>JAIFGZ020000045.1:0-10000000 GCA_019925245.2 Oryza australiensis | reverse complement strand
ACAGGCTCCAGTGCCCCGTGTGCGCCGGACCGTCGTGGTCGGGCTCACGCGCCTTCACCAGGAACGGCGACCAGAACATGCTGATGGTGAAGTTGTACGCCCTGTAGTGGTACACCTTGTTCTGAGTCGATGGGTTCGCCGACACGTCCTTGGGATACGCCACCTACAGTTGCCCCATCCCACAGAGGAAAACCATCGGTCAGCTTCTCGCCGTCTCAGGCCATTGTGCAAACATGGGAACGTCTCACGTTGCCACCACACACAACAACAAAGAATTGAACTTGGCAGACTGAAAAGCCTGTGAAAGCACTCTTACCTGGGAGAGGAGGCAGAGCAGGGACTGCATGTGGTTGCGAGCCAGCGAGTCCCCGACGAAGGCGAGCGACTTGTGGCGGTTGAACTGCAGGAACTGCACAGGGTCGAAGCGGGGCAGCTCGCAGCCGGAGGGGCGCCACCGCCACTTGAGGAATCCGAGGTCGGGGCGGCCGTACTTGAGGCAGTTCTGGTGCTCCTGGATCATGTAGCACGTCTTGTGGTTGTAATAGGGCGCGTCGGTGTCCGGCACCCACTCGCCGCGGAAGATGTCGCAGTACTTCATCACGCTCACCACCGGCGCCGACGACGCCAGCTTCGTCGCGCGGGGCACGGCGACGCCCACCAGTCCGAAGTACTGCGCGTTAGTCAGCAGGATGAGGATGGCCAGAGCCGAGAAGTACACCGGCACGGGGCCGAACAGGAACCTGAGCACGAAGTGAAGCTTCATCTCGTCGCCGCCCCGCCGCTCCGGTCTCCGGCCCTTCTCCCCCCTCTTTCTATATCTATCTAACTATACCTTTGTGTTACAGGTCACAACAATTCAGAAGCGAGAAGAACAATCAGAACCATCGGGGCATCGGCTCTCCTCTTGAAGCGCGGAGCATGGCTTTCGGCTTTGATGGCTAAAACCGCTCTTGCTTGCTCGCATGCTGTATTTTCTTGCTTGGCTTGCTATCTCTTCCTCCTCTTGAAGCCGGTGGTCACGAGAGGGTAGGTGCGCGGCTCATTTCAATACTGGCATGTGGGGGCGCTCGCAGATGAACATGTCTGTCCCTATCACTATTTATTATATTTATTATTACGTAACCCATTATCTTCGTTTTAAAATATAGTAATTTACATATATATATAGACAAAATATAGTAACTTTGAATATATATATATATAGACATTTATTCAGGTATGTATGGATATACTTATTCAGATATGATTCATATACATAGCTAAAATTATTATATTACATTTATCCATATATATATATATATGGACATACTTATCCAGATATAATTCAGATACAAAGGTAAAAAATATTATATTGTATCTCGATATACTTATGCAGATATACATATTTAAAAAGTTATTATATTTTTAAGTAAATTTTATAAAACCACATCCATTATGGTTCAAGTGGCATAAATAATAGGATTTTGGTACGTAACATATACTATATATTATCGGTTTAATGTTTCACAAAATCACACTATTAATAATTTTGACTCTGATCTACCTCATTTTTTAGTTCTACAGTCGCATCTGAAATTTATGAAGATTGTATCCATCATATAAATGTTACATTCTTTTTAAAATTAAATTTTGATATATTAACATGTTAAAATGGTTAACGATGTGGTTTTATGAAATTTTAAAACTATAATATCCAAAATTATATGTCATATGTTTAAATACTTAGTACAAGTTGAACTATAATAGGTTATAATAGGTAAGTAGAGTTTTAAATAGAGGGAGTAGCTGTCTAGTTAGCGGTTGGCTTTGGTTTGCTCTGCTGATGGGTCTCCCACCCTCTTTGCCCATGGTGGCTGGCCAGCCATGTCCTCGCATAAGGAAGCTTATCTCCCCCACACCACGTCGCCCACCCGCAGGCGACACGGGGGGCGAACCCGTAGCGCCGCGCCGTCCTTCCTCCCCCTCGTCCCCCACCTCGTCGCCGTCGAAGTTCGTCGCCGGAGAGCTGACGGGCGAGCCAGGATGACGGCGGCAGGGCCCTTTCTCGGCGGAGCGTCCCTAGGGCGGGAGTGTGGAGGCACGGCGTCTGTTGTAGGGGAGGCCGACGGTGAGCCCTCCCGACGAGGCGGGTGGTAGATCCGGCGTCGTCGTCGCTGGATCCGGCCATCCGTTGGCCGTCCTTGGCCAGCCCTGGCTGGGCGCTAGCTCACGGCGTGAGGACGAGGGCGCGGCCGACGGCGGGCGGCGGAAGGTTGGAGGCGGAGGCGCAGCCGTAGAAAACGGAGTCCGGCCGGAGCAGTCGCGACGAGGCCGGCGGCGGCCTCACAGCGTGATCTTGCGGCGCAAGGCGGCTTGACGCGCGCGATTCTCGGTTCCGGTGCATGGGTGGAGTTGGGCTTGAGCAGCCGCCTGGGATGGAGACGGTGGACCCGGCGTGTGCGTGCTCACGGCCGCTTTCTTGACAGAGGGCGAGGGGGACGCCGCCGTCACCACGTTCTCGGCCTCGACGGTCAGGCTTTTGGCCTCCGGTGCTGGCGCGGGCTCCCACGCGACGACCTTGACCGCAGAGGAGACGCTCTCCGTTCTGCAGAGGAGGTGCTACTGGCGACGAGGGAGGTCGGCGCTGGCGCGAGGACAACAGGTCAGATGCGGTGGATGCCAATGCTTTGTGTGGTGTCACCGCCAGCAGTGGAGCCCGTCGCAGCGCGGGGAAGCATGGCAAGCGGAGCTGGAGGATGGTGCGGCTCGGCGAGGCGCGGCCGGTGGCGGCGCGCGGAATCTGGCCAGCGGGGGGCGTCAGTGCTTTGGTGCCTACGTGCCCACAGAGGTTTAGTTGGTGGTGGAGCTCTGGGGCGACAGTTGTGAATAAGCAGGGGACGTACGGCGGGTGAAAACCTAGCCTGGCTTTGGCCGGGTCGGCAACGGTGTCGCTCAGGCGTCACTCCCCCTCCTGAGGGCGTTGTCGTGCCGTCTTGTCCCCTCTAGCGGGCGGCCGGATGAAAACCCAGTCCTGGTTCTCTTGGAGACCTCGACGGATGGCGGCAACGGTGCTTTGTCGCTTCTCTCCTTGGAGACGTCGTCTAGGCAGCCCCTTCCTGAAACCTCCCGATCTACCAGTTCAAGCGCACTCTATATTCAAGTCCTTTTTATCGGCGCCCTAGTTTCGGCAAGATTGACACATTAAAGGCCCTTGGGGGAGAGTGGTTCCTTCTTCTCTCACACCCTTTCTCCCTCAACCCCAAAGATGTGGATAGAGTGGGGCTTCGTGTCGGTTTTAAGGGTGGGTCTTGGACGATCTCGCCTGCAGTCCCCTTATTGGCCTAGCGGCGGTCGGTCACGCTTAGCGGCGGCCGATCCGGTGCTAGCCTTGTCCTGAGTCTGTGTGTTTGGAGCTGTCAATGTGTGGGTTGTTGTTTTTCTTGTTCTTTTTTCCTTTTGTTTTAGGGCTGTATTTTTCTCCTTCTCTATTTAATAAAAAAGCACTATGGTGCTGTTTTGCTTTAAAAAAAAGGCCATCGCATCAGTCGCATGACCAACGTTGGGATCAATACTCTCACCGCGTGCCATTTGCCGAGCTATCTAGCTGTAAACCCGCGCTGTCTACGACCGACGATTGGGTCGCCGTCGTGCTTGCACAACCAGGCCGGCCTGCATCAGATCTCGACCGACTACAAATAATCTTTGTTTTGTTTTATTGTACTATTTCACTGGTTTGGTTTGTAGTATGCAGAGGAATCGACCAACCGGAATGGAACATCTGAGATAAACAAAACTGGATTAGGTCTCTATATTCGATCGATACACGCAGTTCAATGAGAACCGGTTTGTCTGTTTTACCGGGGTGCTCGCCCGCAGTGGATTAATCCTTTTTTATATAACCCAGGTGCGGATTAACTGAGAGGAAGAGTAAACTGCTGTTTTAGGAGACTGATGTGGGGAGATGCTTCTGGTCGGGCTACGGACTAACTTTACCAATCACCATATGTAGCAGGGAAACGGCAATTGGCCGGTCGTCCCGGAGTCCGAATAGCTCAAAGTAGCCATCACACGGCGCGCGGTGTGGGGCCGGCGGGCAAACGTTGCGCCACCAACCCTCGCCGGCGACGCGCGCACATGGCCGCACGGCCCGCGTGCGGGGCATGATGGGGGACGATGCGTGCCGTAGGCCTCAGATCCAGCATCATGTTGTCTTTTTCCATCTATCCTCTCTGCCGATGGTGACGGCGATGGCGATGATAACGCGACAAAGTGGTAGAGATGGGGTTACACCGATGACCGGCGTCGCACATGGTGATCGGGAGAAAATAAAGATTGGTAGGGAAAGGCGGGGGCCGCATGGCGGATTCGGCAAGGGAGATCCGCTCCGTTTGTTTGCCTGTGCGCGAGATGGCCGTGCACTGCTGCCGGCTCTGGGCAAGGACAGCGATGCAGCTGACAGGCACGCAATCGCCCCGCGCGTTCCGGTCTGATGGATCAAATTGGCAAATTAACTAACTGAAATGCGATCGACTAGGCCAGAAAGAAAGCCAGGTTAGGACTTATGAGCTGTACTATCCGATTCTTCATGAATGGGATGTTTGTACGTGACAAAAGTTACTCTCAATTTGCTCACCCTGAAGAAACCATGATCCATATTAGGCACTGACGTAGTGACGTGGTGCCACTTATGAAAATGCCACCACCAAGAAAAGAACCAGAATATGTTTTGAGAAAAGAAACGAGAGAAAAAGTTCAGCAAAATTTCGGGGGATGAATAAAGGCAAAAGCTTTGCTGGGCCTTTGGCATTTTGAATTTTGATCGCGGTTGGGCCACTGCTGGCTACCCGGCATGCAACGGCGTAAATTGTCGAGTTGGTACTGACATCGTTCACCACATGGAGTGATGGAAGTAACTATGCCTGCACGTGATAGGATGATGACAAGATCCACTCAGTAATATACCTGCTCCTAAAGCTAACCAGCAGCGGCCAAATTAATTTATCTCCAAAGTTTTAAATCCACTTTGTGTTGTCCTCACGGGGCCTTCACAGCTAACAACTTCAATAAAAAATGGTACAAATTAAGGTGGAAGGCTACCACTTGCACTGCCCTATGCCAGCAGCCATGGCCCAGCACCATCGATCACCGGCATCAATCGATCACAAGTTCAACTTTTATTTTCCTTTTTACTGCTGGTAAGAGAAAGAAAATCCACGCAATCAGCTGCTGAGATGCATGCCCATACAAATCGTGCTCTGTAGCCAATCTGTACGTGCAACTAGCAACCTATCATCACTACTGCAATGTCGTCCCCCTTTAGCTCACCGACACCCTTGGGGTATATTTCGATGCCTGAATGGCGCTGGTAACTGGTAAGTAGGTAGTACGAGACAAATTCAAATCGTTTCCAGCTTCCAACAACTTTGGTGAGTGAGACAACAGATGAGATGGCAAACAGGAGAATCAACCGGGGTGAAACAATCGAAACACAGGGAGCTGCAGCCTGCAGTCACACGGGAGTCCAGCCCACCGTATACGCCAGCTGATGCAGGTTTTGCTGTGGGCTTAGCTATCGGATTACACGCCTTGACTGGATGAAGAATGAATAATTGAAGCAGTCGAATGTCAACACAGAGGACAGAGCGTATAGCTGGATTATTATATATGACAAGCGCTTCCGAATGGGATTTAGTTGGGATGACTTTGCTGTTTTCATGTTCTTCACCTAATCGCTTGCATCAAGGCAGGATTTTTGGTTAGCTGTCACAGAATTAGGATGAACGGATGATCCAAAAGGATTTGCTTTGTCATTGATTGATCAAAGGAGTTGGCTAGATGACAATCATTATATTCGTTTCATGCGTAGTGGGCCAATAGTGGATATCAACCTTTATATCCGGCCACGCACGATTCATCCCAAATGCAACCGATTGCAAGACTTGCACCTACGTACAGACCGCAACAGCCATTCAATGGTGCCCATTTATGTCTCCTGCGTGGCGACGTGGTTCCTGCTGGCTAGTGGTTGGGGTTCAACTGGTTGACCAATGCCATCGTATGTGATTATAAAATACCACTTTATCTGAGTTTCATGTGACGTTAGTTCTTGTGAAGTTCAAACGGGGTGCAAACAGTGATGGAGCCATTAACGTCGTCAAGCTCAAGCTACTAATAGCATTTTTTGATAATCGACTAATTTTAATAGATGCTGACAGCTGTTTTTAGTGAAGACTTATACCAGGGAGTCCGAACGATCGCCTGACCTACCGTAGAGGTGCTCCCCCTCTGGGTACAAATCAGCAAGCCAGCTAATAGGATGACATTGAGGAATGAGGATTCCCGGTGCTATCTATCCTGTTAGATCATGACTTGGAGTTTATTTGCACTAGTAGACAGGTTGGAAATCTGACCATGGTACATTTTCCTGAGCGAACTGGATCCGAGACGAGATAAAGTTGAACTAGCAATTGATAGAGCCAACCTTAACAGCCACTCGGCAAGCCCAGTTGATACAAAGCCGCAAAAAAAGCTAAGCCCACCTAAGGCCCATAATAAAATCTTACAATACGAGAAGGGCCTGCTTGAACTATGGTCTGCGATTTCGTGGTGATCAATCTCTCCGACTCCAACTCCCCGTACCAAGCGCCGAAGCCATGCAAAGCTTAGCCGAGGAGTCGTGCGCGGCGAGTGTTTCTACAATTCCACCTGTGAGCCGGCAGAGTCGTCGGTGTGGCACAGCAACGCCGGGTGAATATCGCGGATTTGTGTCTTGCATGTGGCACAGCAACGCCAGCGGCGACGTCGTTGCGCTAACACCTCGGCGACCCGCCCCGCACGCGGACTCGCGGAGTGGCATCGCCGCGGCGCGCTCCGAAGGCCCAAACGTTACAGCCGGACCATCCTGCAGCACGCGCGCCGTGGGCCGTGTCCGTGCGACTTTGGAGTTTGGATTCGATGCGGTGCCTGTGTTGCTGCTGTGGTGATCCCACCTGGGCTTCCCGCATGTACAAATGTGCAAGTAAAAAGTCCACTGTAGGTTCCTCAACTATGTGTCGAGTTTCTATTCGTGTTTCTCAACCAAAAAAATCAAGTATGGAGCATCCGCCAACATTTAAAATCAGTATAAATCGAATCCCTTGATGGTCTTAAGGGTGATTCTGGTTGACATAACATCTACGTGGCTCTGTTGGCTTGGTCTCCGTCCCTTGTGTAACCATAGGTGTACAGCTTCCTAGCCAATCAGAAGATGGGCAATGGGCCTTTTCTCCCCTAAGGCTATGTTTAGTTGGGCCGGGAATGGCCGAGGTCATGGCCCAACCCCCGTGAATCAATATGATGTGAAAAGAACCTCAGCCAATGAAAAATTTTGTGTTCAGTTAAGCCCGATCGGAGATTTCAACCCGGCCCACCTTGGGGTTTCCATGTTTACCAGTCCAGGGAAAAATCAGCTAGTCTTCTGGCGGGGGAAAAACCCTCGAGAGGGGGATGAGCGACGCAGCGGCGGCGGCACGCGGCATGACTCGGACGTGATGGCGACGACATGCTCTCTCCTTCGGTAGTTGTCTCCTTCGGTGGCCACCTTCTCCCCAGTGAGTTCCTCCCTTTCCTCTATCCGCTCCTCTTCTAGGGTTAGGGTTTCTCACTCATGTTGTGCTGCTGCGGCGGCAGTGGTGAGCGACCAGCTGGTGAAGGCAGTGTGCGGCGGTTCTTGATCTGGTCTTCTAATTCCCCATTGATCTGTCACCTAGATCTCCTCCCTTGGTTCTTGGATAGCTAATAAATAGATAGATACGATATTGTATCTTTAGCATCCTTGATCAATCTATCTTACATCAATTCCTTCCTCTTAATTTTCAAGAGATGCTAATTAAGAATATGAAGCAATAGTGACCGAAGGTTAAATTTGTCCCATTTGATCGAGTTGCACATATTAATTAATTGGTGATGAAGGTTTTTTTATATATACGCGTATCATGATGACTAATTATATTATCTGCTGCAATTGAACCTTCATATAAAATCATACTTATGTGTTTCAAAATATTATTGGATCTGTGCAATTCAGTTGGTTCTGGAACTGAAAAATGGAAGTTCTTTATCTTGAAGCTAATAGTTATGAAATTAACATATTAAACACTGGCTTCAGTTCTTTATCTATTTCCCTTTTTTGTAAAGAAGGATTTATTCATGAATCCAGCCAGCATAAAAAGCATCATTACTTGTTACATTAAAGCCAACATTGGTATGCAGTATTCCTTAGAACTATATATTTCTTGTGCTAGCTGGTTCATGGTTGGAGGCTTGCAGAAAATCTACCGGACAAATGGAGTATTCATAGTATTGTATATTTATTGTGGACCAGTTATGTTATGCTCAATCCATAGAGAGCAGGTAGAAGAGAAGTGTTTGTTAATTACTAGAAGAATGCGTGGGTAAGGAGCACGATTGCTTAATTTATGAAACATTGTGCTGAACATTGTGGTTAAACTTCAGAAAAGTGCCATAGCTGTGGTTAAACATTGTCATGCTCAATCAGTACACAATCAGTACACAAGCATCATTGCTTTTTATCTGTTAATGCATCATGGATGGCCTGGATAGCTGGTTCACTTCTAGCAATCTGTTTTTTAAAAGCTATGTAATTGCTGCTGCCTTGGTTGAATCCAATCAGCCGGTGGCTGAGGGGTGAAAAATTAGAACCATTAGTCACTCTATTTGTTGTTGCCAAGTTTTTAAATTTTTGTTTGTTTTCAGCTTTATAAATGTCTTAAGCAACTCACGATGTGTTTTAATTTATGCAGTTTTTAGATTTTGTTTTTCAAATGTCGTGAACTTATCTGCACTAAAACTTTCTGAAGTTTAAACTCTTGCTGTACCTTTTGTGCATGTCTTCTTATCTTTCGCATTTGTGCAGGGTGACTAATCATTATTGATAGCTTCACGTCTGAATCCTAGAAGTCCGGTATATGGTACTTCACAAGTTGCAAACTTGCAATATGCTCAGATGATTAATTCTGAAAACTGTATCATACATGGTTTATATTATCTACAGTTGGATGGTATCTCGATGTTGGATAAATTCTCTGTATATCATGGGCAGATCGATGCATCAATTATCGTATCTCTAGCTACCTTGCTTGATGCATCAAATATTCAAAACTCAAGCTTGAATCCTTACCAATATGCTGTTATATTCCCTGTCAGAACGAACACAGAGTTTCTAAGAGAAGGATTACGAAAAACAAGGGATTTAATCCCCACTGGGTTTGAGTGACATAGGAGAGATTCACTCAATCCCTTCCTCGTCTGTTTCCCTTTTGGGATTTAATCTCTAGGAACCAAACAAGCCCTTATGCTTCAAGACACTAGTCAAGACATCTTCCACATCACGCTTGGATATCCAGGGATAGCAACAGAGGCAGAGGTGAGGCGATGGCAACCTCAGCGGTTTCCCGGCTTATAGCTTCGACCGTTGGCCTCCCTAAGTTTGGGCCGACCGGAGTTGGGGACGAGCTCCTCCTCAAAGTCAACCAAGAAGCAGCTCAAAGAGCAGGACAACGGGAGGGCAACAGCAGGGCAGCGGTGGCCTCCCATCCTCATCCATTTCGCCTTGCCTCGATGCCTCTAGGGCTAGGTCTACGCTCCGCTTCACTCCTGACCCTTCGTGCCACTGAGAGTGCTCTTTTTCCTACCACACCACATGTTGTGTTGGTGAAGATGGGAGGCAGTACTGGCGGGACGAAGTACTGCGGAAAGGGGCTCAACGTGCATTGGTCCAGCAATGGAAAAAGGCCATGGCCAGCCGCTTGAGTTCATCATCCAGGTCAGAGATGTCGATGTTGTGCTCCAACGAGCCGCCTAGGACGACCTCTTCATCGTTTCGGTTCTATGCGAAGCCACTGGTGTTGGACCTGAGCACCAGCGGCGACATCACCTGAAACTCCACTTACATTGCAAAAACAGGCCAAAAACGTCGATGGATAAGCGTGACGGCATTGGCGTGTTAATTTTTTCGAGGAGGAGGAGGTTGACGTCCATGAAGATCTCAACAAGGTTTGTGTGCATCATGATGACGACACGTGCATGTTAACCTCGGGGCTCAACCCCAAGCAGTATGGGCTTCGGTTGGAGGCGTGTTAATTTTTTCGAGGAGGAGGGAGAGAAGAGTGGTGACAAGCTTGCTGTTGTGGATGGACATCGAGCTCCTTCATTGCTGTCGTCGTGCAAGCTTGAGGTCCACAGGAGCCCCATGCACCCCTCCTTTTTTTCGTTCCCTTGGGTGCATCGCTGTTGTACCACCTCCCCGCCCCGCTTCCCTCTCCGTGCACTGACTCCCTGCTGTCATCGCCTATCTTCACCACCTCCTTACCCAGCTTTCCCTTTCTCTCCTTCGCTGGCAGTCCGGGACAATGGCAACTGTGTTGGGGCTCCTCCACTTCCCTCTCGGGAAGCCGACGGAGCCGCCGAAAGGGAGAGAAAGAGGAGGGAGAAAGAGAGAAGAGGGGAGAAGACAGAGGGGAGGGTCATGAAGAAGATGAGATGGAGGAGGAAGACACTGCCACATGGATCCCACCTACTGACTCAACGAGTCAACTACGATCAAACTGTCACATAAAAAAAACCGCTTTACAAACCATTGAAGAAGTTGATTTGTAATAGTTTTTGAAGATGAGGGAGACATTATACTTGGTTTTGCGGTTAAGGGAGGTGATTCGACCAGGAGCAAGAGATGAGGGAGGCAAAATAAACTTATTCCTAGAAAACTCCTCCCGTCGGGTGGGCCAGGCCTGGGGATGTTCCCATCCATCAATCCCCACGGGTCCCCATCAATATGACTATAACTAGGAACTAGAGTGATGAAAGACCGACATGGAACGACAAAGATGGACAGATGGTGAGGTGCTGACGGCAACACCAAAGCCATGGGGATGAAAGAAAGTGATGGACGGGATCAACAATGAGGCCGAGAGAGGCCATGTGGTTAGGAAGTTGGGACAACGATAAGACAGAGGAGTAGAGATGTGGCAAGGGGAAAAGATGTTAGACTGACTTGAAGACACGATGGAGGTAGACAATGACAGCTACTATGTATCTAGCTAGGGGAAGAGGAGGAATAAGTCGGTGTAGAGGATGACATGATATTGGCTCGTTAATTGTCTCGCCGGCACCAAATAAGTCGGTGCGAGAGATGCATAGGCCAGAGGGCGGTGGCAATGATGTGGTTGGCCGAAAGAGATAAGGAAGGGTAAGGGTTAGAATTATAAAGGATAGCATGAATCTTGAAGTAATCTCGACCGTTAAAACAAGTGACTACATTTTTGAAGAAAATCAGGTGATCAATGAACAACAAACCCATTAGGATTCGATTTACCCGTTTATTCTTGGCACTAGAAACTGGCACACCGGTTGATTTGCTAGTTATCCCGTCATTTACGTTGATCAAATAATATATATTTAATAGAGCCTCTCAATAATAATTTTATTTTTATTTTCTAGTGCAACTTGGTAGCAAAATAGTACTATCGTAATAATTTTCACTTTAGCCGTAAGAGCGATTATAACATTCTAAACAAATCATTTGTGATTAACTTATCAGGTGCGTATAAAATATTGTATTTTAGTTCTAAACTAATATAATTGGTTCAAATAGTCTATTTTTCCCATTACTACCGGTGGCCTAAGTGGCTTGTTTCGCCCAGTTCGTGCCACGATCATACGGATGTTGTGGTCAAGCACATGATCCTTCCTAATCCTAATCTAGCATGATTTCTTTCCTTTTTTCCCCTCATAGTAACTCTCGCATTTATCTGTACCATGTCATCGGATTATGGCACGACACGAACGATCCAATAGCATCTAGCTGGTGGGCCCGACTGGATAGCCGTGTAGGAGGAGGGCTTCAGCAGCAGTTGCATGTCAGCACGTGAGAGGACTGCATGATCAGCACATGACGTTCAACGGCAGATCATGCAGCTCTAGCCAATCAGCGTGCCTGGCCTGTACACGTGTCTGCAAAAAAATATTCTATGTTTGGTTGTTGGTTCCTGGTATGTTGGTTACGTATATTTGAATCGGACATTATAGACAGAAACTCCATTGTAATTTGCAAAAATAAGAAATCCTTACCATTTTTCTTTTTTTAATAAACCCTACGCGAGAGAAATCAGGTGAGTGAGCAAGAGCGTGGCACTCTGTAGTTCTCTCTCTACATGCATCAATGAGCAAGAACAGATCAGCTATTGTTTTTTAATACTCGATGCGTGTGTAAGTAGAACGTTGAGACCCGTTGTGGCCCAAGAAGCGAGAACGTTCTAATTCTGCATCCTATCTTATATCTATAGATATATATATAACTTAAAATAAAAACTTAACGTGCGTTAAGTCACATCATCTAAATATTTAGATTATCATGTACATCGAATCATAACATCAAGAAAAACAATACTTATACCATAAGCATCTAAGTATCATATAAAATTATAATTTCACATCAACTGCTATATAACAAATATTGTCTATACAGATATTACACTACTGAAGAAAGCCACAACTGTCCCGGTTCGTAACCCTCAAACACTACTGGAGAAAACCACACTAATCTCGGTTCATAACCTTCACCCGGTTGTCAAACCGGGACTACGAATACGGGACTAGAGATGGACTATCTCTAGTTCGGTTAAATAACTGAAACTAGAGATGTATCTTTAGTCTCGGTTTAAGCCACCAATCGGGACTAAAGGTGGCGGAGCCACGTGGCCGGCTCCGCAATCTTTAGTCCCGGTTGGTGGCTTAAACCGGGACTAAAGATTAAATTTTTTTTAATTTGTCATTTCTATAGCAGTACTGCTATATATATATATTACACATAAATATATAATTTACACACATTTAAACGAACTTAAGAAAGGAAATATACATATATTACCAAAATATGTATAATATTCATACATGTTTCGTAGCTAGCTTATAAAAAATTGTCTCTAATCTACTTTGCTATGGTTTATCTACTAAAACTAATGAAGAACTCCCCCGCGGGATCAACGACCTGCTCGTTAATAAATCCCATTAAATCTTTCTGAGCGGCTTGTATGAAAGTCTCATGGTGGAGGTCGTCTCTTACTCGCATAAGCTGTCATTAATTACAATAAATGAGAAATAAATATATGAAGTGAATAAGAAATCAAGACGTAATGTATGAATTGGTGTTATACGTACATCAAGATCATCGACAGTTTTAACTTCGGTCACAAAGCGGTGAATGTAGTCGTAGACGTAATATCCACATAGGTTGGTGCCCTGCGACTGTTTTACACACTAAAAGAGAAACGACGACATATTTAATATGCATATCATATTTTCGAACATAATAATGATTCAACTCAATTTAGGAGCAGGCATGTTACTCACTGAAAACTTCATCCGCACAGAGAGCTTATCTTTCCAATTTCCGCGAACATTACCCCGAAATCGTTCTCATGCCCTACGTGCAGTTGAAAGTTAGCACATAATTATCCGAGAACCGCATATATGCAATAGAACGTAAGATGGCATTACCTGTTAAACAGTTCAAATATGTGGGAGTACGTGGACTCTGGTTTATCCATTGAGTCAAAGACATGGATCTTTGACTGACCCATGTCAAGTACTAATAGAATCCAGTGGAATCTGTAAATTGGTTTAAATGACACATATGAAACTTTATGTATGCACGGGATTGAAATTGGTTCGGAAAGAAACAAAAAACTTACGCAATATTATAGGGCAGAAGGATGAAGGACCGGAAAGGTTGCTTCACAAGCGCGTTGTATATGTTGTTCACTGTGTCATTAGGAAATTGATCAACCAATGGGCCGTTGATTTTCCATGGATCCATGAATCCATGCTTGGTGCATTCGTGCTTGTTGCAGTATTGGATCGCCATTCTACAACGGTTAAAAAGAATTTTAGTCAACTAAATTCAAGGAGGTAAGAAACGAAATAATCGGGCGATACTTACAAAACCCGCGCGGTTAGAAGTGAGACGTCGAGGGCATCACGTTGGTACAGGTCGAATATATCTTCGAATCGGATATAAAGGTAGTCATCTCCATCGAAGAAGTAGTCATTTGAATATTTGCATGTTATCATGTCTTCACCCTTGCTGGATCATTGCATGTACCACTGATGAAAGCGGTACATCTGAGTTGGAAGCCTTTTCACGACATCCGGCTTGACGAGAGGCTTTCCAAGGTTGAACTTGTATTTAAGCGGAGCCTTCGCCAGGGGTGCACGCCCATGTAATTGATCCATATTAATTCCAGCTTCTTGAATGAATTGTCTTAAATCAGTCTAATATTTGGGATCGTGCTTGAACTCCATAGGCTTCGTGGCCGCATGCCAAGCTGGGGTACATCTTTGCCCGCTTTCTTCGCCCTGCTTGAGGCCGACCGCTTTGGTGCGGGTGGCGGCGTCTTCTCAATTCTCTGAGTCTTTCTTGGATGACCGCTTGATATTTATGGCGCGCTCTTGGATGATGACCGTTTAGGAGTCGGTGCTCGTGGAGGCGACGCAGGAGGCGGAGGAGGCGGAGGCGGCGAAGGAGGCAGAGGAGACGGCCCACGTGGAGGCGAGGGCGGTGGAACGATAGGAGACGTTATTCGTCCGGGGAATTTTACGTAGATCTTCCTCTAGAGAAATATTCCATGAGCCGTTTCTCCTAGCGTCGTCTCCCCGTCTCCTCCGGGGATATCCAGCTCCAGATCTTCATAGCCGCGTTCCACCTGTTAAATTTCAACCTTCGAGTATGAAGGTGGAACGGGCCGGGAGTAGTAGGTGCCGTCTCGGGCTGCTGGAATAGCCATGCCCGACGCGACCTATTCAAGAAGATTGCTTATTAGTTAATAATGAACGTTGATTGACAAGTCATTCAAGAAAATATACGTACAACATAAAATAACGAACATACCTTTATTGTTATGTTTTTCAGCGGGATGTGCAGATCACACGAGGTCCGCTGTGTGATGTCATCCATGGGGCATGGCGGACCCGATTGAGCTTGTGGGGCCAGCTCGTCTTCATTTCCAGTAGACGCGCAGCTGCTGCGCTGTTGTTGGAGTTGTGCGGTTGTTGCTGGATCCGGCTGTTGGCTAACCCACTGGCTCCGCTCCTCAGCCAACCTTACGGCCACCCTTTCATCGACAATTTGATCGATCTGCGAGAGCCTCATTTCCATCTCAGCGAATCTAGCATCATTCTCTCACTTTGACCTCATTCGGCTCCCGTATGTGTCGATGTCGGCTTGGAACCCGTATTTCCGGGGACGACACCTTTCCTCGCGTACGCCCGGTGCTCGGGTTTTGGAGGCCGAGCGTTAGCTCATCCTTCTCTCTATCGGGCCTGAACGAGCCCGAGGAACTGGCCTGCACCGCCTTCTCTAACCTCCGTCCGGCTTCTAGAATTTAATCACCAAAGATCACTGTGCCATCGACGGGATTTAGTGAGCCGCCGTGAGCATAGAACCAGTTCTTTGATCGTTCCGGCCAGTTTGCTGTGCCTGGAACGATATCCCGTGCTTCTAGGTCGGCTTCCATTTTTTCTCATTTCTCCATTGCTTTTTTATAGCCGCCTAACCCAAGCCTGTGATGGTATTTCTTTTTTGCTGTGTTGGCCTTGTTCTTTTCTATGATAGATTGCGCTTCTTCACTGGTCTTGTGCTCAACAAAAGCATCCCAACGATCTCTGAGCTTTGGGAACTTGTCAAAGTCTGGCGTCTAGCCCTTCAGGATATATTTCTTGTGTAACTGTTTCTTTTAGTTCCTGAAGAGCTCTGCCATTTTCTTCAACGTCCATTCCTTGACCCTTGCCTGATCTGAGTCTGGGATGGTGAACGTCTGCAGCATTGTCGTCCACAGCATCTCTTTCTTTGAGTCTAGGAGATAGCTCTGCTCCTCTCCTCCTTTGGTAGACCGCCTCCAGTTGGCAACGCTTATGGGCACGTCATCCCTCACCACCCATCCGCTATGCGCCACAAACTTCCTTGCGGCGTCCTCTGGGGCAATTGGTCGACCGTCAGGTGCCACCTCCGTTATGACATGTCGACCCTCTATTTTCTTGCTCAGACCGCGTGGCCTCTTCTATCCAGCGGAGGCGGAGGCGGAGCCCTCGTTCCTCTCTTCGTTCCTCTGCTCGTCTCTGCCGTCGTTCCCCTCCTCATTCAGGTACTGATCTGGATCTTCGTGTCCCTTCTCGTTGTAAAACTCTGTTCCTCGTGCGATCTCATCAAGGAGAAACGATTCCTCGTCATGATCCGCCATTTGATTGATGTGGGTTGAGGACTTAATCAAAGAATTCTGAAAAAAAATTATTGTCGGTTAATACATGTACCAATTATTTAGGAATATCATGTATGTCTACGTAAAAAAAACATAGTCAGAAAAGAAGAAGATAGAAAAAATAGATGAAATCCGATAGACACTAGATCCAATTGTGCACATCCACAATGGTGATATTTTTTTTTAGAAGTCACTTCCTGGATTACATCTACACCGAACGACCGAACGACCAAACGACCGACCGAACGACCGACCATTCGTTCAATCTATCGTTCACGTCTCCGTTGTGTCGTTCGTTTGTTCACCCTAAACCCTAAACCCTAAACCCTAAACCCTAAATGCAGTTCCCTAAACCCATCCCTAACCCTAACCTATCGTTCGTTCACGTCCATTCGTTCGGACCCTTAACCCTAACCCAAACCCAAATCCTAAACTATCGTCCGTTCGTTCTAACGTTCGTTGACGTCTGTGAGTATGATCATCTGGAGGAGAGGAGAGAAAAAGATGATCATATATGTGAGGGAGATAAGGTCGAGAGGAGAGGAAGTGGAGAGGAGAGGACAGAGAGGACGTTGCATGCCTATGTACGTTGTAACGACCGACCGACCGACCGAACGAATGAACGACCGAACCGAATGACTGACCGAACGATCGAACGCACGACCAACCGACCGACCGAACGAGTGTTCGTTCGTGCGTCCGTCCGTTCGTCCACCTCCGTACGGCTGTCCGTCCGTTCGTCCGTCCACATCCGTTTGTTGATTTTATCGTTCTCGTTCGTTGAAAAATACAAACTTCACAAGTCACATACACATTCAAATTTAAATCTATTCATGCATTTAAATTTAAATGCACATTCAAAATTCTAAATTCACAATATTCATGCATTAAAATTTAAATAAACAGTCCATTTACATATAAAGTCCATACAAATTTACACATATACATCAAAATCAGATTCACAAATTTACACATACACATCGAAATCATATTCAAATCCTCCTCATTCATTCACATTCACAAAATTCAGAAAATTCACAAAATTCATTCACATTCATATTCATTAAACATATAGCACGGCAGCGGCGGCGGCGCGGCGGCGACGCGGCGGAGACGACAATGGTGGCGATGGCGATGGCATCGACGGCGGCGGCTAACCCTAGCGCGCATCACGAAAAAAGGGGCGGCGGCTAACTGCGCGGCGGCGCGCGGCGGCGGCGACGAAGACCTTGGCGCGGCGGTCCCTCGGCGACGACGACGGCGACGTTGACGGCGGAGACGGCGTGCTGCGGCGACGTCCTTGTGCTCGGCGACGGCGAAGAAGACGATGCAATTGTGCGAAAACGGCTAAGTGTTTGGATCCCAGTGAAGCCCTTGCTATATATAGGTACTGCTCTATTGTCCGGTTGAAGCCACCAACCGGGACTAGAGATGATATAGTCTGGTTGGTGGCTTCAACCGGGACAATAGAGCATACCTTTTGTCCCGGTTGAAGCCACCGACCGACCGAGAGATGACGGGCAGCCACATGTCCCAGGTAGGTGGGCATCTCTAGTCCCGGTTGAAGCCACCAACCGGGACTAGAGATGTTTTCCTGCCCACTGAAATTCATCTCTAGTCCGGTGGTTTCAAAACCGGACTAATTATTCATGCCCAATTATATTGTGTTATATTCATATATAATTATAATTAACATATGTTCATATATTCATATATAATTAACATATGTTCATATAATTAACATAAAATATTATAAATTAAAATAATAACATATAATTAACATTTGTCATATTCCAAACTATTTAAAATTTAAGTAACAATATATATTTGACATATGGTCTATTTGAAAAAAATTTAAATTAAAATAAAACATATAATTAACATTTGTCGTATTTAAAACTATTTTAAACCATAAACCCTAAACCTTAAACCTAAACCCTTTTACCATTAACCCTTAACCTAAACCCTAAACCCTATTTTAAACCCTAAACCCTAAACCCTAAACCCTCGTGCGGCTGCGTGATTGGCATGTAGAAGGATTACGACACGAGGGAACGTCAATGCCTTCTCCTCGATCTAACATCGTCTCTCATGCTCTTGGAGGCTGCTCGTTCTCATCACGTAATAGAGCGGTGGCAATCTTTTCTCACTTTGTTCTACCTTGTTCTCGATTGCTTCATCTCATCCCAATACTTCAGCACATCATCTTCAAAGATGACACCAAGCGCGTCTGCATGGCAAGAAACAAGTGTCTAAGCAACACAAATCCAGAAAGCACCATTCCTTTTCGATTAGAAAAAAGAGAGCATCATTCTTGCATTGATCCGAGTAGAAAGAAAAGAATCATACCTTGTAAAACGTTGCTTTGCATGACAGTAGAGCAGAATGGCTGGGGATGGAAGCTCGAGAAGGAGATACTGGAGAAGAGAGCTTCCTCCTCAAGCAGGTAACTATCAGGTCAAAGGCTAGTGCAATAAGACCACCAGCTAGTTCATGAAAAAAGGTTAGATCAATAACAGATAAACAGATAAACAAAGACAGTCTTACAGCCAAAAGAAGCTACTACTATAAAATTTTCTCAACGATGAGCATGGTTAACCATATGCATAATGCAAGGCAAAACTGCATTTACCTATGTTTTTGGCTGGGCTCCATTATTTCGAGAGACATGAATCAAATCTCACACTTTAATGACTCGGGATCAATGAAATAGCTTATCTTAGTCATCTCGTCCACATCCGTATCCAGTTGCTCCTGATGATCCGTGGAGAGGCCCCAACGTTTTCTTCCTGCCTTCTTTATCGATCTTGGTCTCTTCAACATGTCATGATCGATTGTAGTAGCTTTCTTCACCGATCTTGGTCTCTTCAACATTTCATGATCCGGATCACGGTCTTTTTTTTTGCTTTTCTCCCTTTGCTTCATAATCTTTCTGTCTTGCTCTCTCTTCGACCACGACATAGAAGTACTCGTGTATCTCCATCAAACTTTGAATAGCGAGAGATATGGCAATGATTGGATAGTGCGGCTGTATAAGGCAATGATGGCTTGCCTCCTCTGTTCCCGTCTCAATGCCTCGGCGGCGCCATGGAAGTCGCCGGTGACGCGCACGACGACGAACTACCTCTATCCGCCTGCCGTGATCGAGCAGTACTACCGCCGCCGCCGCCCCAGTCTTTGCTCCCGCCGCCACCGCTGCCGCCAGTCTTTCTGATTTAGAGGTGTGCTTTCTCTGTGTTTCAGCGGCAATGTTCAATTTCTCGTTGCTAATATCTTCTGCCTTATTCTCGTGAATTGCCACATAAGCATTAGCCTTTAGAGCATTATTGTCCTGACCACAAGTTAGGATCTTCTGTGAGTATGGAGCATGTCGACGACCATCCTCCTCCTCCGCTTGTAATTCTCCCTGAGGACTTTTTCGTCGACCTCGGTCTCACCCTTTTACCGTTTTTATTCATAGCTCCCTGCAATTGTAATATGATCTAGGGGAATTGACTATGAATTCAGTGGATGGTGTTGGTGCCTCCTCCAATGTGGTTCCGCTTGTTCACTGTCCGAGGGACTGTTCAGTGCCTGATGACGTTAGAAAACAACCGTTGGAGGAGGAAGAAGTTTATCAGGCACTGAACAGTCCCTCCGACAATGAACAAGGGGAACCACTTTGGAGGAGGCACCAACACCATCCACTGAATTCATAGTCAATTCCCCTAGATCATATTACAATTGCAGGGAGCTATGAATAAAAACGGTAAAAGGGTGAGACCGAGGTCGACGAAAAAGTCCTCAGGGAGAATTACAAGCGAAGGAGGAGGGTGGCCGTCGACATGCTCCATACTCACAGAAGATCCTAACTTGTGGTCAGGACAATAATGCTCTAACGGCTAATGCTTATGTGGCAATTCAGGAGAATAAGGCAGAAGACATTAGCAACGAGAACTATAATATTGCCGCTGAAACACAGAAAGCACACCTCTAAATCAGGGAGACCGTGACGGCGGTGGCGGCCGGAGCCAAGATGGGCGGTGGCGGCGGTAGAACCCATCGATCATGGCAGGCGGATAGAGGTAGTCCGCCGTCGTGCGCATCACGGCGGCTTCCATGGCGCCGCCGAGACATTGAGACGGGAACAGGGGAGGCAAGCCATCATTGCCATATAGCCGCACTGTCCAATCATTGCCATATCTCTCACTATTCAAAGTTTGATGGAGATACACGAGTACTGCTACATCGTACTCGAAGAAATAGCAAGACAGAAAGATTATGAAGCAAAGGGAGAAAAGCAAGAAAAAAGACTGTGATCCGGATCATTAAATATTGAAGAGAACAAGATCGGTGAAGAAGGCTACTACGATGGATCATGATATGTTGAAGAGACCAAGATCGGTGAAGAAGGCGAAAAAACGCTCGGGGCCTCTCCACGGATCATCGAGCAACTGGATACGGATGTGGACGAGACGACTAAGATAAGCTATTTCATTGATCCCGAATCATTGGAGTGTGAGATTTGATTCATGTCTCTCGAAATAATGGAGCCCACCAAAAACATAGGTAAATGCGGTTTGCCTTGCATCATGCATATGGTTAACCATGCTCATCGCCGAGAAAATTTTATAGCAGAGCTTCTTTTGGCTGCAAGACTGTCTTTGTTTATCTGTTTATCGTTATTGATCTAACCTTTTTCATGAACTAGCCGGTGGCCTTATTGCACTAGCCTTTGACCGATAGTTACCGCTTGAGGAGGAAGCTCTCTTTCCAAGATCTCCTTCCCGAGCTTCCATCCCTAGCCATTCTGCTTTACTGTCATGCAAAGCAACGTTTTACAAGGTATGGTTCTTTTCTTTCTACTCAGATCAACACAAGAATGATGCTCTCTTTTTCTAATCGAAAAGGAATGATGCTTTCGGATTTGTGTTGCTTAGACACTTGTTTCTTGCCATGCGACGCGCTTGGTGTCATCTTTGAAGATGATGTGCTGAAGTATTGGGATGAGATGAAGCAATCGGAGAACAAGATAGAACAAAGTGAGAAGAGATTGCCACTGCTCTATTACAGCGATGAGAACGGAGCAACCTCCAAGAGCATGAGAGACGATGTTAGATCGAGGAGAAGACATTGACGTTCCAGGCTTGTGTCGCGATCCTTCTACGTGCCAATCACGCAGCCGCACGAGGGTTTAGGGTTTAGGGTTTAAAATAGGGTTTAGGATTTAGGTTAAGGGTTAATGGTAAAAGGGTTTAGGTTTAAGGTTTAGGGTTTAGGGTTTATGGTTTAAAATAGTTTTAAATACGACAAATGTTAATTATATGTTTTATTTTAATTTATTTTTTTCAAATAGGCCATATGTTAAATATATATTATTATTTAAATTTTAAATAGTTTGGAATATGACAAATGTTAATTATATGTTATTATTTTAATTTATAATATTTTATGTTAATTATATGAACATATGTTAATTATATATGAATATATGAACATATGTTAATTATAATTATATATGAATATAACACAATATAATTGGGCACGGTAATAATTAATCCCGGTTTTTGAAACCACCCGGGACTAGAGGTGAATTTGAGTGGGCGAAAAAACATCTTCTCATGTTTGCATATAAATCTAGAGATGAAAATGTATATAAAATAACCGCAAAATACAAAGTGCTAAGATTGTAGATAGCACATGACATGTAGATAGCAAAATGTATAAAAAACAACCGTAAATCTATAAGAGTAAGAAGTTGCTAACCTTATAGTTAGCAAATATTTGTGTATTATCACCAAAGAAGTTGCTAACCTTGGCAGCACCGGACCTCTAGCTGAGAAAAATTTTGAAGATGTACAAGTGTGGCTGGCTCGGGATGGAGGAGGAAAGAGTATATAAAGAAAATCTCTAGTCTCGGTTGGTAACACCAACCGGGACTAGAGATGCCATCTCTAGTCCCGAGGCAACGATATAAAAAATTTCAACGGCTCTCTAGGACCTTTAGTTCGGTTCGTTTCAAGAACCGGGACTAGAGATGACGGTTCAAATATTGTCAGCGCATGTCAGAGCGCCGGAGACCTTTAGTCCCGGTTGGTAACATGAACCGGGACTAGAGGTAGCATATCTAGTCCCGGTTGGTGTTACAAACTGGGACTAAAGGTCCCCAGCGCTCTGACACGCGCTGACAACATTTGAACCGGGACTAGAGGTTATCTTTAGTACCGGTTCTTGACACGAACCGAGACTAAAGGTCCTAGAGAGCCGTTGAATTTTTAAACCGGGACTAGAAATCATCTCTAGTCCCGGGTGCAACTCAAACCGTGACTACGTGCTTTTGCCACTTCAACCAATGATGGTTTCTCCGGTAGTGAATAGTCCCGTTGTCAAACCGAGACTACGAATTCAGGATTAGAGATGGGCGATCTCTAGTCCCGGTTAAATAACGGGACTAGAGATGCATCTTTAGTCCCGGTTAAATAACCGAGACTAGAGATGCATCTTTAGTCCGGTTGAAGCCACCAACCGGGACTAAAGATGACGGAGCCACGTGGTCAGCTCCATCATCTTTAGTCCCGGTTGATGGCTTCAACCGGGACTAAAGATTTTTTTTTAATTTTTTTAAATTTGCCCTTTCTCCAGCCCACTGCACTCAGATTCTTTTGTTTTTTTCTTGTCAAAATCCTAAAATCATCACAGATACTGAAATCAAATATCACAAATTCACAAAATAGCAATGAACAATACATATCCCAAATATTTTTTCATTTTTTTCTCCCGGCCCGCCCGCCGCTCGCCGCGCGCTGGGACACCGCCGACCCCGATTGCCCTGGCCCGCCAGCCGCTCGCCGCGCGTAGGGCCGCCACCGACCCCGGCCCCGTCGGTGAGGAGATGGCGCCCCGCTGCCGCCACCTCCTCCCCTGCCGCCGCCATCTCCTCCCCTTGCTTGCCAAGGGAAGAGGAAGAGGGAGAGGGAGAGGGAAAGGGAGAGGGAGAAGGAGAGGGAGAGGGAGAGAGCTGAGGGGAGAGGGAGAGAGGGAGAGAGATCTGAAAAATGTGCTAAGTGTTGGATCGGTGGAGAAGACGATGCGTGCTGGGGATATATATAGCCCTGAATTTTTAGTCCCGGTTGATGGCACCAACCAGGACTAAAGATAATTTCTCGTTATTTCTAATTCATCTTTAGTCCCAGTTGGTGCCACCAACCGGGACTAAAGATAATTTCCCGCTATTTCTTTCATCTTTAGTACCGGTTGATGTCACCAACCGGGACTAAAGATAATTTCTCGCTATTTTTCCAAATTTATTTGGTCGCGCTAGGTTAACAATTAAATAATTTGTAAATAGGGCCAAATTAAATTTATTAAATATAGGTTTAAAATAATAATATTAAAATTTAATCAAACATAGATAATCCCAAACATTAATGTGCTCTTCTAGATAGTGTTCCTCTTTTGCCCCTCTCTATTTTTCATATTCATCTGAAGTTGTTGTTTTTTAGAAAAATTTGACTTTTTTGTTTTATTTTTTATATTTTTTATGGACTTAGAAGCACACGAGAGGTAAACACAAAAAATTTGAGCGTAAACAAGCAAAAGACGTAGCATGTGGAAAATTTAGAAGACACGCTCAGAATCGAAAAAACTTCCGGGCTCGAAAATGCAACCTTCTAAGGCTTTTTTGGGCAAAATAAAATCGCCGAACGCGGCAAATTTTTTTCTCATTGCTTTTCATATATGGAACGTCTCGATCGGAGTCCGTATGCGAAAGTTATAGCCATTTTAAAAACCGACTCCGGGTTAGAGGACGAAACGGAAACAATACGCGTAAAATTTGTTACACGCACATAAACTAGACGTGACGGCCGGGTTTGAATATTCTTATCAATATTGTACAGCTCTCCGATTTGTATATTATCACCAAAATAATTTTACAAAAGATTTTATATATTGAGAATCATTAGTTAATAACAATATGATGATATGTAATTACAATGTAATGATTAAATTAAAGGTTCCTTCTATCTTCAATCACCCACTCCCACACAACACCACACTCTTTGAAATTACAAATCCCCTCAAATTAATTTTATACCATTTGAAAGTAGCAAAATTTGTATATTTTTATTAGGTTCGATTAAAAATAGCATCTTTAATCTCGGTTGGTGTTACCAATCGGGACTTAAGATGCTGTCAGAGGCTGTCAGAGGTTGTCAGAGTGCTGGACATCTTTAGTCCCGGTTGATAACACCAACCGGGACAAAAATGACAACTTTAGTCCCGGTTGGTAACACCAACCGAGACAAAATGACAACTTTAGTCCGGTTGGTATTACCAACCGGGACTAAAGATTCCCAACGTTCTAATAACCTCGACAATATTTGAACCAGGACTAAAGATGATCTTTAGTCCCGGTTCGTGTCACGAACTGGAACTAATGTTCCTAGAAATCCATAGACTTTTTAAACCGGGAGTAAAAATAGTTTTTAGTCCTGGATACTATTCAAACCAGAACTATTATGGATTTTGGTAGAAAATGGTTTTTCCAGTAATGTTATGAAGATATTATGAGTACGATTTATAGATTGTTTTATTTGAGTTTTCTTTGAAGCGTTTCTAAATTCCGTGCTGCGGCACGTGGATATCCACTAATATGTATGAAGTTCATCCTCACTAAGTACAGTTAATGATAATTCTTTCTTTTCTTATTAAGCCACACCATCCCAATTATTTTTAGCATATGAATGATTTATCCAAGGTGCAAATTACACCTCTTCTCCAAAAAGCCACAAAATACATCTAAATCATTTATAACCTTTGAATAATTGATCGAGGTATAAATATAGAAAGTTTATGGAAGAATATATATATATATATAAGGAAGTAAATTTTATAACTTATATATACTATTTTGTTATATAATTTTTTCACAGCAGCACGCGAGGTTCTCATCTAGTATACTATACAATTGATCCCCATTAACCTACTTTTCAGCCATGTGATGAAGCCATATCATCCCAATTAAATCTAATGATAAGGTCGAGTTGTAAGATTTCAACTTTCAGTTTCCAAAACCATGAAACAAAACATAAAATATGTCTCTTTCAGTGCATAGTTTTATTATATAGTTTTATGGGTTATTTTAGTTTTTTTACCGGTCCTATAGTTTCATAAAGCGATGAAAAAATAGTCGATGAAACGAAGGAAAGCTCTAAGTGTGGGTTTCACCTGGTTTTTAACGTTTTGAAAACTATCATTTCATTCTCATAAAACATGTCCCTCTCTCTTTTCCTCGTTTTATGAAAAAAAAATTACTACCCTGATATTCTATTTAACATGTATGAAACTCGTCATAAAATAAGACTGGGCTAAGTAAGCTTGGACGTCCTAGATCGCTTCATCTATCTTCACAGGTATAGCGGCTGCCACATAATGCCGAGCCACCATCGACGCGAGTCTGTGACGCTCACGGTTCGCGAGAAAGTCATGCCTCTCACCTTCCCGGCTCCCCCGGCTCTTCCGTCCCACATTCAACTGGATGCATACATTTGTTCTTCAGTAATTGACCAAAAACTGTCGTACTTGAGAGAGATAAGAGGCCATGGACCATGGTTAATCCCAAATAATATCTCCTACTATAAATCTCTTTGAATTCATCCAGATTTTCTAGTATGTAATTAATCACCTGTAAGTTGCAGATCCCAGAGATCAGCCAACGCTATTAATTTGAGAGGTCCCTTTCCGCAACGTCATCTCTTCCCGGAGCCGAGCGTGTTTTTCAGCGGGTGTGCATCTCATCTCCACCATCAGCCAGATCCACTGTCATGGTTCATTTCTATTAGGATCGACGATGATTGGATTATCTTCCTTTGTCAGGCTAATTCTACAGCATGCACCTCTTTTGCTTCACGTTGTGCTTTATATGGACCAGCTTGACATCAGGTTGAACTTCAAACTTTCAGTGTCACCCCTAATTGCATGTTGTATTTTATCCGAAAGATACAGTGTCAGTGTCCTGATCGATCAACTAATATATGCATCTCTCTTCTAATCACCTGTGGTTAGCTTTAGTAATACAGTACAAGAGTGCTCTTATGTCTTATGCGCTGTGCTTTGATTTGTTTATTTGTATAGTCCTAGAAGCTTGCATGTGCAGATGACTCTTCATCGGTATGCAGATTGCAGAATATCTATTGCCCATAATGCCTTACTGTTTTTCGGTTCTCTACAGCATTATGTGCATTCTTTATTACACTGCTATGTGTGATTTTTTTTCTTCCAGCTCCTCTCATTAAGTAGTTCGTCAATTGTGTGTGTTATATTAGTTGATCAATGACTAACGTTTATGTTGCAAAACCTAGTTAAGTTCTTTCTAATTGATCCTGAACATTTTCTGAAATATGTGGTGAGCTAACCGGCCTTAATGATACACAAGCACAAATGTGTGATTTTGGTAGGTTGCTAAAAGTGTTCTGGAAGTCATAGATATAATACTATAACCTTCATTTTATATTATTTTTATATTGTATGTTGCTTTGATTTTTCTAAGTTATATTTCTTTAGCTTTTGACTAAATTTATAGAAAATATAACAATATTTTTAACATAAAAAATATCATAATATATTTAATATTAAATTTAATAAAACTAATATGATGCTATAAATATGGCTATATTTTTTATAAACTTGGTCAAAATTTTAATATGTTTGATTTTTTTAAAAAAGCGACTTATATGATATAAAATGAAGGGTGTGTAAAAGACTCAATTTACGGTGCATTTCTATCAGCTATACAACATTTTAGTTTTGATTTACAATGCTATTTGATGAATCTCATATATTTCCATAGTAACGAGCGAAATATCATCTAGTTTATCTTAAAATTTAACCAGGATGGTCCAATCATCTCGCTGGCAAGTCGCTAGACGTCGAGTTTAAATCATGTCTTTAAAACCATAAAATCGGATATAACACATCTTTTATCTTTTAAAACCGATGTAAATATAATCCTAAGGTAGTATTAAAAGCTGTTTTGAGTGATGTGGCGCTGATGTGGCATAATAAACAATAATAAAATAATAAAAAGACCATGTAAGATCCGTCTATAAGTGAAACATCAATTTGTTTCTTATCCCTCCCCTCTCCCCGGAGCGATCTGGGTGGCGGGAGGTGTCAGTGGAATGCGGCGGTCATCAAGTTGGTCAGCCCAAACACGCCCTTGCAGTTGTTCACGATCACGAGGTCCCCGGCAGCGTCACCGTCCGGCTCGTCCGGCCGCGGTCGACGCGGCGCGCCCGTGCCGGCGAGCGACGACCCCGTACTCCTCCCCAAGCACGATGTGCTCCGCTTCCCCGTCGTCGGCGCCTGCTTCACCATGTTGTCAGCTCCCAAACTCCTTTTTTCGGGGAATAAGCTCCCAAACTCCTCGCCAGGTTGATGCCGGCCCCGGTGATCGGGATCGTGGCCAAGTGAACCATGAACACCACGAACCCAATTGGAAGAGGAGCAAGCACCTGAACAAATCAATTGCATCATGTTAAATGAACAAATTCTCGAAACTGTTCTTAAGATGTTCTGAAATTAATTTCAGTTCATCGGTTTACTTGGACATTTTGAACCATCAGGAAGCACTGCACGCATATGCAATCAATTTGGTTAAAGGAATCGGGACATCATAACTCGTAAATCTTCCTATTGTTAGGTTCTGAACTAAAACCTGAATGCTGAATCAAAGTGAAGGAAACAGAGGATGCTAGGATGTGGATGGACGGCCAAGATTTAAAGAAAACGATTCGTGGGCACGCCTTATGAAGATCGGGTGGCCCAGGATGCTTCAAATCTCACTGGAGAGAATCTTTTGCCATATTGTTATCGTCATGCTTTTTGTCTTGTATCCACGACAAACTCCTTATAAGCTAGCGAGCTTTTTGAGATCGAGATCGAAGAATTGAACCCTAATTTACTTTCCCCTTTGTATTGTGGCGTCCACTTCTCATATTTGTACTGTTTTTCATCCATTTCAGTGCAATTCCAATAATTTTCTTCCTATTAGGTAGCTACTTAGCCATTATTCTTTGAAATTTTCCCTGATTTGGTCTGAAACTTCATCGGGCCTAACAAAATGGTATCAGAGCAGTTCGAATCTGGTGACCATAGCTACTAGATCTTAGAGTATTGGCTGGTGAGGGTTGGAGGAATAAGTATCCTCTGTAAAATTCCATAACTAGGCCAAGGTATCAGGTCGGGTAGCGCTCAACGAGTAAGCAGAGAGGGTTGGAAGGGGCTCTGATTTCCTTCTGTGAAATCTTCGGATCTGATCTTGCTCACCATGGCGAGGGGAAGTCGTGAGGTGGAGCAACATATGGAACCTGCGTGGGAAGCTGCAGTAGAAGAGTTGAGACTCAACATGGAGGAACTGCAAAGGAGAGTGGAGGAAGAAAGCAAGCTGGTACAAGAGCAGATACAAAATCAAGCTACGCAGGCTCAAGTCCACAAGGACGAAGTTATGCAGAATTTGAGGATGATTCAAGAGAAGCTAGAAGCTTCGTCTAGCGGTCAAGGCCAAGAGGTAAAAGGAACACCAAAAACCCCTAGGGGGGATCAATCTGTGGATAAGGGAGTAAAAGACCTGAAGGATTTGTTGCAGGGCCAAGTAAAAACCTTCCTTTTGATGTCAAAAATCTGTCCTGTCCCATATCTATCATAGAAAACATAGAACCACAGGGCCAAGTAAAAGTGCCCAGGGTCTCCACAGTTGAAACAGACTCCTGAATTCCCTTCGGAGTCCTTTCTAGGAGGTGGTGGCTTGGACTGCTGCTGGGGTGGCGCTGTTGGAGGACGCAGAGCTGAATTGCGTTGCTGCTGTCCACTGCCACTGCCACTACTGCCAGCTTGAAAATTCCCTGGGTGATAAGGCCAATGCTGACGAATAATCATGGTGGTATACAGTACCTTTGTATTACCTACCCTACACACCCTATAACACACCTTGGAACTATCAGCAATACCCCTCCTACACCACCTCATGTCCTAACCATTCCAGCACAGCCTCCACATCATTGGGACCGAGGCCCTGGGATCCCTCCACACCCTCCTCACCACAACCTTTTTGGCCCAATCCAATCATGGACAATGCTCAAAGAAGATCCAAACATGTGGAATTCCCTGCATTTGATGGAGAATACCCAGAATCTTGGATCAGAAAGGCTGAGAAGTATTTCTCACTATATCAAACCCCTGAGGAGGATAAAGTGTTATTTAGCAGAGGTCCACATCAGTGATAGGGCAGATCAATGGATTGCAAGTTATGATATTCCCACTGAAACCCTTTCTTGGCTTGAGTTTAAGACAATGATTTGTCAATGCTTCACAGCAAAATAAAAAATTAACATTACTGATAGTTTCAGAAGCTTGAAGCAATATAGTTCGATGGACAACTATATTGACAAATTTAAAGAAGTAATGGAATTCGTCGAAAGGCATCGCCCCACCCTCACTAAAACTTATTTCTTGGACTACTTTATTTCGGGTTTGAAAGATTACATCAAAATCAGGATGGGAATGGTTAGGATACGGGTCAAACCTAAACCATTTTTAGTGAGTTTGTTGATCCATGGTTCAATAGGATAAATCCATCACGAGTCCATTATATTAATAGGTTATCCATGGATATCTAAATGGATCAGCCACATTACTATTAGTCCAAAAACTTATATTACATATGTATAAAACTCGGACCCAAAATTTTTAAACTCGCGTTCACATTATAAAAACTTATCAAATTTAGTTAAATTTTGTAGGAATGATTTATGATACACAGAAGCAACTTTGTATAAATTTTGAGCCATTTATACATGTGGGGCCCACGATGCATTACTAAGACCCAAAAATTATAGTTAAATATGTGTAGAACTTGGACCCAAATTTTTAAACTCACGTTCATACTATGAAAACCTTTTAAATTTAGTTAAATTTTATAGAAATAATTTATTATATAGAGAAACAACTTTGTATAAATTTTAAAGATATTTATACATGTGAAGTCATTTTGGGTTGAACCCTTTAAACGTAGGTTCTAATGGTTTGATCCGTTTGATTCATTTATATTTTTGGAGCGATCCTAATGGTCCATTGGAGCAAATTTATGAATTTGTTTAATGGATAAATGGATCGAACCTAACCATTCCCATCCCTACATCAAAAGACCTTTGAAATCCTTGAATATCCATACCTTAGTTGAGGCTTATGAGCATGCTCGCAATTATGATGTCCCTCCTTGCCATCCTGGTCATTCTTCAGTTCTGCCGAGTAAGGAAATTTCAAAAGTCTTGGGTAAACAACCTATCGCCGAGGAGAAGATCACAACTGCTCCTGCTACTAAATGGACTGGGGAAAAATGCTTTAAGTGCCAGGAACCCTGGGTTCCTGGTCATGGCAGAGTTTGTAAGGCCACCAGAAAGCTATATCTCATCACTGTGGAGGATGAGGTTGAAGTGTTAGCTGATACAAATGATAACAAGTTCACTACTCCACCAGATAGTCCAAGGCAAGATACCAACAATACACTTGAGCATCAGTTTACCCTACATGCACTACATGGGTTCAGTGCAGCGGCCACCACATTTACACTCCACCTTGTGTTTGGAAAAAATTGGTGCCACTACTCTGGTTGACAGTGGTAGTACCACTACCTTTATTTCCTCTAAAGTGGTTAGTAAATTGGGGTTGAACATTACAAACCATCAACCTATTCCAGTCCAGGTGGCTAATGGAGGCACTACAGGGGCCATTGTTCTCAAGTGTTTAGTAAAGTGGGGTTGAACATTACAAACCATCAACCTATTCCAGTCCAGGTGGCTAATGGAGGCACTACAGGGGCCATTGTTCTCAAGTGCCCTATATCATCAACAATGCTAGCTTCAAATCTGATTTCGGATTGCTTGATCTCAAAGGATATAATGTCATTTTAGGGTGTGACTGGATTTATCAGCATAGCTGTCACGCTCAGAAATTCAAGCCAGAATTTCCACAGCTAATTTATGCATTAAATCCTCGTCCATGCATCAACCGAGGTACACAAATTGACATTTATTGATATTACAGAATTCACATCTTAGAAAGAATTACATAAATGCAGCGGAAAGGAAAAAGACTGACTACACTGAAACTAACACCACGAGAGAACTCCAAAACACCACAGGCAACCTTGACGGCGGACACAAGCCTAAACCTCGTCGAAACTTTCTTCTTCTGCAACCTCTAGCTCTGGAGGGGGAAAATTAAGCAAGACTGAGTACTTCCGCGGTACTCAACAAATCATACCGAAAGAGAAGGTATGATGCAGGATAAATATCAAGGAAGGAATAATAGGCTCATTTGCATAAATAGCATTTTAGAAATAGTAATAATTGAAAACAGTAAAACAGTAGTAATAATTAAGCAACATTAAATAAACACTGTCCAACGTCAAAACCACGTTGCAACAGGCCCATCCATCCAACTATACTAGTCAAGTTCCAACAGTTCATTCATGTAAAATAAGTGAGACTAATCAAGGTGAATCTGGTCGATCGTCCATAACCGTGGACACGGCTATTCGAATAGTTTTACTCTGATCAGAGATGTACAACTGTATCCACAAGACACAATCCCACAACACGATACCATGCGCCGGTGTACCACCACGATACCCAGGAAAGGAACTGTGGCAGGACCCTTCACATAACCCCCTCTAACCAATATTGCCTTGCTCTGGAGACTGGGGAACCTCGGCGACTACTTCGAGGTAGACGGGATCGCCGAAACTATCGGAATCTACACGACAAACAAAACACTTCAACAAAACATGCTAAAAGTCTACTGGAACAACACAAGAAACTATTTTTAATGGATTCTTAACATTTTTTGGATTTAATAAAATTTGAATGGACTAAAACAGAGCTCGAATTAAAAATATATGAATTTTAGAAGTTAAATTATGATTTTTAAACTAAACAGAAAAGACTAATTAATTTATTACGTAATTAAGTACCTTGCCGATGCAAGCGGCGCGAGCGGCGGTAGGGCGATGTCATGCGCGACGGCATGCGGCGACGTGGTCAGGCTGACGGCAGCTGACCGGGCTTGGTCCACGGTGGACCGAGTCCATGGCAGGGATGCGACGGCTGCTGCCACGCGATGGCCATCGGCGGGAGGGCGGCCGGATCAGGCGGCAGGGCGTGCGCACGGGATCGGGTGGATGGCTGACACGTCGCGGCCATCGGCGGGCGGCGGTCGGATCGGACGGCGGTGGCTTGGGCGAGATCGGATGGTTCGGATGCGTCTGATCCGCCCGATCGAACGACACGGGTGAGGCGGCGGCTAGGGTTAGGGTGCGGCGGCGGCGGCTCAAGCTCGCTCGCTCGCTCGCGACGCGGGACAACGCGACAAGCTGCTGCGCGCACGGCAGCGGCTCGGGACGGCCTCGGGATGGCACGGGAAGGCTAAGACGTGCACGGACAAAAGAAGGGAAAGGGCGGCGTGCTCACCAGAGATGGAGGAGACAGCGGCCGCCGATGGCGGCGAGATTTGGGCATCGGCGAACTAGGGCTAGATGTGAGGCGGCGCAAACGGAAAAGAGCGGCGGAGCTCGCGGGGAATTTATAGGAGGCTCGGGAGATTGAACTGGGCACGGGATGGACGCGAATTGCTCGCCGACGATCTCAGACTCGGAGAGAGAGAGAAAAGCCGGCGGCGGTTTGGGTGCGGCGGCGGCTGTTGCGGCGCGTGGGACATACGGGGCCGAGTGCGGCGGAGCGCACTCGGGCTCGGCGTCGGCCCGACATGGCACGGACGCACACGGAAAGGGTGGGGCGCGGGCGGCGCGGGCCATCGGGCGCGAAGAGGGCGACCCCGACAGGTGGGGCCCACCTGTCGATGGCCTGCCGGCGCGAGGGAGGGAGCTCAGACTTGCGGCGCACGACGGCTGGCTCATGGGCTTTGGCTGACGGCTGTGAGGAGAGGGAGGTTGGCGAGCTGGGCCGAAAGGATAAGGGCCGACGGGAAAAGGCGGGAAACCGTACGGCCCAAATAGGAAAATGGAAAAAAATAATTAAGGGACTTAATTTAATTGCTAGTTATTTAATTTAATTGATTAAAAATAGTTCCAGTGCTCTGAAAATTCTCATAAAAATCCTGTTAGTGTATTTTGACACGTAGAATTTAAGAAAAATCCTACCATGCCATTTCCATTTATTAATTACATTTTAAAATTACTTGTTGGCTCTAGATTAATTCCAGAAATTCTGATTAATTCAAAGTAAATTATTTAAACAATTTAGGGGCAAAACGGAGTGCGACAAACCTACCCCCCTTAAACGGAATCTTGACCCTGAGATACGGAGGCACTGGCGAAGAGGTGCGGGTGCGCGACCTTCAACTCATCTTCTTTTTCCCAAGTAGCTTCTTCTGAGTGATGAGTCCACTGAACTTTGCAAAATATGATAATCTTGTTTCGAGTCCTTCTTTCACTTGTCTCGAGGGTACGAGATGGTCTCTCCACATAGGTCAAGTCCTCTTGAATTTCAATCTGGTATGGACTCGCCTGCTCTTCTGGTACCCTCAAACATTTCTTTAACTGAGACACATGGAACACGTCGTGAATACCAGCCATGTTGGATGGAAGTTCAAGCTGATAAGCTACTTCTCCTCGACGTTCCCGAATTCTGTATGGTCCCACAAAACATGGTGCCAACTTGCCTTTGGTTTGAAAACGATGTACTCCCCATAGCGGTGTAACGCGAAGGTACACATAATCGCCTGCTTCAAAAGTGAGATCTCTTCGACAATTGTCTGCGTAGCTCTTCTGCCGAGACTGCACAATTCTCAATCTTCCCCGAATTGTTCGAACTTTTGCTTCTGCTTCACTTATCACTTTGTGCCAAACAACTGACGCTCACCAATCTGATCCCAGAAAAGGGGTGTGCGGCACTTCCGTCCATGCAACGCCTCATAGGGTGTCATTTGAATGGTGGCTTGATAACTGTTGTTATAGGAGAATTCTGCATAAGGCAATCTCTTGTCCCATGATTTACCAAACTCGAGCGCACATGCTCTTAACATATCTTCTAGAATTTGATTCACTCTCTCGGTTTGACCATCTCTTTGCGGATGATAGGCCGTACTGAAGTTCAAACGAGTACCAAGCTCTTCTTGCAACTTCTGCCGGAACTTGGAAGTAAACTGACTTCCTCGGGTGGACACTATCTTCTTAGGCACTCCATGTAAACATATGATTCTAGCAAGGTATAGCTCTTCTAGCTTCTTTCCCGAGTAGGTGGTATGTACTGGTATAAAGTGAGCCACCTTCGTGAGTCATTCCACGACGACCCAAATTGAATCATACCCTGACGATGTGCGGGGTAAACCCATGCTAAAGTCCATTCCAATCTCTTCCTATTTCCATTTCGGAATTTGTAGAGGTTGCAACAATCCTGCGGGCCGTTGATGTTCTGCCTTGACTCGCTGACAAACATCATAGAGTACGACAAATTCAGCTATTTCTCTCCTCATACTGACCCACCAAACTTCTCTTTGAGATCTTGATACATCTTTGTACTGCCCGGATGAATTGAATATTGGGTTTGGTGAGCTTCCGTAAGGATCAGCTTCTTCAATTCTTTATGTTTTTGCACACACGATCTCTTTCACATCCAGATTGTTCCATGCTCGTCTTCTGTAAAGTCGTGAGCTTTTCCGACTCTCATATTCTTCTTGAGTTCAACCATCTCGGGGTCTGATGCATGAGCAGCCTGAATTTGATCAATGAGAGTGGGTTGAGCTTCCAGAGTGGCCACAAAACCATAATCCACAACCTGTAGATTCAGGCGCTCAAATTCTCGCTGCAACTGGTTACACATTCTTTCTATGTCGATGGTGTTGCAGTAATTCTTCTGGCTCAAAGCATCTGCTACCACATTAGCTTTGTCGGGATGGTAGTGTATCCCCAAATCATAATCCTTGATCAATTCCAACCACCTTCGTTGACGAAGGTTCAAGTCCGGTTGGGTAAAGATATACTTTAAGCTCTTGTGATCCGTATATACTTCACAACGGTTACCGATTAGGTAGTGTCGCCAGATTTTCAAGGCATGTACCACTGTGGCTAACTCTAGATCATGAGTTGGATAGTTGTTCTCATGCGGACGCACTGACGGGAGGCGTATGCGACCACTTTGCCTTCTTGCATCAACACACATCCCAGCCCTTGGCGGGATGCATCACAATATACTTGGAAATCTTTTGCTGGATCCGGCAGTATCAAGACTGGTGCAGACACCAACTTCTACTTAAGCTCTTCAAAACTCTTGTTACATTTCACTGACCACTTGAATTTCTCATCTTTCTTCAACAATTGAGTCATCGGCTTAACAATTCTAGAGAAATTCTCAATGAAATAGCGGTAATAACCCGCAAGTCCAAGAAAACTTCAGATCTGAGTGACTGTCTTTGGCGGAGTCCACTTGGTAACTGACTCCACATTTGACGGATCCACAGCTACTCCTTGGGCATTCACAATGTGGCCGAGGAACTGCTATTCCTTTAACCAGAAAGCACACTTGCTAAACTTGGCATAGAGTTGATGATCTCTCAACTTCTCAAGCACTAACCGGAGATGATGCTCATGTTCCTCCTCGGTCTTGGAGTAGATCAAAATGCCGTCAATGAACACCACAACAAATTTGTCCAAGAATTCCATAAACACCTTGTTCATCAGATTCATGAAGAAAGCCGGTGCGTTGGTCAATCCAAAAGACATGACCGTACCGAGTGATGAAAGCGGTCTTGGGAATGTCCTCTTCCCGATTCTCAATTGATGGTAACCTGATCGTAGGTCTATCTTTGAGAACACTTTTGCCCCCTTGAGTTGATCAAACAAATTGTCAATCCGCAGTAGAGGATACTTGTTCTTGATAGTGACCTCATTGAGTGTGCGATAATCGACACACATTCTCTTGGTCTTGTCTTTCTTCTCTACAAATATCACCGGAGCACCCCAAGGTGACATGCTCGGGCGGATATAACCTTTCTGCAACTGTTCATCCACTTGCTTCTTGACTTCTGCCAACTCGTTGGCTCCCATTCTATACGGTCACTTGTGAATTGGGGTGGTCCCGAGTACTAGATCAATCCGAAATTCAATTTCTCTTTCTAGTGGCATCTTGGTTAAATTTTCTGGAAAGACTTTAGGGTATTCTCTGACTATGGGGAAATTTTATAATTTCATAGGGATCTTTGCTGCTACTTCAGACAATTCCTCGGTAGAGATTTGATTCAAACTTGCTACTGTCTTGGCTTGCATGGGAGAATGAAAAACAATCTCTTCTCCTTTTCCATTGATTAAAGTGATTGTGTGACTAGCGCAGTCAATTACTCCCTTATGTCTTGACAACCAATCCATCCTAAGAATGACATCTAGGCCTTTGGATTTAAGAAGGATAAGGTTGGCTAGAAATTTGGATCCTTCGATTTCTATTGCCACCGAGGGACAGTACTGAGCGGTGTCCAAATGGTTTCCAGGGGTTTGAACCCGCATAGGTATCTTAAGTTCCACTACTGATAACCCCTATGTCCCAACAAACTGCTTGGAAATAAATGAATGCGTAGAACCAGAATCAAATAATACTATAGCAGGAGTGAGATTCACAGGAAACGTACCCAATATAACTTTGGGAGCTGCCTGTGCCTCTTCGGCGAACGCATGGTTGACACGGGCCTGGATGAATCTGGGTCCAGCGTGCTTCGGCTTTGGACACTTGTCTGCAAAGTGCCCATGGTCTCCACAGTTGAAATAGACTCCTGGATTCCCTTCAAAGTCCTTTCTAGGAGGTGGTGGCTTGGACTGCTGCTGGGGTGGCGCTGTTGGAGGACGCAGAGCTGAATTGCGTTGCTGCTGCCCACCGCCACCCCACTACCGCGCCTTGAAAATTCCCGGGTGATAAGGCCAATGCTAACGAACAATCATCGTGGTAGGTCCACCCTGACCTCCGGACATGAAACGTGGCCTCTGCTGATTTCCCTGCTGTTGAGGAGGCCTAAACTGTACTGCTTTTCTTTTCTTGATCATCTTGTTGCACTGGTCGTCCTGCTGAATGGCCTTGTTGAGCAGATTCTCAAAGTTAGCATACTCCCCTGAGATCAGCTTGTCAGTGAGTTCATCATCCAAACCAGCCAGGAATTTCTCTTGTCTTTCTGCATCGGTGCGCACGTCCTCTGGGACGTAACGTGCAAGACGGTTGAACTCATGTAGGTACTCAGTAATTGACCTGTTGCCCTGCTCAAGAGAATGAAGCTCACGCTTCTTCCACGCGACCATTCCTGCAGGAATATGTGCTGTCCTGAAACTGTGACAAAACTCTTTCCATGTGACTGCTGCTCCAGCTGGGCGAGTGACCAAGTAGTTGTCCCACCAAGCAGAAGCGGGACCTTGCAACTGATGTGTGGCAAAAGAGACTTTCTCCTGATCCGTGCATTGCAGTAGATCTAGCTTCTTCTCAATAGCATGAAGCCAGTCATTGGCCTCCATAGGATTGGTGGTGCTAGAGAAGGTCGGCAGTCGGACGCAAAGAAACTCTGGCAACTTAGACTGGGGTGGTGGTGGAGCAAACTGGTTATTCTGCTGCTGCTACTGCATCTGCATCTGTTGCAACATTTGCTTTTTCATCTGCTGGTGATGTTGTTGCATCTGCTGCATCGTCGCAGCCATCATCTACGTTTGCGAAGCAAGCACCTGAGCAATAGTGGGATTCTCAGGTGGCGGCGGAGGAGCGTTGCCGTTGACATCATGATTGTCGTTGTTGTCGCCTGACTGCCCATTGTTGTTGTTCGCTCCACTAGTCCTGGTGTTCACCATCTGGAGAAGACGACCGAACAAAAGAGAGAAAAGAAGAAAAACAGGCTGACTTAGAAACTAAACTTTATTATTGGAATTCAAATGCATTGTTCTGATCTTGATTAAAACAAGGAAAAGCACGAAACATCCTTAATTGGTCAACCATACCACACTCGATATAGACTGCCAGCTAACCCACACACAGCAAACCTAACACACAGCAACTACCAAGCCACAAACTAAGCAAATCGGTAAAACTAGGAATGGCGAATAGAATGATTTGTGTGTTGTGGAGTCAAAGCTGCTTCCCTCGGAGAGTCCCCATTCCTCAGAACGGCTCCTGGAGTTCTCCGTCTTCGTCTCAGACTGCGACTCTTCCGAATCGGTGGCCGTACCCCATCCAACCCTGCCTCTTTCCTCGGAAGAACTCCGAGTTTCCTCTGAATCCATGTCTTTAGTTGAATTCTTAGAGCTCGAATCACTGGAGATGGAGATCCAACCGTTGTTGCCACCTCCGCCCTGGTATGCCGAAGCCGGGGCGAAAAGCGAGAGCAGGTCCTGCAGCAGGAGAAACTGGGGCAGGCGCCGGAACTGGAACTGGTGAGCGGGAGGAGGCGCAGGAAGGGTCGGTGGAGGAATCCGGGGCACCAGCTGGATACGGACAGGTGCAGTGGTGGTCTTCCGAGGTGTAGTGCGAATCCTGACACCACCTGGTGCTGGGAGTCCTTTCAACTCAGCGACTTCCTTCTTGAGGCGGACCAATTCGTCTTGCAGGCTCACAATCCTCAACATCTTCATGTCGTTCAGCTCCTTGGCTACCTTATGCAAGTCAGAGTGCATCTTGTCCAGTCCCCTGATCACCGTGCACATGCGGCCGAAAGTAGAGTCGTTCTCATCTGCTGTAGACTTGAAAGTGCTGACATCAGAGGAATTGCCACGACGGGGATGGTAGCGATAAGCGGAGGTGTGAAGGTCGTCGTCGTGCAACTCCTTCATCCTAGTCATCATCAGATAAGCGGCTTCTTGACAGGCGTGGTCAGCTGTGCCTCCTGAAGCTGTGACTTCCATATTGGGAATGCAAGTCCCCACAAAGCCGTGAACGTCCAGACGGACACGGTGAGGCAACTCGCCACTGAGAGGTGCGACTGCAGTGTACTCCGACGCTCCAGGATACCCAACTGCCAGGGCCATGCGTGCCAGCTTTGCGACGAAACCCACCATACCTTTTCCATAGTGCGTAGCTGGGGAACCTGCCATCTATAGAAACAAAGGAGTGGAAATCAAAGCATGCTCAACAACCAAAACACCAAAGACCCTTTTTCACAAATTCTAAAACCCTAGACTGACTTTACTTTTTAAATCATCCCCTTTTTTAAAACTCATGCAAATGAAAAGATTAGAGGGCTCTTAGGGTTTCCAGTTGGCTTGTCCTACAGTCAAAGGCCGGCTCTGATACCAACTTGTCACGCCCAGAAATTTAAGCCAGAATTTTCGTAACTAATTTGTGCATTAAATCCTCGTCCAGGCATCAGCGAGGTACACAAATTGACAATTATTGATATTACAGAATCCACGTCTTAGAAACAATATAAAAGAATTACATATATGCAGCAGAAAGGAAAAAAGACTGATTGCACTGAAACTAACACCGCGACAGAACTCCAAAACACCACACGCAAGCCTAAACCTCGTCGAAACTTTCTTCTTCTGCAACCTCTAGCTCTGGAGGGGGAAAATTAAGCAAGATTGAGTACTTCCGCGGTACTCAACAAATCATACCGAAAGAGAAGGTATGATGCAGGATAAATATCAAGGAAGGAATAATAGGCTCATTTGCATAAATAGCATTTTAGAAATAGTAATAATTGAAAACAGTAAAACAGTAGTAATAATTAAGCAACATTAAATAAACACTGTCCAACGTCAAAACCACGTTGCAACATGCCCATCCATCCAACTATACTAGTCAAGTTCCAACAGTTCATTCATGTAAAATAAGTGAGACTAATCAAGGTGAATCTGGTCGATCGTCCATAACCGTGGACACGGCTATTCGAATAGTTTTACTCTGATCAGAGATGTACAACTGTATCCACAAGACACAATCCCACAACACGATACCATGCGCCGGTGTACCACCACGATACCCAGGAAAGGAACTGTGGCAGGACCCTTTACATAACCCCCTCTAACCAATCGTACCACACCAAGGTTTCGCCCCCACTCCCATCGGGGTAATGGGCAGCCCCCTCTCATGCTGCGGTGAATCCGAAAGCCGATCAACCCTTAAAACCGGGGCTGACCCAACTCCATCACGCCCACCCTCACTAGGGTACGTCGGCTAGAGACAGCTACGCTACAGACCCAGCCATTACCCATGCTGGCTTGTGGTATGCACGATAATTCTTCCAGGGTTTCTTGAGAACCGGTCCTTAACTGTCATGAGCACGCTAACAAATATCCAACCATGTGCTCACAATCCACCATTATCATATTTCAGTAATATTAGAATAGGGTCACACACTTGACATCATCCGAGTATTAGTCTCCAATGTAATATTTGATTAATGTGATTTCCTTAAGTGAGCTAGTTGATCTAAGCCAGGCTAAGCATGTTCTAAACCAACATCTAGTCATATTGAACCCAAGTTATCAACGGTATAAGGCATTCAATTCCTATGGCTGAGTACAATAGGTATAAATAGTCCCATGAAATGACATTCTAAAACATATGCAATATTTGAGAGAAAAGAGATATTTAAATAAAATAGGCACAATATGATCAATGTAAAGTATGACTTGCCTTGCTCTGGAGACTGGGGAACCTCGGCGACTACTTCGAGGTAGACGGGATCATCGGAACTATCGAAATCTACACGACAAACAAAGCACTTCAACAAAACATGTTAAAAGTCTACTGAAACAACACAAGAAACTATTTTTAATGGATTCTTGAAATTTTTTTGGATTTAATGAAATTTGAATGGACTAAAACCGAGCTCGGATTAAAAAGATATGAATTTTAGAAGTTTAATTATGTTTTTAAACTAAAGAGAAATGACTAATTAATTTATTACGCAATTAAATCCCTTGTTAACGCAAGCAGGCATGGGCGGCGGGTAGGGCTGACATCATGCTGACGTCAGCATGCGGCGGCGCGGTCAGGCTGACGTTAGCAAAGCTGACGCAACGGCTGACCGGGCTCGGTCCACGGTGGACCGAGTCAACGGCTGGGGGGCGGCGGCTGCTGCCACGCGGCGGACATCGGCGGGACGGTGGCCGGATCGGACAGCAAGGCATGCCCGCGGGATCGAGTGGATGGCTGACACGTGGCGGGCATCGATGGGCGGTGGTCGGATCGAACATCGACGACTTGGGTGAGATAGAACGGCTCGGATGCGTCCGATCCGCCCGATTGAACGGCATGGGTGAGGCGGAGGCTCAAGCTCGCTCGCCGGCCATGGCCGCACGACGGCTGGCCGGCACGCGGGATAGCGCGACAAGCGGCTACGCGCATGGCGGCGGCTCGGGACAGCCTTGGGACGGCACGAGAAGGATAAGACGCGCACAGACAAAAGAAGGGAAAGGGCGGCGTGCTCACCGAAGATGGAGGAGACGGCGGCGACCGACGGCGGCGAGATTTGAGCGTCGGCGAACTAGGGCTAGAGGTGAGGCGGCACAAACGGAAAAGAGTGGCGGAGCTCACGGGGGAATTTATAGGAGGCTCGAGAGATTGAATCGGGCACGGAACGGACGCGAATTGCTTGCCGACGATCTCGAACTCGGAAAGAGAGAGAGAAAAGCCGGTGGCAGTTTGGGTGCGGCGCCGGCTGTTGCGGCGCGCGGGACATGCGGGGCCGGGTGCGACGGAGCGCGCTCAGGCCCGGCGTGGGCCCAATGTGGCACGTGCACACGCGAAAAGGATGGGGCACATGCGATGCACAAGGCGACGGCGGCGCAGGCCGTTGGGCGCGAAGGTGCGGCCCCGACAGGTGGGGCCCACCTTTCGGTGGCTCGCGGGAGCGAGGGTGGGTGCTCAGACTTGCGGCACGCGGCGGCCGGCTCGTGGTCTTTGGCCCACGTCCGTGAGGAGAGGGCGGCGAGCGAGCTGGGCCTAAAGGATAAGGGTCGGCGGGAAAAAGCGGTAAACGTACGGTCCAAATAGGAAAAGGGAAAAAAATTAAGGGACTTAATTTAATTGCTGGTTATTTATTTAATTGATTAACAATAGTTCCAGTGCTCGAAAATTCTCATAAAAATCCTGTTAGTGTATTTTAACACGTAGAATTTAAGAAAAATCCTACCATGCCATTTCCATTTATTAATTGCATTTTTAAATTACTTGTTGGCTCCAGATTAATTCTAGAAATTCTAATTAATTCAGGGTAAATTATTAAACAATTTAGGGGCAAAACTCGCGTGCGACAATAGCCCTCTAACTCTTAATTTGAAAACAGGAGAAATGACAATATGGAAGGAAAGAGGCCAAGAAATCATATTCCATCATATCACAGTACAAGCTTCAAATTTCTTGATTAATGCCCATAAATAGCAAAAACTGCTACAGAAGGAGACACTTGCACGGTTTCATATTTCGTTTTAGCCTACCATGCCGCTACCCGGTGATATCATGAAAACCACGCGAAAACCACGAAAAACCGTCGAAACTGCGGAGAAATGAATAGTTAACGGATTTGAATTTGAATCGATTTGTTGTGCCGTGGTTTTCGCCCAAACCACGCGAAAAATGTAGTTTTTCGCCCAAACCATGCGAAAACCGTGAACAGTGACGAAATTTAAATTTGAATAAAATTCGTGCCGCGGTTTTCGCTCAAACCGCGCAAAACTGCCCATACCGCGGTTTTCGTGGCAAACCACGCAAAATTTATTTTTTTAAACTACCGATAAATATATTTTTGTGATAAAATAAATCTTTTAAATTTTTTGAATTCGCACAAAATTATTCAAATGAAACCGTGGGGATGCCGTTTCGCACCCCTACGATACATGGAAAACCGCGGCGGTTTTCACGGTTTCACAAACCCCGGACACTTGAGGCTCGATGTATTCTTCTCCCAACCAGTGTGCTACCCTTGCCATGACAACAATACCACCGGCTAATGCTCAAGTACTACAAGATTATCCAGATGTCTTTGCAGAACCCACCACACTACCTCCCTCAAGAGAGTGTGACCATACTGTTCCTTTACTGCCTGGAGCAAAACCCATCTCTGTGAGACCCTATAGATTGGCACATCACAAAAAGAATGCCTTGAAAGAATTAGTACAACAAATGCTCACTTCTCACATCATCAGACCAAGTATGAGCCCCTACTCTTCCCCTGCAATATTAGTTAAGAAAAAAGATGGTACTCGGCGACTGTGTGTGGATTACAGGCAACTGAATGCTACTACTGTAAAAAACAAATATCCAATTCTAGTTATTGAAGATCTTTTGGATGAATTACAGGGAGCCCAATATTTCTATAAAATAGATTTAAGATCTGGCTACCACCAAATTCGTATGCACGAGGTTGATGTCCACAAGATACCTTTTAGCACACTTTTGGGCCATTTTGAATATTTGGTCATGCCTTTTAGACTTACCAATGCCCCAACTACATTTCAAGCTTTGATGAACAACATTCTAGCTCCTTGCGCAAATTTATCCCGGTCTTCTTTGATGATATCTTGATCTATAGCAAGAGCCTCAATGACCATGTGCAACATGTGAATGTGGTATTGCAGCTTCTGAGATAGAATAATCTGTCTACTAAGCCTAGCAAGTGTGCTTTTGGTCAGCACCAAGCGAAGTATTTGGGTTACATTATCAATAACTTGGGAGTAGCCACTGATCCTGTTAAAATTAAAGCAATTATGGATTGGCCTGCACCTGCTAATATCACTGAGCTCAGGGGTTTCCCTAGCCTAGTCGGCTATTATATAAAATTCATCAAGGACTTTGGAATTATATGCTAACCAATGTTCAATGCTCTCAAGAAGAACAATTTTACATGGCAAAGAGACCAACAACAGGCCTTTGCCACTATCAAAAGTAAGTTAGCTCAAGCCCATGTCCTTTTTTTGATCGAAAATACTGTGGGGGGAGATCCCCACAGTCGCGACCCAAAGCGCTTATATTAAAAAAGGATGGGAAAATAACACTTACATAGAAGGGTTACAGAGAGTATAGGGCCAAAAGAAGCAGATAGAGGACCATGTATCCCTAACCCCTGTGACCCTAGACAAAAAGCAATTAGCTAAAAGCATCGAGCCAGGTATAGAAGGAAGTTTGACGTCTTCTCTAAACCTATTTGATTGGAGATATCCCTGACTTTTGAAGTTTAACTTCCAAAGCCTTAGATTTGGCACACTTCTGTTAAAGACCTTGTCATTCCGTAACTTCCATAACTCCCATGCTGCTATGAAGATCTTCTCAGTGAAGAAAGGTATGACACTTGCATTATGGGCTTGAACTAATCTATCCGCGCATGGAAGGCCCATGTCCCTTTGGACTTGAATGTTAGCCCAGCACTGGCTAGCAAAGGGACAAGAAAAGAACAGATGATCAATAGTCTCCTCTGCTCCTCTGTCACACATAACACAGATTGCATTATCCTGCACATTGAGATTTCTTGTTTGGATCATTGACTTCGTATTCAACCTGTCCATGAGGATTAAACATGCAAAGAATTTAATTCGAGGCATGCAGCCATATTTCCAAAGCTTGAGAAAGACCGGGTGAGATTCAAAGGTGCTGAAGACATGCTGATAGAATCTTCCCGATGTGTATCGCCCGCCCCAAACTAGCACCCAACAATCATCAGTCTCATCCTCATATACCAGGCTTTGCAAGTAGGCTTGAAGCTGTTCTAGCTGCCTACTGCGAGAGAGATAGATAAAAGATGAAATCCAAATCTTCTGCCTGCATAATCACCGCCACTGAGGCATTACTGTTTGACAAAAGATGCCAAATGAGGGTAAGTCTCAGATATATTATTGTTATTCCAGTGATCCTCCCAAAAGCAGATTGTGTCCCCTTTTCTCACTTTGCCTCTAGAAACCGCTCTGAATATATCATTCAACCTAAGAATGTTCTTCCACCAGAAGGAACCCATCTCTCTAACGGCATGGGGTACTTTGTTAGAATAGTATCTATACCATACCAGACTCACCCATGGTACATCCGCTTTATTATAAAATTTGTTTAGTTGCTTCATCAGCAAGGCATCATTTTGTAGCCGTAGATTTAGTATCCCGAGTCCCCCTTTTGATTTAGGTTGTTGAACCCTTGGCCAGGCCACCAGATTGTCCTCTTTTCTCTCCCTGTCACTTCCTCTCCAAAGGCATTGCTTTCTTGCTTTGTCTATATTTTCAATTACACCTTTGGGAATTTTGATTGTGCACATTGCATATGTTGCTATCAAGGTGATGGCTGAGTTTATCAATTCAAGACAACCTGAATAAGAAAGCCATGTTGCACATGCTGACAATTTCCTCTCAAATTCTGTCCATCATTGGAGTTAGATCTTCGAGCTTCATTTTTGTTGTCCCCATTGGAAGGCCCATGTAAGTGAACGACATTGTACCCACATCACATCCCAAAGTATTAGCCAGAACATTGAGCTTCTCCGTACTGACATTAATAGGGTACATGTGACTTTTCTTATAATTAACTTTCAAGCCAGTGGCAGTGGCATTGGAGCTGTTCTCATACAAGAAGGTAGACCACTTGCCTATCTTAGTAAAGCAGTTGGGCCAAGGCAACAGCTCTATCAACCTATGACAAGGAAGCTCTTGACATTCTTGAAGCTCTCAAGAAATGAAAACACTATTTCCTAGGCACATCTTTAATTACTAGGACAGATCAAGCAAGTTTGAAAAGAGCAAAGAATCACAGAGGTGTTCAACATAAATTACTCATTAAGTTACTGAGTTATGACTACAAAATTGAATACAGAAAGGGAAAGGATAACAAAACTACGAATGCACTCTCTAGGATCCAACACCAAGACACCCTATTTACAACTACACTTATTATTTCCAAGTGGATAACAGAAGTGATAGAGAGCTACCACACCGATGCTACATGCAAAGACATTGAATTTAAACTAAGAATTGATCCCTAGGCCCACCTTCCTTACTCCCTCACTGGTGGCACCATCAGATACAAAGAAAGAATTTATGTGGGAACATACAATCATCTAAGATCACAATTACAACGTTCTTTCCATGATTCTGCCTTAGGGGGCATTCTGGTGAGCGAGCTACACATAAGCAAGCAAAGCAATTATTTTATTGGCCTGGCATGAAGAAAGATATCGTTGCATTTGTCCAAACTTGTCCAGTCTGCCAGAAGAATAAAACTGAACACAAATTACCATCTGGACTACTATAACCACTCCTTATTCCAGATATGTCTTGGAATCACATCACTATGGATTTTGTATAAGGGATGCCAAAATATGAGGAAAAGGATGTTATATGGGTGATTGTGGATAGGTTTACCAAGTATGCCCATTTCATTGCCCTTAGCCACCCCTTCACTGCTGAGCAAGTCCTCATTCAGTTCTTGGATAACTATTACAAGCACCATGGATTGCCTTCTATAATTGTTAGTGACAGAGATGGCATATTCACCAGTTATACTTAGAAAGAAGTCTTTGAAAGGGTCGGGGTTAAACTCCACTTCAATAGTGATTATCATCCTCAAATCGATGGGCAAACTAAATATGTTAATCAATGCTTCGAAAACTATCTGCGATGCATAAATTCACTAAACCCAAGAAATGAAAAATCCTCATTGGCTCATGCTGAATGGTGGTATAATACTAATTTCCACACATCCTTGGGCATGTCACCATATGACGCACTTCATGGAGTAAAACTGCCCATGCTAGCTGAATTTCTTCTGCCAACCAGTTTGCTTGCGGGAGAGAGGAACAAAACTAAAGCAAAGGTTACCATCACTGCAGCAGTGAAGCACGGCTTAATCAAAGCTCAAGCAAGAATGAAGCACTTCGCTAATCTCAAGAGAAGAGAACACACTTTAGAGGAAGGTCATATGATACATTTGAAGATGCAACCCTATAGGCACAATACTCTTGGATTACATTCCTCCTTGAAGTTACACTCCAAATACTATGGGCCCTTCAGAGTTCTGCAAAAGGTGGGACAAGTTGCATATAAACTCCTCCTCCCTGATACTTGCAACATTCACCCAGTCTTCCATGTGAGTCAGCTTAAGAAGCATTTTGGTCCTAGGGTTGTTCTTGAACAAGGTTTACCCCTTCGACACCGAGGGTAACATCTTTTCCTTCCCTCGCTATGTTGGAACGTCGCCTCATACCTCGCAATAACAAACATGTGGTGCAACGGAAAGTTCAGTTAACCAATTTGCTCAAATCAGGAGCTACCTGGGAGGATGTTACTTTCATCACAAAGGTTTTTTCCCTCTTTCCACCCATGAGGACATGGGATCTTCAAGGAAGGGAGTATTGTTAGGTTCTGAACTAAAACCTGAATGCTAAATAAACGTGAAGGAAACAAAGGAAGCTTGGATGTGGATGGACATCCAAGATTTAAAGAAAACAATTCACGAGCATGCCTTATGAAGATCGGACGACACAGGATGCTTCAAATCTCACTGTAGAGAATCTTTTGCCGTATTGTTGTCGTCATGCTTCTTATCTTGTAGCCGCGATGAACTCCTAATAAGCCAGTGAGCTTTTTGAGATCGGGATCGAAGGATTGAACCCTAATTTACTTTCCCCTTTGTCTTGCGACGCCCACTTCTCATATTTTTACTATATTTCATCCATTTCAGTGCAATTCCAACAATTTCCTTCCTATTAGGTAGCTACTTAGCCATTATTCTCTGAAATTTTCTCGGATTTGGACTGAAACTTCATCGGGCCTAACACTACCTAATTACCTTCTTACTACTGGTGTAAAAAAATTATTTGCTTGTATTAATGTTCTTGTAGTTAAATTGTGAAACTAACATGATCAACAATTGACTTAATGTTCCAGAACTAATGCCCCTTGAAAACGATGGCTGATCACCTAATGTAATCACTTGTTTAGACTTTTGCAATTGTCCATATCTAGCGAGAGCGCTTGGTTTAATGCCACTCACTTGCTAATTGCCATGCAATAAGAAGAGCGAAGTGTTGAGGAGGCATGAACCTGAAGTGTCCGGTTGAACCATTGTATCGTGCCAATTCAATCAACCATTTGTAATCATTAATATTTTTGTCTAAGATTAATTTCTCTCACATGTTGTACCCTCACAATGCAAGCCCATCATCAAGGATGATGTCATGATGGTGATCAAGGCCTTCTCAAACTTAAGAACAAACCAATTCATAATCATTAATATTTTTGTCTAAGATTAATTTCTCTCACATGTTGTACCCTCACAATGCAAGCCCATCATCAAGGGTGATGTCATGATGGTGATCAAGGCCTTCTCAAACTTGAGAACAAACCAACTCAGCATCGTCAACAATAGTCCTAATTCCCAAGAAGGAAGGGGTGGAAAGGGTGGCTTGTAACTCCCGCCCGGGAAGTCCTAATTCCCAAGAAGGAAGGGGTGGAAAGGGTGGCTTGTAACGTCCCACCCTTCCCGGGCTAGGTCCGCCTACATCTGGAAGCTCTCTAGGACCTTAGACTGCCCTCACAGACCAACACCAGTCTTTTCTGCGCACTTTGTTCTCACTCATGCGCACTCAGGAAGAACTTCTCGGTCAGTCACCCATCCCCAAATTACCCCAGGCCAAGCATGCCTAACCTCAGAGTTCTTAGGAGATGAGCTTCCGAAAAAGAAGTTGCAACTTGTTGGTACGAGTATTCTATTATTCCTATTAAGCCCTGGGCCATGATGTTATATTCACACCCTCTTAGAAAACCCGATGTCCTCGTCGGTCAACCCCAGGCTAGGAACCTCCCCTCTTGGCCACGTCCGTGCATCCAGTGCCGACGCATGTGCCATGTCGTGTCCCCTTAGGGCCCACGTGCCATGCGCACCATGCCCACGCAACTGACCCGCCACGCGCCCCGTGAAACCGTGAGGGTTGGCTCTGATACCACTTGTAACGTCCCACCCTTCCCGGGCTGGGCCCGCCTATATCTAGAAGCTCTCTAGGACCTTAGACTGCCCTCACAGACCAGCACCAGTCTTTTTTGCGCACTTTGTCCTCACTCATGCGTACCCGGGAAGAACTTCCTGGTCAGTCACCTATCCCCAAATTGCCCCAAGCCAAGCACGCTTAACTTTAGAGTTTTTAGGAGATGAGCTTCCGAAAAGGAAGTTATAACTTGTTGGTATGAGTATTCTATTAATCCTATTAAGCCCTGGGCCAGGATGTTACATGCGGACTACAGGCCAATTAGCCTAGTCCACGGCATCATCAAGATAATCTCTAAAGTGCTCTCAAACTGGCTATAGTCGTCCATGAATAATATCATCTCAAAACCGCAAAGTGCCTTCATCAAAGGAAGAAGTATCTAGGGCAATTTCATGTATGTTCGTGGACTAGCAACACTGCGCCAATATGTCGCCGCTCCTCCTAAAGCTTGACATTGCAAAAGCCTTCGATTCAGTGCATTAGGAATACATCCTTGACCTTCGTCATCGTCAAGAGTGGATCACAAACATCCTAACTTTGTCATCGTCAAGAGTGCTCCTAAATGGAGTCCTAGGAGATCCAATCAAGCATAGGAGAGGCCTAAGGCAGGGTGACTGCTCTTGGCACTTCTCTTCATTTTGGCAATTGACCCGGTACAAGAAATTTTGCAGGTCGCAATGGTCTGTGGAATCCTATCAAAGATAAGAAGACGCGAAGTGAGGCTGCGAACATCCCTTTACGCAAATGACACGGTGGTCTTCCTTAACCTGATAGCGCATACACAACAACCTTCTCACAAATTATAACAAGCTTCAATCATGTGACAGGCCTATGAACAGACATGCAAAAGAGCCAAATCGCGACAATCCATTACAATGCAATCAACCTGAACAACATCCTCCACCCTCTCCTAGCCTAGGTGGTCTAGTTTCCTGTGAGGTACCTCGGTCTTCCCTTGACGGTTCACAAGCTTCAAAAAGTTCAAATCCAGCCAAATATAGATAAAGCAGCCGGCCGACTGGCACACTGGCAAGGAAACCTGATGAACACAACAGGAAGAAAGGCACTAGTCAAGTCAGTGTTAACAGCGTAGCCGATTTACCACCTCACCGCTCTAAAAATCCCACAGAAAGTAACAGAAAAAATCAACAAGATGCGAAGGAAATTCCTCTGGGCCAAGGGTGATACCATGTCAGGAGGAAAATGCAAGGTGAATAGGGACAGAAGTTGTCGGCTGAAAGAGCTTGGAGGACTAGGCATCATACACCTGGAGCACCTAGCAAGATAGCTTTGACTACGATGGTTGTGGTACGAATGGACAGACCAAAACAAGGCCTAGAATGGACAGACCAAAACAAGGCCTGGACAGGAATAGAGATCACATGCGATGGTTGCGACAAACAACTCTTTGCAGCAATAACAACCGTCATAGTGAACAACGGCGAAACAACGAGCTTCTAGGATTCGGCATGGCTACAGGGAACGCTGCCAAGAGTCATAGCACTGCGAGTCTATGAAGCCTCACAAAAAAAGCGAGTAACGGTTAAAGACACCATAACGAGTAATCGATGGATCACGGCCATCAACATAGCCAAATTCATGACGTAGGCCATTTTGAGGAGTAAGTGGAGCTTTGGGAATGACTATATAGGACACAACTCAGTGCGAGGATACGATCATCTGGATCGCCTTTGCGAGTGGCGTCAACACGACAAAATTGGCATATCAATTTCAATTCAACGGCTCCACGAATATCAACATCCACACCATAATCTAGAAGCCATGTGCCTCCACCCCAAATGCAAGTTCTTCATGTGGCTCGTGATCCAAAATAGGATTTGGACAACTGAAAGACGCCAATGGAGATGTTAGGCCAACCAAAGGATGTGCCCATTTTGCTGATCTTGCGGTGAGACAACAATACACTCCTAGCACACTGTCGCATCACAAATAGAATATGAAAAGCCGTAACAAGATGGGCGTAGATCAATCTTCAAATGGAACATTGGGATAGCATGGACATGGTCCAAACTTGTGTGGACAACAGTAGCCCATACAACAGGAGCACCAAAGCGTGGACTCCACTTGCTCATCTTCCTAGCCACCTATGAAGTTTGGAAGGAGAGAAATGCGTGAGTCTTCCAACACATCGCCACAATGCCGACCATAATTGTAGCAAAAATAAAAGAGGAGGCCACAGCCTGGTGCCTAGCAGGGGCAAAAAAGCTTAGAGAACTAACGATGCCACGAGAGCAGTCCCCTTTGTAAACACCCCTAACATTTGTAGGTAAACTCACTTCTCTTCTCTATGAATGAAAAGAGGCATTCCTCCGGCCCCCTTCTTCGAAAAGAAACAATGCAACCAATTGTTCAGATTCAGAATACACCTGGTCAGTCAAGTAACGCACTACACAAGTGCAATTTGGAGAACATTGAGGTGCATGCACCAGCATGTGAAGCATCTTTTCAATTTTTAAAGGACCAGTAGTGGAGCACCAGGGTTGTTAAATGCCTCCAAATTAGTACTATCAAGCTATATCTCAGCCTCGGCGTAAAATATTTATTTTCCAACCAACAAAAGCACCCTTCTCATGCCAATAGCATGATTCTTCATTGTAAAGATTGTTCCTAGTGTTAACATTTTGACTTCAGATTGCCTTGACTTGAAGAAACCCCATAAAGATAAAGAGATTGAATGTTTGCCTGCTAAATAGTCCTTGCGGTTGCACATGTGGTAGTTAGAAGTTCAACATCTTCTTCAAATACTTTTGCTAATCAGAGCTTGTGGAAATGAATCATTTGATGCAGCAAGGATTTGGCCATTATCTAGATCTGAATTGTAAGTTTGAAGAAGTATTTCAACTAATAGTAGCTCCTTTTGCCTTTTTTTTGAAGAGAAAATTCCTTTACCATTGTTCAATAGTCTGAAATATACATTATTTACTTACCCACAAGAGTATCTGCATCACAAGAATTTCTTTAATAGGGAAATTAATATATAGGTACATGTAGTCCTTCAAACAAAAATTCACAATTCTAAAAACGTTTGATCTCTACCTCCATAACCAAGTTACTTTTGTTGTGTTCGGTATGGTAGGTTGGGAACTAATTTTTTATACGCAAAACGAAGCAAGTCATTAGCATATTATTAATTAAGTATTAGCTTAAATACTTAAAAAATAAATTAATATGATTTTTTGAAATAATTTTTCTATAGAAAATTTTTGCAAAAATACACCGTTTAACAGTTTGGAAAGCATGCACACAAAAAAGAGGGTGGAAGTTGGGAAAGGATAGGAAAGAACACAGAAAATGGAATAAAGACACTTTTAGCTGGGTGTCAATGTTATAGATAAGACATACCTAATACTTTTGTGTTAGGCTCGACGGTGCTCATCATATATCAAGTCTTATACGAAATCATAACTCATATACATAAGGTGTTATAGATAAAAAAAGGCAAAGTCCTATTTGAGCATGACAAGGACTACTTGAATCGTATTCATATTTGTTTACCTAATTCTACTTGGACAAGAGGACTACCGATGATATAAATATAACACCCCTCAGAAGGAGATGTGAGACACGAAGACAAATATAAACAAACCCAATAAAGAGCCACAAAAGCCGACAAGAGTGATCTAGAGGTACATCCAATCTCACATATTTCATATTCGAGGAAGAAGATTACACTAGCCATCAACTACGTGTGAGAGCTTCATGCGGCCAAGCCGACAGAGACTAGATTAAGTCATCCTAAATATTGTACTCATATGATACTAATATATAAAGACAACATCGGCTTCAGGTAACAGGAGTAAGGTTATTACCTGTCGGTCCAAAATTATATAAAAACCTTTATCTCTCATAGACGGGTATAGCTCGTCGACACTAGGTTCCTTGGACTAGTGTTATAAGCAACAAAAGGTAGACCATTTAGAGAGATGTACATTTGGTCTTTAGCAAATGAAAATATATAGTCGTCATATTTTTAAGATAAATATTTTAGATATTATTTATAGTCAAAGTTTTTAAAGTTTCAAAGTTTGATAATAGCCTTATCGAAAACAATAAGTATTATCAAAGAAAGTAAGTGTTAATGAGAAAAATTGGCGCGCTATCAGGCTGTAACATGGTAGAGTTCTAGGCACATGAACCTTTGGGTAGGGCGTTTCAAGTTGGTACATGCGCCACGGCTTAATTGATGAGATGCTTCTGCATAATATGGACGAATTTAGTCCGAGGGAGCCTTGGCTCCATCGTACATGACCAAGAACACTTCGTATATCTCGAGGCAAAAAAACTAAACTACACCAATTGAACCATAGGACCACCAATTAACTGGTGTGTTACTACTTAGGACAAATCTTTTCCTTTCAAAAAGACTACAAATGAGATCGATCAATCTGAGAGCATGTGAAGCAGCATGTCATTCCATGCATCGACCGGCCCCGGCAGACACCAGTGGATGCAGTCATTGTACAGCACCCGCTTCTCGTCCGGCCAGTGACCGTACCGGCTCGGGTGGCCGTCCGGCCGGAGCAGCATCGCGCCGGTGGGGTCCATGAGCACCATGTCCACCCCGTTCGCCGCCGCCTCCCTCTGCGCCTCCCTGAACTCCTCCACCTGCGACGTGTAGAAGTCCAGGTCCATGCCGCCCATGGCCGTCTCGTTCCCCCTGTACGGCCGCGTCCGCCGGCAGTCGCCGCCCTTATCCCACGCGCCGCCCTCGAAGTGCGACATCGGTGACAGCGTCCGCACGATCGCCTTCCCCCTGAACCTGATGTCGTTGATGGCCCGGAGCGCCGTCCGGAACGCCATCCGGTGGGAGTGCCGCAGCGTCAGGTCGCTGGTGATGTTGAGCGCCACGTAGCTGCCGCCGACGAGCCTCCCGTTCTCGTAGAACAGGGACGGCCGCGTGAACCAGTTGGCCCCCGAGAAGATGACGTAGTCGAAACGGGCGACGCGGGCGAACCACTTGCAGTCGGGCTCGTCGAGGTAGAGCTTAAACACGCCGGGGCTCTCCGCCGACTCCTCCGTCCTCACCAGGAACGGCGACCAGAAGATGTGTATGGTGAAGTTGTACCCCTCGTAGTACAGTATCTTGTCCGGGTCCGTCTTCCCCGTCACCGACACGTCCTTTGGCGTCGCAACCTGCCGTCGCCGGCGCCATGACTGATCAACACCGTGACCCGGCAAGAAGCAGAGAGATACACAAATCACTCGCGGCTAGTACTTACCTTGGACAAGAGGCAGAGGAGAGACTGCATGTGGTTCCTCGCCAGCGAGTCCCCCACGAAAGCGAGCGTCTTGTTGCCGACGAGCCGGAGGAACTTGTCCGGGTCGAACCGCGGGAGGTCGCAGCCCGCCGGCTTCCACCGCCACTTGAGGAACTCCAGGTCGGGGCGGCCATACATCATGCAGTTCTGGTGTTCCTGGATGTAGGAGCAGGTCACGTTGGTGTACTGCGGCGAGCTCTCGTCGGGCGCCCACTCCCCCTGGAAGATGTCGCACTTGGAAATCGGCGACTCGAAGTAGGACATGTAGGAGGGGAGCTCGGAGGAGCTCATCCTGCTCAGGTACGGCACGCTCTTGAAGCAGGAGAGAACGACGAGCGCCGAGAGGAAGACGGCGGCCGGGCCGAAGAGCACCTTGAAGAACAGAACCATGGCTGGCTACGCCTTCGAGTAGCAAGTGACAGTGTTTAATAAGTTAGTGACATTAATCTGGGCTTGCTTAATATTGATCAACAAAGTCAGACCTGCGTGTCTCAAGTTTCAATTCTGGCCTGGTGGTCACAACGAATTCTTTCGTTTCAGTACCTGAAAATGGAGGAGCGTGCAAGGGAACCTCCAGATCGATCACATTGCTTATCATATTATATATAGCAAGTGCCCAGACTAGCGCATTAGGCTCCTCAGTTTTTAATTAACTTTACTTATTCCTAAACCTGTCAAAGACCACAAGCTAAGACACTAGTCCTGTTTTCTAAAGGGGCAATTTTAAGCTGGTGTCAGTGTCATTAAAGTCATTTCAGAAATTGAAATCTGAGCTTTGAATTCAGCGCGAGTGCTCGGTGACGTACTCCGACCCGACCGAGTTCTGGAAGAAGCAATGCCGGTTTCACAATTTCACATAGACCAGATTCATCCGAGTCAGAAATTCAGAACCTTGGGGAAATGAAATGGTACAAAGGGCTGGCACGTCGGTATTGGTTCAAGGATTCCGTACCTCGCAGTCAACTGGCGAGTTGGCATGCGAATAATAAGAAGAGATCGACGTTTACTACTAAAGAAAAAAATGATATGATCAACGATCTACGATCCCGTAACAGGTTCTTGTTTAGTCTTACCGAGGAGTTGAACTTCGCGATGGAGGGGCAGCGTTTGCTGCGGTGAGTTGAAGCTCGCTTTGAGAAGTGTTTGTTTAATCTGTTCGAGGAATCCGAGTGATTTTCGTGTTCTCTTCACTCGCAATACGTTTGGACCAAAGCAGCTGATGTGTATTACTCTATGGTCAGAATTCAGAAGCGGAATGCAAGCATTTCGACTGTGACTGAATTAGTTATTAATAGACAGATACAGCACACGATCTTTTACCAAATTCAGCGCGATGGATCGGCATGTGAAATTTCAACTGCCTATTGTAATGCTACTGTGTCTAACAGGTTGGAGGATATCTCTGAAGACTGAAGCGATCTAAAAGCAATCTCGTTGAAACTGTTGTGCAAGCGAAGCCTTCTATGTCGACCGACAAGTATGTGTGGATCAAAATCAAAATCACAATGCAGGTGCGTTTTTCATCATTCACAGCATAAATAGGAGTAGCAATGGGAAGATGCTGGACAAACCATTTACTAGGCATGTAGCTCCTCGCAGGAGTGTTTCCTATGTCAAACATGGAATAAGAATTGTGTAGGATCGAATACCTAAACTAAACCAACCAGAGAGGTGTGAATGGTTGGTATTCCAAAAACAAAACTTTTAGTGGAAATAAAAGTTACCCTCTAAATTTGATGTAGATCGGTCTGACCTCCTATGTACCTCTGGTCTGACTGACGGTATAGATCCGGTCTGACCGTCGGATGTTGCTGAAGTCGCCTTCCACTGTGTGCCGGTCTGACCGCAGTACTCCGATCGGTCCGACCGGTGAGAAGCCGCCGGTCTAACCGCTGGTGTTCCTTCGTGTAACATCCTGAAAATCGAAGGAGTGGAATTCGGAACGTGAAAATCGGAACTCACAAAAACCTTTTGGATTAATTGCTTCTCATCGTGTTTTTCGTTCTTACTTGCCAAGCTCTGTTGCATAAGAGTTCTTTTTGAATTGCTTTGATGTGAAGTTGGATTAAAACCCTAAGTTTTGATATCCTAGGTGAGAGTAATAATTCAAAATATATATATTTGGAAAAGAAAATATGAATTTAGAAATTAATTAAAGACCCCAATTTATTGATTTTAAGAGAAGAAATAAAAATATGAAAAATACATTTTGAAAAATAAAAAGTGGGGGAAAAGTTTGAAAATATGATCTCAAAGTTATTTTGGGAATATTAGAATTCATTTAGAATTTTTAGGGATAAAAGAAATGGAAATGGAAAATAGGATTTTAAAATCGGGATAAATGAAAAAGTGCACTGTTCATTAGCTCGCAGTGTTCGACCGAATACATCGCCCCGTTCGCGCCCGCCGCGCGTCACCCGCCGTACACCGAGACCTCGCGCGTGCATGTTCCCGGCGTCATCGGCTCCGGTCACGCACGGTGGTCGCCTGTACAGTCGCGCCATGCCGAATGTCCCCAAAGTCGCCGCCGTACACGCTCGCCATGCCGCTCGCGTCGGCGCCGCGCGTACACAGTCCGCACCACGCCGTCCTTTGCCGCGGCGCCTGCCCTCCCGCTCTCGCGCACTGCCTCACCGCGCTCGCCGTACACGCATGCGTTGGCTGCGCTTGCCGCACGTCGCCGCGACGTGCGCGCGCTCGTCGCCTATCACCGCACTGGGCGCCCGAACCACCTCGCCGTCGACCGCCTATAAATCGGCCTCCCCAGACCCAGCCCCCAACATCGAAAATCTTCCCCTGTGCTCACTCGTGCTTTCCCCCCAACTTCCCCCAAGGATTGGTCACTACATTGCGCGAATTTTGGGAAAGATCGAAGCTCGGCCGAAAGAACCCTAATTCGACCGCCCGTGCGACACTCCGCAATTCGTCACCCTCGGCCGATTTCTTCCCGAATTAAAGGTACCATCATCATCCCCGGGCTCTAGGTATTAATTCCCCTAAGCTCCCCGAGCCAATTGGTCGCCGAAAAATCGCCGGCGACGAACCCCTAGAACTCCTCTGTTTCGGCCGCCGAACCACCTCGCCGTCGCCAGCCCACTGCAGTGACTTTCCGGCCGAACCAACCCCACCGTTAGCATCCCTGGGGTTCGCTAGAAGCTTGTAGACCCCTCACTTTAGCCGGGGCTTCGCCGGATTTTGCCGTCGACGAGCGCCACCGCCGCCGAACCACCTCGCCGTCGCCAGCCCTTTCCGCCGCTTCCGGTCTCGGCGAAGGAGGAAATGGAACCCTTGTGGTCTCGGGATGGTGTAGCGCCCCTCCTTTCCCTAGTTCCGGCCCTCCCTCGCCGTCGGCACCCCCTCTCTCACCGTCGGTCGCCGGGGAAGAACAGAGCAGGGGAAGGGAGGGAAGAAACAGAGGAAGAGGAGGAAAGAAAGGGAAAAAAGAAAAAGGAAGGGAAAAAAGGGAAATAGAAAAAAATAGTGAAGAAAATTTGGGTAAAATATTTTGAAATGTTTTGGAAATATTTTAGGATAAAAAGATAGGGTTTTTGAAATATTATTGTCTAGGGATGAGTATTATATTCTTTTTCCTTCCAAAAGAAATATTTGGAGAAAGTAATTTCTAGATTAAATTTGTCCTTTTTATGAATTCAAATATTGTCCGACCTCTAATTTGTTATCGAAGTTCACATGAGCCCTTTTTAAAAAAATTTGTTAAGCATGAATGTCGTTATTCGGCCGTTGAAATTTCAAAACCCTAGCAAATATAATTGCAACTTTAAGGATCAATTATTGGAGATATGGAAATTAGGAATCTAATTATTTACAAAATATATATTTATTACTAGATGGCTCGCTCGGTTTAACGGGACTTCTTTCCGTTGATTCAACTATTAAAATGTACGAAGTTCGAGGTTGTGTTTGGAATCCGCTTTCCGCGATCATTTTGAGATATCTTTTTCTTCGTTGATATTGTTGGATTTTAATTGGATTCAACCCTTCTTTTCGCACGTACGGATAGCGTCCGAGGAAGCGAACACTGACTACGCGGAAGACCCCACTCAATCGGCGTGCGAGCAAGGCAAGTCTTCACACCCTTTGAACATATTGATCCCAATTGCGAAATGATGTTATTTTAAACTCTAAACATGCATGCTTTACCGAGTTACCTATACTTGTTGTGCCATTCCTTGCTATTGAGTACCTTTAGAATTACTCCTTGTAACTCGCGTTGTGATACAAATAACCGAAGCATAACTTGGTAAACCGCTAGCCATGCTTTGTACTTAGATTTATGCATACTCATGACTTTATGAAAAAGCTTTGTGCTTGGGCAACTACCTTGGGGAAGGTAGTTGAGATTCGGCATGTGGAGACATGAGCGCCACATGACCATGATGAATTAAGTTTGATGAAAATTGAAAGTACTATACAAATGTTTTAGACTGGGCGGCTGGATGATTTGGGTGGATTCCGAAAAGGCAAGTGCCGACCTGGTCAATTAAGGACCGAGCCATGAGATAGCCGGAAACGAGCCGATAACCGTACTTCTCGAATGGGTATAGACCTAGCCGACTAGATAGCCGAGCGGAGGCGGTATCCTTGCATAGATGGTTCTCTATGATGTGGTTATGGGATGAGGATGAGGCTGCGGCCTTTGTTATAAATGGTGGAATTAAACTACGTTAATTAAACTTAAAGATTGGAAATGTCTTCCCTTACCCCGGTGCGCCGAACTCCTCTCACTGCTAGGAAAGGACGGCTAGAGTGCATGAGGACATAAGTTCATGGAGCGGGTACTGCCAAAGTGAGGCTACCGAAAGGCTTTGCCGTGACCGTCTCATGTGTTGAGGCGTAGGCTCATTTGTTGGGCTGTCGCGGAGTACGGGTAAAGTGTACATCCACTGCAGTGTGAATGAATCAATCTATTCGAATAGCCGTGCTCGCGGATATTGAGCATCGTGACAAGACTTTCGCTTGGCTAGATTTTGAACTTAAAACTACTAGGATGGGTTTGCATGATGATGATTTTATTCGCTGGTGGATCAACTTCTCGAGAATACGAGAAGGGGTGGACTCCCAGAAAATCATGACGAACCGGAGGCGGGAAGCCATCCTTGGAATCACGATGGATGGTAGACGGAACCGTCACCGGGTTAATGAACTATGAACTTAAAACTTGATTTGGCTAGACGATAGGCTTGTGAAAAGAATTGTGAAAACGGCTTTACGCAAAAGTAACCCTAGCCATGTTCTTTGAATAACCTTATCATATGCATCAATTCGTGTTGGCTTGCCGAGTACGGTTGGTACTCACCCTTGCTATACGCACAAACCTCCATGATGGAGTTGAAGAGCGGAAGATCCATACGCTTATCACCGGGAGGACGAGGAACGACGGCGCATATTAGACTTTAGCTCCGGTCGTTGCTCGTGGCAATGGACAAGCCGCCGCCTCTTTCCATTGCCTTATCTAAACTCTGTTTTTATGTTGTATTCGGACCATAAGGTCCGTGGGATGAACAATGCCTTCGGGCCTATTTATGTAATAATGGTATTGTAAGACTATTCGTGCATGCGCACTTGATTATCCAGTACTGTATTCGTGGGTACCAACTACTTGATCCAGGGAAATGGTACTATGAACACGAAAGATTCCCGACTCAAAATCGGGGGTCCACAGAGCGATGTAACATCCTGGCCCAGGGCTTAATAGGATTAATAGAATACTCATACCAACAAGTTGCAACTTCTTTTCCGGAAGCTCATCTCCAAAGAACTCTAAGGTTAAGCGTGCTTGGCCTAGGGCAATTTGGGGATGGGTGACCGACCGGGAAGTTCTTCCCGGGTGCGCATGAGTGAGCACAAAGTGCGCAGAAAAGACTGGTGTTGGTCTGTGAGGGCAGTCTAAGGTCCTAGAGAGCTTCCAGATGTAGGCGGGCCTAGCCCGGGAAGGGTGGGAGACATGGCCAAGAGGGGAGGTTCCTGGCCTGGGGTTGACCGACGAGGACGTCGGGTCTTCTAAGGGGGTGTGGATGTAACATCCTGGCCCAGGGCTTAATAGGATTAATAGAATACTCATACCAACAAGTTGCAACTTCTTTTCCGGAAGCTCATCTCCAAAGAACTCTAAGGTTAAGCGTGCTTGGCCTAGGGCAATTTGGGGATGGGTGACCGACCGGGAAGTTCTTCCCGGGTGGGGACGTTACACTTCGGTTGGACCGCCGCACCCGAGAAAACACAAATTGAAGAACTCTCAAAGTAGGTTGAAAATATATTGCTTCTCTCTGTGTTTACAAAGTGCAACAACAACACTCTTCACAAAATTTCGACAAAAACTCGAAACCCTAACTTTCTCGCAACTCAACTCTCTCTAAAACGCATACCGGGAAGCCACACATTCCTTCTCTATTTATACATAAGGTAGGCAGCCTTAAGCCACGAATCGAACTCATACAAGAAGTCCTAAGTGCAACAACAACACTCTTCACAAAATTTCGACAAAAACTCGAAACCCTAACTTTCTCGCAACTCAACTCTCTCTAAAACGCATACCGGGAAGCCACACATTCCTTCTCTATTTATACATAAGGTAGGCAGCCTTAAGCCACGAATCGAACTCATACAAGAAGTCCTAATCCACTAGGAAACCTTCCCGTACAAAAAAGAAACATTATATATTCCAATTCTCACAATTTTGAACTCCTTCCAAAATTATAACTCCGCATCTCATATACACACAATATCTCCATCGTATGTCATATAAAACTTCACCAACCACGTGCATCAATCTCTAGCCTAAGTATCCCGCATGATGTCTCTCAGACGTCACCTTATCTTCAAGTTGACTCCAAATCTATCACCAGCAATACTCTTCCAAGGCGTAAAGATTACCTACACATGAATTAAACAAAGAAACCATATCCGTGCACAAGCTATTTCCAACTTGACTCATTGTTAGCACACAATAATATTCATACGCATAGAAACATGAAATAATCACAGATATCCAAAGAAACTACCCAAAACTAAAACCAACAAGAAATTGATCTGGAATCGGACTGATCGGTCGGTCTGACAGGCAGCACAAGCCCGGTCTGACCGTGCAAACCACTGTTCACCATCTGAAAATCCAATCATCTCCAAAACCACTTCGCCAATAATCTCTAAACATCAAAACCAATAATCATAGATGCCAATTATTCATCACCATAAAAGAATCAAACACACTTTGATTTTACAGTCTCCCCCTTGATGAACACATTGACAAACCTATTAAAAATATTTTGTTTTGGTGTTAGGAAAAGTAAAAACAAAAAATGATAAAAAGCATCGGAGTGCTCAAAAATTCAAAGAAAATTTCGGAGTGCTAAAAAATTCAAAGAAAATTTCTTCCCCATTTAAAAGAAAGAATATCCCTTGAACATGAAAAAGTTGCACTTGCACCTTTTAACTCTTCTTCCTCTTTTGACAATGATTTCATCAAGCATAAGAATTCAAGAGCTTAGCATCATACCTATAGCAAGTTATGTCATGTGTTGCAATAATAAGAAGATAAGCGCATCAATTATATAGCAAATATGCATTAGAGTATAATCATGAACAAAAAATTGTACAAGTAAGATTAATAATGCAATCAAAATTCATGGATTCAAACGATTTGTAATGCAACATCTTCACAAGCACATAGGTTGAAAAATAAACCCAATCATATATACCTATTGCAACCATTACTCTTTCTCAAATTAACTTTTTGCACAAAACAATCAAGAGATTTTTTTCTCATATTTATTTGAGCCAAGTTTTGCTCATATTTTTCTCTCAATTATTCTGGGTACGTCCTTGTCGTCAAGACTGTTTCCAAGGATTCGGCACCCATTATTTATGCTCACATCGAATACGTCCTTATCGTCAAAACTATTTCCAAGGATTCGGTATTCTTTTTTTCTCTCATAGATAATTTTTATTCTCTTGCACAATGAGCAATTTTAAAGTAATTTGAGGAATAACAATTCAACACAACATATATATATATATAAGCATTTACAATCCAAACTATGCACTAATATCAAAATTTCATATTTCATTAATTCAAGTAGATTAAAAGTGTCAAGCATCATGTCACTTAAAAGTAAAATCTAGACCTCATAAAAAGACTAGAATACATACAAGTTATGCTAGTGACAAATAAACATTCATAGTATTGTTAAAAGTAAAATCTAGACCTCATAAAAAGACTAGAATACATACAAGTTATGCTAGTGACAAATAAACATTCATAGTATTGCTAGCATGCATATTAAAATACTATATATATCAACAAAGCTTTTTTTCAATTTACTTCATTCAAAAATTGCTTGATAAAACCAAGAGCACAAAACTTCCCCTCAAACCATGCCAAAAGGATGAATAATTCTCAACTCTCCACGAAGAAAAGCAAACAAGATGAATCCAATGGTTTAGTGAAAATATCCATAAGTTGCAACTTAGTATTCAAAAATTTTAATTCAACATCTTCCTTCTCAACATGATCCCTCAAAAAGTGAAAGCGAATATCAATGTGCTTTGTGCTTGAGTATTGTATAGGATTTTTACTAATATTAATAGCACTTGTATTGTCACAATAAAGAGGAATCTTCTCAAAAGTAAGTCCATAATCTTTTAAAGTTGAAATATTCCAAAGAATCGAGAACAACTAGCAGCAACAACATATTCTAATTCAGCAGTTGATTGAGCTACACTAGATTGTTTCCTAGAACACCATGCAATTAATGATGTACCAAAAAAATGACATGTTCCACTAGTACTTTTCCTATCAATTCTAAAACCCGCAAAATCAGCATCAGAATAACCACTTAAGCATATCGAAGATGAAGTAGAATACCAAATTCCAAACTCAAGTGTATGATTCAAATACCTCATTATTCGCTTGACTGCTTGACGATGTGAAGCACAAGAAGAAGCTTGAAAGCGTGCACACAAACACACAACAAATTGTATGTCTGGCCTAGATGTAGTGAGATACAACAAAGATCCAATCATACTTCTACAATTTTTGATCCACAGCTTCACCATCTTCATCAGGATCCAACACAGCAATAGAACCAATAGGTGTAGAAATTGGCTTGCTATTCTCCATCTTTAAACGTCTCAAAAGATCCTTGATATACTTCGTTTGATGCACAAACATACCTTGAGGTGTTTGCTTAATTTGCAATCCCAAAAAGTACGACAACTCACCCATCATGCTCATCTCAAATTTCCTGCGCATAGTCTCAGTAAACTCTACAACCAAAGCGTGAGTTGAACAACCAAAGACAACAATTTTGTTAGTTTTCAAAACAAGTACATGATAGCCACGAAAATGCGCGGGATAACTAAGAAATAATCCATCAGTAGAACGTGCCTCAAATTTATCCAAATTTCCAGATTTCAAGACAAAGCACTTGCAACCAAAAACATGCAAATGTGAAACTTTGGGTCGATATCCAAATCGAAGCTCATAAGGTGTTTTTCAAGTTTTGATCTCAAGAAAACACGATTGGAAACATAACATGCAGTGTTAATAGCTCAACTCAAAATTTCCGAGGAGTGTGATACTCATCAAGCATTGTTCTAGCCATTTCAATTAAGGAGCGATTTTTCTTTCAACAGCACCGCCTTGTTGTGGAACACGAGGAGAAGAAAATTGATGTTCAACACCTTTTTCGTTGCAAAATTGTTCAAAAGAAGCATTCTTAAATTCACCTCCACTATCACCTCTAATTCTCTTCAAAGAACCGAGAATTTCACAATTCAATCTAAGATACAAACTCCGAAAGTGTCCAAAAGCCTCACCCTTAGTTGCCATAAAGAAAACACAAGAATATCGAGAAAAATCGTCAACAACAACCAACACATACCACTTTCCTCCAACGGATTGCACCCTAGCTGGACCAACAGTGTCCATATGTAAAAGTTGTTCCAGTGCATCCGTCATCACAGAAATAATAGGAGTATCTGAAGAAGCAACCATCTTACCATGACGACACGGTGTACAAACTAAATCAAGAGCTTTCTTAAGTTTAGGCAAACCACGAACAAGATCCAAACCACTAAGCCTAGTGAGATGATCAAAACCAACATGTCCAAGTCTGCGATGCCAAAACATCAAATCTTTGTTGAATTTTGCAACCAAACACGTTACAACAAGTGAAACAGGATTTTCAAAATCAGCTTTAAAAACTCTTCCATAGCGAGAAATATTCAACACAGAATCACCGCAAGAATCAAATATTTTACTTCCAGTTTTCTTAAAGTGAACCTCAAAATCCTCATCAATAATTTGTGAAACTAAAAGCAAATTATACTTTAAATCCTCAACCAAAGCTAATTCTTTCAATTCAAACTTGTCATTAACCTTGACGGATCTTATAGCAAGAACAACATTTGTAGAAGCATCGCCAAAGATAATAGATTCAGTCTTGGATGTCATCTTGAGGGGGAGAACCAATTTTTATCACCGGTCATGTGTCACGAACAACCGGAATCCACAATCCACATGTTCTCCTTCCTCGCCACCAAAGCCTACACACAAGAGGATGTCGAAGTCTCAATACTGGGGTTAGATAAAAGAAATTTAGAAATCTAGTATTGAGGCACATGACCAATAGATCCAATAGGCATATATCCACGTGCAAAAACATTTTTAGAATTTTTAGAAAAATTCCTTTTCGAGACCGGTCGACCGATGCTGTATCGCCGGGCTCGACTGCCTGGTCCGACCGCCTGAAGTGCACCCGCTCCGATCAGTGGCCGATCCGATCCGCCGTTGTATCAAGCCGGTCCGATCGAGTGCCGAGCCACTCGACCGAGAGACTCCATCGCGTCCGACTGGTCTTCCCGAGGAAAACCATTTTTTGCCACTTTGATTTTGCAAAAATAATTTCTCTTTCTTTTTTCTATTTTCGTGCTAATCTGAAACAAAAACCAACAAGATGACCATCTTTACCACCAAAGAAACAAGTATACTTCTCCCTAGTAGCTGATGATTTTGAAATATTAGTTTTAGTTTCTTTTAATGTGGAAGAAAGAGAGGGCATAATTCCAGCAGATTTAAAAACTGTTTTCACATCATTAGGTTTTATCAAAATTTCACCATGTTCAGTCATATTCAAAACATTGAGTGGATTTTTGGTGAAATAATCATGAGCATCAAAACCTATACCCCTGTTGTAGCTAGTCGCTTTAGATTGATCCAAAATCATGTTAAGTTCTTTCTTACCATCACAAAATCTTTGCAAAGAACTTTTCAAATAAGAAACCTCTTTTTCCAAATTTGCACAATTTTTACAATCTACCATGATACCTTTGTTTTTACGACATTTGGAGCAAGAAGATACTTCATCTTGTTTAACAATTTCCTTCATATGCTTAACACGAGCCAAAGCATCATTTAGTTTTATCTCATTAGCATCACATGTTAAACAAGGTTTGGTATCCAAATCATGTGAACCATTGATATCTCTAATTTTTAAAATTTCAAGCATTAAGACCTCACAATTTTTGCACTCATCATCGTTAGTGATAAGAGATTTTAACCTAGAAATTTCAGCATTTAGAGATTCAATTATAAATTCTTGTTTTTTATATATCTTCTCACACTTTATTTTTTTGCACTTAAAACAAGAATAGCTTCCTCAAGAGAACTCACCTCATTGTCCTCATCTTCAGAATCTGATTCAGCACGTGTCATGAAGCAAACACCGAAGATGTTCTTGTCTTTCTCCTTATCTTCATCGCTATCAGAATCTATGTCGCTTAATGGCTCAAAAGCGGCATAGACTTTATTCAGCACCTTCCTCACCACCTCCTTGGATTTCTTTCCCTTGAGCTTGTCATCCTTGATCTTCTCTCCACCTTTATCTTCCTTCTTGCCTCTCCCAAGCTTAGGACAGTTGGAACGAATGTAATATAAAGCACCACATTCAAAGCAACGAGCTGGTCCACCTCTTTTCCTGTACCTGACTTTATTCATAGCTCGAGAAATTTTGTTAGCATCCAAAGCCAAGTCCTCCTCCTCGAATTGTTCGAGTTGCTCATCGGTCATGGCATTAATCAAAGCAAGAGCAGTGGGAGTTGACGAAGAAGCAACAACATCCGAGAAAGTTGAAGCAGAAACCAAGGCATTAGACTTATAATCAATTTTTCGAGAAAGAATATTTATCTCATGAGTTTTGAATTTTGTGTAAAGTGAATCCAAAGTCAGAGTAGACATATCAACAGACTCTTGAATAGAGGTAACTTTTATCTCCCAAACAGACATACCAAGACCAATCAAAAAGTGGCGAGAAACCTCAAATTGTGGATAATTTGTATCATAAGCACAATCAACAGATCTAAGATTACTCAAAATTTTGTTAAATCTACCAAGATAATCATCCAAAGCTTTAGCAGGTTTCATCTCAAATTTTTTGTACTCTTGTTTGAAAAGATCTCGATGAAGTTCTTTAATGTTATTAGTTCCTTGATGAAAGTTTCTCAAGGAAATCCAAATCTCATTGGCGGTATTAAGATGTGATACACAATCAAAATCCGAATGAGAAATCCCATTCAACAAAATATTATGAGCTTTGCAATAGTTATTAAACTCAGTTTTCAAAACCTTTGTATTAATAACTTCAGGAATCTCATAAGGAAGAGCAATCTTTTGCCAAACATCATAATCTTGAGCCATAATATAAGATTGCATCTTACTACACCAATAAGCAAAATTTGTACCATCGAAAACATGTGGCTTAGTTGAAAATTTATCAGCCATGGCTTTAAAACTCTAGATCGGTAAAAATCCAAAGAAGAAAACAAGGCTTTGATACCACTTGTACGATTGAATACCCAAACTAAGCCAACCAGAGGGGGAGTGAATGGTTGGTATCCCCAAAAACCAAACTTTTAGCGGAAATAAAAGTTACCCTCTAAATTCGATGTAGATCGGTCTGACCAAAGTTGTCGCACCGGTCTGACCACCTATGTACCTCTGGTCTGACCGACGGTGTAGATCCGGTCTGACCGCCGGATGTTGCTGAAGTCGCCTTCCTCTGTGTGCCGGTCTGACTGCAGTACTTCGATCGGTCTGACTAGTGAGAAGCCTCCGATCTAACCGTTGGTGTTCCTTCGGTTGGACCACCGCACCTGAGAAAACACAAATTGAAGACCTCTCAAAGTAGATTGAAAATATATTACTTCTCTCTATGTTTACAAAGTACAACAACAACACTCTTCATAAAATTTCGACAAAAACTCAAAACCCTAACTTTCCCGCAACTCAACTCTCTCGAAAACACATACCGGGAAGCCACACCTTCCCTCTCTATTTATACATGAGGTAGACAGCCTAAAGCCACGAATCCAACTCATTCAAGAAGTCCTAATCCACTAGAAAACCTTCCCGTACAATAAACGAACATTACATATTCCAATTCTCACAATTTTGAACTCCTTCCAAAATTGTAACTCCGCATCCCATACGTACATAATATCTCCATCGTATGTCATATGAAAACTTCACCAACCACATGCATCAATCTCTAGCCTAAGTATCCCGCTTGATCTCTCTCAGGTGTCATCTTATCTCCAAGTTGATTCTAAATCTATCACCGGCAATACTCTCCCGAGATGTAAAGATTACCTACACATGAATTAAACAAAGAAACCATATCCGAACATAAGCTATCTCCAACTTGACTCATTGTTAGCACACAACAATATTCATATGCATAGAAACACGAAATAATCACAGGTATCCAAAGAAACTACCCGAAATCGAAACCAACAAATCGATCTGGAATCGGACTGAGTCGGTCGGTCTGATCGGCAGCACAAGCCCGGTCCGACCGCACAAAAAACTCTGGTCTGACCGGCAGCACATGCTCGCCCTGACCAGACCACGAAACATCAAACCACTGTTCACTATATGAAAATCCAATCATCTCCAAAACCACTTCGCCAATAATCTTCAAACATCAAAACTATAATCACAGATGCTAATAATTCATCACCATAGACATCAAAACCATAATCACAGATGCTAATTATTTATCATCATAAAAGAATTAATGATTTTATAAATTGCTCATCATCATAGAAGAATTAAACATACTTTGATTTTACAAATTACGGGATTACGGGGATACTAAAGAGAGAACTTAGCAGTAGAAGAAATGGCGATAAAACATTGCGTCCAGGAGGAATCGAACTTGGTCGACGGCATACTCATGGCAGCTCTCTGCCAACTAAGTTACACGTCGTTCTCAACACATGTCGTTCTCAACACATGGAATGAATATGATTACCTCGACTCTTCTAGATGAACTGGACCTAAATTTTGATGTTGTTTTTCACCAAGTTCAGCTTTCAGCCTCACCGATCTCTGATGTTCTTGTTGTAAAGAAGAAAAGGATCTCATGTACCGTTGCAATTTGGAAGGATCTCACATCGAAGGCCCGATTGACAAGTCGTTTGGATGGCCTGTTACTTTAAACCATCCAAATAGTCCTAAGCCAGGCCTATTATCCTTGAGAATCAGAAGGCCTAATTTCGGGTCCATCATCCCTAGGAAGCACAATGGTCGAATCCCAAAGAGGCCTCAGATTTTCTGCGATATAACCAACTGATGGGCTGTTTCTTCTATCTTACATAGCTATAGCCCATGAAAGTATTAAAACTCACTAGGCAATAACACAGTCCAGTGCTTCAGCACCACTGCACCACTGATGATCAGATTATTCACATCCAAGCTGCCATGGCCATTTCCCACCTTCCAAAGTAACTTCAGCCATGGAAAGCAAGCATGGAGCATGCACCCAAGTCAAAACCCTGCATAGCACTCCATCCTCCAAAAGCTCTGCAAAACTCTCCCCTAAAGACATGTACATTCCCTGATTTCCCCTCATCATCCCATCTCCATTGTTCTTCCCTCTGTGTGTGCATCAGTCCATGCACTCATGCTGCATGATCGGCTAGCTAGCTCTACTCGCGCATCTAGGTGATGGCACTGATCAGCTCGCTGCAGAGGCCAAGGAAGCCGAGGTGCCCTTCCCACACAATGCTCTCCCTCTCCCCCTCCCTCGTCTGCCTCCTCGTCCTCCTCCCCTTCCTCTCCCTGCTCCTCCTCCACCGCTCCGCTTTCCCGGCTTCATGTTCTCCGCTCCTCGCGCGCCTCACCTCCTCCTCGGCGCGCTCCTCGGCGAGCGGCTTCGCCGGCGGCGACCTACGCGAGATAGAGTTCTCGTGGAACCACCTACCGTTCAGGCAGTACAGGCCGCCGCCGGCGAGGCTCAAGATCGCCGTGTTCTCGCGGAAGTGGCCGGTGGCCTCGGCGCCCGGCGGCATGGAGCGGCACGCGCACACGCTGCACACAGCGCTCGCGGCGCGCGGGCACCGCGTCCACGTGTTCACCTCCCCGCCGCCGCACACCGAGGCCGCGCCCCCTCGCTCCGCTGACGGGCCGCAGCTCCACTTCCTCGACGGCGACCCCGGGGTGTGGCGCTGCGACGAGGCTTGGAAGCTGTACGAGGCCGAGGCCGAGAACGACCCGTTCGACGTCATACACTCGGAGAGCGTGGCCGTGTTCCACCGCTGGGCGCGCGGCGTGCCCAACCTTGTGGTGTCGTGGCACGGCATCTCCCTTGAGGCGCTCCACTCGGGGATATACCAGGACCTCGCCCGCGGCGACGACGAGCGCATGTCGCCGGCGTTCAACCACAGCCTGGCCCAGTCGGTGTACCGGGTGCTGTCCGAGGTGCGCTTCTTCCGGAGCTACGCGCACCACGTGGCCATCAGCGACGCCACGGGGGAGATGCTGCGCGACGTGTACCAGATCCCCAGCCGCCGCGTGCACGTCATCCTCAACGGCGTCGACGAGGCGCAGTTCGAGCCGGACGCGGCGCTGGGCCGCGCCTTCCGGGAGGACCTCGGGCTGCCCAAGGGCGCCGACCTGGTGCTCGGCGTCTCCGGCCGGCTGGTCAAGGACAAGGGCCACCCGCTGCTGTACGAGGCCTTCTCCAAGCTCGTGCTGCGCCACCCCAACGTGTACCTCCTCGTCGCCGGCAAGGGGCCGTGGGAGCAGCGCTACATGGACCTGGGCCGCAACGCCAAGGTGCTCGGCGCCGTGCCGCCGGAGAAGCTCAAGGCGTTCTACAACGCGCTGGACGTGTTCGTGGACCCGACGCTGCGGCCGCAGGGACTGGACCTGACGCTCATGGAGGCCATGCAGTGCGGGAAGCCGGTGCTCGCCACGAGGTTCCCCAGCATCAAGGGCAGCATCGTCGTCGACGACGAGTTCGGCTACATGTTCGCGCCCAACGTGGAGTCGCTGCTCGAGAAGCTGGAGGCCGTGGTGCAAGAGGGCGCCCGCCGCGCCGCGCAGCGCGGCCGCGCGTGCTGCGACTACGCCAAGACCATGTTCGCCGCCACCAAGATGGCGCTCGCGTACGAGAGGCTCTTCCTCTGTGTCAAGAACGACACTTTCTGTGCCTACCCAGCTGAGTTCGATTAGTTCGTTAATTTTGATCAGCGTACGTGTGTTTATTTCATTCAATACTCTATTAATAATCACACAAATTAAACTCTATTAATCTTCGTATTTATACTTTGTATTGGACCTCGTAAAAATATCCACAAAATACATTGGTAGATGCAGGAGAAAGTGTACATTGTACGGGTGCTAAACTGCTAACACGACTTCTTCGAGTTGACCGATGCTTTTCAGGTAAGCAAAGCAACCGTGCAAACTGGGTTGACCCGGCTGGCCGCAACTGCACATGTGTGGCACGTTGGAATTATTGGTTTACAGGAAAGTCGTCTTCTCCTTTTTACGCTATTCATCGTCAGATGTACTACCGATTTGAGGCGACTTGGGACAAAATTTCATGGGTTTTTCTGCCCTCCATCCCAAGGGCCGTAAAAAAAAACTCGACACTCGTTAGCAGGTCGAGTTTGATTTATCTACAAACAAGATGAACTTAGAGCCTAACCAAAAAGCTCACGAGCTTATTATATTATTTGTTTATCTTACTGACTTAATAAACTAATAAACTAATAGACAAATATATAATATATATTAGTATCTATTTACACAACAAATTAGCATATGTTAGTATAATATATTTATCTTAATTTTTTCTACTTTCTTACTAGTGTAAAGTAAAAAATAATTATAAAGATTATCACTAAAATGTATAATACGCTATCTATGGTCGAGCTCGGTAGTTGAACTCGAGTTCGAACAAGCTTGAACCGAGCTTGTCTAAAAGCTCGAATGTGCAATAGACTCGACTTCTCGGCTCGAGCTTATGTAGAGCTGGGTAGACGAGCTCGATTCGTTGACAGCCCTACCCACCCTCCCCTTCTCATCAAAAAAAAAAGAAGACATTTAGTTTTATGGTTTTTATGCTACCACCATTATTTTTTTAAGATTACACGGAAGACACACATGTACACACACCACTACACACATAACACTACACTCACATCCCCATGAATGCATCTCCTAACATATGCTCTAAGAGATAAAAAATAGCGATCACGAATACATCCCCTAACACATGCTCTGATAGACAGAAAACAACGACATATCCCTAATCTCAATAAAATTATGTTAAAAGCTCACTTGCATATGAGTAATATTCACCAGGATTTAAACCCTGATGGGTGAAGTCATGCACCCATGACTCCACCACCACACCACTTGCTTCCCCACTACCACCATTACTTGAGAGGACAGTATAAACAGATATGGTCCATTGGATAAAAAAAGATAAAATGTCTATATTGATTTTATTGATACTTCCTCCGATTTCTTAATTTTTTATGTTTTGGACAATATTGAGATCAAACAATTATAACTTTGAATATTAAAAACTTCCAAAATATTTAGTTTGAAGAACTAGAACATGATCCATAGGTTGGTTTTAAAAGGTATTTTAAGGAAATTAAACATTTACTTGTTTTTTATATAATATGATAGAAAATTATAGTTAAACATATGTTTTGAAGACCATGTAATTGTCTAAAATGTCAAGAATTATAAAACGATTGTAAATTTGTAGTGAGGAGTTCCAAAAACAATAACCTTAGTAGTTTTATATATAGTTTATGCTGAGTAAGGATCCAATATCCACAACTTATATAATGCACCTCAGTAAAACGGCATATGTATGATTATTCATGTTGTTCATGTCAAGGGTCAAACTACTAGTAAAAATTAAATGGAAATGGCGCTCACACATGGGGAAAAAAACAAGGCTGTAAGCAACTAAGCACATGTCGCAGATATATCAATACAGGAATTACAAACGATCCCTCAACACAAGCACACAACTCAAGTTGAATGAGCAACGGCCTCCTACCTTTCAAGCTACGATCAACATAAAGATGGATCACTTCTCTTCTCTGCGTGCAGACGAGCAGTACATGGCAAACCCCTGAGTCTGATCCTCATCGGCATCTTCATTTCCTGTCGGTCGACCTGGCCGCCGTCCGCCAGCCACCGCGTCCTTCCCGGTGAGCCTCTGCACGATGGACTTGAACTCGGCGCTGTCCGCCTCGATGTGCACCGTCTCGATGATCTTCACCATCGCCGGCGGCGGGCCGTGCCTCATCTTCTCATCAGCCCCTCTCATCGACATCTAAACCTCGCGCGCCGGATCGGAGCAAACAGGGGTCGGCAACACTGGAGGCCTCAACTCTCGGGTAAATAATGCCCAGCTCTTCAACCGTACGTGCGACCTCCTTATAGCTCGTAACAATGGCAGGCAAGGGTCGCACTCACACGTTGAAATTCGAACAGATTGACAGAAGTAGTAGTACACGGGACTTGAGAAGCGTCGGGAGAACAATTTGGCTACTACCAAGCCACTTGGTAGAGTTGGTACGTACTACAGCGACATGACGGCGGCCGGCACCGGCTACAGCGACCGTACCGAAGTAGTAGCTGCGCACGGGTTGACCCGCGAGGAGAGATCGCGGCAGTTGCTCGCGCCACATATTTTCGTCGTCCAAGTCAGTAATACCGGTTCGTACTAGCCGGCAGTTGGCTGCTGCTCACCGATTCGGTCGGTCAAGACGGGGCTTTTCGTCATCTTAGCCACCATTTCTCTCGCTGCTTGGCTATCGACATGCGTCACCGCTTCGGTCCCTTGGTCAAAACGGAGCGTTTCTTCAGCTAGCTAGCTAGCTATACCTTGTTTTTCTCCTCGCAGTTTGGCTATCGACATGCGTCGGCGACCAATTGCAGCGAAAGGGCGACGCCCAAAACGTGCGCGCGTTGCTCTCCTAGGACAGGCAGGAAGTGACATGAGTAGTACCTAAACTGGTAAAGATCCGGCTTGCTGCTCAGCACTTATGCTATGGCCTTGATTAGTTATCTGTCGAAAACTTTACATCCTGTCACATCAAAAGTTTAGACACATAAATAAATAAAGTATTAAATATAGACTAAAAAAACTAATTGTACAGTTTGTATGTAATTTACGAGACAAATCTTTTAAGCCTAATTAGACTATGATTTGACAATAAAGTGCTACAGTAAACTTATGCTAATGACGAATTAATTAGGGTTAATAAATTCGTCTTGTCGTTTACAGACGGATTCTGTAATTTGTTTTGTTATTAGTCTATGTTTAATACTTCAAATATGTGTCCAAACATTGATGTGACATTTTTTTACAAAACTTTACACCAACTAAATAAAGCCTATGCAGAGGGACAAGTAATCAGCATTACGAAAAGGAAAAAAAAAAGAAAAACAAAACAGAGCAGATTCGTGACAGGACACGATTAGCATCAAGCAAAACATTTTTGTGTCATCTATTATTATTAGTCACAGACATGCAAAAGCTATGGTCACACAATGCATGGAAGTTCTCTTTGGACGCGGACGGTTGATGTCCAGTCACAATGCATGCAACTCACATACTGCCCACGGTTTTCTGAATACAAAAACTGCTCCCAGTATGGAAAACTTTTTTTCAAAGGAAAAGACGGCACGATTATACCTTTTCATTGAATATAGATGAAGTAATACATCTCCTAGAAAAACCAAAAAAATCCTCCGCTAAGCAGGACCCCTGGACAGGGGCACGAAACGACTTAAGTGATAATCTCGCGCAAGTGTTTAGCGCCAAGTAGGCCCCAGAGACGAGCCTCTTTTTTGATTATTGCTATTAGGGAAATCGTAGTTGCTTCTTTCCTCTCGAAGATTCTTCGGTTTCTCTCTTTTCAATTTTTCCAGACCACTAAGAGGATTAGTGTTTGAAGTCCCTTTCTTGGTACTCCAGAGGTGTTTGCTAAATTTTCCCACCATTGCTGCACTGATTGAGCGTCGTCCCACTCTCTTGGCTGTAACTGTTGGAAGCCTACCCAGTTAGCGACCATATCCCATATTCTTCTGGAATATCTGCAAGTGGCGACTAAGTGTAACGCCGTTTCGTCTGAGTTACGATAGAGAGGACAGTGACCATCGTTCCTCCAACCCCTGGCCGCCAAACGATCAGAGATCCAAACCTTGTTTTGGATGATTAGCCACGCATGATGTTTACATTTCGCAGGGGCCCAGGCCTTCCAAATTAGCTGTTTGTAGGTAGTGTTGGTTGTGCCGCAGCATTGCGCATGGTAGGTCGAGGAGGCCGTGTAGCAACCGTGACTGGTGAATTCCAAACAATCCGATCTGGTTCTTCGTCATGCAGCTGAAGCCCCCGCACTGCCCCCCATAAGGCAACTAGCTGAGCAACGAGGTCCACCGACCATGGTATGGTCATGTCTATGACCAGATCCTTTGGCCAGGCATCATCTTGCTTACCCTGACGCAAAGATTTTCCTCTATTTTTCGATAAATTGTACACCAAAGGCATGAGGTCTCTTGGCCTTTGTCCGTCCAACCAAGGCGAATCCCAGAAACGTGTCGTGTTGCCATCACCCAGAGTTAATTTCGTCAACGCGGCAAAGAGGGCCTTGTCAACACTGTCACAAGGTGTCTCAAGGCCTACCCACAACTTAGTCGGCTCTTCCTATTCTTGCCATAGCCATCTCAAGCGTAAGGCTCTTGTGAATTTTTCCAAATGCAGCACTCCCAGGCCACCTTGATTGACAGGCAAGCATGTTATTTCCCAATTGACTTTGCACTTGCCGCCAGTTATGTCTCCCATTCCTGCCCACAAGAAACAACGTCGCTGTTTATCTAGCTGCTCTAGGGATCCCTTTGAGACCTTTAGGGCTGTAAGTAGATAGATCGGTTGTGCTGAAATTACTGACTTGACCAAAGTGGTTCTCCCGGCTAGCCCCATATTTTCCCTCTCCAACTTACAACCTTCCCCGTGATTTTGTCGTAGCCCGGTTGTAGATCCCTCGAACGTAGTCTACCAAGGACGATGGGCAGCCCCAGATACTTAAGGGGGAAATGTGCCCGTACTACTGGCACGCCCTGGAGTACCTCTTCCAGGTCTATGTTATCACATCTTATCGCCGCTACCTGGGATTTTTGGAGGTTGGTGATAAGCCCCGAGGCTATGCCGAAACGGTAAAGGATATCCGTGAACGCCTTCACGTCTTGGCGCGTAGGGTTAACGAAAACAACGGCATCATCTGTGTACATGGATATCCTCATTTAACTTCGAAAGGACTCTCAGATCTGTTGCCTTGGAGAGCAAGCGTTGGAGTGGATCTATTGCCAGGATAAAGAGTAGAGGTGAGAGGGGATCTCCTTGCCGCAGACCTCTTCCGTGGCATATGCACTGTCCCGGGCAGCCATTAAGGAGGACCTGTGAGTTTGAAGTGGAGAAGAGCGCACTTAGCCAGTCCAGCCATTTCGTTGGGAAACCTTTGCGCTGCAGAAGGGCTAACAAGTAATCCCAATGAACAAAGTCGAAAGCCTTAGTAATGTCCAGCTTAAACAACAGCGTCTGGCGCCTTAGCCGGTGGTATCTTCTTGCCATGTTCCTGACGAAAAGGAAGTTGTCATGAATGGTTGTTCCCCTGATAAACGCACTCTGATTTGCCGAGATCAAGGATGGCAGGAGCGGTCTAAGCCGGAGTGCCAATACTTTGGCAAAGATCTTAGCAAAGCTATGGATTAGGCTAATCGGCCTGAAATCCGACACACCCACCGCCTCATCCTTTTTTGGTATGAGCACAACATTTGCCGTGTTGAGCATGTTGAGGTGTGCACATCTGCAGGTATGGATAGCCTCAAAGACTCGAAGGATGTCTTGCTTGACGATTTCCCAGCATTCTTTGAAAAAGGCTCTAGTGAAACCGTCCGGTCCCGGGGCTTTATCGATTGGCATTTCTTTGATTGCCCGGTAAACCTCTTGTTCGGTGAAAGGCTCCTCCTACTGGGCTAGCTCAGTTGGCACGATTCCTAGTGCTTCCCAATTTAGCTCATTTGGTCTTGGTCCCAGTCGCCCCATCATGGAGTTGAAGTGCTCAAAAATCACTTCTTCCTTTTCTTCGTACGTCACCGCCCATCCATTGTCCTTCCTTAGACGCTGAATGGTGTTCTTTCCTCATTCGCACATTTACTTTGAGGTGAAAAAACTTTGTGTTCGCATCCCCTTCTCTTAAGTAGGCTACCCTGGAGGCTTGTTTTTTCCTGGCCCTTTCCAGACAAGCTAGGGCAAGGATTTTTCGCTTGAGAGCTGATCTCAGCCAAAACTCTTGGGAAGAAAGATCTCTGTGCTCCTGTGCCCCATCAATTCGTTGAATTACGTCCAACGCCATATGAAGCCGTAGTTTAACATCCGAAATGATGCCCCTCGCCTAGTCTCTGAGACCGGTCGCAGTTCTTTGAAGTTTGTGATGCAGACAGTGCATTGGCTCAGAGTGTTGGGAAGGCTCGTCCTAGCTAGCCTTGACAATGTCCTTGAACCCTGGCAGTTTTGCCCAGAAATTCTCGAATTTAAAAGCTCTTGGCTTGCGCAAACTATGTGGGTTGGACAGGACTAGAGGACAGTGGTCCGAAAACCCTGTGGGCAAGGCATGCAACACCTGACTTGGAAAAGCCAGGTCCCAAGCTTCATTGCAGAAGAACCTGTTGAGCTTGACCAGGATCACCAATCTGCGTTCGTTACTCCACGTGAACTTCCTGTTCATCAGTGGGATTTCATGCAGCTCAGCAGTTTAATTGCCACGCGAAAACGTCTCATTCTTGCTAAGTTGATGTTATTGTTACTTTTGTCTCGCGCCCTGTAGATCATGTCGAAGTCTCCCAAGACTAGCCAACCAACATCCTGGCTTGGTTTCAATCTTCTGATGTGTCTGAGAAAAGCGTATTTTAGGTGATGTCGTGTCGGTCCATAAACTCCAGTTAGCCGAAAAGTTGTTCCGGTCAACAAATCCATCACATTTGCCGTAATTGAGAAACGCCCGATGCGTATGTCATCAATGTGGAAAAAAGAGTTGTTCCACAGTAGCAAGATTCCCCCTCTTGTCCCTCTGGCCGGCTTGAAGGTGAACTTATCCAATTTGAAACCCCCAGGAATCTAGCGAGGCCTTCATCTATATTTTGAAGTTTTGTCTCTTGGAAGCAGGCCATTTTACAATTTGTAATGGCCATGAACTCGTGTAACACGTTGCATTGCGTCGACGAGTTTAGCCCCCTCACATTCCAGGAGATTAGATCTAGAGACTTTGTCATTCAGAAAGGACGTTTCCCTCTGCTTCAGCGGCCGCGTCAGCGATGCCATCCCCGACGAGCGCAATAAGCGCTTCTTCCCTACTTTCCTGCTGTGGATCGCCAATGCCAAAGATGGAAGCAAGGCCCGTGATGATCTGCTCTGGCAACGGCCCTTGGAACATCGCCACATACTGGCCAATCGCTTGATCAATTGATTCGTCGTTGCCGTCAACGAGCAGTCCCAGCCTTTTGCAAAGCACGCGGTGGCAACGTTCCATCACCGGTCTCACTGGCTGCTTGGCAATACGTGTGCTGCGTCGAGTTGCTTGAACGGAGCGTCGTGGGCGATTCTTGATGGTGGTCAACAGCGCGCGGCGTGCCACCAGACGTTGTTGCAGCGGTGGCAGGATCCCCTCTTCCAGGCGAGAGAACAAGGCCTCGACAGCCGTGGTCGGGTCTAGCCGCGTCGATCCCACTGCGAGGGCTGAGGCAAGCATTGCCGCTGTGGCATTTTCGGCCGCCACCGCTTCCGCGTCACCCATACCAGCGGCCGTCACAACCGCCAGTGCTGGGTCGCTGTTGGCCGGTTCCGCCTCACGGGCGTCTAGCGACGCAGGGAGGGCGAGGTCTGCGCCAAGGTCGACCAGCGAGAGGGAGTGAGGCTCCTCAACCTCCGACCGGTGCAGCATCGCCGTGATGTTCGCAGACCCATTCCGCGCTTGTTCCGCCCCCTGGGTGCAAAACATCGACGCTGACAGAGTCGCTTTGATGCGCTGGAAAACTTGCGAGACTGGGATTGGTTGCCAGTTGTTGCCATTGGACCAGGCCTCATTCCTTGGCATCTCGGGCGGTCGCGGCGTCTTGTCCGTGATAATCGACGGGCGTCGCATTTGCTCGTCCAAAGGCGATGGAGCGCCCTTCTGCGCTTCCTCCGGCGTCCTGGCCTGGCGGTGCTTGCCTCCACCACGGCCTCAGCTAGGTCCTCCTCTGTCCCGGTGACACGGCGAGCGAGTTCGCTCTCGGGCGTGGCCATTGTCCCCTGACCGCCTATCTTCATAGTCACGAGCAGGGTCGCGGCTGCCCCTCCCGTCACGGTCGTCATTCCAATCCTTGCGACGCCATTCACGCCTGTAGCCGGCGTGGTCGTCACCCGTTCCTCGCCTCCTTTCGCGCCTGCCCGAACACAAGCGGCGCGCTCTACATGGCCTCCATGATTGTCAGGGTCATCCGAGCGGTCGCTGCCGTCACGGGAGCTGTCTCGCCGCCACGCTCGACCACGACGTGCTCTAGCAGGCCGACGTTCCTCTTCTTCCTCGCTGGACTCCCGATCTCTGTCATCATCGCGTTCCTCCCCATCGCGCTCCTTCCTGCCAAGGCGGTCATGGACAGAGCACGGCGGCTGTCACGCCCCGATTTTCGATCGGGATTAAAAATCATTAAATAATATATTTTCTAGAAAGTATTAAAAGTAAAAAGTAAATTAAGCAAGTGAATTAATTAAGGAAATTAAATTTTTATTTAAAAATCATGGCTGGAAATATTTTTGGAAATATTCTCCATGCCCTAAATCACTCTCTGAAATTTTACGTGAAATTTTGGAGCTCCAGAAATAATTTTAACACTACAAAAAGTATTTAAGTAATTATCTAAATAAATTATTTAATCAGTAAATGATCTTTTTATATTTTTATTAAATACTTTGAATGTTCATTTATCTCCACGATTTTTGTCGGATTTATTTGAGCATTAGAAGTATTTGTAAAAATTAAAATATCATTTATGCGATTAAATAAATGGAAAACAAATTTGATTCTCTTTCCCGCTCTTGGGCCACCGTTGGCCCAATCCTTTGAAAAGTCCGCGTTGCCTCCCGCGGCCTTCCTTCTCTCTCTCCTTCCGGCCGGCCGAGTCGGCCCACTCTCTTTTTCCCCTTCCCGCGCCGCAAGAAGTCCAATTTGCGTCCTCTCTCTCCCCTCACCGGCGCGTGGGCCTCGCTGGTCAGCCTCTCCCTCTTCCTTCGAGCCGCCGATAGGTGGGCCCCACCTGTCGGGCTCATCCCCATCCTCCCTTTCTTCCCGCGCGCACGCCGCCTTGGCCGCCCTTGTCGTTGCGCAAGCACCGGCCGCTTCTCCTCCCACTCGTGCACGCCCTGCTTTGCCCGAATCGTGCGCCATCTCTGTCCCCACTCCCCGCAAAACCGGCGCCGAACCGTCACCCACTTCTCGCATCGGTCATGCCCACTTCCCGCATCGGTCGTCCCCACGTCGACCGCCTTTCCCGGCCACCCCGGCCTCGCCGCCGCCTCCCGAGGCCCTTAAAATGTTCCCCGTGCGCCCCCGCCAGTTTCCCCTCACTCTCCCACTCCGACCGCGCTCCCCATCCTCCTCCCCACGCGAACCCCTGTTCCGCCGCTCGCCAGCCATGTCCAGCAGTACTATACGGCTGCCCTAGCCATCGCTGCACCCCGACGCGACTGCCTTCGCATTCGCCGCACCAAGGGCAACCCCGGCCGCCCTTTGCCCGCCTCCGAGCACTGCCGCAACACCACCCACGCCATCGACCCGAAGCCACCGCCGCCTTTTTCACTCCGGCCACCCAATTCCCATCGCCCGCAGCTCGCCGCTCCAATCCACCTCCATCGTCGGCTTCGCCGTGTCGTGCCAAGCCCCGGCAACCGCTCGCCGTCCGCGGATCGTCGCCAAAATGTTGCGCCTACCGCACTCCCGAAGCCGCCGCCGCCGCCTCTTTCGTCTCCGGCCACCTCTCGTCGCCACGAGAGACCGCGCCAGTCCGTGCCGCCTCCATCACTCGCTTTGTCGCACCGCACCACACCTCGTCCACCTCTTCCCAAGCGTCGCCCGCCACCGGAACACCACGATCGCCGTGCGCCCGGGCCGCCGCCGTCATTGTCGCCGTTCCTCCCGTCTCGCGCGCTTCCAATGTCGGTGAGCACCACCCTCCTTTTTTTCCTCTCTCGCCTCCCTTTTCCTCTCTCCGCCGTCGTCGGACACATCTCGCCTCTCCGCACGTGCGCCCATGTGCGCATCCGCGTGCCGCCATCACCTCTCGCCGCGCCATCCGCGCCGCTGCGTGCCGCCACCCTCTCTCGGTCCCGTGCGCATCTTTGTGTCGTGCGATGTGCGCCGCCACCACCGTTCCTCCGTCGCTCGCCGGCGACCTCCCGGTCCCGTGCGCCGCCGCTCTGCCGTCGTGCGCGCCTCATCATCGGCGCGAGAGCCCGCGTCCCTTCTCGACCGTCGGATTCATCCGTCGGATGGATCCAAGCCGTCCGATCTGATCCGAGCCACCGCGCCCCCTTGTCGCCACGTGGCGCTCGCCTCCCCGGGGCCGGTGGACTAGGTCCACCGTGCTCCCGGCCTCCTTGTGCCGCTGTCACGTCGGTCCCACCTTTGGTGAACTCGGTCCACGGTGAACCGGCCGTTTCCCGCGCGCGCCTCCCTCACCGACGTCAGCGTGACATCAGCCGTCCCCTTTTCCTTTGTAAAATTAAATAAATATTGCGCAATAAATCGAATTTAATTTCCAGAATTCAACTAAATGGCCCAAAACTTCTAAACTTCATATCTAATCCATACGAACTCCAAATTAGGCCATTCAAATTGCAAAATTCATCTAAACTTAAGCTCTACATGTTTGTTTACTTTTCATGTATTGTTTATTTGATTTTTATTAGAGTTTTTCCTCGTTTTGCATGCCTTCGTCGTTTCGAGAGTTCGCGCCGCGAAGAAGAGAAGATCGTTGAAGGAAGAGGCAAGTCACATTCCTCCTTGACGCATATTGATCCTAATTTATAAAATATTTATTGTTTGCAAATAAAATTGCGTTGTTTTGCTAATTACACGGGAATCGGGTCAACCTATCGATCATTTGTGCCATGTTTAATTGTTACCCGTTCATTGTCAACTCCGGGTGATTAATTTGACTAGCTCGTATCACACGCTGGCCTGGGAGATCTGCTTAGCTCCAGTACAGGTCCTTCTCGGCTGCCTGTGCAGTACATGGCGTGCCAGTTGGTTTGATCTGTTAACCAACAAGAAAAACAAAGATATACGCATTAAGTGTTAGGTTAGATCCCCATTGGATCGGCTGAGGAAATCCATGAGCATATATATGATATCCTAAAATATATTTAAGCTAAGCGACTAGAATGGATCGGCTATACCGAGACAGCATCAGCCGCTTAACCAAAATACAATAAAGGATAATAAATATATGTATTGATAATCTAGCCGATACTGGAAAGCTAACTATGGATCGGCTAGTACTCCGATGATTCTTATAAAAAGATAACATTCTTGAACCAGATGCTTAGCCTGGGAAATCGGTCGTCGACTGTTGATAGCAGGCCGATTTCGGCTTATGATGTCCGACAAGAATGGGATCCTAGTATAAGAGGCAGTCCTAACATAAATCTAGTAATAAATATACTAAAAATATATTAGGGTAGATAAGGCTGGCCGAAACCCCGACACTGTCTCTAAACATATAAATCTAACCGAACAGATCATTGAAAGTTCTAAAAACGGCTTAATAGTTCAATGTCGATGCAGCATTAAGTATAAAAAGAACAACCTGATCCGTTGTAGTTGATTTATACCTCTCGAGACGGTGGATACCGCATATAAACTAGTCCAACCTTTAGATCTAGCCCTATCGGCTGTGGGTTCTTGATAGAACTGGCCGATGGCAGGATAGATCTAAACATTGCTCCAGTTCATATGCGATATATGGTAAATGGCGCAGTATAAACCCCTAAATCTAATGTGTCATTACGATGGAAGCACTAGAATCAGCAGAACATACCACTAATGACAAGCATTTACCTGGATTTGGGGATCGAAACGATGCAGCCCGTAGCCAAATCAATTGCTCGTTTGAAGAAAAGGTTTGGCGATGCGCCGAAAGTTGTTTGATTGATTGTATGTTGAATCATAATAAAGGGGGTCTCGAGTCCTATTTATACCCAAGAGTAACATTATCTGTACAAACCCTGGACTCTATCTAAACTACTATTTAAAATACGATGATATCCCGAGAAGGACCCACGCCGCATTACAATAAATAGTTTAAAAAACTCCTAATTTACAGATACAATTGCCCTTACAGGACTCTATCCATACATGGTGATATCTCTTAATGCACAAACTGATAGCCGAATCTTTTATTTATCTTCAAACATCTGCATCAGAAACGGTTTTATCTTCTCTGAACCTAGAATCGACTATCGGCCGCTCTTGTCCGATTCAACCTTAGCCGACTGGCTTCATAGCCGATCGCTTCTCAGCCGATGTGGCCTTTGTTTCTCCGTTAAACCAGCCGATCCGATTCTGTTTCACCCTTGCCAGGACTTAGGGATTCAATTACCAAATTTAGGTGTTAACACATGCCTCCCAAGTCCATGATACGAAGTGTTGCGGATTTGTTGCTGTTCAAACTCCCGCCCTTTTCGACCTAAACCGTTTCTGCCCCAAGTGCCCTTTAAATAGCCCTTTACCTCGACCGAAACAATCACGCCTTCAAAACGCACTGTAACACCCTGAAAATTGAAGAAATTAAAATCGGAATTTAAAAATCGGAACTCACAAAAACCTTTTGGAGTCATTGCTTCTTATCGTGTTTTTCGATCTTATTTGCCGTTCAATTGCGTAAGAGTTTCTTCGGAATTACTTTGATGTAAAGTTGGATAAAACCCTAAGCTTTGAAATCCCAGTGTGAAAAAGATTTCAAAATATCTATATATATTTGAAAAGAGCATATATAAAATTTGGTGGATTGCAAAAGGGTATTTTAAAAAAGAATATATTTTGGCTTAAACCCTAATTGGTGAAGGAAAGATAATAAATATTTGGAATTGGATGATAAAAATATTTTTAGAAAAGGAAATATGAAATATGAAATTTATTTTTAATCAAAAACCCTATTTCCTTGAATTTAAAAGAAGAGATAAAATAAATATGAAAAATATATTTTGAATAATAAAAAGTGGGGAAGAAGTTGAAAATATAATTTTAAAAATTATTTTGGGAATATTAGAATTTATTTTGAATTTTTAGAGTGGAAAGAAATAGAAATGGGAGAATAGGATTTTTAATTTGGGAAAAATAGGAAATCGTCTGTTCATTCCGCGATAGGTGTTCGACCGCGTCAGGGCCCTCGCGCGCGCGCACGCGCGTCGCGCGTCGCGCCGCTTGCCGTACTCGCCGCGTCACCACGTTCCGCACGCGCCGTCACCCCGTGCTGTGCGCCGCGTCAGCACGCGCGCCCGCGCCATGCCGCTCGCCAGGCCGCCGGGCAACGCGACGTGCGCGCGAGCTCCCAAGTCCACGCCATACGCGCCCGCGCCATGCCGTCGCCACGCCGCTGACGATCGCCCAATGCGCGCCATGCCGCTGTCGTGCCACGCGTCGAACGCCGTGCCGCGCCGAACCAGTACACCCCCGCACGCGCGCTCGCACTGACGACACCGTCTCGCGTGCACAGCCACTGCCGATACAGCCGCGCCATCCCGCGGATGCTGAAGTCGTCGCCGTACCTGCCCGCACGCACGCGCCATGCTCACCGTACCGCCCGCCATGCCTGCATATCCTTCGCCAGCGTCGCATACATGTCTGCACAGCGTCGCCAGGACGGTCGCGCGTCAGCCACGTTGCCGCGATGTGCGCACTCACGCGCGCGCTCGGCAGCTGACCGCCGCATGTCCGCCCGACATTCGCCGTTCCCGAGCACCCCGCGCGCTATTAATAGGTCCCTAGCTTCCCTTCACCTCCCCACACATCGCCAACACCATTCCACTCCCCCTATCTCCTTTGCTGCCACCGTTAGCACCAGAACACCACGAGGTTAGCCGGGTTGACCGAATCCGCGTCGCCGTCGCGTTCTCCACCGTCCGCCGGTCGCCGGAGCTCGCTGTCGCTCGTCGCCAATGAGTCACTGCCCCATGGTTCCATTCCTGGCGGTAGCTAGTGTCGACGTGGTCGCGGTCAGCCGGGAACACCACGCCACCACGCCGGCTCGCCGGGCGCCAAGGGGGGGGGTAGACGCCTTCGGCGTTTAGGAGAGAGAAGGAGCAGTGCCGGGTAGAAAAAAAAGGGAAAGAAAAGAAAAAGGAAAATAAGAAGAAGAAAAGAAAAGGAGAGAAAAAATTAGAAAAAATGGGGAAAAATTCTAGAAAAATTGGGTAATATTTTTGGGGAATTTTTGGGAAATATTTGTGCAAAATATATGGTTTTCTCATATGTTTTCCTCGGAGAAAATTCGGATGCCGAAATAAGATTTACGGTACTTCGCTTTTCGCGTAAATTTTCTTGAGGATGTAATTATTATTTCTTGCCTTTTTAAAATATGATTGGCCTTCTAACTCACCACATCTAAATGGAAGATCCTTTCAAACAACATTTATTGGCTTATCGCCTTATCTTTAATCGGTATTTTGGCAAAAACCCTAAAAACAACCCTAACTCGCTTTTTGATCGGATTTCATTCAAATTCCTTCCCTAACTCGAATAAAATCGCAGGGTAGATATTTTAGAGTTCTTTTATGGTTTTTCTTGATATTTTATTCGTTCTTATTGAATTCTAATCGAATTCAATCTTTCTTTTCGCACGTACGGTTAGCACCTGAAGAAGCAGGCACCGACTCCATTGAAGACCCCGCTCAACAAGCGTGCGAGCAAGGCAAGTCATCACACTCTTTGAACATATTGATCCCAACTGCGAAATGATGTTGTTTTAAACTTTAAACATGCATGCTATACACAAAGAATTACCTATACTTGTTATGTCATGCCTTGTTACTGATTACCTTTAGAATTATTCCTTGTAACCCTCGATGTGATACCTACAACTGGAGAATAACTTCGGCAAAATGCTTAGCCATGCTATTATTAGATTCATGCATACTCATGCTTTTGCAAATAGCTATATGCTTGGGCAACTACCTTTGGGAAAGGTAGTTGAGATACAGCATGTGGAGACATGAGCGCCACATTGCCATGAGAATGATAAAATGAGTTTTGATAAAAACTGAAAGTACCAAACGAAAGTTTTAGACTGGGGCGGCTGGATGATTTGAGTGGATTCCGGAAAAGGCAAGTGCCAACCCTGGTCAATTAAGGACCGAGCCATGAGATAGCCGGGAAACGATCCAGTACAACCGTACTTCTCGAATAGGTATAGACCTAACAGAGTAGATAGCCGAGCGGAGGCGGTACCCCTGCATAGTGGTTCTTATGTATGAGCTAAGATTGGAAATGGATGATTGAAAATCAGAATTTATTATAACTTGATGAATGAAGTCTTCCCTTACCCCGGGTGCACCAGAACTCCTCTCACTGCTAGAAAATGACGGCTAGAGTGCATGAGGGCTTAAGTTCATGGAGCGGGTACTGCCAAAGTGAGGTTATCGAAAGGCTTTGCCATGACCGTCTCATATGTTGGGACGTAGGCTCAATTTGTTGGGCAGTCGTGGAGTAGGGTAAAGTGTACATCCACTGCAGTGTGAATGAATCAATCTATTCGAATAACCGTGCTTGCGGATATTGAGCATCGTGACAAGACTTTCGCTTGGCTAGACTCTAAACTTTAAAATGATGGGATAGGTTTGCATGATGATTTTTACTCACTGGTGGATCAACTTCTCGAAAGGCGAGAAGGGGTGGACTCCAGAAAACTATGACGAACCGGAGGCGGGAAGCCATCCTTGGAATCACGATGGATGGTAGACAGAACCATCACCGACTTAATGAACTATGGAACTAAAACTTGAGTTGGCTAGTTGTTAGGCTTGTGGAAAGATTTGTGAAAATTGGCTTTATGCAAAAGGACCCCAACCATTCTTTGAATAACCCTATCATGTGCATCACTTCCGTGTTGGCTTGCTAAGTACGGTTGGTACTCACCCTTGCTATACGCACAAACATTCAGATGGTGAAAATGAAGACTTGGAGGATCCATATGCCTACTCTAGGAGGGCGAAGAAGCCGATGGTGCCTGCTAGGTCTTAGACTCCGGTCGTTGCCTGTGGCAATTGACAAGCCGCTGCTTTCATTCCGCTGCCTTACCTAATTTCTACTTTTGATTGTATCTGGACTATGAGGTCCTATATGTTGGATACTGTCACCGGATCTATATTGCAATAATTTCGATGTAAGACTATTCGTGCATGTGCACCTGATTATCCAGTACTGTATTTCGTGGGTACGAAACTACTCGATCCAGGGAAATGGTACTAAGAACACGAAAGATTCCCGTTCCAAAAACGGGGGTCCACAGAGCTGGTATCAGAGCAATGCGACTGTAGGATAAGACCAACTGGCACCCTACCCCTGACTAGCTGGCTAAAGGGAAATATCCCTACGTAGGATCATTTTGCAAACTATTATTTTTGAAAGACAAACATACTTTTTTCTATACCTTTATCCCTATTTCTTTTACTCAAATTGCTTTGATATTATCTCTCTCTGACCCTAAGTTGCTTTCAAAAGTAGATGTCAGACCATGTCGGAGTTTGGGAGATCACAGTTCCACGGGAAGAAGGATTCGTGGCGCAACTCCAGTTATTGCTATGGTGCCTAAGGTACCCAGAGGCACCCACCTACTTGATTAGGAGGCATGGCACCGGAGGATACCCAGTATGGGAAGCAATAGTTTCAGTTGAAGCTCGCATGGGGAGCGAGACACCCTATTGCTTCCACACTCGTTACCACCGAGATCTGGTTGAAGCAGCTCTTCAGGACGCAGCCCGTGAAGCATTTCTCCGCCTCAACACCATTCACCGTGTTGAGCTCACTGTGACTGAATTTGTACACCACCCTTACTGTGAGGAAGGCAACCCAATCTGCACCGTAGAAGCCACCCCCTGCTGCTATAATCCTATGGTCACTCGTCTGTCCCGCTGGGCAGAAACAACGGATGACTGCTATGAAGAAGCTTTGCTCGAGATCGACGACCAGCAGCGATGCCTCAATGATCTGGTCGAGGAACACCAGAACTGCGGGGATCAGATCAACTTGCTGCAGACCCAGCTGCAGGCTAACGGTGCCCAGTACGAGCAGCTCTCTGACTGTTACATGGCCCGTGGAGTTGAGTTGGAAGAACAACTCAAGAAGAGCAAACAATAGGTCAACCAGCTGGAGGAGCAACTTCGCTCCAACCCTGTCCCTGTTGCTGGTACTTCCACCGAAGCTGCACCAACACCCCCTGCCGCTGTGCCCGACCACTACTACCTCATGACTCCAGCATGCCTGAACACCTTTCAAGCAATGATGGAGCAGGCCTTTATGTTGAGCACAGAGTCGGCGCCATACCTGATAGACCCCACTGCTGCCACCTCAATGGGACCTACCTCGAACTCCATGGCTGTACCATCTGAGCCTGGTTCGGGAGAGGAGAACCCCATCCAGATCTGCACTGACTCCGAGTCCGAGACAGAGCCTATGGAGATCAAGTGGGAGTCCAGTGATACTGATCCAGCAGAGGAGGAAGCTCCTACTCGTCGCCTGACTCACACCGGAGGTCCCATCACCCTCAGGACTGCCCGGAAGAGTACTCGACCACCAAGCAGGAAGATCAAACATGACTCTGAGGCCACTACCTCTGAGCCATGGGAACTTCGATTTGCTTCGGCTAAGGATCACCCCCTTCTTGCACCCGGTTCCTGCGGTTGGTTGGATGACTAGGCGAGAGGACCGCCCCAACTTTGACCTTGCTTTGGATGGTTTTTGGCAGTAAGGATCACACCCTTCCCCTTAGTAGCTGATGGCAGTAGTACGATGTAGCTCTTGCATTGTGTTGTGTGGGACTGCGTATGTGCAGTCTGCTGTATCCCCATGGATGTATTAACTATGGACCTATGTAATGTTTTATGGTATGTTATGAATGAGTCTATTCTACCATGCTTGCTCTGTTCAAAGATCACTTAAAAACAATTTGAAGAGAAAGTCACTTAGAAACCATGACCTTAGTAGGTTCAATCTCTTAACTCATCTACCTTCTTCAGATAGCGCACCGTCGCAGAGCTTCAACCTTCAACGAGAACCCACCAGAGCCCAATCCCTCCACCTTAGCGGAAGTCATGGATTTGCAAACCCAGTTGCTTCAAGCCATCGCCAACAACCAAGGGAATCGCGGAGGATCAAGCTTAGGAGAGTTCATGCGAGCCAAGCCGCCTACATTTTCCATGGCCGACGAGCCAATGGATGTCGAAGATTGGTTGAGAGTAATAGAGAAGAAGTTGACCCTCGTCCGGGTACAAGAAGCCGACAGAGTCGTCCTTGCCACCAATCAGCTGGAAGGTCCCGCAAGTGATTGGTGGGACACCTACAAAGAGACACTGGCAGAAGACGCCGGAGAACCAATCTGGGAGGAGTTCACAGCCGCCTTTCGTGAAAATTTCGTACCCGCCGCAGTCATGAGAATGAAGAACAACGAATTCCGAAGGTTGCGCCAAGGCAACACCACAGTGCAAGAATACCTGAACAAGTTCACGCAACTCGCTCGATATGCCACCGGTGACTGCGAACGAAGAAGAAAAATAGATAAATTTATCGAAGGATTGAACGATGAGCGAGAGGGCCAATGATTGGTCAAGACCACGTCGGCTTCCAAAGCCTTATCAACAAGGTTGTACGATTGGTGCATGACCAGAAGATGGTGGAAAACAACCGCAAGAGGAGGCTTGCTATGGCCCGCCCACTTCAGGGAGCGTCTCAGTGTCCCAAGGGAGCCACCTCGTCCGGATGGAAACCAACCGTCGTGGCAACCAGTCGTCCCCCTGCACCCGACCACGTCAGCAGGCCGACTGCGCCCCAGTTCCGTACCCCGACACCGACTCTAGCCGCTCCTGGAAGAAGAAATGTGAACTGCTTCAACTGTGGAGAGCTTGGGCACTACTCCAACAGTGCCCCAAGCCACGCAGCACTCCCATGCGTACCGGTGCCAATACAACGGCATGCGAGGAACTACACTCCTGCTGCTGGGCGCGGTCTGTTTAGGACACCGCAACCCAATGAGACTGCTACCGGATTCTGGCGCGGACAAGTGAATCATGTGCGTGCCGAAGAAGCGCAGGAGGATCAGAACGTGTTGATGGGTATGTTCTCTATCAACTCTACCCCAGTTAAAGTCTTATTTGATTCCGGAGCATCGCATTCATTCATATCATCACAAATAAGCAAACAACACCATCTACACCAAGTAGAACTTAAGAGACCCATGTTGGTACACTTGCCTGGGGGAAACATAACCGTACCCCATGCTTGCATCAATGTGCCCATACGGATTAGAGACGTGGTATTCCTTTCAAACCTTATGGTACTACCACCACAAACTCTTGATATTATACTTGGAATGGATTGGTTGACTAAGAACAATGGAGTCATAGACTGTGGCCGAAGGGAAGTCACAGTATCCACCCCATGGGGGTCATCAATGAACATAACCATGGACCAAAACCCGATGCTATGTGAGCAAGCTGCGGGAGTATTTACCATGCTACCTTTGAGCGGGATGCCAGTAGTGCAGGATTACCCGGACGTATTCCCTGAGGAATTGCCCGAAATGCCCCCTGATCCTGACATAGAGTTTATCATCGACCTAATGCCTGGTATTGCCCCCATATCCAAGAGACCCTACCGAATGCCGGCTAACAAACTAGAAGAACTCAAGAAGCAAATCAGAGAACTACAGGAAAAAGGATTTGTACGCTCTAGTTCTTCTCCCTGGGGAGCCCCAGTGCACTTCGTCAAAAAGAAGGATGGAAGTATGAGGATGTGTGTAGATTATCGATCGTTGAATGAAGTGACCATCAAAAACAAGTACCCACTACCTAGAATTGATGACTTATTTGATCAACTCAAGGGTGCCCAAGTGTTCTCGAAGATTGATCTTCGGTTAGGATATCATCAGTTGAACATTAGAGCCGGAGATATTCCTAAAACAGCATTCTCTACGCGTTATGGCTTGTATGAGTTCACAGTAATGTCCTTTGGATTGACCAATGCCCCGGCATATTTCATGAATTTAATGAACAAGGTATTCATGGAATATCTGGATAAATTCATGGTGGTGTTTATCAACGATATTCTTATCTATTCCAGAGACGATGAGGAACATGGAGAACACCTACGGCTGGTACTGGAGAAGCTACAAGAGCACCAGTTGTATGCGAAGTTTAGTAAATGTGAGTTCTGGCTTAAGGAAGTCGCTTTTCTTGGCCATGTAGTCTCGGCCGGAGGAGTAGCGGTAGACCCTGCCAAGGTCGAAGCTGTTACAGGATGGAAGGCACCCAAGTCAGTGACAAAGGTTCGGAGTTTCTTGGGATTGGCCGGATATTACCGGAGGTTCATTGAAGGGTTTTCCACGATAGCCCGACCCATGACTCAACTTTTGAAGAAAGAGAAGAAGTTTGCCTGGAACGAGAAGTGTCAGGAGGCCTTTGACCAACTAAAAGAAAAGTTAACCACCGTCCCAATCTTAACCCTACCTGACAACCGTAAGGATTTTGTGATATACTGTGATGCGTCTCGACAAGGACTGGGAGGCGTATTGATGCGGGATGGAAAGGTCGTGGCATATGCCTCGAGACAGTGCGACCCCACGAGGAAAACTACCCCACGCATGACTTGGAATTAGCAGCGGTTGTTCATGCATTAAAAATCGGAGACACTATCGATCGGGAATCACCGTGATGTATACACGATCACAAGAGCACGAAATACTTCTTTACTTAGTCCGATCTCAATTTACGTCAGAGACGGTGGTTGGAATTGATTAAAGACTACGATCTAGGAATCCATTACCACCCCGGCAAGGCGAATGTAGTGGCTGATGCGTTAAGCCGCAAAGCCCAATGCAACCATATGAGACTGGAAGGCATGGCCAGTAAGCTCCAAGAAGAGATGGCTCGACTTAACTTACACCTGATTCCTCACGGAGAAGTGAACTCACTAGAAATCCAACCTCTTCTGAGGACTCAAATAGAAGATGCTCAAAAGGATAATGAAGAAACACAAGCGACCAAAGAGCGCATGGCCGCTGGGCATGCGAAGGAATTCTCGGTAGATGACAAGGGAACCCTGTGGTATAAGAAAAGAATCTACGTGCCTGAACAAGGTGGTTTGAGAGGATTGATCCTAAAAGAAGCACACGAATCAGCCTATTCGTTACATCCGGGAAGCACGAAAATGTACCAGGATTTGAAGGGGGAATACTGGTGGCCCAATATGAAGAGGAACGTAGCCGAATACGTGGCCGTATGCGATGTATGCCAAAGGGTAAAAGCCAAGCATCAACGACCGACAGGGTTGTTGCAGCCACTCAAGATTTCCGAGTGGAAATGGGATGAGATAGGCATGGATTTCATCGTTGGACTACCCAAAGCTGCAAGGGATATGATTCCATTTGGGTAATAGTAGAATTGGTGGAGGAAAGATAATAAATATTTGGAATTGGATGATAAAAATATTTTTGGAAAAGGAAATATGAAATTTATTTTTAATCAAAAACCCTATTTCCTTGAATTTAAAAGAAGAGATAAAATAAATATGAAAAATATATTTCAAATAATAAAAAGTGGGGAAGAAGTTGAAAATATAATTTTAAAAATTATTTTGGGAATATTAGAATTTATTTTGAATTTTTAGAGTGGAAAGAAATAGAAATGGGAGAATAAGATTTTTAATTTGGGAAAAATAGGAAATCATACTATTCATTCCGTGACGGTGTTCGACCGCGTCCAGGCCCTCGCGCGCGCGCGACACGCGTCGCGCGTCGCAGCCGCTTGCCGTACTCGCCCACGTCACCACGTTCCCGCACAGCGACCGTCCCTCCGCGCCTGTGCGCCGCGTCAGCACGCGTGCCCGCGCCATGCCGCTCGCCAGGCCGCCGGGCAACGCGACATGCGCGCGAGCTCCCGAAGTCCACGCCGTACGCGCCGCGCCATGCCGTCGCCACGCCGGCGACGATCGCCCGGTGCACGCCATGCCACCGCCGTGCCACGCGTCGAACGTCGTGCCGCGCCAAACCAGGACACCCGCGCACGCGCGCTCGCACTAACGACACCGTCCGCGTGCAAAGCCACCGCCGGTATAGCCGCGCCATCCCGCGGACGCCGAAGTCGTCGCCGTACCCACCCGCACGCGCGCGCCATGCTCACCGTACCGCCCGCCATGCCTGCACAGCCCTCGCCAGCGTCACATACATGTCTGCACAGCGTCGCCAGGACGGTTGCGCGTCAGCCACGTCGCCGTGACGTGCGCACGCACGCGCGCGCTCAGCAGCCGACCGCCGAGTGCCCGCCCGACATTCGCCGTTCCCGAGCACCCCGCGCGCTATAAGTAGGTCCCTAGCTTCCCTTTACCTCCCCACACATCGCCAACGCCATTCCACTCCCCCTATCTCCTTTGCTGCCACCGGAACGCGCCAGAACGCCACGAGGTTAGCCGGGTTGACCGAATCCGCATCGCCGCTGCGTTCTCCGCCGTCCGCCGGTCGCCGGAGCTCGCTGCCGCTCGCCACCGGTGAGTCACTGCCCCATGGTTCCATTCCTGGCGGTAGCTAGTGTCGACGTGGTCGCGGTCGGCCGGGAACACCGTGCCACCACGCCGGCTCGTCGGGTGCCGAAGGGGGGGGGTAGACGCCTTCGACGTCTAGGAGAGAGAAGGAGCAGTGCCGGGTAGAAAAAAAGGGAAAGAAAAGAAAAAGGAAAAGAAGAAGAAGAAAAGAAAAGGGGAGAAAAAATTAGAAAAAAATAGGGAAAAATTCTAGAAAAATTGGAAAATAATTTTGGGGAATTTTTGGGAAATATTTGTGCAAAATATATGGTTTTCTCATATGTTTTCCTTGAAGAAAATTCGGATCTCGAAATAATATTTACGGTACTTCGCTTTTCGCGTAAATTTTCTTGAGGATTTAATTATTATTTCTTGCCTTTTTAAAATATGATTGGCCTTCTAACTCACCACATCTAAATGGAAAATCCTTTCAAACAACATTTATTGGCTTATCGCCTTATCTTTAATCGGTATTTTGGCAAAAACCCTAAAAACAACCCTAACTCGCTTTTTCGATCGGATTTCATTCAAATTCCTTCCCTAACTCGAATAAAATCGCAGGGTAGATATTTTAGAGTTCTTTTATGGTTTTTCTTGATCTTTTATTCATTCTTATTGAATTTTGATCAAATTCAATCTTTCTTTTCGTACGTACGGTTAGCACCTGAAGAGGCAGGCACCGACTCCATTGAAGACCCCGCTCAACAAGCGTGCGAACAAGGCAAGTCATCACACTCTTTGAACATATTGATCCCAACTGCGAAATGATGCTGTTTTAAACTTTAAACATATATGCTATACACAAAGAATTACCTATACTTGTTATGCCATGCCTTGTTACTGATTACCTTTAGAATTATTCCTTGTAACCCTCGATGTGATACCTACAACCGGAGAATAACTTCGGCAAAATGCTTTGCCATGCTATTATTAGATTCATGCATACTCATGCTTTTGCAAATAGCTATATGCTTTGGCAACTACCTTTGGAAAAGGTAGTTGAGATACGGCATATGGAGACATGAGCGCCACATTGCCATGAGAATGATAAAATGAGTTTTGATGAAAACTGAAAGTACCAAACGAATATTTTAGACTGGGGCGGCTGGATGATTTGGGTGGATTCTGGAAAAGGCAAGTGCCGACCCTGGTCAATTAAGGACCGAGCCATGAGATAGCTGGGAAACGAGCCAGTACAACCGTACTTCTCGAATGGGTATAGACCTAGCGGAGTAGATAGCCGAGCGGAGGCGGTACCCCTGCATAGTGGTTCTTATGTATGAGCTGAGATTGGAAATGGATGATTGAAAATCGGAATTTATTATAACTCTATGAATGAAGTCTTCCCTTACCCCGGGTGCGCCAGAACTCCTTTCACTGCTAGAAAATGACGGCTAGAGTGCATGAGGGCTTAAGTTCATGGAGCGGGTACTGCCAAAGTGAGGTTATCGAAAGGCTTTGCCGTGACCGTCTCATATGTTGGGACGTAGGCTCATTTGTTGGGCAGTCACGGACATCCACTGCAGTGTGAATGAATCAATCTATTCGAATAGCCGTGCTCGTGGATATTGAGCATCGTGACAAGACTTTCGCTTGGCTAGACTCTAAACTTTAAAATGATGGGATAGGTTTGCATGATGATTTTTACTCACTGGTGGATCAACTTCTTGAAAGGCGAGAAGGGGTGGACTCCCTAGAAAACCATGATGAACCGGAGACGGGAAGCCATCCTTGGAATCACGATGGATGGTAGACAAAATCGTCACCGACTTAATGAACTATGGAACTAAAACTTGACTTGGCTAGCTGTTAGGCTTGTGGAAAGATTTGTGAAAATGGCTTTATGCAAAAGAACCCCAACCATTCTTTGAATAACCCTATCATGTGCATCACTTCCGTGTTGGCTTGCTGAGTACGGTTGGTACTCACCCTTGCTATACGCACAAACCTTCATATGGTGGAAATGAAGACTTGGAGGATCCATATGCCTACTACCAGGAGGGCGAAGAAGCCGATGGTGCCTGCTAGGTCTTAGACTCCGGTCGTTGCTTGTGGCAATTGACAAGCCGCTGCTTTCATTCCGCTGCCTTACCTAATTTCTACTTTTGATTGTATCTGGACTATGAGGTCCTATATGTTGGATACTGCCTCCGGGTCTATATTGTAATAATTTCGATGTAAGACTATTCGTACATGTGCACCTGATTATCCAGTATTGTATTTCGTGGGTACCAAACTACTCGATCTAGGAAAATGGTACTAAGAACACGAAAGATTTCCGTTCCAAAAACGGGGGTCCACACGCACTCAAACACTTCTCAAGCAAGCTTCCTTTTCCTCTCTCTCTGGCGACTCACGGCGCTCTGCATCACATCCCGGTGCTCCTCGCGGATCAGGACACAGCTCCGTCCCCGACGACTCCAATGGCTTCAAACACCGCCGCCGCCGCCGCCGCACCAGCTGCCACCGCCGCACCAGCTGCCACCGCCGCACCGGCTATCGCTGCCGCCGACTTCCTCGAGGTACGCCCGTCGGTTCAAACTCTTTTTCTTCAGATTTCTTTTCCAGCCATGCCTCCTAGCGTTGTTGCGTTTATCATGCCTCTAGCTGCTCCTAATTAGCAATTTCTTCTTTTCCAAACTGTAGCACCTGTCACATCAAGTGGTCATCCTAAGTTTGACCCAAGAAAAGAGGTACTTTCTCGGCCCCATCGGCAACACTGACCCAGCCGATGTGATCATAGCCAAAACTAACAGGATCCCCTACAACACTAAGAAACCATCCCTAGCTGTCACGCCCAGAAATTCAGACCCGAATTTTCGAAGCTATATGTGTATTAAAATCCCTGTCCAGGACCAGCCAGGGTACACATACGACAATTGTTGATATTACAGTTCCACGTCTTAGAAACAATGCAAAAAGATTACAAAAGAGCAGCGGAAAAAGAAAAGGGCCTAAGCCTAAGCTTGACGCTGGCCACGTGGCTTCGACCACTCCACAGGCAGCTTCCAGAGTGTAGGACAAGCCTACTCCACATCGTCTTCATCTTCAACCTCTGGCTCAGGTTCTGATGAAGGACCAAGGATAAGTACTTCCACGTACTCAACAAGTCACGCCGGAAGAGGAGAAGTATGAATGCAGGGGAGACAAAGGTCTGGCTAAGGTTTGCTTTTGCGCAAATGGCAGGGGTTTTTCCGAACAATACGAATTTTGAACATAGTCAAAACCACAGTAATTGAGTAATTAAAGCATTTTGAATCCAACATTGTCCAACGTTATCCCCACGTTGCGACAGGCCCAAACCATTCACCTATACTAGTCATGTTTCAAGACTTAGGGTGTAAAAGTGCGAGACTAATCACGGAGAGCTCGGTCGATCGCCCCATTACCGCTGGCACGGCTATTCGAATAGATTTACTCTGATCAGAGGTGTACAACTGTACCCACAAGACACAGCCCACAACACGGTCTCCCGTGCACCGGAATACCACCGCGGTACCCCGGAAAGAGAACTGTGATAGGACCTTTCGTATAACCCCCTCTAACCAAGAGAACCCCACCAAGGTTTCGCCCCCACTCTCGGACCCTGGGAGTGGGCAGCCCCCCCCCCGAGTGCCTCGATGAATCTGGCAGCCCAGCAACCCTTATACCGGGGCCGACTGAAGCTCCATCCCGCTCACCCTTGCCGATGGGTTCGTCAGCTAGGAGAGGCTACACTACGGGACCTACCTTGCCCATTTCGGCTTGTGGTTTGCACGGTCATTCTCCCGAGGGGTCCCGAACCGGTCCTTAATTGCCATGGGCGCCGCTAACCAAAACCATAGTGCCCACAGCCCACCATTTGTCATATTTTAGTTATTAGTCCAGTTCACCTGAATCTATAATCATTAATCCTCCGAACATAAGTCCAGGAGAGATACATTAAGTGAGAAAATGACCCATTTAGTGAGCTAGTGAAACTAAGCCAGGCTAAGCATAACCTAGTCCTGAATCTAATCACATTATTTTCCCATGTTTGATCAAAGGGTTTGGGGGTGTCAAACCTAAGGCATAAACTAAGCATAAGGTGTATTTCTTCCCATGAAATGACAATATAAAAATACATGCAATTTCAAAGAGTAAAACATGTGTTTCAGCAAAATGGGAGCAATATGATCAATAATATAGCATGACTTGCCTTGCTCTTCGGCTTGGGAGACTTCCGCGACGACTTCAAAGTAAACCGGGACGGAGGGACTACCGGGATCTACACGGCAAACAAGCACTTCAACAAAACAGGCTACAAAGCTACTAAAACAGGGAACAAAACCATTTTTAATGGATTCTTGGCATTTTTATGAATTTAATGAAATTTGAAAGGGCTAAAACGGAGGTCGGATTTTTAGAAGATTATCTATGTTTTTACTAAAATAGGAAAATCCTTAATAATTTATTCCGCAATAAATCCGGAATTGCGTCGGCGCTAGGGCGACGTCGCCATGGCTTCGGCCAGGGAGCACCGGTCCACGGTGAACCGGGTCCACGGGCCGAGAGGGAGAGCGATGCACCATGTGGCGCACACATGGCACCGAAGCGGCGGCCACGCGGCATGCCACGCGGGCCAGTGGGGACGGACGGCCCAGATCTGCCGAGGCAGATCGGACGGCCGGGAGAGGGGCACGGGCGGTGTGATTGGCCGGCGATGACGCACGACGGCCGGAGACCGACCGGCGCCACTCGGGCGGTGGCGGGGACGGCGGAATACCGCGGCTCACGCGTAGGCGGAGCCATGCGCACTCGGGAGGGGTGGCGCGCGTTCGGCTGAGAGGGGAAAAGGGAGGGACGCTCACCACGGTACGACCGGTGTTGAGGGAGACGACGGCGACGGCGGCAAGGGGGACAGCAAAGCACTCGGGAAGGGGTGGCCGAAGCGACGCTGGCACCGGCGACGAGGAGGAAGGAGTCGGCGGAGCTCGGGATGCCTCGGGCGGCGAAAACACGGCCGAACCTCGGCGAGGAAGTCGAGCGGGCGCACGACACGGGGGCAAACGAGTGCGAGAGAGTCTTGGGTGAGGGCGTGGGGAGCTCGGGAAGGGTGCGAGGATGCTTAAATAGGTTGCGGGGAGGGCGTCGGCGACCGGATAGGGGCGGAATTACTCGCCGGAGTGAATGGAGAGAGAGAAATGGGGAATTGATGACCGGCGATCAATTCCAGCCATAAAGGGGCGCGGGAGAGGCGGCCGGGGCTTTTAAATGTATGCGGACATGGAGGGGAGTAAAGGCGGCGAGATCTGGTCGTGCGGGAGAGGCGGTCGGCCGAGATCCGCGCGGAGAGGGGCGGCGGAAATGGCGCCGGGGCGGCCGGAGGTAGGGGACGACGGCCTGACAGGTGGGCCCCACCTGTCGGTGTCCCGGGGTAGAGGGGAGGCAAACTGGACTTATTCGCGGCGCAAGAGTTAAACGGGCTGCGGCCTTCTGCCGGCCCGTGAGGGAGAGAGGGAGAGGGACGCGCGGGCGGCAAAAGGACGGGCCGCGCGCGGGGTGGGATTGGGCCGTCGGCTCGGGTCGGCGGCCCACAGCCGGAAAAAGAGCGGGAAAGGATGGAGGAGAGAGAAACTGATTTCCCAGGATTTATTAATTCCGATTTTGATTTTAATTGGCTAAAAATTATTTCTTTTGCTCTGAAAATTCCGCTAAAAATCATGTTAGCGTATTTTGACATGTAGAATTTAGAAAAAATCCTACCATGCCATTTCCATTTAACATTTGGATTTTAAAATTATTAATTCTCTCCAGTTAATTCCAGCGATTTTTCTTTTACGATTTTCTTATGGATTTTTAAAAGAGGAAAACACCTCGGGTGTTACAAACCTACCCCCTTAAACGGAATCTCGACCCCGAGATTCGGAGGTACTGGCAAACAGATAGGGATGAGCGGCCTTTAGCTCATCTTTCCTTTCCCAGGTTGCTTCTTCGTCGGAGTGATGAGTCCACTGAACTCGGCAGAATCTGATGACCTTGTTCCGGGTTCTCCGTTCACTGGTTTCGAGTATCCGTGCAGGTTTCTCCACATAAGTCGATCTTCCGAATTTCAATCGATCTGGATGGCTTGTTCTTCGGAACTCTCGGACACTTCTTGAGTTGGGAGACGTGGAAACGTCATGGATTCCTGCCATGGTGGGTGGCAGTTCGAGTTGGTATGCCACTTCACCTCGTCGCTCTTGAATCCGATATGGTCCCACATAGCGTGGTGCCAACTTGCCTTTGGTTTGGAACGGTGCACTCCCCGAAGTGGGGTGACACGAAGATATACATAGTCTCCGACTTTAAAAACTAGCTCTTTGCGGCGGTTGTCTGCATAACTCTTCTGATGAGACTGTGCAACTTTCAGCCTTTCTCTTATGATTCTGACTTTCTCTTCGGCATCACTTAACACTTCAGTCCCGAACAACTGACGTTCGCCGGTCTGATCCCAGAAAAGCGGGGTTCGACACTTTCGTCCATAAAGTGCTTCGAAAGGTGCCATTTGTAAACTAGCCTGATAACTGTTGTTATACGAGAACTCTGCGTAGGGCAGGCTCTTATCCCAAGCTCCTCCGAAATCCAGAGCACAAGCTCACAGCATATCTTCCAAAACCTGGTTTACACGTTCCGTCTGACCATCGGTTTGCGGGTGATACGCCGTGCTAAAATTCAACCGGGTGCCAAGTTCCTCTTGTAGTTTTTGCCAAAACTTGGAGGTGAACTGGCTACCACGATCAGATACTATCTTCCTAGGTACACCATGAAGACACACAATCCTTGCAAGGTACAATTCTGCTAACCTTCTGCCCGTATAGGTGGTAAGCACCGGGATAAAATGAGCCACTTTAGTGAGGCGGTCGATTATAACCCAGATAGAATCGTGTCCTGATGATGTCCAGGGTAAACCGGTGATGAAATCCATCCCGATTTCCTCCCACTTCCATTTTGGAATTTGAAGTGGCTGTAATAATCCAGCAGGCCTCTGGTGTTCTGCCTTTACTCGCTGGCATACATCGCATAGTGCCACGAATTCTGCTATTTCTCTTTTCATGCTAACCCTCCAGAACTTCTCCTTGAGATCCTGGTACATTTTGGTACTTCCCGGATGAATAGAGTACTGACTCTGATGTGCTTCAGTAAGGATTAACTTTTTCAAGTCCTTATCTTCTGGCACACATATCCTGTTGCCCATCCATATGGTGCCATGCTCGTCTTCCGTGAAGTCACGAGCTTTTCCCACTCTCATATTCTTCTTAAGCTCAGCTATGTCCGGATTCGAGGCTTGAGCTATGTGGATTTGATCTATGAGTGTGGGTTGGGCCTCAAGAGCGGCCACAAATCTGAGTTCAACTATTTCCAGGTTTAGGTGCTCTAGATCTTTTAGTAACTGCTCACATCTCCCTTCTATGTGAATAGAGTTGCAATAACTCTTTCGGCTCAGGGCATCAGCTACCACATTAGCTTTGCCAGGATGGTAGTGTATACTGAGATCATAATCCTTGATCAACTCCAACCATCGTCGCTGACGGAGGTTCAAATCTGGTTGGGTGAAGATGTATTTTAGGCTCTTATGATCCGTATATATTTCACAGCGATTACCGACGAGGTAATGTCGTCATATTTTCAGAGCGTGGACGACTGCTGCTAGCTCCAAGTCATGTGTTGGGTAATTAGACTCATGAGGTCTCAACTGGCGGGAAGCATACGCGACCACCTTTCCATCTTGCATCAACACACAGCCTAACCCTTGGTGAGATGCGTCGCAGTAGACTTGGAAATCCTTTGTTTGATCTGGCAAGATCAACACGAGTGCGGACACCAGTTTTCTCTTGAGTGTTTCAAAACTCAGGTTGCGCTCGGCAGTCCATACAAACTTCTCATCCTTCTTTAACAACTGCGTCAAAGGCTTGGCAATCCTTGAGAAGTTTTCGATGAACCGACGGTAATAACCCGCAAGTCCTAGAAAACTTCTGACTTGGGTGACAGTTTTAGGTGGAGTCCATTTGGTTACAGCTTCTACATTTGAAGGGTCCACTGCAACTCCTTGGGCGTTCACGATATGGCCGAGGAATTGCACTTCCTTCAACCAGAAAGCACATTTGCTAAACTTAGCATAGAGCTGGTGGTCTCTTAACGTTCCAAGTACCATCCGAAGATGGTGCTCATGTTCCTCTTCCGACTGCGAATAGATCAAGATGTCGTCGATGAACACCATGATGAACTTGTCTAGGAATTCCATGAACACTTTGTTCATCAAATTCATGAAAAAGGTTGAGGCATTTGTAAGTCCGAAGGACATGACCGTGCACTTGTACAGACCGTACCAAGTGATGAAGGCGGTCTTGGGAATATCTTCTTCTCGAATTCTTAGCTGGTGATAGCCTGACCACAGGTCTATCTTTGAGAACACCTTTGCTCCTTTTAATTGATCGAACAGGTCGTCAATCCTAGGAAGAGGGTATTTATTCTTAATGGTGACCTCGTTGAGTGCGCGATAGTCGACGCACATCCTTTTGGTCTTATCCTTTTTCTCCACAAAAATGACAAGCGCACCCCAGGGCGATGTGCTCGGGCGGATATAACCTTTCTGCAACTGTTCATCTACTTGTTTCTTGACCTCTGCCAACTCATTGGCTCCCATCCTATAGGGCCTCTTATGGATCGGAGCAGTGCCAGGGACTAGGTCAATCCGAAACTCTATTTCTCTTTCCGGTGGCATTGTGGTTAGATCTTCCGGGTACTCACAAACCACAGGAATATCTTCTAACTTCGCCTGGTCCTTTCCTTTCTCTTCGGGCATCTCCTTATCCGAAATCTGATTCAGGCTTGCCACTACCCTCAGTGGTTTAGGGGAGCGGTTACTTTCTTCCCCTCGTCATTGGTTAACGAGATCGTGCGGCTTGCGCAATCAATCAGACCTTTATGACGGGTTAACCAGTCCATCCCAAGGATGACATCCAGGCCTTTTGATTCTAGAAGGATAAGATTGGCTAGAAAGGGAATCCTTGGATTTTTATTGCCACTGAAGGGCAAAAGTGGGCAGTGTTCAAATGGTTCCCGGGTGTTTAGACCCGCATGGGTATCTTAAGTTTTAACACCGACAACCCATGTTTCCGCACCAATGCTTTTGATATGAAAGAATGGGTTGACCCGAATCAAACAGGACTGATGCATTAAAGGAGTTCACAGGGAACATACCCAGTATGACATCCGGTGCGTCCCGTGCCTCCTCTGCTGAAGCATGATTCACTCTTGCTTGGATAAACCTGGGCACGCGTTTTGGTCTTGGACACTTGTCTGCGAAATGTCCAGGTTCCCCACAGTTAAAACAGTTACCCGGTTTAAATCCCGAGTCCTTCTTTGGTGGCATTGGCTTGGACTGCGGTGGCGGCTGCGCTGTTGGCGGACGCGGGGCCAGATTCCGCTGCGGCTGTCCGGGACGGCTTCCGCTGGGTGGGAAATTCCCGGGATGGTACGGGCGGTGCTGACGAACGATCATAGTGGTAGGTCCACTCTGACCATCCGGAGTGAAACACGGCCGCTGGGAATTCCCTTGCAGAGGTTGTGGCCTAAACTGGGTAACCTTCCATTTTCTCAGCATTTTATTACGTTGGTCTTCTTGACGGATGGCTTTGTCGACCAACTTCTCGAAGTCGGCATACTCACCGAAGATGAGTTTGTCCGTCAACTCATCGTCTAGCCCGGCCAAGAACTTCTCTTGACGCTCGGCGTCAGTACGTACGTCCTCTGGAGCATATCGCGCTAAGCGATTAAATTCGTGCAGATACTCGGTGATGGTTTGAGTGCCTTGCTCCAAGGATCTGAACTCCCTCTTTTTCTGGGCTACTATCCCTCCGGGGATGTGAGCCTTCTGGAATTGGTGGCAAAACTCTGCCCAAGTAACTGCGGGTGCATCCGCCCGACGGGTAACCAAGAAGTTGTCCCACCAGGCTGAGGCAGGACCTTGGAGTTGGTGGGTGGCGAAAGACACCCTTTCCTGGTCGGTGCACTGGAGAAGGTCTAACTTCTTTTCTATGGCTATGATCCAGTCATTAGCCTCCATGGGGTTGGTGGTGCTGGAGAAAGTTGGGGGTCGGACTCGAAGGAATTCTGACAGCCTATTTTGTGGGGGAGGTGGTGGTGCGAAATGGTCGTGCTGATGCTGGTTCTGCTGTTGAAACTGTTGCATCATTTGCAACTGCATCTACTGATGCTGCTGTTGCATTGGCTGCATCATTGCTGCCATCATCTGGGTCTGGATGGCTAGGACTTGTGCCAAAGTGATGTTCTCAGGGGGAGGAGGTGAGTTGTTGGTATTAGCACGGGTGTTGTTCTCAACTGACTCAGTGCTGTTGCTGCCATTCCTGGTGTTCACCATCTGAAGAAGCGGAACAACAAGGTAGGGAGAAGGAGTAAAACAGATTGAACGAAGGACTTGATCTTTATTACTTGTTTTGATCTGTTCTTGACTTAAAACACTTAAAACACACTCAACATCCTTAATCAACCCATATCCACACTTGATACAGGTTGACCACTACCCACACACAGCACTCCTAACACACAGCAACTAAGCAAACAGAAAAACTAGGAAAATGGTAAACTAAGGGTGGCGACGCTCTAAGGGTCGGAACGGCTTCCACGGTCAGAGGAGTCGAAACTACTTCCAAGGGAGTTCCCATCTTCCTTTTCCTTCGAGCGGCTTCGAGAGTTGGCTAACTCGTCTTTCCGTCTGGGGCTCTTGGAGCTGCTCCTGCCAGGGTTTGCAATGCCGGCGGCATATGCCGTGCCGCCCCTCGGCGGCACGGCGAATTTCGCCGAAATTCGCGAAAGTCGGCGGCAATGAACAGTAAAAATTTGAATTTGAACGATTTCATGCGTACCGCGAAAACCAAACCACGAAAACCGCGCGAAATTCGCGAAAGCCGCGAAAACCACGAAACCGTGAAAACCGTAATTTAAATTTGAACTAAATCGAAATCCATGTCATGCCGCGGACTTCGCAAAAACAAAACCGCGCCGTATACCGCGGTTTTCGCGACAAACATCGCGAAATTTATATTTTTATAAAAATATATATTTTCTTGTGTTAAAATGAATTTTTTCAAATTTTTTGAATTTTCACGAAATTATTTAAATGAAACCGCGGGGATGCCATGCCGCACCCCGCAAAACCACCGAATTTCGCGGCTTTCGTGCCGAAATTCGCGAAATTGCAAACCCCGGTCGCTCTTGGACACCGAGATCCATCCTCCTCCTCCGCTTGGGGCGGGGACCGAGCAAGAGTAGGATCTCGGCACTTGGGACGGGGCTGGGAAGGCGGTGGTGCGGGGGTGGAAACACAGGCGCCATGCATCCGCACCGGAGGCTTGGTGTTCTTCCGTGGCGTGATCCTGATCCGAAGGATGTTGGGAGGTGGAAGCCCCTTCAGACTGGCGATCTCTCTCTTGAGACGATCCACCTCATCCTTCAAACTCTTGATCCTTGAGATCTTCTGGTCGTTCAGAGCCTTCGCCGCCATGTGAAGCTCTGCATGCATCTTATCCAGCCCTTCAATCATCGTCCTCATGTGGGAGAAGGTGGTGTCGATCTCCCCTTCCGCCGATTGGAAGGTGTTGATTGCTGATGAAGTTCCCCGCCGAGGATGGTACCGGTAGGCAGAATGGCGGAGATGGTAGTCATGCATTTCCCTCATCCGAGCCGGCATTAGATAAGCGCCTCTTGGCGAGGCATGCTCATCTGTTCCTCCCGACGCCGTGACCACCATGTTTGGGATGTTGGTGCCGACGAACCCATGCACCTCCGGGCGGACTTGGTGAGGCAACTCACGTCGAACGGTGAGACGACAGGGTACTCAGGTGCATCTGGATAGCGTACTGCCAAGGCCATTCTTGCCAGCTCCACGACGAAACCCTACAGACCCTGACCGTTGTGGGTGACTGGACGGCCTACCATCTAGAGAAGATAAGGTAAGGGATCAATGCATGCTCAAACCCAATTTAGACAAACAATAAAGGACTCAAATAAAGTAAACGAGAAAAAGAGGGTTTTTGAGAAACATTTTTATGAGGCTAATTAAAATCTCCTAAGGACATCCCCTAGATGATGCTGAAAAATAGATGCTTAGTTATAATATAAAATTGGCGACCATTCCCTCCTATCTCGACTTAGGACTTTGATCCCTTAGAAAATCCCAACTTGGCGGCGAATAAGAGATCAAATGATTTTTCCAAATTTTAACTCTAGAATCCTATCACTTAGACTTGATCGAGTTTTCCAAAATGTTTTGAGAGAGACTTAAAATTTTTCCCAATCCCGAGGAAACAAGATCCATTTTCCCGAAACTGTTTTCAAAAGCCAGGGCTTATGCATATGAAAGATTCCCGTTCCAAAAACGGGGGTCCACACGCACTCAAACACTTCTCAAGCAAGCTTCCTTTTCCTCTCCCTCTGGCGACTCACGGCGCTCTGCATCACATCTCGGCGCTCCTCGCGAATCAGGACACAGCTCTGTCCTCGACGACTCCAATGACTTCCAACACCACCGCCGCATCAGGCGCCGCCGTCGCACCGGCCGCCGCCGCCGCCGCACCAGCTGCCACCACCACAATAGCTACCGCCGCCGCCGAGTTCCTCGAGGTACGCCCGTCGGTTCAAACTCTATTTCTTCAGATTTCTTTTCCAGCCATGCCTCCTAGCGTTGTTGCGTTCATCATGCCTCTAGCTGCTCCTAATTAGCAATTTCTTCTTTTCCAAACTGTAGCACATGTCACATCAAGTGGTCATCCTAAGTTTGACCCAAGAAAAGAGGTACTTTCTCGGCCCCATCGGCAACACTGACCCAGCCGATGTGATCATAGCCGAAACCAACAGGATCCCCTACAACACTAGGAAACCATCCCTAGCTTTCACGCCCAAAAATTCAGACCCGAATTTCTGAAGCCATATGTGTATTAAAATCCCTGTCCAGGACCAGCCAGGTACACATACGACAATTGTTGATATTACGGTTCCACGTCTTAGAAACAATGCAAAAAGATTACAAAAGAGCAATGAAAAGAAAAGAGCCTAAGCCTAAGCTTGACGCTGGCCACGCGGCTTCGACCACTCCACAGGCAGCTTCCAGAGTGTAGGATAAGCCTACTCCACATCGTCTTCGTCTTCAACCTCTGGCTCAGGTTCTGATGAAGGAGCAAGGATGAGTACTTCCACGTACTCAACAAGTCACGCCGGAAGAGGAGAAGAATGAATGCAGGGGAGATAAAGGTCTGGCTAAGGTTTGCTTTTGCACAAACGGCAGGGGTTTTTCCAAACAATACGAATTTTGAACACAGTCAAAACCACAGTAAATTGAGTAATTAAAGCATTTTGAATCCAACACTGTCCAACGTTATCTCCATGTTGCGACAGGCCCAAACCATCCACCTATACTAGTCATGTTCCAAGACTTAGGGTGTAAAAGTGTGAGACTAATCACGGAGAGCTCGGTTGATCGCCCCATTACCGCGGGCACGGCTATTCGAATAGATTTACTCTGATCAGAGGTGTACAACTGTACCCACAAGGCACAGCCCCACAACACGGTCTCCCGTGTGCCGGAATACCACCGCGGTACCCCGAAAAGGGAATTGTGATAGGACCTTTCGTATAACCCCCCCTCTAACCAAGCGAACCCCACCAAGGTTTCACCCCCACTCCCAGACCCTGGGAGTGGGCAGCCCCCCGAGTGCCTCGGTGAATCCGGCAGCCCAGCAACCCTTATACCGGGGCCGACTGAAACTCCATCCTGCTCACCCTTGCCGATGGGTTCGTCAGCTAGGAGATGCTACACTACGGGACCTACCTTACCCATTTCGGCTTGTGGTTTGCACGGTCATTCTCCCGAGGGGTCCCTTGAACCGCTCCTTAATTGCCATGGGCACCGCTAACCAAAACCATAGCACCCACAGCACACCATTTGTCATATTTTAGTTATTAGTCCGGTTCACAATCCTCCGAACATAAGTCCATGAGAGAAACATTAAGTGAGAAAATGACCCATTTAGTGAGCTAGTGAAACTAAGCCAGGCTAAGCATAACCTAGTCCTGAATCTAATCACATTATTTTCCCATGTTTGATCAAAGGGTTTGGGGGTGTCAAACCTAAGGCATAAACGAAGCATAAGGTGTATTTCTTCCCATGAAATGACAATATAAAAATACATGCAATTTCGGAGAGTAAAACAGGTGTTTTAGCAAAATGGGAGCAATATGATCAATAATATAGCATGACTTGCCTTGCCCTTCGGCTTGGGGGACTTCCGCGATGACTTCAAAGTAAACCGGCACGGAGGGACTACCGAGATCTACACGGCAAACAAGCACTTCAACAAAATAGTTTAAAATCTACTAAAACAGGGAACAAAACCATTTTTAATGGATTCTTGGCATTTTTATGAATTTAATGAAATTTGAATGGGCTAAAACGGAGGTCAAATTGAAAAGATATGATTTTTAGAAGATTATCTGTGTTTTTACTAAAACAGGAAAATCCTTAATAATTTATTGCGCAATAAATCCCGAAATTGCGTCAGCACTAGTGCTGACGTCAGCAATGGCGTCATCGGCCGCGGGAGCACCGGTCCACGGTGAACGGTGCACCATGTGGCGCACACGTGGCACCGATACGGCGGCCACGCGGCATGCCACGCGGGCCGGTGGGGACGGATGGCCCGATCCGCGAGGCGATCGGATGGCCGGGAGAGGGGCACGGCGGCGCGATTGGCGGCGATGACGCACGCGGCCGGAGACCGACCGGCGCCACTCGGGCGGCGGCGGGGGCGGCGGAATACCGCGGCTCACGCGTAGGCGGAGCCGTGCACACTCGGGAGGGGTGGCGCGCGTTCGGTCAAGAGGGGAAAAGGGAGGGACGCTCACCACGATGCGATCGGTGTTGAGGGAGACGACGGCGACGGCGGCGAGGACGACAGCAAAGCACTCGGGAAGGGGTGGCCGAAGCGGCGCTGGCACCGGCGACGAGGAGGAAGGAGTCGGCGGAGCTCGGGACGCCTCAGGGCAGCGGGAAAACACAGCCGAACCTCGGCAACGAAGTCCAAAGCAGGGGCGCACGGCACGAGGGTAAACGAGTGCGAGATTGTCTTGGGTGAGGGCGTGGGGAGCTCGGGAAGGGTGCGAGGATGCTTAAATAGGTTGCGGGGAGGGCGTCGGCGACCGGATAGGGGTGGAATTACTCGCCGGAGTGAATGGGGAGAGAGAAATGGGGAATCGATGACCGGCGATCAATTCCGGCCATAAAGGGGCGTGGGAGAGGCGGCCGGGGCTTTTAAATGTATGCGGACGCGGAGGGGAGTAAAGGCGACGAGATCTGGTCGTGCAGGAGAGGCGGTCGGCCGAGATCCGCGCGGAGAGGGGCGGCGGAAATGGCACCGGGGCGGCCGGAGGTAGGGGACGACGGCCTGACAGGTGGGCCCCACCTGTCGGCGTCCCGTGGTAGAGGGGAGGCAAACTGGACTTATTCACGGCGCAATAGTTAAACGGGCTGTGGCCTTCTGTCGGCCCGTGAGGGAGAGAGGGAGAGGGATGCGCGGGCGGCAAAAGGACGGGCCACGCGCGGGGAGGGATTGGGCCGTCGGCTCGGGTCGGTGGCCCACAGCCGGAAAAAGAGCGGGAAAGGACGGAGGAGAGAGAAACTGATTTTTTCGGCATTTATTAATTTCAATTTTGATTTTAACTGGTTTAAAATTATTTCTTGTGCTCTAAAAATTCCACTAAAAATCCTGTTAGCGTATTTTGACATGTAGAATTTAGGAAAAATCCTACCATGCCATTTTCATTTAACATTTGGATTTTAAAATTATTAATTCTCTCCAGTTAATTCCAGCGATTTTTGTTTTACGATTTTCTTATGGATTTTTAAAAGGGGAAAACACCTCAGGGTGTTACACTAGCCCACTGGAATGGGACTTTCAAGTCGTGGCCGACCACAGACGCAGCTTGGATTGAATGGTACAAGAGGGTGCGATCGGCCAAGTACGCTCAGTGGGAGGAAACCGGGATAGCCCAGTGCTTGGCCTTGTCCGTTGCCAGCATGGAGAAAGATGAGCCGCTTATGTCGGCTGCGTCGTACTTTTGGAACGACAGCTTCAACGCCTTCATGTTCCGGCGGGGCGATGACGATCATCTTAGCCGACGTATACATGATGACCGGACTAGACATCCTGACGTCGGCTAACCCTGGAAACCTAAACCGAAAGGGGCAGCACCAATTCAAAACCAAAGCCATCGGCGGGTGGAGCGGCTACGTCGCTCAAAACATGAAGGATGGATCGGTTGGCCACAGGGAACACGCTGCGTTCCTCATGATGTGGCTAGAAAAGTTCTTGTTCTGTGGATCGAGCTGCGGGCCGACCGCAAACTGGCAGGTCGTAGCCGAATTCCTAGCCGATGGGAACAAGCTCACGCTGGGAAAATATCTCCTCGGCTACCTGTACAAGATGCTACATCAAGCTGCCACGAAAATAGCCACCAACGCCCCTGTCAACACCGGCGGCCCCTGGTGGTTTCTACAGATCTGACTGGTGCTGGCAACCCAGAAAATAGTCGGTCGGCTCCCTGTAACGTCCCACCCTTCTCGGGCTAGGCCCGCCTACATCTGGAAGCTCTCTAGGACCTTAGACTGCCCTCACAGACCAACCCTAGTCTTTTCTACGCACTTTGTCCTCACTCATGCACACCCGGAAAGAACTTCCCGATCGGTCACCCATCCCCAAATTGCCCCAATCCCCAAATTGCCCCAGGCCAAGCACGCTTAACCTCAGAGTTCATCGGAGATGAGCTTTCGGAAAAGAAGTTGCAACTTGTTGGTATAAGTATTCTATTAATCCTATTAAGCCCTAGGCCAGGATGTTACATCCACACCCCCTTAGAAGACCCGACGTCCTCGTCGGTCAACCCCAGGCCAGGAACCTCCCCTCTTGGCCACGTCCGTGCGTCCAGTGCCGACGCATGTGCCATGCCGTGTCCCCTCAGGGCCCACGCGCCATGCGCACCATGAGCCATGACCCGCCACGCGCCCCGTGAAACCGCGAGAGTCGGCTCTGATACCACTTGTAATGTCCCACCCTTCCCGAGCTAGGCCCGCCTACATCTGGAAGCTCTCTAGGACCTTAGACTGCCCTCACAGACAAACACTAGTCTTTTCTGCGCACTTTGTCCTCACTCATGCACACCCGGAAAGAACTTCCTTGTCGGTCACCCATCCCCAAATTACCCCAGGCCAAGCACGCTTAACCTCAGAGTTCATCGGAGATGAGCTTCCGAAAAAGAAGTTGCAACTTCTAGGTATGAGTATTCTAATAATCCTATTAAGCCCTGGGCCAGGATGTTACACTCCTCCTGACTAAAGCCGCTTTCCCAAGATTGGAGCCGATCGAAGACAAACACGGCAACGAGATCACCACCACCAGATGCATGAGCTATGGAGAAGAAGCGGCTGCTCATGTGGGCTCAAAGCAATCGGCCAACCTGCTGGCTGAATGGTTTATCGCCATGTACGACGGGCTGTCGCGCGAGAACCGCACCTGGTACTTTTACCGGGATCAATCACTATTTGAGTTGCCAGCCGATTTCAACTGGGAAGACATCAACTCAGCCGACAACCCTAGGTACAGGGAGTTGTTCATCGCCGCTCTGACCCCTTGCATCCTGCCGACCAGGATCCACCAGGGCCAATCAGTGGCCAAAAGTTATGAATTTTACTACCCGGCATCGGCTGCGAGGCAGTTTGGTCTTGGCCAACTGCCCGTCGGCTTCTATTATGCTGACAAGATTAAGACGAGGGGAGTAGTGAGCCAAGAACTGATAATGCATCGGCTGCTGAACATAGCCGGCCCTCCCCTCGGCAGCATTGGCGAGATGACCCTGGCGCTCAAGAAAAGCGCAGCCTACGACCAATGGTGGGTCGAAATCAAGCGACACATCTTCCACTAGTGATCATCTTACTACATCAACCTGCTCCTGCCCAAAGATATCCCTTCGGTATGTTTTAAACTCCAAATGATTTTTCTTTTCTTATCATCGGCCGATGTAGCCGATTAACACTTGTCATCTGGTTTGGAGGAGATCGAGACGGAACAGCCGACGGTGAGCGACTTCGGGATCCCCATCGAATACCGCATAGGTGTTCTGGATGGGGCGACCTTGCTTCATTGGCGATCGGCTGGAACGCGCCGAAATTGGCGTCCCTACTGCGTGGGCAAGTGCACGAGCCGATCGCTCACAAGAAAAGGGCCACGCCTCCTGCACAGCCATCGGCCACGCCTGCCCCCAAGAAGCTGAAGGAGAAGAAGTCGATCACATCGGCCGATAGCCTTCCCTCCTTGGACCCGAGCGTCGCGCAGTTTCTTGATGTCATCGCCGGCGAGGAGATGGCGGGCTGTTGGAGCGGTGGCTGAACCAAGGAGCTCGAGCCAAGAATCCGTCAACGCTCCAACCGACGTCCCGCCGGTTCCGAGTCCCCCGAAAAAATCGGCGGTAAGCTCTCGTCTCATCAAATTCGGCATTATGACGATATCACTTGCATCTGACCAAAAAATTCTTCTCAGTTCAAGAAATTGGCTGGCCGCATCCCGCGTCATGCACCATCGGTAACCATCCCTTGCAATTTGATTTATAAAACTTAGCCGACTCGACCGCTAACCCTTTCTTTTGCAGCCTCCACGATCTCCGTCGGTGCCCCCTAGGCGTCCAGTGGGCACATTGTGACTGTCGCGGGCGGTGGCAATGGCGTCGATGATGAGGCCCTGACAGCTGCAGGCGGCGAACGAGCCGAGCCAGTTGCTCCAACCCTGGTGCCCAAGGTAAACCGACTGAATTTTATGATCGGCTCTGCCAACTCAACAACCCTTTTCTAATCATCATCTTCTCTTTGCAGAACATAGTCGACCTCCTGAATTTTGACTTGTCGGAGTTCGAGGAGTCTGGCGATATCGGCGAGGAGGCGCTGGTGACGCTGGTCGAGGACCTGAGGGCCAGCCTAGCTAACATCGGCAACCGGCTGGAGGCTTCGCTGGATGTGCTGGTAGTCAACAGCGGCTCGATCCGTGCACGCTTCAGGGAGATCCAAGGCCAGCTGTCGGAAGCTCTAGCCGATGCCATTGTGCCGGCCACCTTCTTGGAAGTCCACCAACTCAAATACGAGCGGGCACGGTAGTGAATAGCCAACCGTCGCGAAAACCGGATGAGGTCGGCAACCCTTCAATCGACCAAGGAAGCCATCGAGAGTCGAAGGCCGCCTTCGACCGCCCGAAACCGAGCGGTGGCCAAGCTTGAGCAGCTCCTCTCACGCCAGGACCAGTTGATGGCCGATCTCGTTCAAGTCACAAACGAGATCAATGTCCACAAGGAATACATGGCCAGCCTGCCAGCCAAAATCGACGCTCAACATCAAAGTATCAAGGCGGCTGTGGCGCATCTCCGGGACTGGTGAAAGGCATTTGGCCGGTGGCTGGGTCTGAGGCCGACGACGTCAAAGCCATCGAGGAGGTGGAGCAGATCATGCGGACGGCGCTGTCAGCTATAGCCGATTTCCTGAAGAAATGAACTTGTGATATTTTATTATTCTGAAATTGGCCACTGCTTCATGTAATATATTCGACGAACTTTTCTAATGGGCTTTAACTCTGATCAAATGCTCAAATCTTGTAATTGGCTCTGGCTCTTGTTTAATACATCTTGTCAATTTTTTGCAACTGTGCTTGTGTATGAGATCGGCTCCGTCCGCATGTACTATCTTGGTATGACTTGTCAACTCTAAATCGCTTATGCTGAAATCGGCCCTAGCCGTCCGTGTCACGTCACGTTCGCCGATTCCGAAACCACACCACGACCGTTGATCTTAACACCGAATTACGGTTGCTGATCCCAATCATTTAAAACGCCTTTATATCGAAGCTTAAAAAATTTGAAATTTCCTGACACCCAATTTTGTAATTGGCTCGTGTATGTATATGCCCCCCAAATTTTGTTGATAGCTTCGGTGTCAACAAAATTGTGAATCCAAGCCATTTGCACCGCATTGACGTCGTTATCGCCCAATCGTTTGCCGACCGTAGAAAACTTAGGGGAAAAATGTTGCATAAAAATGCCTAAAGGCGATGCCTTATTGAAAACAAGACATCGGCTGTCATAAATTGGCTAAGCAACCAGAGCCGAATCATGAGTTGATCCATACACTTGGGTAGTATTTCTTGAGGTATTTTCCATTAAGAGCCCTTCCAAATACTTCTCCGTCTAACCCTTCTAGCATGTAAGCTCCCTTAGAGACGCATTTGTGGATCTTGAAAGGCTCTTCCCAATTTGGCGACCACTTGCCGAATTTATTATCCCTAGATCCAATCGGCGGTATCAATTTTCAAATGAGTTCGCCTTCCTCGAAAGATTTAGGCACCACTTTTTATTATAATGTCGGCTACTCGTTCTTTACCCTTTGCGACTTTTTCCAAGGCCCTCATCCTGGATAAAACTAAGTCTTCTGATTCGTCCACCATCAAGTGATAATAATCGTCGGCAGTGAGTTGATCCTGTAGTTGAATGCGCCTTGAGCCGATGACGCTTTCCCATGGTAGCACCGCCTCATGCCCGTAGACCAGCTTGTACAGAGGGACTTGAATTGATTCATGGCATGCCATCCGATACGCCCACAGTGATTCTGCTAATCGGCTATGCCATTGCCTGGGGTACTCAGAGATCTTTCTTTTAATCAATTTAATCAAACTTTTATTTGAAGTTTTGGCTTGCTCGTTGGCCTGTGCATAGTACGGCGGAGAATTAAGTAGCTTGATCTCCATGTCGTCGGCAAACTGAACAAACTCATCTAATACAAAGATAGATCCTTGGTCTGTTGTTATCGTTTGTGGGACGCCAAATCGGTACATAATATGTTCTTTGACAAACTCGATTGCGTCCTTAGAATCCACTTTCTTCAGAGGAACTGCCTCCATCCATTTCGTGAAATAATATGTCACCACCAGAATAAATTTATGCCCTTTGCTTGAGGGTGGATTGATCTGGCCGATCATATCGATGCCCCATCCTCTGAACGGCCAAGGCTTAATAATTGGGTTCATAGCCGAATTTCTGACAATCCTGGCAACCCTTGTAATATTTGAAACAATCCTCCAGCATTGTCGGCCAGAAATATCCTACTCGGTGAAGCAACCACTTCATTTTATGGGCCGATTGATGCGCGCCACAGATCCCTTCATGCACTTCTCCGATAGTCATTTTGGCTTGATCGGCTCCCAAACACCTGAGTAGCACGCCATCAATTGTCCGATAGTAAAGATCTTCATCGAGCAAAACATATCTTAGCGCTTTTTATCGTAGTTTTCGTGTAGCTGATTGAGAGGGGTTTTTGAGATAGCTGTAAACTTCAAACCTCCAATCATCGGCTGTAATGGCGGCAACCTCTATGTCAATCTCTTTCAACATCGGCCGATAGCCCGATGCCCCTTGAGCTAAATCATTGGCTTCTGTGTTCTGCTCTCTGGGGATATGTTTCAAAGTAACTAGCCGAAAACCGTCCATTAATTCCCGGCATTGCTGATAATAGACCATCAGCGCATCGCTTTTGCATTCGTATTCTCAAGATAATTGGCTGATGACTAATAGTGAATCTCCCATTATTTTGATGGCGTCGGCTTCAACTTCCTTGAGTAGATGAAATCCTTTAAGGACGGCTTCGTATTTGGCTTGGTTGTTTGTAGCGTGGGGGTTGATAGCGAAAGCAAATTCGAAACTTGCCCCCCTGGGTGAAATAATGACTAAGCCGATACCGCAGCCGTTGGTGCAAACCGAGCCGTCAAATGTCACAGTCCAAGGCATAACTTCCACTGAGCCGATCGAGTCATTTCTGTGCTCCACAATAAAATCGGCTATAGCTTGTCCTTTGACTGCCCTGGGTGCCTGATACCTCAAACCAAACTTTGTTAGCGCGAAAATCCACTTTCCAACTCTTCCTTTCAACACTAGAGCCGATAGCATCTACTTAACTACATCGGCTTTGCAGATTATTGTGCACTCGTTGGATAGCAGATAATGTCTTAACTTTGTACATGAAAAATAGAGGCATAGGCATAGCTTCTCCACAAGCGAATACCTTGTTTCTGCGTCTAGTAACCGTCGGCTGAGATAGAAGATGGCTTTTTCTTTGCCCTCTACTTCTTGGATTAACACGAAGCCGATTGACTTGTCGTCGGCTGATAGGTACAGCTTAAACGGTATCCCTTTTTGTGAAGGCATTAGGACTGGAGGGGAACTCAGATAATCCTTGATGTTGTCCAAAGCCTTTTGTTGCTCTGCCCCCCATGTGAATGCTTGACCGGCTTTCAGCCGAAGCAGTGGTGTGAACGGCTCCATCTATTCTGAGAGATTGGCTATGAACCGCCTGATGAAATTTACCTTGCCGATCAATGACTGGAGTTGTTTCTTGCCCTTCGGAGGTTGAACTGTCTTGATAGCATTTATGCTCCTTGGCGTAACCTCAATTCCTCTTTCATGAACAAGAAATCCCAGGAACTGCCCAGCCAATACACCGAACGCGCACTTAAGTGGATTCATCTTTAGGCCATATTTTCTCGTCCGCTCTAGCACTTATCTCAGATCGGCTATATGGCCCTCTATCTTCCTGGACTTGACAACTACGCCATCAATGTAGATCTCTACTAGTGAGCCGATCATGTCATGAAAAATGTAGTTCATGGCCCGTTGATATGTTGCCCCAGCATTCTTCGAGCCGAATGTCATTACCACCCATTCGTACAAGCCGATTGCGTCAGGACACCGAAAAGCAGTTTTGTGGATGTCTTCGTCAGCCATAAATATTTGATTATAACCTGCATTGTTGTCCATAAAACTAATAATCATGTGGCCTAAAGCAGCATCGACGAGCAAATCGGCTATTGGCATTGGGTATTCGTCCTTAGGGGTGGCCTTGTTTAGATCTCTGAAATCAATGCATACCCTAAGTTTAACATTTTTCTTCAACACTGGGACAATGTTTGAGACCCACTCGGTGTATCGGCAAGGCCGAATGAATCCCGCATCGTATAGCCGAGTGATTTTGGCTTTGATTGCATCGTACATATCGGCCTTAAACCTCCTGGGAGGCTATTTGAACGGCCGACAGCCTGCCTTAATCGGCAGTTGATGGACTACTATTGATCGGCTAAGGCCGGGCATCTCGAAGTACTCCCAAGCAAAACAATCTTTATATTCTTTTAACAAATCAATAAGCTGGGATCTACAATGAGGAGATAGATTTTTGCTAATATATGTCGGCCTCGGCTTGTCACCAAAGCCGATGTCAATTTCTTCTAATTCGTCGACCGACGTGAAACCTTGCCCGAGCTTGCCATCGTTTTCGTCTGCGGTGTCCATGCCGAAGACGCTTGAGCCCTCCACCATGTCTTGTTCAAAGCAACAACGGTGGCTCGTCATCTCCAATCGGCTGTATCGTGGAATTGGACACATTTAGAAAATCGGCTTGCCAGATTTTCCCAGACAAACAATCGATGCCTTCGATTTCCCAAAGCGGCAAATCGGCACTGACGATTCTAACTGACCTGTCGGCTGGTATGATCTCGATCTTGTCATCGTCCCATTGGATCAGGCTCTGATGCATTGTAGAAGGAACGCAGCAATTAGCGTGTATCCAGTCCCTTCCGAGCAGGAGGCTGTAAGACCCCTTCCCGTCGATGACAAAGAATGTTGTGGGCACGGTCTTATTGCCGATGGTTAGTTCGACGTTCAGGACACCCTTGGTTTCTAATGGGTTGCCTCCGAAGTTTTTTAGCACCATATTGGTCTTTATTAGGTCTTCAACTCCTTTGTCTAGTTTTCTGAATGTTGCATAGGGCATTAGGTTGACCGCGGCTCCCCCCATCAACTAGCATCTTGGACATCGGCTTGCTGTTGACGAAACCTTTAACGTACAATGGCTTTAGATGCTAATTTTCGGTACCCTCGGGTTTGTCGAAAATAGCTTGGTCCGATGAGATTGCTAGTTTCACCAAGTCGTCTTCAATGGTGTCTGCATTGGCTTCAGAAGCACTGAATTCGGCTGGCAATATGAACACCATATTGACCGATGCAGAAACTTTGCCTTTCCCTTTGGCTGCCCTCCTGGCTTGATCGGCTAGACTCTCCTGGGTTTGCTCCTCATTGGGTGTGGTGGTTTTCTCTTTTGAAACCCATCGCCTTTTGATCTTACCCAGCCGACGGTGCTGTTCTTGGATCATTTGCCAAACTTCATCTTCTCTCCCTTCACGCTTGAGTCGTTAAACTCTTCTTTTCTGCATCCTTGTGAAGAGATCGGATGGGCACCATTGGGGATTGGCCGATTCCTCATCGTCGGCTTCCTCGTCGTCATGGTTGTTGTCGTTATTGTCTTCATCGACGAAGAAGTCTTGATGGATTGGGCCGAGCCGATCATGGACGGACCGTCGCCTCTGATTTAGCCAAACGACTCTAGGGACGAACCGGGTTGGGCTTACGGCCGATGAACTCTTGTGCACATCGTTGCGGCGATCATTGCATGCTGGGCAGTCGTGTAGTGTCGACAGCCTCATGCCGGATTCCCAGCAGTACCTAAAAAATCGCAATGCCAATGCGGATCGGCACTGTTGCGGCTTACCTCATACCGGCGGCTTTGGGTTTCTGGTTCGCGCCGACGAGGTGCTTCATCAAGAACTTCTTCCTGTCGAGACCGGTGCTGAGGACGGCGTCGGCTGTCGTCAAAGACTAGCCGTTGGTCCGCCGATCTGATAACGGGGCGCACCATGTTGATTGGTGCGGCGTGATGTCTAGTCGACTCACCTTCTGCCCTGGCCCTGATTGATGTGTCGACTAAGCCGTGCGCCATTCTGTTCTGTCGATTGGCTTGCCTGGGGCTGGCTTGAACTGTGTTGACCGGGAAAGGGTTGCCATCTACCTTCATCGGCCGATTTGAATCGGCAAACTTCAATTTCCCGGCCTCAATTGCCGACTGGATTTGCTGCCTGAAGACTTTGCAATCGTTAGTGGCATGGGATGTGGAGTTGTGCCACTTGCAATATTTCTTCTTCTTTAGTTCTTCGGTCGATGGGATCACGTGGTTTTCAGGGAGCTGGATATGTTTCTCCTTGAGCAGCAAATCAAAGATGTTATCGGCTTTAGTGATGTCGAAGTCGTATCTCTCTTCTTTGGCCGTCTTCAGTAGCCATTGGCAGACGATGGCCTCTTTGTTCTTGGCCCATTCGGCTGCTGCCACTTCTGCGTCATCGTCATCGGAATCATAGTCTGATTCAACGACGACTTGAGTTATGTTTTTGACGGCCTTCCTGGTGTCTTGGAATCGCTGCTCTTGGGCCGTCACCTTCTGCGCCAAGTGGGCTAGGCTGTCAAAGCCTGCGCAGAGAATCGCTCTTGGATCGACGCGATCAAGCCATGAAAGGCCAAATTGGCCAACTGGGCATCCGATAGCACCAGGCTGTAGCATTGGTTTCTCATTTCTCTGAAGTGTTGGATGTATTCTTGAACTAATTCGTTGTGCTTTTGCCTTTTGCCTGATACTGGTGAGGTCCGACAACTTCATTTCATGGTTGCTGGAGTAAAAGTAGCTATGAAATTACTTTTCGAGATCGGCCCAGCTCTGAATTGAGTTGTAAGGCAATGAGGAGAACCAGGTAAAAGCCGATCCTGAAAGAGACAGAGGGAACAACCGGACTCTCAAGGCGTCTGTAGCCGATGCTTCGCCGCTGCGCCAAGAATCGGCTAACATGCTCGTAGGTTGATACGTTCTCTTGCCCTGAGAACTTCGAAAAATCTGGGATCTTGTATTGGTTGGGCAACGGAATCCGCTCGAAATGCTCTGGATAAGGATACTGATACATGTTCCCTGAGTCCTTTGGCTTGAGGCCGAATTGATCGCGCATGACATCTGCAATCAGATCGGCCCAAGTCCGGTTGTCCTGCTGTATTGGCTCATATGGGTCATATGGCGCGGGTGCTTGCCGATACAACGGTGGTGGCGTCTGAGGCCTGTAGTGATGATCTTGACGACCTCCTTGATACTGGTAGCGGAGTGGATGATCAGCGGGAGGCGGCCGATGCGTCGGTGGCGGCGTTGGTGGTCCCGGGAATAGCTGTCAGCCACCGATGTTGTACCATCTGTCCAGGTCAATCTGGGCAATCGGCTCTGACTGCCGATTGTCGTTGAACATGTTAGCGATCTGATCCTAGGGCAGTGGTTGCTATCGGTTCAGCATGGTAATCACTGGCCTTGTAGCCGATTCAGTTGGATTCGGCTGACCGAGGACCCCTCCTGGCGGCCCTGGTTGTGCTGGCGGTGGGATCGACCGATTCTAGGTGACCAACGTCCTGTAACTAGGAAACTGGTCGTCTGTGAAATACGTCGGCCCCCGTTGCAGCTGGTTGGCTATCTTGGCGTCGACCATGGTAGCGATCATGTTGTTGAGAGTGTTGACAAGGATGCTACTCTGGTTGACCAGCGCGTGGTGGACGGCCGAATCGATCCGGTCTTGCAAGGTATGCAGGGCCGAATCATCTTGTTCCTGAATCGGCTCCTCCACCTTTTGTTTGCCTTTTGATCCACTGGAGGAGGATGCCTTGAGTTCGTCCACGCTGAACTTGTACTTTTGATGTACAGCCCCGGATCTGGTCTGGGTGAATGATTGTAAGTAGTTGGCCTGGAGCTCTTCCACCATCTTCTTGTAATCAGCTAGCTGCTCAGCCGATAACTGCTCCATCTTCACAGGCACGATGTTGTCCTAAGAAACATTGGGGCTCTTGGAGTCGACCATCTTGTCGGCTGAGTCGATGCGTCCTAGCTGAGCCGACAGAGAAAGTCCCACTGGGCGTGCCAAGAAGCGTGTTGACGAGAAATTTCTCCGACGTGCTGGCCTGGGAGATCTGCTTAGCTCCAGTGCAGGTCCTTCTCGGCTGCCTGTGCAGTACAGGGCGTGCCAGTTGGTTTGATCTGTTAACCAAAAAGAAAAACAACGACATACGCATTAAGTGTTAGGTTAGATTCCCATTGGATCGACTGAGAAAATCCATGAGCATATATATGCTATCCTAAAATATATTTAAGCTAAGCGACTAGAATGGATCGGCTATATCGAGACAGCATCAGCCGCTTAACCCAAATGCAGTAAAGGATAATAAATATATGTATTGATAATCTAGCCGATACTGGAAAGCTAACTATGGATCGGCTAGTACTCCCATGATTCTTATAAAAAGATAACATTCTTGAACCAGATGCTTAGCCTGGGAAATCGGCCGTCGGCTGTTAATAGCAGGCCGATTTCGGCTTATGATGTCCGACAAGAATGGGATCTTAGTATAAGAGGCAGTCCTAACATAAATCTAGTAATAAATATACTAAAAATATATTAGGGCAGATAAGGCTGGCTAAAACCCTGGCACTGTCTCTAAACATATAAATCTAACCGAACAGATCATTGGAAGTTCTAAAAACGACTTAATAGTACAATGTCGATGCAGCATTAAGTATAAAAAGAACAACCTGATCCGTTATAGTTGATTTATTCCTCTCGAGACGGTGGATACCACATATAAACTAGTCCAACCTTTAGATCTAGCCCTATCGGCTGCGGGTTCTTGATAGAACTGGCCGATGGCAGGATAGATCTAAACATTGCTCCAGTTCTTATGTGATATATGGTAAATAGCACAGTACAAACCCCTGAATCTAATGTGTCATTACGATGGAAGCACTAGAATCAGCAGAACATACCACTAATGACAAGCATTTACCTGGATTTGGGGATCGAAACGATGCAGCCCGTAGCCAAATCAATTGTTCGTCTGAAGAAAAGGTTTGGCGATGCGCCAAAAGTTGTTTGATTGATTGTATGTTGAATCATAATTACAGGGGGTCTCGGTTCCTATTTATACCCAAGAGTAACATTATCTGTACAAACCCTGGACTCTATCTAAACTACTATTTAAAATATGACGATATCTCGGGAAGGACCCACGCCGCATTACAATAAACAGTTTAAACAAACTCCTAATTTACAGATACAATTGCCGTTATAGGACTCTATCCATAGATGGCAATATCTCTTAACGCACAAACTGATAACCGAATCTTTTATTTATCTTCAAACATCTGCACCAGAAACGGTTTTATCTTCTCTGAACCTAGAATCGGCTATCGGCCGCTCTTGTCCGATTCAACCTTAGCCGACTGGCTTCACAGCCGATCGCTTCTCAGCCAATCGCTTCTCAGCCGATGTGGCCTTTGTTTCTCCGTCAAACCAGCCGATCCGATTCTGTTTTACCCTTGCCAGGACTTAGGGATTTAATTACCAAATTTAGGTGTTAACACGTGGACCCGTATTACCTTGGAATAAAAGTGAAATTAAAATATGACTAAATGGTGGGCTGTGGGTGCATGGTTTTGCTTGTCATACCCATGGCAATTAAGGACCGGTTCATGGAAAACTCTGGAAGACTTACAGTACTTACCACAAGCCAGCATGGGCAACGGATGGACTTGTAGTGTAACTTTTTCCTGACCGACGCATCCAGGAAAGGGTGGGCGTGATGAAGTTCGGATGGACCAGGCAAGGTCTATGTGGTTGCCGGATTCACCAAGGCACCCGGGGGCTGCCTACCTTGGACATAAAGGTAGGGGTGAAACCTCAGTGTGATGTCGCTTGGTCAGGGGGAGTTATGCGAAGGGTCTTGTCTCAATTTCCCCCTTCAGTATCGTGGCGATACTTCGGGGCATGGTAACATGTGTGGAATCGTGTCTTGTGGGTACAGTTGTACACCTCTGGCCAGAGTAAAACTATTCGAATAGTCGTGCCCGCGGTTATGGGCGATCAACCAGATTCACCATGATTAGTCCCATCTTAATAAATTGACTTAATGGAACTAGACTAGTTCAGGTGGTTTCGTTGGGCTTGTTCAACGTGGAGATAACGTTGTTTAGTGAAAGAATTAATCTTGATTAAATAATCAATTGTTTTATTGTTTTAAACTAGAAAGGTTTTATAACCGCATTTATGCAAAATAGCCCAAGCCACTCTTGTCTCGCCTTGTACGTCTGCATCTCTCCGTGTGGCTTGTTGAGTATGGTGGTTGTACTCAGCCTTGCTATTTCCCCCTTTTTACAGAAGTGTAGTGCTTCTGAGTCGAAGACGGAGTTAGAAGACCAAGCCTCAAACCCCAGTTGAGTTTGCCTGTGGAGTGGAGCTGAATCCCCGTTAGGATCGCCTTTTTCCGCTACTGCTGCTTTCTTTCGGGTGTGAGGACTAAGTGCCTCTTCTGTAAGTATCTTATGCTTTATTTACGTTTTGGATCTGTCATTTTCTGTACCCTGGCTGATTCCTGGACAGTGATTTAATACACAAAATAGTATGAAAATTTGGCTAAATTTCTGGGCGTGACAGCGGCGGCGGTTGATGGGGGAAATCTTCAAAGACGCGCCCGGGACCTGTTCGCCATCCAGCACACCCAAACTCCAGGGCGGCAGTCTACGAATTGTTGGCTGGAAATCCCCTTGCTCGTCAAGATCGATTGTCGCCGCTGAATAGTCATGGATCTCCTCCAAATGGAACAGAACTGGGTGTCGCACGCCTCTCTGCTAGTGCTTCGGCGGTTTGTCTGTGACGAGGAAGGGGGCAAGCTGGGAGTCCGCTGCTTTGTTGGTGAAGCTGAGCCACATGCGCTTTGGAATTGAACCGGGATTTGCCATCCACGTCCAAAGGTCGATGGAGCGGGTGTTGCCTGATTCAACCGGGTGCACGATGTCGGTTTCAATTTTCTCAAGTGCACAGGTGCGCCCGATGATCCTCTCGGCGACGTCCGCCGCTCAGGCGTGCATGGGAACGCTGTCGAGGCAGAGACGGACCCGGAACAGGAGCACCACTCCAAGCGCCCTATGTAGGCTTCGCCATTTGATGAAATGGAGCTCAATGCCATGCTTTTTGACGAAGCCTTTCGTGAGAGCTTCCTCACAGTGCCGTCGGTGTTGGAATTTGATCAGAAAAGCTTGGGGATGATGCAGCGAGACCTTGACCTCCCCGTGTCGCAAGCGGAACTCCTCCATGAAAATCTGCTTGATGTCGCAAGGTCCCGTGGTCAGCGGCGCGCGTGCTGCCCAAGAGACCGCCGCTGTCTTACTCCATTCCCACAGCTCCTCGTTAATCGCATGGGAGGTGGGGTAAAACAGGAGTCTTCGTCTGGTCGCGTAGCCGGGTCGCCAAGCTGCGACATCTTCACCTGTCGACCCGGTGTTGGACGGTGTTTGTGAGGTGGAGTGGTGGGGTGCGGTGGAGAAAAAGTGGGGAGGTGCCGAGGACGGCCTGGGGCCCCCCTGTGTTGAGAGCTGGAACCGGCTTGGTGCCGGGGAGCAGGCGTAGCGGCGGTGGTGGAAGAGGGGGCGTAGCGGGCTCTGCTTCACGGACAGGGAGCCCTATTTCATGGCGCGTCGGGGGCTGTGGCTTTACGGGCGCACGATGTCGACAGGAGCGGGCTCGGTGTCCAAATCGACAGCAAAGCAGGCAGCGGATTGGGTCTCGACACTGCAAAGCACAATGCCCGCGTCCAAGGCAGTTGAAGCATTTCCCCTCAGTCTTAGCTTTGAATTCATCGCGTGAAAGCCCATCATGTTGCCATGAAGTTGGCCGGTGAGCTCGGCTTGAAAGCGGCGGATGAGCTTGGCCTAACTGCGCGCCGCGCGCTCGCGTACGCTTGCTCTGAACCCGTATCCATCCGAGATCTACGTCCTTCTCTCCATCCACAGCGGCGCGACGCCTATGGGACATAGCCTCGTAGGCTTTCTCGTCCTTCTCTCCCTCCACAGCGGCGCGGCGCCTATGGGACATAGCCTCGTAGGCTTTCCGCGGCGAGTTGACAGCGCAAGCTGGCCGGTAGCTGGGCCGGACAGGTGATGTGAATGTCGCGGCCGGTCTCCCGAGCAAGGATTTTGAAAAATTGGGCGGCTTCGCTACAGCCACGTCGGCGTAGGAGCGGCATTGTTTGCCCGCTGCCAGATCCGGTTCATTGGGGGCGTCGGCGGTGCAGGGGGCACCGGAGACAGTCGCGGTGGCCGGAGAAGGTGGACGGCTGCGGACGTCCCGTGCGGCTGGAAGACGGCCTGAGCGTGAGCGCGGGATTGGCCAGGAGGCAGCGGAGTAGGTTGTGGTTGAGCGCGGAAGTAGGCACAGGGGCAAGGCCGCCGGCCGGACGACTGGCACCGGCGAGGATGATGCCCAGGGGAAGCTTACCGTTGTCGCCGCTGTAGCTGTTGGAGCCATGTATGGAAAACTTCTAAAAGACATAGGAGTAGTGCTGGTGATGGCTTTGTTGAAGATGGCTTATCTGTTGCATCTGGTGCATTTGAAGATGGCTCCCTAAACTGTAGTAGTGCCTTGAGCCATGAGAGTCCTGCATTATTGTAGCATATGTTTCTAAAAAAAGAGTATTTAGGAAATCCTCTAAATATTTAGAGCATGATAGCAAAATCATACACGGCAAGTTCTCTAGAAACATTTCTATTTGATAACTAATTAGGTCTTTCAAACAGATTAGAAAATTCACAGAAAAAACAAAATGGAAATCAGCACACGCGCTAGGTCTCCCGTCGCTGACGATGACGTGCGATCTGCAGGTCGGCGGTCTGGCTGTTGCCGTGCGTTGATTGGTTATCGGCGACTGTGACAAGAGCGGCGACTTGACTTGCTTCACTGCCACGCACCACGTGGATCCTTCTTCCAGGTTGTACTCCATCCCACTTATTCAATTCCTTGTTAAGTTCCAGTATGCTTTTGGCAGGGAAAAGTAGAAGATCACATGTCACTTGGTTACATGCAGCATGGAGTAAGCTTGGAAGAAGGCGTCGTCTTCGGAAATATTTTGCGGGAGAGTTGATTGCGTGCTGGAAATATTTCGTGGGAGAGTGGATGTACGTGTGTGCTGGAACGAAAAAGCGATTTTTGAGAATAGAACAGCTCTTCTCAGTTTTGAGAATGAAAAAGCGATTTTTGAGAACCTTTTTCTTTAGGGATCTATATAAAGACTATGTTAGAACAAATTTTTTTAATAAAATCTCAAAAAACGAATTTAGAAAACTTTTTAGAAACCTTTTTCTTAAGCTTAGGATCCTCAAGAGAGGCCAAAAACACTGCTGCGGCATCATTTCCTATGGTCGATATATGTGTGATCCATCTCCTTCTATAGCCTGAAATGGAATATCCTTATAAGCATTTGACAATCAAATACATTTTAGAACATTTACTCACTGAATTTCATTTCAGTGAGGCTATTTTTTAAGAAACACAATTTAAAAAGCAGACGTTCATCACACCATACACACTCACCTTTATAATAGCACATGCATATAACTGGTATAATTATTTCAGGTAACAATCTTTTACTTAGATTTATTTTGAAAATTGTATACCTATCATGAACAAATAAAACTTTCTCAACAATTTGAACCGAATGACAAATATATACGTGTATATGCACGCAAGCCAATTCAGTTACTCAAAAAACTGGTATAATTATTGCAGGTAACAATCTTGTCTAGATCAATCAGTGCAATTCTTAATTAATCTCTCAATATCAATGCAACAATTGGTTAATCAAGAACATGTTCAAGCAGTTAGTATTCAAAATCAATTGCAGAAGTGAGATTTCAACAAAAGGAAGTGCTCCTGTTAGCAAGAAGTTTACAGATATAAAAAGTTCTCAAGCATCCAAACATGCCCTTAATGAATAATACTCCTTCCATCCCATCCCATAATATAAGGTGCAGATGGATTTTAATATTTAAATTTTAAAAAATTTGACCAACAATTAGTATAATATGATTTTATTTTTTTCTGAAATAGTATCATTTGGGTTGACATTTGAATTTATTTTCATATGGTTATATGCTACAAGCCTTATAATATATGAGAAACTATAAATCAAAAATGAGTTTTGGAGACATATTATGGAATAGATGGATTAATCAATAGGATTGACATGCACCACAAAAAAAACAAACACGCATTTTGCGATGCACGGTTACATGGCTGGTTGGCTCCTAGTATAAATGTAAACCATATGCCAGCAGTTTTGGTTCAGAGAGAAAAAGATATCATGTCATCGAAGGAGTGACCCAAATCGGCGCCGGCCAACTTTTCATGTGTTCCGCCAATATAGGCATCGACTTCACCATCTTGTCCTTCATGTTAAACACCCCAATGTCACGTTGTAGGTCTTTACTCCCCCAAACAAAAGTCAAGCAATCATCTGTGAAATAGATGCAATCGGCGGCCAATCCGGAGATCTCATCACTCGAAAAGGACGTCGCTGAGCTGCAACCATTGAAGATTGATGCGCCTCCAAGATCATGTACCTCTCTCCACTCGCTTCCTGTGGCGAGCTCGTCGAGAACAAATACTTGGAATCTTTTCGTTGGATCGGGTTAAAGTTCATCCATTTCTTCGCAGCAGCAGGATATATATGTTGTAATCGTCTTCATCTTCTTCCCGTTCTATACTAAAAACATCATCCTCGCTGTCAGATTCGTCGCATCGTTCGCTATAATGCTCCTTCCGTATGAGAAGGTTTCCGTGTGATGACTCGGCTAGGTACTTCCTATAGTAGAGCGGTCTACCATCTTCGTCCCACTCCATACGCTGTGGGGCAACGTTTCTTGGGTTAAATGCCGTCGTGTCATCATGTTCCCAAGTTTGGACTAGGCCACCTCTGGTGACCATGCAAGCTTGTTCTTGGGTTATGCATCATCATGATAGAGTATTTGCCAGAACTAGGGAACGGCTTTGAGGAGACGAGACGATTATATCTCCTCTGCTGACATCTCAACGAAAGACTGGGTTCCAGGAAGTACTGGGTAGCCCTCCTGCCGATGGGTGTCCATAAATGAGACTGCGTTCCACAAGAACCTAGCTTTGCCACCTTCTGTTCTCGGAAGGACATCGAAGTAGCCGGTGGTGGTTATGGACGGCAGCGAGCGTTGGACGCCGGAGATGGGGTTGAGGAGGTGCAGTCCGCACTCATCGTCTACCGTCACAACCCATCCATTGGCTGAGCCGATCCATACACGGCTTTGGATGGGCGGGGCCGGCAGGGTGATTGATCGGCTCCGGCCGTCCGAGAGGGAGAAGACGTCCGCGAGAGCCAGATGTTGTGGTGTGTCTCCGTCAGTTGGAAACATGAGCCAGGGTGGCTCGGCCTTGGGAAGAAGGACTCGATGCCGGTGTCTGCCGCCCGCTTCCATGCCTTGCAGACGGCGCCAAACTTGATCCAGTCCACGACGATGAGGCGGACCATAAACTCGATCAAGACGTCCACGGGAAGGCTGGTCCAATCCATCACGGCGGGAGTAGGTGAACCCGTCGTACGAGGGACCGGTTAGCCACAGATACGATATGGTACATAGGCCACCATGCAAGTCTTCCAATCCGAGGCGGAAACGTACGAACGGTCTGTCCGATACAAACAAACCGGCTCGTTCCTGTGAAGGCGGCACCAGTCACCAGTCACTGCACCAGCAGCAGCAGCACAACGGCAGCAACACGCGCCAGTTAAGCGGAAAGGAAGCCGAGCCCGCTGCACTGCACGCAGGGCGGCCGACCGCGCCTTCAACGCCAAGAAGGCCGGGCACGGCGCCGGCTCGTGATCTCGTTTCTCTTGTACTACGGATGATGGCTGTGCGGTAGAATGATATTGCTAGTCCGCTACTCTGTTGGAGCTTAGCACAATGTGTCATGTGTGGGAGCCTATATTAAGAATGATGTAATGAAACTGCTTTGAGTTTCCATTTCAGCACAGCTATCATGAAAATAATCATCCTCTGACCAGCGACACAACAATTTTTTTTACAAAAATCTAATTCATAATAACCTAGATTGACTTTTAGGCCGATGGATCAATCAGCAATCATAAAAAAGAGGTGCAAAAGATGAAGAAGGGCCAACAAAAGAATATGAAAAGCGTCGTCAGGCGATGCGCAATTATGAGGTCAATTCATTTTAGTCTATTCCTCCCAGGATCAATTCACCACAAGTACAATATCCTCCCGGAAAAAACAAGCGATGACCAACCGCATGCTGATTCTGTTTCACCAGCTGCGGGCGGCTCTATGCTCCCAGGAATATAAAGGTCTTCTACTGAAACTCGGATAGCATCTTCCGGGACGTGAGTTGCCGTCATTCTTCAAGCTCTGCAAGGAGAGTCTGAATCAGAGAAAAAAAAAGATGGGTGTACGCACAAATTCAAGGTATTTGCACAAACCAGCTATTTGAAAGTCCGCCGTTCACCAGCTTCTTCAACTTCTCTGCATCAGATTTTGCACGATCCAAAGCCTGCAATATGAAGTTAGCCAGCAAAATATGTTATTTCTTCAAGGGGCATTCCGTGTTTAGTCAAGATACAACATAATACCTCTATGAATCATAGCCCTAGCTCTCACACAGTTTTAACTTTGCATCTGTTAGGTGAGGGCAATCCTAATTTAGTTTCTTCGAAAACCCCAAAGCTGTCATGACGAATTTCCTAGTACACTAAATACACTCAGTTTAAGGAATGAAGAGTGATATGGCCTATATCAATATATTTCAGTGACAGCAATCCTTTTGTATCCTATTTGTTTCATGATACTAAACCCGCATCTGCTACTATAGAACTACTCAAAGCTGGAAGGTAGTGAATGAAAGTGACAAATAAATTCCAATAGGATATATTGAAGGAAATCAATTTTAGTACAGATATATTTGTATTACCTGGATTCAACTCTACGTCTCATCGTGGTGTGCATGAATCCTTCAGAACACTGCCATACAGGAACAGATGGAACTGAGAACTGCTATACAGGAACAGAACGAACTGAGAACTTGTGAAGTTAAAAACAAGTCATGGAAGAGTAAAAAACATGTAAAATCCGAAAAGAACTGTTTCACAAGCAAGCACAAGAGAAAACTGTAGCAAGGTTAAAATATTTCCGAATAAAGAACTGTGTCAACTATTGAATAATGAAAATCTTAAAATCCCATGCTGGAGGTGGCTTAAGAGAAATGTTCCAATTTGTTCCAAGGTGGCTTTCTGCAATAGCGATTTCAGCTGCCTTAGTCAAACCAGATTATTTTTCTTCTCTGGGAAAAAAAACTACCCAGCATCAGACTTAAGAAAACTTGATGGTATTTTTTAATCAGGAATCTGGTCAAAAGATCCAAGTTATATGTTCCCTTGGGGTCATTTGCAAAAGAATATTATCTTGTTATTGGGAAGAGTCCATAACATTGAAGCTTAGTAATTAATCAATGGATTTTTCAACTTCACTAACCCAAACTTAACCCATTGGTGCAAAATCCAAGCATTGTGACAGATGCAACGACTTGACTAATCGGAAAGTTATGGACCAGCCAACATAAGAAAAGAAGATTTTACCTCTATGTAGTAGCTTACGTAAGCATGAAAGTCAACAAGCTCCACACTGTTTGTCCAACTTTTTACCCTCAACAAGCCAAGGGAAAACAACTGCAAAAATATGAGTCTGTGAGGCAAAAAAAGGGGTCTTCAATAGAAACTAGAAACCAGGAGAAAATGCTACTGTAACTTTGTCTGCCTGTGAAAAAGAAATAAGTCTCATTGACTGTATGAACTGAAAGTAAACGTCTAATACGTTACTCTTAAATAGATTACTCTAGATTGATATATCTAAGAACCTACTTAGCTGTAAATTCCAAAGTAAAACTATGCTTTCAAGTATGATAGATATATTTATTGAAGCTCTCAAATTTATACCTGGGGAGCAATGAAAAAGGATTAATTACGACGGTGAACAAGAGCAACCAGCTTGTAAGCATTAGGACCCACTGTCTTTGAAGCTAGATGCTTCAACAGAAGTTTCAGTGGTGCGCCCAGCACCACGATCAAGAATTTGAACAATTGGTCCATAAGCTGCCTTTATAGCCTTGATAGCACCAAGTGGAAGGCCATCATGTACAGTGGCATCAGGAGGTGGGAGGGGCAAGCTGCTGATAGCACCATTACCTTTGGATTAACATGTATAATAAAGTAATGTCAAGATTTCAATCAATTCATAAAAGAAAAAGGAAATACAAGAATTAAGCTTTTAGGGTGTTTATCTTGATTGAATGTGAAATACAGACCCCTCCAAGCAGGATATAACATTATATGCTCATAAGTGAAAATGATCACAAATACTATGGATGATTGATGGAGTTACTTACCCTGGTCGGGATGAATTTATCGTCAAAACCGAAACAAAAAGGGAAGAGTGGATCACAGTGTAGATCACCAACATTCATGCAAAGTTGGTCAACAAATTTGGACCAGGTGCCTAGGAGCTTCTTGGTGAAGCCATAGTCCCCAAACAGTACATCCGCAACACCCTGACCCTCTGTGCCAGCAGCCAAGCAGCGACAAGCGCTTCCATCATTGGAAGATATGGTTCAATGAGAACAGACCGGCCAGAAATGATAACCACTGCACACTTAACTGTAGAACACACAGTTCAGATTGTGTCTGTACCAGGGTCTACGACGGTGAGTTCTGCATTATCACCTGCTATTTCAGCATATGATAAAGCATGAGAAGTCGTTGTCTTTCATGAAGCTCTCATCAGGGTTCTCAGAGTAGACGACATGTGTTAAATCAGCAACAATGGACTTTATGGTATCCAAGATTGTTGTACCTGAACAGAATAAATGTGTTTCACCAGTTTAATTAGTATAGTTAGAAAATATTTCAAAAATCACAATTTAAAGCAACTAAATAGCCATTCTTAAGTATGTTGAGTTTAGCAAATAAGAATATGGAAAACCAAAATTCTTTGATATTGAAAGACACATACTCCATCCGTCCTAAAATATAAGAGATTTTGGTTGGATGGGACATATCTAGGATGGAGAGAGTACCTACTGTAATATCCCCACTACCTCCAATCCATTCAATTGGCCACCCACCACACTGGTAGCCCAAATTGCTAGCATGGCTTCAGCTACAAGGATCCTTTTAGCTTTGTTTGGGAGTGGCGGGAATTGTCGATTGGGAGAATTGTCATTTTTAATAGAATAAGTGATTTCCTGACGACTTCCCTAGCCAATTCTCTGTGCCTCTGTTAAGTTTAGTTATATTATTTGGATGACTACCAAATTTGTCAATTTCATGAATATAATATATAACATGTTGTAGCCAACCTTCTTTCCAAGCTGCAGTACCATAGTATGAATATTAACTAAAATTAAACTAAACCATGCTTATTGTAGCTAACTAGGTAGTATGAAAATACAAACTAATTTTCTTGAAAGAAATCCACATACCATATCGATACCGGCATTTATTCCAGCTTGCACAGAGTAAGTATAGTTTGCATCAGGTAGGGAAGTTATCCTGTCCATTCCAAGCTAATATGATATCACAAACCCCTGCAGTCAGAGATCATGCAGAGCCAGTTTTACATTACAGAAGAGGAATGTAAAATAAGTAGTGAGGAAACATGGTGGCATTGTAGTCATTGTTATTACCATGAACTGCATCAATGCCATAGATCATAAGGATTCCTAGACGTGTTGACAGGGCATTTTTCTAGAATTCATTTACCATGTTCACCCAAATTGCAGGAGTAGCCTAGAGAACACAGAGATTAGAATTGAGGTGTGCATAGCCACACCTTTGCAGATTGTATTCTATACGGTCAAGCACAATATTTCCATGATAAGCTGATAAGAAGATTTAACTGAAACAGAAAAGGTTGCTGTTCAACTGATCCTGAACCCAATAAGATATCCACTAAAATTGGGTGATTTATTACAATACACTAGTATTTTTTTTTCATCGATTCACCAAACTGTACAACTAGACTAGACTTTACACCTATGCAGGGGGTATGCCGGGTGGGCCCCAGCATACCCCGGTCCACGCGTAAGTGTGTGTGTATATATATATACACACACACGACAACATATTTTCTCGGCTTATCGTCTCGGAACTCGAAAGTCGAAACTCGGGAATAGTGAAAGACGGAAACCGTCGTCGAATGCCCGAACCAGTGCTACCGAACCCGTGCGCCGGCCACCGCCCTCGTGTTGGCCGCTGCCTGCGCGCTGGCCGCCGGCCGCGCCTACACGCCGCCTGTGCATCGGCAGCCGACCGCTCGTGCGCCAGGCCGTCGAATAAATTAAGACATTTATGTACATTAGAAAGTGTCGAATAAATCGGTCAAAAAATAGCATTGTAAGTCTTTGATATTATTTTATACATATATTTGTAATTATATGATGTTTAAACTATTTATATTGTAGTTAGTGGATCGTTTTTATTTAATCTAAGAATTAAAGCTTTTATCATGTTACTTAGTACATGTATATCTAATCACGTTGTTAATTTTATAATTATTACCAAAATGTTGTGTTAAATTTTTTTGGCGGCATACCCTAAGCTAAAATCCTAGATTCATCACTGCACCTATGTTAGATTTCCAAATCAAGATTCACCTACTGTTGCCCACATCCTACCAGGGATTCATTGAATCCAAGGCTTCTAAATCCAAACAATTGATGCGACCCTCTCATTGACAGAAATAAACGTAACAGTAATAGTAAATGCATTACGAACAAAAAGCATCGGATGAGTTTAACCAAGAAACAGGATAAGTTTCACCTTGCGCCGTAGACGCGCCGCCGCATCGCTGCAGCCAGGAATCCGCCGTTGCTCTGGCCGACTTTTGGTCTGGTCACCTTCGCAAAGAACCCTCGGGGTCGCCGCCGGCATGAACCCGGGCACGCAGCGCCGTAGCCTCCATCTTGTCCGCGTCGTCGCCGCCGCCACCGCCACCGCCGCCAGCAGGATGCTTCTTGGCCCTCCCGTTGCGCCGTCGCCGCCGCCAGCAGCATGATTCTTGATACTCCCGTTGCGCCGCCGCCATCTTAATTCGCCGGCGCGGACGAAGCCTCTCTTTCTTGCGTTCTCGACTTCTTGGATTTGTTAAAAAGGGTCATTATTTGGCCATTATTTGATCTCATCAATAAGCATCAAATGGCAGCCATCATTGGGGATTTTGAATCAACATCAAAGGCAGCCATAAAGTGAATTTTGAATCCTTTGTAACAACCATGTTTAAGGACATAATTATCCTAATTGCTATATTGATGTAGCCTACAATCCTAGGCATGTAATCCCCTCAATGAGAATGAGAACAAGGATTCACTTTTCACTATTCGTTTTTCTCGTTTCACAACACATTATCAGCACGCTCTGCCAAGCTAGAGTAGTGAAAAGACTCACCGGCACGTGCAGGGTAAGAATGGCTCGTCCTCTCACTGTCAATTCCTCCCTTCCACGCAATCTCCGTGCACGCCACCTTCGTCGTCTCTTGCAGCAGCTTGAGAGGATCCTCCGGGCTCCGACACGCCGTCCTCGACGTGGCAGGGGCCGTGGTGCTGGCATTGCCGGCCGTGGTCCCCCGTCTCCTCCTCCTGGCTTCGCCAGACGTGGAGGATGAGGCCACGACGACGACGTCGTTTCCTGCAGGAACATGAGAGCCGACAGCACCGTCTTGAGCACCCTCGCGACTCGTCGAGGGTCTCCGATGATGCCGGACATGTGCACAGCACCAGAACGAATTCTGGTGGAGGCACCGCACCACTGTGAGTCCCATGGGTGGACTGCACGGGTGCGGAAGCAGCAGGAGATGCCCGATGTGGTGACGGCTTTTTGCCCGAACCATAGTTGGACACATCATCTTCGCCGTGTTATCCCTCGGGTGAGGGGGAGGCTTGAGCAGAAGAGGGAAACGAGGTCCAGGGGGTTCCGGGCGACGGCGGCACCACGGCGGCCGGCGGCGGCGACGCGCGCCCTAGCCGCAGCGGCGCGCGGCGTGCCGGCCTCTCCATCGACGCGGCGGCACCCGATAGGCGGCGGCGGCGCGCGGCGCGCGGCGCGCCGGCCTCTCCATGGCAGGCGGTAGCGCCCGGCCGGCGGCGCCGGCCTCTCCATCATGGGCGGCGGCGGCTGTGGAGGGGGAGGTTAGGGTTTTGCCAACCCTAACCACACCCCCCTCCCTTATCTCGGCTGGGCCAGGCCGGCCCATTAGCCGGCCACGCTAATGGGCCGCCCCCTCCCGCGCCAGCCACGGGCCAGGCCTCGTCCACGCCACCCTCGTTGACCTACAGTGGTGGTGGGCCAATATACTCATTATTTCGGCCCACCACCCAAATTATCTTAATATTTTTCTGCATTTTACGCTATAACTTGTTGACCTTCGGTCATTTTAATTTTTAGCAAATAAGGAGAGACTTTACATTTGCCATCAGCACTTTGTAACTCTCTGTCATTGTAAATACATATGAGTTTGTTTCAGCATTTTCATGTCTTTTGTTATACATTTACTTTACAAATTTACTCTTCTCGCCCTACTTTATTTTATGTTGTAACTGTGTCATAATTTCTCAAAATTTTGGCTACACAGGTGAGATGGCAACCAAAGAGTTTGATATTCTCGCTCTCGATGGTTCCAATTTCCCTGCTTGGGTGATGGATGTCAAAGTCAATCTGTCGACTAATGGACTATACAGATGTATAGATGAAACAGCAGATGGAAGTGTCCCTCCCCCCTCAAACATGTCCAAATTCTCCGTCTTAAAAGTTATAAGGAATCATATCCATCAGGATTTGAAAATGGAGTACATGTATGAGGAGGACCCACGCGCTTTGTGGACTGCTCTTAAAAATCGATATGAACAGCATAAAAGTTATCCTCCTCCCGGAGGCAACGCATGAGTGGAACCACTTACGTCTACAGGATTTCAAAACTATAGACGAGTTCAACCATGTTGTTCATAAGATATGCTCTAAGCTCCGGTTTTGTGAGAAAGAACCTTCTGAAGAGGAGAAAATTGAGAAGACTCTGTCTACAATGCTCCCATCAGAACGGATCATCACTCAACAATACCGTGAGAAGAATTTTACTGTCTACTCTTCACTCATTCAGACATTGAAACAAGTAGAAAATAACCATGAGCTCACTATATGGAGCTCAAACCAGCGCCCTTTGGGCACTGCACCATTGCCTGAAGTACATGCGAATCAGAAGAAACAAGTTCCAAATGGGAACACACAAACAGGGAATTCCTCAGGAAAGGGTAAACGCAAGAGAGCCAAAGAGAACCGTGGGAACACTAAAAAGGGAAAAGACAATTCGAAGCATAATAATGATAGTGGCAACAAAACCACATGCTACGGTGTGGTGCTACAATCATATTGCTAAGAAATGCGGGACCCCTAAACATCTTGTTGATTTATACATGAAGTCTATGGGTCGTACACAGACCAACCAGAAGCACGAAGCACACTTCGCCTCTCAAGTGCTGGAGACTGGAGCTATGGACCCCATTCCTGAAGGAGCGGGACCAAGCAAAACCAAGACTCCGCCAAATGAAGAGGAAGGCTCTTTGGACATCGACGACATGCTCGTGGAATATGCTTCCAACGATATTTATGGAGATCTTAATTAGTCTTCTTAATCTAATGTTTAATTTTTGCAAATGTAACCGTTGTAATAAAGACATGATGTTGCTACCCCTATTTACAATTGCAATAATCACAAATGCTATCTTAATACATTCCTATGTGGTTTTCTATATTTTGTTCTCATGAAATTACATTATACATTATATAGATTATTACGGGAATCAGTCCGATGGAAGAAGAGATGTGCCTCGTGGACAGTTGTACCACTAACACTATACTTAGGGAAGTCAAATTTTTCCAAACTCTCACAAAGAGGGAAGGACAAGTTTTGACCATCGCGGGACACGATGCTATGATTGTCGGTTCCGGTAGGGCCACTATCATACTTCCAATGGGTACACAAAAAAACATCGAGGAGGCATTATTGTATCCCGATTCAACACGTACCCTACTAAGTTATAGAGATATCCGGAAAATGCTATTCATGTGGAAACATATGAAGAAAACAATGAGGAGTTTCTCCTCTTGACCAAAGATACTGGATATGGTAAGCAAACAATTGAAAATGTGCCTTCTCTCTTGTCTGGATTGTACTACACATACATCAAATCTGTACCATATGTTGCATACAAAGTGATTTTTCAAAATGTGGATGCATTTAAAACTTGGCATGATCGCCTTGGCCATCCCGGCATCGGAATGATGAGAAAAATCATGAGCAATTCAAATGGACATGGTATGAGCGATAGAAAATTCCCATAATCCTTAGATTTTGTGTGCACCTCATGTGCAACTGGGAAGTTAATTTTGAGACCCTCACATCTTAAAATAATGGTTGAACCACTAAAGTTTCTTAAATGCATTCAAGGAGACATTTGTGGCCCCATTCAACCATTATCCGGGCCATTCAGATATTTCATGGTTCTAATAGACGCATCCACAAGATGGTCCCATGTGTGTCTCTTATCGACACGTAACCATGCCTTTGCAAAATTGATTGCACAAGTCATCAGACTTAGAGCAAGTCAACCTGAACACCAGATAAAATCAATCAGATTAGATAACGCTGCAGAATTTTCTTCCAAAGCTTTCAATGATTATTGTATGGCTTTAGGGATTGAAGTTCAACATTCTGTACCGTATGTTCACACACATAATGGTTTAGCCGAATATCTTATCAAGAGAATAAAACTCATAGCCAGACCATTATTGCAAAATTGTAACCTCCCAACCTCATGTTGGGGACGTGCAGTACTACACGCTGGTGACTTAGTACAATTGCACCCAACTGCATACCATACAACCTCCCCACTGCAATTGGTTCGTGATGATCCTCCTAGTATTTCCCATCTGCGAAAATTTGGTTGCGCTGTATACGTACCGATCTCACCACCAAAGCGTACATCAATAGGCCCTCATAGGAAAATGGGGATCTGCGTGGGATATTTATCTCCGTCGATTATTAAATACCTGGAGCCCCTTACAGGGGATTTACTCACGGCCCGGTACGCTGATTGTATCTTCAATGAAGAACATTTTCCGGCATTAGGGGGAGAATTTAAGTATCACACTGAATGCCCGGAAATAAATTGGGATGCTATAGACACCCTAAAGGAGGATCCTCGTACCACAGAATCTGACCTTCAGGTTAAAAGGATCATTGATTTGCAGGTTGCTGCAAACAATTTGCCAAACTCATTTACTGTGAGTAAAAGTGTCACAAAATCATACATTCCTGCAAAGAATGTGCCAGAAAGAATAGAGGTACCAAATAAAACTATTCAACTCCCTTCCTCAAAAGAAAGTGGGAGAAGTACGGCAAATCCTCGCAAGCGCACGAGGAAACAGAGGAAAGAATCCTCTGACACAGTAAATGAAACTCAACCTCAAGTTGAGAGACACCAAGTGAATTCATCCAATTCACTTCCCACATCAACAGTGCACTCAATTTCTGATGATGGGACATTGGAACGCCCCGACGCGGTCAATTTGGGAAATACTGAGCCGTCAACTGGGGTAAATGAAATATCCGTAAACTATGTTGAGTCTGGAGAATCATTCAACCGTAAGACTACAATTGTCGACATATACTTTGCCTCATCAGTTGCAAAAACCATCCAAAATGATCCAGATCCAAAATCCATGGTAGAGTGCAAAAAGCGCTCGGACTGAAACAAATAGAAGGAAGCAATTGAAACAGATTTAGCCTCCCTCAATAAAAGAGAGGTATTCTCACAAGTAATACCTACATCTCCAAAAATCTTCCCCGTGGGTTTTAAATGGGTTTTCATCCGGAAGAGGAATGAGAACAATGAGGTGGTGAGATATAAGGCGAGGCTTGTAGCACAAGGGTTTACGCAGAGACCCGTCATTGATTTCAATGAAACATATTCTCCACTCATGAGCGGAATTACGTTCCGATATTTGATATCACTGGCAATACAAAAGTGTCTATCTATGCAGTTGATGGATGTCGTGACAGCATATTTATATGGGTCACTAGATTCGGACATATATATGAAGGTCCCCGATGGGATCTCTATACCAAATGGAAGCGCAAATCGAAAAATGTATTGTGTAAAGCTCAAAAGATCACTCTATGGTCTCAAATAGTCGGGTAGAATGTGGTACAACCGACTGAGTGAGTACCTTTTGCAAAAAGGTTACTCCAACAATGATGATTGTCCATGCATATTCATCAAAAGATCCTCCACAGGATTTTGCATTATATCAGTGTATGTAGATGATTTGAATATCATTGGCCACACACAAGATATTAATGAAGCCCGCCACCATCTTAAGGCGGAATTTGAGATGAAGGATTTGGGTTAAACCAGATTTTGCTTAGGTTTGCAAATCGAGCACTTTCACTTAGGAATTTTTGTGCATCAATCTCTCTATATTCAGAAATTATTGGAGAAGTTCAATATGTTCAAAGCACATCCAAATAAAACTCCCATGGTTGTTCGATCTCTCGATAAAGAAAATAACATTTTCCGACCACGGGAGAAAGGAGAGGAGATATTAGGACCAGAATATCCTTATCTAAGTCTCATTGGAGTACTTATGTATCTTGCAAATAGTACCAGGCCAGATATTGCATTTGTGGTAAATCTATTGGCAAGACATAGTGCTGCCCCAACTAAGCGTCATTGGACCGGAGGAAAACAAATCCTCAGGTACCTAAATGGCACTAAGGATCTTGGCTTGTTCTTTCAGAAAACTGCTGATCCTAGCTTGGTTGGGTACACTGATGCTGGCTATATGTCTGATCCCCACAACGCCAGATCACAAACAGGTTTTGTATTCCTCCATGGAGAAACAGCCATATCGTGGAAGTCATCTAAACAAACATTAGTGGCAACCTCCACAAATCATTCTGAAATCATCGCACTGTTTGAGGCATCGCGTGAATGCGTATGGCTTCACAGGATGATAAACCACATTGAACAATCTTATGGTGTTGGTTCCTCAGAATCACCTACTATTATCTATAAAGACAATGTTGCTTGTATTTCACAGATGCAAACAGGCTATATCAAGAGCAATATCACCAAGCATATTGCTCCTAAGTTGTTTTATCCCCATGAGCTTCAGCAAAATGGAGAAATAAACATCTTACCGATAAAGTCTTGTGATAATCTGGCAGATCTCTTCACAAAATCCCTACCCACTTCCTAGTTCGAGAGATGTGTTAAGAAAATTGGTATGAGACTACTCAGAGACTTGCAAGCTTCAGGGGGAGACTCTCTGAATGATGGATCCTGTTAAAACGCTTCACATTGTACTCTTTTTTTTTGAGTTTTTATCATCAGGGTTTTCTCATATAAAGTTTTTAATGAGGCAATGATAGATGCAAGCTTATGTCTTATCTCATGTTTTCTTCCACAGGAGTTTTTATAGAGATAAAACACGGCATGGATTACTCCTTTAACCTTGCAGGTTGATGATAGAGCAATCACCAGTCATATTATTCCTATTTTTTTCACAGGGTTTTTTGAAGGAATTAAAGAACAAGTTGATCTCAACATGGACTCGATCAAAAGGGGGAGTGTTATAAAAGGGCCATTATTTGGTCATTATTTGATCTCATCAATAAGCATTAAATGGCAGCCATCATTGGGGATTTTGAATCAATATCAAAGGCAGCCATAAAGTGAATTTTGAATCCTTTGTAACAACCATGTTTAAGGACATAATTATCCTAATTGCTATATTGATGTAGCCTAGAATCCTAGATATGTAATCCCCTATAAAATGAGTCATTGAGATCAATGAGAATGAGAACAAGAATTCACTTTTCATTATTCATTCTTTCGTTTCACAACAGGATTCACGGGGGCATGCCGTTTGCCTACTCTACAATACATCACGGGTTCCGGTTCCACACAGGTCCATAGTCCATACAAACGGGTTCAAACGTCCGACCCGTGAAACAAAACACAAGTCCAAGTCCATACGAATTGCAACCAAGTCCACATGCAGAAAAAGAAAACCGTCTCAAATCAAGAAAACGACGTCGTCAACGCACGAAACACAAATCACACAGGATCAATCAGTCACGCTCGCACTCCCGGGAGTAGATGTGCTCCTGCCGATCCTCGTACGTCTCGAATCGATTACCACAGGTGCGGCACTCCTAATCCCACCGAATCTTGTCGTGATCGTGGACGTAATGCCTGCGCATCTTGTCCTTCGTCAGGCGTGCGATTTCCCTGATAACCGTATGCATACCAGGCACAGAAACTTGTGGGCACGGAACCATATCTTCATGGCCGGAGGTGGCGCTCCGCCGTTCTCCGGGAGAGCTAGCTAATTGGTGATGACGCAAGAAGTAGTAGGAGGAGAGATGCTGAGATTCTGAGACATAGAAGTACAAGAGAGATGGATGCCAACTAGGATGTCATTATATAAGAGCTGTAATTAGCTTGCTCGGTGAGTCGGTGTAACGTGACAATGTTACTGGACCGGTACGGTGCAAAAAATGTATGGTCTTGTCGATAATATGCGCGTCTCATCTTTTAGCATTATTCTTCGTATGGAAGTTTATGCACATGACTTCCAGATAGGTGTGAAATGATTGCACATTAATTAGTTCAAAGTAAATGGTTAGAGATACATGACAATTAGTGTGCATATTAAGTGCAATTTTGCATTCCTTTGTAAAATCAAGAGGTTGATTTAATCTTAATAATAAATAATTATCAAAGATAGATGTTTGTTGAAAATACGTTGCAGTACAAATCGACACTGGATGGCCGATCAGGTCGGGCAGGAGGCATCGGTCAAACCAGATGTGTGTGACCAGTCTTGATCGGGTGGCCTGATGGTTTGATCGGGCAGACTTCGAAGGGAGTCGATTTTCGGATTGTTTTCATGGATTTTCTAGGTTGCTTCATATATATGATTTTCAGATGATTTTTATTCGCATGTGATATTGTTTGTGTGCTGATGTGAGTCAAGTTGGTGCGAATTTATACTTGGATATGGAGTTTCTTTGTTATTCATGTGCAGGTGTTGCTTGAGGCTATGGGAGTATAGCCGGTGATGGATCAGGATTAGGCTTGGGAGAAGTTGAGGTCCAGACAATCAAGAATATCATGCGGGATGCTCAGGCTATAGAACAATGCACGTGGAGGTGAATATTTCCATATGGCATATACGTGGTAATGTGTGCATATGGAAAGAGTAATCAAATTTTGATTGGAATCCAAGTTTGAAAAGATTGGAGTGTGGAGTTATATGAGGATATTATTATTTTTGTTTGGTAGGTTTTCTATATGATTAGGAGTACTAGTTTTACTTAGATTCGTGGTTAGGAACAACCACGCTATGGATATAAACAGAAGAGGGGTCGAGGCTAGAAGTATATCGACTATGGATATAAACAGAAGAGGGGTCGAGGCTAGAAGTATATCGACTTTTTAGGTGAAAAAAGTTAGGGTCTGCTTCGAGACTTCAATTCTAGTTCGTGAGTTGAGAGAGGAGTGCTTTAGATGCACTTTGTAAACACATATTGATGCGATAAAGTTGATTTACTTTCAAGAATTTCATCAATTTGTGTTTTTCCAGATCCCGACGGTCAGATCGACAGATGTTGAGCAATATAACCGACAGATCACAGCGGTCTAACGATAGCAAGCAACCGGTCAGACCAACAGCGACGAGCAGGCAATGGGCAGAAAGGCGGCGGTTAGACCGGCCGAACAACACTGGTCATACTGATGGCAAAGGTACGGTCAGACCGGTGTGCCCATGGCGGTTAGACCGGACTACGTCGTGGACTTCGTCAAGTTTGAGGGTAATTTTTAAATTTTGCAAAAAAATTTGATTTTGGTATTTCTACCATTCTCTCTCTTTAGTAGGCTTAGTTCTTTATCCTACACCTTTCATGTCATGCGCATGTTTGGACAATTGTTCAAAAATATAACTAATTTTTAGAAACTTTTTATGATTGTACTCTTACTCTGTCACAAGTTTATTATCCAACTTCTAATATAATTTTGCACAACATTCTTGAAATTTCTTCTTTATTTAAAGAATACGAAAATGATGATGTTCTAAGTGAACCTTGAAACAAAAATATTTTAAATATTAGAAAAATATACCTATGTTGTATGTTTTTGCTTTTATTTTAGATCCTAGGTGTAAATTAAGGGGATTGTCTGCTATTTTATCACTTCTTGGTGATACTGTAGGTGTATATTATAGTTCTTTTTATACTGAGGTTAGGGGTAAATTATATGAAGTTTTTGGAAGATATGAACTAAAGTTTCAGGGAGTTCGATAGCAGAGACCCCCTCCTATCCCCACTACAGGTAAGAAGAAGATACAGTGGGGTAGGATTTGTGGTGGATCGTCTTCAAGCCAAGGTGGTGGCAGTTTGTTGGCTACAAATGGAGACGCCTCTTCGCATGGTGTGGTCGAAGAGTTATCCGGTTATTTGGACAGCGACGTCATCCACCACGAAGCACAAGACTTCAACGTCCTCGGGTGGTGAAATGACCACAGGTTAGCATATTTTGTGCTTTCAAAACTAGCACGAGATGTGTTGACGGTGCCCTTTATCGACGGTGTCCTCCGAATCGGCCTTCAGTCTATGCGGCCGTATCATCGAAGACCGGAGGACGAATCTGAGCAGCGACCATGTCGAAATGCTACTAAGCGTTAAAGACTGAGAGCTTGCTCGACAACATGCCCAATACATTGCGGACAACCAAGAATTGGCCGCCCAGTTCGAGCAACTCTACCTGGATCCAGACCAACCACAGTAGAATTTTGTTAGAAGTAATTCTGACCTTTGAGCTGTACTCTTTTCTTTGTCATGGTTTTCTCAGTTTTTCCTATAAGTTTTTACATGACAAAGTTTTTTACGAGGCAACATGTATCATTATATCCTATAACGATATAACATCAATAAAGGTCATTACTATTTTTAACAAATTTTTTTACAATATTTTCGTAAATGTGGATTTATCTCTAACATTATTAAGTCATTACTTCTTTTTTTTTGAAAATTTTAATTTTAATTTTTTATTTTTTAAAACTTATCTGCTTGTTTTTATAAAAAATTGCACTATACGAAAAGACAGTGGGCTCGGCTCGGACCGTGGGCCACTGCGTCTGCGTCTTGAGCACGGCACGGCACCGGCTTCCCATGTGCCGTACTTGGGTCGAGGGCTAGGCACGTGGGTCGACATGGCATGACCCGTTTCATAAAATAGGCCAAACAGGGCAAACAGGCTGTGTCGAAATGGGCCCATGCCGAAACGGGCTGGGCCGCCCGTTTGGCCATGACTATCGTAGACTCGTAGTGGTTGCGCCGGACTGTTAACCAGCCGGCCGCGAGTCACCCGCGCCGCGCGCAGGCATGCGCAGTGCAGGAATGAATACATCGGCATATGAAAAAACCAGCACCATACTAAAAGATCTTGACTCCTGAGGAGGATGAACTGGTAGGATATTTACACTCATCACTTCAGATTTACACTCATCACTTCAGATGTAATGAACATTATGCAAAAAAAAACGAGAGAAAGCTCATCAAGCAAAACTTTAGTATGTCCTCTCGATTAATCACAGACAACAAACGCTATGTATGTCACACAATGCATGGTAGTTCTCTTTGAGACGTGGACAGTAGATGTACAGGGCTACTCACATACTGCCTACGGTCTCTGAATACAAAAACTATACCAGTATGGAAAAATTACAGCGGAATGAATACATCAGCATATGAAAAAACTGGCACCCTGCTAAAAGAATCGAATCCGACAAATTTTATACAGCAGGCACGTTGGGTATAGGTGGTGCTGGTGATGGCTCTGTTGAAGATGGCTTATCTGCTGTCTCCGGTGTCTCGGTAGAAGGTGCGCCATTTGTAACTTGACCAGGAGTAACAGCAGGTGGGCTTTCACAGTGCTCCTTGTTGGCATTCAGCCCGAGAGTGCCACATAGCTAGGAGATTCGGTGCCTCGTTCGCTTCTAGTGCTACCCAGCAGAAGCCCGTGCGTCCAAAGAGAGACCCTCGTTCTTCAGCCGGCCATGTTAGAAAAAGAAAGGGAGACAGTACGGCGCGCCTTGGGAAGCGGGTCCGAGGCTGCAGCTCATCTCCTCCAACTTCTACGCTAGCGTCGAGCAGCAGGAGAACGACAATGCCACCACCGAGGCTGTCGCCGTCGGCCGAGCTCCCGATCTGCGCCGCATGAAGAGGGAACCGACGACCACATCAACTGGAGGTGGAAGCAGATCAGCCGCCATCGGGTGGACTCGAGGAGGCCGCCGTCGCCTCTTGGGCTTGGGGAAGCCGCCACCTGGACCGCCTCTCTGGCCAGATCCGCCGCATAGGCTCGGGGAAGCCGCCGCTGCCGCTGCGTGGGCTCGGGGTAACCGAGGGAGGAGGCCGGAGAGGGGAGAGGAGTGGGGGGCGCCGACGCTGCCAGATCCGCCCCTAGCTAAGGCGGTGGTGGCCGGAGCGGGGGAGGGAGGGGCGGTCGTCGGCTAGATCTGCCCCGCGCGGCCGCGCCACCGGGGAGCTCCTCGACCGCCGCCGCTGCGTGGGTTCGGGGTAGCCGAGAGAGGAGGCCGGAGGGGGAGAGGAAGGGTCGGTGGTGGTGGTGGCCGGAGCGGGGAAGGGAGGGGCGGTTGTGGTGAGCGGTGCCTCAATCTGTCTCACACGGCCGCGCCGCCAGGGAGCTGCTCGACCGCCTCCAAGGGAGGAGGCCGGAGGGGAGAGGGAGGGGCGGTGGTGGCCGGAGCGGTGGAAGGAGGAGAGGAGAGCGTCGGTGGAGGTCTTGAGGAAAGGGGGAGAGAGAAATTGAGAGGAAAGGCGGAGAAAAAGGGGAAGCTTTATTTTGTGGACACCACTTAGAGTTAGGCCATTCCCTGATTTCATAAGGGTTTCATATGTATTTAATACTATGCTACATCATCAAAAAAAGATGACCTGCACTTGTAATTATGAGGGGAGAGAATAAAAGTGTTTCATCTAGCTGAAACGGTTTCGTCCCGCTTACCAAGACAAAGAAACGAGATGAAATTCGCATCGGGAGGATGTGTTTCATGAGTCAGATTTTTTATGGCCAACCGCCCGCACAGCACCCGCACCCTCTCCCCTCCCGCGCCTCGCACGCGTTTTCTCCTCCGACTCCCGTGCTCGCATCTGCCAGATTCGCGCCGCCTTTCCGCCAGATCCGTGTCGCCCGCATTCTCCCCCGGCCGCGCCGCCCTCTTTCCCCCGGCCGCGCCGCCCTCTTCCCTGAGCCGTGCCGCGCCGCCCCATTCCTCTTCTTCTCCGGAGCCGCGCCGCGCCGCCTCCCCATGCTTCTTCTTCCACCGGAGCCTCGCCGTCTTCCCTTTCCACCCCTCCGCGCAAGCTCTTCCCCTCCGGCCGTGGCGTATTTCTGCCACTGAAGCGCCGGCCGAACCGCGCCGTGCTCGGAGAAGCGTCGCCCGGTTCCTCTTCTTCATCCCTCGGAGTCGAGCCGCTTTCCCCTTCCGCCCTTCCGCGTCGCCTTCTCCTCTGGACGCAGCATCAATCTGCCGGTGACACGTCGCCCTAGCCGCGCCGTTACGCCCTCTTCCTCGGAGCCGCGCCGCGCCGCCTCATGTCTCGCCGGGGCAAGAAGGGTGCGGAAGGATCTAACACGGCGTCACCTTCACCAACACCGGTGGTGCACTCGGAGACGCCGCCCCGAACTCCAACTACAGGATGGTGGCCTGGAGCTGATTGCGGCGGGAGTTCGGCGAATCCATGGTAATCGTAATTCAGTGATATTATTGTTATTTGTTGCCTCCTAATGTTTAGAGACTGGAATGCTAGATGGAACAGTGAGGAGCTATGAACTTAGGTTGCTGCAACCCTTTGACCCAGAGATGATATATATACATCATTGCTTCAGAAGCAAAGCCATGGCCCCTTCTAGTGATTGTTGTACTCATGTCTGCAATGGACTTGTAATCTGAAGTACAGATGCAAAATATGAGTTCTTTAAAAATATGATTAGTCAAAACTTTGTCCAGAACACAATATGAACCTGGATATTTGTAGATCTGCCCCAGGTGCAAATATATCGAGAAAATTCGATCATCGTGCATTTTGGATAAATTTGTAACTAAATTTATGAAGTGGTATAGAAAAAAATTTATAGGAAGTCAGAGTATAGCTAAACTAATTTTTTCTTTCAAAAAAAAGAAGAGTGCAGCTAAAATAGGTTCATGCCAGAACCTATGTTCTCAAATGGACTGTGCCTGAACTAGCTAAACTAATTGTCAAATGGACTGTGCCTAAATGGCATGGTGATGATCTTCAGAGCAGAATTATTTAGTTTCAATACTTTACTTTCAAAAGCTTGCCACCTTTTATTACAACCAATTGGATAGTTCTTTATGCTATATCTCCATGACATAATAGTTTGCATGTGTACCTACGTAACTCGGCCTATACCTGCATATCGTCTTAGCTTGTAGGAATATTGGAGTTTGTGCATGCCCAACTTAAGGAATGCACCATTAATTTTTAAATGGTATACTTTTAGCACCCAACATGATTTCACAAATTATTACTGAATTATTATATATCTTGTTTTTAGGGGATATCCACCAAATGGTTTTGTCAACTTTCTTAATCAGCCCCATTTAACGCCATCAACACTTGGAGAAAATTTCCACTTTGTTGGAATTATTCCATCGTTCAACATATTATCCCCACCACCCGCATCATGTAGGAAAGGACCTGCACCTTCAAAACGAAATCGAAATGATCAATCTTGACGGAGATGACGATGCTGAGGCAAATAGGCCAGCAAAGAAACGACATTGGACACACGAGGAGGAAGTTAGACTGGTAATCATTAATTATTCTCTAACTATTTTATAGGCAACAGTTTTGGCTGAGTTATTGAATTGTTCCCTCTATTGTGTAGGCAAATGCTTGGCTGAACAACTCTAATGACCCGATCAACGGAAACGACAAGAAAGGTGACTCATTTTGGGGACAAATCATTGAAGAGTTTAACAAAAATGCTCCTTTAGCTAGCTGTCGCAGGGACACCAATCAACTAAAAATTCATTGGTCACGTCTAAAGACAGTGATCAATGATTTCAATGGCTGTTGGAGTAAAGTAACTAAAGTGAGTAGAAGTGGTATGTCTGATGATCAATTGATGGATGAGGCACAACAATTGTACACAAAACAACATGGTAAGCCTTTTGCCTTGGTGCATTGGTGGAGGATTCTCAAAAATGAACCAAAATGGTGTGCTCAGTTCACACAGTTGGAGAAAGAAAAAACAGAGAGAGGAAAGAACAATATCTCGCCGGTTATTGTTGATGCTGAATTAGTTGGAGAGCACCCAATTGGAAGAGGAGCTGCTAAGGCACAGCGCAAGGGGAAGCGCAAGGTTGAGGAAATTATGGATGGTATTTCCCTACTTGGAGAAAACATAAACAAGGTAGTAGCGTTGCAGCAAGAACGTAAGGAAGAGCGGGAGAAGGTGACAAATGCACAACTAGAAATTTCAAAGAATCAACTCAGGGCAAAGACGATGGAGGCTTACGTTTCACTTTTGAAGGAAGACACAAGTCAAATGTCCGAGGAGTCAAAGTCTAGAAGAGAGAATGCATTGGCCATGTTACATGTTGAGTTGTTTGGCTAATGGTTTCGCCGCCTAATTTTACATATTTGCAGCCTTTAAGTACTAGTCTTTGGTAGACATGCATGATGAGCTGCATGTAATGGTGAACGTTCAGATTTTCAGATTTCGTGAACTTTCAGATTTTGTGAACTTTGTTAATATGGATGCTCAGATTTTCAGATTTTGTGAACTTTGTTACTTGAATATTGTGTGCAAATGCACATTTTGTGAACTATCAGATGTTTCAGGAATGTACATTGGTACTTGAATATTATGTGCAAATGCACATGTCAAACTTATGTATAAATGAGAGTGCATGAAAAATGTGTGAATGCATCTATTACAGGAATGTACAGCAGATGCAACTGTCAAACTTCTGTGTAAATGAGTGCATGTACAGTGTGAATACACCTGTCAAAACTTTGTGAAATCTAGCGCATGTACACATCATTTGCTCAGGGAATGCACCTTTCAATCTTCTGTGTAAATGAATGCAGCTCCACTTTCAATCTTCTATGTAAATCACCGCACCTCACCTTTCAAACTTCTTTGTACATGAATGCAGCGATGACTGCCTTTGTAACTGACTGCTATATATTATAGCGCCACCCAGTTGCTTTTCACCCATCTCATTTCCTGTTAGTTTTCACCCTTCTCATTTTCTCTTCCACAAAGATGGTAGATGATGTTTTGAAGGATTTTCTTGCGGAGGATGAGATCTTAGATGACGTAATCGATGAGATTATGGTAAGTCTAAAATCTAGCATACAAGCTTTTGAAGAAGCAGCTCATGATCCTCGGAGTGGGCCAAGGAAGTACATCAAGAGACCAAGGGAGCAATTCCATCAACATCTATTTGATGACTATTTCTCGGACAATCCTCTTTATAATGCAAGAATTTTTCGACGGAGGTTTCGTATGTCTAAACCACTATTTTTACGCATTGTTAATGCTTTAGGCAATTGGTCTGAATATTTTACTACAAGAGTGGATGCTGTCAATCGTCAAGGACTATCACCGTTGCAGAAATGTACAGCTGCTATTCGCCAATTGGCTAATGGTAGTGCCGCAGATCATCTAGATGAATATCTAAAGATTGATGATAGTACTTCGTTAGAGGCTCTGAAAATGTTTGTTGATGGTGTTATAGCAGTTTTTGGGTCATACTATTTAAGGCGTCCCACTATGGATGATGTTGAGCGTTTGCTCAAAATCGGTGAGAGCCGAGGTTTTCCTGGCATGTTCGGTAGCATCGATTGCATGCATTGGCAATGGGAGCGATGTCCGAATGTATGGAAGGGTCAAATCACTCGGGGTGATCAAAAAGTCCCAACCATAATTCTTGAAGCCGTCGCCTCTCATGATCTTTGGATTTGGCATGCATTCTTCGGTGTTGCTGGGTCCAATAATGATATTAATGTTCTTAATCAGTCGACTCTATTTATTCAAGAACTGAAGGGTCAAGCTCCTCGTGTGCAATACACGGTGAATGGGCACCAGTATAACACATGCTATTATCTTGCAGATGGTATATATCCGAACTGGGCCATATTTGTGAAGTCAATATCCTTGCCGATCACGGACAAGGACAAGTTATTTGTCGAGCAGCAAGAATCAAAAAGAAAGGATATTGAACGGGCATTTGGTGTCTTACGACGTCGGTTTTGCATTTTGAAGCGACCAGCTCGGTTATATGATAGAGGACAGCTTGAGAAAGTTGTTCTAGATTGCATCATCCTTCATAATATGATAGTTGAAGATGAAAAAGAAGAGGAGATCGAAGAGAATCTTGATTTGAATGAGGCTCCAAGTACAACAACTATCGAAGCACCAGAACTATCTCAAGGGGATTATGTCACATTTGACAGAGTCCGCGAGTTAGATGCTGATATTCGTGACAACTCAACTCATTTTCAACTTAAACATGATTTAGTTGAGCATATTTGGCAAAAACATAATTAAAACATATTTGTTTTGTTACGTCTCTTTTACCTCTTTATGTAAAATATCGGGACATGATTATTTAAGAAAAGTAATAAAATTTTCTATTATTATGTCATAGATATATCATTCGTGTATTTCAATAGAGTTCTTTATTTATGAAGAAACACAAGTGACTATATAATTTAATGGAGCATTTAGATCACAACACATGCAAGAACTTAAATGATTTTTTATTGTTTATGAAACTGTGAAATGAAACTGTGCACTGGAAGTCACAGTTTCATCTAGCATTTCATATTCCTGAAGATGACATATCACTGTTGGAAAGTGGGAAATGAAACCATGCACTGGGAATGGCCTTACAACACTGTGAAATTTGTGTCCAACACCGTTATTCAATCTAGGTGACATGTGACATCCGATAAATACATGTGTCATACTGCTACTGCTGTTAGGCTATTTTCAGTGAAAAGTTTCATCTTGTGATTTTCAAACATAACATATCATCAAAAAAATATTTGAGTGGATGAAAAAACACTATCTCCTAATGTAAAGTTTCATTTCGTGGTTTCATAAGCTAGGCATATCATTTAATTGCAATAAATGTGATTGAATGTGATGATATGAGATAAAACTCTCTAGTCCCCAATGTCAGTTTCATCAGGTTTTATAGTATTAGAAACAACGTATACAGAGTTTCATCCTGATGAAACCTTTTCCCTTTCTCTCCTCTTAAATTTTCTATCATATCATCATATGAGCTGATGTGTCAATATATTAAATGTGCATGAAACTATTATGAAACTACCACTGGGAATAACCTTAGGCCATTCACAGCCATTCACATTGCTACTGCCCTTAGGCCAATTACAGTGCACACACGTGGTGTGTAGTATTGTTGGTCCACATAGAGAAAATTGCTTGCGCGGAGGAGAGAGGGGAGTGGGGACTATGTCTTCATCGGGTTCGGGTGACCAAAGTTGGTCACGATGGCCTCACAGTTTTGTCAGAAAAAGGAAAGAAAGCAGGAGAGAGAGAGAGAAAAGGGGAAGAGCTCGCTGCCACCAGCTTCGGATCAAGAAGAGAGATGCTCAATTTGCACCACATAGGGGTGCAGAGGTGGTGAAGCAACGACGAGCTCGACCGTGACGAAGGTGACCTCGTCGGTCCACGCCTTCTAGTCTATGTCGCTGAGCTCCCATCTGCTTTGACCAGTGCCGGAGAAGCTTTCCAGAGAGGGGACAGGAGTAGTGGTGCCGACGCCATCAGATCCGCCCCGAGGTCGCCGTCCCATCCGACGGCGACCTCATCGCCTCCCACTCCCGTGCTACCGACCTCGCCGTTGCTTCGGGGGAGGAGAGGAGGGGTGGATCTAGCCTCCCATCCCCTGCTCTCGCGCCGCCGACCTCACCGTTGCTTCTGGGGAGGAGAGAAGGCTCCCGTGCCGACGACCTCACCGCTGCTTCTGGGGAGGAGAGGAGGGGTGGATTTGGTCGTCCCCACTGCCACTCCGCTTGGTGCCATTGTTGCTTGGGCCGCCTCGCCGCTTGGGCTGCTCCGCTCGATGCCGTCGCCCCTTGGGCCGCTTCACCTGGCGTCGTCCCCGCCCGACACTTCGCTTTCTCCGCCTGATGCCTTGGTTGTCTCTGCCAGTGGGGAAATGAGGAGAGGAGAGATAGATGAAAAGTAAAAAAGGTGGTACTGGTGGGATCCACTATAAGTAACTTGCAGCATGTAGCTAATATCGTTTTTATCTAGGTGGTCTGGCAAAACCCTGGGACGCACTGCTGCTGCCATTAGAATCAACTGTCGGAGCAGGAGCACCAGAAGTAGCATCAGGATTACTTGCTGTATAAACATCGCATTGCCTTGTAAAAATCGTTGTGCATTCACGCATGTAGATGTGGGTCGAACCATTTGTTGTTCTCAGCGAGTTCAGTCAGCTCAAGAAGCTGTTCCTCGCAAATGTCCCAGTGAACTGGGATGTACTGTGGATTCTCCTACTGCTTTTTTTTCGAACACGCAAAAGAATTACACGTCAATATATTAGAAGAAGAATGAGTTTTACGTACATCACGGTGTTAGCCATACCGGCCAAACAGGGAACAACCTAAGACTACTAGACGCGACAAAAACTACTCCAAGGAAAACGGGGAAGGCCTAAACACACTAAACCCCCAGGAGAACCCCAAAAGAAGCAAAACACGCTAAAGACCATAACATGCCCTCAACACGGATGGAGGCCAGAAGCATTGAGACCGAGAAGAGGGACGAGTCGAAAACCCTGGAGTTACGCTCTTTCCACAGCTTCCAAGTGACTAGAAGGACCAGGGAGTCGAACTCTGCGTGGAGGTGCTCCGGCAACCAGCCCCTACAGGACGGCCACCAATCCTAGAGCCAGCTGCCGCGTGGCAGGGAGAGGGCCGCCCATCCAGAACCAGACAGTACACCGAGCCAGATCTGCTGAGCGAAAACACAATCCAGCAGAATGTGATTCGCTGTCTCAAGCTCTTGCACACATAAGGGGCAAGCCGAGTGACTATCGATGCCGTCCTTTTGAAGCAAATCAGTTGTCCAGCAGCGCTGCTGAACAGCAAACCAGAGAAAGAACTTGTATTTTGCCGGCCCCTTGGCGTGCCAGTGAAGGGACACACAAGCCAAGGAGTGTTGCCCAAGGAATAGCGCCTGATACACCGAACGCGTCGAGTAGCGCTGGTCACTAAACAAACGCCACACAAGATGATCCCAGGAGTTCGATAAGAGCTGCACATTGAGTAGCGCCTCCCAAAGGAGCAGAAACTGAGAGATTACCGGAACGGTGAGGGCACCCCGGATATCTGAAACCCATGAGTTCTGCACCAAAGCAGAAGCAACCGAACATGACCGCCGGATGCGCTGGGATACTGCAGAAAGAAGGTCTGGGGCCAAGGAGACAACCAAGCGACTGTCAATCCATTGGTCAAACCAGAACGCTCGATGCAACACCAGCCTTGGAGTCATTCCATGTTCATGTATGTTGTTTCCTGACCACTTAACTTACTGAAAACATGTGCACATGGATATTTGGAAATAATTGCAAACCAAATTGTTTTCTGAAACCTGGAATGCAGATTGACAACTACTCAGAAGACAGTAGTGCGGGTGATCTCTGCGCCAGCCTAGACGGCGGTGTGCAGCAGGATCGAGACCGTCGCCTGTAGGAGCTCGTCGTGGTCGGCTTCGACGGATTGGGCTGGCAAGCTGGCTTTGTCAGGATGATAATGAAGAGGTCGCCGTTGCTGAGGTGCGTTCACCTGCTTGATCGGGAGGTTAGGGATGATGAGCAGGAGCTGGGTGGTTGGAGCTGGGTGGTTTGCAGATCGTCCCACGCCACCGGGAGTGGCAGTGTGGCACGAGTGTGAGCGAGCTGAGGTGCTCGATGACCTCACCACTGGGTTTCGCTGGCCTCCTCAAATAATTCTGGAATAAGCATGCCTTTTTTAATAACTTGTTTAGATTAAGAAAACATATCTATAATCTATATCTATAAGCTACCCAAAATTTTCATCCACCTGGTTATTTTGCAGAAAACCCTTTGATTGTTTATAAAATTAATCCGCAGTCCCAATGTTGAAAAGAAAGGAAGGGATTGGATAAAAAAAGGACCTCCTGCGTTCCTCCCTCTTGTCCCCATCCGCGCCGCGCCTGCGTCCCTCTCTCCCGTCGCTGCTCGGAGCTTCGGTGCCACGCCTGCGCCTTTCCCTCCCGTCGTCGCTCGGAGCTCCCACGCCGCCGCCTGTTTTCCTTTCTGCGTCGTTGTCCCGTTGCAACGTTCAAGCAAAATGCTAGTAATAATATATGTGTGCCTTTTTACTTCGCTTGACGATGCAAAGGATGCAGCTCACTGCTCCGATTCCATGTATGCTCCTTTACAGAACCGTGTGGCTTAGTAGACATTTTGGAAGAACCAGTGCGGTTTGTTGTACTAGTTTGTTTTGTTCCAATACTAGTTAATTTTGTTTTGTCGTATTGTGTAATTCGATCTGATGTGACATGTCTTGACTTGTCTCAGTTTGTACTTTGATTTTGAGGTGAGGCAGTGCTGTCCTAAAAAAAAAGAGAGAAAAGGTTAGGCGGTCATAGGGTGGATCTCGAAGAACATAATCGATTCGTTCTTTCAAAGTCTCATGTTGCTTACATGTGATATCTAGAAACCAAACCCTAGTAAGTATCATAAGGTTTGTGCTACCTAGTACTATGTTGGGTATCATTCTGGTAACATCGTACCAGGTTTATTATCGCAGTTACCATCAGGCATTGAATAGTATTTATACATAGTTTGATTAATATTCGCTCAATTTGATGCACAATGAGAATGCCTCGCTGTCATGGCCATCTTCTCGCTGTCATGGCCATCTTCATGCCATGAAATCATTTTATCCCATGAAATCATTTTATCTTTTTTAATTTGAATACCGCCTGGGTTTTCTGCTCAATAAATTTAATATCAACACGAAAATGTTTTAGGAATTGTTTTTGGATTTTGTACTGTTTGCTTCCAAACGATTGATTGATATCATTGAAGTAAAGTCAACAAAGTTGATTTAGTTTGTGTTGTTCTCTGCCGTGGTAACAGCGCTGTCTCGAAATGACATACTACAGTATTTGTTATTAGTTGCATTATCCTAATTTTAGTATAGCTTTGTCATAAATGTAGGTACATTTCTTAGGCTAAATAAAACTTGATATAGAATCAATCGATCACAGATGAATGTTATAGATGAGTGACTAAAATTTATCAGCTATTTCCCCATGATTTTCTATTGAAAATATAGTCATTGGAACTACTATCGATTGTTTTGTAATTAATTGTCACGCAACTTTAATTTCTTTTGCGGTGGTCAATAGTACTAGGACTACAGATGTGTTATTAACGGATAATTGGATGTGTCGACCAATAGTATTCCTTTAAGCTAGAGCAGCTGCCCGCGTGCGAACCCATCTAGAGGGAGAGTAGATCAAACATTATGCATAAAAAAGAGAGCAAGCTCATCAAGCAAAACTGTAGTATGTCCTCTCGATTAATCACAGACAGCAAACGCTATGTATGTCACACAATGCATCTCTTTGGAACGCGGACAGTAGATGTACAGGGCTACTCACATACAGCCCACGGTCTCTGAATACAGAAAACTATACCAGTATGGAAAAATTACAGTGGAATGAATACATCAGCACATGGAAAAAACTGGCACACTGCTAAAAGAATCGAATCCAACAAATTTTATACAGCAGGAACATTGGATATAGGTGGTGCTGGTGATGGCTCTGTTGAAGATGGCTTATCTGCTGTCCCCGGTGCCTCGGTAGAAGGTGCGCCATTTGTAACTTGACCAGGAGTAACAGCAGGTGGGTCAGTGCCATTAGAATCAGCTGCTGGAGCTGGAGCACCAGAAGCAGTATCAGGATTACTTGTTGCGTCCGTTGCCGGCGCTGCTGTAGCTTCCACATTACCAGGGGCTGCCGCTGGTTCTGTAGTAGCTTCCGCATTGCCAGGGGCTGCCGTCGGTTCGGCATTGTCAGGCTCTGCTGTTTTCTCTGTACTGTCGGGAGCTGCTGTACTCTCTGATGGTTTTGCTTCTTCAGCGTTCTGTGTTTGAGCTGGAGCACCTTGAGCTGTATGAGTTGCCTGAGCTCCAGTAGTGCCTTGAGCCATGGGAGTGCCCTGCACCATTGGGGTGCCTTGAACCATAGGAGTGCCTTGAGCCATGGGAGCACCAATAGCTGCAGTCGGGGCCTGCGCTGCATTAGGCAGGCCAGGTTTCGCACCAGACTTTTTAATTACAATAGGAGGTGCGGATAGAGGAGGCATCCCAGGAGGAAGTATTTCAATGGGTGGCTTTTTCTCCGTTTCTCCCAAACTGGTAAGCTTTGGATCCTCAAGAGAGGCCAAAAACGCTGCAGCAGCATCAGTTTTTACAGTGGGTGTGTGATCCAGCTCCTTCTGTAGCATTTTGTTCCATGCTATGACTAAGTTCCTTAAGGATGGACGACCATGGGCCTGAAAGTAGAAGTTCCTTGTAAGCATTTGATAATCACACACATTCAAGAACATTCAGATAATGAAATATATTTCTTTAGGGCAACAGCAATGGAACAGATTGGATAGAAAAATAATGCTTATGGTTTGGCTAAACTCATGAACTAGGATTGGAAAAATGCATGAAGGAAAAAAAATCTCAATATTTAACTTACTTGAGCATGCAAAACAGCCTCAGCCAACATTCCTGTGTCTTGCCATGCTTTTTCCATGAGGGCGTTATCTCCCAGAACTGCAGCTGCAAATGCTGCTTCACGCCCATGGCCAGCTGTGATCAAATTAGTTACCAAACCCTGGCAATGTGCACAGATATTAGTGATTCTTTCTAAGAAATATCTGGTAATTCAATCAGCAACACTCACCTCTCTCTCTCTCTAAGAAAGCTATGCCTAACCTCTATATTTCTAAAGGTTCATGTTTCATGTTCATTGGTCTGATCACTGATTTATTTGGCAAGAGCCAAATGACCTAAATAAGTCCAAGCACATATTCGCATCGACGTGTTCCTGATCATACTGCCATTATCATACCAGTCTTGATTAGCTAATGAATAGCTTGCTTAAATATACCTTATCAAAATATGATCATGGCCCAAGACATTATCATAGTGCATAGAGACATTATCATAGTGCATAGAGCTTAACTTACAAAATGTGTACCAGCAAACAGAAGGTTTTAGCATGTGTGCATGAATGGACAATTTACCATGCCATATTCCACAAAATGTGCTCGAACTGGAGAAGGTAATGACAGACACTTGTGTGTGGCACAACTCTCTAATCATGACACTTTTGTAGACAAGATCATGGATGAGAATCCATTTTTGTAATCACAACCACCATTATACACGAGAATCCAAATTCTTAATAGCAACTTACTGTTGATTAATTTTAGTCAAGTAACATACCGACAGCCTAGTCAGCTCTCCATGGTTCGCAATACAAACTTAGTCTATAAAATCCAAATTCTTAATAGCAACTTACTGTTGATTAATTTTAGTCAAAGTAACATACCGACAGCCTAGTAAGCTCTCCATGGTTCGCAAGACGGAGTGCCAGGCCTCGTAGCATTTGCCCATGCAGAGCACCCTTTACAGAAGCTGCAGCAGCCAATCTCTTTAGAACTTCACGAGCAATGTCAGCCTGTCCGGTGGCATCTGCAGCATCGATAAGGTCGAAAAATTCCTTGACAAACTTCACTATCCCTTGCACGGCATCTGCCAGACTTTCTTGCTTAGCTTGCTTAGCTACTGCTAAATTAAGAATCTGTGTAACATCAGTAGCAGTAGTTTCTTGTCCCACATCTCGGCTATTGCTCATTGTCAACAAGCATGCAAGTGCTCTTTTCAAGTCGTTACTTTGCATTGCAAGATCAAACTCTAACCTGAAAAATATCAGCACAAATGAACTTAGGAAGAAACTCTGCATAGTTTCTATCAATATTATACCCTTAGTTTAATAATCGAATTACATAATAGAACATCAATATTCCTAATAACCAAATAGCACTCAGAAACAATATGCACCTCTTTGATATTCCAGGTAAATGAAGTGCTTCAGTAGCATAGCCCATTCCCAGCATAAACTGAGCCAGGTCATCATGATGCTCCCGACCAAGTCTAGTGGCCCTGCATAATAGTTTTTGAATATTACACATTTGCATTTCCCACTTCAAAAAGTCAGCAAGATGCAAATGTTCTAAGAATAAATAGGTACCATTTCACCGCACTAACTGGATCTCCATATGCTGCAAGGCACCGACATCTGATACCAGGATGGCTTAGAGATAAGGCATGTGCACACATATACCTAAAAAAGGTGATAATAGTGTCAGAGTTATATCCCAATGCACGATTCAAGAATAAGAATAATGCAACTGCATTTTTTTTGGCAAACTTAGTCTATAAAAACTTCCTTGTGCATGAACTGCTCTTGCTCTTTTAAAGATGAGATAGTTAGAGGTTTACCTGTCAACAAGCCATAGAACTCCATCTCTGACACCACCAACAACAAGGGGTCCAATAGGTCTTTTCTGCTCGGGAGGGAAGCGGGTTGCTGCAACAGATACCCCTCCCCCAGCAACAGCAACTTCAGCATATCTTCTATCATCCAATTCTTTCTGAAACACTGAATCTTCTCCATCTAACTTTGATTGCTTTGGCACTATAAATGGGGGTATAGATGGAGCATACTGAAAGGAGGCTAACCGAACAACCTGGGAAACGTACAGAGTAATGTAAAAATAATTACAACTTGTTCCAAATGAGATAAATATCCACACACAATATTTGATATACTCCCTCCGTTAACATATTGATATTTTTTCCCATTAATGTCTTATACAGTATAATAACTACAAAATCAAGTTCAAATGAGATAGTTTCAAATATGAACCCAATGACACCCATAAAAAAAGAGATATAAACATAACATTGCCAGGATGCTTTACATAATAGCCCACTAACCAATAGTGAATGCGTTACTAGATTAACTATGTGTATCCTGAAGAGAGTTCACCACTCATCTGATTGACATCGCAGCCCACTAAACATTAATGAGAATGCTTGCTTTACTATCATAACATGTATCCTGAAGATGGCTTAACAGTCAGATGTAAAATGCCTGATTACACCTGATCAATTTTTGAAAAAGAGACTTTGATTCACAGAAGATTCAACAGGACAGTAGCTGAGGGGTGTTATGATTCTTTTCTTTTTGCAAGGTGACAATAAAAGGCTAGGAATCCAAATAATTGTGGATGTGAAAATAAAAGGGATCATAGTAAGCAAACACAATCTCTTCTTTCAAGATGGAACAGGGAAATAACAATCATGTTCATCAAACAAACCCAACGAGACTACATCAAACCAATGGCTGCTATATACAAATAAGTGCAAATAGGAAATCCATACAACTACGAAGAGAAGCTTCAAATACATGAGCAGTATTATCTGATCGTCCGATTAATCACGATTAATCGTCCTGATCAGTCCCCTGACTCCAATCAGGGACATTCATTCGATCAGAAATCTGATAATCCGATTAATCGTCGATCAGGCACGATTAATCGTCCAATCAGAGCACCTATCAATCACTTATAGAACAAGTCTTAGGGTTTAGCACATGTGAACATGTGCTACTACTGCTGGTTGCTTTATACTATGATTGATTTATAATAGGGCAAGTAAGTGACCATCTTGCCATCAATTATTAGTACTGTGATTGCTTTATACTATGCACTATATAGAACATAGATTCTGGTATACATAGTACCGATCAGGTCGATCAATCGAGGCTGATCGATGATTAATTGCCCTGATCATCCTGATCGGTCCCTTGGCGATCAGTATCGATCAGCGATCAGATAACATTGACATGAGGATACATTTCAATCATGTAAAGCAACAAATTCCGTATTACTGAAACCGACTTCAAATAACATTAGATGAACACAAAAGAAAACAGTATATAAGTAGAAACAGTACAAAAGAAACCGATAATGTAGAAAACTGTACCTGCAACATTGGAGGTCTTAAAGCTATTTTTTCAGAAGTGGTAGTCTTGGGACCTTCAACTGTAATAAGAGCCAAATCTCCATGCTCTGCAGCCGCCCGACTCTGAGCTTCTCTTGCTTTCATTTCCTCTTTCCTCTTTTTTGTTTCAATGTCAATGGCAGCCACACCCGCATCAACAAAGACACACCTGGATATTATAAACAGGCTCAGGAGATAGAAGGACATTCCAAGTGCTATGAAAACTTTATAGCACTCTTTGCTGGACAAAGAACTATCTAGGTCAGGAAGTATATACTTAAGACATAACAAAGAAAATCCTACATTAAAACATGAAAAAATGCTCAGAAAAAAGTGGTGTTTCAAAATCAATCAAACCACAGAAGACGTAGCTGTTGCTCAATATGCTAGCACTTCACATTCTGTGCCAGCAAATGCATTTTAAAATTTACTGTATGACTATGTATTTAGAAAAAAGAAATCTGTTCATCACGAGCTGTATTTGGATTAATAGGCTTCCTGTGGCACCCCCCAACTTTTATAGCCATATTGCACACCAACATTCAGAACATAAGAATACATTCTAAAATACAAGATAATAATGACATAGGACATCACAAAACAAAAAAAAACACTTAGGGTTGGAATAAATAACTGCACAAAAAAGATTGATGGCTTACTCGATGGTGGTGGGCGTAGCCACAAACAACTGCCTACGATGCCAAACGGCACCTGTAGCAAAGGGAATTGAAACATCTCCAAGATACCTAAATTGTGGCCGCAAGGAAGAAATTACAATATACTGCTGATAAGCAAATGCACAATACTCAACGGTTTGGTCCCACACGGTCCACTCAGGCTGTGCAAGTAGGCCGCTAACAGGTTGGTAGGTCTCCCAGCTGCAGAAGCCAAATGCAGTTAACCAGTTTGTGTAACAAAGGTACAGCGAAGATCAATGCATATTTTCTTGTGGTAAGCAAATTTATTAGAATAATAGGTCAGCCTATGAGTGTACAACAGGGCCAAAAGATAACAATAAGTGCAAGCCACACTCTAGACTAACAGATAGAAAAATAGCATAACACGGAACTGGCAAACCTGCATGATTCTGATTAATAACGAATTCATAACAGCATAAAAGCTAGATAAGAATTTTGTGTAAAAACAAAAAGGTGATCTGAATTCTGAGATTAGGAGAAGAGAATTTTTAGCTATAGGTGACATAAGTAATAATGCATAATATGACTACAGAAATCACATTGCATCAACCAACAAAAATTCAAAGGATAATGCATGGATATCTCAAAGCAACAGGCACATCAATACCTGTATAATTGGAAATTTTGAGGAGGCCCTTCTTTGGATGAAAATGGATCATCTGAAGCAAATGATGATCCACTTCCTCCAAAACCTGATAAGGGCATAGATTGAACAGTCGATATAGCTGTTGCTGTCACAGGACTGATCCTACGAGATGTACGGTATGTGACACCAAGCAAAGCACCACCATGCAATCCAATTACCTGCATGATCACAACCACAACTATCATTCTCTTGAAGCGTTATTGAGTAATGACAACAACTTAATTAGAGAAGACAAGATTCTACTGCTGATTTTCTGCAGATAGCGGAAAAACTAGGTCTCCTTCTCACTGATCAACCAAAGATATGCACAAAGGTGAAAGCAACACCTATCCAAGGAAACATCTAAATTGCTATCGCATGCCACCTTAGGTTTGAAACTATGAAAATCCTAACACAAAGCACAGCCATAGTATGAAAGCAAAGAACCAGTGCAGTATCTAAATGATACCAACATGACAAGGTGCGGCCATGTGAAAGTAGAATTAAATTTCATACAATTTCACTAAGTATTCAGTATTTCTATTGTACTATTCACCAAAACAAACTTCATTGCAATTAAACAAGAAAAATGAATTAATAACCAGAAATAATTCACACGTAGCAATATGAATTTAAGAAAAAAATGATATTAACTGGACTACAAACTTTTACACCAGAAAGCCAGAAGAGAACATTTTTTACATGAAACAAATAGGAAATCAAAGATCAGTTGCACCCAAAACAATACAACGCCATGTGCAGTGTGCCAGAATATATGTCAGGGAAATGACTTAAATATGAGTAAACTTATTAAGATGAAAAATTTAATAAACTCCAGCATGTCTAAGAAGCTCCTACCAATGTCCAGCACATATTGTTCCTAGTACACCATATATGGCTTTTATTTATGCTGTGCAGTTTCATATTCCATCGAGAAGCAAGCGTAAGATTATCTAGGAATGTAATTACTGCCATGCTACAGTCAAAAGGTACTGAACTGAACTAAAAGAAAATGAAAGGAACTGTCCGAAGTAAAAATGAGAAAATAAGTGATGATTGCCAACCGGTTCACTGCGGCCATCAATGGATCTCTGCAAAACATGTGCTGCTCCATCATCTAATAAGATGCGCACTTGTACTGTGGCTGCAGAAGCAGCACTAGCTGCTGCAGCTGCAGCTTGAGCTGCAACAGCAGCTGCTTCCTTTGCCTTTTTAGAAGAACCGCCCTTCACAATAAGTGGCATCCTTGGAGGCAACACACTCTCTACCAAAGCATATCTGTCACGACAGGTGTCCCAAGCAAAGAGTTTCCCTGTACCTGAATCAACAACTGACCAATCACTTGCTTTGTATACAGCAAATGAAGGGATGTCTGGCCATATAACTGCAACATACCTGTAAACAAATGAATAATATTTTTTTAGAAAATTCATTAGAAGGCATATTACATCTAGGAAGCAATTAGCCACGGTATACATGCACAGCGGTACATTCCTAATTCAACCTAGGCGGACAATCATGTCAGAATGAGATTCTTTCGATGAAACTAAGGGCAGAACTACTTGTATCTCTGTATGATAGTCAAGTGCTAGCTGATACTCCCTCCGTCCTAAAATATAAGAGATTTTGGTTGGATGAGACATCCTAGTACTATGAATCTGGACACGAAGCCTCTGTCCAGATTCGTAGTACTAGGATATGTCCTATCCAACTAAAATCCCTTGGATTTTGAGACGGAGGGAGTAATATGTTATAACAGTTACTTACTTTCCAGAGCTGCTAACTGAAAGGATCGAATAGGAATCATGAGGAGCTGGCGTGCTGATATGCTTCTTGGTCTGCTTTACTACCAGCTGTTCTAAAGGGTCATTCCTTGACCTTCCCGTTTCAGATGTGACACCAGCATTTCCAAGGGAGGGATTTGCTGTGTTTGACAATTGGAAATTCAGCAGCTTAAGTTCTCTTTCAACAATGTAAACAGCAGAGTGTTCCTTGCTTTCTGCTGGTGTTGGTAGAGGAGCAACAGCTGGAAGTGCTCTTGGATCGAACTCGCTTAAAATAATACCAATATTAGTCCCAGTAGCAACAAGATGTGGTTGTAAGGGGTGTGCCACCATGCAGTAAACCTAAGAATAGCCGCAAAATTCAACCTATGATTAGCATGCTTGGAGATAAAACATTACTGGGGCTTTATCTTTATACCCCAAAATAAATCGTCAGAACAGGAAGTGATTGAGCATGGAGAGAAAAGGAAACCAAGCACATTTGATGATAAAGTCATCATTCACATATATTGTTCGTTCCATTTTCAATGCAAAAGGATATTGTATACGCAATTAAACTAGCCATGAGGGAAAAATGTCACAAAACCAAAAAAGAACATCTTAAACTTGGTCTAGTTATGCACTCTTTTTAAACCTTTAGGTGCATTGAGCAATACAGCTCGGAAGTTGGAACAGTACATACCAGTTTCCATAGCACTTCTATTCTACCTAGCAAATGGTATTCCAGATATGCATGTGCCATGCTACACCTGTGGTCAGATTTTAGTATTTTACTCTTTGAGGGCACATCATTCAATCCCTTCAAATTGTGAAAGCAACAAAAAGTTCATTGTGTTGCACAAAACACATGACCTAGCTCCTAACAACGAGAAAAATAAAGTGCAATTGCCGGTTAAGACACATACAGTAGCTTCATTGCATATAATTAAAAACATCATCGTCCAAATGATTATCTTATTTTCCGTATGATGAAGGAGCTAGAAGCATACCCTCAATTTCTTATGCTGTGCAAGGACTTGTGGAGGAACAAGCGAGGACAATTCACAGAGTGGTCTTGTTAAAGCAGAATAGGTTGGATGTTCTATGGCCCTGTAACACAAAATGAAAGAGGGATCAGAGAGATAAGTCATTATTGAAAGCACTATAAAATATCTATAACTTGATATTTCCTTCCAAAGTAACATACCATATATGGGAGTCCTTGACACAAGTCAGAATATCAAGGTTTGGTGCACGAGGATGACACCACGATGCAACACTATGGCAAGCAAGTTTAGGTACTGGTTTAATGCGTCTTATTTCCTGCACAGAAGATATGCTACTGCATAAGCTCTTCCCTAAATAACAAAAAAAATACAATCTCACGGAAATAGTGAATATACCTTAAATGTAACAGTATCCCAAATGGCTAAAGTTTTATCAGCCCCTATTGTAATGAGTTGTGGAGCACTTCCCATTACCCGTGAAAGTTCAACGGCAACTACACCTCCATCATGAGCCTTGAGGAAGACACACATAAAACAAATTAGGTTAACCAAGATATGAGCTGAACTATTAGGCAATGCTATTAAGATAATAGTGAAAGAACAGAAACATAAGAATATGCAAAAAAACTGATACCTTCAAACTAATCTTAGGGACGAGCTCACGAGAGTCATGGATATGATCAGCGCTCCATAATATAAGTAGACCATCACTACCACCAGAAACTAAATGTACCTGAAACCAAAGAAATATAAACTACTATAAATATCAGATAAGTAACATACAATACAAAAGACAACTCATATGTACATAGCAGAGGAAAAACATAGTACGATTGCGAGACACAAGCAAACAAAACCAAAGATGGAGAACAGTCATGCCATAGTTTTACCTCGCCTGCTGCAGACATGAATGTCATCAAGCAAGATATTGCTCCTTTGTGTCCACCTGTATACCTTCGCACAAGCTGCACGGATCCAACTGTAAGATTTAAAATGCAGTAATGGAGGAACAGAGGAAGAGGGTGGGACATTTTAACCTTCCATGTCAACATTGAAAGAACTCTTATCACTCCATCAGAAGCTCCAAACGCAACCAGAGGAGCGTCACTAGAAGATGACCTGGAGAGGAATTCCATACTGCAGAAGAAACATGCTCTAAGTCAAGAACCATAACTAATCTAAAGTTTTAAAGTACTTGCTGTGAGAGTGGCGTATGCTCTGTTGGTTACAACTTTACAAGACGAGCTGCTTAGACATACTAACAAAGAAAGAGAAAACAAGAGCAGCTCATTTGCTTTTCTTAATCTTGACTGGTAATAGTTCACTCGTTCTTCTCACCGACTACAATAAAGTCAAAAGACAGGAGGAAATGCAGCAGAAGCAGTACTAGTAAAATGTGCATAACCGCTAGGTTAATGAATAAGTTTGCATAGAACTACAGTCATGGAAAGCAATGGAACCATTCAGTCATGATTCATGAATGCCACATATACACAGCTTAAGTCCATGATATGGCAATTTACACCGTAATGCTCTATATATTCTGAGAGAATACCAGGCGCAGGCGCAAAATGTTAGTACCAAAAAACTTGGGAGCTAGTATGCTGCTGCCATGGTAAACTAATAACATAAAGTTCACCTAGTTTCTTTAATAATTACTATTCCCAGGTGGCCAAGAAAGATAATATTCTCAAATACTCAGATGCTAGAAATTTTTCTCAATTATAAGAGATTTAAACACTGATCCCGATGAATTGCTAACAGAAAAGTTTATGGAAATGGAATGCATTCAACTCAGAGAAGTGCTTTGAGCTGGCTAAAATCAGTGCCTTAGCATAAACCAGTGAAACCATAAGCTAATTTATCCAACTGTGGATCTCAACGGAAAAATAGCACTCATGATTATTTAATGTCAAACTTAAATTGTCAATCTCCTTTGGTCAATCCACAAGAAAGAAAGATGTGGTAAATTTGGCCAAAGTTTAGCGTATAGGCATTAAGCGATGTGGGATAAGCATTTCACAACTAGAATGGTTTTTCTTATTTTTGCTCAGAGCATTTCCTTTCACAATATGCTTGTCAAAGAACCATCATTTTGATAAGAGTTCATTTCAGGCTCATCTAAAACTAGCGAAAAAATAACACGAAGACAGATAGCCATAAGCCCGTAAACATGTGTAATCAGCAAAGTAAAGCATACCATAGAAGTGACTTGTTGTCAAGCTCTTGCTTAGGAACATCACGACCACGCATAGTCACCAAATCTAAAAATATCACTTTGTTCTCACAACAAATTACAACAAAATGCCTTCCTCTTGTAGATGGTGCAGGTGCACTGAAAGCGGATGATTGTTGATTGACTGCAGTTGGAGCCTCCGCAGCAGCAGAGCAATTGCGCCAATGTTGCCAAAAGCGAACATCGTCATCATAAAAGCTAACCTGCTTTACACTTGGGGAAGGACAGCGAACCATTTGGGAGTCAGATGATACCATGAAAATGGGGAACCAGAAAAGGAAAAAAACACTCAAATCAATACCTTCCCCCTCGGATGGCCTCAGTGGGCTTTCCTTTTGAATCTGCAGAGAATTTGGCGAAGATCAGAATAAGCCAGAAGCCCAAAAGTATATCTTATATATCTTATATAGAACTATAATGCTTTTGCACATCCATCTTTAAAGAAGAGAGATATAATGCAAAGACGGAGACAACATCCGAAAACTGAAACATCGTGACTATGGAACATTAAGAGGAATGATATGAAGCCAGAAAACATACTATTGTCATAAGGATCATACTACAGCTAACATCACTAGAGATTCAAATTTATACTGCATTGATGTATCTAGTGATGCCAAATCTTCAAAATATAAGTTACTTCTAATGATTAATCCCTCTGCAAAAAAGAATGCAGTTATTGCATTATTTCCACTTTCTACCCCTAATTTAATCATATGAAAGAGGTTCAGTATTTGTTGTACGCCACGTAGTAGGGGTATGTATGGCCATTTCTTGTTAACATTTTTTTCTGAATTTGGGGCTTCCATGTTCTGGACATGTTGTGAGTTTGGACAGGTATTATGAAATGTATGCACTATTTTGAGAATAAAAGAGAAGGCAGTAAACAAAAACAACGATAAATTGAAATGATATCAACCCCCGATTTCACGATACATTAACACTTCTCTTGTAGTTGCTTCTTGAATATGAGTGCATGAGACGAAAGCTTATCACTAAAAGGTATGTTTATTACTATGAGAGGCTATGAGATCACATTACTACAGGAAATTAAGAAAAGTAGTATTCTAGCTCTACACAGACACATCGAATTCTCAACAGTCCTAAATCAGGAGAGAAACGCATATTTTTCCTTATTTCAACCATTTAAACGTACATGCATCTGGATTGTACAACACTAGGTAAGTTGCAAATCTAACATTACCACTTTAGGCCAGCATAACAACTATATAGCATGCCAAACTACGATCACAGCTAGAACTACTGCACCACATACCAGTGTCTCCCTCGGCGAGCTTCTCAAGCTTAACTCCAACCAACCGCCGCTCATCTATGCCACCCGCCTTCAGCTCGTAGATCACCTGACACCACACAAATCAACAAATTCAAACGCCGGCCGAGATCAATTGCTCACTAAGATGGCTTTCCGGCACGATGAGATCAAATGGAGCAAAAAAATAAATTGAGGCCCAATCCACACAGGATCTCTCGCGGAAAGCGGTACCTGGCGGTGCTCCCAGTCCCAGACGGAGACGCGGTCGTTGGCGTCGGCGGTGACGAGCCAGGGGTGCGTGGGGTGGAGCTGGATCTTCACCACCTTGTCGCTCGTCGGCCGGAACGCCCTGAGGCGGAGCATCTCGCCGCGCGTGGCGGCGGCGAGGCCGCCTCGGTCGAGGTGGTGGGCGGCGCGGTCGCGAGGAGAGATCTGGAGGGTGAAAGGAGCAGGAGGGGGTTAGTGATGCGCTGCGAGCTCGCGGGGGTTGGGAGGTCGGGGAGATCTGAGCTGGGGATGGAGAAGAAACTAACGATGGAAAGGGGAGATAGAGCAGAAGAGAAGAGGGTGAGTTGTGGAGATATGGGCTTATTTAGTTAGTATTGGGCCGCGATGGAGGCTCGTTGGATTATTTAGGCCCACAGAGGAGCTATGCTTTCTGTCCAAATTAGGTTTAAGTCCAAAATAGATTTCACTTAGGTTTTGGGCCATGAAACGTTCTGGTGACGAGTCGCCGAAAATTGAAATTAATTCCTCCCATCAGCCTGGCCTAGGAATTTTGCGAAAACGAGTGTAAGAGGCAATCGTGCAAAAATGGTGTTCTTTTTATTAAAAAAACAGAGAACAAACACACGCTCATAACAGACACACCCTCATATAACCATTAAAAAATTACTCGTAAATACGAGCATGCGGATTTTAAGTCTTACTCGAGTTAGAACCGGTTTGTCGTTCAACGATGGTACCCATAGAGCCACTTGTCTTTTTTCTGTTACTAGCAAAATGCACGTGCGTTGCAGCGGGAGACGACGCAGGGAGGGAAGCAGGTGGAGGGCAAAGGTCCAGGCGGCGACGCGGGAGCTTCGAGCGGCGATGGGGGGAAGGGCGCAGGCGAGGCGCGGACGGGGACAGAAGAGAGGAATGCAAGAGGTCTTTTTTTCATCTAAGCCCTTCTTTTATTTTCAGCATTGGGATTATGGTCCAGGCGTACTGCGGGTTAATTTCGAAAAAACTCAAGGGGTTTTCTGCAAAATAGTCAGGTAAAACAAAATTTAAGTGAAAACACTACTTACTTTATAAATAGTTATAGTTATAGATTATAGATATAGATTATAGATATATATTATAAATTATAGATATATATTATAGATATAGATTATAGATATAGATATATACCGATCTAAATAATTAGGTGTGAATGATACGCTACAATCAGAGACCATCATCACTACTGTTCATTAGGACAAAGATTGATATCCACAGTATCATGCGGCCGGATGATTAAGTATATTCGCGATGGTGAGCGGTGACCTAGCTAAGTTCCACATGATGACATGAGCGTCATCGTTTTAGCTTGGATCGAGTGATGCCATGCATGCACAAGCGCACATGCAGCAGCTATATAACTACCTCAAAATCTTTGTCTAATCTCGTCCGAGAATCCCGCATGATCAATGGATCGCGCATGCAGTCCCTCTCCTCGCGTGCTCATTAATGAAGTCATCGAGCAAAATAACGACTCTAGCAAGTTTTTTAACAAAGAGAGTGATCAAATCTAATTTTATCTATCGTTCATCTCTATTTACATTACTTTGAATGCTTCCACCAATCCACTCTCTTTCTCTCCCATTAAGTTTGTGTGGAAGTTGCTCTTTATATGAGAGATGGTTTCTCCTTTTTTTTCTTCACTTCTCTTTTTCACATCATTATATGAGTCTATACGGTACCTTGAGGCTAGTGATCGATAAGGGGCTTATAGTACTTCCTCTAAGGAGCAACTCTCACGATAGTAAACGCCCAATTAATGCCAGATAATAGCGACCGGTGTTCGAGCATTGGTGGATAAAAGATAAAAGGATAACTGAGCCACAAACTTTGGAGGCTAATCAGCTAAAGTTTATTTACTCATGATCATTTGCGTCCAGTACTACTGCACGTATGGTAGCAAAATTACTTGCTCGGCCAGGAGAGCTAACCACCAACACACACACACACAACGTTTGCGTTCCACACCACACATGCGTGCATGGAGCGTGCTCTTTCGAAGACGATGGGCCCGTTCGTTAATGCATAGTTGGCTAAAAAACGATGGGCTCCCGTGGACCGCGATTGGAAAAAATTTAAATTTGGGCCGCTCGAGTACTGTGGAAGATGGCACTCTTACGAATGGAGTTAACGACCGTTGGGTGAATGCAAATAAGGGCGTCTACGCGGCCTAACGACCACCTATCACCATCATCTTCGTCGTGCGTCTGGCGTGCGAACTTGGCGAAGCAAGTGTTTGCATGGCATGTCTTGTTCATCCCAGCTTTTCCGCCGCGCTACTCACGCCGCAGCCATGCCACACCACCCAGCGGGCCAAAGGCTGCCTCCGTCACGGATTGGGATAGTGCCTTTGTTTACCCGGCGAACAAAGGGCGGCACCGGTGTGATTCATCCCGGTCAAAAGCTGCACCCAATCCCTTAATGCAACACGGATCGGTAGATTTTAGCAAGACTGACGCGATGGTTCATTACAAGCTGTGCGCAGGAAACTCGCCGAGGCAGAGCATCGCATCGGACGAGGGGAAAGCTTGCGCAGTCCGCCATTGATCCCGTAGCGGGCATGCATGGCGATGGCGCAGGCGGCGTGAGGTATGCGCATCAGCGTGCCAAACAGTAAGCATTCAAGCTCTCCATTTCTAGGCCCCCAATCCCGCGGCTATTTGAAGCTCTCCCTCGCGCAAGATGGCTCCACGAGGTTGCAAGCGCAAGTTCGCAAGCACTAATCCTATTCCCCCTTCCTTCCCTAGTGCTACGCCCTACATTGAGCCCCAAATTTCCCTTACGGCAAGCTTCGATGCCCACTCAGACGAAGCATCGTTCGATTCATTGGTGACGGATGGTGCCTCCGGTTACACCGAGCTCAACGACATTGAAGCCGTTGCCCATGTAATCCGAGTGTGCGCCATCAAATCTCCTGAAGCAGTGATTCAGCTTGTACGTTGGCTCACTCCTAGCACGGTTGCAAGATCGCTCGATTGGGACCTTCTCCAGTCGGACCAACTACTGAAGGTAGCTTTCTACTCTCACTATGCAATTTCGCTTGTGCGCAATGGTTGTTTGTTGACTTGTGCGATTAGATGGCCGGTGGTCATGGGCATTGGACCGAGGAGGAGCTACGGGTGTTCTTGGATAGCTGTCTCGAGGAGATAGCTGCCAGGAACATTACCTCCTCGTGTCCAAAATCCTAGGGTTACATAAACTTGCGCGCAAAATGTTGGAGAGGGCAGACAAACAAGTTAAACCGTCATCAGTTGAAGAACTTTTGGGGATCTTGTTGCTGTCGCTTCAGTACATGGACATGGCTTGTGACTCAGGCTACCGGTCTCGGTCGTGACCCTGTCACGCAAACAATTTCCGCCAGCCCCGATTGGTGGGATCAAATGGAAAATGTAAGTCTACATATCGTTCCATTATAACGTTACCTTCGATTTTTGTTTGTGTCATATTATTGTATCAAAACCCACTTACGTCACAGTTAGCATTTCTGTACATGTCATTTTATTATGTTGCATACATCAAACTTGATATGAGCAACACTTTCTGAAATGTCCAAAACTATTTGTCCATACAAAGTAAGAAATATTTGTGATATATCTTTAGGATATAATCAAAGTTCATATGATTAACACTATTTGTCCATATAAAGTTTGTAGTACATGTGCGATATCTATAGGACATAATCAAACTTGAAATGTTAATCACTTTGTTTTCAGTAGATAACCATTTTCTGCTTACCCCATGGCTAGTTAATGTTTTGTAGTAGAGAAATGATATTTGTAGGTAACCATTTTCTTTACAAATGTTCATGTTACTTTGATATTATGAAATCAACATGTACTTTAGGTAAAATCTATGTACTTCACAAATTAGGTTTATGCCTTCGAATAAAATTTGGTGAATACGTTTAGATTGAACCAAGGAGTCATGCTCATTGCAGAAAAGTGACCTGACAAATTCACACAATATGTCTTGCATATGCCTATCTTCTATGGAAAAACTTGCATTAACTTCTTTTTGCAAAATTGTTCAGAATATCACTTGCACTACAGTTGCACACAACCTATGCTATATGTTTGATTGTACATATTTCTGAGTACTTGATCATGTCTTTTCAGTATGTCCTTTTGAACTCACTAGTTTTATTTACAGTGCTAATTACAATTGCTGCCTCAAATTAAAATGTTTATTACTTGTTGCTTTCTGAGCTAAATTAATCCGTGCAAACCCCCCAAAAAAACAGGTGCATCTTGCAACCTCTGTGCCTTAGGTAGCAGCAAAAGTTGCAGTTCTATAGGTAGATAGAAAAATAATCACTTATGAACTGTAGTTTATATACACGTGTATATATATGTGTACGATGGATGAGCTAGACAAACAAATATCCATGGATATGGAATAAATAGTTCAATGCTACCATGTCCGGGTTCAGATCCTCAAAGTAATGCAACTATATTGCTTGTTTGATGCTACTATGCTCTGATGATGCTGATGTTAGTACACATTGGTGCCATGTTACCTATGCTCACCACTTTGTCTCTTGACCTTTTTTTTCCTTGTGCTATCATATAACTGTCTGTTACATACTTGTATTGTCACTGTTTTCCATGCAGAGGAGGAGAGGTGCTAAGGTGTTTAGGACTGCACCACTCCAATTCATAAGGGAACATCATGCAGTGTTTCGTGGTCGCACTGTCGTCGGAAACCACTCAGCTGTAGCAGGGGCTGAAGCATCTAACGAGGTTGTTAATTTGCAGGCTTTGCCACTTGACATAGACGATTTGATGGACGACCCAGACATGCCTCTGTCACTAGAACCATCCAACCGTCGTGGCAGACGAGCTGGGAAAACTGTTGCCACCCCTGGTAGCGCAAAATCTAGTGGCTCAAAGCGCTCCAGGGGTGACTCTGCTAGTGAAGCTCTCAATAGGCTTGCTGACCTGAGGGTCAAGTCTCAGGAGAGCAAAGCACAACGTATGCATGAACGGGAGACTCGGAGTGGAGGTGCATGTCTGGATATGCTTAAGTCCGATGGCCATTCTTTTGATTTCGAGGTTTTTCACATGGGGGTGATTCGTTCAACGACCCTTATTACTGCCACATTTTCATAGATAATGCATGCACTCCATCTCAGCGTGATTTTTTTGTCCGCACCCACTATGCAATGAAGGTTCAGGTGACCCAACAGGATTTGGTGGCTGGTTTGGTCCAGGAGGTGGTGGTGGCTTTGGTGGAGGTTATGGTCCGGGTGGTGGTGGATTCGGTGGAGGTTTCGGACTTGGTGGAAGCTTTGGTCCTGCTGGGTCTTATGGAGCAGATGGAGGGGCATTGTGCTAGATGTGCTAATGGAGATGGCACCTTTATAAGTAACCCTACTTTATTATGTTAGAAAATGCTTAATGTCGGCTTGTTTAATTACCTGTTGAGTGTTGAGTGTTATGTTGTTTTCCGAACAATAATCTGTGTTTGTTCTATCATCAATGCATTATCGTAGAATCCAGAAACTTACGCTTTCCATTGCCTCCGTATGTTTACACAATATTTTTTTGTGAAGTTGTTTAAAAATCAATCCTTCTTCTGCAGATATGTGAAACTTTTTATTCCCTAAAATAATTTCATATGTTTTGTCCAACTTGAATTGTAATTACCATTAAATTATATATGTTTGTGCATTGCTCCTTAGGAAAATGAGCAGTTCTATAGAGGGAAGCGAAGGATCAGGCAGTGAGTACACAACAGAAGAGGATGAAATTATCTTACAACTTGCTGCAAGTTTGGAGGAAAACGTCAATGTATGAGCCCCTAGACGTTCATCCCAACAATCCGGTATGTCATGGATGATGGAGACCATGGAGAATGAGTCTCAATTCCAGAACATGTTTCGAATGAGGTCTTCCCAAATTCACGCTCTTCACTGGCTTTTGACGAGCAGATACGGTTTGCAAGATACAGTGGAGATATGTACTATGGAGGCCATTGGGATTTTTCCTTTTACAATGGCCGGGGGTAATGGTCACCAGGCAACGAACAACAGAATGGTTCGTTCTGGTAGTGCTATCATTATTTATTTCTACAAGGTACTTGATGGCATGGCTAGACTAGCAGGCGACATCCTCAAGCCAGTAGATCCCAATAACTTCCCACAGCACTATCGTGTGCTACAAGATGAATCCTTCCTTCCATTTCGTCACGCCATGGGTGCAGTTGACGGAACGCACATTCCAGTTATTGTGCCATGGAGGATGGCGATTGAGTACCGCAACCGGCACAATGAGACATCCCATAATGTACTTGTGGTTATTTCATGGGATGATCGTATTATTTTCGCTGATGCGGGATGGCCGGGATCGGTGCATGATCAAAGGGTTTTTCTAACGCTGTCGAAGCTATCCATGGAGTTTCCCACGGTTGCCATGGGGTGAGTTAATTTATGCTCTTAAATTATAGCACCTTTTTTGCAATACTTTCTTACTAACGTTGATACTGCAAGTTCAATAGCGTACGTGATATGTTTGTTTTACACAGGGAAATACCTCCTGGTGGATTCAGGTTATCCGAGCAGGTACGGGTTCATGCCTCCGTACCCGCATTACCAGTACCACATGGATGACTTTGGTGGCGATGACGCAGTTCCTCCAGTTGGAAAGGAGGAAAAGTTCAACTACATGCATTCAGCAATGCGGAACACAGTTGAACGGAACTTTGGGATCGTCAAAAATCAGTGGCATATTCTCAGACAAATTCCATCATATCCTGACCTGGTGGCTCAAACGAAGATTATACAAGCAGCTCTCGCGCTTCACAACTTTTGCATCGATAGTGCCGATGAGCATTTTGACACGCAGAACCCGTTGTACAACGGGTTCCCGATAGTTCCGTTGGCTCCACCGCTGTGCGGTTGGTATGATGCACCCAACAGTGAGGCAACAATGTCCGCATACCGTGAGACCATAGCTGAGCAGGTCCGTATGGGCTAGCCATTATATGGAAGCATGGCATTGTCGTTGCCTGATTGATCATTCATTTACCAGTAATTCGTATTACTACCTTGTTTGTTTATTTACCTTATTCCCTCTAGCTTGAATTATATGACGAGAAACCTCCTTGCCAAACAATATTTGTATTGTATATTATTTGATGCAAGTTAGCATTATTGTCACGTTAAATATTTGATTTCCCGTAATTGCATATTACTTTGTAATACTAGGCGTGCATTATTTTGGTGGCTGCTGCATGATTCGAAAAAGAATGGACAGATAGCAAGACCGCACTGTCTACGGGAACAAAGCAATGTGTGCATATAGCAATTTGAACGCGCCTAATACATGATAAACATAGATTTGCACCGCATTCCTCACTGACGAATTGGTCCCACGAAGTATTGGACCCACTGTGAGCCAAACATTCCATTTACATCCCGTGCTAGTCACTGTTAACGTCTGTGGGGCCCACATTCTATTGCGCATGCAGTGGAAGGCATCAGCCTGTTCTTCGCAGTGGGTCCCACGTTGATTTTGCATGCATTGCGCGGCAGGAGTCACATGCCGACGCCGTCTTACGCGCTTATCGTCCTGTCTTGAATGCGCGTCAATAGAGGGCTTCGGAACAAGCGGCGAGAAGCGACGAGATTGGACGGCCGTCACGCGCCATGCTGACGTTATCCGTGATCACCGACAACTGCCGTCTACATATAGTGCCGCTTCGTCAAAACGACGTTTACACATGCATTTACTATAGTGAACAGGTGTTACTGACTTTGGAGACAATGGATTTCGTCAGCTGCATATTAGTTGCAAAATACTCACTAATGAACAGGCCCGAAATGTCTCCAAAGACCTAGCCTGTCGGCCGATCTACACACATGCTGACAAGAGAGGCAGATTGAGAGCTTGAGACTCACGGCGAGCACCAACGGGTCCACAAGGTATGCATGGTTGTGGAGATTATGGCAATCGGGTATCCACATGGCAAGCTTATCCGACTGGAGATAGGGATAGATTGCGCCTGCCAAATATGTAAACCAAATATGACTTGGGTGTTACGTTGCCGATTGAGATAAGGCAACGGCTCATAGTCACGGTTTGGTAAGATTGAGGAAACCGACTTAGAGTAAGATAGGGTTTCCGATTTGTAAGCCCACCTCCAAAGACTATATAAGGGGGTGAGGGGCGTCCCTTGAGGGATATCAGATTTATGAATTTTCTGAGCTATTAGCTTTCAACTTTAGATCTTGAGATCAATAAAGACACTCGGCGAATCGAATCCCCGAAACAGGAGTAGGGTATTACCTCACGAGAGGGCCTGAACCTGTCTAAATTCTTGTTTTCCACCTAACCCATCGAGCTTGGCGATCTTGACTGCACCCCCAAAATTCTATTGCCGAAACCGAGTTTCGACAGTTGGCGCGCCAGGTAGGGGCCCACGCGTCAAGACTTCTTCAACAATCTCGCTGACAAGCGCGATGGGATCTTCTTCAAACTTCGACGGCTTCGCCACCAGCGACTTCGACAAGTTCTCCTCCTACGACTCGAATTCGAACCGGTCAGAGGGAGAAACCCACTCGGCGCCGTTCAGGCTCTCGAACAACGCCAAGATCTACGACGATATCTTGGATTCCAAGATGCAATCCATCCGCTCGGAGGGAAGAACTCACTCGGCGCCGTTCGGACTACCGAACGCCGCTGAGATCTGCAGCGATCTTCTCATCTCCCCAACGAAGACAACCTACTCGGAAGAAGACCTCTCGACACCGTTTGGATTACCAAACACCGCTGAGATCTACGGCAAGCTTCTCTCCCCCAAGTCGAGGTCGACCCACTCGGAGGAGTCCACATCCTCAACCTATGACTCGGACTGGAACGATCCAGATCTGAACAACCCAGGCTCAAGGGAGGTCACGGTTATCCTCCAGCCATTCGGTTCATGATCATCTTCGGAACTCAACGAATATCTCGGCTCTTCGGGCTTTGACGACCTTTACGGCATCCCCTCGGACGAGCGAGCGATTCCCACTGCAACAAGGACTACGAGCCGAAGTGCTTTGACGTCCTCATGGGAGGTGGCCGAGTCCGGCTCGGCCATGGCCCGAGCTTGCGGAAGAAGAGCGAGCCGGGATCGAGCAAGAGCGCAAGCTGGCGGAAGAAGAGAAGAAGCGCAAGGAGGAAGCCAACAGAAGAAAGCAGGATCTAAGGGCAGCCGGACGATCCGCTCAAGAGGCTATTCTTCAAACGCGGGTCCGCAACACCAATATCTTCCAGACGTCACAGCAGAATGCTGTTGCTGCCCTCACACTCCTGGACACCGTCATCGAGACGACGCCCCCCCGACGTGACTCCAATCCTAGACAAGATCAAGACCATCGTTGCAGCTACGGCCAACGGTCACCCCTCCACCTCAGCACGAAGGCCGACTGAGTCTGTGGCTGAAACGCCCGACAGAAGCCGACTCCCGCTGTTAAGGTCAAGGGATTATAAGAGGCCCAAACCAGATCGGTCAACAACCAGGCCAAGAGGCCCACGCCACAAGTCCACACAGAAGCATCAGGAGCAAACGGCCGACTCCCGCGAGAAGCAACATGGACGTCCACCCGTCCACCACCGCGCCCGCCGCAACAACAGCTCCAGCTACCGAAGCAGCCTACCAAGGACCCCGCCAAGTGATCTGTGGGAAGTCCTCGATCGTCGCTACAAAGAACAGGATCAACGCACCCGGGAAGATCGAAGGGGATCACCCGACAGCAACGACGACGGAGTATCAGCTTTCACTCGGGAGCTTCGCCGAGTGCATTGGCCGAATGAGTTCAAACCGACTGGAATCGAGAAGTACGACGGCAAGACCGACCCCGAGTCATGGCTGACCGTGTACACTCTCGCCATCTGTGCAGCAGGAGGCGACAACAAGGCCATGGCCAACTACTTGCCCGTGGCCCTCGCCAACTCAGCCAGGAACTGGCTCACGAGCTTGCCAAGAGGCTCAATCGGCTCGTGGAGTGAGCTGAGGGACCACTTCGTTGCCAACTTCCAGGGCACCTTCGAGAGACCTGGAACCCACTTCGATCTCTACAACGTCATCCAGAAGCCGGACGAACCTCTGAAGGACTACATTCGACGCTTCTCCGAAAAGCGCAACAAGATCCCCAACATCACCAACGACATCATCATCGTTGCTTTCCAGAAGGGAGTCCGTGATGAGCTGTTGATCGGGAAGTTTGGGTGCAAGCCACCGAAGACGGTGAAACAGATGTTTAAGACGGTAAATTCTTATGCCAAATCCAACGATGCCATCAAAGCGGCGCGCCAAGACCGGCCCGACAGGAGGGATGACAAGCAGGCGGGAGGAAGCCGGAATCCTAAGAAGGATAACGACAACAACAATCAGGGCCAAAAGGACCGCAAGCGCCGACCCGAAGATCTAGTTGCCGCAACCTCCAACTCCCAACGCCACCCCCGAGTCGCGGCCTACAACGCCATCATGAATGCTCAGTGCACGCATCATCCCAATCACAAGCACGCGGCTAAGGACTGCTTTATTTATAAACAGTTCGCCGAGCAATATGCGGCACAACTCAACAAGAAGTTGACTGATGAAGCCGGTCCATCGGGCGCCAAGAAGAACAACACGGCTGAGAATGCCGAGCCCTTTCAAGACCCCGTGGGCGAGCTGAATCACATCTTCGGGGACGCTAGCCTATGAATCCAAGAGGAAACGAAGCTAACCGGCCGAGAGGTCAACGCGGCGCAACCGAGGTCCCACGGTACCTACGATGGTCGGAGGTGGCCATCACTTTGACCGCTCGGATCATCCCGACCGAGTGGTTCACCCGGGCGCTATCCACTCGTCTTGGACCCGGTGGTCCGCAACATCAAGCTCAAGCGCGTCCTCATCGATGGGGGCAGCGCCCTCAACATTTTGTTCGCCAAGACCTTGGACGAGATGCAAATCCCGAGGGCCAAGCGAAGGCAAGCTCAGCCCCTTCCATGGAGTTATCCGGCATGTCATCTACACCACTCGGGCATATCGCCCTTCCGGTCATCTTCGGAGTTCGAGAGAATTTTTGGATGGAGAACGTCACTTTCGAGGTGGCCGACTTCGAAACGGCCTACCACGCCATCATCGGAAGGCCTGCACTCACCAAGTTCATGGCAATACCCCATTACACCTACCTCTGCATGAAGATGCCGGGTCCCAACGGCATCATCACTCTTCGCAGCGACGTGAAGCAAGCCTTCACCTGCGACAAGGAGAGCTGCGACATAGCCCAATCTCGCGAGAGATCTCGTGGCCAGCAAGAAATCCGATTGGCCGCATCGACTTCGGCAGAGGGTGAAATCCCCACGAAGAAGATAGCCAAATCAGGAACCAGCGACGCCACGACCAAGAAGATCTCCCTTGATCCTTCGGATCCCTCGAAAACTGCTGTAATCGGCGCTAAACTAGATCCTAAATAGGAAAGCGTGCTCGTCACCTTCCTCCAAAATAATAAAGATATTTTTGCTTGAAAACCATCTGATATGCCTGGAATTCCTAGGGAGGTGATCGAGCACTCTTTACACGTCAAAGATGACGCAAAGCCGATAAAACAACGATTACGCAGATTCGCGCAGGATCAAAAAGATGCCATCAAGGAAGAGCTCACAAAGCTCCTAGCCGCCGGCTTCATCAAAGAAGTTCTACATCCCGACTGGCTAGCCAACCCAGTTCTGGTCCGGAAAAAGACGGGGCAATGGCGCATGTGCGTTGACTACACCGACCTCAACAAAGCCTGCCCCAAAGATCCATTCGGGCTGCCTCGCATTGACCAAGTCGTAGATTCAACAGTCGGCTGCCAACTCTTGAGCTTTTTGGACTGTTACTCGGGCTACCACCAGATTAGTTTGAAAGAATCCGACTGCCTGAAGACATCGTTTGTCACGCCGTTTGGAGCCTACTGCTACATCACCATGCCCTTCGGCCTGAAGAACGCCGGGGCCACATACCAACGCATGATCCAGAGGTGCTTTCAGACGCAGATTGGGAAAAACATGGAAGCTTATGTCGACGACGTCGTTATCAAGACCAAGCAGAAAGAAGACCTGATTGCTGACCGAGAAGAAACCTTCGCAAATATTTTGGCCTTCAGAATGATGTTAAACCCGGAGAAGTGTACTTTCGGCGTCCCATCAGGCAAACTGCTCGGCTTCATGGTGTCACATCGCGGCATTGAAGCTAACCCAGAAAAGATGAACGCTATCTTGAATATGAAGCCCCGAGTAACCAGAAGGATGTCCAGAAGCTCACTGGCTGCATGGTGGCGCTAAGCCGATTCATCTCTCGACTCGGCGAACGAGGCATGCCATTCTTCAGATTGCTGGAGAAAATAGATGACTTCCAATGGACCTCGGAAGCCGATAAGGCCTTTGAAGATTTTAAAGAATTTCTCACGACGTCGCCCGTCCTAGCCTCACCTCAGCCTCAGGAGCCCCTGCTACTGTATGTTTCAGCCACTCACCAAGTGGTTAGTACGGTCCTCGTGGTCGAGCGCGAAGAAGAAGGACGGGTCCAGAAGATTCAGAGGTCGATCTACTTTGTTAGCGAAGTGCTGGCTGAAGGGTTACGCGGAAGCTACGCTAGCCGAAAACAAAAATTTTCTACCGCGCAAACCAGGAACACTTGCAAGTAAGGGCCGATAGATCGTTACCGATTGGAGTAGAGCGCAGCGGAATAGCCAATCAGGACAATCCGATCCGGAACAGTGTAGCCGATTCCGGAGACGGCCGATCCGAAGCCGATCAACGGCGCGCAACGTAGCGGCGCCTCTACCGGTATCCACACGTCCGGGGACGAACGCCGAACACCCGTGTGCTAGCACGCGATGCAAGGCTAGGGTTTGGCTCGAAAGTGGGGAGGGTTTCCGTGGAGATTGATCTCGGCGACTTTTGTTGCACGCGATGCAATTGACATACCGCAACTCTCCACCCCTCCCTCCTTTATATAGAGTTGGCCGACGGGACTAGTGACCGATTAGGACTCTATTTTAAATCGGATCTCATCCGTATCTCATAGAGTTGGCCGCCCACACGTCGTAAGCCCATAGGACTCTATCCGATCGGATCCCTATCCGATCGAGCCGTATCCGAGTCCAACTCGAATGCTGTTCTTATCCCCTTAAGCGTGCGACCACAGCAGGTTCGGTATACTCGGTTTCGGCTATAGTCTAACTTAGCCGATCGTCGGCTCGAGTCCAACTCGGCCAGACACACATGGGCGCCTAGCGGCACATATTGACACCATAGTATACAAGAATATAATATCGGCTCGAACCTGTAATGTGTACACAAATCCCTTTGCCTCACGATACCGGTTAAGCTATAGGCAAGATGTGTGCCATCCCTTCAATAGCTTAACCATTCACTCGAACCGTATTGGATTATCATGCATTGATTGACTCCTCAATCAACTTAGCATGGCCATGCATTTCCATAATCCATTACCTCGAGGGCCCAGAGATATCTCTCCAAAGGAGGGGCAAATTCCATCTTGATCACTCACATCCCACTCCATGTTTCATAGCAAACCCGAAAACTACCTTTATAACTACCCGATTACGGAATAGCGTTTGGTAGTCCCAAAGTAGGCTACTACACATGTTGGAATCCATGGTGATCTCGGGTCTAAGGACTTTGTACCAACACTACTGAGACCAACTAATGGCACATTAATTCTGTAGTGTCTCATGGTGGGTCTATCCAACAATGTGTTCTTCAACACATATGTCCATGTTTATTGATTTGGTATCTCCATACCCATGATCTATGAGACATGATCATCAATCAATAAACATGCCGATCTTAGAATCATATTTGTTCCAACAATATGACATATGATCGAGGATCGTTTAGAAATAGATTCATACATATAGAGTCTCATAAATAAGTCACGTACTTATTGATCAATACAAGATGTCTATTTCATGGAACCGAATAACACTTTATTCATTTATACATAAACATTGACGTGATATCCAACATCTCCATGTTGCCTCTAGGGCATATCACTAACAATCTCCCACTTGCACTAGAGTCAATCATGTAAGTATCTAATACCCATTGCTCTTGTGTGCGCCTCATGCTTCGGTGAGGAGAGGTTTTGTCGGCGGATCGACTATGTTGAGATCCGTGTGCACTTTGCATATCTTGACATCACCTCTGTCCACAATCTCGCGGATGAGATGATATCGCCGAAGTATGTGTTTGGACTTCGATGTGACCTCGGCTCCTTGGCTTGCGCAATGGCTCCACTATTGTCACAATAGAGAGACATTGGACCGTCGTACTAGTCATCACACCAAGCTCGAAACGAATTTCTTGATCCAAACGCCTCCTTTGCGGCTTCCGAAGCAGCAATGTACTCGGCCTCCGTTGTAGAATCAGCAACGGTATCTGCTTGGAATTCTTCCAGTGATGCGCCTCCGTTCAAGCGAAACGAACCGCATTGCGATCTATAATCATCCTTGTCTGTTTGGAAGCTAGCATCGGTGTAACCACTTACAACGAGCTCTTCTTCACCTCCATAGACTAGGAACATATCCTTAGTTCTTCTCAAGTACTTAAGGATATTCTTTACGCATCCAGTGACCTTCACACGGATCGGCGTATCTGCTCGTAGCACTCAAAGCGTACGAGACATGCGGCGTGTACAAAGCATGGCATACATGATGGATCCAATTGCCGAAGCATATGGAACCATACCCATCTTATTCCGCTCATCATGTGTCGAGGACACCGATTCTTGCTAAGATTAATGCCATGTGACATGGGCAAGAAGCCTTTCTTGGAATCATGCATGTTGAACCTTTTCAACACCTTGTCAATGTATGTACTTTGGCTTAATCCAATTAGCCTCTTGGATCTATCTCTATAGATCCGAATGCTAATATATATGTTGCCTCCCCTAAGTCTTTCATGGAAAAACTATTTTTCAATGAAGACTTGACGGATTCAAGCATAGGGATATCATTTCCAATCGGTAATATGTCATCCACATATAAGATTAGAAATACAATTGCGCTCCCACGACCTTTTTGTAAACACAGGCCTCTTCTTCGTTTTTGATGAAACCAAACCCTTTGATTACTTCATCAAAACGAATATTCCAACTCCGAGATGCTTGCTTCAATCCATAAATGGATTTCGTAGCTTGCATATCTTTCCGAGCGATTCTGGATCGACAAAACCCCGAGGTTGTATCATGTATACATCCTCGCTTAGGTTTCCATTTAGGAAAGCCGTTTTGACATCCATCCGCCATATCTCATAATCGAAATATGCAGCAATCGCTAGGATAATCCGAATAGATTTAAGCATTGCGACGGGCGAGAAGGTTTCATCATAATCAACTCCTTGAATCTGTTTAAAACCTTTCGCCACCAATCGCGCCTTATAGATGTGAACATTTCCATCCATATCGGCCTTTTCTTAAAAACCCATTTACACTCAATGGTTTTGACACCATCGGGTGGATCAACCAAGTTCCAAACTTGATTGTCGTACATGGATTCTATTTCGGATTTCATGGCTCCAAGCCACTTGTTGGAATCGGGTCCCACCATCGCTTCCTCATAGGTCTTAGGGTCATCGTTGTCCAACAACAATATGTCTCGTTGTTCCGCACTGTGTACCGTCGGGCGCACGACGTGATCTTTCGACCTCCGTGGGGCGGTGTATCTACAACCGGTGGCGCAACACTTTGTTCCTCCTGTTGTGGTTACGTGGTCGCTGAAACATTTTCTGGTGTTTCTTGAACTTCTTCAAGATGCACCCTGCTCCCACTAACCCTTCTTGAAAGAAACTCTTTCTCCAAGAAGACACCGTGTCGGGCGACAAACACTTTGCCTTGTTCCCGATTATAAAAGTAATATCCCTTAGTTTCCTTAGGATATCCCACAAAGAAGCACTTGTCGATTTGGGTGTGAGCTTGTCGACCGTAAACGTTTTACATAAGCTTCACATCCCCAAATTTTGAGAAAAGACAAACTAGGGGTTGCCCTGTCCATATCTCATATGGTGTCTTTTCAACGACTTAGATGGAACTCTATTTAGTGTGAGCGCAGTTGTTTCAAGAGCATATCCCGGAAGGATAACGGAAGATCACTTTGGCTCATCATCGACCGCACCATGTCCAACAAGGTGCGATTTCTCCGTTCGGACACCCCATTCCATTGTGGAGTTCTGGCGGAGTCAACGTGGAACAATTCCACAATCTTTCGGATGATTACCAAACTCTTGGCTCAAGTATTCCCCTCCACGATCGATCGTAGAAACTTGATTGTTTTCCTAAATGATTACGTACTTCATTCGGAATTCTTTGAACTTTTCAAAGGATTCGGACTTATGCCTCATTAAGTAGATATAACCATATCTACTAAAGTCATCTGGTAAAGGTAATGAAGTACGATAACCACCTCGGCCGTTGAGCTCATTGGTCCACATACATCGGTATGTATGAGTGCCAACAAGTCACTTGCTCTTTCACGTGTCCCGTGAAAGGTGCCTTTGTCATCTTACCAAGTAAACAAGACTCACATGTCTTAAATGATTCAAAATCAAAAGAGTGAAGCAATCCATCCTTATGGAGCTTCTCCATGCGTTTCTTATTTATATGGCCTAAGCGACAATGCCGGATAAACGTGGGGTTTATATCATTAGAGAGTTGCCTTTACGTATTAATGTTATAGATGGGAGACGCTTCAAGATTCAAAACGTACAATCCATTCACCAATGGAGCATGAAAATAGAACATATCTCTAAGATATATTGAACAACCATTGTCCATTGATCTAAAATCATATCCTTCCGCTTGCAAACATGAAGCGGAAATAACGTTTTGACATAGTGTTGGAACACAATAACAATTATTCAATTCCAAAACTAATCCGAAGGTAGATGAAGTGGTGCTGTGCCGACGACAGAACGTAGCAACGCTTGCTCCATTGCCGACGCGCAGTTCACCTCGCCCCTTCTCAATCCTCTACTTCTTCTCATTCCCCAACGATTTGCAAATATGAGCTACTGATCCGGTATCAAATACCCAAGAGTCGTAGGTGAAGTAGCAAGATTAATGTCTATAACATTAATACAGAAGCGATCGTACTTTGCTTCTTTTTGAGATCCTCCATGTACTTCTTGCAGTTCCTCTTCCAATGGCCTGTCTCCTTGCAATAGAAGCAAACGGCATCGATGCCGCCGACCCCTTCTTGCCCTTCTTTGCATTAGAGGCACTCGCGATCTCATCGGGAGTTAACTTCCTCTTGGTACAAAGTTTCTTGACAGTGGTTTGCGCTTTGCCTTCGCATCATCATCACATGATGACCGTTTTCTCGGATACTCTCCTCCTGTCTTTAGCATCCCATGCAATTCAGCCAAGGTCCTATCCATATTGTTCATGTGATAATTCAATATGAATGGCTCGAAGCTCGGAGGGAGCGGCGGAGAATCACATCGTAGCCAACTCTTGGCTAAGGGGAAAACCTAGTTTTTCCGGACTCTCAATGTAGCCAATCATTTTTATCACATGCGGGTGACGGGATTCCCCTCAACAAGCTCACGCAAACAAGGACTTCGAGGTGTTGAACCTCTCGGCCCGAGCTTGGTTCTCAAACATGCCACGCAGTCCCCGAATAATAGTGTGAGCATCACTTTGCTCTCATATTGCTTCGAAGCTCGGGGGACATTGTAGCAAGCATGAGACGCTTATGTCTAGGGCATCATTAGTGTGCTTCTCGTAAGCTCTCCGTGCGTTGCGGTGGCATTATTTGGCAAATCCTCGGGATAGGGTACTTCAAGAACGTACTCCTTACGCTCTTGCTTGAGAACAATTCTCAAGTTGCGATACCAATCCATAAAGTTTGTTCCATTTAATTTTTCCTTTTCGAGAATAGATCGCAAATTAAAAGCACTTTGGGTGTAGTATTAGCCGCCATTTATTCTACAACAGAAAAAGCAAAGTTTAGCACAATGTTTATGCTATGTCCATTGTTAAACAATTTAACATTAGACTCCCATTACGTATTTTCCACCTTCCCTCTAGGTTACGTATTGGGTCAAGATCCACATGTTAATTAATTTTCTAGTGAGCTTTGGCATCACTTGCTAGAAGATTAATAACATTGGTAAGCAACTCCTTGCTAATCACATCTCTATGTGACTCTTGTTGTTGGTGTGGCATCTCCATGCCCGGCCCCAACCTATGCCCTAAGGCCCAAAACTGTTTTGATAGCCTTGTTAAGTAAACCAAATGCTCTTGTATATGTCGACATATACCCCTCGTGTTATGATAGAGAATGGCACTCTGCTTTGGCGGACCCACCATTGACGAGCATAACGGTGACGGGTGCAACATTTGGAAGGGCATCATTACTACTTAATTTTGTGAGGGATGCTATCCTATCAAACAAACATATCACATATGAAAGCAAGTAGAATATCATGAAATAGTATGGCCCCCTTCACATGGTGATCTCCATCTCCATGCCGGTGTCTGAGGATCTCCATCTTCATCACCGTTCTTTCGAGTGCCGAATGCTTGATTTCTTCAAACTAAGCTACTACTATAGAAGCTCTAATTGAAGATTACATCGACTCGCAGGTCGTGAAAGAATATTACAAGCATTGCACGTATGAAAGAATATTACGAGGATTGCACATATGAAAGAATATTACATGCATCACATGCATCTCATACATCTCATACATACAATAGGGCCATACCATCTCAAAGCATTCTCTGCAAAAACAAGTTAGGCGTAGAAACGTTTTCTACTTATCGCGAGCTACGGCATCGAGACGACCTATAAGGGGGTACGCACACGGCGGTCCCGCTAGCCGGTTAGCGGGCGGGGGTCGAGGGGAAGCCGCCCGCGGGCTTCCGGGTAGCGCCTAACACCACACGAAATTCATAGATCCAATCTATGAAATCGCTTACGGAAACCATGTCGGCATAATCATATTATGCCGTCCCGATACACTATCAAGGGAGATGGTTTGCGCGGCGAGGCAGCTAACAAGATCGGACTACGAGATAGCTTCGACATAATCACATTATACCGTTCCGATACACTATCAAGGAACGCTATCTCGAAGCCGACTCAAACCGAGTTATATGGAAATTGCTTCGACGTAATCACATTACGCCGTTCCGATACACTATCAAGGAACGCAATTACCATTAACTCTCCTCAACGATCCCGTAAAACCGATTGATCAAATCAACCCGTGCGCAAAACTTGTTCCAGATCCAATCTAAAACCCGAACTAAGCAAGATTAGCTCTGATACCACTGAAGGGTTACGCGGAAGCTACGCTAGCCGAAAACAAAAATTTTCTACCGCGCAAACCAGGAACACTTGCAAGTAAGGGCCGATAGATCGTTACCGATTGGAGTAGAGCGCAGCGGAATAGCCAATCAGGGCAATCCGATCCGAACAGTGTAGCCGATTCCCGGAGACGGCCGATCCGAAGCCGATCAACGGCGCGCAACGTAGCGGCGCCTCTACCGTATCCACACGTCCGGGGACAGAACGCCGAACACCCGTGTGCTAGCACGCGATGCAAGGCTAGGGTTTGGCTCGAAAGTGGGGAGGGTTTCCGTGGAGATTGATCTCGGCGACTTTTGTTGCACGCGATGCAATTGACATACCGCAACTCTCCACCCCTCCCTCCTTTATATAGAGTTGGCCGACTGGGACTAGTGGCCGATTAGGACTCTATTTTGAATCGGATCTCATCCGTATCTCATAGAGTTGGCCGCCCACACGTCGTAAGCCCATAGGACTCTATCCGATCGGATCCCTATCCGATCGAGCCGTATCCGAGTCCAACTCGAATGCCTGTTCTTATCCCCTTAAGCGTGCGACCACAGAGGTTCGGGTATACTCGGTTTCGGCTATAGTCTAACTTAGCCGATCGTCGGCTCGAGTCCAACTCAGCCGACACATCAACGCGGCGCCTAGCGGCACATATTGACACCATAGTATACAAGAATATAATATCGGCTCGAACCTGTAATGTGTACACAAATCCCTTTGCCTCACGATACCGGTTAAGCTATAGGCAAGATGTGTGCCATCCCTTCAATAGCTTAACCATTCACTCGAACCGTATTGGATTATCCGTCTTGATTGACTCCTCAATCAACTTAGCATGGCCATGCATTTCCATAATCCATTACCTCGAGGGGCCAGAGATATCTCTCAAAGGAGGGGCAAATTCCATCTTGATCACTCACATCCCACTCCATGTTTCATAGCAAACCCGAAAACTACCTTTATAACTACCCGATTACGGAATAGCGTTTGGTAGTCCCAAAGTAGGCTACTACACATGTTGGAATCCATGGTGATCTCGGGTCTAAGGACTTTGTACCAACACTACCCGAGACCAACTAATGGCACATTAATTCTGTAGTGTCTCATGGTGGGTCTATCCAACAATGTGTTCTTCAACACATATGTCCATGTTTATTGATTTGGTATCTCCATACCCATGATCTATGAGACATGATCATCAATCAATAAACATGCCGATCTTAGAATCATATTTGTTCCAACAATATGACATATGATCAGGGATCGTTTAGAAATAGATTCATACATATAGAGTCTCATAAATAAGTCACGTACTTATTGATCAATACAAGATGTCTATTTCATGGAACTGAATAACACTTTATTCATTTATACATAAACATTGACGTGATATCCAACATCTCCATGTTGCCTCTAGGGCATATCACTAACACTGGCAGGAGCCAAAACTCGCTACCCGCAGGTACAAAAATTGCTATATGGTGTTCTGATAACCGCGAGGAAATTGGCGCACTATTTTCAGGGTCACTCGGTCACCGTCGTCACTTCCTTTCCACTCGGCGATGTCATCCACAACCGGGAGGCAACTGGGCGCATCGCGAAGTAGGCCCTAGAGCTGATGCCGTTGGACTTAACTTTTAAAGCGAGGACGTCTGTAAAGTCACAAGCCCTGGCGGACTTCTTGGCCGAGTGGACCGAACAGCAAGAAGATGTACCTTGGGAAGACCTTCAATATTGGACCATGCACTTCGACGGATCCAAGAGGATCACCAGCTTGGGAGCAGGAGTCGTGCTGATCTCCCCGACCGGGGAAAGGCTAAGATACGTCCTCCACCTCCACTTCTCCGCCTCACATAACGTCACCGAGTACGAAGCCCTGCTACATGGACTGCGGCTCGCAGTTTCACTCGGGATACGTCGGCTCGTCGTGAAAGGGGACTCCCAGCTGGTCGTCAACCAAGTAATGAAAGGCGGTCTGTCTAAACGATACCATGGAGGCCTACAGACGGAGGTCCGCAAACTTGAAGACAAGTTTGACGGACTCGAGCTATCACACGTCCTAAGACACAACAACGAAGCGGGACGAGTTGGCGCAGTTTGGGTCCAAGCGAGAAGCCGCCCCAACGAGACGTTTTTGTCGAGCATCTCTATGAGCCAACATTGCGGCAAAACCAATTCCCAGACAAGAACAAGCTAACGAAGTCGCCATAATTGACGCCACGGAGGACACCACTCATCAAATTTTTAACACAGAAGAGCTTGGAAGACCGGGATGAGGCGAACGTGTCCGACGTCGTTGCCAAGCTTACGTCATGGTCGATTCCGATCTGTACAAGAGAAGTCCCTCCGAGTCCTGATGAGATGCATCACACCCGAGGAAGGACGACGGCTACTCCAAGACATCCACTCGGGCATATGCGGAAGCCACGCGGCAGCACGTACCTTGGTGGGCAAAGCCTACAGACAAGGTTTTTTCTGGCTCACCGCGGTCTCCGACGCGGACAAAGTGGTGCGAACCTATGAAGGTTGCCAATTCTTCGCACGACAGAACCATGTCCCAGCCCAAGAACTACAAACAATCCCATTATCCTGGCCGTTTGCGGTATGGGGCTTAGACATGGTCGGCCCTTTCAAGAAGGCTCCAGGAGGATTCACACACCTATTCGTCGCAATCGACAAGTTCTCCAAGTGGATCGAAGCTAAGCCGGTTGCCACAATTACTGCTGACAAGGCACGGGACTTCATCCTCAATATCGTACATTGTTTTGGCGTCCCAAATAGAATTATAACCGACAATGGGACTCAATTCAGTGGTGGCATCTTCAAAGAATTTTGCGAAGACTTCAGAATCAAAATCTGCTATGCGTCGGTCGCACATCCCAAAAGCAATGGACAAGTCGAGCGTGCCAACGGCATGATCCTTCAAGGCATCAAGGCCCGCGTATTTGACCAATTAAATCCTTATGCCGACAAGTGGGTTCAAGAGCTCCCTTCGGTTCTATGGTCCCTGCGGACCACGCCTAGTCGGGCTACCGGCCAAACTCCTTTCTTCTTGGTTTATGGCGCAGAAGCCATGTTGCCAAACGAGATGGAGTATGAGTCCCTCCGAGTCCGCAGCTTCAACGATGAACGCTACGACCCTAACCGAGTGGATGACCTCACCCGACTGAAAGAGGCCCGAGAGGCAGCCCTCATTCAGTCGGCAAAATATCTTCAAGGGCTCAGACGATACCACAGTCGCAACGTCCGAGCACGAGCTTTTATCATTGGCGACCTGGTTCTACGCAAGATTCAGACCACCAAGGACCGTCACAAGTTATCCCCCTTATGGGAAGGACCATATATAATTGCCGAGGTGACTCGACCAGGCGCGTACCGATTAAAGCATGAAGACGGATCTATGGTGGAGAACTCCTGGAACATCGAGCATCTTCGACGATACTATGCTTAAATTGCCCTAAGTCTCATGTTCTTCTTGACTGCCAACCTCAAGCAAGATGAATTCTTGAGTTAGCAGTCGGGGGCTGTACATATGTCAATAAAGCATGGTTTTTTTGACAATCTGTGCATATTTGGTTTATCATTGTTTAATGTTCCTTGATTCAAGTTCAATGTTTAAGGACTGAGAATTTTTTGATGACCTAATCAAGCTTAGGCTTGTGACAGTCGGACGAAAATTACTTAAGAAATTTTACATAAAAACTCGGATCAAGGCATTAACATAAATAAGCTGAATATTTACAAAGTTTGCATCAGAACGTCACCAATCATACAATGTTTACAAGACAATTAGGGCCGGAAGTTGTTTACTACATCAATAGCAATCTTCTTGGCTGATTCCTGCGCATCACTGATCAAGTCCAGGGCTTGCTCATCCGAGGTGCCGTCGGCGAAACCTTCCCCGACTGAGTTGACATCTACCCTGGGGTAGAGGGACTTGGTCTGTGCAGGGCAAGCCCAGCCCCCATGGTAGCAGCCTCAGAGATGTTGGCCAACTACTGGTCGGGGGCTCTCCGTAGCTTATCAAAGATTTCGACTAGGTCCAATGAGCTGGCCTCGACTCCCTGATGAAACAGAGACTGCAGGATCGACGTTTCCGCGTTAGCAACATCTTCTCGGACCTTTCCAGCTTGTTTGGCCCTCTCAAGCAAAACATCGTATTGAGCTCGGATCTTGACTTTGTAAGCTGCCAAAGGAACATGATCACGCAAAGCACTCGAAGACAAAGCAGTACAACTAACATTGTTTTCAAGAAGTTCACCTTCAAACTCGGTCTCCAGCTCGGCCTTGCTGAGGCTGACTGCCTCCAGCTGGACTTGGAGCGAGTGGACCTCCGATAAATTTTCTACAAACAAGAAAAAGTTATCAACAATCAGAATCAACACAGAGACCATTAAAAGACTGAGAGGGCTAAGCTTACTCCCGACAGAACCCCGGAGGTCGAGGTTTTTCTCCCGGAGTTCGGCTATTTCCCTCCTCAGGGCTGCCTCCCTCGACGCGGCCTCTTCTCGAGTGGTCTTCAACTTTTGCTGGATGTCCTCCAGGGAGTTCAGATGCGGGACCAACTTCTCGAGCGCCTCGGACTTGGCCATCGATCGGCAGTACTCTTTCTGCGCGCAAGACCTGAAGTTGGCCGACTGAAAAGGAATAACGATGCAACGGAAAAGGATCGAGACTTACGTTGAGTAGCCGAGTCGCCTCATTCAGGCTATTGACAAGGGCATCCCTTTTCTCGCTTTCCGCTTGCTTATCCAAGACGACGCGCTGCCTTTGGCCTTCTGAATCTCGCCACTCGATCTTAATCGGGGAACCCGGGTTTGAAGACTGCAATCGGGATCTCTTCTACGTGGGCGATAGATCGGGAGGAAGATGAAGATACAAAAAGTCAAATTGAAGATTAAAGATGAAATGTTAATCCAAGACTTACCGGATTCGGTGGCCGAATCCTTAACTGGACGCAGGGCCTTTTCCTTCGACTTTTGACCGCGGTCTTCGGTCGGGCCTTCAGCTGCGCCGGGGGCTTCTGCGGCCGGTTTCCGGTCGGGGTGTCCGGCGCGGTCGGGGCTCCCTCCTTGGGATATTCTCGCCGGGAGGTGAGGGCCTTCCGCCGGAGTGCTCTCGCTCGGGAGAGGGCTCGGGTTTGGGTTCCGCAGGCTTGGATGCCTCGACGCGCGGTGGCGTTGACCCCTCACTCGCCTTGCGGGGTCTATGTCTTGGGGTTTCTGCAAAGAGAACGACAGGAGCAATTGGAATGAAGACGAAGGAACTTTCAACGATGAGTTCAAACTTCAGTCACGAGGCATACCTGGACGACCGGCGGATCTTCGGTGCAGCCTTCGGTGACGGCTTTGGAGGGGTTGTTTCGGCTGGAGGGGCTGGGACATCATCGTTCGAGTCATCGATGACGAGCCTCCTTTTGCTTGCCCGTTTGCTGATATCCTCACTCGGGGCCGCCCTTTTCCCGGCTGGATCACTCTGGATCTTCACGCCGCCGGCTGGCTTCTTGGCAGGTCGGGTCGGCACGTCGTCATGAGGAATTTTGTAGGGCTTCGAGATGATGGAGGCATTTTCCTGCAAGAAAGTATCTTACAATACTAAGAAGTATGCCATCAGGATTGCGAGGCAATGAAAGAGTTCAGTCGGCTTACCGGAGGAGGAGCTCGATAGAGGCTGAAGGGAAGGACCGGCAGCACGAGGCTGTGCTCGACTGCAATTCCAGTCGAGAAGACCTTGTGCATCCGAATTTTCAAGATCTCAAAGCTAAGGGAGTCCCGGTCTTCCCGATTGGGGTCCCTCTCGCCCTCGTACTCGAAGGCTGGCTTCGATCGCTCCTTGATCAGCGCCAGTCGGCTCTTGATGAAGTGCCGAGTGATTTGTTCGCCGCGAAGACCTTTTTGTTTCATTTCTAAGATCTTCGCCAGCAACTTGTTGGCTTCTTCCCAGTCTTGGGCTACTGGCACGATGCTCCAAGTAGGCCTGGGCACGGGGGGAGGCCAACGAAGTTCGGCAAGCTGGGCTCAAGATTGCTGATATAGAACCAGCTAGCATGCCAACCCTTGTTGGAGGATTTCAAAGGAAGAGAGAAATACTCCTTGCGGAGGGACCCGTGGAGCTGGAAACCTGCCCCACCAACGACGCAGGGTTGGTCCTTATTTGGATGCGGCTTAGGGTAGAACATGCGGCAGAAGAGCTGAAAGTGGGAAAGAATGCCAAGAAAGGCTTCACATAGATGGATGAAAAGAGCAATGTGGAGCATGGAGTTGGGGTTCAAATGGTAGAGACGAAGACCATAATAATCAAGAAGCCCCCTAAAGAACTCAGAGGTGGGGAGGCTGAAGCCACAGTAAAATAAAGAGGTGAAGACGACGAGCTCACCGGTGTTCAGGGTGGGAAACTCCTCACCCGTCGCCGGGCGCCAGCCCACGATCTCCTTGGGAGGAAGCACTCCGTGCTTCACCATCTCCTTACGGGTGGATTCCCTCACATCCGAAGTGGCCTACTGCTCGAAAGGGATTTTCCTATCGTCCGCCATGAGTGTGGTTTGGATGGAGAGCAGATCTGGCTAAAAGGATGGGGATTTGAGATGGGGGTCGCGAAAGATGGATGCGGAGGCTAGCTGGGAGCAAAGCACAAGCTTCTGGATCGGCGGATGAACAGTGCTTAGGGTTCTCCGCTGTGCGCTGATGAACAGTGCTGCGATTGGGGAATTTCTTTGGAAAGACGAAGTGGCGGGGATGACCTCGAGGCTTTGTATAAAGATTTGAGGGTTACGCTAGGTTTTCTCGTAATTAGGCCGAGCCCATGAGAGACCTGCGGCCCAGCTAAGGTGTGGCCCGACGCGTGTCCTTAGGGACTTAAGTGGATGGACTTAAGCAGATTTGCCTTGGCAATATGCACGTGTCTGAGTGCCCTATACCTTTGAAAATCCTTTCATACCGTGGTTTGCTTAACTTCATGAGAAGTTAGCACGATGCAATTTGAAAGGTGACAAACAGTGAAGCTTCTCATAGCTGCCTTGATGACAGGGACTGTTTGATTTTTAAGCGTTTGATTAAATGATTACATCAATGCTATTTTTCCACCTTGGTGAAGATCTTTTTAGATTGAGACCAATATTATGGCAGGAACTATTTAATATTTTGGTCGTATTTTTCAGTTACCCATGAGGGATGATTAAAATATTTGATCCGAGATGACTCGGGTAGCTTCACTCGGATAAGCATGAGCTTATCGAGTGCTTTTTCACCCACGAGGGTTGATTGAGTTATTTGTTCTGAGATGACTCGGGCAAATTCACTCGGACGAGCGTGAGCTTGCCGAGTAATGAGATTTTTTATATAATTGCTTTAGTATGAGCTAAGCATTTATATGAGTATGATTCTTTATAGTTCTTAGCTGTATGTTTGGTCTGTTTTTGGCTAAACACACAGTCGAGGGCTATACCTAATTAGGTGTATCAAGAGATGCATTTAGTGTTTATTTTTTGGATATTTTCCAGCCCTTCACAGTCTTTGGAGCCACTCGGGAGATTCAGGCAGAGATGATGGAATCACTCGGCGCTAGAAGCACTTGGCCAAAAAGTTGTTTGGCTGTATACTGTCTTGGTTTGATGCTGAGTTGTCTCGTCGACTGAAAAGGACTCGGGGGCTACTGTGGAGATTATGGCAATTAGGTATCCACATGGCAAGCTTATCCGACTGGAGATAGGGATAGATTGCGCCTGCCAAATATGTAAACTAAATATGACTTGGGTATTACGTTGCCGATTGAGATAAGACAACGGCTCATAGTCACGGTTTGGTAAGATTGAGAAAACCGACTTCGAGTAAGATAGGGTTTCCGATATTTAAGCCCGCCTCCCAAGACTATATAAGGGGGATGAGGGGCGTCCCTTGAGGGATATCAGATTTATGATTTTTCTGAGCTATTAGCTTTCAACTTTAGATCTTGAGATCAATAAAGACACTTGGCAGATCGAATCCCCGAAACAGGAGTAGGGTATTACCTCACGAGAGGGCCTGAACCTGTCTAAATCCTTGTTTTTCACCTAATCCATCGAGCTTGGCGATCTTGACTGTACCCCCAAAATTCTATTGCCGAAACCGAGTTTCAATAATGGTCAGAACCGACTAAAGCAGGAGGGAGACGTGAAGCTGAGACAGAGTAGGCTAGCTAGCGAAGGGGCATATAGCTAACCTAACTCATGGGTGAACGAAGCTAAAAATGGAGACGTCCATGTCATGCATGCAATCGTGTTAATATCTTTGCCCCTGGCGCATATATGCGCATGGGTGGCCTATTGACTGTAGTTGTTTTTGCCAATCCGATTCAGGAGCACGTGTACTGTCGGGCCAGTGAGAGCTAGCGCGCCGCGCGCGCATGCCGTGGGGTGAGTGGGTGAGCTAATACCTAGTGAGTGATTGAGTAAGCCCCTCTGATCCTTGGGCAGCGGCAGCACATGCCCTCCTCCTCAGTTCCACTTCAGCTCCGCGACTCTGCGACCGCGAGCTCTCGACGAATCGATCGGTCGCTACTCATGTAGTGCATCACCTCACCTGGACAGAACGTCACATCACATCAGCCACGCATACCAGCATAAGCACGCGAGCTATCTGAGAGTAGACGGCCGACATACGAGCCACGTAGGTTGGCCGTGACGTCACGGGTGGCCCGCGTTAGGTGGCGGTTGCATGCGCGGGTCCAGGCCCAGGGCCCACGCCTATGTTTTATCCTGATCCCCTTCCTTGTCACGCACAGACGCTGCTAATAGCATTTCCTGCTTCCAGGGGCTCGACCACTCGAAGCGGCGGGTGCAAAGTTAAAAAAGCAAGTACAATAACAAGCTATAAGCTAGCGAGATGCATATATAGAGGAGAGAAGCGAGATACATATTTGTAGCCAGCTATAGCACAAACTCCAACACATAGTGTGTATCAGAGGTGTGACTAGATATATGTAGTACATATTTATATGTAACTATTTGTTGATGAGAAATTTTCCCACGCACTGGTCTGAGAGGTTTGCTTAACTCTAGTGCAGGTCCAAATTGGATTGCCTTCGGTGTCTAGGGCATGCCAGTTGGTTTGATCCTGTAACCAACAAAGAAACAAAAAATAGACAATTAAGTTATGATTAGATCCTACTCGATCGGCTATAGATATTCATAATGCATAATTACTATTCCAAAGCACATTTAGACTAAGTGACTGGGATAGATCAGTAGTATACCGAGACAATACAAATCACTTACATCTAAAAGCATATTAGAATAATAATTATACATATTTATAGCCTAGCCGATGTCGTAGATCTAATATGAATCGACTAGTACTCTGATACAATTTTATACTAAGATATTATTCCAGGCTAAATACACTAAACAAAGATCAACCGGCCGTTAATATGGTTTAACAGATTGATGCTAGGCTTAGCGCATTTAACTAGAGTAAGATCTTGATGTAAAAGGCGGCTTTAACACATCCAACAATAATAAGATGACTAAAACAGGTAAGATCGGCTGAAACTTCGATACTATCTCTAATAGCAGTCATTAACCAAATAGATATATATGATTCTAAAAGCGACTTAATAGATCAAACTGATGCAGCATTAAGTATAAAAAGAAGCATGAGATCTATATAAGCTAATGAAAACCTTTTAAGATGGTGGATACGCCTTATAACCCGAATCAACCCAAAATCTAACCCTGCCGGCTGCTACCTCCGAGAAGATGCTAGCCGATCATGGGTTAGATCTAAGCATTGATCTAGATTGTATGATGTATATGATAAATTAAGCAGATTACAATAACAAAATTAGAGTATCATGACGATGGAAGCACTAACCCTGATAGCACAAACCGCTTGTAACAAGGAATTACCTTGTTTGGAGATTACAGCCTAACACAAGGCAAGAACTTGTCGAGATTGCAAGTAAAAGTAAAGGATAGTGATGCGTCAAGATTGTAGTGGTTGTGTATTGTCTTCAATTACAAACCCTCGGGCCGTATTTATATCCAGTTACAACAAAATTCTTGTGGAACACGACTTCTATCTTATCTACTATTTAAAATACGACAATATCCTGAGACAGAGTCCTCTACTGTGATACACAAGAAAACTATACAAAATATCCTAAATTGAAGATACAATTACCGTTATAGGACATTATCCGTAGATGGTAATATCTCCGAAGCACTTAAAAACCGAATCCAATGATTATCTTCATGCTTTCTTTCCGGGATTGGTCTCATCTGCTCACCCAATCGGAATTGGCCGTATCGGCTGCCCTGTTTGACTCGGACTCAGCCGACTCATGCGCTCCTTCGATTCCTCTTCAATCCTTGCTTCAAACTCGAAAATTTGTTTACCAAATTTGATCGTTAATACTATTGTATGAATTAGCTATAAATTAACTATAAGATGATTTGGAGCTAATAGTTGACTATACTATTGGCTCTTAGAAACAAGACCAATATCTAGCTATAGCCGCAAAATGCCTTGAGGTGTGTATAGAGAACGTGAAATAAATTGGAGACATGCAAAACGATAACGTGTATACCACCACGTAAAAATGTAACTCAAAATTCTATGTTCACACCGAGAGAGAAGAAAATATTCTTTTGTACCGTAGCACGTACTGTTTTCACTCTTGTGATATAAAGAATGTTCAGTTTCCACAAGGTGCAATGTACAGTCGGTTAGGTTCCATATAGTGAGACATGTGCATCCAAATTTACGTCCTAGCGTTGATACTAGGATATATATACAGTCCCATTACTGAAAAAAAATTGCTCATGAGCAGTACATTCAGTTTCACAGAAACCGTTAGTAAACTGACAAACGTAATGAAATTCAGACAATTTTTAACAAGAATTTAAATATTAGTTTATATTAATTTTTGAACTTGACCAGGAAATCGAGTACTTTGTGTAATCTAGCTGGCCTAGGAAGTCTAATCTTCACGAAAACCGGACTAATTTTTATCAGTTTTGTAAATCCTGCTTGGCACGATGCTTGTCGTCTTATATTCAAGCACGATGCTTGTCGTCTTATATTCTTATTTATGGTTAGTTATTTATGGCCAGTTATTTTAATGATATATAATATGTTCGTCGGCGACAAAAACGTTTGTGATCATTTCTTTAATCTAAAAATATATTGCACTAATCATACTGAGATGCTCGTAAAGAGAATATATGCTGATGTATGTGTTCATAGGAAGATTGTGTGAGCAATGTATATGGTTATCTACGTTTGTATTGTGTTTTTCACGATACTAATGTGTCATCATATTGCATCGCACATTTTTTTTCCACTTCAGATTTGCACTCTTTGGTTGGTACTAGTGGTAGCACCGTTTATAACGTAGTACGTACTAGAATTTATCGGGTATTTTGCATCAGTGTTACAGGAATCAACTTACTGTCCGTATAAACTGAACGGGAAAAGGCACGTATATTCTGTTCTAAAATGAAAAGAATGAACGATGGAATGTAAATTCTCACACCATTTTTCATTGATCTCAATGTCCTATTATATAGAAAGATTATAAGCCTAAGATTCTAGGCATTAGTGAAATACATCAATATAGCAATAAGGTTGATTTATACTTTTAAACATGGCTGTTACAAAAAATTCAAAAATCCTCTTGATGGATGCTTTTGATGCTATTGATGAGATCAAATAATGATTTGTTGTAACACTCTCCTTTTGATCGAGTCTTTTTTTGAGATCAACATGTTCTTTAATTCTTTCAAAAAACCCTGTGAAAAAAATAAAAATAATATAACTGATGATTGCTCTATCTTTAACCTGCAAGGTTAAAGAAGTAATCCATGTCTTTTTTATATATAGAAAAACCCCTGTGAGAGAAAACATGAGATAAGACATAAGCTTGTATCTATCATTGTCTTATTAGAAACTTTATATGAGAAAAACAGACAGTAAAAAACTCAAAAAACAAAAAAAATACAATGTGAAGCGTTTTAACAGGGTCCATCATTAAGAGAGTCTCCCATTGAAGCTTGCAAGTCTCTGAGCAGTCTCATACCAATTCTCTTAACACATCTCTCGAATGACATCTCTCGAATGAGGAAGTGGGTAGGGATTTAGTGAAGAGATCTGCCAGATTATCATAAGACTTTATCGGTAAGATATTTATTTCTCCATTTTGCTGAAGCTCATGGGGATAAAACAACTTAGGGGCAATATGCTTGGTGACATTATTTTTGATGTAGCCCGTTTGCATCTGTGTAATACAAGCAACATTGTCTTCATAGATAATGGTAGGTGATTCTGAGGAACTGATACCACAAGATTGTTCAATGTGGTTTATCATCCTGCGAAGCAACACGCATTCACGTGATGCCTCAAACAGTGCGATGATTTTAGAATGATTTGTGGAGGTAGCCACTAATGTTTGTTTAGATGACTTCCACGATATGGCCGTTCCTCCATGGAGAAATACAAAACATGTTTGTGATCTGGTATTATGGGGATCAGACGTATAGCCAACATCAATGTACCCAACCAAGCTAGGATCAACAGTTTTCTAAAAGAACAAGCCAAGATCCTTAGTGCCATTTAGGTACCTAAGGATTTGTTTTCCTCCGGTCCAATGACGCTTAGTTGAGACAACACTATGTCTTGCCAATAGATTTACTGCAAATGCAATATCTGGCATGGTACTATTTGTAAGATACATAAGTGCTCCAATGAGACTAAGATAGGGATATTCAGGTCCTAATATCTTCTCTCCTTCCTCCCGTGGTCGGAAAATATCCTTTTCTTTATCGAGAGATCGAACAACCATGAGAGTTTTATTTGGATGTGCCTTGTCCATATTGAATTTCTTCAATAATTTCTGAATATAGACAGATTGATGCACTAAAATTCCTAAGTGAAGGTGCTCGGTTTGCAAAACTAAGCAAAATCTGGTTTTACCCAAATCCTTCATCTCAAATTCCGCCTTAAGATGGTGGCGGGCTTCATTAATATCTTGTGTGTTGCCAATGATATACAAATCATCTACATACACTGATATAATGCAAAATCCTATGGAGGATTTTTTGATGAATATGCATGGGAAATCATCATTGTTGGAGTAACCTTTCTGCAGAAGGTACTTACTCAGTCGGTTGTACCACATTCTACCCGACTGTTTGAGACCATAGAGAGATCTTTTGAGCTTTACACAATACATTTTTCGATTTGTGCATCCATTCGGTATAGAGATCCCATCGAGGACCTTCATATATATGTCTGAATCTAGTGATCCATATAAATATGTTGTCACGACATCCATCAACTGCATAGATAGACGATTTTGTATTGCCAGTGATATCAAATATCGGAACGTAATTTCGCTCATGACTGGAGAATATGTTTCTTTGAAATCAATGCCGGGTCTCCGTGTGAACTCTTGTGCTACAAGCCTCGCCTTATATCTCATCACCTCATTGTTCTCATTTCGCTTCCGGATAAAAACCCATTTAAAACCCACGGGGAAGGTTTTTGGAGGTGTAGGTATTGAAGACCCGTTGATGTCGCCTAGAGGGGGGGGGGTGAATAGGCGATCCTAAAATTTTCTCGAAAATGCAGTGGTTAAACACACAGGCACCGGAACTTCCAGTACTTGAACCTCGGAATTTCCGGTCAGCACAAGCTGTCTGGAACTTTCGATGTTATAGTCCGGAACTTTCGGTGTTCTGTGACTTAAAAGGATCAGAACTCAACTTCAAGTAATTTCTACACAAGTTAATTGCTAGCAATAGGAAGTTACACACAAGCAATAGAGCCAGGCAGCAGGAGGTCAAAAGATAACGCATGAGACACAAGGATTTTTACCCGAAGTTCGGATTCAAAGAATCCTACTCTCCGTTGAGGAACTCTGTAGAGTTGGGTCTCAATTAATACCTTGCCTCACCAAGCAAATCCTTGGAAAGAAGTCTACGACCTTCAATTCCAACATTTCTAGGTTCTTACCTAGAGATCAAATTAACCACAAAGATCCAAATTTGATCCTCTAGCGTGAACCACAAACGTGAATTGCTCTACCTAGACAACCTCCAAAAGATCAGCTTTGTTTGTCACTATCCATACCTCGTTTCTTGCGAAGGAGAGGTAATCCTTCAAAAACTTTCCCGGGCCAATCCATAATTCTCTGGAAGCTCGCGGGAGACACCTAACTATCTAGGAGATTGCTCTCCAAGAGTAATAGGCACCACTCCAAAGCCCTGCAAGAATCACCAAGTGCTTAAGTCACCTAACTCTTTCACTCTCACAAACACTCCAATCACTTAATCTTCTCACAAATTTGGTTATGTGGTTCAAGAATTGAGTTGGAATGAGTTAGAACACCATGGGAGAGGCTAGGAGACTGAAAAACAAAAGTGAGATGGCCAAAAGTGAGCTGGGGACAAAGTGGGATATATATAGGTACACGCTTGCATCACCTAGCCCTTACTCACAAACTCAGCTGGAATACTGTCTGGAAGTTTTGGTCTAGGACTACCGAAAGTTCCGGCCAATACTTGGTACAAATCTTTTGGCTGCGAGGCGATGAAGACCGGAAGTTTCGGCTTGGAACCCTGGAACTTCCGATGGACTTTCTCTGTCATGGGAAGGTGTAATTTTCAAAAAATAAACTCCAAAAATTCTCACCCAAGGATATTCTGACTAAGAGCATTTAGATCATCTCATGGCATGAGTTTCACCCCTCTTAATAGTACGGTTTTTCCTAAAACACAAGATTCAAGAAAAATACTATTATAAATCGTCGTCGAATCTTTTCTCCTTGTTGCACTTGATGTTTGAGGGTTCTCCTTTTTCAAAACATGCTTAACTAAGCATCTAGGGACTAATTTTTCTACACACATCTCAATTTGTATTAGTCCCTTAACCAAATTGTTATTAACAACCAAAACCCACTTAGGGGGCTAAATGCACTTGCAATCTCCCCTTTTTTGGTGGTTAATGACAACTTGGTTAAAGCTTACAAAAAATTGAAGTAAAAAAAGTTTTGAGTAGAAAGGGGTTAGATAGAACTCCCCCTAAATGAATGCATAGTGTGAAACAAGAGTGAATTTAACATGCATTTTTGATAGAGGAGTTTAGGAAAATTCTAACCAACTCATCTTACTCAGTGGGGTGCAACAAGGTGAAATGAAATAACTTTAAGAGCATATGACATGGCAAGCACACAAATAAATCAAAAGCAACATTTCGCCACTCACAAATCACACAAGCGATCATGCAAATAAGCCTAATTAATATCATAAGGTCTAGCAATCATTACATCCCAGCATACATAGAGTTCACATGTCCAAACGATAGCGAATAGAAAAAAAGAGTCCTAGGAGATAGTTGCACGGCCGGAAGTTCCGGTGGAAACGTCCGGAACTTCCGGTCGGCTGACAGGAACAAGCCAACAAGGAAGCACAAAAGCGAGAATTGACTCCCTCGTTCTCAATCTTGTCCCCCTTTGGCATCAAGACACCAAAAAGGGATAAGAGAGAAGGAAAGTCACTCGGAGTCATCGGAGTTGGCGATGATCTCAGTATCTCCACTCTGAATGTTGTCGTCGTGTTGATGAGAATTTTGATTCCCACGCACTGGCCTGAGAGGTTTGCTTTACTCTAGTGCAAGTCCAAATTGGTCGCCTCTGGTGTCATCAAGGGCATGTCAGTTGGTTTGATCCTGTAACCAACAAGAAACAAAAAATAAACATTAAATTAGAATTAGATCCTACCAGATCGGCTGAAGACATCAATAAACATATAATTGTTATCCCAAAGCACACTTATACTAAGGGATTGGGATAGATCGGTAATATACCGAGACAGTATAAATCACTTAGGCTAAAAGCACATTAAGATAATAATTATCTGCATTGATAACCTAGCCGATACTGCAGGTCTAATGTGAATCGGCTAGTACTCCGATACATTTTATAAAAAGATATTAATCTAACCTAAATGCGCTAAACCTAGTTCAATCGGCTGTCAATGTAACTTGACAGATTGATACCGGCTTAGAGCATTTAAATAGATTGAGATCTTAATATAAAAGACGGCTTTAATATATCTAATAGCAATTAACACTAAAGATAACTAAAACAGGTAAGGCTGGCTGAAACTCTAGCGCTGTCTCTAATGATAAACATTAAATAGAACAGATCTTTGTAGTTCTAAAAGCGACTTAATAGGTCGATTAGATGCAGCATTAAGTACAAAAAGAAATACTAGATCTGTATAAGCTAATAAAAATCCCTCGAGACGGTTGATACGATATATAATCTAATTCAACCTCTGGATCTAGCTTTATCGGCTGCTGTCTTCAGAGAGAAATTAGCCGATTGCGAGATAGATCTAGATTATATGCCGCAATTGATAGATTAAGCAATTTATAACATCGAAACTTAAGTATCATGATGATGGAAGCACTAATCCCGACGATACAAACCACTTATAACAAGGAATTACCTTGTTCGGATCGAAACCGATGCAGCCCAAGCGAAAGCAAGAACTTGTCGAAAAGAATAAAATAAAAGGGTAGCGATGCACCGAAATTGATTGATTGTGTGTTGTTGATATATTTACAAAGAGCCCTCGGGTCTTATTTATACCCAGGTACAACGATATCCGTGTAGGACACGGTTTTTACCTCATCTACTATTTACAATATGACAATATCTCAGGACACAGTCCCATGCCGCGTTACAAAAGGAATATCTATATAACTTCCTAATTTACAGATAGAATTGCCGTTACAGGACCTTATCCATAGATGGCAATATCTTTAACGCACAATTTGGAGACCGAATCCAACACCTTATCTTCATGTCTTCCTTTCGGGACTGGGTCTACTTCTATCTCAACTCGGAATCGGCTATCGGCTATCCTTGTCCGATTCAGACCTAGCCGACTCGGCCTCTGTTTCTCCGCAGATCACGCATCTCCTCCGATTCCGCTTCAATCTCTGCTTCAATCCCGGGGATTTATTTACCAAATTTGGTCGTTAACATGTAGCCACCACCGGGAGAAGGGGAGGCCTCGGCAACGTCGATGGCGCTACCGGAGTCAGCAGCTGGCGAAGCCACAGCCGGGGAGTCGTCCTCCTTCTCGTCTCCCTCTGAGTGCGAAGACACTTCAGCAAAGGCGTGAGGGACAGAGGCAGAAGTTCCCTCACCGGCAGCAACATCGCGAGCGGTCTTTTAGACTGCGAAGGGGTCCTCATAGACCTCATTCTCGGAGTCATCGGAGACTGTGTGACCGGCCTTCCTCAGAAGCATCTTCTGACGCCGCTCAATCTTCTTGACCTTGGAGGCGGTCTTGGCACAGAGACATAAGATCGAGCGCAACACCTTCTTGATGAGCGAGCTGGAGCTCGAGCCCGAAGGGCGTGAAGGAGCTGAGGAAGGACCGGCACCTGATGCCAAGCCAGAAGGATGGGAAGGAGGAATCCTGGGTGCAGTCAGCACATGGGGGCGAAATGGCTTGTGAGTAGAGTCACAGGTGTAGAAGAAGCCGGTCACATTGTTGATCATCTTCATGATGTATGGAGCATACACACACCCCCACTTTGCAGGCGGTGTTGTATATCTCGAACCAGATGAGCTTGGAGACGCTGAAGGGCGGCTGATTGTACCGCATGTGACTCAAGAGATGCGCATGACGCGCAGGAAGAGCCATCGCATCCCCGGCCTTTGGCAGCAGGGTCCACCTGAAGAAGGAGTCAACCATAGAAACTTGACACAGGGAACCAAAAACATGAGAGGAAAGGAAACTGGAAAACCAGACCTAAAGATGGAGTAAAGAAGCTTGTACTGAGGTAGAAGCCCCTTTGTGGTCCCAAGACAGTCACGAGGAGCATCTGGTGCGTAGAGGAACCTGGTGCGCACCATGGGGATGGAATCCTCAGTGTGGATGTCAAGGCGGTTCAGATCAACAGGTCAAACCCCAAAATCTCCACGAACTGAGGCAGAGACACTTAGTAAGAGCGTCCCTCTGTCCTCCACTTCAAGAAGGGAACCCCATTCTTTGTGGAACTGAAGAAAATAGTGGCATAGGATTGCCCAATAACCTCAAGTGTTCGAGGAGTAGTCGAGGCAGAGGACATCCTTGAGGTTCTTGGCTTTGCACACTTGCATCAAGTCATTGAAGTATGTGTTGTTCTTTGACTGAAGATAGCCCCGGTCTAGCCACTTCATCTCCACAACCCGATTGGTCCGGGAGAGAAAGACGGAGTTGTACTAGTCGAGCTAGAAGAAGGTCCTGTACCGGGGATCCAGGGACTCCTAAGGAACGGTGTCAGGATCCACCAGGCGATCGCGACCACACCGGGCTATCTGCTTGAGATAGTTAATCCTCTGGTGCCCAATGTGGTGATTGGGACAACGTCATACCCCTGAGATGGGTACAGAGGGATGAGATTTCCCCAGGAACCTGGCTCGTCTGGCTGAGGACGGGTGGCAGTGGAACGCCGAGCAGGACGAGGTGGAGGATCAGTAGCTTGAGAACCTCCTGCTGCTTCGGTTCCGACATCTCGAATGGTCAAGGGCCGGTTCCGAGTAGCACGGGATGGCCTGGGAGGAGACCGATTCTTATGTCTGTCCTCAAAGACCACCTTTTCTTTGCCGAGACGACCTCGAGGGCCTCGAATGGGGGGACTATTGTCATCATCATCCCTCGAGACGTCTTGGCAAGCCTTTTGACGTTTTTCACGAGCCATGGAATCACTGCAATACGGAACAAGCAAAGATAAGGGAGATGCAGTGACAAAATAGAGTGAAAGAGAGAAAGGTTGCAGTAGACTGCACAGGGACCGAATGTTCCAGTCCAAGAACACCGGAACTTCCGATGTGCCCGGCAGCCGCGCGACCTCTGACCGAAAATCAAGTGCATTGCTTCAAAATGCACAGACCGACCACCTACAAGGTACTAATTTGATCTTTAACCGAAATGAACTCTTCCTAGGTCCAAGAATTGAGAGATCGGGGCAAAAGAAGGTGAAACTTGGGAGAGGGATCGAATGAAGTACCTCGGGGAAATGGAAAAAGAAAACAAGCGTGGGGCGTTGATCCTCAACCAAAAACAACTGGAAAATGATCAAGAGAGAAGAGTTTGCACGGTGGAACCAACGGATCACCGGTAGAGGGGTGAGAGAGGAGAGGGGAGGCGATGGTGGAGAAGTGGGGGAGTTAGGGTTCGCCGTCGGCCACCCCTGGGACTTAACACCTCGACTACCAGAACTTCCAGTCCAACCTGACCGGAACTTCCGATCGGCCCGAATTTTAGACAGAGAGAAATTATCGGATGTTCCGGGCTGGGTCTGTAACTTCCGACAACGAGCTGAAAGGAGGAATCTAGAGATGGATGGACATGTAAACAAATGCGATGCACACGACCAGCACACGAGCAATCATTACATAACAATGGTCACTAAGCATCACAAAAGGACTAAAAACCAAGTTTTCGCAATCAACACAAGCACACAACAATTTTCGCAAACATTTTGGAAATGGTTTTTGGGCAAGATGGAAATGTTTGAACCTTATTTTCATATCAAAAACCAGCTTCTACCCAAGAAGTGATCTCAAGATACAAAGGTTCAATTTTAATTTACACTCAATTTGATTTTTGCTTGACTATTGATTAGCCGACCAATCCTCAACAAATGTTGCGAGAATCCAAGATAATGAGCTCACTCCTAAGCTCACAAAACCTCTTCTCATCCAAGGGATTGGTGAAAATATTGGCTAGTTGAGTCTCGGTTCTCACATGGGATAAGACAATGTCACCCTTTGCCTCATGGTCTCTCAAGAAATGATGGTGAATGTCTATGTGCTTGGTTCTTAAGTGTTGGACGAGATTGTTGTCTTGTTTTATGGCGCTCTCATTGTCACATAGGAGAGGAATCTTGGAAAAATTGTAGCCAAAGTCTTGTAGGGTTTGTTTCATTCAAAGGAGTTGAGCACAACAAGATCCGGCGGCTATATATTCGGCTTCGACGGTGGATAGTGCAATGGAGTTTTGCTTCTTGGAGGACCAAGAAACAAGTGATCGTTCAAGGAATTGGCACGTGACGGTAGTGCTATTGCGATCAACCTTACACTCGGCATATTCCGAATCGGAATATCCAACAAGCTCAAAGGCACAACCCTTAGGATACCGCAAGCCAAGGTTAGGAGTGTGCACCAAATATCGAAGGATTCAATTAACGACAATCAAATGACATTCTTTAGCTGCCGCTTGAAAGCGAGCACACATGCACACACTAAGCATGATATCGGGCCTAGATGCACAAAGATAAAGCAAGGACCTAATCATGGAGCGATATACCTTTTGATCCATGCTTTTGCCATTTTCGTCGAGATCCAAATGACCATTGATAGGCATTGGCATCTTGATGGGCTTTGCATCCTCCATCCCAAACTTCTTGAGTACATCTTTTAAATACTTTGTTTGAGAGATGAAGGTCCCTTCCTTGAGTTGCTTGACTTGAAGCCCGAGAAAGAATGTGAGCTCACCCATCATCGACATCTTGAATCTCTTGGTCATTATCCTACTAAACTCTTCTCTAAATGAGACATTAGTTGAGCCAAATATTATGTCATCGACATAAATTTGCTATACAAACAAATCATTTTTGAATTTCTTAGTAAAGAGAGTAGTATCATCTTTGCCTATCTCAAGCCATTTTTGAGTAGAAAGTCCCGAAGACATTCATACCATGCTCTAGGGGCTTGCTTGAGCCCGTAAAGTGCCTTGTGAAGCTTGAACATATGATTTGGATATTTGGGATCTTTAAAGTCGGGTGGTTGCTCAACAAGCACCAATTCAGAGATCGGTCCATTCAAGAAAACACTCTTGACGTCCATTTGATACAATCTAAAATCATGGTTAGCGGCATAGGCTAAAAGAATGCGAATGGACTAAAGACGAGCAACCAGCGCAATGGTTTCAGCAAAGTCAAGGCCCTCGACTTGAGTACACCCTTGTGCCACTAACCGGGCTCTGTTGCGAGTAACTACTCCATTCTCATCTTGTTTGTTGCGGAAGATCCACTTTGTGCAGATCACATTTTGATTAGGTGTCTCCACCAATGACCACACTTGATTACGAGTGAAGTTGTTCAAGTCTTCTTGCATGGCCATCACCAAATCCGGATCACCAAGCGCATCCTTCACCTTAACTGGTTCCAAAGAAGAGACAAACAAGTAATTATCACAAAAACTTGCAACACGAGATCGAGTGGTTACCCCATTTTGAATGTCTCCAAGAATATTGTCGATGGGGTGATCTCGCTGAACGGTATGGTGTATCCTTGGATGGTGCACCGAGGGGACTACAGCCTAATCAGGTAGCTCTTGAGTGCCCTCGGTGTCGAGCCCATCCACTTGTGCCGGAGGCACGTCTTCATGTCCAACATCCTGGAGGTTTCGGCCTGTTGGGCCCGGAACATCCAGTTGACTTGATGCCAGGATGTTTCGACCCCTAGGGCTCGGAGCATCTGGCCGGAGATTCCGGGCTGTGTGCACCGGAACTTCCGGTACTGCGTCTTCTTGACTTGATGAAGAGCTATTGGCTGTCGACAATGGAGGTTGATCACCATTCACTTGATCATCCTGCGTCTCGATTGGTCGTATGTCGCCAATGTCATTCGTTTCAATTGCCTTGTTTGGATCCACATCATCTACAACATGCACCACAATTTGCTCTCCTTGGGAGCCGTTAGATTCATCAAATGTCACATCCCTGGTGATCTCAACAATACCGGAGGTTTTGTTGAAAACATGATAGGCATGGGCATTTGATTCATAACCGAGTAAGAAACCCTCATCCACCTTAGGTGCAAACTTAGACGAATGAGGTCTCTTACTCAAAATAAAGCACTTGCTTCCAAAGACACGAAAATAAGAAATGTTAGGCTTTTTACCACTCAAGAGTTCATAGGATGCCTTCTTCAAAAGCTTGTGGAGGTAGAGACGGTTTGATGGCATGGCATGCAGTACTTATGGCTTCCGCCCAAAAGACATCGGAGATCTTGTACTCATCAAACATCGTCCTTGCCGCTTCAATGAATGTGCGGTTTTTCCTCTCGACGATGCCATTTTGAGGTGCATCATATGGGGCGGAGAACTCATGGTTGATGCTTTCTTCATCAAGAAATTCCTCTACTTGTGTATTCTTGAATTCTCCTCCATTGTCACTTCGCACTTGTTTGATGGAGAGATCATATTGATTTTGGGCTTGCCTAGCGAAGTGCTTGAAGACTTCTTGAGCTTCACTATTGTCATGGAGAAAGAATACCCAAGTGAAACGGGAATAATCATCGACAATCACAAAACCGTACTTGTTACCTCCTATGCTTAGATAAGCCACGGGGCCAAATAAGTCCATGTGAAGAAGCTCGAGTGGTATTGAGGTAGTCATGATGTTCTTGATAGGATGTAGATTTCCAACTTGCTTTCCGGCTTGACAAGCACTATACACACGATCTTTCTCGAATGTTACATTAGTAAGACCGAGAATGTGTTCCCCTTTTAAGAGAGTTAACAAATTCCTCATTCCTACATGTGCTAGCCTTCGACGCCATAGCCAACCCATGAAGGATTTTGCCATTAAACAAGCTTCGGGGTTTACTCTATCTATGTCAAAGCCAACAAGATAGAGATCACCCTTTAACTTCCCTTTAAAGGCAATGAATGAGTCATCTCTCCTAAAAATGGTCACATCCACGTCGGTGAACAAGCAATTGTAACCCATTTTGCATAATTGTGAAACGAAAAGAAGATTGTAGTTCAATAACTTGACAAGGAGAACATTAGAGATGGATTGATCATTTGAGATAGCAATTTTACCTAACCCAATTACTTTTTCTTTGTCGTCATCTCCGAAGATGATATTTTCGTGATTTCCTCCCTACTCATCAAGACTTGTAAACATACTCCTCTCCCCGTCATATGGTTGGTGCACTCGCTGTCCACCACTCAACTTGATCCACCAGAGGAGTATGCCTATAAAAGAAAGTCACACTAGGGTTTTAGGTACCCAAACTTATCGAAGTTTGGGTCCTCGAATGTTAGTCACAAGCGCCTTGGACACCCACACACAAGCACAATACTCATCATTGTGACCTCCATTGTAGTGAACAACCACCTTACCATTGTGGTTCTTGCTGATCACAAATGAATCATAGTATATACCTTCTAGCCGAAACTTCCTGGCCCTGTGCCCGGAACTTCCTGCCAGCTCCCTTGACCTGGTAGAGGATTAGAACTTCCGGCCAAATTGACCAGAACTTCTGGTATTTTCTCTCTGTCAGAGAGATTTTTTTCTCCGGAACTTTCGATCAACTGGTCTGGAACTTCCGGAGCTTTGACTAGCCAAGGGACAGCCCACCTTGCTTGCTTGTGGGTTGCCTCCTTCCTTGACAAACTTTAAGCAAGGCTTTCCATTCACAATTACCCTTTTGGATGGCTTGCTATCTTAAGAGAAACCAAGATCATGCCCATCTTTGTTGACATTAGTGGCTATGGTCTTGTAGAGGGCGTCTTTTGAGTGATAATTCTTCAAACACCCATATTTCACCAAACTGTCCAACCTCTTATTTCTTTCTTGAGTGCCGCTATAGCTTCAAGGTTAGTAGCATAGGAATCCAAATCATAGCTATAGCATCTAGCACAACCGTTGCTAGTGGAGGCTTTGGATGACTTAGTGGCTTCATCGGGAGGACAGGTGCTACTCCAAAGGGTATCAAATTGCACTTTAAGTGCTTTGTGACTTTGGTCCAATGTCACTAGCTTTTGTTGAAGTGAATCATTGATATCCTTTAGACTAGCCATTGATACATTGACCGAGGAAAGCTCAATGGTCAATTTCTCAATCCTTTCCCGCTCCTTAGCCAAATCCTCCTCTAGGGCAAGATTTCTTTTCTTCTCAAGAATGAGCAAGTCCTCTTGCCTTTCGAGGGATTTCTCCTTATAGCCCAATGTCTTCATTAGCTTAGCCACATGTTGCATTGCCGATTTGCTAAAGCTTTTAATCACATCATTCAAATTATCCTCACTTCCCTCATCACTGTCAAGATCATCATCAATAGAGAGATTAGATAGGGGTATTACCTTGCGCCCATGGACCATGAAGCAAGAGGGGTTGGTTTAGCCTTCGTCGTTGTCACTCAAGTTGGAGAAGAGGCGCTCCTTGGTGGGTGATGACGACTTGATGGCGATGGTGGCAACTCCTCCATCACCTTTATTCTTTTCCTCGAGATTCGCCTCATCACCAGAATACCACATGTCACAACCTGATTTTCGTTCAGGATTAAAAATCAATAAATAAATCATTTTCCAGAAATTAAATAAAAAGGCAAAAGAAAGTTATCAAGTGAAAGTATTAAGGAAATTCAAATTTCCTTTAAAAATCACGGCTGAAAATATTTTTGAAATATTCTCGATGCCCTAAAGTATTCTCTGAAATTTTTCGTGCAATTTTGGAGCTCCAGAAATAATTTTTAATGCCACAAAGAGCATTCTAGTAATGATTTAATAAATTAATTAATCACTAAATGGTATGGTTATATTTTTATTAAATACTTTGAGCCTTATATTTCTAAGAATTTTCTTGGAATTATTTTAGCACTGGAAGTATTTATAAAAATTCCAAAACCATTTATGCGATTAATTTAAAAGAAAAACAAATTAAAAATCCCTTGGTTCTCGGGCCGGTTTTCGGCCCAAAACCCCTTGAAAGTCCGCTTTCCCTCCCTGCCCGCGTGCGCGCCCTTTTCTCTCTCCTTCCCCGGGCCGACCCATTGGCCGCGGCCTGTTCCCACTCGTGCGCGCCCGCAAAAGTCTGTCCCGACTCCTTCTCCGAGTCGATGATAGGTGGGGCCCACCTGTCATCCTCATCCTCCGGCCGCACCGCCATTGCCGCCGACCTCCCGCTTCCTCGCCGCCGCGATTTTCGCCCCCCGCTCGTCCTGCGCTCGCCCTAACGCCTTGCAGATCACGCCGCCACATTTCCCCCTATTTTCCCTAAATCTCTCCGTCTTAAATCGCCGTTTAATCCCCGCGCCTTTTCCGTCGCCGGCCACCGCCTCTCCCGCGTTTCCCGCTACCCTCGGTCACCACCGCCTCTCCCCGAGCCTATAAAACGCCCCCACCGAGCTCCCTCTCCCTTTTCCTCAATCTTCCCAAGCCCGCCGCGCTCTCACCGCCTCTTCCCGCATCTCCCCTCTCTCCGCCGCTCGCCGCTGCCCTCCGGCCGAGCGCCACCGCCGTCCCGAGCCTCACCGCCAAGTGCCAAGCCCACCACCGCATTTGCCGCCATGCCACGCACCCCGTCCGCCGTCTCTCGGCCTTGGATCGCCGCCGGAAACCCTCCTCGCCGTGCAACCGAGCCGCCGCCGCCATAGCCGTCCTCCAGCCGCCAATTTCGGCCGCCACACAGCTTCCCGAGCCGCGCCGCCCCCTCCTTCGACTCCGCCACGTGCCTCCGAGCATCGGCCGCCCCTCGGCCGTTGCCGACCGCGGTCGGACATCGTCCACGCCGTCATCCCGAGCGCCAGCCTCCGCCTCGTTCACCGCCGTTTGCCCCCGCCGCCTTCCCACCACGCTCGGTGAGCCGCCTCCCCTCCCGTCTTTCCGTCCTCCTCCGCCGCCCTCCGCCGCTTGCCACCGCGCCGATGGCCGCCGCCGACGACCATCGGGTCGCGTGCGCTGCCGCGTGCGCCGTCGTTGGCCGTCGTCGGCCGTCGCCGCCTCTCGGCCCGATCGCCTCGTGGCGCATCGTGGCCGCCCATCCGGCCCGCGTGGCTGCCGCATCGGCGCCACGTGTGCGCCACGTGGCGCACCCGCCCATGGACTGTCGTGGACTTGGTCCACGGTGGGCCGCCCGTGGACCGCGCGCCTGCCGGCCGACGCCGCCCTAGCCGGCGCGTCGGCATCCGGCCGCTCACGTCATGTCGCGCCGTGCCCGCGACGTCGGCCCTCGGTTGCGACGTCGCATCAGCCTTTTCCATTGAAAAATAAATAAAAATTATGCAATAAATTTAATTAATTTCCAGAATTCATTTAAATGGTCCAAAACTTCTAAAATTCATATCTAATTCATTCGAACTCCAAATTGGGCCATTCAAATTGCAAAATTTATCTAAAATTGAGTTCTACATATTGGTTTACTTTTCATGTACTGTTATTTGGTTTTTATTAGGGTTTTTCTCTCATTTTGTATGCCAGTGTGTAGTTTTCGTCGTTTCGGAGTTCGCGCTCGCGAAGAGTTCAAAAGTTTGTGGGAAGAAGCAAGGCAAGTCACACTCCCCTTGAAGCATATTGAACCTATTTTATAAATGTTTTACTGTTTGCAAATAAAATTGCATGTTTTGCAAATTAAATGAAATGATGGGATTACCTATCTGTTTGCTTGTGCCATACCCTTTTGATATCCGTCCTTTGTCAAACATTGGGTAATAATTTGACTAGCTTTAGTCACTTACGTGACTTTCGCTAGAATTATATGCTTAGCCATGCTTAATTACCACTAGCTCACTAAATGGGATAATCACACTATCTATAATTAGTTCAGATGAGCTGCTAGCTCGGAACACCTGGCCATGTTTTATTGGCCGTAATATCCCAACTAAAATATGAATAAATGGTGGGCTGTGGGTGCATGGTTTTGGCCGTGCAAACCACAAGCCGAAATGGGTAAGGTGGGTCCCGTAGTGTAGCCTCTCCTAGCTGACGAACCCATCGGCAAGGATAAGCAGGATGGAGTTTCAGTCAGCCCCGGTATAAGGATTGCTGGGCTGCCGCTTCACCGAGGCACTCGGGGGGGGCTGCCCACTCCCAGGTACGGGAGTGGGGGCAAAACCTTAGTGCGGTTCGCTTGGTTAGTGGGGGATTATACGAAAGGTCCTATCACAGTTTCTTTTCCGGGGTACCATGGTAGTATTCCGGCACACGGGAGACTGTGTCGTGGGGCTGTATCTTGTGGGTACAGTTGTACACCTCTGGCCAGAGTAAAACTATTCGAATAGCCGTGCTCGAGGTAATGGGGCGATCAACCGAGCTCACCGTGATTAGTCTCGCACCTGTAAAACCCTGATTAATGGAACATGACTAGTATAGGTGGATGGTTGGGCCTGTTCAACGTGGGGATAACGTTGTTCAGTGGAGAATTAATATTGACTTAACTACTCAACAGTTTTCCCATTTTCCGAAATAAAGTGTTTTGCAACCGCCTTTCTGCAAAGTAGCCACAAGCCTCTCCTTGCCTTACTTCGCATTTCTGCATTCCTTGGTGTGGCTTGTTGAGTACGTTGGTTGTACTCAGCCTTGCAAATTCTTCCCCCTTCAGAAGTGTAGTGCTTCTGAGTTGAAGACGGTGTTTGAGGACCAAAGCTCAGACCCCAGTTGAGTTTGCCTGTAAAGTGGAGCTGAAGCCCCACTAGGATCGTCCTTCTTTTCCGCTGTTGTCCCCTTTTGGGTGTGAGGACTAAGTGCCTCTTTTGTAAGTATTTATACGCTTTATTTATATGTATGGATCTGTGTATTGATTTTTCATTTTGTGTACCCTGGTTGATGCCTGGACAGGGATTAAATACACAAAATAGTCTGGAAATTCGAGTTTGAATTTCTGGGCGTGACACCACACCTCTCCAATGTGAGCTCGCCTAACCTTCTTCTTGACTATCTTTGGCTTGGCTTCATTATTCTTTGGACACTCAGCGATGAAGTGACCATATTCATCATATTGGAAGCAAGCTCTCTTGGATTAACGAGCTTTTCCTTTGTCTTCACTTCGTTTGCTCTTGCCAAATCCTCCACGGCAATGGTATTGCTTGAAATTCCTCACCATGAGGGCCATGTCTTCATCATCACTCTCATCTTCACATGAGACTTGATCACTTGAGGCCTTCAAAGCGACTTCCTTGTTCTTGATTATTGTCACATTCTTGGCCATTTGCTTGACCTCCTTAGCTTCTTCTTCTAACATCTCGTGAGCAACGATTCTTCCAAGAATGTCACTTGGTGTAAGCCTCTTAAAGTCCTTTCTCTCACGGATGAGAGTGACCAAGGTAGGATTCCTTGGTCCAAAGGCTCGTCTCTTGACCACCACGTGATCCGTCAAGTCTTCACTTCCAAGGCCTCGAATCTTGTTGACCAAAAGTATGATCCGGTCGTACATCTCTTGAGGAGTCTCATTTTCTTCCATCACGAATCTTCCGAGCTTTTCTTCCAAGAGCTCAATCTTGGACTCTCTCACTCCGGGGGTGCCCTCATGAGCTACTTGCAATGTGTCCCAAATCTCCTTGGCCTCCTCAAGCCCATCAACCTTGTTGAATTCCTCCGGGCTCAAGGCGGAGAGAATAGCATTGGCGGCTTGAGCATTGCGGTGGATGCTTAGCTCTTGCTCCAGAGTGAGGTTCATATCCTCCGTAGGCACATCGATACATGTGCAAACAATCCTCCAATTGCTAGGATACAAAGAGCTTAGATGCAACTTTATCTTGTGCTTCCAAGAAGCATAGTGTGTACCATCAAAGTGAGGTGCACACCCGGAAGGCACGGAGATGAAGTTGTTAGAGGGAATATTAAGCTTGCTGTAATCAAAAGGTATAGAAACTCCCCCTGTCTCCTAGATTGGAGATTTTTCTCCATTTGCATCGTCTTCATGTTGATTATTCACTCCCGACATCTTGGATCGACTCTAAGCGGCGAAGCCTATCAAGAGCATAGGCTCTGATACCAATTGAAGGCCCGTTGATGTCGCCTAGAGGGGGGTGAATAGGCGATCCTAGAATTTTCTCGAAAATGTAGCGGTTAAACACACAGGCATCGAAACTTTCGGTACTTGAACCCCGGAACTTCTGGTCAGCACAAGCTGTCCGGAACTTCTGATGTTACAGTCCAGAACTTCCGATGTTCTGTGACTTAAAAGGATCAGAACTCAACTTCAAGTAATTTCTACACAAGTTAATTGCTAGCAATAGGAAGATACACACAAGCAATAGAGACAGTCAGCGGGAGGTAAAAGGATAACGCATGAGACACAAGGATTTTTACCCGAAGTTTGGATTCAAAGAATCCTACTCTCCGTTGAGGAACTTCGTAGAGTTGGGTCTCAATTAACCCCTTGTCTCACCAAGCAAATCCCTGGAAAGAAGTCTACGGCCTTCAATTCTAACGTTTTTAGGTTCTTACCTAGAGATCAAATTGACCACAAAGATCTAAATTTGATCCTCTAGCGTAAACCACAAACATGAATTATTGTACCTAGACAACCTCCAAAAGATCAGCTTGGTTTGTCACTATCCATACCTCGTTTCCTTGTGGAGGAGAGGTAATCCTTCACAAACTTTTCTGGACCAATCCATAATTCTTCGTAAGCTCGCGGGAGACACCTAACCGTCTAGGAGATTGCTCTCCAAGAGTAATAGGCACCACTCCAAAGCCCTGCAAGAATCACCAAGTGCTCAAGTCACCTAGCTCTCTCACTCTCACAAACACTCCAATCACTCAATCTTCTCATAAATTTGGTTATGTGGCTCAAGAATTGAGTTGGAATGAGCTAGAACACCATGGGAGAGGCTAGAAGACAGAAAAACAAAAGTGGGATGGCCAAAAGTGAGCTGGGGACAAAATGGGATATATATATAGGTACACGCTTGCGTCACCTAGCCATTACTCACAAACTCAGCTGGAATAATGTCCGAAAGTTCTAGTCTGGGACTACCGGAAGTTTCGGCCAACACTTGGTACAAAGGTTTTGGCTGCGAGGCGATGAAGACCGGAAGTTCTGGCTTGAAACCCCGAAACTTCCGATGGGCTTTCTCTACCGTGGGAAGAAGTAATTTTCAAAAAATAAACTCCAAAAATTCTCACTCAAGGATATTCTAACTAAAAGCACTTAGATCATCTCATGGCATGAATTTCACCCCTCTTAATAGTACGGTTTTTCGTAAAACACAAGATTCAAGAAAAATACTATTATAAGCCATCGTCGAATCTTCCTTTTTGCACTTGATGTTTGAGGGTTCTCCTTTTTCAAAACCTGCCCAACTAAGCATCTGGGGACTAATTTTCTTGCACACATCTCAATTAAATGCATTTGTCCCTTAACCAAATTGTTATTAACTACCAAAACCCACTTAGGGGGCTAGACGCACTTTCAGGTATTACTTGTGAGAATACCTCTCTTTTATTGAGGGAGGCTAACTCTGCTTCAATTGCTTCCTTCTATTTGTTCCAGTTCGAGCGCTTTTTGCATTCTACCATGGATTTTGGATCTGGATAATTTTGGATGGTTTCTGCAACTAATGAGGCAAAGTATATGTCGACAATTGTATTCTTATGGTTGAATGATTCTTCAGACTCAACATAGTTTACGGAAATTTCATTTACCCCAATTGACGGCTCAGTATTTCCCAATATGGCCACGTTGGGGCGTTCTAATGTTCCATCATCAGAAATTGAGTGCACTGTTGATGTGGGAAGTGCATTGGATGAATTCACTTGGTGTCTCTCAACTTGAGGTTGAGTTTCATTTACTGTGTCAGAGGATTCTTTCCTTTGTTTACTTGTGCGCTTGCGAGGATTTGTCGTACTTCTCCCACTCTCTTTTGAGGAAGGGAGTTGAATAGTTTTATTTGGTACCTCTATTCTTTCTGGCACATTCCTTGCAGGAAGTATGATTTTGTGACACTTTTACTCATAGAATGAGTCTGGAAAATTGTTTGCAGCAACCTGCAAATCAATGATCCTTTTAACCTGAAGATCAGATTCTGTGGTACAGGGATCCTCCTTTAGGGTGTCTACGGCATCCCAATTTATTTCCGGGCATTCAGTGTGATACTTAAATTCTCCCCCTAATGCCGGAAAATGTTCTTAATTTAAGATACAATCAGCGTACCGGGCCATGAGTAAATCCCCTGTAAGGGGCTCCAGGTATTTAATAATCGACGGAGATAAATATCCCACATAGATCCTCATTTTCCTGTGAGGGCCCATTGATGTATGCTTTGGTGGTGAGATTGGTACGTATACAGCGCAACCGAATTTTCGCAGATGGGAAATACTAGGAGGATCACCACGAACCTGTAGTGGGGAGGTTGTATGGTATGCAGTTGGGTGCAATTGTACTAAGTCACCAGCGTGTAAGACTGCATGACCCCAACATGAGGTTGGTAGGTTAGGTTACAATTTTGCAATAATGGTTTGGCTATGAGTTTTATTCTCTTGATAAAAGATTCAGCTAAACCATTCTGTGTGTGAACATACGGTACAAAATGTTGGAACTTCAATTCCTAAAGCCATACAACAATCATTAAAAGCTTTGGAAGAAAATTCTGCAGCGTTGTCTAATCTGATTGATTTTATCTGGTGTTCAGGTTGACTTGCTCTAAGTCTGATGACTTGTGCAATCAATTTTACAAAGGCATGGTTCCATGTCGATAAGAGACACACATGGGACCATCTTGTGGATGCGTCCATTAGAACCATGAAATACCTAAATGGCCCGGACAATGGTTGAATGGGGCCACAAATGTCTCCTTGAATGCGTTCAAGAAACTTTAGTGGTTCAGCCATTATTTTAAGATGTGAGGGTCTCAAAATTAATTTTCCAGTTGCACATGAGGTACACACAAAATCTGAGGATTCTGGGAATTTTCTATTGCTCATACCATGTCCACTTGAATTGCTCATGATTTTTCTCATTATTCTGATGCCGGGATGGCCAAGGCGATCATGCCAAGTTTTAAATGCATCCATATTTTGAAAATCACTTTGTATGCAACATATGATACAGGTTTGATGTATGTGTAGTACAATCCAGACGGGAGAGAAGGCACCTTTTCAATTGTTATTTTGCCATATCCAGCATCTTTGGTCAAGAGGAGAAACTTCTCATTGTTTTCTTCATATGTTTCCACATGAATACCATTTTTTCGGATATCTCTATAACTTAGTAGGGTACGTGTTGAATTGGGATACAATAATGCCTCCTCGATGTTTATTTGTGTACCCATTGGAAGTATGATAGTGGCCCTACCGAAACTGACATCATAGCATCGCGTCCCGCGATGGTCAAAACTTGTCCTTTCCTCTTTGTGAGATTTTGGAAAAATTTGACTTCCCTAAGTATAGTGTTAGTGGTACAACTGTCCACGAGGCACATCTCTTCTTCTATCGGACTGATTCCCGTAATAATCTATATAATGTATAATGTAAATTCGTAAGAACAAAATATAGAAAACCACATAGGAATATATTAAGATAGCATGTGTGATTATTACAATTGTAAATAGGGGTAGCAACATCATGTCTTTATTACAACGGTTACTTTTGCAAAATTAAACATTAGAGAAATGGCGCCTAATTAAGATCTCCATAAATGTCATTGGAAGCATATTCCACGAGCATGTCGTCGATGTCCAAAGAGCCTTCCTCTTCATTTGGCAGAGTCTTGGTTTTGCTTGGCCCCGCTCCTTCAGGAATGGGGTCCGTAGCTCCAGTCTCTAGCACTTGGAGGCGAAGTGTGCTTCGTGCTTCTGATTGGTCTGTGTATGACCCATAGACTTCATGTATAGATCAACAAGATGTTTATGGGTCCTGCATTTCTTAGCAATATGATTATAGCAGCCACACCTGTAGCAGGCGGTTTTGTTGTCACTATCATTATTATGCTTAGAAATGCCTTTTTCCTTTTTAGTGTTCCCACGGTGCTTTTTGGCTCTCTTGCGTTTACCCTTTCCTAAGGAATTTCCAGTCTGTGTATTCCCATTTGAAACTTATTTCTTCTCATTCGCATGTACTTCAGGCAATGGTACAGTGCCCAAAGGGCGCTGGTTTGAGTTCCATACAGTGAGCTCATGGTTCTTTTCTGCCTGTTTCAATGTCTAAATGAGTGAAGAGTAGATAGTAAAATTCTTCTCACGGTATTGTTGAGTGATGATCTGTTCTGATGGGAGCATTGTAGACAGAGTCTTCTCAATTTTCTCCTCTTTAGAAGGTTCTTTCTCACAAAACAGGAGCTTAGAGCATATCTTATGAACAACATGGTTGAACTCGTCTACAGTTTTGATATCCTGTAGGCGTAAGTGGTTCCACTCATGCGTTGCCTCTAGGAGAAGGATAGCTTTATGTAGTTCATATCGATTTTTAAGAGCAGTCCACAAAGCGCGTGGGTCCTCCACACACATGTACTTCATTTTTAAATCCTGATGGATATGATTCCTTATAACTTTTAAGGCGAAGAATTTGGACATGTTTGAGGGGGCAACACTCCCATCTGTTGTTTCATCTATACATATGTATAGTCCATTGATCAACAGATTGACTTTGACATCCATCGCCCAAGTAGGGAAATTGGAACCATCGAGAGCGAGAATACCGAACTCTTTGGTAGCCATCTCACCTGTGTTGTGATAGCCAAAATTTTGAGAAATTATGACACATTTGCAACAGAAAATAAAATAAAGTAGGGCGAGAAGAGTAAATTTTAAAAGTAAATGTATAACAAAGGACATGGAAATGCTGAAACAAACCCATATATATTTACAATGACAGAGAGTTATAAAGTGCTGATGACAAATGTAAAGTCTCTGCTTATTTGCTTAAATTAAAATGACCGAAGATCAACAACTTATAGCGTAAATGTAGAAAATATTAAAATAATTGGGTGGTGGGCCGAAATAATGAGTATTTTGGCCCACCACCACTGTAGGTCCATGAGGCGAGGTGGGGAGGTGTGGGCGCAGCCTGGCCTAGTGGCTTGCGCGGGAGGGGGTGGCGGCCCATTAACGTGGTCGGCTAATGGGCCGGCCTGGCCCAGCCGACATAAGGGAGGAATGGGGGTGTGGTTAGGGCAAAACCCTAACCTCCCCCTCCACGGCCGCCGCTGCCTGCCATGGAGAGGCCGGCATGTCGTCGGCCAGGTACCACCGGCCAAGCGCCGTCGCCTGCCATGGAGAGGTCGGCGCGTCGCCGATAGAGCGCCGCCGCCTCCGATGGCGCGGCGGTGCCGCCTACAGCCGTCGCCGCCTCACGAGGAGGCATGATGCGCCGTCGACCGGCCGCCGACGTCGTGGTGCCGACGGCCGGGCGCCACCGCCGCCCTACACCCTCCTCTTGGACCTCGTTTCTCCCTTGTGCTCAAGCGTCCCCCTCACCCGAGGATGGGGGATGGCTAGGCTTGCCGCCGCCGCTAGTCTTGGCCGGGACATGGCTAGTCTTGATGACACGGTGGGGTTCGGGAATGGAGGGATTGGTGTGGGGGGCGGAGCTCTCGCCGTGGCCCCCTGCTGCCATGTAGAATGGCGGGGCTCCACGGCTGCGGCGAGGGTTCCTCTGAGGAGGAACTCTGACGAATTGGCTGGTGTCGGTGTGTGCAGCGGCGTCTCCGATGTGTAGTCTTGCGATGGTGGTGGAGAAATTACGTGGCAAAGATGATGTGTCCAGCCGTGGTTAGGGCAAAAAGCTGTCACCACATCGGGCATCTCCTGCTGCTTCTGCACCCGTGCAGTCCACCCATGGGACTCACAGTGGTGCAGTGCCTCCACCAGAATTCGTTCTGGTGCTGTGCATATGTCCGGCATCACCGGAGACCCTCCGCGAGTCATGAGGGTGCTTGAGACGGTGCTACCGGCTCTCGTGTTCCTGCGAGAAATGATGCCATCGTCGTGGTGTCGTCCTCCACATTTGCCGAAGTCAGGAGGAGGAGACAGGGGACCACGACCGACAATGCCGGCACCATGGGCCCTACCACGTCGAGAACGGCGTGCCAGAGCCCGAAAGATCCTCTCAAGCTGCTGCAAGAGACGACGAAGGTGGCGTGCACGAAGGTTGTGTGGAAAAGAGGAGTCGACAGTGAGAGGAATAGGACGAGCCATTCTTACACTGCACATGTCGGTGAGTCTTTTCACCATTCTTGCTTAGTAGAGCTGCTGATAATATGTTGTAAAACGAAAAGAATGAACAGTGAAATGTGAATTCTCACACTATTTCTCATTGATCTCAATGTCCCATTATATAGGAAGATTACAAGTCTAGGATTATAGGTATTAGTGAAATATATCAATATAGCAATAAGATAGATTTATCTAATGACTGTTACAAAAGATTCAAAAATTATTTTGATATTATTGATGAGATCAAATAATAACTAAATAGCCTTTTGTAACATATTTCAACGGTGCCTTAAAACGCATCTATGGGACAGTTTGGATTCGTTTGGTCGATGATTAATTTGTTATGATTGCCTTTTAGTACCTGCATGTACGTAGCACGCGGCCCCGGCCACCCTCGATCATCATGCAAAGGGCAAAAGGACTAATTACACAGGTTGCCAAAATATGATCGATTGATACGATGCACTGCAGTTCTGCAAAAGGCAGATATGGTCGGCGATCCACGAGGAGAGATCGGGGCTTCTGCGTGTTCTCTCGTGATTAGTGCTAAGAGCAGCTAGCCTGCCACTCCTACTAGTTGCTAGCTAGCCATAATGGATGGAAGACCGGCCGGCCGGCCACCCGCGCGCTGGGAGTGATCAATCTGGAGTGCCGAGTACGTCGTCGGCGCGTGCAGCAGTGCAGGGGACCAGGAAACCTTAAAACTTTGTCCTTGATTTCGTGTCCCCACCAACGCTAGTTTCCATTATGTCTGACAAGGAATGCACCGACCATCTTCATCTTCCAAAAAGCCTGCGTGCAGCGTGCGAGCTAAGCTAGTGATCGATCGATTTAAATGGGGCTTGCTATATTTATCAATCAACTGATTACTTGCTAAATGTTACAGTAATAACTTCTTTTTATAAAGACAATTACTTTAAGATTCATGTGAGCTTTATTTATTTTTCTGTCGCACTGATCGCACGCAGCGTTCACACCCCGACTCCCATCCCTCCAACACGATGACGCCACGAGGCCTGTTAGCTGCTCGCTTCGCCTCCCTGCCATATCCCATCTCTCCATCAGATTCATGTCGACACCACCATATTTTTTTTCCTTAACCGATGCTAATTCTCTGGCTCTACCTTTCCTCCATTGTCTTCGGCGGTTCACGTCATCAAATTGAATCCACTGTACCGCCTCCTCACCACTCCGACAAGATTCTCCCATCACCAGCTTGGACCCACCACCTTCCTCTTCTCCTATGGCAAGGCGTTATCGTCCCTGCTCAGTTGCTCGCAATTGTTATTAGAATAGATGTCGAATATACTAATTTTATTTAGTTACAGTTAAATTTAAAGTTGTAATAGGTGATAGGAGTGAAGTTAAAGTCGGACTTTGTAACCCCGTAACTCTGTAAATAGATAGGAGGATACTACAATATAACCATGACAAATGACAACTGTAATATAGCATATATATGCGGTGAGATGATGGTAACGAGGTCATGGACTCGTAGCGACTAGGTGCTATGTTGATTGGGAGGAACGCCCATAACCTTAGAGATTAGGCTTCAGTTAAACCTTGTTAACAAATATCATATGTTCCGATGTCGTTATTTAGCATGTTTTAAGTGATCAATGACTGAAGCGGTCGAGAAAATTTATTGTTATTCTGTTATATCGACTAACTTTTATAATAATTGTCTCATCCATCCCTATAAGCATACAACACCTCCGCTCCTATCCCCTCTTCTCCCCCTTCCCTCACCTCTAAACCCTAATCTAACACACACTATCACTGTTGTTGTTGCTGGAGAAGACACCACCTCTACCAAGAAGTACGACTGGAGCATGAATCTTACGTATAGATCGACAATGAGCAGATTCGGTTGATTTTTTTTCTTCTTCCCTTGCTTGATATGAACAGCAGATTAAGGTGTTGATAAAAGCATTGAAGCAATCGCAGCTCTAAATTCAACCTTGAGTTTGAAAACCTCACAGTAATATCTGAGTTGTACGGTTCAAGTGACAGGTCCTCGATGGTCCTCGATCGATTATGTTAAAAGGCAAAAAAACACATTTCAACGATATCTGGTTGGTGCTCTAAAGTCTCTAATGCTATCAATAAATTTGTACTCGTTGTCTTATATTATTGGGAGTTTGAAATTTTTCTTAACGTACATGTCATTTCTCATTTGCCGTGAAGTGCGTGCTCGACTAGACAAGAATATTGCCAAGTTTTTCTGGCCTTTAGGACATGTCTAGACTAAATAAATAAAAGGGCCAATGTTTCTCTACCATGCTATAAATATTTTCTGTAGAAAAAAATATTTTATTTCTAACATATGTGTCGAAACTTGGTTTCGGTAATAGAAATTGGGGGTGCAGTCAAGATCGTCAAGCATGATGGGTTAGATGGAAAATAGGGTTTAGACAGGTTCAGGCCCTCTCGTGAGGTAATACCCTACTCCTCTTTCGGGGATTCGATCCGCTGAGTGTTTATTGATCTCACGATCTCATGTGTCGTATAAATCTGATCTGCTGCTCTTATCTTGCCTTATCCCTCAAGGGACGCCCCTTACCCCCTTATATAGTCTTGGAGGGTGGGCTTACAAGTCGGAAACCATATCATATTCTAAGTCAGTTTTCTCAATCTTACCAAGTTATGACTATAATGAAGGGTTACGCGGAAGCTACGCTAGCCGAAAACAAAACTTTTGTACCGCGCAAACCAGGAACACTCGCAAGTAAGAGCCGATAGATCGTTACCGATTGGTGTATGCAGCGAAAATAGCCAATCAGGGCTATCCGATCCGAAACAGTGTAGCCGATTCCCGCAAGCCGACAGCCGATTTTCGGGGACAGCCGATTCACCAATCAGCCGATTCGCCGATGCCGCAGCCAATCCGAGTCGCCGACCGCGTTCTCGTTGCCGATCTGCCGCAGTCGCCTCGCTCCGATTGCAGCTGATTCTTAGCCGATCAACAGCGCGCAACGTAGCAGCGCCTCTACCGGTATCCACACGTCCGGGGACAAAACGCCGAGCACCCGTGTGCTAGCACGCGATGCAAGGCTAGGGTTTGGCTCGAAGGTGGGGAGGGTTTCCGTGGAGATTGATCTCGGTGCAATGCAATTCAACTGATGTGTCGCAGCTCTTCACCCCTCGCCCCTTTATATAGAGTTGGCCTACTGGGACTAGTGGCCGATCAAGACTCTATTTTGAATCGGATCTCATCCGAATCTCATAGAGTTGGCCGCCTATACGTCGTAAGACCATAGGACTCCATCCAATCGGATCCCTATCCGATCGAGCCGTATTCGAGTCCAACTCGAATGTTTGTTCTTATACCCTTAAGCGTGCGACCCTGTAGGTTCAGGTATACTTGGTTTCGGCTATAGTCTAACTTAGCCGATCGTCGGCTCGAGTCCAACTCAGCCGACCTGTCAATAGCGACGCCTAGCAGCACATATTGACACCATAGTATACAAGAATATAATATCGGCTCGAACTGTAATGTGTACACAAATCCCTTTGCCTCACGATACCAATTAAGCTATAGGCAAGATGTGTGCCATCCCTTCAATAGCTTAACCATTCACTCGAACCGTATTGGATTATCCGCCTGTTGATTGACTCCTCAATCAACTTAGCATGGCCATGCATTTCCATAATCCATTACCTCGAGGGGCCCAGAGATATCACTCCAAAGGAGGGACAAATTTCATCTTGATCACTCACATCCCACTCCATGTTTCATAGCAAACCCGAAAACTATCTTTATAACTACCCAGTTATGGAACAATATTTGGTAGTCCCAAAGTAGGCTACTACACATGTTGGAATCCATGGTGATCTCAGGTCTAAGGACTTTGTACCAACACTACCTAAGACCAACTAATGGCACATTAATTCCTGTAGTGTCTCATGGTGGGTCTATCCAACAATGTGTTCTCTAACACATGTGTCCATGTTTATTGATTTGGTATCTCCATATCCATGATCTATAAGACATGATCATCAATCAATAGACATGCCGATCTTAGAATCATATTAGTTCCAATAATATGATATATGATCAGGGATCATTTAGAAATAGATTCATACATATCGAGTCTCATAAATAAGTCACGTACTTATTGATCAATACAAGATGTCTATTTCATGGAACTGAATAACACTTTATTCATAAATACATAAACATTGACCATGATATCCAACATCTCCATGTTGCCTCTAGGGCATATCACTAACAATCTCCCACTTGCACTAGAGTCAATCATGTAAGTATCTAATACCCATTGCTCTTGTGTGCGCCTCATGTTTTGGCTAGGGGAGAGGTTTTGTCAGCGGATCGGCTATGTTGAGATCCGTGTGTACTTTGCATATCTTGACATCACCTCTGTCCACTATCTCGCGGATGAGATGATATCGCCGAAGTATGTGTTTGGACTTCTGATGTGATCTCGGCTCCTTGGCTTGCGCAATGGCTCCTCTATTATCACAATAGAGAGACATTGGACCAGTCGTACTAGTCATCACACCAAGCTCAGAAACGAATTTCTTGATCCAAACAGCCTCCTTTGAAGCTTCTGAAGCAGCAATGTACTCGGCCTCTGTTGTAGAGTCAGCAACAGTATCCTGCTTGGAACTCTTCCACCTGACTGCGCCTCCGTTCGGGCGAACACGAACCCAGTTGCGATCTATAATCATCCTTGTCTGTTTGGAAGCTAGCATCGGTGTAACCACTTACAACGAGCTCTTCTTCACCTCCATAGACTAGGAACATATCCTTAGTTCTTCTCAAGTACTTAAGGATATTCTTTACGGCAGTCCAGTGACCTTTACCTGGATCTGACTGGTATCTCCTCGTAGCACTCAAAGCGTACGAGACATCTGGACGTGTACAAAGCATAGCATACATGATGGATCCAATTGCCGAAGCATATGGAACCATACCCATCTTATTCCGCTCATCATGTGTCTGAGGACACTGATTCTTTCTAAGATTAATGCCATGTGACATGGGCAAGAAACCTTTCTTGAAATCATGCATGTTGAACCTTTTCAACACCTTGTCAATGTATGTACTTTGGCTTAATCCAATTAGCCTCTTGGATCTATCTCTATAGATCCGAATGCCCAATATGTATGCTGCCTCCCTAAGTCTTTCATGAAAAAACTATTTTTCAATGAAGACTTGACGGATTCTAGCATAGGGATATCATTTCCAATCAGTAATATGTCATCCACATATAAGATTAGAAATACAATTGCGCTTTCACTGACCTTTTTTAAACACAGGCCTCCTCTTCATTTTTGATGAAACCAAACCCTTTGATTACTTCATCAAAACGAATATTCCAACTCCGAGATGCTTGCTTCAATCTATAAATGGATTTCGTAGCTTGCATATCTTTCCGAAGCGATTTTGGATCGACAAAACCCTCGAGGTTGTATCATGTATACATCCTCGCTTAGGTTTCCATTTAGGAAAGCCGTTTTGACATCCATCGCCATATCTCATAATCGAAATATGCAGCAATCGCTAGGATAATCCGAATAGATTTAAGCATTGCGACGGGCGAGAAGGTTTCATCATAATCAACTCCTTGAATTTGTTTAAAACCTTTCGCCACCAATCGCGCTTTATAGATGTGAACATTTCCATCCATGTCGGCTTTTTTCTTAAAAACCCATTTACACTCAATGGTTTTGACACCATCAGGTGGATCAACCAAGTTCCAAACTTGATTGTCGTACATGGATTCTATTTCGGATTTCATGGCTCCAAGCCACTTGTTGGAATCGGGTCCCACCATCGCTTCCTCATAGGTCTTAGGCTCATCGTTGTCCAACAACAATATATCACGTTGTTCCGCACTGTGTACATCGGGCGCACGACGTGATCTTTCGACCTCCGTGGGTGGTGTATCTACAACTGGTGGCGCAACACTTTGCTCCTCCCGTTGTGGTTCGTGGTCGCGAAACATTTTCGGTGTTTCTTGAACTTCTTCAAGATGCACCCTGCTCCCACTAACCCTTCTTGAAAGAAACTCTTTCTCCAAGAAGACACCGTGTCGGGCGACAAACACTTTGCCTTGTTCTCGATTATAAAAGTAATATCCCTTAGTTTCCTTAGGATATCCCACAAAGAAGCACTTGTCGATTTGGGTGTGAGCTTGTCGACGTAAAGGTTTTACATAAGCTTCGCATCCCCAAATTTTGAGAAAAGACAAACTAGGGGGTTGCCTGTCCATATCTCATATGGTGTCTTTTCAACTGAGTTAGATGGAACTCTATTTAGTGTGAGCGCAGCTGTTTCAAGAGCATATCCCCAGAAGGATAACGGAAGATCACTTTGCCTCATCATCACTCGGCAAGTTCATGCTTATCTAAGTAAATTCGTCCGAGTCATCTCGGAACAAATAATTTAATTAACCCTCATAGGTAAGAAATCAATTCACTTGGCAAGCTCATGCTTATCCGAGTTAACTTGCCCGAGTCATCTCGGAACAAATAATTTAATCGACCCTCATGGGTAAACAAATTTTTCAGTCATATGAAAAATATGACCAAAATATTAAATAGCTCCTGCCATAATATTGGTCTTAATCTAAAAAGATCTTCACCAAGGTGGAAAGACAACATTGATATAATCATTTAATCAAATGCTTAAAAACCAAACAGTCCCTGTCATCAGGACAGCCATGAAAAGCTTAACTGTTTGTTAGCTTTCAAATTGCAGCGTGCCAACTTCTCATGAAGTTGCGCAAACTGCGGTATGAAAGGATTTTAAAGGTATTGGGCAATTAGACACGTGCATATTGCCAAGGCAAATCTGCTTAAGTCCATCTACTTAAGTCCCTAAGGACGCGTCAGGCCACACCTTAGCTGGGCTGTAAGTCTCTCATGGGCTCGGTCCAATCGCGAGATGACTTAACGAAAGCCCTCAAGTATTTTTACGAAGCCTCAAAGTCATCCCCGCCACTTCGTCTTCCCCAAAAATTTCCTCTCTCGCAGCACTGTTCACAAGCTCTCTGCAGAAAACCCTAAACTTGCGCGCGCCCAAATCCATCGATTTAGAAACTCTCATTCCACCACAGGCCGTCTTCCGCATCTAGCCTCCAAGATTTCTTTGACAAATCCCCATCACCTGTGCCAGATCCGTTCTCCCCCAAATCGCATCCATGGCGGGAGAGAAAGAAATCCCCTTCGAGCAATGGGCGACCTCAGATGTCAAGGAATCAACTCTCCGAGAGATGGTGAAGAACGGAGTTCTTCCGCCCAAAGAGATTATCGGCTGGCGTGAGGCAGCTCGTGAGGAGTTCCCAACTCCAAACACCGGTGAGATCGTCATTTTTACTTCTTTTTTCTACTATGGTTTCGACCTTCCCACCTCTGTTTTCTTTCGGGGCCTTCTTGAGTATTACGGTCTTCAACCCTATCATTTGAATCCCAACTCTATTCTTCATATCGCAATCTTTATTCACGTCTGTGAAGCCTTCCTTGGCATCCTTCCCTACTTCTAGCTTTTCCGACGCATGTTTTATCTTAAGCCACATCCAAACAAGGATGAGCCCTACGTCGTGGGTGGGGCTGGCTTTCAACTCCGCGGAACTCTCCGCAAAGTTTATTTCTCTCTCCCCTTGAAATCTTCCAACAAAGGCTGGCAGGCGAGCTGGTTCTATATGTCAAATCTTGAACCCAGTTTGCCCAACTTTATCGGCCTTCCACTAGTTCCGAGGCCTAACTGGAGCACTGTGCTGGTGGCCTAAGATTGGGATGAAGCCAACAAGCTCTTGGCCAATATCCTTGAGATGAAGAAAAAGGGCCTTCAGGGAGAACAAATCACTCGACACTTCATTAAGAACCGACTGGCGCCTATTAAAGAAAGATCCAAGCCTGCATTCGAGTATGAAGGTGAAAAGGACCCCAATTGGGAGGACCGCGATTCCTTGAGCTACGAGACCCTGAAGACTCGCATGTACAAAATCTTTTCTTCTGGGATCGTGGTTGAGCGCAGCCACATGTTGCTGGTTCTCCCATACAACTTGTACCGTCCTCCTCCCCCGGTAAGCTGACTCAACTTCTTTAATCTCTTTCAATCTCAATCTTGCATCTCTTAGTGTATAAAAAGTCCTCCTTACAGGCGAATGCTTTCATCATCTCTAAGCCGTACAAGGTGCATTATGATGACGCGCCAGCTCAGCCTGCCAAGAAACCAGCCGGCGACGTCAAGATCAGGAGTGAACCTGTCAGTAAAAGGGTTGCTGCTGATAAAGATATCAGCAAGCGAGCGAGCAAAAGGAGGCTAGTGATCGATGATTCAGACGATGATGTTTCAACTCCTCAAGCTGAAGTAACCCCTCCGAGGCCACCCACCAGATCCACACCTAAAATTCGCCGATCAACCAGGTATGTCTCATAATGGAAATCATGTCCTTGTTGAAAATCTTTCTGTCTTTGTCCTGATTGTTCCCATCTTCTTTCTTGCAGGAAGCCTCAGAACATAGATCCTACTGGGCAAAATGAGGCCTCAAAGCCATCTGCAGCGGCTGAAGAGACAAAGCCCGCAGAACAAGAATCTCAGGGCCCTCTCCCGAGTGAGAGCGCTCCGAGTGAGAAACCCCCACCTCCCAGTGAAGATATCCTAATAGAGGAGCCCCCGACTGCCAGCCAGGAAACCCCTGCTGGAAACCAGTCGGCAGAAGAAGAGATCCCGACTACCGCTCAAGGCGCCCCGATTGAGAGCCAGTCGGGTGTGAACCAAGAAGAAAAAGGCAGCCGGGAAGTACCAGTCGAGGATTCGGCCACTGATTGCCGGTAAGCTCCAAAGCAGTCTTCTAACTTCAGTCTTCAATCTGTCATTTCTTTGTCTTCATTTGTCTTCTTTAAATCGATCAGCAAAAGAGGAGGAGATCCCCAGGCTGCGATCTTTAGAGACCTAGATCCCTCCGATCAAAATAGAGTGGCGTGACTCCGAAGGCTTGAAGCAGGGCATCATCTTGAACAAGCAGAAAGAGAATGAAGAAAGAGATATGCTCGTAGACAGCCTTAATGAAGCTATCCGGCTGCTAAATGTAAGCATCGCTCTTCTCTGTCATAACCTTATGGTTTCTTTTAGTCGACTAACTTTGAACTCGCGTGCAGAGAGTATATTGCCGATCAATGGCTGATGCCCTCGAGAAACTGGTTCCCCACTTAAATTCCCTGGAGAACATTCAGCAAGAGCTCAAGGCCACTCGGGAAGAGGCTGTATCAAGAGAGGCTGCCTTGCGGAGAGAGATTGCCACGCTCCGAGAAGACAACCTTGACCTCCGTAGTTCGGTCGGGAGTAAGTTTAATCCTCTCGATCTCTTTATGCCTCTATTTGTAGTCTGTCTTGACCTTGACGTCAGCAAATTTTCTTGTTGCATAGAACTCGTCAGAAGTCCATATACTCCAGACCCAGCTGGAAGAAGCTAACGCTAACAAAGCCGAGCTGGAATCTGAGTTCGAAGGTAAATTCTCTTAAGATAGCATTCTTCATTTTGCTTCATCTTCGAGTGTCTGTGTAATCAGATGTCCCTTGCAGCTTATAAAGTTAAAACCCGAGCGCAATTTGATGTCTTCGTCGAAAGGGTTCAAAGAGCCGAAAGCGTAAGGGACGATATTGCCAATGCGGCCATGCCGATCCTCTTGTCGCTGTTCCAGCACGGGCTCGGGACCAGCTCACTAGATGCCGTCGAAATCTTTGACAAGCTCAGGAGGGCCCCGGAGAAGTACGCAGCCAATATCTCAGAGACGACCACCATGGGAGCAGGCCTCGCTCTTGCATAGGCCAAGTCACTCTATCCTCAGATAGATGTTGACTCAGTCGGGAAGCCTTCGCCGACGGCACTTCAGATGAGCGAGCCTTAGAGTTGATCAGCGAAGCACAGGAGTCGGCCAAGAAAGTAGCGGTTGATGTAGTTGACAACTTTTGATCTTGATGACTTTGTGAATGTTGTTTGTAAACTCTGATGTGAACTTGTAGATATCTGGCTTATTTATGTTAACGCCTTGACCCGAGTCTTCATAGAAGATTTCTTAAGTAATTTTCGTCCGACTGTCACCAAGCCTAAGCTTGATTAAGTTATCAAAAAAATTCTCAATCCTTATCTATTGAACTCGAATCAAAATATTGAACAATGATAAACCAAATATACACAAGTTGTCGAAGAAAACCATGCTTTATTGACACATGTGCAGCCCCCGACTGTCAACTCAAGAAGTCATCTTGCTTGAGGTTGGCAGTCGAGAATAACATGAAGCTTAAAGCAATTTAAGCATAGTATCATCGAAGATGTTCGATATTCCAGGAGTTCTCCACCATGGATCCATTTTCACGCTTTAGTCGATATGCTCCTGGCCGAGTCACCTCAGCGATTATGTATGGTCCTTCCCATAGTGGAGATAATTTGTGACGGTCTTTGGTGGTTTGGATCTTGCGTAGAACCAAATCACCGACAGTGAAAGCTCGCGCCCGAACATTACGACTATGGTATCATCTAAATCCTTGAAGATATCTTGTCGACTGGATCAAGGCTGCCTCATGGGCCTCTTCCAGTCGGGTAAGGTCATCCACTCGGTCTTGATCATAGCGCTCGTTGTTGAAACTCTGGACTCAAAGAGATTCATACTCCATTTTATTCAGTAACATGGCTTCTGCCCCGTAGACCAAGAAGAAAGGACTTTGGCCGGTAGCCCGACTGGCCGTAGTCCGTAGTGACCATAGGACCGAAGGTAATTCTTGAACCCATCTGCCGGCATAAGGTTTAAGCCTGTCAAACACTCGGGCCTTGATGCCTTGGAGAACCATGTCATTGGCGCGCTCAACCTGTCCATTGCTTTTGGGGTGCGCGACTGATGCGTAGCAGATTTTGATGCCAAAATCTTCGCAGAATTCTTTGAAAACGCCTCCAGTGAATTGAGTCCCATTGTCGGTTATAATTCTGTTTGGGACACCAAACTGGTGCACGATGTTGAGGATGAAGTCTCGTGCCTTGTCAGCGGTGATCGTAGCAACCGGTTTAGCCTCGATCCACTTGGAAAACTTGTCGATCACGACGAACAGATGTGTGAATCCTCCTGGAGCCTTTTTGAAAGGATCGACCATATCTAGGCCCCAAACCGCGAACGGCCACGATAGTGGGATCGTTTGTAGCTCTTGGGCTGGAACATGGCTTTGCCGAGCGAAGAACTGACAGCCCTCACACGTGCGAACCACTTTGTCGGTGTCAGAGACCACCGTAAGCCAGAAGAAACCTTGTCTATAGGCTTTGCCTACCAAGGTACGTGCCGCCGCGTGACTTCCGCATACACCCGAGTGGATGTCTTGGAGTAGTTGTCATCCTTCCTCAGGCGCGATACATCTCATTAGGACTCCAGAAGGGCTTCTCTTGTATAATTCAAGGTTGACCATGACATAGCCCTGACAACGGCGTCGGACTCGTTCCGCCTTATCCCGGTCTTTCGACAGCTCTTGCTGAGTTAAAATTTGATGAGCGGTGTCCTCCAGTCAGTGTCGAGCATGGAGACTTGGTTTGTAGCTTGCTCGTTAGGAGTTGGTTTTGCTACAATAGTCGGCTCATAGAGATGCTCTACGAAAACGTCTGTTGGGGCGGCTTCTCGCTTGGACCCGAACTGCGTCAACTCGTCAGCTGCCTCATTATTATGTCTCAAGACATGGGATAGCTTCAGTCCATCAAACCTGTCTTCAAGTTTGCGAACTTCTTGCCGATAGGCTTCCATGGTGTCGTTTAGACAGGACCAGTCTTTCATCACTTGGTTGACAACAAGCTGGGAATCTCCTTTCACAGCCAACCGTCGAATCCCAAGTAAAACAGCAAGTTGTAGGCCATGCAGTAAGGCTTCATACTCGGCGACGTTGTGTGAGGCGGGGAAATAAATATGAAGAACATATCGCAGCCTTTCCCCAGTCGGGGAAATCAGCACGAATCCCGCTCCCGAGCCAGTGATCCTCTTGGATCCGTCAAAGTGCATGGTCCAGTATTGTAGGTCTTCCCTAGGTACATCTTCTTGTCGTTCGATCCACTTGGCCAGGACATCTGTCAGGGCTTGTGACTTTATAGACGTCCTCGCCTTGAAAGTTAAGTCCAGCGGTATCAGTTCCATAGCCCACTTTGCGATGCGCCCAGTCGTCTCCCGGTTATGGATGAAATCGCCAAGTAGAAAGAAAGTGATGACGGTGACCGAGTGACCCTGAAAATAGTGCACCAATTTCCTCGTGGTTATCAGAACACCATATAATAATTTTTGTACCTGGGGTAGCGAATTTTGGCTCCTGCCAGCACTTCGCTAACAAAGTAGATTGGCCTTTGAATCTTCTGGACTCATTCTTCTTTCTCACGCTCAACGATGAGAACTGTGCTGACCACCTGGTGAGTTGCTGAGACATACAATAGCAGGGGTTCCTAAGGCTGAGGTGAGGCTAAGATGGGCGGCGTCGTGAGAAACTCTTTGAAGTCTTCGAAGGCTTTATGGGTTCTGTGGTCCATTGGAAGTCATCGGTTTTCTTCAGTAATCTGAAAAAGGGCATGCCTCGCTCGTCGAGTCGGGAGATGAATCGGCTTAGCGCCGCCATGCAGCCAGTAAGTTTCTGGACATCTTTCTGGTTACTCGGAGGCTTCATATTCAAAATAGCGTTGATCTTCTCTGGGTTAGCTTCGATGCCCCGATGAGACACCATGAAGCTGAGCAGTTTGCCTGATGGCACGCCGAATGTGCATTTCTCCGGGTTCAACTTCATTCTGAAGGCTCGAATGTTTGCGAAGGTTTCTTCTAAGTCGACAATTAGGTCTTCCTTCTGCTTGGACTTGATGACAACATCGTCGACGTAAGCTTCCACGTTTTTCCCGATCTACGTCTGAAAGCATCTCTGGATCATGCGTTGGTACGTGGCTTTGGCGTTCTTCAGACCGAAGGGCATCGTGATGTAGCAGTAAGCTCCAAACGGCATGATGAATGATGTTTTTAGGCAGTCGGATTCCTTCAAACTGATCTGATGATAGCCCGAGTAACAGTCCAGAAAACTCAGGAGCTGGCAGCCGACTGTTGAATCTACGACTTGGTCGATGCGAGGCAATCCGAACGGATCTTTAGGGCAAGTTTTGTTGAGATCGGTGTAGTCAACGCACATGCGCCATTGCCCTGTCTTCTTCCGAACCAAGACCGGGTTAGCTAACCAGTCGATGGAGAACCTCTTTGATGAATCCGGCGGCTAAAAGTTTTGTGAGTTCTTCCTTGATAGCGTCTTTTCGGTCTTGAGCAAAATGGCGTAATCATTGTTTGATAGGTTTAGCGTCATCTTTGACGTGTAAAGAGTGCTCGATCACCTCCCTAAGAATACCAGGCATATCATATGGTTTCCAAGCAAAAACATCTTTATTATTTTGGAGGAAGGTGACGAGCACGCTTTTCTATTTAGGATCTAGCTCAGCGCCGATTACAGCGGTTTTGGAAGGATCTGATAGATCAAGGGAGATCTTTTTTGTTTTGGCGTCGCCTTGTCCCGACTTGGCTATCTTCTTCGTGGGGATTTCACCTTCTTCAGATGTTGATGCAGCTAGTTGGATTTCTTCCTGGCCACGTGATCTCTCATGATATTGGGCCATATCGCAGCTTTCTTTGTCGCAGGTGAAGGCTTGTTTGACGTCGCTACGTAGGGTGATGACGCCGTTGGGGCCGGGCATCTTCATGCAGAGGTAGGTGTAGTGTGGTATCGCCATGAACTTGGCGAGCGCAGGTCTCCCAATGATTGCGTGGTAGGCCGTTTCGAAGTCGGCTACCTAAAAGGTGATGTTCTCTGTGCGGAAATTCTCTCGAACTCCGAAGGTGACTGGGAGGGTGATGTGCTCGAGTGGCGTAGATGACAGCCCCGGGATAACTCTGTGGAAGGGGGGTGAGCTTGTCTTCAACTCGGGTCTTGGAATCTGCATCTCGTCTAGGGTCTTGGCGAATAGAATATTGAGGACGCTGCACCCATCAATGAGGACACGCTTGAGCTTTATGTTTCGGACCACCGGGTCTAGTACCAGGGGAAACCGCCCCGGGTGAACCACTCGGTCAGGGTGATCCGAGTGGTTGAACATGATGGCCACCTCCGACCATCGTAAATACTGTGGGACTTTAGGTTGTGCCGCGTTGACTTCGCGGTCAGTTAGCTTTTGCTTCCTCTTGGACTCATAGGCCTGCGGCCCCCCGAAAATATGGTTCAGCTCGCCTACGGGGTCTTGGAAAGGCTCTGAGTTGCCAGTCGGGTTGTTTTTCTTGGTTCCCGATGGGCCGACTTCGTCAGTCGGCTTCTTGTTTAGTTGTGCCGTATATTGTTCGGCAAACTGCTTGTAGATAAAGCAATCCTTGGCCGCATGCCTGTGATGTGGATGATGCGTGCACTGGGCGTTCATGATCAAGTCGTAGGCTGCGACCCGGGGACGGCGTTGAGAGTTAGATGCTGTGGCAACCAAGTCCTCGAGCCAGAGTTTGCGATCTTTCTGGCCCTGATTGTTGTTGCCATTATCCTTCTTAGGATGTCGTTGCCTCCCGACTGCTTGTCGTCCCTTTTGTCGTGCCGATCTTGTCATGCCGCCTTGATTGCGTCATTGGATTTCGCGTAAGAATTTGTTGTTTCGAACATTTGTTTCACTTCCTTTGGTGGCTTACGCCCAAACTTTCCGATCAGCAACTCATCGCGGACTCCCTTTTGGAAGGCAGCAATTATGATGTCGTTGGTGATGTTGGGGATCTTGTTGCGCTTTTCCGAGAAGCGCCGGATGTAGTCCTTCAGCGGCTCGTCTGGTTTCTGGATGACGTTGTAGAGATCAAAGTGGGTCCTAGGTCTTTCAAAAGTGCCCTGGAAATTGACGATGAAGTGGTCCCGGAGCTCATTCCGCGAGCTAATTGAGCCTCTTGGCAAGCTCGTGAGCCAGTTCCTGGCTGAGTTGGCGAGGGCGACAGGCAAATAATTGGCCATGGCCTTGTTGTCTCCTCCTGCTGCGCGGATGGCGAGGGTGTACACGGTCAGCCATGACTCGGGGTCAGTCTTTCCGTCGTACTTCTCGATTCCTGTGGGCTTGAAACCACTTGGCCAATCCACTCGGCGCAGGTCCCGAGTGAACACAGGCACTCCGTCGTTGTTGCAATCGGGCGATCTCCTATGGTCTTCATAGGAGCGCCGCTCATGCTCACGATGGCGCCGGTCAAGGACTTCCCGCAGATCACTCGGCGGGGTTCTTTGTAGGCTGCTACGGTAGTCGGAGTTGTAGCTGCGGCGAATCCGATCGTGGACGGGTGGTCGTCCATGCCATTTTTCGTGAGAGTCGGCCGATTGCTCTTGATGCCTTCGTGTTGTCTCATGGTGGGGGTCTCTTGACCTAGTGGCCGTCTTGGCTTGCTCGGGGCTCCTGTAGTCCTTCGACCGTAGCGGCGGAAGTCGGCTTCCGTCGGGTGTTTCAGCGACGGACTCAGTCGGCCTTCGTGCTGAGGAGGAGGGAGAGCAATTGGCTGTGGCCGCAACGATGGTCTTGATCTTGTCCAGGATTGGCGTTACCATAGCGGGTGCCGCTTTGATAACAGTGTCGAGGAGGGTGAGGGTGGCAACGGCGTTCTGTTGAGGCGTCTGGAAGATGTTGGTGTTGTCAACTCGTGTTTGAAGTATGGCCTCTCGAGCGGATCGCCCAGTCGCCCTCAGGTCTCGCTTCCTCCTGTCGGCTTCTTCCTTGCGCCTATTCTCCTCCTCTGCTAGCTTGCGCTCCTGCTCAAGCCTGGCTTGTTCTTCTTCTGCGATTCTGCGGACTATGGCCGAGTCGGTCTCGGCCACCTCAGCCATGAGAACGTTGAAGCACCTTGGATCGTAATCCTTGTCGAAGTCGGAGTCGTTGGCTTCGTCCGTGGAGATGCCATAGAGGTCATTGAAATATGAAGAGCTGAGGTACTCATCGAGCTCCGTGGATGAGCATGATCCGAACGGTTGAAGAATGACGGCGATTTTCCTTGAGCCCAGATTGCTTGAATCTGGATCATTCCAGTCTGGGTCGTAGCTGGATGCCGATGGTTCTCTCGAGTGAGTTGATTTCGACTCGGGAGAAAGGAGATTGCAATAGATTTCAGCGGCGTTTGGTAACCCAAACAGCGCCGAGAGGGTTTCTCCTCCCAAGTGGATGGATTCCGACTCGGGGGTCAGAAGGTGGTTGTAGATCTCAGCGGCATTTGGTAATCCGAACGGCGCCGAGCGGATTCCTCCTTCCAAGTGGATAGATTCCAACTCGGAAGTCAGAGTGTTGTAGTAGATCTCAGTGTCGTTTGGTAGCCCGAATGGCGCCGAGCAGGTTCTCCCTCCCGACTGGTCCGAATCCAAGTCGGGGAGGGAGATCTTGTTGAATATTTTGGCGACAAAGTCGTCGATGCCTGATGAAGATCCCATCGCGCTTGCCGGCGAGATTGAAGAAGAAGTCTTGATGCGCGGCCCCCTACCTGGCACGTCAACTGTCGAAACTTGGTTTCGGCAATAGAAATTGGGGGTGCAGTCAAGATCGTCAAGCACAATGGGTTAGATGGAAAATAGGGTTTAGACAGGTTCAGGCCCTCTCGTGAGGTAATATCCTACTCCTGTTTCGGGGATTCGATCCGCCGAGTGTTTATTGATCTCACGATCTCGTGTGTCGTATAAATCTGATCTGCTGCTCTTATCTTGCCCTATCCCTCAAGAGACGCCCCTTATCCCCCTTATATAGTCTTGGAGGGTGGGCTTACAAGTCGGAAACCCTATCATATTCTAAGTTGGTTTCCTCAATCTTACCAAGTTATGACTATAAGCCGTTGCCTTATCTGATCGGTAACGTAACACACAAGTTATAGCCTGTTTACATAATCATTAGGCATAATCTATCTCTATTACTAGTCGAACAGGCTTATCATGAGGATGTCCGATCGCCATGATCTCCGCAATATGCATATTGTGACCAAACCAACATGAGGTTGTATGCTTGTTTTGCTTCCCCATATTTCACTCATAATTTGACTTACATTCATACAGTGGAGCCCATCTTTTTCATCCATTAATTTGTCCTAGAATAACTTTATATTTAAAATAATCATTGCATCGGATTTTGTGAAAGTAGAATATAATTATATTAAGAGTAGATAAAGTAAGAAATAGTTGTATTGTAATTTGATAAACTAGGAATATTCGTTATTGATACATGTGAGACGGATAAAAATAATATCTAGCTAGCTACATGCATATGTACGGCCTGTTAGTTTCTACCGCTCAGCTCAATAATGGTGAACAAATTTTGTGAGCACACAATTGAAATTTTACTTAGCAAGTGAGGTTGTTTCACCTTGGTTGGATACGATCCTTTTACTCCATTGGATTTGTTCGGAAAAACACCTTCGAGTATCTCGTAGTTTTTTTATTGTCTAACCTAAAAATAGAAAATCACAAATCTAATCTAACGACCCTAAAATAGGAATTAGACAAATCTAATCGAATAACCTTAAAAAATAGGAAATCATAAATCTAATTTAACTTGTGCCTACTCATTTTTTGTTTCGTCCGTCTGTCCGACTAGCGGCGCCCGTGCGCAAACGCTTTGTCTGTCCTCCGATTGCATGGCCAGATCGAATTTGCTTCCATCTCATACATCGCCGCCTCCCATCGTGCGGTGCGTCCTATTCGTGTGCCCCGCTCGCTTCACAAAGCGTATGTTGGTGCGTCACGTGGCCTCCACCCCCACCTTGTGATGCCTGGCTCCTTTACCTCAAGCACGGCGCTAGGGATGGCACCCACCGGGTTCAGATGCAGATACAAAGAAAACCCACCCATGGCTAAACCCATCAACCGAAGCAAAACCCACCCATAAAAAACCCACAGGCGCAAATTTAAACCCAAACCCACGGGTATCCATCGGGTTTCGGGTATCCACGGGTATCTACTCTTGTTAGAGATATCATGATTTCTAAAGCACATTTTTCTTTACAAGTGATAGTACTTAAGATTAATCTCTTTATAGACATCAGTGCCAGATCAAAACCAATAAAGTAACAAACTGTCAGAATGGCTGTAAGGGCACTGCATGATCGATTCACATTATATTGCATGTTAATATGAGACAATGCAAAACCATATTCAGATTGGTATTAACAAATACATGTTCCTGCTTCAGAAGTTCAGAGTATCTAGTAATGAATCAAGAAGCATGTTTGCAAGTAAAAAGTCTGCATTTGGAGTAGTTTAGGAAATACAATAATAAACATACTGCTCCTTTGAGGCATAATGGCATTTTAACTTGTACTCAGAGAAATGAAAATGGTATGCTAACCATATGGGATGAGTGGAATTTTACCTTGTACTCTGAGTACTGGAAGGTGAGCGGGTCTGGAGGTTGCAGCTACCGGGAGGTAGGGATGGAGGTTGCAGCTCTAGGGCCGGTGCGGGAGGGAGGCTAAGGGGGCGCCGGCGAAAGGGAAGGCCGAGGCGGCGCCGGTGGCAGGGAGGGAGCCGGCACGGGAGGGAGGCCGAGGGGGCGCCTCTCCGAGAAGGCACCGGCACGGGAGGGAGGTCGAGGGGGTGCCGGCCAGCCGCCGGCCTGGAGCGCCTCTCCGAGATTGCGTTGGCAGGGAGGGAGGCCGACTGGCCGAGGGGGCGCCAGCCGGCCTGGAGTGCCTCTTCGAGAGGGAGCCGGCCGGCATAGGAGGGAGGCCGAGGGGGCGCCGACACGGGAGGGACCGAGGGAGGCGTCCAGGCCTAAGTGCGCCATCGTCGACTGTGGAGATTGGGAAAGGAACCACAGGTGCGCAAGGTTGGGTGCGGAAGTCGGGACAGATTTGGGCTTACATGTGCGGATTTGGAATTTGGGGCGCCGGCGCCTAGGGTTTTTAGGTTTTTTCGGGCGGGTTTGGGTATGCCCGCGGGTAAAAAACAGAACCCGTACCTACACCCGCGAATTTCGGGTTCGGGTTCGGGCATATCCACGGGCGGATTTTACTATCCATGCCCATGCCCGTCAGGTACGAAACCCGCGGGTACACATATCCACGGGTAGGATTGTCACCCCTACACGATGCAGTGCTTTCCGGTCCCACGCGCGATCTGCTCCGTGCCTATCCCCATTTCCATCGGTCGCATTGTTGCATGAATGGCCACTAGGTTCTCCACGATCAATGGATCAAGCGCACACGTTGCTTGTTGCAAATTTCCTAAGTTCCTATTGACTAGAGCATCACCAATAGTCCACTCAAATATTATCCCTCAAATTAGATAGATAAGGAATCGTCCATCTAAATAGGACACACATACCTCTTCTATCTATACCAGATCACTCAAATCTCTCATCCAAACATAAATCTCGAAATTTATGTGAGAGTCTTCTCCATTTGGGTGATGTGAGAGTCTCCTCCATTTGGGTGACCAGAAGTTCAATTTAGGTGATCATCTATTTTAAATGATGGTTTAGATGGTTTGTTGGACCATATTTTTCATCAAAAACATCCAAATTTGATATAGAGCATCCTTTGAATAAGCTGGTTGGTAATGCTCTTAAATCAATCGATTCCCCTAGGCGGCGGCACAAGCAGCGGAGGCGGACGTTGTGATGATTGTGTCAAAGAGCAAACTTACTTTGTAAATATGATCACTACAGTTTTACAGTGACATGCGTTGTTGGTTTGTTGCACGCTAGCTTTACCCTTTAGGTAGCCACTTATCTTAGTTCCTCCCAGATCTACGTGGCAATCAAACAAGCAAAATTTCTCTATCTACTACGTGGCAATCAAACAAGCAAAATTTCTCTATCTTCAATCACTACCTAGAGTCTATTTACTACTTCAGTGTGGAACAAATATTTGGTGCATTGAAGAAACTTTGGGTGACCAATTAAAAAGTAATCTCTAAACCAATAAAATTGAGAGAATTGGTGACATGGTACCCTCTTCATATATTTATATATTTTTGCAACCGATCAATTTCTCTTATGTCTTTGTTTCTGAACCTTTTTCGCTGGGCCATTGTTGTTTGAGATCCTAACCTAGCGACAACCGAAATTTTTTTGTAGTTGATACTTTGTACATTCTAAAGCTACATGTGTTGAAATTTGAAGCAGATGATAGATCTACATCTTTGCTTATCAGGTAGTCACCTAATGATCTAACCTTTTAGGGAAAATCGAAACAAAGTAACAAACATAAACAGTTTGACTGAAATTTTGCAGTCCATACGGTATACAGTTGTTTACCGCTTACAAGTTCATGTTGGTTTGCCAATTGTGTTAAATTTACAAGTTCAGATAAATTTTGAATGGTGTTGCTTTCACATATAAGTTGGGGAAACTATTTTGATCCATAGAGTGGTGGATGTCCTCTCGTTTGCTTAAAAACCATTCAAACGGTTATGAAAAATTCTAAAAAAAATTGACAATACTTATACAATATATATATATAGTTGGGTTACTGTGTGGCGCGTCCTCACAGCCTCATCCCGTGTGGCATGGCCAAATCTCTAATTTGAAAACTCAAATTGGAAATCCGAACCGTTCAAATTGTTCTACATATTAATATCGTCTTGTATACCAAATTTTATATATTTTTAAAATTTTTTACTATTTTATTGGATAGGTAAAAATGCATTAATCCAACGATTTCTGGAGTATCTATTTTATTACATTGTTGACCTATTCGATAAAATAGTAAAAAATTTCAAAAATATAAAATTTAGTCTAAAAGGAGATATTAATATGTAGAACAATTTGAACGGTTCGGATTTTTAATTTGAGTTTTCAAATTAGATATTCGGCCATGCCACATGGGATGGGGCTTTGTGGCGCGCTACACACTAGCCCAACTATATATATATATATATATATATATATATATATATATATATATATATATATACACGTGCACAACTTTATAAAATCCTAGATTTAAACTCAACTCACGCATCAAGATATAAAAAATAATTTTAGTATAAAAATAATAGCATATTATTCACATCTAAATTTGTCTTTTTTTTATGTTTAGGTCGAATTTAAACTTGATTTTTGGTGAACCAATAAATACCACTATACCCTTTATTATCTTTTTTAGAATTTTTTATAACTTTTGTATTAATTTTTAAAAAGTACACGAGATGACATCCCTTGAAAGATTAAAATTCAATTCCTATACGTTGAAATCCATGTGACTTGATTTAATATGTATACTCATCAGGGTATCGAAATTGCGAAAACCGTCACGGTTTTCATGGTTTTCGGCCAAACCGCGAAGGTGCGGCCGCATCCTCGTGGTTTGGTTTGAATAATTTCGTGTGAATTCAAAAATTTTTAAAAAATTTATTTTATCATAAAATATATTTATTTTTTATCATAAAAATAAAATTCGCGCGGTTTGCCAAAAACTACGGTATGTGGCGCAGTTTTGCGCGGTTTGAAAAAACCGCGGCACGACATGGATTCAAATTTTGTTCATTTAAATTGCATTTTTCGTAGTTTTTACGGTTTTTGGCGTGGTTTTTGGCATGGTTTTCTTCATGGTTTTTCGCGCGGTAGGGACGAAAATCGCGGCACGTTCAAATTCAAAATGATACACTATTCATATCGTCACGATTTTTGTGATTTGTATGCAAAACCATGCTATCACCGGATCACGAAGCAGTATAATCGCACGAAATATAAAACCCTAATACCGTCTCTCATTCATTGCAGCGTACGAGAGCATTGTATATACAGTGGCGGCATCAATGCTAGCTAGCTCTACGTAATAAAATTCCATCCAAGTCCAAAATTTTCTTTCCGCTTTCTGCAGCTGCCGCGCCACGAGACTGCAGTCCACGACTCCACATGCCAACCGCATTTTTCTCTTTCCATTTTCTGTTAGCTATATGCCACGTTCACTTTCGTCCTGCATGCATTATGCTCGGAATCAGGATAAAAGTCGACGTGCGCCCGTCGGAGACCACGACATCAGCACGCCACCCGGCAGGTCCTACGGATTAGAGCACACTGTACTGTATATATGCCCATGCGGCCATGCGTCCGTTGTGCATGCATGACAACTCTCCATTTCTGAAGTGATTGCTGATGTGATGATTAATTTTGTTACTAATATAAAGTTTGGTCTCGTGGTACAAAACGAAAAAGGTTAGGTCTCCTAACAAACGCCCTTTGAAAGTTTGCAGACTTTCAGGTTAAAAACGTGGGGAAGACAAATTACTAGCTTTCCTTGACCACCGTACGAACAAAAGTCGTTGCTCGCGCAGGACCAACAAAGGCGACGTGGTCGAACGTTTGATGTTTTGAGTCCTTTTTGACCGCGACGATTAGTAAAAGGATAATTTTATTATTTTTAGAAGTTAAAAGGTATCATACTTTTTAATATAAAAAATATTAGTATAAAATTTAAATACCTAAAGTTATTAAAATACTTTAACACAAAATTTAGGTATCTCAGATTTTTTTGAAACCATAAAAATCTTTTGATAAAGCAATAGTGTTGATACATTAAAGAGTCTAGCCCTTCCATTTCGATCACCTTCTAGAGGCAATTAATATACATACATATACACGGTAACACCCAAGGTGCATGCATTTAGGACTCATTTGAACAAGAACTTTAATATGAATTTAATTCCTTCGAGATTTTCTTAAATTGTTTTCGTTATTTCGTAATCCTTATGTGAAGATTATAAAAATCGGATACCCTCATGGCTAGCTTGTCCGACTAGTAATAGGGATAGGTTACGCCTAATAATTATATAAACAGGCTATGACTTGGGTGTTACGTTGCCGATGAGATAAGGTAATGGTTCATAGCCGTAACTTGGTAAAATTGGGAAGACCGATATAGAATATGATAGGGGCTCCGACTTGTAAGCACACCCTCCAAGACTATATAAGGGAGGTAAGGGACGTCCCTTGAGAGATATGCGATATACGAGATCAGGAGATCAATAAAGACACTCGGCGGATCGAATCCCCAAAACAGGAGTAGGGTATTACCTCACGAGAGGGCCTGAACCTGTCTAAACCCTTTTTTCCACTTAACCCATCGTGTTTGGCAACTTAACTACACCCTCAATTTCTATTGACGAAACCAAGTTTCGACAGTTGGCGCGCCAGGTAGGGGCCACGCGTCAAGATTTCTTCTTCATCTCGTCGACAAGCGCGATGGGATCTTCATCAGGCATCGACGACTTCGTCGTCGATAGATTCGACAAGCTCTCCCTCCTCGACTCGGATTCGGACCAGTCGGGAGGGGGAATCCGCTCGGCGCCATTCGGGTTACCAAACAACGCTGAGATCTACTACAGCCTTCTAACTTCCGAGTTGGAATCCATCCACTTGAGAGGAGAAACCCTCTCGGCGCTGTTTGGGTTACCAAACGCCGCTGAGATCTATTGCAATCTTCTGTCTTCCGAGTTGAAATCGACTCACTCGGGAGAACCATCGCCATCAAGCTGCGACCCGGACTGGAACGATCCAGACTCAAGGAATCCAAGGTCAAGGGAAGTCGCCGTCATCCTCCAACCGCTCGGGTCATGCTCATCCACGGAGCTCAATGAGTACCTCAGCTCTTCAGATTTTGATGATCTTTACGACATCTCCACGGACGAGGCCAACGACTCCGATTTCGACAAGGACTACGAGCCAAAATTCTTCGACATCCTCATGGCTGAGGTGGCCGAGACCGACTCGGCCATGGCCCGCAGGGTTGCAGAAGAAGAACAAGCTAGGCTTGAGCAAGAGCGCAAGCTGTCGGAGGAAGAGAATAGGCGCAGAGAAGAGGCCGACAGGAGGAAACGAGACCTAAGGGCGACTGGGCGATCCGCCCGAGAGGCTATACTTCAGACACGAGTCGACAACACCAACATCTTCCAGACGCCTCAACAGAACGCCGTTGCCGCCCTCACCCTCCTCGACACCGTTATCAAAGCGGCACCCGCTACGGTCACACCAATCCTGGACAGGATCAAGACCATCGTCGCGACTACAGCCAACTGCTCTCCCTCCACCTCAGCACGAAGACCAACCGAGTCCATCGCTGAAACGCCTGACGGAAGCCGACTTTCGCCGCTACGGTCGAAGGACTACAGGAGGCCCGAGCAAACCAAGACAGCCACTAGGTCAAGAGACCCCCGCCACGAGACTATACGGAGGCACCAAGAACAATCGGCCGACTCTCGCGAAAGAGGACATGGTCGACCACCCGTCCACGATCGGATCCGCCGCAGCTACAGCTCCAACTACCATAGCAGCCTGCAAAGAACCCCACCGAGTGATCTGCGGGAAGTCCTTGACCGACGCCATCGGGAACGTGAGCAGCGCTCCCAAGAAGACCGAAGGAGGTTGCCCGACTACAACGACGACGGAGTGCCTGAGTTCACTCGGGACCTGCGTCGAGTGGATTGGCCGAGTGGCTTCAAGCCCACAGGAATTGAGAAGTACGACAGAAAGATCGACCCCGAGTCGTGGCTGACCGTGTACACCCTCGCCATCCGCGTAGCAGGAGGAGACAACAAGGCCATGGCCAACTACTTGCCCGTCGCCCTCGTCGACTCAGCCAGGAACTGGCTCACAAGCTTGCCAAGAGGCTCGATCAGCTCATGGAGTGAGCTTCGGGACCACTTCATCGCCAATTTCCAGGGCACTTTTGAAAGACCTGGGACCCACTTTGATCTCTACAACGTCATCCAAAAACCAGACGAGCCGCTGAAGGACTACATCCGGTGCTTCTCAGAGAAGCGAAACAATATCCCTAACATCACTGACGACATCATAATAGCCGCCTTCCAGAAGGGTGTCCGTGATGAGTTGCTGATCGGAAAATTTGGGTGTAAGCCACCGAAGATGGTAAAACAAATGTTCGAGATAGCGAACTCCTACGCGAAATCCAATGACGCGATCAAGGCGGCGCGACAAGATCGGCACGACAAAAGGGACGAGAAGCAGTCGGGAAGCAACCCGGCATCCTAAAAAGGACAACGGCAACATCAATCACGGCCAGAAAGATCGCAAGCGTAGGCCCGAGGATCTGGTCGCTACAACGTCAAACTCCCAACGCCGTCCCCGAGTTACAGCCTACGACACGATCACGAATGCTTAGTGCATGCATCATCCACATCACAAGCACGCGGCCAAGGATTGCTTCATCTATAAGCAATTCGCCGAGCAATACGCGGCACAACTAAGCCAGAAGCCGACTGATGAAGCTGGCCCATCAAGAACCAAGCCAACTGGCAACTCAGAGCCTTTTCAAGACCCCGTGGGCGAGCTAAATCATATTTTAGGGGAGCCGCAGGCTTATGAGTCCAAGAGAAAGAAAAAGCTGACTGACCGTGAGGTCAATACGGCACAACCTGAAGTCCCAAATTATCTACGATGGTCGGAGGTGGCCATCACGTTCAACCGCTCGGATCACCCTGATCGAGTGGTTCACCCGGGGCGGTATCCCCTGGTACTAGACCCGGTGGTCCGAAACATAAAGCTCAAGCGCATCCTCGTTGACGGGACAGCGTCCTCAACATTCTATTCGCCAAGACGCTGGACGAGATGCAGATCCCAAGATCCAAGTTGAAGCCGAGTTCAGCCCCCTTCCACGGAGTTATCCCAGGGTTGTCATCTACACCATTCGGGCACATCACCCTTGCAGTCACCTTCGGAGTTCGGGAGAACTTCCGGACGGAGAACATCACCTTTGAGGTAGCCGACTTCGAAGCAGCCTACCACGCAATCATCGAAAGACCTGCGCTCGCCAAGTTCATGGCGATACCACACTACACTTACCTCAGCATGAAGATGCCCGGCCCCAACAGTGTTATTACCCTACGCAGCAACGTCAAACAAGCCTTCACCTGCGATAAAGAAAGCTGCGATATGGCCCATTCTCATGAGAGATCATGTGGCCAGGAAGAAATCCGACTGGCTGCATCGACATCTGAAGAGGGTGAAATCCCTACGAAAAAGATAGCCAAGTCGGGACAAGGCGATGCCAAAACAAAGAAAATCTCCCTTGATCCATCTGATCCTTCCAAAACTGCTGTAATCGGCGTCGAGCCAGATCCTAAATAGGAAAGCGCACTCGTCACCTTCCTCCAAAATAATAAAGATGTTTTTGCTTGGAAACTATCTGACATGCCGGGTATTCCTAGGGATGTGATCGAGCACTCTTTACACGTCAAAGATGACGTGAAACCTATTAAACAACGACTATGCCATTTTGCTCAGGATCGAAAGGATGCTATCAAGTAAGAACTTATAAAACTCTTAGCCGCCGGGTTCATCAAAGAGGTTTACCATCCCGACTGGTTAGCTAACCCGGTCTTGGTTCGAAAGAAGACATGGCAATGGCGCATGTTCGTCGACTACACCGATCTCAACAAAGCTTGCCCTAAGGATCCCTTCGGACTGCGTCGTATCGACCAAGTCGTGGATTCAACAGCCGGCTGCCAGCTCCTAAGTTTTCTGGACTGTTACTCGGGCTACCATCAGATCAGCTTGAAGGAGTCCGACTGCCTCAAAACAGCCTTCATCACACCGTTTGGAGCTTACTGCTACATCACGATGCCCTTTGACCCGAGGAATGCCGAAGCCACGTATCAGCGCATGATCCAGAGATGTTTTCAGACGCTGATTGGGAGAAACATGGAGGCTTACGTCGATGATGTCGTCATCAAGACCAAACGGAAGGAAGACCTGATCACCCGACTTAGAGGAAACCTTTGCAAACATACGGGCCTTTAGAATGAAGTTGAACCTGAAAAAATGCACCTTCGGTTTGCCGTCAGGCAAACTACTCGACTTCATGGTATCTCATCGCGGCATCGAAGCAAACCCAGAGAAAATCAACACTATCAAGAACATGAAGCCCCCGAGTACCCAGAAAGACGTCCAGAAGCTCACTGGTTGCATGACGGCGCTAAGCCGATTCATTTTCAGACTTGGCGAACGAGGTATGCCTTTCTTCAGGTTGCTGAAGAAGACCGACGACTTCCAATGGACCACGGAAGCCCATAAAGCCTTTGAAGACTTCAAAGAGTTTCTCACGACGCCGCCCGTCCAAGCCTCACCTCAGCCTCAAGAACCCCTGTTGTTGTACGTCTCAGCAACCCACCTGGTCGTCAGCACAGTTCTCATCGTTGAGCGTGAGGAAGAAGGACGAGCCCAGAAGATTCAAAGGCCAATCTACTTTGTTAGCGAAGTGTTCGCTAGAGCCAAAATTCGCTACCCCCAGGTACAAAAATTATTATATGGTGTTCTGATAACCACGAGGAAGTTAGCACACTATTTTCAGGGGCACTCGGTCACCGTCGTTACCTCCTTTCCACTCAGTGATGTCATTCATAACCGGGAGGCTACTGGCGCATCGCGAAGTGGGCTCTGGAACTAATGCCGCTGGACTTAACCTTCAAGGCGAGGACGTCTATAAAATCCCAAGTCCTGGCAGACTTCCTAGCCGAGTGGACTGAACGACAGGAAGATGTACCTAGGAAAGATCTACAATACTGTACCATGCATTTTGACGGATCCAAGAGGATCACTGGCTTGGGAGCAGGAGTCGTGCTGATTGCCCCGACTGGGGAAAGGTTGCGATATGTCCTCCATATTCATTTTCTCGCCTCACATAATGTCGCTGAGTATGAAGCTTTGCTCCATGGTCTACGACTCGCCGTGTCACTCGGGATACGACGGATGATTGTGCGAGGAGACTCCCAGCTGGTGGTTAATCAAGTAATGAAAGACTGGTCCTGCCTAAACGAAACTATGGAGGCCTATCGACAAGAAGTTTGCAAACTTGAAGACAAGTTTGATGGATTGGAGCTATCCCACATCTTGAGGCAAAACAATGAGGCAGCAGACGAGCTAGCACAATTCGGGTCCAATCGAGAAGCAGCCCCGACGGACGTCTTCGTAGAACATCTTTACAATCCGACTGTCGTCGCCAAATCAACTCCTAATGAGGAAGCTACAAGCCAGGTTGCCACGCTTGATGCCGACTGGAGGACTCCACTCATCAAGTTTCTAACTCAGCAAGAGCTGCCGGAAGACCGGGACGAGGCAGAACGAATCCGACGTCGCTGTCAAGGCTATGTCATGGTTGATTCTGCACCATACAAGAGAAGCCCTTCTGGAGTTCTAATAAGATGTGTCACGCCTGAGGAAGGACGACAGCTACTGCAAGACATCCACTCGGGCGTATACGGCAGTCACGCTGCAGCGCACACCTTGGTGGGTAAAGCTTATAGACAAGGCTTCTTCTCACTCACGGCGGTCTCCGACGCCGACAAGGTGGTTCACACGTGTGAGGGCTGCCAGTTCTTCGCGCAACAAAGCCATGTTCCAGCCCAAGAGCTACAGACGATTCCATTATCATGGCCGTTCGCGGTGTGGGGCTTGGATATGGTCGGTCCCTTCAAGAAGGCTCCAGGAGGATTCACACATCTGTTCGTCGCGATCGATAAGTTTTCCAAGTGGATTGAAGCTAAACCGGTTGGTACGATCACCGCTGACAAAGCACAAGACTTTATCCTCAACATCGTGCACCGGTTTGGAGTCCCAAACAGAATTATAACTGACAATGGGACTCAATTCACTGGAGGTGTTTTCAAGGAATTCTATGAAGATTTCGACATCAAAATCTGCTACGCATCGGTCGCGCACCCTAAAAGTAATGGGCAAGTTGAGCGCGCCAATGGCATGGTCCTTCAAGGCATCAAGGCCCGAGTGTTTGACAGGCTAAATCCTTACGCCGGCAGATGGGTTCAAGAGTTGCCTTCGGTTTTATGGTCATTACGGACTACACCCAGTCGGGCCACTGGTCAATCTCCTTTCTTCTTGATTTACGGAGCAGAAGCGATGTTGCCGAATGAGATGGAGTATGAATCTCTTCGAGTTCGCAGCTTTAACGACGAGCGCTATGATCAAGACAGAGTTGATGACTTGACCCGACTGGAGGAGGCCCGTGAGGCAGCGCTGATCCAGTCGGCAAGGTATCTTCAAGGACTTCGACATTACCATAATCGCAATGTTCGGACGCGAGCTTTCATCGTCGGTGATATGGTTTTGCGCAGAGTTCAGACCACCAAGGATCGTCACAAATTATCTCCATTATGGGAAGGACCTTACATAATCGCTGAGGTGACTCGGCCAGGAGCATACCGACTAAAGCGTGAAGACGGGACCATGGTGGAGAACTCTTGGAATATTGAGCATCTTCAGCGATATTATGCTTGAACCTTTTTGAACTTCATGTTCTTTTCGGCTGCCAACCCCAAGCAAGATGGCTTCTTGGGTTGTCAGTCGAGGGGCTATACATATATCAATAAAGCATGGTTTTCTTTGATAACTTGTTCATGTTTAGTTTATCATTGTCTAGTGCTTTGATTCGAGTCCAATAGATAAGGACTGAGAATTTTTTGATGACCTAATCAAGCTTAGGCTTGATGATAGTCGGATAAAAGTTACTTAAGAAATTTGATATAAAGACTCGGATCAAGGCATTAACATAAATAAGCTAAATATTTACAAGTTCACATCAGAAGTTACACACAAAATCTGCAAAATAATCAAGATTGGAAGTTTTCAACGACATCAGCAGCCACTTTCTTCGCCGATTCCTGCGCTTCACTTACGAGTTCTAGGGCTCGCTCATCTGTGGTGCCGTCCGCGAAGCCCTCTCCAACAGAGTCAACATCTATCCGAGGATAGAGTGACTTAGCTTGTGCAAGAGCGAAGCCCGCACCCATAACGACTGCGTCAGAGATATTTACAATGTATTTTTCTGGGGCTGTCCTGAGCTTGTCGAAGACTTCAACAGCATCCAGTGAGCTTATCCCGAGCCCATGCTTGTATAACGATAACAGGATTGGCGTGGCTGCGTTGGCAATGTCATCCCTTATACTTTCGGCCCTTCGGACCCGCTCAACAAAAACATCAAACTGTGCTTGGGACTTGATTTTACAAGCTGCAAGAGTCACGTGATCACATAAATTTCCAAGATTGAGCAAGATGCAGAGTGCTATCTTAGAAGACTCACCTTCGAATTCTTTATGAATTCGCTCATTGTCAGACTCCAGCTTAGCTTTATCAGCTCTTGATTTCTTCAGCTGGGTCTTAAGAGCATCAATTTCCAACAAGTTTTCTGCAACAAAAAGACTTGCTAAAGATCAAGACAGATCACATACAGAAGCATAGGAAGATTAAGTTTATTAAACCTACTTTCGATTGAACCCCGGAGGTCGAGGTTTTCATCTCGAAGCATGGCAATTACTTTTCGCAAGGCGGCTTCCTTAGCCATGGCTTCTTCCCTAGCGGCCTTGAGGTCTTGTTGAATGTTTTCTAGGGAATTTACATGAGGAACCAGCTTCTCAAGGGCATCCGTCTTGGCCATTGACCGGCAATATATTCTCTGCACACGAGTTCAGAATCACTCAATTGAAAGAAGCCACGAGGTCATGACAGAGAGGATTGATACTCACGTTTAATAGCCGGGTTTCTTCGTTGAGGCTGTCCACAAGCATATCCTATTCCTCATTTTCTTTTTGCCTGTTCAAGATAATGCCTTGCTTTAGGCCTTCGGAGTCACGCCACTCAATTTTGATAGGAGGAATCCAATTCTCTAACGCTTGTAATCTAGGGATCTTCTCCTCTTTGGCTAATTGATTCAAGGAAGACAAATAAAGATAGAAGAAGAGATATACTGAAGACGAGAGACAAAAAGCCACTTCCAGGCTTACCAGTGTTGGCGGCCGAGTCCTCAATCGGTGCACCCCGACTGCTCGTCCCCTCTTGGTTGACGTCCGACTAGTTTCTAGTCGGGACATCCTGATCGGCAGTCGGGAACTCTCCCTCGACCGACTGGTTTTCAGCAGGGGTTTCCTGGCTGGCAGTCGGAGGTTCTTCTGCAGGAGTCTTCTCACTCGGGAAAGGGCATTGAGACCCTTGTTCTACAGGCTTTGTCTCTTTGGTTGCTGCAGTTGGTGTCGAGGCTACGTCATCTTTACTAGGATCTATGTCCTGGGGTTTTCTGCAAGATAGAAGATAAAGACGATTGGGATAAAGATGGAAAGATTTTTAAGAAGACAACTTTGATTATAAGATATACCTGTTTGATCGACGAATTTTAGGAGCAGATCTGGTGGATGGCTTCGGAGAGTTTGTGTCAGCTTGAGGAGTCTGCGTCTCATCATCCGAATCGTCAATCACCAATTCCCTCTTGCTTGCTCGCCTGCTGGTGTCTTCACTGTTGGCAGCCTTTTGGTTGTCAGGCTCGGTTTGGATTTTGAGGCCACCGGATGATTTTCTGGCAGTTTGAGCTGGCGCGTCGTCGTGATTCACCTTGTATGGACGAGATATAATAAGGGCGTTTTCTTGCAAGGGAGATTTTTGAGATACATCGAGAGATATAAAAACTGAAGAAATTGAAAAAGCTGAGTTGGATTACCGGAGGAGTAGGACGATACAAACTGTAAGGGAGAATTGGCATCTTGTGGCTGTGCTCAACCACGATTCCAGAGGAGAAGATCTTGTACATTCGAGTGCACAAGGTCTCATAGCTCAGAGAATCGCGGTCCTCCCGATTGGGGTCCTGTTTGCCCTCGTATTCGAACGCTGGCTTGGATCTCTCTTTGATGGGCGCCAGTCTATTCTTGATGAAGTGCTGGGTAACTAGTTCTCCTTGGAGTCCTTTCTTCTTCAGCTCGAGAATGTTGGCCAGGAGTTTATTCGCTTCTACCCAATCCTGGTTTTCCGGCATTGCGCTCCAGTTAGCCCTTTGGATTGGTGGACGGCCAACGAAGTTGGGCAAGCTGGGTTGGGGGTTCAAAATATAGAACCAATTTGCGTGCCAGCCTTTGTTGGAGGATTTCAAGGGAAGAGAAGTAATCTCTGTGGAGAGTCCTGCGGAGTTGGAAGCCTGCCCCACCGACGACGCAAGGGTCATCTTTATTTGGGTGGGGCTTGACATAGAACATGCGACGGAAAAGGTTGAAATAGGGAAGAATGCCAAGAAAAGCTTCACAGACATGGATGAAGATTGCAATGTGAAGGATAGAGTTGGGATTCAAGTAATAGATTGGAGGCCGTAGTATTCGAGAATACCACGGAAGAACTCAGAAGTGGGAAGACCAAAGCTGCAGTAGAAGAAAGAGGTGAAGACGACAATCTCACTAGTGTTCGGGGTGGGGAATTCTTCACCGGCCGCAGGATGCCAGCCGATGATTTCCTTGGGTGGAAGAACTCCATTCTTCACCATCTCCTGGAGGGTTGATTCTTTCACATCCGAGGTCGCCCACTGCTCAAAGGGGATTTCATTCTTTTCCGCCATGGATGCAATCAGAGAGAGGATGGATCTGGTGCGGAATATGGGGTTTTTCTTTGAGGGAGTGTGGGAAGTTGGATGCGGATGGTAAGCTGCGGTGGAGCTTGGATTCCTGGATGGATGGATTCGAGTAAGCACGAGTTTAGGGTTTTCTGCAAAGAACGTGTGAACAGGAGCGCGAAAGGGAAAGTTTGGGAAGTTGAAGTGGCGGGGATGACCTCGATACTTTGATAAAAACTTAGGGTTTTGCTAAGTTCTCCTGTGAATGGGCCGAGCCCATGAGAGAATTACGGCCCAACTAAGGTGTGGCTTGACGCGTGTCCTTGGGGACTTAAGTGGATGGACTTAAGCAGATTTGCGCGGCAATATGCGCGTGTCTTATTGCCCAATACCTTTAAAATCCTTTCATACCGCGGTTTGCGCAACTTCATGAGAAGTTGGCACGACGCCATTTGGAAGGTGACTAACAGTTAAGCTTTTCATGGCTGTCCTGATGACAGGGACTGTTTGGTTTCTTAAAGCATTTGACTAAATGATTATGTCAACGCTATTTTGCCACCTTGGTGAGCCCTTTTTTATTAAGACCGATATTATGGCGGGAGCTATTTAATATTTTGGTCATATTTTTCAGATAACTGAAAAATTTATGTTGAGTTTAATAACTCAGTTTATTCACCCATGAGGGTTGATTAAGCTATTTGTTCCGAGATGACTCGGGAAAATTGACTCGGATAAGCATGAGCTTGCCAAGTGCTTGGATCCATTACACATATGCCTTGATTATCAGGTTATGTGTTATATAATTTTTTATGAACATTTTTAGCTTAAGCTAAGTGTTTATGTAAGTTCTTGACTATATGCTTAGTTTATTTTTTGACTAACCACATAGTCGGGGGCTACACCTAATTAGGTGCATCAGGAGATGCACCTAGGTATCTATTTTTATTTTTGAGAATTTTTGAGATGCTTTCTAGCCCTTCACAGTCTTTTTATCGGATGATGAAGCACTCGGGTGATTCAGGCAGAGATGATGGAACCACTCGGCAATAGAAGCACTCGGCCAAGGAGTCGTTTGGCTTTGCGTTATTTTGGTTCAAGGCAAAGTTATCTCGTCGACTGCGTAGGTCTCGGGGGCTACTGTGGAGATTATGAGAATCGGATACTCTCATGGCTAGCTTGTCCGACTAGTAATAGGGATATGTTACGCCTAAAGATTATGTAAACATGCTATGACTTGGATGTTACGTTGCCGATGAGATAAGGTAACGGCTCATAGTCGTAACTTGGTAAGATTGGGGAGACCGACATAGAATATGATAGGGGCTCCGACTTGTAAGCCCACCCTCTAAGACTATATAAGGGGGTAAGGGGCGTCCCTTGAGAGATATGCGATATACGAGATCAGGAGATCAATAAAGACACTCGCGGATCGAATCCCCGAAACAGGAGTAGGGTATTACCTCACGAAAGGACCTGAACTTGTCTAAACCCTTTTTTCACTTAACCCATCGTGTTTGGTGACTTGACTGCACCCCCAATTTCTATTGACTAAACCAAGTTTCGACACCTTAGGATATGATACCCTTCGATACAAGTCATTTTCTCGTTACTCGGTCTCTTTTATTTTTCAATTTTTCGATTTTCCTCGTTACTTTGGCTTCGTGCCTTACTTCTCCCAGGCAGTTTTGGTCGCCTTCATCTCATCCGCCCTCTAGAGTTAAATCACAATTCTAATCGAAAATTCTAAGTAGATCACAATTATAGAATCATATACATAAAATTCATATAATCATATATTATATCTATATAGAATCACTACGGGAAAGCCATGTTTGCCGAGTGCCTAGGACACTCGGCGAAGGCTTAAAAACACTTGGCAAAGACTTCACCGAGTGTTGCACTCGGTATATCTCATATGGCGAACTATGGGTCGGCAAAGATGTCTTTGCCGAGTGTTTTTCATCAGGCACTCAACGAAAACTTCGCCGAGTGTCCCTACAACACTTGGCGAAAAAAAGGAACACGGTTGGTGGGTGGACGGTGATGGAAAGTTTGCCGAGGGCCAAAAAATACACTCGACGACCTTTTATTTTGCCGAGTGCCTACTGGAATACACTCGGCAAAATAGGCATCTTTGCCGAGAGCCGAAAAAATACACTCAACAAAATAGGAAACTTCGCCGAGTGTTTTTGCAAATACACTCGGCAAAGAGGTGAACTTCCCCGAGTGCTTTTCGTAATGCACTCGGCAAATCTTAGGCACTCGGCAAAGATGGTTCCCAGAATCCCATGTTTGCCCTCTTTGCCGAGTGTTTTGGCCATTGCACTCGGCAAAGAGCTTCTTTGCCGAGTGTAACACTCGGCAAAATAGAATTTTTTGACCTTTTTAATTCGTTTGGCCGCATATTTCACAAAAATCAAAACATACAACACAACATAACATTTGTATACCATAAGCATCCATCGACAACCACAATCCCACAACGACATCCACATGCAACCACAATCCCACAACGACATCAACAACCACAATTCCACAACGACATCCACATCCACAAAGTATTTAATCATAGGCACAATCACATCCACAATTCACATAACATAGATAGTCCACAATCCACAGTAGCTAAACAACAGGGAGATTGTGTATCCGGAGAACAACTGGGAGATACTGCCAAAATTCTGACTCGGATCAGAATACTAGACCATGGAAACTAAACTCATCTACACATCCTCGGGCTGTCCAAAAAACGTGGACAATTCGAAACAGATACGGTTAAAGATATGCAAGAAGACGCATATTTTCATCCATATCTCTTTCGAATGGGAGACGCCTAAGGTTATGTTATACACATGCAAACGACGGTGAAGGCAGCGACACCTGCAAAATAGGGAAGCACGGCTCGATGGCCGGCACACAAGCGATGACATGGCTGCACGATGCGACTCCGTTCATCATATCAAAAAGAAGGCTTCGAACATACGTGCATACTATAAACTTCAAAATATATACGTGCATATAGCATATATTTTCTACTCAAATCAAAGGAGCATTGATATGTATCTAATAAATACCATTCTTTTTACCATAGATTTGTTTCTAATAAATACCTAAATATCACTCGTTTTAATAAACACCTAAATACATGATATTATTTCGATGTTTCAATAATAACCTAAATATTGTCATAGTTTGAACTAAATGTTGCCATAGTTTTGCCTGAAATAACAAAGAAAATAAGGTGTTTACCTTGTGACGTCGCCGGAAAGGTGCGGAGGGGGTGGCGAGCCGGCGAAAGTGCGGCGTGGCGTGTGGAAGTGTTTTTTTTCTAAGTGCGAAATCTACTGGGCGCAGGGAAGAGGCGGCCTCATGGCGCCACTTTGCCGAGTGCCCGAACTTTGCCGAGTGCCCCGATCAAGGCACTCGGCAAAAACTTCCTTTGCTGAGTGTCCTAGATCTGACACTTGGCAAAGTATTTAATATGCCGAGTGCCCTCCAAAAACACTCGGCAAATGCATACTTTGCCGAGTGTCAGCCACCGGCACACGACAAAGATGTCCATCCTCATATTTTAAATCGTTTTTGACGTGTGTACAATCTTTGCCGAGTGTAGCACTCGGTAAAAAAATTATTTTACACTTCTAATAATTTAAAAAGTATCTAACGGATTCAAAAAATTTCTAAATTTTTCATAATCCAATCTATGCTAATTGTTGCCTAGGGAAAAATTTTTGAAATCAAACGACAGTTCGGCTGTCACTTTCTCTCTAAATCTAACCAATCCTTCTCAACACTCATAATCTTCTTCGGAGAATCTTCGGTTTTGTGAGCGTCCTACGTAAAATATTTGAAACCTTGTCAATTTTTTACCACAGCCTCAACGTATGATATCATGCCATCCATACAATTTTCATTATTTTTTGACTTTGTTTGCTATTTTACAATTTTAAAATCATTCGGTCAATAGGTTTCTAATCATGTTCCGCGAAGAAAATTTCAAAATTTATTCTCATTTACAGGATATTGACTCAAAAGGGTCTAAATAATATGAATATAATTTTTTCACTAATTTTATTCCTTTTTTATCACTTGCAGTTCAAATTTGACACTTGACAAAAAATTCATGAGAACACAACAAATCAAAGAAATATAGCAAAACCAATCAAAAAAATTACCAAATTTTATAACTAGGAGTTATATGTTGTAATTACTTAGTAGAGAAAGTTTGGAGGGTAGAGAAGAATTTTTTAAAACTTTGCCAAGTGCCTTGGTGAGACACTCGGCAAAATCAAAATTTTGCTGAGTGCCTTGCCCTGGCACTCGGCAAAGATCTTGAAGAACGGCCGTTGTATCGCACAGGTGACGGCCGTTACTTTTTTGCCGAGTGTCTTAAAGTGGATCTCGGTAAAAAGAATTTTTGTCGAGTGCCTGTTGTAGGCACTCGGCAAAATTCACTCTTTTAGCGAGTGTTTTTCTTCGCGAGTGTTTACACTTGGCAAACAGTGTATTTTACCGAAAATTTTTGTTTGTCGAGTGCACACTGCAAACATGTAGTTCGCCGAGTGCCCGAAGGAAAGCTCTTGGCAAACTGGATTACACTCGGTAAACAAGGGCTTTCCCGTAGTGAATCGTAGAATCAAACACCTTTTCTAAATCTTAAGTCATAAAATAGTATAATAAAATTGAGATTTTGACAACCTTACTTAGATGGCCACTATGGAGTTTGGGAGTGAAAATCTATGGCCTGCACTATAGTCCATTACTGATTGAATCATGGTAACGGATGCACATGCACACGTTGTTTCCTTTGTAAAGACGTTCTTTTTGAAGGGGCCCCATTGCAGTCCTAAGTGTTACTTTCTTGGTGTAAGAGAATGAAGATTACTTAGGATTGCAGCTAGACGTGGCATGATTTTTTCGTATCATTTTCTTTTTTTCCTTTTAAAAATAATAATTAGGATGTGTGCATCCTAACTAGGCAGGGTCGTAAACATGTTCCCTCCCTCCCGAGCGTTGCCACCGCCACCACCGCTGACGGTGCACCGGCCGATAGCGTCCATGTTCCCGTCGCGCCCCCGGCGCTCGTTCCATCGATGTCCAAGAGCGGCCGGACGGCATATGGACGCGTCCGTCGCTCCACCCCGCCAGCCACGCCGCTACAACGTTTCCACCTGCCCCGAGCGCACGCCCGTCGAGCTAGCAGCGAACGTACGCACGCCCATCGGGCAAGCAGCGGTCGTATGCCCAGGTGGTCCGAGGGGGTGTCGCACCTGCCCCGAGCCTGCTGGATCTGGCACGCCCTGGAGTCGATCCCGCCTTAACTTCAACCACCAACCTTCCTCCACGCCTCGCCGCGTCCGTGTGGCCAGCTGCGTCGCCTACACCTCTACGTTGTCGCATCGTTGGGAAAGGGGGTGACATCCATGAAGATCTGAACTGGATTCGGGTTAGGCAGCCGTACTGGTGGAGACGCCGAGAGCGTGGCGAGCATTTACTCGGTGGGCGTCGAGCGCCGCGCCAAGGAGGAGCATTGGGGCTCCCTTTAAGACGACACGACGGCGGGCGGCTGGGACGGATGTACTCCTCCCCCCTGCCGCGAGAACTCAAGGAAAAGGTGGAGGGCAAATGCTTTCGTTGCCTTCGCTGGGGTCACAGAGCAGCGCAGTGTAGGGACCCTCTTTGCTGCTTCACTTGCAAGCGCTCCGATCATCAAGCGAGAGACTGCCGGCGAGGTACGCCCCCTCGCCTTTCCCCCAGCATTACCCTACGCCCCCTCCCACGTGCCCCCGGTGTCGATCACCACCACCAAACTCTGCACATTCTGCCCAGCGCCCATCACCACCACCAAGATGCGCACGCCCGGTGTGCCAGCGTCCAATGTCCCTGCTGTCGACGCCACCGCCGCCGCCGTCTCAAACGCGATCCGTCCCCCACGGCCATGCGCCATGTCGTAGCTGGGGGACCCGGCTACGCGCCCGAACGAAGACCAATGCTTCATCCCCACCTCCTATGCCTTTGATGGGGAGCTAAAGGAATGGAGTGAGATGGCGCTCGTTTCCTGGGCAGGGCGTGCGCCTCCAAGCGCCGAGATGGTCAATGTCGAGCAGGTGTTCCTGGATGAGTTCGGGCTTCGTCGTGGCGAGGTCGCTATTTCGCTTCATCACCCACATGCATATTTGATCAAGTTTCAACACCGCAAGCACTGTGAGGAGGTGTTGTCCAGGGGCTACATCAAACGCAGCAGCTTTGAAGTTCACTTCGTCAAGTGGCAGTTGCTGTTGGTTCAGCATGGTAATCACTGGCCTTGTAGCCGATTCAGTTGGATTTGGCTGGCCAAGGACCCCTCCTGGCGGCCCTGGTTGTGTTGGTGATGGAATCGGCTGATTTTGGGTGATCAACGTCCTGTAACCAGGGAACTGGCCGTTTGTGAAGTAAGTCGGCCCCCGCTGCAGTTGGTCGGCTATTTTGGCGTCGACCACAGTAGCGATCATGTTGTTAAGGGTGTTGACAAGGATGCTACTCTGCTTGACCAACGCGTGATGGACGGTCGAATTACTTCGGTCTTGCAAAGTATGCAGGGCCGAATTGTCTTGTTCCTGAATCGGCTCCTCCACCTTCTGTTTACCTTTTGATCCACTGGAGGAGGATGCCTTGAGCTCGTCCATGCTGAATTTGTACTTTTGATGTACAGCCCCGGATCTTGTTTGGGTGAAAGATTGTAGATAGTTGGTCTGGAGCTCTTCCACCATCTTTTTGTAATCGGCTTGCTGTTCAGCCGATAATTGCTCCATCTTCACAGGCACGATGTTGTCCTGAGAAACATTGGGGCTCTTGGAGTCGACCATCTTGTCAACTGCGTCGATGCGTCCTAGCCGAGTTGACAAAGAAGGTCCCACTGAGCGTGCCAAGAAGCGTGTTGACGAGAAATTTCTCTCACGCGCTGGCCTGGGAGATCTGCTTAACTCCAGTGCAGGTCCTTCTTGGCTACCTATGCTATTCAAGGTGTACCAGTTGGTTTGATCTGTTAACCAACAAGAAAAATAGAGATATATGCCTTAAGTATTAAGTTAGATCCTACTGGATCGGCTGCAGGAGTCAATCTACATATATATATATGCTATTTCAAAGTGTATTTAAACTAAGTGACTAGAATAGATCGGCTATTGCTGAGACAGTATTAGCTACTTAACCCAAATATACCACAGAATAATAGATACATGTTTTAACAAACTTAGCCGATGTCATAAGTCCAACTGTAAATCGGCTAGTACTCCGATTTATCTTATGAAAAGATATTGATCTAAGCTAAATGCGCTAAACCTAGATCAGTCGGCTGTCGACTGTAGCTGACAAACTGATTCTGGCTTAGGGCATTTAACTAGAGCAAGATCTTAATATAAGAGACGGTTTTAACAATCCTAATAACAAATATCAAAAGAACATTAAAACAGATAAGGCCGGCTGAAACCCCGGCACTGTCTCTAAGCATACACATCTAACCGAAAAGATCATTGGAAGTTCTAAAAACAACTTAATAGTTCAATGTTGATGCAGCATTAAGTATAAAAAGAATAGTCTGATCTACTATAGCTGATGTAAATACCTCGAGACGGTGGATATCGCATATAATCTAGGTCAATCTTTAGATCTAGCTCTATCGGTCGTCGATCCCTGACAGAAGTGAGCCGATGATGAGACAGATCTAAACATTGCTCTAGATTATATGTAATATATGATAATTAGCGCAGCATAAACCATCGAATTTGGAGTGTCATAACGATGGAAGCACTAAATTTGATGAAATACACCACTAATGACAAACATTTACCTGAACTTGGGGATCGAAACGATGCAGCCCGAAGCCGGATCAGTTGTTCGTCTGAAGAAAAAGGAGGCGATGCGCCGAAGGTTGTATTGATTGTGTGTATCATCTACAGGGATCTCGGGTCCTATTTATACCCAAGAATAACATTATCTGCACAGACCTTGGACTGTATCTAAACTACTATTTAAAACACAGATATATCTCCGGAAGGACCCATGCCGCATTATAATAAACAGTTTAAACAAATTCCTAATTTACAGATACAATTGCCGTTACAGGACTCTATCCATAGATGGTAATATCTTTTAACACGCAAACTGATAACCGAATCTTCTATTTATCTTCAACCACTTTCACCGGAAACAGTTTTGCCTTCTCCTGTGACTCAGCATCGTCTATCGGCTGCCTTTGTCCGATCCAGTCTCAACCAATTGACCTCGTAGACGATCATTACTCAGCCGATTTGATCGTAGCCGATGCAGCCTCCGCCTCTCCGCAGATTATTCCGCCAATCCAATTTCGCTTCAAATTCGACCCTGAACTTAGGGATTTCGTTACCAAATTTGATCGTTAACACATGCCCCCAAGTCCGTGATAAGATAATATCGTGGATTTGCTGCCTTCTCAAATTCCCACTTTCTTCGACCGAAACTGTTTTGGCTGCCCAAAAATATTCTTCAAATACCGCCTTCGCGGCCACCGCACGTGTCACATAGCCACCCTCGAGCTCTCCGGCGACCTCCTCGGCGAACTCAGCAACCTCGGCGATCTCATCCTCCCCGGTGAAGTCCAAGAAGCGACAATCACTAGCAATGGCTTCTTCAAGCGCCCACTCCGAAGCACCTCAGACGGAATAGCCAGAGGTAAGTCCCATCGGCCACCATCTTTTATTTCGCGCAATTTGGCTTTCAACTTTCATAACCACGTTTTTCCATCCTTCAAACCATAGTATCTTGGTCACCAAATTGCAATCCCAGACCTCACCAGCCCAAACCAGTTTTTATTAGGGCCAATCGGCAACACAGACCCTAGTGAACTCATCAATGCCGAAACAAACAGAGTCCCTTTCAGATTCTCTATCCCCAACCTAGCTTATTGGTCTAGTGCCTTCAAATCCTGGCCTTCAACGGATAAGACTTGGCCAGCTTGGTACTCATGGATGTCGGCTAGGCTGCAGGCCCACTGGACTGAGATAGGGATAAACCAATGCCTAGCCCTGACAATAGCCGATATTTCAAAGGATGAACCTCTCTTATCGGCTGCCACCTATTTCTGGTCGGATACGCTAAATGCATTCCTTTTTTGGCAGGGGCCGATGACACCAACCCTCATGGACATAGTAATGATCACAGGGTTGGACGTAACATCCACAGTTGACCCAACCGGCCTCAATATCAAGTGCTTTCATAACTTCAAGACCAAAAGCATAGGGGGTTGGAGTGGATTTATTTGCATGAATATGAAGGACGGCCCAATCACTGAGAGAGAACACACTGCCTTTTTGTTGATGTGGCTAGAAAAGTATATCTTCTGTGGATCGAGCTGTGGGCCGACGAGCAACTGGCAGCACGTAGCCGAAGTGCTAGTGAGCAAGAAGCAAGTACCTCTGGGGAAATATCTGCTCAGCTACTTATACCAAATGTTGAGCAGTGCATCGGCTCGGCTAGCCTCTCAACAAGCCGTCAACACAGGAGGGCCCTGATGGCTATTACAATTATGGTTAAACCTTCATCTCCACTTGGTCGCAGAAAAACTATCCCCACTAGAGGTCGATTTCCCCTTGATCGAGCCAAGATTCGAAGATGATGAAGAAGTAACAACCCGCCGATGCTTATCATATGGGGAGGCAGCGGCAACCTATCCCGGATGCAAACTGACAGCCGATCAATTTAAGGATTGGTTTGACAATTTGTACAGCGGCTTCCCAAGCACCTCAAGGATATGGTTTGCCTACACGGACTTTGAAAAATTTAAACTCCGCGATGACCTTCGGCTGGATAAACCTAATTCTGAAACTTATGACAAGCCGAGGAAAATCTATACATCAGCCATCACACCCTGCATACTTCCAGTCGGCATCCACCAAGGACGCAACGTTCAAAAGTCTTATGAATTTTATCATCCGATGGTGGCCGCCAGGCAACTGGGAATGGGTCAGCTGCCGATCGGCCTGTATTACACAGAAAAGATCCAGACCAGAGGCAAGATTGAGGGTGACATCATGATGAATATGCTGCTCAACATACCTGGCCTCCCTCTAGGCAGCATTGACAATATTGATCTGGCAATACGGAGAACGTCGATCTTCAGCCGATGGTGGAATGAATGGAAGCAGCACTTGTTTCACCAATCGGCCTCTATGTACCTGACCATCATCGATCCAGAAGCGACCTCATCGGTAAGTATCCTTTTTCTTACCTTAATCCCTATTCCTTCACTCCCTCTCTATATTATCGGCTGATTATGCTTCATTTCTTTTGTAGACAACCGACTCCTCTCCCCTGCACACAAGCAATACAGGGGCGGCCATCCAATACGCTCTTGGGCTGTTATCTGGCGGTGGGCTGGCCCCGTCCATCATCGGCTACCAAGCGCCGAAAGTGGGTACTTTACTCCACGGCCAGACCCGCACACCATTGCATCGGCCAAAAAGGGCGGCACCATCGGTTGCGGCTACTCCAGCTGCAGAGAAAAAGAAACGCGCTTCAAAGAAGCCAAGGACAGCCCCAGCCGATGACCTACCCCCGGTCAATCCGGATGTGGACGCGGCCCTCGAAGAAGAAGTGAGAGACGAGGAGATGGAGGAGGTCGTCAACGCTGCCACAGCCGAATCAAGTTCCTCCGATAAGCACGCCCCAACTCCATCGGCTGAGCAAACCATTGAACGAACTCCAAGCCCTCCGAGATGCATCCCACGTCCTCAGCCGGTAAATATTTTATCGCTCAATCCTGCCATCTTTCACCTTTTCACATTGCAACTTATCGGCTTTTGGCGTCCATAGGTCAAGAAGTTAGCTACAAGGAAGAAAATGACTCCCCCTCCCTCGGTAAGCTCAATGCTCACTCCTTTTTTCACAAGCACGGCCGAACTTTAACTCGCATCTTTTTACAGCCCCCATGCGCTCCAACACCTGCCCCCTGTGCATCGAGGGAGTCGATGCCGATGGTCGCGCACGCCGATGATGCTGAGGACGTGGCTACATCAGTTCCAGCTGTCCGAGTAAGCTTCACTCATCTTTACAAATTGGCTCTCTAACCAATTTCCAATCTCGCAGTCTGTAGCTGATCTCTTGGACTTCGACCTATCAGAATTTCTTGATCCCGACGAAAGCGTCAACAAGACCGTGGTCATATCAGATGATGAGCTACAAGCCACCTTGGCGGATATAGCCAAACGGCTGGAGTGCTCTCTGGACTTCTTGGTCACCGATTGTGGTTCCATCCGTAGTCGGTTCGAGGATATCCAAGATCGGCTACCAGACCAGCTGGCTGACACCATCGCGCTAGCCACTTTTTTGGAGGCGCATCGGCACAAACTTGAACGAGCCAGACAAAGGATAGCCGATCGCCACGAGAACAAAGCTTTGGAAGCCACTATCAAGGCCAGCCAGCAAGACATCACCGCCGAAAAAGCCAAATTTGACGCCCTGAAGACCGAGCCAATTGCGGAGCTCGATCGCTTCGCAAACGCCGAGGAGAGCCGATAGCCGAGCTTGCCACCGTCGACGCCGACATCGCGGCCAAAGAACAACGCGTGGCTGGCCTGCCGAAAGAAATAGAAGACCAGCGAGCAAAGATCAAGGCAGCCGTGTCCAACCTATCGGACATGGCCAGGGCGATGAAGCCGATCCCGAGGAGCGATGTAGCCGACGCAAGGGACATAGAAGAAATAGACATGATCCGCCGCGGGCAATATCGGCCATAAAGGACTTCCTTAAGTGCTGAGCTGGTTGTAATAGTTAGGACCGAACTTGTAAATCTTGCAACCTCACTTGTAATCGGCTTACCTTGTCCAACTTCTGTAATCGGCTAACATTGTTTCTTGCTTTACTTGATTCCTGCTTAATGCATGTTTGCCGATCATGTTAAACTTTTGAAGATGTGAAAAATTTTGAAAAATTTGCTCCGTTTCCTCGATATCATGTTATTTTGTATATGCATATGCCCCCCTAAGTTCGTTGATGTCTTTGATGTCGACGAAATTATGAGCTTAATACACTTGCATCTTGTTGTCGTAACCATCGGCCACCGCTAGCCGATCACAGGGAACTTAGGGGAAAAACATGACTTGAAAATCACCTAAAGGCGATGCGTGCGTCACAACACATCGGCTAACATGAATCGGCTGAACAAACAGAGCCGAAACATGAATTGATCCACACACTTGGGTAATATTTTTTCAAATACTTTCCATTTAGAGCCCTTCCAAATACTTCTCCATCCAGACCCTCTAGCATATAAGCTCCTTTAGAGACGCATTTGTGGATATTGAAAGGCCCTTCCCAATTTGGTGACCATTTGTCGAATTTATTATCTCTGGATCCAATCGGCAGTATCAATTTCCAAACGAGTTCGCCCTCTTCAAAAGACTTAGGCACAACTTTCTTATTATAATGATGGGTTATTCGTTCTTTATACCTTGTTACTTTTTCCAAGGCCCTCATCCTGGATAAAACTAGGTCTTCCAATTCGTCTACCATTAGGTCATAGTAATCATCAACAGTGAGCTGATCTTGTAGCTGAACTCGTCTCGAGCCGATGATGTTTTCCCACGGCAGCACTGCTTCGTGCCCATAGACTAACTTGTATGGAGGGACTTGGATAGATGCGTGGCATGCCATCCGATATGCCCAAAGTGATTTGGCTAATCGCTTGTGCCATTGCTTGGCGTACTCAGAGATCTTTCTTTTAATCAACTTGATTAAACTTTTATTTGAAGCTTCGGCTTGCCCATTGGCCTGTGCATAGTACGGGGAAGAATTAAGTAGTTTCATCCCCATGCCGTCGGCAAACTAAACAAATTTGTCTGATATGAATATAGATCCCTGGTCCGTTCTAATTGTTTGTGGGACGCCAAATCGGTAGATAATATGTTCTTTGATAAACTCAATTGCGTCCTTAGAGTCAACTTTTTTAAGGGGACTGCTTCCACCCATTTTGTAAAATAGTCTGTTGCCACTAGAATAAACTTGTGCCCTTTGCTTGAGGGTGGATTGATCTGGTCGATCATGTCAATGCCCCATCCTCTGAACGGCCACGGCTTGATGATTGGATTCATAGCCGATGCTGGTGCTCGTTGTATGGCGCCGAATTTCTGACAATCCTGGCAACCCTGGTAATACTTAAAACAGTCCTCCAGCATTGTCGGTCAGAAATATCCTGCTCACCGAAGTAGCCATTTCATCTTATGAGCTGATTGATGCGTGCCGCAAATCCCTTCATGCACCTCTCCGATAGCTATTTTGGCTTGATCGGCTCCCAAACACAGATAATACAGATCTTCATCAAGCAAAATGTATCGTAATGCCTTATATCGCAGTTTCCTTGTAGCCGATTGAGAGGGGTTCTTGAGATACTTGTAGACTTCAGACCTCCAATCATCGGCCGTGATGACGGCAACTTCGATTTCAACACCTTTTATCATCGGCCTGTAGCCGGATGCCCCTTGAGCCAAATCATTGGCCTTACTATTCTGTTCTCTGGGGATATGCTTCAACGTAACCAGCCGAAAACCTTCCATCAATTCTCGGCATTGTTGATAGTAGATCATCAGTGCGTCGTTTTTACATTCGTACTCTCCTGACAGCTGGCTGATGACCAACCGTGAATCTCTCATTATTTCGATGGCGTCGGCTTCAACTTCCTTGAGTAGATACAATCCTTTAAGCACGGCTTCGTATTCGGCTTGGTTGTTTGTGGCATGGGGGTTAATAGCGAAAGCAAATTGAAAAACTTGCCCCCCTAGGTGAAATAATGACCAAGCCGATGCCGCAGCCATTGGCGCAAACCGAGTCATCAAATGTCAATGTCCAAGGCATGATTTCTACTGAGCCGATTGAGTCGTTTCTGTGCTCCACGATAAAATCGGCTATAGCTTGTCCTTTGATTGCCCTGAGTGCTTGATATCTCAAATCAAACTCTGTTAGGGCAAAGATCCACTTCCCAATTCTTCCTTTTAATACTGGAGCCGATAGCATATACTTAACTATATTGGCTTTACAGATTATTGTGCACTCGTTGGATAGCAGATAATGCCTTAACTTGGTACATGAAAAATATAGGTATAGGCATAGCTTCTCCACTGGTGAATACCTTGTTTCTGCATCTAGCAGCCGTCGGCTGAGATAGAAGATAGCCCTTTCCTTGCCCTCAACCCTTGGATCAAAACCGAGCCGATTGACTTGTCATCCGCTAATAGGTACAGCTTGAATGGTATTCCTTTTTGTGAAGGCATTAGAACTGGAGGGGAGCTTAGATAATCCTTGATATTGTCCAAAGCCTTTTGTTTCTCTGCCCCCATGTGAATGCTTGATCGGCCTTCAGCCGAAGCAGTGGTGTGAACGGCTCTATCTTTTCTGAAAGATTGGCTATGAACCGCCTGATGAAGTTAATTTTGCCGATCAATGATTGAAGCTGCTTCTTGTCCTTCGAAGGCTGGATTATCTTGATGGCATTTATGGTCCTGGATGTAAACTTAATCCCTCTTTCATGAACAAGAAACCCTAGAAATTGCCTGACCGATACGCCGAACGCACACTTCAACGGATTCATCTTCAGGCCATATTTTCTTGTCCGTTCCAAAACCTGCCTTAGATCGGCTATATGGTCCTCTATCTCCCTGGATTTGACAATGACATCGTCGATATAGATCTCCACCAGAGAGCCGATCATATCATGAAAAATGTAGTTCATGGCCCGTTGATACGTTGCCCTGGCATTTTTTAGCCCGAACGTCATAACGACCCACTCATACAAGCCGATTGCCCAAGGACATCGAAAGGCAGTTTTGTGAATGTCCTCTTCGGCTATGATGATTTGATTGTAGCCTGCATTGCCATCCATAAAGCTGATAATTTTGTGGCCTGACACAGCGTCTACGAGTAAATTGGCTATGGGCATTGGGTATTCATCTTTGGGGATAGCATTATTCAGGTCTCTGAAGTCGATGCATACCCTGAGTTTGTCATTCTTTTTCAACACCGGGACAATGTTTGAGACCCACTCGGCGTATCGGCAAGGCCGAATGAATCCAGCATCGTATAGCCGAGTTATTTCGGCCTTAATCGCGTCGTACATATCGGCTTTGAACCTCCTAGGAGGTTGTTTGAACGGCGGATAGCCCGCCTTGATTGGCAGTTGATGAACGACAATAGATCGGCTAAGACCGGGCATCTCGAAGTACTCCCAAGCAAAACAATCTTTATACTCTTTTAACAAATTAATGAGCTGGGATCTACAATGAGAAGATAGATTTTTGCTAATATACGTCGGCCTCGGCTTGTCACCAGAGCCGATGTCAATTTCTTCTAACTTGTCGACCGACGCGAAACCCTGCCTGAGCTTGCCATCGTCTTCGTCTGCGGTGTCCATGCCGAAGACGCTTGAGCCCTCCATCATGTCTTGTTCAAAGCAGTAGCTGCGGCTCATCATCTCCAATCGGCTGTATTGTGGAATTGGACACATTTAGAAAATCGGCTTGCCAGATTTTCCCAGACAAACAGTCGATGCCTTCGATTTCCCAAAGCGGCAAATCGGCACTGACGACGCTAACTGACCTGTTGGCTGGTACGATCTCAATCCTGTCGCCGTCCCATTGGATCAGGCTCTGATGCATTGTAGAAGGAACGCAACAATTGGCGTGTATCCAGTCTCTTCCGAGCAGCAGGCTGTAAGACCCCTTCCCATTGATGACAAAGAATGTAGTGGGCACGGTCTTATTGCCGATGGTCAGTTCGATGTTCAGGACACCCTTGGTTTTTGACGGGTTGCCGCCAAAGTCCTTGAGCACCATATTGGTCTTGATCAGGTCTTCGTCCCCTTTGCCTAGTTTTCTAAATGTTGCGTAGGGCATCAGGTTGACTGCGGCTCCCCCATCAACTAGCATCTTGGACATCGGCTTGCCGTTGACAAATCCTTTAACGTACAACGGCTTCAGGTGCCGATTTTTGGCCCCCTCGGGTTTGTCAAAAATAGCTTGGTCCGGGGAGAGTGCTAGTTTCACCAAGCCATCTTCGATAGTGTCTGCATCGGCTTCAGGAGCACTAAATTTGACTAGCAATATGAACACCATGTTGACCGATGCAGAAACTTTGCCTTTTCCTTTGGCTGCCCTCCTGGCTTGATCGGCTGAGCTCTCCTTGGCTTGCTCCTCAATGGCTGCGGCGGTCTTCTCTCTGGGGATCCATCGCCTTTTGATCTTACCCAGCCGACGGCGTTGTTCTTGGATCATTTGCCGAACTTCTTCTTCCCTTCCTCCACGCTTTAGCCTTTGAATTCTTCGTTTCTATGTTTTGGTGAAGAGGTCAGAGGGGCACCATTGGGGGTTGGCCAATTCTTTATCATCGGCCTCTTCTTCGTCGTAGTAATCGTCGTTTTCGTTCTCGTCGAAGAAATCTTGATGGATCGGACCTAGCCGATCGTGGACGGACCGCCGACGCCGGTTGAGCTGAACGGGCCTTGGGACGAACCGGGTTGGACTAGTGATTGGCCGGCTTCTGTGTTCGTCCTCGGGGTACTCGCTACAAGCCGGGCAGTTTTCTAGCGTTGGCAGCCTCATCCCGATCTCCCAGCAGTGCCTGAAGAATTCACAATGCCAATGGGGATCAACACCGCTGTGATTCTCGTTGTACCGACGGCCTCGTGTTTCTGGCTCTTGCCACGATTGCTATTGGGGGCGGCGTCGGCTACTCGTGTTGATCGGCCGATCAGCCGATCGGGCAATGGGGCGCACCATGTTGATTGGCGCAGCTTGACTTCCAGTCGGTTCTCCTTCTGCATTGACCCCTTTCAATGTTTCGGCTAAGCTGTACGTCATTCTGCGCTGCTGATTAGCTTGCTTAGGGCCGATTTGAACCATAGTGATTGGGAAGGGGTGGCCATCCACCTTCATCGGCCGATTGGAATCGGTGAACTTGAGTTTTTTGGCTTCTATTGCCGACTGGATTTGCTGCCTGAAGACTTTGCAATCGTTAGTGGCGTGGGATGTTGAGTTGTGCCACTTACAATATTTTTCTTCTTGAGTTCTTCGGCCGATGGGATCACGTGGTTCTCGTGAAGCTGGATCTGTTTTCCTTGAGCAGTAAGTCAAAATCCCGTCGACCTTGGTGACATCGAAGTCATATCTTTCTTCTTTGGCTGTCTTCAGCAGATGATGGCTTTTTTGTTCTTGGCCCATTCGGCTACCGCCACCTCTACGTCATCGTCATTGGAATCGGAGTCTGACTCAACGACGACTTGAGTTATGTTCTTGACGGCCTTCCTGGTGTCTTGAAATCTTTGTTCATGGGCCGTCACCTTCTATGCCAGATGTGCCAGGCTATCAAAGTCCTGAGCGAAGAAGCGTTCACAAATCGACGCGATCAGGCCATGGAAGGCCAAATCGGCTAGCTCGGCATCCGACAGCACCAGGCTGTAGCATCGGTTTGTCATCTCTCTGAAGCGTTAGATGTATTCTTGAACCGACTCGTTGTGCTTTTGCCTGATACTGGTGAGGTCCGACAACTTCATTTCACGGTTACCGGAGTAGAAGTAGCTATGAAATTGTTTTTCGAGATCGGTGCAGCTCTGAATCGAATTGTAAGGCAATGAGGAGAACCAGGTGAAAGCCGATCCCGAAAGCGACAGAGGAAACAAACGGACTCTCAAGGCGTCTGTAGCCGATGCCTCGCCGCACTGCGCCAGGAATCGGCTGACATGCTCGTAGGTCGAAACATTGTCTTGCCCTGAGAACTTCGAAAAATCTGGGATCGTGTATCGGTTGGGCAATGAAATCCGCTCAAAATGCTCTGGATAAGGATACTGACACATGTTTCCTGAGTCCTTTAGCTTGAGGCCGAATTGATCGCGCATGACGTCTACAATCAAATCGGCCCAAGTCCGGTTGTTCTACTGTATCTACTCATATGGATCATATGGTGCGAGTGCTTGCCGATACATCAGTGGTGGCGTTTGAGGCCTATAGTGACGATCTTGACAGCCTCCCCTATACTGGTAGTGGAGTGGATGATCAGCGGAAGGCAACCGATTTGCCGGTGGTGGCGTTGGTGGACCCGGGAACAGCTGTCGGCCACCGGCGTTGTACTGTCTGTCCAGGCCAATCTGGGTAATCGGCTCTAACTGCCGATTGTCGTTAAACATGTTAGAGATCTGATCCTGGGGTAGCGGTTGCTGTCGGTTCAGCATGGTAATCACTGGCCTTGTAGCCGATTCAGTTGGATTTGGCTGGCAAGGGACCCCTCCTAGCGGCCCTGGTTCTGTTGGTGATGGAATCGACCGATTCTAGGTGACCAACGTCCTGTAACAAGGGAACTGGCCGTCCGTGAAGTAAGTCGGCCCCCGCTGCAGTTGGTCGGCTATTTTGGCGTCGACCACAGTAGCGATCATGTTGTTAAGGGTGTTGACAAGGATGCTACTCTGGTTGACCAGCGCGTGATGGACGGCCGAATCAATTCGGTCTTGCAAAGTATGCAGGGTCGAATCATCTTGTTCCTGAATCGGCTCCTCCACCTTCTGTCTGCCTTTTGATCCACTAGAGGAGGATGCCTTGAGCTCGTCCATGCTAAATTTGTACTTTTGATGTACGGCCCCGGATCTTGTTTGGGTGAAAGATTGTAGGTAGTTGGCCTGAAGCTCTTCCACCATCTTTTTGTAATCGGCTTGCTCTTCAGCCGGTAATTGCTCCATCTTCACAGGCACGATGTTGTCCTGAGAAACATTGGGGCTCTTGGAGTCGACCATCTTGTTAGCTGCGTCGATGCGTCCTAGCCGAGTTGACAAAGAAGGTCCCACTTAGCGTGCCAAGAAGCGTGTTGACGAGAAATTTCTCTCACACGCTGGCCTGAGAGATCTGCTTAACTCCAGTACATGTCCTTCTCGGCTACCTATGCTATTCAAGGCGTGCCAGTTGGTTTGATCTGTTAACCAACAAGAAAAATAGAGATATATGCGTTAAGTATTAAGTTAGATCCTACTGGATCGGCTGCAGGAGTCAATCTACATATATATGCTATTCCAAAGTGTATTTAAACTAAGTGACTAGAATAGATCGGCTGTTGCTGAGACAGTATTAGCCACTTAACCCAAATATACCACAGAATAATAGATACATGTTTTAACAAACTTAGCTGATGTCATAAGTCCAACTGTGAATCGGCTAGTACTCCGATTTATCTTATGAAAAGATATTGATCTAAGCTAAATGCACTAAACCTAGATCAATCGGCTGTCGACTGTAACTGACAAACTGATTCTAGCTTAGGGCATTTAACTAGAGCAAGATCTTAATATAAGAGGCGGTTTTAACAATCCTAATAACAAATATCAAAAGAACATTAAAACAGATAAGGCCGGCTGAAACCCCGGCACTGTCTCTAAGCATACACATCTAACCGAACAGATCATTGAAAGTTCTAAAAACGACTTAATAGTTCAATGTTGATGCAGCATTAAGTATACAAAGAACAGTCTGATCTACTATAGCTGATGTAAATACCTCGAGACGGTGGATATCGCATATAATTTAGGTCAACCTTTAGATCTAGCCTATCGGCGGCCGATCCCTGACAGAAGTGCGCCGATGACGAGATAGATCTAAACATTGCTCTAGATTACATGTAATATATGATAACTAGCGCAGCATAAACCATCGAATTAAGAGTGTCATAACGATGGAAGCACTAAATTCGATGAAATACACCAGTAATGACAAACATTTACCTGAACTTGGGGATCGAAATGATGCAGCCCAAAGCCGGATCAGTTGTTCATCTAAATAAAAAGGAGGCGATGCGCCGAAGGTTGTATTGATTGTGTGTATCATCTACAGGGATCTCGGGTTCTATTTATACCCAAGAATAACATTATCTGCACAGACCTTGGACTCTATCTAAACTACTATTTAAAATATGACAATATCTCGGGAAGGACCCATGCTGCATTACAATAAATAGTTTAAACAAATTCCTAATTTACAGATACAATTGCCATTACAGGACTCTATCCACAGATGGCAATATCTTTTAACACGCAAACTGATAACCGAATCTTCTATTTATCTTCATCCACTTTCACCGGAAACGGTTTTGCCTTCTCCTGTGACTCAGCATCGGCTATCGGCTGCCTTTGACCGATCCAGCCTCAGCCGACTGACCTCGTAGACGATCATTACTCAGCCGATTTGATCGTAGCCGATGCAGCCTTCGCCTCTCCGCAGATTATTCCGCCAATCCAATTCAGCTTCAAATTCGACCCTGAACTTAGGGATTTGGTTACCAAATTTTATCGTTAACACCATGACACCGATGACGACGGTAACGACGGCGGGCTCGGGCGCCGCGTGGTCTGGATGGAAAGGCCTCGCCGGGGCATCGCGCGTTGCGCACACAAACAACAGGAAGAGGATAACTCTTGGGATGATGAGGAGGAGGCGGAGTATGACAGCGGTAGAGAGAGGCCGAGGGGTGGCTGATCTCGCCGTGGAAGGAGCAGGTACAGGAAAGGCGGTGACGAGCATCCTAGATTCTTCCAAGGGGGACGGCGTCGGGACCGCGATTATGGGGACGGTCGAGGCAGCGAGCATGGTCGTGGTCGGGCCGAGCGTACGATAGGCGACAAATCCTACCGTCGGGACCAAACGTGGTCACCACGACGACGGGAGAAAGGAGAAGCGAACCGCAGCGGTGGCGCGGGACGCCGGCGGCCCGTGGACTATCTTCCCCTCCTTTGCAACACGGTCGGGCATGTGAAGGTTGTGACTTCCGTTTACTAAACACGCTGCACAACGATTCCTTTACGTCGTAGATACCGTCGCCCGCGTGCCAGCAGCAGGGCGACCGAAGCCAGCTAGTGCTAGGGTTACACGGAGGCTACGCTAGCCGAAAACAAAAACTTTTAACCGCAAACCAGGAACACTTGCAAGTAAGGGCCGATAGATCGTTACCGATTGGAGTATGCAGCGGAATTAGCCAATCAGGGCTATCCGATCTGGAATTGTGCTGGCCGATGACAGCCGATTCCCGGGGACAGCCGATTCACCAATCAACCGATTCGAGTCGTCTGGCCGCGTTCTCACGCCTCGCTCCGATGCGCCCGACCGCAGCAGATTCCACCACAACCGATCACTCCGATTGCAGCCGATCCGAAGCCGATCAACAGCGCGCAACGTAGCAGCGCCTCTACCGGCATCCACACGTCCGGGGACAGAACGCCGAACACCCGTGTGCTAGCACGCGATGCAAGGCTAGGGTTTTGGCTTGAAGGTGGGAGGGTTTGTGAGTTCGATCTCGGCGACTTCTAAAGCCGCGTGCGATCAGATTGATTTCGACGCAATTCAATTCACGTGCCCCAGCTCTCCACCCCTCACCCCTTTATATAGAGTTGGCCGATTGGGACTCGTGGCCGATCAGGACTCTATTTCAAATCGGATCCTATTCGAATCTCATAGAGTCGGCTGCCCATACGTCGTAAGCCCACAGGACTCTATCCGATCGGATCCCTATCCGATCAAGCCATATCCGAGTCCAACTCGAATGCCTGTTCTTATCCCCTTAAGCGTGCGACCCTGTAGGTTAAGGTATACTCGGTTTCGGCTATAGTCATACTTAGCCGATCGTCGGCTCCAGTCCAACTCAGCCGACCTGTCAATAGCGGCGCCTAGCAGCACATATTGACACCATAGTATACAAGAATATAATATTGGCTCTGAACCTGTAATGTGTACACAAATCCCTTTGCCTCACGATACCAGTTAAGCTATAGGCAAGATGTGTGCCATCCCTTCAATAGCTTAACCATTCACTCGAACCGTATTGGATTATGTGTCTGTTGATTGACTCCTCAATCAACTTAGCATGGCCATGCATTTCCATAATCCATTACCTCGAGGGGCCCAAAGATATCTCCCCAAAGGAGGGGCAAATTCCATCTTGATCACTCACATCCCACTCCATGTTTCATAGCAAACTCGAAAACTACCTTTATAACTACCCACTTACGGAATAGCGTTTGGTAGTCCCAAAGTAGGCTACTACACATGTTGGAATCCATGGTGATCTCAGGTCTAAGGACTTTGTATCAACACTACCTGAGACCAACTAATGGCACATTGATTCCTGTAGTGTCTCATGGTGGGTCTATCTAACAATGTGTTCTCCAACACAAGTGTTCATGTTTATTGATTTGGTATCTCCATACCCATGATCTATGAGACATGATCATCAATCAATAAACATGCCGATCTTAAAATTATATTTGTTCCAACAATATGATATATGATCAGGGATCGTTTAGAAATAGAGTCATACATAAAGAGTCTCATAAATAAGTCACGTACTTATTGATCAATACAAGATGTCTATTTCATAGAACTGAATAACACTTTATTCATTTTACATAAACATTGACCATGAATCCAACATCTCCATGTTGCCTCTAGGGCATATCACTAACAGCTAGGCCGCCTCTCGGCCATCCTGGACAAAGCCTTCCCGACGGCCATGAAGGAGGCGGTGAATGAAGCTTGCTCCGTGGAAGGGGCCTGGGACCCCATATCGGCTTCGTGGGTCTTTGCACGTATCACTGATGCCCTGCTGCCTCCAGCCTGTGCCCTAACTACAGGGGGGCACCACCCCCTCCGGCTCCGGCAATAGAGGAGTGTCGTCTCCAACAGAGGATGTGCCGCCTTGACATCGCGGGTGTGGACGGCAGGGGAAAAATGCAGAACAGGCGGTCCATCATGGCACCCACCGCAGGAGCTTCACCTGGCGATGGCGCAATAGGGGGAAGCTGACGCCACGCCGTGGTCTACTGCTATGCCAGTCATGGTGGCTGCCAAGGCAAAACAAGAGAAGGTCAATGCATCACCATATCTGCAGACCGCGGTGCCTGAAACATCAGCTGTCGAGGCGAAACAGGAGGGTGTCGACGCGTCGCCACAGCTGCCCACCGGAGCAACGGATCAGGACCACGACATAGCGATGACGAACCGATTGGTGGCCCTGTTTACCAGGCCAAAGCCAGCTCTGTTGCCCCAGCCGCCCCTGCAGCAGCCGAAGCAAATTCGAAGGGCACGACCACTCGTGATGAGGCGTAGCCAGCACATCGCTAAGCAGTCGGGCAGACTCACAATGGAAAGATGCCAACATGTGCTCCTAAAGCGGCTAGGGCTTCTAAATGAAGACGCCGACGAGCCGATCGAGCGAGTTATCGAGCAATATGTGTCAATGTTCAATGGACCTTTGCCGGCTCATATCATCGTCGTCCTCATGGAAATCTTTCGACTGGATGACGAAGATCAAAACGTCACCGGCGCTGGCCTGCTCGAAATGGTGGGTGAAGGGGTGGCGGAAGCCGCGGAAGAGGCTGAAGAACTTGCTGCATGAGCGGGTTGGCATCAAGGAAGGACTTCTGTGAATTAGCATCGCCCATGTATCGCCCTTTTGCATGATTTGTATGGTTGCCAAACTTCAAGTGTTTTGCCGGCGGAATGCCGAGTGCTGTGTCCAGGCGAAGAAAAGGGGGTATCTATGGTGACTTGCGTGCCGCCTCCCTAACCCCGTTGCCCCCTTCTCCATCACTTTGCAATGCAAAGATCTTCCCGCTCCAATCCTCTGTGCTTTGGCCACGACAATCCGGGGACGTCGCAGCGGACTTTGATGTGCGCCATGATTACCACCCATTGGGGAGGAGATGTCTGGGCCCGAGCGTTGGATGGATGGAACAGCAACGGCCGATTCACTGCGCCTGCGCCTTGCCTCTACGCTGCCGCAGCGCTCTCAAGATGGGCGAAGTTATTCCATCCAGATCAGAAGCTACAAGGGTGTCTTTACTATGTTAAAATGACAACAACCCTAGATATCATTTCCTGGAATGTGAGGAGGTTGAACTCCCCAGGCCGCTGCAACGTCATTCATGAGCTCATGCTAGACACACAGTGCAGCATAGCCTGTCTGCAAGAAACAAAGCCGCAAGAAATTGATGATGGCCTCGCCTGCTTTCTGGGAGCGTTCAAGTTAGACAAGTTTGCCTTTAAGCCGGCTAGAGGCACAAGAGGAAGAATCCGGCTTGATGTTAAAGATGCTTCGGTTGGCCGTTTCTCCATTTCCGCACATGTGACGCTAATACACTCCGAGGCCTCGTTCAGATTCTCTGGAGTTTATGGGTCCTCGAGAAACAATATTAAGGATGCCTTTTTACGTCATATCAGATCGGTAAAGCCAAGCCAGGGGAAGGGTGGCTCATCATGGGCGATTTCAATATGATCTGTCGGGCGAGGGACAAGAACAACAGTAACGTTAACCTCACACGCATGCGGCATTTCCGCTCTACTATTGACCGCTGCGAGCTACGGGAAACCTCCTGAAGAATAGGAAGTACACTTGGAGCAACGAGCGGCGAAGAGCAACCTTGGTCAAGTTAGACTGTTGTTTCTGTAACAAAGCTTAGGACCTGGCCTTCCCTGATTTAGTGCTACAAGCACTACCCACGGGCCTCTCAGATCATTGCCCCCTACTACTCTCAAACATCCGTGGCCCTCGAAAGCTGTGGCCTTTTAAGTTCGAGAACTTCTGGGTACGGCTACCAGGATTCAAAGATAGGGTGAAAGAGGCATGGAACGAACACACACCTCATACCGAGCCCCTATATCGCCTAAACCACAAGATACTTCGTACGACAGCAAGTCCAAAAAAGTGGGCGCGGGACTTTTGCACAGAGGCAAAGATCCAGTTTCATATGACACTAGACATCATCCAGAGGCTAGAGGTGGCATAGGAGAGCAGAGATCTTTCTGCCGAGAAGGCTTGATTGAGAGCAACCCTTAAAAGAAGGATAATTGCCCTGGCCTCACTCGAGCGAGCAAGGAGAAGACAAGCCTCCAGAATCACGGACCTCCGAGAAGGGGACGCAAACACAAGGTTTTTTCACCTAAGAATAAATGCGAGAAAGAGAAAAAACTCCATTCAAAGGCTACGGAAAGAGAATGGTTGGGCGATCACGCATAATGACAAAGAAACAACAATCTCTGACCATTTTGCAAGAGTCATGGGACAACCGACGGCAAGGCAGGTTGACATCAATTGGGAGACGTTAAACGTCCAGCAGTTAGACCTAAACTCCTTGGGAGATGCCTTTGATGAGCAAGAGATCTTTAGGGTGATAAGTTTGATGCCATCACAGAAGGCACCGGGATCGGATGGCTTTACAGGGCTGTTTTTTAAGGTATGTTGGGATATCATCAAGCCAGACATCCTGCTGGTCTTCAACACGATGCATAACCTAAGATTCTCCCACCTTAATATGCTCAACACAGCAAACATAGTCCTCGTGCCAAACAAAGAGGGTGCGGAAAGCATAACTGATTATAGGCCAGTTAGCCTAATCCGCAACATCGCTAAGATCTTCTCCAAAGTACTCGCCCTGCGCCTAAGACCTCACATCGAGTCACTGATTTCAATCAATCAGAGCGCTTTCATCTAGGGCAGAAGTATTCATGATAACTATCTCCTAGTGAGAAATATGGTAAGAAGATACCACCGATTGCGTCGCGCTATGCTGCTATTTAAACTTGACTTCACGAAGGCTTTCGATTCTGTGCAATGGGATTATCTCATCCATTTGTTGCAGCTTAAAGGATTCCCGGTTAGATGGCTCGAGTGGTTGGGAGCTCTTTTTTCCACTGTCACCTCAAGAGTACTACTCAACGGTCACCCAAGGCTTCGGATTACCCATGGCAGAGGGCTCAGGCAAGGGGACCCCCTATCCCCACTACTCTTCGTACTGGCAATAGACCCTCTGCAGACAGTTCTTAATAAGGCAACAGATTTGGGCATCATCTCAAAACTGCGAGGCCGCGCACCAAGACTGCGAGTCTCTATGTATGCGGATGACGCCGTCATTTTCCTTAATCCCAGCCGAGAGGACGTAATGTCTTTTAAAATTATCCTCGAAAACTTCGGCAAAGCCACGGGGCTGGTAACCAACCTCCAGAAATCTCAAGTAGCGGCTATCAGATGTAACGAGAATCTCCTAGACGAGGTTTTGGAAGGAGTCCCAGCGACATGAACAAGCTTCCCCATCAAATATCTAGGCCTACCTTTGGTCTTGGGAAGGTTACGTAAGACAGACTTGCAGCCCGTATTCAACAAAATGTCGGGGAAAATTACAGGCTGGAGAGGGAAGAACACAGGGTTGGCTGGAAGGGCCACTTTGGTGAAATCTGTTCTCATGGCACAACCAATTTACCTTCTAACAGCCCTCAAAACTACAAAGGAATCCCTAGAACAATTCGACAAGCAACGACGACGCTTCCTTTGGGCAGGCACGGGAGACATAACCGGGGGAAAATGCAAGGTAAATTGGGAAAGAACTTGTCTCCCAACCTCCCAGGGAGGGCTAGGAATTCTGAACCTAGAAAGATTTACAAGGGCTCTACGATTGCGTTGGCTGTGGCAAGAATGGAAGGACCCATCCAAACCTTGGGTAGGATTGGAGACGCCCTGTGACGAAGTTGACAAAAGTATTTTCACTGCAGCAACACAGATAACCGTTGGAGATGGAAAATGGAAATATGGTATGTTTCTGGGACTCTGCTTGGTTGGAAGGAGGCCGACAACCGAGGGACGCAATGCCTTTGGTCTATGCAATGTCAAAGAATAAGCGTAAGTCGCTGCGACAGGGAAAGGAGAACGACGCTTGGGTACAGGACCTTTCCTTCCGGGCAAACCAGCAAATGACTGTGTAGCACATCATCCAGCTGGTTGCCCTACGGGAGGCTATTCGAGGAGTTACGCTGAATAATAGCGAGGAAGACTAGATTCGTTGGAAATTCACGGATCACGGAACCCACACGGCAGCCTCGGCCTACCATGCGCAGGGCTGTGGAATGACAAACACATCTTTCAAGGCCCTAATTTGGAAGGCATGGGGCGCCTGGGAAATGTAAACTTCACGCCTGGCTGATCATACAAAACAGAGTTTGGACGTTGGACGTTGGCGACGAGAGGCTCAACAATGGCCACTGCCCCTATGCCGGAGAGAACCCGAGACGACTTTGCATCTGGTGGCAACTTGTAGATATAGCAGAAGAATTTGGCAAATGATCGCAGAATGGACTGGCTTCCCCCAGATAGAGCCAAGCCAGTGAGAGCAGACGTCTTCAATCCAACAGTGGTGGGAGAAATTCGCAAGCACGGCAGGCGTGCCAAAGAAAGGCCTACGCTCCCTACTCCTTCTGGTAGTATGGGAACTCTGGAAGGAAAAGAATTGAAGGATCTTTGAGAGCAAAGAAGAAGGAGCAGGGCAACTCCTGATAAGAATCAAAGAGGAGGCAAGGCTCTGGAGGCTAGCAGGAGCTAATCGTACACTGTGAATATCTTGTATTTTTTTATTTTTATCCTAGAAATGTTTTTTTCTCCTATATTCAATGAAAAGGCACTGGCGTGCCGTTTTAGTTAAAAAATAGGCAGACGAGAGATCGGAAATTAATGTTTTTATAATAATTGTATCATTTTAATATAATTATCCAATACAAACAAAACTTTCTTTATATTAAAAATATGGAAAAAAGATGATGTTGTGTTTTGAAAATTCCATTTGACGTCCGTCCAAATCAACATATTTTCTAACCATCGATTAATAGGGTCATAGTCTCCAAAACCAGGTGTTAGCTTTCACTACCATCAGGGATGACGTCTTGAAACTTCACCGTTTTGAAAATGACTCATGATGGTTGTCCGCATTTTCGTTGATGTTTACCATTTTCTTTTTCCTTCGTGAAAGATCTTTATTTCTCTTCCGTAATAGAAAAAAAAAGAGATCTCATGAGAAAACAATAAACTCCATGTTCCTTTGGATAAAACCCCTGTGAGCAATCCGTGATGTGGATGGTCGTAGACAATAGGTATGCTCAGCATCAGCACTAGGCAGGTCCGGTCACTCGTGCGTCGACTGATCATTTCCACAACACCCAGAAACGTGTGCTGCCGGCATTGGAACCGTCCAAGTTGAGGGCATATAGAAACTGTACTAAGTCCATCACGACTTCATGATGCGTTTTAGCTAGCCTAAGAGTACTATTTGCCCATTAAATTCGATAAATTAGTACGTCAGCTGAGCTCGTTATCCAGGTTAGCTGCGAAAGATCGCCACATGACCAGCTGGACCAACCCAAATCCCACGCGCGTGCGCCGGAAAGCCATGCCTTATCCAATCCACAAAACAATATTGTTCCGATTAAAATTTGATAATCCGTTTGAAGTGGTCTTGTTTGAGACCGTTTTTTTTTGTTTCCTTGTGACCTCTGATAAATTTCCGCCCGAATTGGCCAACCAGCTAGCCAGCGACAGCGACCCGCCGACCCCGAACTTTCGCTTTCTCCAACGCCCCAACAACGGCCGACTCATCGCCAGCGCACGCACACGCACACCAGTCCAGACACTCCCTCCCGACGTGCCGCGACTGCGCCCGACCGACGGTGCGAAATCTGCAAAAAAAAAAATATCGCCCGAGACGACGACGAGAGATCCGCCCGCAAGGCGACCTCGCCAAGCAACCGCTGTTGGTTGGTACGGCCGTGAGGCGACGAGGCCGCACATCCGCACGCGCGTCGCGGCACTTGGCCGCTTTTTCGTAAGACCGCGCGGCAGATCGAGGTGGCCAACTTCGCGGTGGAGATTTGGCCGGGCCGCGCCGTAGATCGATCAAACGGAGCGCGCGGGACGTAGTACGCGCGTGCGATGACGAGAGCTAGCTAGCCGGCCGACGCGACACGTTGGAATGTGCTGGAGAGACCGCGAGCGGCGGGCGGAACGTGACGGCGACGGTGCGCCCGATCGATCGACCGGCCCCGGCTCGGGGGTTGGTGCGCGGACGCGGACGCGGACGCGCGCGAGCTTAGTCACGTCCAGATCGGCGATTAATTTGACCGGTACGAACGACGCCTACGTGCTGCCGGGCCAGCCGTAGCTCTCGCGAGGTCGCTCCGTCGCTGTATATGATTGCGTGCCATGGCACACACACACATAGGGGGTTGGGCGGCATTGGTCGATATGGCCCCTGGTTGCCGCGAGATCCTTTCTGTTGCTACGTACGCGCACCAGTCGCGTCATGGCACGGCCGGCGACATGCGGGAGCCAATGGTTGGGCCGCCGTCTGGTTCTGATCAACGTGCCGCGATGGCAACGGGGCGAAGGCATGTCGTCGTTTTGGATCAATTCGCGATCGCTTGGTCTGTCCATTGGCGTTCTGCACACGTAGTAGTGTCGGTCGCTTTGTGTCCCGCTTACCAGAAAGCGGCGCTGTCTCGCACCTCGTAGCATGCCTCTTATGGTTATTTGGAGCTAGCTAGAGTAGTAGTTTAACTTACTAGCCAGGACGTTCTAGCTTAATTTGACGTGTGCCAACTGTGAGCTGCCAAGAGTACACATGTACGCTTGGATAACGAAGGCCGAACACGTGGACCACCCAAAGAGAACCAACCAGGCCGAAACCAAAAACATGCTTACTTTTCGCACGTAAAGAAAGCCTATTTGAATTGCCACCGTAGCAATTCTTTGGCAGATAAGTTTTGACACTATTAATTCTTTAATAAGATTATATTATATTTGGTTATATTTGATTTGTTATCAATATAAAGCCGACATATGAATTTTAGTGAAGATTATTCTAGATTGTTGTCAAATTTAACATGAGCATTACTAATAAATTGGCTTCCATCCAAATTAAACATAAATACTATTCAAACTACCAAAACATTGACAGGGTATGTTTTGGTACCAATAAAAAGATCCGAAAATTACGTGCGATATGTCCTAGTCTTGCATGCTATTTTTCTGGTGCAGAATCATTTTCAGAAAGAAAGTGATTCGATTGGTTAATTTAATCGCCGAGATACTCGACGATCTTAGGTACATGCGCACATGCGACGTTACCGACCGGCATGTGCAATTATACACATATGTAACCACTTGATCAAGCAGCGCGCACGCAAGTTGTAATCCTGGGGGTTTGCGTTAAGCAGAGAGCCGCCTCGAGCCCCGATCCCAGTAACTACCAACGGCCGTGGCGGGTCCCGGTGCACCACCAGCGGGCCACGTGCTCCCGGGCCTCCCGGGCTGTCGGCAGGATAGGCAACGTGGTGGGCGCGGCCGCGCATGCACCTACCAGCGGGCTACTACTGCGCGCGTTGTGGGTCCCGGGCGCCAGTCGTCCACCGCTGCATTATGTGGCGCGTCGTACGGCCCACCTCCTGGAAAAGCGACGACGCCCTGGCTCGCAGGATCTGACGGGCCCCGGCCGGCGCGAGGCGCACAAAAAAATCCCAGATTTGGCGCTGCCCTCCGTGATCCGCCGTCCCTGTGGCCGCCTCTTCTCCTTCCGGGGGTGGATCGTCACGGGAGATCGGTGCAAATAGGCCATGTTACTGTTACACCCCACTGTAACCTACTCGCCGTACACTAGTGCGGTGTGCTAGCATTAGCATGTAGTGCCCTCTATCTGCTACAGTCCTACTTGCTTGGGTAACCATGTTTCCTTCTTTTCGCTGGGCCGGGTGGTAATGTTTCTGCACGAAACTTTGGTACCACTGGTCCTTCCTATATCGTCTTGATACATACATGCAGTCTATTGTCACATATAGTAGCATATACACGGTGTTAGAGCATCATCAAGAGGTTAGAAAAAAGTCCACCCCCATTTTTTAATCTGTAACTTGAATTCAAGGCATAAAAAATTCTTATCTCCAAAAGATATTATAATTGCAATCGCTCTCTTTGTTATTCGTGCGATCGTTTGTCTACTCCTCACGATCCACTGATGATTAAGAGTGATCGTAGGTCCATGTTGTGAAGAACTATGACGATGGCAACTGGATTTTAATTTTTGGTTTTTCATATCGGTTTGATTTTTATAACAAAAAATCTAAAATTTTAGGATTAGGATTGATTTTGAGAGTCTATTGGTGATGTTCTTAACTATGTATATATCTATACATGTCTATCTCACTCGTTAAATTACTATAGAAACGTAAGACACGATTATATTGAAATCCATAAAATTATGGCACCTCTCTCACGTATACACCTATAAATACATCATATGTCCATATAATTTCAATTTTTTTATAGACCAGCAAAGCATGTTTTCAAAAGTTCCTTTTCTAAGACTACGGAGAGGTAGTGTAAGAAATGACATTGTTACGTACGCTAGTTGGGAGGGAAAACAACTCTCTGCGAGACTGAGAAACCCGGTGACGATGGTCACCACCTCACTGGAGCACACGAGATCCTGCAAGGCTGCAATCCAGCGCCGCGGGTAATGGATGTGCGTGCAGCCATGCATGTGGCGCGCACGTTGGCTGTGCATCTCTCTCGCAGGCGTAGCGCCATTCGAGGCTAGAATTTTGGGGATTGATCATGGCCTCTGCCTTGGCCCTGTAGGTTTGGTCTCTCGCTTGCAAGAGAGTCAAAATGGTTGGACTCCTTAATGGAAGCATGTGATCGTTGTCTTCTTCCTCATATAGGACCATGGGCACGACACATTATGATTCGTGCACGCTTGTTGTTTGGACCGGTCGTTGCTTAAATGCACTGCAGTATTTTCACCGGCTTTCCGACAGGAAAAAAACTGCCACTTGTGGCGCGGTACACTTCTACACTCTGTTCTACACACTTCTCGGCATCACATAGTAGGTTCAACTTTTAGTCCAGTCTGAGAGAAATTTTCCACAGTCTGTCAAACTAAATCCGACAAGCAGTCTCAATGTTTGAAACCACACACAATATTTATAGTAGCCATATCAGCAAAAAAATCATGTATAGAAACTAGCTCACTCAGTGCTGATTTCTTCATGTAATAAATAATGTAAACATTTTCTCTCTCCCAGTTCATCTTCCTCCCCAAACCGACGCGAGAGCCAGAGAGCAAGCGGCGCGGCGACGGGCACAGCGGCGAGCGCGGGTCGCTCCACGCAAGCGGTGGCTGGCCGACGCGGGCGGAGCGGGAGGCGGACGGCCTCAAGCGGGCAGGGACGGCGCGGGCGGGAGGCAGTCGGCCGGCTAGAAACCAGTAGTTTCTCTCCAACGTGCACACGATAGTTTCTTCATGCCTCGAATCTAGGGAAGACATGGTTTCCTGATGAAAAAATTGTTTCTTCTTTTTCTCCTCTTTCTCTTCATTAGCTGTTATGTCACATCAGCAAAGTGATGACATAGCATCTCATAAATGAAGATAGAAACCACTCATTTAATGCCTGCCATTGGGACTGTCCTAAGATTAATTATCCCATGGCGCACACTACAAATTAGATTTCTGATTCTTCAGGGTCAAGCCATGGTCCCAGTACATGCAAAAGCACCATTAAAAATGAACAATACCCTTTTTGACGAACTAAGGCACCATTTAATTTCTGAGATTAGTTTCTGTCGTTTCAAATGTTTAGATGTTATTTTGGAGTATTAAATGTAGACTATTTACAAAACTCATTCATAATCGATGGATTATTCGCGAGACGAATCTTGTGAGACTAATTACAGTATGATTTGACGATATGATACTACCGTAAATATTTGCTAATTATGAATTAATTAGGCTTAATAGATTTATCTCGTAAATAATTCTCTGATTTTGTAGTTATTTTTATAATTGGTTTTTTTAGTCGTTCAAATTGATGCCTATAGTCTATGAAACCAAACGCCCCTTAAAAACACCATTAAAAACTCAATCGCCTTAGTTTTGTGTCAAGGGTCAAACAATTAATAAAATTGTGTCCAAGAATTCGGCTAAGCCTAGATCGTGATTTGGTGGACTGGTTTCTTTTTTTACCTGTCCCTACAGGACGGCACGCACGCTTACTAGCTAGCTGCATTGTCATCATGATAGCATTGACTAGATCCTCCATGCGGATCCGAGGCTTAATTAGTACCATCGAATTGATGAACTTAATTTCTTAAATTGGTTATATATCACCTCCAAGTTGTCTGATCATGTGTGTTTTATTTGAATAAAGAATTAGCTGCTCTTCGTATCAATGTATCAGGCGGTCTTCTGTCTTGATATATTTTAGTAGAGCCGCTGATTTGATATCCCCACTAATTCAATCAGATAGTGCTCCTGCCTTATGGTTTTTTAAAAATAAAATTGTTGAGCCTTAGTTGATTGACTAATAATAACAATAATTTTCTATACGCAGCATATAATGAAACTCGGTAAGATCACATCTCATACTGATTATTTTTTATTTTTTTATTCGTAGTAATAAAATGTATCACATCTTATATTAGGTTTGTTTTTTATAGGATGATAAAAAGTAGATATATACTACCCAACATATCTTATCAATATTAGTTTCAAAATCGGTATCAATAAAAAAGTCATTGGCGTCGATTTTATAACCGAAGGGATCATTAGTGTCGGTTTAGATAAGAGTAGGCATTGATGTTTGTCATCTGTGCTAGTTTATGTGCTAAATCGGCACTATTGTTCTGCTAAACTAACTGACACTGTTATGCCTTTCAAAAATAAGAAAAAGTACAATCATATTTGAAAAAAAACATTCAATAATACATATGATTTGTCATTCCATCAACTTCCATTCACACAAATACATTCGTACGCACTAATTCAATTCAACAATAGAAAACAAAAATTCTCATCTATGATTGATCTGAACTAACAAAATTACCAACAATCAACCATGAACACCTATCCACATCATACCATCATCATCAAACATGTCTCCTCACAGCACAAAAAAACAAACACACACACACAAAAGAAAACTTACAAGGCATAACGGCCATGACGGAGCTAGCACAGTAGAAGCTCGGCTCGGCCTCCCACGTCTCCTTGAGATCGCCACCACTCTAAATTGAGCCATATTTTTTTCAACTAAATTACTCACCATGACCGCGGATCTAGCCGTATGTTGTTGCTCAAGAGTGGGCCCATCACCGTCATGAATCAAGCCACTGTGATGCATATTGGGTCGCTACCGTGCAAACCGAGCCACCAACACTTGAGAGTGTATGTGCGCGTCATCATTCGTTGGGCCGACACCTTTTTGCCTCTCGATCCGACCGTCAAAGCCACCTCGGCGCCGGATCTGATGGCCACGAACTCTGGGCGGCCAAATCTGGCCATCCAATACGATTGATTATCTTTTGTTGTCGTCATTTACTTCCGTGCTTAGAGGATAGAGGAGAAAGAGGGCGCTGGGCCTGATCTCCCTGGCAGTGAGACACCACCGAGAAGGAAGAAGCGAAAGAGGGGTTGCATAAGGATTGCGTCAGGCATCACGAAGAGAGAGAAGGGGGGGGAGAGACTTGTGTGTAGTGCGTGTGGACTTGGGAGATCTCGGTCTTGGTCTATTTCACAGGTTTGGCTAGGCATATCAGTGTCAGGTCCTTCCACGATCCGATGTTGATAAGACCCTATCACATGAGTCTCATTCCTAGTTGGAACCGTCAGTGATGTTTGTCCCAGTGCCGATATTTGGCTGAACGGTGTTGATAGGGCATCACATTAACATGTTTTGTAGTATTGATGGCATGCTAACATGTACATGACATGTATTGTCTAAACAACTACTGTTGAACATTCTATCTTTTGTTTCTACCGTTCTTAGAGGTCTAATATTTGACTTTTTTAAAGTGATGGAAAAAGAGAAAGACACATATCATCATTTGTTAATAGTGGGTATAAATTTAAATTCTGCTTGGCATATCTTCAGATTATAACAAGTTGGTTTTAAATTATAGATTTTTATTTTTATTTTATGATTAATTCAAGTATGTTTTTCATCACTTTCGTTTGCATGGTTCTCTTTCCGTGATAGCTAAGAAAATGGAAGTAAAAAAATATCATATATCAATAAATTATTCCTAAGAACTTTGAAAATACAAAACCGCTTTGGTTTATTCTACAGGAAAGCAAATTATGGTCTATATATAATAACATAGTGTATCTAATACCCATTGAGCTTATACCAAATGCACATTACTAAAAAAACATATTTGCAGTCGGCCAAGTTAGTTTTTCGTAGGTGGTCAACTTTACTAACTACTAAGGCTCGTGAAAATAGAGTATTTTTATGGGCAAGTAGATGGCCGCCTGCAAAAACCGATTTGGGACAAAGAGCCTTCTAGATTTAGTAGTGTTAGGATATGTTTCATCCACCTAAAATTTTTTACATTTTGAGATAGAGTGAATATTATTTTAGCCTGCCTGAAAAAATAAAAGCCAGTGTTGACAAAAACCTTTTTCTTAGTAGTGACATTTAATAATAAGCATAAACACGCTATAGAAAATACATTTCTCAAGTAGAAAGCATTTTGTTAATACCTGTATATGCAATAGTATGGATAATCCAGGCCAATCTATTAAGTTATAGTTGATTTTCACCCTGAACTAGAAAATAAATAAATTATTTTTCTATCAAGACTTTTAAAATGATAAAATCGGATAAATAACATCATGTACCCTGTTTTCTACTTTGGCGGTGATTTTCGTTTGTAAAAACTAACAAGGATGGAACACTTGTGAAACATAAGTCCACTGAATACAGAGGCGGAGCTATCACCCGACTTGCACGGGCAACCGTCTGGACTCGGCATCAAATACACCATTAAACTTTTTAAAGTTTAATAGGATTAAAGTTACAAATATCGTAGTAAATATTAGGTATACTTAAGTTTGTTCGTACTCGAAAAAAATTTCTATCTCTGCTAGCCAATGCTAACAACACTGAGAAAACCTCTCCTAGCTATCTATTATCCCCGCACCGGCCACCGGGGATCTAGACAAAGACTGGAGATCGAAAATCTCTCTCCCTGGGACACCGGCACAAAAACGACGAAACGCGGCGGCGGCAGCAGCGTACGTGCAGTGGCGGCGCCGCGCGAGACCAAGATCAATCGAACTCGGATCGAAATACCCGCGGTATAAGCACACGTCAGGACGTGGCGCCGGCCAAAGCATGCGGCCGGCGTATAGCAACAAGACCAAGTTTGGACGTGCGCTCGCTAGCGCTATCTGCTCTCTTACCACGAATCAACGTTGTTCTCTCGGCAAATTAAGCCACTTGGCCACACGTCGTCGTCGGCGATCTTTATCGTACGTGTGTGAAAGTCCCACAAGCGAACGATCTGTTTAGGTGGGTGTACGTATGTATATCTATAATCTATAATTATTTATAAATTTTTATTTAAAATTTTCGTTCGTTTAATTATTTTATAAATATTTTTTTAGTCCTAATGCTAAAAAGGAAGATGAAAGAGATGGCTTACATAAAAAATCTCCTGGGCCCCTTCCTTCCATCCTCATCCGCGTCGCGTCTGCCAAACATTCATAAATTAATCATGTTATATAATTAGAGGTGAAGCTTACATCTATTTGGTAAATTGACAACAAAAATCAGTATCATGTATGCAACGTCTTTTTTATCACCCGTTGCAACAGCACGGACATTTTTGCTATATGTGTGTGTGAATATATATATATATATGTATATATATATATATGTATATATATATATATGGTTTGTGTGGCGCCGCACAGCACCATCCGTGTGGCATGGCCGAATCTCTAATTTTAAAACTTAAATTGAAAATCCGAACCGTTCAAATTGTTCTACATATTAATATCGCCTTGTATACCAAATTTTACTTTTTTGAATTTTTTACTATTTTATCGATAAGTCAAAGATGCATTAATCCAACGATTTCTAGAGTATCTATTTTATTGCATCTTTGACTTATCTCGATAAAATAGTAAAAAATTTAAAAAAATATAAAATTTGATATACAATGCGATATTAATATGTAAAATAATTTAAACGGTTCGGATTTTCAATTTAAATTTTCAAATTAAAGATTCGGTCATGCCACATTAGATGAGATCATGCGCGCGCACACAAGAAATTTCATATATATATATATATATATATATATATATATATATATATATATATATATATATATATAAATATAATTAGGAGTTACTTCCAACGCACATGAAAGGATCTCATTCTCGGCACGTCACAACGGAACGGTGGAAAATGGACAACGCACAGCTTATAGTCTTCGGTCGACAGCGAAATGTGTAATGCCGTGCGTACCTCACGGCGAATTCGACTAGAATGTGCGTTGAACAAATCACTCAATTGCCTCCTTAAAAAAAATCCATTCAATTCCCACCCTAAAGCAGCCACTACCATGCGTGCTACGAACCTTAATTTTCGATTCTTGCATCGTCCATGCATCGTCCATATGTTTCTACGAGAAATATTAGAATTATAAGCACTTTTTTAAAAAAAATATACAACGTCATTGATTTTTAAAAAATAACATATAACTATTTATTTTTAAAAAATATATAAATATTATTTATTTTACTATGACTTGTTTTATTATTAAAATGTTTAGATAGGTTACATATTTCTTCATAATTATATTTATTTTAATAAAATAAGATGAATAATTAAAATGGTTATATTCAAAAGTTAACAATGTTATAAGATTAGAAAGGGAGAGAGTATTATTTACAAATTAATAATTAGAAAGATGGCTGCTAGAGTGCGCCTTTTCCCATTGGGCTGATCAACGGCCGAACACAGAGTTAACGTAACTGTTCACACCGATTTACGAAGAGCCAATGCCTCAAGATCTTCTTACCTTTCTATTCAAGATGGCGACACCACTATGAATAGTTTAGCCTGTGACAAACTTCTTATCTCATATCCTTTTCTTTCATTGGAAGAAAGAATCGTCGACTGACCTCCTTTCTATCCACCACCTCATTCCGAGAGAGCGCTTTACCTAGTCATGATAATGGCCTTAATTTGCCCTCATTTACAAATATTCGGATCATCTCAGTCCTGTTCTTTCATTATTCATGCAAAGTATGTCGTCGTTGCACACGTAAAACAACTAATCATCAAAGCAACTTTTGCCTTTTGGGATGGTCCGATTCCAATTATTCCACTGCGACCATTTGGCCTACGACCATTAAAACTCATGGAAAAAAAATATTACTTGCATGACATCGTAGTTTGGTGGTATTTATCGTAGGACACTACTAAAACATGTATTGCTAGTGGTAAAGTGAGCGAAATTCAATCGCCATAGTGATCAGCCGCTAATTTTGGATATTCTGCTTTCTAGCTAGTTTTTTAGAAGTCAAGGTCTGCAAGCCGCAAGGTCTGCAAGCCGCAAGTCGTTAAGAAACAACGGTTTTATGCAAATTTTAACCAACTATATTTACATATGAAAGTTTAGCAATATCACTACTAGAGAAATTATCTTTGGTTGCAGTGACAAAAATCACAGTAGTCCCGGTTTGAGTTGCACCCGGGACTAAAGACGATCTCTAATCCCAGTTTAAAAATTCATCAGCTCTCTACGACCTTTAGTCCCGGTTTGTGTCACGAACCGGGACTAAAGATCACCTCTAGTCCCGGTTCAAATGTTGTCAGAGCGTGTCAGAGCGCCGGACACCTTTAGTCCCGGTTGATAGCATCAACCGGGACTAGAGATGCTATTTTTTTTGTCTCGGTTCTTTTTACCAACCAGGACAAAAAAATCTTCACCGTCCACATTTATCTCCTCGTCACGCGTGCTAGAGATCTGTCTCCTATTAAAAAAGATCAGTACTCCCTCTCCCATCAACTCTATCTCTCTATCTCCCTCAGTCCTTAGAGTAATACTCCTCTCCCCTCAACTCTTTCTCTCATCTCTCCCACTCTCTCGAGATCTGGCTTTCTCCTCGGCGACGGCGGGCTGCGAGCCAAGGCACGCGGCCGGAGCGCGGCCGGGCGGACGGCGGCGGCGGGTGCGGCGGCCGCAGCGGGTGGGCGCGGCGGGCGGAGCGCGGGGCGGGGTTGGCGGCGATGGCGGGGCTGCGGTGGCCGCGAGCGGCTGCTTGGCGGGCGGGCGCCACGGTGCTTGCGGCTGCGGCGGCTACGGGGCGCACGACACTTGCGGGTTGCGGCGGCTGCAGCGCGGCGGCGAGCCACGAGGTGGGCGGGCGCGCGGCCGGAGAAGCGGCGGCGGGGGCGCGAGGGGCTTGGCCGTGGGCTATGGCGACCGCAGCGGCAACGGCAGGCCAGGGCGCGTGAATCTGGAGGATGGTCGCCGCCGGTGATGCAGGCTGACGGTTGTGAGGATTGAGGAGTATTTTTTTTATTTGATGTATGTATTATTTGACGATTTGTGATGCTGTATTGATGGATCTGTGATTTTGATTATATGATTTGTGATTGTGATCTGTTATTTGATTTGTGGTATTTGGGGATTGTAACTATTAGTAGTGAATGAAGAAAAATGAAGAAAACAAAAAAACAAAAAAATGGTTTGCTGGGGTGTGTAATTTTAGTCCCGGTTGGTAACACCAACCGGGACTAAAGATCCATATTTAGTCCCGGTTATTTAACCGGGACTAGAGATCATCTATCTTTAATCCCGGATTCGTAGTCCCGGTTTGACAACCAGGACTACTGAGGGTTACGAACCGGGACTAAAACCTCTTTTTCCACCAATGTACGTATCAAGTATGCCTTTAGGCCAGTATTTTTATAGTTTTCTTGTTTTAGTCCAGCTATGATTTTGTAACTGGCAGTTATTCGATCTGTAACCTATATAATAATTATATAGTTACAGCTTTCTAAATCAAACACCGGAATAAATATAAAACATGTATTTTTCATATAGGACACGTGTTAATTTTATAAAGCACAATATTATCATTATTTTAACATTTTCAACACAACTAAAGAGATCATTTTTATTGGAGAGGGCACTTTTAGCACGTGCCAACTTGCAGATCAATGTTATATATTACGAATTTCATGACGAAATTTCTAAATTTTGAGGGAATTTTGGTCCCTTCGTTACCCCCACCCCGCTTGATTTAACATTCAGTTTCTATCACTCAGTAAAATGTATTTTAATTTCCTTAATTTGGGATGAGTTTTGAGTTTTCCAGAAAAATAATTCTCCCAGAGTTTGTTCAAACAAATATTTTTTGTCCAAATTCTTTTGAAATTTCAGAAATATTTTGATTCTACAGTTCATGACAAAACTATAATGGCTGAGTATGTAACTTGGCACGGGGGTAAAATGTTATTTCTAAATTCTTTTTCTCTCCAATTGAGATCGATGAACATGTTAGAATAGTGATCATATTGTTGGAATTTGGCTTATTTATGGTCCAGTCAAAAATTCAAAAGCATGCACAATGTTTAGTCCCATATTGCTAATTTAAAAAGAGATTGTCTTGTTTAAATATGAGTCTCCTTTCTATGCATAATAGATACATGTGAGAAAGGAGATTGTGTCCATACATGCGTAGCCCGTGCGTATTTTCATATGAAAAATCATGTGACTTGTGACTTGCGCGATGCGTACGTGTACAGCAAGCTATTATTTGTACAATTTTTATTTTTTTGCTATGAACAGCAATAAAGTGCATCAGTTTCTCACTCTCTAGCTGCTGCGCCTCTTCGACTTTATGAGAGCAGTTTCTGCTGGTTGATGACAGAACTTTAAAGCACTTGATGAGTTCTATAAAACTAGGAGATGTCCTAGTGACTAACTAGGTTGAAACAAGGTTCTCCTCTCCACTTGCGCACGCTGTTCTGACTCTCCAGCTGCTGCATCTCGTCAACCTTCGGCTTCGACGTGCACCGGATTCAGAGGAAGCGGGATCTCTGAAACCACTGCCACGAGTTTCCTGCACGGGGTGGCAATTAGGTTTTTGGGTAGCGTCTACACGTGACCGCTTGGTATTCTGCTTCATCTGCACCGACAAGTTTGACTTTGTTATGCGTAGGATCAGTGAGTGATTTCCTTTGTGTATTTTTGTTGCATTCAGTATGGTTTATGTTTTGTGCTTGCATCTTATTTAATCAACGAGTTTTTCCTCCAATTAAAATGTGGACAGTACATAATTAGACTAATATTTCCAACACATATTGAGTTTAGCTTATTATCACATAACCGAAGTGTCTTATCACTGCTAGAAAACCCCACATCTATTCTGGTTGATAACCTCCTTTAGTCCCGGTTGTCAAACCGGGACTACGAAAGCGGGATTAAAAATCGTCTTTTTTAGTCCAGGGTTAAACAATCGGGACAAAAAATAAATTTTTATTCCCGGTTGGAGTTACCAACCGAGACTAAAGATTGTCCTCCCAACATCCCACTTTCCCATATTTATTTTTTTCGGCAAAAAACGAAATCATCACAAAAGATAAAATCAAACCTCACAAAACATATCACATATTCTTATTTTTATTTTTTTCTCCACAGATCAAATACATGTTCAAGTCATAGACCAAATACAACAACGAAATCATAAAATAACAGATCAAATACAACATGTATACATCACACATCAAAATCACATCTCATCAAACTAAAAAAACAACAAAAAACCAGATCTGGAAGCCCGCCGGCTGGCCGCGTGAGGCCGCAGCTGTCGCCCGCCCACGGGGCCGCCGCTCGCCGGCCGCGTGGGGCCGCCGCCCACCCGCCGCGCGCGTGGCCGCCGCCCGCCTGCCCGCCGCCCGCTCGCCGCGCGGGGCAGCCGCCTTCTGCCGCCGGGCCGGAGAGAAGGAGAGGGAGGGAGAGGAGACATCTGCTGAGGAAGAGGGAGAAGGAGGCAGGGAGAGAGAGCTAGCTGAGAGGGAGAGGCGCATGGGTTAGAGAAAAATGGATCTGAGAGAAGGACGGCGCGGAGGACGAGGAGATAAGAATGGTGGAGATTTTTTGTCCCGGTTGGTAACAATAACCGAGATAAAAAACAACATTTTTAGTCCCGGTTGGTGTTACCAACCGGGACTAAAGATGTCCGATGCTCTGACAACCTCTGACAATATTTGAACCGGGACTAATGTTTCTAGAAATCCGTAGACTTTTTAAACCGGGACTAAAAATATTTTTTAGTCCCGGGTACTATTCAAACCGAGACTATTATAAATTTTGGCACTTCAACCGAAAATAGTTTCTCTAGTAGTGTATATCAAATACCATAAAACTATAATGTCGTATGACAAATTTTGCTAATATATACACACACATGTTATATGCATTTATATGGTGAATTAATTAGAATATATCCCGTATACATATGATTTATTGGCACTTACGTACGTATGAACACTAACTAATATATGTCTCGTATTTCACATGTACTTCTACTCTCCTACTTATATGTAAAACTTCAAGTTCCCTTTTTTATGGTGTAAAATTTCAAGTTCAGATTCATTACACGTAATGAGAAAGGAAAAAAGAGAGACAAACTGAAATTTTTGCATCATTAAAAACTATATCATATTTTTTCTCTTCTGCAATCGCTAAAATATAATGAATTCAGAACTTTTTGTAACATTTTCAATTAAAAACCTTTTTTAATATTTAAGTTCGTGTAGAGCACATATACGTCGACAATAAAATATCTTTGATGATTTTGTTAATTGGCTTACCCTTTAGATGTCTGTATAAGAATTAAGTGTGCGTGTGTATATATACATATACGAGCATGTATATCTATATCTATACTATATATAAAGCAAGTAGTGTTTCCACCCAAATTTTGTTTTGCCTGACTATTTTATAGAAAACCCCTTGGTTTTTTCGAAATTAATTTTTCGAAATTAACCTACAGTCCACCTGGCTATTCAAGAAACCCAGTTAAAAAAGAAAAAGAGGTTATTTTACAGAAAACCCTTTGAGTGTTTATAAAATTAATCCGCAGTCCCAATGTTGAAAAAAAAGAGAGGGCTTGAATGAAAAAGAAAGACTTCATGCGTCTTTCTCTTCCGTCCCCATCCACGCCGCGCCGCACGCCGCTCCTGCGCCTCTCCCTCGCGTCGCCGCTCGGAGCTCCCGCGTCGTCGCCTGGACCTTCGCCCTCCGTCTGCATCCCTCACTGCGTCGTCGTTTCGTTGTAACGCACGGGCATTTTGCTAGTATATATATATATATATATAATTATATATAATTCCGAAAAAAATATCAACCGTAATCTTTGGCATAGAAAAAAGGTACTTGTCAAATGATAACGCCCAACCTTTCTATTTTAAAAATGATAGCACGCCCGAACCTAGTCTTAATGCGACTAGGGAAGATGGTGATGTTCGATGGATTACGTGGATCCGTAGTGGCTCAGACTCAGCAGGATCATATCGAGGACAACAAGCAGCAGACTAGCAATGCAAACAAGCCGGCATTCCATTAAAATCCTCGATCCATATACTGCAAGAAGTTGGTGTGCAGGGTCATGGCTGGCAGGTCGAGAATTGAATGGGGGAAATTAAGCATATGCAGCGCAAGGTCTCCGAGATGACTCAGAGCCTGGTCAGGGTTTGGTCCAATATAATGCCCACAGTACAACAACATGCATGGGCAGGTTCAGGCTTACGACGCACATACCGCATACGTTGCAAGTGGTGTGGTTCCTTTCCTTGCGTTGTTCTACGGTTCTGACCGAGGCGTAGTAGCACATTTTTTTAATCAGGAGAAAAAAAGCGCAAAATTTTCGTTGGTAGATACTTCTAAAATGACTTTATGTAGAAAAAGAGTTATTTTTATTTCAAAAGTACAACCTGCTTTAATATAGTAGTTCTGGTTATCTACCAATAGAAATGTATCATGTGCATATAAGCTTAAATACACACACCATGCATGCATATTAACTACAACAAATGTAAAAAAATATAAGAAAAATTGCACTTTCAATAATATTACCAATATATGTAAAGTCTTAACTTCAAATACATTATATTTTATCCATAAAAAATAAAAATGATAATTTTAAGAGATAGTATAAATTTGGCGGAACTTCATTTTTTTTCTCTATGTATGATGAAATTACAGATGAGACTTTACATATAGAGAAAGTACATGTAGAATTATTTTGCAATTTTTATGTAATTTTTTTGATATTTGTTGATTGATATACACTACTGGAGAAACGATTTTTCCGTACGGGCCAAAAGACATCTTCCCGTATGAAAGGCATGTCCGCACAAGCAAGAAGGTCTGGGAAAAGACCATTTTCGTGTGCGGGCGGCCCAACCGCATGGGAAGATCGATTATCCCGTGTGGTCGGCTTAAGAGGCCCGCACAGGAAGATCGATTATCCCGTGAGGTCCTCTTTACCCGACTGCATGGGATAATCGATCTTCCCGTGCGGTTCGTTAAGTCGACCGCACGGGAAGATTGCCTCATGTGTCCATTATTTTATGTGCAAAGCTCTCTCTAGTGTCTTCTCTGATCACCCTCTCTCCTCTATGTCCTCTCTGTCCTCTCCTCTCTCTCTCAGTAATATTATCGATCGATTGAGATGCATGTATATATATTTCGCACGAGAAAAAAAGACATTTAATTATATTATTTCCTCATAAAAGATATAAATGTACACATCATGCATGCATGTTTATATACATATCAATTTCATATCGCAAATTACAATAGTCTTGTAATTTACAAATGGTCTTTTTCTCACTCCCTAAGTCTTTTGAATTTATCGTCCGTCGCAAGCTCGCTCTCCGGATCATAGAAATCGCCCAAATGGTTGCAGACATTGCGGCGGATGAAGCGGAAAATATTTGCAACCAAGTTGAGCATGGTTCGATTGTCGAACCGGTTCACTACAACTGGAACAGACTCAATCTATTTAAGAAAGAATACACATAGATACGATTAGGAAAATTATATAAGATCGATCTTAACGTGTAGAAAGATATTTTCTTTGAACTTACTTGTTCAAACTTTGTAGTGTATCTCCCGTAGATTCTTAGCATCTCGCACACGTAATAGCCACATAGGCTAGTGTCTTGTGGTTGCTTATAACACAGTGTTAAATAAAATTGTATACGTACGTCAATAGTTGAAATTGAACACAAATGTTGGCATATAGCGGGCATATAATTAATGGCCATTGTGTCTTCACCAGAAGATTCTTCTTTTGTGGATCCTTGACCGGTCCACCGTGTCTTACATAATGTGCGTGTGCTCTATGTAGACAAAATAATTGTTTCAGTCAATTGTTTCTTCGAGAGTAAGAACAGACAAAACTTATTAAATGGTACATGATAATACTTACAAATTTAACAAGACGAGGAACTCTTTGAATGTATTGATGAGGACATCAACACTACCGATACATTCACGCCTCCACACGTACAACTTCATGGTCCAATAACCCGCGCTCGTGCACGTCAACTCAACCATCAGGTGAGTTCATTCTTAAGTTTATGTTCCTCTTCTTTATACTCTGGAGGCGCGTGCACTTTTGTTTTACTCAGGAACGATGGAGAGGATCCAACGGGAAGAGGATTCGCGTGGGGTGGATTCGGACTGTAACACAGTGCCAAGTTCTAACGGCCGCCACGACTTCATGCGAACTGCGATTTGGGCGTGCAAGTACTTGATGGAAAGGTTATCAAGTCTACTTTCAAATAGATCAGGCCCGCACGCAATTGTTCTTTTTCTACTGAGTGTTTTCTATCCTTGGTGCTGCGTCACCTCTTTTGGCCCAATGGGCCATGTATCAAGTTGGGTCCGTTAGGGGCGCGTCATAGGGTTTAGATGGACCCCGACACCCCTGTGGTCATCTCTATCCTCTTCTTAAACCTTCAGCCGCCACCAAAAAGGGTGGGTTTTGTTGATTAGAGTTAGCGTCTTGCTACTTGCACACAGCGTGCGTGTCGGCTAGACCGCCCGTCTGTTTATCTTCGGAACCCCACCATATTGTGAATTCAGATTGAATCTTTCATCTTAATATCTAGCAATTTCAGTGCTTATTTTACTTGTTCTTGCCTGTTCTTCGATTGCTTGCAAGACGAGTGCCCTAGTGGCTGGGTTGTCGCGCACCGCAAGATCGCGTCAACCATCGGAGACGGTGTATCGGTTGCTAAGGTGCATCGTCCTTGGACGGTTGTAGTCGGGCCGTGAACGTCACCTTCGTTCCCCAATTGAGTTATCCTCCACCTCATCGAAAGATCGAGACTAAACCCTAGCAGGATCGCATCATGTATCCTCCTTGTAGTGTGTCGGATCAAGCACTACAGCCAAGTAGTCCCGCGGATATATCAGAAAAAGTATGTAGTGATTGCTGTGATAGAAGAGATATGTTAATTGCAGGTGATATCGTAGGAAACTATCGATTGTACGAAAGAGTATTACGTACCGCAGCGCATATGGGACCATTAGGACATTTTTGTCTTTGTGCTCGATCATAGCTTGGCCCAAGAAGAGTGCTACCGCGACCATCTGCGCCTTGTGCATTTTTTAATGGTATCGTCTCTCTGGGACTTCGTTTTTCCTTTGAGCTCATCGCAATCTGCACGAACATGAACCTCGTGTTCCGTCCAGCATATCCTTATTGGGTTAATTTATCCAACTGGATAGTTGGTCTTTGACGCATCCTGGAATTGCATCCTAAGTAATGCAGCGGGTAATTATTCAGAAGTTAGTTTGCAAATGAATTCATTAATGACATTAAGTGCGATTGATACTTACAAGCAAAACGCAACAATGAGATTTATATCCATTTTTTCCATCTTGAATAATGCATGAAGGTCGTTGAAATCGATTACCAGCATCTCATTTGGTCCACTGGTGAAAGTGTTATCCGAGACCTTCACAGTAATCATGCTGAGCCCCATTTTTGACGCCTTTAGGTACCAGTCGTGCATAAGCCTAATTTCCCAGGGCATGTCTTTCATGACGTGCCATGGCAGAAACGGCTTGCCATACTCGTACTTTGTTGGCACTTTGTCTAAAGTCTAGTTTTGTAGGTCCTCCGCTTGGTTTTTCACCGCTTGTTGTGAATCCGACAACTTTGGAGGTTGATCCTGCTTTTTGTCAGTCGCCGATCTCCCCCTGAAAGCCTGGAACATTAAGTTCTGCTCGTATACGTCCATTTCTTCCTTATCATAGGTTGATCTAACCATTTTTGGGATAAGCTGACAAGGTTCAAGATTGTTCGGACTTGGAACACTTGTTGTTTTCAGAAGAGGCCTTTCAGGTATAACCAAAGCTGACTGTGGTGTCAGAGGAGATTGATGAATACCTTGGACATCGGTTGGAGGTTGTTCTGCGATGACTTCAGGGACTGACAGCTTTGGCAAATCAGGACCTTTATCTTTAGGGGGAGAGGGAGGTGGGAAAGTAGGCCGATTAGGTGACGAATCTGGCCCTGGTAGAGACGGCGGTGCAGGCGTAGCAGCAATCTGAGGAACCGGGTCGATTGGGGATGCTGAGTGTGGACCGACCAGCAGGATATCTCGTCGATGTGATAGAATGAACTGATTCACCGCATCCCCAAGCAATTCTATCCCTTTAGGTCATGGAATATCTAGCTCTAAGTTGTTATGCTCTGCATGCACCTTGGCCACTTGCACCTTTGCATATTCCTCAGGGATTGGCGTGTTGTGAAATTGTCGCCCTGGTATAGCAAGTACTGAACCCACCTCCTTTCTCTTCCCGACCTCTCCTATCGGCACGAGGAGGCTGCATGGCATCGGGGCATTTATGGTATCTACTGGATAAGGTGCGGTGTCAACTGACCCGACGTTGCTGGGCATCTGTACTGTGGGTTCTTTGGATTGCTGAAACACGTTAGGGAAGGCTTGGTGATTCTGTGCAACAAAAGAGTAGAAATGTTGTTCAACTTGTTTTGCTATCTTCTCTTCAAGTTTGTGTTTGTACCTGTCCCGTTTCTTGTAATTTACAGCTTCCTCAGGAAACCCTTCTTTCCAATTTGTCCGAGACGATACACCCCTTAGTCGTCCAAAATGCTCGGGGTTGCCCAGTGCAGCTGTCAACTGATCATGTTTCCTCTTGGCAATAAACTCCCCAGTCTTCTCTTTTTTCGCAATATCCTTTAGACTAGTGGCACACGCTTGATATCCGGATCCTCGAAAAGGATCTCTCCCTCATCGGTGACCTGGCTCGTACTTCGTGCCCAAACCCAGTTTTTGATTCTTTCCTTTAGTGCATCTACAAGCAGGGGCTTTTCTTGGACGGCAAACCTTTTTTCGGTTGCTCGTCACTTCTCTACGTGGCCATCTTAGCCGCTAGAGCCCAATCGGTGCAGGTACTTGTTCTTTTTTGCGAGGTCAGACATCTTCTTCCTCCGCGCTAAGGCTTCAGGGCTTGTCATCTTTGCCACGAACCTATCCCATTCGGCGGGCGTAATACCATCGTAGTCTTCGAATGGAGACTTGTTATTTTGCACGTAGTGAGTGTTTATGTCCGATTTTCACTGCCTCCACTAATGTGCCATCGTTTTTAAGGCAAATTCTTTTCCTAGAGCCTCTGAACCAAGTGGATATACAAGCCACTTCTGCAACTCTTTCCACATGAAGTTCTTCAGGTTGTCATCCACCTCCTCCCAGGAATCTACATTTAAAGGGCCATGGGTTCTGGCCAGTACCCCGCAAGTGTTGCTGAATTTTGTCATTGCTACCTTGGGCTCTACTGGCTTCCCATCCTTGTTCAGAGAGGTGATATAGTATGTCTCTTTGGGGGGTTGGTTCTTACTTCTCTTACCACATCTTCTCTTTTGACGTCCTCCATCGCTCGCGGACGTGTTAGTTTCTACCGGACCGGACGTTGCTGTGTTCATCTCGACTTCGGCTATGATGGCAGACTTGGCGGCCTTTCTTTTTGAGCGGCGCCAGGTTTCCATCTGTACGTACAACAGAAAACGTTAAACGGGATCCTACGAGGTACACCGGTCAGTTCATAATAATACGGCTCGACTTACTGCTTGCTCGATAGGGATATAGTCGAGGTCTTCTTCAACCGGTGGTGCTGACGTAACTTCGACTAAAGGATCGCTTGGTGTCTGCCATGTGCCTTCGCTCGAAGAATCTTGCGTTGGTTCAATGTTGGGTGCCTCGAGCTTTCTCGTTCGACATTTGATCTACAGTCGTTCATAACACACAATTAGGTTTTTCTATATTGACTATATTTTAACTTCTAAGATACTATATTTTTTTGCTCTCAGAAAAACAAGACTATATCTGTAATAGCATGAGGCATTGTGGTAGGTAGGGTGGCTACCAGAAGATCTCTGTTGTGACCTTTGACACAAGGTTTGATGCGGAGATCTTCGGTAGCCACTCAGCCTTCAAAACGCCTAAATAATTCGAACCGTGTTTGGATGTTGTAATTTGCAGCATGTCTGAGTGGCTCTAGTTCATCATCGAACAAAATAATTTATTTACAATAATTTAGCATAAGTATAAAATCTAAAGAAAAAACCTAGAGAAAAAACCTAAAGAGAAGAAGAAGGAAAAAGTTATATTTTGTCCTTCTTCTTCTCTTTAGGTTTTTCTGTATTGACTATATTTTAACTTCTAAGAGACTATATTTTTTTGCTCTTAGAAAAACAAGACTATATCCACTATCGGAGCATGAAGTTGAAGGGGCACTGGCAATTCCACTATCGGAGACCCCTAGACCAAATCGTCAAATGTAAGTTATACATATGCATACATTTGACGCTTTTGTATAGGGGTCTCCGATAACGGACGCCAAAATTTGTCCATGAGCAGAGGTGAGATAGGGGCAGGGGAAGGGGAGAGATGAGAGACCGAGGAGAGGGAGAGGAGAGAGGGAGATTAGATTTGTAGATCGCTCGATAGGGAAATCCTAAAATCTATATGAATACATATGTTTGACTTTACGAATACATATGTATGAATCACATGAACTATTTCACATCAACTAATTCACATAAAAACAATTCATGAAAAAATAACAGTCCATTTTACAATCCATTTACAATAATAACATTCCTTATAAAATCCTAAAATAAATAGTCCATTTGCACTCCTAAAATTCATCCAATTTACAATCCATTTACAATATTAACAGTCCATTTCACAATCCATTTACTATAAATCGTCCATCCATCCATGCATTTTTTGACATAGTATATACATCCATTTTTTTGCTAAAAATTTTGAAGTCATACACATCATTTTTACTGTCACATTCTCACAATCTCACAACAATTGAAGCCCCCACCCCCCACTGTATCCATCCATCCATTCATTCATTCCATCACGACATCAACAAATATAAACATCATTCATCAAAATTTTCATCACGGCATCAACAACACACTATATGCTAAATCCATCACAACATCAAAATTTTCATCAAAATGTCACCTACGGTTTGAGGAGGCCGGTGTGGAGGCCGGTGAGGAGCGGCGCTGTGGAGGCCGGCAGTGAAGGGGCGTCAGTGTGGAGGGGCGCCGATGAAGGGGCGTCGGGGTGGAGGCCGGGGAAGGGCGCGGCGGTGTCGGTGAAGGGCGGCGTGGCGGTGAGGCCGGCGTCACCGAGAAAGAGAGAGACGGCGCGGGCGGCGGCGCCTAGAGAGAGAGAGAGGCAGCGTGGTGAGGCCAGCGGTGGCGCGGGGGATGGGCGACGAGGGCGCGACAGCGGTCGATGGTTGCTCGGCGCAGCTGTGCGAAATTTTGGCAGCCTGGCGGCGTAGATCTAGAATTCACCGGGACTTGGAAATTTTTGGGAGCCCGCACTACCCTTATATAGGTGGCGATTATCCCGTGTGGGTGGCTTAACCTCCCTCATAGGAAAATAATATTTCCGTGCAGACGGCTTAAGCTGCCTGCACGAAAAGATGATTTTTTCGTGCGGGCGGTTTAAGAGGCCCGCACGGAAAGATGATTTTCCCGTGTTGGCTGTTAAGCCACCCGCACGGGTAATCGCCCCCCATTTATAAATTCATCAAATATTAATTTAATTAATCAATGTAAATTCATCAAATATTAATTTTATTAATTAATGTAAATTTATCCATATTAATTTTATTAATTAATGTAAATTCATCACATATTAATTTTATTAATTAATTTAAATTCATCACATATTAATTTTACTAATGTAAATTCATCACATATTAATTTTATTAATCAATGTAAATTCATCGCATATTCTAATGTAAATTCATCAAATATTAATTCATCACATAGAAATATCAATTCATCACATAGAAATATCAATTCATCACATAGAACCACACATTCGCTCGTAACCTCATAAGTTTGATACCTTCGCTCGAAAAAACATATTGCACAAAAATCAGCCTAACGTTTCACAATTTTTGGATTAACATCCTTCCGCACGGATGAAAACTTTGATTCATCGAGGACACTCTCAATGCGTTTGATCCGCGTAGGAAGATCTGTGAATAATGAAATGGCGTCGTATTGATTATTATTGGACGCGTCTTCAATGTTGTCAATACCAATGATGTGTTGCTTGCCCGATACAATAATATCCATCTTTTCATCGGAAGGATCCTTCACATAAAAAACTTGTGCAACACGCCCGACAAGGACCCATAGATCATCCTTGTGTCCAATTTTACTCCGTTCAGCACACGTAAATCCAAATTTATCTACCATGTTGTCTTTCACCCATTGGCATATGAGAACAGGGATCTGAATGTTTAAATCATAGTCAAGTTCCCATATTTCTTGTATGATCCCGTAGTAAGATTTCTTCTGCCTTGTTGCGTCCAATGCTTCGACACAAATCCCACTGTTCTGCGCTGAGCTTTTCCTGTCTTAGCTGTTTGTGTAAAAAGAATATATGCTGATGTCATACTCTTGCCATGAGGTCACAAGGCTTGTTGGGCCAGTTGCAAGTCTTTCTATCGTTTTTTCCTCGAGTGATTCACCAGACGGTAGCTTTTGATCCTTCAGCCATTGGGAAAAAGTGTGCTTCTGTTCTTTCGAAACCCAATCGTCGGATCGCCAAAGATTGCATGCTCTGATCTCGGAAGTGTGATGCTCAATGTAGGGCACAACGATGGCGAGTTGTTGAAGAACATTGCTATGTGCATCTGATACCGTTTTGTAATCGTTGTCGTAGAAGCATTTTCTTCCCACAGTACCCTTCCCAGATAACCTTCCATCATGTCGAGGCACCGGTATCTCAATGGGGTTGGCATCTTTCATATAATCTTGGTAACACACGACAACCTCCTCAGTTGTGTAACCCTCTATCATCAAGCCCTCCGGATGAGCACGATTACGGACATACCCTTTCAGAACAGCCATGTATCGCTCGTATGCCCACATTTGATGTAGGTATAGAGGACCAAGTTCAATAATTTGAGGGACAATGTGAACAATGAGATGTTCCATCATGTCGAACTACGATGGAGGAAAAAGGATCAGCTAGCAAGCTGTCTCGACTGCGAATTTCTGAAGGGGTCCTAATTTTTCTGGATCAAAAACTTTCTGTGAAACTCGATTAAAAAATAGCACAGCTTTGTTATCACTACCTTGGTGTGCACTGGTTCACCACCCTTATAGCGATAGGGAGGAATACCATAAGCATCTTATGACAGTCGTGAGTGTTGTATCCAGAAATCGACAAATCTTTCATTGATACTGTTTTCTGGATATTCGATGAGAATTCAGTCGACACTTTCAATTGACGAAGATATTTACAGAAAGCTTTTTTTTCTTCTAGTGTCATTGAGTAGCATGCCGGTGGAATCTCAATCTTACCATTCGTTAGCTCTATCGGGTGGAGATCTTTCCTTATGCCCAAATTGACCAGGTCGTTACGTGACTTCAACCCATCCTTTGTTTTACTAGGGATGTCAAGTAAAGTCCCGATGGTGCTGTCGAACACGTTTTTCTCGAGGTGCATGACATGATGGCATGACGAATCTCCAGGTCTTTCCAGTATGTTAGGTACTTGAAAAAATTGAATGTTTCTTGAAGGGCAGCATATTTTCTACCACTTCTTTTTTCCTCTTGCCTGAAGTTGTCTTTCTCTTGCCGAACACGACCTTTATGTTTTTTGTCAGCTTGAACACCGTGGAACCATCTTTGCTTTGGGGGCAGTACCTTCCTCAACAGTTTTGTCAAAAAAGGTAGCCATCGCATGATACCTATGCTTCTGTGGTAAGAAACAACGATGACGCATGTAAACTAACTTTTTTGACGAGGTCAGGTATATGTATGATGTGTTGTCCAGACATATCAGACACCCGGTCTTTCCTTTAATCTGTCCGGAGAGGGAAAAATTGGCTGGTAGATCATTTATAGTAATGAATATGATAGAACGCAGAGTAAAATACTCCTGGTGATACGCATCAAACAATCATAGACCCTCTTTCCATATATCTTGCATATCCTCCATCAAAGGTTCAAGAAACACATCTAGGTCGATGTCAGGCTGTTTTGGCCCTTGTATAAGGATAGTCAACAAAATGTACTTTCGCTTCTGACATAACCATGTCGGAAGGTTATACATGGTGAGCAGAACAGGCCAAGTGCTGTGCGAGCTGCTTAGGTCATCAAACGGATTCATTTCATCCGTGCTCAACGCAAACCTGACATTTCTCGGATCATTTAAAAATTCTGGGTGCTTCAAATCAAAGTTTCTCCATTGTCGAGCATCGGCGGGATGTCGAATCATACCATCCGTCTTTCGACCCTCTTGATGCCATCTCATCAACTCGGCGTCGGTGAAGTTCGAGAACAATCGCTTCATGCGATCTTTCACTGGCAAGTACCACATCACCATGGCCGAAATCTTTTTTTCTGGCTCGACCAATGCATTTGGTTCGGCAACATCACTATCAGCGGCACTGTTATCCTTTTTGTACCTACTCGCCTCGCAAGTTGGACACTTGTCCAAGTCAGCGTATTCCTTGCGATGAAGTACACAGAGATTAATACATGCATGGATCTTTTCCATACGAAGTGATAATGGACATATCAGTTTCTTTGCTTGATAGGTGTTACCTGGCAACAAGTTAGGCTTAGGAAGCATAGCTCTCAGGAGACCCATCAAGTCGTTGAAACTAGTATCAGACCATCCGTGCCTGGCCTTCAATCTAAGAAGTTCTAGCACCGACCGTAACACTCTATAATCCATATCACATCCCTTTAATTGATCGTACAAAAGATCTTTCGCTGATTTCTACAACGTCTTCCAATTGTTTAAATCTCTTGCTTTCTCTGTTAGGACCTCTGGTTCAGCGTGCCGCAACATATCCTCAAGATCAAGATCAATATCAACCTCTGCATCATCAAAACCAGAGCCGCCAAAATCACCTGTCATTTCACGGGACATGTCATCAATTATAAAATTCTCTGCCTCATCGAACCAAATATCAAGAATCTTTTCAGGAGGGGCGACTTCCCCGTGATAAGTTTAAACTGTGTGTATTTCTCCATAAATCCACGCTGAATTATGTGTCCGAGAATTATATTCAGATCTTTCCACATCTTCGATTCTTGCAATCCACGTAAGGACAAAAATATCCTTCCTATTCTTCCTCAAAGCATGTGCCTTAGCCTTATCAATAAATATTGATGCTTCTCTCATTAACACCGGATGAGTTCTTCGTGTCTCAAAAATCCATGTTTGATCCATCTAAAAAAATTCACAGTATACATTAATATTATATTGTCGGTGTTTTCTAAATAAACAAATTAAACTTAAATCCTACTTTATAACTAAAACCTCATTCACAGCAAATAATACTGAGACAATATTAGTTACCAAAAAATGGTTCAATAAAAAACAAAATATTTGATCTACAAATTACAAAAATAGCTCAAAATGAAAATTCAAACAAGTTTAAATATCTTCGCGTTCAACCAATAAAATTTTATAAAAACGAAGCAAATAAAAGAGATGATAAAGCACGTTACCTTTTATATTGATTTCAATTGAAGATTTCAAGTCTAAAACCTCCCACCAAAAGAAATTGTCTATTTTTGGAGAGAGAAACTGAGTTAAAAAAGTTTAAATATCTTTGCATTCAACCAAAAAAATTTAAAAAATGAAAGCAAATGGAAGACAAGATCAAGTATAGTACCTTTTGTATTGATTCTAATTGAAGAATTCAAGTTGAAAACCTTCCCTCTATAATTACCTTTTTTGAGAGAGAAACACCATATTAAATGTGACACTGTCGGGTTGGGTAGCTATTTTATGGTGCATCATCGCGTGCGATCCACTTAATGAACCGCACGAAAAAATGCATTATTCCGTGCGGATACTTAAGTGGGCCGCACGGGATAATGCACCATTGTCCCGTGCGGGCAGTTAGGCAGGTCGCACGGGATAATCGCATTATCCCGTCCGGTCCACTTATGCGACTGCATGGGATAATAGCTAGATCCGGTGATGGCGGCGGCAGTAGAGAAGGGCGACGTGGAGGCTGGGCGAGGTGGCAGCGACGACATCAGTGATGATGGTGGAGGCTCACCGGCCCCCTCTCTATCCCGGGGCTCTCTCTCCTCCTCTTCATCCGTCCTTTCCTCTTCTTCTCCTCCAAATCCGATGATAGCAGCAGTGGTGGAGAAGGCCGGCACGAGTGAGATGGTAGCCGGCGACAGCCGCCAGATCGGGCAAAGGTGCTCCATTGGTTCTTTTTTATTTTATTAAATATTATAGGTGTCAGTTGTGGGGAATCGATACCTATAATCACTATAGGTGCCGGTTTCAAAACCAACACCTATCCTCATGAGGAAAGGTGATGACAAATTGATGACGGCTAGAAAACAGACACCTATTATCAATTTTCAACCGACGCCTACGGGAGTTTATGCTAGTATATATTTTCCATTGCCAAAGCATCATGACCACCCAACAATTGTTATGAGTACTAATTAATCTGGCCAAAAGATGCTACGTGTACACACGTTGATTTTGAACCATTAATTAATTAGTAGTGCACGCAGCGAACATCTAGAACCATTGATTTGTTAATTATGCAAAAATCAGCACCACCATCTCAAATATGTGGAATAACTTCGCCAAAAAAAAAATATGTGCAAGAAGTTTACGAATTAGAGTACAATGACACCAACTAATGAAATAATCCAATCGTTTATCGACGCCGTACGGGATCAAGCTCCTGAAATGCCGTTCCAATGGATCATTTGCTAACTTTCTCTGTTCTATCATAATTTACTCCTATCAAAGATCAGTTAATTAGTCTCTATTCTCTTTCTGTTTTTCTAACAAGTCCACTTAATCAAAAGTAAATTAGATAATTTTATATTTGCATCACTTTACACCACTCTTAGCTTTCCTCTCAAGTATACCAACGATCTTGATTACACTGTCTTTTCACTAATACACAAATCTTCATAGACGTCAATTGGAAACTGACAATAGATAACGGTTTCTTAGACGACACCAATTTATCGACACCTATACTTCCAGACATAGGTGTCGGTTCCAAAACTGTTTCTATAGGTGCCGGTTCTTAACCCATAACCGGCACCTATAGTATTCAATAAAATAAAACAAGAGCCAATGGAGCCGTCATTGCTGGATCCGGCGACCACTGCTGATCGCCACCTCGCCTGCACCGGCCTTCTCCACCGCTACTGTCATCACCGGATTTGGAGGAGGAGAAGAGGGAGGGCAATGAAGAGGAGGAAGGAAGGCCCCCAGGAGAGAGAGGGGGCCAACGAGCCTCCTCCACCACCACCGCTGTCGTCGCCGCCACCTCGCCCAGCCTCCGTATCAGCCTTCTCCACTGCCGCCACCATCACTGGATCTGGAGGAGAAGGGGAGAGGGTGGACGGAGAGGAGGAGGAAGGGCCTCGGGAGAGAGAGGGGGCCGGCGAGTCTCCTCCTCTACCACCGCCGCCATCATTGCCACCTTGCTCGACCTCCATGTTAGTGATATGCCCTAGAGGCAACATGGAGATGTTGGATATCATAGTCAATGTTTATGTATTTATGAATAAAGTGCTATTCAGTTCCATGAAATAGATATCTTGTATTGATCAATAAGTACGTGACTTATTTATGAGACTCTATATGTATGAATCTATTTCTAAATGATCCCTGATCATATATCATATTGTTGGAACTAATATGATTCTAAGATCGGCATATTTATTGATTGATAATCATGTCTCATAGATCATGGGTATGAACATACCAAATCAATAAACATGGACATATGTGTTAGAGAACATATTGTTGGATAGACCCACCATGAGACACTACAGGAATTAATGTGCCATTAGTTGGTCTCAGGTAGTGTTGGTATAAAGTCCTTAGACCTGATATCACTATGGATTCCAACATGTGTAGTAGTCTACTTTAGGACTACCAAACGCTATTCCGTAACTGAGTAGTTATAAAGGTAGTTTTTGGGTTTGCTATGAAACATGGAGTGGGATGTGAGTGATCAAGATGTAATTTGCCCCTCCTTTGAAGAGATATCTCTGGCCCCTCGAGGTAATGGATTATGGAAATGCATGCCCATGCTAAGTTGATTGAGGAGTCAATCAACAGACAGATAATCCAATACAGTTCGAGTGAATGGTTAAGCTATTGAAGGGATGTCACACATCTTACCTATAGCTTAATTGGTATCGTGAAGCAAAGGAATTTGTGTACACATTACAGGTTCAGAGCCGATATTATATTCTTGTATACTATGGTGTCAATATGTGCTGCTAGGCGCCGCTGTTGACAAGTCGGCTGAGTTAGACTCGAGTCGAAACCAAGTATACCTGAACCTACAGGGTTACACGCTTAAGGAGATAGAATAGATATTCGAGTTGGACTCGGATACGACTCGATCGGATAGGGATCCAATCGGATAGAGTCCTATGGGCTTACGACATATGGACAACCAACTCTATGAGATTCGGATGGGATCCGATTCAAAATAGAGTCCTGATCGGCCACTAGTTCCAGTCGGCCAACTCTATATAAAGGGGTGAGAGGTGGAAAGCTGCAGTACATCAATTGATTTGTGTTGCGCCGAAATTAATCTGATCACACGCGGCTTTAGAAGTCGGCGAGATCAATCTCCACGGAAACCCTCCCCACTTTCGAGCCAAACCCTAGCCTTGCATCGCGTGCTAGCACACGGGTGTTCGATGTTCTGTCCCCGGACGTGTGGATACCGGTAGAGGCGCTGCTACGTTGCGGCGCTGTTGATCGGCTACGAATCGGCTGCAATTAGAGCGAGGCGATTGCGGCAGATCGGTGATGCAAGCGTGGTCGGACGACTCGGATCGGCTGCGGCATCTGCGAATCGGCTGATTGGTGAATCGGCTGTCCCCGGGAATCGGCTGTCGGCTTACGGGAATCGGCTGCACTGTTCCAGATCGGATAGCCCTGATTGGCTATTTCCGCTGCATACTCCAATCGGTAACGATCTATCGGCCCTTGCAAGTGTTTCTGGTTTACGCGGTAGAAAAGTTTTTGTTTTCGGCTAGCGTAGCCTCCGCGTAACCCGTCACTCCACGTTGGCCTTCTCCACCGCCATCGCCATCACCGGATCTGGCCGCTATAGCAGCCGCCGTGGTCCACACCGCCAGATCCGATCACCAGACGACGACGAGCCTCTCCGCCATCGTCGTCGGGGGAGGAGGAGGAGAAGAGGAGAAGGAGGGGCAACGGATGGAGGGGAGGAGGCGGGGTCGGTGAGGGGAGGAGCAGAGGGAGATGGTGAGAGATGGGTCGGGAGATGGAATGGTGGGTGGCGCATGCGGCTAGTTGAATATAAGACCACAGCTCGGTTTGGTCTTGATGTTGGGTGTCGGTTTTCAAAAAACTGACACCTATAATATATTATAGGTGCCGAGTTTTTGCTAAAACTGACACCTATACTTTCCTCCGTATAGGTGCCGGTTTTCTTTAAATAACCGACACCTATTTTCAACTATAAGTGTCGATTTTCTTTAAATAACTTCCTTTCGTATAGGTGTCAGTTTTTTATATAAGCCGGTATCTATAAATAGAATAGTTGTCAGTTCTAATTGAACCGACACCTATGAGCTATCATCTATCAGGAGTTCTATAGTAGTGTAATTTGCATACCGGTTAACTCTTGAAGCAATATGTAAATCACATCTCAACATAAGATGAGTTGTATATAAATGGATAAGAGAGCATGGGTGGTCCAATGTGACACAAAAGTAAATTTACCTTGTCAGAAAGTTAAACTGTTTGATAAAAGATTAAAAGATACTCTAAAATGAAAATTTGATAATAAAAGATGGTCCACAACAATTCACTTATTAATTAATTGGGAATATCGAGCTATGCTTGCATACAATTTTAATGTCAAACTAAAATTTTTTTCTCTTCATACGTGCCTAATAACTTTTTAAAATTAACCACAAATGTGATACCACCGGCCATATTCTTTTGGTGATTTTTTAAGGGCTTGTTTGGTTCATATACGATTTCCAATCATGGGAAAAGAAAATAGAAATAAAAGCCTATTATGATCAAATTGTTTCAGAACACAATTAAACAAGTAAATGCTATATAACTAACATATGAAATAACTTATATATGGGAGACTTTTATTTTATTCATCAACCTAAACATCTCTAGATTACGTGGCACTCTTAAAAGCCATGAAATAAAACTTCCCACTAAAAATGATCTATGATTGTCAGAAATGACAAGTAGTTAAAAAGGGTGATGATGCATCCGTTATATGTTTGGTATTTTAGTCTAGGAACTAAAGGTTAGTCCCTGAACTATATATTTTAGTTTCTGTCTGTTTGGTTACAGGGACTAAAGGGGACTAAAGATAGTTAATTGCATGGTGCAAAGACTATATTACCCCTATGTAGCCATGCAAACTGAAAAATATGGACGAAATACTGAAAAAGGTAATAATTGATTCACTATGAGCTGGATGTTATAGAAACCCTGCTTTGCATGGAAAATACACAACAGCCTATACTGGACTATTCTTTTCTTCTAATTGCTAGGTGATCAACAAAATAGTAGAAAGGGATTATCTAAGTGCATGCCATGTATGATGGATGTTAGAGACCAAGAAAACTCACAGATGAATTTGAAATAGTGGTGGGAGGATTTTCAGTGGTCTCCTTCGTTTAGGAGTAAAACATGACGATTTTCTCTTTAATAACATTAGTCATGGATTTCAAAAATGGCCTAATAGAAACCATACAAACCAAGTATAACTGTACAAGTGAACAATTTAACACATACCACAGGGCGACTGTATCCACACACACAATCCCATTTCCATAAGCCATCTGTTTCAAATTAATGCCAGGAAGGACCTAGGTCGTCTGAGTGACGCCTCTGAGTTCTGGTGGTTCATGCTTAAGGGCAATGGCATCAGACAAGCTCCAATATGCACATTTTAGTTGGTTTGTGGAGATTGGTGCTGGTTCCTTTTTTAACCAAGTGCATGCATTGGTCTATCACTGAACATGCATGGTGATTGCAAATTCTATGCAAACCACACGTTTATTGGCATTAGTTCATTCCAACACATATTATAAAATCACTGGCTTGGATGAAATGTAACAAGCGATGGCTAATTACGCCCAAACAGCTTTTCCTGCAATGACTAACTAAGACAAAAAGCACAGGCTTGGATGGATCTGCGGTTACCTGACAAGAAGAATACCCATCAGAATAATACTCCTTAGAAGAATAACACGCCAGTTACCCCTATGTAGCCATGCGGGGCGGTGCGGGTCGGCGCCGAGCGGAGTGGGCAGGCGCTGGGCGGGGCGGCGCGGCGCGGGTTGGCGCGGCGCGGTGGGCGCGAGGTACCACCAGGAGACGCCGTAGGCACGGGACGCGGGGCCAAGGCGGCGCGGGAGGCGCGGCCGAGGCGCGCGGGCGCGGGCCGGGCGGGCGCGGCGACGCCGCCGGCACGGGGTGGGGCGACGCGGGAGGCGCTGATTGGCGGGTTGATATACAATAGGGCGGCGCGAGCCGACCTAACGCGGCGACGGGCCACGGGCGTGCTGGCGGCACACGGGCCATGGGGCGACGCCGGCCAGCACGGCCGGCGCGGGGAGGGCGGCACGGGGAGGCACAGGGCGGTGCAAATGGGAGGTGCAAATACATTGCCGAGGGCAAGGGCTGTAATGATTTTGTTTAGTCCCAATTAGCACCTATATTTGGGACTAATGAACTAATCCTAGTTTAGTCTCTTTTAGTCTCTACTGTTTGGGGTTTCAGGGACTAATAGGGACTAAACTAGGGACTAAACTACGGGACTAATGAGTTTAGTCCCTTAACCAAATAGGGTCTAATCTGTATCCAGATCTTAACCAAATCCACTGATAGTTAGGCTGATAAATGCTCCATCCACTTGTGATACTACAAGTTATACCGGGGTTTGGCTTTGATAGGCAGTACTAGTGATGAGCCTTTGTCGCCAAGTTTGTACGATATCCCCTTCATTGAACGATAAGTGTGCACATATATATATATATAATTATCTATAAAGCAAGTAGTGTTTTTATCAAAATTTTATTTTGTCTGGCTATTTTGCAGAAAATCCCTTGAGTTTTTTAAAATTAACCCATAGTCCGCCTGATTATTTTGCAGAAAACCCCTTAGAGTGTTTATAAAATTAACCCGCAGTCTGCCTGACTATTTTGCGAAAAAACCCCTTGAGTTTTTATAAAATTAACAAGAAATCCATCGGCTATTTTGCGAAAAACCCCTTGAGTGTTTATAAAATTAACCCGTAGTCTAATGTTGAAATAGGCTCACGTGAAAATATAAAGAAAAAAAATATAAATTAAAATTACATGAGACTTCAACTTTGAAATAATTATGATAAAAATAAAATAATGCCCGTTGCAATGCACAGAAATATTTACTAGTAGATATGTCAAAGATGCATTAATCCAACTATTTGTGGAGTATCTATTTTATTGCATCTTTGACCTATCCGATAAAATAATAAAAAATTTGAAAAAAAATGTAAAATTTGGTCTACAAGACGATATTAATATATAGAACAATTTTAACGGTTCAGACTTTCAATTTGAGTTTTTAAATTAGAGATTCGGTCATACCACACAGGATGAGACTGTGCGACGCGCCAGACAGTAGCCCAACTATATATATAATTATCTATAAAACAAGTAGTGTTTCTACCCAAAATTTTCGTCCACCTAGCTATTTTGCAGAAAACATCTTGAGTGTTTATAAAACTAACCCGTAGTCCCAATGCTGAAAATAAAGAGATGACTTGGATGGAAAAAAAAGACTCCCTATGCCCCTCCCTCCCGTCCCCATTGTGCCGCACCCAACTTTACCCATTGTAACGCACGGACACATTTACTAGTGTGTGATATATATATATATATATATATATATATATATATATATATATATATATACACCCCAAATCGGAGATTCTCGTAAGATAATTAATGGCGGGCTGATTTATACGGGGTTTTCTCACGCTACGTGCGGTAAAGTGAAAGGAGGATGATTGCGTCCTTATTGTAGTAGAGAAATAAAGTCTCCAGTCTCTATATCAACTACAAATACATCTTTAAAGTAGTAGAGAAATGAAGTCTCCTAGTCTCCACATCAACTACAAATGTAAACATGCACGCTGCCAGATCTCTAAACCTGATAGGTGAATAATTCACTTATAACTTCACTACTATATATGAGAACAGTTAACAAAATAAATTTCTTACAATGTCAGATATACGAATACACACACTTATATATGTACACATGTAAATCTTAACACGTGCCTACACAAAGTTAATATTACCTTTGTTCCGAAATATTATATCTTGGGAACTAAGTAACATAGAGATCAAACTTCATGTTAAGCTGAGCACGTGTTTAATTTGACTCTATTTAAGTCTTCTAATATACTATTATTTAGAAACTCTTCTAATATAATTTGCCCTAACGCTGTTTATATTAGCACAAAGAAATTACGGATAATCAACTATATATGAAAAAAATACTATACAAATTGTACAATTTGTACTGTGCGTGAGCAATGTACGCATCTCATTCGCATATATATATAGTACGCACACGACTAATATGGGGGAATTCATGTTTCAAAGTAGCAATATTTAAGACACTGCTGAAGAAATCATCTTTGGTTGAAGCGACAAAAATCACAATTATCCCGGTTAAAGTTATACCCGAGACTAAAAAAATATTTTTAGTCCTGATTTAAAAAAGTAACGGCTCTCTATGAACTTTAGTTCCGGTTCGTGTCACGAACAGGGATTAAGATGATCTCTATTCCCGGTTTAAATCCTGTCAGAAGCTGTCAGGGTGCCTCGGAGCATTAGTCCCGGTTGGTAACACCGGGACTAAAGATGTTATTTTTTTGTCTCGGTTGGTGCTACCAACCGGGACTAAAGATTATTTTAATCTTTAGTGTCGGCTGGTAACATAAACTGGGACTAAAGATGGAGTTGTTTTTTATAGTCCTTCTTCCTCCTCCAGCCCGAGCCAGCTTCACGTGTCTTCAAACTTTTGCTCTAGCTAAAGGGGATGTGCTGTAAAAAAATTTTGGGATTTTGTTTTGGTGATAATACACAAATCTTTGCTATCTATAAAGTTAGCAACTACTTCCTCTTATGATTTATGCTTAGCACTTCGCTTTTACGACTCTTTTCGTAAATTTTTATCTCTAGATTTTTATTCGGACATGAAGAGAGAGAAAATTTGTTTGGGACTAATTATTTTACTAAGCACATTACATTATGTTGAGAAAATTTTTGAGAAAATAAAGAGGAAGAAAAATATGCTTATCACGTTATATTTGTAGGAATTTATTACGTACAATTTCATCTCAAAAAATATTTATGAAAAATTATAAAAGAGAAATTTTTGGTAAAAAGTTATAAAATAGATGACAAAGGAAAAATAGAGAAAATTTGTTAGTAGATTAGAAAAGTAAGATAATTTTAAGATCGTTAAAATAGTTAGAAATATGTAGAATGCGTACATTAAAAACTTGTAAAATAATTAATTAATTTTTTATGTTTACCACTTTAAAAGACCTTTTAAAAAGAATTCATTTTTTATAACAACACATTACCTATGTTGGATTAGTATATAATTATTGTCGATTATATATATAATTATTGTAATAACATTTAAATGGTTTGAATTTCGAGGATTTTTGTTATGATTTTTGTGCATTCCATGTAGATCGATCGGTAATGGATGTACAACGTGGATTGACGGTCGACAGAGTTTATTCAAGGCGTGCATTATTTTTTGAGTGTGGCCGATGCCAACAAGCAGAAGGGTTTCATACGTTGTCCATGCAAAAAATGCAAAAACGAGAAGAAATATTTTACATCAAGAATTATTCATGCCCACTTGTTTTAGTCGGGATTCATGCCTCACTACAATTGCTGGACATCGCACGGAGAGGTGGGGGTTGCAATGGAAGAAGATGAAGACGACGACAACATTCCGGACTGTGGTCAATACGGTGGGTTTGAAGAGAATACAACAGGCGAGGCGGGCGGGGATGCTGAAGAAAACAACGGTTCCGATCAGTGACAGCCAGATGGGCCGTGCTGAGGTGGGCCGTGCTGAGGCGGGCCGGCCCGGGCACGCATGGGACTGCAGCAGCCCGGCACGGCACGACCCAGGAGGCAAACGGGCCAGGCCGGCACGGCACGATTGGCCGTGCCGTGCTTGGGCTGCCGGCCAAGCCCGTGGGCCGGCGCGGCACTATAGCACAAGCAAAAGTAGCCCGTAGGCCTTTAACATGCCAAAATAGTATCTCAAATAGTGTTAAAACAGTGCCAAACAGTGTTACCAGGCCGGCCTCGGCCCATGGGCCTATAACGGGCCCGTGCCAGCATGGCATGGCCCAGCCACCTCATGGGCCGTGCTTGGGCAAGGTGCTAGGCACGTGGGCCGGCACGGCACGGCCTGTTTCATGAAGCGGGCCAAACGGGCCATGTCGAAACGGGCCATGCCGAAACGGGCCCGTGCTGTGCCAGGCCGGGCCGCCCGTTTGGCCATCTCTGGTTCCGATGACCTTAGTCAGATGTTGCGCGACGTACAGGGGGACTATGAAGGTGAAAAGGAGGTGCAAAAATTAGAGCGTATGTTGGCGGACCACAAAACGTCATTATACCCAGGCTGTGAATAGGGGCACAAAAAGTTGGGTACCACGCTGGAATTCTTGCAATAGAAGACCAAAAATGGTGTCAATGACAAGGCATTTGACGAGTTACTAAAACTTGTGAAGAACATCCTTTCAGAGGAAAACGAATTGCCAGAATCAACGTACAAGGCTAAGAAGTTAGTCTGCCCTCTAGGACTGGAGGTACAGAAGATACATGTATGTCCTAACGATTGTATCCTCTACCGCGGTGAGGAGTACGAGAACCTAGAAGCATGTCCGGTTTGTAAAGCACTTCGATACGAAGATCTCGAGCTAGATATCCCCAGAGGAGACGGGGAGACGACGCTAGGAGAGACAACTCACGGGATATTTCTTTGGAGGAAGCCCTTCATCATATTCCCAGGACAAACAGTTTCTCCTTTCGTTCCTTCGCCGTCACCTCCACGTGGACCGTCTCCTCAACCTCCTTCGCCTCCTCAGCCTCCTGCGTTGTCTCCACGAGCACTGACTCCTAAACGACCATCTCCCACTCCACCGCCTGCTCAGCCTCCTCCGTCACCACAACGAGCACCGGCTCCTAAACAGTCAGCAACTGATCCTACTTCGCCTCCTCCATCGCCTCGTAAGCGCAGATATCGAGCCATGCAGTCAATGTCAACCAGTGGACCAAGAAGCAGGAGGCCTAAACTTGACCAGATCCCGCCACCCGCAAAGAAATCGGGGTACGACATGACTCCAGAGGAGCTGCACGAGGCCGTCCAAGCTGAAGTCAAGGCCCACTTCAAAAAGAAGTCTCCTAAGAAGTCTCCTGAAATCCCCTAGGAGACCAAGGACTTTTTTAAGAAGACGTACCTAACGCCATAGCCTAAACCGCAACCTCAACCACAATCCGACTATGACAGGACTATCTGGAAGGCTGCTGGCAAGGCGCAAAGAAAGGGCACATATGTACCGCAACTCGGCATGCAGCCTCAAAAACCCATGGAGTTCAGCACGGTTCCAAATGTTTGAACGGAGTTGAGAGAATTTATGGAATCTGCTGGAATAACAATGGATCAATTATCCAGGCGTGCTCCCCTCGCGAAGGCTCCGCTGAAGTACAAAATCAAACTTGGAAAGCCTCTTGTAAAGCTGGATCAAGTTAAATAGCTACCTACACAGATGTACCGCTTCCATAAGTGGTACATGCAAGAATCCAACAGAGGTACAGAGATGGTCACAGACAAAAACTCACTCGACTATTTATTTGATGGAGGTGACAACTTCTTTATCCGATTCGAAGACATATTTGACCTGTACCAGCTTGATGCCCTCGACGTCTCTCTTCTAGCCATGCGGGTTTTGTAAGTATCATTCAGTTATTTATTTCCTTCCTTAGCTCCTTATATTTAGCTGACTTAAATTCTTTTAACCGTTACAGAATGGCGATCCAATATTGCAACAAGCAAGAATCTCCCAAACATGGATTCATGGACCCACAAAAATCAGCACCGCGATGGTTGATCAATATCCGAAGCAAACAGAGGATAACATATACAATGTGCTGGTGCAGCACCACTACAAGACGTTTATCCTTTTGCCCTACAACACAACATAAGTTTTTTCTATCTTTCGTACCAATTTTAATCCCATGCAAACATAAAGTTTCATATGTGTCATTCAACCAATTTGCAGATTCCACTGGGCTCTGTTTGTAATTGACATGGATCACTCGCGGATCCATGTCTTTGACTCAATGGATAAACCAGAGTCCATGTACGCAAAGATATTTGAACTGTTAAACAGGTAATGCCATCTTACTTATTATTGCATATATGCGGTTCTCGAATAATTACTAGCTATCTTTCAACTGCACGTAGGGCATGGGCACGACTCCGGGTGAATGTTCACGGGAATTGGAAAGATAAGCTCTCTGTGAGGATGAACTTTCCAGTGAGTAACATGTTTCAAAGTTGTATTGAATCATTAATTTATTCTAAAATATAAATGTATATTCAATCGTCGTCGTTTCCTCGTCGTCGTTTCTTCTTTAGTATGCAAAACAGCGTATGAGACCAACTTATGTGACTACTACGTCTGCGAATATATTCACCGCTTTGTTACCGAAGTGACAAGTCTGGACGATATAGATGTATGTATAATAGTCATTCATACATTATGTGTCGATTTCTTATTTATTTTATATATTTATTTCTCGTTTATTCGAATTAATGACAGCTTATGTAAGCAAGAGACAACCTCCTCCACGCGACTTTCATACAAGCTACTCAAGAAGAATTGATGGGATTTATAAACGAGCAGATCATTGATCCCGCGGGAGAGTTCTACTTTAGTTTGAGTAACTTCACCACTGGATCCACAAAGTAGATAATTTTTTGTAACATACGAAATATATGTGGATATTGTATGTGTATACATATTTTGGTAATATATGTATATATTTTCTTTATTAAGTTCATTTATATGTGTGTAAAATATATATTTATACATATATATATATATATATGCATGTTTCATATATATGTATAAATATATATGTGTATAAAATATGTATGTATAATATATAATTAACAAGTTAGCAGCTAGCAGGAAAAAATTTTAAAAAAATAAAAAACTTTAGTCTCGGCTGGTAACACCAACCAGGACTAAAGATGACGGAGCCAACCACGTGGCGCCGCTATCTTTAGTATCGGTTGATGTTATGAAACGGGCTAAAGATGCATTTTTAGTCCCGGTTATTTTAACCGGGACTAAAGATGTCAATCTTTAGTCTCATTTTTATAGTCTCGATTCGAGAACCGGAACTACACCGGGTTACAAACCGAAACAATAGTGAGTTCAATAGTGGGTTTCTCTAGCAGTGAGAGAAATAATTAAAATGCGTAAGAAATATCTCACCTTGTACGCCTAGTACCGTTAAGTTGTCAGCTGTCACTACTATCTGCTAGTGTCGCTGATTTGAATTAACATCACAAATGACAAGTCGACAGGTTAGACTGATTAATTCTTGGATCCATGACGGGAGATACACTGTTTTCATTCGTCTTTTCCTAGAGACCAATGTGAAATGAAAAAGATGAAAACCAAGGAAAAAGTAGCTCTGAAGCAAAATTTTCGAGTTGTAAAAGTGTTCGCAGAAAGAGATCGAAGTACAAAAGATTCGAGCATAAGCTAATTAGAAGGAAAAGAAGAGAGGCCAAACCCCACAGATTATGACTTGTTTCGACAACAACAGCCAACTTTTAGTCAGCATGTTTCAGTCTAGGCAGCATTGGGTATCTGAAAAAAAAAGAGAGATTTTTTTGTTATGATCGAAATGCTCTCTTACGTAGGCTACAATCCGGTCTCTTTGAAAAAATATATATGGAGTTTTCTTGTCTAGAAGACTGGGGTACGCTTTTAATTAGGACAACTACCATGTGCAAAAGCAGAAAAGTTTTGAAGGGGTTTTAACTTCTGTAAAATATTATCATCGTAAGAATATGATTCCCTAAAGAAAAAATAATATTAGACGAGATGACAGATGTACTGTATCATACTTCTACAGTGTAAAGCCAAATGGAATTTGTGGCATCTCTTCTAATCTAGTTGTGTATTAGAGAAGGACGTGTTCATGTCTCAGCTGGTAGAGAGCTGCCAGTAGTATTCCGTCAGGCCGAGATTCCTCCTCGACGCGCAAGGTTCTCTCACCATTTCTCTTCTATCATCCATCATCTGTGGATGCTAAATTCTCTCCTTAGTATCCTCAGACATATAAATAATTTGTCCATAAACATTATTCAGAATCCATAAACATAAACATAAACATAAGAGATCTTTAAAAAATACCGACACAATCTTAATCATACATGTAATCTTTTAAATGTATTATAAAGAAATATCATAATTAATACATTCATTTTAAATAATATTATATAATGATATTGATTTTTAAATATAATGTTTAATCATTCGTCTTATGTAAATATTATTTATTTTGTTAATATTTTAAATATGACTTTTGAGACAAATGTTTCAGTTTAAAATAATTTGTTTTTTGAGTGAATATTTTATCATATGGTTTTCTAGTGCTCAATATAGCGAATCATTTAAAAGTTTATTACAATGACCGATGGCAGAAAGGTTTGACCACACACCCTTTCCGTGGTAGCTAAAATAGACTATTTTTTTTCATACAAAAGACCCATTATCTATTCGCTAGCTAGCAAGTTAAGAAATAACAATATACAACTCACCACAAATTAATATTGCTGATCTCACAGAGGCATCCTCATGACGCATAATTCCTTTTCATACGTTTTTCTTATGAATTATTTAGTAATTAAAATCCAAGGCTAGTCCATAATGATAACATAAAGATTGCACGTGTTTTTTTACAGGCCCTGTAAATACCAGTGGACTTTTAAAAAGACTAGCATGAAGCAACCATTGTTTGGACGTCAACAATATCCAGTACTAATGTCACTTTCTCACCTTCAACACAAATCCACATACGCAGCAAACCACAATCAACTGCTACAATAACACGCTGCTACAGTAACACGTACGCTAGCTGGGCTAGCTAACCGATTCCAGTCCAACAACCCAATTTGCCCCCGCAAAAAAATGACTCCAAGTCTCCAATTCCCTACTAACTAGCAAATAAATATACATGATGTAACATTTAAAAATTCCAAAATATAATTATGAATGTACCACACGGAGCTTGAAAAAGCCTGCAGAAATTCAGTTTTGCATCCATTCTAGATTTCACGATAAAAAAAAAGGAAAACATAACCATGGCACTTTTAAATCTTGACACATGGTAACAATTGAATTTTGAATCTTGACACATAGTAATAATCGGAAGTTTGAAAATGCAATCCAGGATTTTACCAATAGTACCAATTGTTTTTACCAATCCTTTTTTTCTGCAGATTTACACACAGCTCCTTCCATTTATTATTATTATTTTACACCCAATCCTTTTTTACCAAGATTTATTTCAGAACTTTCGAAAATGCCACGTTGAATGGTAACTCCTTTTCTTCAAAAATAAGTGTTCGCCATAATTCGTTTATAGGGACACTGTATCTCCTCAAGCACAAATATTTTCTTCCGTTCTGCACTCTGTTTTTTCTTTTCATGCCAGAAGCAGGTTTATATTTTAGGAAAAAATACATTTTACTCCCCCAAAAATTTTGCTGGAGCACTTAACCCCTAAACATCTTGCTCATTTTACACCCGAACTATTCAAAATGATTTACCTTATCTCTCAATATAGATCATATTTTACAATAAAATTTGGTGAGATTAATATACACATTATAACTTATCTCTCAATATTTTTTAGAATTTTTTAATTGTTATTTACATAAGTTGAAAGTACTAAGACTAATTTAAACATTAAAGATTTAAATTTTAATCAAAAAGTCATCAAAATTTTTGAAACTATTTTAGAACTTTCATAATGTTGTCATATATTGCTCTACAAAATTTTAACTTAAAATATTACTCGTATAAAGAGAAACAAATAAGATAAATATAATTTGATCTATTTTTAATAGTTTAGGATTTAGAGGTAAAACAAGCCAAAAAATAGTTTAGGGGTTAAATGATCCAATGAAATAGTTTGAGAAAGTAAATTGATTTTTTTATATTTTATTATTATTATTTTACTAGTATTCAAAAGTATTAGATATATTTCTTTTTATCACCAAGAACAAGAAAAATATTAACTTATCCTTCATGTAACAAATACCAAGAATTATACGTATACATGCATGAATGCTCAGGTTCTAATTAATAATTTAATAAGACAACATCTTTGGATACATGAAGACTATAAATATAAATATGCCCATCATTTTAAAAATCAAATATAAAATATGCTTAAGACTTTTGGATAGAGGAGTACTTTAAAAGTGGAATAGTTTCCCATAGAAAAAACCATTAAAAAACCATCCCACCAAAAACCCATTTTTCATGCAACAATCAACCGAAGAAACGGATAAAAAACTAAACCCCACAATTCCAATCTTGCCGTCGCCTTAAAAAACCACCCACTCGAGAAAAACTATTGTTTTCACACGAAAGTCAACCTGAAAAATCAGATAAAAAATCAAACCCCATAATTCCAATCCTATTGCAACGCATGAGTGTAGTACTAATGGTTGAAAAGAAACTGGTATATGAGCTATTAAGGTCTATTCGTTTCACGTTTCAGTTACTCTGTTGAAATTTTTTATGGCATGAAAAAAAGAGAAATGTCATGATCAATTAACTATTAACTATTACAAATATAAAAAATAAATTTATTTTATTACAATTTATCTGTTCGAAAAGTGTGTCCAATGTTGCACGCTTACATTCCTGTATGAGGGAGGTTTTATTATAAATTTCGTATATCATGGATCGAACCATAAAAAAGTGTACAGAATTTCAGTTGATGTAGAGGTTTTTGAATGGACTAAAATATTTTAAGTCTTTGTCATATTGAATATTTAGATGTTATTTTAAAGTATTAAATGTAGACTATTTATAAAACTTATTTATAATTGGTGGCTAATTCATGAGACGAATCTAATAAGCCTAATTACGTCATGATTTGACGACTACAATAAAAATTTGCTAATCGTAAATTAATTAGGCTTACATTTATCTCGTGAATTAGTCACTGATTCTATAATTATTTTTTAATTAATTTATGTTTAATCTTTTTAAATTTAGTCCCTCGGTACACCCCATAGCGAGGCTATGTAGCACTATGTCCCCTCCTCCAGTCCTCCCGCTGAGCTTACATGTGCGGATGTGCCTATTTAAAGCCCTCGAGCGCTCCTCACATCCCATTGCAGCCTAAACCTCTCCCTTCTTGGTTCTTTCTTTCTCTTCTCCTCCCACTTCAGCTCTGCGCTAGCCAAGAAGGCAAGAACAGAGCAGCAGAGAGCTCGTGGTCTCTTTGCTAGCTTCTCCTAACTAGCTGTTCTTGTAGAGCATCAGAGTCAACAACTAATTGAGCTCCTGGAGGCTGCGGCCGCCATGAAGTACGTGCTGGTGACAGGAGGGGTGGTGAGCGGCCTCGGCAAGGGCGTGACAGCGAGCAGCATCGGCGTCGTGCTCAAGGCCTGCGATCTCCGCGTCACCACCATCAAGATTGGTTAGCCATTGTTTCTTCCTTCCGTTTCATTCATGCCCGTCTTTTTTTTTCTTGGGTGCGCTGATTTTGGCATTTCCGGCGCAAGAATGGCCCGCCGCGAGCGTGGAAACCAACAAGGGCGGATTTTTCCGGCGGAAAAGTTTGGATTTTTACGCGTTCCCTTGTCTCAATTGAAATTTGGAACCCACAGGGTTCAGAAAGGAATAGTACTACTACCTTGTTTTTGTCGTTACAGTTGTGGAGCAAGTGTTATTTTTGGGGGAAAGAAGCAGCAGCATTCCCGAATACTTTGGGCGCTGTCTCCTGTCTGTGGCCGCGTGGCAGCTGCTAGGATGAATACGTTTGGTTGCTAGAGAGCGAACACATCGTGATGTTAATTAAAGCTGAAATTTGTCTAAAAATTAAGATGAAATTTATCTAGAAATTTAAGCTGATACAAAATGGGCTCGAACTTGTTTGAACCGTCAAAAGAGCGGTTTTGTGCAATGTTTGAGCTTTGATGTTCTTCCAACACAAGTGCATTTGGATGAACATGCACTCGTTTGTTTGTCAACACACTAAGCTTTTGTTTCTCTGTTCGTTATACATGGGTTCTTAGTTCTTACAGTTGTGTATTTCGCGCCATTTGCTTTTCTTCAATGACTTGGAGCATTTCTTTGTCACTGCCCCTTGTTTTGCGCTAGAGACGAGTTAATTATCGGCCGCTTGCACTTAATGTTTCTCTATTTTTCACATGTGAGCTGACAATCCTGAGTTGGCGGTGTTTTCTACTCGTCTGCATCACTAGGTTAAACTTTGCATTTCCCCCTAATTATATGCTTTTGGTAACTCTTGCCGAGTATTTCGCCGTGTTTCCATCCACTTTCTTCTCATTAAATATATTTTTTAGATTGTGGTTACTCGTTATTGTCTTGATGAAGTGGATATCTGATCTTGAGTTGGTGTCACAATCTTAGTTCCTTCAAAGAGACGAAATCTGAAGTTGTTGAAAGCAAGTTTGTCATCTCATCCATTTTTCCTGTAGCGTTTTCGAAGGAAGATATTCGTTTCTTTTCATTAAAACGGGTATGCAAAACATGTATTTTTGAGAAAACAATGGCTGAACTATCAACTTCTCCCATACCTCAACACACTGAAGAAACCATTTACTCGGTACAAGATTTAGCTGCAAGGTCTATATAGTACAAGAAGTTGGTGAACGTACTGAAGAAACCATTTAGTTCTCTAACTTCTGTTTCCTGAAGAGTCAATTAGTACCCCCCCTGCTCTCAATTTCTTACCTATTCTCATTTATGGCTAATTTGCAGACCCATACCTCAACACTGATGCTGGAACCATGTCTCCATTCGAGCATGGTGAGGTCTTCGTGTTGGACGATGGTGGAGAGGTAACTAACTACAAGCCTCCCAACGTCTCCCATTTTTGTGCCTCGCTTACCAGAAAATTCCATGCTGTTGATGGATGACCATTGGCAGTTTTCTGAACATATTTTCTTATTGCACAGTTCCCATGCTTTTTGAAAATGGGTTTTATGGATATGATCTCTTTGGATAATTGGACTTTCTTTCCTCTTCTTTCTTGAAGGTGGACTTGGACCTTGGAAATTACGAGCGTTTTCTGGACATCAAATTGACCCGTGATAACAACATAACCACAGGAAAAATATATCAGGTAACTGAATTTGATAGCTCTTGTCCATGCACAGTCGATAATTCCAATGAACATTGCGTTATCAAGTCAAAAAGTTTTGGTTTCTACTTCCTTTTCTTAAGAAGCAGGAGAAAAGTTTTCCCCTCTTTTGTACTAAAAAAATTTGACAATAAGAAACCAGCATGGTTCATGGGTACTCGCCAGTTATATTGAACGTTTGATTGACTGAATGTGCATGGAGCCCACAAATCTTTATTGAGTCACTTTATGATTCATCGTAAGAATCCACTGCAGTACAATTATGCATGTGCAGAATCATCTGGGCCTCAGTCTGCCATTGTTGTCGGAAGCTAACCTGTCACATGGTGCTTAATTGTAGAGCCGATGCTTTGTTGGCTGCTTCTGTCATTTGCCAATAAATAAACTTTCTTCTACTGGTTACCTGAATTTTGTACAGGATGAAGATTAGACTAGGTAACTAGGTCTAAAACAGTAAAAATACTGTTGAAACCCACCCTAGTAGCAGTTAGCCGTGTTGTTACCATGTACTCTCAGCCGTGTTAAAAGAGGAGTAAGTTATAGCTCCTTTGATACAGCTCTTTTGATACAGTTTTTATGTGATTTTTTGTTGATGGTGCATGCGAAAATCCTTTTTAACATCAACTCTAGCTGCTGATTTCATCCTCTGGAAGTTAATGGCATTTTTCTTTTTTAATGCTCAATCCAGTCAGTCATTAACAAAGAAAGGAGAGGAGACTACTTGGGAAAAACCATTCAGGTGTGTGACCAGTATGTGGTGGGAAGCTTTAATGTGATAAATATCTATGTTTATTACTTAATTTGGCCATATTTTTCTTTTCAGGTTGTGCCACATATTACAGATGAAATTCAAGATTGGATTGAACGTGTAGCAATGAATCCGGTCGATGGTAAAGAAGGACCTCCTGATGTTTGTGTCATAGAACTTGGTGGCACCATAGGTAAAAAAAAAACAAACAATTTCATCTACTATCTCAACTACAAAATCTTTTACTTCAAACACTCCAGTGTAGTTTATTTCTGCTCAATTGTTCCCAAAGTTGTGTAAGTATGCCGGTGCAGGGGACAAAATCTTTTCGTCGCATAACGACAGTGGCATTCTTGATGCAGGGGATATTGAATCAATGCCCTTTATTGAAGCATTAGGTCAATTTTCATACCGTGTTGGTGAGAAAACAACTAATCTTGCCTATATGTTTATTATGGTCTCGGTTTAGTTTCAGTTGACAATTTTTCCTACGTCATTCTATGTTGTAGGACCTGGGAACTTCTGTCTGGTCCATGTCAGTCTTGTTCCAGTTTTAAATGTAGTTGGTGAACAGGTAAGTTCTGCTTATCTGAAACAACGAGACATATCAAACATATGAGAGGTTATAATATTTGCAGTTTATTAGGGTTCATGACACGTTTTTTTATTATATTAAAAAACATACTTCCTGTTTCCTGTTAAGGATGGTGGTTGTGAGATTTTCAGTTAAGTTGTCCTTTTCTTTTTTTTTTTCTTTTCTTGGTTGATCTACATCTGGTTGGCTTGTAGATGGCTGTTTTCTCTGAACTCTAGTTCCCTAAATAACACGGGTAGTTCTGAAAGTAACAATTCGCCTGAATTATAAAGTCTTAATTCTTACCTACAATTGTTTTCACAGAGTTGCATATTTTTAAAAAAGATAGAGGTGGCAAAAGGTAGAAGCATAAACAAAAGAACTTTCAATGTACTGAAGTGTCGTTGAGCCTTTTAAAATCGTGTAACTGTTATTTGAACTCGCTGCAGTGTGATGTTCTATTGCAAATGATGATATTTTTTCTCATGTAGAAAACTAAACCTACCCAGCATAGTGTTCGTGGGCTAAGAGGCCTTGGATTGGCACCTGACATTTTAGCATGTCGCAGTACTGAGGTACATCATCTAGTCATTTTTTTTCATTCGTCGGAGCATTCGGTGGTTCATTTCCTTTTGTCCCAAAAATTGTTATATTGATCATCTCAATGCTTTTGACAGCCACTGGAAGAAAACGTGAAAGCAAAACTCTCACAATTTTGTCACGTTCCAGTAAGGATAATTCTTGCGGTTTCAAGGTTTCTTTTAGGTTTTATGTCTAAACTTCATGCTGACAATGCAACTTATGTTGCAGGTCTCAAGTATTATTAGTCTCCATGACGTTACAAACATTTGGCACATCCCCTTGTTGCTAAGGGTATAATAAGCCTATGTTGCAATGCATATATTCAAGTTTCGCATGTTACATATTTAATCATCTGCAATGAATCTTGTAGGACCAAAGGGCCCATGAAGCTATTCTGAAAGTTCTAGACCTTCAATTGTATGTATTTTCCATGGTTATGTAATAAGTTCATTCATCAGTTCAATGTCTCAAAAAGAAATTCTGATGGTTTCCTTCGTTCATGTATGCAGTGTCGGTAAAGTACCACGAGAACCCAAGTTGGCTGAATGGACCGAAAGAGCCAGCAAGTTTGACAAGTTGAAGACTACGGTATATATATTTATTTTTTCACTTCATGTTCTTACTTTTGTTATTGGGGTCTTATAGAGTTTTGCCACTTATTTTTTGTCAAATTTTTTGTTGAAAACTGATCATTACTATGCAATGTTCCAGGTTAAAATTGCGATGGTTGGAAAATATACTGGCCTGTCGGACTCCTACCTGTCTGTTCTAAAGGTCAAATTACTAATAAATGCACTTGTATTTGCATCCAAGATCAGCATGATTCTTATATTTAAATTTTCTAGATGATAACTAGATAGACATGGCTCGACACTTGATTACAAATAGTACAAACAAACTAAGCTAAAAGCATTTAAGTTTATTCAGATTGTATGACTTTCCAATTCTTTAACCGTGATGTGAACTTATGACTTCATTGTAGGCATGTGCAGGTATTATAAATCATACATGCATGTCTTAAATGTTCAGCTGAATATGTTAGGTTGCAAACATATGACAATATTGACTGTTCTTGTTCACTGATTTATCTTAATGACCCTTATTTCAGGCACTTTTGCATGCATCGGTCGCTATGGGAAAAAAGCTTGTAGTGGAGTGGGTTCCTTCCTGTGATCTTGAAGATTCTGCAGCCAAAGAGGTTAGTGCGGTTTGGACTTCAGTGATTTTGTTTTCCTCAATGTAGTTTCTACTGATGTCTTGGAGATGTTTTATTTGTACAGACCCCTGAAGCCCATAAAAAAGCATGGAAGCTACTCAAGGTTAACACATTTTACATACTCGAATGGTCCTTGAATTATTGATAAGTTATGTTCAGCCATTTGAAGAAAATTTACATTTCAGGGTGCAGAGGGTATACTTGTCCCTGGAGGCTTTGGAGATAGAGGTGTTCAGGGAAAAATTCTTGCTGCAAAATATGCACGAGAAAACAATGTTCCTTATCTCGGCATTTGCTTGGGTATGCAAATTGCAGTGATTGATTTTGCCCGTTCTATCATGAAATTACCGGGTGCAAATAGCACAGAGTTTGACCCAGACACAATGTCACCCTGCGTCATTTTCATGCCAGAGGTAGATTACATTACCTGTACAGTTTTGGTAACTATTACCATCTATTAAGCATCAGCATTGATCCATATAATTTGGATAACTATTACGCAGGGCTCCAAAACCCATATGGGGGCAACTATGCGGCTTGGATCAAGGAGAACATATTTCCATGCCACTGCATGCAAATCTGCAAAGCTGTAAGACAATAATCCTGGACTTCTTTGCTTGTGTTTTTTATATTGTGCGTTTGATGTTTACTATGGATAAATAATGGGATGCATTATCTTAGGTATGGTAATGCTAGATTCGTAGACGAAAGACATCGACACAGATACGAGGTTAGCCAAACAAAAATTTGTCATTCATAGATCATTCCATGTTCCCATTCTTCATTTATAACAGTGAAGAGTTCACTGTTTTTCAGGTAAATCCTGAAATGGTACCAGAGTTTGAGAAGGCCGGGCTTTCATTTGTTGGCAAGGATGAGAGTGGAAGACGCATGGAGGTAGAATTGGAAAACAGTTGCTTCATTCTTCACAAAAAATCTATGCAAAAACATTTTGTATTAGTTAACATATGATGCTCTACTTTATGCAGATTATTGAACTACCCAGCCATAAATTTTTCATTGGAGCACAGTTCCATCCTGAATTCAAGTCAAGACCAGGGAAGCCATCTCCACTTTTCTTAGGTAATGAAGTTTTACTCAGACAAAAACATTCTGATGCTTCTGCTTGCATCTACTGTGTTATGACATCAATTTGTATGAGGATGAAGCTGATGAATGATCGATTTGTTTATAGGAAAGAATAAACATTACATATTATAAACCTAACAAATAGTTTAGAATAAGTGGTCTAAGCAATGCGAGTACAAAGTTTTTTTGGAGACATTGTAATTTTGGAAGCATGGCAAGGATGATCGCAAATAATCCGAGTCAGAACGGGGCCTTAACCTCTACTATGATGCTTGTGTAGTGATGTACCAAATATGGCCAAGGAACATTGTTTTCAGTTTCATATTCACTGGGGTTGTTCATTTCGATTCTCCATGATTAACTTTATTCTGTATATGAATGGTGCGGGCAAGCTCTTCTTTTTGAACTAACATTGCATCTCTGCTGACAGGATTAGTAGCAGCAGCATCTGGACAACTAGAAACTCTGCTCCAACCAAGTTCCAACATTGTCAATCCAAATCCTATGCCCAGATATACCGGTCCTGTAGTTCCCAAAAAGACGATGTACCAAAAAGGGCATGCCAAGAAGCCACTGGACAGCTTGGTAAACGGATACTTCGCAAATGGCAACGTCATCCACACCTGATTGGCATTGCGCAAATCCTAAGCGAGGCCTTGTTTGAGATTTGTTTCTACGGTTTTGCTTGAACCCTAATCTTTTCTTCTTGTTCGTTTTCGTGTTTTTTTTTTGGCTTTGGATTTGTCTCTGCTCAACTGAGAAGGCTAAGAGTTGCAAGCTCCAGGGACACACGGTTCCCATGTTTTAAGAGGAACGTCCTCCGGTCATGTTGAAGCAAAGTTTAGCTATAGGGTGTAGTGTGCTGTTTCTTTCCTGCTGAGGCCTCAAATTAAGGCTGGAAATGTATTGGTAGCTTTAGTAGAGCCTGGCATCTGAACTATTTGTACATTGGGAAAGAACCTACCTAAGTACTGAATATACAAATGCTTGGCCAAGATTGCTTAGACGAGAGAATGGAAATCAACTTACTTCAATGGAGAGTTGGGCATCTCTGTATCATTTTTGTTGGCACCTTTTTTGGTAAAGGCATGAACATGATTGACACACCTAAACGTCGAGTCGTCAACCACCTCGATCTAGCAAAAACTAAAGCAAGATGGGTTTTATAGATTAAACTGGCTACCAAAGCCGATTTAGATAAAACGATAGATAAACACTCGTCTCGTGGGCGAACGGAAAGTTTTCAAGATACACTTACAAAGAGGTGTCGCACTCTCGCAGCGGCGGCGAACGATTTACGGCGCAAAACGACAAAAATGGACGAACTAATGTAGAAAAAAATAAAAGAACGATTCAATTGGCTAAAAACTAGAAAACTAGATTGATCTTCTGTTGTGTATGTGTTGTTGCCAATTGAACCGACCTTGACCCTTAAATAGGGTTGGTCTTGCCTTTCACAGGCATTTCTCCACGTCAAATTCGGGGTAGACACCTTTTGAAACCCGAGACATACTGTATGGAGAAAGAAAACCCGAGTACCGATGATTTTGACTTGGTTTCAGACTCTGGCGGTCAGACCGGCCACACGCCGCCGGTCTAACCGGCCCTAAGGCCCGGTCTGACCGGCCTATACATGGCGGTCAGACCGGCCTTCCCGAAGGAAACCGATAGACTTCCCAAACATTGGCAATTTTTCTATCTCGATTCCTAGGTGTCAATTTTGGGTATAAACGCATGCCCCCTGCCTTTTATGATGAACATCATGAATCTAAAAGCATAGAACATGTGTATCTTAGGGCGATAATCTAATTACCGGCCATAGGACTTCCTAAGCGTCTTGTCAAACACTTGGAAAGTATTTTTTCAGGTACTTACCATTAATAGCTCGCTGAAACCGTTCTCCTTGAAGTGTTTTCAGAAAATATGCATTCCCTCGAACGATTCCGCATATCCAATAAGGTCCCTCCCAACTTGGCGACCACTTACCGAATTCCTTAGATCGAGAACCCAAAGGCAAAATTGTCTTCCATACTAAATCTCCCACTTGGAATGTCTTCGTCCTCACCCTTTTGTTGTACGCTTTAGCCACCCTCTTCTTCTCTTTCTCTATTTCTTCCAAAGCCTTCAAACGTTTGTCGATCATTTCATCAAGATTATCTCCCAAGTCTTCAGCCGACAAATCGTCTTGCTTTATATACCGAAGAGAGCCAAGATTTACCTCAACCATTAAAACGGCTTCTTGTCCATAGACTAGCTCAAAAGGGGTTACCTTGATAGCACCATGTTTAGATATTCTATGTACCCATAATGCCTCAGAAAGCACCTCATGCCACCTTTTGAGATGTTCTTCAATCTTCTTTTTGATTAACGTTAGCAAAGTTTTATTACTAGACTCGGCTTGTCCATTAGCCTGAGCGTAGTAAGGAGAAGAACTCAACAATTTAATACCATAAGATTCGACAAGATTTTTTACCTCTTTAGACATGAAAGAGGCTCCTTGATCCGTAGTCAATGTTTGAGGAATGCCGAATCTATGTATAATATCCTTCAAAATAAAGTCAATTACCTTCGTATGAGTCATATTCTTGAGCGGCACGGCTTCGGCCCACTTGGTGAAGTAATCTGTCGTAACTAGCATGAACTGTTGCCCTTTCGATGACGAAGGATAAATTTGACCAATGAAATCCAAAGCCCAACCCCGGAACAACCATGGTTTAATAATAGGGTTCAACACCGCAGCCGGTACCAATTGAACATTGTCGAACCGTTGACAGGCTTCGCATCCTCTATAATATCTGAAACAATCATCAATCATTTTCGGCCAATAGAACCCCGCTCTCCTAAGCAACCAATTCATTTTATGGACCGATTAATGTGTTTCACAAATACCCTTATGTACATCTCCCATAGCCACTTTAGATTGATCACTATCTAGGCACTTCAATAATACCCCATCTATATTTCGGCGATACAACTCTCCATCGAGCTAAGTATACTTAAACGCTTGCTGCCGAATTTTTTGATCAACCTCAAGGCTAGGATCTTTCAAATATTGAATCAAAGGTACTCTCCAATCCTCTGCTGTTTCCAGGACACAAATGTCCGAATTTACAATTACTTCGACCTCTGAATCAAGTGTATCGTGCCCCCCAGCATCTTCTGTGATCCCGGTCTGACCAGCCAAGCAACGCCGGTCAGACCGTTGACCACCCACGGTCAAACCGGCAACAGTCCTCCGGTCAGACCGCCGGCCATCCACGGTCAGACTGGCAACAGTGCACCGATCAAACCGCCTGCGATCTGCATCCCTGCTAATTTCACTCAAAGAATTATAATCAAGCACCAGTTTTTCTAATATGAAAAATATCCCTCTTTTGACACTATAACCAGATGCTTGTTGAGCCAAGTCATTTGCTCTAGAATTTTCACTCCTAGCAATATGCTTAATGACAAAATCATCAAAATTGGCAATAATATCCAAGCATTGATCAAGATACCTGTTAAGCGACCCATCGAAGCACTTGTAAACCCCCGCAACTTGTTGCACCACCAATTCTGAGTCACCAAACGTTTCTACGTGTGTAGCTCCGACAATCTCCATCACTTGTAAACCGAATAGCAAAGCATAGTATTCGGCTTGATTATTCGTACAATAATACTTCAAACGAACCGATGCCTCAAAACGCTAACCATTGGGCGAAATCAAAACTACATATATACCTTGACCCTCCTTACACGAAGAGCCATCAAAATAAATTTTCCAAGGTGTAATACTAAGCAAGCAAACCTCATCTTCATAAACAATATCTACATGATGGTCTACTATAAAATCCACTACAATTTGACCTTTCATGGATTTCAACGGTTCATAATCCAAATCATACTCAATCAATGTATACGCCCACTTGCCAATTCTCCCACTTAGAATTGGCCTTTGCAACATATGCTTAACAACATCAGTCTGACAAGCAATTATGTATGTACTAGATAACAAGAAATGACGCAACTTGGTACAAGCATAGTATAAACAAAGACAAAGTCTCTCTACAAAAACATACCTCGTTTCGACATCTAAAAGACGGCGACTCAAATATGTGATTATATATTCTTTGTCATCTTCCTCCTGCATCAAAACGGCTCCAATAACTTTGTCTTCGGCGACAATATATAACCAAAACGAAATTCCGGCTTTAGGAGCTCGCACCACGGGTGGAGTAGATAAAATATTTCTTCAATCCCTCAAACGCCTCTTGTTGTGCTGCCCCCCAAGTGAAATCGGCTTCTTTTTTCAAACGTAAGATAGGAACAAAAGCATCGATTTTACCTGCTAGATTAGATATAAATCTCCTCAAGTAATTCACTTTACCTAGCAACTTCTGAACTTCTCTCTTGCATGCCGGCGCTTTAAAATCTTGAATTTTTTCAACCTTCTTAGGATCAATTTCAATCCATCTCTCATGTACCATGAATCCTAAGAACTTCCCCACCGACACACCAAAAGCACACTTGAGTGGATTCATCTTCAAACCATACCGATGCATCCTCTCTAAAGCTAATCTCAAATCGGTTATATGACCATCCATGTCATCCGATTTAACAACAATATCATCAATATAGATCTCTAGGATAAAACCTAGCAAATCATGGAAAATCAAGTTCATCGCTCTCTGATATGTTGCGCTAGCATTTTTTAACCCAAACGTCATGACTACCCACTCAAATAACCCAACAAATCCTGGACACCTAAAAGCCGTCTTGTACATATCCTCTTCTGCCATAAAGATTTGATTGTAGCCGGCATTGCCATCTAAGAAACTAATCACTCTATGGCCCGAAGCATCATTTATTAACATGTCGGCTATAGGCATAGGATATTCATCTTTAGGAGTGGCTTTATTTAAATCTCTAAAATTTATGCATACTCTAATCTTACCACTCCCCTTCTTTTCTATCGGAACGATGTTGGACACTCATTCCGCATACCGGCATGGCCTAATAAACCCCGCCTTCAATAATCGGTCTATCTCTTCTTTGACACGATCATATATGAGAGGGTTAAAGCGACGAGGCGGTTGTTATAAGGCCTAAACCCTGATTTTTATCAGAAGCCAATGTTCAACAAGATCACGGCTAAGTCCCGACATCTCATGGTACTTCCACGCAAAACAATTAACATACTCTCTAAGCAGCTCGATTATTTTAACTTTATAATCGGATTTCATGTTTTTGTTTACAAAAGTCGGCCTTGGAACACTTCCATCTCCTATATCCACTTCTTCTAATGGATCGGCTGATGTAAACCCCTGACCAAGCTTCTCTACTTCATCAAAATATTCTATGGTTTCCCCAATATCGTTCTTTGTAGACCGATATTCTTGTACCCTCTTCTGTAACCACTCTAAATTGGTTGCTTTATTCATCATATAAAGTAATATCACCTAGCTGTGCTAAACTAGCCGGCTTTAAGAAATAGGTACAAAACCGTCCTTGGAAACACTAATAAAATCAAAGCTAGAAAGATCTAACCCTGACAAGCACTGTATATCCCCATGCTTCCATCCTACTGAAACATTGACCATTGCAATCTCAGCCGATGTATCCGCTTGAACAATTTCAACCTCGTCACCGTCCCACTGAATTACACATTGATGCAAGGTAGAGGGAACACAGCAGTTGGCATGAATCCAACAACACCCCAAAATAACACTATAGTTACCTTGCACGTCGACGATGAAGAAGGCGGTAGGCAACGTCTTGTTACCCACCGTGAGCTCCACAGACAGAATCCCTTTAGCCTCCGTTGATTCACCATTGAAGCCGTTAAGGAGTATGTTGGTCTTCTTCAACTCAGCTTCTTCACGACCCAACTTCTTGAACAGGGAATATGGCATCAGGTTCACAGCAGCGCCTTCATCCACTAGCATCCTAGAGACTGACTTCCCATCAATATGGTCCTTAAGATAAAGAGGCTTCATATGATGGTTAGACTCGTCGGGTTTCTCAAAAAACGCGTCTCTTGGACCAATGAAAGTTGAGCCACTTCAGCCTCCTCCATGGCACAAAACTCCATGGGCAACATGCACACCATACTGATGTCCATGCTTTCACCCGGTGACGATACCTCAGCTATTGTTCGTTCTCTTCCTTCTCTTCTTCTTTTTCCTGAACAACCACCGACTCTTCACCCTTCACCGATTTGGACTTCCATGCCTTCATTGGTGGTGGTCGCAACTCTTTAAATCTCTTGTTTTTCCATTCTTCGGCCTCCTTTTCCCTTAACTCATTGGCCCGAAGACGCTGCAACCTCCTCCTTTGCGTAGCCGTCAAATCCAAATCTTTAGGCTCCCACCTTGGCTTTGGTTCTGTTCCAGGCGGTATATAATGTCCTCCATTATTTTTCCGTGAAGAAGAAGCAAAATCGAACCACCTACGCGGTATCGGTCGGGCCGGCTATAGTAGCGGTCGGACGGCCTTGTACTGCGGTCGGGCGATCGAGGCTGACACGGTCGGACCGGCTCTAGGCCGTCAATCAGACCGGCCATCAGGCCCGATCAGACCAGAACAGGAGCAACGGTCGGACCGGCGGAAGGCTCGGTCGGACCGGCCCACGGAGTCTTCGGTCGAGCCGGCGGAGAGTCGGTTTGGCTTGTTCTCTGTCTGAGAACCCTTCTCGGCTTCGGCTCGATTGCCAAAAACCATCCTAGCCTCTTCTCCATATGGTATTGGCACATCATGAGACCCTATCTTGACAGTAATCACATCCGAAGCCCTCTCCTCAGCCTTATCGCGCTTATGCGCCCTCTTCTCTCCCCCAAACCAATTTCTTGGTGAAAATCGACTTCCATTTGATGAGGACGCACCTCCATGAGATGATCTCCTCTCCCTTCCCCATCCTTGATGAAATTGCATTGGAGGCATATGGCTATACATTGGCGGTGGTGCCCCCCAAGGCATGAAGTAAGGAAAAGGATAACTTGGTGGCGGCATCGGGCAAGGTCCCCATGGCATGACTTGAGGACAATGCGGGAACGGCGGCTTCAATACCTTTGACGAATGGCCAAATTGCTCCCTAGGAGGCGATCTTGGCCTCTTGCCTTTGCTACGCTCTTTCTCCATGCTTCTCTTCTCATACTTGTCCAAGAGCATATCAAAAGTTACTTTTAGCTTTCGGAGTTTTCTTGATGTTGAAGCTTTACCCTCATTTTCTTTCCAAACACCAACCTCCGGGTTCTTTGGCACAAGCATTTTGGGCCTGGCCTCTCCAATGACAACCTCCTTCCCCTTAGTGGATTCGGCTTGCTCCGGCCGAATCAATACCTTCTTGTTGTTGAGATCAATGACATTAACAAGGAAAGGGTCACTGTGAAGCTTCATCTTGGCGCCCTCAATGAATTTCAACTCTTCTGGCAAAGGTATGACGTGACCTTTAGGCAATTTAATTTGCCTCTCTTGTAAGAGATAATCAAAATTTCTATCACACTTGGCCACATCAAAACTGTATTTAATCTCACTTTGTCGATCCTTGCGAGGAGTCGGCATCAAGCTAGAGCAAACAAAAGGTTTATTTTTGTTAGTCCAAGACCACTCAGCAACATACATGTCGTGATCACCCTCATCAACATCAGAATCGCTATCAGGGCAATCAATCATGCTAACATGAGGTTTCTTCTCATTGGACCTAACAAATCTTTTGCTATCTCTGACCCGGCTTTCCTGAGCCAGAGCCTTTTGCATGACTTGACTAACATCCAAAAATTGTTGGTCGTCTAATCTTTCTTTAATGGGGGCAAGTAAGCCACTATAAGCAAGATCACCAAATCTCTCTCGTTATACTTAAACTAAAACTCCGGTTTCTAGCATCTCTAAATCTCTTAATGTAATCAGTGACATATTCATTATATTTTGCCTAACCGATGTCAAATCACAAAGCCTAAGCTCAGTTTCACCAGTATAAAAGTAATCATGGAATTTTTGTTCTAACTGAGCCCAAGTATGAATAGAATTAGCCGGTAACAAAGTAAACCATGTAAAAGCAGTACCGGACAACGATAAAGAAAATAAGCGCAATTTAAAAGCATCAGAAGTACTAGCCTCTCCACGTTGCGCTAAGAACTAGCCAATATGCTCCAATGTGGTCCTATTGTCCTCACCACTGAATTTAGTGAATTCAGGAACTCTATAGCCACGAGGATATGGGATATTATCGAAGTAATCAGGATATGGCTTTTGGTAAACCCTAGCACGATTCCTGGGCTCAATTCCAAACGATTCTCTAATAATGTTTCTAATTTATTCTTCCATATTTTCAGGCCTTGGCGGACTGGGTAAAACCGACGGCCTAAAAAACGGTTGTTGCGGCACAATATTGCCATATTGGCCATACCCAGTGTCATGTGGGTATCCTCTATTATGATCATTGTACTAATTGAGAACATGCAGAGGAACTTGCGCATGAATAGTAGCTATAGGGGGTCGTGCACAGGAACGTGGTATAAAACCGAGTTACCCATGATTGGATATATCTCCTGTACCGGCACCAGAGCATCGGTCTGACCAGCCAAGGGCCCGGTCTGACCGGTCGTGTAGGGTGCGGTCTGACCAGCTGTAGACCCCCGTTTTTGTAACAGGAATCAATCGTGTTCATAGTACCATTTTCCTGGATCGAGTAGTTTGGTACCCACGAATACATTGTTGAATCATCAGGTGCACGATGCATTCATCGACATACACAAAATATTACAATATAAGGCCCGAAGGCAATGTCTAGAACATAGGACCAAACGGTCCGGAATACAATCAAAAACAGAGTTTAGATAAGGCAGCGGAGATAAGGCAGCGGCACGCTATTGCCACAAGCAACGACCAGAGCTAAGACCTACTAGACGCCATCATCTTCCACACCCTCCTGGTAGTACACGTACGGGTCTTCAAGGTCTTCATTATTCACATCTGAATGTTTGTGCATATAGCAAGGGTGAGTACCAACCATACTCATCAAGTCATCACAACAAGGATGCATATGATAGGAGATAACCAAAGGATGGCTGTGGTTCTTTTGCATAAAGCCAGTTTTGCAATTCTTTTCACAAACCTAAGACCTAAGCCTGATCAAGTTTTATTTCCATAGTTCATTAAATCGGCGACGGTTCTGTCCACATCAATTGTGATTTCAAGGATAGCTTCCCGCCACCGGATCATCATGATTTTCTGGGGAGTCTACCCCTTCTCGTCTTTCGAGAAGTTGATCCACCAGTACATAAAAATCATCATGCAAACCCATCTCATCATTTTAAAATTTAGAGTCTAGCCAAGAGGGAAACTTGTCACGTCGCTCTATATCCGCGAGTACGGCTATTTGAATAGATTGATTTACTCTCACTGCAGTGGATGTACACTTTACCCGTACTCCGTGACTGCCCAACAAATGAGCCTACATCCCAACACATGAGACGGTCATGGCAAAGCCTTTTGATAACCTCACTTTGGCAGTACCCGCTCCATGAACTTAAATCCTCTTACACTCTAGCCGTCATTTCCTAGCAGTGTGAGGAGTTCTGGCGCTCCTGGGGTAAGGAAAACTTCATTCTTTAAGTTGTAATTAATTTCGATTTTCAAACATCCATTCTCAGCCTCATTTCATACATAAGAACCACTATGCAGGGGTACCGCCTCAGTTCGGCTATCTACTCCGCTAGGTCTATACCCATTCGAGAAGTACGGTTGTACTGGCTCGTTTCATGTTTAAGTCTCAGGGCTCGGTCCTTAATTGACTAGGGACGACACTTGTCTTTTTTGAATCCACCCAAATCATCCAGCCGCCCCAGTCTAAAACATTGATTTTGTCTTTTTTTACTTTTCATCAAAGATTCATGTCATCATTGTCAAGGCAAAGTGGTGCTCATGTCTCCACATGACGAATATCAACCACCTTCCCCAAGGTAGTTGCCCAAGCATATAACCTTTGATAAATATGAATATGTGTTAACACTGAAATTTGGTAATTGAGTTCCTAAGTTTGTAGAGACGAAGTGAAATCAGATCGGCTGAAGAAAGGAATCATATCGGCTGAAGAGGGGTCGACTGCAGGGTTAGTCGGCTGAGGTTGGGTTGAACAGGAGTAGACAACAGCCGATTCTGGAGTCTGGAAGAGATGAAGCCGTGTTCAGTATGGAAATTTGGGGGATAAATGAGAGATTCGGCTGTTAGGTATATGTTAAAAGATATTGCCACTCATGGATAGAGTCCTATAACGGCAATTGTATCTGTAATCTAGAGATTTGTTAGATTGTTAGTTGTGACACGGTATAGGTTTTGCTAGGGATAATATGGTGCTGGAACTGTGCACCAAAAGTACAAGTTCAGCCTCAACGATACCAAGGCACCCTCATCAAGCGATGCGAAAGGCAAGCAGAAGGTGGAAGAGCCAACTCAAGTGCAAGATGATCCAGCCGTATACTCTTTACAAGATCGGATCGACTCGGCTGTTCATCACGCGCTGGTCAACCAGAGCAGCATCCTGGTCAATACCCTCAATAATATGATCTCTCACGTGGTTGATGCCAAGGTAGCCGAGCAGCTGCAACGGGGCCCCACGTATTTCGTGGATGGCCAGTTTCCTGGTTACAGGACACTAGTCACCCAGGATCGGCCGCTTCCACTGATAGCGCAACCAAACCCGCCAGGAGGAATCGGCCACCTGAGTCCAGGCGAGACGGCCGTAAGACCAGCGGTCACTATTCTAAACCGACAACAACCTTTGCCGCAAGGTCAACTCGACAACGTATTCCATAATAATCGGCAGCCAGAGCCGATTGATCCTAGCAGGCGGCAGAATGCCGGGGGCCGACAATTGTTCCCGCACCCACCAACGCCACAACAGAACCTCGGCGCGCCCGCCGATCATCGCTACCAATACCAAGGGGCCGTCGGGATCACTACGGACCTCGAACACCGCCACGTGTATCGGCAAGCACCCATGCCGTATGACCCATACGAGCCGATACGGCAAGATAACCGAGCACAGGCCGAGCTAATCGCAAACGTCATGCGGGATCAATTCGGCCTCAAACCAAAAGATTCAGGGAATATGTATCGGTACCCCTATCCGGAACATTTCGAAAGGGTCCCGCTGCCCAACCGATACAAGATCCCAGACTTCTCCAAATTCTCGGGACAAGACAACGTCTCTACCTATGAACACGTCAGCCGATTCTTGGCACAATGCGGTGAAGCATCGGCTACGGACCCCTTGAGAGTCCGGTTATTTCCCCTCTCTCTTTCAGGATCGGCCTTCACTGGTTCTCCTCGTTGCTTACAACTCAATCCGAGTTGGGCCGATCTTGAGAAACAGTTTCACGCTATTTTTATTCCGGCAACCATGAAATAAAGTTGTCGGACCTCACCAGCGTCGAGGCGAAACACAATGAATCGGTCCAAGACTACATTCAACGCTTGAGAAATGAGAAACCGATATTACGGCTGGTGCTATCGGACGCTCAGTGCCGATTTAGCCTTCCATGGTTTGATTGCGCCGATCGGGGAACGATTCTCTACGCAGGACTTCGATAGTCTAGCCCACTGGCGCAGAAGGTGACGGCCCACGAACGGCGTTTCCAAGAAACCAAGAAGGCCGTCAAAAGCATAACCTAGGTCATCGTCGATTCGGATTACGGTCCGACTACGATGAAACGAAGTGGCGGCAGTAGAATGGGCCAAGAACAAGAAGGTCATCGTCGCAATGGCTGCTGAAGACAGCTAAGGAAGAAAAATACGATTTTGATATCACTAAAGCCGACAAGATCTTTGATTTACTGCTCAAGGAAAAACAGATTCAGTTACCCAAAAATCATGTGATCCCGTCGGCCGAAGAATTGAAAAAGAAGAAGTACTGCAAGTGGCACAACTCCACGTCTCACGCCACAAACGATTGCAAAGTCTTCAGGCAGCAAATCCAGTCGGCCATCGAGGCCGGGAAGTTAAAGTTCGCCGACTCAAATCGGTCCATGAAAGTAGACGGCAATCCGTTCCCGGTCAACACAGTCCATGCTGGCCCCGGGCGAGCTGATCGACAGGACAGAATGGCGCATGGCTTAGCCAATACGTTGATCGAGGCCAAGGCGGAAGATGACCAGACTAGATACCACACCGCACAAATTAATATGGTGCGCCCAGTCATCAAATCGGCTGGCAGACAGCCGATCCATGAGCGAAGCCGACACCATCATCAATACCGGTCTCGGCGTGAAGAAATTTACGACGAAGCACCTCGCCGGCACGCGCCAAGTGTTCAGAGCCGACGGTACATGGTAAACCGTGACGATGCCGATCCACATTGGCATTGCGGCTTCTTCAGGCATTGCTGGGAATCCGGCATGAGGCTACCAACATTGGAAGACTGCCCAGCATGTAACGATCACCGTAACAATGACGAACGCGGGAGTTTGTCGTCTGCAAGCCCACTCCGACTCATCCCCAAAGCCGTCCAGCTAAACCGAAGACGGCGACCTGTCCACGATCGGCTCAGTCCGATCCATCAGGACTTCTTCATCGATGAAAACCGGGATGGAGACAACCGCGATGACGAAGAGACCGACGATGAGGAATCGGCCAACCCCCAATGGTGCCCGTCCGATCTCTTTACGAAGACCCAGAAGAGGAGAATTCAACGGCTCAAGCGTGAAGGAAGAGAAGACGAGGTGCGACAAATGATCTACGAGCAGCGCCGTCGGCTGGGCAAAATCAAGAGACGGTGGGTACCCAAGCAGGAGAACGCTATGGCCAACGAAGAACAAGCCAAGGAAAGCCCAGCCGACCAAGCCAGAAGGGCAGCCAAAGGGAAGGGTAAAGCTACCGCATCAGTTAACATGGTCTTCGTGTTGCCGGCTGAGTTCGGCGCCCCCGAAGCCGACGCGGATGCTATCGAAGATGACCCGACAAAACTAACAATCTCGCCGGACGAGGCCATCTTCGACAAGCCCGAAGGGACCGAAAATCGGCACCTGAAACCGTTATACGTTAAAGGATTCGTTAATGGCAAGCCGATCTCCAAAATGCTGGTCGATGGGGGAGCAACAGTCAACCTCATGCCTTACGCAACTTTCAGAAAACTCGGAAAAGGGGCTAAAGACCTGATAAAAACCAACATGGTGCTCAAGGACTTCGGCGGCAACCCATCGGAGACCAAAGGCATTCTCAACGTCGAACTAACTATCGGCAACAAAACTGTGCCCACAACGTTCTTTGTCATCGACGGGAAGGGGTCTTACAGCCTGCTGCTCGGAAGGGACTGGATCCTCGCTAACTGCTGCATCCCTTCTACAATGCACCAGAGTCTGATCCAGTGGGACGGCGACAAGATCGAGATCGTGCCAGCCGACAAGTCAGTTAGTGTCGTCAGTGCCGATTTGCCACTTTGGGAAATCGAAGGCATCGATTGTTTATCTGGGAAAATCTGGCAAGCCGATTTTCTAAATGTGTCCAATTCGACAATACAGCCCATCGGAAGCGACGAGCCGCAGCTGCTGCTTTGAACAAGACATGGTGGAGGGCTCCAGCGTTCTCGGCGTAGCCACCGCGGACGAAGACGATGGCAAGTTAGGACAAGGCTTCACGTCGGCCGACGAGTTAGAAGAAATCGACATTGGCTCTGGTGATAAGCCGAGGCCGACGTACATTAGCAAAAATTTATCTCCTCATTGTAGATCCCAACTTATTGAATTACTAAAAGAATATAAAGATTGTTTCGCTTGGGAATACTTTGAGATGCCCGGTCTTAGCCGATCGATAGTGGTCCATCAGCTGCCGATCAAGGCAGGATATCGGCCATTCAAACAGCCTCCCAGGAGGTTCAAGGCCGATATGTACGACGCAATTAAAGCCGAAATCACTCGGCTATACGATGCAGGATTCATTCGGCCTTGCCGATACGCCGAGTGGGTCTCTAATATCGTCCCGGTATTGAAGAAGAACGGCAAACTTCGGGTATGCATCGACTTCAGAGACCTAAACAAGGCGACCACAAAAGACGAATACCCAATGCCAATAGTCGATCTGCTTATGGACGCTGCCTCAGGCCACAAAATCATCAGTTTCATGGACGGCAACGCGGGATATAACCAGATATTCATGGCCGAGGAGGATATCCACAAGACTGCTTTTCGATGCCCAGTGCGATCGGCCTCTATGAGTGGGTGGTGATGACATTCGGCTTAAAGAACGCTGGGGCAACATATCAAAGGGCAATGAATTACATCTTTCACGATATGATCGGCACACTAGTAGAGATAAACATTGACGACGTCGTCGTCAAGTCAAGAGAGATAGAAAGCCACATTGCCGATCTGAGGCAAGTGCTGGAGCGGACGAGAAAATATGGTTTGAAGATGAATCCGCTTAAATGTGCGTTCGGCGTGTCGGCCGGGCAATTCTTAGGGTTCCTCGTCCATGAAAGAGGGATTGAAGTCACGCCAAGGAGCATAAATGCTATCAAGACAATTCAACCCCCTAAGGATAAAAGACAGCTTCAGTCATTAATCGGAAAGATAAACTTCATCAGACGGTTCATAGCTAACCTCTCAGAAAAAATGGAGCCGTTCACACCATTGCTTCGGCTTAAGGCCGATCAGACATTCACATGGGGGTAGAGCAACAGAAAGCGTTAGACAACATAAAAGACTATCTAAGCTCCCCTCCAGTTCTAATGCCCCCACAAAAGGGAATGCCATTCAAGCTGTACCTGTCCGCCGATGACAAGTCAATCGGCTCTGTCCTAATCCAAGAAGTCAACGGCAAAGAAAGGGCCATTTTCTATCTTAGCCGGCGGCTACTAGATGCAGAGACCAGGTATTCACCCGTCGAGAAGTTATGTCTGTGCCTCTATTTCTCATGTACAAAGTTAAGGCACTATCTGCTGTCCAATGAGTGCACGGTAACTTGCAAAGCCGATGTAGTCAAGTACATGCTATTGGCTCCAGTGCTCAAAGGAAGGATCGGAAAATGGATCTTCGCGCTAACAGAGTTCGATCTGAGGTATCAGGCTCCAAGAGCAGTAAAAGGATAGGCCATAGCCGATTTCATTGTGGAACATAGAAATGATTCGATCGGCTCCGTGAAAATTATGCCTTGGACTTTGACTTTTGATGGCTCGGTATGCACCAACGGCTGCGGCATCGGCTTAGTCCTTATCTCGCCCAGGGGGCAAGCTTCGAGTTCGCTTTCGCCATCGACACCCACGCTACGAATAACCAAGTCGAGTATGAAGCCGTTCTCAAAGGGCTAACTCTGCTCAAGGAGGTGGAAGCTGACGCAGTCGAAATAATGGGAGACTCGTTGCTCGTCATCAGCCAATTATCAGGAGAATATGAGTGCAAAATCGACGCACTGATGATCTATCATCGACAGTGCCGGGAGTTAATGGATGGTTTTCGGCTAGTCACTTTGAAGCATATCCCCAGGGAGCAGAATTCAGAGGCCAATGATTTGGCTCAAGGGGCATCAGGCTACCGGCCGATGCTGAGAGACGTCGACGTAGGCGTGGCCACCATCACAACCGACGATTGGAGATTTGACGTCTACAATTATCTCAAAGACCCTTCTCAGTCGGCCACAAGGAAACTACGATACAAGGCGCTACGGTACGTATTGCTCGGTGAAGATTTATACTATCGGACGATTGATGGCGTACTACTCAAGTGTTTGGGGGCCGATCAAGCCACAGTGGCCATCGGGGAAGTACATGAAGGAATCTGCGGCACCCATCAATCGGCCCACAAAATGAAATGGCTACTTCGCCGAGCCGGATACTTCTGGCCGACAATGCTGGAGGATTGTTTCTAATACTATAAAGGGTGCCAAGACTGTCAAAAGTTCGGCACGATACGAGCGCCGGCGTCGGCCATGAACCCAATCATCAAGCCGTGGCCCTTCAGGGGATGGGGCATTGATATGATCGGCCAGATCAATCCACCTTCAAGCAAGGGGCACAAATTTATCCTAGTGGCCACAGACTATTTCACAAAATGGGTGGAAGTGATCCCCCTTAGAAAAGTGGATTCTAAGGATGCAATCGAGTTCGTCAAAGAACACATCATCTATCGATTTGGCATTCCGCAAACAATAACGACCGACCAGGGGTCCATCTTTGTTTCGGACGAGTTTGTCCAGTTTGCCGACGGCATGGGGATCAAGCTGCTTAACTCTTCGCCGTATTACGCGCAAGCAAACGGGCAGGTCGAAGCATCAAACAAAAGCTTGATCAAGCTGATTAAAAGAAAGATCTCTGAGCATCCTAAGCAATGACACACCCGATTGGCCGAATCATTATGGGCGTATCGGATGGCATGCCACGGGTCAATCCAAGTCCCCCCGTACAAACTGGTCTATGGACACGAAGCAGTGCTTCCATGGGAAAGTGTCATTGGCTCAAGGCGCATTCAGCTACAAGACCAACTCATAGCCGACGATTATTATAACCTCATGATAGACGAGTCGGAGGATCTCGCTTTATCAAGAATGAAAGCTTTAGAAAAAGTAACAAAAGATAAGGAACGAGTAGCCAGACATTACAATAAAAAGGTTGTGCCTAAATCATTTGAGGAAGGCGAACTCGTTTGGAAACTTATACTGCCGATCAGGTCTAGAGACAACAAATTCGGCAAGTGGTCACCAAATTGGGAGGGGCCTTTCAAGATCCAAAAATACGTCTCTAAAGGAGCTTACATGCTAAAAGGGTTGGACGGGGAGATATTCGGAAGGGCCCTCAATGGAAAATATCTAAAGAAATACTACCCGAGTGTGTGGATCAATGTGTGAGTCGGCTATCGTCACAACAGGCCGACCCACGACAGCTGATGCCTTACAAGGCATCGCCTTTAGGCATTCACATACGCCACCTCATACGCTCCATGATCGGCTCAGGATCCCCCGACAGAGATCAGAATGAATGAACGCATCGGACTCGCAAATTTTGTCAACATCAAAGCTATCAACAAAACTTGGGGGCATACACATGCGCGAGACAGTCGAAAAAATCAAAAGTCAAGCCGATTCTGATTACTCAAGCTAGAGAAATTGAAAAACCCCAAGTCAGACGAAACCAGGTACATTAAAATGAACTTTATTCGAAATCGGCGTGAGGCCGTCTTTGATTACATGTTCGCTAGGTAGTCCCTAATGGCCGCCAGGGCTCGTTCAATGGGCTCCGCAGTTTCCATCTCTAGAGCATCCAGGACCAAGTACTCCAGCCGAGTGACCCTTATGTCAGTGGTCGTGGTCGGCAGCTCGTTGGCAAGTTGGGCTTGCCTACCTTCCAGCCGATCGAGGCGCGCGAGCATCGAAGACGCCATGGGGGCAGCAGCCGGGATGCTGCCAAGATGAACAGGAGGCCTGGCCGCCGGGTGACGAGCCTCCAGCTCCCTGGAGTGTCTCACGTTCGCCCTCACTCGTCGGTCTTGACTCACCGACAGTTCGTACAGTGTCTCCATAATCTCCAGGATCACCCGAAGCGGATGAGGTGGCTGTAAAGAAACCCGTTCATGAGTATTCGAAGGGGGGAAATGCCGAGAATAGATAAGTTGGGGAATCACTTGGTTCACCGACGAGCTCGAAGAAGCCATGGGAAGCCTTGCCGAAGACTTGGAAGATTGGGCGTTGTACTACTGGGGGTTTGTCTCCTTCGGCCGTGAGTTATTCGGGAGGATCCGGAGGAGCCCATTTATAGAAAGAAAAGATACGGTTTTTAGATGTGAAAGGTCGCTGCCAACCCGAGAGTCGAAGCAAGAGTCGAAGAGATCATCATTAGAAGCGTCGAGAATCGTTGAATGACCAGCGACTGCACAAGTCTGGATACCTATCGCCCAGGACTCACGGGTTCCTGAAGTACATATTCGAGGGAATCGGCCTACGAAGACAGGTCGGCGACGTAATCAAGAATTACCGACCGATAACTAGCGAGACGAAGGTTCGAAAGATAAACGCTAAAAGTCGGGGCGTCACCTCGGAGAGATTTCGAACCAAACAAGTCAAGACGCCGCACACAGCCAAGGGACAATTCTACCTACGAACATAGCCGATTGTATCTACAAGCGCAAATAATAGAGACTATCCGGTTACATCGCAAGAACACAAATATGGTGCAGAAACGCGAGCTGACCTCACAAGGTCGGACAGTTTACAATCTCATTTCTTCAGGAAATCGGCTATGGCCGACAGAGCCGTCCGTCTAATCTAGTCGATTTCGCCGATTGCCCTAAGGTCGTCGGCCTCGGACCCGGCCACTGGTCGAGCGCTCTGCACCAAGCCCCGCAAATGCGCCACGGCCGCCCTGATGCTTTGACGCTCGGCTTCAACCCTGGCCGGCAGATCAGCCATATACTCCTCGTGGACGTCGATCTCGTTTGTAATTTGAACGAGGTCGGCCACCAATTGATCCCGACGGGCGCGAAGTTGCTCAAGCTTGGCCGTTGGCTCTGTCTTCAGGCGGTCGAAGGCGGCCTTCCATTTCTCAATGGCCTCTTTTGTCGATTGGATGGCAGCCGACCGCGCTTGACTCTCACGACAATCAATGACTCGCTGCCGGGCTCGTTCATATTTTAACTGATAGGCTTCCATGAAGGTTGCCGGCACGATGGCTTCGGCTACAGCATCCGGCAGCTGGTCTTGGATATCTCTGAACCGCGTGCGTATCGAGCCGCTGTCGACCACCAGCGCGTCCAATGAAGCTTCCAGCCGGTTGCCGATATCGGCTAAAGTGGCCCTCAGGTCCTCGGCCGACGCTGCGAGCGCTTCCTCGCCGGCATCACCGGGCTCCTTGAACTCCGACAAGTCAAAATTGAGAAGATTGGCCATGTTCTGCAGGAGAGAGAAAGGATCAGGGGCATGACAAAACCAATGGTTGAGATCAGTTAACTTACCATCGGCACCGTCGTCAGGGCTGTTGGCTCGGCAGGATCATTGCCCATGACCGTCCGGCCCTCTTTGCCGGCGTTATCGTCACTGCTCCCAACAGGCACAGTACATTCGCCCGAAGCCTGGGGGGCAGCCGATGGAGATCGCGGGAGCTACAGAAGAAAGGATTAGCGGATGAACTGATTGATTACCACGGACAAAGGGATGAGGGATGATTACCGGCGGTGCGGGGCGAGGAATGCGACTGGCCAATTTTTTGAACTACAAAGAACAGACGAATCAGGTGCAAGCGATCATCACGGGACCAGGCCCAACGAAGTAAAAGCTTACCGGAGGACGTCTTGTCGGCGGGCTTGGGGCTGGCGGAACGTCAGTTGGGGCGTTTACTGACTCGGACTCGAAGCCCCGGGTTCGACCGCTATTTGGGCGGCCGTTGGCGCCCCCTCATTGACAGCAGCGTCGAGGAATTGCTCGATGGCCGGATCTAGAGTGGGGAAGCTGTCGGCCGAGGCGACCGATTGTATCTTTTTCACCCTCTTGGGGGCAGGCGCGGCCGACGAACGCGGTGGTGGTGCCATTTTTCTTTTCAGCGCGATCGGATGACGCACTCTGCCCTCGCAACAGGGATGATAGTTTGGGCGCCCCCCAGCCGATGGCCGACGGAGCAAGGCCCCTACATCCGAACATCGAGTTATATTCGATGGGGCGTCGGAGTCGCTTACCGTCGGCCACTCATTTGTTTCTGCAAAGTCAAAACACGGATGTTAAATCGGCTGATACGGCCGATGAATGAATCATAAGAAAGAAATCGTTGACTTGAAGCAGGGATATACCGAGGGGATCTCATCCGACAGGAGCAGTTCGATGCAGCAAGACGGTCGTTGGTGAAAAATGTGGCGTTTGAGTTCAGACCACCATCGGTCATAAGCAACGCCGACGATACCGGGTAATAGAATTCATAGCTCCGGCTGTTGATCAGCCTTGGTGAACCCCGGTCGGCAGGATGCAGGGAGACAGAGAGGCGAGGAACAATTCTCTACACCTTGGGTTATCGGCTGAGTTGAGGTCATCCTAGTTGAAGTCAATCGGCGGCTCAAAAGATCCACAGTGCAGGTAGAAATACCAGGTGCGGTTGTCGCGGGACGGCCCATCGTAAAAAGCTCGTGAACCAATCGGCCAATAGCTCGGCCGATTGCCTTGAGCCTTCATGGGCGGTGGCTGCTTCTCCGTAGTTCATGCATCGCCTGGTGTCAATTTGGTTACCTTCTTCATCATCAATCGGCTCTAGCCGTGGAAATCCGACGTCTGTCAGACGGGGCCGACCAGCTACATTCTGGGTAGCTTACACCAGCCAGAGTTGGAGGAACCACCAGGGGCCACCAGTGTTGACCGGGGCGTTGGCAGCTTTTTTCATGGCAGCTTGATGTAGCATTTGATATGTGTAGCCGAGGAGATATTTTCCCAGTGCAAATTCCTTCCCGTCGGCTAGGATTTCGGCCATGTTTTGCCAATTAGCGGTCGGCCCACAGCTCGCTCCGCAGAATACAAACTTTTCCAGCCACATCATCAGAAAGGCGGTGTATTCCCGATGGCCGACTGTTCCATCTTTCATGTTTTGGGCAATGAAGCCGCTCCATCCACCGATAGCTTTGGTTTTGAACTGATGTTGGCCTTTTCGGTTCAAAACGCAGGGGTTAGCCGATGATTCGATATCCAGCCCAGTTGTCATATATACATCGGCTAGTGTAATGGTCATCGGCCCTTGCCTAAAGATGAAGGCGTTAAAACTGTCGTTCCAAAAGTAGGTCGCAGCCGATAGAAGCGGCTCGTCTTTCTCCATGCCAGCGATGGACAATTCCAAGCATTGGGCGAGTTTTCTCTCTTCCCATTGGGTGTACTTGGCCGACTGTATCCTTTTATATCATTCAGTCCAGGCTGCGTCAGTAGATGGCCAAGCTTTGAATATTCCGTTCCAATGGGAGAGAGATGGTTTGGCGGTGTTGAAAGGGATGCGGTTGGTTTCGGCTATGATTATATCAGTTGGGTCTGTGTTGTCGATAGGTCCGAGGAAATACTTCTCGCTTGTGTCGGATTGGGGATGAGTATTTGATGAGACAAGTGCTACATCCAAGAAGGGGAGAAAAGTACTAGTTAGGAATAATGGTGTTTTATGGTTCGGGACAGGAAAAGTATTAATTGGTAAGAGTATGGAATAAAATGCTACTGAAGAATCACCGAGCGAATCATTGGTATGAAGGCATTTGGAGAAGCGAGTTGGGAGTAAAATTGTAGATCGGAGAGAGAGTACTGGGGAACTCGGTTGTGGCGCGTGGAGCGATCCGTGGCGGCGGCGGATGGCGGCGTGGTTGCGGCCGGCGCGACGGTGGTGGCCGGCGAGTTGGAAGTACTCGATGCAGCGGCGGAGGCCATCGGGAAGTTCAGGGACGAAGATGAGTTTGAAGAACGTAGGGAAGGATGTCGAACGCCGATGGAGTCGCCGGAGGAGAGAGAGAAAGGGCAGGAAGTTTTTTCAAGAGGAAAGCCGAGCGCACGTTGAAGGCGTAAGCGGTTCGACCGAGAAAAGTGGATATTTAAAGAGTACTTGGGGAGAAGCCGAGACGGTTTAGACCAAGAAGGAAGCAAGAGTTGAATAGGCAAGCAAATCCGCAACACTTTGTATTACGGACTTGGGGGGCATGTGTTAACATTGAAATTTGGTAATTGAGTTCCTAAGTTTGTAGAGACGAAGTGAAATCAGATCGGCTGAAGAAAGGAATCATATCGACTGAAGAGGGGTCGGCTGCAGGGTTAGTCGGCTGAGGTTGGGTTGAACAGGAGTAGACAACAGCCGATTCTGGAATCTGGAAGAGATGAAGTCGTGTTCAGTATGGAAATTTGGGGGATAAATGAGAGATTCGGCTGTTAGGTATACGTTAAAAGATATTGCCACTCATGGATAGAGTCCTATAACGGCAATTGTATCTGTAATCTAGAGATTTGTTAGATTGTTAGTTGTGACACGGTATAGGTTTTGCTAGGGATAATATGGTGCTTTAAACAGTGGTCTAGATAGAGTCCAGGGTTGTTACAAGTATTTGTATTTCGGGTATAAATAGGACCCGAGGCCCTCTGTAAAAGAAGAATATAATCAATCTAATCTTCGGCGCATCGCCACCTTTTCCTTTTAGACGAACACTCTGTTTGGCTTTGGGCTGCATCGTCTCGATCCCCAAACTCAGGTAAATGTTTGTCATTAGTGGTAAGATTATCTGTTTCCTATACGGCACGGATACGGATACGTGTATCGGTATCCGACGGATACGGATACGGTGATACGCCAATTTATCTTAAAACCTGATACGCGGATACGTTTCAATATTTTTTAAAATAGATAGATATAGCGGTACAATAGTACAATACCATAACAATAGTTATAAATAAAGTACAACATCAACAGTTCACATTTCGCAAATGATACTACTCTCAAATTTAAATTAAAGAAAAGGATACATGTTGCAATACTCAAGCTTGCAACTACGCCTCTTGATCCTCATTGCCTTCATCATCATCGGCAAGTCCAAAAGACACACTTTGCGTTCAGGTTCATCAAGGGAAAGATTAGCAACTTCAAGAATTCCAACACCACGAGAGATTCAAAAGAGTCTCCTCCCACGTCCCACATCCTTGTTTCTCCTTTTGTGTATGCTTCATCCTTCGTGAGAGTTGTCTCAAATTGGAGTGTACAAAGACTAAATCTTCAGACGTTTTGGAGTTAAGGCATTCCTTTTCACGCTATGAATGAAACCGTAAGTGCTCCAGTTTCTTTCACAACGGGAAGATGAGGCTGGTTGGTTCAGCAATTTTGTTGCCAAATTCATCAAAAGAGGAGCATCTTGACCATAATTCGACCACCACGAGTAGGGGTAGCGACCACCTATCTTCAATTGACTCATGATCATTGAATTCTTGAGTACAACCCGAAAACTTGGCATATTCTTCTTTCACTTGAGCCAATTCTGCGGGTGCCGAAAAACTTCTTGAAGCACATCAACCTCATTTTGGAGACCTCTTTATCTTTGTGTGGGGGTACACGACCCACACCTCCATCTATCCATTGCGACTATAGTATCTACATAAACATAATATAAGAAAGTGAGATAAACAATGAAGTACAACTCAACTATAGATTGGTAGTGCAGAAATGCAGATTTTTACCTTGGGTTGAGAGAATGAGCTAAGCAATGAAGTGGATTATTTCCCTTGGTCCACCTAGCAATCAATATATTATTAATAACCGAGTATAAATCTGAAAACTCATTTGGTTGCTTCCCTTCATATTGATATATCTCCTTTTTTACTTGCTCAATCATGGAATCCCACATCTCATAAATTAAGTGAAGGCAAGGTGTATCGGTGTCCGCAACCCGTATCATGTCATGGATAGGAGTAGTAATCTTAAGAATATACTCCACCTTTGCCCACCACACCTCATTAAGTACAGTTTCACGGACAAAGCTGGAAATCTGATCATTATCTTTATAAATCTCCCATTCCCGACTAATTACCATTTGCTTTAGAGCCATTTTTACCTCTACCATTCGCTTCAGCATACACACAACCGATGCAAACCTTGTTTCAGCAATAGAAAGTAACCTCGATTACTAAACTTCTTGAACATTGAAAGACGCATGCCATGATTCATTATAAAATTCTTGATAGCATGGGCATCTCCTCTAACACTGTTTATAAATTCAAGTTCTTTCCAAACATATTCCTCTTCTTCATTTTTAGGGACTCTAGGCTCACAAATACTCTTCAAAGCAAGATTAAGAGTATGCACGACACAAGGTGTCCAGAATATGTTATCATATTCAGCTTCTATAAGAAGACCCGCACCTCTGCAATTTGCAGCATTATCTGTTATGATTTGAACAACATTGTGTGGACCCACTTCTTCAACAATGCTCTTTAGCTTCTCGGCGATGTATTCTTTGGTCTTAACTTCCCCTCACAATTATCTGCCCTCAAAAAAATAGCTGAATTCTCGAAACAAGCAACAAAGTTGATAAGTGGCCTCCTCGTGAATCTGTCCACCCATCTCGCACAAATTGTCACACCCTTGCCATGCCATGTGCTCTTGGAACTAGCTAACACTGTCAATTTGAGCCTTTTCTTCGCTAGAAGTCCCTCTCTAAGCCTATTGTACCCGGCATTTGATAACCTGTTAGAGGGCGGCTTCCAAAAGGCGAAGGCTTCTCTCAAGTAAGGATTTCTTGCGAAATTAAATGGTATACCTCCGAATAAAATGATCTAGCAATCGAGCATCCAAGTGCTTGCGATCTTGCATTGCCCAAGACTTCTCCAATATGCTTCCTAGTCCTTTTTGCCCTTCTTAGCGCCGGTGCCACCGTCGGTGCCACTGCTATCACGTTGAGCGGAGTTGTATGCATAGAGACAGTCTTCGTTTACCTCTTTCAACTAAATCTTTACACTTCGAACTTCATTCCTCATCCGTGTAAGCATCTCAAATGTCACATTTTTACAGTTCCAATTCCCTTGTTCTTGATTTGTAGTAGATGAGCTTCAACTCGTGTGTAGCTACTAAATCCATTGTAGTTACGTATTTGCACCGCCATCTTGTATTGCCACCCACAGATGCTCTCTCGTAACTAGGACATGATCCCACAATGGCGCCTTAATGTCGTGGGACATCCCAGTCCCGAAGAAGCAGCGGACCCGAAGCGGCACTTGAAGTTGGAGTCGACATCTAATCGAAATCGAAATAGAAGGGATGACTATATCATCGAAGAGGAAATCTCATGCGATGAGTGTGAGGTTGAGAGGTTAACATCGGATGAGAACCGATGGAGGGGAAAGAGGAGGGGGAAAGAGGAGGGGAAAGAGGAGGGGGAAGAGGAGGAACTCACCTCTGCGGCGACGCCGACGGCGACCTCCCTGCGGCGACGCCGACCCCGCGCCCTCCTCGCTTCGCTCGAGCTGCGCCGCGTGGCCCGTGCCCTCCCCGCTCTGCGCGCTTGCGCAGCCTCGCCCGCCCTCCCCGCTCCGCTCCCGTCTCCCCTACTCGCTCCTCCCCTGCGCCCTGCGGCCGAGCGACGCCGGCGACGGCGCCTCCCGCTCCCGCGCGTGTGCGCGACGACGCCTCCTGCTCCTGCGCGTGTGCGGCGACGACGCCCTCCCTGCTCGCACACGACGCCCTCCCGCTCCTGCGCACGTTCGGGAATGTAACGAAGTACGGCTAGGGTTCGGGAAGGGAGGTATTTGGGCCTTAGTTGGGCCAAAACGTATCCGATAATGGGCTACATTTGGCCCAATACGTATCAGACGAAGTATCCGATTTTTTTTGATTTATTTTTTTTCCGATACTTCTTGGATACGTATCCATGGCGTATCGGAGACGTATCCGTATCGGAGATGTATCCCTCGCGTATCCAGCGCCTAGGCAACGTATCGGGGTATCACAGTCTGTTTCTAATGCTTTCATCGCAATGATACATTAGAAATTAATGGTTTTACTACGTCATATATCATATAATGCATATGAATTAGGTCAATGTTTAGATCTATCTTGTAGTTGGCCCATCTCGTCAAGAATATATGATCAACAGGGCTAGATCTAAGGGTTGGTTGGTTCGTATGTAGTATCTACCATCTCATGGAATGTAAGTCGGTAGTAATAGATTGGATGTTTCTTTTGATACTTAATGCTGCATCAAGTTTGAACTATTAAGTCGTCTTTAGAACCATCAGTGATCTGTTCTTCTGGGATTTACATTATCTAGAGATAGCGTCGGGGTTTCAGCCGACCTTATTTGCCCTAATATAGTCGCTTATGTCAAGATCGTGTTCTTGGCGGATGTTGCTTATACGTTTGATCTAGGAATATTATCTTCACATGAGGTTCATCGGAATACCCAGGGATGGCAATGGTTCGGGTTCGGTTCGGGTACCCGCGGGTTTCGATGTTTCGGGTTTTGGTTTTGGTGCCTATTTCTTGCCTACGGGTTTGCGGTTTCGGATACCCGAAATAGTTCGGGTTTGGTTCGGTTATTAGATGTAACCCACGGATAACTCAAACCCGACCCGAAAATCTCCCCACTCCCCACAACCCTACCCGGCCACCCCATCCGATTCCATCCCCACTTCTTTTGTCGCGGTGCCACCAACCCTAGCCGCCGCCCGCCGCTGCCCTCCTCCACCCGTGCACCGGCCGTCCCCCAGCGCGCCGGTCTCCTCCACCCGCGCGTCGCGCCGGCCGTCCCCCAGCGCCTTCCAGCCGCGCGCCGCCGACCGTCCCCCAGCGCGCGCGTCACCGGCCTTCCCCCAGCGCGCGTGCCGCCGACCGTCCCCCAGCGCGCGCGCCGCCGGTCGTCCCTCAGCCCCAACGCCCTACAACCGCGCGCCGCCGGCCGTCCCCGTAGGGCGCGCTGCACGCGAAGTCGGATTCACGGCGGGAGAGCCTCGCGGAGGTGGTGGAGATCGGGCTGCGCCCGGACGACGGCCACCTTGACTTGGACGCCCTGGAGTGGAGGCGGCACTGGCTGCGCCGGAGCGCGCCGGGCGGCCCATGCTGGGATCCTTCTCGGCGTGCAGCAACGTCACCGGCATCCGCACCGACACGCGCGCCGTGGCACGCCTGCTGCACAGCTACGACGCGTACGCCTGCTTCGACTTCGCGTGCAGCGTGCCCTACGTCGGATTCGGGTTTCGGTTAATCCGTCGGATTTCGGGTATCCGCGGGTTTCGGTTTTGGTGATGGATTTTCACCCGAATCGGTTTCGGTTTCGGTTTCGGGTTTTAGATTCGGGTTTCGGTTTTGGGTGCCTAGAGACTCTACCTGAACCAAACCCGCCCCGTTGCCATCCCTAGGAATACCAGCCGGTTCGATGTTAGTTTCCCAGTATCGGCTAGGCTATTGATATGTATATTTATTATTCTTCGCTATGTTTGGATCGGGCGGCTGGTGACTGTCTCGGCGTGTCCGATACATTCCAGTCGCTTGGCCCAAATATGGTCTAGAATAGTATATATATATCCATGGATTTCCTTAGCCGATCTCGTGGGGATCTAACCTAACGCTTAACGAACACTAGCTTGTTTTTCTTGTTGATTAGCAGATCAAATCAACTGGCACGCTCTACACGCTGTAGGCAGCCGAGAAGGACCTGCACTGGAGTCAAGCAGATCTCCCAGGCCAGCGCGTGAGAGAGATTTCTCGTCAACAATATGCAAGAATCTAATTTAGCATGGCTAAGCAATACCGAAGATTTCCTTCGGACATGTCATGTCGTACGTTACAAATAATATACATACAGGTGATCAATGTCAAAACATGGCATATAATAAGTAGGGGAGTTCATATGTATATATAGCATGCATTTTGATTTAAATCAAACATAAGTTCGCAAATGGATTTAACATGTTCAATGGTAGTGATGACTTGCCTTGCTCGCACCCTTGTTGACCGGGGTCTTCGGTGCAATCAACAGCTCCCTCGGACACTATCCATACGTGCGAGAAATCTAATTGAATTCGATTATAACTCAAATAAAAATCACCAAAAGCCAAATAAATTGCAAAAGCGGCTCATAAAACTAGTCTACAATTTTAGACGAATTTAGGTTCGAGTTTCGACGAAATCCAAGTTAAAACGAGCAAGTTATAGTAATTTGAAGTTTTGCGATTCATCGATTTAATTTATTATGTGGTGACAAGGTTCCAATTTAATTTACTTTAAATTTTTGAAATATTTTTGAAATATTCTGATCGATGATTCAAGAATATTATGCTAAAAAAAGGTTAACTCCATTGTATTTCCAAATTTTATTGGACCGATAATCTCTAGAATTTAATAGTTTGATCCGCGAATAATTAATCCTAAAGTTCGACATTATTTTAAATAATTTGAAGTTTAAATTTTTGAAAGAAATTCATATAATAAAATTTTATTAACAATTAGACTATAATAAATTTCTAATTCAATTCATGCGATAATTACTCTCTTAATATTATTGAACTTTTAGCCTTTAATTAACCCTAATTTTATTTTAGAAAAATATATTCTTGCCTCAAAATTTTCTGAATAATTCCCTAAAATATATTTTTTCCTATTTCTTTTTCTTTCTTTTCTTCTTCTCTTTTCTCTTTTTCCTTTCCCCTTCTATTTTTCCTTTCCCTCATGTGTTCACTCTCTTCTCTCCCTCTCCCTCTCCCTCCTCTTTGTTTTCTTCCCTTCACTCCTTCTCTCTCTCCCTCTCTTCCCTTCTTCCCTCAGCTCGACCGGCGACAGTGAGGAGACGGCGTGCGGCGGTGGTTGGCTACGGGGGGAAAGAAAAAGGGCGACTTACCGTCGGTGGCGCAACGGCGTGGGCGGCGACGCAACACAGGCGCGGCGGTGGCGAAGCTCCGGCGCCGGCGCGGCTTGCTGCGGGGAGGAGGGGGAATGGGCGGTGAGGTGAGGGGAGAGAGGGCTTAGGCCAGCCTTTTATAGGCGCGGCCGGAGGAGAGAGGGGGGCCGGGGTGGCGCGGGGCAAGAAGGGACTGGCGTGGCGCAGCGGCGCGTGGCACCTGGCGCAAGGGTGCGCGGCGCGGTCGGCTGCGGGCGGCGTGGCGCGGGGCACGAGGCGACGTGTCGGCGTGCGCGCGCGCGCGGAGAGGAGCCGGGCGACGCGCGCACGGGCATGCACCGTGAGGGCGGGCATGGGCGGTGCGGCACGGCGGTGCGCGGCACGAGCGTGGCGTGTCGGCGTGCGGTGCGCGCGTGCGGAGAGAGGTCGGCGGCATTGTCGAGGCTGCGGGAGGCACGACACGGGGACAGCACGCGGCGCGGCCGGGTCGGCGGGCGGCGCGGTTAGCGCGCGCATGCGCGCGTGTGGCGCGTGGGGTGGGGGCCAGGAGCCCAGGGCGCCAGTCGAACACACGGCGCCGGTGAAGAGTGGGTCTTCCGATTTTCTTTTTTCTTTTCTTTTTCTTTTTCTTTTTATATTTTTTGTTTCTTTTGCATTTCACTTATAAAATTAAAATATAATTTTGGCCCAAACTATATTTAATTTAATTTTAAATTTTTAACCTTTTACCCAACTTTATTATTATTATTTATATATTTTCTTTATTTATTTATAATTAAATAATTATCTTACATTTTCCAAAAATAAATTTTGATCCCAAAATAAACTTTTATCAACCTTAGCTTTTCCAATTGCATATTTATAATTTTTATTTCTATATATTTTTAAATTTTGCAATTTCTTTTCCTTTAGTGTTTCAAACCCTTTTTCGACTCGTCATGTTTTAAATAAATATTCTTTACTTATATCACGCAACAAAACTCGCAAATAAGAGGCAATTAATTTTTAACAATCCAAAAGTTTTTGTAAGTTTTAAATTTTAGATTTTGATTTTTAAATCTCTGATTTTCAGGGTGTTACACCAGCCATATAGTCACCAGTCAGACTAGTGAAGTGGGCAGTCGGACTGGCCTGTAGGCCGGTCTGAGCGAGGTGGGGAAAGGTCGGACCGGCCCATGGACCGGTCTGACCGATGTAGGATGCGCCGGTCAGACCGGCCGTAGAGCCCGTCAGACCGACAGAAGCCGCAGAACTCACCCCCTCGTGTTGCTGCGTGATTGCCCCGTCGGTTTTGCTAAATATGTGATGTATAGGGGCTTGACTAGTGCTTGCGACAGAGGTAAACGACAAATCGGTCTTGGGAGGGCCGGATTTAGCACCCATATGAGCATTAAACATCCTATTGAAGCAAGTCTCCATAGCAGATTCAATTCTATTGTTGACAGCGACGGTGATGGACTCATCCACCGTACTGGCTACAAGCTGTTGAATAGGAAGAGCTAGGTCATCAGTACTTACCTCATCACGGATGACCTTGAGCGAGCTCCCGGGCTTGAGGACGACGCCTTGACGGGTCTTGGTACACGACTTGTCTAAGACCTCCTGCGTGATCGCTTTGATCCGCTCCTCCATTATCTTCCGCGCATCTTCATCCAGATCATCCAGCGAGATGTGGACGACGTTAGATGGGCTCACGTCTTGCGCAACTTGCTTCGTCATGGCGACGTCGAAATTGAGATGGCGTTGAGCGGACTTTCCCAGCGGAGTCGCCAAAAATCGTGTTGGCACCTTTTTTGGTAAAGGCACGAACACGATCAATACACCTAAACGCCTTGCGGTGACATAGAGTCGCCAACCACCTCGATCTAGCAAAGAACTAAAGCAAGATGAGTTTTATAGATTAAACGGGCTAACAAAACCGATTTAGATAAAACGATAGATAAACACCCATCTCGTGAGCGAACGAAAAGTTTTCAAGACAAACTTACAAAGAGATGTCGCACTCTCGCAGCGACGACGGACGATTTACGGTGCAAATCGACAAAGATGGACGAACTAATGTAGAAAAAAAATAAAAGAACGAGTCAATTGGCTAAAAACTAGAAAACTAGATTGATCTTGTGTTGTGTATATGTTGTTGCTAATTGAACCGGCCTTGGCCCTTAAATAGGGGTTGGTCTTGCCTTTCACAGGCCCTTTTCCATGTCTAATTCAGGGTAGACACCTTTAAAAACTCGAGACATACCGTATGAAGGAAGGAAATCCGAGTACCAATGATTTTGACTTGGTTTTGGACTCTGCCGGTCAGACCGGTCACATGTCGCCGGTCTGATCGGCCCTAAGGCCCAGTCTGACCGGCTTTCCCGAAAAAAACCGATAGACTTTCCAAACATTGACAATTTTTCTATCTCGATTTCTAGGTGTCAATTTTAGATGTAAACACTTCTCTTTTAACAGCAGGCGATCTGAGACATGAATATGCTAAGTACTACCTCATTCGATTATGGGGGTGCACCTCGACATTATCTAGATACGTCCCCAAAATCCAATGACTAGTAATATTTTGGGACAATCGTTTCCCACTGTGCATGGCCTATTGCATGGTTTCCCTGGGTGATATTTGAAGCAGTTGCCTATTTACTGAATCGACACGCTATTGTAATGTAGTGATAGATTGGTGCGATTAGTTGAAGTGTGACGTGGTTTTAGGCAAAATGTGAAGTAAAACTGTAAATGTACTCCCTCAGTTCCAAGTATTACATGATGTCTAATCTAATACTAGGTTTAGATTTAGATTTGTAGTAATAGGTAGTGTCTAATTTGTTACTATATTTTCTTCCAAGTATTAGATGATGTCTAATCTAGTACTAGGTTTAAATTCATAGTAATAGGTAATGTCTAATCTGTTATTATATTTTGGGACCTATCGTTTAAACATTTGCCTAGTTGATCAGAAAGATATGCCCTGCAATGACGATTTGTTCTCGAAATAAAGTCCACCAAATTTAAAATGAGGAAAATAACTGACTGACATGTTCAGTACCAAAATCAAACAGAGCTCCACCCAAACATGTCGAGATCATTTTAAATTCGATATCCCCGTTTTAACTTACAACAGTGAGGTGCATAACACCCCCACCTTCCCTCCCCCACCCCCACCCCCACCTTTCCCACTCTCATATCTTGGGTCAAAATATTCTACAAGCACGAGGGCTAGGGAATCGTCCAAAACATTAAACATAAACTTACTAAAGTTAAGGAGTAACTTTGTTCTGTAACAATGCTGGCCTGCAATTTTTTGTCAGGGGACTAGTAGAGCATCCGTCTTACATATTATCAGTATTGTGTATGATCTCATACAGTTGACCAGATCTATGGTACTATGATAAGATAAAGTCAAAAAAAAAGAGACATTTCCATATCAAGGAGTTATACAAAGCCATAATATAGTGTCATGGAATACAGGGTTCTTGAGAACAAAATAATGGACAAGATCGTCCACAAAAAGCGGCAAACCTTAAGAATATTGCGCTGCTGTCTTCGAGTAAACCAAGCAAAGTAGCTTAACATAGTCTCCAAAATCGCTTCCCCGTCCAGAAAGTACACCTGCAGCGTTTCATGGTTAGGTGCTAAGAAAGTACTATACTGTGCATGCAGTATGTTAATTAATGAAGTGTAAATTTAAGTCAGGTGGCTACAAAATCGAAGTGACTTCAGAAAAGAAGAGCATAAAAAGCCAAAGCATTCTGTACCAATTGACTTGTATATGTTGGGGTTTCAGAAGAATACAGAATCATTGGAAATAGCTGAACAAGGAGGCACTTAAGCAAATAGCAACAACAATAAGCCAAACGCCAGATTTCTAGCCAAATATCAGTACTTCAACGGTTTCAGCTTTCAGCTTTCAACTATCATATTATGCATGTTTTTATTTTTTTCAAATTATTTGCCAAATTCCTTTGCTGTAAAGAATAAGATTAAAAAGAAGGAGATCCTACATGTAGGGTAACGCCATGAGGCACTGAGGCATGATGTGAGAATGTAAGATGAACAATAGAGAATGAAACTTCAATAGAGAGAACATACTGGCAAGCAATTGACTACAGCCAATGCTGCAGACACACGAAATAAACAACTTAAACCATCTTCCAATATACGAGGAACATCTGCAATGAAAAGCAAGAGAGGCCATCGAGGTCGGTAAGAGGATAACTTAATAGAATGTGCTGCTGATAATAGATCACCCGCATAAACAAAAGTTCCCTGGCAAGGACTCAATCCAGGGTTATTATTTCCATTATGCAGCAATGATGAATTCCTTTCTTTCTGTAAGCACTCCAAAGAATATGGTCTGGCATAGGAGATCTCTATCCATGAAATCCCTGGGCCCAGAACAGGCACCAAACAGTACTCATCCTGTCAGAATTGATAAAAAAATGTATAAATCAGAGAAAGTTAATGCGAAAGGATAAGTTATATTATAGTAGGAACCAATCCCCCAGGATTATTCTAAGGGCTCTAATTCAGTGTTATTTTACCTCCAAACAGGCAAAGTTGCTTCTGCCATCTTCAGTCCCCCGCCATCCATTTCCACATTTTTTAAGCTTGACAACATCTTTTGCAATCAAACAATATTTATCTTCAACTTCCTTCTTGACAATGCCTTTCTCACTCATTCTTTGAAAGGCTATCAGATCATCTGGGCAAGATAGCTTGTCATTTATCTGCCAAAGATTCTTGCTTGCATCCATCCATGAGTTGGGAACACAGTAACCCTTTCTAGAACCAGTGGCACGATAGCTTTCAGAGCCTTCAAGGAGATCATGGCTGCTTATTTGTTCTACATTGTCCTGAGCAAGCATTTTCATCCATTCATCAGCTCTTGTTATGTTCAATCCATCCACAGAAAGGATAAAATTGTGAGCAGACAAGTATCCTGACAGAGGAGATGCTTCTGGGACTCCTGTAATCTGTTCTGACAGCCTTTCAGAACATGAAGGATCATGGAGATCTAAATAAGGACAAGTTCAAAGAAACAGACTTACCATAAGACCATCACCATTCACATAGAGAGGGTACAGCACCACAGGTAGTAAGAATGCCATGATGACACATACGGCACATAACTATTAGACATGCATAAATAAACATCATTATGCTTACAAAAATATGATAAGAAACTGCAGCAGTAATGCAGAACTGCAGAACTGGCATTTCTCAAATGCGCTCTTTTTTTTAATTCCAAAACTACTGGTCTCTATAGGTTTTAGCATGCATGGCACAAATACTGAAAATAGATGGAAATGCACTTTAAAATTAGAAGGAACAGAAATATATGGTCAAATAAAACAAGATATTTACTTCTTTTATTTTCAAAATAATCCATGCACACCAGCATTACTTACCATAACATTATGCCAAACCCCTGCACAATAAATCCGAAGCATCGAAAAAAGAGGTAGATTTTGCAGCTGGTCACAGTTCAGAGCAATTAATGCCCCAGGAAAAAGTGCAGCTATGAATACCGCAACATACTCAATCTGTATGCCCTCGCTGTCGCATATTTAGCAATGAATATGTCAGCAGTGTGCGAAAGGAATACTGTAAGTGGGTGAAAGTTAATCTTGTAAGTCAACACATAAAGCATGCCTTCTGCAAATGAATGCAAACACATGCAGAACATCTCGTAGAAAATGTGGGTCAGCAAATAAGGACCTTGCGGCTGCAACAGCATGTCCAAATTCGTGAAAAGCAATAGAAAAAACTGTTGATGCTATCATTGCTGTGATGTCCATTATTGATATGCCGAAGCTGGAAGCCTGCAATAATGTTGATTATGGGCACGCTGAATGGTTGATGTTAGAAGTTGACAAATGAAGGGACAAATTGTGCTCACCAATAGATTTTGTAGCCAGGTACTAAAAGATCTACCACTGAAATAAACTGCACCAATTGAGTCACACAATAGCATCTGAAACATGCGACAGACCACAATACATAAAACATGCACATTTCAAGGCAAACTACAACAATATGAAAGTTTCCAAAAAAAATTTAAAAAAGGATGAAGACCACTACTATCCCAGTGGTATCCTACACACTTCATAAAAAGAAATGTCAAGATTGATAGGGTGTGCTGGCTGTTCTAATGATTTAAACAACAATGTCAAGTCAACAGATTCATGATACAGGTAATGAACATTTTTTAGTTGACATACGTATTTCAGAGTATTGGTAATTATTCGATTACTGAACTTACCACTGATATTCCAACCAAAGCAGTAACGGAGAAATAAACTCCTGCAGAAAACCATGCTCTAATGTATCTGCCAAAAAGAAAGTTAACTAATTTACCATAACTGCAAATATAACCAATGGCTTGGCATCAGCAAAGTGAGTAGCAAGAAAACTATCAATATGGTTACCCCATAAGACTACACCTCCCCAAAGGGACATGAGTTTGTGCTACAACTTTCAGCAACAGCGAAGAAATTTAACTCCAAATGGTACAGATTGCTCCTAGAGTGCATTGTTTCTCACTCCTTTTTAAAGAAAAGAAACCCCTACATCTTATGTACACAAATGAAATAAGGTGCTAACTTGGCTATATTCTTGTTTATAGTATGTAAAAGTTCATGTCTAATTATATTTTAAATATATTCCTCTTTTTGTGGGAAAAAGGGTACAATATGCACATATAAGAAACGCTAAGGAATTGAAGAAGATAAAAGGTCAAAAGTTAAGATAAAGCATACCTAGCATATCTCCGTCCCAAATTAAATATGATGTCATTGAAGGAATATATTTTGCAGTCACAGTACCTAAATTTTGTATAAGCACAGTAAGTGAATATAATAATCATTGCCTCCACTAATACAAAATGACAGGAGTAAACTGCATTGAAATATATAAGAAATTGAAGAATAAAATGAAAGATAAAATCTGTGTGCAACATCTCATTGAATGCAATTCTTCCATGATAAGCTGATAAGCAGATTTAAATGGAATAGAGAAACTTGTTGTCCCGAAAATTAAGACCATTCTGCGGATGGCTAGATGTGGGGGAGACAATTCTATTTATCAGGATTAGGACTGAGGATGAATGGTGTATCCCAACAGCCGGTCTGAACCAGTGAACCCAACAGGATACATCACTAAAATTTGGTAAATTGATACAACACACAAATCGAATTTTCACCAACTGTTGAAAGTGTACTACTAGAAGAATAAAAACTACAACATTGCCAACCCATGTTAAATTTCCAAATCAAGCTTTATAAATTCGTCTAACGGTTGCCCACATCCTAAAAGCTCATAAACTCCAAATCAAGCATAGACGAGACGAACTAAATCAAGCTCTGCTCTACAAGAGACCAATGTAGCAGTACTGGGAAAACAATTACGAAGAAAGCAAGCATAGGCTCGATTTAGCCACGACTTAGGGTTTGGTGAGGGTAAGAAGCTAACTAAGATCTGACTAGATCGAGCAGTTTTGGGTCAGTCTCTTTAATTCACTAACCAGCAAGAGACGGAGTGCTCGGCGCGGTGGGCGGCGGCGCTCGAGGGCAGCACTGGCGGCGCACGGCCGCGCCGCCTGCTGCGGCCGACGTCACCGATCATTCGAGCGGCGGCGAGAACGAGAACTGCCGATATGCCTGGGACCCAGTAAGTTTGGGGGGATTAACTGCGCAGAGCGAAAATCTCAGCCGTCCGATGCATATCGGAGGGCTCATATTACCGATGGATTCCACCACGCCGACTGCTTGGCTCTCGCCTAGTCACATTTAGCAAAGGATCCCCTCCAATTTAACCAGATTTACATATCCACCCTCCTCCTCCGTGTCTTCCTTCCTCCTTCCATTCTGCTCGTTCGTGTCCGATTCGCAGCCACATCTCTCGGTGGCGGCAATCCGCCACAAGGACAGATCCAGCGGCGTCGAGCTACACCTGATCCAGGGGTAGCTCAAGCGAGGCTGCATTCTCGGTGGCAATTTCGTCTGCGTCCCGTTCGGCCTGATTCGAGGAGGAATCGGACGGATCGAGCAGGGTAGCGCAAGAAAGATTGGTCGGAAGGAGAAGAGAGGTGGGGATGATACTTCTCCAGTCGCCGTCCAGGTTTCTGCTCCAGATCCTGCAGGATCGCGTCGTCAGGTACGTCGCTGCGCGACCGACCATCCCTTTTTGGCCCCGCTCATCGCCCTTAGCTCATGCGGGTTTTGCGTGGTTTGCAGTGGCGACAAGGGCGTGGACATCGATTGCCACACGGTGGAATTCGACGATGTGCGGTATCATATCCAGGTAAGTAGTACCTAGTACCGTACTGCGGAATCTGGATATCCATTCTCGTGTGCCGTCTTTAGATTTTATCTTAAAACTGAGCTTGATATCTATATGTTGTTGCATCTATAGATGTATTTTGTCGTGTTAAATCTTTAATTTAGAGCTTCATTGAGTTTAGGATGCTGTATGCACACCAACTAAAATATGACCTGTTTTTCCGTGCTGAATCTTTCCAAGATCTCATGCTATTCATGCCATTGTTGTTACTGTGGGAAATGGAGTTGTTCTATGTATCGATTTGGTAAAATTTCCATCACTACTGTTTTGAGACCGATGGTTTCATATCCTTTGTTTAAGCAGCCTTCCATAATTCTTGTGATCGTTTTCACTTATACATTGCCTGGAGAGGCATGTATTTCACCATTTAACCAATATAAACACCTTAAATTCTTAATTCTCACATTTTCTCTTTCTTTTATGAATTAACTGAAATATGGACATCAATTTATTATTCATGTATTGGGTGTTAGGATCACCTGTTGCCTTCTTCATGTTTGATTTCCTAATGGATTGCTGGTCTTTGATTCCAGTTTTCTATGAGGAATCCAAAGGTAATGGTGCTATCAGTAGCATTGCCTCTCCCACCTCCTGAGGCCATGCTATATGATGGGCTTCCACTTGGTGCTATCGAGGCTATAAAGGCAGCTTATGGACCAGTCGTTCAAATTCTTGATCCCCCAAAGGATGGCTTTGATCTCACAATGAAGATAAACTTGACAAAGCTTCCGCCAGATGAAGGTTCTAGAGTTCCCTTTCCAAGGTTACCATTGCCTTGTTATGCTACATGAGTAATTAGATGATGGTCCTTTGGTGCAACCTAATGGTTAGAAAGGCATTCATTGTTTACAAATAGATGCTTTACAAATATGTCAGATATGTTATGTTTAATTATCAAGGGCTTCTCAGACCATAAATTGGCTAATTGTATAATCTTTTAGCTATATGGATGATTTTGATGCCTTCTGTAAATGAAAGTCAGTAGGTTTTGGGTAGTCCATTGAACTGTTAAGTCCATTTCATGTTGATAGAAGGAATTCTCATATTTTTGTTTTATACTGTTACACTTAATACCCTTGCTTGTAGATACTTGCACATATTCTTCCAAACATGGTAATGGATCAAAGTACTTTTTGTGTGCATTATTTATTTTGGTCAAGCCTATTGAAATCATGGAATTTCTATTTGTATCTTGTAACCACTACCGGGCTAACACTTTGATGTATTCCAGAGCAAAGAAATGCTGTCTTGACACAAATTGCATCTGTGAGAGAGGTGGTCCTGGGTGCACCACTGAAACTTCTGCTCAAGCATCTAGCTTCGAAGACAGTGGCTCCTAATGTTGACAAGCTGGTTGCTCTTGTTCACCGTCCTAATGAATCATTTTTCGTTGCTCCCCAGGTATGAATTTGAGAACTATAAATGTATCTATCATACTTGATAGCATAGTTTTCCTTTGGCAATTAACAACTAGGTAGGTTCTTAGATATATCAATTTAGATTAATCTGTTTAAGAATTAAGAGTTATGTATTTAACATTTACTTTTAGTTCATACATTCAATGAGATTAATTTCTTTTTCACAGGCAGACAAAGCTACAGTAGTATACCCTATGAGGTTCCAGGATTCCATTGATATAGTTTTAGCAACTTCCTTTCTGCAGGTATTTTGGACACTTCCTTCTTGTCTCTTTTATGTGCTTCAAGCAAGTATTTTTTTTATGATCATTTATACTCATCTTCAACAAACTGATCTTTACGCGTTTAGCAATACTGTCATGAAGACTTGAATGAATGCATGCCTTAAATTAATGGCTTTGTGAAAGCTTGACTTGAAGCCGTTTGTTGATGGCATAACCATATTATGAGAAGCAACTTACGGAAGGACATGATATGATGGGGCAACTCTGCCTTTTTTGTTTCAAACTTTGCTGGTTAAATCTAGGAATTTGTGGAAGCAAGGCGGACTGCTGCTCTTAACAACGCTCCTTCCTGCATGTGGTCTCCAGCACCACCTCTTGAGTTAAAAGGAGTACCTTCTGATGCACTAAATGCAAATGCTGGTTTCGTCACTTTTGGTAATATGTGTGTTTAAGCATTTTCTCCTGTTTTTTCCTATCTATTGAAGACCTTTTTTTATCTCACTGACTCATCTTTATGCAGTTGTTTTCCCTCGGCATGTTGAGGGTAAAAAGTTGGACAAAACAGTTTGGAGCTTGTTGACATTTCATGCTTATGTAAGCTACCATGTAAAAGTAAGGTCCTCTTTTCTTATATTGGCTGATCCATACTTATTAATTAGTCAAGTCATTGGATCTGTCATCCATGATTATGAATCAACCAACTGCATCCAATTCACGGATTTCCCATCAATTGGTTAAGTTTGGCTGAGTGAAGTTGAAAATCCACTGATTAATATTGACTATTCCCAACAAGATAATATTCTTTTGGTGCAAATGGCCCCAAGGGAACACACAAGTTGGATCTTTTGACCAGATTCCTGCCAAAAATATCAAGTTTTCTTAAGTCTATTATGGGTGAATTTTACCAAAGAAGAAAAATAATCTGGTTTGCCTAAGGCAGCTGAAATCGCTATTGCAGAAAGACACCTTGGAACGAATTGGAAATTTTCTCTTAACCTTGCCACGGTAATTTAAGCCACCTCCAGCATGGGATTTTAAGATTTTCATGATTCAATAGTTGGCGCAGTACTTTATTGGGAAATATTTTAACCTTGCCACGGTTTTCTCGTGCGCTTGCTTGTGGAACAGTTCTCTTCGGCTTTGCATACATGATTTTTACTCTTCCATGACTTGTAGTTTTTAACTTCACAAGTTCTCAATTCCTTCTGTTTCCTGTATGGCAGTGTTCTGAAGGATTCATGCACACCAGGATGAGACGTAGAGTAGAGTCTCTGATCCAGGTAATACAAACATATCCGTACTAAATTGATTTCTTTCAATATATCCTATTCAAAATTTCAAATTTATTTGTTACTTTTGTTCAGTACCTTTCACTCTTTCAGTTTTGAGTAGTTATGTAGTGGGCTAGTGGCAGATGCGGGTTTAGTATCTTGAAACAAATAGACTACAAAAGGATTGCTGTAACTTCACTTTACTGGGTTTTTCCTGCTAAAAGGCTAAAAGCTGGTGATGCACCGAGGCCACCTGAAATAAATTGATAGGCCATATCACTCCATGACTTAAAACTGAGTGTATTTAGTGTGCTAGGAAATTAGTCATGACAGCTTTCGGGCTATCGAAGAAACTACATTACGATTGCTCGCGTCTAATCGATAACTGTTTGAGAGCTACGGCTTTGATTCATGGAGGTATCACATTGTGAAGTAACATAGTTACTTAACATGGCATGTCCTATGAAGAACAGCACTGCATAACTATTGTTTTGCTGACCGACATTACATGCAGGCTTTGGATCGTGCAAAATCTGATGCAGAGAAGTTGAAGAAGTTGGTGAATGGCGGATCTTTCAAAAGGCTGGTTTGTGCAAATACCTTGAATTCGTGCTTAAACCCATCTTTTCTTTCACTTATTCAGACTCTCCTCGCAGAGCTTGAAGAATGACGTCAACTCGCGTCACTGAAGATGCTGTCGAGTGTCAGTGGAAGACCTTTCATCTAAGGAGCATAGAGCCTCAGCCGGTGAGACAGAATCCGCATCCAGCTGATGATGGCCTTGGTTTTTTTTGGGGGTGGGTGGGGGGAGGAGGATAGTGTACTTGTGGTGAATTGGGGAATAGATTATTTAAACTGAATTGACCGACTTTGCGACCCCATAACGGCGTATCACCTGAGGACGCTCTTTTCTCGTTGGCCCTTCTACCTCGATCCATCTTTTCACACTTATTTTATGTTTGTTGATTGATCCATCGGCCTAAGTCAGTCAGGCTATTATGAATTCGATTTTGTATAATATTTTTTTCTGTAGCTGGTCAGATGATGGTTATTTTCATGATAGCTGTTCTCAAATGGAAACTCAAAGCAGTTTTATTACATCATTATTATTACAGGCTAACACATGGTGCTCTTAAGTAAACAGTAGAACACTCCAGGCGCACGTCCAGAGGAGCAGCACCATTCCACAGCACACGCACAAGCTTTCACGGGCACGAAACCGGGAACGAGATCACGCGCCGGTCCCGGCGGCTCCCGCGTCGGCGCCGGCGCCGTGGCCGACCTTCTTGGCGTCGAAGGCGCGGTGGTCCACCTTGCGGGCGGCGGGCTCGTCGACCTTGTCCTGCACCTTGTCTATCTGGATGGCGCCCTGGTCCTCCCGCGACCGCAGGTCCGTGCGCGTGCGGTTCTCCCCGCCGCCCACCGACTCGTACGTCGTCGGCGTCGTCTCACCCATCGGCTGCGCACCCTGGGCCCCCGACATCACTGCGAAGCTTTGGCTCGGCTGCTGCTGCTGCTTCCTTTCCGCTGAACTCTCGTAGTCTCGCTTGTTGATGCCTTGCTGCCGTTCGGCCGCTGATAGTGCCGCCTCGCCGGAACGAGCTATAAATAGCCCGGCTGCGGCGTCGCGCGAGAGGGGGTGCGTGACGTGCGTCCGCGTGAGGAGGAGGCGAGGCGGCGCGTGGCATGGGTCAGGAGGAACGTGGCGGGACACTTGGGCCGGAAAAACTGCGCGCGGCGTCGGGCGCTGGACTCGTGTCACGGCCACGCAGCTCAGGCGACGCGACGTACGCTTTGGCCGGCGCCCGGACGCCTGGTAGTCATGGCAGGATAAACATCTGCTCCCAGGGCCGTGCGTAACGTATGAGATAATGGCCGGCGTGCACGACGTGACGACGAACCAGTGGCTATCCGGCGGTGACGGCCCCCGCTGCCATTTGGGATGGCATACAACAACTCCACAATCCCAGCACTCCAGGTCAAACATCAACGATCTGAGTCCAGGGCTGATAGCCTGACACGTTGGAGCAAGTTTGCTAAGACTACACGTCTGCAGCAGGGCAAGTATTTACGGAAGCTTCATAGTAAACTTTCCAGCTGCAAATTGATAAACTTTCCAGCTGCAAATTGATCATTCGGCTGGCGTCGTCGTGACCATCCAAGTAGCCAATACAAATCATTTACTACAGCACAATTATCAAGCTTTGATTGAAGGGAGTCGAGGTACGAATTATCAAACCATAAAAAAAGAGTAAAGTATATCATTCTCCAGGCAGACACTAATATGAAACTGATAAGCATCAGCAATGACAGATTGTTCTATATATCCTTTATTTGGAAGGTCCCGCCTACGTGATATCAGCATCTATGGACTGCTTGGATTGAACAATTTGCACCGATGCTGTAAAATTTCATTCAGTCCAGCATGAAAACTCGAATGGTAATGGTGATACAGCCAAAATGACTTTAAAATGAAGGGTAATGAAGCACTGAAGTTGCCAAGAGTATCTTGTAAAGCTCAGTTGGCTAGTCTTGACCGGAGCTCTGCAGCAACCGCATCAATGAACTCTTCAGTGTTCAGGTAATGGCTTCTTGTGACACTGCAAGTCAAAAAGGAAAATAAAGGAAACACAATGAGTTCTTTTATCATGCCAACAAAACTTTGCAGAAAAAACACAACTGAAGTGCATGAGGCAAAAACTGAACAGCATAACATACTTTGAAGATCCATGAATAAGAAGAGCAAGGTCTTTGGTCATCTTCCCAGATTCCACAGTTCCAACACAAGCAGCTTCAAGTTTCAGTGCAAAATCAAGAAGTCTAGCATTGTCGTCAAGCTTTGCCCTGCAGTGCACAAACAGTTCATTTGCCATGAGTTAATATCCAACTCAGAGAGCCAAGCCCAAGTATAGAAGGGTATGTGCTAATTTGCTATTTTGGATTTTTTTTTTTTGACGAAACAATAAGATGATGCTAATTCACCATATAGCTGACCAAAGATAATACTTGTAACAAATAATTCTAAGTGCTAGAGACATAAAGTAGGTAGGACTTGTACCTGTGTGCAAGTCCTCTGGTCCAAGCAAAGATTGAAGCAATGCTGTTTGTGCTGGTTTCGCCTCCCTTCTGGTGAACACGGAAATGACGCGTAACTGTTCCATGGGCAGCTTCAGCTTCAATTGTTTTTCCATCAGGGCACACCTACATATTGAAAAAAATTGTGCCATGTTAAGAAATTCAAATTAGGCTGGGTTCAACCGAAATTAAAGTTTTCCACTGTACAGAAGACAACACCCTAAAACAATATTTTCATTATTTACTCATGAACAATAACGTAGAAGTTCAATACGTACCAATACTGATGTCATCAAACCCAACGAACCAAAGCCTACACATTTATAGATCCAATGAATTATTTAACAGTAAGCATCACAGTCAGCATCGTTTATCATGAAACTAGGAAAAAGGATAACATTTTTTGCACATTTAATGCATGGTTCAGAAGTTAGCATATGGTACCTTGAGCTAAGAAATCACTCTGCACATCTCCATCATAATTCTTGCAAGCCCACACATAGCCTCCTTCACTCTTAAGTGCATAGGCAACCATGTCATCGATAAGACGATGCTCATACCTAAAAGAAGTCAAGATCATGACACATGTGAGAAAAGCTTCTCAGAGAATTTGAAACAACAAAACAAGTTACCATATTCCGGCAGCCTCAAACTTGGATTTCCACCCAGCTTCATAGACCTCCTGGAAAATGTCCTTGAACCTGCATCATCAAAAAATATTATACCAGTTATGTATGTCACATGAAAAGATTAGTCAGATACACAATCGCAGCCTGGATACCTAAACCAATATTTGAATAAATAGTAGGTGTAGATGTGCAACATGTACTACCTTCCATCATATTTCTTCAGGATTGTGTTTTTAGTGCTAAGATAAAGCGGCCATTTTTTCTCATAAGCAGTTGTCATTGAAGCTTCAGCAAAAGCTCGGATTGACTATAAAAAGAGTTACAGAAATGGTCAGAAATTACATTACTTTTCAACTAAAGGAGACTACTATGCAGTTTACAGTACCTCATCAGTGTTGTACATAGACAAAGCAACTCCTCCAGCACCAGTGAAGTTGAACACCTCCAGATCAATCTGCTCATCTTTTCCCTCTGTAACAACAGAAAAATAACATGAGATCAAATTTTGCTCACATCAGTTCAGTGAACAACAAATAATAAAGTGTAGCCAAGCAACCATACCAAAAACCAACTTGAGCTTGCCAGGCCCCTTCAGAACTGCATCAGTTGCCCGGTACTGATCACCAAAGGCATGCCTTCCAATGCAAATGGGCTTAGTCCATCCTGGTTTCACCAATAGTTCAATGTTACAGATGAACTTAGTTCATTCAAAAAAGAATAGTTTCATTTCCTCTTAAATACCTGGAACAAGCCTTGGGACATTTTTGCATATAATTGGCTCTCTGAATACAGTGCCTAAAGGTAACAAGAAAGAATGTCAAACGCAATGAGAAAGGGAAATGTCAACAGCCAAATTATGGGTGTTACATCAAAATAATGGTATCAGCTTACCATTAATAATGTTCCTAATTGTACCGTTTGGGCTCTTCCACATTTGCTTTAGGTTGAACTCCTTAACCCGAGCTTCATCTGGAATAGTGTTGAAATAGTCAGAGATAAGAGTCAAATGAAGAATATATCTTTTAGCTGCATAAGAGGCTAATATACCTGGAGTAATCGTTGCACACTTAATAGCCACATTGTACCTGCATGGCATTGGATTAGAAAGGTAAGCAATATGCAAAAATAGTGAAATGTACATACGGTATAGTTGTATGATCAAAGTGTACGTATTACTATTATAGCTAAATTCAGAAAGGTCCTACGAGTATCTACCACAATACACGGATTGCAGTTTACTAGTAATGATTAAAGATAGACACACCAAACTGCATTCACACAAATCAATGAAAACAGTTTGATCACAAATTAATTGTCTTCTTAGCGCTGATTTTAAAATATCTTAAATTCCTTACTTGAGAGTAGCCTCTGCAGCCTCCACAGTGACCTTGTCATCAGTTGCATCACGGTGGAGAACTCCCAAGTCATAGTACTTAATGTCCAGATCCAAAAATGGAAATATAAGCTGAAAGAAACAAGATTGTCAGTTGACTATATACATGAGAGAAACAGGAAAAACACACATAAATAATATCAGATTAATCACAACACAGAGAAGGCAATATATTCATTACCTTGTCCTTGATAGACTGCCAGAATACCCTGGTCATCTCATCACCTGGAGTATGTGAATTACAAATCAGTTAGTTCCATAAGATGAAACAGAAGTTCGCTGATATATTATGTGTGCAAATAATCTCTTTTCGACTTATTACAAACACAATGGCGAACCCTGAATTCCTGATATATCTATAAGGATGTGGCAGTGTTTACAACGATTTCTCAATAGAGATCTTCTCTTCGTTATATTTAAAGAACAAAGGAACAGTTAGCTTATCGGACGAGCCCTGATGATGTTTGGACATCAAACATGATCAATTGCATCTGGAAATAGCCTCACAAAGTATATATCCATATCCAAACGACACCCAGAATTCTGGACTCTAAACCCACTATTCAAAATTTTCACATCATGCATCCAATTCACAACACTTTCGTCAGCTGCACATAGATCATCCATCAGGGCATCGCATATATGCATATATCTCTACATGCTAAAATCCGGCCTCTAACACGGCAGCAAATCGTCTCCCGCGTCTCCACAAACTAATATAGCGGCAGCTCGGCTCCACAGAGTGATTACGCGCTAAAACCTACGCGCACGAACTCGACGCACCATCGCCTAGCCTAAACAAAGCAACCTCAACGGAACAACAACAACGATTCGCCAGATCACGCGGATCTCCCCGCGACACCCACGAACCAAAATTCAAAACCCATATCATGAGAACGGCGTCTCGTGCGCGACAGCGCGAGACAGATCTGCTTGTGCGGGGAGGGAAGCGGGATCTAACCGTCCATCTCGACGATGGGGTTGGCGACCTTAATCTTCTCGAACGCCATGGCGGCTGCGGCGGAGGCGGCCGGGCGCGGCGCGGCGCTGATTGCCTCGGAGATCGGGAGCCGGTGGGAAGCAGCCGGCGGCGGCGGAGGAGGATGTGGAAGAGAAGAGTGGCTCGGGCAGAGACAGAGAGAAAGATGCGAACAGTTGGGCGAGCGCATTTAAAGAACAGACGGGTGGGAGTATGGGTCCCACCTGTCATATATATTTTGAGTAGTAGTAATATTTTTCGGCTTGCATAATTGTTGAACTTTGATTAATTATAGGATCAGATTGTGGGGCCCACTTGAATGTGAATCTGGGTGCGTGGGGTTGGTGGGCAATGTTGGACGATGGACTCCGGCGGCCAAAGAGTTTGGCACTGTGAGGTTATTCGAGGAGTAGAGATTTTTGCAGCGATTAGTTTTGGTAGGTATCTCTTTTTTGACCAATCATTTGGATTAGGTGGTAGTAGTAGAAACTCGAATTGGAGTGTCCATGACGTAAGAGTTGCTACTATCAGTATATAGAGAATAGTAGTCTCTCGTGTGACACCTCGAAATTAATCTCTTTCTAATCCTCAGAACTCGGGGATAAATGAATGCACGACGTGGCAGTTGGTTAGTATTTTTCTTCCCAAATCCAAACGGTGTGACCGTGTGAGGGTGTGAGATTGCAATCAAACCCAACAAAAATGATAGCACCACACACGCAGCGCGTGACCAATCGGCCGCGCACATGCATGGCCGCGCCGTAGTTTAGGCGTTTAGCCGTAGCATTAGCACGTCACGTGCGCATGAGATTCTCAAATGAACACAACTACTCCACGAGCATTTGGGCCGGGGAGGTAGGCTATTATCTGCACCTAATCAACGTCACGGCTCATAGAGGTGTCTGTGTACTATCAAGTATCAACAATGATCCCCTGCATTACTGTTGCAACAAACTGCAAAAGAATATGTGTAGACTACTACTAAACCTCGCAGCAATTTTTACCAGCTGAAAGCCTCTGATCAGAAATAAAAACAGCTTTTTGGCCCATAATCCTACATGAAATCCGTACGAAAATCAGTTTAGGAGGGACTTAAGTAGGCCCACAAGGTAGTGGCTCCATGTGTCAGTAATCATGTGCAAACAACATCAAGTCAATAAACCATTCTATCATGTGGGATGCAGTCATGCAGAGAAGCAAATTTCCCACCTACTCTTACCCACTTGCCACGTTAGCAAGTCCATAATTCACACTCCATACTCCATAGTCCATTTCTACGTGTAAAACAAAAACCCTGCCCTCCTCTCAAAGGGGAAAAAAGAATGAAAGAAACATTTGTCACATATCTAATTTATTTCACTCTTTTAAGCTACTTACCGTAAAACATATCTATAAATGTGTGTTTCAGAAGCTCTTTTCACAAACATCATGTGGGTTAGTTGAGCGTAGCTTTCTTATAGTTGAATGCCATTCTTTGATTCTTTGAGGTTTCCATTTGTGCTAAAAGGGTTTAGAAAAAAATATCTACAAAGGTCTAAAGCAATGTTAAAATCATGAAAAGATCACCTGCCCTTTTCATGACAAGGAGCTAAAGTAGGCCACTGCCTAATGGCAGCCCGAAAAGCACTACTGAAGAAACGAAACAGTTTTTTTTACAGGACCCTCGATAGATTTCAGACGGGTCATAAGTGGCCGCGTCTAGAAAAATCGAAGATATATTATCCCGTGTGGCCCCTTAAGCGACCGTACGGGGTAATCCATTTTTCCTTGCGGCCGATTAAGTGAGCCGCACGGGATAATCAATTTTTTCGTACGGTCACTTAAGTGGGCCGCACGGAATGATGTCCATATATGTTGTTGAGTTAATATTAAGGTTATGTATAAATTTGAGATATATACAAGTTCATAACTTCATATAAGGTATATAAATTTAAAACTTAGAGTTCATTTAGATGAACCTATAATAGAGTAGCTCACACTGCATATATAATATAGTTTATGCACGTGTAACAAGTTTTTGTGCGCATTGTTTCTCTTTCGTCCTCTAACTCAGAGTCGATTTTTAAAACGGTCATAACTTTTGCATACGGACTCCGATCGAGACGTTCCATATATGAAAATCGATGAAAAAATTTTTTGGATGAGTTCGTCCGTCGCTTTGCCGCGTTCGGTGATTTTATTTTGCCTAAAAACGCCTTCGAAGGTTGCCTTTTCAAGCCCGGAAGCTTTTTTCTGATTCTGAGTGTGTCTTCTGAATTTTTCACCGGACACGTCTTTCGCTTGTTTAGGCTTAAATTTTTATGGTTACCTCTCGTGTGCTTCTAAGTCAAGAAAAAATATTAAAAAAATAAAACAAAAAGTCGAGCTTTCCAAAAAAATAACATCAGATAAAAAGCAAAAATAGAGAGGGACAAAAGAGAAACAATATATCTAGAGAAGCACATAGTCTAGGATTGCAATATAAACTCAAGCTTCAAAAGGAATATGTTAATTATGTATGAGTTACCATGTTAATCATAGCTTCTTATAAAGTATATAAACTTTGAAATGTTTAGATGCAACGAGGTGTAATCATTTGTGAACAACATATAGTCTTATTTGATCAAAATTGATTGAATTTTTTATGATAGTGTTATGAAACAAAAATAAGTTGTCATGTTGATTTATAGAAATTTCTGACCAAATTTAGATATTATTATAATTTTTATAGTTCATAAGGTTTATAGATTATCGCGTGCGGACGGCTTAAAAGCTCGCACGTAAAGATAGTTTTTCATGCGGACGGCTTAAGCGGCCCGCATGAAATGATAATATTTCTGTGCGGGCCACGCACGGAAAGATAATCTTTTCATGCGGGCGCTTAAGCCGCCCATACACGATGATCACCACCGCCTATATAGGTGTGCGCGGGCTCCGAAAATTTCTAACTCCCGACGAAATGTTCTAGTGCCTCCTCTTTCTCCTCCTCCTCCTCCTCCTCCGCCTCCTCGGCCCACCTCCACCGACTACGGCCGCCTCCTTCTCCTTCGCCGCCTCCGACCGTGGCCTCCTCCTCAAACCGCGACCGCCTCCTCCTCCTCACCGCCGCCACCTCCAACCGCGGCCTCCTCCTCCTCCTCCGACCGCTTCCGCGACCGCGACCGCCTCCTCCGCCACCACCGCTGCCTCCTCCGACCGCATTGCATTGTAAAATTTGTTGTATTGTAAAATTTGTTATAAAATTATACATATGAATATGGTAAAATTATGATGATGATGTGAAATTATTTTTGTGTAATTTATGATGTGATATTAGTTGTCAATTTAATTCAATAATTCAATATGTAATATAGAACGGATGTATCTTCCCGTGCGGACGGCTTAAGTGGCCCGCACGAGATAATCGATTTTCTCATGCGGTTAGGCCGCCCGCACAAAAAAATTGATTTTCCCAAACATTCTCACGCGTGCGGGCAAGCCTTCCGCATAAGAAGATGACTTTCGGCCTACACGAAAAAATCAATTCTCTAGTAGTGAAGCTAACATGGCAATGAGACATTTGGAAATTGGATTCTTGAACGATCAACACTCAGCAAGGCACCATTCCCCTAGAAAAAAGGACAACATTAGAATTTATAGCCTTATAGTAGGAGATGGACTAATGGAATCTAGCAACACAAATCAGATATTATCTAAAGAAAAGAAACTCACGAGCCCTCATGTCGCCCCTAAGCGGACAACTCGAGTGGCGACCACAACCTCAACGTTCCTTCCCTCGCCGCCCTCCCTTCACTCCTCGTCATCATCGGAGCTGGTCATCGAAATCCATGAAGCGACGAGGATGGTGGTGCGGGGGCATCCTCTTTTCCCGAGCCCTCGGAGTTTCATATTGTGCAAGATCTAGCTGTGGTCATTGTCCGAGACGGACTTGAGTCAGCGACGACAACGACATGATGAGTTGTACACGACAACAAAGACGGTGATAGAGATGACAATGACAGAGCTAGTAGATGGTCGGTGAGGTGATGGCGCAAGTGTCAAATCTAGGAGATATTTTATTGTTGATGTACCGATATGTGTCACTAATTACACTATGAGAAAACATAGAAATTGGGTTTAATTCTTCTTATGTGTTGGTTTTTATTTTCAGTCTTTATGATATTGCCTGATTGTTTACTCTTTTTGAGATAATATTATAATAAATGGTTGTAGTTTTCTTAAGCAAATACCGAGATTTATTTCATTATTAAAAAACATACCTGACTTGTTGAAATGTATTCTTAAAAAACATGTATCATAAAAACCCAAAATCAGACCTATACAAATAACATATTTTAATCAAAGATAGCACCCAACACCACACTAAAATAATCTATATTTACTTGTTTTCTATGGAGATAGCAATTTTTTTAGTTGATGATTCGAACCAACAAATTCGCTCAGTTTCGCTGTTCCAATTAATATGTCGGTTCGGTTTCGCTGTTCTAATCAAATATGTCCGGTTCGCTAACCGCGTTTATCTGGCGGTGTTCATGATTCAATTAGAAGTACGATTGTTTGATTTATGCTAAAACTAGAGATGGCCTATGATGAAACCAAGGTACTGCTATACGTGGCAAAGAGCTAAATCCTCAAGATAAAAAGGTACCAAACCATAATAAATCATTATATGTTAGATATATTTTCCTATACTCTAGGTGTATCAGTAGACTCCGCACGAATACACAGGGCTCTTGTGCTTTCCCTCGAAAAACGGGGTCTTGCACTTGAGATACCCAAGCCCCGCCACATGACCTCCACGTCAAAATCCACCTTCCCCATCATGTGTTGCTAGGTAGGTCCGTACCATACCGTGCAGCTCCTCCCGTAGCACCGCGCTCTCTGCCTTGGCGTACACCGTAGCCACGTCGTTGGCAGCGCCGCCGCCCCGCCGCAGCCGCTGGCCGTCGATGCAGAACAGCGGCACGGCGCCCTGACGCTATGGTACGAGACGCTTAGCATGGACGACCACCAGTCGCGTCACTGCCCCCGACGCAGGCCGTGTACCCCCTCGCCGACCCCGCTCACGTCGATGGTGAGGTGGAAAGCTGGTGGCGCTCCGTGATCCGGCGCAGTGCCGGCCCTGGGCAGGGCAAGCTGTGTGACTGCACTGGGCCTCCGGCGTCCAAGAGCCCCATTATATATATATATATATATATATATATATATATATATATATATATATATATATATATATATATATTGTTTTTATTACTAACTTAGTAAATATACTAGCAAAATGTCTGTGCGTTGCAATGGAACGATGACGCAGGGAGGAAAGCAGGCGGAGGGCGAAGGTACAAGCGGCGACGCGGGAGCTCCGAGCGATGACGGGGGAGAGCACAGGCGCGACGTGGATGGGGACGGAAGAGAGGGACATAGGAGATCCTTTTTTTCATCCAAGCCTTTCCTTTCTTTTTAGTCAAGGGGTTTTATGTAAAATAACCAGAGACGAACGAAAATTTTGAATAAAAACACTACTTACTCTATATATAGTTATGGTTATATATATACATATATAACTTTGAAAGCAAGAGTATCTTCCAACTTTATGTATCACTGGACCTTGATTAAGAAATAATATCAGATAGACATTTAGTCTAAGTTAATTTAATTTCACAAAATTAAGTTAAAAATATAATGAAAATATATATTTACTTACTGATATTTTAAATTGATTAGAAATTTGGTAAAAGTTTAAAATATTTATGATTTCGATATTATTAGTTAAAAAGTATATTGATGAATAGGATAAGTTGCATGTATATCGACGGCGGCGCGCTAGCTCATGTGTGCAGCGTGTGCTCGGCTGTCGCTCAGGGCAATGCACGGCGACGCAAGAGGCGCGTAAGTCGGGCTCGCCTGCTGTAAGTGAGGAAAGTGAGGCAACAATGGAGCGAGAGGTTATACGGATCGGAAATTTTATAGATTTGGAGGAAAAAACGATTTGATAATCGAAAAGTTATAGATTTTTTAAGTAGTTAAGAGAAGCTCTATCATACGTATAACTGAGTTTTTTTAAAAAATAGCTAGGTGAATTGCGAGTTAATTTTGGAAAAACTCAAGACGTTTTCTGCAAAATAGACAGGCAAAACAAAATTTAGATAAAAATACTACTTGTTTTATAGATAATTATAGATATAGATTTTGTTGAGGAATAAGTATGTTTAACTTAACATAACAACTCAATTGTTATCAGTTATTTAAAAACATAGATTTTACTATAGTTGGAAGGTATAAGAATGGTAATATCTTGATTGGATTATCAAAAGTATATATTTGTTTTTATAACAATGCTTTAAAAATAGTACTTTAAAATAATTAGTGCGACTAATTATAAAAAATCTAGCTAATATTTTTAAACTATATACTTTCTCAATTTCAAATTAATTTATTATTTTAGATTTGTTATAAGTCAAATATTTTAATCTTTCATCATTAGTTTCTATAAACCAAGATTCAAAATTTTCAGATACATCATGAAAAATATTTTATAATATATAATTCATATGATGTTAAAGTATATATTTTTTAAAAATTAATGATTAAAGATATGTTTAACTCATGACAAACCTAAAACGATAATTAATTTAAAATAGATAGAGTAAAGTTAAATATTATATATGGTCTAAATAAAAAATCAAAACTAAAGGCCTTCATTTTATTTTATCCAGGCCCTTCAAATTATCCGGACCGGCCCTGATCCGATGACGACGGAGGTAGAAGTTCGGAGTGGTGCTGCGGGCCACGAACATGAATATGATTAGGATGACCCCAGTGCGATGCCTCCAAAGAAGGTCAGTGCGATATCATCGGCGGTGAGTCGGATCTCACCCATCTTGTCAAGCAAGGGCCCACGAGGAGGATCAACTTTAGCTGTACACGTCTTAACTATATCTATACTAACATAAAATATACAAATTTCACTAAACAGTGCAATTAGCAATATCCTAAGTTGGGCTCATGCCGAAGTGGGACCCGGGGTACCACTCCGCCATGATATGTCGACGCTCGTCCCGGGGTACCACTCCGTCATGATGCGCATCACCAGCGGCGTCGGGATGTAGTTGGTCGAGACGGCGTTCACGCACACGCCGGAGCGCGCCATCTCTCCGGCGACGGCGCGGACCACGCCGACCACGGCGGACTTGGACACGCTGTACGGGTGCGGCGTCACACTGCCCATCACGCCGGCGATGCTGGCCACGCAGATGATGTTGCCGCTGCGGCGGGGCACCATGACGCGCGCGACGTGCTTGACGCCGGCGAGCACGCCGCGCGTGTTGACTGCCATGACGGCGTCGAAGTCGGCGAGGTCGAGGGAACCGAGCGGGGCCCTCGCCAGGGAGCCCACGATGCCGGCGTTGTTGACGATGACATCGAGTTGCCCGTGCCGCGCTACGGCGAGTTCGACGGCCGCGGGGACCTGCGCCTCGTCGGTGACATCGCATCGGGTGAAGGACGCCGCATCCGGGCCGAGCTCCGAGGCGACGACGCGGTCGAGGTCGTCCTGGACATCGGCGAGAACTCCGCCGCGGTCGCCTTGCCGATGCCGCTAGTCGCACTGGTGATCACCGCCACTTTCCCAGCCAACCTGCAAACCAAAAACCAAACCAACAACTAGCAATGCTTCACCATGATTCACAACGCGCAAGCAACCACAATTTTTTCTAAAAAATAATTAACCGAACATAAATCTTTTCAAAAAAGGGCAACCTTTCAGAACTTGAAGCCGTGGAGAAGTGACTGACAAATCCAGGTAGCGCTGGCCCAGCTGCTCGGCTCTTCTCCCTGCACCCAACACATAAATCGCTCTACATAATTAATCTACGCTTGTCTTCTTAATCGAAGAACTTTTTTTTAGATAATGGAAAACTTTGTTACTGCTTTGCTTAAAAAAACTATAGCCAATGGGTAATTTTATCATCTTAAAAAGATATCAAGAGGTATCAAAATGTAAAATTTTTAGATAGTTTTTTAAAAACCGTAAAATTTCTCATAGCCAATTATTTTAAAGTTTGGAGTTAAAACGACTGCGAATTACAAAACACAATAAAAAACTATTATCGAAAATATCTTGGGAGACAGTGATGAAGATTTAATTCGGATTTAGATCATGTAATATACCTGAGGACGACCTACAATGCTCTGAACATCTTGATCTTGTTCTGTCTCTCCTCTGCTTCTTCTCTTCTCTCTGCAAATGCAATGTTGTATTGCTATTCCACCAGTGAAGTGTGTGTCTCTGCGAGGAACTAAGGCCAAAGCTGTAGATTATTTATCTATACTAATATAAAATATATCAGTTTCATCATATCATCCTTCAATTAGCTATCTACAATCTCTCCACCTCACTTCGCTTAAAATAGAGGCGAGTCGATCAGGCCATGAGTTGGCAAGGGTCACAACTAATTGAGCAGTTAAAGTAAACGACCGAGACATGTTTATATAGGGCATTATATGCTGATTTTTTTTGCATTTTTAATTTTATTTTTTTAAAGATTTTCAAAACTAATTCTTCGTTTTAAACAATTAAAGAATAATCTCCTGTCACTCTTTGGGAGCGCGATTTTTAAAAAGTATCCTCCCAGAGGGCGATTTTTGTGACGCCATTGACCTCCGTCGATGTTTTGGGTGTTGTTTGAATTTGTAAAAATCAGAGGGTCTAAGTGCAAAAATTCCATCGTGTGTTGCTGCCATTCGGTTTTTGCACTTAGACCCTCAGATTTTTTACAAATTCAAAAAACGTCCCAAACGTCGACGGCTCACGGCACGTCACAACAAATCACTCTTTAGGAGGGTGATTTTTAAAAATCGGCCTCTTAAAAATCGCCCTCTCAGAGAGCGGTGGGAGACCATTTTTGCAATTGTTTAAAACAAAAAATTAGTTTTGTAAATCTTTTAAAAAATAAAATTAAAAATACAAAAAATTCGTTATATGCTAGTACTACTACCCAGCAGGAAAAGTCCCCATTAGGCCAATAGGACTGGATGTGATGGTGCCCCAAAGCCCAAATAAATTCTTGGAAGGCACCATCTCCCATTAGATGCCAAGAAGTACGGCTGGTCGTAAAATGGACTGACCACTTGCGCCTAGCCCGTGAAAAGCAGCGACACTCTCCGTCACGGATAAAGTTTACATTATATCCCTCAACTGTACGTCGAATTTCATTTGCACCTATCAACCGTAAACTCATGTACGGAGTGTCGCCTAACCCCTAAAATCAGTGTAATTCGAGAAGTTTTGATTGATATGGTGTTCACATGGCTTGTCGAGTTATTCTTAACGTCTATTACTCTCCGTAACGCTTAAATGGCATTATTAGAAAGAAAAAAAAATAAAAACACGAATAAGATCCATATGTAAGTGAAGATCTGGTTAAGAAAAGGATTTGCTATAAATATATCGACAATTTTTCCCTTAAAAATTAGTCAATTTTTAGAATATGATCTACATTGAGCTTCATTCTAGTGCCTTGCTAGGAAACAAATTAAAAACATAGTCATCGGGATGGGACGCAGCAACAGATCCTAACCAACTGAGAATGAAACTAAGAATAAAGGTGGTGCTAAACTAAGAACGAAGGTGGTGGTGGTGCTGATTACATTGCCAAAGTTAGATTTATATTAAGTTGAAATGTAATTACGTTATAGTTATAGATGTAATTATATTATAGTTGCATTAATATTTACATTATAATTTTTTACTTTGGAGGCTATATAGTGTAAATCATATGGATTACCGATTAAATAGGTATTATTGTGCAAATTAATAAAGTACGTAGTGGAGAGACCACTATTCATGGTTGTTAGCTATGGAAAACATACTATTTATAGAGGTGGGTGTACGTGTGTACGTGCGTTTGTAATAAAAAATTGACTACGTTCAAAAATTGACTACGTTCGGCTTCATTTTCTGTCACTTGTATTTTAGATAGTTGTTGGCCCACGTGCCAGTGAGGTCCGGTTAAAGAACAACAAAAATACGGTGGAACATGTATGTCATCGCCCTCACATGGAATCCTCTGACGTAGAGCAAATCTACATCAGAGGGAGGTCCAATGCAACTACATTGCTCAATCGGCATCGGATGAAGGATGAAGGGAAAAAGCACAGTACCAACTAGCTTCTTTTCGTCCCATGTCGACAAAATCAACCCACGAACAAAGGCTCGCTATCATTCGCTTCACTCGCCATATGCAGCCGAGTTCTTCGCTAACGGTGCAGTAGCACAACATCCCACAGCTGCGCCCTCTGCATTCGAGTTTGTTGTTCACGGAGCGGAGCATGTTCGCCTGCACCAACCTCTCGCCACTGGGGCCAGCGCTGCAAACCGAGTCACGGGCCATGGCTGCCTCTTAGAGATCATGCTCAAACGGAGCAGTACTGTAGAATTTCTCTCTTCTTGCAAGAATCGATATCGTGGTTGTGCTTTGAGTAAGGGGTGTAAGTGGGACGGGTTGTAGCTACGTCTACATCGTCCGTGAATTAGTTAGCGGCTCGGGAACACGGACACAAGTGGTGCACTTCGTGCCGTAAGGCGTTGGGTCAAGTCTCGCAACAAGTGTAACCTGTTTAATTGTCTAAGTTTGTAACTCTGAACAGACAGTGGGTGTTAAGCTGGAAAAAGGAAATGATGAGGCAAGTCATTATGCCCCTTATGCCCTAGGCGAGACACGTGCTACAGTGGGCGGAAAAAAAGGTCACCATCTCGTGAGACTTGAGAGTGAGCTAACTCCAAAAACCCGGCTTTCTGTGAGCCCGCATGTATGCCCGCTGGGCACTCGTGGGTTTCCGGCTTTCCGCCAAAACACGCCAGCCAACCTACACAGGCAACAGAAAAGCCCATGCATGTAACTGCTCCTGCTCGCAGTCTCCATGGCGCCCTACTGCGCGTACAGGCTCTTGTCCTCTGTCCTCGCCACCGCGCCGGACAACATCGCCTGCAAGGTCGTCCTCGTCATGGGCGCCTCATCCGGCATCGGCGTGTAAATTTCCGCGAGGCTGGCGCTGGTGGGGCGAGCCTGAGGGCGAGGAAGCTCGGCTCGCCGGATGTGGTCGTCGTCCCCGGCGATGTCGCGAGGCCCACCGACTACCGGCGGTTTGACTAGGCCACGGTCGAATACTTCGGCCGTCGTATGTTCTTGATGTGTTTTTGACTGAATTCATAGAACATCTCTTGACTTGATATGCATGTTTGTCTGAATTGTAGTTTGTGGAGTGAATTTCTTCCTGACAACAGTAAGTGTTCTATGGCGTTCCCTGCTACCTCGGCGATCTTCATTCCACAGCAGCTATGGGAACGCGTTCCTCATCATTCGCTCGTTCCATTTTTTACAGTATTGGTTGCGGATCGAAGTGGTCGAAACAGAGGCCGCAGTCATCTACATGCTCTCCGGTGAATCTCTGGTTGAGGTCTGTTCGTTCCCGGCTGCTTGTTGCCCCTCGAGCTGGATAATCTGCATGTCGCGAAATAGCGCCGTCCGGCCATGGGCCCATGGAGGACCACGCGGATGGTGAGCTCAGGAGGAATGGCTCGAGCACTAGCGTCTCCCACTTGGCGAGCGCGGCGGCCGAAACCTCGTCTTGGCTTTGTTGAACACTGTCACCGTCGCGGGAACCATCAAGAGCTTCAGCCGCAACAACACCACCACACCGAAGCTCTCGCCGCCACCGCGGCGGATGGCCCAGAAGAGGTCCTCCTTCATGCGGGCGGCCACTGTCGAGGTGTTCGCCGTCAGCGTTGACGATCATGGCGTCAAGCACGTACGTTGCCCGCCGGCCCCGCCCCGGTGCGAACTTGCGCTTTATCAGCCCGGTCCCGCCGCCGACGCCGTTGAGGTACCGTCCGACGCCGACCGTCGAACACGCGCCGCCATGCGGTGAGGCCGATGCGGAGCAGGGTACACCTCTTGCTGTTGTATCGTCGACGATGCGGGGCGGGATGCGGCGCCGCTGGACTGAAGCAGGTTGCCGCTTCGACCCACGACTACGAAAGTGGGCAGTGACAAGTGGGTTTGCGGGTTAGTGCGGCGGGCCAGCCCAACGGTCTAGCGGCGCCAATCCGCCCCACTTACACCCTTAGCTTTGAGCATGGTTGCATGCAGACTTGCTGGTGAATGGCAACTTTGCGATGAGCCACCGCAACATGAATGACATGGTGATCGTCGGGATGTACTTCGCCGTCCCCGGAGGCATCCACGCACTCCGGCTGGCGCAGGCGGTGGCGGTGCGCTCCAGGGAGGCGTACGCGTTACGGGCTCATGTTTCCGGCCGCGCGCGCATGTGCCCGCGACGACAACAAGGCGTTGCGCGTGGCCGTGAAGCCGTCGTTCTATGCGCCGGCGGACGTCCCTGTGCGCGACTAAACCGTTCGTGGGCTGATTTTGTTGGCGTGGTCTGAGAATGAGTCAATTGGTCTGCTGTGCTCGTTCGCTTCCGTTCGATGCCAAACGAGCGGCGTAGCTACATCGGATGTCCCGGTTCCCTCCGGATCATGACGTGCCTTTCTTCACAAAACAAGATGGTGGCCAAGAACAGGGCTGGTTGGGAGGAGGTGGCTGGTGGTGGAGGACGTTCGCTGCAACCTCGCCGCTGCCACCGACGGCGACGGCATGGTGATCCGCCAGCTGCTGCAGCTGATGATGTACAATGACATGTTCCGCATCATGTTCGACCGCCGCTTCGACAGCGTCGACGACCCGCTATTCAACAAGCTGAAGGCCTTCAACGCCGAGCGCAGCCGCCTCTCGCTGAGCTTCGAGTACAGCTACGATGATTACATCCCATTCCTCTCCGCCATTACCTCGCCCGCTCCCACGGCCTCAAGTCCCAGCGCATGAAGCTCTTAGACGATCACTTCGTCCAGGAGCGTCTCCGCTTCTCGCCGGTCTTCGGGTGCCCGTCGGTCGACCTCGCTCTTGGCTACCATGACGGCGGCCTTTGTCGAGGAGCCTGAAGTACTGGTCGGTGTAGGGAACCATGGATACGACCGAGGCCGCCGCTCGCGTGGCGCCCGCGCGTCCGGAACAGGGACTCGGTGGCAGCGGCTGGCGCAGCCACCCGCCTCTTCCGGACCGCGGCGACGGCAACGCGCACGACGCCGGCGAAGGGGCTCCCGGGGCGCCACGCGGACGCAGAGCCCCGCACTGGCGAAGAAGAGCGCGCGGGAGGCGAACATGCATGAGAGCAGCCGGGATGGCGAACACGACCCCACCAGCTCACGTTGCTCTGCACGTAGATGATCGTCGTCGACGAGACGCAGACGGCCCGGCGAAGGTGAAGTAGTACAGTTGGAGGAGCTGTTGATGCCGCGGCGGCCGGACACCGTGCACGGCTCGAACTGGTCGGCGCCGGCCACGACGAACGCGAACGCTAGCCTTTCACCGCGAACTGCCGCGCGCGCCCGCGCGCGCAACAGCGGCGCAGTCCAGCGGGAGAAGAGAGGGATGTGGGTGACGGGCCGACAGCTGTGGTACGTACGGGCGAGTCAAAAAAGAAGTTTGAGCGAAAAGAGTGAATTAAGGCAGAATAAATTGTGTACATCGTCCAACGCCGTTGGCTACTTGCCTGACGGCACCCGCGTGAGACGCATGCAGCATGTGTACGTTGTGTGAGAAGACGTGACACTAAACTGACGGAATGGAACGATGCACTCTGACAAACTGACAGAGCAGTTGTCTGTGCGCAGGCGCAGCTCTACAGCATCTTTGATTTTAATCTGTCTTTCACCCAGCACAGGCAAAATAGATCTTATAGAGGGCAATACAGCGCCATGGCTCTCCATCTCCGAGGGATGGGTTTCTTGTGTTTAATTCTCGCCGTCGTGCTTGTGGTTGGCTATGCCGCCATCAACCCAGATGCCTTGTTTAATTTCAACCCCCAGAACAATACTGGTGCTCCGATCATCATGCCCCCAAAGCCAAGCAATGCTGATCCTAACGCTGGTACCATCAAGGTACTTGTTTGATCTACTTGTTGAATCCATATTAGGAAGATGCATCTTTCGTGCATGAGTTTTTTTGGGTGGGTTTTTTCTCCATTTTTTGACACGGATTTGTGTGAATTCAGATATTGATTTGCAAGAATCAGATTTACCAACGGGGACCTTCCAAAAGCAGCGGACCTTTTATATGCTCTTTCAGGTTCTTTTTGACACAGTTTTTGTATGTGTTGTGCAGGAGGTGAAATCCAGGATGAATAGGTTGGATGAGCAGGATCAGGAGGCCCAGAAGCAGATGGCCCTGCACCCTCTTCCCTTGGCAGATCTGGCAAAGGAGGCCCAACTCCCAGATCCTGACCACAAATCGACACAAGGCATAGGCAAGACAGTAGGAAAATTTGTTGGTACGTATTTTATTTCCAGCCACCCTAAAAACCATATTTAGGAGCTGTATGTTGGTGTGCATACGCGTATAAATTTAGAAGCTTTGTTATTTAGCAATCGTCTAATTGTTTTATCGTTTGCCAGCCAACTAAACTTGGACAGAACATTCTTTATTCACTCTAACGAAGGAAGTTGTTGGATATTATTAGTGCAGGCCAAGTGGGCCGCCCGGCACGGCCCGGCACGGGCACGGCTCGTCACGGCACGGCCCGTCACGGCACGGCTCGCACGGCCACTGTGACGGGCCGTGCCGTGCCGGCCCGCGTGCTCCGCCCCCGGCCCAAGCACGCCCCACGGGAGGCGGGCGTGCCGTGTCGGCACGACACGAATTTGGCCGTGGGCGTGGCCGAGCCCACGGGCCCATTAGGCACGTCCGAATTTAAAAAATAGAGAAAAATATGAAAAAATAGAAAAAAATATACAACCCTATTATTTCTATATATAAAAATTAAAAATGTAAATAAAGGATAAAAAATAAAATAATGATGTATCGTCATGTTAAAAATATGAAAAAAATATATATTCGTCATCTATTTTTCATATTAAAATTATTAAAATAAATATTGACACTTGCTATATGTTAAAAATAGTAGTGATCTTTATTGATGTTTATATCATTATATGATACAATGATACATCTTGCCTCGTTAAAAACTTTGTCATGTAAAAATTTATAGGAAAAACCGAGAAAACCATGACAAAGAAAAGAGTACGCGCAAAGATCACAACTACTTCTAACAAAGTTCTATTGGGGTTGGTCGGATCTAAGTAGAGGTTCTCGAACGGCGGCCAATTCTTGGTTCTCGCAGTGTATTGGGCATGTTGTCTAGCTAGCTCCCAGTCTTTAACGCTTAGTAGCATTTTGACGTGGTCGCTGCTCAGAGTTGTCCTCCTTTCTTCGACGATTCGACCGCAAAGGCTGAAGGCCGATTCGAGGATACCGTTGACACGGTATGCGCCAACACATCCGTGCCAATTTTGAAAGCACGGGATATGCCATCTTGTGGTCATTCCACCATCCGAGGACGTTGAAATCTTGTGCTTCATGCCCGATGGCGTCGCTGTCCACATAACTTGACAACTCTTCGGCAATACCGTGTGAAGTGACGTCTCCACTTCCAGCCGACGAACTCCCACCCCCTTGGCTTGAAGATGAGCCACCCCAAATTAACCGGAGGCCTAGAACTCTTTTTTTCAACTCCCAATCATCATTAACAAAATGAACAACTACGCTAAGGTAATCCTCCCTAGCTCCACTGCTCCATATATCAGAGGTAACACTAACAGAGAAAGTGCATGTACTAAATAGTTCCTTAAGTGCATTACTACCCTTCTCATAAAAATTTTCTAAATCTCGGGTTGTTGTTTGTCTACTAACCGCTTTGAATCTAGGATTATGCGATTGCTGAACTTATTCTTCGAAAGGAGACTCCCAAAGTTCAAGGGTAAATCTTGTCTAGCGATTAACCGGACAAGATTTTCCCGAGCTACCATGGGATCGTACTCCCAGCTACGTACCGTACCGTCCGGGTTTAGCATCAGTTGTTGCTGCCGCAATTGTATTCCTTGCTTCCTTGCACACGCCTCCGCATGACGCTTTAGGTGTCTTTGTACCACCGAGAAGATCGTGCGAGATAAAGTATTCCTACAAATTCTACATCTAGCTTGTGTTACCTCCCTTCCGTCGGGGCCGGTCACTTTCACCTCATCAAAGTGCGCCACACACCGGAGGTTCTCGATCTTTCGAGCGGTGTGTGTCGAAACACTTCCGCTCGCGGATCCCGAATATCCTTCCGGCGTCGCCGCCCGTCGGCACCGGTCCTCCTCCACAGTTGGTGGAGTTGGAGCCGATCCGGAGGCATCGTCAAACCCCGACATGTAATTGGGGTCGAAATCACCCAAAGTGAACGACGGCGACGATATGGATAGTTTGGATCCATTCTACAATTTTAATCCAAAATAAACAAAATTTAGATATTTATTAAATACACAAACAAAATACAAATAATACATACATATGAATATCACTTACATCTTTCGAACCGGAAGCACTTCACACCTCTGCAATCAAACTAATTAACTACGAAACTAATTTTGATTTTTGACAAAATTTGAGCAAATTTTGTCAAAACCAACAAATTAGAGCACAAGAGAGCACTTGAGACTTGAGAGCACAAAATGAGATGTTTGGGGTGAGGAGAAGTGGCTGGGGTGGATGCCCTATTTATAGGGTGAAATTTGCAATTTTTGGAATTTTTCGGATTTTTTTGGCCTCCAACGGCTATTTTCAAATTATAGCCGTTATATAGCCGTTGGGACACGTGGCGCTACGTGATTCGTCGGTTTAAATCATCCCGCGCGCGCCTCCTCCCCTGCATGCCACGTGTCGCGACGTCATTGGACCGCCCGCAGCCGTGCCGTGCCGGCCCGTGGGCCGTGCCGTGTCGGCCGGCACGGAACGTGCCGTGCGTGCGTGCCGGCCGCCCAGGCTCGGCGGCCGGCGAGCACGGCACGGTCCGTCGTGCGGGTGCGTGCCACGGCCCATCACGAGCCGGGCCGTGCCGTGCCGGGCCGGGGCACAGTGCCATCGTGCCCGGGCCGGCACGCCTCGACCCGGCCCGTTTGGCCACCACTAGATATTATTCTAATGGTTGAAAAAGTCATTGCTAGTTAATATAATTTTTTACTAATTGATAAGACAATGCTCCCCAAGTTTAATTAAACTTCATTGGCTCGCATGCATCCTAGCAAAAGGCATCAATTTTTTTCTCGATTACACGAAAAAAGCACGCTCACACATATATATAACATGCACACACCGATCAGTTCGCCCCTCTAATACAGGCTTAAAAGACAAAGATCAACGTAGATCCCAGACAGTTACGGACGCATTCCAAAAGCACACATTCGAGAGTATGTTCTTCTAACATACACTTAAGAGACAAAGACCTGATAATGTCCCAAAATACATGATTAAGGAGATGGAGATTAATGACAATTTCATTTCCTAACTATTTCTATTGAAAGTATACTCTTGAATATCTGTTTGCAGATTTTTTATACTAGGTAGGTGTATCGTGGTCACTATTGAATTATTGATACAATGAAAGAATTATATTAACCTCTACAATTTGGAACATCATGATATAATAGCAAATTATTTTTTCCCTGATAATATAATTATATTTTTTTTTCTTTTCTTTGATAAATGTGATAAATTGCATGCAACCGAGCGACATGGTAACTTCTTTTCGAGATATAGTAAATTGATAAATAGATGTGTAATTTGACTCTTATACGATTTTATTTTGGCTCTTAGGTGACATCATTACTGTGGTGCCGTTGGTCTTACCTTTGTAAGTTCATACTCCTTCCGTCCTCTTGTTATGGATGATTATCCTTGTTTCAAATTTAAATGTTAAAAACTTTACTCATTATTAATGAAGTTGCGCAGTTATATTGATGCACAGTACAATTGATCTCGAGATGGTTAAGAACGGTTTTTTATATGTCATAATAGCCACTGTTTATATTTTGAGTAAAATATGCTACTGGCCCTTAAATTTGTGCACAAGTGCTGTGTAGGTCCATAAAGTTGGAAAGTATATATTTGACCTCTAAACTCATCCAATATACTAATATATCATCCTCTAGGTGGGAAAAACTGGACATTCCTAATTCATTTAAGTTTAGGGTCTACAAATGTATTTACATCTTCCTCGAAAAGAAATGTATTTACTCCATTTGCTTCATAGTTAGTCAAATTTTTAAAAGTTAGTTTCATTATATCTAACATTGAACATATTTTAATAGTTTAAAAAGTTTAAAATTAATTTTATTATATCTAACATTGAACATATTTTAATAGTTTTTTTATTTTGTGTTTAAATATTGCTATTTTTTTAAATTTGGCAAAACTAAAAAATTAATTTTAAAAAATCAAAACAATTTATAATACGAAACAAAAGAGATAGTACGGATCTACTCAAGTTCGTAACCGCGCTAATGCATTTTGCTCTTATATTTCAGTTTTTTTAATCTTAGATATGACATTATTGTATCCTCGTTTATTTCATTTGTCCACCTTTGTAACATATGGGTAATACTAGTACTGAAAAACCTAACACATGCACAGTGTATACTACTGGAGCACTGGGAGTCTACAATCAACAGTTGAATTATATACGAAGGCTACCCTATCGAGCACGGCTCTATCTACTTACGGCTGGTTGCTTTACTCTGTGTCGCAAGTGAGTTTTAATGATAAGAAGGAGACCGTTGGCATCGATGCCATAATGGTGAACTCCATCAGCTGGGGTGTGCTCTCTTTCATGATGCTGTTTCTTGTGATCCATGGAAACCAGCTCAGTGGAAAGGCCTCTGCTGTGGGACTCTGTATGCACATTGTGTTGACTTCTGTGCTTGTCAGTTTGCCACTGTTCAAGCCGTTTAAAAGTACGGACAGATCAAAACTTGTGATTGGAGTACTCGCTGGTTCATTACAAGCTATAGCGCAAATTATACCCCTTTATTATCTGGTAAGAACGATAACCCCGCCCAGCAAATATTTACAGGAATATGTTGATGTGTCCTGCTTTAGATTCTGTCTCAAATACCGTCTGTAGTTATTTATCTGCTAAATGTTCATCCAGTATCAATTATGGAAGAAGGGCCCTCCAGGACCAGAGGCACAAATCTGAAACCTCAAGAAGCTGACAGTGCTATCCAGATCGGCTGATGCTATTGTGACTTTGTACTGGATGGTGTACTGCCTTCTCACTTACAATTTTGATGTGTTTGGGGTAAAATCCTTCACTTTAACTTAACAAACAAAATAATTATTATAGCACCTTACCAACTATCGTATGATTTTATAATTTTCAAATGATATTTGCTTAATCCATAATAATTATTATTGCCCCTTACCAACTATAATATATGATTTTACAGATTGCAAATATAAGCTGCTTTGCCCTCTCCTTTCTCTCACTAGCAGCACATTCTGCGTGGGCTATTAGGCCTCCGCCTCCCCCAGCCCCCTAAAACATGGCATAGGATGAAGGTAAACTTATTTCTGTTCGAACATCTTTTTTCGTTTGTATCAATGCTTAAGAACTTTTGTTTGTACATGTATTACTTAGTAAAAGATTCATTTTACTTTCTCAAATTCTTCTTTGCATAACCTAAACCCCTAATTCCCTAAACTATTTCTATTATCACTTCCCTTACCTTAACTAAAAGACCATCGGTACACAATTCAGTCAACGGAATATAAAATAAAGTTTAATGGAACTTTCTTTTGGGTATTTTAAAACTAAACTATCCAAGCAAAATTTTGGTGATACAACAATTTCCCTTTTGTTTTTAGTTTCCAATTTTCTCCTCGTCTACATTTATTTCACTTATGGTTTCTTACTGTTGGCTACATTTTTGTTTGAACTTTTTCCCAGATTTTTAGTTCTTTCTAGATCTAACTTATGGTATTTTAAAACTAAACGATCCGAGCAAAATTTTGGTGATACAAAAATTTCTCTTTTGTTTTTCATTTCCAACTTTCTCCTCACCTGTATTTATTTCAATTATGGTTCCTTACTGTTGACTATATTTTTGTTTGAACTTTTTTTCTGATTTTTTAGTTGTTTCTATATCTAACTTGTGGTAATTTTTGGGTCAAGGTCTCAAAGATGGCCGACTGGCGCCTTAACATGAAATCAATGATCGAAGAAAGTTGTAACCATTAACCTGAAAGCAGATCGAAGAAAGAGGTGTAACCATTAACCTGAAAGCAATGATCACAAAGTTGGAGCAAAAGTTGATTAGGAGAGTGTTTGAACAACGTTACGGCTTCCTCATGTTTTGTTTGTTCTAAATGATATAAATGAGTGTTTGACCTGGAGCCTTTTAGTCTGTTTGCTTTAATTTGTAATGAACTCTGTCTGTTGGGCTTTCTTATTAAAAAGATCTGTTTTCTATAAAAAAAATGTCTTGTTTGTTCTTCAACAGATACTGGTTTAGGTTTTCTAGGCTATGTGTATTTCCATTTTATCCCCAAGTAAAGTTTATTTATATAACCATATTAGTGCCGTTACTTTTAACTCATTTTATTTCCTTCGCTCTTAACTCAACTGATTTTATTCCAACTAGTAAATTAATAATAGAGGTAAAGCGGTTAAATTTCACAGTAACAAATTTAAACTCTGTTTTTCATTAGAACCATAAACGGACTCTAACTCAAGGATCCACATGATAAATATACGTACACTCAAATCTTAGTTATTCTTTAGATCCTCCCGCATCATAGTTGTGCCACCACTTTGGGGTAGGTCTAATGGGCGAAGCTTTAACGCGTTTGATCTGGCTCACGTGCGTCTAACCTGCAAGGAGACAGGAGAATAGTTTGTACACACAATCTTTATACATATAAACTAGATAAACTTTATGCATAGAAACATTTTATATAAAAACATTTGGATTTAAATTGAAATCCGAATAAACATACAAATTTTCGATGTATAAGCCTACCAAAAAAGAAAAGACACATGGTGAAAAAAAAAAGGAAAATTGGTGGATTCTTGGAGCGAGCATTGAGGCGCTAATCACATTTTCTGCCCGCTTTGGCCCGATGATGACCACGACTTTCACGTTGTCATTCTGCAGTAGCTTGCCGTCAATGCAGAAAGATAGCACGGGGCATATTTAACTATTTGCAACTGTTTAAATCGGTCACTCTCCTGTAAAAGTGCCATCGGAGAGAGAAATTTCTTAACAACTTGTCGATTGTGCAATCAGCTGGGTTTCAGCTGTTCATATATGTGAAATGAGCATGGTGGTCCACATAGATTACGTGACTAACATCGTTATTTTATATTCTTTCTCACGTTTTCTCACGTAATAGTATATATATATTTACATTTATTTCTATATTTTTTATATGGACTTTATACTACCTTTTAATATTTCTTATTTTTTCAATTTAAAATTTTTGTTATTTATAAATTTTATTCTAGCCCCTTCTTTTAATATTTATTTTTAAATTTAGAATTTCAGTTATTTATAAATTGTAGAAGAGGCTTCAAGAAAACTTGTGAGATTATTAATAATTATTAGAACAGTCATTAATCGTAATTTTCTTCTATCTTCTAAATTTCTTGTTGCAATAAAACAAATGGCAATTTTGAGGGAGGCCTAAACGTGATGTACTGTAGGGTTCACTTTCGCTAATCGGCGCTAGTCTTTTCTGCTGTAAATTTCTCAGGTCGAGAGGGGCCCTCTCCTTCTAACTTACTGAACCCATTCACCAATGATCCATATAATTTATTGATTACAAAGTCAACGCTACTCTTTTCTTTCTATATTGGAAAACTACAAAGTGCGAAAAATAGCAAACGATGTTATAGAGCTCTCTAGAGGGCATCTCTAGCCTTTTTTGAAAAGAAAACAACACTCTAGCCTTTTTTGAAAAGAAAACAACACGACAGTGCTTTTTATTAAATAGAGAAGGAGAAAAATACAGCCTTAAGACAAAAGGAAAAAAACAGGGAAAACAATAACCCACACACCGACAGCTCCTAACACACAGACCCAGGAGAAGGCTAGCACCGGATCGACCGCCGCTAAGCGTGACCGACTGCCACTAGGCCAACAAGGGGACTGCAGGCGAGATCGTCCAAGACCCACCCTTAAAATCGACATGAAACCCCGCTCTATCCACATCTTTGGGATTGAGGGAGAGAGGGTGAGAGAGAAGAAGGAACCACTCTCCCCCCTAGGCCCTCTGATGTGGCCATCTTGCCGAAACTAGGGCGTCGACAAAAAGGACTTGAGCCTAGAGCGCGCTTGAACTGGTAGATCGGGAGGTTTCGGCAAGGGGCTGCCTAGACGACGTTTCCAAGGAGAGAAGCGACGGAGCACCGCCGCCGCCATCCGTCGAGGTCTCCAAGAGAACCAGGACTGGGTTTTCACCCGACCGCCCGCTAGAGGAGATGAGACGGCACGACAACACCCTCAGGAGGGGGAGTGACGCCCGAGCGACACCGTTGCCGACCCAGCCAAAGCCGAGCTAGGTTTTCACCCGCCGTACGTCCCCTGCTTATCCACAAACTGCCGTCCCAGAGCTCCACCACCAACAAAACCTCTGTCGACGCATAGGCACCAAAGCACCGACGCCCCGCCGGCCGGACTCCGTGCGCGCCACCGGCCGCGCCTCGCGAGCCGCACCATCCTCCGGCTCCGCTTGCCATGTTTCCACTGCCGCATCGGGCTCCACCGCATCTGGCCTGTTGTCCTCGCGCCGGCGCCGACCTCCCTCGCCGCCGGCAGCGCCTCCTCTGCAGAATGGGGAGCGTCTCCTCTACGGGCAAGGTCGACGCACGGGATCCCGCGCCGGCACCGGAGGCCGGAAGCCCGTCCACCGAGGCCGAGAACGTGGAGACGGCGGCGTCCACCTACGCCGCCCGCCACCGGCCGCACCCCCGTCCACGCCGTGAGCTAGCGCGCGCTGCTTCGAAAGGACCTGCTGCTCGGCGCCCTGCTGCGCCTCCGAGGCAGCGAGGCTGTCGTGGCGCGCGCCCGCAACGGTGTGCCGGTTGTGGCTCGTCGTGCTCTTCGACATGCTCGTCGACGCCACCCGTCGCCTCCAGCGACGACAGGAGAAGCCGCCCCCACCGCGCAACTAAAGGCGTGCGAAGGTTGACGGGATCCCGCCGCCGCACCACGGCCGGCGCCCGAGCAGCTCACGGAAGGCCGGATCCGGCGACGGCGACGCCGAATCTGTCGCCCGCCTCGCCGGGAGGGCTCACCGCCAACCTCCCCTAGAACGGACGCCATGCCTCCACACCCCCGCCCTAAGGACGCTCCGCAGAGAAGAGGCCCCGCCGTCGCCATCCTGCCTCCCCCGCCTGGCTCTCCGACGACGAACTCCGGCGGTGGCGTGGTAGGGGACAGAGGGGAGGAAGGGCGGCGCGACGCTAGGGGTTCATCCCCGTGTCGCCTGCGGGTGGACGACGCGAGGGAGCTCCTACCTTAGGTCCCAAACTCCAACTTCAGACATGCATCTCTAGCCTTTTCAAATTGGCAGTAGGGTCATACGTGGACTACTTCAAATCAGCATTTTAGAGATCATCCACAATGCCTACTTCTCTCTAGAGAAATCCAGAGAAATGCATCAAAACACCGGTTTCCTAGTTTTTGAGGAATGTGACACAAGATTATCGACAAGATTTAGTATCCTTTCTTGTACTTTCATAACTCGTGAAATGCTGAGTTGGTACAAATTTCAAATCCCTTCTGACCTTGCTCAGCATTGTTCTTAGCATGATGCCGATCTCTTAGGAGCATTCTTCCTATATGGACTCTAGACTTTTTTGTTCCAATATTATTTATTTTTAATTTTTAATTTTAATTATTTTTAAATTATATTTCTATATGAACTCTAAACTTTTCTCCCAACCTTTCTTATTTCTTTTAATTTTGAATTTTAGTTATGAACTCTAAACTCTACCGTTAATTTTCTTATTTTTTAATTTTGACTTTTAGTTAGTTCTAAATTTCTATATGGACTCTAGACTCTTCTTCCAATTTTTCTTATTTTTAATTCTAAAATTTCGTTATTTCTAATTGTATTCTTACATGGACTCTAAACTCTTCTTTTAATATTTCTTATTTTTAATTTCAAATTTTAGTTATTTCTAAATTATATTCCAATATGGACTCTAGACTCTTCTCCCAATCTTTCCTTTTTTTAATTTTGAATTTTAGTTATTTCTAAATTATAGTTTTATATGAACTCTAAACTTTACTTTTAATTTTCTTATTTTTTAATTTTGTCGTTCAATTAGTTCTAAATTGCTATATGGACTGTACACTCTTGTTCTAGTTTTTCTTATTTTTAATTCTACATTTTTATTATTTCTAATTGTGTTTCTATATGGACTCTAAACTCATCTTTTAATATTTCTTGTTTTAATTCCGAATTTCAGTTATTTCTAAATTGTATTTCTATATGGACTCTAAACTCTACTTTTATTTTTTATTTTTTTATTCTGAATTTCAATTAGTTTTAAATTCCTATATGGACTCTAGACTCTTCTTCCAATATTACTTATTTTTTAATTTTAAATTTTTGTTATTTTAAATTTTATTTTATATATGTTAGTGTTACGAATAAGACATACCTCTTATACTTGAGTTCGTAATATATGGAAGTACCACATACCTACTGATATATGGAAATGTATACTTAGTTACGGTAATAAACTGAGTCTAGAAGAAAATCGTTTTCCCTATGATAGAAGGTGTTAGAGGAAAATCGTTTTCCCTATGATAGAAGGTGTTAGAGTCCTAGGTTTTGTCGGCTCATATCCTACTCAGGTTCTTCAATTTCTACTTGGAGAAGAAGAAGATTACTGGTAAAAATACAAGGCCCCCGTGGAGGGGAGGGCATCTAATCACAAGTCATAGCCAGAGCCACATCGAGAGATAATCCGAAGAAAGTTGAAGCCTTAGTAGCCGATAAGATCCTGTCGAGCCGTACTCGGTGGATTTACTTAGTCGATCATATTAGCTGGTCTGCTCTTATTTTAATCCGTGTGGTACTTTTTCTCCAAATATGGTTATTACTCGTCTTGAGAATCTGAACCACTATGAACCCTCCATTGTCTCCTATAAACGATCTCACGTATATCTTGATCTCAACGTTCTTATTTCTTTTTTATATTCCTTATTTTCTTAATTTCAAATTTTAGTTATTTTTAAATTATATTATATATGGACACTAGACTCTTCTTCTAATATTTCTTATTTTTTAATTTTGAAATTTACTTATTTCTAAATTGTATTTTTATATGGACTCTAATCTCTACTTTTAATTTTTTTTAATTTCAAATTTTAAATAGTTCTGAATTTATATCTGTATGGACTATGGACTCTAGTCTCCTCTTCCAATATTACTTATTTTTAGTTACATATATTATCTATTTTTAAATTGTATTTTTCTATGAACTCTATTTTTCTTTTTCTTCGACTGATATGAGAATTTCTAAGCTGTGAGAGGAAACGTGGGGGCTTAAAGTAAGTTAACTAGAAGGGTCATCCACGTAATTACATGGCTAGCACCCATACACAATTATATAATTTTTTTACACATGATCTTCTTTCAAATTTGTTAAATAGTCAACAAATTGTCACATGATTTTTTTAAAAAATGACCAGTTTACAATTATATATTTTTTTAAAAGTCACACCAATCACCACCCCTACAGACCTACTCCTTTCTTGCCACCGCTTCTATTCATTGTCCTCGAGACTTACAAAATCAAACGTTTATCTCACCGATGTTTCGTTCAAGTTTTTAGAGGTTCCATCAACCAACCTACTTCTTTATGGTCCGCCTGTCATCCCACCTCTTTACTATTGTCATTCTCTTTACTATTGTCATTAGAATAAATCGAACCTGATCATCTTTGGGGATTTCGTTTTTATAGTTTAAGTCCCGTCAATCGCCATCACCTTACTTCTTTATGGCCCACCCGCTACGTCTCCTTTTTTTATCGTTGGGATTTTAAAAATAAAACTTGATCACTGTTGGAGTTTTATTTTTATAGTTTTTAGAAGTCATGTCAACTGTCACCACTTTACTTCTTTACAGCGTACCCATCACCCTCCTATTTAATGTCATTAGGATTTTTAAAATTGAACTGATCGTTATTGGGTTTCCCTTTTATAGTTGTTTTCATCGTTGGGCTCTCTTTTTATAGTTTAAAGGTGTTTGTCAGCTGCCATCACTTTATTCTTTTACGGTTCCTCCGCCGCTCCTCCTTTTTGGTGTCATTAGGATTTTATAAATTAAACCTGATAGTCGTAGGGTTTTATTTTTATAATTTTCACAAGTCCTGTCAACGCTGCCACCCTACTCCTTTTTACGACCCACCTGTCATCCTCATTTTTATTGTCATTGGAATTTTAAAAATCGAATATGGTTGACTTTAGGGTTCCAATTTTTTTAGTTTTTTTAAAAATGTCTACTTCTTTAGGAACCTCCTGACGTCCCTCCTCTTCATTGTCATTGGAAATTAAAAAATCAAATCCGATTATAGTTGGTTTTCCATTTTTGTAGTTTTAAAAGTCTCTCTAACTGCCTAAAAGTCTCGCTAGGTGCTATCATCCTACTCCTTTGTTGCCCCTTAGCTTGTCCTCTTGCTATTCCTCTTCCTCATCACTTAGAGATGTTCACATATTCATCACCCTACTTTTATATACAATTATATATACAACAGATAAAAAAAAGTAGATTTGGGTTTAGCATACCACTCTTTTCTTCGGTTTCTAAATGTTCAGTTTCGTGTAAAAATTGATTTTTTTTGGAGGGGAGGAGGTGGGGGTGGGGGAGGAGTATATCTTTATGATTTGGTCCCATGGTGATCGGAGTACTTAAATTTTATTTCTTATTATTTCTTATTAATGTGGTTATTTTAGGATGGGACAATATGGGTCTTTGTTTAGATTTTAGATTCGTATATAAAAGTTAAGTTATTTTGGGTTAGAGTAAGTACATCATTATAATTTGGTCCCAACACAATCTAACTGGTTAGATTTTTTAATTAGTGTGATAATTTTAAGACGGGTAATAACGTGTCTACTCGCATTGTTACTTTTTTCATGCTACATACATACTAAGAACCTGTTTGGTAGGACTTTATCTTAGCTTCAAACTTTAACTCCAGCGAGTCGTATTGTTACTTTTTCCATGCTACATGTATACTAAGGGCCTGTTTGGTAGGATTCCATCTTAGCTTTAAACTCTAACTCCAACGAGAGCTAAGCTTCTATAGGATCTAGAGTGGCCCTAAAAGTGTTTGACTAGCTTGGTCAGTTTCAAATTATGAAAAAGAGGATATAGGGGAGATAGACAATGTTTGGCTAGCTTGTGATTTTTTTGCTTACTTGAGGTGAGATTAATAATTATTATGTTTTAATAATTTCAACACCATAATTATCACTAGTTTGTAATTAGAGATAATTGCTCATCATACTTCAATTGGAATGGTTAAGCGGATAAAAAATTGCAAGGGAATAACACAGCATATCATAGCAAACCAAAATCTCATTTTTTTATCAATAATCTGGCACAAGGACAGCCACAAGCGAATACAGTACAGTGAGTGATTCTGATCAGGACAAAAATATCCTTGTAACTATTATCTTGACCCAGCAGTAAAAAATAATACATTAACTTGGTTGAAATGAAATATGGTACAAATATCTTTAGACATGTTTTGATGCACATTAGATCATTCCACATGGATCACTCGCATGCATCACCACAACGACACAACCGTACATCCCAGCCTACTCCAACCAACAAATTCCATGTTCTAAAATTGGAGCATATACAAGCTGTTCTTTATCTAAAAATCACCCCTGCTGAAAAACCCCACATTTATCTCAGTTGATAACCCTCTTTAGTCCCGATTGTTAAACCAGGAGTATGGAAGCGGGACTAAAAATTACTTTTTTTAAGTCCCGAGTTAAATAACCGACACAAATTTTTAAGTCTCGGTTGGAGTTACCAATCGAGAGTAAAGATTGTCCTCCCGACATCCCACTTTCTCCATAGATTTTTTTTTGTTTTTTTGGCAAAAACGAAATCATCACAGAAGATGAAATCAAACCTCACAAAACATATCACATATTCTTATTTTCATTTTTTCTCCACAGATCAAATACATGTTCAAGTCACAGACCAAATACAGCAACGAAATCACAAAATAACAAATCAAAAATATAATATGTATACATCACATGTCAAAATCACATCTCATCAAACTAAAAAAACAACAAAAAACCAGATCTGAAGCCCGTCGGCCACCGCATGAGGCCGCAGCCGTCCGCCGCCGCGAGGCCGCTGCCCGCCGGCCGCGTGGGTCGCCGCCCACCCGCCACGCGCGTGGCTGCCGCTCGTGGCCGTTGCCCGCTGCCGCGCGTGGCCGCCGCCCGCCGCCGCCGCGCGGGCCGCCGCCCGCCCCGCCGTGCGCGTGGCCGCCGCGGGCCGTCGCCCGCCGTCCGCCGTGCGCGTGGCCACCGCCCGCCCGCCGTGCGGGCGCCCGCTTCCGCCGGCCGAAGAGAAGGAGAGAGGGAGGGAGAGAGAGAACGGAGAGAGAGAGGAGAGATCTGCTGAGGAAGACGAAGAGGGAGGGAGGGAGAAAGAGCTAGCTGATCAGAGGGAGAGGCACATAGGTTAGAGAAAAATGGATCTGAGAGGAGGACGGCGCGGAGGACGAGGAGATAAGGATGGTGGAGATTTTTTTGTCCCGGTTGATAACAAGAACCGAGATAAAAAATAACATTTTTAGTCTCGGTTGGTGTTACCAACCGGGACTAAAGATGCCCGGCACTCTGACAACCTCTGACAATATTTGAACCGGGACTAAAGATGATCTTTAGTCTCGATTCATGTCACGAACCGGAAGTAATTTTCTAGAAATCCGTAGACTTTTAAACTGGGACTAGAAATATTTTTAGTTCGGGTACTATTTAAACTAAAACTATTATAGATTTTGGCACTTTAACAAAAATGATTTCTCCAGTAGTGCACATCACCAGATCTTGAGTTTAGTGCAGCTCACAGTATAATCATCCTACAAAGAGAAACAATCAAACACTGATTATATAGTGTGAATTGGTTAAAAAACGACAAAAAAGATGTCATATTAAAAATGCACAAATCAAGCTAAACAAGTATTCCAATGTCGTCGAAATAAATTTAAAAAACAATATACTTGCAATGCCTTATGAATTATTGTAAGAGAAAACATCAAATAAGTAAAAACCCATAAAAACCATATCTAAAAATTTTATAAATTCATAAAAAAATTATTGGTATACACATAAAATATATTCATACCAAATCTTAAGTTCAAAACAAATTTCAAATGAATAGTGTCCTATTATTATTCATCTAAAATTTGTCTCTTTTGTTATTTCATAATAAAGTTTAGTTCTATAATAAAGTTTAATTTGAATTTATTGGCGATAATGTATTTCATGTCTACTTTTATTTCTAGTAATTTTTTTATGAATTTATTAGGTCCGTTTTATGGGTTTTTACCTTTTTGAGAGTTTTCACCAGATACACCCTCTTCTCGTAATACATGTTTGCCGCTGACAACTAATTCTCCATGTTTTTTCAATAGCGTAACCCACTGAAATGAGAGGACTGATGGTTCAGTGTAACCCATTAAAATTGAATTAGGTCATGTATAGGAATTAGGAACAAACAATAATTTGCAAGGTTTCAGATGATATTTTCTCTACCTGTCTGCGTAACTTTTAGGTGAAGCCATGTAGTGCGTATCTATAATATCTATAATCTATAATCTATTATTTATTTATAAAGTAAGTAGTGTTTTCACACAAAATTTTGTTCGCCTAGCTATTTTATAGAAAACCCCTTAAGTTTTTTCGAAATTAACCCATAGTCTCAATGCTGAAAAGAAAGGGAGGACTTGGATGAAAAAAAGACCTCCTGCGCCCTCCCTCCCTGCGCTCCTCCCTCTCGTCCCTATCCGCGCCGCGCCTGCGCTTCTCCCTTCCATCGCTGCTCGGAGCTTCCGCGTCGCGCCTGCGCCCCTCCCTCCAATCCCTATACGCGTCACGCCTCAACTTCACCCGTTGTAACACACGGACATAATTGTTATAACTATATCTATAAATCAAGAGTATTCCATTTTGTTCTGTCTGGCTATTTTGCAGAAAACCCCTTAAGCTTTTTTGAAATTAACCCGCAGTCCCAATGCTGAAAAGAAAGGGAGAGCTTGGATGGAAAAAAACCTCCTACGCTCCTTTCTCCCTGCGCCCCTCCCTCCTGTCCCCATCCGCGCCGCGCCCCGCGCCGCCCCTTCCTCCCGTCCCCATCCGCGGTGCGTCCCGCGCCACGCCATTGCTCCTCTCTCCTATCGCTGCTCGAAGCTCCCGCGCCGTGCCTGCGCCCTCCCTCCCGTTCCCATCCGCGCTACGTCTCGACTTCACCCGTTACAACGCACGAGCATAATTGCTAGTATAGATAAAATTGTACATAGGATCACAGCTATAGCAGAAAAAGATACGTTATGAAACATTAATGTTGAAATTGCAAAGTTTAAATATAGTATAATAAACGATGGTGCACAAAAGGAAATAAAAATTCAAACTACAGTCACAGACACAAATAAATTACTGACAGAAAAGTACAAATTCCAGGTTTCATAGAGATTCATCACTACTCTATAGTTCTCAGATCTAAAATTTCATCTTCTTAAGTCTAAAAAACATGATTCTATATGACAAGTTTCCAGATCTGGTAATTTCACTCTTGTTCATTGCATGCATAATACCAAGTAATCAACCAAAAAGAGGATACTGTGTGGGGTGCCGGGGGGTGGGGGTGTGGTGGGTGGTGTGGTGGTGTTGGGGCCTGCCGCTGCCGTCCTCGTGCCTCCACAGCCGTGCGTCACCGACCTGTACCACCGTGCGCCGCCGCTTTATGCCGAGCAAGCAACCGAGGTCGGGAAGAGAAGAAACATGAGAGGGAAGAGATGGGAGGGGAAGAGACGGGAGAGGAGAGACGGGGAGAACGCCGGTCCGCCACCGCCGACGCTGGTCCATGCGCCGCCGCCTAGCGCTATCCTCCCGCGCGTCACCCTCGCTTGCTTCGTGCGATGTCGAGGGACGGAGGAGTGAAGTGGTACGGGGTGGGGAGAGGGAGGGATGGAGGGGGTAATTGAATGGCGGGTAATTTTGCTACAAGTCAGTTGGTACTTTTGAAATTGGGATGAATTGTAGTGGAATTGTCGCTCCACAATTGCTAGTTTGTCTTTTTTAGAGCGAGCTGGCTTGCTCCGTTTCAATTTTTTTTTGAGCTGGATCATTTGGTTAGATTCTAGCTAGATTAGAGGTAAATTTAGAAACTGAAGCTGCATCATACAGGTCCTGTCTTTTTTATCACTAATCTCATTTTTTGTGTGACCTTCCTTTTATTTGACTGGATTAGCTTCGGGCATCTCAGTGTTACTAGCATCTACTAGTTCAGTCTATCCAACAAACAGAACTTTTTGTTCGATCCATACCATGTACAACTCAATTTATGGGACCCACTGAGACCCACACGTGATGAAAATCTCAGCCTCCCCTGCGTCTTCCTCTCTCACTCATCCCAACGAAAAGTTTCTTTATTTGGTTGTATTCGATTCCGATCTGAATATCGACTTTTTCACTAAGGACGTGGCCGGGCCAAGGACGTTCTCCAAGCTCGCTCCGAAATCGAAGCGGGGCGTCGTCGTGGTCGGCGACGAGGTCGTCCTCGACGTTGTCAGGATGCGACGTGAACTCGACCTCCGATGCGTCGCTGCGCACCGAAGGTGTTCGGCCTGGTGACGCCGGGTCCAGGGAAGGTGGCGACGGCGGCCCCGTGCCAGGCGTGCCCGACGAGGCCGGCTCCCCCGAAGCTGTGCGTCTCACTGGCGCCGTGGTGTCGTGGAACACCGGCGCGTAGTCGATGATGATATCGGAGGAGTCGGCATCTGCTTGCTTGTCGCCCCAGCTCCACTCGGTCGCCTCGTCGAACACGACGTCCCGCGACACACGGACGCGCCACATCTCCGGATCATAGGCCTTATATGCCTTTGACCCTGGCTCATAGCCGACGAAAATCATCGGCCGGCTGCGGTCGTCCAATTTCTTACGATTTGGGGTAGTCTCCTTGACGTGCATGACGCAGCCGAAGGTGCGGAGGTGGTGAACCATCGGCGTGCACCCGTTCCAGAGCTCGTAGGGCCTCTGTTCAGCAAATAGACAGCAGTGGTTATGGCCTCCCCCCAAAACATGCCCGGGAGATGCTTAGCCTTCAGCATGCTTCTAGCCGTGCCGACGACAGATTGATTTCGCCGCTCCACGACGCCATTTTGTTGCGGAGAATAGGGCGCTGTTAGCTCGCGCCTAATGCCCAGCTCGGCACAATACTCCTGGAAGTGGTGAGCAGTAAACTCTCCCCCCGATCTGTGCGGAGGGCGCGGAGCTTGCGGCCGCTCTTGCGTTTCGCCGCGGCTTGAATGCGGCGTATGGCCGCCGGCGCCTGGTCCTTGCTTGGGAGGAGCGCCACCCACATGAACCGACTGTAGTCGTCGACGAGGAGCAGGAAATACCGATTCCCACTCAGCGTAAGAGGTGTGATGGGCCCACAGAGATTGCTATGCAGCACAGCGAAGGGCTCGATATGTCGGAGCGCGGCGCTCTGCGGGAATGGAGCACGGCGGTGCTTGCTCGCCAGGCAAGCCTCACAGACCTGCTCCACTTGCTTGAGCAGGGGCATGCACCGCACTAGATCTTCACGTCCCATTTTGCGAAGTGCCATGAAGTTCGCGTGCCCGAAACGAGCATGCCAGCGCCAGGCTTCGTCGGCACCGTGGGCAGCCAGGCAGACCGGCCGAGCAATTGTGGCGTCGAGCACATACAACCGGCCTGGGGAAGAAAATATGTGTTTGTCAGGGTTCGGTGCTCACCATTTTTGCAAGCGAACAAGATTGTGCCGCGCCCGGCAATCCGGACAACGGACCCATCCCCGAGTCGCACGTTGCCGGTGATCTTCGTGTCAAGATCAGCAAAGGCTGTTCTGTAGCCCGTCATGTGATTAGATGCGCCGGAGTCCACAATCCAGCGATCGGCAGTTCGCTCAGCCTTGTCGTCCAAGGCAGCAAACACCTTCTTCTCCTCCAGCTCCACATGTTCGGCGTGGTCCGGCGAGGGCGTCACCTCGTGAGAGACATCAACGCTCCCACCAGAGAGCAGCATCAATGTTGGCGCATCGTCATCTTCGTGGGCGACGTAGGCTTGCTCGTCGCGCTTGGTCTTGCTCCGGCAGTCTTTAGCCCAGTGCCCAAGCTTCCCGCAGTTTCTGCACTTGTCGTCTTTCCGTGCCGGCCCGGTGTTTGCCGACTCCGAGCTCCCGGCGCCACTGCCACCATTGCGCCCTCTTCCGCCACGGCGCTTGCCGCGGCCGGAGGGGCTCCCCCGTTTCGGCTCATGATCCCTTTTCTTGCGTCGTTCTTCCCACTCGGCCTCCATCAAATATAGTGTCCCGGAGGTGTTCGACGAAGATTGTCCTGAGTGCTCCGCCGCCCTCAGCCTCCCGGTGACCTCCTCAAGAGATAGGGTAGAAATGTCAAGTAGAGATTCAATTGATAGCACAAGTTGGTGGAACCTGGGACGCGCGACACGGAGATATTTCTCCACAATCTTGTCTGCCGGCTCCGGGTCGCCAAGAGTTGCGAGCTGATTTGTGATTGTTGTCAGCCGAAGAGCAAAATCCTCCACGGTCTCGTCGGCGCGGAAGACTAGCTGTTCATATTTGGCGCGCACCTTCTGCGCACTCGCCTTCTTGATGCGGTTGTCGCCGACACGCATCGTTTTGATGCAGTCCCACGCCGCTCTAGCCAACGCTTTGGTCGCCAGAGTCCTGATCATCTCGGGCGGGACCGCACTGCAAATGGCATCAAGAGCCATCCGGTCCTCATGGAACGCCACCTCCTCGCCATTTCGATTGCCGCCCATAGGTTTCGTGCCTGCAGCTTGATCTTCATCAACAGTGCCAATCGTTGTAATTGGTCTTCGTCAGTAGTGGGTAGCTCACTGGCCCGCCACCATCCTTTACCACGCGGTGAATCACTAGCCTGCGGTCACCCCCGCCGCTGCCAGAGGCGCGGCCGCCGGAGTCAGGAGGAGTGCGCCTCACCGGTGATGAGGAGCGGCGTCGCGACATGAGGGCAGCCTCCAATGCGCAATCACGAGTCCACTCTTTGAACCTCGCTCTGATACCAATTGTTAGAAAACCCCAAGAACTATGAAGGTGTTTACACACGCGAGCACTTGGACGAACACACAACGCGCGCACTGTTGTCGATCCGGCAAAGTAGCAAAACAGAGGAAAACAGAGTAATTTTGGTGCAGCGCACAGCGACTGCTTTTCTGATTTTACTGCTTAAATAACAAACTGAATTACAACGGGAAATCAAAACAACCTAGACCGATTCTCACGCCGGCAAAATACTGCGTCCATCTCCACAGCTGCGCAACGTGTATCACGACCTCGACGTATGACGCGGGCTTACGAGTTATCCTCGCTTCCCTCAACTAGTCACGGCTGCCACAAGACTCGGCAAGCTCATGCAGATAAGAAACAAACTCTGAAACTAACAGACTGAAACAACTATCTAGGCACACAAGTATTATTTGCAACAGCGCGGAGGAGGCGGCGGCGCACGGAGGCGGATGTTCGATTTCTACCGTGTATTTGGTTCGACATTTTCGTGCTAGGTTCGATTTAATCCTCACGTTGGAGGTGCTTTTTGAGACTTAGGAATGCAATTATGAACCTGCTTACCGATTAATGCTCTGCTCCTGATCAAGCAAAGCAAGTGCTCCTATGAATCAACTTGTTAATTGTATTTGCCGGTTGCAGCAAGAACGTGACCATAAATTAATCCTAGCCAGACCACCAAGGCCTCATCATGTACACCACAGAACATACTTTGCCAGATGGGCAAAGGCAAAAGCAATATCAGGCGTGAATCTTTATAGTAACGCGGTAAGCGCGGGCGGAGGAGGCCGTGAGCGATTGTGACCCAGTGCTCGCGTATTCCGTTCAGAGCTTCAGGAGTCCGGATCACATATCTAGTATTTGTCCGTATACAGTCCAAATATCTAACCTAATCTATATATAAATCTAAATCTAATCTAAACTACTTAAAAAATTCGTAATTTTTCGATCGTCCTAGCACGTTTTCGTCATTCACAATCCGCTTTCGCCCATTGTCGGCCGTGGTCTTTGTCCGTCCGAGCGATACAAGAGTTAGAGATGACAACATCTGGGTGTCCGAATCCGCTCAACTAGTTCCTGTTCACCTCAGTCCTGCCTCACACTTGCTCATCTCACACCATCGTTCGTCCCAGCTAAAGAAACCAACCGAATCAGATACCAAGTTACCAACAGGACAAGCAATAACAAGAACAAACCATAAAAAAGAGGCATGAACAAACGAACAAATCCAAATATAGAAATCCCCTAAAATTCCCTTTAAAACCCCAATATTGTGAACAAATTAGCCCCAAAACGGGGTATAGCTATCCTAGAGCATTCCGAAGATGGGTCTGGAGGTCGCCCGCCGCCAAGATCAGCTCGAGGATGCTATTTTGTTGCTGCCGCAGCTAACTGGATCTGTTCGAGAAGCCATCCGTTGCTTCACTGGAGGTCGCTGTTTCCCCGTCGTTGGGCAGGAGGAAGAGGGGCTACTGGGAGGGAGCTGAGGGGAAGAGCGGCTCAGTCGGTGGGTTCTAGGTTGGGGATTTTGAACTATTTGCCACTCTAAGATGACGCATTCTCAAATACAATCCTTCCTAATAATTTTAATTATTTGCCATCGGGACCTATCAAGTTGTTACTATTTTGCCATTTTTAACTGAAAACTCAGAGAAAAAAAAAGAGAAAATGACCTGATTGTCCCTCTTATTCATCTCCCTTCTACCTTCTTCCTCTCTCTGGCAGCAGTCTCCGATGCGGGACGAGCCAAGTAGCAGGGACGGCTAGTGACGAGCCGGGCAGCAGGATGAGCGATGGATGCGACGATGCTTGCACTACTTTTAGTTTTGATTTTTTTACAAGAACCCTAATAATTTTTAGGCGGGTCATAAGTGGTCGCGCCTAAAAAAATCGGTCCTGAGAAGGCCAGCTATTGGATCGTATGGGATAATGCATTATCCCGTGCAGTCCATTTAAGCGACCGCACGTTATTATCTCATGCGGTCGCTAAAGTGGACCGCACGGGATAATGCGATTATACCGTGGCCCATATAAACGACCGCATGGGATAATGGTGAATTATCCCATGCGGCCCACTTAGGACCCACACGAGATAATGCATTATCCCATGTGAGCCTTTAAATGGACCGTACGCGATGATGCATCATAAATCTCTCGTCGAACTCGACAGTGTCACATTTAACATAGTGTTTCTCTCTCTAAAAAGGGCAATTATAGGAGGAAGATTTTCAACTTGAATTTTTCAATTGGAATCAATACAAAAGGTACCGTACTTAATCTCCTCTTTCATTTGTTTTTATTTTTAAAAATTTTTATTGGTCGAATGCGAAGATATGTGAACTTTTTTTAACTCGGTTTCACTCTTTAATAATAGACATTTTATTTTTGTGGGAGGCTTTAGACATGAAATCTTCAATTGAAATCAATATAAAAGGTAATGTGCTTGATCATCTCCTTCATTTGCTTTTGTTTTTGTAAAATTTCATCTGTTGAATGCGAAGATATTTAAACTTGTTTGAATTGTTATATATTTTGAGCTATTTTTGTAATTTGTAGGTCAAATATTTTGTTTTTTATTGAACCATTTTTGTATGGTAACTAATTTTGTCTCAATATTATTATTTGCTGTCATGAGGTTTTTAGTTATAAAGTAGGATTTAAGTTTAAGTTGTTTATTTAGAAAACATCAGCAATATAATATTAATTTATGCTGTCACTTTTTTTAGATGGATCGGATATGGATATATGAGACACGAAGAGCTCATCCGGTGTTCATGAGAGAAGCATCAACATTTATTGATAAGGCTAAGGCACACGTTTTGAGGGAGAATAGGAATGATATTTTTTGTTCTTGCGTGGATTGGAAGAATCTGAAGATGTTGAAATATTCGAATGTAATTCTCGGACACATAATTCAGCGTGAATTTGTGGAGAAAATATAATTTGGACTTATCACGGGAAAGTCGCCCCTCCAGAAGAGAATCTTGATATTTGGTTCGATGAGGCAGGGAATTTTATAATTGAGGACATGTCCCGTGAAATGACGGGTGATTTTGGCGGCTCTGGTTTTGACGATGCAGAGGTTGATATTGATATTGATCTTGAGGATATGTTGCGGCACGCTGAACCAAAGGTCCTAACAGAGAAAGCAAGAGATTTAAACAATTGGGAGGCGTTGCAGAAAGCAGCGAAAGATCTTTTGTACGATCAAGCAAAGGGATGTGATATGGATTATACAGTGTTGCGGTCGATGCTAGAACTTCTTAGATTGAAGGCCAGACACGGATGGTCTGATACTAGTTTCAACGACTTGATGGGTCTCCTGAGAGCTTTGCTTCCTAAGCCTAACTTGTTGCCAGCTAACACCTATCAAGCAAAGAAACTGATATGTCCATTATCACTTGGTGTGGAAAAGATCAATGCATGTATTAATCACTGTATACTTTATCGCAAGGAATACGCTGAATTGGACAAGTGTCCAACTTGTGGGGCGAGTAGGTACAAAAAGGATAACAGTGCCGCCGATAGTGACGTTGCCGAACCAAATGCATTGGTCTAGCCAGGAAAAAAGATTCCGGCCATGGTGATGTGGTACTTGCCAGTGAAAGATTGAATGAAGCGATTGTTCTCGAACCCCACCGACGCTGAGTTGATGAGATGACATCAAGAGGGTCGAAAGATGGATGGTATGATTCGACATCCCGCCGATGCTCGACAATGGAAAAACTTTGATTCGAAGCACCCAGAATTTGCAAATGATCCGAGAAATGTTAGGTTTGCGTTGAGCACGGATGGAATGAATCCGTTCGGTGACCTAAGCAGCTCACACATCACTTGGCCAGTTCTGCTCACCATGTATAACCTTCTGACATGGTTATGTCAGAAGTGAAAGTACATTTTGTTGACTATCCTTATACAAGGGCCAAAACAGCCTGGCATCGACCTAGATGTGTTTCTTGAACCTTTGATGGAGGATATGCAAGAAATATGGGAAGAGGGTCTACGATTATTTGATGCGTACCGCCAGGAGTATTTTACTTTGCGTGCTATCATATTCGTTACTATAAACGATCTACCAACCAATTTTTCTCTATCCGGACAGATTAAAGGAAAGACTGGATGTCTGATATGTCTGGACAACACATCGTACATATACCTGACCTCGTCAAAAAAGTTAGTTTACATGCGTCATCGTTGTTTCTTACCACAGAAGCATAGGTATCATGCGATGGCTACCTTTTTTGACAAAACGGTTGAGGAAGGTACTGCCCCCAAAGCAAAGGATGGTTCCACGGTGTTCAAGCTGACAAAGAACATAAAGGTTGTGTTCGGTAAGGGAAAGACAGCTTCAGGCAAGAGAAAGAAATAAGTGGTAGAAAACACGCTGCCCTTCAAAAAACATTGAATCTTTTTCGAGTACTTGGCATACTAGAAAGATGTGGAGATTCGTCATGCCATGGATGTCATGCTCCTCGAGAAAAACGTGTTCGACAGCACCATCGGGACTTTACTTGACATCCCTAGTAAAACAAAGGATGGGTTGAAGTCACATAACGACCTGGTCAACTTGGACATAAGGAAAGATCTACACCCGATAGAGCTAATGAATGGTAAGATTGAGATTCCACCGACATACTACTCAATGACACTAGAAGAGAAAAAAGCTTTCTGTAAATATCTTTGTCGATTGAAAGTGCTGACTGGATTCTCATTGAATATCCGGAAACTAGTACCAATGAAAGATTTGTTGATTTCTGGATACAACGCTCACGACTGTCATAAGATGTTTACGGTATTCCTCCCTATCGCTATAAGGGCGGTGAAACCAGTGCACACCAAGGTAGTGATAACAAAGCTGTGCTATTTTTTTAATCGAGTATCACAGAAAGTGTTTGAACCAGAAGAATTAGGACCCCTTCAGAAATTCACAGTCGAGACAGCTTGCCAGCTAGAGATGTTTTTTCCTCCATCATACTTCGACATGATGGAACATCTCATTGTTCACATTGTCCCTCAAATTATTGAACTTGGTCCTCTATACCTACATCAAATATGGGCGTACGAGCGATACATGGCTGTTCTGAAAGGGTATGTCCGTTATCGTGCTCATCCGGAGGGCTCGATGATAGAGGGTTGCACAACTGAGGAGGTTGTCGAGTGTTGCCTAGATTATATGAAAGATGCCAACCCCATTGATATACCGATGCCTCGACATGATGGAAGGTTATCTGGGAAGGGTATTGTGGGAAGAAAATGCTTCTATGACAACGATTACAAAGCGGTATCAGATGCACACAACAATGTTCTTCAACAACTCGCCATCGTTGCGCCCTACATTGAGCAACACACTTCCAAGATTAGAGCATGCAATCCTGGGCGATTCGACGATTGGGTTTCGAAAGAACAGAAGCACACTTTTTCCGAATGGCTTAAGGATCAAAAGCTACCGCTTGGTGAATCACTCGAGGAAAAAACGATAGAAAGACTTGCAGCTAGCCCAACAAGCCTTGTGACCTCATGGCAAGGGTACGACATCAGCGGATATTCTTTTTACACAAACAACAAAGACAAGAAAAGCTCAGCGTAGAACAGTGGGGTTCATGTCGAAGTGTTGGACGCAACAGGGCAGAAGAAATCATACTACGGGATCATACAAGAAATATGGGAACTTGACTATGGTTTAAACATTCAGATCCATGTTCTCAGATGCCGATGGGTGAAAGACAACATGGTAGATAAATTTGGATTTACGTGTTCTGAACGGAGTAAAATTGAACACAAGGATGATCCATGGGTCCTTGCCGAGCGTGTTGCACAAGTTTTTAATGTGAAGGATCCTTCCGATGAAAAGATGAACATTATTGTATCGGACAAGCAACACATCATTGGTATTGACAACATTGAAGACGCGTCCGATTATAATCAATATGACACCATTTCATTATTTACAGATCTTCCTACGTGGATGAAACACATTGAGAGTGTTCTCGACGAATCAAAGTTTGCATCTGTGCGAAAGGATGTTAATCCAAAAATTGTGAAACGCTAGTTTGTTTTTTATGTATAATATGTTTTTGCGAATGAATATATCAAACTTATGGTGTTACGAGTGAATGTGTGCTTCTATATCGAACTTGTGAAACATGACTTTTAACCTGACATGATTTGGAAGGAAAAGTGACCGTGTGGCCACGCGACATGGCTGCCTATGGTGTTTGGCGTAGGGGCCAGCAGCAGTAGTACTCCTCTTGTATATAAAACGGCAGCTCTGCAAATGCTTTCTGCCTCATCTGCAAATTGCAAATAGATCTCCTCACCTCAGCAAATCGCCCCTTTTTTTGCTTGCAATCGATGGCTTGCCTCTCCCGTCTCAATGCCTCAGCGGCGCCATGGGAGCCGCCGGTGACGCGCGTGACGGCGGACTACCCTATCCGCCCTCTCGTGAATGTTGGGTTGGTTGTTAACAATGTTTCTCATCTACTTTGCCTGCATTTGAGGTGCTAGATTGAAGATAAATCTTAGGTTGCCAGATTATCAAATATTCAATCAAAGCTAAAATAAGTTCCAAGATTTTCCATCTGTTATAATATCCATGGGGGGGTGATCTTCCCGTGCGGGTGGTTTAAGCGGCCCACACGGGAAGATGATTTTCCTGTGCGGGCCGTTAAGCCACCCGCACAGGAAGATCAACCCCCTATATATACCCACGCGTGGCCTCCTGAAAATTTCTAAGTCCAGGCGAAAAGTTCGAACACACTTTGCGCTGCCAGGCTGCCAAATCCGCCGCCCTCACCCCGCTCCCTCCCTCTCTCTCTCGCCACTCTCTGCCGCCAACGTCACCGCCCTCACCGATGCGCCCGCACTGGCAGATTTGATGCCGGGCCGCTCACCGACACCATCGCGCTCACCGAGGCCGCTGCCCGCCGCCTCCCCACCGGCTGCGCCCTCACCTCCACCCTCACCGCGAGGCCGCCGCCCTCACCGAGGACCTTCCCACCGGTCGCCCTTACCGCCTCCTCCTCCCTCACCGAGGCCACCGCCCCCTCCCTGACGCGTCCACAACCGAGGCCCTCACCGGTGCCAGCGCCCTCACCGCCCTCACTGCCGCACGGTGCCGACACCCTCATTGCCGCCCTCACCACGCGTCGCCTCAACGCCGCCCTAAACCGGCCTCACCGCGACGCCCTCACCGGCCTCACCGACGCCCGGCGCCGCCGCCACCGGTATGTTCTTCGGCCTTTTAGTGAATTTTTTCATGTGTGAGGCTGCATGTATGTGTGATATATGGATGGATGTGTGATATGGATGCATTTTTTGATGTGTGATTATGGATGGATGTGTGATTATTTATGGATTTGTGATATGGATTTTGATGGATGTGCTATGTTAATATGCATGTGTCAAATCTTAGGTTATGTGAATTATTTATGACTTGGGTATGTGAATTATATGTGAATTTGTGATTTAGGGTATGTGAATTATTTATTATGCAATTATCCTCAATGTATGTACACTAGAAATGTAAATGGACTGTAATTGTTGGAAGATATTTTTTTGGAATTTTTGTGTAGCAAAATTTGACTATTTGGACATTTATTTTTTTATGTGAATTAGTTGATGTGAAATAGTTCATGTGAATATTTTTGATGAATTTTAGATTTTAGGTTATATTTTAGATTTTAGGATTTTCCTACCGAACGACCTCTCTCCTCTCCCTCTCCTTGGTCTGTCATCTCTCATCTCTTTCCCCTGGCCCTATCTCACCTCTGCTCACGGACAAATTTAGGCGTTTTGTAGGCTTAGTGGCTACCGAAGATCTCCGCATCAAACCTTGTGTCACAGGGCACAACGGAGATCTTCTGGTAGCCACCATACCTACCACAACGCCTCATGCTATTACACATGTAGTCTTGTTGTTCTGAGAGCAAAAAATAAAGAGAAGAAGAAGGAAATAAATACAATTTTTCTTCTTCTTCTTTTCTTTACTTGTTTTCTCTATGTCTTTTGCGTAGCAAAATTTGCTGGGGATTGCGATGAGACTAGATAAGGGATTTTGAGCTTGAAGGGGCACAGACAATTGCCTGTGCCCCTTCAATTTCAAGCTCCTGTAGTTACTCTCATTGCTAAAGTCTTTTTTGGGTAGAAAGAGACCTGACCTACAACAAAAAATAAAGAGAAGAAGAAGAAGGAAAAAATACATTTAGTTTTTTCTTCTTCTTCGTATGTTTAGTTTTTTCTCTATATTTTTTATGCATGTCCTTAATATTAGATAATATAACAGAGGAATATGTAGATGCAATCCGACAAATATATTTTCCTCTGTTATATTATTTAGTGTTAAGCACGAGCAAAATAAGCATTTTTCACAGTCTTCGAGCGAAATTAGGAACATTCACAAAATTCACATTGTGTTTGTCGCCTTTGCTGGGGATATCGATGAGACTAGATAAGGGAGTTTGAGCTTGAAGGGGCACAGACAATTGCTTGTGCCCGTGCAACTTCAAGCTCCCTTAGCTACTCTCATTTCATTCCCCAACAAATATGACATTCACAATTTACAGTAGTTTACTAAACTTTACGATCAACTTTCTTTTAGGGTAAACTTTGTGCGCACATGTACATCTCTTATATACACCATATTACAACTATCTAGTCCATTCGTTCACAAATTTCACAAGTTGTGTGTTATGAACAACCGTAGATCAAATGTCGAACGAGAAAGCTCCCTCGAAGGTACCCAACGTCGAATCAACGGAACAGTCTTCGAGCGAAGGCACATGGCATGAACCAAGCGATCTGTTGATCGAAGTTATGCCAGCACTAGCACCACCGGTTGAAGAAGACCCCGACTATATCCCTATCGAGCAAGCAGTAAGTCGAGCCATATTGTTATGATCCCTATCGTAGGATCCCATTTAACGTTTTCTGTTGTATGTACATATGGAAACAAGGCGCCGCTCAAAAAGAAAGGCCGCCAAGTCTGTCGTAATTGCCGAAGTCGAGACGGACACAACAACGTCCGGTCCGGTAGAAACCGACACATTCGCGAGCGCTGGAGGACGTCAAAAAAGAAGACGTGGTCAGAGAAGTAAGAACCAATCCCCAAGGAGACATATTATATCACCTCTCTGAACCAGGATGGGAAGCCATTAGAGCCCAAGGTAGCAATGACAAAGTTCAGCAGCGCTTGCGGGGTACTGGCCAGAACCCACGACCCTTTAAATATAGATTCCTGGGAGCAGGTGGATGACAACTTGAAGAACTTCATATGGAACAAGTTGCAGAAGTGGCTTGTATATCCGCCTAGTTCAGAGGCTGTGGGAAAAGAGTTTGCCTTAAAAATGATTGGGGGGAGGTGGAGGCAGTGGAAATTGGACTTGAACACTCACTACGTGCAAAAGAACAAGTCCCCATTCGAAGACTACGGTGGTATTACGCTCGCCGAATGGGATAGGTTCGTGGCGAAGATGACAAGCCTTGAAGCCTTAGCACGGAGGAAGAAGATGTCCGACCTCGTGAAATGGAATAAGTACCTGCACCGATTGGGCTCTAGCGGCTACGATGGCCATGTAGAGAAGTGGCGAGTAACCGAAGAACAATTTGTCGTCCAAGGAAATCCCCTGCTTGTAGATGCACTAAAAGAAAGAAGCAAAAACTGGGTCTGGGCACGCAACACGGGACAGGTCACCGACGAGGGAGAGATCCTTTTCGAGGATCCGGATATAGAGCGTGTGACCACAAGTCTAAAAGACATTGCTGAAAAGGAGAAGACTGGGGAATTTATTGCTAAGAGGGAACACGATCAGTTGACAGTCGCATTGGGTAACCCCGAACATTCTGGACGAGTAAGGGGTGTATCGTCAAAGACAAGTTAGAAAGAAGGGTTTCCTGAGGAAGCTGCAAGTTACAAGAAAAGGGACAGGTACAAACATAAACTTGAAGAGAAGATAGCAAAACAAGTTGAAGACCATTTTTACTATCTTGTTGCACAGAATCGCCAAGCCTTCCCTAACTTGTTTCAGCAATTTGAAGAACCCACAGTGCAGATGCCCAGTAGCATCAGGTCAGTTGATATCGCACCCTATCCAGTAGATACCATAACTGGCCCGACGCCGTGCAGCCTCCTCGTGCCGATTGGAAGGGCCGGGAAGAGAAAGGAGGTGGGCACATGACTTGCTATACCAGGGTGACAATTTCACAACACGCCAATCCCTGAGGAATATGCAAGGGTGCAGGTGGCCAAGGTGCATGCAGAGCATAATAGCTTAGAGCTAGACATTCCAGCACCTGAAGGGATAGAATTGCTTGGGGATGCGGTGAATCAGTTCATTCTATGGCATCAACGAGATATCCTGCTGGTCGGTACATCGTCAGCATCCCCAGTCCAGCCGGTTCCTCAGATTGCTACTGCGCCTGCACCGCCTTCTCCACCAGGGCTTGCTTCCCCACCTCGCTCCACACCTCGGCCTGCTTCCCCACCTCGCTCCCCTCCTAAGGATAAAGGTCCTAATTCGCTAATGCTGTCAGCCCCTGAAGTCGTCGCAGAACAGCCTCCAACGGATGTTCGACATATTCACAAATCTCCTCCGACACCACAGTCAGCATTGGCGGTACCTCGAAGGCCTCTTCTGAAAACAAGAAGCCTTCCAAGTCCGAGCAAGCTTCAACCTCGTCAGATTATCCCAAAGATGGTTCGATCAAGCTATGATAAGGAATTAATGGCCAAAGATGAGAAAAACTTAGTGTTCCTGGCTTTCAGGGGGAGGGGGCCAACTGACAAGCCGCAGGATCAACCGTCAAAGTTGTCGGAGTTGCAACAATCAGTGAAAAACCAAGCGGAGGACCTGCAAAATTGGACTTCATACGAAGTGCCAACAAAGTACGAGTACGGCAAGCCGTTCCTACCGTGGCACGTCATGGAAGACATGCCCTGGGAAATTAGGCTAATGCACGACTGGTACCTAAAGGCATCCAGATTGGGGCTCAACGTGCTTACCGTGAAGATACCGGATAACGCTTTCACCAGTGGCCCAAATGGGATACTGGTCATCGATTTCAATAACCTTCACGCATTATTCAAGATGGAAAAAATGGATATAAATCTTGTTGCTGTGTTTTGCCTGTAAGTATCAATCGCACTTAATATCATTAATGAATTCATTTGCAAACTAACTTGTGAATAATTAATTAGTTGCTGCATTACTTTGGATGCAATACCAAGATGCGAAAAAGACCAATTATCTAGCTGCATACGTTAACCCAACAAGGATATGCTGGACGGAACACGAGGTTCATCTTCGTGCAGATTGCGATGTGCTCAAAGGCAAAACGAAGAAACAAAAAGATGCGATCATCAAACAAATGCACAAGGACAAGATGATCGCGGTAGCATTCTACTTGGGCAGAGCTATTTTGGAGCACAGAGACAAAAATATCCTCATGGTCCCTTACGTGCTGCGGTATGTAATATTCATCCGTACAACCGATATTTTACTATGATATCACCTACAATTAACATATCTCTTCTATCGCAGCGATCACTACATACTATTTCTGGTATATCCGCAGGACCACGCGGCCGTAGTGCTTGATCCTGCACACTACAGCCAGGAAACATTCAAAGAGTTCCTCGTCGTGTTAAATTTGTAAGTACTATCATGCATCATTTAATAAGTTTTGTCTATTTTTACTCTCGAATAAACAAATGACTGAAACAATTATTTTGTCTACATAGAGCACTCGTAAATTATGTAAGACACGGTGGACCGGTCAAGGATCCACAAAACAAGAAGCTTCTGGTGAAGACAAATTGGCCGGTAGTTATATGCTCGCTATATTGCAATATTTTATATTGTTTAATTTCAAATATTGACGTACGTAAATTTTATTCAACACACAGTGTTATAAGCAACCACCAGGCACTAGCCTATGCAACTACTACGTGTATGAGATGCTTAGAATCTTCGGGAGATACACTACTAAGTTAGAACAAGTAAGTTAAGAGAAAATATATCTTTCTACACGTTATTGATCTTGTATAATTTTCCTAATCGTATGTATGTGTATTCTTCCTTAAACAGATCGAGTCCATTCCAGTTGTAGCGAACCGGTTCGACAATCGAACCATGCTCAACTTGGTTGTAGATCTTTGCCGCTTCATCCGTCACGATGTCTGCAACCATTTGGGCGATTTCTACGATCCGAAGAGCGAGCTTGCGATGAACGATAAATTCAAAAGACTTAGGGAGTGGGAAAAAGAGCACCGCCATGAATGATCTGTAAATTATTGCTAGACTTCTATAATTTGCGAGACGAAACTTGATATGTATATAAACATGCATGATCTGTGTACATTTATATCTTTTATGAGGAAATAATATAATTAAATGTCTTTTTTCTCATGCGAAATATATATATACATGCATCTTATCAAATGACCGATAATATTACGAGAGAGAGGAGAGGAGAGGAGAGGAGAGGGAGAGAGGGTGAGAGAGAGGACAATAGCTACAGAAAACTTACATAAAATAATGGGCACACGGGAGGCAATCTTCCCGTGCGGTCGACTTAACGGACCACACGGGAAGATCGATTATCCCGTGCGGTCGGGTAAAGTGGACCGTGTTAGTGATATGCCCTAGAGGCAACATGGAGATGTTGGATATCACGTCAATGTTTATGTATTTATGAATAAAGTGTTATTCAGTTCCATGAAATAGACATTTTGTATTGATCAATAAGTACGTGACTTATTTATGAGACTCTATATATATGAATCTATTTCTAAATGATCCTCGATCATATATCATATTATTGGAACTAATATGATTCTAAGATCGGCATGTTTATTGATTGATGATCATGTCTCATAAATCATGGGTATGAAGATACCAAATCAATAAACATGGATATATGTGGTAGAGAACACATTGTTGGATAGACCCACCATGAGACACTACGGGAATTAATGTGCCATTAGTTGGTCTCGGGTAGTGTTGGTACAAAGTCCTTAGATCTGAGATCACCATGGATTCCAACATGTGTAGTAGCCTACTTTGGGACTACCAAACACTATTCCATAACTGGGTAGTTATAAAAGTAGTCTTCGGGTTTGCTATGAAACATGGAGTGGAATGTGATGATTAAGATGGAATTTGCCCCTCCTTTGGAGAGATATCTCGGGCCATTCGAGGTAATGGATTATAGAAATGCATGGCCATGCTAAGTTGATTGAGGAGTCAATCAACGACGGATAATCCAATACGGTTCGAGTAAATGGTTAAGCTATTGAAGGGATGGCACACATCTTGCCTATAGCTTAATTGGTATCATGAGGCAAAGGGATTTGTGTACACATTATAGGTTCGAGCCGATATTATATTCTTGTATACTATGGTGTCAATATGTGCTGCTAGGCGCCCGCTGGTGACATTGGCTGAGTTGGACTCGAGCGACGGTCGGCTAAGTTAGACTATAGCCGAAACCGAGTATACCTGAACCTACAGGGTCGCATGCTTAAGGGGATGGAATATATATTCGAGTTGGACTCGGATATGGCTCGATCGGATAGGGATCCGATCGGATAGAGTTCTATGGGCTTACGACGTATGGGCGGCCAACTGTGAGATTCGGATAGGATCCGATTTAAAATAGAGTCCCGATCGGCCACTAGTCCCAGTCGGTCAACTTTATATAAAGGGGCGAGGGGTGGAGAGTTGCTGTATCGCTTTGATCGAAATTCGCAACAGAAGTCGCCGAGATCAATCTCCACAGAAACCCTCCCCACTTTCGAGCCAAACCCTAGCCTTGCATCGCGTGCTAGTACACGGGTGTTCGGCGTTCTGTCCCCGGACGTGTGGATACCGGTAGAGGCGCTGCTATGTTGCGCGCTGTTCATCGGCTGTGGTACTTCGGAGCAAGGCGGCTATGGTGGAATCGGCTGCGGTCGAGCTCATCGGAACGAGGCGCGAGAACGCAGTCAGACGACTTGGCGAATCGGCTACATTGACGAATCGGCTGATTGGTGAATCGGCTATCCCCGGGAATCGATTGTCGGCTTGCGGGAATCGGCTACACTGTTCCGGATCGGATAGCCCTGATTGGCTATTTCCGCTGCATACTCCAATCGGTAACGATCTATCGGCCCTTACTTGCAAGTGTTCCTGGTTTGCGCGGTAGAAAAATTTTTGTTTTCGGCTAGCGTAGCCTCCGCGTAACCCTTCAAGGTGGTATCGAGCTAATCTTGCTTAGTTCGGGTTTTAGATTGGATCTGGAACAAGTTTTGTGCACGGGTTGATTAGATCAAACGGTTTTACGGGATCTGTTGAGGAGAGTAGATGGTAATTGCGTTCCTTGATAGTGTATCGGAATGGCGTAATGTGATTATGTCGAAGCAATATCCATAGTACTCGGTTTGAGTTGGGTTCGAGATAGCGTTCCTTGATAGTGTATCGGAACGGTATAATGTGATTATACTTGAAGCTATCTCGTAGTCCGACCTTGTTTGCCTCGCGCCTACACAAACCATCTCCCTTGATAGTGTATCGGGACGACATAATGTGATTATGCCGATATGGTTTTCGTAAGCGATTTCATATATTGGATCTATGGATTTCGTGTGGTGTTCTGGCACAGCCCGAAAGCCCGCGAGGGGCTTCCCCTCGACCCCCGCCCGCTAACCGGCTAGCGGGACCGCCGTGTGCGCTCCCCTTTTAGGTCGTCTCGATGCCATTTCTGCGATAGGTAGAAAACATTTCTACGCCTAACTTGTTTTTGCAGAGAATGCTTTGAGATGGTATGGCCCTATTGTATGTATGAGATGCATGTGATGCATGTAATATTCTTTCATATGTGCAATCCGTGTAATATTCTTTCTTACGTGCAATGCTTGAAATATTCTTTCACGACCTACGAGTCGATGTAATCTTCAAATAGAGCTTCTATAGTAGTAGCTTAGTTTGAAGAAATCAAGCATTCAGCACTCGAAAGAACGGTGATGAAGATGGAGGTCCTCTACACCGGCATGGAGATGGAGATCACCATGTAAAGGGGGCCATACTATTCCATTATATGCTATTCTTTTGCTTTCATATGTGATATGTCCGTTTGATAGGATAGCATCCCTCGCAAAATTAAGTGGTAATGATGCCCTTCCAAATGTTGCACCCGTCACCGTTATGCTCGTCAATGGTGGGTCCGCCAAAGCGAGTGCCATTCTCTATCATAACACGAGGGGTATATGTCGGACATATACACAGGAGCATTTGGTTTACTTAACAAGGCTATTAAAACAGTTTTGGGCCTTGGGGCATAGGTTGGCGCCGGGCATGGAGATGCCACACCAACAACAAGAGTCACATAGAGATGTGATTAGCAAGGAGTTGCTTACCGATGTTATTAATTTTCTAGCAATGATGCCAAAGCTCACTAGAAATTAACTAACATGTGGATCTTGACCCAATACGTAACCTAGAGGGAAGGTGTAAAATACGTAATGGGAGTATAATGTTAAATTGTTTAACAATAGACATAGCATAAACGTCGTGCTAAACTTTGTTTTTTCATTATAGAATAAATGGCGGCTAATACTACACCTAGTACCTTTAATTTGCGATCTATTCTCGAAAAGGAAAAAATTAAACGAAACAAACTTTATGGATTGATATCGCAACTTGAGAATTGTTCTCAAGCAAGAGCGTAAGGAGTACGTTCTTGAAGTACCTTATCCAGAGGATTTGCCTAATAATGCCACCGCAATCGCACGGAGGGCTTACGAGAAGCACACTAATGATGCCCTAGATATAAGCTGTCTCATGCTTGCTACAATGTCCCCGAGCTTCGAAGAAATATGAGAGCAACGATGCTCACACTATTATTCGGGGACTGCATGGTATGTTTGAGAACCAAGCTCGGGCCGAGAGGTTCAACACCTCAAAGTCCTTGTTTGCGTGCGAGCTTGTTGAGGGAATCCCATCGGTCCGCATGTGATAAAAATGATTGGCTACATTGAGAGTCCGGAAAAACTAGGTTTTTCCCTTAGCCAAGAGTTGGCTACGATGTGATTCTCCGCCGCTCCCTCCGAGCTTTGAGCCATTCATATTAAATTATCACATGAACAATATGGATAGAACCTTGGCTGAATTGCATGGGATGCTAAAGACAGTGAGGAGAGTATCTAGAAAAACGGTCATCATGTGATGATGATGCGAAGGCTAAGCGCAAACCACTGTCAAGAAACATTGCACCAAGAGAAAGTTAACTCCCGATGAGATCGCGAGTGCCTCTAATGCAAAGAAGGGCAAGAAGGGGTCGGCGGCATCGATGCCATTTGCTTCTACTGCAAGGAGACAGACCGAAAAGGAACTGCAAGAAGTACATGGAGGATCTAAAAAGAAGCAAAGTACGACTTCGCCGGTATTAATGTTATAGACATTAATCTTGCTACTTCACCTACTGACTCTTGGGTACTTGATACCGGATCGTAGCTCATATTTGCAAATCGTTGCGGGGAATGAGAAGAAGTAGAGGCTTAAGAAGGGCGAGGTGAACTGCGCGTCGGCAATGGAGCAAGCGTTGCTACGGTTCTTGTCGGCACGATACCACTTCATCTACCTTCGGGATTAGTTTTGGAATTAAATAATTGTTATTGTGTTCCAACACTATGTCAAAACGTTATTTCCGCTTCATGTTTGCAAGCGGAAGGATATGATTTTAGATCAATGAACAATGATTGTTCAATATATCTCAAAGATATGTTCTATTTTCATGCTCCATTGGTGAATGGATAATACGTTTTGAATCTTGAAGTGTCTCCCATCTATAACATTAATACGAAAGGCAACTCTCCAATGATATAAACCCCACGTTTATCCGGCATTGTCGCTTAGGCCATATAAATCGAAACGCATGGAGAAGCTCCATAAGGATGGATTGCTTCACTCTTTTGATTTTGAATCATTTGAGACATGTGAGTCTTGTTTACTTGGTAAGATGACAAAGGCACCTTTCACGGACACGGTGAGAGAGCAAGTGACTTGTTGGCACTCGTACATACCGATGTATGTGGACCAATGAGCTCAACGGCTAGAGGTGGTTATCGATTCTCATTACCTTTACGATGACTTTAGTAGATATGGTTATATCTACTTAATGAGGCATAAGTCCGAATCCTTTGAAAAGTTTAAAGAATTCCAGAATAAAGTACGTAATCATTTAGGGAAAACAATCAAGTTTCTACGATCGGATCGTGGAGGGGAATACTTGAGCCAAGAGTTTGGTAATCATCGAAAGATTATGGAATTGTTCCACGAGTTGACTCCGCCGGAACTCTACAATGGAACGGAGTGTCCGAACGGAGAAATCGCACCTTGTTGGACATGGTGCGGTCGATGATGAGCCAAAGTGATCTTCCATTATCCTTCGGGGATATGCTCTTGAAACAATGCGCTCACACTAAATAGAGTTCCATCTAAGTCGGTTGAAAAGACACCATATGAGATATGGACAGGGCAACCCCCTAGTTTGTCTTTTCTCAAAATTTGGGGTTGTGAGGCTTATGTAAAACGTTTACGGTCAGACAAGCTCACACCCAAATCTGATAAGTGCTTCTTTGTGGGATATCGGGAACAAGGCAAAGTGTTTGTCGCCCGACACGGTGTCTTCTTGGAGAAAGAGTTTCTTTCAAGAAGGGTTAGTGGGAGCAGGGTGCATCTTGAAGAAGTTCAAGAAACATCGAAAATGTTTCGGCGACCACAAAATCACACGGGGAGGAGCAAAGTGTTGCGCCACCGGTTGTAGATACACCACCCACGGAGGTCCGAAAGATCACGTCGTGCGCCCGACAGTACACAGTGTGGAACAACGTGATATATTGTTGTTGGACAACGATGAGCCTAAGACCTATGAGGAAGCAATGGTGAGACCCGATTCCAACAAGTGGCTTGGAGCCATGAAATCCGAAATAGAATCCATGTACGACAATCAAGTTTGAAACTTGGTTGATCCACTGATGGTGTCAAAACCATTGAGTGTAAATGGGTTTTTAAGAAAAAACCGATATGGATAGAAATGTTCACATCTATAAGGCACGATTGGTGGCGAAAGGTTTTAAACAGATTCAAGGAGTTGATTATGATGAAACCTTCTCGCCCGTCGCAATGCTTAAATCTATTCGGATTATCCTAGCGATTGCTGCATATTTCGATTATGAGATATGGCGAGATGGATGTCAAAACGGCTTTCCTAAATGGAAACCTAAGCGAGGATGTATACATGATACAACCTCGGGGTTTTGTCGATCCGAATCGCTCGGAAAGATATGCAAGCTACGAAATCCATTTATGGATTGAAGCAAGCATCTCGGAGTTGAAATATTCGTTTTGATGAGATAATCAAAGGGTTTGGTTTCATCAAAAATGAAGAGGAGGCCTGTGTTTACAAAAAGGTCGGTGGGAGCACAATTGTATTTCTAATCTTATATGTGGATGACATATTACGATTGGAAATGATATCCCTATGCTAGAATCCGTCAATTCTTCATTAAAAATAGTTTTTCCATGAAAGACTTAGGGAAGGCAGCATACATATTGGGCATTTGGATCTATAGAGATAGATCCAAGAGGCTAATTGGATTAAGCCAAAGTACATACATTGACAAGGTGTTGAAAAGGTTCAACATGCATGATTCCAAGAAAGGTTTCTTGCCCATGTCACATGGCATTAATCTTAGCAAGAATCGGTGTCCTCGGACACATGATGAGCGGAATAAGATGAGTATAGTTCCATATGCCTCGGCAATTGGATCCATCATGTATGCCATGCTTTGTACACGTCCGGATGTCTCGTACGCTTTGAGTGCTACGAGCGAGATACCGATCGAGATCCAGGTGAAGGTCACTGGATGCCGTAAAGAATATCCTTAAGTACTTGAGAAGAACTAAGGACATGTTCCGAGTCTATGGAGGTGAAGAAGAGCTCGTTGTAAGTGGTTACACCGATGCTAGCTTCCAAACAGACAAGGATGATTATAGATCACAATCGGGTTCGTGTTCGCCTAAACGGAGGCGCGATCACTGGAAGAGTTCCAAGCGGGATACGTTGCTGATTCTACAACAGAGGCCGAGTACATTGCTGCTTCGGAAGCCGCAAAGGAGGCGTTTGGATCAAGAAATTCGTTTCGAGCTTGATGTGATGACTAGTACGACTGGTCCAATATCTCCGTATTGTGATAATAGTGGAGCCATTGCACAAGCCAAGGAGCCGAGGTCACATCGAAAATCCAAACACATACTTCGGCGATATCATCTCATCTGCGAGATAGTGGACAGAGGTGATGTCAAGATATGCAAAGTGCACATGGATCTCAACATAGCCGATCCGCTGACAAAACCTCTCCCTCAACTGAAACATGAGGCGCACACAAGAGCAATGGGTATTAGATACTTACATAATTGACTCTAGTGCAAGTGGGAGATTGTTAGTGATATTCCCTAGAGGCAATATGGAGATGTTGGACATCACGTCAATGTTTATGTATTTATGAATAAAGTGTTATTCGGTTCCATGAAATAGACATCTTGTATTGATCAATAAGTACATGACTTATTTATGAGACTCTATATATATGAATCTATTTCTAAATGATCCACGATCATATATCATATTATTGGAACTAATATGATTCTAAGATCAGCATGTTTATTTATTGATGATCATGTCTCATAGATCATGGGTATGGAGATACCAAATCAATAAACATGGACATATGTGTTAGAGAACACATTGTTGGATAGACCCACCATGAGACACTACGGGAATTAATGTGCCATTAGTTGATCTCGGGTAGTGTTGATACAAAGTCCTTAGACCTAAGATCACCATGGATTCCAACATGTGTAGTAGCCTACTTTGGGACTACCAAACGCTATTCCGTAATCGGGTAGTTATAAAAGTAGTCTTCGGGTTTGTTATGAAACATGGAGTGGAATGTGAGTGATCAACATGGAATTTGCCCCTCCTTTGGAGAGATATCTCCGGGCCCCTCGAGGTAATGGATTATGGAAATGCATGGCCATGCTAAGTTGATTGAGGAGTCAATCAAGAGACGAGATAATCCAATACGGTTCGAATGAATGGTTAAGCTATTGAAGGGATGACACACATCTTGCCTATAGCTTAATTGGTATCGTGAGGCAAAGGGATTTGTGTACACATTACAGGTTCGAGCCGATATTATATTCTTGTATACTATGGTGTCAATATGTGCTGCTAGGCGCCGCGTGACGTGTCGGCGAGTTGGACTCGGGCCGACGGTCGGCTAAGTTAGACTATAGCCGAAACCGAGTATACCTGAACCTACGTGGTCGCACGCTTAAGGGGATGGAATAGATATTCGAGTTGGACTTGGATACGACTCGATCGGATAGGGATCCGATCGGATAGAGTTCTATGGGCTTACGACGTATGGGCGGCCAACTCGAGATTCGGATAGGATCCGATTTAAAATAGAGTCCGATCGGCCACTAGTCCCGTCGGCCAACTCTATATAAAGGGACGAGGAGTGGAGAGTTCTTTGTATCGCTTTGATCCGAATCCGCAAGAAGTCACCGAGATCAATCTCCACGGAAACCCTCCCCACTTTCGAGCCAAACCCTAGCCTTGCATCGCGTGCTAGCACACGGGTGTTCGGTGTTCTGTCCCCGGACGTGTGGATGCCGGTAGAGGCGCTGCTACGTTGCGCGCTGTTCATCGGCTGTGGTACTTCGGAGCAAGGCGGCTGTGGTGGAATCGGCTACGGTCGAGCGCATCGGAGCGAGGCGCGAGAACACAGTCAAACGACTTGGCGAATTGGCTACATCGGCGAATCGGCTGATTGGTGAATCGGCTTGGGAATCGGCTGTCGGCTTGCGGGAATCGGCTACACTGTTTCGGATTGGATAGCCCTGATTGGCTATTTCTGCTGCATACTTCAATCGGTAACGATCTATCGGCCCTTACTTGCAAGTGTTCCTGGTTTGCGCGGTAGAAAAATTTTTGTTTTCGGCTAGCGTAGCCTCCGCGTAACCCTTCAGACCGCACGGGATAATCGATCTTCCCGTGCGGTTGGGCCACCCGCACGCGAAAATGGTCTTTTCCCAGACCTTCTCACACATGCGGGCAGGCCTTCCGCACGGAAAGATGCCTTTCGACCCGCATGAAAAAAATCGTTTCTCCAATAGTGTTGATTGTTCGTCAGAGGGGTCATCGAGGTGTAGGCCGTATATCTCAACCACGTGCCTTCTACCTCGCATAGATTCAGTGATCTTGAGAGAAGCGGCACAAATCGAAGGCTCGACACTAGTACAGATCCTCTCCTCTATGACGGTCTATCACATGACTGAGATTTGCGGGTCATCACAACGAAGTCATCTCAAACAGGTCTAAAAAGATGCCGACAAATATATAAATGTACAGACATGTTAGATCTACATAAAACTCGAGCCCGTCACGGATGACACTTATCGGTGAGTGGCTCAATAAAACGCCCGATAGAGATAACCAATGTTATCTTTGTCGGGCACCCGTAGGAGCTCGTCACCGATGTTCACCCTTGGTGACGGGCTCAAAACTACAGCCTGATTGAGATAACAATTATAGCGTGACATTATGGCCCATCACCGATGAGTTCCATCGTGACGGGCTGATAAATAGACCCAACAAAAATAACTTTCACAGTCTATAAAAAACCTCCCCATCACCCATTGTATTGTTGATCCCATTGTAGGAGGAGGAGGGGGCAAATTTTTGTCTTTTTTTCCTTGTAGCTCCATGGCCTTCTCATCCTCCAGCTTCTGTCCCCATTCTCGCCGCCATCTTTGTCGCCATCTAGTGCAGGTCCTAAATCTTGCTTTTGGGGTTGAAGGGCGTGCTAGTTGGTTTGATTCTGCAACCAACAAGAAACAAAGAAAGAAAACAAAGTTAAATCCATAAACGATAGCCAATCGGCTGATGACCGATGATGTATCGTTTAATATTGAGCCGATGCAATATGCATAGGATCGGCAATAAAGGATAAAGCAAAGGAATAATTAGATTTACTCGATCGGCTGTAGATATCAATAATATATAATCTATATATCAAAATATGTTTAAACCAAGTGATTGGGATAGATCGTGCAGTGTAACGAGACAATATAAATCCCTAATGTCTAAAAGTACTTTAAGACAAAGATTATATATATTTATAGCATAACTGATGTAATAAATTTAACATGTATCGGCTAATACTCCGATACCACTTTATGCAAAGATATCAATATATTAAATATATTAAACAGGAATTAATCAAATGTTAAGAAGATCTAACAGATTAATAACAAGCTTAATATATTTTACCACAGTAAGATCTTAATATAAAGGACAGATTTATCATATCAAGTAAACATGTAGGAAACAAGATAACTAAACCAGGTAAGATTAGCTGAAACCCCAAAACTATCTTTAAAAGCAATCATATAACAAGATAGATATTATGATTCTAGAGGATACTTAATAGGTCGGACTTAAGCAATGCAGCATTAAGTATAAAAAGAAGCATAAGGTCTAAACAAATCGATGAAAGCCTTGCGAGATGGTGGATACACTATATAACCTAGATCAACGTTGATATCTAACCCTATGGACTGTTGTCTAGTAACAGATGCTAGCCGATTAGGGTTAGATGGCAATATTGATTCATATTATATGGCATATATGATAACTCGACAACTTACGTGAACAAGATTAGAGTGCCATGAAGATGTAAGCACTAATCCCGAGAACGCAAGCCTCCATAACAAGTTTTACCTCTTGTTGGAGATCGAATCCGATGCAGCCCAACTCAAAAGCAATAACTCGTCGAAATAAACGAAATTAGAAAAGGTGGCGATGCGCCGAAGGTGTTGTTGAACTAATTTCTTTTTTATTACAAGGTCCTGGGCTATATTTATACCCAAAAACATAGCATGTCTTTGTCAGATACGACACTTATCTCTATTACAACTCAAAATACGGACAAGTCCCTTAGGTGGATTCTTACCGACACAATCTATAAGGAAATCACTTAAAATAACCTAACTAATAGATACAACTGCCTTTTTTGGACTCTATCCACACATGGCAATCCTCATGAAAAGCGCTTCAACCTTGTTAGATTCTTGTTAGATTCAGTTTGGGAAGATCTTATCCAGAAGAAACCGAGTTCAAGAAGAATGCGGCTTGTATCTATTACTTAGGAATAGTTTGTTAGCTTTCTGTTTTATCTTTAGGAAAGTGTGTTTAAGTGTCCGATAAGGACTTTATCTGTTTCCTTTTATCTTTAGGAAAGTTTGAGTCGTAATCTATTAGGATCTTTGTTAGCCTATGGGTATAAATATGTAAGCCCGAGGTTCATGTAATTATCATCTCACGATCAGTACAATTCGGCGCATCGCCACCCTTTTACCTTTTACACCTTGTTCGTAATCCGGCGAGACTTGGCACCCGACGCGGGGCTGCATCAGTTAGGTTCGATCTCCGGTGAAGGGGTAAGTCCAAGTGTTGCCTGTCTGGTATATCATCTCTATCCCTAGTTTCATTACTGTTTATAGTTACATCGGCTTAGTTAGGACTTTCTTGGTGAGGTCCGATATTTTGATCAAATTGATGTTTCTCTAAACATAATGTTGCTTTAGATAGATTTGCTATATCCATCACATTAGACAAATCTATCGGTTCATTGAGTATTAGATTATCATACACAATCTCATGCTGCATCAGTTAGGTCCGATCTACTAGATTGTTACTGATAATCTAAGTCTTATTAAGCTGATAGGTTCATGCTAATGTCTTATCGGAGGGTTAGCCGGCTTGCTTATCATTTGTCTCTGTTAATCTAGTCCTAGTATCTCAATTTAGTTCTATCGATTGTTTCTTACTTTAAGGTATCTGCCGATACTGGCTAAATTGCCTACTAGATTAGATTAGCTTAGGCATCTACCACCCTGAAAATGAGTCAAGGGCTTGATTGTCCAGATATTGTGTTTCTTTTCTGTCACATCCTGAGTTTTTCCCTAATTCATTTAAATAATTTACCCGGAAATAATCGGAATTTCTGAAATTAACCGGAATCAACCTATAATTTTAAAATGCAATTAATAAATGGAAACGACATGATAGGATTTTTCTCGGATTCTTCATGTCAAAATACGCTAACAGGATTTTCTTGGAATTTTTAGAGCACTCTAAGTATTTTTAATCAATTAAATAAGAAAAACCTAACTTAATTAAGTCCCTTTCCTTTTCTTTTTCCTTTCTTTCTTTTTCTTTTTCTCCTTTTCCGTACGCCGTGCGGCCTCCTTTTCCCGCCCGGCGCCTAACGGCCGTCGGCCGCCTCCGCGCGCGCCGCTCCTCCTCCCCGGACGTGGGCCGAAGCCCACGGTCCCGCCGCGTCGCGCAAGTCCGGATCGCGTCCCTCGCGCCGCGGGCCACCGACAGTGGGCCCCACTGTCGGGGCCGCCTTCCCCGCGCCGGCCCGCCGCGCCGCCGCCGCGCCATAGCCGCGCCGCCCGCGCTTGCCCGGGCCGTTTCCGCCTCTCTCTCGCCGCGTGGGCCCCACGCCGGGCTCCGCCCGCGCCGCCGCACCCGTGCCGCACTTCTCGCGCACCGCAGGCCGCCGCCGCCCGAAACGCCGCCGTTTTCCTCTCTCTCTCTCCGAGTCCGAGTTTTCGGCGATCTTATCCCCATCGTTTCGTGCCCGTTTCGGTCTCCCTCTCCCCTATAAAATCCCCGAGCTCCGCCTCGTGTCCCTTTGATCGCCGAAGTTTTTAGCCCGTGTCGCCGCCGTTCTCCGTCGCTTCCTCCGCCGTGAGCTCGCCGCCGTCCTCGGGTTTTATTTTGTTTCGTTTGCGTTTTCCTTTCGCGCGCCCGCCGTCGCCAGGTAGTCGCGCCGGTCCGCCGCCGTCCGTCGGGTCGTCGCCGCCACCCGCCGCCGCTCGAATGGTCATCGCCGGCACGGTCGCCGCCGCCGCCGCCGCGCCCTAACCCTAACCCTAGCGTCGTCCCGTGCCGTCCGATCGTGATGGATTTGAGCCGTCCGATCGTCACCATCCGGCCGCCGAGATCACGCCACGTCGCCGCCAATCCGCCGCTCGGATTGCGCCACGTGGCGGCAATCCGCCGCCGCCCGTCGCCCGCCACGTGCTGGCCGTGCGCGGCGCCGTCCCTAGGGGCGCGCCGGCCGCCGACGTCATGCGACGTCAGCCACGTGCCGCGCGAGGGTGACGTCACCGGGGACTTAATTGCGCAATAAATAATTTAATCTTTTCGTTTAGTTTAAAAATCGCAATTAAACTTCTAAAATTCATATCTTTTGAATCCGAGCTCCGTTTTCGCCCATTCAAATTTCATTAAATCCAGAAAAATGTCAAGAATCCATTAAAAATACTTTTCAGTGCTGTTTCAGTAGACTTTTTAGGGTGTTTGTTGAGTGCTTTGTTTGTCGTGTAGATTCCAGTTTTCCGGCGAGCCCGTTCTTTTGAAGTAGTCGCCGAGGTTCCTCAATCTCCGAGCAAGGCAAGTCATACCTTACATTGACCATATTGTACCTATTTCATGTAAATATCTCTTTACTTTCAAATACGCATATGTTTTAGAATGTCATTTTATGGGATGATTATACCTATTGTACTCAACCATAGGATTGTTTACCTTATACCATTGATAACTTGGGGTTCAATATGACTAGATGTTAGCTTAGGGTTGCTTAACTATGCTTAGCGCAACTAGCTCACTTAAGGGGATCACACTAATCAAGTTTAATTCTAAAGTGGATCTTCGATGATATTAAGATATGACTTTGGTTTTTAATGATATTGAATTATGAAAAGGGTGGGTCGTGAGCACATGGTTGGTCTTTGGTTAGCGTGCTCATGACGATTAAGGACCGGTTCTCGGGAAACCACGGAAGAAAGGCCGTGCATACCACAAGCCGCATGGGTAATGGTGGGCTGTAGCATAGCTGTCTCTAGTTAACGTATCCCGAGAGGGTGAGCGTGATGGAGTTGGGTCGGCCCGGTTTTAAGGGTTGATCGCTTCCGGATTCACCGCGGCACTAGAGGGGCTGCCCATTGCCCGGTGGGAATGGGGGCGAAACCTTGGTGTGGTACGATTGATTAGAGGGGTTGTGTGAAGGGTCTGTCACAATTCCTTTCCGGGGCACCGTGGTGGTGCACCGGCGCACGGTAATGTGTTGTGGGATTGTGTCTTGTGGGTACAGCTTGTACACCTCGATCGAGTAAAAACTATTCGAATAGCCGTGCCCACGGTTACGGGCGATCGTCCGATTCACACGATTAGTCTCATTTTATTCGAATGAAATGTTGGATTATGACTAGTGCGGGTGGATGGATGGGCTGTTGCAACGTGGTGAGCGTTGGACGTGTTTATTTAATCTTGCTTAAATGTTACTCTTGTTTTACTTGTCTTCAAATATTAATATCATATTCGCAAACGCTTTTATGCAAATTGAGCCCTTGACCTTTCCTTGTTATTTATCTTGCATCATGTCCCCTTTTCGGTGTGACTTGTTGAGTACGGTGGTTGTACTCAGTCTTGCTTCTTTTTCCCCCTTCAGTGCCAGAGGTCGAGGTCGAGGTCTCCGAGGAGGTGTAGGCTTGTTCTCGTCAAGGTTTAGCCGTGGAGTTGGTGTTCCGCTTCGCTCGTGTCGAGTTTAGCTTAAGTCGGTTTATTTTCTTTTCCGCTGCATTTATGTAACTCTTTTTATATTGTTTCTAAGACGAGGATTACGTATTATCAATAACGTCGATTTGTGTACCTCGGCGATTCCGGACGAGGATGTAATGCACAAATTAGCCGCGAAATTCGGTGTGAATTTACGGCGTGACAAGTTGGTATCGAGCCTTCCGTGAGCGAGGACAAGCCAACTGGAAACCTTAAGAGCCCTCTAATTCTTTTCATATGCATATGTTTTGAAAGAAAAAGGGGTGTTTTGAAAAGTGGAGTCGAGTCTAGGGTTTAGGAATTGTGAAAATGGGATGTGGTCGTGGGTTTTGAGCATGTTTTGATTTTTTCCCACTCCTTTGTTTCTATAGATGGCAGGTTCCCCGACGCACTGGAAAAGGGATGACGAGTTTCGTGGCGAGCGCGCACGTATGGCCCTTGCGGTTGGATATCCGAAGCACCGAGTATACGACGGTTGCGCCCCTCGTGGCGAGTTGCCATACCGTGTTCGGTTGGAGGTTCACGGGTTTGTGGGAACGTGTCTTCCCAACATGGAGGTCACGGCTTCCGGAGGCACGTCAAATCACGCTTGTCAAGAAGCCGCCTACCGATGTTGGCCAGATGAGGGAGCGCATGATGCGACCTTCTCACCTCCTCCTACCGCTACCATCCCCGTCGAGGTAGTTCCTCGGAGGTCGGTGCATTCAAGTCTACGGCAGAGGAGAATGACTCTACCTTCGGTCACATGTGCACTTTGTGCTCAAAGGACTGGATCGATGCACTCGACCTACACAAGGCGACCAAGGAGCTGAATGACAAGAAGCTGCCGAGGATCGCACGATGCGGGGCGAAGTGGTTCGTCGAAGAAGGAGGTAGCCGAGTTGAAGGGACTCCCGCCACCGGTTGGGGTCGGGCTCCGCACTACGCCTCGGAAGACCACCACCGCGCTGTCCATATCCAGCTAGCCCCTCGGATTCCCCGCCTTCTCCAGCTCCACCCGCTCCGGTTCGGCGCGGTTCCGTTCCTCTGCTGCAGTTACGCCCTCACCTTTGCCCCGGCTTCGGCAAATCCAGGCGGAGGTGGCGTTGGTTGGATCTCCGTCTCCAGCGACTCAAGCTCGAGAATTCGGTGAAGACATGGACTCCGAAGAGACTCAAGATTCCTCGGAGGGAAGAGGCGGGATCGGTTGGGCTACGGCAACCGATTCGAAAGATTCCAAGTCGAGGTGACGCCGAGGACTCCGGGAGCCGTTCGGAAGAATGGGGATCTTCGAAGGAAGCGGTTTCGACTCTTCGTCCCGTGGATCGTTCTAGTTGCCCTCCTTAGTTTTACCGTTTTTCTTAGTTTGTCTTCTTGGTAGTTCTTTGTGTGATAGGTCTGTGTGTGTGTGGGATAGGCGGCGATCGATATCAAGTGTGATATGACCGACCAATTAAGGATGTTTGGTGCTTTTCCTTGTTTTTAGTCAAGATCGAACAATGCATTTGAATTCAAATAATAAAGATTAGTGCTAAGTCTCGTCTCGTTTTCTTCTTTTCTCTCTCGGTCGGTCGTCTCCTTCGGATGGTGAACACCGGGACCAGCGAGCGAACAGCAACAATGGGCGTCAGTGCCGACAACCACGAGGCTCACGACGCCAATGGCAATGCTCCTCCACCGCCACCCGAGAATCCCACCATTGCTCAAGTGCTCGCTTCACGACACGAGATGATGGCTGCAATGATGCAGCAAATGCAACAACAACACCACCGGATGCAACAGAGATGCTTGCAACAAATGCGGCAACGCGCGAGCAACAATCGGTTGCCGCCCCACCACCCCAGTCAAGTGCGCGAATTCCTTCGTGTCCGACCGCCGACCTTCTCCAAGCACCACTAATCCCATGGAGGCTAATGATTGGCTTCATGCCATAGAGAAGAAGTTGGATCTCTTGCAGGTGCACGGATCAAGAGAAGGTCTCGTTTGCCACCCATCGATTCACGGTCCGCTTGCACTGGTGGGACAATTATTTGGTTACCACCGGCGGCAAAGAACACAGGAAGAGTTTTGTCGCGCTTTCGGGACCGCACATATTCCTGCAGGGAATAGTTGCACGAAAAAACGTGAGTTCCGTTCTCTTGAGCGGGGTAACGGATCGATTCTGAGTATCCGCACGAGTTCAATCGTCTTGCCCGTTATGCCCCGAAGATGTGCGCACCGATGCGAAAGGCGGGGAAAAGTTTTGGCGGTTTGGATGATGAACTCACGGACAAGCTTATCTCCGGAGAGTATGCTAACTTTGAGAAGCGGTCGACAAGGCCATTCGACAGGAAGATCGGCGCAACAAGATGATCAAGAAGAGAAAAGCATTCCGGACACGACCTCCTCAACGGCGGGGAAATCGGCGAGGCCGCGTTTCATGCCCGGGAGTCGAGTGGACCTACCACCATGATTGTTCGTCGGCATCGACCTTATCACCCGGGAATTTCCAAGCGGCGGTAGTGGCAATGGTCGGCAACGCGTACTCCGGCCCGCGCCCTCCAACGCGCCATCCCGGCAAGATCCACCACCACCACCTCCAAGGAAGGACTCGGGAGGAAAGCCGGGAGTCTGTTTCAACCGTGGTGACCTGGGGCATTTTGCGGACAAGTGTCCGAAGCCAAGACGCGCGGGCCAAGGTTCATCCAGCTCGAGTCAATCATGCGTCCGCCGAGGAAGCACGACCGCTCCCGAAGTTATACTTGGGTATGTTTCCGTAAACTATACTCCCGCCACGTATTATTTGATTCGGCGCTACACATTCATTTATCTCAAAGCAATTTGTTGGGGCACATGGGTTGTCGGTAGTGGGACTTAAGATACCTATGAGGGTTCAAACCCCTGGAAATCATTTGGAGACCACTCAGTATTGTCCCTCAGTAGCCATAGAAATCCAGGGATCTATGTTTCTAGCCAACCTTATCCTCCTTCAGTCCAAAGGCATAGAAGTCATTCTTGGGATGGATTGGTTGTCCAGACATAAGGGAGTAATTGACTGCGCTAGTCGCACCATTACTCTAATTAATACGAAAGGAGAAAGAGTTGTTTTTCGTTCTCCCATGCAGGTCAAGTCCATAGCGAGTTTGAATCATGTTACCACCGGGGAATCGTCCGAAATGGCGGCCAAGACCCCTGTGAAGTTAGAGGATATCCCCATCGTCAGAGAATACCCTGAAGTTTTTCCCGAGGATTTAACTCAGATGCCGCCAAAAAGGGAAATTGAATTCCGGATTGACCTAGTACCCGGGACCGCCCCAATACACAAGAGGCCATATAGGATGGGAGCCAACGAGTTGGCTGAAGTAAAGAAGCAAGTGGATGAACAGTTGCAAAAAGGGTATATTCGCCCGAGCACGTCGCCTTGGGGTGCTCCGGTGATTTTTGTGGAAAAGAAAGACAAGACCAAGAGAATGTGTGTGGATTATCGAGCCCTCAATGAGGTTACTATCAAGAACAAGTATCCCCTACCACGGATTGATGACTTATTCGATCAACTCAAAGGGGCCAAGGTATTTTCCAAGATAGATCTGCGATCGGGCTATCATCAGTTGAGGATTCGGGAAGAGGACATTCCCAAGACCGCCTTCACCACCAGGTATGGACTGTATGAGTGTACGGTCATGTCTTTTGGTTTAACCAATGCACCGGCTTTCTTTATGAATCTGATGAACAAGGTGTTTATGGAGTTCTTGGATAAATTCGTGGTGGTGTTCATTGACGACATTTTGGTCTACTCTAAGTCGGAGGAGGATCATGAGCAACATCTTCGGACAAGTACTCGAGAAGTTGAGAGACCATCAACTCTACGCCAAGTTTAGCAAGTGTGCTTTCGGTTAAAGGAGGTACGTTCTCGGCCACATTGTGAATGCCCAAGGAGTAGCCGTGGATCCAGCAAATGTGGAATCCGTTACTAAGTGGACCCCGCCTAAGACGGTCACGCAGATCCGAAGTTTCCTTGGACTTGCGGGTTACTACCGCCGCTTCATTGAGAACTTCTCCAAAATCGCCAAGCCAATGACTCAACCGTTGAAGAAAGATGAGAAGTTTAAATGGTCGGCGAATGCAATAGGAGTTTTGAAGAGCTCAAGAGGAAGTTGGTGTCGCACCGGTGTTGATACTTGCCCGACCCAGCAAAGGACTTCCAAGTTTATTGTGACGCATCTCGCCAAGGGTTGGGATGTGTGTTGATGCAAGAAGGCAAAGTGGTCGCATATGCATCTCGACAATTGCGCCCACATGAAAACAACTACCCCACTCATGATCCGGAGTTATCCGCAGTGGTTCATGCATTGAAGATCCGGCGACACTACCTAATTGGTAATCGTTGTGAAGTGTATACGGATCACAAAAGTCTTAAGTACATTTTCACCCAACTGATTTAAACCTCCAGCAGAGAAGATGGTTGGAACCGATCAAAGATTATGACTTAGGGATCCATTACCATCCCGGCAAAGCTAATGTGGTTGCGGATGCACTAAGTCGAAAGAGTTACCGCACCACCCTCGTGTCGAAGGAATGTGTGACCGGTTGCGCGGGAATTCGAGAATTTAAATCTACGAGTGGTGAATTTTGGTTTTGTGGCTGCCCGGAAGCCCAACCCACTCTCATTGATCAAATTCGGGCTGCTCGGGCGTCGGATCCCGAAATGGCCGAACTCAAGAAGAACATGAGAGTCGGAAAAGCTCGTGGTTTTTCGGAAGACGAACATGGCACAATCTGGATGGGAAAGAGGTCTGTGTGTGCCGGAAGATAAGGATTTGAAAAAGGCGATCCTTACGGAGGTTCACCAAACTCAATACTCAATTCACCACGGCGGTACAAAGATGTATCAAGACCTTAAAGAAAAGTTTTGGTGGGTCGGCATGAGGAGGGAGATAGCCGAGTTTGTTGCACTTTGTGATGTTTGTCGGCGAGTGAAGGCGGAACATCAACGGCCCGCCGGATGTTGCAACCCCTTCGATTCCAGTGGAAATGGGAAGAAATTGGAATGGATTTCATCACGGGCTTACCCCGCACAACGTCAGGACATGACTCGATTTGGGTCGTGGTGGACCGACTCACCAAGGTGGCCCACTTCGTACCAGTACATACTACCTACTCAGGGAAGAAGTTGGCAGAGCTTTATCTCGCAAGGATCATGTGTTTGCATGGCGTGCCTAAGAAGATCGTGTCCGATAGGGGAAGTCAGTTTACTTCCAAGTTCTGGAAGAAGTTGCAAGAAGAACTCGGTACCCGTTTGAATTTCAGCACGGCCTATCATCCGCAAGCAGACGGCCAAACTGAGAGAGTGAATCAGATTTTGGAAGATATGCTGAGAGCATGCGCGCTCGATTTTGGAAAAGCATGGGACAAGAGCTTGCCCTATGCAGAATTCTCTTACAACAACAGTTACCAGGCCAGCATTCAAATGGCACCGTATGAAGCACTGTATGGACGGAAATGCCGCACACCCCTATTCTGGGATCAGACGGGTGAGCGCCAGTTGTTTGGCACGGAAGTAATCAGCGAAGCAGAGGAAAAGGTCCGAGTGATTCGGGAAAGGTTGAAGACTGCGCAGTCCCAGACAGAAGAGCTATGCCGATAATCGTCGAAGAGATCTCGCTTTTGAAGCAGGAGATTTTGTGTATCTTCGCGTTACACCACTCCGGGGAGTACACCGTTTCCAAACCAAAGGTAAGTTGGCACCACGTTTCGTGGGACCATACAGGATTCGGGAACGTCGAGGAGAAGTGGCCTATCAGCTGGAGCTTCCCTCCAACATGACGGGTATTCACGACGTGTTTCATGTGTCCCAGCTGAAGAAGTGTTTAAGGGTGCCAGAAGAGCAGGCGAGTCCAGACCAGATCGAAATCCAAGAGGACTTAACCTATGTAGAGAGACCATCACGTATTCTTGAGGTCAGTGAGAGAAGGACTCGGAACAAGGTTATTAGGTTTTGCAAAGTTCAATGGACTCATCACTCGAGGAAGAAGCTACTTGGGAACGAGAAGATGAGCTAAAGGCCGCGCACCCGCACCTCTTCGCCGGTACCTCCGAATCTCGGGGTCGAGATTCCGTTTAAGGGGGTAGGTTGTCACATCCCGAGTTTTCCCTAATTCATTTAAATAATTTACCAAATAATCGGAATTTCGAAATTAACACGGAATCAACCTATAATTTTAAAATGCAATTAATAAATGGAAACGACATGATAGGATTTTTCTCGGATTCTTCATGTCAAAATACGCTACGATTTTTACTTGGAATTTTTAGAGCACTCTAAGTATTTTTAATCAATTAAATAAGAAAACCAGGAACTTAATTAAGTCCCTTTCCCTTTTCTTTTTCCTTTCTTTTTCTTTTTCTCCTTTTCCGTACGCCGTACGGCCTCCCTTTTCCCGCCGGCGCTAACGGCCGTCGGCCCGCCTCCCCGCGCGCGCCGCTCCTCCCCCCCCGGACGTGGGCCGAAGCCCACGGTCCCGCCGCGTCGCGCAAGTCCGGATCGCGTCCCTCGCGCCGCGGCCACCGGCAGTGGGCCCCACTGCCGGGGCCGCCTTCCCGCGCGCCGCCGCGCCGCCGCCGCGCCATAGCCGCGCCTGCGCCGCCGCTTGCCCGGGCCGTTTCCGCCTCTCTCTCGCCGCGTGGGCCCCACGCCGGCTCCGCCGCGCCGCCGCACCCGTGCTGCACTTCTCGCGCACCGCAACGGCGCCGCCGCCCGAAACGGCCGCCGTTTTTTCCTCTCTCTCTCTCGAGTCCGAGTTTTCCGGCGATCTTATCCCCATCGTTTCGTGCCCGTTTCGGTCTCCCTCTCCCCTATAAAATCCCCGAGCTCCGCCTCGTGTCCCTTTGATCGCCGAAGTTTTTAGCCCGTGTCGCCGCCGTTCTCCGTCGCTTCCTCCGCCGGTGAGCTCGCCGCCGTCCTCGGGTTTTATTTTGTTTCGTTTGCGTTTTTCCTTTCGCGCGCCCCGCCGTCGCCAGCCGGGTAGTCGCCGCCGGTCCGCCGCCGTCCGTCGGGTCGTCGCCGCCACCCGCCGCCGCTCGAATGGTCATCGCCGGCACGGCCGCCGCCGCCGCCGCCGCCGCACCCTAACCCTAACCTAGCGTCGTCCCGTGCCGTCCGATCGTGATGGATTTGAGCCGTCCGATCGTCACCATCCGGCCGCCCAGATCACGCCACGTCGCCGCCAATCCGACCGCTCGGATTGCGCCACGTGGCGGCAATCCGGCCGCCGCCCCGTCGCCCGCACGCTGCAGCCGTGCGCTGACGTCAGCCCTAGGGCTGACGCCAGCCGCTGACGTCATGCTGACGTCAGCCCTGTGCCGCGCGAGGGTGACGTCACCAGGGACTTAATTGCGCAATAAATAATTTAATCTTTTCTGTTTAGTTTAAAAATCGCAATTAAACTTCTAAAATTCATATCTTTTGAATCCGAGCTCCGTTTTCGCCCATTCAAATTTCATTAAATCCAGAAAAATGTCAAGAATCCATTAAAAATACTTTTCAGTGCTGTTTCAGTAGACTTTTAGGGTGTTTGTTGAGTGCTTTGTTTGTCGTGTAGATTCCGAGTTTTCCGGCGAGCCCGTTCTTTTCGAAGTAGTCGCCGAGGTTCCTCAATCTCCAGAGCAAGGCAAGTCATACCTTACATTGACCATATTGTACCTATTTCATGTAAATATCTCTTTACTTTCAAATACTGCATATGTTTTAGAATGTCATTTTATGGGATGATTATACCTATTGTACTCAACCATAGGATTGTTTACCTTATACCATTGATAACTTGGGGTTCAATATGACTAGATGTTAGCTTAGGGTTGCTTAACTATGCTTAGCGCAACTAGCTCACTTAAGGGGATCACACTAATCAAGTTTAATTCTAAAGTGGATCTTCCGATGATATTAAGATATGACTTTGGTTTTTAATGATATTGAATTATGAAAGGGTGGGTCGTGAGCACATGGTTGGTCTTTGGTTAGCGTGCTCATGACGATTAAGGACCGGTTCTCGGGAAACCCCGGAAGAAAGGCCGTGCATACCACAAGCCGGCATGGGTAATGGCCGGGCTGTAGCATAGCCGTCTCTAGTTAACGTATCCCGAGAGAGGTGAGCGTGATGGAGTTGGGTCGGCCCGGTTTTAAGGGTTGATCAGCTTCCGGATTCACCGCGGCACTAGAGGGCTGCCCATTGCCGGTGGGAATGGGGGCGAAACCTTGGTGTGGTACGATTGATTAGAGGGGTTGTGTGAAGGGTCTGTCACAATTCCTTTCCGGCACCGTGGTGGTGCACCGGCGCACGGTAATGTGTTGTGGGATTGTGTCTTGTGGGTACAGTTGTACACCTCGATCGAGTAAAAACTATTCGAATAGCCGTGCCCACGGTTACGGGCGATCGTCCGATTCACCCGATTAGTCTCATTTTATTCGAATGAAATGTTGGATTATGACTAGTGCAGGTGGATGGATGGGCTGTTGCAACGTGGTGAGCGTTGGACAGTGTTTATTTAATACGCTTAAATGTTACTACTGTTTTTGTCTTCAAATATTAATATCATATTCTCGCAAACGCTGTTTATGCAAATTGAGCCCTTGACCTTTCCTTGTTATTTATCTTGCATCATGTCCCCTTTTCCGGTGTGACTTGTTGAGTACGGTGGTTGTACTCAGTCTTGCTTCTTTTTCCCCCTTCAGTGCCAGAGGTCGAGGTCGAGGTCTCCGAGGAGGTGTAGGCTTGTTCTCGTCAAGGTTTAGCTGTGGAGTTGGTGTTCCGCTTCGCTCGTGTCAGAGTTTAGCTTAAGTCAGTTTTATTTTCTTTTCCGCTGCATTTATGTAACTCTTTTTATATTGTTTCTAAGACGAGGATTCTGTATTATCAATAACGTCGATTTGTGTACCTCGGCTGATTCCTGGACGAGGATGTAATGCACAAATTAGCTGCAGAAATTCTGGTGTGAATTTCTGGGCGTGACATTTTCATACTTAGTGCTGCATCAATTCAGTTTGACCTACTAAGTCGTGGTTAAAACCGTAATCTCTAGCCTGCCTGTTGGCTGCCATTAAGGGATTCATCGGGGTTTCAGCCGATGAGTTATCTGGACGTTGCATCAGCTTACAAGGATTATATACAAGTTGGATTTAGCCAATTGCAGCAAAGGTTTCGTTGATTATTTAATCATTTGGATTTCATGCCATCGAACCTCCAGCCCATGTGTGATTTAATCTTCAGATCAATGTATATTTTGTCATGTGATCGGTTCATGTTATTACATTGCTATATCATCATGTTATCATTGGCCGATCGCCTTTATATATTCACCCATCAACATGCTTTTGGCACGCGACCGATGGATTAAAACCATAAGTACGTCAGTCGGCATCGACATCGGCTGGAATCGTGCTATCGGCAATCGGCCGATCGGCTGTTTTGGTTATCAGACTATTGGCTGACATGTTATGTTACATGCTGCTTTGTATATCTTGTCAGTGGCAGGATCAAACTGACTGGCACGTCTACGCTTCATCGATTTTAGGACTTGCACTGGAGCTAAGCAGATCTCCCAGGCCAGCGTATGTTTGGCGTCAACACATTTTTTGGCACGCAAGGATTTGGCATCAACAGTCCCTTAGGTGGACTCTTACCGGCACAATCTATAAGAAAATCACTTAAAATAACCTAATTAATAGATACAACTTCCTTTTTTGGACTCTATCCACACATGGTAATCCTCATGAAGCGCTTCAACCCGAATTGCCAATAATTCCAGCATCCTCTTACCAAAATCGGCTACATCGGCTTACCTTGTCCGATTCGGTATCAGCCGATTGAACACCTTGTCCGATTCGGTATCAGCTGATGAACTCCTTAGCCGATTCGGCTTGCGACTGGTGACTACCCTGTTTTCGAAGACTATGGTTTCCTCCAAATCTGCCTCAACCTTGATTCCAAATCCGATTCATGACTCGCCAAATTTGGTTGTTAACACATGCCTCCCAAGTCCGCTAAATTTATAATTTTGCGGATTTGCCTAATCCTATCTCCGAGAAAATCCAGGGCTTTCCGTTTCGGCCGTTGCCGCACCTCTTTAAATAATAACCAGTGCCTTGAAGTTTTCACGCCATCACTCGCGCTTTCTCCGTTCTAGCCACAACCGCTCTCAATCTTCATCGGCAATTTCCTCGGAGCCCCCGGCGAACCCGTAGACAATCCCGTTTCGGCGGCGATTCCATCCCCGACGATGTCGACCTCAACTATTCCCTCTGGTGCGCCATCGGCTGAGTTCCCTGAGGTAAGCCCCATCGACTATAACTCCTTTCCTTGCTGCGGATTTGTTTTGCTTTTCATGGTTCGTCTTTTTCCATTATAGCATCTTTCCAACCAAGTTGCAATTCCCAATCTAGTTCATCCAAACCAGTTTTTCTTGGGACCAATCGGCAACACAGACCCCACTGAGCTTATTAATGCCGAAACCAAAAGGGTTCCCTTTAGGTTAACAAACCCTAGCTTAGCCCACTGGACTGGAACCTCTAAGTCTTGGCCATCCACTGACAACACCTGGCCGGAGTGGTACAACAGGGTATCGGCTAGCAAGCAAAGCCACTGGGAAGAACTTGGAATATCCCAGTGCTTAGCCTTGACCTTAGCCGATATGCCCAAAGACGAGCCCATGCTGTCAGCTGCCTCTTATTTCTGGTCCAACACTCTGAATGCTTTCCTGTTCAACCAAGGACCAATGACACCGACTCTCCTGGACATGGTCATGATCACGGGCTTGGAAATTACATCATCGGCTAACCCAGTTAGCTTGAATGCCAAGGGCCAATTTTCTTTCAAAACCCGGGCTATCGGCGGCTAGAATGGATTCATCTCGCAGAACATGGGAACTGGCCCAGTAGGCCCTAGGGAACACACAACCTTCTTGTTGATGTGGTTGGAAAAGTTCTTATTTTGCGGTCCAAGCCGTGGCCCTACCACCTACTGGCAACACATAGCCGAAGCCCTAGCCGATAAAAAATAACTTCCTTTGGGCAAGTATTTATTAGGGTACCTTTACCAAACCCTGAGCTCTGCATCAGCTAGGATTGCTACAAATTCTACCATCGGCACTGGTGGCCCCTGGTGGCTCCTGCAGACTTGGCTCAACCTGCATACCCTCAAGGCTACTAAAAGACCATCATTGGTAGAAGCCGATTTCCCAAGAACACAGACGATCACAGACGATGATGGCAATGAGATTACAACTCGCCGATGCATGTCCTTTGGAGAGGAGGCATCTTCATATGCTGGATCAAAGCTATCAGCTGACCTCTTGCAAGACTGGTTTGGCAACTTTTATGAAAGATTTCCAAGGGACTCAAGAATTTGGTTTGCCTATGAACATTCTGAGGATTTTGAGCTCCTAGCTGATTTTAGATTTGATGAAATCAATTCTGAGAAGTTTGCAAAATCCAGGGAAGTGTTCACAACTGCTATATCCCCTTGTATACTTCCTGTCGGCATCTATCAGGGCAGGAATGTCCAAGTCTCATATGAATTCTATCATCCGATGAGTGCTGCCAGGCAATTGGGGATGGGTCAACTTCCAATCGGCTTGTACTTCATGGACAAGATCCAAACTAGCGGAGAAATCACTTCGGCCCTTATGATGGACAGACTGCTAAACATTCTAGCACCTCCACTTGGCAGTATTGACAACATTGAATTGGTCACAATGAGGAGTGCAATCTTTGACCGATGGTGGATAGAGTGAAAGAAACATCTTTTTCACCAATCGACTTCAATGTACTTGACTACTATGTTTCCGGAGTCAATTCCACAAGTAAGTATTCTCCTTTTTGTAAAATTCTTTATCGTCGGCTAACACCTTTCAATATTTGACCACTTCTTTCTCTTCGTTTTGCAGACCATAGACTCTTCACCTCCTCATGCTAGCCAAAGTGGGGCAGTCATACATTATGTTGCAGGGATTATTCCAAACTTGGTGGGTTAGCTCCTTCAAAAATCGGCTACAATGCCCCCAAGACGGCTTCCCTGCTCTACGGCCAGACTTGCCAGCCGATTTCTTTTGATGATGGCAAAAGAAAAAAAATCAAGCAATCGGCTGCCGAACCATCGGCTGCAAAGAAGAAAGCCTCAAAGAAATAAAAGGCTATTGCAGCCGATGATCTGCCCACTCTGGATCCAGTTTTAGAGGAGTTCCTAGATCAAGAAGAAATGGAGGAAGCCGTCGATGATGCTACTGCCGTCGTGAGTGAAACCAGAAGAACTACGCAAACATCTCCATCCAACGTGCCAGCCCCTCAAAGGACTCCTCCTTCTTCAAAACGCCAGACTCGTCCTCCTCTAGTATGCATTTCTCTTAAGTTTACTTCCTTTAAATATTCATATTCCAATTCTGACTAACCTCTTTGACTTGCAGAAAAAGAAACTGGCTACCAAGAAGAAACCAACACCATCTCCATCGGTAACTCTGAACTCAAAGTTTTTCTTAACTTTCAAATCAACCAATGCTGAACCAAACCTGTCTTGTTTTTTGTTAAGCCTCCTCGTTCTCCAACACCTGCCCATCATGAGTCCAGCGAGCACACTCCATCGGCTGTGGGCAACCACCATGTTGCAGAAGAACCAACTCCTATCATCCCTGTAAGCATCCTTTCTGAAACTCCATATCGGTTGTTTTGAATCTTCCAATATTTTAACAACTCATCGTTCTCTTTTTCAGGTTCTAGCCGACATGTTTTCTTTTGACATAAGACAGTTCATGGATGAAGAAGAAGAAACTACAAGCAAAGCCTTAGCTCCCATAGCAGATGTCTTGAAGGCTAAACTGTTAGACATTGCACATCGGCTGGAAAGCTCTCTGGACACTCTGGTTGTTGATTGCGGGCCGATCAGAGCGAGGTTTGAAGAAATTCAAGACCAGATTCCGAAAGACTTGGCTGACACCATCTCTCAATCGGTGTTCCTTGAACGATAACAATTCAAGCTAGAGAAGACAAGACAAAGGATTGCCGATCGGCGAGAAAGGAATGATCTTGAAGCAACCATCAAAGCTAATCGGCTATCCATCAATGCAGACAAAGTCAAGCTTGATGAGATGATTGCTAGGCCAAGCTCCACTCAGGCCAACATTGATCGGCTGGCAAAACGCAAGGCAGAGCTTCTAGCCGAATTGGAGAAGTGCAACGCAGAACTTGCATCGGAGGAACAAAAACTTGCCGATTTCCCTAGGGCTATTGAAGAGCAAAAATCCAAGTGGAAGACATCTGTCAAGCATTTGTCAGATCTGACCAAGTCTCTGAAGGTGATCCCAGGAACCGATGCAATTGATTCCCAAACCATTGATGAAGTAGAACAAATTAGGCAAAGGGCTATATCGGCTATCAACAAGCTTGTATCTGGATGAGCCGATTCTATAATAGGAGCATAGGAGCTTGACACCTGTGAATTTCTGTGAAACTCTGTAATATAACTTCTGTGAAATTTTTTTAGTCCACATATTTTTGTATGCATGTGTGCCCCCCTAATTTTATAATGCCAATCAACATTGACAAAATTACAACTTGACTAAGGGCGATATAACTTATATCGACCATCTAAAGGCGATGTCAACACATCGGCTACCATGTATCGGCATAACACAGGTGAATCATGAATTGATCTAAACACTTGGATAATATGTCTTCAAATATTTCCCATTGAGAGCTCTTTCAAAAACTTCTCCATCAAGCCCTTGCAACATTTAAGCTCCCTTAGAAACATACTTGTAAATCCGAAAAGGCCCTTTCCAATTCGGTGACCACTTGCCGAATTTATTATCGCGAGTTCCAATCGACAGAATCAATTTTCAAACCAACTCGCCTTCTAAAAAAGATTTCAGCACTACTTTCTTATTATAATGACGAGCAATTCTCTCCTCATCTCTTGTTACTTTCTCCAAAGCACACATCCTAGATTGAACCAACTCTTCCGACTCATCCACCATAATATTATGATAATCATCGGCTGTCAACTCATCTTGTAAATCAATCCTCCTTGAGCCGATGACACTCTCCTATGGTAACACAACTTCATGCCCATAAACTTGCTTGTAAGGAGGAACTTGGATTGATCCATGATAAGTCATCCGATAAGACCACAATGCCTCGGCCAATCGGCTATTCCATTGCTTCGGAAACTCAGAAATCTTTCTTTTAATCAACTTAGTCAAACTTTTATTGGATGCTTCTGCCTGTCCATTAGCTTGTGCATAATATGGTGAAGAATTCAACAACTTAATTCCCATGCTTTCTGCAAATTGGACAAACTCATCTGATACAAAGATGGATCTCTGATCGGTTGTGATAGTCTGAGGAACACCAAATTGATATATAATATGCTCTCTAACAAACTGAATTGCATCCCTAGAATCAACCTTATTCAATGGTATTGCTTCCGCCCACTTTGTAAAATAATCAGTTGCCACCAATATAAACTTATGTCCTTTGCTTGAAGATGGATTAATATGGCCGATCATATCAATCCCCCAACCTCTGAACGACCATGGCTTGATTATAGGATTCATAGCCGATGCTGGTGCTCTTTGAATTGCTTCGAACTTCTGGCAATCTTGACAACCTTTATAATATTTGAAACAATCCTCTAGCATTGTTGGCTAAAAATATCCAGCTCGCCGAAGCAACCACTTCATCTTGTGGGCCGATTGATGAGTACCATATATACCTTCATGTACCTCTCCCATCACAACCTTGGCTTGATCAGCACTCAAACATTTTAGCAATACCCCATCAATTGTCCGACAATATAACTCATCATCCAACAAGACATATCTCAAAGCTTTATATCTCAATTTTCTCGAAGCCGACTGAGAGGGATTTTTTAAATAATTAAATACATCATACCTCCAGTCATCGGCTGCGATTGTAGCAATTCCTACCTCAATGTATTTTGCCATCGGCTTGTACCCCGATGCCCTCTAAGCCAAATCATTAGCTTCAACATTCTGCTCTCGAGGAATATGTTTCAAAATCACCAACCGAAAACTATCCATCAATTCTCGACATTTCTCATAGTAAATCATCAATGCATCATTCTTGTACTCATATTCCCCATCTAGTTGGCTGATGACCAACAAGGAATCACCCATGATTTCAACAACATCTGCTTCAACTTCCTTCAAAAGTTGCAATCCCTTAAGAACTGCCTCATACTCAGCTTGATTATTAGTGGCATAAGGCTTAATAGTGTAAGCAAATTCAAAACTTGCTCCCCTAGGTGATATTATGACCAAGCCGATGCCACAACCATGAGTACAAACCAATCCATCGAAAGTCAATGTCCAAGACATTATATCAACTGAGCCGATTGAGTCATCACGATGTTTGACAATAAAATCGGCTATGGCTTGCCCCTTAACTGCTTTGGGTGCTTGATATCTGAGATCAAATTCTGTAAAGACATAGATTCACTTTCCAACCCTCCCTTTCAACACCGGAACTGATAGCATATACTTAACGACATCGGCATTGCAAATTATGGTGCATTCATTGGATAACAAATAATGCCTTAACTTTGTGCAAGAGAAATATAAACATAAACACAATTTCTCCACCGGAAAATACCTTGTCTCTGCATCCAGAAGCCTTCTGCTCAAATAAAAGATTTCTCTCTCCTTGCCCTCAAATTCCTGGATCAGGACCGAGCCGATTGACTTCTCATCGGCTGACAAGTACAACTTAAAAGGCACTCCTTTTTTGGAGGAATCAAAACTGGAGGGAAACTCAAATATTTCTTAATATTATCCAAGGCCTTTTGTTGCTCTGCCCCCAAGTAAACTCCTGACTGGCTCTCAATCTGAGTAAAGGTGTAAAAGGCTCCATCCTCCCAGATAAATTAGAAATAAATCTCTTGATGAAATTCACCTTACCGACTAAAGATTGCAACTGCTTCTTGTCTTCTGGAGATTGAATATTCTTGATTGCATTAATACTCCTCTGTGTTACTTCAATCACCCTCTCATGAACAAGAAAACCCAAAAATTGTTCAGCCGATACACCAAAAGCACACTTTCTAGGATTCATTTTCAAGCCATATTTCCTTGTTCTTTCAAAAACTGTCCTTAAATCGGCTATATGACCATCAATCTTCTTTGACTTCACTACCTCATCATAAATATAAATCTCAACCAACAAGCCGATCAGATCATGAAATATGTAATTCATAGCCCTTAGATATGTAGCTCCAGCGCTCTTTAAGCTAAAAGTCATCACAACCCACTCATACAAGCCGAGTGCACCAGGACATCTAAAAGTAGTATTATGAATGTCTTCTTCTGCCATGAAAATCTGATTGTATCCAACATTGTCATCCATAAAACTTATAATCTTATGCCCTGAAGCAGCATCAACCAACAGATTGGCAATCGGCATTGGGTATTCATCCTTAGGGGTAGCCTTGTTTAGGTCTCTAAAATCAACGCAAACCCTAAGTTTACCGTTCTTCTTGACAATTGAAACTATATTAGAAACCCACTCAGCATATCGGCATGGACGAATAAAACCAGCATCATATAATCGAGTGATTTCAGCTTTAATAGCATCATACATATCGGCTTTAAACCTTCTGGGTGAATGCTTATATGGCCGATCTCCTGATTTGATAGGAAGCCGATGCTCTACAATCGAACGACTAAGTCCTGGCATCTCAAAATATTCCCAAGCAAAACAATCTTTATATTCTTTCAAAAGCTCTATTAGCTTGGTTCTAAAATGAGAAGACAAATTTTTACTGATAAAAGTCGGCCTAGGCCTATCTCCCGGACCTATATCCACTTCTTCCAAATCATCGGCCGACATGAAACCTTGTCCCAATTTTCCATCAAGATCATCTACAATGTCTTTGGTGTAGAAACTTGAACCCTCCACAACGTCCTCAAAGTAATAATTGGGGTTCTTCATCTCCAACTGGCTGTATATTACAATTGGACACCTTTAGATAATCTCCTTCCCAAACTTTTCCAGACAAGCAATCAATTCTATCCATCTCCCAAATAGTTAAATCGACATTAGCAACATTGACTGACCTGTCGGCTGGCATGACTTCTATCTTGTCACCTTGCCATTGGATCAAACTCTAATGCATGGTGGAACAAATACAACAATTTACGTGAATCCAATCCCTTCCAAGCAACATGCTATATGAACCCTTCCCATCGATGATAAAGAACGTGGTAGGGATAATTTTGCTGCCGATTGTCAACTCTACATTTAAAACTCCTTTGGTTTCTGATGGATTGCCACCAAAGTCTTTAAGAACCATGTTGGTCTTGATGAGATCATCTGAATTCTTGCCCAATTTTCTGAATGTAGCATATGACATCAAATTCACGGCAACTCCACCATCAACCAACATCTTAGACATCGGCCTACCATTGATAAATCCTTTGACATACAATGGCTTGAGGTGCCGATGCCCCGTTCCTTCTGGCTTCTCAAAGATAGCTTGCTCTGGTTCTAAAACCAACTTAGCTAAAGATTCTTCCACAACATCTGCATTGGCTTGGCTAGCCTCATATTCTGCCGGTAATACAAAAACCATGTTAACCGATGTAGAAGCAACAACCTTTCCCTTAGCCGCTCTTTTTTCCTTGTCGGCTTTAACTTCATCGGTTGAGAGTATTTTGCTCTTAACACGCCACTCTTTCTTTGCCTTCTTCAGCTGATGATTGATCTCTTCTTGGACCTCCTGGAAACGCTCCCTGTTCCTCATCCTTTGAACTCTCCTCTTCTGGTTCTTAGTAAAAATACCCAAAAGACACATTGTGGGTTCCCAGTTTCGTCTTCATCCTCTTGTAGAAAATCCCGATGAATTGAACCCAATCTCTGATGAACAGATAACTTCCTTTGAGTTAGCCGATTTTCCTTAGAACAAGATTAGCTTGAACCTCCAGCATAGCCCTTATCATATCTGCTGCACCCTGGACAATCTTCCATTGACGGCAGTCTCATCCTTTCATTCCAGCAAAACCTGAAGAATTCACAATTCCAATGGGGATCAAATGTCATCTTCCTCATAGTATCTCTCTTCCCGCGTATCATGCTTCCTCTGGTATTTACTGATGATTCTGACAGAGTTAAGCTGCGTGGACCGATAACCTTTTCTATTGGCTATCCCACTCGTATGAACCATATTAACAGGAAAAGGGTTACCATCAACCTTCATCGGCTTTTTTGAATCATCAAATTTTATCTTCCCTTGCTCAATAGCCAATTGGATCTGTTGTCTGAAAACGTTGAAGTCATTAGTGCTATGAGATCCAGTATTATGCCACTTGCAATACTTTCTCTTCCTCAGCTCATCAGTCGATGGAATCATATGACTAGGAGAAAGTTGAATTTGTTTCTCTCGAAGTAGAAAATCAAAAATTTTGTCAGCCTTGGTAATATCAAAGTCATACTTCTCTTCCTTTGCAGAACTTTTTACCCACTGATATGTTACAATTTTCTTATCCTTGGCCCACTCAGCTGCTGCTACTTCGGAGTCATCTTCTCCTTCAGAGTCAGAAGCATATGTAACGTGGTTGACCTTCTTAAATGTTTTATTGGCTTCTTGAAACCTTTGTTCATGTGCTGTCACCTTCTGAGTCAGATGAGCCAAGCTCTCAAAGTCTTGAACCGAAAACCTTTCCTTAATTGGTGTCAATAATCCCTGGAAAGCGAGATCGGCTAACTGAGAATATGAAAAAATCAAGCTGTAGCATCTGTTTCTCATATCCCTAAACCTATAAATATAATCTTGAACAAATTTGTCGTGCCTCTGCTTGATTGCTGTCAGATCGGACAATTTCATCTCATGGATTCCACTGTAGAAATACTTATGAAATTGCTTTTCCAAATCGACCCAACTTTGAACAGAATTATATGGCAAAACAGAATTATATGGCAAAGATGAAAGCCATGTAAAAGCCGATCCAGATAAAGATGGAGGGAATAATCTGACCCTCAGAGCATCAGTAGCCGATGCCTCACCACATTGAGCCAGAAATCGGCTGACATGTTCATAGGTTGATACATTATCCTCTCTTGAGAACTTTGAAAAATCTGGAACCTTGTATCGGTTTGGTAATGACACCCTCTCAAAGTATTCTGGGTATGTATGCCGATACAAGTTGCCAGTATCATTAGGCTTAAGACCAAACTGTTCCCTCATCACATCGGCAATCATATCAGCCCAAGGCTTTTGTTGAGGTGCTGCTTGAAACTACCGCTGTATCGGATCAAACTGATTAATTTGAGGGAAATACTGGGGTAGAGGTGATGCCTCTGGCCAATACTGCACCTGAGGCGAATGAGGCTGATACTGAAAATTAATATTGCCTCCCATGTGATGTTGAGGAGACTGCTGCATCATACGGGCTTGCTGATCATGAACAAACTGAGTACCAACTTGCGTAAAAAAACAAACTAAGTACCAACAGGCTGATGCTGCTGTGGAACCAGTATCTGCTGCCTTATCGGCATCTGTGGAATTGGCTCAACACCCAGGTGGTTTGTTCTGAACATAGCTACAACTTGTGCTTGAGTAACCTGAGGGATGTTTTGTCCTTTGTGTTGCGGTTGCTATTTGACCAAAAGAAGAGGATTGAACCTTGGTTGCCTCTGTGCCAATGATGATGCAATTTGCTTTCCAGGAGCCGATGCTGATGCCATCGACTGTTTCGGGGCCACGCCTGAAACATGTTGATGTTTATCGGTAACCAGAGTCCTATATTGCGGAAAATTGCACTTAGGAAGAAACACTGGCCCCTTGGCTTGATGCTCAGCAATTCTACCATCAACCACAGAACTGATCATACTGTTTAAGGTGTTAACAATAACTCCCGACTCGTTGATCAGAGCATGATGCACAACATAATTGATCCAATCTTGTAGATTATTGAATTCTGTAGGGCCTTCCTCTTGCTTGACATCCTGAGTTTTATCATCCTTGCGAGAACTTGTTTTGGGCTCATCATTGCTTGGTAAAGCTATTTTGTACCTCTGAATCACCGTGCCCGAGCGAGTCTAAACAAATGAATGCAAAAATTGGCTTTGCAGGTTATTCATCATCTCTTCGAACTCTGCCTTCTGTTCTGGCGTCAATTTTTCCATTGTTACAGGAATAATGTTCTTTGGGTCGACATCGGTCGACTTGAGGTCCACCATGACGTCTGACTTCTAATCAGGGGTCCCACTGGGCATGCCAAAAGTGTGTTGACGTGAAAAACACATACTGGCTTGAGAGATATGCTTAACTCTAGTGCAGGTTCTAAATCTTGCTTTTGGGGTTCAAGGGTGTGACAGTTGGTTTGATCCTGCAACCAACAAGAAACAAAGAAAGAAAACGAAGTTAAATCCATAAACGATAGCCGATCGGCTGATGGCCGATGATGTATCATTTAATATTGAGCCGATGCAATATGTATAGGATCGGCAATAAAGGATAAAGCAAAGGGAAAATTAGATTTTGTTAACGCCAGAATTAGGTAAGCCCCGGAGCCCGAATCGGCTAAGGTGTCCATCGACTGATACCAAATCGGACAAGTCAAGCCGATGTAGCCGATTCCGGTATGACAACATTGGAGACACCGTCGGATCAATATGATGTGCTTCATGAGGATTGCCATATAGGGATAGAGTCCTAAAAAGGCAATTGTATCTATTAATTAGGAAGAATTTGTTAGTTTCCTATTTTACCTTTAGGAAAGTGTGTTAGTATCCGGTAAGGATTCGGTTTGTTTTCTTTTTATCTTTAGAAAAGTTTGGATTGTAATCTGTTAGGATCCTTGTTAGCCCGTGGGTATAAATACGTAAGCCCGGGGTTCATGTAAAATATTTCTCGATCAATACAATTTGGCGCATCACTACCTTTTACCTTTTCCACGTTGTTCATCATCCGGCGAGACTTGGCACCCGACGTGGGGCTGCATCGGTTTCGATCTCCGGCGAAGGGGTAAGTCCAAGGTTTTGTCGGTCCAGGTATATCATATCTATCTTTAGTTTCATTACCGTTCATAGATATATCGGCTTAGTTAGGACTTTCTCGGTTAGGTTCTATATTCTGATCAAATCGATGTTTCTGTAAATGTAATGTCGCTTTAGGTAGATTTGCTATACCCATCACGTTAGACAGATCTATCGGCTCATCGAGTATTAGATTATCATATACAGTCTCATGCTGCATCGGTTAGGTCTGACCTACTAGATTATTATCGATAATCTAAGTCATGTTAAGCCGATATGTTCATGCTAATGTTTCACCGGAGGGTTAGCCGGTCTTATCATATGTCTCTGTTAATCTAGCCCTAGTATCTCAATTTAGCTCTATCGACTGTTTCTTGCTTTAGGGTTTCTGCTGATATCGGCTAAATTGTTATATTAGATTAGATTAGCTTAGACATCTACCACCCTGAAAATTAGTCAAGGGCTTGATTGTCTAGATGTTACTTTTTTTCATACTTAGTGCTGCATCAGTTCAGTTTGATCTACTAAGTCGTGATTAGAACCGTAATCTCTAGCTTGCCTTTTGGCTGCCACTAAGGGTTTCGTCGGGGTTTCAGCCAACGACTTATCTGGACATCGGCATCGGCTGGGATCACACGATCGACTGTCAATAGATTGGCTGTTTTGATTATCGGCCTATCGGTCGATATAATTTATGCTCTGTTGTTTTGCATAACTTGTCAGTGGCAGGATCAAACTGACTGGCACACCCGCGCTTCATCGATTCTAGGACCTGCACTAGAGCTAAGCAGATCTACCAGGCCGCGTGTTGATTTTTCTCATCAACAGATTTACTCAATCGGTTGTAGATATCAATAATATATAATCTATATCTCAAAATATGTTTAAACCAAGTGATTGGGATAGATCGGGTAGTGTACCGAGACAGTATAAATCCCTTACGTCTAAAAGTACTTTAAGACATAGATTATATATATTTATAGCATAGCCGATGTAATAAATCTAACATGTATTGGCTAATACTCCGATACCACTTTATACTAAGATATCAATATATTAAATATATTAAATAGGAATTAATCAAGTGTTAGGAGGACCTAACAGATTAATAACAAACTTAATATATTTTACCACAGTAAGCTCTTAATATAAAGTGCAGATTTAGCATATTAAGTAAACATGTAGGAAGCAAGATAACTAAACCAGGTAAGATTGGCTGAAACCCCGAAACTATCTCTAAAAGCAAACATATAACAAGATAGATAGTATGATTCTAGAGGATACTTAATAGGTCAGACTTAAGCGATGCAGCATTAAGTATTAAAAGAAGCATAAGGTCTAAACAAATCGATGAAAGCCTTGCGAGATGGTGGATACACTATATAACCTAGATCAACGTTGATATCTAACCCTATCGGCTGTTGTCTAGTAACAGATGCTAGCCGATTAGGGTTAGATGGCAATATTGATTTAGATTATATGACATATATGATAACTCGACAACTTATGTGAACAAGATTAGAGTGCCATGAAGATGTAAGAATGCGGACTCCCGTTTTTGGAACGGGAATCATCGTGTTCATAGTACCATTTTCCTGGATCGAGTAGTTTGGTACCCACGAATACAGTACTAAAAAGTGCACGAATAGTCTTACACCAAAAGTATTACAATAATAGGCCCGAAGGCAATATCATTACATGCAGGACCTACTGGTCCGGATACAACCAAAAGCAGAAATTAGATAAGATAGCAGTCGGAAGGCAGCGGCATGTCGATTGCCACAGGCAACGACCGGGGACTAAGACCTAGTAGATGCCTTCTCCTTCTTCGCCCACCTAGCAGTAAGCATAGGGGTCCTCCAGTTCTTCGTTTCCACCATCTGAAGGTTTGTGCGTATAGCAAGGGCGAGTACCCAACATACTCAGCAAGCCAACACCGAAGTGATGCACATGATAGGGTCATTCAAAGGATGGCTATGGTTTATTTGCACAAAGCCAATTTTTACCAATCATTTCACAAACCTAACATCTAGCCAGGTCAAGTTTTAGTTCCATGATATATTAAGTCGGCGACGGTTCTGTCTACCATCCATCGTGATTCCAAGGATGGCTTCCCGCCTCCGGATCATCATGGTTTTCTGGGGAGTCCACCCCTTCTCGCAGTTCCAGAAGTTGAGTCCACCAGCACACAAAATCATTATGCATTCTCACCCATCATTTTAAAATTTATGAGACTAGCCACGGGAGAAACTTGTCACGCCGCTCATTATCTGCGAGCACGACTATTCGAACAGATTGATTTACTCACACTGTAGTGGATGTACACTTTACCCGTACTCCGCAACTGCTCATTGAATGAGCTTTCATCCCTTCATATGGGATGGTCACGGCAAAGCCTTTCGATAACCTCACTTTGGCAGTACCCGCTCCATGAACTTAAATCCTCTTGCACTCTAGCCGTCCTATCCTAGCAGTGGGAGGAGTTCAGGCGCTCCCGGGGTAAGGGAAAACTCACAAAATTTTCATTCATAACTCAAACACTTAGGCCGCAGCCTTATCTCGATAACCAGAACCACCTCTCCACTCAAGAACCACTATGCAGGGATACTGCCTCCGCTCGGCTATCTACTCCGCTAGGTCTATACCCATTCGAGAAGTATGGTTGTACTGGCTCGTTCCAAGTTATAAGTCTCATGGCTCGGTCCTTAATCGACCAGGGACGGTTCTTGCCTTTACCGGAATCCACCCAAATCCAACCATCCGCCCCAGTCTAAAAACACTGGTTTTGTACTTTTATTTTTCTATAAAATTATTTTCATCATGTTCAAGGCAATGTGGCGCTCATGTCTCCACATGCTATATTTCAACTACCTTCTCTAAGATAGTTGCCCAAGCATGAAGCTTCTTTGTAAAATCATGAGTATGCATGAATCTAATATAAGCATGGCTAAGCATTTTACCGAAGATAACCTCCGGTTATATCACATCGAGGGTTACAAAGAATATTCCTAAGGGTAATCAATATCAAGGCATGGTATATCAAGCATAGGTATTCATTTGTGTATAGCATGCATGTTTGAAGTGTAAATCAATATCATTTCGCAAAGTAGGTTCAATATGTTCAAAGGGGAAGTGTTGACTTGCCTTGCTCGCATGCTTGTTGGACGGGGTCTTCACCGTAGTCAGTGCCTGCTTCCTCGGTTGCTATTTGTACGTGCGAAAAATCAATTAAATTCGATCAGAATTCAATAAAAGTACCAAGAGATCAAAAAGAACCATAAAAACGACTCCAAATATTTAGCCTAAATTTTAATCGAGTTAGGGTGAGGGTTTTGGGATGAAATCTGATTTAAAGAGCGAGTTTGGAATTTTTTTAGAGTTTTCGCAAAATACCGATCTAATTGATTAAGGTGATAAACTTAAAAAGACGTTGATAAAAAAGAATTGGTATTTAAATCTTTGAAGGTCCGGCGCGACGTCGTGCGGGTAGGGGGGCCGGTACGGCGCGTCAACGCGTGGCATAGGGGCGCGGGGTGCGCGTGTGGGCGGCGCGGGGCGTGGCCGACGCGGCGAGCGCGGCGCATGGCGCAGGCGGCGGGGTCCGGCGCGGCGCGCGCGCGTCGCGTGAGGACGGCGGGTCCGGGCGCGGGCGGCGCGTGGCACGCGCGTGCGGCGGGTTCGGGCGCGGCGTGCGGCGGCGCGCGCGCGAGGGTGGGGGCCGGGCACGGCGCGGCGTAGCACGACGCGTGTTGCGCGCGGGCGGGGCGCGCTGACGGCGGTATGGCGTCGAACACGTGTAGCGCAATGAAGAGTGCCATTTTCCAATTTCTCGATTTAATTTCCTATTTTCCCATTTCTTTTTCCTTTCACCTCTAAAATTTAAAATAAAATCTAGCACACCCAAAATTAAGTGGTAAAATATGTTTTCAACCTTCTCACCCACTTTTATTATTTTAAAAATATATTTTACATATTCAATTTAATTCTTTTCCTAAATCCAAGAAAATACGACTTCGATTCGAAATAATTTCTAAACTTCATATATATACTTTAAAAATATTTTATCACTCATTTTGCTCACTAATTAATATTACTCGATTGCAAAATAATGTTTTGATCCCAAATATATAGATATATATATTAAAATCCACAACCCTTTTCTATTTTATATTAAAATTTCCAACTCTACACTTTGTAATTTTTCTCCCCTTGGAATTTCAAATCATTTGGTTTTTCTCAAACATCAAGATGAATCACTCTCTTGTAAATTTTATGCAACAAAGCTGGCAAATAAGAAGCAATAAACACGACGAGATGCAATAAACCAAAAGTTTTTGTGAGTTTCGATTTTTAATCCCAGTTTTATATTCTTCAATTTTCAGGGTGTTACAAAGAACTAATCCCGAGAACGCAAGCCACCATAACAAGTTTTACCTCTTGTTGGAGATCGAATCCGATGCAGCCCAACTCAAAAGCAATAACTCGTCGAAATAAACGGAACTAGAAAAGGTGGCGATGCGCCGAAGGTGTTATTGAACTGATTCTTTTTTATTACAAGGTCCTGGCTATATTTATACCCAAAACATAACATGTCTTTGTCAGATACGACACTATCTCTATTACAACTCAAAATACGGACAAGTCCCTTAGGTGGACTCTTACCGGCACAATCTATAAGGAAATCACTTAAAATAACCTAACTAATAGATACAACTGCCTTTTTTGGACTCTATCCACACATGGCAATCCTCATGAAGCGCTTCAACCTGAATTGCCAATAATTTCATCATCCTCTTACTGAAATCGGCTTCTTCGGCTTACATTGTTTGATTCGGTATCAGTCGATTGAAGACCTTAGCCGATTCAGTATCAGCCGATGAACTCCTTAGCCGATTCAGCTTGCGACTGGTGACTACCCTATTTCCAAAGACCATGGTTTCCTCCAAATCTGCCTCAGCGTTGATTCCAAATCCGATTCATGACCTGCAAAATTTGGTCGTTAACAAATGGCATCGAGGCGGTCCCCCTGGCTTTGATGGGAAGCTCTTCAAAGCTTGCAAGCTCAAATCTTGCCTCTGTGGCTCTAAGCATTGTCGAGGTTAGCTGGACTTTGCAGTTCAGTATTTGAACATCCGAGATGTTTCAAGTAGTATTTGAACATCCGAGATGTTTCAAGGAGTATTTGAACATCTCAGATGTTCAAATACTGAACTGCAAAGTTCATTAGTGGCTGGGCCTTGTAAAATGCTGTTGCAGAAATATCTAAAAGGAAAGTTCACATCAATATCCAGCACAGAGCAAATTGGAGGTAACTGACTCTATATTTTGAAAGAAAATTAACTGACTCCTGTATCAATTGACGAGATTGACCGTTCCATCTACATGTTGAGTATCTCGAAGCAAACATTTCTATACTACTAAAATACTTTGAGGTAAATACGTACCAATATTTAGTGATAGTCCCATTTGCATGGGGCGTAGACTTTGGTAATACCCCCTCCAAAACTCCGTACCGCTACCAATCTCGCCACCATGTCCAAAAGATTGTGAGAAAAATGATCTTGAGATAGATACATACCTGTCACAAGTAGAATATACCATGTCTAGGAGTATCATGTAAACTCGAGCTTCAAAAGGCATGAAGCAAATGCCACACTCGAGCGAGTCGCGGTCGATGGAGTAGGTCACCTTGGTCGTCTCGTCGGCAACCGCACCACATCCCGCTGCTGGTCCGTGAAGGGGCCTCGACGCCTTCTTCGCCTACCTCAGTCTCGCCTTATTCAAAATAATGCGGTGCAATGTCTAGGATTACCATGTAAACTCAAGCTTCAAAAGTCAGGAAGCAAATGCCACACTCGAGCGAGTCGTGATCGATGGAATCTTGATTACCAGCTGGGAGAGGATGAGCCTTTTTTCACTCGCCATTTCTGTACTAGTGTTCAGAGCAGCTTCATGCAAGGTAACACAAGTCTTTGTACCTAGGAGCAATGGAGCATCATGCACTCAAGCAAGTATGCAGTAGAAAGTTTTAAAAATTTATGTATTTTTACCTGTCAATGCAGATGAGCTTTACACCATCTTCGACAGAGATATCCCGAGTATTTGGGGTGACATGGAAGAAGGCGCCTATCACAAGAGCGACAAAGATGGCAGCGAGAAAAGGAAAAGAAGCTGGAGGAGGGTGAGAAGGCCATGGAGCTAAAAGTGCAATGACTCCAGAGCGGGTGCAGATCAGGGGAGAAGCCTCTTCTCCCATCATGCACATCCAATATCTCTTTTCACGATTTACTGTACACTTCTCCAGTATTGTAGGAGTCGTAGTGCCCTGGTTGTACCCCATATATCCATCATTGTTCAAGAAAAGCTCTATGCTTGTAGTATCCATCATTGCTAAAGGAAAGTTCACTAAAATAGTATTTATAGTACTAATAGTCTTTGCAACATTTTAGACTAAATATTTAGAAATACTATAAATATTATAATAAATAGTAATTTACATAAAAAACTATTTACTGAACATAGTGAACATAGTATACGGTAATACCATTTTGTGAAAAATTCTATCGATGACGGGCTCGAAGTCAAGCTAGTCGGGCTTAATCTCTAAGCCCATCACCGATGAGATCATCAATGATGGGCTTAGTGCTTAAGCCCGATAGAGATGATGATCTCATCCGATCGGGCTTAATCTTTACGCCCGTCACCGATGAGAGCATCGGTGATGGTCATTAATTATAGCCCGATAGAGATGATGATCTTATCCAATCGGGCTTAAGCTTTACGCCCGTCACCGATGAGTACATCAGTGACGGGCTTTAGGTTAAGCCAGTCACTGATGGAATTTTTCCATTGGCCTTTGCGCGCTGAACTAGATCTCATCTATGACGGGCATTATATTAAGCCCGTCACGAATGTGCTTCGAAATCCTTTAACAGAGCGCGATGATTCAGATCTACACATTATCGCAAAAAATTTCTAAGTCTTCACTCAGAACCCTAGTGCCGCCGCTGTCCCTCGCGTCCTCCCTCGCCTCCACCGAGCGCCGCTGTCCGTCCCCGAGCCCAGCGATCTCATCTTCCCTCGTCGTCACCGAGCGCCGCCGTCCGTCCCTGAGCCCGGCGCCGTCGTCCTTCCTCGCCGCCACCGAGCCCGCCGACCGTCCCTGAGCCCGTCGCCGTCGTCCTCCCTCGCCAACACCGAGCCCCGTCGGCCGTCCCCGAGCTCATCGCCGTCGTCCTCCCTCATCGCCACCACCGAGCGCCGCTGCCAGGTTAGTCCATATCTTTGGACTTTGATGTTTTATACTCCTGGATTTAGGCGCACACATGTATGGTCGAGAGGGTTGATTCGTGTGGGCGATGGTTTTTTTCAAGAACAGTTTGAGGTTCTGTGAATTTTAGATGGTTTAGGCATCATTTAGACTAAATGCAACGAGTTTGTTAAGACGTAAATACACGTTTCTATACACATATTATGTTTTCACATATTCAATCCTTTCATTTATAAAAATTAGATCTCCCGAGAGTCAGTTGCTGCCACATGTTTGCTTCACCCTCGCTGAACAACTCTGGATTCATCTTCCGACATGTCATCTCGCTGGGCGGCGCATATCACGTTTCGAGAGCTCCAGATGGGCTAATGGCTTTCCTTGAGGCCGACTGCCCTAGTGACACTTTAGACAGTCCTATCGACGACAAAGACTAAGCATTAGAGCCGATCCAATAAGCAATAAATGATAAATTATTATAAATTACTATTTTATCAAATGTGTTTATGTGATATATGCGAATAATAAATGTGTATGTGAATTGATGTGTGAATGTCAGATGTATGTCAATTTTTGTAAATATCAGATGCATGTGAATGTATGTGAAAGGGGATGCAAAGGAAAAAGAGAATATATCTCTGTTTCTATAATTTTTGCAGCGGACATGGCTAGCAAAGGCCAGAGGTAGCCAAAAAACATAATATATTTTTTTCTGGGAAAAACTTATCAGTGACGGGCTTTAATTGGGGCCCGTTTGAGATTGTATCATCGGTGTCGGGCCCTTGTTTGATTGGCTTTCTGGGTCAAACCTATCGGTGACGGGCGTAAGTTTGGACCCGACAAAGATAATTCAAATCAGTGACGGGTTTTTGCCCGATAGAGATGACTTCTCACATCAGTGACCTTTACACTATGACGGACGTCATACCCGATACAGATGAGGGTATCCGTCCGATTGAGGTTAGGATGATCGTTGTAGTGCGATAGAGGCAGGGAGCTCCGCCGTCGTGTAGGAGCCGGTGTGGGTCAAGTTGTATGCTCTCTCACCAGCACGAGTATCTCGCTTATGGTCATGGTGGCCTTGACATCTCCTCGCTCTCCGTCGACCTCGCCGCCGTGTCTCAGAGGCTCGCGCCAACTTTCTCCCGTTCGTGCTGGTGTCGACCATGTCCAACCAACTGCATAAGTACCTTGGGTTTCCATGCCGGAGAGGAAGAAGAGAGAGGAGAGATGAGAGGGACAATGAGGTTATTTTTTGGTTTCTTTTGGTGTGTTGACTGCCAAAAATGGTAAAATAGAAATAATTTGGTGGGTCACGATGATAAATAATCAAAGTGAAAGATGACATTTAAGAACGTGACATTGAAGAGAGTGGCAAATAGTCCAAAATCCCTCTGGGAGGGGAAGGGGCGAAGGGCTTAGGTGGTGTTTTTGGTATAAATGAAGATAACAGATGAAAATTAAGTTTTTCATGTAAAATAAGGTAACATATGATTAATTATGTTTTAATTATTATAAATTTGAAAAATAGATTTATCGACATTTTAGAATAACTTCCCTATAGAAAATTTTCACATAAAATATACTGTTTAGCCGTTTGAAAAACATGCATGATGATAAAAAATTTCATCTATGTTTAGGAGAAACGAACGGAGCCGAATTCCTCAATCTCATCCACTTGGGTTGGTTGCTGTGAGAACTTTTGTGATTCCTGAAGCTGTTGTTGCCATGACATGGACGGTTGGGATGTTTCATGCGTGGATGGCAAATTGCTGGAATATCGACCCAACATTGAACCTGTTATCTCTATCTTTTTTCTCAAATGAGTATTGATGGGTTAATTAGTACTAGCGTTCTATAAAACATGTCAAAAAATTTACGTATGTGTATTGGATATGAATACATATCAGACATATAAATTTTATTTTTTTCACATTATATAAATGTTATTTTCCTTATCTTAAAAAAAGATAATCGTGATACTTGCCCATACTTCACCGACTGACCCAAATATTATTATTTGAAGTACGTGAAAAAATAAATTAAGATTGTGAATTATCTATTCCATCCATTCTAAGTGTAAGGCTCCTTTCACGTGTTAAATATTCTATAAAATTACATATAATATAATATTGTATGGTTTAAAATTCCTGACCAACTCCATAGTGCTAGTTCTTATTGTATTTGCTTCCATCTTATGTTCGTTCATTGCCCACATGGATCGTGCGTCCACGCGTCCCATCTGTCACTCGTAACTCGTAAGTAATCTCTAATACTGATTTCAGGGTGCAATTCCCGGTCTCTCATTGGGCGACGTGGCGCCCTAATAGTTCAGTTTGAACCCTCCTAAAATCCGTCACGTGTCCATATAGGGCTTGTTCGGTTCATTGGGATTTAATCCCCAAGGAGAACCTATCCAGGGAGGGATTAAGTGGATCCCTCCCCTGTCATCCAAACCCTCCGGGGGATGAATCCCTTTCTACCCTCTAATCCCCCTCTTAAATCCATGTGTTCGGTTTGGTCAGAACCTCTTGAAAAATAATGAAAAACAGTTAAGCTAGCACTATAATATTTTGACATAAGAACAGTGCGAAACAATAAATCCCAGATTTTTTTCTGACAGAACCAATGCGTAATAAGCATCATATCTCATATACATGTCATAGAATTCACGCCGTAATAGTTGAACCTAAATAAAATCTGAATGTATCAACACATTCATATATGATCTGAACAACAGCAAGAACATAGAGTCATGAAGTTTGGCCTTGATTGCTTGTGTGTGCATGCTCACCAATCATGCCAACAACCGACGGCCCTCTGATGGTCATCCAACCACATAGACCCATAACATAGCTTGTATTCCTGATAGCATAATGTCATGAAAATTATTCACAGCAGAAATAAAATCTTATGCACATATCAATCACATTTCAATTACACATCTAATCAAATCATCTGAAAAGCAACTAAAGTGGCACAATCAATTACAGAATACTTGCAAGAACTATTAGCAAGTAGCCTAGCATGTTTACGGCTAATTGAGCATCAATCAATGGAAATTAGGTAAATTACAACAATTGAAAATTATGAAAGACCATACATACTACTTACAGCAATTTTCTAAAGTTTAACCATGCTCAGAACAATGTTTCATATACATAAGGTGTACTTTGATGACAGGACCATATCTTTCTTTCATATATATAAAAGCTGACACTGGAGTGCAGGACCATATCAACAGGTGGATATATATTGTTTTTGTGATTGATAATCTAAAGAAATAACAAACTAAACTTGATGAATTAAAAGTTGTGAAAAGATAGCATACCTACAGGCAAGGGTACCCAATCCATATTGGCATATTCCAAATGTGTCGTTGCAACAGTTTCCACTATCAGACTCATATACTTCACCTGCATTGAATTGATAAACAAATTCATTTTAATAAAACAAAAAGATAATATGTACGGAAATAAAAGAAAAACTTAAAAAAAGTTGCTCAGTTGGATCAACAATGATAAAGAAGCACAGCCAGTTCAATTCATGATTTGTTTTTCATGTGAAAGTGATGCCCAAGGTCTTGGTTTACATTCACAAGATAAAGTGTGATAACTAATCTCACCAGGATTAAACATAAGAAGTAGTTGGAGTGGAGGTGTTCTGAAACCACTGTACAATCATATGCTTGCTTCCCAAAAGATCCTTAACTGACAGATATATGAAACACCGTGCTGAATGACCTGCATAGCCCAGATCGATATCTGTGCTAGGAGCCATACATGTCTCAAGGTAACACTTTGTAGTGTGACACCGTGCATCCACCAGCCCATACCTAGCTAAGCCGAGCACCCTTGAATAGTAAGGTGCATGTTCCACACACACAAGGGAACACAGCTACTACAGAATCAGATATTAAAATACTGTTTGTATAAGCATTTGAGAAGGATCTAGACCTATAAAAAAGTGTTGGTAAAAAGTAAAACTTAGTTTCCAGGAAATGGCAACCAACTATTCAACCTTAGCTAATTCATTAATCAGAACACAAAGTAAATCATTCATTTGAGGCAAAATAGAGGTACCTGCTAAACCATTTCACTTCTTAACCACATCAAAGCAGATTCTGGATCCTCATCACAAGCACTCACAAAAATTTCTCTGTTTTCTGCATTCTTGAAGACGGTATATGCTTTCGCCTTTTCTGCCTTTGTCACTTCCATTGAGTTGAGGACAGATATGCACCTCTTGATTGAAAAATCATTACTTTCCTTCTCTCTTGCTAAATAAGCCTCCTTTTCTCTTGCTAACTGTGCAGCCTCATCTTCAGCTTGTTTGATTCTCATGTCAAGGTACCTTTCCATAAGTCCTTCTATGCCAACACTTTTTTTTGCCTCTTGGGTTCTTTTTCTTCTTTGTTTCTTGGTACAACCACTCTTCTTTGAGACATCTCTTTTAGCCTTTCAACATTTGCATTATCATTTTCAATTGCATCTGTATCATCTTGTCCTTGATAAGCCAAGGTGTCCTCATAATCTGGAAAGATAATCTCAGTATTACCGAGCTCATCTTGATCACTCTCAACTTGTGTAATCACCGGGTGTTGTGATGGCTGAGTGGAGGTGAAATTATAGGTTCCTTCTGCAGTATGTCCTACACAAGAAAATTGAGTACAAGAAAGGGTAAGCAAGAAAGCATGGATATTGAAATCAAGAATTATAGCTTGTGATAGAACTAACCATCGTAAAGTTCCCCCAAGGCTCCAAATAGAGGAAAAGATTTGGTGCGGAACTTCTTAGCTTTAGGAAATGACTACACAATAAAAGTAAAATGTTGAATTGATGTATAATATAATTAATAACAAAATTAAGTAATGGTCAAGAAATAATCTTACAATGATTATATTGTTCCATATAGCTGGTTCAGCCTCAATCATGCATCTTTGGTTATTCCATGAAGCTCCACTTTGTTTTCTAGCCTCTTTCAACATCCTATATTCAAATGTACTACTCTTTACAACCCACTAAGTCCTATGTTGCCGATAGTCATTCCACATTTGATGTGCTATCATGTCCCTTAGAACGTTCCCCTGATCAGTGCTTTGATCATTGCCTTGATCACCATCTGGCAGGTCGATATAATTTCTTGGATGAATATTATGTGGTTGGCTATTTAACCATTGCTCATCCCCCTTGAGTGATCGAATAATATTGTGGAATACTGCAGCAGCCACAGGTATCTTCACTTGGTTATTGATTTTGTGAAAAGTGGCAACAAGGATGGGGAAGCGCTTTTTTAAAACCCCCAAAGTCCTTTCGATGTGATTCCTCAGTACCGCATGACGATGGTTAAATAACTCCTTGTAGTTTTGAGGTCTACGCCGACCTGCCCCATACTCCTTCACATGGTACCTGACTTTACGATATGGTGCAAGGAAAGAAGGGGTGTTGGCATACCCACCATCAACCAAATAGAACTTCCCCGGAGGTACTTGGAAACCCTTGTTCACTGTAGATGCAAGAACCCTGACATCCGTAGCCGACCCCTCCCACCTAGTAGACATGAAAGTGATATTCAGATCAAAATCACAAGCTACCATTGCATTTTGGCTAAGAGTATTTTTCCTATTTCTAAATGGAGCAGCTTTGTCAGATGATATAGATATGGGTATATGGGTGCCATCAATTGCACCAAGGCAATTTGCAAAAAAAGCTACATGTGATTTTCGAATTTTTAAAAGCACATATTGATCAAGACAAAAGTGTTAAAATAAGCACCTTAAAGTATGGATAGAATCTAGGATCTCTTTCAATTTTCCAAGGTACTTGATTAGGATTAGGAGGTTTTAGGAACCGCCTGGAGAGGGTAGGAACAACTGACTTAAAAAAATGCTTCATGTGACGATGAAAAGTATCATTACTATGCCCAAATTTTTCTTGGAGATCCTCATATGAAGCATTGTGGCTAAGCATGTATAGGATGAACCCCAACTTCTCCTCAACCTTAATCCTAGTATCATGGACCAACCCTTCACTTCTAAGGTAATTGGCCAAGAATTTGAATATTTTAGGTTCCATCCTGAATGCTACCCGACAGTTCTTGACATGCCCTTCAAGTAGCTCCCGAACACGTTCCTCGCCTGTTAGTGCCGATGTATGCCGCTTTTTCTTTTCCCTTCCTCCACTAGAACTCAACAGATATAGTGTAGGGAAAACAAACATCATCATATCATCGTCTTCCTCCTCCCTCTTTCTAATACGATCCCTTATTCTCATATCCATTGCAAAACTAAAAAGAAATTCAGAATAAGTTAGGTCCACTACCCATTTATCAAAGTATTGAGGTGCATAGTACTATCAAAGTATCAAGGGACATAGTTACAGTGACCAGAGAAAACAGTAGAATGGACGAAAAACAAGAGAAACATTTGATACATGAACAGAGTATAGAAGCTCTGTTTTAGAACATTCAACTTTGGACTTGGGATGTTTTTTCAAAGACCGTCAAGTAGAAGGAATGTCTTTTCACCGTTAACAGTTTCAACACACAATTGCAAGTTGCAACCCTCCATGTAAAGTCGTTGTACTTGCATATTACATCATTGCAATAAATCCCTAGTGTAATCATCAAGAACAGACTTTCATATATTTTGAGCAAACAACATACATTTTATCACCGGTTGCATTCATGAATGTCTTGAAATATTTACTGCTAGCAGCTGAGGAGAACTCAAGTAGTCAAGTGATGCCACGATAGATCTAGTAGAATGGGATTGCGGATAGCATACATTTTCTCTATGAGCCTCTAGTCTCTATTGTGTTAAGGTGGTGTTGCATTAAACTAGCAGGTCAACAACTTCTTATCATGCATACTAATCAAGAAAAGAGTGTACCTTGTTCAGGTAAACTAACTGGACAACTATGCATGTTATTAAATCACTGCAAACAGCCACGTTTGAAAGTAGCCAGCCTGGTTTATGCCCTCAATTGTAAGTTTAATGGCAATGCCCACAGCCTTAATGCTCATTACCTGACAAAACAACACAGTGTGCCATAAAAATGGGCAAACATCCAATCAATGGATACAACCAAACCCAGCTACAGGATAACAGGATATTCACTCCTGAAGCCTCTATTACCATATCCACTCCTGAAGCCTCTATTACCATGGAATGCAGAGGAACTAATTAACATCAGCCTAACCAGCTACATCACTAGGAGCATACTTTACTCTTTTCCCCTTCAGGTCAGCTAAAACAAGAGCAGCAACAAGTATAAAAAAAATCAAGAAACAACGGGCTTCCTTTTTTCAGTTCCAGAACCAACTGAATTGCATAGATAATAATGTTTTGAGACACATAAGTATGATTTTATATAAAGGTTTAGTTGCAGCAGATAATATAATTAGTCATCATGATAAGCGTATATCTAAAAAAGTAACCTTAACCACCAATTAATTAATATGTGCAACTCGATCAAATGGGACAAATTTAACCTTCGGTCAATATATATATATTGCTTCATATTCTTAATTAGCATCTCCTGAAAATTAAGAGGAAGGAATTGATATAAGATAGATCGATCAAGGATGCTGGAGACATCTTACAGTATTGTATCTATCTATCTATCTATTTACTAGCTATCCAAGAACCAAGGGAGGAGGAGATCTAGGTGACAGATCAATGGGGAAGAAGATCAGATCAAGAACTGCCGCACGTCGCCTCACCAGTTCGTCGCTCACCACCGCTACAGCAGCAGCACAAAATTGATGAACTGGACCAGTTACTTTCCCTAGTAGAAGGCATGCACTTGGGTTTTTTGTTTCAGACATTTATCGAAGTTCAGAGTCGTTGAATACTTATTTTTCCTATTTCCATTGTGGCATCAGATGCATAATTTCTAACCATTTTTTTGGCAACAACTCTGTTATTGATTCGGGAGTGTTAATTAGGCACATCGTCAGCTCTCCCAAGTCTCCTTTAGCACATGGATCAATGCCTGTGTGTGATAGATCACCACAGGCTCAACTCTGAACCTGCCCCCACTTGCCATCCACAAATCACACTTAACCCTAGATATTTCACTGAACCCTAATGGTGCTACTAATTTCAGAAATTTAGTGATTTCAAGATGCAAGCATATATAAGGACTTAATCATGTTAGTGTGGTTTTATAATCCTTTCTAATTCCAGTACTGCACTTGCATCAAAATTTTGAGGATTCATTCATCCATTCATAGCATATATAGGCATCAAGCAAAGACCACCAAGAACTAGCAATACTAGCAGCCAGAACTAGAACCCAGAACTAATAGAGACCACCACGAATTAGCAGAACCCAGAACCTAGAATTAGCAGAGACCACCATGAATTAGCAATACCAGCAGAACCCAGAACTAGCAAAACTAGCAGAACCCAGTACTAGCACTCAGAACAAGAACTAGAACACAGAACTAGCATCCCTAGTGGATCACAACCATTAATCAGTAGCATCACCTTGCAACAGAACACTCGAGATTAGAGAAAAGGAAGTGGAAGAGAGGAGTCCAGGTTGCACTAGAGGTAGAGGCCAGAGAACTTTCTTTGAGTACTTACCTCGCGGGAGTTGGTCGGCAGTTGCGTCTTGGGTTGAGGAGGCTGGAGGCTAGGGTTAGCTTGGGGGCAGAGTCGAGGAGCCAAGAAACCGATTCAGGCCACTAGAGGAGAGAGACGCCGCCCTTGTCGGAGCGCGCCGCCGCCGCCCTTGCCGCCGGAGGAGACAGACGGCGTCCTTGCTGGAGCACGCTGCCGCCGCCGTCGTCGCCTCTGGGTTGCACCGCTGCCGCCCTTGCCGCCGGAGGAGACAGATGGCCCTTGCTAGAGCGTGCCGCCGCCGCCGTCGCCTCCGGGTCGCACCGAGGCCGCGGCATTATCGAGGGTTTTTTCCACGCCTCTCGCGTCGATGATTTGTTCCCGGATCGGGGTGAGGGGGAAAGGTCGGGATGGGCCGGGATAGAATCCAAACTGGGCTAAATCGAACACACACTTTCTTCCAGACCGGGATTTAATCCACACCAGGCTGATCCACGGGGATTGAGGCCCAATCCCGGCCGTTCCTGGGCTAACCAAACAAGGCCATAGAGAAAAGTGGAGAACCCTGTGCAGTCTCCCGTGCAAACATTTTTCTAAATTCTAGAGGATTCCAAACTATTTATCCCTTGTAATATCTTCAAATCGAAATAAAAATAGAAAACAAAGCATAAAAGAAGAGGTCTCCACTTGTGTTCTTTAATCGATCAAAACTGACCCTCCTAAAACAGATCAGAGTGTGAGAAGAAAAGAAAGATAAAAATAGAAGGGAAAAAAACCCGGACAAGGCACTCCTCAACTTACCTGCCTACCCGATGTCAGAACTGTGAGTGATGCACTGCAACGACACTGGATGAGCTCTCGGGTCCTCCGCGCCTCTGCCGTTGTGCCTCTGCCGTTGTTGATGTTGATCTTGCCTCACCTGTCCACACCCTTGTCACCCCAAGTCTTTGTTTCAAATGTTTTCTTCCATATAAGCCCTAAAGTTTATATATATTTAGTTAAGATTATTCTTTGCATAACCAAGGCATCCTTATTTTCCATCTCGTTCCGGACTATCGTTCGGAAAATCCATGGAACACGTTCCATCCTTCAAACAAACGTTTTTAAGAGGTATGCCTCTTCGTACCGGTGTTTCACGTACCGCATTTCAGACATTTGTTTTGCTTTCTTTTATATATAATTTAAACATTTATAAATATAATATTTTTGTTAGGCTTGACATACATAAAAATTTAAAAACTGTTAGGCTTGACATACATAAAAATCTATTCAAAATATAAACTGTTAAACTGCTTAAAGATCTATTTGAAATATAACTCTTTTACAAATAAATAATAAATATTACATGCATTTACTATATAAACATGATATAAATATGGTTTATATGGCGTGCCAACTACGCGTATATTTTCTATTGCTTTTGTTTTTTAATCTATTGTTTATCTTTAAACTTTAATTGTGTTATTGAACAGAATATAAGAATAGACCAGCTATTTAAGATGCGGCTCCAATAGCTAGCCTGATGTATTCTCGATTTGTACAACTGAGTTTCTATTTCTATTGCTTTAATGATTATAGATAAGCATTAAAAGCATTGTCCAAATTATGTTAATCTTAGTGTAATATGTATCAGGAAATAACCATTCCTAGATTTCTCAAAATATAAATATCACAAATACCACCGCAATTACCATGCTTGATTCATTTTTATTCCATCTCATATATACTAACATAATATGTACAATATTATGTAATCTGAATAAATAAATTATAATATCCATGGGTTATATCAGGGACAGATCCAGGCCCCGGGTTAGGAGGGCTGCAGCCCGGGACGCAATCCAAATTTCGTAGAAGCAGGTCTTCTACAGCCCATAAAAATCCCTGACGTTTAGCCCAACATAGCCCCTCCTGTAGCCAACCCAAGCAACCCTTTACTAATTAGCCCTTTCCGGATAGTGTTTATCCATCCTTGGGTTATATTAGTCGACACGCCAACGACGTGTCTATTTTCTAGCACAAATGAATCCATATTGGTCCAGTGTCGACGGGTGGTCGGCAAGTCCTCCTAGAGGGTTGCCTAGGGAGGTGAAAGAGTGGTCGGGATGCCTACCGATAGGATCCGATGGTCGACTCGAACACAAAGCGAGCCAAGAGACAAAGGGGTTTATACTGGTTCAGCCCTCTCAAAGGATAATAGGCCTACGTCCAGTGTTCTTTGTTGGGGTAGTGTATGAACTATGAGTGAGTACAGTTGTTTTGAGCTCTAGAGCCTGGAAGCAAATTGCCAGGGCTTCGCCTCATGCTCCAAAAGATCGATCCTCCCAAACCCACCATCTGCCCTTCCTTTTATAGCTCAAGGGGGACAGTTACAAGAGGACTTAGGGATCAAGAAAGCTATGCCCTAAAGCAAAGAGAGAGTACATGGAAATATCTCAAAAGCACGCACACACACACACAAGTCCTACAGGTCCTAATCACCACAGGCATCTATGCGTAGTCTTGACTGATGACGTCATTCTTGGTTGAGTTGTCCCCTCCTCGCCTTCCTTTGCCGTCCCTTGGGGAAGAAGCCTCCCACCTGAGGTGACGGACTCGGACTTCTTGGGTCAGGACCGAGACGCCGAATTGGTCCACCAAGTTGTGGTTGGGAGAGCTGATGACAGGAGGAGTCGGGGTAGCTGCTCCCAACCGAGACAATTGTGGCTGACCCTGGTGCGATGTTGATGAGAAATTTCTCTCACGCGCGCTGGCCTGGGAGATCTGCTTAACTCCAGTGCAGATCCTTCTCGACTGCCTATGCTATGAAGGGTGTGCCAGTTGGTTTGATTTGTTAACCAACAAGAGAAACAAGGGAATATGCGTTAAGTGTTAGGTTAGATCCCCACTGGATCGGCTGAGGGAATCCATGAGCATATATATGCTATCCTAAAATATATTTAAGCCAAACGACTGGAATGGATCGGCTATACCGAGATAGCATCAGCCGTTTAACCTAAATGCAGTAAATGATAATATATATATATATATATATATATATATATATATGAATCGATAACCTAGCAGATACTGGAAAGCTAACAATGAATCGGCTAGTACTCCGATGAATCTTATAGAAAGATATCATTCTTGAATCAGATGCATAGCCTGGAAATCGACCGTCGGCTGTCGATGGTGGGCCGATTTCGGCTGGCGACGTCCTACAAGAATGCGACCTTAACATAAGAGGCAGTCCTAATACAAATCTAATAATAAATACATTAAAAGAAACATATCAGGGCAGATAAGGCTAGCTGAAACCCCGGCACTGTCTCTAAACAATATAAATCTTAGCCGAACAGATCATTGATAGTTCTAAAAATGACTTAATAGTTCGAACCCGATGCAGCATTAAGTATAAAAAGAAAAACATGATCTGTTGCAGCCGATTTATATCTTTCGAGACGGTGGATACCGCATATAAACCAGCCAACCTTTAGATCTAGCGCTATCGGTTGTAAGTTCTTGATAGAACTAACCAATGGCAGGATAGATCTAAACATTAGTCTAATTTATATGCGCTATATGATAAGTAACATAGTATAAACTCTTGAATCTAATGTGTCATTACGATGGAAGCACTAGAAACAACAGATCATACCACTAATGACAAGCATTTACCTAGATCTGGGGATCAAAACGATGCAGCCCGTAGCCAAGCAAACTGCTCGTCTGAAGAAAAAGGTTGGCGATGCGCCGAAGGTTTGATTGATTGTGTTTTTTTACAAGGGGTCTCGGGTCCTATTTATACCTAAGATACAATTATCTGTACAAACCCTGGATTCTATCTAAACTACCATTTAAAACACAACATTATCCCGAGAAGGACCCATGCCGTGTTACAACTAACAGTTTAAACAAACTCCTAAATTACAGATACAATTGCCGTTACAGGACTCTATTCATAGGTGACAATATCGTTTAACGCACAACTAACAACCGAATCTTCTATTTATCCTCAAACTGTTGCATCAGAAAACAGTTTTACTTCTTTCGGACCTGGAATCGGCTATTGGCCGCCCTTGTCCGATCCAACCTTAGCCGATTGGCCTCGCAGCCGATCACTCCTCAGCCGATGCGGCCTTTTTTTCCACACCAAACCAGCCGATCCGATTCTGCTTCACCTTTGCAGACTTAGGGACTCAATTACCAAATTTCAGTGTTAACACATGCCCCCCATGTCCGTGATACGAAGTGTTACGGATTTGCTTGCCTGTTCGAACTCCCGCTCTTTTCTTGACCTAAACCGCTTTGGCTTCTCCCCAAGTGCCCTTTAAATATCCACTCTCCTCGGCCAAGACGCTTACGCCTTCAAAGCGCACTCAGTCTCCTTCGCACACAAGCCTCTTGCCTTCTCTCTCCTCTCCAGCGATCCCACCGGCGTTCGTCAAACCCTGTTGTGCTCCACGGACCAGACGCATCTTCACCCCCAAGCACTCCAATGGCCTCCACCGTCGCCGCATCAAGCACCTCCGTCGCGCCAGCCACCGCCGCCACACCAACTGTAGTCATCGCCTCAACCATCGCTGCCGCTCCGGCCGCCGCCATTGCTGAGTTCTCTGAGGTACTCCCGTCTGATCCAGAACTCATTTTTCATTCGGATTTACTTCTCCAACCATGTTGCATCAATCTTACATTCAACCATTTTTTGAGTAGCACTTTCCTTCGTTTTTTCTTGATTAGTACTTTTCCCTTCTTTGAACTGTAATATGCAACCGTTCTTGATTAGCGTCCCCTTTTTTTAAACTGTAGCACCTGTCATATCAAGTGCTTATCCCAAATCTGACACAAGCACAGAGGTACTTCCTCGGCCCCATCGGCAACACGGATCCAGCCGATGTGATTATAGCCGAAACCAATAGGATCCCCTTCAACACCACCAAGCCATCCCTCGCCCACTGGAACGGGACATTCAAATCATGGCCGACCACCGACGCAGCCTGGGTTGAATGGTACAAAAGGGTGCGATCGGCCAAATACACACAGTGGGAGGAGACCGGGATCACCCAGTGCTTGGCCCTGTCCATCGCCAGCATGGAAAAGGACGAGTCGCTTCTGTCGGCTGCAACATATTTCTGGAATGACAGCTTTAACGCCTTCATCTTCCGGCAAGGGCCGATGACAATCACGCTAGCCGACGTGTACATGACGACCGGGCTGGACATCGAGTTGTCGGCTAACCCCAACAGCTTGATCCTAAAAGGGCAGCATCAGTTCAAAACTAAGGCCATCGGCGGGTGGAGCGGCTTCATCGCCCAGAACATGAAGGACGGATCAGTCGGCCACAGGGAGCATGCCGCGTTCTTGATGATGTGGCTTGAAAAATTTTTGTTCTGTGGATCGAGCTGCGGGCCGACCGCCAACTGGCAGGTCGTAGCCGAAATCTTGGCCGACGGGGGCAAGCTTGCGCTCGGGAAGTACCTCCTCGGCTATTTATATCAAATGTTGCACCAGGCCGCCGCGAAGATAGCCGCCAACGCCCCAATCACCACTGGCGACCCCTTGGTGTTCCTTCAGATCTGGTTAGTGCTGGCAACCCAAAGGGTGGCCGGTCGGCTCCCTCTGACAGACGCCGTATTCCCAAGGCTAGAACCGATCAAAGATGAGGACGGCAACCAGATCACCACCACAGTGCATGAGCTATGGAGAAGCAGCCGCTCATGTAGGCTCAAAGCAATCGGCGAACGCTGGCTGAATGGTTCATCGCCCTTTACGACGGCCGTCTCGCGAGAACCGCGCTGGTACTTCTACGGGACCGGGGCTGTTCGAGTTGCCGGTCGACTTCAAGCTGGAAGACGTCAACTCAGCCAACAACGCGAGGTGCAGGGAGCTGTTCACCGCCGCTCTGTCCCCCTGCATCTTGCCGACCGGGATCCACCAGGGCCGATCAGTGGCTAAGAGCTACGAGTTCTATTACCCGGTGTCGGTGGCGAGGCAGTTCGGTCTTGGGCAGCTGCCCATCGGCTTCTTTTATGCCGATAAGATTGAGACGAGGGGAGTGGTTAGCCAGGACTTGATAATGTATCGGCTGCTGAATATAGCTGGCCCTCCCCTCGGCGACGTCGGCGTGATGACACTGGCACTGAGGAAAAGCGCCGCTTACGACCAATGGTGGACTAAAATCAAGCGCCATATCTTCCACCAGCGGTCGTCTTATTACGTCAACCTCCTCCCCGCCCGAGGAGATCCCTCGTAAGCTTTAAGTCCCAAATGATTTTCTTCTTCTTATCATCGGGATATAGCCGATTAACATTTGCCCTCGATTTGCGGGAGACGGAGACGGAGCGGCCGACGGTGAGCGATTCCGGGCGCCCCATCGAATACCGTGTAGGTGTTCTGGATGGGGACAGCCTCGCTCCGTCGACCATCGGCTGGAGGGTGCCGAAGCTGGCGTCGTTGCTGCGAGGGCAGGTGCGCCAGCCGATCGCCCAGAAGAAAGGGGCTGCACCACCCTACGGCCGTCGGCCACGCCCGCCCCCAAGAGGCTAAAAGAGAAGAAGCGCAGCGCCACCGATAGTCTCCCCCCTTAGACCCGACCGTCGGCAGTTCCTCAACGCTGTCACCAGCGAGGAAATGCCGGCGGCTGTTGGAGCGGTGGCCGAACCCGGGAGCTCGAGCCATGAGTCGGTCAACGCTCCAGCCGACGTCCCGCCGGTCCCATGTCCCCCAGCGAAAAATCGGCCGGTAAGCCCCCTCTTCACCAAATTTGGCTTCACGATGATATCGCTTGCATCTGACCGAACCATTCTTTTTAGGTCAAGAAATTGGCCGGCCGCACTTCACGCCCCACGCCATCGGTAATCGTCTCTTGCCACTTGACCTGTAGTAATTTGCCGATTTGTCCGCTAACTCTTCTTTTGCAGCCCCCACGATTTCTGTCGGCTGCCCCCCAGGCGTCCGGCGAGCATGCTACGCCTACCGTGGGCGGCGGCAACGACGTCGACGAAGAGGCCCCGACGGCTGCAGGCAGTGAAACAGCTGAGCCGATCGCTCCAACCCCGATGCCCACGGTAAGCCGACTGAAACTGACGATCGGCTTCTGTCAACTTAATGTCTTCTGATCATCTCTCTTTCCCGCAGAACATAGCCGACCTCCTCAACTTTGACCTGTCGAAGTTCGAGGAGTCCGGCAAAATCGGCGAAGAGGCGTTGGTGACGCCGGCTGAGGACCTGAGGGCCACCCTAGCCGACATCGGCAAACGGCTGAAGGCCTCGCTGGATGCGCTGGTGGTCGACAACGGTTCGATACGCGCGTGTTTCAGAGAAATTCAAGGCCATCTGCCGGAAGCTCTAGCCGACGCCATTGTGCCGGCCACCTTCATGGAAGCCCATCAGCTCAAGTACGAACGGGCACGGCAGCGGATAGCCGATCGCCGCGAGAACCAGGCGCGGTCGGTCACCCTCCAGTCGACCAAGGACGCCATTGAGAGCCGGAAAGCTGCCTTCAACTGCCTGAAGACTGAGCCGGCGGCCAAGCTCAAGCAACTCCTTGCATGCCAAGATCAGCTGATGGCCGATCTCGTTCAAGTCACGAATGAGATCGATGTCCATAAGGAGTACATGGTTGGTTTGCCGGCCGAGATCGAAGCTCAACGCCAAGGCATCAAGGCGGCTGTGGCACACTTACGAGACCTGGTGAAGGGCATCCGGCCGGTGGCAGGGTCCGAGGCCGACGATGTCAGGGCCATTGAAGAGATAGACCAGATCAGGCGGACGGCGTTGTTGGCCATAGCCGATTTCTTAAAACAATGAACTTGTAATATTCTAATATTCTGAAATCGGCTGCTGCCTCTTGTATTATACTTATCAAGCTCTTGTGCTGGGATTGGACTTTAATCGATTTGCTCGTACTTGTAACCGGCTGTACCTTACGTGTAATATAGTTTATCAATCTTTTGTCGCTGTGCTCGTAGATGAGATCGGCTTTCGGCCGCGCGTAGCGTCTTGAATTGCTCCTGCTGAAATCGGCCCCAGCCACCCGTATCGCTTCGTGTGTCGATTCCGAGACCACACCACAACCGTTAGTGTCAGCGCTTGAATCATGGCCATCGATCCAAATCACTTCCAACACTTTTATTTGGACTGCCGATTACGAGGCTTAACAGTTGCAAAAATCTTTCGAAAATCCTGACGCCCGATTTTTTTTTGCAATCGGCCCGATTTTGCAATCGGCTCGTGTACATATATGCCCCCAAGTTTTGTTGATAGCTTCGGTGTCGACAAAATTGTGAGTTTGAGCCATTCGCGCATCATTGCTGTCCCTCTCGGCCAATCATTAGCCGATCGTAGAAAACTTAGCAAAAAACGTTGCATAAAAATGCCTAAAGGCGATGCCTTGTGCAAGACATCGGCTGTCATAAATCGGCTTAAGCAACCAGAGCCGAATCACGAGTTGATCCATACGCTTGGGTAATATTTCTTCAGGTATTTTCCATTAAGAGTCCTTCCAAATACTTCTCTGTCCAGCCCTTCTAACAAGTAAGCTCCTTTAGAGATGCATTTGTGGATCTTAAAAAGCCCTTCCCAATTTGGTGATCACTTGCCGAATTTCTTGTCTCTAGATCCAATCAGCACTATCAATTTCCAAACGAGTTCGCCTTTCTCAAAAGATTTTGGCACCACCTTTTTATTATAATGTCTGGCTACTCGTTCTTTATCTTTTGTGACTTTTTCCAAGGCCCTCATCCTGGATAAAACTAAATCTTCCGATTTGTCCACCATCAGGTGATAGTAATCGTCGGCTGTGAGTTGATCCTGTAGCTGAATGTGCCTTGAGCCGACGACACTTTTCCATGGCAGCACTGCCTCATGTCCATAGACCAGCTTGTATGAAGGGACTTGAATTGACTCGTGGCATGCCATCCGATACGCCCACAGTGATTCAGCTAATCGGCTGTGCCACTGTTTAGGGTACTCAGAGATCTTTCTTTTAATCAATTTGATCAAACTTTTGTTTGAGGCTTCGGCTTGTCCGTTGGCTTGTGCGTACTATGGCGAGGAATTAAGCAACTTGATCCCCATGCTGTCGGCAAACTGAACAACTTCGTCCGATACAAAGATAGATCCTTGGTCTGTTGTTATTGTTTGTGGAACGCCAAATCGATAGATGATATGTTCTTTGACAAACTCGATTGCGTCCTTAGAATCCACTTTTCTGAGGGAAATTGCCTCCTCCCACTTTGTGAAGTAATCTATCGCCACCAGGATAAATTTATGTCCTTTGCTTGAGGGTGGATTGATCTAGCTGATCATATCAATGTCCCATCCTCTGAACAGCCACGGCTTAATAATTGGGTTCATAGCCGATGGTGGTGCTCGTTGTATGGCGCCAAACTTCTGACAATCCTGGCAGCGCTTGTAATACTTACAATCCTCCAGCATCGTCGGCCAAAAATACCCTGCTTGGCGAAGCAGCCACTTCATTTTGTGGGCCGATTGATGTGTGCCACAGATTCCTTCATGTACTTCTCCGATGGCCACTGTAGCCTGATCGGCTCCCAGGCACCTGAGTAGCACGCCGTCAATCGTCCGATAGTACAGATCTTCATCGAGCAGCACGTATCGCAATGCCTTGTATCGTAGCTTCCTTGTAGCCAATTGAGAGGGGTTTTTGAGATAGTTGTAAACTTCAAACCTCCAATCATCGGCTATGATGGTGGCAACGTCTATGTCGATTTCTTTCAGCATCGGCCGATAGCCCGATGCCCCCTGAGCCAAGTCATTGGCCTTTGTGTTCTGCTCTCTGCGGATATGTTTCAAAGTAACTAGCCGAAAACCGTCCATTAATTCCTGGCATTGCCGATAATAGACCATCAACGCGTCGTTTTTGCATTCATATTCTTCTGATAATTGGCTGATGACCAACAATGAATCTCCCATTATTTCGATGGCATCGGCTTCAACTTCCTTGAATAGATGTAATCATTTAAGGACGGCTTCGTACTCGGCTTGGTTGTTTGTAGCGTGGGGGTTGATAGCAAAAGCAAACTCGAAGCTTGCCCCCTGGGCGAAATAATGACCAAGCCGATGCCACAGCCGTTGGTGTAAACCGAGCCGTCGAACGTTAAAGTCCAAGGCATAATTTCCACTGAACCGATTGAGTCGTTTCTGTGCTCCATAATGAAATCGGCTACGGCTTGCCCCTTGACTGCCCTTAGTGCCTGATACCTCAGATCGAATTCTGCTAGTGCAAAAATCCACTTCCCACTTCTTTCTTTGAGCACTGGAGCCGATATCATATACTTAACTACATCGGCTTTGCAGATTACTGTGCACTCGTTGGACAGCAGATAGTGCCTTAACTTCGTACATGATAAATAGAGGCATAAGCATAGCTTCTCCATAGGTGAATACCTTGTTTCTATGTCTAGCAACCGTCGGTTGAGATAGAAGATGGCTTTTTCTTTGCCGTTGACCTCTTGGATTAGGACGAAGCCGATTGATTTGTCATCGCCTGATAAGTACAGCTTGAACAGTATTCCCTTTTGTGGAAGCATTAAAACTGGAGGGGAGCTCAGATAATCTTTTATGTTGTCTAACACCTTCTGCTGCTCTGCCCCCCATGTGAATGTCTGATCGGCTTTTAGCCGAAGCAGTGGTGTGGACAACTCCATCTTTTCTGAGAGATTGGCTATGAACCGTCTGATGAAGTTTATCTTGCCGATCAATGATTGGAGTTGTTTTTTGTCCTTCGGAGGTTGAATTGTCTTGATAGCATTTATGCTTCTTGGTGTAACTTCAATTCCTCTTTCATGGACGAGAAATCCCAAGAATTGCCCGGCCGATACACCGAACGCACACTTAAGCGGATTCACCTTCAGACCGTACTTCCTCGTCCGCTCTAACACTTGTCTCAGATCGGCTATGTGGCCTTCTATCTCTCTTGACTTGACAACCACGTCGTCAATGTATATCTCTACCAGCGAGCCGATCATATCGTGAAAGATGTAATTCATGGCCTGTTGATATGTTGCCCCAACATTCTTCAAGTCGAACGCCATTACTACCCATTCGTACAAGCCGATTATGCCGAGACACCGAAAAGTGGTCTTATGGATGTCCTCGTCGGCCATGAATATTTGATTATACCCCGCATTGCCATCCATAAAACTGATAATTTTGTGGCCTAAAGCTGCATCGACAAGCCTAACCCTAACCCTAACCCTAACCCTAGCCTTCGCCCCCGCCGTCCGATCGCCGCCGATCCGGCCGCTCGGATCGCGCCACGTGGCGGCAATCCGGCCGCCGCGCCCGGCTCCCGCGTGCCCGGCCGTGTGCGGCGTCGACCCTAGGGGCGCGCCGGCGCCGGCGTCATGCGGCGTCGGTCTGAGCCGCGCATGGATGACGTCACCAGGAACTTAATTGCGCAATAAATAATTTAGTCTTTTCTGTTTAGTTTAAAAATCACAATTAAATTTCTAAAATTCATATCTTTTGAATCCGAGCCCCGTTTTAGCCCATTCAAATTTCATTAAATCCAGAAAAATGTTAAGAATCCATTAAAAATACTTTTCAGTGCTGTTTCAGTAGACTTTTTAGGGTGTTTGTTGAGTGCTTTGTTTGTCGTGTAGATCCCGAGTTTTCCGGCGAGCCCGTTCTCTTGAGTAGTCGCCGAGGTTCCTCAGTCTCCAGAGCAAGGCAAGTCATACCTTACATTGACCATATTGTACCTATTTTATGAAAATACCTCTTTTTCGTTCAAATACTGCACATGTTTTAGAATGTCATTTCATGGGATGTCTATACCTATTGTACTCAACCATAGGATTGTTTACCTTATACCATTGATAACTTGGGGTCCAATGTGACTAGATGATAGTTTAAGGTTGCTTAGTTATGCTTAGCGCAACTAGTTCACTTAAGGGAATCACACTAATCAAGCTTATTACTAAAGTTGACCTTCCGATGATATTAAGATACAACCTTGTTTTCAATAATAGTGAATTATGAAAAAGGTGGGTCGTGAGCACATGGTTGGACTTTGGTTAGCGTGCTCATGACGATTAAGGACCGGTTCTCGGGAAACCACGGAAGAAATGCCGTGCATACCATAAGCCGGCATGGGTAATGGTGGGCTTGTAGCGTAGCGTCTCTAGTCGACGTATCCCGAGAGGGTGGGCGTGATGGAGTTGGGTCGGCCCCGGTTTTAAGGGTTGATCAGCTTCCGGATTCACCGCGGCACTAGAGGGGGCTGCCCATTGCCCGATGGGAATGGGGACGAAACCTTGGTGTGGTACGATTGATTCGAGGGGGTTATGTGAAGGGTCCTGTCACAATTCCTTTCCGGGGCACCGTGGTGGTGCACCGGCGCACGGTAACGTGTTGTGGAATTGTGTCTTGTGGGTACAGTTGTACACCTCTGATCAGAGTAAAAAAACTATTCGAATAGCCGTGCCCACGGTTACGGGCGATCGACCAGATTCACCTTGATTAGTCTCATTTATTTATTTGAATGAAATGTTGAAGTATGACTAGTGCAGGTGGATGGATGGGCTGTTGCAACGTGGTTTGAGCGTTGGACGGTGTTTATTTAATCTTGCTTAAATATTTCTCTTTTTTCTTGTCTTCAAATATTATTATTATTATATCTGCAAATGCTTGTTTATGCAAATTGAGCCCCTTGACCTTTCCGTGTTATTTATCTTGCATCATGTCCCCTTTTCCGGTGTGACTTGTTGAGTACGGTGGTTGTACTCAGTCTTGCTTCTTTTTCCCCCTTCAGTGCCAGAGGTTGAGATCGAGGTCTCCGAGGAGGTGTAGGCTTGTTCTCGTCAAGGTTTAGCTGTGGAGTTGGTGTTCCGCTTCGCTCGTGTCAAGTTTAGCTTAAGTTAGTTTTATTTTCCTTTCCGCTGCATTTGTGTAATACTTTTATATTGTTTCTAAGACGAGGAATCGTATTATCAATAACGTCGATTTGTGTACCTCGGCGATGCACGGACGAGGGTGTAATGCACAAATTAGGCTGCGAGAAATTCGGTGTGAATTTACGGGCGTGACAAGTTGGTATCGAGCCTTCCGTGGCGTAGGACAAGCCAACGGAAACCTTAAGAGCCCTCTAATTCTTTTCATGTGCATATGTTTTGAAAAAAAAGGGGGTGTTTTGAAAAGTGGAATCAGTCTAGGGATTAGGAATTGCGAAAATGGGATGTTGGTCGTGGGTTTTTGAGCATGTTTTGATTTTCCCACTCCTTTGTTTCTATAGATGGCGGGTTCCCCGGCGACGCACTGCGGAAAAGGGATGACAAGCTTCGTTGCGAGCGGCGCGTATGGCCCTTGCGGTTGGATATCCCGAAGCACCGGAGTACACAACGTTGCGCCTCTCGGTGGCGAGTTGCCCTACCGTGTTCGGTTGGAGGTTCAAGGGTTTGTGGGAATGTGTCTTCCCAACATGGAGGTCACAGCTTCCGGAGGCACGTCGATCACGCTTGTCAAGAAGCCGCCTACCGATGTTAGCCGGGATGAGGAGCCGCATGACGCCGACCTTCGCACCTCCTCCTACCGCTACCATCCCCGTCGAGGTAGTTCCTCGGAGGTCGGTGCATTCAAGTCTACGGCGGAGGAGAATGACTCTACCTTCGGTCACATGTGCACCGTGCTCAAAGGACTAGATCGGATGCACTCGACCTACACAAGGCGACCAAGGAGCCGAACGACAAGAAGATGCGAGGATCGCGCGGGCTGCAGGACGAAGTGGTTCGTCGAAGAAGGAGGTAGGCGAGTTGAAGGGACTCCCGCCACCGGTTGGGGTTAGACTCCGCACTACGCCTTGGAAGACCACCACCGTGCTGTCCGTATCCAGGGCACCTCGGATTCCACCGCCTTCTCCGGCTCCACCCGCTCCGGTTCCGGCACCGGTTCCGGTTCCTCCTGCTGCAGTTACGCCCTCACCTTTGCTCCGGCCTCGGCAAATCAAGGCGGAGGTGGCGTAATGGTTGGATCTCCGTCTCCGGTGACTCAAGCTCGAGAATTCGGTGAAGACATGGACTCGAAGAGACTCGAGATTCCTCGGAGGGAAGAGGCGGGATCGGTTGGGCTACGGCAACCGATTCGAAGAGTCCAAGTCGGAGGTGACGCCCGAGGACTCTAGGAGCCGTTCGGAAGAATGGGGATCTTCTGAAGGAAGCAGTTTCGACTCCTCGTCTCGTGGATCGTTCTAGTTGCCCTCCTTAGTTTTACCGTTTAACTTAGTTTGTCTTCTTGGTAGTTCTTTGTGTGTTAGGCTGCTGTGTGTGGGATAGCGGGCGTCGATATCAAGTGTGATATGACCGACCAATTAAGGATGTTTGGTGTTTTTCCTTGTTTTTAGTCAAGATCGAACAATGCATTTGAATTCAAATAATAAAGATTAGTTCTAAGTCATGCTGTTTTTTCTTCTTTTATCTCTCTTCGGTTGGTCGTCTCCTTCAGATGGTGAACACCAGGACCAGCGGGGCGAACAGCAACAATGGGCAGTCAGGTGCCAACAACAACGAGGCTCACGACGCCAATGGCAATGCTCCTCCACCGCCACCCGAGAATCCCACCATTGCTCAAGTGCTCGCTTCACGACACGAGATGATGGCTGCAATGATGCAGCAGATGCAACAACAACACCATCGGATGCAACGGCGAATCTTGCAACAAATGCAACAAGCGTAACAATCGGTTTGCCGCCCCACCACCCCAGTCAAGCCGCGAGTTCCTTCGTGTCCGACCGCCGACCTTCTCCAGCACCACCAATCCCATGGAGGCTAATGATTGGCTTCATGCCATAGAGAAGAAGTTAGATCTGCTGCGGTGCACGGATCAAGAGAAAGTCTCGTTTGCCACTCATCGATTCTGGGTCCCTGCTTCCTTGGTGGGACAACTACTTGGTTACTCGCCGGCGGGAAGCAGTGTTACACAGGAAGAGTTTCGTCGCGTTTTGGGACCGCACACATTCCTGCGGGAATAGTTGCACGAAAAAAGCGTGAGTTCCGTTCTCTTGAGCGGGGTAACGGATCGATTCGAGTATCTGCACGAGTTCAATCGTCTTGCCCGTTATGCCCCGGAAGATGTGCGCACGATGCGAAAGGCGGGAAAAGTTTTTGGCTGGTTTGGATGATGAACTCACGGACAAGCTTATCTCCGGAGAGTATGCTAACTTTGAGAAGCTGGTTGACAAGGCCATTCGACGGGAAGATCGGCGCAACAAGATGATCGGGAAGAGAAAAGTATTCCGAGTCCCGACCTCCTCAACGGCGGGAAATCGGCAGAGGCCGCGTTTCATGCAGGAAGTCGAGTGGACCTACCACCATGATTGTTCGTCGGCATCGACCTTATCACCCGGGAATTTCCAAGCGCGGTAGTGGCGGTGGTCGGCAACAGCGTACTCCAGGCCCCGCGCCCTCCAACGGCGCCATCCCGGCAACGATCCACACCACCACCTCCAAGGAAGGACTCGGAGGAAAGCCGGAGTCTGTTTCAACGTGGTGACCGGGGCATTTTGCGGACAAGTGTCCAAAGCCAAGACGCGCTGGGCCAAGGTTCATCCAGGCTCGAGTCAATCATGCGTCCGCCGAGGAAGCACGGGCCGCTCCCGAAGTTATACGGGTATGTTTCCTGTAAACTATACTCCTGCCATAGTATTATTTGATTCTGGCGCTACACATTCTTTTATCTCAAAGCAATTTGTTGGGGCACATGGGTTGTCAGTAGTGGGACTTAAGATACCTATGCGGGTTCAAACCCCTGGAAACCACTTGGAGACCACTCAGTATTGTCCCTCAGTGACCATAGAAATCCAAGGATCTATGTTTCTAGCCAACCTTATCCTCCTTCAGTCCAAAGGCGTAGATGTCATTCTTAGGATGGATTGGTTGTCCAGACATAAGGGAATAATTGACTGCGCTAGTCGCACCATTACTTTAATCAATATGAAAGGAGAAAGAATTGTTTTTCGCTCTCCCATGCAAGTCAAGCCCGTAGCAAGTGTGAATCATGTTTCCATCGGGGAATCATCCGAAATGGCGGCAAAGACCCCTGTGAAGTTAGAGGATATCCCCATCGTCAGAGAATACCCTGAAGTTTTCCCCGAAGACTTAACTCAGATGCCGCCAAAAAGAGAAATTGAATTCCGGATTGATCTAGTACCTGGGACCGCCCCAATACACAAGAGGCCATATAGGATGGGAGCCAACGAGTTGGCCGAAGTAAAGAAGCAAGTGGATGAACAGTTGCAAAAAGGGTATATTCGCCCGAGCACATCGCCTTGGGGTGCTCCGGTGATTTTCGTGGAAAAGAAAGACAAGACCAAGAGAATGTGTGTCGACTATCGAGCCCTCAATGAGGTTGCTATCAAGAACAAGTATCCCCTACCACGGATTGATGATTTATTCGATCAACTCAAAGGGGCCAAGATATTTTCCAAGATAGACCTGCGATCGGGCTATCATCAGTTGAGGATTCGGGAAGAGGACATTCCCAAGACCGCCTTCACCACCGGTATGGACTGTGCGAGTGTACGGTCATGTCTTTTGGGTTAACCAACGCAGGCTTTCTTTATGAATCGATGAACAAGGTGTTTATGGAGTTCTTGGATAAATTTGTGGTGGTGTTCATTGACGACATTTTGGTCTACTCTAAGTCGGAGGAGGATCATGAGCAACATCTTTGGACAGTACTCGAGAAGTTGAGAGATCATCAGCTCTACGCCAAGTTTAGCAAGTGTGCTTTCTGGTTAAAGGAGGTACAGTTCCTCGGCCACATTGTGAATGCCCAAGGAATAGCCGTGGATCCAGCAAATGTGGAATCAGTTACCAAGTGGACCCCGCCTAAAACGGTTACGCGATCCGAAAGTTTCCTTGGACTTGCGGGTTACTACCGCCGTTTCATTGAGAACTTCACCAAAATCGCCAAGCCAATGACTCAACTGTTGAAGAAAGATGAGAAGTTTAAGTGGTCGCGAATGTAACAAGAGTTTTGAAGAGCTCAAGAGGAAGTTGGTGTCGCACCGGTGTTGATCTTGCGACCCGACAAAGGACTTCCAAGTTTATTGTGATGCATCTCGCCAAGGGTTGGGATGTGTGTTGATGCAAGAAGGCAAAGTGGTTGCATATGCATCTCGTCAATTGCGCCCACACGAAAACAACTACCCCACTCATGATCTGGAGTTATCCGCAGTGGTTCATGCACGAAGATCCGCGACACTACCTAATTGGTAATCGTTGTGAAGTGTATACGGATCACAAAAGTCTTAAGTACATTTTCACCCAACTTGATTTAAACCTCCGGAGAAGATGGTTGGAACCGATCAAAGATTATGACTTAGGGATACATTACCATCCGGCAAAGCTAATGTGGTTGCGGATGCACTAAGCCGAAAGAGTTACTTGCACCACCCTCGGTGTCGAAGGAATGTGTGACCGATTGCGGCGGAATTCGAGAATCTAGATCTACGAGTGGTGGATTTTGGTTTTGTGGCTGCTCTGGAAGCCCAACCCACTCTCATTGATCAAATTCGGGCTGCTCAGGCATCAGATCCCGAGATGGCCGAACTCAAGAAGAACGTGAGAGTCGGAAAAGCTCGTGGTTTTACGGAAGACGAACATGGCACAATCTGGATGGGAAAGAGATTGTGTGTGCCAGAAGACAAGGATTTGAAAAAGACGATCCTTACGGAAGTTCACCAAACCTAATACTCAATTCACCCGGGCAGTACAAAGATGTATCAAGATCTTAAAGAAAAGTTTTGGTGGGTCAGTATGAGGAGGGAGATAGCTGAGTTTGTTGCACTTTGTGATGTTTGTCAGCGAGTGAAGGCAAAACATCAACGGCCCGCCGGACTATTGCAACCACTTCAGATTCCAGAATGAAAATGGGAAGAAATTGGAATGGATTTCATCACGGGTTTACCCCGCACAACGTCAGGATATGACTCAATTTGGGTCGTGGTGGACCGACTCACCAAGGTGGCCCACTTCATACCAGTACATACTACCTACTCAGGGAAGAAGCTAGCAGAGCTTTATCTCGCAAGGATCATGTGTTTGCATGGCGTGCCTAAGAAGATCGTGTCCGATAGAGGAAGTCAGTTTACTTCCAAGTTCTGGAAGAAGTTGCAAGAAGAGCTCGGTACCCGTTTGAATTTTAGCACGGCCTATCATCCGCAAACAGATGGTCAAACTGAGAGAGTTAATCAGATTTTGGAAGACATGCTGAGAGCATGCGCACTCGATTTTGGAAAAGCGTGGGACAAAAGCTTGCCCTATGCAGAATTCTCTTACAACAACGGTTATCGAGCCGGCATTCAAATGGCACCGTATGAAGCACTTGTATGGACGAAAATGCCGCACACCCCTATTCAGGATCGACGGGTGAGCGCCGGTTGTTTGGCACGAAGTAATAAGTGAAGCGAGAGGAAAAGGTCGAGCGATTCGGGAAAGGTTGAAGATTGCGCGATCCCGACGGAAGAGCTATGCGAGATAATCGTCGAAGAGATCTCGCTTTTGAAGCGGGGATTTTGTGTATCTTCGCGTTACACCACTCGGAGTACACCGTTTCCAAACCAAAGGTAAGTTGGCACCACGTTTCGTGGGACCATACAAGATTCGGGAACGTCGAGGAGAAGTGGCCTATTAGCTGGAGCTTCCCTACAACATGACTGGTATTCACGACGTGTTTCATGTGTCCCAGTTAAAGAAGTGTTTAAGGGTACCGAAGAGCGGGCGAGTCCGGACTGATTGAAATCCAAGAGGACTTAACCTATGTAGAGAGACCAACGTATTCTTGAGGTCGGTGAAAGAAGGACGCGGAACAAGGTTATCGGGTTTTGCAAGGTTCAATGGACTCATCACTCAGGAAGAAGCTACTTGGGAACGAGAAGATGAGCTAAAGGCCGCGCACCCGCAACTTTTCGCCGGTACCTCCGAATCTCGGGGTCGAGATTCCGTTCAAGGGGGTAGGTTGTCATATCCCGGGTTTTTCCTAATTTACTTAAATAATTTACCCTGAAATAATCGGAATTTCGAAGTTAACTTGGAGCCAACCAATAATTTTTAAAATGCAATTAATAAATGGAAACGACATGGTGGGATTTTTCTTGAATTCGCATGTCAAAATACGCTAACGATTTTTACTTGGAATTTTTAGAGCACTCTAAGTATTTTTAATCAATTAAATAAGAAAACAACAATTTAATTAAGTCCCTAAATCCTTTTTTCCCTTTTTCTTTTTCTTTTTTTCTTTTTTCCTTTTCCGTACCGCCCGTACGGTCCACGCTTCTCGCCCGTGCGGCGCCGGCCGACACCGCTCCGCCAAGCCGCCTCCCGCGCGCGCCGCTCCTCCTCGGTCGTGGGCCGAGGCCCACGATGCCGGCCGCGCCGCAAGTGCGGCCCCTCCCTTGCAGGCGTGGGCCACCGACAGTGGGCCCCACTGTCGGAGCCGCCTCCTCGCACCCGGCCGGCCCAACCGCCGCCGCCGCCATGGCCGCGCCGCCTACCTCTTTTCGCGACGTTCCGTGCGCCTCGCGCCGCGTGGGCCCCACGCCGGGCTCCGGCCACGCCGTCGCACCCGTGCCCGCCTTTCCCGCGCGCAACGCCCGCCGCCGCCAAACGACCGCCGAAATCTCTCCTCTCTCTCTCGAGTCCGAAACCGCCGGTGACCTTATCCCCGCCGTATCCGTGCTTTCAACCTCTTCTCTCCCCCTTTAAAACCCCCTCGAGCTCCGCCGTGTTTCCCCTTTGTTGGCCGTCGGTTCTAGCCCCGAATCGTCGTCGTCTCCGTCCTTTTCTTTCACCGTCGGTGAGCTCGCCGCCGTTCCCCGTTTCTTTTTTTTATTTTTTTCGTTTCCTTTTGTTTCTCTTCCGCTCGCGTGCCGCCGCTCGCCGGGCCGTCTCGGCCGCCGTGCCGCCAAGGTCGTCGGGCAACACCCTCGGCCGCCGCCGCCGCCCGTGGAACCCTAACCCTAACCCTAACCCTAGCCTTCGCCCCGCCGTCCGAGTCGCCGCCGATCCGGCCGCTCGGATCGCGCCACGTGGCAGCAATCCGCCGCCGCGCCGGCTCCCGCGTGCGCCGGCCCGTGTGGCGACGTCGCCCTAGGGCCGCCGCGGCGCCGACGTCATGCGCGTCGATCTGAGCCGCGCATGGATGACGTCACCGGGGACTTAATTGCGTAATAAATAATTTAGTCTTTTCTGTTTAGTTTAAAAATCGCAATTAAATTTCTAAAATTCATATCTTTTGAATCCGAGCCCCGTTTTAGCCCATTCAAATTTCATTAAATCCAGAAAATGTCAAGAATCCATTAAAAATACTTTTCAGTCTTGTTTCAGTAGACTTTTTAGGGTGTTTGTTGAGTGCTTTGTTTGTCGTGTAGATCCCGAGTTTTCCGGCGAGCCCGTTCTCTTCGAAGTAGTCGCCGAGGTTCCTCAGTCTCCAGAGCAAGGCAAGTCATACCTTACATTGACCATATTGTACCTATTTTATGAAAATACCTCTTTTTCGTTCAAATACTGCACATGTTTTAGAATGTCATTTCATGGGATGTCTATACCTATTGTACTCAACCATAGGATTGTTTACCTTATACCATTGATAACTTGGGGTCCAATGTGACTAGATGATAGTTTAAGGTTGCTTAGTTATGCTTAGCGCAACTAGTTCACTTAAGGGAATCACACTAATCAAGCTTATTACTAAAGTTGACCTTCCGATGATATTAAGATACAACCTTGTTTTCAATAATAGTGAATTATGAAAAAGGTGGGTCGTGAGCACATGGTTGGACTTTGGTTAGCGTGCTCATGACGATTAAGGACCGGTTCTCGGGAAACCCTGGAAGAAATGCCGTGCATACCACAAGCCAGCATGGGTAATGGCTGGGCTTGTAGCGTAGCTGTCTCTAGTCGACGTATCCCAGAGAGGGTGGGCGTGATGGAGTTGGGTCGGCCCCGGTTTTAAGGGTTGATCAGCTTCCGGATTCACCGCGGCACTAGAGGGGGCTGCCCATTGCCCGATGGGAATGGGGGCGAAACCTTGGTGTGGTACGATTGATTAGAGGGGGTTATGTGAAGCGTCCTGTCACAATTCCTTTTCGGGGCACCGTGGTGGTGCACCGGCGCACGGTAACGTGTTGTGGAATTGTGTCTTGTGGGTACAGTTGTACACCTCTGATCAGAGTAAAAAAACTATTCGAATAGCCGTGCCCACGGTTATGGGCGATCGACCAGATTCACCTTGATTAGTCTCATTTATTTATTTGAATGAAATGTTGAAGTATGACTAGTGCAGGTGGATGGATGGGCCTGTTGCAACGTGGTTTGAGCGTTGGACAATGTTTATTTAATACTGCTTAAATATTTCTACTGTTTTACTGTCTTCAAATATTATTATTATTATATACTACAAATGCTGTTTATGCAAATTGAGCCCCTTGACCTTTCCGTGTTATTTATCTTGCATCATGTCCCCTTTTCCGGTGTGACTTGTTGAGTACGGTGGTTGTACTCGTCTTGCTTCTTTTCCCCCGGTGCCGAGGTTGAGATCGAGGTCTCCGAGGAGGTGTAGGCTTGTTCTCGTCAAGGTTTAGCGTGGAGTTGGTGTTCCGCTTCGCTCGTGTCAAGTTTAGCTTAAGTCAGTTTTATTTTCCTTTCCGCTGCATTTGTGTAATACTTTTATATTGTTTCTAAGACGAGGAATCTGTATTATCAATAACGTCGATTTGTGTACCTCGGCTGATGCCTGGATAGGGTGTAATGCACAAATTAGCTGCAGAAATTCTGGTGTGAATTTCTGGGCGTGACACATATCGGCCTTAAACCTCCTGAGAGGCTGTTTGAATGGCCGATAGCCTGCCTTAATCGGCAACTAATGGACCACTATCGATCGGCTGAGGCCGGACATCTCTAAGTACTCCCAAGCAAAACAATCTTTATATTCTTTTAACAACTCAATAAGCTGGGATCTACAATGAGGAGACAGATTTTTGCTAATGTACGTCGGCCTCGGCTTGTCACCAGAGCCGATGTCAATTTCCTCTAATTCGTCGGTCGACGTGAAACCTTGCCCTAGCTTGCCATCGTCTTCGTCCTCGGTGTCCATGCCGAAAACGCTTGAGCCCTCCACCATGTCTTGTTCAAAGCAGCAGCTGCGGCTCGTCATTTCCAATCGGTTGTATTGTGGAATTGGACACATTTAGAAAATCGGCTTGTCAGATTTTCCCGGATAAACAATCGATGCCTTCGATTTCCCAAAGCGGCAAATCGGCACTGACGACACTAACTGACCTGTCGGCTGGTACGATCTCGATCTTGTCGCCGTCCCATTGGATCAGGCTCTGATGCATTATAGAAGGGATACAACAGTTAGTGTGTATCCAGTCCCTTCCGAGCAGCAGGTTGTAAGACCCCTTCCCGTCGATGACAAAGAACGTTGTGGGCACGGTCTTCTTGCCGATGGTCAGTTCAACGTTGAGGTCACCCTTGGTTTCCGATGGGTTGCCGCCGAAGTCTTTGAGCACCATGTTGGTTTTTATCAGGTCTTCGGCTCCCTTGCCTAGTTTTCTGAATGTTGCGTAAGGCATGAGGTTGACTGCAGCTCCCCCATCAACTAGCATTTTGGAAATCGGCTTGCCGTTGTCGAATCCTTTAACGTACAACGGCTTTAAGTGCCGATTTTCGGTTCCTTCGGGTTTGTCGAAGATAGCACAGTGCGGTGAGATTGCCGGTTTCGCGAGTCATCCTCAATGGTGTACGCACGGCCGGGAGCGCCAAACTCGGCTAGCAGCACGAACACCATGTTAACCGATGCAGAAATTATGCCTTTCCCTTTGGCTGCCCTCCTGGCTTGATCGGCTAGGCTTTCCTCGGCTTGCTCTTCGTCGGCTATGGCAGATTTCTCTTTGGGTACCCATCGCCTTTTGATTTTGCCCAGCCGACGGCGCTGTTCGTGGATCATTTGCTGAAATTCGTCTTCTCTCCCTTCACGCTTAAGCCATTGAACCCTTCTTTTCTGCGTCTTTGTGAAGAGATCGGACAGGCACCATTGGGGGTTGGCCGATTCCTCATCGTCGGCCTCTTCATCATCGCGGTTGTTGCTATCGCGGTTTTTGTCGACGAAGAAGTCTTGGTGGATCGGGCCAAGCCGATCATGGACAGACCGTCGCCTTTGGTTTAGCTGAACGGCTCTGGGGACGTACCGGGTTGGGCTTGCAGCCGATGAGCTCCTGTGCTCGTCGTCGCGGCGATCGTTGCATGCTGGGCAATCGTCCAGTGTTGGCAGTCTCATGCCGGATTCCCAGCAGTACCTGAAAAAATCACAATGCCAATGCGGATCGGCACTGTTGCGGTTTACCTCGTATCGTCGGCTTTGGGTGTTCGGCCTGCGCTGATGAGGTGCTTCATTGTAAGCCTCTTCCTGCCGAGACCGATACTGATGACAGTGTCGGCTACATTCATGGATCGGCCGTCGGTCAGCCGGTCTGATAACTGGGCGCACCATATTAATTGGCGCGGCATGACATCCAATTTGCTCGCCTTCTGCCTTGGCCCCGATCGATGTATTGACTAAGCTGTGCGCCATTCTGTTCTGTCGATCATCTTGCCTGGGGCCGGCTTGGACCGTGTTGACCGGGAAAGGATTGCCGTCTACTTTCATCGGTCGATTTGAATCGGCGAACTTCAGCTTCCCGGCCTCAATTGCCGATATTTGCTTGCCCGAAGACTTTGCATCGTTGGTGGCGTGGGATGTGGAGTTGTGCCACTTGCAATATTTCTTTTCTTCAATTCTTGGCCGACGGGATCACGTGATTTTCGAGCAACAATCCGCCTCTCCTTGAGCAGCAAGTCGAAAATCCTGTCGGCCTTGGTGATGTCAAAATCGTATCTTTCTTCCTTGGCCGTCTTCAGCAGCCATTGGTAGACGATGGCTTTTTTGTTCTTGGCCCATTCGACTGCCGCCACTTCTGCGTCATCGTCGTCGGACTCGTAGTCTGATTCAACGATGACCTGGGTTATATTTTTGATGGCCTTCCTGGTGTCATGGAATCACTGCTCGTGGGCCGTCACCTTCTGCGCCAAGTGGGCTAAGCTATCAAAGTCCTGCGCAGTGAATCGCTCTCGGATCGGCGTGATCAAACCATGAAAGGCCAAATCGGCCAGCTGGGCGTCCGATAGCACCAGGCTGTACCATCGGTTCCTCATCTCCCTAAAGCGTTGGATGTATTCTTGGACCGATTCATTGTGTTTTTGCCTGATGCTGGTGAGGTCCGACAACTTCATCTCGTGGTTGCCGGAGTAAAAGTAGCTGTGGAATTGTTTTTCAAGATCGATCTAGCGCTGAATTGAGTTGTAGGGCAATGAGGAGAACCAAGTAAAAGTCGATCCTGAAAGAGAAAGAGGGAACAATCAGACTCTCAAGGCGTCCATAGTCGATGCTTCGCCGCACTGTGCCAAGAATCGGCTAACATGCTCGTAAGTTGAAACATTGTCCTGCCCTGAGAACTTCAAAAAATCTGGGATCTTGTATCGGTTGGGCAACGGGATCCGCTCGAAGTGCTCTGGATAGGGATACCAATACATGTTCCCTGAGTCTTTCGGCTTGAGGCCGAATTGATCGCGCATGACATCTGCAATCAGATCGGCCCAGGTTTGGTTATCTTGCTGTATCGGCTTGTATGGGTCATACGACACGGGTGCTTGTCGATACAGCGGTGGTGGCGTCTAAGGCCTGTAATGATGATCTTGACGGCCTCCTTGGTACTGGTAGTGATGATCAGCGGGAGGCGGCCGATGTGCCGATGGTGGCGTTGGTGCTCCTGGAAACAGTTGCCGGTCACCAGCATTGTACCGTCTGTTTGGGTCAATCGGCTCTGACTGCCGATTGTCGTTGAACATGTTAGCGACCTGATCTTGGGGCAGCGGCTGCTGTCGGTTCAGTATAGTAATTGCTGGTCTTATAGCCGATTCACCTGGATTTGGCTGGTCGAGGACCCCTCCCGGCGGCCCTGGTTGTGCTAGTGGTGGAATCGGCCGATTCTGTGTGACCAATGTCCTGTAACCAGGAAATTAGTCGTCTGTGAAGTACGTCGGCCCCCGTTGCAGCTGGTCGGCTATCTTGGCGTTGACCACAGTAGCGATCATGTTATTGAGAGTGTTGACCAGGATGCTACTTTAGTTAACCAACGCGTGATGGACGGCCGAGTCGATCCGGTCTTGTAGAGAATATATAGCCAAATCGTCCTTTTCCTGGGTCGGCTCCTCCATCTTCTGTTTGCCTTTCGTCTCATTAGAGGAGGATGCCTTGGGGTCATTAATGCTGAACTTATATTTTTGATGCACGGCCCCAAATCTTATTTGTGTGAAAGATTGCAAGTAGTTAGCCTGGAGCTCTTCCACCATCTTCTTATAATCAGCTTGCTGTTCAGCCGATAACTGCTCCATCTTCATAGGCACGATGTTGTCCTGGGAAATGCTGGGGCTCTTGGAGTTGACCATCTTGCCGGCTGAATCTATGCGTCCGAGTCGAGCCGACAGAGAAAGTCTCACCGGACGTGCCAAGAAGCGTGTTGATGAGAAATTTCTCTCACGCGCTGGCCTGGGAGATCTGCTTAACTCCAGTGCAGGTCCTTCTCGGCTGCCTGTGCTATGCAGGGCGTGCCAGTTGGTTTGATCTGTTAACCAACAAGAGAAACAAGGGAATATGCGTTAAGTGTAAGGTTAGATCCCCACTGGATCGGCTGAGGGAATCCATGAGCATATATATGCTATCCTAAAATATATTTAAGCCAAACGACTGGAATGGATCGGCTATACCGAGACAACATCAACCGTTTAACCTAAATGCAGTAAAGGATAATATATATATATGTATATATATATATGTATATATATATATATGAATCGATAACCTAGCCGATACTGGAAAGCTAACAATGAATCGGCTAGTACTCCGATGAATCTTATAGAAAGATATCATTCTTGAATCAGATGCATAGCCTGGAAATCGGCCGTCGGCTGTCGATGGTGGGCCGATTTCAGCTGGCAACGTCCGACAAGAATGCGACCTTAACATAAGAGGCAGTCCTAATACAAATCTAATAATAAATATATTAAAAGAAACATATCAGGGCAGATTAGGCCGGCTGAAATCCCGGCGCTGTCTCTAAACAAAATAAATCTTTGCCGAACAGATCATTGATAGTTCTAAAAATGACTTAATAGTTCGAACCCGATGCAACATTAAGTATAAAAAGAAAAACCTGATCTGTTGCAGCCGATTTATATCTCTCGAGACGGTGGATACCGCATATAAACCAGCCAACCTTTAGATCTAGCCCTATCGGTTATAAGTTCTTGATAGAACTAACCAATGGCAGGATAGATCTAAACATTAGTCTAATTTATATGCGATATATGATAAGTAACGCAGTATAAACTCTTGAATCTAATGTGTCATTAAGATGGAAGCACTAGAAACAACAGATCATACCACTAATGACAAGCATTTACCTAGATCTGGGGTCGAAACGATGCAGCCCGTAGCCAAGCAAACTGCTCGTCTAAAGAAAAAGGTTGGGATGCGTCAAAGGTTTGATTGATTATGTTTTTTTACAGGGGGTCTCGGGTCCTATTTATACCCAAGATATAATTATCTGTACAAACCTTGGATTCTATCTAAACTACAATTTAAAACACAACATTATCCCGAGAAGAACCCATGCCATGTTACAACTAACAGTTTAAACAAACTCCTAAATTACAGATACAATTGCCGTTACAGGACTCTATCCATAGGTGGCAATATCGTTTAACGCGCAACTAACAACCGAATCTTCTATTTATCCTCAAACTGCTGTATCAGAAAATAGTTTTACTTCTTTCGGACCTGGAATCGGCTATTGGCCGCCCTTGTCCGATCCAACCTTAGCCGATTGGCCGTACAGCTGATCACTCCTCAGCCGATGCGGCCTCTGTTTCCACACCAAACTAGCCGATCCAATTCTGCTTCACCTTTGCAGACTTAGGGACTCAATTACCAAATTTCAATGTTAACATGCGGGTCGGGCAGTTGACCCGAAGGTCAAGGCCCTTGGGCCCACTTCAGCTGGTCGTCATTCCCTCTCGTGAGCTCCCAAATTTGGCACCTAGAGTTAAAATAGGGAAAATTGCCAAGATTTGTGAAATTTGCTGGTCTGACTGCCATGTATGGGCCGGACAGACCGGCGGCATGTGGCCGGTCTGACCGGCAGAGTCCGATTCCAAGTAGGTTTTGTGGGTGCTCGGGTTTCCTTGTTTCAAAAGGCATATCTCGGGTTTCCTAAAGTGTCTATCCCGAATTGGACATGTAGGAGGACTTGTAGAAGGCAAGACCAACCCCTATTTAAGGGATAAGGCCGGTTCAATTGTAAGAAGCAATCATACACAATATACAAATCTACTTGAATCGTTTTTTCCTATATTCTTCTATCTTTTAGCCATGTTTTCTATTTTACCCTAGTTTAGTCCATCTTTGTCGGTTTGCGTCGTAAACCGTCCGCTGCCGCTGTGAGAGTGCGACATCTCTTTGTAGGTTTGTCCTGAAAACCTTCCGTTTACCCACGAGACGGGTATTTATCAATCAATCTATCTAAATCGGTTTCGCTAGCCGGTTTGATCTACAAAACCCACTTTGTCCTAGTTTTTGCTAGATTGAGGTGGTTGGCGACTCCATACCAAGAACCACCGCAAGTCTTTTGGTGATTTGATCGTTTCGGCGCCTTTGCCCAAAAAGGTGTCAACACGATTTTTGACGACTCCGTTGGGGACGACAAATTTTGGCTTTGCAATTAGGCCGAAATTAATCTCGGCATATGCTGCTGTTATCGCTTTCCTTGCGGAAAAACTGATCTGAACCGCATATGTTTTTGCTATTAGCAATTAAGGAAACTAATTAGAGTATCATCGCTTCCCTTCCAAGCCAATCAAGTAATTACAATTATCTATTGCTTTACCTTGCCGGATCTGTTTCCGTGACATACTTGCTGTTGCCAAATCAAAGCCAACTCAAAAGGAGGCAGCAGTACCACAGGTGGTCACAGGTAAGCAACAACACGAGCATACATCTCTTGCTGCATACGGTGATTAAGGAAGCAGTAGGCGACAACGATCTGTTGGTGCATGTATTTGTGTTTACCGAGAAAAATAGAAAGCTAATTTTTCTGATAAAATTGGCTACGAATACACATGCAAATCTACCAAGAAGATCAAGACCGTATATTAGTATATTCGGTCAAAAGATTTTGGCTTAAAAGCTATACGGCCGAAATTAATCAAGGAATTTCTTCATCAACCATGGCAAGCGGGAACGAGGTCAACGAAATCACATTGGAGGAGATGTTGGCAAGATCGCTAATCGTGAAGCCTGGACCTCCTCCTAAATTCGAGGTAACCTCCAATCCGCTCGATCCATCTATTGCTATTCGGAAACATATTGATCAAGGTGTAGATGCATCTTTGAGCACTTGTATTGGTAAAAATTATGATTTGATAGAAAACGCTTGCAAAATTTATTTTGATAAGGCTATTAAGAAAATTGGCTCTAAAACAACCAGTTATCAACAATACAATGTTACTTCTAGTTTTGCATCTATACAACATATCTATAATACTATGGATGGATCTACGGGCATTTACACGGCCGATTTCCCAGGAATCAATTATACAAAAAATTTAGCCAACGGTCAGACTATGTGTAACATCGGTCAGACCGCGCTCTGTGCCGGTCAGACCGTACCTACCATAGCCGGTCAGACCGTGCCCTATATCGGTCGGTCGTGCCTCCCGCAGCCGGTCGACCGCACCACGACCACCGGCCGACCGGTCCATGGGCCTGTCGGATCGGGTGCTTATCCGGCGGACAGTACTTAGCCGGTCGGACCGGTTCCCCGGAAGGTTTGCTGTGTTTTCATACCACGACTAGCAGATCGATTTTAATTATTATTCATCACCTGTTAATACTGTTAGTCATGTTATCCCATATACACATACTATTTGTGCCAACAGTTGCTATGAGCCAGTACAAAATCATCAAGTAGATGGATTGGCACAAAACACACATTAAGGCCAGTATAATCATATTGTGCCGCAACAACCACCTATTCCTAGGCTGCCAAATCCACAACCAAGGCCTGAGAATATGGAAGAGCATATTAGAAACATCATTAGAGAATCATTTGGAATTGAGCCAAGGAATCGTGCTAAGGTTTACCAAAAGCCGTATCCTAAATATTTTGATAATATGTCATATCCTCAGGGTTATAGAGTTCACTAAATTTAGTGGTGAGGATGATAGGGATACATGGGAACACATGCTAATTTATTGCACAATGTGGTGAAGCTAGTACTAATGATGTTCTCAAATTGTGTTTGTTTTCTTTGTCTTTGTCTGGTACTGCTTTTACATGGTTTACTTCTTTACCGATAAATTCTATTTGTACTTGGGCTCAATTAGAACAACAATTTCATGATTACTTTTATATCTGTGAAACTGAGCTTAAGTTGTCTGATTTAACATCGGTTAGGCAAAAACATGATGAGTTGGTCATTGATTATATCAAAAGGTTTAGGGACGCTAGAAACCGATGTTTTAATTTGAACATAACTCAGAAAGATTTGGCCAACATTGCATATGATGGATTGATTGATTATATTAAAGAGAGATTGAATGGCCAAATATTTCTTGATATTGATCATGTGTTGCATGGAGCTCTGGCTCAGGAAAGCCGAGTGGATGATAATAGCTTAAATGCTAGTTCGGATTATAATGTAATAACCAATATAGCCGAACCAAGCGTTGGTTCGGATTGTGTTTCTGTTTTGATCGATGATGGAATAACATGCATAACCGAACCAAGTGATGGTTCAGATTGTGTCACTAGTTTGGATAACGATGCATGTATAGCTGAATCAAGTATTGGTTCGGATTGTTTTGCTAGCTTAGATAATAGCATCATTGAAAATATAGCCGAACTAAATGACGGTTCGGATTGTATCACAGGCGATAGTGAGATAGTATTGTCACCTAAGACCGAGTCACGATCGGTCATGTGAATGTTGAAAAGGATAGTGGCGTGTCTTGCGGGATGGTGATGGAATAGAGTTTAAAGCAACATTGTATACATGTGAAGGGCCGTATCCTGAACATATAGATTCGGTTCCATACCCACAAGGATTTGAGGTGTCCAACTTCACATAATTCACAGGTGAGAATGCTAGGACAACAAAGGAGCATATCGGCTAATTTATTAATCAATGTGGTAAGGCCGGTAATGATGATTTTCTTAAGTTAAAATTGTTCCCTCTTTCTTTGTCAAACTATGCATCTATATGGTTTAGTTTACTTCCTCCTAATTCAATTTATACATGGTCACAAATGGAGCATGAGTTTTATGATTATTTTAAAGATGCAAGCTTAATGGAGCAAAGACCGATTGATAATTCAATGGTCAATTGTGATAATATTTCGGTTACATCTATTGCTAAGAACGGAATTATTCATGATTCTCTTCATACTGTTTCTATTAATTTTGATGACAAGAAAGTGTTGATTCGGTCTAGCCAAGCCGAATCTACAAAAAGGAAAAGTGTTATTATTAGGGATCCTCGGCTCGGGATAATTAGGATCAATAATGATAAGGCCGAAGATCGTAAAGTTACAAAGGATGAGTCATCTAGTTTTGTAAAGACTAAAAAGCCGAAGCTCACTTTTGAGATGCTTATGGCTAAATACAAGAAGGGATTAGCTGGTCAACGGCTTGGTAATCGTAGTAGTGATGCAAAAGGACCAAGATCATTTTCTAGAAAGAGATTTGGTCAAACGCCAAAGCAATCGGAACCATCAACAACATCAACTCCATACAAACTTCTGGTTGTGATGCCATGGTATTCATATCCAATGTCACTATACGAGTATCCTTTTATATATTATATGCCATGGATGCCTCAACCACCTATGTCGTCTCATCAAGAATGGAAAGAATCACCTAGGTTAGTACCAAGACATTCATACAACTCAAGACAAGACCGTTTCTCACAAAAGAATCGGTCCGGTAGATCAAAGGCAAACAAGATGAAGAAGGTGTGGGTGAGAAAAGAAGTCAAAGCTCCGGAGGTTAGTACTATTAAGGAGGAGTCTCAAGATGTTCAAGTACCTACCAGAGATGTGACAAAGGGGCTACAAGCAGAGAAGACCGAAGCCGACATCGTGACTGCCAGCAATGGTGGTCTGACCGAGGCAGTTGAGCGGTCTAACCGCCAGCCTACAACCAGTTTGACCGCGCCATCGGGCCGGTCTGACCGACAGCATGACGCCGGTCTGACCGGGCCTAGAGGCCGGTCAAACCAGAGGGTATTTGAGACGAATAAGAAAATTCAGGGCAACAAAGGATCTTGTACTTCGACAACAAATGTCAAAAATCATTGCTTGGCTCCTAGAAAACAACCACAGCCAAAATGGATGCCTTCCGGCTTATCTCGTTCTCAAAAGAGAAGGCTACGACGTCTTCGAGCCATAGATCAAAAAGAAAAGAAGGCCAAAGATGTGGAGAAAAAACATGTGATAATTTGAAGCCTCGAATGATATACAAGCAAGTGTGGAGAGCTAAGGGAGAAAAACTTAAGAGACGGGTGATTTCCCAGAATAGTGATAAATCAAATTCGATGAGAGAAGAATTATCGGTCATTGAAGGTAAGTCTCCTACACATATTGCTATGGATGCTACTACGGTGTTTATCTTGCCTTCGAAATCGTGCGATCAAGAAAGCCGATTTTACTCGAGGGACAAGACATTAATATGATCATGGAGAAATCAAGGAAGATGAATGGCGATGGATACGACATCATATCTTTGGGCCGCCGTTTGTTGAATGCTAAGGCAAGGTATGGGTTTATCGCACTCATCATTATAGTATGCCTATGCCATGCTAGAACATTGCTTGCTATCTAGCACATGTGTGTTTTGCTTATCAAATTGATATTATGCATACGTGTTGCAAATGCCAATTCTGAGTGATGGAATTGGCAAGTTGGTATATAATTTATCTAAAGTATTATTTGGATCGTTGGTCTTTGATATTTATTAAAAGCCAAATCATGCATATTTTGATGAATCACCATAGAAAATATAGATTTCATAGTTATTGCATCATGAAATTTTGCTTCTTAGTAATTCGGCTAATGTCAATGATCAATATGATGATTTGTTCTAGAGTTGTTTTCTTTGGGAACATTAGCATTGTTATAATATTTTGCATACATGTTTAAGCCGATTACTTACACTTGTAGTTTATTTGGAATTCATGCATGTGAGACATATGACTTTGGTGATTCATTATTGATCATACTTCAAGTGGCTAAGTGTTTTTGATGCCTTGATAATTATTGTTTCAAGAGCCACTTGAATTAGTATTTGTCTAGGCATATTAATTGTATTTATAATTTTTATATGTCTAGAAAGAGTGAATTTTGGTCCAATAATTTGATGTAACAAGCATTTGGCTATGATATTAACAAGGGAGTATCTTTAATACTGAAAAAGTCAGTGCTTGATTTTAATTCTTTGAGCAAAATTGGCGAAGTCACAGACTGCGGGCGGTTTGACCGGCGCATCACTGCCGGTCTGACCGCAGGTGGCCAGTGGTCTGACCGGCTTTGTATGGCCGGTTTGACTGATGAGAGGTAGCAGTCTGACCGGCATTGTGTGGCCGGTCAGACCGGGTTTGAACAAGGAGCTAGGGGCACGATACACTTGATTCAGAGGCCGAATTAATTGTAAATTCAAACATTTGTGCCCAGGAGACAGAAGAAGACTAGAGATTTCCTTTGATTCAATATGTGAAAGATCCTAGTCTTAAGTTTGATCGAAAAATTCGGCAGCAAGTATTCAAATACACTTTGCTTGATGGAGACTTATATCATCGAAATATGGATGGAGTGCTATTAAAGTGTTTAGATAATGATCAATTTAAAGTTGCTATGACATAAGGCGCTTTCTAAAGCGTTATGGGTTCACAGGATATCTAAACATAGTGCTACCAAGGTTACTCCTTTTGAGTAGGTCTATGCACAAGAAGCCGTTTTACCGGCAGAGGTGAATCTTGGCTCTCTTCGATATATAAAGCGAGATGATTTGTCGATTGAAGACTACAAGAGCTTGATGAGGTGATTGACAAGTGTTTGAAGACTTTGGAAGAAAGAGAAGAAGAGGGTGGATAAGGCTTACAATAAAAGGGTGAAAGCAAGATAATTGAAGAGATACTTCCCGAGTGTTTGGCAAAATGCTTAGGAGGTACTATGGCCGGTAATGTTGGTTATCGTCCTAAGGCAACATGTTCTGTGCTTTTAGATTCACGATGTTCATCATAAAAGGCAGGGGGCATGTGTTTGCACCCAAATTTGGCACCTAGAGTTAAAATAGGAAAAATTGCAAAGATTTGAGAAGTTTACCGGTCTAACTGCCATTTATGGGCCGGTCAGACCGGGCCCATGGGCCTTTCTGACCGGCGGCATGTGGCCGGTCTGACCGGCAGAGTCCGATTCCAAGTAGGTTTCGTCGGTGCTCGGGTTTCCTTGTTTCAAAAGGCATATCTCGGGTTTCCTATGGTGTCTATCCCGAATTGGACGTGGAGGAGGACTTGTAGAAGGCAAGACCAACCCCTATTTAAGGGACAAGGCCGGTTCAATTGTAAGAAGCAATCATACACAATAACAAATCTACTTGAATCATTTTTTCCTATATTCTTCTATCTTTTAGCCATGTTTTCTATTTTACCCTAGTTTAGTCCATCTTTGTCGGTTTGCGCCGTAAACCGTCCGCCGTCGCTGCGAGAGTGCGACATCTCTTTGTAGGTTTGTCCTGAAAACCTTCCGTTTGCCCACGAGACGGGTATTTATCAATCTATCTATCTAAATCGGTTTCACTAGCCGGTTTGATCTACAAAACCCACTTTGTCCTAGTTTTTGCTAGATTGAGATGGTTGGCGACTCCATACCAAGAACCACCGCAAGTCTTTAGGTGATTCGATCATTTCGGCGCCTTTGCCCTAGGGTAACCTACCCTAGGGTAACACCCTCCACAGCCCCCAAGCCTAAGGATGCATGGAACATTCGCCCTTAGGGTCTGGTTTCCCTAGGTCGGACCCCCAAACCAGCCCTCAAGGCCCTCGGATCGTGCTTCGGCAGGTGCAGCCCTCGAGCCTGGGGCCAGATGGTACATCTTGACCTAGGGTCAAAGTCAGTCTTAGGTCGAAGTCATGAGTTAGTATTTTTGAAAGCCTCTTCGGTATATTCTTGATGGGTGCACCGACTAGGTGCACCTTCCAGGTGTAGCCCCCGAGCCTTGGGTTGGATGGTACATCCAAGTCTAGGGTCATACTTGAAGAGTCATTGACGAAATCCTTGCTCGGAAGCTAGTGGCAACTAATGAAATCTGGAAGCGTGGGTCCTCAGCCCGGAGGCTGGGGGTCGGCATGCCACAACCCGGGGGTTAGTAGCGATCAGGAGAATACCTTAGCTCGGGAGCTAGTTGTCAGGACGCACTAGCCCGAGGGCCATGGACGGTCTGAACCGGAATGTAGCTCAGAGGCCACCGGTCGGGTCACCATGGCCCAGAGGCAGAGGGTGGATCCCGACGGGAACAAGATCCCTCGGTTCGGGAGATGGAGGTCAGGTTATTAGAATTCGGACATCGGGGGCGAGGTTGAAGTGAGGCGTTGGGTAAGTTGGTCGACGAAGCGATGTGGTTCTCCTTCCCGGCCGGACGTCTCGTGAATCCAACAGTCGGGATAGGTTTCCCAAGCGTCGTAGTGGGCCCAGGGACGGGTTTACCAGGGCACGTTACGCACGCAGTTAACCCTCGCCCAGACCAGGCGGGTCAGGTCTCTCGTCGAGTCGACGTTGCAGATAGGGAGGCGAACGGGCCGGGGCGGTTCGGATGCAACGCACATGCCGTTACGGGTGCCGTACTCTCTCCGAGAATAGTGCGACCATGCCGATCATTCTACCTTTTTAGTCCCTTCGCTCGCCTTCTTCCTCCCTACACCGTTCCCATAATCTCGCCAAACCTTCGTGCCCATGCACTCTCTTTCGCCCCCTAGCTTCCAATCGCCCAGGCGCTCAAGGCTGGCATCTCCATTGCCGTTGCGTAGTCTACTACCGCAAGGGTCGACGTCTGTTTTTGTTAGTGATATGCCCTAGAGGCAACATGGAGATGTTGGGTATCATGGTCAATGTTTATGTATTAATGAATAAAGTATTATTCAGTTCCATGAAATAGACAACTTGTATTGATCAATAAGTATGTGACTTATTTATAAGACTCTTTATGTATGAATCTATTTCTAAATGATCCCTGATCATATATCATATTAATGAAACAAATATGATTCTAAGATCAGCATGTTTATTGATTGATGATCATGTCTCATAAATCATGGTATGGAGATACCAAATCAATAAACGTGAACATGTGTTAGAGAACACATTTTTGGATATACCCACCTTGAGACACTACAGGGAATTAATGTGCCATTAGTTGGTCTCAAGTAGTGTTAGTGCAAAGTCCTTAGACCTGAGATCATCATGGATTCCAATATGTGTAGTAGCCTACTTAGGGACTACCAAACGCTATTCCGTAACTGGGTAGTTATAAAAGTAGTCTTCGGGTTTGTTATGAAACATGTAGTGGGATATGTATGATCAAGATGGAATTTGCCCCTCCTATGGGAGAGATATCTCTGGGCCCCTCGATGTAATGGATTATGGAAGCGCATGGCCATGCCGAGTTGATTGAGGAGTCAATCAACAGATATATAATCCAATGTGGATTGAGTGAATGATTAAGCTATCGATAGGATGGCACACGTCTTGCCTATAGCTTAATTGGTATTGTGAGGCAAAGGGATTTGTGCACACATTACAGGTTCATAGCCGATATGATCTTCTTGTATACTATGGTGTAAATATGTTCTGCTAGGCGCCGCTGTTGACGGTCGACCGAGGTTGACTCGCGTCGAAACCAAGTATACCTGAGCCCATAGGGTCACACACTTAACGAGATAGAACAGGCATTCAAGTTTGACTCAGATACGACTCAATTCATATAAGTTTCGATTTAATATAGAGTCCTATGGGATTACGAAGTCCGGCCGGCCAACTCTATGAGTTTCGGATGGGATCCGATTATAAGTAGAGTCCTGATGGGTTACAAAGCCCAGTCGGTGACTCTATATAAACGGGCGAGGGGTGGAGAGCTGCGATTGATCACGCATTGCAACAGTGCACAACTTGACAACCGGCGGCAAGGTCAATCTCCACGGAAACCCTCCCTACTTCCGAGCCAAAACCCTAGCCTTGCATCTCATGCTAGCACACGGGTGTTGGGCGTTCTCTCCCTACATGTGTGGATACCGTTAGAGGCATTGCTATGTTGCGGTGCTATTCGAGTGCATTGAATATCCACAAGATCCAATTAGCCGAACTCAATTCGGCGGACAGCAGCAGCGCAGTTGGGCGAGGCGAGCTCGGGGTCGTCGGCGAGGTCGGGCGAGTCGAAGCACCATCGGCGGGGTCGGGTGATCCGGACCCGAGGTCGGCGAGGTCGGCTGGGAGCTATCCGAGGTCGGCAAGGTGCTATCCAGGATCGGCTAGACCTTGATTGTCTAGTTTCGCTGCACTGTGCATCTTCTGGTAACGATCTACTGACCCTTACTTGCAAGTATTCCTGGATTGCGCAGTAGAAAAAGTTTTGTTTTACGCTATCGTAGCCTCCGCGAATCCCATCAGTTCTCACTGAAACGCATGGCGCTGACGAAGAAGATCTCGAAGAAGGGAGGGAAGGGCTCCACTATAGAGGACACTGAGCCGAGCTCAGGCTTCGTGCCCTCGCGTGTCGGGGGCGAGGCGCTGCATGATCTAGAGCTGTTTGGCGTCCTTCCATCACGGGCGATCGCACAGTGGTGCCCAGCGCGGGGGGAAGACTTCCTGACCCTCGACTCTGGGGAGTTGGTTGTCTTTTCTTCCTTCCTCCTCTGTGGCTTCGGAGTGCCAGCACACCCCTTCGGCCGGGGTCTTCTGATCTATTACGACATATCGCTTTGCAACCTTAACCCTAACTCCATCCTCCAGCTCTCACTCTTCATCCATCTCTATGAGGCCTACCACGGGACAGGCCCACACTTCAGCCTCTTCTGCCATTACTTCTGTCTTCGGAAGTCGGTCGACGGCGTGGTCAGTGGGGTCGGGATCCAGTTCCGGGAACAAATGTCACAGCGCTACATCCCTCTCGACCTCACTACCTCAAGCAAGGGATGGCACAACGAGTGGTTCTATGTTGGGAACCACGCACTGACAATCTCCCCGAACACATACCAGAGGCCGGTCCCGACAGTCACTTGGACGGCTACCCTGAAGCCGACCGCGACCAAGTGGAAGAGTTGGTGGCCCGGATCGAAAGCCTCTGTGATGAGGGCCTAACTGTTGTTTGGGTGGCACTGAACTTTACATGGCAGAGGGATACTTCCCTGCCAGGACAGGGCTACGCCGGCGTACGAGTACTCGGGTTCCGACGACCTGTCCCGGGAAGAGAAGGTGGCTCGCGATTGGCTTGGGAAAAAGTTGATGACCTTTTTCTCCAGCTCTGTCAATCTGAAGCTGGGAGGCCCAAGAGCCTTCAACATCAAGAGCCCGAGGCCAGAGGTAAGCGGGTCCTCGACCCTAACACGCCCGCCGTTTGGCTTGCTCGCTTGTTTTGCATTCGTGCGTGCCCAAAGCCTCACCTACCAGGTGCATCAACACATGATAGGGGATGGATGCCTTTGTGTTTCTGTCGCCGATTTCAAGGGAGGCAACGGCCAAGCACGAGAGGCTGATGATCCGACTGCCCCGCGTAAAATAGGACCCAAAGGGGAAGAAACCTGAGCGTCCGAAGTAGAAACCGAAGGTGTAGAGGGCTACGCCAGGGAGCCTGAAGCTCCCTGGTGCGAAGAGGAAGTTGGTGATCTCCTCCGATGAGGATTTAGGGGAGCCGGATGCCGGGCCTGTGTCGTCCTCGTCGGGGTCGGGAAAGCCACCGAGTCCAGAGACCTCGGCGCCCCCACAGAAAATGTCGAAGCTTAGTTTCAGCTTCATATCTTCAAGCAGGCCCGTTCCGTGCCCTCACGTTGCATTCCTACCTTTCGGCTTGTCGGGCCCTGACAGGCTATGTTGAACATGCCGGTAGATGACACCGATCTCTGTCCCAAGGTCCCAGCAGGGGCGGTCAAGGTCTCCACGTTGACTACGACGGCGCGGACTAGCACACCCCCATTCACCATGGCGCCAGAGGCTGCCCCCGGGGAGGTCAACGCGCCCAACGATAGACCTTCGACAAGGGCCAAGGAATCCCTCCTGCAAAGGACGGAGGAAGAGGTAGCCGAAACCATGGCAGCGGTCTGGGCTATGCTTGCCCCCGCCGAGGTGGCGGTTGAACCGGCTACTAGGAACGCCGGAGAAGAAGTTGGTCTGGCCGCCGAGGCCAGCCAGGGGGAAAATGTCCTAGCCGATGTGGGTTCCGAGGGTGACGCTGGCTCAGCCGTCAGGGTGGGCCTCAGAGGCGTCCCAGGTGAGGACGTGATAGGGAGGAGGATCTTCGGTGTGGGGGAGTTTTCGGGTGTAAACAGGGATGCATTCTTTCCTCACCCCGATTCTAATATGTTTTCGGCATTCTCGATTATGGCAACAGCCGGGGGTGGATCCCCTCGAGCTCCAAGGAGCTATTCACTGAGGGTGCTGAGGGCAGGTCTTCCCCTCGTCCGATGATCATACTCCAGTCCAACGTCGGCAATGAGCCAATAGTCGAAGCGTGGGCTGCCACGTTCGAGCGGGGAATGCACTGTGTCCGGGATGCCTTTTTGGTGAGTTTTGATCTGCCATCGTTTTCTTTTCTTCATTGCATCACATCTCATGAATCTCATTCTCAGGGGGTTTCCAGGGCTTCCGCATCCACCGATGTGACTCACCACCTCGAGGTGAGGCTAGCTGACGCTATGAAGCGTAAGAACGCTGATCTTCGTCCTCGACCTCCTCCCACCCTTGATCATTGCCTTCTGATATCATTTACTGAGCAGGGGCCGAAGAGCTCGAGGAGGAGTGGTCGGCGGCGATCACGACAAAGGACTAAGTCGATGCCATTCTAGCAGAGATGATATGGGCCCGCGAGAGAGCCGAAGGGGAGCGCATGGCCGTCGGAGTAGCGAAAGCTGTGGCCGAGGCCGCTCAAGCATCATTGGCCGAGGCGAAGGTAGAGGCTGAGGCCGCCTTAGTAGTGTCGACCAAGGCAAAAGCTGAGGCTGAAGCTGCATTGTCGGCATTGGAAAACGGCAAGGGAGGCCATAGAAAAGGAGCTGGCGGTGGTGGCTGCAGCGAAGGCCGAGACCGAAGCCGCCCTTGCAACGTCGGAAGCAGCATGGCAGGAGGTGGAGAGTAAGTGTCGGTATCAATTTTTCCTTACTCTTTCCTGCACCCTTTTTCTCCCGGCACCATTAGCTAAGCCCTTTTCATATAGCCCGATGGAACACTATCCACAAGCAACTTGGCGACCTCGAAGGTCGTCTGAAGACTGTCATGGAGTGGTAGGAGCTATACCGAGAAGGGGCCCGAGCTCTCCTGGCCGAAGCGGACCCTGATGTGGCGCTTGCTAATGAGTCCAAGGAGGAGCTGGTGGCACGAATCTGGGAAGGGCTGAAGCTCCTTCGAAGTTTTGCTCGTGCTGCGGCCAAGATGGTGGTCACCCACGTCCTCAGGGTGATCCACCGATCCTTCCCTCGGGTCAAGGTCAAGACCATGATCGAGGGCTGGCCGGCTGGGGTATCCGCAACGAACGTCCTCGGGATATACGTCGAAGTTGATCCCATTGCGGAGGAACTAGTCTCCCAAATGAAGTTTTAGGCCACCATGTAATAAAGTAGATGAAATTGAATTAATTTTAGTGATGAACGGAAAGTTCTAACTTTATCATTTTTATAAAGTTTTGACTTTTCTCATGATTCAGACCATAGCTTTATGAAGAAAGCTTTTCAAATTTTAACATCTATTCGGTGCGGGTGTGACTATCTCGTTCGGACAACTCAGGCCCTCCGCAGAACGAATTCGGGGGGGAGGGGGGAATCGACCGGTCCGAACAACTTGATCATTTGTGCACCGAATAGGAAAACGAAGAATTGAAGGGGGAGTCGGCGTAACCCCCGAGCTCATTCACGAGGCTTCCAACTAAGTCACAACTGGTTCTAGCCCTAGCCAGCTTCGGTGGGGATGGATCCACTCACACCGAAGGACGTCAGACGTCAAACCGTCATAGTTAGTTGAAGAAGTTGTGAATGAGTATTCGGGGAGGTTGCCGAGCCCCCGAGCAACTCAGGCATGACCAACACGCTCCCTTCCGGAGAACCCCAAGCACAGCTGCTTGTGTACGTGTGACTCAGGGCAGACCTAAGTATTGGGGGAGCTCAGGCTGCTCGGGAGGTAAACCCGAGCTTCCGGGAAGGTACTAGAACATTCAATAAGCTCCCTTCCAGGGAACCCCAATCATACCTGGTTGGCGATGCATAGCTCAGGCAGACCGTGAGGTAGCGAAGGAGTTATTGAGCTTGCATAGGCTACTTGGAATGCGGATGATAAATAAACGGAGATGCAACAATCCTGCAAGCAAATCGAAATAAGAAATGAAATTGGAGGAGTTAGGCAAGGAACACTTATCTGATTGAGTGCAAAATCGGCGTGGATAGTCGACCCCTTCCTGTGCTGACATCGAATCGCTCCGATCGATGAAGATGACGCCTCTACCTGGCGCGCTAGCTGTCGATGAGTGGTCGTCAAATCCTCCCAGGGGGTTGCCCAGGGAGGTGAAAGAGTGGTCGGGGCGCCTACCGATAGGATCCGATGGTCCACTCGAACACAAAGCGAGCCAAGAGACAAAGGGGTTTATACTGATTCAACCCTCCCAGAGGATAACATGCCTACGTCCAGTGTTCTTTGTTGGGGTGGTATATGAACTATGAATGAATACAGTGGTTTCGAGCTCTAGAGCCTGGAAGCAAATTGCTAGGGCTTCACCTCAAGCTCCAAAAGATCGATCCTCCCAAACCCACCATCTGCCCTCCCTTTTATAGCTCAAGGGGGGCAGTTACAAGAGGACTTGGGGATTAAGAAAGCTATGCCCTAAAACAAAGAGAGAGTACATGGAAATATCTCAAAAGCACACACACACACAAGTCCTACAGGTCCTAATCGCCGCAGGCATGTTGTGCATAGTCTTGTCGGGTGACGTCATCCTTAGTCGAGTTGTCCCCTCCCCGCCTTCCTCTACCGTCCCTTGGGGAAGAATCCTCCCCCCGAGGTGACGGACTCGGTCTTCTTGGGTCGGTGTCATCACAGGGTCAGGACCGAGACGCCGAATTGGTCCTCCAAGTTGTGGTCGAGAGAGCTGACGACAGGAGGAGTCGGGGTAGCTGCTCCCGACCGAGACAATTGTGGCCGACCCTGATGTGGGTCGGGCGGTTGACCCGAAGGTCAAGGCCCTTGGGCCAACTTCAGCCAGTCGTCATTCCCTCTTGTGAGCTATCCTGGGGTAACACCCCCCACATCCAATATATTTTTCTTTTGCCTCTTCGATATTGTTGCATCGTGCCCTCAGACCATAGTGTCAATCAACATCCGCTCATTACCACCATGTTAAGAGATGCATCCTTCTCGGTGTGGCTCCATCAGACCATCACTGCCTCATTGGTAGGCCTCCAACCACAACCTGAGTAACACTAGACACCACGTCCGATTATCCTCGCAAGAGAGATTAGATTGCTTATTGGTTAAGAAAAGTAAGAAAAAGGCATGCCATTCCTTCTCTTTGACTAATTTCTCTATTGGCATCGTCCATTGTAACGCATGCATGGACATTTTTTCTAGTATATATATAATATATTCGATCAATCGTAATCGTAAAATCTAAACCTACCATGATCATACGGCGTAGATCTTTCTTTTTTCATTAATATAAAAATGTCGGGTCTCTACAGTGAACAATCATGAGAAATCATCAAAAATAGCAGAAGGTGAAAAAGTGAAAGAGAAATTCTACTTATAGGTCTTCTACACAAGAGTGAGTTATAAGGAGAGAGTGCAAAGATCAATGATTTATAGGGAGTATTTGGATTTCTTCTTTCATTTTTACTTTTTGCAAAGACATGAGGAAGGTTCCAGTGCTACACCTCGGAGAACCTTGTGTATTTTTTAAATAATGGATTTTCATTAATCTGGTCTCTTTATCCATGAAGGATATACACAATCAAAAGAAAACAAGAGCAATTTAGACTCAAACCTCAACAAAGAGAAGAACACACAACCAAAAAAAGAAAAGAAAAACCTACAACCTCAACACATCCCTGTTTCCGACATTCTCTCCCGAAATGGCGGCCGCCGCCGTCCCTAGGGCCGCCATCGTCGCCAAGATCCGTCTTCGCCTAATCCGCCTCTTCCTTGCCGAGAACCTTGCATCGGCGCTCAGATCGCCGCCATTGCCACTAGGGCAGTAGCCATCCCTAGGATCACCAATGCCTATGGGACCACCTCCACCGGATCCGCCTTCTCCTTGCTGAGGACTAGCCATCGACACTTATGCCGCCGTCGTGCTCCACCACACCCGCTGCCGCCCGAAGGGACGCTGCCGCTGCCACCTCACTGCTACCTGCCGTCCTCCCAACCACTTCCACTACCATCATCATCTAGCATGGCCAGGTGTGGGCCCGGCCACCTCCGACCGCCACCGCTACGCCTCCATCACCCACCTTCCCGCCGTCTACTGCGCCGCCAGATCTAGGGGCAGGAACCCCAGACCTGATGCCCCTTTCCGTTGCAACACATGGAACAAGGTTCCCACTGAGGAACAGCCCCGTCGCTGCCTTTCTCATAGCCGCCCGACGGCCTGTTCGGGCCTTTACTACACTAAACCCTCTCCCCGCCCCTATTCAGCCTGAAAGGCTTCTAACATCCTCGAAACCTTACTTATTTAGGGCAAGATTTAAAACTTAGGGTCATTGTCTTCCATCCGTCTTTCTCTCATATGCTTAGAACCTATTGATAGAAATGGAATTCAAAATTTTCGAATAGTTTTGAGGAGAGCTTCATGTTCAGTTCAACTGTTCAAGTAGTGCAGTGGAGAGAGTAAAGGATAACGCGTAGGCTACGATAGCATAAAACAAAATTTTTCTACCACGCAATCCAAGAAGGCATGCGAGTAAGGGTCTATAAATTGTTACCAATTGACGTGCAGAGCAGCGAAAAAACTACGTTGGAGAAGCCAATGCAACGTACACACGTCGGGAAGTTTTGCCGACCTCGATCAACGCCTTGTCGACTTCAATGCTGATCACGATACGCCCGACCGCCTCAGCTCAGCCAGATTCCCCCGACTGCCCCGGCTCGGTCCGATTTGCCCGACCGCCCGACCTCGATCCGACCTATCCGACCTCCCGAGCAAGGGGTTGGGAAATTGGGGTCGGGAGATTGCTAAAGAAGCCGATCAACACCACAACGTAGTAGTGTCTCTATCAGTATCCACACATCCAGGGGTGGAATCGCCGAACGCCTGTGTGTTAGCACTTGACACACGGCTAGGGTTTGGCGCAGAAGTAGGGCTAGGGTTTTTCTCGTGGAAGATCTCGATACGCGTCTGCTTGTTCTTCTCGATCTCCACCCCTCGCCCCTCTTATATAGAGTTAGCCGACTGGCCCTAGAGGCCCACCGGGACACAATATCCAATCAGATCTCTATCCGAACTGAGCCGTATCCGAGTCAAACTCGAATACCTATTCCAACCCGTTAAGAGTGCGACCCTGTAGGTTCATGCGGACTTGGCTACGACCTGAGAATACATCTCAGCCGACCTGTCAACAGCAGCCCCTAACAGAACGTATTGACACCAGTGTTTACACAAGGATCATATCGGCTCAACCTGTAATGTGTGCACAAATCCCTTTGCCACACATACCAATTAAGCTATAGGCAAGACACGTGCCATCCTATCAATAGATTAATCATTCACTCGATCTTGTATTGGATTATATATCTGTTGATTGACTCTTCAATCAACTCGGCATGGCCATGCACTTCCATAATCCATTACATCGAGGGCCCCAGTGATATCTCTCCCATAGGAGGGGCAAATTCCATCTTTATCATTCACATTCCTCTACATGTTTCATAGCAAACCCGAAGACTACTTTTATAACTACCCTGTTATGGTATAGCGTTTGGTATTCTCTAAGTAAGTCACTACACATGTTGGAATCCATGATGATCTTAGGTCTAAGGACTTTGAACCAACACGACTTGAGACCAACTAATGACACATTAATTCCCTATAGTGTCTCAAGGTGGGTCTATCCAACAACATGTTCTCTAACATGTGTTCACGTTTATTGATTTGGTATCTCCATATCATGATCCATGAGATATGATCATCAATCAATACACATGCTGATCTTAGAATCATATTCATTCCACATATATATGATGTATGATCAGGGTTTATTTAGAAATAGATTAATATAAAGAGTCTCATGAATAAATCACATACTTATTGATCAATACAAGTTGTCTATTTCATGGAACGGAATAACATTTTATTCATTAATACATAAACATTGACTATAATATCCAACATCTTCATGTTGCCTCTAGGGCATATCACTAACAGAGAGGAGATGAGGAGCTTGGATCGAGGAATGAGTCGCCCAGTCAATTCCAACATATGACTTTCTGGGTTTAAAAATTTGCTGCGGGATAATCTACTTGTGTATACTTGTGTACAAGGGCGGATCTAGGGCCCGGGCTACCCGGGCTACAGCCCGGGGCGAGCCCATGTAGCCCCTTTTAATGTATTTGTTGTTTAGTCTAAAAACTATGATCTCAATTAGAGAAAAGGAGGTCCAGGAAGTAAGATTAGACTGTTTTGGGCTTAAATGAACAGCTTAGCCTGAGGCGCAGCCCCGTCCTGGATCCGCCCCTGCTTGTGTAAGAATCTATCACTACAGGCACTACGCAACGCAGCAGGTTCTATATGCAGCTTTTGACTTGGAGTCAGTGATATACAGATCTTTTATGCTAAGTGCTTAGCGGTTCTGATATAATCCGATTCAATTAAGCTTCAACGTTCTAATTTTGACCAACCACGATCAAACAATAGATGTATTTGTTTTCTCTTGTACTTGTGGTGACTGCTTTGGTACTACCACTACTAGAGAAGTGGTCTTTGATCCATCTGCCAAAATCCATGATAGTCCCAGTTCTAATAGAAATTGAGACTAACAAATATCTTTAGCCCCGGTTCAAAAGCTCGATTTTTAGTCCCGGTTGGTAACACCAACCGGGACTAAAGATCATTTTTAGTCTCGGTTCAAAAAAGTGTTAGGTCCCCTACTATCTTTAGTCCCGGTTGGTAACACAATCAGGACTAAAGATTAATTTTAGTCCTGGTTCAAAAAGTGTCAGGTCTTCACATGCGTGTATATAATCTACTCGCACTTAGACACGGCGCACCAATTCCTCTCCCATATCGATCTGTCCGACTCCTCTCTCTCCTCCTCTCTCTCCCTCTCTCAGTTCTCTCTCTCGCCACCTCTCCCTCCACCGCATCACCCGGCGACGACAGTGGGAGGGGAGGAGATGGCGACGGCCCGGCGGCTTGGAGGTGGCGGCGACGCCCTTCCCCATGCAAGATCCGACGGGAGGGGGGTGGTAGCGGCTCGGAGATGGCGGCGGCCCAGTGGCTCGGAGGTGGCGGCGGAGCCTCCTTCCTTTCCTCCTCCTCTTCCTCCGTCTGTCCTATTCCTCTCCAGGAGCGACGGGTGGTGGCAGAGCCCTCCCCTCCACCAGATACGGCGTACCCTCTGCCCGATCCGGTGGGAGGTAAGCGCTGTGATGTTCATTTTTTTGAGAATTTTGTAATGTTCATTCGAGTATGAATTTGATTTGTGATGTTCTTTCAATATGTGAGTATGTGATGTCAAACATAGTATGTTCATTCGATTTGTGATGTCAATTTGATGTGGGGATTTGGGTATGTCAGGAGAAACTCGATTTGGGTATGTCAATATACAAGCAACAAAAAAAATAAAAAAACAACAAAAGACATTTAGTCCCTGTTGGTAACACCAACCAGGACCAAAAATATAGGCGCCAACACGTGGCGCTTGTATCTTTAGTCCCGGTTATTTCATCCGGGATAAAATGAGTTGGAAATCGGGACTGCAAATGATTTTCTTAGCAGTGTATTTTTGGGAGTTGTATTTTTTGGGAGTTCCAAGCCAACATAGAAATCAGGCACAAAATCGTACATAAACGGATAGTTTTTTTCCAATTTCCTATTTGTGGAGACTATGGCAATCGGATACCCTCATGGCAAGCTTGTCCGACTGGTAATAAGGATAGGTTACGCCTAATGATTATGTAAACCGGCTATGACTTGGGTGTTATGTTGCCGATCAGATAAGGAAACGGCTTATAGTCATAACTTGGTAAGATTGTAGAAACCGACTTAGAGTATGATAGGGTTTCTGACTTGTAAGCCCACCCTCCAAGACTGTATAAGGGGGGTAAGGGGCATCCCTTGAGGGATATGCAAAATAAGAGCAACATATGAGATTCATGAGCAACAGATCTTGAGATCAATAAACACTCGGTGGATTGAGTCCCCGAAACAAGAGTAGGGTATTACCTCACGAGAGGGCCTGAACCTGTCTAAACCTTGTTTTCCACTTAACCCATTGTGCTTGGCGATCTTGACTGAACCCCCAAATTTCTATTGCCGAAACCAAGTTTCGACAGTTGGCGCGCTAGGTAGGGGCCCGCGCGTCAAGACTTCTTCTTCAATCTCGTCGGCAAGCACGATGGGATCTTTATCAGGCATCGACGACTTTGCCACCAAAGGATTCAACAAGCTCTCCCTCCTCGACTCGGATTCGGACCGTCGGGAGGGGAACCGCGCCGCGCCGCTCGGATTACCGAACAACGCTGAGATCTACGACAAAGTTCTGACTTCCGAGTTGGAGTTCATCCACTTGGAAGGAGGAATTCACTCGGCGCCGTTTGGATTACCAAACGCCGCTGAGATCTCCAGCCACCTTCTGACCTCCACGTCGGAATTCATCCACTCGAGAGGCGAAACCCTCTCGGCACCGTTTGGGTTACCAAACGCCGCTGAGATCTATTGCAATCTCCTGTCTTCCGAGTTGAAATCAACTCACTCGGTAGGACCGTCGTCGTTAAGCTACGACCCGGACTAGAACGATCCAGATTCAAGCGATCCGGGCTCAAGGAAAGTCGCTGTCATCCTTCAACCGTTTGGATCATGTTCATCCACGGAGCTCAATGAGCACCTCAGCTCTTCAGATTTCGATGACCTCTACGACATCTCCACGGACGAGGCCAACGACTCCGACTTCAACAAGGATTATGATCCAAGGTGCTTCAACGTTCTCATGGCTAAGCTGGCGGAGACCGACTCAGCCATGGCCTGCAGAATCGCTGAAGAGGAACAAGCCAGGCTTGAGCAGGAGCGCAAGCTGGCCGAAGAGGAGAATAGACGCAAGGAGGAAGCCGACAGGAGGAAACGAGACCTGAGGGCGACTGGGCGATCCGCTCGCGAGGCCATACTTCAGACGCGAGTCGACAACACCAACATCTTCCAGACGCCTCAACAGAACGCCGTTGCCGCCCTCACCCTCCTCGACACTATTATCGAAGCGGCACCCACCACGGTAACACCAATCCTGGACAAGATCAAGACCATCGTCGCGGCTACAGCCAATTGCTCTCCCTCCACCTCAGCACGAAGGCCGACTGAGTCCGTCGCTGAAACACCTGACGGAAGCCGACTTCCGCCGCTACGATCAAAGGACTACAGGAGGCCCGAGCAAACCAAGACGGCCACTAGGTCAAGAGACCCCCACCATGAAACAACACGAAGGCATCATGAGCAATCGGCTGACTCCCGCGAAAAAAGAAAAGGACGACCACCCGTCCACGACCGGACCCACTGCAGCTACAACTCCGATTACCGTAGCGGCCTACAAAGAGCCCCGTCGAGTGATCTGCGAAAAGTCCTTAACCGGCGCTATCAAGAGCATGAGCAGCGCTCCTACGAAGACCGGAGGAGATCGCCCGACAGCAACGATGACGGAGTGCCTACGTTCACTCGGGACCTGCGCCGAGTGAATTGGCCGAGTGGTTTCAAGCCTACAGGAATCGAGAAGTACGACAGAAAGACCGACCCCGAGTCGTGGCTGACCGTGTACACCCTCGCCATCCGCGTAGCTGGGGGAGACAACAAGGCCATGCCAATTACTTGCCTGTCGTCCTCGCCAACTCAGCCAGGAACTGGCTCACGAGCTTGCTAAGAGGCTCAATTGGCTCGTGGAGTGAGCTTTGAGACCACTTCATCGCCAATTTCCAAGGCACTTTTGAAAGGCCTGGGACCCACTTTGATCTCTACAACGTCATCCAGAAGCCAGACGAACCGCTGAAGGACTACATCCGGCACTTCTCGGAAAAATGCAACAAGATCCCCAACATCACCGACGACATCATAATCGCCGCCTTCCAGAAGGGAGTCCGTGATGAGTTGTTGATCGGAAAGTTTGGGCGTAAGCCACCAAAGACGGTAAAGCAAATATTCAAGACAGCGAACTCCTATGCCAAATCCAACGACGCAATCAAGGTGGCACGGCAAGATCGACCTGACAAAAGGGACGACAAGCAGTTGGGAGGAAGCCGGCATCCTAAGGATAACGGCAACAACAATCAGGGCCAGAAAGATCGCAAGTGCCGGCCCGAGGACCTGGTTGCCACAACGTCCAACTCCCAACGCCGTCCCCGGGTCGCGGCCTACGACACAATCATGAACGCTCAGTGCACGCATCACCCAAATCACAAACATGCGGCCAAGGATTGCTTCATTTACAAGCAGCTCGCTGAATAGTACGCGGCACAACTAAACAAGAAGCCGACTGAGGAAGACGGTCCATCGGGAACCAAGAAGAACAACCCGATTGGCAACTCAGAGCCTTTTCACGACCCCGTGGGCGAGCTGAATCACATCTTTGGGGGGCCGCAGGCTTATGAGTCCAAGAGGAAGCAAAAGTTGACCGACTGCAAGGTCAACGCGGCACAACCCGAAGTCCCACAATACCTACGGTGGTCGGAGGTGGCCATCACGTTCAACCGCTTGGATCACCCTGACCGAGTGGTTCACCCGGGGCGGTATCTCCTCGTACTAGACCCGGTGGTCCGAAACATAAAGTTGAAGTGTGTCCTCATTGATGGGGGCAGCGCCCTCAATATTTTGTTCACCAAGACCCCTAGATGAGATGCAGATCCCAAGATCCGAGTTGAAAGCAAGCTCAGCCCCCTTCCACGGAGTCATCCCAGGGCTGTCATCTACGTCACTCGGGCAAATCGCCCTTCCAGTCACCATCGAAGTTCGGGAGAACTTTCAGACGAAGAACATCACCTTCGAGGTGGCCAACTTCGAGAAGGCCTACCATGCAATCATTGGAAGGCCTGCGCTCGCCAAGTTCATGGCGATACCACACTACACCTACCTCTGCATGAAGATGCCTGGCCCCAACAGCGTCATCACCCTGCGCAGTGACGTCAAACAAGCCTTCATCTGCGACAAAGAAAGCTGCTATATGGCCCAATCTCGTGAGAGATCACGTGGCCAGGAAGAAATCCGACTGGCTGCATCAACATCTGGAGAGGGTGAAATCCCCACGAAGAAGATAGCCAAGTCAGGACAAGGCAACGCCAAAACGAAGAAAATCTCTCTTGATCCATCGGATCCTTCCAAAATCGCTGTAATCGGCACCGAGCTAGATCCTAAATAGGAAAGCGTGCTCATCACCTTTCTCCAAAATAATAAAGATGTTTTTGCTTGGAAACCATCTGATATGCCTAGAATTCCTAGGGAGGTGATCGAGCACTCTTTACACGTCAAAGATGACGCAAAACCTATTAAACAACGATTACATCATTTTACTCAGGATCAAAAAGATGTCATCAAGGAAGAACTCACGGAACTCTAAGCCGTCGGGTTCATCAGAGGTTTACCATCCCGACTGGCTAGCTAACCCGGTCCTGGTCCGGAAGAAGACAGGGCAATGGCGCATGTGCGTTGACTACACTGATCTCAACAAAGCCTGCCCTAAAGATCCATTCGGATTGCCTCGCATCGACCAAGTCGTAGATTCAACAGCTGGCTGCCAGCTCTTGAGTTTTCTGGACTGTTACTCGGGCTACCACCAGATCAGCTTGAAGGAATCCGACTGCCTGAATACATCGTTTATCATGCCGTTTGGAGCTTACTGCTACATCACGATGCCCTTCGGTCTGAAGAATGCCGGAGCCACTTACCAGCGCATGATCCAGAGATGCTTTCAATCACAGATCGGGAAAAACGTGGAAGCTTACATCGACGATGTTGTCATCAAGACCAAGCAGAAAGAAGACCTGATTGCCCTTAGAAGAAACCTTCGCAAACATTCGGGCCTTCAGAATGAAGTTGAACCTAGAGAAGTGCACGTTCGGTGTGCCATCAGGCAAACTGCTCAGCTTCATGGTGTCCCATCGCGGCATTGAAGCTAACCAAGAGAAAATCAACGCTATTTTAAATATGAATTCCTCGAGTAACCAGAAAGATGTCCAGAACACGGCTGCATGGTGGCGCTAAGCCGATTCATCTCCCGACTCGGCGAGCGAGGCATGCCTTTCTTCAAGCTACTGAAGAAAACCGATGACTTCCAATGGACCACGGAAGCCCACAAAGCCTTTGAAGATTTCAAAGAGTTTCTCACGATGCCGCCCATCCTAGCCTCACCTCACCTCAGAACCGCGCTATCGTATGTCTCAAAGAACTCACCAGTGGTCGCACGCTTCGTTGTTGAGCACGAGGAAGAAGGACGAGTCCAGAAGATTCAAAGGCCAATTTCTTTGTTAGTGAAGTACTGGTAGGAGCCAAAATTCGCTACCCCCAGGTACAAAAATTGTTATACGGTGTTCTGATAACCGCAAGGAAATTGGCGCACTATTTTTAGGGTCACTCGGTCACCGTTGTCACTTCCTTTCCACTCGACGATGTCATCCATAATCGGAAGGCGACTGGGCGCATCGCAAAGTGGGCTCTGGAATTGATGCCACTGGACTTAACTTTCAAGGCGAGGACGTCTATAAAGTCACAAGCCCTGGCGGATTTCCTGGCCGAGTGGACCGAACAACAAGAAGACGTACCTAGGGAAGACCTACAATACTGGACCATGCACTTTGACGGATCCAAGAGGATCACTGGCTTGGGAGCGGGAGTCATGCTGATCTCCCCGACTGGAGAAAGGCTGCGATATGTTCTTCACATTCATTTCCCCGCCTCACACAACGTCGCCGAGTACGAAGCCCTGCTGCATGGCCTGTGACTTGTTGTTTCACTCGGGATATGACAGTTGGTTGTAAAAGGAGATTCCCAGCTGGTTGTCAACCAAGTAATGAAAGACTGGTCCTGTTTAAACGACACCATGGAAGCCTATCGGCAAGAAGTTTGCAAACTTGAAGACATGTTTGATGGACTGGAGCTATCCCATGTCTTGAGACATAACAATAAGGCAGCTGACGAGTTGACGCAGTTTGGGTCCAAGCGAGAAGCCGCCCCAGCAGACGTTTTCGTAGAGCATCTCTATGAGCCGACTATTGTAGCAAAACCAACTCCCAACGAGCAAGCTGCAAACCAAGTCGCCATGCTCAATGCCGACTGGAGGACACCGCTCATCAAATTTTTAACTCAGCAAGAGCTGCGGAAAGACCGGGATGAGGCGGAATGAGTCCGACGCCATTGTCAGGGCTATGTCATGGTTGACTCCGAATTATACAAGAGAAGCCCTTCTGGAGTCCTAATGAGATGTATCACGCCTGAGGAAGGACGGCAACTACTCCAAGATATCCACTCGGGTGTATGCGGAAGTCACGCGGCGGCACGCACCTTGGTAGGCAAAGCCTATCGACAAGGTTTCTTCTGGCTTACGGCGGTCTCTGACGCCGACAAAGTTGTTCGCATGTGTGAAGGTTGCCAGTTCTTTGCTCGGCAGAGCCATGTCCCAGCCCAAGAGCTACAAACGATTCAATTATCATGGTCGTTCGTGGTTTGGGGCCTGGATATGGTCGGTCCTTTCAAGAGGGCTTCAGGAGGATTTACACATCTGTTCGTCGCAATCGACAAATTTTCCAAGTGGATCGAGACTAAGCCGGTTGCTACAATCACCGCTGACAAGGCGCAAGACTTCATCCTCAACATCGTGCACCGGTTGTGTCCCAAACAGAATTATAACCAACAATGAAACTCAATTCACTGAAGGCGTTTTTAAGGAATTCTATGAAGATTTCGACATCAAAATCTGCTACGTGTCAGTCGTGCACCCCAAAAGCAATGGACAGGTTGAGCGTGCCAATGGCATAGTTCTTCAAGGCATCAAGGCCCGAGTGTTTGACCGGCTAAATCCTTATGCCGGCAAATGGGTTCAAGAGCTATCATTGGTTTTATGGTCTCTACGGACTATGCCCAGTCGGGCCACCGGCCAAACTCCTTTCTTCCTGATTTACGGGGCAGAAGCCATGTTGCCGAATAAACTGGAGTATGAATCTCTTCGAGTCCGCAGCTTCAACGACGAGCGCTACGATCAAGACTGAGTGGACGACCTGACCTGACTGGAGGAGGCCCGTGAGGTAGCCTTGATCCAGTCGGCAAGATATCTTCAAGGACTTAGACGATACCATAGTTGCAATGTTCGGGCGCGAGCCTTCATTGTCGGTGATTTGGTTCTACGCAAGATTCAGACCACCAAGGACCGTCACAAATTATCTCCATTATGGGAAGGACCATACATAATCGCTGAGGTGACTCGGCCAGGAGCATATCGACTAAAGCGTGAAGATGGATCCATGGTGGAGAACTCCTGGAACATCGAACATCTTCGATGATACTATGCTTAAATTGCTTTAAGTTTCATGCTATTCTCGACTGCCAATCTCAAGCAAGATGACTTCTTGAGTTGACAATCGGGGGCTACACGTGTCAATAAATCATGGTTTTCTTCGACAACTTGTTTATATTTGGTTTATCATTGTTTAATGTTTTGATTCGAGTTCAATAGATAGGACTGATAATTTTTTGATGACCTAATCAAGCTTAGGCTTGGTGACAGTCGGACAAAAATTACTTAAGAAATTTGACATGAAGACTCGAATCAAGGCATTGACATAAATAAGCTAAATATTTACAAGTTCACACCAGAAGTTACATATAGAGTCTGCAAAATAATCAGGATCGAAAGTTGTTAACTACATCAGCAGCCACCTTTTTGGCCGACTTCTGCGCCTCACTAATCAGCTCTAAGGCCTGCTCATCTGAAGTACCGTCGGCGAAGCCCTCCCCGATTGAGTCAACATCTATCCGAGGATAGAGTGACTTGGCCTGCGCAAGGGCGAAGCCTGCTCCCATGGTGGTCGCTTCTGAGATGTTGGCTATGTACTGATCCGGGGCCCTCCTGAGCTTGTCAAAGACCTCGACAGCATCCAATGAACTGGTCTCGAGCCCATGATGGAACAGCGACAAGAGAATCGGTGTGGCCGCGTTAGCAACATCGTCCCTTACGCTTTCGGCCCTTCGGACCCTTTCAACGAAGACATCAAATTGTGCTCAGGTTTTGACCTTATAAGCTGCCAAAGACATATGATTACACAGACTTCTCGAAGATGAAGCAAAATGAAGAATGCTATCTTAAAAGAATTTACCTTCAAACTCAGATTCCAACTCAGCTTTGTTGGCATTAGCTTCTTCCAGCTGAGTCTGGAGCATGTCGACTGCTGACGAGTTCTCTGCAACAAGAAAATTTGTTGACACCAAGATCAAAACAGACTATGAATAAAGGCATAAAGAGACCGAGAGGATTAAACTTACTCCCGACTGAACCCCGGAGCTCAAGGTTCTCCTCCCGGAGCGTGGCAATTTCTCTCCGCAAAGCAGCCTTTCTTGATATAGCCTCTTCCCGAGTGGCCTTGAGCTCCTGCTGGATGTTCTCCAGGGAATTCAAGTGGGGGACCAGCTTCTCGAGGGCGTCAGACTTGGCCATTGATCGGCAATATACTCTCTGCACGCGAGTTCAGAGTTAGTCGACTAAAAGAAACCGTGAGGTTATGACAGAGAAGAGCGATGCTTACATTTAGCAGCCGGGTAGCTTCATTAAGGCTATCAACAAGCATGTCTCTTTCTTCATTTTCTTTCTGCTTGTTCAAGACGATGCCCTGCTTCAAGCCTTTGGAGTCGCGCCACTCTATTTTGATTGGAGGAACCCAGGTCTCTGAAGATTGCAGCCTGGGGATCTCCTCCTCTTTTGCTGATCAATTTAAAGAAGACAAATGAGGACAAAGAAAAAGACAGATCGAAGACTAAAGTTAGAAGACTCGCTTTAGAACTTACCAAAGACGTGGCCGAACCTCGACCGTACTTCCCGATCGCTTTTTTACACCCGACCGGCTCTCACGGGGCCCCGTGATCGGCGGCGGGATCTCTTCTTTTGCCGACTGGTTTCCAGTAGGGGCTTCCTGGCTGGCAGTCGGGGGCTCCTCCGCTGGGACATCTTCACTGGGAGGTGGGGGCTTCTCATTCGGAGCGCTCTCACTCGGGAGAGGGCCTCGGGATTCTTGTTCTACAGGCCTTATCGCTTCAACTACTGCAGATAACGTTGGGCCTTCACTCTGCCCAGTGGGGTCTATGTTCTGAGGCCTCCTGCAAAGAGAAAGATGGGAGCAATCGGGACAAAGGCAGAAAGGTTTTCAACAAGGACATGATTTCAGTTATGAGATATACCTGGTTGATCGGCGAATCTTGGGTGCGGATTTGGGGGATGGCCTCGGAGGGGTCACTTCAGCTTGAGAAGCTGGGACATCATCGTCCGAGTCATCAATCACCAGCCTCCTTTTACTCGCCCGCCTGCTAATATCCTCGTCGACAGCAGCCCTTTTGCCGACTGGATCACTCTTGATTTTGACACCGCTGGCTGGTTTCTTGGCAGGCTGAGCTGGCGCATCGTCATGATGCACTTTGTACGGCTTTGAGATGATGAAAGCATTTTCCTACAAGGAAGATTTTATATACACTGAGAGGTGCAATATTAAGATTGAAAGACATTAAAGAAGTTAAGTCAGCTTACCGGAGGAGGACGGTACAAACTGAATGGGAGAACATGCAACATGAGGCTGCGCTCGACTGCGATCCCAGAAGAAAAGATCTTGTACATACGAGTCTTCAGGGTCTCGTAGCTCAGGGAGTCGCGGTCCTCCCGATTGGGATCCCTTTCGCCCTCATACTCGAATGCGGGCTTGGATCTTTCTTTGATAGGCGCCGGTCGGTTCTTGATGAAGTGTCGAGTGATCTGTTCTCCTCGAAGGCCCTTTTTTTTCATCTCCAGGATGCTGGCCAAGAGCTTGTTGGCTTCATCCCAATCTTGGGCTACCGGCACGGTGCTCCAGTTAGGACTGGGAACCGAAGGAAGGCTGACAAAAAAGTTGGGCAGACTGGGTTCAAGATTTGAGATGTAGAACCAGTTTGCATGCCAGCCTTGTTGGAGGATTTCAAGGGGAGAGAAATAATCTTTGCGGAGAGTTCCGCGGAGTTGAAAGCCGGCCCCACCAACGACGCAGGGCTCATCCTTGTTTGGATGTGGCTTAAGATAGAACATACGGCGGAAAAGCTGGAAGTGGGGAAGGATGCCGAGGAAAGCTTCGCAGACATGGATGAAGAGTCCAATGTGAAGCATGGAGTTTGGATTCAAGTGATAAAGTTGAAGACCATAATACTCGAGAAGGCCCCGAAAGAACTCAGAAGTAGGAAGGCCGAATCCATAGTAGAAAAAAGAAATGAAAATGATGATCTCATCGGTGTTTGCAGTGGGGAACTCCTCACCGGCTGCTGGACGTCAGCCAATGATTTTCTTGGGAGGAAGAACTCCGTTCTTCACCATCTCCCGAAGAGTTGATTCCTTGACATCTGAAGTCGCCCATTGCTCGAAGGGGATTTCCTTCTCTCCTGCTATGGATGCGGTTTGGGGAAGCAGATCTAGCTCGGGAAATGGGGATTTGAGAAGAGGATCTTGGGGCCGGATGCGGAGGCTAGCTTGTGGCGAAATGAGGGCTCCTAGATCGATGGATTTGAGCGCGCGCGAGCTTAGGGTTTTCCATAGAGAGCTGGTGAACACTACTGCGAAAGAGGAAATTTTTGGGAAGACGAAGTGGCGGGGATGACCTCGAGGCTTTGTATAAAGACTTGAGGGTTTTTGTTAAGTCGTCTCGTGATTGGGCCCAGCTAAGGTGTGGCCCACTAAGGTGTGGCCCGACACGTGTCCTTAGGGACTTAAGTGGATGGACTTAAGCAGATTTGCCCTGCAATATGCACGTGTCTAATTGCCTAATACCTTTAAAATCCTTCCTTTTATACCATGGTTTGCGTAACTTCATGAGAAGTTGGCACGATGCAATTTGAAAGGTGACAAACAGTTAAGCTTTTCATGGTTGTCCTGATGACAGGGACTGTTTGGTTTTTAAGCATTTGATTAAATGACTATATCAATGCTATTTATCCACCTTGGTGAAGATCTTTTTAGATTAAGACTAATATTATGGCAGGAGTTATTTAATATTTTGGTCGTATTTTTCAGATGACTGAAAAATTTGTTTACCCATGAGGGTCGATTAAATTATTTGTTCCGAGATGACTCGGGCAAGTTAACTCGGATAAGCATGAGCTTGCCGAGTGAATTGATTTCTTACCCATAAGGGCTAATTAAATTATTTGCTCTGAGATGACTTGGACAAATTTACTCGGATAAGCATGAGTTTGCCGAGTGATGTGTTATATGATTTTTATGATTACTTTAGCTTGAGCTAAGCATTTATATGAGTATGATTTGTTATAGTTCTTGACTATATGTTTAGTCTGTTTTTGACTAATCACATAGTCGGGGGCTACACCTAATTAGGTGCATCAGGAGATGCACCTAGATATTTATTTTTTGATAATTTTTGGGATGCCTTCTAGCCCTTTACTGTCTTTTTATCAGATGATAAAGCACGCGGAAGATTCAGACAGAGATGATGAAACCACTCGGTACCAGAAGCACTTGGCCAAGGAGTTGTTTGGCCTAGTGTTATTTTGGTCCGAGGCGAAGTTATCTCGTCGACTGTGAAGGACTCGGGGGCTACTGTGGAGACTATAGCAATCGGATACCCTCATGGCAAGCTTGTCCGACTGGTAATAAGGATAGGTTACGCCTAATGATTATGTAAACCGGCTATGACTTGGGTGTTACGTTGCCGGTCAGATAAGGCAACGGCTTATAGTCATAACTTTGTAAGATTGAAGAAACTGACTTAGAGTATGATAGGGTTTTCGACTTGTAAGCCCATCCTCCAAAACTATGTAAAGGGGGTAAGGGGCGTCCCTTGAGGGATATGCAAGATAAGAGCAACATATGAGATTCATGAGTAACAGATCTTGAGATCAATAAACACTCAGTGGATCGAATCCCAGAAACAGGATTAGGGTATTATCTCACGAGAGAGCCTGAACCTGTCTAAACCTTGTTTTCTACTTAACCCATTGTGCTTGGTGATCTTGACTGCACCCCTAAATTTCTATTGCCGAAACCAAGTTTTGACACTATTACGATTTTATTTTCTAGTGCTAGTTAGATTAGAAAAGTATACTGTCATGCCGGCTAGTTTCTATAATACATACGTGTTTGTATCAGATTCTAAATTATAAAGGATGCTAGATCAAACTTCTACCCATATTTCTACTAAATCTCAGCCGTTATAATTTCGACTCACCACGATCTGTAAAGTTTTCTTTTATTTTCTTCAATTAACCGTGTATTTTGCTATGCATTTTCCTTTGGTACAAAGTCTTTACTTATTTATTTTTTACTCTATTTTGTTTTGAACTTTAATAATTTTTAATCTTATTTGGATTTCGTATTGAAAATATAATTTGAAATTTATTTTATTTTTAATATGAATTTTAAGTAATCTCGTGCGGTGTTTTAGACAGACACTTTTCTCAATATTCCTTAATTTTTATTTCAATTTTTTTATAAATTGTATTTCATTATTGAATTTATATTTTAACCCTTCAATGTTATTTGATAGGGGCTCTTGCATTATGATGTGATGAAAAACGTTCTAGAAATCCAAAGATCAATCTCGGTCGGTAGCAGATATATAATAGTAGCTATCTAGGAGACGTGAGACATCGATGGCTTGATCATTCGTCTTTCTCCTTCCTCCTCGATCCGATCCTGATGAGAAATATATGCAGTACACAGAAATTAACGCATATATGCAGTACACAGAAAAATGAGGAGAAATTTGTCCAAACCAGCAATAGACCAAAAAATATACTTATCAGGCTCCTATTGTGCAGCTGTTGATCAGTACTGATAGAAAAAAATTGCAACAGAAAATTGACACACCACAGAGAATAATGTGTAAGATGAATTAAAATAGACAAGGAACCTTGTGTAGTAGAAAAGATTGGCCATCTACCGATACTGTTAAATCCCCAGCCATACTGTTAAATCTACCTTGTGTAGCAGATTATTTCAGTCCACTAAGACATTCTATCAACCTAGGTTCCAATCACAATTTACAAATCAATCAAATATTCTGGCCAAACAAATCACATAAGAAATAGATCTTTTGAGTTACGCTACTAAAGGTTGCAATTTGTTCTCTCAAAATTGACTGCATTTTCTTAAAAAAAGAGAAGAAAAAACCTTCATTGACTTGCTTCATAGCAGCACAGAAGGGAGTAGCGCCAACGCCGCCCCAAGCCGCCTCCGCCCGCCAGGCCGTGAAACTGCCGACGCGTTGCGCCGAACCGCCGCCGCCCGCCGCGCCCCCCGCCCGCCTCTGCACGTCGTCTCGAGCCGCCGTCGCCGCCGTGCCCTAGCGCCTCAAGCCGCCGCCGTGCCTAGCGCCTGTAAGCCTGCGTGCGTGAGTGGAGGGGATGGACTGAGATAAGGATAGGAGGGTAATATGGTCTTTTCATCGTTATTTTTATATATTTGGTAATTTTTTTAATTCGTTTATTTAATACCATCTAACAGCCATCCAAACCAAGGGCAAACGGCGGCTTCGTTTCAAATTTGCGAGGGGAAAATCACAAAGTTAAAAAGGCAGGGGCAAAATCACGATTAAACTAGTGGATGGGGGTAAAATCATAGTTATCCCTATTTTATATGTAGTATTGTTATAATTTTTGAAAATCTTACTTAAAGATTGTATTTTCTATGTACTATTCTTTTCTTATTTTTCACTAGGATTAATATTGAAATCCTATTTTGGATGTTTATAGGTTGTATTTTTCTACGAACTTTTATCGGTTCTTAGACTTTACTTATTTAACTTTTTATTATTTTTTTTTCCAAAATTTAATGATATTTTTATTTTTTGAAAAAAACGTATTTCCAATACAATTTTAAAATATATTTTATATTTTATTTTAAATTTTAATTAATCTCGTTTTGCGTTCTAATAGTCGGTGTAAAACTTATAACCTATATAAGCCTTATATTTAAGGCTTAATTTTGTAGGATCGAACAAGACCAAACAAACCTATCAGAGAGGGGTGAATGGTAGGGAAAACCAAAAACCAAATCTTTTGCGGAATTAAAAGATTTACCTCTTACCGATGAAACCGATCTACAAAACAAAAACGAACCAAAACTGTTGAAGCCGCCGCCGGTCAAACCGCAGAATAACGGCCGGTCAGACCGCCCCTCCTAGCCGGTCAGACCGTCGCCTAGCCTCCGGTTGGACCGCCGCCGCACCCCGCTGGTCAGACCGCGCACACACCTACGGTCAGACCGTCGGGATCTAGAAAATATCGGTAGATGAACTCTCGAAGAAGTAGATCAAACGATTTCAACTTTATTGCATCTAAAAGTGTTTACAAAGCGCAACAACAGCACTCCTCACCAAAATCTCGACCTAACTCGAAACCCTAGCTATTCTCTAAAATTTCTCACTTGATAATCGATATCTAGGAGGCACACACTCTCTCTCAATTTATACCACAAAATCCTTCTACTCAAAGTAGGAGTAGAACTCCTATTCACAATAGGACTCAACCTCCTACTCATAGTAGAAGCAGAACTCCTATTCCCAATAGGACTCATTCAATCTAACTTTCCGAATCTGGACTCCCTTCCAAATTCGACTCCACATACGATCCCTCTCGTATGTCATATGGATTTTTCATCTTCCATGTGCATTATCCTCTAGCCTTTTAGTATCCCACTTGCTGGACGTTTACTTTTCCTAAGTCGACTCCGATCCGACACCGGCAATACTATTCGAGGCCTCAAGCAATACCTGCACATATATGACAAAGAAACGATATACCGATCACAAGTTTGTCCAAATTTTACTCACATTAGCTTGTCAACAGTAACCATACACATAGGAATCATCTACAAATCAAATCCACAAAGAAACAATCCAAAATCGAGAAATCAAACCGAAATCAAAGTCGGCTGGTCAGACCACACCGGTCTGACCGACAGTGAGTCGGAGTCTGACCGCAAACCGAAGTCGGTCTGACCAACTATGAATCGGACTCAGCCGGTCTGACCGCACACACACCTTCGGTCAGACCGTGCACATACACCGGTCTGACTGGTGTTGTCTGGTCGGTCTAACCGCCACACAAAATATCACACATAGTAGCATCAAAACACAAACCCAATGTTTCATCATATAAAATATAAATCAAACTCATTTGGTTCAACAATCTCCCCCTTGATGAAACCATTGGAAAACCCAACAAAACTAATTGGTTTGTGATGTTTTGTGAAGCAACCCAAAAAACATTTCGAATGCAAGAATGAAAATTCTTCTGTGAAAATCCATCCTTGAAAATGAAAATGATGCACAATTTTGTTTCCTTGTTCTCTCCCTTTTGACAATGAGTTCATCAATGATGAGAAGCATGGAAGAGCTTTGCATTATATCTAAGTAACTCTAGTTAGAAAAAGTGACTAGCTAATTAACAAGCTTACACTGGAGTAAAAACATGAACCTAAAATATTACAACTAAGATCAATTCAACATTAATGATTCATTATTTCAATGATTTAACATGCAATATATTCACAAGTGCAAAGACTGAAAGAAAAACCCAAGTATATATACCTATGATATTGATACTCTTTCTCAAATTAATTCCTTCTCCAAAAATAACCGAGAGAACTTTTAGCTCTTTCTTTTTGAAACTTTTTCTCTCGGTTATTACATGTACGTCCTTGTTGTCAAGACTGTTTCCAAGGATTCGGTACCCCTTTTTTTATCTCACCGTGAATACGTCCTTGTCATCAAGACTCTTTCCAAGGATTCGGTATTCATTTTTTTCTCTCATATAGATAAGCATTTATGTACTCTTGCAGTGATTGCAACAAAAAGATTAATATGAGGAATAACAGCTCACAAAGCATATATAAAAGCATTAATCATTCAATCTAAGCACTTGCTTCAATATTGCATATTTCATTAATTCAAATAAAAGAATTATGTGCCATGTATCATATCATTTAAAAGCAATATCAAAAGCTCAAGTATTTACTAAAATGCACACAAGCTAATATAGTAATCAAATTATCTAACAAGCATTGCTAGCAAGCACTAGAATATACTAAAGATATAAGACATAGCTCATCCACCTTTTATTTTCTTTTCCTTTTTCTCCCTTTTTTATCACACCATGCATGAATTAAAACATGAATGCAAATGAAGAAGGAAAATATGCATAGAACAAAGAGCCAACAACTCTCCCCCTCAATTGATGCCAAAAGGATGAATAACACCCAATTCTCCCCTAAGAAAAGCAAAGCGAGAAAAGTCCAACGGTTTGGTAAAATATCTGCGAGTTGCAACTTTGTATCCACAAATTTTAATTCAACAACTCCCTTATCGACAAGAATGCAAAAAAATAAACTCCCCTCAAATTAACCTCCAATTCTCCCCAAAGAAAAATCAAGAAGAAATCAAAGATTTTTGAAGAAGACATCCAATTGCCAATGATATCATCAAGGTTCTCATAAATTGACATATATCCACTTGTACTAACAAAAACTACTACCTCAAACACTAGCATATGAAAGGCTAATAATCAAGAGAGTAGAACAAAATTATGTCAATCCAAAATTACCTAGATGTTACCATGAAAAACAATCGTTGTCTCCACATTGCACACACATGTGGAGTATGCCATCAAAATACCTACGAACAAGAAGATGTCGAGGCCTCTATGTTGGGGTTAGAAATAAGAAAATTTGGAATCCAACACTAAGGACTAGTAGAACCAGTAGGTACATATGCACACACAAAATCAGAACCAGACTTACCTAAAAACTTACCTTGTCGCTTCACAAAAGTCTGATTTGAATTATGCACAAAACTGCCCCGTGGCCGATCTGACCGCCATTGTACCTACGGTCTAACCGAGCCTGGCTGCCGGTCTGACGCCTGGTTCACCTGCGGTCTGACCGACTGGTCAGTGTCGGTCTGACCGTGCTCCTTGAACCAAAACCCGATTTTTGCCATCGTCTTTTCGCAAAAGCAATTTCACTTTCCTTTTTCTATTTACGAGCAAGTCTAAAGCAAAATCCAACCAAATGTCCATCTTTTCCACAAAACGAACAAGTGTATTTCTCATGATGATTAGAAGCACAAGTAGAAACAGATGGTTTAGCAACAGAAGTAGCAACAAGTGGTTTTGCAATCACAGCATTGGTTTTGGAGGATGATGCATTCAAAGAAGTCATGACGCCAGCAGATTTAAACACAATGAGTTTAGGATCTGGTTTAGTCAAAATTTCACCTCTCTCAGTTATACTCAAAACAACATGGGGATGCCTAGAAAAGTGAACATAGGGATCAAAACCTAAACCACGGTTGTCTGTGCTAACCTTTGATTGATCCAAAATCATGTTGAGATTCTTTTTACCATCAGAAAAACGTTGCAAAGAACTTTTCAAGTAAGAAATCTCTTGAGTCAAAGTAGCACAATTTTTGCAAGCATCCAAAAGACCTTTCTGTTTTCTACAAGTTTGACAAGAAATCACTTCGCCTTGCTTAACTATTTCTTCCATATGCCTAACACGATCTAAGACATCTTTTAATTTGAATTCATTAGCAAGACATGATGAGCAAGGTTTTGCACTAGATTGTTTCAACCTTTTAGAGCTAATTGCATTAAATATTGAGCTAGCAAACAAGATAATTTGACATTTCTTTAAAGCTCCTTTTGTTAAAAATAATTCATCAGTCAATCTAGTATTCATGGCAAAGCTAAGAGCAAGACAAGATTCAAATTTTCGAGTTTTCTTAGATTCAATATCAAGATTCTTGGCATAAACATCTCTAATTGACTTAATTTAAGCAAATAAAACCTCACAAGATTTGCAGTTATCATCATCAGAAGCAAGAGATCTTAATCTATTATTTTCAGCTTTCAGAGAATCAATAACTACTTCATGTTGATTAATCTTCTTTTCAAATTTATAAATCTTGTAACCAACTCTAGCAATAACATCTTGAAGATATTCAACACTAGGAGCAGGAGTTACCTCATTATCATCTTCAGAATCTTCATCAATGATGTTGGCCATGAAACAAATCCCAGCAATGTTCTTCTTCTTGTCATCATCTTCATCACTTTTAAAATCAACATCACTTGATTCTCGAACCGCTTCATATGCTGCATCAATTACCTTTTGGTAAAACTTCTTCATCTTCATATTTTTTGCTTGCATTTTGTTTTGCTTAGCGTCCTTGGATCCATCTTGAGGCTTTGCCTCCTCCAATGTACCTTTTCTAGCCTTGGGACACCGAGATCGAATGTGTGCTGGTTGTCCACACCCGAAACAACGAATTGGTCCTCCTCTCCTCCCGGACTCCGACATTATTCACGCTCAAAAATTTCGTTAGCAACGATACCAAGTCTTCCTCACCGATTTCCTCCAGCTTGATCATCGGACATGGCGAGAAAGCAAGCATTGACTGTGAAGCGAATCGAAGATGTAGAAGAAGGCAGCAAAGTAGAAGATTTCGAATCAGTCCTTTTAGAAAGAATGTTCATCTCATAGGTTTTCAATTTGGTATAAAGAACATCCAAAGTCAAAGTGTTCATATTAACAGATTCCTGAATTGAGGTAACCTTAACTTCCCAACCCTTCATATCAAGACCATTCATAAAATGATGAGCAACCTCAGGCTGAGAATAATTGTCATTATAAGAAGAATCAACATATCTAAGATTACTCAAAATTTTGTTAAAACGGCCTAGATAGTCATCCAAGGACTCCTCGTGTGTCATCTCAAATTTGATGTACTCCTTTTTGAAAACATCTTTTCGCAACTCTCTAATGTTTGAAGATCCAGTATGAAAATCATTCAACGCTTTCCAAATCTCATTAGCAGTAGCAAGATGCGAAATACGATCAAAGTCGGAGCGAGAAATTGCATTAAGAATAATATTCTGAGCTTTGCAATTATTTTCAAAGTCCAATTTGAGAGAAGGAGTGTCAATGCGATCAGGGATGTCATAAGATTGTGAAACTTTTAGCCAAATGTCATAACCTTGAGATGTTATGTAAGATTCCGTCTTTTTCTTCCAATAGTCAAAATCGGTTCCATTGGAAACATGAGGTTTGTTTGAGAACTTTTCAGCCATTGCAAAAGATCAGAAAAGCAAATCAAGAACGAGGCTCTGATACCACTTGTAGGATCGAACAAGACCAAACAAACCTATCAAAGGGGGGTGAATGGTAGGGAAAACCAAAAACCACATCTTTTGCGGAATTAAAAGATTTACCTCTTACCGATGAAACCGATCTACAAAACAAAAACGAACCGAACCTGTTGAAGCCGCCGCCGGTCACACCGCAGTATAACGGCCGGTCAGACCACCCCTCCTAGCAGGTCAGACCGCCGTCTAGCCTCCGGTTGGACCGTCGCTGCAACCCGCCAGTCAGACCGCGCACACACCTACGGTCAGACCGTCGGGATCTAGAAAACACCGGTACATGAACTCTCTAAGAAGTAGATCAAACTATTTCAACTTTATTGCATCTAAAAGTGTTTACAAAGTGCAACAACAACACTCCTCACCAAAATCTCGACCTAACTTGAAACCCTGGCTATTCTCTCAAATTTCTCTCTTGATAATCGATATCTAGGAGGCACACCCTCCCTCTCAATTTATGCCACAAATCCTCCTACTCAAAGGAGGAGTAGAACTCCTATTCACAATAGGACTCAACCTCCTACTCATAGTAGAAGCAGAACTCCTATTCCCAATAGGACTCCAATTCCCAATAGGACTCATTAAATCTAATTTTCCGAATCTGGACTCCATCCAAATTTGACTCTGCATACGATCCCTCTCGTATGCCATATGGATTCTCCATCTTCCATGTGCATTATCCTCTAGCCTTTTAGTATCCCACGTGCTGGACATCTAATTCTCCCAAGTCGACTCCGATCCGACACTGGCAATACTATCCGAGGCCTCAAGCAATACCTGCACATATACGAGATAGAAACGATATACCGAGCACAAGTTTGTCCAAATTTGACTCACATTAGCTTGTCAACAAGAACTATACGCATAGGAATCATCTAGAAATCAAATCCACAAAGAAATAATCCAAAATCGAGAAATCAAACCGACGCAACTACCCAACCACTTGATCTTCGAGCCAACCACCCGACCCGCACCAGGGCCGGCCACAATTGTCTTGGTTGGGAGCAACTACCCCGACTCCTCTTATCGTAGGCTCTCCCAACCACAACTAGGAGGACCAATTTGGCGCCTCGGTCCTGATCCCTGCAATGACGCCGACCCAAGAAGACCAAGACCACCATCTCAGGGAGGATGCTTCTTCCCAAAGGGATGACAGAGGAAGATAGGAAAGGGACAACTCGACCAAGGATGACGTCACCCGACAAGACTGCGCACAAGACGCCTGCAGCGATTAGGACCTGTAGGACTTGTGTGTGTGTGCTTTTGAGATATTTTCTTGTACTTTCTCTTTGCTTTAGGGCATAGCTTTCTTGATCCCCAAGTCCTCTTGTAACTGTCCCCCTTTGAGCTATGAAAGGGAGGGCAGATGGTGAGTTTGGGGGATCGATCTTTTGGATCTTGAGGCGAAGCCCTCACAATTTGCTTCGAGGCTCTAAAGCTCGAAACCACTGTACTCATTCATAGTTCATACACCATCCTAACAAAGAACACCGGACGTAGGCCTATTATCCTCCGGAGAGCTGAACCAAGATAAACCCCTTTGTCTCTTGGCTCGCTTTGTGTTCGAGTCGACGATTGGATCCTATCAATAGGCGCCTCGACCATTCTTTCACCTCCCCGGGCAACCCCGGGAGGACTTGCCGACCACCCTTCGACAGCTGGTGGGCCTGGTAGGGGCATCGTCTTTACCGATCAGAGCGATTCGACGACTATTCTCTTCTCCTCCGACTTCAAGGCTCCCACCGGGTTGATGTTCGTTTTTTGGAGTTTGGTGTTTCCGCGCTGATGATTTCAGTGGCCTTACTCTCTCCAAGGAGGCGTCTATAGCGCTAGAGCGCTCGCTACACTACGGCATGCGATGGCTAGGCGAGGCCTGTAGCCACTCATCCCAATATCTCGCCGCCCACGTTGTGGCTTCGAGGACGGCTCGCTTGGATGCGGGTCGAATGCATGCCTAGGCGTTACAACGCGCGCCTAGCTTCCCTATGGCATCACGCATCTTCCCACACTCCTCCTGCGTCTGGCCACATCTCTAGCTCCCCCACGCAGGGGTACACCAGGGGGATCCCCTGATGCGGTTCGCCACATCATGTGACCCGGACCCAGAAGTTGCGCAGTACGGAGTTCGCTCCCGGCAATCGCTGGCCGATCAACTTCGCCAAGATGGCGGAGGTGGTTTCGGATGAGCAGGCCTCGGGCACCCAAGAGTTTGACACCCATCGCAACGCTCGTCGAGGTCAAGACATTGATCCAGCCGTGCGACATGGGCGAACTTGACCGACTCGAGTTCACTCTCAAATCCCGGCTTCCGCCTTCTTCGGAGAGGCCGAGCAGCGGCGGGGTTCTCATATGCCGATTGCTGACCTGGTGATCATCGAGCGTGCACTTGTTGCTTTGCCCGATTTCCTAGAGGTACGGAAGGCGGTGGCTATGACACAGGAGGTGGTCTCGTAGCTCAGCATCTCAGGCCATTCCAAGTGCCTCCCCAGGGTGCCTGCCGACAGGGGCTATGACAACCTTTAAGGTTAGGGCACGCGCCACCTCTTCATGCCCACCGAGCCCTGCTGGTGGAGGCCGAGACCGCGCCGGTCGCCACGAGCGGACGTCTGGGAGAAGCTTCCCTAGCCGAGTAGCAAGGCAGTTCCCATGATGGGGGTGCGCATAGGGGCCAACCGTCAAGGCACCTAGCAACCAAATCCGGCAGGGCAGGAGTGAACCAACCAGTCACTACATATCCCGTTTCTCCGAGCAGCGCAAGACTGTTGTAAACATCTTAGATGATGTCGTCATGAGAATCTTCTCCGAGGTTTTCGCAAGCCCTTCGAGCTATTTCAGAATTTGGTCATGTTCCCACCGACCACCTTCGCGAATATGATTCGTACCACAGAGCGCTACGGCGAAGCTGAGGACGCTGGGTGGAAGTGGGGGCACGGCCACGAGAGCCAACCACCAAGAGGGCCTCATGGCAGGGGGTTGGTCAGAAACGTCCGACCGTTCCCGAGAGAGCCCGCCTCCCGGCTCGCCGATCTCCTCAGGGGAGCATGGCAACGTAGGAGCCTTGCCAAGGAGTCGCTGCTATAGGGGAACCTAGCCAGAGACTATGAATTGAGGCCTTGGGTGAGATGATCCGGGAAGTGCGTGATGGGCCCATCAACCTACACGCAAGGGCCCAGCAATCTAGCAGGCAGCTACATGCCCTGTAGGACCACTCACCCTAGGGGGCGCGGGACGTCCCGCCGCTCCCAAGGAGACATAGGAGGAGGCCGCGGTACCCAACGCGAAAGCAAGAATGTCATGAGGAAGGCAATCCTTGGGTGTTGTCCCGCACAGATGGTGCGGTCCCTGAAGTAAAGGCCGTCGTGGGGGTCCGTCAGCCACAGACACCGTTCACCCATGGGGAGGAAGCTGCACCTGCAGAGTCCTTTGACTATTTTCGACGTTTGGAGGCACCAATTTCCTTCTCTTGATTGGATTGGTGAGCCAAGGTTCCAAACCCCACACGCTACCCGTTGGTGGTGGCTTCCGTGGTCTTGGAGGTAGTCCTCGAGCGCATTCTTGTGGACGGGGGAAGCGGGATCAACGTGCTCTTTCGGGGAACGTTGCGTGATTTTGGAATCCCTGTCACTGCCTTAGATCCTATAGAGTCCCCCTTTTACGAGGTCGTCCTAGGAAGGGCAAGTGTACCGCTTGGCCTAATCTCCCTCCTAATGACGATTGGGACGCAATAAAACCACCGTTATGAGCTCATCAAGTGTCATGTGATAGACTTCGAGGATGCATACAACGCGGTGCTCGGGCGCCTAGCCCTCGCCAATTCCTAGCGGTCCCACACTATGCATACCTAGTCCTCAAGATGCCAGGCCCCGCCGGAACAATTTCTATCCAGGGGGATCATGCCGTCTCCTATGAGTGCGAGAGCCGCAACCTCATCCTCAGCCAAGCCGCTGAACACTCACGCCGCGGGCGAGGGTTTCCTTCTCAGGCTGGTGGCGCCCGCTTCCGTTGAAGCATAAGGATATCGGCCATAAGGAGGAAAGGGAGAGGGGGCTCGAGAGCCCCCGGGGTTCGTCTCAAAAGGTTGCCCTCAAACCTGTCACTCCCACCGCCTCGAAAAATCCCCGGAGAGCTCCGTCGCTGGTCACGTCACCCATCGTCAAGGATCCTTCGAACCGACCCTTGGAGACAGCCCGAGGTGTTCAGCCATCGAGACATTAAGCACTGCTCCAGTCCATGACCAAAAGCTAAGTACCGCGTTCAATTGTTCGTAATAAAGCAATTCCGATTCTAAACGATTTGTTTGCACATCCCGCCCGGACGTATGTGAACCTCCCGTGGTTCGGCAGCCCTCCCGAGCGTATCCGTCGCCATTTTCGACACCTTCCTCGCAAACACCCATGGCTAGTCCCGAGTAGCACGGCTCGGGCTTTTTCAGCCAAATGGCATTTTAAAGGAGGGCTCGAGGGCCACATTTGAACTGTTCGGGGGCCCATTCTTTGCCCGTCCGATTGACCCCGGTGGTTCGAGCCTCGACATTCCTCACGATAGGGCCGGTCCCATACCCGAGGCCGGCTAGGGTCGAGGCCTTCCTTGTGACGATCGACGCTAGGCGAATGGGCTCGAGGCTCTCAACGCCTATGTCTTGCGTATACGGTTAAGTTGCCTAAGCTCGACTTGGAATCTACCCGGACCGTGGTCTCTTGATGGCCCAACTCGCTCTACCTCGAGGGCCAAACATGCAGGAGTAGTCGGTCGTCGCCCCTACGGTTACTCGCTACGTACACGGCTAAGTGGCCCGAGCTAGACCGAGCATCCGTCGGATCCGTCCATTTTGGTCTTCAGTCGCTCAATCATGATGGTCATACATGAACCGAGTAATCGTCGAAACCCTTCTATCACTGCTCATTTGCAACGTATAAGGCTAAGTCGTTCGAGCTTGACTAGGGATCCCCGGATCCGTCTATTGAGGCCCCGCCGCTCGGCTTCGAAGGTCAAACACGGAGTGAATGGGTGGTTGTCCCATCACGTGCTAGCCCGATGCCCTAACAGCAACGATGCCCGAGCCCAACTGTGAGTTCTCGGGCTCTGTCCCGCCGAAGAACCTCAGTCACTCGCGCAAGATAGTCAGGCGTATAGCAAACTTCGACTACCCCTCGAGTGAACTAGGTTGCCTATGGGGGGTGTCACCCTGGGGTAGCTCACAAAGTGGAGTTAAAGTCAACTGAAGTCGGACCGAGAGTCCTCGGGACGGGGTCGGAAGCCTGACCTCCTCTTGGGGTCGGCCGTCCCGACCTCTCCCTAGGTCCGACCTTGGCGTGCCTTCTCGACCTCAGCTCATCGGCCCGACCTCAGATCTCCTCAGGAAGGAAGGCTTGATTTGCAAGGATCGCAGAGGAGGAAAGGAGGGGACAACCCGACAGGAGATGACGTCACCCAACAGGACTGCGCAGAAGGTACCTGTGGAGGACGAATCCCAAGGTAGGATAGAGCACGAGATGCCCACAACGTGCAGGACTCAGGAGATCTCTATGTACTTTTTAGATGTTGTTTGTACTTGCTTTTTAGTCTTTAGTCTTAGCTTTCTTGGCCCCCAAGTCTTCTTGTAACTGCCCCCTTTGAGCTATAAAAGGGAGGGTAGGAGGAACATGCAGGGGGCTAAGCTTTTTGGATCGCTTTCGGAGAACTCTTCTCTGAGCTTGAGTCCTTGGAGACCAAATACAATAGATCCCCAAGAAATCACTTCGTCTTGCTTAACTATTTCTTCCATATGCCTAACACGATCTAAGACATCTTTTAATTTGAATTCGTTAGCAAGACATGATGAGCAAGGTTTTGCACTAGATTGTTTCAACCTTTTAGAGCTAATTGCATTAAATATTGAGCTAGAAAAAAGATAATTTGACATTTTTTTAAAGCTCCTTTTGTTAAAAATAATTCATCAGTCAATCTAGTATTCATGGCAAAGCTAAGAGCAAGGCAAGATTCAAATTTTTGAGTTTTCTTAGATTCAATATCAAGATTCTTGGCATAAACATCTCTAATTGACTTAATTTCAGCAAATAAAACCTCACAAGATTTGCAGTTATCATCATCAGAAGCAAGAGATCTTAATCTATTATTTTCAGCTTTCAGAGAATCAATAACTACTTCATGTTGATTAATCTTCTTTTCAAATTTATAAATCTTGTAACCAACTCTAGCAATAACATCTTGAAGATATTCAACACTAGGAGCAGGAGTTACCTCATTATCATCTTCAGAATCTTCATCAATGCTGTTGGCCATGAAACAAATCCCAGCAATGTTCTTCTTCTTGTCATCATCTTCATCACTTTTAAAATCAACATCACTTGATTCTCGAACCGCTTCATATGCTGCATCAATTACCTTTTGGTAAAACTTCTTCATCTTCATATTTTTTGCTTGCATTTTGTTTTGCTTAGCGTCCTTGGATCCATCTTGAGGCTTTGCCTCCTCCAATGTACCTTTTCTAGCCTTGGGACACTGAGATCGAATGTGTGCTGGTTGTCCACACCCGAAACAACGAATTGGTCCTCCTCTCCTCCTGGACCTGACATTATTCACAGCTCAAAAAATTCTGTTAGCAAACGATACCAAGTCTTCCTCACTGATTTCCTCCAGTTGATCATCGGACATGGCAGAGAAAGCAGCAAGCATTGACTGTGAAGCAGAATCAGAAGATGTAGAAGAAGGCAGCAAAGTAGAAGATTTCGAATCAGTCCTTTTAGAAAGAATGTTCATCTCATAGGTTTTCAATTTGGTATAAAGAACATCCAAAGTCAAAGTGTTCATATTAACAGATTCCTGAATTGAGGTAACCTTAACTTCCCAACCCTTCATATCAAGACCATTCATAAAATGATGAGCAACCTCAGGCTGAGAATAATTGTCATTATAAGAAGAATCAACATATCTAAGATTACTCAAAATTTTGTTAAAACGGCCTAGATAGTCATCCAAGGAGTCCTCGTGTGTCATCTCAAATTTGATGTACTCCTTTTTGAAAACATCTTTTCGCAACTCTCTAATGTTTGAAGATCCAGTATGAAAATCATTCAACGCTTTCCAAATCTCATTAGCAGTAGCAAGATGCGAAATACGATCAAAGTCGGAGCGAGAAATTGCATTAAGAATAATATTCTGAGCTTTGCAATTATTTTCAAAGTCCAATTTGAGAGAAGGAGTGTCAATGCGATCAGGGATGTCATAAGATTGTGAAACTTTTAGCCAAATGTCATAACCTTGAGATGTTATGTAAGATTCCATCTTTTTCTTCCAATAGTCAAAATCGGTTCCATTGGAAACATGAGGTTTGTTTGAGAACTTTTCAGCCATTGCAAAAGATCAGAAAAGCAAATCAAGAACGAGGCTCTGATACCACTTGTAGGATCGAACAAGACCAAACAAACCTACCAAAGGGGGGTGAATGGTTGGGAAAACCAAAAACCACATCTTTTGCGGAATTAAAAGATTTACCTCTTACCGATGAAACCGATCTACAAAACAAAAACGAACCGAACCTGTTGAAGCCGCCGCCGGTCACACCGCAGTATAACGGCCGGTCAGACCACCCCTCCTAGCAGGTCAGACCGCCGCCTAGCCTCCGGTTGGACCGTCGCCGCAACCCGCCAGTCAGACCGCGCACACACCTACGGTCAGACCGTCGGGATCTAGAAAACACCGGTACATGAACTCTCTAAGAAGTAGATCAAACTATTTCAACTTTATTGCATCTAAAAGTGTTTACAAAGTGCAACAACAACACTCCTCACCAAAATCTCGACCTAACTTGAAACCCTGGCTATTCTCTCAAATTTCTCTCTTGATAATCGATATCTAGGAGGCACACCCTCCCTCTCAATTTATGCCACAAATCCTCCTACTCAAAGGAGGAGTAGAACTCCTATTCACAATAGGACTCAACCTCCTACTCATAGTAGAAGCAGAACTCCTATTCCCAATAGGACTCCAATTCCCAATAGGACTCATTAAATCTAATTTTCCGAATCTGGACTTCATCCAAATTTGACTCTGCATACGATCCCTCTCGTATGCCATATGGATTCTCCATCTTCCATGTGCATTATCCTCTAGCCTTTTAGTATCCCACATGCTGGACATCTAATTCTCCCAAGTCGACTCCGATCCGACACTGGCAATACTATCCGAGGCCTCAAGCAATACCTACACATATACGAGATAGAAACGATATACTGAGCACAAGTTTGTCCAAATTTGACTCACATTAGCTTGTCAACAGTAACTATACGCATAGGAATCATCTAGAAATCAAATCCACAAAGAAATAATCCAAAATCGAGAAATCAAACCGACGCAACTACCCAACCACTTGATCTTCGAGCCAACCACCCGACCCGCACCAGGGCCGGCCACAATTGTCTTGGTTGGGAGCAACTACCCTGACTCCTCTTATCGTAGGCTCTCCCAACCACAACTAGGAGGACCAATTTGGCGCCTCGGTCCTGACCCCTGCAACGACGCCGACCCTAGAAGACCAAGACCACCATCTCGGGGAGGACGCTTCTTCCCCAAGGGATGACAGAGGAAGATAGGAAAGGGACAACTTGACCAAGGATGACGTCACCCGACAAGACTGCGCACAAGACGCCTGCAGCGATTAGGACCCGTAGGACTTGTGTGTGTGTGCTTTTGAGATATTTTCTTGTACTTTCTCTTTGCTTTAGGGCATAGCTTTCTTGATCCCCAAGTCCTCTTGTAACTGTCCCCCTTTGAGCTATAAAAGGGAGGGCAGATGGTGAGTTTGGGGGATCGATCTTTTGGATCTTGAGGCGAAGCCCTCACAATTTGCTTCCAGGCTCTAAAGCTTGAAACCACTGTACTCATTCATAGTTCATACACCATCCTAACAAAGAACACTGGACGTAGGCCTATTATCCTCCGGGAGAGCTGAACCAGTATAAACCCCTTTGTCTCTTGGCTCGCTTTGTGTTCGAGTCGACGATTGGATCCTATCAATAGGCGCCTCGACCATTCTTTCACCTCCCTGGGCAACCCCCTGGGAGGACTTGCCGACCACCCTTCGATAGCTGGTGGGCCTGGTAGGGGCATCGTCTTTACCGATCAAAGCGATTCGACGACTATTCTCTTCTCCTCCGACTTCAAGGCTCCCACCGGGTCGATGTTCGTTTTTTGGAGTTTGGTGTTTCCGCGCTGATGATTTCAGTGGCCTTACTCTCTCCAAGGAGGCGTCTATAGCGCTAGAGCGCTCTGCTACACTACGGCATGCGATGGCTAGGGCGAGGCCTGTAGCCACTCATCCCAATATCCCAGTCGCCCACGTTGTGGCTTCGAGGACGGGCTCTGCTTGGATGCGGGTCGAATGCATGCCTAGGCGTTACAACGCGCGCCTAGCTTCCCTATGGCATCACGCATCTTCCCACACTCCTCCTGCGTCTGGCCACATCTCTAGCTCCCCCACGCAGGGGTACACCAGGGGGATCCCCTGATGCGGTTCGCCACATCATGTGACCCGGACCCAGAAGTTGCGCAGTACGGAGTTCGCTCCCGGCAATCGCTGGCCGATCAACTTCGCCAAGATGGCGGAGGTGGTTTCGGATGAGCAGGCCTCGGGCACCCAAGAGTTCGACGCCCATCGCAACGCTCGTCGAGGTCAAGACATTGATCCAGCCGTGCGACATGGGCGAACTCGACCGACTCGAGTTCACTCTCAAATCCTGGCTTCCGCCTTCTTCGGAGAGGCTGAGCAGCGGCGGGGTTCTCATATGCCGATTGCTGACCTGGTGATCGTCGAGCGTGCACTTGTTGCTTTGCCCGATTTCCTAGAGGTACGGAAGGCGGTGGCTATGACACAGGAGGTGGTCTCGTAGCTCAGCATCTCAGGCCAATCCAAGTGCCTCCCCAGGGCGCCTGCCGACAGGGGCTATGACAACCTTTAAGGGTAGGGCACGCGCCACCTCTTCATGCCCACCGAGCCCTGCTGGTGGAGGCCGAGACCGCGCCGGTCGCCACGAGCGGACGTCTGGGAGAAGCTTCCCTAGCCGAGTAGCAAGGCAGTTCCCATGATGGGGGTGCGCATAGGGGCCAACCGTCAAGGCACCTAGCAACCAAATCCGACAGGGCGGGAGTGAACCAACCAGTCACTACATATCCCGTTTCTCCGAGCAGCGCAAGACTGCTGTAAACATCTTAGATGATGTCGTCATGAGAATCTTCTCCGAGGTTTTCGCAAGCCCTTCGAGCTATTCCGGAATTTGGTCATGTTCCCACCGACCACCTTCGCGAATATGATTCGTACCACAGAGCGCTACGGCGAAGCTGAGGACGCTGGGTGGAAGTGGGGGCACGGCCACGAGAGCCAACCACCAAGAGGGCCTCATGGCAGGGGGTTGGTCAGAAACGTCCGACCGTTCCCGAGAGAGCCCGCCTCCCGGCTCGCCGATCTCCTCAGGGGAGCATGGCAACGTAGGAGCCTTGCCAAGGAGTCGCTGCTATAGGGGAACCTAGCCAGAGACTATGAATTGAGGCCTTGGGTGAGATGATCCGGGAAGTGCGTGATGGGCCCATCAACCTACACGCAAGGGCCCAGCAATCTAGCAGGCAGCTACATGCCCTGTAGGACCACTCACCCTAGGGGGCGCGGGACGTCCCGCCGCCCCCAAGGAGACATAGGAGGAGGCCGCGGTACCAAACGCTGAAAGCAAGAATGTCATGAGGAAGGCAATCCTTGGGTGTTGTCCCGCACAGATGGTGCGGTCCCTGAAGTAAAGGCCGTCGTGGGGGTCCGTCAGCCACAGACACCGTTCACCCATGGGGAGGAAGCTGCACCTGCAGAGTCCTTTGACTATTTTCGACGGTTGGAGGCACCAATTTCCTTCTCTTGATCGGATCGGTGAGCCAAGGTTCCAAACCCCACACGCTACCCGTTGGTGGTGGCTTCCGTGGTCTTGGAGGTAGTCCTCGAGCGCATTCTTGTGGACGGGGGAAGCGGGATCAACGTGCTCTTTCGGGGAACGTTGCGTGATTTTGGAATCCCTGTCACTGCCTTAGATCCTATAGAGTCCCCCTTTTACGAGGTCGTCCTAGGAAGGGCAAGTGTACCGCTTGGCCTAATCTCCCTCCTAATGACGATTGGGACGCAATAAAACCACCGTTATGAGCTCATCAAGTGTCATGTGATAGACTTCGAGGATGCATACAACGCGGTGCTCGGGCGCCTAGCCCTCGCCAATTCCTAGCGGTCCCACACTATGCATACCTAGTCCTCAAGATGCCAGGCCCCGCCGGAACAATTTCTATCCAGGGGGATCATGCCGTCTCCTATGAGTGCGAGAGCCGCAACCTCATCCTCAGCCAAGCCGCTGAACACTCACGCCGCGGGCGAGGGTTTCCTTCTCAGGCTGGTGGCGCCCGCTTCCGTTGAAGCATAAGGATATCGGCCATAAGGAGGAAAGGGAGAGGGGGCTCGAGAGCCCCCGGGGTTCGTCTCAAAAGGTTGCCCTCAAACCTGTCACTCCCACCGCCTCGAAAAATCCCCGGAGAGCTCCGTCGCTGGTCACGTCACCCATCGTCAAGGATCCTTCGAACCGACCCTTGGAGACAGGCCTGAGGTGTTCAGCCATCGAGACATTAAGCACCTGCTCCAGTTCCATGACCAAAAAGCTAAGTACCGCGTTCAATTGTTCTGTAATAAAGCAATTCCGATTCTAAACTGATTTGTTTGCACATCCCGGCCCCGGACGTATGTGAACCTCCCGTGGTTCGGCAGCCCTCCCGAGCAGTATCCGTCGCCATTTTCGACACCTTCCTCGCAAACACCCATGGCTAGTCCTGAGTAGCACGGCTCGGGCTTTTTCAGCCAAATGGCATTTTAAAGGAGGGCTCGAGGGCCACATTTGAACTGTTCGGGGGCCCATTCTTTGCCCGTCCGATTGACCCCGGTGGTTCGAGCCTGACATTCCTCACGATAGGGGCCGGTCCCATACCCGAGGCTGGCTAGGGTCGAGGCCTTCCTTGTGACGATCAGACGCTAGGCGAATGGGCTCGAGGCTCTCAACGCCTATGTCTTGCGTATACGGTTAAGTTGCCTAAGCTCGACTTGGAATCTACCCGGACTGTGGTCTCTTGATGGCCCAACTCGCTCTACCTCGAGGGCCAAACATGCAGGAGTAGTCGGTCGTCGCCCCTACGGTTACTCGCTACGTACACGGCTAAGTGGCCCGAGCTAGACTGAGCATCCGTCGGATCCGTCCATTTTGGTCTTCAGTCGCTCAATCATGATGGTCATACATGAACCGAGTAATCGTCGAAACCCTTCTATCACTGCTCATTTGCAACGTATAAGGCTAAGTCGTTCGAGCTTGACTAGGGATCCCCCGGATCCGTCTATTGAGGCCCTGGCCGCTCGGCTTCGAAGGTCAAACACGGAGTGAATGGGTGGTTGTCCCATCACGTGCTAGCCCGATGCCCTAACAGCAACGATGCCCGAGCCCAACTGTGAGTTCTCGGGCTCTGTCCCGCCGAAGAACCTCAGTCACTCGCGCAAGATAGTCAGGCGTATAGCAAACATTCGACTACCCCTCGAGTGAACTAGGTTGCTTATGGGGGGTGTCACCCTGGGGTAGCTCACAAAGCGGAGTTAAAGTCAACTGAAGTCGGACCGAGAGTCCTCGGGACGGGGTCGGAAGCCTGACCTCCTCTTGGGGTCGGCCGTCCCGACCTCTCCCTAGGTCCGACCTTGGCGTGCCTTCTCGACCTCAGCTCATCGGCCCGACCTCAGATCTCCTCAGGAAGGAAGGCTTGATTTGCAAGGATCGCAGAGGAGGAAAGGAGGGGACAACCCGACAGGAGATGACGTCACCCAACAGGACTGCGCAGAAGGTACCTGTGGAGGACGAATCCCAAGGTAGGATAGAGCACGAGATGCCCACAACGTGCAGGACTCAGGAGATCTCTATGTACTTTTTAGATGTTGTTTGTACTTGCTTTTTAGTCTTTAGTCTTAGCTTTCTTGGCCCCCAAGTCTTCTTGTAACTGCCCCCTTTGAGCTATAAAAGGGAGGGTAGGAGGAACATGCAGGGGGCTAAGCTTTTTGGATCGCTTTCGGAGAACTCTTCTCTGAGCTTGAGTCCTTGGAGACCAAATACAATAGATCCCCAAGAACTCTCTCCATATTAATCCTTGTTCATACTTGTTAACGCCAAAATTTGGTAAGCCCTAGAGCCCGAATCGGCTAAGGTGTCCATCGGCTAATATCAAATCGGACAAGGCAAGCCGATGTAGACGATTCTGGTATGACAATATTGGAGACACCGTCAGATCAAGATGATGTGCTTCATGAGGATTGCCATATAAGGATAGAGTCATAAAAAGGCAATTGTATCTATTAATTAGGAAGAGTTTGTTAGTTTCCTATTTTATCTTTAGAAAAGTGTGTTAGTATCCGGTAAGGATTCGGTTTGTTTCCTTTTATCTTTAGGAAAGTTTGGATTTGTAATCTGTTAGGATCTCTATTTCTCTATTAGCCCATGGGTATAAATATGTAAGCCTGGGGTTCATGTAACATATCTCTTGATCAATACAACCTCCGCGCATCGCCACCTTTTTACTTTTCCACTTTTTTCATCATCCGGCGAGACTTGTCACCGGACGCAGGGCTGCATCGGCTTCGATCTCCGGCGAAGGGGTAAGTCCAAGATCCCGTCGGCCCAGGTATATCATATCTGTCTTTGGTTTCATTATCGTTTATAGATACATCGGCTTAGTTAGGACTTTCTCGGTTAGGTTCGATATTTTGATCAAGTCGATGTTTCTGTAAATGTAATGTTGCTTTAGGTAGATCTGTTATATCCATTACATTAGACAGATCTATCGGCTCATCGAGTATTAGATTATCATATATAATCTCGTGCTGTATCGGTTAGGTCCGATCTACTAGATTGTTGTCGATAATCTAAGTCTTGTTAAGCCAATAGGTTCATGCTAATGTTTCACCAGAGGGTTATCTGGTCTTATCATATGTTTCTGTTAATCTAATTCTAGTATCTCAATTTAGCTCTATCGGCTGCCTCTCGTTTTAGGGTTTCTGCCGATATCAACTAAATCGTTATTTTAGATTATATTAGTTTAGACATCTACCACCCTAAAAATTAGTCAAGGGCTTGATTGTCTAGATATTGTGTTTTTTCATACTTAGTACTGCATCAATTCAGTTTGACCTACTAAGTCATGATTAGAACCGTAGTCTCTAGCCTGCCTAATGGCTACCAATAAGGGTTTCGTCGGGATTTCAGCCGACGAATTATCTGGACATCGGCATCGGCCGGAATCGTACGATTGGCTGCCAACGGATTGGCTATTTTGATCATCGGCCTATCGGTCGATATAATTTATGATCTGTAGTTTTGTATATCTTATCGTGGCAGGATCAAATTGACTGGCACGCCCGCACTTCATCAATTCTAGGACATGCACTGGAGCTAAGCAAATCTCCCAGGCCGGCGTGTTGATTTTTTGCGTCAACACATTTTTGGCACGCCTAGTGAGACCATGTTTTGGACAACATATCTTTTTACACAGCTCGGCGGACCCATAATTACCACAATGTCTTATAAAGAGTCAAGGTCGAGGAAGAGCAATCTCTCAAGCCGATGTCAAGAGGAAGAAGATAATCAGTTTTGGGGCGATCATGGCAAAGATAATTTTGAAGCATGACTTCTCATACTCCAAAACTAGGGGGCATGTGTTAACGCCAGAATTTGGTAAGCCTCGGAGCCGAATCGGCTAAGGTGTCCATTGGCTAATATCGAATCGGACAAGGCAAGCCGATGTAGCCGTTTCTGATATGACAATATTGGAGACACCGTTGGATCAAGATGATGTGCTTCATGAGGATTGCCATATAAGGAGAGTCCTAAAAAGGCAATTGTATCTATTAATTAGGAAGAGTTTGTTAGTTTCCTATTTTATCTTTAGGAAAGTGTGTTAGTATCTGGTAAGGATTCAGTTTGTTTCTTTTTATCTTTAGGAAAGTTTGGATTTGTAATCTGTTAGGATCTCTATTTCTCTATCAGCCCATGGGTATAAATATGTAAGCCCGGGGTTCATGTAACATATCTTTCAATCAATACAACCTTGGCGCATCGCCACCTTTTTACTTTTCAACTTTGTTCATCATCCGGCGAGACTTGGCACCCGACGCAGGGCTGCATCGGCTTCGATCTCCGACGAAGGGGTAAGTTCAAGGTCCCGTCGGCCCAGGTATATCATATCTATCTTTGGTTTCATTATCGTTCATAGATACATCGGCTTAGTTAGGACTTTCTCGGTTAGGTTCGATATTCTGATCAAGTCGATGTTTTTGTAAACATAATATTGCTTAGGTAGATCTGTTATATTCATCACATTAGACTGATCTATCGGCTCAACGAGTATTAGATTATCATATATAATCTCGTGCTGTACCGGTTAGGTTCGATCTACTAGATTGTTATCGATAATCTATGTCTTGTTAAGCCAATAGGTTTATGCTAATATTTCACCGGAGGGTTAGCCTGGTCTTATCATATGTTTCTGTTTATCTAGTTATAGTATCTCAATCTAGCTCTATCGGCTTCCTCTCGTTCTAGGGTTTCTGCCGATATCGGCTAAATCATTATATTAGATTAGATTAGTTTAGACATCTACCACCCTAAAAATTAGTCAAGGACTTGATTGTCTAAATATTACGTTTCTTTCAATACTTAGTACTGCATCGATTCAGTTTGACCTACTAAGTCGTGATTAGAACCGTAGTCTCTAGCCTGCCTGATGGCTACCAATAAGGGTTTCGTCGGGGGTTTCAACCGACGAATTATCTGGACATCGGCATCGGCCGGAATCGCACGATCGGCTATCAACGGATCGGCTATTTTGATCATCGGCCTATCGGCCGATGTAATTTATGATCTGTTGTTTTGTATATCTTGTCAATGGCAGGATCAAACTGACTGACACGCCCGCACTTCATTGATTCTAGGATATGCACTGGAGCTAAGCAGATCTCCCAGGTCGGCGTGTTGATTTTTCACGTCAACAATACTCCACCCCAACAAAGAACACTGGACGTAGGCATATTATCCTCCGGGAGGGCTGAACTAGTATAAACTCTCTTGTCTCTTGGCTCATTTGTTACTCGAGTCGACCATCGGATCCATCGGTGTGAGACGCCCCGACCACTCTCTTTCACCTCCTTGGGTAGCCCTCTTAGAGGACTACCGACGATCCCGCCAACACTGCTCGATCCCGACCAAGGCCCCCTCCAGATTCAATCTACTCGGAGCTAATGTTGCATGCAAGAAAAGTTGAAAGTTCGATGGGAGGGTGACTAAGGAGACTAGATCGCCTAGGCATAACTAGTCTGACTCCGGGCCGATCCCCCAGAAGTCCAAAGTCGCCAAGGCACATCAGTCGAATTCACAGCGAATGGAAGACAGGAAGCAAAAGCCTTCCTGCTTTGGTAGTTAGGCACTTGAAGTAAAACAAGAACAAGCAGGCTTCATCATCATGGAGAGGAGAAATTTACATGAATCATGAAAAACCATGAGTTACAGAGCTAGCTTGGCAACAATTTTTTCTCCCGACAACTCTACTTCAGCATACACGTCGGGTACGTCTGCCTCCGTGATACTGACCGGCCACCCCTCGACAATAGCCTCAACCTCGGTGTGGGGGTGCAACTTGTGCACCACTCCAAGGACGTGAACCACCGTGTCTTCGCCGCCCTTCGAGGGAAGGCATTAAGGAGCTTTGGCCCTTCTTGGAGACGGGCCAAAAGCACATCATCGGCCTCGCAAGCCGCCCTTGGGTCCAACTCGAAGAGGAGCTTTCGAACCCCATCCCAATAATAGCCCCATCGAGCCTTGGCCAACTGTGTTTGAGCACGCATGTCATTGACATACTTATGCCCGACCCTCACGAACTCTGCAAGAGGAATAAATGGATAAAGCGGGCAGGAAAACAAAGAGAAAGGGGAGGGGCGAGAAGAGCTGGTCCTCACCATGGGTGTCTGCCACCGCTCCTTCCCTCCAATCCTCGGCATCAGCCTCGCCGCCTCCACTGCCGCCAACTTCTTCTCCGCCTCCACCCTTGCTGCCTCAGATGTGGCCAGTTTGGCTTCGGTATCTCTAAGTGCAGTGCTTAGGGCCTTGAGAAGACCCTTGAGATATTCCAGGTGTGCCGCAAACCCCCCGATCAAAGGCCTGAATCGCTAGGCACCTGCGTTGTGCACCATGCCCCCTCCGGCTCGAGGGAGCGGCCCACCGGAACGGGGAACAACACCCATAGCCCTCCTATAGCTGCTTAGTCAATACACTCGAGTAAAAGGGTAGAAAGAAGCCCTACCGGTTTTACGACGACCCTGGACGAGGTCGGGGGGCCACGACGGTGCTGCGAAGGCTCCCCACTCGAACTTTTCCCATCCTCCAGGGAAATGGACAACTTCCGCTTCTCCCGAGAACCTTGGGTCCCCGACGTGCACCCTGCTAAAAAAGATAGAGAAAAGAGAAGGTAGCACCTGGCAGGTGGGGCTGCTTGCAAGAAGAAAAAGCAGGGCCTTTCGGCATCGCCGACAAAAAGAGAAGAAAAGGCAAAAATTACCAACAAGTGATGGTCAACATCGTCGCCACTGGAGGTCTCCATCAGTATCCTCAGAGCATCCTCGAAGGAGTCCATGGCGTTTGGGAAGGCTTGGATGTTCAGAGGCTTGAGAATAAAAGAATACGGGTGTGGAGGTCTCTACAAATGTAGTGGCAAGGAAGTGAGGTTTAAGAAGGCCGTGTGGCAGGGTTTAAATAAGGGAAATGATTGGCTTGGTAGTGCTACTCTCGGAAATCACGCGATGGCGTGTGCATTGCATCTGAAGTGCCCCAGCCCTTCTACCTTCCCGCCGGCCACGTTACCTTAGTAAGGAATTTGGACTGTTTGCCCCAGTGGGCGGTTAGCAGTGCGCATGATGCGCCCCAGTAAAACCGTGTTCGGGCCCACTGTGACGCTTACGAGTTTAGCTCTGGCGATCAGGTTAGCGAGGCCTCTTAGTGGAGGAGTTGCTGACGTTTGTTGAGCCTTCACCCAACCCCGCATTAGACGAGGTTGACGGGACGTGACGGGCACTTTGCTTCAAACTGTCAATAACCCACGCGTGGGGCGTGAGTACCCAAATATCCATGTCGCTTCATCGACCAACTTACCCGACGCCTCACTTCAACCTCGCCCCCGATGTCCGAATACTAACAACCAGACCTCCATCTCCCGAACCAAGGCCTTTTGTTCCCATTGACACCCACCATCTGCCTCTGGGCCATGGTGGCCCGACCGGTGGCCTCCGGGCTACGGTCCGGTTCAGACCGCCCAAGGCCTTCGGGCTGGTGCGTCCCGATTACTAGCTCCCATGCTATGGTCTACTCCTGATCACAACCAACCCCCGGGTTGTGGCACATCGACCCCCAGCCTCCGGGCTGAGGAACCTTGCTTGCAGATTTCATCGGTTGTTACCAGCTTCCGAGCAAGGATTTTTGTCGATGACACTTCAAGTCTGACCCTAGACATGGATGTACCATCCAACCCCAGGTTCGGGGGCTACACCTGGAAGGTGCACCTAGACGGTGCACCAGTCAAGAATATACCGAAGAGGCCTTCGAAAATACAAACTCATGACTTCGACCTAAGACTAACTTTGACCCTAGGCCCAGATGTACCATCTACCCCCAGGCTAGGGGGCTGCACAGTGCACCTGCCGAAGCAAGATCCGAGGGCCTTGAGGGACTGTTTGGGGATCCGACCTAGTGAAACCATACCCTAAGGACGAATGTTCCATGCGTCCTTAGGCTCGGGGGCTGCTGTGGGGGGTGTTACCCCAGGGTAGCTCACATAAGGGAATGACAATCAACTGAAGTGGGCCCAAGGTCCCACTTGACCTTCGGGCCAACTGCCTGACCCGCACCAGGTCGGCCACAATTGTCTTGGTCGGGAGCAACTACCCTGACTCCTCTTGTCGTAGGCTCTCCCGACCACAACTTGGAGGACCAATTCAGTGCCTCGGTCCTGACCCCTGCAACGACACCGACCCAAGAAGACCGAGTCCACCATCTCGGGGAGGAGTCTTCTTCCCCAAGGGACGGTAGAGGAAGACTGGGAGGGGAAAACTCGACCAAGGATGACATCACCTGACAAGACTACGCACAAGACACCTGCGACGATAAGGACCCGTAGGACTTGTGTGTGTGTGTGCTTTTGAGATATTTTCTTGTACTCTCTCTTTGCTTTAGGGCATAGCTTTATTGGTCCCCAAGTCCTCTTGTAACTGCCTCCCTTTGAGCTATAAAAGGGAGGGCAAATGGTGGGTTTCGGGGGATCGATCTTTTGGAGCTTGAGGCGAAGCTCTGGCAATTTGCTTCCAGGCTCTAGAGCTCGAAACCACTGTACTCATTCATAGTTCATACACCACCCCAACAAAGAACACTGGACGTAGGCCTATTATCCTCTGGGAGGGGTGAACCAGTATAAACCCCTTTGTCTCTTGGCTCGCTTTGTGTTTGAGTCGGCCATCAGATCCTATCAATAGGCGCCCCGACCACTCTTTCGCCTCCCTGGGCAACCCCCTGGGAGGACTTGCCGACCACCCGTCGATAACTATGTAAGTGCTTCTATTTTTTTGGTTTAATGTGATCATTTTGGGATGCAGCAATATGTGTCTATATCCAAATTCGTATATAAAAGCTGAACTATTTTGGGATAGAGAAAATACTTGTAAATTTTATTTATGTTCTTTGATAAATGTAATAATTTTAGAACAGGGAAACATGTGCCAAGAATACAAAGTTGTACATGAATTGTTGCTTTGCTGCATGCATATACTTGTAAGATCAAAGTGTGTTTGATTCTTCTATGGTGATGAACAATTGGCATCTTTGATTATTGGTTTTGTTATTTGGAGTTCATTGGTAAATTGGATTTGGAGATATTTGATTTTCAGATAATGAACAGTACTGCCAACTGCATTGTCCAGTCAGACCGGGCTTGCTATGCCAATCTGACCGGAGGACACTGTGCGGTCCGAGCGCGCGGGCATCACCGGTCAGACCGGTCGAGATAGTCCGACTGCAGGCCGATTTGGTTTCGGTTTTGGTTTCTGGTTGTTTCCTTGCATATACATGAAAGTTTCGTGTTTCTATGCCCATGTATGGTTGTTTATGCTGACAATGAGTCAAGTTGGAGATAGCTTGTGCTTGGATATGGTTTCTTTGTTTAATTATGTGCAGGTAATCTTTATGCCTCGGGAAAGTGTCGCCGGTGATCGAGTTAGAGTCAACTTGGAGATAAGGTGACGTCCAAGATGGAGGTCATGCGGGATACTAAAGGGTAGAGATTGATGCACGTGATTGGTGAAGTTTCCATATGGCATACGATGGAGATATTGTATGCATATGGGATACGGAGTTTCAAATTTGGGAAGTCCAAGATTGCAACGTGTGGAATATGTAAAGTTCGTTTCTTGTACGGGAAGGTTTCCTAGTGGATTAGGACTTCTTGTATGAGTAGGATTTGTGGCTTTGGGCTGCGTATTTTGTGTATAAATAGAGAGAGAGGCATGGCTTCTCGATATCAAGTTTTAGAGAGAGTTGAGTTGAGAAAAGTTTAGGGTTTCGAGTTTTAGTCAAAATTTTGTGAGGAGTGGTGTTGATTGCACTTTGTGAACACAGAGAGAATCAATAAAGTTTCAATCTACTTTAAGAGTTCTTCGGTTTGTGTTTCTCTTGGGTGCGGCGGTCTAATCGACGGTTAGACCAGCGGCCTCCAACCGGTCAGACCGCTTGGATCATTGCGGTCAGACCGGCCTTCATCAGCTACGCTCAACACATCGGCTACATCAAGCGAATCAGCTAAGTTCTGGTGATCGGCTACACGGGCGGTCAGACCAGGCGTATACTACCGGTCAGACCGATGGTGATCTGGCGATCAGACCGAGCAACACCTCCGGTAAGTCTTATTTCTGCTGAGATTTGTTTTTGGGTGTACCAACCATTCACCCCCCTCTCGTTGGCTTAGTTTGGGAGTTCGATCCTACAATACTGTCCTTTATCCTTTATGTTTCTCTCTCCGCAACATGCAAACTTTCTCTATTGGTATGTGCTTCTCACACCTTTGTAGATAGTTATAGTAAATATGCCCGTGCGTTGCAACGAGCGTCATTTTATTTTATCATAATTATTTCAAAGTTGAAGTCTCATGTAATTTCAATTTATATCTCAAGGGTTTTTCTGCAAAATAGCCAGGCGGACTGCGGGTTAATTTTATAAACACTCAAGGGGTTTTCTACAAAATAGCTAGGTGGACTGCGGGTTAATTTTGGAAAAACTCAAGGGGTTTTCTACAAAATAGCCAGACAGAAAGAAATTTTGGTTGGAAACACTACTTGCTTTATAAATAGTTATAGATATAGATATAGATATATACTAGTAAATATACCCGTGCGTTTCAACGGGCGTCATTTTATTTTATCATAATTATTTCAAAGTTGAAGTCTCATGTAATTTCAATTTATATTTTTTTCTTTACGTCTTCACCTGAGGCCTATTTCAGCATTTGGACTGCAGGTTAATTTTATAAACACTCAAGGGTTTTTTTGCAAAATAGCCAGGTGGACTGCGGGTTAATTTTATAAACACTCAAGGGATTTTCTGTAAAATAGACAGGTGGACGGCAGGTTAATTTCGAAAAAACTCAAGGGGTTTTGTATGAATTAGGCAGTCAATCATGGGAGTCGGACACAAATTTATTCCTAGCCAAAGCTGGCTAGTTTTCTTATTTTTGTGTTTGTTTCTAACATATACATATGATCTTTGCATCTCAGTTGCCCTTACCTCCCTTCACAGCAACCTAACTTGGAAGATGACAGCAGTCTATGGCCCCTGTGTTGAACCTCTCCGCTCTGAGTTCATCTCTTGGTTCAGGAGCCATGAAATTGAGAATAATGATGACTGGATTTTCTTAGGTGACTTTAATTTCTATCGGTCCTTGGCTAATAGAAATAAACCAGGTGGTAATATCATAGATACGTTCACCTTTAATGAGGCAATCGGTCACCTGGGTCTAATTGAGTTACCGATCAAAGGAAGGGCCTTTACTTAGAGTAATATGCAGCAGGACCCACTCCTAGAGCAGTTAGACTGGTTTTTCTCCTCCATCAATTGGACTGCTGACTTCCCAGATACCAAAGTCATCCCGTTTGCTAGAACAGTCTCAGATCACATACCCTGCAAAGTGGTTATCGATACAAACATCCCTAAGTCAGCGGTTTTCCAGTTTGAGAACTTTTGGGTTGAGCAACCGGACTTCATAGAGACAGTGGCCAACTGTTGGACGCTATCCACAAATCTGGGAAACGCCTCAAAGAACATTGCAAAGAAGTTCAAGGCCTTAAGAGCAGGGCTCAAATCCTAGAGCAAAAGTTTCTCTAACCTCAAAACTCTGATTCAAAACTGCAACACGGTGATTGCTTTCATCGACTCCCTAGAGGAAAAAAGGTGCTTATTTAACACAGAAATCAACCTGAGGAAAATAGTAAAATCAAGATTACAGCGCTGGCTCCAAATGAGAAAAATCTACTGGAGGAACATATTCACGGTTAACAGAGTCAAATTGGGGGATGAATGCACAGAGTTCTTTCACAAAGATGGCCTCCATCTCCTACAGGAAAAACTCGATTGCCCAGATTAAGAACACTGACGGGGAATGGATCCAGGACCATTCAGAAAAGGCTGCCCTCTTATGGACTGCCTTCAAGGAGAGATTAGGGACTTCCTCCAACCCAATGATGGTCTTCGACCTCCAAAACATCATCCAGCTAATTGTTGGTCTAGACATCTTAGCTCAACCGATCACCCATGAAGAATTGGACATGGTGATTAAAAAGATGCCAAGGGATAAAGCCCCGGGAACGGACGGCTTAAACGGGATATTCCTCAAATCTTGCTGGTCAATCGTCAGAGAGGATTTCTACAACCTGTCCGATTCTTTTCAGCAAGGGCACACCTCCTTACGACCTATTGACAACTCTTTTATTACCCTGGTTCCGAAAAAGGATAATCCCGAGACAGTGAATGACTTCCGGCCGATCTCCTTACTCAACTCCTCCCTGAAAGTTCTAACAAAAATTCTGGTTGACAGATTGCAAAATGTTATACAATCGGTAATCCACCCCAACCAGTATGGCTTTATCCGCTCCAGAACAATTCAAGACTGTCTGGCTTGGGCCTTTGAGTACATTCATCAATGCCATCAATCCAAAAAAGAGATTATTATCCTAAAACTGGACTTCGAGAAGACCTGTGACACCATTGAACACTCCACGATTATCCTCATGATGCAAAGCCTGGGCTTCCCAGACACCTGGATTCGTTGGGTTCATGAGATCCTCTCCTCTGGAACTTCTTCGGTCCTTCTCAATGGAGTCCCTGGAAAAACATTTCGCTGCAAAAGAGGAGTATGGCAAGGAGACCCTCTCTCTCCCCTGCTTATTGTCCTGGCGTCAAAACTGATCCAAGTTCTAATAAACATGGCAAAACAAGATGGCCTTCTCCATCTACCCATAAGTCAACCCACTGAGGACTTCCCTGTTGTCCAGTATGCTGATGACATCATCATCATCCTCCAGGCCGACGCCAGACAACTCTTTTTCCTCAAGAACTTGCTAACTTCAATCCAGACAGCAACGGGCCTCAAAGTCAATTATAAGAAGTCCAACATGTACCCAATCAACCTCAGCAGGGACAAACTGAATCTTCTAGCCAAAACTTTTGGGTGCGACGTGGGTTCCCTACCCTTCACTTACCTGGGCCTTCCTTTAGGGACCACCAAGCTACGGATTCATGATTTCATTCCAATTCTGGACAGAATTGAAAGAAAGCTCTCTTCGTGTGCTACTTGGCTCTCATACTCTGGTTGGCTGAAAATGATCAACTCAGCAATCACTCCAATATCGTCTTACGCTATGTGTACTCTCAAAATCCCGAGAGGCATCATCGAAGCAATTGACAAAGCAAGAAAACAGTGTCTCTGGAGGGGAAACAAGGCGAAAAAGAAAGGAGGCAACTTGGTAGCCTGGGATCTTATAACCAGACCGAAAGAGAAGGGGGGCCAAGGGATTCTTAACCTCCGCTTACAAAATGATGCTCTCCTCATTAAGCAGCTTTCAAAGTTTTACAACCACGAAGACATCCCTTGGGTAAACCAAATCTGGTTCAGATATTACCAGAACAAAGTTCCCCATCGATGCAACGAGATTGGTTCCTTCTGGTGGAAGGACGTCCTGCGTCTAGCCGACCTGTTTTTGATGGTGGCCTCCTGTCAGATTGGAAAAGGTTACTCGGTAAGTTTTTGGATGGATAACTGGAACAACCTCAATGTCCCCATGAACTTCCCCCACCTTTCCACCTTGGCAAGGAATCGTAATGCTCCAGTGGCGGAAATCATGCATGCACAAGATCTGGATTCCATCTTCCATCTACCGTTGTCTGAACAGGCCTTCCATGAGTTACAATTGCTCCAACCCCTGCTTCAGGACCTCCCCTATGAGGAAGAATCTACAAATAGCTGGTCGATGTCTTGGGGGAACAAGTACACCTCAAGAAGATTTTACAGCCATGTGTTTAGCTCCAGCAATGGCCACCATTGCTTCTAGTTAATCTGGAGATCAAAGTGCATACCGAGAATCAAATTCTTTGCTTGGCTTCTTGTGATGGATGGGTTAAACACAAAATCGATGTTACAACGAAGGCATATCACCGTCCAGGATGATAATCTCTGCAAGATGTGTGATATGAGGGTGGAGGAAACCGCTGACCACCTTTTCTTCGAGTGCCCCTTCGCAGCCCAATGTTGGTCGTCGCTACCTCTTCATTGGAGCACCTCATCCAATCTCCTGGACAAGTTTTCTCAAACCATCTCTACTTCAACCTTGCCTAATGCTACAGAAATAACTTCGATGGCGGCTTGGGAATTGTGGAAATTAAGGAATGACAAAATTTTCCAGAGGACATCTCCATCCATACAAGTCTAGAAGATGAATTTTAAAGACCAGTGCGCTCTGCAGGTTTTAAGGCTTAGACCGGAAGATAAGAACGCGTTCTGTGCCTGGCTTGATGCTTATAGCTAGATTCCTTTCTTTCGAGTCCCGCGACCAAGGGCATAGTTGTTTTCGACTAAGTGTCCTAGCCTTGGGCATCTTTGCCCGTGTACCCTAAGGTTGTACTCCTAAACTCACTCTCCTTCCTTCTAATCTATAAAATTGCTCATTGATGTGGGGACCTCCCCCCCAGCTTTTTCGATAAAAAAACATATACATATGATCATATGTAACTTGTATTAGATTCCATATAACAAAACAAATTATGTCAAACTTATATACGGATTGTCATTAAATCTATACCATTAAAATCAGGACATATCACAATTGAACGGTCAATATTTTTCTCCTTTTCTCCGATTAATGTAGGAATTCCTAGCCTTCACAGCGAACGTGATGCCTATTTTCAAATCTATATAACATAATAATATGATAGTAGTTAGATTGTAGTTTAATTTGTGAGGTTGTGGTCATTGCTTATTTTGCCCGAATTAGGCAGTCAACCAAAGGAGTCGGACACAAATTCATACATAGCCAAAGCTAGCAGTTTTCTATTTTTGTGTTTGTTTCTAACACGTACATATGGTCATATATTGTATTAGATTCCAAATAACAAAACAAATCGAGTCAAACTTATATACGGATTGCCATTAAATCTCTACCATTAAAATATAGACATATCACAATCGAACGATTTGTTTTTTCTAATTAAAATATACCAAAATAGTCCTACTTGTCTAACAGACTGCCTAATTCAAACAAAAATAAAAAATGATCACAACATAAGAAGGCACCATGTTCACTGTGGAGACTAGAAATTCTGACATTAATTAGAAAAACAAATAATGTGATATGTGTTAATTTTAGAACTAATTTAAACATGAACAATATGCAACAGTAAAGTATATACCCTATCGAGGGGCCACTGCTGGGGGTTGCACTCATACTGCCGGTGGCATTAGTCACGCTGGCAGTGTTGTTACTGCTGGTGTTAGACATACTTGATGTCTTGTTGATATAGTCGTACAATGTTGATGCAGTGACGAGTTGTTGCAGTGCAGTTGGCCACCAGGATAGTCGACGTAGGCATACACCATGAACGGCCACCGGGAAGTAGTTGACGTAGGTGTACAACACGAATGGCCACCGGGAAGTAGTCGATGTAGATGTACAACACGAACGGTCATCGAGAAGTAGTCGATCAGAGGTCGAGGAGTCGCGTTGATCGCTGCCCAAAAACCTTATCACCTGTCTATCCCGAGCAGGATCTCAGCGACAGACGTGTTTTCGGAGGCTCTGCTCTCACCAGCAAAGTGCGCACAGTGCTAGCGATGGGAATGCAGATAAAGGCATTAGACAACAGAAGAGAGGAGAGGAGAGGCTTGTGCTCTAGTGTATATTGAGGAGGAGGAGGGAGGCTCCTTTTATAGATGTGCAGGTGAGCAGGAGAGGATGAACCTAGACACCATGAAGGGCATCAATGTCCATTATCAGGCTGCTGTTAACACAGGAATAAATGGCTATTGTGTTCTGTTATCATAGAGAAATAATGATGCCATTGTTGTCTACTTTCAACACCAGGAATAATGCTGCCATTGCACATGAATGATTCTCCAATGATGACTGTCATCATACTGCACATCACAGGAATGAATACTAGTTACTGCTATTCAACCATTGCAAAAACAAAAAGGCAAAACTAGGATTCTAGGCCAGGCCTTCCCATGGACCAAGGCCATGGCCACGCCACGCCTCGGCGAGACGAGGCAAGTGCACACATGTGTGTGGCCTCCTGCGACTCTTCCTTAACCTCTCAACTGGTTCACAATTAGTCCACATATTTAAGGAGGTATTAATCCCTCTTAACTCTCAATATGGTACTAAATAAACATGGGCCTCAAGATTTAATGGGCCAAGCCCAACAATCCCCTCCAAATTTTGAGCCACACGTAAATTGCTCTCATTACACTGTTGCTTTTATATATCAGTGTTTGACGAAGACTGTTAAGTTGAACTTCCATCTAGAGCTGAGGCTACACTTAGTCACAACTGTTTAATGGACTATGCCTTGAATTGACAGTCTTGTGTGAACAAGTTTGACCAGAACCCCTCACTAATACTAGGCTATGAAAGCATCCCCACGGGTTGGACCTATAAGTCATACTCCAGGCCTTTCATGAGTATCTAGAGATCACCCACATCTCATAGACTATGACTAGCAGTCGAACCCATATAGGTGTAATCCTCAAAAGATGTTCTGTAGGACAACATCTCTGCTTGGTAAAAGCCACTCGGATCACATTAAGGCAAAAGCCAACCTGTCATACAGTTTTGAAGAGAAATGCACTTTCACAGGAATGAGCCTAGTTAAAGGTTCTCTTCGCTCAGTCATTCAATGGCTTGTTTCACTGTCCAAATTCACGGCATCTCCGATCAGAAAGGACAGGTTACCACCAAGGCATGACTCACATTATGGGTCTCAGGCCCAATTCCCTGGATGCATTGTCTATCACATTTCGTGAAAGACCCTTTTTAAATTGATCTGCTAGGTTTTTAGCCATCTAGACATAATCAAAGGCTATCACTACGGAGCTTCTCAATTTCCTGACAGATTTCAATCGCCTCTTTACATGTCTGGATGACTTCATGTTGTCCTTCGAACTGTTCACTTTGACAATCACTGTTTGATTATCACGGTTCATCAGGATAGCCGATATGGGGTTTTCAACCACCGGTAAATCCATTAGGAGTTCATGAAGCCATTCAGCCTCAATAGTGGCGGTATCCAATGCTGTGAGTTCTCCTTCCATAGTTGACCTTGTTAGGATGGTCTGCTTGCAAGACTTCTAGGAAACAGCGTCACCTCTGAGCATGAACGCATATCCGCTCGTGGCTTTTAACTCATCAGCATCAGATATTCAATTTGAATCACTATATCCCTCTGGTACCCTTGGATACCTGGTCTAGTTTATTCCATAGTTCACGGTACCCTTTAGATAGTGCATCACTCTTTCCAGAGCATGCCAATGATCATCTCCTGGGTTAGACACAAACTGACTTAATTTGGTCACAGCAAAGGAGATGTCAGGCCTCGTAGCACTAGCTAAGTACATGAGTGAACCAGTAATCTAAGAGTATCTTAGCTGATCTGTCATTAACCGTTTGTTTTATTTAACATCATACTAGCATCATAAGGTGTTGAAACAGGTTTACAGTCACTGTAACCAAAGCAACTTAGAACCTTTTTCACATAATGGGATTGCAAAAGTGTAACCCCACCATCACCTTCTCTTACTAGTTTTATATTAAGGATAACATCAGCCTCTCCCAAGTCTTTCATCTCAAAGTTTTGAGACAAAAACTCTTTGACTTCCTTAATCACATTAAGGCTTGTACCAAAAATTAGTATGTCATCGACATACAAACACAATATCACTCCTTCACCCCCACCATAGCGATAGTACACACATTTGTCAGCTTCATTCACAACAAAGTCAACAGATGTCAAAGTTCTATCGAACTTCTCATGCCATTGCTTAGGTGCTTGCTTAAGGTCGTATAAAGATTTTAACAACTTACACACCATTCCTTCTTGACCTTTTGCTACAAATCCATGTGGCTGATCCATATAGATCTCCTCTTCCAACTCTCCATTTAGGAAAGCTGTCTTAACGTCCATCTGATGAACAAGAAGACCATGAGAGGCTGCCAAGGAAAGTAACACTCGAATTATGGTCAATCTATCAACTGGTGAATAAGTATCAAAGAAATCTTCTCCTTCCTTTCGGGTATAACCCTTGGCCTTCTCCTTCCTTTTGGGTATAACCCTTAGCCACAAGCCTAGCCTTGTACTTTTCAATAGTACCACCAGGCCTAAGCTTTTCCTTGAACACCCACTTGCATCCTACGGGTTTGCACCTGTAAGGACGTTCAACAACTTCCCAAGTACCATTAGATATAACAGAATCCATCTCACTTCTCACTGCTTCCTTCCAATAGTCAGCATCAGGAGATGAGTATGCCTCTTCAATGGTCCTAGGAGTGTCATCCATGAGGTATACAATGAAATCATCACCAAAGGACTTTGCAGTCCTTTGTGTCTTGCTCTATCTAGGAGCTTCATTGTTATCCTCCTCAGGATTTTCCACAAGTGTGGGTTCACTGTGTTCTATCAGTTTGGTAGAGGTATCCTTCTCGATAAACTCTTGCCTAGATGGACTTGTTTCATCTCTCATGGGGAAAATGTTCTAAAAAAATGTAACATCTCTGGACTCCATTATTGTACCAACATGCAAGTTAGGTACTCCAGATTTTATTACCAAAAATCTATAACCAACGCTGTTAATAGCATAACCTAGGAAGACACAATCCATAGTTTTAGGTCCAAGCTTACGTTTCTTTGTGATAGGCACACTAACTTTTGCCAAACAACCCCAAGTACGTAAGTAAGAAAGTGTTAACCTCTTCTTCTCCCATTCCTAGAATGGAGTTATTTCTTTATTCTTTGTAGGAACACGGTTTAGGACATGACACGCGGTCAATATAGCCTCACCCCACCATGCCTTGGAAAGTCTCACTGTTTCTAACATGGCGTTAACCAGATCAGTTAGAGAGTGGTTCTTTCTTTCGGTAACCCCATTTTGACTGAGGTGAATAGGGAGGCGTCCTCTCATGACTAATATCGTGTTCCTCGCAGAATGAAGTAAAAATATTTGAGAAGTACTCGCCACCATGATCTGACCTAATTCGTTTGATCTTCCTCTCAAGTTGGTTTTCTACTTCAGCTTTATAGATTTTAAAGTAATGCAATGCTTCATCCTTTGATTTTAACAAATAGATGTAACAAAATCTAGTGCAATCATCTATCAAAGTCATGAAATATTTTTTACCTCCTTTTGTCACCACACCATTAATTTCGCTCAAATTGGAATGAACTAATTCTAACGGTGCCAAGTTCCTCGCCTCCGTGGCCTTGTGAGGCTTGCGAGTTTGTTTTGATTCAACACAAACTTGACACTTAGAATTTTTGACACAGGTAAATTTTGGAATTAAACTCAAATTAGCTAAGCGCGTCATACAACCAAAATTAATATGACAGAGCCTCGAATGTCAAACATTTGATTCATCAATATTAATAACATTGTTGACAACTTTATTACAATCATCAAACAAATAAAAGCGGAACAAGCCTTCGTTGTCATAACCTTTTCCAATAAAAGTACCAAACTTGGATAAGATACATTTATTGGACTCAAAGACTAATTTGAAACCATCTCTACACAGCAGAGATCCGCTTACTAGATTCTTCTTGATAGTGGGGACATGCTGCACATTCTTCAGCTACACGATCTTTCAAGAAGTAAGCTTCAAATTGACCGTACCAGCACCAAGAACATGCGCATGCGACCTGTTTCCCATCAACAAGGAGCCAGTCCCTCCGACCAGGTAAGAAGAAAACAAGGAGATATCAGCGCACACATGGATATTAGCCCGAGTGTCAATCCACCATTCTAGTGAGTGACATACTGAAAGAACTATAGGTAATAAATTACCATACCCCGAAGTTCCTCCAGCCTCGCTAACAACCAAGTTGGCAGACTTTTTGCCTTTGCGATTCGGACACTATGAAGCAAAGTGATCCGGACTCTCGCACACAAAGAAAACTCCCTTATTCTTCTTTTTAGGTGGTGAGGTTGTCTGTTTAGTCTTTGCTTGCTTCTACGGTGGCTTCTTCCTCTTGTTTTCGGAGTTGGAATTGTTCTTCTGAACGAGTTAGCACTAGAAGCTCCAACAATTCCTTTTCCCCGTGTCTCTTTGCTCTCGCCTTCTCCTCAACATCAAGAGTCCCAATGAGATCAGTGATACTGAACTCTTGCCTCTTATGTTTCAGAGTAGTAGCAAAATCCCTCCAAGAAGGTGACAGCTTAGAGATAATAGCTCCGGCTACAAATTTGTTGGGCAATATACATGGGGTCTCTTTGCTACAGTCTTTGAGATCTTTTGCTAGCGCCTGAATCTCATGAGCTTGTTCCACTACAGGACGGTCTTCTACCATCTTGTAGTCAAGGAACTGCTCCATGACATACTCACTACCAGCATCAGACACTCCGTATTGAGCCTCAAGAGTATCCCAAATTACTTTGTCATTTGGCAGCGAGAGGTACGTGTCTATAATGTTTTCGGCTAGAACACTTATGATGGCGCCTCGGGAAAAACTATCAGCCCGATTGAAGGCACTCTCCTCCTCTAGAGTAATGCCTTTAGGCTTTCCATTTGTGACATGCATAACGTTCATCGCCGTTAACCACAATGAAAGCCTCTCATGCCAACGTTTGTAATTGGAACCGTCAAACACATTTGGTTTAATTGATGCAGCAAAGCTAGTTACCGAAAGCCTATCATCATCATAAGGTTTTTGGATTGTTAGAAATGTAGGCCTATTTCGATATATTTTAATTCTAGAATTAATCAGGTAAACAAGCAATATTTCTATGACTATAGTGAGTGAAACAAATAATGTGCATGTGTTCATTTTTAAAACTAATTTAAACATGAAAAATATGCAACAGTAAAGTATATACCCTATCGAGGGGCCAGTGTCGGGGGTTGCACTCGTACTGCCGGTGGCATTAGTCGTATTGGCAGTGTTGTTACCGCTGGTGTTAGACATGATTGATGTCTTGTTGATGTAGTCATACAATGTTGATGAAGTGATGAGTTGTTGCAGTGCAGTTGGCCACCAGGATGTAGTCGACGTAGGCGTACACCACGAACGGCCACCGGGAAGTAGTTGAGGTAGGTGTACAACATGAACGGCCACCGGGAAGTAGTCGATGTAGATGAACAACACGAACAGTCATTGGGAAGTAGTCACTACTACAGATCCTTTTATCTGTGATGGCCCATAACATGCCTGAGATTTGTTGGTCATCACAACTAAGTCATCTCAAACGGGCCTAAGAAGAGACCAACAAAGATATACTCGCACAGACATGTCATATGTGCATAAATCTAGAGCCCGTCACGGATGACACATATCCGTGACGGGCCAAATTCATGGCTCGACAAAGATAACAGATGTTATCTTTGTTGGGCCCCAATATAAGCCTGTCACCGATGTTTGTCATCGGTGACGGGCTCGAACTCATGGCCCGATTGAGATAACAATTTAGGCCCGTCACCGATGAGTACCATCGGTGACGAGCTTGTAGTTAGGCCTGACAAAGATAACTGCAATACCCGTCACAGCTGCTAGTTCATTAGCCGTTACAGATAGTTATTGCACTCTATAAATACCCCAACCATCTAGTGGGGTGGTTATCCCACTATTCACTGTCTTGGTGGGAGGAGGAAGGGGGCATTGCAGCTCAGCGATGGATCGAAGTTGGATGTATGGGAAAAATGTGCGATGTTATAGTGAAGAGTATCAAAATGGCGTGGTAAATTTTATAAACGCCGTGGAGGAGGATAGGAAAAGAAGAAAGAGTGATTACATGTGTTGTCCATGTGCAAATTGCAAACATGGGAGTATGTTTCGTAGCAGAATGGACGTACACACTCATCTGATACAACGTGGTTTCATGGAGGGCTACACATGTTGGGTGAAACATGGAGAGCAAGAATCAGGCAATGGTGCAGCTGCAGACAGAAGTGATGCATAAAATGAAGAAGATGAAGATGAACATGACATGTTTGTACCTTCTCCACTGGGCGGTGAAAGGGTTGATGTGGATCACGATCTGCTACAAGACATGTTATGTGACGTTGAGGACCCATCCTACAACGAGAGAGATTCCATGAAGTTCAGCAGGTTGGTCAGTGACTCGAAGAAGCCTCTATACGCCGGATGCAAGGCAAAACACTCAAAATTGTCAGCTACCTTGAAGTTAATGAAGCTGAAGGCAAGTAGTGAATGGACAGACAAGAGATTCACAGAACTTTTGGGAATTCTGAAGACTATTCTTCTAGATGAGAACACATTGCCCGAGATGACATATGAAGCAAAGCAGGTTTTGTGTCCCCTGGGGTTAGAGGTACGTAAAATTCACGCTTGTCCAAACGACTGCATACTGTATCACAAGCAATATGCAGACCTAGATGCTTGTCCTGTCTGCAAGGCTTCTCGATACAAGAGAACAAAAAGTGATGACGAAGGAAAGAAGTCAAAGCGGGGTGGTCCGGCGAAGGCTGTGTGGTACCTACCTATCATCAATCGTTTCAAGAGAATATTTGCCAACCCCAATGAAGCAAAGTTAGTACACTGGCATGCCACAGAGAGAAGGAACGATGGTATGCTAAGACACCCCACCGATTCCATTCAATGAAGAAATATTGATCGACGATACCCAAATTTTACAGCCGACCCTAGAAACATGAGAGTATGTTTGTGTATGGATGGCATGAATCCTTTCGGAGACATGAACAGTTCTCATAGCACATGGCCAGTTTTGATTGCAAACTATAACCTACCGCCATGGTTATGCTTCAAAAGAAAATACATTATGCTATGCTTGTTAATCTAAGGACCGAAACAGCCCGGCAATGACATTGATGTGTTCTTGGATCCTGTTATCGATGACTTTGAGACTCTTTACAAAGAAGGTGTGGAAACTTGGGATGCGTACGGCCAGGAGAAGTCCAACCTACGTGTTCTATTGTTCTGCAGCATTAATGACTATCCCGCACTGGGCAATCTTTCTGGACAAACCGTGAAAGGAAAGAATGCATGCTCCAACTGTATAGAACATACACGCAACAAGTGGCTGAAGAAATTCAGAAAGATGGTTTACATGGGTCATAGGAGATGGCTCCCTCTCCAACATGCATTTAGAAGGAAAAAGAAACGTTTCAACGGATAGAGGGAACTTCAAAATGCACCCAAGGATCTGTCCGGAGATGAGGTCCACAACATGGTCAAGGACCTAACTAATGAGTTTGGCAAGAAAAGAAAATGAAGTAAGGCAACGGACAAGGGTATGCAGAAGAAAAAATCCATTTTTGGCAACTTTCTTACTGGAAAGATATCGAGGTCCGTCATTGCATTGATCTGATACACGTCAAGAAGAATGTGTGTGAGAGTCTGGTAGGGCTATTGCTGAATATTCCCGGGAAAACAAAGGACGGGTTGAACGCGCGCCTTGTTCTACAGGAGATGAATACTCACAGTGAACTCCTACGTGTAACAGATGTAGAGACAGGCAGAGTGTACCTCCCTCCAGCTTGCCACACATTGTCGAAGGATGAGAAGATCGCAATGTTATCATGTCTCAGAGATATCAAAGTTCCATCAGGCTATTCAACAAGAATAAGTAAGTACGTCAAATTGGACGAGCTAAAACTGGTTGGAATGAAGTCTCACGATTGCCACGTGCTCATCACGCAAATCTTGCCAATTGCTATCAGAGGCATTCTACCACCCAAAGTCCGCCACACGATCCAACGTCTGTGTGCCTTTTTCAGTGCAATCGGTCAGAAGGTTATAGATCCTGAAGACCTAGATGGATTGCAGAGCGATATTGTCAATACCCTCCATCACATGGAGATGTTTCTTCCTTTGTCTTTCTTTGATATCATGGCTCATCTCCCTGTACATCTCGTGAAGCAAACAAAACCATATAGCCCAACATTTCTAAGAGAAATGTATCCATTTGAGAGGTACATGGGAGTACTAAAGTCTTACATGAGAAACAGCAAAACCAGAGGGGAGAATCATTGAAGGTTACATGACCGAGGAGGTTATTGAATTTTACGTTGATTATATGGCTGAGGCCGATCCTATCGGAGTACCAGCATCTCGTCACGAAGGAAGATTATCAGGCGCTGGCACAATAGGCAGGAAAAGAGTTGTGCCTGATCGAGCCTCCTATTCGCAGGCTCATTTCGTTGTGCTCCAACATATGGCATAAGTTGCCCCATACTTTGAGGAACATTTAGCAGAAATCTGACAGGAGAACTTGGGGCGATCGGACATGTGGATTAACAGAGAACATAACTCCAGGTTCAACGAATGGTTCAAGAAGCGTATTACAATGTCGACAGATGATTCAACTGAGACGGTACGATTGTTGGAGATGGGACCATATTGGGAGATAGACACATGGCAAGGATACTATATCAACGGTTACACGTTTTACACCGTACAACAAGATGACAAAAGCACAGTGCAAAACAACGGAGTCCGTATAGATGCATTCCAGGATCAAGTTGAGTCCAACACATACTACGGTCGCATTGAACAGATCTGGGAGCTGAACTATGTGAGATTCAAAGTCCCTCTATTTCGATGTCGTTGGGTGAATATACGCACCGGTGTCAAAGTCAACAAGGAAGATTTCACTTTAATAGATCTATCCAAGGTTGGATACACCGATGAACCATTCGTGCTTGTGAAATAGGTCGAGCAGATATTCTACATAAAAGACCCTACAAACAAGAAGATGCACATCATAGGGATGGCAAGCGTCGAATTGTCAGGGTTGACAACGTCGTCGACCAAGAAGAATACAATCAAAATCTTCATGTTAGGCCTCACATCAACCTTGATGATGATCCCAAGAGGATGTGGCATATGCTCGGTCAGATCATACAGAAGGAATAACCTTGTGATTGATGCCTTTGTACTTTTTTGTTTTGCTATTTCTTGTAAGAATGAACTATTTTGTATTAGCAACCCTTTTATGTAAATTATTTAGTGAATTACATGAAAATAGTAGTTTATATATTGAATTTAGTTAACATGGAGAATTATTTAGTGAATTAAATAATTTAATTGAACTTTACTGAACTATTTATTGAATTATTTAGTGAAATAAATAAATTTTACAAGTGGAAAAATTATATCAGTGACGGGCTTTATATTAGAGACCGATAGGGAAGATGTCTGTTCCAAACGGGCTTAAGCTTTGAGTTCGACAGAGATGATTAATGCACTAATCAGGTTTAAACTTTATGCCTGTCATCGATGAGTCATCGGTGACGGGCCTTAATTTCATTCCGACAGAGATGATTAATTTACTAATCGGGCTTAAAGTTTAGGCCCATCACCGATGAGATCATCCGTGACGGGCGTTATATCAAGCCCATTATCGATAATATTTTTCCATCGGCCGTTGGGCGCCGAACTAGACATCATCTATGACAGGCTTTATATTAAGCCCGATTGAGATGACTCATCTCAATCGGGCTTAATCTAAAGCCCGTCACCGATGTGATTCCAAATCGGTTCAGATCTATACATTAGCACGAAAAATTTCTAAGTCCTCACTCTCACTCAGAACCCTAGCATCGTCGCCGTCTCTCGAGCACGTCGCCGCTGTCCCTTGCGCCCTCCCGAGCCCGGCGCCGTCGTCCCCGAGCACGTCATCGTCATCCCCGAGCCCCGCGTTGCGTCTTCTTCACTCGCCACCACCGAGCGTGCCACCATCCCTCGCTGTTCCAGGCTAGTGTCCATGCATAGCCCTAGCCCAGGTTGATGTGCAATGCATGTGTTCAAATCTGAGATGTTGTTGTTCATCTTTGATGTCCCCGAGCCCGGCGCTGTCCGAGAGCCCGTCGCCATCCCCGAGCCACCTTCTTCCCTAGTCGCCAACAAGCGCTGCCGTCTTCTTCCCTCATCGCCACCGAGTGCCGCCATCTTCTTCCCTCGTTGCCACTGAGCTCCAGGTTAGTCTCCATCCCCCTCATTTGCCATGTAGTGAATCTAAGATGAATCAGGTTAATGCCATGCTATGCCATTAGTGAATCTGAGATGAAGTTATGATGTTGTGTGTATAATCTGAGATGAATCTTGTGTATAATCTGAGATGAAGTTGGCAATATATATGTATTGTATGTATAACCTTGTGAATGTTGTATGTGTGGCACCAATAATTGTATAATGGGACTGTATACTAGATGAATCAAGTTGTATATAGTCGGGTTGAATCTGAGTATTGGTTCTATGTACAATGCTGTATAACCTTTGATTAATGTTGCAGTGTTATATAATGGTTGTATAATGCGATTATTTATTTACGTATAATGGTGCTGTTTTTATATATTTTTGTGTTGTTATAAAGTATAATGCCTATTTAAAAATAAAATGAAAGATTCATTTACTATTTCTCTTCCATTTCACAAGTATAATGCCTATTCAAAAACAAACTTTCTTCATTCTCATCCCTTTCTTTATCTCTCTCTTGATTTATTTATTTTTTCAAATTATAATTTTGCAAGCTATTTAGAGGATGTCGCAAAATGACTCACCAATGTCGGCGACAACTAGTGGGTCCACAAGAACACGGGCTTGTAGGAGCAGGAATAAAATCCCACGGGAGAAGTACACCATAACAGAGGTGGACCTCCTAGGAAAACCGACCTCACCCAAACACTTGTGCAAGAAGTTTAGCTCCATCTGCGGGATTATAGGGAGGCAGTCCTTCATAATGTTGGCTGATAACATCAAGGACGTGTCGGACGTCGAGAAGGAAACTGCATGGCTGAAGTTCAAGGAGAGCTTTGACTATCCTACAGCCGACGAGGAAAGGCAAAAGACTGTGGCCTTCAAGTCGTTTGGAACCACCTGGAAGAACTTTAAGTCCAGGCTTGCCACCGAGTACGTCCACAACCCTAGTGCAGGGGAGCCTTTCGGGGAACACCCCTTCATCACGCAAGAGGTGTGGGAGGAGTTCGTCGAGAAGAAATCAACTGAGAAAGCCCAAGCCAAAGGCGAGGCTTACAGGGCACTCCAGGCTCGGAATGTGCACCCGCACCAGCTTGGCACCGAGGGATATGCCAGGAAGCTCGAGCAATGGCAGAAAGAGGATGAGGCGGCAGAGGCATCCAACATGCCGCCTCCATTTGCCGATATCCCACACCAAAGGGCAAGGAGCTGGGCAAGGGCAAGGGCTGTGAAAAACCCTAATGGAACAATAACCTTTCCAAATGCCCAAGATCAAGAAGTTTATCAAAATATTGTAAGTGTCTTTCCTTAATATGTTCATTTTCTATACATCTCTCGTTCTCTCAATTTATACCGAACTCACTTGTACTGCAGAAAGAGTTGGTTGCCATGAGACCGACCTCCCAAGAGTCCTGCTCTTCTAGACGCGTGGATGATATCCTTACTCAAGCGTTAGGCAACAACGAACATCGTGGATGGACTAGGAGCGTTGGCGCTTCCATCCCCTAGAAATATGGATTTCCAGAATACGCGGGGCCAAGAAGCGGGCCCTCTCAAAGGCTGAAAAAGATGCTCATCTGATCGAGAAGATTCGGGAGCAGGTCAGAGCCGAACTAAGCTCTGAAATACAGGCGCAGGTGCAAGACTTGGCCACCCAGATCAGGGAAGAGATACGAGCAGAGTAGCAGACCGCCGAGCACGCCGTCGTTTCGCCCCGCGACAGTCCAACACAAAGGCGGAGCAGTTGCGCATCAACCGAGCCGATAGAACAACCACAACCAGTCTTAGCCGCCGTCGATCAAATAACGGTAAAACTCTCGGCCACAATGCGTAACAGTCTTAACAAATCCTTCTAATATAATATTCTAAAAATATGGATGAATCTATTGCAGGAACTGACAAACTGCTTGCTCCTAGTTAAGGTGATGCCATCCTTCATGATTTCGGTGGCCGACGGACTTGCATTTAAGCTAACCCTAGATACAAGAGTACATGGGGTGCAACTGATGGCCGAGACGGCGAAAGTGCAAGTTGACACGGTCAAGAACGAATGGACCCATTTGCCACTGCAGCATCCACCAAACGACGAGATCCTAACCCCTCGGAGCTGCACATGGAAGCTTTATCCAATGGCTCAAGGAGCTCATTGAAATCAAGTTGACTCCGAGGTCAGCCACTGCACCGAGCACTCGGCCGCCGCCCCAACCGACACCGGCACCTTCTCCTTCAGCCCCTCCAGCTCTCGCTGCTCCACACCGTGACATGGAGGCCGACAGCACGGCCATTAATCCACCACCGCTCAAGAAATCAAGTAAGGCGCATTCCTCTCCTCCGCAAATAACTCACGAAAAACCTACGGCAAGGGGGAGAGGAAGAGCCCAAGGCAAGGTGTAGCCGTCCACTACTAGAAAACCTTTGATCTATGACGCTTTGAGAATGACGAAACAAATTTTGGTCTTTGGACAAGCCTCATCCATGACGAATTTACATTGGTCGTCATAGATATTGTATGTGGTCGTCAGCCCCTTCGTATAACTATGATGAATCTGGAATATTGGTCATATAAATGCGCTAAGCTTTGTCATAGAAGTGAAAGTATACAGTTTAACCACTCAGGGCCCACATGTCAGTTATAAGTTTTGTCATAAATAATTGTGGAGTAAATGAAAAAAGGTGAAGCGCCCAGGAATCGAACCTAGGACCCGCTAATTAAGAACCAAGTTCACATACCATCAGGCTACAAGCTCACATGTGTTCCAACATGGAAATATTTTTTCTTATTAAATTTTTGAATCATTAATATGTGATGCCAATCTTCCTACCCAGATCTAATCGGGCACGCAGACGACAGATCCAATCGGGTAGGGGCGGGACTGGAAGCAGGTGCTCCGGCGGCGGACATCATCGTCGAGCATCTCCGACACACCTCCCCGACGGCCAGCTCTAGCAGTCAGCGGCTGCGGGATGCGCTGGCGGGTAGATGTTACGACGTAGCTCGCCGCTCCGGCGCACTGCTCACGGAGTAGCTCGCTGACGAGAGCCGCTGCAGTTTTCTTCGCTCGGTGGGCAGCAATTGCGGGCGGCTTCGGCGGGCATCGTCTCGCTCGCTCCCCGCTCCGCCGCCAACTCCTCGGCTACGCCAAAGAGCTACGCGGGTACGTACACCAATAGCAGCAGCAGCTACTTGAGGTACTTAGATGTATTGTCCCCTCCCATTGTTGCAATTCATGTCATGGTAATTAGTGGTAATTGTTGTTGAATGCAGTAGATGGACAGAACGTGGATTCGTGCTACTCGGTTCAGCGATGAGTTCACCAATGGTGTTGATCAGTTTATGTCTTTTATTGGAGATAGATTCAATGCAGATGATGCTATACCTTGCCCATGTCGTAATTGTCTGAATCAATCTTCACTGAGTCAGAAAGAAGTGCATGACCATGTCTATCTATATGGATGGTCAGCTATATATACTCGATGGGTACACCATGGTGAACCTTTTGATGCTAAGATTATGGAATATGAGGAGGGTGAAAAAGCACCTGATGATCTAGGTGATGTGATGGATGCGGATGATCCTGACAATGATCAAGGTACGATAGAGATGCTTGCTGACTTGTACACAGCTGTCCAAGAAGATGGAGAACAACCTATGGTTGTCAAAGTTCTTAAAGATGCAAAGCATGCTCTTTGCCCGGGTTCTGTTCAGTCTAGGTTCTCTTTTCTAGTCAGGATGCTACATATCAAGTCATTCTATAGGATCAGCAACACAACATTCAGTGCAATATTGTGGAGATTGTGGCAATCGGGTATTTACTTGGCAAGCCTATCCGACTGGAGGTAGGGATAGATTGTGCCTGCTATATCTGTAAGCCGAACTTGACTTGGGTGTTACGGTTGCCGATAGAGATAAGGCAATCGGCCTATAGTCACGGTTTGGTAAGATTGAGGAAACCAACTTAGAATAAGATAGGGTTTCCGACTTGTAAACCTTTCCTCCCAAGACTATATAAGGGGGGTAAGGGGCGTCCCTTGAGGGATATCTTAGACTTGATCAGATTCTAGATCTGAGATACGACTTCATAAGCGAGAGCTTTAGATCACGAGATCAATAAAGACACTCGGCGGATCGAATCCACCGAAACAGGAGTAGGGTATTACCTCACGAGAGGGCCTGAACCTGTCTAAATATTCCTCTCCTTCTAACCCATTGTGCTTGGCGATCTTGACTGCGACCCCAGAAAATATATTGCCGAAATCAAGTTTCGACAGTTGGCGCGCCAGGTAGGGGGCCGCGCGTCAAGACTTCTTCAACAAATCTCGCCGACAAGCGTGATGGGATCTCCTTCAAGACTCGGCGACTTTGCCGCCAACTTCTTCAACGACTTCTTGTGGACCCCCGATTTTGAATCGGGAATCTTTCGTGTTCATAGTACCATTTCCCTGGATCAAGTAGTTGGTACCCACGAATGCAGTTCTGGATAATCAAGTGCGCATGCACGAATAGTCTTACAATACCATTATTACATAAATAGGCCCGAAGGCATTGTTCATCCTACAGGACCTTATGGTCCGAATACAATATAAAAACAGAGTTTAGATAAGGCAATGGAAAGAGGCGCGCTTGTCCATTGCCACAGCAACGACCGGAGCTAAAGTCTAATAGGCGCCGCGCCCTCGTCCTCCCGGTGATAAGCATATGGATCTTCCGGCTCTTCAACTCCATCACCGGAGGTTTGTGCGTATAGCAAGGGTGAGTACCAACCGTACTCGGCAAGTCAACACAGAATTGATGCATATGACAGGTTATTCAAAGAACATGGCTAGGGTTATCTTTGCGTAAAGCCGCCACAATTCTTTTCACAAGCCTACCATCTAGCCAAAACAAGTTTTAATTTCATAGTTCATTAACCGGTGGCGGTTCTGTCTACCATCCATCGTGATTCCAAGGATGGCTTCCCGCCTCCGTACGTCATGATTTTTCGGGAGTCCACCCCTTCTCGCATTCTCGAGAAGTTGATCCACCAAAACAAAATCATCATGCAAACCCATCCCAGCATTTTTAAGTTCAAAGTCTAGCCAAGCGAAAGTCTTGTCACGATGCTCAATATCCGCGAGCACGGCTATTCGAATAGATTGATTCATTCACACTGCAGTGGATGTACACTTTACCCGTACTCCGTGACAGCCCAACAAATGAGCCTACGCCTCAACACATGAGACGGTCACGGCAAAGCCTTTTGATAACCTCGCTTTGGCAGTACCGCTCCATGAACTTAAGCCCTCATGCACTCTAGCCGTCCTTTTCTAGCAAAGGAGAGGAGTTCGCGCACCGGGGTAAGGGAAGTCTTTTCAGATCTTTAAGTTTAATTAACATCGGTTCAATCCCACCATTCATAACAAGGCCGCAGCCTCATCCTCATCCCATAACCACATCATAGAGAACCATCTATGCAAGGATACCGCTCCGCTCGGCTATCTAGTCGCCTAGGTCTATACCCATTCGAGAAGTACGGTTGTACCGGCTCGTTTCCGGCTATCTCATGGCTCGGTCCTTAATTGACCGGTCGGCACTTGCCTTTTCCGGAATCCACCCAAATCATCCGCCGCCCGCTAAAACATTTGTTTAGTACTTCCAATTTTCATCAAATGTAATTCATCATGGTCATGTGGCGCTCATGTCTCCACATGCCGAATCTCAACTACCTCCCCTTAAAGTAGTTGCCCAAGCACAAAGCTTTTTCACAAAGTCATGAGTATGCATAAAGCTAAGTATAGCATGGCTAAGCAGATCACCGAAGTTATGCTTCGGGTAGTTGTATCACATCGTGATTTACAAGGAGTAGTTCTAAGGGTACTCAATGGCAAGGAATGGCACAACAAGTATAGGTAACATGGTAAAGCATGCATGTTTAGAGTGTAAAATAACATCATTTCGCAATTGGGATCAATATGTTCAAAGGGTGTGAAGACTTGCCTTGCTCGTACGCTTCTTGAGTGGGGTCTCCTGCGGGGTCAGCGTTCGCCTCTTCGGTCGCTAATCATACGAGCGAAAAGGAAAAGAAAAATGGATTCCAGTTAAAATCCGATAAGAACGAACGAAAAAGCATGAAAAATCATAAAGAACTCTTCAAACCATCTCCCCTTACGACCCTAATCGAATTACGGAGGATTTGATGAAGCAAATTAAATATCGAATGTATATGTCGCAAAAGGGGTTGATCGGAATTTATATGAGATAGTTTATAATTCTTGGGAAAGATCCTAGATTTGTGAATATGAACTAAGTGAATAAACGGGCCTCACAAAGATATATAAATATTTTGGAAATTTATTAGATTAAAAGTTCAAGTCTAAGTAAATGTAAACTTCATAATTATTTGCAAAGAAATTTAAAAGGTAAATAAATAAACCCCTTTAAAAAGGTGCAAAATCTTTGTAAATAGAGTTTTAGAATAGTTTAAAAGAGTATAAATATTTTCCTAGGATTTTTAATAAGCTTTATTCTTATTTTTAATCTCCTTAGAAAAATAAAAAAAAAATTTCAAAAATTTTGCCTAAGCCGGGGATCGAACCTGCGCCCTTCCCCTCACTCGGCTCGGCTCAACCACTGAGCCAGCGAGCCGTTCTCGCTCTCTCTACTCCTTTCTTTCCTTTTCTTTCTTCCTTCATCCCCCCCGGCGAGGCCGACGGCGCGGCATGGCCGAACGACGGCGAGGAGGATCGGAGCTCGGCATCTAGCTAACCCTACACCATCTACATGACGCGGGAGTCCGTTTTGAGGCGCGGTTGGGCTAGGGAGACAGCGGAGCGGTCCGCGACGACGGGGTGGCGGCCCAAAACAGAGGGTTCGGCGGCGAAGGTGCACGGTGCGGCGGCACTCCGGTAACAATGCGGCCGAACCAAGGGGTCCTAGAGGATCTACGGAACACAGGGGTGCTAGCTAGGGGGTCGGCTTGGCCGGAAAGGGGCGGTGGTGGTATGGCGACGTGCGCACGGCGGCGGCCAAAAACAGAGGGTTCGGCGGCGCTCGTCGCCGGTGATTTCTGGCGGCTGTTCGGCTCGGGAGACTTAGGGGAAATATAGCTTAGAGCACGTAGATCGTGAATGTACCTTTAATTCAAGAGGAAATCAACTGAGGGCGACGAATTTTGAAGTTTGCACCGGGCGGCCGAGTTAGGGTTCTTCCGACCCGTGCTCCGATCTCTTGCGAAATTCTAGCGCTATGGTGAACGGATTTTGGGGAAAATTGGTGAGGAGCTAGATGAGACAGTATGGCACAATTTTTGTGTTGTGAGTTTCGGCCGAGGAGTGCTATATATAGTTGACCACGCGAGCTCGAACTCGGCGGTCATGGCAGCAGAGCTAGGGTGACGCACGCGCGAGTAGGGGAGGGGTGAGGCCGACGCACGGTGGGCATGGTTACAGCACGACGAAATGGCACGGTGGTACGGCGCGGCGTGGATCGACGCGGCCACGAGGCGACGGCATTGACGCGGTCGCGCGCCGTGGTACGGCGAGGCGTCGCGAGCACATGCGCTGGCGTACGGCGAACCGGCGACGCGGCGGCGTGGCGACGGCATGGCGCGGGTGCGTGGCGATGCGGTGCACAAGCGTGGCGGTTGTGCGAGGACGCGGTGACGCGGTGACGGTACGACGCGGCATGGCACGGCGCGCGTGTTGACGCGGCGCACAGCGCGAGGACGCCGTCGAACACTGCATACGCATGAACAGTGTACTTTCTCTATTTTCCCGAATTTTGAAATCCTATTTTCTATTTCCATTTCCTTCCACTCTAAAATTCAAAATAAATTCCAATATTCCCAAAATAATTTTGAAATTATATTTCCAAACTTTTTCCCCCACTTTTTATTTTTTTCAAAATATATTTTTTTCTATTTTTATTTCTTTCTTTTAAAAATCAATAATTTGGGATTTTTAAATTCATATTTCCTTGTCAAAAAAATATTTTTATTCCAAATCCAACTGTTTATTATTTTTCTTCCACCAGTTAGGGTTTAAACCAAAACATATTCCCTTCAAGAATCTTTTGCAAATCTCCAAAATTAATATGTTTACCCCTCTCCAAATTCATATCTATATATTTATTTTTAAATTATTTTCCCAGGGTCTCAAGCTTAGGGTTTTAATTCAACTTTATTTCAAAGCAATTCCAGAAGAAATTCTTACGCAACTGAATTGGCAAATAAAATTGAAGAACACGATAAGAAGCAATGATTCCAAAAAGTTTTTGCGAGTTCCGATTTTCACGTTCCGAATTCTACTCCTTCGATTTTCAGGATGTTACACTTCTCCTTCGACTCGGACTCGAACCAGTCGGAAGGGAACACCCACTCGGCGCCGTTCGGACTCCCCAACAGCGCCGAAATCTACAACAACGTCTTGAAGACCAAGATGCAATCCACCTTCCCCGACGACGGACTTCACTCGGCGCCATTCGGATTACCGGATGCCGCCGAAATCTGCGCCAATCTTCTCGCCTCCCCGACGGAAGCAATCTACTCAGCTGAAGACCTCTCGCTGCCGTTTGGGTTACCAAACGTCGCCAAGATCTACAGTCAATTGCTCTCCCCCGAGTTGGCGGCGATCCACTCGGAGGAGCCTAATCCCCCAAGCTCCGACTCGGACTGGAGCGATCCAGATCCGAATTTCCCAGGATCAAGGGAGGTTGCTGTCATCCTCCCGTCCTTCGGCTCCTGCTCCATCTTCGAGCTCAACGGATACCTCGGCTCCGCCGCTTCGACAATCTCTACGGCATCCCTTTCGACGAAGCCGACAACTCCGACCGCCATATGGATCGCGAGCCGAAGTGCTTCGACGTCCTCATGGCCGAGCCGGATGAGTCCGACTCAGCCATGGCCAGAAGGCTTGCCGAAGAGGAGCGAGCTAGAGTGGAGCTTGAGCGCAAGACAGCCGAGGAGGACAAACAACGCAAGGACGAGGCTGCACAAAAGGAAGCAGGATCTACGTGCAGCTGGACGATCCGCCCAGGAGGCCATCCTCCAAACACGGGTTCGTAACACTAACGTCTTCCAGACACCACAGCAGAACGCTGTCGCCGCACTCACGCTCTTGGACACCGTCATGGAGACGGCTCCGGCCAACGTGACTCCTATACTTGATAAGATCAAGACCATCATCGCCGCCACGGCTAACGGCCCTCCCACCACTTCGGCGCGAAGGCCGACTGAATCCGTGGCCGAAACGCCAGATAAGAGCCGGCTCCCACCTCTAAAGTCAGGAGACTACAGGAGGCCCGAGCCGGCTCGGTCGACAACCAGGCCAAGAGGCCCACCTCGCGAGTCCACGCCGAGGCACCAAGAGCAGACGGTCGACTCCCGCCACAAACGACATGGACGTCCACCCGTCCACCACCGAGTCCGCCGCAAGGCCAGCCTGCCTACCCAACCAGCTAAGTAAAACCCCGCCGAGTGATCTCGCGGAAGTCTCGACCGCCGCTACCAAGAGCGCGACCGTCGCGCTCAGGAAGATCGAAGGGGATCACCCGATAGCGGCGACGATGGAGTACCGGCCTTCACTCGGGAACTCCGCCGAGTGCATTGGCCGAGTGGCTTTAAGCCCACAGGGATTGAAAGGTACGATGGCAAAACCGACCCCGAATCTTGGTTAACTGTATATACCCTTGCCATCCGAGCTGCAGGTGGCGACAACAAAGCCATGGCCAACTACCTGCCCGTGGCCCTCGCAAACTCGGCCAGAAATTGGCTCACGAGCCTGCCAAGAGGCTCAATCGGCTCGTGGAGCGAGCTGAGGGACCACTTCATCGCCAACTTCCAAGGCACCTTCGAGAGGCCCGGCACGCACTTCGACCTTTTCAATGTCATCCAGAAGCCAGACGAGCCTCTGAAGGATTACATTCGCCGCTTCTCCGAGAAGCGCAACAAGATCCCGAACATCACCGACGACATCATCATTGCCGCCTTCCGAAGGGAGTCCGTGATGAGCCGCTTATCGGCAAGTTCGGGCGCAAACCACCGAAGACGGTGAAACAAATGTTTGAGACGGCGAACTCATACGCCAAATCAAACGACGCCATTAAAGCCGCCCGCCAAGACCGGCCCGACAGAAGGGAGGACAAGCAGGCAGGAGGAAGCCGAAATCCTAAGAAGGATGGCGGCAACAACGGCAACCAGGGCCAGAAAGATCGCAAGCGCCGATCTGAAGACCTGGTGGCCGCAACCTCCAATACTCAACGCCGTCCCCGAGTCGCCGCCTACGACGCCATCATGAACGCCCAGTGCACCCACCATCCGAATCACAAGCACGCGGCGAAGGACTGCTTCATCTACAAGCAGTTCGCTGAACAATACGCGGCGCAGCTCAACAAGAAGCCGGCTGACGAGGCTGGCCCATCTGGCGCCAAAAAGAACAACGCGGCTGAAAATGCCGAACCTTTTCAAGACCCAGTGGGGGAGCTCAACCACATCTTCGGGGGCCCGCTAGCTTATGAATCCAAGAGGAAACAAAAGCTAACTGACCGGGAGGTCAACGCGGCTCAACCTGAAGTCCCTCAATATCTGCGATGGTCGGAGGTGGCCATCACCTTTGACCGCTCGGATCATCCCGACCGAGTGGTCCACCTAGGACGCTATCCACTCGTCCTGGACCCCGTGGTCCGCAACATCAGGCTTAAGCGCATCCTCATCGATGGGGGCAGCACCCTCAACATCCTGTTTGCCAAGACCATGGATGAAATGCAGATCCCGAGGGCCGAACTCAAAGCAAGCTCAACCCCTTCCACGGAGTTATCCCGGGCTATCTTCAACACCACTCGGGCATATCTCCTCCCGTCACCTTCGGAGCCCGAGAGAACTTCCGAACGGAGAACGTCACCTTCGAGGTGGCCGACTTCGAAACGGCGTATCATGCCATCATCGGAAGGCCTGCGCTTGCCAAGTTCATGGCGATCCCTCACTACACTTACCTCTGCATGAAGATGCCGGGTCCCAACGGCGTCATCACTCTTCGCAGCCGACGTGAAGCAAGCCTTCACCGCGACAAGGAGAGCCGCGACATGGCCCAATCTCGCGAGAGATTACGTGGCCAACAAGAAGTCCGATTGGCTGCATCAACTTTGGCGAGGGCGAAGTCCCCGCAAGAAGATAGCCAAATCGGGATCCGGCGACGCCAAGACCAAGAAGATCTCCCTTGATTCGTCCGATCCCTCCAAAATTGCCGTAATCGGCGCCGACCTAGATCCTAAATAGGAAAGCGCGCTCGTCACCTTCCTCCAAAATAATAAAGATGTTTTTGCTTGGAAACCATCCGATATGCCCGGAATTCCTAGGGAGGTGATCGAGCACTCTTTGAACGTCAAAGATGACGCCAAACCAATAAAACAACGATTACGCAGTTCGCACAGGATCGAAAAGACGCGATCAAAGAAGAACTTGCAAAGCTCTTGGCTGCCGGCTTCATCAAAGAAGTCCTCCATCCCGACCGGTTGGCCAACCCACCCGGTCCGCAAGAAAACGGGGCAATGGCGCATGTGTGTCGACTACACCGACCTCAATAAAGCCTGCCCCAAAGATCCATTCGGGCTGCCTCGCATCAACCAAGTAGTCGACTCCACAACCGGCTGCGAACTCCTAAGTTTCTTGGACTGTTACTCGGGCTATCACCAGATCAATTTGAAAGAATCCGACTGCTTGAAGACATCTTTCATCACGCCGTTCGGGGCTTACTGCTACATCACCATGCCTTTCGGCCTGAAAAACGCCGGAGCTACATACCAACGCATGATCCAAAGATGTTTCCAGACGCAGATCGGCAAGAACGTTGAAGCTTACGTCGACGATGTCGTCATCAAGACCAAGCAGAAAGAAGACCTGATCGCCGACTTAGAAGAAACCTTTGCAAACATCCGGCCTTCGAATGAAGTTGAACCCGGAGAAGTGCACCTTCGGCGTCCCATCGGCAAACCGCTCGGCTTCATGGTATCACATCGCGGCATTGAAGCAAACCTAGAGAAGATCAACGCCATCTTAAACATGAAGCCCCCGAGTAATCAGAAAGACGTCCAAAAGCTCACTGGCTGCATGGCGGCACTAAGCCGTTTCATATCCCGACTCGGCGAACGAGGCATGCCCTTCTTCAGGCTGCTGAAGAAGACAGACAATTTCCAGTGGACCACGTAGCGACAAGGCCTTTGAAGATTTCAAAGAGTTCCTTACCACGCCACCCGTCCTGGCTTCACCTCACCCCAGGAACCCCGTTGCTATACGTTTCACCACTCACCAAGTGGTCGGCACGGTCCTTGTGGTTGAACGAGAAGAAGAAGGACGGGCCCAGAAGATTCAAAGGCCAATTTACTTTGTCAGCGAAGTATTGGCAGGAGCCAAAACCCGATACCCCCAGGTACAAAAATTGCTTTATGGTGTTCTAATAACCGCGAGGAAATTGGCACACTACTTTCGGGGCCACTCGGTCACCGTCATCACCTCTTTCCCACTCGGCGACGTCATCCACAACCGCGAGGCAACCGGGCGTATCGCCAAGTGGGCCCCGAACCGATGCCGCCGGATTTAACTTTCAAGCCCAGGACATCCATTAAGTCACAAGCCTTAGCGGATTTCCGGCCGAGTGGATCGAACAAAGAAGAACACGTGCCTCGGGAAGACCTCCAACACTGGACCATGCACTTCGACGGATCCAAGAGGATCACCGGCCCGGGAGCAGAGTTGTGCCGATCTCCCGACCGGGGAAAGGCTAAGATATGCCCTTCACCTCCACTTCTCCGCCTCACACAACGTCGCCGAATACGAAGCTCTTCTACATGGACGCGCCTCGCAGCCTCACTCGGATTCGTCGGCTTATTGTGAAAGGCGACTCCCACGGCGTCAATCAAGTGATGAAGGACTGGTCCCGCTTAAATGACACTATGGAGGCCTACCGACAAGAGGTCCGCAAGCTTGAGGACAAGTTTGATGGGCTAGAACTCTCACATGTCCCGAGACATAACAACGAAGCCGCCGATGAGCTAGCACGGTTCGGATCCAAGCGCGAAGCCGCTCCAACGAGATGTCTTTGTCGAACATCTTTACGAGCCAACCGTCATGGCAAAGACAGCTCCCAACGAACAAACCACGAACGAAGTCACCATGATCGATACCGATCGGAGGACGCCGCTCATCAAATTCCTAACTCAAGAAGAGCCGCCTGATGACCGGGATGAAGCGTAACGCGTCCGGCGTCGTTGCCAAGCGTACGTCATGGTCGACTCCGATCTATACAAGAGAAGCCCTCTAGAATTCTAATGAGGTGCATCACACCCGAAGAAGGGAAACAACTACTCCAAGATATCCACTCGGGCATATGCGGAAGCCACGCGGCGCACGCACTCGGTCGGCAAAGCTTACGTGCAAGGATTCTTCGGCTCACCGCGGTCTCCGACGCGGACAAAGTTGTAAGAACCCGCGAAGGCCGCCGTTTTGCCCGACAAAGCCATGTCCCGCCCAGAGCTTCAAACAATCCCACTTTCCCGGCCGTTTGCGGTATGGGCGGACATGGTTGGCCCTTTCAAGAAAGCTCCGGTGGTTTCACACACCTCTTCGTCGCAATCGACAAGTTCTCCAAGTGGATTGAAGCCAAGTCGGTTGCCACAATCACGCCGACAAAGCGCGAGACTTTTCCTCAACATCGTGCACCGCTTCGGCATCCCAAACGAATCATAACCGATAATGGGACCCAATTCACGGGAGGCATCTTCAAGGAATTCTCGCGAAGACTTCGGGATCAAGATCTCGCTACGCATCGTAGCTCACCCCAAAAGCAATGGGCAAGTCGAGCGAGCCAACGGGATGGTCCTTCAAGGCATCAAGGCTCGCGTTTCGACCGGCTAAACCCTTACGCCGGCAAGTGGGTCCAAGAACTTCCCTCGGTTCTATGGTCGCCGCGAACCACACCCAGCGGGCCACCGGCCAAACTCCTTTCTTTTTGGTCTATGGCGCGAAGCCATGTTGCCAAACGAGATGGAATATGAATCCTCCGAGTCCGCAGCCTTCAACGATGAACGCTACGACATCGACCGAGTGGATGACCTCACCCGATTGGAAGAAGCCCGCGAGGCGGCCCTCATCCACGGCCAAATACCTTCAAGGGCTCGAAGATACCACGCCGCAACGTGAGAGCACGAGCTTTCATTGTTGGGGACCCGGTCCTACGCAAGATCCGACCACCAAAGACCGACACAAGTTATCTCCCTTATGGGAAGGACCGTATATAATCGCCAAAGTGACTCGGCCCGGTGCTTACCGGCTAAAGCGCGAAGACGGGTCCATGGTGGAGAACTCCGGAACATCGAGCATCTTCGACGGTTTTACGCCTAATTTGGCTAAGGCCTCATGTTTTCCTTGACTGCCAACCTCAAGCAAGATGACTTCTTGAGCTAGCGTCGGGCTGATATACATATCAATAAAGCTTAAATTTTCCTCATCAAATTTTTGTGCACAATTTGGTTTATCATTGTTTAATGTCCTTCGACTCGAGCTCGTGTCTAAGGACCGAGAGTTTTCCGATGACCTAATCGAGCCTAGGCTTGATGACAGCGCGAAAACTACTTAAGAAATTTCACGCAAAGGCTCGAATCAAGGCATTGACATAAATAAACTAAAAATAGTCACAAAGATTCCACGTCCGAGTGTTACAATTACATGATATCTACAAAGCAAAGTCAGAATACAGATTAGAGCTTAAAATTGTTCACTACATCCAACGAGATCTTCTTCGCCGCCTCTTGCGCCTCGCCGAGCATATCTAAAGCCTGCTCATCCGTTGTCCCCTCGGCGAAGCCCTCCCGATTGAATGGATGTCCACTCGGGGTAGAGGGACTTGGTCTCGTGCAAGAGCCGACCGCCCCCATGTTGGCCGCTTCGGTGATGTTCTTCGATACTGTCGGGAGCGCCCGAAGCTTGTCGAAGATCTCGATTGGCTCCAGCGGCCCCCAACTCCTTGATCAAACAAGGATGTCAAGATTGGCGTGGCGGCATTGGCGACCTCTTCCCGTATCTCGTCATGGACTTGATCCGCCCAAGTAAGACGTCGTATTGGGCTCAGTCTTCATCTTATAAGCCGCAAGGAGTCCCGATCATTCAAGGCACTCGGAAATGAAGCAAGACATGAAATTCAACTTCAAAGAAGGTTACCTTCAAATTCGGCCTCTATTTCGGCCTTGTCAAGGTTGACCGCTTCCACGACTTGAAGCGAGTGGACTTCCGAAGAATTTTCTACGACGAAAGAAGATTAGCAATAGCCAAGATCAACATAAGAATCATAATGAAGCCGGGAGAGGCGGGCTTACTTCCGATTGATCCGCGGAGGTCGAGGTTCGCTTCCCGAAGCTCCGAGATCTCCCTCCTTAAAGCAGCCTCCCTTGATGCGGCCTCCTCCCGAGTGGCCTTCAGCTGTCGCTGAACGTCCTCCAAGGAGTTTAAGTGGGGGACTAGCTTCTCCAGCACTTCGGATTTTGCCATTGAGCGGCAATATTCTTTCTGCATGCGAAAGCAGAAGGATGATCGACTGAAGGATAACGAAGATATAATCAAAGAGAAAGACAAAGGCTTACGTTGAGCAGTCGGGTCGCCTCATTCAGGCTCTCGACAAGGGCATCCCTTTCATCTTTTTCGGCTTGCCGGTCTAGGATGATGCCCTGTCTCTCGCCTTCCGAATCCCACCACTCGATCCTGATCGGGGGAACCCAGGTCTCAGAAGACTGCAACTTGGGGATCTCTTCTATCGTGGCTGACAAGCAAGAAAGACAAATGAAGACATGAAAGATTCAAAATTGAAAGAACGAAGGAACGCTTCGAAGCAAGTCTCACCGGTTTCGGTGGTACACTGGTGGGGCGGCGGACTCTTCTTTTCTTCGGGCTCTTGCGCCGAGTGACCCCGGTCGGGCGCTTGAGCCGCAGTTGTGGGTTCCCGGCGGTAGGCGATTTCCGGTCGGGATACCCCGGCCCAGCGATCGGGGCTTCTTCCTAGGGGCGTCTTCCTTTGGAGGCGAAGGCTGTTTCTCCGGAACGCTCGCACTCGGTTGCGGGCTCCGGGGTTTTGGCTCTGATGTCCTTGGCACTTCGGGAGCAACAGCCGGAGTCGGCCCTTCACCCCCTCCGGCAGGATCTATGTCCTGGGGCCTCCTGCGAAAGTGAATACAGCAAAGATAAAGAAAAGTTTCCAGCGAAAGAGTTCGGACTTCGGTTTCAGAGCTTACCTGGATGACCGGCGGATCTTTGGTGCCGTCCGCGGCGATCGCCTTAGAGGCGGGGTCTCGACCGGAGGAGCGGGACGTCGTCATCCGAATCCTCGATGATCGCCCGCCTTTTGCTTGCGCGCTTGTTCGAGTCCTCACTGCGCCGCCCGCTTCCCGACCGGATCGCTTGGATTTTGATCCCGCCGGCTTCTTGGCGGGCGACGCGGCGCGTCGTCATGAGCCACCTTATATGGCTTGGAAGTGATAGAGGCGTTTTCCTGCAGAAGAGAGAAGGTGCAGCATTAAGAGACAAGACGTCGAGATTAAAGATACTATGAAGCGACCAATCGGCTTACTGGAGGAGGAGGTCGGTGGATGCTGAATGGAAGGACAGGCAGAATGAGGGCCCGCTCGACTGCGATCCCGGATGAAAAGAGCTTGTACATCCGGATCTTCAGGATCTCGTATGTGAGTGGATCCGGGTCCTCCCGATTGGGGTCCGTTCCGCCTTCATACTCGAAGGCCGGCTTTGATCGCTCCTTGATCGGCGCCAGTCGGCACCTGATGAAGTGCCGAGTGATTTGTTCCCCGCGAAGATTCCTCTTCTTCATCGCCAGGATCTTCGCGAGCAGATCATTGGCTTCGTCCCAATCATGGGCTACCGGGACGGTACTCCAAGATGGCTTGGGGACAGGAGGAAGACCAACAAAAGCGGGCAGGCTGGGTTCAAGATTATTGATGTAGAACCAGCTCGCGTGCCAGCCTTTGTTGGAAGATTTCAAAGGGAGAGAAAAGTAGTCTTTGCGGAGAGATCCGCGAAGTTGGAAGCCTGCCCCGCCAACAACACAAGGTTGGTCCTTGTTCGGATGGGGTTTCAGGTAGAACATACGACGGAATAGATTGAAATGAGGAAGAATGCCAAGGAAAGCTTCACACACATGAATAAAGAGTGCTATGTGAAGCATTGAGTTGGGGTTCAGATGGTAGATGTGAAGACCATAGTAGTCCAAGAGCCAACGAAAGAATTCGGAGGTGGGAAGGCTGAACCCGCAATAGAAAAAAGAAGTAAAGAAAACGAGCTCACCGATGTTTGGGGTCGGGAAATCCTCCCCCGCCGCCGGGCGCCATCCCACAAGTTCCTTCGGCGGAAGCACGCCGTGCTTCACCATTTCCTTGAGGGTGTATTCCCTCACATCCGAGGTGGCCCATTGGTCGAACGGAATCCTTTTCTCGTCCGCCATGAGAATGGGTTGATGGGAAGTGGATCTGGCTGAGGAAAGTTGGATTTTTGGCGATGGAATGTGGGAGGGTTGGCTGTGGAGGCTGGTTGTTGCAGAAATCGAGCTCTTAGATGGACGGATTTGAGAGCGCGCGAGTCTAGGGTTCTCCGCGGTGAACTGTTGAACAGTGCCGTGAGAAGGGGAATCGTATGGAAGACGAAGAGGCGGGGACGACCTCGTGTCTTTATAAGAAAGATTTGAGGGTTGCGCTAGGTTTTCTGGTGAGTGGGCCGAGCCCATAAGAAAATCTACGGCCCAACTAAGGTGTGGTCTGATACGTGTCCTTAGGGACTTAAGCGGATGAGCTTAAGCAGATTTGCCCTGGCAATATGCGCGTGTCCGAGTGCCCTATACCTTTAAAGATCCTTCCATACCGCGGTTTGCTTGACTTCATGAGAAGCTGGCACGATGCAATTTGGAAGGTGACCAACAGCTGAGTTTTTATAGATGCCTTGATGAACAAGGGCTGTTTGGTTTTTTTGGCATTCGGTCGGGTAATCTTACCAATGTTGTTTATTTTCCACCTTGGTGAAGATCTTTATGAGATCAAGACCAGTATTATGGCAAAAGCTATTTAATAACTTGGTCATATTTTTCATATGATTGAAAAAACTTGTTTTCCCATGAGGGATGAATGAAATATTTATTCCGGGATTACTCGGGCAAATCCACTCTGATAAGCAAGAGTTTACCGAGTGTTTTTTATCCATGAGGGTCGATAGAATTACTTGTTCTGAGATGACTCGGGCAAGTTAACTCGGATGAGCATGAGCTTGCCGAGTGAATTGATTTCTTACCCATGAGGGCTAAATAAATTATTTGTTCCGAGACAACTCGGGCGAACTACTCGGATAAGCATGAGTTTGCCGAGTGATGTGATGTTTATGATTGCTTTAGCTTGAGCTAAGCATTTATATGAGAATTATTTGTTTCGAGATGACTCGGGCAAATTTCTGGGATGACTCGGGAAGATCAGCTCGGATAAGCATGAGCTTACCGAGCGAATTGATTTCTTACCCATGAGGGATGATTGAAATATCTGTTCCGAGATGACTCGGGCAGATCCACTCAGATAAGCATGAGCTTACCGAGTGTTTTTCATCCATAAGGATTGGTTGAGTTATTTATTCTGAGGTGACTCGGGCAGATTCACTCGGATGAGCATGAGCTTACCGAGTGATGAGATTTATATAAATACTTTAGCATGAGCTAAGTATTCATATGAGAATGATTTTTTATAGTTCTTGACTATATGCTTAGTCTATTTTTGACTAACCACATAGTCGGGGGCTACACCTATAATTAGGTGCATCAGGAGATGCACCTAGATATTTATTTTTTGAGAAATTTTTATATATATTTTTCCAGCCCTTCACAGTCTTTGGAGCCACCCGGAAGATTCAGGCGAAAATGAAGGAATCACTCGGCGCCAAAAGCACTCGGTCAAAGAAATTTTTGGTTGAGTGCCGCTTTGGTCTGAAGCCGAGTTGTCTCGTCGACCGAAAAGGACTCGGGGCTACTGTGGAGATTGTGGCAATCGGGTATTTACTTGGCAAGCTTATCCGATGGAGGTAGGGATAGATTGTGCCTGCTATATCTATAAGCCGAACTTGACTTGGGTGTTACGGTTGCCGATAGAGATAAGGCAATCGGCCTATAGTCACGGTTTGGTAAGATTGAGGAAACCAACTTAGAATAAGATAGGGTTTCCGACTTGTAAACCTTTTCTCCCAAGACTATATAAGGGGGGTAAGGGGCGTCCCTTGAGGGATATCTTAGACTTGATCAGATTCTAGATCTGAGATACGACTTCATAAGCGAGAGCTTTAGATCACGAGATCAATAAAGACACTCGGCGGATCGAATCCACCGAAACAGGAGTAGGGTATTACCTCACGAGAGGGCCTGAACCTGTCTAAATCTTCCTCTCCTTCTAACCCATTGTGCTTGGCGATCTTGACTGCGACCCCAGAAAATATATTGCCGAAACCAAGTTTCGACAAATATTGAAATTATTGTTAGGGTCCTTCCCTAATTGTGGTCTTCCAGATTCATATGACAAAGCAAAGAAGTATCTCAAAGAATTGGGCCTTGGATATGAGTTAATCCATGTCTGTGAAAATAATTGTGTCTTGTTTTGGAAGGATCTTGCCAAAAATGACAACTGCCCAAAGTGCAAGGAATCTAGGTGGGTAGATGCAGAGGGTGCCAAACGGGTTCCTAAAAAGATTTTGAGATATTTCCCTATTATACCCAGGCTGAAGAGGATGTTTGCAAACAAAGAAACATCTCAAAAGACCTGGTGGCACAAGGATAAGCGGATTCCAGTGGAAAATGAAATGAGCCATCCAGCCGATGGCGAAGCCTGGAAAGACTTTGATCATGTTTATCCTAGCTTTGCTGGAGATGCAAGAAACCTAAGGCTTGGTTTAGCTACAGATGGGTTCAATCCATTTGGGAACATGAACACAAATTATAGCATGTGGCCTATACTTGTAACAGTATACAATCTACCTCCATGGTCATGCATCGATGCATCCAACTACATCATGGCATTGCTCATCCCTGGACCAAAGTCTCCAGGCAAGGACTTTGATATATTCTTAGAACCTCTCATTGAGGATTTATTAAAACTCTGGACAGGTGTTAGAACTTATGATGCATTCACTGGTTTAAAGTTTGACCTTCGTGCTGAAGTACTATGGTGCATCCATGATTATCCAGCTTTGGGTGTATTGTCAAGGCGAATTACTAAAGGTTACTATGCATGTATTTATTGCAACAAAGATCCATTATCAAGGAGTCTTAGGAAAAAGATATGTTACATTGGACACCGTCGCTACCTTGCAAAAACTCACAAGTGGCGAAGAAGCTTGGACTTTGATGGACACCAAGAAAACCGGGTTGAGCCACAAAAGTTGAGTATGGATGAAACATTGGAGTGTCTAGAGAAGGTCAAAGATGTTAGTCCTGGAAAGTCTGATGGCAGCAAGAAAAGGAAGCGTGCACAGAAGGACGATGAGCCAAAATTGTTTAGTCGAAGGTCTGCTCTATGGAAACTTCCTTATTGGAAACACTTGAAGCTGCCACATAATCTTGATGTGATGCATATAGAGAAGAATATATGTGATGCCCTTCTGGGCATAATACTCCGTCTTGAGGGAAAGAATAAGGATACACTTAATGCGAGACTTGATTTGCAGGATATGGGCATACGACCTGAGTTGCATTTAGAAGAAGATGATGGCAATTCAGTTTCCATGCCAACAGCATGGTATGCCATGGAGAAACAAGAAAGGGCTGCATTTTGTGGATTTATAAAAAGTATTCGGTATCCATATGGATACGCTTCCAACCTGACAAGATGCATTAGTGCAGATGGTTCCAAGGTGCAGGGCCTCAAAACCCACGATTGCCACATCCTCCTACAAAGAATTTTACCTGTCGGTCTCCGGGGACTAGTGCACAAGGACATATATGAAGCAGTTGCAGAGTTGGGTAAATTTTTTCGGGAGCTTTGCAGTAGGAAACTAAGGGTTGATGTAACCAAACGTCTAAAAGCAGAAATCCCTGTGATACTATGCAAGCTAGAGAAAATATTTCCTCCTTCCTTTTTTGATGTGATGGTCCACTTGGCTATCCACCTTCCTGATGAAGCACTCCTAAGAGGTCCTGTCCAATATGGATGGATGTATCCGATCGAAAGACAAATGGGCACTTTGAAGGGGTATGTGAGGAATACGGCTAGACCTGAAGGATCCATTGCTGAGGCATACATAGCTAATGAGGCCTTGACCTTTTGCTCTAGGTACATGGAAGATGTTGTCACTAGATTTAATCGGGATGATGACAAATGGGATCAGGGAGCATCACATGGTGACCTCTCTATCTTTCAGCATGGTGTTAAACTCATGGGAGCCAACAGGCAGACATATCTTGAGGTCAAAGAATTTGACAAGCTTTGTTGGTATGTGCTAAACAACTGTGATGAGGTGGAGCCATATTTAAGGTGGGAACTTATTCTCAATGTTTTTTTCTAAATTGTGTGTTGTAATGAACAAGTATGTTAAACATGCATGACCAATACATATTGTGAACTCTGTGTGCAGCAAGTTTAGAGAAGAGTTAGAGAAAGAAGGTGGCCATGATGTTGAGAAAAGGTTGGAAAAGGAATTTCCTGCTTGGTTTAGGAGTCATGTAAGTGGTTCCATATTTTCTTTCAACTTCATATGTTGTCCTTCATTAATCTTTTCATATATTTCAACTTTTCTTAATTTTTTTGTCTTATTAGATCAAGATGTTGTGGAAGGATAATCCTACAGAGGTTACTGATGGGCTATATGCAATATCCTGTCGTCCTGACCTTAGAGTGAAATTATGGGCATCCTGCAGTGTGAATGGTGTTAGATACAACACTATTGACCGTGAAAGACAAAGGCAAACACAAAATAGTGGTGTGCTTGGTGGATGGTACACATAATGGATTGTTCACTGAATTTTATGGTCAGCTCGGAGAGATAGTTGAGTTGAGCTACAACTCTAATTTGGAATTCGTACGAACTGTGGTACTTTTTCGGTGTGACTGGTTCAGTCAAGATGGCAAATCTAGAACCATTAGAGATGATGGCCATTTTAGATCCATCAATATAGAGAGGTTTTGGTACATGTCAGACCCATTTATATTAGCAACCCAATCAAAAAAGGTCTTCTACGTGCAGGACACAAAGTTTGGGGAAAATTGGCGTGTTGTCCAAAAATTTGAGCATAGGAGCAAGTTTGATGTAAATGAAACCGAATTGAGCATTGTTCACCAAGATGAAATTGGTTCTGATACTGAGCTTGCGGTTGCAGATGATGATGGAATAGATGTAGAGCAATGTATTGTTGCACCAGTGCACCGTCGTGTAGATGGAGCCAAATCTACTGTGGCGAGTAACTTACAAGTTCTCATCAATCGAAGGGAAGAAGACATGGCTGAAGACAGTGATAGTGCAGATTGTGAAGATGACACCATATTTGAGTATTTTAGTGACAATGATAGGGATTCCATGGCATGTAATGATGATGATTAGATTAACTATCATTTGTAGTTGTCTTATTGTGGGGTGTTGATGTAGCACAAACATTTGTAACATTGACTCTTTTGTTGCCAAATCATTGCATTCAGATCACTGCATTCAGATCACTTATTCATACAAAATTCATACATTGAGACTAAGCTAATTCATACATTGAGACTAAGTTAATTTCATTGTCACTAATTCATACATTGAAAGTAAGCTAATTCACAACAGTTGTAGCTTCATGAGCTCGACACCTTTACTAAACATGGCCACTAGGAGAGGCAAAAACATAGCAAGGAGGATCACTGAACCAAAACATGCCTTTGCTCCTTTACTGAACATGGGTACCGGCTGTAGCTTGGCCTCAAGCTACTTCACAAGTGCCCAGGCCTCCTCCTTCTCCTTCACCAGTTCGACATTCTTCCCATGTGCTTCATCCAGCAAGGACTTGAGTTCGTTCTTCTCCAGCTCCAGAGCTTCGTTCTTGTTTTGCAAGGACTTCACTGCATCTCGCAAATCAACAAGAATTTCGATCTGATGATTTGTTGGCTTGGGGTCCAGCCACTCCCGAAAACTTCATCCACCATTCTTATTTTCATAACAATGTAGCAATTTGTCACCCAGACTGTTTCCTGGAATCACAATATAATGTAAATTGACCTCACCTGATATTTGTAGCATGAATGGTACCTCCTTCCTAGATTCCCATTAGTCCATGCTATCCGCCTCGGAGTCTTCTGACCACAATAGCAGTTGATAGCTGGTGTGTACGAGTAGGGGGTGGCGACACGGAATTGGAGAGGAGTACCAAGACCGCTCCCCGGAGCGCTCCATGGAGCTCCGCGACGAGCTTGAGGCAGCGGTGGTCTCCATCGAGCTCCGCGACGGATCTTTGCCGGACAAGTGGGGGGTACAATTGTAGCGTGGTGGATCTTTGCCAGAGGAGTGGGCGTACGACTGTGGCGTGGTGGATCTTTGCCGGAGGAGTGGTGGATCTTTGCCGACGGGGGTGAGTGCTGAGCGGTGGCGTTGCGCCTGCGGTGGAGGGTGCTGAGCGGTGGCGCTGCGCCTGTGGTTGCTGACCGATTTGGGGGAGTGGGGGTGGATTGGGGATAGGAGGAGTGGGGAAGCTGACAGTGTTGGTCCACCAAGGGTGAGCCATTCATATGTGTGGACTCGGTTCAGCATGGGGTTAGGCTGACTGGCGGGTCCATGATGGTCAAATTTTGGTCAAATCCATGATTTCAGCTCATTTTGAATCTAATCTGAACCAAATTTTCAATTAAATGTTCAAGTAATTCAGTAAAGTACAATAATTGTAAAACTCACAATATAATACATGGTCATACGATCATATCAAGTGTATATTTACACAACAAGCATGTATATATGAAGTGCATATGATCTTACACGTCATATAGCTATGTGCGTTGATATAACCAATTAAGCATGTACAATGGAGGACGACGAAATTTTTTTGAGGTGTGACGGACTATCTTATAGCATGTTGCTTCAATTTCGACTAATGAACAAACTGATTACAACCACATATCCGTTACTCAATAGATTACGTACATACGGATTGCACTCGTGAGTAGTCGAGCTGTCGGTCCTCGATGTGGTCGGCGAGCAGTGGCGAAGCGCCTTGCTCTGCTGCTCCTGTGCATCTGGCGCTAAGGCCATGGGCCAGTGGCAAAGAACTAGAGGAGGAGGGTGCCGAGGGGCCGCAACTCATGTGACCAAAGTGGCTCCCACGGCGACGAGGGAAAAAGGGGATCGAGGAGCATCTTGTAATGTGTATGTCGAAGGGGATCGTGCACGTATTGTATGTGATCTTATGAAGCGCTAATACACTTATTAAGTGTTCAAATTCATTCTTGCACACATATTGTAATGTGTATGTTTATAGTTACAAATATATATATATAAGAGATCGTGTATGTCTCCATATAATTTGAGACCTCAAATTTTATCATCTTGCACATTGAATGTCTCCAAACATATATATAGAAATTGATACCAAATTATTATAAGCAATTATCAGTCTACAGTTCAAAAGGATGATCACAAAAAAAGAAAAACCATTCAATTTTATTCTGAAAAAACAAAATTCTTTCCATCTCCCGCTTAATGTTCTGGTGTCCGCAAGCTTCAACCCACCCAATTTTTGGTGCCTATGAAAACCCCATGGTGCCCTCCAGTATGATGGCTCCCGTCCCAGTCGACCAGGGACAAATTAGTACCTTCAGTGGTGACTATATATTTGACGGTCCCTCCCAACCGATCGAGACCTAGCCGCAACCGCCTCCTAGATCCACTCCTCCTCCACCGCCGCCCACGTCCACTCCTCCGCTGCCACCTAGATCCACTCCTCCGTCGGCCGCCCACGTCGACTCCTCCGCTGCCCAGATCTACTCCGCTGCAACCCCGAAAGAGTCGTGCCCTGCGGCGTCCACCCCAACGGAGGATACAGCGTAGGAGCAGCACCACGAAGCCCACCCCACCGGAGGAGACGGAGACGTAGGCGCCATACCACGACTTCAACGGAGGCACCCATCGACGATGCCTAAACGGCCCACAACACGCTTGTTACCCTCGAGCCCAGGTTCTGCTATTCTCAGTTGGTTATCATTTTAAGGTTTAGGATTTAGTTCTTCTCAGTTGGTTCCCTCATGTAGCGCCACGTCTTTGTTGTCTAGGCAGGCCTTTTACTAGATAGGGTTTACGATTTAGGTTTAGGGATTAAGGATCAATTGGACTAAAATTTGTTCACAAATAGGGTCCTATGAAAAGCTTCGCGACTTGCAAATCGCACAGAACAACAAGAGGCTGCAATCCATGGGTCTTGCTACCTTGGCCGCTTCGTTTCGTAATGCACATTCAAAGAAACCAAACAATGGTCCTGACGAGCGGCCTGATTCATCGGAATATCTTCCTGGAGCAGATGAAGAGGGCCAGGAAGACAATGATGAATGTGATAATACTAGCATAGAAAAGGTGTACTTTGAATCTTGGTTGGGGGGTTGCATCTCTTATTTTCAGAGTGTTAATATCTGATATACATTCTAGTACTTATTTTCATGCAAGTTCTAATAACAGATTATTTCTTGTATGTTAGGAAATTGACAACAACAACAACAAGCGGGGTCAACCAACCAAGAACAAGAAAACCAGGATGCCTCCAGGTGGAACAAAAAGGGTGATGGCAACTCCAGGAAGTGTATCGCTTCCTAGAGTTTCAACAAGGTCTGGAAAAAAGTACAGCACCAACTTCCAGCAAAACATTGACATCGCTGAGGACCAGTTAAATCCAGCGTCCACGAACAGTGACACAGCCCCTATGCTGCAAGGCGAAGAAGGAGATCGTCCCACCAGTCCAGATCTTGACTTTTCTGCATTTGATGAGCAAACTACTACAGATGAACAGGTTGTCTCTGAACAGTTCGAGATTGTTTCTCAAGGCAAGTAACAGATCATGCATTATCACATTCTTTGATTTAATTGTGGACTACTCTAACACTCCTAGCTTAAACTTTGTAGGTCGACGACGTGCTCCAAGACGACCAAGACCGCCAACAAAGGGCAAATTGCTGGATAATATGACAAAGGCTATGGGAAGAAGGCTGGAGATTGAAATTGCTCCAGGGAAGAAAAGGCCTGAGAAGCCTGTACAAGTTGCTAAACTTGCTTCAGAGGCTGGACTTGTCATTAGGTCCACCATGCCTATCCTACCTCACTGGAAAGAATACAAGAAGGATGAAGACAACCATTTTGAGAGAATTCATGGGTCGGTTATCTGTAAGTAAATCGATACCTTGCGTGTACATTTGGTACTTTGCATAAGTCAGTATATCAAATGCTCATAACTAAATCTCATGGATGCTTACTTCTATAGACCAGGTTGGCAGTTGATGGAAATGATGAGGCAACAAAGCAAGCGTGCACAAATCTACTCCAATCTGGGGTACGCCAGCGTAGATACTTATTGAAGAAGCAGTACTTTAATGGTGTCCTAGCAAATGAAGTCAGAACAACTTCCCCGGTTTCCTGTATGACTGATGACCAGTGGCTTGAACTCGTGGCTAAGTGGTCTGGTCCAAAAGGGAAGGTATGATATGCCATAATTCAACTTCTTTGTGTTGTCTATTTTGTCTGCAACGTGCATGTTTGCAGGAAGTATCTGAGACGAACAAGCGCAACCGTACTAACGTCAAACACCCTCAAAAGACAGGATCTCGCAGCTACATATCACACTTGTACACATATGTAAGTGCTGAAAATCTGCTACAATATATTTTCTATTTGTGTGTAGATACAGAAGCTAATTTTTCTTCATCTCTTTCTCAAACTAAATACAGATGGAGAAAAACAAGGGACGAGATGTCAATGCAGTGGAGATGTTCAAGGAATGCCATATCAGCAAGAAGAAGGGTATGACAGATGTCGTCAAAGAGACAGTTGTAAGTCCCTACACCATTGCTTGGATGGGATGAGTACATATGTCAATTTATATTCATAATTGGTTGCTTGGATAGGATTAACACATGGAAAGGATGCTCATTTGTATGATTTGTGTGGATGACTATAAGTGCTTGTGAAATTGGTTGCTTGGATGGGACTAACACATGATTGATGGCTGGGATTAGTACGGAAAAATGATGTTCATAAATGCTTACACCCATATGTTCTATGATGATTTCCATATATGTGCTCATATGCTTGCTGAAATGGGAAGTTATTGGATGTATGTTGATATCTGTAATGTCATAAGTTAATGTAATTTCATCTCAAGTGCTTATATGTAAATATATGCATCTCTATGTTCTCTTATGACTTTCAGATCTTATAAGATGGATTTTTTGATGATTTTCATATATTTGCTTGCAACATGGATTCTGTTTAAGCTATAGACTACCATGGAAAATATGTTGGCCCAACCTGCTGAAGGTTTAGAGACACCAAGATCTAGCACTGAAGTTGTTTCCAAGGTCCTGTCACAAACCAATGCTGCTTCATTCCTGAAGAATGCTGGTCTTGAAACACCAGGGTCAAAATCTACTGCATCAGCTACAAGAGAAGCACATCTTCGGGAACAGTTACAAGCAGAGAAGGCACGAGCTGATCTACTTCCACAAGAACTCGACTCCCTAAAGAAGAAAGGTGAAGAAACAGAAGAAACATTAGCGTGGACCCAAGAAGTTGTGCTCAAGACACAGCAGGAGAGTGGAGGAGTTCAAGAAGAAACAAAAGGCTAATGATCTGATCCTTCAGCGCATCTTTAACCTCAACTCAGGTAACAGAGCTACTTAGCTTCTTTGTTCCTGTGGTCACTATTGTGGTTACAAACTTTGTTGGTCAATGTCTATGGTCAGCGCCTCTGAACTTTGTTGGTCAGTGCCTATGAACTTTGTTGGTTATGATATGAACTAATAATGCATCGGTGAACTTGTGGTTCCCCTATGTTTGGGAACTTTGGTTGTATGAACATCTAGTTTTTTCATGTGTGATGTATGGACTTGTGCTTGATGTGTGAAAATATGTTATGTTTCTGTTTCTGGGCATGCAAGGTACATGTGTGCATTATACTGAACTGGTCAGAATTTTATGACGAAAAAATGTCATTACGTAACAGATGCCACCTCAGCGTTCACGGTCTGTCACGTCAGATTCCACGTATCTGAAAGCCACGTGTTGCCACATCATCGCTCACGTGCTGCCACGTCAGCTGCCATGTCCTGGCATGCAACTGCAAAATAGGCAGCCACATGTCATTCTTGAAATTGTAAATGTGTCACCCTCCGCGACTTACACGTGTCAGCCTCCATGCCATACAGGTGTCGACCACTCCATCATACACGTGTAGTGTTGGATACGCTGGCTGAAACAGATCAGTGATGCGGCCTAAATCATCATGGAATGTAGTGCTATCTATGACGTAACACAGCAAATCATCACTGTGCAACATCTATGACGCTACAAAGATGACAAACAAAATTTTGTCATAACTTTGTCACAGATATCTTTCCATGACGGATTAGGCCTTTACTATGACAAAACTGGACCGTCTTAGATGTGGAGTTTTCTAGTAGTGCTCGTGTCTACAACCGAAGAAGTTAGACATGAGCAAGAACATTCCTCCGGCGACGTTCTCACTAGGCATGTCTTTGGTTGGAGACAATATCCTACGAACGATGGGCAACACGTGCAGGAAGCTCCATGCCTACTACATGGAGAGGACAAGCATGAGGACGAACAAGGATAATGAAATCATGGGCCATCATGGTGAACAACCATTTTTTGGGCCTGAAAACTATATTGTCATTGACTTCAAGGATCTATTCGACCTCTACCGGCTACGAGCGGTGGTCATAAGTCTACTTAAGTGCTACTCCTTGTAAGTATTCTTGCGTTTCTCAATTTTGATAACAACAATCCTTATAACACGCTTATGAGAGCGTTTGTCTTGTGTGTAGGCATAGTTGGAAGTGGTGCCAGAGATATGCACCGGAAGTGGCCTTTCTGGATCCACAAATAGTCACGGTCACTAATCTTACAACCGACAGGAAGGCCATGGTGGACTATATATTTGAGACCTTGTTGGCCCGCCAAGACAAGGAGTACTTCCTGTGCGCCTATAATCAATAGTAAGTGTGTACCCCAAATATATTCAATTGCATGACACGTAGTGCTTTAGAATTTAATTTTCACTATATTAATGGCGCAGTGCCCATTGGATCCTTCTGGTCATTACGCCCAAGTGGAGTACATGCCACTACATAAACTCCAAAATCACTAAGACGTATGACTAGACCCCGATCCAAGAAGGAATCAATGAAACGTGGGGAAGATATGTGGAGAAAGGAGGCCGGCATAACACTTACCAAAAAGACCTCATCCACAAAATAGACATGCCCGTCAAACAACAAATAGGCGACCAGTGCTGTGTGCCACAACATGCAACTTCTGTACAACAATAAGTTTCAGACTATGGACGAATTTGAGGTTTGTGATCTCAATTGTGATATATACTAGCTACTTCGAATTATATATATCGATCGACTAATTTCGAACTATGTATATGTAGAAAAATATATCCAAGTCTACGCCTAACAGGTTCGACGGGATTAGAGAAGAGATAGCGGACTTTATTGTCCATGAAATAGTAGATCCCAAAGGAATGTTTAGAATACAGGGTTAAACCTTTTTTGAACATTTTGAAATTAATGTCAAAGACATGTAAATATGTAACACTTATGATATTATTAAATTACAATTTTGTCAAATGTGTTTTATACTTGTAATGTGAAATATGTGAATAATGAATGTGTATGTAAATAGATGTATGAGAATGTTAGATGTATGTGAATGTCAGATGTAATATCTCTGTTTCTATCATTTTTGCAGCACGCATGGCTAGCAAAGGCCTGAGATTAGCCAAAAAATAGAATATTCTTTTTGGGAAAAACTCATCGGTGACGGCTTTAAAGCCCGATGAAGATGTCCCGTGACTGGCTTTAATTTTGGCCCGTTTGAGATTGTATAATGTGGGTCAAACCTATCGATGACGGGCGTAAGTTTAGACCCGACAAAGATAATTTAAGCGGTGACGGACATTTGCCCACTGTAATCATAGGAATGAATACTAGACGGCTACGCCTCAATGAGGTGAGCGAGCACGCGTGTGGCCTCTTGCGACTCTTCCTTAACCTCTCAAGTGGTTCACAATTAGTCCACATATTTAAGAAGTTGTTAATCCCTCTTAATTTTCAATATGGTACTAAATATTCTTCACCTCCAATAAATATGGGCCTCAGAATAATGTGCCAAGACCAACACAGTCAACCATGGGAATCGGACACAAATTCATACGTAGCCCACAGTCAACCATGGGAATCGGACACAAATTCATACGTAGCCACAGCTGGCTTGTTTTCTATTTTTGTGTTTGTTTCTAACACGTACATATATGACCGTATGCAACTTGTATTAGATTCCAAATAGCAAAACAAATCGAGTCAAACTTAGGACTGTCATTAAATCTCTAACATTAAAATCTAGACATATCACAATCAAACGGTCAATTTTTTTCTCTTTTTCTCGGATTAACATAAAAATTTCTAGCCTTCACGACGAATGTGATGTCTCCTTTCAAGACTGTTTTAATAATATATTAATAATATATTAATAATATATTATAATTAGATTTCAAATAATAAAACAAATTGAGTCAACTGTCATTAAATCTCTACCTTGATATATCACAATCAAACGGTCAATATTTTTCTTTTTCCAATTAACATGAGAATTCCAGTCTCTATTTTTTCCAATTAACGTGAGAATTCGTAGTCTCTATAGTGAATGTGATGCATTTTTTAAGACTGTCTTAATAATATTAATAATATAATAGATATGTAGATAGATAAAATATAATACATAGATATATAATAGATAGATAGATAGTAGATAATAGATAGATAGATAGATAGATAGATAGATAGATAGATGAGGACATTTGGATTGGGCAGTTCAGAACCGCTTCCGCCTGTGCCGGTGCCAGAGAGGCCGCGAACATAGCAAATCGTGTTCTGAACGATGGCCAAGTGCATCTTCAATCTTGGTGTATTTTTTCAGGATATTTCTCCTGATAGAGCTACTTTTTTCTTCTGACATATTACTTCTTCAAATGATATATATATTCTAGGGGCTTTTCCTTCATATACCACGTAAATTGGCTTCTGTTCTATTTCTTCTACATATTCTTCTACATATTCTGAAGTAGGCATTAATTAATTTATCATATTAAAATATTTAGCCAAGCTATTCAAAATTGATAGCACATAATCTCTATCTTCCCTTTTATTGTTATATTGATACCAAAAATTATCTAAAAGACATTCTTGAACTTCATCTATTACTATATGATCTTTTTGCTTGAATTTATATGTATTGGGCGGAAATATTCTGAGTCTATTTTTCGTTCCAAAGCTGAATGATTCCACACCACTGAAGCCCATTGATCTCTTCATTTCTGCAAAATAATAGAACGAGAAAATAGATCAGGAATATGATTTTTTTACCCTTTATATGTTCAAAAGTTACTTTATATCCATTGCCAGTGATAATATCTTCGAATAGAACCCATCTTCTAGTTGAGCTCTTTTTATTATTAAATTGATTATGACATCTAACAATAGCTTCATATTCTATTCTAACTGTAAATTCTTTAAATCCTAAATACAACCAAAAAGCATTTATCGCATATACTGTTGCCAAAATTTCTCTATCTGTATTATTGGCAGCTTTTAATTTATAACTCCCAGAGGCATATCTACATATATTTTCTTCTGACTTTGCACAGTATTTATTGGGCTTTTGCTTTAATATACTTCTCCATCCTAACATAGATGCGTCTGTTTCAATGATGAAATAATTATTATCCAGAGGTAATTCTAGAGGTTTTAAATTTTTCACTTTTTCTTTTATGCTTCTTACTAATTTTAATTTTATATCTTCAGAATTAAAATATTTTTGGCTATTTTTTCTTAGTTTAGCATATAAAGGACCAGCAAGTTTTGCTAGATTATCTATATAGTTTCTAGAATAATTTACTATTCCTAAAAATTGTTGCAAAATCTTTTTATCCTTCACATTATCAGCAAAATTTAGTATTTCCTTTGCTATGTGATCTTGTAAATATATTTTCCCATCTCCTATTTCATGACCTAGAAAATTAACCTTTTCTTTGCATACTTCCATTTTATTTTTGATAAAGTTAATCCTTTTTGTTCAACTTTCCTGAAGAACAGTTCAAGATGAGCTATATGCTCTCTATATGTTTTTGAAAATATTAATAAATCATCAATATATACTAGTATGAACTCTTGATTTTCATTAAATATATTTTGCATTTTTCTCTGGAATAATGCAGGTGCATTTTTTAATCCTAGTGGCATAACTAACCATTCAAAATGTCCTTGGGTACATGTGAATGCAGTCCAAGGAATTGATTCTTTCGCCATTTTTACTCGCCAAAATCCTGCTTTCAATTCGAATTTTGAAAAATATATACTACCTTGTATTCTATTAATCCATTCTTGTTTGTTTGGTATATTATATGCATCATCTATAGTATTGTCATTAAGCCTTTTGTAATTGATAACCATTCTAGATTTTCCTCTAACTATTTCAGTATGGTTGCTTACTATGAAAGCTATAGCTCTATGAGGAGGAATATCCTGAAAAAAATACACCAAGATTGAAGATTCACTTGGCCAAGCCAGAAAAATACTAGGTTTAAATTATTACATTGAGCCAGCTGCAAAAGAATATATTACAAAGCATAAAAGAATACAAAACAAGAAAAAACCTATGAAACCAATAAATCCAGTAGGAATGCCATCTATGAATCCAGTAGGAATGTCATCTACAGATATAAAAGAACAAGAGTTATGCCAGAAACAAACATATAAAGAATGCCTGCTAAAAGGAGTAGATCCTTTAGATGGATCATATATTGAATGGGTGTAGAAGGAAAAATTGCTGAAATAATACCAAAATTTAAAACAAAAATAAAAGAAGAAGTTCTTATCAATATCAAAAAAGAAATAGATAATAAATTCAAAGAATTCAAAAAGTTATCTAATGAGAAATTAGACATACCACTGTTAGATATGGATGGTTTGGATTTTGGTCGTCAAAACCAAAATTCAATCTTAGAATAAAAACATAAACCTACAACAAAAATATATAGAAATTGGTATACTTTGATATAATACTATCAAAATTTAAGGCGTGGAAGACCCCTACTAACAGACAAGAAATTTTAAGTGACGATGTCAACGAATATGCAATCGCGGTGCAACTTTAAGACGGATGTCAATGAAGATGCAATCGCGGTAACATAGATTTTCATTAAATATATTTTGCATTTTTCTCCGGAATAATGCAAGTGCATTTTTTAATCCTAGTGGCATAACTAACCATTCAAAATGTCCTTGGGACATGTCAATGCAGTCCAAGGAAAAGATTCTTCCGCCATTTTTACTTGCCAAAATCCTACTTTTAAATCGGATTTTGAAAAATATCTACTACCTTGTATTCTATTAATCCATTCTTGTTTGTTTGGTATATTATATGCATCATCTATAGTATTGTCATTAAGCCTTTTGTAATTGATAACCAATCTAGATTTTTCTCTAACTATTTCAGCATGGTTGCTTACTATGAAAGCTCTAGATTTATAAGGACTTCTGCTTTCTCTTATGGCTTTTAACTTTAATAATTCTTCAATATGCATTTTGAATTCTTCTATATCTTTTGGTGTAGCTTCTATAGGACAAGTTTTTATAATATAAGTGGGATTTATTATGTTTAATTTGCATACAATAGAATTTTTATCCCAATGTTTCATAGGTATTTCTCCTATAATTTGAATGTCTTCTAACCTTTGTACAACCCTTTCAATATCCTTTTTGGACTTTATATCTCTATACCAATTAGGTGGGAAAGATTGTAATCCTATACAATCTATGTTAGTATTTTTCTGCATAATATACTTCTATATTTGTACTAAAATCTTGATCTTCGTTTATTTCTGGAAGCTCACTTACATGGCTATCTTCAGGTTCAAGATTAGAGGTTTTGGAAAGTTTTTGCGTGTGTCCTTGTTTTAGAACTTCTGAGATATATGGAATATTATCTTGTGTTGGGATTAATGTAACTCCTTGTTCATGTATAATTGCACCTTGTAAAGAGAACTGAAAAAAATCTTAATCTAATTATCATGTCATCATTGATTATTGATATTTCTCTAACTGTGATCTCATCTATAACATATTTGGTATCATTTATATATGTCTCAATGTTATATGCTAAGTGATTGTGAATTTTCTTGATCCCGGACATGTCTGTAGATTTCTGCTTTGTTGTTATCTAAAGTATGCACTAAGTGTGGGAATTTCACAAAATACTTATCATGAATAATATTTTTTGTGCACCCAGTATCCACTAATGCTAAAACTTTGTGTGTAACATTTGGTTTTAACTTTAGCTTTATGGGAATCCTTATACTAGATATCTCTTTAAATGGTAACTTAACTATATACTTATTTTCAAAGCTTATTATAACATCTTTTAATTGAATTATTTTGCTACCTTTTTTATTTTTTACTATAACACTTTGCTCTTGACATTCAATATTCCCTATGGCCTTATCTTATGGCTTAGGATTAGACACATGGTCCAACTTAATTTTCAATTCTTCAATCGCTACTTCTATTTTGTTTATCCTATTTTCAGAGTCCTAACTCTACTAGATAAAATTATATCATCTGGTTCTAATTCTATTTCTTTTCTCCAACTTTGGTTTTTTGTTTTTAAACATTCAGAACATGCTTGTTTTAAACATACACTACAGGTGACTCTATTATCTTGACTTGGATAATATATACAAAAAGCACACTTTATATTATAATCACATTTTCCTTTAACCCAATCATGTTCACAAACAAGTTGGTTCATTATTTCAATTTTTAAATCCGATAATTCATTTATTAAAATCAATTTCTTCTATGTTTGAGTCATATTCTTCATACTTGTTTTCTATTTCATCTGTCTCTATGATTGAATATATTGATTCATCATTTTTAATTTCATCATCACAAACTAGTATATTTTCATTGACACTATCTACAATTAAAACTCTTTCTTGTTCTTCATATTTACTAGAATACTTTTTTTTGTCTTTATTTGGACAAGTTTTGCTTAAGTGATCAGGAGAATTACATATAAAGCATCTACATGTTTTATCATAATTTTTCCTAGGGTTATATCTTCTTACAATTTTCTTATGTAAATATGGAGCTTTATTATCTAATCTCCTCAGAAAATATCTTCTTCTTGTCCTAAACTTATTATTACTCTTCTTCTTTTGAGGTCTACGGTACTTACTATTTCTATACCTATCTTCACCATATGACAAAGGTATCTGAATAATGTTATTAAAAAATTATAATCTGACTGTTTCATAGACCTTTAAGCTTGTATATTGGTACAAATCTTTTTTAATTGTTTAAAAACAAATGTTATGGCTCAAACATAGAAGAAATTGATTTAAAAAATGAATTATCGGATTTAAAAATTGAAATGATGAACCAACTTGTTTGTGAACATGATTGGGTTAAAGGAAAAGGTGATTATAATATAAAGTGTGCTTTTTGTATATATTATCCAAGTCAAGATAATAGAGTCACATGTAGTGTATGTTTAAAACAAGCATGTTCTGAATGTTTAAAAACAAAAAACCAAAGTTGGAGAAAAGAAATAGAATTAGAACCAGATGATATAATTTTATCTAGTAGAGTTAGGACTCTTGAAAATAGGATAAACAAAATAGAAGTAGAGATTGAAGAATTGAAAATTATGTTGGACCATGTGTCTAATCCTAAGCCATAAGATAAGGCCATAGGGAACATTGAATGTCAAGAGCAAAGTGTTATAGTAAAAAAAAGGTAGCAAAATAATTCTATTAAAAGATGTTATTACAAGCTTTGAAAATAAGTATATAGTTAAGTTACCATTTAAAGAGATATCTAGTGTAAGGATTCCCATAAAGCTAAAGTTAAAACCAAATGTTACACATAAAGTTTTAGCACTAGTGGACACTGAGTGCACCAAAAATAATATTCAAGATAAGTATTTTGTGAAATGCTCACACTTAGTGCATACTTTAGACAATGACAAAGCAGAAATCTACATACATGTCCGGGATCAAGAAAATTCACAATCACTTAGCATATAACATTAAGACATATATAAATGGTACCAAATATGTTATAGATGAGATCACAGTTAGAGAAATATCAATAATCAATGATGACATGATAATTAGATTAAGATTTTTTTCAGTTCTCTTTACAAGGTGCAATTATACATGAACAAGGAGTTACATTTATCCCAACACAAGATAATATTCCATATATCTCAGAAGTTCTAAAACAAGGACACACGCAAAAACTTTCCAAAACCTCTAATCTTGAACCTGAAGATAACCATGTAAGTGAGCTTCCAGAAATAAACGAAGATCAAGATTTTAGTACAAATATAGAAGTATATTATGCAGAAAAATACTAACATAGATTGTATAGGATTACAATCTTTCCCACCTAATTGGTATAGAGATATAAAGTCCAAAAAGGATATTGAAAGGGTTGTACAAAGGTTAGAAGACATTCAAATTATAGGAGAAATACCTATGAAACATTGGGATAAAAATTCTATTGTATGCAAATTAAACATAATAAATCCCACTTATATTATAAAAACTTGTCCTATAGAAGCTACACCAAAAGATATAGAAGAATTCAAAATACATATTGAAGAATTATTAAAGTTAAAAGCCATAAGAGAAAGCAGAAGTCCTCATAAATCTAGAGCTTTCATAGTAAGCAACCATGCTGAAATAGTTAGAGGAAAATCTAGATTGGTTATCAATTACAAAAGGCTTAATGATTATACTATAGATGATGCATATAATATACCAAACAAACAAGAATGGATTAATAGAATACAAGGTAGTTGATATTTTTCAAAATTCGATTTAAAAGCAGGATTTGGTAAGTAAAAATGGCGGAAGAATCTATTCCTTGGACTGCATTCACATGTCCCCAAGGACATTTTGAATGGTTAGTTATGCCACTAGGATTAAAAAATGCACCTGCATTATTCTAGAGAAAAATGCAAAATATATTTAATGAAAATCTATGTTACCGCTGATTGCATCTTCATTGACATCTGTCTTAAAGTTGCACTACTGATTGCATATTCATTGACATCTGTCACTTAAAATTTTTTGTCTGTTAGTAGGGGTCTTCCACGCCTTAAATTTTGATAGTATTCTATCAAAGTATACCAATTTCTATATATTTTTGTTGTAGGTTTATGTTTTTATTCTAAGATTGAATTTTGGTTTTGAACACTAAAATCCAAACCATCTATATCTGACTGTGGTTTGTCTAATTTCTCATCAGATAACTTTTTGAATTCTTCGAATTTATCATCTATTTCTTTTTTGATATCGATAAGAACTTCTTCTTTTATTTTTGTTTTAAATTTTGGTGTTATTTCAGCAATTTTTCCTTCTACAGCCCATTCAATATAGGATCCATCTAAAGGATCTACTCCTTTTAGGAGGCATTCTTTATATGTTTGTTTCTGGCATAACTCTTGTTCTTTTATATTTGTAGATGACATTCCTACTGGATTCATAGATGGCATTCCTACTGATTTTATTGGTTTCATAGGTTTTTTCTTGTTTTGTATTCTTTTATGCTTTGTAATATATTCTTTTGCAGCTGGCTCAATGTAATAATTTAAACCTAGTATTTTTCTGGCTTGGCCAAGTGCATCTTCAATCTTGGTGTATTTTTTCCAGGATATTCCTCCTCATAGAGCTACAACTTTCATAGTAAGCAACCATACTGAAATAGTTAGAGAAAAATCTAGAATGGTTATCAATTACAAATGGCTTAATGACAATACTATAGATGATGCATATAATATACCAAACAAACAAGAATGGATTAATAGAATACAAGGTAGTAGATAGTTTTCAAAATTTGAATTGAAAGCAGGATTTTGGCGAGTAAAAATGGTAGAAGAATCTATTCCTTGGACTGCATTCACATGTACCCAAGGACATTTTGAATGGTTAGTTATGCCACTAGGATTAAAAAATGCACCTGCATTATTCCAGAGAAAAATGCAAAATATATTTAATAAAAATCAAGAGTTCATACTAGTATATATTGATGATTTATTAATATTTTCAAAAACATATAGAGAGCATATAGCTCATCTTGAACTGTTCTTCAGGAAAGTTGAACAAAATGATTTAACTTTATCCAAAAAGATAATGGAAATATGCAAAGAAAAGGTTAATTTTCTAGGTCATGAAATAGGAGATGGGAAAATATATTTACAAGATCACATAGCAAAGAAAATACTAAATTTTGTTGATAATGTGAAGGATAAAAAGATTTTGCAACAATTTTTAGGAATAGTAAATTATTCTAGAAACTATATAGATAATCTAGCAAAACTTTCTGGTCCTTTATATGCTAAACTAAGAAAAAAATAGCCAAAAATATTTTAATTCTAAAGATATAAAATTAAAATTAGTAAGAAGAATAAAAGAAAAAGTGAAAAATTTAAAACCTCTAGAATTACCTCTGGATAATAATTATTTCATCATTGAAACAGACACATCTATGTTAGGATGAGGAAGTATATTAAAGCAAAAGCCAAATAAATACTGTGCAAAATCAAAAGAAAAAATATGCAGATATGCCTCTGGGAGTTATAAATTAAAAGCGCCAATAATACGATAGAGAAATTTTGGCAACGATATGCGATAAATGCTTTTAGGTTGTATTTAGGATTTAAAGAATTTATAGTTAGAACAGACTATGAAGCTATTGTTAGATGTCATAATCAATTTAATAGTAAAAAGAGCTCAACTAGAAGATGGGTTCTATTCAAAGATATTATCACTGGCAATGGATATAAAGTAATTTTTGAACATATAAAGGATAAAGAAAATAATATTCCTGATCTATTTTCTTGTTCTATTATTTTGCAGAAATGAAGAGATCAATGGGCTTCAGTGGTGCATTCAGCTTTGGAACGGAAAATTGACTTAGAATATTTCCGCCCAATACACATAAATTCAAGCCAAAAGATCATATAGTAATAGATGAAGTTCAAGAATGTCTTTTAGATAATTTTTGGTATCAATATAACAATAAAAGGGAAGATAGAGGTTATGTGCTATCAATTTTGAATAGCTTGGCTGAATATTTTAATATGATAAATCAATTAATGTCTACTTCGAATATGCGAAGAAATAGAACGAAGCCAATTTACGTGGTATATGAAGGAAAAGCTCCTGAATATATATATGTATATATACGTATATATATGCATTTGGAGATATGGTGTAATTATGTATATATACATATACATATAAATATATATATATATATGTATATGTATTTCATTATTATGTATATGTATATATATGAATGTATGTATGTATATACGTATATGTATATATGTGTGTTCCTAGTGCTAAAAACACTATTCTTATGCTGAATTCACTATTCTTAATGCTGAAAACACTATTCTTAGTGCTGAATTTACTATTCCTAGTGCTGAAACACTATTCTTTAGTGCTGGATTTACTGTTCACAACGCTGAATTCGAAAATTTAACTGCTGAATTTTATGGATCTTTGCAGGTTGGCGAATCCTAAACAATCGGTGCTTGATTCAGAAGTTTTAAAATCCTACTCGGTACTCGCCGTACACCTCACTTACCTGTCTTCTTAGAAGCAATTTAAAACAAATATCCTTACTAAAAAGTGATCTAGTTAAGAATTTATCGTCTCCCCAGGCAGTTTCATCCAAAGGGAATACTTCTCTATGGATACTGCGTTCTCTAAACGCCCATACAAGATGCAGGCTAGAAAATGAGAACCACCGAAGAGATTTCTCCTATAGGGTCCATAGCATAAACACTTGACTAGAACAAACTGACAAGGATACATATTGAAAATTACTTCATATTAAACAAGTAAGCTTACATACGGTTTTTCCTTTCGAGAACCCCAAAGAGAATACAAACAAGTTTTTCTTACCTTACGCTGATTAAATATTACACTCCTTGCTCAACTAGGCTAGCAAGGTGGATTCTAAAATACTACAATGACATTGGTGGGTTGCCTGAAGGCTCTGGATGGAAAGCTCCTTCTTGCGATATGTGTTCCTCAACTGGGTAGGCTCCTCCTTTTATAGGGGATGGAGAAGGATGCTCTAAAGTGCTTCGTGCTTATCTTCTTACTACTGTGGATTCATGAGCTGGTTCGCATCATGAAATAGAGCTTCCTTTTGCTTTACTTTGCCTTTTATTTTGCCTGAGATGAAGACACCTTTGTACCTATGCCATTCCTTTTATACTAGATGTTATATTCTCTACAGTGAAATGTCATTTCACCGAAAGTATTTTTGGATTGATTCAGCATTCAAAGATGTAGCTGCTATTAGGAATTATTACAAAGATGTAGCTGATAGCATCAATTAATTATTGTTAGGGTTAGGCTTACCCACCCATAAATTAAGATTAATAAAATTAATTACTCTTGATTGGCTAAGTAATTCAAGTGATATTACTATTCCTAGTGCTGAAAACACTATTTTTATGCTGAATTCACTATTTTTAGTGCTGAAAACACTATTCTTAGTGCTGAATTTACTATTCCTAGTGCTGAAACACTATTCTTTAGTGCTGGATTTACGGTTCACAAAGCTGAATTCGAAAATTTAACTGCTGAATTTTATGGATCTTTGCAGGTTGGCGAATCCTAAACAGCCAGTGCTTGATTCAGAAGTTTTAAAGTCCTACTCGGTACTCGCCGTATGCCTCACCTATACATACATACATATATATATATACATATACATATATACATATATATATACATATATACATATATATATATGTATATATGTATATATATACATATCTACAACTATTTATAAAACAAGTAGTGTTTTCACCCAAAATTTTGTTCTGTCTGACTATTTTACACAAAATTCCTTGAGTGTTTATAAAATTAACCCGTTGCATAATGATGATAAAATAAAATGATGCTCGTTGCAACGCACAGGCATATTTACTAGTATATATATGTATATGTGTGTGTGTATATATATTTGTTTCATTATTATGTATATGTATATATATATGTATATATGTATATACATATCTATAACTATCTATAAATCAAGTAGTGCTTTCATCAAAAATTTTGTTCTGCCTGACAATTTTGCAGAAAACCCCTTGAGTTTTTTTGAAATTAATCCATAGCCCCCACTACACCACGTCGTGTAACACGCCGACTTCATTGTGTATCCCTTCACCACTATGCTTGTCCCGCTCAAACATCGGCCCAAGGCCGACGTGACGGTATTGCCGGAGCCTCCTTCTCTGTCTCCGTCTCCGTCTTCGGCTCCGGTAGTGCCAGCTCCGCCACCGCCTGAGGTGCCTTCCAGTGAACCGGGAAGTGGCAGGTGGAAGAGATCCTTTCGCGGAAGGTGTATCGGCATAGGAGTTGGTGTTGGGTGTGTCGTCCTCGTGTCTGGTGCTCTGCTTGCTCTGTTCCTGCTATGGCGTCAGCCGCGGTGGCATGGCGATGGCGAGCTTCCTAGGACCGCAATTCTCGACGTGCCTTCGGGGCCGGGTAAGGAGGGAGCAAAGGCGACGCCATCGGTGGTGGCGGAATTCGACGTGCACGACGTTGTGGGGTCATTGAACGTGGACGAGTACGCCGAGCTGGAGAGGGCGACGGTCGGGTTCGCGGAGGAGCAGCGCATTGGGAACTCATCGGTCTACCGCGCGGTGATCAACGGCGACCCGGCGGCAGTGAAGCGCGTGGCCGGTGACGTGGGCGCCAAGGTGAGTATCCTGGGACGGGTCCGCCACTTGTGCCTCGTTCACCTGTTCGGCCGCTGCGTGCACCGCGGCGACACGTACTTGGTGTTCGAGCTCGCCGAGAATGGCGCGATCAACGACTGGATCCACGGCGGTGGCGGTCGTGCCCTCGCGTGGAGGCAGCGGATGCAGGTGGTGTTCAACGTGGCCAACGGGCTCAACTACCTACCTGCACAACTACACCAGCCCGCCCTACGTGCACAAGAACCTCAAGAGCAGCAATGTCCTCCTCGACGCTGACATCCGCGCCAAGGTATCGAACTTCGGCCTGGCACGCGCCGGCGCCAGTACGCAGATGACGTCACGCGTCATGGGCACGCAGGGGTACCTGTCACCGGAGTACCTGGAGCACGGGCTGATCGGTCCTCACCTTGACGTGTTTGCCTTCGGTGTCGTCCTGCTTGAGCTCTTGTCTAGGGAGGAGGCGGCGCCTGCGCGAGACGGTGGCGAGGGCGGCGAAGCCTTGGCCTTGCTACTGTGGGAGAAAGCGGAGGGGCAGCTGGTGGTCGACGGCGACGACGCGCAAGGCAAGGTGGCGGCATTCATGGACGCCCGGTTGCTTGGCGACTACCCGTTGGAGGTGGCTATTGCGATGGCCGCGCTAGCGCTGCGGTGCATCGCGCGGGAGCCCCGCTTGCGGCCATCGATGGCAGAGGTGTTCCTCTCGCTCTCGATGTTGCACGACACAACCTTGGATTGTGCTCCCATGGAGCTCAGCGTCCCCGCCACGACCATGACTTGAAATTAGCCAATTATATTTGTGGGTACGTAATAATGTAAAGAAGATAAGCCGCAGTACAAAAACATGAGCCCCATTAAACAGGATAGTAGAATCATCAAAAATTGTGAAACCTAATAAATATAATAGCTCAAATATACATTTTCAAGAAAATAATACTAAAACGGTACAACCTGTGGGCTTGCATTATTGCGTTAAGACCCTACGCTATAGCCGTTGCACAACAATTTATTTGAGATTCTACTGGCACCCTACCTTTTCAATGACCTGATGTGTATACACACATATATATAATCTATAATAATTATCTATAAAGCAAGTAATATTTTTGCCCAAAATTTTCGTTTGCCTGACTATTTTGCAGAAAACCCCTTGAGTGTTTACACTTTAATGCTAGCTTCATGAAACTTCAACTTTGGAATAATTATGATAAAATAAAATGATGTTCGTTGCAACTCACGGGCATATTACTAGTATATGTATATATATGTGTATATATACATATATATATGTGTGTGTCTACTAGCAATTGTGTATATGCGTTGCAACGGGTGTAGTCGAGGCGCAGTGCGGATGGGGACGAGAGGGAGGGGCGCAGGTGTGGCGCGGGAGCTCCGAGCAGCGATGGGAGGAAGAAGCGCAGGCACGACGCAGGGCGCGGCGTGGATGGGGACGGGAGAAAGGGGCGCAGGAGGTATTTTTTTCATCCAAGCCCTTCCTTTCTTTTCAGCGTTAGGACTGTGGGTTAATTTCAAAAAAACTCAAGAGGTTTTTGCAAAATAGCGACAGAACAAAATTTTGGGTGGAAACACTACTTGCTTTATATGTAGTGCGGATGGGGACGGGAGGGAGGGACGCCTGGATAGATAGTGCGGATGGGGACGGAGGGAGGGGCGCAGGAGGTCTTTTTTCATCCAAGCAATCCCTTTCTTTTCAGCATTAGGACTACGGGTTAATTTCAGAAAAACTTATGGGATTTCCTGTAAAATAGCCAGACAGAACAAAATTTTGGGTGGAAACACTACTTGCTTTACGAGATATAGCAATTGTGCCCGAGCATTGCAACGGGTGAAGTCGAGGCGCGGCGCGGATGGGGACGGGAGGAGGGCGCAAGTGCGGGGCTCCGAGTAGCGATGGGAGGGAGGAGCGTAGGCGCGGCGCGGATTGGGATGGGAGGGAGGGCGCATGAGGTCCTTTTTCATCCAAGACATCCATTTCTTTTCAACATTAGGACTGCGGGTTAATTTCGAAAAAACTCAAGGGTTTTTTTGCAAAATAGCTAGACAGAACAAAATTTTGGGTGGAAACACTGCTTTCTTTATAGATAGTGCGGATAGGGACGGGAGGGAGGGGCGCAAGGAGGGAGGGCACAGGAGGTCTTTTTTTTCATCCAAGCCCTTTCTTTCTTTTCAGCATTAGGACTACGGGTTAATTTCAGAAAAACTCAAGGGGTTTTCTGCAAATAGACAGGCTAAACGTTACATATATATACATATCTATAATCTATAATCTATATCTATAATAACTATCTATAAAGCAAGTAGTGTTTCCACCCAAATTTTGTTTTGCCTGACTATTTTACAGAAAACCCCTTGAGTTTTTTCAAAATTAACCCGCAGTCCGCCTGGCTATTTTAAAAAAAAGTTAAAGAAGAAAAATGGGTTATTTTGTAGAAAATTTCTTGAGTGTTTATAAAATTAACCCGCAGTCCCAATGCTGAAAAGAAAGGGATGGCTTGGATGAAAAAGAAGACCTCCTGCGTCCCTCTCTTCCGTTCCCATCCACGTGGCGCCCCGCGCTGCGCCTACGCCCCTCCCTTTCGTCGCCGCTCGGAGCTCCCGAGGTCGCCGCCTGGACCTTCGCCCTCCGCCTGCTTCTCTCCCTGCGTTGTCGTCCCGTTGTAACGCTCGGGCTTTTTGCTATATATATATATATATGTATATATGTATATGTATATATATGTGTGTATCTATATCTATATCTATATCTATAACTATCTACAAAGCAAGTAGTGTTTCTATCCAAAATTTTCGTTCGCCTGGCTATTTTACAAAAAAACCCTTGAGTGTTTATAAAATTAACCCGCAGTGCGCCTGGCTATTTTGCATAAAACCCCTTAAGTGTTTATAAAATTAACCTGCAGTCCACCTGGCTATTTTGCAGAAAACTCTTTGAGTGTTTATAAAATTAACCCGTAGTCCTAATGCTGAGTGTCAGGTGAAGACATAAAGAAAAAAATATAAATTGGAATTACATGAGACTTCAATTTTGGAATAATTATGATAAAATAAAATGACGCCCGTTGCAACGCATGAGCATATTTTACTAGTGTATATATATAACTATCTATAAAGCAAGTAGTGTTTTTATCCAAAATTTTCGTCCGCCTGGCTATTTTGCAAAAAACCCCTTCTGTTTTTATAAAATTAACACGTAGTCCCAATGCTAAAAAGAAAGGGAGGGCTTAGATTAAAAAAAGACCTCCTGTGCCCTTCCTTCCCGTCCCCATCCGTGCCGCGCCCCGCGCTGCCCCTGCGCCCCTCCCTCCCATCCCCATCCGCACCGCGCCCCGACTTAACTAGTTACAACGCACGGGCTCAGTTGCTAGTATATCTATAGTCTATAACTATATATAAAGCAAGTAGTGTTTCCACCCAAATTTTATTTTGCCTGGCTATTTTGCAAAAAACCCCTTGAGTTTTTGAAATTAACCCATGATCTGCTGGCTATTTTAAAAAACCCAGATTAAATAAGAAAAATGATTATTTTGTAGAAAACCCCTTGAGTGTTTATAAAATTAACTCGTAGTCTCAATGCTGAAAAGAAAGGGAGAGCTCGATTGAAAAAAAGACCTTATGCGTCCCTCTCTTCCGTCCCCATCCGCGCCGCACCCCGCGCCTACACCCCTCCCTACCATCACTGCTCCGAGCACCCGCGCCGCCGCCTGGACCTTCGCCCTCCATTTGCTTTTCTCCCTACGTCGTCGTCCCGTTGCAACACACTGGGCATTTTGCTATATATATATATATATATATATATATATATATATATATATATATGTATGTGCGCGCACGCATATTGTTCATTAGAGCCAAGGCTAAAAAGAGAACAATTATATTATACTTCTTCTAGAAAAATATTGTAGAATGGATGTAGTGTATATATATGATTAATTAGCAACACCATAAAACAATTTATATCAATAATCTTATGCACCTTCAAAGGAGGAAACTCTAAAGCTTAAATGATCTAAGCTGGACACCTTCCCCAAGTTCCCACTTACATCGAAATTGACCTTTCCTAGAACATGCCTCTCGGTCCATATCAGATTACGCAGGTCACCCCGGATCATGGCATTGGCGCCGTCAGTCCCACCTTTGGCCTTGACGACGACCACGCCGGCCGCGCTGCCGCCCTCCAGCAGCTTGCCGTCGATGCAGAAACTCGGAACCAGGGCCGAGGCAAGTACGATGTGATGGTACGAGACGCGCAGCATGGAGCCCATGCCACCGCCACAGGCATGGTAGCGAGGTGAGACGCCGGCGACGTCCACGGCGAGGTCGAAAACCGGCGGCACCGGGGCAGGCAGGCGCGGGTCGAGCCCCTCGACACCTACGAGCCGGATGGAGAAGTTAGGATCCGGTGGCCCGTTGATGATGGGCGCCATTAGTATCATTACACAGACGAGGATCCCTAGTATTCCATAGGAATACATGGCGACATCAAGGTTGATCTCCGGCATCATCTCCATCTCCGTGATCTCCGGCATCATCTCCACCATCTGCAAGGAGATGGAGATGGTGGAGACATAATTAGACTGATAGAAGTTATTGGAGAGACGAACAAATTGAGGTCACCGCGCGCGACGAGGCGAATATCGAGGATCCGGCGTACGTACCTTCCTTGGCCGGAGAAGAAATAGATCGATATGATCTAGTAGGTTGTGTCGCCGAGTTCGTGAAACTTGTTCTCCCTAAGAACAAGATATATATTTATATGTATTATATATACTGTGTATATACTCCTATTTCGTTACGTGCATCGCCCGCACCCGTCGGTACAGGCCGATACGGTTTGACTATTTGCAGGATAAACCCCTCAATTGCTCGGCCCAGCCCAACCCGAACGGCCGCCTACACCTCGCCATCGCTATGGCGGCGCTGCACCGGCCGTTTCCGTCACTACGTCCCGCCTCCTCATCCTCCTCATCCTCTTCACGCCGTCGCAGCATCCAGCTCTGTCGAGCAGTCGAGGCCTCGCGCACGCTCTCTGGCCGCCGCCGAGGCCGGACACCGGCACGGCCGGCGGCACTGATCGCACGCGCGCTGCCTTCGCGTCTCTCCTCACCCCACACCGCCATCTAGAGCAACGCGCTGGAGACGACGAGGAACCCCATGGAGGCACCCGAGCGAAACGCCACCATGAAGGCTCGCCCCACGCCGCGCCGCGCCTCCATCGCCGTCCGCGCGTTCACAAAGTCGCGACGTGCATGCGCACATAGCCGAAGAGGACCGAGGTGAGAGGGGAAAAAATTGGGTGCAGATCGGGTATAGACACCCCTCATGTACAGTCCCACGACGGATGGATGACGCTGTTAGAATAAAACGTGTATGCCTAATTTATTTATTACATTCTTTTGATTTGGTTTTGCATGAGCTAACCGATTTGTGTGGCAGCCATGCATTAGTGGAGGGATCCGAGTATAGCTCGTGATACCCGTGTCGTTCGCCATGAACGAGAGGAGCCCATGTGCTGTGGGGATGGATGCAGGCGAACGCATGGTGTAAGAATCAGTCCTGGTAGTTTCTATTTCAGTTGTAATCTTCAGCCTATACATAATGAAGCAAATCAAAAAAACATCAAGTTGATTGCGCTGCGCAAAAGCGATAGCCGATAGCTACTGTTTGTGTGTGTGGTGTTCGTCCGAGTTCATTCGTTCGACCGTTGGGTTCCCTAACAATTGGTACTGAGCGAGGTTTAGGGAGTGGACTTGTGATCGCATGTTGAAGGAGTACTAATGTTGCACCGTCGCTCATCATCTCCTATCGACCACACTCCTCATGGCTCCGATGACCGTGCCTCGGGCAGCGGAGACGGGGGGGGGGGTGACAAGCTAGTTATACATTGCGTGGTCAAGGAAGGAGGAGGTCCAACAAACTATCCTCTGCTGTCCAAGACGAACTACAACGACAGGGTGCTCTTGATGAAGATCAAGCTACAGGCTCGCTATCTATGGGCGGCGATTGAGCTTGACGGCATGGATGTCACATTGCACGAGGACCAGATGGCGCTTGACGCCATCTACAGCGTTGTCCCGTCCAAGATGATCGGGACCCTGGCGACCAAAGCATCAGCCTAGGAGGGGTGGGAGTGCATCAAGACAATGCGCGTTGGCAACGATCGCATTCGCAAGCGTTGACAGAAGGTGCACGCGGAGTATGAGACACGTTCCATGGTGACGAGTCCGTGGAGGATCTCGCGCTACACCTCACCACCATCATCAACCAGCTTGCCACCCTTAGTGACCCAGAGCTTGCACACAAGGTCGTTGAGAAATAGCTTCGCATCACGTGTCCCAGGTTCAACCAACTTGTTCTTTCGATTGAAACATTGCTCGATATTTCTACCTTGTCGTTGGTGGAGGTCATCGGCAGACTCAAGGCGAGGGAGGACTCAGGTCAATCCTCGACGAGCACCGGCGGCACCCTGTACCTAAAGGAGTCGGAGTGGATGGAACGCTAGAAGAAGAAGGTGCAAGAGGCAGAACGTGGCAGTGGAGGCAGCCCTATCAATCATGGCAAATGTCACGGCGGTAAGGGGCGCAATGGCCGCGGCTGGGCTGCGAGCTCAGAGCCGGCGAACTCCGGGCTGCCCTGCAAGGATGATAAGTGTCGAAATTGCGGCAAGTTCATCCACTAGGCCAAGGATGGCTGGAGCAAGGCCAAGTGCGAGGACTTGGCCCATGCGGCCGAAGATGATGAACCCACTGGTGGGAGTGTTGACTCCCTTGACGCAGCGATCACGCGAGAGTGTGAGCCACCGGTGCCACCGCCTCAATGCCTGTTGCGCCCCCCAAGGTGTTCGTGGCCATTGATGGCGCCGTAGACCGTGACCCTCGGAGTTAGATCATCAACTCCGGCACCTGAAACCACATGACCGAGTGCCGAGCAACATTCTCCGACCTCGACACTGGCATCACCGGTAATGTGCACCTTGGCGATAGCTCAGTTGTCCAGATCGAGGGATACGTCATGGTTCTCCTCGGCTGCAAAAATGGTGAGCACCGCACATTGTCCAATTGCTATTACCTACCGTGACTTGCAGCGAACATCATTAGCATCAGCCAACTTGATGAGGCCGACCCCGACGTCTGGGTGAAAAACAGGTTCATGCGAAACTGGGATGAGGATATGCGACTACTTGCCAAGATAAGACGTAGCACGGGCCAACTTCATGTGGTTGACGTCACCATCGCACGGCCGGTCTGCTTGATGGCACGCGTCGGCAACGACACCTGGCACTGGCATGCACGATTCGGCCATGCCAATTTCACCGCGCTGCGAAAGATGGGATGAGAGCAGCTGGTACGAGACTAACCCTTCTCAAGCAAGTTGAGAAGGTCTGCGAGGCCTGCCTAGCGGGCAAGCACCACCGGAGCCTGTTCTCGCAGAGCACCGAGTACATCCACACCGAGCCGCTCGGGTTGCTGCACGGTGACCTCTGCGGCCCCATCTTGCCTCCAACTCCAAGCGGCAACTGCTATTTTCTACTGCTCATCGATGACTACAACCGCTTCATGTGGGTGGCTTTGCTCCCCACCAAGGATCAGGCTCCGGTTGTGGTCCACCGCATCCAAGCGGCGGTGGAGAGAAAAAATAGGCATAACCTTCATGCCCTCTGCACGGATCGTGGGGGGAGAGGGGGATTCACCGTCGGCCTCTTCTAGGATTACTACGCCGAACTGGGTGTAAGGCACAAACTCACATCACCATACTCCCCTAGGCAAAATGACGTCGTCGAGCGGCGCGTCCAGTCTGTCGTGGGCACGGCTAGGAGTATGCTCAAGGCCAAGCACCTGCCGGGTAAGTTTTGGGGGAAGGAAATTACCTCTGCTGTGTACATCCTGAATAGGGTATCATCAAAGAGCATGGGCAGCAAGACCCCCTACGAGCTCTGGAACGGTTGCATGTCGGTCGTTCACCACCTTCGTACATTTGGTTGTGTCGCGTACGTCAAGTTCACCACCCTACATGCCAAGAGGCTAGACGATTGCAGCTGACCGATGATCTTTGTCGGCTATGAGTCAAGCTCAAAGGCGTACTGGGCCTATGATCCGTTGGTGCAGCGGGTTTATGTCTCGCGTGACATTGTGTTCGACAAAGCGACGAGTGGAGCTAGGGCGGTGAGCACGACACCAGTGGCGACACTGACCTCGTCATCGAGTACACCTCTATGTTCCACCCAGGTGTGACGTCAGTGATGTGCTCGGATTTGGGGGAGCATTCTTCGCCGGCCGCGTGTTCGTCACCATCACCTGCCCCAAGTCCTGTGTCGACATGTCAAACACCTTCGGGGCGCGGCGTCACATCGGAGGTGGAGTTCGTGTTGCCGCCAGTAGGAGCTGAGGACAACCTCAATGCGGACCACGACGATGCGCAGCTTTATTTCGGAGCATGGAGAATGTGCTGGGTGCGGCCATGTCGTCGGGATTCGCAAACCGCAATGTCCAGGAGGAGCTGATGATGGTGAGCAGTGAGGAACTGACATTGTTCGCATAGGTGGAGCAGGAGGAGGCATGCGACGCACCATGCTCGACAAGATTGCCTCGATTGAGGAGAACCGAACCTGGCGGCTTGTCAACCTGCTGCCCAGTCACCAGCCGATAGGCCTTAAGTGGGTCTACAAACCAAAGAAGGATGCCCAGGGCGTTGACGTCAAGCACAAGGTGCGCTTGGTTGCAAAGGGGTATGTGCAGCGTGCCGTTGTGGAATTCGACGAGGTGTTTGCTCCGGTCGGTCGGCTCGACTATGTCTGGCTGCTTGTCGCCCTCGCCGTGTAGGAAGGATGGACGGTGCACCATATGGATTTGAAATCAGCATTTCTAAATGGAGAGCTCGTCGAGGAGGTGTACGTCGTCCAGTTGCCCAGATTTGAGGTTGAAGGAGAAGAGAACAAGGTGTACAGGATTGACAAAGCGTTGTACGGGCTTCGACAAGCATCACGGGCTTGGAACATCAAGCTCGATGCCACCTTAAGGAAGATCGGTTTCAGGCAGAGCCTGCTGGAACATGGCTTGTACGCGCGCGGTGACGGTGGTGGGAGGCTGCTGGTGGCATGTACTTTGATGACTTGGTGATCGTCGGGGGCAACAACATCATGATTGACAAGTTCAAGGAGCAAATGATGGATGAATTCAATATGAGTGATCTTGGTTCCCTAAGTTTCTATTTGGGGATCAAGGTGCACCAAGAAGCCGGCATCATCACGTTGAATCAGGTGGCTTATGCATCGTGTATAGTGGAGAAGGCAGGACTTGTGGGCTACAACCCTTGTGCCATGCCCATGGAGCCCCGGCCGAGGCTCAGCAAGAAAAGCACAGCGCCGTCGGTCGACGCCACAGAGTATAGAAGCATGGTGGGCAACCTGTGCTACCTGGTGAACACCAGGCCTGATCTCGCATTCGTTGTTGGCTATGTGAGGCAATTCATGGAGAAGTCGACGGATGAACACCTAGCGCTATGAAGTGCATCATCCGATATGTGGTGGGCACAATCCACTATGGATGCCCCTACACCAAAGGAGGGGAGAGGAGGCTACAAGGCTACAATGACAGTGATATGGCTGACGACATTGACACCCATAAGAGCACCATGGGCATGCTATTCTTCCTCGGTGAATACCTGATCAGTTGGCAGTCTCAAAAACAAAAGGTTGTGGCGCTTTCCTCATGTGAATCAGAATACATCGCAGCTGCAACAGCTGCTTGCCATGGCATTTGGCTTGCCTGGTTCCTCGGCGATCTCAGGAATGTTGCACCTGATGTCATCGATCTTAGGATGGATAAGCAATCCGCTCTAGCTCTCATGAAGAACACTGTTTTTCACGACCAGAGTAAGAACATTCAAACAAAATTTCACTTCATTTGTGAGGCTGTGGAAAATGGGAGATCAAGCTAGAGTTCATCAACATCGGAGGGCAACTCACTAACATTCTGACGAAGGCTCTACCACGAACAAAATACTAGGAGCTGCGAGACAAAATTGGTGTGATTTCCATAAATTAGGCACATCAATTTTAGGGGGTTTGTTAGAATAAAACATGTGTGCCTAGTTTGTTTACTGCATCCTTTTGATTTGGTCATGCATAAGCTAGCCGATTTGTGTGGCAGCCGCGCCGGCACGCCCCACCCCTGTGCCACTATACAAATGGCGCCGAGGAGGGCATGCCGCAGGAGAACGGCGAACCGTCTCCCACGGAACCACGAAACAGGTATCAGTCCCAGGATAATGATGCTGGTACCAGCAGTAACATGATGAATCAATGCAAGATTTTAATAAGTATATATATATGTATATATACCTTTACATTGTAGCTTCGGGTAATCCCTGAGTTGCAACCTTCAATCAGAGTCAGCAGCAGCAAAACTTAGCGAGGCTAGGACACCGAGCCCACCTGCAGTTGTTTGGATTTAGGGACAAAACTCCAACCTTCATCTTTTGCCTAAACTTAAGCCAAGGGGAGGAAAAACAACAACAATGGGGGATTGAGTACTTTTGTACTAATCAAGCTACTAGGAAATGTGTACATGCAAGCTTCAAAGAATGGCTGAGTTTATTTGGCAAAGATTTATTTTAAAACAGTCTTCAAAGGTCTAAGTGTAGGTTTCAAACAAATTTCTCAGAAGGAGGCATCTCACCTCGATCCGTCCGCGAGTTGCTTCGCAACAACTCGAGGAGAAAAGCCCAATTTTAGTATTTATAACCTCTTCTCCTCTATTAGTTTCTTTTCACTTTCAAAACATAAACCAATGTTTTCTCCAACAACCATCTGTTAACCAAGTCTCATGGTTAACGGCACCGGGTCTGGTCTTCTCAACCCGCTAACCTAAACTCGGCCTTCTCAGCCCTAAACCAGACTTCTCGGCCCTATGGTGCCAAACGACACCCTAGGTCACACAGACCTGTTCCCAACCACGAAGGCTAGCCACCCATCACAAAGAGGGACTCAAGTCATGGTTCCCATCCCAAGAACCAATTTATTTAATAAAAACAAATCTTTGCTATGAGAATCACTTTACATTCGCCCTTGACCGTGGGCATGGTTGTTTGAACAGTTTTGTTAAACCTCTACAGAGACTGTATGCTTTCCCCACAAGACACGAAGCTTACACCGATACTGGCCGGTATTGGAAGTTCGTGACAAGGCCTTTCCCTAGCGAACGCATGAATACCCCATGTCCCATAGTTGGGCAGAATCTCTCCACCAAGCATCAGGCCAATCTCAGGCCCTCGTCTACTTAGGCCCCACCGTATGGCTCCCGACAAATCCCCACTGCAGGAGAGTGCCTTTTACTCCACCATCTCGGTGCTCCTCAACTGCCAACATGAGAGACACCCATGTTCCAACCAGTTACTCATCCAAGGGCTTCCCATTACGCCCATGTGGTCATAGTGTAAGATGCTCGAATGTAAAACCTAAAGGAATCAGTCCTTGTGCGCGACTATGAAACCAAACCACACATGAGAGGATTCACACTGCAAGTTTTCCCATAAAAGCTTTTTATTTTCAAAAGCCACCGACTCCCCTAGCCGGGTTTTATAAACCTTTCACAACCCAAGTTTTCCATAACGATAACCAGGTATAAACAAGTGGTGCATGTGGACACCTGCGCCTAGAGTGCGCAAGTATCAGGGTACTTCTTGGTGGAGCGACAAGGGTTAAGTTTAACATTATCCTACGGAAAGTAATGCAACTACTAGGTGGGTCCGTTGGTCATGTGCTTGTAGACCGATGGCTGATCAAATAAACTGTGTACGCTAGGCATGCAATCTTGCAAACAACACATTTTATAAACTAGGAGCAATATGATCGAAGAGTGGCTTGCCTTATGGTTGGTCTTCAAATCTTCGAGAAAGATCCACGTCCATCGAATCTTTTGAAACGTCCACTATGCATTCAAAAAGAGAAAACCATCCAAAACCCTATAATTATATAATAACTATTATAAAATAATAATGCCATTGGGTATATCTCAATTTTTTTTAAAAAAATATGAAAGTTGAAACAGGGTCAATTGGACTTACGGTTGAAGAGATATGAGTTTTGGAAAATAAATAGATTTTCTGAAATGTGGAAAAAGGATTTATTAAATTGGAAAGGAATATTCCCAAGATGTGGACTTCGGCCCGAAAGGAGGAGGAGGCATAACAGACTTTTGGAGGAGGGTGGCCGGGCGTGGCGACGCTAGACAAGGCGGTGGTGGCACGGTTGCGCACAGGGCGCAGGGCGGTGGTCGAGCATGGCGGCGCTGGAGGCGGCTCGACGCACGATGGTAACGTGGCGCCTCGGCTAGGCCGACGCTGCGCGGAGTGGTGCGCGAGGCGGCGACGTGGCAGTGGAGGCGGCGCGCAGGCGAGAGCGCTTGGGCTCGGCGGCGCGTCATGCACAGCAGTGCACCGGTCGGTGCAATGCGACGGTGACAAGAAGGAGGCCAAGGCATCGTTGGCTCGTCCGGGCGGCCCTGTTAGGATGGAGAAGATGCTGTGACAGCGGCAGTGGTGGTGAAGCTTGGAGGCCAACGGAGGAAGATGGTGGCTTTTACAGCCGTTGCGGCCAGTGGATTCTGACGAAGGCAGGCTTAGCTACCTTGTTTGGCTGACACCATTGGCAGGGTGGCACAGGGGAGCGAGGGCAGCAGCCGATGTAGGACGCGGCATGGACGCGGTGCTTACTTTTGGCATGGGTTGTTGCCTCTATGCAACAAGGTCGGCAGGAGTGAGTAGGGGATTTGGGGGGACCGTGTAGTCGGTGGACAACTCGTTCCCATGTTCTTTTTTCCCTTCATTGTTTTCCTATGTGGCTGCATATCTGACTTGCTCAGTGAGGATGCAGGGTGGTGCCTGCTATGCCTAGAGCCTAGCAGTGAGGGAGCAGAGGAGACAGTGGATGAACACAAGGCTGGGGCCTGGCAATGAGGGTGCACAGGAGGCAGTGGGTGAACAAAGGCTAGGGCCTGGCAATGGGGATGCAAGGGGAACTAAGGGTGGGTGCAGACATGAGATAAGACGAGCAGTGGAGTATGCATGTATACTTTGGGACTTGCTTGCTGTTTTGTGGAAAAGAAAGGCGTGTAGCCGGGGTTGTAAATAATTTTTGAGGTTGTAAAGGGACTGTAAATGGACAGTGAAATCTAATGGTTTGTTTGGGATTTTTGATAGATAGAAATTTTGTTGGAGGGGTTTTTGGTTTCTGGAATAGTTTGCAACGAATGGAACGAGCGAGCTTTAAGGGAAATATGATTTAGAAAGGATAGAAATTGGAGGGATGATTTAGGACACGATTTAGACTTTAGAATTCGAACACGGGGATTTTAGTTGGGAGAGAATGATTGGAGAAAAAAACTTGGCTTTTGCTAGCTCCGTCAGTGCCTAATTAAATTCGATGGGGAAAAATGACTATTGGTTCTGATGCGCACAGGAAAAATATTCGTCGGGCGGTCGTAGTCCAAAATCAAATATTTTTAGACTCTTTGGATGGAAAGGAAATTATTTGTTGGTACATTCAAAATTTCCGAAATCAAAATTTTAACTGCATTAATTTTTGGAGAGGTTTTGGAGAGAAAAACTCGAACTTCAAGATTCGAATCATAGGAATTTAATTTAGAAAGAAAGGTTTTGGCCAAGACTTTGAGTTCACAAGGAAGGGAATAATTGAGATTTTTGGCACAAAAATCCTAAATACACTAAAATAACCAAAATTTTGAACGTAGGATTTTATTAAAATAGGTTTTTGACAGACGAAAATCGGGATGTTACACGTGTGTTAGTGGAGGGATCCGAGTATAGCTCGTGATGCCCGCGTCGTTTGCCACAAACGAGAGGAGCCCATGTGCCGTGGAGATGGACGTGGGTGAATGCATGGCGCAAGAATCGGTCCTGGTAATTTCTATTTCAGTTGTAATCTTCAACCTATATATAATGAAGCAAATTAGAAAAGCAGCAAGCTGATTGCGCTGCACAAAAGCCGATAGTCGATAGCTACAGTTCGCATGCGTGGTGTTCGTCCGAGTTCATTCATTTGATCATTGGGTTTTCTGACAGACGCGTGGACATGCCAGGGATTGAACAGTTCGCTCGGATCAGCTCTAGCCCCTAGGCTATTGCGACTAGAGGAAGAACGCAGCTCGCTCGCTCAACTGGGCTCCAAGGTCGTCGGCTCCCCAATGGCCCGATCCCCTCTCCCTAATCTCCCACTGTCGTCACCTTGGTCTCTCTCGTCCTTCAACGCGGCTGCTCCCGTCATGTCCCCCTCTGCTTTTCTCATTTTTCTCTCTTCCACCATAGCATTCGGCGTTGGTGTTGTGGCCGCAGCAGCAGGGGTGTCCTTCACCCCGGAGGCCCCAATAGGCGGGAAGTCAGGAACCCCAAAGATGACGACTTTCCAGATCTCCTGAACTTCAGTGTCAGTAGCGCGTGCGTCAACGGTGTTGGCGAATTTGAGTATTCGACCTCAGGCTCAACCCAACCACCCAGCCGCGCGGCATGATCCTGGACTCTAGCATAGTGGCACGTCCACGGCTAGCCCGCCCCATGTACGTGACCGTGCGTGAATAGTTGTGTGCTGTAGTGGTGGTGGTCTGACACGCTGTCACCCAGCGGCTTCTCGTTGTTCAGTGCTGCTGTCGGAGAACTAATGGAATCTCTTATGACTTACAGTTGTTAATATGTACTTCTGTAGTGCTTCCAATGCAGTTCGAGATTTGCCATATTGAGTTCTACAAGTGATGAATGAAGTAGCAACCCAACCTCATTGCCGCTTTGTTCTTGCTCCTTAAGTTTGAGATCCCATGCAGCTGACAACTCAGGACTTAATCTCGATGATTAATCTTTGTAGGGAACTTGAGGTGCTGACCCTCTAAAGCACCAAGGTGTGGACACTCGCAGGTGCGCCGCTGCTGGAGAACTACCTGACCCCGATGGACACACGAGTGGCACATTCTGCTTCGTGTTCACGGGCACGGACATCGGCGTGTCCATCGTCGACAACATAAAAGCAATTGGGGGGTTTAGGGTGGGGTTTGACGGAGATGGCAAACACCTCAACCGCGAGGAACATGGAATGGAATGCAGCAACAGTGGGAGATGAGGCAGGGGATCATGGAGCCGGCGGGCCTAGGAGCCGACACTACTACAGAAATGATTTTTCTATACGAGACCCTCTATAGGTTCCAGACGAACTATAGCTGGTGGCGTCTGCAAATATCGCTCTCCTCGGGTCGGTTCAAGGGGACACTCGCATGTGGCCTCTTAAGAGGTCCATCTACGAAAATAAACATATTTTTCAGATGGGCCTCTTAACTGGTCGCATGCAAAAATTAGATTTTCACATGCAGCCTCTTAAGAGACCCGCTTGCGAAAATCACTGGAAACTAAACATAAAAACCAAATCTGGCGCGGTCGTCCACCGCTCCTCTCTCTTATTCTCTCTCTTTCTCTCACACTTTGACTCCTCTCTCTCAGTCTCTTTCACTTATCCTCTCCCTCACACTCTCTCTTTCTCTCTCACGCCAACAACGAGGGCTCTCCCTCACATGGATTCTGTGGTGGCGGCCTCGGGTTTGGCGACGAGGATGGCAGGCGGTGGGGCGGTGGATCCGATGGCAACAACGGTGGTGGGCAACGGATCCGATGCGGAGGACGGCGGGAGTGGCGGTGGTGGGCTCGGGCGGTGGTAGCGGCACCACCCCACTCATATCCGGCGCGGGGCCGTTCCCGCATGGATCCGACGGCGGAGGCTCTCCTCGTGCAAATCCAATGGCGGCCCCGGTTTGGCGATGACAACAGTGGGCGGCAGGGGCGGGGTTGGGGGAGAGTGGGGCGGATTTGATGGCGACGACGACAATGGGCGACAGATCTGGCATGGAGGACGACGGGAGTGGCGGTAGCAACGCTGCCCCGCCCGGATCCGACGGCAGGGGCTCTCTCCCTGCGTATCCCGTGATGGGGCCCTCCCTTGCGCGGATCGATGATGGCGACCCTAGGTTTGGCGACGACGACGGTGAGTGGTGAGGGCGATGGATTCGACGGCAACGACGATGGCTGGTAGCGGATCCGACATGGAGGATGGCGGGAGTGACGGTGGCGATGGTGCCGCCACCGTGCGGATCCGGCAGCGGGGGCCTTTCCCATGTGGATCCAGCAGCGGCGGGCTCACGGGCTACGGTGGGTTTGACGACGATAACGGTGGCGACGGGCAAGGGTTCGGCCAGCACGGGCTAGTGTTTGACCGATTTGGGTTTTAGCCGAAATTATATTTGCATGCGGTCAATATAGGAGATCGCATGCGAAAATGAAATGCGGTTGCACTAGCCGCATGCAAAAATCCGATTTTTGCAGACCTTTATGCGCAGGCAGGTCGTCTGTCCGCATCTAAAAATCACTTTTAGCCGTATGGAAAAATGATTTCTTTAGTAGTGCGAGCCAGAGGAGCCGTGTGCATTCTTGTCAAAGTACGCCTGGAGCCGATCCGAGCGAACCGTTGAATCCGTGGCATATCCACGCATTATCCATCCGTGGTGGGCTGCATATGACAGCTTCTGCACCTCAGATGCATAGAATTTTTTTCCAGTGAGTGCGCGCAGCATGAACACCTCCGTGCTGAATGCCGTGTTCGCCAGAGCCGGCCAGCCAAACCGGTCACCGCGACCTTGGGGGCAGCCATATCCAGGCATCCAGCTGCCACGATATCGGGGACACCGGATCTGACCGCCCACAACCCAGTGCCTCTCTAGTCTAGCACCACGGCGACAGCGGCATGGCCATCGACGTCCTGAAGAGGCATGGCGACGCGGTAACGACAAAGGAAGAAAATTTCATAGGATGGCAAGAATCAGGGTTTACGTTACCGTCGGTAACCGCGCGGTTACCGCAGGGTACGATAACAGTAAAACCGCAGTCACCCTATTAAATTCAAATAAATTTAAAAAATAATTTGAATTTTTGATAAATTTTATATGATTTTTCATGGTTTTTCACGGTTATCGCGCGGTAACCGTGCTTACCGCACGGCTGCCGCGTAACCTCCTTCCCGGCAGTAAGGGAACCCCGCAGAATCCTTCGCCGTCCAAGGGCTTTGCTCCTTGTGCGTAGTGTGGAGATTATGGCAATCGGGTATCTACATGGCAAGCTTATCCGATTGGAGGTAGGGATAGATTGCACTGCTATATCTCGTAAACCGAACATGACTTGGGTGTTACGATTGCCGATAGAGATAAGGCAATCGGCCTATAGTCACGGTTTGGTAAGATTGAGAAAACCGACTTAGAATAAGATAGGGTTTCCGTTTGTAAGCCCTCCTTCCAAGACTATATAAGGGGGGTAAGGGGCGTCCCTTGAGGGATATCCTATGCTAGATCAGATTTCATAAGCAAGAGCTTTAGATACACAAGATCAATAAAGACACTCGGCGGATCGAATCCACCGAAACAGGAGTAGGGTATTACCTCACGAGAGGGCCTGAACCTGTCTAAATCTTCTTCTTCTTCTAACCCATTGTGCTTGGTGATCTCGATTGCGACCCCGAAATTATATTGCCGAAACCGAGTTTCGGCGGTTGGCGCGCTGTAGGGGTCCGCGCATCGAGATTTCTTCAACAATCTCGCCAACAAGCGTGATGGGATCTCCTTCAAGATTCAGCAACTTCGCCGCCTACTTCGTCGACGATTCCTTCTTCGACTCGGATTCAGACCAGTCGGAAAGAGAAATCCACTCAACGCCGTTCAGACTCCCGAACAGCGCCAAGATCTACAGCGACGTCTTGGAGACCAAGATGCAATCTACTCTCTCCAACGAAGGACTTCACTCGGCACCATTCGGACTACCGAATACCGCCAAAATCGCGCCAATCTTCTCACCTCCCCGACGGAGGCGATCTATTCGGACGAAGACCTCCCGGTGCCGTTTGGGTTACCAAACGCCGCCGAGATCTATAGCAAACTTCTCTCACCCGAGTCGGCCGTGACCCACTCGGAGGAGCCCGCATCCTCAAGCTCTGACTCGGACTGGAACGATCCAGACCCGGGCTACCCAGGATCAAGGGAGGTCGCCGTCATCCTCCCATCATTCGGCTCCTGCTCATCTTCGGAGCTCAATGGATACCTCAGCTCCGCTGGCTTCAACAACCTCTATGGCATCCCCTCGGACGAAGCTGACAACTCCGACTGCCGCATGGACTATGAGCCGAAGTGCTCTGATGTCCTCATGACCGAGCCGGACGAATCCGACTCAGCCATGGCCAGGAGGCTTGCCGAAGAAGAGCGAGCCAAGGTTGAGCACGAGCGCAAGACGGCCGAAGAGGAGAAGCAACGCAAGGACGAGGCTGACAAGAGGAAGTAGGATCTACGTGTAGCCGGACAATCTGCCCAGGAGGCCATCCTCCAAACACGGGTTCGCAACACCAACATCTTCCAAACGCCACAGCAGAATGCTGTTGCCGCGCTCACTCTCTTGGACACCGTCATGGAGACGGCACCCGCCAATGTGACTCCGATACTTGACAAGATCAAGACCATCGTCGCAGCCACAGCTAACGGCCATCCCACCACCTCGACACGAAGGCCGACTGAGTCCGTGGCTGAAACGCTCGACAAAAGTCGACTCCCGCCTCTAAGGTCAGGAGACTATAAGAGGCCCGAGCCAGATCGGTCGACAACAAGGCCAAGAGGCCCACCCCGTGAGTCCACGTAGAAGTACCAGGAACAAACGGCTGACTCCCGCGACAAACGACACGGACGTCCACCCGTCCACCATCGCGTCCGCCGCAACAACAGCTCTAGCTATCCAACCAGCCAACCAAAGACCCCGCCGAGTGATCTGCGGGAAGTCCTCGATCACCGCTACCAGGAGCGGGACCGACGCACTCGGGAAGATCGGAGGGGATCACCCAATAGCGGCGACGACGGAGTGCCGGCCTTCACTCGGGAGCTTCGCCGAGTGCATTGGCTGAGTGGTTTCAAGCCCACAGGAATCGAAAGGTACGACGGCAAGACCGACCCCGAGTCATGGCTTACCGTCTACACCCTCGCCATCCGCGCGGCAGGCGGCGACAACAAGGCCATGGCCAATTACCTGCCTGTGGCCCTTGCTAACTCAGCTAGAAAATGGCTCACGAGCCTGCCAAGAGGCTCAATCGGCTCGTGGAGCGAGCTGAGGGACCACTTCATCGCCAACTTCCAGGGATCCTTCGAGAGGTCTGGTACACACTTCGATCTATACAATGTCATCCAGAAGCCAGACGAGCCTCTGAAGGATTACATCCGCCGTTTCTCCAAGAAGCGCAACAAGATCCCCAACATCACCGATGACATCATCATCGCCGCCTTCCAGAAGGGAGTCCGTGATGAGCTGTTAATCGGGAAGTTCGGGCGCAAGCCACCGAAGACGGTGAAACAGATGTTCGAGACGGCGAACTCCTACGCCAAGTCCAACGACGCCATCAAGGCTGCCCGTCAAGACTGGCCCGATAGGAGGGAAGACAAGCAAGCGGGAGGGAGCCGCAATCCTAAGAAGGATGGCGGCAACGGCAGCAACCAGGGCCAAAAAGATCGCAAGCGCCGATCTGAGGACCTAGTGGCCGCAACCTCCAACACTCAACGTTGTCCCCGAGTCGCCGCCTACGACGCCATCATGAACGCCCAATGCACTCATCATCCCAATCATAAGCACGCGGCTAAGGACTGCTTCATCTATAAACAGTTCGCCGAGCAGTACGCGGCGCAGCTCAACAAGAAGCCGACTGATGAGGCTGGTCCGTCGGGCGCCAAGAAAAACAACGCGGCTGAGAATGCCGAACCTTTTCAAGACCCTGTGGGAGAGCTTAACCACATCTTCGGAGGGCCGCTAGCCTATGAATCCAAGAGAAAACAGAAGCTAACCGACCGAGAGGTCAACGCGGCTCAACCCGAAGTCCCTCAGTACCTGCGATGGTCGGAAGTGGCCATCACTTTTGACCGCTCGGATCACCCTGACCGAGTGGTTCACCCGGGGCGCTATCCACTCGTCCTGGATCCCGTGGTCCGCAACATCAGGCTCAAGCGCGTCCTCATCGATGGGGGCAGCGCCCTCAACATCCTATTCGCCAAGACCATGGACGAGATGCAGATCCCGAGGGCCGAATTAAAGGCAAGCTCAGCCCCCTTCCACGGAGTCATCCCGGGGCTATCTTCTACACCACTCGGGCACATCTCCCTCCCAGTCACCTTCGGGGCTCGAGAGAACTTCCGAATGGAGAACGTCACTTTTGAAGTGGCCGACTTCGAAACGGCATACCACGCCATCATCGGAAGGCCTGCGCTTGCCAAATTTATGGCGATCCCACATTACACCTACCTCTGCATGAAGATGCCGGGTCCGAACGGCGTCATCACTCTTCGCAGCGATGTGAAGCAAGCCTTCACCTGCGATAAGGAGAGCTGCGACATGGCCCAATCTCGCGAGAGATTACGTGGCCAACAAGAAATCCGATTGGCTGCATCAACTTCGGCAGAGGGCGAAGTCCCCACGAAGAAGATAGCCAAATCGGGATCCGGTGACACCAAGACCAAGAAGATCTCCCTTGATCCGTCGGATCCCTCGAAAACTGCTGTAATCGGCGCTGACCTAGATCCCAAATAGGAAAGCGTGCTCATCACCTTCCTCCAAAATAATAAAGATGTTTTTGCTTGGAAACCATCTGATATGCCTGGAATTCCTAGGGAGGTGATCGAGCACTCTTTGCATGTCAAAGATGACGCCAAACCGAGTTTCGACATTCCTTCATCCCGACTGGTTAGCAAACCCAGTATTGGTCCGCAAGAAGACGGGGCAATGGCGCATGTGCTTGACTATACTGACCTCAACAAAGCCTGCCCCAAAGATCCGTTCGGGCTGCCTCGCATCGACCAAGTCGTTGACTCAACAGCCGGCTGCCAACTCCTGAGTTTCTTGGATTGTTACTCAGGCTATCACCAGATCAGCTTGAAAGAGTCTGACTGCCTGAAGACATCATTCATCACGCCGTTTGGGGCCTACTGCTACATCACCATGCCTTTCGGCCTGAAGAACACCGACGCCACATACCAACGCATGATACAAAGATGCTTCCAGACGCAGATCGGCAAGAACGTAGAAGCCTATGTCGACGACGTTGTCATCAAGACCAAGCAGAAAGAAGACCTGATCGCCAACCTAGAAGAAACTTTTGCAAACATCCGGGCCTTCAGAATGAAGTTAAACCCGGAGAAGTGCACTTTCGGCGTCCCGTCAGGCAAACTGCTCGGCTTCATGGTGTCACATCGCGGCATTGAAGCCAACCCAGAGAAGATCAACGCCATCCTGAGCATGAAGCCCCCGAGTAACCAGAAGGACGTCCAGAAGCTCACCGGCTGCATGGCGGCATTAAGCCGCTTCATCTCTCAACTCAGCGAACGTGGCATGCCCTTCTTCAGATTGCTAAAGAAGACAGACGACTTCCAGTGGACCGCGGAAGCTAACAAGGCCTTTGAAGATTTCAAAGAGTTCCTTACAACGCCACCCGTCCTGGCCTCGCCTCAACCCCAGGAACCTCTGCTGCTGTACGTTTCAGCCACTCACCAAGTGGTTAGTACGGTCTTCGTGGTTGAGCGCGAAGAAGGACAGGCTCAGAAGATTCAGAGGCCAATCTACTTTGTTAGCGAAGTGTTGGCAGGAGCCAAAACTCGCTACCCTCAGGTACAAAAATTGCTCTATGGTGTTCTAATAACCGCGAGGAAATTGGCACACTATTTTTAGGGTCACTCGGTCACCGTCGTCACTTCCTTTCCACTCGGCGATGTCATCCACAACCGAGAGGCGACTGGGCGCATCGCCAAGTGGGCTCTAGAGCTGATGCCATTGGACTTGACTTTTAAGGCGAGGACTTCCATTAAGTCACAAGCCTTGGCGGATTTCCTGGCCGAGTGGACTGAGCAACAAGAGAACGTACCTCGGGAAGACCTCCAACACTGGACCATGCACTTCGACGGATCCAAGAGGATCACCGGCTTGGGAGCAGGAGTTGTGCTGATCTCCCCGACTGGGGAAAGGCTAAGATACGCCCTTCACCTCCACTTCTCCGCCTCACACAACGTTGCCGAATATGAAGCCCTGCTACATGGACTGCGCCTCGTAGTTTCACTTGGAATACGTCGGCTCATCGTGAAAGGCGACTCCCAGCTAGTCGTCAACCAAGTAATGAAAGATTGGTCCTGTCTAAATTACACCATGGAGGCCTACCGACAAGAGGTCCGCAAACTCGAAGACAAGTTTGACGGGCTCGAACTCTCACATGTCTTGAGGCATAACAATGAAGCAGCCGATGAGTTGGCACAGTTCGGGTCCAAGCGCAAAGCTGCCCCAACAGACGTCTTTGTCGAGCACCTCTATGAACCGATCATCACGGCAAAGACAACTTCCAACGAACAAGCTGCAAACGAAGTCGCCATGACCGATGCCGACTAGAGGACGCCGCTCATCAAATTCTTGACTCAGCAAGAGCTGCCGGAGGATCGGGATGAAGCAGAACGCGTCCGACGTCGCTGCCAAGCATATGTCATGGTTGACTCCGAATTATACAAGAGAAGCCCCTCTGGAATCCTAATGAGATGCATCACACCCGAGGAAGGGAAACATCTACTCCAAAACATCCACTCGGGCATATGCGGAAGCCACGCGGCAGCACGCACTCTGGTCGACAAAGCTTACAGGCAAGGTTTCTTTTGGCTTACCGCGGTCTCCGACGCGGATAAAGTCGTACGAACCTGCGAAGGCTGCCAATTTTTTGCCCGACAAAGCCATGTCCCGGCCCAGGAGCTACAAACAATCCCACTATCCTGGCCGTTCACGGTATGGGGCTTGGACATGGTCGGCCCTTTCAAGAAAGCCCCGGGAGGATTCACACACCTCTTCGTCGCAATCGACAAGTTCTCCAAGTGGATTGAAGCCAAGCCGGTCTCCACAATTACTGCTGACAAGGCACGGGATTTTTTCCTCAACATCGTGCACCGCTTCGGCGTCCCAAACAGAATCATAACTGACAACGGGACTCAATTCACGGGAGGCATCTTCAAGGAATTCTGCGAGGACTACGGAATCAAGATTTGCTACGCATCAGTTGCCCATCCCAAAAGCAATGGACAAGTCGAACGAGCCAACGGCATGGTCCTCCAAGGCATCAAGGCCCGCGTTTTCGATCGCCTAAACCCTTACGCGGGTAAGTGGGTCCAAGAGCTCCCCTCGGTCTTATGGTCGCTGCGGACTACACCCAGTCGGGCTACTGGCCAAACTCCCTTCTTTTTGGTCTACGGCGCAGAAGCCATGTTGCCAAACGAGATGGAGTACGAATCCCTCCGAGTCCGCAGCTTCAACGATGAACGCTACGACCCCGACCGAGTGGATGACCTTACCCGGCTGGAAGAGGCCCGAGAGGCAGCCCTCATCCAGTCGGCCAAATATCTTCAAGGGCTCAGAAGATACCACAGTCGCAACGTTCGAGCACGAGCTTTCGTCATTGGCGACCTGGTCCTACGCAAGATCCAGACCACCAAAGACCGTCACAAGTTATCCCCCTTATGGGAAGGACCGTACATAATCGCTGAGGTGACTCGGCCCGGTGCCTACCGGCTAAAACATGAAGACGGGTCTATGGTGGAGAACTCCTGGAACATTGAGCATCTTCGACGATTTTATGCCTAATTTGGCTAAGGCTTCATGTTTTCCTTGACTGCCAACCTCAAGCAAGATGACTTCTTGAGTTAGCAGTCGGGGGCTGTACATATGTCAATAAAGCTTAAGTTTTTCTTCATCAACTTCTGTGCATAATTTGGTTTATCAGTGTTTAATGTTCTTCGATTCGAGTTCAGTGTCTAAGGACTGAGAGTTTTCTGATGACCTAATCGAGCCTGGGCTTGGTGACAGTCAGACGAAAACTACTTATGAAATTTCACACAAAAACTCGGATCAAGGCATTAACATAAATAAACTAAATATATCACAAGTTCTATATCAGAGCATCACGATCACACGACATTTACAAGACAATGTTTGAAAGATAAATCAAATCCGGAAATTGTTCACTACATCAACGGAGATCTTCTTTGCCGACTCCTGCGCCTCACTCAGCATATCCAAGGCCTGCTCATCTGTGGTCCCGTCAGCGAAGCCCTCCCCGACCGAGTGGATATCCACTCGGGGGTAAAGGGACTTGGTCTGTGCAAGAGCCAGACCAGCCCCCATGTTGGCTGCTTCAGTGATGTTGGCCAGATACTGGTCAGGAGCCCTTCGCAGTTTGTCAAAAACTTCAATTGGGTCCAGTGAGCTGGTCCCGACTCCATGGTGGAACAAAGATAGCAAGATCGGCGCGGCAGCATTGGCGACCTCCTCCTAGATCTCTCCGGTTCGTTTGACCCGCTCAAGCAAGACGTCATATTGAGCTCGGGTCTTAACCTTGTAAGCTGCCGAAAGCATCTGAGCATGCAAAGCACTCGGAAATGAAACAACACAAGGAATGTTACATCAAAGAGGCTTACCTTCGAACTCGGCCTCCAGTTCGGCTTTGTCGAGGCTGACTACCTCCAGCTGGACTTGAAGCGAATAAACCTCCGATGAATTTTCTATAAGGAAAGAAGATACTCAGTAACCAGAGACAACATGAGAAACTTAAAGAAACTTGGAGAGATGAGCTTACTCCCGATTGACCCTTGGAGGTCGAGGTTCGCCTCCCGAAGCTCCGCGATCTCTCTCCTCAAAGCCTCCTCCCTCGACGCGGCTTCCTCCTGAGTGGTTTTCAGCTTTCGCTGAACGTCCTCTAAGGAGCTCAGGTGAGGAACCAGCTTCTCCAGCACCTCGGACTTCGCCATGGAGCGGCAGTACTCCTTCTGCGCGTGAAATCCGAGGAGTGACCGACTGGAAAAGGATGACAACACAACAAAAGAAAAAGACTAAGGCTTACGTTGAGTAGCCGAGTCGCTTCATTCAAGCTTTCGACAAGGGCATCCCTTTCTTCTCTCTCAGCTTGCCTGTCCAGGATGATGCCCTGCCCAGGTTTCAGAATCTTGATTGGAGGAACCCAGGTTTCAGAAGACTGTAACCTGGGATTTCCTCCACTGTGGCTGGTAGATAAGAAGAACAAATGAAGACATGAAGGGCTCAAACCAGAAGAGCAAAGAGAAGATTCTGATACGAGACTCACTGGCTTCAGTGGCTGGGCACTTAGGTGGAACAGCCCGGCTGGCCTCTTTCCTCTGGCTCTTCGCCGAGTGACCCTCAGATGGGGCTGGCCGAGCCGCGGCATGTGGTCTCCCGGCCATCGATTGGCTTGCAGTCGGGACGTCCCGGCTGGCGGTCAGGGGCTCCTTCCTCGGGGCATCCTTCTTCGGAGGCGAAGGTTCTTTGCCCGGAGCACCCTCGCTCGGATGCGGGCTTCGAGGCTTCGGCTCTGCGGGCTTTGACCCCTCGGGAGCGGCGGCAGGGGTCGGTCCCTCACCCTTCCCGGCAGGATCTGTCCTGGGGCCTCTTGCGATAATGAATACAGCTGGGGTGAAGACAAAGAAAGCTTTCAACGAAAAAGTTCGGATTTTAGTCATGAACCACACCTGGATGATCGGCGGATCTTCGGCGCCGTCCTCGGCGATCGCCTTGGAGGAGGGGTCTCGATTGGAGGAGCCGGGACGTCATCATCCGAATCCTCGATGATGAGCCTCCTTTTGCTCGCCCGCTTGTTTGTGTCCTCACTCGGGGCCACCCGCTTCCCAACTGGATCGCTTTGGATCTTGATCCCGCCAGCCGGCTTCTTGGCGGGCCGACGCGGCGCGTCATCATGGGACACCTTGTACGGCTTGGAGGTAACGGAAGCATTTTTCCTGCAAGAGAAGTTCGCACAATACTAAGAGGCAAGATATCAAGATTTCAAGGCATTATGAAGCAACCAGTCGGCTTACCGGAGGAGGAGGTCGGTGGACGCTGAAGGGGAGAACCGGTAGAATAAGGGCACGCTCAACTGTGATTCCAGTCGAGAAGATCTTGTACATCCGGATCTTCAGGATCTCGTAGCTGAGTGGATCTGGATCTTCCTGATTGGGGTCCTTCCCACCTTCGTATTCGAAGGCTGGCTTTGACCTTTCCTTTATTGGAGCCAGTCGGCACCGAATGAAGTGCCGAGTGATCTGCTCGCCGCGAAGACCCTTCTGTTTCATTGCCAGGATCTTTGCAAGCAGCTTGTTGGCCTCGTCCCAATCTTGGGCTACTGAAACAGTGCTCCAAGCTGGCCTGGGGATAGGGGGAAGACCGACGAAAGCTGGCAAGCTGGGTTCGAGGTTGCTAATATAGAACCAGCCCGCGTGCCATCCCTTATTGGAAGATTTTAAGGGAAGAGAGAAGTACTCCTTGCGGAGAGATCCGCGGAGTTGGAAACCTGCCCCGCCAACGACGCATGGGTGGTCTTTATTTGGATGTGGTTTAAGATAAAACATGCGGCGGAACAGTTGGAAGTGGGGGAGGATGCCAAGGAATGCTTCGCATACATGAATGAAGAGAGCGATGTGAAGCATCGAGTTGGGGTTCAGATGGTAGAGTTGAAGCCCATAATAATCCAGCAGCCCCCGGAAGAACTCGGAGGTGGGAAGACTGAACCCGCATAGAAAAAAGAGGTGAATACAACGAGCTCACCGGTGTTCGGGGTTGGGAAGTCCTCACCCGCCGTCGGGCGCCAGCCCACGATCTCCTTTGGGGGAAGCACGCCATGCTTCACCATCTCCTTGAGGGTGGATTTCCTCACATCCGACGTGGCCCATTGGTCAAACGGGATCCTCTTTTCCTCCGCCATGAGTGTGGTGTGGATGGGAAGTGGATCTGGTTGGAAAGAGTGGGGATCTTGACGAGGGAACTTGGGAAATTGGCTACGGAAGCTGGTTGTGCCAAGAAGTGAGCTTCTGGATGGATGGATTTGGTAGCGCGTGAGTCTAGGGTTCTTCGCAGGAAACTGGTGGACAGTGCTGCGAAAAGAGGAATTTTTTGGAAGATGAAGAGGCGGGGACGACCTCGATCCTTTATAGAAAGATTTGAGGGTTGCGCTAGGTTTTCTTGTGATTGGGCCGAGCCCATGAGAGAATCTGCGGCCCAGTTAAGGTGTGGCCCGACGCGTGTCCTTAGGAACTTAAGCAGATGAGCTTAAGCAGATTTGCCCTGGCAATATGCACGTTTCCGAATGCCCTGTACCTTTGGAAATCCTTTCATACCACGTTTTGCTTGACTTCATGAGAAGCTAGCACGATGCAACTTGGAAGGTGACCAACAGCTAAATTTTTATAGCTACCTTGATGACAAGGGCTGTTTGGTTTTTTAGCATTTGATTAAATGATTATATCAATGCTATTTTTCCACCTTGGTGAAGATCTTTATAGATTAAGACCAGTATTATGGCAAAAGCTATTTAATAACTTGGTCATATTTTTCATACGATTGAAAGAACTCGTTTTTCCATGAGGGACGATTAAAATATTTGTTCCGGGATGACTCGGGCAGATCCACTCGGATAAGCATGAGCTTACTGAGTGCTTTTCATCAGCTAGGGATGATTGAATTATTTGTTCTGAGATGACTCGGGCAAATTCACTCGGATGAGCACGAGCTTGCCGAGTGATAAGGTTGCTTTAGCTTGAGCTAAGCGTCTACATAAGAATGATTTTTTATAGTTCTTGACTATATGCTTAGTCTGTTTTTGACTAACCATATAGTCGGGGGCTACACCTAATTAGGTGCATCAGGAGATGCACCTAGATATTTATTTTTGAGAATTTTTCAGATATTTTCCAGCCCTTCACAGTCTTTGGAGCCACTCGGGAAGATTCACGCAGAGATGATGGAATCACTCGGCGCCAAAAGTACTCGGTTAAAGAGATTTTTGGCTGTGTGCTGTTTTGGTTTGAAGTTGAGCTGTCTCGTCGACTGAAAAGGACTCGGGGGCTACTGTGGAGATTATGGCAATCGGGTATCTACATGGCAAGCTTATCCGACTGGAGGTAGGGATAGATTGCACCTGCTATATCTGTAAACCGAACATGACTTGGGTGTTACGATTGCCGATAGAGATAAGGCAATCGGCCTACAGTCACGGTTTGGTAAGATTGAGAAAACCGACTTAGAATAAGATAGGGTTTCCGTTTGTAAGCCCTCCTTCCAAAACTATATAAGGGGGGTAAGGGACGTCCCTTGAGAGATATCCTATGCTAGATCAGATTTCATAAGCAAGAGCTTTAGATACACAAGATCAATAAAGACACTCGACGGATCAAATCCACCGAAACAGGAGTAGGGTATTACCTCACGAGAGGGCCTGAACCTGTCTAAATCTTCTTCTTCTTCTAACCCATTGTGCTTGGTGATCTTGACTGCGACCCCAGAAATTATATTGTCGAAACCGAGTTTCGACAAGAGAGACCAGCCAGAATCTCAAAGCAAAGTAGCTAACCATTGTCTAGTCCCCACGCCGTTAAACTCTTCCTGACTTGCTCTCGGAGGGCAAAACAAAGCCGTTAAACCATCGTCTAAATGAATGTTTTTTTCAACGATGTTTCCCAGATATCTCTAAAATTGACTGCGGCACCTGGCCCATCAGATCAGCTGGCGGTGCGGTTTCAGCTTGAGATAGCAAGATTGATTCATACCGTAAACTGAAACCCCATTAACAGAGTTGCTCTGACGTCACCTCTCTCACGCGCCGTGGGCCGAGAAGGGAGCGCTCCCGAGAGGAGGTGACGGAGAGCAGACGGCCACAGTGCAACACAACTTGTCTATGCTTTTTTAATAACAAGCTGTTTCCTTAGCTTTCTCTGCCCTAATCAGAGGGCAAGGGTGGCCATGGGACGTCTGGGGTGTCCCTGCTTCTTGTTTTCGTGTTTGCCCGTTCTTGTCTACGCGTCCAACTACCCTGATGCGATTTTCAGCCGGGAGAAGGTATAAGAGGCACCATAGAGGTGGTAGTTTTTTCTTGGCAAACTTCTGCATATCCACTTGAAAGTTTTTTTTTTCTGGCGTGCGTGCAAACTAGAGTAGACCGCATCTGATTTCCACGGTATATGCATTCAGAAATTGAAGTTTTTTTTTGTGGCACATCAAGTCCATTAGCTCCAAGATCTTTTCAGTACACATTCAGAAAAATCTATGTTTTTTTTTTGCGGAAAGAGTTTCTCTTGTTGTTGGGGGGCACGCCATGTTCATCCGAAGTTTACACCTACACCTTCTTTTCACTTATACGCATTCAGAAACGTGATGCTTCTTTGCGGCTGATGAGCACGTTTTTGCAGGCAAAACCAGGAGGGGGCGAAAGGTATCAACGAGAAAGATGGGTTCAATCTTCCATTCATACTCATGGGTTAGTATGTTTTGTCTTTCGTTTGAGATTCCGTTTGTCCCACGCATCATTAGCTATGACGAAAGTATGGTTCTTTCTTGTCAATATCGCTTATTAGAAAAAAAATAATTTATGGATAAAATTTTTACATATGTATCCTTAGTGATTCAAAAGCAAATGTTATAAAATAAAATACGAGAAAAACACAAATTCTTTAAAATTTAAATTTTGGTTTACAAACATAAACATAAGCATAAGTGAAATAACGAGGTTGTATGTGTAGTTACTTGAAACAGGGGTTTAAATAAATATGTAGTTTTATAATATTTTTACCAAAGTATTTAGAGTTTATAAAATTTACTAGAAGATAATATTGAATGAAATGTAATGCTTTCGTCTAAAAGATACTTTTTCTAATATTTTAACTAAGATCAAAACAATGTGAATGATGTCCATTTGTTAATATGTGGCTAACCCTTTTTTTTCTGTTGCCAAGGCAGGTTGCTATCGATGTTACGTTACTCCTTTCGTGGTCCACTGGAGTACCGGTAGCAACCCAAATGCTTTCAAGACTGTTTACACCGACACCGACTTCATCTCAATAGGAATCACGACTACATGGAGCCAATGGAAAAATTGTTGGTGCTCCAGCTGTGGCCATCTACTCTGTTGGGCTTATCATCTATGGCACTGCACTGGTATTCAAGTGGAGCCCAAATGGTGTTGTGAGTGATGCGGTAATTCTTTTCAAAACACATAATTAACAGTTGTAGGTGATCAAATTGGATTTGGCTTTTAACTTTGTGAAGTTTTTAGGTACCTGCTGGACCCACTTTCTTCAACCCGTATATCGGGATGTTCATGATATGGCCCAGTGCAGCCCGGGGGCCTTCTCTACAGCCTGGGGTGTTTAATCCGCATCCCGTTGTGTCTGTGCTGTCGATGTCGCCCCACCCGCAGTCACCCGTGCTCGGGGCGTTTATCGCCGGGCCCCCTAGCAGCTACGGCGGTCATGGCGCTTCTGTCGTCCCTGCTGCATACGGTGCGTCACAGTGGGTGTGGGATCCGTAGATGCTCGCCAGCAACTTTTAGACCATGACGCTCTAACCTCCATCGACAACGAAATGGTATATGGATTCAGGTGCTTCGCAACATCTAGCTTCAAACTTCGGTAGTCTCTCATCTCTCATGCATCCTACTCCATATATTTCATTTTCCATCATTGTTGGTAATGACGCTCGCCTTCCTGTTACTAACACTGGTTACACATTGTTTTTCTCGTCTCATGGTTCCTTGCACCTGCATAACATTTCTCGTTTCTCCACATATTATCAAACATCTCATTTGAGTTCGTCAATTTACCATTGATAGTAACTATTCTATCGAGTTTGATCCTTATGGTTTGTCTGTAAAGGATCTGGCAATGAAGAACATCATCATCAAGTGCAATAGTTTCAGGGACCTCTACTCTATTCGGCCACCTACTCCTCAGCCGCACGTCCTCATCATCTCCACCGCAAATTTGTGGCATCGCCGTCTCGGTCATCCAGGACAGGAACCCTTGTCTCGGCTTGCTCCATTCATCGATTGGTCCATTAATAAGCACACTTCAAATCATTTGTGTCATACGTGTCAGCTTAATTGTCATGTGTGTCTTCTTTTTACTCCATCTATGTCTCGTGCTGTGAACATTTTTGATTTAATCCATTGTGATCTTTGGACCTCTCCTATTGCTAGTGTCTCCGGCTTAAATATTATCTTGTCATTCTAGATGATTGTTCACACTTTGTTTGGACTTTTCCCTTATGATTCAAGTCTGACATGTTTCCAACCATATCTCGTTTCTTCAATACGTTGCAACTCAGTTTGGCACTAAAATCAAAAGTGTCCAATGTGACAACAGGCGCGAGTTCGACAACTCCTCCACCCGCCTGTTTCTCCTCATGCACAGCGCCACCATGTCCTGCCCCCACACCTCTCCCCAAAATGGCAAGGCTGAGCGTATACTTCGGTCTATCAACAACATAGTTCGCTCTCTGTTATCTCAGGCTCATCTCCCTCCTCTCTACTGGGTTGAGGCGCTCCACGTTGCCACACATCTTTTGAATCATCTTTCCACCAAAACTCTCAACTTCGAAACATCATTTTTCGCTCTCCACGATGTTCGCCCCACCTATGACCACCTCTGTGTCTTCGACTGTCGGTGCTATCCAAACCTTTCTGCCACTGCTCCTCACAAACTCGCACCACGCTCCACTCCTTGTGTTTTTCTCTGCTATCTTGAAGACCATAAGAGATATCGCTGCCTCGATCTTGCCTTCAACCATGTCATAATCTCCCGACATGTCGTCTTTGACGAGTCATCCTTCTCATTTGCAGAACTTCCCTCTCCACTTCCTCCATCAAACTTTGATTTCCTATCAGAGTTTGATGATGTGCTGCCTAGTCTGGTTTCACATCCTTCTGTTGCAGGTGTTGCGGGTGGAGTTTCATGTTCTCTAGGTGCTGCTGCTCCGACACCTGCTGCACTCGTGCCCACACCGGCCGCTGCTGCGCCGCCAGGCTTCCCTGCATCGGCAGGCTCCCCTGCACCGAGCCCTGTTGCCGCGTCGACGGGTCTCCCTACATCGAGCCCAACTATTGCGTCGAGCTCGGTCGCTGCGTCGCCACCTGCTGCGCCGATAGCCGGCTCTCCTGGCGCGTCTTCGGCGTTCCCCCACCCGCGGTGCTTCCCCCGCGTGCCGTGCCTGCCTCTCTGGTGCACAATGATCGCATCATGGTCACTCGGGGGAAAGCAGGATTCCATCAACCGAAGGTTCCGCTCAATCTTCATGTTGCAGGTCTCTCACCATTGCCCAAGACATACCGAGGTGCTCTAGCCGATCCTCACTGGCGAGAGGCTATGATTTACTGCACTGCAAGCCAACAATAGTTGGGAGCTCGTACCACCTCCTCGTGGCGCCAATATTGTCTCTGGCAAATGGGTCTTCCATCACAAGTTGCACCCTGATGGCTCTCTTGATCGCTATAAATCCCGTTGGGTTCTTCGCAGCTTAACTTAGCGTCCTGGACTGGATTTCGGTGAAACCTTCATCCCAGTTGTGAAGCCTGCCACTATTAGGACTGTGCTTTCTATTGCTTTCTCCAATGAGTGGCCTATTCAATAGCTCGACATCAAGAATGCTTTTTTGCATGGGACTCTCACAGAGACAGTTTACTATGTTCAGCCATTTGGGTTTATTGACTCCTCTCATCCTAATCATGTGTGTCGACTGAATAAGTCACTTTATGGGTTGAAGCAGGCTCCTCGTGCTTGGTTCAACAGATTGCCACTTATCTTCAATCTCTCGGTTTCATTGGTGCCAAATCTGATACTTCATTGTTTATTTTTCGTCGAGGAGCTGATGTGGTCTATCTCCTACTTTATGTTGATGATATCATCCTCACGGTTTCATCAGATGGTCTTCTCCGTTGAGTTATCGATGCTCTGACATTGGAATTCTCTATGAAGGATCTTGGCAGCTTGCACCATTTTCTAGGTATGTCAGTCACTCGGTCCGCTACTGGTCTGTTTCTATCTCAGCGCCATTATATGCCTGAGATGCTCAAACACGCCGATATGTCCGACTGCAGACCATGTGCTACTCTGGTTGATACTAGCGCCAAGCTGTTTGCGGATTGTCTGCCTGTTGAGGATGCTACCATTTACCGTGAGCTTGCCGGTGCTCTACAATATCTCACATTTACTCGGCCCGACTTGGCTTATGTAGTTCAAAAAAATTGTTTGAACATGCATGACCCCAGAGAACCACATTTCACTCTTATTAAGCGCGTCTTGCGCTATGTGCGTGGCACATTTGATTATGGTCTTCAGCTTCGCCAGTCTTCTATGATAGACCTTGTCGCCTACTCTAATGCAGATTGGGCTAGGTGTCCCGTCACTCGTCGTTCTACTTTCGGCTATGCAATATTTCTTGGTGATAATTTGATCTCCCGGTCGTCCAAGAGACAAGCCACTGTGTCTCGCTCCAGTGCCAAGCCTGAGTAGCAGGCCGTGGTTAACACGGTTGCTGAAACCTGCTGGCTTCGATAGCTTCTTTGCGAGCTTGGTGTTCCGATTCAGCGCACCAATTTGGTTTATTGTGATAACGTTAGTGCTGTCTATTTATCAACTAATACAGTCCAGCATCAGCGCATCAAGCACATTGAGATTGATTTGCGCTTTGTTCGAGACAAGGTGGCCGCATGTGCCGTCCGGGTTCTTCATGTTCCGACGTTATCTTAGTACGCTGACATCTTTACAAAGGGGCTACCCTCTTCTGTCTTCACCGAGTTCCGTTCCAGTCTGAACGTCTGTACTAGTGGCTAAGTACGATGCTTCGTCTACGGGAGGGTGTTAGACTTGTATTAGGTTTCCTTGGCTCTATGTTAGATTTGTATTAGGTTTCATTGGCTCCATAGGACTGCACGCCTATATTTTGTAATAGCGACACTTTATTCATTGAGTTGAGATTATTGATCTTCTTGATGCCACACCACAATGTTATCGATGTTGGTCATCGTCATTTTATTGTTGGATGTGGGAGTTTATGGACATATCAAGAGAGAGCATAAGATTGCAAATACCATATCTGCATTGGCCACCCTGGCACAGGTGGTTTCTTCGCTGCTTCCATATGGTGTCCTGGTATGAACCTCCCCCATTGTTCTGGAAGTTGTAGTTCTGAACTTCTGATGCATAATTGTTTTTTTGTTTCTGCTGATCAATCGCACTATTATTGAGTTAGTGATGGAGTTACTATTTTGGTAAACGATTGCACAACTAAATCAGTTTTACCAAAGTGCAATGCAACACTTTAACAAACCAAATAAATATACGGTTTCATTGACATTGTCAATTGTCAACAAAATTTTATGACTACTTCATGTATGTGGGGCAGCACATATATAGTGCATACATTTCAAGTATGAAACCTTGATTGTTTGAAGTAAAAAAAGTAAATGGCGCTTTGGGCTATGTATTCTTGTCAAAATTTTAATTTGGACCACCTTACAAACATCCTTTTCACTTTGGGCTATGTGTCTTTGGCAAAAGTTATATTTTGGACTGGGTGGCCCACATGTCAATGAGACTAATCATCTATGTGGTCCATGTCTCGCTAAGATTTGAACCACCCGGTCTAAAAGTGCTAACATTTGCCAACAATATCTGATCCAAAGTAAAAAAAGAACAATGGTCTAAAGTAAAACTTTGGCAAGAATACCTAGCCCAATATGTAATTTACTCTAACAAAAAGGGAACATTTTTTTTCAAATGTACTAGAATTAACTATGTACCTTTTGTGTTATCTATTTTTTCCCAGTGCAAGCGATGCATATGTCAGGATCAAGCACCTGATGCCAAGGTTTCTCGAATCAGAAACAGAAGGAAGTTAGTTGTCTACATGCGCTCCTTGGAGGCTGGTTTCATGCTGTATTGGCGGCAGGCTATTGCATCTATTACTATGACCACACATATTTCAGGGTATAAAAATATTTCTATTATTCTGTCAATTTGGAAATTTTTGAATTTGGTGTATTTTGTTGAAGCAATGAATATAACTAGTTTTTTCTATTTCAGATAGCTAACATTACCTCAGCGATTCTATCAGGGATAGCTTCTTACAGCTCCATCTTTGAGGCGCTCAAACCTGTCGTGGGAGATGACGATGACGAGGCGCTCAAAACTGTAATCCAAGTAGTGCTGCGAGTTATGCATTTAGCACGGCAAATTGTTTGCAGCTAGTTGTAACCGTTATAAAGACCCTTTAAACTCCCTCAATAAAGTTCGTGGCTTCCGCCTGCTCGGAGATGACGAGGCGGAGGCCGCAAGGGAGAAGTAGTTTCTAGGTTCCATAATTCCATTGTTAGCTTTGATGATATAGTTAAAGAGTTCAGACATTGAGATGGTCTTTTTGGTGTATAAAGTTAGAAATCATGCTTGGAGATGACACAACTGAGATTTTTTGCGTGCCAGATAACCTCACTAGTAGAGATCCTCTCTCTGTGACGGGTCATCACATGCCTGAGATTTACGGGCCGTCACAACAAAGTCATCTCAAACGGGCCTAAAAGATGTGCATAAAACTCGAGCCCATCACGGATGACAGTTATCGGTGACGGGCTCAATAAAACGCTCGACAAAGATAACCAATGTTATTCTTGTCGAGCCCCAATAGAAGCCCATCATTGATGTTTATCATCGGTGACGGGCTCAATACTACGGCCCGATTAAGATAACAAGTATAGCCCGACATTATGGCCCATCACCGATGAGACCATCGGTGACAAGCTTATACATTTGCCCGACAAAGATAACATTCATAGTCTATAAATACTCTCGTCACTCATTGTATTGGTGATCCCATTGTGGGAGTAGGAGGGGGCAAATTTTTGTCTTTTTTCAAGAAAATTTGAAAAATACTAGGCCAGTGCCCTTGTAGCTCCATGGCCTTCTCATCCTCCAGCTTCTGTCCCCGTTCTCGCCGCCATCTTCGTCGCACTTGTGATAGACTCCTTCTTCCATGTCACCCCAAATTCTGAGGATATCTCCGTCAAAGATGGTGTAAAGCTCGTCTACATTGACAGGTAAAAAATACGTAAACTTTCAAAGCTTTCTACCACATACTTGCTTGAATACATGATGATCCGTTGTTACTCGGTACAAAGACTTGTATTACCTTGCAAGAAGCTGCTTTGAACACTAGTATAGAAATGGCGAGTGAAAAAGGGCTCATCCTCTCCCAGCTGGTAATTAAGATTCCATCCACCGCAACTCGCTCGAGTGTAGCATTTGCTTCATGCCTTTTGAAGCTCGAGTTTACATGGTAATCCTAGACATTGCACTGCATCAATTTTATATGGCAAACGCCACGTGCCGCCCGCCCGCCTTGTCAATCAATCCGACACACGTTTATTCCCGAGCCGCATTCTTCGCCTACCTCGGTCTCGCCTTATTCAAAATGATACGGTGCAATGTCTAGGATTACCATGTAAACTCAAGCTTCAAAAGGAATGAAGCAAATGCTACACTTGAGCGAGTCGCGGTCGATGAAATCTTGATTACTAGCTGGGAGAGGCTGAGCCCTTTTTCACTCACCATTTCTATACTAGTTTTCAAAGCAGCTTTTTGCAAGGTAATACAAGTATTTGTGCCGAGTAACAATGGAGCATCATGTATTCAAGCAAATATGTAGTATAAAGCTTTGAAAGTTTACGTATTTTTTACCTGTCAATGCAGACGAGCTTTACACCATCTTCGACAGAGATATCCTGAGCATTTGGGGTGACATGGAAGAAGGAGCCTATCACAAGAGTGACAAAGATGGCGGTGAGTAAAGGAAAAGAAGCTGGAGGGTGATAAGGCCATGGAGCTAAAAGTGTAATGACTCCAGAGCGGGCGCGGATCAGAGGAGAAGCCTCTTCTCCCATCATGCACATCCAATATCTCTTTTCACGATTTACTATTCACTTATCCAGTATTGTAGGAGTCGTAGTGCCCTTTTTGTACCCTATCATCCATCATTTCTCAAGGCATGAAGCTCTATGCTTGTAGTATCCATCATTGCTAAAGGAAATTCATTGAAATAGTATTCATAAGTCTTTGCAGTATTTTAGAGAAATACTATAAAATTTTACATTAAATAGTAATTTATAGAAAAAACATAGTACTACTTTTTGAAAAAAAATATTGGTGACGGACTCGAAGTCAAGCTAATCGGGCTTAAGCATTAAGCCCTTCACCGATGAGATCATCGGTGACAGGCTTAGTGCTTATGCCCGATCTCATCCGATCGGGCTTAATCTTTACGCCCGTCACTGATGAGAGCATCTGTGACGGTCATTAATTATATCCCGACAGACATGGTGATCTTATCCTATCAGGCTTAATCTTTACGCCTGTGACCGATGAGTACATTAGTGACGGGCTTTAGGTTTAGCCTGTCATTGATGGAATTTTTCCATCGGCCTCTGCGCGCCGAACTAGATCTCATCTGTGACGGGCGTTTTATTAAGCCCGATTGAGATGACTCATCTCAATCGGGCTTATTCTATAGCCCGTCATGGATGTGCTTCGAATTCCTTTTAACAAAGCGCGCTAATTCATATCTACACATTATCGCGAAAAATTTTTAAATCCTTGATCAGAACCCTAGCGCCGCCGCCGTCCCTCAACCGTCATCGAGTGCCTCCGACCATCCCCGAGCTCAGCGCCGTCCTCCCTCGCCGCCACCGAGCACCATCGGCCGTCCCCAAGCCCGGCGCCGTCCTCCCTCGCCGCCACCACCGAGCGCCGCCGGCCGTCCCCGAGCCCGACGCCGTCCTCCCTCGTAGCCACCACCGAGCGCCGTCGGCCGTCCTCGAGCCCAGCGTCGTCCTCCCTTGCCGCCACCACCGAGCGTCACCGGCCTTCCCCAAGCCCGGCGCCGTCCTCCCTCGTCGCCACTACCGCCGCCAAGTTAATCCATAGTTGATTGATCTTGATGTGGACACCTAATATCATTGGACCATGATGTTTTATACTCCTATATTTGTGTGATCTAATGGTAGGAAGGCTAAGTGTATGCACCTGACTTTAATGTAGAGCAGAATGGAGACGTTTGAATGTAGAGCAATGTATAACAAAGTAGGATTCCTCGATCCAGCGTTTGTCAATTCCAAACATATTGATGATGGCCCAAGGTCCCAATAATGGGTGTTGAACTACCTCTACAACTCCTTTGTCAAGCTTAAGGACATAAATACGATCCTTTTGTCCTACAACTTTGAGTAAGTGTGTCATTTATTGTTGTACATACCATTTGTGCTTGATGATGTTAATTGTTCTCTCCCTTTCTATGCAGCCATCACTGGATCCTTCTTGCCATCCATTTAAATGAATCCAAGATTGTCGTCATGGATGGATTGAGGAAACCGCAAGAGGCTTTCCAATCCATCATTGACATCCTAAATAAGGCACTTGTGAAGTATAATAAGAAGTGTCATCGACATGCTCCATGTGCCGATACATTTTGGGTTTGCTGCCACCGTTGGTGCCAACGTCAGGAACCAGGCACGAGCATATGTGGTTTCTACGTGATGAAATTTATGTGGTTTTTCCTGGAGGACCGTAACTGCCACATTTCAGATTCTGAGGTTTGCCAATTCTGTTAACACGTAAATACATATTTCTAAACACATATTATGTTTTCACATATTCGATCCTTTCATTTGCAGAAATTAGATCTCCCGACAAGTCAGTTGTTGCCACATGTTTGCTTCGCCCTCGCTGAACAACTCTGTGGATTCATCTTCTGACATGTCATCTCGTCGGGCGGCGCATATCACGTTTCGAGAGCTCCAGATGAGCTAATGGCTATCCTTGAGGTTGGCTGCCCTAGTGACACTTGGGACAGTATATCGACGACAAATACTAAGCATTAGTGAATAATGGATTATTTACATAAATAATTGTAAATTACAATTTTGTCAATGTGTTTATGTGATATATGTGAATAATGGATGTGTATGTGAATAGATGTGTGAATGTCAGATGTGTGTGTTGATGAGAAATTTCTCTCACGCGCTGGCCTGGTGGATCTGCTTAACTCCAGTGCAGGTCCTTCTCGGCTGCCTGTGCTGTGCAGGGCGTGCCAGTTGATTTGATCTATTAATCAACAAGAAAAACAAGAGAATACGCGTTAAGTGTTAGGTTAGATCCCCACTGGATCGGCTGAGGGAATCCACGAGCATATATATGCTATCCTAAAATATATTTAAGCCAAACGACTGGAATGGATCGGCTATATCGAGACAGCATCAGTCGTGTAACCTAAATACAGTAAAGGATAATAAATATATGAATCGATAACCTAGCCGATACTGGAAAGCTAACAATGAATCGGCTAGTACTCCGATGAATCTTATAGAAAGATATCACTCTTGAATCATATGCATAGCCTGAAAATCGGCCATCGGCTGTCGATGGTAGGCCGATTTCGGCTGGCAACGTCCGACAAGAATGTGATCTTAACATAAGAGGCACTCCTAATTCAAATCTAATAATAAATATATTTAAAGAAACATATCAGGGCAGATAAGGTCGCTGAAACCCCGGCGCTGTCTCTAAACAATATAAATCTTAGCCGAACAGATCATTGATAGTTCTAAAAACGACTCAATAGTTCGAATCCGATGCAGCATTAAGTATAAAAAGAAAAACCTGATCTGTTTCAGCCGATTTATATCCCTCGAAACGGTGGATACCACATATAAGCCAGCCAACCTTTAGATCTAGCCCTATTGGCTGCAAGTTCTTGCCAAAACTAACCAATGGAAGGATAGATCTAAACATAGTCTAGTTTATATGCGCTATATGATAAATAGCGCCGTACAAACTCCTGAATCTAATGTGTCATTACAATGGAAGCACTAGAAACAATAGATTATACCACTAATGACAAGCATTTACCTAGATCTGGGGATCAAAACGATGCAGCCCATAGCCAAACAAAGTACTCGTCTGAAGAAAAAGGTTGGCGATGCGCCAAAGGTTTGATTGATTGTGTTTTTTTATATTTTTACAGGGGTCTCAGGTCCTATTTATACCCAAGATACAATTATCTATACAAACCCCGGACTCTATCTAAACTACTATTTAAAACACAACATTATCCCAAGCGGGACCCACGCCATGTTACAACTAACAGTTTAAACAAACCCCTAAATTACAGATACAATTGCCATTACAGGACTCTTTCCATAAGTGGCAATATCGTTTAACGCGCAATTAACAACCGAATCTTCTATTTATCCTCATACTGCTGCATCAGAAACGGTTTCATCTCTTCCGGACCTGGAATCGGCTATCGGTTGCCCCTGTCCAATCCAACCTTAGCCGATTGGCCTCGCAGCCGATCACTCCTCAGCCGATGCGACCCCTGTCTCCAGCCGATCCGATTCTGCTTCGCCTTTGCAGACTTAGGGATTCGATTACCAAATTTTAGTGTTAACACATGCCCCCCAAGTCCGTGATACGAAGTGTTACGGATTTGCTTGCCTGTTCAAACTCCCGCTCTTTTCTTGACCTAGACCGCTTCAGCTTCTCCCCAAATGCCCTTTAAATATCCACTCTCCTCGACCGAAACGCTTACGCCTTCAAAGCGCACTCAGCCTCCTTTTCACATAAGCTTCTTGCCTTCTCTCTCCTCTTCGGCGATCCCACCGACGTTCATCAAACCTCGTCGCGCCCCACAGACCAGACACATCTTCTTCCCCAAGCACTTCGATGGCCTCCATCGTCGCCGCATCGAGCACCACCGTCGCGCCGACCACCCGCTACGCCGGCCGTAGCCGCCGTGCCAACCGCCGCTCGTTCTCGCCGCCGCCATGACCGAGTTCCCTGAGGTATTCCCTTCTGATCCATAACTTTCTTTTACTTTCGAATCTGCTCCTTTAAACACATTGCATCAATATTACGTTCAGCCATTTTTGAGTAGCACTTTCCTTCATTTTTACTGATTAGTATTTTTTTCCTTCTTCGAACTGTAATATGCAATCGTTCTTGATTAACGCCCCTTTTTTCTTTTTTTGAACTATAGCACCTGTCACGTCAAGTGCTTATCCCAAACCTGACACAAGCACAACGGTACTTTCTCGGCCCCATCGGCAACACGGATCCAGCTGATGTGATTATAGCCAAAACCAACCGGATCCCCTTCAACACCGCCAAGCCATTCCTCGCCCACTGGAACGGAACATTCAAATCATGGCCGACCACCGACGCAGCCTGGGTTGAGTGGTACAAGAGGGTGAGATCGGCCAAATACACCCAGTGGGAGGAGACCGGGATCGCCCAGTGCTTGGCCCTATCCATCGCCGGCATGGAAAAGGACAAGTCACTTCTATCGGCCGCAACTTATTTCTGGAACGACAGCTTCAACGCCTTCATCTTCCGGTAAGGGACGATACAACCACGCTGGCCGACGTGTACATGACGACTGGGCTGGACATCGAGTCGTCAGCCAACCCCAGCAGCTTGAGCCGAAAAGGGCAGCATCAATTCAAAACCGAGGCCATCGGCGGGTGGAGCAGCTTCATCGCCCAGAACATGAGGGACGGATCAGTCAGCCATAGGGAGCACGCTGCATTCTTGATGATGTGGCTCGAAAAATTTGTGTTCTGTGGATCGAGCTGAGGGCCGACCGCCAACTGGCAGGTCGTAGCCGAAGTCTTGGCCGACGGGGGCAAACTTTCGCTGGTGAAGTACCTCCTCGGCTATCTATATCAGACGTTGCATCAGGCCACCGCGAAGATAGCCGCCAACACTCCAATCAATACCGACGGCCCCTGGTGGTTTCTACAGATCTGGCTGGTGCTGGCGACCCAAAAGATAGCCGGTCGGCTCCCTCTGACAGCAGCTGTATACCCAAGGCTGGAGCCGCTCGAGGATGAAGACAGCAACTAGATCACCACCACGCGATGCATAAGCTACGGAGAAGCAGCAGCTGCTCATGCGGGCTCGAGGCAATCGACCGATCTGCTGGCCGAATGGTTCATCGCCCTCTACGATGGGCTGTCTCGCGAGAACCGCGCCTGGTACTTTTACCGGAACCAGGGTCTATTCGAGTTGCCAGGCGACTTCAATTGGGAAGACGTCAACTCAGCCGACAACCCGAGGTGCAGGGAGCTGTTCATCGCCGCTTTGTCTCCCTGCATCTTGCCGACCGGGATCCACCAGGGCCGATCAGTGGCCAAGAGCTACGAGTTCTACTACCCGGTATCGGCGGCGAGGCAGTTCGGTCTTGAGCAGCTGTCCATCGGCTTCTTTTATGCTGACAAGATTGAGACGAGGGGAGTGGTGAGCCAGGACTTCATAATGGATCAATTGCTGAATATAGCCGGCCCTCCCCTCGGCGACGTCGGCGTGATGACACTGGCGCTGAAGAAAAGCGCCGCCTACGACCAATGGTGGGCTGAAATCAAGCGCCACATCTTCCACCAGCGGTCGTCTTGTTACGTCGACCTCCTCCTGCCTGAGGAGATCCCCTCGGTAAGTTTTAAGTCCCAAATGATTTTCTTCTTATTATCATCGGCTGATATAGCCAATTAACATTTGCCCTCTGGTTTGCAGGAGACGGAGACGGAGCGGCCGACGGTGAGCGATTCCGGACGCCCCCTCGAATACCGTTCAGGTGTTCTGGATGGGGGCGGCCTCGCTCCGTCGACAATCGGCTGGGGGCCGCCGAAGCTGGCGTCGCTGCTGCGAGGGCAGGTGTGCCAGCCGATCGCCCAGAAAAAAAGGGTTGCACCACCTCCACGGCCATCGGCTGCACCTGCCCCCAAGAGGCTGAAAGAGAAGAAGCCGGCGGCGCCAGCCGATAGCCTCCCCCTTGGACCCGACCGTCGCGCGGTTCCTCGGCCGTCGCCGGCGAGAAATGGCAGCAGCTATTGGAGCGGCGGCCGAACCCACGGTTTCGAGTCCTGAGTCGGTCAACGCTCCAGCCGACGCCCCGCCGGTCCCAAGTCCCCTAGCAAAAAATCGACCGGTAAACCTTCACTTCACCAAATTTGGCTTCGCGATGATCACTTGCATCTGATCGAACCGTTCTTTTCGGGCATGAAATTGGCCGGCCGCACTTCACGCCCCGCGCCATCGGTAATCATCTCCGCCACTTGACCCGTAGTAATTAGCCGATTTGTCCACTAACTCGTTATTTTGCAGCCTCGCGTCCCCCAGGCGTCCAGCGAGCATGCTGCACTTGCCGCGGGCGGCGGCGACAACGTCGACGAAGAGGCCTCGACGGCCACAGGCGATGATCCAGCCGAGCCGATCGCTCCAACCCCGGTGCCCACGGTAAGCCGACTGAAACTGACGATCGGCTTCTGTCAACTTATTGTCTTCTGATCATCCCTCTTTTTGCTGCAGAACATAGCCGACCTCCTCAACTTTGACTTATCGGAGTTCGAGGAGTTCGGCAAAATCGGCGAAGAGGCGTTGGTTACGCTGGCCAGGGACCTGAGGGCCACTCTAGCCGACATCGGCAATCGGCTGGAGGCCTCGCTGGACGCGCTGGTGGTCGACAGCGGCTCGATACGCACACGATTCAAAGAAATTCAAGGCCAGCTGCCGGAAGCCCTAGCCGACGCCATTGTGCCGGCCACCTTCATGGAAGCCCACCAGCTTAAGTACGAACGGGCATGGCAGCGGATAGCCGATCGCCATGAGAGCCAGGCGCGGTCGGCCACCCTCCAGTCGACCAAGGATGCCATCGAGAGCTAGAAGGCAGCCTTCGACCGCCTGAAGACTGAGCCAGTGGCCAAGCTCGAGCAACTCCTTGCGCGCCAAGATCAGCTGATGACCGATCTCGTTCAAGTCACGAACGAGATCGACATCCATAAGTAGTACATGGCTGGCTTGTCGGCCGAGATCGAACCTCAATGCCAAGGCATCAAGGCGGCTGTGGCACACCTGCGGGATCTGGTGAAGGGCATCCGGCCGATGGCGGGGTCCGAGGCCGACGACGTCAGGGCCATCGATGAGATAGACCAGATAAGGCGAACGGCGTTGTCGGCCATAGCTGATTTCCTAAAACAATGAGCTTGTAATGATGTAATGTTCTGAAATCGGCTGCTGCCTCTTGTATTATACTTGTACTTTTGTGCTGGGGGTTGGACAATCACTTTAGTCGTGCTTGTAATTGGCTTTGAATCATGTAATATAATTTATCAATCTTTTACCGTTGTGCTCGTAGATGAGATCGGCTTTCGGCCGCGCATAGTGTCTTGAATTGCTTACGCCGAAATCGGCCCCGGCCACCCGTATCGTTTCGCGTTGCCGATTCCGAGACCACACCATGACCGTTAGTGTTAGCGCTTGAATCACGGTCGTCGATCCAAATCACTTCCAACGCTTTTATCTGGACTGCCGATTACAAGGCTTAACAGTTGCGAAAATCTTTCAAACATCCTGACACCCGATTTTTGCAATCGGCCCGATTTTGCAATCGGCTCATGTACGTATATGCCCTCAAGTTTTATTGATAGCTTCGGTGTCAACAAAATTGTGAGTTCGAGCCGTTCGCGCATCCTTGCGGTCCCTATCGGCCAATCATGAGCTGATCGTAGAAAACTTAGCAAAAAACGTTGCATAAAAATGCCTAAAGACGATGCCTTGTTAATGTAAGACATCGGCTGTCGTAAATCGGCTGAAGTAACCATAGCCGAATCATGAGTTGATCCATATGCTTGGGTAATTTTTTTAGGTATTTTCCATTAAGGGCCCTTCCAAATACCTCTTCGTCCAGTCCTTTTAGCATGTAAGCTCCTTTAGAGACGCATTTATGGATCTTGAAAGGCCCTTCCCAATTTGGTGACCACTTGTCGAACTTGTTGTCTCTAGATCCGATCGGCAGTATCAATTTCCAAACGAGCTCGCCTTCCTCAAAAGATTTAGGCACCACCTTTTTATTATAATGTCTGGCTACTCGTACTTTATCCTTTGTGACTTTTTCCAGGGCCCTCATCCTGGATAAAACTAAATCTTCCGATTCGTCCACCATCAGGTGATAATAATCGTTGGCTGTGAGTTGATCCTGTAACTGAATGTGCCTTGAGCCGACGACACTTTCCCAGGGCAGTACTGTTAGTGATATGCCCTAGAGGCAACATGGAGATGTTGGATATCACGTCAATGTTTATGTATTTATGAATAAAGTGTTATTCAGTTTCATGAAATAGACATCTTGTATTGATCAATAAGTATGTGACTTATTTATGAGACTCTTTATGTATGAATCTATTTCTAAACGTTCCCTGATCATATGTCATATTGTTGGAACAAATATGATTCTAAGATTGGCATGTTTATTGATTGATGATCATGTCTCATAGATCATGGGTATGGAGATACCAAATCAATAAACATGGACATATGTGTTGGAGAACACATTGTTGGATAGACCCACCATGAGACACTACAGGAATTAATGTGCCATTAGTTGATCTCAGGTAGTGTTGGTACAAAGTCCTTAAACCTGAGATCACCATGGATTCCAACATGTGTAGTAGCCTACTTTGGGACTACCAAACGCTATCTCGTAACTGGGTAGTTATAAAGGTAGTTTTCGGGTTTGCTATGAAACATGGAGTGGGATGTGAGTGATCAAGATGGAATTTGCCCCTCCTTTGGAGAGATATCTCTGGGCCCCTCGAGGTAATGGATTATGAAAATGCATGGCCATGCTAAGTTGATTGAGGAGTCAATCAACAGACAGATAATCCAATACGGTTCGAGTGAATGGTTAAGCTATTGAAGGGATGACACACATCTTGCCTATAGCTTAATTGGTATCGTGAGGTAAAGGGATTTGTGTACACATTACAGGTTCAGAGCCGATATTATATTCTTGTATACTATGGTGTCAATATGTGCTGCTAGGCGCCGCTGTTGACAGGTCGGCTGAGTTGGACTCGAGCCGACGATCGGCTAAGTTAGACTATAGCCGAAACCGAGTATACCTGAACCTACAGGGTCGCACGCTTAAGGGGATAAGAACAGGCATTCGAGTTGGACTCGGATACGGCTCGATCGGATAGGGATCCGATCGGATAGAGTCCTATGGGCTTACGATGTATGGGCGACCAACTCTATGAGATTCGGATGAGATCCAATTCAAAACAGAGTCCTGATCAGCCACTAGTCCCAGTCGGCCAACTCTATATAAAGGAGGGAGGGGTGGAGAGCTGCGGCACGTCAATTGTATAGCATTGAACCGAATCCGCAACAGAAGTCGCCGAGATCAATCTCCACGGAAACCCTCCCCACTTTCGAGCCAAACCCTAGCATTGCATCGCGTGCTAGCACACGGGTGTTCGGCGTTCTGTTCTCAGACGTGTGGATACCGGTAGAGGCGCTGCTACGTTGCGCGCTGTTGATCGGCTAGGAATCGGCTGCGATCGAGCGCATCTGAGCGAGGTGCGAGAACGCAGTCAGACGACTCGGCGAATCGGCTGTCCCCAGGTATCGGCTGTCGGCTTGCGGGAATCGGCTACACTGTTCCGGATCTGATAGCCCTGATTGGCTGTTTTCGCTGCACACTCCAATCGGTAACGATCTATCGGCCCCTACTTGCAAGTGTTCCTGGTTTGCGTGGTAGAAAATTTTTGTTTTTGGCTAGCGTAGCTTCCGCGTAACCCTTCAGTGGTATCAGAGCTAATCTTGCTTAGTTCAGGTTTTAGATTGGATCTGGAACAAGTTTTGCGCACGGGTTGATTAGATCAATCGGTTTTACGGGATTTGTTGAGGAGAGTTCATGGTAATTGCGTTCCTTGATAGTGTATCAGAACGGCGTAATGTGATTACGTCGAAGCAATATCCATAGATCTCGGTTTGAGTCGGCTTCGAGATAGCGTTCCTTGATAGTGTCTCGGAACGGTATAATGTGATTATGCCGAAGCTATCTCGTAGTCCGATCTTGTTAGCTACCTCACGCCTACGCAAACCATCTCCCTTGATAGTGTATCGGGACGGCATAATGTGATTATGCCGATATGGTTTTCGTAAGCGATTTCATAGATTGGATCTATGAATTTCGTGTGGTGTTCCGGGCGCTGCCGTGTGCGCCCCCCTTATGGGTCGTCTCGGTGCCGTATCTCTGCGATAGGTAGAAAACGTTTCTACGCCTAACTTGTTTTTGCAGAGAATGCTTTGAGATGGTATGGCCCTATTGTATGTATGAGATGTATGAGATGCATGTGATGCATGTAATATTCTTTCATATGTGCAATCCCTGTAATATTCTTTCATACGTGCAATGCTTGTAATATTCTTTCACGACCTGCGAGTCGATGTAATCTTCAATTAGAGCCTCTATAGTAGTAGCTTAGTTTGAAGAAATCAAGCATTCGGCACTCGGAAGGACGGTGATGAAGATGGAGATCCTCTACACCGACATGGAGATGGAGATCACCATGTGAAGGGGGCCATACTATTTCATGCTATTCTACCTATTTTCATATATGTGATATGTTTGTTTGATAGGATAGCATCCCTCACAAAATTAAGTAGTAATGATGCCCTTCCAAATGTTGCACCCGTCACCGTTATGCTCGTCAATGGTGGGTCTGCCAAAGCAGAGTGCCATTCTCTATCATAACACGAGGGGGTATATGTCGGACATATACAGCAGGAGCATTTGGTTTACTTAACAAGGCTATCAAAACATTTTGGGCCTTGGGGCATAGGTTGGGGCCGGGGCATGGAGATGCCACACCAACAACAAGAGTCACATAGAGATGTGATTAGCAAGGAGTTGCTTACCGATGTTATTAATCTTCTAGCAGTGATGCCAAAGCTCACTAGAAAATTAATTAACATGTGGATCTTGACCCAATACGTAACCTAGAGGAAAGGTGGAAAATACGTAATGGGAGTCTTATGTTAAATTGTTTAACAAAAGACATAGCATAAACATTGTGCTAAACTTTGTTTTTTCTGTTGTAGAATAAATGGCGGCTAATACTACACCCAGTACCTTTAATTTGCGATCTATTCTTGAAAAGGAAAAATTAATGGAACAAACTTTATGGATTGGTATCGCAACTTGAGAATTGTTCTCAAGCAAGAGCGTAAGGAGTACGTTCTTGAAGTACCTTATCCGGAGGATTTGCCAAATAATACCACTGCAACTGCACGGAGAGCTTACGAGAAGCACACTAATGATGCCCTAGACATAAGTTGTCTCATGCTTGCTACAATGTCCCCTGAGCTTCAGAAGCAATATGAGGGCAGCGATGCTCACACTATTATTCAGGGACTGCGTGGCATGTTTGAGAACCAAGCTCGGGCCGAGAGGTTCAACACCTCGAAGTCCTTGTTTGCGTGCAGGCTTGTTGAGGGGAATCCCGTCAGTCCGCATGTGATAAAAATGATTGGCTACATTGAGAGTCTGGAAAAACTAGGTTTTCCCCTTAGCCAAGAGTTGGCTACTGATGTGATTCTCCAGTCGCTCCCTCCGAGCTTCGAGCCATTCATATTAAACTATCACATGAACAATATGGATAGAACCTTGGCTGAATTGCATGGGATGCTAAAGACAGCTGAGGAGAGTATCCAGAAAAACGTTTATCATGTGATGATGATGCAGAAGGCTAAGCGCAAACCACCTGTCAAGAAACTTTGCACCAAGAGGAAGTTAACTCCCGATGAGATCGCGAGTGTCTCCAATGCAAAGAAGGGCAAGAAGGGGTCGGCGGCATTAGATGTCGTTTGCTTCTATTGCAAGGAGACATGCCACTGGAAGAGGAACTGCAAGAACTACATGGAGGATCTCAAAAAAAAGCAAAGTACGACTTCTGCTTCAGGTATTAATGTTATAGACATTAATCTTGCTACTTCACCTCTCGACTCTTGGGTATTTGATACCGGATCGGTAGCTCATATTTGCAAGTCGTTGCGGGGAATGAGAAGAAGTAGAGGATTGAGAATGGGCGAGGTGAACCTGCGCGTCGGCAATGGAGCAAGCGTTGCTACAGTTGCTGTCGGCACAGTACCACTTCATCTACCTTCAGGATTAGTTTTGGAATTAAATAATTGTTATTGTGTTCCAACACTATGTCAAAACGTTATTTCCGCTTCATGTTTGCAAGCGGAAGGATATGATTTTAGATCAATGGACAATGGTTGTTCAATATATCTCAGAGATATGTTCTATTTTCATGCTCCATTGGTGAATGGATTATATGTTTTGAATCTTGAAGCGTCTCCCATCTATAACGTTAATACAGAAAGGCAACTCTCTAATGATACAAACCCCACGTTTATCTGGCATTGTCGCTTAGGCCATATAAATCAGAAACGCATGGAGAAGCTCCATAAGGATGGATTGCTTCACTCTTTTGATTTTGAATCATTTGAGACATGTGAGTCTTGTTTACTTGGTAAGATGACAAAGGCACCTTTCACGGGACACAGTGAAAGAGCAAGTGACTTGTTGGCACTCGTACGTACTGATGTATGTGGACCAATGTCACGCCCAGAAATTCACACCAGAATTTCTGCAGCTAATTTGTGCATTACATCCTCGTCCAGGAATCAGCCGAGGTACACAAATCGACGTTATTGATAATACAGAATCCTCGTCTTAGAAACAATATAAAAGAGTTACACAAATGCAGCGGAAAGGAAAATAAAACTGACTTAAGCTAAACTTGACACGCGCGAAGCGGAACACCAACTCCATAGCTAAACCTTGACGAGAACAAGCCTACACCTCCTCGGAGACCTCGATCTCCACCTCGGCAGAAGGGGGAAAAGAAGCAAGGCGAGTACAACCACCGTACTCAACAAGTCACACCGGAAAAGGGGACATGATGCAAGATAAATAACAAGGAAAGGTCAAGGGCTCAATTTGCATAAACAGCATTTGCGGTATATAATAATAATATTTGAAGACAGAAAAGAGTAGTAATATTTAAGCAATATTCAATAAACGCTGTCCAACGCTCAAACCATGTTGCAACAGGCCCATCCATCCACCTGCACTAGTCATATTCCAACATTTCATTCGAATAAAATAAATGAGACTAATCAAGGTGAATCGGTCGATCGCCGTAACCGTGGGCACGGCTATTCGAATAGTTTTTACTCGATCGAGGTGTACAAGCTGTACCCACAAGACACAATCCCACAACACGTTACCGTGCGCCGGTGCACCACCATGGTGCCCGGAAAGGAATTGTGACAGGACCCTTCACATAACCCCCTCTAATCAATCGTACCACACCAAGGTTTCGCCCCCATTCCCATCGGGCAATGGGCAGCCCCTCTAGTGCCGTGGTGAATCCGGAAGCTGATCAACCCTTAAAACCGGGGCCGACCCAACTCCATCACGCCCACCCTCTCGGGATACGTTAACTAGAGACGGCTACGCTATGGGCCCACCATTACCCATGCGGCTTGTGGTATGCACGGCATTTCTTCCGGGGTTTCCGAGAACCGGTCCTTAATCGTCATGAGCACGCTAACCAAAGTCCAACCATGTGCTCACGACCCACCTTTCTCATAATTCAATATTTTTAAGAACAAGGTCATATCTTAATATCACCGGAGGTCAACTTTAGTATTAAACTTAGTGTGATTCCCTTAAGTGAGCTAGTTGCGCTAAGCATGACTAAGCAACCTTAAACTATCATCTAGTCACATTGGATCCCAAGTTATCAATGGTATAAGGTAAACAATCCTATGGTTGAGTACAATAGGTATAAACATCCCATGAAATGACATTCTAAAACATATGCGGTATTTGAACGAAAAGAGGAATTTACATAAAATAGGTACAATATGGTCAATGTAAGGTATGACTTGCCTTGTTCGGAGGCGAGGAACCTCGGCGACTACTTCGAGAGAACGGGCTCGCCGGAAAACTCGGGATCTACACGACAAACAAAGCACTCAACAAACACCCTAAAAAGTCTACTGAAATAGCACTGAAAAGTATTTTTAATGGATTCTTGACATTTTTCTGGATTTAATGAAATTTGAATGGACTAAAACGGAGCTCGGATTCAAAAGATATGAATTTTAGAAGTTTAATTGCTATTTTTAAACTAAACGAAAAAAGATTAAATTATTTATTGCGCAATTAAGTCCCTGGTGACGTCATCCACGCGCGGCTCGGGGCTGACGTTAGCATGACGTCGCGGTTGGCGTCGCCCTAGGGCGACGTGCCGCGGCCGGCGCGCCGCGGAGGCGGGCGCGCGCGGCGGATTGCCGCCACGTGGCGCGATCCGCGGCCGGATTGCGGCGACGTGGCGCGATCTGGGCGGCCGGACGGCGCGATCGGACGCGCGCGGATCCATCGCGATCGAGCGGCGCGGATCCGTCGCGATCGGACGGCGCGGATCCATCGCGATCGGACGGCGCGGATCCGTCCGATCCGCAAGATCGGGCGGCACGGGGGACGGCGCTAGGGTTAGGGTTAGGGTTACACGGGTGGTGGCGGCGGCGGCGAACGGCGGCGGCGACCCGGCGAGCGGTGGCGGGGCAGCGGCGGCGACGACCCGGCGGCGCGGCGCGCGGCGACGAGCCAGCGGCGACACGCGCGCGGAAGAGAAAAGGAAACAAAAGAAACCGGGGAACGGCGACGAGCTCACCGACGGTGAAACGACGGAGACGACGGCGAACCGGGGCTAGAATCAACGGCAAACAAAGGGGAAACGCGGCGGGGCTCGAGGGGTTTTAAAGGGGAGAGAAGAGACCGAAACGGGCACGGATACGGCGGGGATAAGGTCGCCGGCGTTTTCGGACTCGGAGAGAGAGGGAGAGATATCCGACGGTCGTTTCGGGCGACGACGGCCGTTTCGGCGTGCGGAAAAACGGGCACGGGTGCGGCGGCGCGGGCCGAAGCCCGGCGTGGGGCCCACGCGGCGCGAGGCGCGCGGCGGCACGAGAAAGGGGCGGGCGGCGCGGCTATGGCGGCGGCGGCGGTTGGGCCGGCCGGGCGCGAGGGAGGCGGCTCCGACAGTGGGGCCCACGTCGGTAGCCGCGGCGCAAGGAGGGCGCCGGACTTGCGCGGCGCGGCGGGACCGTGGGCCTCGGCCCACGACCAGGGAGAAGCGGCGCGCGCGGTGCGGCTCGGGCGGAACAGTGTCGGGCCGACGGCCCGCACGAGAGAAGGGCGGGAAAAACCGTACGGACGTACGGAAAAAAGGAAAAAAAAAAAAAAAGAAAAAGGGATTTAGGGACTTAATTAAATTCCCGATTTCTTATTTAATTGATTAAAAATACTTAGAGTGCTCTAAAAATTCCATAAAAATCTGTTAGCGTATTTTGACATGAAGAATTCAAGAAAAATCCTATCATGTCATTTCCATTTATTAATTGCATTTTAAAATCATAGGTTGACTCCAGGTTAATTTCAGAAATTCCGATTATTTTCGGGTAAATTATTTTAAATGCATTAGGGAAAAACCCGGGATGTGACAACCTACCCCCTTAAACGGAATCTCGACCCGAGATTCGAAGGTACGCGAAGAGGTGCGGGTGCGCGGCCTTTAGCTCATCTTCTCGTTCCCAAGTAGCTTCTTCCTCGGAGTGATGAGTCCATTGAACCTTGCAAAACCCGATAACCTTGTTCCGAGTCCTCCTTTCACCGACCTCAAGAATACGTCTTGGTCTCTCTACATAGGTTAAGTCCTCTTGGATTTCAATGCGTCCGGACTCGCCGCTCTTCGGTACCCTTAAACACTTCTTTAAGCGGGACACATGAAACACGTCGTGAATTCTAGTCATGTTGGAGGAAGCTCCAGGTGATAGGCCACTTCTCCTCGACGTTCCCGAATCTGTATGGTCCCACGAAACGTGGTGCCAACTTACCTTTGGTTTGGAAACGGTGTACTCCCGGAGTGGTGTAACGCGAAGATACACAAAATCCCCGCTTCAAAAGCGAGATCTCTTCGACGATTATCGCATAGCTCTTACGTCGGGACTGCGCAATCTTCAACCTTTCCCGAATCACTCGGACCTTTTCCTCTCGCTTCGCTTATTACTTCCGTGCCAAACAATTGGCGCTCACCCGTCGATCCCGAATAGGGGTGTGCGGCATTTCCGTCCATACGAGTGCTTCATACGGTGCCATTTGAATGCGGCTTGATAACCTTATTGTAAGAGAATTCGCATAAGGCAAGCTTTTGTCCCATGCTTTTCCAAAATCGAGCGCGCATGCTCTCAGCATATCTTCCAAAATCTGATTAACTCTCTCAATTTGACCGTCTGTTTGCGGATGATAGGCCGTGCTAAAATTCAAACGTGTACCGAGTTCTTCTTGCAACTTCTTCCGAATTTGGAAGTAACCGACTTCCCTATCGGACACGATCTTCTTAGGCACGCCATGCAAACACATGATCCTTGCGAGATAAAGCTCGCCAACTTCTTCCCTGAGTAGGTAGTATGTACGGTATGAAATGGGCCACCTTGGTGAGTCGGTCCACCACGACCCAAATCGAGTCATATCCGACGTTGTGCGGGGTAAACCCGTGATGAAATCCATTCCAATTTCTTCCCATTTCCATTCGGAATCAAGTGGTTGCAACAGTCCGGCGGGCCGTTGATGTTCGCCTTCACTCGCCGACAAACATCACAAAGTGCAACAAACTCGGCTATCTCCCTTCTCATGCGACCACCAAAACTTTTCTTTAAGATCTTGATACATCTTTGTACTTGCCCAGGTGAATTGAGTATTGGGTTTGGTGAACTTCCGTAAGGATCGTCTTTTCAAATTCTTGTCTTCGGCACACACAATCTCTTTCCCATCCAGATTGTGCCATGTTCGTCTTCCGTAAAACCACGAGCTTTTCCGACTCTCATGTTCTTCTTGAGTTCGGCCATTTCGGGATCTAATGCCTGAGCAGCCCGAATTTGATCAATGAGAGTGGGTTGGGCTTCCAGAGCAGCCACAAAACCAAAATCCACCACTTGTAGATTTAGATTCTCGAATTCTTGCTGCAACTGGTCACACATTCCTTCGACACTGAGGGTGGTGCAGTAACTCTTTCGGCTTAGTGCATCCGCAACCACATTAGCTTTGCCGGGATGGTAATGTATCCCTAAGTCATAATCTTTGATCAGTTCCAACCATCTTCTCTGCCGGAGGTTTAAATCTGGTTGGGTGAAAATGTACTTAAGACTTTTGTGATCCGTATACACTTCACAACGATTACCAATTAGGTAGTGTCGCCAAATCTTCAATGCATGAACCACTTGCGGATAACTCCGGATCATGAGTGGGGTAGTTGTTTTCATGTGGGCGCAATTGACGAGATGCATATGCGACCACTTTGCCTTCTTGCATCAACACACATCCCAACCCTTGGCGAGATGCATCACAATAAACTTGGAAGTCCTTTGCTGGGTCGGGCAGTATCAACACTGGTGCAGACACCAACTTCCTCTTGAGCTCTTCAAAACTCCTATTGCATTCTGCCGACCACTTAAACTTCTCATCTTTCTTCAACGGTTGAGTCATTGGCTTGGCGATTTTGGAGAATTTCTCAATGAAGCGGCGATAGTAACCCGCAAGTCCAAGGAAACTTCGGATCTGCGTAACCGTTTTAGGCGGGGTCCACTTAGTAACTGATTCCACATTTGCTTGGATCCACGGCTACTCCTTGGGCATTCACAATGTGGCCGAGGAACTGTACCTCCTTTAACCGAGAAAGCACACTTGCTAAACTTGGCGTAGAGTTGATGGTCTCTCAACTTTTCGAGTCTTGTCAGAAGATGTTGCTATGATCCTCCTCGACTTAGAGTAGACCAAAATGTCGTCAATGAACACCACCACGAATTTATCCAAGAACTCCATAAACACCTTGTTCATCGATTCATAAAGAAAGCCGGTGCATTGGTTAAACCAAAAGACATGACCGTACACTCGTACGTCCATACAGTGGTGAAGGCGGTCTTGGGAATGTCCTCTTCCCGAATCCTCAGCGATGATAGCCCGATCGCGAGTCTATCTTGGAAAATACCTTGGCCCCTTTGAGTTGATCGAATAAGTCATCAATCCGGGGTAGGGGATATTTGTTCTTGATAGTAACCTCATTGAGGGCTCGATAGTCGACACACATTCTCTCGGTCTTGTCTTTCTTTTCCACAAAAATCACCGAGCACCCCAAGGCGATGTGCTCGGGCGAATATACCCTTTTGCAACTGTTCATCCACTTGCTTCTTTACTTGGCCAACTCGTTGGCTCCCATCCTATATGGCCTCTTGTGTATTGGGCGGTCCGGTACTAGGTCAATCCGAATTCAATTTCCCTTTTTGGCGGCATCCGAGTTAAATCCTCGGGAAAACTTCGGGTATTCTCGACGATGGGGATATCCTCTAACTTCACGGGGTCTTGGCCGCCATTTCGGACGATTCCCGGTGGAAATATGATTCAAACTTACTATAGCCTTGACTTGCATGGGAGAGCGAAAAACAACTCTTTCTCCTTTCGTATTAATTAAAGTAATGGTGCGACTAGCGCAGTCAATTACTCCCTTATGTCTGGACAACCAATCCATCCCAAGAATGACATCTATGCCTTTGGACCAAGGAGGATAAGGTTGGCTAGAAACATAGATCCTTGGATTTCTATGGTCACCGAGGGACCATGCGAGTGGTCTCCAAGTGGTTTCCGGGGTTTGAATCCGCATAGGTATCTTAAGTCCCACTACGACAACCCATGTGCCCCAACAAATTGCTTTGAGATAAAAGAATGTGTAGCGCCGAATCAAATAATACGTGGCGGGAGTATAGTTTACGGAAACATACCAGTATAACTTCGGGAGCGATCGTGCTTCCTCGGCGGACGCATGATTGACTCGAGCCTGGATGAACCTTGGCCCAGCGCGTCTTGGCTTCGGACACTTGTCGCAAAATGCCACAGGTCCACGTTGAAACAGACTCCGGCTTTCCTCCGAGTCCTTCCTTGGAGGTGGTGGCGTGTGATTTATTCTTGGGATGGCGCTGTTGGAGGGCGCGGGCTGGAGTACGCGTTGCGACCACCGCCACTCTTGCCGGTTGGAAATTCCACGGGTGATAAGGTCGATGCGACGAACAATCATGGTGGTAGGTCCATTCGACTTCCAGGCATGAAACGCGGCCTCTGCTGATTTCCCCGCTATTGAGGAGGTCGTGTCGGAATACTTTTCTCTTCTTGATCATCTTGTTGCGCGATCTTCCGTCGAATAGCCTTGTCAACCAGCTTCTCAAAGTTAGCATACTCTCCGGAGATAAGCTTGTCCGTGAGTTCATCATCCAAACCAGCCAAAAACTTTTCTGCCTTTCGCATCGGTGCGCACATCTTCCGGGGCAAGACGATTGAACTCGTGCGGTACTCGATACGATCATTTACCTGCTCAAGAGAACGGAATTCACGCTTTTCTGCAACTATTCCCGAGGAATATGTGCGGTCCTGAAACGCTGACGAAACTCTTCCCAGTAACCCACGCTCGCCGCGAGTAACCAAATAGTTGTCCCACCAAGCGAAGCGGACCTTGTAACGGTGAGTGGCAAACGAGACTTTCTCGATCCGTGCACTGCCAGATCTAACTTCTTCTCTATGGCATGAAGCCAATCATTAGCCTCCATGGGATTAGTGGTGCTTGGAGAAAGTCGGCGGTCGGACACGAAGGAACTCGCGGCTGGTGGACCGGGTGGTGGGCCAGCAAATTGATTGTTCTGCTGCTTTGCTTGCATTTGCTTTCGCATCTCGCGTTGCATCCGATGGTGTTGTTGTTGCATTTGCTGCATCATTGCGGCCATCATCTCGTGTCGTGAAGCGAGCACTTGAGCAATGGTGGGATTCTCGGGTGGCGGTGGAGGAGCATTGCCATTGGCGTCGTGAGCCTCGTGGTTGTCGGCACTTTGGCCCATTGTTGCTTTTCGCCCCCTGGTCCCGGTGTTCACCATCGAAGGAGACGACCGACCGGAGAGAGAAAAGAAGAAAAGCGCAGACTTAGAACTAATCTTTATTATTTGAATTCAAATGCGTTGTTCGATCTTGACTAAAAACAAGGAAAAGCACCAAACATCCTTAATTGGTCGGTCATATCACACTTGATATCGACCGCCGCTATCCACACACACAGCCTAACACACAAGAACTACCAGAAGACAAACTAAGTTAAACGGTAAAACTAAGGAGGGCAACTAGAACGATCCACGAGACGAGGAGTCGAAACGCTTCCTTCGAAGATCCCCATTCTTCCGAACGGCTCCTGGAGTCCTCGGGCGTCACCTCGACTTGGACTCTTCGAATCGGTTGCCGTAGCCCAACCGATCCCGCCTCTTCCCTCCGAGGATTCTCGAGTCTCTTCGAGTCCATGTCTTCAGCCGAATTCTCGAGCTTGAGTCACGGAGACGGAGATCCAACCATTACGCCACCTCTGCCTTGATTCGCCGAAGCCGGAGCAAAGGTGAGGGCGAACCTGCGAGCGAGGAGGAACTGGAACCGCGCCAGGCTGGAGCGGGTGGAGCTGGAGAAGGCGGTGGAATCCGAGGTGCCGGCTGGATACGGACGGCGCGGTGGTGGTCTTCCGAGGCGTAGTGCGGAGTCTAACCCCAACGGTGGCGGGAGTCCCTTCAACTCGGCTACCTCCTTCTTCGGACGAACCACTTCGTCCTGCGTCGCGCGATCCTCGGCATCTTCTTGTCGTTCGGCTCTTTGGTCGCCTTGTGTAGGTCGAGTGCATCGATCCAGTCCTTTGAGCACGGTGCACATGTGACCGAAGGTAGTGTCATTCTCCTCTGCCGTAGACTTGAATGCACCGACCTCGGAGGAACTACCTCGACGGGGATGGTAGCGGTAGGAGGAGGTGCGAAGGTCAGCATCATGCAGCTCCGTCATCCTGGCCAACATCAGGTAGGCGGCTTCTTGACAAGCGTGATCTGACGTGCCTCCGGAAGTTGTGACCTCCATGTTGGGAAGACACGTCCCCACAAACCCGTGAACCTCCAACCGAACACGGTATGGCAACTCGCCACCGAGAGGCGCAACCGTTGTATACTCTCGGTGCTTCGGGATATCCAACCGCAAGGGCCATACGCGCCAGCTCTGCCACGAAGCCTGTCATCCCTTTTCCGCAGTGCGTCGCTGGGGAACCTGCCATCTATAGAAACAAAGGAGTGGGAAAATCAAAACATGCTCAAAAACCCACGACCAACATCCCATTTTCGCAATTCCTAAACCCTAGACTGACTCCACTTTTCAAAACACCCCCTTTTTTTTCAAAACATATGCACATGAAAAGAATTAGAGGGCTCTTAAGGTTTCCAGTTGGCTTGTCCTACAGTCACAGGAAGGCTCTGATACCAACTTGTCACGCCCAGAAATTCACACCAGAATTTCTGCAGCTAATTTGTGCATTACATCCTCGTCCAGGAATCAGCCGAGGTACACAAATCGACGTTATTGATAATACAGAATCCTCGTCTTAGAAACAATATAAAAGAGTTACACAAATGCAGCGGAAAGGAAAATAAAACTGACTTAAGCTAAACTTGACACGCGCGAGCGAACACCAACTCCACGGCTAAACCTTGACGAGAACAAGCCTACACCTCCTCGGAGACCTCGATCTCCACCTCTGCACGAAGGGGGAAAAAGAAGCAAGACTCGAGTACAACCACCGTACTCAACAAGTCACACCAAAAGGGGACATGATGCAAGATAAATAACAAGGAAAGGTCAAGGGGCTCAATTTGCATAAACAGCATTTGCAGTATATAATAATAATATTTGAAGACAGTAAAACAGTAGTAATATTTAAGCAATATTAAATAAATGATGTCCAACGCTCAAACCACGTTGCAACAGGCCCATCCATCCACCTGCACTAGTCATATTCCAACATTTCATTCGAATAAAATAAATGAGACTAATCAAGGTGAATCTGGTCGATCGCCCGTAATCGTGGGCACGGCTATTCGAATAGTTTTTACTCTGATCAGAGGTGTACAACTGTACCCACAAGACACAATCCCACAACACGTTACCGTGCGCCGGTGCACCACCATGGTGCCCCGGAAAGAAATTGTGACAGGACCCTTCACATAACCCCCTCTAATCAATCGTACCACACCAAGGTTTCGCCTCCATTCCCATCGGGCAATGGGCAGCCCCCTCTAGTGCCGCGGTGAATCCGGAAGCTGATCAACCCTTAAAACCGGGGCCGACCCAACTCCATCACGCCCACCCTCTCGGGATACGTTAACTAGAGACGGCTACGCTATGGGCCCACCATTACCCATGCGGCTTGTGGTATGCACGGCATTTCTTCCGGGGTTTCCGAGAACTAGTCCTTAATCGTCATGAGCACGCTAACCAAAGTCCAACCATGTGCTCACGACCCACCTTTCTCATAATTCAATATTTTTAAGAACAAGGTCATATCTTAATATCACCGGGAGGTCAACTTTAGTATTAAACTTAGTGTGATTCCCTTAAGTGAGCTAGTTGCGCTAAGCATGACTAAGCAACCTTAAACTATCATCTAGTCACATTGGATCCCAAGTTATCAATGGTATAAGGTAAACAATCCTATGGTTGAGTACAATAGGTATAAACATCCCATGAAATGACATTCTAAAACATATGCGTATTTGAACGAAAAGAGGTATTTACATAAAATAGGTACAATATGGTCAATGTAAGGTATGACTTGCCTTGTTCGGAGACGAGGAACCTCGGCGACTACTTGAAGAGAACGGGCTCGCCGGAAAACTCGGGATCTACACGACAAACAAAGCACTCAACAAACACCCTAAAAGTCTACTGAAACAGCACTGAAAAGTATTTTTAATGGATTCTTGACATTTTTCTGGATTTAATAAAATTTGAATGGACTAAAACGGAGCTCGGATTCAAAAGATATGAATTTTAGAAGTTTAATTGCGATTTTTAAACTAAACGAAAAGATTAAATTATTTATTGCGCAATTAAGTCCCTGGTGACGTCATCCACGCGCGGCTCGGGGCGACGTCGCATGACGTCGGCCGGCGCGTCGGCCCTAGGGCGACGCGTCGCACGGCCGCGCACGCGGGAGGCGGGTGCGGCGGCCGAATTGCCGCCACGTGGCGCGATCCGAGCGGCCGGATTGCGGCGACGTGGCGCGATCCGGCGGCCGACGGTGGCGATCGGACGGCGCGGATCCGTCCGCGATCGGACGGCGCGGATCCGTCGCGATCGGACGGCGAGCTCACCGACGGTGAAACGACGGAGACGACGGCGAACCGGGCTAGAATCAACGGCGAACAAAGGGGAAACGCGGCGGGGCTCGAGGGGTTTTAAAAGGGGGAGAGAAGAGGCCGAAACGGGCATGGATACGGCGGGGATATGGTCGCCGGCGTTTTCGGACTCGGAGAGAGAGGGAGAGATATCCGGCGGTCGTTTCGGGGTGACGACGACCGTTTCGGCGTGCGGGAAAACGGGCACGGAGTGCGGCGGCGCGGGCGGAGCCGGCGTGGGGCCCACGCGCGCGCGAGCGCGCGAAACGGCACGAGAAAGGGGCGGGCGGCGCGGCTATGGCGGCGGCGGCGGTTGGGCCGGCCGGGCGCGAGGAGGCGGCTCCGACAGGTGGGGCCCACGCGGTGGCCGCGGTGCAAGGAGGGCGCCGGACTTGCGCGGCGCGGCGGGGACGTGGGCCTCGGCCACGACAGGAGGCAGCGGCGCGCGCGGGTGCGGCTCGGCGCGGATAGGTGTCGGGCGCGGCCGGCACGGGAGAGGGCGGGAAAACCGTACGGACGTACGGAAAAAAGGAAAAAAAAAAAAAGAAAAAGAAAAAGGGATTTAGGGACTTAATTAAATTCCCGATTTCTTATTTAATTGATTAAAAATACTTAGAGTGCTCTAAAAATTCCAGTAAAAATCCTGTTAGCGTATTTTGACATGAAGAATTCAAGAAAAATCCTATCATGTTATTTCCATTTATTAATTGCAATTTAAAATCATAGGTTGACTCCAGGTTAATTTCAGAAATTCCGATTATTTTCGGGTAAATTATTTTAAATGCATTAGGGAAAAACCCAGGATGTGACAACCAATGAGCTCAACGGCCAGAGGTGATTATCAGTACTTCATTACCTTTACCGATGACTTTAGTAGATATGGTAATATCTACTTAATGAGGCATAAGTCCGAATCCTTTGAAAAGTTCAAAGAATTCCGAATGAAGTACGAATCATTTAGGAAAACAATCAAGTTTCTACAATCGATCGTGGAGGAGAATACTTGAGCCAAGAGTTTGGTAATCATCGAAAGATTGTGGAATTGTTCCACGCTTGACTCGCCAAGAACTCCACAATGGAACGGAGTGTCCAAACGGAGAAATCGTACCTTGTTGGACATGGTGCGGTCGATGATGAGCCAAAGTGATCTTCCGTTATCCTTCGGGGATATGCTTTTGAAACATTGCGCTCACACTAAATAGAGTTCCATCTAAGTCGGTTGAAAAGACACCATATGAGATATGGACAGGGCAACCCCTAGTTTGTCTTTTCTCAAAATTTGGGGATGCGAAGCTTATGTAAAACGTTTACGTCTAACAAGCTCACACCCAAATCGACAAGTGCTTCTTTGTGGGATATCCTAAGGAAACTAAGGGATATTACTTTTATAATCGGGAACAAGGCAAAGTGTTTGTCGCCCGACACGGTGTCTTCTTGGAGAAAGAGTTTCTTTCAAGAAGGGTTAGTGGGAGCAGGGTGCATCTTGAAGAAGTTCAAGAAACACTAGAAAATGTTTCAGCGACCACAGAACCACAACAGGAGGAGCAAAGTGTTGCGCCACCAGTTGTAGATACACCAGCCGCAGGGAGGTCTGAAAGATCACGTCGTGCACCCGACAGTACACAAAGTGCGGAACAACGTGATATATTGTTGTTAGACAACGATGAGCCTAAGACCTATGAGGAAGCGATGGTGGGACCCGATTCCAACAAGTGGCTTGGAGCCATGAAATCCAAAATAGAATCCATGTATGACAATCAAGTTTGGAACTTGGTTGATCCACCTGATGGTGTCAAAACCATTGAGTGTAAATGGGTTTTTAAGAAAAAGGCCGATATGGATGGAAATGTTCACATCTATAAGGCGCGATTGGTGGCGAAAGGTTTTAAACAGATTCAAGGAGTTGATTATGATGAAACCTTCTCGCCCGTCGCAATGCTTAAATCTATTCGGATTATCCTAGCGATTGCTGCATATTTCGATTATGAGATATGGCAGATGGATGTCAAAACGGCTTTCCTAAATGGAAACCTAAGCGAGGATGTATACATGATACAACCTCAAGGTTTTGTCGATCCACAATCGCCTGGAAAGATATGCAAGCTACAGAAATCCATTTATGGATTGAAGCAAGCATCTCGGAGTTGGAATATTCGTTTTGATGAAGTAATCAAAGGGTTTGGTTTCATCAAAAACGAAGAAGAGGCTGTGTTTACAAAAGGTCGGTGGGAGCGCAATTGTATTTCTAATCTTATATGTGGATGACATATTGTTGATTGGAAATGATATCCCTATGCTAGAATGTCAAGTCTTCATTGAAAAATAGTTTTTCATGAAAGACTTAGGGAGGCAAGATACATATTGGGCATTCGGATCTATAGAGATAGATCCAAGAGGCTAATTGGATTAAGCCAAAGTACATACATTGACAAGGTGTTGAAAAGGTTCAACATGCATGATTCCAAGAAAGGTTTCTTGCCCATGTCACATGGCATTAATCTTAGCAAGAATCGGTGTCCTCGGACACATGATGAGCGGAATAAGATGGGTATGGTTCCATATGCTTCGGCAATTGGATCCATCATGTATGCCATGCTTGTACACGCCCGGATGTCTCGTACGCTTTGAGTGCTACGAGCAGATATCGAGATCCAGTGAAGGTCACTGGATCGCCGTAAAGAATATCCTTAAGTACTTGAGAAGAACTAAGGATATGTTCCTAGTCTATGGAGGTGAAGAAGAGCTCGTTGTAAGTGGTTACACCGATGCTAGCTTCCAAACGGACAAGGATGATTATAGATCGCAATTTGGGTTCGTGTTCCGCCCGAACGGAGGCGTAGTCACGGAAGAGTTCCAAGCGGGATACGTTGCTGATTCTACAACGGAGGCCGAGTACATTGCTGCTTCGGAAGCTGCAAAGGAAGCTGTTTGGATCAAGAAATTCGTTTTTGAGCTTGGTGTGATGACAAGTATGACTGGTCCAATGTCTCTCTATTGTGATAATAGTGGAGCCATTGCGCAAGCCAAGGAGCCGAGGTCACATCAGAAGTCCAAACACATACTTCGGCGATATCATCTCATCCGCGAGATAGTGGACAGAGGTGATGTCAAGATATGCAACATGCGCACGGATCTCAACATAGCCGATCTGCTGACAAAACCTCTCCCTCAGCCGAAACATGAGGCGCACACAAGAGCAATGGGTATTAGATACTTACATGATTGACTCTAGTGCAAGTGGGAGATTGTTAGTGATATGCCCTAGAGGCAACATGAAGATGTTGGATATCACGTCAATGTTCCATGAAATAGACATCTTGTATTGATCAATAAGTATGTGACTTATTTATGAGACTCTTTATGTATGAATCTATTTCTAAATGATTCCCGATCATATGTCATATTGTTGGAACAAATATGATTCTAAGATCGACATGTTTATTGATTGATGATCATGTCTCATAGATCATGGGTATGGAGATACCAAATCAATAAACATGGACATATGTGTTGGAGAACACATTGTTGGATAGACCCACCATGAGACACTACAGAATTAATGTGCCATTAGTTGGTCCCGGTAGTGTTGGTACAAAGTTCTTAGACCTGAGATCACCATGGATTCCAACATGTGTAGTAGACTACTTTGGGACTACCAAATGCTATTCCAGCGGGTAGTTATAAAGGTAGTTTTCGGGTTTGCTATGAAACATGGAGTGGGATGTGAGTGATCAAGATGGAATTTGCCCCTCCTTTGGAGAGATATCTCTGGGCCCCTCGAGGTAATGGATTATGGAAATGCATGGCCATGCTAAGTTGATTGAGGAGTCAATCAACAGACAGATAATCCAATACGGTTTGAGTGAATGGTTAAGCTATTGAAGGGATGGCACACATCTTGCCTATAGCTTAATTGGTATCGTGAGGCAAAGGGATTTGTGTACACATTACAGGTTCAGAGCCGATATTATATTCTTGTATATTATGGTGTCAATATGAGCTGCTAGGCGCCGCTGTTGACAGGTCGGCTGAGTTGGACTCGAGCCGACGATCGGCTAAGTTAGACTATAGCCGAAACCGAGTATACCTGAACCTACAGGGTCACACGCTTAAGGGGATAAGAACAGGCATTCGAGTTGGACTCGGATATGGCTCGATCGGATAGGGATCCGATCGGATAGAGTCCTATGGGCTTACGACGTATGGGCGACCAACTCTATGAGATTCGGATGAGATCCAATTCAAAACAGAGTCCTGATCGGCCACTAGTCCCAGTCGGCCAACTCTATATAAAGGAGGGAGGGGTGGAGAGCTGCGGCACGTCAATGGTATCGCATTGAACCGAATCCGCAACAGAAGTTGCCGAGATCAATCTCCACGGAAACCCTCCCCACTTTCGAGCCAAACCCTAGCCTTGCATCGCGTGCTAGCACACGGGTGTTCGACGTTCTGTTCCCAGACGTGTGGATACCGGTAGAGGCGCTGCTACGTTGCGCGCTGTTGATCGACTAGGAATCGGCTGCGATCGAGCGCATCGGAGCAGGCGTGAGAACGCAGTCAGATGACTCGGCGAATCGGCTGATTGGTGAATCAGCTGTCCCCAGGTATCGGCTGTCGGCTTGCGGGAATCGGCTACACTTCCGGATCGGATAGCCCCGATTGGTGTTTCCATTGCACACTCCAATCGGTAACGATCTATCGGCCCCTACTTGCAAGTGTTCCGGTTTGCGCGGTAGAAAATTTTTGTTTTCGGCTAGCGTAGCTTCCGCGTAACCCTTCAAGTACTGCCTCATGTCCGTAGACCAGCTTGTATGGAGGGACTTGAATTGACCCGTGGCATGCCATCCGATATGCCCACAGTGATTCAGCTAATCGGCTGTGCCATTGTTTAGGGTACTCAGAGATCTTTCTTTTAATCAATTTGATCAAACTTTTGTTTGAGGCCTCAGCTTGACCGTTGGCTTGTGCGTAGTACGGCGAAGAATTAAGCAGCTTGATCCCCATGCCGTCGGCAAACTGGACAAATTTGTCCGATACAAAGATAGATCCCTGGTATGTTGTTATTATTTGTGGAACGCCAAATCGGTAGATGATGTGTTCTTTGACAAACTCGATTGCGTCCTTAGAGTCTACTTTCCTGAGGGGAATCGCCTCCACCCACTTTGTGAAGTAATCTGTCGCCACCAAGATAAATTTATGTCCTTTGCTTGAGAGTGGATTGATTTGGCCGATCATATCAATGCCCCATCCTCTGAACGGCCATGGCTTGATGATTGGGTTCATAGCCGATGCTTGTGCTCGTTGTATAGCGCCAAACTTTTGGCAATCCTGACACCCCTTGTAATACTTGAAACAATCCTCCAGCATCGTCGGCCAGAAATACCCTGCTCGGCGAAGCAACCACTTCATTTTGTGGGCCGATTGATGTGTAACACAGATTCCTTCATGTACTTCTCTGATGGCCACTGTAGCCTGATCGGCTCCCAAACACTTGAGTAGCACGCCGTCAATTGTCCGATAGTACAGATCTTCATCGAGCAACACGTATCGTAATGCCTTATATCGTAGCTTCCTTGTAGCCGATTGGGAAGGGTTTTTGAGATAGTTGTAAACTTCAAACCTTCAATCATCGGCTGTAATGGTGACAACATCTATGTCAACTTCTTTCAGCATCGGCCGATAGCCCGATGCCCCTTGAGCCAAGTCATTGGCCTCTGTGTTCTGCTCTCTGGGGATATGTTTCAAAGTAACTAGCCGAAAATCATCCATTAATTCCCGGCATTGCCGATAATAGATCATCAGCGCGTCGTTTTTGCATTCGTATTCTCCTGACAACTGGCTGATGACCAACAATGAATCTCCCATTATTTTGATGGCATCGGCTTCAACTTCCTTGAGTAGATGTAACCCTTTAAGGACGGCTTCGTATTCGGCTTGGTTGTTTATAGCATGGGGGTTGATGGAAAAAGCAAACTCGAAGCTTGCCCCTCTGGGCGAAATAATGACCAAGCCAATGCCACAGTTGTTGGTGCAAACCGAGCCGTCGAACGTCAGAGTCCAAGGCATAATTTCCACTAAGCCGATTGAATCATTTTTGTGCTCCACACTGAAATCGGCTATGGCTTGCCCCTTGTAACATCCTGAAAATCGAAGAAACCGAAATCGGAACGTAAAATCGGAACTTTCAAAACCTTCGCTTGTTGCTTCTTTCTCGGGTTTGTTGCTTCTTATTTGCCACTCGTTGCATAAATTTAGACGTGATCAATTTCCCTTTCGGTGTTTTTTCATGATTTGGGTTTGTCGAAATAAAAGATGCGAAGGTCCGTATCTGGGATTTTTAAAAGAAATCGGGAAAGCGCGGATTTATGAAAACGCGATTTGGGAAGTATCAAATAAAAATTATGGTTGGGAGAAGATAAATTAGGACACAAAATAAATAATAAAATATTCGGAAGTCGTACTCGAAATCCGGGAAAATTTTGGAAAAATAAAGGAGGATATCAAAATTTGAAAAGAGGGATTTTAAATAAATAAATATGAAAAATAATGTGTGAAAATAAAAGTGGAGAAAAGTTGAAAATATTGTGTTAAAAATTATTTTTTGAATTTTATGAATTTATTTTGGAATTTTTAGAAGAAAGAAAAATAGAAATGGAAAATTAAAATGGAAATCGGGAAAAATCGGAAATTGCACGTTCATGGCGCCCCAAGTGTTCGACGCCGTACGCGCCGTACCGCCCGCCCGCGCACGCTCGCCACGCGCCGCGCGCGCTGCGCGCGCACGCTCCCCTACCCCGCGCGCCACGCGCCGCACGTGCGCCCGCCCGCGCGACCACGCGCGCCCTCGCGCACGCGCCGTACGCCCCGCGCCCTCGCCGCCACGCGGCCGTGCCACGCCCGGACCCCACGCCGCGCGCTGCACGCCACGCCGGACCCCGCCCGCGCCGCGCGCTCGCCGCCGCGTTGCGCCGCCGCACCCGCCCATCCTCGTGCGTCGCCGCGTGTCTCCACCCCGCGCCCGCGCCGAGCCGGCCCTCCCCTCTCCACCCACGCCCGCGCGAGCCCTCGGCCGCGCTTATAAAAGGGCGGCGCCCGCCCTTTTTGCCGCACCACCGCCGCTCTCTCTCTCCGTTCCCGAGCGCCGCCGCCGAGAGCCGCCGCCGTGCGCAAAGCCTTCCCCGTGCCCCATCGCTCCTCCCAGGCCGCCGTCGCCGGTAAGCCCCTGCTCCACCCCTTTTTGTCCAGCGCCAGCTCTTTCCTTGCCGAACCCGGTCGAACAGTTGGCGGCCAATGAATAGTGTGACAGAGAAAAAGAAAAAAAGAAAAAGAAAGAAAAATAATGGAAAAATTAGGAAAAATTTTAGAAAATTTGGAAAAATATTTTGGGAAGACTTGAGTAAAATTTTGGGCAAAAATAAATTATTTTCTTGTATGTTTTCTCGGTGCAAAGTTGAAAATCGAAATCGGACTTTTCCGAAATTTCATTTCGCGTCGTTTTAAATCCGGACTTCGTTTAATTCTTTCTCGCCATTTAAATAGGCTTCTCTTTGGTGCTCAAACCTTCAAAACCTCGAGCACGAGTTCCTCCGCTGACATTTCCAAACCTAATTTCTCAAATAATTACGATCGTCGTCTTTGCGAAAACCCTAGGACATCGACTCGATTCCAAAACCCGGATTTTTCCTAGCAACCCTTGTCCTAACTCAAGTAGAATTTTAGGCTAAACATTTTGAGTCGTTTTCATGGCTTTTATGGTTCTTTTCGATCTTTCGGTACTTTATTGAATTCTAATTGAATTCAATTGATCTTTCGCACGTACGGATAGCACCTGAAGAAACCGGCATCGACCCCATTGAAGACACCACCCCTCAAGCGTGCGAGCAAGGCAAGTCATCACACTCTTTGAACATATTGATCCTACTTTGTGAAATGATGTTAATTTCAAATTACAAATTGCACGCTATACACAAATAAGTACCTATGCTTGATATACCCTGCTTTGATGTTGATTACCATTAGGATTATTCTTTGTAACCTTCGATGTGATATGACTGGAGGCTAGCTTCGGTAAAAAAATGCTTAGCCTTGCTTTAACTAGATCCCTGCATACTCATGATTTACAAGAAAGCTTTATGCTCGGGCAACTACCCTAGGGAAGGTAGTTGAAATACGGCCGGTGGAGACATGAGCGCCACATGGCCATGAGAATGTTGAACTAAGTTTAATGAAAATTGAAAATGCTATACAAATGTTTTAGACCGGGGCGGTCGGATGATTTGGGTGGATTCCGGAAAAGGCAAGTGTCGACCCTGGTCAATTAAGGACCGAGCCATGAGATAGCCGGGAAACGAGCCAGTACAACCGTACTTCTCGAATGGGTATAGACCTAGCTGACTAGATAGCCGAGCGGAGGCAGTATCCTTGCATAGATGGTTCTCTATGATGTGGTTTATGTGATGAGAATGAGGCTGCGGCCTTTGTCGTGAATGGTGGAATTAAATCGATATTAATTAAACTTAAAGATTGAGGAAGTTTTCCTTTACCCCGGGTGCGCCAGAACTCCTCTCACTGGAAAAGGACGGCTAGAGTGCATGAGGGCTTAAGTTCATGGAGCGGGTACGCCAAAGCGAGGTTATCGAAAGGCTTTGCCGTGACCGTCTCATGTGTTGAGACGTAGGCTCATTTGTTGGGCTGTCGCGGAGTACGGGTAAAGTGTACATCCACCGCAAGGTGAGTGAATCAATCTATTCGAATAGCCGTGCTCGCGGATATTGAGCATCGTGACAAGACTTTCGCTTGGCTAGACTTTAAACTTAAAACTGCTAGGATGGGTTTGCATGATGATTTCATTCGCTGGTGGATCAACTTCTCGAGATGCGAGAAGGGGTGGATTCCCAGAAAATCATGACGAATCGGAGGCGGGAAGCCATCCTTGGAATCACGATGGATGGTAGACAAAACCATCGCCGGATTAATGAACTATGGAACTAAAACTTGATTTGGCTAGTTGTTAGGCTTGTGAAAAGAATTGTGAAAATTGGCGTTATGCAAAAGAAACTCCAGCCATTCCTTGAATAACCCTATCATGTGCATCAATTCCGTGTTGGCTTGCTGAGTACGGTTGGTACTCACCCTTGCTATACGCACAAACCTTCAGCTGATGGGAATGAAGAGCCGGAGGATCCATACGCGTACTACCAGGAGGGTGAAGAAACTGATGGCGCTTATTAGATCTTAGCTCCGGTCGTTGCCTGTGGCAAATGGCATGCCGCTGCATCTTTTCCGCTGCCGTATTTAAATTCTGCTTTTTGTGTGTATTCGGACCATGAGGTCCTGTGTGTTGAACATTGCCTTCGGGCCTATTGTTGTAATAATGTCGCCGTAAGACTATTCGTGCATGTGCACCTGATTGTTCAGTACTGTATTTCGTGGGTACCAACTAATCGATCCAGGGAAATGGTACTAAGAACACGAAAGATTCCCGTCTCAAAAACGGGGGTCCACACCCCTTGACCGCCCTTGGTGCCTGATACCTCAGATCGAATTCTGTTAGTGCAAAAATCCACTTCCCAATTCTTTCTTTGAGCACTGGAGCTGATAGCATATACTTAACTACATCGGCTTTGCAGATTACTGTGCACTCGTTGGACAGCAGATAGTGCATTAACTTCGTACATGAAAAATAGAGGCATAAGCATAGCTTCTCCACAGGTGAATACCTTGTTTCTACGTCTAGCAACCGTCGGTTGAGATAGAAGATGGCTTTTTCTTTGCCGTCGACCTCTTGGATTAGGACGGAGCCGATTGATTTGTCATCGACTGATAAGTACAACTTGAACGGTATTCCCTTTTGTGGAGGCGTTAAAGCTGGAGGGAAGCTTAGATAATCTTTTATGTTGTCTAACGCCTTTTGCTGCTCTACCCCCCACGTGAATGTCTGATCGGCTTTCAGCCAAAGTAGTGGTGTGAACGGCTCCATCTTTTCTGAGAGATTGGCTATGAACCGTCTGATGAAGTTTATCTTGCCGATCAATGACTAGAGTTGCTTTTTGTCCTTCGGAGGTTGAATTGTCTTGATAGCATTTATGCTTCTTGGTGTAACTTTAATTCCTCTTTCATGAATGAGAAATCCCAAGAATTGCCTGGCCGATACGCTGAACGTGCACTTAAGCGGATTCATCTTCAGGCCGTACTTCCTCGTCCGTTCTAACACTTGTCTCAGATCGGCTATGTGGCCTTCTATCTCCCTTGACTTGACAACCACATCGTCAATGTATATCTCTACTAGCGAGCCGATCATATCATGAAAGATGTAATTCATGGCCCGTTGATATGTTGCCCCAACGTTCTTCAAGCCGAACGTCATTACTACCCATTCGTACAAGCCGATTGCGCTGGGACACCGAAAAGCGGTCTTGTGGATGTCCTCGTCGGCCATGAATATTTGATTGTACCCTGCATTTGTCATCCATGAAACCGATGATTTTGTGGCCTAAAGCAGCATCAACAAGCAGATCGGCTATCGGCATTGGGTATTCGTCTTTAGGGGTTGCCTTGTTTAGATCTCTGAAATCGATGCACACCCTAAGTTTACCATTTTTCTTCAACACTGGGACGATGTTTGAGACCCACTCGGCGTATCGGCAAGGCCGAATGAATCTCGCGTCGTATAGCTGAGTGATTTCGACTTTAATTGCATCGTACATATCGGCCTTAAACCTCCCGGGAGGCTGTTTGAACGGCCGATAGCCTCGCCTTAATCGGCATGATGGACCACTATTGATCGGCGAGGCCGGATCTTGAAGTACTCCCAAGCAAAACAATCTTTATATTCTTTTAACAATTCAATAAGCTGGGATCTACAATGAGACAGATTACGCTAATGTACGTCGGCCTCGCTTATCACCGAGCCGATGTCGATTTCCTCTAATTCGTCGGCCGATGTTAAACCTTGCCCTAGCTTGCCATCGTCTTCGTCCGCGGTGTCCATGCCGAACACGCTTGAGCCCTCCACCATGTCTTGTTCAAAACAGCAGCTGCGGCTCGTCATTTCCAACCGGCTGTATTGTGGAACTGGACACATTTAGAAAATCAGCTTGCTAGATTTTCCCAGATAAACAATCGATGCCTTCGATTTCCCAAAGCGGCAAATCGGCACCGACGACGCTAACCGACCTATCGGCTGGTACGATCTCGATCTTATCGCCGTCCCATTGGATCGAGCTCGATGCATTGTAGAAGGGATGCAGCAGTTAGCGTGTATCCAGTCCCTTCCGAGCAGCAGGCTGTAAGACCCCTTCCCGTCGATGACAAAGAACGTTGTGGGCACAGTCTTGTTGCCGATGGTCAGTTCAACGTTGAGGACGCCCTTGGTTTCCGATGGGTTGCCACCAAAGTCTTTGAGCACCATGTTGGTTTTTATCAGGTTTTCGGCTCCCTTGCCTAGTTTTCAGAATGTTGCGTAAGGCATGAGGTTGACTGTAGCTCCCTCGTCGACTAGCATTTTAGAAATCGGCTTGCTGTTGACGAATCCTTTAACGTACAACGGTTTTAAGTGTCGCTTTTCGGTTTCCTCGGGTTTGTTGAAGACAGCTTGGTCTGGTGAGATTGCCAGTTTCGCCAGGTCATCCTCAATGGTGTCTGCATCGGCTTCAGGAGCACCGAACTCGGCTGGCAGCACGAATACCATGTTAACCGATGCAGAAATTTTGCCTTTCCCTTTGGCTGCCCTCCTGGCTTGATCGGCTGGGCTTTCCTCGGCTTGCTCTTCATCGGCTATGGCAGCTTTCTTTTTTGGTACCCACCGCCTTTTGATTTTGCCCAGCCGACGGCGCTGTTTGTGGATCATTTGTTGAACTTCGTCTTCTCTCCCTTCACGCTTAAGCAGTTGAACCCTTCTTTTCTGCGTCTTTGTGAAGAGATCGGACGGGCACCATTGCGGGTTGGCCGATTCCTCATCGTCGGCCTCTTCATCATCGCGGTTGTTGCTATCGCGGTTTTCGTCGACGAAGAAGTCTTGGTGGATCGGGCCAAGCCGATCATGGACAGACCGCCGCCGTTGGTTTAGCCGAACGGCTCTGGGGACGAACCGGGTTGGGCTTGCAGCCGATGAGCTCCTGTGCTCATTGTCACGGCGATCGTTGCATGCTGGGCAGTCGTCCAGTGTTGGCAATCTCATGCCGGATTCCCAGCAGTACCTGAAAAAGTCACAATGCCAATGTGGATCGGCACTGTTGGGGTTTACTTCGTATCGTCGGCTTTGGGTGTTCGGTTCGCGCCGACGAGGTGCTTCATTGTAGGCCTCTTCCTGCTGAAATCGGTGCTGATGATGATATCGGCTACGTTCATGGATCGGCCGTTGGTCAGCCGATCTGATAACTGGGCGCACCATGTTAATTGGCGCGGCGTGACATCCAATTTGATCGCCTTCTGCTTTGGCCCCGATCGATGTATTGGCTAAGCCGTGCGCCATTACATTCGTCGATCGCTTGCACAGGGCCGGCTTGGACCGTGTTGACCGGGAAAGGATTGCTGTCTACTTTCATCGGCCGATTTGAATCGGCGAACTTCAACTTCCCGGCCTCAATTGCCGACTGGATTTGCCGTCGAAGACTTTGCGGTCGTTGGTGGCGTGGGATGTGGAGTTGTGCCACTTGCAATACTTCTTTTTCTTCAACTCTTCGGCCGACGGGATCACGTGGTTTTCAGGCAATTGAATCTGCTTCTCCTTGAGCAGCAAGTCGAAAATCCTGTCGGCCTTGGTAATGTCGAAATCGTATCTTTCTTCCTTAGCCGTCTTCAACAGCCATTAGCAGACGATGGCTTTTTTGTTCTCGGCCCATTCAGCTGCCGCCACTTCTACGTCATCGTCGTCGGACCCGTAGTCTGACTCGACGACTACCTGAGTTATATTTTTGACGGCCTTCCTGATGTCTTGGAATTGCTGCTCGTGGGCCGTCACCTTCTGCACCAAGTGGGCTAAGCTGTCAAAATCCTACGCAGAGAATCGCTCTCGGATCGGCGCGATCAAACCATGAAAGGCCAAATCGGCCAGCTGGGCGTCCGATAGCACCAGGCTGTAGCATCGGTTCCTCATCTCCCTAAAGCGTTGGATGTATTCTTGGACCGATTCGTTGTGTTTTTGCCTGCTGCTGGTGAGGTCCGACAACTTCATCTCGTGGTTGCCGGAGTAGAAGTAGCTGTGGAATTATTTTTCAAGATCGGCCCAGCTCTGAATTGAGTTGTAGGGCAATGAGGAGAACCAAGTAAAAGCCGATCCTGAAAGGGAAAGAGGGAACAATCGGACTCTCAAGGCGTCCGTAGCCGATGCTTGGCCGCACTGTGCCAAGAATCGGCTAACATGCTCGTTGGTTGAAACGTTGTCCTACCCTGAGAACTTTGAAAAATCTGAGATCTTGTATCGGTTGGGCAACGAGATCCGTTCGAAGTGCTCTGGATAGGGATACCGATACATGTTCCCTGAGTCTTTCGGCTTGAGGCCGAATTGATCGCGCATGACATCTGCGATCAGATCGGCCCATGTCCAGTTGTCTTGCTGTATCGGCTCGTATGGGTCATACGGCGCGGGTGCTTGCCGATACAGCGGTGGTGGCGTCTGAGGCCTCTAATGATGATCTTGACGGCCTCCTTGGTACTGGTAGTGATGATCAGCGGGAGGCGACCGATGCACCGGTGGTGGCGTTGGTGGTCCTGGAAACAGCTGTCGACCACCGGCGTTATACCGTCTATCTGGATCAATCGGCTCTGACTGCCGATTTTCATTGAACATGTTAGCGAGTTGATCTTGGGGCAGCGGCTGCTGTCGGTTCAGCATAGTAATTGCTCGCCTTATAGCCGATTCACCTGGATTCGGCTGACCAAGGACTCCTCTCGGCGGCCCTTATTGTGCTAGTGGTGGGATCGGCCGATTCTTTGTAACCAGCATCCTGTAACCAGGAAATTGACCATCTGTGAAGTACGTTGGCCCCCATTGTAGCTGGTCGGCTATCTTGGCGTCGACCACAGTAGCGATCATGTTATTGAGAGTGTTGACCAGGATGCTACTTTGGTTGACCAACGCGTGATGGACGGCCGAGTCAATCCGGTCTTGTAGAGAATATACAGCCAAATCATCCTGTTCCTGAGTCGGCTCCTCCATCTTTTGTTTGCCTTTTGCCTCACAAGAGGAGGATGCCTTAGTGTCGTTCATGCTGAACTTATATTTCTTATGCACGGCCCCAGATCTTGTTTGGGTGAAAGACTGCAAATAGTTAGCCTGGAGCTCTTCTACCATCTTCTTATAATCGGCTTGCTGTTCAGCCGATAACTGTTCCATCTTCACAGGCACGATGTTGTCCTGAGAAATGATGGGGCTCTTGGAGTCGACCATCTTGCCGACTGAATCTATGCGTCCGAGTCGAGCCGACAGAGAAAGTCCCACCGAGCGTGCCAAGAAGCGTGTTGATGAGAAATTTCTCTCACGCGCTAGCCTGGGAGATCTGCTTAACTCCAGTGCAGGTCCTTCTCAGCTGCCTGTGCTGTGCAGGGCGTGCCAGTTGATTTGATCTGTTAATCAACAAGAAAAACAAGAGAATACGCGTTAAGTGTTAGGTTAGATCCCCACTGGATCGGCTGAGGGAATCCATGAGCATATATATGCTATCCTAAAATATATTTAAGCCAAACGACTGGAATGGATCGGTGTCGAAACTTGGTTTCGGCAATATATTTTCTGGGGTTGCAGTCAAGATCGCCAAGCACAATGGGTTAGAAGGAGAAGAAGATTTAGACAGGTTCAGGCCCTCTCATGAGGTAATACCCTACTCCTGTTTCGGTGGATTCGATCCGTCGAGTGTCTTTATTGATCTCGTGATCTAAAGCTGAGAGCTAAAAGCTGATCTCCTATCGGAATTATCCCTCAAGGGACGCCCCTTACCCCCTTATATAGTCTTGGGAGGAAGGGTTTACAAGTCGGAAACCCTATCTTATTCTAAGACGGTTTCCTCAATCTTACCAAACCGTGACTATAGGCCGATTGCCTTATCTCTATCGGCAACCGTAACACCTAAGTCAAGTTCGGCTTACAGATATAGCAGGCGCAATCTATCCCTACCTCCAGCCGGATAAGCTTGCCAAGTAGATACCCGATTGCCACAATCTCCACGTAGCCCCCGAGTCCTTTTCGCGACGAGACAACTCGGCTTCAGACCAAAGCAAGACTCAACCAAAAAATTTCTTTGACCGAGTGCTTTTGGCGCCGAGTGATTCCATCATCTCTGCCTGAGTCTTCCCGAGTGGCTCCAAAGACTGTGAAGGGCTGGAAAAATATATATAAAAATTTCTCAAAAATAAATATCTAGGTACATCTCCTGATACACCTAATTATAGGTGTAGCCCCCGACTATGTGGTTAGTCAAAAATAGACTAAGCATATAGTCAAGAACTATAAAAAATCATTCTCATGTAGATGCCTAGCTCATGCTAAAGCTATCATAAAAATCCTATTACTCGGCAAGTTCATACTCATCCGAGTGAATTTGTCCGAGTCATCTCAGAACAAACAATCCAATCAACCCTCATGGGTAAAAAACACTCGGCAAACTCTTGCTTATCCGAGTGGATTTGCCCGAGTAATCCCGGAATAAATATTTCATTCATCCCTCATGGGAAAACAAGTTTTTTCAATCATATGAAAAATATGACCAAGTTATTAAATAGCTTTTGCCATAATACTGGTCTCAATCTCATAAAGATCTTCACCAAGGTGGAAAATAAACAGCATCGGTAAGATTACCCGACCAAATGCCGAAAAACCAAACAGCCCTTGTTCACCAAGGCGGCTATAAAAACTCTGCTGTTGGTCACCTTCCAAATTGCATCGTGCCAGCTTCTCATGAAGTCAAGCAAACCGCGGCATGGAAGGATCTTTTAAAGGTACAGGGCACTCGGACATGCGCATATTGCCAGGGCAAATCTGCTTAAGCTCATCCGCTTAAGTCCCTAAGGACACATATCAGACCACACCTTAGTTGGGCCGCAGATTTTCTTATGGACTCACCAGAAAACCTAGCGCAACCCTCAAATCTTTCTTATAAAGATGCGAGGTCGTCCCCGCCTCTTTACCTTCCAAACGATTCCCCTTCTCACGGTACTATTCAACAGCTCACCGCGGAGAACCCTAGACTCGCGCGCTCCCAAATCCGTCCATCTAGGAGCTCGATCTCCGCAACAACCAGCCTCCACAGCCAACTCTCCCACATTCCATCGCCAAAGATCCAACTTTCTCCAGCCAGATCCACTTCCCATCAATCCATTCTCATGGCGGACGAGAAAAGGATTCCGTTCGACCAATGGGCCACCTCGGATGTGAGGGAATACACCCTCAAGGAGATGGTGAAGCACGGCGTGCTTCCGCCGAAGGAACTTGTGGGATGGCGCCCGGCGGCGGGAGAGGATTTCCCGACCCCAAACACCGGTGAGCTCGTTGTCTTTACTTCTTTTTTCTATTGCGGGTTCAGCCTTCCCACCTCCGAATTCTTTCGGGGGCTCTTGGACTACTATGGTCTTCACATCTACCATCTGAACCCCAACTCAATGCTTCACATAGCACTCTTCATTCATGTGTGTGAAGCTTTCCTTGGCATTCTTCCTCATTTCAATCTATTCCGTCGTATGTTTTATCTGAAACCCCATCCAAACAAGGATCAACCTTGTGTTGTTGGCGGGGCAGGCTTCCAACTTCGCGGATCTCTCCGCAAAGACTACTTTTCTCTCCCTTTGAAATCTTCCAACAAAGGCTGGCACGCGGGCTGGTTCTACATCAATAATCTCGAACCCAGCCTGTCCGCTTTTGTTGGTCTTCCTCCTGTCCCCAAGCCATCTTGGAGTACCGTCCCGGTAGCCCATGATTGGGACGAAGCCAATGATCTGCTCGCGAAGATCCTGGCGATGAAGAAGAGGAATCTTCGCGGGGAACAAATCACTCGGCACTTCATCAGGTGCCGACTGGCGCCGATCAAGGAGCGATCAAAGCCGGCCTTCGAGTATGAAGGCGGAACGGACCCCAATCGAGAGGACCCGGACCCACTCACATACGAGATCCTGAAGATCCGGATGTACAAGCTCTTTTCATCCGGGATCGCAGTCGAGCGGGCCCTCATTCTGCCTGTCCTTCCATTCAGCATCCACCGACCTCCTCCTCCAGTAAGCCGATTGGTCGCTTCATAGTATCTTTAATCTCGACGTCTTGTCTCTTAATGCTGCACCTTCTCTCTTCGCAGAAAACGCCTCTATCACTTCCAAGCCATATAAGGTGGCTCATGACGACGCGCGCGTCGCCCGCCAAGAAGCCGACGGCGGGATCAAAATCCAAGCGATCCAGCCGGGAAGCGGGCAGCGCCGAGTGAGGACTCGAACAAGCGCGCAAGCAAAAGGCGGCTGATCATCGAGGATTCGGATGACGACGTCCCGGCTCCTCCGGTCGAGACCCCGCCTCTAAGGCGATCGCCGCGGACGGCACCAAAGATCCGCCGGTCATCCAGGTAAGCTCTGAAACCGAAGTCCGAACTCTTTCATGAAACTTTTCTTTATCTTTCTTTGTATTCACTTTCGTAGGAGGCCCCGGGACATAGATCCGCCGGAGGGTGAAGGGCCGACTCCGGCCGCTGCTCCCGAAGTGCCAAGGACATCAGAGCCAAAACCCCAGAGCCCGCAACCGAGTGCGAGCGTTCCGGAGAAACAACCTTCGCCTCCAAAGGAGAACGCCCCTAGGGAGGAGCCCCCGACTGCCAGTCGGGATATCCCGACTGGAAACCAGTCGGATGCCGGGGAACCCACGGCTGCGGCCCAAGCGCCTCCGACTGGGGGTCACTCGGCGCAGAGCCCGAAGAAGAAGAAGAGTCCGGCTGCCCCACCTAGGCAGGCAGCCACCGAGACCGGTGAGACTTGCTTCGAAACATTCCTTCGTTTTTTCAATTTTGAATCCTTTATGTCTTCATTGGTCGTTCTTGTTTGCCAGCCACGGTAGAAGAGATCCCCAGGTTACAGTCTTCTGAGACCTGGGTTCCTCCGATCAGAATCGAGTGGCGGGACTCGGAAGGCGAGAGACAGGGCATCATCCTCGACCGGCAAGCTGAAAAAGACGAAAGGGATGCCCTCGTCGAGAGCCTGAATGAGGCGACCCGACTGCTCAACGTAAGCCTTCGTCTTTCTTTTTGATTATATCTTCGTTATCCTTCAGTCGATCATCCTTCTGCTTTCGCACGCAGAAAGAATATTGCCGCTCAATGGCAAAATCCAAAGTGCTGGAGAAGCTAGTCCCCCACTTAAACTCCTTGGAGGATGTTCAGCGACAGCTGAAGGCCACTCGGGAGGAGGCCGCATCAAGGGAGGCCGCTTTAAGGAGGGAGATCTCGGAGCTTCGGGAAGCGAACCTCGACCTCCGCGGATCAATCGGAAGTAAGCCCGCCTCTCCCAGCTTCATTATGATTCTTATGTTGATCTTGGCTATTGTTAACCCTCTTTCGTTGTAGGAAATTCTTCGGAGGTCCACTCGCTTCAAGTCCAGCTGGAAGCGGTCAGCCTCGACAAGGCCGAAATGGAGGCCGAATTTGAAGGTAACCTTCTTTGAAGTCGAATTTCATGTGCTGCTTCATTTCCGAGTGCCTCGAATGATCTGGGACTCCTTGCAGCTTATAAGATGAAGACCCGAGCCCAATACGACGTCTTACTTGGGCGGATCAAGTCCAGCGACGAGATACGGGAAAAGGTCGCCAACGCCGCCACGCCGATCTTGACATCCTTGTTTGATCAAGGAGTTGGGGCCAGCTCGCCGAGCCAATCGAGATCTTCGACAAGCTTCGGGGCTCCCGAACGATATCGAAGAACATCACGAAGCGGCCAACATGGGGGCTGGTCTGGCTCTTGCACTGAGACCAAGTCCCTCTACCCCAGTGGACATTCATTCAATCGGGGAGGGCTTCGCTGAGGGGACAACAGATGAGCAGGCTTTAGATATGCTTAGCGAGGCGCAAGAGGCGGCGAAGAAGATCTCGTTGGATGTAGTGAACAATTTTAAGCTCTGATCTGTATTCTGACTTTGCTTTGTAGATATCATGTAATTGTAACACTCGGACATGGAATCTTTGTGACTATTTTTAGTTTATTTATGTCAATGCCTTGATTCGAGCCTTTGCGTGAAATTTCTTAAGTAGTTTTCGTCTGGCTGTCATCAAGCCTAGGCTCGATTAGGTCATCGGAAAACTCTCAGTCCTTAGACACTGAGCTCGAGTCGAAGGGCATTAAACAATGATAAACCAAATTGTGCACAAAAATTTGATGAGGAAAATTTGAGCTTTATTGATATGTGTATCAGCCTCCGACTGCTAGCTCAAGAAGTCATCTTGCTTGAGGTTGGCAGTCAAGGAAAACATGAGGCCTTAGCCAAATTAGGCGTAAAACCGTCGAAGATGCTCGATGTTCCAGGAGTTCTCCACCATGGACCCGTCTTCGCGCTTTAGCCGGTAAGCACCGGGCCGAGTCACTTCGGCGATTATATACGGTCCTTCCCATAAGGGAGATAACTTGTGTCGGTCTTTGGTGGTGCGGATCTTGCGTAGGACCAGGTCGCCAACAATGAAAGCTCGTGCTCTCACGTTGCGGCGTGGTATCTTCGAGCCCTTGAAGGTATTTGGCCGACTGGATGAGGGCCGCCTCGCGGGCTTCTTCCAATCGGGTGAGGTCATCCACTCGGTCGATATCGTAGCGTTCATCGTTGAAGCTGCGGACTCGGAGGGACTCATATTCCATCTCGTTTGGCAACATGGCTTCGCGCCATAGACCAAAAAGAAAGGAGTTTGGCCGGTGGCCCGACCGGGTGTGGTTCGCAGCGACCATAGAACCGAGGGAAGTTCTTGGACCCACTTGCCGGCGTAAGGGTTTAGCCGGTCGAAAACGCGAGCCTTGATGTCTTGAAGGACCATCCCGTTGGCTCACTCGACTTGCCCATTGCTTTTGGGGTGAGCTACTGATGCGTAGCAGATCTTGATCCCGAAGTCTTCGCAGAATTCCTTGAAGATGCCTCCCGTGAATTGGGTCCCATTATCGCTATGATTCTGTTTGGGATGCCGAAGCGGTGCACGATGTTGAGGAAAAGTCTCGCGCTTTGTCAGCAGTGATTGTGGCAACCGGCTTGGCTTCAATCCACTTGGAGAACTTGTCGATTGCGACGAACAGGTGTGTGAAACCACCTGGAGCTTTCTTGAAAGGGCCAACCATGTCCAGCCCCCATACCGCGAACGGCCAGGAAAGTGGGATTGTTTGAAGCTCCTGGGCCGGGACATGGCTTTGTCGGGCAAAAAACTGGCAGCCTTCGCAGGTTCTTACAACTTTGTCCGCGTCGGAGACCGCGGTGAGCCGAAGAATCCTTGCTCGTAAGCTTTGCCGACCGAGTGCGTCCGCGTGGCTTCCGCATATGCCCGAGTGGATATCTTGGAGTAATTGTTTCCCTTCTTCGGGTGTGATGCACCTCATTAGAATTCCGAGGGGCTTCTCTTGTATAGATCGGAGTCGACCATGACGTACGCTTGTCAACGACGCCGGACGCGTTCTGCTTCATCCCGGTCATCCGGCAGCTCTTGCTGAGTTAGGAATTTGATGAGCGGCGTCCTCCAGTCGGTATCGATCATGGTGACTTCGTTCGTGGTTTGTTCGTTGGGAGCTGTCTTTGCCATGACGGTTGGCTCGTAAAGATGTTCGACAAAGACATCTGTTGGAGCAGCTTCGCGCTTGGATCCGAACTGTGCTAGCTCGTCGGCAGCTTCGTTGTTATGTCTCAGGACATGTGAGAGTTCTAGCCCATCAAACTTGTCCTCAAGCTTGCGGACCTCTTGTCGGTAGGCCTCCATAGTGTCATTTAAGCAGGACCAGTCCTTCATCACTTGATTGACGACCAGCTGGGAGTCGCCTTTCACAATAAGCCGACGAATCCCGAGTGAGACTGCGAGGCGCAGTCCATGTAGAAGAGCTTCGTATTCGGCGACGTTGTGTGAGGCGGAGAAGTGGAGGTGAAGGGCATATCTTAGCCTTTTCCCAGTCGGGGAGATCAGCACAACTCCTGCTCCCAGGCCGGTGATCCTCTTGGATCCGTCGAAGTGCATGGTCCAAGATTGGAGGTCTTCCCGAGGCACGTGTTCTTGCTTGTTCGAGTCCACTCGGCCAGAAATCCACTAAGGCTTGTGACTTAATGGACGTCCCGGGCTTGAAAGTTAAATCCAGCGGCATCGGTTCAGGCCCACTTGGCGATACACGCCGGTTGCCTCGCGGTTGTGGATGACGTCGCCGAGTGGGAAAGAGGTGATGACGGTGACCGAGTGGCCACGAAAGTAGTGTGCCAATTTCCTCGCGGTTATTAGAACACCATAAAGCAATTTTTGTACAGGGTATCGGGTTTTGGCTCCGCCAATACTTCGCCGACAAAGTAAATTGGCCTTTGAATCTTCGGGCCCGTCCTTCTTCTTCTCGTTCAACCACAAGGACCGTGCTGACCACTTGGTGAGTGGTGAAACGTATAGCAACAGGGGTTCCTGGGGCGAGGTGAAGCCGGGACGGGTGGCGTGGTAAGGAACTCTTTGAAATCTTCAAAGGCCTTGTCGCTTCGTGGTCCACTGGAAATCGTCTGTCTTCTTCAACTGCGAAGAAGGGCATGCCTCGTTCGCCGAGTCGGAATATGAAACGGCTTAGTGCTGCCATGCAGCGGTGAGCTTTTGGACGTCTTTCGATTACTCGGGGCTTCATGTTTAAGATGGCGTTGATCTTCTCGGGTTTGCTTCAATGCCGCGATGTGATACCATGAAGCCGAGAAGTTTGCCCGATGGGACGCCGAAGGTGCACTTCTCCGGGTTCAACTTCATTCGAAGGCCGGATGTTTGCAAAGGTTTCTTCTAAGTCCGCGATCGGGTCTTCTTTCTGCTTGGTCTTGATGACGACATCGTCGACGTAAGCTTCAACGTTCTTGCCGATCTGCGTCGGAAATATCTTTGGATCATGCGTTGGTATGTAGCTCCGGCGTTTTTCAGCCGAAAGGCATGGTGATGTAGCAAGAGCCCCGAACGGCGTGATGAAAGATGTCTTCAAGCGGTGGATTCTTTCAAACGATCCGTGATAGCCCGAGTAACAATCCAAGAAACTTAGGAGTTCGCGGCCGGTGTGGAGTCGACGACTTGGTCGATGCGAGGCAGCCGAATGGATCTTTGGGGCAGGCTTTATTGAGGTCGGTGTAATCGACACACATGCGCCATTGCCCCGTTTTCTTGCGGACCGGATCGGGTTGGCCAACCGGTCGGGATGGAGAACTTCTTTAATGAAGCCGGCAGCCAAGAGCTTTGCAAGTTCTTCTTTGATCGCGTCTTTTCGATCTTGAGCGAACCTGCGTAATCGTTGTTTTATTGGTTTGGCGTCATCTTTGACGTTCAAAGAGTGCTCGATCACCTCCCTAGGAATTCCAGGCATATCGATGGTTTCCAAGCAAAAACATCTTTATTATTTTGGAGGAAGGTGACGAGCGCGCTTTCCTATTTAGGATCTAGGTCGGCGCCGATTACAGCGTTTTGGAAGGATCAGACGAATCAAGGGAGATCTTCTTGGTCTTGGCGTCGTCGGATCCTGATTTGGCTATCTTCTTCGCGGGGACTTCGCCCTCTGTCGAGGTTGATGCAGCCAATCGGACTTCTTGCTGGCCACGTAATCTCTCGCGAGATTGGGCCATGTTGCAGCTCTCCTTGTCGCAGGTGAAGGCTTGCTTCACGTCGCTGCGAAGAGTGATGACGCCGTTGGGACCCGGCATCTTCATGCAGAGTAGGTGTAGTGAGGGATCGCCATGAACTTGGCAAGCGCAGGCCTTCCGATGATGGCATGATATGCCGTTTCGAAGTCGGCCACCTCGAAGGTGACATTCTCCGTTCGGAAGTTCTCTCGGGCTCCGAAGGTGACTGGGAGGGAGATGTGCTCGAGTGGTGTTGAAGATAGCCCCGGGATAACTCCGTGGAAGGGGGCTGAGCTTGCTTTGAGTTCGGTCCTCGGGATCTGCATTTCATCCATGATCTTGGCGAACAGGATGTTGAGGGCGCTGCCCCCATCGATGAGGACGCGCTTGAGCCTGATATTGCGGACCACGGGGTCCAGGACGAGTGGATAGCGCCCCGGGTGGACCACTCGGTCGGGATGATCCGAGCGGTCGAAGGTGATGGCCACTTCCGACCATCGCAGATATTGAGGGACTTCGGGTTGAGCCGCGTTGACCTCCCGGTCAGTTAGCTTTTGTTTCCTCTTGGATTCATAAGCTAGCGGGCCCCCGAAGATGTGGTTGAGTTCCCCCACTAGGTCTTGGAAAGGTTCGGCATTTTCAGCCGCGTTGTTCTTCTTGGCGCCGGACGGGCCAGCCTCGTCAGTCGGCTTCTTGTTGAGCTGCGCCGCGTATTGTTCAGCGAACTGCTTGTAGATAAAGCAGTCCTTCGCCGCGTGCTTGTGATTCGGATGGTGGGTGCACTGGGCATTCATGATGGCGTCGTAGGCCGCGACTCGGGGACGGCGTTGAGTATTGGAGGTTGCTGCCACCAGGTCTTCAGATCGGCGCTTGCGATCTTTCTGGCCCTGGTTGCCGTTGTTGCCGCTATCCTTCTTAGGATTTCGGCTTCCTCCTACCTGCTTATCCTCCCTTCTGTCGGGCCGGTCTTGACGGGCGGCTTTAATGGCGTCGTTTGATTTGGCGTATGAGTTCGCCGTCTCAAACATCTGCTTCACCGTCTTCGGTGGCTTGCGTCCGAACTTGCCGATAAGCGGCTCATCACGGCTCCCTTCGAAGGCGGCGATGATGATGTCATCGGTGATGTTCGGGATCTTGTTGCGCTTCTCGGAGAAGCGGCGAATATAATCCTTCGAGGCTCGTCCGCTTCGGATGACGTTGTAAAGGTCGAAGTGCGTGCCGGGCCTCTCGAAGGTGCCTTGGAAGTTGGCGATGAAGTGGTCCCTCGCTCGCTCCACGAGCCGATTGAGCCTCTTGGCAGGCTCGTGAGCCAATTTCGGCCGAGTTTGCGAGGGCCACGGGCGAGTAGTTGGCCATGGCTTTGTTGTCGCCACTGCAGCTCGGATGGCAAGGGTATATACGCTTAACCAAGATTCGGGTCGGTTTTGCCATCGTACCTTTCAATCCTGTGGGCTTAAAGCCACTCGGCCAATGCACTCGGCGGAGCTCCCGAGTGAAGGCCGGTACTCCATCGTCGCCGCTATCGGTGATCCTCCGATCTTCCCGAGTGCGACGGTCGCGCTCTTGGTAGCGGCGGTCGAGGACTTCCCGCATCACTCGGCGGGGTCTTCGTTGGCTGGTTGGGTAGCCGGAACTGTCGGCGGACTCGGTGGTGGACGGGTGGACGTCCATGTCGTTTGTGGCGGGAGTCGACCGTCGCTCTTGGTGCCTCGGCGTGGACTCGCGAGGTGGGCCTCTTGGCTGGTTGTCGATCGAGCCGGCTCGGGCCTCCCGTAGTCTCCCGACTTTAGAGGTGGGAGCCGGCTCTTGTCCGGCGTTTCGGCCATGGATTCGCGGCCTTCGCGCCAAGTGGTGGGAGGGCCGTTAGCCGTGGCGGCAACGATGGTCTTGATCTTATCAAGTATAGGAGTCACGTTGGCCGGAGCCGTCTCCATGACGGTGTCCAAGAGCGTGAGTGCGGCGACGCGCTTCGCTGCGGCGTCCGGAAGACGTTGGTGTTGCGAACCCGTGTTTGGAGGATGGCCTCCGGCGATCGTCCGGCACGTAGATCCTGCTTCCTTTTGTCAGCTTCGTCCTTGCGTTGTTTATCTTCCTCGGCTGTCTTGCGCTCAAGCTCCACTCTGGCTCGTTCTTCTTCGGCAAGCCTTCGGCCATGGCTGAGTCGGACTCATCGGCTCGGCCATGAGGACGTCAGCACTTCGGCTCACATCCATGCGGCGGTCGGAGTTGTCGGCTTTGTCAGAAGGGATGCCGTAGAGGTTGTCGAAGCCGGCGGAGCTGAGGTATCCATTGAGCTCTGAAGATGAGCAGGAGCCGAAGGACGGGAGGATGACAGAGACCTCCCTTGATCCTGGGAAATTCGGATCTGGATCGCTCCAGTCCGAGTCGGAGCTTGGGGGATTAGGCTCCTCCGAGTGGATCGCCGCCAACTCGGGGAAGAGCAGTTGACTGTAGATCTTGGCGACGTTTGGTAACCCAAACGGCACCGGGAGGTCTTCAGCTGAGTAGATTGCTTCCGTCGGGGAGGCGAGAAGATTGGCGCAGATCTCGGCGGCGTCCGGTAATCCGAATGGCGCCGAGTGAAGTCCGTCGTCGGAGAAGGTGCATCGCATCTTGGTCTTCAAGATGTTGTCGAAGATCTCGGCGCTGTTGGGGAGCCCGAACGGCGCCGAGTAGGTCTTTCCCTTCGACTGGTTTGAATCCGAGTCGAAGGGGGAGTCGTCGGCGAAGTTGGCGGCAAAGTTGCCGAACCCTGAAGGAGATCCCATCACGCTTGTCGGCGAGATTGTCGAAGAAGTCTTGACGCGTGGTCCCCTACCTGGCGCGCCAACTGTCGAAACTTGGTTTCGGCAATATATTTTCTGGGGTTGCAGTCAAGATCGCCAAGCACAATGGGTTAGAAGGAGAAGAAGATTTAGACAGGTTCAGGCCCTCTCATGAGGTAATACCCTACTCCTGTTTCGGTGGATTCGATCCGCCGAGTGTCTTTATTGATCTCGTGATCTAAAGCTGAGAGCTAAAAGCTGATCTCCTATCGGAATTATCCCTCAAGGGACGCCCCTTACCCCCCTTATATAGTCTTGGGAGGAAGGGTTTACAAGTCGGAAACCCTATCTTATTCTAAGACGGTTTCCTCAATCTTACCAAACCGTGACTATAGGCCGATTGCCTTATCTCTATCGGCAACCGTAACACCTAAGTCAAGTTTGGCTTACAGATATAGCAGGCGCAATCTATCCCTACCTCCAGCCGGATAAGCTTGCCAAGTAGATACCCGATTGCCACAATCTCCACAATCGGCTATACCGAGATAGCATTAGTCGTCTAACCTAAATACAATAAAGGATAATAAATATATGAATCGATAACCTAGCCGATACTAGAAAGCTAACAATGAATCGACTAGTACTCCGATGAATCTTATAGAAAGATATCACTCTTGAATCTGATGCATAGCCTGGAAATCGGCCATCGGCTGTCGATGGTAGGCCGATTTCGGCTGGCAACGTCCGACAAGAATGCGATCTTAACATAAGAGGCAGTTCTAATTCAAATCTAATAATAAATATATTTAAAGAAACATATCAGGGCAGATAAGGTCGGCTGAAACCCCGGCGCTGTCTCTAAACAATATAAATCTTAGCTGAACAGATCATTGATAGTTCTAAGAATGACTCAATAGTTCGAATCCGATGCAGCATTAAGTATAAAAAGAAAAACTTGATCTGTTTCAGCCGATTTATATCCCTCGAGACGGTGGATACCGCATATAAACTAGCCAACCATTAGATCTAGCCCTATTGGCTGCAAGTTATTGCCAAAACTAACCAATGGCAGGATAGATCTAAACATAGTCCAATTTATATGCGCTATATGATAAATAGTGCAATACAAACTCCTGAATCTAATGTGTCATTACGATGGAAGCACTAGAAACAATAGATCATACCACTAATGACAAGCATTTACCTAGATCTGGGGATCAAAACGATGCAGCCCGTAGCCAAACAAAGTGCTCGTCTGAAGAAAAAGGTTGGCGATGCGCCGAAGGTTTGATTGATTGTGTTTTTTATATTTTTACAGGGGTCTCAGGTCCTATTTATACCCAAGATACAATTATCTGTACAAACCCCGGACTCTATCTAAACTACTATTTAAAACACAACATTATCCTGAGCGAGACCCACGCCGTGTTACAACTAACAGTTTAAACAAACCCCTAAATTACAGATACAATTGCCATTACAGGACTCTGTCCATAAGTGGCAATATCGTTTAACGCACAATTAACAACCGAATCTTCTATTTATCCTCAAACTGTTGCATCAGAAACGGTTTCATCTCTTCCGGACCTGGAATCGGCTATCGGCTGCCCCTGTCCGATCCAACCTTAACCGATTGGCCTCACAGCCGATCACTCCTCAGCCGATGCGACCCCTGTCTCCAGCCGATCCGATTCTGCTTCGCCTTTGCAAACTTAGGGATTCGATTACCAAATTTTAGTGTTAACAGTATGTCAATTTTTGTGAATATCAGATGTATGTGAAAGGGGATGCAAAGGGTAAAGGGAATATGTTTCTATAATTTTTGCAGCGGGCATGGCTAGCAAAGGCCAGAGGCTAGCCAAAAAACATAATATATTTTTTTGAAAAAAAACTCATCGGTAACGGGCTTTAACTGAAGCCCGATGGAGATGACAGTCATTCGTGATGGGCATAAATTAAAGCCCGATTGAGTTGTTAGTCACCCGTGACGGGCTTAATTTAAAGCCCGATTGAGTAGTTCATCATCCGTGACGGGCTTTAATTGTGGCCCATTTGAGATTGTACAATCGGTGTCGAGCCCTTGTTTGACTGGTTTTTTGGGTCAAACCTATAGATGACAGGCGTAAGTTTAGGCCCGACAAAGATAATTTAAGCAGTGACGGGTGTTTGCCCGTTAGAGATGACTTCTCACATCAGTGACCTTTGCATCGTGAGGGGCGCCATATCCGACACAGATGATGGTTGCCACCTAATTAAGATGAGGATGACCGTTGTAGTGCTTACTGGTAGAATGTGGTGTCTAAAATCATCGTAGAAAACCACTCTTTTGCAGGAAACTTAACCAAAGAAAACTCATGGAGATGGAACAATTGAGAATGTTTTTTGGTAGATAACTTGGCACTGTGGTGAAATCTAGTGTCTGAAATCACCTTAGGAACCCACTCTTTCGCAAGAAAATTAACTCAAGAAAGCTCACACCTTTTGTTGTCTTCCCCGCTGATTATGCATCTACCCGAACCAACCTCAGCAGACGAGCGGAGCACCGATGACAGTGGTCACTGACAGGTCATGGCACCATGGCTCTATGCATGCCTGCCTAGCTCTAGCAAATTCATGTTCGTGTGGTCATGGCAGGGAAGGCACCGAAATCGAACACACATCGAGACAGAATATGCCAGCAGCCCAGCGGGAGTGTGGGGCACGAAAGGGATCGAGCTTAATAATCATGCCTGTCGCACCTCTGGCTAAAGGCGGACAAACCTCTCCGCTTGTAGATTCAAGCACATCTCCGCTCGCTAGTACCAGCACACGATGTTTCTGAAATGATTGGCATTAAGAGAGTGTGAAGTTTCATATTAATATAATAGGAAAAATACAAGATTATAACTAGGAAAAAACAAAACAAACACGTCACCGTTGCAAGTTGGTAACTCCTTGCACAGCCTAGGAGAAGTTACTGGTACCAAGCTAACCACCCCTAAGCATGACCAATCGCCGCTAGACCAAAGGAGGGTCGCAAATACCTTGCCAAACACCGACTCCATATAGAATATTGTCAATGAGCTCCCGGTTATCCTTGCATGGGGGGTTGAGGAGAGGAAAATGGCAAGAGAGAAGGAATTCCACTCATTCCTTACTCAAACCTGATGATGACAATCAAGAACTGTCAGCGACCAAACCAAGACAAGGCGGCAAAGACGAGGAAAGAAGACCTCCTAGGCAATGCCTCCAAGGAGGTCATGACACCTTAGGCGCCACCGTCACCCATCCAACTAGACTGAGTTTTCACTCGGAGAATCCTGTCAAGGAGGGGGAGTGTGCCCGCTCGATAATGCCCCCAACGGGGTCACAACGCCTGAAGACGTCATTGTTGTTGGCTCAAGGAACCCTAAACTAGGCTTTCGCATGTAGAACCCTCTCCCACACCAGCCTCCATCGTTGGCTAGCCCAGACCTACCTTCGCCGAGTCTCCCACACGGCCAACGTTGCCGCCCATAGCCCACAATGCCATCACTTGCACTGCCTGCATCTTGCCCCGCATCGATGCGGCTGGCCATCGCTAGGAGCCTCTCTCGCCATTAGCATCATGGCTTCCAACCTCCACCGTCTCAACCTCAACAATCACCTGCTGCCATCGGTTGTGCTGGCCTCCCTGCCGTCACCTGCATCGGCCTCTCGTCGCACTGTCTTTCCTTCATGCCACGCGTCGTCTTTCCCATGCCAAACACGGAGCTCGTTCGAGGTTTGACCTTGTGATAAGTGCCAATATGTATCAGTAAGAGGGTGGTCCGATCTTCACAACAGTAGGTTTACGAACAAAAGATAACTTGCTACGAACAGTGGGTAACTAGCATTATACCTGACCAAGGTTGGATGTGATCAAGCGTCGGGGAGAGAGGCACCAAAACCTTGAGGACTTCGACTCGATCTCTGAATGATCGCAGAACCATAAACCAGGACTAATCCACACAATACGGTGCAGCCAAACAGAAACCGTAGAGCATGAAGTAGGGGACCTCAGAGAGATCTTTCTTACAAGCTCACGATGAACTAGCAAGAACAAAGGTGAGTACACACTCAAGCAGCTCGGCTGCAACATGCCATATTGGTTTATGAAATGATCCAAAAGTTGTCTTTGCTTTAGGAGCAAGGGGATATTTATACTAGGAACAACCCTCCTAGATGGGTGTAAAACTGAAATGGAAATGAAGAGGCATAGTATGTGAAAAGGATTCCACAAAAACTATTCCCATAGTGGCCTCGGGTGGCTGTTGGTCTTCTGCGCAGTCTTCACTAATTTGGCCATAACTCCATCTTAAGAACTCCAAATGATGATCCATTTGTTGGGTGTGAAAGTAGACTCAATAAGCTTTCCATCCATATGCAGCATGCACCACGAATTATTGTAGAATGACGCAGTTTTGCATGGGAAACTTAAACATCACGCGTCTGTTCAGCTCAGTCTCTAGTAAATGGCTCATAACTTTTGATTGGGAACTCCAATTTATGAACCATTTGTTGGACGTGAAACTATACTTGATAAGATTTCCATCCATAGGTCGCATACCTTCTAACTCTTCATATTATGTCTGTAGTGATATTCGCAATCTACTGTCCGAGCCCAATGTCTGAACCTGACTACTGTCCGAACCCGACTGTTGTCCGAACCCGATGTCCGAACCCAATGTTTGGGGTCTTGGCGTTCTCCAACCAGGTCTTTGATGATCCATAGCTCAAAGTACAAGAATTAGGTAGCAAACAATTCTCATTAACATTTATATTAAAGGTAGCAAGGAATGAATTCACCTGCTCTTATAGTTTCTTTGCATGACTACGCGTGATCGATCCTTCATTCATGGAGATCGGATCAGCTACTGGACCATATGCTGGGATGTCCTCATCATCCTCCCCCTCTTGAAAAGGAGTCGTCCTCGACTCTTCTATCCCAGAAAATGGAGAGAGATCTGTGGCGTTGAAGGTTGCACTTACACCATAGGTGCCTGGAAGATCAATAACATATGCATTGTCATTGATCTTCTTAAGCACTTTGAATGGACCATCTGTGTAACGCCCTGAAAATTGGAGAATTTAAAATCGGGAATTAAAAATCGAAACTCACAAAAACTTTTGGCTCATTGCTTCCTATCGTGTTTATTGCTTCTTATTTGCCAGCTTTGTTGCATAAAATTTATTTGATGAGCGATTCATCTCGATGTTTGAGAAAAACTAAACGATTTGAATTTCCTCTGGGGAGAAAAATTTCGAAGTTTAGAGTTGAGAATTTTAATATAAAATAGGAAAAGGGTTGTGGATTTGTAAAAATATATATTTGGGATCAAAACATTATTTTGGTGGTTGAGTAATATTAAATAGTGAATAAAATGAGTGATAAAATATTTTAAGGGATATATTTGAAGTCTAGGAATTATTTGGGATCAAAATTGCATTTTCTGGAATTTAGGAAAAAGGATTAAATTAAATGTGTGAAATATATTTTTAAAATAATAAAAGTGGGTGAAAAAGTTGAAAATATATTTTACAACTTAATTTTTGGCTGTACTATATTTTATTTCAAATTTTAGGGCTAAAAGGAAATAGAATTTGGAAATTAGAAATTAAATCGGAGAAATTCAGAAAGTGCACTGTTCATTATGCGCCACGTGCTCGACGCTGTACCAGCCGTACCGCGCCCGCGCGCGCGCGACACGCGCCGCGCCGCGCCGCCGCACCCGGCCCGCTCCGCCGCCCGCCCGCGCGCCTCCCCCACTCCCCGTGCGCGCCACGCGTCGTGCCGCGCCGGACCCCGCGCCCGCGCACGCCACGCGCCGCGCCAACAGTCCCCGCCCGTGCCGGACCCGCCGTCCTCACGCGCGCGCCGCGCCGCCGCGCTCGGCCCCGCCATCCCGCGCCGCTGCATGCCATTCGCCGCGCTGAACCCCTCCCCTCTTCTCCCTCTCCGCCGCCTATAAAAGGGGCCAAGCCCTCTCTAATCCTCCCCAAACCGTCGTGCCTCGCCCTCCCATTCCCGCTCTTCCCCACTGCCGCCGCCGTCGCACGTCGAAGCCGCAAGCCATCGCGCTGTACGCCGCAAGCCGGCGCCGTCGTCCACCGCGTGCCGGAGCACCACCGTATCCCTCGCCGTCGCCGTCGCCGCCGGTAAGTCCTCGGCCGCCGCCCCTCGTGCTTGCGCCGGCCACAGGCCAAAACAGAGAAGGGAGGGTGCGCGGGAAAACAAGAGGAAGACGAGAGAAAGGAAAAAAAAAAGGAAGAAAAAAAAAGGGGAAAAGAAAGGAAATAGGAAAAATAAAAATGGGAAAATATGGAAAAATTCAGAAAAATTAGGAAAAATAGTTAGAAAATATTTGGGAAAATATTTGGGCAAAAATATAATGTTTTCTCGTGTATTTTCTCGAGTAATCTCGAATTCAAAAATCGGATTTTTGGAGATTTCGTTCTTGCGTCAATTTTTATTCGGAGTTTATCTATTTTCTTTCCGCCATCAAAAATATATTCTTTTGGTACTTGGGCCTCCAAAACTTTGGGTACCCATTTCTTTCAATTAACGCTTGTTAAATTTATTCTCTTAATCAAATTGGGTCGATGTTTTGCGAAAACCCTAAAATCCCGAACTCGCTTTTTAAATCGGATTTTATCCCAAAACTCTAGCCCTAACTCGAGTAGAATTTTAGGCTAAACATTTGGAGTCGTTTTTATGGTTCTTTCGATCTCTGGTATCTTTATTGAATTCGATCGAATTCAATTGATTTTTCGCACGTACGGATAGCAACCGAGGAAGCGAGCACGACTACGTTGAAGACCCCGCCAACAAGTGTGCGAGCAAGGCAAGTCAACACTTCCCTTTGAACATATTGATCCTACTTTGCGAAATGATGTTGATTTACACTTCAAATATGCATGCTATATACAAATGGATACCTATGCTTGATATACCCTACCTTGATATTGATTACCCTTAGATATAATCTTTGTAACCTTCGATGTGATATAACCGGAGGATAACTTCGGTAAAATGCTTAGCCCTGCTTATTTTAGATTCGTGCATACTCATGATTTTACAAAGAAGCTTCGTGCTTGGGCAACTATCTTTGGGAAGATAGTTGGAATACGGCATGTGGAGACATGAGCGCCACATTGCCCTGATCATAATGAAAATAGTTTTGATGGAAAATAAAAAGTACAAAACAATGTTTTAGACTGGGGCGGATGGATGGATTTGGGTGGATTCCGGTAAAGGCAAGAACCGTCCCTGGTTAATTAAGGAACGAGCCAGTACAACCATACTTCTCGAATGGGTATAGACCTAGCGGAGTAGATAGCCGAGCGGAGGCAGTATCCCTGCATAGTGGTTCTTGAGTGAAGAGGTGGTTCTAGTTATCGAGATAAGGCTGCGGCCTAAGTATTGAGTAATGAATGAGAATGTTGTGAAGTTTTCCCCTTACCCCGGGAGCGCCAGAACTCATCTTACTGCTAGAAAAGGATGGCTAGAGTGCAAGAGGATTTAAGTTCATGGAGCGGATACTGCCAAAGCGAAGTTATCGAAAGGCTTTGCCGTGACCATCCCATATGAAGAGATGAAAGCTCATTCAATGAGTAGTTGCGGAGTATGGGTAAAGTGTACATCCACTGCAGTGTGAGTAAATCAATCTGTTCGAATAGACGTGCTCGCGGTTAATGAGCGACGTGACAAGTTTCTCCCGTGGCTAGACTCATAAATTTAAAATAATGGGTTGGGATTGCATAATGATTTTGTGTGTTGGTGGACTCAACTTCTCGAACTGCGAGAAGGGGTGGACTCCCCAGAAAACCATGATGAACCGGAGGCGGGAAGCCATCCTTGGAATCACGATGGATGGTAGACAGAACCTTCACTGATGTAATATACTCTGAAACTAAAACTTGACCTGGCTAGAAGTTAGGTTTGTGAAATGATTTGTGAAAATTGGCTTTGTGCAAATGAACCACAGCCATCCTTTGAATGACCCTATCATGTGCATCATTCCATGTCGGCTTGCTGAGTACATTGGGTACTCACCCTTGCTATACGCACAAACCTTCAGATGGAGGAAACGAAGAACTGGAGGACCCCTATGCTTACTGCCAGATGGGCGAAGGAGGAGAAGGCGTCTACTAGGTCTTAGTCCCCGGTCGTTGCCTGTGGCAATCGACATGCCGCTGCCTTCCGACTGCTATCTTATTTAAATTCTGCTTTTGGTTGTATCCGGACCAGTAGGTCCTATATGTATTGGATATTGCCTTCGGGCTTATTATTGTAATAATTTTGATGTAAGACTATTCGTGCACTTTGCACCTGGTAATTCAGAACTGTATTCGTGGGTACCAAACTACTCGATCCAAGGATATGGTACTATGAACACGAATGATTCCGATCCTCGAAAACGGGGGTCGACAATCTGCTCATGGTTGCAGCTTGCACTTTCGCTGCTTAGGGAAGCGATCCTTGCACAAATGAACCCAAACCAAGTCTTCCGGTTCAAACAACATTTTCTTGCGCCCCTTGTTGGCACGTTTTTCATAAAGCTTGGTCATCTTTTCAATGTTTGCTCTAGCTCGATCATGAAGGTTCTTGATAAATTCAGCCCATTTGCTTGCATCAAAGTTCATACGTTCCTACATAGGCAAAGGTAAAAGATCGATGGGAGCAATAGGTTTGAAACCATAAACAATATCAAATGGACAAAATTTTGTGGTCGAATCTACCACTCTGTTGTATGCAAACTCCAGATGAGGCAAGCTTTCTTCCCACAATTTCAAATTCTTCTTTAGGACAGCTCGCAACAATGTTGACAGTATGCGGTTCACTACTTCGGTTTGTCCATCAGTTTGTGGATGACATGCTGTGGAGAATAGCAGCCTCGTTCCAAGTTTTCCCTACAAGGTCTTCCAAAAGTAGCTCAAAAACTTTGTGTCGTGATCAGAAACAATAGTCCGTGGCACGCCATGTAAACGCACAATTTCCCTGAAAAATAATTCAGCAATATGTGATGCATCGTCGCTCTTATGGCATGGAATAAAATGAGTCATCTTGCTAAACCGATCAACCACAACAAAGGTTGAATCTCTCCTCCTCTTAGTTCGAGGTAATCCAAGAACAAAATCCATTGAAATGTCCTCCCATGGAACTATAGGAATAGGTAAAGGAGTGTATAAACCATTAGGGTTCAAGCGGGACTTAGCTTTGTGGCAAGTTGCACAACGTAGAAAATGTATCTCTACATTTTTTTCTCATCTTGGGCCAATAGAAGCGATCGGCCAGGACTTGTTCCGTCTTTTTGGCACCAAAGTGACCCATAAGTCCACCGGCATGAGCTTCCTGCAAAAGCATGAAACGTGTAGAACAATCTGGAATACAAATTTTGTTAGCTCGAAATAGGAATCCGTCATGCAAATGGTATTTTTCCCAGCCCTTGCCATCACAACATTTAAAAAATTGTTTTGCAAAGTATGGATCAGCTACATACAAATCTTTAATGCTTTCTAGTCCAAGAATTTTAGAATCAAGTTGTGATAGCAAAGCATGGCGCCTAGACAAAGCATCGGCAATAACATTATCCTTTCCTTTCTTATACTTGACAATGTAAGGAAAAGATTCAATGAATTCACTCCATTTTGCATGTCTTTTGTTCAGTTTTAGTTGACCCTTAAGATGTTTAAAGATTCATGGTCTGAATGGATCACAAACTCTTTAGGTAAAAGATAATGTTGCCAAGTCTCGAAACTCCTCTCTAGCACATATAATTCCTTATCATAAACAGAGTAGTTCAGGACAGGTCCACTTAGCTTTCCACTGAAGTATGCAATAAGTCTTCCTTCCTGCATGAGCACACCACCAATCCCTACACCACTTGCATCACATTCAATTTCAAAGGTCTTACCAAAATCCGGAAGTGCAAGGAGTGGGGCTATTGTCAACTTCATTTTCAGCTCTTGAAACATGTTCTTTTGCGCTTCACCCCAATGGAAAGGTGTGTCCTTCTTTGTCAACTCATTTATTGGTGCAGCAATGGTGCTGAAATCTTTCACAAACCTGCGATAGAAACCAGCAAGACCAAGGAAGCTGCGCACTTGGCTCACTTTTTGTGGAGGCTTCCATTCTCGAATGGCTTTGATCTTTTCCTCATCTTCCCCACACCTTGACCTGAAACAACAAAGCCAAGAAAGACTACCTTGTCGATGCAAAAGGTGCACTTGTCAAGGTTAGCATACAAGCATTCTTTCCTCAAAACAGCAAGCACACATTTTAGATGTTCAACATGTTCTTTGAGAGACTTGTTGTAAATTAAGGTGTCATCAAAGTAAACCACAACAAACTTTCCAATGAAGGCTCTAAGCACATGATTCATCAATCTCATGAAGGTACTAGGTGCATTTGTCAATCCAAAAGGCATTACTAACCATTCATATAACCCAAACTTCGTTTTGAAGGTTGTTTTCCACTCATCTCCCTCTCTCATTCAGATTTGGTGGTAGCCACTTCTTAGATCAATATTAGTGGAAATGATAGCACCACTAAGTTCATCAAGCATATCATCAAGTCTCGGGATGGGATGCCTATATCTAATGGTGATGTTGTTAATAGCACGACAATCCACACACATTCTTCATGAACCATCTTTCTTTGAAACTAAAAGAACACACTTTCCTTCACATAACCTTTATTCAGGAGCTCCTGAACTTGGCGCTGAATCTCCTTTGTTTCTTCAGGGTTGGTTCAGTAAGGAGCATGGTTAGGAAGCGGAGCACTAGGAACAAGGTTAACTTGATGCTCAATTCCTCTCTTTGGTGGCAGTCCCGGTGGTACTTCCTCCGAAAACACATCTTCAAATTCCTGCAATGCATCAAAATAACACTTGGCAAAGTAGAGGGTAAGTCATTAGAAGAAAGAAGGTTATCCCTGTACAGGAGTACAAAGAACGTGGCATTGGGTTCATTCAATTTTTTTAAATCTCCCTTCCTAGCCATCATGACTATTCCCTCCTTTCCCATCATGACTATGTTTGTGGGTCACTCGTAATTGTTTCTCACTCTCTCGGTGTTTTCTTTTTAGATCATCCTTCAAAATTTCCTCCAGTGTCAAAGGAAGCAAAGAAATTCGCTCTCCCTTGTACATAAAAGATAGCTTGTTGGTTCTACCAAAAATCTGAACATCACGATCGTATAACCATGGTCTCCCTAGTAGCAGCTAGCATGCTTGCATAGGCACCACATCACACTCCACAAGATCATTATATTTCTCGATAAAGAAAGGAACTACCACAACATAATTCACACGCAGTGCACCGCAATCATTAAGCCATTGCATCCTGTATGGAGTAGGATGATGCCGCTATTTTAACCCCATTTGATCAACCAATTCTTGACTTGCAATGTTGTTGCAACTGCCATTGTCAACAATAATTCTACACAACTTGTCTTATATCATGCCTTGAGTATGCAAGAGATTGTGCTACTGTCCATTCTCTTCTTTCACCGTAGTAACACTTAGTACTCGAAGAGAAATGAAGCAATTATTATCACCTTCATCGGGTTGGATCTCACTCTCAACATTTTTAGGTTCTTCATCATATCTTGGACCTTCTTCCTCGGGATCAGTTTCAGATTCCCATTCACCACGCTCATTCACAACCATGGTCCTCCTACTTGGACATTGGGTTGCAACATGTCCACGACCATGGCATTTGTGGCACTCAATTTCTCTGCTATGTGTTGATGATGTTGCAGCTGAAGCAATGGTTGGGGTTTCTTCACTTGCAGCAGGCCGCTTTTGGTTTTTAGGAGATGATGATGTAGAAACCACCATCTTCGAAGTAGCAATAGATGGAGAGGGCCTAGCTGCAGCACCTTGAAACCGTCCCCCACCAAAAGAAGTACCAGGCTGCTGCTTGCGCCATGGGGCTGAAATTGAATGACTTGCATAAAATTTTCCACGTGCCTCTTGCTGAATTCTTCTCTCAGTGCGCATAGCTTGATCAATAAGGTCTTGCAAAGTACGATATGGAACATCTCAACAAAACCAGAAATTTCTTCATTGAGACCGCCTAAAAATCTTGCCATTTTAGACTGTGGATCCTCTCTAATTCCAGCCCATACTAACAGCAACTCCATCTCCTTATAATACTCATCAACTGATCTTTTTCCTTGCTTCAACATTTGCAACCTATTGCGAAGGTCACACTGATAGCTTGAGGGTACAAATCGCCTTCTCATCACTTGCTTCATCTCCTCCCAAGTATTGATATATTCACGCCCCAATACAAGTTGATTCTCCTGTATCTGGTTCCACCAAGTGAGAGCATAACCAGAGAACTCAACTGAAGCAAGATTCACACGTCGTTGATCTGAAAGATTATGTTCTCTAAAAATTTGATCACACTTCTCAGCCCATTCAAGATATGCATCTGCATCTTCCTTTCCAGTAAATTTTGGAATGCTCAACTTGACACGAGCAATGCTGTCCGGGTCATCTCTATTATGACGACCACGATGATGCTCCCTATCTTCATGATCAGCACGCCGGCGATAATCTTGGTGCCGCTCAAACAACCCTTCATTTGCAAATGGATTTTCATTATCGTCAAATCCTTCATCCGAACCACTATGAACTTCATCTTTATCATCAAAGCGAACATGACGACCATGTCCATGCTCTCCTACCACCACCACGACCATATCTGTAACGGCCATGAAAAGCATCTCCAAAACCAGAATTCTCTTCACCAGATTCTTCTTGTTGATGATGTGGAACCCTTACACCTGCTGCAGGGAGACGTTCATTGAACATCCTCTCCATGGCCTACATAAGAGAGTCTCCCAACTGGCGCAACTCAGCTCGTGCAACAAGGGGTTCATCTTCTCCACGACAGCTACCATGAACACTTGATTCAGATCCTACCATGTTAGAATCAATGGGCAAGAAAGTGGAATAGGTAAAATATGTGGAACCACACAACCTCATCTCTTACTTACCAATGTTCTTACACGTTCACAAGTATTGTGAGTGTGCTTGTGGACCCCCGATTTTGAGTCGGGAATCTTTCGTGTTCATAGTACCATTCCCTGGATCAAGTAGTTGGTACCCACGAATGCAGTACTGGATAATCAAGTGCACATGCACGAATAGTCTTACAATACCATTATTACATAAATAGGCCCGAAGGCATTGTTCATTCCACAGGACCTTATGGTCCGAATACAACATAAAAACAGAGTTTAGATAAGGCAGCGGAAAGAGGCAGCGGCTTGTCCATTGCCACAGGCAACGACCGGGACTAAGGTCTAATATGCGCCGTCAGTTCCTTCGCCCTCCGCGTAGTACGCGTAGGGGTCTTCTGGCTCTTCATTTCCATCAGCTGGAGGTTTGTGCGTATAGCAAGGGTGAGTACCAACCGTACTCGGCAAGTCAACACGAATTGATGCATATGATAGGGATATTCAAAGAACACGGCTAGGGTTATTTTTGCGTAAAGCCGCTTTTTCAATTCTTTTCACAAGCCTACCGACTAGCCAAAATCCAGTTTTAATTTCATGGTTCATTAATCCGGCGACGGTTCGTCTACCATCCATCGTGATTCCAAGGATGGCTTCCCGTCTCCGGTTCGTCATGATTTTCTGGGAGTCCACCCCTTCTCGCATTCTCGAGAAGTTGATCCACCATGAACAAAATCATCATGCAAACCCATCCCAGTTTTAAGTTTAAAATCTAGCCAAGCGAAAGTCTTGTCACGATGCTCAATATCCGCGAGCACGGCTATTCGAATAGATTGATTCATTCACACTGCGGTGGATGTACACTTTACCCGTACTCGCGACAGCCCAACAAATGAGCCTACGCCTCAACACATGAGACGGTCACGGCAAAGCCTTTCGATAACCTTGCTTTGGCAACCCGCTCCATGAACTTTAGCCCTCATGCACTCTAGCCGTCCTTTTCTAGCGGTGAGAGGAGTTCAGCGCACCGGGGTAAGGGAAGTCTTTCCATCTTTAAGTTTATTTAACATTAGTTTATTCCCACCATTCATAACAAAGGCCGCAGCCTCATTCTCATCCCATAACCACATCATAGAGAACCATCTATGCAAGGATACGCCTCCGCTCGGCTATCTAGTCGGCTAGGTCTATACCCATTCGAGAAGTACGGTTATGCGGCTCGTTTCCGGCTATCTCATGGCTCGGTCCTTAATTGACCGGGTCGGCACTTGCCTTTTCCAATCCACCCAAATCATCCAGCCCCCGTCTAAAACATTTGTATAGTACTTTCAATTTTCATCAAACTTAGTTCATCGGGGCCATGTGGCGCTCATGTCTCCACATGCCGAAGCTCAACTACCTCCCTAAGGTAGTTGCCCAAGCACAAAGCTTTTTCATAAAGTCATGAGTATGCATGGTCTAAGTTTAGCAGGCTAAGCGGTTTCAAGTCATGCTTCGGTTATTTGTATCACATCGCGAGTTACAAGGAGTAATTCTAAAGGTAAACAATAGCAAGGTATGGCATAACAAGTATAGGCAATCCGGTAAAGCATGCATGTTTAGAGTTTAAAATAACATCATTTCGCAAAGGGGATCAATATGTTCAAAGGGTGTGAAGACTTGCCTTGCTCGCACACTTGAGGGTGGGATCTTCAGCGGTGTCGATGCGGTTTCTTCGACGCTACCCGTACGTGCGAGAGATCAATTGAATTCAGTTAGAATTCAACTAAACACCGAGAGATCGAAAAGAACCACAAAAGCCATGAAAACCACTTCAAAGAGTTTTGCCGAAAATTCTACTCGAGTTAGAACAAGGGTTGCGAGGAAAAATCCGGGTTTTGGAATCGAGTTGATGACCTAGGGTTTTCGCAAAGTCGGCGATCGTAATAAATTTGGAAATTACGTTTGAAAATATCAGCGAAGAAAATTCATGCTCGAAATTTGAGGGTTTGGGTACAAAAGCGAAACCTATTTCGATGGCGGGAAAGAATTAAACGGAATCCGGATCGAAAAACGATGCGATTGGAAATTTCGGAAAACGCCCGATTCCGATTTTCAAACATTGCACCTGAGAAAACATGCGAGAAAATAATTTATTTTTGCCCAAAATTTTACTCAAGACTTCCCAAAATATTTTCCAAATTTTCCAAAATTTTTCCAAAATTTTTCCCTATTTTTCTTTTTCTTTTTTTTTTTTCCTTTTTCTCGGCGCACTTGTTCATTTGCGCCAAGCTGCTCGGCCGGTGACCGGCCGAAACAGAGCAGCGGCGCAGACAAAACGGCGGCGCAAAGGGGCTTACGGCGACGGCGGCTCGAGGAGGAGCAAGGGAGGCACGGGGACGCTTTGCGCCCGCGCGACGGCTAACGGCGGCGGCCCTCGGCGGCGGTGCTCGGGAACGGGGAGAGGAAGCGGCGGCGGTGCGGCGAAAGAGGCGGGCGCGGCCTTCTTATAGGCATGGCTGGGGCGAGGGAATGGAGGAGGGGACCGGCGCAGCTGGTGCCACGCGGCGCGCCGCGATTTGGGCCGGCTCGGCCGCGGCGCGGGCGGAGAAGCGCGGCGCAACGGGGCCACGTACGGCGTCGTGCGCGCGGCGCGAGCGGGGGCGCGCGGGTCGGCGGCGCGGCGACACGCGCAGCGCGGGCGCGGGCCGGGCAAGGCAGGCGACGGGCGGCGGCGCGGCGCGGGTCCGTCGGCGGCGGGGCGCGTGGCGGCACGGCGCTTGCGCGCGGGGCGGGGCGCGGCGCGCGGGGTTGTCCGGGGCCGGGTGCGGGCGCGGGCGCGCTCACGCGGCGCGTGGCGCACGCGGGTGCGGCGCGGTGCGGCGGGCGGCGCGCGGCGGCGCGAGGCCGGGCGGGACGGCGTCGAACAAGTGGCGACCAATGAACAGTGCGGCTTTTTAATTTCCGATTTTCCATTTTCTTTTCTCATTTTCTATTTTCTTTCCTTCTAAAAATTCCAAAATAAATCCTAATATCTCAAAAATAATTTTTAACATTATATTTTAAACTTTTTCTTGACTTTTATTTTCCATAATTATTTTTCATATTTATTTAAATTTCTTTTTCCAAATTTTCATAATTCACCCATTTTATTTTCAAAAATTTCCCAAATTTCGAGAACTTCGCGAGAATTTTATTGTTCATCATGTGTCTTAATTCATCTTTTCCCAACCAAAAATTTTATTTTATATGTCCCGAACACGTTTTCACGAATCCGCACTTTCCTCGAATTCCGTTTTAAAATCCCGACGCGGCTTTCGCATCACCGTTTTGACAACTCCGAAACCTCCAAAAACTCCGAAAAGGGAATTGATCACGTAACAATTTATGCAACGAGGTGGCAAATAAGAAGCGACAAACCCGAGAAGAAGCAATAGGCCACGGTTTTTGAAAGTTCCGATTTTTACGTTCCGATTTTGATTCTCCGATTTTTAGGATGTCACGGTGCTCGAGTGGCGATACAGGTAGTTGTGATTAAGTGATCGAAAGGATACAAGACGAGAGGTTTGGTTTCGTTTTTTTGTGGAGCTATAGGTGGCTGTCAAGGAAGGCTACGATACTGGAACAAAGTGACACAAATCGTTCAAACAAGATATAAATGTTGTTGTCCAGTGCACCACAAGCTTGAAATTTTCATATATGAAACTTGGACTTACACAATCCGCAACACAACCCTTTCACTTCTCTTATTTTCTTTTTTTTTGACTATTTCTTTCTGTGGGGAATGCTCCCTCGGGGTAGCCCACGCTAAGGGAAAGGGGTCGGACAGGTTGGACCGGGAGTCCTCGAGCTGGGGTGGCAGCCAGACCTCGGGCGAGGACGGTCGGCCCGACCTCCGCCCCTTAGCCCGATCGTTGCCCCTTAGCCCGACCTCTACGCACGGCTCCGACCCAAAAAGGGCAGGCTTTTCGATAAGGAGGCTTCCTTGGCAAGGCTCGCAGATAAGACAAGGAGGGACAAGCCGACAGAGGATGACGTCACCCAACAAGACTGCGCACAAGACGCCTGCAGCGAGTGGATCCCGAGGTAGGACTGCGCACAAGATGCCTATGGCGAGCGGATCCTAAGGCAATTCCGTTTTGCTTTTCAGCTTTAGCCTGTATTTGCTTTTTGCTTTACGACCAAGTTTTCGTGTGCCCCAAGCCCCCTGTAACTGCCCCCCTTGGATTATAAAAGGGAGGGTAGATCGTGCGGGTGGGGGGCAGATCCAAGAACACTCTTTCACACCTGTACTCAACAACCATGATCTTTCATCAACCTAACACAGAACACAGGAGTAGGCTTATTATCCTACGGGATGGGCGAACCTATCTAAAAAACCTTGGCTCATCTTGTCCCGAGTCGACCATCAGACCCCTTGGTAGAACGTCCCGACCACTCTCTCACCTCCTCGGGCACCCCCTTGGAGGGCAGCTCAGCACCCCATCGACACTTTCTCTCTTTTTTTGGACTTTTTTTAGTAAACACAAGATAACAATTGAGGGTGAGGATAACAAAAATGAAACAATAGTATAATGGAAGAACAACGATGGTGACTAGCAACAATATGAACGAAATGAACACAAAGTAACAGTACCACCAAATGGCTATAGGATTTTTTTGTGGCTTTTTAGTGGGTTATAGGATATGACAAAACATAAATATATGTGATGGATGAAAACAGTAGTGATGGTAAACAAAAGGATGGATAAGTGGATGATAACAAAACCTACCGTGACAACGATAGCTCTGATACCAAATGATAAGTATCGATATGTATCGGCAAGAGGGTGGCCCGATCTTAACGACAGTAGGTTTACGAACAAAAGATAACTTGCTGCGAACAGTGAGTAACTAGCTTTATACCTGACCAAGGTTGGATGTGACCAAGCGTCGGGGAGAGAGGCACCGAAACCTTGAGGACTTTGACTCGATCTCCGAACGATCGCAGAACAACAAACCAGGACTAATCCACACAATATTGCGCAACCAAATAGAAAACCGTAGAGCACGAAGTAGGGGACCTCAGAGAGATCTTTCTCACAAGCTCACGATGAACTAGCAAGAACAAAGGTGAGTAGACACTCAAACAACTCGGCTGCAACATACCATATTGGTTTATCAAATGATCCAAAAGTTATCTTTGCTTTAGGAGCAACGGGATATTTATACTAGGAACAACCCTCCTAGATGGGTGCAAAACTGAAATGGAAATGAAGATGCATAGTATGTGAAAAGGCTTCCACAGAAACTACTCCCGAAGTGGCCTCGGATGGCTATTGGTCTTCTGCGCATCTTCACTAATTTGGCCATAACTTCATCTTGGAAACTCCAAATGATGATCGGTTTATTGGGTGTGAAATTAGACTCAATATGCTTTCCAGCCATATGTAGCATGCACCATGAATTATTGTAGAATGGCATAGTTTTGCATGAGAATCTTAAACATCATGCATTTGTTTGGCTTCTGAGCAGTCTCCACAGTAAATGGCTCATAACTTTTGATTGGGAACTCCAATTTATGAACCATTTGTTGGACGTAAAACTAGACTTGATAAGATTTCCATTCATAGGTCACACACCTTCTAACTCTTTGTATTCTGTCTGTAGTGATTTTCGCAATTTGTTGTCCGAACCCGATGTTCAAACCCGATGTCCAAACCCAATGTCCGAACCCGACTGCTATCCGAACCCGACTGTTGTCTGAACCCAATGTCCGAACCCGATGTTCGGGGTCTTGGCATTCTCCAACTAGGTCTTTGATGATCCATAGCTTCACTGTGAAACTGAGCAAGGTCAAAGTACAGAATTAGGTAGCAAAGAATTCTCATTAACATTTATATTAAAGGTAGCGAGGAATGAATTCACCTGCTCTTGTAGCTTCTTTGCACGACTATGCATGATCGGTCCTTCATGCATGGAGATTGGATCAGCTACTAGACCATGCGCTGGGATGTCCTCATCACCTTGCCGCCATCATCTTGGCTTGCTGCTCGGTTCTTTGATGGTGTGTTCGAGCGGCAGCAAGGCGGAAGAGAGGATGATGACGGCTAGGGTTCACCACTAAGCCGCCCGTGCATGGATGACGCTAGGGTTACCATATGATAGCACATGATGTTATTTTAGCAAAAACCAACAAACTAATCTTGAGTGACAACTCAACCGCGTGACATGGCGTCGCATGATGAAAATTGGAGTGAGGTAGGATTAACCAGACATGTGCTTCTATTAGGCCTAGAAGTTGGCCGACCAGCGGCCCAAAATTTCACATTTTGGTCCTTTTCAAAACTTATTTCAAAATAGGTCCCTACCAAAAATTATCACCAAAAATAGACCCCGAGCTCAACGCCAGGGCTGATGACACCGAGCTCTAACACCTCAGCACCAACCGCCTCGGCGCTGAGATCATGACGTCCATCAGAAGCCATCGAGCGGAAGGTGGGGCCTATAGGCCGACGTGGCAAGGTCGGTGCCAACCAGCTCGGCAACGTGACCTCCCCAACCTCGGCGCCGAGCTGTTGGCGGCGAGGTGGGGGGACATAGGCCACGTGCGTGCGAGTCATCCCAGGACCAGTTCTTTCTTCCTTCTCTCCTTTTCCGCGGCTCGGTGCGGGGGCTGCCCCTCTCTCTCCTCCCCTTCAAAAATAGAGCAAAAGTCCATGAAATCTTCACATTTTGGAGGGGAAATCGTTGGGGGACATAGTACCAAGGTAATCTCCTGCGAATCCTCTCTTCACTTCTCGCTTTTTGCATGGATTAGTTCATTTAGGGTTGAACCCTAGAATGGGATTGGGACTAATTTTTTCAAATTAGTTGGTTCTCTATGTTGTGGTTGTAGTAGTTATTGGTGATGCAATGCTCAGATATGGCTAGAACCCTAAAATGAGCACTATGATTAGGGTTGAGGCATTTAGGGTAGAACCCTAATTTTTTGCCCCAAATTAGGGAAGAACCCTAAACTTTAAACAAAATGTGAGGGTTCAAATTAGGAATGGATACCTATACTCGTTTAAAATGGAAGATTGGATATATTTAGATATTATTGGGGAAATTCATTTGGGGACTTAGTTGTAGGTTAGAAAAGTCCTTTTTTGCAAATTCAAGTTTTTAAAAAATGTATTATGCTGATATGTCAGTTAATGTTGTTGATGAATAGATTGGTGCAATTGCACCATGGTGGTTCTGTGGTATAGCAAAGTAACAATGGTAGCCATTTCGAGGGGATGAGTGTTAAGCAACTTATATTTGGTGGAAAACTTAGTTTTGAGGAGGTAGTTTGCCGTACAAAGGATGTGCTGGGATGGAACAATGAGTCTGTAGCTATGCAAGGTAGATATGATGTTGGAGCTGGACCCATTTCACACAAGTACATGCTAGATTTGAATGGGGAGATGGAGTGGGAAACATACATGGATATAGTGTTGGGGTCACAATTCAAGTAGCTTGAGGTGGTTGCTTCGAAGCTTGACCGTAGTGAATACATAGATGATTCTTTAGACTTGAATCACACACTATTTTATCATGAACCAAACAACGAGGCATTTGATGATGAAGGAATTATGAAAAATGAGAAAGTTCCAACGGTTGGAAACCATGTCAAAGATAATAATCAAGAGGGAGATGGCTTGATAGGGGGAGATGGTGAAGGGGCTGTAATGGATGCTCAAATAGCATCCAGGGTTCAGTACATGCTTCGACAAAGAGTGTATACTCGGGCGGAGTGTGAGGAGACTTTGTTGAATAGTGGATTGAGTGTTGATTTGTTGGACCAACATTCAGAGGGGGATGATGACGCAACTGAGGAGGAGGCATATGAGGATGAGTATGCGATAGACTCAAATGATGATCACGCAGTTGCCAAGTTGTCTCAGCTAGAAAGAGAGGTGTTTGAGAAATTAGTTGGTCGCAATCCTGAGGTTGTTCAATTCGAGGACCTTAGCAAGTCTGAGCTAGTAGTTGTTGATGGAGGTGTAACATACAATGGCATCATCGATGCAATGGGTGAGGAGCCGAAGAAGGATTTGGAATTTTCGATCTCTTGAGCTCTTACAAATATTGCTACAGAGTTACTCGATCAGTGTGCATTGCCTGTTCCATGTTAAGCACTCCAATGCTTCTAAAAAGTACACAATGGCATGCATCAATGAATCATGCAAATGCGAGGTTCGTGCAAGGAAGACTAAGGATGGGAGGTGGAGGGTTATCAGTGTAGGCAAAGTGCCCACATGTTGTAGTGCTGAGGCATAGGGCAAGCACTTGCAACCAACTTCTATGTTCCAGTAACAGGTTGCAACCATTTGTCCGAGCTGAGCCGACCTTGACTCCTGATGCTATAGTTGAGGCCATGGAGGCCATATGGCACTGTTGTCCATCTTACGGTATCGCTTGGCTTGCAAAGCAGGTGGCTATGAAGAACATATGGGGAGATTGGGATGAAGCATATGGCTACGAATCAAACTTGTATGGAACTCATCCATCTCCTTGTCGATCCACTCCACAAAGTCACAAAGAGGAGGCGAGATCTTCGGTGCCTGCAAATTACAACACATATTATATTTTGACGACAAAGTTGCATAGATTCAAGGCGGCACCATCAAAAATAAATAAATTTATCTCCAGTGGCTTCTTCGCCTTTCCCTTCTTTCCCTTAGGCAGAGGCTTAGGCTTCTCTCGATTTACGCATAGTTACAGCACACCTAATACCTCTGGTCGTAGGTGTCCCAGTCATCACTAATATGGTGTGGTAAATTGCCTCGAAGTCAGCAACCTCGAAACAAATTTTTTCGTCCAAAAATTATCCCGGGTGCCAAAGTTGACTGGAAGAGTAATCTACCTGAGTGGTGTTGAAGATAACCCAGGGATTACCCCGTGAAACGAAGCGAAACTCTGCTTCAACTTGGATCTTGGAATCTGCATCTCATCCAGTGTTTTAGTAAATAGGATATTGAGCACGCTACCACCATCAATGAGGATATGCTTCAATTTGATGTTGCAAACCACTAGGTCTAGAACCAGTGGATACCACCCCGGGTGAGCCACTCGGTCCGGATGATCCGAGCGATCAAACATAATTGCCACCTCGGACCATCGTAAATATTGTGATACTTTCAATTGAATCGCGTTGATCTTTCGATCAGTAAGCTTTTGTCTTCTCTTGGACTCGTATGCAAGCGGGCCTCCGAAGATGTGATTTAACTCGGCTCGATGGTCCTGAAAGGAACCTGCATCGGTATCACCATCATCTTTTTTTTCTACCCTAAAGTTCCTTCACCTGCAGCGGTCTTGAGCTAGGTCACATATTCTTCAGCAAACTTCTAGTAGATGAAGCAATCCTTGGCTGTGTGTTTGGAGTTTGGATGATGCTGGCAAGAGTCGTTCATGATCTTGTCATAGATGCTAATGCGTGGACGTTGTTGTTGATGATTCAAAGTTGTGGTCACCAAATCCTCGGGTTTACACTTGTGATCTTTTTTGTTGTTGTTACGTTGTCCTTTTTGGGGCGCCAATTGCTTCCTGGCTACTTCTCTTGGTGTGATGATTTGATGGCATCGTTAGATTTGGCATAAGAATTTGTCATCTTAAATAACTTCTTGACCATCCTCGAGGGTTTACACCCAAACTTTCCAATCAGCAGCTCGTTGCAGATCCCCTTCTGAAAAGCAGCGATGTTGACATCGTCGATGAATCAGGGATCTTGTTACGGGCTTCAGAAAAACACCGAATATAGTCTTTTAAAGGCTCATCAAGTCTCTGAATCACGTGGTACAAGTCGAAGTGGGTTCCTGGGCTCTCGAAGGTGCCTTGGAAGTTAGCGATGAAGTGGTCACAAAGTTGGCTCCAAGAGTCGATTGAGCCCCTTGGTAAGCTAGCCAGCCAACTCCTAGCGGATTCGGTGAGTCCTACAGGCAAATAATTCGCCACAGCTTTGGTATCACCTCTTGCTGCACGGATGGCCAGGGTGTAGATGGTAAGTCACGACTCGGTCAGTTTTGCCGTCATATTTTTCAATCCCTGTTGGTTTAAAACCACTCGGCCAATCCACTCGACGTAGTTCATGAGTGAAAGCTGGAACCCCATCATCGCCGGCGTCGGGGGAGTACCTTCGGTCTTCATAGCAAGCTCGGTGCTCCTGTTCGCTATGGCATTTATTGAGCTCTTGCCTCAAATCGTTGGGTGCTAGTGCATGCTGCTGGTAGTCATCATTGTAGTTAGGGTCGTCGTGATGATTCCTGTTGTAAAAAAGCAGAGCGCGGCGTCGGTCGTGTGAATCGATCGACTAGTCTGGACGTCGTCTTTCATTGTCATGATGATGCAAGTTTGATCTTGTGCGCCCTTTGCTACACTTAGGTGCCCGATAATCTCTGGAACTTAGAGGTGGAAGGCGGCTGCCCATAGGTGTTTCTGTAGTAGATTCCTCGGCCCAACGACTGTCTTCGGCTTCTTGCGGTATGGTAGCGGCAATTATGGTCTTGACTTTATTTAAGAGTGGTGTCACATTAGGTGGGGCCGCCTCAATAACGGTGTCAAGTAAAGTGACTGCTGTGATCGCGTTTTGCTAAGGCGTGATGAAGACGTTAGTGTCGTCGACGCGAGTTTGAAGAATAGCATGACGAGACGTACGCCCAGTTGAAGCCAGATCTCGCCTTCTTCGGTCTTCCTCTTCCTTGCGCTTGCACTCCTCTTCAAGCCTTGCACGCTTCTCCTTCGCTTCCCTAGCCAAACGAGCCCATGCCTCTTCGTCTATAACTGGATCTGAACACACCAAAGAGAAGTGGGATATAGTCGTCGTCGAACTCGAAACTACCCATACTCTTGGTGTCGGGATCATTGTAATCGTTAGAAGAGCTGAGGTAGTCGGTGATCTTGGTGTCGGAGCAAGATCCGAGTGATTGGAGCATGACGCCGACCTCCCTGAAGCTCAATCTGAGTGAAGCAGAAGCTTGTTCGGATCGGAACCTACAAGGCACACAATTTGGTTTTCTAGTCTAATCAAACTTGATATCGGTTTTCTAGTTTAATATACAATATTGTCGAACTAGGACTTTGGATCGTTCCTTAATACACAAGGAAACATAATACCCAAGTCACGATCAGTTTCATATTCCATATATATAATATATCCCTCATATCCATTCAGATAATCCAGCCATGTAGATATATGGTACCCATAATCTTCATAGAGGAAGAAGTGTATGGGCATGGACAGAGGGGCATTTGAACTCCTCCACCCCAACGGGCCTGACAATGAGGTTGGGGAGGTCAGCGCCGATGCGGCTGGCGCTGACCTTTGCCACGCCGGCCTGTGGGCCTCGCCTCCCACTTGACGGCTTGTGATGAACGTCACGACCTCAGCGCCGAGGCGGTTGGCGCTAAGGTGTTAGAGCTCAGCGCTATCGGAGCCCGGTGTCTATTTTTATGATAGTTTTCGGTATGGATCTATTTTGAAATACGTTTTGAAAAAAGAGCTAAAATGTGAAATTTTTGGGGCCAGCGGCCTATCCAGTGTTATTTCATGTCATATTTTCATAATCGACAGCTAGGGATAAAAAAGGCCATGAAAATTCCTGACCGATCGAGCGTCGTTTCCATTATTTCTAATTCTAGGAATTTATAAATTTTAACTTTTTTTCAACGCCACGTTATTGTTAACACTGAATACTATTCAACTGATAAATATAATCCCCCGCCGACCAAATATTGTTTTCTTCAGTTTTCGAAGAGAACTACCTATTCCGATCCGATTGATCATTCCCAACCTCTTGTTTTCATCCCTACCGACAGGCGACAGTAGTGTGGCTTCGAGCAACAATACGGAGTGAAAGTTAGAGAATTTTTGGCATTTATAATTTTATTTTTTAAAAGATTTACAAAAATAATTTTCGGATTCGAAAATTTGCAAAACTAGTCGCTTCCGTCCTCCGGGAGGGCGGGATTTAAAACGCCCTCCCGGAGGGCGTTTTATCCGGCGTGGCGACGGCCGTTGGGTGCCGTCTCGCGCGCTGGATATTTTGCAGGCGGCCCTCTTCCCGCCCTTGGTAAGGGCGTTTTTCCCTGTTCACGGGGGCCGCTGCAAAAAGGGCGGCCGCCTAGCTTTTGCGGCGGCCCTTCCCGCCCTACCGAGGGCGTTTTTCCCTGTTCATATAGGGGCTACCGCAAAAGGGCGGCCACCCGGCCTTTTGCGGCGGCCCCTTCCCGCCTTCCGGGGGCGTTTTTGACCTTCCCGCCCTCCGGAAGGGCGTTTTAGCTGGGCGTATATAAGCCGAGAGTCAAAGGATTTATTCTCATTTGCATCCTCCCAAATCCAGAAAAAAGAACAGAGAGAGGGGTGAGGAAGAGGAAGGAGCGCGGCGAAGTCTTGCTGGATTGCGTACTCCATCTGAGATAAATGCAATATCCCGTCGTTATTTTTTTTGTTAGTTAGTATGTAAATGCAATATTAGGAAAAATGTAATTTTTTAATATTTGAATAGTTATTGAATATTTTGTTTTAGATTTGTAAAACAGATGATTTAATTTAGATCAACTTAGATAATTTAATCGACAGTAACATAGGTAGAATAGATAGATCAACAAGGATAATTTAATGGCATTAACATAGGTAGAATAGATAGATCAACTTAGGTAGAATATGTTTGGATCTATGTGTAAATTATATGAGTAGATGGTAAGCACTATAGATAATCGTACGTATAATTTCGTTGATAATCAAAATATGTGTAGATATAAAGTACGATTTGATTTAAATTAGTTTACAAAATTTGTCAAATTTAAATGAACGAGGTACAATTGGCGGTAGATGAAACGAACAAACCGATTCGGGATATTTTAAGATGTAGACCAGAGAACATATTGTTAAAGAAATTAACTTAGGCACAGAATCATCTAGGCAACATATTCGTAGTATGGAATAAACTCAGTTTTAATTTGTTTGTCAGGCACTATGGCAAGTAAGATCATATTTCAGATAGTTTACGGTGAAGGCAATGTTAGATACGGTCCAGAAGGTGTAGATCTGTCAGAATTTAGGATGAAATTGAAGGGCATCGATAGGCCAGCTGAGAAAACATTTGAGTTAGTGTATAGTTGGTTGCTACGTGGATTTAAAGTGGATACAAGAGTGAACACAATGTCTCTATCCGTTGTAGTAAGTCGTGCAACAAAAGGATATTATTGGGAACTTATGCCTATAGATAACACTGAGTCGTGGAAACGTTATGTGGACATGGCACTTGAAAGGTCCTGGCCCCTTGTTATTTTTGTGGCATTACACAAAATCGATAGCAGTAATACAATGCAAACAGAGTATGGTGAAGGTCCGAGCAATGAAGCAAGCTTGGAGGAGGCGATTGGCGTGGCGGACGAGGGGGAGAGAATCGAAGCAATTGTTGAAGAAATGGAGAGGGAGGATTCTAAAAATGAGCAGGCGGAGGGCGATGAATCATTGGACGAGGAAGAAGATGTCATGCCCGTCGATTGGGAACAAGCTGATTTCTCTCAGCTTGTTATCTCGGAAGGGCAACATGTTTCATTTGAATACAAGGATAACGGGTCATCCAGGGTGCTAGGTATGCTCATAAGGAAGACATGAAAGAGGCAGTGAAGCATTGGGCGGTCTCTTTGCATAGAGAGTTTAGGGTGGTGAAGTCTACGAACTATGTGTATGATGTGAAGTGTATGAAGGATGATTGTCCGTGGCGCATTCATGCATATAAGGGGAAATGGAGTGACTATTGGAAAGTGAGCATTGTTGGTGAGCACACATGTCTGTTGCCGGGGGTAGATAAGTACCACTGCAACATCACCTCGGCGTTTGTTGTCGGTGAGATGTATAGCCATGTTCTTAAAAACACGGATTTTGAACCAGGCTCCATTATTAAGCACATTGAGAACAAATTCAAGTATACTATTAGCTATGCCAAGGCTTGGAGGGTGAAACAAAAGATATTGGAGATGAGGTATGGCACATTTGAAGCATCGTATGACAATTTACCTCGTCTATTAGCCACCATTGCTCAGAGAAACCCCAATACCTACTACGACATTCAGACCTTTCCATCATCTACTGATTCGAGCAAGAGCATGCTGCAAAGAGCCATTTTCTCGATTGGTGCTTGCATCAACGCATTTGTGCACCGTCGCCCGTGCTGTGCATAGATGGAACCTTTCGACAGGGCAAATACGGAGGTCGATGCGACGGCGATTGGAGCAGATGGGAACAACCAGGTGTTACCTATGGCGTTTGCATTTGTCGAGAGTGAGAACACCGAAAGTTGGTATTGGTTCTTGGAGAGAGTTCGATGCCAAGTCGTTCGTATGAGGCCCAATGTTTGTCTCATACATGATCATCATGTGGGCATGCTGAGGGCAATCGACTATCTTCAGAATGGTTGGCCGGAGAGGGGACTTCCAGCTAGGTGGCTTGATGTCCGGAGTAGGTGGTGCATGCGGCATATGGGAGCCAATTTCTACAAATAATTCAAGAACAAGTACCTGATGGATCTATTCAAGAGGCTATGTGGTCAAAATCAAGAGAAAAAATTCAATGAGATGTGAAGGTTGGATGAGCTGACAACGAAGCAAACCGACGAGCAATCTCGTTTGCCATAGGTTGACGAGCCTGCAGTACCTCTTGGTCCATTGCATAATGACCCGCCAACAATGAGAAGGAGGTATGCACCATCAATACGTAATTTCTCCCACTAGATAGAGAATGAACCGAAAGAAAAGTGGTCTCTGTTGTATGACACTGACGGAGCTCGATATGGTATAATGACAACCAACCTGGCCGAGGTGTACAACTGGTTGATGCGAGGAGTTCGGGGGCTTCCATTGGTGGGTATTGTGGAATTTATCTTTCATGGCACTCAGGCATACTTTAGGGATAGATTTAAGAAAATATCCCCTTTGATGGTCGATAACAACATTGTATTTGGCAACGTGGTGACGAAATATATGCAAGATAAAATTCTAAAGGCTATGAAGCACAGAGTAATCCCCAAGGAACCCAAGTTCATAGGTACGAGATCATGTGTGTTGCAGGAGAAGGCGCGGCATCAACCGTGTTCAAGCTGTGCAGGAATGTGTGCTTCATGCGGATGGTGGTTGTAGTTGCAGGTGTATGAAGCCGAAGCTTAGACATCTGCCTTGCTCACACGTCCTTGCCGTAGCTGGGGATTGCGGCATAGTTCCAGATATCTATGTGTCACCGTACTACAGGAAACAATCAATTTTTTATACGTGGAAGGACGAGATATATGGTTTTGGGATATCAGGATCGTACACAACACTGAGGCCACAAGTGTTCTACATTCCAGATCCGTCGAAGTTAAGGATGAAAAAGGGACGTCGTCGATCGAGACGCATCAGAAACAACATGGAGGCTGGGGGAAGGACCCTACGTTGCAGCAAATGCGATGAGCGCGGACATACATATAAAAAATGTCCGAAGAATTCAGAAACTTCAACCGTCGCAGGTCCAGGTCTATCCGGACAGTCCACCGATGGCAGCCGTCCATCGGGAGAAGGAACAACAACAAGGCGACCATGTCCTAGACGTGCTCGTGCGGCGACTACGTCGTCCGCTGGCGATGCAATGGCTTGATTATTTTCTTTGCTCCTTTCAATCTAGTGGTGATTTGATATTTGTAATATTTGTTATGTTGTTGCCATCTGTCGTGCGTGTAATATTTATCATTGTGAGATATGAACTATTTTATTGTTGTTGTGATATTTTTATGTTGTGTTTGGTAGTTTGAATTACGATGTGTAATTTTTGCAATGTTTAGATATAATGGACCATTTATGTTATTTATTCATATTGTTTGGTTTTTTCCTTATGAATTGCTTACTAATGTATTCATGTAATCATGCAGGTATGACAGATGATACACCAGCTCTTTTCAGCAGGTCGGTCGACAGGGTGCACAGGTCGTACTTGTCGGCAGTGCAGGGTGCTCAGCTGACCACCTTTCGTCTACGCCCGTCGCGCGAGTTGTTGCGTGTCAATCCGTGACACGTCCAGTGGTATGATCATCCTCTTTTGATTTATGACAGTAATTTTATACCGGACACTAATATTACACTTGATGATATGCAGGTTGCGTGAGTCTGGCCTGATCGCGATTAGTAGGCTTGTTGAGGCGCGTGCTGATGAGCACGACCAGGCGAGACGGTGGGATGCGGACCGGTCCCTGATAGCTGCTTTGGTGGATCGGTGGCGTCCTGAGATGCACACCTTCCATCTTCCTTGTGGGGAGATGGCACCGACGCTGCAGGACGTCTCGTACCTGCTAGGGCTACCACTAGCCGGAGAGGCTGTCGGGCCTGTGGATGCTATTGGTGGATGGAGGAAGGACATCACTGCACGATTCGCTCAGGTGATGAGGCTACCGAGGCTCCCAGCTGTTCAGGCGATCTACCCTTACGCCACCACCGGGCCTACGAAGACTTGGATTATGCAGTTCACAGTAAGTTAACTTAAAGACTTCGTTATTTTTTATTACATGTTATGATTGTTAACATGGTTTTCTCCTTTGTAGGCCGACAAGATCCACCCCGACGCCGACGAGTACTCCGTGCAACGCTCGTTAGAGGCGTACCTGCTTTGGATGTTCGGGTGGGTGATGTTTACCAACACGTCGGGGAACACTGTAGAGAGGGGGCTTATCCACTATGACCGGTCGATAGCGGACGCGGAGATAGACTTCGTGCCTCAGTGGAGTTGGGGTTCAGCAGTCCTCGTAGCCACCTACCGTGGCGCGTGCACGAAGACGGATCCAGGAGCGATCTTCACAGGCTGCCCCCTTCTGTTACACTTTGGGCTGCGGAGCGGTTCGCGATCGGCCGACCGATCGTCGACACCTCTCCTTACGACGCAGCACCCGCGTTCGAGAACCCAGCCGACGGGCCTACGATGGGCTCGTACTGGTTTCGACGCAACATAAGTACAAATTCTTATTTCTTTCAAATATTCAAATTGTGTTGAACAAAACTTGTAACCACTTGAATATTTTATTTTCGCAGCATCATTACGCCCACGCTCAGGTGAGACGGAGCTACCCGGACTTCGTGTTCGAGTTGGACCGTCTCCAACCTTACGACGTTGTCTGGGAGCCGTACACGCAGCAGGCGGTCGCAGATCGAGCGTCTCTAGGCCTCTCCACGTTGTGCACGTGCGACTCGGCTTACTGGATGACGTTGATCCCGCTAGTGTACGACATTTGTGTCGAGCCTCACAGCCCAGGCCAAGTGATGAGGCAGTTCGGACTGCGGCAGGGATTCCCGGTAGACGTAGCGGTTGCCGTTCCCCACCAGGACCACCAGTGAGTATTTCTATTTCAACTTTACTACTATTGCCTCGAATGAAATGGAACTATAGTCGACCTTTACCGTGTACGCAGGTTGACTCGACGGGGACAGCAGGGAGGCTCCCACTGAGAACCACGTATGCAGCAATACGTGGCGGACTGGCTGATAGCCACAGAGGAGGTGATTGGCGAGATCTACGGCCACTCCTAGGAGAACTACACTGCCTACCTTCGGTGGTACCTACTGCAGACGCGTCCGCGTGACCTTCACACCGGCCACGCAGCAGCAGCACCAGGCAGCGGTCACGGACACCTACCCCAGGCACCGAGACCAGGACTACTTCGTTGGGGTACGTCATGATTTCTCGGCCTTAATGCCTTTGTACGTCATTATTCTTGTTTATTTCATCGATGAACCTAATTTGTTTCTATTTTTGTAGGCCAACGCCGCACGGGCATTGAATGTCGAAATCGACTCGGTGATGCTGAGGTTGGACGCAGGCATTCACCTGAACGACGTGGAATAGAAGATGACGTTCCAGCGGATGCAGACGACGGCATGTTCGATCTTGCGGATCTTCTCTTGTCGTTCAGCCGTCGACGTGGTACCTCCGCAGGTTGCTGCAGGTCCACGTCCACGCGGTCCGGTACCAGGATGGTCACCACACGGCACTGGTGCCTCCACAGGTTAGTTCCACTCATTTTCATTGTGGCAACCCTACAACGTGATCTAACAAACCAAATGCCATGTAGGTCCGACGCTACCGACAGGGGATACGGCTAGCGCGAGTGGATCGTTGATCCCTCGGGCTTTCGCGACTCGGCCGACCACTGTGAGCTTTGCTGGAGCGAGTGGATCCTCCATTCCTCGTCCCCTCACTCAGCCGGGAGGTGAGCAAGCGTCTGTTAGTGATATGCCCTAGAGGCAACATGGAGATGTTGGATATCACGTCAATGTTTATGTATAAATGAATAAAGTGTTATTCAGTTTCATGAAATAGACATCTTGTATTGATCAATAAGTACGTGACTTATTTATGAGACTCTTTATGTATGAATCTATTTCTAAACGATCCCTGATCATATGTCATATTGTTGGAACAAATATGATTCTAAGATCGGCATGTTTATTGATTGATGATCATGTCTCATAGATCATGGGTATGGAGATACCAAATCAATAAACATGGACATATGTATTAGAGAACACATTGTTGGATAGACCCACCATGAGACACTACAGGAATTAATGTGTCATTAGTTGGTCTCAGGTAGTGTTGGTACAAAGTTCTTAGACCTGATATCATCATAGATTCCAACATGTGTAGTAGCCTACTTTGGAACTACCAAACACTATTCCGTAACTGGGTAGTTATAAAGGTAGTTTTCGGGTTTGCTATGAAACATGGAGTGAGATGTGAATGATCAAAATAGAATTTGCCCCTCCTTTGGAGAGATATCTCTGGGCCCCTCGAGGTAATGGATTATGGAAATGCATGGCCATGCTAAGTTGATTGAGGAGTCAATCAACAGACAGATAATCCAATACGGTTCGAGTGAATGGTTAAGCTATTGAAGGGATGGCACACATCTTGCCTATAGCTTAACTGGTATTGTGAGGCAAAGGGATTTGTGTACACATTACAGGTTCAGAGCCGATATTATATTCTTGTATACTATGGTGTCAATATATGCTGCTAGGCGCCGCTATTGACAGGTCGGCTAAGTTGGACTCGAGCCGACGATCGGCTAAGTTAGACTATGGCCGAAACGGAGTATACCTGAACCTACAGGGTCGCACGCTTAAGGGGATAAGAACAGGCATTCGAGTTGGACTCGGATATGGCTCGATCGGATAGGGATCCGATCGGATAGAGTCCTATGGGCTTACGACGTATGGGCGGCCAACTCTGTGAGATTCGGATAGGATCCGATTCAAAATAGAGTCCTGATTGGCCACTAGTCCTAGTCGGCCAACTCTATATAAAGGGGTGAGGGGTGGAGAGTTGAAACACATCAGTTGAATTGCATCGCACCGAGATCAATCTCCACGGAAACCCTCCCCACCTTCGAGCCAAACCCTAGCCTTGCATCGCGTGCTAGCACACGAGTGTTCGGCGTTCTGTTCCCGGACGTGTGGATACCGGTAGAGGCGCTGCTACGTTGCGGCGCTGTTGATCGGCTACAAATCGGCTGAGGTCGAGCGCATCGGAGCGAGGCGCGAGAACGCTGTCGGACAACTCGGATCGGCTGTGGCATCTGCGAATCGGCTAATTGGTGAATCGGCTGTCCCCAGGAATCGGCTGTCGGCTTACAGGAATCGGCTACACCGTTCCGGATCGGATAGCCCTGATTGGCTATTTTCGCTGCATACTCCAATTGGTAACAATCTATCAGCCCTTACTTGCAAGTGTTCCTGGTTTGCGCGGTAAAAAGTTTTTGTTTTCGGCTAGCGTAGCCTCCGCGTAACCCTTCAGCGTCGTCCGTCGAGTAGTTAAGACTTATTAGTTTAAATCACTGATGCTTGACATTGCTTATATACGAAGGATTCTACTCGGCGGGGATTTTCCGCTCGGGGCTTCATCGTCGGCGGCGGGCGGGTCCGGGCGGGCGACGGGGGTCGGACGGGCAACGACCGACGACTGGAGGACCTAGATCGGCGTTCTCGCCGCCTCTCGGCTTGGTGGAGCACCTCTACCACGAGCCGGGACCCGCCACAGAGACGCCGCGCCGGATGTCCGTGTTGGTCGTCTTGTGCCCCGACAGTGACGTACTCTCGGGGCACGTTAAAGCACAGGCTAGGGGTAAGAGGCCTCGCCAGTAGTTTCTGTTTGCAACAGTTTGTAAAAATTATAATTATTTATTTTGTGTTCGATGTTTGTATATATCTCTGTCTGTTCGTCGCACTCACATGTCACGAGATCCTTCCGTATCGTTCACTCCATGATACTCTTACTAACGACAAAAAAACTTTCGGCGGTGTCAAACCTGCACGAGACGTCGCTATCAGCTTTTGCCTCGTGATAGTCCTACACGATACGTCGCTATCAACTTTAGCCCCGTGACAGTCCTACACGATACGTCGCTATCAACTTTAGCCCCGTGACAATCCTACACGATACATCTCGTTCAGCTGTTGCCCCGTGACAGACATAAACGATACGTCGATGTGAACCTTGACCTCCCTGCACTATATATTCCTTAGATCCGAATACGAGCTCTTCACATCTGCATTCTCTTTTCTACATTTACTCGTACAATGAGATCTTCATGTCATCCATTCCTTGAGCGTCTCCACTGGCGACTCCATCCTTTGAGTGGTTTTTTCCACCATGGTGTGACCGTCCGTTATGCCATTGTGGAGATGGCTGCATACTTACGTCGTCCCTCCTCACTGAAACCCGGGGGAGACAATTTTTCCAATGCGCCAACATTGATCAGGTATGTCTTATCTGCAATGCTTTCAGCTACAAAATCTTCACACAGAAAACGTTAACTTGATTGTACATCGTGTTAACACCTCATGCAGGCATATCGTCGGGTGTGCAACTTCGTTGAGTGGATAGATACGGAGAACCCACGAACCGACGGAACACGTTACTACCCACTTAGCGAAACAAGGTCAGACTACCTTCGACGGAAGGCTGAGTACCAACATCGAGTTCGTGCTGAAGCTTTGGATTGGCCTATGGACCAGCTGGCACTACCCACATGGCGGGAACGTCCAGAATGCCACTGTGGTCTCCATTGCCAGGTGGTAAGATCTATAAGACAAGCAACTAGAGGACAAAGATGCTTCGTGTGTCCCGAGATTGTGGATGACGATTTTGTCATGAGTATAATTTTTCTTTGTTTAACCTATTCGCTTGTTCCATTTTCTAACCCCGAACATCAAAAATGTGCAACCAGAAGGATGTACGTCAGCGTCCATACGAAGAGTGGATCGATACGGTTAAACCTGCTTCGATCGGTCAGAGGATAACACAACCTGAGTCGATTGAACAATTCATTCAGGCTTGGATGGAGTACAAGCGTCGCGTCAAAATCGCAAGCTTAGCTTGGAGGAACAACCCACTGGATTTCCCTAAATGGTCAGAGCGTCCCATGTGCGGTTGTAGGGATCGTTGCAAGATGGCTACCTCCTTTGAACCATGAACATATAGCCGCAGATATTTCATTTGCCCCAACTTAGACAACGACTTCGTTGTACGTCTTTCGTTTTATCAATCCCGCAAACGTCTTCACTTTAGTGGCTCCCTAACTGATTACATGTGTTTCTTTACCAGGACATTCAAAGGAGGTGTGGATTCACTAGGTAGATCGACAATGTCATTCCCCAATGTAACGGCCTAAAAGTAACTGAATGTGAAACTCAAAAGGAGTACAACGCCGAGAAGGAAAGAGAAAATTAATGACAAGCTTATCGCCCCTGAACGGTTCCGTAGGTAGCCGAGCCTTGACTCATCGGGAATGAGTAAGTTGTATCATGTATGAATAAGACATTTGCCATGTATTGTATCATCCATACCTAATGGGTTATGTAATAGTGTGACACACAACTGCTTAACCATTGCTACAAAGTTAACTTGGTTAAAACAATATGTTACGATCACAGGTAATGCAAACAACATATGTACGATACCTTGAATATTATGGTTCATTACAGAACATATTTATATTTGCAACAATACGACGATAACATTTACATTTGAAACAATATGCCAAATCAAATGGATCGGTTACATTTGCAACAATACAACGATAACATTTACATTTGAAACAATACGACAAATCAAATGGATCGGTTACATTTGCAACAATACGACGATAACATTTTACATTTGAAACAATACGAGAAAGGGATCGGTTTCAAAACGAGAAAGGGATCGGTCGATTAGGGTTAGGGTTAGGGCAGGAATGGCAAAAAAACGCCCTTTGGAAGGGCGGGAAGGGGGCCGCCTGCAAAAAAGGGAAAAAACGTCCTCTGGTAGGACGGAAAGGGGGCCGCCTGTAAAAAAGTCAGGGCGGCCGTCCTTTTTGCAGGCAGCCCCCTATGAACAGGGAAAAAACATCCTTACCAAGGGCGGGAAGAGGGCCGCCTGCAAAATATCCCCGACGCGGCAGACGGCACCCAACGGTCGTCACGCACGTCGAATAAAACGCCCTGGGAGGGCGTTTTTAAATCCCGCTCGACTAGTTTTGCAAATTTTCGAATCCAGAAATTATTTTTGTAAATCTTTAAAAAAGTAAAATTATAAATGCCAAAAATTCGAAAGTTAAATGGGTTGAGTTCAGTAATCTGGCCTGTATGCCAAGACATGGGCTGTATTGTATGCCATGTAAGTGGGGGCCTGTGTGCCTCAATGTGCTTGGGCCTGCGAGCCTTACCCAAATTCTGGTGCTCCGATTCCCTTCCAGTACCGGGCGGTGCTTTGGCGGCGCGCACTGCGCAACACTGCAGTTGTCATATGCGCGCATATGCGATCCTCCTTCCCCGAGGCATATGTGTAGCGTAGAAACAAGATGAGCTATGCTCGTTTAGCCACAACTGAACTCGTCACTCAGACGAAGAGCACTGCCTCGACGAGGCACCTGGCAATTGACACATGCATAATTACCAGCTAACTATACTGAACATCCGAAAAATTTTACTACGCCTCAAGCAGCTGCACCCAAATGTATTTCACGGCTGAATCGGCAAGAAGAGCCGGTGCTGCCAGCCCGCCACATACGCCTTGCAACACGCAGACGGGATTAGTGTATTACTCCAAGCTGAGGCGCCAAGCCGTTAATCACAAAAGGAAAAAAATCGCCCTTCTCGAAGGCCAGTGGCTAGAACTAGAACGAGCTGGCTCGCTGAACCCGTCAGTCGGCTGTACCAAACCACGATGTACTGGATTGACCGCAGGGAGCGAGCACGATTGACACACAGCAATTCAATGGAGCAACTGGCCATGGAATACGAGGAAAACATTGCTAGTAGAATTGCTCGTCGTAGTCGCTCGCCGAACGCCGAGAGACCTAGGGGAAAGATGCGCGCACTCACTGTAACCAATGGGCCATTCGCATCTACCACTGGCCATCACCTCGCCTCGAGCAGCCAGCTCTGGGCCATGGACACCTGTTCCGTCGACCTCCTCTACTCTGGCAGAGCAAGCATCGTCTTTGTCCCCATGGGCAGACGTGAACCTGGCACCAATGTTTGCATACAGGAGATCAAAAAGAGAGTAAAAAAACAATCACGGCACGCCCGTGAGAACCACTCCGCAACCGCAGCGAGAAGATTCAATTCAAGGGCACTGCACGAGCCAAGGCCCCTTGGAATAGTGACGCGCCGAATCACCGTCAGAACCCCGCCATTCCGCTGTAAAATCGAACGTGTCATGGGACGGGCCGGCGGAATCGCAGCCAAGGAGACGACACAGACACACACGCACAGGGCCACAGGCGAACGCGGAGTGAAGGGAACAGATCAACACTTCAACGAAGCGTAAATCGCATGGCCTCCTCGCTCGCCACCGGATCGTGGCCGGACCATTAACCATGAATAGTTGATGCAAGTCCGCAACTAAGGTGGCTTAATAATAAATAAACAGAAGAGAAAGAGAGAAGATCAATACTCGAGTTAATCCATTCCCAGGTCGAATCGATCCTTTTTCTTTGCTCGTGCAGTCAGGATCTGCACAAGCCGCTACTAATAAGAACAAGAAAACAGAGAAAAATCATCGTGAGCTCCGGTTGCTTCTGTCGAGATGGCGAAATCAGCGGCCATCGTTCTTCTCCCCCATCACACGATAACATCAGCAGCAGCTGAATTCCCCAACTGAAAAAAACCACCTCTGGATACTGCAGTCCGCCACAGTGCATCACCCAACCTTAATTAATGACTCGTGACACCACCATCCTCCACCAAGGCACCAAAACCACCCTTGCACTGCACAAAACTTGTTCATGGAAGCCACCTCCATTGGTCTCTCTCATCCAGCACGAGCGCAGGCAGTCCTGCATCAAAACCTTCTGAAAAGAAAATCCAACTCCCAACCACGTCTCGCCCAACGTTGCCAGAAAGGAAAAAAAAGAGAAACCGGAACCCAGCGTGGATCAACAAACCAAAACTCCGAAGAAACAAGAAAAAAACAAACACAAAGTTTACAGAGACATCGCCATCATTTCACTCCGAGACACAGAGCCGGGAGTTGGGCGAGCCACCCGAACTCGCACATGACCTGTGAGAATCACTCTGCCGCAGGAGCGAATCTCCCTGGCTCCGTACGACTCGTCGTCGGAACAACCTGATGCGGCCGAATCACCATTCCACGGGGGAAAACCTGGGAGGATTGAGCAAATCCCGTGCGTGTTGACGATGAGGTCACCAGCTCATCTCTCTGTTGGGTGGCTCCCGAGCGGTTGCCGAGCTCCGGCGGGGAAGCGGCCGATGGCTTGCCGGAATCGGACGGGGCCGACACGAATGCACGGCGGGGACACAGCGCAGGGGATCAGCTTCTCTTTTCTCGCGCATCTCCAGCTAAACATTCGCATGCTTTGGCGCATATAGATTTGATCATTCGAGCACGAAGACGGCAGCCCACCTGACTGAGAAAAGTTAAAGGAAAAAAAACTAGAATTCATGTTGCTTCGTCTTGCTTGCATCTACGCTTCTACGATGATGCCTCGGACGGGATCTACAGCCTGCCTGCCCCTTCACCCCTGCACGACTCTCTTTTGTGTGCCCAGGAGATCAACAACGCCGAGAAATCAATGAAAAATTTCCACGGCTCCCACGAGTCTACAAGCCTACACGGAGCACCATCATCGTCGGGACTCGGGAGTCGGGACCAAAACTGTGAGAAGCCTCGAACACGAAACGTTCAAGAAGGGGAAATTCCGTCGTGACCAGGCGACCTCCTGCTTCCTTCGAGCCGTCGGAATCATCGTCCGTCCATAATCCCATCACCGATAACATCAGCAGCAGTAGCAGCTTAACTTACCAAATCGGAGCAGAGCCCCTCCCAGAGGCTACTGCCACGGCCGCCGCACTTCCGCGCCAGAGGTGGACGCACTCCGGTTGCACCTGGACGAGGATGCGATGAGCACCAACTTTCGAAGGTAGCTTACTGCCTTAGATCTCTTCATACTGGACGGGGAGAGAGCTGCGGCAGCCGGCAGCGATGCTAGCGCCGCGGAGCCTGCGGAAGGCGTCCGTGCTCTTAGTCTTGGTAATTTACCCAACAAATTTATTTATCAATTCCAATTTGGCTTTCAGTTTGTTCTGCTCTTAGTCTTGGTAAAATTAAAACTGCACATATTCCATAGTTTATTTCACACCCTTCTTTGTGGCATTACCACTTTACCAGGTGATGGCTGTTTGATTCTTGGAACAGTTTACTCTTATGGTCACCTTATTGTATCTCGGTTAGATACTGTGGCTGATGGTAACTTTCTGTCTTGTCTTCGACATGGCATGGATAATTGAAAACATGAAAGAAATCCCATATTTGCATCTTTCTCATTAGCGATGTACGAACATATCGCTACTAAACTTGCTCAGACATTGACAGCACCTCCTATTCAGTACCACCTCGTGATTGTGGTGTCGGAGAAGGAAGTTGGACTGGGTTATGTTTTAGTCCGATGAACCAATCCACGGTATTATTGCCTACGAACAAAATCCACATGTTATCTTTGTTAGCAAAAACTTAATACACAGGGACTGTACATTTCCTGTTGGCTTTTATACTTTTAGTATAAGCATCAATATGTAGAGCACTTGCATTACCACATAACCTGGTACGACTTGATATTCTTTCCAGGTAGCTGTTGCTCATGAATTGTGCAAGTGCATTGATATCTATGACCAGGATATTCATGTTCGCAGTTTACGTACGTAATTAAGTTCCCTCTTATCAGGACATTGCCTTCATGACAGATTATTGTTTAACTGACTTTGTTGCTTTTGTAAGTTGCTAAAGCACAATGTATCGACCATTTGCGATTTTACATGAAACGAAAAATTGACATCCATATGTGTTATTCTGACCTTTGCCTGCACAATTGCTATATTCGAAGTAAGCCTTGTGAATGAAACAGATGATCCCCATCTATCAACATCCATATGACCATATTATAGTTCCTGTATAATATCTGCTAGTATATGCATGCTGAAATTTATTTGTAATGTCAAAATATTTCTGACTTAGCATGTAAAAGAAACTGCAGGTTATGGTATCCATCTTCATTTAGCTTTGCCCAATGCATGCCACAAGTGGACGAAAGTGGTTCAATGCTAGCAATTGCTGAATGCTCTCAGGTTAGAATCAAATCAATCCACTGTCCCTGTATAAACTTTCTTCTCTATACTCTCTTCTTATGGCAGTTAGTTCCAGCTGAGCATATGGGACTTGAGAATGAGCACTAACGGTGGATGCGTACACCGCATTTCTGACCCTATTGGAGGCATCATATACTCCGTCTGTAGTTCTCCTTCTGGACTAATTGCTGTTGGTGGAACTGATCGTACTGTGACCACCTATGATCCTCGCAGGTTGGTTTGCTTGCTTCTTTTAGTTTGAAAGATCCGGTGAATAGTTGCATGTCCTTGGTATCCAGGAGTAATTTGTATTTCCTTCAATTTTGTACTTTCGTATGTGGACATATTTTGTATGAGACTTATATATTTCAATCATATATATATTTATTATATGCATTAAATAAGATAGTTAGAGTTAATAATTAGGACATAAACATTAAAAACAAATTAGCTCATGAATCCAAATTACTCAATAGACTAATTTTTAAAAGACTAATTTAAAGATTACTAACAGAGTCTAGACTGAACCTGTCAGTCGGCTGTACCAAACTACCGATGTACTGGATTGACCGTAGGGAGCGAGCGCGATTGACACACAGCAATTCAATGGAGCAGCTGGCCACGGAATATGCGGAAAGCATCGCTAGTAGAATTGCTCGTCGTAGTCGCTCGCCGAACGCCGAGAGACCTAGGGGAAAGCTGCGCGCACTCACTGTAACCAATGGGCCATTCGCATCTACCACTATTAAAAACCTGTACTGGCCATCGCCTCGCCTCGAGCAGCCAGCTCATGGCCATGGACACCTGTTCCGTCGACCTCCTCTACTCTGGCGGAGCAAGCATCGTCTTCGTCCCCATGGGCAGACATGAACCTGGCACCAATGTTTGCATACAGGAGATCAAAATGAGAGTAAAAAAACAATCACGGCACGCCCGTGAGAACCACTCCGCAACCACAGCGAGAAGATTCAATTCAAGGGCACTGCATGAGCCAAGGCCCCTTGGAATAGTGACGCGCTGAATTACCATCAGAACCCCGTCATTCCGCTGTAAAATCGAACGTGTCATGGGACGGGCCGGTGGAATCGCGGCCAAGGAGACGACACAGACACGCATGCACAGGGCCACAGGCGAACGCGGAGCGAAGGGAACAGATCAACACTTCAACAGAAAGCAGTAAATCAGTATGGCCTCCCTCGCTCGCCACCGAATCTGTGGCCGGACCATTAACCATGAATGGTTGACTGCAAGTCTGCAACTAAGGTGGCTTAATAATAAATAAACAAAAGAGAAAGAGAGAAGATCAATACTCAGTTAATCCATTCCCAAGTTGAATGGTCCTTCTTCTTTGCTCGTGCAGTCAGGATCTGCACAAGCCACTACTAATAAGAACAAGAAAACAGAGAAAAATCATCGTGAGCTCCGATTGCTTCTGTCGAGATGGCGAAAGCAGCGGCCATCGTTCTTCTCCCCCATCAAGATAACATCAGCAGCAGCTGAATTCCCCAACTGAAAAAACCACCTCTGGATACTGCAGTCCGCCACATTGCATCACCCAACCTTAATTAATGACTCGTGACACCACCATCCTCCACCAAGGACCAAAACCACCCCTGCACTGCACAAAACTTGTTCGGAAGCCATCTCCATCTCTCAGTCTCTCTCATCCAGCACGAACACAGACAGTTTTGCATCAAAACCTTCTGAAAAGAAAATCCAACTCCCAACCACGTCTCGCCCAACGTTGCCAAAAAGGGGGAAAAAGAGAAATCGAAACCCAGCGTGGATCAACAGACCAAAACTCCAAAGAAACAAGAAAAAAACAAATACAAAGTTTACAGAGACATCGCCATCATTTCACTCCGAGACGCAGAGCCGGGAGTTGGGCGAGCCACCCGAACTCGCACATGACCCGTGAGAATCACTCTGCCGCAGGAGCGAATCTCACTGGCTCCATACGACTCATCGTCGGAACAACCTGATGCGGCCGAATCACCATTCCACGGGGAAAACCTGGGAGGATTGAGCAAATCCCGTACGTGTCGACGATGAGGTCACCAGCTCATCTCTCTGTTGGGTGGCTCCCGGGTGGTTGCTGAGCTCCGGCGGGGAAGCGGCCGGTGGCTTGCCGGAATCGGACGGGGCCGACACGAATGCACGGCGGGGACACAGCGCAGGGGATCGGCTTCTCTTTTCTCGCGCATCTCCGGCTAAACATTCGCATGCTTTGGCGCATATAGATTTGATCATTCGAGCACGAAGATGGCAGCCCACCTGACTGAGAAAAGTTAAAGGAAAAAAAACTGGAATTCGTGTTACTTCGTCTTGCTTGCATCTACGCTTCTACGATGATGCCTCGGACGGGATCTACAGCCTGCCTGCCCCTTCACCCCTGCACGACTCTATTTTGTGTGCCTAGGAGATCAACAACGCCGAGAAATCCATGAAAAATTTCCACGGCTCCCATGAGTCTACAAGCCTACATGGAGCACCATCACCGTCGGGACTCGGGAGTTGGGACCAAAGCTACGAGAAGCCTCGAACACGAAACGTTCAAGAAGGGGAAATTCCGTCGTGACCAGGCGACCTCCTGCTTCCTTCGAGCCGTCGGAATCCGTCCATAATCCCATCACCGATAAAATCAGCAGCAGTAGCAGCTTAACTTACCAAATCGAAGCGGAGCCCCTCCGAGAGGCTCCCCCTCCCCACCAAAATCAGCATCAGTACACATCACCAACCAACTTGCCTGCTGCACTTGCACATAACAAACTTGTTTATGGCTACTTCCATCTCTCTCCAGCACTCCAAAACCACGCCCAAATTAACCCATTACAGCTCGAAAAATCAAGTCATCTCCACAAAACATCGAACTCCCAGCAGCACAAGATCACAATTTCACAATTCAAGAACCGAGCTAGAGCACAGACCCAAAAATCCCAAAACAAAACAAAAAAATCGAGCACAAATCTAGCGGGTTAGCTTGTCTTGCCACGACACCAAAATGCAACCTCCAAACTCGTACCCATCAGCACCAGTTCACAACTCCACCACCATCTCCATGGGCGCACACCGCCGCCATCGCTACGACGGCCACGAGCAGCAACATAATATAAACGACAACTCCCACGAAGACGACGATGACGAGGACGACACAATTTTTTTCATGTAACCCTCCGTCCACCACGGCACCCACCACCCTAGGCGGCCTCATCTGCTGCTCCCCCTCCTCTCCGCCTCAGCTGCACCAAGGGAAAAAAAAATCGCGTTTTTTTCTTACCACCGAGTCGTGCGTGTGCTCCTCTTCTTCTTTCCCCCCTACGACTTGGAAGCCCATTAGAACACACTAAGAACAAGACCAAAAAAAATTCGCGAAATCTAACCAAAGCCGATTTCCTCCTCCCTGCGCCACATCCCCATCCATCCAGGATTGTTTCTTCCGTGCTCCCTTCGCCTCCGCCGCGGCCGCCATCCGCAGGCGCGGGGAGGAGGGGGAGATGCGAATTCCTCAATTCCCCCGAGCACGCCGCTCGCGGCGAGGGTAGGGTAGGGTTAGGGTTTGTTCTTGCGTGGGGAGCCCTTTCGCCGAATTCGCCGTGATCCCGCAGTCGGAATTGGGCAGAGTGGGATTGGGGTTGGGATTGGGGAGGGATGATCTTTAAGCGGAGCCAGCGGTCGGAGATCCTCACGCTGAGGCGGTGCAATGCCGGGGGCTGCGCCGGGGTCGGGGAGGACGAAGGAGACGGCGCCGAGCGGCGGCCCAAGAGGCGGAGGGGCGACGAGTTCTTCCCCGTGGAGCTGCTGGGCGACGTGCCGGTCGCCGGCATCCCCTACGCCGCGTTCGGGTTCCGCTGGTGCGAGGAGGCCGAGGTCGCGTCCCCCGCTGCTGCCTCGCGGGCTGCCGCCGCCGCCGCGGCGTCTCGGCCGCCGGTGGTGCGCACGTCGCGCGGGCGGGCCCAGGTGCTGCCCTCGCGGTTCAACGACTCGGTGCTCATCGACCCCTGGAAGAAGGATAAGCCGGCGAAACCGCCCGTTCCGGCCAAGGCTGTGCAGCTAGCGCCAAAAAGCGAGGTGTTATATCGCAAAGGTGCAATTGCTGATAGGAGTCTAACAATGTCAGAGTTAGATGAAGATGACAATGATGATTATGAGGAAGCCGAGTGCTACCGAGCAGGCCACAACTTTGTTGCCTCCAGGAAGTACGCCATGTCCCTGAGCACGCTCACTTCTGTACACGACGAACCATGCGGCTATTACCATAGAAAGGGACTAATGAAAAGGCAATTCGAGGATGAGGAAGAAGAGGATGTAGAGGAGGAAGAAGAAGAGAAAGAGGAGGAGGAAGAGCTATCTTACTGGAGGAATGATTTTGTTTATGGTGACATTGTGTGGGCAATGCTCGGGAAGCGACAGCCAGTGTGGCCGGGGGTGGTGGTCGACCCAACACAGCCAGCTGCTGCCCAGGCATTGCCACCACAGCCACGTGGCGGTGCTGTGCTTTGTGTGATGCTGTTCGGATGGGCTGCAGAATTCGGCAATGAGAAGGTATAATGATTATTATGTTCTGGTTTGGATTGGCGCCTCTTTTTGTCTGTTAAGATTGTATTCTAAATGATGGCTTGACGAAACGACCGGTTGCAGAAGTTCATCTGGGTGAGGCAGGGAGGGATATTTCCATTTATGGACTACATGGACCGGTAAGTATTAATTATATGATTGACACGAACTTACGACTATAACAAATATAATGTTTCTTAAAAAGTAAAAATATTTTAGGAAGGCCTTTTTAATGGTAAAAATGGGAGTACGTGTGCCATGCTGCAGAATAGTGCCTCGCCGTGCGTGCTAATAAATAGCATATTTCCATTTCATATCCTGTTTCAGATTTCAAGGGCAGACAGAACTAAGCAGTTGCAAACCTGGTGATTTCCAGAGGGCATTAGAAGAGGCCTTTTTGGCTGATCAGGGATTCTTAGATGTTCCAATGGATGGCAACACAACAGGGCAGCCTGCAGTGTGCCAATCTTTTCCAGCTGATTTAGAAGAAGTGACTGGCTCAAATGAGCTGGAGTGCCAGTCTCAAATTAAGGCAAGCTGATAGATTTTGCTAGTTGATGTACATCTATGTAAATTCGTGTGCACATTAAATTTCAACTACCAACCAATTTTATACTTCCAATCTTATAATGTATTGTGTTTAAATTGTTTATCAGATTTTATGAAAAAGTTTATGGTGTAACACTCTGTGCCTCAATAGGTTTTATGATGTAGCTCAGCCTGGATTAGCATGATTTCTCAAACCTGAAAAATAATTGATGTAACACTGAAATATCGTAACAAATAGACACTAGCTCATAAAGTTCTTGTGCACATGAGCAGAATGACTATATCCAGCATTTTTCTGTAAAGTGAAATACCAATGATTTAGTGTGACTCAAGATTAACGTTGAACTTCAGTATTTTGGTCATAATATTTCATTTAAAGTACTGAGTCATGTATTACTAGTTGAACTAATTCTGTTTTCTCATACATTGTACACAGTGCTACAAAAGAGCACTTCAGTGTGAGAGTTGTGGAAATTGCTTTCCAAATAAAGACCAAAACATGATGGTGTATGTAATCGAACAACTTGCTTGCAGACAGTGTGCTAAGGTATATACGGGCAAAACTACTTGGTTGTTATGTTATGGTGGTAATGATAAACAGTTAACATGGATAATGTAGTTCTTACTCTACTTTCTGTACCTGCAGATACTGCGATCCAAAGAGTATTGTGGTGTATGTTTGAAAAGCTGGCAACATAAATGTGGAGGAAGATGGGTAAGATAGTATGCAACTTATTAAAGCAATACTCAGGTTTCTGATAGTATGCAATTTATCTCCTCGTTTCCAATCCTGGAAATTCTGATGATGAAGAGTGCTTACTCAGGTTTGTTGCCATGGCTGTGAAAGTTGGGTTCATGCAGAATGTGACAAAAAGTGCAGCAACCTCAAGGTTGTGCTTTTCTCATAATTAAACAACAAATTTATCCTCGGTGCTCTATTAGGTGAATATCTAACATGCTCACAATTTAATGCTATAGGATCTACGAGACAACAGTTATTTCTGCCCTTACTGTAGAGTTAAACGGAACTCAAATCTATCAAGCAAGAAGACAAAATCTTATGAAGATAGGTGGGGCAAAAGTCTAGAACCATTATGTTGTGGCACTTACGTATTGAAACTTGAAAGTTTCTTTTTTATAATCTCAAGAGTGACATCCATAATTCATTTGTTACACAGAAATGACAATTCCACACAGAAAAGTAGCAAGCCTGACAAAGTTGCAGTTATCTGTTTTGACATGGAAGGAACTTACCTACGAGATCTTGAACTGTAAGCACCAATTTATGTTAACTGTATATGAATAATCTTTAAAGTTGTTCATATTTTATCAGTTATGGCATGCCTGCAGCACCATCTCTTCTTTTCTTTATAGTCTATTCAGTTACATGATTTATCCCTTCCTATTTTTGCTTACTCATCTTACTGTACTTACTCATGTTCATCAGTTTGTACTATTGCATTTCTCCGCATGATGTAATTCTGGTGTTCATTTCTTGTATATTTGATTCTACTTATGTCTTTTGTAAAACCTTTTTGGCAGAATTTCTTGCCATTGTGGTCCTTGCAAGGGACAAAAGTTTTTGTTCAATGAATGGGAACGGCATGCTGGCTGCAGAAGTAAAAACTGGAAGTCAAGTATTAAAATTAAGGACACACTCATGCCGTTTGGGAAATGGGTTTGTTCACTACCCTCAATAATAGTGCTCTTAATAGTATTTTTAACATATGCTTTGTAGGCCTTCATTGTTTTGTACTTATGTTTGCTTGTGCTATGATTGTGAAACACTCCCATTTACAGATAGAGCAACATCAATCAAGTTCATGTTCCACAAATCCTGCAAAGCGCTCCTCTCAGAAAATGAAGAAACAAAAACTTCTTGATTTGCTAAATGGTAACTCAGCTTCAGTTTAGATCTTCCAAGGGAATTGTAGTACTGAATGATCCTTCTCCCAAGGGAATTGAATTGATGGAGTTCGAATTTATTTACATTTTACAGAACCATATGATACTGTAAATGTAAAATGGACAACAGAAAGATGTGCAGTCTGTAGATGGGTTGAGGACTGGGATTACAACAAAATTGTAATCTGTAACAGGTACTTAAGCTTTTGTTACAAAAAATGTTTTTCTTCACTGTGACATCATTTTGAAATATGGAACAAAACTCTGAACTTAGACTAACAATATTCACATTCAGATGCCAGATAGCAGTTCATCAGGAATGCTATGGCGTGAGGGGAAAGCAAGACTTCACCTCATGGGTTTGTAGGGCTTGTGAAACACCTGATCAAAAAAGGGAGTGTTGTCTTTGCCCTGTAAAAGGTATGTACCACTGACATATATGTTTCAAAAGTATTCCGTAACCCTGCCCTTCATTAAGAGAAGTGAACAGATAATAATAATTGTGTAATACAGCTTTGTTTTGAGAGCCTTGGTCCGTTAAGCTGAACAACATTAGTGACATTTTGTTTACATACAAATTCATTGTTCAGTTTGTTCTTCCCTTCCAACTAGTAGCATGAATATTTAGATCACATAATACTGAAGCACACCAGACTAGAATGAGTTTGTTGACTAAGCTTTCTTTTTATCTAGTAAAATATATATTTATATTTATATTTGAGTATCTGTTAATCACTATTCACTAACCTGGTTCTTTGTGATTTCTGTACTTTTTAGGTGGTGCATTGAAGCCAACAAATGTTGATAACTTGTGGGTACATGTGACATGTGCATGGTTTCAGCCACAAGTTGCTTTTGCTAGTGATGAGCTGATGGAACCTGCTATTGGGATATTGAATATTACGCCTTTGCTATTCATGAAGGTTGTGGATGATATATTAAGTGGCTTAAGAAGATTATTATTACAATGTCTTGTGTATTGATGTTGAACTACAAAACTCTAATTATGCTTATTCTCATCTATTGCTGCAGATGTGTGTCATTTGTAGGCAAATACATGGTTCATGTACACAATGCTACAGGTGCTCCACTTATTACCATGCCATATGTGCATCAAGGGCAGGTTATAGGATGGAGGTACACTAACATTAACTGTAACCAGCTGATAACTTTTATGTTGATGAGTGTTGGAGTTTGTAATTCAGTTTTGCTTGCATCTCATATTCTTCTATATATGGTATTTACATAGTCTGTTTTTCATGTATGCAGATACGCTGCTTGGAAAAAAACGGCAAACAGACAACAAACAAGATTTCATATTGTGCTCATCATCGGTAATGGTTTTATTACTGAATGCAATCATGAAGTATTTAACTTTCCGTATCAATTTGTGCGTCATATTTAGGATAGTTAACACGACAATAAGATACCTTTGTTTAGAATCAATGGTTTAGTTTGCTCTTTTCATCTTATGGAGAGTTTGAAAGTATCTGATTCCACATATCTGTGCAGGGCCCCTAATCCCGATAATGTTTTGATAATTCAAACTCCTGCTGGAACTATCTCTTCAAAAAAACTTGTTCAGAGCAATTGCACTGTAGCTGCTTCAAGGCTGATTAGGAAAGATCTTCCCAAGGATTCAGTAGCAGAAGTCGAAATTTCAGAGAACTTATCTGCAGCAAGATGTCGGTTTTATGTTAAGAAAGAGCTAAAGGTATGCTCTTGTATCAGACTGTGATTTACCATTTTTTAAAAAATGCCTTATGTTTTAGTTGAAAGAGGTTCGATGCAACTTTATGCCAGCTAGGAAGGAAGGCATAAAACTAGCATTTAGCATGTCAACATAAATAGATCGTTGCAAAAAAAATTGTACACTGTAGTTTAGAGGACATTATTCTTATTTTATGCTATTTCTATGCAAAATAGAGCGAGTAGGTGCACTAGAAGATGCAACATTGTATATGCTTCATCCATGAAAGGAGATTTGTCGCCAAAGATGCAACCTGGGCCAATCATGAGTAACCCTAGTCCAGGATCTTGACTGTTGGTTGTTACACGCTTACATTGTAGCTAGCATTCCGACATCATTTACATGAGGATCTTAACTTCTGTTTGTATTGATGTTTTAAATATGCTATTTTATGTTATGGTATATGTGTTGCCTGTTGGTCTGTATCTAGGAACTGTTCGAAAGCTTAGCTGTGCTTGATTGACATGCAGAGATCTCGGGAGGGAGCAATTGCACACCGTGTAAGGGGATCCTGTCAACACCGATGGGATGAAATTGACAGTTTGAATCCACCTAGGGTAATTCTGTGATTTTAGATAACTATTTCGATCTTTAAATCAAGTTTTCTTATAAACAAGTCTGTGTACTTCTCTGCAGGAAGAGAGGGATCCAGAATCCTTTTCTACTTTTAAGGAGCGTCTACACTATCTGCAGGTTTGTCTTGCTATTCTCTATACCTTCTATATAAATAATATGTGTATTTAGTTTTTTCATTCTGTCTTTCAGAAAACAGAGCATACCAGAGTATGCTTTGGTAGGTCAGGAATTCATAGGTGGGGACTTTTTGCTCGTAGGGGCATTCAAGAAGGAGAAATGGTACTTACTCAAAGAAACTATTAAGATGCCATGCAAATGCTTTTTAGGAATGTGGCACCTGAAATGTAGGCAGGCTTGACTGTAATGGTATTGTTCTGTTTCTACCTTTTACTTAGGTGCTCGAGTATAGAGGTGAGCAGGTCAGACGAAGTGTTGCTGATTTAAGGGAAGAACAATATCGTGTACAAGGCAAAGATTGTTATGTGAGTCATTTTCCACATCATTTTGCTTGATTGGTGGTCTGGTGTATTTGATGAGTGCAAATGTTTCTGTGAAATACTATTATCTATAATTCTATATATAAACATAAAATTCATAGCCATGACTAAGAACTTGATGCATTTGCTGGTAGCTTTACTGATTTTTTTCTCATCATCCAACCTAATACTATGGGGGTATGACTGGATTAGCTCTACAAAAAGGTTGAATAGTTTCATATGTGATATAGCTTTCAATCAGCTATTTATTGTATGGATGTAGAATATACACATGGCATTAGTAATCACACGAAATACTCTTATTTTGAGATTTATGATGGTATCCTCAACATCTTATAATTCGCCTAATATTAATTGCATCTTATTGCTGTCTTTTGTGTGTGCTCAGCTTTTCAAAATCAGCGAGGAGGTAGTCGTTGATGCCACAGATAAAGGAAACGTGGCGCGCTTGATTAATCATTCTGTAAGGATCATACATACCCCCCCTAAACCCACTCTAGTTTTTCTGAAATAGTAGATGCGCATATGATGTTTTCGTGTTTTATTGCAGTGCACGCCAAACTGCTATGCGAGGATTATGAGTGTGGGGCATGACGAGAGCCGTATTATCCTAATCGCCAAGAAAAATGTCTCCGCCGGCGAAGAGCTAACGTATGTTGCATAATACAAGTTTGTTTCTTTATCTTAGCATAGCTGCAAGTCAAAAAGAAGTACATAATGACTAACCATGTGTTTGCTGTCTAAATTTAGGTATGACTACCTATTTGACCCTGACGAGGCTGATGATCGCAAAGTTCCTTGCCTCTGCCAAACGGCTAACTGTCGTAAATTCATGAATTAGTTTACTGTAGATGTCAAATGGGAATTCCACAGGTTTTATTTGCCCTTTTTAGATGATCGTTCTTTCTTTCGTTCTTTTTTGGGTACGTGGGTGGTATATGCTTACCTTGTTCATTGTTGCTTCCCCATTCTTTAACATAGCATTTAGAAAATAAGTTTAGCTATAGCTCAGAAGCGCGAGCTTCCATCCCTGTAAATGGCACTAATTTATCGATTACAGTCGTTCTTTTCTAATGCAAAAAATTTTGCCCCCATCTTGGCTTTCTAGTGTACTTACCATTTTGATCATGTCTGCAGAATAGTCGGATACTCAGATGGCAGAAGTAGTGCTATTGTGTTTCTATTAGCGCTGGCGCTTCCCTTATTCGTTATCGACGGGTATCAATGACAAAAGTCTAACGATAATTCAAAATTGATTTTTGACGAGATTTCTCGGGAATTTTTCAGTAACCAATCGGTTATCATGATAACCGGTGTTATCGACGTGCCGGTTAAACCATAACTTAAAACCTGGCTGTGACTTGAGTAGCTCGCCTCAGCGCCTGACGACGACGTGTTCGCCTAGGGCCACGGGAGCCGGCCGGCAGGAGAATGTCACTGTTGCGTGACGCGCGCTGCTAAAACTTAAAGCGTATTTGCATATTATATCTCGCCTTACGGAGCAGTTTTTCTCACGTGAAGTGAAAGAAAATCATGGGATTTAACCCCTTTAATTCGTAGGAAGAGCATAAGAATTTAGAGGATTTCAATCATATAGTAAAATTTTCTAGGAAGACCTTAAAACAGAATTAAATTCTATCATTTCTTTTAAAATGTCTATGGAATGAAAAGTTTTTTTGAAATTGTGAAGAAAAGCTAACAAGAAATTTTTTTCCTCGAGTATATATCTCTTCATTTTCTGTTTTTTCGATCTTTTCGAACAATCGTTCATTTTATATCTCTTGTTTTACAATTCTCTCTTTTATACTTACTTCTGTAAATCCTAAAAAAATACTCCTCTCAAAATTATGTTTTTTATTTATTTTTTTTTCAATCACACTTTTAAAAGGAAAGTGTGAAAATGAAACGAACGAAATCTAGCTGCTTGGTTCAGCTTTTATGACTTTAAAAAACCAGAAGCTAAACCATTTTTGAAAAATAAGGCAGAATTGAACTGGAAAAAGTCAACTCAACTTTTAAACAACCCTTTCATTTTAAATGAAAAGTCAACTTCTGACAGAACTAAATCAAACAAAAGGCTTAAGCATCTACTGCACATAACATTCCATCCAGGGAGTACACTAGCCATTTCCCCCACGACACATGGGATGGGAATGACATCTGGCGCGGGTCGAGCAAAAGTGAAAACGGCTCTGAAATTTCTGGCTCATTATTCTGATCAGTGGCAACTCCAACTTGCTACTCCATTTTAAAACTTTAAAATGTGAAGTACTTGACTTGATCAGTACTACGAATCATCAAAATGTGAAGTACTTATTGATTAGAGATATAGTACTACGAATCTAAATAAAACTAGGCTCTGTTTAAATATCTCAGGTTCATGATAGATTTAATATTTACATGTTAAATTATATTGGTTTAAAATTTTATATTTCATTTAAAATAAAAACAAATTGATTTATGTGTTACCTACGTGACAGTAGATCTAGATTTTGTGAAGTTAAAAATACTCAGCTTTTAAAAAATTTTAAAATCTTGAATCTAAAGTTATGTAAAATAGATTGCTATATTGCAGTACGGGTGGAGTTTTGATTTTTTCTATTTTCTTTTTAAGTTTGACTAAGCATATACAAAAATATAGTAATATTTAGAAAACCAAATTAATTTTATCAAATCAACCGTTAAACATATTTTATGAAGTAATATATTCATTTGATATTAAAAATATTGGTATGATTTTTTATAAACTAAAGCGTTTTTTATTAAGGACAGAACAAAAACATTTATATTCTAAAACGTAAAACGGGGGTTTTGACACAGGGTGTACATTATACAGTTACATATTGGTCGTCAGGTTTACTCGTTTCCTTTACATTAACTTGTCATTTCCCGTTTCAACATTATGTCCAATAGCATTATTGCTATTCTAGTTTGACGAACCTGGTGGCTTCACAGACCAATCTTTTTTTTTTTTGCAAACTATAACAAATCATGACCTTAAGGCAAGTTAATCTTTATAAAAGACGAACCTGATGGCTTCACAGACCAATCTCTTTTTTTTTTGCAAACTATAAAAAATCATGACCTTAAGGTAAGTTAATCTTTATAAAAGATCAACTCCGTAGATTTGAAATGCTTGACAGCTGGAACATAAGTTGGTCGCATCAAATCTCGAACATAATTTTCCCTAAGAAAATGACTGATTTTAAACCATAACCAAGTGGTTCATCAAGAAAAAGTGAAAAAGTATGTACATACTAAAATTCTTACAAAATGCTTACAAACTCTGATGTAACAATCTATGAGTAAATCTTAAATCTTAACTCTCATGTGACAAGCTATGAGAAATTGCTGTAAATTTAATTTTTTGTAACTTTCATCTATTTAAACCAAACGGTTGAGAAATTTGTTAGTAAAAGTTTTGTAAGAAAATTTTAGTACGTGTAACAATGCTCTTCAATCAATCACCTTACCGCAGGTCTAACGGGAAAGGTAAATCATAACCAGATTCAGATTTATTTTATCAAAACGGAAAAAATAATTTCGCTTTTCCGTCCCTACCATCAGCACTATACTATCTTATCCAACAAAATAGAACACCATAACAGCATTTCAAAATTTCTCTAATATATTGTGAAGCTCATGCCTACGGATACTAGCAACGTAGCACGTGCAAGCAGAAAAACATGAGTACTGCTGAAAGGGCATGGCAATAGTGCCTACTGATGCCACACATGCCCCCATCTGCAGCTCCTGCATTCTACACTCCATGTGCACGTTAAGTTCCGGACAGCATGGAAGCTCACGGCAAACACACTAGAGCAACAACGGGAGGCAAAAAGAACGGTGTAACTCAAAATAACTCTAGGCGGAAGGCGCAACACCCTCGGACAAAAGAAAATGAGAAAGGAATTAAAAATGAAATAAAAGGAGTTTCAATGTGTACTTTCTGGAGAATTAGGTATCCGACTTAAATTTACCCTACTCTCCACCAAGGCTTCACAATCATCAGCGTCACTTGCAACGTCCAGCTCAAGGCTAGATGCGTTCACCTCACCATCCCCAGGGTTATCATCAATTAAATTATCAACTTTTCCTTCCATACCTTTAACAATGCCTGCATGCAAGCTGGAGACGATCTCTTGAATTTCAGGATAACTAGCAACAGCAAGAGAATTCTCCTTGCCTTGGCTAGTTTCTGTGACTGGTGGTGGCATAACCTCCATGCCATCACCCAATTCTCCCGTGGCTGGAGGTTTCTCCTGTGGGCTATCAGCTTGTTCAACAGTTACTTCTGGCACACCATCCCCAAGGCCGACGGAAGGCCCTGCAATTGCTGGAGCAGCCACATCATCCATGCCATCTTTGGCAGGTTCGGCAATTCCTGGAGGCTCCAAATTCTCCATGTCTTTCTCAGGTTCTGAAATTCCTCCAGACGCCACCCTCTCCATGCTTTTGCCAGGTTCTGCAGTTCCTAAAGGCACCACCACCTCGATGTCTTCATCAGGTTCTGTGATTGTTGGAGATGCAACCTCCTCCATGCCTTCATCAGGCTCTGTGATTTTTGGAGGTACCGCATCCTCCATGCCTTCATCAGGTTCAATAATTGCTGGAGGCGCCTCCACATTACCAGGTTCTATACTTGCTGGAGGTGTCACGCCAATGCCACCAACAAGCTCCTGTTTCAATGGTAACCCTTCCGACATCATATCAGCACCATGGTGTGGTTCAGAGTTATCAACAAACAACAGTTCCTTCGATGCAGTATGGTCAATCATTTCTGTGTCAGCATGATTATATTCTGGTAAGTCCATCTTCCCTTCAGTCTCGAGAATCAAGTGGATAGGAGAAACAATCTTTGCTGTCTGATTCTTGTGAAGGGCCAAAGCTCTCTGTTGTGAAAAAAATTGAGAAATTTAACAAGCATTCTCATGTAAAGGTTAATAGTTGCTATGACCACAGTATTGTTGTAAGAATATGAGAAACTCAAAACAATGAATAGAATCCTGCTTGGGTATTGCATGATGAATACTTGAAAAAAAAAGATTGAATAAGTTGACACTTGCCTGAAAGATATCACTCTTGTTTTTAAGGTTATGTGAACCCAACAGGTTGGGCGTTCCAAGTTTTCTACTTATCTTCCCAAAGCTGCCATTGTTCTGCGGAATGAGCAATAAATATCATCAGAAAACAGGAAAACCAGATCAGCTGAACAGATACCAACATCAAATGACCAGGTCAATACCTGCACAAGTCCAGTCCCAACAACCTGAGTATTTGCAATACCCAATTCTCCCAGCAAGGATATGCACCTTTTGTACAGCTCTGACTCAACAAGATCCTGAGACACGCTAATTTTGGACAAATAACTTTTAGAAAAAATTGCAGTACCACTGTTTGATGGCATCGAAGTCATGACTGGTGCCCCACCAGGACCTCCAGTATTTCTAAAAGAACTTTTCAGATCATCCTTCGTTCCATTTTTCTCTGAAGTCTGGTCCATCTCTTTCAGTTCAATACTAGGATTAACATTGTATTGCCCAGTAGAAGTCTCAGGAACAGGTGTAGCTGAACAATCAGGCTCCTTTTTAGTAACAGAAGGTTCAGGCTCATGCAATTCGTTTTGTCCTTTCAATGCATCGGCAGTTGCCTCCCATCCTCTGCTGACACTATGTTGCCTGTTCTGATCCCACTCTTGCCTGCCATACATATAGGGTTCACTGGCGAATACACCACTGCCTCCATTCCAAACTTGCAGGTGAGGGGGGCATGATTCATCTAGAGGATTGGGCCACCCAAATGGGCGCATGTGGGTCGAAAACCTGTCAACTGACTCATGCATAGGATATGAGACTCCAGGTTGGTTCAACTTCATTTGGGGTCTGAGATTAAACATTGGTGGGGCAGAAAACTGATGAACAGGTGGGTGAAATCCAGGCGCACCATGTTGCATGGGAACAAAACCATTTGCAACTGGAGAAGGCCAGCTCGGTGGATTGTTCCAGGCATGTCCATGCCCACGTCCAGAACTCATATCATTCCTCTTCTGATGGAACCTCCTCTCTCCACTTTGAGGCCTACGATCATCATCATGCAAACCCAGAAATGAAGAATCATCACTTCTGTGCCTTGGAGGTGGTGGCAATGGATGATTTGGTGAAGTGCCTGAAAAATGGCCACCTCTGGACGAACTAGAAGGTGTTGGTTCTCTGTATGGAGCTTTAGCTGGTGTTCGGTCTTGATGAACTGACCGTTCTATAGAGTCACCATCTCGATCTCTATATTTGGTCAGGGCACTTCTTTCTGCTTTATTATCAGTACTACGTCCACCACTGAGCCTTCCTGAAAACCTTTGTTCAGTTGGAGATCTTTCAGGTAAGTTCTTTGGAGATGGATGTGTATCCTTCCTAGGTGTACGATCATATTGTAATGATGAGGAAATTTCCAGTTGCATGTCGCGTGACTGGAGATCATCCTTTTGTTTCAGCCTTTCTGAAGGCCAATTGTCTGCATCCCTATCACGCAGTCTAGAAGCAGGTGTCCGTTCTCTCCCAGAAGAAGTCCTTGGTCGAATATTTCTCTCATCATATGGTATTTCTCTCTTAGCATGATCTGTCAATTTAGATCCGTGCCTGAACACCAAGTGATTAACCGTTCGATTATTAAAAGAAGTAGAACATCAAGTAAAAAATGCAGATAATACGAACTAAACAAAAAATTGCTTAAGAGTGAAGAAAAATACAGGTCTCATTCTAAAACCAACATTACAGAACATGGATCATGAAATTAAAGGATTCCTAATAGTTTTCCCTAGTCAAGTACATCTTCAAAGGTAAATGAGCAGAAGAATCAGACCACATATACATGAGAAATATCAAGCTCTCACACCCACTAACAGAGTGACAGTAAACCAATACAACATTTTTTTCTCTGGACTAATACAAATGCTACCTCAATAAAGGGCCAACAAATTTAACTGAAAACAGATTAACTCTATACCCACCCCATATAAGATCCTTTTTGCATTGAAGATCATTATATCCATTTCTCACCCTCAAAAGCTATAATAAGCACCTTTAGTCAGAGAACTTGACAAGAAACTATACTCGTATGGTGTCATCAGAAACAGTAATGTGTTAGTTCACAGTGGTAGGTATTATTTCACTTGGAAAGATACCAGCTGACCAACAAATGACAGAACCACTCTCTATTTATTCACAGGAAGATGTTATTGTTCATTATTTTGTATGAACCACACTATTTGCAATACCTATAGATGCAATTAGTAAGAATGGAAAAAAATATTGTCATGGCTGACTATAAAAATCTGCATGGAAAAAGCAAACCTCCTTACTCAATTAAGTTCTAGTGCCAAAGAGAAAAACAATATGCAGAACACTAAGATAAGATATGTGACAAAGCTGAGTTAAAACAAGTTGATAATTTTTCACATATGTAATCTAACACAAGATACAACTGCAATGCTGAAGCCTATTAAGTAAAATAAAGTATTTTGATGCTAAACATAAAGACGAAGCATTACCAATTTTGATCTTTGTCATGATAAGCATTTGGGCCAGGTGAACTTCTTGGATGGACTTTATTCGGACTAGAATCGACATTTTCTGGATGTCTATGGTCAGACCTCGCTCTCTCAACCAGGGAATCAAGTCGCCCACTCCCAGAAGACTTATCAGCACTGCCACGTTGCTCCCGTGCACTTGGAGGCTTCAAATCATACTGGTCATCATTTTCCTCAGGAGGCCTTTTTCTCCCTCTACTTTCCTTGTACCTACTACCATAATCATCATAATGATCACCATCTTGAACTACATCCTTTCTGTAATGGTTCTCAGATGTTCTGTGTCCGTCTTTAGCACTCTTATAATCAGCTCTATCACTCTCATGATCACGGGTCAAGCGTTCATCCAGACACTTGTCATCTTGCTGTCTTTTATCCCTTTCGTAATCACCCTTGTACTTTTCTTTATATTTGTCATCATCAAACCTTTGCTCCTTAGAGCTCTTAACTTTACTATGGTCATATCTAGAAAGTGTTTTTCTATCATCACCATCTCTATTGTCAGCAGGCCACTTATCTTTATCTTCAGAAACATCTTTTCTTCGGCTATGTTTATCAAGGTCCTTCTCGGTATTATTGTACTTATCTTTCGCTGTAGATGTTGTTTCCAAAGGATATAATTCAGAAGATAATACAAGGAAACAAAGCGAAGAAGGTACTAACAACAATTGGCAATTTGAGCACAAATTTCACGATTCACAAAGTATATTGTGTACATACACATTGCTTAATATTGCTTAAAACTGTTAGAAGTGCTAGATGAGATTAGAAGAAATATGTTTCCTTAAAATTATGTAATCAGCTACTGACATATATCAAATGACCTAGTCAGAGTTAAATTCAAAGAATTGGTTGTGAAAATTTAGCCAGTTCAGCAATCAATATGTACATATACTCATAATAGGGCAATTATAAATTTATCGTCTCTATGGTTGAAACGGGTGCATTTTCAGCAGTTTGCTTAACCCAACAAGTCAAATGTATCGAAATACAAGAAGTTCAACTGTATACAAAGAAATTTATGAAAAAACCTACACATAGAAATATAACAAACTTGTTGAGTTCCACAGCATGCAATGCTTGTTGGGCCAAAAGTTACTGAAACTCATTGTGAAATTAAAATGGTGATGTGATTCCAGCAAAACAAGTCTAAATGTGTCGATCCTAAGTAAAACATTCTGCAATCTATAGAACATATCATTGCAACAGTCACGGGAACCTTATCAGCATTTAAGCGAGCATATGAACCCAGGGCCTTACCATTGATCTCTGTATCTCTCTTGTATGAGTAACCATCCTCCTCTCCCCTACTTGCCTTGGAGCCATTCTTCTTAGCACTGCCATCATCATACCTCTCATGCTTGGAATCATAATCTTTCTTCTCCCTCTCTCGGTCCTTTTGCCTCTCGCGCTCTCGTTCCCTATCCCGCTCTCGCTCCCTGTCACGCTCTCGATCCCGTTCTTTGTCCCGCTCCCGTTCTCTCTCTCTTTCCTTCTCCCGCTCTCTATCCCTTTCCCTGTCCCTGCCTCTTTCCCTTTCTCGCTCTTTCTGTCTCTCCCATTCTTTTTCCTTTTCCCTCTCTCTCTCCTTCTCTCTATCTCTCTCCCTCTCCCTATCTCTGTCATCCCTATACTGCCCACTACTCTCCCTCCTCCCCAAATCCTTGTCGGAGCGCCGCTTACCGGAATCACTTTTGGACACAACCTCCTCAGCCCTATCATCCATAGACACCATTCGCCTACTTGACCTCTTTGATTCATCCCCTGATCCCCTGGATTTCTCAGGTAGCTTGTCCACATCGACAGGCCCAAACACCTCGCCCTTGGACCTCTTCTCAACCAAGTGATCCTCGCACACGCCGCTGTTCCAGCGGTCACTGACCACATCCACGACCATCTCCTCGACCCTGTCCTTCCTCTTCCTCCCGTGCTCCGCATACCCGTTCCCCGAGCTCACCACCTCCTTCCCTGACGACGAGCGGCGCCTCTCCGGCTCGGGATCTCGCGAAACCCTAGCCGCCGCGGCCTCCTCCCGCGCGCCGGCGCCGCCCGCCTCATCGCCCTCGGACTCCGACCGCTCCACCGACCCGCCGCGCCTGTGCGACCGGTGGGACGACGACCTGTGGCGCGAGCTCCGAGGCATGGCGGGGCCCCCAAATCCGGAACCCTAGCCCGGACAACTTCTGTACGCGAGGGGGCGGCGCGGAAGGCCGGAGACGAGGCGCTGCCAGGGAAACCCTAGCGCCCGCAGGATCCGGGGGGATCTAGGCGGCCGTGGCGGCGGGGTAGGGCCGGGCCTGTGCGGTGCGGCTAGGGTTTTGGTAGGATGGAGCGTAGGGAAAGGAGAGGGAGTGGAGGCGGCGGCGAGGGATTGGAGACGACGGGGTTCGTGGGGTGGAGGAATGGGAAGGGGCCCTGGATGAAAAGGTTTTCTTTCTTTCTTTCTTTTTGTTTTCCGGGCTCTGTATTTTCGAGGGTTTGGTGGAGGACTGGTGGCGTTGGTGTGGTGGACTTCCGACCTTGGCTTCGATTTGGCCCGGGTGGTTGCCGGCTTGCCCAGCCGCTGCAGCGGACGTGAAGGGGCGGGACACGAAAGCGGATGAGCGGAGCGGAGCGGAGTTCATCTGGTGCCATGTTTGGGGCAGGCCGTCCCGTAAAATTCGGAGGCTCTGTACGAAATTATAAACGAATTCATAAATAACGAAATAAAACTTAGTAATCTCTCCGCTTTATATAATTATAAAGTCATTTTAACTTTATTCCTCAGTCAATTTTATATTTATAAAACTAATTTAATATTGTAGATATTAGTATTTTTTATAGACTTGGTTAACTTAAAAAAATTCAACTAAAAATATATGAAACAAAAGATAGTAGCAATTTAAGTGATTACTCACAACCATTCGAACGGGTCTGTTCTTTTTTAAAACGATGAAAGATCAAGTAGTTATTTGAGGATATGTATAAACAACATAGATATCATAAAGTCAGAAAATTTGTTAGAAAGTATCAACGGTCTATACGTTGATCATGGTATTCGTAAAATATGGGGATCTTTAAAACCAGGTATACACAAGAATAAATCAAGCAGACAAGAAACAGATTTATATTGGTTCAGCCTCTCAAGATGAGTAATAACTATACTCTAGTTTATATGTATTGTGGATTGAAATATCACTCAAAGTATAATAGGGAATAGAACAATTGAATGAATCCGCCGACGAGACTATTAGGAACGGCCCGACGAAATATATATTCGGTGAGTACGACGCTGACTTTCTTCGGATTGCTTCTATGTGTGGCTATGGCTATGGCTTGTAACTCGATGTCCCTCCCTGAACCTGGGAGCCTTGTTTATATAGCAGAGATTATCTTCCTCTCAAAGTAGAACTCGAAGAGATAAAACAAATACAGGCCTAAGGAAACCTTATCTTTTCCGACTAGGACTCTGATATCTTCTATTCCGAAAAGATAATTTCCTTCTTTGTTAGTTGTATTTCCTTAATTAAAGGATTTCTCGCATACTATCAGGTATATGATATTACCGTATTTTATTAACCCATGTATAGAAAGTATCTTTACCCAATGATGCGAGGCGTACCTTGGGGTACAACCCTTTCTAGATCTATTTATATACTTTTATGAGGTTAGATGGATGGAAGCCTCAAAAATCTCATGATGTTGTGGCCTCCATCTTCGGGATGGGATGAAGGACGAATATATTCCCTTTAATTGTCTGTCTTCAAGAAAAGACCGAAGAAAAAAGTTGGTTTTTTCTTTATATCAAGGACAACTTTCCCAACCTTATCATCGTTGATCAGAAACCAATGCGCCTAGAGACATGGACCTCCAAACCTTTAATGACCATAGCCTTAGCAAGCTTTGTCGAGATAATCCATGATCTCCGAGAACGCGGTTTGACCGGATACGAAGTCGTTCAAGACTTCGCCCATTGTCAGATCCAACCTCTCTAGTCCCGTTCTCACCCCACATACTTGTGCTTGGGGGAATAGGACGTGACACGGCTATCATACCGAGGTATACAATTTATAGTTTCTTCATTGATATAAAGAATCAAAATTGTCTTTAGTTGATAACCTTGTCAATTTTCTTTCAATTGCAGTTCTCTCCGATGACACCATGGGGGAGCGCGTCAGAAAAGTGCTGGTCGACCAGCAGCCATCTGCCACCGACATCCCCGCGCCTATATACGACCTCCTGCCCACAGAGCTGGACACTATTGTTAATGTAAGTATCGTCGACCACTACGTCTTGCCATTCGTTTCTATGCCCGTAGGAGTAGTAATCTAGATTCTTTTAGGCATTGCCTCTAACGGACGTGATCGGCTCGCTCGTCGACCACCAGATGTCTGCTTCTTTGAAGAGCAAGCGGTGTTTGAACAAGCAGGCGCCACCATCTTGCTTGGTAGCAGTGGAACCAGGAAGAGGCGTTGGCCTTCGCTGGCCAAGTCCACCGGGGCTGGGAAACTAGTCCAGACAAGTGGCTTCGAGGTGAGGCCCCTACCACAAGCTTATCTGACAACCGTGGTAGCCTTCTCGAGCTAACTTTTTCTCTTCTACAGAACGTCCAGCGCAAAGCCCACCTCCATAAAGAAGGTGTCATTGCTGAAGAAGACAATGGAACTGACTTGGACCATGGTGAAGGCTGGCTGAGTTGGATCTATTAGGCCAGGCTAGTCGTAGAAGCCCTCATCAAAAAATCCCACTCTTGAATTCATCTCGTTGAAACGTTTTAGCACCAAGCTCTCTACCTGGCGCGTCACTGTCGACGGTCTATACACCAACAACGATAATTGTAGAGTATGAGGATCGTTAGAACCAGGATATACATGAGAATAGATTAAGCAGACAAGAAACCATGATTTATGCTGGTTCATGCTCTCAAGATGAGTAATACCCTACTCTAATTTATATGTATTATGGATTGGAATATCACTCATAATATAATGGGAAATAGAATAACTGGATGAATCTGCCGATTAAAGGCTATCGGGAACGCCCCAACAAGATCTATTCGGCGAATACGGCACAGACTTCCTCTCTATTGCTTCTAGGCATGGCTTTAGCTTTGGCTTATAACTCTATGCTCCTCTCTAAACCTGGGGGCCTTGTTTATATAGCACATATTATCTTCCTCTCCAAGTAAAACTCGAGGAGATAAAACAAAATACAGATCTAAAAAACCTTATTTTTTTCTGACTAGTATTTTGACACCTTCTATTTCGGGAAGATAATTTTCTTGTTTGTTAGATGTATTTCCTTATTTAAATGATACCTTTTAATATAGTATCGGGTATATGATATCACCGTATTTTATTAATTCATGTATATAAGATATGTCTTATTCATGACAAGTATTCTAAGAAATATTAATAAGTAATAATTTAAAAAAAATGAGATGTTTAAATGGTTACGAAACATACATATGATAATCCGTGCCAGTGCCACAATAAACGAGTGGCATCCTTATCATCCAGAAATTTTGCATTGCCTCTTGTTTTTTAGTGTACAAACATCACCTTTACAACAACATTCTTAATTTTAGAAACCCAAATTATGTAAATAAAAATCAGGTATATGACTAGAAAATTAAAAACGGGTATATAGCTAAGTTGAGTTCGTTTCTGCTTTTTGGGATGGCAACTCCTTCGTTTTCCATTAACACGCTTCCCAAATTGCTAATCGATACATTTTATGTGAAAATTTTTTGTAGGCAAAATTTGCTACAGGACACTCATTAAATATGATCTTTGCTGAAGGACATCACAAGAATGTGAATTTGCCTGAGGACACCAAAAACATGGTAATTTGCCGTATGACATCCCGAGAATTAAAATACATTATTCACTTAGTTGAGGAGAGAGAAACCATGTAAAATATCCATTTTACCCTCATATTCTTCCTCCTCAACCTGGTCACCGTGCAACCACCGTCTTGCTTCTCTACCTAGCTGTAGTGGCAGTCCTCGTCATCTTGGTGCGATCCTAGCCTCCAAGTCCACATCCGATGCCATCACGACACCCCTGCTTTCTCAGTGTCACGCAATTCTCACCGCCACCTCTTCCTCCACACGACGTCGTCGCCTAGATCGAACCCCATCATGCCGATGGCCTCAAGCTCCTACCCAGGCAATCGATCTACTTAGACTCAATCTGCATCGACCTTTGCCAACAACCCCGTCCTCACCTCCTCCATCACCATGTCCTCCACTCCGCTTCTTCCCCGTCGCCAGATCCCGCGCCAAACCGTCGTCGCCGCTGGGGGAGGGTGGCGACGACCTTTGCATGACGTCGGCCTCGCTTCATCGCTCACCAGCTCGTTGGCCTCTCCGTCGTCGGCGCCCTATCCCACACCCGCCATCTCCTCTACCAGACGACTACCTCACCTCGTTGCTTGTCGCCCCTGACCTCTCCACCGGCCATCTTCGCCGATTGCGTCCACGCTGCTGACCATCCGGTCTCGATGGATGGTATGCCTTTGTCACCACTACCATCTTATCCGACTGGCCACTCTGTCCCGACGCCCTCCATTGGCACCATCGACCGCCGGCTTCCTGGCTTAGGAAATAATTTTGGTCTCAGGGGCAAAGCTATCATTTTGTGAAAATTCTTTCTCCGAAATAGCAGAAAATCATAAAACTAATGTGTGTGGTGTCTACCAGCAAATTACCACTTTTTCCTCGGACAAGTTCACATTCATGTGGTGTCCCCTAGCAAATACCATATTTTTTAGTATCGTGAAGCAAATTTTGTATTTTCTATATATATAATTTTTTATAAAAATCAAATAAATATATTTTTAAGTTTATAATAATATATACTCAATTAATCATGTATCCATCCATTTTTTTCGAGCCACCAACAGCTTATGGGCAGAATTGGAGGATAGATGGAGGGAAAATGAAGAATTTAGCATTCCTTTGGGTTGGCTAGTGTAGATATCTGTGGTTCATATGATTTGCTATCTTGGTTTCTAGAGGAATACTATTCACTTCTTTTGATTCTACAGGAAAAAAGAATCCAATCTAGTCTCTTGTGAAAATTTGTATGCACTTAAAAACAAGAGAGCAATCACCATCGTTGGTTGTTAGCTTGCAATGTGCCCATTGTCAGTGACTAGGATTATAATAAAGTATTGCCAAGGTTTAGACTAAACAAAATGAGATTATCTGTGATCATAAAGAATACCAACAAAGCCTTAAAGGCAGCTGCTCATATAATAAACAGAATCCCAAGTAAGTCAGTACCTAAGACCCCTCATGAATTATGGACCAAAAGAAAGCTGACATTAAATTATTTACGTGTGTGGGGCTATCGTGCAAAAGCCAAAATATATAACCCACGGTTGAAGAAATTAGATCCTAAGACTATGAGTTGTCATTTCATTGGATATTCTTAAAGATCTAAAGGATACTAATTTTATTGTTCAGACCGTGTCACAGAATTTGTGAAAACTAGACACGCTGTATTCTTAGAAATAATGAACAGGGGAGCTCATAAGATAAGGAAACTAATCTTGAGGAAATTCGGGCTAATGTTCCAATTTCAAAAATACAAGAGACTAATATTTTAATTATTCAAATCGTGCCACAGAATTAGTGCTAACGATGGGTAATTCTGGACCCTCTAGCCCTACAATAATGTTGAAGAAAACATTGATGATGATAATAATGAAAATTATAAGCCTCAACATAATTCTAGGACACAAAATGAAGAAGAATCTCCATAGGAAAATGTTCAACCGCATGTGAACAATGATGAAAGTCAACACTTAAGAAGATCACAACGGGCAAGGAAATCTATCATTCCCGATTATTATGAAGTTTATATGACCCCACCTCATTTAAAGAAGCCATAAGCAGTAAGAACTCATCCAAGTGGCTTCAAGCCATAGAAGATGAACTAAAATCAATGAGCCAAAATAAAGTATGAGATTTAGTAGAAGTTCCTAAAGAAAACAATAGGTGGTAAATGGGTATATAAAACCAAGCTGGTCTCTAAAGGGAATATCGAACGATTCAAAGCCTTGTGGCTAAGGGTTTTTTTTGGAATTGATTATATTGACACATTTTTCCTTTCTCTAAGAAAGACTCACTTAGAATTGTCATGGCATTAGTAGCTCACTATGACTTAGAAGTTCATTAGAAGGATGTAAAGACTGTGTTTGTAAATGATGATTTAAATGAGAATGTTTACATGACACAACCACAAGGCTTTATTGTGGAAGGAAAAGACCATTTAATATGCAAACTAAAGAAATCTATCTATATACTTAAGCAGACATCGAGGCAATGGAACCTTAAATTCGATGACGTAATAAAAAATTTTGGATTAAAGGAAAATGAGGTAGACAACTGCATTTATATGAAGAATTAAGGTGAGAAATTCATCGTACCATTACTCTACATTAATGACATTTTATTAGCAAGCATCGATAAGAATTTGTTGCAAAATGTAAAGAATTTTTGTCATCAAATTTTGATATGAAAGATCTCGGTGAGGCATGTTATGTCTTTGGCATTGAAATTCATCGAGATAAGTCCGAAGGAATACTAGGATTATCTCAAGAAGCCTATATTTTCAGAGTATTGTAAATATATAATATGAGCAAATGCTCCACAACACCTGCTCCAATAATGAAAGGCGATAAATTTGGTTCATTTCAAAGCCTAGGAAATGACTTAGAGACTAAAGAAATGAAGACAATACTGTATGCTTCAGTTGTTGAAAGCTTAATGTATGCACAAGTCTATACATGACCAAATTTGGCATTCATTGTTGGGATGCTTGACAGATTTTTATCTAATCTAGGATTGGACCACTGGAAAACAATTAAGAAAGTCTTGCGTTATTTGCAAGAAACTAAGCATTACATGCTCACATATAAAAGGTCTAATAAGCTAGAGGTCTCAGGCTATTCAGACGATGACTTTGCAGGGTGCTTAGACACTAAGAAATCCATTTTGGATTACTCTCGCGGGGAAGCTATTTCATGAAAAAGCTCCAAACAGATGCTCACTGCATCGTTAACAATGCAAGCGGAATATATGGCATGCTATCATGCAACGAGGGAGGCATGCCGTATGGCTTAGGAATTTCATCCTGAAATTAATAGTGGCTGACAACATAGCCAAACCATTGACAATATACTGCGATAATGAGGCTAAAATATTATATACAAGTAAGAGCAAGTCAAGTAAAGCTACCAAACATGACTTCAACTTTTATTCTATGAAAGATAGAGTCCAGAATCAAATAATTAAAGTTGAGTACATTAGTACAAAATTAATGCTCACGGATCCGTTAACCAAAGGTTTAGCTCTCAACTTATTTAAAGAACATGTAGCCGACATGAGATTAAGTCATTTCCTTTGTCTAAAATCCTGAAAATAGGGAGCATAAGTATCAATTAACAGCCACTAAGTAAAGTTAAGTTTATTTAAGTATTATAGTAAATTATAAGTTTTATAGTCTCAATGGCATTGAATGTTTGTGACATATTGCTTTGGGGAGCTATGTTACTAATATTGGTAGATTTATCGGCTAAGTCCGATAAGGTTAGAAAACGGATAAGCCCATAGTCCGATTCTAACCAGAAAAACAAATAAGTTGGTTTTGTGATCAATTAAAACCAATTTTAAATCCTAATTGGAGATAAGCTCCCGATCCCCACCAATGCTATATATATAGAGAAAAACGTAGAAGAGAAGAGACGCCTAATCCTAGTGTGCTAAAACCAAAACCTAAATAGTAAAAGAGTTTCGTGTGGCTGTCTCAAGACAGTGCCGGTGAAGACCTAAATATCGTCGAGACTTAAAAAATGACAAGAATTGTATCTATTGACACAAGAATCAAAAGAAGAAGAAGAGAAGAAAAAAGAACCAGAGAAAACGACATTAATGGCATCACAAACATAAAACGTATCAGTAAATTAATTTTCATAATTATAAAGATGGTTATTTATAGGATAAAGTAATAAGACCTTGTAACTTAGAACTCCACCATAAATAAACCAGGCCTCTTGAATGAAAAATGATCGATGGATCATAGTGGGACTCCTATAAAGGAAAGCCTACCATTTTCCTGCAAGTCGTATACACACACATAATTCATCATCTGGAATGCAACGGTATTCATACTCGACAGTCGACAACTACAGTCAACTGCAAAGAACGGCGATTAACTAGACAGTGGACACAGACCGGTGGACCGCTCGACTCCAATGCTCCCCCTCGCCGCCCACCTGGCGCAAAACGACGCCGCCGGCGCACGGCCGAGCTGGTGCACCGCGCCCAAAAAAATCGCACCCCACGCACGGCCACACGGTCGCTGCCGCGGTGCGGGCTGAGGCCGACGCGCGCCGAGCTCATGGTGGCTACGTCCCCGCCGCTTCCCCGCACGCAACCGCCTCGCGCCCCCCTCCCCTTCTTAACCCCCTCCTCCCCACTCCACCCTAGCGAGTAGCGACCGCCGCCTTCCAGTCCCGCGGAGCCAACGAAGGTGACCGCCGAGCCCACCCGATGCCTGTCGTCGCGGCCGCGGCCCGCCCGACCACCCCGGCTGGCCTCGCGCGCCCCTTGCGCGGCGTCTCCGCGCGTCCGTGCCGGCGGCGGTTCCGGGCGGAGGCGAGCTCGTCGGCGTCGGCGTCAACGCCCGGGCCCGCGCCCGCGCCGGCGGCGTCGGATGAGGGGGCCGGAGCGGGGCCGTGCCCCGTCGTCAGGTTCGAGATGGCCGACTTCGCCGTCGCTGACCGCGTCAGCGTCGGGCTCCACGGACGGGTGGGTTCTCCGCCCCCCACTGATTCGCTCTCCTACTAGTGAATTTTGCCGTGCTGCTAACATGTGCAGTGAATTTCTGCTCTGTGCTGCAGTCGGACGAGATGATCTTCGAGGCCACGGTGCGCGATCCGAGCAGGTTGGTGGCATAGAGCAAATCAGGTAGGGCGAATTCGTTGGATTGGTTCTCATTTGTGCTGATTTTGGTGTTCAGTGAGCTGTACGGTTCGACGGTGGTGCTGCGGCAGCTGATGAGCTTTCAGGCGAAGCGCAGGGGCCGGCGCGCGCTGGAGGTGGGTGTTCTTCTCACGAGAACTTTTAGTGGGCGTGTGGTTGAGCTCGAGTGGGTTTCTGTGATCACAGGTGCTGAAGAAGCTGGCTCGCCGACAGATGATGTACCACTCTTACGCGATGCAGGTCCATGGATATGTAACGCCTGGCAATGACGTGGAGCAGGACGATGTTTCCTTCATCCTGGTGCACGGGGTTAGAGTTTCCGTCTTTACTTCCTTCAGCTGATTGGGTTAAGATAAATGTGGCAGTATAATTTTCAGGTCTCACAATTGGGGGGTCTGGATTAATTATGTAGTCCTTTTCATGTCAGGGCATGGGTTTAGTTCGATTGTACGAATCTGGATGTAACCACTACATTAGACTTTCTAGTTCTTGCAACTAAAACACCTGAAGTCTTTCATGGTTATTCTTGAGTATTTTCACTTAGCTTTTTTAAGGAGGTCTAGATTTCTAATGACCGGCAAAAGTACTTTAAGAGGGGCAAAAGTACCTTTTTCCCCTGAAACTAATATAGGTACTGTATTTATATCGGTTTTTTATTTTTGAATTAACTTTTCAGTATCATGGGAGTTACTCTTTGCGCCACTGGTTGCAACTCTCTGACTGGCTTCCAACCTTAGAAGCAACGTTAGCATTGGACGAAGAACAAGTTAGGAGGGTAGGTGACGATTCAGTAGGAGGACCTGCTGTAACCCGGCAGCTACGTCTAATCAGGATATTGATGAGAGACCTTCTGATTGGTGTAAGCTTCAAAGTTTTTAAAAATTTCACATGTCCTCAGTTACTGGTAGATCTGGACTTGAAGATGCTCGCTGATGCAGGTAAATTATCTGCATAGTCATGGGCTAGCACATACTGAGCTTAGATTGGAGAATGTTCATGTAAGCCCAATAGACAAACATGTTAAAGTAAGTAGCATTTTCTTCTGTTCTTGTTGACATAAGTGATAAGTTCCTTTTCTTCTGTTCTTGTTGACATAAGTGATAAGTTTGTTCTCTCCTTGCTATTATGCCTAGTAGTTTAGTGATGGCATTAATAAATATTTGTTGTTTTTTAGTGCAATACAGCTGAACACTTGAAGATACATTCCTCTTTTAGTGTGAAGCATGATTGTGCACCAGCATGTGGTCACTAGATCTTTGGCACGTCTGAATGGCATCATATTTCATAGTTCCAACTTAATATTTTCTCAAAACATTGATATGCTAAAATAACCAAAACTTTAGTTTCACCATGTTGTTTGATGTATGGTTGTATGGACAAATAATCTGTGTCATCCTGTTCAGGGTAGTGAGCTGAATCATGCATATGAATGCAATCTTCTAAATGCTAAGAACAGCACCCAACCTTGCGCATGTTAGCAATCGACCAGTTATGTTTGACTGTTCTTCATTGTGGCATTAGGTTTCTATGTTAGTATATCATCAACTCTCAAATGCCAGCTTTTGCTAATTATTACTGTTGAAGCTTGGGAAGGCCACTGGACACACTAAATAATTGCCATGTGACTTGCAGAATTCTCTTTACTCTTTATGTCTTTCTGCAGTTTTAATTCTTGACAAGTGATAAATACACAACTGCATACTTATCAAGGCGTCACTATGGCGTCGCCATAGCGGTAAGGCGGTGGCGGGGAGCAGGGTGTCCTTCCGACTTAGGCTAACTCCGCCTTACAGGCATAAACTGAAGGAATGAGGGTAAGATTAGAGGGGAAAAGTCTGTTTTCTTGCTGCCGGTCCTCCCTGGCATCGCCCTCTCCCCTTCTTGTGCTGATGGGGAGTAGAGGGAGATCAAGAGAGGCACCACCTGCTGCTGCTGTGCCATATAAGAGAGAAAAGGTGGAGGAGAGGAGGCCTGCTGGCTGTAAGAGGGGAGAGAAAGGATAGGATGATGGTGTATGCTTGCTGCATCTTGCACGAGGAGAGAGAAGAAAAGGTGGAGGAGAGGGGCTTGCGGTAGTGCTGCACGATGGGGGAGAGAAATCTAGATGAAGGTGAGGTGGCGGTTGCTGGGAGGGAAGCTGTTGGGTAGGGTTAAACTGCTGCATGCTAGGTCAATATGGCTGGGCATTCGGTTTAAACCGAGGATTCGGTTCGGTTCGGCTCGGTTACACGTAGTTTGGTTTTCGAAGGAACAAGAACCAATCGATTCTGTTCAAAATCAGAAACCGCAGGGTTCGGTTTCGGTTTTTAGTTTGGTTTCTCAATAAAAACCGAACCGACCCAAGGGGCTGAGGGGGCCGGGACGGCACGGCGCGGCGTGGAGGGGGTGAGGCCGTCGGCGGTGCGGCGCGGAGAGGGCCGGGGCGGCGCGGCACGGAGTGGGCTGTCGGCGGTGAGGCGCGGAGGGAGCCGGGGCGGCGTGGAGGGGGCGAGGCCATCGGCGGCACGGCGTGGAGGGGGCGGCGCTGTTGCTACAGCCTTCGTGGCGGCGGCTGTGGTGGTCGCGGAGTGGTCTCTGATTTCTCTCATTCGCGGAGTGTCGGCCGCTGTGGCTCGGTTTTTAGTTCGGTTTTTTCGGGGGATCGGTTTTCATACAGCAAAAACCAAAGCCGCACCGAATTATTCGATTTATGCTAAACAACGAACTAAAACCGAACCGAATTACCAAAAAACCGTAAAATTCGGTTCGGTTCGGGGTGGTTTTTGGTTTTCGGTGCTTTTTTGCCCAACCCTATAGGTCAAGAGAGGAAAGTATTTGGACTAGGCTGGGTAAGTGCTTGAATGGGCTACTATTGGGCTGTGCTGTGATGAATAGAGTACCCTATTAGTGTATTTACAGCCCATATTACTTATACTTTCTATTTTTTCACTGCATGTAAGGCGTTGCCACGTCATACGCCTTATCGCTATGGCGGTAAGGCGGTGGTGGGTCGCCATACTTCGCCATACCGCCTTAATAACCTTGCACAACTGCATTCGAGACAAGGAAGGAGGGTGTCTCTTTGCGAGCTACAAATCTCAAAGCTATTTGGCAAATTCAATATATAATTAGAACAAGTATTTTATGTTAGATGTTGGAGTGGGCTAAATTATCAGCATTGAAACATCATACTGTGATTTTGTCCATGTTTTACAATATTTTGTATTTCGCAGACTTATTTCATATTTACCACTGCCCAATGAGTAAATAATCCAGTTTACGGTTAACAAAAGATATCTTGAATTCATATTATAGCAAACAGTTAAATTATTATAAACCTGGTTTGACTAATGGAAATTTCACAAAGGTGTATCACTCTTGTTCAGCATACAATATTTCCATCATTGAACTATTGGATTAGAAATGCCAGTACCATGTGTTTGGCACAATCTCTGTATGACATTGTTTTAAGCATGTTGGTGTACACAAACGCACTTATATTAGTTGCATATGTGCATATTCATAACATTAAGCTAGCAAATATTGAATTCAAAATAAACCATAAAGTTAATGTTCAAACACTAAGTCAAAGCCCAATAAACCCCTGTGTGTCTGAAAGTTGTCATGTGCATTTCATTTGTCCCCTTATTCTGTCCCTATGTTTTTATGTAAACTTCACATGGTTGACCCTTTTCCATGGTTTTCTAACTTTTTAGGTTGGTATTCTTGGGAATGCTGTTGATTTTCATGACAATGACCCTAGAAATAGCACATTAGCAAGTAATGATGAAAGAAGAAAAATGATGATTGCATTTGACATGAGGTACTTAAGTGCAAACTGGAAAATTATATTTGCCTTCACTCTACTGCTTTGGTAGACAGTGAAGCAGTACATAAAGATCATGAACTGATATATGCTATTACTTAAAAGTTTAATTTATTTTTGTTCCTTAGGTGTGTTGGCTTCATCATGGCAAAGATGGTTCTGAGAGAGCTAATGGATTCTTCTACTTTCCTAAAATTCAAGTCATTCTTGACAAAGGTGTGTTTTGTGCATCCTCTGTGGTTTATGTTTGTCAGAGTCCAGCAAGCTAATATAGATCTTTACATTCAAGTGCTGAAAGTTCAAAATGCTATCGGTGAAAATTCATGGTAGTAATTAACTAATTAGGGAAATACTGTCCTTAGCTAATGAATACGCATAGTCAACCTAAATAAAAGCCGGAATCCGTTTTACAAATCATAGTTATTCCTGTTCAGGATTACTTGCCATATGCTAATACAGGTGATTTTGATTTTTGTTGAAGTTTTGAGAAGCTTTAATGGTATAACTAAAAAGAATGATTTCCATGATTGATATCCTCTATTGCAGGGAGATGACCCAGCATGTCTGCGTGAGTTCCTTTTACCAATTCTGTGCCAAAATTCTCCATCAGGGAATATTGGTCTGCAGGTGAATAATTCTATTCCTTCTAATCTATTGTCATGCTATTTCTTGGAGCTATCTGATATTCTACTAGTGATTTATGAATTATTTCCTTTTGTTTTAGATACTTGACCGACAATGGGGTGCTGGTTGGAATCTTTTGGCATTATTGCTGGCAACAAAACCTGACAAAAGGATATGGTAAGATTATTCACTGCTGTTAGTACTTCCACAAGGAAAACATTGCAAAATTTGAAAAATGTTTGCTATTGGACATCAGAGATTTGCATTTTTGTTCCAATTAATATGCAGTTGTGTGGATGCATTGAGGCATCCCTTCCTTTGTGGACCTAAATGGCGCATAAATCCATCAGTTGATGTCATACGGTGGGGCTTGGGTTCTACTGCTGTCCGCATGGCTGAAGATTACATTTATGGACGGCATCAGGTATTGACTCTATGCACATGTCTTAATCAAGCGGCATACCATGTTCTCATCCATAAATCTTGTTTAAAGGCTTGAGCTTCCACCCACTTAGAAACTGATGTATTTTTAGTGAAGACTTACATTTTAGCAATCAAACTTCTACTTTTTATCATCTGATAGCTCCTAATTTTCATTAGTTGTGGTGGCACCCCAAGTACTTATAAAGTTCAATTTTCCATGTTTACAGCGTAGACGATTAGCATATTTTGTTGAATTGATGGAGGTGCTAAACCCTAATCCAAGAACAGAGGTAACTTCGTCCTGTTCCAAGTCCTGATAAAAAGAATCCAGTGTGATTGAACTTTCTTTTTTAGATGATTATCTAGCTGAGTTTTTTTCTTTGCTATGACATCTGAAATTAATTGTTTCTGTTTCTTGAATACAATTATTGTAAGCGTCGATGCTATGAATTCACTTGATCTTTTTGTCTATGGTGTCATCAATATTAGGTGGAAAGATATATCTTTTGTTTTTCCTATTTTGTTTTGTTGCAGGATGGATGGTTCTTGTTGTCAGCCCATTTCCAGTACATATATTTTCTTATTTTTTCGAATTCATGGTGTTCTCTTCCAAAACATAATATATTTATATTTCCTTTTGCTTTTATTCGCTCAGAACTGGCTTAACATCCTACCTGGTCGCTGGCGTCTCTTATACTGTACTGGAAGGCACATCGGTCTAACACTTCGTCAGCCTTCTCCAAGAATCCTCATCACTGATGTGTTCCTCACATTTGCACAAACTGCAGACTCCATTGATCCTGTGTTCTCTCTGACCTCAGACATTGGTTTCAAAATCATGGCAGAATCTGACTGGCCTCATGACAAATCTGGTAGTGAAGGGACATTATCTGTTTCCTCATCTGCGACGATAGCAACTGGAAGAATTTATATTCACGAACAGGATGGTAATGATAGTAGGGTTACATCTTCAAGATCTTCTAGGAGATACCTTCGTGGTAAGTGGAGAAAAGTTTCAAAAATGAAAGAGCTGCCTGCTAGCCTCCCCACAGTAAACATTACTATGGATGAACTCGATGTATCGATGAGTTGCAACTCAACTTTAAATGTCAGTTCTGCACAGAAGGTGCTGCAAGAGATCCGCACTCAGACCCCGCCAGAAATGTTTGATTTGTCAAAAATTGTTTGTGGGACATACATTGATGCAAGGTTGTTGATTCTTCGTGGTGTTAACGGGTCAGCGTTACTTTTTATTAGATCAAATTCTAGAGCTGATTCCTGAAGATAATCAGTGAAGCCTGTAAGCAATATTCTTTGGGTGTACATTTTTTGTATTTCTAGCTGTACATTATTCATTTCTAGCAAATGTAAATAATAGAGTGTAAGAGCAACTCCAACAGCTATTGTATCTATATTATGTATAATCCCTGTTTGAAGAGGCTTTGTATAAAATAGTCTTTCTATTTAGATGACATCCTTCAAGAGATACTTTAAATTTGGTTCCACATAATTTAAATCTTGGGCCTGCATCGTAAAAAAAACAGGCCCATGCTCCTGGTGCCATCCAGGAATTTTGATCGGCATCTTGTTGGACAGTAGTTTTTAACAAAACTCTAAATTATATTATTGGGAATGTAAAGTAAAAAATTATATTATTGGGAATGTAAAGTAAATAGAGGAGCTGTTGGAGTTGCTCTAAGCTATATCAGCCTGCCATCCATTTTCGAATCAGGAGAGGAATATGTTGCCGCTGTATTACTTAGGCTGCGTCGCCGAAGAGGCTAATTAGCCGCGCGTAAACTGAAAATGTGATTAGCATATAATTAATTAAGTATTAATATATAAAAGAATTAATAAATAAATTTATTATATTTTAAAACAATTTTTATATAGAAAGTTTTTAAATATTATTTAGTAGTTTGAAAAAATGTTAATGAAAAATGAGAAGTAGATGATTTAAAGAACGTACCCTTAGCTTGGAAAGTGGAAGCATAAAGAGGGTTCCAAGTTTCAACTCTCAATCAGAACTAGAGCATGCAATAGAAGAAGGCCAAGTAAAGGCGCGGTCCACTGCTGGGATGCGTGCCTTAGCTCTGGGTGCGCATTCGGTCATAACCGAAACTTCGGTCTGGTTAATTTGGTCTTTTAAAAGTTCGGTTATTTAAAATTGTTAACGGAAGTTGCCCTCACAGAGTTGAAGATCGACAGTTCGGTTAACCAAAACTTTGGTCTTGGTCTTCGGGTAAACCGTATAGGCCAGAACACGGCGTGTGGCGGCGCTGAGGAGGCTGCGGGAGCGCTTGCGGCGCTGACGGCGCGGCGGCTCCAATGGGCGAGGACGGCGTGCGATGGCCGATGGGGGCGTGGGGTGGGGCGAGCGCGCACGGCGGCCACAGCGCGCGGGGCGAGCAGCGCGGCGATGCCGGCGAGGCGAAGGCTGTGCGGGACCTACGGTGGGACGAGCGGCGGCGCCAATGGCCGAGGCGGCGGCACACACCATCGTCGTCGGATCCGGTGGCTGGCGTTGCCGCGCGCGATCCGGTGGCTGCCGCCGGCCGCTGTCGCCGTCGCCGCCGGCCGCGTGCGCGGCCTTCGCGAATCCGGCCGCCGCCGGCCGCCGCATGCGCGAATCCGTGGCCGCCGCCGCTCGTCGCCGCGCGCCAGATCCGGTGGCCGCCGTGGCTGAGCCGCCCGCCGCCGCGTGGCCACACCGACGCCCCGCCATCCGTCCCTCCCCCCCGATGCCGGCGCTCGCCCCCTGATGCCGGCCCGTTGTCGGTCTCTCCTCCTCCTCCTTCCAGCTCGGTGGTTAGTTGGCCGTGGGTGAGGGTAGCTACATCGGGTACCCGCGAATAATAACCGAACTACCCAAAAAACTTCGGTTTTCTAGAGTTCCTGACCGAACTAGCGACCAATGACCGAAATTTCGGGTACTTCAGGTTCGGGTTCGGTTTGTTCGGGTTCGGTCTTCGGTCTCGGTTTTTTCTGCCCACCCCTACTTAGCTCTCAAATCTCGTCCTCCCTAATGCCCTGTCCTTGGGTCCTTCCCCATAGGCAAGCGAGCAAGGCGGCGTCCCTGCTCTTTTCAGTCTTACAAAAATTTGGGATTTTGCCATCGGAAAAAGTGGTTAGCTGGAGTACCATCGTTCAAACAGAGTGCGCTAAAAACTTAAAATACCATTTTCAACTAGAACGTCTATGACTCTATGCCGACAAACCATCATGGACAATGTTTGTCCTTTGGGCTCTTCTTCCTCCCTCCAACGCCGCAAGGGCTCTCATGCAGCCACTGTGCACCTTGACCATCACTAGCTTCTCACCTCCACCTCCACATAGATCGACTAACTTTCGGCCTCCTTCGTGTAGGGCCAGCCACCTGTCGGCTCCTGCCACTCTTTGGGCCTTCTCCTCAAACTCGCGAAGGCAGTTGGCCTCCTTGAGGTCAGCCTTGCACCGGTCAAAGAACTCGAAGTCCGACAACTACAACAGATAAAAGTTCTCCCGGTCCCACATCGTCTGACTGCATCGTCAGGTTGTTGATGTCGTGGGGAGAAAGGGTGTGGGGAGCCCTCACTGCAATGGGAGCAGGCTGCTGTGGCAAGGCCGACGAGTGCTTGGGGAACTGCGTTGGAGGTAGGAGCAAAGGCGGATCTAGGGCCCAGGCTGTTTGGGCTGCAGCCCGGGACGAGCTCACGTAGCCCGTTTAACTTATGTGGTGTTTAGCCTAAAAACTATGATCTCAATTAGAGAAAAGGAGACCCAGAAAGCAAGATCAGACTATTTTATATATGAATGAGCAGCTCAGCCCGAGGCGCATCCCCGTCCTAGATCCACCGCTGGGCGGGAGTGAGGACAATGCCATGGATGAGGGCACCGACTAGGGCATTGCCAGAGCCAATACGAACATAACGAGCGATGGGTGACCTTGTGCGAAGTGGGAAAGCGCAGTAGTGGTGACACAGAAGATGAAGAAATAATCGGTGGGCATGGAGGTGAGCAGCTAGCAGCGACCATAGCGTATGGTGGCAGTTGGCAAGCTTTTCCGACATTGGAGAGAGAAAGAAGAAGAACCATGGGCAATATCGATCAAGATGTTATTCTAATGTAGGCGTTTTAATTGTCATTGCCATTTTAAATAATCTTTTTTGGACGATGATATCTAGGGAAGCTATTTTTTTCGATGGCATAATCCCAAATTTCTCCCTGAGGAGCAAGAGTGAGCTACTACCTGAGAGGCTAAAGTGGGCCAACACATGGGTACTTCTGTCTGGCGAAGAGTCAAACCTTGCATGGTGAAGAGTCAAACTTTGGCTATCCTTCTCTTTTCATCTCTTTAGTCTCTTCCAAAGTCGGTCACTTTGTCATTATTAGTGTCTCATAAACATTGACCAATAAATCAACTCACTCAACACAATAGAATTAACCGGCTAAATAATTTATCCCCCAAGCCGATTGATAAATTCCACAATGCCTTATAGCACTTCATCCATAGCAATTTCAGATTGACCGACATCTAAACATGTATCTTGAAAGTAACTCTATGGTTCGGCATGTTATTCTTTATTAAACAAAATGCATTTAAATGCTTACCGCCGAACTCTCCAATAGATCTTCTCCAATCAACCGTCTTGCTTAGATCTTTGAAATATTCAACTAGTGGGATCCTCCAATTGATAATCTTGAATTCATAACTCATCAACCGAATTCCATAGGATCAATTCAGCTATATAATCAAATTTAAGCTCATGCCCCTCCAGCTACGTACCATGGGCTACAATCCTCGGTCAAACCGACATTAGACTAATGGTCAAACCGTTACTTTGCCTGGTCAAACCAGCTTTGTAGCTATGGTCAGACCGGCAATGTGGCATTGGTTAGACTGGCAGCAAAACAATGGTTGGACCATGTCGACGGAATGGGTCAACAGTCCTCCAAGGGGGGTCCCCAAGGAGGTGAAAGAGAGAGAGTGGTAGGGAAGCTGCACTCCACTGGATCAGATGGTCGACTCGAACTTAGAGATGAGCCAAGAAATAAGACACAAAGAGTTATACTGGTTCAGCCCTCCTGAAGGATAATAGGCCTACGTCCAGTGTGTGATGTTCTTTCGTTGGGGCGGATGATGAACAACGGTTACAATGGAGGTTGAGAGAGTTTGGATCCCTTGGCTCCGTCGCCCTGCCCTCCCTTTTGTAGCTCAAGGGGGCAGGAACAAGAGAACTTGGGGGCCAAGAAAGCTAAGCCTAAGAGAGAGGGAGAGAGGTGGGGTACAGAGAACATCTGACAAAGTACAAGTTGGTCGGCTAGATCCTATACACCGTGGGCCTCTTGTGATCTTGCTATCCTAGGGATCCTCCTCTTGTGCTTCTAGGTGGTGCCACGCGCTGCCGGGTGGTCTCCTCCCTCTTCCTCCTTGCCCGCTGCGCCGTCTCCCGAGGTGGCTTAAGGTCGGGCGTTGAGTTGAAGTCGATCAGAGAACCGAGGTCGGACTCAGGGTAAGGTCGGAGGGATCGACCCCGCGGAGGAGGGTCGGGACCTCGACCACATCCCAAGGACTCTCGGTTTGACTTTGATTGGAGTCCGAATCGAGTCTTTGGGGTACCCCGGGGTGACACCCCCCACAACAGCCCCCGAGCCTAAGAAGAAATGAATCATTCTTTGTTAGGGTCAAAGTTCTTATGGGCATAGTCTTTTTTGGATCCCGAATAGCTTTGATCCAAGGATTCGACAGGTGCACCGCCTAGGTGCACCTGCCAGGTGTAGCCCCCGAGCCTAGGGTCGGATGACCCATCCGAGCCTAGGGTCAAGTCATCAAGAGTGTTCGGAATCGGTGCTCGGGGTGAGAAAAGGATCGCCGGGATTGATAGGTCTACCGCTCGGAGGCCCTTGGTAGCTCCTACTCTGAGTAGGGAAAAGGCAGCTTAGCCGCCAGCCCCTGAGTTGGAGAAGCCACTGCCCAAGGGCAGTGGTGACTTGCCAGGTGTTCAAGACTACGGGCCCGGAGGCGCTGGGTAGTCCCGACCTCGCCCGTGGGTTAGCTCGGAAGCCCACGCTCGAATCTTCGAGGTCACTGCCCCAAGGCAGTGAGGTCCATGGTTGCCGTCGAAACTACTGCCCATGGGCATGTGGTAATTCTAACTTCGACTGGGGGCTAGCTCGGAAGCCCACTCCGAGTCGAGGGATCCGCTATCCATAGTGTGGAGATTGTGACAATCGGGTATCTACATGGCAAGCTTATCCGACTGGAGGTAGGGATAGATTGCGCCTGCCATATCTGTAAACTGAACATGACTTGGGTGTTACGATTGCCGATAGAGATAAGGCAATCGGCCTATAGTCACGGTTTGGTAAGATTGAGGAAACCAACTTAGAGTAAGATAGGGTTTCCGATCTGTAAGCCCTCCTCCCAAGACTATATAAGGGGGGTAAGGGGCGTCCCTTGAGAGATATCAGATTCTAGATCAGAGATTTCAATAGGAGATCAGTTTTTAGCCTTCAGCTTTAGATCACGAGACCAATAAAGACACTCGGCGGATCGAATCCACCGAAATAGGAGTAGGGTATTACCTCACGAGAGGGCCTGAACCTGTCTAAACCTTCTTCTTTTCCTCCTAACCCATTGTGCTTGGCGATCTTGACTGCGACCCCAGAAATCATATTGCCGAAACCAAGTTTCGACAGTTGGCGCGCCAGGTAGGGGGCCGCGCGTCGAGACTTCTTCAACAATCTCGCCAACAAGCGTGATTGGATCTCCTTTAGGATTCGGCGACTTCGCCGCCAACTTCTTCAACGATTCCTCCTTCAACTCGGATTCAAACTAGTCGGAAGGAAAGACCCACTCGACGCCGTTCGGGCTCCCCAATAGCGCCGAGATCTTCGATGACATCTTCAAGATCAAGATGCAATCTACTTTCTCCGACGACGGACTTCACTCGGCACCATTCGGATTACCGAATACCGCCGAAATCTGCGCCAATCTTCTCACCTCCCCGACGGAGGCGATCTATTCGGACGAAGACCTCTCGGTGCCGTTTGGGTTACCAAACGCCGCCGAGATCTACAGCAAACTTCTCTCCCCGAGTTGGCGGCGACCCACTCGGAGGAGCCCACATCCCCAAGCTCTGACTCGGACTGGAACGATCCAGACCCGGGCTACCCAGGATCAAGGGAGGTCGCCGTCATCCTCCCATCATTCGGCTCCTGCTCATCTTCGGAGCTCAATGGATACCTCGCTCCGCTCGGCTTCGACAACCTCTATGGCATCCCTTCGACGAAGCCGACAACTCGACGCCGCATGGACTATGAGCCGAAGTGCTTTGATGTCCTCATAGCCGAGCCGGACGAGTCCGACTCAGCCATGGCCGAAGGCTTGTCAAGAAGAGCGAGCCAAGATGGAGCACGAGCGCAAGACGCCGAAGAGGAAAAACAACGCAAGGACGAGGCCGACAAGAGGAAGCGGGACCTACGTGCGGCGGACGATCCGCCCAAGAGGCCATCCTCCAAACACGGGTCCGCAACACCAACATCTTCCAAACGCCACAGCAGAACGCTGTTGCCGCGCTCACCTTCTTGGACACCGTCATGGAGACGGCACCTGCCAACGTGACTCCAATACTCGACAAGATAAAGACCATCGTCGCTGCCACAGCTAACGGCCATCCCACCACCTCGGCACGGAGGCCAACTGAGTCCGTGGCTGAAACGCCAGACAAGAGCCGGCTTCCGCCTCTAAGGTCAGAAGACTATAAGAGGCCCGAGCCAGATCGGTCGACGACCAGGCCAAGAGGCCCACCCCGCGAGTCCACGCTGAGGTACCAGGAGCAAACGGCCGACTCCCGCGACAAACGACATGGACGTCCACCCGTCCACCACCGCGTCCGCCGCAACAGCTCCAGCTACCCAACCAACCAACCGAAGACCCCGCCGAGTGATCTGCGGGAGGTCCTCGATCGCCGCTACCAGGAGCGGGACCGACGCACTCGGGAAGATCGAAGGGGATCACCCGATAACGGTGACGACGGAGTACCGGCCTTCATTCGGGAGCTCCGCCGAGTGCACTGGCCGAGTGGGTTCAAGCCCTCAGGGATTGAAAGGTACGACGGCAAGACCGACCCTGAATCTTGGCTTACCGTCTACACCCTTGCCATCCGTGCTGCAGGCGGTGATAACAAGGCCATGGCCAATTACCTGCCCGTGGCCCTCGCTAACTCAGCCAGAAACTGGCTCACGAGCCTGCCAAGAGACTCAATCGGCTCGTGGAGCGAGCTGAAGGACCACTTCATCGCCAACTTCCAAGGCACCTTCGAGAGGCCCGACACACACTTCGACCTATACAACGTCATCCAAAAGCCGGACGAGCCCCTGAAGGATTACATCCGTCGTTTCTCCGAGAAGCGCAACAGGATCCCGAACATCACCGATGACATCATCATCACCGCCTTCCAGAAGGGAGTCCGTGATGAGTTGCTAATCGGGAAGTTCGGGCGCAAACCACCGAAGACGGTGAAACAAATGTTCGAGACGGCGAACTCCTACGCAAAGTCCAACGACGCCATCAAGGCTGCCCATCAAGACCGGCCCGATAGGAGGGAAGACAAGCAAGCGGGAGGGAGCCGTAATCCTAAGAAGGATGGCGGCAACAGCAGCAACCAGGGTCAGAAAGATCGCAAGCGCCGATCTGAGGACCTAGTGGCCGCAACCTCCAACACTCAACGCCGTCCCCGAGTCGCCGCCTACGACGCCATCATGAACGCCCAGTGCACCCATCATCCGAATCATAAGCACGCGGCGAAGGACTGTTTTATCTACAAGCAGTTCGCCAAACAGTACGCGACGCAGCTCAACAAGAAGCCGACTGACGAGGCTGGTCCGTCAGGCGCCAAAAAGAATAACGCGGCTGAAAATGCCGAACCTTTTCAAGACCCAGTGGGGGAGCTCAACCACATCTTCGGAGGACCGCTAGCCTATGAATCCAAGAGGAAACAGAAGCTAACTGACCGAGAGGTCAACGCGGCTCAACCCGAAGTCCCTCAGTATCTGCGATGGTTGGAAGTGGCCATCACTTTTGACCGCTCGGATCACCCCGACCGAGTGGTTCACCCGGGGCGCTATCCACTCGTCCTGGATCCTGTGGTCCGCAATATCAGGCTCAAGCGCGTCCTCATCGACGGGGGCAGCGCCCTCAACATCATGTTTGCCAAGACCATGGATGAGATGCAGATCCCGAGGGCCGAACTAAAGGCAAGCTCAGCCCCCTTCCACGGAGTCATCCCGGGGCTATCATCTACACCACTCGGGCACATCTCTCTCCCTGTCACCTTCGGGGCCTGAGAGAACTTCCGAACGGAGAACGTCACTTTTGAGGTGGCCGACTTCGAAACAGCTTACCACGCCATCATTGGAAGACCTGCGCTTGCCAAGTTCATGGCGATCCCACATTACACCTACCTCTACATGAAGATGCCAGGTCCCAACGGCGTCATCACTCTTCGCAGCGATGTGAAGCAAGCCTTCACCTGCGATAAGGAGAGCTGCGACATGGCCCAATCTCGCGAGAGATTACGTGGCCAACAAGAAGTCCGATTGGCTGCATCAACTTCGGCAGAGGGCGAAGTCCCCGTGAAGAAGATAGCCAAATCGAGATCCGGCGATGCCAAGACCAAGAAGATCTCCCTTGATCCGTCGGATCCCTCGAAAACTGCTGTAATCGGCGCCGACCTAGATCCCAAATAGGAAAGCACGCTCGTCACCTTCCTCCAAAATAATAAAGATGTTTTTGCTTGGAAACAATCTGATATGCCTGGAATTCCTAGGGAGGTGATCGAGCACTCTTTGCACGTCAAAGATGACGCCAAACCTATAAAACAACGATTACGCAGATTCGTGCAGGACCGAAAAGACGCTATCAAGGAAGAGCTTGCGAAGCTCTTGGCTGCCGGCTTCATCAAAGAAGTCCTTCATCCCGACTGGTTAGCCAACCCAGTTCTGGTCCACAAGAAAACGGGGCAATGGCGTATGTGCGTCGACTATACTGACCTCAACAAAGCCTCCCCCAAAGATCCGTTCGGGCTGCCTCGCATCGACCAAGTCGTTGACTCAACAGCCGGCTGTGAACTCCTGAGTTTCTTGGATTGTTACTCGGACTATCACCAGATCAGCTTGAAAGAATCCCACTGCTTGAAGACATCATTCATCACGCCGTTTGGGGCCTACTGTTACATCACCATGCCTTTTGGCCTGAAGAACGCCGGCGCCACATACCAACACATGATCCAAAGATGCTTCCAAACGCAGATCGGCAAGAACGTAGAAGCTTATGTCGACGATGTTGTCATCAAGACCAAGCAGAAAGAAGACCTGATCGCGGACCTTGAAGAAACTTTCGCAAACATCCGGGCCTTCAAAATGAAGTTGAACCCAGAGAAGTGCACTTTCGGTGTCCCATCAGGCAAACTGCTCGGCTTCATGGTGTCACATCGCGACATTGAAGCCAATCCGGAGAAGATCAACGCCATCTTAAGCATGAAGCCCCCGAGTAACCAGAAAGACGTCCAGAAGCTCACTGGCTGCATGGCAGCACTAAGCCGCTTCATCTCCCGACTCGGCGAACGAGGCATGCCCTTCTTCAGATTGCTAAAAAAGACGGATGACTTCCGGTGGACCGCGGAAGCCAACAAGGCCTTTGAAGATTTCAAAGAATTCCTTACAACGCCGCCCGTCCCGGCTTCGTCAGCCCAGGAACCTTTCGTTGTACGTTTCACCACTCACCAAGTGGTCGGTAGGGTCCTCGTGGTCGAGCGCGAAGAAAAAGGACGGACTCGGAAGATTCGAGGCCAATCTACTTTGTTAGCGAAGTGTTGGCAGGAGCCAAAATTCGCTACCCTCGGTACAAAAATTACTCTATGGTGTTCTAATAACCGCGAGGAAATTGGCACATTATTTTCGGGGTCACTCGGTCACCGTCGTCACTTCTTTCCCGCTCGGCGATGTCATCCACAACCGCGAGGCAACCGGACGCATCGCCAAGTGGGCTCTAGAGCCGATGCCATTGGACTTGACTTTTAAGGCGAGGACGTCCATAAAGTCACAAGCCTTAGCGGATTTCCTGGCCGAGTGGACTGAACAACAAGAGAACGTACCTCGGGAAGACCTCCAACACTGGACCATGCACTTCGACGGATCCAAGAGGATCACCGGCTTGGGAGCAGGAGTTGTGCTGATCTCCCCGACTGGGGAAAGGCCAAGATATGTCCTTCACCTCCACTTCTCCGCCTCACACAACGTTGCCGAGTACGAAGCTCTCCTACATGGACTGCGCCTCGCAGTCTCACTCGGAATACGTTGGCTCATCGTGAAAGGCGACTCCCAGCTGGTCGTCAATCAAGTAATGAAAGATTGGTCCTGCCTAAATGACACCATGGAGGCCTAGCGGCAAGAGGTCCGCAAACTTGAAGACAAGTTTGACGGGCTCGAACTCTCACATGTCCTGAGGCATAACAACGAGGCCGCCGATGAGTTGGCACAATTCGGGTCCAAGCGGGAAGCTGCCCCAACAGACGTCTTTGTCAAACATCTCTATGAACCAACCATCACGGCAAAGACAACTCCCAATGAGCAAGCTGCGAACGAAGTCGCCATGGCTGACGCCGACTGGAGGACGTCGCTCATCAAATTCCTAACTCAGCAAGAGCTACCGGAGGACCGGGATGAAGCAGAACGTGTCCGACGTCGCTGCCAAGCATATGTCATGGTTGACTCCGATCTATACAAGAGAAGCCCCTCCAGAATCCTAATGAGATGCATCCCACCCGAGAAAGGGAGGCAGCTACTCCAAGACATCCACTCGGGCATATGCGGAAGCCACGCGGCAGCACGCACTCTGGTCGGCAAAGCCTACAGGCAAGGTTTCTTTTGGCTTACCGCGGTCTCCGACGCAGACAAAGTCGTACGAACCCGCGAAGGCCGCCGTTTTCGCCCGACAAAGCCATGTCCCGCCCAGAGCTACAAACAATTCCACTTTCCTGGCCGTTCGCGGTATGGGGCCTGGACATGGTCGGCCCCTTCAAGAAAGCTCCAGGAGGATTCACACACCTCTTCGTCGCAATCGACAAGTTCTCCAAGTGGATTGAAGCCAAGCCGGTCGCCACCATCACTGCTGACAAGGCACGGGACTTTTTCCTCAACATCGTGCACCGCTTCGGCGTCCCAAACAGAATCATAACCGACAACGGGACTCAATTCACGGGAGGCATTTTCAAGGAATTCTGTGAGGACCTCGGAATCAAGATTTGCTACGCATCAGTTGCCCATCCCAAAAGCAATGGACAAGTCGAACGAGCCAACGGCATGGTCCTCCAAGGCATCAAGGCCCGCGTTTTCGATCGCCTAAACCCCTACGCGGGCAAGTGGGTCCAAGAACTTCCCTCGGTCTTATGGTCGCTGCGGACCACACCCAGTCGGGCTACCGGCCAAACTCCCTTCTTTTTGGTCTACGGCGCAGAAGCCATGTTGCCAAACGAGATGGAGTATGAATCCCTCCGAGTCCGCAGCTTCAACGATGAACGCTACGACCCCGACCGAGTGGATGACCTCACCCGATTGGAAGAGGCCCGCGAGGCAGCCCTCATCCAGTCGGCCAAATATCTTCAAGGGCTCAGAAGATACCACAGTCGCAACGTTCGAGCATGAGCTTTCATCGTTGGCGACCTGGTCCTACGCAAGATCCAGACCACCAAAGACCGTCACAAGTTATCCCCCTTATGGGAGGGACCGTACATAATCGCTGAGGTGACTCGGCCCGGTGCATACCGGCTAAAACGTGAAGACGGGTCTATGGTGGAGAACTCCTAGAACATTGAGCATCTTCGACAATTTTATGCCTAATTTGGCTAAGGCTTCATGTTTTCCTTGACTGCCAACCTCAAGCAAGATGACTTCTTGAGTTAGCAGTCGGGGGCTGTACATATGTCAATAAAGCTTAAGTTTTCCTCATCAACTTCGTGCATGATTTGGTTTATCATTGTTTAATGGTCTTCGATTCGAGTTCGGTGTCTAAGGACCGAGAGTTTTCCGATGACCTAATCGAGCCTAGGCTTGGTGACAGTCAGACGAAAACTACTTAAGAAATTTCACACAAAAACTCGGATCAAGGCATTGACATAAATAAACTAAATATATCACAGGTTCTACGTCAAAGCATCACAATCACACGACATTTACAAGACAGTGTTCGAAAGATAAATCAAATCCTGAAATTGTTCACTACATCAATGGATATCTTCTTTGCCGCCTCCCGCGCCTCACTCAAAGATATCCAAGGCCGCTCATCGTGGTTCCGTCGCAAAGCCCTCCCCGACCGAGTGGATGTCCACTGGGGTAAAGGGACTTGATCTCAGTGCAAGAGCCGACCAGCCCCATGTTGGTCGCTTGTGATGTTGGCCGATATTGGTCGGAGCCCTTCGCAGCTTGTCGAATATTTCTACCGGCTCTAGCGAATTGGCCCCAACTCCTTGATGGAATAAAGATAGCAAGATCGGCGCGGCAGCATTGGCGACCTCTTCTCGGGCCTTCCCGGCTCGTTTGACCCGCTCAAGCAAGACGTCATATTGAGCTCGGGTCTTAACCTTGTAAGCCAAAAGCATCTGATCATGCAAAGCACTCGGAAATAAAGCGGCGCAAGGAATGTTACTTCAAAGAGGCTTACCTTCAAACTCGACCTCCATTTCGGCTTTATCGAGGCTGACTGCCTCCAGCTGGACTTGAAGCGAATGGACCTCCGAAGAATTTTCTATAAGAGAAGAAGATCATCAGCAACCGGGGTCAACATAAGAATCATGAAGAAACTTGGAGAGACGGGCTTACTCTCGATTGATCCTCGGAGGTCGAGGTTCGCCTCCCGAAGCTCCGCGATCTCTCTCCTTAGAGCCGCCTCCCTCGACGCGGCCTCCTCCTGAGTGGTTTTCAGCTTTCGCTGAACGTCCTCTAAGGAGTTCAGGTGAGGAACCAGCTTCTCCAGCACCTCAGACTTTGCCATGGAGCGGCAGTACTCCTTCTGCGCGTGAAATCAGAAGAGTGACCGACTGGAAAAGGATGATAACACAATAAAGGAAAAAGACTAAGGCTTACATTGAGTAGCCGAGTCGCTTCGTTCAAGTTATCGACAAGGACATCCCTTTCTTCTCTCTCAGCTTGCCTGTCCAGGATGATGCCCAGTCTTTGGCCCTCCGAGTCCCGCCACTCAATCTTGATTGGAGGAACCCGTGTTTCGAAGACGTAACTGGGATTTCCTCCACTGTGACTGGCAGATAAGAAGAACAAATGAAGACATGAAATATTCAAACTAAAAGAGCAAAAAGCATATTTTGGTACAAGACTCACCAGCTTCAGTGGCGGCGCGCTTGGGTGGAACGGCCCGCTGCCCTCCTTCCTCGGCTCTTCGCCGAGTGATCTTCGCCGGGCCGCCGAGCAATGGACGAGGTTTCCGGCCGTTGATCGACTTCCCGGGACGTCCGCCGGCGGCCTGGGGCTCCTTCCTTGGGGCATCCTTCTTCGGAGGCGAAGGTTTTTTGCCCGGAGCGCTCTCGCTTGGAGTCGGGCTCCGGGGCTTTGGGTCTGCAGGCTTTGGCACCTCGGGAGTTGCGGCAGGGGCCGGCCCCTCACCGTCCCCGGCAGTATCTATGTCCTGGGGCCTCCTGCGACAATGGATACGGTTGGGGTAAAGATAAAGAAAGCTTTCAACAAAAGAGTTTGGACTTCGGTTATAAAGCATACCTGGATGACCGACGGATCTTCGGCGCCGTCCGCGGCGATCGCCTTAGAGGAGGGGTCTCGACTGGAGGAGCCGGGACGTCATCGTCCGAATCCTCGATGATTAGCCTCCTTTTACTCGCCCGCTTGTTGGTGTCCTCACTCGGGGTCGCCCGCTTCCCGGCTGGATCGCTTTGGATCTTGATCCCGCCAGCCGGCTTCTTGGCGGGGCGACGCGGCGCGTCATCGTGGGACACCTTGTATGGCTTGGAGGTAACAGAAGCATTTTCCTGCAAGGGAAGTTCGCACAACACTAAGAGACAAGATATCAAGATTGAAAGACATTATGAAGCAACCAGTCGGCTTACCGGAGGAGGAGGTCGGTGGATGCTGAAGGGGAGAACCGGCAGAATGAGGGCCCGCTCAACTGCAATTCCAGTCGAGAAGATCTTGTACATCCGGATCTTCAGAATCTCGTAGCTGAGTGGATCTGGATCTTCCCGATTGGGGTCCTTCCCACCTTCGTATTCGAAGGCTGGCTTTGATCTCTCCTTGATTGGAGCCAGTCGGGACCGGATGAAGTGCCGAGTGATCTGCTCGCCGCGAAGACCTTCTGTTTCATCGCCAGGATCTTCGCAAGCAGCTTATTGGCCTCGTCCCAATCTTGGGCTACTGGAACAGTGCTCCAAGTTGGCCTGGGGACAGGGGAAAGACCGACGAAGGCTGGCAGGCTGGGTTCGAGGTTGTTAATGTAGAACCAGCCCGCGTGCCATCCCTTATTGGAGGACTTTAAAGGAAGAGAGAAGTACTCCTTGCGGAGAGATCCGCGGAGTTGGAAACCTGCCCCGCCAACAACGCATGGGTGGTCTTTATTCGGATGTGGTTTAAGATAAAACATGCGGCAGAAGAGTTGGAAGTGGGGGAGGATGCCAAGGAATGCTTCACATACGTGAATGAAAAGAGCGATGTGAAGCATGGAGTTGGGGTTCAGATGGTAAAGCTGAAGACCATAGTAATCTAAGAGCCCCCGGAAGAACTCGGAGGTGGGAAGGCTAAACCCGCAATAGAAGAAAGAAGTAAAAACAACGAGCTCACCAGTGTTCGGGGTTGGGAAGTCCTTACCCGCCGCCGGGCGCCAACCCACGATCTCCTTTGGCGGAAGCACGCCGTGCTTCACCATCTCTTTGAGGGTGGATTCCCTCACATCCGATGCGGCCCATTGGTCGAACGGAATCCTCTTTTCCTCCGCCATGAGTGTGGTGCTGATGGGAAGCGGATCTGGTCGGAAAAAGTGGGGATTTTGACAAAAGAACTTGGGAGATTTGGCTGCGAAAGCTGGTTGTTGCAAAGAGCGAGTTCCTGGATGGATGGATTTGGGAGCGCGCGAGTCTAGGGTTCTCCGCACGGAACTGGTGAATAGTGCTGCGAAAAGGGGAATCTTTTGGAAGATGAAGAGGCGGGGACGACCTCGAGCCTTTATAGAAAGATTTGAGGGTTGCGTTAGGTTTTCTTGTGATTGGGCCGAGCCCATGAGAGAATCTGCGGCCCAGTTAAGGTGTGGCCCGACGCGTGTCCTTAGGGACTTAAGCGGATGAGCTTAAGCAGATTTGCCCTGGCAATATGCGCGTGTCCGAATGCCCTGTACCTTTGAAAATCCTTCCATACCGCGGTTTGCTTGACTTCATGAGAAGCTGGCACGATGCAACTTGGAAGGTGACCAACAACTATGTTTTTATAGCTGCCTTGATGACAAGGGCTGTTTGGTTTTTTGGCATTTGATTAAGTAATTTTATCAATGCTATCTATTTTTCCACCTTGGTGAAGATCTTTATAGATTAAGACCAGTATTATGGCAAGAGCTATTTAATAACTTGGTCATATTTTTCATACGATTGAAAAAGCTCGTTTTCCCATGAGGGACGATTAAAATATTTGTTTCGGGATGACTCGGGCAGATCCACTCGGATAAGCATAAGCTTACCGAGTGCTTTTTACCCACGAGGATTGATTGAGTTATTTGTTTTGAGATGACTCGGGCGAATTCACTCGGATAAGCGTAAGCTTGCCGAGTAATAAAGCCGCTTTAGCATGAGCTAAGCATCTACATAAGAATGATTTTTTATAGTTCTTGACTACATGCTTAGTCCTGTTTTTGACTAACCACATAGTCGGGGGCTACACCTAATTAGGTGCATCAGGAGATGCACCTAGATATCTATTTTTGAGAATTTTTTAGATATTTTCCAGCCCTTCACAGTCTTTGGAGCCACTCGGGAAGATTCAAGCAGAGATGATGGAATTACTCGGCGCCAAAAGCACTCGGTGAAAGAGGTTTTTTGGTCTGAAGCTGAGCTGTCTCGTCGACTGAAAAGGACTCGGGGGCTACTGTGGAGATTGTGGCAATCGGGTATCTACATGGCAAGCTTATCCGACTGGAGGTAGGGATAGATTGCGCCTGCCATATCTGTAAACTGAACATGACTTGGGTGTTACGATTGCCGATAGAGATAAGGCAATCGGCCTATAGTCACGGTTTGGTAAGATTGAGGAAACCAACTTAGAGTAAAATAGGGTTTCCGATCTGTAAGCCCTCCTCCTAAGACTATATAAGGAGGGTAAGGGGCGTCCCTTGAGGGATATCAGATTCTAGATCAGAGATTCCAATAGGAGATCAGTTTTTAGCCTTCAGCTTTAGATCACGAGACCAATAAAGACACTCAGCGGATCGAATCCACCGAAACAGGAGTAGGGTATTACCTCACGAGAGGGCATGAACCTGTCTAAACCTTCTTCTTTTCCTCCTAACCCATTGTGCTTGGCGATCTTGACTGCGACCGAATCATATTGCCGAAACCAAGTTTCGACACATAGTCAATGGAGATCCGGGATACAGTCGAGTCCACTGCCCGAAGGCTTCCTGTGGCATCGACCCTGGTTGAGGGCTAGCTAGGAAGCCCTTCTCTCGAGGCGTTGGAGTTCTGACCCAAGGGCCGGTGATGTCTTAGCGAGATCAGAAGAAAAGTTTACTTGAACCTGGTCGCCAGTCAGACTCTCAGTCGCGTGGTACTCTCCGTCCGAGGGGTCTCGCCTGCTAGCACGTCCAAGGCCCCTGTCGCGTCTCATCGAGAGACGCGAAAGTCAGAGCAACACAACGGCTAGCCCTGTTCCCACTTCGCACTTTCCCTGCTATGCCAGGCGCGGCTAACGGTTGGGGTCGTCGCCGACCAAATCGTCGACCTCCTGGATTTTTGATTTCTTGCCCTTGTTGTTTGTAGTTCCTAGAAAAGACAATTTATGATGTATTAATATTGGGGTTCTAAACCTTTCCCTTCGCATTGCCGCTCTAAAGAGATTTTCGGCTAAGACATGCGTAGGAGTAACTTCGCCTATTCGTAATACTCATGACAACTAAGCCTTAGGTAACCACCAATAACCTGTAGCATTCGGGAGGATTCCTCTGATTGAAGCTCGAAAGGTTTTAGATCGACCGCCAGCATAGTCATCGTTCATTTACGAGGTTGGCGGAAATAAAAGGCCTCAAAAGACCAAGTTCCCCAAGTCATTCGATCATACGTCATGCCATTGTGCATGGAGACCCGGCCCAAGTCCAACTTCGGGAGGGAAAAAAGCTAGCTCTGACCGAAGGGCATGGGACCGGGGAACGGCATCGGGCAGAGACGTATGAATCTGATATTCGGGGAACGAACCGAGCCGGCAAGTAGTGACAGACTTTGTCTATACTCTTCCATCCTGGGAACCCGGACATACGGGGTCGGGACCGCGTATCTCAGAGCTAGCCATGAGTAATTGCACGTAAGTTATTGAGTCGTTAGGTCGTTACTTGCCGGCCAGGAAGCAGCACCGAGCCCCGAGCGGCCAAAAGTGACTTCGACAAACATCCTACCGGGGAACCCCGACCAAACATGGATCGGGCCCGCGTAGCCATAAGCTGTGCGCGAAAGTTGTCGAGTGCATGTGGTTCGCCCGCGGCTAGGCGGCGAAAAGCAAGAAATGCAAAGCTATGCAAGGAAAATGCAGAGATATGCAAGAAACGGAATAGGGAGAAAAGAAACTTATCTTATTCCGATGATTCACTGAAGAAGAAGATTGTCCTCCGATCGCCTGAGATGAAGAACAATGTCCCCTACCTGGAAAACCAACTGTCGACGGAATGGGTCGGCAGTCCTCCAAGGGGGGTCCCCAAGGAGGTGAAAGAGAGAGAGAGAGAGTGGTATAGGATCGAGATGTCGACTAGAAGGGGGTGAATAGGTGATATAAAACTAAATGACACTAAAACAAAACTAACCTAAGTTGCAAGACAAGGTGAGGTGCAAGGTTAACTACGCAACTAAGTTATGTTTTGCAAACCTAGGGTGATATGGGTTCAAACATATCTCTAGGAAAGTAAATTGCACAAATATAAATGCAACAAATAAATGAGACAAGAGACAAGAAATTTTTCTCCCGAGGTTTAGAAACTTGTCGGTTTCCTAATCCCGTTGAGGCGAGCCCAACTCCACCTCTCAACCATGAAGCCACCACACGCCCCCTTCGTCAAGGGGTGTGCAAGATGGGAGCCAGCGCACGGAGAGGACTACCCAAGCCTCGATCACTAAGGGTAGTTCTTCCTTTACTCCGAAGGTGGTGAACTCCAAACCACTCACAAACCGGTGCCGGCCTCCTCCACAATCTTCTCGAAGAGGTCACCGGGCAACTCCTCCACAAGCCGTCTAGGAGGCGGCAACCTCCAAGAGTAACAAGCAATGACGCGGCTCGGAGATGATCAAGTGACACACTAGCTCTACAATGGAAGCAATGCACTTGACTCTAGGCTAGAACAACTCTCAAACTCACTAAGTGGATAAATACAAAGCTCAAGTGAGTGTAGAAAAGGTGCAAGGGGTGTATGCAATTTAAGTGGGTGCCAAGAGTATCCTCTTGCTGCCAATGGAGAGGTATTTATACCCCACACCAAGAAAACTAGCCGTTGGGGACGAAATCCACCAACTCTGTGCACTGCCGGTTAGACCACCATAGGGTGGCCGGTCAGACCGGACTACTTTGTAACGGCTAGAAAACTAGTCGTTACAGAGCAATTATTGAGCCTACTCAGCCTGGCCAGTCAGACCGCAGTGTAGCGGCCGGTCAGACCGGCCTCGGCTCGGTCAGACCGTCAGGTGCTCGGTCAGACTGGCCTCGGCTCTGTTGGCTTTCGATCAAGCGCTCAACCAACATCCACCCGGCCGGTCAGACCGATGGGTAATGGCCGGTCAGACCTCCCTATAGCCTCGGTCAGACCACAGGTCACTTTTCAGCACAGCCAACCGTTAGTAAAACGACGATATCTCTTGACTCGGGTATCAGAATTTGACCTTCTTGGACTGTATGGAAAGCTCATACAAAGGGCTATCCAACCCATGAACAATCCATCCAATAAACACAACTTAATACAGGGAAGGGCTCACACTCCAAAAGATACTTCATCGGATAAAACCATATGAGGCTACCCCAACCTATAGGATATACCCACTTCTCTCTTTGTTTGGGATTTGAGAAAACTCATCACACTTGGCTAGACAAGCCCACAAAATGCACCTACATGCATATGAACTAGTATGGCACAAGATCATCCACATACTCGCTTCATAGACCCCTCTTGATAGTACGACGTCTATCTGGCAAATTCGGTCTACACCAAACTCCAAGACCGGGAAAAGACTAAGAAAACATTCTTAGCTCCATTATACCTTTGCCTTGCGCCATCCAACTTGGGGTCAAGCTTGAGCCGAGATCAACACTTGTGACCATTCGGTTGAACCATGTTTATGTTGAGGTCTTCGTCCATTCTTTATCATGACTTTCTTCTCATCGAAAGCTTGACTTTATTCTTGTCAACAAGGTGATGTCCTTTGTTTAGTGACCATCAACCAATGGTGTCATCCATTTGCCTCATCACAATTAGACCTATTTCTTTGCACAACTCAAAGAAAAATATTAGTCTCAACAAATTGGTTGTCATCCTTCACTTGATGATCAACCGGTGCATATGAAAGATATGGATATTTTTGTTGAGTATTAACACCACAAGTATCATATACTCGTATGCAAACTCAAGTGCAAAGATCTGATATCAATAATAGGTGAAAAACATGGATCTAGAACATGCACAATAAATGTATAAGATTTGCTTCCCCTAAATATATGCATACAAAGAAATATACAAAATCGGCAAGTGTACGCATAAGTAAAGAACAACCAATGTGGTTTATCCTATACACATAGAGAAGGCATGTAGTAATGATCTCCATGTCCTCAAAGTAAAGGAGATTAAATAAGATAAGGCTCAAGTAATCATTAGTCTTACACTTATATAACAATAACATAAAAATCATATATATGAACCTACTAAAAGTAGGAGATAAGAAGTGATACATATCGTTTTATCTCCATGCATTTCATCCTCGTCATGATTGAGATCCATCGCAAAAGAATGCATGTCTACCACATCTCATTATCGGAAATAACCTAGTTGACAACTTATGTAAAAGAGAGGTTAATCCCATAAACATTGGTTTATCATCTATCACCAAAGCAACAATTACACAAATTGTTTAATCCAAGATTTTTCAACCTTTTCTCTCTTTTGTGATAGATAATAACCCGATATAAACAATATAAAGAGATAAGATGAAAGATAATTTCAAATCAATGTAGATATCTTATAATAACAAAATATAGAATAAGCTCCCCCTCAAGATGTGCATACATATGGATATAAAGTAACGCGTATGCACATAATCAATCAAGATGAATGAGGGATCTCACACTATATTTTGGATCCATAAAAGAGAACAAGTTAGAATATATGAAGTTTAATACATACCTCTCATCATTTTTATTTTTGTATCCAAATGAGACTAGTCAAAGATAAGCTCATAAAAATATTGGTCTCACATAATTAGATTTGTCATTAATCACCAAAACCAAATTAAGGCACTTGAACTTACAAGTGGTAGGGAAGCTGCACTCCATTGGATCGGATGGTCGACTCGAACTTAGAGATGAGCCAAGAAATAAGATGCAGAGAGTTATACTGGTTCAGCCCTCCCGAAGGATAATAGGCCTACATCCAATATGTGGTGTTCTTCGTTGGGGTGGATGATGAACAACAGTTACAATGGAGGTTGAGAGAGTTTGGATCCCTTGGCCCCGTCGCCCTGCCCTCCCTTTTATAGCTCAAGGAGGACAGGAACAAGAGAACTTGGGGGCCAAGAAAGCTAAGCCTAAGAGAGAGAGAGAAGGTGGGGTACAGAGAACATCTGACAAAATACAAGTTGGTTGACTAGATCCTATACACCGTGGGCATCTTGTGATCTTGCTATCCTAGGGATCCTCGTCTTGTGCTGCCAGGTGGTCTCCTCCCTCTTCCTCCTTGCCCGCTGCCCCGTCTCCCGAGGTGGCTTAAGGTCGGGCATTGAGTCGAAGTTGATCGGAGAACCGAGGTCGGACTCAGGGGTAAGGTCGGAGGGATCGACCCCGCGGAGGAGGGTCGAGACCTCGACCACATACCAAGGACTCTCAGTTTGACTTTGATTGGAGTCCGAATCGAGTCTTTGGGATACCCCGAGGTGACACCCCCCACAGACCGACCATGTGTTTCGCTTAGGTCGGCCATGTAGCTGTGATAAAACCGGCCTGGTCTAGAGTTACCTTGCACACTTTATAAAGCATCGACTTTTAATATATAAAATTTGCCTCTCCTAGATGCTTGATGTACAAAATCATTGGACCAAATATACTTCCTTCTAGTCATAGAAAAACATCCAACTAGTATATCTGGATGGTTCATTCAAGTAGCTATTGAGAAAAAACAATTATCGAAGTATCAAAAACTCATAGCCACTTGAAGTATGATTAATAATGAATCACCAAAGTTATATGTCTCACACACCTGGATTCTAACAAATTCAAACACAAGCATTCGGCTCAAGCATAGATATGAAAGTACTTTAATAGGGCCAATATAGCAAAATAGCATCTCTATGCAATATTAGAAATCAATAGACTCGCCATTGATATAAGCCGAATTACTAAGAAGCAAAATCTCCACGGTGCAATATTTGACAAAATTGATAACCAATATGGTGATCCACAAAAACATATATGATCTGGCTTTTAGTAAATATGAGAGACTCAAGAGCCAAATCATACATAAACAAAATATATGCCAACTTGCTAATTCTATCACTTAGAACTGGACTTTGCAGCATGCATATATAATATCAACAAGCAAAAACACATATGCTAGATAACGAGCAATGTTCTAGCTTGGCATAGCCATAATACAATGATGAAAATAATACGCACATACCTTGCCTTAGTATCCAACAAATAGCGACTCAAAGGTGTGATGTTCTACCCGTCGTTGTTCGCCTCTCTTGGTCTCCTTAGAAGCATACTACTAATGTCTTTCCCCGAGTAAAATCGGTTTGTCCTAATGCTCAATTCCGAAGGCAAGATAAACATTGTATTTGTCGACAAGATATACCCAACAACGGTATCTGTAGAGTATGGGGAACATTGGAACCAAGGTATAAATAAGATTAGATCTAGGAGAAAACAGACAAAGGTTTATACTAGTTCAGGTCCTCGAGCGAGTAATAACCCTACTCCAGTTTATATGTATTTCTGGGAAAAAGTACCACACAGATTACAATGGGAGAACAGACTAGCTAATCGAACTCGCTAAATATAACCCACTGAGTATGGCTCATCAGGAACTTATCGGCTACTAGGGTATCGACTTCCTCCGGATTGTCTCTCTATGTGGCTCTGGCTATGGCTTGTATTCGATGCCCTTCCCTTCACGGGGGCCTTATATTTATACTGGTTGACGCCTTCTTCCCCATGTAGAACTCGAAGAACCTAGGTAGGAAACAAGCCGAGGAAATCTTGTCTTCTCCAAGTAGGACTCTTGACACCTTCTATACCGGCGAAGACAATCTCCTTTCGAACTTACTTTATTACCATATCTAAGGATATATTCCCATATACTATTAGGTATGTGGTATTTCCGTATAGCACAAACCCATGTATAAGAGGTATGTCTTATCCATAACCCTGACAGTAGCCTCTGACCTCAATGCAAATGAATAGACTAGCATTCTCGATCATGCAACCCAAAGACCTATGTTTGTCGAATTCATTGAACCGTTCTCGGGGTACCGAGTAAGTATAGAGCTCTTGATAAGTCATCTTTCCTGGCCATGAGAGAAAACGTGACCATTGTTTGAATTTGAATGAGGTCAGAAACTCAACTTCCATATAAAAAATTGGTAAATATTTTGGTGGCAATTCCTCAAAATTCAAACCGTCAAATGTGAATTATAAAATTCCCTTATGAGATCCATTTGGGTTCCGTTTGCACCCAAGCTGCATTTTCCTCCCCTTTCGCCTCCAATCCTTCCTCTGCCCCCCTGAGCTAAACCCTAGCCCAAACCCTCTCCAGCACCACCGAAGCTCCGATGGATCTCCCAGAATTCGTCGTCATCGAGGAAGCACTGGACAAGGTCCAGCAAGATGGAGCCCTGCAAAGATGAACCTCCAGGTAGGGATGAAAGCGGGGATAGGAAAATCCCGTACCGACCGCCACCGAATACCGAAAATCCCGACCGAATACCATATCCACGAGAAAAACGGGAACGGGAAGAAAAGGGGAACATGAAAATAGGAAACGGGAACGGAAATGGTTGGGGTGTTTTCCCGACCGTATTCACGGATCCTATATTTATCCGGAAAAATTCCTGTGGGAAATTCCCGTTTATGAGCTCATGTGCATAATAAAACGTTCACTCTAGTCTATGAAACCTTCACTCATAGAATTGTTGGAACATTATAGCTCATGTGCATAATAAAACCTCACTCAATACCGTGAGATTATGCATGGTTGCAATTGTTGCATCTAGTTAACTTTTTGAAGTGGTTATATGTGTGTTGACGTTCCTTTTTTTTACTGATTCCCGATCGTAATTAACATGCTCCCGATCGCTCCTGATGTCCCGTATTACCGAGTTTATTTTCCTGTCTATCTTTCCCGTTCTCGTTTCTATTCCCGCTAAAAAAATACAGGAACATGAATGGTTAAGGTCTTTTCCCGACCGTTCCCAACCGTTTTCATCCCTACCTCCAGGTGATTGGTAAGGTTAGCAAGGTGGCTTACAAGCTTTAGTTACCTGAGGACTGCCGAATCCACCCTGTTATCCATGTGTCTCAGCTTAAACCAGCTATTGAGTATTCACCTCATGTGCAACAAAAGCTGCCTCTGCCTATGGGACAATGGCAAGTTCTGGAGCAATTCCTAGACCGTAGGGTCGCCAAGAAAGGTAATTCAATGGTGACTCAATTACTTACTCGATGGACAGGTGATTTTGCGGGGGACGTCACATGGGAGGATATGGAGGAGTTGTGTAGCCGCTTTCCGCAGGCACTGGCTTGGGGGCAAGCTAATTTTCAATGAAGGGAGATTGTCAAAGCATCGGCGGGCATGGAAGATGATGATCACAGGAGCGACAAGGAAGATGAAGGCGAACAGGAAGAAGACGGCAACCCAGGAGGCTTCAAGGCAAAGGAGAAGCGTACAAGCAAGAATAACCTAAAGTATAAAGGGCCAGATTGGGCCGTGTAATGTAAGTAGGCTTGGTCTAGTCTTGTAGAAGAAAGAGAGAGAGTGTGCGTCGGAAGAGCGGTAGATATATACTCTGTTGAGGCCTCTATTTTTGGATATTGAATAGGAACCTGGTGACGAAGGCGGTGATGGCCCGGTCCGATTGGACGCGAGAGGTTATCGAGTTCCTCATGTTCTTGTGTGTGTTCTTCGTGGTTGTGAGCTACAGAGCGATCCTAACATTATGCCACCCCTAAAAACCTTGTATGCGTAGCTGGTGTCCTCGTCAGGAGCTCGCAGAGGTGAAGTTTCTTTGTTTTTTTAATAAGGAAGATGATTAAATTTTCCTTAAATCTCGAGTTTCGGGGATTCTGGTTCGAGGAGTTCCGATTCTTGATTTGAAAGCTTGGTGGTTTAAAAGTTCTCGAATTCGCGTTGATCTGTTTCGGAGTTACCCAGAATGTTTCGGAGTTACCGAATCCTGCAATCTTAAAATTTCTGTTTCACGATCGAACTTGACAGGCCTTGATGGGGTAGGCGAGGACGCGGGAGAGTATCCAAGATGACCGGTGCTGTTTTTCACGATGCCCGCGGGAGATGTCCCTTTGGGCACAAATGCGAAGAAGGCGGTCTCCACGTTTACATGGGATCAATGACTTATTCATCTCTTGCACAAGGGAACACAACCAAGATCCAAAAGTACTGGAACTGCATCTCGATATCAAAGGTCCGGACTTCAATTACATCAGCTTCAGTTAGTCTGAGTCGCGCTTGTCAGTTCTGTAATTAGCTGCAGTTTGGCAAACACAAAACACTGAACTAGGAAAGTCCCAATACCACATCAGGAACACACCATAGAAACATAACAAATGTCGTCATACCATTTCGATGTCTTCATCAGATACTGTTTTTTTAAAAAAATTATTTGTTTTCAGAAAGAGAGGAGGACAGCCCCATTTCATTACCAGAAATGTAGCAGTTTTAGGGACTAGACTTACTGACTGTCTAATCTACAACTGAATACCAGTTAGCAGAAAAAAGGAGATGAAAGCAGAGTGAGTTTTGTTAACTTCCTTTCCCAAGGTTTTTGGCTATCCATACAAGCAGCATTGCAGTTTAACAGCAATCAAAGGATCTGTTTGGCTGTGAGAATCGGTTCCGGTTCAGTATATTTTTCTGAAAATCTATATCAAACGGTTAAAAACGAAAAAAATGTTTCTCATTTTTAACTGAAATAAGAAACCTCATTTAGTTAGTTTCATCGGTTTCTGAAAGAAACGTTTCTCCGAGAATCACCTGTGAATTATTAAAAACGTTTCTGCCCGTTTCTTCTGTTTCTCAAAAAATCCGAAACCATGCAAAACGGATCCTAAGTTTGCACCCAGGCAAAATACAAGCCACCCAAACCCTCAAGACACTCTCCCACTCTCTGATTCTTTAACATCGGGACATCTGGACGGTCACCCATCTTAGTATAGCCCATGGCAGCCTTCTTTGCTCTTCCCCTGTTGGTTGCAAAATGGACCATGAAGTAATCCAGAATATCATGAATTAGATCAGTTGAGTCATGAAGATATTTTATTTTAAAAAGCAAGCAGCACTCTTTCATCAGGTACTGGTAGAAATACAAAATGTTCTACTATAATATTCGGAAAGACTAACCAAACAGCTGCAAAGTACTCTAGTACTCTCTTTGCACCCCAACCCCCCAAATCCATTTGATATGACCAATCAAGTTTCAAAACACAAAATGAGTTAATCCCTATCATCAGACCCAAGCGTCTTCCTCGCCAACAAAAAAAAGGGGTCCTCAGAGCCACAATTTCCTGTTTTTTGTCAGGTGGTCACCCAATGTTATACAAATTTAATGAGAACAATAGCATTTTTTGGTCAGGTGGTCACCCAATATTAAAAAATTTAATGAGCACAATAGCATTTTTTCGATCAGATGGTTACCCAGTGTTATACAAATTTAATGAGCGCAATAGGATCATTGGTACTATATTTATGAAAGATGCAAGTTTTCATATCAAGGAAAATATGTCTGAGTGTTTGTTCTTCCTTACATGGAGACCATAAATATGGTAATTACACCAATTAGTACCAAGTTTTTTCTCTATACCCAAATTTGTACCAACTGTTCATGGGACGCTTAACCATCTCAACCTTTTTTTCTCACTGTTTGTAACCTATTTAAATTTATATTATTCCCTAGGACCGATTTAGGTCTCGTTTGATAGGGATTTTCCTTCCTGATTCTCAGTAGAATCAGTAGAATTCTTGCCAAACGGGTTATTTTACAACTGATTCTAAGAAGAATCATTTCAAGTGATTTAACAATTTTACATAGAGATTAAGAATCACCTGAAAATCAGTTTCTCCCCAGAATCATCTGAAACCATTTTCTCCCAAGAATCACATGAAAATCATCTGAAATATTGTTTCAATTATTACTTTATTATATCGATTCTGATTCTCTCCAGAATCTAATTAAAAAAATCAAAATCTAAAACCAGAGAATCACAAAATCATAAGCCATACTAAATGAGCCCTTAACCTTGAAGATACAAGAATGCACACAAATTGTGGAATATGTTTAATTTATTTGGAACCTATGCTGTGTTGTCAGCTTTTAATTCACACAGAATGCCAACTTGAAACAAAATTTGCATCATGAGAAAGAAAGAAACCTCATTTGAGAGGGAAGGAGCAAGTTTAAGTAGTTTGGAAGGTAGACTGATTAAACATAGTTTGGCGTCTAAGTTATATGGTGAAATAGTTTGAGTAAAATGGTTTTTTGTTTCCCTATGTGATTTTTAAGTTGCCAATTGCATGTATCAGACATTTCATTAGGTATTCTTCATGTATTGATGCAGACAAGGAAAGTTTTTCAATACAAACAAGCTTACCTCTGATTCTCCTAAAAAGGTTATTTAAGCCGGTGATGGTCTGATGGCCCATACGGAATATACCAGTAAAATACCAAGGATAGGAGAAAACTTATAATATTGGACACCTGAAAATTATACAAGTTAGTAAGGTGCAATGCTGTTTTTTTTTCAATTCCATAATCGAAAAATAAGGTCAAGAGTTAAAATTCCGTACACCAAAAGCATCAAATTTGTATGTCAGGAAGCAATATAGCATCCGGTACAAACAAATAATGGTATCTGTTGATCTTGACAGAAGAGTCAGCTTCTTCAAGTTTGGAACTTGTGGGTGTGGCCAGCTTCTTCCCGCCATGATTTTATCTTGAAATAATTGTGAGCCATATTTTAGAATAATACAAGGTTAATTTTTTGGTGGGGGAATTCATTTTTTTGAAAGGATAGGTGGGGGATTCTTTACCAAATAGATTAGTGGAATGACTTGGGACATAATTTGCATTAGGCCAGCAATTGCTCCAACATCCTTCAGCATTGTCCTTGCTTCCAAATGACTTAAACAATGACAGCCAGCGAATAGGGGCAATAGCACATAAGTGCAAAAGAAAACCAACGGCACATGCCAACCCAATATTTTGACCTTGGTGGATAATAAGAAACGGCCCCATAAATGCTAATACCCCCAAATGATGGCATTTACCAAAATGGCATCAATGCCAATTAACTGTGGCTGTGGCTTGTATTTGAAGCTCACTTTGGATGTGTTTGGATAATGGGATAAAAAGAGTGGAATTGGGATAAGAAAATGGATGAAGGGTTAGGATGAAATGAGAGAGGGATAATGGATGGCTAAGATTTGAAGATACTCTTTTGATGCATGGAAAATTATTTCTTTGATCCATTAGCTAAACAGGCCCTTTAAACGCGCACAGTACCCGAGCCATCCGTACGTTCATAGTGCAGTGGTTAGTAGAGTTGACTTCGTATACATTGCCACAGTCGATGCTAAGCTCCTTGTGCTCCAATAGTATATGCTGAGAGGTTTTCAACAGGATATTAGCATATGCCGTTCCAACATGAAGTTAGTGTAATGTCTTTCATTTGTGATTAGTGTAAATGTATTATGACATTCTAATAAAACCAACAATAATCACCTTAATATATAAAAAACAATTTCTATAATTTTTTATGTTTTGAATGGTCAAACTTTTATAATGTTGACTATCAATCACTTTTAAAATATTTTTAGTTTAAAAATACTAAAACAATATCTATATTTTACAAAGTAATATAATAAAAATAAAAATATATTTATTTATTATCTATATTTACTAAAATAGAAAAATATAGTCAAAGAAATATTTTAAAGACCATACCATTATCCAAAACGTAAATGATTATGAAGTACTTTCAATGCTACCTTATCAAAATTTGCTATTTCCAAAAGTTTATACTCTTAAAAACTGTATCGAAGTTGGTAAGGCTTTAAACCATATTTAATCATGACAGTGGCATCAAAATATGTTAAAATTTAGTATTACCAGATTTTAATAGGGTTGAAAGTGACAACAAAGGGAACAAACCCATACTTCACGAGATCAATTATGCTCCTACAGATTTTTTTTAATAATAGAAGAGGAGTTGTATTATCCACTTAAACATGCACACCTGCAATGAATGTTTTCTCCAAGAGAAAAAAAACTTGCCAATAAAATGTACATACCTACACTGACCCTAACCCTCTTATTTATAAGATATTTTTGCATATTACAGATTTTCACAATGTATATATAGAGATTTACTTCTATTTGCACACTGTAAAGTGAAGTATGAAGACTTACAAGGGAAGGATGAGTGGAGCGACAGTAATTAGATAACCTGAAGTTAAAAAGGAGAATTTTGTAAGAGCACGCCACTAAGCACATTCAAATCAAGCACGGCTATGTAAAAGAAACACATGGTAATATATATACCGATTAGCTTAACCATGGTCTTGTCGAACTCTTGAAGTACTGCTGCTTGATGCTTTTGCTCTTCTGTTGTTGGTGTGGCCGTGGAGGAGGGATGGCCTCTGCGTCTGCGTTGTATCCGAGAGCGCGTTGGCCCTTTCCAGGTAGCACCTGCATTTGGGATTTGATAATTAGGCCTAATCATTTGTTCCTACTAAGAAAACAGGGGGTAAAAGCTTCCGGCTTGAAGTGTTGATCGGGAATACCTTCCTGCTTGACGGGTTGATCGGGCAGCTGCACGCTTCAATCTTATGTTCTATGGGGAGAGACGAAGATCTGATCTTGGCATAGTTGATGTCAGTCACTGCCACAGAAACGGCGAGCAGGAAGAGGCCTAGAACAACGGCCGGACGCCCTATGTTCGCCATGAATCTGCTACAGCAAGAAGAACAAAGAGGGAGGAAAAAGAAAAATAAACATCATGTAACACAGATCCAATCCACAAGTAAAAACAATAAACAGTGGCTGGTACTATCTAAAACCAACCGAGGTGCAGGAACACGCAGTGATTCATATTAGGACAAGAGAACACCAACAAAAACGAGATCAGAAACCTAGATAGGCTCACCTCTCAGATCCTAGAGGCCAGAGAGGGTTCTTGTGGGTTTTGGGTGGAAGAAACGCTGCCAAAAGAAACAATGGAGAGGGAGAAGCGGAAGTACAGGGCGAGAGAAGCCAGGCACAACTCGAAGCAGAATGTATAATCACGTTACTTTCGCGGCGGTGCGGTCTGATCACCCTGCTCTGTCCATTGCCAGTACGTTGCTGCAGTACTAACTGCGGTTGTCTCGTCTCCCACTCCCAGCGTAGTCACCACAAATCCACAATGCTTTTGGTCATCAGAGATCAGATGCCACTAGGTGGGCCTCTCGCTTCTCTCCCTCCTCCTGGGCACAACTTCTTCACGTACGGAAGTCAGTAGTAGGCGTGGTCGAAGGGTAAGCTGTTCGACCTTGCCTTGATAGCTCCAACTTTAAAGGAGTGTAATTTTTTTTGTCAAAATATCATATCAATGCTTTAGACACATATTTAAAATATTAAATATAAATTAATAAAAAACAAATTACAGAATCCATTTGGAAACGACGAGACAAATTTAGTAAGACTAATTAATCCGTCATTAACACAAGTTACTGTAGCACAATATTGTTAAATCATAGTCTAATTATTACATGTAAACTTTCGATATAACAGGGTGTAAAGTTTTTACAGTGATCTAAATAGGGCCTATATATGACACGTTATATATGACACGTTGTAGCAAGCTGCATGCATGCGACCGTAAAAAGGCATCAATGATGTGCCAATGCAACTGGACTAGCACTTGCTCCGGTGTTTTTTCTCCAAGGACCAGCGCTACTGTTAAACCATACTCCTATATAAAAGCGTGCATACTAGATATTGTTCAACGATAACTACTCCATCCGTTTTTATCATAAATATAAGTATGTGACAACTAATATACGAAAATCTATACATTCCCAGCTCAGTGGCAAATCTAGCAGGGGGCTAGGGGCTCTAGCTAGCCCCTCTACCGTCGGATAACCCCTTAGCCCGCCTTATAAATTTCTGCCATGGAAAAAAGAAAACAAATAAAGTAGAGCAGCAAGAGGTAGAAGATAATTCGTGGACCGTTCGATCGAAGATCAACAGTATAGATTAGAAGCCATATATCTCTTTATTACTTTTGTTTAAGAAACCTTGGCCTATTTTGGATTTAACCCTTAGTCTATAATAGTTCAAAAATATTTATATTTTGATTCCTAACTCTTACCAGATAATCCATCAACTCCTCAATAAATACACTCATAGTCTATCCTTAGAGTATGTTTAGCTAATGGGTTAGGAAACTAATTTTCCACGCACCAAAGAGTATCTTCAAATCCTATCCATCCATTATCCCTCTTTCATTTCATCCTAACCCTTCATCCATTTCGCTTTCCTAATCCCACTCCTCTTATCCCATTATCCAAACACATCCGATTTGTCTACATAATTACATATAGATCTATTTTTTATATTTTAAACCCTCTAAACTCTGTTTTTTGGCAACTAGCCCCTAGAACTTGTTTTATACATAATTTCACGTTTTAAATTCAATTAGTGTGATTTTCGTGCTCACGTGTTCGTAGTTCTACGTAGATTAATTTAAAATCTCTTGTCCACTCTATCTTCATTGGTTGGTCTATTGTTCTAATTAATAGTAAATTATTTGCATGTATGGCTTGATTTGGATGTTTTGTGGTGCTATTGATCACATATAGACGATGAGTTGTATGAGTTTGTCGGTGATATGGGCCCGGGGGTATGTCGGGGGCATGGCATCTTAGAAAAAGGAAGGCGCCCTTGTCCATCAAGGGGCGTCAAAGCTATGCCCTGAAAGGCTAGGCGAGTTTCGGCCACGGGCGGCCACGTGGCCGCCCTGGGGCTGGCCCGAGGCCACCATACTCCCAAACGACGGGGTCCGGATCTCCCGACTCCCGCCGAAGGTCCGGATCTCCTGACCCGCTGAAGTCCGGATCACCCGACCCCCATCCTCGCCCGCACCTCTCGAGAGAGGGCGAATCCAACTACCAACCAACCCATTTAATGCTCAAATAGAGAAAGCCGAGCGCCCGCCTCGCCGCATTCAATGCGATGTGAGGCGCGGCTGTCAGTTGCACCCATCATCACCCCTTTTTGCCTATCATGATGCAAAGGGGGCTAAAAGTCTTTGACTAAGACTGCGGTACGGCCGCGCGCCCACTCCGCGCACGCCCCCCTCACGCCTTGTCCAGTCGCATTTAATGTACTGGGCGGCTGCGTGGGAGAGAGAGTGCGAGCGCAGGAAGCATGGTGCCTATACCTACCCGTGGAATGGGTCGCCGACCGGTGGGACCCGTCGGGGGGTAGGCAAACCATCATCACGTCAGCGGCATGGCTACCACGACGACCACTCTTTTTCCGCTTTCCATGACGCAGCAAACAGGGAGGAGTAGGAATGGAATGGCTTCTCCAACAAGACAAGGCAGAAACCACTCCCTCACGTGGAGTGAAGTAGAGAAAGGGTAGGACTACTGTGGTGTTCCCTTGTTCTATAAAAGGAGACCCAAGTCCTTCATAAAGGAGGTTCCGAAAAAATAAGTTCAGCTTCTTCATATAGAGCGGAAGGGAGCTTCTGCTCGAGGCTCAACCTCTTCAACTAGCCTGCAGAAGTCCCTCATCCACCACTGAGTCTAAGGGAGAGGAACATTGTCATTGTTCTTGGCAATTCGCCTCATATACTACATACAAACAGGAGTAGGGTATTACACCACGCTGGTGGCCCTAACCTGTATAAATCCCCGCCTCATCTGCATTACTTCATTTTCTCTACGAGTTTGAACCAGGACACACCGCTTCCCGTGCCGAACCAAAAAGGGGGTCCCCAGGATCCCTGCGTGTCGATCTACGACATCGACAGCTGGTGCGCCAGGTAGGGGGAGCGCACTGTGTTTTGGTTTAAACTCCCGTTTTCCATCCATTTTTTGGCGGGAACCCTCTCTTCCCGTCTCAGCCATGGTCCACGGCTGCGCTCTACGCTCCGCGTCAGGCTCACTCGCTACGCGCGAGCGAGGCCTGGCCAACGAAGCAGCGGAAGAGGTCGATGCGGGCAGGCGCAGCCCCAACTTCCGCCACCTCCGCTCGAGGGGGGAAGGATCTTCGTCTCCCTCACTGCCGTTGGTGGCGGCGATGGCGGCTGCACCAGCGCCATCCCCTCTGCCCCTGCTGAAGCAGCGGTTAAGGGCGGAGGGGCCCATGCATCCTGCAGGGCTGACAACGCTCCTGTGGGACCCAGACCACGCCCTAGCGGGCGTGCCGACGAGCACCGCCGAGGCGACGTCCATCGCCGCCTGGAGTTTGGCACTCCTGAGGGTGCCCTGCAGGCGGCAAAAGCTCTTTTGTGCCACCCCCAGCCACCCCTGGCGAGGGGTCCAACTCCAAGAGGTGGCTCGACGACGTGGCAAAGCTCGTAGGCACGGCCCAGCGCCAACCGCGTGGCTCGCACGTCGCGGCAAGCTCTTCCTCCCGGCGACGGGCCCGAAGGGCAGCGGCAGCCGCGAGGGTGGAGGAGAGCCTCTCGGCGGCAGCCCAACTGGAGCCGCCTCGGGACTTGCTATACGCAGGGCGCGACGCCCGCCTCCGCATCGAGCAGCGCCGGGACGAGCGCCGCTTAGGGTGGGCGCCGGACTGCGCCTCCTTGTCGGGAGGCGCCACCTCACGGCGAGCGGCCGCAGCGGCCCTCCCGCGAATGGAGCCCCTCGGCGGTCGGCGAGCGGCCATAATGGCCCAGCCGCAAGCGGGAAGCTCCGCGGCACCCAACGAGGCCCCGCAGCCGTTGTCGCCCCCTACGGCCGGCAACGGCTGTCAGGCCTTTGTTGCCGACCTCCATAACGTGCGCTGGCCTAACAAGTTTAGGCCGGCCCTTACGGAGAAGTACGACGGCTCGGTTAACCCTGCCGAGTTCCTCCAGATCTACACCACGACCATTGAGGCCGCCGGAGGAGACGAGCGTGTCATGCCCAACTTCTTCCCCATGGCGCTCAAGGGCCAGGCCCGTTCCTGGCTGATGAACTTGCCAGCCCGGTCAGTCACCTCTTTGACAACCTGTGCCGCTAGTTCACCTCCAACTTCCAGGGCACCTACCCGTGCCCGGGAGTGGAGGCGGACCTTCATATGGTCCGACGAGGGGAGGATGAGTCCCTGCGCAAATACATTCAGCGTTTTTGCCAGGTACGCAACACCATACCCTCCATCGCTGACCATGCAGTCATCTTCGCCTTCCGGAGTGGCGTGTGCCACGATGTCATGTTGGAGAAGATCGAATCCAAGGCCCCCCGGACCACCACGGAGCTCTTCGAGCTCGTAGACCGGGTGGCCCGTAAGGAGGAGGCCCGGATTTGGAATCCTAGGAATCCTAGGAATCCTACCCCGGCCTCCACCGGCGCTGCCCCCTCCGCGTCCCGAGAAGAGCGGCGCGAACGGCGACGGAAGCGCTGGCCATCACGCGGCGGCGAGGAGGGCCACGTCCTCGCCACCGACGGAGCCGAGAAGCCCTCGTGGAAGGGCAAGCCCGCGGGTAGCCGCAGGCGGTCCCCGGACCCTCGCCCCCAGGGCCGGGCCGGAGGCAAATGGTGCATGGTGCAGCAAACCTCCCACCACGACCTCTCTGAGTGCCGTTCGGTCAAAAATCTGGCCGAGCGAGTGCAGAAGTACGAGCAGGAGCGGAGGAAGAATGAGAAGGAGAACTGCCGCAAGGGCAAGGCACCGGCGGAGCGCCCGAACAACCGGCGAGAGGAGGCCAGGGATATGGCCCCCACCGGGAACGACGACGACGACCTGGGCTACCAGGATCCCCAGCACGTTGTCGCCACCATCGACGGCGGCGCGGGCGCCCAAATATCCCGCCGGAGCTTCAAGTCCATGAGACGCGAGCTCCTCGCAGCCGTGCCGTCACACGAGGCGGCCCGTAGATCGCGCTGGGCAGAGGTGCCCATCACCTTTGACCAGACCGACCATCCAGGGAGTGTCGCACGTAGCGGCCATTTGGCCCTCGTGACCTCCCCCACCATCTGCAACGTCAAGGTCGCCTGAGTCTTAATTGATGGAGGTGCGGCCCTCAACGTGCTATCCCCGAAGGCTTTTGAGGCAATCAAGGCCCCGGGAATGGTGCTCGGGCCTTCTCACCCCATCATTGGGATGACGCCCGGAAAGGTGTGGCCCCTCGGGCAGATCGCTCTGCCGGTCACCTTTGGGGCCCCCACTAATTTCCGCACCGAGCGGATCGACTTCGATGTGGCGGATCTCAATCTGCCCTATAACGCCTTGCTTGGGAGGCCGGCGTTGGTAAAGTTCATGGCGGCTACACATTATGCCTACCGCTAGCTCAAGATGCCGGGCCCTGGAGGCCCCATCACCGTCCACACTGATATCAAAACCGCGCTAGACTGCGCGGAGGCGCGCGTGGACGACATTGCGGCGGCCGACCGCGTTGAACCTGAGGACCCCCAAGGGGAGTCGTCGGGTTCCCGGGCCCCGAAGCAACGCATCACCTCTGCCGATGAGGTGGTGATTAAGTCTATCCGTTTGGGCGACGACCCGTCCAAGACCGCCAACATTGGTGGCGGCTTGGACCCCAAATAGGAAGACGCGCTCGTTTCCTTCCTGCGGGCGAATGCCGATGTGTTTGCTTGGAAGCCGTCGGATATGCCCGGAGTCCCCATGGAGGTGATCGAGCACCGACTCGCAGTACGGCCGGACGCACGCCCGATCCGGCAAAAGGTGAGGCGACAGGCCCCGGAGCGGCAGGCGTTCATCCGCGAAGAGGTGGCACGGCTCCAGGAGGCTGGCTTCATCCGGGAGGTGCTGTATTCGGAGTGGTTGGCGAACCCGGTGGTCGTCCCGAAGGCCAACCACAAGCTGCGCATGTGCATCGTCTACACCGACCTCAACAAGGCATGTCCCAAAGACCCCTACCCCCTACCCCGAATAGACCAGATAGTCGACTCCACTGCGGGGCGCGACCTTTTATGCTTCCTAGATGCGTATTCCAGCTATCATCAATTTCGCATGGCCGTAGAGAATGAGGAGAAAACTTCATTTATCACTCCTGTGGGTACTTTTTGCTACATGTCTATGCCCTTTGGTTTAAAAAATGCCATGTCCACCTTTCAACGTGGTGTCCGCATCACGTTAAAGGACCAAATAGGGTGCAATGTTGAGGCATATGTTGATGATCTCATGGTCAAATCTCGGGATCAAAGAACTTTGCTCCCGGATTTGGCCGAGACATTTAATAACCTCCAGTCCTCCCGCATGAAACTAAACCCAGAAAAGTGTGTGTTCGGGGTACTGGCAGGCAAACTGTTAGGGTTCTTGGTCTCTGCCCGAGGCATCGAGGCCAACCCCACTAAGATAAAGGCAATAGAGGAGATGCGCCCCCCTAGAAAACTCAAGGACGTGCAGAGGCTCACGGGTTGTGTGGCTGCCCTGAGTCGCTTCATATCCTGGTTAGGAGAGCGGGCGCTTCCCTTATTCAAGTTGTTAAAACGAACCGGCCCCTTCACTTGGACGGACGAGGCGGAGAAAGCCTTGGGCGAGCTCAAGCGCTACCTCTCCTCGCTGCCCGTACTGGTGGCTCCTCGGGAAGGAGAGCCCCTCCTCTTATATTTGGCGGCGACCCCCCAAGTGATTAGTGCGGCCTTGGTTGTGGAGCGAGACGACAAGCTAGTCTCACAGTCGCCCCCAACCCTGTCAAACCCGAAGGCAGGAGACCTCGGAACGGAGCTGGCCGAGGAAGCGCCGAACCCGGAGGTGGCCCCGGCCCCGAGCTTCGAGGAGCCGCCGCCCCCTAGAACGGGAGCAACCGAAGCCCCCCACCCGGAGCGGCCCGAGGCCCCGGTGGGCGACGGCTCGAAGCCCGGACACGAGACGACCCGCCCGAAGCACCCGTGGCGGGAAGCCTCGGAACGGAGTTGGCCGAGGAAGCTCGAACCGGCGGTGGCCCCGCCCCGAGCTTCGGGAGCCGCCGGCCCCCTAGTCAGGGGCTCCCAAAGCCCCTCCACCGGAGTGGCCCCGAGGCCCCAGGTGGAGGCGACGGCTCGGAAGCACCGGACACCGAGATGACCCGCCCCGGTGAACCCAAACCCGCCGCCCCTAATAAAGTAGTCAAGGCCCGCACCAAGGTGCAGCGGCCGGTCTAATTTGTCACCAAGGCGCTACGGGACGCGAAGACACGTTACCCACAGACCCAGAAAATGCTATACGCTCTACTTATGGCCTCCAGGAAGTTGTGTCATTATTTCCAGGCGCACCGACATCAGGGGACGAGGCGAGCAAGAGCCCGGCGAGTTCTCCGGGCCACCCTGCGAAGAAGAAGCGGGCTATCTCGGGGATCTCCTGGGACTTCAACCCCGCCCGCAGGTACGCCTCGCTGATACGTGGATGCCTATCGGGGTCTTACATGTTTATCTTCGTTTCATGATTTCCTTGTTGTGTTCTTGTTTTGTTACCAGCTGCGAGCACAGGCATTTTCGCCCAAGGGTTGTCCCCAAGGGCGGTTCTGCCTCGGGCTCGGGGGAGGGCGTACAGAGAGGTGCAGGGTGCCCGAGCCCCCAAGGTCCGGCCGCCCTTCGGGCTCGGTCCGGATCCGATGAGATCCGGGAGGGGACCCACCCGGCCGGTTGGAGCGCCGGCCGCCCATGAAGGGCAAGCCGTGGCGGCGCCAGGCACGAGAGGGCGGCGGAGGACGGCGGAGAGCAACCTCGGGGTCCCCTCCGCGGCAACCATCGTTGCCGCCACAGCAGCCCTCGCCCGCACCGCACTCGGCGGCGCCATCGCCCGCCGGCTACCGCTAATCTGCGCGACGCAGCTGCCGCGAGCCCCCAAGGCAAGAAGCGGGCGGCGCCGCCACGGGGATCTTCGGTGGCTTGGCCGGCGCGGGCAGCCGATCCCGGGCCGGGCTCCGACTCCGAGTCTGGGGGCGCCCGGTCCGGGTTCGTAGCCGCCTTGGACACGGAGCCTCTCGTCCAGTCGCAGGAGCGGGCGAGGGAGGTCGTCGCGTGGTGCGGGCGGCCAACGCCATCTCCCGGGAGGGCTCCGGCCCAGTGCGAGCCTTGGCCGCCGGGAGGTCGAGGTGGCGCGGCGGGAGGCCGAGGTCGAGGAGGGCCGTCAGGAGCTGGCGGCCACGGCGAGGACGGAGGGCCTCATCCGCAGGCGGGAGCAGGTGGAGATCGTTTGGCGCCAGGAGGAGCTCAGTTAGGTGTTTGAAGACACAGTCGCTGAGCGGCACGCTGCCGACCTCCGTGAGCAGGTCGCCGCCGCCGCTGAGAGAGGGTGCGCACCACCGCCGGGCAGTTCCTCCGCGACCTCAGGGAGCGCGCCTAGGGCCTCGACGAGCGCGAGCGCACCTTGTGCGATGCTGAGGCCACCGCCGCTGGCACCGACGCTGACCTCCAGGCCCGCGAGGCTGACCTGGCGGAGCGGGAGAGGGCCCTTGAGGCGGCATGGCGGGCAGTTGAGAGCCGGGAGGCCGCCGTCGCCAGGGCCGAGGAAGACTCCGCCACACGGAAGGCCAACGTGCTGGCCTAGGAGAAGGCCGTTGCTGAGCGCGAGGTCGCTGTGGGGGGGGGCGAGAGGCGGCGGTGTTGGAAGCCCAGGAGGAGGCCTCCCGATGCCTGAAGGGCGTATGGGATCACGAGCAGCTCGCCGCCGCCTCGGGCCGTCGCGGGGACGAGCCGGGGGCGATGGGAGCAGAGCCGCCACCCGGGAGCAGGTGATTATGGACGCGCAGCGCAGCTGCGGGGCCGGGGCCGGAATCGGAGGAGGCGCGCCGCCGGATCGCGGAGCCGGAGCGCGTCTAGCGCCGGGAATCCAGGCTCGGCCTCGTCCGTCTGGGCGCCTTCGGAGGCGGCTCGCGGGGTAGGGGTGAACCGTACCCCCGGCGTCCCTACCTTGGGGGATTGGCCACACATATTGACGATCCGGCGCGGGGATACAGAGGGTGCCGGAGGAGGTCGACGACGTGGCGAAGGAGTCATCATATGACTTATCCCGCCAGGTCGCGTCACTCATCCTGGTGAGCTACCAAGCCCGCGACCCCAACTTCGACCCCTACATCCGCACTGAGGACTTCCCCGAAGGCACCGAGGAGGCCGCTCGCCGCCGCGTCCAGGACGCCGTCGAGTCCATCATGATGGGCTTCGATGGCACCTCGGCGGCCTTCCAGCTCGCCCTCCGCGAGGACTCGCCGGATGAAGACCCCCCCGACGGATGCTCCCTATGACCCACCGGCCACTTAGGGCCCTCTTGCTTTGGCTTGTATCTGTATTTATGTAAAAAGATATTTATGCATTGTTTAAAAAGTTAGTGGACTTGCCTAAACTTATGCTGAACTTGCGTTGTAACAGCTCATCGTGGCTGCTTTTGATGATTCATATATGTGTATGTTGGGAGCCCCCGGCCAACTTAGCACGCACGTAGTGGCGGTTGGTTGGCCCAAGCCCCTGTATGTCAGCTTCCCTGCAATTGATAGTTTAAGACTTAGTTATTGCGATAATACGATAGTGTTGTTCTCCCCCATGATTTGTCCCATGCAGCTGGGGGGCTGTTCCGGGTTCGGGCAGCATGCACTGGCCGTTGGCTGGTGCCTTTCTCGGGGTTTCGGGTAGGAGCGAAGACATAAAAAGGCCAGCGAGGGCAGCGGCAACGGGGGGCCGGGACAGGCGTGTTAGTTCGCACCCGAACCCCCAGGCGTTGACTGCCCCCAGGTGTGGTAGTATGCAGCATCGCTGTACCCTCGACACCCTTAGGGCTCTTAGGCTAAGGCGGGCAAGGCCGAGGAACTTATTGGAAAGCCGCACCCACAGCACATGCTCGAGCACATGGGAGAAAACACACCACAACAGGTATTTGCAAGGGAAACATATGGAATGTAATAACAAACGTATTGCTCATGCCACCTGGGGCAGTGGATGAACTTCTATGCACGTCTCAGCACACCATGCGGCTTATGGGTAGAACCTGCGCAGGTGGGAAATATTCCATGGGTTCGGCAACGGAGTGCCGTCCTCTGTGGCTAGGCGAACTACTCCCGGACGCGGGGTGCCGATAACCTTGTATGGCCCTTCCCACATCGGGGATAACTTGGTTAGTCCTGCATGTGTTTGCACACGGCGCAAGACCAGATCATTGACTTGTAGCGCTCGGGGGCTGACTTTGCTTTGATGGTAGCGGCGGAGGCTCTGTTGGTAGCGGGCCGCGCGAAGCGCTGCCCGGCGCCGCCTCTCCTCCAGGTAATCCAGGTCGTCTCGACGCCTTTGCTCTTGATCCGCTTCGATGTATAATGTGGCTCGGGGCGATCCCAGGATGAGCTCGGAGGGCAAGACCGCCTCGGCTCCATACACCAAGAAGAAAGGTGTTTCCCGTGGCGCGGCTCGGGGTCGTCCGATTGGCCCAAAGGACCGCAGGGCTCGTCATCCACGAGACCCATGCTTTTTGAGCACATTGTAGGTCTTGGTCTTGAGGCCCTTTAGTATTTTTGCGTTTGCACGCTCGGCCTGACCGTTGCTTTGGGGGTGGGCGGGCGAGGCGAAACAGAGCTTGATGCCCATGTCGTCGCAATACTCGCCGAACAGCTCACTCGTGAACTGGTTGCCGTTGTCGGTGATGAGCCTGTTGGGGACCCCAAACCTTGCCGTGATGCCTCTCATGAACCGCACAGCCGAGTGTTTGTCGATGACGCTGACTGGATAGGCCTCTGGCCACTTGGTGAATTTGTCGATGGCGACGTATAGGAACTTGCATCCGCCTCGCGCCTGCTTGAACGGGCCCAGGATGTCCAGCCCCATACCGCAAATGGCCATGAGAGCGGGATGGTCTGAAGGGCCTGGGCCGGCAGGTGCGTCTGCTTGGCGTGGAATTGACATGCTCGGCACCACCGCACGAGGTCTGTTGCATCCTCCAGCGCGATGGGCCAATAGATTCCCAGGCGGAATGCTTTTCCCACCAAGGTTCGGGAGGCCGAATGTGCGCCGCATTCACCCTCATGGATCTCGGCTAAGGGCTCGAGACCCTGTTCTCGAGCAATGCATTTCATGAGTACTCCGTTGGTACCGTGTCGGTAGAGCGTCCCTTCTACCAACACGTACCTCTTGGAGGTCCGGGCGATGCGTTCGCCTTCCTCACGTTGCTCGGGCAATGACGCGTCTTCTAGGTACGCTCGGATTTCCGAAATCCAAGCCACCTGGCGCGTGATGTCGGTCCCAGCGGGGCCAGGCTGTGGCTGGCCCGCCGGGTCCGGGGCGTCGGGACCGGCCGACTCCTGCCTCTGGGGCGGTTCAGGGCGCGCCGACGGCTCTGTGAGGCTTTCCTCAAAGGTACCTGGAGGGGCTGGGGCTCGCGCGGACGCGATCCTTGATAGCTCGTCCGCCAGGGAGTTGTCTCTTCTGGGAATGTGGCGTAGCTCGAGGCCATCGAAATGGCGCTCCATACGTCGTACTTCCTTGACGTAGGCTTCCATTTGGGGGTCGGTGCATTGGTATTCCTTGGAGACCTGGTTTACCACCAGTTGGGAATCCCCGAGGACCAGCAGACGGTGGATGCCCACGCCTGCTGCCGCTCACAACCCCGCCAGGAGCCCCTCGTATTCGGCCATGTTGTTAGTTGCCCGGAAATCGATCCGGACGATGTACCGAAGCACGTCGTCCGTTGAGGAAGTTAGCACCACGCCTGCTCCGGCTCCGTGCAAGGTGAGTGAACCGTCAAAGTTCATCACCCAGTGCACGGTTCCTTGGCCGCGATCCTGCGCACTCTCGGGTTCCCCCGGGGGTGGATCGCTTCCGGCCGTTGGTGTCCACTCCGCCACGAAATCATCCAAGGCTTGGCTCTTGATTGCGTGCCGGGCTTAGTGCGGTCGAATTCCGACAACTCGATGACCCATTTGACTACCGTCCGTGCCCTCTCGGTTATGCAGGATTTGTCCGAGAGGGTAGGACGTGACCACCGTTACCCGGTGTGCCTGGAAATAATGACGCAACTTCCTGGAGGCCATAAGTAGAGCGTATAGCATTTTCTGGGCCTACGGGTAACATGTCTTCGTGTCCCGTAGCGCCTCGCTGACAAAGTAGACCGGCCGCTGCACCTTGGTGCGGGCCTTGACTACTTTATTAGGGGCGGTGGGTTCGGGTTCACCGGGACAGGTCATCTCGGTGTCCGGGGCTTCCAAGCCGTCGCCTCCACTGGGGCCTCAGGGCCACTCCGGGTGGAGGGGGCTTTGGGAGCCCCCATACTAGGGGGCCGGGCGGCTCCCTAAAGCTCAGGGGGCCAGGGGCCACCTTCGGGTTCGGGCGCTTCCTCGGCCAACTCCGTTCCGAGGCTTCCTGCCACGGGTGCTTCGGGGCGGGTCGTCTCGGTGTCCGGGGCTTCCGAGCCGTCGCCCCACCGGGGGCCTCAGGGCCGCTTCGGGTGGGGGGGCTTCGGTTGCTCCCGGACTAGGGGGCCGGGCGGCTCCCTGAAGCTCGGGGGGCCAGGGGCCACCTCCGGGTTCGGGCGCTTCCTCGGCCAGCTCCGTTCCGAGGTCTCCTGCCTCTGGGTTTGACAGGGTTGGCGGCGACTGTGAGACTAGCTCGTCGTCTCGCTCCACAACCAAGGCCGCACTAATCACTTGGGGGGTCGCCGCCAAATATAAGAGGAGGGGCTCCCCTTCCCGAGGAGCCACCGACGGCGGCGAGGAGAGGTAGCGCTTGAGCTCGCCAAGGCTTTCTCCGCCTCGTCCGTCCAAGTGAAGGGGGTTCGTTTTAACAACTTGAATAAGGGAAGCGCCCGCTCTCCTAACCTGGATATGAAGCGACTCAGGGCAGCCACACAACCCATGAGCCTCTGCACGTCCTTGAGTTTTCTAGGAGAGCGCATCTCCTCTATTGCCTTTATCTTAGTGGGGTTGGCCTCAATGCCTCGGGCAGAGACCAAGAACCCTAACAGTTTACCTGTCGGTACCCCGAACACGCACTTTTCTGGGTTTAGTTTCATGCGGGAGGACCGGAGGTTATTAAATGTCTCGGCCAAATCCGGGAGCAAAGTTCTTTGATCCCGAGATTTGACCACGAGATCAGCTGTCGATGTCGTAGATCGACACGCAGGGATCCTGGGGACCCCTTTTTGGTTCGGCACGGGGAGCAGTGTGTCGTGATTCAAACTCGTAGAGAAAATGAAGTAATGCAGATGAGGCGGGGGTTTATACAGGTTCGGGCCACCAGCGTGGTGTAATACCCTACTCCTGTTTGTATGTAGTATATGGGGCGAATTGCCAAGAACAATGAGAATGTTACTCTCTCTTAGACTCAGTGGTGGATGAGGGACTTCTGCAGGCTAGTTGAAGAGGCTGAGCCTTGAGCAGAACCTCTCTTTCTTCAGACCTTTCTGTTCTATATGAAAGAAGCTGAACCTATTTTTTCGGAACCTCCTTTATGAAGGACTTGAGTCTCCTTTTAGAACAAGGGAACACCACAGTAGTCCTACCCTTTCTCTACTTCACTCCACGTGAGGGAGTGGTTTCTGTCTTGTCTTGTTGGAGAAACCATTCCATTCCTACTCCTCCCTGTTTGCTACGTCATGGAAAGCAGAAAAAGAGTGGTCGTCGTGGTAGCCATGCCGCTGACGTGATGATGGTTTGCCTACCCCCCGACGGGTCCCACCGGTCGGCGGCCCATTCCACGAGTAGGTATAGGCACCATGCTTTCTGCGCTCGCACTCTCTCTCCTACGTAGCCGCCCAGTACATTAAATACGACTGGACAAGGCGTGAGGAGGGCATGCGCGGAGTGGGCGCGCGGCCGTACCACAGTCTTAGTCAAAGACTTTTAGCCCCCTTTGCATTATGATAGGCAAAAAGGGGTGATGATGGGTGCAACTGACAGCCGCGCCTCACATCGCATTGAATGCGGCGAGGCAGGCACTCAGCTTTCCTCTATTTGAGCATTAAATGGGTTGGTTGGTAGTTAGATTCGCCCCTCTCTCAGAGAGGTGCGGGGTAGAGATGGGGTCCGGGTGATCCGGACCTTGCGCTGTGGGTCCGGAGATCCCGGACCCCGCCGTTTGGGAGTATGGTGGCCTCCGGCAGCCTCAGGGCCGGCCCGCCGGGGCGGCCACGTGGCCGCCGTGGCCGAAACTCGTCTAGCCTTTCGGGGCATAGCTTTGACGCCCCCTGATGGACAAGGGCGCCTTCCTTTTTCTAAGATGCCATGCCCCCGACATACCCCCGGGCCCATATCACCGACAAGCCCCTTTCTATTTTTTCTTTTCATCTGGTGTTGACCAAGACAGAAAAAGTTTGACTTTTTCTTTTTATTTTTTAAAATATTTTTTCTTGACTTAGGAGTACAGAAGAGATAACCACATAAAATTTAAGCCTAAACAAGTAAAAGATGTGGCTGGTGGAAAATTCAGAAGATACTCTCACAATTGAAAAAAAACCTTTCGGGCTCGAAAATGCAATCTTCTGAGCCATTTTTTAGGAAAATAAAATTTCCAAACACGGCAAAGTGGCTGATGAACGCATCCGAAATTTTTTTCCATCGATTTTCATATATAGAACATCTCGATCGGAGTCTGTATACGAAAGTTATGACCGTTTTAAAAACCGACTCCAAGTTAGAGGACGAAACGGGAACAATGCGCACAAAAACTTGTTACACACACACAAACTAGACACGATGGCTAGGGTTTGATGAAAACAAAGGGAAAAACACACGAACTGGACTCTAACACGATCTAACCAGTAACAAGACCTTGACCAGTACACACACTCGACACGACGAACTCTGAGACTAAAATATGCAAAGGCTATGTCATAGAAGGTTACAGTGACAATACAACGGAAGGTATCTGAAAAAGTGATGTTCTTATCAATATTATAGATCACTCTGATTTGTATATTATCACCAAACAATATATTGAGAATCACTAGTTAATAACAATATGATAAATTTGTAATTACAATGTAAGGATCAAAGCTTTCTTTTATCTACAATCACCCACCCCCACACGACACCATCCTTTTTCACTTACAGATCCTCTCATATTAATTTCAGGCCATTTTAATCATGCAACAAATTAATTTTATTCCTTTACAACAAAATCATGCAGTTAAAAAAAGTACCTTTCTTTACTTTAGTCATATTTGATGTAAACAACCGGGACTAAAGATTATTTAGATCTTTAGTCTTGGTTTGTAATATCAACCGGGATAAAAGATAAGATCAGATCTATTTTTTAGATTGTTACGGTTATTACCAAACACTTGAAGTCAAGGAAAAAAGCTCTAGCCAAATCAGAAGAGGGGAAAGATATGATTATTTTTCGAAAAAAAAGAGTGAGTAGATCCTGATCATATTAAGAACCCGTGTTTTTTTAAAAAAAAAACCATATTGGCCTGAATTGAAACATGCACTTTGGAGGCCACGAGGCTCATGCATCCAGGACGAGCATGCATGTAAGTATGATTAGTGTATAAGAAAAAAAGGCTCCATGTTTCTAATTCACATTTCAAATTGCTTCCTGCTCTCTGACAGAAAAATTCTTGATACACAAAAGTAGCCACAATTAAAGAAAAATGCAGAGAGAGGCAGAAGCTTTTGAGCTACCATGTACTACCATCTTGCGTTCTGTCGTGTTCTTCACGCGAGGCGTCAAGCGCGTTGGAGGAGGAAGGGTGCGTCTACGAGGGCACCGCACCGGGCCACATGGTCAATCCGCCCGTTCAAGAAAAGCAGTTCATTTGTTTCTAAAATTTTTAAAAGCTAATAGTGAAAAAGAGAGAGAACTTAGAACCAAATCAGGGAACAGAACAGTCCAAACTGACTATAGAAGTAAAACTTTTCTTCAGGTACCTACACCGGCCGGTTTTTCAAAATTGCTACTGTATTATGGAATTTGGATGAGCTCATGGATTCTTGGTCCAGATGCGCAATTAATAAGATGGTGCTCTTTTCTAATAAAAGTAAAATTGAAGTTAGAGAAAAATGCAGTTTGTATGATTGAGTTTTAATTATTATAAATTTAAACGTTTTATTTATTTGATATTTCAAAATAATTTTACATACAAAATATTCATACGATGTACCGTTTAACAATGTTTAGATAAAAACTGCATTTCTTTAATTGAAAACAGAGCACCTCGTAAGAGTCGTAGACCGGGTTTTCAAAATTGCTGTGGAATATTAGTGACCCATTACTAATGGGTGAGCTACTTATTAAAGCTTGATAGCGAAGAAACCCGCGGCGGCTGCTCCACGCTTAGGCGACCTGCTCCACCCACCATCAGCTCACACACAAGCCCAATATCTCGTCCATGACATGTGGGCCCGGTTTCCACGGATTCTCCTCTGCCCCCCAGCCGCCTTTTCTATTTTAATCCCCGGGCCTCCCCGCCTCTTACCTCACAGTCCACGCAATAGTCCACCGCCTCCACGGCAGACGCGACCCGGACACGAGAGAGAAGGAAGCAAAGCAAAGCAGCGAGAGGGAGAAGAAGCGGGCGAGGAAGATGCAGCACGTGGTGGAGGTCGAGCAGGGCCGCCCGGCCGCCGGCGGCAGGCCCTCCGTGGGCCCCACCTACCGGAGCGCCTTCGCCCGCGACGGCTTCCCGCCGCCCGTCCCCGGCCTGGACAGCTGCTACGACATCTTCCGGTGAGTGATGAGCGCCTCGCACTGCTGCTGTGACGACGAGGGGGTTCCTCGCCTCCGGTGGGAGGCGGGGCGGACGGGGCATGGGCAAGGCGCCAAGCATCGGTTTGCTTGAACTCTTCTTTATTCGTGTTTTTCCTTTCAAATTTTTTCCTTTTTTTTTCTTTATTCGTGGTTGGGTTGGTTTGTTGGGGGGACATTAATTGATGCGTGGATTCTGTTCTGACACTGTGAGATTCAGAGGATTGTTTCCACTGGCCGTATGCTATTTATTTCTGGTTTGCACATGGAGGTTGGGATTTGGCGTCCTTTGAGTCTGTTTCGATTTACCTCTCATTAATTGGATGCCAAATTCTGTGCTTAGATTGCTATGCTTGCTTATGTTCATATGCTTCCCCATGGGACAATTAGCTTAGATAAAAAAAGCCTTGTCGATATAGTTAATCATTATCTGTCCCGTAATTTTCAGACCAATAGTAAAAGAAATCCTATTCCTTATGGATCTGTTGAACTCTGGGAGTGATTTGTAAGTGGAAAATCACATTCAGCCAAGCCATGTACCGTTGTTGTTGGATCTGTGGGTCGTAATGGTGATGTCAGACTGGTCCATGGTGTTTGGTCTCTTTCTGGTTATAGATAGGAAGGTACAAAGGAAATTAACAGGATTGGTTTGTCCTTTGCATTTTAGTTGCTGGCTTGAGTTCTGACCATTCTTCAATTTAGTGACCTTTTTCTCCTACTGAGCTTCTTTAGTTTCTTGATTTCGACAATGTCTGTTCTTATGCAGAATGGCCGTGGAGAAGTTCCCAGACAACAGAATGCTTGGTCACCGTGAGATTGTTGACGGGAAGGTACCTCTATCACTCCATGTACTCGTCTATTCCCTTGAAATGTTCTACCAGAAAGAAAAACTAAAATAGGATTTTTGTGGTATTATAGGCTGGTCCATACGTTTGGAAGACATACAAGGAGGTATTTGGCCTTGCGACTAAGATTGGTAACTCTATTAGGAGCCGTGGACTTGCAAAGGTCCGGTCATTAGTTTATTGTGTTTTCTATATATATGTCATGAGATGGGATGCTAATTTCTTTGAACATTGTTAATTGAATTAAACATTGTATGAACTTTTTGTTCAGCTTGGAAGCAACACTTTGATGTATTCTTATATCTTGATTAAAAAATCATACCATCTCATTTTAACTTGATATTTTTCAGGGAAGCCGTTGTGGTATCTATGGTGCTAATTGTCCTGAATGGATTATCACGATGGAGGTAATATTTTCAATCTTGTTCTGTAGCCAGCTTTTGTCTGAATATACTCTCATCATTTTGCAGCAAGTAAACTGTAAATTTACACCCGTTATTTAGTAATTGTCTTTTGGGGCCCTTTTGTTTCTAAAACAATTGTAGCGCACTATGTTTGGTACATCTCTTGCCAATTTATGTTTCTGTCCTTTTCAGGCCTGCAATGCTCATGGAATCTACTGTGTTCCGTTATATGACACTCTTGGTATATATCCTGACATTTTCTTTAGAGCATTATATATACTTTGACGAGGTTGTTATTTTCTTCTATGATACTTCTTGCTAGGGGGATGCTAGATCTTTTACTTATGTTTCTTTCTCTGAGGAAGGTAGTCTTGATACTGTTAAGAATTTGCTAAAGAACTATTTATGGTCTCTTCAGTTATGGCAACTATTGATTATATTTCCAGAAGAATGAAAAAGCTTTGTTGCACCATTAAAACATATTGCAAATAAGTTTTATCTGATGATCTTGTTGTTTTCTTATAAGCAAACTAAGAGATGAATGTCCTTCGGTAAATAAGGATCTTTTTTCCTAGTTGACACATTTTTTTAGAAAAGAGAATATATTAATATTCCAGCCTCTGCATCGATAAATGCATATAGCTGTCTATTATTATAAACTTAAGGTCTGGAGAATCAAGGAATCTGAAAGACAAAGTTTTCATCCATGAAAGAATAAAGAAAATAACAACTATCCTTATTACAAAGCAATTCTATTTGTAAACCTCCATCCATGACTAGCAAACATTCCCATAGCAACTTCCTCAATTTTCGCACAACCCGCCTTCATCAATTGGCGAGCTTCCTCCTTCTGTAGTGCTGACCAAAACTTGGTCCAATACGTCCCCTTGAACAAGATCTGTAAATAAGAAGGTACTGATGTTCTGTTAAACACAACATCATTCCTGGATGTCCATAATGCCCAACAGATTGCACTTGCACCCACAAGAATACAAGATTTGAGCTTGTTATTAATTCCTGTCAACCATGTTGTAAACAAATCGTGCATACTAGAAGGTGGTCGTATGTTAAATGTGACATGAATAATTCACCAAAGGAAACTAGCAACATGACAATCAAAGAGTAAATGGTGAATCGTTTCATTCGCAGAACAAAAACAACATTTCTTATCTCCTTGCCAATGTTGTCTTGCTAAGTTATCCTTTGTTAAAACAACCCCCTTATACAAGTACCACAAAAAGACTTTTATTTTAAGAGGTAACTTCAATTTCCAAATAATCAAATTGTAAGGCAACGATTGTGATGTCACTATCCTTCCATACATAGATTTTGTTGAGAACAGACCATTCTGATGTAACCCTCACCTAAAGTGATCCCTTTGGTTTGTTAGCTGGACATCAGCAACCATAGCAACTATTTCAAACCATGCTTGCAAATTATCACCCATCAAAGATCTTCTAAATATTACATTTAATGAAACTGTAGTCAAAACCGTACTCACTAATGCACTTTCTTCCTCACAATACTATATAAACTCGGAAAAATAAGTTTTAGAGGTTGCGCCTCAATCCACGCGTCCTCCCAAAATCTAGTTGACACATTTAGATGCATAAACGAAACGACATAGTAACACATGTAAGTGCAGTTTATACCTTTGTATTAAGATGCTCTTGATGCAGGAGCTGGCGCTGTAGAGTTTATTTTGTGCCATGCAGAAGTTGAGATTGCTTTCACAGAGGAGAAAAAAATTGAGCAGGTAATAGTTTGTTACTTTGTTACATTGTCTCAATACTCGTATGTAGAACTTGTATGATTCCATTGCAATGCATCCTGAATCGAGAATCCTTGCACTGTTGTTGACCTTCTACATAAGTTCTTTTTTTGAAACAACCTTCTACATGAGTGTCTTTATCTGTATGATGAATATGTAAAATTAACCTTTATTTTGGTGAGCGTCTTTGGAAATATATCTGTAAACTGTCCATTGGGGAAAAGGTAGCAGTACACCAATTGTTCTTCTGTATTCCTTATGTTCCTTTTTGTTGTTAGTTATGCTCTGTAAAGCTCCATCACCCATTTAGATCCATGGAAACCTTGCTTCATTCTACTTGAAAAAAAAACTTGCATGTTTCTGATAGAGTTTTCTGTAGTTACACAATTATCTTGTTTCAATTGTATTACATTATGTGTTATTTATATTTTGGACGACACTTTGGTGGTTGTTTTGCAACTGTGTCAATGGGATTTGGGTATTTCATCATATCAAAGTATGTTTTATCTCTCCGGATGCATATTGAATAAATTCAACTTGGCAGATCTTCAAGACTTTCCCCAAGTCAACCGAATTCTTGAAAAGTAGGTTTCACTCATCCATACCGTCATCAAGAGATAGCATGCTTCTACCATGAAATTAAAGATGTAATACTATTTGCAGCAATCGTTAGTTTTGGGAAGGTAACTCAGGAACAAAAGGAAGAGGCCTCCAAATATGGGCTGGAGACCTATTCATGGGATGAATTTCTTTCTTTGGTAAGACAAAATGCTGGCAGTTTTATGTGCAGTTCATTTTGATATTATCATTTCTTGAATATAAATGCTTCATAATGATGTGGCAATGTGCACAATAGTATTTTGTCTATCCACAGATCCTTCAATGCCCAATAGGCAAAGATTTTGATGTAACTTCACTCGTATAACGATATAACATGGAAGTTGAAAACGCTAATTTTTAATGTTGTTTGGCTACAAACTTTTGTCAAGTTTGCTAACTTTTTATTGTCACCAGTTACTAGTTACTACAGTCTACCTATGGTTCTAAACCTCTTGTAATTTTGTTTCTTTCTAATTTGGAAAATTGTTTCAAGTGTTCATTTACACCTATTTTACTAGGATAGCTTTTCAAATATTCCACTTTTCACATGACATTGTATCTTCAGGCTGATGACCAAGAATTCGATCTTCCAGTGAAAGCAAAGACTGATATATGTACTATAATGTATACTAGTGGAACTACTGGTGACCCCAAAGGTGTACTGATCTCCAATGCAAGCATTATTTGCCTAGTCGCAGGTGTAGATCGGCTGCTTAACTGTGTAAATGAGCAGGTAAGATATGCCAGCAGCCCTCTCATTATGCATCCTTATATAATCACTGATCAAACTTTAATTGCTTAAACTATGCGGGAATCTCAGCTGGAGCAAACTGATGTTTACATGTCTTATCTTCCACTCGCTCATATCTTTGATCGTGTTGTGGAAGAGCTATTCATGTTCCATGGTGCTTCCATTGGATTTTGGCGTGGAGTAAGCACCATTACATGTTTACTGATCCCTCTTGAATTTTGATTTTTGAACCTGTGATGACTATCTTAAAAAAATGGTTCAGGATGTTAAGCTTCTTGTTGAAGATATTGGGACACTGAAACCAACTATCTTGTGTGCTGTTCCACGCGTTCTTGACCGGATATTTTCTGGTAAGGGGCTCTTGAAGTGTATGGAAAATTATCAACAGTCATCGTTCTTTTTCATAGGCATCCAGTGAAATATTTTTGTGATTAACTGAGGCGAGAAAGTAGATATTTATCATTTGATCATATTGTTCAATAGCAATTATTCTTGGATGATGATGTGTTAATGTATACACTAATTAATATAGATTGATGTTCTTATCTGTTATTTTCCTTTGGTGAAATAATGTTCTTATTGGTCTTAATTGTGTGGTTTGCACTTTTGTTTGGTGAACTCTTAGATGGCTGGCCGTCTCACCCATTGATAATCTTGACATGTCATGGCAAAGTTTTCATACTAATTTATTCAAGAAACCACCTAATAACTTGGCTATATTGTTATTGGTATTTCTTAGTTCACCAAGTAATTCTCCTGTGTCTAATAATAGTTGACTGTTGACTACTTCATATCTTTTTCTAATGCAAACTTGAACCATATTTGTGCTTTTGGTATATGAGGATCTTCTGTTTATTTATATACTAGCCTAGAGCCCGTGTGTTGCAACGGAAAACAAATTGAATTTCTATCTTATTAAATCAATTAACATCATTTATTTAGTCTAAGTACTACTATGATTTTCCTTATTAAACAAGTGGTTTTGAAATTTGGGAAGAACCAATAGTGAAACGGTAGAGGACTCATTGAAAGATGGTGTAAAAGTATAGATTATGGGGTCCATATGTCAGTGGTAGAAGTGTGGTGTGGAAATGGCCACCACCACTACTAAAACTTTAGGTAGTATAGATATACTCATGCATGAAACTGGTGATATATTGTCTGATGCTCATGGAATTTTCCTTATTTTTACCCTTTATTCAGGACTACAAGCTAAAATTGCATCTGGGGGTTTCATAAAGAGTACATTGTTCAATCTTGCTTACAGATTGTAAGTTTACTACTCTCTTCGGTACTGTGAATGTTTGCCTTTTGGGGGATAGAAAATGTGGAATACTTGTTTGCACTTTTAATATTATAAGTCCAATGTTTCTTCTGAAGTTCACTTCATGCTAACTTATTAGTTAATAATCTGTAACTATTGAAAATTGAAGGATTTCACCTCTCACAAAATCGAGTATGACCTAGGTATTATATTTTGCAGCAAGCAATTTAGAATGATGAAAGGAGCTAAGCACAATGAAGCTGCCGCAATATGTGACAAAGTAGTTTTCAGTAAGGTAGTTGAACTTTGCAGTCACTAATTCTTCACTATTATGCGTTCTTAAACTTGCCTTCTTATTTTAGAAATTTAATTTATCATGCTTCAGGTTAAAGAAGGTCTTGGGGGAAATGTTCGTGTTATTTTGTCTGGAGCTGCTCCACTTGCTACTCATGTTGAAGAATACCTGAGAGTGGTGACTTGCGCACATGTCTTACAAGGATATGGTATATCTTTTTTTTTGGTTATCTTGTAATAAAAAAATACTTGCAACTCTCTTGATTTATCATGTCTTTTCTAGTCCATTTGATCAGCACACTAATTTTTTATGTAGTTGTATGCATTAGACATACCATCCAATTAATTATTAAAGCTGACAAATTGGTGTAATTGAGTAAGTGAAGTTATTTAGTTTCTACAGCGCTATATATATTTGATGGGATAACTGAATTGTTTTGATGACAACATCACTAAATGTTATTGGTCTATTCGATCTATGCTCTTACTAGCAAAAGGTTAACTCTGAAAATATTAATAGAAGGCAAATGTGTTGATGGAAATCTCTGTTTTTTAATGGAAGTTTTGTTTAGATTTTGTTGTGCAACATGCAAGGTTTTAAAATTGGTGGGAAAAATACTAATCTCCTGTGCTGGACTGGTAACAAGTAGGTTAGGTTACCGGAATTTACCAGACAAACATTCAAATCAAATATTGGAATTCAAACAATGGTTACCAGTTGGTAACAAGTAGCTGGACCAGTTACCAGCCCGAAGCAGTCGGTAACTGGTCAGAAAAATCTATTAGGAAATATCAAAATTGTTAAATTACGAATTTCAAATCTAAATTAAAGTATTGCAGCTGGTCTTTTCTGGCACTGTTCACCGGCTTCTAACCAGTTATGGGGCAGTTACCAGTTGTTTTCCAAACGCCATGCACTAGTTCTTAAATTGGTTTCCTCCATACAAACAAACAAAAATGGGGTTATATATAATATATGCTCATTTTCCTAAATCGTAGGTCGTTATCATTGATCCATGTAACCTGAACTTTTTTCTTTTCCAACAGAACTTTGTTTTGAATCATTTGGTCTCTTTTAGGTCTCACGGAGACTTGTGCTGGATCTTTTGTCTCCCTACCAAATCAGATGTGCATGATAGGGACTGTTGGTCCTCCAGTGCCAAATATTGATGTCCGCCTGGAGTCTGTGCCTGAAATGAATTATGATGCGCTTGCAACTAGACCACGTGGCGAAATCTGCATCAGGGGAGAAACAGTATTCTCAGGATACTACAAGCGTGAAGACCTTACGAAGGATGTTTTGGTTGATGGATGGTTCCATACTGGTATGTCTTGCTTTTTCATAGTTTTTTTATGGGGGCTTTTTGTAGATTTTAGTGGCTTTCAGCAGTAAAAAGAATGTCATATACCATTTCCACAATTGCAAGAAATTCAATTCTGGAGTAGGATTCATGTTTTATATTTTAGGCCTCACAATGTCAATAGTAGGTCCACACTGTCATACTGAGAAATGGGCTAACTGGCTAAGCTTAAGCAGCAATTAATCAGAGTATACATCCGCTTTAGATTGCAAGGCATTCCACTCTCTTTTACTAAACCTGTGCCTGGATGACAGTACTAATATGATCAGCTAGTCACAAAAGGAGGTCTGAAACATCTGTTCTGCTTGCAGGAGACATTGGTGAGTGGCAACCTGATGGAAGTATGAAAATCATAGATCGCAAAAAGAATATCTTCAAGCTTTCACAAGGAGAATATGTAGCAGTTGAAAATTTGGAGAACATTTATGGTCTTGTTTCTGCTATAGACTCGGTATATGGCCATCTGCTTTAAAGTTCTCCGCTCCTTCAATTTATGCTGCAACATTGTTTTTTATATCATAAATGACTGATGTGCCATTACCTTCTGTTTCTTCTAAAGCAATTTGAAATACTTTCCTCTGCTTTTTTTAAACATTTGTTCAGATATGGGTGTATGGGAATAGCTTCGAGTCATTCCTTGTTGCTGTGGTCAATCCAAACAAGGAAGCACTTGAGAGCTGGGCTGCAGCAAATGGAATCAGTGGTGATTTTGAGGCATTGTGTAAGAATCCCAAAGCAAAAGAATACATTTTGGGAGAACTCTCAAAAGTAGGAAAAGAAAAGAAGGTAATATTCTGATTATCGCTTGCTCTTTTTTTCTGAAAGGAAATTAATCCTATTTTATATGTCATGACCATCCGCTTTATCCAATTAACGCCTTAACTTTCTACATACTTTTGCAGCTCAAAGGTTTTGAATTCATAAAGGCTGTACATCTTGAACCAGCGCCATTTGACATGGACCGTGATTTGATTACTCCAACATATAAAAAGAAGCGCCCTCAGTTGCTCAAGTATTACCAGGTATTGCACATTCAAATTCTCGTCATACTGCCCGCATATGTTGTTTACATCCTTCATGCATGTAGAACGTTTTGCATTTTGCTTAGCTTGGTCCTTGAATCAGTTTTAGATCTTGAATGGGATGTCATTCTTTTTCATCCCGTCAGAAAAACATTACAGTGGATTGCCTGGATAACTCTGAAGCTAGAATTCTGCTATTTGTTTTTGTACTGTAAGAACAAAAAATAAAAAAGGTTTCTGGACGCCTTCCATTCAGGGGATAACTAGCCGCTCTAAATATACTTCGATTTGCAGGGCATAATTGACAACATGTACAGAAGTGCCAAATGAGATCGCCATGCCTCTAGGATATCCAAGATCAAAGGAGTTGACAGAAGCACCAATCTCAGCAGTGACTCTATGCTGTTTGTATGTTCATAGTTGGGACGGAAAAATGTTGTAAAATATCTTCTGGAAACATTCACATATGATTATTCGTAGAAACGGGGTATGCACCTGTACGAAGAATCGGAAGCACCGTTTCTGTGTTGCCTGACCCCTGAAATTGCCAAATTTAAAATCGAAAATTAGCAGCATCGTTGCACGTTGGAGTTTGAACTTCCATGTGTTAAAATGAACTTTCAAACGTTCGAGAATTAACACAGAATTGTTGCGTCGGGGCCGTTTCAGAGTTTCAGATATATCCAAAGACTTTTGCTATATTTAACATTGCAGAACACTAGAATGATTTTCTGTATGGGTCCATCATTGTGACAATTATTCTATACAATTAACATTTTGATTACTAATTTACTGACCACGCTCACTAGCATTCAGAATTTCAGATGCAACCAGCTCCGTTGTAAAGAACATCAAACGTAGAGGGGCACCATTTCAGTAAAAGAGCTCGGCGAGCACCCAATAGCGAGCGAATCTGAGCAGATTGTAACAGGGGAAGAGAGATTTTTGCAGAGAGGAATACTCCTGAATCCCTCAGGCTGTCCAAATTCCAATTGGACAGCAGGAGCCGGCGCCGCCGCCAGCCGACGACCACTATCTCGCGAGTACTATTCGCACACTATCAGATTGTATTACGAAGACAGTCACAGATCAAAATGCCCGTGTGTATCAGCATAAACCGAGCCTTGAGGCGAGCAAACAGCCGAGGTGGCGACGGCGTGACGCTGCGCCGCAGGACAGCATCACAGCATACGGCCCGGTTAGGCGGTTAATCAATGCGAGTCATGCGAGTATGCGACCATGGCCGCTGGCCCGGGGGAACACGTGTGTGACCAGCGCGCGTTGCGGACTGCGGAGCCCAGCCCAGGTCAGCTGCCCCATGCCCCAGTGTACGACGTACTACTGTGTAACTGTACTACGCCTGCTGCTCCGCCGGGCAAAAGCCGCAGAAGCCACAGGTCGGTTCGCCCTGTGCGATGGATCATGGCTGCCGCAAGCCACGTGGATGGACGGACGGACACGAACCCGCCCTGTGAGTCTGTGAGCCAATGACTGCGTGCGAACTGTCCGAGAGAGAGGTTGTTCCAAAAGATCCCACAGGCCACAACCAGGCGCCGCGCGTTAATGCACTTGCACACCTGTGTACTCTCGGTTAACCATAGTCTACGATAGGGTAAGGTGATAAACTGGTAATGAGTAAAGACCTATGGATACTTTTATAATTATATCTACTCATCATATATTTTTAAGGTAAAAAGCGCACTCAATTTTAGACATCTTTATAGTTAGGCATTTATCACAAACAAAACAAAATCAGGATTATTGGATTATTCTCGAGACGAGAAGTTTTGGTTTTTGGCTTCTCGTCTTTGACAACGACATGGCGTCTTTCCTAGTTTTAGGTTTGGTGTTGAGTAGGTACTATCCTATAAGTGCCATGTCTTTTTTTATCAGCTTAAGTTTCTAGATTTAATTGGTTAGTGTATATAACTTAATATGGTATTAAAGTTAAAAGTTTTTTAACTCGAGTTCGAATCATGTCTGATATACGATTAATAAAAATTATATGCTACTTCTATTTCACACCTTGAGGTTCAAGGGAGCTTCCACGTGAGGTTTTGTGTTGGAGTGTAAGTGGAATTGCATGTGTCGATGTCGTAGATCGACACGCAGGGATCCTGAGGACCCCTATTTTGGTTCGGCACGGGGAGCGGTGTACCCTGGTTTAAACTCGTAGAAAAAATGAAGTAATGGAGATGAGGCGGGAAAGAAATCAGAATTGCGGAGACACGAGGGGTTATACAGGTTCGGGCTACCAGCGCGGTGTAATACCCTACTCCTGTTTTTGTGTAATATATGGGGCAAGTTGCCAAGAACAAAAAGGGGGGTGTTCCTCTCTTTTGGGCTCAGTAATGGACGAGAGAATGCTCAGGGCTAGCTGATGCCCTGGAAGCTGATCTACTGGCCAGCTAACCTTGAGTGTATGGTCAATCTCCTAGCTGAAGAGGCGGAACCCCCTTTTCTATAATGAAGAAGCTGAAAAAACCCCTTTATGATGGACTTGGGTCTCCTTTTATAGCATAAGGGAACACCGCAGTAGTCCCAACTTTTTTCCCTTTCACTCCACGTGGGGGAGCAGCTTTTATCTTGTCTTGTCGGAGAAGTCATTCCCTTCCTACTCCTTCCTGTTTGGTGCGTCATGGAAAGCGGAAAAAGGAGGCGGTCATCGTGGTAGCCATGCCGCTGACGCGAGGATGGCCTGCCTACCTACTCTGACGGGACCCACCGGTCAGCGGCCCATTCCACGGGTAGACTCTGGCGCCGCCCCGTCTACGCGCGCGCCTTCTCTCTCCCACGCGGCCGCCCAACGCATTAAATGCGACTGGACAGGGCGTGTGGGAGGCGTGCGCGGAGTGGGTGCGTGGCCACGCCGCGGTCTTAGTCAAAGACTTTTAGCCCCTTTTGCCTCGTGATAGGCAAAAAGGGGCGATGATGAGAGTAACTGACAGTCGCACCTCACATCGCATTGAATGCGGCGAGGCAGGCGCTCGGCTCCCCACCTTTTGAGTTGGTTGGCAGCTGGACTCGCCCCTCTCTCAGAGAGGTGCGGGACGAAGGATGGGGGTCCGGGTGATCCCGAACCCTACCGACCGAGGGTCCGGGTGATCCCGGACCTCGCCGTTTGGGAATACGGTGGCCTCCGGGCAGCCTCCGGGCCAGCCCCGTCTGGGCGGCCGAGTGGCCGCCCGTGGCCGAGGCTCGCCTAAGCCCTTAGGTATAACTTTGACGCTCTTTTGACGGGTGAAGGTGCCTTCTCTTTTCTCAGATGTCATGCCTCTGACATACCCCCGGGCCCATATCACCGACAGTAGCCCCCGGCGTTGACTGGGACCAAGTCGGGTTCGGGCGCGGTTGACGCCATTTTTTGAGTGTGTGGGCCCAGGCGCTGGATGCCTTCCTGCTACAGCAGGCGGCTGGCACGCGACGACTGGTGCTGAGCCAGGCCAAGTTTTCCTTAGGACGGGGGACGAGTTTATTCGGGCCACGCGCGCAGGGGCCCATCCAAATCGCCTGGCACTCTCCGTCCCGTGTAGTGCGCCTGGTGGGCGCGGAACCCCAGGCGGCACGAAGTCCGAAGGGCGCGGGAACACAAGGGGATGCGAAAATCGAAAGGGCGCGGGGACGAGGGGGCGCTTCGTGTGGTACTGGGGCGAAATTAATGCCGAAGAATCCGAGGGGGCGGTGATAGCTTATAAAACCAGATCCGCATGGAGGGGAATCGGTTTCTACGCTTTCCACTGCCATCACCTCTCATTGCTATTCGCCCTTCGTCTACCTAGCGCCTCCTGTCCCTTCTGTTTCCTTTCTTTCGCCTTCAGCTCCTCTTTTAGTACTTCTGCATCCACCCTCACGATGGGCCGCGATTCGCCCCTGGAACCGGGAAGCGTGCTTCCCAAATCTGTGGTTCGCACCGCGGAGGCCCGCAGTCTTTTCAACAAGTTCCTTCCGCGCGGCACGCGCAGCGGCGGCGATATCCCGGAGGAGCGGCCCCCCACGAAGATGGTGTTCTTCGCCTCCTTCGCCATGGTCGGGCTGGTGCCGCCCTTCTCCCGCTTTTTCCTCGACGTCCTGGAGTTCTACGATCTCTGGGCCGCATCACCTCACCCCCAACGCCGTCTTCTACCTCGCCGTGTTCGCCCACACCGCGAGATGTTCGTGGGGTGAGGCCCTCTCTTCACCTTTTCCAGCAGTTCTTTCGGGTATGTCGGGCTGGCTCCCTCGGCGCGGTCAGATACGTGGCGATCCAGCCACGGAACGACAGGGCGGTCGGCACCCCCTTCATTGACATCCATCCCCGCTCTAGGTGGGAGAACTGGACGGCGTTCTGGTTCTACACCAGCCTGGGCGACCACCGCCGCCTCTCCCTGCCGACGGGGATCCCGGTGAACCCAGGAGGCTGGGGTCGCGCCGCGAGCCGGGAGGAGCCGGACGGGGTCTTGGACCGAATCGGCTACCTTCGGTGGGGGCTGTCCGGCCACGCGGTCTTCCGCGACTTCCAGATGAGGCGCATTGCGCCGCTGCAGGAAAGGTCGCGCCCCGCCTACATGTACACGGGCTCCAATGACGACCTGCGGACCTTCGTGGGCGCCGCCTTCGACTGGGACGAGAGGGACCTTGGGACCCTGGTTCGCCGCACCCTTGGCGTCACGGAGATGGACCTGACGCAGCTCCCGCCTGGGCTGGTGCCGCTGTGCCAGGACCCAGCGCGCCCGGAGATCCTGCACCTGCTGCAGGTGGTAGGCGACGGTGTAGGCTCGTCATTGGCCGCACCGGAGGCTACACCGGAGGCTGCTCCGAGGGGCGGAGGCGGTGACGACGACGACGACGCCGACGACCACATCCTAATCGGGCGGTTAAACCGCCGGGGTCCGGGCCGAAGCGACCCGGGGGCCCTGGACCCTAAGGGGAAGAGGAAGAGGCCAGAGGAGGACCCCTCTCCTCCCCCATCTCCACCCCGTGGCGGCGGAGCGGAACGCACCGCGCGCCCCGCAGACCAGGGGGCTCGTGGGCGGCGGGCCCATCCCCGGGGGCCACTACACCGAGGGCCAGGCCGGCCACAACGGAGGCGACAACGATGGCGGGGAAGGCCCGGGGTGCATCCCCGGTGAGTACGCCGGCGGCGGGGGAGGCCCGGGACGCATCTCCGGCGAGTACGCCGGCGGCGGTGGGTCCATCCGCGGGACTCCGGCGTCGGGGGACACGGCGTGCAAGAGCCCGGCGAATCCTCCGGGCCGCCCTGCGAAGAAGAAGCGGGCCATCTCGGGGATCTCCTGGGACTTCAACCCCACCCGCAGGTACGCCTTGCCGATATGTGGATGCCCATCGGGCCTTACCCTTTTGTCTTTGTTTCATGATTCCTTGTTGTGCTTCGTTTTGTTTCCACCGCGAGCACACGCATTTTCGCCCAGGGGTTGTACCCAAGGGCGGTTCTGCCTCGGGCTCGGGGGAGGGCGCGCAGGAGAGGCCCGAGGCGCCCGAGCCTCCCAGTCCGGCTTGCCCCTACGGGCCGGTCCCGGATCCGGCACGATCCGGGAGGGGGCCCACCTGCAGGCCGGAGCGCCGGCCACCCGCGAGGGGCAAGCTATGGGCGGCGCCAGCGCAAAGGGGGCAGTGGAGGGCGGCGGAGGACAACCTCAGGGGTCCCCTCCGCGGCAACCATCGTCGCCGCCCACGCGACCTCGCCGCGCGCACTCGGCGGCACCGTTACCTCGCCGGCTCACGTTAGTCTGCGGCGCCGGGCTGCCGTGAGCCCCTAAGGCAAGGGCGGGCGGCGCCAGCCATGGGGGTCCTCGGCGGTCGATTCCGGGCCAGGCTCCGACTTCGAGTCTGGGGGCGCCCGATCCGGGTTCGTGGCCGCCTTGGACACAGAGCCTCTCGTCCGGTCGTAGGAGCGGGCGAGGGAGGTCGTCTCCAGGGCGCCGGAGGAGGCCAACGCTATCTCCCTGGAGGGGCTTCGGGCCCAGGTGCAGGCCTTGGCCGCCAGGGAGGTCGAGGTGGCGCGGCGGGAGGCCAAGGTCGAGGAGGGTCGGCGGGAGGCGGCGGCCACGGCGGGGCGGAGGGCCTCATCCGCGGGCGGGGCGCGGAGATCGATCGGCGCCGGGAGGAGCTCGGCCAAGTGTTTGAAGACACGCGTCGCCGAGCGGCACGTCGCCGACTTTCACGAGTAGGTCGCCGCCGCCGCTGAAGAGAGGGTGCGCACCACCACCGGGCAGTTCCTTCGCGACCTTAGGGAGCGGGCGCAGGGCCTCGACGAGCGCGAGCGCACCCGTGCGATGCCGAGGCCGCCGCCGCCAAGACCGACGCCGACCTTCGGCCCGCGAGGCCGGCTGCGGAGCGGGAGAGGGCCCTTGAGGCGGCGTGGCGGGCGGTTGAGAGCCGGGAGGCCGCCGTCGCCGTGGCCGAGGAAGACTCCGCGCGGGAGGCCAACTTGCGGCCCAGAGAAGGTCGTCGCGAGCGCGAGGCCGCCGTGGGGGCAAGAGGCGCGGTGCTGGAAGCCCAGGAGGAGGTCTCTCGATGCCCGAAGGGCGTGTGGGATCACGAGCAGCGCTTGCCGCCGCCTCGGGCCGCCGGCGGAGCCGGGAGCGGTGGGAGCAGGAGCCGCCACCGGGAGCAGTGGTCATGGATACGTAGGCGCACTGCGGGGCCGGGCCGGAATCGGAGGAGGCGCGCCGCGGATCGCGGAGCCGGAGCGCGTCTTGCGCCGGGGTCCAGGGCTGGCCTCGTCCGTCGGCGCCTTGGGACACGGCTCGCGGGGTGGGGTCAACCGTACCCCCCCCAGCGTCCCTACCTTGGGGGGATTGGCCATGCACATTGACGATCTGGCCGAGGGGATAAAAAGGGTGCCGGAGGAGGTCGACGATGTGGCGAAGGAGTCATCATATGACTTATCCCGCCAGGTCGCGTCGCTTATCTTGGCAAGTTACCAAGCCCGCGACCCCGACTTCGACCCCTACATCCCCACCGAGGACTTCCCTGAGGCACCGAGGAGGCCGCTCGCCGCCGCGTCCAAGACGCTGTCGACTCCGTCATGATGGGCTTCGATGGCACCCCGGCGGCCTTCCAGCTCACCCTCCGCGAGGACTCGCCGGATGAAGATCCCCCGACGGATGCCCCCAGCGACCCACCAGCCACTTAGGGCTCCCTTGCTCCTTCTCGGCATGTATCTATATTTATGTAAAAAGATATTTGTAGTATTGTTTATAAAGTTAGCGAACTTGCCTTCATTATGCTGAACTTGCGTTGTAACAGCTCGTCGAGGCTGCTTTTGATGATTCATGTATGTGTATGTTGGGAGCCCCCGGCCAACTTAGCGCACACGTAGTGGCGGTTGGTTGGCCCGAGCCCCTGTTTATTTGCTTTCCTGCAATTGGTAGTTCAACTCTTAATTAATGCAATAATGCGGTAGTGTTGTCCTCCCCCGTGATTTGTCCCATGTAACTGGGGGGCTGTTCCGGGTTCGGGCAGCATGCACTGGCCGTTGGCTGGTGCCTTTGTCGGGGTTCCGGGTAGGAGCGAAGGCATAAAAAGGCGGCGAGGGCGCGGCAACGGGGGCGGACGGGCGTGTTAGTTCGCACCGAACCCCGGGCGTTGATCGCCCCCAGGCGTGGTAGTATGCGGCATCATCGTTGTACCCTCGACACCCTTAGGGCTCTCAGGCTAAGGCGGGCAAGGCCAAGGAACTATTGGAAAGCCGCATCCGCCGCGCATGCTCGAGCACATGGGGGAAAACACACTGCAACAGGTATTTTGTAAGGGAAACATATCAGATTAATAGCAAACTTATTGTTCATGCCACCGGAGGGAGTGGATGAACTTCCATGCATGTTTCAGTGCACCTTGCGGCTTATGGGTAGAACCTGCGCAAGTGGGAAATATTCCACGGGTTCGGCAACGGAGTGCCGTCCTCTGTGGCCAGGTGAACTACTCCCGGACGTGGGGTGTCGATAACCTTGTATGGCCCCTCCCACATTGGGGATAACTTGCTTAGTCCTACGCGTGTTTGCACACGGCGCAGGACCAGATCATTGACTTGCAGCGCTCGGGGGCTGACTTTGCTTTGATGGTAGCGGCGGAGGCTCTTTTGGTAGCGGGCCGCGCAAAGCACCGCCCAGCGTCATCTTTCCTCCAGGTAATCCAGATCGTCACGACGCATTTGTCCTTGGTCCGCTTTGGTGTATAATGTGACCTGGGGCGATCCCAGGGTGAGCTCGGAGGGCAAGACCGCTTCGGCTCCATACACCAAGAAGAAAGGTGTTTCCCCAGTGGCGCAGCTCGGGGTTGTCCGATTGGCCCAAAGGACCGCAGGCAGCTCATCAGTCCATGAGTCCCCATGCTTTTTGAGCACATTGTAGGTCTTAGTCTTGAGACCTTTTAGTATTTCTGCGTTTGCACGCTCGGCCTGACCATTGCTTTGGGGGTGGGCGGGCGAGGCGAAACAGAGCTTGATGCCCATGTCATCGCAATATTCGCCGAATAGCTCACTCGTGAACTGGGTGCCGTTGTCGGTGATGAGCCTGTTGGGGACCCCGAACCTTGTCGTGATGCCTCTCATGAACCGCACAACCGAAAGTTTGTCGATGACGCTGACTGGATAGGCCTCTGGCCACTTGGTGAATTTGTCGATGGCGACGTACAGGAACTTGCATCCGCCCCGCGCCTGCTTGAACGGGCCTAGGATTCCAGCCCCCAGACCGCAAATGGCCATGAGAGCGGGATGGTCTGAAGGGCCTGGGCCGGTAGGTGCGTCTGCTTGGCGTGGAATTGACATGCTCGGCACCGCCGCACGAGGTCTGTTGCGTCCTCCAGCGCGGTGGGCCAATAGAATCCCAGGCGGAATGCCTTTCCTACCAGGGTTCGGGAGGCCGAGTGCGCTCCGCATTCGCCTTCGTGGATCTTGGCTAGGAGCTCGAGACCCTGTTCCCGAGCAATGCACTTCATGAGCACTCCGTTGGCGCCGCGTCGGTAGAGTGTCCCTTCTACCAACACGTACCTCTTGGAGGTCCGGGCAATGCGTTCGCTGTCCTCGCGTTGCTCGGGCAATGACGCGTCTTGTAGGTATGCTCGGATTTTCGAAATCCAAGCCACCTGGCGCGTGATGTCGGTCCGCGAGGCCGAGCCGTGGCTGGCCCGCGGGTCCGGCGTCGGGACCGGCGATTCCGCCTGCGGGCGGTTCGGGTGCGCCCGAGCGGCTCTCGTGAGACTTTCTTCAAATGTGCCTGGCGGGGCTGGGGCTCGCGCGGATGCGATCCTAGACAGCTCGTCCGCCAGGGAGTTATCTCTTCTGGGAATATGGCGTAGTTCAAGGCCATCAAAATGGCGCTCCATACGCCGTACTTCCCTGACATAAGCTTCAATTTGGGGCTCGGTGTATTGGTATTCCTTGGAAACTTGGTTTGCAACCAGTTGGGAATCCCCGAGGACCAGCAGACAGCGGATGCCCATGCCTGCTGCCGCTCGCAACCCTGCTAGAAGCCCCTCATACTCGGCCATGTTGTTTGTTGCCCGAAAATCGATCCGGACGATGTACTGAAGCACGTCGCCCGTTGGGTAAGTTAGCACCACGCCCGCTCCAGCTCCGTGCAAAGTGAGTGAACCGTCAAAGTTCACCTCCCAGTGCGCGGCTCCTTGGTCGCGATCCCCCGCACTCTCGGGTTCCCCCGGGGGTGGATCGCTTCCGGCCGTTGGCGTCCATTCTGCCACGAAATCAGCCAAGGCTTGGCTCTTGATTGTGTGCCGGGCTTCAAAGTGCAGATCGAATTCTGACAACTCGATGGCCCATTTGACTACCCGTCCCGTGCCCTCTCGGTTATGCACGATTTGTCCGAGAGGGTAGGATGTGACCACCGTTACCCGGTGCGCCTAGAAATAATGACGCAACTTCCTGGAGGCCATACATAGCATTTTCTGGGCCTGCGGGTAATGTGTCTTTGCGTCCTATAGCGCCTCGCTGACAAAGTAGATTGGCCGCTACACCTTGGTGCGGGCCTTGGCTACCTTGTTAGGGGCGACTGGTTCGGGTACACCGGGGCGGTTTACCTCGGTGTCCGGGGCTTCCGAGCCGTCGCCTCCACCGAGGCCCTCAGGGTCGCTCCGGGTGGAGGGGGCTTCGGGAGCCCCCAGACTAGGGGGTCGGGCGGCTCCCTGAAGCTCGGGGGGCCAAAGGCCTCCTCCGAGTTCGGGCGCTTCCTCGGCCGACTCCGTTCCGGGACTTCCTGCCACGGATGCTTCGGGGCGGGTCATCTCGGTGTCCGGGGCTACCGGGCCATCGCTTCCCCCGGGGCCCTTGGGGCCACTCTGGGTGGAGGGGGCCTCGGGAGTTCCTGGACCAGGGGGCCGGGCGGCTCCCTGAGGCTCGGGGGGCCAAGGGCCACCTCCACGCTCGGACGCTTCCTCGACCAGCTCCGTTCTGAGGTCTCCTGCCTCCGGGTTTGACAGGGTTGGGGGCGACTGAGAGCCTAGCTCGTCGTCGCGCTCCACAATCAAGGCCGCACTAATCACTTGGGGGGTCACCGCCAAATACAAAAGGAAGGGCTCCCCTTCCCGGGGGGCCACCAGTACGGGCGGCGAGGAGAGGTAGCGCTTGAGCTCTCCTAAGGCTTTCTCCGCTTCGTCCGTCCAAGTGAAGGGGCCGGTTCGCTTTAACAACTTAAATAAAGGAAGCGCCCGCTCTTCTAATCTGGATATGAAGCGACTCAGGGCAGCTACACAACCAGTGAGCTTCTGCACGTCCTTGAGTTTTCTAGGGGGGCGCATCTCCTCTATTGCCTTTATTTTAGTGGGGTTGGCCTCAATGCCTCGGGCGGAGACCAGAAACCCTAATAGCTTGCCTGCCAGTACCCCGAACACGCATTTCTCTGGGTTCAGCTTCATGCGGGAGGACCGGAGGTTATTGAATGTCTCGGCCAAATCCGGGAGCAAAGTTCTTTGATCCCGAGATTTGACTACGAGATCATCGACGTATGCCTCAACATTGCGCCCTATTTGGTTTTTCAACGTGATGCGGACACCACGTGTGAAAGTGGACATGGCATTTTTTAAACCAAAGGGCATAGACATGTAGCAAAAGGTACCCACAGGAGTGATAAATGAAGTTTTCTCCTCATCCTCTACAGCCATGCGAAATTGATGATAGCCGGAATACACATCTAGGAAGCATAAAAGGTCGCACCCCGCAGTGGAGTCGACTATCTGGTCTATTCGGGGTAGAGGATAGGGGTCTTTGGGATATGCCTTGTTGAGGTCGGTGTAGTCGATGCACATGCGCATCTTGTGGTTGGCCTTCGGGACGACCACCGGGTTTGCCAACCACTCCGGATGCAGCACCTCCCGGATGAAACCGGCCTCCTGGAGCCGTGCCACCTCTTCTCGGATGAACGCCTGCCACTCCGGGGCCTGTCGCCTCACCTTTTGCCGGACCGGGCGTGCGTCCGGCCGTACTGCAAGTCGGTGCTCGATCACCTCCCTAGGGACCCCGGGCATATCCGATGGCTTCCAAGCAAACACGTCGGCGTTCGCCCGCAGAAAGGAGACGAGCGCGTCTTCCTATTTGGGGTCCAAGCCGCCACCAATGTTGGCGGTCTTGGACGGGTCGTCACCCAAACGGATAGACTTAATCACCACCTCATCGGCAGAGGTGATGCGCTGCTTCGGGGCACGGGAACCCGATGTCTCCCCTTGGGGGCCCTCGGGTTCGACACGGTCGGCCGCCGTGATGTCGTCGACGCGCGCTTCCGCGCAGTCCAGCGCGGTTTTGACGTCGGCGTGGATGGTGATGGGGACTCCGGGGCCCGGCATCTTGAGCTGGCGGTAGGCGTAATGGGTAGCCTCCATGAACTTCACCAACGCTGGCCTCCCGAGCACGGCGTTGTAGGGCAGATTAAGATCCGCCACATCGAAGTCGATCCGCTCGGTGCGAAAATTAGCGGGGGCCCCAAAGGTGACCGGCAGAGCGATCTGTCCAAGAGGCCACACCTTCCCGGGCGTCACCCCGATGATGCGGTAAGAGGGCCCGAGCACCATTCCCGGGGCCTTAATCGCATCAAAGGCCTTCGGGGATAGTACATTGAGGGCCGCACCTCCGTCAATTAAGACTCAGGCGACCTTGACATTGCAGATGGTGGGGGAGGTCACGAGGGCCAAGTGGCCACTACGCGCAATGCTCCCTGGGTGGTCGGTCTGGTCAAAGGTGATGGGCACCCCTGCCCAGCGCGACCGTCGGGCCGCCTCGTGAGACGGCACGGCTGCAAGGAGCTCGCGCCTCATGGACTTGAGGCCCCGGCGAGATACCTGGGCGCCGGCACCACCGTTGATGGTGGCAATGATGTGCTGGGGATCTTGGTAGCCCAGGTTGTCGTCGTCGCCCCCGACGGGGGCCGCACCTTTGGCCTCCTCTCGCCGGTTGTCCGAGCGCTCCGTCGGCGCCTTGCCCTTGCGACGGATCTCCTTCTCGTTCTCCCTCCGCTCCTGCTCATACTTCTGCACCCGCTCGGCCAGATTTTTAACCGAACGGCACTCAGAGAGGTCGTCGTGGGAGGTTTGGTGCACCATGCACCATTTGTCTCCGGCCCGGCCCTGGGGACGAGGGTCCGGGGACCGCTTGCGGTTACCCGCGGGCTTTCCCTTCCGCGAGGGTTTCTCGGCTCCGTCGGTGGCGAGGACGTGGCCCTCCTCGCCACCGCGTGATGGCCTGCGCTTCCGTCGTCGTTCACGTCGCTCTTCACGGGACGCGGAGAGGGTAGCGCCGGTGAAGGCCAGGGTAGGATTCCTAGGATTCCAAACCCGAGCCTCCTCCTTGTGGGCCACCCGGTCTGCGAGCTCGAAGAGCTCCGTGGTAGTCCGGGGGGCCTTGGATTCGATCTTCTCCAACATAACGTCGTGGCATACGCCACTCCGGAGGCGAAGATCACTGCATGGTCAGCGATGGAGGGTATGGTGTTGCGTACCGGGCAAAAACGCTAAATGTATTTGCGCAGGGACTCGTCCTCCCCTCGTCAGACCATGTGAAGGTCTGCCTCCACCCCCGGGCGCGGGTACGTGTCCTGGAAATTGAAGGTGAACTGGCGGCACAGGTCGTCCCAAGAAGGGACTGACCGGGCCGGCAGATTCATCAGCCAGGAGCGGGCCTGGCCCTTGAGCGCCATGGGGAAGAAGTTAGCCATGACACGCTCGTCTCCTCCGGCAGCCTCAATGGCCGTGGTGTAGATCTGGAGGAACTCGGTAGGGTTAACCGAGCCGTCGTATTTCTCCGTAAGGGCCGGCCTAAACTTGTTAGGCCGGCGCACGTTACGGGGGTCGGCTACAAAGGCCTGGCAGCCGTTGCCGGTCGTAGGGGGCGACAACGGCTGCGGGGCCTCATTGGGCGCCGCGGAGCTTCCCGCTTGCGGTTGGGCCACTACGACCACTCGCCGTCCGCCGAGGGGCTCTATTTGCGGGAGGGCCGCTGCGGCCGCTCGCCGTGAGGTGGCGCCTCCCGACGAGGAGGCGCAGTCCGGCGCCCGCCCTAAGCGGCGCTCATCTCGGCGCTGCTCGATGCAGAGACGGGCGTCGCGCCCTGCGTACAGCAGGTCCCGGGGCGGTTCCGGTTGGGCTGCCGCCGAGGGGCTCTCCTCTGCCCTTACGGCAGCCGCTGCCCTTCGAGCCCGTCGCCGGGAGGAAGAGCTTATCGCGGTGTGTGAACCGCGCGGTTGGCGGCTAGAGGAAGCGAGGTCAGCGGCCAGCTGGCGCTGGGCCGTGCCTACGTGCTTCGCCACGTCGTCGAACCACCTCTTGGCATTGGATCCTTCGCCAGGGGTGACCAGGGGTGGCGCAAAAGAGCTTCTGCCGCCTGCAGGGCACCCTTAGGAGTGCCAAACTCCAGGCGGCGATGGACGTCGCCTTGGCGGGGCTCGCCGGTACGCCCGCTAGGGCGTGGTCTGGGTCTCGCAGGAGCTTTGCCAGCCCTTCGTGGTGCATGGGCCCTCCGCCTCAACCGCCGTTCGGCGGGGGCAGGGGATGGCGCGGCGCACTGCCACCATCGCCACCAACGGTGGTGGGAGACGAAGGTCCTTCCCCTCGAGCGGAGGTGGCGGAAGTTGGGTTGTGCCTGCCCGCATCGACCTCTTCTGCTGCCTCATTGGCCAGGTCACGCTCGCGCGTAGCGAGTGAGCCTGACGCGGAGCGTAGGGCGCGGCCGTGGAACATGGCTGAGATGGGGAGAGAGGATTCCCGCCAAAAAATGGACGGAAAACGGGAGTTTTAAACCAAAGCACATTGCGCTCCCCCTACCTGGCGTGCCAGCTGTCGATGTCGTAGATCGACACGCAGGGATCCTGAGGACCCCCTTTTTTGGTTCGGCACGGGGAGCGGTGTACCCTGGTTTAAACTCGTAGAAAAAATGAAGTAATGCAGATGAGGCGGGAAAGAAATCAGAATTGCGGAGACACGAGGGGTTATACAGGTTCGGGCCACCAGCGCGGTGTAATACCCTACTCCTGTTTGTGTGTAATATATGGGGCAAGTTGCCAAGAACAAAAAGGGGGATGTTCCTCTCTTTTGGGCTCAGTAATGGACGAGAGAATGCTCAGGGCTAGCTGATGCCTTGGAAGCTGATCTACTGGCCAGCTAACCTTGAGTGTATGGTCAATCTCCTAGCCGAAGAGGCGGAACCTCCTTTTCTGTAATGAAGAAGCTAAAAAAAACCCCTTTATGATGAACTTGGGTCTCCTTTTATAGCATAAGGGAACACCACAGTAGTCCCAACTTTTTTCCCTTCCACTCCACGTGGGGGAGCAGTTTTTATCTTGTCTTGTCGGAGAAGCCATTCCCTTCCTACTTCTTCCTGTTTGCTGCGTCATGGAAAGCGGAAAAAGGAGGCGGTCGTCGTGGTAGCCATGCCGCTGACGCGAGGATGGCCTGCCTACCTACTCCGACGGGACCCACCGGTCAGCGGCCCATTCCACGGGTAGACTCTGGCGCCGCCCCGTCTACGTGCGCGCCTTCTCTCTCCCACGCGGCCGCCCAGCGCATTAAATGCGACTGGACAGGGCGTGTGGGAGGCGTGCGCGGCCACGCCGCGGTCTTAGTCAAAGACTTTTAGCCCCTTTTGCCTCGTGATAGGCAAAAAGGGGCGATGATGAGAGTAACTGACAGCCGCACCTCACATCGCATTGAATGCGGCGAGGCAGGCGCTCGGCTCCCCACCTTTTGAGTTGGTTGGCAGCTAGACTCGCCCCTCTCTCAGAGAGGTGCGGGACGAAGGATGGGGGTCCGGGTGATCCCGAACCCTACCGACTGGGGGTCCGGGTGATCCCGGACCTCTCCGTTTGGGAATACGATGGCCTCCGGGCAGCCTTCGGGCCAGCCCCTTCTGGGATGGCCGCGTGGCCGCCTGTGGCCGAGGCTCGCCTAAGCCCTTCAGGGTATAACTTTGACGCTCTTTTGACGGGTGAAGGTGCCTTCTCTTTTCTCAGATGTCATGCCTCTGACATACCTCCGGGCCCATATCACCGACAGCATGTATTTTCTATCAGCTTTAGGATTTTTGGTTGAACGGGTTGGTTCAGTGATGTCATGTAATCACGCAACCCTGCATAGGCTAGACCAGTGGCAGGTGAAATATGGAAAGTATTAAAACATGAAATTCCCTATATTATATATATGTGTGTGTTTATGAAGATATGATTTTCTTTTTCATGCTTGTCCTGCAGTTTCTTGCTGGTTGTTTACTTAACTGTAAGTTTACCATGCCAAACCTTAAACGTGCTATAATTTTTTAGGTTAGTGTTTAGATAAGTGTCACCATTAAACTAAGTCACACTTTATTAATACGTTGGCTCACGTAATACTTTCACTTTCTCACTTTATAGTAAAAGTTTATCATAGTTATGACCAACAAATTATTGGCCACGGGTACAAATAGAGTTGTAACTAGGGTTCTCTAAATCGTTTAAGCGTACTGTACCGATCTCCGACGATAGAATGGTTTTTGGGGCTAAAACCATGGTTACTGTGAAAACCACGCACAGCACCTCTACGGTACGCGTGAAAACCGTGGTTTTCGTGACACAGTTTTCGTGGTTTGAAAAACCCTGGTTGCGACAAAGTTACCTCTATCCATTTATGTCTGTTGGTGTATCCATGCATTGGACCACTGGTATATGCTAGGCTACTTGTATTATAGGCTAGGTACTTAACATCAATTATTTCTTCAATAGGTTATTTTCGGTTACATTAAACCTTCAAACCTTGCATCAACATATGAATATCTACTGTATGCTCTTTGTGCACTGAAAAGGATACTCAAGATATAAGACCATAGACCTGCCGAATTATATACATATCATATTACACTATAATCAAGAGCGGAGGCTGTGAACCTAGGTTGGAGCGGCTTAGGTTGACATCTACTATTTTGTCACGAGCTTGGTCTATTATGGTGAAAAGTTTATCTCACTTCGTGGGCTTTCGACCTCATGCCCAGTCCCGAGCAGGGTTCTTGGCCGTAGATCAGTCCTGAGTTTTAAAAAAACTCCTGCTTATAATAAAGTGAAACCAACCTAAATAAAATGCCTAACTTTGAGAGATATTATATGTTCATCATTATTTTTTTATTTCCTATTCAACCCTACTATACATCTGTCGAAGACGGGATCCCCAACAATGAAAAAATGAAGACCCTCCTCTCTTTGAAGATTTGACCGGAGGACGCTCTGCACGGAACCGAGCCAACGCTTTGAGTCATGTAAAGGGGAAAAAAAAGAGGGAAACAAGCTTTTTAAATTAGACAGGTTCGGGTCGTACGAATGCGTAACACCCCACTCTTGTGTGTGTGTGGGTTATTTGCGAAAAACTTGGATTACAATCAGATATGAGACTTGTGTGAGCTCCCAGTGTTATCCGTCCAACCCCTTACTAAGTTGCACAACACCTCCTTTTATACCTCGAAGAGGAGCCTGCAATAACACTTTTTGCATGAAAACATGTCTATGCCTAGTCTTGTGTTATCACACCTGACAAACCAGTCGAACATGACAACCTTGCTCTCCGGTTAACACATGACGTAATAGTCCAGTATTATCCGCTTAGTCACCATGGAGCCTATCAATCAGTTCTCACGACATGGCAAGATGAAATCTGCTGCGGCGCTACACGCGCGGCATGTCGTGCTCCTTTTATTCCTTTGGTTGACGTGGACATACAAAGAGCTTCGCACAGCGTCACGTCTTCTCAGCATGCAGGTGAGCTGTATTCCGAGTTGCTCTGTCTTGGGGTTTTGCAAGATGTTGGCAGTTGTTGGTCCTCCGAACCCACCAATGGTCATAAATGAGATGGAGTTCCTCGAGGAGAGCCTGGGGCAAAAAGTGTGTTCAGTATCAACTTGAGGCCTCAAGATACCTGCGCCTTGTTCCTGGATGGCCAATGAGCTCGGGGCAACCACGTGCCCAGGGAACGCCGCATGCTCGAGGCACCCAACATACCCGGGGCACCTGCGACTGCTCCCATTGCAGATCATAGGTTTTCTTGTTGGTTTGGATGAGCTTCTCAAAGATGTCGTTGACGAAGAAGTTTATGATGGACACTGTAAGTCTTGTACGTCACTTGAAGATATAGAGCAGATGTGCCTCGAGCAGTTGCGCTCGGGGGCCGATGTGCGCTTTGAGCACTGCTCGCTGGAGACTGTACCCAGGGGTTGTAATCGGGCACAGCTCGCAGGGGCACACCGTAGAGCAAATGTGTCTTGAGCAGTTGCGCTTGAGGCCGATGTGCGTCCCGAGCACTACTCACTGGGTGCACCCAAGGGTTGTGCTCGGACACAGCCTGTGGGAGGTCATGCCTGAGGACAGATATACCCCGAGCAATCATGCTGGGGGCCGATGTGTCCGAGCACACCACAGGGGGTGCACTGGTCGAGTGTCACCCGCAGGAGACGACACCTAGGGTTGTGCCTGGGTAGATATGTCCCGAGCAGTCATGCTCAGGGGTCGATGTGTCCTGAGCATAACCCATAGAGGACCGTGCTCGACAATTGATGAAGGACTAATTTATATGATTGTTTGAAAGAGGACTGACGACTAATGTGATAGAAAGAGGACTCGGAATGAGGTTTGGTGATGTGGGGCGACATATTGTAGCTGGGTTGACCGACTCACCCTACCAAATAGATGTGTACGCCCCTGCACAGTAGTCGTCTAACCACGTAAACGAGTCATAGTTAGGCAACGTATATGCGTGCATCCACATATATGGATATATACATGTACAATAATAAAAGGGCGGATGTACCATGGAAAAGTCGGTGTCAAACGACACCGATTATTTCTGTAAAATATATGGTTAAACTGTTTATCCATATATTATAACACTATGATTATAATTAGCAATACTATGACACCAGTAGACACGTTATGACACCAACCAATTAATTTTGTGGATCTGTCAATGTTTTCAATTCGTTGTTTTTAGAAAGAGAGATTTTTCAATTCGTAAGCATACCAGAGAGTATACTCGAACTCCATACTTGAACTACTATACAGGGTTTATCTTTTCGTTTCCGAATTGAAAAACCACTCCTCACCGATTTACCCAAGACTGATCAAAAACCGATGACTTTTCATTTTTGATCGAAAAATCACTTCACCTATTTACCCAAACCAATCAAAAACTGACGACTTTCGGTCAACACCATGCGAAAACCGACTAATACCGTTGGTTTTCACAAACCACCATTGGTTTTCACAAACCAATGACTAGTGATTTTAGAAAACGCACCAATTTTCACAAAAATTGATCGATTTTATGAACCCTGTGTCATTCTTTCAATTTTCAACTACCTCGGCCTTTAAAATAACGACAATGCTCGTACGTACTCTATTTGTTACAGAAAAAAGAAACAAATCTGGATAAATGTCTGTCCAGATTCATATTTAGAAGTCGTTTTTTAGACGAAGGGTATACGTCCAAATTAACTAGAATACGTTCGCCACGATCTTCTTATCAACAGTTTTGTTTTCTTTTTAGAAAAAAGATCAAGTAAACCCAAATACGGTCTGCTTAGCTTACTACTCTACTCCATTTATTTCAAAATAAACAAATATAGTACCCGATATGATACTATATACTACAAATTTAGAATTTAGATAAGTCTTATATTTTTATATTATGTTTATTTATTATATCACTGAGAGAATAACTGACACATACGGCAAAGTCCAAACAGTTAATGTTGGCCATGCTTTGCTACACGACAAAATCTCGTCGCGCCACGATGGGCACAAGCATCGCCTCAGCTGAGTTCTCGTACAAAACCTCGAACAAAAAGGTACAGAACTACCTGCGGTGGTCAGGTCAGGCATGCTAGTGCAGCACTGACTACTGCAATACTGGTCCAGCTAAAGATGGATCGATCGGTCAAAAACCAGAGAACCCCTGGTACAGGAGCGGTGCGCGGTGAGCAGCGGAGACGAGGTCACGAGCGTGGGAGAAGGCTAGAGTACAAAGCCCGCCCGGGCGGCCCCTGTTTCGCGAAGTAAAGGCGGTGCCACACGTGTCGAGTAGCTGCAGCAGGCTAGGTATAGTGTACTCCTAGTATAGTAGTAGTAGGCCGAGCACACGCGCGTGGGCGAGCTTACGTACGACGGCATGGGCACATCCGAGGAGTCGTCGTACAACGATGGACTCGACTCGACGAGCGGCCGGTGTAATGGCCGGGGCCGTTCTCCACGTCGCGCGCGCGGCGCAGGGTATTCGCTGCACCTGGACCCCGGCATGCCCCCGCGCGTCCCGAAGGCGGCGACACGCGTCCCCCCTCCGCCTCGCGCACCACACGCTCCCCAAACCGCAGGGGTTTTCACCGTATCCACCCGGGCGGGTGTTCCACCACGCCACGCTCTCGTGCACGGCTTCACCCGCCCGCGCCTCCGCTCTCCACACCGCCAGGCCAGCCCGCCACCATACCGCACTGGCTTGAAAGCGCTGGATCGGTCGATCGACCGTCTCGTGGGATCGAAAGCTCGATCCAGCGCGTAGAGGTGCCCGGCGGTGTCCCTTTCGTTTCATGCCGCGTCGCATCTTGTGGTTGATATACGCTTTTGAAGGAAAACTGACACGGCTCGAGTGAACAGACTAACTCGTGTGTTATCTCGAGTCGCATATCACTTAACAATTACAGATTACTACTACCTTTCATGATTGCAAGGTTCATGATTATAACAACACGCTAAAACACCAAAGTTAAAAAATAATAATACTACTCCTATTATCTTCAAAATAAATTGGAGGTTATCATGATTATCGATCTGATAAATATTCGAAACGTTGACCAAGTCAACTGACTAAGTTCAAAAAGTTCAAACTAAAATTTATTCTTTTACACATATTAAGTGAACTCTACAGATTTTTATTGATAACTCTTAGTTATTGTAGCTATTAAATAAGAGAAAATATCTGATGAAAACTAGATAATTATTGAAAACTCATAAAAATTATATTTGAAAGTTTTATAAAAATACTATAAAAAAAGATAGATGTAGATATAAAATATATCCTTATTAAATCTTAAATCAAAACTGGAGAAACAAAAATGACAAATTTTAAATGAATAGCATCATGTTACTATTCATTCGAAATTTATTTTTTTCTTTCAAATAAAGTTAAGTTTGGACTTAAAATTTTGGTGATTTTGGTGAGAATATATTTCATATCTATCTTTTATGAATTTACAATATTGTTTTCATGAGTTTATCATATTTAGTTTTTATTGGATATGTCCTTATTAAAGAAACCACTTAGAAGTAGTTTTGTAACAAGATCATGATTATTAGTTAACATAAATTTTTATATGATACTCGATAAGATGATAAATGTGTCATATTTTCCTATTGAAATAAATCGGTACTCTTATAACCAAATTTTATATTAGAAAATAATATATACCCCTCAATTATTCCTTATATTCTACTCCCTCATAAAACATAAGCATTAACATAAGATTACGGAGGGATATATAAGCACTTTTGACCATGAATATATGCAAAATGCTTATATATAAAAAATTTTATGTTTTAAAACGGTGGTAGTATTTAAGATTAAGATTGACAAACGCTTAGGAGAAATGCACCTGGCAAAATTTCAAACCAGAACAAACCAAATTGGCAGTTTGGCACATCGAGATTGTTATTGTTTGTGTGCATGTACCAATTCCTCCCACCAGTCAAAATTGCACGACATGCCCCTGCAGAACCTCTTTTCTCTCCCCTCCACGTAGCCCCTCTCGCCTTCCACTCGGGTCCCACGCGTTACCTAAAAGCTCCAACCGCCGTGACCGCTCGCTGCACCCTGTCCACAAGACCAGATCTTACTGACATCCAGGCCCCACCACCAGGGCGTTCGGATCCCCTGTCTGCGGTCCACCTGCGACGGGTGCACCACGCCCTTCCTCGAGCTCCGAGATCGAAAGCCGCTCATCGCCAGAGCCACGCGCCAGGCGCCGGCTGATCTCGGCCGTCCACGTCCCTGCCCGGGAGATCCACGTCCGGATACGGCTCCCGCCCTCGCTGTCACGCATCCGGGCCATCTAAGGACGAACCGACGGCCCAGATGGCTTATCGGACCTTTCCTCCCCGAGGACGTGGGTATTAAAGCCGTTTCGCCTGGCCACGCTCTCACTTTCTTTTGCTCTCTCTCGTGAGGGAAATGAGCAGTGACACAAGCAGGCGGGATCATGCCGCCATGGCCGTGCGGGAGGTCCTCGCCGGCGACAGAAAGGTGGGCACCGTGTCCAGGTCGGCGAGGCGGCGAAGGCTTGAGCTCCGGAGGCTCGGGCGGACAGCGTCAGCGGTGACGGAGGATGAGGCCGCCAAGAGGGTGCGGCCGGCGTCGGACAGCTCCTCCGACTCGTCGGAATCAGCTAAGGTAGCGCCCGAGCCCACTGCGAAGGTGGCGAGATGGCCCGCATGCGTGTCGCACGGGGCGGTGTCGGTGATCGGGCGCCGGAGGGAGATGGAAGACGCCATCTTCGTCGCGGCGCCGTTCTTGGCCGCCGCGAAGGAGGCGGCGGTGGAGGAGGAAGCGGCGACGCGGAAGAGGAGGACAAGGAGGAAGATGAGGGGTTCTTCGCGGTGTACGACGGGCACGGCGGTTCCCGCGTGGCGGAGGCGTGCCGGGAGCGGATGCACGTGGTGCTCGCGGAGGAGGTGCGGCTGCGGAGGCTGCTGCAGGGCGGGGACGGCGCCGACGTCGAGGACGAGGACCGCGCCCGTTGGAAGGAGGCCATGGCGGCCTGCTTCGCCCGTGTGGATGGCGAGGTCGGCGGCGCCGAGGAGGCCGACACGGGCGAGCAGACGGTGGGCTCCACCGCCGTCGTTGCCGTCGTGGGGCCCCGCCGCATCGTCGTCGCGAACTGCGGCGACTCCCGTGCCGTGCTCTCCCGCGGCGGCATGGCCGTGCCGCTCTCCTCAGACCACAAGGTACACACGCCAGTACACCACACCACTCCACTCCACGCCGCCCCCCCAACTCGCTCCTCCGAACAACCTCACACCTCACCGCCTAACAAAACACATCGCCAAGAAAGAAAGCATGCATCAACGGCATGATTACCCCCCATAACCACGCGTCCAGATCCACACTAATCTAGATTTCGCGGGGTGCAACCTCCAGCAGCAAACCCTGCTGCGAATCAGGGACGCGTGGACGTCGCCGTCAAAGCACCACGGTTTCGGGCTTTCCGCGAGATCTTTATTTCTCGCTCGGGCGGGGCCGGGGGGTTACGTACAGGTGTCGCCCTTGCCGCTTCCCCCCGTGCGTCGCCAACAACAACAATAACCTCTGCTTTTTGTGCGTGCGGGCCGTGTCGAAGCGTCCCCCCGCTGGGCTCGACTCCTCGTCGCTTTTGGTAGCGCACTGGCGCTTCCGGTACGTACGTGCAAGGCTACATCACCGCGCCCTGCTAGCTACCACCATGTACGTTGCGCCGAAACGGAAGGCGATTTGCGGTGAATTGGCGGGTGCGGTGGTGTGGGCGTGTGGGACTAGACCGCCTTGTCACATTGTGTGCGAATGGGCGAGTTTGCGGAGACTCTCCTACCTCCCTGGCCGGAGTCGTTGGGGGTAAATGACCAAATCCGGCTTGGAGTACTAATCGTCGCGGAGAGGTGTCGACACGCGCGCACGCACACGTACGTACGTGCATTGTGTACGCCATTGGGGCTAGCTGTTTGAGCTGTATAGGAGTGATAGTGCTTGCTCCTGGTTACCAAGTAGTACCAAGAGTGTCCAGGCAGAATTTGGATGGCTCATAGTCAGTTTGGAATAGAACGGATCGGTTTCTGATGCTCTGGCTATCCTTGTGGGCAAAGGTGAGCATCAGCTTTTCCTTGTCCTACCAGGGCTAATCTGCTAATAGCACGCGGCACGTGTTTCAAGCTTCTTCCTGGTTGTCATTAGAGCAAGGATAACAGCGGGGGCTATAAGACAACTATAAGATTACGTGAAAGAGAGAGAAGAAAAAGTGAGGAGTGCTGACTCTAATGCAAAATAGAAAAAATAGAGCCAATCTTATAGTTAAACTATCATATATGTTAGTTTTAATATGAGCTAATAGCTAAGAGTTAGCTCTGCTATTAACTGATGGGCAGACAGCATAGGGCATTAACTAGGTAAACCGGGATTGTGGCCTCTGGGAAGAGGTTAGGTTAATACAACATCCAAGATGATTTATCCTAGCTGCTTATAGTTGATAGAATACGGAATCACTGACTTTTAACTGACAAGTCAAGTAAATGCCTTCGCTAGGCCGTTAGGTGCTAACTCCTTGGAATTGTGGCGAGGAACTGAGGATGAGTTATTCCCTTTGTTTTTATTTTCTTTTGAAATGATACCTAGAATCGTGTTCGACTTCATGGAAGCTAAGCCTTGGTGTACATCTATTTGGGGAGCAGGAAAGATGGGCTGAAACTCTGCACGTGCCGAAAATAAACTGGCAATTGCAAAGAGAGATAATTCAAACTTGAGCTCAAACTGCTTTCTCTGTTTTGCATGTCCCTTTCCTAAGTGTGATGAAGTTCCCTTTTGCGGAACGGAACTACAGGGCTTCTATTGCCGTAATCAACTTGTGTTATTTAGTTTTGTAAGTTGGTAGTTGTATGCATTAGGAGTGAGAAAAGTTTTTCTTTACAGTGTTTGGCTAGGTCTAGATTTGTACTGGCATATGCCCTTGTGCTGAAATAATGCAACCGTGCATCTAATTGATTCGAGCTACCTTTTGCTTTATGATTGATGGCTAGCTTAACTTTGTTTATTGATGCCAAATTAAGGTCTACTTTTATATTGTCAAAGTTGGATTTAACTCCAGCTCTCTAGGATAATATTGCTTTGCCGGTTTATCTGAACAAAACTCCCCATGTCCTTAATATGTTAATTCACACATCATATTGCCATCTTATTCAGGCCTGTTGTGCTTGAATGTGCCTTATAGGATGTTTTCTTTATTCATATATCTTTATCTGACCTACAATATGTCAGAAAAAATTATCTTAAGCTTCAATCTGTACAGACAGGTACTTGATTTTGGTACTGGAGGCATCTTTGAATATCCTTATATTTAATTGCTCTGTTCTTCAGTTTTTACAATGCTAATGGCATGCTGTGGACAGTGCTTGTCGGTATATGATACATGCCTAGAAGGTAGATGTAGCTATGGGGAGCAAAACGTTTGGCTTTTTAGGGTGTGATGAAGTTGAGGTTGGTGTCTATGGTAAGTATAAGCATGAACACTACTAGAGGCAGGCGAGGAAATAATGTGTTGTAGATGCGGGTTTGTCAAGTCATATCAAGTAGTTGTTTATTTAAGTATCGTCAGGCTGCTGCGTTAAGCATTGTCATTCGTCAGCTAGGAGTTTTCAGTGTCATTATGGGGACCAACCTCGATTGTATAGCGTGCAAACCTTGAACTGTAATGATGTTAAGATTCGGAAACGATATTCAGTAGTCTTGTATGTGTGCTTGAACAAATTTGTTAGTGAGCAGAGTTCAAAATATTGGCCACAACTCCTAAATACGTGGAAGTTGTGCTACACAGCACAACCACAACAATGTAGTCACATTGTTACTTCATTTAGATTTTTCTATCTGAAGTCAGGGGTGGAACCACAGGCGGCAGCCCGGGCTCACCGGCGGAAACTCCATTAAATTTCTGCTTTGTTGAATGAATTGATGATGAAATTTCTATAGCAAATACTAGTTATAGTGAAGTTTGCCCGGGCTCAAAAATCATCTGGCTCCGCCACTGTATGAGGTGATAGCCAATTGGCAGGGTGATTAAGGAAGGTTGTTGACAAACAATTTTCCTGTTCGCTACACTGTCAATACTTAAAAAGTTAAGTTTTCAGTCGCACTTGATATGGCTTGACACATCCGCAACTAGAACATATCATTTTCTTGATATTTGCTGACAGTTCATGCATTATGCTTCCTTTTAGATACCAACCTCTCCTTCATCCAATATGTCCTTTCTGATAGAGCAGCTTTATACAAAAGCACTGATACTTCATCATATCTATCATTTTAAACCACAAGTTGTCCATATTGTATCGTCTGCCACCTGCTGAGTACAGAAAACAGTAACTTCCAAAGATCTTGAAATGTGGAAGTTCTGAACTATGTATTTCTCTCATTGCCTAAACAAAGCTTTTTATATTTGCAGTTTTCTATTGTGACCAGTGTATTTTTTTGGGGGTTAGCTTCCTCCTTTTCTAGTACTTTTCTTGATTTGTCGGTTTCATTTTGTCATGGGCGTAATATTTGTTGCAGCAAATGTTAATGAAACTTTTGTTGACTGTACACAGCCAGACAGACCTGACGAGATGGAGAGGGTAGAAGCAGCAGGTGGCAGGGTTATCAATTGGAATGGATACCGTATCCTCGGGGTCCTTGCTACCTCTAGGTCAATTGGTACGATTTTGTGTTCTGTTGCCCTGTACATTTTCCAGACAAGGATAATCAACATACTTGATACTTCTAGCTGAGACTTAACAATTGTAGTATCTGTGCGAGAAACTTAACAATTTTGTCATATGCAAGTATGCAGCCATTTTGAAAATTTGTGATCCCATATGCGCGCTCCAGTAAAGTCATTCTACCCTAGTACAGTAGTAGTGATTCTTGTGACAGCTAGTAGCAGCAACCAACTTCCCTGAGATGGGCAAAGCAGGCCACTTGTGATTTTAGATAAACCATCACAAGTGATAATCTTATAGATACAGGAGGTATAACTTTCAGCTGCTGCGCCAACTACGAATGTACACAACCATATCACAAGTTATGATATAGCTCTATTTTGAATTGTAACTTTCAGCTGCTGCGCCAACTACGAATGTACACAACCATATCACAAGTTATGATATAGCTCTATTTTGAATTGACCACTGAATTTCTTTCATCTCTGCAATTTCAGGAGACTATTACCTCAAGCCATATGTAATAGCAGAGCCTGAGGTCACTGTCATGGACAGGACGGACAAAGACGAGTTCCTCATATTGGCGAGCGACGGGCTATGGGATGTGGTATCCAACGATGTGGCCTGCAAGATCGCGAGAAATTGCTTAAGCGGGCGGGCAGCTTCCAAGTACCCAGAATCCGTCACCGGGAGCACCGCAGCCGATGCCGCCGCACTGCTGGTCGAGCTCGCCATCGCTCGTGGCAGCAAGGACAACATCAGCGTCGTCGTGGTCGAGTTGAGACGGCTGAAGATTAGGACGACGGCGAGCAAAGAGAATGGTAGGTAGCATGTAGAAGTTGGAGCGGCTGTCACAGCATTTTAGCATCGCGAGAGAGGAAGAGGCTAGAGGATTTGCAGGTGAGTTTGCTGGGATGTTGTAAAGAAGAGGCTCGGGATTATTACGTCCACAGAGCTGCTCCAATGTCGTGGCCGTTGAGCGTGCTATTTGTAGCGGAGATGTTGTATTGCGTTGAGTTTGTTCTTTAGTTCTTAAGCTTACATTTCGGCCGAGGCAGCACGAAGCATGTGCTGATTTCGTCTGTTCTGATCATTGTTCGCTGTGTCTCTCGTACGTGTCATGGGCTTGCCTGCTTGGAGTCAGATGAACGCCTTTTGGTCACTGTTACTGCCATCACGTTGCCAGATCTTGCAGTGTGGTCATCGAGTGTTTTGCCCTGAACTCTGAAGGCTGAACTTGGCTAAACTGACGCAGCAATCGTATGTGGGTGGTCCTTCGGCCTGCACTTGGATGTTCATGCCAAGCAAGTTCATCATATCCGTCGTCGAGTCACTGTGCCGGGCTCTCTGCAAGTAGTCGATCTATGGCTGAGCAGATTGGAACCAAAAACCGAAAAAAAATCAAATCGCACGAAAAAAAAATTAAATCACACTCAATCGAATTCGTGGAACTCGAACGCACGCTTGAATGAGCGGCGTCGTGAGGGACAAATCTGTACGACCTACTACTTCTGTAGTATGATTCGGAGTGAATAGAATACGAGATTGGGCAAAGTGCAGTTAAGAGTCTTTGGAGAGACGGCGCCATAGGAGAAGAGTAATCTCTCTCGGATGCTAAAGCGTGGAGGATGCTCGCGACGCGACACATCTATCCAACAAATAAGCGCAGCGGCTTGCGCTCACGCTCACGCTCCTTGTGTTCTGGAACTCTGACTAGAAACACGGGGCCACAGGTTTAGGTGGAGTTGGATTCTTCTCTCCTAGGATTGCAGAGAGCCACAGAGAATGCATCATACATGACGCACACAGGGGGGTACACCATGCACGTACCGTCGCGGGCGGCGGATGGGTTAGCCGGCCGGCCGGTCGGCCGCAGGCGTGGGAAAAGCGGGCAGCCGGCACGGGCGCGGGTAGAATTCTGCGCGACGCAGGGGCGCAGGGCCGTGGCTTGCGAAGTTCTACTCCGAACTCCGCGCTGGGCTGTTCGCGAGGCCGACCGAGGCGCGTCCGAAGCGATCGTAGATCAACACGGACACGCGGCTCAAGACTCGGACAGATGCAATTGCTTGGCGTGGGAAGGTGGTGGTCGAATTTCCTATCGCGCGCAGACGCGTCGGCGAGCTAAGTTGCAACGCATTTTCGGCCAATGTCTTTGCGTGCGGTTCCGGCCAACCAACGATTTCTTTTCGCGCAACGAAATTGCCGGAGAGGGACTCGCACGCGTGTCGGATTTGGGAGCAAAAAAACGTAATTAACTTAACATTTACTAATTAGTTTCTGATAATTGTGGATTTAATTAACCTTTATTTTTCTAAAAGGTTGTTTTCTTTTTTACTAAATGTTTGAAAATCTATACATAAATTCGAAACTTTCAAATAAAATTTAAAACTTTCTATAAAAAATTAAAAGTCATACCTAAAATTTAAAACTTTCAACTCAAAATTTAAAAACTTTCAACTTAAATTTTGAAAACTTTTTAAGTCAAAATTCAAACTTTCAACTCAAAATTTGAAAAATTTTAAATTGAATTTGAAGACTCGAATTTTGAAAACTTTCAACTCAAATTTTAAAAACTTTCAACTCATAGTTTTAAACTTTTCAACTTAACCATTAAATATTATTTTGATTATAAAAGTTATAATTAGCGTAATTAACATCTATAATCTATCTATAACTATCTATAATCTATAAAACAAGTATGTTGTTCTGTCTGACTATTTTACAGAAAATCCTTTGAGTTTTTCAAAATTAACTCACAGTCTGTCTGGCTATTTTGCAGAAAATCTCTTGACTATTTGTAAAATTAACCTGTAGTCCCAATGCTAAAAAGTGACAGTGTTATGTGCAAAGTTAGAGTTAGTCACATTAGTCCTGGTTGGTGCTATCAACCCGGACTAAAAGTTTTTCTTTTTTAAATTTTGCTCCTGCTCTTAGCTTGTTTGTTTGTTTATATATTATGCTTTCGACATCCTCGAATGTTTTTTCTACCGAAATCAAATTCACATATCAAATTAACATCCTCAAATCCCCTCCACATCACAAATTCACATAGCAAATCGAGCAATGAACATCAGATATCATATATATCACAGATACACATATATCACATATCAAATTCGAGTATAGAACATCACAAAAATTCTAAAAAATATATTTGGGGATGTGGGAAGGGAGGCCGGATCCGGCGAAGGACGAGGAAGAGAAGGAGGCGCCTCCACCTTCGAGCCGTCGGGCCGCCACCATCTTTGAGCCACTGCACCGCAACCACCTTCGAACCGTCGGCCGCCGCCATCTCCGAGCCGCTACCACCTCTCCTGCCACTAGATCTTGCAGAGGGGAGGGCGTCGCCGCCACTTCCGAGCTGCCGCCACCTCCTCCCCTCCCACCACCTTCACCGGAGCGAGATAGAGAGCTGAGAGAGAGAGAGAATGCTAAGTGTTGGATTGATGGAGAAGACGATGCGTGCTAGGATATATATATATATATATATATATATATATATATATATATATATATATATATATATATATCCTGGATCTATAGTCTTCGTTGGTGCCAACAATAGGAACTAAAGGTATATTAGTCCTGGTTGGTGGCACCAACCGGACTAAAGATCTAATTTTTAGTCCGGTTGGTAGCACCAACCGGACTAAAGATAATTTCTCGTTATTTCTAATTCATCTTTAGTACCGGTTGTAGCCACCAAGCGTAATTAAGATAATTTTTCACTATTTTCAATTCATCTTTAGTCTCGGTTGCAACCACCAACCGAGACTAAAGATAATTTTTTATTATTTCTAAATTTTGATTGTCCCTAGGGTTAACAACCGAGATTAAAAATTAAATAATCCATTAAATCATGTCAAATTAATTTATTAAATATAGGTTTTAAAAAATAATAAGTAATGCATTAAAATTTAATCAAATCACAAAATTAATGAGAAAACATTTAAAATAGTTTAAAATCGTTATTAAATTGTAATAATCATATATAATTAATATATGCTCAATTTAAAATTGTTTTAAATTCTAATAGACATATATAATTAACATATTTCTTTTGAAGCTCAAGTTTACATGGTAATCCTAGACATTGCACCTCTCTATGTGCTCCTTTAGGTATTGTTTCTCTTTTGCCCCTCTCTTTTTTCCTTTTATTGGGTTGTTGTTGTTTTTTTGGAAAATTTTGACCTTTTCATTTATATATTTTTCTTGACTTAGGAGCACACGGTAGGTAACCACAAAAAATTTGAGCCTAAACAAGTGAAAGACGTGACCGGTGAAAAGAATTGAAAAAAAGCTTATGGGATCGAAAAGACAATCCTCTGACCAGTTTTTGAGGAAAATAAAATCGTCGAACCCAAAGAAACGGGGGAGGAATGCATCTGAAATTTTTTCTGATAAATTTGGAACGTCTCAATCGAAGTCCTTATGCGAAAGTTATGACCGTTTTAAAAATCGACTCTGAATTAGATGACAAAACGAGAACAATACGCGTAAAAACTTGTTATACGCACACAAACTAGACACGACGGCTAGGGTTTGATAGAAACAAAGGGAGAAACACACGAACTAGACTCTAACACGATTTAACCAGCAATAAGGCCTCGACTAGGACACAGCTCAACACGACACTCAACACGACAGACTCTGAAACTGAAATATGCAAAGGTTATGGCATGGAAGGTTCTAGGACAGGAAAAACAAATATGTCGGAGAGTGACACACCGATCCGGCTTCAGATAGAAAGATCCAACCCTATAATCTTAGCACCACAACTCCTCTGATTATCAACCGAGACACAGACCCAATTGACCTCGTCAAGAAGGCTATTCCTGCCTGTGCAACGAAGAACACAAGCAAGAGTGATTAGACCTTGGATGTTCAGCGAAGGAATGTTGTGTGTATCTGAAAAAGTGATGTTTTATCATTGTAGATCCCTCCGATTTGTATATTATCACCAAAACAATTTCACAAAAAACTTTGTATATTGAGAATCTATAATTAATAACAATATGGTAATTTGTAATTACAATGTAATATTAAAGCTTCATTCTATCTTCAATTACAAACATGAAAAAATGATAATATATATACTAAACGCCATTAGTGTTAATTTCAAATAAAAAATTATCCCACGAGTGTTAAACATGCGGAGTCGGATGCCTTTTCTTTTTCGCTGGCGCAGTTAAAAAACACATGCACTTTTAGCCCCGGTTGGTGTTATCAACTAAGATTAAAGATGTTATAAACCGAGACTAAATATGTCCGCTAGCCCGACAGGTTTCTAACACGAATCTAACTCGGATAAAGATTATCTTTAGTCTCGGTTGGTAACACCAATCGGGATTAAGGATTCTAGAGAACCGTTGTCTTTTTTAACCGAGTCTAAAAATATTTTTTTAGTCTTGGTTTTTATTGGAACCACATCTATTATAAATTTTGACAGATGGATCAAAAGATCATTTCTTCAGTGGTGTATGGGCTTTGTGGTAGACTGTGTTTGACGTTAGAAGTGGCCTTTGCCGACAGATGAACTGAGACTGAATCTAGGACATGGTTTTAGCCACCTTCTGTTTTCATATAATGCAAATTTTAGAGTTTAGCAAAAGTAGGATCCATATATATAACAAAAATAGGCTATCACATATTCACACTACTAGCCTAACCTAGACCAAGCGTCAGCTGCGTCACAACCAAATCTACTAACCAACCGTCCAGTTTGCATCTCTCTCTGACGGTAATAACAAACACCCGCCGCCAGGCTATCTTCTCTCAAATTCCAATGTTATTTTTAAACGAAAATTGATTTTTTTGTCGGGATGATTAAAAAAAGGCCAGCTGAATGATATTTAGATAGAAGAAAAAAATTATAAGAAAGTTTAGGAAAGATGCGCACCAAAGCATACGCCTCAAAAACCATATCCTAACCACACAAACACATTTTACTAAAAGAGGAGTCACGCACCAAACCTATACATCGGGCCAAATGCTGCTTACCAAAATCCAATTTATGTTAAAAACATCAATAATACTGTGATGTGTCACCGTATAGGAGAGAGCACCACATGTGGTTTGGGTGGTGTTTGAAAATCAATGCATTACTATTTGGCTCAAGGGAAGCAGGTACGACCGTTTTGGCTGCGGATTAATTTACTTTACTTTAGACTCCCAATATTTTTAAATTCATCGGCTAGAACACTTTGAACTAAACTAGACATTTATTAGCTAAGTTAGAACTAACTAATTGATTAACTGCTAGAGCAAGATTTTTATGTGTGAAAAAAAGATAGGTTTCCCTCGAGTTTTCAGGGTATCTCTATATTAATAAATTAATAAAGCTCTAACGTGGTTTTTTCTACACGAGAGCTCTTTTCCTCTCGTTTTCTCCTCTTTGATCTCCTATGGATCCTCCTCAAACAGATCCTTCATGGTGATTTTGATAATGTTGTCTTTGGTAATCTCAACCATAGTAGCTGAAATTTTTTCGCTCTCCAATGGAGTCGTTAATACTATGTAACACAATACCTAATAACCCGGCCTTTTCTATGGCCGAATTTTCTGGTACGCCAGCTGCGTACACTCAGCTATATTGAACCTAAAATTAATTTGTTCCTGGTGCTGTGTGACGCAAGCTACTGCTGCCGTACTACCTTGAACGTGTGTAGACGCAGAAGCAGAGATAAATCAGTAACAAAACAACCGACCAGTATACACGGCCAAACGGCCCACACAACACGGTCCGGTTCGGACACGACTACGTCACGGTTTATTAAGTATGGTTAATATGACGAATCATATTGTCATGGTTCATGTGTCGCGCCCCTGATCCAAACACAACCCATGAGTGATCGAATCATACCGTATCGGTACGGGCACGATTAAGACTCACGGGCCAAAACTAACCCATAAGCCAAGGTATGCCCGTCCAAGTACTATTACTCATAAAAAATAAAAAATAAAAATAAAACTATTTCTCTTCAAAAATTCATAAAAAATATATTTCTTATCCAAAAATTTATAAAAAATATTTTTTATACAAAAATATTCGAAAAAACCATGGCCATGACAACATAAAAAATATTCCAAAAATTCATAAAAAATATTTCAAAAATTCATAAAAATATTTTTTATTAAAAAAATAGCCTGTGGGCCGTGTCGTGTCCGGGCCGCGTGCAGGCCTATGGGCTCGGGCGACGGTCTAGGTATGACACGTCTTAACGAACCGTGCCGGCATGACCCATCTCCTCACGGGTCGTGCCGTGCCGGGCTGGTGAATAGTGCAGCCGTGCTCGGGCCGGCCCACGATAGCATGGCCCACCTGGCTATATCACTACTGACCAGCACTCAAAGTGAAGATTAACACAGAAAATATATTTACAAATTAATGCAAAGAACAAGCTAAAAAGAAGCGGATACTTACAGGATAAATCCCGTTTTGTGATAGAAACGAGTGATTTCAAGCAAATCACTAAAGAATACGTTTCCGTTTTGTGGGAGAAACGGATGATTTACAAGCAAACAACCAAAGATTACAGGAGCACGAACGATTTATGAGTAAACCATAAAAACAAAATTACTTTAACCCCAGAAAAAAATAGTGATGTGATTGGTTTTATGTGTTGGTCTTTTTCTTCAACCGTCGTCGACACCCTTATATATGGATACTAGCTAAATATCCATGTTTTTAGCTAAATATTCATGCTTTGTTATGGATAAAAAATGTATTAATATGTTACTCATCTTTTTATAGAGAATATTTATCTTAATCTAATATTATATAGCTATCTATTTATATTTGATTTTTTAATAGTAAGAAGTTCAAGAGTAACTTACAATAAAAATAGATGAGGTGACATATTTACTATCACCACCGTTATCTTCTTTCAAATATATAATTCATCTTGACATATGCCATGCTCGCTCGAAGGGATGACGCCGCCATCGAAGGAGTGAACGATAGGCTGGTGCAGTGGACAAGTTGCGCATGGTGGAGGCAACTTCTACTCCCCCACCAGTACGACAACGACGACAGGAAGCCTGGCGTGGCCAGTTATCGATCTGGGACGGACTCGAAGTCTCACGTGATCGTGCGTCACATCAACACATAGATGTGTGTTTATAAAATCATAGTATCATCAGACTTAATTAGCATCGTAGCATCCGGTTTTTCCTAACAACGAAAGAAAATATAATCAAGATTTTCAACAATCGAGAACAATGCCAGAAATCAGACTTGCGTTGGTGTAGCATCGCACGCGTGGGAAATATACACCATAGACAACAAAAACAATACTAAATTTAATAAGTATATATAATATAATATAAAGTAAGTAGTAAAAAAGATAAAGACAAAGATAAAGAAACATGAATCTTCGTAGTTTTGGCTGTATGGCAAGTTAGATTACTTTTTTATTTTCTATTTTAATGCAATTGAACTCAGACACGGTTGGTATCGCACGGTATGCTTCCGTGTGGTATGCGATACGTCAGGTAGGATGACAGAATGTCGACGGGTGGTCGATCATTCCTTCAAGAGGGCTGTCCGAGGAGGTGAAAGAGTGGTCGGGACGTTCTACCGATGGATCTGATGGTCGACTCGAGAACAATGCGAGCCAAGATTTTAGATATGTTCGGTCCCCCTGAAGGATAACAAACCGAATATTCTTTGTTGGGATGATGTATGAACCAAATTTGTGCATAGGTGAGAGAATTCGAGATTAGATCTGGGGATCCTACTCGTCCGCGCGACCTGCCATCCCTTTTATAGTTCAAGGGGGAAGTTACAAAGGGACCTAGGGCGTAAGAAAGCTTGGTCATAAAGTAAAAAGCAAGTACAAACATAATCTGAAAAATACACAGAAACCACTTGGACTCTAGTCGCCGTGGGCATCTTGTGCGTAGCCTTGCCTCGGGATCCGTCCTCCGCAGGTACCTCGCGCGCAGTCCTGCTGGGTGACGTCATCTTTTGTCGAGCTCTCCCCTTCTTGTCCTCTCTACGAGTCTTGTTGAGGCGCCTCCTTTTCGAAGAGGAAAACTTGCCTTTTCTAGGTTGGAGCCGTTAGCAGAGGTCAGGTTAAGGGGCTGAGGTCGAACTAGGGGCAAAGGTCAGGACAACCGACCCTGAATGAGGTCGAGCCACCGACCTCGGCCCGAGGCCCCTTAGTCCGACTCAGCTAGTCTTCTTTCTCTTGCGTGGGCTACCCGGGGTGATACCCCCACACAGAAACACTATGAATCTTTGGCAGAAACAAAATCAGGATTTTTAGCCATCGAGAACACGGACAGGAATCGGACTTACGCTTGTGTAGCATCACGTGCATGAGAAATCTACACGATGAACAACAAAACAATACTATTTTAATTTAATAAGTATATTATATAATATAAAGTAAGTAGGTAAAAATATAAAGATAAATATAAAAAATAGGAAGCTACGTGGCTTTTACTGTGTGGTAAGTTAGATTAGATTTTTGATTTTTTTTATTTTTATATAATTGGACTCGGGCACGGTAGACATCGCGCGATATTTTTGCGTGTAATATGCGAAATGTTAGATAGGTATAGAAACACAACACGCAGGCGTCGGTGGAGTCCGTCTCCGTTTTTCTCTTCATGGCCCGTGGGCCCTTCCTTCCAAGCCGAGTCGTGTACGTCTTCTGCCAAGCCCACGTACGTATGCCTTCTGTACGCCCAGCATATGTGCCATCACCTGTTGGTTGTTGCACTGCATGCATGCAATTTCCTCTTTTTCAAATCAGCAACAACATCAGCCAGAATAGCTAACCATAGTGCACATGAGGAGGTCGCCATGGATCAAATATCCTAATAACAGCCAAATCGATCACTAAGAGCCAAGCTTAACTAATTAGTTAAATTAGTCATTCGGCCAATCAATCCTTAAATTATATCACTGCTAAAATTAGCTATCAACTGATGTAATTACTAGTGCCGATGAGACTTGGCAACAAGCTCCTCCTTGCTACCCACTCAGTCCATCTCTTCACATTCGCTTCATCGATCTATTTCACCAATCCTGAACTGGTCGTCATCTTCTTCGACAACTTCGGTGAGATGTTCCTGTGTCTTCCCATCTCCGTTGGCTAATGCTTCCGGATCTAGCCACCACCTCCTAGCCATGCGATTTTCTTTTCTCTTGCTGCCTACCGCACCCACGGCCTACTGTCCACCCATGGCTTCGACTGGACCGTCATTGCTTCGATGCAATATCACCTACTGTCGGTCAGCCACGTCCTCACATACTTCCTTCACTGCTGGAAAAACCCTGGAAAAACCCTTTTTAGTTTTGGTTTGTAACTCCTTTAATCTCAAATTACAAACTAAAACTATAAAAGCAAGATTAAAGATGCGTTTCTTTAGTCCTGCCCACCCGCCATGCACCGAAGATCTGAGAGAGAGGGAGAAAGAGAGGGAGAGAGAGAGAGCTGAGAGATGGTGATGGGGGAGGTTTTGAGAGGGAGAGATATATATTTTAAGTCCGCGTGCGTAATCCCGAGACGATGTTATATTGATCCCAGTTGAAATAAAGACCAGGACTAAAAAAGTAATCTTTAGTCCCGGTTGATAACACCAACCGGGACTAAAATAATTGTGGTCTGACACGGCTGCATATTTTTTAAATCAAGACTAAAAATAAACTTTTGTCTTGGTTAGTAACATCAAACAGAATTAAAGATTTAACCGGGACTAAAAATATTTTTAGTCTTGGTTCCTATTGAAACCAATACTATTATAAATTTTGACAGATGGATCAAAGATCAATTCTCCACTCTGAAGTTCACTTGTCTTCTCCCGACCTCACCCTGAACCTAAATCCACCAGCCCTGGTTTTGCTGCGCACCTTTGTCGAAATTGAGGAGCTCACTAGAGAAGAAGGCCAAACGCAAATGGATTCAAATGCCAAGAATTTTGCTTTTCTCGTAAAAAACTTCTAGCTAAGTGTTGTATAACAAATCCGTAAAAAGATAGTATGATGTCACCGTCAGCTTACGAAGCTTCTGAAGTCGAAAATCGGCGGCGGCGAGTTGTTACTTGTCTTTTTGGCCGTACGGTTGGACGGCGCTACAGCAGTAGAGCCTTAAATTTCTGCCTCGATCTCTCACGTGTCTTTTCTGAAGAATCGTCCTGGAATAGCGATTATCTTCTGGCCAGTCCCATCTTAGCATCCGGCACACAGGAACAGTGGTGACCAGTGGTAAATCGAGCAAAAACATGTGTCATGTCAAACTGTTAGAAGTCTCGATGAAAGCGCAGGTTTTTGGGAGGGAGCTGGTATATATGAGTAACAGAGTTAACAAAGTAAGAGACGTGTAGATCGAGCAGATGGTTCATGAGTCATGATCGCTCTCCTCGCCACTTGCCATCCAAATCCAACTATATCCAAGGCCCTGCTCCATGATAGGATAGGACTCCTGGAAAGAATGGTGCTATCGGCCAATCGGAGATGAAGTTTCGGTCGATCGTGCTCCACCTACACGATGACCAAGCCTTTACTGAGTTCCCTACAGAGTACGGACAGGCTCATCCATGGCTGCTAATTGATCGACCTTGTGGTCTGTCACCTCGATTAATTGGCTCGAACCATAACCATAAAATCACGTCGCCTTCGGTTTTAAAACAGAGCCATTTACCGTACCATAATGTACATGTTTGCTTTACCAATCTTCACGATGACCTAGGAAATACGTTATATTTTAACTGATGTGACAATAGTGAATATATGGGTAGTTAATTATTTGTGACACCAAGTCCATCACAATTATACATGTGTAGCGTGTATATCGCATAGCCAAAATCACTTAACGTATAAGCAAGACAAGACCATCTTAGGATAGGGATTATATACATGGGCGAAAACGTCTAGGGGATCGAAGGGATGGTTAGATATAGTGCTAGATGGAATTTCATGTAAAATTTAGGGTGCATATGAACTTTTTCACTTCCAATATAATCTAAACGTCTTTCTGCCACGTTTTAGCTTTAAGATTCGAAAGAACAATAAATTCATTTAAAAATTGAAGGATAGGCTGAGGGTTAATAGGAAATGGATAAGGAATGACACGACTAGTATATAGAAGTAGCATACAACCATGAAATTTTTGAAGAATAGACCAGTGGAATAGACATGCTCAAATTATATCCGTAATTGTGTACCACCTCGTAGAAAAAAAAGCCAGGAATTCACTAACATTTTAGGTTTATAGTCCAGCAGTATATATATGCTAATGGTAACTGCTAAATAAGAGCCGTCAGCGTCCGGGTTCACTACGTCAGCATCCAGCTGTCGTTTCATTGTTGTCGTCACTAGTCAGTAACCTGCAGGTGACGGCAAGTGTTTTTGGTTCCTATCGGTAGAGGAGTTAGAGGAGCAGCATTTGTAAGCTTGTACAAACTCAATCCACCAATAATCCATCAGAATCTACCTGCTCGCTGATCAATTAATTCATGTCCTCTGACCTCGCGCGGTGCACTTTAATGAAGATCACATCTGCATCGTGCTGTATTCCAGCCGGCACTGACTTTGGACCTATATATACGAAGAACTATCCTGGCTCTGTTTGGGTCAATACACGAAGAATTTTACCGTAATCATTTCAATTCATAATATACATGAGACAAATTCGTGCTCTAAATTAAACTTGCCTAAGTTTGTTGAAAAAATACATGATTTCGTAGGTCGTTAAGACTTACAGTTTTGCTATTTCACATTCGACAGGGTTTTTAGGCTCATATCTTTTACTTTTTCATTCGTAGGATATTATTTAACTTGTAGTTACAATATTTACAGAGTTTACATTACATTTATTTTTTCTCTAGATTTAGACTTTTAACATATTTGTTTTTTGGGTTATTTTATTTAAAACGGGCTACGTCCATTAATTAAACATTCTGCAAATTCAAAGTCTGTCGCAAGATTAAAGAGGATAAACAAGCTGCATCTGCCTACAGAAGCTGAGACAAAGCGGCGAAGATTAAGAATGTAACGTAGTACGTGCTGCTTACCCTAGCTAATGTGGCAAGCTGGCAACGGGTAGGAAAATTGTACAATGCTCAAAGCTACGCGTCGTGCGGCTGCGGCCGCCTATACCACGGGTTTCGCTTAGAAATAGCCGGAGTACTTGCAGTTGTCCAAGAAATCGGCGTCCAGCGAGAACATGAACTCCATGTCGTCTCCCATGGAGGAGTTCGTCTTGGAGTCGAGCTCCACGTCGGGCACGTTCCGGACTCCGGCCATGCTGCTGCTACCACCCAGCTCGTAGACGCTGCCGCTAACCTGGCAGTGCGACGTCGCCGGTGACACGAAGGGGGACGACGACGATGCGTCGACGGCCGTGGAGGTGAACGTGAACGGCCGCGACGTGGGTTCCAGCGCCTGCACGGCCCCCTCGTCCTTGGCGGGCATGAACGCAACCGAGACGGTGTTGTGCTCCTGCGGCCCAGGCTGCGGAGGAGGCGGCGGTTGCTCCGCGCTCGCCGCGGAGCGCGCGCCCTGTGCGCACGTGTGGTCGCCGTGGTACACGACGTCGAAGAGCAGCGGGTCGCCGTCGGCGCGCTGCACCTGCTTACTGGCGTGGCAGCCCTGCGTATGCCGGTGCGTGCACCGGAAGTAGGCTCTGCAAGCGAGAGAGTTCGTTAGTTTACGAGCCGGACAAACACGTTCGTGCGCCGCGCTGAGAAGGAATGCTGCGCTGACCTTGGGTACTTGGCGCCGAGGATGTCCTTCTGCCCGTACTTCCTCCAGCTGAACCCGTCGTCGAGGGGGCGGACGTCCTGAACGGAGCTCACCCTCACCTGCTTGCTCCACTTGGGCAGCGTCTTCCTGCATTAATTAATCATCGCGATCGCCAGCCACCACGATTAATAAACTAAAACGCGCCAATAACGTAATCGCATCAACTAGGCATCGCTCTTAATCAATTACCTCTTCTTGCACGGCCCCGCCGCATTGGCGCGGCACCGGGAGTCGGCGCCGTGGTCCGAGCCGGCGCTACCGTCGGCGGACGGCGGCGACTCAGGCGCGGCGCCGGCCGGATGCATCAGGCGCCCGGCGGCCTCCGCGCAGCAGGACCTCGCGATGCTTATAGACCGGTCGATCGACGACAGCATGCGGGACACCAGCGCGCGGCACCGCTCGTCCGTGCCGGCCATCGCCGCCGCAGGCGCCGCTCCACCCCCACCGCCGCTGCCTCCATGAGGGCCCATCTCCGCCTCCAGGTGCCTCGCCATGCCTTGCATCTGCACCAGCTCGGCCACCAGCGCGCACCTCCCGGCGCTGCCGTACCTGCTGCCGTCCGACGACGAGCCCTCCATCCGTTGTCACAGCAAGCTTGATCGATCGGTCACTCACTCTCACCAGCCAGCGCCGCTGCTCATGCCACTCGCTAGCCAGCCGGTCGTGTGTGTCGCCAGACGATCGATGTGTGTGCGTGGCAGCGGGGGAGAACGGGAAGGCGGCCTCTTTATAGCCGGCGTCACATTAGGCTGGGCACTAGTTAGCTCAGCTTATGCTCCGTCACTTGGAAGAGTAAGAAGTTTGACCGGACTATGACGGACGAAAAAGGGGATTTTCCAGGGTGTTTAAAGGGACGTGGTGCGTGTAATGTTCAAAGGGTTGGACCGGTCTTTGGTCGTGGGACCAAGCTACTAGACACACTAGAGAATCGACGTGGAGAGCTACCTTGGTCTCGCGCATCCTTTGACCGGATCATCAGCTGGAGATCGTTGTTTTGGTGTTATATTGCTACGTTATTAGTTACTGCAGTTATTACGAGCGGATTTGTTGTGAGGAAAATCCTGATTAATTAGGACATCCCAATACATATTTTTTAATGCATAGAATATTATATAAAAAATTATACTTCTTAATATAAAAATTTATCTAACATAAAATATCGTAATTAAGAAATAGATTCTTGTTGATAATCGTAGAGACTTTGATTCTTATACTTGATTTTTAAAGATTTTTTTATTATATCATTTGTCATATTAATAAATTGCTTATGTGACGATATAATTAATATCTATAGAAATTTTTATATTGAAAGTGCCTGTAGAAAATGAAACCTTCTGAACGAAATTGCATGGTTCCCAGAACTCGTGCTTTTGAAGCTGGTGCTGCTGAAATGCTTATGCCGTGGTAACTTGTTTAGGGGGAGATGAGTACGATTTGGTGATGATTGAGATATATCTGCGTAAGCTGGGGTTGAGGGGTGCTAGTCCTTCACTCTCTCGTGATTGGCTATATCCGTCTCCAATTTGGCGGGACAGATCATAAATAACGTGGGTTCCATACCTTAGCTTAGTAGACCTTACCTGACCAGACAACAGCGGATCAACGTTAACCAGGACGAAGGTCGGGTTGGGAAAACTAGTGGGGCGATCGATGGGCGGCCATGGCGTCGAGGTGGGACGCCATGTCAGCGACTCGGCGGCGGGCTAATTAGCGCGGGCTCACCACCACGTACACGAATAAAGGTGCATTGAAGGAACGGGTCGTGCAACTGCTGATCTGAGCACGTTCTTCACAACCCCGGCCAGATTGCAAAGCTACGCGCACTCGGCTCTCTCTCTGACAGTAGTGGACCAGAGAACACGGTGGCCAGGCCCGCTGGTCAGCCAGACCGGGTGGTGACCTGCGCGAGGCGGTCGTCGTGCGCATCTTTCATGGCGCACGTTTGTGTCCGAGCCTGTGCAGGCCCCGGTGCGGCGAGGGGTGCTCACTCCGGAAAGGCTAGGGGGGGACTTCGTGAAGTTTCCGCTGCTTGCACTTACTGTGGGCCCGAAGTGCTACCTGGGCCACCTGTCGGTAGCGTCAAAGCATCTTCTCGCGCTTTGCGGAGGCATCGGCATTCAGAGTGGATAACCCGACGCCTACGCGTCCAAAGGCAAGAGAAAGATGACGCGTACAGAAAGTAGCAGACTTTGCAGTGGGGAGGGAAGAGGAACGGAATCCACCACGCACACACACACACCGCCTGATGCCACAGCTTGTTGTTGTTAAACACCCACTCAAAGACCCAAGTGTGCTTGATCCATATGTACTTTGCCAATGGTTTGCTTTAATTTCCCTCTCAACGGAATTTCTTGCTTCGCCCGTGGCCTCTCAAAACCGTTCGTGAAGTGGCCTGCGTTGAGATGACTCGTCGTCGGTGATTGACATGGGTGACTGATAAGGAAGCAAATCTCTCAGTATGGATCTCAACTTACATATGGATCTCAACTTAAGTCAGAGGATGATAGAATTTTTTGTCCTTCACTCTTTTATTATTAGTTGGAGTAGGGTTATTTATATGTCACAAAATAATTATTATGGGGAGCTTTTCAACCTACCAATTTTTTAACGTATCTCGAGTCTTGCATCATACTTCCTTCGTAAAAAAAATCAATCCTAACTATGAACCTTAACACATATGTACTAGTTAGCTAAACTTGTCTATTCGGTTTAAGTCCTCGAGTCCTCGATTACAGATGTTTGTATTAATTTATGGCTAATTTTTTAGTGGTAGACAATGTATCTGAAGAAAGCATGGGCCTCTCGGAGTTGCTCATCATAGGAGTAGGGTGTGATTCCTTGAAATATATATAGTGATTTTGTTAATATCAAGATATATGTCAGTCTATTTTTTTCAATGTGTTAAAAAAAAGTAGGATGTACACGTGCATATATAAGCATTTACATTTATACTGTGTTTTTTTTAAAAAAGTGTATGTGCACCTTAGTTTTGGAGAAAGCTTGTCATACATGTCGCTGAACTTTCATAAAAAGCGTAAGATTCCTCCTAAACTTCGAAACTAGACACTATTTATCCTAAACTATCCATACAACAAACTTTCAGATTTGAAATTTTATACGTGACATTAAAATATTCTTAAAAATTATCACTTATTATATACAGTATGTGTCAGTATGAAAGATAAAACATACCTCTTATACATAGGTTAATGAAATACGACAATACCATACAACCAATAATATACGAGAAGGTATCCTCTAATTAAGGAGATACGACTAATAAAGAGGAAAATTATCTTGCCGAAATAAAAGGTGTCAGAGTCCTAGTCGGAGAACATAAGGTTTTCTTAGGCCTGTATTATGTTATATCTCTTTGAGTTCTTCTTACAGAGGAAGACAATCTTTGCTATATATACAAGGCCATGTGTTTAGGGAGGGGATCGACTTAAAAGTCATAGCCAAAGCCACACCCAGAAGCAATCCGGAGGAAGTTAGCATCTTATTCGCCGAATAGATCTTGTCAGGCTATTTTCGACAACCCCTAATCGATGGATTCACCTAGTTGTTTTATTCCCCATTGTACTCTGAGCGATATTCCCATCCCTAATACATACAAACTGGAACAGGGTTGTTACTCTTTCTGAGGGCCTAAACCAGTATAAATCCTTGTTCCCTGTTTGCTTGATCTATTCTCGCGTATACCCTGGTTCCGACGTTCCTCATACTATACAAATACCATAGTCAGTGTATAGCTCGTCGACAGTGGCGTGCTAAGTAGGGGGCTTGATGCTAAAAGGTTTTGACAAGATGACAACAAGAGCGGGATTTTTCGACGAGGGCTTCTACGACTAGCCTGGTCTGGGAGATCCAACCCAGCTAGCCTTCACCATGGTCCAAGTCGGTTCCATCATCCTTATTATCTTTGCCATCGTTCTGATCTCACCCTTCTTAGCACATGCTGAGGATGAGGCCATGACAATGGCATGAGCGAATACAACTCCTCAGACGGACACCTCTCCGGTTCGTATCGAGAATGAGGCATCAAGATCTCAATTTGTCGACAGAAAGCCTAAAGCAGCCTGACCTTCGGCTCTAGCCGACAAGCGTGCGCTGACAAGGAAGTCTGCCTACAAAGATAGAGCATGTTGTCCAATCCACAAGACTTCTAGTCATCCGTTGGTTGGATGCAGCGTCATAATTCAAGCAAAGGCCAAGCTCGATGCTTGCGAGGAGCAGGGGATTCAACGCGTTTCTCCACACAAGGCGTGGTGCCCAATCCATAAATCAAAGAATCACCCCCTAACCAGTTGCAAGATATTCCTGAAGCATGCGGAACCAATCACTCGAGTTTCATGTTGACCGATCCACTCTCGTAGAGATCAATCTCGTACAACGTCTGTGGACGACAACCCTTCAGACCGCATGGTGGGTTACATCGGGATTGACCCTAATGAACCATTTATTCTCCATAACCTGGACATCATGGAATTCTCTAGCTCCAGCTCTTTGTGTGATGTGAACATGGTTGGCGTCGAGATCAAAGACATGGGTTCAGACAATCGTACACCGCGGGGTTCTATAGAGGAGGAAGAATTCATCCGATCTCGAGATGCAGCCCCTCCCCAAGCAAAACCTGTCCATACTCCCGCCGAACATTTCATCATCATCAATAGTCTGCTTTGACAACCTCCTTTCGATCCAGTAACCCACTCGAAAGTAGATGCGTGGTTAAAGCGAATGGAATCTACTATCACAAACCTCAGCTCTGCCTTTATGGTGGTGGCATGCCCACCATCTCACAAACGTCTCCTCTCAGGTTGATGAGGTTGGCGAGAACGTTGACGCCGCTAACGGCCCTCGAGGCGGTGAACCTCGCATTCTCGATAACACCTCGCCACAGCAGCGAGCTCAACGAGTGCCTTCCCGAAAAGATGCTCACAACCTTTGTGAGCAACTAAACAGCCGAAGGCAACAACAACAGGATCAACACGATGATGGACGCTGACAACCCTAAGATCATCAGTACAGGGGCAATCATCGGGATGATGATCATGATTGTGACCAAGCTCGTGGTCACCACAATACACCAATATCCCAAGGTGATAATGAGAGAGCTCCACGTCACGTCCGTGATGAAGAATAAGACTCCCGATCTCTGTCCCCAAGACATGGCCGAAGTCACGATCGTTGACTTTGTGACTGCACACCAGAATACAGTGATCTTTTGTCATATTCTTCGTCATCTTCTATGGGCGATTCGCGTGGCCGCCGTGGTCATCAGCCACCCTTCCTACCCGGAGACTGATGCAGAGCCTTTAAGCCTTCCGTTTGAGAAGTAAATTGGCCCCCAAAATTCCGTCCCACAGCAGTAGAGAAGTATGACGGGAGCACAGATCTAGAGGAGTTCCTACACGTATACTGTCCAATACGCCACCGGCGCAGATGACAACACACTTGCAAATTATTTGCCAACAACATTGAAGGGATCTGCTTGGTCATGGCTTGTTCACCTTCCCTGAAATTTTCTTCCTGGGCAAACCTTTGGAAGCAATTTGTCGCGAATTTTCAAGGCACCTACAAAACCCATGCGGTCGAGGATGATCTACACGCCCTTAGACAGAAGCCCGGTGAACCTCTTTGAGATTTTATTCGGCGTTTCAACGAATGTCAGAACACAATCCCCGAGATCACGAACACATCTATAATATGGGCGTTCAAGGCATGTGACCTTCGCCATGAAGCTGTTCGAGATCATTGATAGGTGCACCCACGCAGATGAAGCGATCCAAAGGAACGACAGGAAAGCAAAAGCGGTGAAAGAGAAGCAACCAGCCAAAAAGGACAAACTGGAACCAAGCCAAAAATCCAGTTGCAAGAAAGGAGGAAAGACAAAGGCATAGTCCGAGGTTCTTGTCATAGAACAAGATAAAAACACTCTCTAACGTCCTCCTCCTCAAGACGACGGCCCATTACAACAATGATGTCTGGTGCACAAGACCAGCGCTCACACGTTCGAGGAGTGCAGTGTATTCCAGAAGACCAGGGCTAGGAAGATAGCCCAAGATAAGGGAAAGAGGGTTCACATGGTAGAGAAGGGCAAGCACGACCCTCCGTCCGACGACAAACCAAATTTCCCCGACTTCGACTAGCACGTGACCCACATCTTCGGCGGCTCAACCTCTTATTCTTCAAAAAGAGAATACAAGAAGGCAGAACGCGAGGTATGCTCCACAACCCAAGGGTCTATGTCTAAAATGAAGTGGTCAGATCAAAGGAACACTAAATTTGACGACAACCCCTGGGAGATATCTGACAGTAGTCAAACCTACTATCTGGAACACTAAAGTTTGCCGATTTTTCATTGACGGCGGCAACTCCATCAACCTCCTTTTCGCTAGCACGCTCGATGTAATGGGGATCCCGAGAAGCGAGTTCATACCTTTAGAGCAGCCCTTCCATGGCATCACCCAAGAATCATCAAGGCCTCTAGGAAAGATCCCATTGCTCGTAACCATTGGCAGAGTTGATAACTTTCGAATAGAGCAAATCACGTTCAACGCAGCGGAGTTCGACACTGCCTACAACGCTATTCTCGGGAGAACAGTACTCACCAAGTTCATGGCGGCTTCACATTACGATTATCAACTGATCAAGGTACCAGGACCCAAAGGGATAATCATGATACTAGGAAACGCAAAGATGGCCATGCAGTGTGACAAGAGGAGACTTGATTTAATCAAGCGAACTCCCACCACGCCACCACAACTGAGCCCCCTCGAAAGGTGACCAAACCCATTGTGGCACCCAAACCAGACGGGGCTATAAAGATAATATCGTTGTCTAGTAGCACCCCCGACAAGACGGTCAAGATCGGGGCCGAGCTCGGCAGCAAATAGAAACTCGAGTTCATCACCTTCCTCTGCGACAATGCAGACGTGTTCGCCTGGCAACCCTCCGACATGCCTGGGGTCCCCAGGGAGGTGATTGAGCATAAATTGATGGTTCGGCCCAACGCAAAACATATCAAGTAGAAATTGCATTGTTTTGCTCCAGACCATAAAGGGGCTATGCGACACGAACTCAACAAACTTCTCAAAGCCAGTTTCATCAGAGAAGTCCTTCATCCAGAGTGGCTCGCAAATCCAGTCATGGTGCGCAAAATCAACGACAAGTGGAGGATGTGCGTAGACTTCACCGACCTCAGCAAGGTGTGCTCGAAAGACTACTTTCCCCTTCCATGTATCGACCTACTGATAGATTCTACTGCTGGATGTGAGTTGTTGAGTTTCCTCGACACACATTCCGTGTACCATCAAATCAGCATGGCCAAGGAAGACTAGGAAAAGACGGTCTTCATCACGCCCTTTGGTTTATTCTACTACGTCAAGATGCCCTTTGGCCTGATCTATGCCGGGTCCACATACCAGCGCGAGATTCAGGGGGCTTTTCAATCTCAACTTGGCAATAATGTTGAGGCCTACATCGATGACATCGTGGTCAAAACAAAGACGTGAGATCACCTCATCGATGACCTATGGGAAACGTTCAAGAATCTTCGACAACATTGGCTCAAGCTAAACCCGGAGAAGTGCATGTTCGGAGCACCATTGGGCAAACTTCTCGGCTTTCTCATCTCTGGGCGAAGTATCAAAGCAAACTGGACAAATCAAGGCCATCAAGAGCATGATGTCATCGACTAGGACCAAAGAAGTCCAGAAGCTTACAAGATGCATGGCAGCCCTTAGTCGATTTGTGGCCAGGATGGGAGAATGAGGACTACCTTTCTTCAGCCTTCTAAAGCAATAAGACAAGTTCGAGTGGACATTAGAGGCCGAAGAGGCATTCTCCGCACTCAAGCGATACCTCGCCAATCCACCTATCCTCGTCGGCCCACAACCACAAGAGGAACTCTTCCTCTACATAGCTGCAACACCATACTTTGTAAGCACCATCATAATTGTTGAACACGAGAAAGTACAATGTCCAGTCTACTACGTCAATGAAGTATTGCATGACACCAAGGCTAGATATCCCCATATCTAGAAGTTGTTCTACGTCATGGTCATGATATCCTGAAAGTTGTGCCACTACTTCTAGGCCCACAAGGTCACGGTCGTCTCCTCATATCCCCTTGGTGAAGTTGTTTGCAACAGAGAGGGCGCATGATGCATTGCCAAATGGGTCGTTGAGCTCAGCTAATTCAATGTCCATTTCATCCCACGAACAGCCGTCAAGTCCCAGGTACTCGCAGACTTCATCGCCGACTAGACCGTCCCCGAGGATGGCAAAGTTGATCGAACGAACAATGAGCGATGGACAATGGCCTTCGATAGGGCTTTCAACAGCCAGGGAGCATGAGCTAGATTCATTCTTGCCAAACCGCTAATCGAATTCCTCAACGTCGACAAGTTGCCAAATGATGGCACGAAAGCAGAGAAACTTTTCCAACATGTCAAGGCCTACTTTATGATCGAAAACGATCTATACAAGAAAGTCGCCTATGGGGTACTACTAAAGTGCATCACATCTGACGGCGGCAAGGAGCTACTGCTCGACATTCACGAAGGAATCTATATAGACAAAGCCTTCCGACAAGGTTTTTACTAGCCATCGGGCCTTCAAGATGCCTCCGATATGATAGAACGGTGCGAAGCTTGGCAGTTCCACAGCAAACACACCAAGTTACTAACCCAAGCCCTCAAAACCATCCCTTTGTCCTGGCCATTCTTGTGCTGGGGGCTTGACATCCTCGGGCCCTTTCCAAAAAGCCGAGGTGGCTACAAGTTCTTGTTTGTGGCTATCGATAAATTCACTAAGTGGATCGAAGTGGAGCCAACAAGAGAAATCAGAGCCAAACATGCAATCAAGTTCATTAAAGGGATATTTTGCCGATATGGGCTCTCAAACCGTATATTGAGAGACAACGGCTCCTAGTTCACGAGCGCCCACTTTCAGGAGTACTGCTTGGAATACGGAGTCAAAATCTGCTTCGCGTCGGTGTCCCATCCTCAGAGCAACGGGCAAGTGGAGCGAGCAAACGGGATCATGCTCCAGGGGATCAAAACACGTGTATACGATAGGCTTATGGCCTACGCGACTCACGATGGGTTGAGGGGCTCCCTTTTTTTCTATGGGCCGTCCGTACCACTCCGACTACACCAACCAAAGAGACCATGTTTTCCCTTGTGTATAGATCTGAAGCTATGCTCCCTATCGAGGTAAGCTATCGATCAACACGGTTTTGGGTGTACTCGGATGAGGACCGGGACGACAGGTGAGCAGACGATGTCAACCTGTTAGAAGAGCACCGAGAATGAGTTGCCATCCGAGCAGCCAGATAACAGCAAGCCTTACATCGCTACCACAAGAAGCGCATTCAAGCGTATACACTTGACATCGATGATACATCCTCCGACAAGTACAAAACCAGGCAGGGCGCAACAAGCTCTCACTTGAACGGGAAGGATCATACACGATGGTACAAGTGTTACGGCTAGGTGCGTACAAAATTGCTGACAATGAAGGTCGTGAATTATCCAATTCTTGGAACATCGATCAACTACGAAAATTCTATGTATAAAACCGATGACTAGTTTGTAAGTTGTTCAATACAAGTTCATATATATAAATATATATATACACATATACACATCTTTTTGTTTTATATAGTACAGTATTTTGTCCAACAAACCCCTTTTTCTTCTTAATGTCGCATATTGAAGTTGTTTCTTATTGACCTATTACGTTAAGTCTAACTAGTTACGGGTCTCAACACCCGCTGGGATGCCCGGCACAATTGGGCTAGTGGGATGCAAAGGGTCAACCGACCATGTCAGATTTGGTCATGTTAGAGCACACATTGTAACGTATTAATTAGCCATGTACTCGGGAGATTCTCCCAACTTCATGGCTAGGGGCTAGGAATTCGCTGCTTCAACCACGGTCTAGTATGAAAATTCAAGCTACTTTTTTGGAAAGATTATAATTTTTATAAAACTAGCTGGGGGCTAGGAAGGGTACCTGAATTCACAACACCGAGATCGGTTCAAGCGAAGAAGTACTTTTCTACTGTTATAGTAAATATCACCATTCAATAGATTACAACAAAATGTTAAAGTTTTAGTGCCTACTAATATCTTATCTAGTCTATTTCATTATAGGGCAGTATGATGGCTGAACCTACCAGGAGGGCCACTGCCACTGCATCGAGGCGAACACATCCTCGACAAGTGGAGTGAGGGACTGCGCCAGTTAGTCAATCTCGACAGAAGTTCTCCGAGAACGAGAAAACCCCTCCCACAAGAAGCTTAGATTCATATGGGGACGCGATTCACAGATACAAGCAAGGATGTGCCTGCCTGCATACCTTCTGGCTTGATGACATTCATTCTTCAGACTATTGTCGATCCATTCAGCGATACCGGCAAGTCCTTCACATGTACTCCGCAGCCACCCTAGATAGCCCCATATTGACTTCTCTGGAGAGGGACAGACCACGCGCAACTCTTGACAAAGCCGATGTAGGGCATAGCAGCTGTTCTTTAGATAGGAGGAGATCCATATCTCCCTGCCATTGAGAAGTTCCACACTTTGTTCCCTATTGATGTTGTCAGAGGTCCGTTCTAGTTCTTCTTTCTTGTACATCGTCTTCCAGTACTCGGCCAGCCATCCCGCCTCTTCGAGAGAACCTACAAGGCCTAAAAATGATAGTGGCAACATTAGCACCCCTTGATCTGAGTGCAAGGGCAGTAAGCTATAATGTAGTAGGCTCCGTACTTTGGCATTACTCATGAAGAAGGGCAATATGGTTCTCTTGAGAGGTCAACACGTCATCGGGAGTAATGGCGACAAGAGCACATCCATCGCCGCTCGGGGTGGATGAAGCCTGGGGCATACTGGGTCCAATGATTAAGTCTGACGAGCGCCCGCCATGCTGGGCGTCCTCGTTCTCGACTTCAAGAAATCTATAATACAAGGACTCCAAGACAACAAAAGCCCTAAGTAGGATGGAGCGAAAAGGAAGTGTTATTGAACATCAAACCCACCACTTGTCCTTATTTACTACAATAAAGGGCAAAAACAAAATATTTACTCTTGGAAAAAAGGGATCACGGAGTCCCCGAGAACCTCCACCTCCAACATGGCGTTGTCACAGCATTACGCGAGGATGTGGCATGAGCTGGACTTGAGTGCAGTTCGTACCCCATCTGCCACCTGCTTGGCATGGTCGTTGGCGGCGATCTCCAGCGCAGTAATGAGCGACCCTAGAGATCCCATCATCATTGTCTCATCGGGGAAGGCAAGATGGTCGATGCTTTTTCCTAGGCTCTTGGCCACCACATCGAGACGCCCATAGTTCTCATGCAGAGCTTGATGGAGAGAGGTCAGGTTGCCTCTCGACTCCGCAAGGTCGCACTCGCATTGTCGTTCATTCCCCACCACCACCACCCGCACTCACCATAGGGTTCACCAGTCTGTTCTTGCGAGGTGGCAAGATGGAATTCGTTGGGGCAATGTGCACGTGGCACGTTGCACCCCTCATCTTCCTCCAGCAGACTTGGGCGTGTAGAAGGCTGCATGCAACATCACGTTCCTGAGATGTGGGCGAGTGAGTTGTTCTCCAACTATCTTCCTCCTACAATTGTGTTCCTCCTGCAAAAAAAATCATGATGTTGGGTTGGAGTTAAGCCCTTGGACCCACCTAGTAAGGCGGAGAAACCCTCAAAGTGTGCCCGGGCTATGAGATGTGCTCGGGCTCCCGCATGGAGCCCCTAGCTACTTGTATTGCACCCCGGGGCAACCACTTACCCAGGGCTTGTTCTATGCCCGAGGCCCTCAGGTGGACCCGGGGATCCGCATGCGCTCCCTCTGCTTTTTTACAGAATATCTTGTTAATTTGGACAAGTTTGTCGAAGATATAGAGAACAAAGTGGTTCATGATGGACAAGGTCTTGGAGGGAAATTCAAACGTCACAAGTTGCATCTTTAACACCTTGAAGATGTAGATCTTGTATGTTCTACTTATATTCCTCATGTCCCTCGAGCATTCGGGGGTCGAGCGCGAGGGAGATGTGTCCCAAACGCATCCCTAGGGGGCCTTGCCCGGAGGCCGGATGTGCTCGGGCATAGCCTACGAGGGCCGTGCCCGAGGATGGATATGCCCCGAGCAGTCGTGCTCGGTGGCCGATATGCTCCGAGCACAACCTATGAGAGGTTCATACTCAAGGATTGGTGATAGGAATGTCTGAGTAGCCGGTGATGCGGACTCTGGTTCCTACTTACGTGACAATGTTCAACAGGATTTTTCTATATTTTTTATTTAAATTGTATTTTTAAAAAAACAGGCTATGTATTTAATATTTAATAATCACTAACTCAATTAAAAACATATGTGACAAATAGATCGAGTTAAACTTTCTCGTAAAAGATGATTTTATTCGGATATAACCATTATTTTATAGGGAAAACAATATTTCAGTTTTGAATGCTCCATATGTTATTATTTATTTGGAATTATGTCTAGGTTATTTACTCAAATTCTCATAACTAATACCCCTCCATTATGTTAGGTATGGCTCTTAATCAACATCAAATATTAAAAGGATGGATGTAGTATACATTTTCAGGATAAATCCAACTATCATATCAACACCACGTTGAATCTAAGTCAAATGATGAAAAGTAAACAATATAGGAAATTCAGGGATGAATGGTGTCCAGTTTTGATGTTTTGAATGGTTTTTTAAAGACTTTAAAATAAAAGTTTCAGGGATGTAAAATGAAAATTTTAAGTTATTTATCATAAAAATAACGATTTACTCGATTGCAACGTAAGCACTGTGCCGTACGTGTATAAACAGGCATGCATTCGACAACCAGGTCACTAAAAAAGAACTCGCGATCGAATAATCATCCTTGGCCGCATGTTACTAGTAGCAATTAGTGGGTTCTATTCCACGAAACTAGGAAAAGTACGTTAACACGGTATTCAATGTTTTCATACTAGTTTTGACATGTTCCAAGCACTCAGAAGATCTCGATCTCTTTTACCACGTTTGCTTGCAGCTCTACCGTTCACTCCACTGGTATCGTTTTCACTGGGAATTTACTTGGATATGAAGACGCCACTGGGGCTCACGGTACATTTGTGCACTTATTCACGCCGCCTCAGCTTTCTTTTAGCTGCCTGCTTAAAATTGTTTATTCGATTCCCGGTTTGATTCCGTCCTCTTCGACAAAGTGATTAATTTAGAGTTCATTTTCAGTGACAACGATGGAGGAGTTTGTACTTATTTAGTTCGTTGTATTATGGAGGATAAGAATTTGAGATTATTGGACTGAAGCCTAGAAGATCTACTGGTTCAAACTCACTGCAATACGTTATCACCAACGAGATTGACAGCAGTGGCCGAGCTAGCAACGTTATCTATCCTATAGGCCACGAAGTGTGTATTCTTATTGGCTTAGTCATAAACCCATAGTACATCGATTGTAGTGTTGGCCCTGGGCAGTCGTCTGACCTGTCTGGAAGCTAACCCAAGTGCTGATTGATTGGAAGCTTTGTCAAAGTTTGTCATGTTAAATATTAGATAAGTTTCACTAATTAGATAGCTATTTGGTTATATTCAAAGTTGTGATAAGATTTTTTCCAACGTATTAGGTCCCACACGTCAATAACTAAAAAAAATAGCAAGATTTCTTTAGAATTGCTCAGATATGACTAAGAAATTGATCGTTACAACTTAGACAAGTATGTCAATATTTATATTAGTAGATGTTGACAAAGTACAGCTAGAAACTAAACACCCTCTTAGGCCTGTCAATATTTATATTAGTAGATGGTGACAAAGTACACCTAGAAACCAAACACCCTCCTCGTTTCTTCCCGCGCTCTTTTAATTTTAAATTTTTTATTTTCCACGTGTATGTTTATCAAAGTGCTAAATGTTGTGTTTTTTTATAAAAGAATTGTAAGAAAGTTCCTTTAAAAGTCGTATTAATTTATTTTTAATTTTACGCTAACATTTAAGTAATCATGTGCTAAAAAATAACTCCGCTCTACATGCATACAAGATTAGTTTCAACCCTAAAAGCTAAACATAACCTTAATATGACACAACGTGATTATTAATACTCCATAGGAGCAAGAGTATACATCAAAATCAAATTATTATCACGTTAAGAGACATTTGCTAAAAAAAGAAGTTGATAACTAAACAGTGGTGATTAAGCACTATTCCAGTACAACTCCCTGGGATGCACCACTGTTTCCTGGGATGAATAGTAGTTATACAGTTCCCTGATACAGATCATCTTTGATAGTTGCTAGTATATGACAGGGATCCAGTGATAAAATCTTTGGAAAAAAAAGTTATCACCCGGACCATTACAATGTTGAATTGCTTGTCGGCACAATTCCGACATGTACACACATTATGCATTCACATGTACTGTAGGTATTTCTCTGTAGAAGATTCGTGGCTAAGAACATTAGTGTCGTGAGTGCTGATTATCTTCTAGATGTACCTACTAGTACTGTCGAGTGTTGACCGTGGACCGGTCAGTCCGAGAGTGAGCCGGTAGACTGCGACCAACCACAAAAAACGCACTGATTCGTCGGCAAACAGCTGGAAAAATACACTACACAGCATACGGCGGAAGAGCAAGCGTTCTGGACGGAACCGTGGTACCCCAGAAATACCGAAACAACTATGACGCTATTTCATCTTTTATAAAAAAAATATTTCAGCAGTCAATGAAATAATATTTTAATTTTTAAAAATAATACAATATAATTAAATCATCAGATAAAACAAATAATTTTTAAGCTGTTGAAACACAACTGTAACAATCGAAGAAAAATAAAACACCATCCGAAACCAACTGTAACATTTTTTCAAACTAATGAAACATCGAGATGCATAAATTGAAACATTGAAAATTCACAATGCACTCATCCACTCTTCCGGTGCGCTCCTCTCTTGTGTGCTTCCTGTAGTGAAGGCATGACGTCGTCTTTGAGCATGTCAGTCTTCTAAAATATGAGAGCAGATAAAAGGTTGTCGCCTAGATCTAGGAGCTCAAGACAAAAAAATCATCACATAACGATCGCCTCAAGATCATCTTCCCTAACAACGATGGCCACGACGGCGTCGTGGGCTGCCCTCGGTGTCAGACCTCCCTTTCCCTTAACTACCTCCACTCACATGCCATAGAGATGAATCTAGCCATCCTAGGTATATATCCCCTTCAAGATTTTTATGTCCTTCTCATATTCTGGCTCCACGTATGTAACTGATCGTTTAGATAGCTTCTATTACAAAGTTCTTTTACAAAGAAAATGCTTTATATATTCTAGTACGCATCCTCACTACAAAATCCGGCTAATTAATTCGTATGAACTGATACGGACTCCGAAGAAATTAAAATCATACCATGTCAAACTAATGGAATACTACCTAGTCCATGTGTATAGGTTAGACGAAAGTGACGGTGATATAAGCAGAATGATACAAATGTCATCTGAATCGCAACGTAGGTAGAGTGATCTCAAGTTCGCACCTGACAAAATGAAATCAAAGCGCATGCTGAACAGCCAATGGATGGGCAAATCTTCTTCTATAATTATTGTACTATATAGTTTTTTTTTAAAAAGGAGTTATTGTATTTTTTTCTTCAAGGTCGCTGAGTGGGAGTGGCTTCTTTTGTTTGAATTTGAATTGCTCTAAGATCGTGCTCTCACAGACTCTGACAAGTCTCCTACTTTTTAAAAAAATCACAAATTTTATTTTCATTTTAGAAACAGATAACATTGTTTAGCGTACAATTCGCTGAACTGAAATGGTTTTCCAATTCCTTAGCATGACATGTTGTACTGGGGTAGGCTAGATGTATTTGCCGACGAGAAAAAGATGGCAGCAGTCCTACCGGTATAGAATTAAGGAGTTGGAGAGGGCCAAGGGTCGGCTAACGATGGGTGATAGCATTGATAACTAAAATTGGGCACTAGGGTCTACTTATAGCAAGTTTCAACCAAATTCAAAAAATACCGGATCTTTCCCATGAAGGCCGGTCTGACCTCCGTTATATGGTCGGTCAGACCGGACAATACACTGTGGTCAGACTGCAGGTGTTCGGACGGTCAGACCTTTAGAATAGAGTCTGAGTCCAATTTAGATATTTCTCGTGTTTTCTTGTTTTAGACCGGGATTTCTTAAGTCTTAGCTGATTTCTAAGCCTGATTGGACATGAAAAAGTCCCTGAAAAGCAAGTGCACCCCTCCTATAAATACAAGGAGGCCAAGGCCAATTGAAGCAACAACCAATCAATCGTCAAAATCAATTTATTTATCCAAACCCTCTATATTTTACATCCCATCCTTCTTGCTACTTATCCCAAGTCTATTCTTCTCAAATCCCTCAATTGCTCGTTGTCTCTTGTCTCTATGGCATCAGAGGACGTCCCAGCTGGTCTGCTGAGCCTAGGACAACCCAACACACGTTCATCCTCACGGGGTCCCTCCCGAGTGTTCGTTCGATGGTATCTACCCACTTCTTACAGCGGTGCGTCTTCAAGGGTCGTCTCGGGTTACATATAAGTGCTCAAGATATGACGATGCGATTCTATGTCAATAGATAGTAGTAACTTAGTAACTTTCACAGTGATCTCTAGTAGCAATGGAAATGATCTAGATCCTTTTTCTCAGTGAGCATATCTATGAAGTCATAAAGCAAATTCAATAGCTTTGGTCATTTCTACCTTTTTACCCGTAATAGAAGCCATCACCCAAAAAACTACAAACTTAGGTTGGGTCTTAAGGGAGGACCTCTAGAACAACATGCTAGAAGTGGGTGATAGCCATCAGATAGAGCTAGAAGTTGGTAACAGTGGCCAATAAATAAGTTACGGGGTGTCATTTATTATTTTTTATTAATGAAATTAGTACAGATCCTATCATCTGTGATGGACCCAAATATGTCTGGAGTACTTGGGCCGCATAACGAAGTCATCTTAATCGGGCCTGAATTTACACCGTTGTAGATGTACTCGTACAGTCCCAAGTACATATAGCCCACCAACGATGACACTCATCTATGACGAGCATCGATGTACGACCGATTGAGATGACCTAGTATATCTCAATCGGGCTCTCATACCGAGCCCGTCAGAGATGAGGGTCATCGGTGACGGGTTCAAAATATGGCCCGATTGAGATGACTTTATAGCCCGTCACCGATGACTTATATCGGTGTCGGGCTATTATTGACGCCCGTTAGAGATATTTGTGCGCCCGTTACAGATGTCGTTAATTGGCCCGATTGAGATATAGTTCGGACACACTATAAATGCACCAATAACCGTTGTCTGAAGACATCCTACTGTTCACTTTTTTTGGGAGGTTGAAGGGGGCAAATTTTTGTTATTTTTTCTAAAGAAAAACAGAAAAATATTTGAAGTAAGTATAAAGGTTGTAATATTTTTTTAATTTGGTAGTATGATAACTAATGTTTTGTTAAATTTTGTAGTGATGGATCGAAGTTGGATGAATGCGATAACTTTGAAGCGTCATTGCAAGGAGTATAGAGATGACATTTTAAGTTTTATGAACATCGCGGAGGAGGATTGGAGAAGAAGAAATAGCAAATACATGTGTTGTCCATGTAGAGATTGCAAGAATGAGATTATGTTTGCGGAGAGGAGGTACACTCTCACTTGATACAACGGGGATTCATGAAGGATTACACATGTTGGGTGAAGCATGGAGAGACAGAATCGGGTAATGGTGCAGCTGCAGACAACATCGGTGCAGACAATCATGAAGATGAAGATGAGCGTGACATATTTATTCCATCTCCATTGGGTGGTGAAATGGTTGATGTGGATCCTGATATGCTGCAAGAGATGTTACGTGATGTTGAGGAGCAAACTCACAATCACAACGAGAGAGATTCGATGAAGTTCAGTCGGTTGGTCAATGACTCCGAGACATCTCTATACACCAGATGCAAGGCAAAGCACACAAAATTGTCAGCTACATTGGACCTAATGAAGCTGAAGGCAAGTAGTGGATGGATAGACAAAAGTTTTACAGAACTTTTGAGAATATTGAAGGCCATGCTTCCTGAAGAGAACACATTGCCCGAGACAACATATGAAGCAAAGCAGGTTCTGTGTCCCCTAGGTTAGAGGTCCGTAGAATTCACGCTTGTCCAAACGACTGCATATTGTACCACAAGCAATATGTGGACCTAGAAGCTTGTCCTGTGTGTAAGGCTTCTCGATACAAGCGAAAGAAAAGTGCGAGGGAGGGAAAAATGTCAAAGCGGGGTGGTCCGGCGAAGGTTGTGTGGTATTTACCCATCATTGATCGCTTCAAGAGATTATTGGCCAACCCGAAGGAAGCAAAGTTAGTGCGTTGGTATGCCGAAGAGAGAACGAACGACGGTTTGCTAAGGCACCCTGCGGATTCGATTCAATGGAGGAATATTGATCAAAAGCACAAAGACTTTGCTGCCGATCCCAGAAATATGAGGATATGTCTGTGTATGGATGGCATGAATCCTTTTGGAGATTTGAGCAGTTCTCACAGCACTTGGTCCGTCCTTATTGCGAACTATAACCTCCCGCCATGGTTGTGCTTCAAAAGAAAATATATTATGTTGTGCTTGTTAATCCAAGGTCCGAAACAACCGGGCAATGATATCGATGTATTCTTGGAGCCTGTTATCGATGATCTTGAGATTCTTTGGAAAGAATGTGTGGACACTTGGGATGCATATGGTCAGGAGAACTTCAAGCTATGAGTTCTACTGTTCTGCACCATTAATGACTATCCCATACTGGGCAATCTTTTTGGACAAACCGTGAAAGGAAAGAAGGCCTGCTCCGACTGTATGGAACATACACGCAGCAGGTGGGTGAAGAAATCCAGAAAGATGGTTTACATGGGTCATAGGAGATGGTTCTCGCTACGCCACGCCTTTAGAAGAAAAAAGAAAATTTTCAACGGTAGGAGAGAACTTGGAATTGCTCCTAAGGATTTGTCTGGAGAAGAGGTCCACGACATGGTCAAAGACATAACTAATGAGTTTGGGAAGAAAAGAAAACGTGGCAAGGAAAATGATAAGGGTATGTGGGAGAAGAAATCCATATGTTGGCGGCTACACTGAGGTCCGGCATTGCATTGATCTAATGCACATAGAGAAGAATGTTTGTGATAGTTTGCTTGGGCTACTGCTTAATATTCCTGGAAAGAGAAAGGATGGCTTGAATGCTCGCCTAGATCTACAGTAATTGAACATTCGCAGTGAGCTTCAGCCTGTTACGGATGAAAAGACAGGAAGAGTGTACCTCCCACCAGCTTGCCACACATTGTCAAAGAATGAGAAGATCACAATGTTGTCATGATTGGCTGATATTAAGGTTTCTTCGGGCTATTCAGCAAGGATCAGTAAATACGTTAAATTGGAGGATCTAAAACCGGTTGGAATGAAGTCTCACGATTGCCACGTGATGATCACATAGATTTTACCAGTTGCTATCAGATGTATTCTACCACCCAAAGTCCATCACACAATCCAACGGCCTTGTGCCTTCTTCAATACAATCGGCCAAAAGATTATAGATCCCGAAGAACTAGATCAGATGCAGGCTGATATTGTCAATAGCCCGTGTCACTTGGAGATGTATTTTCCACTATCTTTCTTTGATATCATGGTTCATCTCCCTGTTCATCTAGTGAAGCAAACAAAAATATGTGGCCTAACTTTTCTAAGGGAGATGTACCCGTTCGAGAGGTATATGGGTGTTCTTAAGTCGTACATTTGAAATAGAGCAAAACCGGAGGGAAGCATCATTGAAGGGTACACGACGAAGGAGGTTCTTGAGTTCTGCATCGACTTTATAGCCGAGACTGATCCTATCGGAGTTCCTGCGTCTCGTCAGGAAGGAAGGTTGGCAGGCCTTCGCACAATAGGCATAACAAGAACTGTTTCCGATCAAGCTACCTATGCGCAGGCTCATTTCGTTGTGCTACAACATATGGGTGAAGTAACTCCATATTTTGAGGAGCATCTAGCGAAGATCCGACAGGACAACATGAGTCGATCAGACATGTGGATCAACAGAGAACATAGTACTTGCTTCAATGGATGGTTCAAGGATCGTATCGCACGCGCACGATCGACCGATGGCCCAAGTGAGATAATACGAAGGTTGGCAAGGGGCCCAAGCTGGGATGTTGACACATGACAAGGGTATGATATCAATGGATACACATTCTACACCGTCACACAAGATGACAAAAGCACAGTGCAGAATAGTGGAGTCCGTATAGATGCATATCAGGATAAAGCTGGATCGAACACATATTATGGCCGTATAGAGCAGATTTGGGAGATGAACTATAGGAGCTTTAAAGTCCCTTTGTTTCGTTGCAGCTGGGTGAATATCCAAACCGGTGTTAAAGTCAACAAGGAAGGATTCACTTTGGTGGACCTGGCCAAGGTTGGCTACGCGGATGAATCATTCGTCCTAGCCAAGCAGGTCGAGCAAATTTTCTATATAAAAGACCCCACAAACAAGAAGCTGCACATTGTTAGGGATGACAAACGAAGAATTGTTGGGGTTAACAACGTCGTCGATGAAGAAGAATACAACCAGAATCTTCATGTGAGACCTCAGATTGACCTTGACGATGATCGCGAAGACGAAGTGGCATACACTCACTCAGACCATTCAGAAGGCATATCCTTGTAAATAGAGTCTTTGTAGTAATATAATTTATAAATTGATGTAAGTAATGAAGTATTTTGTACCGGTGCCTTAATGAATGATCTGCATATCTTTCATGCCTTAATTTCATATGGGTTTTTTCAAATTTAATGGCAAATTTACACTATTTAAATAATGCATCTGTTAATTATAATCACTTCTTAAAAATTAATCCCAATTGTAAACTAATTTAAGAAGGCATTGGATGCGGATGACATCATTCGTATCGGGCTTACTACAAATGCCCGTCAGAGATGACTCATCCGCATCGGGCCGTAGTATTACGCCCGTCAGAGATGAGATTGACTAGGGTTAGTTAGTCAATCCCTCTCTCAGATCCAGATCCATTCACGCCGTCGCCTCTTCTCCTCCACGCCGCCGCCTGCTCTCCTCCACGCCTCCTCCTCCACGTCGCCGCCGCCTGCTCTCCTCCACGCCTCCTCCTCCACGTCGCCGCTGCCTCTCAGATCCACGCCGCCGCCTCCTCTCCCCCTCTGATCCACGCCGTCGCCTCTTCGCCTCCTCCTCCTCCATGCCTCCTCCTCCACGCCTCCTCCTCCCCGAGCCCGCCGCCTTCTCACCGAGCCCGGCCGTCTCCTCATCGACCCGAGCCCGACCGCCTCCACGTCGATCCCGAGCCCGACCGTCTCCTCGCCGAGCCCGACCGCCTCCACGTCGACCCTGAGGCCGCCTACTCATTGAGCCTGACCGCCTCCTCCTCCCCGAGCCCGGCCGCCACCTCGCCGAGCCCGGAGGAGATCTTCTTCGTGGGTTGCCGTGCCCACGAGAGCCGGAAGAAGAACGAGAAGACGCCACCATCCCCTCCTCCAGGTTCGTGTTCTTGCTTAATCCCTATGCACTTGCCTTGGCCGCCTTCTTGTTCTTGCATGCATGGATAGGTGCGGCGATACTGCTATGTTATACTGCTATGATATGATGTTGAATGATATGGCTATATGGCTATGATATGATGCTTGAATGATTTGTCATGTCTTTGGGATTATATACTGTTGATTGTTTGGGATTATATATTGTTGAAACTATGTCAGTCTACATGCATGCTGTTCTGAAATTGTATACTGCTATAATATGATGCTTGAATGATTTGTCATGTCTTTTGGGATTATATACTGTTGCTGTTTGGGATTATATATTGTTGCTCTTTTGAAATTGTATACTGCTATGATATGATGCTTGAATGATTTGTCATGTCTTTAGGATTATATATTGTTGCTGTTTGGGATTATATACTGTTGTTGTTCCTTTCCTATATACTATTGATTGTTTGCGATTATATACTGTTGCTGTTGATTGTTTGGGATTATATACTGTTTGGGATTATATAGTGTTTGGGATTATATACTGTTGATTGTTTGGGCACTACTCCACTCCCTAAACCTTTCTTCTCTCCACTCTTCTGGATTAATTAGGCAATGTTCACGTTGTTTTAAATTAATCCCAATGCATCTGTTTATAATTTTTCCTTTCCTATTCATCTGATGTTTCATTCTTCACCTTTCCTCTCTCCACTCCTCTTCCTGGCCAATGATGAATGCTCAACATTAGACCATGAGAATAGACCATCTACACTTGTTCCTTTTTTTAGGGCACTTCACTTGTTCTTTTTACATAAGAACATACCATCTATATTAATTTGGGTTTTTTTAACTACACTTAGTTCTTTTCAAGTGCTATTCCTTTCCTCACCTTTCTTTTATCCACTCCCCTGGATTTCTTCTCTCCTCTTCCTGACCAATTATGAATGCTCAAGAACAGACCATAAGAACGAAACATCGATACTTGTTCTTTTTTTGTGGGCACTAAAATTTCTCTTTTTATGATAAGAACAGACCAGCTACACTTGCTATTTTGTTTTTGGAAACTATACTTATTTTTTTATAAGAACAGACCATCTACACTTGTTAATTTGTTTTTTGAATTGGTTGTGACTATAATGAATATATATATATATATATATATATATGTGAATGGACTTGGCTGTGTGGCTGTGGACTGAATGAGAACTGGAATGATGACTGGAATGACTGGGCTGTGATGTTATATATCTCTGTCATTTTTTGCAGCGGGCATGTCTAGCAAAGGCCTGAGGCTAACAAAAAAATATTTTTTATAATAAACTCATCCTTGACGGGCATTTTGAAAAAGCCCGATAAAGGTAGGTCATCCGTAACGGGCTCAACCTACGAGCCCGATAGAGATAGGTCATCCGTGATGGGCTCAGTACTACAGCCCGTAAGAGATATGTCATCCGTGATGGGCAACAAACCGGGACTATATTTGATTCCATGGTTGGTCAACCTTATCAGTGACGGCCTTCTAACTACGGCCCGTTAGAGATGTGTTGTCATCTATGACGGGCTTAGACTTAGGCCCGATTGAGATAATGTGCATCCGTGATGACCTTGTGCCCGTTAAAGATATTTTTTCACATCATTGACCTTTGCATAGTGACAGTGGCTCAACCCGATAAAAGATGAGGGTTAATGTCCGTTAGAGATAACCGATGCCGGTGTAGTGAAAGTAAGTTCATCCGATCCTGTGCTATGAATTCATCTGGTTATTTAATTTGTGGGTGCAATGATTTGAACTCCATAACGTAAATATTGTACTACAGTACCAACTATAGTAGTTCTAGTAGGTATTATTCATGATGTCTCTGGTAGAAAATTTCGTACTGTAGTTTCTCTCCGGACAGACGATCGGCTTTGGGGCGTGCTAGAGGCGACGGTGCTGAGGAAAGCATATGAGCATGAGGATGCCAAAAAATTTGAATAGAACTGCTATTGTGCTAGCTTAGTATGAGCACCTCCGTTCACTACTGAAGAATCGGTTTTTACGTACGGATCGAAAGATATCTTTTCATGCGGAAGGCTTATCCACACACGTGAGATAGTCTGAAAAAAAATCAAATTTTCGCGTGCGGGCGGCCTAACCGCACGGGAAGAGCTATTATCCCGTGCGGACGGCTTAAAAGGCCTGCACGGGAAGATCTATTATCCCGTGCGAGCCACTTAAGCCGTCTGCACAGGATAATAGATCTTTCCATACGGATGAATTAAGTGGCCCGCACGGGAAGATACATCCGTCCTATATTATATATTGAATTATTGAATTATATAATTAAATGGACAACTAATATCACATCACAAATTACACAAAAATAATTTCACATCATCACAATTTTACCACAAATTTTACATGTATAATATTACAATAAATTTTACAATGGATGCGACGGCGATGCGACGACAGCGGTAGAGGTGGCGGTTGGTGTTGCCGGCGACGGTGGAGGCGGGCGTGTCGGTGAGGAAGGCAGCCGCAGTGGAGAAGGCGGCCGCGGTGGACGAGGAGGCCGCGGTCAGAGGAGACGGCGGTGAAGGCCGGCGGTGGAGGCCAGCAGTGGAGGCGGCGGTGGAGGAGGCGGCCGCGGTCGGTGGAGGAGGTGGCCACGGTCGGTGGAGGCGGTGGTGGAGGTCGACACAGGAGGAGGCGGGTCAGCGAGGAAGCCGTGGCGCTAGAAAATTTCGTCGAGAGTTACAAAATTTCGGAGTCCGCGCGCACCTATATAGACGATGGTGAGCATCGCATACGGGCGGCTTAAGCAGCCCGCACGAAAAAATTATCTTTCCGTACGGGCTCTTAAACCGCCCGTATGCAATAATCATTAAACCTCTAAATTAGACTATTAAAATTGTAAAATTTTGGTCCATAACACTATATAATTAACATTGCACCTTTCTATGTACTCCTCTATATATTGTTCTTTTTTGCGTCTCTTTGTTTTTCCTTTTGATTTGTTGTTGACCTTTTTTTTGGAAAAACTTAACTTTTTCTTTTTATTTTTTATATCTTTTTTGACTTAGGAGCACACGAGAGGTAATCAAAAAAAATTGAGCCTAAACAAGTGAAAGACGTGGCTGGTGGAAAATTCAAAAGACACACTCGAATTGAAAAAGCTTTCGGGCTCAAAAAGATAATCTTCGAGCTATTTTTGGGGAAAATAAAATCGCCAAACATGGCGACGCAGTGGGACGAACGCATCCGAATTTTTTTCCGAATCAATTTTCATATATGGAACGTCTCAATTGGAGTCCGTATGCAAAAGTTGACAGTTTTAAAAATCGACTCCGAATTAGAGGACGGAACAGAAACAATGCACGTAAAAAACTTGTTACACGCGTACAAACTACATTATATATGCAGTGGAGCCACTATGTTATAGTTTCATCTAAATAAACTCAAGTTTTAAGTTTATATACCTTATAAGAGGTTATGAACTTGTATGCAACTCAAATTTGTACATAACCTTAATATTAACTCAATATCACAATATATGAAGTTATATTGCCACTTGTGTTGCGAAAAAATATTTTTTCTATTTGATTCTATCCCATATCCAAGAATTAGATGGAGAATTCAATAGGTCTATAGATAATTAAAACCTTACATCTCTAATTTGGTTTAAAAAATATATGGACATCATCCCGTACGGCCCAGTTAAGCGACCGTATGAAAAAATGGATTATCCCGTACGGTCGGTTAAGTGAACCGCACGGGATATATCGCGTGCGGTCACTTAAGTAGATCACACGGGATAATGCACATTATTGCGTGCGGTCTACTTAAGCGACCGCACACGATAATATCCCGTGCGGTCTACTTAAATGGACCGCACGTAATAATGTGCATTATCCCGTGTGGTCTACTTAAGCGATCGTACGTGATAATATCTCGTGCGATCGCTTAAGTGGAACACACGGGATAATGTAACTGGCCCATAGGGACTGATTTTTTAGGCGCGTCTATGGCTCGCCTGAAATCTACCAAGGGTGTCATCCATAAAACGGTTTCCGTATGAGTGGTTCACTTCCTCTCGATCCGCTACCATGTCCACCGCAGCCATTGCTGCTCGCATGCACGGTCACACCATCTTCTCCCCAACAATATCTCTTCGATCTCTCCCGTTTGCTACGAATGCCGCGCCGGCAACAACACCATATCACCAGCCGCCATTGCCCGATAGGATATCTCTGTTATGGCGCGCCACCTCTCCTCTCAGTCTACGTACGAGCGCCCATGCATCCGCCCGCGCCTCCCTGACGTATTCCATTGGCTTGCTGCTCACGCCGTTGATGAGGTCCTCCACGTCATAGTCATCACCATCGAACTCTGGAGTCTGGACGGACAACCCCATCAAAATCCGTATCCACAGTACGCGTCTCTCAACATTCCAAGTTGTCCCCCGCTAAGACCTGGGCAACGTACGTTGGCTTGGCTAGGAACGGAGCGACCGGGTCGGGACGACACACGGAAAATAAACCTGGCAGGTGACAGCAACAGTCCGTCGGTTTTGATTTTAGCAATTAGCTAGACCAGTAGCAAACTGGGCACATAGCAAGGGCAACTAGTGGACAAAGGGACATGGGCCAGTTCAAACCCTCGCGGCTGCTTGTTCGCTCAAGGGTACGTGGCTGTGCTGTTCCAACGGATTTTTCCTTGGTTAGATTTATTTTCCTCCTTTTCCAACGGAGCCTGCACGCTGCTTTCACAATCTAGCACGAAAGGTTTTTCATTTTCATTATTGACGGAAGCTTTTCTTTTTTGGCTACCAGAAGGATGTTCAAGAATTTTATGTATAGGAGATTTACAAGAATTTCACAACGTAACACGGGGAATCGGAGAAAATTCTTGTATTTAAACAGGTGCACAAAGCTCTATACGTACAAAGACCTGTAACTTGCTAAACAGAAGAGGAAAGACATTGTTGATATTTCTTTCTGTGGGAAAAATAGTACTAGTACTCTTTTGAGAGGAGAAGGAGGAATTTTTTTATTTTTTAAGAAGATTTTGAAAAATAAATCCTGGAATCAAAAAATTAAAAAATATACTCCTCCCATAGAGCGGGACATATAAATCGTCTTATGCGAGGACAGAGAATGTGACGTGGCGGGTAGGGAGAGAGGTGCGCCGCTGCAATTTTGTAGGCAACCCTTCTCGCCCTCCCTAGGGTGATTTATCGTCGGGAGGGGACTGCCTGTAAAATGAGCACAGCCTGTCCCCTTCCGGGCGGAGGGCCGCCTGCAAAATAGCATTCCTTGCCCTAGTTGAGGACGGTGTATGCACCCAGGTTATAAAAGTCACCCCTCCACTTCAAAAATCTCACCTTATTCCATAAAATTCCAGAAAAAAGAAAGAGGGGTGAGGGGAGGGATAAAAAAGGAAGCGGCGGAGCCCTGCATGATTGTGTTGTCGATTGCAGGTAATTTTTTATCCCATAACATTTAAACACATTGGTATTAGTAGAGATAATATAATTGCTAGTTATTAATTAGTATAGAAATTTTATGTTAGTAGTACAATCCGATGTGAGGGGTATGGATCTAGTATATATGTGTTGAGTAACCCTCATGACATGTTTATTTAGTTATACATGTAGCAACATAATATAGTTAGCAATTATGTTTATCCCGTATTTCAACACATTGGTATTAGTATAAAAATATAATTGGTAGTTATTAGTTAGTATAAAAAATTTATGTTAGTAGTATAATCCGATGTTAGGGGTGTAGATCTAGTATGTATATATGTTGAGTAATCCTTATGACATGTTTATTTAGTTATACATGTAGCAACATAGTTAGCAAGTACGTTTAGTTTAACATATTAAAACAAGATTTTAATGCATGAATAGATATGTCAAGTAATTTGATATTCGACTTGTATTACGGTGAAGACAATGTTAGATATGGTCAGAATGGGGTAAATCTTTCTGAGTTCAAGTGTGTGGCTAAGGGCATTGATAGAGGTGTCAAAAGAAATTTTGGGGGTGTATGCAACTGGTTGATGAGAGACTTTAAAATAGATCTACAGACCCATGGCCTTACAATTTATGTCGTGGTTAACCGTCTAACCGTAGGCTATATTTGAGAACTTATGCCTATGGACTGCACCAATACATGGAGAAGATATGTTGAGATGGCATGCAAACGTTGTTGGCCACTTGTCATTCTTGTTCAGGTATACGAGAAGGAGAACACAGTGGATGTGGGTATAGGGAAGGCGAGGGACCAAGTATGCCTTAGTAATGTGGGAAGTATGGAAGTGGAAGTCACAGAGCAAGGCAATCCTGAACTTCAAGAAACTGGGGTGAAAGAAACCGGGGAGGCTGACGAGGGAGAGATGATTGGTAGTATTGTGGATCTGATGGATAGTGAGGATGAGGAGAACGAGGAGGATGTTGGATATGCATCATCTGATGAGGATACACCTATGCCTTCAAATTTTTGCAACCATGATTTTTCTCGTCTTGTTATCTTAGATAGCCATCGCATGCCGTGGGAGTATAAGGAGAATGAGGTTGCGTAGGGTGCTCAATATGCTGAACTGGAAGATTTGAAGGAGGCGGTGAAGCGTTTTGCTATTTCTCTGCAGACGGAGTTCAAGGTAGAGAAGTCTTGTAAAACTGTTTATGAGGTGAGGTGTGTGAAGGAGAGGAAGGGATGTCCATGTTGGGTTCACGCATACAAGGGGAAATGGAAGGATTATTGGCAGGTCTCAAATGTTACGGAGCATATGTGCCACTTACAAGGAGTGGAGAAGTACCAGCATAATATTACATCAGCATTTTTAGCAGGTGAAGTGTATGGCCAAGTTATGAAGAACCTAAAATTTGAGACAAAGTCAATAATTAAACACATAGAAGAAAAAAACAAGTACACCATCAGCTATACAAAGGCATGGAGGACGAAATAGAAGGCTATAGAGACGAGGTTTGGCACGTTTAAAACATCTTATGATAACTTGCTGGGATTGCTAGCAACCATCCAGTTCAGGAACCCAGACACCTTTTTCGACCATCAGCACTATCCATCACCTGAGAATGACGAGCACAATGCAAGAATTCTACAGACAACATTCTTCTCTTTTGCAACTTGCATCTTGGCATTTGTGCACTGTCGACCCATCCTTTACATTTATGGCACATTCCTAACTGGTAAATATAAAGGGCCAATTTTGATAGCCATAGATGTTGATGGGAAACTTTTGCTTTCGTTGAGAGTAAGAACACTGACAGCTGGTATTGGCTCCTAAAACGAGTCAAGAAACACGTTGTCAGGGGAAGACAAGATGTTTGCTTGATAGATGACCGACACGCGGACATGATGCGAGCTATTGATGATTTGAAGCATGGCAGCTCTGAGTACGGTGCAGCCAAGAGGCTTGATGTTAGGAGCAGATGGTGTATGAGGAATATCAGTGCTAACTTCTACAAACAATTAGGAACAAGAGTCTGATGGACCTTTTCAAGAGGTTATGTTCACAAAACCAGCAGAAGAAGTTCAATGAGTTGTGGGACAGATTGAATGAGTTGACTGCTAAGCACACAGATGAGAATAGATCAAAGCCGCGGCCTGAAGGTGATGATGCTCCAGAAGCACTTGGTCATCTTACGAGTGATCCACCATGAATGAAGAGGAGGAAAGCATTAGAAATTTCTAAATTTTCTAAGTGGATTGAGAAGGAACCAAAGGAGGCTTTATTGTTTGATAAGGAAGGTTCGCGCTACGGTATAATCACCAGTAACTTGGCGGAGAAATACAATTGGGTCATGCGAGGCGCACGTGCTCTCCCACTTGTTGGCATCATTGAGTTCATTTTGCATGGCACTTGCAAGTACTTCAGGGATCGGTTCATAGCAGTCGGGCCATCCATGGTAGATAATAGTTTGATATATGCTGACAAGTTAAAGAAGTACATTGATAAGGGTACAAAGAAGGCTCGAAATCATCGAGCAATCACACATTGTACAACAGAGCATAGGTATGAAGTTCATTGCAGGGACAAATCAAGGCATGGTATCAACCGTAAGAGAGCAGTGCAAGAGTGCGTACTAAAAGCTGATGGAACATGTTCATGCTCATGCCGAAAACCTGCTTTACTTCATAAGCCATGCACACATGTACTCGCAGCTTGCAGTGAGTGCGGGATTCATACACGGTGTTATGTTTCATCATCCTTCATGAAGGAAGTTGTGTACCACACATGGAACCATGAAATATTTGGTTTCAGAATTATTGGGACATTCATAACTTTTTAGCCACAAATCTTGTATGTCCCAGCTCGAGGCTCACTTAGGGTAAAAGCAGGTCGACGTAAGACAATGCGTATCAAGAATGACATGGATGAGTCCGAAGTAGGCAGAAGGGTGAAGAGGTGTAGCAAGTGCGATGAATATGGTCACACATACAAGAAGTGTCCTAAAATAGCTACTGGATTACGCGCTGCAGAAGCTAGACCATACAGTGACGGTGTTGATGGTAGTCGACTGTCTGGTGAAGGAACCACTACAAGGCATCATCGTGCTAGGGGTCACCGAGAATATGACAATGTTGTCAGTGTGCTGCATTCATATCCTGTTGTAATAATTAATTTGATGTGTCTGATGTTGAACTATCGTGTTGCGTCCAAAGTTGTTGTAATGGTTAATTAGATGTGACGGATGATGAACTACCATTTTGTGTCCAAGTTTGTTGTGATAATTAATTAGATGTGAGGGATGATGAACTATTGTGCTACGTATTTGAAGGCCCGTTGATGTCGCCTAGAGGGGGGTGAATAGGCGATCTTGAAATTTTCTTGAAAATACAGCGGTTAAAACACACAGGCACCAGAACTTTCGGTACTATAACCCAAGAACTTCCAGTGTTTTGTAACTTGAAAGGATCTGAACTCAATTTTAAGTAATTTCTACACAAGTTTAATGCTAGCACCAGGAAGAAACACATAGGCAATAGAGACAAGCAGCAGGAGGTAAAAGGATAACGTATGAGACACAAGGATTTTTACCCGAAGTTCGGATTCAAAGAATCCTATTCTTCATTGAGGAACTCCGTAGAGTTGGGTCTCAATTAACCCCTTGCCTCACCAAGCAAATCACTGGGAAGAAGTCTACGGCCTTCAATTCCAACATTTCTAGGTTTTTACCTAGAGATCAAATTGACCACAAAGATCCAAATTTGATCCTCTAGTGTGAACCACAAACGTGAATTGCTCTACCTAGACAACCTCCAAAAGATCAGCTTGGTTTGTCACTATCCATACCTTGTTTCCTTGCGGAGGAGAGGTGATCCTTCACAAACTTTCCCGGGCCAATCCACAATTCTCCGGAAGCTCGCGGGAGACACCTAACCGTCTAGGAAGTTCCGGTCTAGGATTATCAAAAGTTCTGGCCAGCACTTGGTTCTCAGGGTTTGGCTATTGAGGTGATGAGGACCGGAAGTTCCGGTGTGGAACCCCGGAACATCCGATCGGCTTTCTCTGCCGAGGGAAGGGGAATTTTCAAAAAAAATAACTCCAAAAATTCTCACTCAAGGATATTCTGACTAAGAGCACTTAGATCATCTCATGACATGAGTTTCACCCCTCTTAATAGTACGGTTTTTCCTAAAACTCAAGATTCAAAAAAAATACTATTATAAGCCATCGTCGAATCTTTTCTCCTTTTTCTAGTTGATGTTTGAGGGTTCTCCTTTTTCACAACCTACACAACTAAGCTTCTAGGGACTAGTTCTCCTGCACACATCTCAATTAAACGTTAGTCCCTTAACCAAATTGTTATTAACCATCAAAACCCACTTAGGGGGCTAGATGCACTTTCAATCTCCCCCTTTTTGGTGGTTGATGACAACTTGGTTAAAGCTTACAAAAGATTGGAGTAAAAGAAATTTTGAGTAAAAAGGGTTAGATAGAACTCCCCCTAAATGTATGCATAGAGTGAAATAAGAGTAAATTTAATATGCATTTTCGATAGAGGAGTTTAGGGAATTTGTAACCAACTCATCTTACTCGGTGAGGTGCAACAAAGGTGAAATGAAATAATTTTAAGAGCATATGACATAGCAAGCACACAAAGACCGATCATGCAAATAAGCCTAATTAATATCATAAAGTCTAGTAATCATTACATCCCAGCACACATAGAATTCACATGTCCAAACGATAGCGAAAAGGATAAAATTCCTAGGAGATTGCTGCATGGCCAGAAGTTCCAGTGGAAAGGTCCGAAACTTCCGGTCGGCTGGCAGGAACAAGCCGACAAGGAAGCACAAAAACGAGAATTGACCCCCTCTTTCTCAATCTTCTCCCCCTTTGGCATCAAGACACCAAAAGGGATAAGAGAGAAGGAAAGTCACTCGGAGTCATCGGAGTGGGCGACGATCTCAGTATCTCCACTCTGAATGTCGTCAGCGCCACCAGGAGAAGGGGAGGCCTTGGCAACGTCGGTGGTGCTACCGGAGTTAGCAGCTGGCAAAGCCACAACCGGAGAGTCATCCTCCTCCTCGTTCCCCTCTGAGTGTGAAGACACCTCAGCGAAGGCGTGAGGGACAGAAGTAGAAGTTCCCTCACCGGCAGCAACATCGCGAATGGTCTTGTAGGCTACGAAGGGGTCCTCATAGACCTCATCCTCGGAGTCGTCGAAGACTGTGTGACCAGCCTTCCTCAGAAGCATCTTCTGACGTCGCTCGATCTTCTTGACCTTAGAGGCAGTCTTGGCGCAGAGACAAAAGATCAACCGCAACACCTTCTTGATGGGCGAGGTGGAGCTCGAGCCCGAAGGGCATGGGGTAGCTGAGGAAGGACCGACACCTGATGCCGAGCCAGAAGGATGGGAAGGAGGAATCCTAGGTGCAGACGACACATGAGGGCGAAATGGCTTATGAGTGGAGTCATAGGTGTAGAAGAAGCCAGTCACATTGTTGATCATCTTCATGATGTATGGAGCATACACACACCCCCGCTTGGGATCGCAAGCGGTGTTGTATATCTCAAATCAGATGAGCTTGGAGACGCTGAAGGGCGACTGATTGTACCACATGTGACTCAGGAGATGTGCATGACGCGTAGGAAGTGTCGTCGCATCCTCGGCCTTTGGCAGTAGGGTTCACCTGAAAATGGAGACAAACACAGAAACTTGACACATGGAACCAAAAACAGGAGAGGAATGGAAACTGGGAAAGTCCAGACCTGAAGATGGAGTACAGAAGCTTGTACTGAGGTAGAAGCCCCTTTGTGGTCCCGAGATAGTCACGAGGAACCTGGTGCGCACCATGGAGATGGAATCCTCAGTGTGGATGTTGGGGCAGTTCAGATCAACAAGATCAAACCCCAAAATCTCCACGAACTGAGGCAGAGACACTTTGTAATGGTGTCCCTCTGTCCTCCACTTCAAGAAGGGAATCTCATTCTTTGTGGAATCGAAGAAAACAGTGGCATATAACTGCCCAATAACCTTAGTGTTACAGGAGTAGTAGAGGCAGAGGACATCCTTGAGGTTCTTGGCTTCACATACTTACATCAAGTCATTGAAGTATGTATTGTTCTTTGACTGAAGATAGCCCCAGTCTAGCTACTTCATCTCCACAACCCGATTGGTCCAGGAGAGGAAGACTAAATTGTACCAGTCGAGCTGGAAGAAAGTCCTGAATCGGGGATCCAGGGACTCCTGAGGAATGGAGTCAAGATCCACCTGGCGATCGCGACCACATCAGGCTATCTGCTTGAGATAGTTAATCCTCTGGCGCCCAGTGTGATGATCGGGGTTAACGTCATAACCCTGAGCTGGGTATAGAGGGATGGGATTTCCCTAGGAACCTGGCTCGTCTGGCTGAGGACGGGTGGTAGTGGAACGCCGAGCAGGACGGGGTGGAGGATCAGCAGCTTGAGAACCTCCTGCTGCTCAGGATGGTCAAGGGCCGATTCCGAATAGCACGTGACGGCCTGGGAGGAGACCGATCCTTACGCCTGTCCTCAAAGACCACTTTTTCTTTGCCCAGACGACCTCGAGGGCTTCGAACAGGGGGACTATTGTCATCGTCATCCCTGAGACGTCCTAGCGAGCCTTCTGGCGCTTTTCACGAGCCATGGAATCACTGCAATACAGAACAAGCAAAGCTAAGGGAGATGCAGTGACAAAACAGAGTGAAAGATAGAAGGGTTGCGGCAGACTGCACAGGGACCGGAAGTTCCGGTCCAAGAACATTGGAACTTCCGGTGTGCCTGGCAGCCATGCGACCCCCGACCAAAAACCACACGCATTGCCTCAAAATGCACAGATCGGCCACCTACAAGGTACTAATTTGATTTGAAACCGAAAGGAATTCTCCCTAGGTCCAAGATTTGAGAGATTGGGGCAAAAGAAGGTGAAACTAGGGAGAGGGATCGAACGAAGTACCTCGGGCAAACGGAAGTCGAAAATAAGCGCAGGATGTCGATCCTCGACCAAAAACAACCAGAAAACGATCAAGAGTGAAGAGTTTGCACGATGGAACCGACAAATCGCCGGGAGAGGGGCGAGAGAGGAGAGGGAAGGCGACGGTGGATAGATATGGAGAGTTAGGGTTCTCCATCGTCCACCCCTGGGATTTGAACACCCCGACTATCGGAACTTCCGATCGGCCCAAATTTTAGAAAGAGAGAAATTATCGGAAGTTCCTGGCTGGGTCCAGAACTTCCGACAAGAAGTTGAAAGAAGAGTCTAGAGATGGATGTACATGTAAACAAATGCGATGCACACGACCAGCACACAAGCAATCATTACATAACAATGGTCACAATGCATCACAAAAGGACTAAAAACCAAGTTTTCACAATCAACACAAGCACACAACAATTTTCGCAAACATTTTGGAAATGGTTTTTGGGCAAGATGAAAATGTTTGAACCTTATTTTCATATCAATAACCAGCTTCTACCCAAGAAGCGATCTCAAGATACAAAGGTTCAATTTCAATTTACACTCAATTTGATTCATGCTTGACTATTGATTAGCCAACCAATCATCAACAAATATTGCGAGAATCCAAGATATTGAGCTCACTCCTAAGCTCACAAAACCTCTTCTCATCCAAAGGCTTGGTGAAAATGTCGGCTAGTTGACTCTCGGTTCTCACATGGGATAGGACAATGTCACCCTTTGCCTCATGGTCTCTCAAGAAATGGTGATGTATGTCTATGTGTTTGGTTCTTGAGTGTTGGACGGGATTATTGGCTAGTTTTATGGCGCTCTCATTGTCACATAGGAGAGGAATCTTGGAAAAATTGTAGGCAAAGTCTTGTAGGGTTTGTTTCATCCAAAGGAGTTGGGCACAACAAGATTCGGTGGCTATATATTCGGCTTCGACGGTGGATAGTGCAATGGAGTTTTGCTTCTTGGAGGACCAAGAAACAAGTGATCGTCCAAGAAATTGACACGTGCCAGTAGTGCTCTTGCGATCAACCTTACACCCGACATAATCCGAACCAGAATAGCCAACAAGCTCAAAGGCACACTTAGGATACCACAAGCCAAGGTTAGGAGTGTGCACCAAATATCGAAGGATTCTCTTAACAGCAATCAAATGACATTCTTTGGGTGCCACTTGAAAGAGAGCACACATGCACACACTAAGCATGATATCGGGCCTAGATGCACAAAGATAAAGCAAGGATCCAATCATGGAGCGATATACCTTTTGATCCATGCTTTTGCCGTTTTCATCGAGATCCAAATGGCCATTGATAGGCATTGGCGTCTTCATGGGCTTTGCATCCTCCATCCCAAACTTCTTGAGTACATCTTTCAAATACTTTGTTTGGGAGATGAAGGTCCCTTCCTTGAGTTGCTTGACTTGAAGCCCAAGGAAGAATGTGAGCTCACCCATCGTCGACATCTCGAATCTCTTGGTCATTATCCTACTAAACTCTTCACTAAATGAAACATTAGTTGAACCAAATATTATGTCATTGACATAAATTTGGCATACAAACAAATCATTTTTGAATTTCTTAGTGAAGAGAGTAGTGCCGGCTTTGCCTATCTCAAAACCATTTTTGAGAAGAAAATCCCGAAGGCATTCATACCATGCTCTAGGGGTTTGCTTGAGCCCGTAGAGTGCCTTGTGAAGCTTGAACACATGATTTGGATATTTGGGATCTTCAAAGCTGGGTGGTTGCTCAACAAACACCAATTCGGAGATCTGTCCATTCAAGAAAACACTCTTGACAGCCATTTGATACAATCTGAAATCATGGTTAGCGGCAAAGGCTAAAAGAATGCGAATGGACTCAAGATGAGAAACTGGCACAAAGGTTTCACCAAAGTCGAGGCCCTCGACTTGAGTAAACCCCTGTGTCACTAACCGGGCTTTGTTACGAGTAACTACTCCTTTCTCATCTTGTTTGTTGCGAAAGATCCACTTGGTGCCGATCACATTTTGATTAGGTCTCTCCACCAATGACCACACTTGATTGCGAGTGAAGTTGTTCAACTCTTCTTGCATGGCCATCACCCAATTCGGATCACCAAGCGCATCCTCCATCTTAACTGGTTTCAAAGAAGAGACAAATGTGTAATTTTCACAAAAACTTGCAACACGAGATCGAGTGGTTACCCCCTTTTGAATGTCTCCAAGAATGTTGTCGACGGGGTGATCTCGTTGAACGGTATGGTGTATCCTTGGATGGTGCACCGAAGGGGACTACAACCTGATCAGGTAGCTCTTGAGTGTTAGTGATATGCCCTAGAGGCAACATGGAGATGTTGGATATCACGTCAATGTTTATGTATAAATGAATAAAGTGTTATTCAGTTTCATGAAATAGACATCTTGTATTGATCAATAAGTACGTGACTTATTTATGAGACTCTTTATGTATGAATCTATTTCTAAACGATCCCTGATCATATGTCATATTGTTGGAACAAATATGATTCTAAGATCGGCATGTTTATTGATTGATGATCATGTCTCATAGATCATGGGTATGGAGATACCAAATCAATAAACATGGACACATGTGTTGGAGAACACATTGTTGGATAGACCCACCATGAGACACTACAGGAATTAATGTGCCATTAGTTGGTCTCGGGTAGTGTTGGTACAAAGTCCTTAGACACAGGATCACCATGGATTCCAACATGTGTAGTAGCCTACTTTGGGACTACCAAACGCTATTTAGAATGGCGGGTAGTTATAAAGGTAGTTTTCGGGTTTGCTAGAAACATGGAGTGGGATGTGAGTGATCAAGATGGAATTTGTCCCTCCTTTGGAGAGATATCTCTGGGCCCCTCGAGGTAATGGATTATGGAAATGCATGGCCATGCTAAGTTGATTGAGGAGTCAATCAACGGACGGATAATCCAATACGGTTCGAGTGAATGGTTAAGCTATTGAAGGGATGGCACACATCTTGCCTATAGCTTAACGGTATCGTGAGGCAAAGGGATTTGTGTACACATTACAGGTTCGAGCCGATATTATTCTTGTATACTATGGTGTCAATATGTGCTGCTAGGCACCGCTGTTGACGGGTCGGCTGAGTTGGACTCGAGCCGACGATCGGCTAAGTTAGACTATAGCCGAAACCGAGTATACCTGAACCTACGGGTCGCACGCTTAAGGGGATAGAATAGATATTCGAGTTGGACTCGGATACGGCTCGATCGGATAGGGATCCGATCGGATAGAGTCCTATGGGCTTACGACGTGTGGCGGCCAACTCTATGAGATACGGATGAGATCCGATTCAAAATAGAGTCCTAATTGGCCACTAGTCCCAGTCGGCCAACTCTATATAAAGGGGCGAGGGGTGGAGAGTTTCGGTATCGCGTTGAACCAAATCCGCAACAAAAGTCGCCGAGATCAATCTCCACGGAAACACTCCCCACTTTCGAGCCAAACCCTAGCCTTGCATCGCGTGCTAGCACACGGGTGTACGGCGTTTTGTCCCCGGACATGTGGATACCGGTAGAGGAGCTGCTACGTTGCGCGCTGTTGATCGGCTTCGGATCGGCTGCGGTCGGGCGCATCGGAGCAAGGCGCAAGAACGTGACCGGACGACTCCGTGAATCGGCTGATTGGCGAATCTGTTGTCCCCGGGAATCGGCTGTCGGCTTACGGGAATCGGCTACACTGTTCCAGATCGAATAGCCCTGATTGGCTATTTCCGTTGCATACTCCAATCGGTAACGATCTATCGGCCCTTACTTGCAAGTGTTCCTGGTTTGCGTGGTAGAAAAATTTTTGTTTTCGACTAGCGTAGCTTCCGCGTAACCCTTCATTGAGTGCCCTCGGCGTCGAGCCCATCCACTTGTGCCGGAGGCACGCCTTCATGTCCAGTATCCCGGAGGTTCCGACCTGTTGGGTCCGAAACTTCTGGTCGACCTACTGCCCGGATGTTCCGACCCCTAGGGCTCAGAGCATCTCGCTGGAGGTTCCGGGTTGTGTGCACCGAAACTTCCAGTACCTCGTCTTCCTGACTTGATAAAGAGCTATTGGCTATCGACAACGAAGGTTGATCACCATTCACTTGATCATCCTACGTCTCGACTAGTCGTATGTCGCTAATGGCCTTCGTTGCAGTTGCCTTGTTTGGATCCACATCATTTACAACATGCACCACAATTTGCTCTCCTTGGGAGCAGTTAGATTCATCAAATGGCACATCCCTAATGATCTCAACAATACCGGAGGTTTTGTTGAACACACGATAGGCATGGGCATTTGATTCATAACCAAGTAAGAAGCCCTCATCCACCTTAGGTGCAAACTTAGACGAATGAGGTCTCTTACTCAACATAAAGCACTTGCTCTCAAATACATGAAAATAAGAAATGTTAGGCTTTTTATCACTCAAGAGTTCATAGATGTCTTCTTCAAAAGCTTGTGGAGGTAGAGATGGTTGATGGCATGGCATGCGGTGCTCACGACTTCCGCCCAAAAGACATCGAAGATCTTGTACTCATCAAGCATCGTCCTTTTCGCTTCAATGAGTGTGCGGTTCTTTCTCTCGATGATGCCATTTTGAGGTGGATCATATGGGGTGGAGAACTCGTGTTTGATGCCTTCCTCATCAAAAAATTCCTCCACTTGTGTATTCTAAAATTCTCCTCCATTGTCACTTCACACTCGTTTGATGGAGAGATCATATTGATTTTGGGCTTGCCTAGCGAAGTGCTTGAAGACTTCTTGAGCTTCACTTTTGTCATGGAGAAAGAATATCCAAGTGAAATGGAAATAATCATCAACAATCATAAAACCGTACTTGTTACCTCCTATGCTTAGATAAGATATGAGGCCAAATAAGTCCATGTGAAGAAGCTCGAGTGATCTTGAGGTAGTCATGATGTTCTTGATAGGATGTGGATTTCCAACTTGCTTTTCGGCTTGACAAGCATTACACACACGATCTTTCTCAAAGGTTACATTAGTAAGACCGAGAATGTGTCCCCCTTTTAAGAGAGTTGACAAATTACTCATTCCTACATGGGCTAGCCTTTGATACCATAGCCAACCCATGGAGAATTATGTCATTAAATAAGCTTCGGGGTTTACTCTATCTATGTCAAAGTCAACAAGATAGAGATCACCCTTTAGCTTTCCTTTAAAGGCAACGGATGAGTCATCTCTCCTAAAAACGATCACATCCTCGTCAGTGAATAAGCAATTGTAACCCATTTTGCATAATTGTGAAACGAAAAGAAGATTGTAGCTCAATGACTTGACAAGGAGAACATTGGGGATGGATTGATCATTTGAGATAGCAATTTTACCTAACCCAATTACCTTTCCTTTGCCGTCATCTCCAAAGATGATATTTTCGTGATTTCCTCCCTCCTCATCAAGACTTGTAAACATACTCCTCTCCCCCATCATATGGTTGGTGCACCCACTGTCCACCACCCAACTTGATCCACCGGAGGAGTATGCCTGCAAAAGTTAGTCACACTAGGGTTTTAGGTACCCAAACTTGTCGAAGTTTGGGTCCTCGAATGTTAGTCACAAGCGCCTTGGGCACCTACACACAAGCACAATACTCATCATTGTGACCTCTACTGAAGTGAGCAACCACCTTACCATTGTGGTTCTTGCTGATCACAAATGAATCATAGTATATACCTTCTGGCTGAAACTTCCTGGCCCTGTGCCCAGAACTTCCTGCCAGTTCCCTTGACCTGGTAGAGGATCGGAACTTTCTGCCAAATTGACCGGAACTTCCGGTATTTTCTCTCTGTCCGAGAGATTTCTTTCTCCAGAACTTCTGGTCAACTGGTCCGGAACTTCCGGAGCTCTGACCAGCCAAGGGACAGCCCACCTTGCTTGCTTGTTGGTTGCCTCCTTCCTTGACAAACTTTAGGCAAGGCTTCCCATTCACAATTACCCTTCTGGATGGCTTGCTATCTTCAGAGAAACCAAGACCATGCCCATCTTTGTTTACATTGTTGGCTATGGTCTTGTAGAGGGCGTCTTTTGAGTGATAATTCTTCAAACACCCATATTTCACCAAAGTGCCCAACCTCTCATTTTCTTTCTCGAGTGTCGCTATAGCTTTAAGGTTAGTAGCATAGGAATCCAAATCATAGCTATATCATCTAGCACAATCGTTGCTAGTGGAGGCATTGGATGACTTAGTGGCTTCATCGGGATGAGAGGTGCTACTCCAAAGGGTATCAAATTACACCTCAAGTGCTTTGTGACTTTGGTCCAATGTCACAAGCTTTTTTTGAGTGTGTCATTGATATCCTTTAGGCTAGCATTGATCCATTGACCAAAGAGAGCTCTTTGGTCAATTTTTCAATCCTCTGTCGCTCCTTAGCCAAATCCTCCTCTAGGGCAAGGTTTCTCTTCTTTTCAAGAATGAGCAAGTCCTCTTGCCTTTTGAGGGATTTTTCCTTGTAGTCCAATGTCTTCATTAGCTTAGCCAAATGCTGCATTGCCGGTTTGCTAAAGCTTTTAATCACATCATCCAAATCATCCTCACTTCCCTCATCACTCTCAAGATCATCATCAATAGAGGGCTTTGATGAGGGTATTACCTTGCGCCCATGGGCCATGAAGCAAGAAGGGTTGGTGTAGCCCTCCTCGTCGTCACTCAAGTTGGAGAAGAGGCGCTCCTCGGTGGGTGATGAAGACTTGATGGCGATGGTGGAAACTCCTCCATCACCTTCATCCTTTTCCTCGGGATCCGCCTCATCACCGGAATACCACACCTCTTTAATGTGAGCTCGTCCAACCTTCTTCTTGACCATCTTTGGCTTGTCTTCATTGTTCTTTGGACACTCGGCGATGAAGTGGTCATACTCATCACATTGGAAGCAAGCTCTCTTGGATTGGCGAGCTCTTTCCTTATCTTCACTTCTCTTACTCTTGCCAAATCCTCCTCAGCGAAGGTATTGCTTGAACTTCCTCACCATAAGAGCCATCTCTTCATCATCACTCTCATCTTCACATGAAGCTTGATCACTTGAGGTCTTCAAAGCGACTTCTTTGTTCTTGATCATTGCCACATTCTTGGCCATTTGCTTGACCTCCTTTGCTTCTTCTTCTAGCATCTCGTGAGCAACAATTCTTTCAAGAATGTCACTCTGTGTAAGCCTCTTGAAATCCTTCCTCTCACGGATGAGAGTGACCAAGGTAGGGTTCCTTTGTCCAAAGGCACGAAGAAGTCTCTTGACAATGACGTGATCTGTCAAGTCTTCACTTCCAAGCCCTCAGATCTTGTTGACCAAGAGCATCACGCGGTCATACATCTCTTGAGGAGTCTCATTGTCTTCCATCACGAATATTTCGAGCTTTCCTTCCAAGAGCTCAATCTACGATTCTCTCACTCCGGGGTTGCCTTCATGAGCCACTTGTAATGTGTCCCAAATCTCCTTGATCTCCTCAAGCCCATCAACCTTGTTGAATTCCTCCGGGATCAAGGCAGAGAAAATAGCATTGATGGCTTGAGAATTGCGGTGGATGCTTAGCTCTTGCTCTGGAGTGAGGTTCATATCCTCCATAGGCACATCGATACCTGTGCAAACAATCCTCCAAATGCTAGGATGCAAAGAGATTAGATGCAACTTTATCTTGTGCTTCCAAGCGACATAGTGTGTACCATCAAAGTGAGGTGCACGCGCGGAAGGCACGGAGATGAAGTTGTTAGAGGTATTATTAAGCTTGCTGTAATCAAAAGGTATAGAAGCTCCCCCTGTCTCCTTGATTTTTGCATCGTCTTCATGTTGATTATCCACTCCTGACATCTTGGATCAACTCTAAGCGGTGAATCCTATTAAGAGCTTAGGCTCTGATACCAATTGAAGGCCCGTTGATGTCGTATAAAGGGGGGTGAATAGATGTTCTTGAAATTTTCTTGAAAATGCAGCGGTTAAAACACACAAGCACCGGAACTTCTGGTACTAGAACCTCAGAACTTCCAGTCAGCACAAGTTATCCGGAATTTTCGATGTTACAGTCCGGAACTTTCGATGTTTTGTAACTTGAAAGGATCTGAACTCAATTTAAAGTAATTTCTACACAAGTTTAATGCTAGCACCAGGAAGAAACACACAGGCAATAGAGACAAGCAGCAGGAGGTAAAAGGATAATGTACGAGACACAAGGATTTTTACCCGAAGTTCGGATTCAAAGAATCCTACTCTCTGTTGAGGAACTCCATAGAGTTGGGTCTCAATTAACCCCTTGCCTCACCAAGCAAATCCCTAGGAAGAATTCTACGGCCTTCAATTCCAACGTTTCTAGGTTCTTACCTAGAGATCAAATTGACCACAAAGATCCAAATTTGATCCTCTAGCGTGAACCACAAACGTGAATTGCTCTACCTAGACAACCTCCAAAAGATCAGCTTGGTTTGTCACTATCCATACCTTGTTTCCTTGCGGAGGAGAGGTGATCCTTCACAAACTTTCCTGGGCCAATCCACAATTCTCCGGAAGCTCGCGGAGACACCTAACCGTCTAGGAAGTTTCGGTCTGGGATTATCAAAAGTTCTGGCCAGCACTTGGTTCTCAGGGTTTGGCTATTGAGGTGATGAGGACCGGAAGTTCCGATGTGGAAGCCCGGAACATCCGATCGGCTTTCTCTGCCGAGGGAAGGGGAATTTTAAAAAAATAACTCCAAAAATTCTCACTCAAGGATATTCTGACTAAGAGCACTTAGATCATCTCATGGCATGAGTTTCACCCCTCTTAATAGTACGGTTTTTCCTAAAACTCAAGATTCAAAAAAAATACTATTATAAACCATCGTCGAATCTTTTCTCCTTTTTCTAGTTGATGTTTGAGGGTTCTCCTTTTTCAAAACCTGCAGAACTAAGCATCAAGGGACTAATTCTCCTGCACACATCTCAATTAAATGCATTAGTCCCTTAACCAAATTGTTATTAATCACCAAAACCCACTTAGGGGGCTAGATGCACTTTCAGTATTGTTATGAACTTCTGTAGTACTGTTGTGAACAACTCGTTTGTATTAAATACTAGTTTATATTTTTCCAATTCAGTGAACATCTTAAATATTTGTATTTCACAATATTTATTTGTATAATTTAATTTTCATTTTAATCTTTACAATACTTATTTCATAAAATCTATTACATTGTTGCAGGTATGGCGCACCATACTACATAGGAGCTACTAGACCCTATGATAGATGCCACACATCAATCATACCGGTTGGTTGTATAGGGAGCTTCTCTTTTGAAGTTGAGGCCATGGACTTCGCGGCAGTTTCTTCGTCTAGACCCCTAGTGGGTCTCCAGGTATTACGTCTGAACAGTTCTCCTTAACAATCTTGTTCATTATGTTACGTTACACACCATCGTTGTGACATGTGGTCGGTTCGATCGATTTTGCAGGTTAAGGGAGGTCGACCTCATTCTGCTATGTCGGATGGTAGAGGACACAGCGAGCCAAAGGGACCCAGCTAGGCGATTCGACCCAGATCGTTCTCTGTTGGCTACGCTTGTCGACCGGTGGAGGCCTGAGAGAAGGACCTTTTACCTTTCTTGTGGGGAGATGGCACCCACACTGCAGGACATCTCGTACTTGCTTGTCCTTTAGTTGGAGTTCCAGTGGGCCCTGTAGATGGGCTACAGGGGTGGAAGACCGACATCAAACAGTGGATCACAAGTGTGATGAAGGTCCCGGGTCTCGGGGCGATTTCTGCCATGCCAGGTGTTAACGACCAAATTTGGTAAGCAAATCCCCGGGTTTGAAGCAACAATTGAAGCAGAATTGAAGGAATATGCGGTTCTCGAAGATAGGGTGTGCGTTGGTTGATGTCCAAATCGGCTAAGGGATCAATCGGCTGAGACTGAGTCGGACAGGACGTCCGGTATAGCCGATTCCGATTGGGATAACAGATGTGACCGATTCTGGTGGGAAGGCGTGAAGATCATCATTAGATTCGGTTTCCAAGTGCTTCAGAGATATTGTCATCTATGGATAAAGTCCTGAAAAGACAATTGTATCTTTAATTTAGGATATTTTATATAGTTTCCTTGTGAATCACGGCAGGGGACCTTGTCCTAGATAATTGTCGTATTTTAAATAGTGTTAGGATAAGAACCGTGTCCTGCAAGGACTGTGTTTTGTAATTGGATATAAATACAACCCAAGACCATATAATTATGAATCATCATACAATCAATACAACCTTCGGTGCATCGCCACCTTTTTTTTCTTTAATAGTTTCGACGAGTTCTTGCTTCTAGTTGGGCTGCATCGTTTGATCTCCAGCGAAAAGGTAATTCTTGTCACGGCGGCTTGCGTTCTCGGGATTAGTGCTTCTATCGTCATGATACTCTAATCTCGTCATCGTAATCTGCATAGCTATCATATATGCTATATAATTTAGATCGATATTGTGGTCTAAACCCTAATCGGCTAGTATCAATTGCTAGATGATAGCCGATAGGTTTAGATTTCAACGTTAATCTAGATTATATAGTATATCTACCATCTTGAAAGGTGTTCATAGACTCGTATAGATCCTATGCTTCTTTTTATACTTAATGTTGCATCGGTTAGGTCTGAACTATTAAGTCGTTTTTAGAATCATAACAGATCTATCTTGTTTTATGAGCATTATTAGAGATAGTATCGGAGTTTCAGCCGATCTTATCTATTTTAACTGTATTGTATGTTTTATATTTACTTGATATGTTAAAGCTACCCTTTATATTAAGATCTCTCTATAATTAAATATATTAAGCTTGTAATCGATCTGTTAAGTCATCTTAGCATATGATCGGTCCCTGTTTAATATATTTAACTAATAGTGATATCTTAGTATAAAATGGTATCGGAGTACTAGCCAGTACACATTAAATTTATGACAACTGCTATGATCGAAATATATATATAATCTTCATATTGGAGCACTTTTACATTCAAGTGGTTTATACTGTCTCGGTACACTATCGATCTATCCCAGTCACTTAGTTTAAACAAATTTTGATATTTGGATTATGTATTATGAGCATCTTCGGCCGATCGATTACGTTTAATTATCTCAACCGATTCAGTATACACCACATCGGGTTAACACTAGATGATACGTCATCGACCACCAGCCGATCAATTATCGTTTGCAAGTTAATACTTTCATTTGTTTCTTGTTGGTTGCAGGAACAAACCAACTGGCACGCCTACGAATCTTGATTCGATAATTTGGACCTACACTAGAATTAAGCAGATCTCTTAGGCTAGTGCGTGGGAATTTTCTCATCAACACGCTTTTGGCACGCCCAGTGGGACCAAAGATCACAAACCAGGTACAATGGTTGACATCAAGACTTCCGAGGTTGACCAAGACAACGTTATTCCTGTCACCATCGACAAACTGACACCAGAACAAAAGGCCGAGCTTGAGAAGATAATAAACAAATTACAGAGTCAGTATCTGCACTCCTTTACCCAAACTCGGCCTGGTACGGTCGTCCAGAGGTACAAAGTCAAATTGTCAGCTGATGACGAACCCGAACCGAGCTCTGACAAGGGCAAAAACCCTCAGGAAGTCAAGCAGGAGGAGGCCCAGAGCTCAACAATTTACAAGATAGGATTGATTATGTTGTCCATCATGCTTTGATCAACCAATCTGGAATACTGGTCAATATCCTTAACAACATAATTAGCACAATCGTCGATTCCAAGATTGCTGAGCATCAAGCCAGGGGCCCAATCTTCCTCCCTGATGGGAAATTTCCTCAGTACAGGACCTTGGCAATAGATGGACTGCCGACTGCCTCAGGCCTTCCTCCACCTCAGCCGACGGTTCCAGCATCAACCCCTTTGAAGCCGGTCATCCTGCCGTCGACACAAAAGCAACCAGAATTTAGCCCCATATTGATATCTAGGCAACAATCTCAGTAGATTGGACATGAGATCCCTTAGATCACTCAAGAGCAGGTTTCCGCCATGTTCAACGCAAATCGGCCACCTTCGCAGCCGATTCCAAAAGTGTCGATAGGCTCTTACCGCATAATTTCCTACAACAACCTATCGACTCTCAGGCTCTTCATGATCAATAGCCTCCCATGGTGCACCAATCTCCCCAGCATTATCCAGGAGGCAACTTCAATCAACACTATCAACCTCATTTGCCTCAGATGCAGTATTAGAAAGGACCACTCTAGTTTGATCAATACGAGCTGATGCAGCAACAAGCACAGGAGGTGCCTCAACAAAACAAGCCTTGGGTGGACTTGATAGCCGACGTGATGAGAGAGCAATTCAGCCTCAAACCCAAGGACACAGGCAACATGTATCGGTATCCTTATCCTGAGTACTTCGAGAGGGTTCCATTGCCCAACCGATACAAAGTACTAGATTTTTTCATATTCTCAGGGTAAGACAATGTTTCTACCTATGAGCATGTTAGCCAATTTTAGCCCAGTGTGGAGAGGCATCGGCTACAGACGCCCTAAGGGTTAGGCTTTTTCCCCTCTCACTCTTTGGATCGGCTTTTACTTGGTTTTCTTCTCTCCCATACAATTCTGTACAGAGTTGGGCCGATTTGGAGCAGTTTCATCGGTACTTCTACACCAGCGTCCAAGAGATGAAGCTGTTCAATTTGACGGCCATCATGCAAAAGCACGATGAATCAGTCCAACACTATATCCAGAGATTCAAAGACATGAGAAATTGGTGCTACAGCCTGGTGCTATCTGATTCCCAGCTAGCCGATCTTGCCTTCCAGGGTTTGTTAACACCTATCAGGGAGAGATTTTTGGCTCAAGGTTTCGAAAGCTTTGCACACATGGCACAAAAGATCACTGCCCACGAGCAACATTTCCAAGAAGCCAAGAAAGCCTTTAAAAAAAGTTAGCCATGTCGCCTACGCTTTCGACTCCGATTCAACCGATAGGGAAACCGAAGTGGCAACAGTCGAATGGGCTAGGAATAAAAAGATCATAACCTGCCAATGGGTGAAGAATTCGGCTAAAGAGGAGAAGTACGATTTTGATATTACTAAAGCAGACAAAATCTTCGATCTGCTGCTTCTGGAGAAACAGATCCAACTGTCAACCAATCACGTCATCCCATCGACCGAAGTGTTGAAAAAGAAGAAATACTGCAAGTGGCACAACACTGGCTCTCATACTACGAATGACTCCAAGGTGTTTCCCCAGCAAATCCAGTCAGCTATAGAAGCTAGGAAAATTAAATTTGAAGATCCAAAGAAGCCGATGAAGGTCGATGGGAATCCTTTTCCCGTTAACATGGTTTATGCCAGCCGCCGATCAACCGATCATTGTCGTGATGCCTTCGGACCTCTTGGTATAATTAAGAGCTGAATGGAATTCATCCATTCTTCTCTAAAGTATAGCAAGACATCCGATGCTCTGAGAGAGATAACTGAGACATCGCTGGGCCTTTAGCCTGCCAGTCAATTTCAGCCTAGGTTGTGCCCGTCAAACCACTCGATGGTGGCGACCAGATGTGTTACACAATCAGGAGACTTGACACAAAATGGCTAAAGATCTACGTTGTCTCAATTATCTTTAACTCATACTCATGGTTAATACGTTCCTAACAAAAGGAGCAGGCTAACCACTTTCATCCAAGCATATGGTATCGATAACTGGTTCAACGATCCATTATGGATCATAAGCTATTACAACATAATAAGTCTTAGAGATACATATGGCCTTCAGACCTAGTAGTTATATAGATAGCAGCGGTAGCATACGACAGTCCCGAGGACCTTTCTTTAACCAACTAGGGAGTGCCCTAGTATGAACCGTCCGGGTAGAAAGGTGCATCTTCAGCGTACTCTCCCTCCTCGGGGAAGGTTTCTCCTGCATTCATATTTATGCACAAACAAATATGCACGCACATAACAAGAATCAGTACAAAAATTTTGTACTGGCAAACACCCAATCAAGCCTAGTACTACATGAACGGTATAATCAAGGGAAAACTCATGTTGGGTTCCATTTTTGCACAAAGCCATCTTCGTTTTAGCAAAACCCAATTGTAATACCCAAGTTTGAATAAATAAATTTCAGCGAGCAAGTAGTTCTCTAAATCGGGCATTAATACATAGTATTGCTCATAATTACTTCTCACTTTGTGATACAGTGCAGCAAAGGAGTATACGTTCATAAACCATTCATCATTTGCCCTTTCGGGGCAGCAAAGAATATAATTTAGAGAGCAAGAGATTTTGAGTACTTTAGGTAAAGGAAATTTGTGCAAATATTTATAAACACATGAAAACTATACCCACGACACATTCACACGACGCCTGTAACCGTAAGCACGGCTAATCGATTAGTTTTAAGCTCTGCAGAGTGTGTACACGTTACCCACATGATGTGATATAATAATCATGCAAAGCATGACACGTGATACATAACTATCCGATTTATTATACACAACAAAGCCCTTCAACTATCCGTGATTTAGCCTTACACTAGCACGATATGTGTTTCCTCCATCCTATACCATTTTGGAGACACGGTATAGGATTGTTAAGTGGCGGGCCCACGCCTTAAACTTTACGTCGTGAGGGCGGACATGACAGGGAACCCACCCACTGGGCACATTATCGTTGTATTGGACAGGTTTAGTCACCTAACTGCCACGCCGGGGCAGTAGGAAGCTCCTCTGGGTTATACGAACCCATACACTTCGGCCTACCGAAATGTGAGGCTAAACCACAAATAGGGTACTAAGCTAGGGCTATCCCATACTAGCACATGTGGTTGTACTGTATTCGAGTTGAATAATCGTGAAGTGAAGTCCTTAGGGTAGTCTGGGCACACACTCCCCCTATCGGTATATAACTAAACACCATATGTATACCACTTGCGGCCCAAACTTGAAGACCACGTTATACCATGTTTTTGTTCTTAACATAGAGCATAATTGTCATAACATAATTTTTGGAAATGGAATTTTTGCAAATAGAACATTGTTAATTAGCCCGATGATCATGGGAAAATGTGTACTACTAGCGAACTAAGCATGGGGACAAATAAGTCATACGACTTCAGTTGGGTTCATTATGATTTAGCTCATGATTTGTTTCAGGGTATGCAACATCGGTGTAGTATCTAACACGTTTTGTATTAGGATTTTAGTTCTATACATCAAACATCATGCAAGTTCCCAACCATTTGAAATAACCTCCATAAAATTAGGATCAATGTGCTCAAAGGGGGAGGTGAGACTTGCCTGGTTTTTCTTCTCCTTCCGGTTCGTGCGAGTATACGAGACCTTCGAACAATGCTGACGGTTCGTCTAGTGTAAATATTTAAAGTTTTAGACTAACATGAATGCATATGAGATGCAAGGGTTTTAGTTTCTGATTTGCCGTGTTTGTGTGGTTTGTATTGGGTTTTTATTCTTTCTCAAAGTGAAAGATTTATTTAGGGTTTTCTTGTTGTGTAAAGATTCGGCATTGTGTCATTCTAATTTGTTCTAGACTGAATCTTCAGCTTTCTGGTAAGAGTGCTATTTTTAGTTGGTAGAACACAAAATAATGGTCCTAGAAAAATTTAGTTTGTATTTTTAGGAATTTTGTTGTGCTCACTATGATTTTTGGAAATCAGGGTGTTTAAGAAATACCTCTTTTCCTAGATAAATCTATAAATGGTTTTCCTGCCACAGAAAACATATGGTCTCCTATTTTTATCTCTAAGTACATTTTACACAGTTTCTACAGAACCTTGTTTCACATTTTTCGGAGTTAAGGTGATTTTCCTATGATATTTGTAAGTTCAATCTGCCCTATGTGACAGGGTTTATGAGTTAGATTTTTCTAGCTAAATCTGCTACAGGAAGTAGCTACTTTTATCCTGCAACATTAAAGTACATAATCTAGCGGACCTAACAAAATTTGTTTCAAGACAAATGGTGCTGTTTCCCATTTTCTACAAATTTTTAAAGTGTAGCTATCTCCCTGTTGAAAAACCTATTCCCTGATTTTATTAACCTACTACGCGTGGGGCCTACATGTCAGTCGTAGTTGGCGGCGTTAAGTGCTTAACGGCGCGCCTGGCGACGGTGGGTCCCAGTTGGCAGCGGCTGCTTAAGGTTTAAACGGGTTTTGGCGCCTGACGAGTGGGTCCCAGCTGTCGGCGAGTAGTGGTGAGGGCGAACAGGGCAGTGGCGCACGGCGAGATTTTCACCGGCGCCGGCGGCGAACGGCGGCCGGTGAGTGGTCATGGTCAATAGAGAAGATGTAGTGCATATCAAGGCGAATCTAATGGGGGATGGTTCACCACCTACCGTGACCGGAATAGTGGCCGGCGACGGCGACGGCGGCGCCATGGTTCGGGTTCACCGTGCATGTGCATTTCTAGTGTTGGTTTTGCTTTGCATGCAACGAAAATGGCATCTAGGTGCATTAGGGGTGCTTACCAAGCGATGAAACAGTGCTGCCGAGGTCCGGGTTGCGTTGGCGTCGTGCGGGTACCTCGGCGGCGGTGTTTCCTTGCTTCGGGTTAACGGCGTCGGCGCGTTCCGGCGATTGGCTGCATGAAGTAGGTGCGGGACATCGTTAAGGGACCACTAGGGGTGCTCGGACTGAGAGGAATCGGTTTGAAGCTCACCGGAGAGGGAGATGAGAAGGATCGACGGCAGCGGCCAGAGTTGAGGACAAAAAGGGGCTTTTCTTCCCTAGTGCTTCCCCGGTCGATTCCTTGGTTTTCAACCATTGTTACGCATCGGTGTACATTGTGGCAAAAGGATTTGAACAGGGGCTCACCGTAGACAGCCGGCGACGAGCGGGTGGTTCGGCGGCAGTGGCGCAGAGTGCTCCGGTTGCGTTCTTTGCTCGCCGGCGTTCCCGATCGATGGCTGCACGATTGCGAGCGAAACTCGGTGGTTAGGGAGAATAAGGATTGAGGAGTTGAGGACGGGTGATACCTAATGGATTTGCTCACCGGTGAGGAAATGCGGCTGGATCTCCACACGGTGGCGAAATGAGCTCACCGACGTTTCTCGGTGCTTCGAGGGTGTTCCGCTCGGTTTCTCTCATGGAACATGCACGGTCTGAGAAGTGGCACAGCGCCGGTCGGCTGGTCAATTCTTATATGCATGGCGATGGCGCAGGGGCGGCCGGGCTCTGGGTGACGTGTGCGCGGGTGCGTATCCTCGCGCGCGACGCATGCGCGAGTGTGTGGCGAGGGCGGCGACGCGAATGAGACAAGCAGGAACACAATGTGACGCTGCCATAGGGGTCCCCTAGGTCGGTTTGGTCCGCTTGCCAGTGAAAGAGAGTTAGAGAGATGAAGCTTGCCAAATTTTTCCAAGTCTGCTCCCTGTGCTCACTTTTCGAGTTTGGGCTCCATTCAAGTCGATTTCCAGGCAGAATCAGGGATGAAGTCCTATGGCAAAATTGTAAAGCTAAACTTGGACTATAATGCTGCCAAGTTTTGCCGTCTAAGGCCTGCTGGTTTGGTCGCTGTGTTGGTCCAAAGTTGGCATTAGAGGACTGTGTCTGTCAGTCCTGACACAGAAAGTCTTACCATGGTCAAATCTTGTTTTGGTGAAAACTCACAATTATCAACCCTAATGATGTGTTCCAAGCTTTAGAGTTTGTTTGCTGAGGTGTTTGCAAGTGTTTGGGTATTTTCTTGATTTTTATTGGGTTTCTTCCATTAGCATTCCAAATAAAAGTCTTATGAAAATATGCATATGCACTTTCATTTATGCAAACAATTTACCGTTCTTTATTTAAAAGGAAACTTTTGGGTTCAAAATTTTACACTATACAATCATCTTGTTACTTCCATTACAAGATTTTCAGGATGTGACAATCATCATCCCCGAAAAATGGACAGCTTAGTCAAATTCATGAAGGAACATGAAGAGAGAGAAACGGGCAGAGTCTACAGGGTGCACCCAAGAAAACATGATCGGCAGGAAGAGGTTTACGATCGACAAAATGATGGTTTCGATCCACATTGGAGCTATGAATTCTTTAGGTTTTGCTGGAATCAGGGGATGAGGCTACCATCACTCCAAGACTGCCAAGCTTGCAGTGGTTACGAAGATGAGCAGGATGAAAGCTCTAGCCGGTTGCCACACAGAAAGAATCGACCGAGTCAGAGGAAACGTCCTGTGCACCAAAGGCTGGGCCCAATCCATGAAGATTTCTTTCAGGAGGACTTCGAGGATGACGAAGAACAAGCTGCCAACCCGCAATGGTGCCCCTCCAACACTTTTACGAAGACCTAGAAGCGGAAGGTGCAACGGCTGAAGAGCGAGGGTCGGCTCTTTAAGAGGTTCAAGCCAAAATCGACTATCGACTAAAAAAGAAGAAGGAAAAAGAGCGCCCAAGAAAGAAATGGCATGTAAAGAACAAAGCCGTAGCAGCCGATGAAGACCAAGCCAACCAGGCAAATAGAAAGGTCAAGGGAAAGGGTGTGGCCTCTACATCGGTTAATATGGTTTTCGTGTTACCAGCCGAGTTTGAAGCGGTCCAAGCTGATGCAGACGTCGTAGAGGAGTCATCGGCAAAACTTGTGTTGTCCCCGGAGCAAGCGATCTTTGAAAAGCTAGAAAGGACAGGACATCGGCATCTTAAGCCCCTCTATGTCAAAGGATTTGTCAATGGGAAGACGATGTCAAAAATGCTAATTGATGGGGGAGCTGCTGTCAATCTGATGCCCTATGCTACTTTTAGAAAGCTGGGCAAGGGCTCCGACGACCTCATCAAGACAAATATGATCCTCAAGGATTTTGGCAGGAACCGATCGGAAACAAAAGGGGTTCTTAATGTCGAGCTGACCATCGGCAGCAAGATAGTGCCTACCACCTTTTTTGTCATCGACGGGAAGGGGTCATACAACCTGCTGCTGGGGAGGGATTGGATCCACGCCAATTGTTGCATCCCTTCTACCATGCATCAGAGTTTAATCCAATGGCAAGGCAACAAGATTGAAATCGTTCTAGCCGACAGGTCCATAAACATAGCCGATGCTGATCTAACCCTTTGGGAAATCGACAGCATCGATTGCTTGTCCGGCAAAGTTTGGGAGGCTGATTTTTTAAAGGTGTCTGATTCTACTATACAGCCAATTGGAGACGAAGTACTTTGAGGGCGTCATGGAGGGCTCAAGCGTCTACACCAAGGACACCTTGGATGATCTCGATGGCAAGCTAGGACAAGGCTTCATGTCGGTCGACGAGCTCGAAGAGGTTGATATAGGTCCAGGAGATAGACCTAGGCCGATATATATTAGTAAAAATTTGTCTTCTCATTTTAGGACCAAACTGATTGATTTATTAAAGAAATATAAAGATTGTTTTGCTTGAGAGTATTTTGAGATGTCAGGTCTTAGCCGATCGATTGTGGAGCATCGGCTCCCTATTAAACCAGGAGATCGACAATACAAACAGCCTCCCAGGAGGTTTAAAGCCGATATGTATAATGCAATTAAGGCTGAAATTACTCGACTATATGATGTTGGTTTTATTCGGTCGTGCCGATACGCCGAGTGGGTTTCGAACATAGTCCCAGTGATCAAGAAGAACGGCAAGCTTAGGGTGTGTATCGATTTTTGAGACTTAAACAAAGCTACCCCTAAGGACGAATACCCCATGTTGATTGCCGATTTATTGGTCGATGCTGCTTCAGGGTATAAAATCAGAGGTTTTATGGATGGCAATGTTGGATATAATCAAATTTTTATGGCCGAGGAAGACATTCATAAGAATGCTTTTAGATGTCCTAGTACAATCAGCTTATATGAATGGGTTGTCATGACATTCTGTTGATGAGAAATTTCTCTCAAGCGCTGGCCTGGGAGATCTGCTTAACTCTAGTGCAGGTCCTTCTCGGCTGCCTGTGCTGTGCAGGGCGTGCCAGTTGATTTGATCTGTTAATCAACAAGAAAAACGAGAGAATATGCGTTAAGTGTTAGGTTAGATCCCCACTGGATCGGCTGAGGGAATCCATAAACATATATATGCTATTCTAAACTATATTTAAGCCAAGTGACTGGAATGGATCGGCTATACCGAGACAGCATCAGCCGCTTAACCCAAATACAGTAAAGAATAATAAATATATAAATCGATAACCTAGCCGATACTGGAAAGCTAACAATGAATCGGCTAGTACTCCGATGAATCTTATAAAAAGATATCATTCTTGAAACAGATGCATAGCCTGGAAATCGGCCGTCGGCTATCGATGGTAGGCCGATTTCGGCTAGCAACGTCTGACAAGAATGTGATCTTAACATAAGAGGCAGTCCTAATACAAATCTAATAATAAACATATTAAAAGAAACATATCAAGGCAGATAAGACCGGCTGAAACCCCGGCGCTGTCTCTAAACAATATAAATCTTAGCCGAACAGATCATTGATAGTTCTAAAAACGACTCAATAGTTCGAACCCGATGCAGCATTAAGTATAAAAAGAAAAACATGATCTGTTGCAGCCGATTTATATCTCTCGAGACGGTGGATATAGCATATAAACCAGCCAACCTTTAGATCTAGCCCTATTGGCTGCAAGTTCTTGATAGAACTAGCCAATGGCAGGATAGATCTAAACATTGATCTAATTTATATGCGCTATATGATAAATAGCGCAGTATAAACTCTTGATTCTAATGTGTCATTACGATGGAAGCACTAGAAACAATAGATCATACCACTAATGACAAGCATTTACCTAGATCTGGGGATCGAAACGATGCAGCCCGTAGCCAAACAAAGTGCTCGTCTGAAGAAAAAGGTTTGGCGATGCGCCGAAGGTTTGATTGATTATGATTGTTCTATTTTACACGAGGTCTCGGGTCCTATTTATACCCAAGATACAATTATCTGTACAAACCCCGGACTCTATCTAAACTACAATTTAGAACACAACATTATCCCGAGCGGGACCCACGTCGTGTTACAACTAACAGTCTAAACAAACCCCTAGATTACAGATACAATTGTCGTTACAGGACTCTATCCATAAGTGGCAATATCATTTAACGCGCAATTAACAATCGAATCTTCTATTTATCCTCAAACTGCTGCATCAGAAACGGTTTCATCTCTCCCGGACCTTGAATCGGCTATCGACTGTCCCTGTCCGATCCAACCTTAGTCGATTGGCCTCACAGCCGATCACTCCTCAGCCAATGCGACCCCTGTCTCTAGCCGATCCGACTCTGCCTCGCCTTTGCAGTCTTAGGGATTCGATTACCAAATTTCAGTATTAACACATGCCCCCCAAGTCCGTGATACGAAGTGTTACGGATTTGCTTGCCCGTTCAAACTCTCACTCTTTTCTTGACCTAGACCGCTTCGGCTTCTCCCCAAATGCCCTTTAAATATCCACTCTCCTCGACCGAGACGCTTACGCTTTCAAAGCGCACTCAGCCTCCTTTGCACACAAGCTTCTTGCTTTCTCTCTCCTCTCCGGTGATCCCACCGGCGTTCATCAAACCTCATCGCCCCCCACGGACCAGACGCATCTTCTTCCCCAAGCACTCCGATGGCCTCCACCGTCGCCACATCGAGCAGCTCCGTCGCGCCAGCCACCGCCGCCACGCCAGCCATAGCCGCTGCGTCAACCACCACTGTTGTTCCGGCCGCCGCCATGGCCGAGTTCCCTGAGGTACTCCCTTTTGATCCATAACTTTCTTTTAATTTTGAATCTTCTCCTTTAAACACATTGAATTAATATTAAGTCCAGCCATTTTTGAGTAGCACTTTCCTTCATTTTTATCAATTAGTACTATTTCCTTCTTCGAACCGTAATATGCAACCATTCTTGATTAGCGCCCCTCTTTTCTTTTTCTGAATTGTAGCACCTGTCGCGTCAAGTGCTTATCCCAAACCTGACACAAGCAGAACGGTACTTTCTCGACCCCATCGGCAACAAAGATCCAGCCGATGTGATCATAGCCGAAAACAACCGGATCCCCTTCAACACCGCCAAGCCATCCCTCGCCCACTGGAACGGAACATTCAAATCATGGCCGACCATCGACGCAGCCTGGGTTGAGTGGTACAAAAGGGTGCGATCGGCCAAGTACACACATTGGGAGGAGACGGGATTGCCGGTGCTTGGCCCCGTCCATCGCCAAGCATGGAAAAGGATGAGCCGCTTCTATCGGCCGCAACTTACTGAACGACCTTCAACGCCTTCATCTTTCGTCAAGGGCCGATGACTATCACGTTGGCCGACGTGTACATGACGACTAGGCTGGACATCGAGTCGTCGGCCAACCCCAGCAACTTGAGCCGAAAAGGGCAGCACCAGTTCAAAACCAAGGCCATCGTCGGGTGAAGCGGCTTCATCGCCCAGAACATGAGGGACGGATCAGTCGGCCACAGGGAGCATGCCGCCTTCTTGATGATGTGGCTCAAAAAATTTGTGTTCTATGGATCGAGTTGCGGGCCGACCGCCAACTGGCAGGTCGTAGCCGAAGTCCTGGCCGACGGGGGAAAACTTGCGCTGGGGAAGTACCTCCTCGGCTATCTATATCAGATGCTGCATCAGGCTACCGCGAAGATAGCCGCCAACGCTCCAATCAACACCGGTGGCCCCTGGTGGTTTCTACAGATCTGGCTGGTGCTGGCGACCCAAAATATAGCCGGTCGGCTCCCTCTAACAGCAGCTGTATACCAAAGGCTGGAGCCGATCGAGGATGAAGACAGCAACCAGATCACCACCACCAGGTGCATGAGCTACAGAGAGGCAGCAGCCGCCCACATAGGCTCAAAGCAATCGGCCGAACTACTGGCCGAATGGTTCATAGCTCTCTACGACGGGCTGTCTCGCGAGAACCGCGCCTGGTACTTTTACCGGGACCGAGGGTTGTTCGAGTTGCCGGCCGACTTCAATTGGGAAGATGTCAACTCAGCCGACAACCCGTGGTGCAGGGAGCTGTTCAGCACTGCTTTATCCCCGTGCATCTTGCCGACCGGGATCCATCAGGGCCGATCAGTGGCCAAGAGCTACGAATTCTATTACCCGGTGTCGGCGGCGAGGCAGTTCGGTCTTGGGCAGCTGCCCATTGGCTTCTTTTATGCCGATAAGATTGAGACGAGGGGAGTGGTAAGCCAGGACCTAATAATGGATCGGCTGCTGAATATAGCCGACCCTCCCCTTGGCGACGTCGGCGAGATGATATTGGCATTGAAGAAAAGCGCCACTTACGACCAATGGTGGACTGAAATCAAGCGCCACATCTTCCACCAGCGGTCGTCTCATTACGTCGACCTCCTCCTGCCCGAGGAGATCTCCTCGGTAAGCTTTAAGTCCCAACTGATTTTCTTCTTCTTATCATCGGCTGATATAACCGATTAACATTTACCCCTTTGATTTGCAGGAGACGAAGACGGAGCGACCGACGGTGAGCGACTCCGGGCGCCCCATCGAATACCGTTTAGGTGTTCTGGATGGGGACGGCCTCGCTCTTTCGGCCATCGGCTGGGGAGCGCCGAAGCTGGCCTCATTGCTACGAGGGCAGGTGCGCCAGCCGATCGCGCAGAATAAAAGGGCTGCACCACCCCCACGACCGTCGGCTGCGCCTGCCCCCAAGAGGCTGAAAGAGAAGAAGTCGGCGGCGCCAGCCGATAGCCTCCCTCCTTAGACCCGGCCGTCGCACAGTTCCTCGACGTCGTCCGCCTGCGAGGAGATGTCGACAGCTGTTGGAGCGGCGACCGAACCCGGGAGTTCGAGCCATGAGTCGGTCAACGTTCCAGCCGATGTCCCGCCGGTCCCAAGTCCCCCAGCGAAAAATCGGCCGGTAAGCCCTCACTTCACCAAATTTGGCTTCACGATGATATCACTTGCATCTGACCGAACCATTCCTTTCAGGCCAAGAAATTGGCCAGCCACACTTCAAGCCCCGTGCCATCAGTAATCATCTCTTTCCATTTGACCTGTAGTAATTAGCCGATTTGTCGCTAACTCTTATTTTGCAGCCCCTGCGATCTCCATCGGCTGCCCCCCAGGCGTCCAGCGAGCATACTACGCCTACCACGGGAGGCGGCGACGATGTCGACGAAGAGGCCCTGACGGCCACAGGCGGCGATCCAGCCAAGCCGATCGCTCCAACCCCGGTGCCCACGGTAAGCCGACTGAAACTAACGATCGGCTTCTGTCAACTTAATGTCTTCTGATCATTTCTCTTTTTGCTGCAGAACATAGCTGAGCTCCTCAACTTTGACTTGTCAAAGTTCGAGGAGTCCGGCGAAATCGGCGAAGAGGCGTTGGTTACGCCGGCCGAGGACCTGAGGGCCACTCTAGCCGACATCGGCAATCGGCCGGAGGCCTCGCTGGACGCGCTGGTGGTCGACAGCGGCTCGATATGCGCACGATTCAAAGAAATTCAAGGCCAGCTGTCGGAAGCCCTATCCGACGCCATTGTACCGGCCACCTTCATGGAAGCCCACCATCTTAAGTACGAACGGGCACGGCAGCGGATAGCCGATCGCCGTGAGAGCCAGGCGCGGTCGGCCACCCTCCAGTCAACCAAGGATGCCATCGAGCGCCAAAAGGCTGCCTTCGACCGTCTGAAGACTGAGCCGGTGGCCAAGCTCGAGCAACTCCTTGCGCGTCAAGATCAGCTGATGGCCGATCTCGTTCAGGTCACGAACGAGATCGACATCCATAAGGAATACATGGCTGGCTTGCCGGCCGAGATCGAAGCTCAACGTCAAGGCATCAAGGCGGCTGTGGCACACCTACGGGATCTGGTGAAGGGCATCCAGCCGGTGGCTGGGTCCGAGGCCGACGACGTCAGGGCCATCAACGAGATAGACCAGATTAGGCGAACGGCGTTGTCGGCCATAGCTGATTTCCTAAAACAATGAGCTTGTAATATTTAATGATCTGAAATCGGCTGCCGCCTCTTATATTATACTTGTACTTTTGTGCTGGGGTTGGACAATTACTTTAGTCATGCTTGTAATCGGCTTTGAATCATGTAATATAATTCATCAATCTTTTGCCGTTGTGCTCGTAGATGAGATCGGCTTTCGGCCATGCGTAGTGTCTTGAATTGCTTACGCTGAAATCGGCCCCGGCCACGCGTATCGTTTCACGTTGCCGATTCCGAGACCACACCATGACCGTTAGTGTTAGCGCTTGAATCACAGCCGTTAATCCAAATCACTTCCAACGCTTTTATTTGGACTGCCGATTACGAGGCTTAACAGTTGCGAAAATCTTTCAAACATCCTGACGCTCGATTTTTGCAATCGGCCCGATTTTGCAATCGGCTTGTACAATCGGCCCGATTTTGCAATTGGCTCGTGTACGTATATGCCCCCCAAGTTTTGTTGATAGCTTTGGTGTCGACAAAAGTGAGTTCGAGCCGTTCGCGCATCCTTGCCGTCCCTATCGGCCAATCATGAGCCGATCGTGGCAAACTTAGCAAAAAAACGTTGCATAAAAATGCCTAAAGGCGATGCCTTGTTAATGTAAGACATCGGCTGTCGTAAAATCGGCTGAAGCAACCATAGCCGAATCATGAGTTGATCCATATGCTTGGGTAATATTTCTTCAGGTATTTTCCATTAAGAGCCCTTCCAAATACCTCTCCGTCCAGCCTTTTAGCATGTAAGCTCCTTTAGAGACGTATTTGTGGATCTTGAAAGGCCCTTCTCAATTTGGTGACCACTTGCCGAATTTGTTGTCTCTAGATCCGATCGGCAGTATCAATTTCCAAACGAGCACGCCTTCCTCAAAAGATTTAGGCACCACCTTTTTATTATAATGTCTGGCTACTCGTTCTTTATCCTTTGTGACTTTTTCCAGGGCCCTTATCCTGGATAAAACTAAATCTTTCGATTCGTCCACCATCAGGTGATAATAATCGTCGGCTGTGAGTTGATCCTGTAGCTGAATGCGCCTTGAGCCGACGACACTTTCCCAGGGCAGTACTGCCTCATGCCCGTAGACCAGCTTGTACGAAGGTACTTGAATTGACCCGTGGCATGCCATCCGATATGCCCACAGTGATTCGGCTAATCGGCTGTGCCACTGTTTAGGGTACTCAGAGATCTTTCTCTTAATCAGCTTGATCAAACTCTTGTTTGAGGCCTCGGCTTGCCCGTTGGCTTGTGCGTAGTACGACAAAGAATTAAGCAGCTTGATTCCCATGCCGTCGGCAAACTGAACGAATTCGTTCGATACAAAGATAGATCCCTAGTCTGTTGTTATCGTTTGTGGAACGCCAAATCAGTAGATGATGTGTTCTTTGACAAACTCGATTGCGTCCTTAGAATCCACTTTTCTGGGGGGAATCGTCTCCACCCACTTTGTGAAGTAATCCGTTGCCACCAGGATAAACTTATGTCCTTTCCTTGAGGGTGGATTGATCTGGCCGATCATATCAATGCCCCATCCTCTAAACGGCCATGGCTTAATAATTGGGTTCATAGCCGATGCTGGTACTCGTTGTATAGCGCCAAACTTCTGGCAATCCTGACACCCTTTGTAATACTTGAAACAATCCTCCAGCATCATCGGCCAGAAATACCCTACTCGGCGAAGCAGCCACTTCATTTTGTGGGCCGATTGATGTGTGCCACAGATTCCTTCGTGTACTTCTCCGATGGCCACTGTAGCCTGATCGGCTCCCAAACACTTGAGTAGCATGCCGTCAATCGTCCGATAGTACAGATCTTCATTGAGCAACACGTATCGTAACGCTTTATATCGTAGCTTCCTTGTAGCTGATTGAGAGGGATTTTTGAGATAGTTGTAAACCTCGGACCTCCAATCATCAGCTGTAATGGCGGCAACGTCTATGTCGACTTCTTTCAGCATCGGCCGATAGCCCGATGCCCCCTGAGCCAAGTCATTGGCCTCTGTGTTCTGCTCTCTGGGGATATGTTTCAAAGTAACTAGCCGAAAGCCGTCCATTAATTCCCGGCATTGCCGATAATAGACCATCAGCACGTCGTTTTTGCATTCATATTCTCCTGATAATTGGCTGATGACCAACAATGAATCTTCCAATATTTCGATGGCGTCGGCTTCAACTTCCTTAAGCAGATGCAATCCTTTAAGGATGGCTTCGTATTCGGCTTGGTTGTTTGTAGCGTGGGGGCTGATGGCAAAAGCAAACTCGAAGCTTGCTCCCCTGGGCAAAATAATGACCAAGCCGATGCCACAGCCATTGGTGCAAACCGAGCCGTCGAACGTCAAAGTCCAAGGCATAATTTCCACTGAGCCGATTGAGTCGTTTCTGTGCTCCACAATGAAATCAGCTATGGCTTGCCCCTTGACTGCCCTTGGTGCCTGATACCTCAGATCGAATTCTGTTAGTGCGAAAATCCACTTCCCAATTCTTCCTTTGAGCACTGGAGCCGATAGCATGTACTTAACTACATCGGCTTTGCAGATTACTGTGCACTCGTTGGACAGCAGATAGTGCCTTAACTTCGTACATGAAAAATAGTGGCATAAGCATAGCTTCTCCACAGGTGAATACCTTGTTTCTGCATCTAGCAACCGTCGGCTGAGATAGAAGATGGCTTTTTCTCTGCCGTCGACACCTTGGATTAGGACGGAGCCGATTGATTTGTCATCGGCTGATAAGTACAGCTTGAACGGTATTCCCTTTTGTGGAGGCATTAAAACTGGAGGGGAGCTTAGATAATCTTTTATGTTGTCTAACGCCTTTTGCTGCTCTGCCCCCCATGTGAATGTCTGATCGGCTTTCAGCCGAAGCAGTGGCGTGAACGGCTCCATCTTTTCTGAGAGATTGGCTATGAACCGTCTGATGAAGTTTATCTTGCCGATCAATGATTGGAGTTGTTTTTTGTCCTTCGGAGGTTGAATTGTCTTGATAGCATTTATGCTTCTCGGTGTAACTTCAATTCCTCTTTCATGAACGAGAAATCCCAAGAATTGCCCGGCCGATACGCCGAACGCGCACTTAAGCGGATTCATATTCAGACCGTATTTTCTCGTCCGTTCTAACACTTGTCTCAAATCGGTTATGTGGCATTTTATCTCCCTTGACTTGACAACCACGTCGTCAATGTATATCTCTACCAGCGAGCCGATCATATCGTGAAAGATGTAATTCATGGCCCGTTGATATGTTGCCCCAGCATTCTTCAAGCCGAACGTCATTACTACCCATTCGTACAAGCCGATTGCGCCGGGACACCGAAAAGCGGTCTTGTGGATGTCCTCGTCGGCCATGAATATTTGGTTATACCTTGCATTGCCATCCGTGTAACTGATAATTTTATGACCTGAAGCAGCATCGACAAGCAGATCGGCTATCGGCATTGGGTATTTGTCTTTAGGGGTTGCCTTGTTTAGATCTCTAAAATCGGTCCACACCCTAAGTTTACTGTTTTTCTTCAACACTGGGACGATGTTTGAGACCCACTCGGCGTATCAGCAAGGCCGAATGAATCCCGCGTCGTATAGCCGAGTGATTTTGGCTTTAATTGCATCGTACATATCGGCCTTAAACCTCCTGGGAGACTGTTTGAACGGTCGATATCCTGCCTTAATCGGCAGCTGATGGACCACTATTGATCGGCTGAGAGCGGGCATCTTGAAGTATTCCCAAGCAAAACAATCTTTATATTCTTTTAACAATTCAATAAGCTGGGATCTACAATGAGGAGACAGATTTTTGCTAATGTACGTCGGCCTCGGCTTATCACCAGAGCCGATGTCGATTTCCTCTAATTCGTCGGCCGATGTGAAACCTTGTCCTAGCTTGCCATTGTCTTCATCCGCGATGTCCATGCCGAACACGCTTGAGCCCTCCACCATGTCTTGTTCAAAGCAGCAGCTGCGGCTCGTCGTTTCCAATCGGCTGTATCGTTGAATTGGACACATTTAGAAAATTGGCTTGTCAGATTTTCCCGGATAAACAATCGATGCCCTCGATTTCCCAAAGCGGCAAATTGGCACTGACAACACTAACTGACCTGTCGGCTGGTACGATCTCGATCTTGTCGCCGTCCCATTGGATCAGGCTCTGATGCATTGTAGAAGGGATGCAGCAGTTAGCGTGTATCCAGTCCCTTCCGAGCAGCAGGCTGTAAGACCCCTTCCCGTCGATGACAAAGAATGTTGTGGGCACGGTCTTGTTGCCGATGGTCAGTTCAACGTTGAGGAAGCCCTTAGTTTCCGATGGGTTGCCGCCGAAGTCTTTGAGAACCATGTTGGTTTTTATTAGGTCTTCGGCTCCCTTGCCTAGCTTTCTGAATGTTGCGTAAGGCATGAGGTTGACTGCAGCTCCCCCATCAACTAGCATTTTGGAAATCGGCTTGCCGTTGATGAATCCTTTAACGTACAACGGCTTTAAGTGCCGATTTTTGGTTCCTTCGGGTTTGTCGAAGACAGCTTGGTCTGGTGAGATTGCTAGCTTCGCCAGGTCATCCTCAACGGTGTCTGCATCGGCTTCAGGAGCGCCGAACTCGGCTGGCAATACGAACACCATGTTGACCGATGCAGAAATTTTGCTTTTTCCTTTGGCTGCCCTCCTGGCTTGATCGGCTGGGCTTTCCTCAGCTTACTCTTCGTCGGCTAGGGCAACTTTCTCTTTGGGTACCCATCGCCTTTTGATTTTGCCCAGCCGACGGCGCTGTTCGTAGATCATTTGCTGAACTTCGTCTTCTCTCCCTTCACGCTTAAGCCGTTGAACCCTTCTTTTCTGCGTCTTTGTGAAGAGATCGAACGGGCACCATTGGGGGTTGGTCGATTCCTCATTGTCGGCCTCTTCATCGTCGTGGTTGTTCCCATCGCGGTTTCCATCGACGAAGAAGTCCTGGTGTATCGGGCCGAGCCGATCATGGACAGACCGCCGCCTTTGGTTTAGCTGGACGGCTCTGGGGACGAACCGAGTTGGACTTGCAGCCGATGAGCTCCAGTGCTCTCCATCACGGCGAACGTTGCATGCTGGGCAATCGTCCAATGTTGGCAGTCTCATGCCGGATTCCCAGCAGTACCTGAAAAAATCACAATGCCAATGCGGATCGGCATTGTCATGGTTTACCTCGTATCGTCGACTTTGGGTGTTCGGTTCGCGCCGATGAGGTGCTTCATTGTAAGCTTCTTCCTGCCGAGACCGGTACTGATGACGGTATCGGCTACGTTCATGGATCAGCCGTTGGTCAGCCGATCTGATGACTGGGCGCACCATGTTAATTGGCGCGGCGTGACATCCAATTTGATCGCCTTCTGCCTTGGTCCCGATCGGTGTATTGACTAAGCCGTGCGCCATTCTGTTCTGTCGATCAGCTTGCCTAGGGCCGGCTTGGACCGTGTTGACCGGGAAAGGATTGTCGTCTACCTTCATCGGCCGATTTGAATCGGCGAACTTCAGCTTCCCGGCCTCAATTGCCGACTGGATTTGCTGCCTAAAGACCTTGCAGTCGTTGGTGGCGTGGGATGTGGAGTTGTGCCACTTGCAATTTTCTTTTTCATCAATTCTTCGGCCGACGGGATCACGTGGTTTTCAGGCAATTGAATCTGCTTCTCCTTGAGCAGCAAGTCAAAAATCCTGTCAGCCTTGGTGATGTCGAAGTCGTATGTTTCTTCTTTAGCAATCTTCAGCATCCATTGGCAAACGATGGCCTTTTTGTTCTTGGCCCATTCGGCTACCGCCACTTCTGCGTCATCGTCGTCGGACTCGTAGTCTGATTCGACGACGACCTGAGTTATATTTTTGACGGTCTTCCTGGTGTCTTGGAATCGCTGCTCGTGGTCGTCACCTTCTGTGCCAAGTGGGCTAAGCTGTCAAAGTCTTGCACAGAGAATCGTTCTCTGATAGGTGCAATCAAACCATGAAAGGCCAAATCGGCCAGCTGGGCGTCCGATAGCACCAGACTGTAGCATCGGTTCCTCATCTCCCTAAAGCGTTGGATGTTTTCTTGGACCGATTCGTTGTGTTTTTTCCTGATGCTGGTGAGGTCCGACAACTTCATCTCGTGGTTGCCGGAGTAGAAGTAGCTGTGGAATTGTTTTTCAAGATCGGCCCAGCTCTGAATTGAGTTGTAGGGCAATGAGGAGAGCCACGTAAAAGCCGATCCTGAAAGGGAAAGAGGGAACAATCGGACTCTCAAGGCGTCCATAGCCGATGCTTCATCGCATTGTGCCAAGAATCGGCTAACATGCTCGTAGGTTGAAACGTTGTCCTGCCTTGAGAACTTCGAAAAATTTGGGATCTTGTATTGGTTGGGCAACGGGATCCGCTCGAAGTGCTCTGGATAGGGATACCGATACATGTTCCCTGAGTCTTTCGGCTTGAGGCCGAATTGATCGCGCATGACATCTGCGATCAGATCGGCCCATGTCCGGTTGTCTTGCTGTATCGTCTTGTATGGGTCATACGGCGCGGGTGCTTGTCGATACAGCGGTGGTGGCGTCTAAGGTCTACAATGATGATCTTGACGGCCTCCTTGGTACTGGTAGTGATGATCAGCGGGAGGCGGCCGATGCGCCGGTGGTGGCGTTGGCGGTCCTGGAAACAGCTGTCGGCCACCGGCGTTGTACCGTCTATCTCGATCAATCGGCTCTAACTGCCGATTGTCATTGAACATATTAGCAATCTGATCTTGGGGCAGCGGCTGCTGTTGGTTCAGCATAGTAATTGCTGGCCTTATAGCCGATTCACCTGGATTTTGCTGACCGAGTACTCCTCCCGGCGGCCCTTGTTGCGCTAGCAGTGGGATCGGCCGATTCTGCATGACCAGCATCTTGTAACCAGGAAATTGGTCGTCTGTGAAGTACGTTGGCCCCCGTTGCAGCTGGTCGGCTATCTTGGCGTCGACCACAGTAGCGATCATGTTATTGAGGGTGTTGACCTGGATGCTGCTTTGGTTGACCAGCGCGTGATGGACGGCCGAGTCAATCCGGTCTTGTAGAGAATATACAGCCGAATCATCCTGTTCCTGGGTCGGTTCCTCCATCTTCTGTTTGCCTTTTGTCTCACCGGAGGAGGATGCCTTAGTGTCGTTCATGCTGAACTTATATTTCTGATGCACGGCCCCGGATCTTGTTTGGGTGAAAGATTGCAAGTAGTTAGCCTGGAGCTCTTCCACCATCTTCTTATAATCGGCTTGTTGTTCAGCCGATAACTGCTCCATTTTTACAGGCATGATGTTGTCTTGCATAATGCTGGGGCTCTTGGAATCGACCATCTTGCCGGCTGAATCTATGCGTCCGAGTCGAGCCGACAAAGAAAGTCCCACTGGGCGTGCCAAGAAGCGTGTTGATGAGAAATCTCTCACGCGCTGGCCTGGGAGATTTGCTTAACTTCAGTGCAGGTCCTTCTCGGCTGCCTGTGCTGTGCAGGGCATGCCAGTTGATTTGATCTGTTAATCAACAATAAAAACAAGAGAATATGCATTAAGTGTTAGGTTAGATCTCCACTGGATCGGCTGAGGGAATCCAAAAACATATATATGCTATTCTAAACTATATTTAAGCCAAGTGACTGGAATGGATCGGCTATATCGAGACAACATCAGCCGCTTAACCCAAATACAATAAAGAATAATAAATATATAAATCGATAACCTAGCCGATACTGAAAAGCTAACAATGAATTGGCTAGTACTCCGATGAATCTTATAAAAAGATATCATTCTTGAAACAGATGCATAGCCTGGAAATCGGCCGTCGGCTATCGATGGTAGGCCGATTTCGGCTAGCAACGTCTGACAAGAATGTGATCTTAACATAAGAGGCAGTCCTAATACAAATCTAATAATAAACATATTAAAAGAAACATATCAAGGCAGATAAGACCGGCTGAAACCCCGGCTGTCTCTAAACAATATAAATCTTAGCCGAACAGATCATTGATAGTACTAAAAACGACTCAATAGTTCGAACCCGATGCAGCATTAAGTATAAAAAGAAAAACATGATCTGTTGCAGCCGATTTATATCTCTCGAGACGGTGGATACAGCATATAGACCAGCCAACCTTTAGATCTAGCCCTATTGGCTGCAAGTTCTTGATAGAACTAGCCAATGGCAGGATAGATCTAAACATTGATCTAATTTATATGCGCTATATGATAAATAGCGCAGTATAAACTCTTGATTCTAATGTGTCATTACGATGGAAGCACTAGAAACAATAGATCATACCACTAATGACAAGCATTTACCTAGATCTGGGGATCGAAACGATGCAGCCCGTAGCCAAACAAAGTGCTCGTCTGAAGAAAAAGGTTTGGCGATGCGCCGAAGGTTTGATTGATTATGATTGTTCTATTTTACAGGAGGTCTCGGGTCCTATTTATACCCAAGATACAATTATCTGTACAAACCTCGGACTCTATCTAAACTACTATTTAAAACACAAAATTATCCCGAGCGGGACCCACGTCGTGTTACAACTAACAGTCTAAACAAACCCCTAGATTACAGATACAATTGCCGTTACAGGACTCTATCCATAAGTGGCAATATCATTTAACGCGCAATTAACAACCGAATCTTCTATTTATCCTCAAACTACTGTATCAGAAACGGTTTCATCTCTTCTGGACCTTGAATCGGCTATCGGCTGCCCCTGTCCGATCCAACCTTAGTCGATTGGCCTTGCAGCCGATTACTCCTCAGCCGATGCAACCTCTGTCTCCAGCTGATCCGACTCTGCCTTGCCTTTGCAGACTAGGGATTCGATTACCAAATTTCAGTGTTAACACATTCGGCTTGAAAAATGCTGGGGCTACTTATCAGAGAGCCATGAACTATATTTTCATGATTTAATCGGCTTCTAAGTGGAATTTTGACGACGTTGTGGTAAAATCCAAGGAAGTTGAAGACCACATAGCTGATTTAAGGAAGGTTTTGGAAAGGACTAGAAAGTATGGCTTGAAGATGAATCCCACTAAATGCGCTTTTGATGTATCGGCTGGACAATTTCTGGGTTTTCTTGTTTATGAAAGGGGGATTGAGGTAACATAGAGAAGAATTAATGCGATCAAGAGTATTCAACCTCCACAGGACAAGAAGTAGCTCCAATCTCTGATCGGCAAGGTAAATTTCATCAGGCGTTTCATTGCTAATTTATCTCAGAAGATGGAGCAGTTCACGCCTTTGCTAAGGCTAAAGGCCGATCAAGAGTTTACTTGGGGGGCAGAGCAGCAGAAAGCTTTGGACAACATCAAGGATTATTTAGGCTCCCCTCCTGTTTTGATCCCTAAATTCGGCAAGTGGTCACCTAACTGGGAAGGGCCCTTCAAGATCCATAAATGTGTTTTCAAGGGAGGCTACATGCCAGAAGGATTGGATGGAGAGGTGTTTGGAAGGACTCTGAATGGAAAATATTTGAAGAAATATTATCCCAGTATATGGATCAACTCATGATTTGGTTGTTTTGAGCCGATACATGGTAGCCGTTGTGTTTACATCTCCTTTAGATGGCAGATATAAGTTATATCGCCCTTAGTTATTTCATACTTATCATAATCGGTTATGATTTAACGTATACATGATGGCCGATTTAGTGTGTTGTACTCAAGCCATAATTTTGTCAATGATGAAGTCAGCATTGAAAAATTAGGGGGGCATATACATATACAAAGTCAGGATCAAGTGGACTTTAAGATTATTGTGGGCTTTGAAAATTTTTCAAGACAATGAAGATTTCTGAAATCGGTAGAATATATTGCACGATCTGAAATTAAAGTTTGCCGATTACAAAAGAATATGCTACAAGAGTGTTTGAAGTTACAAAAGGCTAGTCCTATTAGAAACGTTGGCTTAGTTGCCGATTAGGCTATTGATGGCCGATATTGCCCGTTGCCTGATCTGCTCGATTTTATCAATCGTCTCGGCGTCGGCTGCATTAGTTCCTGGGACTGACTTCACTGATCTGATTTGATCAGATCTCCCAAGTATTTTATCGAAGATATTAACTTGGCATTTTGTTCTTTAGTGGCTTTTGGAAGATTGGCTAACTTTTATTCTTTGGCAGCTAGCTCAGAGTCACATTTTTCCATCTCGGCAGCAAGTACAGCCTTTCGTTGCTTCAGCCAATCAATATTGGATTGAGTAGTCGATGGCTCGGCAATTAGCTCGTCTAACTTGGCCTTTTCGGTGATGACGCCCAGCCGATTGGTCTCAATCATCGTTTCAAGGCTAGCCTTCTCCTACCTAGCGGCCATCCTTTGCCTTGCCCTTTCCCGTTTGTGCCGATGCAGGTCAAGATAGGCAGCTTGGGAGATCGCATTAGCAATGTCATCTGGGAGTTGGCTCTCTATTTCTTCAAACCTAGCTTTGATCGAGCTGCAGTCGGTGACAAGATGGTCCAAGGAGCTGTCCAGCCGATGAACAATATCGAGAAGCTTCTCTTTTAATTCTTCAGCTATTGGGGCCTGAGCTTGGTTTGTAATCTCTTCCTCTTCACTAATGAACTCCCTTATGTCGAAGGAGAACATATCGGCTAAAGCCTGCAAGACACAAGTCAAGAGTGTTAAAGTGTGAAAAGTTTCAGTGGTCGATTTTGCTCTTGAGAGAGTTTCTTACCTTAGCAGTGGGAGCTAGCGCTTGTTCTTCCTCTTTGACATGATGGCTACCCCTAGCCGACAGAGTGTGCTCGCTTGATGCATGGGGGGCAGCCAATGGAGACTGAGGAGGCTGCATAAAAAGACAAGTGCTAGTTAAAATCGAAAAGTTAACAAGGGAGAAAAAGAGTTAAGTTTTGAGGTTACTGGTGAAGCTAGGCATGGTGGCCGATGAGCCAATCTTTTATGTTGCAAAAAAGAGAGATTGGTTAAGGGTAAAACGAGAATAGTTTAAAGTGATCAAACTTCAAAGGAAGGAAAGATGTGTACTGGTTGAGGGCGAGGAGGACGTTGTGGAGGAGATGGTGTCTTCTGTGAAGCTTGGTCATCGGCTGATGGCATAGCTGCGTATTTGCTTGATTCACTTGATTTGGCCACCGCCTCTTCGACAAATTGTTCAATTTCCTCATCCATCTCCTCTCGATTGAGGGCCTCTTCCAAGCTTGGATCTAAGGAAGGCAAATCATCGGCTCGTGGAGCAGTCTTATGCTTCTTTTGCTTGTTTTTGGGGGTAGCCGATGGACCCGCAGCCGATGGTTTTGGCCTCTTCTTCCTCGATAGCGCTTCGTTGGTTTGGCGATGAAGTAAAGTACCCACCTTCGGCGCATTGAAGCCGATGATGGATGGAGAAATTCCACTACTTGGGATCAACCCTGAAGCATAATGGATATCAACCCCTGAGTTGCTCACAGTAGGGGGAGAAGAATCGGTTGTCCGCAAAAAAGATAAAGACAATAGTTAAGTGTTAGATAATGTTAGCCGATTGCTTAAAGATAAATTGGAACAAGAGAAGATACTTACATCAGGGATCAAGTCTGGAAGGATTGTGGTCAAATACATCGAATATGGCTGATGGAAGATGTGTCTTTTGATTTCAATGTGAAAGTACATCTAGCCCCCTAAGTGGGTTTTGGTGGTTAATAACAATTTGGTTAAGGGACTAATGTGTTTAATTGAGATGTGTGCAGGAGAATTAGTCCCTACATGCTTAGTTGTGCAGGTTTTGAAAAGAAGAATAAACCTAATCGATGCGGTGTATCATCTAGTATTAAGTTGATGCGGTGTATACTGAATCGGCTGAGATAATTAAACCTAATTGATCGGCCGAAGATGTTCATAATACATAATCCAAATATCAAAATATGTTTAGACTAAGTGATTGGGATAGATCGGTAGCGTACCGAGACAGTATAAATCACTTGAATCTAAAAGTGCTCCAATATACGGATTATATATATATTTCAATCATAGCCGATGTCATAGATTTAACATGTATCGGCTAGTACTCCGATACCGCTTTATACTAAGATATCACTACTAGCTAAATATATTAAACAGGGACCGATCATATGCTAAGATGACTTAACAGATCGATTACAAACTTAATATATTTAATTATAGAGAGATCTTAATATAAAGGATAGCTTTAACATATCAAGTAAATATAAAACATACAAGACAGTTAAAACAAATAAGATCGGCTGAAACTCCGATGCTATCTCTAATAATGCTCATAAAACAAGATAGATCTGTTATGATTCTAAAGACGACTTAATAGATCGAACCTAACCGATGCAGCATTAAATACCAAAAGAAGCATAAGATCTGTACGAGTCTATGAACACCTTTCAAGATGGTAGATATACTATATAATCTAGATTAACATTGAAACCTAAACTTACCGGCTATCATCTAGCGATTGATGCTAGCCGATTAGGGTTTAGATCACAATATTGACCTAAATTATATAGCATATATGATAAATGCGCAGATTACGATAACGAGATTAGAGTATCATAATGATGGAAGCACTAACCCCGACAACGCAAGCTACTGTGACAAGAATTACCTTTTCGTTGGAGATCAAACGATGCAGCCAACTATAAGCAAGAACTCGTCGAAAACTATTAAAGGAAAAGGTGGCGATGCGCCGAAGGTTGTATTGATTGTGTCTCTTTTCTTTACAGGGTCTTGGATCATATTTATACCCAGATACACGATGAGTCCGTAACGGACACGATTTCTATCTCTATTACAGATTAAATTACAGATATGCCTAAAACAAACCGACATTATCTATAAGGAAACTATACAAAATATCCCAATTAAAGATACAACTGCCTTTTCAGGACTTTATCCATAGATGGCAATATCTCTGAAGCATTTAGAATCCGAATCTAACGATGATCTTCACGCCTTCCCAGTAGAATCGGTCACATCTGTCATCCCAATCGGAAATGGCTATGTCAGATATCCTTACCTGATTCTGTCTCAGCTGATTGACCCCTCAGTCGATTCGAACTTAGCCGATACACGCTATGACTCTGAGAATTGTGTGTTCTTTCCGCTTCAATCGTAACTTCAAACCTGGGGATTAGCTTGCCAAATTTGATCGTTAACAAATATGTGCTAAACGATGTAGAAGTGATCCATAGACAAGCTCAAGCACGATTCGTCGGGACGGACAATTTCGTATAGCTCATCTATATGACTTCTTAACTCTCTTATGTTGATGTATGCGAATCAAAAACTATTTTAGTTTTCGTTCCATCAATAAAGTTGGTTTCTACGCCTGCTGCAATGTCTTCTTTCTCTTTGCATTCTTTCTCCTCCATCTGCTTTGCTTATGCTCTTCCTCCAACTAGCATTTAGTCATGTAGAGACGTCAATTGGTGCTACCTTATGATGGCAAATAAATTGCAGCAAAGACATGAAACCAACAATTCCAATGAAAATAAAAAAATCCTAAAAATATTAAATCCTAACATTTTAATAAAAAATACAGGTAAAAAATTGCCCTAGGGATGGGCAGGGCATTTAAATCGAGCGATTTATACGACGTGGTAGGCTGGGAGAGAGATAGGCCGTGCAAATTTTGCAAGCGGTCCCTCCCGACGATAAATCATCCTAGGGGAGGACGAGAAGGGGCCGCCTGCAAAGTTGCAGCGGCGTGCCCCTCTCCTCGCCCGCTACGTCACATTCCTCGCCCTTCACTAGGGCGATTTATATGCCCTGTCCTATGGGAGCACGAGAGGAGTATATTTTTGAAATTTTTTATTTCGATATTTATTTTTGAAAATCTTTTTAAAAATGTCAAAATAAAAAATAAGAAAAGGAGGGGAAAACTTAGGCCCCGTTTGTTTCAATTTTCGGGAAAAAACTTAGCCGATACATGCTCTAACTGTGAGAATTGTGCGTTCCTTCAATTCCGCTTCAATCGTAACTTCAAACCTGGAGATTAGCTTGCCAAATTTGGTCATTAACACATGTCCTCCAAGTCCACGATATTGTTAATGTTGCGGATTTTGTGTGGCCCTATCCTCTGAGAAAACCTAGAGCATTTCTGTTTCGGCCGTTACTGCGCCTCTTTAAATAACACCCCAAGCGTGTTGAAGAAACTTACGCCGTCAATTGCACACTCAACACCTTCAGCCAGAAAATCCCTAAAACCTCTCCAGCAATCTCTTCGGAGCTCTCAACAAGCTTGCAGCAAACTTCCTTCCCGACGACGAGCTTATCTCCTTCAATGGCGTCCTCATCCGCTCCTTCCGATGCCCCATCAGCCGAGTTTGCTAAGGTAAGTTTCCTCGGCTAATCCTTCTTTCTTCTTTGTTTGCCGCCATAGACCTGTGTTTTTTGTCCTCTAAGATTCGCCTTTCTTTTCCATTGTAGCATCTTGCTCATCAGATTTCTATCCCTAGTTTGCTTCATGACGAGCAGTACTTCCTAAGCCCAATCGGCAACATAGATCCCACCGAAGTTATCAATGTCAAAACCAATAGGATGCCCTATAGGATTTCAAACCCTAGCACAGCACATTGGAACGGAACTTTCAAGTCTTGGCCCTCAACAGACAAATCTTGGCCGCCTTGGTACCAAAGGATGGTTTCCAGCAAGCAGACTCATTAGGAGGAAGTAGGCATAACTCAGTGCTTAGCCCTCACCATAGCCGATCAGGCAAAAGGATGAGCCCCTCATGTCAGTTGCAGCTTATTTCTGGAATAATACATTCAATGCCTTCCTTTTCCAACAAGGACCCATGACCCCCACCTTGATTGATATATTCATGATAACTGGCCTAGATACAACGTCATCGGCTAATCCAAACCGATTTGACAGCAAGTGCCAATACTCCTTCAAGACCAAGTCCATTGGGGGTTGCAATGGCTATATCAATCTAAACATGGGCACTGGATCTATCAGTCCTAGAGAACATGCTGCTTTTCTCATGATGTAGCTAGAAAAGTTTATCTTCTGTGGATCTAGCTGCGGTCCCACAGCTAACTGGCAGCTCATAGCCAAAGCCCTAGTGTCCAAGGAACAAATCCCCTTAGGGAAATTTCTATTGGGCTACCTGTACCAAACACTGAACCAAGCATCGGCTAAGATTGCCGCCAACTCAACCATCGGAACCGGGGGACCTTGGTGGTTTTTGCAGCTATGGTTAGTCATCCTGACACAAAAAATCGCTGGCAGATCTGCCCTGGCTGATGCCGAATTCCCAAGAGTAGAACCGATTGAGAATGATGAAGGAGAAGAAGTGACTACACGTAGGTGTATGTCCTTTGGAGAAGCTGCTGCTGTCCACCCTGGCTCCAAGCTGTCCAGCGAGCTCCTAGCCGATTGGTTCACTTTGTTCTATGATGGATTTGCAAAGAACAATCGAACTTGGTTCTTCTATTCAGGCTGCCCAGAGTTTGAACTCCCCACAGATTTCAACTTCGATGAGCTCAACTCAGAAGAATTGCCAAGGCCAAGGGAAATTTTCACCACAGCCATCACTCCTTGCATCTTGCCAATCGGCATTCATCAAGGCAGAAACATTTCCAAATCTGTCACGCCCAGACATTCAGACCAGAATTTCGAAGCTATATGTGTATTTAAATCCCTGTCTAGGACCAGCCAGGGTACACATACAAGAATTGTTGATATTACAGTTCCACGTCTTAGAAACATTACAAAAAGATTACAAAAGAGCAGCGAAAAAAGAAAAGGGGCCTAAGCCTAAGCTTGATGCCGGCCACGTGGCTTCAACCATTCCACAAGCATCTTCCAAAGTGCAGGACAAAGCCTACTCAACTTCATCTTCTTCTTCTGCTTCTTGCTCAGGTTCTGGTGAAGAGGCAAGGATGAGTACTTCCACGTACTTAGCAAGTCATACCAAAAAAGAGAGGGTATGAATGCAAGGGGGAAGACAAGGATTTGGCTCGGGTTGCCTTTAGCACAAACAGCTAGGGTTTTACAAAACAAAGGAGTTTTGAACACGGCAAAACAGTAGTAGTTCTAGTATTTAATTTATATTGAAAGCCAACACTGTCCAACGTTATCCCCACGTTGCGACAGGCCCAAACCATCCAACTATACTAGTCATGTTCCATTAATCAGGTTTTAATCAGTGTGGGACTAATCATGGTGAAGTCGGTTGATCACCCATAATTGTGGGCATGGCAATTCGAATAGCTTTACTCTGATCAGAGGTGTACAACTGTACCCACAAGACACAGCCCCACAACACGGCTACCCGTGTGCCGGAATATCGCCATGATACCCCGGAAAGGAACTGTGATAGGACCTTTCGTATAACCTCCCGCTAACCAAGCGAACCACACCAAGGTTTCGCCCCCACTCCCGTCCCTAGGACGTGGGCAGCCCCCCCCCCCCGAGTGCCTCGGTGAATCCGGTAGCCCAGCAACCCTTATACCGGGGCCGACTGGCACTTCATCGCGCTCACCCTCGCCTGGGTTCGTCGGCTAGGAAGAGCTACATTACAGGACCCACCGTTGCCCATTCTGGCTTGTGGTTTGTACGGTCATTCTTCCAAGGTGTCCCGTGAATCGGTACTTAAATGCCATGGGCACCACTATCAAAACCACAGCACCCACAGTCCACCATTTGTCATGTTTTAGTTATTATTCCGGTCCACAAAGTCCTCGGATTATATCCTTCATTTCTTGTGTCCACCATAATGTAGGCTAGATGAAATTACCCATTTAGTGTGCTAGTAAGTCTAAGTAGGTCTAAGCATAACCTAGGCCTATACGCTAGTCATGTTGTTATCCCAAGTTTATCAAAGGGGTTAGGGTGGCAAGCCTAAGGCTTAGATCTAACCATACGGTGTAATATTCCCCATGAGATGACATTCAAAAATAAATGCAGTTTAATAAAATAAAACAGGTGTTTTAGCAAAAATAGGAGCAATATGATCAATTATAAAGCATGACTTGCCTTGCTCTTCGGACTAGGGAAACTCCGCGACCACTTCAAAATACACCGGGTCAGAGGAACTACCGGGGTCTACACGACAAACAAAGCACTTCAACAAAACAGGCTAAAAAGCTACTGAAACAGGGAACAAAACTATTTTAATGTATTCTTGGCATTTTTATAAATTTAATGAAATTTGAATGGGCTAAAACGGAGCTCGGATTGAAAACATATGATTTTTAGAAGTTTTCTCGGGTTTTCTACTAAAACAGAAAAGTCCTTAATTAATTTATTGCGCAATAACGCTCGGGATGACGTCATCGGCTAGGGCTGACGTCAGTAGCCGAGGGCTGACATCAGCGGCCGCGGAATGCCGGTCCACGGTGGACCGGGTCCACGGGCCGGGACGGGTGGTGTACCACGTGGCGCACACGTGGCGCCGAGGTGGCGGCCACGTGGCGTGCCACGCAGGCGAGCGGGAGCGAACGACGCTGATCTGCTGAGGCAGATCGAATGGCTAGGGAGGGACGTGGCGGCTCGGGCGGCGCGGGCGCACGGCAGCACACGGCGGCCGGCGGCCGGCCGGCGCTATCCGGACGGCATCGCACGGCGGCGGAGTGGCGCGGCTCACACGCGAGCGGAGCCACGTGCACTCGCAAGCGGCGTCACGAACGACCGAGAGGACGGGGAGGGGTGACTCACCGCGGGGATCGCCGGAGATGGGGAAGACGACGATGGCAACGGCGAAAACGGGGCGGAAGAGCACGGGAAGGGCGACCGAGGGAGAACGGACGCCGGCGACGAAGATGGAGGCAGCGGCGAGGTCCGGAACGGCTCGGGGGGAGGGAAATCACGGCCGAAGGATGGCGGCGAGCTCCGGAGCAAGGGCGCACGTCTCGAGAGCAAAAGAGAGTGAGGAGAGCTTGAGCGAGAGTGTGGGGAGGACGACGAGGCCGAGGGGACGCTTAAATAGGCCGTGGGGAGGTCAGTGGCGGCCGGATAAGAGAGGATTTATTCGCCGGAGTTAAGAGAGGGAGAGAAAAGGGGAAATAATGGCCAGCGATCAATTCTGGCCATTAAGGGGCGCAGGAGAGGCGGCGGGGCGATTAAGGCCACTGGGATTAAAGGCGGCGGGATCCGGGCGCGGGGTGGCGGCGGCGCGAGATCCGCGCGGCGGGCGGGCGGTAATGGCGCCGGGTGGGGCGGCCGGAGATGGACGATGGGCCCGACAGTGGGCCCCACTGCGTCAGATCCCGGGAAACGAGGAGGCAAAATAGACTTATTTGCAGGCGCGAGGCTAGCGGGCCGTGGCCTTCGGCCGGCCCGCGAGAGAGAGAGGATGCACGGGCGCGTGGGAAGGCTGGGCCATCGGCTCGGGCCGGCGGCCCACAGGCCGGTTTGGGGGGAAAAGGACGGGGGAGAGAGAAAAAGCATTTTCCTAGGATTTATTAATTCCAATTTTGATTTTAATTGGTTAAAAATTATTTCTAGTGCTCAAAATTCCACTAAAAATCTGTTAGTGTATTTTGACATGTAGAATTTAGGAAAAATCCTACCATGCCATTTTCATTTAGATTTTTGCTTTTAAAAATTATTTGTTTGCTCGAGGTTAAATTCCAACTATTTTTCTTGCGATTTTTCTTTTGATTTTTAGAAGGGAAAAACACCTCGTGGTGTGACAAAGTCCTATGAATTCTACTATCCAAGATCGGCCGCTGCACGATTGGGCTAGGACAACCGCCAATTGGACTATATTTCACAGACAAAATCGAGACAAGGGGCGAGATTACTTCAAGGCTAATGATGGATCGGCTGATGAACATAGAGGGCCCCCCTCTTGGCAGCATAGGCACTCTGGAATTGGCCTTAAAGAGGAGTTCAGCCTTCGACAGATGGTGGGTCGAATTAAAAAATCACATCTTCCATTAGCCATCTTCCATGTACCTGACTACACTCCTTCCAGAGTCAATTCCTGATGTGAGTACTTCTCCCCTTTGTTGATTTTTAAAGCTATCGGCTATCATCTGCTTAATATTTAAACAACGTCTTCTTTCTTTGCAGACAACCGATTCTTCTCCCCCTCATGAGAGCAACTCAGGGGTTGAGATCCAATATGCCACCGGGCGAATTCCAAGTGGAGGACTTGCTCCATCTATCATCGGCTTCAACGCGCCAAAGGTAACAACCTTGCTGCATGGCCAAACCCGAGAGGCCTTGTCAAGGAAGAAAAGGGCCAATCCATCGGCTGCTAGTCCATTGGCTGCACAAAAGAAAAGGCCAAAGAAGCAAAGGGCAGCCCCAACCGACAGCTTGCCATCTCTGGATCCGAGCGTGGAAGAGGCCCTCAATCAAGAGATCATGGAAGAAGAAATCAATCAAGCCATCGAGGAAGCCGTAGCTGAATCCAACCACTCAAGCAAGTATGCACAAACATCATCGGCTGATGATCAAGCTCAACAAACACCATCACCTCCCAAGCGCCCTACTCGCCCTCAACCAGTATGCACCTTTCCTTTCTTGAAGTTTTGGTAATTTAAATTTTCTCTAAGTTTCTTTGTTCTTAACCAAAACCTTTTGCATGCAGCGCAAAAGAATAGCTCATCGGCAACCACGCCCGCTTCACCAAGAAACTCGAAACTTATCTCTCTTTTCGTAACTCCGCCGATTTCAACGCGACACTTGTCCTCTTATGCAGCCTCCTCAGTCTCCATCGGCTCCCCCCCCCCATGCATCAAGTGAACACACTTTGTTGGTTAGGGGTAGCCACCATGTCGAAGAGGATGAACCAACGCCAGCCCCCACTGCCAAGGTAAGAAACTCTCCTAAGAGCAAAATCGGCCACTAACACTTGTTCATACTTTAACACTCTTGACTTGTCTATTGCAGGCTTTAACCGATATGTTTTCCTTTGACATAAGGGAATTCATTTGCAAAGAAGAAGAGACCACTAGCCAGGCTCAAGCTCCTATAGCCGATGATTTAAAAGAGAAGCTCTCAGATATCGCTCGTCAGCTAGATAGCTCATTGGATTACTTGGTTACTAACTGCGGGCCAATCAAAGCTAGATTTGAAGAAATTGAGGGCCAGCTGCCAGACGACGCAGCCGATATCATCTCCCAAGCTGCCTATCTCGAACTGCATCGGCACAAACTGGAAAGAGCAAGGCAAAGGATGGCCGCTAGGCAAGAAAGGCTAGCCTCGAAAAGATGATTGAGACCAATCGGCTAGGCGTCATCGCCGAAAAGGCCAAGTTAGACGAGCTAATTGCCGGGCCATCGGCTACTCAATCCAACATTGATTGGCTAAAGCAACGAAAAGCTGAACTTGCCGTCGAGATGGAAAAATGTGACTCTGAGCTAGCTGCCGAAGAACAAAAGTTAGCTAATCTCCCAAAAGTCACTGAAGAACAAAGGTGTAAGTTAACATCTTCAATAAAATACTTGGGAGATCTGAGCAAATCAGTGAAGTCAATCCCAGGAACCGATGCAGCTGACGCTGAGACGATTGAAAAAATCGAGCAGATCAGGCAACGAGCGATGTCGGCCATTAATAACCTAATCAGCAACTGAGCCAATGTTTGTGAAGTCCGCTTGATTCTGACTTTGAATATGTATATGCCCCCGCTAATTTTTCAATGCTGACTTCATCATTGACAAAATTATGGCTCGAGGACAAGACATGACATCGACCAAAATGTATGTGTGAAATCATAACCGATTAATGTAAGGATTAAATGACTGAGGACGATACAACTTATATCGGCCATCATACATCGGCAACGAACAACTGATTATGATAATAATGAAATGACTAAGGGAGATATGAGTCATATCGGCCATCTAAAGGCGATGTAAACACATCGGCTACCATGTATCGGCTCAATACAACCGAATCATGATTTGATCCATATACTGGGATAATATTTCTTCAAATATTTTCCATTCAGAGCCCTTCCAAATACCTCTCCATCCAATCCTTCTAACATGTAGGCTCCCTTAGAAACACATTTGTGGATCTTGAAGGGTCTCTCCCAATTAGCTGACCACTTGCCAAATTTATTATCTCTTGTCCCATTCAGCAAAATTAACTTCCAGACAAACTCGCCTTCTGAAAATGATTTGAGCACAGCTTTCTTGTTATAACGACGAGCAACCCTTTCTTTGTCCCTGATCACCTTTTCCAAAGCACGCATTCTGGATAAAACCAAGTCTTCCAATTCATCCACCATTAGGTTGTGATAATCATCGGCTGTCAACTCGTCTTGCAATTGAATCCTCCTTGAGCTGATGACACTTTCCCATGGCAGCACAGCTTCATGCCCATATACCAATTTGTAAGGAGGCGCTGGATTGATCCATGACAAGCCACCGATAAGACCATAATGATTCGACCAATCGGCTGTGCCATTGCTTTGGATATTCGAAGATCTTCCTCTTTATCAGTTTGATCAAACTTTTATTGGACGTTTCTGCTTGTCCATTAGCCTGTGCATAATATGGTGAAGAATTTAACAACTTGATCCCCATGCTTTCTGCAAACTGGACAAACTCATCTTAGACAAAAATAGATCTCTGATCGGTTGTACTGGTCTGAGGAACGCCAAATCGGTAAATGATGTGTTCTTTGACAAACTCGATTGCGTCTCTAGAATCAATTTTTTTCAAGGAAATTGCTTTCACCCACTTTGTGAAATAATCGGTTGCCACCAATATAAACTTGTGTCCTTTACTTGAGGGTAGATTAATCTTGCCGATCATATCAATTCTCCATCCTCTGAATGGCCAAGGCTTGATAATAGGGTTCATAGCCGACGCTGGTGCTCGTTGGATTGCTCCAAACTTTTGACAATCTTGGCATCCCTTGTAATATTTAAAATAATCTTCCAACATCGTCGGCCAAAAATACTCTGCTCTCCGGAGTAACAACTTCATCTTGTGAGCCGATTGAAGAGTATCACAGATGCCTTCGTGCCACTTCTCCCATTACAACTTTTGCTTGATTGGCACTCAAACATTTGAGTAGCATTCCATCAATCGTCCGATAGTAGAGATCGTCGTCGAGCAAAACATATCTCAAAGCCTTGTAACGCAATTTCCTTGAAGCCGATTGGGAGGGGTTCTTCAAGTAATTGAAAACCTCATACCTCCAATCATCGGCTGTGATTGCTGCAACCTCAACTCCCACATCTTTGGTCATCGGCTTGTAGCCTGATGCCCCTTGAGCCAAATTGTTTGCCTTAGCATTTTGCTCTCGAGGGATAAGTTTGAACGTTACTAGCCGAAAACCATCCATCAATTCTCAGCACTTTTGATTGTAGATCATCAACGTGTCGTTCTTGCATTCATATTCTCCTGCTAATTGGATCGCCCATAATCTCCACAGCATCGGCTTCGACCTTTTTCAAAAGTTGTAAACCCTTGAGGACGGCTTCGTATTTGGCTTGATTGTTTGTAGCGTAGGGTGCAATAGTATAAGCAAATTCAAAACTTGCCCCCTGGGTGATATGATAACCAAGCCGATGTCGCAGCCATGAGTGCAAACTGATCTGTCAAACAACAACGCCCAAGACACTATGTCAATCGAGCCGATTGAATCATCCTGGTGTTCAACGATGGAATCGGCTATAGCTTGGCCTTTAACTGCCTTGGGTGTTTGATATCTTAAGTCAAATTCTGTCAAGGCAAAAATCCAATTCCCAACTTGTCTTTTCAAAATTGGAGCCGATAGCATATATTTGATTATGTCGGCTTTGCAAACAATGGTGCACTCGTTGGATAATAGATAATGCCTCAATTTTGTACCAGAAAAGTATAAGCACAAGCATAACTTTTCCACGGGAGAGTACCTCGTTTCTGCATCCAAGAGTCATCTGCTGAGATAAGATATTATTTTTTTTCTTGCCTTCAAACTCTTGGATTAAAACTAAACCGATTGACTTCTCATCGGCTGACAAATATAACTTAAAAGGCGCTCCCTTCTGCGGAGGAATCAAAACTGGAGGGGAGCTCAAGTAATCTTTGATGTTGTCCAAAGCTTTCTGCTGCTCTGCCCCTCTTGATCAGCTTTCAGCCTTAGCAAAGGCGTGAACGGTTTCATCTTCTGAGATAAATTGGCGATAAAGCGTCTGATGAAATTTACCTTGCTGATCATAGATTGTAGCTGCTTCTTGTCCTGTGGAGGTTGAATACTCTTGATCGCATTAACACTTCTTTGTGTCACCTCAATCCCTCTCTCATGAACAAGAAAACCAAGAAATTGCCCAGCCGATACACCAAAAGCGCATTTAGTGGGATTCATCTTCAAGCCGTATTTTTGAGTCCTTTCCAAAACCTTCCTTAAATCGGCTATGTGGTCTTCGATTTCCTTGGACTTTACCACAACATCGTCAATGTAGATTTCCACTAAGAAGTCGATTAAATCATGAAAGATATAGTTCATGGCTCTCTGATAAGTAGCCCCAGCATTTTTCAAGCCGAATGTCATGACAACCCATTCATATAAGCCGATTGCACTAAGACACCTAAAAGTAGTCTTATGGATGTCTTCCTCAGCCATAAAAATTTGATTATATCCAGCATTGCCATCATAGAACTTATAATTTTTTGTCCTGAAGTAGCATCGACCAATAAATCGGCAATCGACATGGGGTACTCGTCCTTAGGGATAGCCTTGTTTAAGTCACGAAAATCGATACACACCCTAAGCTTGTCGTTCTTCTTGATTACTGGGACTATGTTTGAAACCCACTCGGTGTATCGGCACAGCTGAATAAAACCAACATCATACAGTCAAGTAATTTTGGTCTTAATTGCATCATACATATCGGCTTTAAACCTTTTGGGAGGTTGTTTGTATTGCCGATATTCTGGTTTAATGGGGAGTCGATGTTCCACAGTCGATCGGCTAAGACCTGGTATCTCAAAATATTCCCAAGCAAAACAATCTTTATATTCCTTTAATAAATCAATAAGCTTAGTTCTAAAATGAGAAGACAAGTTTTTACTAATATATGTCGGCCTAGGCCTATCTCGTGGATCTATATCAACCTCTTCGAGCTCGTCGGCTGACATAAAAGCTTGCCCTAACTTGCCATCGAGATCGTCCATGGTGTTCTTAGTGTAGACGCTTGAGCCCTCCATGACGCCTTCAAAGTAATAATTGAGGTTGTTTCTCTCCAATTGGCTGTATAGTAAAATCGGACACCTTTAGAAAATTGGCTTCCCAAACCTTGCCGGATAAGCAATCGATGTCGTCTATTTTCCAAAGTGTTAAATCGGCATCGGATATGTTTACTCGACCTATCACTGAACGATTTCAATCTTGTCGCCTTGCCACTGGCATAAACCATGTTAACGGGAAAATGATTCCCATCAACTTTCATCGGCTTCTTTGTATCTTCAAATTTAATCTTTCCAGCTTCTATAGCCGACTAGATTTGCTGACGAAACACTTTGCAGTTGTTTGTGCTGTGCGAACCGGTGTTATGCCACTTGCAATATTTTCTCTTCTTCAACTCCTTGGCCGGTGGGATGACGTGATTGGCCGAAAGTTGGATCTGTTTTTCCCGAAGCATTTATCGGCTTTTGTTATGTCAAAATCATACTTCTCCTCCTTAGCCAAATTTTTCACCCACTGACAAGTTATAACCTTCTTGTTTCGGTCCACTCGTACGCCGCTACTTCAGTCGCCTTTCGGTTGAATCGGAGTCGGAAGCGTAGGCGACTTGGCTAACCTTAAAGGCTTTCTTGGCTTCCTGAAAACGTTGCTCATGGGCAGTGATCTTCTGTGCCAAGTGTGCCAAGCTTTCAAAATCTTGGGCCGAGAACCTCTCCCTGATGGGTGTCAACAAACCCTGAAAGGCAAGATCGGCTAGCTGGGAATCAGATAGCACCAGGCTGTAGCATCGGTTTCTCATATCTCTAAATCTCTCGATTATAGTCCTGGACCGATTCATCGTGCTTCTGCCTGATGGCTGTTAAATCGGACAGCTTCATCTCATGGATGCCGATGTAGAAGTACCGATGAAATTGCTTCTCCAAATCGGCCCAACTCTGTACATAATTGTATGGAAGTGAAGAAAACCAAGTAAAGGCCGATCCAGAGAGTGAGAGGAGAAAAAGCCTAACTCTCAGGGCATCTGTAGCCGATGCCTTTCCACACTGGGCTAAAAATTGGCTAACGTGCTCGTAGGTAGAGACGTTGTCCTGCCCTGAGAACTTGGAAAAATCCAGCACCTTATATCGGTTAGGCAATGGAACCCTTTCAAAGTACTCCGGATAAGGATACTGATACATGTTGCTTGTGTCCTTGGGTTTGAGGCCGAATTGTTCTCTCATTACGTCGGCTATCAAGTCCACCCAAGGCTTGTTTTGTTGAGGCACCTTCTGTGCTTGTTGCTGCATCGGCTCGTATTGATCAAACTAGAGTGGTTCTTGCTGATACTGCATCCGAGGCGAATGAGGTTGATAGTGCTGATTAGAATTGCCTTCCAGATAATGCTGGGAAGATTGGTGCACGATGGGAGGCTGTTGATCATGCAAAGGCTAAGAGCCGACAGGACGTTGAGACTTGAAGGGTAGGACCTTATCGGCACCTTGGACAGAACAGGCGGCTGATTTGCACTGAACATGGTCCCAATCTGTTCTAGAGAGATCTGAGGAATCTCATAGCCCACATGCTGGGGTTGTGGCCTTATCAGGATCCTGGGTTGGAAATCCGTCGGCTTTGATGTCAATGGTGGCACAAATGGCTTGAGGGGAACCGATCCTGGCACGATCGGTTGTTTTGAAGGAACTCTCGAAGCATTCAGCAACCTATCTGTTGCCAAGGCCCTATACTGAGAAAATTTACCCTCAGGGATCCTGGTCGACAACTGTACTGATCATGTTGTTGAGGGTGTTGACCAATATTCTAGACTGATTGATCAAAGCATGATGGACGGCATAATCGATCCTATCTTGCAAATTGTTGAGTTCCGAGGTGTCCTCCTGCTTGACTTCCTAAGGCTTTTTGCCCTTGTCAGAGCTAGGTTCGGGTTCGTCCTCAGCTGGCAATTTGACTTTGTACCTCTGGACGACTGTGCCGGACCAAGTTTGGGTAAAGGAGTGCACATACTGACTCTGTAGTTTTTTCATTATCTTCTCAAGCTCGGCCTTTTGTTCTAGTGTTAGTTTGTTGATGGTGACATGAATAATGTTGTCTTGCTCAACCTCAGAAGTCTTGATGTCAACTATTGTGCCTAGTTTGTGATTTTTGGTCCCACCATGCGTGCCAAAAGCGTACTGATGAGAAAATTTCCCACGCACTGGCATGAGAGATCTGCTTAACTCTAGTGTAGGTCCAAATTATTACTTAAGGTTCGTAGACATGCCAGTTCATTTGATCCTGCAATCAACAAGAAATAATGAAAAGTATTAGCTTGCAAATGATAGTCGATCGGCTGGTGGCGATGACATATCGTCTAGTGTTAAGCTGATGCGATGTGCACTGAATCGGCTGAGATAATTAAACCTAGTCGATCAGCTCAAGATATTCATAATACATAATCTAGATATCAAAACGTGTTTAGACTAAGTGATTGGGATAGATCGGTAACATACCGAGACAGTATAAATCACTTGAATCTAAAAGTGCTCCAATATATGGATTATATATATATATATTTCAATTATAGCCGATGTCATAGATTTAACATGTATCGGCTAGTACTTTGATACCGCTTTATACTAAGATATCACTACTAGCTAAATATATTAAACAGGGATCGGTCATATACTAAGATAACTACAGATCGATTACAAACTTAATATATTTAATTTTAGAGATATCTTAATATAAAGGGCAGCTTTAACATATCAAGTTAACATACAAGACAGTTAAAACAAATTAAGATCGGCTGAAACTCCGATGTTATCTCTAATAATGCTCATAAAACAAGATAGATTTGTTATGATTCTAAAGGCGACTTAATAGATCGAACCTAACCGATGCAGCATTTAATACCAAAGCATAAGATCTGTACGAGTCTATGAGCACCTTTCAAGATGGTAGATATACTATATAATCTAAATTAATATTGAAACCTAAACTTACCGGCTATCATCTAGCGATTGATGCTAGCCGATTAGGGTTTAGATCACAATATTGACCTAAATTATATAGCATATATGATAAATGCACAGATTACGATAACGAGATTAGAGTATCATAATAATGAAAGCACTAACCCCGAGAACGCAAGCTACTGTGACAAGAATTACCTTTTCGTTGGAGATCAAACGATACAGCCCAACTATAAGCAAGAACTCGTCGAAAACTATTAAAGGAAAAGGTGGCGATGCGTCGAAGGTTGTATTGATTGTCTCTTTTCTTTACAGGGTTTTGGGTCGAAAACTACAAACAGCAAGCTTTCCGAGCTGGCTTTCGGAAAGCTGGAAAGCTAGTTTCTGAGGAAATGAATGAAAAGCTAAAAAGCTGGCTGAAATAAGTTTTTGTTAAATTTTGATGTGCTGAAAAGATAAAAATTTATTATAAAAGCTAATAGTAAAAGATTATCAAACTAGCTGATAGCAGGTCCACAGACTCCGGTTTGTCATCTACGGGCCTATTTTGGCCCAGTGCAAATACCATGGGCTAAATGGACTCCCCTGAGTTTGGGTTAGCCTTCATCTCAAGTCTCAACACAAAAAAGTTGGGCTAGCTACGGCCCATCCTAATTTCTCAGTGGTCCTATTAATTATTGATCTCATCGTCATTGCCCCAATAACTCGCCTCCGCTGCCACCTAGCGCCGCCGTTTCGCCGTGTCGGCAGGCGCGCCGGCGCCGCCATCGCGCGGTGCCCCCAGCTGAATCCACCCAACCCCGTGCCCGCCACGCCGTGGCTCCGTCCGTTTGCTGCCACGGTGGGCGCTGGCGGAGTCACGATTACTCGCCGCGCCCCGCGAGAATCGACGCCGCCCACCCACCACAAGTCCGCGCAACTCCTGCGCCGGCGCCGGCGAGCTGGCGCTGTGGCTCGTGCCGTCTGATTTCAGGTTTGCTACCATAACTATCTGAAGAAAGGATACAACGAAACCTTTCCTGAACTTCTTTTCAGAAGCTTTGGTTGTAACGGCAATAGCATATTCTGCAGTAGGATTTCGGCATAGATTACTACTACTCCAGCAGAATGGTATTTTTTTAAGCTAGATAATGGGCTTCCGGTTATCATCTATTGCTACTTAACCTAGTAATAGGTACAGGATAGAGTAGTGGGACTGGGGTTCAGTGTTCTGTTGCAACTTGCAAGTCCGGCAGCAGGCAGCAAATTCCGTTCTACCAGGATTAGCATGCTCTCATTCAAAAAAAGGTTTAGCATGCTCTGTATCAGTAACACATCAATTGGATGTCGATTGTCGAACCAGCAACCCCTTACTCTCCATTCTTGTTGTGAACTGAAAAGATAAAAACACAGAGCAGAGCGGACTACACAGCACATCCCGCCCAAAAAGAATCACCTGATAACCTGATGCAACTATAAAGATGTCAGGCAAAAATATTCAACAAGAATCATGGGGCGATTAGCTTATGAAGACAATCACAAATAACTCCAATCTTATGCGCAATGCAAATCTAGGCTTCAGGTTTATGGCAACAGCAAAGAACAACAAAAATATCTTCGGCACTTCCAGCCGCCAAAAGAATAGACCGACCTGTTTGACTACTTCCATGAGTATTTGAGAACTTCATATGAAACATGAGAAAAAAAAATCTGGCAACAGTTCCCTTTCTGCCACAGTTCAAAACTAGAATATACGCAAGCTTTACATCTACTGGCATTACTTTTCGTAAGAAAAATTACAAACAAAATGGAAGGCGAGGGCGATTATGATTGCGGATGTAGCGGATGAGATCATCACTGTTGTTCTTGTGGTAAATAATTGCATTACTCAGTTGCTTGATAGCTTCTCTTTTCTCTTGCACCCTAGCTGATATCTCTTCTTCTTTCTCGTCAATTGTCTTCTCAAGCTGAGCCATCTTCTTCTTTGCCTCAGAAGCACTTCTCACCATTTCAAACAAATCTTTTTCTTTCTCTCTCAACCTCATAACTAGCACATCATTCCCCTTAACCAATTCTTTCTGTTCAGCAAGATGGTGCTGTAACCTGTTCCTTAAGAGGTTGAGCTCTTCACTGCATGCAAATGAACGAGCAGAGAAGTGGGAAAAACTCTTATTGAAATGTGATTCTAGCTTATTCAGTTGATCAACCAGTGTGAAGATTCCGGACTCAGCTTTTCCTTTTATTTGTACCAGAGTTTCTTCCAGCGAGTTGATCTGTCCAGAACATTTCTGTATTTTCTGTTCAAGATACTGGATCTCTCTATGTGACGTTTCTACTGCCATCACATAGCTGTCTTCTTTGCTTTTGCTTTCTGCCTCGGTAACTTTAAGCTTCTGCTTGGCTAGCTGGAGCTGAGCTTCAAGTTCTTGGACATGATTCTGTAGCTTTCTGTTGTCTTTATTTGCACATATATTTTCCTCCTCTAAATGACGATGTTTCTCCAGAATTTCTGTGTATTTGTCCTCCAGTTTATCTATCTGCTCGATGTGGTTCCTCCTAAGTACCTCAAGGCGCGACGCCTTCGTGGATACCTCTCCATATGCATACTGGAGTCGCTGGCAGCTACCAAGAATTCCTCTGAGGCTCTGCTGGAGGCAAGCAATTGCCATCTCACGATCTGTCATTTTTTGCTTTACTTGATCTTCAAAATTTTTCATAAATGACATGTTTTCCATGCATGCTTCGGTAATAATTTTCATATTCTCCTCCACTTTATTCTTCTGAGAAGATAATAGATCAATTGTATTTACCAAATCTTTTGTGTTAGTATCCATGTCATTAATTTTACTGGCAGTTTCAGCTTGAACCGTCTCGAGCTCCTCAGTTAAGTTTGACACCTTCAATATTGCCTCCTCCAAATGCTTGTTCAAGCTGGAATTGCTTTCCATCTGAACTGAAAGTTCCTCCTTCAGCTGCGCCAACTCACTTTCAAGATTCTTGATAGAATCCCCTGACTTCTCTAGTTGTGTTAGTGTGGCATCCTTCTCTTCTTGTGCCATCTTAACCTTCTCCTGCAGCTCAATCTTGATTACTTCGAATTGCTTGGTCAAGGTACAATTGTTCTTATTTAAGTCATCATTAGCTTGCTGTAGAGTTGAAAGGTTCTCTGTTTGCTTTTCTAGCACCGTCTCCAAGTTCCTCGCAGAAGCCAGAGACTGCTGTAACTCTAATTGAACTGCATCCTTCTCTTCACGTAGTGCTGCAATCTCAGCATGCAGACTAGTCCTTATCTCCTCCAATTGCTGGTGCAGCCTATAATTGTTATCCTTCATTTCTTCATTAGATAGATGCAAGATAGAATTTTTCTCTCTTTCTTGCTCTAACTCCATTCTGAAGTTCTCGATAGAAATTTCAGACTGCTTCAAGTCTGACAGTGCTTTGTTCTTCTGCTCTTGTAGTGCTAAAATTTCAGCATGAGAACTAACCTTGGCGTCTTCAAGTTCCTTCTCCAGGTTAGTGATACTCTTGTGCAGATCTTCATTAGCAAGCTGCAGAATATAATTCTGTCCTCTCTGTTTCTCTAATTCCTCTTCGAGGGTCTTAATTGAAGTGGTTGACTGCTGCAAATTATCAAGTGCTCGTTCCTTTTCTCCTTGTAGCATAATGATCTCATCCTGCATCTTACTTCTAGCCTCTTCTAGTTGCTTCTCCAAACTAGATTTTTTCTCTAGCAATTCTTCATTTGCTTGCTGTAGAGCTAAAACTTGGTTCTGTTTCTGTTTCAACTCACTTTCTAGATTCCTAAGATTAGCCTCCAGCTGTTGTACATGTAGAAGTGCTGCATTTTTCTCCTCTTGGCATACTGTAAGCTCATTATACATATCGGCCTTCGCTGCTTCAAGGTTTTCAATGGCTTCCTGAAGATTTGAAATTTGTTGGTTTTGCTCTTCTAACTTATGACTGAGCTCAATAGTAGAAGCAACAGCTTCATTCTTTTGTCCTTGTACTGTTGCAAGCTCATTTTCTAAATTGGAATTCACCAACTCCAAGTCTTCATTATTCTTCTGCATAACTGAAATCCGCTCAAGTTCCTGTTCCAAATCATTACCAAGATTCTTAAAAGAAGCTTCTAGCTGCTGTAGCTCTGATGACAGAGATTTTTTCTCGTTTTGCAGCACTGCTATTTTATCATTCAAAGCACCATTTGTTGATTCTAGTTCCTTTACACTTGATTGTGCATTCTCCAACTCATTTAGACATTTGGAATGTTCGGATGCTATCCTTTCTTTTTCTTCTGTAGCAGCTCCACGTTCTATGTTCATATTGTTTGCTAGTTCCTCTTTCTCTGCAATCAGACCATCTCTCTCGACCCCTAAAAGTTTAAGTTTGCTCTCAAGTAAATGTTTTTCTTCAGTCAAGGTGCTGTTTTCAGCTTTTGTTTCAGCGATAGTTGCCTTTAGTTGAGAACATTCAGTATTTAAATTTTGCTCACATGCTTTCAGGTTATCTTTCTCCCTTGAGAGCGTAAAGTTCTCATTCTTCATCTTCTCAATTTCTGATAACAAGGTCTGCACTTCTTTCTCAGCTAGCTGGGCCTTCTCGAGTTGGGATGACAAGAAGGTGCATTTCTCTTGGTGTACTGTAACCTCATTGTACATATTGGTCTTAGCTGCTTCAAGGTTTTCAATGGCTTCCTGAAGATTTGAAATGTGTTGGTTTTGCTCTTCTAACTTATTAACGAGATCAATAGTAGAAGCAACAGCTTCATTCTTTTGTCCTTGTACTGTTGCAAGCTCATTTTGTAAATTGGAATTCACCAACTCCAAGTCTTCATTATTCTTCTGCATAACTGAAATCCGCTCAAGTTCCTGTTCCAAGTCATTACCAAGATTCTTAAAAGAAGCTTCTATCTGCTGTAGCTCTGATGACACAGAATTTTTCTCATTTTGCAGCACTGCTATTTTATCATTCAAAGCACCATTTGTTGATTCTAGTTCCTTAACACTTGACTGTGCCTTCTCCAACTCATTTAGACACTTGGAATGTTCGGATACAAGCCTTTCCTTTTCTTCTGCTGCAGCTCCACGTTCTATGTTCATATTGTTTGTTAGCTCCTCTTTCTCTGCAACCAGACCATCTCTCTCCACCCCTACAAGTTTAAGTTCGCTCTCAAGTAAATGTTTTTCTTCGGTCAAGGTGCTGTTTTCAGCTTTTGTTTCAGCAATAGTTGCCTTCAGTTGAGAACATTCAGTGCTTAAATTCTGCTCACATGCTTTCAGGTTATCATTCTCCCTTGAGAGCGTAAAGTTCTTGTTCTTCATCTTCTCAATTTCTGATAACAAGGTCTGCACTTCTTCCTCAGCTAGCTGGGCCTTCTCGAGTTGGGATGACAAGAAGGCACATTTCTCTTGGTATACTGTAATCTCATTGTACATATTGGTCTTAGCTGCTTCAAGGTTTTCAATGGCTTCCTGAAGATTTGAAATTTGTTGGTTTTGCTCTTCTAACTTATGACTGAGCTCAATAGTAGAAGCAACAGCTTCATTCTTTTGTCCTTGTACTGTTGCAAGCTCATTTTCTAAATTGGAATTCACCAACTCCAAGTCTTCATTATTCTTCTGCATAACTGAAATCCGCTCAAGTTCCTGTTCCAAATCATTACCAAGATTCTTAAAAGAAGCTTCTAGCTGCTGTAGCTCTGATGACAGAGATTTTTTCTCGTTTTGCAGCACTGCTATTTTATCATTCAAAGCACCATTTGTTGATTCTAGTTCCTTTACACTTGATTGTGCATTCTCCAACTCATTTAGACATTTGGAATGTTCGGATGCTATCCTTTCTTTTTCTTCTGTTGCAGCTCCATGTTCTATGTTCATATTGTTTGCTAGTTCCTCTTTCTCTGCAATCAGACCATCTCTCTCGACCCCTAAAAGTTTAAGTTTGCTCTCAAGTAAATGTTTTTCTTCAGTCAAGATGCTGTTTTCAGCTTTTGTTTCAGCGATAGTTGCCTTTAGTTGAGAACATTCAGTATTTAAATTTTGCTCACATGCTTTCAGGTTATCATTCTCCCTTGAGAGCGTAAAGTTCTCATTCTTCATCTTCTCAATTTCTGATAACAAGGTCTGCACTTCTTTCTCAGCTAGCTGGGCCTTATCAAGTTGGGATGACAAGAAGGTGCATTTCTCCATTGTATCTTGTAGCTGATTGCTCAAATCCCCCTCCTTGTTCTCCAGATCTACTATTGAAATCTTCAGGCCATTTCTCTCTTTTTCAATAACTTGCTTCTCAACGGACAATGCTCTAATATCATTCTCCATGAGTGTTATTGTTTTGTGTGATTCTCCTGCCTCCCTCTCTGCAGTTTCAACCAATAATTTTAGATTTTCATTCTCAGATGATAAATTTGCAACATCTGAACTTAACTCCACCCTTGTAGCTTCTTTATCCTCGATTGCTTTATCCAGTAGCTGCTTCAAATCGGATATTTCCTTTGCTTGTTCTTCTTTCTTTTGTTTCAGCTTCTCAATTTCTGCTTCCAGACTTGGTACTTTGCCACCGCGATCTTCAACAAGCTTCTGTTTCCAGCCATTTACTTCACTAAATGCATCTTCTACCTTGGTCTTAGAAACATCATTGTCTGATCTGTCTCCGTCGTTGTCTGAATCAGATGAATCCGAACCACTGGAACTGTGCCCAACATTTTCTAGTTTATCAATTAGCTGTTTGTAATGCTTGTGAAGGTACTCATATTCTTCATGGAAGCCCTTTACAAGGGAAGACAGTTTTGATTTCTTGAAGGCATTTCCAGAATCATCTGAGGATTCAATCTCAGCCGATTCATTCTCCTCCCCTATCATCCGTAGAATGTTTTCCACATTATCATCAACATCTGGGGGAAACCAAAACAGAAACTCATTTCAGACAAAGACAACAAATGGCTAGGAGAGTTTATTGATGACAGACTTACAGTACAAGCTAGAGTTATTCTAGAAGAATCAAGTATAGTATTTTTCATCAGGAATGAATGAGAAAATACATAGGAGTAAGCCTTACGAGCGTGCTACTGATGTTTGAATTGTGTTAGGGATCATCCAACCAGAACACCAACAGATCAACAGGAATGTTATATTTACAAGAATAATTTGGTGTAGGAACAAATTGTGATCCAAGCACAAGAACCTATATAACAACGGATTTGAGTTAAACACTAGTCAAGAGAATACCTTTTTTGTTCTCCAGAAGATGTTTGGATTTCCTAAGTTTGTGTTTCTTCGTCATGTTGAACCGCTGAATATTCTTATAATGGCAATAATTAGTATTTGCTTGCAGAGGAGATGATCTAATCAAATTTGATCATACTTGAGGTGATATGATGCTCTAGCCTCCAACTCCAGATTATGCTTTTACTCGTGAAAGAGAAGTCCCTGAGTGAACTGTGTAAACAGCATAAGAATATAATTATCAAGGTGCCTAATCGTATCATCACAGAGAAGAGCTCACCTAGAACAACAAAAAGAGAATTCTGACAAGAAACCATTTGAAGATTATTTGGAAAACATTTAAGTACCTTAGCAAAAAAAAGCAGTATAGAGTAGAATTGATTATCCAACGTCTTTTAAAGGGCACAGAATCGTGCATTCTCTTAGTTTTGACAGACAAATGGTTGAAACATTGAAACCATAAGGTCATCTGATGATGGATATGCAAGCTGCATTCTGGAAGGTCGGAAATAATATCTAGGACTTTATTTACGGCCATTAAAATTTACTAAACTTGTTATCTTTGCACTTGGACTTATACACGTGAATCATATCTATGCTGCAGCACAAAATGTTTAAGTAGCATATCAAACATGATTTAACTAAACCATAAGGCGCATTTTCCTTATCAAGTTTCCTAAACTATTAAATTATTAAATGATGTATTTTTTAAAAAAATCTATATGAAAGTTGTTAAAAATCATGCTAATCTATTTTTAAATTTTTATAACTAATATTTAATTAATTATGTGTCAATGAGCAGACAGGAGAGGAAAGGTTTTAAACCAGGAGGTTCGAACGCAGCCTAAGGTAGGCCGGAAAAATAACATTTATCTACTGTCTACAGATCATACAGAAACATAACTACCCCTCTGTAGTCGACCCTATTGACTATTGTTATCTCACTTTGACTGCAAATTATTTTTAAATTATTAGACTTTGATGAATGAAAGTTGTATGGTTATAGTGGGTATTCTTATCAAACCCTTCGATTGAGCACTACCACAAAACCATATGATCGTTCGTATTCTCTACTGTAATCTTGAGCTAATAATTCTGAAAATTTGTCCTCAAGGTTTCATGCAAGGGGTCAATGTTGTTTCTTTTTCGTTATTATGTGATTATTATGGTGGGTCCCACGTGAAGAAGCACTACAGCGCAAACAAAGGTTGCAGGACTACTCAAGAACACTGAGGGTCTGAGGTGACATGCTCAATAATACTATCAAGGAAGAAACCTAAAAAATCAAAAGGATAAAAGAAGAACCAATGCCTAGAACGCAGACAGAGAATAATATGGCCAATCTGCCATCCCTACGACTCTCTGTACCACTTGACGCATCGAGAACACCCGTATCACTAGGACCTTCTACCCAACCAGTAGTACATGACACTAGTACTGTCCAAGAACTGATCAAGAAAGCAAAAAAAAAAGGACAAATCAACAAACTTACCAAACGAAATGCCTCCTCCTCTCCGTCCACAACCGCTCCTTGAATCTGAGCTTAGATCTGTGAAGATGATGATGATGATGAAGAAGAAGAAGAAGATAAGTGCAACCAAGAAACGGATTGCAACCAAGAAGAGAAGCAAACCGAAGCTGACAAAGCCAAGAGGAGTTACCTGCCTGAAGACTGAATTGAGGACGAACTGAACCGCTCGCTGTCTTGATGAAGACAAATAAAAGCTAGAGACGGCGGCGGCGGCACGCTGATCGCTGCCTACTTGTATGGTGCGTAGACTCTAATGTGTGGGCAGAGTTAGAAAACGCATCCGGAGAGGTGAACAACGATTTGTCCTTTTGAGCATTCCCCAGTTGCAGCATCGACCCGAAAGAGCCCCTCGCACCCGTACCTTATTACGGGAATGCCACTGAGCCAGTGAATGCCAAACAGTGCTCCCGCCATTCCAAACTCGGAGATGGACACACGACACGGTCACCGACATGTGGGGACCGGGAGCTGTGTGGTCCGAGCTGGCGCGGACGTGGGAGCCAGCTAAGCACGGTGGCCGGCTATTTTGTCTCGTCCGTGCGCCGACGTGGCGTTCTCCGGCTTCGGGTTCCCGCCTTCATGGCGGGAAGACGCCTCAAGGCGAGGATCTTCTGCGTCACGCGACTTCGTAACCAAACGCTCTATACTACAGATCCTTCTAATAATCTCTAGGAGATAGATGTGACAGTTGCAGAAAAAAATGCAATTATGTGGCTACTATTCCTTCAGTTCAAAAGAAAATCAATTTTTAGCTATATATATACATGGTCTAAAGTTGGTATTTTTGAAATAAAGAAAATAAAACTCTATCTAGTTTGTAATGCTAAAATATATTATATTAGCTTTATGTAAATTTTTGTGTGGTGGTAACACAATGTTTGGACACAGAAGATCGTTGCTGAGAGAAGAAGTGGTGCGTGGTGGGGGCTGACGAGGACGGCATGCTGCATGATGGCGTCCTCCTGTGCTTCAATTTGAATGGCGCTCTGCGTTTTTTTGTTCTTGTTGTCTCCTCCGGTCCTCCACGAGGAATCTTTTTCTTGCGGAGTCAATTCCATTTTTTTTCCTTTGAAACCGAGATTCAATTCCATTTCCGCGGCATCAAATCGAAACTGCGTTACGATTAGTCTACAGATGCGGTGACAAAACGGTCCATCTATAGATTAATCGCTGCTTTAACCGAAGATCAGTTTCATAAATTCGCATGTGGAGCCTGCAGTGACGGCGCCAACAGAGAACGGGACATTCTGTGACCGTATCAGCAACGAAACTGATCGCTGTGACGTAGACGATAGATATACTACTGCATATTTGTATTACTACTTGGTTCCGTTCCGTCATCCACCACTGAGATCATGCGCTCTTACGACGAGTGACCTCTTTAAGTTAATTATCAGATCGATCATCTTACGTAAACATGCAAAAATTCAGATTTCATAAAAGCAAATCTTTCTCTCTCTTTGAAATTCATTTAGGGCTCATTCGGAACGTTGGAATTTTACAAGATTGAACAGTTCATTTCCGCTACTTTCCCTCTAAAAATCCTTCAAATCGAAGAAGCCCTTATGGATTTTACTAACTGGCTCCAGAGACTCTCTTCAGGGCTGAAAGTTGTAGCTTGACAGCAGGCAGATTCTTTGGACAGTGGAAGAATTGCGAACTCGGCAGCAGATCCAATCCGAGCAGGCAAGCCCAGATCTCCCGCCATCTCGCCCATGATCGATCGAACAGAACAAGCACTGACCTGTAGCGGAACACATGAGACAGATTCTTTTCTGAAAGGCTTTAAACTTCAGACATATTATTGGCGCATAATCGTGGGGGTGCACCATGTGACCGTGACCTGTGGGATCCATCGGTCCCAGGACTGAAGCGCAAGAGAGGACAAGACCATGAACATGTTAACTGTGCTACCATTGTGATACAGTACTGTATTACATATATGAGATGCATGCGCACATGACACTCAGTGTTACATGAGCATGGATTTATTAGCTGTTTATCTTTGTTTTTCTGTGTATTTCTTATTTTCTTTTGTACTTAACGCCTGAAGAGAAAGGAGTAGATTGTGCTTTTGGTTGTTCATGCATGCATCGTACATTCTCAAGTAGAAAACGTGAAGGATCAACTGAATATAATAGTACGCAAATTAAACTCCATCTGAATTTTTCGGAGTAATATCTGTATATGCGTGTGGCTGTTCTGATTACCAGACATTCCTACTCCAGGCTGTTGTTTGTATGATGGATCCGAAAAGTGCAGAGTTGCTGATGAGGGCAGTAATCATAGCGTACACAATTACCACAAGCTGTTAGGATCCAAGTGGTGCTAAGTGTGGCAGTCAAGTCATGCTTTGCTTGAGGATTTTTTTTCCTTCTCTTTTCTACATATGAGGTAGACTCGTGAAAGGCCCAGAATGGGATTGGGCAGAAATTTGGAAATTCGCAGCACATTGTGTTATTGGAGTGGTTGTACTTGTCCCTGCTATCAATTGGCCCAATGGCAACATGATCAATTGATCATACTCCAGTAGTACATATAATTGCAGTTATTATTCTTTCACTGTCACTCTGACCTCCAAGTAAAGTTGCAACCATCCTCAAAGAGCAGTATCGAACAGAGCTAAGAACTAGGACCCAAAAGTTAAAAGCTTCTAGTAGTAATTCCTCCCTCTGCTGATGTATATCGCATCCGAAATTCGCATTATATTCTACTATATCTCCACGAATTTTTCTGTTTGAAATGCGTTGAGAGGAGGAGGGTCAGTTGGGCCAGAACACGGTTGGTCGGCCGAAGAAACTGGGCCGGAAGGAAATTGGCTCTGGGGGGTGGTGCCGTGGAGGCCCAAACGAAAGGGAAGATGCACTGGGCCGAGGTGAGCAGTACACTGAAATTCTAGGATTATTCAAGAGAGTTTAGGAATTACTTGAACTCGAGGGAATTTTTGGGCATTTATAATTTTAATTTTTTAAAGATTTATAAAAACAATTTTGGATTTAAAAATTTATAAAACTAGTCGCTTCCCGCCTCCGGGATTTAAAAACGTCCTCCCGAGGGCGTTTTATCCGTCGTGGCGACGCGTTGTTGGGTGCCGTCTGCCGCGGGATATTTTGCAGGCGGCCCCCTTCCCGCCCTTGCTAAGGGCGTTTTTTCCCTGTTCACAGGGGGCCGCCTGCAAAAAGGACGGTCGCCCTGGCTTTTTTTGCAGGCGGCCCCCTTTCCGCCCTTCCAGAGGGCGTTTTTTGCTATTCCCGCCCTCTGGAAGGGCGTTTTTATCCTAAACCCTAATCGACCAATCCCTTTCTCGTATTGTTTTGTTATCGTCGTATTGTTGCAAATGTAACCGATCCATTTGATTTGTCGTATTGTTTCGAATGTAAATGTTATCGTCGTATTGTTGCAAATGTAAATATGTTGTGTAATGAACCATAATATTCGATGTATCGTACATATGTTGTTTGCATTACCTGTGATCATAACATATTGTTTTAACCAAGTTAACTTAGTAGCAATGGTTAAGCAGTTGTGTGTCACACTGTTACATAACCCATTAGATATGGATGATACAATACATGGCAAATGTCTTATTCATACATGATACAACTTACTCATCCCCGACGAGTCAAGGCTCGGCTACCTACGAAACCGTTCAAGGGCGATAAGCTTGTCATCAATTTTCTCTTTCCTTCTCGGCGTTGTACTCCTTTTGAGTTTCACATTCAGTTACTTTTAGGCCGTTATATTGGGAAACGAAATTGTCGATCCACCTAGTGAATCCACACCTCCTTTGAATGCCCTAGTAAAGAAACACATGTAATCAGTTAGAGAGGCAATAAAGTGAAGACGTTTGCAGGATTGATAAAACGAAAGACGTACAACGAAGTCGTTGTCTAAGTTGGGGCAAATGAAATATCTGCGGCCATATGTTCGTGGTTCAAAGGAGGTAGCCATCTTGCAACGATCCCTACAACCGCACATGGGACGCTCCGACCATTTAGGGAAACCTAGTGGGTTGTTCCTCCAAGCTAAGCTTGCGATTTCGACGCGACGTTCGTACTCCATCCATGCTTGAATGAATTGTTCAGTCGACTCAGGTTGTGTTACCGTCTGACCGATCGAAGCAAGTTTAACCATATCGATCCACTCTTCGTATGGACACTGACGTACATCCTCCTGGTTGCACATTTTTGATGTTCGGAGTTAGAAAATGGAACAAGCGAATAGGTTAAAGAAAGACAAAATCGTCATCCATAATCTCGGGACACACGAAGCATCTTTGTCCTTTAGTTGCTTGTCTTATGGATCTTACCACCTGGCAACAGAGACCACAGTGGCATTCTGGACGTTCCCGCCATGTGGGTAGTGCCAGCTGATCCATATGCCAATCCAAAGCTTCAGCACGAACTCGACGTTGGTACTCAGCCTTTCGTCAAAGGTAGTCTGACCTTGTTTCGCTAAGTGGGTAGTAACATGTTTTGTCGGTTCGTGGGTTCTCCGTATCTATCCACTCAACGAAGTTGCACACCCGACGATATGCCTGCATGAGGTGTTAACACGATGTACAATCAAGTTAGCGCTTTAGGTGTAAAGATTTTGTAGCTGAAAGCATTGCAGATAAGCCATACCTGATCAATGTTTGCGCATTGAAAAAATCGTCTCCCCCAGGTTTCAGTGAGGAGGGATGACATAACTATGCAGCCATCTCCACAATGGCATAACGGACGGTCACACCATGGTGGAAAAAACCGCTCAAAGGATGGAGTCGCCAGTGGAGACGCTCAAGGAATGGATGATATGAAGATCTCATTGTACGAGTACATGTAGAAAAGAGAATGCAGATTTGAAGAGCCCGTATTCGGATCTAAGCAATATATAGTGCAGGGAGGTAAAGGTTCACATCGACGTATCGTTTATGTCTGTCACGGGGCAACAGCTGAACGAGACGTATCGTGTAGGATTGTCACGGGGCAAAAGTTGATAGCGACGTATCGTGTAGGACTGTCACGGGGCAAAAGCTGATAGCGACGTCTCGTGCAGGTTTGACACCGCCGAAAGTTTTTTTGTCGTTAGTAAGAGTATCATGCAGTGAACGATACAGAAGGATCTCGTGACATGTGAGTGCGACGAACGACAGAGATATATACAAACATCGAACACAAAATAAATAATTACAATTTTTACAAACTGTTGCACACGAAACTACTGGCGAGGCCTCTTACCCCTAGTCCTCCTAGCCTGTGCTCTAACGTGCCCCTGAGAGTACGTCAGCCTGTCTGGGGGCACGGCATGACCAGCACGGACATCCGGCGCGGGCGTCTCCGTGGCGGGTCCCGGCTCGTGGTGAGGTGCTCCACCAAGCCGAGAGGCGGCGAGAATGTCCCGATCCGGGTCCTCCAGTCGCCGGTCGTCGCCCGTACCCGACCCCCTCGTCGCCCGCCCCGGACCCGCCCACCTGCGACGATGAAGCCCTCGAGCGGAAAATCCCCGCCGAGTAGAATCCTCCTGTATATAAGCAATGTCAAGCATCAGTGATTTAAACTAATAAGTCTTAACTACTCGGCGGACAACGCTTGCTCACCTCCCGGCTGAGTGAGGAGACGAGGAATGGAGGATCCACTCGCTCCAGCAAAGCTCGCAGTGGTTGGCCGAGTTGCGAAAGGCCGAGGGATCGACGATCCACTCGTGCCAGCCGTATCCCCTGCCGGTAGCGTCGGACCTACGCGACATTCGGTTTGTTAGATCACGTTGTAGGGTTGCCACAATGAAAATGAGTGGAACTAACTTTGTGGAAGCACCGGTGACATGTGGTGACCATCCTGGTAACGGACCGCGTGGACGTGGACCTGCAGCAACCTACGGAGGTACCGCATCGACGGCTGAACGACAAGAGAAGATCCGTAAGATCGAACGTGCCGTCGTCTGCATCCGCTGGAACGTCATCCTCTGTTCCACGTCGTTCAGGTGGATGCCTGCGTCCAACCTCAGCATCACCGAGTCGATTTCGGCATTCAATGCCCATGCGATGTTGGCCTACAAAAATCGAAACAAATTAGGTTCGTCGCTCAAATAAACAAGAATCAGGACGTACAAAGGCATTAAGGCCGAGAAATCATGACGTACCCCAACGAAGTAGTCCTGGTCTCGGTGCCTGGGGTAGGTGTTCGTGACCGCTGCCTGGTGCTGCTGTTGCGCGCCGGTGTGAAGGTCACGCGCGGACGTGTCCGCGGTAGGTACCACCGAAGGTAGGCAGTGTAGTTCTCCTCGAAGTGGCTGTAGATCTCGCCAATCACCTCCTCTGTGGCTATCAGCCAGTCCGCCACGTATTTCTGCATACGTGGTTCCCAGAGGGAGCCTCCCTGCTGTCCCCGTCGAGACAACCTGCGTACACAGTAAAGGTCAACTATAGTTCCATTTCATTCGACACAATAGTATTAAAGTTGAAATAGAAATACTCACTGGTGGTCCTGGTGAGGAACGGCAACCGGTACGTCTACCGAGAACCCCCGCCGTAGTCCGAACTGCCTCATCACTCGGCCTGGGCAGTGAGGCTCGACACAAATGTCGTACACCATCGGGATCAACATAATCCAGTAAGTCGAGTCGCGCGTGCACAACGTCGAGAAGCCTAGAGGCGGTCGAGCTGCGACCGTCTGCTGCGTGTACGGCTCCTAGACAATGTCGTAAGGCTGGAGACGGTCCAACTCGAACACGAAGTCCGGGTAGCTCCGTCTCACCTGAGCGTGGGCGTAACAACGCTGCGAAAATAAAATATTCAAGTGGTTACAAATTTTGTTCAACACAATTTGAATATTTGAAAGACATAAGAATTTGTACTTACGTTGCGTTGAAACCAGTACGAGCCCATCGTAGGCCCGTCGGCTGGGTTCTCGAATGCGGGTGCTGCGTCGTAAGGAGAGTTGTCGACGATCGGTCGGCCGATCGCAAACCGCTCCGCAGCCCAAAGCTGTAACAGAAGGGGGCAACCTGTGAAGATCGCTCCTGGATCCGTCTTCGTGCACGCGTCGCACAGCCCACGGTAGGTGGCTGCGAGGACTGCTGAACCCCAACTCCATTGAGGCACGAAGCCTATCTCCGCGTCCGCTATCGATCGGGCATAGTGGATAAGCTCCCTCTTTACAGTGTTCCCCGACGTGTTGGTGAACATCACCTAGCCGAACAGCCAAAGCAGGTACACCTCTAACGAGCGTCGCACGAAGTACTCGTCGGTGTCGGGGTGGAGCTTGTCGACCTACAAAGGAGAAAACCATGTTAACAATCATAACATATAATGAAAAATAACGAAGTCTTTAAGTTAACTTACTGTGAACTGCATAATCCAAGTCTTCGTAGGCCCGGTGGTCGCGTAAGGGTAGATCGCCTGAACAGCTGGGAGCCCCGGTAGCCTCATCACCTGAGCAAATCGTGCAATGATGTCCTTCCTCCATCCACCAATAGCATCCACAGGCCCGACAGCCTCTCCGGCTAGTGGTAGCCCTAGCAGGTACGAGACGTCCTGCAGCATCGGTGCCATCTCCCGACAAGGAAGATGGAATGTGTGCGTCTCAGGACGCCACCGATCCACCAAAGCAACTATCAGGGACCGGTCCGCATCCCACCGTCTCGCCTGGTCGTGCTCGTCGACACGCGCCTCAACAAGCCTGCTAATCGCGATCAGGCCAGACTCACGCAACCTGCATATCATCAAGTGTAATATTAGTGTCCAGTATAAAATTACTGTCATAAATCAAAAGAGGATGATCGTACCACTGGACGTGTCGCGGATCGACACGCAACAACTCGCGCGACGGGCATGGACGAAAGGTGGTCAGCTGGGCACCCTGCACTGCCGACAAGTACAACCTGTGCACCCTGTCGACCGACCTGCTGAAAAGAGCTGGTGTATCGTCCGCCATACCTGCATGAATACATGAATACATTAGTAAGCAATTCATAAGGAAAAAACCAAACAATACGAATAAATAACATAAATGGTCCATTATATCTGAACATTGCAAAAATTACACATCATAATTCAAACTACCAAACACAACATAAAAATATCACAACAACAATAAAATAGTTCATGTCTCATAATGATAAATATTACACGCATGACAGATGACAACAACATAACAAATATTACAAATATCAGATCACCAGTAGATTGAAAGGAGCAAAGAAAATAATCAAGCCATTGCATCGCCAGCGGACGACGTAGTCGCCGCACGCGCACGTCTAGGACGTGGTCGCCTCGTTGTTGTTCCTTCTCCCGATGGACGGCTGCCATCGGAGGACTGTCCGGATGGACCTGCACCTGCGAGGGTTGAAGTTTCTGAATTCTTCGGACATTTTTTGTATGTTTGTCTGCGCTCATCGTATTTGCTGCAACGTAAGGTCCTTCCCCCGGCCTTCGACTCGTCCATGTCGTTTCTGATGCGTCTTGACTGACGACGTCCCTTTTTCATCCTTAACTTTGATGGATCTGGAATGTAGAACACTTGTGGCCACAGTGTTGTGTACGATCCAGATATCCCAAAACCATATATCTCCTCCTTCCACGTATGAAAAATTGATTCTTTTCTGTAGTACGGTGACACATAGATATCTGGAACTATGCCGCAATCCCCAGCTGCGGCAAGGACGTGTGAGCAAGGCAGATGTCTAAGCTTCGGCTTCATACAGCTGCAACTACAACCACCATCCGCATGAAGCACACATTCCTGCACAGCTTGAACACGGTTGATGCTGCGCCTTCTCCTGTCGACACACATGATCTCGTACCTATGAACTTGGGTTCCTTGGGGGATTACTCTGTGCTTCATAGCCTTTAGAATTTTGTCTTGCATATATTTCGTCACCACGTTGTCAAATACAATGTTGTTATCGACCATCAAAGGGGATATTTTCTTAAATCTATCCCTAAAGTATGCCTGAGTGCCATGAAGGATAAATTCCACAATACCCACTAATGGAAGCCCCCGAACTCCTCGCATCACCCAGTTGTACACCTCGGCCAGGTTGGTTGTCATTATACCATATCGAGCTCCGTCAGTGTCATACAACAGAGATCACTTTTCTTTCGGTTCATTCTTTATCCAGTGGGAGAAATTACATATTGATGGTGCAGACCTCCTTCTCATTTTTGGCGGGTCATTATGCAATGGACCAAGAGGTACTGCAGGCTCATCAACCTGTGGCAAACGAGATTGCTCGTCGGTTTGCTTCGTTGTCAGCTCATCCAACCTTCTCCACATCTCATTGAATTTTTTCTCTTGATTTTGACCACATAGCCTCTTGAATAGATCCATCAGGTGCTTGTTCTTGAATTGTTTGTAGAAATTGGCTCCCATATGCCGCATGCACCACCTACTCCGAACATCATGCCACCTAGCTGGAAGTCCCCTCTCCGGCCAACCATTCTGAAGATAGTCGATTGCTCTTAGCATGCCGGCATGACGATCATGTATGAGACAAACATTCGGCCTCATACGAACGACTTGGCATCGAACTCTCTCTAAGAACCAATACCAGCTTTCGGTATTCTCACTCTCGACAAAGCAAACGCCATAGGTAACACCTGGTTGTTCCCATCTGCTCCAATCGCCGTCAGTATCTGATCTCTGTATTTGCCTGTCAGAAAGGTTCCATCTATGCATAGCACAGGGCGACAGTGCACAAATGCGTTGATGCAAGCACCAATCGAGAAAAAGGCTCTTTGCAGCACGCTCTTGCTCGAATCAGTAGATGATGGAAAGGTATGAATGTCGTAGTAGGTATTGGGGTTTCTCTGAGCAATGGTGGCTAATAGACGAGGTAAATTGTCATACGATGCTTCAAATGTGCCATACCTCATCTCCAATATCTTTTGTTTCGCCCTCCAAGCCTTGGCATAGCTAATAATATACTTGAATTTGTTCTCAATGTGCTTAATAATGGAGCCTGGTTCAAAATCCGTGTTTTTAACAACATGACTGTACATCTCACTGGCAACAAACGCTGAGGTGATGTTGCGGTGGTACTTATCTACCCCCGGCAACAAACATGTGTGCTCACCAACAATGCTCACTTTCCAATAGTCACTCCATTTCCCCTTGTATGCATGAACGCGCCACGGACAATCATCCTTCATACACTTCACATCATACACATAGTTAGTAGACTTCACCACCCTAAACTCTCTATGCAAAGAGACTGCCCAATGCTTCACTGCCTCTTTCATGTCTTCTTTATGAGCATACCTAGCACCCTGGATGACCTCGTTATCCTTGTATTCAAATAAAACATGTTGCCCTTCCGAGATAACAAGCTGAGAGAAATCAGCTTGTTCCCAATCGACGGGCATGACATCTTCTTTCTCGTCTGATGATTCATCGCCCTTCGCCTGCTCATTTTCAGAATCCTCCCTCTTTATTTCTTCAACAATTGCTTTGATTCTTTCCCCCTCGTCCGCCACGCCAATCGCCTCCTCCAAGCTTGGTTCATTGCTCGGACCTTCACCATACTCTGTTTGCATTGTATTACTGCTATCGATTTCGTGCAATGCCACAAAAATAACAAGGGGCCAGGACCTTTCAAGTGCCATGTCCACATAATGTCTCCACAACTCAGTGTTATCTATAGGCATAAGTTCCCAATAATATCCTTCTGTTGCATGACTTACTACAACGGATAGAGACATTGTGTTCACTCTTGTATCCACTTTAAATCCACGTAGCAACCAACTATACACTGACTCAAATGTTTTCTCAGCTGGCCTATCGATGCCCTTCGATTTCATCCTAAATTCTGACAGATCTACACCTTCTGGACCGTATCTAACGTTGCCTTCACCGTGAACTATCTGAAATATGATCTTACTTGACATAGTGCCTGACAAACAAATTGAAACTGAGTTTATTCCATACTACGAATATGTTGCCTATAATTCTGTGCCTAAGTTAATTTCTTTAACAATATGTTCTCTGTTCTACATCTTAAAATATCCCGAATCGGTTTGTTCGTTTCATCTACCGCCAATCGTACCTCGTTTATTTAAATTTGATAAATTTTGTAAACTAAATTAAATTAAATCGTACTTTATATCTATACATATTTTGATTATCAACGAAATTATACGTACGATTATCTATAGTGCTTACCATCTACTCACATAATTTACATATAGATCCAAACATATTCTACCTAAGTTGATCTATCTATTCTACCTATGTTAATGTCCATTAAATTATCCTTGTTGATCTATCTATTCTACCTATGTTACTGTCGATTAAATTATCTAAGTTGATCGAAATTAAATCATCTGTTTTACAAATCTAAAACAAAATATTCAATAACTATTCAAATATTAAAAAATTACATTTTTCCTAATATTGCATTTACATACTAACTAACAAAAAAATAACGATGAGATATTGCATTTACCTCGGATGGAGTACGCAATCCAGTAGGGCTTCGCCACGCTCCTTCCTCTTCCTCACCCCTCTCTCTGTTCTTTTTTCTGGATTTGGGAGGATGCAAATGAGTAGAAAACCTTTGACTCTCGGGTTATATACTGCCCAGGCTAAAAAACGCCCTTCCAGAGGACGGGAAGGTCAAAAAAACGCCCTCTGAAAGGGCGGGAAGGGGACCGCCGCAAAAAGCCGGGCGGCCGCCCTTTTGCGCGGCCCCTTGTATGAAAAGGGAAAACGCCCTTACCAAGGGCGGGAAGGGAGCCACCGCAAAAAGTCAAGGCGATCGCCCTTTTTGCAGGCGGCCCCCTGTGAACAGGGAAAAAACGCCCTTAGCAAGGGCTGGAAGGGGGCCGCCTGCAAAATATCCCCCGGGTGCCGCGTCGGATAAAACGCCCTCCGGGAGGGCGTTTTAAATCCCGCCCTCCCGGAGGGCGGGAAGCGACTAGTTTTGCAAATTTTTGAATCCGAAAATTATTTTTGTAAATCTTTAAAAAATTAAAATTATAAATGCCAAAAATTCAACTCGAGGAGCGCGAAGGCTTCAAAATGGGAACGCAAACGAAATGCGAAAGATAACATTTTTTACAAAAAGTACTTTAGTGTTGTTAGAGGACATCGTAGTAACTTAGTGAATTTCATCTCCGACTCCCTCTTTTTAGCAAAGTTACGTTTCACCTTGCATTCCTTTAGTCCATGTATTATTTTGGACCCACTCATCTTTCACCTTTGAGGCTCCCTTTGATTTGAAAAAAACACAAGAATTTGGTAGAATCTAATTTTATAGGATTTTTTCCTATATGACCCTCTCAAACAAAAGATTGAAAACTATTTAATCCTATAAATTTCTAAGAAATGTCTTCATCCATATAAGTTTTGGAGAATTTTTAACATGATGTCCAACCTCATTGAAAGTTTCTACTAGTCTATCTCTCTCATCTAATTTCTATATTTTTTATGGTCCAATCAAACAATCATTTCTATATTTTTCTGTGTTTTACCATCCTCTATTTTACACTTGAATTTCTGTCAGAATTTTATGTTTTTTATATTCCTTTATTTTTTTAACCCTACATTTCAAAGAAGTCTCTAAGGTTGCATTTTTCAACCCTACATTTCAAAGAAGCCTCTAAGGTTGCATGCCACCGTGATCTTCTCACTTTATTGTCATGTTCCTCTTGTCTCCACTCAGGGCATCCACAATGTTCTTGTTGACGTGAAATTCATCGTTCACATGGTGTCTGAAAGATTTTCTTTACTTCAGTGCAGATCCTATTAATTTAGGTTCAAAGCATATCGATTAGTTTAATCTTGTAACTAACAAAAATAAACATAGAATATTAGATCAATGGACCAATTGGCCATGGGGCTGATATAATATGGTTCACCCAAGCCTGTCGATGGAATTTTGGTTCGATTGGCTATAACCATTGGATTTATATATCAGAGTAACAAACCATCATCGACTAAAATTAGATAATATATATTTGTAAATCTTTTAACATTATTACAATAAATCTTGAAAGATTGAACCTAACCGAGACAGTATAAGATTGAAGTAATAAAATAGAATCCTAAGCAAATATATATTTATCTTTAGATATAGGCCAATGAATTGGGAAAAACTTATTATACTCTATATAAAGCAAATAAATTGATATCAGTTATTAATAAGATAAAGTATAAATTACCAGCAATTTATTATTAATAATTATAATTTAGATATATCGGACCTAACCGAGACAGTATTATATTGTATGTAATAATCACAACAACTAGTCGATTATACAAAATCTTGTAAATCTAACTGATACAATAAACTATAATATGGTAAACAGATACCTTATCGGCTGAGACTCCGATAAAACCATGAACAATACTTATCAGCTTGAATAAATCTAATCAGTAAGTTATAACCTAGAAGATTAGACTTAACCAAGACAGTTTGAGGCTAATAATAAGTTGAATAGATTTAAACTAGTCAATTAGTACTTTTCAAGTTGATTGATATATTAATCCAACTAAGAGAGAAAACAATCAGAGAAAGAGACGATACATTATATAGACAACACGAGCAAAAGCTAAATTAGTATGTCAGACTTAACCGAGAAAATACTAATTTCGTTGATACAAGCAAAATTGACCATACTTACTTTCTTGCCGGAGATCGAACTTAACCGATGTAGCCCAAACTCAAAAACCTAGAAAACTAGAATGGTAATACGCCAAAAGTTGTTTATTGAACCGTTGTTAATTTAAAAAAGCCACGGGTACACAATTTATACCGTTAGGCTAGTACAAGTCCGACTCAGACACGACTCCTATCGGTTACTTTATAAGAAAACGAAATTAACCAAGCGCGATCAAAACAGGATTCTCATCAAACTTGCAACTCTTATCTAAATAGAAACTAAAACAAACTTTCCCTATTACGAAAATCCATACAAAACCAGTTCCAACTTCTCCTAATCCAGCCGATGCAAGGTTATTTTTGGCAACCAAAATCACGCTGTTAATTTCTCATTTGAATATCTATCAAATTTCTCATTTGAATATCTATCAAATTTTGCTGTTAACAGTTTTATAACCCCTCTCTAGTGCGTGAGAAGGGGACGGATAGTTAGAAAGCATATATTTTAGTGGAATAAGGGACCCACCTTAATACCCTCTTAATATTATAGTATACATGGTAGACATAGCAATATAACTCGGTGGGACCCATCTTAAAAGCCTTGTTAGGTCAAATACATTGCGCATACCCTTACACAGATCCAGAGATCCAAAGTGGAAAAATAGGAGTAATGAGGTAAAAGAGACCCAAAGTGAAAATGTGACCTAAATAGGGTCGAAGTTGTAACTTTAGTAAAGATTAGAGGATGACGGAAATTCACCCTAGCAAGTAAGAGCAATCGCCCCCTAACCGTTTATTTCACTTTCATCTCTGCGTCAAAATTACAAATACTATATGTTGTGAAATCATTATCATGATTAATATTTGTGATGAACAATTGGCTATGCAAATAATTTATTTAATGAATTGGTTTGAGAATATGTGTGGTTTTTGGTGTGGGTGTGTGTGACTAATGTGGGTCAGGTTATGATATCTGTGCCCAGAAACGGTTGTTTTGTCTGATGGTGTGCAGGATTCTTGGAGGCCAACTTCGGTCAACGGTGGGGATCGAGACTAGACTCAGGAAGGAGTTGAGGTCCAGAGGATCAAGGATACCGGGTGACAAAGTTGGATACAAGATGACACACGGTGGATGAATATCGTGTGGGAGAGATCTTCGCAACGGGCTTCACGAGGTGTGCGTGCAAGCGCCGGTGTTCGCGAAGCAGATCGGAAGAAATTGGATGGGAGTATATAGCACTATAGTACGACGAGGTACTATAGCATGCATATATGTGTGTCTACTTGTGTGCAGTATGCATGTGTGATCGATACATGCATTGTTGCATGCATATGTGCTGTGTGATTGGCTGGACAAATAAAGTATGCACTGCTACAGTACATGGAGCACTGTAGCATGCGACACTGTAGCATGCAGCATGCATGCATGTGTGCTGTTCCGATTGGCAGCAGAGTTGGCTGTTGAATCAGACCAGGACGGCAAACGTGCAGAGGAGTCCGACTTGGTTGGGCGGTTGCAGGTTTACAATTTGGAGATTGTAACTGATTTGGTAATTGGGAGGTTGAGTCCTATTGTGAATAGGAGTTCTACTCCTACTTTGAGTAGGAGGATTTTGCATGTATAAATAGAGAGGGAGGGTGTGCCTCCTAGACATCGATTTTCAAGAGCGAAACTTGAGAGTATAGCTAGGGTTTTTGAGTTGGGTCGAGATTTTGGTGAGGAGTGCTGTTGTTGCACTTTGTAAACACTTTAGATGCAATAAAGTTGAAATAGTTTGATCTACTTCTTCGAGAGTTCATCTTTCGGTGTTTTTTGGATCTCGACGGTCTGACCGCAGGTGTGCGTGTGGTCTGACTGACGGGTTGTGGCGGCGGTCCAACCGGAGGCTAGGCGGCGATCTGACCGGCCAGGAGGGGCGGTCTGACCGGGGCAGGTAAGGCGGTGTGACCGGCGGCGGCTTCAACAGCTTGTTCATTGTCGCTTTGTAGGTTGGTTTCATCGGTAAGAGGTAAATCTTTTAATTCCGCAAAAGATTTGGTTTTTTTTTTTCCTACCATTCACCCCCTCGGTAGGTTTGTTTGGTCTTATTCGATCCTACAAGTGGTATCGAGCCTCGTTCTTGATTCGCTTTTCTGATCTTTTTACAATGGCTGAAAAGTTTTCAAACAAACCTCATGTTTTCAATGGAACCGACTTTGACTATTGGAAGAAAAAAATGGAATCTTATATCACATCTCAAGGTTATGATATTTGGCTAAAAGTTTCCCAATCTTATGACATCCCTGAACGCATTGATACTCCTGCTCTCAAATTAGATTATGAAAATAATTGCAAAGCTCGGAACATCATTCTTAATGCAATTTCTCGCTCCGATTTTGATCGTGTTTCGCATCTTTCAACTGCTAATGAAATTTGGAAAGCTTTAAATGATTTTCATACTGGATCTTCAAACATTAAAGAATTACGAAAAGATGTTTTCAAAAAGGAGTACATAAAATTTGAGATGACACATGGGGAGTCTTTGGATGACTATTTGGGCCGTTTTAACAAAATTTTGAGCAATCTTAGATCTGTTGATTCTTCTTACAATGCTAATTATTCTCAATCTGAGGTTGCTCGTCATTTTTTGAATGGCCTTGATATGAAAGTTTGGGAAGTTAAGGTTACCTCAATTCAAGAATCGGTCGATATGAATACCTTGACTTTGGATGTTCTTTATACTAAATTAAAAACCTATGAGATGAACATTCTTTCTAAAAGGACTGATTCGAAAGCTTCGCCTTGGTGTCTACTTCGCATCTTCGATTCTTCTTCACAGTCAATGTTTGCTTCTTTCTCGCCATGTCCGATGATCAACTGGAAGAAATCGGTGAGGAGGACTTGGTATCGCTTGCTAATCGAATTTCTCGAGCGTGAATAATATCAGTCCAAGAGAAGAGGAGGACCAATTAGGTGTTTTGGTTGTGGTCAACCAGACACATCCGTTCCCAATGTCCCAAGGCTGGAAAAGGTACATAGGAAGAAAAAGCTCAAGATGGATCTAAGGAAGCCAAGCGAGCAAGAAGCGGGCCAAAAACATGAAGATGAGGAAGTACTACCGAAGGCCTTGGATGAAGCCTTTGCGGCCACATGGGATCCAGCGATGTTGAGTACTCAGATGATGATGAGGAAGACAAAGGAAAGAGCATCGCTGGTGTTTGTCTCATGGCAAAGAGTACGAAGATTCGATGAAGAAAATGAGGTAATAAATGTTCCTAGTGTTGAATATCTTCAAGATGTGATTGCTAGACTTGGTTACAAGATTTCTAAATTTGAAAAGAAGATTAATCAACATGAAGCGTTATTGATTCTCTTAAAACTGAAAATAATAGACTAAAATCTCTTGCTTCTGATGATGATTGCAAATCCTGTGAAGTTTTATTTGCTGAGATTAATTCTGTTAGAGAAGTTAATTTAACTACTTGCAAAAAGTTTGATGCTGAATCTAAGAAATCTAGAAAGCTTGAATCTTGTCTTGCTCTTAGCTTTGCCATGAACACTAGATTGATGATGAGTTATTTTTAACAAAAGGAACTTTAAAGAAATATCAAATTGCCTTGTTTGCTAGCTCTATGTTTAATGCAATTAGTGCTAAAAAGTTAAAACAATCTAGTGCAAAACCCTGCTCATCTTGTCTTGCTTATAATTTGAGATTAAAAGATGTCTTAGGTCGTGTTAGGCATATGGAAGAAACGTTAAGCAAGATGAAGTGCTTTCTTGTCAAACTTGTAGAAAACAAAAAGGTCTTTTGGATGCTTGCAAAAATTGTGCTACCTTGACTCAAGAGGTTTCTTACTTAAAAAGTTCTTTGCAACGTTTTTCGAGGGTAAAAAGAATCTCAACATGATTTTGGATCAATCAAAGGTTAGCACGGACAACCGTGGTTTAGGTTTTGATCCCTATACTCACTTTTCTAAGCATCCTCCCGCTTGTTTTGGGTATAACGAGAGAGGTGAAATTTTGACTAAACCAGATCCAAAACCAATTGTTTTCAAATCTCGGCATTATGACCTCTTTGAATGCTTCATGTTCTACCAAGCTCTTGTTAGTACTAAACCGTGTTTGTTGCAAAATCTGTTGTTAGTACTAAAAACACTATTAATACTAAGCCTCTTGTCTCAACTTGTTCTTCAACTCATCGTGAAAATATGTTTGCACATTCTGTGGTAAACATGGACATCTTGTTGGTTTCGTTTTAGACTTGCTAGAAAACGAAAAGGAACAGGAGGTAGCTTTTGCAAAACTAAAATGGCAAAAACCGGCTTTTCCTCGAGGCAAGCGGTCGGACCGCAGTACAACGGCATCGACCGGCCTCGGGCTAACTTTTCTAACGGGAAACGGGTTGAATTTTCTACTAGTTATATTCCTGTTGGTTCAGTCGTGTGTCTCAAGCTTGGATTCCCAAATTTTTATTATCTAACCCCGATCGAGACTTCGACATTTGCTTGCATATAGGCACTTTTGGCGAGGAAGGAGAACGTGTGGATCATTGATTCCGGTTGTTCGCGACACATGATGTGATAAAAGTTGGTTCTCCTCCCTCGTTAAGGCATCAAGGAAGGACTCAATCATCTTTGGCGATGCTTCTACTAGCACGATCATTGCAACCGGATCTGTCAAGGTAAGTGACAAGTTTACATTGAATAATGTCGCTTTGGTTGAAAATTTGAAGTACAACTTGCTTTCCGTTTCTCAAATTGTGGATGAAGACTTTGATGTGCTTTTTAAGAAAAGTGGAAGTAAAGTTTTTGATTCTTCGTGATGTGGTGCTTAATGTTTCTCGATACGGAAGAGTTTTTAAAGCGGATTTTGAAAATAACATTTCTTCGAAGTTACATGTCTTGTTGCAAAATTTTCAAAAGATGTGATGTTTTGGCATCGTAGACTTGGACATATTGGCTTTGATCATCTCACTAGGATTAGTGGTTCGGATCTTATTCGAGGTTTGCCTAAACTTAAGAAAGATCTTGATTTGGTTTGTTCGCCATGTCGTCATGCTAAGATGGTTGCTTCTTCTCATACCCCGATATTTTTCGTGATGACGGATGCACCGGACGTTGTTACATATGGACACCGTTGGTCCAGCTAGAGTGCAATCCGTTGGAGGAAAGTGGTATGTTTTGGTTATTGTTGACGATTTTTCTCGATATTCTTGGGTTTATTTTATGGCAACTAAGGATGAAGCTTTCGAACACTTCAAAACTTTATATCTTCGTTTGGCTCTTGAATTTCCACAAATTTTGAGAACTATTCGAAGTGACAATGGTGGTGAGTTCAAAAACGCTTCTTTTGAAAAGTTTTGTGCTGAAAAGGGTCTTGAACATCAATTTTCATCTCCTCGGGTTCCTCAACAAAACGGTGTTGTTGAAAGAAAAAATCGTTCTTTGGTTGAAATGGCTAGGACTATGCTTGATGAATATTCTACTCCTAGAAAATTTTGGGTGAAGCTATTAACACTTGCTTGTTATATTTCCAATCGTGTTTTCTTGAGATCTAAACTTGGAAAAACTTCTTATGAGCTTCGCTTTGGACATTCACCGAAGATTTCTCACTTGCGTGTTTTTGGATGTAAATGTTTTGTGCTCAAATCTGGAAATTTGGACAAATTTGAATCTCGCTCCGTTGATGGACTTATGTTGGGATATTCTGCGCATTCACGAGGTTACCGTGTACTTATTTTAGAGACTAACAAAATCGTTGAGACTTGCGAAGTCACTTTTGATGAGGCTAGTCCAGGGACTAGACCCAAAATTTCAGGTACACTGTCACGAGTTCACGAGGAGGATATCTTTGTGGAGAGCGATGACGAGGACGACGAGGATATGTCGGGCGGTCATACCGAACATGGCTCCGGTCGGACCGATGACACATCGCCGGCCGACCGGAGGCGGGAGCGGTCGACCGGCCGAGTGGATCTTCGGGAGCTTCGGGTATTGATGCTACTAGACCTCCGAAGCTTCAACTTCGTCGAACAAGCTACGAAGATGAACAAACTTCAAACGTGAGTGCTCCACTTCATATTCAACGCCGACATCCTCCGGAACAGATGATAGGTAACTTGAGCGAACGCACTACAAGATCGAAGGTAACAAATCATAATTTTCATGCAAACTCTGCTTTTATCGCTAATTTTGAACCCAAAGATGTTACTCATGCACTAACCGATGAATCGTGGATTAACGCCATGCATGAAGAACTTGAGAATTTTGAAAGAAACAAAGTTTGGCATTTAGTTGAACCTCCTTCTAATCATAATGTCATTGGAACTAAATGGGTTTTCAAAAATAAACAAAATGAGGATGGTTTAGTTGTTAGAAACAAAGCTAGACTTGTTGCCCAGGGTTTTACTCAAATGGAAGGGTTGGATTATGATGAAACTTTTGCTCCTGTTGCTAGGATTGAAGCAATTAGACTTTTGTTGGCTTTTGCTTGCTTCAAAAGGTTTTAAGTTGTTTCAAATGGATGTTAAAAGTGCTTTTCTTAATGGTTACATACAGGAGGAGGTTTATGTAAAACAACCACCAGGTTTTGAAAATCCTGTTTTTCCCAATCATGTTTTTCGTTTATCAAAAGCTTTGTATGGTTTAAAACAAGCACCTAGAGCTTGGTATGATAGACTTAAAAACTTTTTACTTGCAAAAGGTTTTTCAATGGGAAAAATTGATAAAACTCTCTTTGTTCTTAAGCATGGTGATGATCTACTGTTTGTTCAGATTTATGTGGATGATATCATTTTTGGTTGTTCATCTCACACTTTGGTTGTGGAGTTTGCTGAAACAATGCGCAGGGAATTTGAGATGAGCATGATGGGCGAATTAACTTACTTTTTGGGATTGCAAATTAAGCAAACACCTCAAGGTACGTTTGTTCATCGACAAAGTACACCAAGGACCTTCTACGACGCTTCAAAATGGACGATTGCAAGCCGTTGACTACACCGATAGGAACTACCACTATTTTGGATCCCGATGAAGATGGTGAAGCCTGGACCAAAAGGAATACAGGAGCATGATTGGTTCATTGCTCTACCTCACCGCTTCGAGGCCGATATACGTTCTTTGTGTGTTTGTGTGCTCGATTTCAAGCTTCTCCAAGGGCTTCACATCGTCAAGCCGTGAAACGCATCATGAGGTATTTGAAACATACTCTTGAATTTGGAATTTGGTATTCTACCTCTTCTTCTATTTGCTTGAGTGGTTATTCGATGCGGATTTTGGAGGTTGTAGAATTGATAGAAAGAGTACAAGTGGTACATGCCTTTTCTTGGTACTTCTTTGATTTCATGGTCTTCTCGAAAACAATCAAATGTTGCTCAATCAACTCGCGAGTCGAATATGTTGCTCTTGCTAGTTGTTGTTCTCGATTCTTTGGCTTATTTCCACTTTGAAAGATTATAGCCTTGTTTTTGATAAAGTTCCTCTCTTTGTGACAATACAAGTGCTATCAATATTGCTAAAAATCCTATACAACACTCACGCACTAAGCACATTGACATTCGCTTTCACTTTTGAGAGATCATGTTGAAAAGGGGGACATTGAATTGAAATTTGTGGATACAAAGTTACAACTTGCAGATATTTTCACCAAACCTTTGGATTCTTCTCGTTTTGCTTTTCTTAGGGGAGAATTAGGTGTTATTCATCCTTTTGGCATCAATTGAGGGGGAGAGTTGTTGGCTCTTTGTTGTATGCATATTTTCCTTCTTCTTTTGCATTCATTTTTTAATTCATGCATGGTGTAATAAAAAAAGGGAGAAAAAGGAAAAGAAAATAAAAGGTGGATGAGCTATGTCTTATATCTTTAGTATATTCTAGTGCTTGCTAGTAATGCTTGTTAGATAAATTGATTACTATATTAGCTTGTGTGCATTTTAGTAGTTACTTGAATTTTTGATATTGCTTTTAAGAGATATGATACATGACATATAATTCTATTACTTGAATTAATAAAATATGCAATATTGAAGCAAGTGCTTAGGTTGAATGATTAATGCTTTTGTATATGCTTTATGAGTTGTTATTCCTCATATTAATCATTTTGTTCCAATCACCGCAAGAGTACATAAATGCTTATTTATATGAGAGAAAAAAATGAATACCGAATCCTTGGAAACAGTCTTGACGACAAGGACGTATTCGCGGTGAGATAAAAAAAAAGGTACCGAATCCTTGGAAATAGTCTTGACGACAAGGACGTACCCGCAATAATTGAGAGAAAAGTATAAAAAAAGAAAGATGTTTAAATAGAATGAGCTAAAAGTTCTTTCGGTTATTTTTGGAGAAAGCATTAATTTGAGAAAGAGTATCAATGTCATAAGTATATATACTTGAGTTTTTCTTTCGTCTTTGCACTTGTGAATATGTTGTATTTTACATCATTGAAATCATAAATCATTAATGTTGACTTGATCTTAATTGTAATATTTTAGATTCATGTCTTTACTCTAGTGTATGCTTGTTAATTAGCTAGTCACTTTTTCTACCTTGTTATTGCAAAACATGTACTTGAGATACTTTTGATATAATGCAAAGCTCTTCCATGCTTCTCATAATTGATGAACTCATTGTCAAAAGGGGGAGAACAAGGAAATTGCATCATTTTTATATTGAAATTTTCATATATTCAAAGATGAAGTTTCAAAGAAGAATTTTCGAAGAATTTTTCTTGCATTTGAAACGCTTTTTGGATTGTTTCATAAAACATCAAACCAATTGATTTTGTTGGGTTTGCCAATGTGTTCATAAAGGGGGAGATTGTGAAATCATTATCATGATTAATATTTGTGATGAACAATTGACTATGCAAATAATTTATTTAATGAATTGGTTTGAGAATATGTGTGGTTTTTGGTGTGGGTGTGTGTGACTAATGTGGGTCAGGTTATGATATCTGTGCCCAAAAACGGTTGTTTTGTCTGATGGTGTGCAGGATTCTTGGAGGCCAACTTCGGTCAACGGTGGGGATCGAGACTAGACTCAGGAAGGAGTTGAGGTCCAGAGGATCAAGGATACCGGGTGACAAAGTTGGATACAAGATGACACACGGTGAATGAATATCGTGTGGGAGAGATCTTCGCAACGGGCTTCACGAGGTGTGCGTGCAAGCGCCCGTGTTCGCGAAGCAGATCGGAAGAAATTGGATGGGAGTATATAGCACTATAGTACGACGAGGTACTATAGCATGCATATATGTGTGTCTACTTGTGTGCAGTATGCATGTGTGATCGATACATGCATTGTTGCATGCATATGTGCTGTGTGATTGGCTGGACAAATAAAGTATGCACTGCTACAGTACATGGAGCACTGTAGCATGCGACACTGTAGCATGCAGCATGCATGCATGTGTGCTGTTCCGATTGGCAGCAGAGTTGGCTGTTGAATCAGACCAGGACGGCAAACGTGCAGAGGAGTCCGACTTGGTTGGGCGGTTGCAGGTTTACAATTTGGAGTTTGTAACTGATTTGGTAATTGGGAGGTTGAGTCCTATTGTGAATAGGAGTTCTACTCCTACTTTGAGTAGGAGGATTTTGCATGTATAAATAGAGAGGGAGGGTGTGCCTCCTAGACATCGATTTTCAAGAGCGAAACTTGAGAGTATAGCTAGGGTTTTTGAGTTGGGTCGAGATTTTGGTGAGGAGTGCTGTTGTTGCACTTTGTAAACACTTTAGATGCAATAAAGTTGAAATAGTTTGATCTACTTCTTCGAGAGTTTATTTTTCGGTGTTTTTTGGATCTCGACGGTCTGACCGCAGGTGTGCGTGTGGTCTGACTGACGGGTTGTGGCGGCGGTCCAACCGGAGGCTAGGCGGCGATCCGACCGGCCAGAGGGGGGGTCTGACCGGGCGGTAAGGCGGTGTGACCGGCGGCGGCTTACAGTTTTCATTGTCGCTTTGTAGGTTGGTTTCATCGGTAAGAGGTAAATCTTTTAATTCCGCAAAAGATTTGGTTTTTTTTGTTTCCCTATCATTCACCCCCCTCTGGTAGGTTTGTTTGGTCTTATTCGATCCTACATATGTATTAGAGACCAATATGTAATTAGGAACCACTGGCTAGGAGTACTATTTACCGAGGGAACTAATCGCTGTGATTATATTTTACATCTACCTGTTAAAGATCGAGGGGGACATATAGCAGAACAAAGGAAAACTTAGAAATGAGGAAACAAATACAAGTACCTGTACGTTTTAAATTAGTTGTCATTTTAATTTATCCTAGATCGACTATTTATAACTTTTAATCATCAATTTTTAGATATTCATATAGTTTAATATCATAATCAATTTACATTTTTAGATTTGTTATGAGAAATAATTTTATAATATATAATGGGCATGATGTTAAACCATACTATCTATAAAAATTTATGATAAAAATAAAACGTTTAACTTTGAACAGGATAAAAAGTAACTTAAAACGGATGTACATGAATAAAAAATAAAGTTTTATTGAAATATAGATAGTATTAAACATCAATTAATTACATCAAACTTTGTAGTTAAAATTCATGCTTCCAAACTCGTCATCGTCATAGTTAGAGCACCTCTCTAGTTAGTGCCTAATTAAAGCCCTCTCAATTAGATAGGCTATCCCTAGTAGGATCCTGGTTAGCCATATAGGATTCTCAACTAGGCTAGCTTTGTGATCCAAGCCATGTTCAAGTTATGGGTCAGTAATCCAACAATTGTTTTTTCGACCACTATGAGTACCATTCATACACTTCGTACATTTAATGAATTATATGGTTTTAAAAACTTTAGAGCAGAGTTATAACACCGACTCTGCCCCCTATAAAAGATGCCAACAGTCATGTATCATAAGCTTATTTGGCGCGATTTGTACATACTTAAAAGCTATTTCACAAATCCACAAACCGATTTATATATTACTTGAGATGTTTTACAGCGGTTGTTGATTCCTCCTAGTTACTTCCTTCACGGATTTATCCTGGTCGTTAAAAATTATGTAATAAATTTAAGTTAAAATAACGTGCTTAAGGGTACTTTAGTCATTAGTTTTTTTCCCAGGGACGAGACGGAGCGGCGTCCTTCTTCTTCCTCCGTGCGTGGCTTGGATTCCTTTTTCCCTCGCTCCGCGTCGCGTGCGCCGCCTTCCTCGGCATCGGCCCCCCTCCCTCCTCGCCGCCTGCGCCGCCCTCCCCTCCTCCTCGCCTCTCATCCCTCTACGCCGCCCCGTCACCCTCCCTCCTCGCCGTCCCGTCCCGGCGAGGCCGGCCTCCCCTCTCTCTGTGCCGGCCCCCTCCCTCCTCGCCGCCCCGGCCCGGCAGCGGCCTCGCCTTTCCTCCGCGGCGCCCCGGCCGGCGGGGCCGGCCTCCCCTCCCTCCGCGCTGCCCCAGAGATTGAGGATTGGTTGTTCCAGTTGATGGCGAGGGAGAGCGGCGGGTGGAGGGGGTCACCTTCAAGGACTTGATCGTCTCCTATGTTGGTGCATACTTTTTTCTTGCTGCTCGCCTTGATTCGGTTTATGTTTTTGTTAAATTAGGTGCTGTAAGTGTGAGTTGTAGTGGATTGGATAAATTTTTTGGTATTAGGGCATGCTTTCTGAGTGGATTTGGTAGTGGTATGGTAGTGTAAGGTCTGAATGCCAACAGCTCTCTGCGTTGAAATGGAACAGTAGTTCATAGGTTTTTATTTCTACCTCTATAAGTGTTCTATGTTGTAATATCGTAGTATAAGTGGCTTGATTCAGTACCTTACTTGCTTTGAGTTTTGATTGGATGGCTTGTTCGATAACCTTTGTGCTGCCTTTGATTGTTCCAGTTGACTTGGATAGGTTCTCTATCATGTATTTATGTTACTGCAATAGATGGTTAGTAGTTGCATGCTTTTTTATTTTTTTTGCGAAATGCGTTGTTATGGGTAGAATCCGTCAATATTGTTTTCCGTGGCATCATCAGCAATTGGATCTTGATCGCAGTCATAGCTGCGACCGTAGCATTTCAAGTGGTGATCATAGAGTTTCTTGGCACTTTCGCCAGCACTGTTCCACTCAACTGGCATCATTGGCAGCTCAACGTCGGCCTTGTTCCATCAGCCTGATTGTTGGTGTCACCTTGAAGTGCATACCAGATGGGTCAGGTGAAAATTCTGCAGCTCCAAATGGATACAGGCCACTTGCCAATGGCCCTGATGACATATAGCTGAAGAGAAATCCCTAATAATTACCAGTAAGAATTCAGGGTGCAATATGGCACCCAGCTGCCCAGGTCTGTTCAGTTGTTTTGGAAAGCACTAACCAACCACTGATTTTGTTCAAATTTTGTGCAAACTGCACTATATCCTGTCATGTAATTGTTACTACATCACACGTTACTGATGTGCACCCTTACAACAGACTTTATTGTATCGGTGAATTCATGTTATCATTATGATTGTTGTTATTTATATGAAAGGTAGTGCAACAAGTTATTGTGATTTGAATTCACACTTAAAATAATCTTATGATGCCATATATGCCATTTTAAACTGATATATATTAGCACCGTCAAGGTCCTAAACAGTCATATCTATCTATTAATTCCATTTTTTCTGTTTGATCTCCTTCTGTGCTGTGCTATGCTATTTTCATGAGTTTTCACAGCCCTCCTCACTGTTTCTAGTCCTCATAAAAACTGGAAGATGCTATTGAGTCAACTGGAACAGCTGATTCGTACAATGGAGTTCTTTTTAATGTAATTATGTATCCAAGTATTAGTATGGGATATATAATAATTCATATGACAAACTTGGAGCCAAAGTATGCAAGCATTCATCTACTACAATATTACATGGTATAGATATAATATATATGTGAGCCAGGGGATGTTGCACATACACGACAGTGATACATCTGTGCTCACAGAACACAAAACGTACCTAAAACTTGCTAAGTAACACTAGACAACAAATTAAAGAATTATCGACATGATTATCTCCTTGACAAACTCGATTGTTTGCAACTTTTCTTGAGTTCCAGCAGTGGATCAGGTGCAGGATCTTGGTATGTCCTGTTGTTCAGAATTTATGTTTGATCAGATGATAAAGTGAATGATTCATTGTGCTTATAATATAATTGGCATTGGTTCTGAAGTAGGATTAGGGGTACCTTGAGAAAATGATATATTATAAGACTTTTGGATGGAGGGTTATAGATATATATCCATCATGAGCAACTGATTAGATTAAGATTAGGCTTTCACTAATGAAAGCTGGTTTTTGCATATTAGTCCATCCAAGAAACTACCTTCAGAGAGAAACAAAACAAGTTGAGATGTAGGCTCTCTTACAACATTTGTTGTGTCAAAGCAATGCTCCTGCTGAAGATGGTTGCAGATGAAGGGCACCTCAACCTCGATGTAACAGAAAGGGCATGGAAAGTACTCCCACAATCCGCCTTCCTCTGAATCAAATAAGAAGAAACCTGTTAAAAATGTTGTAATACAAGCCATCATCAATCAAACTTTTTTTCTTTTTATGATAGTCCTTGAATTGAAGAAAAAGGCCAGGTGTTCACCTTTCTTCTCAATATTGCAATGATTCCCTTAAGTCAGGGTAAACAACAAGTCAAGAAAGAAGCACTTTTTTTGGGTTGCATCAAAAGACCAAGCCAATGCTTCTAAATGCTTGCAAACAACCACAAAAAAGTGACAGAACACTCTAGGAAAAAGGTGCATACAGATTCATTCACAAACATGCATGATTGCATCCATGGATCAAGCATACCTGCAGAGTGAGGAGGAGGAGGTGCATAAGGCTGGTGTCTCCCTGAAGGAAGGAAGCCTCAACCTCCATGGCTGAACCTGAACCTGAACTCCTCTGCTTTCCTTCTCTCCTAACCACTCTAGCTACCATTATATCTGGGGTCCAATTATACATAGAAACGTGAAAATAAACAATTTGCCATACAAGTTCAGAAGTGCCTAATTGAAGCTATTAGTGCAAATTAAATAGGAGGACAATGAAAAATCGAAATAAAATCAAAGCTATTATGTATTGCTCTTCTAATCGAAATTTGTCGGATCCATCTTAACCCTCTTCACAGAAACCCCTAAATCTTCGTCATCCTCCACAGTTGCCCAAACATTCTGTGGGAATGATTGATTTCATCGATTAGATAATTTAACCAAAACCATTTGAAAGTGTGAAAACAATTATAAAGGACAACCTACCTGTTCACCTGAACTATCATCACTAGCACTTGGATTTGATAATTCTTCAAAATGTATAGATGACATGTCTTTGTCCCTTCGTGGTCATGCAATAGTCGATCGACCTGTTCAGAACAATGCAGCAAGACCAACCCTTTGGGTGGTGTGTAACCAGGCTTAAGGTAGTACAATTCAGAATTCTCTTTGTAGCCATGATCACCCAAATTTTCCACCATGGTGAACCAATCAACCTTACCAGGTTCAACAAATGTCATTACACTTGGTAACGATCCAGATAATCCTTTATGAACGATAAATTCCATCACAACACCCTGCTATCAAGTCACAATATTTAGCTTCAAAATAATACAAAAGCACACACTTAATTTATAAACAACATTGACATATAATTACCGGGCGTTCAGTTGGTATGGACTTTAGATGCATAGATGCTTGCGGTTGTACATGTTCTAACTTTTTCAATGTCCTCAGATCCATCTGTACACACGCTTTCATTGTTTTCTTGTCCATTCGTACTCGCTCTAATTGTATGGCCTGATCCACGATCTATCGTTCTAGCTTCACACTGATGTCCATGTTTTCACGCTCTTGCTTCAACATCGTCTCCACAGCTGCATGCTCTCACTTCAACATCTTGTCCGTGGCTGAGTGCTCTTCCCGTATCTTCATGTCTATTTCCTTTCTCTTCACCTAGTAGAGGCCAAACGGGCGGCCCGGCACGGCCCCGACATGTGATCTCTGAATTTTTCGTTTGCAAAAACTAGAACCCACCTGTTGAGAGACAACACGTGATCTCTGAGTCATTTTTCTTGATTCTTCTTTCCTCAGTTGGTCATCATAAGTGTTTTTCTTTGTGAAATCTGAGAGTACCTGCAGCATAACTACAACGATTACCCTTTATCCAGGTTTAGTAACCATGGTTGGTATCAAGAGAACATATGCTACCAGATTTAACTAAGGGAACATATCAGGTGGAAACCAGGCTATTGGTGCAACCTTGAAAACTCCTTATTATAACCACACGATCCTCATCCAACGGATTGACTTTTTTGCATTTTAACCCCATCTGTTATCATTTTAACCTGTCCAAATCTCCATGCGACTGGCGGGGGTTAAAATGTAAAAAATCCAATCCATTGGATGAGGATCGTGTGGTTCTAATAAGGAGTTTCCAAGGTTGTATCAATATGCTAGTTTCCACCTAATATGTTCCCTTCTATAATCTAGTCAAGGCAGAGAAAAGGCATAAACTTCCAATGTAGTTTACCTCGTAAGCTGACTTAAGTTTCTTGAATGATTCACAGGCCAGTGCATTTCCCATATTTTTATCAGGATGCACAAGCATGACCTAGACAAATAAAACATGATAATAAAGTAATTGTAACATGACTTTCTCATTTTCTCTTGTATAGAAGGCCATGGTTTATTACCATTCTGTGGTACTCCTTTTTCAGAATCTTTTGATCAATACTTCTATTTCGAGGAATACCCAAAACTTCATAATGGGTCGAACCATCCATGATTCTCTTCATCTCATCCATTGAAAAAGAATCCGATTTTACTACTTTGCTAGGAGATGCCTCTTTTCGTACATGCAACACATCCTGAACGGTTGTTGAGCAAAAGGGCTTTGCAGAAGAAACAGTCTCAGGTTCACTATCAGGAGCAGATAGGAATTCACAACTGCGATAGAACTCATCCATGACAGGATCAGAGGTGGAAAAGTTGGCACCTTTGGCTCTCATTCTGCTGTTGCTGCTGCTGCTGCAGGAGCAAGCTCTGGCACTTGGTGGCTGCGATGGTGAGCCGGGGAGGGAGCCGATGGGCGAGTAAGGAAAAGCAGCGGTGACCAGGCGTTGGGAGTTGAAGCGGATGAGGAAGTCATGGCACCGCTGCTCCACCGCGGAAGGGTCCATCTTGTCCGGACGGAAAAATCCGCCCCGCCGCCGCGCCGGCACGGCCACGAACGCCGCCGTCTCCAACTCCGAGATGGGGAAGACGTCGCCGCCCGCACGGCTACGAACGCTGCCGTCGCGGACTCCGGGATGAGAACACGACGTCGCCGCTGCCCCCCGCATGGCCGCAAATGCCACCTCCTCATCCGACCGAATTTATATGTAATGTTACGATACTGTCCAGAACTTCTCACTTCCTCCTAGTTTCTCCTAGTTCCTTCACTTGGATTCCTTCTAATTTTTTATCATTGAATCTAAAGCGATGTACAGTCCTTATTTCTTTCAACCACTGTAAAATCTCTAATATTACTTACCTACTAATATAAAATAAATATATAAACATAAATATGATAATTATATCTCTCAAGAGAAGACGTTGAAATATTGAGAAGAATATTCCAAGAACAGTAATAATTAAAGGGTATCAAATAAGTTGAATATTTCTGTAAAAAAAATCCAAGCCAACATGCGAGTGACAAATCACCATATTCTTAAAAAATTGTTCTCTATATTGAGAATAGAGCACCTATCTCAAAACTAAATGAAATGAGCTTCACTAATCCATAAACTAATTTAATACTCTTATATAAAATAAACTAAATAATTGCCCCCACGCGAGCTGATAATTAGTTAGATTTAATATATAACTAAAATTTTATTTCTATATGTAAGAATTCATATACAACTCTTAGGTTCTACGTTTATAATGTCTAAGATTTCATATATCACTTTTATATACGACTTCTATTGATATAATAGTAGATATAATTATATTTTATACGCAAATATATCAATTAATCTCCCATCCGAATCTAACGGTTAAATATTTTTTATTTAATTTGAGAATTTTTACTACGCACGTGATGTTTTTTACTGTTTTAATAATATTTAATAATTTATTGATAGATAGTTTGATACACAAACATAAATGTGATAGCGGTCGTGTGGGTTTTTACTCCTACAACCCCCGAACCCCGCTGTGGCATTCGATTTCTCCCAAACCAAAACCAACCAAACCTGCGGCCTAGGGCTTTGTCTGCCACGACCACGACGGTTCGCTCCGCCTCCCCTTCCCCGGCCACGATGGCCACCGGCGGGCTCGACCCCGCGGCCCGCGAGGCCGAGCTCGCCCACCTCCCGGGCCCTAAGCTCGTCGACCACCTCTGCACCACCCACCGCCGGACCGACTACGAGGCGGTCGCGCGCGTGCTCGACGCGCGGGACCGCAGGCTCGAGGCCGCGCTCGCCGAGAACGAGGACCTGCGGAGGAAGTGCGACGCTTTGCTGGGCGGTCAGCGCCGGCGGCTGGAGGAGGCCGAGGAGAAGCCACCCCCCGGAATCATCGCCGCCCCGGCCCCGGCACCGCGGGACGAGCAGGGAGTCAAGGGGTCAGAGGAAGGGGAGGTGAAAGGTGCCCACTTTGTTGACCTCTGGTCCGACGACGACGAGGAGGAGGTGGAGGCGGGCCGCGGCGCTGGTTCGAGGGTTCCGATCAGGGAGGCACGCGATGACGCGGAGTGGGACGAGGACGACACCGTGCCGCTGAGCCAGCTCTGGAAGAGGCGGCGGCGAGGTGAACCCGGGGCCGTGAAATCGGAGAAAGGAGATGGGCACAATCCGGTCGATTCTGGGGGTAATAATCTACCGAAATGTACTTCTGCGAGGACGGATGTTCCGGAAGCATCAACTGAGCAGATGGTGTGTAGGCCTGGGGATTCAATGGTAGCAGCTTTCGTGCAGGGTAAGGGAACTGTGCAACCGGAGAATGTGGGTGGGGAAATGCCCAGGGCAGTGCTGCATTCCCCGGCACAAGTTGTCTGGAGCACCTTGCAGAAAAGAAAATTTGGCAAGAAAGATGGTTCATCTGCTGTTCCTGGGGACACTACTTCTTCCCAAGCAAGAAGTACAAGCTTTACACCCAGGAAAGAAGGTTCAGCTGCTGTTCCAGGGTACACTACGTCATCCCGAGCAAGAGTTCATCCTCTGGGCATTCGCAATCTGTCAGAAGGACCAGAACTTCGGAATTTAAACAAAGGAGGTGGTGAATTGTCAAAGAAATTGGTGATTGAAGGGTCACCAAGATATGGAGAAAAGAACAATGGTGCTGGTTCAGAGAAAAGTTCATCCCCATTAAGACTGTGTGAGGGTGATAAGATCATAGGTAAAGGGGCTTCAAATGAAGAGCCAAGGGTGGGAAGATTGTCTCCTTCTATCCTAAGCAACTACTCAACAGGTGAACAGATTCATTCAGTGAGTAAGAATGCTGAATTATGCAGCTCGACAACCAAAAAAGCTTTGTTTGAACCTGGGTCTTCATGTACGCCTTTAAAGTGTGCGATTTTTCCACCTTCCAGTGATAAAAGCATCTCTATCCAGGCAAAAAGGGAAATAAATTTGTTACCTGCAGCTATGACAATGCGCTGGGAAACCGCTGCACACATGATTACCTCACTTAAGGGAAACAAGGAGCTCTCCATGCAAGCTCTCTGTTCTCTTTACCGCCAAAGGAAGTTAGTTGTCATGTCAACTGAAGGACAACAAACTGGGACTCCTGGACTCACCAAAATTGATGCCATCAGGTTTGTCGAAGTTAATTTCATTGAATGTTAATTCCATGCTTCTACAAACTACTTGCAGACTTAATTTGAACTGTAGTCTGTTTCTGAGATTTCTTTTTCCATATGCAAGGTATAAATAGCAAAATATTTATTACCAGTGAAGTATCTCTATCTGGTTTACTAGCTAATCAATTATTTTTAACGGAATTAATCATGTCTTGATCTATGTTAAACTGGGAGGTCAAGCGGAATTTAGTTGTGCAAACCGCATTAAAAGATGTTTACTAAATGTACAATCATAACATCACTTAAAACTACTAGTTGATGGCAATGGTTTAGAAGTTAAGGAGTGTCTGATAAGAGGTTAAATTTGTGCATTGCTGTTGGAAACCCTTAAATTTTTTTGAAAGCCTTGATTCAATATATGGTACTTTACTGTGCCATGATAGTTCAGAGAGAAATAAAGACAATCCAGAATATGATTATCATGAATTCTCTGTATCACCCCACTTGATGCAAACTCCATTTCCTTTTTGTTAAAATTTTCCGAAATCATTTCATGGCACATTATTTTAGCTCTATTACGTATAAGCAAGAAATGGATTTCGAATACATATGCTGAATCATAAAGTGTTCATGAGAAAGAAACAGTCAAAACAAGTATTTGTGTCAAAGCAGAATTAGTTTCACCAATTGCAGTTTACTTTGTAGATTATGAGGTAAACCAAATGTTTATAGTTGTATTGCCATGTCACAACTAACAGCAGTGTATAGGATATTACTCCTAGAGGGCAATAATTTACATCCTTCAAACTTCATATTATTTTTCTGTGATGTACTCAATAGGTTGTTTTAAAATTACAAAATATATTTAATTTACTGGGATTTTAGTGGCAAGATCTAACACAAAATTCACTTTGTGACGTTTTAAATGTGGTGAATCTTCCTGTTTGAATAATTTGATTATGTGTGTCAGTTGTCATAATTCTTATCTTATCCAACTAAACGTTGAATTCCTGCCATGGATTTGCTTGTGAGTTAGCAGAAACCTATAGTTTCAACGCTGTGGTGAAGCAATTGGAACCATTATTTTTAAAAATTTGAAAAAATGTTCCCCATAAAGATTTTAGTATGCAAGTTTCAAGTTGAACTTTTACTGGTAGATTGGCTATGTCATATAGTATTGTGGTAACTGGTAACACCAGTCTCACTGGCTAAGAAAAACAAACAAACAAATAATGTCTGTTCTACACTATACTCTCTCCGTCCCAAAATAACTTCATTTCTATCTTCTACCCTTTGTCCCAAAACAAGTTTACTTTTATGACCCTACCTAACCTCAATCCGCAAATCTATGAGTTTTATTCCTTCAATACACTTAACCTACCCATCTACCAATACTATTTTCCTATTAATGAGGGACACTTTGGTTTTTTCCCTCTATTTTGTTTTGAAAACCCAACGCCAAAGATAAAGTTAGTTTGGGATGGAGCTAGTAGTAGTGTGCATCTTGAGTAGCAAAGAAACATCACTAGCACGTGAGACTTTGGTGGAAGTTCATATAAAATACCCGTCTTCAACCTGTGGTCTGTGTATTTTTTCCCTTCTGTAAAAGCAATGCAGTTCTAAATAATACGTGGTTCTTTCATTATACCAAAATGATATATATGCTTTTGTCCTTTATACTGATTTCTGAAACTATACTTGTTTGATGTTGTTCACCTCAGGGCAATTAAGTTGTCAGAATTTCTTTTGGATGGTAAGCTTCAGGGGACTCTGAAAAGAACTGCCGAGGAACTAGTAAGCCATGATGCTACAGGGCCCACTTTCCTGGAGAAAGTAGCTCTGACTTTCTCCAAAGAGCTGTTCGATATTTACAAGAACAAGGATGACCCATACTTCTGTTGACAGCAAGTAAGTGATATGTGATTAACATTCAGATATCCATAACTTGTCATATAGTAGGGTCACTGTAGTTTGTTGTCATGCACAGCTGCTGCTGAAAGTAGCAATTTACTCACCTTCCATAACTACAAGTACTAGCAGTCTAGGTCCTCCGTAAACCATGATTGCAGTTAAAACTGATGAAGCTTGGTCGTGGTAGGCAACTATTCTGTGCATTTAAATACAAAATATTGAAGAAACACCGGAAGCAGTTAGAAGATCCAATGCCCTTCCACTGTTTCAAGATGTTGATGCTGCATAATATTAGTACCACTTGTGTTTCATAGTTTTGTGGCATGCACATAGCCTCCACTAGCGCTCCCATTTCGTGAGTTCTTGAGACATCATGTAATGCATGGATCAATTGATGGATGAAGATATCTCTTGCAGAGTTTTTGAATTAATCACTTTACTGTTTGGCATTGACATGTTAGTCCTTGCAGTCCTCCAACATGCAGAGTGCAAATGCTACAGATGCCAGCTTAGCCTAAATATAGCCACCGTTCCAAGTGGAGATGGGATTATCGTTTACCTGTTACAGGTCAAGGTGGCAAGCAGGATCATTCCTGAATCTAAGCACACGAAGAACAGGGTCGTCCACTCCTTGAAACCGACTTTCACGCAGCGTTATTTTTTGCACGGGTTAAACTCTTATGAGGATGCTAGTATAAAATTTGGTCTCCGCTGCATTTCCAAAATTTATGCGGGCACAAACGTGACGCCCTCCTCCGCTTTCTCTCTCCTTCTCGTCCTGACCTCCGGTGCGGGAGGGAGGGGGATCTAGGACACCATTGCTTTTCAGGTTTTGATCATCTTGACCCGTCGTAGTTGAGAAGAAAAATGGTGCTCATCTCGAGAGCTTCTGTTCTTGTGATGGCCATCGTCGCCACGCTCGCTACCTTGGTGAATGCTCAGGCCCCTGCACCATCACCCACCAGTGATGGTCAGTATTTTCCTCTTCCTCTCCTCTTTTGTCATGGATTTACTGGCTTGTTTTTGCATCGGACATCATGTAAATCCAGCTGCTTTCATCTCTCTCCGGTGGTGCAATCGACGGCAAAGTTTTAAGTTTCATGTGGCACGGGAAACTCTTTCAAACCCTTTAAGGGGATGTTTCGTAGTTTGTCTAAAAACCGTCTAAACAATTCTGAAAAATTCTAAAATAAACTGACAACATATATATATATATATGTGTATATATAGCAATGCACAAAATTTTAGATTGAAACTCAAAACTCATACATTGAGATATAAAAAATACACTATTCGTATCCGAATTTGTCTTTTTGTTTCTCAACGTGTGAGTTGTGTTTGACGCCTCGCACTAGATAATGCAAAGTTCATATTGATATAGCATGAAAAAATTACAAGATTACAACCCCGAGAGGTCGTAATAAAGAAAAAAATACAATACCATTGAGAGCTGACAGATCCTCGCACAACACTCTGGAGGTGTGATCGATTCCCACTAGACCAACAAGGGGTTGCAAACATCTCGCCAAACACCAGTTCTACACGGAAGGACGTCGAAGGGCTTCCGGTTATCCTCACATAGAGGGATTGAGAGGGAGAGGTCGAGAGAGAAAGAGATCCACTCGTCTCTAACCCCAACCAGATGAAGACAAACGAGAACCGCTGGCAACCAAAAAGAGAGAAGGCGGCGAATGCCAGGAATGAAGACCTCCTAGGCAACGCCTTCAGAAAGGCCATGGCGTCTTAGACGTTACTGTTGCTCGTCAAACTGGACTCGATTTTTACCTGAAGGGTCCTGTCAAGAGGGGAAGGGTGGCCGCTCGACAACACTCCAAAGAGGGAATGCGGCGTCCGAAGATGTTATCGTTGCTGGCTCGGGAAGTCTCGAGTTAGGCGTTCGCTTGCAAACCTCCCCATCCACACCGGTTGCCGCCACCCCAAAGCTTCACCACCTGCACAACCTCTACCAACTCATACCTCCGCCACACCAGCGCCCCACCGCCGGCTAGCCCAGACCCGATCTCCCACACGGCAACGCTGCCGCCAACTCCCTCGCCGATGGCGCAGCTGGCCACCGCCTGCTACCTCCTGCCGTCAACACGAAGGGGTCACCTACTGCCGCCGGTCGCGTCGGCCTTCTTTGTCGCCGGACTCATCGCGATAGCTTCCCTGTTGTTGCCTGTGTCGGCCTCTCACGGTTCCAGGCCGCGACGGCCTCCTTGCCGTCGCGTACGTTGTCCTCCTCCTCCGCCATCGGCCGCGTCGCGTGCAACCCCTTCCGTTGGCCATACCTGCGCTTGCCACACAACGCGCCTCCTCCCGCAGCTGTGTCGTGCGCGCCTCTCCTCGGGCCTCCCCGCGCCTCCTCCGGGCCGCCCTCGCCTCCAGCTCCTTTGCTGACGCGAAATCCGTCGCTTCTCGCCCGATGCGGTGCCATCAGTGTCGCCCACTCTAGATCTGGCCGCGTGGGCTAGATCTGCCTCCGGTGGAGCCGGATCCGCCGTGCCATCCCACCTCCGGTCGCCGATCCCTGCTCCCGGCTTGTGCCGCTCCGTCCTCCCTTGCCAAGGGCGAAGCTTCGTCGGGGTCCTTGTCCCCGTCGCTGCTTTCCTAGCTGGCCGCTTGGTTTTCTGGCAGTGGCAAGGAGGGGTGAGGTGGTGGTGGCATGGGTGGCTAGAGTTTCACCCCCGAGCCGCCCCCGCGAGAGCATCTGGCGGGGTCCCTTCGAGTCCAAATTTGATTTTTGATGAAGTGGTGGTTATTGCTGTTGTTGTCCAAGCTGGGCGTCCTCGATCAGCGTCGTCCTTGTGTTCTCCAATATGCCCCTCGCACCGCACCGTGGTCCGCATCAAGTTTGTAGAATCATAGTCGTACAACGGTACGAGTCCTTCGATCGGCGTCGTCCTTGTCTCTCCGGCTTAGCTCTCTCGGCGAATCTTACTGGCTTCGAGAGCAGCCAAAAGGAATGACTTTCTTATCCGATGGGAGAATCCCAGCGTCTGCAGACCAGGACCGCTCCGACTACGCATGCAGGAGGCTGCGGATGATCTCCGGCGGGAGTTCTTCGACGGGGAGAAAACTGTCACCATGGCCAAGGGTGACGGAAACGCCGTCCCGTGGTAGCGGTCCTGATTAATTGTCTCATCAAGCTAAACAACATCGATCACGGTCTATAGCTTTCAACAAAAGGAGGACAGCTAGACCACGGTATACCTTTGGACATATACATTAATGGTATAGAATTATTTTCTCCCAACCGTTTTTTCTCCATCCGGTAACACATGTTCTGACATCCCTTTCAATGAGCCTATGTGCAGCTGGCCACATGCACTTACGTGTCTCCACTATAGCATGCCAAACGGGTGATCACCCGGCACTGCACGGCCCGGGCATGCCCACGACACGGCTCGCTACGATACAGCCCGTTAGGCATGGCTCCTGTAGCGGGCTATGTCATATGCCAACCCACGTACCGCCCCCGGGCCCAAGCACGACTCAAGGGAAGGTCGTGCCGTACCATGCCAGCACGGGCCCATCAATGGCCCACGTGCCAGGTTAGCCCGTTTGGCACGATCGACCCGGCTAATTCCAACCCACGCCAATTCCTCCCCCTCTCTCTCTTTCAAAGGAGCAGCATGCTCTCTCCTCCTCGATCTGTCGTAGGGTCCTTTCTATGGCGATGCCTTACTCCCCAAGCACCTGCGGCGACATGCTCCTTGACTCGACGCCCCTGCTCGGTGGCGATGGCGGCGGCAGCCGGTGTCGAGGGGGCGCGCTCCGTCGGTCGACGCCGAGAAGGCGCGCTCTGCCGGCCGGCGCCGAGGAGGCGCGCTCTGCCGGTGGTTGGAGATCGCGAGGCGGCTCGGCAACATCACGGAGTGGTACGAGGTGATGGAGCGCGGGGCGGTGCCGTTGCGGAGGCGGCACGTGGCATACGCGGCAGCGAGGGACGGTGCGCTACCGGGCGCCAGGCTAGCGAAGAGCGGGGTGAACGGGTGAGCGGGAAGAGCTGCGACGAGGGGATTTGCCGCGCGCTCAGCTTTGCCGACAACCAGGTGCACCATCCAGAGGCGCCCGTTTGCCAGGTGGAACGCGAGCGCCCACCACATCAGTAGCGTGGAGCCACCAAGGCCGACCGCCATGAGCCTCGTAGTCGTGGCTGCCAGGGATAACCACCACGTGGTCTCCGTGAGTGGAGCTACGCCGCTCGCCGCGTGGAAGGCATCGTCGTTGTGATGACCGGCCTTCCCAGTCCCCGCCTCGATGTCGGCGACAGGAGGAGGATGGGCGGGAGGAGGATGCGGCGGAGGGCAGGGTGAAGGCGATGGGCGTGGGAGAGCATCTTGGTGTGTCGCTGCCGCCACGAGACCGTCGTCACCGCTATGAGACCGTGTCAGGTGCTCGATATGAGAGGGTTGGGGAGGACGCACACCAGCACCGAGCCCGCAATAAGAATATGGGAAAAACTATAACGTGGGCCATGCAGCCCATGGGCCGTGCCATGCCGGGCTGGCACGATACATTGTTTGTGTCGTGCTGTGCCGGCCCATGGGCTACGACACTGGCCCAGGCATGACACGCCTGAACGGATCATGCCGACATAACCCATGAGCCAGCGTGCTAGACGGCGCTACATTGCACGCATGCTCGGGTCGGCCCGGCTAGGCACGGTTCATCTGGACACGTATATTCTCCAGTAGAGAATGAAGAGAGAGAAACACTGTGGAGGCATCACACAGGTAGTACTAGGGCTTAATACCTACATGATCGTGACGTGCGACATAAAATTAATTGACTTCGACGAATAATCAACGGCACCGGTCTCTTCTTAACTAATACTTCAGTTCTACGTATTGGATTAGTTCAGATTCATATTAATTAGGTATTTTATTTGTACTCCCTCCATTCTAAAATATAGCAACTTCCTCACCTATGTTTTTTCTCAATCATCACAATCTTCCTCTGTTTTTCAACTAGTTAATAGCTGGGTCCAACACTAAAACTTCTTGTAAGGGTAGTATTATAGTGTCATACATTTGTTTTGATCAAACATAATATTACTAGGTATCAAACCTAATACTTAGTATCATATCTATATGTAGTTTCAAACTTGGTATTAGATATCATGTATGATACATATAGGTACCGTGTTTGATACCTACAGGTATCATCTTCAATAACTATTACTTATCATGGTTGGTAAAAAAAGATCTTATACTTATACATATCATGTCTAATACATGACTGCCTGATACCCTGGTTTACTTGCAAACCAGGTATCAAACACGATACCTGGTACTGTTACACTTTGATACACTTATAAGTCCCAGGTATCAGACATGATACCCAGTATCTTGATATACTTGTGCGTCAGATCTGGTATGGTAATTCTACCAAAAATATATATATGGCATCAATTTTGATACCTCAAGTATCATCATGATATACTATGTCCGATATATATAAGTGTTAAACATGGTACACCCAGATAACATGCCATATATACACAGTATCATGTTTGGCACAAATATACATCATTTCTAAGTACATTTGGTGGATAGCTATAGGTATCATATCTGGCTAAGATTGATACTACTAGCTAGTCACATTTCTAACAAACAGCCTGCAAGGTTAGCCTATTGTTCCTAACAACAAGCACATACTCCGTACTATACAGTCCATCATATAATACCTATGATACCTAGTCTATCCTAAAGTAACTTGGCTAGGATGATGTCTAGTATATCCCAAATGATTTGACTAGAACCCACTGCATGCATACTTTTGTGAGAGTAGAACACCTAATACCTACTACATGCATATTAGAGTAGAGCTACAGAAAGACATAGAGATGCATATGCACCAAGCACGAGCACCCAAGCATGGGAGAGACGAGGATATCAGAGATGCATGGATTTCACTCGGGCCCAAGCACGGAGAAAATTGTGCGTAGTTCGAAATCTGAATCGGTAGATACATTAACTATGTTGTCCCGGACCACTATCAATGCAACTTCCTTAATATATTTATATTAGAGCAAGTGATGTCCTGTAGACCTATTTGCTGATGCGAAGGAGTAAAATGAGAATAGAGTGAAGGAGTCAGATAACATCTACATAAACTTTAATAAATATGTCAAAACATTAAATTAACACCTACACAAACTTTAATAAATATGCCAGAGTATTAAATATATTGGGGTTTATGTGTTAGAGGTATTGACAACCTGTTAATTTATAGAAAGATGATAGAAATAAAATTAGAGATGACAGCCACATAGGTTATAAAACTTTATCCCCTAATTTGGATCTCTATTACTACTCGTATACTGTTATTTATACGATCCTATGATTCAGCAAGATAGTCGCAATCTCCTTTGCGGCTTCTACTTCGCCTCCGCCCAATCTAATCCCTCCTCCGAGCCAGCGCCCAGCGGCGGCACTCGTAGAACAGGGACGACTCTCTGCGCTTAGCGAGGCCCAGGAAGCGGGTCGCCGGCGCCGACTCGGGTGTCCCTGCTACGGACGACGAGTTGACGACGGTGCAGCGTGCGCCGGGCAAGCGGAGGACCGTCGGCGCAAGCGTAAGTGCGAGACGCGAGTACATATATCTAGAGTTTGGTTGCCGCCGAGTTGCATTGGTTGATTCGATCGAGATTTGGCAAATGTTGCGTTTAAAACTTTGCGGGTCTTTATTTGCGTCAATTTTTCATGGTGGGTGGCTCCTCTGTACATACTCCATTGTAGTTTTTCTTCACAGACTATTCGGAAATATCACCGGCCCATATATGTTGATTGATTTATAGACTGTGCATATGTTGGCAGGAACAAGTGTGGACCAAGGGATCGCCTATGTGCTTATGTTCGTGGCACTTGCCCTCACCTACCTCATCCACCCCTTGAACGCATCCTCCGCCTAACTCTTTTGAACTCAACTCCACTCTGTAATCACGCTAACTTGTAATTAACGGCGTTCAGCTATATTAATCAATCGATCCAGTTTGTTCCAAGAGCAAGAAGAGATCGACTCGATCGGCCGCCTCTGCTAGCTGTTCATTGCGGTTTGATCCATGCTGAAGATCGAGGGGACCCAAAAATGGCAAACGATGCAACCAGCTGGTCCATATACATACATACATACATACATATATATATATATATATATATATATATATATATATATTATATATAGAGGTAACAGTTATGTGTAGACTATATGGGTTAGTCCTTTCATGAGTCGATCTGTAGGATCGCCAGTACAGTAAATACAGGAGCTCGTCATATAGAGAAAGAACTAACAGAATGATTGATTGTTAGCTGTTTGCAATACGCATACACCAATACGAAGTAGAAAGGGAGCATAGTTGCATTGCTCCTATCATTCTCAGTTTCTTGCTAGTTCTCAACATTTTCTTTTTGAAGAAATACTATTGTTGCATGAGTGCACACTCAAGCATATAACTCTAACATGGTAATTGAGATATATACTTGTATTTGTAGATCAAATTCCCAAGCTGGCATCTGACAATCAAGCAAGTAATTGCCGTTATTTTGGTCCATTTCCACTCTCGTACAGATATCACTACTGTTATTACGTATTCCAGGTATGCTGGTATTGCAGCATACATATCCCCGACCCGAGTGAGCGTATCATGCGTGCATGGATGTCTGCCATTCGGTGCTTGAAGCAGGGAACTTCTCGTCCCTGCTCACATCCGAAGCGCTCACGCCAACGCCGGCAGTGGCAGCAGCAGGGGCGCCGCCACCGGCGCCGGCATTGCGGTCCTCACCGGAGATCTCCTCGAGCGACCGGCCCATGGTCTCCGGGACGAGGAACGTGAGGAAGAAGCCGAGCATGTTGGTGACGGAGAGGAGGATGAGCGCCTCCTTGATTCTCCTGACTTCGGAGTTGTAGGTGAGCTTCTGCACGCCGAAAGCCGCGACGATGGCGCCGGCCTTGCCCGACGCGGCACTGATGGCGTGGCAGGTGGAGCGCACGCGCGTTGGGAACAGCTCGGCCGGCAGCACGAAGGTGGTGCTGTTCGGCCCGAAGTTGGCGAAGAAGAAGGTGAGCGCGTACAGGAGCCCGAACAGGAAGTGGTTGACTTTGAGGTAGTCGTACAGGATGCCCATCGCCAGCATTAACACGGACATCATGAAGAAACCGATCAGCTGGATCAGGTACCTGCATATATGACCATGGTGAATTCATTTCTTGTTCGATCGATTGCATCAAATGTCCATGTTTATACGATTCGTGCCTGCCCATCTTGTCGATGAGAGCGACGGTGACCCAGTAGCCGGGGAAGGTGCCGAGGAGAGCGACGAGGAAGGAGGCCTTGGATATCTGGAACATCTCCGTGAGAGCGTTCACGTCGGCCGGGCCGTCGGTCAGGCGCATCGCCGGGAAGATGTCCTTCTGGGTCAGGTTCTGGCTGTAGAAGGCGATGTCAAGGACGAACCACGTGGTCGTCGTGCCGATGAGGTGCAGGCCGTGGCGCCGGGCGAACTCCATCGACAGGAGCGGGTAGTTGTTGGCCGCGTTGAACTTGGCGAGCTTCTCCTGCTCGGCCTCTATCTCGATCGTCAGCACCTTCTGCATGTCGTTCGCTGCCTGCTTCGCGTTGCCGTCGATGATCGCCGTGTACCTTGCCGTCTCCGGCATCTTCATCCGCCAGTAGAAGGTTGCCAGTGCCGGGATCGCGCCGATCATCAGGACGATGCGCCACACGTAGTCAGCCGCGGGCATCTGCCTCGAGAGGTCCGGGTTCGACGTGTACGACGGCGCCTTGTTGTAGTTGAGGAAGATGCTAGAGATGATCATGGACACGAGCCCCGCGAAGATGATGCCGACGCCCTGCATGGCGAACACGGCGGCGATGAACGCGCCGCGCGTCTTCTTGTTGGAGTACTCTGACATGATGGTGGCCGACAGAGGGTAGTCCCCGCCGATGCCGAAGCCGAGCCAGAAGCGGAAGAAGCACAGCGTGCCGATGACGGCCCTGCGCGAGTGGCCGAACGATAGGCCGGAGCCGATTGCGCAGGCGGCCATCAGGATGAGGGTCACGCCGTAGACGCGCTTCCGGCCGAGCTTGTCGCCGAAGTAGCCAAAGACGAGCTGGCCCATGAGCGTGCCCACGAGCGCGACGCCGATGACCATGTTGTTGGCGGACATGGACAGCTGGCCAGGCTTCTTTTCCGTCGAGCCATCGGGCTGGTAGTAGAGACGGCCGAGCAGCTTGGACACCGTGGAGATGCAGAACAGGTCGTAGGCGTCGGTGAAGAAGCCCATGCCGGCGATCACGATGGCCTTCATGTGGTACATCTGCGTGCGCGCCGAGTCCAGCGCTTCCAGCACCGCCAGGTTCGAGCCCCCCGCCGCGTCCGCCATCTCTCCGATGATGTCGTCCTCTCCTGCCGCTCTCGCTGCCGGGGCGCACACTGCTACGCGGCTAGCTACCTCTGATCACCAAACTGCTTGCTGCCTTGCTCGATCGCTTACCGGCTCGATCTTATAGCTGGGATTTCACCTCTAGCTAGGTCGATGAACGAGAGGGCGTATGCACCGAGGAGAAGCTGTCGCTTGTCGCCACGCGCGGGAGATTGTCCCGTGCTGGTTGCCAGCATATTCGGCTTGTGCACTAGGCGGCTAGGCGCGCGGCATTGTAAAGGGTGGAAGCAGTTACAGTTGGCCGCCTGTTCGCGAGATCGGGTTCTTTGTCTCGAGAGGAGAATGATGAAATCAATCATGCTGCGTAGCGTAGCCCTGCACGCGTGTAATTCAGCTCAGTGATGCGTCGATCGGGCAGCTGATGGATATGGGAGAAAGCCAGTGTGTTTTGTCCTTGCAGAGTATTGTTTTACCTGGAGGATGCAGGCATGCAGTGCAGTAGGATCGCAGTTAACTAAGACGGAAATGCGTCGTTTTTGGTCGGATATTCGGCAGATAATCATGATTGGCGATTCCTACCATAGGAGAGGGTCCTGATCAGTGACAGTTTTTCCTTGCGGTTGCAGTCCAACTGTCTAAATCATCGATTTACCGCTACACAGTCTGCCTAAAAGCATATAGTTCGTTTTTTTTTTGGTGCAAGCAGATAAACTTTTTTTTTTGGCTAGCAGAGATACTGCACTTTCTAGCAGCACCGCATTTGTGATACCACCCTGGCAGCTGGTGGATGGGCTCAGATATCACTATCTATATGCGAGTAGCCCATCAATGATCTTACGGTCTAATATGAATGTCTATTTAGCCTCTCTCATCTCTTTTGCTCCTAATTGAGTCACATTCCGCAACCGCAAAACCGGGTATAACGTCTCTCCAATCTTTGAAACCCGGTGCAAATCAACTATTTGATGGTTTGAGTAGTGGTTTATGCTGACGTGACATGCTGACTCGCTAAGGTAGCAGATGGGACCCACATGTTAGCGACTTCCTTCTCATCTCATCCTCTTCCTCACCTCCCCACTCTCTCTTCCCTCCTCCTCCCCTCTCAACTTCCAGTAGCATTAGAGTCAAGAGGGTGCTAGTGGTGGCAAATCGGACTTGGGAGGGTGACGATGGTGGCAAGCCAAAGCCAAGGAAGGCGGACCCCTCGGAACAGCCGGGGAAGCCGTTGGGGAGGGGCCAAGAGAGACTTGGAACTTTGAAGATCTTCACCAGTAACAGCCGCCGAAGACAAGGAGACACAACCAAATCTTCGCCTCTCCTACCACTTCCACGTTAGTCTATAGCACGAGATGCATGTGTCCACGGAGCCAACCAAAGACGATGCTGGTCAGCACCCTCGCAGAACCCCAACCCCACTATGGGGAGAAGCCGCCGACGTTGAGCCTTTCCTTCTCGCCATCTTGGGAGGGAGCAAGGAGCTAGAGGATGCCACAAGCACGGCCAACGACATCCTTAGGTTGTGGGCTCGTGCACCGCCTACCGCTGCCACGAGCACCTCCACACGCACACTCCTTCATGAGACGCCGACGGTGACTGGATCTAGCCCCACAATGCCAACCGCCTTGGCCTTGCCGAGCTCCTGCCCCTTGGGGCCTTTACCTGCTCCCAAGACTTCTCCACCTCTATTGTCCTCCAGGGATAGGCCCCTCCTCACTTGTTGTCTCCTCCACTAGGCTTCATCGGCTGCTTAGTGTCGCCTTCATAGTGTTATCTTTAGAAAATGTTTGTGTCATGTCTGATATGGACTCGTTTATGCTCATGGGTATAAATATGTAAACCCAGGGTTTCGTAAAAACAACAACAGTTCAATACACACTTTCGATGCATCGCCGCCCTAGTTTTCTAGGTTTTTCATCTTGACGAGTTCTTGTTTGGAGTTGCACTGCATTGGTTAGGTTCGATCTCCAGCAAGAGATGAGTTCCATCTATAGTTGCTTGTATCGGCGGGACTAGGGCTTCCATCGGTTGAGTTCGACACTATGTTCCAATCGATACAAGCGCTAAGTTATCATATACATCATCTAATCTAAGTTGTCAGTTCTGTTTACTTGTATTGGCTGATTTACTTAGGGTTTGCTGATATCGGCTAAATTGTTCTTGACGATTTAAATTATTTGGTGTATCTACCCACCCTGAAAATAATCAAAGGCTTGTTTAGATCTTATCATTTCTTTCATACTTAGTGTTGCATTAATTGGGTTTGACCTAATAAGTCATGATTGAAATTGTAAGAACTAACTTGCTCTTGGATTGTCAATAAGGATAGTATCGGGGTTTCAGCCGATATTACCTTGTATATCCATTTTGCTTTAAATTACATGTTTTCTTTTGCTTAATCTATTATATCTATCATCTTATACAAGTTTATCAATCCTTTAAAACTACTAAGCTTGTTATCAGCCTCGCATTGTGTCGGTTAGGTCTGATTGTTTAGTAGATTTAAAAAAGTTTGATAGTCTTATATAAGGTTATATCGGAGTTTTAGCCGGTATGTTATCTAAAAACACCTAAGCTATTTCATCGGCTATATATAAGCTCATATAATTATTATTTTATCTGATCTTTGTTATAAGCAATTAATATTGTCTCGGTTAGGTCCTGTGGGGGGTATCGCCCCGTGGTAGCCCACGCAAGGGAAAGAAGACCAGCTAGGTTGAACTAAGGGGCCTTTGGCTGGGGTTGGTGGCCCAACCTCATCCGGGGTCGACCGTCCTGACCTCTGCCCCCTAGTCCGACCTCAGCCCCTTAACCCGACCTATGCGGCTGGGGTCGGTGGCCCGACCTCATTCGGGGTCGGCCGTCCCGACCTATGCCCCCTAGTATGACCTTAGCCCCTTAATTCGACCTCTGTGAACGGCTCCAACCTGGAAAGGACAAGTTTTCCTCTTCGGAAAGGAGGCGTCGTCAACAAGGCTCATCGAGGGGACAAGGAGGGGACAACTCGACAGAAGATAACGTCACCCAACAGGACTGCACGCGAGGTACTTGCGGAGGACAGATCCCGAGGCAAGACTACACACAAGATGCCCATAGCGACTAAAGTCCAAGGGGTTTTTGTGTACCTTTCAGATTATGTTTGTACTTGTTTTATACTTTATGACCAAGCTTTCTTGCGCCCTAAGCCCTTTTGTAACTGCCCCCTTGAACTATAAAAAGGATGGCAGGTCGTGTGGGCGTTCATGGGGGGATCCCAGATCGATTCCCGAACTCTCACTTGTACGCAAAACTTGTTCATACTCCACCCCAACAAAGAACACATGGCGTAGACTTGTTATCCTCCAGGAGGGCTGAACCTGTCTAAAATCTTGGCTCACATTGTTCTTAAGTCGACCATCCGATCCATCGGTAGGACGCCCTGACCATTCTTTCACCTCCTCGAGCAGCCCCGTGGAGGACTGATCGACCACCCATCGACAGTTGGCATGCCAGATAGGGGATCGTCTTCGCCGATCCGAACGGTTTGATGGTTGTCTTCTTCTCCACCAACTTCATGGTGCCCGTGGGGACGACGTTCATTTTTGAGAGCTTGGTCTTCCACGTCGATGACTTCAGCTACCTCACCCTCTCCTGCGAGGCCCCTGGCGTGCTGGAGCATGCTGCCGTGCAGCGGTGCACGACGGCGACGGTGAGGCGCGCGGCTTCGTGCCCTGCAGCCTCGACACCCATGGTTCGCCCAACCTTGAAGGTCTGGCGGCCCAAGCCCCCGACTGCCCGTAGGGTGGTCTTGAGGGTGGACTTTGCATGGACGCGGATTGAGCGCGTCGAGGGGCGTTGTGACCGAGAGTGCGCAGAGGACTACGATTGGGAGCACGATGCCCCCGAGAGGGTTGTCGGCGCCGATGACCCGCCCCAGCACAACGGGTTCCCGACCTTCACCGCCTATCTCCGTCGGGTGACGTGGCCCAAGAGTTTCCACCTGACCGGCATCGAGCCCTACAACGGCAAGACCGACCCCACCTTGTGGCTGTGGTTGTACAACACGGCCATCCGAGCCGCCAGAGGCGATGCCCACGTGATGGCGAACTACCTTACTGTCATGCTAGCGCCGACCACCATCAACTAGCTCGCCGGGCTCCCTGAGAACTCCATTGACTCTTCGGATGAGCTATGCGATGCCTTCATTGCCAACTACCAGGGCACCTGGCAACGTCTGGCCTCCCGCTACGACCTCCACCAGGTCTGGCAGGGGTCGACGAGTTGATCCGGAGTTACATCCGACACTTCTCCGAGAGCCGCAACGTTGTCACGAGTTTCTCCGACGATGATGTTATCCACATCTTCTCCGAGGGCCTCCGCAAGCCCTCCGAGCTATTTCGACACTTGGTCATGAACGAGCCGACCTCTCCCATCGACATAATCTCCATCGCTGAGCGCTTTGCTGATGCCGAGGATGCCGAGAGGGAGCAGATGCACGCTCCTGAGCACCGACCTCCGAGGGAGTCCCAGGGCAAGGAGCCGATTGAGCCCAGTCATCGCTCCTCGAGGAGGGCTGATCGCGGACCTCCCGAGCAGCTCAGTGGGACGATGCGAAGCGAAAGATGAACCCCGAGGTCGCGGCCATCGACATGCTGTTAAGGACTAAATTTGGTAACCAAATCCCGAGTTTGAAGCGGAATTGAAGCAGAGATTGGAACGAAATCGGAGGAAATGCATGATTTGCGAGAAACAGAGGCCGCATCGGCTAAGTCCGAATCGGCTGCGGAGCCAGTCGGCTGAATCCGAGTCGGACTAAGATAGCCGATTCCGAGTGAAGACAGAAGTGGAGCCAATCCCGGAAGGAAAGGTTAAAGATAAAGTATTGGATTCGGTTTCCAAAAGTGTGTTAAAGGTATTGCCATCTACGGATAAGGTCCTACAATGACAATTGTATCTTTAAGTTAGGATATTTTGTATAGTTTCCTTTATAGATAATGTCGGTTTGTTTAGAGATTCAATCTGTAATAGGAATCGTGTCCGTTACGGACTCATTGTATATTCAGGTATAAATATGACCCGGGACCTTGTAAAAAATAACAACACACATCAATACAACTTCGATGAATCGCCAACCTTTTTGTTTTACGTTTTCTCGACGAGTTCTTGCTTTGCTCTTGGGCTGCATCGGTTTCGATCTCGAACAAGGTAATTTCTTATTATAAGTGGCTTGTATCGTCGGGGTTAGTGCTTCCATCATCATGATACTCTAATTCTGATGTTATAATCTGCTTAATTTATCATATGCGACATATAATCTAGATCAATGTCTCAATCTATCTCGCGATCAGCTAATATCTCTTTGAAGATAGCAGCCGACAGAGCTAGATCCAGAGGTTGATTTATGTTATATGACGTATCTACCATCTTGAGGAGTTCTCATTAGCCTAAATAGATCTCGTACTTCTTTTTGTACTTAATGCTGCATCAACTTGATCTATTAAGTCGCTCTTAGAGCTACACAGATCTATTCGGTTCAGTGTTTACTATTAGAGATAGTGCCAGGGTTTCAGCCGGTCTTACTTGTTCTAATCATTTTTATGTATTATTTTTGATAGATGTATTAAAACCGCCTTTTATATTGAGATCTCAATCTACTTAAATGGGTTAAGCTCGGCATCAATCCGTTAGATTATACTAACAACCGATTGATCTTACTTTAGCGCATTTAATCTAGATTAATATCTTTTTATAAAACATATCAGAGTACTAGCCGATTTACAGTAGATCTACGACATCGGCTAGGTTATGAATATATATAATTGTGGTCCTAACGTACTTTTAGATCTAAGTGATTTATACTGTCTCGGTATGCTACCGATCTATCCCAATCACTTAATCTAAATGTGCTTTGGGATAGCAATTGTATATTTATTGATATCCATAGCCGATCGAGTAAGATCTAACCCTAACCAAACGCCTATTTCTTTGTTTCTTGTTGGTTGCAGGATCAAACCAACTAGCACGCCCGTTCAATCACCAAAGGCAACAAATTTTGGATCTGCACTGGAGTTAAGCAGATCTCCCAGGCCAGTGCGTGTAAAAAATCACACCAACACAAGCCCAGGCCAAAGCCGAGGGGCAAAGCCTCGGGCGAATCTCTCCAGGAGGCATTTGACAAGTCGTGCTTCCTGCACCCAAATGGCAAGCACACCATCCATTAGTGCTACACTCTTCGAGACCAGATGGTCCGAGAGGCATAGAACAACCCCCGACCACCAAGGAGACGAAGGGGAAGAATGATGGTGCCAAACGCCAGAAGGAAGATCACCCGAAGGAAGATGACTTCCTGGAGCCAACCCGTACGATCAACGTGATCTTCGGAGGGGAGGTCACCTCGGAAGGCCGCCGACAGCGGAAGCTACTCGTTCGACGGGTGAACGCCATCTCCACGGAGTTGTCCGAGAATCTCCGATGGTCGGAGGTCCTGATCTCCTTCTCCCGAGCGGATCAGTGGGCCGACATCCCGAAGCCTGGGCGTTTCCCGCTGGTGGTGGACCGGTTGTGCTCAAGGTACGCCTCAAGCGCGTGCTCATCGATGGGGAAGCGACATCAGTGTCCTCTTCTGAGGGACTTTGCGTGAGCTCAACCTCTCCATCGCCACCCTCGAGCCCATTCACTTGCTCTTCTACGGGATCGTCCTGGGCAAAGCTAGCATGCCACTCGACATAGTCTCCCTCCCCGTGACGTTCGGGACGCAGGAGAACTACCGCACCGAGTTTATCACGTTCTACGTGGCGGACTTCGGGACTGCCTACCACGCGGTGCTCGGGCGCCCCGCCCTCACCAAGTTCATGGCAGTCCCACACTAACGTACCTACCTCTCAAGGTGCCAGGGCCCGTGGGTGCGTTTTTCGTCCGATGTGATGTCACCACCTCCCATGCCTGCGAGAGTGAAAGCCTTGCTCTGGGCGAGGCTGTCGACCTCTCAATTCGCATGGGCGAGTTCACCGCCCAAGTCGCTGACGCCAAGAGAAAGGCGCCGATGGTCGACGAAGCCCCAGACTCGATGCTGACCCCTCCAAGACGGTGCTGATAGGCGCGAGCCTCGGGGAGAAATGGGAACGCGCTCGTCGGCTTCCTGTGAGCGAGCATCGACATGTTCACATGGAAACCGGTCGACATGTTGAGAGTACCCAGAGAGCTGATCGAGCACGAACTCCATGTCTTCCTCGATGCAAGGCCGGTCAGGCAGAAGCTACGACGATTCACCCAGGAGTGCAAAGATGAAATCATGAAAGAGTTAGCTAGGCTCTTAGATGTCGGTTTCATTACCGAGGTATACCATCCGAAGTGGCTTGCCAACCCGGTCCTTGTAAAGAAAAAGAATGAGAAATGGAGAATGTGCGTTGATTATACTGACTTGAATAAGCATTGCCCAAAAGACCCATTCTCTCTTCCCCGTATCAGTCAAGTAGTCAACTCAACCATGGACTGTTCCCTCCTGTGTTTCCTGGACTCCTACTTGGGCTATCACCAGATTGGCCTCAAAGCAGTCGACCAGGAGAAGACGTCTTTCATCACGCCGTTCAGGGCCTTCTGCTACACCACGATGGCCTTTGGGCTCAAAAATGCTGGGTCGACCTACCAGCGTGTCGTCCAACGCTACTTAGCCAGCCAGATCGGCCGCAAAGTAAAGGCCTACGTTGACAATGTGGTGATCAAGACGAGGAACCCCGATGACCTGTTGGGCGACATTACCGAAACTTTTAAGAACCTCCGCACGTACCGATGGTAGATCAATCCCGAGAAGTGCGTCTTTGGCGTGCCCTCGGGGAAGCTCCTCGGTTTCGTTATCTCCAACTAGGGGATCGAGGTAAACCTGAGAAAATCTCAGCTATCCTAAAGATGGGCCGACCGTCCTGCGTCAAGGACGACCAGAAGCTCGCCGAGTGCATGACATCTCTCGGGAGGTTTATTTCCTGGCTCGATGAGCGCGGAGCTCCCTTTTTCAAGCTGGTCAGGAAGGATTCAGGCTTCCAGTGGTCAGAAGAAGCCGACCAGGCCTTCACCAACCTCAAGCACCTACTGGCTACGCCGCTCGTGCTCGCTACATCGAACCCCGACGAACAATTGCTTCTGTACATCGTTGCGACCACTTCGGTCGTGAGCACAGTGCTGGTCGTCAAGCGCCCGGAAGAAGGCCACGCCTACCCGATGCAGAGGCGACTCTACTACATCTTTGAGATCCTAGAATCCTCCAAGACTCGGTACCCCCAGGTACAGAAGTTGTTGTACGCCATCCTCATGACCACTCGGAAGCTGAGGCATTACTTCCAAGCTCACAAGGTGGTGGTGGTGACTGAGTACCCCCTCGGGACATCATCTGAAACTACAAAGCCACTGGTCGGGTGGTCAAGTGGGCGGTGGAGATAGGCGAATTTTCCATTGACTACAAACCACGCAACGCCATCAAGTCCCAGGCACTGGCCTACTTCATGGCCAAGTGGACCGAGATCCAACTTCCGCCGACCCCCGAGACCAGGCCGACCTGGACCATGTACTTCGATGGCTCGCTCAGGATCGACAGAGCCAGGGTCGGTGTTCTTCTGGTCTCCCCGTAGGGTGAGCATCTCACGTACACCCTCCAGTTGCTCTTCAAAGCATCGAACAATGTCGCCGAGTACGAAGCCCTGCTCCATGGTCTTCGGATCGCCAAATCCATCAGCGTCAAACGCCTCATGGTGTACCGTGATTCGAAGTTGGTGATCAATCAGGTCAACAAGGATTGGTCCTGATTCAGCAAAAAGATGGATGCGTACCGCACCGAGGTCTGGACACTAGAAGGCAAGTTCAACAGCATCGAGTTCCACCATGTCCCCCGCGACACCAACGCAGCCGCCGACCGGTTGTCCAAACTTGGATCCTCTCGGGCAGATTGTCTTGAGGGGAACTTTGTTCGAAGAGGTACTCAAGCTGTTGATCAAGGAGGCTAAGCTGCCCATGCTGACCCCTCCGCCACCAGGTGACTCGATGCTCGCCATCACCAGCACCTCAGATGACTGGCGTCGGGAGCTCATCGACTACATCATCATCAAGACGCTACCACCCGACAAGGTCGTGGCCGAGCGCATCATTCGATGCTGCTAGTATTACATGGTGGTTGGCTCCGGGCTTTACAAGAGCGTGGCCTCCACCCAAGTGCTCATGTTGTGTGTCTCCCGGGACCGCGGCATCCAGATCCTCAATGAAATTCACTCGGGTATCTACGGCAATCACACGGGCGCTCGCATGCTGGTCGGCAAGGCCTTGCACTCGGGCTTCTACTGGCCGACCGCCAATGAAGATGCCAAAGAACTGGTTCGGCGCTGCACCGGCTGCCAGTTCTTAACCAAGCAGCAGCATCTCCCCGCTCAAGCTCTCTAGATGATCCCGCCGTCGTGGCCTTTTGCATGCTAGGGGCTCGACATGGTCGGCCTGTTCCCCAAAGCACAACAGGGCTTCGATCGTCTCTTTGTCGCCATCGACAAATTCACGAAGTGGATTGAGGTGATGTCCCTGAAGACCTACACCACTAAGAAAGCAACCAACTTCATCGAGGGCATCTCTTATCGCTTCGGCATCCTGAGGAAGACCATCACCGACCTCGACACTTAGTTCACTGGGAACGACTTCTGGGAGTTCTGTGAAGACCGGTGCATCAAGGTCAAGTATGCCTCAGTGGCGCACCCCCGGGCTAACGGGCAATGCGAGCGTGCCAATGGCATGATCCTGTAGGGGTTGAAGGGCCTAATTTTTGACCCCCTCCAGAAGTACGGAGGTGGGTGGCTTCGTGAGCTCCCGGTTGTCCTCTGGGGGCTTTTGCAACTAGCCAAGCAGGGCCACAGGACAGACTCCGTTCTTCCTGGTCTACGGCTCGGAAGCCGTTCTCCCGGTCGACATGCTCCATGATTCCCCGAGGATTTGCTACTACAACAAAGGGATGACCGAGCAAATGCATGACGAGGACATCGACTGCCTCAAAGAAGCTCGGGTTGCTGCGGTGATCCAATTGGACCGCTACCAACAAGCCCTACGCAACTACCACGACAGGAACATACAAGGGAGGTCTTTCAAAGTCGGTGACATCATGCTCCGCCGAGTGCAGTCCTCGGCCAGCATGCACAAGCTCTCATCTCCCTAGGAAGGCCCCTTCATTGTCTCCGCTGTCACGTGCCCAGGCTCCTACAGGCTAGTTGGAGAGGATGGGCAAGAAGTGCCGAACTCGTGGAATATCGAGCACTTGCGCTGATTTTACGCTTGAGCAGCTAAGTACCTTGTACTCAACTTTTTCAATAAGGCAATCTGTTCTACGTAGTTTCTCTTCGGCTATATTTTCTCAAATTTGTTCTCCTCCCGATGCCCGAGTAGCCTGCGCACACCCAATGTCTCCTTCGCTACGACCATGATCCGCTCTGAGCTACGTGGCCCTGACCCGTGACGGTCGGAGCTCCCCGGAAAGGAACCTATTGGGCACGCCCGAGCTGCTCGGGGGCTTGGCAGCCTTCCTGAGCACCTATCCATAATGTATCTGACTAAGCGCAATGGCTCACCCTGACGCCCTTCGATTAAGACAGGGCATTCTCCCTACCGAAGCTGGTTAGGGTCGGGACCTGACGCAACTTAGATGGATACCAAGCGAAAGTGCTCGGGAGGTCAGCCACATCTACCTTAATTTCTTCGCTCACCTATTCGCTACGTACATGACTAAGTGGCTCGAGCATGACTTGAAGCCCCCCCGGCTATGCGCTGTCGAGGGCCAAAGTCGGTCAAGCCAGAGGTCAAGCACGAAGTGAATAGAAGACATGAAATTAATAAAGATTTCATTACAAAATATAAAAATTGCTCTCCAACATAGCAAAAGTTTGAGGTTCATTACATTCAACGTTTAAGCCTTACATACTTAGGCTCGGACTAACTTTGCCTTTCTATTCTAGGGACTATTACAAGTTATCCTATCTATAGGGACATCTCGGCGATGATCTTCTCCGCTGCTGGCTCGACCTTGGCATAAATGCCCTCGACGTCGGCCTCGGAGACGCTGACCGGCTAGCCTTCGGCAACCGCCTCAACCTCGGCGCACGGGTACAGCTTGTGCACCGCACCGAGGACGTTCATCGCCGCCGTCTTCGTTGCGTCTCACACGAAGGCCTAGAGACGCTTTGGCCCTTTGAGTAGATGCACCATTAGCGTGTCCTCGGTCTCCTTGGCCGGCAGCAGGTCGGTGTCAGCCTCGGCGAGGAGTGCTTGGGCTACCTCTCGGTTCTGCTCCCATTGGACCTCGGCCACCTCTGAGTGGGTTTTGAGGTTGCCGATCTGCCTGCGGATGACCGACAAGCGACCTACATGGGAAGAGGTCGGTCAGCACAAGCAAGAAACAAAAAAAAAGAAGGAAGGGTGACCGATACCAACACTTACTCTCGGCTTCTTCCCTCGCCTTCTCTCATGTTGCTAGCTTGGCCTCGGCTTCGGCCTTCTTAGCCTCCACCGCCGCTAGCTTCTCCTCCACCTCGGCCTTCGCTAGCCTCTGCCGCATGCACTCGAGGGAGACCATCACCTCCCGATCCAGGTCTTGACTACCCGAGTACTCGAAGGCAGCCATCATGTGACACCCCAGGCCACAAAACCCTGGGATATCGCTAAAACCCACTACGAGACTAGCTGTTTTGCTAACTAGTAGCAGAAAAAATTTCAGCAGCAACTCCCTTGTAATTTCAATAACGCGGAAGCAGAATAATTAATAGATAAGTTGTAAGAAACCGAAACCATAACGAATCATCCTAACTGTTCATCAGAGATGGAAATTTAAAATTATATCATCAACACTAGCCTTCCACCACCAAAATTAACCAACAAGCTTTAAGGGATAACATTATTTTCAAGATTAACAAATGAAACATTTGGAGAATCATGAAGTGTGGATCTATGCAGTTACATCCCTTCCCCACATGACATGCCTCAGGTACTTGGAGGGGGAATACAAGGGTGAGATTCAAAAATCTTAGCAAATAAACTTATTTTGACAATCTATTTAAACCACAGTTTGAATAGGCCTCGGCTTAAAACTTCCATAATTGATAAATCGTTATTAGAATATCAAGTGTAATATCATTTCTACCATTAAGTCATATTTCATTCTTTGTCATCACACCAAACAGTTACTACTAGAACAACTATTGTAATATTGGAGAATCATGAGGATACTAACAACTTAATATCTGAGCAAATAATATCAAAGATATCATGATAAGAACATCTAAACCATATTCATCCTACTACACCCAAACTGCTATTTCTTTCTTCATGTAAATAATATTTGATCAACCCAAAATTACCACCATTTGGGTATTATAGATCAGTCATGGGAAACACACAAGGAGTCCATGTCAAAAATAGCAAAGGACTAGAATAAGGGATCTGGTGATCCCTTTCATACTAATTCCAAACACAATAATAATTATAAGACGAATGAAGTGCATAACAATACAATGAAAATCCACATAAAATCTTTCACAACTCCATCAATACAAACACAGTGCATACAAATGCCATTCAAAACCGCACATACAATTCCACCCATATCCATAATACCAAGGGTTATCCGCATTACGTACACACTCCTTGAGAAGCATCACTTCTCATGATTACTTCCAATGTTTATGCAATGCATAAGACAATCACTTCTGTGCATCAAGTGCACATGAATGCATATGAACTCCTGCCTGCATACCCAACAAGGTATGGAGCCGCATCCATGGATGTCGTGCCGGTACGGTGCAACCATAAGATCACGACATAACTTCCAATACAATGCATATGCAAATGCACATGCATATAATAGGTGCATTGATAATTTCATCAATAAATCTTCAACTTTTTTCTCAAGTGTGGATTAGCCACACACCACATGATAATACCACCAACCAATATTTAACCCCTCCCTGAAGTGGGGAATTCACAACATACCACAGTCATCATATATAGCAAGAATATTAGAACATACTTTAATGCATATCAAAATCCACACATATATGCGTAAGATACTTGTATTGCCAATATCACAAATAACACTTCAATATGTCCAAAATATACTTCAAACACGAAACCAGAGGATGAAACTCACCTCTAGAATCCAAGTCTCCACCACATAACGCCCCTTCTTAAGATGCCAATCATATAAGCCAACAATCCGTAGTACATTAATGCATAATACTATTTTAAATATAAACATATTTGCACGTAGATTGAACTATGAAAATTCATACCAAGTCCATGGCAACCTGTGCACATATAATTTCCACACACCATCCAACCACAATATTAGTCATATATGGCCATAACCAAGAAGTGAAGTCCATTTTTGAACAGGAGCCGGATTCTAGTTCGACCTCAGTGCTATCACATCACGATGATTCAATAACAATTGATTAAATCCAAACAAACTCCTAAAGTAATGAGAGATTCCCTTATCTTTATATTTTGGTAAAGCACAAGGTGCATGACTGAACCTAATTTATGAATAATATCACTTAAGCGTGTAATTATCTCTATTCACCCAAAATACCAACATAAACCCTAGATTATTCATCATATTGAATTTAACTCCATTTTGTTAGATTACTCCACCAAGCAAATAAATCATGTCCAATCTTTCAATTATTGAGTATAGTCATATGTGCTAAGTTTTAGACATTTAAGGTGATAAAAATAACAAGTCAAAACGGTAGCAAATCACCACTACGTTTACTTGCCTGTAACTTGGTAGAGATGAGCGCCCTAGGCATGACCTGGAGCGATACCACCTGTTGAACATCCTACAATCTCACATACAACATGTAATAAACATACACAATCATTGGCCAACTCGCACCTATGTCCAACACCCCAAATAGGCAAACAAAGACAAAAGCACACATCCTGAAATATTCAGCTGGAGCAGCACATCTTATATTTTTCATATCTCCTGATTCTTATGGATATAAATTCTCAAATTTTTGTATGAGTAATATAACTTCATAATATACAATTATTTAGTTATTACCATCTCCAACAAAAGTCAGTAAGGTTGTCAAAACTTCAGTCTAAACTCAGCCTAACAGTCTGCCCCAAATTGCAGAGCAGTCACACTAAAACAGTAATATCTTTTGATACAAAACCCAATGAACATGTGCTTTACCGATATGGAAAGGTTACGAAATTATCCACAATTTCTACAACTGTCACAATGTCTGATTCAGCCTTTAAACAGGATTAATCTGTAGTTGAATAGATACTGCCCAAATTCGCAGGGAGGAAAAATAGTCAGAAAGAAACATCGATAACTCACCAACCACAAATCCGATTGAGGTGTTATTTATGGACATGGAAATATATTTAAATACCCTAAAACTTTTTGAAAGGATTATTATTTTTTGGAGCCTCTAAGATGCCCAAAATAACCGATTTCATAGACTGCACATATTGACAAGTTTCAGATCAAGGATGAAACTGCATTTCGAGAGCATCTCCTCTAATCCCATCCCCTAACCATGGATCTAACCCAAAAAAACATCATCCAATTAGAGGGATTAGGGTTTCTCACCTTGCCTTGAGCAGGAGCAGCAAGAACCCTAGGTTTCCCACCTCCTCTTCTCCGTCATCCTCTTCTTCCTTCTTCTCCTTCTTTCCTCTTCTTTCCTTTTCTCTCTCCTTTCTCTACTTTGGGGCAAGAGCAGCAGCAAGTAAGGAGGGAAAAAGTGGGCTGGGGTTGGAAGAAGCTAGGGTTAGGTGCCCTTTTATACTTGAGTTCTCTAGACACATATCCAACGGTCCACAATTACTCGGATCGCCAGAGGGGTAACACTTAACCGAATTGGGCGAGTGAGTAGTCAAACAGATTGGTCTCGACGAGTTCTACGCAACCACGGTCTCCGATCATCCATCCGAGCAACGGATTTAAAAGTCAACTTTTACCCCTCTCGGGAGTAATTAGTCAACTCTCTTCTTTTTCTCCAATTATTATAGATTACGGGTAGTACACGTCACCCTCTCCTTGCAAGGTTGCAGACCTCGGAGAGCGAAGTTGAAGGCCACTCGTGTGTCGGTCAGGCCCTGCTCCGGAGGCCCTCAATCTTGGCCACCAGCTTCTCCACCTGGTCGCGCTCGGTGTCGGGGCAGGGAGCCGACCAGGTGCTCGCTGAGGTCAGCTCCTGGTAGATCTTCGAGGAGATCGCCGGCTCGTGGTTTCCGACATAGAACCACTCGGTGTGCCATCCCATGTTGGAGGATGTTAGGTCGACGGGGATATAGTGCCGAGCCATCTTGTCTTGGAACTGGATCCCGGCCCCGCGACCACTCTGCCACCCGTCCGTCGGAGACAAAAGTAATGCAGAATAGGTTGAAGTGCGGGTCTATCCCAAGAGAGGCCTCGCAAAGATAGATGAAGAGAGAAATTTGAAGAATAGAATTCGGGTTGAGATTACAAAGAGTGACATCATAGTAATAGAGCAGGCCCCGAACAAAGGGATGGGTCGGTACTCCAAATCTGCGGAGGAGAAATGCAGAGACGACAACCAACTCACCGGAATCGGGGGTCGAAAATTGTTCCCCCCGAGCCGGGCGCCATAGTGCGATCTGTCATGGCGGAAGGACGCCGGCTGTCACCCTGAGTTTTGGCCCTTTTAAATCATTTAAATAATTCACCCTAAAACAATTGGATTTTACCGGATTTACTCGGAGCCAACAATTAATTTTAAAATATAATTAATAACTAGAAATGGCATGGTGGGATTTTTCTTAAATTCTACCTCAAATACATTAACTAGATTTTTAGTGGAATTTTTAGATCACTAGAAATATTTTTAACCAATTAAATGAATAATTTACAATTAAATTAAGTCCCTGAAATTAATTTTCCTTTTTATTTTTCTCCCTGGCAAGACGGTTTCCCGCCCATCGCCGGCCAAATCCCCTTTCGGCCCAAGCGCTCTTCGCCGCACGCCCCTCCTCCCTACCGTGGGCCGAGGCCCCCGAGACGCCGCCACCGCCGCAAGTCCAACTTCCCTCTCTATGTCCTCGGGCCACCGACAGTGGGTCCCACTGTCGGCCCTGTCGCCCTAGCGCCGAGCGGCGCCGCCCGTGCCGAGCCGCGCCGCACCGCCCGCGCCGCATTGGTCCCGCGTCGCCCGTGTCGGACTCGAGCCACTCCTCCCGCGCCGCCAAGTCTGAACCCGCGCCGGCCCCCAAAACCCTAACCGTGTCGTCATCGAACTCTCTCTCTCTCTCTCTCCGATCCTGAAAGCAACGGCGAGAAATCTGGGGCCGAATCATGTGCGGATCAGACTCCAAACCACCTCTATAAAGTCCCCACGAGCTCCGCCGTCCTTTTCCATTTGCGCCGCTTAAAATTGTGCCCTAATTTGTCGACGCCCAATTCTCGCCGCTGCCGGTCGCCGTTGTCGTCTCCAACTCCAGTGAGCCGAGCCCCTCCCTCTCTCCTTTCTCTCCCGCTTGTGTCCCTGCTTTCCCCGCACCGTTCAGAGCAGCTCCCATGCAATCCCGAACCACCGCACATCCCACGCCGCTTCCCACCGCCGTGCGCCGCCGTCCGCCGCGCGGCCATGGCCGGTCGAGTCAAGCCCGACCGCCACCGTCCCGCTCAACCCTAACCCTGGCGCTGTTCGGCCGTCCGATCCCACCGCCCGTGGCCGCTCGGATGCCGCCATGTGTCCCGCCACCGCCACCGTCCGTGGACTTGGTCCATGATGGACCGAGCCCGGTCGCTTGCGTCGGCGCCATTGACGCGTCGTCCTAGCCGATGTCGGCCGCGACGTCGGTGCCGACGTCGGCCCTCGTGTCGGCCCGCTTGCGTCGGCGTGACATCATGCGACATCAGCCCTACCGACCCGCCAGCTTCTTGCTTGTGTCGGCCCAGGGACTTAATTGCGTAATAATTAATTTAGGCTTTTCTATTTAGTTTAAAAATCACAATTAAACTTCTAAAATTTATATCTTTTTAATTCGAGCTCCATTTTAGTCCATTCAAATTTCATTAAATCTAGAAAAATATCAAGAATCCATTAAAAATAGTTTCTCGTGCTATTTCAGTAGACTTTTAGCATGTTTTGTTTGTACTTTGTTTGTCTTGTAGATTCCGATAATTCTGGCGATCCCGTTTACTTCGAAGTAGTGGCCGAGGTTCCCCAATCTTTAGAGCAAGGCAAGTCATACTTTACATTGATCATATTGTACCTTTTTTATTTAAATATCTCATTTTTCTCTCAAATGTTGCATATGTTTTAGAATGTCATTTCATGGGACTATTTTACCTATTGTACTTAGCCATAGAAATTGGATACCTTATATCATTGATAACTTGGGTTCAATATGACCAGATATTGGTTTAGGACATGCTTAGTCTGGCTTGGATCAATTAGCTCACATAAGGGAATCACATTAATCAAACATTTCAGCGGAGGCTAATACTCAGATGATGTCAAGTATGTGGTACTGTACTAATAATATTGAAATATGATACTGGTGGGTAGTGAGCACATGATTGGATGTTATTGTTAGGGTGATCATGACAGATAAGGACAGGTTCTCGGGAAACCCTGGAAGAATTACCATGCATACCACAAGCCAGCATAGGTAATGGCTGGGTCTTTAGTGTAGCTGTCTCTAGCTGACATACCCTAGTGAGGATGGGCGTGACGGAGTTGGGTCGGCCCTGGTTTTAAGGGTTGATCGGCTTTTGGATTCATCATGACACGCGAGGGGGCTGCCCATTACCCTAATGGTAGTGGGGGTGAAACCTTGGTGCGATATGATTGGTTAGAGGGGGTTATGCGAAGGGTCCTGTCACAGTTCCTTTCCGGAGTATCATGGTGGTACACCGACACGTGGTAACATGTCATGGGACTGTCTTGCGGGTACAGTTGTACACCTGATCAGAGTAAAACTATTCGAATAGCCGTGCCCAAGGTTATGGGTGATCAACCAGATTCACCATGATTAGTCTCATTTAAGTAAAAAATTTGACTAACGGAACTTGACTAGTATAGATGGATGGTTGGGCCTGTTGCAATGTGGGTTTAACGTTGGACAATGCTTATTTAATATTGCTTAATTATTATTACTGTTTTACTGCTTTCAACTATTATTATTTCAGAAATGTTGTTTAAGCAAATGAGACCCTATTCTTTCCTTGTGTTTTATCCTGCATCATACCTTCTCTTCCAGTATGACTTCTTGAGTACAGTGGGTAGTACTCAGTATTGAGCTAGAGGTTGCAGAAGAGGAAAGTTTCGACGAGGTTTAGGCTTGTGTCCGACGTCAAGGTTGCCTGTGGTGTGCTGGAGTTTCGTCGCAAGAGTTAGAGTTTCTGTTTAGGTAGTCTTTTCTTTTTCCACTGCATTTACGTAATCTTTTGTACTGTTTCTAAGACATGGATTCTGTAATATCAATAATTGTCGATTTGTGTACCTCGACTGATTCCTAAATGAGGATTGAATGCACAAATTAGCCACGGAAATTCTTGTTTGAATTTCTGGGCGTGACACCGGCCCACATCAGCTCCTCCATCATCTCGCTCCTGGCGCGAGAGGGGACGAAGGCCGAGCTCCGCTCAGTATCATCGCTGCCTGCGGACGAGGCCTTCACAACCATCTTCGTCGTCTTCTTGGGTGCCATCGGTTTCAACGTGAACAAGCGTCGGCCTTTGTGATAGCATGCTATTCAGCGGCAATGCGGATGGCGGCCTAGCAAGATGGAGCGGCGAGGAACCAGGAGGGAGATGCGAAAACAAAGAGCGCAGAGGATTTAGGAATTTTTGCAAAAGGTGTGAGGAAGAAAAAGGCAAAGCGGCGAGAACGTTAAATGGGAAATAATGGGTTTGTCAGTGCTATTTTCGGAAAGCACGCGAGGTTGTTAACGACGTGCGCGATGCGTTCAAGGCAACCCAGCCGTTCCGCCTTCCAGGTCACCACGTCACCCTCGCGGTGGATCAGGGCCGTTGATCCCGCAGAGCGGTTGACGGTATGTGGGACGTGCATGACGTGCCCCGGTAAACCCTGCTTCGGGCCCGCCACATCACCCAAGCAAGGAATCCTATCCGTTGGATCTGCGAGCTGTTGGTGACGGATGGGATGCCTGACGTTGGATGAGCCATTACGCAACCCCGAATTTGGCAGGTTTGATAGAACGGGGCAGGTGCTTTATTCAATCTGTCAGCAACCCACGTGCGCGGCACGCGTGCCCAAGGCCGGACGTCAGCCCGACACCCTACCGCTCAAAATTCCTCTCCGACCTCGCCAACCACCATCAGCCTTCGGGCTATGGCCACTTGCCGACCGCCATCAGCCTCCGGGCTATGGCCACTCGCCGACCGCCATCAGCCTCCGAGCTATGGCCTCTCGCCAACCACCATCAGCTTCTGGCCTATGGCCTCTCCGATCTCGCCGACCACCATCTGCCCCCGGGCAATGGCTCCTCCGACTCTATCGATCACTCCCAACCTCCGGACCATGGATTCGCCGACTTCGTCTGATTTCAGACAACCTCTTGGCTGTGGTTGTCCCTGGCTATTCAATCGACTCTACATTGGCCAAGGTAATCTAAAGATAGCCGAAGGTGATACATCAGGCTTGACCCTAGGCCTAGATGTACCATCCAACCCCAGGCTCGGGGGGCTACACCTAGCAGGTGCACCTGGGCAGTGTACCTGCCAAAGCATACTCAAGAAGCATCAAGGACCGACTAGGAAGCACAACTTGAAGGAATATAGACCCTAAGGATGAATGTTCTGTTCGCCCCTACGCTCGGGGGCTGCTGTGGGGGTATCGCCCCGGGGTAGCCCACGCAAGGGAAAGAAGACCAGCTAGGTCGGACTAAGGGGACTCGGGCTAGGGTCGGTGGCCCGACCTCATTCGGGGTCGGCCGTCTCGACCTCTGCCCTCTAGTCCGATGTCACACCCTGAAGTTTTGCCATTTCAAAAATCATTTAAATAATTCCCCAAAAGAAATTTAATTTTGGAATTAACCTAGAGAAAAGAAGTAATTTTAAAGTGTAATTTATAAGAGTTAATGGCATGGTAGGATTTTTCTTAAATTCTACATGTCAAAATATACTAACTGGAATTTTAGTGGAATTCCCATAGCACCGAAACAATTTTTAACCAATTAAATCAATTCTTGGAATTTAATTAAACCCCTGGAAATTCTTTTCTCTCTCCATTCAATTTTACTACCCAATTTTCCTACCGGGCTGACGGCCCATTCCTACCAGTCCAAGCAACCGCACGTGCACGCCTGTTAATGACCAAATTTGGTAACCAAATCCCCGAGTTCAGAGCCGAGATTGAAGCGGAATTGGAGGAGAAGCGATCGGTGGGGAAACAGAGGCTTCATCGGCTAAGTCCGAGTCGGCTATGGAGCCAGTCGGCTAATTCCGAGTCAGACGAGGATAGCCGATAGCCGATTGCACGTGAAGATAAAAGTGGAGCCGTTTCGAAGAGGAAACTTGGAGATAAAGAGTTGGATTCGGTTTCCAAATTGTGCGTTAAAGATATTGCCATCAATGGATAAGGTCCTGTAAAGACAATTGTATCTGTAAATTAGGAAGTTGTATAGATATTCCTTTTGTAACGCAACATGGGACTGTGTCCTGAGATATTGCCGTACTGTAAATAGTAGATAAGGTAGAAACCATGTCCTACATGGATGTCGTTGTATCCGGGTATAAATAAGACCCGAGGGTTCTTTGTAAACAACAACACACAATCAATCAACTTCGGTGCATCGCCATTCTTTTATTTTATTCCTTTCGACAAGTTCTTGCTCTTGCTCGGGCTGCATCGGCTTCGATCTCCGAACAAGGTAATTCCTTGTTACGAGTGGTTTGTATCATCGCGGTTAGTGCTTCCATCATCATGATACTCTAGTTTCGATGTTATAAACTACTTAATCTATCATATGCGGCATATAATCTAGAGCAATCTCTAGATCTATCTCGCAATCGACTTATTTCTCTCTAAAGACAGCAGCCGATAGAGTTAGATGCAGAGGTTGAATTAGATTATATGTCATGTCTACCATCTCAAGGGGTTCTCATTAGCTTATACAGATCTAGTATTTCTTTTTGTACTTAATGTTGCATCTAATCGACCTGTTAAGTCACTTTTAGAACTATAACGATCTATTTGGTTTAATGTTTATCATTAGGGATAATGTCGGGGTTTCAGCCGGCCTTACCTGTTTTAGTTGTCTTCTAATATTAATTGCAATTAGATATATTAAAGCCACCTTTTATATTAAGATCTCAATCTATTTAAATGCCCTAAGCCGGTATCAATCTGTCAAGTTACGTTGACAGCCGATTGATCTAGGTTTAGTGCATTTAGGTTAGATTAATATCTTTTTATAAAATGTATCGGGGTACTAGCCGATTCACATTAGACCTGCAGCATCGGCTAGGTTATCAATGCAGATAATTATTATCCTAATTTGTCTTTAGCCTAAGTGATTTATACTGTCTCGGTATACTACCGATTTATCCCAATCACTTAGTATAAATGTCCTTTGGGATAGTAATTATATATTTATTGATGTCTTCAGCCGATCTAGTAGGATCTAATATTAACTTAACGCCTATTCTATGTTTTCTTGTTGGTTACAGGATCAAACCAATTGGCACGCCCTAAATTCACTAGAGTAAAGGCGACCAACTTGGACCTGCACTAGAGTAAAGCAAATCTCTCAGGCAGTGCGTGGGAATCAAATTTCTCATCAACACGCTTTTGACATGCCCAGTGGGACCCATTTGCAGATTTCCAGGGTCGACGCCATGGTCAACGTCAAGAACCCAGAGATCAACGAGGAAAATGTCATCCCGGTGACGATGGAACAATTGTCGGCCGAACAACTAGCCGACTACAAACAGATGGTTGAGCAACTACATACTAATTACATGCAATCCTTTACCCAGACCAGATCTGAGGCTATCCTCCAGAAGTTCAAATTCAAGATTGAAGACCTCAACATGTCCTTCGACGAGGATAAAAAAGGGAAGAAGGACATTAAACAGGAACAAGATGATTCGGCCCTCTACACTTTACAGGACCGAATCGACTCGGCTGTGCACTATGCTCTCATCAACCAAAGTGGCATACCAGTTAACACCCTCAACAACATGATAAGCACTATGGTTGATGTCGAAACTTGGTTTCGGCAATAGAATTTTGGGGTTGCAGTCAAGATCGCCAAGCACAATGGGTTAGAAGGAAAAGAGGATTTAGACAGGTTCAGGCCCTCTCGTGAGGTAATACCCTACTCCTGTTTCGGGGATTCGATCCGCCGAGTGTCTTTATTGATCTCGTGATCTCGTGTATCTAAAGCTGAAAGCTGATCTAACTTCTCATGAAGCATATGATCTAAAGCCGATATCGCATATCCCTCAAGGGACGCCCCTTACCCCCCTTATATAGTCTTGGGAGGTGGGCTTACAGATCGGAAACCCTATCTTACTCTAAGTCGGTTTCCTCAATCTTACCAAACCGTGACTATGAGCCGTTGCCTTATCTAATCGGCAACGTAATACCCAAGTCGTAGTTGGTTTACATATTTGATAGGCACAACCTATCCCTATCTCCAATGGATAAGCTTGCCATGTGGATACCCGATTGCCATAATCTCCACAGTAGCCCCGAGTCCTTTGCGATCGACGAGATAACTCAGCCTCGAACCAAGGCAAGTACACAACCAAACAACTCTTTGGCCGAATGCTTCGCGCCGATTGATTCCATCATCTCTGCCTGAATCTTCCCGAGTGGCTCCAAAGACTGTGAAGGGCTGGATAACATCTAAAAAATTCTCAAAAATAAATATCTAGGTGCATCTCCTGATGCACCTAATTAGGTGTAGCCCCCGACTGTGTGATTAGCCAAAAATAGACAAAACACACAATCTAGAACTATAAAAAATCATTCTTATGTAGATGCTTAGCTCAAGCTAAAGCAACCTCATCACTCGGCAAGCTCATGCTCGTCCGAGTGAATTTGCCCGAGTCATCCCAGAGCAAATAACTCAATTAACCCTAGTAGGCGAAAAGCACTCGGTAGGCTCATGTCTATCCGAGTGGATCTGCCCGAGTCATCTCGGAACAAATATTTCAATCATCCCTTATGGGTAAGAAATCAATTCGCTCGGTAAGCTCATGCTTATCCGAGCTGATCTTCTTGAGTCATCCCGGAAATTTGCCCGAGTCATCCCGGAACAAATAATTCTAATATAAAAGCTTAGCTCAAGCTAAAGCAATCATAAAAATCACATCACTCGGCAAGCTCATGCTTATCCGAGTAGTTCGCCCGAGTCGTCTCGTAACAAACAATTTAATCAACCCTTATAGGTAAGAAATTAATTCACTCGGCAAACTCATGCTTATCCGAGTTGATTTGCCCGAGTCATCTCGGAACAAATAGCTTAATTGACCCTCGTGGGCAAAAACACTCGGCAAGCTTACGCTTATCCAAGTTAACTTGCCCGAGTCATCTCGGGACAAATAGTTTAATCAACCCTCGTGGGTAAAAACACTCGGCAAGCTCATGCTCATCCGAGTTAACTTGTCCGAGTCATCTCGGGACAAATAATCTAATCAATCCTCGTGGGTAAAAAACACTCGGCAAGCTCATGCTCATCCGAGTAAACTTATCCGAGTCATCTCGGGACAAATAATCTAATCAACCCTCGTGGGTAAAGAACACTCGGCAAGCTCATGCTCATCCGAGTTAACTTGTCCGAGTCATCTCGGGACAAATAATCTAATCAACCCTCGTGGGTAAAAACACTCGGCAAGCTCATGCACATCCGAGTTAACTTGTCCGAGTCATCTCGGGACAAATAATTTAGTCAACCCTCATGGGTAAACAAATTTTTCAGTCATCGAAAAATATGACCAAAATATTAAATAGCTCCTGCCATAATATTGGTCTTAATCCAAAAAAGATCTTCACCAAGGTGGAAAAAATAACATTGATATAATCATTTAACCAAATGCTTAAAAACAAAACAGTTCCCGTCATCGGATCGCCATGAAAAGCTTAATTGTTTGTCACCTTTCAAATTGCATCGTGCCAACTTCTCATGAAGTTATGCAAACCGCGGTATGAAAGGATTTTAAAGGTATTGGGCTATGTGACACATGCATATTGCCGTGGCAAATCGCTTAAGTCCATCCACTTAAGTCCCTAAGGACACGTGTCAAGCCACACCTTAGCGGGCCGCAAATCTCTCATGGGCTCGGCCCAATCAGGAGACAACTTAGCAAAAACCCTCAAGTCTTTTTACGAAGCCTCGAGGTCGTCCCCGCTACTTCATCTTCCCCAAAAATTTCCTCTTTCGCGTCACTGTTCACAAGCTCTCCACGGAGAACCCTGAACTTGCGTACACGCAAATCTATCCATCTAGAAACTCTTGTTCCATCACAAGCCGTCTTCCGCATCCAGCCACCAAGATTCCCTTGTCGTCCGAGGTTCAGTCGGGAGTAAGTTTAATCATCTTGGTCTCTTTATGCCTCCGATGTGAACTTGTAGGTATCTAGCTTATTTATGTCAATGCCTTGACCCGAGTCTTCATAGAAAATTTCTTAAGTAATTTTCGTCCGACTGTCACCAAGCCTAAGCTTGATTAGGTCATCAAAAAATCCTCAGACCTTATCTATTAAACTCAAATCAAGAAACATTAAACAATGATAAACCAAATATAAACAAGTTGTCGAAGAAAACCATGCTTTATTGACACGTATGCAGCCCCCGACTGTCAACTCAAGAAGTCATCTTGCTTGAGATTGGCAGTCAAGAATAACATGAAACTTACGGCAATTTAAGCATAGTATCGTCGAAGATGTTCAATATTCCAGAGTTCTTCACCATAGATCCATCTTCGCGCTTTAGTTGAAATGCTCTTGGCCGAGTCACCTCGGCGATTATGTATGGTCCTTCCCATAGTGGAGATAATTTGTGATGGTCCTTGATGGTCTGGATCTTGCGTAGAACCAAATCGCCGACAATGAAAGCTCGCGCCCGAACATTGCGGCTATGGTATCGTTTAAGTCCTTGAAGTTATCTTACCGACTGGATCAAGGAAGATTTTCTTCGTTTTGGCGTCACCTTGTCCCTGACTTGGCTATCTTCTCTGTACGAATTTCACCCTCTTCAGATGTTGATGCAGCCAGTCAGATTTCTTCCTGGTCACGTGATCTCTCACAAGATTGGGCCATATCGCAGCTTTCTTTGTCGCAGGTGAAGGCTTGTTTGACGTCGCTGCACAGGGTAATGACGCCGTTAGGGCCAGGCGTCTTCATGCAGAGGTAAGTGTAGTGTGGTATCACCATGAATTTGGCGAGTGCAGGCCTTCCGATGATCACGTGGTAGGTCGTCTTTGAAGTCGACCACCCCGAAGGTGGTATTCTCCGTTCGAAAATTCTCGCGAACTCCGGAGGTGACTGGAAAGGCGATGTGCCCGAGTGGTGTGGGCCCCTACCTGGCGCGCCAACTGTCGTACTTCTCTATTCCTGTGGGCTTGAATCCACTCGGCCAGTGCACTCGGCGAAGCTCCCGAGTGAAAACTGGCACTCCATCGTCGTTGCTATCGGGTGATCCCCTCCAATCTTCCCGAGTGCATCGGTCTCGCTCCTGGTAACGGCAATCGAGGACTTCCCGCAGATCACTCGGCGGGGTCCTCGATTGGCTGGTTGGGTAGCTGGAGCTGTTGTTGCGGCGGATGCGGTGGTGGACGGGTGGACGTCCATGTCGTTTGTCGCGGGAGTCGGCCGTTTGCTCCTGGTACTTCTATGTGGACTCGTGGCGTGGGCCTCTTGGCCTTGTCGTCAACCGGTCTGGCTCGGGTCTCTTATAGTCTCCTGACCTTAGAGGCGGGAGTCGGCTTTTGTCGGGCGTTTTGGCCACGGACTCAGTCGGCCTTCGTGCCGAGGTGGAGGGATGATCGTTGGCTGTGGCTGCGACGATGGTCTTGATTTTTTCAAGTATTGGAGTCACGTTGGCGGGTGCCGTCTCTATGACGGTGTCCAAGAGCGTGAATGCGGCAACAGCGTTCTGCTGTGGCGTCTGGAAGATGTTGGTGTTGCGGACCCGCGTTTGAAGGATGGCCTCCTGGGCGGATCGTCCGGCTGCGCGTAGATCTTGCTTCCTTTTATCAGCCTCTTCCCTACGTTTCTTCTCCTCTTCTGCCGTCTTGCGCTCCTGTTCAATCTTGGCTCGCTCTTCCTCAGCAAGCCTCCTAGCCATGGCTGAGTCGGATTCGTCCGGCTCAGCCATGAGGACATCGAAGCACTTCGGCTCGTAGTCCTTGCAGCAGTCGGAGTCGTCGGCTTCGTCTGAGGGGATGCCATAGAGGTCGTCAAAGCCGGCGGAGCTGAGGTATTCGTTGAGCTCCGAAGATGAGCATGAGCCGAATGACGGGAGGATGACGGTGACCTCCCTCGATCTTGGGTAGCTCGGGTCTGGATCATTCCAGTCCGAGTCAGAGCTTGGGGATGCGGGCTCCTCCGAGTGGGTCAACCTCGACTCGGGGGAGAGGAGTTTGCCGTAGATCTCGGCGGCGTTTGGTAACCCAGACGATACCGAGAGGTCTTCTTCTGAGTAGATCGTCTCCGTCGGGGAGACGAGAAGATCGATGCAGATTTCGGCGATGTTCGGCAATCCGAACGGTGCCGAGTGAAGTCCTTTGTTGGAGCGAGCAGATTGCATCTTGATCTTGAGGATGTTGTCGAAGATCTCGGCGCTATTGGGGAGCCCGAACGACGCCGAGTGGGTCTTTCCTTCCGACTGGTTTGAATCCGAGTCGAAGGAGGAGTCATCGAAGAAGTTGGCGGCGAAGTCGCCGAATCCTGAAGGAGATCCCATCATGCTTGTCGGCGAGGTTGTTGAAGAAGTCTCGACGCGCGGTCCCCTACCTGGCGCGCCAACTGTCGAAACTTGGTTTCGGCAATAGAATTTTGGGGTTGCAGTCAAGATCGCCAAGCACAATGGGTTAGAAGGAAAAGAGGATTTAGACAGGTTCAGGCCCTCTCGTGAGGTAATACCCTACTCTTGTTTCGGGGATTCGATCCGCCGAGTGTCTTTATTGATCTCGTGATCTCGTGTATCTAAAGCTGAAAGCTGATCTAACTTGTCATGAAGCATATGATCTAAAGCCGATATCGCATATCCCTCAAGGGACGCCCCTTACCCCCTTATATAGTCTTGGGAGGTGGGATTACAGATCGGAAACCCTATCTTACTCTAAGTCGGTTTCCTCAATCTTACCAAACCGTGACTATGAGCCGTTGCCTTATCTAATCGGCAACGTAATACCCAAGTCGTAGTTGGTTTACATATTTGATAGGCACAACCTATCCCTATCTCCAGTCGGATAAGCTTGCCATGTGGATACCCGATTGCCATAATCTCCACAGTTGATTCGAAGATAGCTGAGCAACTGCCAAGGGGGCAGACCTATTCACTGACGGTCAGTTCCCAGGCTACAAGGTGCTAGCGACACAGGGCCGGCCGACACCACCGCCAGGGCAGCAGAATCCACCAGAGGGAGTCCCGATCCAGCCGACTACGCATGCATCGGCTTCAAGGCCACCACCCATCATCCTGACCCAACAACAGCCCCCGCACCAGGAGCACGGCGCCCGAACGGTGACCCAGGAGCAGGTGGCAAACATGTTTGACACCAATCGGCGACCTATTGTATCCGACGAGCCGGTTGGCAACCTCGTTCCACGGCCACATCACAATTCTGGCGGCCATCGGCTTCCTCCTGAACAGACACCACCACTGGCGTCTCGGCTGCCTCCCGCTGCGAACCAATTCCAGTACCAATATCCGAGAGGCCGATTCGAGCAACAAAACCAGCTGCAGAAGCCATTACCTCAGTATCAGCAAGGACCCATACCATATGAACAATACGAGCCGATACCCCAAGCTCAAGACAACAGAACTTGGGCCGATATGATTGCTGATGTTATACGCGATCAGTTCGGCCTCAAGCCGAAAGACTCCGGCCACATGTACCGGTACCCATATCCAGAATACTTCGAGGGTGCCACTACCGAACCGGTACAAGGTGCCGGATTTCTCCAAATTCTCTGGGCAAGACAACGTGTCTACCTACGAACACGTCAGCCGATTCCTATCTCAATGCAGGGAGGCATCGACTACAGACGCGCTCAGGGTTCGCCTATTCTCGCTATCTCTCTCAAGATCGGCTTTCACCTGGTTCTCATTATTGCCGTACAACTCAGTTCAAAGCTGGGCCAATCTTGAGAAACAATTCCATAGCTTCTTCTATTCCGGCACCCACGAGATGAAGTTGTCGGACCTCACCGGCATCAGGCAGAAGCATGAGGAATCGGTCCAAGATTACATCCAACGCTTCAAGGATATGAGGAACCGATGCTACAGCCTGGTGTTATCGGACTCTCAGCTAGCCGACTTGGCTTTTCACGGCCTCTTGCCGCCGATCCGTGAAAGGTTTTCGGCTCAAGACTTTGACAGCCTGGCCCACTTGGCCCAAAAAGTGATGGCTCAAGAACAAAGATTTCAGGATCCCAGGAGAGTCATCAAGAAGGTTACCCACGTCGCCTGCACAACGGACAGACTCATGCGACAACGACGTGGAGGTGGCGGCAGCCGAGTGGACAAGGAATAAGAAGGCCAGAGTCTATCAGTGGTTGAAAAGATCGGCTAAGGAGGAGAAGTACAACTTTGACATAACCAAAGCCGATAGGATCTTCGATCTGTTGCTGAAGGAGAAGCAAATCCAGCTTTCGGCCAACCACGTCATCCCATCGGCCGAAGAGCTCAAGAAGAAAAAGGACTGCAAGTGGCATAACACCACCTTCCACATCACCAACGATTGCAAGGTCTTCAGGCAGCAGATCCAGTCGGCCATCAAAGCCGGGAAAATAAAGTTTGAAGAATCGGCTAAGCTGATGAAGGTTGATGGCTATCCTTTCCCGGTAAACATGGTCCAGGCCGGCCACAGGCGAGCTGATCGGCAGCACAAAGTGACGTATAGCTTAGCCGAAACATTAAAATCAGTGAAGGCCAAGACAAAGCCGACTGGAGACAAAGCCACACCAGTCAACATGGTGCATACCACTGGCCGATCGGCTAATCATAGGCCCATACGCATGGATAGCCGACGCTGGTTTCAACTGCGAGTGCAACAACAAGAAGATCGGCGTGGCGTGCCATACCGAGAGTACCGAGCGATAGGATTGCAATATGTCCGATGCCACAGTGACTGCGACCCGCATTGGCGCTGCGAATTCTTCTGATTATGCTGGGAATCGGGCATGAGACTGCCTACGATCGAAGACTGCCCTGCGTGCAGCAAGTTTAGAGAGGATGAATACAGGGATCCCCCTACGCAAAATCCTATCCGATTCGTCCCTAGGGCAGTACAGGTTAACCAAAGACGGCTGCCCGTGCATGATCGGCTGGGCCCGATCCATCAAGACTTTTTCGACGACAAAGATGAAGAAGAGGAAGAGGCTGATGAGGAGCAATCGGCTAATCCGTAGTGCTGCCCCTCTGACCTGTTCACCAAGACACAAAAAAGAAGAATCCAGAGGCTGAAAAGTGAAGGGCAGGAGGAAGAGCTCCAACAGATGATTCAGCATCAACAACGTCGGCAGGGCAGGAAACAATGGCGTCCCAAGAAGAAAACCGCCCCAGCCGATGAGAGCCTAGCTGATCAAGAAAAAAGGGCGGCCAAAGGAAAAGGAATAGCTTATGCATCGGTCAACATGGTATTCATGTTGCCAGCCGAGTTTGAGGCTACCGAGGCCGATGCAGATAACGTCGTGGAGACCTTGTTAGTGATATGCCCTAGAGGCAACATGGATATGTTGGATATCACGTCAATGTTTATGCATTTATGAATAAAGTGTTATTCAGTTCCATGAAATAGACGTCTTGTATTGATCAATAAGTACGTGACTTATTTATGAGACTCTTTATGCATGAATCTATTTCTAAACGATCCCTGATCATATGTCATATTGTTGGAACAAATATGATTCTAAGATCGGCATGCTTATTGATTGATGATCATGTCTCATAGATCATGGGTATGGAGATACCAAATCAATAAATATGGACACATGTGTTGGAGAACACATTGTTGGATAGACCCACAATGAGACACTACAGGAATTAATGTGCCATTAGTTGGTCTCAGGTAGTGTTGGTACAAAGTCCTTAGACCTGAGATCACCATGGATTCCAACATGTGTAGCAGCCTACTTTGGGACTACCAAACGCTATTCCGTAACTGGGTAGTTATAAAGGTAGTTTTCGGGTTTGCTATGAAACATGGAGTGGGATGTGAGTGATCAAGATGGAATTTGCCCCTCCTTTGGAGAGATATCTATGGGCCCCTCGATGGAAATGCATGGTCATGCTAAGTTGATTGAGGAGTCAATCAACAGACAGATAATCCAATACGGTTCGAGTGAATGGTTAAGCTATTGAAGGGATGACACACATCTTGCCTATAGCTTAATTGGTATCGTGAGGCAAAGGGATTTGTGTACACATTACAGGTTCAGAGCCGATATTATATTCTTGTATACTATGGTGTCAATATGTGCTGCTAGGCGTCGCTATTGACAGGTCGGCTGAGTTGGACTCGAGCGACGGCCGGCTAAGTTAGACTATAGCCGAAACCGAGTATACCCGAACCTACTGTGGTCGCACGCTTAAGGGGATAAGAACAGGCATTCGAGTTGGACTCGAATATGGCTCGATCGGATAGGGATTCGATCGGATAGAGTCCTGTGGGCATACGACGTATGGGCAGCCGACTCTATGAGATTCGGATAGGATCCGATTTGAAATAGAGTCCTGATCGGCCACGAGTCCTAGTCGGCCAACTCTATATAAAGGAGGGAGGGGTGGAGAGCTGCGGCACGTCAATTGCGTTGAACCGAATCCGCAACAAAAGTCGTCGAGATCAATCTCCACGGAAACCCTCCCCACTTTCGAGCCAAACCCTAGCCTTGCATCGCGTGCTAGCACACGGGTGTATGGCGTTTTGTCCCCGGACGTGTGGATACCGGTAGAGGCGCTGCTACGTTGCGCGCTGTTGATCGGCTTCGGATCGGCTGCGGTTGGACGCATCGGAGCAAGGCGCAAGAACGTGACCGGACGACTCCGCGAATCGGCTGATTGGCGAATCGGCTGTCCCCGGGAATCGGCTGTCGGCTTGCGGGAATCGGCTACATAGTTCCAGATCGGATTGCCCTGATTGGCTATTCCGCTGCACTCTACTCCAATTGGTAACGATCTATCGGCCCTTACTTGCAAGTGTTCCTGGTTTGCGCGGTAAAAGTTTTTGTTTTCGGCTAGCGTAGCCTCCGCGTAACCCTTCAGACCTTGGCTAGACTAGTTCTGTCCTCAGAACAAGCTATTTTTGAAAAACCTGAGGGGACCAAAAATCAACACTTAAAACCACTATATGTCAAAGGATTCATCAATGGCAAGCCGATGTCCAAAATGCTAGTCGATGGAGGGGCTGCTGTCAACCTAATGCCCTATGTGACTTTTAGGAAGCTGGGAAAAGGAGCCGAAGATCTGATCAAGACGAACATGGTGCTCAAAGACTTCAGTGGCAACCCTTCAGAAGCCAAGGGAGTTTTAAATGTCGAACTAACCGTCGGCAGCAAAACCATGCCCACTACGCTTTTCGTCATCGACGGGAAGGGGTCATATAGCCTGCTACTTGGGAGGGACTGGATTCACGCCAATTGTTGCATCCCTTTCACAATGCACCAAAGCTTAGTCCAGTGGCTAGGCGACAAGATAGAGATCTTGCTAGCCGACAGGTCAGTGAACGTAGCTAACGCTGATTTGCCACTCTGGGAAATTGATGGTATTGATTGCCTGTCTGGCAAAGTATGGCAAGCCGATTTCCTAAATGTGTCCGATTCTGATATACAACCCATTGGAGACGAGGAACCTCAATTACTACTTTGAAGGCGTCGTGGAGGGCTCGAGCGTCTACAACGAGGACACCGTGGACGACAACGACGGCAAACTCGGGCAAAGTTTTATGTTGGCCGACGAGCTAGAAGAGGTTGATATAGGTCCAGGAGATAGGCCTAGGCTGACATATATTAGCAAAATTTTGTTTTCTCATTTTAGGTCCAAGCTTATCGATTTATTAAAGGAATATAAAGATTGTTTTGATTTGGATTCGAGATGCCTGGTCTTAGCCCATGCATTGTTGTGCATCGGCTGCCTATAAAGCCTGGATATCGGCAATACAAACAACCTCCCAGGAGGTTTAAAGCCGATATGTATGATGCGATCAAAGCCGAAATCACTCGGCTATACGAAGCTAGATTCATTTGGCCCTGCCGATACGCAGAATGGGTTTTCAACATAGTTCCAGTGATGAAGAAGAACGACAAACTTAGGGTGTGTATCGACTTCAGAGATTTAAACAAGGCCACCCCTAAGGATGAATACCCAATGCCCATAGCCGATTTCCTATTAGATGTCGCCTCTGGCCACAAAGTTATAAGTTTCATGGATGGCAATGCAGGTTACAATCAAATCTTTATGGCCGAGGAGGACATCCATAAGACAACTTTTAGGTGCCCGGGAGCGATCGGCCTATATGAATGGGTCGTCATGACGTTCGGCTTGAAGAATGTTGGGGCTACATATCAGATGGCCATGAATTACATCTTTCATGACATGATCAGCTCCCTGGTGGAAATCTAAATTGATGATGTCGTTGTTAAATCCAAGGAGATAGAAGACCATATAGCCAATCTGAGGAAAGTTTTGGAGCGAACAAGAACTATGGCCTGAAGATGAACCCGACAAAGTGCGCGTTCGGCGTATCGGCTAGACAATTTCTGGGTTTTCTTGTTCACGAGAGGGGAATCAAAGTCACGCAGAGGAGCATCAACGCAATCAAGACGATTCAGCCTCCAAAGGACAAGAAAGAATTACAATCGTTGATCGGCAAAATCAACTTCATCAGGCGATTCATAGCAAATCTGTTAGAAAAGATAGAGCCGTTCACACCACTGCTTCGCCTGAAGGCCGATCAAGCATTCACCTGGGGGGCAGAGCAGCAAAAAGCTTTGGACAATATCAAGAGTTATCTAAGCTTCCCTCCGGTCCTAATTTCTCCACAAAAGGGTGTCGTTCAAGTTATACCTGTCAGCCGACGAAAAATCAATCAGCTCAGTCTTGATTCAGGAGAACAAAGGGAAGGAGAAGGCTATCTTTTATCTTAGCCGACGGCTTCTGGATGCTGAAACAAGGTATTCACCAGTGGAGAAATTATGTCTTTGCCTGTATTTTTCATGTACAAATTTGAGGCATTATTTATTATCCAATGAGTGCACCATGGTATGCAAAGCCGATGTAGTAAAATACATGCTATCAGCTCCAGTACTAAAAGGACGAGTTGGGAAGTGGATCTTTGCCTTAACGGAGTTTGATCTGAGATACCAGACACCCAAGGCAGTAAAAGGACAAGCTATAGACGATTTCATAGTAAAACACAGAGATGATTCAATTGGCTCAGTGGATATCATGCTCTGGACTTTAACTTTTGATGGCTCGGTTTGCACCAATGGATGCGGCATCGACTTAGTAATAATTTCTCCAAGGGGGCAAGCTTTGAGTTTGATTTTTCAATCACACCCCATGCAACAAATAATCAAGCCGAATATGAGGTCGTGCTGAAGGGACTACAACTGCTCAAGGAAGTCGAAACTGATGCCATCAAAATGATGAGAGATTCACTATTGGTCATCAGCCAGCTATCAGGAGAATATGAGTGCAAGAACGACGTGTTGATGGTCTACTATCAAAAGTGCCGAGAATTGATGGACGGTTTTCGGCTAGTGACATTGAAGCACATCCCCAGGGAACAAAACGCAGAAGCCAATAATCTAGCTCAAGGGGCATCAGGCTACAGGCCGATGACAAAGGATATTGAAGTGGAGATCGCCACAATGTTAGCCGACGACTGGAGATTTGACGTCTACAACTACCTACAAAATCTCTCCCAGTCGGCTTCAAGGAAACTGCGCTATAAGGCGTTGAGATATGTTTTGCTTGACGAAGAATTGTACTATCGGACGATCGATGGTGTGCTACTCAAATGTCTCAGTGCCGATCAAGCCAAGGTTGCTATCGGGGAAGTGCATGAAGGGATTTGTGGCACACATCAATCGGCTCACAAGATGAAGTGGCTACTTCGGAGAGCAGGGTACTTTTGGTCGACTATGCTGACAGATTGTTTCAAGTATTACAAGGGATGCCAAGACTGTCAAAAGTTTGGAGTTATCCAAAGGGCGCCAGCATCGGCTATGAACCCAATTATCAAGCCTTGGCCGTTCAAAGGTTGGGGAATCGACATGATCGGCCAGATCAATCCACCCTCAAGCAAAGGACATAAGTTTATATTGGTGGCAACCGATTATTTTACCAAGTGGATGGAAGCAATTCCCTTAAAAAAGGTTGACTCTAGGGACGCAATCGAGTTTTTTTAAGGAACACATCATATATAGATTCAGCGTCCCTCAAACTATAACTACGGATAATGTATCTATCTTTATCTCCGACGAGTTTGTTTAGTTTGCCGACGGCATGGGGATCAAGTTGTTGAATTCTTCGCCATACTATGCTCAGGCCAACTAGCAAGCAGAAGCTTTTAATAAAAGCTTGATCAAGCTGATAAAGAGAAAGATCGCTGAGTACCCGAAGCAATGCACAGTCGATTAGCCAAATCACTGTGGGCTTATCGGATGGCCTGCCACGGATCAATCCAGGTGCCTCCATATAAATTGGTCTATGGGCATGACGTAGTCCTGCAATGGGAAAATATCATCGGCTCAAGACGAATTCAACTACAAGACCAACTAACAGCCGATGATTATTATAATCTGATGGTAGATGAATCAGAAGACCTAGTCCTATCAAGGATGTGCGCCTTGAAAAAGGTGACCAGAGACAAGGAACGAGTAGCCTGTCATTATAACAAGAAGGTTATGCCTAAGTCTTTTGAGGAGGGTGAACTCATTTGGAAATTGATATTGTCGATTGGGTCAAGGGATAGCAAATTCGGCAAGTGGTTACCACACTGGGAAGGGTCTTTCAAGATCCACAAATGCGTCTCTAAGGGAGCCTACATGCTAGAAGGTTTGGACGGAGAAGTGGTTGGACGGGCCCTAAATGGCAAATATCTGAAAAAATATTATCCCAGCATTTGATTCAACTCATGATTCGGCTAAGTTGTGGCCAACTCATGCTAGCCGATGTGTTGTGTAGATACACGCATCGCCTTTAGGACATTTTACCCCAAGTTTTCCCCCCTGGTTTTCCCAAATCGGCTCAGTCTAACCGACAAGTGTTAGATTGTTCGGATTACTAATTTTATCAATGCTAAAGACATCATCGACAAAATTAGGGGGGCATGTATAATACAAAGCTAGAAATTAGAATCGACGGACGAAATTTTCAAAATTTTTTGAATCGGCGGAAGGTGTATAGGTAACGCTGGGAGCACAGCAAGCTGGTTATGAAGTTGTGCATACAGAGCAAACTATGAAAGTTTGAGAACAGTCAGCCGATTAAAAAGGCCTATAAAGCGTTCGCACGACTTTGAGATTACAAGTTCAAGATTTACAATCGGCTCAGTGAGACAAAAATTCATTAATGGCCGATATAGCCCGGCGACGGATTTGGTTGATGTCCTCGATTGCCTTGGCGTCGACTGCATCACTTCCAGGGGTGGGCTTCAAGGCCTTTGTCAGGTCAGACAAATTTGCCACCAAAGCCTTGATTTTCGCCCTTTGCTCTTCAATCGCCTTGGGGAGGCCGGCTAGGCGTTGTTCCTCTGAGCCGATTTCGGCGTCAAGCCTGACAAGTTCGGCCACCACCTCTTCCCGGCGTTTGCGCAGCCGATCTAGCATAGCATTTGGTTCGGACTTCATGTCGTCAAGTTTTGCTTTCTCGGCAATGATTGCCTGCCGATTGATCTCAATAGTGGCCTCCAGCACCTTGTTCTCCCGACGATCAGCAATCTTTGTTTGGCCTATTCGAACTTATGTCGATGAGCCTCGAGGAACATAGCCGGCACGACGGTATCGGCTAGCTGATCTAGAAGCCGATCTTGGATTTCTTCAAATCTGTTTCTAATCGACCCACAATCAGCGACCAGGTCGTCGAGGGAGCTCTCCAGCCGCTTGGCTATGTCTGACAGTGTGGCCTCTAGGTCTTCATCCAACAGCACCATGGCCTTGCCGGCATCCTCATCGGGATCCATGAACTCTGAAAGGTCGAAAGGCAGAAGATCGGCTACAGTCTGCAAATCAGGGAGTAGTTAGAAGATTGATAAAGATCGTAGGCCGATTTACAAAGCCGAGCAAACTTACTCGGGTGACCGGGATCGAGGTGGCCTCATCTTCGCATCACCACCGCCCCGTAGTCGACGGCGTACGCTCGCTCGACACATGGGGGGCAGGTGATGGGGTGCAAGGAGGCTGAAAAGCACAAAGTCAGAAATCGGCTGTTTTAAAAAGTTAAAGATGTTAGAACTTACCGAGGGAGCAGCCTTCTTCTTTTTGGTAGCCAACTTCTTTCTCTGCAAATGCAAAAGCCACAGTGAGAAAAGAATGTATGAAAACATTAGCAGATTAATGAATGGAAGGGAGATTACCGACATAGGATGGATGGTGCGCCTTGGGGGACTCAGAGTTTTCTCAATAGGCTGGTTGTCGGCCGATGGGGTCTGGGCATATTGATTTGAAGAACTTGTCTCGACTGCGGCGGCATCGACAGCTTGGTCCATTTCCTAATCCCTGACTTCCTTCTCGAGGACTGCATCTACATCTGGGTCGATGGGAGGCAAGTCGTCGGCTGGGTTCTTCTTCTACTTCTTTGCAGCCTTTTTCTTCTCAGAAGCCGCAGCCGATGGCTTGCTCCTCTTTTGCCGATGAAGTGGCTCGCGCATCTGGCCGTGCAGCAGCGTTGACACTTTTGGCGCTTGGATGCTGATTGTACAGGGAGCCAGTCCGCCACTGCTTGGCAACAACCCGGGAGCATCATGCATTGTAACCCCTATGTTGCTGACACGGGGAGGGGAGGCATCGGTTGTCTGCAAAGATGAAGCATGAGGAATGAGATATGCAAATGGGTAGCCAATGAAGTAAAGAAGCTAAAGAGAGAAGACGCTTACCGATGGAACAAGATCGGGGTCGACGATAGTCAAGTACATTGAGGCCGAATGATGAAATAAGTGTAACTTCCATTCCTTCCACCATCGGCTAAAGGCAGTTGTCCTTGTTATTGCCAACTCAATATCTCCAATACTGCCGAGAGGGGGACCTGGGATCTCCAACAGCTGATGCATCATGATAGCTCCCTCAATCTTGCCTCTGGCTTGAATTTTGTCCGAGTAAAATAAGCCGATCGACAGTTGGCCCATACCAAGCTGTCTAGCAGCGATCATAGGGTGGTAAAATTCATAGGACTTCTGCACATTCCTCCCTTGATGGATGCCGACTGGAAGGATGCAAGGAGATATGGCCACCACATAAATTTCCCTCGGCTTCTCATATTTTTTAGAATCGATTTCATCTAGCCAAAAGTCATCTGGCAGCTCGAACTTTCCGAATTTCTCATAGGCAAACCTATAGCCGAATCAGCTGGGAAGCCGTTGTAGAAGTTGCTAAACTAGTTTTTGAAGTGATCGGCTGACAGCTTGGATCTAGAATAAGATGAGGCTGCCTCTCCAAAGGACAGGCATCGGCAAGTTGTCACTTCTTCATCATCCTCAAACCAGGGTTCGGCCAAAGGGAAATCGGCTTCAAGGAGGCTTGGCCTCTGTGCAACTTTGTAAGTATGGAGATTTAGCCATAATTGAAGTAGCTACCAGGGACCCCCGGTATTAACAGCCAATTTGGAAGCAAGCCAAGCCGATGCACTGCTCAGCATTTGGTAAAGGTATCCAAGGAGATATTTTCCCAGGGGGATTTGTTTCTTGTGTACCAAAGCTTTGGCCACATGTTGCCAGTTGCTTGTTGGACCACAGCTCGACCCACAGAAGACGAACTTTTCCAACCACACGAGGAGGAAGGTTGTGTGCTCCCTGTCAGAGATCGGGCCATCCCTCATATTCATGGTTATGAAGCCACTCCAGCCCCCTATGCTCTTGGTCTTAAAGTTGTGTTGGCACTTGATGTTGAGGTCGATGGGGTCAACTGCTGAGGTAATATCCAGCCCCGTGAGCATGACCACGTCTAAGAGCGTCGGTGTTATCGGCCCTTGTCTAAACAGGAATGCATTCAAAGTGTCTGACCAGAAATAGCTTGCAGCCGACAGAAGGGGCTCGTCCTTAGGCATATCGACTATGGTTAGGGCTAGGCATTGACCTATTCCCAGTTCGTCCCAGTGAGCTTGTTTCTAGCCAATATTCTTAAATACCAAGATGGCCATGATTTGTCCGTTGAGGGCCATGACTTAAAGGCACCAGACCAATATGCTAGATTTGAGGTGAAAAATCTAAAAGGGGTCCGATTGGTTTCGGCATTAATGAGTTCACTAGGATCGAGGTTGTCGATCGGCCCTAACAGAAACTGGTCGGGATGAAGAAGATTTGGGATTGCGATTTGATGGGAAAGGTGCTACATTTGAAGAATAAAGAAGAGCAGGGTTACAGAAGGAACATAGTCAAATCGCAGTAAAAGGGGAGCTACAACCGATGAGACATACCTCAGGGTACTCCATCTGGGCCGCGTTGGAAGGGGTGCTGGTGGACGTCATCGCCGGGGAAGATCACCGCCGCAGAAGGGTTCGCCGACGAGGTCATGCTTTGGTTCCGACGAGATCGCCGAGGGGAGTGGAATGGTTTTTCGGCTAGGGCTCAAGGATGCAGGAGTGATAGCGTGGAATAGTTCGGCGCGGAGCGGGCATTATTTAAAGAGTTTTTCGTGACAGCCAAAACAGATTTGACCTAGAGTTGCGTGGGATTTCGAATTGCGTCAAATCTGCAATACTATCATATCATGGACTTGGGGGCATGTGTTAACGACCAAATTTGGTAACCAAATCCCCGAGTTCAGAGCCGAGATTGAAGCGGAATTGGAGGACAAGCGATTGGTGGGGAAACAGAGGCTTCATCGACTAAGTCCGAGTCGGCTATGGAGCCAGTCGGCTAAGTCCGAGTCGGACTAGGATAGCCGATAGCTGATTCCGCGTGAAGATAGAAGTGGAGCCAGTTCCGAAGAGGAAAATTGGAGATAAAGCGTTGGATTCGGTTTCCAAATTGTGCGTTAAAGATATTGCCATCTATGGACAAGGTCCTGTAACGGCAATTGTATCTATAAATTAGGAAGTTGTATAGATATTCCTTTTGTAACGCGACATGGGACTGTGTCCTGAGATATTGTCGTACTGTAAATAGTAGATAAGGTAGAAACCGTGTCCTACATGGATGTCGTTGTATCTAGGTATAAATAAGACCAGAGGGTTCTGTGTAAACAACAACACACAATCAATTAACTTCGGCGCATCGTCACTCTTTTATTTTATTTCTTTCGATAAGTTCTTGCTCTTGCTCGGGCTGCATCGGCTTCGATCTCCGAACAAGGTAATTCCTTGTTACAAGTGGTTTGTATCATCGGGGTTAGTTCTTCCATCATCATGATACTCTAGTTTTGATGTTATAAATTGCTTAATCTATCATATGCGGCATATAATCTAGAGCAATGTCTAGATCTATCTCACAATCGGCTGATTTCTCTCTGAAGACAGCAGCCGATAGAGTTAGATACAGAGGTTGAATTAAATTATATGTCGTGTCTACCGTCTTGAGGGGTTCTCATTAGCTTATACAGATCTAGTATTTCTTTTTGTACTTAATGTTGCATCTAATCGACCTGTTAAGTCGCTTTTAGAACTATAAAGATCTATTTGGTTTAATGTTTATCATTAGGGACAGTGTTGGGGTTTCAGCCGGCCTTACCTTTTTTAGTTATCTTCTAGTATTAATTGCTATTAGATATATTAAAGCCTCCTTTTATATTAAGATCTCAATCTATTTAAATGCCCCAAGCCGGTATCAATTTGTTAAGTTACGTTGACAGCCGATTGATCTAGATTTAGTGCATTTAGGTTAGATTAATATCTTTTTATAAAGATAATTATCTGCAGCATCGGCTAGGTTATCAATGCAGATAATTATTATCCTAATATGCCTTTAGCCTAAGTGATTTATATTGTCTCGGTATACTACCGATCTATCCCAATCACTTAGTATAAATGTTCTTTGGGATAGTAATTATATGTGTATTGATGTCTTCAGCCGATCCAGTACGATCTAATATTAACTTAATGCCTATTCTATGTTTTCTTGTTGGTTACAGGATCAAACCAACTGGCACGCCCTAAATTCACCAAAGACGACCAACTTGGACCTGCACTAGAGTAAAGCAAATCTCTCAGGCCAGTGTGTGGGAGTCAAATTTCTCATCAACAGCGCCCCTCTCTCTCCGCCCGTGGCCTGCGGCCCATGAGCCGCGCGCACTGCCGCCGAAGTCTACACCACCCCTCCCCCTCTTGGGTCGCTGATAGGTGGGGCCTACCAGTCAGGCCCATCCCCTCCCCACGCCCGCGCCCGCGCCGCGAATCCCAGTCATTCCCACGCCGAATCCGAGCCCGCATGCCATGCCGCATCGCGCACATTTCACGCCACCCCCTTATCCCCATATGCGCTCGCCAACCGAACGGGGTTAGGTTTCAAATCACACCACCGCTTCTCTCTCTGACTCCAAAACAAACGACGAGAAATTCACGCCGATCCGTGCATGATCTGGACTCCAACCCCCTCTATAAAGCTCGCACACCTCCCCGCGTTATTTCCCCTTTTTCCGAGCCAATCCGTGCCCTCAATCTCCATTTTCTCGTTCCACCGCCGTGCGCCACCGTCATCTTTCCCATCTCCAATGATCCTCTCTCTCTCTTTCTTGCTCCCGTGCGCGCGTCGTCCCTCTCCACAACCCAACGCTACGATATCGTGAGCTAGCGCTGTTCCACGCCGCTCGTCGCACCCCACGCCACCGTCCCACATCGCCGCTTCGTGCCGTCGGCTAGCCGGCCAGTCGCCGCACGGCCATGGCCGGCACACGCTTAGCTTCGGCCGCCGCCGCTTAGCCTGTCCGATTCGCCGAGCGGGATCGGGCCGCCCACTCTTAGTCGCTTGCATGGCCGTCGCGTTGGCGCGCTGCATCGGTGCAACACCAGTGCCGCCCGCTCCCGTGGACCCGGTCCACTATGGACCGGCGTCCTGCGTCCCTCTGACGTCAGCGCGCGCACTGCTGACGTCAACCCTATCGCTTGCGTCATCCATGGGCTTAATTGCGTAATAAATTATTAATGTTTTTTTAGTAATAAACACATATAATCTTTTAAAATTTATATCTTTTTAATCCAGAAAAATTTCATCGAAACAAGAAAAATGTCAAGAATTCATTAAAAATACTTTTGTGTACTATTTCAGTAGACTTTAGCATGTTTTGTTGAGTGTTTTGTTTGTCGTGTACATTCCGACAGTTCCAACAATCCCGTTTACTTTGAAGTAGTTGCAGAAGTTCCTCAATCTTCAGAGCAAGGCAAGTCATACTTTACATTGTGGGGGGTGTCACCCCGGGGTACCCCAAAGACAAGAATCAAATTTCAACCAAAGTCAAGTCGAGAGCCCTCGGGATGTGGTCGAGGACCCGGCCCCCTTAGCAGTGTTGCCCGTTTCGACCTTTCCCCGAGTTCGACCTCGGCTGCTCTCTCGACCCCGACTCGTCGCCCGACCTCGAGCTTCGTCGGGACAAGACTTGGCACGCAAGGAGGAAGAGGGAGGAGACAACCCGGCAGAGTCTGACACCACCTGACAGCGCAGAAGGAGGAACCCAAGGCTCGAGAGATCACAAGATGCCCATAGTGTATAGGACCTAGCAGACCATCATGTACCTTTTCAGATATTCTTTGTACCCACCTTTTAGCTCATTAGACATAGCTTTCTTGGCCCCCAAGCTCATCTGTTCCTGCCCCCTTGATCTATAAAAGGGAGAGCAGGGCAACGAGGCCAAGGAGGGAGAGACATTCAGAGGACTCTAGATCCAACACCATTGTAATCCCAGTTTATACTTCACCCCATCAAAGAACATCACACACTGGACGTAGGCTTATTATCCTTCGGGAGGGCTGAACCAGTATAGCTCGCTGTGTCTTTTCTCTTTGGCTCGTCCTAGGACTCAAGTCGACCATCCGATCCATTGAAGGACAGCATCTCTACCACACTCTCTTTCTCCTCCTCAGGGACCCCCTTTGAGGACTGCCGACCCACCCATCGACATACATTGATCATATTGTGCCTGTTTTTCTAAATGTCTTATTTTCCTCAAATATCACATATATTTTGGAATGTCATTTTATGGGATTATTTTACCTATGGTACTCAGCCATATGACTTGTTTACCTTGTGCCATTGATACCTTGGGTTTAATATGATTAGATATTGGTTTAGAGCATGTTTTGCCTGGCTTAGATCAACTAACTCATTGAGGGGATCATTTCACTTAATCATTTTAGAGGAGACTTTATACATATGATCTCATGTATGAGACACTGTGATATTAATATTCAATTAAAACATGACAATTGTGGGCTGTGGGTGCAATGGTTTTGGATAGTCGCGCCCATGACAGTTAAGGACAGGTTCATGAAAAACCCTAGAAGAAATACTGTGCGTACCACAAGCCAGCATGGGCAACAGCTAGATTTGTAGTGTAGTTGTCCTCTAGCTGATGTACCCTGGCGAGGGTGGGCGTGATGGAGTTGAGTCAACTGAGGTTTAACCGGTTGATCGACTTCTGGATTCACCACGACACTCGGGGGGTTGCCCACTATCCTGATGGGACTGGGGGCGAAACCTTGGTGTGGTACGATTGGTTAAAGAGGGTTATGTGAAGGGTCTTGTCACAGTCCCTTTTCGGGGCATCATGGTGGTACACCGACACGCGAAAACGTGTCATGGGGCTATGTCTTGTGGATACATATGTACACCTCTGGCCAGAGTAAAAACTATTCGAATAGTTGTGCCCGCGGTTCTGGGCAATCAACCAAATTCATCGTGATTAGTCTTATTTTAGCAAATAACTTGATTAATAGAATTTGACTAGAATAGATGGTTGGTTTGGCCTGTTGCAACATGGGGTAACGTTGGACAGTGTTATTTTAATACTGCTTAATTATATACTACTATTTACTGCTTTCGACTTTTATTGTGAAATGTTGTTTTATGCAATCAAACTCTAGCCTTCCTTGAGAATTATCTTGCATCATATCTTCTCTTTTGATATGACTTGTTGAGTACAGTGGGTAGTACTCAGTCTTGCTCCATCAGAGTCAAAGATCAAGGCAGAGGAAGGTTTCAACGAGGAGTAGGCTTTCGTCCAACGTCAAGGATGTCTGTGGTGTGTTGGTGCTCCTTCATGAGAGTCAAGTTTTAGTTTAGCTAGTTGTTTCTTTTTTCGAAGCATTTATGTAATCTTTTATATTGTTTCTAAGATGTGAATTTTGTAATATCAACAATTGTCGTATGTGTACCCTGACTGGTCCTGGACAGGAATTTTAATACACGTATAGCTTCGAAAATTCTGGTTTAAATTTCTGGACGTGACATCCGACCTCAGCCCCTTAATCCGACCTCTGCGGCTGGGGTCAGTGGCCTGACCTCATTCGGGGTCGATCGTCTCGACCTCTTCCCCCTAGTCCGACCTCAGCCCCTTAATCCGACCTCTGCAAACGGCTCCGACCTGGAAAGGGCAAGTTTTCCTCTTCAGAAAGGAGATGTTCTCAACAAGGCTCACAGAGGGGACAAGGAGAGGACAGCTCGACAGAAGATGACGTCACCCGACAAGACTGCACGCGAGATACCTGCGGAGGACGGATCCCGAGGCAAGACTGTGCACAAGATGCCCACGGCGACTAGAGTCCAAGGGATTTCTGTGTACTTTTTTAGATTATGTTTGTACTTGTTTTTTTACTTTATGACCAAGTTTTCTTACGCCCCAAGCTCCTTTGTAACTGTCCCTTGAACTATAAAAGGGATGACAGGTCGCCCGGGCGTGGGGGGATCCCAGATCGATTCCCGAACTCTCACTTGTACACAAATCTTGTTCATACTCTATCCCAACAAAGAACACATGACATAGGCTTTTTATCCTCCGAGAAGGCCGAACCTGTCTAAAATCTTGGCTCGCATTGTTCTCAAGTCGACCATCTGACCCATTGGTAGGACGCCCCGACCACTCTTTCAACTCCTCGGGCAGCCCCCGTGGAGGACGGATCAACCACCCGTTGACAGGTCCGATCTATCGTAATTGCTTGTAGCTAACAAAAAGATTAAATTAGTAATTACATGTTATTTACATCTGCAATTGATTGTGATTGATTTGGGTCAAATGTTCAATATCTGTCCATCAGCTAGTTATTTAGATCATATAATCATATAACAATTGATTTTAATAATCTCAGTCTTATGTTGCATCAATTCGATTCGACCAATAGAATTGGTTCTATTTAAAAAAGTTTTTATGGTTATATCTAATCTAAATCTAGTTCATGAGTAGCATCTTCTATCTTACAGCCGATTCAACTCATTCGCATCTGCTAGGTCACCACGATACGATATCGGCCGATCGGCTATCATCTTCTAACGTTTATCATATCTTGTTGGTTGAAGGATAAAACCAATGGGCATGCCCTTTGAACCCGAAGTTTTGGATCTACACTTGTTAACGACCAAATTTGGTAAGCAAATCCCCAAGTTTGAAGCGAGGATTGAAGCGGAATTGGAGGAAACGCACGATCTGCAGAAACAGAGGCCGCATCGGATAAGTCCGAATCGGCTACGAAGCATATCGGCTGAGTCCGAGTCGGACCAGGACAGCCGATAGCCGATCCTGATTGGAGGTGAAGGTAGAGCCAATCCCAGAAGGAAAGCTTGGAGATAACTATTAGGGTTCAGTTTCCAAAGGACGTTAAAGATATTGTCATCTATGGATAAGGTCCTGTAACAGCAATTGTATCTATAAAATAGGATATTTTATAGATTTTCCTTTTGTAACGCGGCGTGGGACCCCGTCTCAGGATATTGTCATGCTGTAAATAGTAGATAAGATAGAAACCGTGATCTACACAAATGTTTGTATTTTGGTTTGACACTGCTTCACGCCCGAAAAGATGGCAGCTACGTCTGAGCTAAACTTGGATATGGAAGTCTTCTTTCGTTTAGGGTGAAGTAAGACCAAGCTCTTGAGCTTTTTATCCTAGGTTGGAACAAATTAGTTGATAGTTGTAACCGGGTATAAATAAGACCCGAGGGCTTGTTGTAATCAATCGAACACACATCAATACAACTTCGACGCATCGCCAACCTTTCTGTTTTTACTTTTTCTCGACGAGTTCTTGCTTTGTTCTTGGGCTGCATCGGTTTCAATCTGCAGGAGAGGTAATTTCTTGTTACAAGCGGCTTGTGGTGTTGAGGCCAGTGCTTCCATCATCATGATACTCTGATTTTGATGTTGTAAACTGCTTAATTTACCATATATGACATATAATCTAGATCAATGTCTAGATCTATCTCACGATCGGCTAGCATATCTTTTAAGATAATAGCCAACAGAGCTAGATCTACAGGTTGATTCAGATTATATGGCGTATCTACCATCTCGAGGAATTCTCATTAGTCTAAATAGATCTCATGTTTCTTTTGGTACTTAATGCTGCATCTAATTGACCTATTAAGTCGCCTTTAGAATTATATAGATCTATTCGGCTCAATGTTTATTATTAGAAATAGTGGCGGGGTTTCAGTCGGTCTTACCTGTTTTAATCATCTTTTACGTATTATTACTGTTAGATGTATTAAAACTGCCTTTTATATTATGATCTTAATCTACTTAAATGTGTTAAGCTCGGTATCAATCTATTAAATCACATTAACGGCCGATTGATCCTACTTTAACGTATTTAGTTCAAATTAATATTTTTTATAAAATATATCGAGTACTAGCCGATTTATATTAGATCTGCAACATCGGCTAGGCTATAAACATATATAATTATTATCCTAATGTACTTTTAGATATAAGTGATTTATATTGTCTCGGTATGCTACTGATCTATCCCAATCACTTGGTCTAAACGTGCTTTGGGATAACAATTATATATTTACTGATATCCATAGTCGAACGAGTAGGATCCAATCTTAACCAAATGCCTATCTGTTTATTTCTTGTTGGTTGCAGGATCAAACCAATTGGCATGCCCGCTCAATCACCAAAGGCGACCAATTTTGGACCTGCACTGGAGCTAAGAAGATCTCCCAGGCTAGCACGCGGGAAAAGTTCTCATCAACACGCTTTTGGCACGCCCAGTGGGACCCCAACTTCCAGATATAGTACAATGGTGAACATCTCGGCCACGGAGCTGGACCAGGACAACATCATCCCTGTGACTATGGAAAAATTGTTGGCTGAACAACAGGCCGACTACCAGCAGATGGTGGAACGGTTGCAAGCACATTATTTGCGATCCTACACCCAGACCAGGTCTGGATCAATCCTTCGAAATACAAGTCCATGATCCCTGAGGACTTCGACTCTGGAACCATCTCCAGCGAAGACAAGAAGGGAAAAAACAAGATTGAAGACATCAAGCAGGAGCAGGACGACTCGGGGCTACACACGCTTAAAGACCGAATCGACTCGGCTGTCCACCATGCACCTGTCAACCAGTCAGGGATACTGGTGAACACATTGAACAACACGATACGCACCGTGATTGATTCAAAGATAGCCGAGCAGCTGCCAAAGGGGCCGACCTATTTCCCTGATGGCCGATTCCCATCTTATAGGACTCTATCAACACAAGGGCTGCCAATCCCTTCATTGGGACAGCCGACTCCTCCAGGGGGAGCCCCTATTCAGCCGAATGAACAACCATCGGCTGCAAAACCACCGCCCAAGCTCCTAATCAGGCAGCAGCCCTCGCATCAGGGTCACGGGGCTCTGATACTTCCCCAAGAATAGGTGGAAAGCATGTTCGGCGCCGATCGGCAATCTTTCTTGCACAAAATGTCGATCGGCAGTTACACGCCAGAACTACCTCACAACTCCAACGGTGTTCGGCCTCCCCCTGAGTAGTGCCCTCCGTTTATACCACAGCCGCCTCCTGCCACGAATCAAGTCCAACATCAGTACCTAGGGGGCAACTACGAGCAGTACTATCAACCTCATTCACCACAGACACAGCATCAGCAGCCTCGCATGCAGTATAAGCGGTATGAGCCGATGCCACAGCTGCAAGCTCAAGAAAATAAGCCTTGGGCCGATCTGATCGCAGATATCATGCGTGATTAGTTCGGCCTTAAGCCGAAGGACTCCGGCAATATGTATCGGTACCCGTATCCAGAATATTTTGAGAGGGTGCCCTGCCAAACTGGTACAAGGTACCAGATTTTTTGAAATTCTCTAGGCAAGACAACGTCTCGACCTATGAACATGTCAGCCAATTTCTGGCTTAGTGCGGAGAAGCATCGGCTACCGACGCGCTCACAGTATGATTGTTCCCACTGTCTCTCTCGGGATTAGCCTTCACATGGTTTTCATCCCTGCCCTACAACTCAGTTCAGAGCTGGGCCGATCTCGAGAAGCAGTTCCACAGTTATTTCTACTGCGGAACACATGAGATGAAGTTATTGGACTTGACCAGCCTCAGGCAGAAACACGAGGAATCGGTTGTTAACACTGAAATTTGGTAGTTGAATCCCTAAGACTTTGCAAAGGCGAAGCAGAATCGGATCGGCTAGTTTGGTGGATAAACAGAGGCCGCATCGGCTGAGAAGTGATCGGCTGCGAGACCAATCGGCTAAGGTTGGGTCGGACAAAGGCGGCCGATAGCCGATTCTAGGTCTGGAAGAGATAAAACCATTTCTGGTGTAGCAGTTCGAGGATAAATAGAAGATTCGGTTATTAGTTGCGTGTTAAACGATATTGTCATTTATGGATAGAGTCCTGTAACGGCAATTGTATCTGTAATTTAGGAGTTTGTTTAAACTGTTAATCGTAATACGGCGTGGGTCCTTCCCAGGATAATGTCGTGTTTTAAATAGTACTTTAGATAGAGTCCAGGGTTTGTACAGATAATTGTATCTTGGGTATAAATAGGACCCGAGACCCCCTGTAATTATTTTTCAACACAATCACAATCAATCAAACCTTCGACGCATCGCCAACCCTTTTCTTCAGACTAGCAATTTGTTTGGCTACGGGCTGCATCGTTTCAATCCCCAAATCCCGGTAAATGCTTGTCATTAGTGGCATGATCTGCTGTTTCTAGTGCTTCTATCGTAATGACACATTAGATTCAGGAGTTTGTACCACGCTATTTATCATATAGCGCATATAAATTAGATCAATGTTTAGATTTATCCTGCTATTGGCTAGTTCTGTCAAGAACATGCAGCCAATAGGGCTAGATCTAAAGGTTGGCTGGTTTGCATGCGGTATCCACCGTCTCGAGAGATATAAATCGGCTACAACAGATCAGGTTTTTCATTTTATACTTAATGCTGCATCCGGTTCGAACTATTAAGTCATTTTTAGAACTGCCAATGATCTGTTCGGTTAGATTTATATTGTTTAGAGACAGTGTCGGGGTTTCAGCCGGCCTTATCTGCCCTGATATGTTTCTTTTAATATGTTTATTATTAGATTTATATTAGGACTGCCTCTTATACTAAGATCGCATTCTTGTCGGACGTTACTAGCCGAAATCGGCCCGCCATCAGCAGCCGACGGCCGATTTCCAGGCTACGCACATCTGGTTCAAGAGTGATATCTGTTCATAAGATTCATCGGAGTACTAGCCGACTCATCGTTAGCTTTCCAGTATCGGCTAGGTTATCGATTCATATATTTATTATCCTTCATTGTATTTAGGTTAAACGACTGATGTTGTCTCGGTATAGCAGATCCATTCCAGTCGCTTGGCTTAAATATAGTTTAGGATAGCATATATATGTTCATGGATTCCCTCAGCCGATCTAGTGGGGATCTAACCTAACACTTAATGCATATTCTCTTATTTTTCTTGTTGGTTAATAGGTCAAACCAACTGGCACGCCCTACACAGCACAGGCAGCCGAGAAGGACCTGCACTGGAGTCAAGCAGATCTCCTAGGCCAGCGCGTGAGAGAAATTTCTCATCAACATCGGTTCAAGACTACATCCAGCGATTCAGGGACATGAGGAACCATTGTTACACCTTGGTGCTGTCGGATTCGCAGCTAGCCGACTTTTGGCCCCCATTGTTCCATGGCCTTTTGGCCCCCATCCGGGAGAGGTTTTCGGCCCAAGACTTTGAGAGCTTGGCCCATTTGGCCCAAAAGGTGACGGCCCACGAACAACGCTTTCAAGAATCAAAGAAGGCCTCCAAGAAAGTCACCCACGTCGCCTACGCAACGGACTCCGACTCAAGTGACAGCGATGCGGAGGTGGTAGCAGCTGAGTGGACTAAGAACAAGAAGGCCATAACTTGCTAGTGGCTTAAAAAATCGGCTAAGGAAGAAATATATGACTTTGACAATACAAAAGTCAATAGGATCTTTGATATGCTGCTGCGGGAGAAGCAAATACAGCTTCTGACCAACCACGTCATTCCATCGACTGAGGAACTCAAAAAGAAGAACTGTTGCAAGTGGCACAACACCACGTCCCATAGCACCAACGACTGCAAAGTCTTCCACCAATAAATTCAGTGGCTATCGAGGCAGGGAAAATCAAGTTTGAGGAATCGGCTAAGCCAATGAAGGTGGCAACCCCTTCCCTGTCAACGCAGTTCAAGCCGGCCCAAGGCGAGCTGATCGGCAGTACAGCATGGCACACAGCCTAGCCAAAGCCCAACAAGCAACCGCGACCGGCTCAAATCGCAAGGAGCCATCCAACAAGCCGACTGCAACCAACGCTGCGCCAATCAACATGGTCTACACCAGTGGCCGATCGGCCGATCGTCGACCCAGACATATGGACAGCCGACTGCGGTTTCAACTGAGGGTTCAAGAGGAGGAAGGGCCAAAGCGGCAAGCCGTACCAGAGGATGCCGAATTGGCTGGGAGTGGCCTATTTTCGTCGCCACGATGACTACGATCCACATTGGCGATACGAATTCTTTCGAGTTTGCTGGGAATCGGGGATGAGGCTGCCCACACATGAAAATTGCCTAGCCTACAGTGATTACAGGGAGGACGAATACAGAGACCAACCAAAAGATAACTCTAGCCGATTCGTCCCCAGGACCGTCCAGCTTAATCAGAGGAGACTGCCCATCCATCAACAGTTGGGCCAATTCACCAGGACTTCTTCCAAGAGGAGGACGACGAGAAGGATGAAGAAAAGCAATCGACCAATCCCCAATGGTTCCCTTTGGACCAGTTCACCAAAACTCAAAAAAGGAGAATTCAAAGGCTGAAAAGCGAAGGACAGGAGGAAGAGGTCAAGGAGATGATCCAGCATCATCAACAACAACGAAGCAGGAAACAATGGTGCGTCAAGAGGCATACAGCCCTAGCTGATAAGATCCCAGCCGACCAGGCCAAAAGGGCGGCAAAAGGCAAAGGAATAGCTTCTACATCCGTCAACATGGTGTTCATATTGCCAGCCAAATTCGAGGCTGCCGAGGCCGATGCAGACACCGTTGAAGACACCTTGGCCAAGCTAGTACTGTCCCCAGAACAGGCCATCTTTGAAAAACCCGAGGGGACCGAAAATCGGCACTTGAAACCCCTATACATTAAAGGATTCATGAATGGGAAGCCGATGTCAAAGATGTTAGTCGATGGAGGAGCTGCTATCAATCTCATGCCCTATGCAACCTTCAGGAAGCTAGGCAAAGGAGCCGATGACTTGATAAAAACCAACATGATGCTCAAGGATTTTGGCGGCAACCCATCGGAGGTCAAGGGAGTTTTATACATTGAGCTGATCGTCGGTAGCAAAACCATGCCCACAACGTTTTTCGTCATCGACGGGAAGGGATCATACAGCCTACTGCTCGGAAGGGATTGAATCCACGCCAATTGTTGCATCCCTTCTACAATGCATCAAAGCTTAATCCAATGGCAAGGCAATAAGATAGAGATCGTGCCAGCCGACAGGTCAGTCAACGTTGCTAACGCCGACTTAACTTTATGGGAAGTCAACGGCATTGATTGCCTGTCTGGCAAAGTTTGGCAGGCCGATTTTCTGAAGGTATTCGATTCTGACATGTAGCCAATTGGAGACGAAGAGCCTCAATTATTACTTTGAGGGCGTCGTGGAGGGCTCGAGCGTCTACAACAATGACACCGTGGACGACATCGAAGGCAAACTAAGGCAAGGTTTTATGTCCGCCGATGAGTTAGAAGAAGTTGATATAGGTCCAGGGGATAGGCCTAGGCCGACATAGATTAGCAAGAATTTGTCTTCTCATTTTAGGACCAAGCTTATTGATTTATTGAAGAAATATAAAGACTACTTTGCTTGGGAGTATTTTGAGATGCCTGGTCTTAGTCGATCCATTGTTGAACATCGGCTCCCCATTAAACCTGGATATCGGCAGTACAAACAGCCTCCCAAGAGGTTTAAAGCCGATACGTATGATGCGATTAAGGCCAAAATCACTCGGCTATATGATGCTGGTTTCATTCGGCCCTGCCGATACGCAGAATGGGTTTCAAATATAGTTTCAATGATGAAGAAAAATAGCAAACTTAGGGTGTGTATTGACTTCAGATATTTAAATAAGGCTACCCTTAAGGACGAGTACCCTATGCCTATAGCCGACTTGCTGGTAAATGCCGCCTCTGGCCACAAAATCATAAGTTTTATGGACGATAATGCTGGTTATAATCAGATCTTTATGGCCGAGGAGGATATTCACAAAATAAATTTCAGGTGTCCAGGAGCAATCGGCTTATACGAATGGGTCGTCATGACTTTTGGCTTGAAGAACGCTGGAGCTACGTACCAGAGGACCATGAATTATATTTTTCACGACCTAATCGACTTCTTGGTGAAAATCTATATCGATGATGTCGTTGTCAAATCCAAGGAAGTGGAAGACCATATAGCCGATTTAAGGAAGGTGTTGGAGAGAACGAGAAAGTATGGCCTAAAGATGAATCCCACAAAGTATGCGTTTGGCGTATCGGCTGGCCAGTTCTTGGGGTTTCTTGTTCACGAGAGGGGGATTGAGGTGACACAAAGAAGCATCAATGCTATCAAGACTATCCAGCCTCTGCAGGACAAGAAGCAATTGCAGTCTCTGATCGGCAAACTCAACTTCATCAGACGCTTCATAGCCAATCTATCACAAAAGATGGAGCCTTTCACGCGTCTACTACGGCTGAAAGCCGATCAAGTGTTCACCTCGGGGGGCAGAGCAGCAGAAGGCTTTGGACAACATTAAGAATTATCTGAGCTCCCCTCCGGTATTGATACCTCCACCAAAAGGAGTGTTGTTCAAGTTATATCTGTCAGCCGATGAGAAGTCTATCGGCTCTGTTCTGATTCAGGTGATCGAGTGAAAGGAGAAGGCAATTTTCTATCTTAGCAGAAGACTTCTGGATGCAAAAACAAGATACTCTCTCGTGGAGAAGTTGTGTTTGTGCCTATATTTTTCATGCACAAAGTTAAGGCATTATCTGTTATCCAACGAGTGCACCATAGTTTGCAAAGCCGGCGTAGTAAAATATATGCTATCGGCTCCAGTTCTGAAGGGGCGAGTTTGGAAGTGAATATTTGCTTTAACAGAGTTTGATTTGAGGTATCAGGCACCCAAGGCTGTAAAAGGACAAGCCATAGCCGATTTTATCGTAGAACACAGAGATGACTCAGTCGGCTCAGTTGATATCATGCCTTGGACTTTAACTTTCGATGGCTCAGTTTGCATGAATGGATGCGGCATCGGCTTGGTGATAATCTCCCCCAGGGGTGCAAGCTTCGAGTTAGTTTTCTCCATAACGCCTCAAGCCACAAACAATCAAGCCGAATACGAGGCCGTCCTCAAAGGATTGTGGTTGCTGAAGGAGGTCGAAGCCGATGCCATCAAGATGATGGGTGATTCACTATTGGTCATTAGCCAGTTATCAGGAGAATATGAATGCAAAAATAACACGCTAATGATCTACTATCAAAAATCTTGAGATTTGATGGACAGCTTTCGGCTAGTAACCTTAAAACACATCCCTAGAGAGAAGAATTCAGGAGCAAATGATTTGGCTCAAGGGGCATCGGGCTACAAGCCGATGACAAAAGATGTTGAAGTGGAGATTGCAACCATCTCAACCGACGACTGGAGGTTTGATGTCTATAATTATCTACAGAACCCTTCTCAGTCAGCTTCAAGATAATTGCGCTACAAGGCTTTACGATATGTGTTGCTCGATGATGACTTATACTATCAAATGATTGATGGCATGCTACTCAAATGCCTAAGTACTGATCAAGCTAAAGTCGCCATAGGAGAGATGCACAAAAGAATCTGTGGCACTCATCAATCGGCTCACAAGATGAAGTGGTTACTTCGGAGAGCTGGATATTTTTGGCCGACTATGCTGGAAGATTGCTTCAAATATTACAAGGGCTATCAAGATTGTCAGAAATTTGGAGCCATCCAGAGGGCACCAGCATCGGCTATGAACCCTATCATAAAGCCTTGGTTGTTCAGAGGTTGGGGAATCGATATGATCGGCCAGATCAATCCACCCTCGAGCAAGGGGACACAAGTTTATCTTGGTAGCAACCGATTATTTTACCAAATGAGTGAAAGCAATTCTCTTGAAGAACGTTGACGCCGGGGATGCAATCGAATTTGTTAAAGAGCATATCATATATAGATTTGGTGTCCTTCAGACTATCACTACGGATTAGGGATCCATCTTTGTCTCAGATGAGTTTGTTCAGTTTGCCGATAGCATGGGAATCAAGCTACTAAATTCTTCGTCGTATTATGCTCATACTAATGGACAGGCTGAAGCTTCAAATAAAAGTTTAATCAAGTTGATAAAGAGGAAGATCGCTGAGTACCCAAAGTAATGGCATAGCCGATTAGCCGAATCACTGTGGGCTTATCGGATGGCTTGCCATGGATCAATCCAGGTGCCTCCATACAAGTTGGTCTACGGAAATGAAGCAATTTTGTCATGGGAAAATATCATCGGCTCAAGGAGGATTCAGTTGCAGGATGAGTTGACAGCCGATGATTACTATAATCTGATGGTGGATGAGTCCGAAGACCTAGTTTTGTCAAGGATATGTGCCTTGGAAAAGGTGACTAGAGATAAAGAAAGTTATGCCTTAGTCGTTTGAAGAAGGCGAGCTCGTTTGGAAGCTAATCTTGCCGATTGGATCAAAGGATAGCAAATTCGGCAAGTGGTCACCTAACTGGGAAGGGCCTTTCAAGATCCACAAATGTGTCTCTAAGGGAGCCTATATGTTGGAAGGATTAGACGGAGAAGTGTTTGGAAGGGCTCTTAACGGCAAATATTTGAAGAAATACTACCCAAGTGTTTGGATCAATTCATGATTCGGCTAAGTTCTTGCCGATCCATGCTAGCCGATGTGTTGTGGAATCATATACATCGCCTTTAGAATATTTTACCTCCACGTTTTTCCACTCTGATTTATCAAATCAGTTGTGATTAGCCGATGGGTGTTGGATGGTTTTGACTTATAATTTTATCAATGCTGGAGGCAACATTGAGAAAATTAGGGGGGGCATATATCACACAAAATCAGAAATCAGAGATGGAGGACTTCAAAATTTTTGGGGCTTCGAAAACTTTTAAGGCATTCAAGATATGGAGACTGAGTGAATCGGCAACAAACATATGATCAATATTTAAAGAACAGTGGGCCGATTACACGAGTTATGTATACAAGTTGACATTAAAAGTTCTGAAGACTAAAGTCCTATTACATGCAGAGGAATCTCTGGATAGCCGACATTGCTTTGTCCTTGATGGTATTGACTTGATCGATTGTCGCAAGGTCCTCTTCCTCGGTGCCCAAGATCACCTTTGCCAACTTGTTTAAATCTCCCAAGTACTTGAGGGTGGAAGTCACCTTGATTCTTTGTTCTTCGGTGGCCTTGGGAGATCGGCTAGCACCCGCTTCTCTTCGGTGATTTTGGCCCCGCATTGTTCCAGCCTCGCCGTAGATCGGCTTCTTTTGCTTCAAGTTGGCTGATTTTTGCTTGCGTAGCCGATGGGTCGGTCGTCAGCTCGTCCAACTTAGCTTTTTCGGCCACCAAGTTCTTCACAGTAGCATCGATCGCGGTCGTCAAGTCGCTTGGGATTGTCTGTTAGCCATTCTTTGCATGGCCCGCTCCAACTTGAAGCGGTGAAGATCGATGTACGTAGCTTTGGAAAGTGTCTCAGCCAGATCTTCAGGAAGCCGATCTTGAATATCCACATTCCATGACCAATTCGTCTACGTTAATATCCAGCCGACGGTTGATTTCCAAGAGTTTTTTTCTAAGGTCATCGGCTATAGCGGCATGATCTTGGCTGGTGGCTTCTTCTTCTTCGTTGATGAACTCCTTGATATCAAATGGGACTAGATCGGCAAGAGTCTACAAACAAGTTCAGAGTTGTCAGAATGGAGCATGACAGCCGATTCAAGCTCTTAAGAGAGGGGTAAAGCTTACTCGAACAGCAGGAGCTGGTGTAGGCACTTCTTCGGCATGGTTGCTGCCCGTAGCTGATGGAGTTCTCTCACTGGACGCATGGGGGGCAGTCGAGGGAGACCGAAGAGGCTACAAAAAGGGACAAGTGTCAGTGCAAGTCGGCTAAAGAAAAAATAAGTGAAAAGAAAAGGTGAGAATAGAAACTACTAGTGAAGTCGGCCGAGGAGGCCGATTGGCTAATCTTTTATACTACAAAGGGAATTTGGTCAGGAGTTGGATGATTATGGTTTAAAGATCAGATTCAGAGGGCAGAGTACATATCAATTGCTTTGGAGGAGAGGATACTGGTGGGGCTGGATCGTCGGCTGGTGGGCTGATGGGATTATGGCTTGAGCTGCTCGATTCGGCCGCTTCTTCAATAACTTTCAAGATTTCTTCATCCATGACTTCCTTGTTGAGAGCTTCATCGATACTAGGATCGAGGGAAGGCAAGTTGTCGGCTGGTGCAGTCGGTTTTGGCTTCTTTTGCTTCTTTACAGGAGCAGCCGATGGCCCCGCAGCTGATGGGGTCTCTCTCTTGTTCCTCGTCACCGCTTGACGAGTTTGGCCGTGCATCAATGTCTTCAGTTTCGGTGTGTCCCAGCCGATGGCCGATGGAGCATATCCACATCCGTTCGGAAGAACGCCCAAGCGGTACTCAATGGCAATGCCAGAGTTACTCACTGTGGGGGGATCCGATTCTGTCGTCTGCAAAGGAAAAATGTTTAAAGTGTTAACAAGAGACGATGGCCGATTGATAAGAGGGAAAGATTCTTAAGGACGAAAATACTTACAGAGGGGATTTCATCTGGCAGAAGGATGGTGAGGTACATGGAGGCGCGTTGATGGAAGATGTGTTGCTTAATCTCCACCCACCACTTGTCATAGGCCGCGCTCCTTTTGTGGGCCAGCTCCAAGATCCCGATGCTGCCGAGGGGTGGGCTCTCTATCTCCATTAGTTTGTTCATCATTAGCCTCGAGTCGATCACCCCTCGAGTCTCAATCTTGTCGGCATAATTGCAGCCGATCGGCAGCTGCCCAAGTCCGAACTGTCTTCCAGCCGACACAGGGTAGTAAAATTCATAAGTTTTTGCCACGTTGCGGCCTTGGTGTACCCCAGTCGGCAAGATGCACGGAGTGAGCGCCATGGTGAAAATTTCTCTACACTTAGGATATTTGTCTGAGTTGATCTCATCCAGGTTTAGATCAATCGGCAGCTCGGATTCCATTCGGTCTTCATAGAAGAACCAGGTCCGATTGCTTTTGGCCAGGCCGTCATAAAGGGAGATTAACCACTCGCCCAGCAGCTCCCTTGATTGCTTCGATCCGATATGAGTGGTTGCGGCCTCCCCAAAGGACAGACACCGTCTAGTGGTAACTTCATTCCCCTCGTCATCTTCAATCGTCTCTAAGAGGGGGAAGCATGCGTCGGCTAGTCTCGGCCGGCCAGAGACCTTCTGGGTTAATAGCACAAGGCAGAGCTGAAGGAGCCACCAAGGGCCTCCTGTGCCGATTGTTGTGTCAGCTGCTATTTTGGCCACTGCTTGGCTTAATGTCTGATAAAGATAGCCGAGGAGGAATTTTCCCAAAGGAAGTTGTGTCTTGTTTACCAGGGCCTCGGCTACCACTTGCCAATTCACTGTGGGGCCACAACTAGAGTCGCAGAACACAAACTTTTCTAGCCACATCATGAGAAATGTGGCATGCTCCCTAGCATTAATAGGCCCAGTCCCTATGTTCATGGCCACATATCCGTTCCAGCCCCCGATTGACTTGGTCATAAAGAAAAATTGGCCCTTATTGTCCAGTCGATTGGGATTGGCCGATGACATGATGTCAAGTCCTGTTAGCATGAAGACAATGTCTAAGGTTAGGGTCATTGGGCCTTGCTGCAAAGGAAGGCATTCAGAGTGTTATTCCAAAAGTATGTGGCAGCCGACACTAACGATTAGTCCTTGGGCATGTTGGCTACTGAAAGGGATAGGCACTGTGCTATTCTAATTTCTTCCCAGTGACTTTGCTAGCTAGCTTGTATCCTTTTATACCATGACGACTAGGACTTGTCAGTTGAGGGTCAGGATTTGAAGGTGTCATTCTAATAGCCTAAGTTTGGGTTCCTCATCCTATAGTGCACTCTATTGGTTTCGGCTATTATAAACTCAGTGGGGTCCTTGTTGCCGATAGGCCCTAAGAAGTATCTATGGCCGTTGATCAAACTGGGAATCATTATTTGGTGTGTGAGATGCTACAATCGAAAAAGGGGAAGACTTAAAATCCAGAAAACCTAGAATTCAGATTTGGGGCTAAGAGCGGAAAAAGAAAGGGTTTGGCCGATTGGGTGTACCTCGGGGAACTCGACAGGAGCGGAGTCTGATGGAGCAGCGGGGGTTGCCATTGTTGTGAGTGAGGTCGCCGGAGAAAGGGGATCGCCGCGGCAGAGTCGAGGAAGCCGAGGAAATCACCGGAGAGCTCGAGGGCGTTTGCTGCTTTGTGGATTGCGTTTAACGGCGTGAGTTTGTTCGGCACGGAAGGGTGTTATTTAAAGAGTTTTTGTAACGGCCGAAACAGGTTCGACCTAGGGTTGCGCTGGCGATAAGATTGCACAAAATCCGCAACATTATCGATATCACGGATTTGGGGGGCATGTGTTAACGACCAAATTTGGTAAGCAAATCCCCAAGTTTGAAGCGAGGATTGAAGCGGAATCGGAGGAAATGTGTGATCTGCAGAAACAGAGGCCGCATCGAATAAGTCCGAATCGGCTACGAAGCCAATCGGCTGAGTCCGAGTCGGACCAGGACAGCCGATAGCCGATCCCGATTAGAGGCGAAGGTAGAGCCAATCCCGGAAGGAAAGCTTGGAGATAACTATTAGGATTCGGTTTCCAAAGGACGTTAAAGATATTGACATCTATGGATAAGGTCCTGTAACAGCAATTGTATCTATAAAATAGGATATTTTGTAGATTTTCCTTTTGTAACACGGCGTGGGATCCTGTCCCGAGATATTGTCGTACTATAAATAGTAGATAAGATAGAAACCATGATCTACATGGATGTTGTTGTAACCAGATATAAATAAGACCCGAGGGCTTGTTGTAATCAATCGAACACACATCAATACAACTTGGGGGCATCGCCAACCTTTCTGTTTTTACTTTTTCTCAACGAGTTCTTGCTTTGTTCTTGGGCTGCATTGGTTTCGATCTTCAGGAGAGGTAATTTCTTGTTACAAGCGGCTTGTGGTGTCGAGGCCAGTGCTTCTATCATCATGATACTCTGATTTTGATGTTGCAAACTGCTTAATTTACCATATGAGACATATAATCTAGATCAATGTCTAGATCTATCTCATGATCAGCTAGCATATCTTTTAAGATAACAACCAACAGAGCTAGATCTAGAGATTGATTCAGATTATATGACGTATCTACCATCTCGAGGAATTCTCATTAGTCTAAATAGATCTCATGTTTCTTTTAGTACTTAATGCTGCATCTAGTCGACCTATTAAGTCGCCTTTAGAATTATATAGATCTATTTAGCTCAATGTTTATTACTAGAGATAGTGGCAGGGTTTCAGTCGGTCTTACCTATTTTAATCATCTTTTATGTATTATTACTATTAGATGTATTAGAACTGCCTTTTATATTAAGATCTTAATCTACTTAAATGTGTTAAGCTCGATATCAATCTATTAAATCACATTAACGATCGATTGATCCTAGTTTAACGTATTTAGTTCAGATTAATATCTTTTTATAAAATATATCGAGTACTAGCCGATTTACATTAGATCTGCAACATGGCTAGGCTATAAATATATATAATTATTTTTCTAATGTACTTTTAGATATAAGTGATTTATACCGTCTCGGTATGCTACCGATCTATCCCAATCACTTGGTCTAAACGTGCTTTAGGATAACAATTATATATTTATTGATATCCATAGCCAAACGAGTAGGATCTAATCTTAACCAAATGCCTATCTTTTTGTTTCTTGTTGGTTGCAGGATCAAACCAACTGACATGCCCGCTCAATCACCAAAGACGACCAATTTTGAACCTGCACTGGAGCTAAGCAGATCTTTCAGGCCAGCGCGTGGGAAAAATTCTCATCAACAACACTGAAGCTAAGCAGAACTTTCAGGCCGTCTTGTTTTTCATCAACACACGGTTAACCTGCCATATCAACAAAAACTACTTTTCAAACCATCGAATGAGTTAATTTACACCAGTTTTCAAAGATAGAAAGGACGTTATGTTTGATTTTGCGGTTGAGGGAGGTGATTCAATCAGAAGCAATAGATGAGCAAGGTAGAATAGACTTATTTAGATCTAATTTCCACCCCAAAGACCTCGACGGCCCACGACGCCAACAACAGGACCCAGAATTTGAGTTTTCGGGCTGGCACGAAGGAATTTTGTTAGGAATAAGTCCACTTGAGGTCCTTTAAAGTGTCAACGAATATGATTTTCGTCCTTCATCCACAATACCAGATACAACGGGTACCTAAACTTGCAAAACCGGTGCGAATCTTGTCCTAAGGCAGTATGGATGCTGGTTTAGTCCGACGTGGCACGTTGACTTCGCGACGTGGCATGTAGATCGCTGAGTCAACGTGACGTGGAGCTTACGTGGCAATTTGATTTTAGAGAAATAATAAAATTTGTGGACCCACCTGTCAGTTACACCAAAAATAAAAAAATGGTGGGGCCCACGCGGACCCCACATGTCATTCTCACCCCCTCCTCTTCTTCCTCCTCTCTCCCCAACTCCCTTACTGTCCAACGACATCTGCTCTCACTGACTTACTCATCTCTAGAAGAAGCAAACAAACACAACCTACTCCTCCATCTGTACCGGATTATCATAATCGTGTGTACTAAATTCCATCGAATCATGGAATTCGTGGACTCTGCGACCCAACTCACACGGCGAGGCACACAGAAAATTTTTCCCAATTCCATTTATTTTTCTCCATCGAATCGAATCGTGTCGCCTCCTTTGTTGAATCCGAGCTCGCCACTCCGCGCGCGGCCGCGAATCCCTACTCGATTCGCTCTTAGCCGCGCGCCGCCATGGGCAATCACGCGTGGCACGCCGGCGACGGCGGAGGAGGGCAACGACAACAATGGCGGCGGCGGGGCGCCGGTGGGAGGCCGGGCTGGTGGTGCTACGGGACCCGACGGGGCGGGACCTGGGCGCACGGTATGAGCTCGGCGCACGGTACGAGCTCGGTGCGCGAGGTGGGGCGCGACGAGTTCGGCATCTATACTGCCTTGGCGCGGTTACGCACTGGAGGTCGCCGAGGGCGGGCCGGTAGCCGCGTGGGGGCTCTTACGCTTCCGGCCACGGTTGGGGCGAGGCCGGGCGTTGGGCGGAGGGAGGAAAGGTGCTGCGGCGGCGGGGTGGCCGGGTGGAAGGGTCGTCGGCGGGGGCACCCACATGGGAAGCTTCGGCCCATCATCTGATTAGGATCCATGGCTGCTGCTGGTGAGTTGGGGAGAGAGGAGGAAGAAGAGGAGGGGTGAGAATGACATGTGGGGTCCGCGTGGGCCTCACCATTATTTTAATTTTTTTGGTGTAACTGACACGTGGGTCCATAAATTTTATTATTTCTCTAAAATCAAATTGCCACGTAAGCGCCACGTCGTGCTGACTCAGCGGCCTACATGCCACGTCGCGAAGTCAACGTACCATGTCGGACTAAACCAGCATCCATACTGTCTTAGGACAAGATTCGCACCGGTTTTGCAAGTTTAGGTACCCGTTGTATCTGGTATTATGGATGAAGGACGAAAATCATATTCGTTGACACTTTAAAAGACCTCAAGTGAACTTATTCCATTTTGTTAAGGCGGTGAAAGTGCATGCCTTCATGAGAGCAACTCTTGGGCTATATGCTCTATTGGGCTTGGTACATCCACACCTTGCTTCTTTGATTTGCAAACATGCACCCTCCATCTCCATACACATAGCCCATAAAAATGATAGCATACACATTCTACCGCGTAACCAACTGTACCCCGGCACGCACCTGCACAAGTTGTTACCCCCACTTGTTACAGCACTTTGCAAAGGCACGTGGGATTCAAGGCAGAAGCAGAAGCCAATTCAGAAACTGGTCCTCGAAAAAAACAATAATTAACCATGTAGAACCTTGAGCAGCCCAAAAGAAAATCGTGAATCTGACATGTTCGGTATACGGGATACTAACTTGGACAAAGACGGTCGACATACCGAACGCACATCATCCTAAAGAAGGATCAGACTAGCGAAAGAGTACCTACCGGGCCACCGAGGATATAGAGCAACCCAGGCGACACGTGCAGCAACATGTCACCTTTGGCCAAAAAAAAAACGCATGATGTTGGTACACCCCGTCGCCTGTACAGTACCGTGTACCCCCGCAAACTCCTCACGCCGGGTCACGTACCCGCACCCCGGGAGCAGCGGGGAAAAAAGCGCAAAGGCCGTCCCCGTCCGAACGTACTACGCCTCCCTGCGCGGCCGTGGTCCCGCGCGCGCGCTTGCCGCCGCCGCCGCGTGACGCGCGGAGGCCGTCCCACCGATCGATGGCTGGCTGGGCCCCGCGCGGTGGTAGCAGTAGTAGACTAGTAGTACATTGCCCATGCGCCGCAGGTCGAGACAGGCATTGTATTCAGCACGTACGTGTACGTCCATCCGTCTCGGCCGCAGTGGCGGAACAGGATTAAAATACAGATGAAGCGAAAAATACAAACTCGATAAGAACAAACAAATAAACGAACACAACACATACTATATTTATCTGTAATTATAAAAAATAATATAATACTACAATCAACAACTTAAGGCATAAGACACATGAGTAGTTACCACACATCAATTAAGCGAGTTTGTCATGTAATTGTTTTAACATCGTCGTTGACCCAGCGTCACCCTAGTGGCGGCCAGAATTCTCTAGACCTAAAGAAAAAAAGTAACACTCAAAATCTAATTATAAACAACCGTGTGACTAGATATAGGTACCATCGCTAATTGCTCAATATTTGTTCCGAAATTCCAAATCTTGAATTTTTGTAAAGTAGATAAAAAAATGTCCTGATTGTTTCTATATCTATATCTATATCTATATCTATATCTATACTATATTAATATTAATATTAATTATATATAAAGCAGTAGTGTTTCCACCTAAATTTTGTTTTCGACTATTTTTCTGAAAACCCCTTGGTTTTTCGAAATTAACCCGATGATCCACCTAGCTATTTAAAAAACCAGTTAAAAAGAAAAAAAGGTTATTTTACGAAAATTTTGAGTGTTTATAAAATTAACCCGTAGTCCCAATGTTAAAAAAGGAAAGGCTTGGATGAAAAGAAAGATTTCATGCATCCTTCTCTTCCGTCCCCATCCGCGCTACGCCCCACGCCGTGCTCGCACCTCTCCCTCCCGTCGCCGCTCGGAGCTCCCACGCCGTCGCCTGGACCTTCGCCCTCCGTCTGCATCCCTCCCTGCGTCGTCGTCCCGTTGCAACGCACGGACATTTCTTAGTCAACTATAATATTTAAACCGTTGAATAAAAATAGAAAATAAATAAATATATTATATATCTACAGAAAATTATCTACAACTTTCGTGTTTGGAGAACAATTTAACTAGGGACTACTTTTGAATTACCCTTGCATCGAGGAACATCAATTCGAGATAAATTTCATGGAATTCCCAATTTCCTCTTTTTTTTCCTTCTCTCTTCTTGTCTTCTATTCTCCTCGTCTTCCTTGCTACAGATCAGAATTCAGAAACAGCGGTGCATTAGCGGCCAAGCAACGTAGCAGCAACAGCAAGCACATAGGGGATCAAGATCTGGTTCTCTTTCTCCTTTGTCGTTGGTGGTGGCAGCAGCGTGGTGGCTAGCAGAGGCTCCTGGATGCCCGACGGCCGTCTCCTTCTGGCTCCAGGCAGGCTGGCAGGGACGCCGAAACGCCGCCGCGACGGATCTGACCCGGCCGGATGGGCTAGCCACTTAGCCAGAGCCCGGAGCTTCTTAGCCCTAGCTGGCACGGTGGAACCGGCAGGCAGCAGTACCGACAGCGGCGGTGCGTTCGCGCAAGCACGGGACGGCGACGACTTGGCGGCGATGTGGCATGAACTAGCGAAGAAAGAACGAAGATACCGGCCGCCGATTGGAATACGATGGCTCGCTATTTCCCTGATTGGCTGATTCCCTCGTGCACCTGCGGCGTGATTGCATTTTTGGCATCTGGAGGCCCAGAGGGGTGGGCTGTAGCTGGGCCGGTCGGGCCCACCTGCCTAATGGGTGGTTCCGCCCCTGCTCGGCCGTGAGCCCCTCCTTATCTTTTGCGTTGTCTCCTTCCACCCCCATGTGGTCACCGGCGTACGTGTTCCTGTTCGGGGCGCTACGTGGCCGTGGACACGGGAGAGACCGACCGCCTCGGCCAGGAGAGGAGCCAGTCCGCTGGACCACATCCACTGCTGCACGCTGCGCCTTTCTCTCGCTCGTATTCGCATCGCAACACTGCTCCTGCTGCTGGAGTCACAAGGTTCACGCGCGTGTACGGGGCTCAGGTCATAAATCGGGGCCTCCGCGCCCCGGACCGACCGGTCGCAGGAAAACGTGCCGTTACGCTCATGCCTTGCGTGAGAAGCCTCAGCATGCACCTGCTGCGCTACCGGGCCCGGCTACTGTGTGCCTGAACCGATGCAAACTCCACAACAGTGGCGCTCACGCGAGCTCTCAGTGTGGTCGGGCCCCGTCGATCGGGCAGAAATTTCGCCGCATCACTCATGGCGCGAGCTGGCCGGCCGGCCACCGAAACCCCTCGAGCTTTCCGCGCAACCAAATCATGGCCTCCCCATTTCGAGCACGGCGCATTTGGAGTTTGGACCACGCCCTTCCCAAGCACGCACGCATGCAGAATGCTTGCTGCGAACAGCAGTACAGGACGTGCGTATACCGAGCTGTATTGGGCAAAAACGAAATTCGACGGTGGTACACATAGAGTTCAAGCCGTTACAGTACGTAGTAGTAGCAGTAGTATATCATTCGGAAAAAACTCTACTCTCGGGACAATACATTTCTCATCGACTCACTCAACACAAGCAGACACCAGAGGAGCACGTACAGGAAGTACACACTGTAGGCACGAATACTCATCAACACCCAAAAAAAGCAGTTCCGTGATTGAAGAAGCCATTCCCGTTTTTAGAAAATTGCGGGAAGCGGGTTGAGCGGGAACAGGTCGCGCAAGTCCTGGAAGTAGTCGTTCTCCTGCACCGGCGAGGCCCAAAGAGCGCCGGAGGACGTGGCGCCGGCGTCCCACGGCGTCTCAGGCGACGACGGCTCGGCGTACAGGAAGCCGGACTCGGGCTCGAAGTCCCAGAAGCTGCTGCCACCGTAGACCGGAGCGTCCTCGAACGGCACGAACTCGCCGAGCTCCTCCTCCTCGAGAACGGTGAGGCTGGAAACCGCGGCCGCGGTCTCGCAGGGGCCGGCCTCATAGTCGTCCTTGTCCTCGGCCAGGGAGCACAGGGACGGGACCTTGCGGAGCACGGACGTGGGGGACGACACCGCTGGCGAGGACTCCGCGCCGGACTCGTAGCCGCCAACCGCCGGATCTTGTGCACCCGCGGAGTTGGTGGAGGTGGAGAAGTTGGTGGTGGCGCTGGGGCCGCGGAGCTGGATGGCCGCGTTGTCGTACACGCGCGCGGCCTCCTCGGCGGTGTCGAAGGTGCCGAGCCAGACGCGCACACCGCGCAACGGGTCGCGGATCTCCGCCGCGAACTTGCCCCAAGGCCTCCGCCTGACGCCACGGAACTTGGTGCTCGGCGCGCCAGGCCCACCGCCCTTCGTCAACCTCCTCCGTCCCGCAGTGCATCCGCCACCAACGACCCTTCTTCCCATGTCACCGTTCCCGCTGCTGCACTGCTCCGGCAAGGCAGCAGCAGCAGCAGGAGCAAAACCTGCCTGCGCCACCTGTGGCTGGGCAGGCGGCAGCTCCCGCACCATGCTCCCCACCCTCCGGCCGCCGCACCCCTCGTCCTCGCCGGACGAGTCCGTCAAGTCGGGGTCGTCCCAGAAGATCCGCACCGTGCGCGAACGCGACATGGCACGTACCAAGACGATGGTGGAGCTAGTGCTTCACTGCTCCTCGCTCAAAAACTCCCTTTTTAAGACGAGTGGATAAAAAAATGGAAGAAGAAACAACCAAGCCCTGCAAGCAGACCCCAGCAGGAAAGGAAGCCGCAGCCTTAACAGCGCTGCTAGCGAGCAGGCGGACGGACGAACGGATGGATTCCTCCCTGCCCTGCGGATCGGCAGGGAATAAAGACCCAAAGGGAACGCGAGGAGAGCCCAGGGAAGGCGAGGCGACGCGACGCGCAGCAGCAGGCGTAGGAGAAGGGATCGGAGTGGCCGCAATAAAGACGGCCTCTTTAACAAAGGAGAGCAGAAATGTGCAAGGCAGCAGCAGGAGGCAGTATCAACTCGCTACGAATAGCTCGAAGGCAGCGGCAAGAGTAAAGCCGAGCCCCGTCTTCTGCCGAGCGCGTACGTGCCGAAGCAGCAACGGGCCAGCGGCGCCGCGACACGCCGGGATACTAACGGTTTTCGAACTAAGTAAAAATTCGACCCAAGTACTAGGAAATGGGAATCACAGAACAGACTACACACGGCAGCAACGGGAGCGCGAAGAACAAGGACGGCAGCGAGAGCAGCAGTGGTGAAAGAGGAGGAGACGGCGGCGGCGGTGCCTTGAGAGGCGGGCTCGGAGGCGGTGATGGGATGGGAGTTCTGGGGGTTTGGAGAGGTTTTTGGGGAGCGGAGTGGAGAGACTGGGACGTGGGCTGGTGGGTGGTTAGCGCCGTCTTATAGGATCCCCCGACCCGACAGCCTCGGTTGGAACCCACGCCCGATTCCGCGGTGGAGAGCATTTTTAACTCGCCGCCTCTCTCTGGCCACAACCGTAATTAAACCTCCTCTGCCGTTTTTAACCCCTTCCTTCTCCAATCGCATTTACTACGCACGATTTCATGGGTTTACGGGCTAAGGTTCCGTTTCAAATCGCGCGCCACTAGTTTAATTACCCCGAGAGCGTCTGCTCGCTTGCGTCCATCCGTGGCTCGCCGGGTGGGTGTGTGACTCGCGACAATTTACCTGCTCGTGGATTGGAGGAGGAGTACGTACCATTAGCTGGCTGTAACTCCCGATCCACCCACCCGCTCGCGGCCTGTGTGTCGTCTCTGCACCTCACCGCACCTACGTTGCAGGCTGCGCCGCTGCGGCTGTGTCTGGGCACAGTGGCCGCAGCGCGCAAGTGGGAAAGTTACGGACACAGTAGAACGCGCGGGCATGGGATGATGGTTATATTGGCTCTATTTGGATTCAAGGATTCAGGTTAGAGTTAGAATAAGTTAGATTAAGCCAATCTAACCCAAAAATAGCCAAACAGAAGAGTTAGAGTTAGATTTTTCATCTAACCCATTCCAAAAAACTATCTCCTCCAAGTAGTGATTATTTGGGTTAGTTTGGAAAGAGAAAGAGAGGGAGGGAGGAAGCCAGCCAATGGGGAAGAGAGAGAGGGAGGGAGCCATTATTAATCTAACCAAGCATTCAAACACCCCCTTTAGGTTAGAGTTTATTCAATACTAGTTCAGAGTTTAAAACTAACTTTAACCTCTAACCGAGTTAGAGAGCCAAACAGGGCCATTGATTACTACGACGACGTGCCGTCTCCAGCCCGTGGCCCGTGCTGTTTGGGCCATGACAACGCCACCCGCGGGTGGTGCCCAGCCGACCAGCGGTCTCACCAAGTTTGCGCCATCCCTCGTCCTTACACCAATCAGCGTCGGCGGTCTCGCCAAGTTTGGCTCGCACATCATGCAGCGGCGGCACCATCGATCTCACATTCTCGTGAGGGGGGATACACCGATGCAATAGCCGATCAATCGAGCGATGTTAGCGGGTGGCATTACTGTTCGTTGCGGTGGAGGTTTCTCCACAAGCTGGGGGCACCAAACGTACGGCATTATGGGTTGATGCGGAACGTACGGCATTATGGGTTGATGCGGTGACAGACCCAAAAAAAATTATTTTTTATAGCCTGAACGAATCCACAAGTATCTGTGGCTTGCTCAAAAATAGCTTTGAGCCAGCTACCTTGTATAAAGATGAAGAATGTGAAAAAAATATAAACATAGCTGCCTACGGACCAAGAGGACAATGGTAATGGCAAGAGATGAAGAGAATCTTGTGGTGTCGATTCATCAAGCTAGCATGTGGTTCGATTGTATGAAATAGCTGGACCTCTCTCAAACAACGTCGTCAATCGAGAAAAAGAGGTTGTGATTACAAACGGTTACGACAAGAGAGGACGATATTGAAGGCCGTCGACTAATGCCTGTCTCGGGAAGTTCTGAATGGCTGATACAACTAATGCGAGACATGAAGCCCGCTCGATGGTTGTCGGTAGTTCCGTTTCTCGCGAAACCCCGAGGACACGAGTAGCCTGGGAGGTGGCGGGAGAGGATGTAGGCGGCTCCCTGTCCCTGGTGGCATGACACCCGAAGAAGAGGGGGTAGGGAATAGATGGACGGGAAACGGAAGAGGAAGAGAGGCGTTGGCTCGGCAGTTTAGATTCCTAGCGCCGTGGCGGTTCAGATTTGCATAGAGAAGAATGGTTGGGGCAGCATCGTGAGAGAAGACGAGCTCAGGTCGAGCCCAGGGTCGCCGAGCCTTGGGCCCGCCACTAGGCGATGCATGGCGTCTATAATACGGCACTGATAGCTGTATGCCCAATGGTCAGGATGGTTTTCATAGGGATTATCATCTGCGACGAGCTTGGGCTTTGGGGGCATATTCAACGATTAGCTAATAGCAGGTCCATAGTTTTGCCTACGGATAAATTAGTCATCAATGCATATGTTGCGCGACTATTCCTATTGATATTTAAAACATTAAACATATTTTATAACTTAATAATTTTTAAACTTGTATTAATAATATTGAGTTTTAATCGGTTTAGTTTTTAACTGTAGCTTTTCTATGTTTCAATAAGTCCAAAATTCAAAATTGATAAAAACTAAGTTGGATTTAGTTGAGTCGCAGTTACAAAATTTCCATGTTTTAACAACTTTATAAAATTCAAAAATAAGAAATACTCCCTTCACTTCAATATATATAATATAAGGATTCCTTGATCAAATTTGCATACGATAATATAAGCATTTCTACACACTGCTAGAGAATAGCATATTTGTCCCGGTTGATAACCCCCTGTAGTCTTGGTTGTCAAACCGGAACTACGAATCCGGGACTAAAGATTGTCATTTTTAGTCCCGGTTCAAATAACCGGACTAAAAATGCATCTTTAGTCCCGGTTGGAGCCACCAACCGGGACTAAAGATGGCGGCGTCACGTGGCTGGCTCCGCCATCTTTAGTCCCAGTTGGTGGCTCTAACCGGGACTAAAGTTTTTTTTAATTTTTTTAATTTGCTCCCGCTGTTAGCTTGCTTGCTTGCTCCTTGTTTATACACACACATATATATTTATACATATATATGAAAATATGCATATATATGTATAAATACATAACACACATATATATATAACACATAACATACATATATATGCAAACAACATCAAAATTATTTTTTTCAACGATCGAATACAACAAAATGCAACAACAAAATTGACACATATATACAATAAATTGTCCACAAATTTGTTCACACATATATACAACAAAATCGTCCACACTATATATACAACAAAATACAACAACAACATCAATTTTTTGCTCGCCGTTGCCGCCGGCTCCCGCTCGCCGCTGCCGCCTTTGTCTCGCTCACAGCCGGTGAGGAGATGGCGCCCCACCGCCGCCATCTCCTCCCCCACCGCCGCCATCTCCTCTCCTTGCTTGCCATGGGAAGAGGAAGAGGGAGAGGGAGAGGGAGAGGGAGAGAGCTGAGGGGAGACGGAGAGAGGGAGAGGGAGAGAACTGAGGGGAGAGGGAGAGAGATCTGACAAATGTGCTAAGTGTTGGATCGATGGAGAAGACGATGCGTGCTGGGGATATATATAGCCCTGAATTTTTAGTTTCGGTTGGTATCACCAACCGGGACTAAAGATAATTTTTTGCTATTTTCAATTCATCTTTAGTCCCGGTTGGTGGCACCAAAAGGGACTAAAGATAATTTTTCGCTATTTCTAATTCATCTTTAGTCTTGGTTGGTATCACCAACGGGATAAAGATAATTTTCCACTATTTTTCCAAATTTATTTGGTCCCGGCTAGGGTTAATTAAATAATTTGTAAATAGGGCCAAATTAAATTCAGTAAATATAGGTTTAAAATAATAATATTAAAATTTAATCAAACATAGATAATCCTAGATATTAATGTGCTCTTCTAGATAGTGTTCCACTTTTGCCCCTCTCTATTTTTCATATTCATCTAAAGTTGTTGTTTTTTTTGGAAAAATCGACTTTTTTTGTTTTATTTTTTTATTTTTTATGAACTTAGGAGGACACGAGAGGTAAACACGTAAAAGTTGAGCGTAAACAAGCAAAAGACGCGCTCAGAATCGGAAAAAAACTTCCGGGCTCAAAAAGACAATCTTGTAAGGCTTTTCTTGGCAAAATAAAATCACCGAACGCGGAAAAGCGATGGACAAACGCATCCAAAAAATTTTTCGATCGATTTTTATATATGGAACGTCTCGATCGGAGTCCGTATGCGAAAGTTATGGCCGTTTAAAACCGACTCCGAGTTAGAGGATGAAACGGGAACAATGCGCGTAAAACTTGTTACATGCGCATAAACTAGACGTGACGACCAGGGTTTGAATGTTCTTATCAATATTGTACATTCGATTTGTATATTATCACCAAAATAATTTTATAAAAGATTTTATATATTGAGAATCATTAGTTAAGAACAATATGATGATATGTAATTACAATGTAATGATTAAATTAAAGCTTCCTTCTATCTTCAATCACCCACTGTGGACCCCCGTTTTTGAGGCGGGAATCTTTCGTGTTCATAGTACCATTTCCTGGATCGAGTAGTTGGTACCCACGAATACAAGATCTGATAATCAAGTGCACATGCACGAATAGTCTTACATTACCATTATTACATTAATAGGCCCGAAGGCAATGTTCAACCCACAAGACCTTATGGTCCGAATACAACACAAAAACAGAATTTAGGTAAGGCAGCGGAAAGAGGCAGCGGCTTGTCAATTGCCACAGGCAACGACCGGAGCTAAGATCTAGTATGCGCCATCAGTTCCTTCGCCCTCCTGGTAATACGCGTATGGGTCTTCAGGCTCTTCATTTCCATCACGGAGGTTTGTGCATATAGCAAGGGTGAGTACCAACCGTACTCAGCAAGCCAACACAGAATTGATGCATATGATAGGGTTATTCAAAGAACATGGCTAGGCTTATTTTTTGCGCAAAGCCGCCACAATTCTTTTCACAAACCTATCGACTAGCCAAATCAAGTTTTAATTTTCACAGCTTCATTAATCCGGTGACGGTTCGTCTACCATCCATCGTGGTTCCAAGGATGGCTTCCCGCCTCCGGCTCGTCATGATTTTCTGGGAATCTACCCTTCTCGCTTATCGAGAAGTTGACCCACCAAATGAAATCATCATGCATACCCATCCCAGCTTTCAAGTTTAAAATCTAGCCAAGCGAAAGTCTTGTCACGATGCTCAATATCCAGAGCACGGCTATTCGAATAGATTGATTCACTCATACTGCAGTGGATGTACACTTTACCCGTACTCCGCGACAGCCCAACAAATGAGCCTACGCCTCAACACATGAGACGGTCACGGCAAAGCCTTTCGATAACCTCACGTTGGCAGTACCCGCTCCATGAACTTAAGCCCTCATGCACTCTAGCCGTCCTTTTCTAGCAAGTGAGAGGAGTTCGCGCACCCGGTAAGGGAAAACTTTCCAAATCTTTAAGTTTAATTAACATCGCTTAATTCCACCATCCATAACAAAGGCCGCAGCCTCATTCTCATCCCATAACCACATCATAGAGAACCATCTATGCAAGGATACCGCTCCGCTCTGGCTATCTAGTCGCTAGGTCTATACCCATTCGAGAAGTACGGTTGTACGGCTCGTTTCCGGCTATCTCATGGCTCGGTCCTTAATTGACCATGGTCGGCACTTGCCTTTTCCGGAATCCACCCAAGTCATCCAGCCACCCCAGTCTAAAACATTTGTATAGTATTTTCAATTCTCATCAAACTTGTTTCATCATTCTCATGGCCATGTGGCGCTCATGTCTCCACATGCCGTATCTCAACTACCTTCCCTAAGGTAGTTGCCCAAGCACAAAGCTTTTTCATAAAGTCATGAGTATGCATAAATCTAAGTATAGCATGGCTAGCAGGTTTACCGAAGTTATTCTTCGGTTGATTGTATCACATCGCGAGTTACAAGGAGTAATTCTAAAGGTAATCAATAGCAAGGTATGGCATAACAAGTATAGGTAACTCTGTAAAGCATGCATGTCTAGAGTTTAAAATAACATCATTTCGCAATTGGGATCGATATGTTCAAAGGGTGTGAAGACTTGCCTTGCTCGCACGCCGGTTGAGTGGGGTCTTCCGCGTAGTCGTTGTTCACCTCTTCGGACGCTATCCGTACGTGCGAAAGAAGGGTTGAATCCAATTAGAATTCAACAACATCAACAAAAAGAGAAAGATCCCAAAATGATCGCGAAAGCGGTTTCAAAACAACCTCTAACCTCGAAATCTTATAGGTTGAATCAACGAAAATGATTTCAGACTGAGTGAACCATCTTATGGTTAATATGTATTTTGCACTTAAGTTTGAAGGTATCCTAGAATAATTAGGTTTCTAATTTTATATTTCCAATAATTAATCTTTCATGTTGCAATTATATTTATTAGGGTTTTTGGAATTCTAACGACAGATAACATCATCCATGCTTGACCAATATTTAAAAAAATTTATGTGAACTTTGAAAACAATCTAAAGGTTGAACAATATTTGAATTCACAAAAAGAAGAATTAATCTATAAATCATTTTCACAAAGTATTTCATTTTAGAAGGGAAGAATATTATACTTATTCCTAAATAATAATATTTCGAAACCTTATTTTATCCTAAAATATTTCCAAAATAATTTATACTTTTACCCCTATTCTTTTCCTGTTTTTCTCTTTTCTTTCCTTTTTCCCTTTTATTTTCTTTTTTTCTTTTTCTTTTTCCCCTCTGTTTCTCTCCTTTCCTCTCTCGTCTACTACCACCGGCCGACGGTGAGGGAGAGGGCGCCGACGGTGAGGGGGGCCGGAGCTCGGGAAGGAGGGGCTTTTCACCATCTTGGGACCACGGGGTCCCATTTCTCCACTCGGTCGGGACCGGGAGCGGCGAAGAGGGCCGGCGACGCGAGGTGGTTCGGCGGCGTGGCGCTCGTCGGCAGCGGACTCCGGCGATGTATTGGCCAAGGCAGGGATCTACGAGCATCGCTGAGCCCTAGGGATGCTAGAGAGGGGTTGGTTCGGCCGGGAGGCGCCGAGGAGGCCGGCGACGGGGGTGGCGGCGGCGAGACAGGAATTGGGGCTCGTCGCCGCCGATTCCGCGGCCATTTGGCTCGGGAAACTTAGGGGAAACAACACTTAGAGCATGGGGATAACGGTGGTACCTTCAATTCGGGAAGAAATCGGCCGAGTGTGACGAATTTCGGAGTTTTGCGCCGGCGGCCGGTTAGGGTTCTTCCGCCGAGCTCCGATTCTTCCCAAAATTCAAGCAATGCAATGGCTAGCTTTTGGGGAAAAACGGGAGAAAGCACGAGGGAGTTGTGGCGAAGATTTTCGGTGTTGGGGGCTCGGCTCGGGGTGGCCTCATATAGGCGGTCGACGGAGAGCGATGCGACAAAGATCAATGGCGCAGCGGCGGCATGGCGCGGCGGTGCGGAGATCGTGCGCGACGTGCGGCAATCGCAGCCGACGCGCGCGCGCACGGTGAGCGCGGCGAGGGCGGTGCGCGCGGATCGGGCGCGCGACGCTAACGCGGCGGGTACGGCGACGGCATGGCGACGGCATGGCGCGGCGCGCGCGCCGGCCGCGACTTTGGCGACCGCGGATGGCGCGGCCGACGGCGGTGGCCGTGCGCGCAGACGGTGTCATCGGCGAGAGCGCGCGTGCGCGGTGTCCTGGTACGGCGCGGCACGGCGTCGGCGCGTGGCGCGCGCGAACGTGGTCAAGGACCTGGCCGAACACCTTTTGATGCGATGAATAGTGTACCTTTCTTATTTTACCGATTTAATTTTCCTAATTCCCTATTTCCATTTCCTTTCTTCCTAAAAATCCCAAATAAATTTTGGTATTCTAAGAACCATCTCTAAAAATTATATTTTCCACTTCTCCCTACTTTTCAAAATATATTTTTCATATTTATTTTGTTTCTTCTCTTGAATTCAAGAAAATAGGGTTTTGAATAGAGATGAATTTCTATCTTCATTTTTCCTTTTTCAAAAATATTTTTATCATCAAATCCCAAGTATTCATTGTTTTTCCCCTATCAATTAGGGTTTTAAATCAAAATATATCCTTTTTGTAATTCACCAAATTATATACGTATATGCTCTTTTCAAGGTACACACACATTTACATTTTGAAATCGTTTTCACCGCGTGATTTCAAAGCTTAGGGTTTTGTCCCATTTTTCCTCAAAGTAATTCTAGAAGAAAAATCTTATTTTGTGAACCGGCAATCCAGATCGAAAACACGATAAGAAGCAATGATTCCCAAAAAGTTTTTGTGAGTTCCGATTTTTACGTTCCGAATTCCATTCCTTCGATTTTCAGATGTTACAAACCTACCCCCTAACAATAAATCTCGTCCCCGAGATTTCTTACCGGTTGCTGAATAGGTGTGGGTATTCGTCCTCGGAACTCTTCGCTCTCCCGGTAGCTTCTTCTTCGTGTGATTGCTCCATTGTACTTTGTACATGCGCCATGACTTGGTTCGTGTCTTCTTTTCTGCCTCGTCTAGTATCTTGATTGGATGCTCCGGTAGGTAAGATCACCGTGGACATGGATGGTTTCTAACGGGGCTTGATCTTCCGGTACCGCAAACATTTCTTCACTGCGATACGTGGAATACCGGTGGACATCGGAGAGATTCTGGGCTCCAATTGGTAAGCCACTTCTCCTCTCCTAGCGCTTATCAAGAATGGGCCCACGTATCGTGGTGCGAGTTTCCCTTGACCTTGAATCTCCGAGTTCCTCGTAGTGGTGAGACCTTTAAATACACATAGTCACCTTCTTTAAATTCTAATTCTCTTCGTCGGGTATCCGCGTAGCTCTTTTGTCGTGATTGAGCAGCTTGTAGTCTCGTCCGGATCGGGCGAACCTTTTCCTCGGCCTCCTTGATTATGTCAGCCCGAATACGGTTCTGTTCACCGGTTTCGACCACATTAATGGGGTTCGACATCGGCGACCAAATAGAGCTTCGTTTGGTGACATCTTCGACCGGCTTGATAGCTATTGTTGTAGGAGAACTCGGCGTACGGCAAACATTTCTCCCAATCCTTGGTGAAATCCAACGCACGGCTCTCAAAGATATCTTCTAGTACTTGATTCGTCCTTTCGCCGCCCGTCGGTCCGTGGGTGATAAGCGGTCAAAGCGAGGTGACTTCCGAGTGCCTCGTGGACTTTGCTCCAAAATGAGATGTGAATTGGGTACCACGATCCGATATAATCTTCTTTGGTACACCGTGGAGACATACAATCCTACTCATATATAGTTCCGCTAGCTTGGCACCGTTGTAGTTAGTTTTCACGGAATAAATGCGCCTTTGGTGAGCCGATCTACTATTACCCAAATGGAATCATAACCAGTAGTTTTGGGTAGTCCCACTATGAAATCCATGCCTATCTCGTCCCATTTCCATTCGGGGATCTTGAGCGGCAGGCAGAAGCTCGCCTGGCCGTTGATGCTCGGCTTTCACTCTTTGGCACACATCGCACACGACTACGTATTCGGCTACATCTCTCTTCATATTGGGCCACCAAGATTCTCCCTTCAAATCCCGGTACATTTTCGTGCTTCCGGATGTAACGAATATGCCGATTCGTGGGCTTCTTTTAAGATCAATCCTCGCAAACCGCCTCGTTCGGGCACGCAGATTCTTTTCTTGTACCACAGATTCCCCGTCGTCTGCACCGAAAACTCCTTAGCGCGTCCAGCGCCATGCGTTCCTTGATTTCCTAGGTCTCCTCATTCCCTTTTTGGGCTTCTTCTATTTGAGTCCTCGAAGGGGTTGGATTTCCAAGAGTTTACTTCTCCGTGAGGAATCAGTGCATTAAGTCGAGCCATTTCTTCTTGGAGCTCATTAGCCATACCTCTCAATCCCATGTGGTTGCATTGGGCTTTGCGGCTCGCGCATCGGCCACTACTTTTGCCTTGCCGGGATGGTAATGGATTCCTAGATCGTAATCCTTGATCAACTCCAACCATCGCCCGTCGTAGGTTGAGATCAGCCGAGTAAAGAAATATTTCAAGCTCTTGTGATCGGTATACACATCTATACACATCACAGGGGTTCCCGATCGATAGTGTCTCCGATCTTCAATGCGTGAACAACCGCGCTAATTTCAGGTTGTGTGTGGGATAATTCTCCTCGTGGGGTCGTAATCGTCGCGAGGCATACGCTACGACCTTCCCGTCCTGCATTAACACGCCTCCTAGTCCTTGCCGGATGCGTCACAAGACATCACGAAATCCTTCCTTGTGTCGGTAAGGTTAAGATTGGGGCGTGGTTAGCTTTTCTTTTAGTTGGTCGAAAGCCTTTTGACATTTCTCGTTCCATTCAAACTTCTTTTCCTTCTTCGTAAGTTGAGTCATAGGTCGGGCTACGTGGAAAACCCTTCGATAAACCGTCGATAATAACCGGCCAAGCCCAAGAAACTTCGAACTTCCGTCATTGACTTGGGTGCCTTCCATTCCGTGACGCTTCGACCTTGGCGGGGTCTACCGCTACTCCTCCTGAAACCACGTGGCCAAGAAAAGCGACTTCTTTGAGCCGAACTCGCATTTGCTAAATTTTGCATACAATGGGTGCTCTCGTAGTTTTTCCAAGACTAGCCGTAGATGTTCCGCGTGTTCCTCTTCGTTCTTGGAGTAGATAAGTATATCGTCGATGAATACCACTACGAATTTGTCCAGTACTCCATGAATACCTTGTTCATCGTGTTCATAAAATATGCCGGGGCATTGGTCAATCCAAAGGACATTACGTAAACTCGTATAAGCCGTAACGTGTAGAGAACGCCGTCTTAGGAATATCTCCATCTAATCTTCAACGATGATATCCCGACCGTAGATCAATCTTTGAGAACACCGCGCACCCTTAAGTTGATCGAATAGGTCATCGATCCGAGGTAGCGGGTACTTGTTTTTGATAGTTACTTCATTCAGATCGGTAGTCCACACACATTCTCATACTCCCATCCTTCTTTTGACGAAGAGTACTGGGGCTCCCGGGAGATGAGTCAGGCATACAAATCCCTTCTCTTGTAGTTCTCTTATTTGCTTCTTGAGTTCCTCTAACTCGTTGGCCGGCATTCGATAAGGCCTCTTGGATATGGGGGCAGTACTGTGCATTAGATCGATGATGAACTCTACGTCGCGATCCGGGGCATTCCGGGCAATTCCTCGGGAAACACATCCGGGTATTCTTGTACTACCGGCATTCCGCCTAGAGGTAGCATGGTGAACACTCCCGCAGCTTGCTCACATAGCTTTGGGTTTTGATCCATAGTTATGCTCATCGGTGATCCCCATGGGGTGGATACCGTGACTTCCCTTCGACTACGCCTATAATTCCATTATTCTTGGTCAACCAATCCATTCCGAGTATGACATCTATGGTTTGGGGTGATAGCACCATAAGGTTTGAGAGAAACACCACGTCCCTAATCCGTATGGGTACATTAATGCAGGCATGGGGTACGGTTATGTCTCTCCGTGAGTGTACCAAAGATAGGTCTCCTAAGTGCTACTTGGTGTAGGTGGTGTTGTTTGCTTACTCGGGAAGATATGAACGAATGTGAGGCTCCGAATTGAATAAAACTTTAACTCGGTGCGAGTTGATAGAGAACATACCCATCAATACGCTCCGGTCCTCCCGAGCTTCTTCACCCGCACATGATTCACTGGCCACGTCGAAACCCGTGGCGGCCTCATTGGGTAGCGGGGTCCCGAAGCACCTCGTCCCGCCGCAGGGGTGGGGTTCCTGACGGGCGTTGCATTGGCGCCGTGCGCATAGGGGCGTTGCGTGGTTTTGGGCAGCTATTGGAATAGTGCCCGAATTCTCCGCAATTGAAGCGCTCACATTCTTTCTTCCCGGAGCGGCTAGGGTTGGTGTGGGTGTACGAAGCCGAGGTGTAGCCGACTGTTGACATGGTCGAAAGCGGGAGAACGTTCGTTGCCTAACGTTTGGCTTCCATCCAAACGGGGTGGCTCCCTGGGGCGTTGTGGCGTTCCCGAAATGGGCGAGCCATAGCGAGCCTCCTCTTGCGGTTATTGTCTACCACCTTTTGGTCATGCTCAAGTCTGACGACCTTGTTGATGAGGCTTTGAAACCGGTGTGATCCCGCCCGATCATTGGTCCCCGTTCGTCATTTAGTCCCTCAATGAATTTGTCTATCTTCTCTTCTTCGTCGGTCAGTCATTGGTGGCGTAACGGGCAAGCCGGGTGAACTTGTTCAAATATTCTTGTACCGAGGTGTTCCCTTGACGCAGCTGCGAACTCGTTTTTCTTCATCCTCATAACCCATGGGCACGAAATTCTCACAATGCACGTGAATTCCTCCCATGTTGGTTCGTCGCGTCTTCACTCGCGTTTCCTTGTAGGTGTCCCACCGCCACTGCGGGCCCTCCACTGGTTAATAGCGAAGACAACTCTATCGCCTTCTGGATTCGACGAGGGTTAGCTTTTTCTCTATCACTCTTAGCATCTTCGTGTCCATAGGTTCTTCGGCCGTGGAAAAGGTGGGTGGCTTAGCTCTCATGAACTCTCCCACTCAATCCTCCTCGATTTCCCGGTTATTAGCAATTGCTTGAGTAGCCGGGTCTCGCAAAGCCATAACCTCCGCCGGGTGGAGGGGTTGGGCTCCGGCGGTTCTCGTTGGTTGCGCGCTCGCAGCCGATGTGCCATCCAAGAAGATAGATGAATTAAGAGATCGGACCAGCTTAGGTTATGGTTCCTAGGGGATTTTTTTCTTCAAGTTCTTTTAAATGATCTTTAATCAACAAGGTGGTGAAGTAATATCAAGCTCACGAATTAAGACACCGCAAAGCGATGCTTAGGTTCATCATATTACATAAGGGGGTACATGGACTGTACACACACACATCTTCATGCCATGATAGCAACAACAACTATATCGTCCAACTACATCAACCAATTAAGGGGAAATAGAGAGTGGTTCGTGCCGCCGAGCCGGGAAGGTCCTTCCGCCTAGTCATCCAACCATCCGCAAGAGCCAGCGCCGGAAGTGGGTGGTCCGTCGTCGAAGCAAACCGGAGTCCCCATGGCTCGGAGGTGGTGGCCTCGAGTCACGCCAAATCTTCCGACTCGGTGGCCGCGTACTCTTGCGAGCGGTCCGGCGGGAGGGGGCCTCCGGTGTGAGTCGCGACGAGGGGAGCTTCCTCCTCCATTGGGTCGGTGTCGCCGGGCTCCCATTTGACCTCCATAGGCTCGCCTCGCACTCCGTGTCGGTGTGGATCCGGATGGGGTTCTCCTCTCCCGATCCAGCTCGGATGGTACCGCTACTGAGCTCGAGGTGGGTCCCATGGACGTGGCAGCAAGGGGGTCTACTGTGACGCAGTGTGCCTCGTGCTCAACATAAAGCTTGCTCCATCATGGCTTGAAAAGTATCCAAGCATGCTGGAGTCATAAGGTAATAGTGGTCGGGCACAAGGGCGGAGGGTGATGGTACAGCTCGGTGGAAGTACCGCAGCGTAGACAGACGAGTGCGCAATGCTCCTCCACTGGTTGATTTGCCGCTTGCTCTTCCCGAGCCGCTCTTCCAGCTCTACCAGAGCTTCCCCACGGGCCATGTAGCGGTCCGAGAGTTGCTCGTATTGGGCACCATTGGCCTCGCACTGAGTTTGCAGATGTTTATCTCGGTCTCCACGCCCTTGGTGGCTGGACCGATCATTGAGGCGTGATCGCTGGTCGTTGATCTCGAGCGTGGCCTCCTCGTAATGCGCTCGTCCTCGCCTCCGCCCAACGTGATAGACGCGTGACCATCGGGTTGTAGCAGCAGGGGGTAGCCTCCACAAGGTGCATCGGGTTGCCCTCTTCGCGATACGGATGATGCACGAACTCGTCACCGTGAGTTCGGCACGATGTATCGCATTAAGGCGAAGGAAGGCTTCGCGAGCCGCATCCCGAATAGCCGCTTCGCTAGGTCCCGGTGGTAGCGAGTGTGGAAGCGTAAGGATGTCTCACTTCCCATGCGGGCTTCTATGGATACGGCCGCCTCCCAGTGGGATACATTTCGAGCCATGCCTCTTGGTGTGATAGGTGGGTGGTTCCGGTACCTCAAACACCATAGTAGGGACTGAAGTTGTACCACAAACCCCTCATCTCGCGGATAGTGACCTCCCAGCTCCGTCGTGGTTTGACATCCGCTTTTGTAGGCAACTTAGGGTTAGAGGGAGAGAGCTATCATAATCATTTGGTAAAAAGGAAATACGATGTAGAAAAGGTATATTTGCATTTTCGGAAATAATAGTTTAAAACTCGATCCTATTGTAGGGATATTTCCCTTTAGCCAACTAGTTAGGGGTAGGGCGCCATTTGGTCTTAGCCTACGGTCGCATGGCTCGATACCACCTCCGTGGACCCCCGTTTTGAGGCGGGAATCTTTCGTGTTCATAGTACCATTTCCCTGGATCGAGTAGTTGGTACCCACGAATACAAGATCGATAATCAAGTGCACATGCACGAATAGTCTTACATTACCATTATTACATTAATAGGCCCGAAGGCAATGTTCAACCCACGACCTTATGGTCCGAATACAACACAAAAACGAATTTAGGTAAGGCAATGCGGAAAGAGGCGGCGGCTTGTCAATTGCCACGGCAACGACCGGAGCTAAGGTCTAGTATGCGCCATCGTTCCTTTGCCCTCCCGGTAATACGCGTGTGGGTCTTCGTGCTCTTCATTTCCATCACCGGAGGTTTGTGCGTATAGCAAGGATGAGTACCAACCGTACTCGCAAAGCCAACACAGAATTGATGCATATGATAGGGTTATTCAAAGAACATGGCTAGGGTTATTTTTGCGTAAAGCCGCCACAATTCTTTTCACAAACCTATCGACTAGCCAAATCAAGTTTTAATTTTCACGCTTCATTAATCCGGTGACGGTTCGTCTACCATCCATCGTGGTTCCAAGGATGGCTTCCCGCCTCCGGCTCGTCATGATTTTCTGGGAATCTACCCCTTCTCGCTTATCGAGAAGTTGACCCACCAAATGAAATCATCATGCATACCCATCCCAAGAGCTTTCAAGTTTAAAATCTAGCCAAGCGAAAGTCTTGTCACGATGCTCAATATCCGCGAGCACGGCTATTCGAATAGATTGATTCACTCACACCGCAAAGGGATGTACACTTTACCCGTACTCCGCGATAGCCCAACAAATGAGCCTACGCCTCAACACATGAGACGGTCACGGCAAAGCCTTTCAATAACCTCACGTTGGCAGTACCCGCTCCATGAACTTAAGCCCTCATGCACTCTAGCCGTCCTTTTCTAGCAGTGAGAGGAGTTCTGGCGCACCCGGGGTAAGGGAAAACTTTCCAAATCTTTAAGTTTAATTAACATCAGTTTAATTCCACCATCCATAACAAAGGCCGCAGCCTCATTCTCATCCCATAACCACATCATAGAGAACCATCTATGCAAGGATACTGCCTCCGCTCGGCTATCTAGTCAGCTAGGTCTATACCCATTCGAGAAGTACGGTTGTACTGGCTCGTTTCCCGGCTATCTCATGGCTCGGTCCTTAATTGACCATGGTCGGCACTTGCCTTTTCCGGAATCCACCCAAGTCATCCAGCCACCCCAGTCTAAAACATTTGTATAGTATTTTCAATTCTCATCAAACTTGTTTCATCATTCTCATGGCCATGTGGCGCTCATGTCTCCACATGCCGTATCTCAACTACCTTCCCTAAGGTAGTTGCCCAAGCACAAAGCTTTTTCATAAAGTCATGAGTATGCATAAATCTAAGTATAGCATGGCTAAGCGTTTACGAAGTTATTCTTCGGTTGATTGTATCACATCGCGAGTTACAAGGAGTAATTCTAAAGGTAATCAATAGCAAGGTATGGCATAACAAGTATAGGTAACTCTGTAAAGCATGCATGTCTAGAGTTTAAAATAACATCATTTCGCAATTGGGATCGATATGTTCAAAGGGTGTGAAGACTTGCCTTGCTCGCACGCCGGTTGAGTGGGGTCTTCCGCGTAGTCGTGTTCACCTCTTCGGACGCTATCCGTACGTGCGAAAAGAAGGGTTGAATCCAATTAGAATTCAACAACATCAACGAAAAGAGAAAGATCCCAAAATGATCGCGAAAGCGGTTTCAAAAACAACCTCTAACCTCGGAAATCTTAAAGGTTGAATCAATGAAAAATGATTTCAGTCGACGAGTGAACCATCTTATGGTTAATATGTATTTTGCACTTAAGTTTGAAGGTATCCTAGAATAATTAGGTTTCTAATTTTATATTTCCAATAATTAATCTTTCATGTTGCAATTATATTTATTAGGGTTTTTGGAATTCTAACGACAGGATAACATCATCCATGCTTGACCAATATTTAAAAAAATTTATGTGAACTTTGAAAACAATCTAAAGGTTGAACAATATTTGAATTCACAAAAAGAAGAATTAATCTATAAATCATTTTCACAAAGTATTTCATTTTAGAAGGGGAAGAATATTATACTTATTCCTAAATAATAATATTTGAAACCTTATTTTATCCTAAAATATTTCCAAAATAATTTATACTTTTACCCCTATTCTTTTCCTGTTTTTCTTTTCTTTCCTTTTTCCCTTTTATTTTCTTTTATTTTCTTTTTCTTTTTCCCTCTCGTTTCTCTCCTTTCCTCTCTCGCTTTACTACCACCGCGGCCGACGGTGAGGAGAGGGCGCCGACGGTGAGGGAGGGCCGGAGCTCGGGAAGGAGGGGCTTTTCACCATCTTGGGACCACGGGGTCCCATTTCTCCACTCGGTCGGGACCGGGAGCGCAAGAGGGCGGCGACGGCGAGGTGGTTCGGCGGCGGTGGCGCTCGTCGCCGCGGACTCCGGCGATGTATTGGCCAAGGCAGGGGATCTACGAGCATCGGTGAGCCCTAGGGATGCTAGAGAGGGGTTGGTTCGGCCGGGAGGCGCCGAGGAGTGGCGGCGACGCGGGTGGCGGCGGCCGAGACAGGGGAATCTGGGGACTCGTCGCCGGCGATTTTCGGCGGCCATTTGGCTCGGGAAACTTAGGGGAAACAACACTTAGAGCATGGGGATAACGGTGGTACCTTCAATTCGGGAAGAAATCGGCCGAGTGTGACGAATTTCGGAGTTTTGCGCCGGCGGCCGGTTAGGGTTCTTCCGCCGAGCTCCGATTCTTCCCAAAATTCAAGCAATGCAATGGCTAGCTTTTGGGGAAAAACGGGGAGAAAGCACGAGGGAGTTGTGGCGAAGATTTTCGGTGTTGGGGGCTCGGCTCGGGGTGGCCTCATATAGGCGGTCGACGGAGAGCGATGCGACGGCATCAATGGCGCAGCGTCCGCGGCATGGCGCGGTCGCGGGAGATCGTGCGCGACGTGCGGTTAATCGCGCCGACGCGGCGCTGCGGTTGAGCGCGGCGAGGCGGTGCGCGCGGACCGTGCAGCGCGCAGCGCTAACGCGGGCGGTACGGCGACGGCATGGCGCGGGGCCGGTGCGGCGTCGGCGGCGACTTTGGCGACTGCGGGATGGCGCGGCCAGACGGCGGTGGTCAGGCGCGCAGGGACGGTGTCATCGGCGAGAGCGCGCGTGCGCGGTGTCCCTGGTACGGCGCGCACGGCGTTCGGCGCGTGGCGCGCGCGAACGTGGTCAAGGACCGGCCGAACACCTTCGATGCGATGAATAGTGTACCTTTCCTATTTTACCGATTTAATTTTCCTAATTCCCTATTTCCATTTCCTTTCTTCCTAAAAATCCCAAATAAATTTTGGTATTCTCGAACCATCTCTAAAAAGTATATTTTCCACTTCTCCCTACTTTTCAAAATATATTTTTCATATTTATTTTGTTTCTTCTCTTGAATTCAAGAAAATAGGGTTTTGAATAGAGATGAATTTCTATCTTCATTTTTCTTTTTCAAAAATATTTTTATCATCAAATCCCAAGTATTCATTGTTTTTCCCCTATCAATTAGGGTTTTAAATCAAAATATATCCTTTTTGTAATTCACCAAATTATATACGTATATGCTCTTTTCAAGGTACACACATTTACATTTTGAAATCGTTTTCACCTGTGATTTCAAAGCTTAGGGTTTTGTCCCATTTTTCCTCAAAGTAATTCTAGAAGAAAAATCTTATTTTGCTGAACTGGCAATCCAGATCGAAAAACACGATAAGAAGCAATGATTCCCAAAAAGTTTTTGTGAGTTCCGATTTTTACGTTCCGAATTCCATTCCTTAGATTTTCAGGATGTTACACCCACCCCCACAATACCACACTCTTTGAAATTACAAATCCCCTCAAATTAATTTTATACCATTTGAATCATGTAGCAAAATTTGTATATTTTTATTAGGTTCAGTTTAAAAAATAAACACATTCATGGTGTTACCAACCGCACTAAAGATCAAAATTATCTTTAGTCCGTTGGTAACACCAACCAAAACATTTTAGTCCCGGTTGGTGTTACCAACCGACTAAAGATGGTGTCAAAGGTCGTCGAACCGTCGGAGCGTTAGTTTTAGTCCCGGTTGGTAACACCAACCGGGACAAAAAATGACATCTTTAGTTTCGGTTGGTGTTATCAACCGGGACTAAAGATGCCTAGCGCTCTGACAACCTCTAACAATATTTGAACCGGGACTAAAGATGATCTTTAGTCCCGGTTCGTGTTACGAACCGAAAGTAATGTTCCTAGAAATCCGTAGACTTTTAAACCGGGACTAAAAATATTTTAGTTTCGGGTACTATTCAAACCAAAACTATTGTGGATTTTGGTACTTTAACCGAAAATGGTTTCTCCAGTAATGACAATGATTTCTATGTTTCCTATTATTTCAATGATTTTAAACCCTATTAGATTCTTGGAATGGGAAATCCAAGCAATTCAAGACTGAAGTAACTTAAAAAGTAATATTTTAACCTAACCTTAATATCTGCTAAATAAACTAAAAATTTTTATATTTTAGAATGGATGAGTACTAGCAAATTATACCCCCTTCATCCTAAAATATAATAATTTCTAGCATTCAAAATTAATTCCAAGATATAGCGGTTTCTCTACTAGTTTATTGTTTCAACCAATCATAATCTTTACCCATTTAATTTCACCAAATTTTAAATTCTCATGGTAAATCCTAAAATTTCTTATATTTTAGGATGAAGATAACAGTTAATATGGAGTCTCAAATATAGACTTTTCATAATTTTATAATTCCTAGATTCATTGTAAAATACATCAAGTTGTCATAAGTTCCTAAATCATAAAATATGGGTAAATGTGGCCCACAACGTGTTGACTAGATGGTTTTTAATGTAGCGCACTATTAGGGTTGTCACAAAAAAGCTCGAGGCTTGCGATCTGCTTTAGCTCGTCTTGTCCAAAGGCTCGATTCCAGCTCACCTCGAGCTCTAGATGAGCCCAGCCGAGCCTATGCCAAAGGTCACGAGCTTTGTCGAGCTGAGATTGAGCTTGTAACGAGCCTAATAATATATTATTTTTATTGTTTACTTAATAAATTAGGACATCTCAAATATGCTATTTTTATGTATCCCACATCATAAACTAGCTTCTATCGGATATTTATCTTTTTCTTTTTCTCCTCTTTCATTAATATAGTAAACTAGAAATTAATTACTTTTTTAATTATCTTTAAAATATACATAGTTCTATATATTATTCAAACTCGATAGTCAAGCTTAAGTTTGATTGAGCTCAAACTAAACCTGTCTAAGCTCGATGGTTACACAAGCTTGGCTTGAGCTTGTGTCAAACTTGAGCCTAGACAGATGAGCGAGACAGATGAGCTCGCTCAAGCTCAAGCTCAGCTCGTTGACAGTCTATGCATTATGTTAAATGCAAATCAAGGTTATGTTGATATGATCGGTCTAATAGATAATTAGATATTTTCTGTTAACGTGAAAACTCATAGCAAGTGTCCATTTAACATATTTATAGATAGATTTCTTGATATGGAAAAGGAGAGAGAAATATAGATGTTGAGTTTGAGCTCTTAGTGTTTATAAAAGAAAAATATTATTGGAGGATGAAAAACAAAATAAAGGTATAAAAAAGTAAATTGCGTTGATGATGCATAAACTTATAAACATATAAGGTGAACGTAACTGAGGCCTTATTTGATTTAGGAACTAAAAACATTAATTCTTTCATTTTAATCATTTTTAGTTTTTAAACTCAAAAACAAAAGACTAAAGGACTAAAATTTTATTAGTCCGTTAGAGGTGCTAATTGGGACGTTACTTTTTAAGCCCATGCCCTCCCACAGCGCTCTCTCTCTCCTCTCGAACACACTCTCTCCCATAGCCAGCAAATCCCCATCTGCGCCGCCTGTCGCTCGCCCCGCGCCGCCGCCGGTCGCTCGCCCCACTGCTGTCCTGCCGCTGCATATCGATCCTCTTTTCACCTTTCTCCCTCTCGTTTCTTCCTCCTCTCTTCCCCACTCCACACGGCGGCGGAGCTTCGGCGAACCCCGCCGCGTGAGGCCAGTCCACGGGAATCGATGCAGCGCCTCGCCTGCTCGTCCGTCGGAGAGTATTCCAGGCGACGACCTGCCTCCGCCTGCAGCGCCGAAATCCGCAGGGCAGCTAGGGGATCCGACGCCGCTGCGTCCTCTGCATAGTACGGTGGAAAAGAAGAAGGTACAGTGAAGTACATGCGAATTTTAGGATTCAGAAGATCTATTGGAAATTGGCGTTTGCCTGTGATAATCATGGTTGATTGATTAGCCTTCTACCGAAGCCAAATTACTGTATTATTATATCTGGCACGGTGAAATTCGGTAGCTAGAATTGGCAATCAAACTACCAAAGCCTGCATCAAATGAAAAATTGCCGAGCTGGAGCCCTGGAAAGTGGCTCGTCTGCATCAAGAAGCCAGTTTGTACTTTCAATTGAATATGGGTAATATGATATTTGCATAGTACTAGTCTTTTTTAATCTTTATATCAAAATATCAAATAGTATGAAACTGAAATTTTTATAGTCCAGAAATTAATTTTTAGTCTCTCGACTGAAGATTCAAACAGGCCCGACTACCTAAACTTGCGAAACACATGTTTGAAGTATGGGCTTTCGTAGTTTGTGCGAACCAGCCAAAAGGGTATAAGGCCCCGAACAGCGAACAAGGTTTCTGGGTCCTCCCTCGTCGCGATATTTTGGCCGCCGTTCGGAGCCACTGCCACCGCGGGACCGACGGCAACGTGGTCCCTGAGAGTGAGAGGCAGGGGCCCAGGGGCTCAGGAGGGAAAGGAGCCAATTACGGACTGACGCGTGGTGGGGCCCTGGAGGCGTGGAGGCGGCCATCGGGGCGAGGGTGCAGGGAGGTGGGGCGGCACGTGATGGCGGTCGGTCGTGGCGGAAAAGGAAATCCCGGTCAAATCGTCGGGCGGAGCACCGGCGTCAGAGGCCCTCTCTCTGACCCCCGGAGGCACTAAACTACTCGTACTCGTTAATTAATCGCTCAATCACTCATTCGGTCCTTCCTGCGTGCTTAGCGGGTCGGACAACCCGCTTAAACAAGGTCCGCAACTGTTACTCGACTAATCTCATACGGCCAGGTTTTCGAAGGAGTATGCTTGAAGCAGACGTGGGCATAAAACCCAAGCCCAAAGCCCGAATCAAAAAAATTGAACCTGAATTCGAATTACTCGACACTCGAAACCCAAAAACTGATATCGGGTAGATAACTTGAAAACCCGATTTTATTTTGGGTTATTCGAGTTATAAATCGTGGTACTCGATAACCCAAATAACCCGAATCCGAATCGTGGACGAGCCAGCCCCCGATCGCCCGTACCGCACGCGCCGCGCCCCTCCAACCTAACCCTAACCGAGGGAGGTCGAGCAGTCATGTGACCCCGTCCTTCAGATCCATCGGCGGCGGCGCGCCGCCTTGGCCCTCCGCCTCGGCGCCGTCACCGCTCGCCGCTAGCCCCAGAGCCGCCGCCACCGCCTCGGCCCTCCGTCCTCACGCTATCGCCGGCCTCTCCCGCCGCCGCCTCTCCTCTCCTCCTCTGGCTCGCCGCTCATGCCGTCGCCGTCGTCGTGTCACGCGGTTGCACCGTCGTCGTCGCTGCGTCGCATGCTCGCGCCGTCGCCGCGTCGCGTGCTCGTGCCGTCGCCTCCCCTCTCCTCCTCCGTTTTCCGGTCTCCGCTGCCACAGCCACTCGGGTAATTTGGGTTATCCAAAATCCAAACCCGAAATAATGGATATCCAAAATTTTAGATAATAAGATGTTCGGGTAATATTTCGAATATTATTTTTAAAAACCTCAAACTACCCGACTCGAATTTTTTGATTAACCCGAGTGCCCGGTACTAGCTTGAAGCATTAATTCCTTTGTTGTGTCAAGCAGCAAGTGACATCCCGGTTAGTATCTTGCTATTGCCATTCCTTGGTTGTGTCAAGCAGCAAGTGACATCCCGGTTAGTATCTTGCTATTGCCATGATGATCTCAGCTGCTCTTTTGCTATCTCCCAGTTACCACAGATGTTCGTACATGGGATTGTATCTGATTTTGTTTGCATGCTCCTCGATCAATTTCGACAATCTGGAGATACCCTTTTAGTACTCCAGAGCAATTAAGGTTTTTTTTGGAACAAAAGAAAAATAGGGAAATTTCAGGGTCTTTTGGATCTCAGTTTTTGAAGGAAAAACTCACATTCACACACCAAAGGATTTAGGCACTATTTGTGCCTTTGGAACATATACGAGTAGCTCAAAGGAAAACTAAAAAAAATCCTACATCCATCATTTCATAGGAAAATCACGGGGGGAAAATACATCGATCCACTCAAACCTCATTCTTTTTTCCTACTCAGTGATCAATATATTCTTTGCTAATGTATTACTTCCCGTAGGGCCATTAATTAGTGATAATCATATAATTCCTATATTCGTTGTGTTCCCTGTGTTCCAAACAACCCATCCGATGAAATTCATGTATTTTCTATTCTTCTATTTTAGCCGTACAATCCTATTATATTCTTACGATTTTCCTATTCCTACGTTTTTTTTTCTATTCTACGTTCCAAAGGAACACAAAGGATTTAAATCCTATAAAAATCATAAAAATCCTAAGGGACTCTTTGGAACAAATAATTGGGTCGCTAGAATTTCTTTGAAATTCTTATGAAATGACATATTTTATGCGGATTTTTTAGGATTCTTAGCATAAACTCTAAGCTCTTGATTTTTTTTTCTTTGTGTTTTACCTCTCTGATCTAAATCCTGTGTATTTCATGTGCTCTAGTTAAACGGTTCCCAATTTCAACATATAGTATAATCCTCATCCAAATTCCTCCAAAGGAAGTGTAATTTAGTTGGTGAGGTGAAATTATATAATTGCATATTTGCCATTGTCAAATGTCAATCTGCTCGGGAAACATCTAATTGCTCTGGTGCCATTGGATCCGAAACTGCAGAACCAAAATGCCACTACTGCCGTACTACTTTCCATCAAGACATATGGCTTATTTGGTTTAAAGCCCTATCCAAATATTGATAGTGTCAAAACCAAATTTAGACACTATCAAATTTGGTACGATAGATTTGCCACTAGAAATATTCAAATCAAAACATTGACTTCAAACCAAATGTCAACAAATAACTTTTAAAGCTGCCCAAAACATTGCTAAGACACAAACAGACACTAATCCAAACATGTCTGTAGTCTTTTTGTTTAACAAAGTTTCAATATTAAAGATAAATTTAGATATGTATATTCAGATTATTTTTTTAATATTGAATTTTTTAGAACGGAAGAAGTTTGTTAGAGGTTAAAAAAGTTCCAAACGGTGATTGAATGGGGAACCCGATCCCATGTATCCCCACTGATCCAAATGATCCTTTCTGCTCTCCTCTGCCCTGTCTGTTTGTCCCCATCAAGGACGCGTGGCGGAGGGCGGAAGCAGGCACCATGTAAGATGATAGTCGAGGGGAGGGAACTGAGGTCTTGTCCATAAACTATGGTGTTGTCAAGAGTAGCGACTTTTGTCCTTTTAGGTAGAAAATGGTCTTTTCAAATTGATTCACCACGTCTCTTTTTGTTTTCTGGTCAATCCACATTTTAGTGGTGTATGACAATGTTTTCAATGTCATACAACAATGTTTCTATATCAATATATAGCTCTTTCTATGAATATACTCCCCTTTATTTATAGTATATTTTCTCCATCTTAATTTTATTATCACCTCAATTTTTGGAGGTCTTTCCAAACAATCATCCTCTAACAAGTATTTTTTTATTTGTAAAATGAGAAAATGGTTTCATTGAATGCACTACATAAAACCAATCAAATTATTTTTTTATTAATACAATTACATGCAACATTTAAAACATGGTGTAATTCATGGGCCACGAAGCGACGTAACACCTTTGACCGATGATGGTTAGTTTCAGAATGATGAATGTTTTGTTCTAGTTGATCTTTGCGCTTTTTCTTAAGTGATAATTAGACTGAGGCCCTGTTTAGTTTTATTTACAATGTCAAATTTTTACATCTCAAACTTTTGACCATACACTTTACATAAAAATAGATAGATGTTTAGATGTATATATAAATTTTTTGTCTGTCATCCATGCAAATGTATGTATTGCTACATGTTAGGGTAAAGGGTTGAGCTTGCTTCATAAGATAGTTTTCATACAGTTTTATGTCTCAACCTTTTAAAACCCAAAAGTTTAGTGAAGACAAATTTACACATGACTATAAAAATATCTAAAATCCAAAAGCAGGTGGCCTGAGATGGATGACATATTTAAGAGGTAGGACCGGTTAAGCTCGAACGGAAAATACAATAATGCGCCTTATTGAATTGTGCGCCCAATTTTGTTAGTGGAACGAGATTGGAGACTTACAATGTAGCACGAGAATTCAATGATAGGCGGTTGAGAGAAGGTGAAATACTTTAAGAGTACTCGAAAATACTGAAATTTATATACTCCATAATACTACTTGTCGTTCTATCGGTCAAACTTTTTATAAGAGTACTTGTCATTTTTATATTCCAAAATATTTTTAGATGTGAATTTTACTTTCCCACCCTTAAATCAATGTTACTACTAAAAAATACACATAGAGATCGACATTATAGGTGCTGAAACATTTAAAACTGAAACCTTTAAACGACTATAAAGTGCTGGTTTTGGAGAAAAACCAATACCTATAGTATGGGTGGCGGTTTTTTAAAAAGATCGACACCTATAATATAGTATAGGTGTCGGTTAATAAAAAACCGGCACCTATTAATATATTATAGGTACCGATTTTTTTAAAAAACGGCACCTATACAAGCGAGCCGATTTTTAAGCCGCGGCCAGGATTCATTTCTCTCCTCTCTCCTTACCTTTTTTCTTCATCCTTATCCTCTCGGACTCACTCGCTCACTCTCCTCTCTCCTTATCCTCTCCACAGTAGGCTCGGTGTGGCGGCGGCGGAGCGGCCGCGGGAGGCGTGGCGGCGGGAGGCAAGGCGCGGCCGTGGGAGGCACAGGCGCAGGCGCGGCGCTTGAGGCGGTGGCGGCGTCGGCCTAGCCCTCCTCCACCGATTCGACGGGAGGAGGCGGCGCCGGTGGGAGGGCGGCGGAGGCGGGAGGGCCCTTCCTCCGCCGGATCCGGCGAGCTCGAGTTTTTTTTGTGATCTTATTTTTTTTGATTTGTGGAGCTATAGATGATTTATCTGTGGAGGAATGATTGATATGTGGATTTATACGTGGATATGTGATGATTGATTTATAGAGGATTAAATTTATCTGTGGTTATTTTTTTGTGATTGATCTGTGTGGATGTTGTTATGGATGGATATGTGGATTTGTGTTGTTGTGGATTGGATCGATATGTGTATGGATGTGGTAGTGTGCACGGATGTGGTGGAGCTCGGATGAACCTGATTTTTTTTTGATTTTTCGAATCTTAAAGGACCTATTGATTTTTTAATAGGTGTCGACCAATAAGTACTGGTTGGAAAAACCAACACCTAAGGTGTTTTCCAACCAGCATCTATGAGATGTTCTGTACTAGTGGTGTACTCGAAGTACTAGTATACTTAAGGAATTTTAATTCTTTCATCGGAAATTAATTGTTAAATCAAATTACTAGTACACTTGGAATTTTGATTCTTGCTTCGGGAAAAAAATTAATTGGGATGTAACTGATGAAGGTAACCCTATAGTTTGTCACACCTTCATGTTTAGTATGAGATTGACTAAAATGATAAATAAATAAATAAAAACAGATAGTGTATAAATTCTAAGTATCAGGAATGCTAAGATATACTTCATCTCCTCTAAAATATAGCTATCTTTTAACTGAACTTTGACAATACGTCAAATACAAGCTTATAGTAAACGGAGCTATATTTTGAAAAAGGAGATAATATGATCGGATTGCCTTTAATTACCGCTTCGAAGCTCCTTAGCACCGTATTTGACCTTAATCTACGTAGTAGCTTGCGGTTGCCTTGCTTCACAATTTTGCCTGTACTAAAGCAGTTTGGCGGATTTATATCCTCAACATTCTATGCGTGGAGCATTATATTAAGTCATGGGTCCCTTAAGTTTTTTTTCCATTTTGGAGCTTTTACCCAAAAACCTAGTACAAACGCGCAAGCTTATATATATAAACGCACCCACCCGTCGCACAACCTCTATAAGCACGGCCGATCATCGTAAATACATTGTCGATGGATACATTATTTACCACTGAAAAATAATTAGATTAAATCATGATGCAATTTAATTTTATTTTATACTATTCAGTATAACTATATCAGTCCATCTCCACTGCTATAATTTTATCCACTATGATATAGTGATTTAGTTCTTTACCTTTTCTTTGATTAACATTATAAACTCCACAGTGAAACGTACTACTGGAGAATCGATTTTTGCGTGTATGCCGAAAGACATCTTTCCATACGAAAGGCCTGCCCGCACGCCCAAGATGGTCTGAGAAAAGAGCATTTTCGCGTGCGGGCGGCCCAACCGCATGGGAATATATATTATCCCATGCGATCGGCTTAAGAGGCCCACACGGAAAGATCCGTGATCCCGTGTGGGCCACTTAACACGACCGCACAGGATAATTGATTTTTCCGCCGTGTGGTTCTTTAAGTTGACCGCACAAAAAGATTGATCTTCACGTGCGACATTATTTTATTTGCATACTTGCATGTTGTTTAGGGTTCTCTCTCCTCTCTCTCAATAATATATTATCGATGTTGTCGTTAGTATATATACAACAATTTGCACGTATTAAGAATTAAAAGACATTAATTATTTTCTCATAAAAAGATATAAATGTATGCATCATGTACATATATACATATCATGTATCGTCTCGTAATTTAATAGTTTGAAAGCACATAAAATATAGACTTAATTAGAAATGTTTGTTCTACATATGTTCTTTTTCCCACACTCTAAGTCGTTTGAAGGTATCCTCCGTCGCAAGTTGGCTGTTCGGATCGTGGAAATCACCCAAATGGTTGTAGACATCGCGGCGGATAAAAAGGTAAATATCTGCACACAAGTTGAGTATGGTTCAATTGTCGAACCGGTTCGCTACAACTGGAATGGACGGGATCTGTTTATGAAGGAATACATTGATATAGGTAGGAAATTATACAAGATCGATCTTAATGTGTAAAAAGATATTTTCTCTGGACTTACTTCTTAAACTTTGTAGTGTATCTCTCGTAGATTCTAAGCATCTTGCACACGTAGTAGCCGCATAAGTTAGTGCTTGGTGGTTGCTTATAATACTGTGTTGAATAAAATTATATACGTCAATATTTTAAATTAAACAAGTATATATATAAGAAATATCAGTATAGAGGACATGTAATTACCGGCCATTGTGTCTTCACGAGAAGATTCTTCTTTTGCGGATTATTGACTGGCCCACCGTAGTCTACGTAATGTTTGTATGCTCTATGTAGACAAAATAATTGTTTGAGTCAATTGTGTCTTCGAGAGTACAACAACCAATATTTAGTAAATGATGCATAACAGTACTTACAAATTTAATATAATGAGAAACTCTTTCAATGTATCCACCTTGTAGTGTGCCGGATCCAGCACTACGGCCAAGTGGTCCCGCGGATATATCGAAAAAGTATGTAGTGATCACTGCAAAGAAGATATGTTAATTGTAGGTGATATTGTAGTAAAATATCTGTAGTACAGAAGAATATTACGTACCGCAGCACATAAGGAACCATAAGGACATTTTTGTCTTTGTGTACGAGCATCGCTTTGCCCAAGTACAGTGCTACGCTGACCATCTTTTTCTTGTGCATTTGTTTGATAACCATGTCTTTTTCAGACTTCGTTTTACCTTTGAGCTCAGTGAAATCTGCATGAATATTCACCGCGTGTTCCGTCCAGCAAACCCTTGTTGGGTTGATGTATCCTATTGGATGGTTGGCCTTTTCGGCGTCGTGGAATTGCATCCTAAGTAATGCAGCGGGTAATTTATCAGAAGCTAGTTTGCAAATGAATTAATTTATGACATTAAATGCGATTGACTTATAGACAAAGTGCAACAACGAGATTTATATCCATTTTGTTCAGCTTGAATAATGCGTGAAGGTCATTGAAATCGATTACCATCATCCCATTTGGTCCACGATGAAAGCATGATCCGGGACCTTCACAGTAATCATGGCAAGGCCCTTTTTAGTCGCCTTTAGGTACTAGTCATGCATCAACCTCATTTCCCAGGGCAGGTCTTCCATGACGTGCCACGGTAAGAACGGCTTCCTATACTCGTACTTTATTGGCACTTCGTCAGAAGTCCAGTTTTGTAGGTCCTCCATTTGATTTTTCACCAATTTTTGTGAATCCGACAACTTTGAAGTTTCATCTTGCTTCTTGTCAGTCGGTGCTCTCCCCCTGAAAGCCTGGAACACTAACTTTTCCTCATAGACGGCCATTTCTTTCTGATCATAAGTTGATCTAACCATTTTGGGATAACCCGACGAGGTTCAAGCTTAGTCGGACTTGGAAGATTTGTGGTTTTCTGAAGAGGCCTTTCAGGTTGCAGCAAAGCTGACTGTGGTGTCAGAGGAGATTGATGAATATCTTGTACTTCAGATGGAGGTTGTTCTACGGGGACTTCAAGGGCTGACAGATGTGGCGAATCAGGACCTTTTGGTTTAGGGGAGGAGGGAGGTGGGGAAGCAAACCAATTAGGTGGCGAATCTAGCCCTGGTGGAGAAGGCGGTGCAGGAGCAGCAACAATCTTAGGAGCCAGCGGGACTGGGGTTGAAGGCGATGGACCGACCAGTAGGATATCTCATCAATGCCATAGTATGAACTGATTCATCGCATCCCCAAGCAGTTCTATCTCTTTCGGTGCTGGAATATCTAGCTGTAAACTAGTATGCTCTGCATGCACCTTGGCCACTTGCACCCTTGCATATTCTTCAGGGATTGGCGTGTTGTGAAATTGATGTCCTGGTATCGCAAGTCCTGTACCCACCTCCTTTCTCTTCTCGGCCCTTCCTATCGACACGAGCAGGCTGCACAACGTCGGAGCAGTGATGTTATCTACTGGATAAGGTGCCGTGTCTACTGACCCGGCACTGCTTGGCACCTAAACTATTGGTTCTTCATAATGCTGGAATAAGTTTGGGAAGGCCTTGCAATTTTGAGCAACAAGAGAATACAAATGTTGTTTTACTTGTTTTTCATTTTTTCTTCCAATTTTTGTTTGTACCTATCCCGTTTCTTGTAACGCGTAGATTCCTTTGGAAATCCTTCCTTCCAACTTGTCCGTGACGATAGACCCCTTACTCGTTTGGAATTTTCAGGGTTGCCTAATGCAGCTATCAGTTGATCATTTTTCCTCTTGGCAATGAATTCCCCTGTTTTCTCTTTCTCCGCAATGTTGTTCAGACTACTGGTCACATGCTCGATATCAGGATCCTCGAAAAGGTTCTCTCCCTCGTCGGTGACTTGGCTCGTGCTCCATGCCCAAAGTCAGTTTTTGCTCCTTTCCTTGAGTGCTTCTACAAGCAGGGGCTTGCCTTGGGCTGTAAATTTCTCTTCAGTTTCTCGCCACTTCTCTACATGGCCATCGTAGTCGCTCGAGCCCAATCGGTGCGGGTACTTGTTCCTTTTAGCTAGATCGGACATTTTTTTCCTTTGCGCTAAGGCTTCCGGGCTCGTCATCTTTGTCACGAACTTGTCTCATTCGGCGAGCGTAATACCACCATATTCTTCGAATGGAGACTTGTTCTTTTGCACATAGTTAGTATTCATGTCCGACTTCTACTGCCTCCATCGATGCGCCATCGTTTTCAACACAAACTCTTTTCCCAGAACCTCTGAACCAGGCGGATAGACAAGCCACTTCTGTAACTCATTCCACATAAAGGTCTTCTGGTTGTCATCCATCTGCTCCCAGGAATCTATATTTAAAGGGTCATGGGTTCTGGCTAGTACCCCGCATGTGCTTCTAAATTTTGTCATTGCCACCTTTGGCTCCACTGGCTTCCCATCTTGGTTCAGAGAGGTGATGTAGTATGTCTCTTTGGGGGTTGGTTCTTACTTCTCTGACCTTGTCTTCTCTTTTTACGTCCTCCAGCGCTTGTAGACATGTCAGTTTCTACCGGACCAGACGTTGTTGTATCCGTCTCGACTTCAGCTATGACGGCAGACTAGGCGGTCTATCTTTTTGAGCGGCGCCTTGTTTCCATCTGTACATACATCAGAAAACGTTAAACGCGACCAAGAGGGAGACAGAGTAGTTTATAACACTATGGCTCGACTTACTCCTTGCTCGATAGGGATGTAGTCGAGGTCTTCTTCAACCGGTAGTGCTGGCGTAACTTCTTTCTCAAAAGGATCACTTGGTGTCTGCCATGTGCCTTCTCTCGAAGCCTCTTGCATTGGTTCGATATTGAATGTCTCCGAGGGAGCTTTCTCGTTCGACATTATGTGCCTAGGCCAAATATTTCCTCTATAAAAAATGTTCCATAGATAAAAAGAGGGTTTAGGTGTCCATAAAAAAAGTTCCAACCCATAGCTAAAAAGAGGATTTAGGTGCCAAAAACTTCTCGAGTATTTTTTTTAAAGCGACGCATAACTTTGATATAGTTCCATCATATATATCCCTAACTAGGAGTACTCCCCTTAACTTCAAAACATTTATCATACTCCCTAACTAGGAGTATTTATCATATATATCCTCCCTAGGAGTACTCCCTAACTAGGAGTATTTATCGTTATAAATCTAAAAACATAAAAACTCCACTTTTTATAAAAACTCCACTGGGTTTCATTAGCATAGAATATACAGACATCTCCACTTTTTAATCATGTTTAATTTAATTAATTATACATCGTCAACGCTTGATCCGATAATTTTCAAATGGTTGCGGCAGCAAATCCGTGTACATGAAAGAAGCTTGACCTCCCTAATTTTAGAATTTTAGCCAGTAGGGAGTTATTTTATTCTGTCATTATTTTTTTCTATACTATCTGTGAGCTTCTAGAAGCTATAGGTCAATCATACTTGTGCATGCGAGCTGGCTCCCTCTAATTAATCACAGGAACGGCGTCGCCATGTTAATGTGTGTAAAGTTTTGGTGATATAATTTATTGGCTAGTATTATATTAGAGAGAAATTTTCATTTAAAAAGCGACACCGTTAATCTTCTGGCACCTGTCCCTCCTAATCACCATAGGGAGTGAGATGGCTAAATTGCAGCCATAGGACATATACAATGACCAACTTTTTTGACAAATACAATGACTAACTTTTTTTGACTTTGGAAAACAGTGTGGGCTGTTACTACTACAACTAAAAAAAATCATCAACATAAATTCTAACCCTTGTGAACATTTTGTTGAACAGTTGGCGTGCCATCCCAAACAGTCAAATTTAACACTCTAACAGTCAAATTTACCGAAATAATTCATCAACATCAAACATTCATATAACTTATAAAATCCATATTAAATTTCTCATCAAACTTAAATAAAAAATTTCTCATCAAATTTTTCATCAAAAAAATTGCACATATCACATTTCTCATCAAAATTTTCATCACACTTCACATCACATTGCACATTGCACATAACACATTCACATATCACAAATTTTTCATCACACTTCACATCACATTTCACATTGCACATAACACATTCACATTGCACACAACATTCACAACACAATGGCGGTCGGTGGAGGTGGAGGTGAGGAGGAGAGGAGGTTACTAACCGATGTAGAGGTGGGTCGGGCCAGCGACAGGTGGTGGCGTGGTGGGGCAGGCGGCGGTCGGACAGTGGCGCGGTGGAGGCGGTGGTCGATGAGGCGGGGGCGGTCAGCGGTGGTCGTGAGGCTGAGGCGGTCGGGATGGCGGTCGTGAGGCCGGGGCTATCGGGGCGGTGGTCGTGAGGCCGACGGGCGTCGACGACGTCAGTGAGGGCCGGCGGGCGGTCAGCGGCGGAGGGAGAGAGATAGATAGATAGAGAGAGATAGATGGGCGGCGTGGGGATGGGTGGCACGGGGATGGGCGGCTAGCGGCAGCCGGCGGTTGAGGAGGCGTGGGGACTTAGAAAATTTTGGCAGCCTGACGGCACAGATCTAGAATTCGCCGGGGACTTAGAAATTTTTAGGATCCGCCATGACTATATATAGGCGGCGATTATCGTGTGCGGTCGGCTTAAGTGCCCGCACATAAAAATATATTTTCGTGCAGGCCACTTAAACGGCCCACACGGAAAGATGATTTTCCCGTGCGGGTGGTTTAAGCGGCCCACACGAAAAGATGTTTTTTTCGTGCGAGCGCTTAAGTCGCCCGCACGCAATAATTGACCCCTTATATTAATATATCAATTCATCACATATTAATTTTATTAATTAATGTAAATTCTATTTTATTAATTATTCTATTTATTAATTATTCAATGTGAAACTATAAAACTAAAAAATATCAATGCACATAGAAATATCTCAATGCACATATTAATTTTATTAATTAATGTAAATTCTATTTTATTAATTAACATATTAATTATTCCATTTATTAATTATTCCATCTCGAAACTATAAAACTAAAAATATCAATGCAAATATTAATTTTGATTCTATATTTAATTATTCCATTTATTAATTATTCCTATATTTGATTCTATCCCACATACAAAAAATTCAATCGATTTCGGTCAAGTCAGAATATATCAATTGATCACATATTAATTAATTAATGTATTAATCATCTAGACAAATGCCATAAGTTCGATATAGAACCACACATTCACTCGTAACACCATAAGTTTGATACATTCGCTCGCAAAAACATATTGTACACAAAAACAAACTAACGTTTCACAATTTTGGATTAACATCCTTCCGCACAGATAAAAACTTTGATTCGTCGAGGACACTCTCAATGCGTTTGATCCGCGTAGGAAGATCTGTGAATAACGAAATGGCGTTGTATTGATTATAATCAGACACGTCTTTAATATTGTCAATACCAATGATGTGTTGCTTGCCCGATACAATAATGTCCATCTTTTCATCGAAAGGCTCTTTCACATAAAAAACTTGTGCAACACGCTTGGCAAGGATCCATGGATCATCCTTGTGTCCAATTTTACTCCGTTCAACACACGTAAATCCAAATTTATCTACCATGTTGTCTTTCATCCATTGGCATCTGAGAACAAGGATCTGAATGTTTAAACCGTCGTCAAGTTCCCAGATTTTTTGTATGATTCCGTAGTAAGATTTCTTCTGCCCTGTTGCATCCAACGCTTCGACACGAACCCAACTGTTCTGTGCTGAGCTTTTCCTGTCTTTGCTAATTGTGTACAAAGAATATCCGTCTATGTCATACCCTTGCCATGAGGTCACAAGGCTTGTTGGGCCAGCTGCAAGTCTTTCTATTGTTTTTTCCTCGAGTGATTCACCAGACGGTATCTTTTGATCCTTCAGGCATTGGGCAAAACTGCGCTTCTATTCTTTCGAAACCCAATCGTCGGATCGTCCAGGATTGCATGCTCTGATATCGAAAATGTGTTGCTCAATGTAGGGCTCCACGATGGCAAGTTGTTGAAGCACACTGTTGTGTGCATCTGATACCGCTTTGTAATCATTGTCGTAGAAACATTTTCTTCCCACAGTCCCCTTCCCAGATAACCTTCCATCATGTCGAGGCATCGGTATCCCAATGGGGTTGACATCTTTCATATAATCTTGGCAACACTCGACAACCTCCTCAGCTGTGTAACCCTCTATCATCGAGCTCTTCGGATGAGCATGATTACTGACATACCCTTTCAGAACATCAATGTATCGCTTGTACACTCACATTTGATGTAGGTATAGAGGACCAAGTTCAATAATTTGGGAGACAATGTGAACGATGAGATGTTCCATCATATCAAAGTACGATGGAGGAAAACCATCTCTAGCTGGCAAGCTGTCTCGACTGCGAATTTCTGAAGGGGTCCTAATTCTTCTGGATCAAAAACTTTCTGTGTAACACGATTAAAAAATAGCACGGTTTTGTTATCACTACCTTGGTGTGTACTGGCTTCATCGCCCTTATAGCGATAGGGAGGAATACCGTAAGCATCTTATGACAATCGTGAGCGTTGTATCCAAAGATCGACAAATCTTTCATTGATACTAGTTTCCGGATATTTGATGAGAATCTAGTCAGCACTTTCAAACCACGAAGACATTTACAGAAAGCTTTTTTTCTCTTCTTGTGTCATTGAGTAACATGCCGGTGGAATCTCATTCTTACCATTCGTTAGCTCTTTCGGGTGGAGATCTTTCCTCAGGCCCAAATTGATAAGGTCATTACGTGACTTCAATCCATCCTTTGTCTTACTAGGGATGTCAAGTAAAGTCCCGATGGTGCTGCCGAACACGTTTTTCTCGAGGTGCATGACGTGCATGACATCGATGGCATGATAAATCTCTTGGTCTTTCCCAGTACGTCAGGTACTTGAAAAAAATTGAATGTTTCTTGAAGGACAACGTGTTTTCTACCACTTCTTTCTTCCTCTTGCCTGCAGCAGTCTTTCCCTTACCGAACACAACCTTTATGCTCTTTGTCAGCTTGAACACCGTGGAACCATCCTTTGCTTCGGGGGTAGTACCTTTCTCAACAGTTTTGTCAAAAAAGATAGCCATCGCACGATACCTATGCTTCTGTGATAAGAAACAACGATGACGCATGTAAACTAACTTTTTTGACGAGGTCAGGTATATGTACGATGTGTTGTCAAGACATATCGGACATCCGGTCTTTCCTTTAATCTGTCCTAAGAGAGAAAATTTTGGTAGTAGATCATTTATAGTAACGAATATGATAGCAAGTAGAGTAAAATACTCCCGGGGTACGCATCAAACAATCGTAGACCCTCTTCCCACATTTCTTGCATATCCTCTATCAAAGGTTCAAGAAACACACCTAGGTCGATGCCAGACTGTATTGGCCCTTGTATAAGGATAGTCAACAAAATGTACTTTCGTCTCTGACATAACCATGTAGGAAGGTTGTATATGGCAAGCAAAACATGCCAAATGTTGTGCGAGTTGCGTAGGTCACCAAACGGATTCATTCCATCCGTGCTCAACGCAAACATAACATTTCTCAGATCCTTTGCAAATTCTGAATGCTTTGAATCAAAGCTTCTTCATTGTTGAGCATCAGCGGTATGTCGAATTATACCATCTGTCTTTCGACCCTCTTGATGCCATCTCATCAACTCAGCGTCGGTGGGGTTCGAGAACAATCGCTTCATGCGATCTTTCACTAGCAAGTACCACATCATCATGGCCAGAATCTTTTTTCCTGGCTCGATGTTAATGCCAGGATTTGGTAAGCCTTGGTGTCCCCATTGGCTAAGTGTTCATATCGACTCAAAGCTAGTATCGGCTTGGAGTTCTGCATCAGCCGATGGAGTCTCCATCGGCTCAAGGATTCATATCGGCTCAAAGCCAAAATCGGCTTAGAGTTCTGCATCAGCCGATGGGGGTTTTCTCTTATCAACATCTCAAGCAGTCGGTCTCGTTAGATTCGGTTTGGGAAGATCTTATCCAAAAGAGACCGAGTGCAGGGAGGATGCGGCTTATATCTATTAATTAGGAAGAGTTTGTTAACTTTTTATTTTATCTTTAGGAAAGCATGTTAGTGTTCAATAATGACTTGGTTTGTTTCTTTTTATCTTTAGAAAAGTTTGAATTGCAATCTGTTAGGATCTTTATCAGCCTACGGGTATAAATATGTAAGCCGAGGTTCATGTAATATTAATCTCTCGATCAATACACCTTCGAAGCATCGCCACCCTAGTTTTCTAGGTTTTATTTTGACGAGTTTTTGTTTTCGAGCATGGGCTACATCGATTGAGTTTGACCTCCTGCAAGAAGTGAGTTCCGTCATCTTCGCTTGCGCTGGAGTGGCTAGGACTTCCTCGGTTGAGTCCGATATTCTAATCGGACCGAGGCAAGTGTTGCCTATCTCGTATATCATCTCTATCTCTAGTTCCATTACTGTTGATAGTCACATCGACTTAGTTAGGACTTTCTCGGTTAGGTTTGATATTCTGATCAAGCTGATGTTTCTTTAAACATAATGCCGATTTAGATAGATTTGTTATATCCATCACATTAGACAGATCTATCGGCTCATTGAGTATTATATTATCATATACAATCTCGTGTTGCATTGGTTAGGTCCGACCTACTAGATTGTTGTCAATAATCTAAGTCTCGTTAAGCCGATATGTTCTTGCTAATGTTTCATCGGAGAGGTAGCCAATCTTATCTGATGTATTAAATTTCTCTTCGATAGTTCTGCTGTCTTGGTTAAATTTAACGCATGACCACCTTGATCAATGTTATATCAGCTTGTCTAAATCTATCAGGCAATCATCAACCTTATGCTGCATTGGTTAGGTCCGACCTATGAGGTTGTGGTTGTAAGTTGGATTTATTCAAATCAATAGGCATCAATCATCGTTTCATCGGGGTTTCAGCCGATGAGTTATCTGGACGTTGCATCGGCTTACAAGGATTATATATAAGTTGGATTTAGCCGATTGCAGCAAAGCTTTCATTGACTACTGAATCATTTGGATTTAATGCCATCGGACCTCCAGCCAATGTATGCTTTGACCATTGGATCAGTATTTATTCTATCATACCATTATCTGTCGATTGGTTTAGTATCTTATTACATTATCATCAGCCGATCGTCTTTATATTATTGTTTACACAAGTGTCGAAATCTACATCGGACATATAGCTGATTATTCAAAACCTTAAATGCATCGGCTAACATCGACATTGGTTGGAATCATGCTATCGGCTTATCAGCCGATCGGCTGTCAACAGATCGGTTGTCTCGATTATCAGCCTATCGGTTGATATGCTTTATGTTCTGTTGTTTTGCATGTCTTGTCAGTGGTAGGATCAAACTGACTGGTACACTCGTGCTTCAATGATTTTAGGACCTGCACTGGAGTTAAGCAGATCTTCCAGGCCAGTGTGTGCTCTAACGTCAACATATCTTTTGGCACCACAGCAGCGGTACAGATTTGGCGTCAACACTCGACCAATGCATTTGGTTCAGCAACATCACTATCGGCGGCACTGTTACCCGTTTTGTACCTACTCGCCCCACCAGTTGGACACTTGTCCAAGTCAGCATATTCCTTGCGATAAAATACACAGTGATTACACTACTAGAAAAAACCCTGTAGATACGTTGTAGTTGTAACGCTGTATAAAAGCGTCTCTATTTCGACACGTAAAGATGTTTTTTGACACGATTTTGAAAATGTGTCAAACCGTTACGATATTAGACACGTTTATAGTGTTACTAATCATATAAAGACATTTTTAACACGATATTGAAGTCATCTCAAAATGACACGGAGGTAGACACACTTTGAAGCGTCATTATCCCATAGATACGTTATAAAGCGTATCAAACAATTGTCTATAGTCAGGTATAGATGATTTCTGACTTGATTAGAAAAATGTATTGAATTGATACAAAGTTTGTCATGCTTTCAACCATGAATAGCATGTATATACGTCGTAAAATGTATCAACTAACCATCAATAGAAAATGACACGGAGTTAGACACGCTTTGAAGCGTCATTATCGCATAGACACATTGTAAAGCATATCAAACAATTATTTGTATCTGGGTATAGATGCTTTCTAACTTGATTAGAAAAATGTATAAAATTGATACAAAGTTTGACATGCTTTGAACCGTGAATAACATGTAGATACATCGTAAAGCGTATCAAATAACCAGCAATAGACACGTAAATATGAATTTTGATTTGAAAAGAAAATGACATTTATTTGGATCAAGAGAATCTAATTTTGAAATCATTGAGAAGGATGAAGAAACAATATATATGAATTGGTAAAAAAATACAACATTTACATTATTTAATTATTGACGAGGATGAATAAATGATATATTTTAATTGTAAATAATTTTTGTAATCATTGAAAAGGATGAAGAAATAATATATTTGAATTGTAAAAAATACAAATACCATATAACCTAGTATTTATATTATTTATATTTAATCATTGACACGGATAAAGAAATATAATTGAATTTTATCAGCTTGAGGAAACTTGGATTCCTTGAAACAAATTCTAGAACTTATGTTCTGCGTTACAGATAACCAAAACTAATAGAATATCTAAAATTGACTCTATTTCTAGACCATCAGCCAAAAAGGATTAGTCGCTATTTATTTCTCAAACGTTATTTATATGTATCCAATTTCTTTCCTTTTTTGGCACTTGGCCTAACCGTGAAATTTTTCAAAAACGGATTGATTGACCAATTCCCTATATACATGCGAGCCATCAGCAGTGGCACTATGTGTGTGTGCATCAAGGGGAATGGTATGATTCCATGATTGAACTGAACAGCCATGATTCATCTCGCCGGTGGGAACCTCTGAATTAGATTGTACAAGGATCACTATTGCCCACGGGAATGAGGAACAGGATAAGGGATGGGGGTTTGTATTGAGTGCTAGCCTTATGCCGAAATGAATATATTTTGCTAGCTAATCTTGCAGGGCCTGCAGCATGCACCCAGTATTTAACTGGAGCAGTCATCAGCTTTTAAATTATATTATGCTCTTTGAAACCAATCGAGAGAGATGAAATTTGTATGACGAGCAAAAAAGTGAAATTTGAGGATTAATTTGCTCGGTTGGGGATTCCTAGAACTGAACACTAATAAGAAAAATAACACTAATCAGAAAAAAAGAAAAGGATTTGAACAGTAGTGGACAAATTGGATAATTAAATAGATAGAGCTCATCAGATTGACCAGGCCGTTCTGGAAGCAAATTAAAGGATCAGAGAGAGGCAATCTAGTGCAATTGAAACAAAGATTATTTGGTTGGTGATCCAGTGGAGGTTCTGAGAAGAAACCTTCGAAGGAAAAAAGAAATGAAACTCAGGTAAAAAAAGAATCCCAAGGAAATTATATGGTCTCACAGAAAATAATTGAAGAATTAACAAATCTGGGCTTAGATCCACAACATAAAATCCTAATCAAGGACCACGGAAAGCTGGAGGGATTAAAAACTGCATATGACTTTTGAGATTAGGAGTGCACATGATCAGTAGAGATATTTTCAACTCAACAGTGATAAAACCCATAACATGAGATTAAAACAGAGCTGGAACAGACCCATAACATGATTTTTGAGATTGAAAACCCATAACATGACTTTGAGATTAAAAACTGCAACAGAGCTAGAACATACTGCATATGAGATGTAAAAGAGATTAGGATTTCACATGATCAGTAGAGATACTTTTCAACTCGACAGTGATGAAACCCATAACATGAACTCAATTTTCATTTAATCATGTATTTGATTTCCTTCTCCTGCCCTTCCCAAACTTTTGGGGCTTGCCACTGCTTCCTGCCTCCTGAGGATCACTGTTGCTTGCTTCTTTCCTTAAACCTGTTCAAATATATGTTAGAAATGTTACTATGTTTTTTTATAAAAGAGCAAATCTTTCAAGCAGGTTAACAAAATAAAGAGAGCCGTTACATGAGGGATACGGAGACACCATTAAAAGCAAACAATCTATATGGTTTGCATAAGTAAATTTATAAGTTCTATATAACTTGCATAATCTTTCATGCAAACTATCTGAAATAAGGTTATGAGTTTTGAAATAAGTTTGCATGCAAAATAAGTTCTGCATAAGCAAACTATCTGAAATAAGTTTGCAAGCAGTCACGAAAAAGAGACCTCAAACCTTTAAAAAGATTATGATATAAAAACGGCAGTTGTACACTAGTCTGTTTTGTTCACCAAAAGAAAGTGAATGAAATGGAGAATAAAATGCAACGCATGGGTGGTATCATGAAGCACTGGCTTGGTTTCATGTTAAAAAAGTTTCCTGAAGAGGATTTCATAAAGGAAATGGTAGCCGATGTACATGATGATGAAGTAAGCATCCGTTCCTTCTACAGAATGACAACTACATCTTCTTTCTCATTGATAACAATGATTAGATATGCTATTATGTTCTAAACATCTTAATGGTTCAATTTATTACTTATACATATATGTGACCTTTCATATTACAATGAACTGTATATATGCCTACCACCTAGAAGTAATCCCTCCCTCTCTTAATTTTACCACCTAGAAGTAATCCCTCCCTCTCTTAATCTTTTTTCAAGGATGAACATATAGAACCAGAAAGTCATACTGATCATAGCTCTGCACACTCAATTGGTAATATGCACTCTCCCACAATTAAAGTGCAGATAATAGAGTACATACTTTATTTCTAATGTACTCAGCTACAACAATAATATTAAAGTTTTTGCTAATGTATTATGTAATATGACCGATGACACTTTGCAGCATGAGACATCTAGCGAAGCCCGTACGTCTTTACGTATTGAGCAAACAGTTGCAAAGGTAACCTTTCATTCTGCATGTTGTAGACCAAGTTGAATGTGCATCTATTTTAGACATACATGTGCATGTTACAGTTTGTTGTATTTTAGACATACATGTGCATGTTACAGCTTAATGCCCTTAGCATTATTATTGTAGCATATTTATCCTGTTGTATAACCAATCAGACAACATGGCAATGTGAATGGAAACTATATTATTACTAGGAGGATGCATTTTTATACTAACTATTGCTATTTACATGATTGGTTTTTGCACTCGAAGCAAAACAAGCACAGTTAAGTGCAATATCTCTGTACTAATCACACTCGCTAATACAGAAAACGTGGATCTATAACATTCTGAGCTAGCTGTTTTTGACTGGTTTTTAACTCCAACCTGAGATGTGCATCTTTAACAATCTGAGATGTCCATGACTAATTTTTGACTCCAACCTTTTTTACTGCAAGAAGCACATTTTTATAGATCAATTGATGAAGATAATGGTAATGCAGCCCCAAATTTTTCAGAAGATCCAATATTGGCAAACATGGTATGCCTAAGCTAACATTGAAATATTGTTTATAATGAGTTAACTTGCTTTAGTGATGTTGTATTTTGACTAGTATAAGCTCTGCCTATTCTAGAGAACTCGAAGAATTAAAGCCATAGTTTCAAACTGTCAGAATCGGTATGCTTCTATTCCGTTTGTTTCTTTTGTAATTAGTTAAATGTACAAGACTCTTATCTTCATGTTTTGCAAAATGGTAGAGATATTATCCATTCTATCTTCTTTCCCTAAGAAACAAAGGAAGAATTGTGGCCAAAGCGCAGTTAGTGACTAATGATTGCAGACGAGAGATTAGAGGAACCATGCTTGGAAAGGAATATGTTGGGGTTTATGTTGAAGGGCTTGAAAACGTTGACATTAGAAATAAAGGAGATGAGTTGATACCTAGGCCTATTTTTTAGATTCGTACACTACTAGATGCTATTGGCTATACTATTCCTTGGCCTCGTTCCCACATAAGTTTTTTTCTAAAAGATTAAACCTAGTTTCGTTGTATCTTTAAATCGTGTCATTCATCAAACCCCATGCCTCGTTGCAGGTGAAGAAAGTTACAAGTTCTCAAGGAAGAAGTGAAGTTGCAATGGAGAAGGGCAAGAACGGACAATGAAGCATATGTTTTATTGGTTAGTGAAAAATTTTGAACTATTTGTATGATACTGTCGCTTTTTGTGTTTCTTTATCAAGATAATTGTCTTGTCCATAGTACCTTAAGTACGCACTTATTGGTTCAAAGTCCTCGCTTTATTTTTGGTGAAGCAAAGAATTGATTGTCAATGCAATGTCATGGATCATTTATTTATAAATTATTAGCCAATTAGAAAATATAAAGATATATTACAATTATAAATACAAATAAAAGAATCATTATATATTAGTACACACAAAAATACATGTATCTACAAATCGTCTCTATGATTCTTAATACACAATATGATGTAACTATAAAACATGTTTATATCCATAGACGCATAATAAAAATGCATGTACGATATTGTTTCTATATTTGTTAACACGTATTTTGGTGTTACTATGAAATGTGTCACTCGCCATGTCACCTGACACATCACCTGCCATGTCACGTGCCACATCACCCGCCACATCATTTGCCACGTCATGTGCCACATCATCCGTCATGTCACGTGCCATGTCATCTGTCATGCTCTACTAAATCGTCTCTACAATAATTGCTACGCTATAAGGCGCCATTACAAAACGCGTCTATATTAGTATGCATGTGTTGTATATGTATCCATAAATTATGTCTATGTTTCTTAACACTCAATGAAGCGTTACATTACTACGTAACTACACCACTAGAGACGTTTTATACATGTGTCTCCAAAATTGTATCTATATTTTTTCATATGCATAAAACATGTTTATGAAATGTCTCTTTCTTTCGTAGTAACACTTAAAGAATTCATATCTACAAGGCCTGATGCGCTACGTATGAAGATGCTTCTAACATGCTTTATGAAAGTGTGTCTATATTGACATAGAGATAAAATATAACATGTCTAACCCTAAATCTGACGTAGCTAAGGGGGGTTTTCTAGTAGTGTAATCAGTTTGAAATATATATTTGCTATTTTCATAAATTAGAAAATACTCATAATATACGACTAAGCAATATTGCCCACAATAGGAAAAAATACGTCGGACTCAGTCATCATATAGAATGCAATCATGATTTAAATGTTTTGCTGATGAGATATGTGAATGATTGTTAGGATAACTAACGTTTAATATTTTGAAAACATCAAACACTCGTATTAAAAAAATATGGTTGTATAATTTTATATGGTATTAAAAAGATACCGACGGAGCGAGCTATAAATATTAATCTTGATGATTTTATAAAATATATACTTGATGATATTATAAATATATACAATCTGACAGGCATCAGAAATACCAAATATTTTTTAACATAAAGATCATATATTAAAATTATTATCAAATAATATTTTAAGTTAGAGTTCCCGTAGAGATTTAATAAAATTTATAAAGCATAAATAAGATGTCCATGTATATGAGCGGGCTTTGTTCTTCAGACAAAAAGTTCTGGCCGAAGATTCCGGACCAAACCTTCAATACTTCTGGCCCTGACAACAAGGCAAAACCCGTTTTCACAACTCTGAGTAACCAGTAACATGCTTTGTGTTTCTCTAAGGCTAGGTATTTTTATGAGCACAAGGAAACACAAATACCATCATTTGACTCAAGTTCAAAAGAAAAGAGAAAAGGAATATAACTCCTTCATGCCCTTTTTGTTTTGAAAGAAATTGATGGAGAATAGTTCCCATCATAATAAATATAAAATAAATTTCCTTCAATCTCTTTTTTTTATTAACCGACACTACTCGAGAAAGCCATAATTGTCCCGGTTCGTAACCCTCAGTAGTCCCGGTTGTCAAACCGGGACTACGAATCCGGACTAGAGATGGGCGATCTCTAGTCCCGTTAAATAATCGGGATTACAAATGCATCTTTAGTCCCGGTTGAAGTCACCAACCGGGACTAAAGATGGCGGAGCCACGTGGTCGGCTCCGTCATCTTTAGTCCCGGTTGGTGGCTTTAACTGGGACTAAAGATTTTTTTAGAATTTTTAATTAGCCGTTTCTCCAGCCCACTTCCCGAGATTCTTTTGTTTTTTTCCTTGTCAAAATCCTAAAATCATCACAAATACTGAAATCAAATATCACGATTCACAAATCGCAATGAACAATACATATCCCAAATTATTTTTTTCATTTTTCTCCACATATCAAATACATCTTCAAAATCAAAAAAATCACAGATCAAATACTATCACAAATTTGTTCACACATATATACAACAAAATCCACTATATACAATAAAATACAACAACATCAATTTTTCGCTCGGCTCGCGCTGCTCCCGCCGCCGCGCAGCCGACTCCCGCGCCGCCGGCTCCCGCTCCCTCGCCGCCGGTGAGAAGATGACGCCCGCCGCCGCCACCTCATCCCCGCTGCCGCCATTTCCTCCCCTCCCCTTGCTTGCCGAGGGGAGAGGGAGAGAGAGGAGAGGGAGAGGGAGAGGAAGAGAGCTTGAGAGAGGGAAAGAGATCTGAAAATGTGCTAAGTGTTGAATATTTGGAGAAGACGATGCGAGCCGGGGATATATATAGCCAATTCATCTTTAGTCCTGGTTGGTGGCACCAACCGGACTAAAGATAATTTCTCGCTATTTCAATTCATCTTTAGTCCCAGCTTGGTGGCATCAACCGGACTAAAGATAATTTCTCGCTATTTTCAATTCATCTTTAGTCCCGGTTGGTGTCACCAACCGAGACTAAAGATAATTTCCCGCTATTTCTAATTCACCTTTAGTCCCGGTTGGTGCCACCAACCTAACAAAAGATAATTTTTCGCTATTTTTCTAATTTATTTGGTCCTGGCTAGGGTTAAGAATTAAATAATTCATTAAATAGGGTCAAAGTAAATTTATTAAATATAGGTTTAAAATAATAATATTAAAATTTAATCAAACATAGATAATCCTAGACATTAATGTGCTCCTCTAGATATTGTTCCTCTTTTGCCCCTCGCTTTTCTTCATTTTCATCTGTTGTTGAGCAAGAGAGAAAAAATTTGACTTTTTTATATTTTTTATGGACTTAGGAGCACACGAGAGGTAACCACATAAAATTTGAGCGTAAACAAGCAAAAGACGTGACCTGTGGAAAATTCGGAAGACACGCTCAAAATCGGAAAAAAGCTTCCGGGCTCGAAAAGGCAATCTTCTGAGGCTTTTTTGGGGAAAATAAAATCGCCGAACGCGGCAAAGCAGTGAACGAACGCATCCAAAAATTTTTTCTGATCGATTTTCATATATGGAATATCTCGATCGGAGTCCGTATGCGAAAGTTATGGTCGTTTTAAAAACCGACTCCGAGTTAGAGGACGAAACGGGAACAATGTGCGTAAAACTTGTTAAACGCGCATAAACTAGACGTGACGACCAGGGTTTAAATGTCTTTATCAATATTGTACGTCGCTCCGATTCGTATATTATCACCAAAATCATAACAATATGATGATATTTTTATTAGGTTCAGTTAAAAATAAGCACATTCACTTTTGTCCGGTTGGTAACACCAACCGGAAAATAACATCTTAGTCCGGTTGGTGTTACCAACCGGACTAAAGATGGTGTCGAGGCCGTCGAACTCGTCGAGTGCCGACATCTTTAGTCCCGTTTGTAGCACCAACCGGGACTAAAGATAGCATCTCTAGTCCCGGTTGGTGTTACCAACCAGGACTAAAGGTGTCCGACGCTCTGACAGGCTCTGACAACATTTAATCCGGGACTAGAGGTGATCTTTAGTCCTGGTTCGTGACACAAACCGGGACTAATGTTCCTAGAAATCCGTAGACTTTTTAAACCGGAACTAAAGATCATCTCTAGTTCCGGATGCAACTCAAACTAAAGCTATTGTGGTTTTACCACTTAAACCAATAATGGTTTCTCTAGTAGTGCGACCAAGAAATGAGACATCTCATCTATCTTGCTTCATTTTTAAGGGCTATCAAAACTACCTTTTTTGAGAATTATCAATTGAGACTAAGAAAAGATACATTTTTACCTATTTTACTACAATATACAGGTTTTTAAAAAGTGGTAAAAATATACCGTTGTCGTAGAGTACACGTTTAGAAAAAATTAATAAAATATGCCGTTGTCGTATAGTATGCACGAGTTCACTCAGTGATGACGTGAAACGTGCACGAGTTCGCTCGCTGGGGAAGTAGCGGAATTAACTTGGATGACAAGAAGAAACCGTGAAGGTGCTTGCTGGAGCGAATTCATTTTGCTAATTACGTTGTGGTAGAGTTAATTAGTAATTAGAGTGCTAACTAAACATTAATTATATTCATTAAGATACTAGTTGCACTAATTTATTAATTGATGGACTGATTGAAGTGACGATCACGGTTTTCTATTTCGTTTGAGCCTGTCGTGCCACATCCGGCGGTAATGTGTTTTTTTACGTAAAAACCATAAAAATCAAAACTGTGGCGATATAAACAGTGCACTATTTTGAATTTAAATGGATTTCAAATCACTATGCCGTGCCATATTTTTCGTCTCTGTCGCGCGAAAACCGTAGAAACCGTGGGAAAATTAATTTATGTGATGTTTAACAACTTTTAAAAAATACTAAAATTAGTGATAAATATGTATGATATTTCATTAATATATTTGTATGATAAAAATATTTTTTGTGACATTTAATAGGAACAAATTTAAATGAGATGCGAAGTAATAAACCTGGTACCACAAACTAATAAAGTTATCAAATGAACAGTAATCACAATTGAAATTGTTGAGAAAGAAATATGGGTTAGTATATGTTCTAAAGTTGCAACTAGCATAAGGAGAAGGTCCCATTATAAAATTGATAATAAACATGGTAAAATTATGGCAATTCGAAGTTCATACAGATATTCAGTCGTTGCATTCTTCATGTCCAAAGAGGTGAACACTCGTATATTTCACCCGAGTCCGGCACACTTGACAGATAAAACTTTTTGGGACAAATAGAGATATGTCAGTATCTCCAGTGAACTGAGTATATCTTCTTGTAGCTGCATCCTCCTTTCTTGCCTTCTCAAGTTTTCGCTCATCAGCAGCCTCATGAATTCTGTCCAGTTGCCGGCGAAAGAAATCCCTTACATCGAGGGAAAGGGAGGTGCAATACTTTACTCCCTTTACCATCCCTATCTTCTGTCCATATTCCCACACTAGGTCTTTATCTGCCATTTCGAATCTAAAATGGTCAAATTGAACATGTAAATCATGATGTCACTCAGTATACATAACCATACATATGTTCGAAAATGTAGAATTAAAAATTAAACATGTACGTTGTGCTATATACATGTCTACTCTTGACTTGCACATGCTCCATCATCATATAAACATCAATATAGACAGTTTTAGCTAATAAGATGCATAACGGGATTAAATCGATTTAAAATTTGAGCAATTGAAATTGAAGTGATTGAAAATTTGATGAACGTATTATGCATCTACTCAAAAAACACCAACACCATAGTGTCAAGGATTTAAACTCTAGAATTTGTAAACATCAGTATTTAATATGTAGTTTTAGAATACTTGATATTAAATAAATTTAATAAACTGAAGATCTATGGCTTTGCTATAATTTAACATTCATGCATAGAGTGACATTCATGAGTTTTGCTATAATTTGCTACATATTTAAACTACAAACAAACCCTAAAGCCTAAACCACAACATCAAATAATCGATGATATGCATGTGCAACCGCGCAAAAACCGTACCAAACCGTATGGTACGCATGCGCAAGCTCATGGTTTTCGCCCCCAAACTGTGCGCCCTACATTCATACGGACACAACAAATCACCAACGAAAACCGCGTCTAACTACACGGTACACATGCGCCAACACCGCGGTTTTTGCGGCCAACCACGCGGCATGCCGCGCAAACCGTGCCACCAAATTTCTCACGAAAACCACATAGATCCACACAAAATCTCCACCAAATCGCGCGAAAACCGTGCGCTCTAGCAATGCTAAGACGGCGTACCTATTGTCGCGGTTTTCGCCCCTACCGTCGTGGTTTTCGTGGCAAGCCGTGCGACTTTTACTTCGCCGGCGACAGCTTGGCTAGATCTGGCGGTGGCTTGCAAGGAGAGGGTGAAAGAGGACGAAAAGAGATAAGGTTCAGCTGGCTGCGGCTTGAGAGAGGTGGAAGAAGGGTGATTTTTGTGAAGGAAAGGTGATGGGCTTCAAACATGCCTTGATAAACAGTACTACTGTACAGTGCTATTCATCTTTCCGTGCGGGCGATTTAAGCGGACCGCGTGGAAAGATGTTTATTCCGTGTGGGCACTTAAGCCGCCCGCACGAAAAAATTGGCCCTCTAATTTCTTTGACTAGCATATTAATTATCCCATGTAAAACTAAAAACTAATAAAATATATCAATGCACATATTAATTTTATTAATTTTTTACATATTAATTTTATTATTGCACATATTACTTTGATATACATGCACTCGTAACATCATATGTTTAATACATTCGCTCATAAAATCATATTATACACAAAAAAAACAAACTAGCATTTCATAATTTTTGGATTAACATCCTTCCGCACTGATCCACTGTTTAAATCTCTTGCTTCTTTGTTAGGACTTCTGGTTCAATGTACCGTAACATATCCTTAAGATCAAGATTAATATCAACCTCTGCATCATCAAAATCAGAGCCGCCAAAATCATCCGTCATTTCACGGGACATGTCTTCCATTATAAAATTCTCTACCTCATCGAACCAAATATCAGGAATCTCTTCAGAAGGGGTGACTTTCCCGTGATAAGTCCAAACTATGTATTTCTCTACAAATTCACACTGAATTATGTGTCCCAGAATTACATTCGAATCTTTTCACATCTTCTGATTCTTGCAATCCACGCAAGGACAAAAAATAACTTTTCTATTCTTTCTCAAAGCGTGTGCCTTAGCCTTATCAATAAATATTGATGCTTCTATCGTAAACACCGGATGAGTTCTCCGCGTCTCATACATCCAAGTTCGATCTATCTAAAATATTTACAGCATAAATTAATATTATATTGCCAATGTTTTTTAAATAAACAAATTAAACTTAAATCCTACTTTATTACTAAAACCTCATTCACAACAAATAATAATATTGAGACAATATTAATTACCCAAAAAATGGTTCAACAAAAAAACAAAATATTTGACCTATAAATTATAAAAATAGCTCAAAATGACAATTCAAACAAGTTTAAATATCTTCGCATTCAACCAATAAAATTTTAAAAAAACGAAAGCAAATGAAAGAGATGATGAAGTACATTACCTTTTATATTGATTTTAATATAAGATTTTAAGTCTAAAACCTCCCACGAAAAAAAATTGTCTATTTTTGAGAAAGAAATCGAGTTAAAAAGTTCAACTATCTGCACATTCAACTAATAAAATTTTTTAAAAATGATGAAAGAGAAGATTTACCTTTTGTATTGATTTTAAATGAAAAATTCAAGTTGAAAACATTTCCCTCATAATTATCTTTTCTTAAAAGAGAAACACCATATTAAATATGACATGTCGGGTTGGGCAAATGTTTTATGGTGCATCATCGCACGCGGCCCACTTAACGAAATAATGTGCAATTATCCCGTACAGACGCTTAAGTGGACCGTACGGGATAATGTATTTTCCCTTGGGGTCCAACAACCAATCTTCTCGGGATCGATTTTTTTAGGCGTGATCATTTATGACCCATTTGAAAATTATTGGAGACCTCGTTCAGAAAAATCAAAATTCCAGTAGTGTCAGCTGGCCGTGGAGAAAATTACGTTTGTTCCCCATTTAACCAGCCGTTCAAACACGGAGCGCTATCGCAAGAAAGTTGGTCTCGCGCGCGGGCGTGACACGAACAAACGACGTCCGGCCGAGACGCGCCGCGCGCAAGCTCGTCTGTCTGGTCTCGATCGATCCACAGGACCACAAACCACAGCCCGCTGCACGCAGGGGTCTCAAACGCACGCACGCACCTGGTCAGCGCGCGCACACGGCGCACCGCCCGCCTCCTCTCTCCAGCGCGCGCACCGCGCGGAGCACGTCCTCACGCATGTGCGAGTGTTAAGTGAGATTTGCGAGCCGCATCGATCCTGCATGGATGGCGCAGTGCCCGGATCACATGCCAAGGCATATACTCGGTGCAGGAGTGTACAGTATAGTGATTGGGTAGCGAACAAAGCTGTACGCTTTTGTTCTTTTTCTCGTTTAGATTTCGCAGCATAGCGCCTTTTCGTGGCCACGTACTCTACACGCGCGCGACTTTACGTGCGTATATACTGCGCACAACATGCTGCTCCGCCTACACGACGAGATATTTGGTATAGTAGAATACTACTTCGTACGTACGACTACGAGCACACAATATTCATAAGAGACCGAGACCAGGTGAAACATGCTTACTTCCGAAGCAATTAACAGCCGACACAAAAGAAATACATTATGGATTATGCCATTATGTATTGATGGTGGCGGTAATATATAAATACGATGGCGCGCTCTCTGTATAATAGTAGTTCTATTGGAACTTTTTTTTAAGAAAAAGACTGAAATTGTTTGCTTTTTCACACAACTGGATCATGCACAGCACAATTTGACAGTTTGTGATTAGCCGGAGGGATCGACTAACCTTAACATTGATCATTGGTCTCACAAAATTTGCAAGCAAGCCGTTCTCTCAAGAACGCAGGATATGCCGATTGCCGAATGCATGGCCAGCCGTCGTCGTCGTTTCCCTGCAAATACATTTGCTGTCTTCCTGACTGGTGCGATGCCCGTACCACCCCAAAATCCGTGCCAACATACAAATAGTTCGGACTTATTCAAAACGCAGTATTGAAAAAATACAAAAACAAAAAACATAGAAATATGTCAAGAATGCACAGATTGAAAACCATAGAAAATCTGTAGAGATGGGTGTTCAGATTAGCTATATGTTTGTCACGATCCTACGCAAAAGGAAGAAAAAAAAGAGCTTAGAGTGAATGGAAAAATTCCTGTGTTTCTCACGTAAATATCTGTAACAAAATAAATCCTTGAACATTCCTGTGACTACTTCGGTTTCCCTCCTGTCGGAATGAGCCCTCTGTTTTTGTCACACATTTGTACAGTAACATAACCACACGTGTTAGCAGCTGCTCGCCTAGAGGGTCCGTACTTATATACGCCTGCATATGGCCGGGGATCCCCTATTTCTCCGTGCAATTTTCATGTGGCTTTTTTCTTAGGATTGGTTCCTGCTGATCAGCCCATGTTATGTTCGCGAGCGAAATTTGGATGATTCTACATACCAGCGCCGATCTATCACACACGTCTAAGAGATGATACTGCTACTGATGGTACGGGCCCACGCAAACCGGCCGATACAAGGCTCACATGTTAGTGGCCGTGGCCGTGGTTAGAGCAAGTCCAAAGGATTGTCTAAATCTTTAGTATTCCCAATAATTTTAAATTTTACATAAAATATAGCATCCAACCAATCTTGTATCTGCTTCTTTATTTTTCGTGATCCTCTATTCCTCTTTTCCCGCTGGCTTCTTCTAGCCAACCCAGTCCATTAGCTATCGCCAGGGCGTGCGGAGGGAAAAAATTCGCGCCGTTTCTATTTCCCTGCTGAGCAGAGAGCTTGTGCCGCCCGTCCGCCGAATATTCCCCTCCCGCCCGTCGACTCATCTTTCCTCCCGCCGCCGCTTGCGTCGGCATAGTGCCCCTCACGCCGCCGCCGCATCTTTCCCCTCCCGTCGACCACTTCTTCCCCTCCCGTCGCCGCCGCACGGCATCGTGCACCTCCCGCCGCCACCGCATTTCCTCCCACCGCCGCCGCTTCTTCCCCCTCACGTCGCCGCTACATCTTGCCCCACCCGCGCCGACTCATCTTCCCTCCCGCCGCCGCTTGCATCGGCATCGTCCAACTCACGCCGCCGCCGCATCTTCCCCTCCTGCACGCCGCTTCTTCCCTCTCCCGTCGCCGCCGCATCCACATCGTGCCCCTCCAACCGCCGTGCATTTCCTCCCACCGCCGCGCTTCTTCCCTAACATCGCCGCCGCATCTTTCCCCTCCCGGCGCCGACTCATCTTCCCCCTCCCGCCGGCACACCTGTTCCCGCCGCTAGCACTGCACATTCTGTCGCCGCCGCCGAACCCTTCATGGCGCCGACGACAGCCCCAAGACCCGCGGTGCCGGGAGGCACAAGACTAGCGGCGGCAGGAGCCCCAAGAGTAGCGGCGTTGGCAGCCCCAAGACCGGACGCGCCCTGCGGCCCAAGACCGGCGGCGACCTCCGCTCCAAGACCGGTGGCGGCATTCACCCCAAGACCAGCAGCGCAGTTTGCTCCATCAGTGCATATGCCTTACATGGCTACTGCAGGTACAAGGAGTACGCCGGTGGCTGTAACCGGAATGGTTGACGGCTTCGATCTCGGCTCCCAGGAGGCCTCGTGGTGTGGGGAATATAGAACATGCTACTCCCAGGAAGATTCACTGATCAGGAACAACGATTATTTAGGTAATTTGATTATGTTCACTAATCTTGCCTACGATGCAATGAATTGCATGGATTGGAAATATGTCTTGCTGTCATGGTTAACCTGTCATATAGTGAAACTATAGAAGACCACCATGTTATTTCTGAACACTGGGAAGCATAATAGCAGAAATAGTTGTATCTGATTCCTACCATGTCAATGTTGCACGGCTACTGCCATCTGAATGATTTAATTTGGTCTTAATGTTGCCACCTTGATACATACTGCCATCTGAATTTTGCCTCTTATCTGAACTTGCATATTATCCGAACTTGCATACCGCCATCCGAATTTTGCCACCTTGATACATACCGTATGTTTCGAGTTTCTCCTGTTAGAGTTCGCCGTGAATCGTATTTCCGACTATTATATTAATTTCAATGATAAAAAATGTTAAGGAGTACTGGAGTAGTATTTGTAAAGCATGTATAAATTTCCACTAAGTTGGTTCCTTGTGTGTGAGACTCGAAGGACAATATTAGTATCGCCGATGATTATCTTGAGCTCGCTTTCACATCATTCACTGTGTTACGGCGTGTTACGCGTGTTGAATGTGTCCATGCACCACCCGACATTTTTTAAAAGGGGCTCATGGTTCCTTCCTATCTAGTTAGACTAAGATATGCACCATTTTCATTATTAATTAATCCATTAGCTATGATTGGGAATTGCACGCAAATATAAATAACCAAGTGGAGTTTGGAAATAGAATCCACTTGAGCAACGAACGTTGTTAATTATTCCCAATTTGAGATTTGTGTATGGCTACCGATCAAGAGATTTAATGTAGTGGTTGGCAATATATATGTAGTGTATGAAAATAAAGTTAACTTGACATCAAAAATATGTTCTTAGTTCCAAAACCAACCATATGCATGTGTGTCAAGATCGAAGATGGTCATGGATATTACACGACGATGATGCAAGTAGGCGAGACACAATCAGAAAATGAAGAGGCGAGTCCACAAACGGTGCAGCCAGGAGGGCAAGAAAATATTTCGTCCTCAAAAAGGCATAACCAGAAAAGGTCTAAAAACTTTAGTGAGGAAGAGGATAAGCTTTTGGTATCTGCATGGCTAAATGTTAGCATTGATGCAATCCGTGGTGCCGATCAATCAAAAGACACATACGGCGAGGATCACCGGTTACTATCACTCGAACAAGGAATTTGTCTCGGATCGCACCGAAGGCTCCCTCACTAACCGATGGTCATTCATCCAAGAAAGTGTGAACAGGTTCTGCGGATACCTTAGCCAAATTGAGAGGAGAAACCAAAGCGGTGTAACTGAACAAGACAAGGTTTGTTTATAGTATAACCTTGAACTTACAACTCTTTGTATGTGACTTTCCCATTTTTAAACCATATTAATTTTTTGAACAGATTATGCAAGCACGCACAATGTACAAGGCGGAAGATAAGAAGAACAAGGCGTTCATGCTTCTGCATTGCTCGAATCTCCTTCATCACCACCAAAAATGGTGCGACAGGAATGGTAATGGGGGTACCAAAAATAGCAACAAGAAGCAGAAGACATGTGGTACAGCAACTCCTAGAGAGCAATTGCCTGTTGATGCTACTCCTACAGATGCAGTTGATCCAAGTTCACCAGAATACAATGTAGAAAGGCCTCGAGGCAGGAAGCATGAGAAAGACAAATTGAAACAAGTGAAAGGTACACAGAGTGTGGATAGGTATTGGGAGAAGAAGGATGAGTCTGATTCGAAGAAACAAGAGATCAAGGAGGCGAGGGTACAAGAATTCTTCAGAATACAACGCGAGAAGATGGCCATAAAAGAGGGTGACCAAGCAATTGAACGTGAGAAGGTTGCGATAAAAGAGATGCTCGAATCAAGAAAATGCTAGAAGAAGAGAGGATAATGAATATAGACACTAGCTCCATGGATGAGGCTAGACGAAGTTCTACAAGAGCCTTCGGGATGAAATCTTGGAACGTAGGTTGCGTGGAGCATGACCAGGTTTATTCCCTTTGCGGGTATTCTTTTCACTTTTTATTTTTGCAAACTCTAGTTGAGGCATATAATTTAGAACTCACATTGCATCTTCTTAAGGACTGTTGAGTAAGCTAATAAGTTCCACCCATATGCTTTCTGAGTGCTTGAGTGGTGGTCATCCATGTGCATATGCTTCTCTCATGGGGTCTCCTGCCGATGAAACAAGCAAGGAATTTTTGTTTCGATGGTCCTGAAGTTGACTCGCTTGTCTCTCTTCGAATTTGTATCCTCTTTAGTCATACTTGTTTGTCATTAATTCGAGCGTTCCAATCGGATAAACCGTTGTATTTTTCGGTTGGTATACCTGAATTTAGCAAGGCATAAATGTTTCTAGCCATTTGTGTTACGGGTTTCGACATTAGTCCGTCCGATGAGCATTTGGCCTATTCATGGTCGTCACCTAAGAAATAAAATAAGATTTATTTTGATGCATTTCAGGTTTAAATAAAATAATGGATATGTGAGTCCTGTGGCTGCAGTGAATGATCGGTTTACAAGAAAATGTCATGATCGAGTGAATCGTTTTGTCGCAATTTAATTAATACGCTAGCGGCAAGAATGTCACATAGAACATGCATATGTAGGTGAGGACATTCAATTCTGTTTTGCAATCTTTCTATGAATTGTGTGTGTTGCATGGAAATTGTACTATAGATGAGGACATACTGAGTGGAGGATAACATGCATATGATGGAACCTAATGAATATATTCTGGAGACATAATTCTTCACTAACGAAATAGTCATGCTTTGTGTATATAAATACCTATAAATTGTCACATAAATTTGTTTTCTACAAAGAAGAGTTCTGTTGCCCGCCATAGCTAATTGTTTACTCCATCCGAAAACCGCTCGGGTGAGAAGCACCCTCAAGTTCTGTTGCAAAGATTCAGATCTGCATGTTGCAAGTTTGGAGGAGAAAAATTATCTATGTTCATCATGACCCCCTTGATCAATACCAGTACTATGTAGCACAGTGTTAATTTTATTTGTGTCCCCTACCGGATCATCCTATACTGCATATATGCATGCATGCAATGCTCAAGTTTTGTTCTTCCAAGAGATATATGCGATGAGTTGATGACTAGCAGTAGTAGTTAAAGAATGATGCATAAATAAAGATAGATAGATGTTGATGAGTTGATGACTATCAGTATTAGTTAAAGTATGATGAACAATTTCATTTCAGATGGAAAAGAACTGATGGAAGGGCAGAAAAAGGCTGCATTTCTATAACTAATAGGGACCCCAATCAAGAAGTATGCACACACAAAAATCTTATATGTAATGCATGAAAATGCATTAAAATTAAATTTGTCTACAAATTTATGACAACTAATAAATTACTCTCCAAAGCGCTGCCAAAGGTGCTCCACTAAGTCGTTCTGAAGTTGAATGTGCACTTCTTTGTCCTTTATCCTCTGGTGGTTCAAAATGAAATCGTTTAACCCGTGAATGTTGTCATGAGAAACATCCACTGGTTCTTCAACTCCATAGAAATTTAAGTCAGTCACATCATGTTGCTCATCCTCAACAATCATGTTATGCATTATCACACATGATTTCATTATATAGCTGAGTGTGACTTGATCCCATAATCGAACTGGACCGCGCACAATAGAAAATCGGGATTGCAACACTCCAAAAGCACGTTCCACGTCCTTCCTTGCCGCTTCTTGTTGTTTGGCGAAATGCTTCTTCTTATTTCCTTGAGGCATTGGAATTGTCTTTACAAAGGCCGCCCAAGGAGGATATATACCATCCGCGAGGTAGTATCCCATCGTGTACTCATGACCATTAATAGTGTAATTTACCTCATGTGCTTGTCCTTCCGCTAGCCTAGCAAATAAAGGAGAACGTTGAAGCACGTTGATGTCATTGTGAGAGCCGGGTAAACCAAAGAACGCATGCCATATCCACAAATCTTGTGATGCTACAGCTTCAAGTATAAGTGTAGGTTTGTGAAAATGTCCTATGAACTGACCATGCCATCCCGTAGGACAATTCTTCCAATTCCAGTGCATACAATCTATGGAGCCTAACATTCCAGAAAAACCTCTTTTCTCATTCATCTCAAGCAACCGAGAAACATCACGCTGGTTTGGTGCCCTCAAATATTCTTCCCCAAAAATCTCAACTACTCGCTTTTACAAAATTACGTAAACTCTCAAGGGCCGTGCTTTCTCCAATTCGATGTACTCATCGGTCGAGTCGCAGTACACCATATGCAAGTATTCTTAGAGCCGCAGTAACCTTTTGAAGCCCACTAAGTCCGAGTTTTCCAGCCGCATCTCTCTTCTGAACAAAATATAAATCATGGTCTTGTACAGCTTGCAGAATGCGCAAAAATAAAGGTCGACTCATTCGAAACCTGTACGATGAAAAAACAAATATTTATTGCACATAGTAAACAACTATAATAATATAATATTTCAGCGGTTCACTAAAGTTATTTGCAGACCTGCGCCTAAAATAACTTGGACCATACGTCGGATTATTGGAGAAGTAGTCCTCGTATAATCTAAAATGACCACCTTCTCTACCACGATCAATTACGTTATGACCCATAACAGAACCACCATGCTTCCGAATTTCATCGTCGTCTTCAAATACATGACACATAAGAAAATCTATATCATCATCCGATGATGATGAATCCAACAACTCCTCAAAGAAAAATTGACTGTTGTTCATCGTATATTAGTTTATAGCGTGCAATATACGGGTACCTTCAAACATGAATTAATTGAAAAACAATGATTAACACGATGCGACAGATGAAAAATTGAATCCAAAAAATAACAACGGCATCACGTACATGAACTGGTTTGCAAATCAGCAGCATGTTAAACACCAGCCGCCGACACCTTGCAAAGCAGCAGCAATTGGTTTGTTCTCTAAACCCTAGCAAACGCTACACATATATATGGCCCAGCGCGGCCCATCACATGCACTGGCTATAACGGGCTTGTGACAGGCTGCCCAATAGTTAATTTGGCCTAAAGTTCATTATAGCCCATAGTTTAAATTATTGGGATTATAATTTTGATGATTCTGTTGAAGTACAACTACAAAATAGAAAATGCACCTTTAGATAAGCTCTTTAAACAGGAATTATAGATAATATTGATACAAAAGCTTTTGGAGTTGTTCTGAGAATACAATCGTTTTTTGCTCCGTTTTTATTTATTAGTTATCACCGCCCCATTCAGGTTCTGTCGTTCTGCTACCGTTGGAGGGCACTTCTAACGCTACGGTATCGTCGATGGTTCTTTTTCTCTAAAGGATCGATGTTGAGTTTTAGAGAGCAAGTTCACTATTAGCTTTAAAAATTAATATATTATCTATAGCCATAGCTCACTCATATAATAGTTAGTTGTATATATATAATATAATTAATATCTAACTCATATATCTTTTTATATAGTTTATTAGAGTTAATGCTGCAGCTGGTTTTTTCTATCTCCTTTTTTCTCTTTTACATAAATACAAATGAGATGCGACAATTTATACGGCTTCTTAGGCTAGTCTCAATGAGATTTTATAGGGTGTTTTAAGCAAATGAAACCGCACTGAGAGTCTTCCTTAAGTTTATGTTTATGGACTACTTATTCGTCGTTTCATAAAACTGTAGAACCAGTAAGACAACAAAAATTAAAATAATTTATAAAACTATGCGATTAAACTATATACTAAAAAAACCTATTTCATCGTGTATTTTATGATCTTGAGAAATAAAAGATAAAATCTTAAGAATGACCTTACATATTGTTTTTACTGTACTCGTTCGCAGGAGAAGAAAAGAAAACATTACGGTACTCGTTCGTAGAACAAAAGAAAACGGTCCTGCTCGTCCGTACAGGACCCCGGCTTTAACTATAATTGCGTGTCGTCTCCCAGGGCACTGTGCATGTACTCCCCACCGATTAGCAGCTGAAACGATGTCGAGTGGATGCATTTATCTGTATCATGCGGTCAAAGTTGGAGGGGAGGACGGTGTTGGATCTCGTTTCAACCCCCACTGCATTTTGGCAGTTTTTTGTTTTCTTCCGAAGGACAGATGCAACTTAAGCTTTAATTGATCTGGGTGTTTTGTGGAGAGCTACTTGTTTTTTCAGATGAGAAGTACTAGTAGTACATGGTGAGTACTGCAATATGATGTACTCCCTGTCAAAACATGTGTTAATACTATCATCAGTTAATGTAGGGACCCAGATCTGCTGCACTTTACACTATCAGGCAACTTAAGCAGTCGCAGTACAGTCGTCCAATCCAAATCCAAGGATCCAGGCTCCACCTAGTACTGTAGGCGACTGTAGATAGTACCTACTCCGTACGATACCATACCATAACTCTAGTATTGTACTACTGGTGAATCTGAACCGTTTACTCTGAAATGGATGGATGAAATGGCGTGCGAACGTGCAATCATTAACTTGCCGTTGCAGAGCTAAACTCTTATACCTTTATTATTAAGAATTTAAAATTAATTAAAGGCTAAAGATTTAAAAAACTCAAGATCAATTTTACTATTATGTGCTTGTGATCGGCAGTTCTCTGAGGGGTTACCCACGGAGGTAAAAGAGTGGTCGGGGTGTCTCACCAGATGGGTCTGATGGTTGACTCGAATGCTAAGTGAGCCAAGAGACAAAGATTTTTTATACTGGTTCAGCCATCCCGGAGGATAATAGGCCTACATCCAATGAGTTTTTGTTAGGGTGGTTGTCGATGGATGGGTCGGCAGTCCTCAAAGGGGGTCCCCAAGGAGGAGAAAGAGAGTGTGGTAGAGATGTTGTTCTTCAATAGATCGGATGGTCGACTCGAGTCCTAGGACGAGCCAAAGAGAAAAGACATAGCAAACTATATTGGTTCAGTCCTCCTGAAGGATAATAGGCCTACGTCCAGTGTGTGATGTTCTTTGATGGGGTGAAGTATCAACTGGAATTACAATGATGTTGGATCTAGAGTGCTCTCAAGGTCTCTCTTCCTTCGAATGTTGCTCTCTCCTGGTCCTGTTGTCTTGCCCTCCCTTTTATAAATTAACGGGGGCAGGAACAGATAAACTTGGGGGCCAAGAAAGCTATGTCTAATGAGTTAAAAGGTAGATACAAAGAATATCTGAAAGGTACATGTTAGTCTGCTAGGTCCTATACACCGTGGGCATCTTGTGATCTCTCTAGCCTTGGGATTCTCCTTCTGCGCTGTCAGGTGGTGTCAGACTCTACCGGGTTGTCTCCTCCCTCTTCCTCCTTGCGTGCCAAGTCTTGTCCCGAGGAAGCTCGAGGTCGAGCGACGAGTCGGGGTCAAGAGAGCAGCCGAGGTCAGACTCGGAGAAAGGTCGGAGCGGCCGACCCCATCAAGGGGGTCGGGTCCTCGATCACATCTCGAGGACTCTCGACTTGAATTTGGTTGGAATTTGATTCTAAACTTTGGGGTACCCCGGGGTGACACCCCTACAGTGGTGTATGATCAAAGTTTACAAGATGAGAACTAAACTGAATTCTCAGCCAACTAAGTGCAAACCGAGGAGTGGAGGCGGAGCCCCTTACCCGTGCATCCTGCCATTCCGTTTATAGTCAAGGGGGCAGTTACAAAAGGGGGCTTGGGGCTCAAGAAAGCTTGGTCATAAAGTGAAAAGCAAGTACAGAGATATATTGAAAAGTATAACCGAATCATCTTGGACTCTGCTCGTCGTGGGCGTCTTATGCGCTGCCTTCTCTCAGGATCTGTCGTCTACCAGTGTCCTGTGCACAGTGCTGTCACAAAATGTTGTTTCCTGTCGGGTGGTCTCTTGTTTGTCCTGTCCGTGAAGCTTACCAAAGAAGCCTCGCTCCCAAGGACGGATCGTCTCTTTTTTGGTCGGGACAAAGAGTTGAGGTTGAGAGGAGCGGATTGGGGTCGGACCCAGGGGCAGGGGTCAGGACGTCCGACATTACAAGAGGTGGGGCCGCCGACCCCAACCTGAAATCCATCGGTATGCTTATGTCGATCTTCTTTCTCTTGTATGGGCTATCTCGAGGTGATATCTCTCACAATATTTAAATTTTAGCTATGATTAATAAGTTAACGAGCAGTGATGAAACTAATTGGAAACATGGTCCATTGTTACCGTGGGGTTGCTAGTCCCGTTCCAACGGGATGTGGCATCCTGTTTATATAGTACTGTAGCTGCTCGAGTGCTCCATCTTATTGGGCTTCGGGCCTTACGTACGGACCAAAGACATGACCTAAGCATGGCCCACTGTCAGCCACTCAGGCCTGCCATCTCGAGCACGGATGGACTAGCCCCGACCCCCGATGTGGTAATCTCAGTTTTCCCCCGTGTTGGTGGTCACCTCAAGCGATGGAATTGCGTGTGCAGTCAGCAGCAGGGCAGCTTTAATGTGCTCTCTCTGCGCTCTTGCCACCCGTGAGCGAGTGTGCGGTTGATTGATTTCCGTTATCTCGGTCCGGGGCTCCGGCCTCGCCGAGTGGCTCTGTGACCGCGCCGCGCCTTGGAAAAGGATGAAAAGAACCGTGCGCAGCAGCAGACAGGCGCGGAAGAGAGAGCAGAGCACGCGGCAGGGCAGGGCAGGAGGTGCGGAGGATATGGCATCGGGGGTCCCGGCGCGCCGTATCGGAATGGCAGGCAGCGGGCAGCGGCAGTATCCCGAGCGCAGCGGCGCGGGCGAGGACGAGACCACCGCGGATTTGTTGGGATTGGTCGATGTGTTTGGATGCATTATTTCGGGGGCGGTGCGTGCTGCGCTCCTGTATGTGGCCAACCAACGGCACCGCGCGAGAGCGCGTCCTGTTCCGTTTGCTGCGGCCTCGTCGTCTCTTGTCGGGACCGACTCGTGCGCCGCGATAGCCGCTTCCTGTTCCACAACCTGCACGCTGCTCCTCCCTCCCTCCCCCCCTCTCTCTCTCGTGCGCGCGGTAGTTTTTTTTTCCTCCCAGCCCTTGATGGGATCGCTAACACTTCGAACCCCGTTTTCTTCTCAAATTGGGCTCGGTGCTCATACGACTCGAAAGCATTAAGCTCCTGCGAGTGTGTGGCTTCATCAGCTTCTAACCGAACCCAAGCTACCAGAAAGAACACTTCTAAAGCACTATAGTACTCACAAAATAGCCCAAGCTTAACTGGTTAAGCTAATATAAACCCTGCAATCCAAACGCAAAGCATGGTGCAGGCGGACAGGCAAGTCCACCAACCAAAGTACCAACCCCCGTGGAACGGATAGACGGATCGATCGGCGTGCGCCACCACCATATACTGATGCACACAGCTGCAAGCGGCAGGGAAAGCTGCAGCGGAGGCGTACACGGCCAACCACGTGACCGCTGCATGATTACGGGCTCGTTTTTGGGATGCCGCAACCACCAACAGCTCCTGTGCCGCCGGCATTATTGCACAGGCACAGCACATCATCCCCTCCCTCCGCTCCGCAACAAGGCTGCAGCTGCCTCTGCACCTGCTGCACTCCGTCTGCGTCCCTCATCCTCTCTTTCTTTCACTCTCAAAGTCGCCAAAAGCAGAGACTGCCAGATCAAAGTACTGGCAGTACCACGACTCGGTCTTGCATTTTGCATCCTATATATGGCGATGGGATCATGAACTGGAAACAGGCACATGCACGCGTGGAAGTGAGGGTCAAACACTGTGTCTTCGCCCTGCACGGCGGCACGAGCAACGTTCGGTGGAAAAGAGGTGAAAGGATCAAACTCAAAGGACGTCGTACTACTGCTGCTAGCTAGCGGTAGATTTGGCATCTGCTCCATTCAGTCGTCCCATATCTGACACCGGGTGCTTAGTACGGGCAGTAAGTAAAAGTTCAGTCGTAAGAATCTGTGAGAAAAAAAAAATCCCACGCGAGACACACCGTTCGGTGAAAGGGAATGGAAGACAAAAGCCTGGTAAAATTCTCTCTTTTCTTGCTTTTGCAGTCGTAGACTCGTAGTAACTTTGGACTGTACGGCCAATGAGCGTCTAGTTTATACGAGTACACTGTGCACGGCTACAGCAGAGCTAACTGTAAGAAAATTGCACGCATACTTCACCCCTGCGCAGAAGACAGAGAGCATCTCACTGTATACCCCACTGGATTTACAGCTAAACTTCTGATAACCTCACCTACTTTCTTGAACAAAACACAGCTTTAGTTGTTTTCGGACCTAGTGCATGCATCCTCCTCCCACACTTCACAGCAAAGCAAACCGCTGCTGCTAGTACACCGATTAATCATTTAGCACTGGTAAAAGATCTCAATACTTATCGTCAGTTGACTATGGCCGTCTACATAGCAAACACTGAAAAACAAAAAATCTGCAGAGGAGAAAGCAGTTTAAGCCTCTAGTTAACGACGAGTCAAGGACCACAACGCTGCAAACACTGGCAGGATTCAATTCAAGGAACCACTGCATTTGGAAGCACTGACTTGTTGGCAAGTTGCAAACATTATCTGACATAAAAAACACCCAACACCAGTTTGATACTGTTCGAAACCATTGCCATGAGTAACACAATAGAGCAACACCAGAGTGCACTGCAAAGCCGGTTTTGATCCTTACACCACACAAGGCGAGAGGGAGACACGCCCGTTGATAATGTTGTTACAGCATCGACATCTCCATCGATCTGAGGTGCTACATTGCATCTCTGAGTCCCAGGTCCTTGCCGTGTTTTCCTACTTATGCCTCTCCGTCTAGTACATGTGGGCGATCTCAGGGACCAGAGGATTATCAGGGTTCTGATCAGTCAGCAGGGAGCAGATTGACAGCAACACCTGAAAGCAAACAGAGCACATGTTTGATTTGTTCAGCCCAACTGTGAGGGACCAAGCAATCGTCTCGCAAAAGGAAAATAGCGTTACACGACAGAGGCAACCTTGGAAATGGTTAGTGCTGAGAAGTAACCATCGACACTGCTGAGGTCTCGCAGATCTGGGGAGGTGGCAACAGAAGCGGCACGGATGCCTGGAGGACGAGCGCGAAGAGGGGAACGGCGGCACGGCGCACCGCGAGGAGTGAGGAATGAGTAGTGGCGCACGGCGGCGAAGTCATGAAGTAAAAGGGAAAGGGGAAGAGGAAAAAGAAAAGGGCAAACAACGGATGGGCTGGCTCTATGGGCTGAAAGTGTGCATCGCCAACGCGCATGCTCGAATTAGCTTTTCCGGTTTTGTTTAGCCACGGAAATTAGGAATGACGTGTAAAACAATGATGTCACGTTGGTTTTAGAACGACATGGTTAAATAAAGTTGCTTGAACAGACCGCTAGTTGGACTGACATGTGATAGTATTTGTCATGATGTGGTAGAAAAGGTTTAGATTTAAAAATAAGCTTTAGAGAATTTATTTTCAAAATTAAAAATAGAAAAGATTTAAAAATAAAAAAATTCACGTTTTGTTTCTTCCACGGCCGCCCGCTGCTTATTCATCGACTCAGTGCCGCAGCAACTCACCGGTCGCCCACTCCTCCCTATTCGCTGATCACAATTCTTAATAATCTTTGCTACTAGTTTGCAGCAGCAAATACAAAGCAGCAATTTCAGATTGTAGGAAAGGTATGATTTTGAGGCCCATTACATGTCTATGAGCAGTCAACTCTCTAAGATTATACTACATTAATTAATAATCATAGCTGATATATGCATGTTGTCCTCCTAACTATGAAGGTGGCACGTGCATTCACGCGGACATGTTTCATAAGCTGCATTTTGTAAGGCCGAAATATTAACGGGATTGTGAGAATTGGAGAGACAATCGACAAATATATTGATTGGAGTTTACAGATATTTATACACAGCCTATGCGTGTGATGCAATAACAGATCGCTTGTCAATAGCTGGGAATAAGTTACATGCGCTAACAAACTAAAGCTGAAGACCCGGCCAAACTAACTACGTGTGCTTACACCTACCTCAGCCAATGCGTCGGCTGACTCGATGCAGAGGCTGGATCTGAATTCTTCGAATAGTGCAGTAGGAAGCCTTTAGTCATAATATCCGCAAATTGATGTTGTGTTGGTACATGTAACACACGAAGTTGTCCCAGAGCTGTTTTTTCTCAGACGAAGTGAATGTCAAGCTCGACGTGCTTTGTTCTCTTGTAATGAATTGCATTGTCGGAGAGATAAACCGCGGAGACATTGTCGCAAAAGATAACACTAGCCTTGGGTATGTGGATGTGAAGCTCTTGGAGAAGGTTGCGCAGCCAGCAACACTCGACAGCTGCATTTGCAACACCTCAATACTCCGCTTCGGCCGATGACCTAGAGACCACAGCTTGGCACTTGGAAGACCACAAAACAAGAGCATTGCCCATGAAGATGCAGAACCCCGAGGTGGAGCGTCGAGTATCGGGACATCCAACCTAGTCCGGATCAGTATAGGCCATCAAAAATTGCTCTGCTGAGGAATAAAGATGACGTCATGGCGAGGTGTGCCACGTACATAGCACAGAATCTGTTTGATCAGCAACCAATGTTGTTCATGAGGATCATGGACGGCATAAGCAAGATCTGGCCATGTCAGGGTTAAGTACTGAACAGCGCCTGCAATGCTGCGGTAGAACTTCTTATCTTCCAAGGGGGCGCCCGCGGTGGTGGAGAGCTTCGATTTGGTGTCGACCGGTGTAGCCACGTACTTGCAATTGCCCATGCCAACACGCTGAAGAATATCGTCGGCATAGTGTTGTTGATGAAGGAAGAAACCCTTTGCAGTGTGGATAACTTGAATGCCCAAAAAATAATGAAGCGGTCCAAGATCCTTCATGGCGAAGGCACGTCGTAACTTGGAGATGATGTGGTTGAGCAGGGAGTGGTGGAGGCCGTTAAAACAATATCGTCGACATATAAAAGAAGCCAAGCAGTATCGGAACCCCGGCGGAACACAAAGAGAGAGGTGTCTGATTTTGTGCAACGAAGCCGAGTGAGTGAAGATGAGTAGCAAATCACTGGTACCAAGCTCGAGGCGCTTGTCATAGACCATAAAGAGATTTATCAAGAAGACAAACATAATCTGGGAAGGAGGTGTTGATGTAACCAGTTGGTTGCTAACAATAGACTTGTTCTTGAAGTTCACCATGCAAGAATGCATTCTTGACGTCGAGTTGGTTCACCGGCCAGCCATTGGAAGCGGCAAGTGTTAGAACGGTGCGGATGGTTGCCGGCTTGATGACAGGTGAAAAGGTTTGAACGATATCCACTCCAGGACACTGATTAAATCCGCGCACGACCCAACGAGCCTTGCAGCATTCCAAGGAACCGTTGGGATGACATTTGTTCTTGAAAATCCACTTTCCTATGATGATGTTGGCGCCGCGTGGACGTGGAACAAGACGCCATGTGCGATTTTGCAATAGGGCATTGTACTCCTCTTGCATCGTCTCACGCCAAGCAGGGTTTTGTAGAGCCGCGCGTACTGAGCTGGGCAAGTCGAGAGGAGCTGGGAGCACTGCGACATTGGCATAGCAAGGATTGGGCTTGGTGATGCCAGCCCGGGCGCGAGTAACCACTGGATGTCCGAAAGGCGCGGGCGGTTCTGGTATGGGAGTAACGGCAGGCGAAGAGGGCAGCGAGATTGCGGTGGTGGTGGTTGGGGTAGGTAATGGTGCAGCGGTGGGAGTGGTTTGTCTGTTGGGTGAAAAATGGGGCGGGGAGGGGGCTGAGAGTGGAGTTTGGATGGCAGGAGATGTGGACTGAAGTGGTGACGGCTGCGGCGGTGTGATCGGCGTGGGTGTTGGAACACGTCGGCGAACGCGTCGGCGAGATGCACGAAGAGGAGTGCGGCTAGGCGGGGTGGGTATGAGGGCGACGTCAGGAGCCGGTGCAGGCGATAGCGGCACAGTGGATGGAGTGGACCTGAAAGGGAAAACATCTTCTCCGAAATACACATGACGAGAAACAATAACACGGCGAGAAATGGGGTTATAACAGCAATAGCCTTTTGTGTCAAGCAGGAAGCCGAGGAAAATGCACGCGGCGGAACAGGGAAAGAGCTTGTGGGTGGCGGTGGCAGATATATTGGGATAACACAAACATCCGAAAACGCGCAAATGATCATAGTTCGGCGGCCGGCCATGGAGGAGCTCATAAGGGGTGTTTTTGTGGCGAGGACGACATGGACGACACTTGAGAGTATAGGTGGCTGTACTGAGAGCATCGGGCCAAAAGTTGGGCGGCACATCGGCATGAAAGAGCATGGTGCGGACGCTGTCATTGAGTGTGCGTAGGATACACTCAGCGCAGCCATTCCGTGGAGAAGTATATGGGCAAGTGAGACACAAGCAGACGTCGTTGGTGGACAGGAATGAGCGGAGTGCATGATTATCAAACTCGTGGCCGTTATCCGTTTGCAAGCTAGCGATGGAATGTCTAAACTGTGTGCGCACATATGCGTGGAAGAAGAACAGAGTGGGAAGAACTTCATATTTATGTCTTAGAGGAAATGTTGAGTATGATCATCAAGAATAACAAGATAAAATTTGTAGCCGGAATTACTAATCACGAGAGAAGTCCAAACATCTCAATGCAGAAAGTTCAAATGGGCGGCTAGCTACAATATTTGAGCGAGAAAAAGGAAGGCGAACATGTTTTCCCAGACGGCAAGCATGACAAGAATGATCAGAGGATGGAGTGCAAGTAAAATTGAAGGTACAAGCTAATTGAGAGAGAGGCGGCGCTGAGGTGTCCGAGGCAAGCATGCCAGAGCTTGGCGGAGGCGGTGGCGAGCAGAACGTGAAGTGGGGTGGCCGGAGAGCGCAGAGGGTAGAGCTCGCCGAGAGAATCACAACGGAGGAGCACCGTCTTTGTTCGTAGATCCTTAATGGAGAAGCCAAAAGCATCAAATTCCACGGTTACAGGATTTTCGCGAGTGAGAGCACGAAAGGAAATTAAATTTTTGATGATAGAAGGGCATATGAGGATGTTGCGGAGGTGTAGTGGAATGGAAGAGGTAGGGATTGTGACGTCGCTTGTGTGAGTGACAGCTAAGGGTTCGCCATTGCCGACTATCACATGGGCGGAGTCAGGGGGAAGGGGAGTGGGAGAAGCGATACCGGGATGAGAGGCGAGATGTGCGGATGCCGGTGTCGAGGAACCACTCGCCAGGGCCGGAGTAGAGGACGACTGACCGTGGAGAGCAGAGTAGAGGTTGGGAGCCACAGTCAGAGGAGCCGCTCCGGGAGCTTGCGTCAGGAGGGCTTGTGGCGACGCGGCAGGACGGGTGCCAAGCACGCCGGCGGAGGCGTTGCGCTAGTTTGTTGGTGGCAGGGGCCAGGCCTGGACGACGCCGGTCCATGGGTTCGTCGCCATGGCCCATGAGCCGGGCGGCACAGGAGCGTGATGCGGCGGCGGGTGGAAGTTGTTGAAGCGCGAGCGGTCGTCGGAATGTTTGCGTTTCTTCTTGCGGTCGTTGCCGTAGCGTGAGAGAGAGAAAGCCGATGAAGTCGTTGATGAAGCGGACGATGGACGGGGAGGCGGGCAGTCGGAGGAGCCGGTGGCAGGACATCGAGCCAGATGAAGACGAGGCCGCGGCGAGCAGCGCATTGGCCGCCTCCTGCTGGTGAGTGCGCTCGATGCATGTCTCCTCCTGCAAGACATAAGAGTGCACCCATAGGAACGTCGGGAGAGGACTCATGGCGCTGATGACACCGAGTGCATTGCTGAATTTAGAGCTGAGGCCACACATGGTGTTGACGACGAGATCTTGATCGGTGACGGGGTGGCGGACGTCACGGAGGATGTCCGCGAGGCGCTTGAGGCGGGAACAGAAGTCCCCGACGGAGAGGTTGCCTTGGTGGAGATTGGGGAAGTCCTGAAGAGCGTAGACGGCACGTTGGCTGGCGTTGTTGAGGAAGAGCCCGCGCACGTTGAGCCAAAGAGAGTGCGCGTGGTGAGACACTGAAAGACCATGTCATGAATGGTTTTGAAGACAGTGAGATAGACCCAAGAGACAATGCAATGGTCAATTTGTGTCCATTCAGCATCGTGGAGGCGAAGACGAGCGTCGACAGTACCGTCAACATGGTCGAGGATGCTGAACTTGGAGAAGGTGAGTTCGAACATGGAGCTCCAGGAGGAATAGTTGGACTCTTGCAGGTCGAGGATATCGGGCACATGGGAGCAAATGTTGAGAAGCTGGATGGTGGAAGCTGCGACGGGAGCCGGCGGAGCAATGTGAAAAGGATTGAGGAAGAGGAGGACGCGTGCGCCATGAGGAAGAAGCAACGAAAGGCAGCGGAAAATAGGATCGGATTAAGCTGATACCATGTGAGAATTGGAGAGACAATCGACAAATGTATTGGTTGGAGTTTACAGAGATTTATACACAGCTATGCGTGTGATGCGATAACGGATCGCTTGAAAATAGCCGGGAAGTTACATGCGCTAACAAACTAAAGCTGAAGACCCGACCAAACTAACTACATGCGCTTACAGGGATAACACTTGTTACTCTTAAAAAGTTTGATTTCTTCATAAATCTTCTTTCTCAGCATCGATTAGATATTTTTTCTACCTATTTGTTAGCTTTATACTATATAATATTAAATGCATCCCTATAAGCATTTGTCTATAATTTTCTACACCATGTAAAAATAGAAAGGTAAACCTAGTTTAATTAAGAAATATGTCTAATTCTTAAAAGTAAGGTGTTCTTTTTTCTTTTTTAATTGAGTGTCAAGGAGGCTCTGAAATATGTTCTACTTATACCATAAAGCTATCCCTGCTTTTAATTGGTTCACACTGATGCAGATTGTTAAATACTTACATATGGACAATAAAGACTGAGAAGATATACATATCATATACCTCGCTTCCTATGATATGTGTGATCTATGGTCGTTTTAAAAAAAGAACTAGTAAACATTAGTTTTAAATTCAATAGTAAGAAATATTTTTTAAACCATGTTTTGCTATCTGGTGTGGCTTATCTTTACAATAATATGTGGAGAAATTCGTAATGTCATGGCATATGATAGAGAGAAAGCCATTAATATTTATGAACTTAAAATATAATGCAATGGTTATGGCAATGGATGTTTCAATGTAAGAAAAATTATAAGTCTTTCTCCAATTGGTTCAATTTACTCCATATTGACTTTGCTATTTTCTGTTTTATTTTATAAGAATCTTATTTTAAGTCATCTATTAAAAAATCAATCATCATTTGAATAAGTAGATAAGACTAATATAGATTCGTATTGTTTATTAACGGATGGGTTAGCTGGGACATGAAGCTATACTAAATGTGTGGGTTTGTAGAGTTCAAGACAATTACGCGATGTGGGAGACGATCTATTGGAAATGTTTCATGCAGAGTTTGCAAGGCTGCATGCAGCCTAACATTAGCATGATCGGACGACTAAATATAACTATGTAGGCATCACTATTTTTGGCAAGGTGTTCCATGATTTTAATATATTTATATAAAATTTATAATTTAGTGCTATAAATTACTTATTCGAAACTGACCATTATGTAATTTTTTTAGCTAGCCTAAACTTGGCATAAATTAAGTATATAAGTATTTATGTGAATCCTACAAAGCCAATCCAGTTGTAATAAATATAAATATGTTGTATTCCATAATTATGTTTTATCATATAATTTTGATTTTCTATTTTTCTAAATAATTTAAGTGAAACCCGACGATCAGATGTTTGTCCTCATATTTCTAAGATTTGTTCTAACTTTTAAAGGTTGCATGTTGTGGCTTAAATGTTGCCTAAAATTAGATGAAATGGTTGAAAATAATGGGTCATTGAGTTAAAAGCAAACTGAAGATGAAATGCTTTAAATTTTTACTTTGAATTTCTAAGATTTTTTCTAGTTTTTAAAACATGACACATGATGACTTAAGAGCACTCTAAAGGACGTTTAATGGTTCTTTATTACATACAATGATTTAAGATGACATAATACATAATATCATTGAAAGGACCTTGATGTCGCCTAGAGGGGGTGAATAGGTGTTCCTAAAAATCATCACAACTTCATAGCATATTAGAATGAAGATAACTTTTGGTTTTTGATATGGAATTAAAAGTTCTAGTCTAAACCGAAAAGTTCAACGGATAACAGAATAAAACAATAGCTATGAAGTTGTAGCTTAAACAAAATAAGTGAATATGAATCAAAAGGTGAAAAACAAAGTATCTAAGCAAAATGTAAGGTCACCAACTATATCAATTAAGCATACAAGTAGATTGGGTAAAAGCAAACTCAAGCACAATATAAGAGAAGATAAGAACAGACAAACCAAGAGAGAAGACACGTGATTTGTTTCCCAAAGTTTGACTCCACGAATCCTACGTCTCCGTTGAGGGGCCACAAAGGCCAGGTCTCTTTCAACCCTTTCCTCACGAGGTTGCATAAATTCATTCCTCAATTTCACTCTTGATTTCTTTCCTTGCATGCGAAATTGAAGCCTTCACAAACTTTCCAAGGCACACCACAACTAGGGGTGAAAATGGATCGAAACGCCGAAACTAGCTATACCATATTTGTTTTCATATTTTTCAGAATCGGATTCGGAATCAGAAATCCCAGATTCAGAAACAGAATCGGATTCGGAATCGGAAACCCCGAATACGGAAACAGAATCGAATACTATCAAAAATAAATACGAAGTGAATACGAATTAGAACGAATACGGTAACGAAAATTGATCAAAATATAAAAACCCTCAAACTAAACTTTAAAAACAATGAATATAGATAGCTTAATATTTTCTCAAAATATATCAATATTTTTAATTTTTAGGTAAACAATACATGTAACAAATTTCATACATTCATATCAACTTACTATTTTAATAAAATATACAACAATATCACAATCTTCCATATCATTACAAATCTTAGACATATTAAATTTAGGTATCAATAATAACAAAAATAGTTCATTCACATGATCACATACAATAAACCAAACAATTTATCACTCATGGGCTAGGGTCATGCACTCATGGCATGGGCTCGTGGGCTACTGGCTATTGAGCCCTGGCCCATGGTTGGATATCCGCTAATTTTTCTGGATAGTTTCCGACCGATTCTCAAATCCACCGGATAATTCCTCTACCGTATTCGTTTTCATTTCTGAAAATAATTATTCGTTTTTGTTTTCGTATCCGACACTTTTTGAAAATTATTCGCACTTTCCAAATCTGAATTTTCGGACGGAAACCGGAAACTATCTGAGCCATTTTCACCCCTAACCACAACCTTGGGTGCTCACCGGTGACGCCAAGCCATCTAGGAGACCTTAATCCCCTAGTGAGGTTCTGACTCTGCAGTGGCACATGCAACCTGCGTGCAGTACGTACGGTGATTGCGCCCACAGGGTGACGAGTCGTCTCCGGTTATTGAGGAACCTCAGTTGAAGCGCAACTGCTTTTCCTCGCAGGTGGACTGGCTAAACGACCAGCATCGCCGCCAATCCCCGCCTCCATTAGTAGTGCCTCCATCCTTTGAACTTTTTCCATCAGGACTCTCATTTGTTCTAATTGGGGTGTGGAATTTTTATTACTTCGAGACCGGTATCTATGTCTGTCCTCAGGAAAACCTTCCCTCCATGATACGAGGCCTACTCCCCTTGTGTGTCCCGGATGCTCAGTGTTCTGTAATGCAAGTGTGAGCTCATCTTTCTCCCTGCTTGGAACAAAAGAGCCCTCAGAAGACTGCTGATGCGCATCATGGAGCCTTCGGGACACTTCTTGTGAACTTGGACACTTGTGTACCAACTCGCCTGTATCCGAGAGTGTTGCCCCTCGGGCGCATTGGTAATTCTTTCCTCGTTCGCACCAGTCCTTTGTCTCAGTCTCGATCCTCTTTTCCAACAGCTCTTCCTCCCTCGCTCGCCATTTCTCTACATTCTTGGCATAACCGCTAGGCCGAGACGATGAGGGAACATGTTTTTGGCCGCATTGGCTTGATTCCTTTCACTAACCTCCTTTGCCTCATCTGATGTTCTGTACGCCACAAATTCATCCCAGAAAATGCGGCACCTTCGATAATTGGGATCTTCAAAATTTGGTGTTAGCCCTCGCTTCACAAACTTCCTGGTAAGGTCCGTCTTGAACTTCCGGAAGTTGACGCTCATCCTCTCGAGGGCCCTCTGCTTTGCGAGTTCTTCTGATCCCGTGGGAAACTGGAATGTCCGCTTCAACTTATCCCATGCAAGGTCCTTGTCTCTGTCTGGTACCATCCACTCCAATAAATCTAGATCACTGCTCTTCCAGTATCGATTCTTGATTGGGATGTCATCCTTCACTATGACACCTATAGAATTTGAATATGGGGTGAGTACCGAAGCGGGAGCTGTAGGGTTCCCATCTGGATCTAACGCTGTTATAGTGTAAAGGCCCGAGGGCATCCTGGTTGGACCTCTCCTCCATTTTGTCGACGAGGTGCCGGTATCACCAGAGTTCACAGTGGCTGAAGGGGTTGCCTCCACGCTTTCACGATTCAAGTTTAGAAAGCCACTTGGGCTACCAGGACCACCGTCGTTTTCTCCGGAAATTGCAAGCCTACTATTATCTTGTTCCCGAGACATTTTCTACACTATAATGATCAAAAGTTTGAGAAATAGGTGCCGGTTTTTATTTATAACCGGCACCTATTCTCCAAAACCCTAATTCATTAGTTCAATTTATCTTCTCCTCTAACATTACATATGCATGCACCTAAGGCTGCCAATGGGCCTGATATGTATGCATCAATTGATATATAATCATCCAGCAAATTAAATCCAACCATTGGTTGTATAATTCAATTTGTCTGCCCACATGAGACGGCTTTAAAGGGTTATTTACAATAGGTAGAGAGAATGGGATTGCATGTGAATATATTCATTCAGTTCCAAAATTACATATTCATGTTTGTTACAATCAAATTCCAACTTGTAAGTCGATCACTATTACTCCTTCTTCATGATCACTGCGAACATATGGGGCTTTCTCCTCTTCTTCGTCTTCTTCTCCGTCTTCTTGACTTACTTCACCTTCGTCTACATCTGTTGCGAAAGGTGGTAACTCGTCAATTTGATCGTAGCCTTCCTCATCGGTGATATTCTCAACTCCAACAATGTTTCGCTTTCCATTGAGAACCACGTGGCAATCAGTCACCGATGAAGGGTCCATGACATAGAATACTTGTGTTACGGAGTTTGCGAGCACAAAAGGTTCGTCTTGATAACCCACATTGTTTAGGTCCACGATGAACATCCCATACTTGTCAATTTTCAAACCACTTGGAATTTTGACCCATTGACACTGGATAAGTGGTACCTTCAGCGGTCCATACTCAAGCTCCCAGATTGCCTCTATATAGCCATAGTAGGTTTGTTTTACACCATTACTGTCGAAGGCATCTATGCGGGCACCACTGTTCTGATACTTGCTCTTGGCATCCTGCGTTCTCGTGTAAAATGTATACCCATTAATATCATACCCTTGGAATGAATGAATAGTGCTCACAAGCCCTCGAGACAAAACGTACAACTGGTCACTATCAGGATTCGCAGCCATGATATGCTTCTGTAACCAATCACCAAAATGCAGCCTATGCTGCTTAGCGATCCATGCTTCTGATTTGCCTGGGTTCTCAGTTCGGAGTGAGTTGTAATGCACATCAACAAATGGAGCCACCAAGGCCGACTGCTGGAGCACAGTGAAATGTGCTTGTAATAGTGTTTCAAGGCTAGGAGCGAAAATTGCTTTATGCCCTAAAGTCCCTTTCCCAAGTAGCCTGCCCTCATGTCAGGACATCGGCACACCAATGGGACGTAGATCCATGTAGTCGATGCAGAACTTAACCACCTCCTCTGTTGCATAACCCTCTACGATATTGTCTTCTGGTCGAGCTCTGTTACGCACATACTTTTTTATGATCCCCATGAATCTCTCGAAAGCCCACATGTTATGCAGATAAACTGCGCCGAGAATCTTTATCTCTTTCATGATATGTATCACTAGGTGAACCATTATATCAAAAAATGATGGTGGGAAACACATCTCGAGTTGGCAAATGGTCACGATTACATCTGCCTGGAGCTTGTCTAGTGTGGTTGGATCAATCACCTTCTGATATATAGCATTGAAGAACGAGCACAACTTTATGATTGGGTTTCGCACCCTGTCTGGCAAGATGCCTCTAATTGCAACAGGGAGTAGTTGTGTCATCAGCACATGACAATCATGTGACTTCATGCCCACTATTTTCTTCTCTCTAATGTTGATGAGTCTTTTAACGTTAGTGGAGTAACCAGACGGGACTCGGACACTCTGCAGGCACTCCAACAAGCTGATTTTCTCGGCGGCACTGAGGGTGTAGCATGCGGGAGGGAGGTATTGTCAGCCATTGGGACGTTCTTGAGGATGTAGCTTGGACCTGATGTTCATGTCTACGAGGTCTCTCCGGATTTCAACATATCCTTTGTCTTGCCAGTATGTTCAAGAAGACTCCCATCAAACTCTCGCATACATTTTTCTCAACGTGCATCACGCCGATTGCGTGACGGACATCCAAATCTTTCCAATACGGTAGTTCCCAGAAGATAGATTTCTTCTTCCAAAGAGGCTTCTCACCACCCTTGCCCGCCGCGCTTGTATTGCCATGCCCCTTACCAAATACATGTTCAATATCTTTTACCTCTTCAAAAATATCTCTGCCTGTACGATGTATCGAAGCTGTCCCCTTCTCCACTGTGCCATCGAAATCTTTTCTATTGCTACGGTACTGGTGACCGACAGGAAGAAACCTTCGGTGGCACATGTACACAGTCTTTCTAGAGTACCTCAGCCACCTGCTTGCTGTGTTCCACATGCACTGCACACATGCACAACCACCTTTCACTGTTTGTCCGGATGTGTTGCCAGCCGCAGGGTAATCTTGAATGGTAACTAACAATATTGCTCTTAAGGTGACATACTCTATTTTGTAAGCATCCCACATCTGCACCCCCCAAACCCATAGTAACTGAAGATCATCTACTACTAGCCTGAAGTAGACATCGATATCGTTGCCAGGTTGCTTGGGCCCTTGGATTAGCAGTGGCATCATGATATACTTGCGCTTCATGCACAACCATGACGGAAGGTTGTAGATAACAAGTGCCACTAGCCATGTGCTGTGCCGACTGCTCATGTCACCGAATGGATTCATCCCGTCTGTGCTCAGCCCAAACCTTACATTCCTTATCTCGCGTGCAAAATTTTTGTACTTTCTTTCTATCTTTCTCCATTGAGACCCGTCGGCAGGGTGCCTTATCATCCCATCCTTCTTACGTTCTTCCCCGTGCCACCGCATCATCTTTGCATGCTTTTTGTTTGCATACAGGCGCTCAATACGAGGGATTATAGGAAAATACCACACAACTTTAATGGGCACTTTCCTCTTCTTTAGGACGGGGCCACCGCTGTCATCATTGGCATCATCATTGTTACCTCCACCCTTATACCGTGGTGCTCCGCAAATTGGACATACATCCAGGTCTTCATAGTCACCCCGATATAGGATACAGTCATTTCGACATGCGTGAATTTTTTGCACCTCCAGCCCGAGTGGACAGACAACCTTCTTTGCTTGGTATGTCGTTTCTGGCAGTACATGACCCGCTGGAAGGAGGTCTCTGATCAGCTGGAGAATCTCTGTGAAGCTCTTGTCGCTCCAGCCGTTGGTTGATTTCATCTGCAACAATGAGAGGACGACGTGTAACTTGGTGTGCTCCTCGTTGCAACCTAGATAAAGCGGTGTTTTTGAGTCCTCCACCATGGCTTTGAACTTCTCGTATTGTCTGTCATCGCTGTAAGCTGTCTCTCCATCTCGCAACATCTGATCCAACCCATCCGATTCATCATTGTCATATTCACCTTCGTCAGCAGGCAACTCCACATTGTCTTCATGCATTGCATCACCATGATTGTCCACACTGTCATTCTCATCTTCACCGTGATTGTCCTGACATGTGTGATTACGTATAAAACCTCTTATTAGTAGATGCTCGTGAACTTGTTTTGCGGGAAACTTGTTGTGTGGCAATCAGCACATGGACAATGCAAATATTCCGTCATGCTCAACGACCGGGAACTTGTGTCCCCACGAACTTGGTTACTCCCCTGGCATACTCCAAGGTACCCCGCTTCGCATCGTTCATCCCTCTTTCATCCATCAGTCCTACGGGAATTTTTAAAAATTGTGACGTCTTCACCATATAAATACATTATTTTATTTTGGTTACATAACTCTATGGTTATAGTCTCTTCAAATTTGACAAACCAAAATACTTTGAAGTAAAGAAAGAGACACAACAAGCATGTAGTATTATTCTTGCATTGAGATATTCAACATAAATGGTGTCATGCATCTACTAGCATAGACACACAAATGACAAAAAAAATATCATAAAGAATCACTTACAAATAAAGACAACTAAAATATACTAACCTTTAATGTTTATGAAAATTTTCGGCAAAACCTTCCCCCCTCCGTTTGGTTCTACACATGAAGACCGAATAAAAATGAGCTAAGTGGCTGAAAGGTGGTATATGTAGGTGGTCGGCATATAGGTGCTGGTTTTTAACAATAACTGACACCTATATACGAAGCTTACAGCGTAAGAAACCTTATAGGTATCGGGTAAAGAGTAAAACCAGCATCTATATTTTAGGTGTCGGTTTTTACTATTGAGCTGATACCTATTCGGGAAGAATAGGTGCCGGTTTCAATTAAGAACCGCCCCTATAGTATATGTATCGGTTTTACTATTAACCCGACACCTTTTTGAGATTATAGATGGCGGTTCTTAACAAGAACCGCCACCTATTCTTTAGTCGCTACCTATATGTATTATAGGTGCCGGATTTATTTTAGTTAGTGATATGCCGTACAGGCAACATGGAGATGTTGGATATCATGGTCAATGTTTATGTATTTATGAATAAAGTGTTATTCAGTTCCATGAAATAGACATCTTGTATTGATCAATAAGTACGTGACTTATTTATGAGACTCTATATGTATGAATCTATTTCTAAATGATCCCTTATCATATATCATATTATTGAAACTAATATGATTCTAAGATTGGCATGTTTATTGATGGATGATCATGTCTCATAGATCATGGGTATGGAGATACCAAGTCAATAAACATGGACATATGTGTTAGAGAACACATTGTTGGATAGACCCACCATGAGACACTACATGAATTAATATGCCATTAGTTGGTCTCAGGTAGTGTTGGTACAAAGTCCTTAGACCTGAGATCACCATGGATTCCAACATGTGTAGTAGCCTACTTTGGGACTACCAAACGCTATTCCGTAACTGGGTAGTTATAAAAGTAATCTTCGGGTTTGCTATGAAACATGGAGTGGGATGTGAGTGATCAAGATGGAATTTGTCCCTCTTTTGGAGAGATATCTATGGGCCCCTCGAGGTAATGGATTATGGAAATGCATGGCCATGCTAAGTTGATTAAGGAGTCAATCAACAGACAGATAATCCAATACGGTTCGAGTGAATGATTAAGCTATTGAAGGGATGGCACATATCTTGCCTATAGCTTAATTGCTATCGTGAGGCAAAGGGATCTCGTATACACATTACAGGTTCGAGCCGATATTATATTCTTGTATACTATGGTGTCAATATGTGCCGCTAGGCGCCGCGTTGACGTGTCGGCTGAGTTGGACTCGAGCCGATGGTCGCCTAAGTTAGACTATAGCCGAAACCGAGTATACCCGAACCTACTGTGGTCGCACGCTTAAGGGGATGGAATAGATATTCGAGTTGGACTCGGATACGGCTCGATCGGATAGGGATCGATCAAATAGAGTTCTATGGGCTTACGACGTATGGGCGGCCAACTCGTGAGATTCGAGATAGGATCCGATTTAAAATAGAGTCCGATCGCCACTAGTCCTAGTCGGCCAACTCTATATAAAGGGGCGAGGGTGGAGAGTTGCGGATCGCATTGAAGCGAATCCGCAACGAAGTCGCCGAGATTAATCTCCACGAAAACCCTCCCCACTTTCGAGCCAAACCCTAGCCTTGCATCGCGTGCTAGCACACAGGTGTTAGGCGTTGTGTTCCCGGACGTGTGGATACCGGTAAAGTCGCCGCTACGTTGCGCGCCGTTGATCGGCTACGAATCGGCGTGGTGGAATCGGCCGCGGTCTAGCGCATCGGAGCGAGGAATCGGTGTCGGCTTGCGGGAATCGGCTGTCATCGACCAACACGCTTCGGATCGGATAGCCCCGATTGGCTATTTCCGCAGCATAATCCAATCGGTAACGATCTATTGGCCCTTACTTGCAAGTGTTCCTGGTTTGCGCGGTAGAAAAGTTTTTGTTTTCGGCTAGCATAGCTTCCGCGTAACCCTTCAATGGCATCAGAGCTAATCTTGCTTAGTTCGGGTTTTAGATTGGATCTGGAACAAGTTTTGTGCATGGGTTGATTAGATCAATCGGTTTGACGGGATCTGTTGAGGAGAATTCATGGTAATTGCGTTCCTTGATATTGTATCGGAACGACATAATGTGATTACGTCGAAGCAATATCCATAGAACTCGGTTTGAGTCGGCTTCGAGATAGCGTTCCTTGATAGTGTATCGGAACGGTATAATGTGATTATACCGAAGCTATCTCATAGTCCGATCTTGTTTGCTGCCTCGCGCCTACGCAAACCATCTCCCTTGACAGTGTATCGGGACGACATAATATGATTATGCCGATATGGTTTCCGTAAGGCGGCTTCCCCCTCGAACCCCCGCCCGCTAACCGGCTAGCGGGACCGCCGTGTGCGTCCCCCTTATAGGTCGTCTCGATGCTGTTTCTCTGCGATAGTTAGAAAACGTTTCTACGCCTAACTTGTTTTTGCAGAGAATGCTTTGAGATGGTATGGCCCTATTGTATGTATGAGATGCATGTGATGCATGTAATATTCTTTCATATGTGCAATCTCTGTAATATTCTTTCATACGTGTAATGCTTGTAATATTCTTTCACGATCTACGAGTCGATGTAATCTTCAATTAGAGCTTCTATAGTAGTAGCTTAGTTTGAAGAAATGAAGCATCATGCACATTGAAAGATGGTGCCGAAGATGGAGATCCTCAGCGCCGGCATGGAGATGGAGATCACCATGTGAAGGGGGCCATACTATTTCATAATATGCTAGTCTACCTGCTTTCATATATGTGATATGTTTGTTTGATAGGATAGCATCCCTTGCAAAGTTAAGTAGTAATGATGCGCTTCCAAATGTTGCACCCGTCACCGTTATGCTTGTCAATGGTGGGTCTGCCAAAGCAGAGTGCCATTCTCTATCATAACACGAGGGGGTATATGTCAGACATATACATGCAGAAACATTTGGTTTACTTAACAAGGCTATCAAAACAGTTTTGGGCCTTGGGGCATAGGTTGGCGCCGGGGCATGGAGATGCCACACCAACAACAAGAGTCACATAGAGATGTGATTAGCAAGGAGTTGCTTACCGATGTTATTAATTTTTTAGCAAGATGCCAAAGCTCACTAGAAATTAACTAACATGTGGATCTTGACCCAATACGTAACCTAGAGGAAAGGTGTAAAATACGTAATGGGAGTCTAATGTTAAATTGTTTAACAATAGACATAGCATAAACATTGTGCTAAACTTTGCTTTTTTGTTGTAGAATAAATGGCGGCTAATACTACACCCAAGATCTTTAATTTGCGATCTATTCTCAAAAAGAAAAATTAAACGGAACAAACTTTATGGATTGGTATCGCAACTTGAGAATTGTTCTCAAGTAAGAGCGTAAGGAGTACATTCTTGAAATACCCTATCCCGAGGATTTGCCTAATAATGCCACCGCAACCGCACGGGGAGCTTACGAGAAGCACACTAATGATGCCCTAGATATAAGCTGTCTCATGCTTGCTACAATGTCCCCCGAGCTTCGACGCAATATGAGAGCAGCGATGCTCACACTATTATTCGGGGACTGCGTGGTATGTTTGAGAACCAAGCTCGGGCCGAGAGGTTCAACACCTCGAAGTCCTTGTTTGCGTGCGAGCTTGTTGAGGGAATCCCGTCAGTCCGCATGTGATAAAAATGATTGGCTACATTGAGAGTCTGGAAAAACTAGGTTTTCCCCTTAGCCAAGAGTTGGCTACTGATGTGATTCTCCAGTCGCTCCCTCCGAGCTTCGAGCCATTCATATTAAATTATCACATGAACAATATGGATAGAATCTTGGCTGAATTGCATGGGATGTCGAAGAAATGAGGAGAGTATCCAAAAACGGTCATCATGTGATGATGATGCGAAGGCTAAGCGCAAACCACTGTCAAGAAACTTTGCACCAAGAGGAAGCTAACTCCCGATGAGATCGCGAGTGCCTCCAATGCAAAGAAGGGCAAGAAGGGGTCGGCGGCATCGAGATGCCGTTTGCTTCTACTGCAAGAAGACAGCCACTGGAAAAGGAACTGCAAGAAGTACATGGAGGATCTCAAAAAGAAGCAAAGTACGACTTCGCTCAGGTATTAATATTATAGACATTAATCTTGCTACTTCACCTACCGACTCTTGGGTATTTGATACCGAATCGTAGCTCATATTTGCAAGTCGCGGGGAATGAGAAGAAGTAGAGGCTTAAGAAGGGGCGAGGTGAACCTACGCGTCGGCAATGGAGCAAGCGTTGCTACGCTATTGTTGTCGGCACAGCACCACTTCATCTACCTTCGGGATTAGTTTTGAAATTAAATAATTGTTATTGTGTTCCAACACTATGTCTAAACGTTATTTCCGCTTCATGTTTGCAAGCGGAAGGATATGATTTTAGATCAATGAACAATGGTTGTTCAATATATCTCGAGATATGTTCTATTTTCATGCTCCATTGGTGAATGGATTATACGTTTTGAATCTTGAAGCGTCTCCCATCTATAACATTAATACGTAAAGGCAACTCTCTAATGATACAAACCCCATGTTTATTTGGCATTGTCGCTTAGGCCATATAAATAAGAAACGCATGGAGAAGCTCCATAAGGATGGACGCTTCACTCTTTTGATTTTGAATCATTTGAGACATGTGAGTCTTGTTTACTTGGTAAAATGACAAAGACACCTTTCACGGGACACAGTGAGAGAGCAAGTGACTTGTTGGCACTCGTACATACCGATGTATGTGGACCAATGAGCTCAACGGCCGAGGTGGTTATCAATACTTCATTACCTTTACCGATGACTTAAGTAGATATGGTTATATCTACTTAATGAGGCATAAGTCCGAATCCTTTGAAAAGTTCAAAGAATTCGAGAATGAAGTACAATCATTTAGGGAAAACAATCAAGTTTCTACGATCGATCGTGGAGGGGAATACTTGACCCAAGATTTTGGTAATCATCCGAAAGATTGTGGAATTGTTCTACGCTGACTCCGCCAGAACTCCACAATGGAATGGGGTGTCCGAACGGAGAAATCGCACCTTGTTGGACATGGTGCGATCCATGATGAGCCAAAGTGATCTTCCGTTATCCTTCGGGATATGCTCTTAAAACATGCGCTCACACTAAATAGAGTTCCATCTAAGTCGTTGAAAAGACACCATATAAGATATGGACGGGCGACCCCCTAGTCCTGTCTTTTCTCAAAATTTGGGGATGCGAAGCTTATGTAAAACGTTTACGTCGACAAGCTCACACCCAAATTTGACAAGTGCTTCTTTGTGGGATATCCTAAGAAAACTAAGGGATATTACTTTTATAATCGGGAACAAGGCAAAGTGTTTGTCGCCCGACACGGTGTCTTCTTGGAGAAAGAGTTTCTTTCAAGAAGGGTTAGTGGGAGCAGGGTGCATCTTGAAGAAGTTCAAGAAACACCGAAAAATGTTTCGCGACCATAGAACCACAACAGAGGAGCAAAGTGTTGTGCCACCGCTATAGATACACCACCCCACGGAGGTCCGAAAGATCACGTCGTGCGCCCGACAGTACACACGTGCGGAACAACATGATATATTGTTGTTGGACAACGATGAGCCTAAGACCTATGAGGAAGCGATGGTGGGACCCGATTCCAACAAGTGGCTTGGAGCCATGAAATCCGAAATAAAATCCATGTACGACAATCAAGTTTGGAACTTGATTGATCCACCGATGGTGTCAAAACAATTGAGTGTAAATGGGTTTTTAAGAAAAGGCCGATATGAATGGAAATGTTCACATCTATAAGGCGCGATTGGTGGCGAAAGGTTTTAAACAGATTCAAGGAGTTGATTATGTTGAAACCTTCTCGCCCATCACAATGCTTAAATCTATTCGGATTATCCTAACGATTGCTGCATATTTCGATTATGAGATATGGCGTAAGGATGTCAAAACCGCTTTCCTAAATGGAAACCTAAGTGAGGATGTATACATGATACAACCTCAAGGATTTATCGATCCACAATCGCTCGGAAAGATATGCAAGCTACGTAAATCCATTTATGGATTGAAGCAAGCATCTCGGAGTTGAAATATTCATTTTGATGAAGTAATCAAAGGGTTTGGTTTCATGAAAAACGAAGAGCAGCCGTGTTTACAAAAAGGTCAGTGGGAGCGCAATTGTATTTCTAATCTTATATGTGGATGACATATTGTTGATTGGAAATGATATCCCTATGCTAGAATCCGTCAAGTCTTTATTGAAAAATAGTTTTCCATGAAAGACTTAGGGGAGGCAGAGATACATATTAGGCATTCGGATCTATAGAGATAGATCCAAGAGGCTAATTGGATTAAGCCAAAGTACATACATTGACAAGGTGTTGAAAAGGTTCAACATGCATGATTCCAAGAAAGGTTTCTTGCCCATGTCACATGGCATTAATCTTAGCAAGAATCGGTGTCCTCGGACACATGATGAGCGGAATAAGATGGGTATGGTTCCATATGCCTCGGCAATTGGATCTATCATGTATGCCATGCTTTGTACACGTCCCGATGTCTCATACGCTTTGAGTGCTACGAGCGATACCAATCGATCCCGGTGAATGTCACTGGATGCCGTAAAGAATATCCTTAAGTACTTGAGAAGAACTAAGGATATGTTCCTAGTCTGTGGAGGTGAAGAAGAGCTCATTGTAAGTGGTTACACCGATGCTAGCTTCCAAATAGACAAGGATGATTATAGATCGCAACCGGGTTCGTGTTCCGCCTAAACGGAGGCGCAATCAGGAAGAGTTCCAAGCGGGATACGTTGCGATTCTACAACGGAGGCCGAGTATATTGCGCTTCGGAAGCCGCAAAGGAGGCGTTTGGATCAAGAAATTCGTTTCGAGCTTGGTGTGATGACCGTGCACGCGGTCCAATGTCTCTCTATTGTGATAATAGTGGAGCCATTGCGCAAGCCAAGGAGCCAAGGTCACATCGAAGTCCAAACACATACTTCGGCGATATCATCTCATCCGCGAGATAGTGGATAGAGGTGATGTCAAGATATGCAAAGTGCACACGGATCTCAACATAGTCGATCCGCGACAAAACCTCTCCCTCACCGAAACATGAGGCGCACACAAGAGCAATGGGTATTAGATACTTACATGATTGACTCTAGTGCAAGTGGGAGATTGTTAGTGATATGCCCTAGAGGCAACATGGAGATGTTGGATATCATGGTCAATGTTTATGTATTTATGAATAAAGTGTTATTCGGTTCCATGAAATAGACATCTTGTATTGATCAATAAGTATGTGACTTATTTATGAGACTCTATATGTATGAATCTATTTCTAAATGATCCTCGATCATATATCATATTATTGGAACTAATATGATTCTAAGATCGGCATGTTTATTGATTGATGATCATGTCTCACGATCATGGGTATGGAGATACCAAGTCAATAAACATGGACATATGTGTTAGAGAACACATTGTTGGATAGACCCACTATGAGACACTACAGAAATTAATGTGCCATTAGTTGGTCTCGGTAGTGTTGGTACAAAGTCCTTAGACCTCGAGATCACCATGGATTCCAACATGTGTAGTAGCCTACTTTGGGACTACCAAACGCTATTCCGTAATCGGGTAGTTATAAAAGTAGTCTTCGGGTTTGCTATGAAACATGGAGTGGGATGTGAGTGATCAAGATGGAATTTGTCCCTCTTTTGGAGAGATATCTCTGGGCCCTCGAGGTAATGGATTATGGAAATGCATGGCCATGCTAAGTTCATTGAGGAGTCAATCAACGACGATAATCCAATACGGTTTGAGTGAATGGTTAAGCTATTGAAGGGATGGCACACATCTTGCCTATAGCTTAATTGGTATCGTGAAGCAAAGGGATTTGTGTACACATTACAGGTTCGAGCCGATATTGTATTCTTGTATACTATGGTGTCAATATGTGCTGCTAGGCGCCGTTGTTGACATGTCGCGAGTTGGACTCGAGCCGATGGTCGGCTAAGTTAGACTATAGCCAAAACCGAGTATACCCGAACCTACGGGTCGCACGCTTAAGGGGATGGAATAGATATTCGAGTTGGACTCGGATACGGCTCGATCAGATAGGGATCTGATCGAATAGAGTTATATGGGCTTACGACGTATGGGCGGCCAACTCTGTGAGATTCAGATAGGATCCGATTTAAAATAGAGTCCCGATCGGCCACTAGTCCCGCGGCCAACTCTATATAAAGGGGCGAGGGTGGAGAGTTGCGATGATCGCACCGAACCGAATCGCAATGAAGTCGCCGAGATCAATCTCCACGGAAACCCTCCCCACTTTCGAGCCAAACCCTAGCCTTGCATCGCGTGCTAGCACACAGTGTTAGGCGTTCTTCCTGGACGTGTGGATACCGGTAGAGGCGCTGCTACGTTGCGCGCTGTTGATCGGCTACGAATCGGCTGTGGTGGAATCAGCTGCGGTCGAGCGCATCGGAGCGAGGAATCGGTTGTCGGCTTGCGGGAATCGGCTGTCATTGGCTAGCACAGTTCCGGATCGGATAGCCCTGATTGGCTATTTCCGCTGCATACTCCAATCGGTAACGATCTATTGGCCCTTACTTGCAAGTGTTCCTGGTTTGCGCGGTAGAAAAGTTTTTGTTTTCGGCTAGCGTAGCTTTCGCGTAACCCTTCAATTTTGACCGACACCTTTCAAGGGGACACCAATGAGCCTTTTTTAATAGTGAGAGTAGACCGGTGGCTTCATCATTGTTACCTCCACCCTTATACCGCGGTGCTCCGCAAATTGGACATACATCCAGGTCTTCATAGTCACCCCGATATAGGATACAGTCATTTCGTCATGCGTGAATTTTTTGCACCTCCAGCCCGAGTGGACAGACAACCTTCTTTGCTTGGTATGTCGTTTCTGGCAGTACATGACCCGCTGGAAGGAGGTCTCTGATCAGCTGGAGAATCTCTGTGAAGCTCTTGTCGCTTCAGCCGTTGGTTGATTTCATCTGCAACAATGAGAGGACGACGTGTAACTTGGTGTGCTCCTCGTTGCAACCTAGATAAAGCGGTGTTTTTGAGTCCTCCACCATGGCTTTGAACTTCTCGTATTGTCTGTCATCGCTGTAAGCTGTCTCTCCATCTCGCAACATTTGATCCAACCCATCCGATTCATCATTGTCATATTCACCTTCGTCAGCAGGCAACTCCACATTGTCTTCATGCATTGCATCACCATGATTGTCCACACTGTCATTCTCATCTTCACCGTGATTGTCCTGACATGTGTGATTACGTATAAAACCTCTTATTAGTAGATGCTCGTGAACTTGTTTTGCGGAAAACTTGTTGTGTGGCAATCAGCACATGGACAATGCAAATATTCCGTCATGCTCAACGACCGGGAACTTGTGTCCCCACGAACTTGGTTACTCCCCTGGCATACTCCAAGGTACCCCGCTTCGCATCGTTCATCCCTCTTTCATCCATCAGTCCTACGGGAATTTTTAAAAATTGTGACGTCTTCACCAAATAAATGACATTATTTTATTTTGGTTACATAACTCTATGGTTATAGTCTCTTCAAATTTGACAAACCAAAATACTTTGAAGTAAAGAAAGAGACACAACAAGCATGTAGTATTAATCTTGCATTGAGATATTCAACATAAAAGCACACAGGTGTTAGGCGTTCTGTTCCCGGACGTGTGGATACCGGTAGAGGCGCTGCTACGTTGCGCGCTGTTGATCGGCTACGAATCGGCTGCGGTGGAATCGGCTGCGGTCGAGCGCATCGGAGCGAGGAATCGGCTGTCGGCTTGCGGGAATCGGCTGTCATTGGCCAGCACAGTTCCGGATCGGATAGCCCTGATTGGCTATTTCCGCTGCATACTCCAATCGGTAACGATCTATTGGCCCTTACTTGTAAGTGTTCCTGGTTTCCGTGGTAGAAAAGTTTTTGTTTTCGGCTAGCGTAGCTTCCGCGTAACCCTTCAATTTTGACCGGCACCTTTTAAGGGGACACCAATGAGCCTTTTTTAATAGTGAGAGTAGACCGGTGGCTAGATGTTTTTTCCTTGAATTTTTAAGATTTTTTTATATTAAATAGTTAGGTAAAAAATAGGAGAAGAGTGAATTAAATAGGAGAGGAGAGGAATGAATTAAATAAATCTGTGATATGGTGTTCCACTCCATTTTGAGATTTTTGTTTTGATTCCAACATTAGTTTCTCCCTGTATTAATCCGTGGATCATGAACAATCCTTACTTTTGTTGGCATAATTAATAATCTAATAATCTTCGGATCATGAGTCTTTGATTGGGTTAGTGTATTAATCTGTGGATCATGTGTGCAGTCCTGAATTTTGTTGCTGATTAGAATGTTATCAACGTAGATGTAAACATAGACAACATTATCTGTTTTGCTAATTAATCTCGTAATATATTTGCCATTGTTTTAACGTAGGAGTTATTATAACGTAGGAGTACGTTACTTAACGCTTACAGAGGACGAGGGGAGGAGAGTTTGTTTTCTTTGTAGATCTACTAGTAATGACCAGTGTGTTGTAACGGATGTTATTTTATTTTATTATAATTATTTTAAAGTTGAAGTCTTATGTAATTCTAATTTATAAATTTTTTCTTTATAACTTCACCCGAGACCTATTATCCGATACACTTGGAATACTAAACATGCTTGTGGTTCCGAACGGTGACGAGACGGAGGGGCGCGGCGCGGCGCGGCGCGGGAGCTCCGAGCAACAACGGGAGGGAGGGGCGTAGGCGCGGGGCGCGGCGCGACGTGGATGGGGACAGGAAGGAGGGACGTAGAATGTCTTTTTTTTATCAAGCCCTCCTTTTCTTTTCAGCATTAGAACTACGGGTTAATTTTATAAACACTTAAAAGGTTTTCTACAAAATAGCCAGGCAGACTGTGGGTTAATTTTATAAATACTTAAGGGGTTTTTCTGCAAAATAACTAGGTGGACGAAAATTTTGGGAGCTCCGAGCGGCGATGGGAGGAAAGGGCGCGCGCGCGGCGCGGGGCACGGCGCGGATGAGGACGGGAGGGAGGGGCGCAGGAGATTTTTTTTCCATTCAAGCCCTTTTTTTATTTTCAGCATTGGGACTGCGGGTTAATTTTATAAACACTCAAGGGTTTTCTGCAAAATAACCAGGTGAACAAAAATTTTGAGTAGAAACACTACTTGCTTTATAAATAAGTTATAGATTATAGATTATAGATATAGATTATATATATATTATAGATTATAGATATAGATTATATATATATATATATATTATAGAATATGTCTCGGGTTGGTTGTTGAGTTATCTATATTTAGAATTAGATTTAATGGTTAAAATAATGAGTTCATCGATTTATGTGCAAATCGACAACTAGATTTTTTTTGTCAGAAGTTTTAGGATTGTTTAGCATCATATGATAGCTTAAAAACATTCATAGAATATCATGTGATAGTTTAGTAGCATTTATATAAAGTTTAATGGATCTAATGGTTAAAATAATGACAACGATTTAAGTGTAAATTGATGGTCAACTATTTTTTTAAAGATTTTTTAGATTATTCAGAGCATCATGTGGTAATTTAGAAACGTTTATAAGATGTCACGTAATAGTTTATAAGATCATTGCCGGTGCCCATGGCGTTCTGCAGATGTATTTAGTTTTAGTCGTACTTTATTACCATTTATCAATAAATATTATCATATTATCTAAGTTAAAAAGATTAAATTTTTTACCACACTTTACTTTAACAAGTTTAAGAGAATGTCGCCATACTTTGTTAGTCAATGATGTATGGGATTTAATTTATTAAAAAACTTGTTATAAATATGATTATAACTATAAATAACTGTCAATATGATTAAACCTGTCTAACTTTCGATATGACAAAATACGGTAAAGTGGTTGACAACCAATCACCGGCTCTGAGAGAACGCGGCTTCGCACGTGTGTTCGCAGCACGGGAGTCCGACTCCTCTCGCGCCCCTCCGTAGTGCAATTCAGTTTGGTTCATACTTGATACTCCAGATCCCATTACATAAAGATTGGAGCGAGTTCGTATCAGTCTCGCTTCCGCGTTGCACGTCCCGAGCTCGTTCATGTCTGTTTATGATACCGTTAGGCCGAAAGACATACAATGTGTTCCTCTTGTCAAGGACGACAGTTTTACCCTCAAAGCTCTCATCTCCAAGTCCCTGGCGAAGCTTTGGAGCGGTCGCTAGGGATGCATGAGCGACCGGCGCCACGGCGGTGGCGGAGCGTCGCGGACGACGACCTTGACAAGCAGGCCAGTGCAAGGATCTCGGGTTCATGTTCACAGCCTACGGCCAGCGTGAGGTGACACTGGTGCAGACGTTCCCCGCGCTGGACCTCTACTACACCATGGACGGCAGCAGCTGTGAATGGCGGTCGCATGGGCTGCTGCAAGCCCGTGCTCGTGTGACACCACCTCATGTTGAGGCGAGTCGCCGCCAGCCCATATGTTGATGTGATTGTCGCGTATTAGCATCTGTTCCTTCCGTTTCATATTAAAATCTTTTAATTTTTTCAAATTTGATCAAATTTATAAAAATATTTAACAACATTTAAATTATTAAATTAGTTTTATTAATTTTAACATCAAATAATATATTTGTTTTGGGATGAAAATACTACTATATTTTTTATAAATTTGATTAAATTTATAGAAAAAACAATTTATAATATAAAACGAAAACAGCTTATAATATAGAACTTATAAATCATGCTGTGGAATCACCATGAGAATTGAGAGGTCACCTCCTAGGTGAGATTAGAAGGGCACTTGTGAATCTTTTTTTTCACAAAAAAATCGAGATTTTTTATGTAACAAATCACATTTGGTGTTTTGGTATTGGATTATTTGTTTGAAGTTTTAGTTTTGACTTAGATCCTGATCGACGCGGTGCAAGCGCAGACGATGAATACGAGATTGAAGCAAAACAGGAGATCAGTTTGATGGCTGTCTCGAGATTTACTCGAGTCACAGTTCAACAATACAGTACATTGCAACAATACAGTTTGATGGCGATGAAATCTGCACAACTGCATCAGGTATTCAACCTGTTGGCTTTGATGCTAGCTTAAACAGCAGACTTCTGAGTCCAACACCGCGACGCACAGTTAAAAGTACTTTACATGGAACGGTTTAATCTCAGAATTTTTCCCCATAAATTATGCTTAGATTTCTTTCTATTGCTCTGAATTGCTTCTGGATATGCCTTTGTAACTTCAAAACAATGTTTTGACTGTAACGTCGGTGGTCAGGTACTTTGAGAAGTTTGAGTGATCTATCATTTGCGCTTCATCACTTGACACTAGTGTTTGAGAATTTGCTTCTTATACAAGTCCATACTTTTATGATTTTCCTGTTACAACACAAATGCAAATTTGCTAGTAATAAAAAAGATCAAAAGTTTAGCATGTGTTTGTGTGTGTGTGTAAGGCATGTTCTAATTCAGTCTAGCGAGTTAAATACAGGCCAGACCGCCGGAGGGTTACATGTCAGAAATTCAAATAGTAATTCAGTTATTACGTAATTCCTAAATATTATAGCAGGAAAGGGAACAACAGAAGATCAACAGTTTTACAGTCTTCATATTTATCTCGGAGAAAAAAATCGATACATGTGCTAACTCAGTCTTGCAAGGTAAATATGTAGGTAAAGAACATGTAAACCAAAATAAAATCCGTATAAATTAAAAAGAACTTACAAGATATGATATTATGCCACCATGTAAAATTTGAAAACAACACTCAACTTTGTTCATTAGATATGAAATTGACCAGCAAATAAAATAAATAAGACAATTTCATATATCTCAAACAAAACTGAGTTGGGGCTTAGACATATTACACATGGTTGCATTGTATCACCTCCCCTACATGTTGGACATTTTGAGTGAATTTCACCCACTTTTACAATGTGTTTTACACGGAATTACAACTTTGTGGGGGATTTAAAACATACTTCCTTCGTTTCCTTCGTTTCGTATTATATGTCGCTTTGACTTTTTTCTAATCAAACTTTGTTAGGTTTGACCAAATTAATAGAAAAATTTAGCAACATCTAAAATACCAAATTAGTTTCATTAAATCTAATATTAAATATATTTTAATAATATGTTTGTTTTGTGTTCAAAATTCTACCATATTTTTCTATAAACTTGGTCAAAGTTAAAAAAATAGAAAAAATTAACACGACTTATAATATGAAATAGAGGTAGTATATATCAACTGACCTTACAAGTAAAGCTCGATAACTCGGACAAAGCTCTCCAGGTAGGGAACTCCCGAGGGACTGTGGTAGTTTTTCTTGAACGAAACGCACAAGATAGTGTGTGTTCCATTGATATAGCAGAAAAAAATACAAGGCTATAACCCCTCGGAGGCCATAGACAGGAAAAAAGAAAAAGAAGAAGAGAGGAAGAAACTCACCCGGTTAGATTGGGACATTAACACGGTAAACGCTCAACAGCGAGCCTCCACAAACAACATTAATAAAACCACACTCGCCCCACATAGCCGACAAGACACAACCTATACGACGGCATCCACCAAACCTACACATAACCAAACGTCGAAACCTTACAGCAGAGCTCTGAGTCAAACTGGACATTAGGGGGACACAGACTACACTTTCACCGAAAGGGTCACTGCTATGCAGTACCCATCGCCGTTGTGCCGCTGCAACGTTGGATCCCACTCGACGGGGTGAAAACCACCAGATCCGGATCTCACATAGGACTCAACGCGAGGGCCTCGCCACATCCGCCGTTGGAGACCATCTCACCGCTCGCGGGGGCCGCGCCACACCCGCTACTGCACTCCTCTTCGCGGGGGCCTCGCCACGCCCTCTACTGCACTCCTCTTCGCGAGGGCCACGCCTCGCCCGCTACTGCACTCGCCATCACGGATCTATTTCTTTTGTCGCCGTCATAGCGAGAGAGAAGTTGCCCTACTCCCCTCGATATCCAACGAACATCTGAGCCGCCTCAGGGCCTCTCTGTGCCACCTTAAGTCGCAACCACGAGCCTGCCGCGTCTCGCCACGTCATGCCGGCCTCCATATGACCGCACCTCGCCGGTCGCCTCTGCCATCGGCCACGTTCTCGCATCGCGTGCCCTCATGTTGCAAGATCGTGACCCCACCTCTTCACGCGCCGACACGGACACATCACCTCCACCACGCGGCGCCGATCCAAGCGAATGCCTATCGAGTCCGAGCGCTTCTTTTTTTGGTTTTTTATCCTCCTTTTTAAAATTTTCCCTTTTCTCCTTTTTCTTTTTCTTTTTTCCTTTTACATTTCCCTTTTTTCTCCAAATTCTTTTCTCTCTTTTTTCCTTCCTTATTCTCCTTTCATTTCCTTTCTGCCACCACCGTCGCACCATCACCGCCGCCATCCCCGTCGTCGCCGACCAATCCCCCTCCTTCTTCCACGTTGACGCACTACCCTCTCACCACACTGCGCGCGGTCGGCGAGCGGGCCGTTCCACCGTCCTGCGTCTTGGTTCGGACCGACTTGAAGTTTGACCGGATCCAGATCTGGAGGAAGGAGAGGCACCGTCCGATTGGCAACCGCCCTGCGCCCCTCCCGGCGCCCCGGCCGTCGCCGCATCGGCGCATCGCGTCGTAGCGCCGTCGGGTCACGCCCACGGAGCGGAACCCCGCGCGGGGCGCTGTCGCAGCCGGTGAAGTCGTGGAGCGGTGGCGCGGGAGCCCTGCGTCTAGAAGCTACAGCTGGCGGCTGGCGAAGTCCTCGCCGGCGGTTCCATGGCCGTGCAGCCTCAACACGCCACCAAGAAGAGGCACGTCGCCGCCGTCATCACGGATTCGTTGGTGGTACGGAATCCGGACGACGCACTCTTGGGGGGAGGGGGGACGGGGCGAGGGACGGCGGAGCCGCAGATCCAGTGAGCGCCACCTTCGTCCCCACTCCGACAGACAGCGAGCGCCCCCGGCGCACTTACCGACGGCGCACCGCCGTTCTCTGCCTAGCTTAGCAAGCTCGCTCCCACCTCTCCACCTCTTCCTCGGTCCTCGCTGCTCGCCGGCCTCCTCTCGCACTCCGGGCAGGTGCATGCGTGTGTGGGCGGTGGCGCACTGATGTCGACGCCGCCACCAGTAGCGCGGGAGGTCACCGCCGCTGCCCGGGATGATGAAGCGCGCGTCAGCGAGGAGCGCAGTGACCGGATCTGGGGGTGGCAGCGCCGGATCTGGCCGGCACCAGCGCGCGGTTCAGCATCGGCACGTCGCGGCGACAGGGGCGACGACGGCGCGGTTGCCTTCCTCATCTCGTCTCGCGCCTCTCTCTCTCCCACTCGCTCTAGCTCGCAGGCGTCACCCCCGTCTCCCTGGGCGGCTCCCCCGGCCACCCAAGCTTGCCGCCGACGAGAATCCCCGCCGCCGCCGTCCTTGCGGTTGTGCGGCTTTGCCGGCGGCCGCTCGGGCGGCGGTGAGGTGGAGGAGGAGGAAGGAGGGGCGAGGGGCGGCCGGTCGTGGCCTCCCGAGCCGCCCCTGGGGGGGAGCGGCGCGAGAGATTTCAAAATTTTCCTAATTAGCTTTCTGAATCTCTCACACTGTCTCTGAATTCAAACTGGTAATCTTTGGTTGTTGCTAGCTAGAGCAGTGCACACACACACAAGTTGTAGCTCAGGACTGTGGTAGTTGAGTTGATCCATTCGTGTCACTTCTCTTCCACTTTCACTTGATCGGTGGTTGTGGTGGTACAGATCCCTTTGAAGAAGTAATTGATCATGGGAAAGAATGTCCAATGGAATGTAGAAGTCATCTGATCCTGATACGTTAATGCTGAAGCGGTGATCCCACTGATTGCCAATGTACACCCATAACTATTGTTGACCTGATATGAATAAACCTAAGCATAACTCCCCGTCTAGCTTTGATAAGTGTGCTGGCTCATGGTCATCCAATGGCAAATATGGGCAGGGATGGAGGATGAGACTAAATGTTTCGCCTTCTAAGCTGAAGCGAAGAAAACGGTCGTTGTTTGAGGAGACTTTCGTCGATATTCCAAAAAAGTTATCCCTTGGAGTGAATGGCAGTTTGCATATAGTGAACTGGGTATGGTGGAACCTCTGATGTCTCCCTCCAAAAGGCATCGTGGCCAATGGAAAACACTTCTATAGCACCATCATAAGTCCCAACAATATAGTCTGCAGAGCGGTAGACGTACCGAGCAACCTTGTACATGTTAGTCCGAGGGTCAAGACCCCCTTCCCTCCCTTGGAGTTTAGTTTTTTTTTGCCGTTTTAGCCCTCGAGTTCACGGGTCTGTCGTGTTTCTTTCCCCTTAGCGGAAACTGGTTCAACTTTTCGCGTTGTGTCTGTTAAACTTTCTTCTCTTAATATATTGACGTACAATTTTTTTACGCGTTCGCGAAAAAAACATGTTGGTCCAAGGGTCAAGACCCAACCCAGTTGCATCACTCAGTGTAGCAGCGACATGGCTGTCAGGCAATCTAAGAACATCACTTGTGGTCGGATTGATCACGGACAACTTGGTGTCAGTTGGGAATTGTTACATAAAGATAGAATAGAGATAAGTTAGTTGTTAGCTGTTGAGATTTCCTTGTAACAACTTGGTTCTAGTACATGCGCTATCAGGCGAGCGGATGAGTTCTGTTGTTTTGTTTTTCGCTATCTGTTGGCTTGCCGTTGTTGCATGCGATCCGAACTGTGTAAGCGCCACCATGGGGGCTATTCCCATGATTACTTAAACGCGTAGGCGAGCCTGGAGGAAGGGCTATCGCTTCTCTCCACATGGTATCAGAGTCACCCTTCCCTCCAATCTAATCTCACGCCATCTAATCCCATGCCATGGTCGCATCCTCTTCCATCTCGACGTCACCAACACTCAAATGGACATTTGGTCTCTGAGAAGCTCACGAAGGTAAACTTCGTGCTATGGAAGGTGCAGGTTCTTGCTGTGTTGCGTGGCACGCAAATGTATGGTTTCCTGGATGGAACCAACAAGGCGCTGACTGAGTTCGTGACAATTACCAAGGAAGATGGCAGCGACGCCGAGAAAGTGATGAATCCGGCGTTCGTCCAGTGGAAGGCCTAGGAGCAACAAGTCCTCAGCTATCTGCTATCGTCATTGTCGCGAGAAGTTCTAACCCAAGTCGCCACACTCACTAAGGTGACTGAAGTTTGGAAGGCAATTGAAAGCCTCTTTGCTTCGCAATCTCGAGCACGTGTGATCAATACACATATGGCTTTGTCAACCACGCAGAAGGGGAGCCGAAGCATTGCAAAGTATTTCGGCAAGATGAAATCCTTAGCAGATGAGATGGCATCTGCAGGAAAACCTCTAGAAGATGAAGACCTTGTTTCTTATATCCTACCTAGTCTTGATTTTGATTATAATCCAATTGTTTCATATGTTGTTGGCCGTACAGAACCAATCTCCATCAATGAACTCTATGCCTTGCTTGTGAGCTTTGAGACTCGGCTAGAACTCCTGCAGGGCAGCTCTAACATCTCTGCCAACAGTGTGTCACGAGGAGGGCGTGGCGGTGCTGGCAGAGATGGCAAATGGCGCGGCAATGGCGGCCGCAATGGAGGTTTTGGTCAGGGCTACGACGATGGGAGATCAAGACCCGTCTGCCAATTGTGCGGCAAAACCGACCATGTTGTTGCAAAATGCTGGAAAAGGTTTGACCATTCTTTTTCAGGAGAAGAAAGGAATGCAAACATGGTGACAGCACCAGGAGGCTCTTATGGTGTCGATACCAACTGGTATGTTGATAGTGGTGCAACGAATCACATCACTGGTGAGATGGAGAAGCTGGCAGTGAAAGACAAGTACACTGGCAATGAACAAGTTCACACCGCCAGTGGTACATGTATGGGAATTAATCATGTTGATCATTCCATTATTCGCACCCCTACTCGTAACCTTTTATTAAAGAATATCCTTCATGTTCCTAATGCTTTCAAAAGCTTAGTTTCAGCCCATTGCTTTGCCAGAGATAATAGAGCCTTTGTTGAGCTTCATCCCTATTTCTTTTTGGTTAAGGATCAAGTAACGAGAACACCGCTGCTGCGAGGCAGATGTAGGAGTGGTCTTTATCCTCTACCAACTGATAAGTTACCCAGCTCCACTAACAAACAAGCCAATGGAGTGGTCAAGCCATCGCTGTCTCGGTGGCACAATCGTTTAGGGTATCCTTTCTTTGCCATAGTAAATCGAGTTGTTAGTCAAAATTATCTCCCTGTAACGAGAGACACCAATCATGAGTCAGTTTATGATGCCTGTCAAAAAAGGCAAGAGTCGTCAATTGCCTTATCCTAAGTCTAGCAGTGTTTCTTCAAAACCTTTGCAGCTTGTCTTTTTAGTTGGCAATAAAAGTTATTATGTGAGTTTTATTGATGACTTTAGCAAATTTACTTGGATATATTTGCTTAAACACAAATTAGAAGTTTTTGGAAAATTTCTTGAATTCCAGAATCTTGTTGAACGACTTCTAAATAGAAAAATTAAAGCGATGCAAACTAATTGGGGTGGTGAGTATCACCGCTTAAACACCTTTTTCAGTCAAGTTGGCATCGCACATTATGTATCCTATCCACATGCCCATCAGCAAAATGGTTCTGCAGAACGCAAACATCAACATATTGTTGAAGTAGGGTTGTCTCTCTTGGCTCATGCTGCTATGCCTCTCAAATTTTGGGATAAAGCTTTTACCACTACCGCATATCTCATAAATCGAACACCCACCAAAGTTCTTGATTTTGAAACACCCCTACAACGATTGTTCAATCTTCCTCCAGATTATTCTTTGCTCGTATATTTGGTTGTGCTTGTTGGCCAAACATTCGTCCTTATAACTCCGGTAAGCTTGCTTTTCGCTCCAAACAATATGTATTTTTGGGATATAGTACACTTCATAAAGACTTTTAAGTGTCTTGATGTCTCAGTTGGTCGTGGTATATATCCCGTGAAGTTATTTTTGATGAACATGTTTTTCCTTTCGCTTCACTGCACTCCAACGCCGGCGCTAGACTGTGGTCTGAGATTTCCCTGCTGCCGGCTCATCTCCTTTCTATACCGTTTGATCATGGAGGCAAAATATTGAATGATCAATCTATGATTAATGACCATATTACTGCTGCGCATGGTACTGCAGATTCTGCTAATTTTTCCTCTGAGAGTGATGCAGGCCAGGCTCCAGGAAGTATTGCTGCCGCAGGGATCGGTGAAATAATTGACAGTGCAGCAACAACAGGTGAAACAGAAGCTACTTCTGATACTGGTTCCGTGGAGAATCAGGACGTATTCGGCTGATCTATAAATCGACTGATAAATCGGCTGATAAGATAAGTTGATTGGTTTGTTATGAGAAAAAATACTGTTTAAACGACTGATAAGCCCGACTGATACGAGCTTCAGACACTGGTGTTGATGCTGATGATTTGACCGGCACTGTACCTGATGTCGACGAGACAAGTGCGGCAGGGGGGACAGGAATCATTTCAGATGATGGCATCTCGGCAACCTCTGGTTCAACGACTTCATCTCCCAGGAACTCTGTACAGACTAATTCTGAAGAACAGCAAGTGGTAGGTCTCATGACAAGAGCAAGATGTGGTATTCATAAGCCCAAGAAATACCTGATGATACTATCAGGTATGCATATCTTATTGATACGCATATTTTATTGATACAGGGGAGCCTAATAATTTACAAAAAGTACTAGCTAATAAGATTGGAAGGTTACTATGGATAAAGAGTTTTCAGTTTTAATTCGTAATAAAACCTAACACTTAGTACCATCGAAAAAAAGTTAATGTGATAGACTGTAAATGGTTCTACAAAATTAACAGAAAGTCTGATGGACCATAGATAGATATAAGGCCAAGTTAGTAGAGGTTTTAAGCAACGCTATGGAATTGATTATGAGAATTAAGACTGTAACTGTTAGACTTGTTTTGTCTTTGACTGTTTCATAGGGATGAATCTTGAGAGAGCTTGATGTTCATAATGCTTTTTTGCATGGAAACAACCATCAGGATATGAGGAATCTGAGACGCCACATTATCTCTGTAAGTTGGATAAAATATTATATAGCTTGAAACAAGCTCCTAGAGCTATGGAATTTGGTTTTAGTCCATCCAAGGCTGATACATCCATGTTTTATTTCAATAAGAATGGTATTACAATATTTTTATTGGTGTATGTTGATGACATAATTGTTGCTAGTTTTTCCTCTCAAGCTGTAGTAGCACTATTAAAAGAACTTGAGAGAGATTTTGCTCTCAAGGATCTAGGAGAACTTCATTATTTACTTGGTATAGAAGTTAAGAAGTTGAATGATGGTTTGCTACTGAGTCAGGAAAGATATGCCAAGGAGGTCATCAAAAGAACTGGTATGTACAATTGTAAATCTGTAAGCACTCGACTTTCAACAGTTGAAAGATTGTCTGTTAATGAAGGAGAAGCACTAGGTCTAGAAGATGCAACTCAGTATCATAGCATTGTTGGAGCACTGCAGTATTTAACTCTTACTAAAACAGATATTTTTTCTGTTAACAAAGTCTATCAGTTCTTACATAGTCCTACAGTAACACATTGGGCAGCAGTCAAGAGGATACTCAGATATGTACAAGGAACGATTGGACTTGGAATCAAGATTGAGAAATCATCTTTCAACACTGTAAGTGCTTACTCTGATGCAGATTGGACAGGATGTTTAGATGACAGGAGGTCTACAGGTGGGTTTGTAGTCTTTTTAGGATCGAATTTGATATCTTGGAGCGCAAGAAAGCAAGCAACTGTGTCAAGATCTAGTACATAAGCAGAATATAAAGCTTTAGCAAATGCAACTGCTGAAGTGATGTGGGTACGAAAGTTGTTACCAGAACTTGGTGTTCCACACCCTAAACCTGCTCAACTATGGTGTGATAATATTGGGGCTATGTATATGTCAGCTAATCCGGTGTTTTATGCAAGAACTAAACATATTGAAATTGATTTTCATTTTGTCAGAGAACAAGTGTCGCAGAAACAGATGGTGGTTCGTTTTGTGTCTTCACATGATCAAGTGACTGATGGATTTACTAAACCTTTTCGTTAGACAATTGCAAATATTTTAAAATAGTCTTAATTTAGGATGTTTGTAATTGAGGAAGAGTGTTAGATAAAGATAGAATAGAGATAAGTTAGTTGTTAGCTGTTGAGATTTCCTTGTAACAACTTGGTTCTGGTACATGCGCTATCAGGCGAGCGGATGAGTTCTGTTGTTCTGTTGTTTTGTTCTTCGCTATCTGTTGGCTTGCCGTTGTTGCATGCGATCCGGACTGTGTAAGCGCCACCGCGGGGGCTGTTCCCGTGATTACTTAAACGCGTAGGCGAGGCTGGAGGAAGGCTATCGCTTCTCTCCACAGGAATAGCACCAGACCATCACAGTGAGACATTTTCTTGATCATTTGAAACTCATCATGGAAGTCCGTTGCATGCACAAGGCACGCATTGCTCTGGCCATCCTGCCACCGGAAGAAGGGGACATTATTCGAGAAGGCCATTGTCCATGGCTTATTGTCAATGGCATTATCCAATGCATGCAAAATAATAAAAAAGGAGGGCTCCTGTTTATGCATATAGGCAGAGTGATGGAGATGACTGCGCGGATGAAGAATAGGTCAGAGATGATGGTATGGCATGCCTTGCAGACAGACTTGAAACGTGCAAGGTTTTTGGCTGGCAGCTGGATAAAAATCTCCATGACGGCCTCATCTAACAACTGAAGGATGTAAGCCGCCCTTATCACTCTTCTCCTCTTGTATGTTTTGAGCGTCTCTTTCCCTGCTGGATTGTTGTTTCTGCTTATTCTCAGCACGGTGTTCTTCAGGGGATTAAAGTCCATGGCGCCCCCTCTTACGCGTCGTCTTCTTCTTGCTTCGGCTGATGTTGCTGTCCAGCATCATACTCTTCCCGGTGTTCAAGTCCATGGTGTAACAAGAACCAGCAAATATACCTCGTTAACAGATATATAGATGGAATACTGTATACAATACTTAGGGCAGGGGTGCTGTCTATGCTAACAATATGACTGGATTACATGCCTTGTAGCCTGCATGGAGTCTTATTATAGAAGTAATAAACACACCCAGCATAAGAACATTCGGACATCCATACCGGAACGGATTATACTCGTGTTCGGCACGGATCAGGAGACGAGCAAGTAAACGTGACGGGTTAAAGGCAAGTAAAGGGAATCCCAAAAATGAAAGTTTTGTCACCTTGGGAGCCACTCGAGTTTCTGTGGTGCGATATGGCGGCGGTCCGACGCCGTAGTGAAGGAAGAAGAGTATGGCGGCGAGGGAGTTCGGGGGTGGAGTAGAGGGGCGGCGGGCCTCGCCGGAGCAGGAGAAACGGTGATGGATCTGTGCAGAAAGCAGCGCGTCTCCTGCGGCGGCTGGAGTGGATGGGAGGGAGGGAGGGAGCGAGCGGCTGGCTGGCTAGTAGGAGGCCTCCTTGGCAAGATGGATTTTTTTAATCTTTTCTGCTCTGTTTTAGCGCCTCTTCAGATATACTTGAGAATTAGTACTAATCAATAACTTGATAGACAGACCCCTCCTGTACATTTTTGGTTAATCGGTTGTGTTTGGTGAAACATTTTGGCATAGAGGGAACATAGGCTCAATGTATGCGGAGTAGTTATGGCTTCATCGATGGGAAGCATATCACTCAAGGCCATGAACAAGGAATACTAGCTCCATGTTCTTCCTCCTCACTTTGAATGTCAACATACTGCAGTGAGCTTATACTTTCAGAATCAATGCTTTCTCAAGTTGACATCTATGTAATTTGAATGTAGAGGAGCAAACTGTCGTCCATGCGAGGTTATATGGCTATTCCATTGGACATCTTGTGTAAGCTGTTTAGTTATTTTCAGTAGCGTGTTCAATCTCCATTCAACGTATCCAAAAAGCAAAAGGGAACAGGAAAGAAAAAGAAAAAGAAAGAAAGAAAAGGTCAATCGAGCTATGAACTTGGTTATTTGCATCTTGGAGGGCCAAGATTCAAGGAACCACTGCATTTGGAAGCACTGACTTGTTGGCAAGTTTCAAACATTATCTGACCGAAAAAACCACCAGTTCGATACTATTCGAAATCACTGCAATGAGTGAGTGACACAATAGCAACACCAGAGTGCACTGCAAAGCCGGTTTTGCTCCTTACACCACACAAGGCGAGAGGGAGACACGCCCGTTGATAATGTTGTTACAGCATCGACATGTCCATCGATATCTGAGGTGCTACATGGCGTACCTCTGAGTCCAGGTCCTTGCCGTGTTTTCGTACTTATGCCTGTCCGTCTTGTACATGTGGGCGATCTCAGGGACCAGAGGATCATCAGGGTTCGGATCAGTCAGCAGGGAGCAGATTGACAGCAACACCTGAAAGCAAGCAGAGAGCACATGTTTGCCCAACTATGAGGGACCAAGGCCAAGCAATCGTCTCGCAAAAGGAAAAGAGCGTTACGCGAGAGAGGCAACCTTGGAAATGGTTAGTGCAGGGCTCCATTGGTCCTTAAGGATGTCAAGGCAAATGCTCCCGTTGCTGTTGATGTTTGGATGGAAAACCTTGGTGCGAAATGCCACCTGCATATTGCATATCATAGACGTCACATTCTTCAGTCAGTCTCGATGCTTTTGGAACGCTACAGAATTTAATGGATATCCAAACTGAAATTTTCAAATTTGGATATGATAACCAGATATCAGAAGCATTCCTAAGAAAAATATCGTGATATTTTTTCTTAAGAATGTGATATTCCTTCAGAATGAAGTAAATGAACACCTTAGTAATAACGGAGAAGACAATCTCTACCAAACCATTATTCGGTTAATAAGCACATTTCAGGAAACAAGTTTGTGATAATCACTACCAAAGATTCAAGAACACTGGCAACATAACTGAATTAGCATTATTAGGCAGCGCTATGCTTTCACTTTTGCAAAAATGCAGTCATAACCTGCAATAAAAGAATCCAGCCATCCACCTTGATTTCCCAAAATTTGACCTTCCAGATTCAGGTTCATACATGGCTTTGATTCTAAGAGTTCATTCTAAACCAGCGTATGTGTTCAGCAAGTGTGTATGTACTGGCATGACATGTCACCGGTAGCTCTTGTGCACAATTTCAGCATGAACTTTATAAGTTATAACACATTCTCAATCCCTTGAACAGTTTAAAATAGAATAGAAAATATGAACAATGCAACAACTCAATCAACCACAAATTATAGCATCTGCCAGAGTTCTATTTGTATTTGTGAAATGAACTGAGGCATAGGGTTACAGCTTAACAGAACAGCAGTGAGAAGATATATATGACTAGGAATAGTGCACAGAAAAAAAGAGTGATAAGTAAGTCACTGCCAAGTACCTTGGGTGGTTTAAAGGGATAATCAGGAGGGAAGTGGATGGTAACTAGGAAAACTCCACCAGCATATGGGCTATCAGATGGACCCATTATTGTTGCCTGCCAGTGGAACATGTCTTCACCAACAGGACCTGTCAAATAGTAATAAATCATCAATGTTAAGAAATGTGGTTAAGTGCAGAGTCCTTGGTTACTATCCTTTGCCTGATAACCATATCATATTATGGGCATGTGGTCTAGCTCTACAGCTTTGATTAGAGATGAACTTGCATGACAACTAAGGGTACTGAAACAGGGTCAAACAAAACAGAAGCAGGTTGAAGGACAAAAAATAAGTGTCCATTGTTGTATGCATAGTTAAGCTTAGGTTGGCTTTGCTTGACCCCAAGGAGAATCGGAAGGCATATTCCTTTGACAGAATGGCAGTATGTTACCATCCTCACTTAAAAGGCATACAATAAGATTTCATGTGCTCCAGACAACATGAAATTCAGTTCTTACAGGTATGGACAGCGTGCACTCCAAGCTCAAAGGACCAAACTTATTCTAGCCACACTAAATAATAATTTTGTTTCCAATGTGTAAGTGTGGTCGCCATAGCACATGTGATCCAACTAGTTGAATGAAGTTTAGATGTGCAAGAGTGGAGGCCACGTGTCCATAAAGGCTAAGAAAGTTCATACAAGTAGTCTAACGAATTAAGTTTCTTCTAGCGAATATTTTGGCACCTGTTACAAATTTTAAAAAAAGCTAGTAGAACCACTACAAAAGATAAAAGCATATGAACTGACCAATGGACAGGACAGGTCTGACAGAACCAGGGTTCTAGAAACAGAGATACGGCTTCCTTCTAGAAATGACTGGAAGGTAGCTCGCCCAAATAAATCAGCATGGATGCAGCTGTTTTGGTATAAAAATTCTCCTGGGCCATTGGAAACAAAAAATGAACAACAACAACTAGGCCACCAACTAATTTTCTCCAGAATAAGGCAAGCTAATCACTTTTCTATACTGAACTACATTTCCATTGTTTTATGCTATATTAGCAAATGATGAGTTAAATTAGAAGGAATAGTCCGATTTGGTACTTAGGGTATTTTATAGTTCCACACCTGCAACTCCTTTGACAAAACACTACATTTACATTTCAGAATACAAATTGCACAGCACCTTATATGCATATTCAGCTCAGTTAGTTGCCACTTCTTGAGCCTGCTTGGATGGTGAGATTTAGTTGATTTAGTTTGGAAAAGTAAACTAAATCACAACAATAATAACAACAACAGCCTATATCCCCCATGAAAAGAGAAGTAACTCTACAAGAATTCATCAGGGTAAATATAGTATCCCCGTCAATCGTTATGGCATAAACTAATCCCTGCATGAGTACGTTCAGACAAACTGTGCCGTCTTAACCTTAATCGATATATGAAAAACTTCCATCCGTAATCTTCATAAAAGGAAAACTCTAATCATACAGTGATCTGTCATTCCCCTCTTTTGCTGGGGCAAAGATGAGTACGAGAGTTACTCCAGATATTGCTAAGCTAAGCCCCTTTGATGTATATGACAAATTCAAGAGCAATTCTCCATTGGTATTACGGCGAAGCAGCAAGGACGTGGACACGAAGTCATTCAGAAGCACATGTACAAAATCTGACTCCTATGCAAGATGTATGGCCTAGAACTGCAAAATCTACGCCCAAAAGAAGCAAGACCTGCACTGCATGATGTAGGGGGATCCTTCTGCAGATCCTTGAGCTCCTTCTGTATCCTCTTTGACGCCATCCCCAATCCCCTTGCTTTTCCTCTTCCTATCTCCAACAACAAGAACAATCAAACCACAAATCAAGTATCATCAAAGCTTAATCATGCAAATTAGAGAGGACTCACAAGAAAATAAACCTGCCTAATGGAGAGATTCCCCTTCTTTTCTTGCCTCGCCTCTGCCTGTTCTGCTCTTCCTCACAAGAATCAATAATGGAGTTTGGGGAAAGGAACCTAGAGGAGGGAGGGGTATATATGTCAAAGAACTCCCCACTTGCTCACAGGTTTGCGTGCTGGTTTTGTTTATTCGTTTCACCAAATCATCGGTTCCTGGGGGCCTTTACTTTAGTGATGCCATGGCTGATCAACAACGGCAGGTGAAAGCGGATGGTATCGATCAAATCAAAATCAAATGCCATCCACTAACTCCCCTTTCATATTAGTGGCTGCTCATGAACAGAGAACAATTGTCCTTTCTTTTTTCCTTCTCTTTTTAATAAAAAAATTCGATTTGATTTGAGATGGAGATGCAGGTAGGTATATTACCTGACTGTATAGCATTGCGAGGATTGAAATTGACGTCAAAAACGGTAGTACTTGACCGGTTAGCCGGCCTCGTTTTTCATCGTGGTGATCAAAAAATGAAAAGCGTTGAAATGGCTTGCTGTGCCCACAGATTCTGCTGATAGGCCTTCGCCGACTGATGATTAAATCCTCGAGGTCTACATGTCAGTGGCAGGATCGAGAGGATCGAATTTGTGCGTGTTTTTGCAATAAATTGCTCGAGGCCAAGTGGATGAATGGATCCCAGTTTCTGTTTGGTAGTGTGAACTGAAAGATTAAGAATTTGGTTCTCGGAAGTTTCTGGAGTTATGGACTTGTGGTGCTAACCAATACGGAGTGCTTTAGTTGGGAATATGAAAGCTCCTTGATTGGGTTTTCTTTTGCATCTTCCTGAAGTTATCGTAATCCATAAGTAGAACAGTACTCAGTACTTGGTGCTGTTTGGTATTTTAGGGGGTGTTTGGTTGAGGGACTAAAAGCATTAGTCCCTCCATTTTAGTCCCTATACTAAAAGTCTATCGTTCTATCGTTAGTCTATCATGTTTAATTGCAGGGACTAAAAAAGACTAAAGCTCATTAATTGTACTGTATAAAGATTATATTACCCCTATTTATTTGCACCTCATTCGTGTTGCGGGAGAGAGAAGGGCATTCACGAAAAAATAAAGTTTTAGTCCCAATTAGCTCCTCCAATAGGAACTAATGGACTAATGGTATTTTAGTCCCTTTTAGTCTCTCTTGTTTGAGAGTTTAGAGACTAAAATGGAGAGACTAATGCTTTTAGTCCCTCAACCAAACAGCCCCTTGTACTCTCCAATAAAGGTCTACAATGCTTGCTTGTTGCTTTCCAAATAGACCTGATTAAATAGAAAATTTATTTGCATGAGATGCAAGAGCAGTTCTTAGTTTAGCAGACAACAACAGAAGGGTTTGAAGGTATGCTTTGTGGAAATGAATTAAGTTCTGATTACAATTATTTATTAGTCAAACATGGACAGGCTAACATGGCATTTAACAGCAGCAGCAGTGAAACAATAAGGCAGATAAATATGTTTGGGAAGGACGTGATCAGCATACTGGTTGGCAAGAATTCTCGTCAGTCAAAGATGCTGGTCAAGATAATTGATCTGCCAAGCTGGGGATCACACAGGTCCCAGACATTAAGCTGAAAATTTTACGCCTTCGTCATCAACTGAAGTGCCCTTAAAAATCGCTGCTTTGCCCTTCTGTTCCAGTAACTTCAAAGCCCTCATGAGAACACCACGGTCAATTCCGGCCAGTTCTGCAAGGGAGGTCGTATTACAAAATATATCAATTTAGGCCTCACGCTTTTAACAGGACAGAAACATCTTTATCAGCTACATGCATATTATTGTTCCTAATCCTGATGATAATGATGATGATGATGATGATGATGATGAAGTACAAAAACCAATTCATGTATACGGATGTTCTGAAAAACAGCCAATTATTTGGTCACACCAGCTAAATTGTGATGAATAGTGTTAATTGGTGTTCAGCAGTGTCAGCCAACAAAACATAGATAATGAAATGTTTTTTAAAAAAAACTTGACCTGCGGGAGGTAAGACAGCCCCCAGACATCATGCGTAGAAGAAAATCTTCTCACGCAGGTAAAGAAAACCCTTGAACCCTTGCCCCACCCTTATACAGTGGTACCATCGCCCTGTGAGAAATGGACGGGCCTTAGACCTGTGCTTTGGCATGACGAGAAATGGACGGGTCTCAGACCTGTGCTTTGGCATGGGACAGATGAGAGGTGGGTCTTAGACTTGTGCTTTGGCGTGGGACAGATGAGGGGATTTTTTTAACCCCAACCAGCATGTGTAAAAGAAGACCTTCTCATGCAGGTCAAGAAAACCCTCGAAACCCTTATACAGTGGTACCATCGCCCTTGAGAAATGGACGAGCCTTAGACCTGTGCTTTGGCATGGAACAGACGAGGGGATTTTTTTAACCCCAGCCTGAAATTCACTCCCACGAGGAGTCGAACCCAGGACCTGAGGAGTGCTACTAGAGCCACCTAACCAACTGAAAGAGACTCATTCGCAATAATGAAATATTTACCAAACAACTAATGCTTGGTTTGTCACGGTTTATCAATTTTTTTGATAAATACATTTCTGATTAATTTTCGGTATAAAAAATATTTATGACACCTTACTTGTTCATTAAATTCTTATTAATCAATTAGCTGCTTTGCGGTGCCCCATTCTTCCAAAGAGTGCTTACATTTTTCAATATGAAATATCCAGCCAACATACAGAACTCAACTACAATGTTAGTATCCTAACAACATAGATTAAAATTGCTTCCACGAGATAAAATATTCCTTGAGACACACGATATTGATAGTTGGAGAAAAGAAAAACTTAATGTCATAACTCAGAAGTTTGCCAACTTACCAGTCCCACGTGTTTCAATTCCTGAACGTATTTCTTCAACAGTCATTACATTATCTTCCAGTCCATTATCCTTTACCTATAAGCACAGGGCAGAGAGAAACATTGTGACACAATGAAGACAGTGCCACTATGAAATATTGTTAATAAATAACTAATGCATGGCTCCTAACCAAACATGGGGAATATAAAATAAATCATACAAAATTTAATATGTAGTTTGCCCAATCTTGTATCCGCAACCAAAGAACGAGGCACTTCTTATGACCTTTGTCCATCCATTCCGCACGTCCTGCATGCAGTTCCAAAATGGATTTAAGAAGGCACAGAACATCAAACAAATGATTTTGTACTGCTTAGAATTACCATTAGCTGTGACAAAAGCTAAAATATTTAATGGTAAAATGGACCTTCATTAACAAGAGCAGCAAGGAATACTTCCTTTGCTTCATGGCTAAGAGATCCTGCATGAGAGAAATAATTCCTATGAAATCACTGCAACATGCAAGAGTGTAAAGAGCTAGCCTAGTTCAATTATTTGTGCTTATATACTCAAAAGGCTTCAAAGCCCTTTGAATCATTGCCATCATACCTGATTACTGGGTCTTTTTTTATGAACTAACCAGTTTAATGATTAGCTACTAAGACATATTTTTTTTATGAATAACAGAACAAACTATGTAAGATTAAGATAGATACATCTTACTCTCGATCTTTGGATTGGAGAACAACGGGAAATCTTCTTCTAGGGAGATTATATATATCTTTTGACTTCTACAGTAATCAAGTATCAGATCTTTCCATAGCTGCACTTGCTTTTCACGTGTTTCTCGCACAGGCTGCAAACTGGGAGGCACAAGTTGTCATGCTACCAATCTCAGCTGTGATGTTCGACAGAATTGTTAAATGAAGTTTTAGCAGAAGTCAAGAGTATTTTCTGTAGATGAATCCAAACAGTTGTGGTTGTGAAACTCATAAGATGCGAAAAAAGGAACAATAAAGCAAGAAAATGGTTCAACTGATACAAACAATCTGTTGAAACACACAAGAATTATACCAGGTATCCAAATCTTAACATCTGGCGTAATGAAATTTAATTGTAAAGCCAAGAAATTAGATATCTACATCTAGTTCTAACAAGATAAGAACATAACCATGCACTTGCAGAATATCAAATCCAACTACCAAGTCCAGAGAGTGTAGAATTGTGAACAGACACTTGGACAAAGGCATACTTAGAATCAAGAGGTACATATTGTGTTCTTACACTTCCAACAGGTTAGTTGTTAACTTGTTAAGGTCTAGAAATTTCCATTACAGCCTATTGATAAGCTAGTCTCAAGAATCAATATATAATAGCAGGGGACCTTCAGCAGAGATGAAAATGCTTACAAAATCTGGAGTTTACAGTTAATTCACAAGATAATATCCTACTACCCAAAGTACTGGTGTACCTATGTACGCTATTGTGGAAGCCAACCAAGTAATAATGGGTCACTTGTACGCCCTAAACTGAAAATTCCGTCGAAATCGATGCCAAGGACCAACACAGTATGTAACAATCCTAACCACGTTACCCAATCAACATCTCACTGTCAGATTTTGCTCCTACAGACTGCAAATTCACAGATCATACTGTACATACAAACATCTGTACCAAAAACCTATTGACAACACAGGAAGAGCTTCGATCTCTCTGTAAAACTGAAAGCTGGGGATGAAAATTTTACGGGGGGAGAGCGAGAGCAACGAGGGGGGAAGGGATTACGTGAAGTAAGGCGGGTAGTTGAAGAAGGGCGGGAGCCTGAAATCCCCCAGCCTCTGCATCTCCTCCAGCACCGGCGCCCCGCTGAGGAACTCACAGATTTTTAGGGGAACGCGAGCGCTGGGCGGGAGTGGCCGGCTACCTCGCGGCTAGCCTGCGGCTTCGTACAAGGAGAGCGCCGGTCGAGTGCTCCCTGCGCGTGCGGCGCCGTCGGGCGGCTCGCCGAGCGACGGGCAGCGGCCGAGGTGAGGAGGAGGAAGAAGAAGAAGAACTCGCGACGTCACCGTGTCGCCGTGCGAGATCTCCTCTCGCGGTGGGCCGGCTGCTGGGAGGGAGCTACTACTTGGGCCTTTTTCTGTGGACTAGGCCCATCTAAAACTACGTTGGGCCCGCAGCTCTCAGGCAGGCTGAGTTGTTGGCTCACCGTTGTTCGGGTACACCGGCGCGCCGGCGTCGGTTGAAGTGCGTCAGCTGAATTCGCCGGGCACGGCACGACGCTTGGCCGGCGGCGTGCAACCGTGCCACCGCGTCAGGTGGTTGGCTGGTGGCCGGCGCGCCTGACCGCACGCAAAGTAGAGAGACAGTATGGGTACGATGGCTGGATGGATAAAATATGATCTCATCAGAACCTAGTAGAAAAGAAAAAAGAAGAAAGAAAGATGGTGCCTCTGGTACCATTAGGCGATGGTGATGACATTAACTAGTGACATCTGTGCTGAAGAAATAGGAGCAGTAATTGCCTGGCTAGTGTGAGCAGTGGATGGCAGCCAGCATGCATGACTTGTGTCTAGCTTGCAGTTGCAGGTTGGATTTGATCAAATGGAAGTCAAACATATGGCGATGCTTACACACGATTTTTCAGGTGATCTGTTATATGCACTTACACTGGCACTGACAAGCAGCGAATTAAACATCGGAGTAGTTTGCATTGTGTAGAACACGATGGCCTATATATATCTCCCTCTCGTGTGCAGCGAGTTGACGCACCAAGGCCTACTAGAAACAGAGCTACAAGTACAGTGGCAGTGTGAGTACCGACTTGAAGTGCATAGCCAGTTCTCTCGTTGTTTCTCCACGTCAGAGTCTTTTTAGTAGCTTGATAGTAGGTAGTAGTGGCAACGATGGGGTTCATGTTCATCGGCGGCGAGGAGCTCGCGGTGACGCTGGCGCCGGTGGCCGTGTACTGGCTATACTCGGGGATCTACGAGGCGTTGGGGAGCGTCGAGGCTCTGGACAGGTACAGGCTGCACTCGAAGAGGGACGAGGAGAGCAAGAACATGGCGTCCAAGAAGGAGGTGGTGAAGGGCGTGCTGCTGCAGCAGGCCATCCAGGTCGCCATCTCACTTGCCGTGCTCAAGGTTTGTCGTCTCAACCCTCAACGCTCAATGTTCAGCTAGCTTTTGTCGTCTGTTGAGTCTTTGTCTGAAACCTCGTGCTCTAGATGAAGAATCGTGTTTATATTTGTAACGCGGAGAGCAAAAAAGATATGTAATCATCTCTCGTAGTACCATGATAAAACTGTCAACATGATGATTCATACATGTGTATCAGTATATTTATATGCTCCATCGTATAGAAAGAGTTGAACAAGCTGCTGCATATACACCACCTTGATGCCCTCATCTCATCTTCCTCTTAGCGCGCGTTTTGCATGAGGTTTGGATGTGCGATTCTTTCATAAATGAACGTATTTGGGATTTGCTGTTTAGTGTTGACTTGTATATAACTTCCATAAGTTGGGCTGTATTTGGCGTAAGATGATTTTATCTACCTCTTTTCAACATCGCAAGGAGGCAATTAAGCTGGTCTAAGGTGTAGAAAATCCATGTCGAAAATACTTTCCCCTGTCTTGTGCATTGCTCAATATCACCCCGGCTTAGCGCACTCCCTGTTCCACGAGGAAAGAGGCGTTCATCCTCCTTCGAGCAGCTTGCCTCCTTCGATGTTGAAGACATGTAGATAAATCAGACATGAATTTTCTACACCCCGGTGTCATGGCACCCGTCATTTGCATACAGACTTAAATAGTTTTTTATGTGACTCAAATAACTATGAAAAATAAAAAAATTAATAACAAGGATGATATATGTCTATAGATATCTATAATAGAGAAACAAAATAATAAAATCATGTGATGAATAGTACCGCACAAAAAAATTGTTATTTTTGTTTCTTTATATATAGATCCAATTTAGACTTACATGTTTGTATATTGTCTTATATTATCATAATCTATCTTATCAAATTTTATATTAAATTTTATGATTTTTATATAACTGTTTAAACTATATGCATACCCTAGGTCATAGCAGCGAGTATTTTCTAGGAAAACCACTCTCCATCAGTTTAGCGAAATCAACTGAAAACGGATAAAACAAACAACAGTTAACGCCGTATAAAAACCGGCTAAACCCGGTTTTCAAACCGATACGCAACGGTTTCATAAAAACTGATCAGTTGTGAACCCAGAGTACAGTATAGGTAGGTTGGCCGCTGAAATGCTGAATTGAGTACTACTTCCGGAGTACTATATATTTGATCAGAACTTAGAAAAAAGGTGCTTCTGAATTCTGATACCAATGGCAATAGCACTAGTCACATCTGTAGTAAAGAAGGTTGTTCGAGTTAGTTAGCAGTGGCTATGTTCGGTGTCATCATGTTCTGTGCTCCAGCCTGCATGCATGACCTCTGTCTTTGCAATTGCAGGGCAATCTATTGGTCCTGTTTGGATGGCAGGCTTAAAGTTAGATTTAGAAGTTAGATTTAGCTATTTGGTCCCAAATAGTCCTAAAGATCCAAATATGAGGGTTAGATTGGGGCTAGTTGCATCTAACCCACCTAACCCATCTAAAAAAACTATCATCTTTAAGAGGTGATTATTTAGGCTAGTTTAGGTGGGGCCCACAGAAAAATCATGCACGTTGTGCACAAGGAACCGCACCCGATCAGCTCACGATCCTTCGGAGGCAGGCACCGCACAAGGAAACCAAACGCACCGAGGGAAAGGCGACCGGCCGCCTCCTACTCGCTCTGCGATCACACTTCGTCGATCCTCGCGCTGCGCCCGGTCCGTGCTCCGCCCGGCGCGCGCGCCGGTCCGTGCTCCGCCGTCCGCAAGCCGCCGTCGGTTCGTTCTCCGCCTGGGCGCGCGCCGTCGGTCCGTGCTCCGCCCGTCCGCACGCCGCCACCGGTCCGTGCTCCGCCTGGGCGCGCGTCGTCCGTCCGAGCTCCGCCCGTCCACACGCCGCCGCCGGGACGTGCTCCGCCGGTGCGCACTGCGCCGGTCCGGATGCTTGTTTTGTATCATTTGAGTGCGGGATGAGGCCACACAAGAGCCGGCCACACCAAATCCGGCTGCACACATAGTTAATGAGCCAAATAATTTAAAAAGTGTATTTATTGTCAATCTAACCATGACATCCAAACACCTCTTTAGCTAGAGTTAGTTTAAAGTTAGAAACTAACTCTAACCTCTACCCAAGCTAGAGTATCCAAACATGATCATTGTCTGCGTGCTCACATTACACCACCGAGTACAGCTGCTAGCTCCAGCGGTTTCTTCCGACAACAAGATGAACAATAACAGTGCAACACTAACTTCGCCTCACCCTGCTGCAGTCAACCAGATCAGGATGCATGGCTCTGCCTGACAAACGCATTTTAATCGATCAAGAGTAGCCTTGCCCCTTAACTGTACAGGCTTTGTACACGCGTGCGCACGGTGGAGCACCATGGACACGCATGCATCACCGTCATCTCGTGAATTAATGGTGATAGTTAACTGGTTAATTGATATGTTTTTCGTTATCGATCTCACGCAGATGACAAGTGCGAAAGACGGCGTCGGCGGCGACGTCAAGACCGGTCGCGCGAGCACCCCGGCAACGGCGGGGGCGATACTGGACGTGGCGGCGCGGTTCGGGGTGGCCATGTTCGTGCTGGACGCGTGGCAGTACTTCGCGCACCGGCTGATGCACTCGAGCCGGTACATGTACCGTCGGTTCCACTCGTGGCACCACCGCGTGCTGGCCCCCTACGCGTTCGCGGCGCAGTACAGCCACCCCGTGGACGGCGTGCTCACGGAGACGCTCTCCGGCGCCGCCGCGTACCTCGCCTCGGGCCTCCCGCCGCGCGCCGCCGCGGCGTTCTTCGCGTTCGCCACCGTCAAGGGGATCGACGACCACTGCGGCCTCCTGGTGCCCTGGAACCCGCTCCACGCCGCGTTCGGCAACAACACGGCCTACCACGACGTGCACCACCAGCTCGGCGGCGGCCGGCGCAACTTCTCGCAGCCGTTCTTGGTGGTCTGGGACCGGCTGCTCGGCACGCACGCCGGCTACACCGTGCAGGAGAGGAAGAACGGCGGTGGCCTCGAGGCCAAGGCTATCAAGCATCGCCACGTTCTCCCGTAATGTCAACCTGTTTTGCTGAGGCCAAGGTTTTGCTGAGACTTGTAGCCGTAGTGTCCGTCACGTTGGTTTACAAAAGAAAGTCTCACGGCAAATACTTTTTCAGAAAACTCCGCTTGTTTTCATACTCCAGAGAAGTCTGTCACAACTACTTTGCATCTGAATATACAGTAGTATGTGACAAATGACACGAATAGACTGAGCAGCAACAGGCTGATCAAGACGTACGGACCTAGCTAGTGCCCCCGTTGTTGTACAATGAAAAACGTAGTACACTCCCATGTACAAGGAAAAACGTAGTACATGATCTTCGATTTAGGGGGCGGCAAAACTAAGCATCTGAATATGGCTACTGGAACGCGTTATAAAAACTCTGAAGCTAGCTACATGGGTAGTCCAGATGGTCGCTGCAGTTGGTGGAAGCGACGGCGGACAGCTCCAGCTTCCCCGTCCACTCCTCGCCGGGCTTCAGCGTGATGGCTCGCTCGACTGCGGCAGCGTCAACGCAGAGCATCTGCTTGTACTCCTCGTCGCCAAAATCCGCCATTGTTTTCGACTTCTTGTCCCATGGGTTCCAAACAACTGATAGCCAAGACAGAGGGCATGAAACCCATTGTTTATTTATGATTACCAGGACAGAAGGTAAATTTTCATTCACCCGGCTTAAGAATGCTCAAACTGGTTTGGTGTGGTACATGAAGGAAATAATCTTACCGACGTCAGGAAGCCCTTCTTTCCTTACAATGAACGTGCGTTTCTTCTCATGGTCAAGCACAGCAATTACGCTTGGGGAGCCAACGTAGACTCTGTCGACCTATAAACATAGTTGGTTTTTATGAATCTGTAAAACTGTTGTCATGAGCATCATCGGTGCAGAAATTCACAATGCACAACTGACGCAAAAAAGATGCAAGGATTCTGTACCAAATTCAGATTCAAGAGCTGATCATTAGCGATTTAGTGTTCAAATGCAAGCGCGCAGTATAGGCAGGCTAATAGTATACTGACAAAATGCAACACCCATCTCTACCAAAGAGATGGAAGACCTAAAAAAGCTGGAGTAAATCTAGTGTGCTTATGTCCACAAACATATAAATAGTGAAAATTACCTCAGACTCAAATGTTATAGCATCTCCTTGTTCTGTAAAACGTTCTCGTTGGCTAAGGTTGTCAAGATAATCAAGTGTCTCCAGACCTTCTATTCTCACCTCACTGCAATGAGAAAGGTGCAGCATACCATCTTATGCATATTGTTCATCACAATGTCAGAAAAACCCCAATGTTCTATGGATTGCGAAAGCATGAGATGTACAGCTTCAATGGATGACAGGAAATGTTAATTCCTTATGGGCATAAATATGTACTATACCTTAAGGCTTAAGCCATTACAAGATTATACTGAGAAGGTATAGTTTTTGTAACTTGAAAGAGTGTATAGCATCAGCGATAGGCACATAACATGAAATTCAGTGAGCAACAAAATTTATTGCTCAAACAATGCCTTACCTGATGTCAGAGACTGAAAGATATGTGTGGTAAGCAAACGAAAAACTGAATGGCTTCCCATTAACATTCCTGACCCGTGATACCAACGAGAGATCTCCATCCGTTGAAAGAGACACTCTGAGACGGAATTCAAAGCTGGAATTCACATTATAGTAAGTATATCAAACAAAAGGAAATATTCCAGAATGAATATGCAGATATCAAAATGTTCAACGAAACTACTAAAGCATGCGATCCACTATAAATAAGATAACACTTGAAATAGTTCACATATACGGTTTCAAATCTCATCAAACAGAATATCTGCCTAACCCAGTAACCCTACACTCTTATTTATGAATCCTTGAAAGCTCACTTATCATATTTATAAGATATATCACAGAATTAATGTGTTATAACTCTAGGTTGGAGTATTGAGCTTATTGCACACAGACCATCCCTGTCAACACCAATAACAGGTGTACACTGTTTAGACTTAAATTTCTTTGGTAAGCAAAATTTATATTTGGCATAATATTTACTTTGATCCAATGTAATATAATATTTAGTTTGTTCAATGTTTCTGATCCGAAAAGTAGTTTCCCTAATTTCTATCCAGTTGTTATATTCAACAGAATCAGTCGTTCTGATGAATAGTCAATTAGAATTTTTTTATACCGAAGGTCCATAGAAGTACATGGCAAAATGGCGTGAACTGTTTAACCAACCACCTCCCTGACACCCTAGCTAACAAGAATTGGACATTTTACTCACCTAGCTGTAACAGACAAACTACTCAAGGAAAGGAAACATAATGTCCCCAAAATACGTTACCATACCAGTGTGGCCAGCATTTGAGGTCATCTTCAGATGGCTTTAGCAGAAGGTCAACAGAAACTTTGCTGTTGTTATCATTATGATTTAGTGGTGGAGCCTCATCATCTATGGTCCATAGCCTGTTCCTTGCAAATCCATGCTGCTCCAATGTTCCACAATTTCCAAACTGGCAAAGGTTTTACAGTTAAAAACATTCATTTTTTCAACAGTCAAGAAGTAAAATTGCATGGGCAAGTGCAAAATGATGCAGGATTGCACTGTCCACCGCAAACATATAGGGAATATTGCAGTACCTGCGGAAAGCATATGGGAATTCCACCACGCATCGCTTTTGGTGGCTTGAAGATAGCCTGTATGTACACCCAACAGCTGTGAAAAAATCTACTGGAAGCATGCAAATTATATATGTTTTCATATCTAGCATACAAATATTTCAGAAACAGAGGAGAATCCGAGGCCTTTAGCAGGTATTTCAGAGGTAGAGAAAAAAACAACTTTGAGCTTGTAACTTACGATCCTAAATTAACAATAGATGTGTCTCATTATACAGTATGCCCAAAGAAAGGCCTCTAGTGTTAAAAAAAATCTGCCTCGCTTTTACCCAATCACAAACAGACGAATTTCAGTTTGCATGCATGTCTATCAGAGAAATTTCAGCACAAGGACGTTCTCCAGCATAAATTGCATCAACTAAACGCAAACAAAAATAGGAACCCGCACATTCCGGCTGCAATTCCGCAAGTATATCCACAAGAGAACAACGTGATAAAACCAAACCCTTCCCCAACCACATCGCACGAACCCGATCATCAGTTGCAGAAACAGAGACATGCCATAAAACAGAGAACCGGGAGGATCAGTACGCAAAGGCCTCACCTTGCTGCTGGTAAAGAGGAGCTCCGCGCCGCGGTCGTTCCTCCAGGAGACGACCTGCCCGCCGTGCAGGCTGATCTGCAACCACCGCATCAACAAAAGGATTCGCATCAGACTAGCGCGTGCACGCCGAGGAAGTGGAAATGCCAAGCCAATCGCCAGCCAGAAACCCGAAAAATAAGTTGAAAAATTCAAGGAAGACCGCGGCGAGGCGACTCACCAGGACGGACGCCCCCCGCGGCGACCGGATCATGACCTGGTCGGTGCCGTTCCAGTCCTTGGTCACCTCGAACCCCAGCCTCTGCTCCGAGTAATGCCCCATGCTCATCAACAATGGCAGGAACTCCCCCCACGATCGCCGCAAGAACTTCGCTGGCGCGCACGAACGCAAGCACACGCACGCAACCCACAAGACTACGGCGACAACCACCACTTGTACTACCCCCTGGTACCGCCTCACCAATACATCGCGCAAAGCAACGCCACCACCGCCCAGAGGGTCGCCATTAGAACAGTTCGGATGTCTACGGCTACCCCAACACTTCCCTTGCGAGCAAAAGCAACCACCAGACGGCCCCCTGAATCTCGTGAGCGCAAAGCGCCACGCCTTTCTCTCCTCTGTCCTAGCTTAGCCTTTTCCCGCTGCTGCTGCTGCTACTGCTGCGCGCACACTCACCAACCACCCGCGGCCGCCGGGCTCCTACTAAGCTACGACGACGCCCGCAACGCAAGAAAGCAGAAAACGGCGTGGAGGAGGGAGGAGGACACGGGGGTGGGGGGAATGCGGCATGGATCTCTATACGTTTTTCTCCGACTCTCGGTCTCGGAAAAGCGGCGTGGCGCGCTCACATGGCGAGGCGGCGAGAGCGCATCATGGGAGCCACCTCGGCAACACCATGGGTAGGGTGGGGCGGGGGCCGCGGGCCGGGGGAATCCAAGGAAAGCCACTGGGAACAGCTGGAATCCGAGAAGAAGCGGACGGAGCGAATCAGGCGGCGGGGCGGCGTGCGGGGCGGAAACCCATGCCCCGCCCGCCCGCCCGCCCGCCGACCCGCCTCGCTTGCCTCCAGATGAAGAACGAAGCCAGCGAGTCCAGCTGCTTGGGGACAGCGTCGCAACGGAATCCGAGAGGCGCGGACACGTGCACCGGCTGGCACCACCTCGATCAAGTGGAACAGGCTTGTGCACCGCTTACCATTTTGCCATGATATTATTAGCATTTCTTTATTTGCCATATGATATGAACGAAATTGTTTCTTTATATTTTAAGAAAATGGCGTAGTAGCTCATAAACGGATAACAAAGTCATAATGAAGCATTTCGATAGGGGTAGTATGTTATTTATGTCTATTAGTAACATATTTGTTTTTTTAACGGATCAAATCTATATATATTAGGAATTATCTAGGTGGGTGTGTTTTCTAATAGCAAGAACGTATGATTAAGGATTACGGTGGATTAAAGATAAAATAAAGTGGTTGCGTACATGTCAAAGGAGTGGACAATAATAGATAGAGAATGAAAAGGAGGACGATTTCATTTTTAAAGTAATAGAGAAAATCGCTGTTCATTCCTCAAAAGACCATGTAGCCTTACATGCTAACATCATATGACCATGTTTGGCTGCTAGGTGCACGTGCAGCCGCAGCCGTAGTAGTGTAGCCCTTGCTACTGCGGCTGCAGACACAAAGGTTTTGTTTGAAGAGTTTCTAGTAGCCGTAGCTTCTTTTAGAATCTCTAGTTCCCTAAACAGTTCTGATTCATACTCAACTTTTGAGAATCTATAGCTAGAGATAGAATCCAGAAAATTAACTAAAAGCTAGAATTTGAAAGAACCCATCTTTTTCAGATTTTCAGAAGCTGGCTACGAATCAACTGCTTCTCAAAATCTTACATCCTGTTTGAGGGAGCTTCTGGCAGCAGCGGCGGCTTCTCCTAAAAAAACTAAACAACATAGCTTTTCATCCAAATTCTAAGAAGTTGTACTTACATAATCTATAAAATTAATTAGTAGCCAAAAGGTGGGTTTCCTAGATTCTTAGAAGCTAACTACAAACTATCTGCTGCTCAGAATCTTAAACTTCTCAAACAGGGTTTCAAGCTTTCCAAACAGGACTAAAGTACTACATGGGTTGGTTGTGTCGCAGTCAAAAATGGCCTATACCTCTTGTCGGAGAGTTATGCTTTGACAACAAGAAAGAAAAGACCCCTCTTTGAAGGTTCAGCTAGGGGAGTGAGTAGGAATCAAGCTCGTGACATGTGTGTGAAAATAATAAGGATGAATACAACGCGTATACAGGTTCATGCCGCTCGAAAGCGTAATATCCTACTCCTGTGTTTGGGACTATGAGGTTGCAAAAGCGTGCAATTACAAGATGGTATTGTGTTAGGGTTTTTCAGGGCTCCCCCTTTCTCCGATCCGATCCCTCTCTAAGTAGCATCACCCCTTCCTTTTATAGCCCAAGGAGAGATTTACTATGTCGTTATCACCTAGGGAATACTTATGCTACATCTTGTCGTTGTCCCCTCTAACATCCTTCACTTAATGGTAGGATTATCACGGTGGCCTTGTTTTCACCATGTCCCAAGCACTCTCCCAGGAGGCCCTGGGACATCTGTGGCATGATAGACTCATCGCTGATTCCCTTTGCTTGGTGGCGAAGTTGTAGATCGTCAGTGTAGGGGATGTCACCCCGGAGTACCCTATGGACAGGAATCTATGTCCAACTGAAGTTAAAACCGAGAGTCCTTGGGACGTGGTCGTTGGCCCGGCCCCCCTCTGCAGGGTCGGACGTCTCGGCCTTTCCCTGAGTCCAACCTCGGTTTTCCTCTCTTGACCCCGACAACCGCGACCCGACCTCGACCATCCTCGGGACGAGACTTAGGGCGCAAGAAGGAAGGGGTAAGGGATAGCCCGGCAGAGACTGACGTCACCCGACAGCACAGTACAGACGTCTCAGGTGGAAGAGAGATCCCAAGGCAAGAGAAAAGAGCACAAGATGCGCACTGTGTATAGGACCTAGCAGACCGTTTTGTACCTTTTCTAATATTGTTTGTACTCATCTTTTAGCACGTTAAACATAGCTTCCTTGGCCTCAAGTTCTCCTGTAACTGTCCCCCTTGAACTATAAAAGGGATGGCAGAGCGAGGGGCCGAGAGAAGAGGGATCGACACATTCCGACCAAACTCTAGCATCTTCATTCTTAGTTCTTGGGGGTTCTTGGCCAGCTTGTTCCAAGCCTCAAGAACTCCTCCTTGTAACTCTTGTTCATCACACACCCCGACAAAGAACACTAGACGTAGGCCTATTATCCTTCGGGAGGGCTAAACCAGTATAACTCCCTGGGTCTTTACTTTTTGGCTCGTCTCAGGACTCGAGTCGACCATCGGATCCGTCGGGGGACAACTTCTCTACCATTCTCTTTCACCTCTTTGGGCACCCCCCTTTGAGGACTGCCGACCCACCCGTCGACAGTTGGCGCGCCAGGTAGGGGCGTTGTTCTTCGTACCGTGCAAACTGATGGCAATCTTCTTCCACACCGATTTCTATACAATACGTATTTTTCCCTCATCTTTATCTTCAAAAGCAGCTTCGATACTTGCTTTTATGTCGTTTGTTGCTTCCCGCCCCTGAGCAGCCTTTTGTGTACCCAACAGCTTCCGCGCATCTACTCATGACCAGCTTTGAGATTCGTGGCCCCGACCCTTCTTGGTCCGGGTTCCTAGGAAGGAAGTTTTGTCGAGTAAACACGAGCTGCTCGGGGGATCAGTGTTGTTTCCCAACCGCGTAATGTTCTAGCGACCCGATAACTTTCACGCAATAACTCATGACCAGCTACGAGATTGGCGGCCACGACCCCTCATGGTCAGGGTTCCCGGGACGAAAGAATATTGGATGAATCGAGACAACTTGATGCTCAGGCAAGTTTCCCAGTATCGGATCAATGCATCCCACTCACGGCAATGGCTCGATCCCATGCCCTCCAGTCAGAGTTGGACTTTTTCCCTCCCGGAGTTGGACTTGGGTCGGGTTCCGGAGCGCGATGGTTTGTCATATTATCAAACTACTCGGGGAACTTGGTTTTTCGAGACCTTCAAACTCGCCTATATCGCAAAGTGAACGACAACTACGCTAAGGATCGGTCTGAAACCTGTCGGGGACCGGTCAGAGAATCCTCTCGGATCTTGCGGGCTAAGATTGATATCTAAAGCTCGAGTGTTGAGAACGATGCGAATAGGCGAAGCCATTTCTACTTGAACCTAGTCAAATTTTCTTTGGCTAGAAAAATGCAGAATTCTCAAAATAAAAAGGACTTTAAGTTTCAACTTTAACATAAATTTTCTCCTGTTTAATAGGGACTATTATAGGGAGACTTGGCTAAATGTCTAGGAGGGCGGCGATCACTTCAGCGAGGATATCATCCACGTCGCTAGGCTGCACACTTGACGGCCACCCCTCACCGAGGTTGGGAATCCTAACCTCAGGGTACTGGCGGCTCAGGATGCCGAGGGCCACCGCTATTCCAGCCTTTGTTGCGTCCTTCACGAAAATGTCGAGGCGATGAGGGCCATCCCGCAGGCGTTCAAGGAACTCGGTGTCGGACTCTCGGGTTGGTGGGAGTTCATGATCGGCCTTGTTCAAGATGGAAAGAGTGCCATCTCGGACTTCGGCCGATCGAGCTTTTGCCGCATCCAAGCGCTCCTTGATGTGCCCGATCTGCCGAAGGGAGATCGAGGCGCGCTCTGCACAAGTCGAGGTCGAGAAACGGGATAAGGGCAAGCGAAGGAAATCAAGAAGGTGGAGATGGATGAAGGGATTAGCACTTACCTTCGAAGCCTTGTGTCACAACCCGATTTTCGTTCGGGATTAAAAATCATTAAATAAATCATTTTCTAGAAATTAAATAAAAGGCAAAGTCAATTCTCAAGTGAAATAAAGAAGGAATTAAAATTTCCTTTAAAAATCATGGATGAAAATATTTTGAAAATATTCTCCATGCCCTAAAGTATTCTATGAAATTTTTCGTGAAATTTTGGAGCTCAAAAATAATTTCAATAATACAAAGAGCATTTCAGTAATTATTTAATAAATTAATTAATCACTAAATGAATCGGTTATATTTTTATTAAATACTTTGAGTGTCCTTATATTTTCAAGAATTTTCTTGAAATTATTTGAGGACTGAAAGCATTTATAAAAATTTAAGAATCATTTATGCGGTTAATTTAAAAGAAAAACAAATAAAATTTCCTTCTCCTGTTCTCGGGCCGGTTTCAGCCCAAATCCTTGAAGTTTGCTTTGCCTCCCTGCAAGCGCGCCCTTCTCTCTCTCTCTCCCTGGGGCGGTCGCGTGACCACGGCCCGTCTCCCTTGCGCGCACCCGCCAAAGTCCATCCGGACTCTCTCCCTCTCAGAGCCGATGACAGGTACGGCCCACCTATCATCCCTCTCCTTTGCCCGACCGCCATTGCCGCCGACCTCGCGCTCCCTCGCCGCCGCAAATCCCGTGCACCCCCGCCGCTCCCGCGAGTGCTTTACCGTCGCCATCAAGCCCCGACCTTTCCCCCTTAATTTCCCCCAAATCCCGCCGTCATTAATCGCCGCCTTAAAACCCCGCGCTTTAACTGCCGCCGGCCACCGCCTTCGCCGCGAAATCCGCCGCACACCGACCATGCCCGCGCCTCCCCGGCCTATAAATCGCTCCCCAGTGTTGGCACCTTTTTTGACAAAGGCACGAGCACGATCGATTTACCTAAACGCCTTGCGGTGATATGGAGTCGCCAACCACCTCGATCTAGCAAAGAACTAAAGCAAGATGAGTTTTATAGATTAAACCGTCTAGCAAAAGCCGATTTAGACAAAACAATAGATAAACACCCATCTCGTGGGCGAACGGAAAGTTTTCAAGACAAACTTACAAAGAAGTGTCGCACTCTCACAGCGACGGCGGACGATTTACGGCGCAAATCGACAAAGATGGACGAACTAATGTAGAAAAAGTAAAAGAACGATTCAATTGGCTAAAAACTAGAAGCTAGATTGGATTTGTTTGTGTTGGTTATTGTTGTTGTGCCAATTGAACCAGCCTTAGCCCTTAAATAGGGGTTGGTCTTGCCCTCCATAGGCCCTTCTCCACGTCCAATTCGGGGTAGACACGTTTGGAAACCCGAGACAAAACCGTATGGAGGAAGGAAACCCGAGTACTGACAAATTCGGCTAGGTTTCGGACTCTGCCTGTCAGACCGGCCGCCTCCGGTCTGACCGGCCCCACTGTCCGGTCTGACCGGCCTATACACGGTGGTCAGATCGACCTCTCCGAAGGAAACCGACAGATTTTCAAATATTGGCAACTTTTCCTATTTTGATTCCTAGGTGCCAATTTTGGGTGTAAACACATGCCCCCTGCCTTTTATGATGAACATCGTGAATCTAAAAGCATGGAACATGTTTATCTTAGGGCGATAATCCAATTACCGGCCATAGAGCTTCCTAAGCATCTTGCCAAACACTCGGTAAGTATCTCTTTAGGTATTTACCATTGATAGCTCGCTGAAATCGTTCTCCTTGAAGCGTTTCCAGAAAATATGCATTCCCGCGAACGATTCCGCATATCCGATAAGGTCCCTCCCAACTTGGTGACCACTTACCGAATTCTTTAGATCGAGAACTCAAAGGCAAAATTGTCTTCCATACCAAGTCTCTCACTTGGAATGTCTTTGCCTTCACCCTTTTGTTGTATGCTTTGGCCACCCTCTTCTTCTCTTTCTCTATTTCTTCCAAAGCCTTCAAACGTTTGTCAGCCACTTCGTCGAGATTATCTCCCATCATTAACTTGTAATTTTTAGTTGACAAATCGTCTTGCTTTATATATCGAAGAGACCCAAGATTTACCTCAACCGGTAAAACGGCCTCTTGTCCATAGACTAGCTCAAAATGGGTTACCTTGGTAGCACCATGTTTAGATATTCGATGTGCCCATAATGCCTCAGAAAGCACCTCATGCCACCTCTTGGGATGTTCTTCGATCTTCTTTTTAACCAATTTCAGCAAAGTTTTATTACTAGACTCGGCTTGTCCATTAGGCTAAGCGTAGTAAGGAGAAGAACTCAACAATTTAATACCATAAGATTCGGCAAAATTCTTTATCTCTTTGGACATGAAAGAAGCTCCTTGATCCGTAGTCAACGTTTGAGGAATGCTGAATCTATGTATGATATGCTTCAAAATAAAGTCAATTACCTCCGTATGAGTCATATTCTTGAGCGGCACGGCTTCGGCCCACTCAGTAAAGTAATCCGTTGCAACTAGCACGAACCGATGCCTTTTGATGACGAAGGATAAATCTGACCAATGAAGTCCAAAGCCCAACCTCGGAACGACCATGGTTTAATAATAGGGTTCAACACCGCAGCCGGTTCCAGTTAAACATTACCAAACCGTTGACAGGCTTCGCATCCTCTATAATATCTAAAACAATCATCAATCATTCTCGGCCAATAGAACCCCGCTCTCCTAAGCAACCAATTCATCTTATGGGCCGATTGATGTGTTCCACAAATACCCTAATGTACATCTCCCATAGCCACTTTAGATTGATCACTATCTAGGCACTTCAATAATACCCCATCTATATTTCGGCGATACAAATCTTCATCGAGCAAAGTATACTTAAGTGCTTGCCGTCGAATTTTCCGATCAACCTTAAGGATAGGATCCATTAAATATTGGATCAAAGGTACTCTCCAATCCTCTGCTGTTTCCAGGGCACAAAAGTCCGAATTTAAACTAAATTTGATCTCTGCATCAGTGAAATCGTGCCCCCAGCATCCTCTGTGAGGCCGGTCTGACCGGCCAAGCAACGTCGGTCAGACCGCTGACCATCCACGGTCAGACCGGCCACAGAGCACCGGTCGACCGCCGGCCATCCTCGGACCGGGCAACATGCCAGTCGACCGCTGCGATCTGCATCCTTGCCAATTTCGTTCAAAGAATTATAATCAAGCACCGGTTTCTCTACTATGAAAAATACTCCTCTTTTAATACTATAACCAGATGCTTGTTGAGCCAAATCATTTGCTCTAGAATTTTCACTTACGCCTAATAGCAAAATCATCAAAATTGGCAATAATATCCAAGCATTGATCAAGATACCTGTTTAGCGACCCATCAAAGCACTTGTAAACCCCAGCAACTTGTTGCACCACCAACTCTGAGTCACCAAACGCTTCTACGTGTGTAGCTCCAACGATCTCCATTACTTGTAAACTGAATAACAAAGCATTGTATTCGGCTTGATTATTTGTACAATAATATTCCAAACGAACCGATGCCTCAAAACATTGACCATTGGGTGAAATTAAAACTACACCTATACTTTGACCCTCCTTACATGAAGAGCCATCAAAATAAACCTTCCAAGGTGTAACACTAAGCAAGCAGACCTCATCTTCATAAGCAACATCTACATGATGGTCTACTATAAAATCTCCTACAGTTTGGCTTTTCATGGATTTCAACGATTCATAAGCCAAATCATACTCAATCAATGTATACGCCCACTTGCCAATTCTCCCACTTAGAATTGGCCTTTTGCAACATGTGCTTAACGACATCGGTCTGACAAGCAACTATGCATGTACTAGATAACAAGTAATGATGCAACTTGGTACAAGCATAGTATAAACAAAGACGAAGTCTCTCTATAAAAACATACCTCGTTTCGGCATCTAAAAGACGACGGCTCAAATATGTGATTATGTATTCTTTGCCATCTTCCTCTTGTGTCAAAACGGCTCCAATAACTTTGTCTTCGGCAGCGATATACAGCCGAAACGGAATTCCGGCTTTAGGAGCTCGCATCACGGGCGGAGTAGATAAATATTTTTTCAAACCCTCAAATGCCTCTTTTTGTGCTGCCCCCAAGTAAAATCGGCTTCCTTTTTCAAACGTTAAATAGGAACAAAAGCATCAATTTTACCCGCTAGGTTAGATATAAATCTCCTCAAGTAATTCACCTTATCTAGCAACTTCTGAACTTCTCTCTTGCATGTCGGTGCTTTAAAATCTTGAATCTTCTCAACCTTCTTAGGATCAATCTCAATCCCTCTCTCATGTACCATGAATCCCAAGAACTTCCCCGCCGACACACCAAAAGCACACTTGAGTGGATTCATCTTCAAACTATACCGACGCATCCTCTCAAAAGCTAATCTCAAATCGGCTATATGACCCTCCATGCCATCCAATTTGACGACAATATCATCAATATAGATTTCTAGGATGAAACCTAGCAAATCATGGAAAATCAAGTTCATCGCTCTCTGATATGTTGCGCCAGCATTGTTTAACCCGAATGTCATGACGACCCACTCAAACAACCCAACAAATCCCGGACACCTAAAAGCCGTCTTATACATATCCTCTTCTGCCATAAAGATTTGATTATAGCCAGCATTTCCATCTAAAAAGCTAATCACTCTATGACCTGAGGCATCATTTATTAACATGTCGGCTATAGGCATAGGATATTCATTTTTAAGAGTGGCTTTATTTAGATCTCTAAAATCTATGCATACTCTAATCTTACCGCTCCCTTTCTTCTCAACCGAAACAATGTTGGACACCCACTCCGCATACCGGCATGACCTAATAAACCCTGCCTTCAATAATCGGTCTATCTCTTCTTTGACACGATCATATATGAGAGGGTTAAAGCGACGAGGGGGTTGTTTGTAAGGCCTAAACCTTGATTTTATTGGAAGCTGATGCTCAACAAGCTCACGGCTAAGCCCCGACATCTCATGGTATTCCCATGCAAAGCAATCAACGTATTCTTTAAGCAGCTCGATTATCTTAATCTTATAATCGGCTTTCATGTTTTTATTTACAAAAGTCAGCCTTAGAACACTTCCATCCCCTATGTCCACTTCTTCTAATGGATCGGCCGATGTAAACCCTTGACCAAGTTTTTCTACTTCATCAAAATCTTCTATGGTCTCTCCAATATCGTTCTTTGTAGACCGATATTTTTGTACCCTCTTCTGTAACCATTCTAAATTGGTTGCTTTATTCATGATATAAAGTAATATCACCTAGACGTGCTAAACTAGCCGGCTTACAGAGATAGGTACAAAACCATCCTTGGAAACACTAATAAAATCAAAGCTAGAAAGATCTAACCCTGACAAACACTGCATATCTCCATGTTTCCACCCTACTAAAACATTGGTCGTTGCAACCTCAGTCGATGTGTCTGCTTGGACAACCTCAACATCATCATCGTCCCATTGAATTAAACATTGATGCAAGGTAGAAAGAACACAACAGTTGGCATGAATCCGACAACGCCCCAAGATAAGACTGTAGTTACCTTGCACATCGACGATGAAGAAGGCGGTAGGCAATGTCTTGTTACCCACCGTGAGCTCCACAGATAGGATCCCCTTAGCCTCAATTGATTCACCATTGAAGCCGTTGAGCAACATGTTGGTCTTCTTCAGCTCATCCTCCTCACGACCCAACTTCTTGAACAGTGACTAGGGCATCAGGTTCACAGCACCGCCTCCATCCACTAGCATCCTAGAGACCGACTTTCCATCAATATGGCCCTTAAGATAAAGAGGCTTCATATGACGGTTAGATTCATCGGGTTTCTCAAAAACCACATCTCTTGGACCTAGTGAGAGTTGAGCCACCTCAACCTCCTCCATGGCACAGAACTCCATGGGCAACATACACACCATACTGATGTCCATGCTCTCACCCGGTGATGATTCCTCAGCCGATTGTTCATCTTCTTCCTTTTGTTCTTCCTCTTCCCGAACAACCACTGGCTCTATACCCTTTGTTGATTTGGACTTCCACACCTTCATTGGTGGTGGTCGCAACTCCTTAAACTCCTTATCTCTCCGCTCTTCAGCCTCCTTTTCCTTTAGCTCGGAAGCCCGAAGACGCTGCAATCTCCTCTTCTGTGTAGCCGTCAAATCCTTAGGCATCCACCTTGGATTCGGCTCTGTTCTGGAAGGCAAGTAATGTCCCCCGTTGTTTTTTCGCGAAGAGGAAGCCACATTAGAACCTCGGTCAGACCGGCCACAGAGCTGCGGTCAGACCAGCCACAGAGCTGCGGTCAGACCAGCCACAGAGCTGCGGTCAGACCGACCAGGACGTCCGGTCTGACTGTCCTCCTGTGCAGTACCCTTCGCAGCTTCGGCTCGATTGCCAAATACCATCCTAGCCTGCTCTCCAGATGGTATTGGCACATCGTAAGACCCTATCTTGACGGTGATCACCTCCGAAGCCCTCTCCTCAGCCTTAGCATGCTTGTGTGCCCTCTTCTCCCCATCAAACCGGTTTTTCAGTGAAAACCGGCTCCCATTCGAAGTGGACGCATGCTCATGCGGCGATCTCTTCTCCCTTCTCCATCCTTGATGACCTTGGTGGCAGCATCGGGCAAGGTCCCCACGGCATGACTTGAGGACAATACGGGAATGGCGGCTCCAACGCCCTTGATGAGTGACCAAATTGCTCCCTAGGAGGTGATCTTGGCCTCTTGCCCTTAGCAATGCCCCTTCTCCGCGCTCCTCTTCTCGTACTTGCTAAGGAGCATGTCAAAGGTCACCTTGGGCTTCCGAGGTCTCCTTGATGTCGGAGCTTTGGATTCGTTTTTCTTCCAAACACCAACCTCCGGACCCTTTGGCACAAGCATCTTAGGCCTAGGCTCTCCAACGACAACCTCCTTCCCTTTAGTAGATTCAGCTTGTTCCGGCCGAATCAACACCTTCTTGCCGTCAAGATCAACGACATTAACAGGGAAAGAGTCGCTGTCAAGGTTCATCTTGGCGCCCTCAGTGAATTTCAACCGTCCTTCTTCTATGGCCGATTGAACCTGTCAACGAAAAACATTACACTCATTAGTAGAATGAGAATAAGAATCATGCCACTTACAGTAAGAGCGACGCTTCAATTCCTCCGTCGAGGGTATGACATGGCCTTTAGGCAATTTAATTTGCTTTTTCTTGTAAAAGATAATAAAAAATCTTATCACACTTGGCCACATCAAAACTATACTTAATTTCACTCTGTCGATCCTTGCGAGGAGTCGGCATCAAGCTAGAACAAACAAAAGGCTTGTTCTTATTAGTCCAAGACCACTCAGCAATGTACATATCATGATCGCCCTCATCAACATCGGAATCACTATCAGGGCAATCAATCATGCTAACATGATGTTTCTTATCACTGGGCCTAACAAACCTTTTGCTATCTCTGACCCGGCTTTCTATAGCCAGAGCCTTTTGCATAACCTGACTAACATCCAAAAATTATTCACCATCTAACCTCTCCTTAATAGGAGCAAGTAAACTGCTAAAAGCAAGATCAGCCAAATCTCTTTCAGTTATACTTAAACTGAAACATCGGTTTCTAGCATCCCTAAACCTCTTAATGTAATCTGTGATTCGTTATATTTTTCCTAACCGATGTTAAATCACAAAGCCTAAGCTCGGTCTCACCGGTATAAAAATAATCATGGAATTTACATTCTAACGAGCCCAAGTATGAATAGAATTAACCGGTAATGAAGTAAACCATGTAAAAGCAGTACCGGACAACGATAAAGAAAATAAGCGCAATTTAAAAGCATCAGAAGTACTAGCCTCTCAACATTGCGCTAAGAATTGGCCTATATGCTCCCATGTGGTCCTATTATCCTCAACACTAAATTTAGTAAATTCGGGAACTCTATAGCCATGCGGATATGGAATATTATCGAAGTGATCAGGATACGACTTTTGGTAAACTCTACCACGATTCCTGGGCTCAATTCCAAACGACTCTCTAATAATATTCCTAATATGTTCCTCCATATTTTCAGGCCTTGGCGGATTGGGTAAAACCGGCGGCCTAAAAAACGGTTGTTGCGGTGCAATATTGCCATATTGGCCATACCCTGTGTCATGCGGGTATCCCCTATTAGATTCATTGTACTAATTGGGAACATGTGGAGTAATTTGTGCATGAACAGTAGTTACAAGGGGGTCGTGTGCGGGAACATGGTATAGAACCGAGTTACCCGTGATCGGCTCTACTTCCTGCACCGGCACCAGAGCGCCGGTCGGCCGGCTATGAACCCGTCGGCCGGTGAGTAGGTGCGATCGACCGCCATGTAGCCGCCTCGACGGGTGAGGGCGACGGGCCGTAGGCGGTAGGAAAGGTCGGACCAGCCGTGGACCGGTCGACCGATGTAGGATGCGCTCGGACCAGCCATAGGGCCGGTCAGATCGACAGAAGGTGCAAAACTCACTCCCTCATGTTGTTGCACGATTGCCCCATCGGTTTTGCTAAATATGTGATGTAGAGGGGCTTGGCTAGTCCTTGCAACAGAGGCAAATGGTAAATCGGCCTTGGGAGAGCCGGATTTAGCACCCATATGCGCATTAAACATCCTATTGAAGCAAGACTCCATAGCGGATTCAATCTTATTATTGACGGCGGCGGGACGGACTCATCCACCATACTTGCTATGAGCCTTTGGATAGGAAGAGCTAGGTTATCAGTGCTTACCTCATCGTGGATGATCTTGAGCGGGCTCTCGGGCTTGAGGATGACACCTTGACGGGTTTTGGTACACGATTTGTCCAAAACCTCCTGCATGATCGCCTTGATCCGCTCCTCCATAATCTTGCGCGTCTCCCCATCTAGGTCATCCAACGAGATGTGGACGACGTTAGATGGGCTTTAACACCCTGAGGTGTTTTCCCCTTTATAAAAAAATCAAAAGAAAATCGTTGGAATTAACTGGAGAGAACAAATAATTTTAAAAGCCAAATTCTAAATGGAAATGGCATGGTAGAATTTTTCTTAAATCCTACATGTCAAAATACACTAACAGGATTTTTAGTGGAATTTTCGAGCACTAGAAATACTTTTTAACCAATTAAAATCAAAATCAGAATTAATAAATCTGGGAAATTCTTTTCTCTCTCCCGTACGTTTCCTCTTTTCGGTAGTGAGGCTGCGGCTCGAGCCGACGGCTCGTCCCTCCCCGCGCGGCCAGCCGTTCCCCGCGCGCGCCTCACCCCTCTCTCCCTCGCGGGCCGGCCGAAGGCCGCGACCGGTTTAACTATCGCACCCGCGAACAAGTCTATCCTGCCTCCCCCGTCACCCGGGACGCCGACAGGTGGGGCCGCTGTCAGGCCGTCGTCCCCGACCCCGGCCGTCCCGGCGCCATTTTCGCCGCCCCTCTTCGCTCGTATTTCGCGCGCCAGCCTCCCCCCGCGCTCCGAGATCCCTTCGCCTTAACTCCCTCGGGTCCGCCGGCCTTCAAACCCCCCCGACCGCTGCTCCCGCACGCCCTAATGGCCGGATTTAACCACCGACCATAACTTCCCCCTAAATCTCGTCGACGAGCAATTGCGCTCTTATCCGGTCGCCGCCGACCTCCCCATCCCCTTTAAAAGCACCCCCGCACCCTCGCCGTCCTCCCCACGCCTTCACCCGAGCCAATCCTCCTCTCCGTCGCCCGCACATTGCGCGCCCTCGTTTCGGACCTCGCCGCCGACCTTCGGCCGCGCTTTCTCGCAGTTCTGAGACGCCCCGAGCTCCGTCGACGCCTCCTTCCTCGTTGCCGATGCCCGCGCCATCTCAGCCACCCTTCCCCGCAAGCCTCCGTCGTCTCCCTCATCGCCGTCACCGTTGTCTCCCTCAACTCCAGCGATCCCGCGGTGAGCCGCTTTTCTTTCTCCCCTCGGTCCAAACCTGCAACACCGTGCGCGGGAGCACGCGGCTCCGCCCGCGCGTAAAGCAGCGGCATCCCGTCGCCCCGCGCCGCCACCCAAATGGCATCGGCCGGCCGCCTGCCACCGTGCGCCGCCGTGCCACACCGCCCGTGCTACCGCACCCCTTCCCGGCCGTCCGATCGGCTTCGGCCGATCGACATCGTCCATCCCCGCTCACCCACGTGGCACACCACGTGGACGCCACCTCGGCACCACGTGTGCGCCACGTGGTGCACCGCCTGGTCCGGCCGTGGACCCGGTCCACCGTGGACCGGTGCTCCCGCGGACCGCTGACATCAGCCCTCGGCCGCTGACGTTAGCCCTCGGCCGCGACGCCTTCCCGGTTTTATTGCGCAATAAATCAATTAAGAATTTTCTCGTTTTCATAAAACCCCGAGAAAACTTCTAAAAATCATATCTTTTCAATCCGACCTCCGTTTTAGCCCATTCAAATTTCATTAAATTCATAAAAATGCCAAGAATCCATTAAAAATGGTTTTGTTTCCTGTTTCAGTAGCTTTTTAGCCTTTTTTTGAAGTGCTTGTTTACCGTGTAGATCCCGGTAGCTCCGCCGTCCCGGTTTACTTTGAAGTCGTCGTGGAAGTCCCCCAAGCCGAAGAGGAAGGCAAGTCATACTATATTATTGATCATATTGCTCCCGTTTTGCTGAAACACCTGTTTTATTCTAGGAAATTGCATGTATTTTATATTGTCATTTCATGGGAAATAGTACACCCTATGCTTAGTTATGCCTTAGGTTTGGCACCCCAAACCCTTTGATTAAACTTGGAAAATAATATGAATAGGTTCAAGACTAGGTTATGCTTAGCCTAGCTTAGATTCACTAGCTCACAAAATGGGTCATTCTCACTTAATATGTTTCTCCTGGACTTCTGTTCGGAGGATTAATAGTTAGAAATTCAGGTGAACCAGACTAATAACTAAAATATGATAAATGGTGGGTTGTGGGCGCTATGGTTTTGGTTAGCAGCGCCCATGGCAATTAAGGACCGGTTCATGGGACCCCTCGGGAGAATGACCGTGCAAACCACAAGCCGAAATGGGTAAGGTTGGTCCCGTAGTGTAGCCTCTCCTAGCTGACAAACCCATCGGCAAGGGTGAGCGGGATGAAGTTTCAGTCGGCCCCGGTATAAGGGTTGCTGGGCTGCCGGATTCACCGGGGCACTTGGGGGGGCTGCCCACGTCCCAGGGTCCGGGAGTGGGGGCGAAACCTTGGTGGGGTTCGCTTGGTTAGTGTGGGATTATACGAAAGGTCCTATCACCGTTTCCTTTCCAGGGTACCATGGTGGTATTCCGGTGCACGGGAGACCGTGTCGTGGGGCTGTGTCTTGTGGGTACAGTTGTACACCTCTGATCAAAGTAAAACTATTCGAATAGCCGTGCCCGCGGTAATGGGGCGATCAACCGAGCTCTCCGTGATTAGTCTCACACTATTACACCCTGATTAATGGAACATGACTAGCATAGGTGGATGGGTTGGGCCTATCACAACGTGGGGATAACGTTGGACATTGTTGGTTTCAAAAGGCTTTAATTACTTAAATTACTGCTGTTTTGACTGTGTTCAAAATCTGTATTGTTTGGAAAGAACCTTGTTGTTTGCGGAAAAGCAAACCTTAGCCAAACCCTTGTCTTCCCTGTTTCATTCCTCTCCCCTTTCGGTGTGACTTGCTGAGTACGTGGAAGTACTCATCCTTGCCTCTTCACCAGAACCTGAGTCAGAAGCTGAAGAAGAAGACGGAGTGGAGTAGGCTTGTCCTACACTCTGGAAGCTGCCTGTGGAGTGGTCGAAGCCTCGTGGCCAGCGACAAGCTTAGGCTTAGGCCCTTTTCCTTTTTCCGCTGCTCTTTTGTAATCTTTCTGTAATGTTTCTAAGACGTGGAACTGTAATATCAACAATTGTTGTATGTGTACCCTGGCTGGTCCTGGACAGGGATTTTTATACACATATAGCTTTGAAAATTCGGGTCTGAATTTCTGGGCGTGACAAGTTGGTATCAGAGCCAATTTCCAGACCGTAGGAAAAGCCAAATGGAAAATCCTTAGGAGCCCTCTGAACCTTTTCATATGCATAAGCCCTGGCTTTTGAAGTCGTTTCGGGAAAATGGGTCTTGTTTCCTCGGGATTAGGAAAAATTTTAAGTCTCTCTCCAAAACAAAGAATTTTGAAAACCAGGTTAGTCTAAGTGATAGGATTTGAAAGTTAAAATTTGAAAAATCATTTGATCTCTTTTTCGACCGTCAGTTGGGATTTTTTAAGGGATCAAAGTCCTAAGTCGAGATAGGATGGAATGGTCGCCGATTTTATATTATGACTAAGCATCTATTTTACTGCATCATCTAGGGGATGTCGTTAGAAGTTTTACTTAGTCTCATAAAAATGTTTCTCAAAAACCCTCTTTTTCTCGTTTATGTTACTTGAGTCCTTTACCGTTTATCTAACTGGGGTTTTAGCATGCATTGATCCCCTACCTTGTCTTCTCTAGATGGCAGGCCGTCCAGTCACCCACAACGGTCAGGGCTTGAAGGGTTTCGTCGCAGAGCTGGCGAGGATGGCTTTGGCAGTGGGCTATCCAGATGCACCCGAGTACACTGTCATCTAACCGTTCGGCAGTGAGTTGCCTCACCAAGTCTGCTTGGAGATGCACGGGTTCGTCGGCACCAACATCCCGAACATGGTGGTCACTGCGTCGGGAGGAACAGGTGAGCATGCCTGCCAAGAGGCTGCTTATCTAATGCTGGCTCGGATGAGGGAGATGCATGACTACCATCTCCGCCACTCTGCCTACCGGTATCATCCCCGGCGTGGAAGTTCGTCAGCAGTTAACACCTTCCAATCTGCTGATGGGGAGAACAACACCACCTTCTCTCACATGAGAACTATGATTGAAGGGCTGGATAAGATGCACGCAGATCTCCACATGGCGGCAAAGGCCCTGAATGACCAGAAGATCCTAAGGATCAAGAGCTTGAAGGATGAGGTGGATCGTCTCAAGAGAGAGATCGCCAGTCTGAAAGGACTTCCACCTCCCAACATCCTTCGGATCAGGATCACGCCGCGGAAGAACACCAAGGCCCCGGTGCAGATGCAGCTGGCACCCAGGGTTCCACCTCCTGCACCGCCACCTTCCCCAGTCCCCGCCCCAGTGCCAGATCCTACTCCTGCTCTTGTCCCTTCCCCAAGCAGAGGAGGAGGATGGATCTCAGTGTCCAGCAGCAGCAAGGGCAGTAGCAGCGGCAGCTCCAAGAGCCCCGGAAGAAAAGAAGAGTTAGCAAGCTCTCAAAGCCGCTCAAAGGAAAGGAAGATGGGAACTCCCTAGGGAGTGGTTTCAACTCCTCCGACCGCGGAAGCCGCTCCGACCCCTAGAGTGTCGTCACCTTTAGTTTACCGTTTTTCCTAGTTTTCCTGTGTGCTTAGTTGCTGTGTGTTAGGAGTGTTGTGAGTGGGTAGTGGTCAACCTGTATCAAGTGTGGGAATGGGTTGTCCAAATAAGGATGTTGAGTGTGTTTTGAGTGTTTTAATTAAAGAACAGATCAAAACAAGTAATAAAGATCGGCTTCTCTGTCAAATCTGTTTTACTCCTTCTCCCCGCCTTGTTTGTCATGCTTCTTCAGATGGTGAACAACAGGAATGGCAGCGTCAACACCAGCACTGAGTCAGCTGAGAACAACACCCGTGCTAATGCCAACAACCCACCTCCTCCACCTGAGAACATCACTTTGGCACAAGTCCTAGCCAACCAGACCGAGATGATGGCTGCAATGATGCAGCAGATGAAACAACAGCATCAACAGATGCAGTTGCAAATGATGCAATAGTTTCAATAGCAGAACCAACATCAGCACGACCATTTCACACCACCACCTCTCCCACAAAACAAACTGTCAGAATTCGTTTGGGTCCGACCCCCAACTTTCTCGAGCACCACCAACCCCATCGAGGCTAATGATTGGATCATCGCCATAGAAAAGAAGTTGGACCTTCTCCAGTGCACGGACCAGGAGAGGGTGTCTTTCGCCACCCACCAACTCCAAGGCCCCGCCTCAGCCTGGTGGGACAACTTCTTGGTTACCCGTCGGGCAGACGCACCTGCAGTTACTTGGGCAGAGTTTTGCCACCAATTCTGGAAGACACACATCCCGGGAGGGATAGTAGCCCAGAAAAAGAGGGAGTTCAGATCCTTGGAACAAGACACTCGGACGGTCACCAAGTATATGCATGAGTTTAATCACTTAGCGTGATATGCTCCAGAGGACGTACGCACTGATGCCGAGCGTCAAGAGAAGTTCTTGGTCGGGCTGGACGATGAGTTAATAGACAAACTCATCTCTGGTGAATACGCCGACTTCGAGAAGTTAGTCGACAAAGCCATCCGTCAAGAAGATCAACGCAATAAAATGCTTAGAAAACGGAAGGCTACTTAGTTTAGGCCACAACCTCGGCAAGGGAATCCCCAACGGCCGCGTTTCACTCCGGGTGGTCAAAGTGGACCTACCACTATGATCGTCCGTCAACATCATCCATACCATCCTGGGAATTTCCAACCCAGCGAAAGCCGTCCCGGACAGCTGCAGCGGAACCTGGCTCCACGTCCGCCAACGGTGCAGCCGCCACCTCAATCCAAGCCGTGCGCCAAAGAAAGACTCGGGATTCAAAGCGGGTAACTGTTTCAACGTGGAGAACACGAACATTTCGCGAGACAAGTGTCCAAGACCAAAACACGCACCCGAGTTCATCCAAGCAAGAGTGAATCATGCTTCGGGAGAGGAGGCACGGGACACCTTTGGATGTCATGCGGGTATGTTCCACGTGAACTCCTTTAATGCATCAGTCCTGTTTGATTCGGGTGCAACCCACTCTTTTATATCAAAAGCATTCGTGTGAACACATGGGTTGTCGGTGTTAAAACTTAAAATACCCATGCGGGTTCAAACTCCCGGGAACCATTTGAACACTGCCCATTTTTGCCCTTCATGGCAATAGAAATCCAAGGATCCCTCTTTCTAGCCAATCTTATCCTTCTAGAATCAAGAGGCTGGATGTCATCCTTGGGATGGGTGGTTGACCCGTCATAAAGGTCTGATCGATTGCGCAAGCCGCACGATCTCCTTGACCAATGACGAAGGGAAAAAAGTGATTTACCGCTCCTCTAAATCCTTGAGGGAAGTGGCAAGTCTGAATCAGATCTCGGCTAAGGAGAAGCCCGAAGAGAAAGGAAAGGACCAGGCGAAGTTAGAAAATATTCATGTGGTTTGTGAGTACCCGGAAGTCTTCCCAGAAGACCTAACCACAATGCCACCTAAAAGAGAAATAGAGTTTCGGATTGACCTAGTCCCTAGCACTGCTCCGATCCACAAGAGGCCCTATAGAATGGGAGCCAATGAGTTGGCAGAGGTCAAGAAACAAGTAGATGAACAGTTACAGAAAGACTATATCCGCCCGAGCACATCGCCCTGGGGTGCTCCAGTAATATTTGTGGAGAAAAAAGATAAGACCAAAAGGATGTGTGTCGACTATCGCTCACTCAACGAGGTCACTATCAAGAACAAGTACCCTCTCCCTAGGATTGACGACCTGTTCGATCAATTAAAGGGAGCAAAGGTGTTCTCAAAGATAGACCTGCGGTCAGGCTATCACCAGCTAAGAATTTGAGAGGAGGACATTCCCAAGACCGCCTTCATCACTTGGTACGGTCTGTACGAGTGCACAGTCATGTCCTTCGGACTTACAAATGCCCTAGCCTTTTTCATGAATTTGATGAACAAAGTGTTCATGGAACTCCTAGACAAGTTCGTCGTAGTGTTCATCGATGACATCTTGATCTACTCACAGTCGGAAGAGGAACACGAGCACCATCTTCGGTTAGTACTCGAAAAATTAAGAGACCACCAGCTCTATGCTAAGTTTAGCAAATGTGCTTTTTGGTTAAAGGAAGTGCAATTCCTCAGTCATATCGTGAATCCCCAAGGAGTCGCAGTGGACCCTTCCAATATGGAAGCAGTAACCAAATGGACTTCACCCAAAACGGTTACCCAGGTCAGAAGTTTTCTAGGACTGGCGGGATATTACCGTCGGTTCATCGAGAACTTCTCAAAGATTGCCAAGCCTTTGACGCAATTGTTAAAGAAGGATGAAAAGTTTATATGGACTGCCGAGCGCAACTAGAGTTTTGAAACTCTCAAGAGAAAACTGGTGTCCGCACCCGTATTGATCTTGCCAGATCAAACCAAGTATTTCCAAGTCTATAGCGACGCATCTCACCAAGGGTTAGGTTGTGTGCTGATGCAAGATGGAAAAGTGGTCGCTTATGCTTCCCGCCAGTTGAGACCTCATGAGTCTAACTACCCAACACATGACTTGGAACTAGCAGCAGTCGTCCATGCTTTGAAAATATGGCGACATTACCTCGTCGGTAATCGATGTGAAATATATACGGATCATAAGAGCCTGAAATACATTTTCACCCAACCAGATTTGAACCTCCGTCAGCGAAGATGGTTGGAGTTGATCAAGGATTATGATCTAAGTATACACTATCACTCTGGCAAAGCTAATGTGATAGCTGATGCTTTAAGCCGAAAGAGTTACTGCAACTCTATTCACATAGAAGGGAAATGTGAACAATTACTACAGGATCTAGAGCACCTAAACCTGGATATTGTTGAACCCGGATTTGTGGCCGCTCTTGAAGCCCAACCTACACTGTTAGATCAAATTCGCATAGCTCAAGCCTCGGATCCTGACATAACTGAGCTTAAGAAGAATATGAGGGTGGGAAAAGCTCGTAACTTCACGAAAGATGAGCATAGAACCATATGTATGGGCAACAGGATATGTGTGCCAGAAGATAAGGAATTGAAGAAGTTAATCCTTATCGAAGCTCATCAGAGTCAGTACTCTATCCACCCGGGAAGTACCAAGATGTACCAGGACCTTAAGGATAAATTTTGGTGGGTTAGCATGAAAAGAGAAATCGCAGAGTTCGTGGCACTATGCAATGTATGCCAGCGAGTAAAGGCAGAACACCAGAGGCCTGCTGGATTATTAAAACCCCTTCAAATCCCGGAATGGAAGTGGGAGGAAATCGGGATGGATTTCATCACCGGTTTACCTAGGACATCGTCAGGACATGATTCTATCTGGGTTATAATCGACCGTCTCACTAAAGTGGCTCATTTTATCCCAGTGCTTACCACCTATACGGATAGAAGGTTAGCGGAATTATACCTTGCAAGGATTGTGTGTCTTCATGGGGTACCCAAGAAGATAGTGTCTGATCGTGGTAGTCCGTTCACCTCCAAGTTTTGGCGGAAACTACAAGAGGAGCTTGGCACCCGGTTAAATTTTAGCATGGCCTATCACCCACAAACCGATGGTCAGACGGAACGTGTAAACTAGGTTTTGGAAGATATGTTGTGTGGATCCCCGTTTTTGGAACGGGAATCTTTCGTGTTCTTAGTACCATTTTCCTGGATCGAGTAGTTGGTACCCACGAAATAAAGTACTGAATAATCAGGTGCACATGCATGAATAGTCTTACAACGAAATTATTACAACGATAGGCCCGAAGGCAATGTTCACCACACAGGACCTCATGGTCCGGATACAACACAAAAGCAGAAATTAGATACGGCAGCGGAGTATAGGCAGCGGCATGTCGGTTGCCACAGGCAACGACCGGAGCTAAGACCTAGTAAGCGCCGTCAGCTTCTTCGCCTTCCTGGTAGTAGGCGTAAGGATCCTCCGATTCTTCACTCCCACCATCTGAAGGTTTGTGCGTATAGCAAGGGTGAGTACCAACCGTACTCAGCAAGCCAACACGGAAGTGATGCATATGATAGGGTTATTCAAGGAATGGCTGGAGCTCTTTTGCATAAAGCCAATTTTCACAAATCTTTTCACAAGCCTATCAACTAGCCAAGTCAAGTTTTAGTTCCATAGTTCATTAATTCGGCGACGGTTCGTCTACCATCCATCGTGATTCCAAGGATGGCTTTCCGCCTCCGATTCGTCATGGTTTTCTGGGGAATCTACCCCTTCTCGCATCTCGAGAAGTTGATCCACCAGCGAATGCAATCATCATGCTAACCCATCCCAGCATTTTTAAGTTTAAAGTCTAGCCAAGCGAAAGTCTTGTCACGATGCTCAATATCCGCGAGCACGGCTATTCGAATAGATTGATTCATTCACACTGCAGTGGATGTACACTTTATCCATACTCCGCGACAGCCCAACAAATGAGCCTACGTCCCAACACATGAGACGGTCACGGCAAAGCCTTTCGATAACCTTACTTTGGCAGTACCCGCTCCATGAACTTAAGCCCTCATGCACTCTAGCCGTCATTTTCTAGCAGTGAGAGGAGTTCTGGCGCACCCGGGGTAAGGGAAAATTTCCTCAATCTTTAAGTTCAATTAATGTCGATTTAATTCCACCATCCACAACATAGGCCGCAGCCTCATCCTCATCACACAAACCACATCGTAAAGAACCATCTATGCAAGGATACTGCCTCCGCTCGGCTATCTAGTCAACTAGGTCTATACCCATTCGAAAAGTATGGTTGTACTGGCTCGTTTCCCGGCTATCTCATGGCTCGGTCCTTAATTGACCAGGGTCGGCACTTGCCTTTTTCGGAATCCACCCAAATCATCCGGCCGCCCCAGTCTAAAACATTTGTATAGTACTTTCAATTTTCATCAAACTTAGTTCATCATTCTCATGGCCATGTGGCGCTCATGTCTTCACAGGCCGCGTCTCAACTACCTTCCCTAAGGTAGTTGCGCAAGCACAAAGCTTCTTTGTAAAATCATGAGTATGCAGGGATCTAGTATAAGCAGGGCTAAGCATTTTTACCGAAGTTAGCCTCCGGTCATATCACATCGAAGGTTACAATAGGGTAATTCTAATGGTAATCAACATCAAGCAGGGTATATCAAGCATAGGTACTCATTTGTGTATAGAATGCAATTTGTAATTGAAATCAATCATCATTTCGCAAAGTAGGATCAATATGTTCAAAGAGCGTGATGACTTGCCTTGCTCGCACGCTTGTGGAGTGGTGTCTTCAACGGGGTCGATGCCGGTCTCTTCAGGTGCTACCCGTACGTGTGAAAAATCAATCGATTCCGATTAGAATCCCATATAACACCAAAAGGTCGAAAAGATCCGAAAAAGCCTCAGAAACGATTCCAAGCGCTAAGCCCAAATTCCTACTTAAGTTTGTACTAAGATCGCCCGGGAAAACTCCAAGTTTTGACGTCGGGTCGATGACTTAGGGTTTTCGCAAAGCGGCGATCGCGATTTGTTCGAGAAAATGGATTTGAAAATATCCGCGGAGGGATTGGTGCTCGAGGTTTTGAAGGTCCGAGCACCAAAAAGAGAAACATATTTAAGTGGCGAGAAAGATCTCAACGAAATTCGGATTCAAAAACGACGCAAAACGGAATTTCGGAAAAGTCCGATTTTGATTTTCAAACTTTCGCACCGAGAAAACATACAAGAAAATACTTTAATTTTGCCCAAAATTTTACTCAAATCTTTCCAAAATATTTTTCCAAATTTTCTACATTTTTTCTAATTTTGCCGCGCCTTGTTCATTGCCGGAAGGTGTTCGGCCGTGGCGCGGCAAAAAGCGCGCGGCGGCGGCGCTAGTGCGCGAGGAAAGGGCGGCGGCGGGGCTTACGGCGACGGCGGCCCTCGGGAGGCACGGCGAGGCCGGGCGACTTTGGCGCACGGCGGCGACGGAGTTGGCGCTCGGGAAAAAGGAGGAAGAGGCGGCGCGGTGCGGGAAAGGGCGGGGAACGTCGGCCTTTTATAGGCGCGGCGGGGAGAGGGAATGGAGGGAATGGGGCGGCGCAAGCTCGGCTCGACGGTTGCCACGCGGCGCGGGAGGCCGGGCCGCGCGCGGGCGCTGCGACGTGGCGGAAGGGGCGCGGCGCGGCGCGGGCCGCGCGTGGGCGTCGTGGCGCGCGCGCGTGGGCGGGGTCCGCGCGGGTCGGCGATGCGCGGCGACGATGGCGCGAGTGCGGGCGGGGCGTGCGGGCGCACGGCCGGGCGCGAGGCGTGGCGGGGTCCGGCGCGGGCGCGCGTGTGCGCGGCGTGTGGCGCGCCGGGCGCGCGCGCGCGGCTCGCGCGCGCGTGGTGCGTGCGGGGGTAGGGCCGGCGCGCGTGGCGCGGCGCGGCGCGTGTCGCGCGCGCGCGCGGGGCGCGCGCGGCGTCGAACACTTGGCGCGGCGTGAACGGTGCGATTTTCTATTTTCACGATTTTTGATTTTTAATTCCTATTTCTATTTTCCTCCCTTTAAAAATTCCAAATTAAATTCCTATATTCGAAAAATAATTTTTAATATTATATTTTCAACTTTTTCTCCACAATATTTTTCATATTTATTTATTTAAATTCCTTTTTCCTAATTTCCATACTTCACTATTTATTTTCCAAAAATTTCCCAGACTCCGAGTAAGACTCCGAAATATTTTATTGTTTATTTTGTGTCCTAAATTATCTTCCCCCAACCACAATTACTATCCTATTTCTTCAAATTCGTATTTTCATAAATTCGCACTTCATTCTCCGATTTCTTTTAAAAATCCATAATCTTGAATTTTGAATTTTTCTCTCGACAAACTCCAAATCATCCACAAACACCAAAAGGGAATTGATCACAACTCGATTTATGCAACTGAGCTAGCAAATAAGAAGCAACAAACCCGAGGAAAAGCAACAAGCGAAGGTTTTTGAAAGTTCCGATTTTTACGTTCCGATTTTAGTTTCTTCGATTTTCAGGATGTTAGATGTTGCGACCTTGTGCTCTGGATTTTTGAGGAGCTTGGGATAAGAGCCTGCCCTATGCAGAGTTCTCCTATAACAACAGTTATCAGGCCACTTTATAGATGGCACCTTTCGAAGCACTTTATGGACGAAAGTGTCGTACCCCGCTTTTCTGGGATCAGACCGGCGAACGTCAGTTGTTTGGGACTAATGTGTTAAGTGATGCCGAAGAGAAAGTCAGAATCATAAGAGAAAGGCTGAAAGTTGCACAGTCTCGTCAAAAGAGTTATGCAGACAACCGCCGCAGAGAGCTAGCTTTCAAAGTCGGAGACTATGTATATCTTCGTGTCACCCAACTTCGGGGAGTACACTGATTCCAAACCAAGGGCAAGTTGGCACCATGCTATGTGGGACCATATCGGATTCAAGAGCGACAAGGTGAAGTCGCATACCAACTCGAACTGCCACCCACCATGGCAGGAATCCATGACGTTTTCCACGTCTCCCAACTCAAGAAGTGTCTGAGAGTTCCGAAAGAACAGGCCAGTCCAGATCAGATCGAAATCCAGGAAGATCTGACTTATGTGGAGAAACCAGTACGTATCCTCGAAACCAGTGAGCGAAGAACCCGGAACAAGGTTATCAGGTTCTGCCAAGTTCAATGGACTAATCACTCCGAAGAAGAAGCAACCTGGGAGAGGGAAGATGAGCAAAAGGCCGCTCGTCCCTATCTGTTCGCCAGTACCTCCGAATCTCGGGGTCGAGATTCCGTTTAAGGGGGGTAGGTTTGTAACACCCTGAGGTGTTTTCTCCTTTTAAAAAAATCAAAAGAAAATCGTTGGAATTAACTAGAGAGAACAAATAATTTTAAAAGCCAAATTCTAAATGGAAATGGCATGGTAGAATTTTTCTTAAATCCTACATGTCAAAATACACTAATAGGATTTTTAGTGGAATTTTCAGAACACTAGAAATGATTTTTAACCAATTAAAATCAAAATCGAAATTAATAAATCCCGAGAAATTCTTTTCTCTCTCCTCCCGTACGTTTCCGCTCTTTTCCCGGGCCGCTGGCCGAGCCGACGGCCCGTCCCTTCCGCGCGGCCACTGCCATTTCCGCCGCGCGCCTCACCCCTCTCTCCCTCGCGGGCTGCCAAGGCCGCGGCCGTTTAACTATCGCGCCGGCGAACAAGTCTATTCGCCTCCCCGTCACCCGAGACGCGACGGGTGGGGCCCGCCGTCGATGCAGCCGTCCCCGACGCCGGCCGCCCCGGCGCCATTTCCGTCGACCCTCTCCACTCGTATTTCGCACGCCCGCCTCCCCCCGCGCTCTGAGATCCCTTTGCCTTAACTCCCCTGGGTCCGCCGGCCTTCAAACCCCTCCTCCCGGCTGCCGCTCCCGCACGCCCTAATGGCCGAATTTAACCACCGACCATTACTTTCCCCCAAATCCCGCCGGTGAGCAATTGCGCTCTTATCCGGTCGCCGCCGACCTTCCCATCCCCTTTAAAAGCACCCCCGTACCCTCGTTGTCCTCCCGATGCCTTCACTCGAGCCAATCCTCCTCTCCGTCGCCCCCGCATCGCGCGCCCTCATTTCGGACCTCGCCGCCGACCTTCAGCCGCGCTTTCTCGCGGTTTCGAGACGCCCTAAGCTCCGCCAACGCCTCCTTCCTCGTCGCCGGTGCCGCGCCATCTCGGCCACCCTTCCCGCAAGCCTCCGCCGTCTCCCTCACCGTCGTCTCCCTCAACTCCGACGATCCCGCCATGAGCCACTTTTCTTTTTCCCTCGGTCCAAACCCGCAACGCCGTGCGCGGAGCGGCGGCTCCGCCGTGCGTAAAGCCGCGGCATCCCGTCGCCCGTGCCGCCGCCCAAATGGCATCGCGCCAGCCGCGCCACCGTGCGCCGCCGTGCCACACCGCCCATGCCACCGCACCCTCACCGTCGTCCGATCGGCCGGCCGTCAGCACGATCCATTCTCGCTCGCCCACGTGGCACACCACGTGGACGCCACCTCGGCACCACGTGTGCGCCACGTGGTGCGCACCGCCACGGCCGTGGACCCGATCCACCGTGGACCGGCGCTCCACGGACCGCTGACATCGCCATCGGCGGCGACGCCTTCCTCAAGTATTATTGTGCAATAAATCAATTAAGGACTTTTTCGTTTTAGTAAAAACCCCGAAAAACATCTAAAAATCATATCTTTTCAATCCGACCTCCGTTTTAGCCCATTCAAATTTCATTAAATTTATAAAAATGCCAAGAATCCATTAAAATAGTTTTGTTCCCTGTTTCGGTAGCTTTTTAGCCTGTTTTTAAGTGCTTGTTTGCGTGTAGATCCCGGTAGCTCTGAGTCCGGTTTACTTTGAAGTCGTCGCGGAAGTCCCCCAAGCCGAAGAGCAAGGCAAGTCATACTATATTATTGATCATATTGCTCCTGTTTTGCTAAAACACATGTTTTATTATAGGAAATTGCATGTATTTTATATTATCATTTCGTGGGAAATAGTACACCCTATGCTTAGTTGTGCCTTAGGTTTGGCACCCCAAACCCTTTGATTAAACTTGGGAAAATAATATGAATAGATTCAGGACTACGTTATGCTTAGCCTGGCTTAGATTCGCTACTCTTTTGTAATCTTTATGTAATGTTTCTAAGACGTGAAACTATAATGTCAACAATTGTCGTATGTGTACCCTGACTGGTCCTGGACAGGAATTTTTATACACATATAGCTTCGGAAATTCAGGTCTGAATTTATGGGCGTGACATTACCTCTTGCGCAACTTGCTTTGTCATGGCGGCGTCGAAGTTTAGATGGCGTCGAGCGGACGTCCCAGTGGAGTCGCCAAAAATCGTGTTGGCACCTTTTTTGACAAAGGCACGAGCACGATCGATTCATCTAAACGCCTTGCAGTGATATGGAGTCGCCAACCACCTCGATCTAGCAAAGAACTAAAGCAAGATGGGTTTTATAGATTAAACCAGCTAGCAAAAGCCGATTTAGACAAAACAATAGATAAACACCCGTCTCGTGGGCGAACGAAAAGTTTTCAAGACAAACTTACAAAGAAGTGTCGCACTCTCGCGCGGCGGACGATTTACGGCGCAAATCGACAAAGATGGACGAACAAATGTAGACCGACCCGTGGACCGCGTGCGCCGCGCGGCTGACGTCGATCCTTGGCCGCGACATCGGCGTCGCCCGCGACGTCAGCCCTAGCCCTTTTTCCTTTCAAAAATAATTAAAAATTGTGCAATAAATCTAATTAATTTCTAGAATTCGTTAAATGGTCCAAAACTTGTAAAATTGATATCTAATCCATACGAACTCCAAATTGGACCATTCAAATTGCAAAATTTATCTAAAATTGAGCTCTACATGTTGGTTTACTTTTCATGTACTGTTATTTGGTTTTTATTAGGTTTTTCTCTCGTTTTGTGTGCCAACATGTAGTTTCCGTCTTTTCGGAGGTTCGTGCTCGCGAAGAGTTCGTGAGTTGGTTGGAAGAAGCAAGGCAAGTCACACTTCCCTTGAACCATATTGAACCCATATTTATAATCGTTTTACTGTTTGCAAATAAAATTGCATGTTTTTGCGAATTACATGAAATGTTGGGATGACCTATCTACTTGCTTGTGCCTTACCTCTTGATATCCGTTCTTTGTTAACCTTGGATGATAATTTGACTAGTTTTAGTCACGTCACACTATCTATAATTAGTTCAGATGTGCTGCAAGCTCGAAACACTTGGTCATGTTTTATTGGTCGTAATATCCCAACTAAAATATGACTAAATGGTGGGCTATGGGTGCATGGTTTTGGCATGTCGCACCCATGGCAATTAAGGACCGGTTCATGGAAAACCCCTAGAAGACTTACAGTGCTTACCACAAGCAAAAATGGGCAACTGCTGGATCCGTAGTATAGCTTTTCTCTAGCCAACGATCCCCGGCAAGGGTGAGCGTGATGGAGTTGCAGTCGGCCCCGGTATAAGGGTTGTTGGGCTGCCGGATTCACCAAGGCACTCAGGGGGGCTGCCCATTGCCCAGGAACGGGAGTGGGGGCGAAACCTTGGTGTGGTTCACTTGGTTAGGAGGAGTTATGCTATAGGTCTTGTCACGATTCCCCTGTTTGCAGTATCATGGCGATACTTCGAGGGCATGGCAACATGTGTGGAATCGTGTCTTGTGGGTAAAGTAGCGCACCTCTGATTAGAGTAAAACTATTTGAATAGCCGTACCCACGGTTATGAGCGATCGACCAGCTTCACCATTATTAGTCCCACCCTTAATAATTTGGCTTAATAATCTGGATTAGACTAGGTGGGAAATGGTTGGGCCTGTTCAACGTGGGGATAACGTTGTTCAGTGGAGGATTAATATTGACCTAACTACTCAACAGTTTTCCCAGTTTCCAAAATAAAGTGTTTTGCAATCGCTTTTCCGCAAAGTAGCCCCATGCCTCTCCTTGCCTTCCCTCGCATTTCTGCATTCCTTGGTGTGACTTGTTGAGTACGTTGGTTGTACTCAGCCTTGTAATTTCTTCTCCCTTCAGAAGTGTAGTGCTTTTGAGTTGAAGACGGTGTTAGAGGACCAAGGCTCAGGCCCATGTTGAGTTTGCCTGTGGAGTGGAGCTGAAGCCCAGCTAGGATCATCTTTTCCCGTTGTCGCTGCTTTCTTTTGAGTGCGAGGACTAAGTGCCTCTTTTCCTGTAAGTATTTATACGCTTTATTTATACATATGGATCTGTGTATTGATTTGTCATTTTGTGACCCTGGTTGATGCCTGGACAGGAATTAAATACACAAAATAGTTTGGAAATTCGGGTTTGAATTTCTGGGCGTGACACCTTGGCGGCCTTGGCCTCCTTTAGCTCCTTGGCCAGATCGACCATTGACCTTTCCGTGGCGGAAAGTTCCTTCTTTACCCCGGCCTGTCTCAGCCTCAGCCTTGGCCGCTTTGGCCTCGCCCTTGGACCGAGCTAGCCCCTCCACCTCGGCCTTTGCTGCCTCGAGGTCAGCTTGGGTTTTCTCCAGCCTTTCCTCTACCAAGCCCCGGTAGATTTGACCGTCTTCAGGGCATTGTTCGAGAGCCCGAGGAACTCTCGGTCGCTATCTCGCTCAGCCTGGAACACCTCGGCCAGCCTACCGGCCTCCTCGGCGCCTACAAAACGTCATGAGTCATTTCAGGGTTTAAGAGAAGGGAAGAAGGGTGGAAGAAGAGAGCTCACGGCGACAAGCCTCCTCTAGCTTTTGTTCCAGCTCCCGCTCGGCTACTGAAGGTCGAGTCGGTTGAGCGCCCTCCTGCAATGACAAGACATTAGCATGGCTTCCGAGTTGCATTCGAGGAATTCTGGATCTTACCAAAAACAGCTCCTGAATGCTGACAAAGAGGCGATCGAGCTACGACAAACGTGCAGATTGGGTCCCGGAACCACCCCAACCTCCAGCATGATTCCGGGGCCCCCCGGGCCGGTAGCGCCGCCAAGGTCGGGTTCTCCGATCCTTGAGCCGAGCTGCTCCTTGGCGCTTTCCACCGGCGGAGCCATAGTCCCTGCGTTGGGGGTCGGAAGCCCCAAGCATTTCCTTTCCTTCCCTCACATTTCTGCATTCCTTGGTGTGGCTTGTTGAGTACGTTGGTGGTACTCAGTGTCGCACCCCGAGTTTTGCCCTAAATCGTTTAAATAAATCACCCTGAAATAATCGGAATTTCTGGAATTAATCCGGAGCCAACAAGTAATTTTAAATGCAATCAATAAATGGAAACGACATGGTAGGATTTTTTCTTGAATTCTGCATGTCAAAATGCGCTAACAGGATTTTTACTGGAATTTTCAGAGCACTCTAAGTATTTTTAATCAATTAAATAAGAAATCAGCAATTTAATTAAGTCCCAAAATCCCACTTTTTCCTTTTTATTTTTATTTTTCCTTTTTCCGTACAGCCGTACGGTTTCCCGCCCCTTCACTCCGCTCGGCCCAAGCCGCTCCGTGCGCGCGCGCTCTCCTTGACCGTGGGCGAAGCCCACGATGCGCGCCGCCGCGCAAGTCTCGCCTCCCTCGCCCCGCCAAGCCAGTCGTCGCCGCCATGCGCCACTGCTCGCTCGCCTTTTCGGCCCGTCCCGTGCGCCCGGCCACGTGGGCCCCTTGCCGAGCACCGCCCGCGTCCCCGCACCTCCGTCGCCATTTTCCCGCACGCCGAAACGGCGTCGTCGCCCAAACGACCGTCGAAATCTCTCCTCCTCTCCGAGTCCGAAACGCCGATGACCTTATCCCCGCCATATCCGTGCCGGTTTCAACCTATTTTCTCTCCTTTTAAAACCCCCTCGAGCTCCGCCGTGTTCCCCTTTGCTTGCCATCGTTTTTAGCCCCAAATCGTCGCCGTCTCCGTCCCTTTTTTTTCACCGCCGGTGAGTTCGCCACCGTTCCCCGTTTTCTTTTTGTTTACTTCGTTTTCCTTTTGTTCCTTTTCGCTCGCGTGCCACCGCTCGTCGGAGTCCCGCCTCTCGCGCTCACCGCCGGCAAGCCGCTTTGACCGCCGTGCCACCCAGGCCGGCGGTGAAACCCTCGTCGTCGCCCGCGCCCGCAAACCCTAACCCTAGCGCCGCCTCATCCGAGCTGCCCGATCGGCCGGATCAAGCGTGCCCGAGCCGTCCGATCTCGCCCGAGCACTGCCGTCCGATCCGGCCGCAAGGCCCCAGATGGCTGCCGCGTGTTCGCCATTCCGCCCGGCTGCCATCACTATCCAAACCCTAACCCTATCCGCGATCCACACCGTCCGATCCTTCGGATTGGGCGGATCTGGACCGTTCGCTCGCGCGCAAGCCGTCGCCGTCCGATCATCACCGCTCCTCACTGATGCGCGCCGCGTGTCCCCTTCGCCCGCCGTCGCCCGCCGTGGACTCGGTCCACCGTGGACCGAGCGGCCGCACCGCTTACGTCAGCCGCTGACGCCATCATGACGTCATCCCTTGCCGCTTACGCAATGCTTGCGTCACCAGGGACTTAATTACGCAATAAATAATTTAGTCTTTTTTGTTTAGTGTAAAAATTGCAAGTAAACTTCTAAAATTCATATCTTTTTAATCCGAGCTCCGTTTTAGTCCATTCAAATTTCATTAAATCCAGAGAAAATGTCAAGAATCCATTAAAAATACTTTTCAGTGCTGTTTCAGTAGACCTTATAGGGTGGTTTGTTGAGTGCTTTGTTTGTCGTGTAGATTCCGAGTTTTCCGGCGAGTCTGTTCGCCTCGAAGTAGTCGCCGAGGTTCCTCAGTCTCCAGAGCAAGGCAAGTCATACCTTACATTGACCATATTGTACCTATTTTATTTAAATACCTCTTTTTCTCAAATATTGCATATGTTTTAGAATATCATTTCATGGGATGATCATACCTACTGTACTCAACCATAGGATTGTTCACCTTATACCATTGGTAACTTGGGTGCAATATGACTAGATGTTAGCTTAAGGCCTGCTCAGTTATGCTTAGCTCAACTAGCTCACTTAAGGGGATCACACTAATCAATTATAATGTTAGAGGCTAATTCTCAGATGATGTCAAGTTTGTGACTCTATTCTAATAACATTAAATTATGTAAATGGTGGGTCGTGAGCACATGGTTGGTCTTTGGTTAGCGTGCTCATGACAATTAAGGACCGGTTCTCGGGAAACCCTGGAAGAAGTACCGTGCATACCACAAGCCAGCATGGGTAATGGCTGGGTCTGTAGCGTGATGGAGTTGGGTCGGCCCCGGTTTTAAGGGTTGATCGGCTTTCGGATTCACCGCGGCACGAGAGGGGGCTGCCCATTACCCCGACAGGAGTGGGGGCGAAACCTTGGTGTGGTACGATTGGTTAGAGGGGGTCATGTGAAGGGTCCTGTCACAGTTCCTTTCCGGGGCACCGTGGTGGTGTACCGGCGCACGGTGACGTGTCGTGGGATTTTGTCTTGTGGGTACAGTTGTACATCTCTGATCAGAGTAAAACTATTTGAATAGTCGTCCCACGCTTACGGGCGATCGACCAGATTCACCTTGATTAGTTTCACTTATTCACATGAACGAAATGTTGTAATTTGACTAGTGCAGGTGGATGGATGGGCCTGTTGCAACGTGGTTTTAACGTTGACAGTGTTTATTTAATATTGTTTAATTACTACTCTTTTTTTTCTTGTCTTCAACTATTATTATTATTTCGCAATGTTGTTTATGCAAATTGAGCCTATTATCCTCTTCCTTGATATTTATCCTGCATCATGTCTCCTCTTCTGTGACTTGTTGAGTACGGTGGTTGTACTCAGTCTTGCTTCTTTTTCCCCCTTCAGTGCCAGAGGTTGAGGTCGAGGTCTCCGAGGAGGTGTAGGTTTGTTCGTCGTCAAGGGTTAGCTGTGGTGTTGGTGTTTCGCCTCGCTCGAGTCAAGTTTAGCTTAAGTTAGTTTTTTTTCCTTTTCCGCTGCATTCGTGTAACTCTTTTATATTGTTTCTAAGACGAGGTTTCTGTATTATCAATAACGTCGATTTGTGTACCTCGGCTGATGCCTGGACGAGGATGTAATGCACAAATTAGCTGCGAAAATTCTGGTATGAATTTCTGGGTGTGACAAGCTGGTATCAGAGCCTTCCTTTGACTGTAGGACGAGCCAACTGGAAACCTTAAGAGCCCTCTAATTCTTTTCATTTGCAAGTGTTAAAAAAAACGGGGGTGTTTTGAAAAGTAAAGCCAGTCTAGGGTTTTAGAAATTTTGAAAATGGGGTGTTGGTCGTGGGTTTTGAGCATGCTTTGATTTCCCACTCCTTTGTTTCTATAGATGGCAGGTTCCCCAGCGACGCACTGTGGAAAAGGGATGGTGGGCTTCGTTGCGGAGCTGGCACGTATGGCCCTTGTAGTCGGGTATCCTGAAGCACCGGAGTATACAACAGTTGCGCCTCTCAGCGGCGAGTTGCCCTACCGTGTCCGGTTGGAGGTTCACGGGTTTGTGGGAACGTGTCTTCCCAACATGGAGGTCACAGCTTCTGGAGGCACGTCGGATCACGCTTGTCAAGAAGCCGCCTACCTGATGTTGGCCAGGACGAGGGAGCTGCATGATGCTGACCTTCGCACGTCCGCCTACCGCTACCATCCCCGTCGAGGTAGTTCCTCCGATGTCAGTGCATTCAAGTCTACAACAGATGAGAACGACTCTACCTTCGGCCACATGTGCACAGTGATCAAAGGCCTGGACAAGATGCACTCCGACCTGCACAAGGCAACCAAAGAGCTGAATGACAAGAATATGCTAAGGATTGTGCGACTGCTGGACGAAGTGGTTCGTCTTAAGAAAGAGGTTGCTGAGTTGAAGGGACTCCCAACACCAGGTGGTGTCAGGATTCGTACTACGCCTCGGAAGACCACCACTGCACCTGTCCGTATCCAGCTGGCGCCCCAGATTCCTCCACCGTCTCCTCCAGCTCCTCCCGCTCCACCAGCTCCAGTTCCAGCGCATGTCCCAGTTCTTCCTGCTGCAGGTTCTGCTCTCACCTTTGCTCCAGCTTCGGCGTATCAAGGCGGAGGTGGCAACAACGGTTGGATCTCCATCTCTAGTGACTCAAGCTCGGAGGATTCAACTGAAGACACGGACTCAGAAGAGACTCGAAGTTCCTCAGAGGGAAGAGGCAGGATTGGTTGGGCTACAGCAATCGATTCAGAAGAGTCGAAGTCCGAGGTGAAGCCAGAGGACTCCAGGAGCCGTTCTGAAGAATGGGGATCTTCTGAAGGAAGCAGTTTCGACTCCTCGCCCCGTGGATCATTCTAGTCGCCCTTCGTAGTATTATCGTTTTGCTTAGTTTGTCTTCTTGGTAGTTGTTGTGTGTTAGGCTGCTATGTGTGGGATAGCTGGCAGTCGATATCAAGTGTGATATGGCTGACCAATTAAGGATGTTTTGTGGTTTTCCTTGTTTTAATCAAGATCAGAACAATGCATTTGAATTCCAATAATAAAGTTTAGTTTCTAAGTCCGTCTGTTTTTTTTCTTTTCTCTCTTTGGTTCGGTCGCCTCCTCTAGATGGTGAACACCAGGACCAGCGGAGCGAACAGCAACAATGGGCAGTCAGTTGCCAACAACAATGAGGCTCATGACATCAACGGCAACGCTCCTCCGCCGCCACCCGAGAACCCCACCATTGCTCAAGTGAAGGGTATTGTTTCTAAGACGAGGTTTCTGTATTCATGTAACTCTTTTATATTGTTTCTAAGACGAGGTTTCTGTATTTATCAATAACATCGATTTGTGTACCTTGGCTGATGCCTGGACGAGGATGTATTGCACAAATTAGCTGTGGAAATTCTGGTGTGAATTTCTGGGCGTGACACTCATCCTTGCAAATTCTTCTCCCTTCAGAAGTGTAGTGCTTCTTAGTTGAAGACGGTGTTAGAGGACCAAGGCTAAGACCCCACTTGAGTTTGCTTGTGTAGTGGAGCTGAAGCCACGCTAGGATCGTCTTTTCCTACTGTCGCTGTTTTCTTTCGAGTGCAAGGACTAAGTGCCTCTTTTCCTGTAAGTATTTATACGCTTTATTTTTACGTATGGATCTGTGTATTGATTTGTCATTTTTTGTACCCTTGTTGATGCCTGGACATGGATTAAATACACAAAATAGTCTGGAAATTCGGGTTTGAATTTCTGGGCGTGACAAGTTGGTATCAGACCCATCTTGACTGTAGGATGAGCCAAATGGTCAAAACCCCTAACGAGTAGTTTTGTAAAAACCCTATTTGCGAAAATATCTCTTCTCTCCCTCTGGAGTCTTTGCAAAATGTTTTGTCAAATTTCTCTCCTTTTCCCTCCAACTCTCTAGTTGTTAAGCCTGGAGCGCCATCTGGAAGCCAAGTCAAGCCCAAGCTTCAAGCAAGAAGATCAAGCCAAGCAGCCTGAGTCAGCGCTTCTCGAGGGTCAAGCAAAGTTTTTCTGGAGTTTGCCTAAACCCAATCCTTCCCGAAAGAATAGTATCGATAGTTTTCTAGGTCGTGTGTTGTTTGTTGTGTGTAGGTGTATGGTTTACGTCAGTGGTGGAGATGTGACCATACTAGGTTGTTTGCTTAATCAACTTGAACAATAAAAGTACACCCACATCAGAGCAGTAATCAAGCAGACTAAGGTCTCATCTTTAGTATAACCCCTTCTTTCCCCTCTCCTTCCTTCTCTGGCCTCAGATGGGTAAAGTCAGGGGCAGTATCAGTAAATCAAGATCCCAACAGTCCCATGGATTAGCTCAGAACAACCCTGTGAGGACTCTACCTCCCTCTTCGGTGGACACAACCATAGCCCAGGTAGTGGCCAATGAGACACAGTTAGTGGCCAGGATGATGCAGCTGATGCAATGGCAGTATTGTGGAGATTATGGCAATGGGGTATCTACATGGCAAGCTTATCCGACTGGAGGTAGGGATAGATTGCGCCTGCCATATCTGTAAACCAAACATGACTTGGGTGTTACGTTGTCGATAGAGATAAGGCAACGGCCTATAGTCACGGTTTGGTAAGATTGAGGAAACCGACTTAGAGTAAGATAGGGTTTCCGATCTGTAAGCCCACCTCCCAAGACTATATAAGGGGGGTAAGGGGCGTCCCTTGAGGGATAGGCGATATCGGCTTTAGATCATATGCTTCATGAGAAGTTAGATGAGCTTTCAGCTTTAGATACACGAGATCATGAGATCAATAAAGACACTCGGCGGATCGAATCCCCGAAACAGGAGTAGGGTATTACCTCACGAAAGGGCCTGAACCTGTCTAAATCTTCTTTTCCTTCTAACCCATTGTGCTTGGCGATCTTGACTGCGACCCCAATTTTCTATTGCCGAAACCGAGTTTCGACAGTTGGCGCGCCAGTAGGAGGCCGCGCGTCGAGACTTCTTCTTCAACAATCTCGCCGACAAGCGTGATGGGATCTCCTTCAGGATTCGGCGACTTCGCCGCCAACTTCTTCGACGACTCCTCCTTCGACTCGGATTCAAACCAGTCGGAAGGAAAGACCCACTCGACGCCGTTCGGGCTCCCCAATAGCGCCGAGATCTTCGACGACATCTTCAAGTCCAAGATGCAATCCACCCTCTCCAACGAAGGACTTCACTTGGCACCGTTCGGATTGCCGAACACCGCCGAAATCTGCACCGACCTTCTCGTCTCCCCAACGGAGACGATCTACTCGGAAGAAGACCTCTTGGTGCCATTTGGGTTACCAAACGCCGCCAAGATCTACGGCAAACTCCTCTCTCCCGAGTTGAGGTCGACCCACTCGGAGGAGCCCGCTTCCCCATGCTCTGACTCAGACTGGAACGATCCGGACCGGGCTACCCAGGATCAAGGGAGGTCGCCGTCATCTTCCCGCCATTCGGCTCATGCTCATCTTCGGAGCTCAACGAATATCTCGGCTCCGCCGGCTTCGACGACCTCTATGGCATCCCCTCGGACGAAGCCGACGACTCCGACGCCGCAAGGACTACGCGCCGAAGTGCTTCGATGTCCTCATGGTGAGCCGGACGAGTCCGACACAACCATGACCCGCAGGCTTGCGAGGAAGAGCGAGCCAAGATCGAGGAGGAGCGCAAGCTGGCTAAAGAGGAGAAGAAACGCAGGGAAGAGGCTGACAAGAGAAAGCAAGATCTACGCGCAGCCGGACGACCCGCTCAGGAGGTCATCCTTCAAACGCGGGTCCGCAACGCCAACATCTTCCGGCACACCACGCGAACGCTGTTGCCGCACTCACACTCTTGGACACCGTCATGGAGATGGCACCGCCGACGTGACTCCAATACTTGACAAAATCAAGACCATTGTCGCAGCCACGACCAACGGCCATCCCACCACCTTAGCACGAAGGTCGGCGAGTCCGTGGTGAAACGCCGACAAAGCCGACTCCCGCCTCTAAGGTCGGAGACTATAAGAGGCCCGAGCCAGATCGGTCGATGACAAGGCCAAGAGGCCCACGCCGCGAGTCCATACAGAAGTACCAGGAGCAAACGGCTGACTCCCGCGACAAACGACACGGACGCCCACCCGTCCACCACCAAGTCCGCCGCAACAACAGCTCCAGCTACCCAACCATCCAACCGAATACCCTGCCGAGTGATCTACGGGAAGTCCTCGATCGCCGCTACCGGGAGCGAGACCGACGCACTCGGGAAGATCCGGGGGATCACCCGATAGCGGCGACGACGGAGTGCGGCTTTCACTCGGGAGCTTCGCCGAGTGCACTTGCCGAATGGTTTTAAGCCAATAGGAATAGAGAAATACGACAGCAAGACCGACCCTGAGTCGTGGCTAACCGTGTATACTCTCGCCATCCGCGCAGCAAGCGGTGACAACAAGGCTATGGCCAACTACCTGCCCGTGGCCCTCACCAACTCAGCCAGGAACTGGCTCACGAGCCTGCCAAGAGGCTCAATCGGCTCGTGGAGCGAGCTAAGGGACCACTTCATCGCCAACTTCCAAGGCACCTTCGAGAGGCCCGGCACACACTTCGACTTGTACAATGTCATCCAGAAGCCGGACAAGCCCCTGAAGGATTACATTCGACGCTTCTCCAAAAAGCGCAACAAGATCCCCAACATCACCGATGACATCATCATCGCCGCCTTCCAAAAGGGAGTCCGTGATGAGCTGTTAATTGGAAAGTTTGGGCGCAAGCCACCGAAGACGGTGAAGCAAATGTTCGAGACGACGAACTCCTACGCCAAGTCCAACGATGCAATCAAGGCGGTACGCCAAGACCGGCTTGACAAAAGGGATGACAAGCACTCGGAAGGAAGCCGGCATCCAGGAAGGATAACGGCGAGCGCAATCGGGCCCGAAAGATCGCAAACACCGGCACGAAGACACGGTTGCCACAACGTTTGATTCTCGACACCGTCGCCGAGTTGCGGCTTACGACACGATCATGAACGATCGTGAACGCTCAGTGCACGCATCATCTACAAGCAATTCGCAGAGCAATATGCGGCACGGTTAAACAAGAAGCCGACTAATGAAACCGGTCCATCGGGAACCAAGAAGAATAACCCGACTGGAAATTCGGAGCCTTTTCAAGACCACGTGGGCGAGCTGAATCACATCTTCGAGGGCTGCAGGCTTATGAGTCCAAGAGGATGCAAAAGCTGATGGACCGCGAGGTCAACACGGCACAACCCGAAGTCCCACAACATCTACGATGGTCGGAGGTGGCCATCACGTTTAATCGCTCGGATCATCCTGACCGAGTGGTTCACCCAGGGCAGTATCCCTTGGTACTTGACCTGATGGTTCAAAACATCAAGCTGAAGTGTGTCCTCATCGATGGGGGCAGCGTCCTCAATATCTTGTTCGTCAAAGACCCTGGATGAGATACAAATCCTGAGAACTGAGTTGAAGGCAAGCTCAGCCCCCTTCCACGGAGTGATCCCGGGGCTGTCGCCCACACCACTCGGGCACATCGCCCTTCCAGTCACCACCGGAGTTCGCGAGAATTTCCGAACGGAGAATACCACCTTTGGGGTGGTCGACTTCAAAGACGGCCTACCACGCGATCATCGGAAGGCCTGCACTCGCCAAATTCATGGCGATACCACACTACACTTACCTCTGCATGAAGACGCCTGGCCCTAACGGCGTCATCGCCTGCGCGACGATGTCAAACAAGCCTTCACTGCGACAAAGAAAGCTGCGATATGGCCCAATCTTGTGACGATCACGTGGCCGGAAGAAATCCGACGGCTACATCAACATCAAGAGGGTGAAATTTCTACAAAGAGGATAGCCAAGTCGGGACAAGGCGATGCCAAAACGAAGAAAATCTTCCTTGATCCAGTTGGTAAGATATCTTCAAGGACTTAGAAGATACCATAGTCGCAATGTTCGGGCGCGAGCTTTCATTGTCGATGATTTGGTTCTACGCAAGATCCAGACCATCAAGGACCATCACAAATTATCTCCACTATGGGAAGGACCATACATAATCGCTGAGGTGACTCGGCCAAGAGCATTTCGACTAAAGCGCGAAGATGGATCTATGGTGAAGAACTCCTGGAATATTGAACATCTTCGACGATACTATGCTTAAATTGCCATAAGTTTTATGTTATTCTTGACTGCCAATCTCAAGCAAGATGACTTCTTGAGTTAACAATCGGGGGCTGCATACGTGTCAATAAAGCATGGTTTCTTGATTTGAGTTTAATAGGTAAGGACTGAGAATTTTTTGATGACCTAATCAAGCTTAGGCTTGGTGACAGTCGGACGAAAATTACTTAAGAAATTTTCTATGAAAACTCGGGTCAAGGCATTAACATAAATAAGCTAGATACCTACAAGTTCACATCGGAGGCATAAAGAGACCAAGATGATTAGATGAAGTGGCGGGGACGACCTCGAGGCTTCGTAAAAAGACTTGAGGGTTTTTGCTAAGTCGTCTCGTGATTGGGCCAAGCCCATGAGAGACTTACGGCCCAGCTAAGGTGTGGCTTGACACGTGTCCTTAGGGACTTAAGTGGATGGACTTAAGCAGATTTGCCCTGGCAATATGCACGTGTTACATAGCCCAATACCTTTAAAATCCTTTCATACCGCGGTTTGCGTAACTTCATGAGAAGTTGGCACGATGCAATTTGAAAGGTGACAAACAGTTAAGCTTTTCATGGTGTCCCGATGACGAGGATCGTTTGGTTTCTAAGCATTTGATTAAATGATTATATCAATGCTATTTTTCCACCTTGGTGAAGATCTTTTTAGATTAAGACCAATATTATGGCAGGAGCTATTTAATATTTTGGTCATATTTTTTAGATGACTGAAAAATTGTTTACCCATGAGGGTTGACTAAATTATTTGTCCCGAGATGACTCGGACAAGTTAACTCGGATGAGCATGAGCTCGCCGAGTGATTTTTACCCATGAGGGTTGATTAAATTATTTGTTCCGAGATGACTCGGGAAAGTTAACTCGGATAAGCATGAGCTTGCCGAGTGTTTTTTACCTATGAGGGTTGACTTGTTCCGAGATGACTCGGACAAGTTAACTTGGATGAGCATGAGCTTGCCGAGTGTTTTTTGCCCGCGAGGGTCAATTAATCTATTTGTTCCGAGATGACTCGGGCAAATCAACTCGGATAAGCATGAGTTTGCCGAGTGAATTAATTTCTTACCCACGAGGGTTGATTAGATTATTTGTCCCGAGATGACTCGGACAAGTTAACTCGGATGAGCATGAGCTTGCCGAGTGTTTTATACCCACGAGGGTTGATTAGATTATTTGTCCCGAGATGACTCGGACAAGTTAACTCGGATGAGCATGAGCTTGCCGAGTGTTTTTACCCACGAGGGTTGATTAAATTGTTTGTTACGAGATGACTCGGGCAAATTTCCGGGATGACTCGGGAAGATCAGCTCGGATAAGCATGAGCTTACCGAGCGAATTGATTTCTTACCCATGAGGGATGATTGAAATATTTGTTCCGAGATGACTCGGGCAGATCCACTTGGATAAGCATGAGCTTACCGAGTGCTTTTCACCCACGAGGGTTGATTGAGTTATTTGTTCTGAGATGACTCGGGCAAATTCACTCGGATAAGCACGAGCTTGCCGAGTGATGAGATTGCTTTAGCTTGAGCTAAGCATCTACATGAGAATGATTTTTTATAATTCTCGACTATACGTTTAGTCTAATTTTGACTAACCATATAGTCGGGGGCTACACCTAATTAGGTACATCAGGAGATGCGCCTAGATATTTATTTTTGAGAATTTCTGAGATATTTTCCAGCCCTTCACAGTCTTTGGAGCCACTTGGGAAGATTCGGGCGAGATGATGGAATCACTCGGTGCCGAAGCACTCGGCCAAAAAGATTTTTGGTTGCGTAACGTTTTGGTTTGAAGCGAGTTGTCTCGTCAACCGAAAAGGACTCGGGGCTACTGTGGAGATTATGGCAATGGGGTATCTACATGGCAAGCTTATCCGACCGGAGGTAGGGATAGATTGCGCCGCCATATCTCGTAAACCAAACATGACTTGGGTGTTACGTTGTCGATAGAGATAAGGCAACGGCCTATAGTCACGGTTTGGTAAGATTGAGGAAACCGACTTAGAGTAAGATAGGGTTTCCGATCTGTAAGCCCACCTCCCAAGACTATATAAGGGGGGTAAGGGGCGTCCCTTGAGGGATAGGCGATATCGGCTTTAGATCATATGCTTCATGAGAAGTTAGATGAGCTTTCAGCTTTAGATACACGAGATCATGAGATCAATAAAGACACTCGGTGGATCGAATCCCCGAAACAGGAGTAGGGTATTACCTCACGAGAGGGCCTGAACCTGTCTAAATCTTCTTTTCCTTCTAACCCATTGTGCTTGGCGATCTTGACTGCGACCCCAATTTTCTATTGCCGAAACCGAGTTTCGACAGTTGGCGCGCCAGGTAGGGGGCCGCGCGTCGAGACTTCTTCAACAATCTCGCCGACAAGCGTGATGGGATCTCCTTCAGGATTCGGCGACTTCGCCGCCAACTTCTTCGACGACTCCTCCTTCGACTCGGATTCAAACCAGTCGGAAGGAAAGACCCACTCGGCGCCGTTCGGGCTCCCCAATAGCGCCGAGATCTTCGACGACATCTTCAAGTCCAAGATGCAATCCAAGATGTGCACTAGAATGGAATACAAGATGTGCCAGCAAGATAATCGTCACTGGTACAGAGTTTACTCCCGAAGATGCGGAGAAGATTCCTCGACACTTGAGAATAAATACTTTCCGTGTTGCACGTCAGCTAACCCGTCATCTCAGGCTTTATGGTCCACCCAAGCCAGAGGATGATGATTCAGAAGAGGTATCCTCCGATGGGGATGGGGAAGCAATCTCTGAAGATGTCTGTGAAAAAGAAATGGAGCCCAAAGCGTGTACTCACCGTGGAGAAGTTGGACACACTGCAAGCATGTGCAACCACACCTTCCTTTGTGGTGATGACATTCATGTACCAGAAGAATGCCCCATGAGCAAGATCACATGTTTCTTGTGTGAGGGGACAGATCATGTGTCCAAGAGTTGCCGGTTGAATTCAGGTCTAACCAAAGACAAGGAAGACCATGGGACAACCCGACAGTCTGCCTGTCCACGTGTGGTTGGTACCATCAATGGTGATGATGCTCCTGATCATTAACTAGTTTCAACCCCAGTAAAGACCATCAGTGGTAACAAAGGCATGGAAAACAAGACTCGCAAGCCAGGGTACATTTCAGTTGCAGTTGTGAGTCTGCAGACCCAGAAGAGTGCACACTGTGAGAAAACGGGTCGGATTTGTTTCAACTGTCTCAATCCAGGACATTACTTCAACAAATGTCCATTTCCAAGACCAGCAAAAGATGCTCGTCATTGCTTCAACTGTGGGGAAACGGGTCATGTACCCAAAAGATGTCCAGTGCCCAAGCGCCACCATCCTCTAAGTATCGGCACTGTCTACAACACTAGTATTACGCAAGTTGTTTCAGTTCCAGCATAGCGGAGTCGATTCTAACCGAAAGGCGCCCGTAAGCCAAAGGATACTAGTCGTCTCCCGTACCTGCAACCTCCACCACAACGTATTGTCGTTAAAGACACAAGCAAAGGTTCTAAGGTTCAACCGCCAACCTATCCCCAAGCTACAGAATCAGCAGCAGGGCAAGCAGTGCCAAGGAAGTAGTGATTCACCCCAACTGACAAGAAGTGATACTCTTCTTCAGCAGAAACCGCATTGATTGCCGCCAGCACCAAGTCATCAGGTTACCGTGAAAACCAGCAAGGCATCCTGTGTTGCCTCAGGCTAGATGCTTAGCAAACCATCAAGTAAGGGCAATACCTCAAGCAAGAAGGTTCTACCTACTGCAGCTACTAAGAAGGTAGAAATGTTTGTACGCGAAACAGCACCCCGTTGGAACATCAGTATGTAAGCATGGGCAGATCAAGTCAATCAGGCCAGAATCACAGGAGAAAAGGTTCCACCAGTCAAGACATCTGCTAGTCAAACCGACAACAGCCTACAAGTGTGTAATACTTAAGAAGATTTGTGCTTGTATATAGAAGTTTCATGGCAGTTATGTAATAAGAACGGAATATGGAATAAAGACTGAGATGTACAGTTCCTTTCCTGATACAATACATCTTGCGCATCCAAAAACAAGTTAGCCTGTATGATTTCCAATGTTATATGAAACCTAGAGTTTCATTCTTCCCGTTCAGTCCAGTTTTGGTTAGACCCCAAGGAATGATTGCTAACCAGGAGAAGTAAGTGGTTAATCAAGGAAATGTGAATGGTTAGACCATTGAAACCTTAACCTCAGGAGATACATCAAAAGGGTCGTATGATGGACACCTGAAGAGTATGGGAAGGTGCACAAAAATATTTGGGTGGAAAATTATATAAGGATTACCAGAATCCCATACCTTTAAAGTCATAAGGACGTGGTGATTTACAATGGCACTCTAGTTCAAGGCAACCATTACAGTTCTTGGGAAACCACCTCGATGCTTCCTGAAATATGATTGGAAAATTTTCCATCACCCTGATCAGGAGTGAATTAATCCAAATGTCCGGCTAGAACATCCAGCCAACCAAGTATGTTACGGAGAATTCATCACGGTGAACCACCTCTACTCAAAGGTTGAAAGTGAACTTGTGAGATCAACAACAGGAATCCTTGGTTGTTTCAAAGGCAGTTCCCAGTGGTTCACTAATCTTGGCATTTGTGGGAAAGCAACGTCAAACTTTGTGCCATGTCAGTATTCAAAAATAGCAAAGCGATATGGGAACCAACGAAATAAGAATTTGCAAGAGTACCATTTTGGACGTGGTTTGGTAAGTGGCCAGTGCTTGCTCCACAGGCCAGCTGCTAAGCAACCCAAGCAGAAAGTGACTGCCTCAGTCAAGCCTGAAGCAGAAGAGTCATGCCAGAAGTCACAACTGATGGGAAAAGTCAATCGAGAGTCAGTATGCTCGATAGTTTTATGAGAGTCACCCTCACAGAAGATTCCCAATCATCAGTTGAGTGTCGAGTTCCAAAAGTCCTTGGAATGGCAGTGCAAAGTGTTTGCCGCTTTTCGATTGACCGATGGAGTATCCAATTTTTGAAGTCAGGGTTCTTAGTAAATAAGAGAAATGAGGGACAACCTCAAGGATGGCAGTGTGTTTGTTCGTGGTCAGGCGAAAGCATAACTACTCGTTGTAAAGGTGAAATAGAGTCACTTTTACGAGGAACCTCCCATTGTCCATTGGATGTTATATTCCAAGCCTTTCCCGGGAGAAAGAGCCTTGTCAATACTTCATTTCGACGAAATGACGAAGAATCGGTTCTACTAATCCAAGTTCCCTATAAATCAGATAAGTTAATTATTCTCAAGGGCAGTAGCCTCATAAACCATAGTCGGATGAAAGCCCATCTACCCTGGTAAAGTGAGCCTGAAGTCAAATTCGGTTTACCCCGTAACTGTATTGCTCGAAGGTTCAACCCCTGTGAAGTAGATAGGGTTGTAATCAAAGGAGTCAGTTGTAAGCCATTAGCAGAGTTACATCAACCCCAAGTGAACAAGCTCGAACCTAAAGCACACCCCAAGCAGTAATGTCAACAGTTCAGCCAAAGGAAACAAAAACTCAAGGCACACACAGTTCAGATAAAGGCAGATCAAACAACTTCTTGAAATGCCTATCATCCAGGTCAGGAGCAGTTCGAAGTGAAATCTAGAGGTCATGGTTTCATGAAAGTCAATTTCAAGGTTTCCGAAACAATTTCACCGGTTTCGAGTCAAAGTGAATCCCAAGAATACCGAAGATATTATTGTTAAGTGTGCAGTCTAAGGGAAGAAAGATCTTTCCACCTCTACAGGCAGATCAGGGTCAGAGTGTTCATAACCAGCCAGTGCAGTTTTGGCAAAGGCAGTAAAACACCAAGTATGGTGTCGACAGGTTTAGCTGCCCAAGTTAGGTCAGAATCAGTCAAGGGTGAGCCAGAAGAAAATCATAGAAGTTAGGCGGCCAACCCAACCACCTCACCCTTCTTTCTTTCTAGCCCCGAATCTCGGGACGAGATTCCCGTAAGGGGTAGATTTGTCACAACCCGATTTTCGTTTAGGATTAAAAATTATTAAATAAATCATTTTCTAGAAATTAAATAAAAAGACAAAATCAATTCTCAAGTGAAATAAAGAAGGAAATTAAAATTTCCTTTAAAAATCATGGTTGGAAATATTTTTGAAATATTCTCCATGCCCTAAAGTATTCTCTGAAATTTTTCGTGAAATTTTGGAGCTCCAGAAGTAATTTCAATAATACAAAGAGCATTTCAGTAATTATTTAATAAATAAATTAATCACTAAATGGTCTGGTTATATTTTTATTAAATACTTTGAGTGTCCTTATAATTTCAAGAATTTTCTTGGAATTATTTGAGCACTGGAAGTATTTATAAAAATTTAAGGATCATTTATGCGATTAATTTAAAAGAAAAACAAATAAAATTTCCTTCTCCGTTCTCGGCCGGTTTTAGCCCAAATCCTTAAAGCCTGCTTTGCCTCCCTGCTCGCGCGCGCCCTTCTCTCTCTCTCCCCGGGCCGGCCCAGTCGCCACGGCCCGTCTCCTTCGCGCGTGCCCGCCAAAGTCCATCCGGACTCCCTCTCAGAGCCGATGACAGGTGGGGCCCACCTGTCATCCCTCTCCTCCGCCCGACCGCCATTGCCGCCGACCTCGCGCTCCCTCACCGCCGCAAATCCCGTGCACCCCCGCCGCTCCCGCGCGTGCTTTACCGCCGCCATCAAGCCCCGGCCTTTCCCCCTTAATTTCCACCAAATCCCGCCGCCATTAATCGCCGCCTTAAAACTCCGCGCTTTAACCGCCGCCGGCCACCGCCTTCGCCGTGAAATCCGCCGTGCACCGACCATGCCCGCACCTCCCTGGCCTATAAATCGCTCCCCAGAGCTCCCCTCTCCTTTTCCCCTCCGTTGCCCGAGCCCGCCAAGCTCCCTAGTGCTCTCCCCGCGTCTCCCCTCGCTCCGTCGCTCGCTGCCGCTCTCCGGCCGTGCGCCACCGCCACTCCAAGCCCCGCCGCCATGCGCTAAGGCCATCCCGGCTTTGTCGCCGTGCCGCGCACCCGGTCGCCGCTCCCCGCGCTCGGATCACGCCAAACCGCCTCGTGTTCGAGCTCCCGAGCCGCCACCGCCATAGCCGATCTCCGGCCACCGTTTCTGGTTGCCGCGTCGCTCGCCAGCATGCGTCGCCACCCCTTTAGCTCCGCTGCGCCCCTCCGAGCGCCGGCCGCCCCTCGGTTGTCGCCAATCGCGGCCGGACGCTGTCCGCGCCATCATCCCAAACGCCGACCTCCGCCCTGCTCGCCGCCGTTCGCCCGCCGCTTTTTCCCGCCGTGCTAGTGAGCTCCTCCCCTTTTCCGCCCTCTCCTTCGCTTCCCGCGTTCGCCGCTGCGTCGATGGCCACCGCCGGCGACCATCGGGTCGCGTGCACCGCCGCTGGCCGTCATCGGCCATCGGCCGCCTCTCAGCCTCCCGATCTGCCTTGTGGCAGATCATGGTCATCCATCCGACCGCCCGCGTGGCCGCCACGTGGCCGCCGTGTTGGTGCCACGTGGCACGCGAGCCCGTGGACCACCGTGGACTTGGTCCACGGTGGACCGGCCCGTCGATCGCATCGCCGCCGCGGCGACGTCGCCCGCGTCGATCCTTGGCCGCCGACGTCGGCGTCTCCTGCCGACATTAGCCCTAGCCCTTTTTCCTTTCAAAAATAATTAAAAATTGGGCAACAAATCTAATTAATTTCTAGAATTCGATTAAATGGTGCAAAACTTCTAAAATTCATATCTAATTCATACGAACTCCAAATTGGGCCATTCAAATTGAAAATTTTATCTAAAATTTAGCTCTAAATATTGGTTTACTTTTCATGTACTATTATTTGTTTTTTGTTAGGGTTTTTCCCTCGTTTTGCATGCCAGCGTGTGGTTCGCTTGGTTAGGAGGAGTTATGCTATAGGTCTTGTCACGATTCCTCCTCTTTGCAGTATCGTGGCGATACTTCGGGGGCATGGCAACATGTGTGGAATCGTGTCTTGTGGGTAAAGTAGTGCACCTCTAATCAGAGTAAAACTATTCGAATAGCCGTGCCCACGGTTATGGGCGATCGACCAGCTTCACCATGATTAGTCCCACCCTTAATAATTTGGCTTAATAATCTGGATTAGACCAGGTGGGAAATGGTTGGGCCTGTTCAACATGGGGATAACGTTGTTCAGTGGAGGATTAATATTGACCTAACTACTCAACAGTTTTCCCAGTTTTCAAAATAAAGTGTTTTGCAACCGCTTTTCTGCAAAGTAGCCCCATGCCTCTCCTTGCCTTCCCTCGCATTTCTGCATTCCTTGATGTAGCTTGTTGAGTACGTTGGTTATACTCAGCCTTGCAAATTCTTCCCCCTTCAGAAGTGTAGTGCTTCTGAGTTGAAGACGGTGTTAGAGGACCAAGGCTCAGACCCCAGTTGAGTTTGCCTGTGGAGTGGAGCTGAAGCCCCGCTAGGATCGTCTTTTCCCGCTGTCGCTGCTTTCTTTCGAGTGCGAGGACTAAGTGACTCTTTTCCTGTAAGTATTTATATGCTTTATTTATACGTATGGATCTGTGTATTGATTTTTCATTTTGTGTACCCTGGTTGATGCCTGGACAGGAATTAAATACACAAAATAGTTTGGAAATTTGGGTTTGAATTTCTGGGCATGACACCTTGGCGGCCTTGGCCTCCTTTAGCTCCTTGGCCAGATCGACCATTGACCATTCCGTGGCAGAAAGTTCCTTCTTTACCCCGGCCTTTGCAGCCTCTGCCTCGGCCTTGGCAGCCTCCGCCTCGGCCTTGGCTGTCTCAGCCTCAGCCTTGGCCGCTTTGGCCTCACCCTTGGACCGAGCTAGCCCCTCCACCTCGGCCTTTGCTGCCTCGAGGTCAGCTTGGGTTTTCTCCAGCCTTTCCTCTACCAAGCGCCGGGCAGCTTCGACCATCTTCAGGGCATTGTTCGAGAGCCTGAGGAACTCTCGGTCGCTATCTCGCTCAGCCCGAAACACCTCGGCCAACCTACCGGCCTCCTCGGCGCCTACAAAATGTCATGAGTCATTTCAGGGTTTAAGAGAAGGGAAGAAGGGTGGAAGAAGAGAGCTCACAGCGACAAGCCTCCTCTAGCTTTCGTTCCAGCTCCCGCTCGGCTACTGAAGGTCGAGTCGGTTGACCGCCCTCCTGCAATGACAAGACATCAGCATGGCTTCCGAGTTGCATTCGAGGAATTCTGAATCTTACCAAAAATAGCTCCTGAATGCTGACAAAGAGGCGGTCGAGCTCCAGTAAACGTGTAGATTGGGTCCCGAAACCTCCCCAACCTCCAGCACGATTACGGGGCCCCCGGGCCGGTAGCGCCGCCAAGGTCGGGTTCTCCGATCCTTGAGCCGGGCTGCTCCTTGGCGCTTTCCACCGACGGAGCCATAGTCCCTGCGATGCGCGGGTCGGAGGCCCCTGCCGTGGTCAGCTCGGTCCCGATCTCTTCGTCGATGATGTGGGGGAACCGGTCCTAGCTGATGCCGACCGATTCCTCCCCCTCCTCCACCACTGGGCCAGCCATGGACCAAGCGGCTGCCCTGGCAGCCAACTCGACGATGCCGGTGGCAGCCTCCACCACCCACCCGGTGACCTCGGCCTCTGTAGCCACTGTCGCCGCCAGCTCGGCTTCGACCGCCGCCTTGGCCGCTTACTCGACCTCAGCAGCTGCCTTGGCTGCCAGCGTGGCCACTCTCTCGGTCGCCTCCTTCTCGACCCCGCCGGCGGTCTCTATAGCTAGGCGCTCCCCCTCCCGAACGTCCACCAGTGTCGCATCCCCGGGTCCTACGACGCACAGAGCAGAGTCTGTTACCCTCGCTGCGCTTGGTGCGGTGACATCGGTCGCCCTTGAGGACGCCTCGGTGCGAGGCCCGGCATCTCCGGTGGGTTTGCAAGAGGAACAATCAAAACAAAAACAGAAGAGGAGAGCTATGTCGGAGTCAAGGTCTACACTTACAAGGTGAAGGCCTTAAACTTTAGTCCGATCCGCTTCGCCACCTTCTTTAGTGGCGAGGTCGGCTTCGGTCTCAACACGTCCAATTCCAACGAGTCAGAAAGCACTAGCTTCCGCTTGGTGTCCCCCAACGCTGCCTCACTAATTCTCGGCTACTGTTGGAGGAGCCTAAGCTCCTTTCCCCTTCCCCTCCTCTCCGGCCTTGTCGGAGGACTCCGAGCCCTCACCTTGTCGACCGACCGAGTGCGCCCCGATGATCGGGGCTAGGGATACATACGCCTCCCGACCCTGTTAGCGCTGACACCTGGCAGGTGAGGGTTCGGGCAAAAACGCAAAAGTTCAATCAGGACAAGAAAGAGGGAAAGGAAGGTTGAGCTTAGCTTGGGACGGGGGTTGAGCACGCTAAAAGGAGCCGGCCCCCCGCGCTGAAGTTTGCTGAGCCATGGAAAAAGCCTAACGGTCGTTGATTCACACGCTCGACGGGGACCGTCCTCTTAGGGTCTTAGCCGCCCTAGCACAGGTATGCCGGGTTGGCCCTGCCATGAAAGGCTGAACGTCACAGAGGGCGAAGTTGAACGCCACTCTGGCGCCGGTCAGGCCCTGCTTCTTCAGATCCTCAACCAAGGCGATGAGTTCGTCGACCTGGTCCTGATCGCAGGCGCGGGGGGCAGACGTCTAGTTGGGATTGGGGGTCGGCTCTCGGTGGGTGTCGGCGACGAGTGTTGGCTCGTGGTTCCCGATGTAAAACCATTCAGCGTGCCAACCCTTGTTTGATGAGGTCGCGCCAATGGGGATGTAGCTTTCTGACATCCCTCCCCGGAATTGGATTCTAGCCCCGACAACGACTCCACCGCTCCCCGTTCACCGCAGATAGAAATAATGACGAAAAAGAGCAAAATGCGGGTCTATCCCGAGGTAGGCCTCGCAGAGATGGATGAAGATAGAAATTTGGAGGATGGGGTTGGGGTTAAGTTTGCAGAGCATGATACCGTAGTGCTCGAGCAGGCCCCGGATGAAAGGATGGGCCGGAACCCCGAAGCGATGAAGAAGAAAAGCAGAGAAAACCACCAACTCACCGGTTTCCAGGGTCGGGAACGTTTCCCCCGGTGCAGGGCGCCACAGGGAGATGCTCCGATTAGGGAGGACGCCCAGTCGCTCAAACCCCTTTATCATCGCCCTTCCGGCGCGCGAGGGAGTGAAGGTCGAGACAGCCTCGACTTCGTCCCGGCTTGCCGACGGAGTCTTCGTTGCCTTCTTCGATGTCTTCTTCGGCGCCATCGGCTTCAGCCAGGAAAGTCTGCGACCCTTGCAATAGCAGACGATGCACCGACAATGGGGATGGCGATTCTGGCGATTGAAGCGAGGTGGAGCCAGAGTGGAGGCGAGAGTTGGGGAGGCTCAGAAGTCTCTAGGGATTTTTTTCAATGGGGAAAAAGCATGAAGGAGAAGAGGAAGCCGAGCGGTGGTAGGGTTTATAAAGGGGCAATGAGGAGTCAGGCGGTGCCAATTTCAGAAAGCACACGACGCCATTAATGACGTGCACGGAGCGTCAGAGGAGTGCCCGCTCATCTTCCTCTTCCGCAGGCCATGTCGCCCTGGTGCCGGATCCGAACCCTCCATCTTTAGGGGCGGGTAACGACACCCGTAAAGTTGCTGTTACAACTTCCAAAGAAATCGCCAGCGAGCACTTCCCCTTTTCTCTCATCTCAGCCGTCAACTTCGTTTGATGCTTCGGGAAAAGTGGGGAAGTGGGAGTACGACTAGCCTTGTGCCGCTCTGACTTTCGTAGTCCCTTGATAATACATGATGGGCACCCCCGATCAAATTGTCAGGAGGGGGCCACGGATGAGTAGTAGACGTCGATGCCAAGTAACCGTCTGGCGATAAGGTTCGGGAGAATTCCTCTTTGACTTCACTGACCGCTGTTGGCCTTCAGGGAAAGGGACTTTAGGGGCTCATGCGTGGGCTTCCGAGCTAGCCCACCGTCAGGGTCAGGACTACTATAGGCCTCCGGGCAGTAATCCCGACCACCTCTACTACCTCAAGGCAGTGGCAATCACCAACTCGAGGGCTAGCTACCGAGCTGACCGTCGGTTAGGTTCGGGACTACCAGAAGCCTCCGGGCAGTAGTCTCGACCACGTTGCTGACTTCCGTTGCTTCAGGGAAATGGATTTCAAGGACTCTTGCATGGGCTTCCGAGCTAGCCCATCGTCGGGGTCGGGATTACTATAGGCCTCCGGGCGGTAGTCCCGGCCGCATGGCCAACCTCCACTACCTGGGGCAGTGGCATTCAACCACTTGGGGGCTAGCTTCCGGGCGAATCCCCAGTCAGAGCTGAGGCCACTTGATGCTCCCGGGGGTGGATCTCAGAGATGTTACTGGAAATAGCACCTATGACAAGCGACGAACGCAAAACCCATAAGAGAGCCTTGGGCCATGATTAACCAGACCGGACACCACTGTCCACCAACGAGACCTAAGTTACCCGATAGAGGGCGTGCTCGAAACCTGCGGCTTCGGCGGTGCCCGGGGTTAAAATCCGTGGCAAGGGCTTTGCTTTTGGACCCCTCCCCCCGATTATCATAGTGCTACTTCTCATAACAAGAGTGTGAATCTTCTCTTATTATTGTGGAATCTATAATTTTTGCAATGCGCGGAAAGAAAAGATGGCACTAGAGTGCCTCTGACCTGCTAGTGTGCCATTGGGAGACATGTGAGCGAGGTTAAAGCAGCGTCGTGCCAGAGCACGATGCGCCATCTTTAACTATTAATATGATGATTCCGTCATCCTGGCAGGGCCTCTGCCAGCTCCCTAAGGTGGAGTTATCATATGATGTGTTTCTATCCAGTGGTAATGTCAATCCCCCAGACCGTTTGCGTCCCTGGGCTGTTTTTTGTCCCCGGGGCATGTGCCGTGCCCGAGTCCCCTGGTCGTGCCCGGGCCCCGAGCACACTCCCATGCCTTGTAATAGAAGTTCTTGTTATGTTGGACGAGCTTCTCGAAGATGTCATTGATGAAGGAGTTCATGATGGATATAACTCTATGAGTTTATTCTAATACACAGTTGTATCTATGTGTTCCTTAAAGATATAAAGCTTGATGGAAGCCGGGGTCCCGTGGCCCCGGGAAGCGAGGGCCTCGGTTCCTATTTTGTGCTGTCAATCCTCACGTGGGCAGGTTCTGACCTAACAATGAATCCTAGATATGGTAGAAAGTAATAATGTGACCCATGGTACTTCAAGATCTCGAAGAAAGGGGGACCCTGGTTCCAATTTCTCCAACACCTCTCTATCTATTTTCTATCTCTTTTATCCTTCCATCACATATCCCAAGCTCACCATCAACACATATTGGATTCAAATTGAGGACACTATAGGAGAAAAAGGGATCGCTTACCACACCAAACATGAAGAAAAGTCAAATTTCTTATTCAATTGTTAATTTTAAGACGTTTGTGAGATGACTTGGTAATATGTCATGATACATTTTGGCCAATTCTATTAGATATACTCGTATTGTATATATTGATATAGTTATATTTGTGGTGTTTAAAATTTTTCTGTAAGTCGAACCATCCATGCCCTAAATCCTAGATATGCCACTATCACAAGGTTGTATCGAGCAACAAATAAATATATTGCTAGAGTCAATAATTACCCCATCTAGTTAAAAGAGAGTGACTAGATACTAGGACTGGGCATTCGGTTTAAACCAAGGGTTCGGTTCGGTTTGATTTTGTTACGCATAGTGTGGTTTAGAAGGAACAAGAACCGATCGGTTCTGTTGAAAATAAGAAGCCGCAGGGTTAGGTTTCGGTTTTTTAGTTCGGTTTCTCGGTAAAAACCGAACTGCAACCCTTAAAAGAACTGCTCTTTGCTCGGTCGGTCTCTGCCCAGTCCAACGCAGGAACGCCGTCGTCGGCCCCCTCCGCGTGCGCTGCCGCCGGCCTCTCCCCTTCCACGCCGCCAGCCTCTCCCCCTTTCACACCGCCACCGGCCCTGCCTTGCCCCCTCCGCGCAGCACCACGCCCGCGCCCTTCCCCTCCGCGCGCGCTGCCGCCAGCCCCGCGTCGGCCTCTCCCCTTTCGCACCGCCGGCCTCTCCCCCTTCGCGCCGCTGCCGGCGCTGCCTCGCCCCCTCCACGCGGTCGCGTGCCCGTGCCTTCCCCTTCGTGTCGCACCGTCCCAGCCTCCTCCGCCTCGGCTGTCGTCCCCGCCTATGGCGTGTCGGTGTCGATCTGACCCCCAACCGAGGCTAAGCCATTTGAGGAAAAGAGCAAAAGCGAGAAAGAAAAGGATGCAGTTGATGCAGCAAGAGAACCACGCCCGAGTGGGGAGCGGCTCGGCTGGGGTTCGGTTTTTTGGGGGATCGGTTTTCATACAGCAAAAACTGAACCCGCACCAAATTATTCGGTTTATGTTACACCACGAACCGAAAAGGAGACCGAAAACAAAAAACCAGAGACTTTGGTTCGGCTCGGTGCGATTCAATTTTTTTAGGTTTTTAGTATTAAAATGCCCAGCCCTACTAGATACCATGAACAACCCAACAGATTTAAGGAGATTGCTAGATTTTCATCACCTAAAATGTTAACATGTTTCAGTTGAATTCTTCATCTTTCCTGGTGAGCACATTTTCTCCTCTAGCGAACAACTCTTCTCCAGTGATGGCTTGAAGACATCAGCAGTGAAAGCTAGTGAGGGCGAGGAGGCAATAAGAGATTGGGGAAAGGACGGAAGCGACTAAAAAGGCGAGCTCTTGGACACCTCCTTCATCTTCCTTGTTGCCAGTGCACCCAAGCCCTAGCAGAAAACCTACATATTAGGGGGTTAGGAGGTGGTGAAGATGGTAGGAGGCGATGAGGGTGGCTCAATTTAAAGGATGGCGTGGGAGGAAGTGGACACGAGCATATAACAAGTTGAAGCCACGGGGTTAGATGAGGGTGGTGGCAAGGGCGTCATATATGCAGAGGTTAGGAGGCAAAGGCGTCTTCGCAATGTGAGCCTTTTGCTACGGAGACAGAGATGAATGGCAGGGCAAGGACACCTTGCTACACTGGTTGGCTTCAAGAGAAGGGACAGGAGAGGTAGGAAGAGATTGGTTTGGTAGGCCTCGCTGGCGCCGTTGGCGGCTTTCGGCACTAGCGAGCCGAAAGAAGGCGATGCATGTGGGAGGAGGCGGTGGATTGGGATAGGAAAGGTGATTGCATGATTGGCAACAACGCTAGGGTGAGGAAAATAAGAAGATATGGTTAGAGAAAGGCAGAAAGTGGTGTTGCATGAATCTTAAAGTTATCATGTTTGTCCAAAATTTGGATGAATTTATTTTAGGTATATAAACAGTAGGCATTCCCCTAGATCTAGGCTCGTTTTGGTAGGGATTCTCTTCCCTGATTCTAAATAGAATCAATAGAATCCCTGCCAAACAAGTTATTTTACAACTGATTCTGAGAAGAATCACTTCAAGTGATTTCAGCAATTTTACATAAGGAGTAAGAATCACCTGAAAACCAGTTTCTTCTCAGGATCATCTCAAATCAGTTTCTCCCAAGAATCACCTAAAACATTATTCTAATTATTATTTTATTGTATCAATTTTGATTCTCTCCATAATCTGATTCAGGAGAATCAGAATCTAGAATCACATAATCAGAAGCCCTACCGAACAGGCCCATAATCATTCTCAAATGTTGGACCTGTCGTATTCTTTTTAACTAGTAATATGTCCGTGCTAACGCTACAGTATCACGATATTTGCTTAATAAACTATTAAAACTTTATTTTATATAATTGGAAATAACTTTTGTGAAATCTGTCCTTTTGAGCTTTAATTCAATTCATATTATCAAATATATTGAAGGCAAGTATGATAGTATGATATTGCCCCAAAATAATAATTCAAGATCATCGACAATCTGAATTCACATCAATTAACAATCTCAATCTTATACTAACTATATATACGAGTGGAAGCCATCATGAAAAGGGCTAAAAGTGAAATAAAAATGCATGTTCTGATTCCGTAAAAATATCTTTATTGTGTTTTTGATTAATATCTAGCTATCCGCCACCTAAAAGCGTCCAGAATACATAATGGATAGAAGAACAATGTTAATTTAATTTCTAGACAAAAACCAAGGACACCAAAAATAAAGTTACAAAAATAAAACATCGATGAAATAATATGAATGTGAAGAATGTAGCTGATAACATCAATTATCAACCTTTTTCCAAAATACCAAACACGATATAACTGGTTATAACTGATAGCCACTGTACTTGATGACAGCCACACATCAAGACGACGAGTTGATGGTGTCCATTTGTGCTATGAATTATGTGAGAAATTCATCTCAAATAATTAAATAGGTTAGGCTAACTAGTTGGTGATTGTCGAAACTTGGTTTCGGCAATAGAATTTCTGGGGTCGCAGTCAAGATCGCCAAGCACAATGGGTTAGATTGGAGAACGAGGTTTAGACAAGTTCAGGCCCTCTCATGAGGTAATACCCTACTCCTGTTTCGGGGATTCGATCCGTCGAGTGTCTTTATTGATCTCGTGATCTAAGGCTGAAAGCTAAAGGCGCATAAAGCATATGATCTAACTTCTGATATCCCTCAAGGGACGCCCCTTACCCCCCTTATATAGTCTTGGGAGGCAGGCTTATAGATCAGAAACCCTATCTTACTCTAAGTCGGTTTCCTCAATCTTACCAAACCATGACTATGGGCCGTTGCCTTATCTCAATCGGCAATGTAACACCCAAGTCATATTTGGTTTACAGATATAGTAGGCGCAATCTATCCCTACCTCCAGTCGGATAAACTTGCCATGTAGATACCCGATTGCCATAATCTCCACAGTAGCCCCCGAGTCCTTTTCAGTCGACGAGACAACTCAGCTTCAAACCAAGACAATACACAGCCAAACAACTTTTTGACCGAGTGCTTCTGGCGCCGAGTGATTCCATCATCTCTGCCCAAATCTTCCGAGTGGCTCCAAAGACTGTGAAGGGCTGGAAAATATCCAAAAAATTCTCAAAATAATTATCTAGGCGCATCTCTTGATGTACCTAATTAGGTATAGCCCCCGACTGTATGATTAGCCAAAAACAGACCAAATATACAAGCAAGGACTATAAAAAATCATACTCATGTAAATGTTTAGCTCATGCTAAAACAATCATACAAAATCTTATTACTCGGCAAGCTCGTGCTTATCCGAGTGAATTTGCCCGAGTCATCTCAGAACAAATAATTCAATCTCCCCTTATAGGTGGAATGCACTCGATAAGCTTATGCTTGTCCGAGTGAATCTGTCCAAGTTATCTCGGAACAAATATTTTAATCATCCCTCATGGGTAAATAAGTTTTTCAGTCATCTAAAAATGTGACCAAGTTATTAAATAGCTCTTGCCATAACACTGGTCTCAATCTATAAAGATCTTCACCAAGGTGGAAAAATAGCATTGATATAATCATTTAATCGAATGCTAAAGAACCAAACAGCCCTTGTCATCAAGGCAGCTATAAAAAGCTTTACTGTTGGTCACCTTTCAAATTGCATCGTGCTAGCTTCTCATGAAGTCAAGCAAACCGCGGTATGAAAGGATTTCCAAAGGTATAGGGCACTCGGACATGTGCATATCGCCAAGCTCATCCACTTAAGTCCCTAAGGACACGCATCAGGCCACACCTTAGCTGGGCCACAGGTCTCTCATGGGCTCGGCCCAATCATGAGAAAACCTAGCGCAACCCTCAAATCTTTCTATAAAGCCTCGAGGTCATCCCCGCCACTTCGTCTTCCCAAAAAATTCCTCTTTTCGCAGCACTGTTCACCAGCTTCTTGCGGAAAACCCTAGACTTGCGCGCACTCGAATCCATCGATCCAAGAGCTCGTTCTTCGCCACAAACCAGCCTTCGCATCCAGCTCCCAAGATCCCTTGCTCAAATCCCCATCCTTTTGGCCAGATCCACTTCCCTCCCTAACCACATTCATGGCGGATGAGAAGAAGATCCCCTTCGAGCAGTGGGCCACTTCAGATGTGAGGGAGTCCACTCTCAAAGAGATGGTGAAGCACGGCGTGCTTCCTCCCAAGGAAATCGTGGGCTGGCGCCCAGCGGCGGGTGAAGATTTTCCCACCCCAAACACTGGTGAGCTTGTTGTGTTCACTTCCTTTTTTTATTGCAGGTTCAGCCTCCCCACTTTCGAGTTCTTTAGGGGGCTTCTAGATTATTACGGTCTTCGACTCTACCATCTGAACCCCAACTCCATGCTTCACATCGCTCTTTTCATCCACGTATGTGAGGCTTTCCTTGGCATCCTCCCCCACTTCCAACTCTTTCGTCGCATGTTCTATCTCAAGCCGCATCCCAACAAGGACCAGCCCTGCGTTGTTGGTAGGGCAGGCTTCCAACTCTGCGGATCCCTCCGCAAGGAATATTTCTCTCTCCCTTTGAAATCTTCCAACAAGGGATGGCACGCGGGCTGGTTCTATATCAGCAACCTCGAACCCATCCTGCCAAACTTTGTCGGCCTTCCCCCTGTACCCAAGCATACTTGGAGTACTGTGTCGGTAGCGCAGGAGTGGGATGAAGCCAACAAACTGCTAGCGAAGATCCTGGCGATGAAACAGAAAGGTCTTCGCGGCGAGCAGATCACTCGACACTTCATCAGGAGCCGACTGGCACCAATCAAAGAGCGGTCGAAGCCAGCCTTAGAGTATGAAGGCGAGAAAGACCCCAATCGGGAAGACCAAGATCCCCTCAGTTTTGAGATCTTGAAGATCCGAATGTACAAGATCTTCTCGACTGGAGTTGCAGTCGAGCGCGCCCTCGTGCTGCCGGTTCTTTCCTTCAGCATCTATCGGCCTCCTCCTCCGGTAAGCCGACTGACCTCTTTGTACTGTCTTGCAATCTTGATGTCATGCCTCTTAGTGTTGTGAGAATTTCTCTTGCAGGAAAATGCCTCTATTATTTTGAAACCTTACAAAGTTCCACATGATGACGTGCCGCTTCGCCCTGCCAAGAAACCGACTGGTGGAGTAAAAATCCAAAGCGACCCAGTCGGGAAACGGGCGGCCCCGAGTGAGGACACCAACAAACGGGCGAGCAAAAGGAGGCTCGTCGACGACTCGGACGATGACGTCCCGGCTCCTCCAGTCGAGACGACCCCTCCAAGGCCATCGCCGAAAGCGGCGCCGAAGATCTGCCGGTCGTCCAGGTATGCTTCATGACTGAAGTCTGAACTTTACTGTTGAAAAATTTCTTTGTCTTCATTCCGATTGAATGCGTCGTTGGTTTGGCAGGAGGCCCCAGGATATAGATCCTGTCGGGAAGAGTGAAGGGCCAACTCCAGCTGCCGCGTCTGAGGCATCCAAGCCTGCGGAGCCAAAGCCCCGAAGCCCTCTCCCGAGCGAGAGCGCTCCGGGCAGAAGGCCTTCGCCTCCAAAGAAGGATGTCCCGAGGAAGGAGCCCCTACCGCGGCAATGGGAGGTCCCGATCGAAACCAGCCGGCCGCGGAGAAGCCCTGTGCTACGAGAGGGCCCCGGCGAAGACCGTCGGTAAAAATCCAGAAGGAAAAGACCAGTCGGGCTGCTCCAGTCAAGAGCTCAGCCGCCAAAGCCGGTAAGTCTTGAGTTGAGATTCCATCTTCAATCTTTAGTTTGACTCTTTCATATCTTCATCCGTTCTTCCTGATCTGTCAACCACAGTAGAGGAGATCCCCAGGTTACAGTCTTCTGAAACCTGGGTTCCCCGATTAAGATCGAGTGGCGAGACTCGGAAGGCCAAAGGCAGGGCATCATCCTAGATAAGCAAGCAGAAAGCGAAGAAAGGGATGCCCTTGTCAACAGCCTGAACGAGGCAACTCAGCTACTCAACGTAAGCCTTAGTCCTTTTCTATTGTTGCATCATCATTTCTTTTCAGTTGGTCAACTTCGGATCTTGCGTGCAGAAGGAGTATTGTCGATCCATGGCCAAGTCCGAGGTGCTCGAGAAATTGGTCCCTCATCTGAACTCCCTGGAGGACGTCCAGCGGAAATTAAAGACCACTCGGGAGGAGGCCGCGTCGAGGGAGGCGGCCCTGAGGAAGGAGATAGCTGAGCTCCGGGAGGAAAACCTCGACCTCCGGGGATCAGTCGGGAGTAAGCTTATCCCTCCCATTCTTTTTGTGGTTTCTATGTTGATCCTGGTTACTGATAGCCTTCTTTGTTTGTAGAAAATTCGTCGGAGGTCCACTCGCTCCAGGTCCAGCTGGAGGCAGTCAGCCTCGGCAAGACCGAGTTGGAGGCCGAGTTCGAAGGTGAGCTTCTTTGAAGTAACATCCTTTGTGCTGCTTCGTTTTTGAGTATTTTGCGTGATCATGGTCCTTTGGCAGCTTACAAAGTCAAGACCCGAGCTCAATATGACGTCTTACTTGAGAGGGTCAAACGAGCCGGTCAGGTCCGGGAAGAGGTTGCCAACGCAGCGACACCGATCTTGCTGTCTTTGTTCCACAATGGAGTCGGGACCAGCTCGATGGACCAAGTTGAAGTCTTCGACAAGCTTAGGTGAGCCCCTGACCAGTATCTAGCCAACATTTCTGAGGCGGCTATAATGGGAGCGGGCTTCGCCCTTGCGCAAACGAAGTCACTCTACCCTCGGGTGGACGTGGATTCAGTCGGGGAGGGCTTCGCTGAGGGAACTTCAGACGAGCAGGCTCTTGATTTGATTAGCGAGGCACAGGAGTCGGCCAAAAAGGTGGCTGCCGATGTAGTAAACCATTTCCGGCCTTGACTTGCTTTGTAAATATTGTCTTGTAAATGTTGGATGCTTGTGACATTCTGATGTAGACTTGTAAATGTTCAGTTTATTTATGTTAATGCCCTGACTCGAGTTTTTATGTGAAATTTCTTAAGTAATTTTTGTCCGACTATCACCGAGCCTAAGCTCGATTAGGTCATCAAAAAATTCTCAGTCCTTAGACACTGAACTCGAATCAAGGAACATTAAACAATGATAAACCAAATTATGCGCAAAAGTTGATGAGGAAAACTATGCTTTATTGACATATGTACAGCCCTCGACTGCTAGCTCAAGAAGTCATCTTGCTTGAGGTTGGCAGTCAAGAAAAACATGAAACTTAAGTCAATTTAAGCATAGAATCGTCGAAGATGCTCGATGTTTCAGGAGTTCTCCACCATAGACCCGTCTTCTCGCTTTAACCGATATGCACCTGGCCGAGTCACCTCAGCGATTATGTATGGTCCTTCCCATAAGGGGGATAGCTTGTGACGGTCCTTGGTGGCTTGAATCTTGTGTAGAACCAAGTCGCCAACGATGAAAGCTCGTGCTCGGACGTTGCGACTGTGGTATCTTCTGAGTCCTTGAAGATATTTTGCCGACTGGATGAGGGCTTCCTCACGGGCCTCCTCCAGTCGGGTGAGGTCGTCCACTCGGTCGGGGTCGTAGCGTTCATCGTTGAAGCTACGGACTCGGAGGGATTCATACTCCATCTCATTTGGCAACATGGCTTCTGCGCCGTAGACCAAAAAGAAAGGAGTTTGGCCGGTAGCCCGACTGGGTGTGGTCCGCAGAGACCATAGAACCGAGGGGAGCTCTTGAACCCACTTGCCTGCGTACGGGCTTAGGAGATCGAATACGCGGGCCTTGATGCCTTGAAGGACCATGCCGTTGGCCCGCTCGACTTGTCCGTTGCTTTTGGGATGTGCAACTGACGCATAACAGATCTTGATTCCGAAGTCTTCGCAGAATTCCTTGAAGATGCCTCCCGTGAATTGAGTCCCGTTGTCGGTTATGATCCTGTTTGGGACGCCGAAGCGGTGCACGATGTTGAGGATGAAGTCCCGTGCTTTGTCAGCAGTAATTGTGGCGACCGGCTTAGCTTCAATCCACTTGGAGAATTTGTCGATAGCGACGAATAAGTGTGCGAATCCTCCTGGAGCCTTCTTGAAAGGGTCGACCATGTCTAAGCCCCATACGACAAACGGCCAGGATAGTGGGATTGTTTGTAGCTCTTGGGCTGGGACATGGCTCTGTCGGGCGAAAAATTGGCAGCCTTCACAGGTTCGTACCACTTTGTCCATGTCGGAGACCGCGGTAAGCCAGAAAAAACCCTGTCTGTAGGCTTTGCCCACCAAGGTGCGTGCTGCTGCGTGGCTTCCGCATATGCCCGAGTGGATGTCTTGGAGCAGATGTCGTCCTTCCTCGGGTGTGATGCATCTCATCAAGACTCCGGAGGGGCTTCTCTTGTATAAGTCGGAGTCAACCATGACATATGCTTGGCAACGACGTCGGACGCGTTCTGCCTCATCCCGGTCTTCTGGCAGCTCTTGCTGAGTTAAAAATTTGATGAGTGGCGTCCTCTAGTCGGCGTCAATCACGGTGACTTCGTTTGCAGTCTGTTCGTCGGGGGTTGGCTTTGTCGCAACAGTTGGTTTATAGAGGTGCTCGACAAAAACGTCTGTTGGGGCGGCTTCGCGTTTAGACCCGAATTGTGCCAACTCGTCAGCTGCTTCGTTGTTGTGCCTTAAGACATGTGACAATTCGAGCCCGTCAAACTTGTCTTCAAGTTTGCGGACCTCTTGTCGGTAGGCCTCCATGGTGTCGTTTAGACAGGACCAGTCTTTCATCACTTGGTTTACGACGAGCTGGGAGTACCCCTTCACGACAAGCCGACGTATCCCGAGTGAAATTGCGAGCCGCAATCCATGCAACAGGGCTTCGTACTCGGTGACGTTATGTGAGGCGGACAAGTGGAGGTGAAGAACATATCTTAGCTTTTCCCCAGTCGAGGAGATCGGCACAACTCCCGCTCCCAAGCCGGTGATCCTCTTGGATCCGTCGAAGTGCATGGTCCAATGTTGGAGATCTTCCCGAGGTACATCTTCTTGTTGTTCGGTCCACTCGGCCAAGAAGTCCGTCAGGGCCTGTGACTTGACAGACGTCCTCGCCTTAAATGTTAAGTTCAGCGGCATCAGCTCCAGGGCCCACTTCGCGATGTGTCCAGTTGCCTCCCGGTTGTGGATGACATCGCCGAGTGGAAAGGAGGTGACGACGGTGACCGAGTGACCCTGAAAATAGTGCGCCAATTTCCTCGTGGTTATCAGGACACCATAAAGCAATTTTTGTACCTGCGGGTAGCGAGTTTTGGCTCCTGCCAGCACTTCGCTAACAAAGTAGATTGGCCTCTGAATCTTTTGGACTCGTCCTTCTTCTTCGCGCTCAACCATAAGAATTGTGCTGACCACTTGGTGAGTCGCTGAGACATACAGCACCAGGGGCTCCTGAGGCTGAGGTGAGGCTAGGACGGGCGGCGTCGTAAGGAATTCTTTAAAATCTTCAAAGGCCTTGTGGGCTTCCGTGGTCCATTGGAAGTCGTCTGTTTTCTTTAGCAATCTGAAGAAGGGCATGCCTCGTTCGTCGAGTCGAGAGATGAAGCGGCTTAGCGTCGCCATGCAGCCAGTGAGCTTCTGGACATCCTTCTGGTTACTCGGGGGCTTCATGTTCAAGATAGCGTTGATCTTCTCTGGATTGGCTTCAATGCCGCGATGTGACACCATGAAGCCGAGCAGTTTGCCTGATGGAACACCGAAAGTGCACTTCTCCGGGTTTAACTTCATTCTGAAGGCCCGGATATTCGCGAAGGTTTCTTCTAGGTCGGCGATCAGGTCTTCTTTCTACTTGGTCTTGATGACGACGTCGTCGACATAAATCGACGTTCTTGCCGATCTGCGTCTGGAAACATCTCTGGATCATGCGTTGGTATGTGGCGCCGGCGTTCTTCAGGCCAAAAGGCATGGTGATGTAGCAGTAGGCCCCAAATGGCGTGATAAATGGCAGTCGGATTCTTTCAAACTCATCTGGTGATAGCCCGAGTAACAGTCCAAAAAGCTCAGGAGTTGGCAATTGTTGAATCTACGACTTGGTCGATGCGAGGCAGCCCGAATGGATCTTTGGGGCAAGCTTTGTTGAGGTCGGTATAGTCAACGCACATGCGCCATTGCCCCGTTTTCTTGCGGACCAGAACTGGGTTGGCTAACCAGTCGGGATGTAGGACTTCTTTGATAAAGCCGGCAGCCAAGAGCTTTGTGAGCTCTTCCTTGATGGCGTCTTTTCGATCCTGCGCGAATCTGCGTAATCGTTGTTTTATCGGCTTTGCGTCATCTTTGACATGAAAAGAGTGCTCGATCACCTCCCTATTTGGGATCTAGTTCAGCGCCGATTACAGCAGTTTTCGAAGGATCTGATGGATCAAGGGAGATCTTCTTGGTCTTGGCATCGCTGGATCCTGATTTGGCTATCTTCTTCGCGGGGATTTCACCCTCTGCCGAAGTCGATGCAGCCAATCGGATTTCTTGCTGGCCACGTGATCTCTCGTGAGATTAGGCCAAGTCGCAGCTCTCCTTGTCGCAGGTGAAGGCTTGCTTCACGTCGCTGCGAAGAGTGATGACGCCGTTGGGACCCGGCATCTTCATGCAGAGGTAGGTGTAATGGGGGATCGCCATGAATTTGGCGAGCGCAGGTCTTTCGATGATGGCGTGGTAGGCTGTTTCGAAGTCGGCCACCTCGAAAGTGACGTTCTCCGTTCAAAAGTTCTCTCGAGCTCCGAAGGTGACCGGGAGGGCGATGTGCCCGAGTGGTGTAGATGATAGCCTCGGGATGACTCCATGGAAGGGGGCTGAGCTTGCCTTCAATTCGGCCCTCGGGATCTGCATCTCGTCCATGGTTCTGGCGAATAAAATGTTGAGGGCGCTGCCCCCATCAATGAGGACGCGCTTAAGCTTGATGGTGCGGACCACCGGGTCCAAGACGAGTGGATAGCGCCCCGGGTGAACCACTCGGTCGGGATGATCCGAGCGGTCAAAAGTGATGGCCACCTCCGACCATCGCAGGTACTGAGGGACTTCGGGTTGCATCGCGTTGACCTCTCGGTCGGTTAGCTTCTGTTTCCTCTTGGATTCATAGGCTAGCGGCCCCCCGAAGATGTGATTGAGCTCGCCCACGGGGTCTTGGAAGGGCTCGGCGTTCTCAGCCGCGTTGTTCTTCTTGGCGCCCGATGGACCGGCTTCATCAGTCGGCTTCTTGTTGAGTTGCGCCGCGTACTGCTCGGCGAACTGCTTATAAATGAAGCAGTCCTTGGCCGCGTGCTTGTGATTGGGATGATGTGTGCATTGAGCGTTCATGATGGCGTCGTAGGCCGCGACTCGAGGGCGGCGTTGAGAGTTGGAGGTGGCGGCAACCAGATCTTCGGATCGGCGCTTGCGGTCCTTTTGGCCCTGGTTGTTGTTGTTGCCGTTATCCTTCTTAGGATTCCGGCTTCCTCCCGCTTGCTTATCTTCCCTCCTGTCGGGCCGGTCTTGGCGCGCCGCCTTGATGGCATCGTTGGATTTGGCGTAAGAGTTTGCCGTTTCGAACATCTGCTTCACCATCTTCTGTGGCTTGCGCCCGAACTTCCCGATTAACATCTCATCACGGACTCCCTTCTGGAAGGCGGCGATGATGATGTCATCGGTGATGTTGGGGATCTTGTTGCGCTTTTCGGAGAAACGTCTAATGTAGTCCTTCAGAGGTTCGTCCGGCTTCTGGATGACGTTGTATAAGTCGAAGTGGGTGCCGGGCCTCTCGAAGGTGCCCTGAAAGTTGGCGATGAAGTGGTCCCTCAGCTTACTCCACGAGCCGATTGAGCCTCTCAGCAGGCTCGTGAGCCAGTTCCTGGCTGAGTTGGCGAGGGCCACGGGCAAGTAGTTGGCCATAGCCTTGTTGTCGCCGCCTGCTGCACAGATGGCGAGAGTTTACACGGTAAGCCACGACTCGGGGTCGGTCTTGCCGTCATACTTCTCTATTCCTGTTGGCTTGAATCCATTCGGCTAGTGCACTCGACGAAGCTCCCGAGTGAAAGCTGGCACTCCGTCGTCGTTGCTGTCGGGTGATCCCCTTCGATCTTCCCGAGTGTGTTGGTCTCGCTCTTGGTAGCGGCGATCGAGGACTTCCCGCAGATCGCTCGGCGGGGTCCTCGATTGGCTGGTTCGGTAGCTGGAGCTGTTGTTGCGGCGGATGCGGTGGTGGACGGGTGGACGTCCATGTCGCTTGTCGCGGGAGTCGAACGTTTGCTCCTGATGCTTCTGCGTGGACTCGTGGCGTGGGCCTCTTGGCCTAGTTGTCGACCGGTCTGGCTCGGGCCTCTTGTAGTCTCCTGACCTTAGTGACGAGAGCCGGCTTTTGTCGGGTGTTTCGGCCACAGACTCAGTCGGCCTTCGTGCCGAGGTGGAGGGATGACCGTTGGCTGTGGCTACGACGATGGTCTTGATTTTGTCTAGTATTGGAGTCACGTCGGGGGGTGCCGTCTCGATGACGGTGTCCAAGAGTGTGAGGGCAGCAACAGCGTTCTGCTGTGGCGTCTGGAAGATATTGGTGTTGCGGACTCGCGTTTGAAGAATAGCCTCCTGAGCGGACCGTCCGGCTGCCCGTAGATCTTGTTTTCTCTTGTCGGCTTCTTCTTTGCGTTTCTTCTCCTCCTCCGCCAACTTGTGCTCTTGCTCGATCCTGGCTCGCTCTTCCTCTGCAAGCCTGCGGGCCATGGCTGAGTCGGACTCGGCCACCTCAGCCATGAGGACATCGAAGCACTTCGGCTCGTAGTCCTTGTTGCAGTCGGAGTCGTCGGCTTCGTCCGAGGGGATGCCATAGAGGTCGTCAAAGCTGGCGGAGCTGAGATATTCGTTGAGCTCCGTAGACGAGCATGAGCCGAATGGCTGGAGGATGACAGCGACCTCCCTCGATCCTGGGTTGCTCGGATCTGGATCGTTCTAGTCCGAGTCAGAGCTCGAGGACGCGGACTCCTCCGAGTGGGTCGACCTCGACTCGGGGGAGAGGAGGTTGCCGTAGATCTCAGCGGCGTTTGGTAACCCAAACGGCGCCGAGAGGTCTTCGTTCGAGTAGATCGTCTCTGTTGTGAAGATGAGGAGATCGGTGCAGATTTCGGCGGCGTTCGGTAGTCCGAACGGTGCCGAGTGAACTCCTTCGTCGGAGAGGGTGGACTGCATCTTGGACTCCAAGATGTCGTCGAAGATTTTGGCGCTGTTTGGGAGGCCGAACGGCGCCGAGTGGGTCTCTCCTTCCAACTGGTTCGAATCCGAGTCGAAAGAGGAGACCTTGTCAAAGTTGTTGGCGGCGAAGTCGCCGAATCCTGAAGAAGATCCCATCGCGCTTGCCAGCGAGATCGTCGAAGAAGTCTTGACGCGCGAGCCCCTACCTGGCGTGCCAACTGTCGAAACTTGGTTTCGGCAATAGAATTTCTGGGGTCGCAGTCAAGATCGCCAAGCACGATGGGTTAGATTGGAGAACGAGGTTTAGACAAGTCCAGGCCCTCTCGTGAGGTGATACCCTACTCCTATTTCGGGGATTCGATCCGCCGAGTGTCTTTATTGATCTCGTGATCTAAGGCTGAAAGCTAAAGGCGCATAAAGCATATGATCTAACTTCTGATATCCCTCAAGGGACGCCCCTTACCCCCCTTATATAGTCTTGGGAGGCAGGCTTTCAGATCAGAAACCATATCTTACTCTAAGTCGGTTTTCTCAATCTTACCAAACCATGACTATGGACCGTTGCCTTATCTCAATCGGTAATATAACACCCAAGTTATATTTGGTTTACAGATATAGTAGGCGCAATCTATCCCTACCTCCAGTCGGATAAACTTGCCATGTAGATACCCGATTGCCATAATCTCCACAGTGATGTATTCATTAGGTATAATTCACTATAAAAATGGTAACTCACTGAATGAATGCTTGTGTCTCTTTTGGTAAATGCTAGTAATCGTTTTTCTCCATCTTGATGCTAAAAAATAGTGGTTCGACTGGCTTACTAAGACATAATCCGTAGAGGAAGAAAAAAAAAGAGATAAGAACAAAAAGGAAAGGAAAAAGGGCAAGAAGCACACGTGTCACGACGGATTGAGGTTAAACGGTGTGTGCACGCGCGGACGAGGGAAGCAGCGGGTCCCACCCTCACATGGGCCTAGCGTGAACCCACATAACCAGCGTTAATTTTAAGCGAAGTGAGGTGGAAAGATTGTTAATCGCTAATTGCAGATGATATGATGAAACTGGTATGTTTTATATTGGTATAGATAACGGAAATTGTCTACTTTGGCCAAGATACATAATAGTAGTATGTTTTTGCTCCTTAATCACTTCTGTATTATTAACAGATGAAAGCTGTATTAACAAATTGCCACTTGTACGTGCGCCTGCCTGTTTGCCCATTCCCGAGCACCCGAGGTCCCGAGCCCCAGGCGCGTCCTCCCCAAAAGGGAAAATTGGTTCATTGCCATGAGGCCTTGACAGGTGAAAATTGCTTAGCATGTTCGGACTTTGGGTCGGGGTGGTGAGCTAGCGGCCGACCCGTTTGCAGCCATTGGTCATTGGATGCATCGATATTACAATTCAGTCAAGGGTCACGCGGGTGCCAGTGGAGTCAAAAGAAAGCCGGCCTAATACCGTGCAGGGCCCAAGCTAACAGCACAGCACTGGACCATGCGTCAATCCAACCGCGCAGTCAGATCAGCGCCGTACAAGTACGACCTCACCAAAACTAACCACGAAATTCACGCACATCTCAAGCCTGAATTTGCTGACGCAGCTAGCTAGGCAGTCTAACCATTGCACTCGAGAACTCTGCCATACCGTTTTAAACGTAGTAAAAGACGTGGTAGAATTAATGCCCAAGCTGTTTCTCCACAGCTGCACCTGCACTTCCCTTCGCTGCCATTGCATTGGACATTTGGACGATGGCTGTCACAGTGTTGTCACATGCTCATAGTCATGGCAACAGCATGGCGGATGTTTGGGAGGTGCACAGCAGCAACCGAAGATTCCCTTGCCCTGTTCTCGCTTTCAACGGAGTACAGCGCTACCGTCGACAAGACGAATGGCATAGGACGCCGGCGAGTAATTGCCCACCGGCCACCGCATAGTGATCATCGCTGATGCAACCGTGTGATCTTATCGATCATCAATAGAGAGCCGTAAAGAACATATAGTACGCCAAGGACAGAAGCGAACAACCACCGGTGTTGATCGCATCGGCTACAATGTGTCGAACTAACCAAAGAAAATAAGATGTTTACACCCGTAGGAGAGAAAAATGGATCATCCAAAAGCAGGTCGGGAAAAGATCAAAGGTAGAAAGTTTTCTTGTCAGTTGCAGCATTTACAGATATCAGTTTGATATGAACACAGCGAGCCAGCACTGATGTTACAGCTCTACAAGATTAAAGGAAAAACTCAGGAAAAAAAAACGACGGCAAAGGGGCATCCATATCCCCGGTGGAGCGGTTGGAATGCTCGTCTAAAAAGGCAGCTAATTTACAAGTACAATTACAAAATCGTACTAGTACCTACTACTTCGATGTTAACCTTGCGGGCAGGTTGACCTTACAAAATTAACCTTGCGGGAAGGGAGGGTTAGATTATCTTGCGGCTACCGCATCAGTCGCCAGACCAGAGCCCAGGAGCTGACGAAGCTTGGGCGTGGCATGGTCCCTGTGCCCACTATTTCTTGATGTGCCACTCCTGTCTATCATCGACAGGAAATTTTCGGCACCTCGAACTTGCTGTGCCGTTGTTTTGACTGGAGGCACCTCTTGTGCTTCATCAGGCTCGGTTTCCGTTAGTTTCTCCTGTGAAACAAGGTGCATTTGAGAGAAAATATTGACGAGTGCTCAATGAAAATAGCTCCAATAATCCAATAATCATATCGTTAGAAGAGAGGGAGTACCATTAGAGCAGAATTCTCTAATCTAAGTTTCTTGGAGCTTTCCTTTAGCCTGCTTATTTCACGTCTAAGGGATGTGTTCTCCACAGTCAATAGCTCCACTTTTCTAGCCAGTTCCTCGGTCTCAGCCTGTTAGAATGAAAGAATATCATCATTGTACTTGTACAAGTATGGTTTAAAGTTCTAATAAATTAAGGATGAACGAATGTCTAGATATTTAGACTAGAGGGATCTTTAGATAATGGAATACTGAAGGGGATGCCAAGAACATTAGAAGTTAAAACTAACCAAGCTTCTTATTATACCTGCTTCCTCAACCTTGACCTCCGAGCAGACTCCCTATTTGATTGCTTCCTTCTCTCGCGCTTTGATTCTTTATCATCCTGACCAATTTATTAAGGATTATAGTTCTATAGTTTAAATCAAGAAGAAACGATCCCATAAATCGAAAGCTGAAACATCCTGATCTCAGAGTGAATCTCATTAGTATCTAGGTACTTTGCATTCAGGTGTCCTGATAGTTGCGTTAGGTGAGGTGTTTTGTTGCTATCTCAGGGTGTCCTTCTGGGACGGGTCTTGTTCTGTCTCTCTGGAATAAATGTGTAGATATTTTTTGAAAAGAAAAAGAATGCCAAGAGCTCCAACTATCCATTTAGCAAAACCGTACAAGCAACTCAAGAATTAATCCCAAAAGATAACAGCAACAATAAATAAGGGATGTGCTACTGAAGTGGTAGTAGTGGAAACATTAAGAAATTTGATTGCTTCATCCAAGTATCGATCATGGTTCACTCCACGAAGTTAGTGGTGCCTTTTCTAAAAGATAATTTGCTGGCACTTTTAACAAGAAAAAAACTGCAACTGGCATACCTTAGTTGGCACTTCAGTTACTGGGGCAGCAATAACTCTGAAATCACTAGCAGTGCTCACGTCTGGTTTGATTGCTGTAACCGGAATGCATAGATTTCGCAAAGCTGCTTGTTCACTAGGTCTATCATTAGGTGTTAAATCTCCACCAGTTTCCACGCCTGGAGAAACATATATGGCCTTCTTATCATCTGAAAACTTAAACAGAGGAGTATATTATGTTTCAGTTATTGTTTTGAAAAATAACAAGAAATGCCACAAAATAATGATGAGTCATTGAACTTGATATCATAAAAATCAAGTACCAGATGATACCAAGATTGAGTACCTGATTTAGGCCTATCATCTATGCTCCTTTTTTTGGGAGTTCCACTTGCCTAAATAATGAAGAAATGCATCCACATGTTAAGTATAAGCTTGCTGGCTCAGAACATCTTCAATAGCATTAAAAAACCACAGAACAATACCTTCTGGTTGTTTCCATCACTGGATCCTTCTAAGCTGCAATCTCCACTGCATTGGCAGCATCAGGTGCACATGAAATCAGTTTATCATCTTAAGAATTTATAAGTTGAACTATCAATTTGGTTATCATTTTCATTTTGTAAAACCCTGTATCACCTTGTTTTTTCACTGTTGCCACTTCCAGTAGACACAGCAGCACCATCAATTTCCTTCAGTTTCTTATTTGAACAGTTCTCCTTGCTGTTCACAGACTTTGCTGGCTCCATGCTCAATGGATTCACCATCTTGGTAAAAATATAAGATAAACAATCAATAACACTAGTATAATTAAGATGTTAAAAATGATTAGCAATTCAGCACAAAAGTTTCATATACAAGTCAAGCAAGAAAGAATTAAAGAAAAAAATTAACAGATGGTTTAAAAAATACTAATATACTTCCACACAAGCAAAATTTTGAAAATCCAGCTTATCATCATATATTCTTCTACAGAAAAAACGGCAATTTACAAATATGATTATTTTCATGTAGAGATATTCTGTCAGGGATAGGCTTTCCAACAATATCATGAATACTGAACTGCAGAATTCATTCATGTTAGTTCTGCTGATAGTTTTCTGCAAGCATTTTAACATCGTTTCCATGTTAACATAGTTTTCTGCAAGCATTTTAACGCATTGGATATTGCCTTAATTCCAAAACGTGAGAGTTGACTCAAATCCATGGTGCTTTCCAAGTTTCCATGTTTAGTTAAATGGAATATGTGTGAAAAATAGATAGGTGAACAAAATGAAATGCTTACTAGGGGCATGAATGGGTGCGAAAAACCTCCACCATGAGGATATATTGCAGCATATGGCTTCCCAAAAGCGGATGGTACCAGAGGCTGTCGAGGCACAGGGATTTAACTTAGAATTCGATAAGAATGGCATCTCATAGATGGAGATTAAACTCAAATACCTGAGGACCCCAGATAAATGGAGGAGGGGTATGACCAGGGGCTATTCCAGGGCTAAGAAATGTTGGTGGCAAGATCCCTGGGCCATAATATGCCTGTGTTGATATAAATTAGTTACTCAGTTCAAAGGAAAACTCAAACTTCAGTTATCAGTGGAAAATATAAATTGTCAGGCACCTAACCTGCAAATTTGACCAATCAAGGTATGGACTAAGGGCCGGGTGATCCTGCAGAGTAATACAGTTGCTACTTAGGCACCTTTAAAATGTGGCTAATTGACAAAATCGTGCTTCGCAGTTCTTTGATGTAGGCTTAGCGCATCTAAAACCTCAAAGTTGATTTATGTTGTCAAATAAAATAAAAGATGAAATGCCAATCATCAATTTGACATCTTGCTCGTGCAATCTTGTCTGCACCCATATTTGGCCTTGGTTATCTATATGCGTTTACCTTAGGGGGCGATGGTGCTTTCCCCATCTTCTGAGTAACTACAGCTTCGTCATTCCCCATGACTTTTTGAGTTCCTGCATATTTTTATCGTGCAGATTGGTTATATGCTAAACCATATCATAGGTACTGAAAATAGTCACTCAAAAAAGTATGTTTCAGTCAAAAATATTGCTCACTAAATGCAAAGATACGAAGTTCTTGCAGGCCCATAGATATTGCACAATCATGTACAGAAACCACTACACACACCCAGCTTGTGCAGGCGCTCCAGTACAGCAATTTGACACTTAAAATACTCCTATCCAGTGAGCCGTCACCGCTTCATCGTCTTATTCATCTCCAACAAGGCTCTCCTACGCCATCCTCCTTCCCCGCCTCTAGCGGCCACCGCTACCAGATCTGCTACTACTGCCACCTACTACTCCCCCTCCCCCCACAACCACCCAGCACCACCGTATACAACCCCGCGTACCGCAAGGTTCAGACGCCACCGCTGCCCTAGGCAACTATCACACCAACCCAAACACTAATACAATTTGTAGTCAGAGATCGGTGTGCCGGAGAAAGAACCAGACAACCAATCCCTGTAACAAATCGGAGGGATGGAAATTCAAGCACTAGCAATTTCCAAAAATATATACTACAGAAATAAACTGGTCGTAGCTATATTCAGTCATGTGACATGGTCCGGAAGTGCTTTACCATCCTCACATAAAAATCTAGTATAGTGCTTTTGATACCAATAACAAGAGTACAGCACACTATCTCCAAGAAAATTAAATTAATCCAAGATTACGACAGCCACCATCATTCCCCCACAACACTCCGCAATCCGGACAGGACTAACCAGTTGAAAGCTCGACATGCTTCCACGCACAATTCCAGCTAAAAGCTGACTAGACTAGTTGAAAGCTTCGGTATCCAACGTTGCAAAGACGGATACCAATTTTACAGTCCTCCAAACCGCACAAACCAGGGCTCCTACGGAGCGCAAGAATTTTACACGTAACAGTCCACTTGTTACCGAACAAATAGTGAAATCAGGAAAATTCGGGGTTCTCAGTACACAACTCTCACCTTTTTCCTCAAATAATTTCATTTTTGTTTGACATAACGAAAAAAAATTGACATAAGAAACATGTGCACGCCTCCTACGTATGGCCATAGGATTCGTTTTAAAACCGACAGGAAGCAAAAGGTAGCCGAGCCATGCATTTGAATCACAGCTGCTACGACAGTTCTATTTTTCGAGGTGAATTGCTACTACGACAGTAAGTATGATGATATGATACGCTACAAGAACAGAGGATCTTCCGGACGAAACGCGTTAAAATTTCAGCGAAGAACGAGCGAGGGCTTTGGGCTCCTGGCTCCTGCTCTCTAGAACCTTCGCCCTCGCCGATAGGCGAAACGGAAGAGACGAGCCAGAGCCGGGCATTGCGTGTGAACACGGGGAGGGAGGGAGGCAGAGATCGACCGGCCGCGACGCGCGTACCTTGGATCGACACCCGCACGCAGATCGGTGCGGCGGCGCAGGAGCACGAAGCCGACGGCGCGAGCGGGAGAGTGGAGGCGGCGGGAAGGGGGGAAGGGAGGTGGTGGGTACTGAGGCGCGCTTCCTAGCTTTCTCGTATGCGTGCGCCGGGGGGTGCTTGATTTGACGGGAGGCGGAGTGAGGGAGAAGGCCTCGCGGGGGAGGAAGGGGAGGCGGCGCGAAAGGAAGGGTACCACGTCACGGGGCACGTGTCGGCTCATGACACACGGGGTAGGCCCGAGGCGGGGCAGTTTCGCTACGGGGGCCCCGGTTCGTGTAACACAGATTTGGGTGCAGTGGGTTTCGAAGTCGGGCGTGTCCGACTGTCTATGTACTGATAAGCAAGTCGCGATTTCTTGTGAGAGAAAATACTATTTGAACGGCTGATAAGTCTAGCTGATACGAACAAGCGAACACGACCTCAATCAGAGCCAGAGGTTGGCATGATACGGGTATGTAATGTTAGTAAGCCAATTTTGAATTAGTTTTAATCATTTGGTAAATGATGTGAAGTTATAGTTTATGACAAATTATTTCTTTATATTTCTGTTATATAGTAAAGAAGTGCCATCAAATTTTTTTTTCACTGTCTATAAAATATAATGATGAGATTTCTCTACTTGTTTATTTACTTTTAATAATTGTAGTACTGGAGTGATAGTTATCGATATCATCATGACAAACAATCCAATCATCTAGTAAAATCTTTATCTTACAAAATCCTCTATAGAACAAATTTGCAGTGGAATATAAAGTAACAAACAGCTCTTCAGTGAGATCATATAATTTCTTCAAGCATTGAAACAATTTAAATGCTATATCCCATTCACTAAGAGAAGAAGTGATTTTTTCATACCTACGGCAATATGATGATTTCAGCCTCATGAATGTGTTCTTGTAGTACAATGCATCCCGAAACATCAAGTATGTGGAATTTCATCTGGTTGACACATCAAGTAAAAGACCCTTGTTTGTTTTCAGTCCACACTCTGTTGCACGCTTCATAAGCTCCTCCCATTGCAATGGAGAACCTTTGACAGCAAGAACTAGTTGTCTGACATTCTCAATTGTGGGTGCGATTACTCAAACCATCCCTAGCAACTAGGTTGAGTATGTGACAAGTACACCTCACATGGAAGAATAGTCAATCACATATCAAAGATGCCCTTATATCAGAGATGATGTCTTTGACTGCAACTTCATTTGCTGATGCATTGTCTAGAGTCAGAGCAAATAATCTCTTGTCAATATACCATTTTACCATAAGTTCAGTAAATGTCTCAGACAACTTTCTACCAGTATGATGGTCCTCTACATGCACAAAGTTCACAATCCTTTTCTGGATAGACCAATTGTCATCTATCCAATGCACAGTGACACACATGTATGACTTCTTCTGATTTGAAGTCCACATGTCCATGGTGGCACTAAACCGGCAAGATACAGTTTTGAAGTAGGCATACAACCTCTCCTTTTTAGCTAAGAACATGTTTAAAATTTCATTCCTAATGGTAACCCGAGATCTGATCGGAAAGCTAGGACGTAGGGATTTGATGAACTCAACAAAATACTCATGCTCAGATATATTAAATGGGTACTCATACATGACTATTGCCAAGTAAAACTTTCTCAAGCTAGCCTCTTCATCATATCTGTATGGTACCACAATAGTGATGTGTTTACCTGAACCATCATTTTCTACCTTGAGTTGTTGTTGGCCCTTCACAACACCATGTGCAACCGTCAGATGGGTCCAAAATCCAGTTGTCCCATAGTTGCTCTCACATCTGCCGTTGTAATTGCATCTTACCCAATTGCAATGAGCCCACTTCTGAACATATGTCTTCCCATTGTCCTCAACGACAAGACTTTTCTTGGTGAAGTGCTGCCACACATCAGACGTGCACTTCTTCCTCCTTCCACTGGGTTCATCTCTCTGTTGCACAGGCTCATCACTTGCAACAGCACTAGCAACACCTATATCACTTGCAACAACATCTCTAACACTTGGAGCAGCGACATCACCTAAACCACTATGAACATCAACATTTGAACCACTGCCACCATCACCTCCTGACCTAGTTTCACCTTGACTTGGCAAAGAGCCTACATCAGTTGCTGTCCTTGGACTAGATGTAGGAGTTGCACTTGCATATGATACGGACAGACATACACCAGGGCTTTGCCTTGACCTTTTAGAACCTGCCAAGTGCGTAGGCAATATTTGTTAAGTCATAAAATTCACAACAATAGAATGAATAGCCATGTAATATGTGTGTGTGTTTTTAAAAAAAACATATATCAACTATGCTAACATGGGATGTTTAATCAGTTATGCACAAGGATAAAATGGCATTCCTACCATAAAGATGTCTTTTATACCTCAAATTTAAAAAACTGCAAGTCTGTCTCTATATAAAGACTTTTTTCCATTTTACTTCAAATGCTGCAATAAATGCAACGGCGATGTTTAGAGATGATCAGGCTCGTAGCTTAAACAAATCTCTGTTTCTTTTTATGATCTCTTGCGGCTGGATTTAGTATATCTTGTTACAAGAAAAGGCATCCCTTTTGGAAGTGCAATGTCTTTTTCTATCGCTATCAGATAGGTTTGGTACTATGGTAGGAATGCCATTTTACCGATTCTACTTGCCATTACAATTTTATTTAAGACTTAACACAGATTCATTTCATGACTATACAGATTTATGACTATAAGAAGCATCATTTTACATGGGAAAATCATTTTAAGATGGCTACAAGAAGCATGCTTATTTTGCCTCATCATTTCAATTGGAAAAACAATACTAACCAACTAAATATCACACATCACTAATTATACCTGCCGGTGGAAAAGGTTCGAGGGTGCTGCTGTTCATCGGCGGGCTTGGTTCTAGGAAGAGGCGGCGTTTGGAGGCAGATGATCTTGATGCAGAACCAGAAGTTTGCTCTTGCTCGGTTGACGGCTTCATCTTGGCGTGGGGCGTCGGGCAGAGTTGGCCGGCGTCGGGCGAAGTTGGCACTGCAGCACGAGGTGAGGCAGAGCCGCGCGGCCTCAGGGGAGGGGGGACGTGTGCGGCGTTCGGTGGCCGTCGCCGGGAGGTGCGCCGCCGGGATGGGATGCAGCGCCCTGCCCAATGCATAGGGCGGCCGTGTGCGTGCCGCCGTGTGTCGTGCGGTGTGGTTGCGGTCATGCGGCGCTGAGCCTAGGATGGGGATGGCAGCGGCGTGGCTGGCTGGCTGGATAGGGTGCGGTCGGTCGACGGTCAGTCGGTGCGTGCAGCCTGCATGGTGCGGCGCCCTACCCAGGGAGTGGCGGCGGTTGGATGGATGGGTTTCGGTCGGGTCTCTCTCTCACTTAGGGTTTTATTATTGTTGGGCCAACATATGGACCGGGCCAAAATTGGTTTACATGGGTCCGATAAAATGAAAATTCCCGCGGGAATTTTCCCGTATAAATACGGGATCCGTGAATACAGTCGGGAAAACACCCCAACCGTTCCTGTTTTCCGTTTCCCGTATTTTTTTCCGTTCCCGTTTTTCCTGTGGATCCGGTATTCAGTCAGGATTTTCGGCATTCGGTGTCGATCGGTACGAGATTTTCCCGTACCCGCTTACAGCCCTAAGAGCACTAGCACTTTAGAGTTCCGACTCTATCTATCATAGCAGCGGTGTGGCGCGAGGGCAGCCAGCGGAGCGGGCAGTGCGAGCGCGAAGGCGCGGGGGCGCGGGGGCGGTGACGCAGGTGGCGGGCGACGCGGGGGCGCGAGTTCCGCGGGCAGGCGGCGAGCTGCGCACGAGCAGTTCCGCTCTTAATTTTCTAGGCGACGCGAAGATCCAAGGTAACTAGAAGATTTGTTATATGTTTTTTAATTTTTTACATACAAATATATATATTATATCCTTTTATGCGTAAATCACAGGTATGATAGGGTCCATATGACATACCCTGTAAATTATAGATCCGTCCCTGTCTGTCCAGCCCAGTAGATCCGCCCCTGCGTCGGGTAGACTGGTGGGTGAGCCAGGCAACGTGGCCGATAGTTTAATTTCTGAGTCACGCTGTCACCCGTTGCTTCCGGCAAACGTGTCTCTACCGGAGTGTCTCTACACGTCCATCCGCGCCTCCCACGAGGGCCAGCTGAATAGCCCAGTCATGTGGGTGACGTGGTTGCTGCTCCACCCCTCCTGGGCCCCACCAACCCGGGGGCGAAGGTTCTCCACTGCGTACACACACGCAGGAAAAGGCTTCGGCGTCGTGGCATCCCGGTGATCAGCCGCATGCGGATTTGGCTTAAGTCGCTGTCAGCTCTGCTTTATCAGCACACATAGAAGTACTAGTATTTTTTTCTAACGTTTCATCAGCAACTACGTCAAATACTATATGGTTATAGTATTTGGTAAAATGCATGGGCCGGTTTATGACATAGTCGTGGGCCATATCTTGCGGCGGCAATTTGCAAAAGTGTGCTCTTCTAGTGACAAATACGAACTGGTATTTATGTTCTGTGTGTAGCTAAAAATATTAGTACGATTGTGTGTTCCTTAGTTTTGATACGCGTAGATCGTTAGCACGCGTGGTTGGTTGATCCCGTGCTTGATTTCGGAGGCACGCTGCAACCGAGCTGGAAGTACAACCAGAATCAACAGACTTCCGAAATCACCATCTTACGTGCAATTGGAGGTCGAAGATGCCGTGCACTGTGCACAGCTAGGCCTAGCTCGCGTGTGCGCGCAGCTGTGCGTCGCGATCAGGTTGCCTCCTGGCCACGTAGCCCGCTATTCGCGTTCCTGCGTGTTGCCCATGAGGCTAGGGGTGGAACACGCATGAGGCTAGGATGGATAAGGAGTCGGCTTGGTTGGAGTTCGGTTTAGCTTGGTAGGATAATGAGTTGGTTTGGCTCGACTCGTTATCTTAACGAGCTTAAAAACCCAACTCGGCTTGGTTTGTTTTAAAGCTCGAGCCGACTAACGTTCGTTAGGCTCGTGAGCCAGCTCGTGACATGATTTTACTACAAGTTGGTTCGGCTAAGTCGGCTCAGCTACCTTGCATTTGCTACACCATACACTATAAAATAAAACTATTATACATACATCATACATGTTTATAGCTCCTCATACATCATTAAGGGTGAACAAGAAGCTTGTGGTTTATTAGCTCGCTCGACTCGTGACAGACTCGGCTCAGCTCGGTTCGTGACAGGCTTGGCTTGGCTCAGCCCAAGTGTTTTGGCTCGTTTAGGCTCGCGAGCCAGCTCGTTATCTAGCTTTAAAGCCAGCTCAGCTTGTTAAAAAATTAAAACGAGCCGAGTCGAGCCGAGCCAAACATATCATGAGCCGAGCGAGCTAACGAGCCACAAGTTTACTGTCCACCCCTACATAAGGCCCGAAGACAGCATGCAAAAAGATTAGAGAGGAACCAACGATAAGAGGAACCAATGATAAAGCGCCAGATCACGAGGTCTCCACGCTATCGGCTTATCCTCTACTGTTCTCGTTTAACTGGTCATCATCGTCGGTGACATTGTTCGATGGGTAGCCATATTTTTTACAGTTTATTATATTTAAAATTAAACAAATTTGATTATAATAACAATATTTGGTTGTAGGTATAGCTATAACAAGATACTTTTCAAACAAACTGTGTTATTGTTTTAAAAAGTACAATAAAATTTTCTTAGGCTTGGTAAGATATGATCAAAATTTTTGATCGTCGATAAATATGATAAATATTTAAAAATTAACAAATAGTGATAAAATATGGTTAGAAACCCAACAATCCCTTAATCACCTGCCCTGAAACGGCGGTAAATTGAGTGGTGAAGGATAGACGTGATAATGCTGAGCCATTCCACGGTGGCATACTAGAAGATTCCGTAGGAAGGCAGGCCGATCTGGGGCTTTGAGAGTCCGGCCGGAGTGGTACTGTGTTACGTAGAGTACTACTATGCTACGCTACTAATAACGTTTTTTTTCGTGAGGGTCTTAGAAAACGTCATAATCAAAGGCATAAAAAATTAGATTTTAAAGTCCTCTTTACGTCACATAAATAGTTATAAACAAATTTTTTAAAAATAAATATATATATTAATATATGATATATCACTTTACAAATATATACGTTAAAATTCGTTAAAATTTTAATTTTATAAGTTAAAAAACAAATTAAATTATCATTAATATATTCATAGTTAAATTTATAAAATTTTACTTATATGTTTTTAGTTTCTGAAGTGATTTTATCACTTATTAATTTTTTAAAATAATTTATAACTATTTAAATGATATATAAATATAAATATCGAGTAGATGTATCCTCGAAAGTTTAGTATAATTTCCTTTAAAAATCAAGATGCCGCTATAAGCAAATCGTGCATTCTTACCTCGCTACTATATTGGAAAATAACACTATAGGTATTCTCGTTAAAAAATTAATTTTATACAGTAGATATGTTGTTACAAAAACAAAGTTCAAACGTGCATAGTAATAAACAATACTATTTTAAGGGGTGTGGGTAGTTGCATCTTAAACGGGTGCTCATAGTCCATCGTGATCACCGCTAAGTTAACTCTCTTCTATTTCACTATACCTCGAGTGTTTTTCTCCATCTATGGATTAAGATCACTTTAATTACCATGCTTGATGCGCGGTGGATAACTCTAATATAAATTCGCTGCTCCGTTTTTACGTGTTAAAAAGGGAAAGTCCCTAACCCTCCTCGTTGAAGCTTAGAGCAAGTATGCATCGGTATAAGCCGTCTTTAATCCGCGATTTTTGAAAAAAAAAACCCTCGAAGACGCTGGAGACGACCGAGTCGGCGCTTCGTGGAGCGACGGCCTCCGGCCCGTGCTCCCAGGCGGTGGAGACGTCAGGCGATGCGTTGTATGCCTCGTATCTAGGAAGTCCGCGCGCGGGTAATTTTTCCGCGCCAAATCGTGGAGGAGCAGCTACGGGATGAGCTCGCCGTCCACTGCCTCGCTGTCGCCTCCGTTCCAGGAAGAATTCGAGAGAAATCGAGAGAAAATCGAGAAGAATCGATAGAAATAGAGAAAAATCGAGAGGAATCAAGTGTCGCCGGCACCTGCGGAGAGGAGCAGTTGCGGGACGAGCTCACGAGCTAGCCGGCCACGGCCACCGCCGCCGACCTCTGAGAAAAATCGGCCCTGGCCTCCCTGTTCTCTGAAACAGCTCTCCCTGTATACCGATTAGTACTCTGCCCTTCTCGTTTAGTGAAGATGCTTCTGGAACATGAAACCCCATATGTGATATAAGTAATATACATATGTACTAGGTGCTGAGTTATATATATATATATATATATATATATATATATATGGCGACATATATATGCTAAGATATATATAATATATATGCTAATATGTAAAATATGGTGAGATGTTTTTTATATATATGCAAATTAATTAGTAAATTTCGTCTACACTGGTAGTTTTTTTCTTTTCCCATAAAAGAAATTAATTAATTTTTAAAACACACAAAATAATTTTTTAGTTAAGTATCGATTTTCATCTCTTCAGGTTCGTCACCGTTATATGGAGCACAAGCGCACGCAACAGGATTCGAGAAGGAAGAGCACCGGCACGCCGGCGGCATTGTCGGCGTTGGGAGGAGGGTTGGGCGCAATGTACTTATGATATTGTCTTCCCCCATGTTGGTCATCTATAAATTTGATATATAGTGCTGAAATTTACATACATTTCTTATCAAATAACAACATTGTAGTATTAGTATGCATAAATTTATTTATAGTTGATTTTACCTACATGCATAACATTATAACAACTTTGTATGGTCTGACTTTTTAGCTGTCTGTATAATATCTTACAGACGACCTTTTGTTGTTTGTTATACATGCTCTAAGTGTTTTGATGGTCTAGTGCTAGTTTGGTAACAACATAGGTTACTAAGTATCTTACTACTAAATTAAGAGTATAAACTTGGCACTTTACATTTTTCATAAATTGTTATTTTGACATATATAATTTGTCTAAACTATGGCTGTCGTGCATGATTGGGTAGTGTCAAATGTAGAAATCTTAGAGGAGATAAAAGATCGAGTAAGAACAGGGAGAATGACACCATGATCTATTCAGTTTGCTTCTCCTTCTTGGCCACACGTTTAGGCCATTCCGTGCTGCTCTGCTCCACTGGAGTCGATCCGTCTTCATCAGGCTCACTATGCTCTAAGCCCAATGTCCCACTTATCACACTTTGCCAGTTATCAGAGAGCCTACCCGTTGCACGTGGACAGGGCGCGGAGCTATAGTCCATGGGGGCCATGGACCACCGTGTGCTTTGGCCCAATAGGACCTCATCCATGCAGGAATTCGAGTCCAATACGATGACGCAGAGCCTGACGACGAGCCCAATCACGCGAGAAAATCCTTGGTTCGTATTATCGCCACTCGACGAGGCGACGACGGTTCGTATTCGTCATTGCCATCACACCAAACCTAGACCGCGACGAGATCACCGATCACGGGAGCCGGCCGAGAGCGTGCCATTGCGGAGGAGGAGGAGGAGGGAAACACGATGGGCGACGGCCTCCCAGCCCCAGGCGACGGACGACGAATGACGAACGCGACCAGGCCGACGGCCGCCGACGCCGCCGTGCCAAACCTAGACAGACGGGAGCCGACCGGGAGCGTGGCGGCGGTCGCCGTTGCGGAGGAGGAGGAGGGCAACGCGACGGGTGACGGACGTGACCAGGCCGATGGCTGCCGCACCGGCACCAAACCTAGACGGACGGGAGTCGGCCGGGAGCGTGGTGGCCGCCGTTGCGGAGGAGGAGAAAGAGGACAGCGCGACGTTGACGGCCTTGACGATGGACGACAAACGCCACGAGCAGGAGGATCAGGTCGACGATCGCCGATCCTGATCCTTCTCCCGTTGGTTTGGTGAGGAACTGAGGAAGAAGACGACCCTGTGGCATGCTCTTTTCAGTTTAGGAACATGGAATGTTGTCCTTAACAACTAATGAAGCATTGTGCATTGATGTGCTCTTGATTTCCAGGATAAGGGGATTAGCGACTACACTAGGATAGTGTTTGGGAGGATCTACTACGGTTTTGCACTTGGGAGAATCAAACCCGCCAGTGATCGATCCATTCACGCCAATCAACTCCGCCTTTCCCCGCGACACAGTCCGCGAGCACTACTGCATACTACAGTCTGCCTGTCGATCCATCGAGGCATCGAGGTAAACACAATTGTGTCCTTTTTATGAATCTCTACACGTCCTTTTTTCTTAATTATGTTATATCATTCATATACTTGTGTACGATGTATTAATTGGCTAAAAAATTTTTAGACAATGGATCACCATAGCTATAATGGATACGCCACTGCACGTGAAACGGGTACTTGATCTACACACTATCATTTCTTTTGCCTCTCTCAATATCCGTTTTTGTTTACAACGACTACAACATCAAGAATTGTCTCTATATATTCTGAAGTTACGATGATGGATCGATGAATCATGGATGTATTGGGTTTATGGTAATTATTAAGAGCATAAATGAAATAATTGAATACTAGAAAGTTGTAATTTATGATTTTAGAAAATTGTCATCAAAGAAAGATAAGTTTAGGAAGCACGCTAGCGCTAGTTAACAATATTTCATAAGATGAGAAGACGTGGCCTAGGGTTATTCATTTAATCGATCATTTCGACAAAAATGACAACCTTGTATTTGGCACAATGTGAAAGCCTATGTCTTTTCTTGTTTTATCATATAGCTTATTATATCTATCTATACTATTGGAGAACATACTTATCCCTTTCCATTCCCAACACTAAATTGACAAAATGGTTAAATCTTGTAAGAAATGATTGTCTGGCTTTATGTGTTCTGGTCAAGTAAAATACGAGGAAAGTATTTATTTTGCCTATTCACCTAATAAATATTTGTGACAATAAGAAAACCTAGATTAGATCACATGTACGCTCACCCATTTTACATGGTGAACGACGACTCTCTACTTATTTTTCAAATTATATTTCAAATTATAGAGTATTTTTTATTAAGCCTTTATATATTTTATGTACAACCTATATTATGAATAAATATAATCGTGTACACACTTTTTAGATAGACATGCCTTGATAATTAATCTATATATCCTTGATATACACATTGATGACAACAATGTTAGCATGTAAAGATAGAAAAGATAGCCATCAATGAGTACCATAGGTAATGTTAGAGGCATTTAGGAGAATGAGTTAATCGTATTTGATGATGTATTGTCTGTTAGTGTCTTTTTTTGAAAAAAAATGTGACAACGAATGAGATGCAGAAATTATCGTCATAACACAAAAGTATGTAAGAATGAAATATATCGAACTTGTGATGTGATTTTCACTTTTACCTTTTAAAAATCAGCAAAATGCCCGTACGTTGCAACGGGACAACGATGTAGGAAGGAAAGTAGGCGGAGGACGAAGGTCCAGGCGACGGCGCGGGAGCTCCAAGCAGCAATATGAGGGAGGGGTGTAGGCGCGGCGCGGATGAGGATGAAAGAAAGGGACACATGAAATCTTTTTTTTCATCCAAGCCCTCCCTTTCTTTTCGATTGAACTACGGGTTAATTTTATAAACACTCAAGATATTTTCTGCAAAATAACCCTTTTTCTTCTTTAACTGGGTTTTTTAAATAGACATGTGGACTCCGGGTTAATTTCGAAAAAAACAAAGAGGTTTTCTGCAAAATAGTTAGGCAAAACAAAATTTAGATAAAAACTACTTGTATTATATATAAAGTTATAGATTATAAATTATACCTGCTAGCCAAGTTGCTACACAGATATGCAAAATCGTCTAATTTCTTTACTAAACCACACCTATCAAGTTATAACAGTGGCGCAACTTAACGAAAAACAGCTGTCGACAAATCCACAGGGCCACAGACAGCGACCGAAAACGAGAGAAAGATCACGGATCCATGGACCGCGTCCACGGAATGATAGACAGGCAGCGGCAACCAAGGGCAGCACGTTGCCCTGCGCGGCTAGACCGCTAGTAGACTAGTCCCACGACTCCCTCACACCGTCCCTGGCCCTGCCCCTGCCTCTCTCGACCATTCCCGTGGACTCCCTCTCCATCTCTCCTGTTCCACCCCTCCCTCGCGCGGTGGTGGTCGCCGGAGGCGCAGCAGCAAAAGCCGCGAGGGCCGTCGAGATCCGCCACCGCCAAGATGAACGACGCCGATGTCGCCAAGCAGATCCAGCAGATGGTGCGGTTCATCCGCCAGGAGGCCGAGGAGAAGGCCAGCGAGATATCCGTCTCCGCCGAGGAGGTCAGTACTTACCGCTCCCCCTCCCCCCGCCTCGCTTGTGCAGTCTCGAAGATTCGGGAAGCCTCTCGATCCGCGCTCGAAGCTTTTCAACCGCCCGATCTGCGCGATGCCCCCCGTGATCTCGAGGCGTCGAGAGCTAGAAGCTTTGCTCCAAACCTTGCTTCCGAGCGGTTTGACTGTTTTAGCGTAAGGTTTCGGTTCCTGGAACAAGAAATCCGTAGCCGAAGCGTCTAGGCTCCCTGGTCAGGTTCCGAGGTAGATCGAGGAGAGTCGAGATCCGGGATGTGTCGCTTGAGCCGATCTCGGTGCGTGGATCTAGAAGCTTCTAGATCACGAGTTTCTAATCCAATAAAGCTCGTTTTTTAACTTTGGACCAGGAAGTGCTGCCACACTGGATGGTCAATTGTTCAGTTTGCGCTCTTCTCTGCTACTGGTTAGTCCGTACCTGAATCCAGGTGTGGCTTTTGAGATTGCGATACAAGAGGCTAGTCTAATCAAAAGGTCTCTAGATCGTTCTAGAAGCGAGACTGGGGCTTAAGATGAACTGAAACTTGAATAGGGTATGCTTTATCTGTTCACTCTCCCATTTCGCTTCTAGATTGTGCTAGAAGCACAATTGGAGGTTAAGATTAACAGTGAGAAGACGGTAAGTGGTAGTACATGGTTAAAGGAAATCCTTGCAACAACTGGTCACCATCCTCCACCTGCCAACTTATGAGTTGCAGTTATCCATTACCACTAACGAGCCATAAACTTTAGGATTCCTTTTCTTTTGTCAACGCAACCATAGTGGAGATGGAATGGATGAACACCGTTATTGCTTGTTGGCATGATGAGTTGACCATGTGATTAATGTCAAGCAACATACTTGCTGAGTGGGTTGCTACTGTTATGATCATTTTTACTTATTCTAGCTTGTCATTTGAGCTGAATACAACTGATCCACCTGCATGGTTTGATCGATCACCCCATGGGCATGCATGATTAACAATCATGTTTGCTACCAACAAGCATCATAAATTATGCCATCATGTATAGTGCCTTCTACTATCATAAGGTCTAGGGAACATAAACATGTTTAATGTGCTTTCTGACTACAATCTGTGCTGGAAGAATGCTTTATTCTTGAAGCAACAGGGGCATCCTCATGTCTGTAATAAAAGAAAGTTTCATTACAATGAGTTATTAATTTTCTGGAAATACATGCTTGTTTTGTTTGCATGTCCATGCTTTTCAATCCCACCTTTTATCAATACTAATGACTGATAACACACACTTGTTTGATGAGTCAGTTGTTCAGATTTTAGTAGACTGTTTGGCTTTAGAAATCAAACCATCCATTATGGGTTGATCAATCATGGGATGATCCCATGAATTTTCGTGGGATGATCCTTTCCTTACTTCTCCATTCCGTGTGTGTTTTTGAGGGATAGGTGATGATTGTCAAACCCATTCCGTTCCTCCAACCAAACAAGTCATATAGGATTGAGTGGTCAATTAGCTCCTTAGTTGGCTCTGTGCATCCTTAGTTGATGCAAAGGCCAGAAGTTATACTTCCGTCATCCAAAAAAAGGTTCAATTAACCATCTCATTCCTCAAACCAGATGGACCACTATGCCTTTATCATTGCTGACAATTGATTAACCATTCTGATTTCCTTCCATATGTTAAATTATTTGTATAACGTGTTTGCAGGAGTTCAATATTGAGAAGCTTCAACTTGTTGAAGCTGAGAAAAAGAAGATCAGACAAGAGTATGAACGGAAAGAGAAGCAAGTCGAAGTTAGAAAGAAAATGTGAGACTTCAATTCCTCAAACTATTTCTGTTTTCCTGTGCTCTCCATATAGTCCCATTAGTAGCATTTCATGGTGAGGATTTTGCAGCATACAGTACATTACATCAATGCCTCAATACATTTTAGATACAGCTGGAATGCTGGATTCTCATTTGTGTGCAACATCAGTTGTAAAAGCTAGCGACAAACTACTTCAGCCACATGGTTAAATTGGCACTAATCGCTAATTTAACTGCACCTGTTATTGTGACACTTAAAAATCAAATTCGGATGTGTAGTTCAGTGCAGTAAACTTCACTGATGAGTCGACTGTATTTTATTTTTTAGACTAAATTGTGTGAACTGCTGCTTGCAGTTCAATCACTGTTGAAGTGAGTATATATCAGTCATGATCTGGATGTAGCAAAAGTCGTATATTAATAATCTTAGGATAGAATAGGTTAGAGAACTATTTGACAAAAAGGTAAATACAGAGTACAAACTGACATGACATGCATACTAACGTTGACACCTTCCTTGCATATTACATTTGTACTAATACGGTACTGATTGCTTGTTAGTAGAGGTTTCATAGAATCCACCTGTATCACTATTTCTGGGTTTATCCATTTGTTAACTGATGAGGCCTTGCTTTTTCCTTTATCAGTGAGTACTCTATGCAGCTGAATGCTTCTCGCATCAAAGTGCTTCAAGCTCAGGATGATTTGGTTAATTCCATGAAAGAGGATGCTACAAAGCAACTCCTGCGTGTCAGCCACAACCACCATGAATACAAGAACCTTTTGAAAGAACTCATTGTTCAGGTTTGTTTGAAATGCTGAATGCATCATCTGCTATTCTTGTCCTTTAAGCCTGTTTGAGTGATCCTTCTGAGAATTGTGGATCCCAAGAAGGTTTCACCTATATAATAAGTTCGATATGTGGAACTGAATTATTGGACATTGAAGTGTTAAATCACACCATAGTTTTTACAACTCTAACTGCATGCACAAAGGACCTAGTGCTAAAAGAACATCTAATTATGATTTCACCTTTAAACTTCTCTTATGGACATGTATCAATTTAATTGATAGAATTAAGTTTGAAATGCCATCTCCTTGTTTGTTCATTATTATTATTGAAAAAATAATCATTAGTCATATTGACTGGAATACAGGGTTTGCTTCGGTTGAAAGAGCCAGCGGTACTGCTCCGTTGCCGCAAAGAAGACCATCATCATGTGGAATCTGTACTGCATTCAGCAAAGCATGAATATGCATCGAAAGCAGAAGTTCATCACCCAGAGATACTTGTTGACCACGATGTGTACCTGCCGCCTTCTCCAAGCTCTCATGATTCCCATGAGATGTTTTGGTATAAATAGTTTCTAACCTGCAGCCCGCCAATATGCTATTGTATATCAGTCTAGCAAATATACTAAAAAGAAAGAAAGCTATCTTTTGGAGTAACAGATAATCTGCTCAGTAACTCTACAAACACGTATAATTTGGAAAATAACATCAATATGAGTATACAGGTCGGTCTTGGGCCTGTTTGAATGTGATGCATTGATGTTGATTTCTTTCTTGTGTGATCTTTAATGTTAATCAGAAGTTTAGTGCTGAAGACTTAACTCTACCCTGACCTGGACAATCAGCTCCTTCCCTGGCTATTGTTTTGGCATACATTATGACATTTGTTGAACAGTTGATATGCTGAATAGTATAATACTGCACTAGGTTAAGCCACAAATACACCTCTCTACCTTTAAAAAAAACTGATTGAATATAGGAAGAGAGCTGTAGAAGAGAGTGCTACAAGCTCCTGATATGGCATAATGAAGTGATCATTGGCCTGTTGCAGCTCTTTTTTTTGCATGGTCTATTGATTTTAGTATAGGAAAGCAGTTGGGATTTGAAATCCGTAGCTTCATTTCAATTTCAATACTTTTACTGTACTTAATCCTGATATGGATCCTGCTGTTTATGCTAATAATAATGTGTTTATGCAGCTCTGGAGGTGTTGTGCTGGCTTCTCGAGATGGAAAGATTGTGTGTGAGAACACACTTGATGCCAGGCTGGAAGTTGTCTTCCGCAAGAAATTACCGGAGGTGCCTTCATTTAGCTCGATTTTTAATATTCATTTTGTTCCACCAATTCCAGAGTTTACACCATGTGTAGAAAGTTGATACAAGTCTTTCAGTATTTGAACATTAAACAAGATTTATCACCCCGACACTGATAGGATACAACACATGCAGAGCACCTCCGTATGAAATTAATCCTTTTTTCTTCCCATTTCCTCGCAGATCCGGAAGCTTCTTTTTGGCCAGGTGACGGCATAATATGTGGATGTAATTTCAGCTGCGGTATAGCTGCTTCCATGTAATTAGCTGTGGGTTCGAACCTACAGCTGCAATGAATTCCACTTGTTTTTGCCAAATTGATTGTTTAAAGTATTCATCCTCTATGTAAACACTACCTTTGTTCATTATTATCGCCGAGCACCAACTGTTTGCACGCTTGTTTGCTCAGAGGTATAATAATAATAATAAAGGACGGTCAAACGTTCCATTTTCCGTGTAAACCTATTTTCCTGTTGTCCCTGACCTGTTGGTCTGTAATTTCGTATATTTTGTGTAACTCTGATGTAGTTCTGTACTGTACTATCCGCCGCCGTCAGTTCTACGTTGCTACTGCTGCTGCTGCTGTTTACAGGGGAAGAACTCACCGACACAGGAGCACTGAGGCTTCAGATTTCATTAACCGTGGTTGGTTATGTCTTATTACTGGCCCGTATCCAAATACTACCTGAAGGCTGAAGGCCTGGATGCACATTGAGCAGACACTATTTCTTTCTCTCTCTCTTGAACCAAAGAGCCAACACACTATCAACACTGGCTGTACTACTATCTTCCGTGTACCACACTAGCAGAATGCCACGGTCCTCGCGGCTCTGCACTTAACCAAGCCGGCCAGCGTCAGCCGTCCGCTGGCCGGCCGGCAGTAATGCAGGACGACGCCATGACGGTGAGGCCGCGCGCACGCTTATGGTGTCCCCTGAAAACTGCCCCAACTCACGGGGGCGAATTTATACGGCACAACGGCACCGATATATGCAAAGCTGCAGCGTGAGAATTCCTCTAGCATATGGCACCGAAAATCTTGGAACATTTTCTGAAGTTGAGATGCATTCGACCAGAATTAACCTTGCCCCATAGCCGTGGCGAGGTCTAGGAGTATTTGGTTTTCTGTGTAATACTATCCGGTCCTGGTAGGCTGGTATAGTGGTACGTGTGGTGTAGCCACCAACCTGGCATCCATTGTTAATTCGCTGTGGTGTGCCAAATATGGAGTTCGACCATGATGCAGGAATATGGAATATTGTAATGGCAGCACCTCCACGACTCCACCGTTGCCTGATACAGCGATTGGTGGTTTGTTTTGCACAGCTGAAGATGATTATCGTTTGGGCTGACAATCAAATCTGAAGCTAGGAACACTCCACTGAGCTCCTCGATCTCGACCAATATCAAAGAGATTTTTCAGTCTGATGGTTGTCTCTCTCTCTCTCTCTCTCCCCGTCTCTCTCTGACTGATTGATGCTGGTTAGATTAATCGAAGTGAGACCTGAGAGAGCACTATTTTATTGTTAGAAAACTATGGACAAATTAAATTACTACTTATTTTCAGACCACGGTTCTTCCTCTGCAAGATTTCTATTTTATTACTGTTTTTGTGGGCGTTCTGACGTTAGTTTCAAGTTGATCCAGATTGCGTTTGACCATCTGCCTATCCAAAGATTCGAATAAAACAGAATCGAGGAAGATTTGTTGCGTTCAACAGATATATGCATAACATGGATTCTGGTTCTGAACAATTCAATTCATATAGGTGTGCACATCTTCCGTGTAATAAAAAAAATACAACACATGTCATTGATAAGCGTCTAATTGTAAGAAATATCATCGATAATTACGACTGTTATAAAATATCATCGTACAAGTGACTTTCTCCCAAAAATATTATCATCACTAGAGTTTGGTTAACAACATTTTGTTAAGTGCTATATGATAACCATTGCATTTAACAACACAAGATGAAAGGAACCCCTAACGATGATGATATTTTTAAACTAAATTTGTGTGTTTGTCAATGATATTTTTAAAATTTTCTACAAATAAAAGCTCAATGCTAATTGTGGACGTTGATTAAGGCCATAGTATCTCCAAAATTATATAAAATTTTTGGATGTTAGACACTTTTATGAATTTTGAAGCTAAACAGTCATGTGTAAACTTGTTTTTTAAATTTTTACATTTTGAAAGGGTTAAGATACAAAACTGTATAAAAGTTATCTTGGAAATGAACTGAACCCTTTACCCCAGCATGCAGCAATGCATGCATTTACATGGATGACAGAAAAAAATTTATACATACATCTAAACACATATTATTGTGTAAAGTTTATGGTTAAATGTTTAGGAGTGTAAAAATTTAGAATTACAAATGAAATTAAACAGATAAGCGAATGACGCTTTGGATCTACTAGAAAAAACCTAGTCGTTGAAATGGGAAAGACATATGATACGGATCCGTATCGGAAGTATGACCAGGGCTACTTGGAACGGTTGATTTCCCGGTCAACCTCAAAATATCAACAAATGGTCTCAATGGTGTGCCGCCCACCTGCAGCAGTTAGCGGGTAAAGCCACTCTCTTAACAACGGAAAGCGATCTCAGCGCCGCCATGATCTTAAAGTACAGTAAGAAACAGCTGCAAGCTCGATACTCCGAGTAAAGCAGAGTTTGTGCGGCACACGTGACTTGGCCGTCGGTCCACCGACGTGCAGAGCATGGATGCATCAGAGAGCGCCATGGCATGGCATGGCAGCTTTTGAAGAAGGCAATTGTTGCCTAGTGGAGTAGTATACGACCCACCCCACGCAGCCCCTGCGCTGCGGATGGTTGGATGGAGAGAATCTGGCCGCCCACCATGCACCCCTCATGCTGTCGTGCATGGCTGGAAGCGCGCCATGTCACGCCCAGCTTTTCTTTAATCTCATCAGGCTCCAGTGCATGGCCCCTGCATGCATGTACTCTCCTCATGGTTCCGAACAAATTAGTCCTGTTGTAAACAAATTTAATGGCGTACACTTGTTCGAACTCCTCGGGAAATTAAAGCATGGTGGCGGTGTGAGGAGAGAGAACAATTAACAACGGGCATCGAACCGTGGAGAGCATGGCATGGGGAGGAGTAAACAATCTCTCGTGGGGCAGCATATATAGGAAAAGAGGCAACATGCATAGGAAAAGACCACCACCCCACACCACCCCTCGTGCAGCGGTGGAGGATGTACAGCGAGCCAAGGAATTTAGACGAGCGATCGAGCGAGCAGCGCAGCCGCAGCATCATCCAACTCGCGTGGCGCAGCATCTGGGCGAGCGGGGGCGGGAGCGAGAGAGATTCGCCTTCGCGCTGGCTTGGCGCTGGCGCCGGGTGGGCGGACAGCGAAGAGAGCGGCGCGCGCGGCAACGGCAGATGCCGTCGGGATCGGCGCGGCAACGGCCGCGGGGCGGCACGTGTTACAAAACCGGCCGTGCGCCCGCGGATCATTGGCACCTGCCACCCCTCGCGCGCAAGATCGATCGATCGATCTATCGGCTGCTTTATTAGGGTTTTCTCCGATCCGGCCGGGAGTAGCCCGGGATTTTCCGCCTCTTCGGCATAGCGGGAACAGATACAACCTAGCTGATCAATGGCGGTGCTTTACGATAGATAAAAAAATATATATTACTCTATTGTTTTCAAAATATAACTACATTTAGAGGCTGTTTGAATGACTCTCGTACTTTGTCATAATATATTTGATAAAGTGTGACATATGACATACTTTGTGTGAACACGAATTTGTTGGCCATAATTATCTATGACAAAAAACTGTATGACAAGTGAATCAACTTGCTAAAAAATATGACATAACTCATTTGTGACATGAACAAAACACTTGCCTTGGTTGGTCAAACTTGATTGCTATAAGTTCGGCAAAGCTTGACACTCAACCAAACAGGCAAACAGACCCCTAGTATTTAAAATTTGTTTCAAAATATTGTATAGCACTGTTTTACCTGTACTTTTTTCTCAATCAATCATAACCTTTCACCATTCAAAGTCTTAACCAATCAACTATTTAGTTTCACCAACCTTTTTTAATATCTATGTTCAACACTAAAACTTTTTATATTTTAAACGAAGGTAGTACAATATTATCTAAAACAAGTATAAAATATAATGTTACTCATGTTTTATTATCTTAATTTGATTTTATATTTAATTGTTCCTTAAAGGAGTATAGTCTATAGATTCACTAGTCACTGTCGTTTCGGCGGAAGGTGGAAAGGCTTATATGAAATAAGAGAACAAACCAAGAGCGCGCCCATCTACAGGAATATGGATTGGAAGCTACGGAAATGGTCTAATCACTACTATAGAAAAGTGCTTAGGTGCCGGTTAGGAAACCGGCTTAGGTGCCGGTTATCCCAATCGGCACCTATTTGCTGGCACCAATTGAAAAAGAAATAGGTGCCGGTTTAAGAACAGACACCTATAAGGTTCAAGGGAACAAAAAAAATCTGGCTCGATGCAAGCCGAGCCGATCCATCCACAGATCAAGCCGATGAATCAATGTCTCGGCTTGAGAAGAACATATCAAATCCGAACAGAAATTTTGACAAGAACAATTTATCCGCATCATCCATAGAACAAAAATTCATCCACAGATAGAACACTTCATCCACATCATCCACAGAACATAAATTCATCCACAAATAGAACAATTCATCCACATCAATCCATCCACAACAGATCAAATTTTGACACAAAAAATATACATCCCAGATTAAAAAAAGAACTCACAGGCTCACAGGTAGCTGAGAGATCTGAGGGAGAGAAGGAGACCGCCGATGTCGGTCGCCGCGCATCCTTGTCCCTACGCTGCCCCTTCGCCCTCCGTCCCCATCCCGGCCGGCGAGGTAGTTGAGAGATCTGAGGTAGAGAGAGAGATCGCCGATGTTGGCCGTCGCGCCGCCGCTGCCGCCGCCCCTCCCGCAGGTGGAGGGGAGGGCCGCCTCCCTCAGCCATGCTCCCGTCGCCGTCCTTCCCGCAGCCACGCTCCCGCTGCCTCCCCTCCCGCAGCCGGAGGGGAGGGCTAGCCGCTGCTGCCGCTGCCCCTCTCGCAGTCGGAGGGGAGGGCTAGCCGCTGCCGCCGCCTCCTCGCCGCGCTCACGTCGCCGCCCCTCCCGCCGGAGGGGAGGGCTAGCCGCTGCCGCCGCCGCCTCCCTCAGCCGCGCTCCCGTCGCCGCCCCTCCCGCGGCCGGAGGAAAGGGCCGCCTCCTCGCCCGCGCTCCTGTCGCCGCCCTCCCACGCCCGGAGGGAGTGCTAGCCGCCGCCGCCGTCTCCCTCGCCCGCGCCCTCCGCCACCGCCCGCCGCCGCCCTCCCACGGCCCTCCCGCCGGCGCCCCTCCGCCGCCACCGCCTGCCGCCGAAGTGAGAGGATAAGGAAAGAAAAGAAAGAAGGAATGAACGATGGAGAGGAAGGGAATGTATAAAAGGATGTGCTCTGTCCCGTGCGGTTTTCTAGGTGCCGGTTTTTTTAAAAAACAGGTACCTATAATATATTATAGGTGTCGGTTTTTAATTAACCGACACCTATAATTTATTGTAGGTGCCGGTCTTTTTTAAAAAAACCGACACATACACTATAGGTGTCGATTTTTTCCAGAACCGGCACCTATAGTCGTTTAAAGGTGTCGGTTTTTGAATTTTTGACCTGTAGAGGTGGGAAAAACACTATAGGTGCCGGTTTTAGATGGTCCGGCACCTATAGTGACGATCTTTATGTGTATTTTTGTAGTAGTGAATGTGTATGATTTGTGACAGAAGTTGTTTTAAGTTATTGTCTCCATTCAGCTCATTACGTTTTGATTTAGAGAACTCTATGTTGCAATGTTGTGCTAATAAATTTAAGACCAGATACATGTACGTAGGTGCTTGATTTATTTCTCATCCTTAGGTATATGTATAATATTTCCACATTATTTGCAAGTAAAAAACTTAAACCAGTCGAACCGATTAATTAGATGAACAAAGTCGACAATGTCCTGTCAGGACTCCTAATACATTGAAGGAATAGAGAGAAATATATACATACACTAAATATCTATTCCTATTATAATTTTTTTCAAAAAACAAAAACATCTAGAACCCAAATGTAAATGCGTGACTTTCCAATTATGTTGCCACATATCAGTTTGTTTACCTTTCTTCACGAAGAGATCTCGCTTAAATAACAAGGATGTGCACTCTCAAAACTTGTTTGTTATACAATTGTACTCCTAGTATGCTAACCACATAATTTGGGATGGAGAGGACAGTTCAGTAGCAAAGCTTATTGCTGAAGTCCCGCCCTACAAGGCTTTGGCAGATGTTGCACGGCTCTGTAATTTTTCCCCTCTTTTTCCCCAGCCGTAACAGGCCGTACACATTGCTTTTCCTTCATTTATAAAATGCCTGCATAAGATGGTTCGTTCCACACACACCACGCCCAAAAAGAAAAAACACCAGCAGAAACTGGATCGTCTCGTGGACAGGCAAACAGCAACTATAGCTCTATAGCTAGTGGTACATCTTGGACTGTGGACACAATGCATGCCCTGCACGCATGCATCATCCAAAACAGAACGGTTTACAATATTGACAACTCAATTTCACGTTATCACTTGGTACTTCGACACGTGCATGCGCTTGATTGTCCGGTTGGAACTACTCATCCAAAATACGTTACTTGTTATCATGAAAAACAATTTAAGTCTCCCATTCCAGTAATATCTAGTTCATACGTTCTTTTAGAACACTCGATCGTGACGCAGAAATCATCATTACAGAGATAGTTTATGTGACAATAATAAAGAAAACAAAAATCATAAATACTACGAATGTTAAAAGTTAGAAATCATGTCTAGATAAATGGTTGTTCTGTAAAAATTATTCATTGAGACCCTGATTTATATACGTAAAAGTTGAGACCGAGGTGTTCTACTTGTTATCATGAAAAACAATTTAAGTCTCCCATTCCAGTAATATCTGTTCATACGTTCTTTTAGAACACTCGTGACGCAGAAATCATCATTACAGAAACTGATAGTTTATGTGACAATAATAAAGAAAGAAAAATCATAAAAACTACGGATGTTATAGAAACCATGTCTAGATAAAAAGTCATTCTGTAGAAATTATTCATTGAGACCCTGTTTTATATATGTGGAAGTTGAGACCCAGGTTTATTTATGTAGAAAAGTTCAACGTAATGCTTTTATTTCTATTGAATCCCGATTCGACACTAACAATATTTTATTACATTCATAAATCAATTTTCCTTTCATACTAAGTTTCGCTATCGATAAGAATTCAAGTTCTTATTTAAAATGATATAAAAATTATATGTAAATAAAAAACTGTGTTTTTAGCATTGGGACTGTTCTTGTAGCGGGGAATCTGAAATCTCACATTCTAGCGTTACAGGAATTTCGGTTCATACGCTATACTCCAGCGTTTCCAAATTCCAACAGACTGGTGGCCATTATTAGCCGGTAGTCCTCGACTCTCGCCATTTTTCGAGTATGTGTGAAGCATAACTGCAGTATATACATTGACAAAATGAATGTCAGATGCCTGATACACAGAGAATGGTGATGGAGACGCAAAAGAAAAATACATGATTACTATATATGTTCCGGGAAAGCCATCCCCATCCTTAACCATATACTGTAGTATTATATCTTTCCTGGGTTTACATACTCATCTGATGAAGTATTCAATGTGTTCAATGTGCATGCACGTAAACACCACTTATCCTTGAAGTTGCATTTCCCTAAAACAGGTCCTAATGTAGATCCAAGCAAACTTCTTACACAAATAAAACTCATCCATACCCAAATAAATTAAACATAGGTCTTAATTATTACAATAGCTAGTTACAGAATGCCATAAGAGAAATTATCAACAGATTGCCTACTTCTAAATTAACTGACCTGAAGAATCTGAGTAACAGAAAGTCAATGTTTAGCAGGCTAGCTGCCCCTGAAACTGGCTTTCGGCAATGATCTCAGTAACCTCCTAGGCCTCGTGGTAATCTGAACACTGACCCAATATGTACGGACCGCAGGATGTGAATAAGAGATTTCCATGCACAGACACATTTACAATAGTGTTAACGTTGATATTAACAAATGCTTTACATGCCTGCAATTTTTAACTGAATATTGTATGTACAATAACAGCATAGCGTTGGGGACATTAATTCCTTCCTCACCAGTAGTAAAAACAAAAACAGAATCAAATCACACAGCTTAAGAATGAATGATAATCACTGTTGCTGACAAGCCATATCCAGACAGGCTTGGATAGAAGTCGATGGTTCAGTAGATTTCTGTCTGTAGATTTCCCAGGTAAAAAAAAAGTCCAAATCTTGGAACTGAACACATTGGACATAAAACCCATATAAGAATATTATGTCCAAATCCACACACACAAAAATTCTTTGCGCAGCAAATCATACAGCAAACAGAAATTATTAACATTAGCGGATGATTTTATGCACGAGTGCTTGAGCAAGGGAGCACCCTTCAGTCCAACCACAAACGGCGCAGAGCTAAATTTTAGCTCCCGCGCCATCCAGTCGGCTACCAAGAGATACATGCATGATTCTTGGTAGGTGAATGGATGATTCGGCAGCTAATAAAACCCTACAGCCATCTGAGAGTGGACTGAAGAGAGCTCTCTTCTTACACATATATTCAAAGCCACAATCTTGGAGCACCAAATGAAGAGAGCAAAACAATAAACAACGGGAAAAAAAAGGCAACATAGTTTATAAATCTGCATCTGCTAATCCAATGGAACTACGATGATAATGTGGGTCGCCATGAACTTGGTGGTTCATAAAGAAGTTGTTTACTTCAGATTATTATCGCAACGAACACCATTTAAGCAACTAACTAGATTACGAAGATGGCTAGTACTTGAAAGGCAGGAATAAAACACAAATGGAATGAAGGGGGCAAAACATTGAGAGAAGCTACGGTATCACCGGGCAGAAGAAAGAGCAGATGTGTTTTTGGGTTTAGCTGGCTATCGTCCTGGAGCTGGAAGGAGGCAAGGAGCAATGCCATGGCTCAGGAATCTGCACACAAGAGCCGCCTTAAATAGTTCGAAAGGATGGCTGACATCATTGCGGTCAGTACAGCCTGTAGGGCTACTAGCCTATAGATGGCTATGGCCTACAGATACTTTATTATAGGGGTACTTCACGGTTACCTTCAGAATTTCATTTTACAATTTTTATACAGAATTTTAAAATTAAATATCCCGACATTTTATTTTTGAAAAACGAAAACATTGCAGCCCTATGATCGGGTACATAACACGACGGTCTCATAGTGACAATATTTAGACAGTGGCACCGGTTGTTCCACGTAATGATCACATATATTATCACGGTTATGTCCTTTTGGCCATTTTCAGGGGGTAGTTTTATACACATTAAATACACTGTCACATCAGTTTATATGATGACATAGCAGAAAATTTAAGAGGAAAGAGAGGGAAGGGTTTCATCAGGATGAAACTCTGTATACACTGTTTCCAAAACTATAAAACCTGATGAAACTAGCACTGGGGACTACAGAGTTTCATCTCATCTCATCACGCCCAATCATATGTCTTGCAATTAAATGATATGCCCAGCCTATAAAACCGTGAAATGATACTTTGCATTGAAAGAGAGTGTTTCTTTCATCCACTCAAACATTTTTTATTGACATGTTATGTTTGGAAACCGCGAGATAAAACTTCTCAGTGAGAATAGCCTTAGGTTAGAATTTAATCCCTCTCACACATACGAAAATGACTCCTCTACATAATTAATTAAATATTAAATATTTTTAAAAATAAATTAATATCATTTTCTAAAATAATTTTTTATAAAAAAATAAGTATAATGCGCGTACGTTGTAATGAGATTTTAATTAAAGAAAAATATTTTATCATCATCTTTTAATTATTATACATATTTTGTTGTTTATATGGGAATCATATTGTTTTTTTACGAAAAGTAAAAGGTTGATGGGAGTAGTGTTTGATATGTAGATCCTCATGTCAGTTTTTTTAAAAAAATTAAAAGTTGGTAGTTAGGTTAGTGACATAAACAATACTGTACTACTTTTTTATAAGAAGTATAGTTTTTTTCTAAAAAATACATAAAAAAACGTCTGGTAAAAAGATGAGGGAGTAGAGTATGGGAGAAGTGAGAAATGAACGCAATCTTAGATGGTTTTATTTTGAAAACATATTGATGAGGTTATTAGTTTCGGTATATTATTTAGAAAACTAGAGACACTGAACAAAAATATTTCTCGGATTGATATATGAAATAACACGTGACACTGGAACATGGGTTTTTCCTGCTGTATCAGTAGGCCGTATAAAGAATCGGGAAAAAATGTGCAATACACAGGAGAAACCATTTAATCGAGTGCTTGTATACTTTAAGAAAAGGTTGTACAGATCGAAAGAGAGTGACAATAAATTTTTTTACGTAAAAACAAACGAAAATATTTAGGGAGGGGGACAGGCAATATGTTTAGAGTTTCGAGCACAATTATTAATAAAAATGAAACCATTACTCCATGGGATATTTTCTTTATGGGAGAGTATACCCGACATTGGGCTATTCCAATCTTATATATATATATCCTGCAAATTTAAGAAAAACTCTAGTAGTTCCAAAGAATCCCTTCTTGATCACTGCAGCTGGGTACCGCTGTTTGACTAATATTTTCTACGCGGAACTTGAAAAAATGTATTCTGTGTCCTACATAGCTCCATCCCTTTGTCAGCTTTCAGTTCAGCCGATTTTAAAGTACTTCTTGAAGCCCAACAGTTCCGAGATGCATATATTAATCTCTTTGGTCTTCTTTTCACGCGGAGCTTTAGTTAATTATACATAAAAGATCCTTGTTGTGTGGTTAAGTGTTTTTATGGAATATACTCATAAACTAATGTTTCTAGTTTATAGCTACAAAGCAAGGAGCAACAAACTAAAAAAAGATCATGTAAAATTATAAAGGAATATTTTTTAGAGTGAATTGTTTTGATCCACCTTTTATTATCAAAGATTCGGTTCGAATCATCATTTATCTAACCATTTTACTTTGGACAAGGTAATATTACCATTTTATCATTTTGGACCACACCACAATTCTCTTTTATCATTCCATATTCAGCATGTCTCATGCTAAAGGTGTGGTGTATAGCTTTGCAAGTTCATCGGTGTGCAAGACCGATGTAATTGAGGCCATTGATATGTGTGGTTCAAAGCAAAACAATAAGAAGTAATCCAAACTGTAATTTACCCACTTTTAATTTCATTTTTGGGCAGGCAGCTTGTAACATGCTGGTGCGTACCTTTGTGTTTTTCAGACCAATTGTTCACCCTTTAGCACTTTTCAATCTAACTTAAAAAAAAGCTCGGCCAGTGCTCGACCTAACATAAAAGTTGTCACGTGTCTAATTTTGAATTTAAGTAGTTTCTAAGAAAAACATTTAACCACTTTTGCCACGAAGCTTTGGCTCTAGAAACTAAGATTAAAAATTTGTTTTCATTAGACATACTTGCATATACATCATTCATTTCAAAAGAATCAACTTTTTGAAACGAATATGGATAAAAGGTATTTCGTTTGGGGAGAAGGGAGTAGTATACTCTAAGCTTATTATCAGTAAAAAGATTTATGAGGTTTTATACATATTAATCAATATGTCTAAATAAAATCATGTGTACACGAATAACAACTCTTCATGAGTAATTTTGATTATATGAAATAAGATTATAAAATTATATTAGAGAGAATAGTTTCAAACAATATTTTATTTTATTCATGCTTACGTGACTATCTTAGAAATATAAATATGAAATTTTTCATTAGATTAGCCTAATGATACGATTTTCTCGACAACACTTAATTAATTTACTTGTAACTGCAAAACGTTGGTGTAATTAATCCTTAGAGCCCCTGTGTGAATTAGGCATAGGTGATCTTTGATCAGCGTAGGGACATGCATATCTTCCTGGTTGGAAGCTCGTTTCCAATCCTAGATTCGTTAGCAAGTTCCAACAAAAGCACATCATTCTAAGCAAACTCGTCGCGATTCAAACTACTACTACTGGTTGTAAATATTAATATGTGCGCGCCCTTAAAAGTTTAACTAGACGAAGAAATACCGCGATGGAATATAGTAGTTAGTAAAAGATTATTTAGTGAATCATGTAATTCGTACGAGTTATACTTTGCTACTACTATATCCTTTCGAAAAAAAGACCGAGAGGCTGTTGTGTAATTGAAGATGATGATTAGATCTGCGTGATGACGAGAAGCGTGTGCAGACCATGGTTTTCTATTTCATACGCTTCTATCGTAGTAACATGGTTTTCGTACGAAAACCGTGAAAATCGCAACGAAATAAATAGTAATTTTCGTGACATTTTACCATACCGCGATTTTCGTCTAAACTGCGCGAAAATTACGCTAAAAACCGTGAAAACCGCGACGAAAATCGTGAAAGCCGTAATTTAAATTTAAATCAAATTTAAATCCGTGTCGTGCCGCGGTTTTCATTCAAACCGCACGAAAACCACGCCACATACCACGGTTTTCGCGACAAACTACGTGAAATTTAATTTTTTGATAATATATATATATGGGATAAAATAAATTTTTAAAAAATTTTAAATATGTACAAAATTATTCAAACGAAATTGTGGGGATACCGTGCCATACCCCTATTTAACACATGAAAACCGTGACGGTTTTACGGTTCTGCGTTCCTGGTGGAGAGTATGGAGTGGAGTACGTACGTGAAAGTTTTTCAGCAGTGGAATCAAATCAATGAATCTAAAGTGCAGAAAGAGATTTTGTTGGGGGAAGCTGTTTTAATCTCTAATTTCTCTTATTTGTTTAAAAACTATCCAAACGATTATAAAAAATAAAAAAATTGATAAAATGCATACTATATATATACATATATATATAATTTTATACAATCTATGATCCAAACTCAACTCATACATCGAGATATAAAAAATAAAATTAAGATATAAATAGTAGCACATTGTTTATGTTTAAATTTGTCTTTTTTTTATTATGTGTAGGTCAAACTTAAACTTAATTTTTAATTTTTATGGACCAATAGATATCACTAGATCTATATTATTATTATTTTTCAAAAAATTTTATACCTATTTGTATCGATTTTTTAAAAATATATAAGGAGATATTTCTTAAGGATTAGAATCCACCCTTTTGTCCGGGAGAAAAGACAGGGCAACATGAGACTCATGACACCGCGGTTCGCAGCTGTCTTCATTTTATTTTTTGATATGATACCCTCCTAGCTAGAGTATCAATTTTCACAACGTTCCTCTCAGTCACGGTCGTTTGACCGATCATATATTCTGATAAGATTCCAATGTCCCAGCTGAAATGGTTCGATCTTGATGGCATGGGACCTGAAATCAAACATGTGATCGTGCTGGACAGGATTTGCACTCGTACCTTACCTCCAGATCGAAGAGACTGTTCGAAAAAAAAGAGAGAAAACTTGGAGTATTTCTGTGATACTATTACTCAAATTAGTATATATGAGTTGTTTATATAGATTATATTATGTCCTGTTTAGTTGCAGCCAAAATGTGAAAAGATTTTAAATTTTGAATAATTTTTGGTATTTTGGAACTAACAATGAAAAGTTGGGATGAAAAAAATTTTAGTTTTAGGAGGGATTTGACAAAAAAATAAAATTTTGGATTAAAAGATGTACATAAAAGTTACATACATCATGCATTTACTACAATCAAAAAATTTTACATGCAAAATAAAAAAATTTTACCAAATTTTCCAACTAAATAAGCCCTAACGAAACAAGACCTTAATAGTAAAATATCAATGCCAACATCATGATAAGTTACCGTGATATGTAATGTCCCTGTCGCTGATAAGATTCGAGCACTTGACAATCAATTTGTCCCCTAACCTTTCTCAACCATTTGATATGTAAAACAGATGGACCACCAACCATTTTCTCAAGCGCAGCAAGAAAGAAGAAAAGCTGGTGGAAATCATTCCAAACACGTACTACAGCTTTTCGCCTTTGTAGCAGTTCAAAGCTTTAAAATACACCAAGCTACTACTACTACAACTAGTACTCCACATTGCTGCAGCTAGGCGCTTTGCAACGAGCCTATCTAGCTGCAAACAAGTTCCATGCAATGCAAGTTCCCATGCAGCCACATGCACGTCCATCTACAGGCAAAGTTCATTGCATCGGTAGTGGGCTGTTCCCATGAAACCCTCAGGCAACACTACAGCTGGTTTTGTCCCTAGTCTCTAACCTTATTTTTCTTCCTAAACTTTGCTCTAGTTGCACTTATACTTGCCGACAACTTCTTCGAAGTGGTGGCAATGCAATCACCTGAGCCTGACATCCGGGACCATTCTTTTGAGTATGACCGAATTAAGCTTTTTCATGCGTGTATATGGCTGCATTTTGCACAGAGCCCGCAACTGCTTTCGGAGAGATAATCTAGGGGTGTTCACGTGGAATATATTCGGCCTTGTTCGGCAGGATAATTATGTCATCAGGATATAGAATGGCCCAACTGGGGTAGTAGTAGAGATGAGTGAGTAGAGGAATTTTGTGCATTTTTAATTTTTTTTAAAGATTTACAAAAATAACTTCCGAGTTTGAAAAATTTCAAAACTAATCTTCTCCCGTCCTCTGGGAGGGCGTGAAGGGAAAAAACGCCCTTCCAGAGGGCGAAAAATCCGACATGGCAGACGGCCGTGGGGGGCCGTCTGCCGCGCGGTGGCATATTTACAGGCGCTCCCCTTCCCGCCCTTGGGAAGGGCGTTTTATCACTGTGCACGGGGGGCCGCCTGCAAAAATGCCGGGAGGCCGGCCTTTTGCAGCGGCCCCCTTCCCGCCCTTGGTAAGGACGTTTTTCACCGTGCACGGGGCCACCGCAAAAGGCCGGCCGCGCGGCATTTTGCGGGGCCCTTCCCGCCCTTACCAAGGGCGTTTTTCACGTGCTTACGGGGCCGCCAAAATTGCCACGGCCGCCCGGCAATTTTGGCGCGCCCCCTTCCGCCCTCTCGCAAGGGCGTTTTTACCAGCGCGTATATGCCGACTCTCAATCATTTCAAGCTTATTTACGCCTTTCCAAATCCGAAAAGAACAGAGAGAGAGGTGAGGAAGAGGAGGAGCGCGGCGAAGCCCCGCTGGATTGCGTACTTCATTGGAGGTAAATGCAATATCTCGTCATTATTTTGTTTGTTAGCTAGTATGTAAATAAAATATTAGGAAAAATATAAATTTGTAATATTTGAATAGGTATTGAATAATTTGTTATAGATTTGTAAAACAGATAGTTTAATTTAGATCAATGTAGATAATTTAATCGACAAGTAACATAGGAAGAATAGATAGATCAACAAGGATATTTAATGGACATTAACATAGGTAGAATAGATAGATCAACTTAGGTAGAATGTGTTTGGATGTAAGTGTAAATTATGTGAGTAGATGGTAAGCACTATAGAAAATCGTACGTATAATTTTGTTGATGATCAAAATATGTTTAGATATAAACTACGAGTTAATTGAATTTAGTTTATAAATTTTGGCAAACTGAAATGAACGAGTTACGATTGGCGATAGATGGAACGAACAAATCGATTTGGGAAAATTTAAGATGTAGACCAGAGAACATATTGTTAAAGAAATTAAGTTAGGCACAGAATCATCTAGGAAATATATTCGTAGTATGGAATAAATTCAGTTTCAATTTGTTTGTCAGGCACTATGGCAAGTAAGATCATATTTCAGATAGTTCACGGTGAAGGCAACGTTAGATACGGTCCAGAAGGTGTAGATTTGTCGAATTTAGGATGAAATCAAAGGGCATCGATAGGCCAGGCGAGAAAACATTTGAGTCGGTGTATAGTTGGTTGCTACGTGGATTTAAAGTGGATACAAGAGTGAACACAATGTCTCTATCCGTTGTAGTAAGTCGTGCAACAGAAGGATATTATTGGGAACTTATGCCTATTGATAATACTGAGTCGTGGAGACGTTATGTGGACATGGCACTTGAAAGGTCCTGGCCCCTTGTTATTTTTGTGGCACGCACGAAATCGATAGCGTAATACAATGCAAACGAGTATGGCGAAGGTCCAAGCAATGAAGCAAGCTTAGAGGAGGCGATTGGCGTGGCGGACGAGGAGAGAGAATCGAAGCAATTGTTGAAGAAATGGAGAGGGAGGATTCTGAAAATGAGCGGGCGGAGGGCGATGAATCATCGGACGAGGAAGAAGATGTCATGCCCGTCGATTGGGAACAAGCCGATTTCTCTCGGCTTGTTATCTCGGAAGGGCAGCATGTTTCATTTGAATACAAAGATAACGAGGTCATCCAGGGTGCTAGGTATGCTCATAAGGAAGACATGAAAGAGGCAGTGAAGCATTGGGCGGTGTCTTTGCATAGAGAGTTTAGGGTGGTGAAGTCTACGAACCGTGTGTATGATGTGAAGTGTATGAAGGATGATTGTCCGTGGCGCGTTCATGCATACAAGGGAAAATGGAATGACTATTGGAAAGTGAGCATTGTTGGTGAGCACACATGTCTCATTGCCGGGGGTAGATAAGTATCACCGCAACATCACCTCGGCGTTTGTTGCCGGTGAGATGTACACCATGTTGTTAAAAACACGGATTTTGAACCGGCTCCATTATTAAGCACATTGAGAACAAATTCAAGTATACTATTAGCTATGCGAAGGCTTGGAGGGCGAAACAAAAGATATTGGAGATGAGGTATGGCACATTTGAAGCATCGTATGACAATTTACCTCGTCTATTAGCCACCATTGCTCGAGAAACCCCAATACCTACTACGACATTCGGACATTTCCATCATCTACGATTCGAGCAAGAGCGTGCTGCAAAGAGCCTTTTTCTCGATTGGTGCTTGCATTAACGCATTTGTTCACGTCGCCCGTGCGTGCATAGATGGAACCTTTCCGACTGGGACATACAGAGGTCGATGCGACGGCGATTGGAGCAGATGGAAACAACCAGTGTGTTACCTATAGCGTTTGCATTTGTCGAGAGTGAGAACACCGAAAGCGGTATTGGTTCTTGGAGAGAGTTCGATGCCAAGTCGTTCGTATGAGGCCCAATGTTTGTCTCATACATGATCGTCATGCCGGCATGCCGAGGGCAATCGACTACCTTCGAATGGTTGGCCGAGAGGGGACTTCCGCTAGGTGGCATGATGTTCGGAGTAGGTGGTGCATGCGTCATATGGGAGCCAATTTCTACAAACAATTCAAGAACAAGCACCGATGGATCTATTCAAGAGGCTATGTGGTCAAAATCAAGAGAAAAATTCAATGAGATGTGGAGAAGGTTGGATGAGCGACAACGAAGCAAACCGACGAGCAATCTCGTTTGCCACAGTTGACGAGCCTGCTGTACCTCTTGGTCCATTGCATAATGACCCGCCAACAATGAGAAGGAGGTATGCACCATCAATACGTAATTTCTCCCACCGGATAGAGAATGAACCGAAAGAAAAGTGGTCTCGTTGTATGACACCGACGGAGCTCGATATGGTATAATGACAACGAACTGGCCGAGGTGTACAACCGGGTGATGCGAGGAGTTAGGGGCTTCCATTGGTGGGTATTGTGGAATTTATCCTTCATGGCACGCAGCATATTTTAGGGATAGATTTAAGAAAATATCCCCTTTAATGGTCGATAACAAAATTGTATTTGGCAACGTGGTGACGAAATATATGCAAGACAAAATTCCGAAGGCTATGAAGCACGAGTAATCCCCAAGGAACCCAAGTTCTTGATGCACGAGATCATGTGTGTCGACGGGAGAAGGCGAGGCATCAACCGTGTTCAAGCGTGCAGAATGTGTGCTTCATGCGGATGGTGGTTGTAGCCGCAGCTGTATGAAGCCGAAGCTTAGACATCTCGCCTTGCTCACACGTCCTTGCCGCACTGGGACTGCGGCATAGTTCCGTATATTTATGTGTCACCGTACTACGGAAAGAATCAATTTTTCATACGTGGAAGGAGGAGATATATGGTTTTGGGATATCTGGATCGTACACAACACTGCGGCCACAAGTGTTCTACATTTCAGATCCATCAAAGTTAAGGATGAAAAAGGGACGTCGTCAGTCGAGACGCATCAGAAACGACATGGACGAGTCCGAGGCCGGGGGAAGGACCCTACGTTGCAGCAAATGCGATGAGCGCGGACATACATACAAAAAATGCCCGAAGAATTCAGAAACTTCAACCGTCGAAGGTTCAGGACTTTCGGACAGCCCTCCGATGGTAGCCGTCCATCTGGAGAAGGAACAACAACGAGGCGACCACGTCCTAGACGTGCTCGTGCAGCGACTACGTCGTCCACTGCAGATGCAATGGCTTGATTATTTTGTTTGCTCCTTTTCAATCTAGTGGTGATCTGATATTTGTACTATTTGTCATGTTGTTGCCATCTGTCGTGCGTGTAATATTTATCATTGTGAAACGCAAACTGTTTTATTGTTGTTGTGATACTTATATGTTGTGTTTGTAAGTTTGAATTAAGACGTGAACTTTTTTATGTTGAGATATAATGGACCATTTATGTCATGTATTCATGTTGTTTTGATTTTTCTTATAAATTGCTTATTGTGTGCTTCATGTATTCATGCGGTATGGCGGACGATACACCGGCGCTTTTCGGCAGACGGTGGACAGGCGCATGGTCGTACTTGTCGGCGGTGCGGGGTGCTCACTGACCACCTTTCGTCCACGCCCGTCGCGTGAGTTGTTGCGTGTCGATCCGCGACACGTCCAGCGGTACGTTCAAACTCTTATCACTTATTGGACGAATACTATGCTTGATACTAATATTACACTATGTGTATGATATGCAGGTTACGTGAGTCCGGCCCGATCGCTCTCGCGACTCGTTGAGGCGCGTGCCCACGATCACGACCAGCCGACGGTTCGATGCGGACCGGTCCCCGATAGCTGCTTTGGTGGATCGGTGGCGTCCGAGACGCACACCTTCCATCTTCCTTGTGGGGAGATGGCTCCGACGCCGCAGGGCGTCTCCTACCGCTAGGGCTACCACTAGCCGGAGAGGCCGCGGGCCCGTGGACGGTGTTGGTGGATGGAGGGAGGACATCACCGCGCGCTTTGCTCAGTGATGAGGCTACCGGGGCTCCCGGTTGTTCGATCGATCTACCCTTACGCGACTACCGGCCTACGAAGACTTGGATTATGCGGTTCACGGTAAGTTAACTTCAAGACTTCGATATTTTTCATTACATCGATGTTTGTTAACATGGTTTTGTCCTTTGTAGGCCGACAAGCTCCACCCCGACGCCGACGAGTACTCCGTGCGATGCTCGTTGGAGGCGTACCTTTGGTTGTTCGGTGGGTGATGTTCACCAACACGTCGGGGAACACTGCAGAGAGGGGCCTGATCCACTACGCCCGGTCGATAGCGGACGCGGAGATAGGCGGCGTGCCTCAGTGGAGTTGGGGTTCAGCCGTGCTCGCAGCCACCTACCGTGGGCTGTGCGACGCGTGTAGGAAGACAGATCCGGAGCGATCTTCACAGTGTCCCCTTCTCTTACATGTGGGCTGCGGAGCGGTTCGCGATCGGCCGACCGGTCGTCGACACCTCTCCGTACGACGTAGCGCCGCTTTCGAGAACCCGGCCGACGGGCCTACGATGGGTTCTGCACTGGTTTCGACGCAACGTAAGTACAAAGTCATATTTCTTTCAAATATTTAAATTGTGTTGAACAAAACTTGTAACCACTTGATTTTTTTATTGTCGCAGCGTCGTTACGCCCACGCTCGGGTGAGACGGAGCTACCCGGACTTCGTGTCCGAGTTGGACCGTCTCCACGCACGACGTTGTCCGGGAGCCGTACACGCAGCAGCGGTCGCAGCTCGGGCGCCTCTAGGCCTCTCGACGTTGTGCACGCGCGACTCGGCCTACTGGATGACGTTGATCCCGATGGTGTACGACATCACCGTCGAGCCTCACCGCCTTGCCGAGTGATGAGGCGCGATCGCGCGGGATTCCGTGAGACGTCGGTTGCCGTTCCCCACCAGGACCACCAGTGAGTATTTCTATTTCAAATGTACTACTATTGTGTCAAATTAAATGGAACTATAGTTGACCTTTGCTGTGTACGCAGTTGTCTCGACGGGGACAGCGGGAGGCTCCCTGGGAACCACGTATGCAGCAATACGTGGCGGATCGGGCCGATAGCCACCGAGGAGGTGATCGGCGAGATCTACGCCCACTCCGAGGAGAACTACACCGCCTACCTTCGGTGGTACCTACGCGGACGCGCCCGCGAGTTACCTTCACACCGCCACGCAGCGAGAACACCGGCGCGAGTCACGGACACCTACCCCGTGCACCGAGACCAGGACTACTTCGTTGGGGTACGTCATGATTTGTCGCATTAAAGCCTTTGTACGTCATTATGTTTTTTATTGGAGCGAAAAACCTAACTTGTTTTGATTTTTGTAGGCCGACGCCGCACGGGCATTGAATGCCGAAATCGACTCGGTGATGCCGAGGCCGGACGCAGCATTCACCGAACGAGGTGGAACAGAGGATGACCTTCGAGCGGATGCAGACGACGGCACGGAAGATCTTGCGGATCTTCTCGTGTCATTCCGCCGTCGACGCGGTTCCTCCACAGGTGTTACAGTCCTCGTCCACGCGGTCCAAGACCGGATGGTCACCACACGGCTGGTCCTTCCACGAGTTAGTTCCACTCATTTTCATTGTGTCAACCCTACAACGTGATCTAACAAACCGAATGTCGCCTAGGTCCGACGCTACCGAGCGGGGATACGGCAGCGCGAGTGGATCGTCGATCCTCGGCCTTTCGCTACTCGGCCCAAGACTGCGAGCTTTTTGGAGCGAGCGGATCCTCCGTTCTCGTCCCCGCCAGCCGGGAGGTGAGCAAGCGTCGTCCGATGATTAGTTCACACGTGTTAGTTTAAGTCACCGATGCTTCACATTGCTTACATACGGGAGGATTCTACTCGACGGGGATTTTCCGGTCGGGGACTTCGTCGACGCAGCGGGCGGGTCCGGGGGAGGCGACGAGGGGGGGTCAGGTACGGGCGACGACTTCGACGACCTGGAGGACCCAGATCGGGACGTACTCGCCTCCTCTCAGCTCGGTGGAGCACCTCTACCACGAGCCGGGACCCGCCACGAGACGCCGCGCCGGATGTCCGTGCTAGTCGTGGCGTGCCCCCGACAGCCGACGTACTCTCGGGGGCACGTCGAGCACGCCTAGGAGGGATAGGGGTAAGAGGCCTCGTCGAGCTGCCGTGTGCAACAGTTTGTACAAATTATAAATATTTATTTTGTGTTTGATGTTTGTATATATCTATGTCTGTTCGTCGCACTCACATGTCACGAGATCCTTCCGTATCGTTCGCTGCATGATACTCTTACTAACGACAAAAAAACTTTCGGCCCAGTTAGACCTGCACGAGACATCGCTATCGCTTTTGCCCGTGATAGTCCCGCACGATACGTCGCTATCAACTTTTGCCCCGATAGTCCCGCACGATACGTCGCTATCAACTTTTGCCCCATGACAATCCTACATGATACGTCTCGATCACCGTTGCCCCGTGAGACATAAACGATACATAGATGTGAACCGTCACCTCCCGCACTATATATTGCCTAGATCCGAATACGAGCTCTTCAAATCTGCATTCTCTTTTCTACATTTACTCGCAATGAGATCTTCATATCATCCATTCCTTGAGCGTCTCCACCGGCGACTCCATCCTTTGAGCGGTTTTATTCCACCATGGTGTGACCGTCCGTTATGCCATTGTGGAGATGGCTGAATACTTACGTCGTCCCTCCTCGCCGAAACCGGGGAGACGATTTTTTCCAATGCGCCAACATTGATCGTATGGCTTATCTCGCACCGCTTTCATCTACAAAATCTTCACGCGAAAACACTAACTTGATTGTACATCGTGTTAACACCTCATGCGGGCATATCGTCGGGTGTGCAACTTCGTTGAGTGGATAGATACGGAGAACCCACGAACCGACGGAACACGTTACTACCCACTTAGCGAAACAAGGTCGACTACCTTCAACGGAAGGCCGAGTACCAACGTCGAGTTCGCGCCGAAGCTTTGGACCGGCCTATGGATCCGGGCACTACCCACATGGCGGGAACGTCCGAATGCCACCGTGGTCTACGTTGCCAAGTGGTAAGATCCATAAGACAAGCAACTAGAGGACAAAGATGCTTCGTGTGTCCCGAGATTGCGGATGACGATTTTGTCGTGAGTATAATTTTTCTTTCTTTAACCTTTTCGCTTGTTCCATTTTTTAACTCCGACCATAAAAAATGTGCAACCGGGAGGATGTACGTCGGTGTCCATACAAAGATTGGATCGATACGGTTAAACCCGCTTCGATCGGTCGACGGTAACACAACCCGAGTCCACCGAACAATTCATTCAGGCTTGGATGGAGTATGAACGTCGCGTCGAAATCGCAAGCTTAGCATGGAGGAACAACCCACGGGTTTCCCTAAATGGTCGAGCGTCCTATGTGCGGTTGTAGGGATCGTTGCAAGATGGCTACCTCATTTGAACCACGAACATATGGTCGGAGATATTTCATTTGCCCCAACTTAGACAATGACTTCGTTGTACGTCTTTCATTTTATCAATTATGCAAACGTCTTCGCTCTAGTGGCTCTCTAACGATTACATGTGTTTCTTTACGAGGGCATTCAAAGAAGGTGTGGATTCACTAGGTGGATCGACAATGTCATTCCCCAATATAACGGCTTAAAAGTAACGAATGTGAAACTCAAAAGGAGTACAACGCCGAGAAGGAAAGAGAAAATTGATGACAAGCTTATCGCCCTTGAACGGTTCCGTAGGTAGCCGAGCCTTCACTCGTGGGGGATGAGTTAGTTGTATTGCATCGTCCGTACCTAATGGGTTATGTAACACCGTGACAAACAACTCGCTTAACCATTGCAACTAAGTTAACTTGGTTAAAATAATATGTTCACGGTAATGCAAACAACATATGTACGATACCTCGAACATTTACACTTGCAACAATATTTACATTTGCATCCTTACGACCATAACATTTACATTTCAAACAATACGACAAATCACGAAGACGGTTACATTTGCAACAATACCACAAATCCAATGGATTTGTTATATTAGCACAAAATACAACGATAACATTTTACATCTCAAACAACACGAGAGAGTGGGTCGATGTCGATCGGGGCAATTAGGGTTTGGGCAAAAACGCCCTCGGAAGGGCGGGAATGGGCCCCGTAAGCACAGAAAAACGCCCTTGGTAAGGGCGGGAAGGGGGCCGCCTGCAAAATGCCGCCGCGGCGGCCTTTTGCAGCGGCCCCGTGCACAGTGAAAACGCCCTTACCAAGGGCGGGAAGGGCCGCCGCAAAAGGCCGGCCTCCATGGCATTTTTGCAGCGGCCCCCGTGCACGGTGAAAAACGCCCTTCCCAAGGGCGGGAAGGGGGCCACCCGCAAAAATGCCACCGCGCGCGACGGCCCCGCACGGCCGTCTGCCACGTCGGATATTTCGCCCTCTGGGAGGGCTTTTTTCCCTTCACGCCCTCCCAGAGGGCGGGAGGTGATTAGTTTTGAAATTTTTCAAACTCGAAAGTTATTTTTGTAAATCTTTAAAAAAAAATTAAAAATGCAAAAAATTCGTGAGTAGAGGTGGTTCCCATGAGAAGATCTGAGGGCTTTTCAACAGCGGAGTATGTATAATCTGACTATCAAAAGAAACGGAGAAAGTCGAGACATCCCACGAAATTGTCTCAAATTACCAGTTCATTTTCTTCGCATATTCCGGCTCGCTTCAGACCTTCGGTTACCACGAATCTAACAGATGAGCCGAACCTTCGGTTACCACGATCTATACTAGTACTACACTCGTACGGTAGAACTTGGTGGTGTTCTTTTGGCTTAGTTTTTTTCGATTAAGGCTCTGTTTAGTTTATCTCAAAATGTGTAAACTTTTGGGATTTTGATCACTTTTTAGTTTTTAACTAAACACCCATGTATAAAGTTGGGATGTAAAGATTTTGGTTTTGAAAGAGATTTGGCCCAAAAAGATAAAAGTATTTCTTGGTACTAGTGCTGGACTATCGCACCCCTCTCTTCTCCTTATCTTAGAAATCGTGCAGAAGTGGGCATCCATCCCTTTCTTCTTCGCCGTCATTATAGATGGCCAGATGGGCCGGGTCGTAGTGGGTCGGTATGGACACGCGTGTATTGTTCATGACACGGGCACGGGCACAACACGAAAGCAAACAGGCCGGCCGACACGACACGATTGGGCGTATCGTGCTTGGGCTACCGGCCGAGCCTGTGGGCCGGCACGACACGGCACGGTTACTGTACCGTGCTGGCCCGGTCCACGGCACGACCCGTGATGGGTGGGGAGGCGAATCAGCGTGCGATGCGTGGCGGGAGGAGAGACGGCAGCGGTGATGACACTGTGTAACAGCTAGCACGGGAGCCAATCAGGACACGACACGTGGGCATAACGGCTAGTTTAATGGCTAGAATTTCAAATTAGCCGTTGAAGGTCTAGAAAATTCAAAAATTCCAAAAAATATGAAATTTCGTCCTATAAATAGGGCATCCACCCCAGCCATTTCTCCTCACCCAAACATCTCATCTTGTGCTCTCAATTGCTTAATTTTGTGATTTTGACAAAATTTGCTTAAAATTTGTCAAAAATCACAATTAGTTTCATAGTTAAATAGTTTGATCGCAGAGGTGTGAAGAGCTCGCGGTTGGAAAGATGTAAGTGATATTCATAATTATGTATTATTTGTAGTTTTTTGTGAATTGAACGGATAGTCTAAAATTTGTTTATTTCGGTTTAAAATTTCAGAATGGATCTGAACTATCCATATCAGTCGTCGTTGTTCACTTTGGGTGATTTCGACCCGAATTACATGTCGGAGAATGACGATGCCTCCGGATCGGCTCCAATTCCACTAGCTGTGGAGGAGGAACCATTTCAGGCAGCGACGACGCCTTCAGAAGGATATTTCGGAATCGTGAGCGGTAGTGTTTCGACACACACCGGCTCGAAAAGATCGGGAACCTCCGGTGTGTGGCAGCACTTCGACGAGGTGAAGGTGACAGGCCTCGACGGAAGGGAGGTAACACAAGCTAGATGTAGAATATGTAGGAATACTTTATCTGCTAGATCTTCTAGTGGTACATGACACCTAAAGCACCATGCAGAGGCGTGTGTGAGGAAGCAAGGAATACAATTCTGGCAGCAACAACTGATGCTAAATCCGGATAGTACGGTACATAGTTGAGAGTACGATCCCATGGTTGCTCGGGAATCTCTTGTCCGATTAATCGCCAGACAAGATCTACCCTTGAACTTTGAGGAGTCTCCCGCTTTCGAACAGTACATTCAGCAATCATACAATCCTAGGTTTAAAACTGTTAGTAGGCAAACAACAACCTGAGATTTGGAAAATGTTTATCAGAAGGACTGTACTGCACTTAAGGAACTATTTAGTACGTGCACTTTTATTTGTTAGTGTTACCTCAGACATATGGAGTAGTAGAGCTAGGGAGGATTACCTTAGCATAGTTGTTCATTTTGTTGATGATGATTGACAGTTGTAAAAAAGAGTTCTAGGTCTTAGGTTAATCGATATTTCACACACAGGTGAAAACATAACTGAAAGAATTAGGGAGATAATTAATGAATTTAATCTTGCCGATAAAATATTTGCAGTCACCCTAGATAATACATCTGCTAATTCTAGGGCAATGGAAATATTAGAACCTTTATTTTCTGTTTATGCTCAATCTTTTCTATTGCATCAGCGTTGTGCTTGTCATATAATAAATTTTATTGTTAAGGCTGGGATGAAGAGAGTAGGTGATCACATCGACGCTGTTCATCAAGCAATCGCGTGGTTATAACCCACGGATTGCTACATGGAAGAGGTTTTGCCATGCGGCCGGTAAGAAAGCACGTAAGTTTGCCACCGATGCAGGGCATCTGTAGAATACAACTTATTTAATGTTAAAAGTTGTTTTAACTTATAGTGATTTACTAACTGATTTTGTTCAGTCACGTAATGGCCCAGAAACATTGACGGTGGGCCAATACTGACTAAGCACGTTTGGGCCATTGTCCAAAGATTTTACCAAATTCTTAAAACTTTTTATGATTGTACTCTTACTCTGTCCCAAGTTTATTATCCAACTGCCAATTTAATTTTGCATAATATTCTTGAAATTGCTACTTTGTTTAAAGAATATGAAAATGATGAACTTCTAACGCAACTTGTCTTTTACATGAAACAAAAGTATTTAAAATATTGGAAAATATACTTATGTTGTACGCTTTTGCTTTCATTTTAGATCCTACGGGTAAATTAAGGGGATTCTCCACTATTTTATCACTTATTGGAGATACTGTACGTGTAGATTATAGTCCCTTTTATAGTGAGGTTAGGGGTAAATTATATGAAGTTTTTGGAAAGTATAAACAAAAGTTTCAGGGAGTTCGCCAACAAAGACCCCTCTTGTCCCCACTATAGGTAAGAAGAAGATACAATGGGTTAGAATTTGGGGTGGCTCATCTTCGAGCCAAGGTGATGGCAGTTCGTCGGCTCCAAGTGGAGACGCCTGCCGAAGAGTTGTCTAGTTATTTGGACAACGACGCCATCCACCATGAAGCACAAGACTTCAATGTCCTCGGGTGGTGGAATGATCACAAGATGACATATCGCGTGCTTTCAAAACTAGCACGGGATGTGTTGACGGTGCCCGTGTCAACGGTGTCCTCTGAATCGGTCGTTAGTCTGTGCGGTCGAATCATCAAAGACAGAAGGACGAATTTGAGCAGCGACCACGTCGAAATGCTTCTAAGCGTTAAAGACTAGGAGCTAGCTAGACAACATGACCAATACACTGCTGACAACCAAGAATTGGTCGTCCAGTTCGAAAACTTCTACTTAGATCCAAATCAACCCTAATAGAACTTTGTTATAAGTAGTTATGACCTTTGAGCTGTACTCTTTTGTTTGTCATGGTTTTCTCAGTTTTCCCTATGAGTTTTTATATAACAAAGTTTTTAACGAGGCAACATGTATCATTGTATCATATAATGATATAAACATCAATAAAGGTCATTACTATTTTTAACATATTCTTTTGTAATATTTTAGTAAGTGTGAATTTTTCTTTCAATACTTTCAACATGATGAATCTATCATTTTTCAAGATGACAAATAGATCATTTTTTTATATTTTCAACATGATCAATAGATCATTATTTCATTTTTTACTTTTATTTTCAATTCTTATTTTTTTCTAACAAAGAATAGTGCTGCGGGGTTTTTTCCACTGTGCTCAACGGTCGGCCGTGCCTTTGTAGGCCCGTGGGTCTTTGTGTGTGCCGTGCCGACACGGGCACGGCCCGCCCTGCTATGGGCCGTGCTTGGGCCGGGGGCGAGGCACATGGGCCGGCACGGCACGGTCTGTCACAGTAACCGTGCCTAATGGGTCGTGCCTAAACGGGCCATGCCTCACCCCTGCCGTGCCAGGCCGTGCCGTGCGGCCCATTTGGCCACATATAGTCGCCATCGTCGCTACTCCATTGCCAGCCATCGCCGCCAGATCCACCGCCAACCATCGTGCTCGCCTGCTCCGCACTCAAACCCTAGCCGCTCGCATCTACCCCGGGCTCCGCCGCGACCACCGCCGCAAGGTCGTCGTCATCGAGACCGAGGCGGGCCAACATCTCCCCCTTCCGATCCCACCGCACTTTGGCCGCGGGCGGATAGGGGCGGCCCAGCCACCACATCCTCCTCCTCCTCCGCTTCCGCGCGGCCCACCACCCCTTCCGCGGCGTTCGCGCCCCCCCACCCCCTCCGCGGCATTCGCCTGCTCCGAGATCCGTTCCCAAATCGGTGGGGCTCAAAAGGGTTTGGGAGGCTTGCCCATGTCGACGCGGATCTGCAGGGAGCCAAACAGAGGGAGCGCCGGAATTGGGTGGTTTGGACGGGGAGGGGCCGAAAAGGGGAGCCTTGGATTCCCCGAACCACGCGCCACTTAGGCAGTGGTGATCCAGAACTAATACTACTAGTAGTGGATGCTGGCATGTAGCACGGTGGTGGTAGTAGCCGTGGAGCCCTCGTCATCCATCACCATCGCGTCTTCGTCCTCGTACCTCTCAAACGGGACCAGCTCGTGCTCCGTCGCTCTTGGTGCCGCCGGGCGGTGGTGGCCCAGGCGGCGTCGGTTGTTGTCATAGAGGGGTGCGGCGACGGCGGCGGAGGAGGAGGAGGGAGCAGCAGCGTGGGGCGCAACGCCTTCCTGTTCCAGGTGAGATACAATGGATACTGTAAACGTGAATGCCTCAAGTTTATGATGTGATTCATGACTTCTGTGAACCATCATAGCTGGTAAAATCTGGGGAAATACTGATGAAATACAAGCAATGTAATCCATCTCTCCATATGCACAAATCATGGATTTTTTGAGCAATAGTGCTATTATATTGTGTTATGTTTCACATTTTGTTTCGAGTTGCTTCGTGAAAGCATTTGCATGCAGATGTTTTCATTGTCCCATGTTGCAGCTGGGTCAGGATGGTGGATGTCAGTCCCATAGGACAATATCTGTTAGTCAAAAATAGTATGAGCAATCTGTATATGTATTTCTGCCATATACAGCTCGTGTGTGTTTTCCTTTTATCATCAATTTTTCATTCAATTTTCTTACCGTGCAAATCTGTTATTCATGAGATTGATGAGGATTGTAGCATTTAATAGGGACAAATCTTTCTTTTTTACAATAACCTAAAAATTTACACAAGAAATAAACACCTTTTTTGTGTAAGTTACACCCAAAAGTTTTAGGGTGTAAAGTTTACACCCAAAATTAAAAACTAAACAGGGCCTAAGATTCAGATTTTACCTCGGTTTCTGTTAACACCTTTTCTAACTTATTGAACGGTACCGTGTAAAAACTTTCTACATAGAAGTTATTTAAAATATCAAATATATCCATTTGCAAAGTATAATAATTAAAACTTAATTAATTATGTGCTAATAAATTTCTTGTTATACGTGAGCCCACTTAATTTTCATCTTATCAGTTTCAAACACCAAGTTTGTGGTGTAGATTAGAGGTGGCAATTTCCCTCGTGGGGGTGGGGCCCCTGCGAGGACCTGTCCCTATAAGGGGGGCAGGGCGGGTGTCACGCCCAGAAATTTGTACAGAATTTTCGAAGCTGAATGTGCATTAAATACCCTGTCCAGGACCAGCCAGGGATACACAAACGACAAATTGTATATACAGATCCACGTCTTAAAAACATATAAAAGTCTTACAATGCAGCGGAAAGGTAAAATAAACTTAAAGACTAAGCTTCGACGCTTGCGGCGCGGCGACACCACTCCACAGGCATCCCTTGACGGCATCCATAAGCCTACTCATCGACGAACTCAACTGCAGCTTCATCCTCTAGCTCTGAGGTGGGGGAAAAGGAAGCAAGACTGAGTACATTCCATCGTACTCAGCAAGTCATACCGAAAGGAGGTATGATGCAGGGTTATTCCAAGGGGAGGCTAGGGTTATCCTTTGCTCAAAGCAGACATTTCACAAAGCTAAGTTGAAGACTGTAAAATAGTAATTAAAGGTAATTAAACAATATTAATCATCTCTGCTCAACGCTAAACCACGTTGAGTCAGGCCCAATCCATCCAACTATTCTATCCAATTCCACCGAATCAGGTTATTATCATTAGTGGGACTAATCACGGTGTATCTGATCGACAGCCCATAACCGCGGGCGCGACTTTTCGAATAGTTTGTAACTCTGATCAGAGGTGTACGTCTGTACCCACAAGACACAGCCCCACAACACGTTTCCGTGCGTCGACATGCCACCACGACATATCGAAAAGGGGTATGTGACAGGACCATTCGCATAACCCTTCCTGACCAAGCGACACCACACCTCACGTTTCGCCCCCACCTTTATATCCAAGGTAGGCAGCCCCCTCTCGTGCCTAGGTGAATCCGGCAGCCGCATAGACCTTGCCCGGTCCATCCACACTCCATCACGCTCACCCTTGCCTGGATGCGTCAGCCAGGAAAAGCTACACTACAAGCCTAGTCGTTGCCCATGCTGGCTTGTGGTACACACTAATAATTCTTCTAGGGTTTCCCGTGAACCGGTCCTTAACTGCCATGGGTGCGTCTTGCAAAACCGTGCACCCACAGCCCACCATTTAGTCAAGTTTTAATTAACCGTTATCCTTTGCCAACAACATCTTCGGTCTCAGATCGTCATTTCATGTGAATAAAATCTAGTAAAATAATTCTCCCATTAATGATCTAGTGGTACTAATCAAGCTAAACATGTCCTAAACCTGAAACTAGTCAAATTAATTCCCAAGCAATCAATAAATAGGGTAAACGTCCTAGGCTTAGTACTATAGGTCCCATCCCGATTACATTATAAAACAATACAATTTAATAGATAAAGCGAGAATAATTTATAATATGGGTACAACATGATCAATGAAAGATGACTTGCCTTGGTCTTGCTCCGACTTAACTTCAGCGACTACCTCAAAGTACACGGGAGCGTCCTCGGAACCAAAATCTACTGACAAACAAAGCACATCAAAAACAGGCTATTAGACTACTGAAACAGACAGTTAAACTATTTTTAATGTGTTCTAGAAATTTTTATGAATCCGCTGCAACTTGAACGGACTCAAACGGAGTTTGTATGAATTTTGTGTGATTTTTAAGAGTTTTAGCCTTTTTACTAATTAAGAAAAAGAAAAACATGATTTACGGCGCAAGCGCCCTAGGGCTGCCATCACGTGGTGCTGACCAGCGGGGCCCACTGCACGGTGACACAAGGAGATGGGTGCGAGGTGGACCGAGTCCACCGAGCCCAGGGAGAGGGAGTTCCACATGGCGGCTTGCCACTGGTCGGCTCGGCTAGAGGGCATGGGAGGGAGTCGGCACTGGCCGGGCTCTACCGGCCTCGCCGACGGCAAGGCGGCGCGGTGACTGGCAGGCAGCGATGCACCGGACGGCGACGGCGCAAGGTGGCGGCACGCGAGACACACGCGGCGCACGGGAGAAACATGGCCGGCACAACGATGACCTCAACGGCGCTGACGCACGGGGAAAAAGGGCAGCACGACGGTTGGCGGACGACGCGCACGCACACACACGCACAAAGGCGGGGTGCGGCGGCACGGGACCAACGCAATGCACAGAAAGAAAAAGAAAGAAAGGAGAGAGAGATGGCCATGGCCTTACCGACGACCGACGATGGGGAAGAAGGTGGCGACGGCGTGATTTAGCAGCGAAAAGTTGGGGAAAAGGTGTTCTCGAAGTTGGCGAAGGTGATGGCGGCGTTGGTTTGGTGCGGTGTGTGGTGGTTCGGCCGGAACAGCGATGGAAGCGGAGCTCGGCAGCGGCGGCGGGTGCTTGCACACTGCGGGAGCTCGGGAAGGCACGAGTACAGGCAAATGCAAAAGGGAGAGGTGCTATGCGGTGCGGGGAAGCTTTATAGGGGGAAAGGGCGGCTCGGACGTGGCCGGAGGAAGCGGGAACGCGGCGCGGAACATGGCGAACAAGGCGACAACCGAATTTCGAAAGGCGGTCGATTCGGCACTCCGGGCGTCGCACGGGGCGGGAAAGAGGGGGAAGTGGGGGAGGTGGCCGGGGAACGCGGGGTGATGCGGGCGAGAGAGAGGGACGTGGCCGAATGTGAAGGGTTACGCGGAGGCTACGCTAGCCGAAAACAAAAACTTTTACCGCGCAAACCAGAACACTTGCAAGTAAGGGTCGATAGATCGTTACCGATTGGAGTAGAGTGCGGAATAGTCAATCAGGGCAATCCGATCCGGAACAGTGTAGCCGATTCCCGGAGACAGCCGATTCGCCAATCAGCCGATTCGAGTTGTCCGGCCGCGTTCTCACGACTCGCTCCGATCCGCCCGACCGCACCGATTCCACCACGCCCGATCGCTCCGATTGCAGCCGATCCGGCCGATCAACGCGCGCAACGTAGCGCCGCTCTACCGGTATCCACACGTCCGGGGACGAACGCCGTACACCCGTGTGCTAGCACGCGATGCAAGGCTAGGGTTTGGCTCGAAAGTGGGGAGGGTTTTCGTGGAGATTGATCTCGACGACTTCTGTTGCACGCGATGCAATTGACGTCTCGCAGCTCTCCACCCCTCCCTCCTTTATATAGAGTTGGCCGACTCGGACTAGTGGCCGATTAGGACTCTATTTTGAATCGGATCCTATCCGAATCTCACAGAGTTGGCTGCCCATACGTCGTAAGCCCATAGGACTCTATCCGATCGGATCCCTATCCGATCGAGCCGTATCCGAGTCCAACTCGAATGCCTGTTCTTATCCCCTTAAGCGTGCGACCACAGCAGGTTCGGGTATACTCGGTTTCGGCTATAGTCTAACTTAGCCGACCGTCGGCTCGAGTCCAACTCAGGGCGACTGTCACGCGACGCCTAGCGGCACATATTGACACCATAGTATACAAGAATATAATATCGTCTCTGAACCTGTAATGTGTACACAAATCCCTTTGCCTCACGATACCAGTTAAGCTATAGGCAAGATGTGTGTCATCCCTTCAATAGCTTAACCATTCACTCGAACCGTATTGGATTATCTGTCTGTTGATTGACTCCTCAATCAACTTAGCATGGCCATGCATTTCCATAATCCATTACCTCGAGGGCCCAGATATCTCTCCAAAGGAGGGGCAAATTCCATCTTGATCACTCACATCCCACTCCATGTTTCATAGCAAACCCGAAAACTACCTTTATAACTACCCGATTACGAATAGCGTTTGGTAGTCCCAAAGTAGGCTACTACACATGTTGGAATCCATGGTGATATCAGGTCTAAGGACTTTGTACCAACACTACCTGAGACCAACTAATGGCACATTAATTCCTGTAGTGTCTCATGGTGGGTCTATCCAACAATGTGTTCTTCAACACATATGTCCATGTTTATTGATTTGGTATCTTCATACCCATGATCTATGAGACATGATCATCAATCAATAAACATGCCGATCTTAGAATCATATTTGTTCCAACAATATGACATATGATCGTGGATCGTTTAGAAATAGATTCATACATAAAGAGTCTCATAAATAAGTCACGTACTTATTGATCAATACAAGATGTCTATTTCATGGAACCGAATAACACTTTATTCATAAATACATAAACATTGACGTGATATCCAACATCTCCATGTTGCCTCTAGGGCATATCACTAACAGAATGGAGGTGCCGCTCGGACGTGCGCACACGCGGGGCGGAACTTGCGGCCTAGGTGGTTGGATGTGGCTGGAGGTTGGGGATACAAGCGTGCCCCACCTGTCATTGCCCCAACCCGGGGAGGGGGGAAACATACTTCAACCGCTGGCGGCTTTGGGCGATTGGGCCGGCCCAAGGGGGCACGAGGAGAGAGAGGGAGGGAGGAGGTTGGGCCGAAGGGGAGGAAAGGTGGGATTGGCCATGTTGATGAGAAATCATTCCCATGCGCTGGCCTGGGATATCTGCTTAACTCCAATACAGGTCCGTCCTTGGCTACCTTCGATGAACTAGGCGTGCCAGCTGGTTTGATCTCCTAACCAACAAGAAATAAATAGATACATGCGTTAAGGTTAAGGTTAGATCCTACCGGCTCGGCTCAAGGAATCAATTTACATATAATTGCTATCCCAAAGCACATTTAAACTAAGTGATTGGGATAGATCGGTTATGTCGAGATAGTATAAACCACTTAATCTAAATATACCTCAGGATAACAAATATATGCATTTATAACCTAGCCGATGCTACAGATCTAACGTGAATCGGCTATTACTCCGACACATCTTATGAAAAGATATTAATCTAACCTAAATGCGTTAAACCTAGATCAATCGGCTATCGGCTGATACCAACAGATTGATACTAGCTTAAGGCATTTAACTAGATTGAGATCTTAATATAAGAGGCGGCTTTAATATATCTAATAGTAAATGACACTAAAAGATAGTTAAAACAGATAAGGCCGGCTGAAACCATGGCACTGTCTCTAATGATAAACATCTAGCCGAATAGATCTTAATAATTCTAAGAGCGACTTAATAGGTCATAATGATGCAACATTAAGTAAAAAAGAAGTACTAGATTTATATGAACTGATGTAAACCCTCGAGACGGTGGATACAACATATAACCTAGTTCAACATCTAGATCTAGCTCTATCGGCTACTGTTTTCTGAGAGAAACGAGCCGATGGCAAGATAGATCTAGATATTACTCTAGATTATATGTCATATATGATAAATTGCGCAGTCTATAACATCAAATCTAGAGTATCATGACGATGTAAGCACTAGATTCAATGACACAGACTACTAATGACAAGTGTTTACCTTATTCGGGGGTCAAAATCGATGCAGCCCGAAGCGAGATCAAGAACTCGTCTAAAAGAAAAAGGTTTGGCGATGCGCCGAGTTTATATTGATGTGTGTATATTTTACAAAGAGCCCTTGGGTCTTATTTATACCCAGGCATAACAATATTCGTGTAAGACACGGTTTCTATCTTATCCACTATTTAAAGTATGACAATATCCCTCGGGACACAGCCCCAATGTCGTATCACAAAAGGAATATCTATACAAATTCCTATTTTACAGATACAATTGCCGTTACAGGACTCTATCCATATATGACAATTATCTTAACGAACATTTGGGAACCGAATCTTCCTTTTTCCTTCAAGCTTCTTTATCGGAAACAATTCCATCCTCTTGTCTGAATCGAAATCGGCTATCGGTTGTCCCTATCCGATTCGGCCTTAGCCGACTGGTTTCCCAGCCGATTTGATCGTGGCCGATGCGGCCTCTGTTTCTCCGCAGATCACTTTCTCGATCCGATTCCGCTTCAATTCCGACCTTGAACTTAGGGATTTGGCTACCAAATTTGGTCGTTAACAGGCCGGCGGGAAGAAGGAGAAAGGAGTGGGCCAAAGGCCCACGGGGAGGAAAAAAAGGAAAAAAAAAAGAGGAAAAGGGGAAAAGGAAAAGAAAAGGCCTTTCCTTAAGGAATTTAATTCCTATTAGCATAATTTAATTTTAAAAATTGTTTTCGATGCTCAAAATTTCGATAAAAATCCTGTTAGCATATTTTGACGCGGGAATTTAAGAAAAATTCCACCAAGCCATTTCCAATTATTAAATGGATTTTAAATTCCATGTTTGTCTTGTTTTAACTTTCTCGGCCGATTTCTTCTTGCACAATTTCCGGGTGATTTTTACACTAAGGAGAAAAGCGGGTCGTGACAGCGGGTGAATTTTTCAACCCGTAAGGAGTCAGGGTCGGGCCCCCAGAATTGGGTGGTGCGGGAGCAGGGGAGGGAATCCACCCACGGGTGACCCGTGGGGCTCAGGGAAGGTACATTACCACTTAGAATATAGCCCATTATAAGACCAAGAAGACCAACTTGATAAAATAGTGGGATATATAAGCGAAAACCCAACTCTGCCAACCCTATCTCTCACCGCCTCCTCCACCCATGTACTCCCTTTCCCTCCTCACAGCCACCGTCAGCCCACCACACTTTCCCTTTCAATCTCGGCCACCTCTCCCCTTCCCTCTACCGCTACCTCCTCACAGATCCACTGTTGCACGTCCCCTCTCCCTCCGGTCATGATCTTCACGATGTGCCAGCTGCAAGCGAGGCAGCGCACAGGCGAGTACGACGGTGCAGACTCCTCATCGTCCCCTCCACCCACGCACTCCTTCCTCCTCCTCACAGTCGCCACCAGCCCGCCACCCTTTCCCTCTCAGTCTAAGCCGCCTCTTCCCTCCCCTCTATCGCTCCCTCCTCACAGATCCACTGTCGCTATCCCTCCGGTCTTCACGCGGCGGCGCGGGGGAGGGGGGAGGGGCGGTGCGCGGGGTGGTGCACGGGCGACCAGTGGGGCAGCTGTTGACGGTCGTTAAGTGCAAACGTTAACCATCAACTCCTAAATAAAAGAATACAAAATATAATATCAAACTTGGTATGAGTTTATTACTAACCATTTCCACTATTCTTGGTAAATTTATGTATGCAAGTAATTTTGGGAGAATTTACACCCGCCAAGCGACTAAATATACCTCCGACCAATCATACGCGGGCACAAGGATAAGAGCGCCCACATGTCAGTCAAAACCGACTAAACTTGAGCGAATCCATTGCTAGCTGTCATAGGGGCCCACCTCTCATTCACTGGACAAAGTCGGTAGCTGATGGTCGTGGAGCTAGTTTGGCCAAACCAGGGCTGGTGCCTTCGGCTCTCCCCTTACACATGGCGACTTCCCATTGGATGGTGATGGAGGTTATGGGTGCAAAGACCTCCACAACCGTCATATGGAGGCTATAAAAGGAGGATCTCAAGTCACTCCCAAAACACACAACACAATAGAGTACAATTCACTTTCATATCTTAGACTTTGCCTTAGTTTGTGGGATTATAAAGAGAGTGAGAGGAAGCTCCTAAAGGAGTGCTCTGAATAATCAAAGTTTCCTCCGAGAATTTTTAGAAGAGTGTTGGACTTGTCGGTATTCTTCCATTGGAGTTTTGATAAGTGCTAGAATTTTTAGCCTTCTTCTGCTTGTACCTTGACGAATGCTTCTTTTATAAAGTAAGTATTCGAGACATCTTTTATGATATTTAATTAGTTTATTTAAGTAAGATATATTCTCATCGGTGCGGGTTCATCGTCTTGTTTATAATTAAGTGCTCTAGTACTAGGACTCTGGATAAATAACAAAAGTTCCTGCGTGAGGCTAGAGTAGTAATCAATAGCTTAGACGTGATGTCTAGGTTAGCAATTACCTTCGTTTTGTTGTGTGCTTCATGAAAAATGAGATAGACGATAGGTGGTGATAGTCCTGTCCGTCATTTGTATCCCTCCATGTTTGAGTATACCATAAAGCTTAAGGCCAAACTTAGCTTGGCAGAGCAGGGGAGGGCCGATGCCCAAGGCATTCGATAGAGTTTTAACTTTAACTTAAGTCAACTAATTAAATGCATTGGAATCCTCTCTAAACCTATCATATCATTAGTTGTTGTCTTTGGATCAAATCCCGTTCGTAGATAATATACACATGTTCCTTATGATTCAATACCTTTGGAATACTCTGACGTAAAGTGCTACAACGGTATTCATGTGTTTACAGATTCATCTATGATCGTATCAAATACCAACAACAACACGTCGGCTGCGAGCGAGGCCCCAGTCGGGTTGCGAGGCCTCTCAGGGCCGAGGTCGGGTGGAGAAGTCGAGGTCGGGGACGGGACGTTCCATCCCAATCCACCCTGACCCGCCCCGTTGCCAACCCTAGTGCAGATGAAGATTAAGTTTTTCATGTAAAATGAGATGACATTAACATATGATTAATTGAGTTTTAATTATTATAAATTTAAAAATAGATTTATCTGATATTTTAGAGCAACTTTCATATAAAGTTTTCGTACAAAACACATCATTTAACAGTTTAAAAAACATGTCATGGAAATAAAAAATTTCATCCAATTACTATAGCAGAAACAAACGGGATCGAGCACACATGGAGTTGGAGCAGTTACTGAATCAAAAGCATTGCACAAGCTTGAACACCTGTTCGCCGTGTTCAACAACTGGTGACCTGTTTTATTTTGTACTGTGTACTAGTGTTGCAGAAGTAACAGGAATATGTTTTCTTCCCACTCCTAGTAGCTTGCTTCCCTGATAACACAAGGACTCCACAGTTCACACCATGCGAACATGTTCCATGCTGTCGACTGCAACATCAAATCCCACGATCTGTTTCCACTACTGTCTACTTACTGTAAGCAGGTCATGGCAGTAGACAACCGTTGTTGGCTCTGGTGCGCAATAGTGATGGCTACAAAACGGCCGCCAATGTTGCTCTTTTGGTCACCTTCATCACTACTCTCTCTCTCTCTCTCTCTCTCTCTCTCTCTCTCTCTCTCTCTCTCTCTCTCTCTGTAAATCCCAGCTAGCTGTGACTTGTAACACTGCAAGTAGAGAGAAGATCTCGGTGGATGATGCAAAGCTAGATGCATCAGGGTAAAGTCGTTCTCACAATTAATTCAAAAGCCACAACGGTCAACATAGCAGCAGAACTGATGGAAGATGAGGATAAACGTAGTACCGAACCCTTCAAATAAATCAATAGAGGAGCGCAGCCACATGTGATGTACTACTTGAGTTTGTTCCGAGGCATTTGCAATGGACAGGCAGTGTAGTATAGTTGGTTTTCAACTTGGCATCTCCAAAGCTTACATAAATGGAATCGCGTATACAGTGCCTAAGATGTTTGCATCTCCCTTTTATTTTAAATAACGGAAAATACATTACATCTTCGACCTTTACACATAACTAATGCACCCAGCTAAAAATCCAGACCAAATAAAAGGATCGTTGGATATGTGCATGCATGCCAACATTCCCACGCTAGTGCGGATTAAGTTATTTGTGTCGAACGCATCCGTCACCGATAACAGTTATTTTTGTCGGGTTCAAATAAAACACGGTCACGAATGATATATACATGCACGTCATAGTGGGATTTAAACATTAAGACCTCTTAACACATACAAACCAATCTTACTATCTTATCTATCTTATCTATAGACCATATGTTTGATAGGTATTTAAATGCTATTCTTTTAACTATTTTTGTCCAAATAGTAAACACAAATTTAAAACTATAGATGACTTCAAATGAGAATGCTTTTAGCTATAAAGTTGTAGATCTTATGGAGCTATACAACTTCCGTGTAGGGTATGTCTCCATTCAACTCTTTTGAAAAATTTTAAAAATATTTTGCAAATAAACCACATCACTTATAACACATATTCAGGGATGAAAATAATCTTAAATAAAAAATATTGTCAATTAGAAATTTATAGATCTCATCAAACCCTTTGATTTTGGTATATGACATGTCTCCATCCGAGATCATTTGAAAAATTCAAAATTATGTTATTCAAAATAAATCTCACTGCTTATAATACATATTCAGGCATATAAATTATCTCAAATTTAAATGCTATCAGTTTTAAAGTTACAGATCGTATCAAGATCTACATAACTTTCATATAGGGTATATCTTTATCTGAGGTTATTTGAAAAATTCAAAATTTTTAGTTTTTCCTCATCCGTGATGATTCATGGCTTTCATCCTTTTGAGGTTATTTGAAAAATTCAAAATTTTTAGTTTTTCCTCATCCGTGATGATTCATAGCTTTCATCCTGGTAGTTATGACCCATCATGGATGGATGCTTTCATTTTTTAGGGTCAAATTATTACATCTATCATTTATATGATATGTTATTCATGGTAGGGCATAGTTGTGACTAGTTATCCATGACGGGGCATGGTTGTAACCCGTTATAGGTTATCCATGACATGTTATAGCTATGACCCGATAAAAACGACCTTGTATCAGTGACGAATTATCCCCGGTAATCATATCTTAAACGACATACTTTTCAAATCATTAGAGATGAATCATCCCAGACCAGTCACATAAGTTCGACGCGGATGGCTTGTTAAGGATGCCCAAATCTGTACTAGGGTCAGACTATAACACACAGAAGAAGCGGCATATAAAGGTAACTCTGTTTATCTAAACAGAGGAGAGCTAGACCAAAGATTTATTAACCTGACGCCCAAAATAAGTAATAAAAAGTGTCAAGCCTAAAAAGTAAGCCTACGAGAACTATGTCATCAAGAGAGAAAGAGACTAGCTTTTTCTCCAGGGTGCCATGATAAAGCTGGGTTTCAGTCTAGTCTGGATTAAATGGATCATGCAATGTGTTACTAGTTACTACTGTCAGGTACTCAGTACGATTTAATGGAGTCCATTTGGATTTTTTTTAACCGAGCACGGGGACTACCGACTATACGCCAAGGTGACCCTTTATCTCCGTGTCTGTTCCTTTTTTGTTGACGATGGTCTCTCAAAATTGCTAGTTAAAGCAGTGAACTCACAACAACTACAAGAACTAAAAGTCTGTAGAAGAGCACCGGGGGTTTCTCATTTGCTTTTTGCAGATGACAGGTTGCTATTTTTTTCCTCTCAAGGAAGTGTTATCCCAATATGAAAAGTGCACAAGGTCAGTTACTAAGCCCAAGCAAATGTTCCCTAATGTTTAGTGAATTCTGCTCTGCTAATACTAAAGATGAAACAAAAAGTGTGCCGCAAGTTGATCGAGTAACTTTTGAGGATAATTTGGGCCTTTCAACCCCTGAAGGGCGCATGAAAGATGCTAGGTTCCCGCCAATTAAGGAGGAATTTGCAAAAAGACTTTGCGATTGGTCAGAAAAATATATGTCCAGTGGAGCAAAGGAAGTGCTAATTAAATCGGTTGCTCAAGCCCTGCCAACATATGTCACGGAAGTTTTTAAGATGTCCGCTGGCTTCTGTGAAGATTGCATGAAAACGATTCGGAAATTCTGGTAGGGTGAGGATAATAGCCAACGCCGAGTTCATTGACCTCTTGGAGCTACATGATAGTCCCAAAAAATCACGGTGGGATGGGCTTCCGTGACATGAAACTAAAGGCGCTACTAGCACGACAGGCTTGGCGCCTGTTAGCTTTTCTTAAGAGTCTCTGCGCTCGAATTTTGAAGGCAAAATATTATCCTTCCGATGACCTCATTGATACAGTTTTCAGCTCAACGTCTTCAGTGACTTGTAAAAGCATCGAGTACGACTTAGAGTTATTGAAAAAAGGCCTAATTTGGAGAATATGGGATGGTGACAAGGTGCAGATTTGGAGAGATCAGTGGATCCCAAGGGCTGCTAGGCTAAAGGTAATGGGCAAGAAAGAGAAATCTAGATTAAAATGGGTATCTCAACTCATGGCTGCAGATGAAAAGGAACGGGATGAAGCTTTGATTTGACACATCTTCTACAATCACTATACTGATGAAATCCTAAAAACCAAGCTTTCACCACGAATATCTGAAGATTTTGTTGCTTGGCATTACAGGAAAAATGATATCTTTTCAGTGCACATCGCTTACAAATTGGCGCTAGCAAAAAGAGAACTAAAAGAGGGAAGTTCTTTTAGCAACACTAGTGATGGGGGTAGACATTGTTGGTCCACGATCCGGACAGCAAACGTGCCCCAGAAAGTTAGAGTGTTCGCTTCGCGCCTTGCACGAGACAATCTCCCTACTCAGGCCAATAAGTTTCAAAGGCAATAAGTGACATCCAACAAGTGTACAATTTGTGGATCCGAAACTGAGAATAGTTTTCATGCAATGTTGAGATGCACAAAAGCGAAAGCTTTGCGACATGCATTGCGTAGGATTTGGGGTCTCCCAGGGGAAAGTTCTTTTTTTTTTTGGCCCGGATTGGTTGCTTATGCTTCTAAGCTCTGTACCAGCAATCTCTAGAACTCATATCCTTTTGCTGTTTTGGAGTGCTTGGTATTTACGTAATGATGTAGTCCATGGCAAAGGCGAGAAGGTAGTGGCTAGATCTGCAACGTTTTTACACAGTTACCATGACTCATTTGTGCAAGCTCTGGGACAAGAACCTGATCAGAAAGGCAAAGTAGCTTTGAGTGCAGTACATAAATAATAGTTCCCCAAACCCGAAGATAAACAGAACTTTGGGCAATGGTTGCAGCTCATGGGAATTGCCAAAAATTGGTTGGGCTAAGAGTAATGTTGATGGTGCTTTTTGTGCAGGCTCAAGCAATGCGGGTATTGGCATAATCATTTGGGATGGTTCCGGTTCAGTCTTGTTATCGTCTTGGAAGTACATTCGTCATGAGGCGGCGGTGAAAGAATTAGAACTGTTGGTTTGTAGAGAAGGTTTAGCATTGGCCATCGAATGGGTGCATAGGCCAGTAGTGCTAGAAACAGATTGCTTATATGTAGTTAATGCACTAAAACCGCATCAAGAGAACGGATCCCAATGGTGCCATGTTATGGCTGATGTGCAAAGTACAAAGAGTTGCTGGCAGTGGTGAAGATTCGTCATGTTGGAAGAGGTTACAATAGGGTAGGACATGAGTTAGCGCAGCTGGTTAGTACAACGAAGCATTGTGTGGTATGGCGGTAACATGTTCCCACATGCATACAAGGCCTTGTCCTCAACGATTGTAATAACCTTGTTTCTTATCAGTAAAGCACCCTCCTTCTCGCAAAAAAAAAAAACAACACATCCTCAGTAACATATTCCATTACACATAAATCTCGCCCTTCCCATCGTAGCATCATATACCAGAAAAGCAACCAACGGGAACACATGTAGATAATCTGTAATGAATTAGAAAATAATTTCTTCCTTTTAATTGTTCATCATATTACATGAGTGCACCAAGACTAATAAAAGCCAATAACTCTCTCGTACTACATTTACTCTGGTAATAAATTCAACATATACATCATCCTCACTATTTTCTAGCTAATAACAAACCAAACATTGTATGTTGATTGTAATGGCTTATTAGGGCTGGGCAATCGGTTTTAACCGAACGTTCGGTTTGGTTTTTTTCCCTACGCAAAATTCTGTTTGGTATGAATGAAAAACCGATCGGTTTTCGTAAATACTAGAAACCACATACTTTGGGTTTGGTTTTTTGTTTTAGTTTTTGGTTTTTACCCAAAAAACCGATGAAAGGAGCGGCGGGCAGAGCGACGACGGGCTGGGCTAGAGCGGAGGCGGCGCAGCGACGGTGGAGAAGCGGCAGGCCAGGACAGGGACGGAGGCAGCGCGACGGTGGGCCGGGGTGAAGCGTAGGTGACGCGGCACGGCGCGCTAGGGAGGGAGCCGCGGGGCGAAGGCGGCGTGGTGGCGGACCGAGGCGGAGGCGACGCGCCCGCCACCGCCAGGGCTAGGGTTTCGCCCGTCGCGCCCGCGCCCACACGTGGCACGCCCGCCACCACCGGGGGTAGCTAGGGTTTCTTTCGCCCGCAGTTTGAATGGTTCGTTTTTTTGTGGTTCGGTTCTCAGCCATTAAAAACCGAAACCGAAAACCGAAAAACCGCAAACGTCGGTCCGGCTCGGTGCGGTTCAGTCTTTTTTCGGTTTTCGGTTTAAAAGTGCCCACCCCTAAGGCTTATGTACATGGATGGATACAAGAATGTCAATTTGCTCTCATGCACAAATAACGAATAAACTTAGAGAATAATATGTTGATTATTTGGGAATAACCTCAAAAATATTATATGATGATCAATTAGGAATAGAGAGAGTACCTGTTATCAAACACGATATTATTTCGGTAACCCCATACTGACCAACAATCCTCTCTACAATCTCCACAACAGCCCTATTCCACCAAATCATGGTTCAATAAAGTGTTAGACGATACACACTCAAGAAGGCTACAACCTGGCTCCTATCCAGCGGACTACTAGCCCCTCCGTCGATTCATGGTGAGTCTTGTTGCCCAGTTGTAGCACCTTCTATACCCCTCCCATCCTCTTGTCAACTTTGGCTTCATTTCTTTTCCTTGTATGTTCTCACTGGTGCCCCTATATATCCATGCTGCTCTTCTTCTATCACCGCCTAACGCCCCTTAAACTGGTGTCTTCTTGATTTTCCCTATTGGTCACTGCTGGCCCACAATTGTTTTGACCTCCACCCCCACCTTCTACACTAGTTTTACCCATGAAATCTATCTATTGGAGAAATCAGAACCAGGGTCCCATCACCAGCTGTTCATGGCGTCCCTATCACCTGCGCCCGAGCACGTCTGCTCGGGGCACATTCGCCCCCGGGCGTGGCCCCCTCTGGGCAGTACTCGAGTCACATTCGCCCCCGTGTGCCCCTCCCCCTGGGACGGTGCTCAGGGCATATTTGTCACTTGCCCCAAGTATCCGTGGTAGTAGCAACGGATCAACCCAATCAAGCTTTGCATTAATTGTGAGATGACATATATCAACCCAGACTGTGGCCAGGATAGCACGCAACAAGACAACACATGTCAACCCTGCGACAAGCCTTCATCACCCTATGCGGAAAGGTGTGGACCATTAGGCGACACTATTGGATGCCATGCCACACGTTCAATCCACAGTCATCTGACACTTTCTTCCGACAGCTGGCGCACGGCCTGATGACTGGGCCCTCTCACGAAGAAGCAACAAGACCAAAGACACCTAACCCCTGTATCGGGGCCCATTTTTAAGAATCAGGCCACTGTGGTATTATCTTGCGACTATAAAAGAAGGACCAAGGCCACTGAAAAGGGGGAGAACTCTTGATTAGAGCCAATCTCGGAAAATCTCCATCATCACCACAACCTCCAAACAAAGAGAAATAAGCTCCCTAGCCTTAAAATAGGAGTGTACCAACATCCACTCAAGAACCCATTGTAAACTACATCATAATCATCATCCATACCAAGAACACAGGAGTAGGGTATTACTTCTCCGAGCGGCCTAAACCTGTCTAAAAACCACCAACCTCTCTCATTTCTACCACTACCACGTCACCTCATTTCCACGCACCCGCTCCTTGGCTGAATCCCAAGGAGGTGCGGGGAGGGGGGTTGTGCCACTCCTCCCCACTAGAGGAGTTTCATACTCTGATACTAACCTAATTGGTTATTTTTCACATTTCGTTGTTGAAGGAATCACCAGAGTCAAAAGAGAAAAACGGATCTAGCGCATAAATCTTCAAAGTCATTAGGATATATCACTATAAGATTTCTCCATCATTTTTCTCAATTTTCTATCACAAAGTAATTGCAAATTGATAAATTATTATCCTGATACATATTCAATGGGGATGTGTGAACCCATCGGCTACATGTAGAAGCAGAATAACTATCCTTGAATTTACTCTGTTTTAGAATACAAGATTCTAGAATCACATAAATAGAAAAAAACTTTGGAATAAAAAACACACGAATAGTAGAGTTTCTTCCTTTGGATGGTTCACAAGAAATAAACACATGAATTGCAAAGGAACTTGCTTGTGATAGAGAGATAAACTAGAGATGAAGGAAGAGAGTGCACTAGACATCTCAAAGGAAAAAATAAAAATGAAGTTTGAGCTCATGTGTATTTTCCTATGGAATTGGGGACAAAGGAGGGCAATGTCATAGGAATTTGAACATCCTTTTCCTTTGATTTCAAATGGTTTTATAGGAAAAATTCCCAAAAGATTGGATCTTCCACAAAATATATAAAATTCCTTCAATCCAAAAGAGCTCTGTATGTCATCACTCCGATGCATGTTTTCTGTATTAGTCTCCATCTGTTTCATATTACTTGTTGTTCCGGCATTCAAATTTTGTGTCAAAATTCTTATTGTTCATGTTTACAAGCATTTTTAGAGCTAATCTTCCCCTATCCTTCTTCAATAAATACAGTCATACAATAATACGATGATGTAACTCTCATTGACTCATGTGTCTTGGAAAAAATACGTCTGATGTATTTACGAGGGCAACCATATAATCTACCATATCTTCATAGTTTGTGTGAGATTTACCATAATGACAACTAATTTGAAATGGAGGAGTTCCAAAAACATTGAAATGGAGGGAGTGCTATAAAATCTCGTAGTATTATTAATTTGGCAAAATTTGTTGTAAGACACTACGACTTCATGGTTCTAGCTCTAGGACACATCAAAAGTCGATTTTTAGCGGAAGACACTCTCAAAATGTGGTTATTTGCTAATGGACACCACAAACATTATTAATTTTTGGTTGAATAGGAGAGATAAACGGCATGAAGGGTCAAAAATAGCCATGGGCCCACTTGACATATTCTTCCTCCACATCTCACTCCCTCTAACTCGCCAGCCACAACACCACCTTCGCTCGTTGTTGGCGACCACCCCAACCCTCTCTCCTCACCTCCACCACAGTGGTGAGCCCCGACTCCCTCGCGCGGGCGGCACAACCCGACTCCTTGGGGTGGGCATTTTTAAACCGAAAACCAAAAAAACCAAACTGCACCGAGCCAAACCGAAATATGCGGTTTTTCGATTTTTGGTCTTGGTTCGTGATTTTATATAAACCGACCCATTCGGTTCGGGTTCAGTTTTTATCGTCAGAGAACCGAACCACCGAAAAAACCAAAAATCCAAGCCGAAACCCTAGCCGCGCGGCCACGCCCGCGACGCGAGCCCGGGGGAAACCCTAGCCGCCGCCGCGGCTGGCGCGCCGCCTCCGCCCTGGCCCGTCGGCGCGCTCCTCCGTGCCCAGCGGCGCCGCCTCTGCCCCGGCCAGCCGTCGCGCCATCTCCCTCCGCTCCGTCCCCGCTGCGTCGCGCCGCCTCGGCTCCGCCCCGGCCCCGCCCACCGCCACGCTCCGTCCCGGCGCGCTGCGCCATGCAGCCTTCGCCCCAGCCCAACCCGCCGCCATGCTCCTCTGCCCCGGCGTGCCGTCGTGCCGCCTCCGCCCAGCGCTGCATCGCCTGATTCGCCTCGTGGTATCTCGTTGGTTTTTTGGTAAAAACCAAAAACCAAACCCGAAGTATGCGGTTTCTATTATTTGCAAAACCGATCGGTTCTTCAGGCGTCTCAAACCAAACTTTGCGTAAAAAAACCAAACTGAATGTGCGGTAAAAACCGATTGCCCACCCCTACCGACTCCCCTCGGTGCGTGCGTGCAGCGACGCGACCCGGCTCCCTCACACAGGCGACGACGCAGCCTGGATCCCTTGCCCGGCTCCCTGGCACACGCTAAGGGGTGGAGGCGAGGTGTCGAGCGTCGTACGCGCGTCATTGTCATGCCCCATACTATCTTCAGACAAAACCAGTATAAGGCGATCCAAATTAAACTATATGCATGTACCAATCCCAGCCATCTAATCTCCCAGAAAAAGGGTGGGGTAAGAAGCGGAAAAACACTTAAAGGGCGAAGAAGTAAATTAAACGAGCACATAGAGCACACACTAGGCACAAATCTTTTTCTCAACTCATAAAGAACCTAATACAACAGGTGTGGACAAGTAATAGAGCTACGCTGAGCCTCACTATACACACACCACCTCAGAGATACAAACTACCAGACAACACCCGCAACAATACACACTCATGCACTACCTACGACTCCAAAAGAGTTAGAGATGGAACAAAAGGGCCTGACACATGAAATCATGCAGCAGACTGCCTCTATTACCCTCCTGCCTAGCTGGCACTGGTGGTAGGCTCGTTGGACAAAGAGATGTCAATCGGCGCACGCGAAGGGACCGGCGAAACCTATCAAGGTCCCGTAGCAGGATGGCCTGCTAGCGAGTCGGTAGTCGAAATGGAACACCGTGGAGGGACCCACAATGCTCTTTGTGAGCGGTGCGGATCAGGTGAAGCCCACGACAGCTAGTCATCGGGGTGTGACCTGGAGTATAGGATGGGTTGGCAGGGTGTGGGTACTGGGAGTAAACTAGCGAGTATGGCACGTGCGAGCTGGGGGTGCGTGGGCCGCTATGAGTGCGAGCAGAGCCACGAGAAGTGTATTAGGTCAGGTGGCCCGAGTGGCAGAGACGACCGGAGTCCTAGGAAGTAGTGTCCACGAAAACAAGGCGGGACTCCAGAGCGACGTAGTGGCGAGCCACACTGCGGTAAGCCTCAAGGAGAAGGTCGTGCTGGGTGGTCTGAGCGTCGAAGAGCTCCACCATGCGAGTCAGCGCAGGGTGCGACTTGCAGTACGAGCAGGGGTACCTGGTGTTGGTACGACCAGGGGGAAGTTGAGGGATCATCCAAAAGGTGGAACCCCCGAGACAGTGGCGGTAGTCGTAGGTCAGACGACGGAGGGCGTTCCAAGAGAGGTCCTAGTACGTTAGCTGGAGAGTGGGACGAGCCAAGTTGAAGTGGTGGGAGTGAAGGCCTACCCCTTTGTTAACAGCAAAATTTGGAAAGGTAATCGGAGTCGAAGAGCAGACCGAGGCGGATTTTGGCAGAAGAAATAGTTGTTGCCAAATTTGACTGCACATCGGCTGAAGGCCGCATCAGCTGAAGGGTTGTATTGGCTGATACAGAGTTGAACTCGGGCAGCTGATATAGACAGGGCATCCAATATAGCTAGTTTCGGGTTCAAGTTGGGCTCGAATTAAGGATTTGAAGTTATTGTCAGACAAGGATAGAGTTCATTACAGACAATTTTATCTATTAATTAGGGATATTAATGAGTCGTATTCATTAGGGATATTTTGATAGGAGTTCGATTAAGGAATTTATTCGTATGTTTTGGTAATTTAGGAGTTTGAGTCATGTCCAGCCTGGACAAGTTTGTATATTTGGGTATAAATAGATGCCAAAAGTCTAGTAAAAAACAACAACAGTTCAATACACAATTTTGGCGCATTGTCACCCTAGTTTTTCTAGGTATTTCATCTCAACAAGTTCTTGTTTCGAGTTGGGCTGCATCAGTTTTAATCTCCGACAAAGGGTAAGGTTTGTCATGATGGTTTCTATCGGCGGGATTAGTGCTTACATTATTTTGGCATTCTAATCCAACTTATGCATCTACCTGCTTATCATATATCTCAATTAATCTAAACTAATAGTTATGTTTACTTGTATTGACTAAGCCTTTTTATGGATTTTGTCGATATCGATTAAACCGTGTTGTTGATCTAGATTAGATAAGATATCCACAACCCTAAAAATCAATTAAGTTTGACCTACTAAGTCATGTTTAAAATCATAAAAGCTAACCTGCCTTGGATTGCCAATAAGAGGAATATTGGAGTTTCAGCCGATCTTACCTGATGTAGTAGTTTTGCTTTAAGACATATGATTTACTTGCTTAATTGGTTATATCTACAATCTTATTTAAGTTTATCAATCCTTTAAATCTATTAAGCTTATTATTAGCCTCGTATTGTCTTGGTTAGGTCTGATCTATTGAGGTTATCACTTGTTTAACAGATTTAATCAAGGTTGATAATATTATATAAGGCTATATAGGAGTTTTAACCGATATGTTATCTAATTGCCAAAGCTCTTTCATCTGCTATAGTCTAAGTCCATATAATTCTTAATTTGTTTAATCTTGGTTATAAGCAATAATACTGTCTCGGTTTGATCTATCATAATTGCTTGTATATAAGAGAAAAAAGTTAAGTTAGTAATTGCATGTTATTTGAATCTACAGCCAATCATGATTGCTTTGGGTCTAATCTTCAATATCTATTCATTGGCTAGTTATTTAGATTATATAACAATTGACTTTAATAGTGTCTCAATTTTATGCTGCATCGATTGGGTTCGACCTATATGATTATTTTTTTAAAAAAAGTTGTTTATGTTTGTATCTGATTTAGATCTAGTTCATGATAGTATCTTTTACCTTACAACTGATTCAACTCGATAGCATCGGCTAGGTCATTACGATACGTCATCGGCCTATCGACCGATCGGCTATCGCCTTCTAACTTTTACCAAGCCTGGTTGGTTGCAGGATCAAACCAACTGGCACGCTCGCGTTTTTCACTAGCATTTTTAGACCTGCGCTGAAGCTAAGCATAACTCACAGGCCATCGTGTTTTCGCATCGAACACCCATGTGTACCGCCACGAGGGTACAAGGAACACAGACAGCTCGCAACAGGGAGGGTAGTCATACACGAAGTACCTAGAGTACTCAGGACTGGAGAAATCAAGGAAGCTAGCGAGGTCTCTTAGGTGGTCGACATGGTGACCCTCACCAACGCCGTGGGAACTATGAGTGGCGTTGATTGTCATCTACAATTTTGAAAAAGGAGGAAGAAGTTAGTAACACGTTTGAGCTATAAAATACTAAAAATAAGACAAAAACGAATGTTATGAAGGGCGAGAGCATGCTCGAGGCCTGGGCTCGGTCAGGGGACCCGGGTACCATGTGTACCGGCAGGGGCCCAGGCATGTTCGAGGCCTGGACGCCATGTATACCTTAGATTAAGAACAGCCCATCGAGTTGGTTTTCTCCTAGGGTGAAAACAAACCACACAAAGTTGTTAGTAGGAAGCCCGATGGCATCTCTTGCCCCGGTCCTTCATGGTGGTTTCCGCCCGGGCCTCACCACCTGAGGGCAGAATCAATGGGCACCACTGACAGGCTATGCAAAATGATAGGCCCAATGACATGTTCGAGGACGACATCATCATGTCACTGACGATATGGTGTCCAAAAATTACGGCTTGAGATTACAGCTCGATCGCATGCAACCAGGTGGTGGCGAGGTTTGAAGCCACCGGCGACGCTGCGTCACTCAAAGCAACAGGGGCAGAGTGACGTGTCGCACATTGGCAGGCTATCTACGACTTCACCGCCACGTAAAGGAAATCAACAGCAGTTTTATCGTGACTTGGCTTGGCCCACCAAGCCCGATTTTGAACAGGTGGCGAGAGGAGCAAGACATAACTATCCTGGGGCCTCCTGGCCGAGTGCCCAGGGCACGGTAAAAACAAGCCCGTTGCATAATCCTTTAAGTAACTTGAAGATGTCAGAGGGTACAATGGCAAGATATAGCATAGATATTACATAGGCGATAATGATGCTATAAACTCGTCCTTTGTCACGTCCCACCCTTCCTCGGGCTAGGCCTGCCTACATATGGAAGCTCTCTAGAACCTTAGGGCACGATAAAAACAAGCCCGTTGCAGTAATCCTTTAAGTAACTCGAAGATCTCAGAGGGTACAATGGCAAGATATAGCATAGACATTACCTAGGTGATAATGGCACTATAAACTCGTCCTTTGTCACGTCCCACCCTTCCCCAGGCTGGGTCCGCCTACATCTGGAAGCTTTAAAGGACCTTAGACTGCCCCCACAGTCCAACACAAGTCTTTTCTGCACATTTTGTCCTCACTCATGAGCAACCAGGAAGAACTTCCCAGTCGGTCACCCATCCCCAAATTGCCCCAAGCCAAGCACACTTAACCTCAGAGTTCTTTGGAGATGAGCTTCCAGAAAAAAGTTATAACTTGTTGGTATGAGTATTTTAATCCTATTGAGCCATGGGCCATGATGTTACATCCTTGGACTATAAAAGGAAGGGGTCATGCCACTTAGTGGAGGGGCGGATCCGATCATTGGAAACCCTAGAAAGAAGGACCCTAGCACATACTTATCTTGTAAGCCTACATTGTACACTCTTGCCTCCTCATAGTCCCAAACACAGGAGTATGGTCTTACGCTTCCGAGCGGCTTGAACATGTATATATAATGTGTTCATCCTTGTTATTTTCATGCACACACATCATGATCTCGATCCCTACTTGCCCCCTGGTCGAATCTTCAAAGGGGGGTCTTCTCTTCCCCGTTGTGAGAGTAAAGCTCTTTGACAGTTGGCACGCTAGGTAGGGGCGCTTTAGAGGTTGAGCTCTTTGTGTTCTTCTGCAGTGTTGTCTTCAACAACTTCTTTCGCTAGCTTCAAAGGCGGGAGGACTCTGGCGTACGGAATCAGAGGACGAGCGGGCTAACGACATGGTGAAAAAGACTATTGCGGCGAAAACAATCACAGCTGCATCCACAACGGCAAACGCACCCAACGCCCCTGTTTCACCCCCGTCTTCGACTCCCGCAATGGCATCGAACCGTGTGGCTTGCATCCGCACGTTGGTCATGCGGCTTCTGCCCCAATTCCACGCTGAGGGAGTTGGCAGAGGCCGCACCGGGATTACGGAATCATCATCTAGTGAAAGAGGGCACGTCGTGCTCTCACACGACGCCACTTGAACTTCGCTCACATGTCTCCTAGTGGCACACTCGTGGTGTCAGAGACACTCTTGCACCATATTTTCTTTTCGTGTCTTTAAAATTTTATGGCTTCCACAATAATAAGATAAGATTCACACTCGTGTTATGAGAAGTAGCACTATGACAATCACGGGGGCTAGGTCCGTAAGCAAAGTCCTTGCATGGATTTCAACCCCGAGCACTGTTGAAGCCGCAAGGCCTCAAGCACACCCGTCTGTCGGGTAACTTAGGTCTCATTGGCGGGCAGTGCTGTCCGGTCTGGTTAATCATGGCCTAGGGCTCTCTTATGGGTTTTGCATTTGTCGCTTTTCATAGGTGCTATTTTCAGTAACAAGTTTGTGGGTTTAAAGAGATTATTGGAAGGTTAAACTAATAAGATTTGTAGCGCGAAAAATAGGGACACGAGACTTTATCTAACTTTTGTTCTGAGTTGCAGAAAAATAAAGCAGATGATAAGTTAGCCATGGTAGGACTTGGATCCCGCTGGGGGGGTTGCGAAACCCTTAGCGATCAGGTCTCAAAGCACGAAGGTACTGGTGCCCCGACCCGGTTATTGCTTGATGAGTGACCGGTGATTGATTCAAGATCACAGAAGAGTTCAACTACGTAATCACACAAAAGGCAAGTGGACTGGCCCACGCGGGATTGGCCTCCTTCCCTATACAACGGATGCACGCGTGTCATGTCCTGACACGTCGTCACCTTAAGCTTGACTTCGTTGTTGCTTTCGCCGCCCTTCCGTCTGGATAGGCCGTGGACATCCATTATACATGTTGCATTAGATAAGTATACCCAGTTGGTCAATTTATCTTATTACATCCTTCGTCAAATATTTCTTTTTGGGGAATCTCTTCCCCCTCTTCTCTTACTACCTGTAAGCTCACATGCTCTCAAGTGAACAATCCATCTCTCCATCGGTTGCGAGTGGGGGCGTCGCGAAGTGCGCTTTGATAATCAAGTTAACTTGGTCCCATGCATAGAGGACAGGTGTTCGAGACATGGACCATGCCCCAAGTACTGACGAAGTCCCAAGGTATCGAGAAAACCCCTCTGTCAGGCCAACTCAGACCTCAACGATGGAAGGTATCGAGAAAAACCCCTCTGTCAGGCCAACTCAGACCTCAGCGATGGGCAGTGGTGCTCGGTCTGGCCAGTTCCACTCCTGGCACTGTCAAAGTTTGAGCGTTGTTGGTTACCTCTTTACCCTCACGTGTTGCCAAAGATTAGCTTCCCAATGGGCCACCGAGAGGCGGAAACGTGTGAACTAAGTAGCTTGATTATGAATAACCCTTGCAGGCATGATTCTATTCTTAACTGTGTGCAGGATAAGATGGAACATGAGCTCGGGGCGACCTGGTCCTGAGAGAGAATGCGAGGTGTCCGAAACATGGACATTGCCCCGAATGCTACTAAAGTCCCAAAGTCTCGAGCAAAACCCCTTCGGCGGGCTAGCTTAGACCTCGGTGACGGGCTACAATGCTCGATCTGACCAGTTCCACTCTAGGCACTACGGAAGTCCGGAAGCCACGATCGACCACCCCGTGTCCATATGCTCGGGGGCTTCCCTCCTCTACCAAACCCATAGAATATTGAACATGTGCAAAAGTTATATCCTTAACAATATTGTAAGTTTATAATGCTCGGGCCAATGTTGGATTCTTTCAAAATCCAATTTTGGCCGAGGGCTGCCACAATGTACATTGTTTTTTATTCAAGTTTCAAGTTTTATATTCTCGCGTTCATGGCTCTACACCGAGTTGTTATTTCTTTCTTTCTCTCGCGGCCTTGTTTCTTTTCTGCGTGTTGTGACTCCCGTCATTCCCCCGATAACGAATAAAGCTCACATTGTTGTTATTGGTAACAACACACTGACAATCGTGGATGCCGAATTCACGAGTCAAGCCTTGTCAAGAGTCTGGCCCTGGGCACTATCGAAGCCCAGGGCCCAAGAACAACCCCTCTAGGGGTGGCCTAGGTCTCAATGATAGGCTACGATGACTGGTTAGTTTGATTACCGGCTCGAGGCTCTTTTTATCGATTTGACATTCGTCGCTTGTCATGCGTGTTGTTTCTCATAACAGGTAAGAGAGTTGTAAGAGGTAACTAGAAGGATAGAGTGGCATGAGTTCATAGCATATAAAGACGAGGTCGCAGGAATTTAATAGTGCATTATAATGAGTTTGCTGGTGTAGAGTGAACAAGTAAGAAGTTGGTTACGGTTAAACCCGAGGCACAATGAGGGCTCTTGAAGCCCTTGATGACTGCACCCTAGGGCTAGAACTAGCATGGCAATAAACGCGGTAGTGGAAAGTTATGGCTATACATAATTGTGGTCAAACACCTTTGAATACTATCCTCATCACGTGACAAGACATGTAGGGTTTGACTTGGTTGCTTCTGAGCTGACAAGTAGGCCTCACACGTTTGACTGAATCAATGGTTTTGAGGAGAAGCCTCGTGCCCAGTCCGAGTAATCTTTTAGCTCGGCCATGATGCTGAGCGCATCAAAAAAATAAACTCGCTCTCGTCTAGTTAGCAAAAAAAACACTAAATAGGTGGGCACGGTGTCCATAACCGTAGTGTCTTTCTTCAAAGTGACTTATATATTGTTTTACAGCTAAAACCACAAAGTCACGATTTCTTGTAGCAAAATTTATCATTTATTTTAGTTACGACACATAATGATATGTTATTAGGGTGATTTTCCCTATATCAAAAGGCTAAAGTCGTTGCACTGTCCTCCTACGCGTTAAGCATGCAGGGAGAGGTTCCCATAGGCTACCATATCAAGAAACACGTCACGTGTGGCAACGCGAAATCTGTCGTTCGTACGTACTTGCGCCCCTGTAGCCTGGCGCAGCAGGTTAGATGGAGTACGCGCGAACACGTCGACGGAACTGTTACCGAACTGGCTGGCTATTGCTACAACTACAAGCAACACTCACAGGAGGAGTATGTGCTACTGCCACAAGCAACACAAACATGAACACCTGCACGGCGAGGACGTGCGGTACAGTGAACGCGCACTGGCGCACTGTTGGGGACGGGCCGGGCGGCAGCGGTGGTACGCGTACGTTGAGTACGACGCGCGACGGCCTGCCTGATGATGAGGTGACGGGAGCCAACGCAGCGTGCGGTGCCTGCGGGGCGCAGCGCTGGCTCGCCGCACTGGCAAAAGGGAGCACGCGAGCGCCCCCGCGCACGAGCACGCGACGCAGCGTGTCGGTCCATCGCCTGCGTGCCCCGGGTGGAAACGGAGGTGCCGCGGCCGTGACGGGAGGACGGTCAAATCCGCCCGCGGCGGAAAGAAGGGTGGTGCCTGGTGGTGGGGGCGTGGCGCGTGGAGGGAGAGCCCGGAGAGGAGGAGTTGTCGAGTCCAGCGGACAGGAGCGTGCAGGTGCAGATCCGTAGGGTGGCGATGGGACGTTGGAGGGGACAGGAGCTGGCGCTCGTGCCGTGTGGCGTGGGAGTGGCTCACACGTCCCATCCGGTCGACGGTCGCGCGGCACGGTCGATCGCGTGCCGTGCCGCGGTAGTCTGCAGCGGATCGCAAATTCGCAAGTGCTGCCCGTCATTTCGCGGAGATCTTCACACGGGCCTTGGTCCCTCTCAATGCAGGGGTACGGGATGCAGGACGTGGTAAATCCGTGAAGGAGCAGTGCTATGATACGTAGTTGGTGTTTCTAACTATAAGATTAAAGTAACGGCACTTAAAACGAAAAACATTACCATATAATAAATTAAGTTTTGATTATTATAAAATTTTAAAATTAATTTATTTAATTTATGAAGTAACTTTTTTCGTAATATATTGTTTAACAGTTTAAAAAATATATTAACGAAAATTAAAATATAATCTGCATTTTAATAAAAAACAGGATAGTACTCCTAATAAATATTGATACAAAGTTTCCAGGAGTACTACTAATAATAAAGATATCAACTACTATTTGATTTAATTTGTTGGGAACTATAAAACATCAATAATTAATCTCAAGTATCTTTTCCCACCCGAGAAATGGCCAAATGGCTTTACTCATGTAGTATAACCGGCGTCAACTATCCCCTTTGCAAGTTTATATTGAAAAACCTTAAAATAAGTCTAATAGTATAATCAGTTATTAGGTTTAAAATTAATAGTCAATTCATATAATAATTATATATAAATATATAACATATATTAATATCTAGTCACATCATCTTCTATACTATATATAAAGCAAGTAGTGTTTCCACCCAAATTTTGTTCTGCCTGGCTATTTTGTAGAAAACCCCTTGTTTTTTCTTCAAAATTAACCCGCGTACAGAAAACCCCTTGTTTTTTTTTAAAATTAACCCGCGGTCTGTCTAGCTATTTAAAAAACCAATTAAAAAGGAAAAAAAGGTTATTTTGCGAAAAACCCCTTGACTGTTTATAAAATTAACCCAAAATTAACCCATCTGTCTAGCTATTTTAAAAAAACCAATTAAAAAGGAAAAAGGGTTATTTTCTGGGTTATTTTGCAGAAAACCTCTTGACTGTTTATAAAATTAACCCGTAGTCTGAAAATATATATACATATATATATATATATGTATATGTATATATATATATGTATATGTATATATATATAACTATCTATAAAGCAGTAATGTTTCCATCTAAATTTTGTTTTGCCTGATAATTTTACAGAAAACCCCTTGAGTTTTTTCGAAATTAACCCACAATTCACCTGGCTATTTTTAAAAACATCAGTTATACATACGATATAACTTATCTTAACTACTTAAAAAATCTATAACTTTTCGATCATCACATCGTTTTTACGTTCAAATCTATAAAATTTCTGATCCGTATAACCTCTCGCTCCATTGTTGCCTCACTTTTCTCACCTCCAACAGGCGAGCCTGACTCACGTGCCTCCTGTGTCGCCGTGCATTGCCCTGAGCGGCGGCCGAGTACACGCTGCACGCGTGAGCTAGCGCGCCGCCGTCGATATACATGCAACTTATCCTATTCATCAATATACTTTTCTAACTAATAATATCCGAGTCGTAAATATTTTAAACTTTTACCAAATTTCTAGTCGGTTTAAAGTATCAGTGAGTCACTATCTATTTTCATTATATTTTTACTTAATTTGGTGAAATTAAATTAACTTAGACTAAATGTCTATCTGATACTATTTCTTAATTAAGGTCCAGTGATACATAAAGTTGAAAATACCATTACTTTCAAAGTTATATATATGTATATATATAACTATCTATAAAGTAAGTAGTATTTCTATCCAAAATTTTCGTCCGTCTGGTTATTTTGCAGAAATCGTTTGAGTGTTTATTTCAATGCTGAAAAGAAAGGGAGGGTTTAGATGAAAAAAAGACCTCCTACGTACCTCTCTTTCATCCCCATCCACGTCGCGTCCCGCGCCGCGCCTGTGCCCCTCCCCCGTCGTCGCTCGGAGCTCCCGCGCCGTCGCCTGGATCTTCGCCCTCCGCCTGCTTCCCTCCCTACGTCATCATTCCGTTGCAACGCGGACATTTTGCTAGTATATACATAATCTCGTTTCTTTTCTCTCTTTCTCTCTGTCTCATATACATCTAGCTGCCAGACTCCTGTTTTCGGAAAAGACGGCCCAAACATAAAATTCGTTGGCTGAAAAATTTCACTGTTTGCAAGGCACTCTGCTAATACCAATGCGAGGAACACGAGCACCTTGAGAAAAAGAAACGACATTATGCCACCTCCCACTCCAGTAAAAGTTCGTCTTTCTGTCGGAAAAAAAGGGGTTCGTCTTGGGAGTTGGAGGTTGGGAGATGCAGCCGTTGGAGTTTCGGTCACGGTCACGGTTTTGTGGCCCGCGTACGGCGTACAAACTGCTCTTGTCTAAATAGAGAAACGAGTTAAAGCTACCAAGGCTGTTCTTGTCGATACGAGGAGAACAGAAGACCTGCTGGGCAACTCAAATTAGCTATTGGGTGGGCCCAGTCACAGTGCCTCTGTCCTTCCCATGATCCCATCGGTTGATAGCCCAGAACTAGCGCGTGCAACTTGATAGGGCTTGTATTGAGGCCCAAAAAGGATGCGATGGGCTCACCGTGGCGCTCAAGGGGCCTTGACCTCCCAATCAAACAGTGGGTTTTTATTAAAATATTACAAAAATAATTTTCTGTTTTGAAAATTTATAAATCTAGACGGCTCCGGCCTAAAAATCATCCCTCCAAAAAGCGTTAAGGCCCTAAATGTAAATTTACCAATATAGCTTTATTAACTTTATGAATTTGTAATTTAAAAATATATCATATAAAGCTCCTTGAAATCAAACTTTACATCAAAATTATAGAGCTCGACGAGATTAACTTTGTAGTTAATATCTTTTTCATTTCATTTAAGATCATTTAGGTGTCCAAATATTCATTGCAAAATCTAAAACCAATTGTAACAAAATCTTATATCAACATTTCAAACGACATCGAATGAAGACAAACATTATATAAGATTTGTAGATTTCAATAAGATCTATAACTTTATAGTTTATTACTTTTCCATTTAAAATCATTTGAAGTGTCGAATAAGCATTACTAGTTTTCGAGCAATTAAAACCACCGTAAAGGGTTTGAATACAAATAAAAATTGTGAGACCCAAAATAAGACTCCTATGTATAATAAGTGCACACAGAGAGACATAAAGATAATATCATAATCAACATTACGAAAAAACCTAATATTTATTAATAAAATGATTGTGATAAATCTATGGTTAAAGTTTACATTTATTCTGCCACGAAGGACCTAAAGAAAATAATAAGGTAGCAGCGGAAGTAATTTCATTCAACTTGCATAGGCAGTCAACTAGGACTCACGCCCTATTCCTTGTCTTGAACTCCTCAGGGAACAAGAAAAAACTTATTTCTGAAATTAAGAGAATTGCAAAGTGTGAGTATATAGAATACTCAACAAGTACATAAAATTATACATATGCAAGGCTGACAAAGAAAGTAATGGCTATTTTGTATAACATAGTAATTTACAGTTGTAAACAATTAATAAACAGATGTTTAAAACAACATTTATAAATAACAGGTGTTACCAACCATTCATCCACCCAAGACCTGTCCACATATGACCATATAACTATTAATGAACCTGCACACAGCTTCTTCCTAGTTTTCACAAACTACCCATCACGGAAAATCATCGAGCATGTCCATGACTGTGGACACGACTATTCAAATAAATTAGGTTAACACAGCAGAGGTTGTATAGCTTGACCCACATGATACATCATCCTTTTAACGGCTATGCCCAACTTTCACACTTCATGTGCGGCCAAGGAGTATGCAACAAGGTGTTTTTAGAAACTCAGCCCCAACACTATTTTCCTCATGAGACATCTTTTCCTCACAATGACAAAAAATTATACATGGTTAACCTTAACACCTATCATCTAACTACATGGGTCGATAGTGCTAAGACTCGAATCCTATTGGGCACGTTCTTACCATAAAAACTTGTGGTGCACTGTAGGCTCAGATCAGTGGTTTGTGAAGTAAAGTTTTTAATTGCCTAGGACGACTTGCCAAACACAACATAGGATAGAAGCTTAAGGACACACAGTCGACCCTTTGAGCAACTAAATAGCACAGAGCTCAACGGGATGGTCACAAAGAGACCATACCTGGTAACGATTTCACACATACATTACCCCCTAACTAGCTAGGTTCACACAGAATCACCCAGCACCCCAATCCAAAATTTTTTATCCGCCCGTTGATTTATTATACGATGCACACACATGCAACTGAAAAAATAGCACACAACCATACATTCAGATGAAAATAATTATAGTATATGATTAATCAAATTATATTTTGCTTGTAAAACAACCTAGAAAAAGGCTAAGCATAACTACTCTACCTGATCAACTTACAAAAGACTAGGGTGACAAGGTATCATAGGTAATTAATAATATCTAAGGCGGGAGATAATAGTGACACTACCCATCGATAGTTTATAAATAAAATAATGCATCCATACCAAACAAAACATTTTATAAAATAGATCCAATATATTCAAAGAGCGCACTTTCCTTGCTCCTAGTGTTGCCCTTGCATTGCATCTTCTGAAACCAACTGCTCCTCTGCTTCAACGTCTATACGATCACAAACAAGAAACGAATAAAAAAATACTAACTAAATAACATCAAATAAAATAACAAACTGAACTAGGAGGTAGAGCTAGATTTAAAAGAATTTAGGAAGAAGAATGGGTCAAATTGAAGTTGATCTCCGAAAGTTTGAATTCAGAAAAAAAATGGGGAATAAAAGTAAAGGAATATTTCTTTTCAAGAATATTCTTTGAATATTTGATTTAGGGAATTGAAATAATTTTGTGAGGGAAAATATGGTGGGGCCCACTGGTTAGTGGCTCAGTGCATGGGTAGACTCGGTGCATAGTGAACTGGCTGACATGGATGCCACATGGTGAATGTGGGCACAAGATGGTGACGTGGCAATGACGTGGCAAGATCTAGGGCTGACATGGCACAGGTTTAGGGTTATGTAAATCCGACGGTTGAGATTTGATCTAGAGATCTGGACGGCAAGATTGATTTAGGGCTTTGAGCCGTGGGTCCCATATGTTAGTCACAGGGGAGGATGAGACAGAGCGGCAATGGCTCGGGCTCACTCCAGCGTGGCGACATTGGCGGCGTTCACCGGCGACGACGCACGGCAACATCGGGAATCGGCGATGCCGGAAAGAGGAGGTGGAGACAGACGCGGTGGCGTGGCACCGGGCTCCTGGGCGGCGGCTTGGGCGGCGCTCGGCGACGGGAGAAGGATGCCGGAGATGGGGAAGCGGCAGCAGAGACGGAGAAGGCCTCGGGGCTCACCGACGGTGGCGGCGAAGGAAGGAGGTGGCGGCGAATACGGCGCGACCCACCGATGGCGACGGCGGCGTTGCTCGCGATGGAGATGGCGGCAGCGGCCACTTCGAAAAAAGAGGAAGAAGGGGCGGCAGCTGACGGTTTTTATAGAGGAGGAAGAAGGCTAGGGTTAGGGTTTGGGCGTCGGTGGCACGGATTTGTAAAGACGGCGCCGGCGTTTATGGAAGGCGACGACGGCACAACACTGTGCGGCGGCGGGGTCTGGGCCGGCTCGGGTCGGGCTCGGTCAGCGGCGGTATGGGCCAGGGACGACGTGGAGGAGAGGGGTCGGGCCGAGGTGACGATGTGGCTCGGGGCTTGGCCTCCCCGGGCCTGCCACTCAGAAGGAAGAGAGGAGGCAGCAGCTCGAGATGGAAGAAGGAGGAAAAATGCAAAAATGAAAAAGAGAGGAAAGGAAGGAAAGGGGAAGAATGGAAAAGGCGAGGGAATTTTTTTTAGAAAATTCCAAATTTAAATTATTTGGAATTTTGAGAGGATTTAAGATATTAGGAATTGAGTAGTTAAACTGGTCTTGGGCGGAATCTGAGATAGGAAATTGAGCTCCACTTCCGAAATGCAAATTAAATCCAATTAAAAGTACAAAGCTAGCGACGTAATTAATCTTAAAAATCTATTTAAGGCGAATAAACCAAATGTGAATTTTCGCAAACAGCGAAAAAAAAGGAAAGGAAAAAACATGACATGACAAAAATTACATTTAGGCCTTTTAACGTCCTATGGAAAGGCTAATTTAAAAAAACGTACTCCTAAAGGGCGTGAGGCATCTAAGATTTGTAAATTTTTGAAACAAATTATTTTTAAATATTTTAATAAAAATGTAAAAATAAAAAATTATGGTACCCCGAAAGTCTGTATGGAATTCATTCGATCAAGGGCGCACTTCGCCATATGCGCTCAATGCATATTTTTAATGCATATTTTTTGTGTTTTTTCAGATATAGGTGGTGTTTAAGATTAAGATGAAGTTAGCGCATGCAAAATAAGAACGTCATTAACACATGATTAATTGTGTTTTTATTATTATAAACTTAAAAATAGATTTATTTGATATTTTAAAGTAACTTTTATATAACGTTTCTAAAAAAACATGCTACAGTTTGAAAAGCGTGCTAACAAAAACATAGGTAAACTCTTCATCTCAATGAGAAAAGAGCGAGGCCGTAGTATGATTGTACCGAGTAAATAGGGATGCCAGTGTATCAAAAAAATCACGCTTGATAATTCATTTCCTATCCGCTAGCACAAAAATTAGAAGAAAAAATAACTATAATTGTGATAAATGGAAAAAAGAAACCCGCTAAGAACATCACCACCAAATTTCCAATATGGCTTCTAATCCCAAAATTTTAGGGTTTTTCATTCAAAAGTTGATTCCAACAATTTTTTTCTAATTTTCACAAGTACCTTTCTTAAAATTGAAATCCTCTTCTCCATCCTTCTCGCTCTCCACCAACAAGGGAGAACGTTGGCTCCCAATAACACGAGCATGATATGGAGAGAGCAATGTGTGGGAGTGAGATCACGACAAGAGGAGGGAGGGGTTGAGATCACACTGCACACGCAAAGGAGGGGAGAGTGATTTCTGTGGAGAGTTTAGGGTGGACTCGTTTTTATTATTTAGAATAATTTTTTAGGTATCTCTTAAAGAGTGGAATCTATTCATATCTTAAAATCTGATTAGGAATCTTTGAAAACAAAATTTTGAGGGTAGATTTTTTAGTATCTGTTGGTGATGCTCTTAACCATCCCACTTGCATTCCTATTTTTAAACATGCCAATTTAGTTGTTTGTTTTTTTTAAAATATGTACTTATAATATTTGGTATTTTGTAAGAGATGTGACATTGGATTGTAGACAAAGTTCATTGCCGACGGTTGGCCAACCTAGAGGTTCAACTATTGAACCGGTCTCTTTTGAGGTGCTACTAAATGATTTTAGAGTTATTCTAGTGTTTCAAGTAATATATCTTTATATATTAATTGCTATCACATAAGCAAAAATTAACTTGACACTTAGGGCCCATTTGGCAATCTGTATCTGTTTCATTTCCGAAGAGAAACGGTGAAATCGGTGCCAAACGGTTCGTGGGTGCATGGTTTTGAATCCGAAGTGTTTCTCATTTTCCATTTCTCCATGCAAAATTGCCTCTACAGTGTTTCTCAGTGTTTCTCCAATTTGTTCCGCATCTGCCCTTCCATTGCCCGAGCACCCACGCCACGCGACGCCACCGTCCCGTCGAGCCCGACGCTCCTCTCTCTCGATGCCGGTCGCCTATCGGCGTTCCCCATGTCCCGCTGACGCCCCATCCACCGATGCTGCCGCTGGCGACGCCCCGTCCAGATCAGCATCCTGGTGGTGCCACCGCCGTCCCGTCCAGATCCCGGCGCTGCCCTCTCTCCCTGTGCCAGCCGTCCCCCAGGTCCTGCCACGACACCCCAACCGCCACCACCGACGCCCCATCCAGATCTCGTCCAAACCCCATGAGCTTGGCAACGACACTGCTGGCCCGTTGATGGCTTGGTGATTCTTGGTGTTGCTGTTTGGCAAAATCATGACCTAAAAAAGGTATTCATGAAACAATAATTATTGTGAATTGTAGTTGGGTATAAATATCTGAATAGAAAAGATACTATTTTTTCTTATACTTGACTGATTTTCACTGTGAACATACTACTCTTGTTTTGGAACATACTACTATGTTATACTAACATAATACAAGGCATATTGGTCTATTTCATCTCCTTTCTCTCTTTTTAGAATCAGAATCCAAAAAAACAATCAGACGGTTCCGTAAGTGATTTTGATTCTACAGAGAATTGTTTCTCAGGAGAATCTGAATCCGAAACGTTTCAAACAGAATCTGGAGCTCTACTAAACAGACCCTCAGTTAAGAGAAGGAAGGAAGAGAGGGAAACTTGGAGAAACTGGGTCTCTTGTAGTAGCTAGCATGGACGACAAGTCCAAGATAATTGGACCTAGATAAATGCAATAGAGCAAGCCAGTGGTTTCTTTGTTACAGGCCTCAATGCAAATTTGCATTATTCTCTCCTTTATGAAAACCACCTAAAAAACTTTATATTATGATGATCAGGTCTCCAAAAACATTTACTACCCTCTCTCTCCTAAAAACACTATGTTTAGACACCACCTCGGTGATGCTTTCTAGGAGGGAGATTTACTCACGCTACGATGGCACACGTGGATTTGCACATTGATGGAACTAAGTCTCGATGATCTCATGAGAACTATCAGTCCACCAGACCACCACAATACAATAGATACGTCATGTCACTAAATTTTAATCACATGAAGTCATGAACTATCAATGAACATGTATAGTTTTAGGCTTTAGAACTTTCTTTCATCTCTCGAATCTAATAGACCCTTAAGTTTTGGCATATTTCACAATAATAACAACTAATAATAGTGTACAAAAGATTATTTATGGTGGCTGCCTAGAATAGTTTTGAAGTAAAACGATATTCAGCACACATCAATATCCATATTATAAAAGAGATGGTGCAACCATAAAGTAAGAAATAAAAAGCTTTGACAACAATCCATAAGCATCAAAAGTGTAAAAAGTACTCGTTGCTATGAAAGACTGTGCATTTACCTACATCACTAACGAAGCAAAGCAACAACATTATTGATGCAAACTGTGAAGCTTAAGCAGCGGCACAAGGCTGCTAGGCCTTGATTCTGCCACTGACTAGAATTATATTAGGAGAACTCTCATATGGTGCAGTGGTGAGCACACATAGTTGTGAACTCACCCACTAGCTAAAATGACTTTGATGTCGCCTAGAGGAGAGAGATGGTGAATAGGCATTTTCTGAAAATGTAGATCTCTTCATAGTAGATTAGATCTTCATAGTAGATTAGATTGAATGGATCGGAACTTCCTATCTCAATGGTTGGAACCATCAACTAGGTCTTTCAGTCAAACCGAGAGAGCTAGTCGAAACCCCTAGTCCTTGGACTAGGAACTTCCGACCAGCTGTAGTTTCTCCCAGGAGAGCAACTTACAGCCACACAATAAAACAAAAGGACAACATCTATGCAAGGTTATAATATGAAGATAAACTAGCCATTAGCACAACTACTATAAGCACAATAGCAAACAAAGTATGTAAACTAGCAGGAACAAGAAACACAAGCTAGCACATCTAGGAAAAAAAAGGGATATGCATCACAATTACCAAGAAATAGAGAGGGCGAGGAGACAAACGATTTGTTTCCTGAAGTTTGGATTCTCCATCGAGGATCCTATGTCTTCGTTGATGTGCTCCAAAGAGTCGGATCTCTTTCGATCCCAAGCCTCACCAAGTAAGCAACTAGGAAGGAGCTTTAACCGCCAAACAACCACCTAAGTGTATCTCGTTCCCACGTGACCACCAATGTCCCAACTTGGACAACCAAGTAACAACCTTATGTGAAGCTTGCTCTATCAAAGCAACCTCCTAGCAATCAACTTGGTATCCACTCACTGGGTATTTTTTCCTTACGGAGGTGGAATAACGCCCACACAAATTTCCCATGACTCACCACAAGTTTGGGAGCTCGCTAGGCAACGACTAGCCATCTAGAAGGCTTAATGTCACGCTTCACTTTTTCCCCTAGCAGTAAATCACCTAGAAAATCATGCAAAAGAAAAAGTCAAAGCAAGTCAAACCTAGAATTTTAAAATCCATTTAATAATTGGAAATAGCTTGGTGGAATTTTTCTTGGATTCCCCTGTCAAAATACGCTAACAGGATTTTTATCGGAATTTTCAGAGCACCAGAAGCAATTTTAAAAATTAAATTAGGCTAATCGGAATTAGATTCCTAAAGGAAAAGGGCTTTTCCTTTTCTTTTTCCTTTTTCTCTTTTTCTTTCCTTTTTCCTTCCCGTGGGCCTTCGGCCCACTCTTCCCTCCCTTTCGCCCCATGCCATGCCACCCAGCTCCCATCCCTCCCTTCCTCTTTCCTCCCCATCTCCCCTCGGGGCCCCCAAGCTTCCTCTAGCCACCGGCACAAAAGTCCATATCTCCTCCCGGGTTAGGGCAATGACAAGCGGGCCCCGCTTGTCATTCCCGACCTCCGACTGAGTCGGCGGCATCTCGCGCCTGTGCGTGCGCACGTCCACGCCGCGCCGCCTTCTCGGCCACGTCCCGCTCTCTCTGCCCGCGTCACCTGGTGCCCCCACTCACCCGCACCTCGTGCTCCCACTCTCCCCACTCCCCCGTCCCGCGTGCGCACCGAATCGGCCACGTTTCAAAATTCGGGCGCCGCCTTACCCGTGCCACGTTGCACCGCCATTCCCGCTCGACTCGGCCGTGCCGCACCGCCTCGACCCCCTATAAAGGATCTCCACATCCCGTTGCATCTTTCCCCTTTCGCAATCACACGCATTCGTGCCTTCCCGACCTCCCGCACCGTGCAAGCACCGGCGCCGCCGAGCTCCGCTTCCGGCCGTCGTTCCGGCCGAACCACCGCACTCCGCACACAACCAACGCCGCTACCACCTTCACCGCTCTCGGGACCACGTTTCCCCGCACTTTTCCCCAAAAGTCCGCCGCCGCATTGCGCTGTCGCCGTCGTCTCTTTCGTCTCCGGCTCGGTGAGCTTCATCTCTCTCCCTCTTTTGTTCTTCATTCCCGTTCCCGTTCGGACCCGAGGCCGCCGCACCTCGCCTTCGTGCGTGTGCGTGCGCGCATGCCGTCTCGATCGCCGCCGGTGCCTCTTGGGCCCGTGCGCAGCCGTTTCGCCGTCGGCCGACGTCATTTCCTCGTCGCCGATCGCACCTAGCGGAACTTCCCTCTCGAACCCGTGTGACCTTTAGTCGTGGCGGTGTGTGCGCCGTCGTTAGCCTCCCTCCGCCACTCGCCGGTGACCATCCGGTCCCGTGCGTCGCCGCTCCATCGCCGATCCACCGCGGCGTGCCTCGCCGCCGGCCGCTCTCGCGTGCGCCCTCCCTCGGCCGTCAGATCCGACCGCGGGCGCATCCGGGCCGTCCATCCCGTGCCGTGCCACCTCGAACCCCGCCGCCCCGCGCACGTGGCTGCCGCGTAGGCGCCACGTGGCGCACCTCCTCCCTAGCTCAGTGGACCGAGTCCACCATGCTCCCTCCTCTCTCTTGCGTCACTGTGCCGTGGGGTCCGCCTGTCAGTGCCGTCGCCCCGCCCGTGACGTCAGCCCTAGGGCGCTTGCGCCGTAAATCGATTTTCTTTTTTTTAATTAGTAAAAAGGCTTAAACTTGTAAAATTCACAGAAAATTCATCCCAACTCCGTTTGAGTCCGTTCAAGTTGCAGCGGATTCATAAAAATGTCTAGAACACATTAAAAATAGTTTAATTGTCTGTTTCAGTAGTTTAATAGCCTGTTTTTGATGTGCTTTGTTTGTTAGTAGATTCCGCTTCCGAGGACGCTCCCGTTTATTTGAGGTAGTCGCTGAAATTCCATCGGAGCAAGACCAAGGCAACTCATCTTCCATTGATCATGTTGTATCCATATTATAAATTATTCTCGCTTTATCAGTTAAATTGCATTGTTTTATAATGTAATCGGGATGGGACCTATAGTACTCAGCCTATGTCGTTTACCCCTCTTTATTGATTGCCTGGGAATTAATTTGACTAGTTTCAGGTTTAGGACATGCTTAGCTTGCCTAGTACAACTAGATCATGAAAGGGAGAATTATTTTACTAGAATTATTTCACATGAAATGATGGTCTCAGACCAGAGATATCGTTGGCAAAGGGTAACGGTTAATTAAAACTTGACTAAATGGTGGGCTGTGGGTGCACGGTTTTGCAAGACGCACCCATGACAGTTAAGGATCGATTCGCGGGAAACCCTGGAAGAATTATTCGTGCGTACCACAAGCCAGCGTCGGCAACGGCTAGGCTTGTAGTGTAGCTTTCTTTGGCCGACGCATCCAGGCAAGGGTGGGCGTGATGGAGTGCGGATGGACCGAGAAAGGTCTATGCAGCTGCCGGATTCACCTAGGCATGAGAGGGGGCTGCCTACCTTGGATATAAAGGTAGGGGCGAAACCTGAGGTGTGGTGTCGCTTGGTCAGAGAGGGTTATGCGAATGGTCCTATCACGGACCCCTTTTTGATATGTTGTGGTGGCATGTCGACGCACGGGAACGTTTTGTGAGGCTGTGTCTTGTGGGTACAGACGTACACCTCTGATCAGAGTTAGTAACTATTCGAATAGCTGCGCCCGCGGTTATGGGCTATCAACCAGATTCACCGTGATTAGTCCCACTAATAATAAAACCTGATTCAATGGAACTGGTTAGAATAGTTGGATGGATTGGGCCTGACTCAACGTGGTGTAGCGTTGAGCAGAGATGATTAATATTGTTTAATTACATTTAACTACTGTTTTTACCGTATTCAACTTAGCTTTGTGAAATGTCGCTTGGTGCAAAAGTTAACCCCTAGCCTTCCCTTGGAATTACCCTGCATTCATACCTCCTTTCGGTATGACTTGCTGAGTACGGTGGTTGTACTCAGTCTTGCTTCCTTTTCCCCCACCTCAGAGCTGAAGGATGAAGCTGCAGTTGGGTTCGACGATGAGTAGGCTTGTCGCTGCCGTAAAGGGATGCCTGTGGAGTGGAGTCGCCGCGTCGCAAGCGTCGAAGCTTAGTCCTTTAGGTTTATTTTTCCTTTCTGCTGCATTGTAAGACCTTTTATATGTTTTTAAGACGTGGATCTGTATATACAATTTGTTGTTTGTGTATCCCTTGCTGGTCCTGGACAGGGTGTTTAATGCACATTCAGCTTCGGAAATTCCGGTAGGAATTTCTGGGCGTGACACTTAACCTCTAAGAGTAACAACACACAAATAAAGATTTACGTGCTATGAAGTCAAGTGCTCAAAGGATGAATTGAATCTCACAAGTTCTCAACCTTGCGACCTCTCACTCTCTCAAACCAACCCTCTTCTCTCCACAAATCTCTCTCACAAAGAACCATCACAAAGGTAGGAGATTCGGGAGGGGCTATTTGGCTTTGGATAGGTCTATTATTGTCCAAACTCAGTAGCCAAGGATGGAGGTGTTGACGCAAAAAATCGCGCCCGATGGTGCCAAATATGTATTGATGTGAACTATGTCGATACACACAATGACCTGGGAGATCTCCTTAGCTCCAGTGCAGGTCCTAAACTTTGATGAGACGCGGGCATGCCAGTCAGTTTGATCATACAACTGATAAGATGAAAGGCTGATTGGCCAACAGGTTGGTGTCGATGAAACTAAACATGTGTCCTGCCAAGAGATCCAAAAGATATGTGTCAACCGATAGCTGATAGCTTGATATAGAATCGGCCGATAGTGTGATAGCCGATATCAATTAGTTGTTGCACCAGCCGATATCTGATACCAACCGATAAGCCGATACTAGCCGATGTCAATAGGGTTTTGAGCAATCAGCTAAATATTTGATGTAGATTCTGACACTTTGATAAATAATGATATAAAGACAATCGACTGATAATAATGTAATAAGATAATGAACCAATCGACCCATAATGATATGATAGAATAACTATTGATCCGATGATTAAAGCTTACATCGGTTAGTAATCCGATGTCATTAAATCCATATGATTAAATAATCAACAAAACCTTTACTGCAATCGGCTAAAACCAGCATGTATATAATCCTTGTAACCTGATGCAACACTTAAATGATATCCAGATAACTCATCGGCTGAAATCCCAAATGAAACAATGATTGATTACTATTGACTTAAATAAATCTAACTTACAACCACAACCTCATAGGTTGAACCTAACCGATACAACATAAGATTGATAATTACCTGATAGATTTGAACCAGTCGATATGTCATCGAACAAAGTGGTCATGCATTAAATTTAACCAAGATAGTAAAACCATCAAAGAGAAATTTAACACACCAGATAAGATCGACTAACCCTCCGATTAAACATTAGCATAAACCTATCGGTTTAACAAGATTTAAATTATCAATAACAATCTAGTAGGTCGGACATAATCGATCCAGCATGAGATTGTATATGACAATCTAATACTCAATGAGCCGATAAATTTATCTAATGTGATAGATATAACAAATCTATCTAAAGCGATATTATGTTTAAAGAAACATCGACTTGATCAGAATATCAGACCTAACCGAGGAAGTCCTAACTAAGCCGATATGACTATAAACAATAATGAAACTAAAGACAGAGATGATATAGCAGATAGGCAATTCTTGCATCGGTCCGATTAGAATATCTGACTCAACCAAGAAAGTCCTAGCCATGCCAGCATAAGCGAAGATGACAAAACTCACTTCTTGCCAGAGATCGAACTCAATCGATGCAGCCCATGCTCGAAAACAAGAACTCATCGAAATAAAACCTATAAGACTAGGGTGGCGATGTGCCAAAAGTAATTGTATTGATTTGTGGAGATGATTTACAAAGACGCTGACTATATATATTTATAACCACATGCCGATATGAGTCTTAATTGGACACGACATAAACTTTCCTAAAGATAAAAGAAAGAACATAAAGTCATCATCAGATACAAAACACACTTTTCTAAATATAAAAAGAAAAATTAATAAATCATGCCTAATTTATAGATAAATTAAGATGTCATGCCGTGGTCTTTACGTTTTCTTCTTAAACTCGGTCTTTTCTAGATAAATTTTTATCAGATGGTTGATCTCTTTCCTTAACCGAATCCGTCAAGTAATCTTACCAAATTTTGGCATTGACAGGGGGTGGAGAGAGTTAAATACTCAAACCACTAAAAAACTAGTTGTTGCTCATAGAATAGTGGATCGAAACTTCTTGTCGAGAGGCCAGAACTTTTGGCAAGTCTCCTTGGCCAAATAGAGAGCTCGGTTCTGAACTTCCAGACTCAGGGACAGAAACTTTTGACCTTCCCTGACAACACTTCAGAAAAAGGCCACAACACTTTGCTTTGGAGTCTGTTTCTAACAAACTTGGGCTATATGAAAGGATTATTGAGAGGGCTACCCAACCTAACCAGAAACAATCTCTAAAACCATTCATAGTTTACGTTATGGCTTTGGTTTCTCTCAAGGTAGCAACTTGCATAGGTCACTTTGAGCATCAAGACATAAGCAAACACATCCACGTTGCATCCCTTTTAATATTACACAATTCCTATACTCAAATGTAAATATAAAAGCCATCTTCTTACTTCACTTTGAGGGTTGTCAACATCATCGCTATTTTAAGATCGGGACTATTCACCTACAACTAATTAAGCACATTAGTCCCAAATCAAGTATACATTTGCCTTTATCAATGCCAAATTTGGCTTTTGGCTTGATGCTCATCAACAAATCACATCCTCTTGATCTTTGACATCCCATCTTGCGCTCTTCAAATAATTGATGCGGATTACTCATAGCCTCAAATGGCCTCGCATGGTCCATCTCGACAAAGTCTTCGCTCGCCTTCACCCGCTGGATTCGTTCGTTGGTGCCAAGCCCCTTGCTTGCCCTTTACCCCCACATGGTCCATCTTAGCCGAGCCTTGCTCGCCCTTCACCGTCTTGCCATAGATAACCACTTCATACCCCGCATCGTCAATGTATTCACTTGCTTCTTATCAAGTTATAATGTCCATCTTCTAGCTTCAATTTTTTAACTTGACGCCTATTAATCCCAAATCGTACCGAAGGTGCGCTGAATTGAAAAACCGCTCACTGGACTGAGATATTTGTTTTACTCTAGTGCAGGTCCAAAATGCTACTTCTTACGTTCGTAGGCGTGCCAGTTGGTTTGATCCTGCAACCAACAAGAAACAAAGACAAAAAACAAGTATTAGTCTATAAACGATAGTCGATCGGCTGGTGACCGATGACGTATCGTTCGATGTTAAGCCAGGGCGGTATGCACTGAATCGACCAAGGAGATTAAACCTAATCGATCGGATGTAGATATTCATAACACATAATTTAAATATCAAGATACATTTAAACTAAGTGATTAGGATAGATCGGTATCGTACTGAGACAGTATAATCCACTTAAGTCCAAAGGTACTTCAATATGCAGATTATATATATTTATAGCATAGCCGATATCATAGATCTAATGTGTATTAGCTAGTACTCCGATACCACTTTATACTAAGATATCATTGCAGACTAAATATATTAAATATGAACCGATCAAGTTCTAGGATAACCTAATAGATCGATGGCAAACTTAATGTATTTACTAACAATGAGATCTTAATATAAAGGGCAGCTCTAGCATATCAAGTAAATATAAAACAAATAAGATAGCTAAAACATGTAAGATCGGCTGAAACCCCGATACTATCTCTAATAATGATCATGAGATAAGATAGATATTATGATTCTAAATAGTACTTAATAGGTCGGACTTAACCGATGCAGCATTAAGCGTAAGAATAAGCATAAGTTCTAAACGGATCTATGAAAACCTTTCGAGATGGTGGATATACCATATAATCTAAATCGACGATGATATCTAACCCTATCGGCTGTTATCTAATAACAGACTAGCCGATTAGGGTTAGATCGCACTATCGATCTAGGTTATATGGCATATATGATAACTCGACGGTTTACATAAACAGGATTAGAGTATCATAATGATGGAAGCACTAATCCCGAGAGCGCAAGTCACAATGACAAGATTTTACCTTTTCGTTGGAGATCGAACTCGATGCAGCCATACTAGAAGCAAGAACTCATCGAAACTAGAAAAGGGTGGCGATACGCCGAGATTGTATTGAACTTGATTGTTGATATTTTACATGGTCCTGAGTCGTATTTATACCCAGATAGAAGATAAGTCCTTGACGGACACGACTCCTATCTCTATTACAATTTGAATTACAAATATATGCCTAAAACAAACTCTCACGGACATTATCCATAAGGAAACTATTTAAAATATCCTAACTAACAGATACAATTGCATTTCTTAGACTTTATCCATGTATGACAATCCCCATGAAGCACTTTAACCGAATCCAAAGATAATTCCAACGTCTTTTCCCTGGGACCGGCCATACCAGCTATCCTTATCGGAATCAGCTGCATCGGCCATCCTTATCTGACTCGGTATCAGCCGACGATCACCTTAGCCGATTCGATTACCAGCCGACAAACCCCTTAGCCGATTCGGTCAGTACTTGGCACACACTCTATCTTCGGAAGAACTCAATTCTGTCCAAATCGGTTTCGGCCTTATATCCAAACCTGATAATTTGTTTACCAAATTTGGTAGTTAACAACGCTATAACTCATCCTAATCTCACCAACTCATGCAAATAGTTAGTTCCAACAATTATTTGTCATTGATCACCAAAACAATCACCACACTTATAGGGTCATAAATCTTCCAATCTCTCTTTACAAAGCAACTCTAGGGCATAGATTTAGAGTCTCACCTTCTTGTGGGCTTGTGGCGTGTGTAAGTAGGAATAATCTTATCCTTCTCACACCATTCTTTTTTCACAAGCATGGAGTGGGTCTCACACACATAATGGGTGGAAGACAGGATATATGGGTGGGTCTTGTGTAAGGATGGCAATGAGGGTTTTGGTTTTGAAGATCTAAAAGACAAAGAACCTTAAAAATGAAAACCCCGGCCCCGTGATGATATTGTTTAATTTTCTAAGGTCTAATAAAGTAGAGGATTTGTTGCAATGGTGGATGGGCTAAGGGACCGTGGAACAGAACCCCAGCAAGTAGAAGTTGGCATGCTAAGCTACAACACCTAAGTGATATAGTTTAGCGAGTTATATGAATACCTGTATATGCCGCGAAACATGTGGAGGCAAGCGATGACGCCGCCGCCATCCCACAAGCGAGTTTGTGATGCACGTTTGTGGCGCGTTATTGCATCAAGTGGTTATATGTTGTATGCCTTGTTAACGGACGAATCAGACTCATGCTGACCCACTGCAGAATGCGAAGGATTCATGGGAATGGATGTTGCATGTAACCTCGCGTGGAAACACGATGGTTTGGTATACGATCGACGAACGACATGAACACTATAATTTTTTAAGTTGGTATATTGATAATAATAATAAAGATAAATGCAATATATGATTGTATTTTAGGGAATACTCTACTTTCTACTTTTTCTTTGAGATTTTTTCGTGGCAGCTGTTAAACCTTGGGCCTAATCAAACGCTTCAATCTGGCGGGGTTTATTTGTGACCCTCGGTCGGTAAATGGCCAGTAGCAATCCATCCGTCCGTTCAAATCCCTCTCTGGGAAACGGACGAAACGGGAGAGGCGGAAAACCCCCCACAAATCGGAGCGCGGAGCGCCGACCAAGAAACCCTACCCTCCGCCGCTTGGACGGCGATGGAGGCGGCGCCGGACGAGGAGGCCGGGTTGGCGCTCCCCGAGGGCGAGCGGATTCTGGAGGTGACCCTCATCTCCGCGCAGGGGCTGAAGCCGCCATCCGGCCTGCGGCGGCGGCTGCTGCAGGCGTACGCCGTGGCGTGGGTGGACGCCGCGAACAGGCTCCAGACGCGGGCGGACCGCGCGGGCGGGGTCGACCCGGAGTGGCACGAGCGCTTCCTCTTCCGCGTCCACGAGGCCGCGCTGGCCGACGACTCTCGCGCCGCCGTCACCATCGAGATCTACGCCGCGCCCACCGGCGGCTGGCACATCGGGGGGGACTCCTTGGTCGGCTCCGCCCGGTTCCTGCTCGGCGACCACGGCCTCCTGTCCCGACCCGTCGGGTCCCCGTCGATGTTCGCCGTCGGCGTACGCCGCTCCTCCGGCCGCGTCCACGGCCTCCTTAACGTGGCGGCCAGTCTCGTCGCCGCGCCGCCGTCTCCGGCAGCAGCCCATGCTCTCCGCTCATCCCCCGCTGTCTCCCTCAGCAGCATCTCCACGGCGCCCATCCCAGCAGGCCGCGTGCTCCGCGTCCTCAACCGCTCGTTTCCGACGCCCCCACCCTCTCCAACGGTTCTTACGCCCAAGAAGCAGCAGATTGCACCGAAGCCGAACAAGAAGTGCACTGACAAGAAGGACGTTCCGGTGAATCTGAACAATAATGGTGCAGATGATCGTAGCGATCAGGAGCGGGAGGAGTCGAGAGAGATGGGCGGAGTGGTCTTTTGCGGGCCTTGTATCTTACCATTACCAAGAAAGATCCACATAAGCCCCTCTGACGAGAATCTGCAGGCCTTTGCTAGCATCTTTTCCGGTGGAGTCGGCATTACCAAACAGAGCCCTCGTCATTGAGGAGCCCCGGCAAATAATAGGTTCGGTTCTTTCAGTTGATTCCTTGTGGAGATACCCTGTTTCTTCTTGTTTTGGAAAATTAGTTTCTTAACCATGAGAATATAGAACTGAGTTGTATTGTAGCATCTATTGTTGTTACAGCAAATATGTCTCACCAAAATTTTTTTTGTGTGAATCAATGGAATTGTAGAATTATAGTGCCACAATGAATAGCACGGAATCCTTTTGTTACCTGCCATTCTCCAAGAATCTCAATTTAAGGTTTGAAGATTTCATTTGAAGCAATATATGTCAGAATGTCTGATTATTTCCATTCATCATAATGGCATATGTGGATATTTACTTGTTGCTCAATATCAAATTTGTGGCAGTGCTGTTCTGAAGAATTGTCAATTTGGATTATTCATGGGGCTGTTTGCTTAACAGAACCTATGCCTATTTCTATTCACAGTACCTTGCTTTCTTGATGCTGCAACTGTATTGCAAACTTGCTGCCTGGGTTGATTTGTAGTAGCATTGCAAACTTAGGTGCCACGAAACTTTTTAATGAAATCATATTAATTTCAAGTATTTTCATGTGAAATATGTGACCACTGTTCTTCTTTAAGGTGAACTTGGCCGTACATGGGTATTCATTTTTGTTTTATCGTTTACCTGATGAATTCTGTTATATACAGATCAATTTATAACAACAAGAACATATATCCATCATTTTACACTTGTAAGAGTCAGTTTACTGCTGCTAATTAATGTCTTGTGTGGTCATGTGGTAGAATTTAGCAACAATTGAACCTTTAGTTTATTCTGAGGGACTATTCTTGATAATTTTAATATTCGGGGATCAAAATAATTGACTAATCTTAGATTTAGTTTGAAAGGTGTTATTGTTTGGGTCAGAGGAAAGATCACACACCTGATTGATCAGCATGCATAGAACAGTATTCTATGTTTTTTTTGACAGGCTAGCTCTATGACATAGTTCTCAAGCATTAATGACCTTTGAATTATTCTGAATGATCCCTTGATGAAACATAAAATGAATGAATAATTATTCTTATAATATTGTTGGGAAGATTAGTAAGCAGAAAGATACTTCAGTAATAGAACCAGAGCATTAGTGCACTAAAAGCCTGATGCAAATAAGTCCATTATTGCTGCTTCCAAAATATGAAATGATTTGTTTTTCCTTTCCTGAGAATGAATAAAGATATCAGTACTAACTACTTGGTTTGCCTTTTGAAAAGTCTTGAGTGTTTTGGAATGATTAGCGTGGGCTTTTATGTGTTTATCATATTACTTTCCATATTTGTTGCAAAGGACAATAAATCTTAAAAGGTTGAAGATGCAAGGGACAGATTAAGTTCAGGATGATGCTATGAATGCCATCTGGTTCTCTCACAACTATCAGCTTAATTTCAGTAACTCTGTTTGTATTCTTTTGTTGAGATATGTTTATTGGGTTTTAACTGATTTGCACATTCTTTTATAGCTTCTGTCATAATTCTTGACACACATAAAGCTTCTTTATGATAATTTGGCATGTGATGGTTCCAAGTGTCCAACAGTTATTTTGTCCAAGTCAGTGATTGAATGCAGGGAATAAACATCACTTGCACTATTGTAGCTAATAACTATCCCCTGAGTTAATATTGTTTCCTTCTAAGTTTACAATCTGAACTGCGAAATCTTATAGTATTGTATAGGAGTGCTTTATGGACTGGGTTAAAATCTTGCAGGCCTTGTTTAGGGCCCAAATTCGAAATAGTTTCTTTAGCCTGTTACTATTGATGTCTCCAGCCTGTTTGTGGCCTTTTTCACAGCCTAGGCTTCTGGGGCTTTGTTGTCTACTGATATCCTGGGACATCTGATTGTAACTTTGTTGCATTTGACTTTGGTATTACCAATTTTCTTTGCATTGATTCTGAAATTATGTGCTTCCTTGTTTTCTATCTTACAAATGCCCATGTTCCTTTTCGATGTATCAGAGTAAGATAAAAACTATTTTGGTTAATTGACAACACATGGAAAAGTATCTGCAGACTGTAATGTTATTTACTCAAAGCCAAATGGTTTACTTGCTTAAATTGTTACTAGTGATTCTTAATGCTCCCAAAGTTCCATTGGAGACACATAAGGATCAAGACAGATTTGGTGAAGCACTGAGAGATAAAGTGCTGTGAATTATATTAAAATTGTCTGGAGGATATCCAAAACTCACATTGTGATCTTATTAAGATATTGCCTTGGGTGGACAGACATATACAGTTTTTTAAAACCATTTTAACAGTCCTTTCCATCTTGATATTATATATATATTTTTAGAAAACGGCAAATAACATCGAACTATAGCATCTAACTTTTGAGCATTTCAATACAGTTTTGGTATCTTTGACAACGATTTGTGGACTATTTCTATGTGACTGGTGGATGCTTCTCTATAAAGTTGGAGTTTGAACTTTGAGATTTGAGATTTGGTTAATCCCAAATATAGTTGAGTTTGAACTTGAGGTGAGGTTTGGTGAGAATTATTTATATCTACATCATTTTTTTTATTAATTTATAAAACTTTTAGGTATGATTTTTATGAGTTTCTAACGCTTAACTTGTTTTCATCGGATAACTGTACACCTAAATTGGTGTTTTCTTCAACATCCCCATCCTCTATTCTAAAGTCGCCATTATAGTTTCCATCAGTCGGTCATATGTGCGATTTCTGCTCTCCAAAATCTGCCTGCTTTCTATGGTAGGATCCTATGTCCTGATTTAGCCTGCTCCCTCGTATATCTGTTTTCCTGTTCACTTATATTGCTTTACAATGACTTATCTAGTAGGGTATACTGTTTGACAGTTCAGAACTGAAAGGGCCACTTGCGGCCGTCAGATTTACGTGGAACTCGCTGTTCTTTTGCTTATTGCGCTTATTGGACACTGCATAATTCTCCAAAAAGAGGCCATAAAGAAGTACTTGATGATTGTGACCTTACATCAATGGCCACACACACCATGTATCTCCTTTAATTTTTCTTCCAGTACTTTGCCATCTCCCCTTCTTCCAATTGCGATCCACACAATCCTGATCCAAGTTGCGCCACCGACGTAACATGCCGTCTTTTGCCTGGTCCGCTGATTGCATGAATTCTTTTTTTTTTCTACGCCCAACTGGTTGATTTGGATCCCATTCGTTCCCTTTCCTTTACAGGAAGAACCAACCCACTTCTTTTTTTCTTCGCAACTTTTCAATTGCAATGTAGGAGAAGATTTCTTCGGCGGCGGCGAGCACGAAGCACCTCACAAATTGTTGCAATATTCCATTGCACACTTGGGCTATATTGGTTGGATCCTATTGTTTTAGATGCTGCCCATTTGTTAAACACGCCATGTTGGAGGTCTACTTGTCCTTTCTAGCTAGGTTCCTTTTCTTTTGATGCGTTTGCATATACGGTATATATGTACTAGATTCCATGGAGCATAGCAAAAGATAACTACTGTTGCTTTGCGGGCATCATAGAGGAGAGGAGCTTCGTTGAGTTGAAAATGTTTTAAGGACAAGTGATGCGAATTTTGTGTGATGCCACAAGTGGAAAGATTAGCGCAAATGTGGCAAGCAAAGCAAATGCATATGTTCTGCTTTTCCTGGTAGATGTCCAAGGCATTGCTAGGTGCGGTTGTAGATGTCCAAGGGGAAGAAGCACAAGGAGGCAGCCGCCTCTAGTGGCCTTGCCACTCACTCACTGCCCCCGGAGTCTTTTGCTATCGACCACCTCCCATGTTTCAAGGTAAACTCGTCGTGGAGGTTTCATGCCTTGTGCACATCAAGAAAGATGTACTTAAAGTTGCTGATGCCTTGCAACTCGAGTAATTTTGTATCAGTTGTGAAAGAGAGATGAGATTAGGTGACGCGTGATTGTGTTTCTTTCCCTAGAAGTTGATATTCTAATAGGTGCTTATGTTTTTATCACCAATTATATATGAGCAAATTTAATAATATAACCAACTATTAACTTTAAAAATTAAACATCATTTAAGCTAACCTAATAACCCACTCATATAATCTAATAAACCACTCATATAATAGTTAATTATATATAACTACATCATTAATACATAATCCATTCATCTATCTCATATAGTCTATTGGAGCTCGTGCTGATTACAAATGTATAGATCGTTTTTTTTCTTTTTTCTTCACATAAGCACAGAACATAAGCACAGATCTAATGTAAAATTTGTACGCCCGCTTACGTCATCTCTTATACTTTGTTCTCGTAGCAGATACCGTACCGTTGGTGTATTAGCCGCCACTAACATTTGGACCCGCGATACCGCAGAGGATGCATGCACGTTGCATTCAACTCCAAAGTTGTATAGCCTATCCCTACATTCTGCTTATACTAGTTGGAGGCTACATATACAATCACAAAAGGGTATCATATTGCTAGCTGAAAACAGCCACGGTACAAGGTAGATGCGCAACATGGCTGATTTAATATACACCTAGCCAAAGCTACACGACCAGAACCGTTCTACGAGTGGTCAGTGATTCAGACATTCAGTACTGATTTCTTCATATTTCCCTTGCGCCCTTGCCGACAGTTGAGCACACGAAAGTATCGCCGCCTCGTTGCTTTTTTTTTTACTCCTACAAGCATGATCGTCTCCTTTGGCTTTTGCTGATTGATACCAACATTGATCTTTTGATGCGGCCGAATAAATAGGTCGCGTTGATGAGAAAATCCACCCGGTATTGGCTTTCTCCTTTTCGCGTACCGGATGCTCAAGTGCTCAACTTGGAAACACCGTGCTTGCCTGTTTACACATAATCTTTTCTGCGACGAGTGTCTGTGGCCTGACACCTCGCTGTCCGTCCGTCCTAGCTGTATAGTATATAGTGTGTACCTAAAGCTGGGCCTCATGTCTTCAGGACATGCATGGCTTCCATTTGCTAGTCTGAAACAGCGCGGTGACTGCTGCTGAATTGCTGCTGCCATCTAGAGAGAGAGAGAGGGAGTCAGAGAGAGATAGCTGAGGCAAGCAGCTGAGAGGTCACTGTGTTTAGCTCTCCAGGCTTCCAGCTGGTTACTGTATGGGCGTTCAGAGAGTCACACCGTGGAGCATCTGCATGCGTCGGGCTAGTCGCGTTGAAGTTTCCTTGACATTTACTTTCAGAGAATCAATGCTTTGGCAAGTTGACATACTACCTGTGTAACTTGAATGTAGTATATGCGCAAATTGTCCACAGTGCGAGGTTATGTGGTAATTTATTCCGTTGGACTGAGCTGTTTAGTCATTTTCAGGAGCATGCTCAATCTCCATTCAACGTATCTAAAAGCAAAAGGAAAGAAAGAAAAAAAGTCAATCTATCGAGCTATGAACTTTGTTGTTTGCATCCTGGAGGACCAAGTGTCGGTAAGCCTGTATCGCTAGACAGCATGCATGCACTGATGCACGCCTCCCTTGTGATTGCTTCGACTTTAAGCTCACTCCTGAGTTCTAAAATAAAAAGAGGCTCACTTCTGTATTTTTTGACACTCAAAGTGAGGAGGAGGAAGAAAAAACAAGCAAAGGTAAAAGAAATCGAGTGTGTGAGTGAGTGAGCCCCCACGGACCGATACAAAAACCCGTGTGCCACGACGTGCGTTTGCATGCATGCATCCATCCTCGTTTTCTTTATTCCCTAGTGTAATAATAATCGAGCCCGTCGACCAGTGCATCTGGATATATTCGGTGCTAGCTCCGGAAAAAAAATTCACGTGCCATTACACCGTACACCGGTACACGTATGGAGTGCATACGACGCGCAAAACAAAATTTTGAGGGGAGCAGCGAAAACGGCGTGCAGGACCAGCAGCGAGCTAGAGGGCGACGGATCGACCATGTGAGGAAGGACGGGAAAGAGAGAGCGTAGTACGGTACGTGCCTCGACCGGAAAAAAGGGGGGCCAAAATAGCATGGAACTGCTAAACCGAGGCGCGGCCGGGCGCATGCATGTGACTGGCCCGTGCTGCGACGATGACGCACGGCGTCACGGCGAGCGCGGGGGGCATCTGTATCTGCATCGGCATCGACCACGGCCATCAGCAGGGCAGGCAGGCAGCTAGCTAAGCTAGCTGTAGAGGTAGCAGCTAACTAGGTGGCCAGCCAGCCAGCCAGCGAGCCAGACAGCGGCGCGGCACGCAGAGGAGGCAGGGAGCTAGATAGGGGTCGGCCCGCCGGGGGCCCCCCTCGCCACGGCGCCACGGCGTGGCCTGCGCTGAGACGCTGCACTGCATGCTACGCGGCTACGCCTACGGGGGCCGGACAGCGTGGGTACGAAACCGAGCTTGCCGCCGCGCGCCGTAGGATGGTCCATCGAGACGCGCGCGGTCGAGAGGACGGGCGGTAGCAGCCAGCCGCGGCGCGGCACGGCATGGCACGTTGCTTTCGCCCCGCGCTGCCGCTACCACCACGCGCCTACTATTGCTGTCTGGTAAAAGCGGCCCTGCTTTCGCTGTGGCCTAGTCGCCAGCTTCGCTCGCTCGCTCGCTCTAGGATCCGAGTGACTCGCTCCGGCCGCTGCCGCAGCGGCAGAATGCAGATGCAGATCGACGCGCGGCCCGGCTGATCGGTTGGATGGTTGGCTCGGCCGGCGTAGGGAGTCGGTGGACGCGCGCTCGCGGGGCGCTCGTGAGTCGTGACGTGTTCGATTCGGCGCATCGATCGGTGCGCGGGGCACGGCCGGGCCGGGGGACCGAGTCGTGTACGCTCGGGTACATTGTCCGTTGGTGTGGGCGGATACTACGAGTGATGGTACGTACGACGGCACGACGGTGGTATATATCGAGGAGACGCGAGGAGTGCGATGGTACAGGCACATTGCGGGGATGAGCTAGAGTGGACGGAACGAGTTGTCTAATCGTTTCTAGCTCACATATATGAGAAAAGAGGATTTCGGAAAAAGTATAATACAGTCTCATCAGTTTATTAGAAAATAAAAGTTAATTTATAGATAAAACTTATATATATTATGTGTTTTTTAAACGGCTTAAAAAACTATGCCAAAAATATCTTAAAGTCGACTTCGAATTAAATTTAAAAATTTAAATTTTGATTTTGTTTTGACTTATAAGGACAATCGATGAGGCTCTTGCATTCAGAGGGAAGGAGTACAGGATAGTACAAAATGGCCCACATACATGTAATGAAACCTTAAGAAACGGGCCATTCTAGCCATTTTGCATATATAGTCAAAATTCAAATCTAATAAAAACCCAAATCAAGTGACAAACATTCAAAAGGAGATTGTTTCACATAATCACATTCCAACCTAATATCCCCGATTCCAAATTTCCAATCGCTAGTAATGACCGACTATATACTGCGTAATAGTAGTAGTAACACGCTAATTTTAGAGATAGAACGATTCCTAGTACAGATGGATGACACATCACACATGTTCCAATAGCCATCTCACCACCTTCCTTTTGCCCTATAAATAAATTCGAACGAACGGCCTCTGCTTCTCAAAGCCGCAAGCCTCGCCTCCCTCCGCCGCCCGGTTACGCAAGCAAATACCGACGGCGCCGCCCGCCGACGAGCCTTCTCCCTACGCGGCTTCCGCGCCGCCCCGCATCGGCGCCCCTCGCAACCTCCTGGTGCCCTCCTCCGGCATCCTCCCGCACCGCGTTCATCCGCACTGTCTGTCGGCGGCGCCGTCGGAGGCTCGTAGCTCGCTTCCGATCGACGGCGCGGCGACGGGGAGCGCCTATGCCGTCTAGGCTGAGGGGCGAGGATTGGCGGGACGAAAACGTCGTCGACGGAGGCTTTGCAAGTACGAGCACTTAATCTTCTCCCCTACTCTATTCCTTTCCCATTGAGAAAATTAGAAAAAAACTCGGTTGCTTTTTCTTTGTGAGAATGTGGGATTCGATATGATGGCCTTGCTCGTGCTGTTCTAATGCGCTGTAACTGTGGGTGACGCAGTGTGTTTGGTATTTGTTGATAATGTATTGCTTCGTGGCTGCACATTCCGCGAGCCTGCTTGGAAAAGCAAACCGGCAATATTTCGGTGTACCATCACTATCTAGATTAGCTGCGGCTTGTTCTGTTCGATTCAGTATGATCTTATTTCAGAGTTCATTCGGTGGATTGATGTGAAAACGATTTTTATACGGATTAAACCGCACGGATAATACCGATAAACTGGAAAAGAAAACTAAAGAAACGGTGGCCTGTGGAAATATTTTGTATGATCTGTGCCATATAACAGTTCCATTGGGTAGGAGGAACATAATGTACTCCAATTGTGCCACGGCATGCAAACCATTTGCAGATAGTACAGAAGATTGATGAACTAACACTATGGTAATTGAGTTCGGCTGCAATAATAGTAACTTGACATACTTTGAGCGCTTTCGAAATATAATGCTTTAGGATATCATGTACTTATGTACTATGTCTCGGTATGCCTGCAATAGGCAATAGTAACTTCCTGTTCCTCTGGTCATCTGTGTTAAACATTAACCGAGCTTTTCTTAAAACAACATACTGATGTAATTAGTTTATGATCCCATGTTCACTATATTTTCCATATATTTGTTTATAGATAAATGAAATTTGCAACTGTCCTATAAATATATCTTTTTTTAATTTATTTATTCAGGTCATCTATGCCTGCACGCTTGATGACTGATGTCATGGAAGATGATTCTTCATGGACAGCTCTTTCTATTGATCACATTAGAATTTCTGCATTCAACTTCGGAATTGTTTCCGAGGGTAACGATGATGGCAAAGAATTTCTGCTTTCATTGGACACTGTTGTTCCTAATGATATCCTGGAGAGAATTTTCACATTTTTGCCTATAGTAAGCATGATAAGGTCAACAGCAGTTTGCAAAAGATGGCATGACATTATCTACTCAAGCAGGTTTCTTTGGACCCACATGTTGCCTCAGAGGCCATGGTACTTTATGTTCACCTCTAATGAAAGTGCTGCTGGGTATGCATATGACCCGATTCTCCGTAAATGGTATGATTTAGAGCTTCCCTGCATTGATAAGAGCAGTTGCTTTGTCTCTTCTTCTTGCGGATTAGTTTGTTTCATGGATAATGACAGCAGGACTGCTATTTCTGTATCTAATCCTATCACAAAAGATTGTAAGAGAATTTTGGAGCCCCCTGGTGCAAAATTTCCAGACTACAGTACAATTGCCATAAAGGTAGATCGTTCTTCTCATACTTACACCATTACATTGGCAAAATCCAAGCAAGTTCCTGAGGATTATGTCCGGTGGGATTTCTCTTTATGCAAGTATGACTCACGGAGTAGTTCATGGGTGAGTGTGGTTGAGGAGGTGTTCATTGGTTGGAGAGGGGGTGATGATAGCGTAATATGTGATGGAGTATTTTACTGTTTAATTCACTCCACCGGCATTCTTGGTAATATTGAACCGCGTCATAGCATTATCATGTATGACCTTATTGCTGGGCTTTCTAAGGCGTCACTAATGCAATCGTCGATCCCAGTACCTTGCTCTCTCACCTGTGGACGTCTGCTTAACATGAGGGAGAGGCTAGTTCTGGTTGGTGGGATTGCAAAACAGAACAGACCTGACATCATCAAAGGAATTGGAATATGGGAACTTCACAACAAGCAATGGCAAGAGGTAGGTCGAATGCCTCATAAATTATTTCAAGGATTTGGTGAGTTTGATGATGTATTTGCTAGCAGTGGCACAGACGATCTTGTCTACATCCAAAGCTATGGTGCAACTGCTTTGCTTGCTTTTGATACGAAGCAGAAGCAGTGGAAGTGGTCCGCAAAATGCCCTGTGAGCAAAAGATTTCCTCTCCAGCTTTTCACAGGTTTTTGCTTTGAGCCTCGGCTTGATATTACCACCTAATTGTAATTCCTTCCAATGGAATCAGGTTGGCAGTCCTGGTCTTTGTGAATATATGCATGCTTCATTAGATTGTTGCGTCACATGCATTGTGCTCTCCTTCGCTTATCATCCCACATTCGTCCTGATGGATGCAATTTTCCTTCACCTCTTTTCATTGGATTAATTAATCTTTAGAATGTTGATCTCTCTCTATAATAATATCTGTTTACAAATGTACCTCTATTTTCTTGAAAAGCAACGCATAGATCTATGTTATTTATCACATTTATCTGAATTCTCAAGTTCAGCAATGTACTGCCTCGACAAAACCTGCATACACTGTCTTTGCTTGATGCAGGCTTAACACCCATCCATATAAGTGAATGAGCTATTGTCCTTACAGCATGTCTAGACAGATGAAATTTGCAGCGCCTTAATTTATGCAACATGTCTTTTCATTGCGCAACTTCCTATATGTGATATCTAAATTTTTGTCCTTTGCGGTCTCAAGGGACAAGTTCAACTGTATGCATTTTGTTTCCTGTGATATTTCATCAGTGATGGGCCTCCCTCTGATGTTTGCTGCTCCGGAACAGCTTGCACACTAGACTTACCAGGCGATTGAAAGTCGTTTCTCTGAACACTTAACAGTGACTACTAGCTGATTTTGTAGAATCATCATGGGCCAAATCCAGGTTTCCTCTTGTAGGAGCTGGCCCATCCTTTATACTGTCCCTGAAACCAGCGTGACTCTGCAGCGTGATGCAAGTGAGCCAGAGATGCTATTGATGAGATTCCAGCTCGTCACAGCTCTCTGTATGTAGTGCTCAGTTGTGGCATTAATAGTTCAGCCGTCTCAGCGTTTCTCATAATGGTGTCACGCGCTCATGCTCTGGATATGATTTTGTTTTGTTGCCTTGCATATTGCGCCGTTCTCTCTGTGTGTGTGTGTGTGTGTGTGTGTTTTGGCCGTTTTAGCTGGTTAGCTCACTCTAGGTATGGCACCAAGATATGGGACCAACTTGTATGCTGTTTTTCTTTGCTACTACCTATAATCTTTACCGTAACTCTGATTTCTTTACCTGTTCTGCATGCTACTTCAATCAGAATATTCCTTGACAGATGTGGCCTATATCTTACAGGTTTTGAATCTTTTTTGTTGGTTAAGAAAGCAGTACTCTCCTTTCTCTTGCTGCTCTTATCAGCTGTCACAGACATGCCCTTTGGCTTGTCGTCCTCTTAACGGTTGTTCACGTTTATTCAGAGCAGATAAATATGAGGTGAGTGTGTCTAGATGAACACAATGGGAAATAGTATGCCTATGCAGCGTGTACAGCATCGAGACCAGTTTTGATTCCTCAGGGTATTGTGTCTACACAGGGAGATTTTGCAGCGGCAATAGTCATGGTATTGTTTTTATCTCTAGATTGTTAATGGCATGATGTTTCCTTTCTGATGCTTACACAGAAAACGAAATACAAATAGAATAGGAAAAAAAGGAGATGAAGTATCCAATTTTATTGTGTATCAAAATATAGCAATCTAGTATTGGATGAAACATCCTTCCAAATTCAAACATAACATAGTATTATGAATCTGCACAGTTTGTATGTCACTATATTTTTATATTTTAAAATAAGATAAATTATTATATTTTGAGATACTATCATTTGGACATTTGAGCTCGTGCTTCGCGGCAACTTGGTAGCCACTATATTACTGCGACTTCGGTGGAGATTAATCGAGATCTTGATGTGCACTGTGTCTATCTTGGCTGGCCATCCACCTTGTCTTTGTCCTCTACGGTTGTAAGTGGGCAAGCACAGTTTTGTTGGTCTACGCACCGTAGATCACGCCGCTGGTGTCGACGTTTAACTTGGTCCAAGTCTCCAAGATGTGCCGTGTGTCCGGGGAAGACGAAAAATTCTGAATATCTGGTTTTACCGGTACAAGGATTATTTCCTCCAAAGAAAGAGGGGGAAAAACTGTGAATTCCTTCAGTAGAAAATGAGCATAATGTTTTTTATTTTACTCTTCTTGATGAGTGGACTGTTTTTCATGTTGAGATGAAACTCAGACCTATTTTTCTGGCTGTTCTTGTTCCTTTTCTTTCCCATCAGCCGGTCCGGCTGTTACGTTGTGTATGTAAATCATTCTTTTATTAACATGTAATTCTTTTACACGTTTGTGAAAAAAACAGACCTTTGCCTGCTAAGAAATGGTTTGATCGAGAGGTTAGAAACAGCTACAACTGTGTTTTTTTTCTTCCTTTCTCAACGAAGGCAGGAATGCAGGATTGCTGCCATCGGATTGAGAAGGTACGGAGGTATTCGTTATACAGAGACGGGATTACAGGAAGTTAGGATATGTGAAACGCAGGCCTGCAGGAATACGCAGGTTGATGACTGAACAACAAGGTTTATCTTTTCATTTTGGAATTGAAAACATCTCCTTATCGGTGAGCCTGAAACCGGTAAAACCGATAATTTTCAATCATCGCCTTACGAAAACTATCTCAAACCGATTTTCCATGAACCGACCACAGGTGGTTTCCGTTTTCGTGAAACCGATAACCGGGCCTTAATCCAGTGCACTTCTCTGAATGATGATCATAGCCAGAGCCGAAGCTTCGTGGAGGCCAACCTGGGTGTTGCCCCTCTCAGTTTTAGCCGCAAACCATATATACCATACTAAACAGTGTCTAGTATCATGACTTATGTTCTGTTCAGTTGGTTAGCAAACGCAGAGTACAGACTGGTGTAAGAATCCTGGGAAGTCCATTCTTTATTTCATTTCTCTTCGGTACTTCAGTTTCGTGCCTTACTAAATCATTTTCCTTCAGTGGATACCATACAAATTATTTTCTCTTAATAAAACAGCTCTCATAAAACCTACTAGTATTAATTTTCAAAACTTTGATATGTTGTCTTCTATGACTTGGAGTGATTTTTTCCCCATCAATTTAATAGCTATAATTAAGTGTAACATACAACTTTTTCTAATAAAAATATACTTAGAAATTATTCTACACTACGAATACTCATTCTATAATACAACGGTTTTTAAGTATTTTTATTTTTCAATAGATGATGTTGTTGACTTTTACATGTCGTTTGATCATTCCTGCTATTCAAAATATTTATATAAGTTTTATTTATTTTTTACATGTTTTATCATTAAAAACATTAAATATGATTTATATTTTAACATATTTACACTAATTTTTAAAATAAAATGGATAATCAAATGTTATTATGAAAGTTAATGGCGTCATCTACTTAAAAATGAAAATGAAAGTAGTAAAAAATTATAATCGATGAGAAAAGTCGTTGGTTTATGCTTAAGCGCTACTTATATATTTAAAACTCAATTATTATCAATATTAGTATTCCACTACAACCTCTAGAGTTTCTCCCAAGCTTTGCCACTGATCACAGTACTTTGTTGCATGCATATCTACCATGCAGTAAAAAATAAATTGCGACGTATCATCAGTGTTCATTGGACCGGCCACTAAGAGCTCATTCGGAGGTTCAAAGCTAATAAAACTAAGAGTAGAACATCACCAGTTGGAGACTGATCAGCCAGTTTCTACGTACGTAGACTCTCGCCATGTGAGACCGCGTTTGGATCGTCGACGTATGGTTTGCTCCATCTCCATGGCTTGAGCAAGTTGACTGGGACGTGACCTACGTGTCGCGTCTAGCTAACACACTACTACAGTTGAAAAATCCGATAGTTATTGAATTTTTCCACAGACACCACGAAGGCGGCACTGAGTTAGTGGTATCAGTTTCATAACCAGCATCTTTGACATGCACGTGAGAAAAAAACACTACTGGAGAAAACATCTTTGGTTGAAGTGCCAAAATCCATAATAGTCCGGTTTGAGTTCTACTCGGACTAAAAATATCTTTAGTCCTGGTTTAAAAAGGCAATGGCTTTCTAGAACCTTTAGTCCCGGTTTGTGTCACAAACCGGGACTAAAGATCATCTTTAGTCCCGGTTCAAATTTTGTCAGAACCTGTCAGGGCATCGGAAATCTTTAGTCCCGGTTGATAACATCAACTGGTTTGTCGTTTCTCCTTTACTGTGTAAAACAGGCGCAGAAAAACAACTTATGCGGCTACTACGTCTGTGACTACATTCACCGCTTTGTTACCAAAGTCAAAAGTCTAGACGAAATAGATGTACGTATAACAGCCATTCATACATTACGTCTCGATTTCTTATTCATTTCATATATTTATTTCTTGTTTATTCGAATTAATGACAGCTTATGAAAGTAAGAGACAACCTTTCCCACGCAACTTTCATACAGGCTGCTCAGGAAGAATTGATGGGATTTATAAACGAGCAGATTATTGATCTCACGGGAGAGTTCTACTTTTCTTGGAGTAACTTTACCACTGGATCCACAAAATAGATTAGAGACAATTTTTTTTAAGATAGGAAACATTTCCTCCTATTGTATGTGTGTACATATTTTGTTAATATATATATAACCTTTCTTAAGTTCATTTATATGTGTGTAAATTATATATTTATACATATATATGCATGTTGCATATATATGTATAAATATATATGTGTAAAATATGTATGCACAATATAATATATGTGTGTAAAAGGCAACAAGCTAGCATCTAGCTGGAAAAAATTAACAAAATTTTAAAAAAATCTTTAGTCCCGGTTGGTAACATCAATCGGGACTAAAGATGACGGAGCCAGCCACGTGGTGCCGCCATTTTTAGTATCGGTTATTTCAACCGGGACTAAAAAACGCGATCTTTATTCTCGGATTCGTAGTCCCGGTTTGACAACCGGGACTACAGGGGGTTGCCAACCGGGAAATAATGGGGTTCTCCACCAGTGAAACAGGCTCAAATCAAACTGATGTATCGAGTTGCTCCCCATTGCCCCAATCTAAATCCCCAAATCTAAATCCAAATTAGGTCACCATCAAGATCGATTGACATCACAAAATCATCTCGATTGACATCACAAAATCATGAACATACAAAACTCACAGAGTCAACATACACATGATGAACAACAAAAACATCCACAAATCAGTAAAAAAATCAGGACACACAAAACTAAACTGCCTCCGCCGTTGAGGTCATTAAAGGTGGATCTGGTGGAGGGCATCGTGCAGGGGCCAAATCCAGAGGCCCTCGAGCTTAGGGCCACCTGATCTGGTCCCGACTGACTACCGAAAAGAGGTGGGCTGCTGGTCGTCGACGTCGGGCGCTGGGAAGAGGCCGACCACCAAGGGCCGCGGTGTCACATCCCGAGTTTTTCCCTAATTCATTTAAATAATTTACCCAAATAATCGGAATTTCGAAATTAACTGGAATCAACCTATAATTTTAAAATGCAATTAATAAATGGAAACGACATGATAGGATTTTTCTCGGATTCTTCATGTCAAAATACGCTAACAGATTTTTACTGGAATTTTTAGAGCACTCTAAGTATTTTTAATCAATTAAATAAGAAAAACCAATTTAATTAAGTCCCTTTCCCTTTTCTTTTTCCTTTCTTTTTCTTTTTCTCCTTTTCCGTACGCCGTACGGCCTCCCTTTCCCGCCCGGCGCTAACGGGCCGTCGCCCGCCTCCCGCGCGCCGCTCCTCCCGGACGTGGGCCGAAGCCCACGGTCCCGCCGCGTCGCGCAAGTCCGGATCGCGTCCCTCGCGCCGCGCGCCACCGGCAGTGGGCCCCACTGTCGGGCCGCCTCGCGCCCGCCCGCCGCGCCGCCGCCGCGCCATAGCCGCGCCGCCCGCCGCTTGCCCGGCCGTTTCCGCCTCTCTCTCGCCGCGTGGGCCCCACGCCGGCTCCGCCCGCGCCGCCGCACCCGTGCCGCACTTCTCGCGCACCGCAACGGCCGCCGCCGCCCGAAACGGCCGCCTTTTTCCTCTCTCTCTCTCCGAGTCCGAGTTTTCCGGCGATCTTATCCCCATCGTTTCGTGCCCGTTTCGGTCTCCCCTCTCCCCCTATAAAATCCCCCGAGCTCCGCCTCGTGTCCCCTTTGATCGCCGAAGTTTTTAGCCCGTGTCGCCGCCGTTCTCCGTCGCTTCCTCCGCCGGTGAGCTCGCCGCCGTCCTCGGGTTTTATTTTGTTTCGTTTGCGTTTTTCCTTTCGCGCGCCCCGCCGTCGCCAGCCGGGTAGTCGCCGCCGGTCCGCCGCCGTCCGTCGGGTCGTCGCCGCCACCCGCCGCCGCTCGAATGGTCATCGCCGGCACGGTCGCCGCCGCCGCCGCCGCCGCACCCTAACCCTAACCCTAGCGTCGTCCCGTGCCGTCCGATCGTGATGGATTTGAGCCGTCCGATCGTCACCATCCGGCCGCCCAGATCACGCCACGTCGCCGCCAATCCGACCGCTCGGATTGCGCCACGTGGCGGCAATCCGGCCGCCGCCCCGTCGCCCGCACGCTGCAGCCGTGCGCTGACGTCAGCCCTAGGGCTGACGCCAGCCGCTGACGTCATGCTGACGTCAGCCCTGTGCCGCGCGAGGGTGACGTCACCAGGGACTTAATTGCGCAATAAATAATTTAATCTTTTCTGTTTAGTTTAAAAATCGCAATTAAACTTCTAAAATTCATATCTTTTGAATCCGAGCTCCGTTTTCGCCCATTCAAATTTCATTAAATCCAGAAAAATGTCAAGAATCCATTAAAAATACTTTTCAGTGCTGTTTCAGTAGACTTTTAGGGTGTTTGTTGAGTGCTTTGTTTGTCGTGTAGATTCCGAGTTTTCCGGCGAGCCCGTTCTTTTCGAAGTAGTCGCCGAGGTTCCTCAATCTCCAGAGCAAGGCAAGTCATACCTTACATTGACCATATTGTACCTATTTCATGTAAATATCTCTTTACTTTCAAATACCGCATATGTTTTAGAATGTCATTTTATGGGATGATTATACCTATTGTACTCAACCATAGGATTGTTTACCTTATACCATTGATAACTTGGGGTTCAATATGACTAGATGTTAGCTTAGGGTTGCTTAACTATGCTTAGCGCAACTAGCTCACTTAAGGGGATCACACCGATCAAGTTTAATTCTAAAGTGGATCTTCCGATGATATTAAGATATGACTTTGGTTTTTAATGATATTGAATTATGAAAAGGGTGGGTCGTGAGCACATGGTTGGTCTTTGGTTAGCGTGCTCATGACGATTAAGGACCGGTTCTGAAACCCCGGAAGAAAGGCCGTGCATACCACAAGCCGCATGGGTAATGGTGGGTCAGTAGCATAGCTGTCTCTAGTTAACGTATCCCAGAGAGGGTGAGCGTGATGGAGTTGGGTCGGCCCCGGTTTTAAGGGTTGATCAGCTTCCGGATTCACCGCGGCACTAGAGGGGGCTGCCCATTGCCCGTGGGAATGGGGCGAAACCTTGGTGTGGTACGATTGATTAGAGGGGTTGTGTGAAGGGTCCCGTCACAATTCCTTTCCGGGCACCGTGGTGGTGCACCGGCGCACGGTAATGTGTTGTGGGATTGTGTCTTGTGGGTACAGCTTGTACACCTCGATCGAGTAAAAACTATTCGAATAGCCGTGCCCACGGTTACGGGCGATCGTCCGATTCACCTTGATTAGTCTCATTTTATTCGAATGAAATGTTGGATTATGACTAGTGCAGTGGATGGATGGGCCCGTTGCAACGTGGTGAGCGTTGGACAGTGTTTATTTAATACTGCTTAAATGTTACTACTGTTTACTTGTCTTCAAATATTAATATCATATTCGCAAACGCCGTTTATGCAAATTGAGCCCTTGACCTTTCCTTGTTATTTATCTTGCATCATGTCCCCTTTTCCTGTGACTTGTTGAGTACGGTGGTTGTACTCGGTCTTGCTTCTTTTCCCCTTCGGCGCAGGTCGAGGTCGAGGTCTCCGAGGAGGTGTAGGCTTGTTCTCGTCAAGGTTTAGCCGTGGAGTTGGTGTTCCGCTCGCTCGTGTCGAGTTTAGCTTAAGTCGGTTTTATTTTCTTTTCCGCTGCATTTATGTAACTCTTTTTATATTGTTTCTAAGACGAGGATTCTGTATTATCAATAACGTCGATTTGTGTACCTCGGCTGATTCCCGGACGAGGATGTAATGCACAATTAGCCGCGAAATTCGGTGTGAATTTCGGGCGTGACAAGTTGGTATCGAGCCTTCCCGTGATCGTAGGACAAGCCAACCGGAAACCTTAAGAGCCCTCTAATTCTTTTCATATGCATATGTTTTGAAAGAAAAAGGGGTGTTTTGAAAAGTGGAGTCGCCTAGGGTTTAGGAATTGTGAAAATGGGATGTGGTCGTGGGTTTTGAGCATGTTTTGATTTTTTCCCACTCCTTTGTTTCTATAGATGGCGGTTCCCAAATACGCACGGAAAAGGGATGACAGGTTTCGTGGCGTAGCCGGCACGTATGGCCCTTGCGGTTGGATATCCTGAAGCACCGGAGTATACGACGGTTGCGCCCTCGTGCGAGTTGCCATACCGTGTTCGGTTGGAGGTTCACGGGTTTGTGGGAACGTGTCTTCCCAACATGGAGGTCACGCCTTCCGGAGGCACGTCAAATCACGCTTGTCAAGAAGCCGCCTACCCGATGTTGGCCGGGATGAGGAGCCGCATGATGCCGACCTTCGCACCTCCTCCTACCGCTATCATCCCCGTCGAGGTAGTTCCTCGAGGTCGGTGCATTCAAGTCTACGGCAGAGGAGAATGACTCTACCTTCTGGTCACATGTGCACTCGTGCTCAAAGGACTGGATCGATGCACTCGACCTACACAAGGCGACCAAGGAGCCGAATGACAAGAAGCCGCCGAGGATCGCACGACGCAGGACGAAGTGGTTCGTCCGAAGAAGGAGGTAGCCGAGTTGAAGGGACTCCCGCCACCGCTTGGGGTCGCTCCGCACTACGCCTCGGAAGACCACCACCGCGCCCGTCCATATCCAGCTAGCCCCTCGGATTCCCCCGCCTTCTCCGGCTCCACCCGCTCCAGCCTTCAGCCCGGTTCCAGTTCCTCCTGCTGCAGGTTACGCCCTCACCTTTGCCCGCCTTCGGCAAATCCAAGGAGGTGGCGTAATGGTTGGATCTCCGTCTCCGCGACTCAAGCTCGAGAATTCGGCTGAAAACATGGACTCCGAAGAGACTCAAGATTCCTCGGAGGGAAGAGGCAGGATCGGTTGGGCTACGGCAACCGATTCGAAGATTCCAAGTCCGAGGTGACGCCCGAGGACTCCAGGAGCCGTTCGGAAGAATGGGGATCTTCGAAGGAAGCGCGACTCTTCGTCCCGTGGATCGTTCTAGTTGCCCTCCTTAGTTTTACCGTTTTTCTTAGTTTGTCTTCTTGGTAGTTCTTTGTGTGATAGGCCGTGTGTGTGTGGGATAGCGGCGGTCGATATCAAGTGTGATATGACCGACCAATTAAGGATGTTTGGTGCTTTTCCTTGTTTTTAGTCAAGATCGAACAATGCATTTGAATTCAAATAATAAAGATTAGTGCTAAGTCTGTCTCTGCTTTTCTTCTTTTCTCTCTCGGTCGGTCGTCTCCTTCGGATGGTGAACACCGGGACCGCCGAGGCGAACAAAGAACAATGGGCGTCAGTGCCGACAACCACGAGGCTCACGACGCCAATGGCAATGCTCCTCCACCGCCACCCGAGAATCCCACCATTGCTCAAGTGCTCGCTTCACGACACGAGATGATGTGCAATGATGCAAAAATGCAACAACAACACCACGGATGCAACGGCAGATGCTAACAAATGCAAGCAACGCGCAGAACAATCGGTTTGCCGCCCCACCACCCCAGCCGCGAATTCCTTCGTGTCCGACCGCCGACCTTCTCCAGCACCACTAATCCCATGGAGGCTAATGATTGGCTTCATGCCATAGAGAAGAAGTTGGATCTCTGCAGTGCACGGATCAAGAGAAGGTCTCGTTTGCCACCCATCGCCATGTGGTCCTGCTTCACTGGTGGGACAATTATTTGGTTACCCGCGGCGGGCGAGCAGAGCACTGGGAAGAGTTTTGTCGCAGCTTCGGACCGCACATATTCCTGCGGGAATAGTTGCACGTAAAAAACGTGAGTTCCGTTCTCTTGAGCAGGTAATGTATCGCTACGAGTATCCGCACGAGTTCAATCGTCTTGCCCGTTATGCCCCGAAGATGTGCGCACCGATGCAAAGCGCGGAAAAGTTTTTGGCTGGTTTGGATGATGAACTCACGGACAAAGCTTATCTCCGGAGAGTATGCTAACTTTGAGAAGCGGTCGACAAGGCCATTCGACAGAAGATCGGCGCAACAAGATGATCAAGAAGAGAAAAGCATTCCGCACACGACCTCCTCAACAAAGGAAATCACAGAGGCCGCGTTGCATGCCCGGGAGTCGAGTGGACCTACCACCATGATTGTTCGTCGCATCGACCTTATCACCCAGGGAATTTCCAAACCGGCAGAGTGGCAATGGTCGCAACGGCGTACTCCGCCCGCGCCCTCCAACGCGCCATCCCAAGAACGATCCACCACCACCTCCAAGGAAGGACTCGGGAGGAAAGCCGAGTCTCGTTTCAACCGTGGTGACCCGTGGCATTTTGCGACAAGTGTCCGGCCAAGACGCGCCGGGCCAAGGTTCATCCAGGCTCGAGTCAATCATGCGTCCGCCGAGGAAGCACTGACCGCTCCCGGGTTATACGGGTATGTTTCGTAAACTATACTCCGCCACGTATTATTTGATTCCGCGCTACACATTCATTTATCTCAAAGCAATTTGTTGGGGCACATGGGTTGTCGTAGTGGGACTTAAGATACCTATGAGGGTTCAAACCCCGGAAATCATTTGGAGACCACTCGCATTGTCCCTCGCAGCCATAGAAATCCAGTGGATCTATGTTTCTAGCCAACCTTATCCTCCTTCACCCAAAGGCATAGAAGTCATTCTTGGGATGGATTGGTTGTCCAGACATAAGGGAGTAATTGACTGCGCTAGTCGCACCATTACTCTAATTAATACGAAAGGAGAAAGAGTTGTTTTTCGTTCTCCCATGCAGTCAAGTCCATAGCGAGTTTGAATCATGTTACCACCGGGAATCGTCCGAAATGGCGGCCAAGACCCCGTGAAGTTAGAGGATATCCCCATCGTCGAGAATACCCCGAAGTTTTTCCCGAGGATTTAACTCGATGCCGCCAAAAGGGAAATTGAATTCCGGATTGACCTAGTACCCGGACCGCCCCAATACACAAGAGGCCATATAGGATGGGAGCCAACGAGTTGGTCAAGTAAAGAAGCAAGTGGATGAACAGTTGCAAAAAGGGTATATTCGCCGAGCACGTCGCCTTGGGGTGCTCCGTGATTTTTGTGGAAAAGAAAGACAAGACCAAGAGAATGTGTGTGGATTATCGAGCCCTCAATGAGGTTACTATCAAGAACAAGTATCCCCTACCACGGATTGATGACTTATTCGATCAACTCAAAGGGGCCAAGGTATTTTCCAAGATAGATCTGCGATCGGGCTATCATCGCTGAGGATTCGGGAAGAGGACATTCCCAAGACCGCCTTCACCACCGTGTATGGACTGTATGAGTGTACGGTCATGTCTTTTGGTTTAACCAATGCACCGGCTTTCTTTATGAATCGATGAACAAGGTGTTTATGGAGTTCTTGGATAAATTCGTGGTGGTGTTCATTGACGACATTTTGGTCTACTCTAAGTCGAGGAGGATCATGAGCAACATCTTCTGGACAAGACTCGAGAAGTTGAGAGACCATCAACTCTACGCCAAGTTTAGCAAGTGTGCTTTCGGTTAAAGGAGGTACGTTCCTCGGCCACATTGTGAATGCCCAAGGAGTAGCCGTGGATCCAAGCAAATGTGGAATCCGTTACTAAGTGGACCCCGCCTAAGACGGTCACGCAGATCCGAAGTTTCCTTGGACTTGCGGGTTACTACCGCCGCTTCATTGAGAACTTCTCCAAAATCGCCAAGCCAATGACTCAACTGTTGAAGAAAGATGAGAAGTTTAAATGGTCGCGAGATGCAATAGGAGTTTTGAAGAGCTCAAGAGGAAGTTGGTGTCTCGCACTGTTGATACCGCCCGACCCAAGAAAGGACTTCCAAGTTTATTGTGACGCATCTCGCCAAGGGTTGGGATGTGTGTTGATGCAAGAAGGCAAAGTGGTCGCATATGCATCTCGACAATTGCGCCCACATGAAAACAACTACCCCACTCATGATCCGGAGTTATCCGCAGTGGTTCATGCATTGAAGATCCGGCGACACTACCTAATTGGTAATCGTTGTGAAGTGTATACGGATCACAAAAGTCTTAAGTACATTTTCACCCAACTGATTTAAACCTCCCAAGAGAAGATGGTTGGAACCGATCAAAGATTATGACTTAGGGATCCATTACCATCCCAAAGCTAATGTGGTTGCGGATGCACTAAGTCGAAAGAGTTACCGCACCACCCTCGTGTCGAAGGAATGTGTGACCATGCAGCGAATTCGAGAATTTAAATCTACGAGTGGTGAATTTTGGTTTTGTGGCTGCTCGGAAGCCCAACCCACTCTCATTGATCAAATTCGGGCTGCTCAGCGTCGATCCCGAAATGGCCGAACTCAAGAAGAACATGAGAGTCGGAAAAGCTCGTGGTTTTTCGGAAGACGAACATGGCACAATCTGGATGGGAAAGAGGTCGTGTGTGCCGAAGATAAGGATTTGAAAAGGCGATCCTTACGGAGGTTCACCAAACTCAATACTCAATTCACCCCGGCAAGACAAAGATGTATCAAGACCTTAAAGAAAAGTTTTGGTGGGTCGCATGAGGAGGGAGATAGCCGAGTTTGTTGCACTTTGTGATGTTTGTCGGCGAGTGAAGGCAGAACATCAACGGCCCGCGGATGTTGCAACCCCTTCGATTCCGAGTGGAAATGGGAAGAAATTGGAATGGATTTCATCACGGGCTTACCCCGCACAACGTCGGACATGACTCGATTTGGGTCGTGGTGGACCGACTCACCAAGGTGGCCCACTTGCACGAGACATACTACCTACTCGGGAAGAAGTTGGCGAGCTTTATCTCGCAAGGATCATGTGTTTGCATGGCGTGCCTAAGAAGATCGTGTCCGATAGGGAAGTCGCTTACTTCCAAGTTCGGAAGAAGTTGCAAGAAGAACTCGGTACCGTTTGAATTTCAAAGACGGCCTATCATCCGCAAACAGACGGCCAAACCGAGAGAGTGAATCGATTTTGGAAGATATGCCGAGAGCATGCGCGCTCGATTTTGGAAAAGCATGGGACAAGAGCTTGCCCTATGCGAATTCTCTTACAACAACAGCACAGGCCGCATTCAAATGGCACCGTATGAAGCACTCGTATGGACGGAAATGCCGCACACCCCTATTCTGGGATCAGACGGGTGAGCGCCAGTTGTTTGGCACGGAAGTAATCAGCGAAGCAGAGGAAAAGGTCCGAGTGATTCGGGACAGGTTGAAGACTGCAGCCCCGACGTAAGAGCTATGCCGATAATCGTCGAAGAGATCTCGCTTTTGAAGCGGAGATTTTGTGTATCTTCGCGTTACACCACTCCGGGAGTACACCGTTTCCAAACCAAAGGTAAGTTGGCACCACGTTTCGTGGGACCATACAGATTCGGGAACGTCGAGGAGAAGTGGCCTATCACCGGAGCTTCCCTCCAACATGACTCGGTATTCACGACGTGTTTCATGTGTCCCACAAGAAGTGTTTAAGGGTGCCGAAGAGCGGCGAGTCCGCACGATCGAAATCCAAGAGGACTTAACCTATGTAGAGAGACCATCACGTATTCTTGAGGTCGGTGAGAGAAGGACTCGGAACAAGGTTATTAGGTTTTGCAAAGTTCAATGGACTCATCACTCTGAGGAAGAAGCTACTTGGGAACGAGAAGATGAGCTAAAGGCCGCGCACCCGCACCTCTTCGCGACCTCCGAATCTCGGGTCGAGATTCCGTTTAAGGGGGTAGGTTGTCACATCCCGAGTTTTTCCCTAATTCATTTAAATAATTTACCTAAATAATCGGAATTTCGAAATTAACCTGGAATCAACCTATAATTTTAAAATGCAATTAATAAATGGAAACGACATGATAGGATTTTTCTGATTCTTCATGTCAAAATACGCTAACAGATTTTTACTTGGAATTTTTAGAGCACTCTAAGTATTTTTAATCAATTAAATAAGAAAACCGAATTTAATTAAGTCCCTTTCCTTTTCTTTTCCTTTCTTTTTCTTTTCTTTTTCTCCTTTCTCGTACGCCGTACGGCCTCCCCTTTTCCCGCCCGGCGCCTAACGGGCCGTCGCCCGCCTCCCCGCGCGCCGCTCCTCTCCGGACGTGGGCCGAAGCCCACGGTCCCGCCGCGTCGCGCAAGTCCGGATCGCGTCCTCGCGCCGCGGCCACCGACAGTGGGCCCCACTGTCGGGCCGCCTTCCGCGCCCGCCCGCCGCAGCCGCCGCCGCGCCATAGCCGCGCCGCCCGCTGTTTGCCCGGCCGTTTCCGCCTCTCTCGCCGCGTGGGCCCCACGCCGGCCCGGCCGCGCGCCGCACTCCGTGCCGCACTTCTCGCGCACCGCACGGCCGCCGCCCGAAACGGCCGCCGTTTTTCCTCTCTCTCTCCCGAGTCCGAGTTTTCCGGCGATCTTATCCCCATCGTTTCGTGCCCGTTTCGGTCTCCCTCTCCCCTATAAAATCCCCGAGCTCCGCCTCGTGTCCCTTTGATCGCCGGGTTTTTAGCCCGTGTCGCCGCCGTTCTCCGTCGCTTCCTCCGCCGGTGAGCTCGCCGCCGTCCTCGGGTTTTATTTTGTTTCGTTTGCGTTTTCCTTTCGCGCGCCCCGCCGTCGCGCCGGTAGTCGCCGCCGGCCGCGCCGTCCCGTCGGGTCGTCGCCGCCACCCGCCGCCGCTCGAATGGTCATCGCCGCACGGCCGCCGCCGCCGCGCCGCACCCTAACCCTAACCCTAGCGTCGTCCCGTGCCGTCCGATCGTGATGGATTTGAGCCGTCCGATCGTCACCATCCGGCCGCCGGATCACGCCACGTCGCGCCAATCCGACCGCTGGATTGCGCCACGTGGCGGCAATCCGGCCGCCGCCCGTCGCCCGCACGCTGCAGCCAGTGCGCCGACGTCGCCCTAGGGCGACGCGCACCGCCGACGTCATGCCGACGTCAGCCCCGTGCCGCGCGAGGGTGACGTCACCAGGGGACTTAATTGCGCAATAAATAATTTAATCTTTTCTGTTTAGTTTAAAAATCGCAATTAAACTTCTAAAATTCATATCTTTTGAATCCGAGCTCCGTTTTCGCCCATTCAAATTTCATTAAATCCAGAAAAATGTCAAGAATCCATTAAAAATACTTTTCAGTGCTGTTTCAGTAGACTTTTTAGGGTGTTTGTTGAGTGCTTTGTTTGTCGTGTAGATTCCGAGTTTTCCGCGAGCCCGTTCTTTTCAAGTAGTCGCCGAGGTTCCTCAATCTCCGAGCAAGGCAAGTCATACCTTACATTGACCATATTGTACCTATTTCATGTAAATATCTCTTTACTTTCAAATACCGCATATGTTTTAGAATGTCATTTTATGGGATGATTATACCTATTGTACTCAACCATAGGATTGTTTACCTTATACCATTGATAACTTGGGGTTCAATATGACTAGATGTTAGCTTAGGGTTGCTTAACTATGCTTAGCGCAACTAGCTCACTTAAGGGGATCACACGATCAAGTTTAATTCTAAAGTGGATCTTCCGATGATATTAAGATATGACTTTGGTTTTTAATGATATTGAATTATGAAAAGGGTGGGTCGTGAGCACATGGTTGGTCTTTGGTTAGCGTGCTCATGACGATTAAGGACCGGTTCTCGGGAAACCCCGGAAGAAAGGCCGTGCATACCACAAGCCGCATGGGTAATGGTGGGTCTCGTAGCATAGCCGTCTCTAGTTAACGTATCCCGAGAGGGTGAGCGTGATGGAGTTGGGTCGGCCCCGGTTTTAAGGGTTGATCGCTTCCGGATTCACCGCGGCACTAGAGGGGCTGCCCATTGCCCTGGGAATGGGGGCGAAACCTTGGTGTGGTACGATTGATTAGAGGGGTTGTGTGAAGGGTCCGTCACAATTCCTTTCCGGGCACCGTGGTGGTGCACCGGCGCACGGTAATGTGTTGTGGGATTGTGTCTTGTGGGTACAGCTTGTACACCTCGATCGAGTAAAAACTATTCGAATAGCCGTGCCCACGGTTACGGGCGATCGTCCGGATTCACCTTGATTAGTCTCATTTTATTCGAATGAAATGTTGGATTATGACTAGTGCAGTGGATGGATGGGCCTGTTGCAACGTGGTGAGCGTTGGACAGTGTTTATTTAATACCGCTTAAATGTTACTACTTGTTTCTTGTCTTCAAATATTAATATCATATTCCGCAAACGCTCGTTTATGCAAATTGAGCCCTTGACCTTTCCTTGTTATTTATCTTGCATCATGTCCCCTTTTCCGGTGTGACTTGTTGAGTACGGTGGTTGTACTCGCCTTGCTTCTTTTTCCCCCTTCAGCCGAGGTCGAGGTCGAGGTCTCCGAGGAGGTGTAGGCTTGTTCTCGTCAAGGTTTAGCCGTGGAGTTGGTGTTCCGCTTCGCTCGTGTCGAGTTTAGCTTAAGTCGCTTTATTTTCTTTTCCGCTGCATTTATGTAACTCTTTTTATATTGTTTCTAAGACGAGGATTCTCAGTATTATCAATAACGTCGATTTGTGTACCTCGGGATTCCCGGACGAGGATGTAATGCACAAATTAGCTGCAGAAATTCCGGTGTGAATTTCGGGCGTGACACGCGGCATTGGGAAGAGGCGGCCGCAAGGTAGAAGTGGGGATGGGAGACGAAGAGCTAGAGAGGGAGAAGTGAGAGAGAAGCTGAGGGAGAGAGAAGTTTGAGGTTAAGGATAAGAAGGGAGAAAAAAGAGAAAATCCTTTAGCCGGATAAGGGCGATGTAGCCAAGTGGATCAAGACAGTGGATTGTGAATCCACCATGCGCGGGTTCAATTCCCATCGTTCGCCCATCCCATTATTGCAAATTCCAAAAATGTAATTTTCCATATTCCTAGTTACGTATTTACTTACGACGACAAAGAATAAAACTATCACTATATTTTTTCCTTTTCCTAGTTCTTCTTCCAAGCACAGGATAACCCCAAGGGGTTGTGGGTTTTTTCTACCAATGGGGGCTTTCCCTTCATCACCCCCATGGGGGTGGTCCACAGGGTAGGGTAGGTTGTGGCTGACACATATTTCGCTCTCACACATGACATTTTTTTTTGGCTCCTCGCGTCGCACACTCGGTTCGTAGTGATGGGTGTCATTTTTTTAAAAAGTTTCTATAATATATATTATAGGTATTTTTTAAAAAATATTAATACTATAGATGTCGTTTTTTATGTAGGTGCTTGGTGCTTACAGTATTAGTTTTTAATTTTTTTATTCAACAAAATGGGAAACAGGTAATAAGTATCGATTTTGCAGGTAATAAGTATCGATTTTGCCGTAAGAGTTTTTGTAGTAGTGACATTTCTTAGTTCAGACCAAGCATTTGCCTCGCACATACATAATCACGCGTCCAAGTAGATGCAGCCGCGTTGTTACTTGTAATATATTCTTTAACTTCTATACTGACACGAGCCAATGGTACATTAATGCTATAGCTGCTAATGAAAAGTCACTGATCAATGCATCATGCCAAAGTCATCCATGATTATCGGGTCGCGTGATTAACTGGTGCAGGAAGCTTCTATCCACAAATTAGAAGTTGACATCTCTGCAGAACTTATAGGTCCTAATGACCTATATTACACGGGAACACTGCACGAGAATAACATATTTTTCCCAGTTGATAACCTCTTGTAGTCCTGGTTATCAAACTGAGACTATAAATTCGAGACTAAAGATCGTTATCTTAGTTCCGGTTGGAGCCACCAACCGGGACTAAAGATGGCGACGCCACGTGGCTGGCTCCGCCATCTTTAGTCTCGGTTGGTGGCTTCAACCGGGACTAATTTTTTTTAATTTTCACCTGCTCTTAGCCTGCTGCTGCTTGTTTAAACACACATGTGTATATATACATATATATGCAAATATGCATATATATGTGTAAATACATAACACATATATATAACACATCACATACATATATATGCAAACAATATCAAAATTATTTTTTTAACGATCAAATACAACAAAATGCAACAACAAAATTTACACGTATATATAACAAATTGTCCACAAATTTGTCCACAAAATCGTCCACTATATATACAACAAAATACAACAACAACAAGTATTTTTCGCTCATCGTTGCCACTGGCTCTCGCTCGTCGCTGCTGGCTCTCGCTCGCCGCTGCCGCCTCCCGCTCGCCGTTGCCGCCTTTGTCCCGCTCACCGCCGGTGAGGAGATGGCGCCCCGCGCCGCCACCTCCTCCCCGCGCCGCCATCTCCTCCACTTGCTTGCCGAGGAGAGAGAAAGAGGGAGAGGGAGAAGGAGAGAGCTGAGGGGAGAGGGAGAGAGATCTGAAAAATGTGCTAAGTGTTGGATCGGTGGAGAAGACGATGCGCGTCGGGGATATATATAGCCCTGAATTTTTAGTCTCGGTTGGTGTCACCAACCGGGACTAAAGATAATTTCCCGCTATTTCCAATTCATCTTTAGTCCCGATTGGTGACACCAACCGGGACTAAAGATAATTTTCCGCTATTTCTAATTCATCTTTAGTCCGGTTGGTGCCACCAACCGACTAAAGATAATTTTCCGCTATTTTTTAAATTTATTTGGTCCCGCTAGGGTTAACAATTAAATAATCGGTAAATAGGGGCAAATTAAATTCATTAAATATAGGTTTAAAATAATAATATTAAAATTTAATCAAACATAGATAATTCTAGACATTAATGTGCTCTTCTAGATATCGTTTCTCTTTTGTCCCTCTCTATTTTTTATATTCATCTGAAGTTATTGTTTTTTTTGGAAAAATTTGATTTTTTTGTTTTATTTTTTATAATTTTTATGGACTTAGGAGCACACGAGAGGTAACCATAGAAAATTTGAGCGTAAACAAGCAAAAGACGTGGCCTGAAAATTCAAGACATGCTCGAATCGGAAAAAACTTCCGGGTTTGAAAAGACAACCTTCTGAGGCGTTTTTGGAGAAAATAAAATTGCTGAATGTGGCAAAGCGGCGAACGAACGCATCCAAAATTTTTTTCTGATCAATTTTCATATATGGAATGTCTCGATCGAAGTCCGTATGCGATAGTAGTTAGAGGACAAAATGAAAACAATGCGCGTAAAACTTGTTACACGCGCATAAACTAGATCTGACGGCCAGGGTTTGAATTTAATATATAGTTATCCCTCCGATTTGTATATTTTCACCAAAATAATTTTACAAAAGATTTTATATATTGAGAATCATTAGTTAATAACAATATGATGATATGTAATTACAATATAATGATTAAATTAAAGATTAAATTAAAGCTTCCTTTTATCTTTAATCATCCACACCCATACAACACCACACTCTTTGAAATTATAGATCCCCTCAAATTAATTTTAGGCCAGGACTAAAAATATTTTTAGTCTCGGTACTATTCAAACCGAGACTATTGTGGATTTTGGCACTTCAATCAAAAATGGTTTCTTCAACAGTGGAAACTTCGTAGTTCGTGATGATATATACAAGTTGTGGCCACACAATGAACGTTCATCTCTTGCAGAAGATTCTGCCGTTTTGTCTTGTGTGAAAATTGACATTGCGTAGTAGTAACCGGTAAATTAACCAGCGATGGAACTTCGGTCAATAGGTTGTTCTCATGGAGAGATTACTTAGCAGTGTAGGCAACGATGTATTGAGGTCGTGTTTTCTCCTGCGGAGAAAATGACGAATATGGGCTATATGGCTACTGTTCTTAGATATGTACTTATTGCTTAATTGAGTAGACAAGTCAACAAGAGATCATATATATAGAGGGATAGAGCACAGCTAGGAGCTTAAATACGTTTGAAAATGAGAACCCCCTCTTCCAATCCAATCGATTGCTTGCAGAGATAAGACGATGAAGCTACAACAATACGGAGTTTTAACTTTTAAGAGAAAAGGGGCAAAAGTCATCGAGCTGCCTGCCTAATTAGGGCTCCTTCGGAACGAAGGGTTCTTGGATCGATTTTGGAGGAATTCAATCATAGAATTTTTTTTCTCTTGCAATACTTTGGATCAAAGGAATAGCTATCCAAAACTTCTACGAATGAAATTCCTTTGGATTGGCTCAAAACATAGGGATTTTAAAAGAAATTTTAATATGAGGTCTAATTTGTTGGAAAACAAATCCTTTATCTATCTCTGATTTATTTTTTATGTGATCCATTCAAACGATTATTCATGTAGCATTTTTATGTCTCTTTTTTCAATTTATAGGAACCCTTTAACGTGGTGATCATCAGAATTTTGTATGCAGTCTGGATGACCTTCCCAAACTTCTAGACGTGCTTCTGATTTTATGGTGTAATAACATCATACACATTATGCTATACATGCCTGTTGGACCTTAAGGGCAAGCACAACGGTTAAGTCTTGTATGGGCTCCTAATTAGTACACATCATTGAGAAACTATCCCCTTGTAATGGTTGAGACGATAAAGATTTTATCCATTAATCCATCAAAATATTTATTTTATTATACATCTTTCTCTCTAGCCTTATGCAACAAAATTTCCTCTTTATCTCTAAGAGCTGACTTTATACTTAACATCAATATTGTTCTCTGCTCCACATCAATATGTTGGTCTAGTTGGCCCTTCTATTGGCCAGCTATTAATTTTTGTTGTACATACCCTAACAAGACAATCAAACCTTGGCCTGATAAAGAAGATCATCAAATTAAAACCTCCCCCCCAATTACATAGAAGGTATATGCACCCACCCAAATAGACAGAGACCGGATGCAAATCTCTGACTGACTAAATTCCTATTAAAACTGCATTGCACGTGTAATATTTGTCAACACTAAATTTAAATTTTGGTGAGTAGTATCCTGCACCCATGGGGCAGGATTCCACCACCACACCATTATATTGATGCTTCCCTGTCAAATTAAAACTTATGTTGCACAAAAATGAATAATTATATAAGATTCTTAGAACTTTAGACATTTTTCATCTCCCTCTTTATGCTATATAAATGTTGTTCCTCTCACAAATAAATGACTTATTTTTTCAAAGTAGTATAGATGAAAGCCAAGAAAGTCATCTTACTGCTTCTTTTTGTCACAAATACTAATATATCGTTTTGGATAACATTTGTTGAAACTTTGAAGTCTTGATAACCAATATGCTTTTAGGGCTAAATTAATTGGAACAAAGGAAAAATAGAGGATTTCAAAGGATGTGAATCCTATTGCAAAAATTCCTGTAAGGCCCTAGAACAAATAAAGGATGTGAACCATGTTATCGAATTGGATGTGAATTGTGTGTGGATATGAAGACAAGGTTATAGATGTGTGTAATCACCACTGGTCATGAGACTAGTACAGTGTATGTTTTGGGTATTTGGGAATTTCATCCCTGGGTGTCGATTGACTTTCTAGAATCCTTTCAAATTCCTATGGAATGACATGTTTCATGGAAATTTTAGAGGATTTCCTAACATGAGCTCCAACCTTCCTTTGTGTCTACCTTACTCTTTCAAAGCTTATGTTTTTCCTATGCTTCATCCAGATGGTTTTCTACGTACTTTTCTTATGTTTTTCATTTCTTAGTATTTAAAGTGTCACAGCATTCTAATTCAACATCCTTCTTATTTATGTGTTTTTAGAATCCAAAGTAGCCCTGAGATATTTAAATTGGATACATAAACTTCATATGTGTAGAATTGTGACAAAACTGAAGTAACATAAAACATAAAAGCATAACGTTATTATATTTTTATAATATAAATCACATGTCAATGTTATATTTAAACGATCGTGTTAATAAAGTTATATTTAAACGACCATGCTAATATGTCTAAAAACAAGTATTAGTAACGAGTTTTTTTACTATCGTGCACAAGTCTGAAATAACCACCCCATGTTTTAGAACCAAAGGCATAGAGAGATAGTAGAAAGTATACAGACTAAAAAATCTTAGAGACCACTTTGAATAATTAATGCATGGTTTTCTACAGTACAAGCACAATTGAAATAGACAAGTCAATGCAATACTCAAGTCTTCGTGAGGTTGTGCGCGAAACTTTCCTAGCTAGAAGTCCACTGCAGAAATTGCCATTTAGTTTTTCAAAGTTGGAACGGTTCAACCATGCATGCCCCACCCCTATAAAATGGCCACCCCGCGAGCCACAACTTCACCACCAAGCAAATCACGTAGTCCTCCGCACCTCGTACCTCGATCTCGAAGCTTACTAGGTAACATTAACAATATGGCTGCTAAGCTCAAGTTCTCCCCTCTCCTCGCCCTCTTCCTCCTCGCCGGCATAGCCGTCACCTCCCGTGCCGGCGACATCGCCGTGTACTGGGGCCAGAACGGCGACGAGGGCAGCCTGGCCGACGCCTGCAACTCCGGCCTATACGCGTTCATCATGGTCTCCTTCCTCAACACCTTCGGCAACGGCCAGACCCCGGCCCTCAACCTCGCCGGGCACTGCAACCCAAGCTCCGGCGGCTGCACCGGCCTGAGCTCGGAAATCCAGACGTGCCAGTCGCAGGACGTCAAGGTCATCCTGTCCATCGGCGGCGCCACCGGCAGCTACGGCCTGTCATCCACCCAGGACGCCCAGGACGTGGCCGACTACCTGTGGAACAACTTCCTCGGCGGCAGCTCGTCTTCCCGGCCGCTCGGCGACGCCGTGCTGGACGGCGTCGACTTCGACATCGAGACCGGCAACCCGGCGCACTACGACGAGCTAGCCACCTTCCTGTCGCAGTACAGCGCGCAGGGGAAGAAGGTGATCCTGACGGCGGCGCCGCAGTGCCCCTACCCGGACGCGTCGCTGGGGCCGGCGCTGCAGACGGGGCTGTTCGACAACGTGTGGGTGCAGTTCTACAACAACCCGCCGTGCCAGTACGCCAACGGAGACGCCAGCAACCTGGTGAGCGCGTGGAACACGTGGACCGGCGGTGTCAACGCCGGGAGCTTCTACGTCGGCGTGCCGGCGGCGGAGGCCGCGGCCGGGAGCGGGTACGTGTCCCCCGGCGACCTGACGTCGGCGGTGCTCCCCGCCGTGCAGGACAACGCCAAGTACGGCGGCATCATGGTGTGGAACCGGTACTACGACGTGCAGAACAACTACAGCCCCCAGGTGAAGAGCAGCGTCTGAGCTATAGCCTCAAGCCTCGAAGCCTGAGTAACTTACGTGACATATATACTTACACAGTGGTTGAGTTGAACTATAAACTAGAGGAGTTACGTGCATACGCATCTGTAATATAGTAATAAGCAGTTATGTATGCACACCACACGTGGTGTATTCGTGTAACTCTGTGTTTGATCATGGGACTGTATTTGGCGAGATAAATAAGGAGAGTGATTTGCATTAATCCATGTTCGAATTTGCAGAGCTGATCGGCTCTGATCCGTGAACCACCTCTTCGGTGTTAGGTCGCTTGACCTAGCGACCAAAAATAAAAGAAATTCTTGTACGAAGGACCGGACGCAATGTAGATGTCATTAGAGCATTTTGTATTATATATCTCTATTAATTCTAATAATACATACTTTACATAAAAATTAGTCTCCAACAAATCTTGTATAGGACTTTTTATTTTTGCTAACACTTTATCCTGAATTTATCGCTAGCTTCTTATAGCCAAACGCACACATAATCACTATTTTTGTGAATCTATTGAAGGATATCAACACAAATAGAAACTAACTTTTACATATATTCTTCAATCAGGGCTTATACATAATTTTTATACAACAACCTTTGAAGATGCTCTTAGGTGTTTTTTTTCAAATGAGCAGCTAAAAGTCCATACGTTACAATGAAAAATAAATTAATATTTAAAGAGCATTTTCAAGAACCTTTCTAAATTTCACTATCTAAATCATCATTTGGAAAGTCATTTGCATAAAAATCGTTTCTATAACTTTTCACTCTCCAAAGTTTTTCTATATCTCATGCGCACTCTAGAGCATTTTTGTCTTGTATTTTTGGCTAGCGAAAAATCCGAAATAGAAAATATGTGGGGTCTCCTTAAGGAGGTCAACTTCCACAATACCACATAACCTCCCACGAGTTTGATTATGCGTGAGATAATACAGATACAAGAACTTCGTATACCACCACAATAAGTTCAAATATAACTCATACAATACAAGAAAACCGCGACACTTTCACAGGATAGCCCGAGTATAGAGTCGACCTAGAAATCGTATTCGTCTTCCCAATCCTCTAGGGTATTTGGGAGTTGTTTCTCTCCTTCTGGGTTACCTGGATATGTTTATGCAAGGATGAACACCGAAGGTACTCAGCAAGACAAACTGGATATGGTCTTATTTTAATAATTATGCATGCTATATCAACAAGAGAAACAATTTATCAAGAATAACTCTAACATGTTAATGAGTCCTATTCCTTAATAGGGTATCTAATGCAATTATTTAAGAGTATGAAATATGAATCTAAGTCTATATTCCATCCCATTCCTAATGATACCTAGGTATGCATGTTTCATTTAATAATATTTAAGAAAAATGCTCATGCCATTACTCTGGATTCACCCATAGACATAACTCCATTTACCGAGAGTACGACGTACTCAAATACCAATTGACTCTGCAGTGTCTGCCTAGTTTTACCCGAGGATTAACCTTAGTTAGCCAGACTAAAGGGAAATATGACATTTATATAGTTCTAACCTTTTCTGATGTGTGAACGAGACCTGAGGGCTATCTTAATAGGGACACCAATTCTAACTAGTAATTGATGTCTCAACCCCTATTTAATAGCTGTTCGTCACACACTTGCCCCGACTTGGTGAGACATAGGGTTATCTTAACAAACGGTACCGATCTAGTTAGTATCGACGTTGTTATCCGCTGTTTACATAACTGTTCACCAATGAGACTTCAACAACAACACTACAAATCTCCCATGCATAGAATCGCATGAATAAAACTCCTAAGTCCCCAGGGAGATCGAAGAGAAATATATAATTGCCAATGCCAGTATAAACAGTCCATCGGATGGGCGAAACTATGTCCTTATTCTGACACAAGAGTTTTTTAATTTTCTGGCATACAACCAAAATCATTTAGATCATATGAATTATATTTTCTGACATATAGCCAAAATTATCCTCATATCACATGAGATGATATGACTTATATTTGCCTATACATAAAATAATGGATCATTTTTCCATTCTATTATATGAAATAATAATATAATTCCATATGAACCTTGCATAAAATATTAATGCATATGATAATTTTTATTTTATTATTCTCATGATTTATATTTAATGCAGGTTATCGAATGTTGTCTAAGGAGGAGTATATCTAATCATGTGAAATACTAAGCTTCTCTTTTTTATACATATAAAATGATAGGATATTTCCAATGCATGAAATAGTAACTTATATATACTAAAGAATTACTTGTATTCACATGAAATATTGATATAAATAATCTAAAAAATATTTAAAACTACATAAAATGATAATTTATAGCTATCTAACCCGTCCCATAAAATATTTTTATCTAAATATATTCTTTAAAACATGATAACTTATTATTTTAAACTAAATGGTCAAAAATAGTTTGACTTGCGTTGAGCGTCAATGGTCTCAAAACTTGTATTTGGTTGGAAGGTAACGAGAGCGTTTACGTTGATTTCTTAACCGAGCTCTAATTCTCCTACGGTTTCAATGTCGCAATCTATCGATAAATAAAATAAAATAATTAACAAATAAATTCAAATAATAAAAAAACATTATAAAAGTAGGAATGTTTTTAGAATAGATAGTTTTTTAAGTTTTAGAAGATATTATTCTTTTGATTTAAAGATTTTAGATTTTACAAAAATATAAATAAAGGGGTTTTGAAATAAATATTTTAAAAGGGTTTTAAAAAATAATGAAATAAGATTGAAAGGACATAAAGATTTGAAAATAGGGTTTAAAAAGGTTTGAAGAGGTCAAACTATTTTCTAGAGACTTTTCCTAGGGTTTTTCTATTTTCTCTTTCTTTCTTCTATCTTAAAAAAATAAAAACAAAAAAGAAAAGAAATAAAATAAAAGGGGTGGAGGCTGGGTCGGACCCAAAGATGGCCAAGCGAGGCGGCCGGCCGCGCACGCACACGAGCCCGTTTCGGCACGGCCCATTTGGCTGCTTCATGAAACGGCTATGCCGTGTCGGCCCACGTGCTTGGCACTGCCCAAGCACGCCCACGAGTGGCCGGGTCGTGCCGTGGTGGCACGAGTCCGTTAAAGGCCCATAGGCCGAGGCCGTCCCGGTAACACTGTTTGGCAGTGTATAACACTATTTGAGACACTATTTTGGTCTGTTAAAGGACCACGGGCTACTTTTACCCATGCTACAGTGCTGCTACAATACTTGGTATAGTGTTTTGCTACAGTAAACGAGCCGTGCAATGCCGACCCACGGGCTTGGCCGGCAGCCCAAGCACTGCACGACCAATCGTGTCATGTCGGTCGGCCCGTTTGCTACAGTCCCATATATGCCCGGGCCGACCCACCTCAGCACGGCCCATCGGCCGTCACTAGTCGAACCCAGGACCTCCCCTTCCCTCCTCTCTCTCTTTCCATAGGGCTACACGTGCACTTCTCACTTCCTCTCTCCTCTTTTTTTTTCCTCCTTCCTCACACTGTTCATCAACTTCCTCCTTTGCTCTCTGTCTCTCCCGAAGCCGGTGGCTTAATGGGGACAGTGCGCACCGCACGGGGTGGCTAGAGCCTAGGGTTTAATAGGTTTTTCTTCATCTAGGACTCATGGTAGTTCCATTTTTGGACTTGAACGGGCCGGCGAAGCTCGGAAACAGGCCGGCGGCGGCGCAGTGGTTCGACGGCGATGAAGTTCGTCGTCGGTATGTTTCTGTGAAATTTTAACCAAAGTAAAAGGTCTATGAGCATCTACAAACCTTGGAGAGTCTATCTAATGCACTGGTTAGATCGGATTTGTACTGAGGGAGGCTGGCACCTTGTGGGTGCTGGCGGAAAAGAGAGGACGGCCGGCGACCCTCGTCGACAGCCCTCTCCGGCGAATTAAAACTTAAACTTTTTTAGGGAAAAGTAGGCCTAGAGTTCTTAGAACATCGGCGTACCTTGAATTTGAAGAATAATTGGCCGAGGCTTTCCAATTTTGTGATTTCCCTGGCGCGGTTGTTCTAGGGTTCTTCCGAACTAGGCTTTAATTTTTGGCGAAATTGACAGTGTATGGGCTATGGTGGTTGGGGATTTTTGAGGGATATTAGAGAGGGAAAGGCGGCGATCCAATCGGTATACAAAGCTCAAGCTACCAAGGTCTATTTATAGGGTTTAAAGTCGGTTTCCTCGGGGGATATGGTCGTCGGCTATGGTGGTGTGACTTATGTCGGTTCGCCGACGATGAGGACGATGCCGTGGCCGGACCAATGGCATGGAAGCACGTACACGGAGTTGGGGCAGTTGTTTGAGTTGGTTCGGTGTGCCAATGAGTGAGGTGAGTGTTCTTGAAGAATGAAACTCCGGCGGCCGTGGTTTATTTCATCTCAGTTCATCGGAGCTTTAAGTGATAACGATTTAGATTAGTTTTTAGATGGCTATGCCTGGGTAAAAGAGGCGGTAACTAAGGTCGGTTGTGACCTTCAGTGGGCAAGGATCAGCCCACAGGCCATCGGCTGTAGAAATAGAATGGAACGGCCGTGGGTTGGCTGAGACCCGTGATAGAAGAATACTGGGAAAGGAAAAGAAAGAGAAAAAGAAAAGGAAAGAGAAAAAGAAAAGGAAAAAGAAAAATAAAAATAAAAAGGAAATTTGTTTCGGAAAAATTTGATAAAATTTTATTTAGATTTTTAAAATTAATTTTAAATTTTAGTTTTTATGAATTTTCTTAATTTAAAAACTAAATTAAGATTTTTAAAGAATAACAACCAATCATTAATATTTGATTTTCTAGCTTAGATTCAAGGAAAATTTTATAAGTATTTAGGGGATTTTAAATACTTCATACTGAATATAATACAAAATTTATTCACAAAAATTTTCTTTGCTTTTACATTTATATTTGATAGCACAATTTTGAGACGGTTACAAAATGACTATATTTAGATGACCATTTAGAAAAGCTGTTAAATGGTAGTTTCTTGCTAAAATCTCTATTCGTAGCATTTAGAAAAATATAAAAAGTCTTTTGGAGTTTCTCTAAGCTTATTAAATCAATAAACATATATTTAGTCCAAGTATTACTTTAATATTTTTTTATTAAAAAGTAGGTGATCTTAAAATTTGAGAAAAACCAATAATAAAATAAGATGGTGCAATAGTATAGATTATGAAGTCTAAATGTCAACTGTAGGGGTGATGTGGCAAAACAGACACCACCACTACATATAGAAAATCTTTTACAATAGTAACCTTAGATAAAAAGAATTCATCTTTGCCCACATCCCAGCCTCGTTCATATTATGTAGTATTATTTTCTCACCTCCTTCCTCCGTCCCAAAAAAACTCAATCTAGGGATGGGTATGACTGTTAACGACAAAATTTAGCATATTTCGTCAAATAAGGATTAAGTTTGAAGCGAGATTAACGACATAATTTTAGTTGCTAGAAATAGGAAATTGCATCGGCTAAAGGGCGTATCAGCAGGAGGCATGGGTTGGCGGTTGCCGATAAGTGCTATAAGTTCGAGTTCTTGTCAGATTCATTTTAAGGGATTGAAGATATTAACAGAAAAAGAGATCGGATTCGGAAAGAAAGCGACATAAAGATTTATCATTAATTAGGCAGGTTCAATTATTTTTCCTTTCGTGATTTTAGGAAAGATTAGTAGAGTCTGGTTTGGTCTTGTAATTTATGTTTTATCTTTAGAAAGATTTGTGTCGTGTTCGATATGGATTTGTTTATGCTCATGAATATAAATATGTACGTCCAGGTTCTTGTAAGGATAGTTTGATAAACACTTTTTGGTACATCACCATCCTAGTTTCCTAGGTTTTCATCTTGACGAGTTCTTGTTTCGAGTTGGGCTGCATCAGTTAGATTCGATCTCCAACAAAACGTAAGTTTCGTCTATAGTTGCTTGTATCGGCGAGGCTAGGGCTTCTATCGGTTGAGTTCGACACTCTATCCCGGTTAATACAAGCGCTAATTTATCCTATGCATTATCTAATCTAAGTTGTTAGTAACGTTTACTTGTATCGGCTGATTCATTTAGAGTTTGCTGATATCGGCGAAACTATTCTTGATAACTTAGATTATTTAGTGTATCTACCATCCTAAAAAAATAATCAAAGGCTTGTTTATGTCTTAACCTTTCTTTCATACTTAGTGTTGTATCAATTATGTTTGACCTGCTAAGTCGTGATTGAAATGTTAAGAACTAACTTGCTCTTGGATTAACAATAAGGGTAGTATCGGGGTTTCAGCCAATCTTACTTGTTATAGCTATTTCGTTTTGTTTTCTTTTACTTAACCGGTTATATAGTTGTCCATAAGGCACGGAGCCCGACGGCCCCGCCCGTAGCACGGCGATTTGGCCCCGCCCAGGCACGGCACGGCATGGAGCTGGTCGAGCTCGTGCCGCCCCAGCCTTGCCAATGGGTCGTGCTTGGCCGTGACTGGCACGGTGGCCGGCATGGCACGCCCGAAATAATCGGCTGCGCACGGGGCCGACCCAAGACGGCATGACCATTTCCCCCTCGCCGCCCCGGCGCCCCCCATATAAATTCGTCGTCCCCGGTCGCCACCTCTCTCTGAGGAAAACCCTAACCCTAACCCTCGTGCCTCCCCATCTCCTCCTTGTCCTCTCCGTCGCCACTGCCAGCCCGTCTCTCGTCTTAGTCGCCTCCTCTCCCAGTGAACCGCTCGTCGTCTCCCCTCGTTCGGATCTGCAAGCTCCTCGCCTCCCCTCGTCGGATCCGCGACGCTTGGCTGGATCCGCCTCGAGCTGCTCGTCTACCCTCGCCGGATCTGCATCGTCTTCACCTCCCATCGCTGGATCTGCGAGGTCCTTGTCTACCCTCGCCGGAATCGCGAGGTATTTTGCCTCTGTAGTGGCCGGATTCGCTCCGTGTTGTTCGTCTCTGTCCCCGCCGGATCTGCGAGCTCCTCGCCTCCCCTCGCCGGATCCGCGAGCTTCTCGCCTCCCCTCGCCGGATCCGCGAGCTCGTCCTCTCCCCTCGTCGGATCCACGAGCTCGTCGCTCCCCTCGCCGGATCCGTGAGCTCCTCGCCGGATCCGCGAGCTCTTCACCTCTGTGACTCTGTCTTAGCCTGAATTGTCGCGTGCTCTTCGTCTACCCTCGCCGCGTGTTTGAAACTTGAAAGTTTGAAAGTTTTCTGTTGTTTTTGAGTTCATTTTGTGCTGACTAAGATGGTTTTGAGACCTTGAGTTAGATTCGAGCCTGGGCTAGCACGGGGCCTATGGGCTTGTCGTGCCTTCGGGCTGACATGGCACGGTTGGGCCGTGCCTGGGCAGTCATGCAGCCCGTGGACAGGTACGGCCCAGCCCGAAGTGCCTATCGGACCGTGCCGACCCGACAAGTATCGGGCCGTGCCTAATCCGGGCCCGGGCAGGCCGTGCCGGGTTGGCCGTATGGCCATCTATAGGGAAGTGTGTGTGCACTATTCTTCCTCCCTCTGCCGACGCCGTCGTCACTACCAGAGCCGTTGGTCGACGCCCGCGCGCATTGCCGCTTGACGCCTCTGCCTCCTACATGTTGCCGCCATTCCTCTCCTCCATCTCTTCCCCCACCACCCGACGCCGGTGGCCCCGAGGCTGGATCCGACGACCTCGACGGCGGCCCCATGTGGATCCGGCGACCTCGATGCAGCTCGACGCCGTCAGTGGAGGGCTTCGAGGAGGCCACGGCGGGAGCGAAGAGGCCCAGGCTCGTTCTCGTCCTCGCTGCCGCTTCAGATCTAGTAGCGGCGTGAATCGGGCGGCGGAAGGCAATGAGCTCCGTGCGGCGCAGCGGTAGGCCCCTCTTCTCCCCTTGCCGTCCTTGTTCTCTTTCCTCTACCCCGTCCACCGCATTTTTTCGTATTGGTCGTCGCCGCTGGTGGTTGGTGGGAGAAGGGACGCATGGGGGCATGGCCGCACGGCGCGAGGTGCCTCGCCTGACGATGGCACACAAATGAACTTTAGGGATGTGTGCGTAGGTCCTTGTCGACACAGGAAAACTACGTCTCAATGTGATGTTTGATTTTTTTTCTTAGGATTCAATTAAATTTTAACTCGAAGCAGATTGATATTTTCTTTTCGCGTTGCGCGCGGAACTAGAATTTGGAGTTTTTCACTCTTCGTCTTTTTAAGTACTAGAGATAGAGATGTATATTGGATTTTGGAGTTTTTCACTCCTCATTTCTTCGATGTGAACCGTGAACTCTCTTGTTCAATCGATGCTGCTTCTGCACTATGTATATTGTGTTTGTTGACAATGGAGCGGCGACAGGGGCAAGAATGTGGTGCGTAGGCGGCGGCGGAGAGAGGTTGGGGGCGTGAGCGGTAGCGTGAGCGATTCGTGGTGGCGACGTGGCGGTGGCCAGGGACGGAGGAAGCGACGACTCGTGGCGGCGGCTCGGGCGATTCGCGGCGGTGGCCAGGAAAGGAGGAAGCGACGCCGAGAGAAAGAGGGAGAGGCCTATGTGTCGAGATGGAGAGAGACGGAAGCAAGATGGGAATCAATGGATCCACTTCACCGACATTGTGGGCCCATATGCCAGCTGTGAAGATGTTCAAGATAGAACGAACACCACCATCAAAACGTTTTACGGAGTATAAAAGCTCGAGACTCGTGATCAGAAAGTCACCAACGGAGCCATATACGTATACGTACAGGGCGTATCCAGTTGTATGCCTAGCGTTACTGATCGAGTACGTGCATGCATGGTGAAATAAGCGTAAAAATCGACTAATCCAACAAAATCAATTGGTCAATTCGCGACGAAGTGGCAGCTGTTTGTCACTCCGTCAGTCCGCAGAGCACGCCCACCGGCGCACGCATGTGGTGTGTGGTTCAGCTGAGGAAGGAGAAACGAGGGCACGCGAGCTCCGGTCTCTGCCGCCCCTACGGCTAGGAATTGAAAGGCAAAAGCGACTCATGGCGAAGCTTTCGCGTTGCCTGAGCAGATTGGGACTGTTGGCTGTTTTAAAATGGGCGATACAAAGCGGCACATGAGCCTCCATAATTAAAAATGTTAACCAGTTCAAGTACTAAAAAAAAGGCTGTGTTGCAAATTCCACAACTTCAAACACAATTTTTTTTTGCCCTCATGCAGATACCAAGCCTAACAGTAATTCATATATAATAAAACTGTTTCTGTTCATACAATCCTTGACAAGGAAACAGATAAGCAGTAATACAAATCAAAGAACCCTGCGATACTCATGCTACGGATTGGGAACGATCGCTCACACCATTTTACATGCAAGGTAACATATTTAGCAACGAATATAGAATCACAACAATCGCTCTCTTATATCTTTGCACACAAGTCACCAAGCTCACAGTTAAATGATGCCAGTAATGCCAGCGTGGTATTATCATCAGGCTACGGTTTTGGCGGAAAACCATCATTTCATTCATGGGTTAATATCTGTGACCGCAGTCTTCACATCAAACCTTCCTGACCTGAATATTATGGGTGGACTGCGACCGCCAGATAGGTTGCCTGCCACTTTGAACAAGTGCAACCTCCTCGCCTTCCTTCACCATACCATGTTTCTGTGGAACGTATCATCATATCAGATGGTCTATTCTTGTTATATGGTGGGTATCGTATGTGGAACAGTGGATATTTGGGCCATGGCTGTTTTATCAGTCTCTATTTTCAGCAACAATTGTTTTCAGTGGCTACAGTGAAAATTACATTTTTCTGCATTTGACCTGACATGCTACCTTTATGGGCAATCATCACATAAGAAATGCTAACCCCAATAGTTTTTAAAATAGAACATGCTGTTATTCTAAAGGCAAGTATGTCAGCTGCTTGTTTTAAATCCCGTTTCTGTTTTACAACAAAACAAACGGTATGAATATGCCATGCATAGCAAGACCATTATTTTGGTCATTTCAATGTTTTTTTTCTAGTTATATACTTATTTTTTCTGGAAAATAGCCATGCTCGTTGGCTCAAACATTTAGACTTGCAGAGCCCCCTATGGTGCAAATTATCTCACTAGAGAGAAGGTATAATACTATAATGTAAAGATTTGATTGGCCATTAATGACCATTGATCATGCCTAAAATATCGACATGCTTTTCAACATCGACCTGTTTCCCAGTTTACAGGCAAGATGTAGTAAAATTCAATTCTGAGCTCAGGTGGTGTCAGGACATTTCCTGAAAAACTGGTTTAACTATGCCTATTAAAGTTATGCAGAGAAAATCAGAAGGGATGGAATATTTTAGGAATTACCAGCAAGTATGACAAAGCGTCACCAAATGTCTTCTCAGCGTCATCAGAAAATTCCATCTGAACTGGACACACACCTTGGTACAAAGCCAACCGTTGTCTAACTCTCTCCCTACAAAGATGCCATCAACACTAATTAGGTGCTTGAAGATACCAGATTATAAAGGAAATATGAACAAGGGAAACATCATTCTTTCAGAAAGCCAAACATTTCAGATCAATTGTCTGTTATAACAAGTAGTATATACTGTAATTATATTATCTAAACCCAGTTGTCATTGATCACTTCCTCACAGGAAATACTATTAGCTGATATTTAACCAACTACTAATAATGTATCAGGAGGACATTTCCGGATAGAGCCAATGGCTGGTAAATAAAAAAGGCCTTCCATCTTGAGTTCATTTTGCTCCTAGACTAAAGCAAACCTATGCTAACGAAGCCCTGAGGTACCCATGTAGCCATGTAGCATAACAGTTTTTTCTTTCCTAGGATGCAGGTCACAAAATTACATATATGATTCGATACAAATGGATAGATGGGTTCATCGCTATATATAGCTCATGGGCACATGTTAATGAGCATAATTTCTTTCTTGGTTCTCAGAGGTTATCAACTAAGAGGCTTGGTTGGCCAAGGCAGCTGATGCCAAGGTACAACCTCTAGTCATTAATATGTGACGTTTTGGACAAGTAAAAGAACCATCTTTTGCCTAAAGTTGTTTGTTCTAACAACATTAAAGACCAGAGGGAGTAGTATAGATGGATTGAGAATTTGGATGTGCTAAATTGAAAACCATAACATAATCAGATAAAAAAGTTCACCTAATTTGATATTTTACTGTTGATTCAAGATTATACAACTAGAAACAATAGGGGTTTATCATCTTGGTGGCAATAAGCATCACGAAAAAATAGAAATCTTACTGGTCCGTAAAGGCAAATATGGTGCCAGAAGGGCGGTAATGACTAAGTAGGATAGCCATAAATCCTGTCCTGGTGAAAACCACAATTGATGTTCCAAGAGTGTTGGACATCATTGTTGAATGGTATGCAAACATTTCACTCATGTGATTCTACAGAAAGAAATGTAATTAGAAAAGGGAAAATAAATGAGGAAAAGGCACAAGGGTTGATATCATAGCAGTTCAGAGTTCATACCTTGAACACCTGACCAAGGTTAGCCGGTGTTTCCCCACCAGAGATAGTGGCTTCAGTTCTCAGAGCAACAGTATGCATGACCTTAACAGCTTTCAAAGGAAACCTGCCAGGAATCAAGCCATAAACTTTCAATGTGTCTCTAAATTGAATATAAATCACAACATTTGCAAGCATATGCTACAGAAACTATGAGTGCACCAAACTTGCAAGTAACAATACCAATGAAAAATTTTATCAATTCATGCAATGAATTCACAGAGTGTGGTGTGGCAAAAAATGACATAAAGTCCCATAATATATTTATGTAAATAATTGATATGGCATCAAACCAGGTGTTACTAGTAACTCCACTACCATGAGTCCATGACACCATTCCAAAGAGCAAACTTAGATGGAACTATGGGAGCCAAATCAACATGACGCTAAGAGCTCAATGTTGAAATATTATAAATATTTTCTTTCATGAGAAATATAAGTAAATCAAAGGGCACCAGAATTTCATGATGTACAGGTATTCTACTGGACATATACCATATGTTCTAACAAATCCAAAAACTTCCAAAAGAACGCAATTGCAAAAACAACATGATATTGTATGGCAAAGTATGATTGAATAAAAAAATTAAAAAAATCAGCCTGCTTTAGTAAAAGAAATAGTTAAAAATTGATTGTGTGAGTGATCATCTATGCATAAGAAAAGGATAGCACATACTTCCCGTGTGCAGTTTCCCCAGAAAGCATAATGCCATCAGAACCTTCTCGAACAGCTATAGCAATGTCTGAAACTTCTGCTCGGGTAGGAGTTGGATGAACAATCATGCTTTCTAGCATATTAGTGGCAACAATAACAGCTTTTCCCATGCTCCTGCACATTCTAATAATTTCTTCCTGCACGAAGACACAGAAAATTTTAAGTGTTGTTTATATGTTAATGCCTTCCAGCACGAAGACATTCCTGGACAAAGTATAGATCTAGAAAGTACGGAAACAACCAAAGTAATGGTCTTTTCAAGCCTCAGGATGTAATGGACATGTTGGCACAATGGAGCGTAAGCAATATGATCAACAGCATCATACCTGCAGCAGCGGTACTTCCTCAATAGGGAGTTCAGCTCCCAAGTCACCTCTGGCAACCATAGCCTACATCATTCAACATTACATATGTCAGAATTTCACATGTTGAAATAAAAAAAGTTTGCATACAAAATCAGAACAGGTAAAAAAGGAAGACCTATTCAAGATTTTATATACAACTCAAGACGATCTAAAGCTAAGATAATGGGTTTAGCACATCCTGCTAAACTGAAGTATAAGAAAAATCACTATTTATTCTGCTAAAGAAAATCAGACTCCTTACCCCATCAGATGCTGTGATGATTGAATGTAGGTTTGGAATGGAATCTGCACTTTCAATTTTTACAATTACATGTATATCAGCATTGGAGCCTGAGAATCAAAACAAAACACATGATTAAGACATAGTTGAATCAGTGCTGGATATTTTTTCATAACGTAGGGGATGATTATTACTTCTGAGATAATCCTTCAATTCATGCACAACTTGAGCATCTTTCACAAAAGAAACGGCATAGTAGTCAACCTGATTCTCCACACCAAACTTAATATCATCCCAATCCTTGTCTGCAAGTTCAGAAAATGAGAATGAAAAAAGAGCGTTTATAATATCCAGTGAAATGTATGTTGACTATTACCGGTTATCGATGGCAAGGTTGCGCTCTTTCCACGAACATTCAGGTGACGCCTGGATTTCAGTTCACCTCCATCAATAACTTCACATTTTACCGAATCTTCAGTTTTGGACTTGACCAACAATGACATCATTCCACCTAAAAGGTATCAACATATTTATCAATAAAAGCACATCATCAAACTGTATAGAGTCAGAGTTACATCAGAACACACAATCATTTCAAAACAAGAGTTCTACAAGTATCTGGCGGTCTAGAAGAAGTGTTGATCAGTTGTGTATGACTGAACAAGAATAACTGGAAATCAAGATTAGCAGACTTGCCTGACTTAAAGAAAATAATGTAACAACAATGCTCTTAGAACTAGCCAATTGCAGAAAATTATGTTGTATGCTGTGCCACATATGCATACACATATGAAACATAATTCATGTGATTTGGCACTTGGCATTGGCAACAGTCATAAGAATGTTCTCTAGAGAAGCAGCAAGAATGGAAAGAAGGAAACGTAAAATGCTATTAACTCTGGAAAGAAGGAAATGATACGATATTTGAAGAGCTTAGTAATTTAACCAAGAGCAACTCACTCATGCATCTACTGCTCTACATATAAGCAGGTGCCAATATATGAAATCATTAATTCCAATTCTACCAGCAAAATTTTAACACTTAAACTGTTTACTGTTTTAGATAAAGTGAGTTGTTTTGCTTACACTGAATACAATCATATGTCTCTATGCAAAGGAGACAAAAAAATTTTAAAGATTAGAGGGGAAGGAATATCCACAAACCATCTACGAGGAGCATGTCACCCACTTCTACATCGTTAACAAAGTCATCATAGTTAACACTAACACATGTCTCAGTCCCAACTCCTCTCTTAATTGTGAAAGTGAATTCCTGGCCGGTTTCCAACATTATTGGTTGAGGCAAATCTCCACTCCTAACTTCTGGTCCCTGATATGTAAAACATCATCATGATAAGATAAACCCATCTATAGAATAAGGAAATGAAAAGGGCAGAGTCAGCCACTAGCAAGCTTTTTCCTGGTATACTTGGTAAGTATTGATAGGTATAGGTACCTCATGGTGTTATGCAGGAGGTATATACTATATAGCTCTCAGTAGATGTATTATACATCTTGATTAACACTAGAAATGCCTCTACCTCGCAATACCTCCCAAAGAGGCGACGACCGCTAAAAAACTCTCTAGCATAGGCACATCATACTTCATATAAGACTAACACAAATAGAGCAGGTTCTAGGACAAAAACTGCGAAATGTCCATTCATTAGACTATTGGAGTACAAGAACTCAAAGAATTAATACTGACCTTCGTGTCAAGCATAATAGCAATCACATTATCCTTTGTTTGAGCATTATATTCCTTTACTAAGTCAATAACTTTCTGGTGTGATGCATGGTCCCCGTGTGACATATTAAGTCGAGCCACATTCATGCCAGCCTCAGCAAGTTTCCATATCATCTCCTTTGTGTTAGTTGAAGGACCAATGGTGCACACTATCTTTGTCTTGCGCCTCACATTTGGTTTAGACCACACACCATTGGATGATGTTGCAAGTTGCTGAATAGCCTTGAGATGCTGGAAGTTTTCTTCTTCCTGGAAAAGAGATATTATTGCCAATAAATTTAACAAACTTTCAAGTCATAAGGGTACGTTTTAAAAGATTACAACATTATATTCTACATAACTGGAACTTTCAGTGCACAGTAACTAGCTACAGTGAAAATCTGTACATAATATTCACCTCAAACCAAACCAGAACAAAAGGAATTGAGTCTTCTTGATGGTTGGGAGTTTACATAGCTTAATGTGGCTTGAGAAATGACAACGTTCTTGGAATGGTTTTAACCAAACTAATCACAGAAGTAGAAAATTCTTGTTTGAAGTAGCCTACTCATGACATATTTTTATTCTGCTCAAGTAGTTTAATATTTTGCAGTGGCGGGCAATAAGATTAGCACATTGCAGATTCTGCAGAGAAATTAAAAAACGCACCTTTCAGAAAACTGTTACAAGATGAGAAATTGCATGTACGAAGTTTTTCCTTCCTTGGAAAAGATCCTTAACTAACTCGGAATTGTGCCAATGTCATTTTCCAAAACAGTAGATCAACCCAGATCCACAAAACCAGAAACTAACAAGCAAAATGAACCATGAGCCGAAAGAGAAGAGGGAAATGGCCATTTTTACTAGAAAATTACATTTTCCAACTTTTAACAAAATTAACTAATGAACGGATTAGCTACCAGCCTACCTGCTCCTAAGGATGCATGAAATGTATCAAAAGCGAAAGTACACGACAACGTATTCATGGAGAAATAGTGAAGAAAATGACATTTACAGCAACACCACCCTCTAAATTTCACCGCCACAGCCCACAGGCACGAAAACGATACCCCAAACGTGACAAATTCGGTTTCACTGTCACGGTGTGCTAATTTCACGCCCTTTCATCCCGAAAGCAACCGGGACACCTCCAACGCTCCATCCCGTCCCAAATCCACCGGGGGGTAACCCAGCTAGGCAGCTAGCGACCTGCGAGATACCAGTCAAAAGAGTACGAGGAGAGAGAGAACCTTGACGTCCGCGTCGTCGTCGGCCGACACCGGCAGCACCTCGGCGTCGAGACGCGGGGCGCGGCTAATCACGGACGTGACGGCGGACTCGCGGCGGCCCCTCGCTACTCCCGCGCTCCCTCCGCCCCAGCGCGACGCGAACGACAGCCTCGCCGCGGGACGAAGCGCGTCGGCCCCAGATCCACCGCCACCCAGCGGCCTCCCCGCCGCCGCAGCAGCAGCAGACGCCGCCACCACCTGCGCCATCCCGATGCGGAGATTTGGGAATGAAGCGGAGAGCGAGCGAGAGAGATGGACAGAGGAGAGGAGGTTGGCCGAGCCGCGCGGAAGAGGTGAGGTGAGGTGCGCGTGCGACGTGACCCGCGTGCAGCGGGAGTAGGAGATGGATGGGTTTGGGTTTAAGAAGAGAAGGCTTGGGCCGCTGCTGATGCGGCGGCGGCGGCTTCGTTTGTATCGAAGGGGTGGGCCCCCTCTGCCGAGCTGGCTTTTGCAGAGCCCGCGTCGTGACGCTCTTCGCCCTCGCGTCGTGACGCTCTTCGCCCTCGCGTCGCGCCTCGCGGCCTCGGAGAATCCGTCGTGGCGTGGCCGCGAATATGCGGCTGGGGTTAGGCCTCCACGTTTGTGGGGGGATCCAGTCGCGAGCCGTGTATCGGACGGCTGGCAAATGACACGATGAAACCCCTGTAAAATATGTTTAGGCCCCTGTAAAATATGTTTTGGGCCTTGTCAGCGTGAGATAGGCGAGAGGAATATTTAACTGCTAATGATTGTAACTACTGCGGGGTGAATCTGTCATGTGTTCTGTACTTCTGTGATGGTGACGGCTCCAGTAGATGGACTTGGATTGGATACTAGTAAGAAAACCATGCGGTGGACTTGGAGGATAGCCGGCGCAGGCAGACGGTCGTGCCGAAGGCAAGAACATGTGAAACGACCTCTCCCACCGTCTTTAACATGTGTGTTTACAGGGCGTAGAGATGGAAAAAAGTCACTCATCGATTGTCTATTAGACTAGACTAAATTTTATATGAAAAAATTTTAAAAAAAGTATTGGCTTTCGTACAAAAGCTAGCTCTATACTTTCTTTAAAATATTTATATTAAATTTATTTTATAGTAAGAAAAAATAAAAGAAAAAAATAAAATCAAACTTACCGTTAACCTATTATACAAGTTAGTTTTGATCTAGACTAATAGTCAATAGATAACTCTATTATTAAATTTTTGTCAGTAGTCCTGACACAGTACAATCTGTTGATTCAAAACACGGCGTCCCGGCCGATAGTGCCAAGTCTGTGTTGACGCGAACTATATCGATACACATAATGGTATGGGAGATCTGCTTAGCTTCAGTGTAGGTTCTAGAATATTGACGAGATGTGGACGTATCAATCAGTTTGATGCTGTAACTGACAAGATGTAAGGTTGATTGACCAATGAGTTGATATCGATGAAACGAAACTTGGGTCCTGCTAAGAGATCCAAAAGATATATGTCAACCAATTGCTAATAGCCTGATGTATCTTTAACATGTGTGTTTACAGGGCGTGGAGATAGAAAAAAGCCAACCATCGATTGTCTGTTAGAGTAGACTAAAGTTTATATGAAAAAACAAAAAAAATGTATTGGCTTTTATACAAAAGCTAGCTCTACACTTTCTTTAAAATATTTATATTAAATTTATTTTATAGTGCGAAAAAATAAAAAAAAATAAAATCAAACTTATAGTTAACCTATTATACAAGTTAGTTTTAATCTAGACTAATAGTCAATAGTTAACTCTATAAATTTGTTGTCAGTAGTCCTGATGCAGTACAATCTGTCAATGCGAAAACATAGCGTCCCGACCGATAGTGCCAAGTCTGCGTTAACGCGAACTATATCGATATGCACAATGGCTTAGGAGATCTACTTAGCTCCAGTGCAGATTCTGAAATATTGATGAGATACGAACGTGCCAGTTAGTTTGATCTTGTAACTGACAAGATGTAAGGTTGATTGACTAATGAGTTGATACCAATGAAACGAAACCTGGGTCCTTCTAAGAGATCAAAAGATATATGTTAACCAATAGCTGATACCTGATGTATCTTTAACATGTGTGTTTACAGGGCGTGGAGATAGAAAAAAGCCAACCATCGATTGTCTGTTAGAGTAGACTAAAGTTTATATAAAAAATTAAAAAACGTATTGGCTTTCATACAAAAGCTAGCTTTCTTTAAAATATTGTTAAAAAACGTATTGGCTTTCTTTAAAATATTTACATTAAATTTATTTTATAATGAGAAAAAAAAATAAAAGAATAAAATAAAATCAAATTTACATTTAACCTATTATACAAGTTAGTTTTAATCTAGTCAATAGTTAACTCTATAAATTTGTTGTCAGTAGTCCTGACACAGTACAGTCTGTCGATGCGAAAACACGGCGTCCTGACCGATAGCGTCAAGTTTGTGTTGACGCGAATTATATCGATACACACAATGGCCTGGAAGATCTGCTTAGCTCCAGTGCAGGTTCTGAAATATTGACGAGATGCAGATGTGCCAGTCAGTTTGATCCTATAACTGACAAGATGTAAGGTTGATTGACCAACGAGTTGATATCGATGAAACGAAACCTGGACCCTGCTAAGAGATCCAAAGGATATATGTCAACCAATAGCTGATAGCCTGACGTAGAATTGGCCGATAGTGTGATAGTTGATATCCAATAGTTGTTGATGCCAGCCGATAGATATAGCAATACTAGCCGATGTTGATAGGGTTTCAAGCAATCGTCTGTAAATTCTCGCACTTAAATAAATGATGATATAAAGACAATCGGCTAAGCAGTGAGAACTTGTAATAATACAACAATATAATATAATACTAACCAATCGACCAATAATAATATGATAGAATAAATGTTGATCTGATTGTTAAAACATATATCAGCTGAATGTCCGATATCATTAAATTCAAACGATTAAGATAAACATTGAAATCTTTGCTGCAATAGTAAAATTCAACTTGTATATAATCCTTATAAACCGATGCAACATTCAGATAACTCATCGGCTGAACCCCGATGAAACGATGATTAATGCCTACTGATTTAAATAAATCTAACTTACAACCACAACCTCATATGTCAAACCTAACCGATGCGACATAAGGTTGATAATTGCCTGATAGATTTAAATCGGTCGATATGACATCGATCAAAGTGATCATGTATTAAATTTAACTAAGACAATAAAACCATCAGAGAGAAATTTAAAGCATTAGATAAGATCGGCTAACCCTTCGACAAAACATTAGCATAAATCTATCGGCTTAACAAGACTTAGATTATCAATAACAATCTAGTAGGTCGGACCTAACCAATACATCACAAGATTATATGTGATAATCTAATACTCAATGAGCCGATAAACTTGTCTAATGTGATGAGGATATAACAAATCTATCTAAAACAACACTATGTTTAAAGAAATATCAATTTGTTCAAAATATCAGACCTAACAGAGAAAGTTATAACTAAGCCGATGTGACTATAACAGTAATAGAACTAAATATAGAGATGATATATCAGATAGGCAATACTTGCGTCGGCCCGATTACAATATCGGACTCAACCAAGGAATTCCTAGTCACGCCAGCGCCTAGTGAAGATGACAGAACTTACTCCTGGCCAGAGGTCGAACTCAATCGATGCAGCCCATGCTCGAAAACAAGAACTCGTCGAATTAAAATCTAGAAGATTAGGATGGCAATACGCCGAAAGTAATTGTATTAATTTGTTACAAAGACTCCTGATGTATATATTTATACCCATAGGTCGATATGAGTCCTAACTGGACATGACATAAACTTTCCTAAGATAAAATAAAAAACTTTAAGTCATCATCGAACACTAAACAGGTAAAAAGAAAACTAACTAACTCTGCCTAATTAATAGATAAATTGCCATGTTGTATCCATCTTGAACTTGGTCTTTTCTGAATAAACTTCTTTTAATTGATTAAGTGAGTCTACTAAGAATTCAACTGCTGGTGACTGATAATTTCTAGAACTCTTAAGTCGATATGACTTTAGACCGACGACAATTTTCATTGATCAATTCTACAAGAGCATGTTCTGCATGTCGCGTGCTTGTCCTGCGCGCTCGATCAAGAGTGCAATGGAGGGGACAACATGGGCAACGCGCTAGCTAGGCGTGGGCGCGGGCGCGTGGCTGCAGCGACTCACCAAGTCGTTGCATCGACAAATCGACTCTGGCACGCAGATGATCGCGTCGACGGATAACCATTGATTTTGGCTACTGCTTCGATAGGCGAGGGACGAGCCGATGGTCTAAGCGTGCAGATGCAACAGTGTTGTGGTTGTAGGTTCCGTGACATTGGCTGGTACAGTCGCATAATGAGTAGCCGTGCATGCTTCAACAGCTAAAGATAGATCTTTAGACTGTATTTTTAGAGGGGCTGAAAATCTCTTTCCTTGATACATAAAACGAAACGATGTATTAACATATGATTAATTAAATATTTTTATACTTTTTTTAAAAAACATATCATTTAGCATTTTAAAAAACGTGCGTGTGAAAAACAAGAAATATGAGTTAAGAACTTAGCGTAAACAACACAACCTTAACACCTCTCATTTCAGGTTTGGGTTTATAGTCGTTCGCTATATATAGCAGACATGTTGACACTATACCGCTCCGTTGTATAGATACTGTATGTTTTACATAAACAGTGTCAGGATGCTCAGTTTGCAATGTCAAAAGTTGCCGAGTTTTTGCTTGCCTGGTTGTCCTTAATTGTTTTGCAACGTGCCAAACAACCAGTGGCGAATCCAAGATCAAAATTCACCTGTGGCAAACTTTTGACTAAAGGTTTTGTACGGTGAAGTGTAACATAGAAATGGCATGATTTAATTAAGTAATATATTAAATGACCAAAGTTGTATTACAATTCATAATTAATATTTCAAAATATACTAAAAGACAATGTCAAACATCAATGATAGAACATACCAATTGGGCATTAAGATCGTTGTGGAGGATGAGGTAAATTCATTCTCCGCCATTTAAGACAAAAATATGATATACTCGGTGGAGGAGGGTCGTCGGGTTCCCGTTGTGCCCTAGAGTTGTCCCGCTGTTGCCTTGTTCCATAGCTTCGCCCGAAGTTCAGAGTTGATCGACGAGGACCAAACCCTGCGTCGCGTTTGCCTGCGACCTACGGGTAGAGCGTGCTCTTGAGCGGCCGCAAGTCTAGCCCGGAGATGAAGGGTGCCCCGGAGCTGGTGTCAACCAGGTACACTTGCTGACCTGCACGGAGCTGTCCCGCACGACGACGATGGCCTCGACGATCACCGTCGCGTCGGCGTCTGTGATGTTCACCGTCGTCCAGTACTTGAGCATGAGCCCCGCCACGATGGAGCGGAGCGTGTAGCAGTTGCGTGCGCACCGCCACCACCGACAGCACTGGCGAATAGACAGATGGCAGGCAATCGTCTTTGGCCTAGCGGCTCATGATGGAATTGGAAACTACACTGCAAACTGGGAAGAAGACGGCTAGATGACTGACGATCTGACTTCCTGGCCTCATGGGCTACCTCTATGTGAGCCTTTTTTTATTGGGCCTAATCATGTTTTTTTTGTTGGAGATTAGCAGCCAAAGCATGCACGGCCGGTGGACTCCAGCTCTGCCTTCTCTGCCGCAGGTGGGGGGGAAGGGTGTTCCACGGCCAGCTGAGCTATGACGGACGCCACACCTCGCCATAATAATGGATCCGCCTGTGCAAACAACGTTAAACATGTAAGTCGACAACTTTATTTCAAACAAGAGTTTGCTATACTTGAGAAATATAAAACTTGTACATTCCTCCCGTCACACATTTGGACTTCGGACTTCGGACTTCTTTGGGCCATTTCTATCTGCAGTCTTAGCACGGATCTAGACAGGAGTAATTCTATTATGCCTCTCTCACCTCTTGCTTCTGATTGAATCACATCTCTTAACCGTAAAACTGAGTTTAATGTCTCTTCCATCTTTAAAAATTGATGCAAATAGACTCTTTCTATGGTATGGAAAGCGCTTTTTGCTAGTGGGGCTCGCATGTCAGTGACATATAAAAAAAGTATATGGTAGGCCTCACATGTGAGTTCCTTTTCTCCTTACAGGCGAATGCGACTGGCGAGACAGGCCAAACCGCCGAAGGACGCGACCGCTCCCTTGGGTGTCGCCACCGCCAATGTGTCCTCTCCGTCCTTCTCCCCAGCCTCGTGCTCGCAGAGCGCCTCCACCACGCCGCTCGAGTGAGGGTTGGGTCTGGGGTCGAGCCCAAGACGGCCACCTCCCATGAGCAGCCGTGTGACGGTAACAACCCAATGTTTGCGGTGGATTTCATGCGCCTCTCCGCCCTACACATACACCGTTCACACAAAGGGATGACTCGCGATAGGAGGCAACTGTTAGTGATATGTACTAGAGGCAACATGTAGATGTTAGATATCATAGTCAATATTTATGTATTAATGAATAAATTGTTATTCAGTTTCATGAAATAGATAATTAGTATTGATCAATAAGTATGTGACTTATTCATGAGACTCTTTATATAATATAAATCTATATCTAAATGATACATGATCATATATCATATTTATGGAACGAATATGATTCTAAGATTAACACGTGTATTGATTGATGATCATGTCTCATGGATCATGGTATAGAGATACCAAATCAATAAATATGAACATATGTTAGAGAACATGTTGTTGGATAGACCCACCTTGAGACACTACAGGGAATTAGTGTGCCATTAGTTGGTCTCAAGTGATGTTGGTGCAAAGTTCTTAGACCTGAGATCATCATGGATTCCAACATGTGTAGTGGCTTACTTAGAGATTACCAAACGCTATTCTGTAACTGGGTAGTTATAAAAGTAGTATTCGGGTTTGCTATGAAACATGTAGAGGGATGTGAATGATCAAGATGGAATTTACCCCTCCTATGTGAGATATATCTCTGAGTCCCTCGATGTAATAGATTATGGAAGTGCATGGTCATGTCGATGTGATTGAGGAGTCAATCGTCAGATACATAATCCAACATGAGATCGAGTGAATGATTAAGCTAATGATAGGATGACACGAGTCTTGCATATAGCTTAATTGATATCGTGAGGCAAAGGGATTTGTGCATACATTATAAGTTTAGTCGATATGATCTTTGTGTATACTTGGTGTCAACACGTTCTGCTAGGGACCGCTGTTGACAGGTCGGCCGAGAAGTGTTCTTAGGCTGTAACCAAGTATACATGAACCTACAGGGTCGTACACTTAACGGATTAGAACAAGTATTCGAGTTTGACTCGAATAAGGCTCAGTTCAGATAAGAACCCGATGAGGTATAGAGTCCCGATGGGCCCTCTAGGCCCGGTCGGCCAACTCTATATAAAGAGGGATAAGGGGTGGAGATCGTGTGTACAACTTCTAAGTCAGATCAACTTCTCCACGAAAACCCTAGTCCACACCCGAGCCAAACCCTAGTCGTGCATCGCGTGCTAGCACATGAGTGTTCGATGTTCCTTCCCTGGATGTGTGGATACCGATAGAGACATCGCTACGTTGCGGTGTAAATCGGTGACATTGGAAGAACCTCGAGTTCCAACTAGCTTACCCCTTTGTTCGGTAGTTGGAAGTCGGACTGGTCGGGCGAATCAGACCCGAGGTGGTCGGCGAGCTGGTCAGGAGATCGGATCATGGTCGGCGAGGAGACCGGGCAAATCGGGTCGAGGTCGACGCGAGGTAGGCAAGGAGCTGTTCGAGGTTGACGGGGTCGGGCAGAGGTCGGCAAGGCTTTGCTTGAGGTTGGCTAGTCTTTGATCGGCTATTTCCGCTGCACTGCGCGTCTTTTGGTAATATCTATGGACCCTTACTTGCAAGCTTTCCTGGATTGCGCGATAGAAAATTTTATTTTGTGCTATCGTAGCCTACGCGTATTCCTTCAGCAACGACCTGTGACGACGAGGCCTCAACACGAAAGATGAGGGAGGAAGACAGGGAGTACTACCAGACGCACAAGCTGTCGCTTCTCGTTGAGGTGGAGTTCACGGACACAACGAAGTCGATCACGCGAGCCACGAACGACAGTGGTGTCGTAGACCGGTTCTCAAACGTCCCTGCGAAGGTGGTGGAGGACATGTTGGACAATTCGCTGGCGAGCACCGTGGTTGGACGCGTGCTACTTCTGCTCTACTAGACATCGTGGCGCCATATCCCTCTTGGACTTCCTCCAAGCGAGCTCCTCCCTCGCGCACCGCACAGCTTGGTACTATTGGTCTGTCGTCGTCGCCCATCCTCTGTTGCTGATGGAAGGTGAGAGAGGAGGAAGAGAGGAAAGAGAGATAGGGGTAAAGATGAGGAAGAAGATGGGATGAGGTGGAAGTCGTTAACATGTGGGTCCTACTCCCACCTGCTGATTCAGTAAGTCAACCTGTCACATCAACAAAAACCGCTTTTTAAACCATCGAAGAAAGCGATTTGCACCGGTTTTTGAAGTTAGAAAAGACATTATACCTGGTAATACGGTTAAGGAAGACGATTCAACCAGGAGCAACAAATGAGAGAGACGGAATATACTTATTTTTTTAGGCACTCACATCGTGGACGAGCTTTGTAGTTCTCTTTTGGGCAATGTTTTGTACCAAGATACGAAGTTCATGCACCGCCCTCCGTCCTTCTCATGTCTCACAACCCATTTATAGACTTTTCGAAAGCATTGATAGGTTCGCACACCAAACGTTGAAAAATCACAAGGCCCTTTGTTAGGAACCGGTGGTCATGAAGGCCAGCTCGGTTACCAACCCATTACTAAATATGGAATGTGGGCAAGAAATTGCCCTATAAATAGAGGGATGGAGGGGAGGATTTGTACACTTAAGAGAAAAATAAATGAATGAGAATGTTGCGTTTTTTTTTCATATATCTCGTGTCACATTATGCAACTCCTGTGGAGCTCGGCACGAGTCTCTACCGGGAGATCGGGACGAAAGGAGGTAAAGAAATTGCAGATCTGTATGTATTTCTTGAATCGAATCGCAAAATTGAATTCGTCTCGTCGTTTTGATCCGTTTTTGCAACTTTCGATCAGGGCCACCATCGCCAACTAGTCGCCGGCAACAAGCCGATTGGTATGCGACGTTCTTTCGTGGCTGACTGGAATCGCCGGCAGTAGTGCTGATCGGAGACGTGATCACACGTGACAACGGCCGAGGATGACAACGAAGGCCGCGCCAGCCGCCCACAGCAGGCTGCGTCAACCGCGCCTTGCAAGCTAGCAGGGCCGGCCATCCATGCCACGAAGCCAAGCCGGCGCAAGGCCAAAGTACGTCGAGCCGCACTAGCAGTGACCACGACGGACATCCGTGCCTGGCCGCGACGACGTGCCACCGCACCGAACAGTGCCACTGTGTCTGCATCATTCTAAAGGAAAGAGAAAGAACAGAAGAAGAAAAGCATAAAGAAACGAAAAAAAAGAAAAGACAAATGGGAGAGCAGTGAGCACCCACGCCGCGCCGTCCCGGCCGCCGGGCATGCCGCGCCGCGCCACGACCATCTCTGTGCCACGCTTGCCTGGCCGCTGAGCCCGCGCCGTGCAGCGCTTCCCTGGCCACAGCACTGGCCTCACCTTCTTCCGCACCCGCGACCGGCTGCTAGCCGCGTTGGCCAAGCCTACGCCCCGCCGCCGCACGGACACGCCGCGCTCGTCTTCGCCCGGCCTGGTCGCGCTGCGCCGCCTCGGTCCCAGCGCCGCTCCGGCCGCCGCGCTTCCTCAGCCGCGCTGCATCCATGGCGAAGTCAACGGGAAAGAAAGCGAAGAGGAAAAGGAAATAAAAAGAAAGGAAAGAGTAGGAAAGAATCTCGTGATTTTGCAAAATGGCCCTGTGCTTTTCGAAAATTACATGTGCATTTCACTGGAATTTATGAAAAATACACATGTAACCCTTCTGAGTTCTGAATAGCTAAACTTATTGAATGGCACTTGGAATTTGCAAAACACTTAAAATCATATTCCCATATAAAGGAGCTCCGGGATTTTGAATTTTTATCCGTCTTTTGCATTCGAGGCACTTTTATTTCGATATATATGATTATGAACTTCATCTTTTGTATTTACTATAATTAATTATTTCTAATGTATTTATTACTAAAATATAGAATTGTATATAATATATTGAAATTATTTGCGAGAATTTTGTGTACCATTATATTACAACATTTGCGCATTTTATTTACATATAGTAGGCCAAACAGGTGGCTCGACCCAGCACGACATGGGCCAGTTGGCGGCATGACCCGCTAGACACGTCTTATTAGGCATGACACCTCTAACGGGTCGTGTCGTACCGGTTCACGTGCCAAGGACTTAGCCAAGCACGACCCATGGAGATTATTATGGTCTTCTATCCTCATATCCTTGCCAAGAAGAGACATGAGCCAAGAAAAAGAGTGCACGCAAAAAATATTTGAAAATTTTCATGATGCTTAGATAGGGAGGAGGACCATACAAAAGAGAGTCATTCATTTTCCTTTCTACCCTCCGTATTCCCACCAAATAAATATGCACAAACTTGATCCTGATTGTATGATTAGAGTTCTACTAGGATCTGTTTGCTTTTTGACTTTACAAAATAATTGATGCAAGTATGTCTCATGATTTTCCCTACCTTAGCTCCATATAAGCTCAGTAGAAGTAGGTGGAAAGAAGGCACAATGCCTTGGTAAGGAACTATACACATTTGAGTGATACGAGAGTATCATTCGAGGAACTCGTCCTTTTTTTCAAAAACTTTGAAAAATCTCCGGACTGAAGTGGAACAAGGAGTAAGAGAAATAGCACTCTCATCTACCATTCTGTTTCTCAATCGCCCAAGACAAAGTGAAGCCAAAACACCCATGAGGACTAAGGTAATATGTGTGAGATTACCATTGTCATCTTATTCAATTTAGGGTAGAATATTTGGTTGTAGGCATGGTACTTTAGAGAAATAGAACATGGTAGCAACTCCTGATCCACTGAGCCTAAGTCTTGACTTTTCTCAGGGATGAGTAAAGCATAAGCTTGGGGGAGTTTGTTGACGGTCGTTAAGTCACGATTCTAACCATCACAGACCTCAGAAATAAAAGAGAAATAGCGTCCGCTACTGGCATTTAGGTTTAGAATTAATAAAGTTACACATGTCCTTGGACTTTAGATGCTTGCAAGAACATTCACTTAATTGAAGCAAAGTCAAACTCGTGTGGCGAAGAAACACAACTCCAACCAATCAACGATCGCCACGTCGGATTCCCACGGATCGAAGGGCCCACAAGTCGGATGAAACCGACTTAGGATGGGACCAAACCACCGTGAACCGCCTTAGGGGCCCACATGGCAGCCTCAGGAGAGAGGCAGTGGCGAAAGACGGTTGTGGGGGTTCGGCCGAACCACCCATGCAGCTTTTCCCACCAACATTTGACGTGTCACTTCCTCATTGGCTTCCAAGGTCAGTAAGGTGGGTCTGGCTGTTGGAAACCGTCATACAACTGTCATTGGGAGGCTATAAAAGGCGGAGCTCACTTCGGTTCAACACACCACAAGAACAAGATCCTACAAGTTCTATCTTAGTCATATAGGGTAGTGGAGTTAGGAAGTAGTTTAGAGTTCTTTTTGGTTCCCGAGTCGCCTTCGAAATTTGGGTATGTCTTTAGTACTCTTCTTCTTTTGTAAGACTTTGAGCTTAATAAAGATATTATCTTCTAGTTCATATGAGTGTGATATTTCTTATGGTTTAATATATAAGAGTTTCATTATTAGTTTAATTCATTGTCTTGTTATGTTCAGGCGAGTAACTCTATTGTCACGGACACGGTCCAATGAGCAATTATGATGTAGGTTTGTCTTTATCTTGCTCATGAAAGGTAGAGGTATCTATGGTAATGTAACTATGGTGCTTAGATTATTTCATAGACATTGGTTATGACCACTTCCCACGGGTGAGAGGTAGGCGGCAGGTGGTAACAACCCTGTTCGTCCTTTGTATTCCTCCATATTCGGATTTGGTGTAGGACGAACCGTAAGAGATCGCTTCGTGGTGGCAGGTCGGGCCACTGGGCGACGGTACCCTTGTAGTCCTAGGAGCATAGAACTGGGCTTAGGCATGAGTAGAATAATAAATTAAACTATGTACTCTTACTAGAAGAACTATAGGAACTTGACTCTAATTACTACTCTCCACACTTGTGTATTATTTATCTAGGACTCTTCTATGTGTGTCACACTACTTTTGTCATATAATTATCTTACCCCTGTCTGGACTAAGATATCTTATCTATAGCTTATGAATATCCATGGCATCTTAGTATTCTCTTCAAGACCATAGTCTTCCTTTGGGATAAAATAAATAACGATACCCTTGGAATACTTCATGGGTGCAATGCTACAACGGTATATCCGTGCGCTTGCGGATTCATATATGAACGTAAGAAATACCAACACACGAGATACCCACGGCGCGCAGTACCTAGGAGGATCTCTATGTACTTTCAGATATTGTTTGTACTTATTTTTTAGTTTTTAATCGTAGCTTTCTTGGCCCCCAAGTCCTCTTGTAACTGTCTCCCTTGAGTTATAAAAGGGAGGGCAGGATAAACGGGAGGGGGATCACATTCTGAGAACTCTTCTATAAACTCTAGTGTTTTAAAGCTAGATCCAATCGCTAGAGTCCTAGAACTCTCTCCATTGTAATCCTTGTTCATACATCACCCCAACAAAGAATACTGGATGTAGGCCTATTATCCTCCAGGAGGACTGAACCAATATAAACACTCTTGTCTCTTGGCTCGTTTGATACCCAAGTCGACCATCGGATCCATCGGTGAGACACCTCGACCACTCTCTTTCACCTCTTTGGGTAACCCTCTCGGAGGATTGCCGGCCATCCCGCCGACAGTTGTGCTCGGGCTAGCTGACTTGGCATGGCCCATTTGGCCAGCTATAATTTTACCTAAATGTAATTTAAGCATATTTTTTTAATAATGAAAGATGACTGGCATCATGAAGTAGAAGTTCGTCAAATCTAGAATATCTCTAACATATGCAACCAAAGTCGAAATTATGCTGGAGCAAGAAGTTCTAAGCTACCATTAAGTCAAACACACTTTGTTTATTGACTTGATGAGATTGAGCAAGTATTTCAATCCCTCGTTAGTATCTCTAATCATGAATGAGTACGTCAAACGAATGAGCGCATTGACATTCTTTTGACTGCACGAAAGAAACGGTTTAAGAGAATATGGTGCACCCTCATCCCTTGTAGAGCAAGAACTACGAGTAAGAATGTGTATTTTTCGACTATGATTTACTAAGTAAATGTCCCAGAGAGTACGGTAATACGGTGCATAGAATACTATGGAAGCTCTTGATGATTCTACCCGAACGCGACGAAAGTATCACTAGCACGCGTACAAGAAGTATGCGTTACTAGTTGATAATAGAATTGTGTAAAGATCAGGATAATGTTCACTAGAAGAGCATTGTCTTTTCATACCACATAGCACAGTTAATAACGAAATCAACACGAGCAACTAGCCTAGTGCATTTACCTCAAGGAAAAAAGAGGAAAAGGGGGAACATAGGTCAAGGTGAACAATCTAGATTCATGTACTCATGAATACTAAAAGAAAAGGACGATCCTAATAGCACACTCATCATGAATTGAGGGGAAAACTCCTAGCCTATTTTCATGGCTATGGACGTAGAATCTCCTATGCTAGACCGGACTGGTCCTAAAATTTATGTCAGAATAGAAAAACATTACCATAGTTGCTGAGCAAGAAGCTCGCTATGAAGTTAATTAAATACGACGTACCAAAATACTTCATTGAATCATTACTTTGTCATCATTTGTTGTAATTTTTGAAGAGAATATTGAATTGAATTTTTTCTCAAATAGAGCACACATTTTTTCCTACAGTAAATGATTATTTCTAGTATAAATTGCATGTTTAAGACATTTACTATTTTATTGCTATTTACTAGCACATGATTATAATTCTTTTGAATTTATGTAAGCACCCAAACATAAAAGAAAATGAATTGTGGTACGCATAACTACAAATAGCACTTTTAAGATAAATAGGTAATTCCAGAAGCATTGCTAGAAGCTGGAAATATTATGACTATTGCTAGAAGCTAGAAATATTATGTCTATTGCTAGAAGCAATTATAAAATTGGTTTGCCTAGAAAGTGCCATGGTCATATTAACTATGGAACAATTATGCACTTCATAAATGCATTTTATTGTACCATTCACCCCCTTGAACTCTTTAAAAGTATGATGATTTGGGATACACTACTTTTTAGCAACAAAATTTTAGCCATATTAGTCTTAGAATTATAAGAATAAACATTACAACTCATATGGTCATAGCATATATATGCATAATTTCCCTAAATCTTGAAGATTTCTATGCCAGTATGCACCAACAAAAGATTAATGAACAAACCTCATACCATAAAGCTATAATTCTAGCATCCCTGAATTGAATTGTGAGGAATACTTGTGGTCCTATTTGGTACTATATGGATTCTGAAGTAGCGAACATCCAGTGTCTATTTGACACCAAGTCTCTGCCAAGATTGATCCAGCAAAATCACATCAATTTGAACAAATTTCACTAATCACCTTTAGAAGTCCACGAGAACAATGCTAGAATAGCATTTGATGATTGGTGAACTGGTAGCATGAAGTACCAAATAAACGCATGAACAGACTAAGTACAAGTTATGAATAGCAATATTTGCTATACCATTGTTGTAATACCCGCAATATGAAGGGACCTATAGTCTTGAAAGCAACGGGTTCTGATAGAAAATTTAGACCATTGGCATGAACATCCACTCTGCAACTAGTACTATGGCATTTACATGGTTTATGTGCATATCCCACTATCATAGTGCATTACAAAAGGCTCTCTCCAAAAGTCAGGAACTTTGAACGCAGATAATTCTGAAACCTAAATTCCTTGACTAATAAAAATTATTTCTAGTCATTTAGGGGGATAGAATGAACCCCTAGATAGGAAATGTCAGGAAATATGATAGTAGAAATGGACTAATGCATGTTACGTTGCACTAGTGAATGCAAACTGAGTAACAAAAGTATGCATAGCGAATTAAAACTACCAAATCACTTTGTGATTACTTTTGTGATTGCAAAGAGTTCGACTAAGTTGCATAAATGAAATGCATCAAGGAGGGTGAAATACCGACGAAAGTAAAGATATATCTCATCTTGTCCAAAGGTCTCGAATAAAAACAATAAAACAATAACTTTGGCTCCTTACGCCCCTAAGTAACCGAAGACATCTGGTGAAAAGAGGACAAGAGGAACTATCATACTCAAAATCACTAAAAGTACCCCACCGAATAGAAGGGGAACTAGTTAGGATGTGGCAAGTGGTATGGAACCTTAGAATAGACATGCCACATCTTTCCATCAAGGAAGAAAATCAGCAGTTGAAGTGCACACCAATGCTAGTACACTAAAAAGATCATGCCCTCATCAAGAAGCATTAAGCAAGAAAAAGAAGCATGTGAAAATTGCATATCCTCGTACATCCATGAATACTCGCATAGAGTCTCATACAACCAATAGAAGTTGGCAATGAGACATATTGTGGGCAATGTTTCTCTTAGACAGCAAAACTCATTGACAGTCAACCAGGAGTTGAAAAGAATTAATCAACTAGAAGTTAAAAAACTCAACCTGAATGTTGACAACATTGAAAATAGAATCAATGGATGTTTTTCAGGAGCTTGGATAGGACACTCGCATATGATGTGACCATGGCTACTATGGATACAACCGTTGCTCACATCACATGTCAATAGGAAGACATCAAGATCAAGCTTCAAAAATTCTGGAATCCAATTCGTCTAGCTCTAACAACGTTGAATTCAAATGGCCGCCAAATATGCATATGTGCTCCGATTTGGGTCTATGAGTACTTGATGAAAAGTTCTTAGAGTCCTATTTTCAATGGATCCAACCTCATCTTCAAATTTCATCCCAATCAGCCGCAATAATAGAAACAAGATGTTACATTACCTATAATGGGCCTATGAGCTTGCAACTATATATGTGACCCCGACCCAAGTGAGGCCCAAGTGGAATGTGCCTCAACCTCCAAATCCAAGTATTCCAAAGTCCTCCACCAGGTCATCACGTCACTTTTAGCCTAAAGAAAGAAAGAGAACTAATCCAACACAATTTGGGGCTGAATTCGGACTACAAGACAACACCAACTTGTGACGGTTGCCACGACTTCATACGAACTCCGATTTTGTTGTTTTAGTACTTCACGGAAAGCTTATGAAGTCTACTTTACAATGGATCTGGCCTCACTTCCATATCTATTACGAGCCAACCGCAACCATCAATTTATTATAGATACATTGTTCTGTCCGAGGTGTTGCACCGTCGAAATTGGGCCGATGGGCCTTGTATCAAGTTGAGTCCACTACAGACGTGTCCTAGGATTGGAGAACGACCCCAACTCATCCTCCCACCTGTATAAATACTCATAGCTACCGTAGAACATTTTGGGTTTTGATTATGTAAGTTTAGCTATCGCTGCTTCCTGATAGACGTGTGTGTTGCCTAGACCATCCATTCTATTTGAGAAACCCCACCTTTTCATGAGTATTCAGATCTGAAATCAATATTTGTAATTTGAGTTGTCGTTCATCTTTTTTTGCTAGTTCTTTGGTTGCTTGCAGAAATAACCCTAGTGGTTTGGTTGATAGTGCTCCGCAAGATCGCGTCAATTAGTGGAGTTGGTGTATCGGTCGCTAAGGCGCAATTACTCCGTGGAGTATCGTAGTCGGGTCGTGAACGTCACTCCATTAAATCAAAGTTATCGTCTGCACCGAAAGATCGGGGCACCCTAGTGTATATCAACATAATAATACATGAAGAAGTACTAAGTTATGAACCAAGATAGAATGAATAGAATATTCTGGAAGGAATTGAAGAAATAAACTCGTTCATTTTGAATTTGAGTTTGATTTGAAATGAAATGTTTAGCTGAATCCAAATCATGCTTACGCTAGTAGCTAAAATCATGTGACAGATAGAAATCTAGTACATCAGTCCAACCATACTTATAAAGTGTTCAAGATGCATGGTTTTGGAGTAGTCAAATATCGTCAAACTAGGACAAAATTTCCAGACACAGGTGTGTGACAGCAGCACTCGTATACTTGGCTAATTGCACTAAACCAAACTAAGCATCATTGAACTATACAAAGCCTCGACATGGCTTTGAGAGATGGTTACCTCATTCCAGCAATCGTGGTTTGATACTATCTCATCCCCTATCTGGAAGTAATGCAGCGTCTTATGCACAATGCAAATGAGTCATGTGAGCAAACTCTTATGAACCCCAAAGTTCTTGTATGCACATGAATTGCATAAAAACAACAAAATATTGCATACAAAGTTATGTGAAAATCTTGTACATATGTCCACCAAATCATTGTTGGCATCTTCTCTTGAATAGATGTGTTCGAGAAACCAGAACAAGAAGACTTAGAGAAATGCAAAAATTAGGGGAAAGAATTTCGCTAACTCATTCTAGAATCTTGATATAGAAAATCAAGTACCAAAAATCAATCCAGAAAAATTGAACAAAGAATTGAGTGGATTGTACTCTTTTTTTCCTTAGATAATTTCTTCTAGCAATTTTCATCAAGGTTTTTAATGAGGCAATTCGTCAGGCATAGCAAGTGTATACTATGTAGTCTTTCTCCAAATTTTTCTCACTAGGTTTTTGTAAAGTTTTGATGAGACTGTTGACGAGAAAAATCAACACGCCGGCCTGGGAGATCTACTTAGCTTCAGTGCAGGTCCTAGAATCGATGAAGCACAGGCGTGCCAGTCAGTTTGATCCTGCCACTGACAAGATATATAAAGCAACTGATTATAAAATGTATCAACCGATCGGCTAATATCCAGAACAGCCGATTGGTCGACAGTCGATGCTGATATCAACCAATGTAGTCGAGTCTTGATCCATCGGTTGTGCACTTAACAGACATCTATAAAAACGTGATCGGCTGACAGTAATATGATGATATATAACATTGCACGAACCAATCACATGATAAAGTAGATACTGATTTAAGGACTAAAGCATACATCGGCTGGAAATTCGATGTCATAAAATCCAAATGATCGAATATCCAATGAAGCCTCTGCTGCAATCGGCTAGATCCAACTTGTGTACAATCCTTGCAGGCCGATGCAATATCCAAATAACTCACCGGCTAAAACCTCGATGAAACCCTTAGTGGCAGTCAACAGACAGGCTAGATATTATGGTTCTAATCATGACTTAGTAGATCAAACTGATGTAGCACTAAGTATGAAAAGAAAAGAATTATCTAGACAATCAAGCCCTTGGCTGATTTTCAGGGTGGTAGATGCCTATGCTAATCTAATCTAATATAACGATTTAGCCGGTATCGGCAGAAACCCTAAAACGAGAGACAACCGATAGAGTCAAATCGAGATACTAAAATTAGATTCAACAGAGACATATGATAAATAATCAGACAAAGATATCAACCGAATCGAAGCAATCCAAGAGGTCGAATGTACTGATGCAGCCTTGGACGACGCCAACGTAGCCAATACAATGCCTGAGCCAGCAGGACCTTGGACTTACCCCTTCGCCGGAGATCGAAGCCGATGCAGCCCCGAGTCAGGTGCCAAGTTCCGCCGGATGACAAAGTAGAACAGGTAAAAGAAAGGTGGCGATGCACCGAGTTGTATTGATTGAGAGATATGTTACATGAACCCTGGGCTTACATATTTATACCCGTAGGGTGACAAAGACCTAACAGATTACAATCCAAATTTTCCTAAAGATAAAGGGAAATAGATAAAGTCCTTATCAGACACTAAACATACTTTTCTAACAATCTCTTCCTAATTAATAGATACAAGCCGTATCCTTTCGGACTCGGTTTCTTCGGATAAGATCTTCTCAAACCGAATCTAACAAGAATCCGACCGCAAGATATCGATAACGAAAACCAGGGGGCGATGCGTAACTCAGCCGACATTGACTCGAGCCGATCCTAACCCTTAGCCGATAAGGACTTCGGGGCTTACCAAATTTTGGCGTTAACAGAGACATAGTCATCACGCAGTGAGAGCCCAAGGGGAAGTGTTAGGAAACCGACGACCCATGAAGGTGTAACACCCTGAAAATCTTGAAATAAATTCCGGAAATTAAAATTTGGAGCCAACTGCCAAATTTATTTTTTTTATTTTCCTGGAGTTCCTGGAGTTCACATTTATATTTTTACCAGTGCCAATTGAAATTCATTTAAATTCTAAATCATCTGTGACATTTAAATCTCTCAAAGTAAAATTCTTGGAAAAAGAAATCCTAAATCCAAAGTCCATTTTCCCTCCTTGGGCTCAAATCCCTCTCTCCCTTCTTTTTTCCCTCCTCAGTCGGCCCAACTCCCCCCCTTAGCTCTCTCCCTCTCTCCTTGCAGCATAGCCAGAGCAGGCTGGACCTGGAGCAGTTTGTCCCTGTGCCCTAAAAGTCTATTTCACCTCCCTCCCTTTCCTTTCCCCGCGCTTGCCCGCTGCTTCGCCTTTGCCCCCACGCTTGCCAGATTGGCAACGGTCGGGGCCCACTTGTCAGCTACGGGCGCCATTGCAAGCGCCCGCACGAGCCAACCGCACACGGCCATCCCCTTCCTCGCACCTCACCTCCGCCCGGCTGGCTAAATGGCATGCCGCCTCCCTCGTCCTCGCCCTCAGCACGTCGGCTGCCCCCGCATATCGCCAACCCGTCTGCGTAGCACCCGTACCCCCTTTATCCCATGCCGCTGACGTTGACCCACCATCCACGCCATCCTTTTGTCCTTTCCATACCGCCACATCCCCTTCGTCGGCTCTCTCGTCGCGTCTGCCGCCTCAAGCAAGGATGCCTGTACCATCGCCCATGCCTTCCACCCACTCCATCGCCGCCGCATCGTGCACCCACGTCGTCACCCCTTCGGACTGATAGGTCGAGCGTCGCCACCGCACCCGACGGTCCGCGCAGGTACGTGGAGATGGCAATGGACCGTCGGGGACTCCTCCTCCTTTCCCAATCATGTGTCATCCTCCCGTCCTTGCCACTCGACCCAACCACGCCGCCATACCGCCGGGCGACGTCATGCTGTCCTCGCTGTCCATGTGTGGTGGGGAAAGGGCAACGACCAAGACTGTCTGCCCCTATAAAAGGAGTGGACCGAGACGCCATGGTTGCCCATTCACCTTCGCCTCCACCCAACCGCATCGCCTCGCCTCTCCACCCCATCCCTCCACCTCTACGCCCTCTTCCCAATCCTTGGCCGTCGGAGTGCTTTCCGCTCCTGCGTTCGGGCTGACACCGTCGGAGCGAGGAGAAGCTGCCCGAGGCCACGACCAATCGTCATCACCGCTATCGAAGGACGAACCGCACGCCAAAGCAAGAGGAGGCATCGTCCTGGCTCAAAATCGAGCATGCCCAACCCGTACCTCGACGGACATCGTTCCGTCTTCCCCTCCGCTCAGTCGATGCTTCCCAACTGTCACATAGTGAGCACCACGCCGTCCTCTCTTTGCCTTTCTCTCTCTCTCTCTTGGCGACCATCGCCGCTCCATTGGCACTGGTTTGGTACCATCGCCGCTTCATTGGCAGTGGTTTGGTATTTTTCCCATTTTATTTGGTATTTATTCCTCAGTAAGTTAGTCGAGGGACCGACCATTTAGTTCACGTTTGCGAGTTAGCTGAGCAAGGCAAATCACCACGTCCCCCTCCTTTGAACATGTTGATCCTATTGCAAAATGTTTTATTTGCAACTAAAACTACATGCTATGTTAAACTGTGTTCATATATTGTTGCGTACGCTTATCCGATCTTGTTGCCATGTATGTTGATGCCATACTCTACTTTATGTCCCTTGTCAACTATTGATAGATGCTTAGTCATGCTTGATAGGTGATACACACCCTATTATTATTCTGGATGGGATGGGAGTGATCACCTCGGGTATGGGGTGGTTGCACTTATGCAAGTGGAGACATGTAATGCCACTTGTGGTGCACATGTAAACTATTTGAGAAAAACCAAGGTTAATGCACAAAACCATCTTCGGCTGGGGTGTCACGAATTGAATTGAGTGGTTTCTGGTATAGGTTAGCGCCGACCCTAGCCAAGTAAGGACCGAGTCAAGAAAACAAGCAGGAAACGAACATAGTTACGATCGCTTTTCTCGTATGGGCTTAGACCTAGTGGACTAGGTGATTCTGGTAGGGTGGCACCCCAGTCATGGCTGGTTCCAAACATCATGTGTTGTGTTGAGAATGAAGAAAGAGGACAATGCGTAAATTAACTGACATGTCAAGTAAAATGAACCCTTGCTTGCTTTCCTTTTCTTTGATACGTCGGGTCCAGGACTCCCCTCACAATTGACGCATCGGTATGAAGGTCCAGGGGGTTGTTAACGACCAAATTTGGTAACCAAATCCCCAAGTTCAAGGTTGAAATTGAAATGAATCGGATCGGGAAAGTGATCTGCGGAGAAACAGAGGCTACATCGGGCATGATTAAATTGGCTGGGAGACCAGTCGGCTGAGGCCGAATCGGATAGGGACAGCCGATAGCCGATAGCCAATTCCGATTCAGAGAAGAAGATGGAACCGTTTCCGATAAAGAAGCTTGAAGATAAAAGGAAGATTCGGTTCCCAAATGTTCGTTAAGATATTGTCATCTATGGATAGAGTCCTGTAACGGCAATTGTATCTATAAAATAGGGATTTGTATAGTTTTTTCTTTTGTATCACGGCATGGGATTATTTCCCAGAATATTGCCGTACCGTGTATAGTAGATAAATAGAAACCGTGTTCTACGCGAACTTTGTTATACTTGGGTATAAATAGGACCCGAGATCCCTTGTAAAACACACACACATCAATACAAACTCGGTGCATCGCCAAACCTTTTTGTTTTACACGAGTTCTTGATCCCGCTTCGAGCTGTATCGATCTCGACCTCCAAATAAGGTAAACACTTGTCGTTAGTAGTTTGTATCATCGAATCTAGTGCTTACATCGTCATGATACTCTAGATTTAATGTTATAGACTCCACAATTTATCATATACGGTGTATAATCTAGAGTAATATTTAGATCTATCTTGCCATCGGCTCGTTTCTCTCAGGAGACAATAGCCGATAAAGCTAGATCTAGATGTTGAACTAGTTTATATGTTGTATCCACCGTCTCGAGGGGTTTACATCGGTTCATATAGATCTAATATTTTTTGTACTTAATGCTGCATCATCATGACCTATTAAGTCGCTCTTAGAATTATTAAGATCTATTCGGCTGGATGTTTGTCATTAGAGACAGTGCCGGGGTTTTAGCCGGTCTTATCTGTTTTAGTTATCTTTTAGCATTATTTACTATTAGATATATTAAAACTGCCTCTTATATTAAGATCTCAATCTAGTTAAATGCCTTAAACCGGTATCAGTCTGTTGACATCAGCCGATAGCCGATTGATCTAGGTTTAACGCATTTAGGTTAGATTAATATCTTTTCATAAGATGTATCAGAGTAATAGTCGATCCACGTTAAATCTGTAGCATCGTCTGGGTTATAAATGCATATATTTGGTATCCTGATGTATATTTAGATTAAGTGGTTTATACTGTCTCGGCATAGCCGATCTATCCCAATCACTTAATTTAAATGTGCTTTGGGATAGTAATTATATGTAAATTAATTCCCTGAGCCGATCCGATAGGATCTAACCTTAACCTTAACGTATGTATCTGTTTATTTCTTGTTGGTTAGCAGATCAAACCAACTGGCACGCCTAACTCATCAAAGGTAGCCAAGGACGGACCTGCACTGGAGTTAAGCAGATCTCTTAGGCCAGCGCGTGGAAAAGATTTCTCATCAAGAGGGGTACATGGGGGTTCATAGTCTTTGGAGCGAGTGCCGCAATGCTAGAAGATTCGAAAAACTAGGCCGTGAATCGTCTCATGTGTTGGGGTGAGGCTCATGTGTTGGGCATGTCACAAACTACGGATGAAGCATACATCCACTGCAATGTGAATAAAACCAATTTATTTGAATAACCGTGCTCACGTAATTGAGGGCGAGACATGTACTACTCTTGACTAGACTCCTAAATATCAATTTGACTAGGATGGGGTGGAGACTTTGGGTAAACTTCCTCGAAAGGCATGAGAGTGAAGTATGAGATGGATGCATTGGACCACGAAGGTAAACCAAACCAAGTGAAGCTTGGCAAGGTGGACAAAACCTTCATGGAATGGTTAAACTACTTGAACAATAACAAACTCTTTTGGAAAATGGCTAAGTCTTATGCTTGCAAAATGAGTTGTGAAAACTTGCTTTACGCAAACAACTCTATAACCTCCCTTGAACCGTATGTGCATCAATCATGTTATAGTGGTGGCTTGTGAGTACTCTATGTACTTACCATTGCCATTGTCAACGGGTGGGTCGGTAGTCCTCAAAGGGAGGTGTCCAAGGAGGTGAAAGAGAATGATAGAGAAGTTGCCCTCCAACGGATCCGATGGTCGACTCGAGTCCTGAGACAAGCCAAAGAGCAAAGACACAGAATTATACTGGTTAAGCCCTCCCGAAGGATAATAGGCCTACGTCCAGTGTTTTTTGTTGGGGTGTATGATGAACAAGAATTACAAGGAAGAGTTCTTGGGGCTTAGAACAAGCTGGCCAAGAACTGAGAATGAGAAAGCTAGAGTTCGATCGGAATGTGTATCTCCCTGGCCCCCTCGCCCTGCCCTCCCTTTTATAGCTCAAGGGGGGCAGTTGCAGGAGAACTTGGGGCCAAGAAAGATAGGTCTAATGTGCTAAAAGGTTAGTACAAACAACATCTGAAAAGGTACAAGATGGTTTGCTAGGTCCTATACACCGTGGGCATCTTGTGCTATCTCTCTTGCCTTGGGATCCCTCCTCCACCTGAGATGTTTGCACAGTGTTGTCGGGTAACGTCAGACTATGTCGGGTTGTCCCCTCTCTCTTTCTTCTTGCGCGTCAAGTCTTGTCCCGAGGATGGTCGAGGTTGGGTTGTGGTTGTCGGATTCGAGAGAGTAGAACCAAGGTCGGACTCGGGAAAAGGTCGGGACGTCCGACCCCGCAGAAGGAGGGTCGGGCCATCGACCACGTCCCGAGGACTCTCGGTTTGACTTCAGTTGAACTTTGACTTTAGTCCATGGGGTATCCCGGGGTGACATCCCCACAGCCATTGCCTCCCTTTTAGAATTAGATACCGCAAGTGACCCGTGTGGGCAGTCCCGGAGGAGGAGGAACCAAAGGGAGCGTCATAGGACATAAGTTTTCAGTTGATGCCTGTGGACAAGCGCATGGCCACTGTAGCTTAGCTTTCGTTGTCTTATCTATCCATTTTGCTAGTTTGTCCATTTGGGTCTCTGTTGGGCAACCTTTTATATCCCCGTTATGTTGTAATTATTACAATGAAGGCAATGTAATAGCACTATTATGTATGTACCAAACTACTGCTTTAGGGAGTTGGTACTATACATGAGGTTTTCGGTCTGAAAAACCGAGAACCGACAGAAGGCCCAGCTCGGTTACTCACTAATTGGGCCCATCACTAAATATGAAATATGAGCAAAGCATTACATTAAAAATAGAGGGTTCAAGAAGAGAATTTATATACTTAGAGAAGAATGAATAAATAAGAATGTTGCCTCTCCATATATCTCGTGTCTTTACTTTTACAGACATTTTACATATATTATGTAACACACACATAGCACTGGAATTGCATAATACTATTCACCCCCATCTTCTTTTTTCTGAAAAGAAAAGGTATGATTTATGGAACGTAACTAGTTACTAGCTCACTTCAGCAGTACCACCTGTGTCTCTCAACCCGTATAAATTGTTACAACAAATTTGATCCTCATCAAGCAGTTAACAAGCCACCACATCCACTCCATCACACCCCATTTGAACCATCACACCCCTTTTGTAGCAGTGGCAGTTAACATCTTTATTTGTATAAATAGATTGATCAATGAACAAAGCACACACAGATTTCCATTTGCTTTCATTCCACTGTCATTTAGATTCTCAGTTTAACACATTATCAGCACGAGTCTCTTCCCATTCACACAGAGATACAACAAAAAGAGAGAACTAAGTTCTCTCATTCCCAAAAGAAGAACAAGAACAAGAGGAAGAAGAAGGTAAAGAACAATGCCTCGCTATTTACCTCCGGCGATCTTCTTTGTGGATCTTGTTTACTTGATCTTCCACCGCGGCGACCAATTCAATGCTCGCGCCGAACTCCTCGCTATGTTCCGCTACATCCTTGGTGAGCGCCATGGTGGTGAACACCGCGGGAGAAGGAATTTGAGGAGGCGCCATGGTGGTCGTCGTGGTCACCGCAGCGTTCCCCGCGGCGCTGCAGCACCACAGGCACCACCTTCACCAAACAGCGCAGGTCCTTCGTCTTGGGCAGCGCCGGCGGTGATGGAGGTAGAGTCGGCCGTCTCCGCGCCGGCTCCCTCCCTCACCATCTCTGCCTTGACGAGGAACCGAAGCCGTTCTCCACCTATAATCGCGGCACACATCTTCGCCCTGACTCGTCTTCCTCGGCTTGCACTTGGCAATGTCGAGGCACCGGCTGCTCCGCCGTTGCCATCTTCGCTCCTCACACGGCGTGTCCACGCCGGGGAAGCCGCCAACCGTCACCCAGGTCTTCGCCCGACGTGGCTTCGCTTCCCCCATGGAGCTTCGGCTCGGGCTCTCCCAAACGGCAGTGGCGGCGCAGGGTCCTCCTCCTCCAATGGAGTTGAGGACCGCGCCTCATCGTCGGCGTAAAGAATGCGGGGAGTGGGGGTCGGCTCGGGCGGGGACGGCGGCATGCGCACGGTGCGCCCTCAAGCGCGGTGTCGGCGGCTTCGTGCTGTTCCCCCGAGCGACGTCGTGGCCGGCGCGGCCTCCTCGGCGCGCGCGACGTTGCGGCGTCGTGCCAACATATTACATATTAGTGCTCAGTTTTATGTAAACTGCAACTCAGTCCATAGGCTATCTATGTATATATTTATCAATCTTTTATGCAATTTACTTAATGCATTTTATATATATTCAGTTTTTAGCTTTTCATACAAGCAATTAAAATTACTTGCGAATGCTTTGGGTTGATTTTCTCATTTTTTTTGGAATAACAATTAATTTCTTAACTTCGATATTGGCCATACACAAGGTAGTACCTTTGTACTACTGCGGAATTTTTATCCTCATCATGCGTACCCAATATTTTGAAGTTTTGAAATTTTGGTCTACACTTTGGGTGACTAATTTTATTTGTCTTCAAATTGGTCATACACAAGGTAGTACTTCAGTACTTGTCGTTGATATGGGCCCGGGGGTATATCGAGAATGCGATATCTGAAGAAGTAAGACGACTTCGCTTATCAGGGCGCCCCAAAGACATGTCCTGAACGGTTTATGCGGGTCCGGGCCACGGGCGGCCACGTGGCCGTGGCCGTCCCAAAGGGGACTTGGCCCAGGGGCTGCCCGGAGGCCGCCGCTTCCCAAACGGCAGGGTTCGGGATCACTCGGACCCCTGTCCATCACCTGGCACCTCTCCGAGAGAGGAGCGAGATCAACCGCCAACTGCCAACCACCACATTAAATGCCTAGAGAGAGGCCAGACGCCTGCCCTGTTGCATTTATTGCGATGTGAGGCACGTCTGTCAGCCGCTCATCATCACCCCTTTTTGCCCGTCTCGAGGGAGAGGGGGTATAAAGTCTTTGACGCGACCGCGGAATGGCTGCACGGTCATTCCACGCACGCCTCCCTCCATGCCCCGTCCAGTCGCATTAAATGCGCTGGGCGGCCGCGTGGGAGAGAGAACACGAGTGCTGGGGGTGTTGCGTTGACCCCTCTCCAGGCGAAGGGCCACTGACCGGTAGGCCCCACTGGAGTAGGTAGGTTGGCCCATCCTCACGTCAGCAGCATGGCGGCCTCAACGCTCGTTTTTCTCCACCAACTCCCGCAACGTGGCAACAGGAACAGGAATAAGGGTAGCTTCCCCGACAAGACAGGGCAAGAACCGTTCCATCACGTGGAGCGGAGTAGAGAAAGCTAGAACTACTGTGGTGTCCCCTTGCACTATAAAAGGAGGCCCAAGTCCATGATAGAGGGGGTTCCAAAACTGGTCTTAGGTTCTGCCATCTTGGAGTGGGTTCCAAAACTAGTCTTAGGTTCTGCCATCTTGGAGTTAGGTTCTTTGACTGGTCTTTTGGTTCTGTCATCTTGGAGTTAGGTTCGTGGATTGGTCTTTTGGCTCAGCCTCTTCAACTTTGGGCTTTGAGCATTTTCACCTCAGTCATCAGCTCCAGTTTCCCCAGGGAAGAACAACCACACTCATCCTTGTAATTCATCCTCCACATAACACAAAGAACAGGAGTAGGGTATTACGTCTCCCCGACGGCCCGAACCTGTATAATTCTTTCGTGTCTTTGTGATTGTGGCTTTCCTCCATCTTCCTACCTTCCCTCCATCTCGCCGCGAGTTTGAACCCTGATTCGCCACTCCCCTGTGCCGAACCAAAAAGGGGGTCCCCAGGGTCCCCGCGTGTCGAGCACACGCATCGACAGCTGGCGCGCCAGGTAGGGGGAGCGCGCTGCATTTGGGTTTAAACTCCCATATTCCTTCCGTCTCCCGGTGAAACCGCCTGCCTCCGTCCTTGCCATGGTCCACGGCCACGTCCTACAGTCCGCGTCTGGCTCACTCGCTACCCGCGAGTGTGACTTGGCCAACAAGGCGATCGAGGAGGTTGATACGGGCGGGCACAGCCCCAACTTCCGACATCTCCGCTCGAAGGAGGGAGGACCTTTGTCCCCCTCACCTCCTCCGATGGCAGCGGCGACGGCCGGAGCTGTACCACCTCCCCTACCCCCCGCTGAGACAGCGGTTGTGGGCGGAGGAGGCCAAGCGTCTCGCAGGGTCGCCAACGTACTTGCGGGATCCGGGCTACGCCCGGGCGGACATACCAGCGAGCCGTGCCGGAGCGACGTCCATCGTCGGCTGGAGTTTGGCATGCCTAAGGGCGCCCTTCAGGCGGTGGAGGCGCTCTTGCGCCACCCCCTGGTAACACCGGGTGAGGGGTCCAACGCTTTGTATTTTTACATGGAGGGACAACCATCTCATGAAAGTCATCAAAACAGACCCTTGTGTCTACCTCTACCAATCACTCTGAAATAATTGCACTATATGAGGCATCACGTAAATGTGTTTGGCTTCGCAGAGTGATCAACCACATACAACAATCATGTGGTATTGGTGGAATTGATTCACCAACAGTTATCTATGAAGATAACGCAGCTTGTGTTGCACAGATGGATTGTGTTGCACAGATGGATACAGGCTACATCAAAAATAACATAACTAAACATATCTCTCCCAAATTATTTTATCCTCATGAGTTAAAACAAATGGGAGAAATAGATATCTTGCAAACTAAATCTTGTGATAATGTCGCGATTTATTCACAAAATCCTTACCACCTTTCTTGTTTCAGAAATGTGTTCAAGGAATTGGTATGCGAAGACTTCAAGATTTGCAAGATTCAGGGGGGAGAAATTTAATAGATGTTGTCATATCTAAACCATTATATTGCACTCTTTTCTTTGTATGAGTTTTACTTTCAAAATTTCTCATACGAAGTTTTTAATGAGGCAATATTAACATAAGCGTATGTCGTATCTCAATTTTTCCCCATCGGGGTTTTTAAAAAAATATCAATGACATATATTGTCCTCTAACTATATGAGTTTTTTTCTATAAGGTTTTCTCGTATGAGTTTATAATGAGGCGATAAGCATTATATTGTATTATTTTCTTCTTATTTTTTCATTGGGTTTTGAAGGAGTTTTCACAACATATCTATCAAGTATTATTACTCCTCGTTTTTGTCTTACAGGATATTTTGGAGGATTAATATTATTGTTCATTGATCTCAAAGAGAATTCGATTAAAGGAGAGTGTTACAACAAATCTGATCCTCATCAAGCAGTTAACAAGCCACCACATACACTTCATCGTACCCCATTTGAACCATCACACCCCATTTATAGCAGTGCCAATTAACATCTTTATTTGTATAAATAGATTGATCAATGAACGAAGCACACACAAATTTCCATTTGCTTTCATTCCACCGTCATTTAGATTCTCAGTTTAACATAAATATACTGCGCTGATCGCCAAATCACCAATTCACCATGCATGCGTGTGCCTACGACTGTGCGGCCGGTATGGGTTCACCGGAGAGCAGCCGCCGGCCAATCTCGTAGGACGCGTACGCGTCGATGCAGGCGTAGTTGACCTGCTCCCTCGTCAGCGTCGGCGTATCCCATTTGCTCACAGTAATGTCCTTTGGCTTCTCCATGCGGGCGCCCATCACCGTGAGCACCAGGCTCTTCAGCCCCGCCCTCGCAAGCTCCGGCCGGCGGAGCGCGGCCGCCGCGGCGCCTCCCAGATCCACCGTTCTGGCGACCTTCAGGTTGCAGTCCTCAGCCAGCCGCTTCACATCGCCGTCGACCCCGACGCCGACGAAGCGGATGACCGGGTCGGCGAGGAACTCGGCGAGCTCGCGTGGAACCTTGTTGCCGGCTTGGTAGAGCTGGAAGACGAGGCACCGGCGGCCGACGCAGAGCTGGAGCACCGCGACCTTGAAACCTCTTTTGCCGTCGGGCTCACGGACCTCGCGCCATTCCGTGTCGATGCCGACTATGAGCCCCCCCTCGTGACGCTCGCGGGCTATCTCGTTGATGAACTGAGCGGCGAGGTAATGCGACGACGTGATGGTGGTGCGGATCGCCGCGGTGTCGCCATCCATGAAGACGTCGAGCGTGTTCTCGGGAGGAGGACGAGGAGTTGGGTGAGTGTAATACCTGTCTGCCATTGGTAGAGGACGAGTTTAGGCTTAATTTGTCTTAAACAAGGGATTTTGCACTGAGAAAAGAAGGCCCTACACTGTCCTTTTATTAAAGCGGCCATAGTGCACTAGAAATCGGATCGGACAAGACTGCCTGCCTCGAATCGGAATCGGGCTTCCGAATTCGGAGGCACTTGCAGTTTGAGGTAGGAGGCGGGCCACTCTCCGGGCACTTGGGAGCCCACTCCGGCTTGGAATCCCTGCCCAATCAACGACGTTTTCCCTGGGAAGAAATCCCACCATGCGGCCGTGCCCGCCTCCTCTCGGCTCTCGTCCGCGAGGCCGCGACCGTGAATTCGACGCAACGCGTTCTCGCCCGCCACAGCGACTGGCTCGGTCTAGCCGTCTAGTCTAGCCCGCTGCCACGTTGGCGAGGCTGCCGCCGCGTGGGTGCGGGCGGCCGCCTCTCTGGCCTGGAGATCACGACGGCGTGTCCGTTTCCCTTCGCGAGGGGAGGCGACACACACTGACACAAATCCTTTTTTCCATCTCGCGCAGCCGTTCACGCGTTTTACCTGGGTTCAGTTTCGGCTGCTAGCGGAGTGAATCACCGGCTGGTGGTTTGAAACAATTGAAAGCAGCGACGTCAGGCATGAATGTCTGCATCCTGCCTATTACCTTACACTGCTTTCCAGAAATCGTTTTTTCTGGAACGAACGGAGTACCAGTAGTAGCGTGTATGGCTGCCGCTGATGTCTTATGTGCAGTCACAGATTTGGCCTGGCGTGATCTGGCTCTGGGGTCTTAATTCCATCCGGTCCAGATTAAGTCTTGTGCACTGTTGTATTCCGAAGGATGTCTTCGTACGGAACTCACCTGTGCATAATACATGTGCATATGTAATGAAAAAGTCTATTTGTTCCTTTTCGTGGAACGTCAATTCGTTTTTTTAAACAATATATATAAGATAATGCTGTGTTTCGTATTGATAAAGCAATAAAAAGATGACATGTTTATGATCCTGAGAGGCTATAGACATAAAAAGAAAAAAACAACAGCCACACCATGCATCTACGATCAAAACATCCATTGAAGAACAAGCAAAACACAACATCCCTCGAAAGAAACTTCTAGACAATGCCTCCAAGAAGGATGCGACACCGAATGCCGCTGCCGTCTGTCCTGATGAGCCATGACGTAGTTTTCACCTGAAGAACTCCATCGAAGAGGGCAGGAAAGTTCATGCAAACAACGCTCAAGGGGAGAGGTGGCGTCGCCGTTGCTGCCGCCAAGGGCTAGGCTTTCGCATGTAATCTTTCTGCCCTCTTGTGTCGAGGTTGCCTACCAAATAGTGGCTACCATTAATTGCACACCTTTGATGCGCGACCATCGTGCCAAAGTCTTGTCGTCGGCCAGCCATCAAGCAGGAGCTCGACATACGGTGCATCCCAATCCATCCACGCAGTTGGGTTGGCGAGGAAGAGGGTGAGAGAGTGGATCCCCTCTCCTCCCACGCAAGCCCGCCCGACATGGCATCTTGTGGCGGCAAGGCGCCGCTGCAAGAGGACAGTCATCTAGATCAAAGCCCACTGTAGGCCTTCAACACCCACCTCACGGCGCCGCCATCGTCATCGTAGCCGCGGGAGGACTGCTCGCATCATCGCCGCCTTAGGCCATCCGTCCGCATCGCCGTCGCCTCACCCCGTTGCCCCCTACCATCATTGGAACTCCCACCAGTCCACCTTCGCACCCATGCCACGGTGGCTCTGCCTGCCACCAGCTGCAACCTCCTGTTACTAGCGTCACACAGCTCCCGCAGAGCTGCTGCTCTGGAACGTCTCTACGCCACGCTGGTCTATCGTCGTCGCCGGTGCGCGCGTCCCTCCGTGCCACGCTCCTCCCGCGGCCGCACCAACCCGTCGCCCGTGGCGGAGCCGGATTTAAAACTTGGGTATTCTCGCTCTCGTCCGCTGCAGCGCAGGTCGCCGGCCGCCCGCCCGCGCGCCTTGCGCAATGCGGCAGTGCAGTGTCACGCAGCCGCCGTCGCGCGCGCCACGCGCGCTAGGCCGCCCGCCACGCTCGCCTGGGCCGCCGGAGGCGGAGGACGCCGCTCACCGCCGATTTGCCGCCGCTCGGCCGCGGCCGCCGCGCCGTCCCGTCTAGGGTTGCAAGATGGGGATGGCCGCCGGCCGGATGGAGATGGGGCGACGGGGACACGGGGTGTGCACGAGTCCGCACGAGCGGATTGGCTCCGTGGGTGGGATTGGCTCGAGTTGGGCCTCATGGGCCGGCCGCAACGCGAGTTTTAGATGGGAGGTTGTTTTTTGGGCCATTTCGGCCTACAATAGCGAATACATTACATGAATACTCCATTACACATTTATATATATGCTTATACATACATATATATTTACTCTTGTACAAAAAGAGTTGGGTATTCCTGGGAATACCCAGGAATACCATTAAATCCGCCCCCGGTCGCCCCGACTATGCCCTGTCCAGATCCAACCCAAGGTGGCCGAATTCCGTCATGTGGGGGTCGGGTCCGGTGGCGTCAGCGTTGGATCCGCAGTCGCCTTCGTCGGGGCACGCCGCCGCTGCATCAGCTTCGCTCCATCTCCCCCGTGCTTGAGACCGAGCTTCGCCGAGGTTATGGCCCCACCACCGCCTTCCTGGCATGCCGCTTGACTTTCCGACGACATGCTTCGACGGTGGCGCGGCGAAGGAGAAGAGGAGGAGGAGGGTGGGCGGCGGTTAGGGTTTCTCCTCATGTCGTTCGCGTGTTGACGACATAGGGAGCCAGTGTTTTCGTCTCCTCGTTTTTCATGTTATCCAAAAGTTAAAATAATATCTAAAAAATTTGACAATATAGATCAGCATGTAATATATAAGCAGAAAAAACAACAGATTTAACAACAAATGATATGCACTATTTGTATCAAATTCGTTATTTTTATTTCTGTTTGTATTAGTTGAATTTAAACTTACACGCAGTGGTATATCACATCGATCTATTATGTCTAAAAATCTTTTTATGATTCTTTGGACGATATGCACAAAACTAAGGGGCATCCCCTCCGGGAACAAAAGTCGACCTCCCATATTGCTATGCTTCACCTTGCTCTTTGTCACTTGTGTTACGTACATACGATGTGTTGTTAATCCTCTATGCTCTTTGCTGTAATTACTTGGACATGTGTTTACCTGGAACATTGATTCCCATTACTGTTTTGATTCTGAAAACATGCAACAGAATGTAATCACTGATCTTGGGCTGTTGGCTCACCTGGCAGTGAAAATCTAAATGCCGAGCAAAATCTTGACAATTAATATTTGAAGGGACAACAAAATTGAGCATCGATGACATGATAAGGATTTCATTGGTGATTACAACATGTCAAAATACATTTTCTTTTTTCTGAGTTCATAGCATAAATCTGTAGAACTGGAGAAATCTAGCTAGTGTAAGGTACTAGCTAGCCAGCGACTTATTAATGGAGGATAACCCAAACTACAGGCAGTAACTGAATCATGGGACGAGCCAGATCGGAGGCGAGCAATCTGCAGTGAATTCACGAGGGAATTGGCGAGCGCCAGGCCTGATCTTCTCGCCCTTCCTGTACATGCCCATGTCAACGTTGCAGTACCTGCTCCCGTTGTTGAGCACCATGGACAGGTCGAGGTTCGCGTCGTCGAGGAAGTAGATAGTGTCCTCCTGGAGCATGGGGAACGGCGTCACCTCGACGGCCCTGGAGCAGCCACGGCCGAGGAAGAGCGCCCGGCCGGACAGCTCGGGGATCTCCACCCACGAGCACGGTGTGGCGCGCTTGGGCTTCGCCGACGCGCCGAACGTCAGCTCGAAGATCCGGAACATGCGGGTGTGCCGCCGCACGACGGGGTTGCCGGTGTAGTGGCGCAGAACCATGAGCAGCTTCCCGCGGGACTCCACAAGGTAGCGTGTCGCGATGAACGTGGCCGGCACGGCGGCGTCGGTCTGGTAGTCGTCGCGGCGGCGCAGCGAGTAGCGGATGCAGGCCATCTTCAGCGGCGCGCCGGGGATGTGGGGCGCCGTGGGCGCGTACACCAGGACGTCCTCTTTGTTGGTGAGGACGTGGAAGCCCTGCAGCAGTGCGCCCCTGTGGAAGATGAGGTCCTGGATTACGTCCAGGTCGCGCCGGTACGCGATCCAGCTGGTGGACAACGACGCCGGCTGACAGAAGGCGATGTTGGAGGCGCTGGACACGTGCGCTGCGGCGATGCAGTGCGGCGAGTTGGGAGGGCAGGAAAAGACGATGGTGCGGATGAGCATGTGGTGGCGGGTGAAGCCTCCCGCCAACACGTACTGGTTGTGGTTGCCGCCGGGGGGGATCTCGATCCTCAGCTTCTCCGGTAGGGGGAACCTCTTGCCGTTGAAGAGGTTGACGACCGCGAACCCTCGCCACGGGTCGGCCGCGACCGCGGCCCAGCCACCGTTGTGGACGCCGCAGAAGCGCGTGCCGCGGACGCCCTCGGGGAGACACATGCGGCGCGTGGCGCCGGAATGGAGGCTGAAGAAGGACGTCGCGTCGCGGTTCGGGAGGAGGAGCCACGGGACACCGCGCTGCGGGGCGTCGGCGTAGGGCGCGGCGGTGCGCCACGCGCGGCAGACGGCCGAGAAGCAGGCGCGGTCGGCGAGGCAGTTGAGCTGCAGAACGATGATGGCGAGCAGCTCGGGTGGGAGGCCATCCGACCAGGCGCGGCGAGGCGAACGAGCCATGAGATGATATGTGATGGAACCGGTGGGGGTGAGAAACCCCGAGACGTGGCTTTCTATTTAAGCCTCGACTGACCGATGGAACCCAGCTGGCAGACAGTGCCGATAGTCACATATCTTGGGTCGGTTAGGAGTGAAGATGAAAAACCCTGAGATGTGGCTTTCTATTTAAGCCTCAACTTACTCGTGAAAGCCAGCTAGGGGTGAATACCGACCGTCTCGGCTCGTAAACCGGCTCAAGTCAATATGTTTAGCTCACGAGCCATTTCAACATATATTATAATTTGTGTATAATTTATATGTCTATTTGTTCATGAGTCTATTAAATATGTAACAACGAGCCAGGAGACCGGTTCGTCTCGTAAACCGGCTCGAGCCAGCTTGTTTAGCTCACGAGCCATTTCATCTATTTGTTCATTAGTCTATTAAATATGTAAATATATAATAGGATAAAGAAAAAAGTAACATATTAAGTTCATAATTAATATAATAGCATTTATCCATAGATAATCATCCATGCATTAGGTCTATTGCAATCAAAAGCATTAGGTCTATATTGACCGTCATAAAATCAGAAAAGTTTTTGACTTCATCAGAGAATTAATAGTTGTTTGCCACCACACCATGTGAAAACTCCACTAACTCAATGTCATCTTCATCATCTTATCATGCTTTTTAGGGTTTCTACTTTTATTGGGCCGGGCTTTTTCGTGGGCCATCAGGCCATGGCTCTGGCTCGTTGAGCTCGTGAGCTGCTCGCGAGCCGGCTCGTTATAGCTAACGAGCTAAACCCTCGGCTCAGCTCGTTAGCATTTCTAAACGAGCCGAGCCGAGTCGACCACGAGCCAAGCGAGCTAGCGAGCCACGAGTATTATGCCCACCCCTAAACTCAGCTGATAGACAGTGTTGGTAGTCATATATCTTGGACCAGTTAAAACTAATTGTGTATCCCACGTATACCAGAGCAAGATGGTGTGTCCCACGCATACCAGAGCAAGATGGTGTGTCCCACACATGCTAAAGCAAAAAGACAAGAGATAAAGGGTTATGACGATAGATGTGGTATATCGAAATACCTTCTATGTTCTACGTCACTAGAGAAAAAGGTAGGATAATCTATAAAACTTTTTTCAAGTTCTAGTCACGTATCTTCGACTGGTTGATTCACTAAAAGTGAGTCCCACACCGGTCAGAGATAGAGCGTTACGTTGCACAAAGACGTTTGTAGTACTATATCGGAATACATTCACATTCTACAATAGAGGAACAGAAAAGGTAGGACGATATGCAAAACTTTCTAAGTTTTAGGCTGCATTTTTGCAAGGTTGAGGGGTAAGATTTTTCACGCACGCAAAACTATGAAAGCTTATTAGCATGTGTTTAATTAAGTATTAACTATTATAAATTTAAAAATAAATTTATTTGATTTTTAAAAATAATTTTTATATAGTTTTTTTCATAAAAACATATCGTTTAATAATTTAAAAGACATGCTAATGAAAAATGAGAAAGCTAAAGTTTAGAGTTGAAAGGAAAGAAGATGACCTTAGTCATATACAATGGGGTGGTTGGCTCACTGACGATGTGTCTCACGCATGCCAGAGCAAAAGACAAGAGATAGAATGTCGCTTGTAGTATTACATCGGAACACGTTCATGTTCTACAATAGAGAAAATGAAAGAGAAGGTATGAAGGTATGTATAACTTTCTAGGCATTACAAAGGACAAAGAAGGAATACATTCATGAATCTCGTACATACCAGGATAGATATGGTCTGTACATTGACAGGATGATAGGGGAATCAATGCCACTATTTAGGCTGTGTTTGATATTATAATTTTCTAACTTCTACTCGATTGTTTTTCACGCGTTGCATTTTGAACTGTTAAACACACAAAATTTTTCTCCTAACCTTCAGAACCAAACGTAACCTTAGAGCTCTTTGAAACGCATGTATTTTTTAGAATTTTTGTAGAAACTAGTTTAAATCTTACAAAATTTTCGTGTAATTCTTCTCTTTCAAAAGATGCCTTATGATAGAGAAAAAAATGAAACGGCATGTGAACTTTCCAAATTATAAAATATGACGCATAATGGGGCAAAAAATTTATGTCCTACGTGGAGTAGAAGAGAAAAGGGGTTACGGAGTGACAACTGGAGTCTTTGCTAGCAAAACTTTAGGATGCGTTCACACCATATATGGTGGAGCGGCATGCATGATATGAAGCACACTAGAATGCGTCCACACTGCATATATATGCGGAGCGACATGCAAAACTGTCCAAGTTATGTAATAGGATGCTAAGTGAGCACATAGATACATATCTGGCCTACAGCTTGAATGACAACTGGAGACACACCTAGCAATACACCAAGATATACTAGTACAGAATGTCTCATAGGTGTCGGTTGGGAAACCCCCTTAGGTGTCGGTTTTCTCAACCGACACCTATTGGTCGGCACAATGACTTTGGTCATTGGTGTCGGTTCTTCGACCGGCACATATTCGGACAAATAAGTGTCGGTTCGTGTAGAACCGACACCTATTTATCCGACACCTATACGGACCAAACACCGGACCAAACATCATTCACTGAGGTGCTCCCAATCTTTTCTTATGGGCCCACTCCTTTAGCCGGACCCACCATATTTACCGGACCCTATTTTTCCACGCGGGCGCGGGCCCGCGAGATAGAGCTACAGGCACGAGCGAGCGGTTCTACACGACGAGCGAGCGAGGCACGGACATATTTAAGCTGGTGTTGCTCTGGTTCGGCGAGCGATATGGTACTAATCGAGGGAATAGTGTTTTTCTGAGAATAGGTGCTGGGTGAACAGTAAAACCGCCACCTATAGTCTCAAATAGGTGCTGGGTGAACAGTAAAACCACCACCTATACTATAGGTGGCGGTTCGTAATAAGAACCGTCACCTATTCGTGAAGAATAGGTGCCGGGTGAACAGTAAAACCGCCACCTATAGTCTCAAATAGGTGCCGGATGAATAGTAAAACCGTCACCTATAGTATAGGTGGCGGTTTTATTGTTCACCTGGCACTTATTTGAGACTATAGGTGGCGGTTCTTAACACGAGCCGCCACCTATTCTTTTGCCGCCACCTATATACATTATAGGTGTCGAATTTGGTTTGACCGGCACCTTTTGGGGCGACACCAATGAGCCTTTTTGTAGTAGTGATACCTTTCACATTGTATACCACTTGAAACAGATGGAAAGAGTCGATCAATGCTAAAAAAATCCAAATATCTCTTATGTGGTAGAGATAGAGGTTGCGGTCTTGCAAAGTGATGACCGGTGAACTAGAGTTACATGAACACTAGCGAGTATATCATCACACATCATGGTCTGTTGCATACATAAGAGTATTCATCAGTCAAGGTGGTGGACAATTCGCACGGGCCGCCGCGCTAGTTACTCTTTATTTTATAAATAAAACAGTGGGAACATAATATAATGTAATCACTTATAGTAATATTTCAAGGACAAACTTTGTGAAGTATGGCATAGAAGGAGCATCCATGACGCAAAAAGATTTCATTGTTGATTGCAACATGTCAAGATACGTGGAGTAATAGACAATAGGGGTTATGGAGTGACAATTAGAATATTTGCTAGCAAAACATCAGGATGCTTTCACACAACATATGGTGGAGCAGAGTGCACGATACAAAGCACATTAGATGCCACACTGCATAGGGTGAAGTGACATGCAAAACCTCCCAAGTTATATAATAGGATGTTGAGTGAGTACATAGATACATCGAGGCACTCCTAGCAATGCATCACGATACATGTCACACCATATACTATTTTACATAATAGATGCATCTCCTATAGAGTGAGTAACAACAGGAGACACTCCTAGAATACATCGGGATATGGTTCACATCATATACAACTTTTCATCGGGATATGTTTCACATAGCATACCACTTGACATAGATAGAAAGAGTGGTCAATGCGAAAAATCCAAATATCACTTACGTGGTAGAGATAGCGACTGCAACCTTTGAGAGTAACAACCAAAGAACTAGAGTTACATGGACACTAGCAAGTGTCATTACACATTATGGTGTGTTACATACATAAGATTGTATTCAAGGTCAAGGTGGTGGGCTATATAAATGGATATGTATTAACATGTCAAGATGGGCTACATCCATGACAAGCTAATGGAAGATCATGCCTTGTTTGATGCACACTTCTTCTTAGGGAAACCACTGTGGTGTGAATATGTAACACATGGAGTTCTATACAATCAATTAAGACAAACAAGTATCTAATAAAATCATTCTAACAACGGAGTCATGATCATGACCATGATCCAACACACACACACACAAACAAACAAACAAACACACAGAGAGATAATTGACTGGGTGAGAGATCCTTCCCCCATATTCTTTTCAAATATCATTTTAAGCTGCTACTTTTGTTCTCAAATGGATATTGTGTAAGGGTTTCTAGTTGGCGTTTTCTTAGATTACCCAATTAAAATCCTAAATATGTTTTCCCATGTCTATTACCGTGATTAATAATTAGCTCGAGAGCAACCGTTAGGGCGGGATGGGTGGGGGTGTTTTGGGGGGAAGAGGTGGTAAAGGTGTCACAACTCACAAGAGGAAAAGTAACGGGAGCCCATTGTTCTCTATGCGTTGGGCTGAAAGCCTACGACATGCAAAAGAAAAAAGTGGAGTACCCTCTGATGGCAACAACACATACTTTTCTTTTTTTCTTTTATGGAATTATGTAAAAGATGCCATTTCAACAAAGATATTCTTCTAAGAAAATTATAATTCACAATAGTTCAATCGATGTTGTCTGTTCATTTTGACTTTGCAATTTTCTTTTTCTTATGTCCAATGTAATATGAAGGATGTCTTTTTGTAAATTTCCTTTTTGTGTGTCATGTGTTATCTTCCCATGATTCCCTAAGAAAAAGACTAACACCAAAAATTTGTGTTACTAATTATGCTAGCACACTACAAAATCTAACCATTGGCCCTTGGGTACACAAACCACCTGAAACAACACGATCAAGTACAGATCTAATATCAAGAGGGGGCTAAATATAGAAATACATTATATAATTACATTTTTCTTTAAAATAGTTTCTAGAATACAACCAATCCAACAATAACGACATAAAGGCAGCCATAACGGGAGCCCATAGTCTTCTCTAGTTGGCCTTATACATTGGAGAGGATTTTAAGGGTAGCCTCAAGCTAAGGCAATCAACAAGGTTTTGGACCGACCAAATGAATAGAGAAGTCCATCACAACTTCTCTCTCCCACACTCTGGCTTCTCTCCGCACTGGGTGATTGAAAAGGATAAATATTTTATGAGTAAATTGCACATTGGACTAGTTTTGTTTGCCAAAGTTTCACCTTAGACCCCTTCACACACAATATTTTAACTTAAGACCAAACTTTTTTAGCCAATTGTTTCATTTTGGACCAATGGCCTAGTGGTCGGCCCATCTATTAGAAAAAACAGATAAACAACAAACAGAAATTCCTCAGTATTAAGCTCCCCTAACGGAATTCTCCTTCAACGTCATCTGCCCTATCACAACTATGGTGATCATGAAGCTGCATAGGTGGAGGTTGAGACTAGGGCATGCCCATCTGGAGGTAGAATCAAGCTCACATGTGGCTAGGAGGAGGCCGAGCTATGAAGGCAGTCCAGGGATCCTGGCGGAGGAGGACGAGTAGAAAGACGTAATTTGACCAAACTCTGGGATAGCTAGGCATTGGCAGGAACTATAGCCTTAGGTCACAATCCAGATGCCCGCTCAACGTGAGCATGGAGGAGATCAACAGCAGGAGCTAGAGGGAAGGGGCTGCCCTGAGCTAGATCTCCACTTGTTTTGCTCAGAGCTCAAGCTCAAGCTCACCCTCTTGCTGTGATGCCCTAAGCTCGAGATCGATAACCTATCTTTGCCTCCTCAACCTTGAGCTCAATATGTGCATTCAGGCTTGAGACGTTGAGGATTGGTGGAGCAATATCCTTGGATGAGCTCATCAACGTGGGAGAAGAAGACCTTGCCAACGCCCTCCACACTGATCTTGTTCCCCTTTTTCTCCTAGTTATGCTGGCATTAGGCCATAGGTCCAAAATGCAAAGGATTGGTAACAGTAGCTGGCTTTATGTGAAAAGATTAGATAGAGGGTGATCCAAAGTGACACTTTGGTAAGAATAGCTAGCCCAAGTTGCAATTTACTCATAATCTATTAGGTCGTGGGACCCACTGTAACACCAACTCTAGTCACTATACATGGTAAAGACTGCAATACAATTTAGTGGGACTCATCCTATGATCATGTTATGCCATGCACACTGAGGATGCTCAGCTAGGCAAAACCGTAAAATCTCTGTGCAATAATGAGTTGTGTATCAGGGGTATCATAAGAACAAGTTATTGTTTGCCTTTTTTTATTAAGATGTAAATTTTACATTGTTAGCATGTTTTTCAAACTACTAAACAATGTATTTTGTATGAAAAGTTGCTTTAAAATATTAAATAAATCTATTTTTAGGTTTTTAATTAAAACTCAATTAACCAAGTGCTAATGACTTTTTTCGTGCCCTAACTTTATCTTCTTCGGTAGAAACAACATAAATATCCCGGCTTGTCTTCTGATCTCATCGGCATTTGTTTCCATAAGCCATGCAGTTGGATTTGTCAAAGCTAGGCTATATGTATTTGTATTTCTAAGCAACCAATGTAGGGCTTGTTTGGTTGGTGACCTGAGTTCTGCCTAAGAAAAAAGATGCCTGTGTGGGAGCAAATTTGTGAAGAGTTGCGCCTAGTCAGGCATCCCGAGGAGTCTGTTGTTTGGTTGCTTACCTAAGGAAGAAAAAACGCTGAGAAGATGGAATCATGTGAAAGCAAACAAAGAAAATTTAAAATATTACAATACTGGTTGATTAGTACAAGCAAACGATACAAAATGATGCCATGTCGTCAGAATATTCTAACCCCACATAAACTTTTCTTTAACACAACTGCCTAAGTCAGGTCAGGCCACCAAATTTGAGCGCCTGAGCCTGAGTCGACTTGCCTATGCCCGACACCTTCTCAGGGCTTGAACCAAACACACTAGCAAATATATCAGGCATGTTTCAGGTCAGGCTATATTGTTTTCAGGGTAGTAACCAAACAGATCCGTAGTACGTGAATGATTCCGCTTTCACATACAAACCAACCAATGTATTAGGTGAATGATTCCGCTTTCACATACAAACCACTTGTACGTAGCATAGAGAGAATAGAACATGATTACTGACCTTCTCTTTTAGATAACACTACACAGGAGATTTGCCTTGAAAATAATGATTACTGACCTTCACTTTTGGATAGCACTATCCTTGGACGGAAAGGGCCTCTCATGTGGGTCGCTAACATATGAGTCCATGAGCTGTGAGACCCACATGTTAGACTCTCAAAGTTAGAGCATAGTAAGCAAGATGTTCTTTTCCTTCTTGGGCATGAGTCTTAAAAATGCAATCATGATAACTTAATTACTAGGAGAACCTCATTCAACAGCAAAGTGAACAGACAACCGATGGAGAACAAACAGAAGCCTCATTTACCACTGTCCAAAATAGGTGCGGCTTGCAGCTTTGGTATAAATCATCATTTGCCTTATATAGTGGAATGTGCTACATCTATGCTTAACGGCTTAATGTGCAATGCTTAATGGTCTGTGGTTTGATATACCATTTTTTTCATGAGGAAAAATGTTGATAGAAGAACAACCACTAGCTAAGGTGCAAGTAGCTCATTATGTTCATCAACTGCACTGCACACAATGTGATGCAAGTAGTTACCACAGTATAATTAAGAGACCCAACCCAAGCAAAATGAAAGATATTATGCCTAATGCTAACCGATGTTCCAAATTGTTGGGCAATTCATTGAATGAATAATCTAGCACACTATTGTAGAACAATTTGAGCAAAGGAGCCGTTTCCAGTTGATGAGATAAATCTGTAAGCAGTAGCATCTAGCACAGGTATAAAACGACACAAGAGATCGGCACTGGCAATTTCATAAAGGATCGGCACGGCAAATTTCATAGACCACAGTCTAGATCAAAAGATCGGCACGGCATCTTTTCATCTGATTCTTCAATTTCTTCAGTACCAAGGATAAATCCATAACACCTCAAATCTCAGAAACCCTTGCCTAACATCACGAGAGAGCAAGAGCAAAATGCAGCAACAACTGAATCCAGGTAACCTAGCATTACGAGAGAGCAGGAGCGAGATGCAGCAACAACTGAAACTAACCTACTACTAGGTAGAATTAGGTACTGAGGATGCGAGTAATTGCGGTACGTGCCACGGTGTCCGCCTCGATCGACGATCTATCAGGTGCGGAGCAGCCTCCGGCCGACATCGAAGGAGACGAAGGCGTCGATGCAGGCGTACCGGATCTGCTCGTTGGAGAGGTAGTAGGCGTCCCAGCGGCTCATGGTCACCCTCTGCGGCTTGACGAGGTCGGCTCCCATGACGGCGCGCACCACGGCCTGCAGGCCGGCCTGGCTGAGATCCGGGCGGCCCAACCTCTGCGCCGCGAGGGGGCGCAGATCGGCGGTGTTCGCCACCTGGAGGCCGTGGTCGTCGCTCAGCCGCTCGGCGTCCTGGTCCACGCCGACGCCAACGAAGCAGTCCGCAGTGCTGGCGAGGAAGCGGCGCAGGGAGCCGGGGACGTAGTCGGCGTGGAGGAACTGGAAGATGAGGCACCTGCGGTCGACGCACAGCTGCAGCAGCGCGACGGGGTTCTGCGCGGGGCTGAAGCTGGGGCGCCACTCGACGTCGAGCCCCACGATGAGCCCGGAGCCGTACGCGGTGCGGACCTCCCGGAGCCACCCCTCCACGGCGGCACCGGAGGACGTCACGGTGGTGGTGATCACGGCGTTGCCGAACGCCACCTCGGTGACGTACGTGTCTGTCGCCATGGGATCGCCTGCGGCGGCTGCGGAGACGACAAGGGTCAAGAGGGTTTTGGTTTTGGGGAGAAAGGGGAAGCAGCGAATCGAACGGTGACGAGGATGAGGCGCAACGCGCAGATGGCCCCATATATAAAGGCTTGGACAGTTGGACACGAGGCTCACAAATTCCTTCGCAATTCAAACCGGAGGGCGCCTTCCTATCCAAGTATTTTAGAGAAATTTACGAACCAAAAGGAACCTCTAGCAAATACTCCTCCAATGTGGGAGTACTACTCCGTAGTTAATTCAAATTTCCAAAATAATGAAAGATAATCAGTGCTAGACTTGGTAGGGGTAGTTTTGCTTTTTGGATTGGTACTGTAGGGAGATGAGAGAACAGTGCGAGCGAATCACGTTGTCAGACGAGCGTTTGACCCATCTTATCTAATACACAGTGCTTTTGGCTTGCTTGGTTCGTTGTTCTTTTACTCCCTCCGGTTAACGTTTGGAACAACTACACGCTTTTCAAAATATAACTATAACTATATTTTTTATTATAATATATATGATAAATAAATATAATTTTAATTTTATTATAATATTTATAAGACAAATATATATGTGGTTTTTCTTTAAACTATATATTTTTAAAATTATTTATAATAAAGTTATAGAAGTTTGTCATAACCTTATTCAAAACATCAGGATTTATGAAACTGATGGAAGTGATAAAGATGAAGTTTTAGTTTTTCACGTAAAATAAAGTGACATCAACGTATAATTAATTAAGTTTTAATTATTATAAATTTTAAAAATAAATTTATTAGAGCCACCCTCATATATAGAAAGTTTTGTAGGAAGGGTATAGTTTACCAGTTTAAAAAGCCTGACAGAAATATAAAAAGTTTCATCCAATTCCTATAACGAAAACGAACGAGACATAAATGATGTGTTCACGTCATCCTGTCTGACCCACCAGCATGTGCCACGTCACGCTATGGAACTACATTTTTGATACCTTACCAGAAGGCATGCGTTTGTTTTTTTATGATCATATTTTGCCGCACTATACTTTTATACTTTTACTAGTGAAATGTCCGTGCATTACAACGGGACAACGACACAGGGAGGGAAGCAGGCGAAGGTCTAGGCGACGGCGCAGGAGCTCCGAGCGGCAATGGAAGGGAGGGGCTTAGGCGCGGCGCGAATGAGGACGGAAGAGAGGGACGCAGAAGATCTTTTTTTTCATCCAAGCCCTCACTTTCTTTTCAGCATTGGGACTGCGGGTTTATAAACACTCAAAGGGTTTTATAAAAAATAACATATTTTCTTCTTTAACTGTTTTTTTAAAATAGTCAGGCAGACTGCGGGTTAATTTTGAAAAAACTCAAGAGGTTTTGTGTAAAATAGCCAGGTAAAACAAAATTTGGGTGGAAACACTACTTGCTTTATAGATAGTTATAAAATTGCCATAGTGTTTAAGGCAAGCCACAACTGTCTCAGTGAAACAAACGCATACCTAAAATACTACAGCAGCTAAATGTATAAAAGTATAATGTGACAAAATATGGTCATGAAAAATAACCCTTAAAAACCCCTAAAGTAGCAGTTACCACCCATGTCACAGTTCTCCCTTCAATAAGAAGTGGATTTCAGAAGCTTATTTTGAATAATATATCATTAATTAGTTATGTTTCCGTAGAATACAATGTATCTATATGAGTCAATGTTAATTTCCACAAAATATGTCTAGGTGCCGTCTATTACGGGCCTGTTCATTCTTAGTTGGTGCAAAGACCAAAATTATTTATTTTTATTTAAACATTAAGAGTACGTAAATTGTTTGAAATAAGTCGCAAGATGTATCGGTTGATGTATATAGTGGTAACAAATTTGATTTGCCAACCTAGCAATGGACAAAGATGAGCATAGACAAATCCGTAGGTACATCTGATATGTTACTCTAGCGGAGTAAATTAAAATTTGGTTTAATTTAAAATTTCAAATTATACTGTCTCTGTGTTCATTGTCATTTTGACCACTTTAAAGTATACAAATATTTATCGCTACGCCTTTACCGAAGTGGTGATTGCTATTTTGTTCTTGGTGGGCCTAATATGATATTTATTGTGGTATATGCATTTAGAAACTTTTAAGTTCTGTCCCACTAAACTGGGGACATTTTGGTCAATTATTTAAAAAAGTAATTGTATTGTTTTGTGTGTGAAAATTGACTAAAAGACGAGTATGGTCTATTAGACAACAGATCGTGTCTTTATAATAGTTGAACGACAAAAGCTCGAGCCATTAACTAAAAAATATTCTTTTATTACTATTTGTGGGTTACTATTTAAGGGGTCTCCTCTGGAGAGGTCAATTTCACAATACCACATAACCTTTTAGGAGTATGGTTATGCGTGAAATAGTACAGATACAGAAACTTCGTATGTTTTTACAAATTAATAATGTATAGGTATAAGTTATACAATAAAAAAGACGCGAGGTATAGCCCGAGTGTAAAGTCGACCTAGAGTTCGTGTTTCTCTTTGGCTTAGATATTTTCTGAAGTTGTTACATGCAAGAGTGAGTACCAATGGTACTCAGCAAGCTAAACTGAATACAATTCTATTTAAATATACATGCTATATTGATAAGAGAAATAAGTATGTTCCTAGCATAAAGATATGTCCTATTCTTTTTTTCTATAATATTTTAGGTGAACATTTCAAGACATGAACTATAGACTTAACTTTAGCTTAATCCTATACTCTACCCTTTCCTAAGATATTTTAAAAAGAATAATATAATCCTAATCTTAGTATGGTCTTATGCCATATAGATATAAATGATATGATATAAGCCTAATCTTAAAATGATTCCATGTTATATATAAATAGATACTAGTTGTCGATGCGCGTGCTCGACACGTGGAGACCCGGGGACCCCTTTTTTGGTTCGGCACAGGGGAGCGGTGAATCAAGGTTCGAACTCGGGGTGAAGTAGAGGGAAAGTAGGAAGATGGAGAAAAGTCGCAATCACAAAGACATAGAAGGGTTATACAGGTTCGGGTCGTCGGGGAGACGTAATACCCTACTCCTGTTTTTGTGCTATGTGGAGAATGAATTACAAGGATTGGTGTTAATGCCAAAATTTGGCAAGCCCCGAAGTCCTTATCGGCTAAGGGTTAGGATCGGCTCAAAGTCAGTATCGGCTTGGAGATTTGCATCAGCCGATGGGGGTTTTCTGTTATCCATATCTCCAATAGTCGGATTCTTGTTAGATTCGGTTTGAGAAGATCTTATTCAAAAGAAACCGAGTCCAGGGAGGATACGGCTTGTATCTATTAATTAGGAAGAGATTGTTAGTTTCCTATTTTATCTTTAGGAAAGTCTGTTTAGTGTCCGATAAGTACTTCATCTACTTCCTCTTATCTTTAGGAAAGTTTGATTATAATCTGTTAGTATCTTTATCACCCTACGGGTATAAATATGTAAGCCCAGGGTTCATATAAGGAATCATCTCTCGATCAATACAACTCGGCGCATCGCCACCTTTCTTTTATCTGTTCTACTTTGTCATCCGGCGAAACTTGGCACCTGACGCGGGGCTGCATCGGCTTCGATCTCCGGCGAAGGGGTAAGTCCACGGTCCCGCCGGTTCAGGCAATCGTATTGGCTATGTTGGCGTCGTCCCAGGCTGCATCAGTACATTCGACCTCTTGGATTACTTCGATTCGGTTGATATCTTTGCCTGATTATTTATCATATGTCTCTGTTGAATCTAATTTTAGTATCTCGATTTGGCTCTATCGGCTGTCTCTCGTTTTAGGGTTTCTGCCGATACCGGCTAAATCGTTATATTAGATTAGATTAGCTTAGGCATCTACCACCCTGAAAATCAGCCAAGGGCTTGATTGTCTAGATATTGTGTTTCTTTTCATACTTAGTGCTGCATCAGTTTGATCTACTAAGTCGTGATTAGAACCGTAATCTCTAGCCTACCTCTTGACTGCCACTAGGGGTTTCATCGGGGTTTCAGCTCGTGAGTTATCTAGATATTGCATCGGCCTGCAAGGATTGTACACGAGTTGGATCTAGCCGATTGCAGCAGAGGCTTCATTGAATATTTGATCATTTGGATTTTATGACATCGGACTTCCAGCCGATGTGTGCTTTAATCTTTAAATTAATATCTATTTCATCATGTGATTGGTTCATGCAATGTTATATATATCATGTTATTGTCAGCCGATCACCTTTATATAAATATTTGTTCAACGCACAGCCGATGGATTCAAACCCTAACACCATCGGCTGACATCGGCATCGGTTGGAATTGCACCATCGGCTTATTAGCCGATCGTTGTTTTTGGGTATCGGTCTATCGGCCGATATGATTTATGTTCTGCTTTTTGCATAACTTGTCGGTGCGAGATCAAACCGGCGGCACGCCCGCGCTTCATCTATTCTAGGACCTGCACTGGAGCTAAGCAGATCTCCCAGGCCGGCGTGTTGATTTTTCTCGTCAACAAATTGGTGTGGTTGTTTTCCTTGGGGAGCTGGAGCTGATGACTGAGGTGAAATGCTCAAAGCCCAAGGTTGAAGAGGCTGAACAAAAGACCAACCCCGCTATCATGGACTTGGGCCTCCTTTTATAGTGCAAGGGGACACCACAGTAGTCCTAGCTTTCTCTACTCTGCTCCACATGATGGAGCGGCTCTTCTCCTGTCTTGTCAGGGGTCTACCCTCATTCCTGCTCCTGTTGCCATGTTGTGGGAGTTGGAGGAGAAAAAACGGACGTCGTGGCTGCCATGCTGCTGATGAGAGGAGGAGTCAACTTACCTACTCCAGTGGGGCCTATCAGTCAGTGGCTCTCCGCCCTGGAGAGGGGTCGACGTGACACCCCCAGGGCCCGTATTCTCTCTCTCACGCGGCCGCCCAGCGCATTTAATGCGACTGGACGGGGCGTGGAGGGAGGCGTGTGTGGGCTGACCGTGCGGCCATACCGCGGTCGCCGTCAAAGACTTTCTCCCCCCTCTCCCGCGTGACGGGCAAAAAGGGTGATGATGAGCGGCTGACAAACGTGCCTCACATCGCAATAAATACGACGGCGCAGGCGTCTGGCCTCTTTCTAGGCATTAAATGTGGTGGTTGGCAGTTGACGGTTGATCTCGTTCCTCTCTCGGAGAGGTGCGGGTTGATGGACTGGTGTCCGGGTGATCCCGAACCCTGCCATCTGGGGAAGCGGCGGCCTCCGGGCAGCCCCCGAGCCAAGTCCCCTCTGGGATGGCCACGTGGCCGCCCGTGGCCCGAACCCGCATGAGTCGTTCAGGACATATCTTTGGGGCGCCCTGGTAAGCGAAGGCGTCTTTCTTCTTTAGATATCGTATTCTCGTTATACCCCCGGGCCCATATCACCGACACTAGTATAGTGCCTATGCTAACGCCACAGTTTCATTTAAGAGATGCACTTAAAAACAACTAGACGATAAGATTATTTTCATAGTTTTTGTCTCATGCAACAATTGTATATGACCATAAAATATAATCTAGAATACATTCATGCATAATAAGACATAATAAAGTAATATTTTACATATTACAAATAACTTTTGAATTGCTTAAGTAGATCTTTGAGGTCTTCAGGGAAGTTTTCACACTCATTTGCATGACTGTTGAAAATGTCCAGCAAGAATTTCATACTTAGTGTACGTGGTATCTGTGAATGGCAGATAGTAAGACATGACATAATTTGATATGCATTCTTCAAATATACATAGAGAATATATATACTCACAATGTTGATGAGCAATTTTTCCTCTCCCACTTCTTTAGGTAATTATATACAAGGAAGCCTGACAATTTTCTGTAAAAAATTAAGTGTTTATTTGTAGGGGGTAAATAAAATGACTACTTGATAAGAAAAATTAAACATGTTATAAGTTATTACCAACTATAACTTCTTAGAAGCAATCTTGGTAATTCACGATGCCAGTCAGAAAAATTCTCATTCCATGCAGGACACACCAATTTCATGGCAAGGTTAAAATGTTTGGCAATATCACGTAATGCAGTTATATATGGCATGGTACGATCTTTACCCGTGTATCGTAGATTCGAAGGAACCGAATCCATAATGTACGCAGTTTTGTTTCTCATGTCTATTATGAATAAACTATAGAGCCTATCCAGACAACATGGTAGTAGAACCTGTAAACAATCACCCAGACTATAAAAGCAAAGTAAAATATAAAAATTTTAAGGACTAAATAGAATATATACCTTACAGTGCTGCAATCTTTAATTGTATCATAGTAGTCCAAACCAGGCCAGCATTCAAGCAATTTTCTAAGTTTGCTATAGTCCACCTCATCACGACACCGTGGATCTTGTCCAATCTGGGATATGTCCTGTTTATTTATAAATATTTGATTAATTATACCATTTTATTCGATCAACATTTTGAACAAAATCAAACTATATTTTACAAAAATATTTGTCAATGCTACTTTACAAGCAAGTGCAAGCGTAAACTTGAAGTACAAAGTATTCGCTACAACAAACTAAATAGTCCTTACAACATAAGCTAGCAATAAAAACATTAGATGATCTGCTTTCACTTTTCATTCAAGAATCTACCTATAACTACCCAAAAAGGATGAGTCAAGAAAACATGCTTACTTTCTATCCTCAACCTAGCTAATTAAATACCTTGTCTTACAAAGTAAACAGTGTGGTGGAGTTCAATTATCAGCGAGACAGGCTCGAAAAAGCGAGGCTATTTGCATGGTCTAAGGCCCCGTTTGGTAGGATTCTCCTCCTTGATTTTCAACGAGAATTAGTAGAATCTCTCGCCAAACAAATTATTTTGCAATTGATTTTGAGAAGAATTACTTCAAGTGATTGATCGCTTTACATAGGGAGTGAAAATCACCTAAAAGCGCTTTCTCTCGAATCACATGAAACAGATTTTCCCCAAGAATCACCCGAAAATCACCTAAAATATTGTTCTAATTATTACTATATTATATCAATTTCGATTCTCTCCGAATCGATTTATAAGAATCAAAATCTAGAACCATAGAATCGAAGCCCTACCAAACGGACCCTAAATAAAAATTGAACTCTTCACTCTTTGCTTCACCTAGTGTCACGCCCTATTTTCGATCGGGATTAAAAATCGTCTAAAAACACATTTTCTAGAAATCATTGAAGGTGAAAGTAATTAAATCAAGTGAATTAATTAAGGAAATCAAATTTTCCTTTAAAAATCATGGATGGAAATATTTTTGAAATATTCTCCATGCCCTAAAGTACTCTCTGAAATTTTCCGTGAAATTTTGGAGCACCGAAATAATTTTAATAATAAAAAGTATTTAAGTAATTATTTGAATAAATTATTTAATCATTAAATGATGTTTTTATATTTTTATTAAATACTTTGAATGCCAATCTATTTTCAGGATTTATCTTGGAATTAATTGAGCAATGGAAGTATTTATGAAAATATACATATTATTTATCCGATTAAATAAAAGGAAAAACAAATTTAAATCTTGTTCCTGTTCTTGGGCTGCTTTCGGCCCGTTCTCCAAAAGTCTAAATCACCTTCCCGGTTCGGCCCAGCTCGCCGGCCGCTCCTTGCACAAGTCTGTTTGCGTCCTCTTTCGCTCTCGCCGACATGTGGGCCCGGCTATCGCCTCTCCATCTCCCTTCGAGCCGCCGACGGTGGGCCCCACTGTCGGGGTCATCCCTCTCCTCCACCATCCCGCGCCAACAACCGCCGGCCGCCATTCTCGCGCCATGACGGCCACCCTATCCACGCGCGTGGACGGGCGCTCGTGCCCACGACGCCGTCATTTCCGCCGCGCTTTTCTCCGCGCACTCCCGCGAAATCCGTCGCCAATCGTCGCCGCCACGACCCACGTCGGCCGCGCCCACTCCGCCGCCAATTCCGGTCGCTCCCGGCCTTGGCACCGCCTTCCAGCGCGTATAAAAGCATCCCCGTGCGCCCCCTCCCATTTCCCCTCTCTTTTCCGAGCTCGTCGCGCACCCTATCTCCCTCACCGCGCTCTCCCCTTCCCCGCCGCTCGCTGGCCGTGTCCGGCAGCGTGCCACCGTCGTCCTAGCGGCCGCCGCCTCAATCCCGAACCACCATCGCGACCACTATCCCAAGGACGACCTCGTCCGCCCTCCTTTCCTCCAATCGACGCCGAACCATGCTTCCACCGTGAACCCGAGCCGCCACGGCCACACTCCTACTCCGGCCGCTCAATACGCCGCCTCTACCGCTCGCCAAGCCACCTCGCCACTGCCACCGACTTTGCCGCACCACTCCGTGCCCCGGTCGTCCCTTTTCCCCAAGATTTAGCCCGTGAAATCCCCTCGGCCACCGTCATCTTCTCCGTTGTCGGCAACCGCGGTGAGTTTTCCCTCTCTCCCTCGTTTCCCATCTCACCAGCCGTTCCCGGGCCGTGCTTCGCCTCGTTTTCAAGTCGCGCCGTGCACGCCTCACGCCGCTCGTCGCCCCGTGTCCGCACTCTACCACGCTTGCGCCGCCGCCATCGGCCGTGCCATCGCCCGTGCCCCGCGCGCAAGCGTGCGCGTCCCCTTCCGCACCGCCCCGTGCGCCGCAAGCAACCCCTCCCCTTCCTCCCGCTCTTCTCCGCCACGCTCCGGTGGGCGCAGCCACGACTATGGTCGCCGCCGACGACCTTTGGGCCGCGCACGCCGCCGCGTCACCGGCTGGCCGTCGCCGCCCCCTTCTCGCTTCCCGGCCGTTGGATCGGCCCGAGGCCGATCCGGGCTGTCGGTATCCCGTGGCCGCTCGATCCCCTTCCGAGCGATCCGGGCCGTCCACGTGGCGGCCGACGTGGATGCCAGCGGTGCCGCCGCGTCGGCGCCACGTTGGCAAGCCGTCCCCCGTGGCCGCCCGTGTGGCCGTCCATGTGGTGGACCGTGGACCGGTCCCCGTGGATCAAGTCCACCATGGTCCCATGCGCAGCCGCTGCATTGTTGTCGTCGGCGTGACGTCGGCCGTCGGCATTGGCACGTCGACCCTTGCCCCGTGACATCGCGGCGCCTTTTGCCTTGTAAAAATAAATAAAAATTGCGCAATAAATTATTTTAATTTCCAGAATTCAATTAAATGGTCCAAAACTTCTAAAATTCATATCTAATCCACTCAAACTCCAAATTGGGCCATTCAAATTGCAAAATTTATCTAAAATTGGGCTTTACATGTTTGTTTACTTTTTATGTATTATTTATTTGATTTTTACTAGGGTTTTTCCTTGTTTTGCATGCCGGCGTGTAGACTTCGTCGTTTCGGGAGTTCGCGCTCGCGAAGAAGAGAGGATCAGCTGAAGAAGCAAGGCAAGTCACATTGCTCCTTGACGCTTATTGATCCCAATTTATAAAATATTTATTGTTTGAAAATAAAATTGCATGTTTTGATAAGTACACGGGAATCGGGTCAACCTATCTGATCGCTTTGTTTAATTGTTATCCATTCATTGTCAACCTGGGTTATTAAATTGGCTAGCTTGTGTCAATTACGTGACCTTGCTATAAATGTGTATGCTTGGCCATGCTTAACTGCACTAGCTCATCTAACGGGAGAAACTATACTACTAGCTGATAGTCACATGAAATGACGGTCTCAGACCGAAGGTATCTTGGCAAAGGTTCTTGGTTAATTAAAATATGACTAAATGGTGGGCTGTGGGTGCATGGTTTTGCTTGTCGCACCCATGGCAGTTAAGGACCGGTTGATGGGAAACCCTGGAAGACTTATCGTACTTACCACAAGCCAGCATGGGCAACGGCTGGACTTGTAGTGCAACTTTTCCCTGGCCGACGCATCCAGGGAAGGGTGGGTGTGATGGAGTTCGGATGGACCGGGCAAGGTCTATGCGGCTGCCGGATTCACCTAGGCACGAGAGGGGGCTGCCTACCTTGGATATAAAGGTAGGGGCGAAACCTGAGGTGTGGTGTCGCTTGGTCAGGGGGAGTTATGCGAAGGGTCTTGTCACGATTTTCCCCTTGTAGTATTGTGGCGATACTTCGAGGCATGGCAACATGTGTGGAATCATGTCTTGTGGGTACAGTTGTACACCTCTGATCAGAGTAAAACTATTCGAATAGCCGTGCCCGCGGTTATGGGCGATCAACCAGATTCACCATGATTAGTCTCATCTTAATAAATTGACTTAATGGAACTGGACTAGTTTAGATAGTTTGGTTGGGTCTGTTCAATGTGAAGATAACGTTGTTCAGTGAAAGATTAATCTTGATTAAATAATCAACTGTTTTACTGTTTTAAACTAGAAAGGTTTTACAACCGCATTTATGCAAAATAGCCCAAGCCACTCTTGTTTCCCCTTGCACGTCTGCATCTCTCCGTGTGGCTTGTTGAGTACGGTGGTTGTACTCAGCCTTGCTATTTCCCCCCTTTCCCAGAAGTGTAGTGCTTCTGAGTTGAAGGTGGAGATAGAAGACCAAGGCTCAGACCCCAGTTGAGTTTGCCTGTGGAGTGGAGCTGAAGCCCCGTTAGGATCGCCTTTTCCGCCGCTGTTGCTTTCTTTCGGGTGTGAGGACTAAGTGCTTCTTCTTTAAGTATTTTACGCTTTATTTGCGTTTGGATCTGTTTATTGATTTGTCATTTTGTGTACCCTGGCTGATTCCTGGACAGGGATCTAATACACAAAATAGTCTAAAAATTGGCTAAATTTCTGGGCATGACAGCTAATATATATACACACACATAATAAGGGGACAACTATTTGAACTTACACAAAACTAGAGGTCCATGAAGTGATATTTCTCTTCTATAAAGAACCTGGCTATGTTGCACGCAACCGTCCGAATAGCCAGATTGAAGCAATCATGATCCATTGGTTTGTTTGCATCTAAAATATCTCTAATAGTTTTTAGACTTCGGACCCATTCTTTGCTAAAAAATAAGGACAAAAAACAAGAATCGGTGATAACATCTTTTTTATTAATTAAAGTAAATAGTAATACAATGTTCATAATCATTTGAGTATAACTTCAAAAATCCATCAACCACCCATACGAGACAAAAAAATACTTACTCCAAAAACTCTTTATCATCGATTGACCATATGTATGTGCTCAAGAGATGCAACCCTTCGTTTCTGTCCATGAATATTCTAGTAGATGGTTTAGGCACATTAACCGTAGTATTAATAATTTTAACATCACTTGGAATGTCTTCATCACCAGCTGGTTGTTTAGGTTCTCGATATACATTCTTTATGTTTAATCTCGAATACCACAAGACAGCAGGTAACTTGAACCTAAAATGATTTATATCATCCTACGAAGTAGTATAAGTTATGTCATGTTTTAAAGATAAATGAGATTTCCATCAATCAAAATGAAAAGAAAAAATGGCACGCTACATCAATCAAAAACGATGCTATTTGACCTCTAACTGAAATTTTCATGCACATCCATTATACAGTGCAAATCTATCTAGTCATATATGAATTACCTGAGTTATTTCATCAGAGAAGGAAGATCTTGTCCAATATTCCATGAAATTTACCATCCACAAACCGCACGATGTCCTATACATTAATTAATTAATAATTAGAAAAAATCAAACATAAAAACAAGTCTACTGGTATTTTACAAGTGGCATGGCATGAATTTACCCATCTTTTTGCATTGGCTCTTGGATCTTCTCATAACAGGCCATATTGAGAAATCTAGGATCTTCCACTTGTTTCGGTTAAGGTCTTTATTATGTTCCAATGCAAATTTCATTTGTCTTTCTAGTCCTTTTAACTATTATCATAGTCCTTTTAACTATTATCATAATTATGTATCAATTTTTCAAGATTAATAACAATATAATAAGAAAACATGTCAAAAAAGGCATAATTACTCACTACAGTCTTGAGGTCTCTACGGTCCAAAATCATTAGTCCCATTGAATCGAGTACATGTACCTCTCGTAGTTCAGCACAGACAACTGCCAAGTACCAGTGACATTTTTTATATTAATTGGAAGGAAAACCTGCACCAAACATCCTCAATTTTTAAGTACTGACCATCAATATATCTTCTCTAAATAAAAGAACAGTCGAAACAAATATAATAAATGGCACAATAAAGTTTCACCATGTCAGCTTCTAAATAGTGTTGCACACTCTCATTAATGATGTCTGTCTTATGACTTAATGCCACCTTAGGGTCACCATCACGCTCAAGTAGGCTGCAAATAAATGTATTCTCCAAAAAGACCTTTCTACCTTCTCTACGAAGTAGATGCTTTTCGTCCCTAATACAGTGAATATATGCACTTAAGACCTATATAACAAAAGAATATAGTAAGTAGATCAGATAAACAACTTTAAATATCAATATTTAATTATTTTCTGGTCTCTGCGACACTGACTAATTTATAACTAACTACGTACAGGAATATATGTACTTACTTCATCATTAAATTGCATGTTATCATGAAACATGCATTCCATATCTTTTCTATCTAACCATGCACCATCAATGTTAACCAATACTCTTTATTCTCAGGTGCTAATTTCAGGTATTCAATAAGATCGTCATCTTCTTTGGTGCACATGTAATCTACAAAAAATATTATATTTTCATCATATAAATAACCAAGAAAAAAAGATATGCAATAAAGTATGAGAAGAAGCACTAATTACTTACCTTTGGGTGTAACTTTAGCTATGTGTGATTTCTTTGGTTTATTATGTTGTGCCATTCTAAGCATTGTCAGAAACCCATTGTCTTCTTCAACATCACATATACCAACCTTCACTTCCTCTTGTTCTATATGCATGGTAAATTGATCTATAAGCATCTTATTCATTGTCAAAGATAAGTTTTCTTATTGATTGTAATACAAAAATGCTTACCCTTTTGTTGTGCGTCATCGCTTGGGCTACCACTTGAACTGATTTTGTGCCCACCACAACTCCATCGGGATCAACTTGAGCAATGCGTGATTTCTTATGTTTCTTATGTGACGACTAGGATGACTGCAATTCACATTCTTGTATAACATTCTTGTATAACAGTGCCAACGACCTTCACTTTCTCTTCTTCTATATCTATGGTAACTTGATCTGTAAGTATTTTATTTTATCGAAATATGAGTTATGGATGGTAAATATTGCTTAGAAAAAGTGTGTAAATAAAGAAGAAAATTTCCAAATCTCATGAATATAACAGATGACACTTGTTAGTGACAAGTAGAGATGGCAACGGGTATATACCCGATGGGTAGTGCTCACCCGTACCCGTACCCGTACCCGTACCCGCTAGGGTAAATTTTACCCGTCGGGTTACCCGTACCCGTATGCGGGTAAGAAAGTACTTTTATACCCGTACCCGTGCGGGTAATTCTACCCGACGAGTTACCCATACCCCAGTCAGCGCACCAGACGAGTATGTACATATAGGTCATCCCACACATAAAATCCTTCCGTTTCAACCTCAAAATTCACAGCAAGGTAGCAAGACACACAAAATCCTTCCATTTCAACCTCCAAATTTATAGCAAGGTAGCAAGGTTCACAACATATTTATAGGCTAAATTGGCTGAGTGAGGGCAGCTAGACTTTTTATACGGGTATTTCTTACCCGCGGGTAGATGGGTATGAGTAGTACACACCCAAGTACGTACCCGACATACCCGATGGGTATGTGTTTTCATCCAAAAACGTACCCGCGGGTAGAAAATTTCTCCCATACCCGTTTCTTTATCGGGTAAAACCCGTCGGGTACTTGGGTTTCGGGTACCCCTTGCCATCTCCGGTGGTAGCGCAAGCGAAGGAAGAAGTAGGAGGGAAAGAAAAGAAGGAAGGAGGGAAGAAGAAAAAGGAAAAAGAAAAAAGAAAAGGGGAAAAAGGAAAGAAAAGTTTGGGAAAAATTTTATAAAATTTGATTTAGAATTCAAAATCAGTTTAAATTTAATTTTTAGAAATTTTTCTCAAATTAAGAATCAAACTAGGGTTTTTCTAAAATAAAAATTAAGGGTTTAATTAATATTTGATTTTTAAAATAAAATTGGAGGAAGTTTAATAATCTAATTTAGAGTTTGAAACTAATTTAAATTTAATTTTTGGAAATTTCTTTGAATTAAACTTTTAAAAAGTAAGGACAAGAATTTATAAATTTAGGGTTTTAAAATTAAAATGAAGAGAATAAATAATTCTTTTTTGATATGTTGAATGTTTTAAAATAAAATATACAACAAATTTATTTGAAAAAAATTTCTACATTAATTATTCATGTTTTTAAGGATGCGGATTTTTTGAGGCCGTTACACTATTCTTTTCATTTTTAACCTTCATGCAACCATGTTTCCGGTTTGCAGAGGTTAAGAGTCTGTTGAGCCATTGTTAGTAACGATGTTTTTTCTTCCATGTCAACAATTATTCCTAATTAGAAACCTATGAGACCCCTATTAATAACCATTGTACACGCTAAATAAAAACGAAGTGAGTAATTTGTTTGGAAAGAAGCAATCTAATAAAAGTCAAAGAGTCAAAGAGAGAATTTACTCTATACAACTGAAATTTTCCTAATTCAATGCTTTAACATTAATATTATTCTTTTCTATAATATACTGATAAAATTTTCAATTGTTCTGTAATATATATAACAATGAGCTAGGGCTTTTTTAAAAAAAGCTTAAAATACCATAATAGGCATACAAGACAAACAATTGATTTAACATATCAGTTGTTTTTTTAAAAAATACAGTATGATTTTTATGTGTAGCCTCTTCACACAACAGCACGTTATTTTCTTATTAAGATACAAAATTTACTTTGGTTTTTGTTAACATGCTTAACTGCTAAACGGTGCATTTCGTGTAAAAATTTTTATATAGAAGTTACTTCAAAATATTAGATAAATTTACTTTTAAGTTTAAAATAACTAAAATTTAATTCATTTTCTTGTTTTGTATGTCCTGTACTGTCTTCATTTTCAGTGAATTCAAAGGGGCAGTCATGTATTAGATTATCTCAAAATCAAAAGTTAGGCAGTGGAAGCCTAGAGTTGTTTGGATTTTTAATTTTTTTATTAAAAGTTTTAGAAAATAAATTTTGTTTTTCAAATTTTACAGAAGTAGTCGTCTGTCAAAGGGCCCTTTGAGAGGATTTTTTTAAAAATCATGACGTGGGATTTTTTAAAAATCATGACGTGACATAGGATTATTGGTCGTCGTCTGCGCGCGCCGACAAATTTACAATTTGTCCCCGTTTTTGACAAAAGCGTTTTTTATATTCATTTAAAGGGTCACCTATAAATTTATCAATTTTGCAAAATTTGAAAAACAAAAAGTATTTTTATAAAACTTTTAATAAAAAAATTAAAAATCCAAAAATTCTCGCTATTCAGCCGAACGGTCAGGGTCCAACCATCCAACTCGACCTTTGAAATTTCAACGATTAAGGGCATCCACAATGTACATCTTAAGGTCAACTTAAACAATAAATTATTATTTTTTTTACTTTATGTATTGGAATTAAAAACAAGAGTTGCATAGTGTATGACTCACCTTAAACTTAAGGCTATGTCATACGAAATAAAAAAATTTATCCCATGCCTTTGTTGCATAACTATTGATTCATTTTGTTTGGTGAGACTCATCTTAAGATGAAGAAGAGCAATGTATATTGTGATATGAGATATAAGCATAATGATATATATGATCTAGGAGTTTGGCCGGAGTAAATTTTGATTCAGTCTTCGCGTTGGTAATGGGCATATGCATGGCTCAGACGTGGGCATTGGTAATGGGCATATGCATGGCTCAGACGTGGTATGCGAGACGTCTTTGATTGCTCAGATTAAATGGGCATATGCATGGCTCAGATTAAGCTTCACATTCAATCTGAGCCATTTATTTGCATAATTTGTAAATTTACAGACGACCCTCTAAATGAATACTCTAAATGAATAATAAAAAACGTTCTTACAACGTGAAAACAATAAGGAGGTAAATTACAAATTTACCGACAGAAGACGGTCAATGACCATCTACCATGTAAAAAAAAGTTTTCTAAAAACGATTTTTGAAAAACGCCATCAAAAAACAGCGAATGACTACTTCTGTAAAATTTAAAAAACAAAAAAGTAAAAAAATTTTAATAAAAAATTAAAAATCCGAAAAATTCCCTAAAAGGAAGCCATTGGCCGGGTACGGGTTGCTGTAACAGCTGGCCCGGCCCTACTAGGTGGATATTTTCAGACTACCATCCAGGTGGCAAGAGCTCCTCCTCCTCCGGATCCCACCTGCAGCTGCAGGCTAAGCACAGGAGGAAATGCAACTGCAAGCCGCCTCTCCCCCTCCCGCGGCGTCCTCGCCGGTGGCGCGACCGCCACAGCCACAGCCACCGCTGCGCGCCCTCTCGCCCTGTCTTCGCAGACGCGAGCTCTTGCTTCTATCCGCGTCGCTCCCGCTTTCGTCGTTCGCCCCGGCGGCGGCCTCGGCGCGCGGGCTGTTCCGCATGCCGCCGCCACGGCTGGCGAACCGCTACTTTCTGGTGCGCGCGGGGGAGTCGGTGTACGAGGGGCAGGGCGTCGTCCGCACCAACCCCGTCTCCAAGACCTCCGTGGACAGCGGCCTCTCCCCCGCTGGCCTGCGGCAGGCCGCCCGCGCCGCGCTCGAGCTGCAACGCCTCGGCGCCTGCGAGGACGACTGCTGGATATGGCCCTCCATCACCCAGCGCGCCTACCAGGCCGCCGAGATCATCGCCGCCGCCAACGAAGTCAACCGCAGGTACCCGCCTCCGCCTAGCTCTGTTTCTTCAATTCCACTCTCTTAGTTCACGACTTTACACAAAGTAGACTAATACAGTATGCCGGTGAATCGTGAATTTGTGATCCTGTAGTGACGTGTTGGTTGCTTGATCTGTAGCCACATTGTACCAGAGTACAGCTTCTTGGATGCACGTGGCCTCGGCGCATTTGAGGGGAAGAGCTTAGAAACATTGCCTGAGGTATTGTTCACCCGGAGTAGTAAAACAGTAGTTGGATAAAAAAAACATAATTTCAGTGGTATAATCTCGTAGCGGAGATATACAAGATTGTTATGTGAAGAGGTTGGTTTAGGTGACATTAGTTCCTGCAGAACTTGAGAAACTACAGTGCTTTGACCATGCAGACTTGAACTAATCAGATAACTATGCATTAGTACTAGATTGAGAATTGAAGCATTTGGTGAAATACTGGTTGCCAATTGCCATGGACTTAAAAATCTTTGGATCCTTGTAGCCAATAAGTCAAGCACTGCTACTAGTATTAGATTAATAGAATATGTTAATTTGACTAGTGTTTTGGCAGACATGAGTATTCTCAACCTGCTAGTTCAACAAACAAGGAACAATATAATAGGATATAAGTTACATGCATTCTTAGAAGTTAGAACTAATTTGAGGAATGGATATCCTCATGCACTCACTTTATCATGATTCATGAACCAAGTATACAAGTCTATTCTGTTCGTATTTAGGCTACTGGGAATTAGACAGTGAAATTGGTACCTTGATAAGTAGATACTTTCTTGGTTAGAAATCAGGGGATGAAGTAATGAACTAATATGCACTTCCACGCTTGTACTGGTATTGCAAATTTTGCACTATATTGACTGAGCTATGTTTCTTTATCTGAAGCTACTTCGGTGTATGCATCAGATAGCTTTTTGCTGGCTAAATTCCACCCTGTTCTCATTGAATTTCGCTTTCTTGCTATGGATTTAGGTGTATGCATCAGACAGTATTTCACCAGACATCAAGCCACCACCTATTAGTGATGGTACACCAAATGAGAGTGTTGCAGATGTATTTGTTCGTGTAACACAGCTAATGTCAATACTAGAGACCCAGTACTCGGGGGATACCGTTGTCATTGTTTCACCAGATTCTGACAACTTGTCAATTCTACAAGCTGGGTTGATAGGGTTAGACCTCCGGAGGTAAAAACCACTAATTCATTTTATTCCATTCCATATTGCAAGTTTTTATCTGCAGGCCTTCTGATAAACACAGTGCAACAATGTTAGGGAGTATGTTAGGGGGGATTTTCTCACTCAAACCAAATTTGCATGTTCTGCGTCTCCCATCGCTGTTCATGTATACTCTGCATTCTTAGTGATTGGAGGGAAACATATCCTAATATCTCTATTATGTACCATTTCTGCAGGCATAGTAGTCTATTCTTTCAGCCTGGTGAGGTTCGACTGGTTGATCCCGCCAGCATACCTGAATACAAGCAACCTGCCTCCACTGTTTTTAAGTGTATAAATCCACCAAGTTGCAAATAATTTACTACTTGTCATACAACCATTCATAGGGGTGGGCATTCGGTTAAAGCCGACATTTCGATTTGGGTTTTTTTTCCTATGCAAAGTCGGTTTGGCACGAAGTAAAAACCGATCGGTTCTTGTAAATACTAAAAACCGCAAAGTTCGGGTTTGGTTTTTCGGTTTGGTTTTTACCGAAAAAACCGATGCAGCGGAGAAGCAGCAGAGGATGCGGCGTGGAGGAGGGCCGTCGGCCGGGGCGGCGCGAGAGGAGGGTCGCCCGCGGGCGGTGGCCGCCGGTCGGGCGGCGTCGGCGCGGAGGAGGGGCGCCGCCGGGGCTGGCGCGGAGGAGGGCGGCGTCGGGGCGGTGCGGAGGGAGGGAGGGGCCACCGGTCGGGGCGGCGCGGAGAGAGGAGGCCACCGGCCGGGCTGGCACGGAGGGAGGGAGGGGGCCGCCGCCTGGGCAACGTGGAGGGAGGAGATCGTGCTCTCCCGGCTCCTCTCGGTTCGGTTTCTTCTCGTATATGGGCGCCGAAGAGAATCGGTTTTTCGGGGATTCGGTTTTCGGACAACCAAAACGAAACCAAACCGAACAATGCGGTTTTTGCAACACCATGAACTTAACCCAAACCCGAAAACCAAAAAACCGTAAATTTCGGTTCGGCTCTGGTTATTTTTTTCGGTTTTCGGTTCAAAACTGCCCAGCCCTAACCATCCAGGTTTCATATCTCCTATTCATGAAGAATTTGAGTATATCCCTATATCAGTGCATAGTTGAAAGGAAGTACTTGTTGCATGACCAGGCATCTCCAATACCTTTGACTACCATTCTTAACATAAGACAAATTTCTTGCCTTCCTTTCAAAAAAAAAGAAAAAAACATGAGTCAGTCTCATAGACATCTTTACCTTCAACAATAGATTCTTTCACTGTTGCAGTTGACATGTTGCATAAAACTCATTTTCCAACTAGATTCTTCTTGTTCCTTTTCCAACTCATTTTTCTCTCCTTTTTCGCGCGTATGTTTTTTAAACTATTAAATGGTGCTTATAGAAAAGTTGTTTTAGAAAAATATATTAATCTTTTTAAAAAACTTAATTGATAGCTGCTTCGTTTTGTGTGCGAGGAAAATTAGTTCTCAACACCTGTACAGTTCACTTATAGACCAATGAAAAATGTGTACTACATTACTACATTGTGGTAATCCCACACACTCAGTGACATCTCTAACTTGCACGTTTGTTATCCTATATTACTAATTCACGATTTACAGATTCCTGTATTAAATCACACCCATGAATTCTGAATTTCTGATAGTACGTCAACATAATTAACATCAAAGTTTGTTCATATTCATACGTCCCCTTGCCTTGAGAAAACCTCGCTCTCCATTCCCCAGTCCCCTGATTCCCTTTCCCTGATTCTTCTCAGTTCTCTGCATCCGGCCACTGGGCTACTGGCCTACTGCACTGAGCGACCAGCCAATACGAAGAGAGAGCCTGCGGCAGCAAGCCAGCAACCTCAACAACCATCGAGCAAACTAGCGACTCCTCCATGGCCTCCCCAATCCGCTCGCCGCCGCCGGAGCCGGTCACCGACGGCCAACCTCCCCCTCCCCCTCAGCACCCGGTAACCGATCCCCCTCCCATCTCACCCGAAAACTCAAGCCCTCCTCCCCTTCCTGCCGCCGCCGCCGCCGCTGCCCCTACTACACCGTCACCAAATCACTCCGGCGATTCCTCCCGCCCCATTCCTTCGCAGGTACCGACACCGCCCCCTCCTCCCACCACCGATCCGTCTCCTCCCCTCCCTCTCCAAAACCGAACTCCACAGCCGCTGGCGGCGCCCCCGCCTGCCCCCACTCCACCAGTACCTCCTTCTCCACCATCACTGCCTTCTCCCCCAGCACCACGGTCCCCGGAATCCATGCGGGAGCGGGAGGCGTCGGAGAAGGCTGGAGAACCGGAGAACATGACGCTTGCCCTTGCGCTAGCCGAGACGGAGAAGGCGATACCGCCGATGCCGCCGAAGGCCGCGGAAGCGGTGGAGTCCCCAATCGGATCGCCGCAGAAGGAGTCTGCTCTGACCATTGCCAAGCTCCTATCAGACGAGGACCCCGCGGGGACGGAGACGAAGCCGGTGCCCGATAAGGCCGCTCCAGCAGCCGCCGCCGCCACCACCACCGCATCAGTCGGCGGCGGTGGTGGAGGAGGAGGAGGCGTGGGGTCTAAGAGATGGCTTCTTGGCGGCGTCCCAGAGAAGGTGCGGCGCTCGGAGCTCAGGAGGGCCGAGCTAGGGTTCAGGGTTTTGGCCGCCGTCTTCTGCTTGGTCTCGCTCTCCGTCATGGCCGCCGATAACACGCCGGGCTGGTCCGGTGACTCCTTCCGCCGCTACAACGAGTACAGGTTGCGCTCTGAACGCCGTATCACGATGCTTGCAAAATCCCCCATTTCAGCCAGCTTCTGTTATTGATGAAGTTGTGTGCTTCTGCAATGCAGGTATACACTTTCTGCGAGTGTGTTGGCTTTTACTTACTCGGGGTTTCAGTTGGTTGTGGAAGTGCACTACTTTGTGACGGGGAGACGCATAATTCGGGACCCAATGGGGAAGTACTTTAATCTCGCAATGGATCAGGCAAGAACTTCAGCTCCGAATGTATTTTATATCCTTTCAGTTTCATATTATTTTCTGTACTTTAAGCTGTTGCTGATTGGTCTATGGTTTCAAATTTGTAAGTATAAGTCTGGGATGGTGAGATAGTGGTTGATTTTCGCATAACTATGTTATCTAAAGTTATGCGAATTGTGGGGAAAGTAAGCTGCATGTAGGGATGAACGTTGCATTTTTTTTGCTTGGACCTTAAAGAATTCCTGTTGTGCATGAACTTTATGTTATAGTTGATCATTTTCTCTAGGACATAATGACATTTTGTTGTTGATTTTGGGTGAATGTACACATTCAATTTTGAATTGATGACTAAATGGTACAGTTCATGATCAGAGTGTTGTTTGCAAAGTGGGAAACTTTCATGTGCCTGTCAATCATGTAGTTCGCCTAAAAAAATGTGGAATTCGGATGCTCCTGGTGCCAGGCGCATAAATTTGTAGATCATGCTGTGCACTTTATCCTTAGTTCAGATGTTGCTGGTTCTGTCGTGTCAGGCGCATAGAGTTTGTAGATCAAGTGGTACACTTCATTCTTAAGTCCTTCCTTTAATATAAGTTATTTATCTCATTTGCTGGAGTAATGCTACAGTTGTCTAAGTTCCTGTGTAGCAATGTCCTAACATTTATTTATGAGGTTCTGGACATATTTGCGCATGCCATCTTGCTGGGTGAGTTTGAAAGTGAGTTTGGAGTGGGATTTTTCGTGACACACAAAACTAGACAAGCTTTCAGCGCATGATTAATTGAGTATTAATTATTTTAAGCTTGAAAGAAGGGTTTATTTGATTTTTTAAAAGAAACTTATATATAAAAAGTTATTGCAAAAAAGTATTGTTTAGCAGTTTGAGAAGCGTGCTAACAAAAAACGACGAAGTTGCTACTCCCTAACTCACTACTGAACGGGGCTATGCATGTGAGAGGATTTTGTTGCATGACTATTTATATATGTTCATTGCAGATATTGGCTTACCTCCTGTTGTCAGCATCTTCAGTGGCACTTTCTCGCAATGATGTATGGGTGTCTCGGTTTGGAGTGGATCAATTTGCCATACTTATCAATGCTTCTGCCTCCATGGCGTTCTTAGCATTCGTTGCTCTTGGTTTTAGCTCCATAATCTCAGCGTACCATGTCTTCAGCACAGTTTTTTAAACCTACATTACTTGATGTCAGTACTATGTGTTAGTCTGCTAGATGTATCCTGGTCAAGCCAGCCTTGATTGTTGCTTCTTGTTTGTAGAATTGTTGCAACGATATTGGACTCCAAATGGGAATACACGCTGATCTTTTTTAGAGCGTGTACTGGCACTTGGGCCTTGGGGACCAGTCGTTCTGTAATAAAAAGTCTCTAGAGCAAATCATTCAAGGATGCGACTTTTACTGGTATTGATTGACACTGTTCTTTTGGTCATGTGCATTTTGTTGTACTCTACGGTGTGCTGCCTCAGATGGGTGCTTTTTCTGTTCAATTAGAGGGTGAATTGATTTTGTCAGGCATAGGCAAATTCCATCCCATTAGCATATCTAAGCTAGCAGTCTCCGAAGTTTGGACTTAAAACTTTCTGAGACTCAGCTATGAACTTCTGAATAGCCTGATGCACATAACAATGAGCCCTCCTCTCGTTGGGCAACCATGAACCATGACCTGCAACGTAGCACTAACACTAACAGCTACCATTTGCAAACATTATTCTCTTCGCCGAGTTTCAGAGTTTCAGGGAGACTGCAGTCTGCACGACGTCTCAGCCTCTCAGGCGGCCAGGACTTCTCGAGAGGAAGGAAATTAGCGGGCCGCTCTCCAACCAGCGGATCCCAAATTCATCACTACTCCACCCCGCAAAGCCCACCACGTGTGTTCCAACTTACAAGGCCCAGGCCCATCCCCCCCGGTAAGTAAGGCAAGCACAAGCGCGCACCGAAGCTTCGCCGCCGCCGCCGCCGCGGTCACCGTTCCGCTCTTTCGCTCCAGCCTCCACACGCCCGCCCGCGCGCCGCCGCCGAGCAATGGAGTCGAGGAAACCGCCGCCCTCCGCCTTCGTCGACAACCACGTGGTACGTGTGCCCCCCAGCCCCTTACCTTACCCCGATCTCCGATTCGCTATCCCTGCGGATTTCGATTTCGCTCACTCGCATCGCCTTCCACTACTCCCAAGGTCCCCGGGGACGTCGTCCTCGACCTCGCCGAGATGACCAACCAGACCATCAAGCTCGGCGCCGGCCTGCGACAGGTAAATTCGTTTCGTGGTGGCAAGTGGGGCCTTGTGAGAGATTGTTAGGGATTAGGGTTTAATCAAGGGCTTATTATGCTTATGAGTGTTCCCCCGGAATTGCAGGATTGCGACACCATCCAGGCTACCAGTGCTGGGAGGCTACGGCTTTCGAAGGCCAACAAGTACTGGGTCGAGAGCTCGCAGAAGAGGGTGAGCACTCCTGTTTGCTCGCATATATAATACATTGGGAAATATTTGTTCACTCATAGCTTATATATGTAAAAGTTTGTTTGCTTGAGAGGAATATAGGGATCTACGGATCTCTGTATTGACTAATGAGAATGCTAATTGATCAAATATGTTCACTGTGTATAGCGTGTGTATGGCATGCTGCTTTATGCTCATGTATTCATTTTCTTAGTGCAGCAAAAAGGTTGTTTCCCCCTTCGTTGATGTTTCATGATTGAACAGAAAGATAGTTATGTTGCTATTCCCACTATATTACCATTGACACAGTATGCAAATTGGTTAGGTAGACAACATATGCACGCGCCATCCTGAGTTTATTACCAGTTTAATGTTATGATTTGTTTCCCATGTGGAATGGGTTATGCTTGCCATGTTTTTTCCCTTTATATCTTCTCAACGGTAGAATGGGGATTTCACATAGTTCTTTACTCACTCTCTTTGTCCTTCGGCGCTAGCTTGTTCACTGGTTTTTATTCTTATTTCTTTTGCAGTATATACCTTCTGTAGAAGATGGAGTTCTTGGTGTTGTGGTTGACACCAAACCAGATGTAAGTGTACATTTATGTGTATTTATGTAAATTAATTCTTCTATATGATGCATTTTTTAGTATGTGGACCTAATTGTTTTTTATACAATCACTGTTCTGTACATTTCAAATATACTACATGAACTGATATGAACTTCCACTGACTGTCTAAAATCTTGCTTTTAGTTTTGTCATTAAATGAGTGCATTACGATGCACCTCATATGATATTCTTACTTCTTTTTTCTGAGCTGGATTTTGTTATTCCAGAACTTCTTGGTGGATATAAAAGGTCCTAATTTGGCCTTTTTACCAGTTCTTGCTTTTGAAGGTGGTACCAGGAGAAACATTCCAAAGTTTGAGGTAATGCAATGACTAATGGGTCATTATTATTCATCAATGGTTGTTGATACTTTTTTCCTGGCTCACTCTTTTCATAGGTTTTTGTCATGAAGTTCACTGTGATATCCAGCTTTTATTGACTACCACCTCTGAGAAGAACATTTTTCTTACTTCAGTTGGTTTATATAGCATGGTTTTGTGTTAGCAGATAAACGTGAAATTATCTTAGTTTCAATAGCTATCATCTTAGTTTCAGAAAATAATGGTGAACTCATACTTTTCTGATATATAGGAGAATATTGTTTATTTTATTGAATAATTGTGTTCTTGCACATTGCAAATGTCAGGTTCCCTACTTGTTCTAAACTGCTACTACCTAGAGTTATATAGCCAATAGTTTCTGATTTTCTATGCAGCAATATGGGCTTAGATCTGTAACTTCAATAAAGTGATATGTTTTTCTGTAAAACACCTCACTAATTTTGTTGTTTTTTATTCTCCTTTGTCTTTGTACTAAAAGGGCATATACAGCAGACCCAATTATGTAGTTTTCAACTTGTATTTAGTGTATTCATTGAGGTAATTTGTGAAGAGTTAGTCTAATGTGGCATCAGCCCAAGTGAATAAGTGATGCCCCAAGGTAGTGACATGGTGGTAGGCCACTAGGCCCTAATATTATGTTTGCTACTCTTCACCTTGATGCACTGTTTATATCTGCGCCTTACCCCATGATATTCTCCTGCAGATTGGTACATTAATATATGCACGAGTGGTGAAATCAAATAGCATCATGAATCCAGAGCTCTCGTGCATGGATGGTAAAACTATTAGCTTACAACTCAGCATTGAGATTTTCTATTGTAGACTAATCCATTAGAAGTACTCAAGTATGCCTGTTGTCATTCTGTCACTCCTTTCTCTATGATAATCTATGATATCATTTCAGACTATACTGTTGTGTTTGAATTTTCTAATTATTGTATTATAGTTCTGTTACTTCAATCTGAATATATTACTGTGTTTTGTATTTTGCAGCTACTGGGAAGGCAGCTGAATTTGGTCAACTAAAAGATGGCTATATGTTTGACACGTCTACTGGCCTATCACGAATGTGAGGACAATACATACCAGCATTCTTCAATGCAGCTGCATTATTTTTTCTTATATTTTGTAATATTATTGCTTGCAGGCTGTTAAGTTCTCCAACATGCCCAGTTCTAGAGGCCCTTGGGAAAAAACTATCATTTGAGATTGCTGTTGGCTTGAATGGCCGAGTCTGGGTATTATTCATGTTTATATCACTCATTTATGTATCCTTTTATCTTGTTTCTTTGTAAAATTATAGATTGCTAATGTTCTTGTAGGTCAATGCTCCTTCTCCAAGTAATGTCATTGTTGTATCAAATGCGATTATAAAATCAGAATCTTTGAGTGGCATAGGACAACGAAGTATGGTGGAAAGTCTCTTGGAGAGACTGTCTTGATGGTAAGCAAGCTTTTTTTTTGTCTTAGTAGAAGTCTGAATTTGTGGATCCCATTCTGCATTTAATATTAATAAGTATAACGTGGGATCTTACCATTTTTTGTTACTAGTACTTAATAATAAATATGTATCCCCATTTATGTTCTTATGAGTATATTACCTTTAACAAAAATTTAAGCTGCGGTCAGTTTACCTTGAGCTCTCTGCACTCTGCAGCTGTCCTCAGGCCCCTACTAAGATGAAAGCATACTTGTTCTGTTGTTTGATTTCCCATTTATTTGCTATATCATGCAGCCACCAACTATGAGGTTGATATGACAGCTTCCTTTGTCATGTTAGCTAGATCTGGCCTCCTAGGTCCCTTGTGAGCATTCTTCCTTACTGTTTATTGTCTCACTTGGTTATTAACCAAAACCCATAAATTACATGTTTCTGCCTTCACATCATGTTATACAAAATATGAAAATAATATATTACCTGTGTGGCGTAGGAGGTAGGACTGCCTCTAAACCAGGATTTCCCATTTCGTGCGCGCTTGCTGTGCCCCCCCCCCCACGGTAGCGCGGTTTTCACGCGAAAACCGTGAAAACCGTGACGGAGTGAACAGTAGACGGTTTTGAATTTGAACCGATTTCAAAACGTTTTGTGCCGCGGTTTTCGTCTGAACTGCGCGAAAACCGCGCCCAAATGAACAGTGGTGCAATTTAAATTTGAAACAAATTCAAATTGGTGTTGTGCAGCAGTTTTCCCTCAAACCGCGCCGGATACCGCGGTTTTCGCTGCGGGCAATGCGAAATTTGTTTTTGTGATAAAAAATAAATATATTTTTGTGATAAAATGAATTTTTTCCAAATTTTTGAATCCACATGAAATTTTTTAAACCAAACCGTGCGGCTACCGTGCCGCACCCTGCGGTACGGCCGAAAACCGCGAAAACCGCCGCGGTTTTCGCGATTTCGGTAACCCTGCTCTAAACTACACCTGTATGTTCATGTACACCTGTATGTTCATGTTTCCTTTCATTATGATTATTTTGCGGCTATACTGTTCTCTAGTCAGACTAGGGAGAACTGATTGATTTTTTTTCCATGTATGGCAACAGGGTATGCTCCGGCATTATTAATGGATCTTAAAGGAATTACTGGTTAGACACCAGTGATGATTCTGCAAACTGGAGAAAGGGCACTATTATCTTATCTCAACAGGGAGCGGTAGATGGATGCTACACATAAATAGGTACATGGAAGAAGCTGATACGTTTTGATGGTCTTTTGGATGAATTAACAGGATGATTGATAAGCTTATGAAACTTAGTCACGAGTTTTGTTCTGATGCATACGTGATATCTTGGTTTGTAAGATGTCGCCTTGAGATCTGCACATGGTTACTTGCTGATCTGCTGGAAGATGATTGGTTGATATTTAATCTTATTCAGATATACAGTATGGCGTGTGAAATTGCCCATCTGTATAAATTAACATATCAGCTGAACTAGTACTTCTCAATGATGAAGTGACCGCTGAAATCCTATTAGTATTTTTTTTCTCTTTTTTTAAGGTAAGCTGAAATCTTACTAGTAAAACTACTTCATAAAGTAACCGTAGAAATCAGAATTGGCCTGTGCTCCCAGAAATTGTCGTCTTATATGTGTGACGTTGGGAGAATTTAACTACATGCCACGCAATTCGCAGACTATAACCTTCCCTATCCGCGACGACAAAGTGCGGTGCGGTGTAAGAAAAAGTTCGAGCTTTAAACTTCCGTATCCGGCTTCACATAGAACAAGAAACTGCTTCGTCTGCCTAGCTTACCTACAAAGAACAATTACACCCTTTCTTTCTTGTACGGCTAGCACAGCCGACATGCTTTTGCCCCCTCTGTTTTTCACTTGTCCTCTCAACCGTCCGTCCCGTGCTCTCCCGTCATCTCGTGCTTGGCGGCGGGCGGCGGCGCGCGCAACGTTGACACCTCTCGATTGATTCCCCGACGCGAATATTTTCGCCGCCCCATGCCCCGCACCGCACCCGGCAGGCCGGCTCCACCACCGCGCGCGTTGCTCCCACGCACCGGCACGCAGCCCCCCGCCGAGCTGAGCCGACCGGCGCCGCGGCGCGAGCGTAACGCCCGGCTTTCTTGTGCTTCCCCTTCGACAGTTCGATTTGCTTTTCGTCCCTATCTTGAATTCTCTCCATCGCTTCGCCCACCCGTTTGTCTACGATGTGTCTCGCTGTCCGGCACGCACGAGCCCGACCAGCATGACGCGTGTGTGGGGCGTAAAATTCTAAATACGGCCGTGGATTCGGGCTCGCGTCCTTGCAGTAAGAACAGCGCCACGCAGCCGCGCACACTCGCCTTTCCCCTCCCTCTCTCTCCCGCCCCTTCTCCAATCCTTCGCCCGATCAAACTCCAGTGAGTTGTTCAGCTGCTGCTCCGGATTTCTCAAGGTGAGCCTTCTCTCACTCCCTCTCAAAAGTATCGACCGTTGAAGGACATGGGGAATCGGTTTTTCCGGTCGTATTCCGCCGGCAGGATCATGTCGGGTCGAGAGGAATTAATCGTCGGTATAGCTTGCTCTATGTTGCTGCTGCTGGCCCGCTGGGTAGTTTCGTGCTGTAGTTAGTAGGTGGCAAGGAGCAGTTGTTTCATCGTGTGGATTAATAATTAATCTAGTCTGGGATGGTTGGTACTTAGTTTTAGTTTTCTGAAGCAATAAGGTCTCTTTGCAAGGCTGGTGATGCAGTGATGTTTGTAGTGGTATTATGTGTCATCCGTTTACAGGATTAATAATAAGATGCCACGTTCTTGTTGGTTTGCATAAGCTGTGGTTGAAACCGAACCATTCTGGAGTTGTTGAGCAGCTCATGAAACTCCCGCCACTGATGTTCTTCATCAGCTTTCAGTTTATGTCCCAATGGATAGCATACCTTTTGGAAATAAGTTGGCTGATTCAACTTCCTTTTCAAAGAAATCCCTCTTGTATTTAATTGTGTATGTTTATATTTGTTTGAGATGTTCTGATCTGCAAGGTCGAAGTCTGGTGCCCAGACCTAGCCATGGGTGGCAGGAGGTATACAATACTGGCCTCATGTGCATCTTCATTGTGTGGTTGTATTTAATATTACGCCATCATGATGTATTCAGTGCTAAATGGCAGATTTGAAATCAATACAAATAAATGTGGGACACATCCAACGCCAAGTAAACCATATTATGTGGATACAATCGATACCGATGCACAAAAAGCTGTCCGCTATCAAGTTAATTGTAGACCAGCAAGAGATTGCAATGTTGGTTCCTACGCTGTGAAGCACCATTATCCATCTCCTATCGTTTCTTGGATAGAAGATCTTTCGAGCTTTGGCAATGTTTCTTTTAGCCCGGATCCTGAATATACTGATGAGCAATCAAGATCTTCAGTGGGGCAGTCTTCAGCATCTGTCAATTTGCATGACATGCAGATAGTACGTTCTGTTTCCATTATCATCTCTTTGTCTCGATTTGTGATGTCGCTAGGAAGAAACTGGAGTTTAAGATGAAATAACTGTTTTATGCATGTTCTTCAGTCAGTTAGATTGACAGATGAATTCATCGAACTTGCAAAGGAGAATACAGGCAACAACGTAGAGACTTGTGGAATTCTAGGTGCTTCATTTGTAAGTCCTTTTAAGATGAATTTGTTGGTTCACTTCACAAAAATGGTTTGCCAATATGATAATCGTACCTATTTTTGGATTTGTATCGTGATCTCCAATGCTTAATTGCAGAGAGATGGGACTTACTATGTGACTATGTTGATTATACCAAAGCAAGAAGCAACTGCTCATTCTGTATGTCAGAAATTGAAGTGTTTTGAGTATATCATGGCCATTTTTACATATTTTGTGCACGCTTATCTGGTTGTCACACTCTGAAGCTGTGGTTTATGTTCCCAAATGCAGTGCCAAGCTGTCAATGAGGAGGAGATACATGCTATTTTATCAGAGCAATCACTTTACCCTGCAGGGTGGATACATGTATACACTCGCAATCCATTATTTACCCTTATGTCTTCTTGATATCCTTGGAACTTTCAGATTATCAGATCCAATTTAAAACGTAACCCATGCATGACCTTCTTACTCTATTCATACAGTATAATGGTTATTTTAGTTAGCAGTTTCCAGATATTTGATTTTTCATTGTCTTTTCCAGACACACCCTTCACAAACGTGTTTCTTATCATCAATCGATCTGCACACTCAATACTCCTACCAGGTAATTATACGAGGGATGATATGTTTGTCTGAAGATAAATGGTGTATCAATAGAAAGTTCGGGTCTTATCAATTTATAAAGGATGGTATGATACTTTGATGTACTGATATGCATCATTTTTTTTCGAAAATGATATGCATCAGTTGTTGCCTATTATGGATCTTTGTGATTTTGTCATTAAGATAATTAGGTCTGTACATGTTCCGATTCTATAAGGAAAGCTGCAAACTCTGAATATGATCTTCTGAAGTGCTCCTTTTAGCAGTGTTGTGCTGCTCATCTGACCAAAGGATCTCTGTTGATGTGATGTTTGTTTAGCAAGCTATCATAGGGGGCTATGGAGTCATGGAATCACATGAATAAAATGACACCGAAGCTCAAGAGAAAATCATTAGTTCTCCAGGACTAACTACTTACGAAAACTTAACACACCACCCTGACATTTGAATACACTATTATGATGCTATCCTTAGTTGAGAGTTGTAGTTAGGTTTGTAGAGCAAATAATCAAAGGTTATATACTTATATGCATTAGTATCATTTAAAAAGGCCTTAGATTCCCTATGTGCATCTTCCCCTACAAATAGAAAACTTTGCCTGGAGTAGGACACGTAAACAAAGTTAATTCAGTTAGCGAAAGCACAACCAATCTTTTGTGCTTTTGGCTGTATTCTAATCTAGCTAGGAATTACTAGCCTCTACTGCAATTCTTAATCTAGCTCAGAACCACTTTATCAGCAAAATCTTTTACTTGCTTTGCCATTCTAATTTTGGTAGACATAAAAGTGCTGGATTTCTGCAGGTTATGTTACCAGAGGCCGTCGCGATTGTGATTGCTCCCACTGATCCTACTAGGCAAGTATTTTATGGACAGTTATACAGTTACAATTCATTACTCCAACTGCTTTTGATGGTGTTCCCTGCCTTATTATCTCTTATAATGAAATGCATTCTCTCAAATCCTTTAGGAGCTGTGGAATATTCAGGCTGACAGACCCGGGAGGAATGGGTATACTTAGGGAGTGCAGCGAAAGTGGGTTCCACGCCCACCGGGAGACTACGGATGGCGGCCCAATCTATGAAACCTGCTCCAAGGTTATATTCAACCCAAATTTGAGGTTTGAGATTGTTGACCTGCGTTCTGCTCCCTGAACAATGTAATCCAGCCTGGAACTCTCCATATATATACTCTTGCGTTTTACCAAAATATGCAAGTAAAAGTGCATATGCCATAATACATAGATCGGCCAGGCAACACATGCTAGCTGCCTGATCATCATCTGGATGGGTTGGGTGGAAGTCTGGAAGATGTCGGTACTACTAATCCATGATATCGACAGAGCTTTGATGATGAATGGTATTTGTAAGAATGAAGTGTAACTGGGAGAAAAATAGTGATGGATTGTCTACTCTGGTCTTTTTTTAAAAAAGATAATGAAAGCTTTATTGAACTCAGCCAATCACATCAAGGTGTTTGTTAGCAACCCATTTCTCTAAGCGAAATTGCAATAAATATTCAGTACAACTCTTTTTTTGTTGGTTGGTGGAGAACATGAGAATAAGAAAAGTGATACAAGTTTTAGAAGGGTTTAGAACTAAGGAGATGGAGTGTTACGTCCGGAAATTCATCCTAATTTAGACTATTTTACGTATTAAATTCCAGTTCAGGAATCAACTAGGATACACAAAACGATAAATTAATACACAGATCCAAACATAAAGAAAAGCGTAAAATAAAAGAAATACTTACCGAAGAGGCAAAATGATAAATTAATACATAGATCCAAACGTAAAAAAAGCGTAAAATAAAAAATAATTACCCAAAAGACTCTTAGTCCTCACCCAAAAATTGCAGCGAAAAAGAAAGATGACACTAGCGAGGCTTCAGCTCCACTCTACAGGCAAACTCAACTAGGATCTGAGCCTTGGTCTTCTAACTTCATCTTCAACTCAGAAGCACCATACTTTAAAAGAGGGAAAATCACAAGGCTGAGTACAACCACCGTACTCAACAAGCCACACCGAGAAAATGCAGACGTGCAAGGGGAGACAAGAGTGGATTGGGGCTATTTTGCATAAATGGGGTTTACAAATATTTAATTGTTTAAAGATAGTAAAACAGTTGAGTAATTAAGGCAATATTAATCTTTCACTGAACAACGTTATCCCCACGTTGAATAGGCCCAACCATTCCACCTGAATTAAACCAATTTCATTAAATCAAATTATTCAGTAGACATGGTCATATTTTAGTTGAGATAATTATAACCAATCAGACATGGTCATGCGTATCGAGCTTGCAGCTCATCAGAGACTAGAATAAATAGTGTAATTATCTCATTTAGTGAGCTAATAGTAATTAAGCATGGCTAAGCATATAATTCTAGCTAAAATCAACATTAGTGACTAAAGCTAGTCAAATTAACACCCAAGGTTAACAAAGGACGGATACCAAGTAAATAAGGCTTAAACAAGCAGATAGGTAATCCATCATTTTATGTAAATAGCAAAGCAATGCAATTTTATTTGCAAACGTAAGATATTTATAAAAATAGGATCAATATGCTTTAAGGGAAGTGTGACTTGCCTTGCGTCTTCAAACAATATCTTGGACTCTTTTCCTCGCGAGCGCGAACTCCGGAAACGGTAGAATCTACACGCTGGCACACAAAACGAGGAAAAAACCTAATAAAAATCAAATAACAGTACATGAAAAGTAAACAAACATGTAGAGCTCAATTTTAGATGAATTTTACAATTTGAATGGCCCAATGTGGAGTTCGTATGATTAGATATGAATTTTAGAAGTTTTGGACCATTTAAATGAATTCGGAAATTAAAACGATTTATTGGTAATTTTTAATTATTTTTACAAAGGAAAAGGCTTAGGGTGACGTCGCAAAACAAGTGCGACGCCGGCGCGGGCGCGTGATGACATCGGCAAGCCGAATGCGCGTCGCGGCGGGGCGGCGTCATCGCTACGAGCAGGGCGGCGTCGGCGGGCACAAGGGCTAACGTCAGCCGCGGCGGTGGCGCACGAGGTTCACGGTGGACCCGGTCCACGGGGACCGGTCCCCGGTCCACCACGTGGATGGTCGGATCACCCGAAGGTGATCGGACGGCCACGAGGACCTACGGCCCGATCTACCTCTCGGTAGATCGGACGGGCTGAGGTGGCTCGCGGGCGGTGGCGGCCGCGGCGGTCGGCCGAGCAACGCGGCGGCGGCGCGCGCGCCGATGGTCGTCGGCGGCGGCCATCGCGCGGCGGCGGCGGAGAGTGGCGAAGGAGCGCGAGAAAAGAGAGGAGAGGTTTATCGGCGCGCGGGACGGCGAAATGGGCGGCACGGCGAGTGGCGGTGAGCAGAGGCGACGGTCGACGTTCGAGCGCACGGTGGCACGGTGTTGCGGCGGTGAGCGGAGGCGATGGAGGGGACGCCGAGGGGCGGTGGTGTGCGGCGAAGCCGGAGAGAGGGGCGGCGCGGCTCGGGAAGCGACGTGGCGATGAGGAGCGGTGACCGAAGGGCGACAACCCCGGCGATGGCTCGGGTTTGCGGCGGCGGGGGTGATTCAACGGCGGCCTGGGGACGGGAAGCGGTGGTCGGGGTGCGTCGAAGCGCGGGGAGCACGGTGGTGACCTCGATGGGCGGCGGCGACGCTCGGAGCGGGCGTGGCGCACGACCAGAGTAGCGACGACAGGCGGCGGAGCAAGGCCATGCGCGGTGAGTGCGAATGCGGGCACGAGGAGCTCAGGCGACAGAAGGGAAACAGAGAGCTGAGCTCAGGGGTGCTTTATATAGCCTCGGGGCGTGGAAATTCGGCCGAGATGTGGCGGATTTTGTGGCGGGGTGGTTCGGCCGGCGGTGGTTTTGGCGACGGCTGGAAAATAGGCGTCGGCCGGTTGAGCGGGTGCGGCACGAGCGGGAAAACGGCGGCGAGCGGTCGTGGAGGTGCGGCGCGGGCGAGGGGCACAGGCCCAAGCCGGGATATGGCGGCAGCACAGCGCAAAAACGGCGACAGCAATGGCGCGGCAAGAGGTTTGGGACAACCACGACGGTGGGGCCCGCTGTCGGTGGCCACGGAGAGAGGGCAGAGGCTAACGGGCGAGCCCACACGTCAGCGAACGAGGAGAGAGAAAGCCGAGGGGAGGCAAAGTGGACTTTGCACAAGGGGCGGACCGACGAGCTAGACCGTGCCGAGGAAGGAAATGCGGACTTCCGGAGAATGGGCCGAAGGCGGCCCAGGAGTAGGAGAGGCATTTTTATTTGTTTTTCTTTTTATTTAATCCGATAAACCATCTTTATATTCTTACTAGCGAAATGTCCGTGCGTTGCAACGGAACGACGACGCATGGAGGAAAGCAGGCGGAGGGCGAAGGTACGGGCGGCGCGCGGGAGCTCAGTGACGACGGGGAGGGCGCGGCGCGGCGCGGGCACGCGCGTGGATGAGGACGAAAGAGAGGGACATAAAAGATCTTTTTCACCAAGCCTTCCCTTTCTTTTCAGATTGAGATTGCGGGTTAATTTTATAAACACTTAAGGGATTTCTGCAAAATAACCAGAGACGAACAAAAATTTTAGATATAAACACTACTTGCTTTATAGATAGTTATATATATACATATATATAACTTTAAAAATATATATAACTTTAAAAGCAAGGGTATATTTAACTTTATGTACCACTAGACCTTGATTAATAAATAGTATCAGATAGACATTTAGTCTAAGTTAATTTAATTTCACCAAATTAAGTCAAAAATATAATAAAAATAGATATTAACTTACTTATACTTTAAACCGATTAGAAATTTGGTAAAAATTTAAAATATTTATGACTCGGATATTATTAGTTAGAAAAGTATATTAACGAATAGGATAAGTTGCATGTAAATCGACGGCGGCGTGTTAGCTCATGCGTGCAGCGTGTGCTCGGCCGCCGCTCAGGGCAATGCACGGCGACACAAGAGGCGCGTAAGTCGGGCTCGCCTGCTGGAGGTGAGGAAAGTGAGGCAACAATGGAGCGAGAGGTTTTACGGATTGGAAATTTTATATATTTGAAGGAAAAATGATTTGATGATCGAAAAGTTAGAGATTTTTCAAGTAGTTAACATAAGCTCTATCGTACGTATAACTGGGTTTTTTTAAAAAATAGCCTGGCGGATTGCGGGTTAATTTTGAAAAAACTCAAGGGCTTTTCTGCAAAATATCTAGACACAACAAAATTTGGGTGAAAAGTTATAGATAAATACTTTCAGTGCTCAATTAAATCCAAGAAAAATCCTAAAAATATATGGACACTCAAAGTACTTAATACAAATATAAAAAAATCATTCACTGATTAAATAACACATTTAAATAATTACTTAAATGATTTATGTATGATTAAAATTATTTTGGAGCTCCAAAATTTTTTAGAGTATTTTAGGACATAAAAAATATTTTTAGCTATAATTTTTTTAAAAAATTTATTTTCTTTAATAGTTTTACTTGATTATCTTGTTTTTTTATTTAATTTTTAAGAGATGATTTATTAAATAATTTTTAATTTCGAATGAAAATTGGGCTGTGACATAGAGTAGGAGGAGAGGTGGAGAAGAAATCGACAAGGAGCCCACTGTCCTCCAGGTCACCACCGCTGCCGTGGCCGAAGCCGCCGATTACTAGTTCTGTTCTGTTGATCGATCCATGCCTCCTGAAAGTGTTGTGCAGCTTATATATTGTTGCTCCTTTGGGCTTGCTTGGGCATGGGTTGAAACATGGCTAGGATAGCTCATGTGCAGCCCAATCAAGTTTCTAACACTGTTACAACCGGTATCATAGGCATTCTCGGTCATCTTTGCATAATTAAGATGGACACAGCTAAACACACCTACACACTAGAAAAAACAAAAAAAAACTATGCATAGAAAGATTTAAGGGCCATCAATTCATAGATTAAATTGTCGCTTATATTTCTGCGTAAAAAACTTATTTATACCAACACTTCCCTGAAAGAATTGAAGTGCGGCCGCTCTGGGTAGGTTCCCCTTGATGCCTTTGAACACCCGTCGCGTGGCGTCGGCGTCGGACGCGACTTACTATAGCTAGCTGGCTGCCGCGCGTGACGGCGTGGGCCCACCGCACTAGCGAGCCCCCTGTCGACTCGTGCCGTGGTTCTTTCGTGCGTTCTAGCTAGCTTAGCTTAGCCAACAAACAAGACGCTATCCCGCTAATGGCTCACTCACTCGCCGGCTCGACAGGGGAGATAACAAGGGGAGGACTACAACCCAAACGTGTCCAATGATTTATAAATTATCAGATGATATTTTATCTCATATATAAAAATATTTTAGATATTTTATCGTTTAATAAAAATTATTTTTCAACGAAAATGTTTTAGGTGTTTCACTTAACATAAAAAATATTTTAATAAAAAAATCATCGAAATATAATTATGTAATACCTTGTTTTAAAAATTTAATTAATATGAATACAATGATATTAAATCATAAATTGGATATGTAGTTTGAGAAAAAAATTATTTTAAAGTTTAATAATAATTTTTCACATGCATAATAATATTTGAGGAAGAAACATGCGGACGTCTCATTATCGTGATAATAATAAGTGCACGACACTGCATTCGTCGACCTCAATTTACCCCGAAACGCATGCAACTCACAGGATGACATGAATGTGGCTACTGCTCTCGCGGCTAAATAATTCTCGAAACAAAAAGGTTACACGCTTAGGTGAAGCCAGAATTAAACATGCGAAAGAATTACTGGCCTAAATAGTAGCAGCAGTACAGTGTGTGCGTTTCTGGGTTTGGTTAGCGGAGAAGCAGCTGTCGCGCTCGGGGAGCCCTTTCCCCGTCGTCGCAATCTTCGTCCCTCGCAGCCAACTTGACGGATGGTGCCACACACCAGGGTGGATGGGCGCTGTGGGTGCGACAACGAAACGGGAGATAGACACCAAACCACCGGTTCCGCACAAAGATCGGGAAAGTTAGCATATCGCACGAGATTGGGGCGTAACACGTAATAAGGCTTTTGCTACTTTGCTGTGTAATCTGCACCGGTAAAGTTGCCACCCGAAAAACCAAATAGAGATAGTAATAAGTGGCAAGAAAAAAAAAGGAGAAAAGGAAGGATCCATGCGTCAGGGAGATGCTCGTATTGGCAAGCAGATTCTTGCTTATCGAAATGGTACGGTTGCTTTACCGCAATTTTTTTTGGGTACAGTATTAGTTTAGTACCGCTAGCAGTGGACCAGTGGTAACTAGCTAGAGAATGTGTCGCCAACACGACAAACCATTTATTAACGCAGTGTTAATCGTGGAATATCCCCGCGAATAAATAGTTTTAGTAACAAAGCCCACGCACGCATAGAGAATTTAGGGGAGAGCTTTGAAATGATCAACAGCGTCCACGTCGTGACAGATAGGCAGATAGCTTTCGCTAAATTCACATGAAGCATTGATGACAAACTAAATTGCCCCATGCCGGTTTTACTGCACTCTGCACTAACTACGTACGCGAAATCGTTGTATTAAAATCAACTGTCGCTACCGATCCTGCCTCATACACAACCTCTTAATTAAAGAACAAACGATGGCACGTTGACACAGAACTGGAGTAAAATCTAGTACTAATTCAAGCAGCTACGAAACAAAATCCTCTTATACAATAATGGTCGGTTTAATTATGCGTAAAAAATCCGGTCTGAGATAGAGATGAACCGAAAAGATTAAGCAGCCACAACCGACAGAAGAGAACACCAATCCTGAACTTCTCTTCTTCTCTCTTTTATTTTCAGATCGCACCAATTCTGAAGTAGGGTACTAAACATGTAAACAAAGAATAATAAAATGCTATCAATTCCTCTTCTTTTATAGATATAAGATAAGATTTCAATCTCCATGTTTGGGAGATTCATACTCACGTAGGACCATCCTTGTGTTTACTTTACACAAGCTAATTACAATTTACAAATTATGAACACGCCGATTTTATTCTATCACTACGAAGTACTCGAGAGTATCTAGCTGCCATTATGCACACAAGAGGATGAACACGAATAGGAGGAAAGGATCGAATTAGAACGGGTGATAGCTCCGCCGCAACCCACTGACGTTGGCGAACAACCCGACGAGCTCTTGCTTGTAGGGAAGATAAGATTTCCTCCGGCCGCCGCCGCCCTTGCGGTAATAGCTCCATCCGTGGCGGCCGGCGTCGCCTTTGCCCCCGCCGTTTACATCCTCGTTGTCCTTGGGCGGGTGAGGCGATGGGCCGGCGGCGTTGAGGAACACGAACTTCTCCTTGCCGTCGCTCTGGCTCCGGCGGACGAGGCGCTCGCTGATGCGGCGCCACCGGAGCACCGACCCCGTGGAGCCGCTCTTCCGGCACCGCCGCGGGGACGCCGGCGTCGACGACTGCCCGCCGGGAGCCCAGAGGCAGTAGCTCTCCGGCGGCACCCCCTCCAGCTCGCTGTCCCTTCCGCCTTCCTCGTCCGGCCGCCGCCGCCGCTGCACTGGCGACGTTCCCGAGTTCTCCCGCTGCCTCGCCCGGAACTCCCGCTCTTCCAGCAGCAGCCGGCCCAACGGCACCCGCACGGTGGCCGTCTCCGGCTCATCCTCCTCCTCCACCACCGGCCCCCCCGGTGGCGGGGACATCGGCCGACCAAACACCGGGTACACGGGCACGATGAACGCGTCCGCGGCGAACGGCGGGACGGGGAAGGAAAACCCCCCACCATCATCCACCTCGTCCTCGGCGGCAGGTCCCGGGACGTCCTCGTCGTCGGCGCGGTGGTCGCGGTCTCTGTCCTCCATGGCCGACGACATCTCCCGCCGCTCCTCACCTCGCCCACTCGCGGGGTTGGGGTTTCCTCCTCGGATTTATTCGCGGATTTCTTCGAATGTTGTGTGGCTCGGGTTGTTTCGGCGTGAGCCGATGGCGGCGGCGCGCGAAGCTAACCGATTAACAACAGAAGGCGGTATTATGGCCGGGTCGCGCGCGCGAAGTAGATGAGGGCCGCCAACGGTGTCACTGACCGATGGACCCTATCACAACCCCGAGACCACCTGTCAGTGGCAAGTACGCCTGATATTGTCTTGTGCGGGATACGTGTCGGGTCCGGAGAGCTGGGGTGTGTGGGAGGTGGCGCTTCTAGATACCCAACTAGAAAAAGCGATTCGGATGCTGTGTAGTACGGTTTATGACATGTGTCCGTACTTTGTGTCTCCTGTTCCTTCTTCCTATCCTATTTTTCGCTAGATTTTGTCGAGTATTTTCCCTAACTTTTCCAAGTGCGACGTTGTTAGTTTACCTAATTGTGTTTTGCTACAGATGCATAAGAATGCGAGAGATAACAACGGGGAGTTGGCTCGTTAGATCGGGTGAAACCTGGTGGGCAAGCGGTGCGGCCGTGTGGACGCCAGGGCTATCGATTTCGTGCACGTGTATCATACCATCCCTCATGGTAGCATGGTTTTCATGCGAAAACCATAGAAATCATGATAGAGTGAACATTAGTTTTTTTGTGATGTTTTGCGTTATCGTCATGCGAAAACCACATCAAAAACCATAAAAATCGCGAAAATCACAATTTAAATATGATTTTCGCTGCAAAACCACATAAAATTTATTTTTTAATAATATATATTTACGATAAAATGATTTTTTCAAATTTTTAAATTTATATGAAATTATTCAAACGAAATCATGGAGATGTGCCATGTTGTACCTGCGATACGCATGAAAACCACGATGGTTTTTCAAAAGATCCTGCGACCGTGGATAAAAAAGAAACCCAAACCGAGCAGATGTCTCATCCGCCGCGACCACGAACTGGTGGTGCTCGTCTGCGAGCCATTCGCGCTCGCGCCGTGGTGTCTGCGAGCCATTCGCGCTCGCGCCGTGGTTTGCTTGTTGGCTGGTGGCGTCAAAGCCGTTGAGCAACGCGACTGGCCACTGGTGGAGCTATGCAATCATAGGACACTATTGGCGGAATCAGGGAGAGGGTGTGGTTGAGTATAGCAACCTAGAGAATCTCGAACGCAATCATCAATGGCCGGGAGAAATTCCCTTGAAGAATCAGGACGGTTAGGTGAACCGTGCCGATCGAGAGGGAGATGGGAATGGGGCCGAACCGTGCCGTCGTCATCCTTGCTTTTACCTAGGCTTCCCTGCCTGGACCAACCAGGCAATATGAGTGTATATGACGCAGCACGACCATCATCGCAAATTCGCATCATCCCTCCTCAGGCCTCACTCTCTCTTTGTGCTAAATGGACCAACGCTTCTCACTTTTCAGAACGCAGGGCGAGCCTATTAGAGCATTCTAACGATCTCACAAGTTAGTTTAAAAAAAGTATAGGAAATCCTTTATGTATTACATTGTTGTTTTGTACGAGCTTTGAATAATTACGGTGTAAAATTTACAGATACTAGATAACTTAATTTAATTACTGTCCGTATTTGGACTGAACTCTACTGTACTGAGAAATCCTACATTTTTTGTCAGCTTTGCAACCTATGTAGATTTCTGAACTGTTTCTTCAGTCAATCCAGTGCTTTGATTTGATTCGACAGAGCTAATTCTACTGATTTTGCTTACCAATTACTTAATTAGACAACAAGGCAATATTTTAATAGGTTTTATGACAGTACGTTTTAGCATTCATTTCTTTTTGACAGGTTTTAAAGAACGAATCAGCTTTTCTCAGTTTTAAGAATGAAACCTTGATTTTTAAGAACCTTTTTCTTTAGGGATCTATATATAAATATTCTGTTAAAATAAATTTTTTAAATAAAATTAAAAAACGAGTTTAGAAAAGCTGTTGAGGATGCTCATAAAAAACCAAATCTAAAAAACGAAGAAGGGAATAAAAGCCACTGTTCGGGTCTTCGGGACATGATAGCAGTTGTGCCCATGCATGTTGACGGCCGGAGGTATTTCCGCACACCTCGTACGGCCCGGCCCATCATGGCCTTCAGTTCCAGTTTCCCTTTGTTTCCTCCTCTATAGACTATGGGCCCACGTGGGATTATAGAATGGAATCATAGTCAGGGGCGTTGAACGAGTTGGTTAACTTACTCTTGAAATTTTTATGAAAATGGAGCCCAGAGATCTTTTATATTGTCTGACATGGATTTAGGGTTTAAAAAAACATTTGCCCACAGAGAATCGCTCCCTAGCGATTTTGCCAATAAGATACAAGAAAATCGGTGAAATTCAGGTAAGATTCGTTAAAATTCAAAAGCAATTTTAAACCTCGTCCATTTATAAACTTGTTAACTTGTTAGCTTGCATTTTGAAACACTGCGTATACATTCCGTCAAACGTTAGTACAGCTCCTGAGAGGTACCGGAAACCGTGAAAACCATCACGGTTGGGGGTGCGGCACGTCATCCCTGCAGTTTCGTTTGAATAATTTCGTGCGAATTTAAAAAATTTAAAAAATTTATTTTATCACAAATATATATATATAAAATAAAAAATAAAATTCGTGTGGTTTGCCTAAAAACCGCGGTATGTGCGCGGTTTGAGCGAAAACCGTGACACGACATGGATTCAAATTTGATTCACATTTAAATTGTGTTTTTCGTTGTTTTTGACGTGGTTTTCGCGCGGTAGGGGGAAAAACCGTGACACGTTCAAATTCAAAACGATACACTGTTCATATCGCCACGGTTTTCGGCGAAAACCGCGCTATCGCCGGGTCACAAAATAGTATGGTCACACGAAATATAAAACCTGGCTCTCCTGCTCTCTTAGTTCTAAAATATAACAGCTTATTAACCTATATTATATTTTTAATCAATCATGACCTTCTTACCTTCTTTGTTATTAAATTGTTTAACTATTTTTTCAATCAATCATAACTTTTTCTATTTAATTTTATCTATTTTTTTAGTCTATAACTTATTATATTATATTTTGAGAAGGATGTACTGGCAGTATAGTTTTGGCCATTTGCAAATGCCTGCAGTGCGCAGTTGCAGGCGCAGGCAGGACGCGTCGGTGGCGCGCGCAGGCGCTGGCATGCAGAGCAAAAGGGCATACAGAACTGACATCCATTAACATAGTACTGAGCCAAAGTTGGAGCACAATGCCACACTCTATCGCGCAGATAAAATTTATCTGAGAAATGGTAGTATGTACAGAGCGATCGCCGAAGACGGCATTATGCTTGGTGGAAGGAGCTCGACGGCACAAATTATCTACACTGATGGGTACGCTTCGAGCTCCCTGAACAACAAAATGGAAGAAGAAGAAGAGAGAAATCATGAACTAAGTCCTTCGAAGTTCGAGTCAATCATGCCGCTCTCCGAAACGTCGCCGACGAATTTGTACTTGGACCATGGCATACAGCTCACAGGTTGTACTTGCGTTGGCGCCGCGCGGCGACAAATCGCACGGCACAGTTGATCGAGCGGAGGGGAGCAGCGAATGCGTCGACTCGACGGCACGGTGCCGGCAATGGTCGTCTCGCCGGTCTCACGAGGCGTCCCCGTGGGCGTTGCGGGCGGTGGCCACCACGTAGGCCGGCCTGACGGCCGGGTTCGCCGCCGAGACGGACAGGCGGCCGAAGCCCCAGCGCCCCACCTGGTACAACTCCAGCCACACCTTCTCGGCGTCGTCGCTGCCGGGGACGCGGCGGCGGCGGTCACCACGACGTCGGCGTCCTCGCCTTTCGACGCGGCCACCACACTGCCGGGGAGCGGCTCCTGGTGGCCTCCATCCGCCGCGTTCTTCGCGGCGTCCAGGTCGCGCACCCGCTTCTTCTGCCGCAGCCTCACCTGCCGCCGCCGCAGCCGGCGCACGCAGCGGCGGGCCACCGCCAGGGGGAACTTGACGAACGCCAGCCCGAGCAGGCTCACCACGGCGCAGGGGCAGCACCCGAGCGCGATGCAGTCCGCCAGCGACACAGCCACGCACGACCGGCACGACTGCGCCGTACAGTCCGCCTGGTCCACCACCGGGACCGCCGCCACGCCAGCGCATTCCTCCTCGCCGCCGCCGGCGAGCCGGAACCGACCGTGCCGCCGCGACATTCCTCCGCCACCGCCACGGTGCCGCCCGGTCAGCGCCTCATGCCACCACCGCTGCTGCAGCCTGTCCATTTTTGAAGGATAACAATAAGAAAAGGGCCTTAACGACAATCCGGTCAGGAAATGGTCATGGCCTGCGCTGCGACACCGCCATCACTACCGCTTCCCGGTGAGGCGAAACGGAAAAAAGGTGACGTTTTTTTTTTTGCCCAAGTGGCGAAACTGGCAACGCAGGCGGCCACATGTTGCAAAACCAAAGTACTGGACATGGACACATGCAAGTAAATGCACACGGCCACCTTAAATAGAAGGTTTGGCAGATTTCAAGTCATCAAACAGTGGCCTAATCCTCCAAGGAAGACCAAGGCACCACCATCACCATGACCAAACAAAAAGCAAGCAACTGAGCTACTACCATCACAGTTACTACTGAAGTAAATTACTCACAGTCGCAGCAACATACTCCACCAAACAGTAAAAATATTACCACTACAATGCTGCTTCATTGCGTTTGTGGTTGAGCTACTGTGCTGACACGTAGGACGGGTACGAGCGGAAACTGTAGCAGCCATCACGGCCGGACGAGGCATGGATCGGTTCCCGATCCGTGCCTGACGCGTCGGTCCCGCGACCCTGCCGTCGCTGCCGGCCTTTGGCGACGTTTACTTGGCAGAGACCGATGCGTGTCGCTCGAAAGGCAAGAGGCCCCTGCCCCATGGCGTGGTTGATAGATTTCAAGCGACAGTTAAGCTGCTCCTACTTCAGATGAGTAGGTTTCTTCTGCGTTCCTTTCATTTTATTCTCTTGTTTTTTTAATTTTCGCCGGCTGATTCATTATTTGACAATGAATCGAGTTGGCTACGTGGGGAAGATATCTAGGGTGTTTTTTTTGTGTGTTCTAATCAATGGACTGAATATTAATTGTTGAGTGGAAGATAGCTAGAGAGAAGAGGAAGGTACCTGAGTGGTATGGATAGAACATGTCAGAGAAGAAGGAACCTGAATATCTGATCGGGTTGGGAGTTGTCTGTAGGCTCCACACAAAAAATGTACTCCGTAGAAGATTCATAGCACAAGGGAACCATACCAAAAAAAAAAAACTTGAGTCTTACTCTTAGGCCCTTGCAAAATGTTCCGTATTATTTACGAATATCGAACTAGTTCCTACAAAATTTCCCAAAAGGATTTCTATGTTTCAAAGGCATAGTTCAAACCAGGGTAGTGATACCAATACATGTCCTTTAGAACAGGGGACAAGGCATGCTTGACCAAAGTACACCTAAGGTTAAACAAGATTGGCTGTAAACAAACTGATCTTGGGTCGCCATCAATCCCTCTCTGTTGCACATCGGACAAGAATTAAATACGTAGCAGCGCAAAAAACCTGCCGAGCCCTTGTCCCCCAAATAATTGTATCTATAGATATCCCATAGCTTGGACGAAATGGCAATGATTGTATTTGTTGCGGCGACCAAGTTGCACGCTTCATTTGATGTTTAATGTACATTCGGTGGTTAAGCAAAAGCGAATTGGGCCTAAATTTTAATGGCATACTATTATTGCTTTGGTCCACACAGGTGATTGTTTGATGAACGCTTCGTTTTAATGGGAGTAGCTTTCTATGCGGAAAGAAGCCGTGTTCATCATCAAAAGCTCCAATAATTTTACCGCAACCGTTATAACAAGAACGGCAAAAGACGCGATCTCAGCTTCTTGTGTTCTAATCAATGGACTGTATATTAATTTACACATCTAATGAGATATTTCCTTCGTCCTTAAATTTTATTTCAAAATATAAGAATTTTTTTATTAAATATTCTATTCTCAACCAACCACAACTCTCCACTATTTTATTTTTTTACCTATCTCTATTTCACAATTATTTAATTACTAACTCTAAAACTTCTTTTTATATCCTGCGACTCCTTGGACGAAATTTTTATATCCTGCGACTTCTCGGACGAAGAGGTAGTACTACTTAGAAACCGCATGAACCGTGCACGGACAGGAATGACACTCCTTATAGTTAACAGAAAAATAAGTGGAGAAGCATGCATACACCAACCAACTATATTTTGATTTTGGATTTGAAAGCAGTGCAGCTAAGCATACCTACTTGTAAACATTTCGAAGCCGATTTGAATTCTAGTATGTTAGAGACAATGGCCTTTTGTTCTGACGAAAGGGCCAGAGAGAGCTATAGCAACTACTGACGTAAACAAAGGGCAAGATTCCATATTTCTCATTGGACTCTAGAGTCATTAGAAAACGGACGAGATTACGCGAGCAAGCTGACCATGTAAGTCAGAGGACCCCGGAGCTCAACCAACCAACCTTACTGCTACCGAGATTTTTATTAATGACAAGTAGTAAACGAAGCTGATGCTTCGTGTCAGCGAGAAGGAAGCGTGATTCATGGCAGCTAGCGCACCAGCGGCGCCGCTGCCCTGCCGACGATCTGCCATTGTTCAGGGCAGCGGCTAGAGATCTCTCCTAGGATGTCATGTCACACACGTCGAGGTACACACTGCTGCTCGGCTAGCTGCGTTGCAATAATACTACTACGCGCACTGCTGCGACACTTTAGTTGGTACTGTGTATTTAAGAAGCTGCATGTGCTGGCCTCTCCCGCCTTCCTCCTCCTCCTACTGTACTGTGAAAGTGAAACTGCAGCAGAGTTACGTTGTCTTGTTGTTTAGCTATGGCGCGGTGGTGGTGCATGGGCCACGTTTCTCAAAAATCATCTGCGTTTATGGCAGCTATAGCTATAGAGTATCCTCTGGTCCTAGTTCTGAACATTGGAAATTTTGCTATAGTCTCTCCACGAAAGCTGAGCTCGTTTCGTTTTCATTTGATACAAAAACATCGTCGCGGTCGAACCGTAAAAAAGGGTTTCTAGGACTAAACGAAACATCAGTACAGTTAAAATTCGCAATGCATTTCCCGTGAACTTTCTGAATTTTAACCGGAGAAGAAGCAGGCAGGAGCAGCGATCGAGCTTACTTGCGGTTGCAGGGGAGAGAGGGTTGCCGCCGAGTCGATCGCCGACCGCGTCCGCGCCCGCGAGCTCGTCAGAAGCCGCGACCCAACGCCGCCTTGGTCGCCGCCGGCTCCGCGGGAAGCATGCGAGGCATGGAGTGGGCGGCGGCGGCGAGCTCCTCCGGCCTTGAGGCAGCTGGGGAAGTCGCGAGACTCGCGATGGTTATTTGAGCGGAGACGGGAGGGGCGAGAGAAGTCGAGAACCCCCTGCTTGCCTCGGTACCCAGCTCTCTCTTTCTCGGGACTGGTTTATATAGGGAACGACGACTGCTGTTATTGTGCATCGGAAATGCGTGCGTGAGCATGCTGGGGTGACGAAGATGATGGACTTTATTTCTTTTTTAAAAAATGAAAGAAAGAAAGAAGAAACTATTTTTGTTTCTTATAAAATGCCCATTTTCAGGTACTCGCTTTATTTCTTTTCCTATTTGGTATATAGTGGCAAATTGTCATTTTCTTAGGGGAAAAAAGGTAAATTGTCATACCATTCCATTTGGTTCTCCGAGGGATGAAATAAAATTTGGAGATATATGCAAGGATAAAACCTCTAAATTGTTATTCTTAAACAAGCAAAACAAATACTCTAGCCACGTAGGTCTATTTTTGTTATTTTATATTTAAAAAGTATGACTATATTGGACACATGTTGCATGCGACTGACACAGACTTTCGGGCTCACAATATAGAACGACTGCAAGTGCAGTATTGTATTGCAATAGATCTCAATTAAATTGTATTAATATTGATTAGTGATCGGTGATGATAAATAAATAAAAACAAATATAGCATTAATACATGGCTCGTTGTGCATAAATTGCGACAAACCAAGTGTAAAATTATCATAGCGTTATTGTGAGGATCATACATCTTCTATAAATGTAAAATACGTCTTATAGAACATTTAGTAAAGAACAAAGACCTGAACATACAATAAATGTGTCCTAGCATTTTAAAATAAATAAATAATGCTTGTTTCATTGCACACAAATTGCGACAAACCATGTGTATTCTATCATGGAATTAATGCGAGTGTCATACATGTTCTATAAAATGTAAAAGTATACATCATAGAACATTTAGTAAAGAACGAGATCTCAAAAAACAAATAAATATATCCTAGTATTTTAAATAAAAAATAATACACGGCTCATTGTGCATAAATTATGATAATCCATGTGTAGGCCCTGTTTAGTTCTTCATTTTGGGTGTAAACTTTACACCCAAAAAATTTTGGATGTAAAGTTTACACCCAAGAGGGGTGTTTACTTCCCTTTGTGTAAATTTTTTGAGATACTATAAAAGTACATATTTACCCCCACTCTCTTCCCCTCTCCACTCTCTCCATCTCGGCTCCGGCGGCGGCCTCGGCGGTTGCGGCGGCCTCGTCGGCGGCGGCGACGTCCACGGTGGCGGCGGCGGCATCTGCGCCCTCTTCTCCCTCGCCTCCTGGACGGCGCTGTCGACGGCGCAGTAGCGGGTGGAGCGTCGAGTGGCGAGCAGCAGCAGCAGTGGGATGCCGGGGTGGAGAACGGCGGGGACTGCGGCGTGGCCGGGAGAGATCCGGGGCAGCGTGGCCGGAGGAGATCCGGGGCGGCGTGGCCGGGGGAGATTCGGGGCGGCGTGGCCGGCAACCGTCACGGCGACGAGGACGGGGACGGGGACGGCAACTGGCGTCGGCGTTGGACTCCGTCGCCGCCTCGGCCACCGTGGCGTTCGCCGTCGAGGCCCCGGTGCCTGCGCCCACTAGCGCTTCCGCGGCCGTCGTGCCGGCCATCGGCGCCACCGTGTCTTGTTCGACGCCGGAGGAAGAGGGGAAAAAAGGAAATCCAAGGGATGCGGATGAGGAAGAGGCATGCGGGCTGTGCAGGGCAGGGGTGTCCAATACATCTTTCAAGAAAAAATTACACCTTTTTGGCTCCAAACCCTCCCAAATCCAAAAACTTTACATGTCAAGTTTACACCCTCGTTTACTTCCAAAACCCAAAAAGTGACCAAAATCCCAAAAGTTTACAAAACTTTACAGCAAATAAACAGGGCCATAACCTATCATAGCATTAATGCGATGATCATACATCTTCTATAAATGTAAAATTACGTCTTATAGAACATTTAATGAAGAATGGAGATCCGAAAAATACAATAATTGTGTCCTAGCATTTCAAAATAGAATAATGCATGGCTCAATGCGCATAAATTGCAGCAAATCATGCGTAATCTATCATCATAATATCATAATATTAATGAGAGGACCATACATCTTCGGTAAATGAAAAACTACGCCTCATAGAACATTTAATAAAGGACGCAGACCTTAAAAAATACAATAAATGTATTCTATCATTTTAAAATAAATAAATAATGCATGTCTCATTGCACATAAATTGTGAAAACTTACCATGTGTAGTCCGCTATTGTATTAATGGGGGATCATATAACATTTAATAAAGAACAGAGATCCGAAAAAGACAATAAATGTATCATACCATTTTAAAATAAATAAATATTGTATAACGATACTCTACACTTATTGTGAAATGAGTGGAGTATTATGCAATTTGGATTCCAACATAAAACTAACCTTCTTTAAAATTCAATTCCTAGAATGATGTAATGCACAAATCAGGCTAAAGGTACTCCAACCCCAGTATTGTTCCAGTAGAAATATGCGGTAATACAACAGTGCCTGAACAATAGTGGTTTAGACATTGGCAGTTTGTCATTTTTAAATAAATTACAAACAACTAGTATACACTACTTAAAAAACAATAACAATTTTTCAGGACACTTGAATTTTATTTTTACTGGGCGGATTAAAAAACTTAGCTTATAAAAATAATGGAAAGGTAAATCTAGCCTCGTCAATTAATGAAAATCATTTTTTACCAACAAAGTCCTAACAACACCGCTTGCAAAAATCCTTCTATACTAGTGGTGCTTTTTAAGACCCGTTTGCCAAAAAATGGTTTTTTACTGGCGGGTTCTAACGTGCACCGCATGCAAAAACAACCGCCAAACTGAAGTCCAGCAAGGTTGTGCAGTACTCTCTTAGTTTAAAAAAATATATATTCCTCTGTGTTCCATTCTATCGATGTCGGAGATCGACACGCGGGAATCCGAGGGACCCCTTTTTGATTCGGCACGGAGAGCGGTGAACCTTGGCTTAAACTCGCGATGAAGATGGGACGACGCCGGTTAACCGGGAAAAAACAAGACTGCAGAGACGCAGGGGTTTATACAGGTTCGAGCCACCTACGAGGTGTAATACCCTACTCCTGTTCTTTGTGTAGTATGAAGGATGGATTACAAGTACCAGTGATGGTATCCTCCTCTCCCAACGACTGATGGATCAAGCGTTGCTAAGGGCTGGAACGGACGGGGCAGACAAAAATCCGGCACAGGGAGCAGACAGAACTAGGACAGGAAGAACCCCTTTATGATGGACTTGGGCCTCCTTTTATAGTGCAAGGGGACACCACAGTAGTCCTGATTTCTTCTACTTTGCTCCACGTGATGGAGCGGTTCTCGTCTTGTCTTGTCGGAGAAGCCACCCCATCTTTGTTCCTGTTGCCGCGTCATGGGAGTAGGCGGAAAAAAGCGGGCGTCGTGGCAGCCATGCTGCTGACGCGGTGATGGCCGGCCTACCTACTCCGATGGGACCCACTGGTCAGCGGCCCATCTCGTGGGTAGGTGCTGACACAACGCCTCCAGCGCTAGTACCCTCTCTCCCACGCGGCCGTCCAATGCATTAAATGCGACTAGACGGGGCGTGAGGGAGACGCGCGCGGAGTGGGTGTGCTGCCATATCGTGGTTGCAGTCAAAGACTTTAGGCCCGCTTTGCCTCGTGACAGGCAAAAAGGGGTGATGATGAGAGTGGCTGACAGGCGCGCCTCACATCGCATTGAATGCGGCGGGGCAGGCGCTCAACCTCTCTCTTTTTAGGCATTAAATGAGGTGGTTGGCAGTTGGACTCGCCCCTCTCTCAGAGAGGTGCGGGATGAGGGATGGGGGGTCCGGGTAACCCCGGACCCTACCGTCCGGGGGTCCGGGTGACCCCGGACCCTACCGCTTGGGAGCACGGCGGCTTTCGGGCAGCCTCCGGGCCAGGCCCTTCGTGGGGCGGCCATGTGGCCGCCCGTGGCCGGGACTCACTTGGGCCATTCAGGACATGTCTTTGGCGTGTCTTGATGGGCAAGGGCGCTTTCCCTTTTTCAGATATCATAGCTCTGACATACCCCCGGGCCCACATCACCGACACATTCCCATCCATATATTCCACCTTATCTTCCCTGTTCGGATCAGGATCCTCTACAATTGAGGGTCCATTTGGTACGACTCTTAATTCTGTGATTCTATGATTCTAAATTCTGATTCTCCTAAATCAGATTCTAGAGAGGATCAGAATCGGTATTTTACATTAGGAGAAATATGTACCGTCCATTTATGATCCTAAGCATATGATCAACATCCACAGTATAAATGTTATAGTAATAGATAAAAGGTAAAATATTGATGCTACAGTACCATTGATCTGTTTTTAATCCGACTGCTCCAATACTACTGCAAAACACTGTAGCACCTTGCATTAGTAGTTTCCCTACAGAGGACCCGAATCCTCCTCTCATCTCCTGTCTTTCTCCACCACAGCACAGAAGCAGCCCTCCGTTGCCCTACTCACGCAGAAGTTGTGACGACGACAGGGAAGGGGTGGCGGCAGCGTAGAAGCAGCAACAACCACGCGAACCCTTCATCGTCCTCCGTCGCCCTGTTGCGCTGAAGCAGCCTGATGGTGATAGGAAAGGGTGCCGACAGCTCGGCAAACAGGAGCGGCTATGATGAAGGATAGGGTCAGCGATGGCGGTTGAGGAGGGGTGGACACATTGCCTATGGGCTCAGGAGCTAGGCGGCGATGGCGGTTGAGGAGGCGCATGCTTGGGCCTCGATCGGTCAGCAACGTGGAGGAGGCGTGCGCCGCAGCCTCGGCTACAAGGCTAGGATAGGTGGATTCAGGCCTCGACAATGACGATAAGCGTTGGACTCTTTTTGCGACTTGGATGGAGAATTTTGGGGGGTTTTTTTTGCAGGAATCTGGACTTGAGGAATGTGGATTAGGGATTTTGGGGTAGATTTAGCAAACGGGAATGTGAATATGGGTATTTTTGGTTCATAGTTTTTGCCTAGAAAATCCTTATCACATGCGATCAGCTTAATGTCTCTCCCAATGAAGTTCCTTTTTCACTGGCGGTTGTCATAAGCTAACCGCTTGTGAAGAATAGATTTCATAGGCGGCCACGCGCCCGTCAGTGAAAAGTTTGTATTTTCACTGACCTTTGGTTACTAGCGGCATTACCGGCCACCAACAAAAACCCATTTGGCCCCCTATTTGGCACGCCACTGTTGATGGGTTGTATCCGCCTATGGTATTTGTAGTATGAGAATAATTGGTACTAAGGTATAAGCGAGATTATGGTAAAATAGATAGACGAGGATTTTGGTACAGGTTTGGGCCCTCTAACTTATAGGTAATAGCTCTACTCTTGTTGGTCAAAGTAGATGTTGCCATTATACATCAATATCACACGAGTATAATATTGGGGATGACCTAATGTAATCCCTGTCAGCCTAATGGTGACGGCTAGTGTAGTTTGCTTTCTCAAATATGAACTCAACAAGATTGGAGATAGCTCTAGATCCCTTCTTGTCAGCTTCTGTGGCTTCATATTGGGCTTGTCTAGGCTCGCCTTGGTGTGTCCCCTCTTCTCCTGGGGGTCTTGTATTTGTACCCTCGAGTGCCCCTTGTTCAAGTAGGACTAGGGAGGCAAATATGGATACGATCTGAGTAGTCCTTGTAGTGCCCAAGTAGGACTCTGTTTTTCTTTTCTTATTTGAAACACCTTTTGTATATGAGGCTTTATTCCGTATAGAATTTGGTATATGGTAGGCCCCATCGAGCCTAATAGAAAAGTATTAGATACGTCGTATCCATAACACTGACAGTAGCCCCCGACCTCAATGCAAATGACTAGACTAGGGATGGCACTTATGCCCGATTGCCCGTTTACCCATGGGTAAAAACCCTATTGGGTTGGCTATGTTCTCCATTTTATACCTATGGGTACTCTAACGGGTCAACACCTTTTCCCGATGAGTAAACGGGTGAAGCGGGCCTGGGTATCGTTTACCCAATTCATCTGGCTGACATGTGGGTCCTAAGATATAATACAGAAAGTTAGAAACAAACTCTCTATGTTACCCCTTCCATTCCCCAATATGCACAGCCGCCACACCCATTGTGGGGGTTGTCACCCCGGGGTACCCTATGGACTGGAATCTATGTTCCACTGAAGTAAAAATTGAGAGTCCTCGAGACGTGGTCGATGGCCCGACCCCTTCCTACGGGGCCGGACGTCCCGACCTTTCCCCGAGTCCGACCTTGGTTTTCCTCTCTCGACCCCGTCAACCACGGTCCGACCTCAACCATCCTAGGGACAAGACTTGGCGCGCAAGAAGAAAGAGGGAGGAGACAGTCCCGGTAGGGTCTGACGTCACCCGACAGCACAGTACAGGCGTCTCAGGTAGAGAAGGGATCCTAGGCAAGACAGAGAGAGCATAAGATGCCCATGGTGTATAGGACCTAGCAGACCGTTTTGTACTTTTTCAGATGTTGCTTGTACTTACCTTTTTAGACATAGCTTTATTGGCCCCCCAAGTTCTCTTGTAACTGCCCCCCTTGAACTATAAAAGGGAGGGCACAACAAGGGGGCTAGAGGGAGAGGAGAGAGAGGACGAAGGATTCTCATTCCTAGTTCTTGGCCAGATTGCTTCAAGCCCCAAGAACTCCTCCTTATAATTCTTGTTCTTCACACACCCCAACAAAGAACACTTAACGTAGGCTTATTATCCTTCGGGAGGGCCAAACCAGTATAATTCCCTGTGTCTTACTCTTTGGCTTGTCTCCGGACTCAAGTCGACCATCAGATCCATCGGAAAACAACTTCTCTATCGTTCTCTTTCACCTCTTTGGGCACCCCCTTTGAGGACTGCCGACCCACCCGTCGACAGTTGGTGCGTCAGGTAGGGGCATTGTTCTTTGTTTCATGCGATCTAATGGTGGTTTCCTTCCTCACAGACTTTGTTGTTCCTGCCGGGACGACTTTCATCTTCAGCACCCTGGAGTTCCGCACCAATGACTTCCGTCGCCTCACTCTTTCTCAGGCGGCCTCCGACGAGCTGAAGCGTGTGGTCGCGCCGCCGCATGCGGTGGAGAGGCTTATGCATGCGGCTTTGCGCCCGGTGGCCTCAGACCTCAAGATTCGCACGGCCGACGGGGTTCGGCGGCCTAGGCCTTCCCGGCGGCCGCGCAGCGGCCCGGCGCGGGTGGACGGCATGTGGACCCAGGTCAAGTGCCCTAATCGGCTCTACCCGTGCATTCTGCTTCCTCGTCGCGAGGGTCATCTGCTTTGCCCTTGCGTGCTGATGGGTGTACTTTCATGCCTGCTAGCGCAGCAATTCCTGGCAAGGTCACCCGCCACACCTCTCTTTCTTGCATAGCGTCAGCTGGGTGGATCCGTGGCCCAGTGTTCATTCCTGGTAACCGTTGGCCCGCCAACTTCGTCATGATGGCGGAAGTGGTGTTTGATGATGAGGCCACGGGCTCTCAGGAGTCTGACGCCCATCGCAACGCGCCATACCCGCAACAAGGGGCGGGTCGCGTGGCGCGAGCAGGCCCGTTGACCCCACATCAAGCCCCGACGCCTGGAGTTCGACTTCACCATGGAGTTCGAGGGGAATCAGGTCTTGCGGACACCTACGGTCAATGGTCTCAATGGTCTTCCAGACTCTCCGGAGGTCCGGAAGGCCATGGCCATGACTCAGGCAGCCGCTGCAGATCAACATCCCGGACCCGTCCAAGCGCCCCACCAGGAGCGCTCGGCGCTCAAGATCGTAGTCGTAGTGGAGTGCTGGTCAGTCGGCCTCCCCGTGTCCTAACAAGGACGTGGCCACGAAGACCGGGGCTGCCCCGGGTGGCATGACCCGTCGCCTCAGAAGCGTTCGCATGGCCGAGCACCAAAGGAGCTTGTACACGGGAGATCTGCGTGAGATAATCATGCAAAGGGTTGACGCACACAATGTTGTCGAGCGGCACGCTGCGGTCGAAGGCACCAGGATATGCGCCATCGGGATGAGTATGACCGGGTGCATGGACCTCCTGATGAGGCCCCCGGCGTCGTGCCTTGACATGATGGCTTTGCGACCTTCACCACCAAACTCTGGCGGGTCACATGGCCCAAAGGTTTATGACCGACGGGGATCGACCGCTACGACGGCAAGACTGACCGCACCCTGTGGCTCCAGTTGTACAGCATAGCTGTTCGAGCCACAAACGGCAATGCCAACGTAATGGCGAACTACCTCCCGGTCATGCTGGCACCAACTGCCATTAACTGGCTCGCATGCCTCCCCGAGAACTCCATCGATTCCTGAGATGATCTCTGCGATGCTTTCGTTGCCAACTACCATGGCACTTGGTAGCGTCCGACCACTCGCTACGACCTCCATCAGGTCCGGTAGCGGGCTAGCGAGTCCATCCGGGACTACATCCGACGTTTCTCAGAGCGTCGCAACACGGTTGCAAGCATTACCGATGAACATGTCATGCGCATTTTCTCCGAGGGCCTTTGAAAGCCCTCCGAACTATTCCGCTTCCTCGTCCGGACGAAGCCGACCACCACGGCTGAAGTGATCGCCATAGCCGAGAGCTTCGTCGATGCCGAGGACGCCGAACGACACGAGATGGTTGCTCCTGAGCCTCGCCTCCCAAAGGAGCCCCGGGGCAAGGAGCGAGTGAATCCCGAACACCGCTTGCCCAGAAGACCGTACCACTAACCTCTCCCACGAGCTCGACGAGACGAGGTGAAGCGAAAGCAGACCCCAGAAGTTGCGGCCATTGAGAGGCCTGGCTCAAGGGGAGAGCCGTCGTGTGAATCATTCTAGGAGGCATTGGATAGACCATGTTTCCTTCACCCGGAAGGTAATCACACCATCCGACAGTGCTACACCCTCCAGGACCACATGGCCTGGGAACCTCAGAACCCCCGACCTCCGAGGCATCGGAAAGGGAGGACTGCATACCCGAAGCGCTGGAAGGAAGATCACCGATGGGAGGAAGGCTTCCAGGAGCTGACCCACACCATTAGCATGATCCTCGGAGGTGAGGCGACCTCGGAAAGTCGACGCCAACAGAAGCTCCTCTCCCGACGAGTGAACGCCATATCCTCCGAGCCGTCTGAGCGCCTCCGATGGTCGGATGATCAATGGGCCAACGTTCCAAAGCCGGGTCGGTTCCCACTGGTGGTGGACCCGGTGGTGCTCAAGGTGTGTCTCAAGCGTGTCCTCATCGATGGGGGAGCGGTATCAACGTCCTCTTTCGAGGAACCCTCCGCGAGCTCAGGGTCTCGCCCTCCGCTCTCGAGCCCATGGACTCGCGGTTCTACGACATCGTCCCCGGTCGGGCAAGCCTACCCCTCGGAGTCATTTCCCTTCCCGCTACATTTGGGACGCGAGAGAACTTCCGCACTGACTTTGTCAGGTTCTACGTGGCGGACTTCGAGGCGGCTTACCACGCGGTGCTCGGCCGACCGACCCTCGCCAAACTCATGGCGGTCCCCCATTACACGTATCTGGTCCTCAAGATACCGGGGCCCCATGGGGAATTCTCCTTGCGAGGGGATGTCGCAACCTCTCACGCCTACGAATACAAGAGCCTCGCCCTGGGTGCAGCTGCCGATCCTTCGGCTCGCCTCGGAGGATTCACCCCTGCTGCCGATTCCAAAGAAAAGGCACCAATGAGGGAGGACGACCCTGGCCCTGAGCCGCCCACATCAACACCCTCCGCAGGTTTCGCCGAGTCCAAGGTTGTCGCCCTCTCAGACACCGATCCCTCCAAGACGGCGTTGATCGGCTCGCACCTCAGGAAGAAATAGTAAAGCGTGCTCGTCGACTTCCTGCGCGCGAACATCAAAATGTTCTCTTGGAAACCGGCAGACATGCCGGGATTACCCAGGGAGTTGGCCGAGCATTAACTTCATGTCCTCCCCGACGCCAAGCCGGTCAGACAAAGGCTGTGTCGGTTCACTCAAGAGCGCAAGGATGAGATCCGGAAGGAGTTGACTAGACTGTTAGACGTGGGTTTCATTCGTGAACTGTATCATCCAGAATGGTTACCCAATCCGGTCCTTGTAAAAAAGAATGAGAAATGGAGAATGTGTGTTGACTATACCGACCTCAACAGGCATTGCCCTAGAGACCCATTTACTCTTCCCCGCATCGATCAAGTCGTTGACTCCATCGCACGGTGTTTCCTCCTGTGTTTCTTGGATTGCTACTCAGGCTATCATCAGATAGGCCTCAAAGCGTCCGACCAGGAGAAGACGTCTTTCATTACGCCATTTGGGGCCTTCTATTACACCACGATGGCCTTCGGTCTAAAGAACACCGGGTCGACCCTACCAGCAGGCTGTCTAGCGTTGCTTGGCCAGCCAGATTGGTCACTATGTCGAGGCCTACATAGACAACATCGTAATTAAGACGTGGATCCCCGATGACCTCCTGTCCGACATAGCTGAAACATTTGTGAACTTGCGCAAGTACCGACGGAAGCTTAATCCCGAGAAGTGTGTCTTCAGTGTGCCCTCCGGGAAGCTTTTAGGCTTAGTCGTCTGCAGCCGAGGAATTGAGCCAAACCCCAAGAAGATCTCGGCAATCCTGAATGTGCGGAATCCAACTTATGTTAAGGACATGTAGAAGCTCATGGGTTGCATGACGTCTCTCGGGAGATTCATTTCCTGACTCGGCAAGCGCGGCGCGCCGTTCTTCAAGCTGGTCGAGAAGGGCAAAGATCTTCTATGGACGAATGAGGATGACAAGGCCTTTGCCGAGTTCAAACGCCTATTGATCACGCCGCCAGTCCTCACCACTCCGAACCCCGAGGAACAGTTGCTTCTGTATGTTGCTGCGACCATGTCTGTCGTCAGTACGGTGCTGGTTATCAAGTGCGTAGAGGAGGAGTGTCGCGCTTACCCGTTCCAAAGACCCGTTTACTATGTATCTGAGGTCCTCGGGCCGTCGAAAATGTGCTATCCGCAGGTGCAGAAGCTGTGTATGCAGTCCTCATCACCACCAGAAATCTAAGACATTACTTCCAGGTTCACAAGGTGGTGGTGGTGACCGGGTTCCCCCTTGGGGACATCATTCGGAACTGCGAGGCCACTGGGCGGATAGTCAAGTAGGCCTTGGAGATGGGTGGATTTTCCATCGATTAGAAGCCGCATAGCGCCATCAAGTCCCAAGTCCTTGCCGACTTTGTGGCCGAATGGATAGAAATCCAGCTTCCGCCGACTTCCGAAACTCGGCCGACCTAGACCATGTATTTCGACGGCTCCCTCGACATTGATGGCGCTAGAGCTGGCGTGCTTTTAATTTCCCCAAAGGGCGAGCATCTCAAGTACGTCCTCCAGTTGCTTTTCAAAGCGTCAAATAATGTCGCCGAGTACGAGGCCCTGCTCCATGGCCTCCGAATCACCAAGTCCATCAGTGTTGGCCGCCTTATGGTGTACGGCGACTTGAAGCTGGTAATTAGCCAGGTCAAAAAGGATTGGTCCTGCTCGAGCAAAAAGATGGACGCCTATTGTGCCGAGGTCTAAAAACTCGAGGGCAAATTTAGTGGCCTCGAGTTCCACCATGTTCTCCGAGACGCCAATTCAGCGGCCAACCATCTGGCTAAGCTCGGGTCTTCCTGAGCCTCCGTTCCGCAAGGGATCTTCCTCCACGAACTACACAAGCCGTCGATCAAAGACTCGGAGCTTCCCGAGCCTGCCCCTCCGCCTCCAGCCGAGGAGGTTCTTGCCGTCACCGACGTCCTAGATGACTGGCGTCGAGAGCTCATTGACTATATCACTACCAAGGTGCTTCCTTCCAACAAAGCCATGGCCGAACGTGTCGTCTGACGCAGCAAGCAGTATGTTGTGGTGGGCTCCGAGCTGTTCAAGCGTGTGGCCTCCACCCGAGTACTCTTGTTGTGTGTTCCCCAGGACCGTGGAATCCAGATCCTCGGTGAAATTCACTCGGGTACCTGTGGCAACCACACGGGTGCAAGGACGTTGGTCGGCAAAGCCTTTCGCATGGGCTACTATTGGCCAACCGCCAATGAGGATGCCAAGGAGCTAGTTCGGCGCTGCTAGGGGTGTCAGTTTTTCACCAAACAACACCATCTTTTGGTGTAGGCTCTCCAGACGATCCCTCCGTCGTGGCCCTTCGCATGCTGGGGGCTCGACATGGTCGGTCCGATCCCAAAAGCACCCGGTGGTTTCACCCACCTTTTTGTTGCGATTGATAAATTCACGAAGTGGACTGAAGTAATGACGTTGAAAGCTTGCACTGCCAAGAAGGCGGCCGAGTTCATCGAAGGCATTACCTTCCGCTTCGGCATCCCAAGGGAAATCATCACCAACCTCGGTACGTAGTTTACCGGGAATGATTTTTGGGAATTCTGTGAAGAAAGATGCATCGAGGTCAAGTATGCCTCGGTGGCGCACCCCCGGGCAAACGGGCAGTGCGAACATGCTAATGGCTTCACCAGACTTGTCCGTAGACGACCGAGATCACTCATCAGGATCTACTCCACGAGGAAGACGGCCTTGAGTTTGACCGAATGCCTTTTGATCATCGGTCCGTTGACGGCCTAAGTCGCTCGGCATGAACAATCTATAGTGGTAGCTTTTCCCGAGCTCGACTGCCTGCCCTTCGGATTCGGACTGTTGAAGGACAAGGTCGCTCAGTCGGTCTGTCACATAGCGACGCGTCGAGTGTCCAAAAAAATTCGGACATATCGTGAGTCGCAGGCGGCATACAAAGGAGACTGAAAAAGTCTTCTTTATCATATTTTGCGGGGTGAAGATCATACATAGGTCCCGAGGTCCCCCTAACCTACAACTCCATATCGGCAATGATCTCTTCCGCCGCTGGCTCCACGGCGGCGTAGGCGTCATCGACGTCACCCTCTTCGACGGCAACAGTCCACCCATCGGCAACCACGTTGATGCCAACCCAGGGGTACAGCTCTTGTACCACTCCAGGGACATGTGCTTATGCTGGGATGATTGCAATTGCACGCCCAACACATTATCATGTTTCCAAAGCACCCCAGCACGTGCACATGCTGTACCACACCAAGGACGTGTGTCACCACCATCTCTACCACACCCAGAGAGTAGGCCCGGAGAACCTCCTTTGGGTCGGCTGTCATCATGGGAACGTGCATCTTCACAAACGCCAGTTGCGGCACAACACCAACATCCTGCCATGGCACCAACACCTGGCAGGTGAGGTCCCAACAAAGGAACAAAAAGACAACAAAAGAAGAAGCACCTGAATAAAGGAAGCACCTTAATAAAGGATGAAATCCAAGACTTACCCATTGGCGATGACCTTCGGGGCTCTCGCTCCCATCCCAACCCTTGGTGGAACTGAGCGATGAAGCCTTGAGTCTTAGAGCGCTTAGAGAAAGCAGGAGGTTGCGGAGCGACGGCGGGAGCCTTGAGTCTTCTTTCGAACTAAAGAGATAGGTGGCGTAAGAAGAAAGGAACCTGGATGACCGGATTTAAATAGGGAGCAACGATTGGCTGGGTGCCGTAAATCTCGAAAAGCATGTGTGATGTCGTTTATGACTAGCGCGGAGCATTCGAAGCACCCCCAATCCATCCATCTTCCTGGTGTGCCACGTTGCCCCTGAGGAGAACCTTGACCGTCGGATTCCTAGAACGGCAAACGGCGCCCGCTTGGCTTCCGTTTCCCGTCCCATCCCGTCACAGGGCGTTGCGCCAGTTTCCGTACCCTCAGCGGGACATGACAAAACTCTGCTCAGGGATATCAGAAGACCCCCACTACCCCGGGGCAGTGGCAATCACCCACTCGGGGGCTAGCTTCCGAGCCGACCCCCGGTCATGCTCGGGACTACTAAAAGCCTCTGGGCAGTAGTCCCGACCACATTGCTGGCTTCCGTTGCTTTAGGGTAGTGGATTTCGAGGATTCGTGTGTGGGCTTCCGAGCTAGCCCATCATCGGGGTCGGGACTACTGTAAGCCTCCAGACGGTAGTCCCGACCGAACGGCCCACCTTCATTACCCCGGTGCAGTGGCTACCGGGCCACGATGGGGACAACCTAGGGACTACTGTATGCTCTTAGGAAGTGAGCCCGTCGGGTCCAAAAGAGCCCTTGTTTGATCGACGGGCTATACTCAAGTCAGAAGGTGAGCAAAGGACACTTCAGGCGACTTGACCCTAGACTCGAATGTATCATCCGACACTAGGCTCAGGGGCTACACCTGCCAGGTGCACCTGGGCAGCGCACCTGTAAAAACCAAGAGTTCCCAAGACCTTGATAACCTGCGAGGGACTAGCACCTTGGAAGGAAACTTGACCCTAAGGATGAATGTATCATTCACCCTTAGGCTCGAACTACACACGCAGGTGCACTGGCGGTGCACCGCCAAAATCTTGACTCGATGCTTTGAGGATCCTTTGAAGACGGTGGCGAAGAAGAAGCTCTGATCCTAAGGATGGATGTTCCGTTCTTCCTTAGGCTCGGGGGCTGCTATGGGGAGTGTCACCCTGGGATACCCTATGGACTGGAATCTATGTCCCACTGAAGTAAAAACCGAGAGTCCTCGGGACGTTGTGGATGGCCCGACCCCTTCCTGTGGGGTCGGACGTCCGGACCTTTCCTCGAGTCCGACCTCGGTTTTCCTCTCTCGACCCCGTCAACCACGGCCCGAACTCGACCATCCTTAGGACAAGACTTGGCGCGCAAGAAGGAAGAGGGAGGAGATAGCCCCGACAGGGTCTGATGTCACCCTGGTGATCCCATATTGTGTCAGAAGTGTGTTGACTTGGAAATCACGCACTGGCCTAAGAGATTTGCTTTACTCTAGTGTAGGTCCAAAATACTGCTTCTTAGGTTCGTAGGCATGCCAGTTGGTTTGACCCTGCAACCAACAAGAAATAAAGAAAGAAAGCAAGTATTAGTCTGTAAACAATAACCGATCGGCTGGTGGCCGATGACGTATTGTTTGTTGTTGGGCTGATGCGGTATGCACTGAATCGGCCAGGGAAATTAAACCTAATCGACCGGCTATAGATATTCATAGTATATAATCTAAATATCAAGATACGTTTAAACTAAGTGATTGGGATAGATCGGTAGCGTACCGAGACAGTATAAACCACTTAAGTCCAAAAATACCTTAATATGCAGATTATATATATTTATAGCATTGCCGATGTCATATATTTAATGTGTATCGGCTAGTACTCTGATACCACTTTATACTAAGATATCATTGCAGACTAAATACATTAAACATGAACCGATCAAGTGTTAAGATATCCTAACAGATCGATAACAAGCTTAACATATTTACTTACAGTGAGATCTTAATATAAAGAGCAACTTTAACATATCAAGTAAACATAAAATAGACAAGACAGCTAAAAAAGGTAAGATCGGCTGAAACCCCGATCCTATCTCTAATAGTAACCATGAGATGGATAAATATTATGATTCTAAGTATTACTTAATAGGTCGGACTTAACCGATGCAATATTAAATGTAAGAAGAAATATAAGATCTAAACAAATCTATGAAAACCTTTCGAGATGGTAGATATACCATATAATCTAAATCGACGATGATATCTAACCCTATCGGTTGTTATCTAATAACAGACTAGCCGATTAGGGTTAGATCGCAGTATCGATCTAGGTTATATGGCATATATGATAACTTGACGATTTACGTAAACATGATTAGAGTATCATAATGATGGAAGCACTAATCACGAGAGCGCAAGCAGTCATAACAAGCTTTAACCTTTCGTCGGAGATCGAACTCGATACAACCCAACTAGAAGCAAAAACTCGTCGAAACTATCAAAATAAAAAGGTGGCGATGCGCCGAGATTGTATTGAACTTGATTGTTATTGATTTACAAGGTCCTGGGTTGTATTTATACCCAGATACAAGATAAGTCTTTGGCGGACACAACTCTTATCTCTATTACAATTCAAACTACAGATAAATTTCTAAAATAAACTCTTACTGACATTATCTATAAGGCAACTATTTAAAATATCCCAATTAATAGATACAATTGCCTTTCTTGGACTCTATCCATGTATGGAAATCTCCATGAGGCACTTCAAATGAATCCGAAGATGATTCCAATGTTATTATACCGGGATCAGCTATATCAGCTATCCATATCAGAATCGACTTATTTTGTCTGATTCGGCATCGGTCGACGATCACCTTAGCCAATTCAGTTATCAGCCGACGAACTCCCCAGCAGATCCGGTCTACACTTGGCGCGTACTCTATTTCTGAAAAACCCGATTCCCTGCAAATCAGCTTTGGCCTTAATCCCAAACCTGATAATTTGCTTACCAAATTTGGTCATTAACACACCCGACAACACAGTACAGGCGTCTCAGGTGGAGAAGGGATCCCTAGGCAAGACAGAGAGAGCATAAGATGCCCACGGCATATAGGACCTAACAGACCGTTTTGTACCTTTTCAGATGTTGCTTGTACTTACCTTTTAGACAGCTTTCTTGGCCCCCCAAGTTCTCTTGTAACTTGCCCCCTTGAGCTATAAAAGGGAGGGCAGGGCAAGGGGGCCAGAGGGAGAGAGGGGAGAGGACGAAGGATTCTCATTCCCAGTTCTTGACCAGCTTGCTTCAAGCCCCAAGAACTCCTTGTAATTCTTGTTCATCACACACCCCAACAAAAGACATTGGACGTAGACTTATTATCCTTCGGGAGGGCCGAACCAGTATAATTCCTTGTGTCTTACTCTTTGGCTCGTCTCTGGATTCGAGTCAACCATCAGATCCATCGGGAACAGCTTCTGTATCGTTCTCTTTCACCCCTTTGGGCACCCCCTTTGAGGACTGCTGACCCACCCGTCGACATCCACCCATAGGATTCTTGACGCTTCCTCCCCTCCATGGCAGTCTCCTCGTCTCCTAGGCCTGTGACAATCGGCTCCCCAAGGCCTGACTACCGTCGGCCGACCCCTGTCTGCTTGCCCTCGTCAGCAACGAACGGTGCAACATGGTCTTCGCGGCAACCACCAAGGAAGCAGTTGCATGAATGACCATCAAGGCCATGCATCCTTTCTTTCATCGATGTGTGCATTCTTTCTTCCACCAATGATTATCTATCCCATATTCTATCAATTCTGTGTTTGCCTTTTCAGATCTGGAGTTTATATTCTTCATTTAGTGTATTTTATCAGATCTGTGTGTTGTGATGGATTGGTAGCATGTTCCTGAATCTTGATGCACTCTTATACCAACATTTGAGGATTTGTTTTTTCTTCCCAATCTTTTGATATTAGAGTCTTCAGACATCACATTTACATGCTCATTCATGAGTCGTGACTGCTCCTGCCTTTGCAAACGAGCATACTCGTCGGCATACGACGATCTCGGGCAACGGGCATGGATCGTGTTCTCTACCAGTCATCGGTAACGAGCATGCCTGCGGACAGAAAACATACTGATGGGAACGAGCATGGGTAGTCATTACCCGTGCCCATTGTGCCCAATTGCCATCCCTAGACTGGACTAGCATTCTCGACCATGTAGCCTGAAGACCCATCCTTGTCAAAATCACCTAGTCGTTCTCGAAGAATCGAGTAGGCATGGAATTCTCTACATGTACTCTTTCTTGGTCATGACAGAGAATGTGACCACATTTTGAATTTGGATTGAGGTCAGAAAATTTCATCTCGGCGGGAAACCATCGTTTTGTTTACTCTTTCTTTCTCCTTTTGTACTTTGTGATGTAGAGCATGATCTATAATCATCTTATGTAGGTTCTCATATCTATACAAGATATGTGACCATGTTGCAGAGTTGTTTTTTTGAGCGAAAAGGACCGTGGGGGGAGATCCCCAAGGTACTCAAATTTTAAATAGAGAAGGGAAAAAAGTTCAAGAGCAAATACAGAGCAAACAAACCTTACAAAGCCAACGCCAGCCAGAACCATAACTAAAGAGAAAACACAAGCACAAGATTAAAGACGGGCGCTTAAACAGGGATTACAAAGTTTGGATCCAGGATTCTATGAGTGCTCGTTTAGGCCCTTTAATTCGATGAGATTGGAGCATGGCTTCTTCCTTGAAGTTGAGCGTCCATCTGTCCAGGGAGATCTGGATGCCATCAAAAACCCATCTGTTCCTCAACTCCCATATTTCCCAGGCTGTAATTATGAAAAGTTCCATGGAAAGGGGCAGATTAGATCTCTTCCTGATTATTTACTTTCCTCCAGATTTCCTGATTATCCGCCCAGGCAATTCCAATTTTATCGCAACATTGCTTGGCAAAAGAGCACTCAAAGAAAAGATGCAACACTGTTTCTTCCACTCCTTCGTTACAAATGGAACACAAGCTGTTGGGCTGGACATGAAAATGGTACCTTACTAGGGTTCCCTTGGTGTTCAGTTTATTCATAAGAATTAGCCAGGCAAAGAATTTGACTCTCGAAGTGACTTTGGATTTCCAGATCCAACCAAACACTACTGGGTCTGAGTACCCAAGAAAGCCAAATTATAAAGTTTAGAGGCCATATATTTATGCAGTCCCCATCTAAAAATTATCTTATCTGATCCCCCTGGCAGATCATACTCTTGAATCACTTCTCCTAAGTCCTTTAGTTCTTCTGCTGCTTGTTGTGAGATTGGGATATTGAAAATATCTTCCAGCGCCTCAGCCCCCGCTAACTCTTGAACCAAGGCATTTAAATGTTTTGCAAAGCCTGCCAGGTTTGGAAATGACTCTAAAAGGCAATGTCCTGTCCATCTGTCTTTCCAAAACAATATTGACGAGCCATCTCCCAGGATACAAGTAGTTACCTCGGCATAGAGCTCTTTGAGTCTGAAAATATCTTTCCACCAGAAAGAGCCAATTGGAGCATGTGCGTGAGGTATTCTATTTCCATAATATTTAAACCAAACCTGTCGTACCCAGGGGATGTCCTCTTTGGAGAAGAATTTGTGCAACTGTTTTGTAAGCAAAGCATCATTTTGAAGTCCAATATTTTTTATACCCAGGCCACCTTTCTTCTTGGGTCTTTGAACAAGAGTCCATGCCACTAGATTCCCTCCTCTATTTTTTTTTGAGTTACCCCTCCACAGACATTGCTTTCTGACTATATCAATTCCTTCGATGACCCCTTTTTGAAGTTTAACAGTACACATGGCATAGGTGATAGTTGGGGTGATCACTGAACTGATATATTCCACTCTTGCTGAATATGAGAGGAAATTGGTACAGGCAGAAAGTTTTTTTTCCACTTTATCTAGAAGGGGCGCAAAATCTTCTATTCTTGGTTTTGAGGCACCCAAGGGTAAACCTAGGTAGGTAAAAGGTAATGATCCCACCTGGTAGCCTAGGGTTTTAGATAGTACTTCCATTTTATCAGGTGAGACATTGATGGGAAGCATCAGGGATTTGCTGAAATTTACCTTCATTGAGAACTCTTTAACTTTGCTCTATCATGGGACTTATTCTTGTATGTATTGAAACTTGAAGTTACTAATCTGGCGTCTATCTAGTTGGAATAAATTTCCAACTACTGTGTGCCTTGGGACCAGTATATTTCTTTTGCTCTATTATCTGACCTTCCTGAAATCAATTACTCGGGAAAAAATGTTACATAGTGTGGGATCTCCTCCGGAGAGGTTAACTCCACAATACCACATAACCTCCCAGGAGTATGGTTATGCGTGAAATAGTACAGATACATAAACTTCGTATGTTTTTACAAATTAATAATGTACAAGTATAAGTTATACAATACAAAAAATGCGACACTTCCACAGGGATAGCCCTAGTGTAGAGTCGACCTGGAGTTCATGTCCTTCCTTGGCTTCAAGATTTCCTGGAGATGTTATATGTAAGGGTGAGTATCAATGGTACTTAGCAAGCAAAACTGAACTCAATGCCACATGGATAATTATGCAGGATGTCTAAAAGAAATCTAAATTATAATTTTATTCTTAGCATGAAGATATATTATATTCTTCTTTTTAAAATATTCTATGTAAACATTTAAGAATAGGAATTATAAACTTAACTTTAGACTAATCCTATATTCTACCCCTTCCTATAAATATGCAAGATATCTTATAAAGGATAATATAATCCTAGCCTTAACATGATTTTACACCATATAGATATGCATGATATAAGCCTAATCTTAATGTGATTCCATACTATACATAAATAGGTATACATGATGTTCTAAAAGGAAATAACCTAAGCTTAACCTTAACATGAACCTAGGTTATATTCTTTCCTATAATTATTTACATATGAATGTTCAAATTTTTAAGATGCCATTTTAGAAAAATTGCTTATGCCATTAAACTGGATTCACCCATAGACACAACTCCATTAACCGGGAGTACGGCGTATTCGAATACAATGGACTCTGCAGCGTCTGTCCAGCTTTACCCGAGAATTAACCTTAGTTAGCCAGACTAAGGGTAACTTAGCATTTATATAGTTCTAACCTTTTCTGATATGTGAACGAGACCGGCGGGCTATCTTAATAGGAGCACAAATTCTAACCAGTAACTGGTGGATCCATCTCCTATTTAATATCTATTCATCACACACTTGCCCCGGCTTGGTGAAACCTGCGTTGCTTTAACAGACGATACCGATTTGGTTAGTATCGGCATTTTTATCCGCTGTTTACATAGTTGTCCACCAATGAGACTTTCTCCGAAACCTCCAATGCTGTACGCGTATATATAAATCCCCTAAGTCCCCAGGGAGATCGAAGAGAACTATATAGTTGCAGTATAACCGGTCCAACGGATGGGCGAAGCTATGTCCTTATTCTGGCACAAGAGTTTTTATATTTTCTAACATACAGCCAAAACCATTCTTATATCACATGAAATGATAGGATTTATATTTACCTATCACATAAAATAATAGATCATTTCTCTATTCTACCACATGAGATAACTTCCTATGAGCATGGATGAAATACTAGCACATGTGATAATGCTTACCCTATTATGTTGATAGTTTTATACCTAGTCCAAGTTATTAAGATATTTTCTAAGGAGAAGGAGAATATATCTAATCATAAGAAATAATAAACTTCTCATTTTCTATATAGGAATGATTCTAATGCATGAAATAATGATTTATATAAGATTAGAAACTTCCTTATATTTACATGGATTATTGACATACATAGTCTAGTGAATATTTAAAACTATATAAAATGATAAGTTATAGCTATCTAATCTAACTAACCCATCCCGCAAAATATATTTTAACAAAATGTACTATTTATAACATGAAACTTATTATTTTTAATTTTATGAATGATCAAGGATAGTTTGACTTGCCTTCGGGACCATTGGTCTTGAACTCTTTATTTCTCCTAATAGCAGTGAAGGTGTTCGTATCGATGATATGGTCAGCCTTGTTTCCTTTATGAACTCGACGTCGCAACCTATCGGTAAATGATAAAATAAATCAAACGAACAATTCTAGAGAAGCACCAAATAAACATAAAAATTTAAAAAGAGTTTGAAAAGTGTTTTTGGAGTTCTTAAAGAAAAATTTAGTTATTAGATCCTAAAACTTAAATTTTTGGCTTGAGTAAAATAAAGAAAATAAGAAGAGTGTTTGAAATATTTTAGAGAGAAAATGGGTAATTTTTGGAGTTTTAAAATAGAAAGATTATTTGCTGGATTTTAAAGTTTAAATTTGAGCTTGAATAAAAAATGGAAAATATTTCAAATATTTTTAAGGAGAGCAAATAAGTTTGTAAAAATAAAATAAAATTTAGAAAGAGTCAAAGGGATCAAACTATTTTTCCGAGTTATTTATCAAGTCCTAGGATTTAAAATTTGGATTTATTTTAAAGCAAAAAGATTTATAAAATTTGGAGGTTAAAAATATCTAAAAAGGAAGATAGATAAATTTGATGAAAATAAAAAGGAATTTGAGTTTGAAAGGTTTGAAAGGGTTTATTGGTTAATTAGGGAAGAATCTAATTTTCTAAAAGTTATTTCTAAATTTTCTAATTCTCTTCCTTCTTTTCTATCTCTTCAAAAAATAAAAATAAAGTTAATAGAAAAAATGGGTCCAAGCTGGAGACCCCATCTTCACATTCAACTCACCTAACCAGTGGGCTATACTCTTTTTCTTCCTCCTAATTCCCTTACTTTCTTTTCTCCCTTGTCCTTTCTCTCTTTCTTTTCTTGTTCATCTTTTCTTCTCTTTTTCGACTCGGGCAGCCACCGGTAGGGAGAGAGTAAACGGCGGTGAGGGTAGCCGGTTCTTGGGGTTGAGGGGATCCTTGCGCATCTATGAGACATGGTGGTGAGGGCAGCCGATTCTTGGGGTTGAAGGGATCCTTGAGCATCTAGGAGACATGGTGATCCCATTTTTGAGCCTAGCCGGTCCGGAGAGGCGGCGACAAGGGCTAGCGACGGTGGACTCATGGCGGCGGCAGAGATGCTCGCCGGTGCAATTTTTCGACGACTATGGGGTCAAAATAATAAGTCCTAGAGCATCTACACATCACCAGGAAGCTAGATAGATGATTCATTTGCTCGAAAATGCGCTAGAGTGATCCCACACCATTCGCATGGCGGCGGTTGAAGCAGAGGATCTCCGACGGCTTGCCGATGGTGGATTTCCGGCAACAATACGGCTCGGTAAAGTTAGGGGAAATATAATTCTTGATGAGAGGATCGCAGTGGTACCTTTGATTTGAAGAAGGATCGATCGAGGATGACGAATTTTAGAAAATCGCTCGGTGCAGCTAGAACTAGGGTTCTTCGATGTTCTTGAAAATTTGACCAGCACACAGATTAAGTTTTAGGGAATTTTGGGAGTAAGGTAGAAGGAGAGATAAGGAACAAATTTGGTATTAAAAATATTAGCTGAGATGCCCTATTTATAGCCGTCCATGTCAATTTTGTGACGCGGCAATGTCGGTTACAACAAGTTGGTCCGATGAGAAGGTGAGGTCGATGCCGACAGTGTTCCAATCGCAATTTATCATGTGTGCATGAGGATGGGGATGGTCAATGTCGGTGGTATGCTCCACTGGGCGAGGGCCGACGCCCCTGGCTTGGTGGCCTAAATAATGGCGGCCAAAACAAAGTGACTATGGTAGTGTGGCTTATAGTAGTTTGCTGTGGATAAATTTGGTGACGATGGCACCTCAATCCGATGTGAACATGTGGTCAAGATGAAGATGGTGATTTTGAGTCGGTTTGAGCTCTTGGGATGGAGTTGGCTCCCACGGTGTGCCGAGAAGCAGCGGCGGCCTCTGTTGGGATGAGCCGGGAGGGAAGAAGAAGAAGGGAAAAGAAGGAAGGAGAAGAAAGGAAAAAGGGGAAAAGAAAAGTGAAGAGAAAGAAAAAAATAAAAGGGAAGAAAAATTTGGGGAAAAATTTTAGTAAGAATTTGATTTAGAATTTAAAATCTATGAAGTTCAACTTTTTGGGAATTTTACTCAAATCAAAAGTCAAATTGAGATTTTTAAGGAAATAGAGAATAAAGATTTATTTGATTTTTATTTTTGAATTAAAATTAGAGAAAGTTTAAAAATAATTGAATTTAGAGTTTAAAGTTAATTTAAATTCAATTTTTGGAAATTTATTTGAATTAAATATTAAATTAAAACTTTTCAAAAATAAGGGCAAGAATTTATAAATTTGGGATTTTTAAAACAAGAAGAATAAATAAAGAATGCAAATAAATTTTTGGGGATTTTGAATGTTTTATAATAAGCTTGGTTCGCAAAAATTTTCTACATTGATTTACAAGTTTTTTTAAAAGTGTGGAATTTTGAGGCTGTGACACATAGTGTCGACGGGATGGTCGGTAGTCCTCCGAGGGGGTTACCCACGGAGGTGAAAGAGTGGTCGGGGCGTCTCACCGATGGGTCTGATGATCGACTCGAACACTAAGTGAGCCAAGAGACAAAGAGATTTTTATATTGGTTTAGCCCTTCTGGAGGATAATAGGCCTACGTCCAGTGTTCTTTGTTGGGGTGGTGTATGATCAAAGTTTACAAGATGAAACTAAACTGAATCCTCAGTGAACTATGTGCGAACCGAGGAGTGGAGGCGGAGCCCCTTGCCCGTGCGTCCTGCCATCCCTTTTATAGTCCAAGGGGGCAGTTACAAAGGGGCTCTTGGGGCTCAAGAAAACTTGGTCATAAAGTAAAAAAGGAAGTACAGATATATCCTGAAAAGTATAACCAAATCGTCTTGGACTCTACTCGCCGTGGGCTTCTTGTGCGCTGCCTTTCCTCAGGATCCACCGTCTGCCAGGGTCCTATGCGCGCAGTGTTATCAGATGATGTTGTTTCCTGTCGGGTGGTCTCCTGTTTGTCCCGTCTGTGAGGCTTACCAAGGAAGCCTCGCTCTCGAGGATGGGGCGTCCCTTTTAGGGTCGGGACAAAAAGTTGAGGTCGAGAGGAGCGGATTGAGATCGGACCCGGGGGCAGGGGTCAGGATGTCCGACCTTGCATGAGGTCGGGCCACCAACCCTGGCCTGAGGTCCATCGGTCCGCTCCAGCCGGTCTTCTTTCCCTTGCGTGGGCTATCCCGGGGTGATATCCCCCACACATAGAAAGCCTCCCAAGCAAGCACTCAGGAGTAACATGATATGAATTGAAAACATTCAAAATAAATTATATCTATGTGTGACGATAAACGAGTACTCTCATTATAGTTGCCTCAGCTTGGCAGTGTCATGTACTAATCCAATAGTGTCAAGCGTCCCCGACCGAGGTTCTAAGACCCGGTGATTAGTCAATCTAACGTAGAAGGACAATAGAAAAAAGTCGTCAACCAATAACAATATGAGAAGGAGGTATTAGCGGACAAATATTGCACACTTGATATGTATAAAAACTTAAAGGTGGGAGGATCAAACAAGGAGCAGGTGTAGCCGTATCCCGATCACTCGTAAAGGTGGGAGGATCACTACAATCTCTGGTTGAGTGAAGATCGGGTGTAGTCGTACCTCGACAACTTGTAACAATAGGAGGATCGCTACAATATCTAGTCGAGTGAGGACTGGTGTAGTCATATATCGACCACTCCTAGAGGTGAGAGGATCGCTACCATCTCTGGTCAAGCAAGGACTAGGTGGAATCATACCTCGAGCACTTTTAGAGGTGGAAGGATCGCTACAATCTTTGGTTAAGCGAGGACCAGGTGTAGTCATACTTCGACCACTCATTAATGTGGAAGGATCGCTACAATCTCTGATCAAGAGAGAACCAGGTGTAGTCATACCTTGACAACTTTTAGGGGCGCTTGGATTGGTTACTAGATGTGTATCTAATGTGGCCAACATAACTTCACATATCTTTTTTAACCGACTTACAAGCATATCAAACATTCGTTCGTAATCATGTCGGGTGATCAAACCGACAATGTTCATGAGAAGGTTGTCCATAACAACCTTTTCGCAAATAGACCGAGCATTATCAGTACTAGATGTGAGTCAAGCTGCCAATTTTTTTGGTAGGTTTGGCTCGACAAATCTTCATTTGTTCGAGAATGTTCCCGATAATAAGACGTATTCAACCTACGCCTTTTAGGATACGCGATGTCTAAGTGGACGCTGAATTACTTTCTAAAAAATATTTTTCTAGTAGACAACATATATAACATAGAATATGGAGTATGTAGTCAAAAACTGCATAAATTTGTATAGACATATGTCAAATATATCTACGAAATTAAGAGTGATTTAAAAACCACTCTTACTAAGTACCTTGCTGTGGTGTGTGTTTCCTGGTTTTGCTCTTTGTGTATTGATTTTTGTCACTCTTCTCGGGACATGTGCAGAAGAGCCCTTGCAATACAATCTGTTGATGCTTGCCTTTTCTCCTGTGCACGTTGTCGGGTGAGGAGGACTTTGAGCTAGCACGTGCTAGCGTGGTTGGCTTGGCAGAGGTTGATGCCGTGACCAGCTCGGACTCAGCAAGCCTACGGGATATTTGAACTTTAAGTCACATTAGATATTTATACATCAATTTAAAAAACTAAAAATAAATTAATTATAAAAATAATTACAAAATCGAAGGATAATTCACGAGACATATTTTTAAAGACTAAATAATTTATAATTAACAAATGTTTCTTGTAGCATTAATATGAGGGGTGTTATTTCAGATAGCTCACAGAGTGGAGTCAAGGTCAACTGAAGTTGGACCAGGGGTTCTCGGGACGGGGTCGGCAGCCCAACCTCCTCTTGGGGTTGGTCGTCCCACCCTCCTCCCAGGTCCGACTTCGATGTTCCTTCTGGACTTCAACTCATCGGTCTGACCTCAGATTTCCTCGGAAAGAAAGGCTTGCCTTGCAAGGCTTGCAGGGAGGCAAGGAGGAGACAACCCAATATAAGATGACGTCACTCGACAAGACTACACTGATAGTACCTGTGGAGGACGGATCCAAAGGCAGGATAAGACACAAGATGCCCACGGCACGCAGGACCCGGATGGATCTCTATGTACTTTTCAGATATTATTTGTGCTTGCTTTTTAGTCTTTAGTCTTAGCTTTCTTGGCTCTCAAGTTTTCTTGTAGCTGTCCCCTTGAGCTATAAAAGGAAGAGCAGGATGAATGGGCACGGGGAGAGCGCTCTGAAAACTCTTCTCTAAACCCTAGTCTTTGGAGCGAGATCCAATCTCTAGAACACCGAAGAACTATCTTCATTGTAATCCTTGTTCATACACCACCCAACAAAGATCACTGGACGTAGGCCTATTATCCTCTGGAAGGGCTAAACCAGTATAAACTCTCTTGTCTCTTGGTTCATTTGATTCCCGAGTCGATCATCGGATCCATTGGTGAGATGTCCCGAACACTCTCTTTTACCTTATTGGGTAGCTGTTAATTCTAAAATTTGGTATGCCCTGAATCCCTCATCGACTCAAGGTTCAAATTGGCTTAGAGCCAGTATCGGCTTAGAGTTTTGGTCAGCCGATGAGAATTTTCCCTTATCAGTATCTCTAGCAGTCGGATTTTTATCAGATTTGGTTTGGAAAGATCTTATCCAGAAGAGACCGAGTTCGAGGAGGATGCGGCTTGTATCTATTAATTAGGAAGAATTTGTTAGCTTTCTGTTTTATCTTTAGAAAAGTTTGCTTAGTGTCCGATAAGGACTATATATGTTTTCTTTTATCTTTAGAAAAATTTTAATCGTAATCTGTTAAGATTTTTGTTAGCCTGCGGGTATAAATATGTAAGCCCGAGGTTCATGTAAACATATCTATCGATCAATATAATTTGGAGTATCGTCACCCTTTTTATCTGTTCTACTTTATTATCTGGCAGAACTTGGCACCTGACGCGGGGCTCCATCGGCTTCGATCTCTGGCGAAGGGGTAAGTCCAAGGTCCTGTTGGCTCAGGCAATCGTATTGGCTACGTTGGCGTTGTCCAAGGCTGCATCAGTACATTCGACCTCTTGGATTGCGTCGATTCGGTTAACATCTTTGCCTGATTATTTATCATATGTCTCTGTTGAATCTAGTCCTAATATCTTGATTTAGCTCTATCGGTTGTTTCTTGCTTTAGGGTTTTTATCGGTACTGACTAAATTGTTTACTAGATTAGATTAGCTTAGGCATCCATCACCCTGAAAATTAGTCAAGGGCTTGATTGTCTAGATATTGTGTTTGTTTTTATACTTAGTGCTGTATCAGTTCAGTTTGACCTACTAAGTCATGATTAGAACCGTAATCTCTAGCCTGCCTGTTGGCTGTCAATAAGGATTTCATCGGGGTTTCAGCCGATGAGTTATCTGGACGTTGCATCGGCTTGTAAGGATTGCATATGAGTTGGTTTTTAACCGATGACAATAGAGTGTTCATCGTTCAGATCAATGTCTATTTTATAATATGATTGGTTTATGCTATACTATATTATTGTATCATCGTGTTATCGTCGGTTGATCGTCTTTATATAGATGTTTGCTCAGCATACGGTCGATGGGTTAAAACCTTAATTGCATCGGCCGACATCGGCATCGGCTGGAATCGCGACATCGACATCGGCTGGAATCGCGGCATCGTCTTATCAATCGATCGGCTATTTTGGCTATCAGCCTATTAGCTATTATGCTTTATGTTTTGCTACTTTGTATATTTTGTTAGTGGCGGGATCAAACGGCGACCCTCGCACCTTATCGATTTTAGGACCTGCACTTGAGCTAAGCAGATCTCCCAGGCCGCGTGTGTAGCACGCGAGATCCACATCGGCGGTACAGATTTGGCGTCAACAATAGTCCCCTTGGAGGACTGTTGACCATCCGTCAACAATTACATCGTCAAATCATGGTGTAATTAGGCTCATCAGATTCGTATCACGAATAATTCACCAATTATAAATGAGCTTTATAAATAGTTTATATTTAATACTTAAAAATAATAACATGTGATAGGGACTAATTTTTTAGTCCTCGGGAACCAAACGGCCCTTATGCTTTGCAACGCTGTAGTGCAATTGTTCTCGGTATGAAAGAAATGTACTTGACCTGGCCATACCAACACGTGTGGGGTCATGATCATCTGACCAGGACACGGGTTTGCCGCTCAATTGTGTATTCAGGAAAACACAAGAGGCGTCAATGTCGGATACCGCCCGATGAACGGTAGAAGTTTTTATGGCGGATGTCAGCTCGGTAGTAGTTGGTCCGAGATAAGGTCTCATGGTTGATAACCTTGAACTAATTTAATCCGCAGTGGCGATGTCTTCACAAAGATTGAGATGGTAAAAGTTATGATCTAGAGAGAAATATACTTTGGCCGGGTCATGTCTTTCAAATTCGAAGTCGTCGAAACATTAATGTCTTATAAAGATTGAGATCGAGGGTTTCGATCAGAAAAGAACACATTTCGGTTAGGTCATATCTTCCAAATCCAAAGTCATCAAAGAATATTTTTTTGTCAGAAAATTTGTCTCTTGAACTCATCTCATCGAAATCCTTTAGCACCAAGCCTCCTGCGGGACGTGTCATTGTCGATGGGTTGTACTCGTCTATGTTATTTATAGAGTATGAGGTTATTACTAAGATATAAACAAGATTATAGAAAAAAGATAGAAGACAGATATTTTTATACTGGTACGACCCTCTAAATATTAGTATATAGTAAACCTTGTCAAACCTTACGTAAAAATATATTTTTAAGGTACATCTTACATGTGACACTGACAACTAGTTTTAATATGCCCTTAGCTAACTTCTACTCTTAGAAACAGAAATTCAAATATGAGCCACGAAATCGATGAAATGGCTCCAAATACTTTTGAAATTAACTCCTAAAATTCAAAATCGCAGGCATAACTATCTCGTGTAGTCGCGTAACCGAGGCTGGTCGGTACAAACAAATTGTCAAGTCAGAATGGATAAGCAGCGTATACAGTATACTCTACTCCCTCCCTCCAATAAAAGAAATCCTGAAATTTATATTTGAACACTCATAATTGGATAGTTTAAATCTTATCAAAGTTAAACAGAAAGAGTATTATTTTTCTTTCTTCCATTCGAATCTGTGCAGTGCACAACTGCACATCTTACCAAAGATCACGTTGCCTGTCCATTCCGACTAGCTTGGGCGCTCTCCCAGGCTTTCCCGACAATCACACTGTCCTACTTCTTTCACATTTGATATTTTATTTTATAGGTTGCTTTGATTTTATTTTTAATTAATTTTTTAAAATTTAATTACTTTTATAAAAAATCAAACAATATCTATAAAATTAAATTAATTTTATTAAATATATCATTAAATATATTATGTTTATTTTATGTTAAAAGTATTATTTTTTATAAACTTAAAATTTCAAAAGCGACTCTAATTCATATCCTAACAAGTCTCTTGTCTTATGCGGCATCTGCATATGGCCTGCACACGTGTAGTAGTGCACGTACGTATCCGTGCTGTCCGCGATGACAACACTGAGGCCAACCTCATTTAAATGAGACAAAGCTCTTTCAATAAAATAATGTCAAAAATAATTTTATTTTACTATTTTATAGAATCATTTTATTATTTAATGGATCTTATTATTTAAGATAAGATGAAATGAAAGAGGTTTTAGTGGAGGTTTCATACTGTTTTTAAGACGGAATGAAACTTAATATATTTTCAAATATTTCAATTATGTTTTATCTTTTTAAAAATAATGTCTGAAAGATTTTATCTTTTAGGATAAAATTTTTCTATTATTTTTCTTATGTACGAAGCTCTAAATGAAACCTTATTAACAATGGTATGACCGGTTTTTTCTATGGCACCTTTCCCAACCAACCTGACCATGCTCGCACAGACTCACAGGAACAGCTCCAGTAAATTAAACTTTCATCTGTAAATCTGGAATCTGCTTAGTACTAAAAGCCCACCGAAACAGATTATCTACCAGTACTCTCTTCGTTTCAATTACGAAGGCTTTTAATCATCAATTTATTTGATATTATATTATTAATAGCTATGAAATTAATATCAAATAAAAACATTTTATAATACAAATCTAATGATATAACATACATAATAGAAGATATTGCTAATAATTGCTAATATAATTATTAGTAAAAATTTATCGAGTTTGATTTTCTATAATAAAGACTTTAATTTTGATAAGAAGAGTACTGTTCTACTAGCTGGAACAGTAAAGGACAGAGGGTTTAGTTTGCGGTTTTTCTTTTTTCAGTGAAATTAGGGAGGCAGTTCATGTGCCAGATTCAGATCCAGGTGTGGTTTACGCCAGGTCGATGCGGCGTCTGCAGAGACTGCAGTTCATGTTCATGTGCACAGTGTCACTCATGCATGTTTAAGCTTCGGTCAAACGCTGCTGGGCTGGACGCCATGGACTGGCCGCTAGCCGCACTGTGAACTACAGTGCAGGGGATGTGAACCGCTCTTCACTTGCGTGAGGTTCTCCTGCATAGCCATGTGACCTTGCCTAGTTATATGGGGTGCCTGTGAAATGTGAACTGTGTGATCCATGTGCATGCCGTGCCTTACTGCGTTGTTACTCCGGCGGGGTTAACGGAGAGGAAGGTAAAGTTAGGACCGTAAAATAAAAAACTATTAATTTTTATCTTAAAATATAATCTTTAATTTTTTTAAAATATAACCTTCTTCATCAACATTCTCTTTCGAACCAATCATAATCCTTCATCATTTAATTTTTTTCACCTATTTTCACTTCTCATCTAATCACAACATTTTCCCGTTTAAAGTAGTGGATAATTAATTGAGTTTTCATTATTATAGTTGGAATTGATATATGGATTGAGGCCCATATGAAGATTAATTCTTTCAAAAATCACAAAGCTCACCTTGTTGGATGGCATGCATGGGATGTTTAGTACCACTTTACATATTCTAGTAGAGAGAGAACTCATTATAAGGAAAGTTGTTCTTCTAGCCACTTGAGACATGTGTGGTGGAGAGAACAAGATGAACACACACGCGTGCTCGCTCGTCTCCCTAGCTAGGAGGCACACCCACGCGACATGCACGTGAATGGTCCGCCAAAATTGGTTCATCTCCCTGGTCAGGAAGCACGCGTACGCGACATGCACGTGAATGGTCCGCCAAAATTGGTTTATCACCCTTGCGTAGATGCTCCTGATCACGTGTCCTAATATCTCTATAAATAAACCGAGCCGCCACTTCCTCGTAACACACGCGAAATCAATCTAGGGTTTGCTTCCTCCTCTGTAACTGCGCATACGCGAAATCAAACTAGGGTTTGCTTCCTCCTCTGTACTGTGTTATCGCTCGTAGTCTACTCTATCCCGCTCGCTGATGTGCACCGGCGATCGAGAGAGCTCTCCCAGGTCTCTGGAACCTTCGCTTTCGATGTCCTGCACTGGGAGAAGACGGTGATAAGGTTTTTGAGAAGCGCTTCGCACGACTGCTTGCTCTTCATCCACCACGGCTCGTCTTCCTCTTTGTTTGGGTGTTGTGCGCCATCGTCAATGTCCGGTACCGCGAGTTCTTCCTACTGTGTAGCTGAAGTCCATAACCCTCAGTACACATTCATCATGTTTCGTATATTCGATCTGTTCATGTTTTATTGTCTAGTTTACATATGTAGATCGTATGATGCAACTTTGTTGATTTACATCTTCAATGTCATGATTTATTTATGGAATAAATTAAATCAATATGTTTATATTTTTAACAACCCAAAAACCTCATTATAGGTACTATGATTTTACTATGGCTAGTTTTGCCGATGCACTGAGGCTGGATAAATTCACCGGTATGCATTTCAAGAAATGGCAGATCAAGGTCACTCTGTGGCTAACAGCTATGAAATGCTTTTGGGTTAGTAATGGCAAACCTGAAGGAGTAGTTCTTGATATTGATAAGCAGAAAGAATTCGAGGAGGCCACTACTCTCTTTGTGGGATGCATTCTTAGCATTCTTGGTTATCGCCTGGTTGAGGTGTATATGCACATAACCAACGCTAAGAAGTTGTGGGATGCATTGAATACCAAATTCGGTGCAACTGATGATAGCAATGATCTATACATCATGGAGCAGTTTCATGACAACAAGATGGTTGATAACTGTTCTGTAGTTGAGCAAGCTCATGAGATACAGACCATGGCTAAGGAACTATAACTCCTTAAGAGTGTCTTACCCGACAAATTTGTGGCTAGGTGCATTATTGCGAAACTACCTTCTACATGGAGAAGTTTTGGTACTACACTCAAACACAAGAAACATGAGTAATCTGTTGAGGGGTTGATAGCGTCTCTTGATGTTGAGAAGAAAACTCAGGAAAAAGACGTCGCGTCTAATGGCGATGGTGGGCAACCTAGTGCCAATGTGATGCACAATGCCCCAAACAAGAACAAAAGGAAATTCAAAACCCAGCAGACCACCAACTTCAAGAAGAAGAACAAAAATAACAACAATCCGAACCAGGATGAGAGAACTTGCTTTTTGTGTGGCTTGCCTAGTCATCTGGCCAAGAAGTGTCCACAACACAAGGGGATGAAGACACCTGAAAGGAAAACTTCTAAGTCCACCAATGTGACAATTGGCAACACTGGAGATGGAAGCAGGTATGATAATTTACCTACTGTTTTTTCAGTTTATCAGTCTACTAACTGGTGGGTTGATACAAGGGCCAATGTACATGTTTGTGCTGACATTTTTTTTTGTTTTTTTCTTATCAGGTCACGGGATTCCTCCATCCTAATGAGGAATGGGTCATATGCTTATGTTCATGGTGTTGTCACAGTAGATCTAAAGTTTACTTCGGAAAAGATCATGCAGCGGAAGAACGTGCAACATGTCCCTACTGTCGACAAGAATCTCGTTAGTGGCTCCCATCTATGTAGAGACGGATTTCAGTTGGTGTTTGAGTCTAATGAAGTAGTCATGTCTAAACATGGATATTTTATTGGTAAAGGCTATGAGTGCGGAGGCTTGTTCCACTTTTTCCTTTCTGATTTCTATAATAAGTCTGTGAACCATATTTGTGGCAGTGTGGATGATGAGGCTAATGTTTGGCACTCACGTTCATGTCATATTAATTTTGGCTTGATGTCTCAACTTTCCAGCATGTGTTTAATTCCTATGTTTTTCATTGTCAAAGGTTATAAGTGCCATAGTTGTGTGCAATCAAAGCAATCTCGCAAGCCTCACAAGGCTGTTGAGGAGAGAAACTTGGCACCTCTGGAACTCCTACATTCAGATCTTTGTAAAATGAATAGGGTGTTGATGAATGGTGGAAAATGATATTTCATGACATTGATTCATGATGTAACTAGATTTTGCTATATGTATTTGTTGAAAACGAAAAAGATGAGGTTCTAGACTATTTTAAAATTTATAAGGCAGAAGTTCAAAACCAACTTGATAGAAAGATAAAAAGACTTAGGTCTAATCATGGTGGAGTGTTTTTCTCAAACGAATTTACTTATTCTGTGAGGAACATGGTATCATACATGAGAGGACGCCTCCCTATTCTCCCAAGTCTAATAGGATTATCGAAAGAACGAACTGCACGCTGATTGACTTGGTGAATGCCATGTTAGATACCATGGGACTACCTAAGACATGGTATGGGGAGGCATTATTGACCTCGAATCATGTGTTAAATAGGGTTCCTAACATAAATAAGGACAAAACAACGAGGTATGGATTGGGAGAAAACCATCATTTTCTTACTTGCACACATGAGGATGCTTGGCGAAAGTCAATGTACCAATAATGAAGAAGCGCATGCTTGCACCTAAGACTATGAACTGTGTCTTTTTGGAATATGCTCACCACACCATTGCCTATAGAGTTTTAACAGTTAAATTTGAGGTAACTGACATGCATGTGGGTACAATTATGGAGTCTCGTGATGCTACCTTCTTTGAGAGTTTTTTTTCCAAATGAAGGATACACATAGTATTTCTACTCAACCTTCTGAAATAATTCCCAGCTTAATCACACCACCAAAACAAACTAAACATACACATGAATTTGTCACTAAGGATGGCAGTGAAGCTCCTAGGAGGAGCAAAATACAAAGGACGACTAAGTCTTTTGGTGATGATTTCATTGTGTACGTCGTGAATGACACTCCTAAGTCAATTTCAAAAGCATATGCATCTCTTGATGCATACTATTGGAAGGAGGCTGCCTGTAATGAAATGGATTCCATTCTCACTAATGGAACATGGGAGGTGACAAAACAACCCTATTGGTGTAAACATGTGAGGTGCAAGTGGATGTTCAAGAAAAGCTTAGGCCCAACGGTGCTATTGAAAAGTACAAGGCTCGGCTTGTTGCGAAGGGCTATACTCAGAAAGAAGACGAAGACTTTTTTGACACTTACTCACCTGTTGCTAGATTGACCACAATCCGAGTGCTACTTTCCCTGATGGCCTCACATGGTCTTCTCGTTTATCAAATGGACATTAAGACAACTTTTCTCAATGGCGAGCTGGATGAGGAGATCTATATGGATCAGCTTGATGGGTTTGTAGTGGAAGGTCAAGAAGGCAAGATGTGCAAATTGTTGAAGTCTTTGTATGGTCTGAAACAAGCTCCTAAGTAATGGCATGAGAAATTTGATAGAACATTAACATTTGCAGGCTTCACAGTCAATGAGGCACATAGATTTGTATACTATCGCATGGTGGGGGTGAGAGAATTATTCTGTGCTTGTATGTTGATGACGTACTCATATTTGGGACGAATCTTGAGGTGATTAATGAGGTTAAATCATTCTTGTCTCAAAAATTCAATATGAAGGATTTGGGATTAGCTTATGTTATGTTGAACATTAAGCTAATTAGAGGTGAGAATGAGATTACACTCTTGCAGTCTCATTATGAGAAGATCTTGAGTCACTTTAGCTACCTCGATAGAAAGCCTTCTATGAAACCTTATGATCCTAGCTTGTTGCTTCGCAAGAACAAGAGAATTTTTAGGAATCAATTGGAGTACTCCCAAATAATTGGCTCACTTATGCACCTAGCTAGCGCAAGTAGGCCTGACATCTCCTTTGTTGTGAGCAAGTTGGGCCAGTTTACCTCTAATCCAGGAGATGATCATTGGTGTGCGCTTGAGCGAGTGATACACTATCTAAAAGGTACTATGGACTTAGGACTTCACTATACCGTATATCCTGTGGTACTGGAGGGATATAGTGATTCTAATTTTATCTCGGATGTTGATGAGATCAAAGCCATCAGTCTATATGTCTACACATTAGGTGGTGATTGTCACACCCCAAAGCTTCCCTCTAGCTTTAAAAAATATTTGAAAAATTGTGCAACGAAAAGGTCCGAAATTAACCCAGAGAAAAACTCTAATAAATAAATTCATTTAATAATGGAATGGGCTTGGTGGAATTTTCTTAAATTCCCCATGTCAAAATGTACTAACATAATTTTTAATGGAATTTTCGGAGCGAGAAAATAATTTTAAAATTAAAATAGGATTATCAAAATTAAATTAAATCTAGAAAATCCTTTTCCCTTTTCATTTTTTCTTTTTTTTCCTTTCCAGGCTGTGGGTCGGCGACCCACTCCTCTTGGCCCCTCTCCTCGCATGCGCCTCCCTCTCCTGTTGGGTCGGCCTGAGGCCGCGGCCCAGCCAGCTGCACGAAGTCCGCCGCCCCTCCTTCTCTCGCCCGGGATGCCGACAGGTGGGCCCTACTGTCGGGGTCGTCCCCTACCTCCGGCGAGGAAGGCGGGGGTGACGTCGCCCCATGCCGCCGCCTTCCCGCGCCACCGCGCCACGCCACACCGCTCGCGAGCCACGCGCCCACTCCCCCTCTCCCCACGTGCCAGTAAAACCACGGAAAGGCCAGGATTCGAAATCCTGCGTCGCCTGTCTCTCTCCCTCCCCATGCTGCCGCCATTCCCGCCGCTCTCGGGCCACGATCGAGCTCCGGATGCCTATAAAAAGCACCCCCGTAATCCGCTCCGTCCTTTCCACAACTCGTCGTCAGCTCCCGTGCACCCAATCGTGCCCACGCTTCAAAACCCTAGCGCTGCCACATATCCGCAATCCGGCCGACCAATTTTGCTGCTCCGACCGTCGCCAAGCCTTCCCATTGTCGTCGTCGTCGCTTCGCCGCAGTGCAGGGAGTTTCGGCCACCGCTCGGATTACGTCCGCGTTGCGGGAACCCCTCCTCCTCGAGCGTCGGTGAGCCCACCCCCTTTCTCTCTTTTCGACCTGCATTTACCATCGTCACGCGCCCTCTCCTTCTCTCATTTTTCCCTTTCTTTACATTCGCCGGACCGCATAGGACATCGACCGTCCTCCTTTTTGCCGCACACTCGCCGTTTCCGCTAACCCCGTCGCCCTATCCCTCAGCGTTAGTCGTTTGCCGCCGTGGTGAAACGTCCCTCCTTTTTCCCCTCTTCCTCCCCTAGCCGCCTCCTTCCCGAGCGCATCGCCGCTTCACCCACACGTGCCGTACCTCCCGCGTCGCTCCCACGCATCGCCGATGACCATTTGGTCCCGCGCGCCGCCGCCGCACCGCGCGGGGCGGAGCCCGTCTCCCCTCTCTGTGTCGTCGGATCCACCCTTGGGTGAATCCAGGCCGTCCGTGCGTCACCCTGACGCCGTCCTACGTCGGCGCCACCTCGGCCGCGTAAGCGCCGCCTGCCCGCATGTCCGTCGCATGGCCATCGCGTCGTCGCCACGTGTACGCCATGTGGTGCGCGCGCACCCCGGCCCATGGACTTAGTCCACCGTGCACCGCCTCTCTTGCGCGCCACTACGATGTGGGTCCTGCCTGTCGGTGCTGGCCCTTGCTCAGTGACGTCAGCCCTAGGGACTGATTGCGCAATAAATCGTTGATTCTTTTTCTTTTTATAGAGATTACAGAGGAACTTCTAAAATTCATAGAAAATTCATTCGAACTCGGTTGGAGTCCATTAAAATTGCAGACGACTCATAAAAATGTCTAGAATCCATTAAAAATTGTTTTGATGCCTATTTCAGTAGACTTATAGCATGTTTTGTCTTGTTTTATTTGTCTCTTAGATTTCAGCACTTTCGACGCTCCCATTTATTTTGAAGTAGTTGTAGAAGTCCCTCAAGAACAAGAGCAAGGCAAGTCATACATTTCACATTTATCATATTGTTCCTATATGTAAAATACCTTTATTTTCTATTAAATTACATTGTTTTACAATGTCGTGTGGGATGGGACCTATAGTGTGCAGCCTAGCTTGATTACTGTATGTCATTGATAAATTGGGATTTAATATGACTAGACGTTGGACTAGGGAATGCTAAGTCATGCTTAGATCAACTAGCTCACTATTGAAAATATCACCACTATTCTATGATGAAGTTAGTAAAGGTGATTATGGACATGTGCCTCCAAGATACAAATGCAACTAAAATATGATTAATGGTGGATTGTGGATGCATGGTTTTGATAGACACACCCATGGCAGTTAAGGACCGGTTCGCGAAAAACCCTGAAAGAATTATCATGCATACCACAAGCCAGCGTGGGTAACGGTTATGCTTATATTGTAGTTTTTCCATGTCCGACATACCCAGGCAAGGGTGAGCGTGATGGAGTTTGGATGGACCGGACAAGGTCTCTGCGGCTTCTGGATTAACCTAGGCACAAGGGGCCTGCCTACCCTGGATTTAGGGGTAGGGGCGAAACTTGCAGTGTGGTATCGCTTGGTCAGGGAGGGTTATCCGAAGGGTCCTATCACAGTTCCCTTTTCAGTATGCCAAGGCGGCATGTCGATGCACGGAAACATTTCGTGGGGCTGTGTCTTGAGGATACAGATGTACACTTATGATTAGAGTAGAACTATTCGAATAGTTGTGCCCGCGGTTATGGGCGATCAACCAGATTCACCGTGATTAGCCCCATGTTTAATAATTTGACTTAATGGAACTAGCATAGATGGATGGTTGGGCTTGTCACAATGTGGTGTAGCGTTAGATAGTGATGGTTAATTTTGCTCAATTAAATTTAATAGTTTTACTGCTTTCAACAATTGTCTTTAAAATGCTTGCTTCATGCAAATATTTCCTAGCCTTTCTTTGGAATTACCTGCATCGTACCTCATCTTGGTATGACTTGCTGAGTACAATGGGTAGTACTCAGTATTGCTTCCCTTTTTCCCACCTCAGAGCTGTAGTTTGAGTCAGATGATGGATTCGCAGAAGAGTAGGCTTGTCTCTACCGTCGAGGATGCCCGTGGAGGGGAATCGCCATGCAAGCGCCAAGATGTAGATTAGCTCATTTATTTTTTTGCTGCATTTATGTAAGACTTTTTATGATGTTTTTAAGACATGGATTTTGTGTATCAAATTGTTATTTGTGTACCCTGGCTGGTCCAGGACATGAATGTAATACACATTCAGCTTGAGAAATCCCGGGCAGAAATTTCGTGTGTGACAATGGTGTTGTTTCATGGAGGTCTTGCAAACAGACCATCTTGATGAGGTCAACCATGGAAGCAGAACTTACGACACTAGACACTGTTGCTATTGAGGCAGAATGGCTACGTGATCTACTGATGGATCTGCCTGTGGTTGAAAACCAGAGTCGGCTATCCTTATGAAGTGTGACAATCATACAGTAATTGTCAAGGTGAATAGTTATAGGGATAACATGAAATCATCTAAACGTGTGAAAAGACGATTGAAGTCTGTTAGGACATTGAGAAACTCCAGGGTTATAACATTGGATTACATCCAAATAGCTAGAAACCTGGCAGATCCCTTCACGAAAGGACTATCACGGAATGTGATAGACAATTCATCGAAGGAGATGGGTATGAGACCCATGTGAGTTATACTATGGTGGTAACTCAACCTATGTGATCAGAGATCCCGTGAATTAGGACCTGAAAAGAACAAGCCATTAGTTAATTGGAGGGGAGTACCTTTCTAAAACCCTCTCTACGTGAAGATGCATGTACTCTCATAAGCTGCATGGTAGGTTGGCTATGCTTTAAAACATTCTGTTGGCTTTAATTAGCGAAGATGCTATCCTGCAGAGCATTCTTGAAAGAACGCACCTATGTGAGCTTGACTGTTGGTCGCAGTCTATGGATATTTTGGATGAATCTCCTAGAAAGCTTACAAAGAGACCAAGGAGTATGACTTATACGCTCTACCCGATGGGTAGTTTACCAATGACCTAGTACCAGATAATATTAAGTGAAACTTGCTTGCACAAGACTTACAATTTAAGACGTAGTCCATTGTTCAAGTTGTGAGTAACTGTATCTTGGAATTCAAGGTGGATGTTCAACCTTAACTGGTCTCCATCGAACCGCTAGTATATAAACAGTATATTGGAAAAGGCAAATCTTTGTGGAATTTTGAGATTTGGTGGGAGATTGTTGGAATTGATATATGGGCTAAGGCCCATAAGAAGATCAATTCTTTGAAAAATCACAAAGCCCACCTCATGGGATGGCATGCATGGGATGTTTACTACCACCTTGCCTATTCTAGGAGAGGGAGACCTCCTTATAAGGGAGGATGCTCTCCTAGCCACTTGAGACATGTGTGGTGGAGAGAACAAGAGGAACACACGTGCGCTCGCGAAGCGAGCAGATGCGGTTTCTTTTTGCAGTTTTGTTTTGCTGTAAAATTTGGTTTTGTTTTTGGAAACTTAGTTTTTGGAAATACACCGAATTATCTGGTGCATGGAGAGTCATAGAGTCCGAATTAGTTACGTGTGACTTATCCGGTTCGGTTACGTGGTGTGGAGATCGTGCACACGTTCTGATCACACGTCCTAATATCTCTATAAATAAACCAAGCCGCCACCTCCTCGCAACACACAAGAAATCAATCTAGGGTTTGCTTTCTCCTCTGTACTACGCCGTCGCTCATAGTCTACTCCGTTCTGATCGCTAGCATGCATTGACGTTGGGGAGAAGAGGTCTATGAAACCTTCACCTTTGACGTCCTGCACCGGAAGAAGGCGGCGAGAAGGTTTTTAAGAAGCGCTTCGCACGACTGCTTACTGTTTATCCACCATGGCTCGTCTTCCTCTTCGTTTGGGTGTTGCGCGCCGTCGTCAACTTCCGGTACCGTGAGTTCTTCATGTTGTGCAACTGAACATCCAGATCTCTCAGATGCATTCATCATGTTTCATATATTCGATGTGTTTATGTTTTATTTTCTAATTTACATATGTAGATTATATGATGCAATTATGCTAATTTACAACTTGAATATCATGATTTATTTATATAATAAATTAAATCAATATGTGCTTATATTTTCAACACTAAAAAAATAATTTATTTGTATTATCAAGAAACTTCTGTATAAAAAGTTTCACACTTAAATCGTTTGAAAAATATACTAACGAACGAATATCGAGGTAAAATATGTATAATTAGAAAAGAACACCACCTCTGTCTCGTTAGATTCTGCACTAGTACTATTCTACAGTATCTTCGGTATTTACACTTAGACTGCTCCTTTAATTTCTGTCGGTTGTAGTTGTAACTTGTAATTTATTTGTGTTATATATACGAGCTGTGCCAAACTGGCAATGTAGGATTACCACCCAAATTCTAGTTTTACAGTTTAGTATCATCACGTTCTTGAAGGCTGAAGTGGCAATGGACCCTGGTATATATTTCTGTCAGTTATCCAGAGTTGAGGGTTTCATGTTTCTATTTTATAAGGAAAAAGATTAAATTACTCATTTAACTATTGCAACAATTAAAATCAAAATCATAAACTATACTTTAGGTAGTTCTTGAAGAATTTGTCGCCGAACACTTTCGTGAACAAAATTTACAAAGTCGTCATTTCGTAGCAACGCTTTTATCCTTTTCACAACGCTTTTTTATGTTTGCAGAAGTCATATGGCCTTTGTAACATCCTAAAATTTATACTTTTAAAAAATACTCAAATTAATGTAAAAAATTTTACGAGCAAAGCTTATTATGTGTTCTATTTTTAAAACATTTAAAACCTCCAAAAATTTATTTGCATTTTTTATTTATTCTCTTTATTTTAATTTAAAAATCCCAAATTTATAAATTCTTACCTATATTTTTGAAAAATCTCAATTTAATCTTTAATTTAAGAAAATCCCCAAAAACTAAATTTAAATTAATTTTAAATCTTAAATTACATTATTTTTAAAATTTTTCTAATCTTAATTTGAAAATCAAACATTAATTAAATCCTTGTTTTTTATTTTTTTAAAAAATCCTAATTTGATTTTAATTTGAGAAAAATTTCTAAAAATTTGAGCTAAATTGATTTTAATTTCTAAATCAAAATTATCCTAAATTTTTCCTAAATCTTTCTCTTCTTCTTTTCCTTTTTCCCTATTTTTCTTTTTATTCCTTTTTACTTCCTTCCTTTTTCCTTTTCTTTTTCTCCTTTTTCTTGTTTTCTCTTTTTCTTTTTTCCTCCTTCCTCCTTTCCTTCCTCCTTTCCTTCCTTCTTTCTTCTTCCTTCTTCTCTCCTCAGCTCGACAGCAGGCGCCGTGGCTTTCGATCGGCAAACCGTGGGCGTTGCCCTACCCACCGGAGCACATAATCGACTTCGAGCCATCGTCATCCCCTTGCATCAGTGGCAACATTCAAATGGATCGCCATCGTCATCGTATAAATCCGCGTCGAACCGACCCCACTGAACCATCATTGCCGCACTCCAAGAACCGACCTAAATCCTCTATAAATTGACCACCCCGGATCAAAATCCCGATACAAAGTTTCTTCCTCACCTCTTCCTCTATCTCCCTACGAAATTTCCCCAAATTTCATACTCCGACTCGCGCAAATTTTGAAGAACACCGGAGGAACCCTAGTCTTAGGCGCCAGAAGAAAATTCAAAAATTCGTCACCCACGGTTGATCTCTTCTCAGAAGGTACCATCGTACTCTCCATGTCTAGAGTTCTATTTCCCCTAACTTGCCCGAACCAATTAGTCGCTGGAGACCCACCGCCGGTGAGCCCACTGTACTTGCTCTGTTTCGGCCACCGCCGTGCACGTCGCTAGGCCGCCGTGAAGCTTCTCCGGCCAAACCAATACTTTAGCTAGCTTCTCCACACCACGTAGTTGCTCCCACACTCGATGTTTTGGCCGTGCCATTACCGGAGCACCACTGTGACGAACGCCGCCGTCGCCAGTCCGCTTCATAGTCTCTCCGGCTTAGCCAAACCCGAAAACGGCTTCCTTGTGCCATGTAGATGGGGATGAACCCCTTAGTTCCCGAGCTTCGGCCCTTTCTCGCCGCCGGTGTCCTCTTCCCCCACCGGCCGCCGGAGCTACCAGAGAAGAACAGAGAGAACAGAGGGAAGAAAGAAAAAAAGAGAGAAGAGGAAACAAAAATAGAGGAAAAGAAAAAGGAGAGAAAAAGAAAAGAAAGAAGAAAAGAGAGAGAAAAATTAGAAAGTTAAAAATGATTAAAACTTAGGAAATTAAGTTTATTCTTAGATCCATTCATTTCTTTCAAACCCTATTTAAATTTCTCTCATTTCTTCAAATTTAATTATATTTCCTTCCTAAATAATTTTCTTAATCTCTAATCCTTTGTGAATTATTTTATTCTAAGATAAGTCCAAAATAGTTTTAAGAAAAATTAGTTTATTTTTAGTTTGACCTCTTTGACTTTCCCCCAAATTTTATAATCTCTTCTATTTTTCCCAAAACCTACTCATTCTTTTTAAATATTTGAAATATTACTTCTAATTCTTTTTATTTCCACCCAAGCTCAAATTTAAAATTTAACAAATAATCTTCTTATTTAAAACTTTAAAAACTATCCCTTTTCCTCTTGAAAATATTTTAAATACTCTTTTTATTTTCTTTTAATCTATTCAAGTATAGATTCTAGGTTCTAGGATCCAACAAATAACCTTAGGAAAATAGGTTCAACTCCTTTGACTCCTTTCAAATTTTATAATTTTAAATCCTTTCTATTTTTCTCAAACCTATTTGCTTTTCCTTTTTAAAATATTTGAAATATTTCCTTTAACTCTTTTTATCTTTATTGGGTCTTCTCCGGAGAGGTCAACTTCACAATACCACATAACCTCCGAGGAATCTGGTTATGCGTGAAATAGTACAGATATAGAAACTTCATATGTTTTTACAAATTAATAATGTACAAGTATAAGTTATACAATACAAAAAGACGTGACACTTCTACAGAGATAGCCCGAGTGTAGAGTCGACCTAGAAAGCGTACTTGTCTTCCCAGTCCTCTAGGGTACTTGGGAGTTCTTCAACTTCAGGGTTTCCTAAAAATATTATATGCAAGGATGAGCATCAATGGTACTCAGCAAGCCAAACTGAATTTAAACTATATGAAGGAATAAATATGCATGACATCTTAAAGAAGCAATATGAACCTAGCTCTAATAAGATTCTATATTATATGTAAAAAAATAACATGATATCTTAAAAGAAACAATATAAGCCTAGCCTTAATATGATCTTATACTATATGAATATGCATGATTTCTTAAAAAGAACAATATGAGCCTAGTCTTAATATGATTTTAGGTTCCACTCCTTCCTACAAATATATATGAATAATCAAATTTTAAGATGACATTTTAGAAAAATTGCTTATGCCATTAAACTGGATTTACCCATAGACACAACTCCATTGACCAGGACGTATGCGAATACAAATCGACTCTGCAGCGTCTGTCCAGCTTTACCCGAGGATTAACCTTAGTTAGCCAGACTAACGGGTAACATGACATTTATATATTACTAACCTTTTCTAATGTATGAACGAGACCGGTGGACTATCTTAATAGGGGTACCAAACCTAACAAGAGAATGGTACATCAGTTCCCTATTTAATAGTTGTTCGTCATACACTTACCCCGCTTGGAGAGACCTGTGGACTATCTTAACAAACGGTATCGATCTAGTTAGTATCAACGTTTTTACCCGTTGTTTACATAGTTGTTCTCCAATTTGACTTCTGCGGGCCACATAGGGCAAGCCCCCAGGGAGATCAGAGAGAAATATATAGTTGCTAGGTCGGTATAACCGATCCATCGGATGGAAGAAACTATGTCTTTATTTTGGCGTAAGAATTTTTATATTTTCTGGCATACAGCCAAAACCATATTCATATCACATGAAATGATATGATTTCTATTCACCTATCACATGAAATAATAAACCATTCTCCATTCTATTACATGAAATTATAATATAACTCCCTATGATTGTGCTTAAAATAATGGTATATGTAATAATAGTCATTCTATTACATTTATAATTTTATACTTAGTCTAAACTATTAGGATGTTGCCTAGAAGGAAAAAGAAATATTCTAATTACATGACATAATAAGATTTCCTATGACTTGTACATAAAATGATATTACATGCAATAATAATCATTTTATCATGCCTACAATTTTATGCATGGTCTAAACTTTAGCATGGTGTTGTAAATGAAAAGGGTATTCCTAGTCATATGAAATAATAGAATTTCTGCTTTTCGTTACATAAAATGATGTGATTATTCTAGTGCATGAAATGATGACACGTATGGTCTAAAGACTATCTAAAATCACATGAAATGATAAGTTATAACTATCTATTTTAACTAACCCAACCCATGAAGCATTTTCAAATGAATATACTATTCATAACAGGGTAATTATCTACTTTTAAATTCTATAAATGATCAAGGATAGTTTGACTTGCCTTCAGGACCAATGGTCTCAAATCCTTTGTTTTCTTGAATAGCAGCAAGGATATTTGTGTCGACGATATGGTCGGGCTTGGTTTCTTTTACAAACTCGACGTCGCGATCTATCGATAAATGATAAAATAAATCAAACGAACAACTTCAAATAAATACCAAAAAATATAGAATTTCAAAAAGAGTTTAAAAAGTGATTTTTGAGGTTTTAAAGGAAAAGTTATTTGTTAGATCCTAAAACTTAACTTTTGGGCTTGAATAAAATAAAAAATAGGATGAATATTACAAATATTTTAGAGAGGAAGAAGAGATAGTTTTTTTCAAGTTTTAAGTAGGAAGATTATTGGTTAAATTTTATAGTTTGAAACTTGAGCTTAAAGCCTTTCAGGAAACCATCTTATCCCTTATATTATGGAATAACCTTTTAATATATATACACACACATACATATATACCATATATATATACACACTAGCAATTGTGCCCGTGCGTTGTAAGGTGAAGTCGAGGCGCGACGCGGATGGGGTCGGCACGGAGGGCGCGGGAGCTTCAAGCGGCGATGGGAGGGAGGAGCGCGGGCGTGACACGGGACGCGACGCGGATGGGGACGGGGAGGGAGGGGGGGAGGGAGGGACGAAGGAGGTCTTTTTTTTCATCCAAACCCTCCCTTTCTTTTCAGCATTGAAACTACGGGTAGGGCTAGACGAAATACTCATGGCTCGCTAGCTCGTTCGGCTCGGCTCGTTGAGAAATTCTAACGAGCTGCGCCAAGGGTTTAGCTCATTAGCTATAACGAGCTAGCTCAAGTCAGCTCGCGAGCTGCTCGTGAGCTCAACGAGCGTAAAAGCAAGGCCTAATGTTTTGTTTGTTTTGCTATTATTTGTCTTGTTTTGTTGTTGATGTGACAATAAATCAATAATTTTTATGATTTTGTGATGGCCAATATGGATCTAATGCTTTAGATTATAATAGTAATAATATCTAATGTAGTTGCATCATTACATTTGCATGGATAATTGTCGATGGACAAGTGTTATTACGTTAATTATGGACTTAATATATCACTTTTTACTTTTTGCAATTGTATATTTGCATGTTTAATAGACTCAGAAAAAATAGAATGTAATTTGTAAAGTGGCTCGCGAACTAAACGAGCTAGCTCGAGCCGGCTCATGAGCCGAGCCGAACCATTCTCCGGCTCGGCTCTCTACCAAGCCGAGCCGAGCCGAGCTTCTGCTTGGTATCCACTCCTAACTGCGGGTTAATTTTGAAAAAACTCAAGGGTTTTTTTGCAAAATAGCCAGGCAGAACAAAATTTTGGGTGGAAATACTACTTGCTTTATATAGAGTTATAGAATATATATATATATATATATATATATATAGCCGAACGAGCCGGCTCGGTATCCGCTCCTAACTACAGGTTAATTTTGAAAAAACTCAAAGGGTTTTTGTAAAATAGCCGACGAACAAAATTGTAGAAACACTATTTATTTTATATATAGTTATAGATATAGATTATAGATATACAGAGAAAGAAAAAGAGAGAGAGCGCGCGCAGACAGCAAGCTGACATATAGATTATTCTTCCACTAAAGTAGTGAAGAAAACAATTGCACCTAGATACGCCCATTTGTCACTTTCAGTTGAAAAAAACAAAGCGTTGTGATTTATGTACATATGTTTGCCAGATATTTTATTAGAGGCAATAATGTACTAATAATTTTTCAACAGCATACTTTTGTGTTCAATTGTAAAACAGGCTGCAAATAAACTATTTTGCTTGCGTGCTTCTAAAACCAGATAAGGATATCTATTGCAAGAATTAGATTAATTCATTGCGAGCGAGCGCTCTCTCTCACACAAGTTATTTATTAGTTCATTGGTCAGTTTGATCAGCAATCAGCGTCAAGATTATTTATTATTCGACAACATATATATAGCATTACACGATAGGCATACGTGGACGACAAAAAAGAAAAGAAAAATGACTGGACAAACAGAATCAAAGGATGACTTTTGAATAATAGCATCAGGGCTAAATCGATTAGATTACAAGTGGGATATACCTTATCTAAATGTAAAGAACCAAAGGCAGGTAGGTAAATAAACTAATAAGCGGCGTCCCCTCCTCCTTCAGACCTTCGGTAGCAACCAGCTAACCCAACTGGCGAGAAAGAATAAACTGTGACTAATCCGTATCAGTGACCATGATGATGATGAGCAATGTTACAAACTTACAACTAATTGATGAGGAGACACAACAGGAGACAACAGGGACGTACGTACGTGTACCGACTCCGCCTGGAGGGTGTTGTCCGTTTAGACTTTGAGTGTACCAGCTGAACCAAACTGTGTAATGGCGGCAGGGGGATGGATGATGGATCCGTTGTTTAATTTCTGTTGCGTACTTGATTAATTTTGGCCTGAAAGCGACATCGCAGCGAGCTGAATGAAGCTGCAATTTTTCGTTTTTCTCTTTGAGAGCGAAGCAGCAGCAGTTAGTTATCAAAAACGCAACATAGCAATATCGTATCGCTGTGTAGGGCTCGGCTCCCCATGAAGCCGCGGACACTGGCTTAGGATTCAACGGGAAAAGACAACCCGTTCGGCAGTTAAAAGCGCCGTTGGCCTTGGCCGTTCCGAGAATGCAGCTGCCGCGAGATGCCGCCGACGTGCCGTACGCCCGTACTGACATTGTGCCAGTGGATAACCATGGATTGCGCCGCGGGGGTCACCGTCACAGCCTCACAGGCTCAACGCTGCTGCTCGCATCCACTGTTCCGCGGCCGGATGTCGGGCGGCTAGCTACTGGGAGATCGTACCTGTTGCTGGTACCCTCAAACACCAGGCTAACCGAGCCGGGGTAGAGGCGTACAACCGCGTAAAGGCCGTGAGATGCACGATCCAGCGCCGACGCACGGGCCGAACACCCGCAGTGGAGCCCAGATCTCCCCCCCGCTCAGCGCTCGGCGCGCGGCAGGCGGTCTCGTCCGTCTTGTTTCCTCTCGCTCTCCGTGTGCGGCTCGAATACTGGGCTGGATCACGTCGGCCACGCCCACCCGCTGATAGCGCACCCGCGCCCCGGTGCTGTGGCCCGTATCCCTTCCGCGCAATACGCAACGGAATAAGTCCACGTTGACATCCTCAAAATATAGGTTCAATTTAATTCCGAGAAATACTACAAAATTATATATCATTTCAACAAAATATCAGACATCATAATGATGTCAGCATGATACTTGTGATATCATATTTGCTAGATAGTAAACTCAATACCTACGCTATTATGCTGACGTTAGTATGATACTTAGATAGGAGTGGGCATAAAACCCGAGCCCGAAGCTCGAACCTGAAAAAACCGAACCCGAATCCGAATTACCGTATACCCGAAACCCGAAAACTGATATCGGGTAGATAACTTGAAAACCCGATTTTATTTCGGGTTATTCGGGTTATAAATCGCGGTACCCGATAACCCGAATAACACGAGTCTATCGTGGACCGCACCAAGCCAGCCCCCGACCGCCCGTGCCGCACGCGCCGCGCCCCTCCAACCTAACCCTAACCCTAACCGAGGGAGGCCGAGCAGCCCCGTGACCCCATCCTCCAGATCCGGCGGCAGCGGCGTGCCGCCTCGAACCTTCGCCCTCGCGCCGTCACCGCTCGCCGCTAGCCCCTGGCCACCGCCACCGCCTTGGCCCTCCGTCCTCCGCGCCGCCTCCTCTCCTCTCGGCTCGCCGCTCGCACCATCGTCGTCGTCGTGTCACGCGGTTGCGCCGTCGCCGTCGTCGCGTCGCGTGCTCGCGCCGTCGCCTTTCCTCTCTCCCTACGCTCTCCGCCTCCACTGCCACACCACTCGGGTAATTCGGGTTACCCAAAACCCGAACCCAAAATAATGGGTACCAAAAATTTCGGGTAATAAGGTGTTCGGGTAATATTTCGGGTATCATTTTTTGAAAACCCGAAATTCTAAAAACCCAAACTACCCGACCCAAATTTTTGGGTTAACCCGAATGCCCAGTACTATACTTAGATACCAAATCCGATACATATGAAATATTATGTTTGGTACTGGAGGTACCAAATCACATGCCTATGGTACCAAAGGTATCAGATGTGATAATGATTGTACCATATTGTTAACGTCAAAATTTGATAAGATTTCTTTACCGGATTCGATTAAGGAAGGAGATCAATCATCCGATATAAATTTATACATAAAAGACGAGTTCAAAAACAAAACGTGAAGACTATGACATGACAACTTAATTTATCTATTAATTAGGTATAGTCAGTTAGTTTCCTTTTTATCTTTAGGAAAGTGTGTTTAGTACCCTATGAAGACTTTATGCTTTTCTTTTTATCTTTAGGAAAGTGTGTGTCGTGTTTAATTAGGACTCATATCAGTCGTCTATGGGTATAAATATGTACACCTGAAGTTTTTGTAAATTATCTCCGCAGATGAATACAATTACTTTCAACGCATCGCCACCCTAGTATTCTAGGTTTTATTCTGACGAGTTCTTGTTTTCGAGCATGTATTGCATCGATTGAGTTCGACCTTCGACAAGAGTGAGTTTCGTCATCTTCACTGGCGCTGGCATAGTTAGGACTTCCTTGGTTGAGCCCAATATTCTAATTAGGCCGACACAAGTGTTTCCTATCTAATATATCATCTCTATATTTAGTATCATAACTGTTTATAATCACATCGGCTTAGTTAGAACTTTTTGGTGTCACGCCCATAAATTCACGAACCAGAATTCCAAGCTGAATGTGCATTAAACCCCTGTCTAGGGTATATAGACGATGAATTGACAACAGATCCACATCTTACAATACATAATAAAAGTCTTACAAATACAGTGGAAAGTAAAAATGAGCCAGTATAAACAGCTTGACACTCGCGCGTGACAACTTCACTCCACGGGCATCCTCAACGGTAGTGATAAAGCCTACTCCTCCAAGTAACCTTCATCCGAGTAGTACTTCAGCTTTAAGGTGGGGAAGATAGAGCAAGACTGAGTACTACCCATTGTGCTCATGAAGTCATACCGAGAGGAGATATGATGCAGGTAATTCCAAAGAAGGCTAGGGGTTCTTTTGCATAAAGCAGACATTTAAGAGCAGTAGTTGAAAGCACTAAACTGTTGAATTTTGTTAAGTAGTATTAAACATCACTGTCCAACGCTACACCACGTTGCGACAGACCCAACCATCCACCTGATATATGCCAGTTTCATTAAGTCAAGTTATTAATGATGAGACTAATCACGGTGAATCTGGTTAATCGCTCATAACCATAGGCACGACTATTCGAATAATTTTATTATAATCAGAGGTGTACAACTATACCCACAAGACATAGCCCCACGACACATTTTCGTGTGCCGATATCCCACCACGATATACCGGAAAGAAACTGTGACAGGATCCTTTGCATAACCCTCCCTAACCAAGCGCACCACACTTCAGGTTTCGAGAGGAGGGGACGGTGGCTTCGGGGAGATGTCGACGACAACGAATTGGCGACAGGGAAGGTGACAGAGGCATCGGATGGTCTTCGTTTTGACCTAAGGAAAGAAATGGGGGAATTTAGAGAGTGGGAGAGTTGCGATACACGGTGAGCGGCAAAGCCGTCCGGAGAGAGAGGGGAATGGTGAGCTCACCGGCGAGCGAGCAGGATGACGCTCCAGCGGAAAACCGACAACGCGAAGTGGAGGCCAAGGGGAGGACAAACCCGGCGAATGAGGTGGTGGTGGTGGCGTGGCTAGGCGGTGATCCGAACGGCGGCTAGCGGCTACCGGAGGCGGTGGAAGGCGATGGCGCTAGGGTTGCAAGGCGCAGGAGCGAGAGAGAGCACAAGATAGGTCGGCGAGTTGGAGGGGAACTACGGAGGAGAGGACGAGGATCCTTTTTATGGGAACGGGGAGCTCACATGTGGACGGGTGGGCGCCGAATCCGTCAGCGACTTGGGAAAGAGGGAGAAAGAGAAGCAACGGATTCGAAAATTGAATCCCCGTCGATTCAGGTGCGACGCGCACGGGAGGAGTGGGAGAGACGGGCCTCGACATCCCGGATGGCGTGGAGCGGGAGCGAGGGGCACGGGGAGGGCAACGACGTGGCTAACGTAAGCCCCGCCTTCTCTGCCGAAGGTTGGGGACGAAGTTGATAGGTGGGCTCCGGCTTGGCATCTCGAGGAGGAGCGCGCGAACGGGCTCGGCCGGGCGTGGCCTTCGGCCGGCCGGCGGTAGGGAGCGCGAGGGCACGGGCGGGCCGGCGTGAGGAGATGGGCCAAAAATGGCCCATGGCTAGGAAAAAAGAAAAAAGAAAAAAGAAAAGAAAAAGGAAATTTGAATTTAATTTAATACCAATAATCATATTTTAATTATTAAAATTATTTTCTTTGCTCTAAAAATTTCACTAAAAATCATGTTGATAATTTTAGCATGGGGAATTAAAGAAAAATCCCACCAAGCCAATTCCACTTATTAAATAGATTTATTAATTAAGGTTTTGCTCTAGATTAATTTTTGATAATTTCTTTGGGCAATTTATTAAATATTTAAGGCTAGAAAGGAGAAACTTTGGGGCGTGACACTCGGTTAGGTCTGATATTCTGATCAAGTTGATGTCTCTTTAAACATAATGTCGCTTTAGATAGATTTGTTATATCCATCACATTAGACAGATTCATCGACTCATTGAGTATTAGATTATCATATGCAATCTCGTGTTGCATCGATTGAGTTTGACCTATTATGTTGTTATTGATAATCTAAGTCTTGTTAAGCCGATAGGTTTATGCTAATGTTTCATCGAAGAGTTAGCCGATCTTATCTTATGTGTTAAATTTCTTTTTGATGGTTCTACTATCTTGGTTAAATTTAATACATGACCATTTTGATTGGTCTCATAACAGCTGATTTAAATCTATCAGACAATTATCAACCTTATGTTACATCAGTTAGGTGAGACCTATGAGGTTGTGGTTGTAAGTGTGATTTATTTAAGTCAGTAGGCATCAATCATATTTCATCGGGGTTTCAATCGATGAGTTATCTGGACATTGCATCAGCTTATAAGGATTATATAAAAGTTGGTTTTAGCCGATTGCAACAAAGATTTCATGGATTACTTAATCATTTGAATTTAATAACATCGAATTTCCAGCTGATGTATGATTTAGCCATCAGATCAATATTTATTCTATCATATAATTATTGGTCGATTGGTTCATTATCTTATTATATTATTATCAGTTGATTTGTCTTTATATTATTATTTATTCAAGTGTCAGAATCTACATCGGACCTATAGCCTAACTTTCAAAACCCTATCGACATCGGCTAGTATCGCTACATCGGCTTATTGGTCGATCATCTATCTGATCGTTAATTTATATATCTTGTTAGTTGTAGGATCAAATTGACTGGCATGCCCGAATCTCATCAATATTTATGACCTACACTGGAGTTAAGCAGATCTCCCAGGCCGTTGTGTTTGTCAACATTGTTTTCGTCAACACAAATTTGTGTATTCCAATTCTGGTTTGATATCGGGATTACCCAATGCATTGAATTATCTTTAGCAGAGATGAGAAGGATGAACCTCTCATCGCATCGGCTAGCTATTTCTTGTCCGATACATTGAATGTTTTCCTCTTCAATCATGGGCCGATGACACTGACATTGATGGATGTCATTATGCTAACTGGTCTAGATATATCATCGTCGGCAATTTTGTCAGCATGAGGATCAAATGTTCTCGTAAACTTGACACCAAAGCAACAGGAGGTTGGTCGGGCTATATTTCCAAGCATGCAAAAAAAGACTCAATTTCTCACCGAGAACATGTTGTCTTTCCTAATATGTGGCTTGAAAATTTTGTTTTCTACAAATCAACTCTAGGTCCGACGGCAAATCTTCAACTTGTTGTAGAGGCCTTAGCCGTTGGCAAACAATTACCCTTGGGGAAATATCTTGTAGGCGCTATTTATCATCTTCTCCATCAAGTAGCCACAAAACTATCGGCTGGTTAGCCTGTTGGTCATATCGGAGGCCCATGGTGGTTCATTCAGCTCCGGCTCAAGCTTTATACAATTGAAATAGCTGACAACCCTCCCCTTGAGGCATCCAAATTCCCGTCGATTATACAGAAGACACCGATCCCACCTATCCCTGGTGCATGTCTCTTGGCGAAGCAACATCAGCATATCCTGGCAGCCGCCTATCGGTCGAAGGAATCAATTTTTGGTTTGATCACTTTTACCACGGTTTCTCAAAGGAAGCAAGAATGTGGTATGTATATGAAGTGTGGAGATTGTGGCAATCGGGTATCCACATGGCAAGCTTATCCGACTGGAGATAGGGATAGGTTGTGCCTATCAAATATGTAAACCAACTACGACTTGGGTATTACGTTGCCGATTAGATAAGGCAACGGCTCATAGTCACAGTTTGGTAAGATTGAGAAAACCGACTTAGAGTAAGATAGGGTTTCCGATCTGTAAGCCCACCTCCCAAGACTATATAAGGGGGGTAAGGGGCGTCCCTTGAGGGATATACGATTTCATAAGCAAGAGCTTTAGACATACAAGATCAATAAAGACACTCGGCGGATCGAATCCACCGAAACAGGAGTAGGGTATTACCTCACGAGAGGGCCTGAACCTGTCTAAATCTTCTTTTCCTCCTAACCCATTGTGCTTGGCGATCTTGACTGCGACCCCCAATTTTCTATTGCCGAAACCAAGTTTCGACAGTTGGCGCGCCAGGTAGGGGACCGCGCGTCGAGACTTCTTCAACAAATCTCGCCGACAAGCGTGATGGGATCTCCTTCAAGATTCGGCGACTTCGCCGCCAACTTCGTCGACGATTCCTCCTTCGACTCGGATTCGGACCAGTCGGTAGGAGAAATCCACTCGACGCCGTTCGGACTTTCGAACAGCGCCACGATCTACAACGACATCTTGAAGACCAAGATGCAATCTACTTTCTCCGACGACGGACTTCACTCGGCAACATTCGGATTACCGAATACCGCCGAAATCTGCGCCAATCTTCTCACCTCCCCGACGGAGGCGATCTACTCAGATGAAGACCTCTCAGTGCCGTTTGGGTTACCAAATGTCGCCGAGATTTTCAGCAAACTTCTCTCCCCCGAGTCGGCGACGACCCACTCGGAGGAGCCCACACCCCAAGCTCGACTCGGATGGAACGATCCGGATCCGGGTTACCCAGATCAAGGGAGGTCGCCGTCATCCTCCCATCATTCGGCTCTGCTCATCTTCGGAGCTCAATGGATACCTCGCTCCGCCGCCGACAACCTCTACGGCATCCCTTCTGACGAAGCCGACAACTCCGACTGCCGCATGGACTGTGAGCCGAAATGCTTTGACGTCCTCATGGCCGAGCCGGACGAGTCCGACTCAGCCATGGCCAGAAGGCTTGCTGAAGAAGAGCGAGCCAAGATGGAGCACGAGCGCAAGACGGCCGAAGAGGAAAAACAACGCAAGGACGAGGCTGACAAGAGGAAGCAGGACCTACGTGCAGCTGGACGATCTGCCCAGGAGGCCATCCTCCAAACACGGGTCCGCAACACCAATATCTTCCAACCGCCACAGCAGAACGCTGTTGCCGCGCTCACCCTCTTGGACACCGTCATGGAGACGGCACCTGCTAACGTGACTCCGATACTCGACAAGATTAAGACCATCGTCGCAGCCACAGCTAACGGCCACCCCACCACCTCGGCACGAAGGCCGACTGAGTCCGTGGCTGAAACGCCCGACAAAAGTCGACTCCCGCCTCTAAGGTCAGGAGACTATAAGAGGCCCAAGCCAGATCGGTCGACAACAAGGCCAAGAGGCCCACCCCGCGAGTCCACGCAGAAGTACCAGGAGCAAACGGCTGACTCCCGCGACAAACGACATGGACGTCCACCCGTCCACCATCGCGTCGCCCGCAACAACAGCTCCGGCTATCCAACCACCAACAAAGACCCCGCCGAGTGATCTACGGGAAGTCCTCGATCGCCGCTACCGGGGACGAGACCGACGCACTCGGGAAGATCGGAGGATCACCCGATAGCGGCGACGACGGAATGCCGGCTTTCACTGGGAGCTTCGCCGAGTGCACCGGCCGAATGGTTTTAAGCCAACAGGAATAGAGAAATATGACGGCAAGACCGACCCCGAGTCGTGGCTTACCGTGTATACTCTCGCCATCCGCGCAGCAGGCGGCGACAACAAGGCTGTGGCCAATTATTTGCCCGTGGCCCTCGCCATCTCAGCCAGGAACTAGCTCACGAACCTGCCAAGAGGCTCAATCGGCTCGTGGAGCGAGCTGAGGGACCACTTCATCGCCAACTTCCAAGGAACCTTCGAGAGGCCCGCACACACTTCGATCTATACAACGTCATCCGGCGGACGAGCCTTTGAAGGATTACATCCGGCGCTTCTCCAAAAAGCGCAACAAGATCCCCAACATCACCGATGACATCATCATCGCCGCCTTCCGAAAGGGAGTCCGTGATAAGCTGTTAATTGGAAAGTTTGGGCGCAAGCCACCGAAGACGGTGAAGCAAATGTTCGAGACGGCGAACTCCTACGCCAAGTCCAACGATGCAATCAAGGCGGCACGCCAAGACCGGCCGACAAAAGGGATGACAAGCACTCGGAAGGAAGCCGGCATCCAAGGAAGGATAACGGCAAAGCAATCGGCCCGAAAGATCGCAAGCGCCGCACGAAGACCTGGTTGCCACAACGTCCGATTCTCAACACCGTCGCCGAGTTGCGGCTACGACGCGATCATGAACGATCGTGAACGCTCGGTGCACGCATCATCTACAAGCAATTCACGAGCAATATGCGGCACGGTTAAACAAGAAGCCGACTAATGAAACCGGTCCATCGGGAACCAAGAAGAACAACCCGACCGAAAATCGGAGCTTTTTCAAAACCACGTGGGTGAGCTGAATCACATCTTCGGGGCCGCAGCTTATGAGTCCAAGAGGAAGCAAAAGCCGATGGACCGTGAGGTCGACGCGGCACAACCCGAAGTCCCACAACATCTACGATGGTCGGAGGTGGCCATCACGTTTAATCGCTCGGATCATCCGATCGAGCGGTTCACCCAAGGCGTATCCCTTGGTACTTGACCAGTGGTTCGAACATCAAGCGAAGCGCGTCCTCATCGATGGGGGCAGCGTCCTCAATCTCCGTTCGTCAAGACCTGGATGAGATACAAATCCGAGAACCGAGTTGAAGGCAAGCTCACCCCCTTCCACGGAGTGATCCCGGGTGTCGCCCACACCACTCGGGCACATCGCCTTTCCAGTCACCTCCGGAGTTCGCGAGAATTTCCGAACGGAGAATACCACCTTCGGGGTGGTCGACTTCAAAGACGGCCTACCACGCGATCATCGGAAGGCCTGCACTCGCCAAATTCATGGCGATACCACACTACACTTACCTCTGCGTGAAGACGCCTGGCCCTAACGGCGTCATCACCCCGCACAAAACGTCAAACAAGCCTTCACTGCGACGAAGAAAGCCGTGATATGGCCCAATCTTGTGAGAGATCACGTGGCCGGAAGAAATCCGACGGCTACATCAACATCCGAAGAGGGTGAAATTTCTACAAGGAGGATAGCCAAGTCGGGACAAGGCGACGCCAAAACGAAGAAGATCTTCCTTGATCCAATCGGCAAGATATCTTCAAGGACTTAGAAGATACCATAGTCGCAATGTTCGAGCGTGAGCTTTCATTGTCGATGATTTGGTTCTACGCAAGATCCAGACCACCAAGGACCATCACAAATTATCTCCACTACGGGAAGGACCATACATAATCACTGAGGTGACTCGGCCAGGAGCATTTCGACTAAAGCGCGAAGATGGATCTATGGTGGAGAACTCCTGGAATATTGAACATCTTTGACGATACTATGCTTAAATTGCCGTAAGTTTTATGTTGTTCTTGACTGTCAACCTCAAGCAAGATGACTTCTTGAGTTGACAGTCGGGGGCTGCATACGTGTCAATAAAGCTTGGTTTTCTTTGATAACTTGTTTATATTTAGTTTATCATTGTTTATTGTTTTGATTCGAGTTCAATAGATAAGGACTCGAGAATTTTTGATGATCTAATCAAGTTTTAGGCTTGGTGACAGTCGGACGAAAATTACTTAAGAAATTTTCTATGAAGACTCGGTCAAGGCATTAACATAAATAAGCTAGATACCTACAAGTTCACATCGGAGGCATAAATAGACCAAGATGATTAAACTTACTCCCGACCGAACCTCGGACGACAAGGGAATCTTGGAGGCCGGATGCGAAGACGGCTGTGATGGAACAAGAGTTCCTAGATGGATGGATTTGCACGCACACGAGTTTAGGGTTCTCCACGAAGAGCTGGTGAACAGTGCTGCAAAAGAGGAAATTTTTAGGGAAGATGAAGTGTCGAGGATGACCTCGAGGCTTCGTAAAAAGACTTGAGGGTTTTTGCCAAGTTATCTCGCGATTGGGCCGAGCCCATGAGAGACTTGCGGCCCGGCTAAGGTATGGCTTGACACGTGTCCTTAGGGACTTAAGTGGATGAACTTAAGCAGATTTGCCTTGGCAATATGCACGTGTCACGAGCCCAATGCCTTTAAAATCCTTTCATACCGCGGTTTGCATAACTTCATGAGAAGTTGGCACGATGCAATTTGAAAGGTGACAAATAGTTAAGCTTTTCATGGCTGTCCCGATGACATGAACTATTTGGTTTTAAAGCATTTGATTAAATGATTATATCAATGCTATTTTTTTCCACCTTGGTGAAGATCTTTTTAGATTAAGACCAATATTATGGCAGGAGCTATTTAATATTTTGGTCGTATTTTTCGATGACTGAAAATTTGTTTACCCATGAGGGTTGACTAAATTATTTGTCCCGAGATAACTCGGACAAGTTAACTCGGATGAGCATGAGCTTACGAGTGTTTTTACCCACGAGGGTTGATGAGATTATTTGTCCCGAGATGACTCGGACAAGTTAACTCGGATAAGCATGAGCTTGCCGAGTGTTTTTACCCACGAGGGTTGATTAAATTATTTGTCCCGAGATGACTCGGACAAGTTAACTCGGATGAGCATGAGCTTGCCGAGTGTTTTTACCCACGAGGTTGATTAAGCTATTTGTTCCGAGATGACTCGGGCAAATCAACTCGGATAAGCATGAGTTTGCCGAGTGAATTGATTTTCTTACCCATGAGGGTCGATAGAATTACTTGTTCGAGATGACTCGGGCAAGTTAACTCGGATGAGCATGAGCTTGCCGAGTGAATTGATTTCTTACCCATGAGGGCTAAATAAATTATTTGTTCCGAGACGACTCGGGCGAACTACTCGGATAAGCATGAGCTTGCCGAGTGATGTGATTTTTATGATTGCTTTAGCTTGAGCTAAGCATTTATATGAGAATTATTTGTTTCGAGATGACTCGGGCAAATTTCCGGGATGACTCAGGGAAGATCAGCTCGGATAAGCATGAGCTTACCGAGCGAATTGATTTCTTACCCATGAGGGATGATTGAAATATTTGTTCCGAGATGACTCGGGCAGATCCACTCGAGATAAGCATGAGCTTACCGAGTGCTTTTCACCCATAAGGATTGGTTGAGTTATTTGTTCCGAGGTGACTCGGGCAGATTCACTCGGATGAGCATGAGCTTACCGAGTGATGAGATTTATATAAATACTTTAGCATGAGCTAAGTATTCATATGAGAATGATTTTTATAGTTCTTGACTATATGCTTAGTCTGCTTTTGACTAACCACATAGTCGGGGCTACACCTAATTAGGTGCATCGGAGATGCACCTAGATATTTATTTTTGAGAATTTTTGAGATATTTTTCAGCCCTTCACGCTTTGGAGCCACTCGGGAAGATTCAGCAGAGATGATGGAATCACTTGGTGCCGGAAGCACTCACCAAAGAGATTTTTGGCTGCGCATCTTTTTTTGGTTTGAAGCTAAGTTGTCTCGTCGATCGAAAAGGACTCGGGGCTACGTGGAGATTGTGGCAATCGGGTATCCACATGACAAGCTTATCCGATGGAGATAGGGATAGGTTGTGCCTATCAAATATGTAAACCAACTACGACTTGGGTATTACGTTGCCGATTAGATAAGGCAACGGCTCATAGTCACAGTTTGGTAAGATTGAGGAAACCGACTTAGAGTAAGATAGGGTTTCCGATCTGTAAGCCCACCACCCAAGACTATATAAGGGGGGTAAGGGGCGTCCCTTGAGGGATATACGATTTCTAAGCAAGAGCTTTAGACATACAAGATCAATAAAGACACTCGGCGGATCGAATCCACCGAAACAGGAGTAGGGTATTACCTCACGAGAGGGCCTGAACCTGTCTAAATCTTCTTTTCCTCCTAACCCATTGTGCTTGGCGATCTTGACTGCGACCCCCAATTTTCTATTGCCGAAACCAAGTTTCGACATGAAGACATCAGTGTCTATGAAGTCCCTCACAGCTTTCAACCAAACATGATCAATTCTGACGAATACATCAGAGAAACATTCATATCGGCTATATCTTCCTGCATCCTCCCAACAGACATATCGACTGGTCGTAACTCTCGAATATCATACGAATTTTATCACACATCGGTCGATGCTCGTCAACTCGGGTTCGACCAAGTCCCTATCGGCCTTTACTTCATCGACAAAATCCAAACAAGGGGTTTGGTACCAAATGCCCTTGAATTCAATCGGCTGATAATGCTAGAAGTCCCAACTCTTGGCGCTTTCGGAGATTTTGACAACCACACATCAGGTTGTCGATCATGGCCTCGATAGTGGGGTTAATGGAAACAACATCTATTCAATCTTGATATATCCAAGTTCCTAATACTACTTAATCTCGATCGTGCAGCCGATACTGAGGTATTCTTACTTTTATAGTTACCCTTCTTCATTATTTCACATAAATCCTCATTTTTCCTTTTCCTAGGCCACCGACTTTGATCCCCAACCATCAGTCTTAGTGGGATCCCCATCGATTATGCCCCTGCATCGATCAAATCAACCTTTGGTGCCAACACACCTCCTCCATCAACCCTTCTTGCAGGCCAAATCAGGTGGACTCCCGGCCGTAAGAAACACAAGAAACATGCCAGCCCAAGCCTGTAGAAGAACTCCCAGAGGTGGACTCTGAATCAGTTGTAGCGATGGATGAAGTCGTTGCCTTAGAAGAAATAGCCGAGCAATCGAAGCAGTTGCCGATCAAATACAAGATATTGCGCCTACTGCCGATGAAATACTCGAAGCAGAACTTAAAGCAGCTGAAGACCTAGTTAGCAACATTCGAGCTGACCCATCACCTATATCTCCGCCTGTATTGGTAACATTATTTACCCCTGCAAACATATATGTTTATCTTAACATTTCTTCTTATTTAAGCATGTTAACCAATTGGCTCAATGCAACTTGTTGGCTTCAAGCGAGCGCACGATATATGACCACTGCTCAGTCACCGATAGCCACCCTGCCTATCCAATCCTTCACCAAACCACGCCAATCATCTCGATAAACTTTGCTCATAATCCTGTCTCAAAAATTTGCGTACCAGCTTCTTAACTTTTCTTCTAAAATTGTAGAATATATCCAACATGTTCTCCTTTGGCATACACCAATTCTTGGATGAGGATGAAGAACAAATCATCAGCAAGGCTACCTCTTCTGCTCCTGAAGCCCTTAGAAACCAACTCCTCGATATTATTGATCGGCTAAACGCATAAATCGATGCTTTAGTTGAAAACAGTGGCCCGATCATGAGTAGGATAGAAGAAATCCAAAATCAACTTCCCGATGATATCTCTGACGCCTTAACTCCTCCTGCCTACCTTGAATCTCGTCAGTTCCAAGTTCAAAGAGCTCGTCAACGAATCATCGATCCTATCCAATAACGATCTCTGGAATCGGGCCTCCAATCTAGCCGACAACAGGTTCAAGCCAACAAGGCCAAGCTTGATAAGTTAACCCTACGCCTAGAGTCTACATAAAAACGTATCAACGATCTAAAGCAACAAGAATCCAATCTGGTGGCTAAACTGGAGCAAACCCACCAGGACTTGGCGTCAGAAGAAAAGAAGTTTGCCAATTTCCCAAAGGCAATCGAAGATCAACGATCCAAGTTGAAAGCATTGGCTCGCCACCTGGCTCACCAAAGCAAAGCAATCACACCAGTGCCAATATCTGATGCTGACGACCTCCGCTCCATCGATGAAGTTGATCAAATCCGCCTACGTGTAATATCGACAATCCAGAAATTCTTGGGTTGATGTAATTTTGAACTCTCGAAATACTTAAATCCCTGTAACACTTCATCTCTATTCTTGAATTTATCATCCCACTCGGCGTGCCAAATCTGTGTTGACGAAAACTATGTCGACAAACACAATGGCCTGGGAGATCTGCTATGCTCCAGTGCATGTCCTAAAATATTGATGAGATGCGAGCGTGCAAGTCAGTTTGATCCTGCAACTGACAAGATATATAAATTGATGGTTAGACAGTCGATCAGCCAATAAGCTCATGTAGCAATACTAACCGAGGTCGATAGGGTTTTGAACGTTCGGCTACAGGTCGGATGTAGATTCTAACACTTGAATAAATAATGATATAAATGCAATCAACTGACAATAATTTAATAAGATAATAAACTAATTGACCAATAATGATATGATAGAATAAATGTTGATTCAATGGTTAAAGCATATATCGGCTGAAAATCCGATGTCATTAAATCCAAATGATTAAGTAATCCATGAAACCTTTGTTGCAATCGGCTAAAACCAACTTGTATATAATTCTTATATGCCGATGCAATTTTCAGATAACTCATCGGCTAAAACCCCAATGAAACAATGATTGATGCCTACTGACTTAAATAAATCACACTTACAACCACAACCTCATAGGTCGGACCTAACCGATACAACATAAGATTGATAATTGCCTTTATAGATTTAAACCAGTCGTGATGACACCGATCAAAATGGTCATGTATTAAATTTAACCAAGATAGTAAAATCATCAAAGAGAAATTTAACACATCAAATAAGATCGACTAACTCTCCGATGAAACATTAGCATGAACCTATCGGCTTAACAAGACTTAGATTATAAATAACAATCTAGTAGGTCAAACTTAACCGATGGAGCACGAGATTGTATATGATAATCTAATACTCAATGAGCCGATGAATCTATCTAATGTGCTGGATATAACAAATCTATCTAAAGCGATATTATGTTTAAAGAAACATCAACTTGCTCAGAATATCGGACCTAACCGAGGAAGTTCTAACTAAGCTGTTGTGACTATACAGTAATGGAAGTAAGATAGAGATAATATACCAGATAGGCAACACTTGCGTCAGCCCGATTAGAATATCAGACTCAACCGAGGAAGTCCTAGCCACACCAGCGCAAGCGAAGATGACAGAACTCACTTCTTGCCGAAGCTTGAACTCAATCGATGCAGCCCATGCTCGAAAACAAAAACTCGTCAGAATAAAACCTAGAAGACTAGGGTGGCGATGCGCCAAAGTAATTGTATTCATCTGCGGAGATAATTTACAAAAACCCCGGGTGTAGATATTTATACCCACAGGCCGATATGAGTCCTAATTGAACACGACACACACTTTTCTAAAGATAAATGGAAAAACATAAAGTCATCATCGGGTACTAAACACACTTTCCTAAAGATAAAAAGAAAACTAATTGACTCTGCCTAATTAATAGATAAATTAAGATGTCATGACATGGTCTTCTTGTTTCTTTTTTAACTCGATGTCTTCTGGATAAATTTCTATCAGATGATTGATCTCTTCTCTTAACCGAATCTATCAAGGAATCTTACCAAATTTTGACGTTAACACATAGTAACATCATCATGGCGTCAACATGGTATTTACGGGGTATCATATTTTGTATTGAATATATCAGATCCAAAACCAACGATATTGTGCTGACGTCAACACTCATTAGCTATTTTGTCATAACGATGTACCATTTTGTAGTCTTCCTCTTTAATTCATATCTCTCGACTATAGTATCATATATTTTTTACCCTTAACTATTGAAACTGGTGCAAAGTAATTCTCTTGATGGTGTTTGAGGATAGATTTTGCTGACGTGGATCATTGACCTAGTCCAACTAGACTAGTCAATATGTCGGTCCATATATCCATGAGTCCCCTGTTCTTTCTTCTTCTCTCTTTCTATTCTTCCTCCTCTTTCTCCACTACATCTCTCTCAACAACAGCGGGTGCCCCTCCTTCTCTCAGTGGTCAACGAAAGTACCAGCTCCTCTCTCCTCTTCTCGCTCCATGACAACGACCGAGAAAGTTGTGGGCGGCGAGCTCTGGGGTCGGCAAGCAGATCCAGGCGGCGTGGTTGGCGAGCTTCTATCTTGATGCTTCATCGTTACCTCCTCTCCCCTCTTCCCGCGTCATGGCAACGACCGAGGAGGCCGTAGGCATGAGCTTCGGGGCTGGCGAGCGGATCTAGGTAGCAGTGCCAACGAGCTTCTATGGTTGTTGTTTCGCATAATTTTTTTTCGCATCCAAAAGCATGGTGTTTCAGTTCACGTAATAAATCTATGTTTTATCGAACTTTTTTTTGCAACAGCTCATGTGTGTATATATATACACACACTAACAAAAATACCTATGCGTTACAACGGATGAAGACAAGTTTTATGATAGATAAAAACTCTGTCAATTTAAATGACAAACTGACACTACTGGAGAAATGGTTTTTCTGGACGAGGCCTCCAATAGGTTCCAGACGGACCATAAGTGGTCGCGTCTGGGAAAACCGAGGATACATTATCCCGTGCGGCCCACTTAATTGGCCGCACGGAAAATGGATTATCTCGTGCGGTCGCTTAAGTGGACCGCACGGGATAATGCGGCATTATCCCATGCGGCCCACTTAAGCGACCGCACGGGATAATCCATTATCCCATGCGGGCGCTTAAGCCGACCGCACGTGATGATCACCACCGCCTATATAGGTGTGCGCGAGCTCCGAAATTTTCTAACTCCCCACGAAATTTTCTAGCGCCACAACCACCACCACCACCTTCTCCTCCTCCTCCTCCATCACCGGCCGTCGCCTCCTCCTCCTCCTCCTCCGTCACCAGCCGTCGCCGCCGCCTCCTCCTCCTCCGTCGTCGACCGCCGTCTCCTCCTCGACTGAGGCCGCCACCTCCACCGACCGCAGCCGCCTCCTCCACTGACCGCGGCCACCTCCTCCTCCGACCGCGACCGCGACCACCGCCTCCTCCTCCGGCCGCGACCATCGCCTCCTCCTCCTCCTCCTACCGCGACCGCGACCGCCGCCTCCTCCCGCACGGTTGTAAAATTTGTAAAATTTTTGTTGTAAAATTTGTTGTAAAATTATACATATGAATATGATAAAATTATGATGATGATGTGAAATTATTTTTGTGCAATTTGTGATGTGATATTAGTTGTCGATTTAATTCAATAAATTCAATAGGACGAATGTTTCTTCCCGCACAGGATAATCGATTTTCCCATGCGGACGGCTTAAGTGGCCCGTATGGGAAAATCGATTTTCCCGTGCGGACGGCTTAAGTGGCCCGCATGGGAAAATCGATTTTCCCGTGCGGACGGCTTAAGTGGACTGCATGGGAAAATCGATTTTCTCATGCGGACGGCTTAAATGGACCGCATGGGATAATCGATTTTCCCATGCGGTTAGGCCACTCGCATGGGAAATTTTGATTTTCCTAGACCCTCTCGCGCATGCGGGCGGGCCTTTCGCATGGAAGATGTCTTTCGGCCCGTATGAAAAAATTGTTTCTCCAGTAGTGTGAAATAAGAAACAAAATAATGACAAAACAAATTCATAATCATATATAGCATTAAACCCGGTTGAGCTCGCTTCATGCCTCATCACAAAGAATCCCTTATATACACTATTCCATAACCTCTAAATCGATCAGGTAGCTATGCCATAAGTTGATGCATGGGTATTTTGCTATACCACATCAATCAAAGATTGAAATTTTGATTATTCAATTAGTAAAAGTATTTTTACTATAATAGAAAGCATTTGCAAAGTAACAAACTTACCGCATACACACCTTAAACAATGATAATTTCAAAAGAAAAATATTTATGAGGAGAGAAATTTGGAAGAGAAGGGAAGAAAAGGAGGAGAAAAGAGAGTGATTGGAAGGAGAGGAGAGGACCAGAATGATTGGGAGAAAAACAAAGGAGAAAAAACGAAAAAAGGGAGAAAAAAAAAGACATCGATCAGGGAAGGGCACCGAGTGGAGGCGTGCGGGACGAGACGATGGGACGGTGTGGGCCGGTTGGGCTGGGCTGAGACAAGAAAGGGTTGGGCTAGAAGATAATGTATAATAGTTATTCTAGACTCATGTTGAATTGGATGCCAACGACATACAACTAACTCAAAAACCAACTCAAACACAAATGATATATCAAAATTGCAGCGAAAACATCTTCACAATATATATATTAAAGACATACTATATCGCATCCGGGGTGTCACTATTGGAGAAACGGTTTTCCTGGACGAGGCCCCCAATAGGTTTCAGATGGGCCATTAGTGGTTGCGCCTGGAAAAATCGAAGATGCATTATCCCGTGCGGTCCACTTAAGCGATCGCACGGGAAAATGAATTATCCCGTGCGGTCGCTTAAGTGGGCCGCACGGGATAATACCGCAGCATCCCGTGCGACCTACTTAATCAACCGCACGGGATAATCTATTTTCCCGTGTAGCCGCTTAAGTCGTCCGCACGGGATAATCGATTTTTCCGTGCGGGCAGTTAAGCCGCCCGCACGCGATGATCACCACCGCCTATATAGGTGCGTGCGGGCTCCGAAATTTTCTAACACCCGACGAGACAAAATCCAGATCCCGCCTCCATCATCGAGGGCTCTCTCCTCTGCCGGTGGCCTCCACCTCCGCCTCCCCGCCGCTGGCCTCCTCTGCCTCCGGCCTCCCCGCCTCCCCGCTGTCAGCCTCCTCCACCTTCGGCCTCCACCGCCGCCTCCACCACCGCCACTGCCATGACAATGACTGCGGAGGCTTCTCGGGTGTGCCGGCGCATCGCCGCCTCCACCGCTGCCGTCGTCCACGACAATGACTGCGGAGGCTTCTCTTGTGTGCCGGTGCATCGTCGCCTCCATCGACGACCGCCTCCACCTCCACTACCACCGCCGCCTCCACCGACCGCCACCTCCACCGCCGCCACTGCCACCGACGACGACGACGCCACAATCGCCGTCGATGCCGGCCATGAAATTATTTTTTTGTAATTTATGATGTGAATTTAGTTGTCAATTTAATTATATATGTAAAATTATTTGTAAATTTAATTGTACAATAAAATTAGTTGGAAAGTATATATGTGAAATTGTGATGATGTAAAATTAATTTTGTGTTATTTGTGATGTGATATTAGTTGTCGATTTAATATCATTAAATAATTCAATAATTCATATAGGACAGATCTATCTTTCCGTGCGACCACTTAATACGTCCACATGGGAAGATCTATTATCCCGTGCGGACGGCTTAAGTGGCCCGTATTGGATAATAGTTCTTTCCTTGTGGACCTCTTAAGCCACCCGCATGGGATAATAGATCTTCACGTGCGATTGGGCCGTCCGCATGCGAAAATTTGATTTTCTCAGACCTTCTCGTGCGTGCGGGCCGGCCTTCCGCACAGGAAGGTACCTTTCGGTCCATACGAAAAATAGTTTCTCTAGTAGTGTGTGTTATAATTAAACACACCCAATGTTAGTAAATTTTTTACGGAGAGTGCAACCATCACAAATACCCAAATTAAACCTAACAGTAAATATCAGCTATTTGAGAACATATAGTTATATAGTTATTACGCATTCAAGGTGTGTTAGCGTATCAATATATGTGTGCGCGCGCAAGCAAGCACGCACGCGTGCAGCTGCTGAATCTGGAGTTGAAGGGTGTCAAGGACATGAACCACAATGAGGAGGTCATACTAGTGATCGTCATGGTGGCCGTTGGCCTGTTAGTGATACTAGATGATGCCAGCGGGGGCGCACTATCTGTTACTATATTAATTTTGTAATAATCCATGTCAAATAAATTGCATCGATTAAAGGTATACTGAATCACATATTTAAAGCACATAATAGAATAGCGTTCATGTGCTATAGTTGGTCATTAGTACACTGCACAATAAGTGTTAAAATTAATGTTAAACGCTATATTGGAATAAAAATGATGGGTCAATAGGCTTGTCCAGGCAGATTTAGTATCAAGTAGGAATTATCAGATCTGCAACAAACGGAAGCTAATATCAGTGTATTTATGCTATTGAATATATGTCCTATTCGTAAATAGTATGAAAGATCTAGTCAAAAAAACCTAACACTTATCTTATTTATGCTCTATAAATGTAGAGCTGTACGTATGAAACTGGGTGCAGTAAAGGAAATGCTGAGAATGGAAACATATTGTTGCAGGCACAATGTCACGTAAGTTGAAGTTATAACTAAGGGTGTTTAGTAGAGCTCCAACTTCAAGTTAAAATTGTAACTAATGGGGTGTTTAGTAGAGCTTCAACTCTAAGCTTCAGTTTCAGCTGGAGTTTGGAGCTGGTGAAAAGTAGTTCTAACTTTCTAGTTTATTTCTCTGGAGTGCTCCATCCAGATCTGTTTTGAGCTGGAGCGTTTGGCAGGGCTTCAGCTTCACTCCACCAAGATTCAGGATCTGGAGCTCTGCCAAACACCCCCTAAATAGATAACTATTTGATTGCACAGTGATCGAATGAGCAAATCAGCTATAGGCCAAGCAGATAGACAACGCACACATATCAGCACCACCATCAGGCCGGAGCTAAGATTTTTACATGGGGTATGCCGAACCAAAAATTTTATATGCATACTGGTAAAAACTATTCATGCATCTATAAGCTACATTCCTAAGTAATGGACCAATACATTTGTTTCAATTAAGAAACTAGTACAAGAAAATTAAGAAACTACTTCAAGAAAATAAAACATAAAACCAGCGAAGTCTGAATAAAACAAAATGGCTACAACATCATAATCTTACCTCCTCGACATGCTAGGCATCAGTAAGCATGCAGACCTTCATCTTGGGCCGGGGGATATGGTGCAGCTTAACAGAGCTGCTGAAACACTTGTCCTTTTGTGGGTCATAGTTCTTGAGACCAGTCTGAAGCTCAACGGTCTCGGTGAACTTCATGCCCTTCTCCTTGGAATCCCCAACAACCTGGGAGATGGCTTCCTTGAAAACCTCGCTCTGCAACTTACTGCAATTGATCATGCAAGCTCACATTCAGAATTTGTAAAGAAAAAGAAATAACATTTCTGATCCTCATCAGTGCACCATACTCTGGTATAATATAGAAATCAGCCATCTGTACTGCTTACTAGCAGGAAAAATATTTTTACGATGCCACATGGCGCTTAGTTAATTATACATAAGCACATGCTAAAACAATTATCGGGTAGTAGACTTCGTTGAGAACTACAACTACCGGATGCATCTGTGGCTCTTGGATGTCTTGCAGAACTACTAAGGATGAGATTCGGCACAAACTAAAGTCCTCCTTTTACTCCAAATTCCCACAACATCTGAACGCATCTCAGAACTTCCGATTAATAAATGAAGTTCAACAATCTAACAAGAAACAGTCTGCGACACCAATATTCCCCAAAAGCAATGCTACTACCGGGTTAAATCAACGAAAGCAACTAATCAGTAGGCAAGCTGGGGAGGAGTACCTCATGTTTGCGGCCGATAACTCAACACTTTGTAGTAGAATAAAATCAGAAAAAAAAAAGAAAAACAGTGAGAAGAAGCCGCCACGCCGCCGACGCCGGGAGGAGCCGTGCCGGGGCCGGGGAGCCGCGCTGCGCCGGGGGCCGGGGCTGGGAAGGGAGGAGGGGCTGGGGAGGAGCCGCCGCGCCGGGGCCGGGGGCCGGGGCTGGGGAGGAAGGAGCCGGCGCCGGGGAGCACGCCGCACCGGGGGCCGCAGGGAAGGGCGTCACCGCCGCTAGCCGCCAGGGGATTAGGGTTTCGCGTGCAAGGGGAGTGACCGAGTCGAGCAAAGGCAGGGGAGAGGATTTTTGTTTTTTTATTTTTCTTGCTTGTTGGGCTAGGTATTTTTCTTGTTGGGCTGGACCTAAGGTATGTCATACCATACCGTGCAGCCTACTGGATCCACCCCTGACCACCATCATCTTGGAGCACATTGCACCTATTAGTACGCATATCGTCTGCACAGAAGCGAAAGAAGCATCTATATTAGCAAGAAATGAAGGCCTTTCACTGGAAAAGGTGATCAGGACATAGTAGCATAATTGTACTTGTGTTGCTCACAATAACATAGAATGATACAACTAACCTAAAGCCATCTCACAGTAGGTATTTGGAAGTGAACACATACACCTTGTATTACATGGTGAGCTAGTATGAGAAATAGGCATCAGCTATGCAAGGAAAAACAATCACCATGCATGCTAGAAGACATCACATGAACATGCAGCATGGTGTTCTTGCCAAATAAAATGAATCAGTTCAGATGTACAAAGCATGTGGAATAGATCTTAACCTTTTAAACTGGCTTCAAAAGCAGAACACAAAATTAGCTGAACTGCACATAGATATGTACACTCTTATACAGGAGGTGGGAAGCAAGTTAGCTGAATCACATGTGGTTGTGGACTAAACATAAGCTAGAACTTATAAGAAGGCACACTTCAGCTGTAGAAAGAAGGAAGAGGTGCATATCCTTTTAATTTGGTGTCATCCGGTTGGTAACCTACTAAGTAGAGTTCACTTATTTCTATGGAATAAAATTAGAAGGATAAATTGGTACAAAATGAACCACGAAGATAAAATTATTATTAAGCCAAAATACTGTGATAACTTTATGTAAACAACATTGTCAGTGCTCCTTTCATGTTCAGAATGACATGCAACGTAGAGTAGAACTGCAGTACTGCTTTATAAGGCCACACATTCAATTTATGTGTGTACTGAGAAAAACATTAGTCCCAAACATTTGGCTTCTTTAATGTGTACTTACCTTTACCAAAAGCATGGTTGATGCTGAGGCCAAAAGTTACACCGCAAAATATATAGAAGGAAATTTTCCTGGAGTTCATCACATTGGCTGTACACAATTGATGACCATAGAAAGCAGTCCTAAAAAGGTTACAAAAATAAGGTGAAAGGTAGTTTAGTCAAGCTTTTGTAATAAATACAGTGACACTTATAAATGTGACGAAGAGAAAAATTCTTACTTGAAAAATGATTTCTAAGGAAGTTCATTGAATATTTCCCTGTAATTAAACAACATTGTGAGTGTTGTCTGCATGATCAACAGGGCTATTCTCTAGCCCATCTGGTGAGGTTACTTGCGAGAAAGCAACGTATAGTTGTCCATGTGAAAAAACATGGATAGGTAAGTAGACGCCAACTCTATGAAGTGTTTGGCCTTGACTTTTGTTTATTGTCAAAAGCATATGAAACTCGAACAGGGAATTGACAACGTTTTATCTTGAAAGGCCACTTTTTGTCAACTAATGTAGTAACTATTCTTGGTATGTATGCCTTGCACCCTTTAGCCTTCCCAGTGATTATCTCATCAGCTTCGATGACACGTCGAGTTAACTGTGTCACAGTAAGTCTAGTTCCATTACAAAGGCCTTTTGATGGGTTGAGATTGCGTAGGAGCATAATTGGAACCCCTATTTTCAGTCGCAGGTGATGATCTAGTAATCCACTCAATCATATTGTATTAAGAAATTCAGTTGGATAAAGAGCATCAAGGGTAGAGCGATTTGTTGTGTTATCATCAATCATGTCTGAGCTATAATATGAGATTTCTTATGTTGCTAGCTGAGCAATCATAAGTGAGTAAGGCCCACTGCAAAAACTTTACACCCTGTCACATCAAAAGTTTGGACACATAAATAAAGTATTAAATATAGACAAAAAATAACTAATTGCACAGTTTTGCATGTAATTTACGAGACGAATCTTTTAAGCCTAATTAGACTATGATTTGACTATATTGTGCTACAGTAAACTTGTGCTAATGACGGATTAATTAGACTTAATAAATTCGTCTTGTCGTTTACAGGCGGATTCTGTAATTTGTTTTTATTAGTCTATGTTTAATACTTCAAATGTGTGTCCAAAGCATTGATGTGACATTTTGACAAAAAATTTCACTGGATCTAAACACAGCCTAAACATCATTGGCTACTTCATTTGTTGTTGGTGCAAGGATTGCTCGTTTATAGAGGTAGGTAGGAAGATCTGATGTGTCTGAATCATTATAGACAAATGATATCAATGAGGCAAGGTTTCTTGATTCTAGTGGCAAGAGTAAATATTCTGGTATTGTAATCCAAGAAATATCACAAAACTCGGTAGGAAAACTATCAGGGGTTGTTCCTTCACCAACATGGAGCAGCCATTGTGCAAATGTTTGGAGTTGTTCTCTCTGAATATGAGAAAATGCTGGTGACCTAGGCCTCATATTTTCAGTGAGCTTCATAACAACACATTGAGACCATAAATGAGATCGTGTAATTGATGCACCTAATATCTCATATTTTTTAGCCTTGGGTGGTACGGGGAGTGTTTGCCTAAAGTCTCCTCCAAGAACAACTGTGATACCCCCAAGTTGTTTCACAGCAGAAGATGAATTATTTGAGATGACAATCTCCTTCAATGTTCGATCCAGAGCCTTTAAGCAGTGCTTATGATTGACAGGTGCCTCACCCGATATGATTAAGGAAGTTTGTTGTATCAACTCAGCAAGATGAGTATTCTTTTTTATAGCACAAACTGAATGCTCTTGTATTTCTAATGGAATTCTAAAGCGAGAATGTGGTGTGCGACCACCTGGTAGTAGAAGTGCTGCTATTCCAGAGGATGCAACAGCAAAAGCTATCTTTCCTTGAGCTCTAACACTATTAAGCAATGTATTTCAAAGAAAGGTTTTACCAGTACCACCATAGCCATATACAAAGAATATGCTCCCAACATTATTGTTTACTAAATAAAGAATAGTCTCATAGATATGTCTCTGGGTCATATTCAATTGACTAATTTGTTGAGTTGCTTCTTCTGATATTATGTACACATCATATGACTGCTCATCCATTAAAAGTCTATTACCAAGTATAGTTGTGGTGTCTATGATGGGCTGAGGTAACTTGAAATGTTTCAAATTGTACCCATAATTTGTAAGCAATTTTTCTATTTCATAAATAACAAAAGACCTTACATGTTCGATAAGAGATGCACTGTAAAGTAGTGCTATTGTCTGGCTCAATTTGTAGGCAATATCTTCACCCATTGCACCAACATGTTGTTCAAACAAAGCTAAAGGATTTCCTACATGACAAAAAAGCAATATAGTGACAAATAACTCACGAAGCTGGTACAGAAGAGCCCAATGTGATGCATCGGTTATTGCATAAGACTCGCGATCGTCATCAAGAGGCCCGAGGGCTTGACAGCCAGCCTCAAATGTGGGATAACATTGGCCTCCAACTGTTCTTATATCAGAATATGACTTTGCACCTTTCACTTTATAAAGCAACATACGAAGGTAATAACTATCTCCTGGTTTGGCCCAACATGTGTTACTCTTCCTATCTTGCGGCTTCCATGCCAGGAATCCTAATATTATGCCGGCAAAGCGAGAAGAATCCAAAGGTTTGGTGAAAATATCTCCGAGTTGTAACTTTGTATCCACAAATTTTAACTCAATGTCCCCCTTTTCAACATGATCTCTCAAAAAGTGAAAGTGAATGTCAATGTGCTTGGTGCGTGAGTGTTGTACAGGATTCTTAGCAATATTTATAGCACTAGTATTATCACAAAAGAGAAGAACTTTATCAAAAGACTAATCTCTCAAGGTTGAAATAAGCCAAAGAATCTGAGAACAACAACTAGCAGCAGCAACATATTCAGACTCAACAGTTGATTGAGCAACATTTGATTGTTTTCGAGAAAACCATGAAATCAAAGAGGTACCAAGAAAAAGAAAAATACCACTAGTACTCTTTCTATCAATTCTACAACCTCCAAAATCCGCATCAGAATAACCACTCAAGCATATAGAAAAAGAGGTAGAATACCAAATTCCATATTCAAGATTATGTTTCAAATACCTCATGATGTGTTTCACAGCTTGACGATGCGATGCCCTTCGAGAAGCTTGAAATCAAGCACACAAACACACAACAAATTGTATGTCTGGCCTCGAAGCAGTGAGGTAGAGTAACGAACCAATCATGCTCATGTATTCCTTTTGGTCCACAGCTTCATCATCTTCATTGGGATCCAAAATAGTTCCTATCGGCGTAGTCAACGGCTTGCAATCGTCCATTTTGAAGTGTCGTAGAAAATCCTTGGTGTACTTTGTTTGACGAAAAAACATACCTTGAGGTGTTTGCTTAATTTGCAATCCCAAAAAGTAAGCCAATTCACCCATCATGCTCATCTCAAATTCCCTGCGCATTGTCTCAGCAAACTCCACAACCAAAGCGTGAGATGAACAACCAAAGATGATATCATCCACATAAATCTGAACAAACAGTAGATCATCACCATGCTTGAGAACAAAGAGAGTTTTATCAATTTTTTCCATTGTAAAGCCCTTTGCAAGTAAAAAGTTTTTAAGTCTATCATACCATGCTCTAAGTGTTTGTTTTAAACCATACAAAGCTTTTGACAAACGAAAAATATGGTTGGGAAAATCAGGGTTTTCAAAACCCGCTGATTGTTTTACATAAACTTCCTCCTGTATGTAACCATTAAGAAAAGCACTTTTAACATCCATTTGAAACAACATAAACCTTTTGAAGCAGCAAAAGCCAACAAAAGTCTAATTGCCTCAATCCTAGCAACAGAGCAAAAGTTTCATCATAATCCAACCCTTACATTTGAGTAAAACCCTGAGCAACAAGTCTAGCTTTGTTTCTAATAATTAAACCATCCTCATTCTGTTTATTTTTGAAAATCCATTTAGTTCCAATAATATTATGACCAACAGGAGGTTCAACTAAAAAACATATTTTGTTTCTTTCAAAATTCTCAAGTTCTTCATGCGTGGCGTTAATCCACGATTCGTTAGTTAGTGCATGAGTAACATCTTTGGGTTCAAAATTAGAGATAAAAGCAAAATTTGCATGAAAGTCACGATTTGTTACTTTAGACCTTGTAGTACGTTTACCCAAATTACCTATTATCTGTTCCGGAGGATGTCGCCGTTGAATATGAAGTGAAGCACTTACATCTGAAGTTTGTTCATCTTCTGTAGCTTGTTCTGACGAAGTTGAAGCTTCTGGAGGTCTATTAGCATCATTACCCGAAGCTCCCGAAGAACCACTCGGCTTGTCTGACCGCTCCTCTGCCTGCGGTCTGACCGTCGATGTGCCTTCGGTCTGACCGGCGCCATGCCCGGTTTGACCGGCCGACGCGTCCTCGTCGTCTTCGTCATTGCTTTCCAAAAAAATATCCTCCCCCTGAACCTGTGATAGGGTACCTGAAATTTCAGGTCTAGTCCCTGGACTAGCCTCATCAAAAGTGACTTCGCAAGTCTAAACAATTTTATTAGTTTACAAAACAAGTACACGGTAACCTCGTGAATGCGCAGAGTATCCCAACATAAGTCCATCAACAGAGCGAGATTCAAATTTATCCAAATTTCCAGATTTGAGCACAAAACATTTATATCCAAAAACACGCAAGTGAGAAATCTTCGGTGAGTGTCCAAACCGAAGCTCATAAGAAGTTTTTCCAAGTTTAGATCTCAAGAAAACACGATTGAAAATACAACAAGCAGTGTTAATAGCTTCAGCCCAAAATTTTCTAGGACTAGAGTATTCATCAAGCATAGTCCTAGTCATTTCAACCAAAGAACAATTTTTTTTCTTTCAACAACACCGTTTTGTGTAGGAACCCGAGGAGACGAAAATTAATTTCAAGACCCTTTTCATCACAAAACCTTTCAAAAGAAGCATTTTTAAACTCACCACCATTATCACTTCGAATAGTTCTCAAAGATTTTGGAAATTCAAGAGCCAAACGAAGATACAAACTTTTAAAGTGTTCGAAAGCTTCATCCTTAGTTGCCATAAAATAAACCTAAGAATATCGAGAAAAATCGTCAACAATGACCAAAACATACCACTTTCCTCCAACGGATTGCACTCTAGCTAGACCAACAGTGTCCATGTGTAACAGCTGTCCTGGTGCATCCGTCATCACAAAAAAAATGGGAGTATGCAAAGAAGCAACCATCTTAGCATGATGACATGGCGAACAAACCAATTCAAGATCTTTCTTAAGTTTTGACAAACCTCGAACAAGATCCGAACCACTAATCCTAGTGAGATGATCAAAGCCAACATGTCTAAGTCTACGATGCCAAAACATCACATCTTTTGAAAATTTTGCAACAAGACATGTAACTTTAGAAGAAATGTTATTTTCAAAATCCGCTTTAAAAACTCTTTCGTATCGAGAAACATTAAGCACAACATCACCAGACGAATCAAAAACTTTACTTCCACTTTTCTTAAAAAGCACATCAAAGTCTTCATCCACAATTTGAGAAACGGAGAGCAAGTTGTACTTCAAATTTTCAACCAAAGCGATATTATTCAATGTAAATTTGTCACTTACCTTGACAGATCCAGTTGCAGTGATCATGCTACTAGAAGCATCGCCGAAGATGATTGAATCCTTCCTTGATGCCTTTACGAGGGAGGAGAACCAACTTTTATCATCGGTCATATATCGCGAACAACCGGAATCAATGATCCACATGTTCTCCCTCCTCGTTAAAAGGGCCTACACACAAGCAGATGTCGAAGCCTCAGTACTGAGGTTAGATAATAAGAATTTGGGAATCCAGTACTGAGACACATGACCGGAACCAACAGGAATATAACCAGTAGAAAATTGAACACTTTTCCCGTTAGAAAAATTAGCCCGAGGACGGTCTGACTGCCGCTGTACCTGCGGTTTGACCAGAGGCTTCACACTGGTCTGACCAGAGGTATAGCGCCGGTCTGACCGGGTATAGCTTCGGTCTGACCGGGTGTGGCACCGGTCTGACCGACGGTCCATCTGCGGTCTGACCGCCTGCCTCGAGGGAAAAGGCGATTTTTGCCACCTTAGTTTTGCAAAAGCTATCTCCCGTTCCTTTTTCTGTTTTCTAGCAAGTCTAAAACAGAAACCAACAAGATGTCCATGTTTACCACAAAATGAACATACATATTTTTCATGATGAGTTGAAGAACAAGTTGAGACAGCATGCTTAGCATTAATAGTGTTTTTAGTACTAACAGCAGATTTAGCAACAAACACAGGTTTAGTACTAACAACAGACTTGGTAGAACATGATGCATTCAAAAAAGTCATAATGCCAGCAGATTTGAAAACTATGGGTTTAGGATCTGGTTTAGTCAAAATTTTACCTCTCCCAGTTATACCCAAAACAGTAGGAGGATGCCTAGAAAAGTGAATATATGGATCAAAACCTAAACCACGATTGTCTGTGCTAACCTTTGATTGATCCAAAATCATGTTGAGATTCTTTTTACCATCAAAAAAACGTTGCAAAGAACTTTTTAAGTAAGAAATCTCTTGAGTCAAAGTAGCATAATTTTTGCAAGCATCCAAAAGACCTTTCTGTTTTCTACAAGTTTGACAAGAAAGCACTTCATCTTGCTTAACGTTTCTTCCATATGTCTAACACGACCTAATGCATCTTTTAATCTCAAATCATAAGCAAGACAAGATGAGCAGGGTTTTGCACTAGATTGTTTCAACTTTTTAGCGCTAATTGCATTAAATATAGAGCTAGCAAACAAGGCAATTTGACATTTCTTTAAAGCTCCTTTTATTAAAAACAACTCATCAGTCAATCTAGTGTTCATGGCAAAGCTAAGAGCAAGACAAGATTCAAGCTTTCTAGATTTCTTAGATTCAGTATCAAGCTTTTTGCAAGTAGTTAAATTGACTTCTCTAACAGAATTAATCTCAACAAATAAAACTTCACATGATTTGCAATCATCATCAGAAGCAAGAGATTTTAGTCTATTATTTTCAGTTTTAAGAGAATCAATAATTGTTTCATGTTGATTAATCTTCTTTTCAAATTTAGAAATCTTGTAACCAAGTCTAGCAATCACATCTTCAAGATATTTAACACTGGGAGCATTTATTACCTCATTTTCTTCATCAGAATCTTCAGTACTCTTTGCCATGAGACAAACTTCAGCGATGCTCTTCCCTTTGTCTTCCTCATCATCATCTGAGTACTCAACATCGTTGGATCCCTGCACCGCTGCAAAAGCTTCATCCAAGACCTTCTGGTAGTACTTCCTCATCTTCATGTTCTTGGTCTACTTCTTGCTCTGCTTAGCTTCCTTAGATCCATCTTGAGCTTTTTCCTCCTGTGTACCTTTTCCAGCCTTGGGACATTGGGAGCGGATGTGTCCTGTTTGACCACAGCCAAAACACCGGATTGGTCCTTCTCTTCTCCTGGACCTGACATTATTTACAGGTCGAGAAATTCGATTAGCAAGCGATACCAAGTCCTCCTCACTGATTTCTTCCAGTTGATCATCGGACATGGCATAGAAAGAAACAAATATCGACTGTGAAAAAGAATCAGAAGATGCAGAAGTAGACACCAAGGCAGAAGATTTCGAATCAGTCCTTTTAGAAAGAATGTTCATCTCATAGGTTTTCAATTTAGTATAAAGAACATCCAAAGTCAAGGTGTTCATATCAACAGATTCTTGAATTGAGTAACCTTAACTTCCCAAACCTTCGTATCAAGACCATTCATAAAATGACGAGCAGCCTCAGATTGAGAATAATTATCATTATAAGAAGAATCAACAGATCTAAGATTACTCAAAATTTTGTTAAAACGGCCTAGATAGTACCCAATGACTCCCCATGTGTCATCTCAAATTTTATGTACTCCTTTTTGAAAATATTTTTTCGCAACTCTTTAATGTTTGAAGATCCAGTATGAAAATTATTCAAAGCTTTCCAAATCTCATTAGCAATAGCAAGATGCGAAACATGGCATTTTTTCTATCCATATCTCAAGCTTTCCAAAGCTAGAGCCTCAGTTATTTCTATCCACATGGGATTTGATGTGTAAATGACGAATAAATCAGGGCATCCATACTTTTGACAGATAGCTACACAATTAAGGTAGTTTTGATACAAATTATGTGGTCCTCCTATGTATGAAGATCGTAATATAACTCTCTGCCTAGCTTGTGACTCTCTTGTGATTGTAGGATCGAACAAGACCAAACAAACCTACCAGAGGGGTGAATGGTAGAGAAAACCAAAAAACCCAAATCTTTTGCAGAATAAAAATACCGACGAAACCGATCTACAAAACAAAAATGAACAAACCTATAGAAGCCGCCTCCGGTCACACCACAGTATACCGGCCGGTCAGACTGCCCCTCCTGGCCGGTCAGACCACCGACTAGCCTCCGGTTAGACCGTCGCCGCAACCCGTCGGTCAGACTGCGCGCACACCTACGATCAGACCGTCGGGATCCAGAAAACACCGGTAGATGAACTCTCGAAGAAGTAGATCAAACTATTTCAACTTTATTGCATCTAAAAGTATTTACAAAGTGCAACAACAACACTCCTCACCAAAATCTCGACCTAACTCAAAACCCTAGCTATTCTCTTTAATTTCTCACTTGAAAATCGATATCTAGGAGGCACACCCTCCCTCTCTATTTATACATGCAGTAGGTCCACGAATTCTTCACCAAGTAGGACTCCTAATCCACATAGGAAACCCTCTCTTGCCAGCTATAAACTCATCTCTTTTCTTATCTCAATCAAACTTCCCGAATTTGGACTCCTTTCCAAATTCGACTCCACATACGATCCTCTCGTATGCCATATAGCTTCTCCATCTTCCATGTGCACTATCCTCTAGCCTTATGGTATCCCGCGTGCTGGACATCTACTTCTCCCAAGTCGACTCCAATCCAACACCGGCAATACTATCCAAGGCCTCAAGCGATACCTGCATATATACGACAAAGCAACGATATACCGAGCACAAGTTTGTCCAAACTTGACTCACATTAGCTTGTCAACAGTAACCATATGCATAGGAATCATCTAGAAATCAACTCCACAAAGAAACAATCCAAAACCAAGAAATCAAACCAAAATCAAAGTCGACCGGTCAGACCGCGCCGATCTGACCGACTGTGAGTCGGAGTCCAACCGCGAACCGAAGTCGGTCTGACCGACTGTGAATCGGACCGACTGTGAATCGGACTCAGCCGGTCTGACCGCACACACACCTCCGGTCAGACCGTGCACATACACCGGTCTGACCGGCGTTATCTGGCCGGTCTAATCGCCACACAAAATATCACACATAGAAGCATCAAAGCACAAATCAAATGTTTCATCATATAAAATATAAATCAAACTAATTTGATTCAACAGTGATGTCCTTGTTAATTGTATCACAAATTTCATTGAGTGGTGCTGCTCTGTATTTTTTCCTGAAATGACTTGCTCCCCTAATAACTTAGGGCCCGTTTGGTAAGGTTCCAGATTCTGTAAAAAAACATTTCGAATTCAGATTCTTCTGAGAAACGTGTCTCTGAAGAATTAGAATCACTTAGGGAACCGTTTGGTAGATTTGTTGGATTCTGATTCTAAAAAGTAGGTGAGAAACTGAAATAGACTAATATGCCCCTCGTGAATTGTGCTAGTTTTGGCACTAGTTTTGGCGCACATTGAAGGCAGATACTGAACAAAAATTGAAGGGTGCATATTGAACAAAAATAAAATCAAAGCATTAAACAAAAATGAAATCAAAGCATTGCTACCCACAACACAAAGTCGAGGGAAATCGGACAGCTGAGACAGAAATACATCACAAGTACCATCCAGTGCATGCTTTCATCCAATCTAAGGTATTATTTGGATAAATAACAGAGAGCATTGCAGCCTTTGCTCTGCTGCATGTAACTGAAGGACGATATAGTTTTCCAGAATCAAAGACCACAAGCCTATTGCAGCTGATAAATTTTGGCAGAACTTCACATGTTTCTATTTTTCATCAAGTTTAACGATGGTAGACCTTGCTATGTGGATCTGGAGGGATTAGCGGCGCTCGATCTGGATGGGTGGCGACGTCGGCCGTGGAGGGACGGGTCGTCGGCGGTAGAGGGGCGACGGGGTGGACGTCGGCGCTGGGAGAGGCAGCGGCGGCGCAGCCTCCCGTTTGCAGCTCTACGGCGACGCTGCCTCGTTGGCTTGGGGGGATGGGGCGCCGGTAGCAGCGACGCCTTTTGGCCGGGAGAGATGGGCTTGAGGGGTGGCAGTGACGCCTCTTGGCCGGAAGAGATGGGCTTGGGAGGCGGTGGCGGCTTCCTCTTGGTCTGGACAAGCGACGACGGTGGAGTGGGAGGGGTGCGCGAGGAGAGGGGAGCGCTCCGGGTCAGCGCAATGCGAGGTGAACTGGGAAAAGTGAATGAGAAACAGGAGAAACACCTCTACGGGCAATTTCACGTGGGTACATGCAAGTAGAGAATCGTTTCTCTTCTGAAACGAAACAGTTTCTCCTGTTTGGCTTGGTTTCTTCCGTTTCTAGCTAGAAACAGAACAGTTTCTTCTGGCCAAACGGGCCCTTAATCTTGATTCTTCCATACAACAGTATGCATCAATCACGTAGGCCTATGTCCCTCTCATGCAGCCGCATCGGAATGTTGAAATCATATGTTCTATCATGTAGCCTGTAGGCATAATATTCCATTATAGTAACATTCTTACGCTTGATGGGATCCAATCGACGACACCGATGATATGTCAAATTTTCATGTTAACCATCCCCTCAATAGGGAAATAGGATAGAATATTGCATTGCCATAAACTTGCAGTACTTCTCTTCAACCCTGTGTATCTTCAACCCTGTGTAGGCTGCCAGCCTGGTTCTCAATCACCAAATCTCGACCACCATCACTTGCACCCAAATCTCCAACAACTAAGCCAACAACCTCTGATGCCGAGGAAAAAAAGGGAAATGGAAAGCCCGGAAATCACGGTCTGGCGATCACGCGAGCGACTCCTCCTCCGACTGCATGCGATCTAGGTCACCTCGCCGGTGAACTCGATCAGCTCCGCTGTTATTCACTCCGGTAACGGCGTCCCCGCCCCGGCGCTGTCCCTTGGACGGTGACGGCCCTTTTCTCGTCGGTTAGCCATTCCTGGCGCCGCCGACCACAAACTTCCACTAGGGATTTTGCCGCTTAGGAACCCCTAGGTCGGATTTCGCTCGTGTGGGCTGCCCTATACGTAGCGCAGTCATTTTCACAGGTGTTTTTGCCTCTACTTTGACGCCCATGGCGTCAGGCGAAGGTTTTGGGATGGAGTCCGGGGGTTCGGCTCATAACCCTAATGTGACTGATATGTTGCGACGCATGAACCTCACCGAGGAGGAGGGGGCTGTTGCAGATTTTAGTGACGATGAGGAGGATACTAGGGATTTACCGGTCGAATGGGCGCTGGTAGGGAAAGTCATGTCGCCGACTGTGGTGAGCGTGCTACGATCCGCTCTGTGACGAAACAAGCATGGGGAAATCCGGTGGGATTAAAGTTTCGTGCAATTGGCGAGAGGACTGCTAACCTTTTTGTGGCTGAGTTTGGTAGCAATGGGGATCGCCAACGAGTCCTGGAGCGATCACCATGGATGGTGGGACGCCATGCAGTGGTTTTAAAAGAGTTTGATGAAAGATTGTGTGCTAGTGATATCGTTTTTTATCTGATGGAGATGTGGGTGTGAATTCCAAATCTTCCACTGGGCTGGATGAATCGGGCAAGGGGGTCTAGAGCCTTGAGCTTGATTGGCAAGGTAGTGAAGATGGATGTTGATGGAGATGGGAAGGCCAGTGGTGCTTTTCTTAGAGGGCGGGTGGCGGTGGAGCTAGAGAAACCGCTCAAGCACGGAGTTCTGTTAAGGATGAGCAAGGTAGAGGATCCAAAGTGGTTTAGTGTGCAACATGAATGCCTACCTTTCTACTGCTATGCGTGCGGCAAGATCGGACACTCGGAGGTGGAGTGTCTACTCTGGTGGAACAGAATGATCTAGGGAAATTGCCATACGACGTTGAGCTCCGAGCTCCTGATGATCGACGCAGGCGAATCCAATCTTTTGCGGCAGCAGCAGAGGATTCTTTTGGGAGTGGCTCGTTGTCGGCCTTCAAGACTCAACAGAGCCGATCAACGGAATTCCATCCACGCCAGGGTGAGGGGAATTCAAATGCCTCAACTAAGGAGGACAATTTCTCGGGGGAACAGGAGGTACAATCCCCTATCAAATCCTTGCCGGTGGATCCTGAAAAGGAGACAGGCTGCAAGGCGGTCAACAGATGCCTAGTCTTACAAAGTGAAGAGGGGTCGCCGCAGGCACTCCATAAGAGGAAATCTAAGGTGAGTAACGTTGGGTCTAAAACCCCGGATCTAAATTTGCCGGTGGAGGACTCCCAATCCATCGTGCCAATTGGCAAGGTACATGCTCTTGTGAACCATATGGACATGGCCGGGGAGTGTGGGGGCAGGAGGATGGTTGAGAAGGTGAAGAAGCAGAAGTGCAGTACAACTAATATTTCAAGATCGGCGGCGGCTGCGCATGACAGCCCTCGCCGGGAACAATGAATCTCTTAAGTGTGAACTACCGGGGTTGCGGGCGGCCCGAGGTAGTTCATGAAATTCGCCTGCTTGTGGAAGAGAAGAAAGTCTCAGTGGTGTTTCTGTCAGAAACTAAACTCAATAATGACCGAAGGCTTTTGCTGCAGCAAAGTTTGGGGTTGCATAACTCGATTGTTGTGGAGGCGACGGGCCTCGATGGGAGCCTAACTCTCTTGTGGCGGCAAGATGTGGTAGTTGCAGAACTAAGCCGTTCTTCTTCGCACATTGATGTCATGTTGTCGTGCGACCGGCTGAGAATTCCCCAATGGCGCCTGACGGCCTTCTATGGACAACCGAGGCATGAGTGGATAAAACAGAGTTGGTACTTGTTGAGGTTCCTGAGGCACAGTCGAATCTCCCGTGGATGTGTGCCGGTGACTTTAATGAGGTGTTGTCAGACGAGGAACAGTTCGGTGGAAACAAAAGGGAAGGTTGGCAAATGGCGGCATTCCAAGCAGTTGTCAGCGACTGTCGTTTCAGTGATTTGGGGTTCCATGGAAGCCCGTTTACTTGGGACAATAGACAAGCGGGAGAGAGGAATATAAAAGTCTGACTGGACCGAGCTTTCGGGGATGATAAGTTCATGGCAGCCATGGCGGAAACAGAAGTTCATCACCTACCGTTAGCTGGCTCTGATCACTGCGGACTCCTAGTGGAAGTGCGGGAAAAGGAACCTGAAGAAAGCAGAGCAAAGAGAGAGAAGTTCAGACTTTTCAGATATGAGAATATGTGGAAGCGCCATGAAGCATACATGGAGTTTGTAAATCAGACCTGGGATCCGAGGGAAATTCAACCGAACATGGGGATGGTTTCTCGTGCCTTGGTGTCTATGCAATCGGCGCTAAAGAGCTGGGATAAAGGGGTTTTTGCATCAGTGAAACAACAGATTAAGTCGCTGAGGCAAGAACTGGAAGATGAGAGGAACTCTTCTCTATAAGGGGGGCTTCTGAGAAGGAAAAACAGACAGTGGAAAGGTTGGCTGAGATCCTTGCGAGAGAGGAAATGATGGAACGCCAAAGAGCGAGGATTTCGTGGCTCAGGGAAGGAGATAGAAATACATCCTTTTTCCAGGCCAAGGCACGAGCTAGAAGTCGAATTAATAGAATCAAACTCCTGCAGGACAATGCCAGCAATACTTTTACCAAACAAGAAGACCTCGCGCAGTTGGTTGTAAATTTCTATCAAGGTTTGTTTGCAGCGCAGGAGAATCTCGATCCTGAGGTGATCTGTCGGCATGTCCCGCAAAAGATAACATCGGATATGAGGGATCTTTTGGAGCAGCCGTTCAACGGTTCAGAAGTTGAAGCGGCTCTGTTTCAAATGGCACCAAACAAAGCCCCTGGAGTGGACGGGTTTAATGCTAATTTCTTTTAGACCCATTGGCCGCTGCTTAAATCTAGTGTAACTAGTGCAGTATTGGGTTTTCTTAACGGCGGAGAGCTTCCCAAAGAGGTGAACAAAACCCTCCTCGTTCTTATTCCTAAAGTAGCAAATCCCTAGGACCTCACTCAATACCGGCTGATTTCTTTGTGTAATGTTCTCTACAAGCTTTGTTCAAAAACCATGGCAAACCGTCTGCGCAGAATTCTAGATGATGTTATCTCTGAAGAACAAAGCGCCTTTGTGCCAGGGAGATTAATCACTGACAATGTTTTGGTGGCTTATGAGTGCATTCACTATTTAAAATATAAGAAAGGAAAGGTAGGGGGCTGAGCAATTAAGTTGGACATGGCTAAGGCTTATGACAGAGTTGAATGGAACTACTTGATTGCGATTATGAGAGCTTTGGTCTTTCCTGAGAGGTGGTGCTCGATGGTGTGGAAGTGTATTACCACTGTTACCTTCTCAATTCGAGTAAACAGGGCGATCTCCAAAAGTTTCACCCCTTCACGTGGGATTCGACAAGGTGACCCCATTTCACCATACCTGTTCTTACTATGTTCAGAGGGCCTCTCCTGTCTTCTCCGGAATACGGGGCCGATCCATATATCACGCGGCGTCCGTGTGAGTAGACATGCTCCGTGGATCTCTCATTTACTTTTTGCAGATGATTGCCTGATATTCACGCAAGCTACCAAACAAGGTGCTAAGAGAGTGGCAAAACCCCTGGAGGACTATAATCGAGGATCGGGACAGCTTGTGAACAAGAATAAATCGGTAATCTTTTTCAACTCGAACAGTACGCAAGAATGCAAGGTAATGGTACATGAATGTCTACAGATCTCAACTGAAGCTCTGGGTGAAAAGTATCTGGGACTCCCAACCAAAACCAGACGAGGAGAGATGGCGGCTTTTGATTACGTTTCGGCCAGAGTATGGAACTTTGTGGGGGGGATGGGCGGAGAAGTCGCTTAGTAGTGCAGCGAAAGAAGTGCTTTTGAAGGCGAATGCCCAAGCAGTGCCAACCTATGCGATGTCAAACTACCGCCTGGGTTAACCGCGAAGCAAACTGTGGCACACAGCTGCGCCCAATATGTTTCTCAATTCAACCGGTCTCTGTTTTGGGTGGAAACTATCCCAGATTGGCTTGCAGCCCTCGCTGCGGCAGACTGTAATAACGTTGAATGATTAGTAAAGACCCGGTTGATGCTAAAAAAAAACAACCTCTGATGCCACAGGAGCGCTAAATACATCACCATGCTTATCAGGACTTCCAAACAATCTAATGTCGTATCGATCATCAGTATTAGTAGGAAGTCTATCACGGGCTGTCCTAAAATAGCCCGGACTATTGGGTTATGGGCATCCAACATCTGCACAAGGTCAGCAACAATTACTGCATTGAGCTTAAAGATGGCAATGAGAACCCAATCCCTGATTTCCTACAGGAAATTCACGCATTATAGGACGGAGAAGGAGAAAAATTCATCCCCACAAGAATTGGAATGGGAAAATTTTTGATCCCGTCAGGTATGACGGACGGGTATGGTTGACCATTCCCCATCCCCGTAAACCCGACTACGTTATTTGCTTCAACCGTTGTGTGAACTATTGAGCTACTTTTTATTTACAAGTTATTGGACAAATGCTAATGAATGTTTGATGTTGAGTTTAAATTTGATGATGTATGATTATAAATCTTTTTTTTTTCATTTACTTGTGTTATTGCTACTACCTATGACGTCCGCTGTTCATAGGAATATGTTTCCAGTAACAAGGTCCGCTGTTCGCAGGAACAGGTTTCTCCGTTGAGTACTAAATCCTCCGTCGTCGACGTGGATGAGAAGAAAAGTTCCCCCGCAAGTATTGGCAGGGACAGGGATGGGAGGCATTCCGTTTCCATCTCTAATTGGGCTGAAAGGAACCATTTTTGTAGGTCCCCACTTGTAGCCTATTCATTAGCTCATTATTAGTTTCAAAGATATATAGCTGGGCATATTCTGGTCGCCAACCTTTTACTGGCAAGAGAGAGCCAATACGTTGGCATAACTGCCCACCTATCTTGAAAATGTATGGTCGAGACCCATCATTGATAGAATTAATGACATGAACACCCATTGATGTGAATGCAAACATAGACTTGTAATACCTGATATTCTCAAAGAAATGTGCTGACAAATATGGGTTTACTGCTGTTAGAAGGCTATATAAAGGCTCTGGAGGTGGCTTGTATGGAGGTAAAATGACACTTCCTTCTCTACAGCACTTGTTGTATATGGGTGAAGTGGTGTTCCATTGCTGCCGAATACATTCCCTCATACCAAAAAAATGCCCCGCAGTAGCGACGTATACAATCTGGTGGCCCGAGGTTCACTATGGAGAAGATAGTACCTAACAATCACAAAGCAATATTTTTAGTAAGCTACATAGGTAGTGTGTAGCTAGTATAATAGGCAAGTACATTGATTGTAGCTGCATTATCGAGCATCAGGATGAACAGTGATGGTTGAGCAGCAGATGGAACTGTTGTTTGAGCTTTGTTCATGAGTTCGTCTGCGATCAGCAAGCAGATGTATGTCGTCAACAGCAATAACCCATGAGCACAGAGTAATATGATGAACACAGATGGAAAGGGTAGGAATTAAGGGTAGACTTACAGATGTGACCACTGCATGGAGTTGATATGACCTCAATAGGATGCACTGAACCTGTGGAAGTTAATGCTAATATAATGAGAAACAACCATAGGCATATACCTGGAAGCTAGCAAGATACATGTCACACTTACAGCTAGCATCACCCACCAATGATGGTACGTCAACACGGCTACGCTTTGCTATAGATGATGCTCATATGTGCGCCTTATGCTTTTGGCAATTGAGCAGCGGTTGCAGCATCTAGTCAAGGGAATTCTGATCAATAAAGGAAATAGCAGCATGAGTGTCCATAATATGAGTCTGGTATAGAAGAACATGGAAAAATACATGATGGGTTTTATGTTGTTTAAGAAACATATAAATCATCTGGTGTCTACTGAGAAACACATGAACCAAATCAGTTAAGCATAAGTGAATTAATGCAGCAAGCATAAATAGTAAGAAATCAGTTAAGCATAAATGGTTGAATGGCATGCATGTCACTAAATATTGTGCAGCTGATACTTAACAGATGCATATAGAGTACGACAGGGAGAGTAATTTAAGATGAAAAAATGCATCTAACGTATAGCATGATAAATATGAGGGTACAACAGTCATATAAAGAAGATTTGCATACATGGATAGAGAAAAAACAAAGGTTGCAGTTAGCATACCAATCGGATGGTTAGACAGGCGACGACGCACAGAACGCCTAGATGGCAAATGAAAATCAACGGGAAAGTGAACATTGCCAGCCTGGACTGGGAAAAGTGAACATTGCCAGCCTGGACTTGTTGAAGCGGCAACACATCAGGTTCACTAGTGTCAACGCCGTGTGCTAACAGATGAAGCCAATATGATGAAATTAATTATCAAGAACATAGCCTCATAATGAATCAGTTACCACACAATAAGAATATCTCATGGCAAATGTAGCTTAACAAAATAGTAACCTGGAGGCTGGTTGGCTAAGATTTCTTGTCTGCGCCTACGGCGTGCATTAGACATTGGTTCTGGAGGAGGCACAGAAATAACATCACCACCTACATAAAATTCAATGATTATATAGATGGGTGTCTCATGTATTGGGATGATGTCATTTATAGGATAGGAAGGCGAACCAAAGTTATTCCAAAACACAAAGCGGCTACCTACAAAAATCTAGTTTCTGATAAATTGGGAAAATAAAATGATCATAATAGCTATACCAGTAGCTTCATTGGATAAGTGAGAGCACACAGAATGCCTAGATGGCAAGTGAAAACCAACAGCGAAGTCACCATCGATAGTTTGCACCCGTCGACGTCGCACTGGGTTAACTTGACCGTTGGCAGATGGGTCTGGGAAAAGAGGTTAATAAAGTAGAAACATAAATTTGAGGTATGTAGGTGATGAACAAAACCGAACCACCATAATAGAGCTAGGTCTTGCATTTGGCATGCAACAGAACACGGTACTAACCTGGAGGTATGTAGGATGACATTTGTTGCCCGCACCTACACCACGTGTTGGATCCACAGAAAATAGATCATGTAGGACCTAAAAAGGATGTACCTATCAATTACCAGCAGAAATATTATAAGAATTCGTTAAACTATATGCATACTTGCATAGGCAAAAGCAAGCAGGAATTTTAAAATTTAAGCGTATTGTGTGAAGTATATTGACTATATAGATAGGTTTGTGTATATAATGTGAACATTCAGCAGTGTATAGAAGGACAAATATCGGTGAGGAACATAAAGCAAGTTAACTACATATGTATATAAAGTGATCATATATAATTAAATCGATAGTCTATTCATCCTACTGAACTCACGTTCTTTGAAGAACTGCTTTAAGCGTTGAAGATAAAGTTTAGGTGATAAGGAATAAAAGAATGCATCTGTTGAACATAATGACACCCATATAGAAATCCTGAATATGTTAGGACATGTAGATAAATTTAGCTTGTTTGGTCAAAACTTGGTGTGTCATATAGAACTACAAATTGATACAACGCTGCGGGTTTTCAGTTTGAAAATTTTACCCTAGTCATGGTATCAACGGGCTGGATGGAACATTTCATTCTTTTTTTTTAACAGAGAGGAAGAATGCATATGCTATCCAATTAGAATCTGTAAAAACACTACGATGTGCAGGGCTTAGACAATTACTATCAAGAACCCTAGAAACAAAATGCATAATTTTATATCTTAAACCAAGCCGACGCACGTAATAAAAACAGAAGCAAGCATTAGCCTCTAAGCACACATGGAGAACGCGAGAATGGTGGAAAGCGATGAGGAAGCAATGAAGCAGCTTTGGCTCTGCATCTGAAACATCCCCACGTGCTGACAAATGTAATGGGGCTGAAGCATTCTCACCATGTTGATGGCCGTTGTTGCCGACGGCTGGTTACGTCGGCGCACGACGATTTCCAGGAGATGAAGCAGCGGAGTGATGGCCGCTAACTCCGGCGGCCGACGACTTTGCTGAGGACGACGCAGGGGGCGATGGCCGTGGTCGCGGCGGCCGACGATTCTGCCTTGCCCGGGACGACGGCCGCGGATGCCTGTGGTCGTCGATTCGCCGAAGGCGTCTGCGATGTCGGCGCGCGCCTGGGGCCTTGGGGGTGATGAGTGGGGTGCACCGGAGAGGAGCGGCGAGAAGCTCGCTGCGATGATTTGTGCAAAAGGGGGAGGAGGAGATGGCGGCGCGTCGGTGTGGGGAAGAGTGAGGAAGGGATATGGATGCCGCATCTAACAGCGTGGCCCACAGCGGCTGACCACACGGCACGTAAAGCTACTGCTGCACTGTAGATAGGAGAACGATTAGGAACGGTTGGATTCTACATCGGACGAACCTGGTGACGCCTGGGACTGTTGGCCTGTAGCAGCTGAGATGCCCCTCCCAAAAACCATAGATTCTATACATGCAACATGCTTGGTTCTCAACTTCAACTGGAAGTGCTGAAAAGGGTGGCAAGATAGCACAGTGAGGCAATTGGCACGCACGATGACGGCCACATTTCCATAAGTACCACTGATGACTCTGCGCGGAATGCGCCTAACCAAGATTTAATGGTGTAGTAAGGGTTCATTTGGCACAACTTCAACTTTATTTTTTTGAGTTTAAGCTCAACCAGTTTTAGTTTCATCAAAAAATGAAGCTGGCTAGAGCACAAAATAAAGTAGAGCTGAACTTGATTGTTTTATAACTTTACTTCAGACTCAACTTCTAAAGTTAAATTTAGAAACTGAAGCCCTATCAAATAAACCCTAAGAGCATGTACTCATTTGCTTATATGAGATTGAGAAACATCGCCAAGTTCATGGGCTCCTGCATTCTACATACATGCAAGACTAGCATTTTCGATCGGATTTGCTAGAAAACCTGTTGGAGTTTTTTTTTCTTCCATAGCTTTCGAATTTTCGGGCATACGATGTTGTGCCAAGATTCATGCTATTTATATATAAGTTACATTATAATTAAAGCATAGTGGTAATTAGTTACAATGAGTCACATTAAAACATACTTATATACAAGTTATATACAAGTTATATTGTATTTATGTATAGTTATGATGAAATTTGTTAGAATAATGGGCTAGATGCAATTTAATACTAGTAAATTTTATGGGCCCACAATTAATGTTAAGGAATTAATAACATCTTGAAAACAAACATAGAGGAACCTCGACTTAAATAGGTTGTTCATTAAGAGCACCTGTTAAGCAGTTGAGCTGATGGTGGGACTGTCACACGTGCATGCATACCGAGCCATGGCGAGGTTGACGTTATAACCAACGGAGACTCGTTACTCTAGTAACAGATGAAGCAATCAATTGGATTAATTCCTCGCGAAACGTCTTTCTTGCGGGTTATCTCTCACCTTCAAGATAGATAGAAAGGGCTCTCTGTTCATCTCTTCCCGACTCTCTATTTTTCCTCGAACATCACCTTCCACTTTCTATTCTGTCTTTGCTTTAGTCTCCTCGAACGACTCTCTGTTTTCTTTCTCTGTTCATCTCTCCCCGACTCTGTTTTTCTTTCTCGGAACATCACCTCACACTTTATGTTCCTGCCACTACTAGATTTTTTCGTGCGGGCGGCCTAACCGTACGGAAAAATTGATTATCCCGTACGGGCGACTTAAGAGGCCTGCACGGGAAAATCGATTATCCCGTGCGGGCCACTTAAGCCGTCCGCACGGAAAGATACATCCGTCCTATATTACATATTGAATTACTGAATTAAATCGACAACTAATATCACATCACAAATTGCACAAAAATAATTTCACATCATCATCACAATTTTACCATATTCATATGTATAATTTTATAACAAATTTTACAACAATTTTTACAACCAATTTTACAATACAATAAATTTTATAATGCAATACGGTCGGAGGATGCGACCGTGGTCGGAGGAGGCAGCGGTGGTGGCGGCGGCGGAGGAGGAGGAGGCGGTCGCAGTCATGGTTGCGGAAGCAGTCGGAGGAGGAGGAGGCCGCGGTCGGAGGCGGCGGCGGAGAAGGAGGCGGTCGCGGTCGCGGTCGGAGGAGGATGAGGAGGAGGAGGAGGAGGAGGAGGAGGCCGCGGTCGAAGGCGGCGACGGAGAAGGAGGAGGAGGAGGCGGTCGAGGTCAGAGGCGGTGACGGAGGAGAAGTTGGAGGAGGCGGTCGCGATCGCGGTCACGGTCACCGTCGCGGTCGGAGAAGGAGGAGGCCGCGGTCGAAGGCGGTGGAGGAGAAGGAGGCGCCGCGGTCGGTGGAGGTGGCGATCGAGGAGGAGGAGGAGGCGACGGCGGCCGTGGTCGGTGGAGGAGGGCCGAGGAGGCGGCGGAGGAGGAGGAGGAGGCGCTAGAAAATTTCGTCGGGAGTTAGAAAATTTCGGAGCTGCGCACACCTATATAGGCGGTGGTGATCATTGCGTGCGGGCGTATTAAGCGCCGACACGAAAAGATTATCTTTCCATGTGGACGACTTAATGGCCCGCACAGAAAGATTATCATTCTGTGCGGGCCGCTTAAGCAGCCCGCAGGGAAAAACTATCTTTCCCTGCGGGCTCTTAAGCTGCCCGCACGCGATAATCTATAAACCTATCTAAATTTGGTCAGAATTTTTTATAAATCGACATGACAACTTATTTTTGTTTCATAACACTATCTTACAAAATTCAATCAGTTTTGATCAAGTGAGACTATGTTGTTCATAAATGGTTACACCTTTGTTGCATCTAAACATTTCAAAGTTTATATACCTTATAAGAAGCTATGATTAACATAACAACTCACATATAATTAACATATTTCTTTTGAAGCTTGAGTTTGCATTGCAATCCTAGACTATGTGCTTCTCTAGATATATTGTTCCTCTTTTGCCCCTCTTTATTTTTGTTTTTCATCTGATGTTGTGTTTTTTTGGAAAAATTCGACTTTTTTGTTTTATTTTTTAATATTTTTTCTTGACTTAGGAGCACACGAGAGGTAACCATAGAAAATTTGAGCCTAAACAAGCGAAAGACGTGGCCGGTGGAAAATTCAGAAGACACGCTCAGAATCGGAAAAAAGCTTTCGGGCTCGAAAAGGCAACCTTCAGAGGCGTTTTTGGGCAAAATAAAATCGCCGAACGTGGCAAAGCAGTGGACGAACGCATCCGAAATTTTTTTCTCATCGATTTTCATATATGGAACGTTTCGATCGGAGTCCGTATGCAAAAGTTATGGCCGTTTTAAAAACCGACTCCGAGTTAGAGAACAATGCGCGCAAAACTTGTTACACACGCACAAACTGTATTATATATGCATGCAGTGCGAGCTACTCTGTTATAGTTTCATCTAAATGAATTTTAAGTTTTAAGTTTATATACCTTATATGAAGTTATGAACTTGTTTGTATCTCAAATTTGTATTAACCTTAACATTAACTCAATTTCACAACATATATGGGCATCATCCCGTGCGGCCTACTTAAGGGACCGTACGGGAAAATGGATTATCCCGTACGGCCCACTTAAGCGACCGCACGAGATAATTCATTTTCCTGTGCAGCCGATTAAGTGGGTCGCACGGGATAATTTATCTTTGGTTTTTCCAGACGCTGTCACTTATGGCCCATCTAGAACCTATCGGGGGCCTCATTTAGAAAAACCGTTTCTTCAGTAGTGTGCGTTGCTTCGGTCTCCTCGAACGACTCTTTGTTTTCTTCTTCGAAACATCACCGGAACTCGACTCAGAACGAGCATGCCTCCGAAACTCCGTCCACCTGAGAACACATGAGAACCTGCACGTCTCCCTGGTTCATAGTTCCTGCACGCACAGAAACTCGAAACGAGCAGGCCTCCGAAAACTCCGTCCACCTGAGAACCTACATGGGTAAGCAAGCGATCAAGTTTTTAGGGAGCACGATTCTTGTGCATGGGAACTTGGAACGAGCAGGCCTATGAAACTCCTTTGACCTGAGAACCTGCATGAGTAGTCGGATGATCAAATTTTTGGGGAGCACGATTCTTTACATGACTACTCACAACACTACATTGCTTTCTCTATTTCGACAACTCCGATCATGTCAACTACTATCGTGAACAACACCAACGAAGGACGATGGAACGACGTCAATGGAGAAGGAGAGAACGACAACGAGAACAGAGGCAACAACAACAACAATGCCTCATCTGGATCCGAAGCGTTTTCAAGTATGTCATTTTTAATCTCTGTGTTAAACATGTTTTGTGTTAAACATGTTTTTAAATGTTATTGTTCCTGTTAGTATATTTATGTTTATCGTCATAATAGAATCACTTCCTTTTACGTATGTCATATTTATTATACTATATTTTTAATTAAAACATATCAAATTATGACCATATTTCAACCAAATTATACTACAACTATAGTTACATGAGGCAGTTTTTTAATAGTTCTTTTTAGATAATGCAGAGACCTATATGTACCCAATTATATTATGGACTTGATGAACCCAGTTCCATCTAATGGAATCAAGTGGTTTAACAATGTTGCCTTGTTTGTTTTGGGTATCAAGTGCTAAGATTGTCTCGTGTTAATCTTCTTCCCCGTACTCCGGTTATAGCACCAAAATCTGTTTTGCCGGTGCCTTTTATATCGTTGATCGGAGATGATTGGATGTACTTCACTTGCTCTAAAAATATACATTTTTATATAATTGTAATATAATTCTAATGTTTATATATATATATATATATATACTAGCAAAAATGACCGTGCGTTGTAACGGGACGACGACGCAGGGAGGAAAGCAGACGGAGGGCGAAAGTCCAGGCGATGATGCGGGAGCTCCGAGCGACAACGGGAGGGAGGGGCGCAGGCACGGCGCGGATTGGGACGAAAGAGAAGGACACATGAAGTCTTTCTTTTTCATTCAAGCCCTTCTTTTCTTTTCAGCATTGGGACTACAGGTTAATTTTATAAACACTCAAAAAGTTTTCTGTAAAATAACCCTTTTTTAACTGAGTTTTTTAAATAGACAGGTGGACTGCAGGTTAATTTCGGAAAAACCAAGAGATTTTCTACAAAATAGTCAGGCAAAACAAAATTTGGGTGAAAACACTACTTGCTTTATATATAATTATAATTATATTATATAGTTATAAATATAAATATAGATATAGATTATAGATTATATATATTGAAACAGATATGATATGTTTTATCATGTGTTATTCCTACTTTTTAACTTCCAAGTACTCAGTAGTTCACCCTTTTTTATTTTTGTGCTAGGTCACGCACAATTCGATTAGGCGTGGCAACGAAAAAAAATGTGTATTAGCCAGTCGCAGCGCGCTATATAGCGCGGCGTCTTATCCCAACGCCGCCTCATCTTATCCCCCTCTTCGCTTCCTCCTTCCGCAGCTCACCTCTACTCCAGAAGCGAGAGCTCCCTCCCCCTCCCTCCCCCATGGCTTCCACCACGCTCTCCTCTGCCTTCTCCCTCCTCTCCCTCTCCTCCTCCTCCTCCTCCTCCTCCTCCGCCTCCGTTCCCAGGTCCTTCGCCGTTCCCAGCCGCCTCCGCCCACGCCGCGCTGTCGCCGTGGTGGCGTCCACCGCCACCGAGTCCCCCAAGGTCCTGGAGCTCGGGGACGCCATCGCGGGGCTCACCCTCGAGGAGGCGCGCGGCCTCGTGGACCACCTCCAGGAGCGCCTCGGCGTCTCCGCGGCCGCCTTCGCGCCAGCCGCCGTCGTGGCTGCGCCAGGCGCGGGCGGCGCGGGCGCCGCCGCCGAGGAGGTCCCCGCCGAGAAGACGGAGTTCGACGTGGTCATCGAGGAGGTGCCCAGCAACGCGCGCATCGCCACCATCAAGGTGGTGCGCGCGCTCACCAACCTGGCCCTGAAGGAGGCCAAGGACCTCATCGAGGGCCTCCCCAAGAAGGTCAAGGAGGCCGTCAGCAAGGACGAGGCCGAGGATGCCAAGAAGCAGCTCGAGGAGGTCGGCGCCAAGGTGTCCATTGCTTGACACTAGGTATTTTTAGGATTCCCCTTTTTTCATCCTAATCTTTTGTACCACCTTTTATATTTACAATGGTTTGTTGTTTCATATGAGATTTCCGTATGTGGATCTGTTAGTTCACATTCCATCTTGTATTGATATCACTGTCCCACGCGCTAAATTGCCAATGTAGATTTTGTATATGGCGCAATCATAATGGTGAGAATTGTGCAATGACGGTGTAGTGTTGAAGTGAATTTGTGCTGTCTGTTAATCATGGCAATAGAGAAAGCTATTATCAGGTCAATTACCCTTAGTTCGAAGTGAAAAAAAAATCTGGACATGCTCAAAGCTTCAGCTCTGGATTAAATCTCTCCATATTCCTTCCTATCATATTTTGGGAGTAGATTCAGCTATTTATCATTTCCTCGTTGGAATCAATATCTCTTGAGCTTCTGAACATTGAAGTCCATCCTGCAAATGATGCCAAGACACTTAGCAGTTGATATGTATCTTTGCTGCCATCCTGCTTGTGTACAAGTGACAAACAGTCGTTTCAAAGTATCATCTTTTGCCCCATGATGAGCCAATATGAGCAAATGCCATTAGCTAACATATACATATTGTGGATGATTGGTTCCTGCAACTGTGTGACATTACCACATCTTGGAGCTGTTCAATAATCATGTCTAAAATTAAAACTTCCTGCAGATTGGCTGCTTATTAGTTAGCTTGTTCGTTGCTCCTATAGTTCTTGTCGATATAAATCGGTTCTTGTAATAGATGCTCAAATGCTGCTGTCACTTTTTTGTGGGGGAGCTTCAAGCATTTTGAGGATCCCTGCCCATCGAATTCCAGTTTGTGCGCGTGATCTACCATATTTTGCGATCCCATTTTATTTGTTGGCCTTTTTTTCATTGCTGTTGTTATCGCGTTTATTCTTGAATTAGCTCAGCTCATTTCTCCAGTTATCACTGTGATGCCTTTTCAGCTCTCACATTTCTTTGTTGTTCATGATGGTTTTTGCATGTTTGTGATTCCCTTCATCAGGAACACATGCTATATCATATTTACAGTAACAATAACACTAACAGTAGTCTTACTGTCCTAGAAATAATTTCAATGAAGATGCCTACACTGCTACCGGTCTTCTCCGCTTATCATTTTTCATTGTGTTGAAAATAGTTACTGTGATTTATGTGATTGCTTCCTTTGCATGCCTGTGTACATCACTCTGCTGACATGTCAAACTATTTTTCTTGAAGACATTAGACGTGTCAAACAAATTGATATTGCATCATATGAAAACAATAAATTGAATAAACAGTGAGCTACTGTGCAATAGTTTACCAGAAGATTATAAGCATTTATGCAGTGTTTCCTTGATCGTATTGAATTTACAGAAACAACCATTTCTCGTTGTCATTTTGACCGCATGATTCTTTCTCCCCGTACATGACACCATAGACATGTAGAGGGGGTCAGATGAAGAACACTCCTGATGTAGTGAGGTTGCAGATATCTATGCGCCGAGATACCCAAATGGATGTTGTTTCTATCCTTTTTTGCGTGGAGGAAGTTCTATTTTTTTAATCTCTAATGTAATGTGTAAGATGTGAATTGTTGATGATGCTATTGCCTACTGGTAATTTGGCACCTGGATGATACGCATCTACCGACCCATGTAGCTATGGGAGGCTGTCTACCCTTTAATTTCGAAGCAAAAGCTCAATCAGACCGACACATCTCAAGCTAATATAAGGACAAAGAAAATTGATTTGGATCGTTGAAGAAGAAAATTCAGCTAACCTCGTTGAAGAAGAAAATTCAGCTAACCCGCACAATTTTTTGAAGAAAATAACTGGAGGAGTGTTCTTCATCTGCACATGTCAATGGTGTCATGCACTGGTAGAAAGAGTCATGCGGTCAAAACACAGCACTGAGTTCTTTTCTCGCGGCAAGTAATTTGAGCTCATCGACTTCAGACGCGCACGCATGGGAAGGTCAACCCATCATAGCTCATAGAACTGTTGGGTTTTTACATGGGAAGGTCACCCATCATAGCTCATAGAACTGTTGGGTTTTTACCATGGAATACGTTCATTTTAGTACCTTAACTTGATAACGAATGCGATTTTCATTCTTAACTAAAAAACCAAATATAACGGATCCCCGACCTATCAAAACTGATTGTAATATTGGTTTCAAGGTAGTATAGTAGTGGATGGTTTGTTTAACATGACAGTTTGAGTCGGGTCAACAATGCTGCTGAGTCAGTGTGAGACCCACGTATCAATTAAGTTCACTCTCTCCCCTCTTCTCCCATCTCTCTCTAGGCCTCCACCTCCAGGGCTGGTAGTCGCGCGGGAGAGGCGAGCGGCGGCGAGCGGCGCATTTTGGTGGGAGAGGCTAATGGGAGAGGTACACGACGGGCGGGGGTTTGATGGCAGCAGCGAAGGGAGAGGTGCGTGGCGGGCAACAAGGAGAAGGGAGAAGGGTGGCAACCGGCAAGGGTTACGGCCGGCGAGAGAGGCTCACGGTGGCTGGCGGGTAGAGGATCGTAGTGGCCCCTTCCTCTTCCCCTCGTCGCGCAACCGCGTGTCGCCGTCGGGCCATCTCGATCTACGTGCAAATTTGGAGTTGAGGAGGACGACGATGATGACACAACGTCTCGTCTCGATTTCGCGTAGATCTTGGCCCCTGTCGTTGTCGCCTCTCCTCTCGTGCTTCTGTCATCTTGTCTCGATCTCGGCCAGCGGCAGCACTTGGGACGGGAGTTGCAGCACGCAAGTAGGGTGTCGTCGCCACCTGTCTCTAGAGGTGGCATCCCACTGGATCCCTAGTGGCGGAGCCCGCCGATCGTCGTCCTCCTCATCGCCAGCCGCCGGCCTTCTCCTCACCACTCTCCTCCTTTTCTGCATTTTTCCCAGCGAAGTAACTGTGATGTCTTAGGGACGGCGTAGCGAGCACCTCGTTGAGCTCCCATGCCGAAGAAGCATTCTCATATGGAGTAACAGCGCCTCGTCGCCGCCGCCGCCCTCGATGCTGCAGTCGACCTCCTCCGGCTCCTCCAACAACGAGACCGTGGTGACCAATGAGATGGGAATAGAGGAAGGAAGAGAGATAGGTGAAGAGTCTTGACATATGGGACTCATGCTGACTCAGCACTGTTGACTTGGGTTGAACTACCACGTGCGACAAAACTACCTGCTATACTGTTTTGGGACTAATATTGTACTGATTTAGACAGTTCGTGAGTTCAGGGATCCATTGTATCTTTTCCAGTTCAAGGACGAATCGGATTTGCTGTGGACCTCAAATGAACATATTCCTTTTACCATTGATAGATGGCCCAAACAGCTCAGTAGCCCGTTTAAGCCCACTTAGCACTACTTTTGTAGGGTTCAGAGCCCATCATTTGCTGCAAAAACGGTGTATGGTTTTGCAAGACCACACGGGAATCCCACCCATGTCCATATGGACGAAGGAAAGGATCAGTCCGGCACTCCCGTTCTTGATCGTGCCTCCATCGATTAGGAACCGGTACCTTTTGGCCGCAGTCGCATGGCTGGATTTGGCGCGCATCAGCGTGTGGCCATGTGACTGCCTACATGAGAGTCCAGAAACGCGATATTTTCATCGAGAACTCATGCATTTTATTTATATTGAAAGTTGCAGCGAGTAGGAATGAGAATGGTTAGAATCGATCCATTTATTTATTAAACTTATCTATAATCTATAAATTTGCTTCAATGAATCTTTATGATTGTTCCAAAAATGTAAATGGATAAAACAGATCAAACCATTAAAACATAGGTTGAAAAGGTTCAACCAAAATGACTTCATATGTATAAATATTCTCAAAATTTATACAAAATTATTTTTTATGTAATAAATTGTTTCTAAAAATTTAAATGAATTTAACAATTTTTTATAGTATGACACGAGTTTAAAAATTTGGGTTAAAGTTTTACACATATTTTACTAGAATTTTTTTGTCTTAGTAATGCATCGTAGGCCCCACATATATAAATAAAATAGCTCAAAATTTATATAAAATTACTTCTTCGTATAATGAATTATTCATATAAAATCAAAATTTAACTGAATTTGATAAGTTTTTATAATATGAACGTGAGTTTAAAAATTTTTGGTTCGAGTTTTATAATATGTAATATGAGTTTTTTTGTCTTAGTAATGCATCGTAGGCCCCACATATATAAATAGCTCAAAATTTATAAAAAGTTACTTCTCTATATAATGAATCATTCCTACCAAATTCAACTGAATCTGATGAGTTTTTATAATGTGAACGTGAGTTTAAAAATTTTGGGTTCGAGTTTTACACATATGTAATATGAATTTTTTTATCTAATAGTAATATAGCTGATCCATTTGAGTATGCATAGATAACCTATTAATATAATAGACGTATGATGGATTTATCCTATTAAACCGTGGATCAATGAATTCATTACGTTCGATATGTTAACCATTCCCATCCTGAATAGCAAGAAGTCCTATTTTAAAGGCACAAACATATTTTTTTGACAAAGATGAAAAATATTAGAGCAGTCAAAGATCATTTGATTTTGATTTGATATTATCTTACCTGCGCCGCATCCAATTCGCCGACTTACGCTGGGCTGGAAGCGCGCGTGCTTTACCGGACGCTCTCAAAAACGATGGTTAATGTTTGCCAAGCTCGATTGCTTCTGGCGCATGAGCTGCTGCCACACGTACAGGTTTAACATGTGATCGCAATGGCGCGCCCCAAAGATGGATCCGCGTCGCCTTGGCAAAACAGAAGCGTGGATCCATCACAGTTTCAGAGGGGGTGATGCTATTAGTATGAACCATTTTTCGTTTTGATTTTCGGAAGATGGAAAGGCCACGTTTGGCCGCATTTGGAGATGGATCTCCGGTTCGTTGGAGATGGAAAACTACTGCAAGCTTTACTAGTTCAGACTTCAGAGGCAGAACAAAGATTCAGGAGAGGCAAAACGCTGGGATCCAGAAACATTCTCTCTCTCTCTGTCTCTCTCCCTGCAATCCCCAAGCAGTAATTAATGATGTATGTCCACAGGTGCAGTTACTGATTTCATAAATACGGTTTTAAAAAAACATTCCATGAATATTCTTGGCTGATAATATAACTTGACTTCTAGTCTTTGAAAAAAGACTGACTGTGCAACTTGTAAAATTGAATGTGCTGAAATCAGAAAAAAAAGCTTGAAGAGAATTTATATCCTGTAATCTATTAAACAAATCTAGTTATAATTTGACATATTTTAATAAAAACATAGCATAATAAACATGATACGGAGAGTGATTCTAGTATGAAGATAAACATGAATATGCTAACACGAGTATATAGCATATAACAATATGTATAATACTGAGTTTAGAATAATACATCCGGAGAATGCTCTGGACAGTGTTGGTGTTGTTGCCTCCATTGCTGTTGTTGTTCTCTCCTCCTCCTCTGTTGCCATTGTTCCCAGTACTGGTCGACATATCAGGTTAATGCAGAGGAAGCGGAGACGGCTTGATGCAGAGGATGAAGCAGCAGATAGTCACGCGAAGAACGTGCTCCCAAAAACTTGATCGCCTATCTCTTCATGCAGTCTCTTCATGCAGGTACTCAAGTTGACAGAGTTCCAGAGGTCTACTCGTCTCGACTACTCGTGCATAGAGATACTCAGGACTGAAGAAAGTTGAAGCTGCATAGAAACAGAAAAATAGAGTGTCTACCAAGGGGAACCAGAGATGAATCCGAAGAGATTTCCTCTTCCAGACTTCACCGCACTTGATGACACTTCATGGTCTTATTCGTTACCGGAGTAACTACTTCATTAGTGATCGTCGGTTACGCTTTTACTTATAAAAAAAAGGATAGGAAGGCAAGCAGCCCGTCCCGTCCCATCCTGTCGCACGCCCGCCCACGGCCCGGCCGGCTCAGCGCGCTCGCGTGTGTATGACAATCCCATCATCACGTTAGCCGCTCACTAGGTGTTTTTAATTAGCAGTCTGAGTTGAGATCTATTCTCGTTGGTACAATATGATACTATTTTTTTAATATTAGTTATGGGCCTTCGAAATTATTAGGATTAAATTGGGCACCGCTCATTTAATTCTAACGGTTTGCACACATACACGAGCACCACCATTACGGTAATTACCAAATGTGTCGTTTACAAATGTTCACAAAAGTAGAACGAGAAATGTTTTTTTTCGTGGAGCATTTCAGAATACACAAGTTGTTGTGTCAATGGGATGTCTAATCAAACGTCACAATCTGAAATTGAACGGCTGCGTTGGCGCCATCGCCGGCCACAGGTCCTCGAAGGCCCAGCTGAAATTGTCACTCGACTCGGCCACCAGCTCTCCATGGACGGCGGCGGCGGGGCTCTGATGATGTCCCGACAAAAACATGCTCGTCGCCGCCGACAGATCGGCGCTGCTGACACCGCCCTGCAGCAGCGTGCTGCTTCCCTGGTTCGGGTTGATGCTCGCCTGACCGTCGGCCGTCACGAACATGGCGGCGGCCTCGCCGAGCTGCGGCTTCCGTTTCTTCGGTATCTTGGTCCTCCAGAAGTTCTTGATATCGTTGTCCGTCCGTCCAGGGAGCTGCTTCGCGATCTTGGACCACCTGATGATCAGCCAAACAAGACGAAGATGACGTGAGTTAAAGGGAAATGTGCATCGTCGATCGATCGGAGAACAAATCATGGCATGGCGAAGTGCCGGCCCGTGAGATCAATGCGACTTGCGACCGACCTGTTGCCCCATCTGGACTGCAGCTCGACGATGAGCCCCTGCTCCTCGGGAGTGAAGCTCCCGCGGCGGACGCCGGGGCGGAGGTAGTTGAAGTTGAGCCACTGCAGCCGGTAGCTCTTCCCCGTGCGGTTCAGGCCGGCGGCGCGCGCGGCGTTGTTCCACCCGCCGCCGCCGTTGACGGCGACGTGGCTCATGAGCACGATGTCCTCCTCCACGGTCCAGGGACCCTTGCGCACCGCCGCCTCCGGCGCCACTGGCATCCGCGCGCACCTGCCGCCGCTCATGAATGGCCTCGCGTACTCCATCGGATACTTGAGGCGTAAGATGGCTGCGGATTTTGTGCGAGGAATTCGGCGAGGTCGCGCCGGTTTTATAGGGGGAGAGCGATGAGGGCGTGAGCTAGCTCTGCCCACGGCGGGCGTGTACGTGACGGCGCGGACGCGCGGGGATGCCTAACTCGAGGAGCTGAAGCCGTTGGGGTTTTCCCGAAACGGCGTCGCGTCCGTAGCGGCGCGTCGAAATGCAATGGCACAGCTAGCAATCGAGCAAGTGTTTTCCTAGCGTTGCGCGTTAGAGCGTGACATGTTCGCATGTCCCACATGTGCGAAATATTGTATACTACATTACTAACCTGACGTAGTAGTGTCTTACTTTAGAAAGGCCAGGTGAAAATTTTGGCACATGCCGATGCAGGTGATGCGACAGTCCTTACAAGGATTTTTGTACAATGCAACATCTGAATTATACTTTGAGTTGTAATAACGCTATAACGGAGATTATGCATCTAAGGCCGCAAGTAAGTGGCATGAAAACCGAAACGGATGATTACACGATAATTATTAAGTATTAACTATTATAAACTTAAAAATATTTTCTTTATTTCGTAAAGAAACTTGTATATAAAAATTATTGTATGAAATATACTGTTTAGCAATTGCAGAAAACATGTTTACTATAGGAAGTAGTCTAACCCATTAACTAGAAAGAATAGAGCCTATCTATTATGAACCCTTGGGTTCAAAAATAGACTCTTAGGGCAAAGCAGTACATGACACGCTCTAGTCGGAAGTGGTACGTACGTCTAAGGATAGTCCTAATAGCATTAAATGAGGTTTTTCTATCTTTATTAAATGAGATGTCATGTCATCACTTTGCTGATGTGGCACAACAGTTAATGAAAAAGAGAGGAAAAGGAGAAACGATTTCTTCACCAAGAAACCACGTCTTCGCTAAATTCGAGGCACGAAGAAACCATCGCGCGCGTTGGGAAGAAACTACTGGTTTCTACCCTCCGTCGGGATTGATCGGTCGCCTCCGTCCCCGCATGCACGCCGGCGCCGCCTCCCGCCCGTGCCGGTCGACCGCCTCCCGCTCCGCCCGCACCGTCCCGCGCGCGCGCGCGCCCGCCGCCTCCTCGCCCGCGCCGTCCCCGCCCACGCGCGACCGGCCACCTCCTGCTCCACCCGCGCCGCCGCGCCCGCGCCCACTTGCCGGCTCCGCACCGCTCCGCCATCGCGCCCGCGCCGCTCGCTCCACGCCACCCACTCTCTGGCTCTCGCCGTCAGTTGCGGGAGGAAGATGAACTATGAGAGAGATAATGTTAAACCAGCATTGGATGAGCTAGTTTCTATACATGATTTCTTGTTGACATGGCTAATTATGGATATCGTGCGTGGTTTCAAGCACTGGGACTGCCCTAAAACAACACTAAGAGCATGGTAAACGTTTAGGATCAATGGGTGATATGGGTGGGGCCCACCATTATTAAAATTTGACGACTGATCTCTTCCTCTCGAGTAGTGAAATCTAATATGTGGGTCCAAAATACCCTCTTTTCGTAAAAATCCGGTGTTGTGGCTATAAGCTAGCACCTGGTGACTATCTTGGAATCCGATGTTATGGCTATCACATGGTACTATCCTGAAACCAAAAAACATTATGTAGTGTATAGAGTGGGCTTTATCTCCTTGTTTCTTCTACAGAACATTTCAAAAAAGCAACATTGCATATTCTCTAAATGGACACAAGTTTCATGTTGCACGTGGCCTCAAGTATGGTTCGTAAAATTTAAAGGAATACATGAAAGGCCCCACAGTGATTGTGACTTAGCACATGACTTAAATTCTCCAACACAATTCGAGGATTGGGGGCGACCGTGAGCACAAAGGCACGACTCAAAGAAGCTTTGAGCTTCACAGTGTGGCGCGCCCCTTTTTCTCCACGCCGCACGTCCTCGATCTGTCTGAAGAACTCGTCTCAATCAAGGTTGTTAGCAATCTCGAAATTATAATTTTTATCGGGGAAGTCGATAGAACCAAAATCTCTAAAATTTCGAAAATTTTGATATATTTTTGACCGATTTTTTTGAAAATTTGACGAATTTTGAATGAATTTAAATAAAATTTGACCAAATAAAAAATATAAAAAACCAAAATTATTTGAACGAGATATGTGTTTGATGGTGGGGGACGAAATTTTTAAAATTTCTATCCGAAATTGGTCTCAATAGGGGTCCGCCGTCCGCGGGTCTTCACAGGGTAACGGAGAGGCGGATGTGACGTGGAATTTCTGACGTCGCAAGCTAGGACGAACGCCACCTAGCTACACTGTCCCTTATGATGGTAATTTCCCCAGCGCACAGGAAAAGTCAGCGGTTCGATCAGAAGCGCGTCCAGTATTGCTGGAGTCTAGGCTTTTGTTAAATTTCATCGACAAATATCGTGCTTCAGCTTTTGCCGTTTGTTCTGGGCGATTCGTATCTGTAGACCAACAGCTCAGTGCCCCGTGCTTAGCAGTCCGGTAACGCATCGCCGCGAGCTAGGTCCGAACCTAACATGCGTCTTCCTGCATCAATCCTGGCGTGGCATGCTGCGCACCGCCCGTCGCTTTGCACTAACAGCTGCTCTTCTCTGTGACGGGCCTTTAACCGGACTCGCCCTGCGAACTTCGGAGTGTCTCACAAACAGAACTCGCAGTCTTACAGGCACCACGGACATATCTACAGAAGTTCAGTATATTCCTAGCGGATGGAGATACTCGGAGAACTCTCAAAACAATAACTTTTCTGCATTCCTGTTGGGTGGAGATACACAGAGAACTACCAAACAATTTTTTTAAAAATTATTTTGATATAAGTGACCAGGCAACTCAAGTTCTCAAGCGCCTATCAACTCAACCTCTAAAGTCAAATGACACTGTATTAATGAAAAGATAGTAATAAAAGTTTCATGAGAATAAAGATAGTTTCACAAGGATAAAACTTTTCTACATTAAAAATCTAAATTGTTAAAAACTAAAACATGAAACTCTCGTTGAGACTGGTAGTAATTGAAACAACCAAAGAGAAAACAATGGGCCTTATCTCGCGACCATAATTCCGTACCATATGTTCATTACTTCCAGACAGGCCATACACACAGAGACTTTCCTTTTTTTTTTCCAGATGACAGCACATTTATTCAAAAATGTTTGCCTTCATCCTTATGATAATGCTGCATAGAGTTTGTGAGTGTTACACACTATTTCCCGCCATCAGGAAGCAAAGCAGAATCCTTCATGACAGGTATACTACGAGTATGCAAGGCACTGCAACATTCTTCATGACAGAAACTCTAGCACTCATGCTTCGGCAGCCTTCTCTTCACCCTTTTGTGCTAGCTTCGCCTTCTTTGCTTCATAGTCTTTCACGGCAGCTTTAATTGCATCCTCAGCAAGCATGCTACAATGGAGCTTTACTGGTGGAAGTGACAAGTGCTTGGCAATCTCACTGCAAAGCAGAGCACAAAACCCTGTTACGGCCTTACAGAACTTGATTGAAAGGTATTTGACAGCATCCTCAACACACAAAATTATTGATAGCCATAATACAAAATTAGTAAAAATAAAGGAAAGTATATTTATCTTCCATGGAAGCAAAGAGCAAAAACTAAACTGTATGCTACATGGTTATCCTGATGGGATTACCATCTACATTCATAAGCAAATATGAGCAGCCAAACAACTCTTAGCAAACAAGCAAATCAAGTCTCTGAACGAAAATGCAACCATTAAAACAGAAATAAGCTCATGAATCAATGCAAACACATCACACACTTCACTGCCAAGAAACTACAGAAAAACCAATTTAATCTATTCAAAACAGTTTTGGAAACATCATGTTAGTCAAGTGCATATCAAACAATTTTACCAAAGTGCTTCTGACATGTCCAAATGCTGAAGCATAAACTGAAAGATGGTCATCATTACGACAACGAATGATGAACAAATCTCACAGATGGAACCCCTTTACCGACATTTAGTATTAAAATTTTGATGAAAATGTATGGTCTGAAAAGGAAATTGCACATACCAGCCAGACACTTAATTACCACAAGGAAATTGGCCTGTGTTAACGAACTACAGTAGTTCAATGACATAAAGAAGACCATATAAGCATAGCATGTTAATGTAACCACCGAGAGTATAGCAGTGCAAACGACCAGGAAGGGGAATAGCTTACGTGTTTTTAATAGTCACTACTTCCTCCATTTGCTTGCCCTTTACCCATTCAGTAGCTGCAAGGACACAAGTCAGATCAGAAATTGAATTTGGTGTTGGGACCCAAATTTTCTCAGCACAATCAATCTTCCAGAGTAAAGAGATTCTAGAGAACAATCATAAGAGTTAATCCACCAGCTGGGCAACTGATGTTGTTAACTCTATTAGTTGAGAGCAGGGGTGAACTCCAGGCATCTGAACATAATAATTATCATGTGGAAAATTTGCAAATGCATTAACTTCAAGCTGCAATTGGCTCTTCTAGTTTTTGGCTTATAAACAGCAAACATACTGTATGCATCATATCATGACAACATTCGCCGTAACATAGCATGAACAAAGTTACAAACAGGAATTGGCCTTACAACAAAATAACGAACGTAACATAAATATCAATCCTGTAAAGACTCTTTCTGTTTTCTTGCACAAAACTACAATAATCTTGAGAACAGTTTGAGCTGCTGACTATAAAAAGTATTTCACCAAGAATACACCAACCTTTCTTAAGTTGTTTGTTCAGTGGTGGGAGCCAATCATTTCAAATTTTGTTTAGGACATACAACTTGGGAAACGTAAAAACATCCATGCTACTAATTAGAACAAATAATACCATAAGTAAGCTCACTAAAACAGAAAATCATCAGGGAGAGGGGAGCATTTGAAAACAGTAACCGCTTGTACCAGGCAGGCAAGAAGCACGAGCACCTTGTCCCCAGACCACCAAAATAACATAAAATTAAACCCAGGATTAAGCAACCATCTGCCCTAGACCACCAAAATAACATAACTTATCAAGTTAAACCAAGGATTAACCAACCACATCTGCCTCCACAGGTTCCTGTTATACGGATCGTATTAATTCTCTCTGCACCAAATCAAGATAAAATTACATTGAATATATTTGAATTGAACATGATTTCTAAGGTGAAAAAACACAGGCAGCTATTGGACACTAGACACAAAAATTATTGCTGTTAGTACTGTAATTCCTACACTGATCCAGTCAGCCTTCCTATTTCAACAAGCATCTCATGTAGCTATATTTCACGCCCAGAATTGGCCCCCGGAATTCCCTATCGTACTACAAAGTAAAAAAAAATCACAATCCTTCCTCACACGTTCCGACAATTTCTCATCATTGGCAAATGCCCCAACAATAGAAAGTTACAAACACCTCACGAAGACGAGAACGAAGCCTAAACCAGATCATCCAAGGGAAGGTGGGGAACCGGTAGGGAAATAGTTGGGGGGCTCACCGACGGAGGACGACGCTATGGCGGATCCGCACCCAAAGGTCTTGAAGCAGGCGTCGACGATCTTGCCGGAGCTCTCGTCGACGCGGATCTGCAGCTTCATGACGTCGCCGCAGGCCGGCGCCCCCACCAGCCCCGTGCCGACGCTAGGGTCGTCGTTCTCGAACGACCCAACGTTCCGCGGGTTCTCGTAGTGGTCCACCACCCGCTCATGGTACGCCCTCGCCCCGCCCACGGCCGCCGGAGCGGTCGCCCCGCCGCCACCGCCGCCGAGGACCCGCCGGAGCCCGGGGGCCAAGAGCCGCCTCCCTCCCGCGCGCAGCATCGTCGCCGACAATATGGGAGCCCGCTTCTGGATTCCTCCGATATTTTCCCGATTAGGTTAGGTCTTCCTCGTTGTTTAACCCCGCGAGAGAGGGGAGGAGGAGGTGGTGGTGAATTGTGGCTGTGCTTTCTGTTATACTTTATTATTATCGCTTTTATTGATTTCATCGTAATTTTCTGCGGCGCGGGGGAGACGGGGATCCCGTGCGCCCCGACTCGGTGGATGCGTCCGTGTGTTGGGTACGTGGCGACTTGATTTGGCGTTCTCTTGAGGAGGGTCACCGTGGACGCTGCGTTGGCTGCCGCAGAGGATCCGGGCCGTGGAGAGGCAGAGCTCGGGGACGCAACGCAACAAAGGATAATATAAACGTCGGGAAGACTGGGCCTTTTTGGTTTTCTCTACTGGGCCTCAGCCGCAGGTTAACGTCACCACGCGCATCTATCGTTTTCCAATGGGCTCATCTCCCACGCACGGGTCACGAAAGAATCTCGAATACACAGAATTACTCTTATCAACAAGCCACATCCAAGTTCTTACGGATATCCTTGAAAAAGTTCTTAAAATAAATTGAAAAGCAAACAAAACAACCAGCAACAAAATAAATATAGGCAAATTGTAATAGGATCAAATAACCGATGCACCACCAGCCATTTATTTCCAGCGGCTATGATATACCGTGATGAATATTCACATGTACGTAAGCACTGCAATTTACACTTATAAAATGCCAACTGAAAAGTGACATGTAAAGGATAACGATCTCGCTGCTTCACCCATCAACCGGGGCTGGCAATCATTGGGACCCTATGCTTCCGGCAGAGTTGACGAGGAAATGGAGATTTGAGTAGCATTTCTGTGTGCGTCATGACAGACAAACAGCATGTAGAGAAATCCGTAATAGTGCACAAGTTAACTTTTAAGGCTTCCGAGGGAACTTTGAGAAATCAGGGCGCCGGCGCTCCATGTATGCATTTTTGCCTTCTTTTGCCTCTTCAGTGCCATAGAATATCAGCGTCGCATTACCACCAAGCTCCTGCAGCAGAAGCGCCCATTGCATCAGTGATTCCAGCAAGCTCAAGCATCCAAGGTTAAGTATGTTTAGGAAAGGAGCAATGCGATGCCAACGGAAGATCCTGAATTATTTCTGAACTCCAACAAGGTTACAAAGGAGGGATAAAAAAAACAGTAGTGGTAAGTACCTGAAGGCCGGCATGACCATCATCAGCTGCATTGAGTGCAGATTTCAGCACCCGGATGGCTGTTGGGCTGTTTCTTAAGATTTGCCGGCACCATTTCACTGTTTCTTGTTCCAAATCAGCGAGCTATGTGCACAAAGAATACAAACCTTTAGTGCATAAACACCTGCCCTGATTTATAAGGATTCTGCGTCAGTTTAGAGACGGGCACTCACTGGTACTACTACATTGACGAGACCCATTCTGTCTGCCTCATCAGCCGTGTAGAACCGTGACAGAAACCACATCTCACGGGCTTTCTTTGGTCCTACCTGAGCGCGCCAGGAAAAAAAAAAGAAGAGAGACTGAAACTTATACTTACTATTTTCTGAAAAAATGAAGATGTTTTGGATAGGTGATGCCAATGCCTGATCTATAAAGGTATACAATGGCACAACAGCTCTACTGAGGAATGTAATTTCTCTATGTTTAATCTTCGTGAAATGTATAGGACATACACCTCATTGACTTACCAACCGAGACATAATTGAAGAGCCATAGCCAGCATCAAAGCTTCCAACCTGTACAAATCACAGAGAAAAGGTAAAGTAAGCTTTGCGTTTCAGAGATAAAATTTACTCGGAACAAGATAAAAGCACAAGTTTTCTTTTAGAAAAGAAAAGATAAAAGTACAAAAGAAAAACAATGCAACTCAGATTGGATCATTCTGATAATTTAGGCCTAAAAGTACTATAACACAAGTGATCACCATTCACACTGAGTGTCAAACTACATGGGAACTAAATGCACCATGTGTTCTTCATATGCCTAGCCTAAGCTCTTCAACCTACTTTCATTAACATTTGAATATTTGATTAAACTAGTAGTTCAGTGATGAAATTTCAACATTTGGCTGAACTCTGAATAAGCTTATAGAAGCTTAGATCACTGAATTTTCGGATGTGCGACAGTGAAACTAAAGTTATCATACTCCTAGTTTAGGTGGCTTAGCTGAAATTCATCAGTTCTACTAAAGGCAAGCACAAGATATGCTAGAGCTATCTCAAGACAAATTAGATTGTTGCTCTGGAACTTTCAGAGATAGAAATGGAGTAATGCCTATACATAAGGGTAATAACAATAGGCTAGAAAATCACCTTAGGACCTGTCTGCCCAAAAATTGCGTTGTCAGCTGCAATCGTTAGATCACACACCATGTGCAAAACATGGCCTCCTCCAACAGCATAACCAGCAACCTAATATAGTATAGCATGAGAAGCAAAAGTTGCATTTAGAAATGTAGAATGGTGAAAGGAGTTTAAAAAAAATGTGACCATCATACCATTGCTATAACAGGCTTTGGAAGGCGCCGTATTTGTACCTGAAGAAACGAAATGTGCATTGTGCTCAAACTAAAAAAAACATTATGGACGCCGTATGACGAGTGAACAATAGAACACAACACATCAACAATGTCAACAAGTAGTTTTCATGTAGGACTTTAGATACCATGAACATATAATAGTTTATGGAAGCTCATATAAGAATATCATGAGCACACTCAAAATTGAAGCCAGGTCATCTAAAAGTGAGTTTTCGTTTATCCCAAAAAAGAGGGCATTCACCTAAAATTAAGTAAACCATCTGAAGATACAAAAACAAACAAAAGAGGGTAGTACACACAACCTCAGCTACAAAACTGAACCCTCACTACTTATACTTGTATACAAATGCTTTTTGAAAAACAGCACCAGAAGCAGGAGAAGGTTGTTATGAGGTGTAAGAAACATATATTTTTCTGAGATGTGTGCAAATGCCAGAGTAACGCATTTGACCTGGAGGTCTAGGACGTTGAGCCGGCCAAAGCTATCAAAATCAACATATCCATCGGAATCCCTTAACGCCTGGTCACCGCCGCTACAGAAGGCCTTGGTACCCTGTCCATCAAAAAAAACATCAAAGTAATTTTTCGCTCACATTGCCTACCAGGTGGATCCTGATGATTCCTCTAGCAAAATTACCTTCCCTGTTAATATGATGACTCCGATTGAACTATCGTCTCGAGCATCCTCGAAGGCGCGCATAAGCTCTTTCACGGTCAGTGGTCGGAACGCATTCCTTCTATCAGGGCGATTTATTGTGATCTGCAACAGGAATCGCGATAGCGAATCGGCCAATCACGAAATGCAAGATGAACACGCTATATTGCTAGTCAACAAAAAAAGTTCAGTATTAGCAATTCAACAAAGAGAACTAATTGTTCAGTGATTAAATTGGCTGGCATAACACAGGTTAAATTGCTACAGCTTAGTGGAATGTTTCTCTTCACCTTGGCGATGCCCTCGCCGACGGCCTTCGCGTAGAGGATGTCGACGAAGCCCTTCCCGGACTCGTCCGTCGCCGCGCGCCACTCCGGGGGCTCCAACGGCACGTCGCCGTGGACCCGTCGGTAGCTGTCCGACGCTGGCGACGACGACGACGACGCGGTGGGGGAAGACGCGAGGGGAGGGGCGGAGGCGAGCGGGAGCGGGATGGAGCTGGGCAGGAGGTGGGCCGTGACGCGGGCGAGCCTCCTCTCCGCCGCGTCCATGGCGAGGGGAGAGGCGGGTGTGCCGGAGGAACGCGTTGTGGGGCGACCGACGGAGCGTGGCGCGCGGGGTGTGGTTGGTTCGATGGATGGTGGTTTGGATCAGATTTTGAGGTCACGGGTGAAGGGGCCCGCCGCCCTCCTGACACGTTATCGTGCTGGGGTTTTTAATGGGCCCAAGTAGACGGCCTACATCAACCTACTGGTACTGATTTTATGGCCCAGTCCACGTTATTATACAGATGTTGGCAAAAAAAAAAATCCGTGTATAGGCCAATGATGTAAGTCTGTATTGACACAAACAATATCGATATACATAATGGATTGAAAGATCTGTTTAGCTTCAGTGCTGATCCTAAAATATCGATAAGATACGAGCGTGTTAGTCAGTTTGATCCTGTAACTGACAAGACGTAAGGCTGATCGGCCTAAGATATATGTCAGCCGATAACTGATAACTTGATGTAGAATCGGCCGAAAGCGTGATAGCTGATATCCGATGCCAGCCGATAGTCGATAGGGTTATGAACGTTCGGCTATAGGTTCAGTGTAGATTATAACAATTGGATAAATAATATAAAGGCAATCGACTAATAATAACATATTAAGATAATGAACCAATCGACTGATATAAATATACTGAAACAAAATATCCAATAAATCAATCGGCTGATAATAATACGATACCATAAATATTGATTCGATGGTTAAAGTATACATTGGCTAGTAATCTGATGTCATTAAATTCAAATGATTAGATAATCAATGAAATCTTTGATGCAATCGACTAAAACCAACTTGTATATAATACTTGTAAGTTGATGCAACGTTCAGATAACTTATCGGTTGAACCCTCGATGAACCGATGATTGATGATTACTGACTTAAATAAATCTAACTCACAACCACAACCTGGTAGCTTAGACCTATCTAATGCAGCATAAAGTTGATAATTGACTGATAGATTTAAATCAATTGATATGACACCGATCAAAGTAATTACGTATTAAATTTAACCAAGACAGTAAAACCATCAAAGAAAAATTTAACATATCAGATAAGATCGGCTAACCCTCCGATGAAACATTAGCATAAGCCTACCAACTTAACAAGACTTATATTATCAATAACAATCTAGTAAGTCGGACCTAACCGATACTAACACGAGATTATATATGATAATTATGTACCAAATGAGCTGATAAATCTATCTAATATGATGGATATAATAAACCTAACTAAAGCAATATTATATCTAAAGAAATATCAACTTGATCAGAATATCGAACCTAACCGAGAAAGTCCTAACTAAGCAGATGTGACTATAATCAGTAATGAAACTAAATATAAAGATGACATACTAGATAGGAAACACTTGCATCAGCCCGATTAGAATATCGACTCAACCGAGGAAGTCCTAGCCACGCCAGCGCAAGCGAAGATGATGAAACTCACTTCTTGTCGAAGGTCGAACTCAATCGATGTAGCATATGCTCGAAAACAAGAACTCGCCGAAATAAAACCTAAAAGACTAGGGTGGCGATCGTGAAAAGTAATTGTATTGCTCTCTAGAGATTATTACAAAAGACCTACATATTTATACCCATAGGTCGATATGAGTCCTAATCGGACACGACATAAACTTTTCTAAAGATAAAAGAAAAAATATAAAGTCGTCATCAAACACTAAACACACTTTCCTAAAGATAAAAAGAAAAATGACTAAACCATGTCTAATTAATAGATAAATTAAGTTGTCATGCCATGGTCTTCATGTTTTCTTCTTGAACTTGGCCTCTTGTGGATAATTTTTGTCAGATGGTTAATCTCTTCTCTTAACCGAATCCATCAAGGAATCTTACTAAATTTTACTGTTAACAAAAGAACGGTACGATGTTAGTATAATATCGTAGATAGCAGATAGATATCGGATCTGATACTGTCGATACCAAACATAATATCCTATAGATACTAAATCTGCTACCTAGGTACCACGCTGAAGTTATAGTATCGTATGTTAGATAAATTATATATACAGAGTCCACGTCTTAGAAACATATAAAGAGTCTTATAGAATGCAACAAAAAATAGAAAATAAACTAGCTAACAACTAGACTTGACGCTCGCGGCGTGACGACTCCACTCCACAAGCATCCTTGACGGCAGCGACAAGCCTACTCGTCGACGGACTTGTCTGTAGCTTCATCCTCTAGCTCTGAGATGGGAGAAAGGTAAGACTGAGTACATTCCACGGTACTCAGCAACTCATACCAAAGGAAAGGTATGATGCAAGGTAATTCAAGGAAAGGCTAAGGGTTAATTTTGCACAAAGCAAGCATTTCACAAAGATTAAGTAAAGATTAAGTTGAAAGCAGTAAAATGGTAATTAAGTTTAATTAAGCAAGATTAATCATCTCTGCTCAACATTGCACCATGTTGAGTCAGGCCCAATCCATCCAACTATTCTAACCAGTTTCTATTAAGTTAGGTTATTTTCATTAGTGGGACTAATCATGGTGAATGTGGTCGACTGCCTATAACCGCGGGCATGGCTATTCGAATAGTTTCTAACTCTGATCAGAGGTGTATGTCTGTATCCACAAGACACAACCCCACGACACGTTTCTGTGCATCGACATGCCACCACGCATATCGAAAAGGGGTCTATGACAGGACCATTCGTATAACCCTCCCTGACCAAGCGACACCACACTGAGGTTTCGCCCCTACCCCTAAATCCAGGGTAGGCAGTCCCCTGGTGCCTAGGTGAATCTGGAAGCCGCATAGACCTTGTCTGGTCCATCCAAACTCTATCACGCCTACCCTTGCCTGGGTACGTCAGCCAAGGAAAAAGCTACACTACAAGCCCAGCTGTTGCCCGCGCTGTCTTGTGGTACACACGATTAGTTACTAAAGGGTTTCTCTCGAATCGGTCCTTAATTGCTATGGGTGCGTCCATCAAAACCATACACCCACAGCCCACCATTTGGTCATATTTTATTTAACCTTTATTCCAAAGTAATACTGGTCCATGACCATCATTTCATGTGACTATAAACTAGTAGTATAATTCTCTCTTAATGAGCTAGTTGAACTAAGCGGGCTAAGCATGTCCTAGTCCAAACATCTAATCATATTAGTTCTAAGTCAATCAATGAATCAGGGTAAACACCTAGGCTGTAGAAAGCGCCGCTAATGTTTACAAAACAATGCAATTTTGTAGGTAAAGTGAGATAAATTTGTAAAGTAGGTACAATATGATCAAAAGGAATTATGACTTGCCTTGATCTTGCGGTTGCTGAACTTCTGTAACTACCTCAAAGTAAAACGGGGCTTCGACGGTATCGAAATCTACTTGACAAACAAAGCAAAAAAGGGTGATAAGACGACTAAAATAGACAATTAAACTATTTCTAATGGACTCTAGACATTTTTATGAGTCCACTGCAACTTGAACAGACTCAAATGGAGTTCGGATTAATTTATTATGAATTTTACAAGTTTTAGTTATTTACTAATAAAGAAAAACGAGAAAATTACGATTTAGTGTGCCAGCGTCAGCTAGGGCTAACGTCAGCAGACCGACGAGCCTACAGGTACTGACAGGCGGGGCCCGCGATTAGCGACGCACGGTCCACCAGCCCGGGCGAAAGTACGCCACGTGGCGCTTGTGTGGCGCCTACGCGACAACCACGTGAGCAGTCACGTGGGCAGCGGCTGCCATGGCATGGACAACGGATGGCTCGGATCCATCCACCGAATGGATCCAACGGTCAAGAGAGGCGAGCGGTGCACGCGGCCGACAACGAAGCACGGCGCGACGGCCGACGGTGGCGCGGGTGGCGCATGAGCCCTAGTGGCACCGGCGAATGGCGGAGGAGCAGCGGGCGGCGCGAACACACACGCGCACGCGCATGTGGGCGTGAGGCGAGGCTTGCTCGGGACTGAACGAAAAAGGAAAAAGATAAGGGGAGAAAAGATAGCTCACCGCCGAGTGGTCGAACGCGAAGAAGATGATGGCGGCAAGGCAAATTGTGGTGGATTTTCGGGAAAAACGGGTGGCCAACGCTCAACTAACACCGACGAATATGGAAGTGACGGTGCATTTCAATGGTGAGCGACGGGCGCGATGAATCGGCCAGCCGGTGCTCGAAATGCGGCGGGAGGAGAAGGGTTTTGTGGTGCGGGAGCACGAGAGACTTGGATTCGCACGATTGACAGAGGGGAAACACTCGCCGGGGTTGGGGATGCTTTATAGGCGGTCGAGGTGGTGCGGATGTGGCCGAGGGGCACGAAATGGCGATGACAATGTGGCTTGGGTATGGCGGTGGTGGCCAGATTCCGCGGATCAGGTCATCCCGACCGTTTGTGCACACGAGGATAGAGGGAGAGTGAGGCGCGACATGCGGGGACGCCGCAGAGTGGATGGGGTGGCCGAGAGATGCGCGGTGTGGGGCGGCGACACCCGAGAAAGCCGACGAGAGGTTGGGGATGACATGTGGGCCCTACCTATCAGTTTCGGACCGGGCGAAGGGATGCCAAAAGGACTTCGGCGCTGGCGCGGCTCGGCTGGCCTCGGCTCGGGCCGGCTCAACAGGGGAAAGGCGACGCGCGCGGAAGGAGAGAGAAGCGGAAGTGGGTCGACGTCCCATGGGATGGAAAAAAGAAAAGGAAAAAAAGAAAGAAAAAAGGAAAAGGGGCTTTTTTCTTAAGAAATTAATTTTGATTAGCATAATTCAATTTTTAAAATTGTTTTTGATGCTTTGAAAATTTCGATAAAAATCATGTTAGTGTATTTTGGCATGTGCAATTTACAAAAATCCCACCAAGCCTTTTCTAATTATTAAATGGATTTTATTGCTAGAGTTTTTCTTGCTTTAAATTCCCAGCAATTTCTTCTGCACAATTTTTCACGGGTGAATTTCTAAACTATGGGAAAAAAGGCGAGGCGCGACAAAGATCGCGTAGCCATTTTGCACCGGCCAGCGCCCACGTGCTTGTTTCTTCCTTAATTTTCACTAAGAGGTACGACGTAGTCGCCTCTTGGTGCTTGAAATTCGCCACTTCCTCTCCTTTCAGATCTCTCAAATGACAAGGAGAATAAGGGTGCACAGTCCTCTTTTTGGGATGCCTGTTGTGTTTGCTAGCTTCTCCCAACAATCCTTGACAGTCTAGGCTGCCTCCCGAGTGCGTAGGGCCGAGCTGCTGGTAGGCCACCCATTCAGCTACCAGGGTCAGTATCCTTTTTGTGTATTTGAACCTAGCGATGAGGTGCATGCCCATTTCGTCCTCTCTATGGCATAATGAACACTGATCATTATTTTGCCAACCCCTAGTTGCCAGCCGGTCGGAGGTCCAGACCTTATTCTGGATGATAAGCCAAGCATGGAATTTGCATTTCCCTGACGCCTAAATTCTCCAAATCAGCGAATTGAAGATCGTGGTAAGCACCCGAAAGCATTGTGCCTGATAAGCGGATGATGCTGAGTACTGGCCATGGCTTGTGAATTTCCACACAATTTGGTCAAGCTCCTCCTTGTCCAAGTGGATGTCGTGAACGGCCGTCCATAAGTCCACCAGCTGACCAATGAGTCTCACCGAAATTGGTGGATTTGCTTCTAGGTCCAAGTCATCAATCCAGGCATCGTTTTTCTTTCCTTGACGTAGGGACTTCCCCTTCCTCTTGGAGATTGCATATACTAGTGGCATAAGTAGGGGTGAAACAAGCCGAGCTAGGCTTGGCTTGCAAAGGCTCACAAGAAACTAGGTTTGGCTTGGCTCAGCTCAGTTAGGCAAATGAGCTAAAACATGAGCTCGGCTTGGCTCGTTTCCTGGCTCGAGCCAGATTGAGCTGGCTTGCAAGCCTTCCCGTTGAGTCACCTCTTCATATGTAATTGGTAGTCATTAAGAAAAGCAAGAAAAATCATCGACATGTAAAATTAAAACAAGCTCATACATTTAATTTTTTAAAATCTAGATAATAAATTATAGGTTAACAAATAATAACTCCACTAAATAAATAAAATAATCCATATAAGTACATGATGGCCTAGGCTCACGAGCTAAACAAGTGGCTCACGAGCCAGCTTGGGCTCGACTCATTTCAGCAATGAGCTCAAAAGGAGGCTTGGGCTTGGCTCGTTTGGCTTTCGAGCCGAGTCGAGCCAAGCCCGAACTGAGCTCATGAGCCCGAGCTTTCTTTCCATCCCTAAGCATAAGGTCTTTTGGCGAGTGCCCATCTAGCCAGGCGAAATCCTAAAAGTACGTTGTGTTTTCGTCTCCAATAGTGATGTTGTGAACATGATCTTGTCGACTTCATCACAAGGCGTCTCGAAGCCCACCAAAGGTTTACCCGAGTCCTTCCATTGTTGCCATAACTAGCGTAGCCATAGGGCCCTCATGAACTTTTCCATGTTTAGTACCCCCAGGCCTCCATGGCAGGTTGGCATGCATGTTTTTGTGCAATTAACCTTGCATTTTTCTTTCATGATGTTTCCCATGCCAGCCCATAGAAAGCGCCGCTAATGTTTATCTAGTTGCTCTAAGACTTTCTTATAACTTTAAAAGCGGTTAGCAAGTAGATTGGTTGCGCTGTTAGTACTGACTTGATGAGCATGGTCCTTTCGGCAGGGCCCAAGTTTTTCTCCCTCCAACCTGCCACATGCCCCAAAATCTTGTCAAAAACAAGATGCAAGTTAGTCTTCCGCAATCTTTCGAGAACCAGGGAGTCCAAGGTACTTGGGAACTGTGCTCTTATTGTCGAAACTCTCTCCAAGATCTCCTCCAGGTCGATGTTTTCGCATCTAATAGCCACAACCTGGATTTCTAGAAGCTTGTGACAAGCCCTGTGGCTGTGCCGAAGTGATCCAGGATTTTCATGAAGGCTTGATCATCCTCGCATATGGGGTTTATAAAGATGACAGACGAGTCGTTTTGCCTCAACCACAGGTCAACATCACTGCAGTATCGTTTTTCATAGGCTCATCTCATCCTGCACACGGGTCACAAAAGAATCTCTAATATACCCTCTTGCAAATATCCTTAAAAAGGCTTTTAAACAAATTAAAAAGCAAACAAAATAATCAGAAAAAGGGCAAATGTTAATCTATACATTTTATATAGTTATATCTACTAGCAATTATTACCTATTTTTTATATATAATAATTAATTATATTTAAATTAAATAAAAAGCAAATCAAATATTAGATTTACAGAAGTAGGATGGACGCTGAAAACCGTTGCGCCCACACATGGACGCTCATATCAAGTTCTTTGATGGACGTTCTACGAGACAGCGTCCAGACTTTGGTGCGACTCGTTTGCCTTACGTCAGCCGATTCGATACGAAGGGAAATAAATGCAAAAAAGAGAGGAACCGATCGTTGATCGCTCTCTGGATGGAAGCCGGCCACCCACCTGTCAACAGCCACGGCCCTCGTCCACGCACGGGAGTCTACCACACAGGTCCACAGCTGCCGTTTGCCTCAACTAGCACGGGAGGCCGCAGCCATCGGCAGCATCCACCATGCACGGAAAGCCACTATACCACCGCCCGTCCGCCTGCTTCCACGTGCATTGAAGCTGCCGTCGGACCGTCGCCGCCCTCGCTGATCATATCATATCCGGTGTGGCTAGCCCTCACTCCCTCGATCAGCTCCCTTTGACAAATCTCATTTTTAGTAGTGACATAGAGTACTTTTGAACCCACATTGTTGCTACAAAGAGCACTAATCGGCAGTACACTGTACGCCAAGTAGGATGAAGCAATCTTATTCCTGAAGCAAACAGGTGTACAGTGTAATTGGCTTTTCATTTGATGCAGACATCTTTGTGTGTTACAGAATATATGTAATACGCTTGCATAAAATTAATCGAGCTGCGGCTTTGCTTCCGTGCAAATAAAAGGTACAAATCTCTAACGAAATCAAATATGCAATAACCTGCTGATTGAGGTCTAGTGGAGGACGGCGTTGTGAAAGCGACCTCCTTTGTGGCAAACAGCGAACGGCGACGGCATCCTCCAGAACATCGAAGCGGGCGGCCGCAGCGGCTTCCGGGGTGGAGGCGGACGTACGGTGGCGGCAGCATCCCACACGCCATTCGGATAATATTCCAGCGGCCACCTACCGTCACCGAGAGCTATCGACTCCTCTTTTCGTTTCCCCCCTTTTCTTCGTTTTGAAGATAAGATGCAGATGGGAGTCGGGACGCTGTTGATAAGAGCGTCCATACCTGGATGCAGTGTTTCTTAGCGTCCATTCTACTTCTGTAAATCTAACCTATGATTTACTATTTATTTAATTTAAAATTATTAATTATTACATATGAAAAATCTGGCAATTGTTAGCTAACAAAACTCAACATGTAAGTAGTATCATATCATCACCCACTAGCAAATAGCAATTACTATTTTAAGTAGCAATTACTATTCCAGATCATCTTAAATTACCTCTCATATGAGCATGAAACATACAAAGATGTCAAATCATCATCCGGACTACTTCATTTCTAAAATATTTTAACATACATTTATCTATTATTTCTATAATATTTAACACAAATTTACAAATTTATTCATGTATTTTATAGCAAAGACGGGTTCATCCAACATTCGTTATATATCATAACAAATATTCACATGTAGATAAGCACTGCAATTTACACCTATAAAAACTTCATAAGAGAAAATAACGATCTCGCTGCGCTCCACCCGTCAACCGGGGCTGGCAATCATTGGGACGTCTTGTGCACCTATGCTTCCGGCAGGGTCGACGAGGATTTGAGTAGCATTTCTATCCGTATCATGACCAACAACAGTATGTAGAGAAATATGTAATAGTGCACAAGTTCAACTTTTAAGGCTTCTGATGGAACTTTGAGAAATCAGGGCGCCGTCGTTCCATGTATGCATTTTTGCCTTCTTTTGCCTCTTCAGTTCCATAGAAGATCAGTGTCGCATTACCACCAAGCTCCTGCAGCAGAATCGCTCATTGCATTAGATTAGTGTTTCCAGCAAACTCAAGCGTCCAAGGGGTTAGTACGTTTAGGAAAGTAGTAATGCCCACTGAAGATTCAAGATCCTAGATTATTTTAAACAGCAGTTACAAAGGAGGAAGAATAGAAACTGTAATTTTCTCTCTGACTTCCGATGAATGGTACGATAGTACCAGTGATGAATCTAGGATTTTAAGTTAGGATATGCCAAAAAAAATTCAACACAGATTTTGAATAATTATAAAATTAACAATTTGATTAGTATATATGTACTAAGTAACACAATAAAACTTTAATTTTTAGATTAAATAAAAACTATTTACTATAAATACAATGTAAATAATTTAAACACCATACTGATAATTAAAAATATACATAAAAAAGTATCAGAGACTTACAATGTTATTTTTCTGACTAATTTATTCGACACCTTCGAAGGGACATGAATGTCTTAATTTATTCGGCGGCCTGACGCATGAGCGGTCGATGCACGGGCGGCGCGAGGACGGTGGCCGGTGCACGGGTTAGGCAGCACTGGTTCGAGCGTTCGGCGGCGGTTTTCGTCTTTCACTCTTCCTGAGTTTCGGTTTCCAAGTATCGAGACGACGAGCCGTACTGCCATAGACAATAGCGATTATGGACTTACGGTTGGAGTCCCGAGTCTTCACGTGACGCGACGGCGGGATGAAATTCATGCGAAGACAAAGAAATGTTGTCGTAATTTATATATATATATATAACGTGTGGGAGCAGGATATGTCGGGGCCCACCCGGCATACCCCCTGCCTCCGCCCCTGGTAGTACCTGAAGGCCAGCATGACCATCATCAGCTGCATTGAGTGCAGATTTCTTTTTTTCTTAAAGGAAAAACGGCACAAGTGCCTATTTCATTAAATAGAGCAGGAGAAAATACAGCCCTAGGCAACCAAAAAGAAGACGAAAAAGAATTATAGACTATATTAGAGCACACAACCGCTTATTCCCTGCCAGACACCATAACCTAGCCTCCTCTTTGATTCGACTAAAGAGGTACGTCGTTGGAGCCTTCGTGTGATCGAAGATCCTTCGATTCCTTTCCTTCCAAACCTCCCAAACGACTAGCAAAATGAGTGATCGCAACCCTTTCTTTGGTATGCCAGCCACACTTCCAAAGTTCTCCCACCAAAGCTGCACTGACTCAGCAGGAGACCAACGGCTCGGGTCTGCCTGCCAGTAGCCTATCCACCCCGCTACCAGACGCCAAATCCTTCTAGTATATCTGCACTGTGCCACCAGATGCAATGCCGTCTCAGGCTCCCGACGACACAGGGGACACTAACCGTTGTTCTGCCATCCCCTGGCCGCTAATCGGTCTGAAGTCCAAACTTTGTTTTGAATGATGAGCCACGATGGAGCTTGCATTTCCCTGGAGCCCACGCCTCCCAGATTAAGGACTTAAAACTTGTGCTGGTTGATCCATAGCATTGTGCCTGGTATGCAGAGGATGCCGTGTAAGCCCCATGGCTTGTGAATTTCCAGCATATTTGGTCCCTCTCCCCATTGTTTAGCTGGACTTGGTGGACTGCTTCCCACAAGAAAACTAACTGCATGATAAGGTCCACCGTTATAGGGTTGCTTGTTTGTAGGTCCAGCTCCTGGACCCATGCATCGTTCTCTTTGCCTTGGCGAAGTGAAATGCTTCTATTTTTTGAGATTTCGAAGACCAGAGGCATCATATCTTTCGGTCTTTGACCGCCCTCCATCCAAGCGGATTCCCAGAAGCGTGCCGTGTTTTCATCGCCAATAGGTGTTTATCAGTTTCGTCGCATGACGTTTCCAAACCTACCCATGGCTTTGTTGGATCTTTCGACTCATGCCACAGCCAACGTATCCGGAGTGCCCTTGTAAACTTTTCGAGGTTAAGAATTCCCAGCCCTCCATATTTGGTAGGTTGGCAAGTCTTTGTCCAATTGATTTTACATTTCCCCCAAGTGATCTCTCCTACGCCTGCCCAGAGGAAGTGGCGGAGTTGCTTGTCTAGATTTTCTAGGGATCCCTTAGAGACCCTCAAAGCTGTCAGAAGGTAAATAGGTTGCGTTGTTAGCACTGATCTGACAAGGGTTGCTCTTCCAGCTAGGCCCATATTCTTCCCTCTCCAGCTCGCAACTCTTCCTGAGGATTTGTCAAAGACGGGTTGCAAATCCGTTTTTCAAAGCCTTCCCAAGGCTAGGGGGAGGCCAAGGTATTTGATGGGGAAGCTTGCCCTTACTGCAAGGACACCCTCTAAAATGTCATCCAGATCTACGCTTTCGCATCTGATAGCCGCCACCTGGGATTTTTGAATATTGGTAACGAGTCCTGTGGCTTCACCAAAGCTGTGTAATATGCTTGTGAATTCCGTCACATCATTGTGAGTGGGGTTGATGAAAACTATGGCATCATCCGCATACATTGATACTCGGATCTTGGGCACTCTGCCTCGTAGCCTGGAGATTGCCCCCAACTCAGTTGCCTTTGCCAAAACTCGTTGGAGGGGATCCATTGCTAGGATGAAAAGAAGTGGTGATAGTGGATCCCCCTGTCTGAGGCCCCTGCCATGAAAGATTTGTTGCCCTGGGAGACCATTGAGGATGACCCGAGAAGTGGCCGTTGAAAACATAGCTCCCAACCAATCCAACCACCTTGTGGGGAACCTGAGCCACTGCAATAATGACAGAAGGTAATCCCAGCGAACTGAGTCAAAAGCCTTCGTGATGTCCAGTTTGAAAAGCAGCATTTTTTGCTTCGTCCGATAGAACCTTCTAGCCATGTTCCTTACTAGGAGGTAGTTATCATGAATGCTTCTGCCTTGAATGAAAGCACTCTGGTTTATAGAGATCAGAGATGGCATATGCGTCCTTAGGCACAGTGCTAGCGTTTTGAAAAGGATTTTTGCTACGCTGTGAATTAAGCTGATTGGCCTGTAGTCCGCCACTCCTTCTGCCCCCTCTTTCTTAGGTATCAGCACAATGTTTGCCGAGTTTAGGACATTAAGGTGTGAGCACCTAAGGTTGTGTAAGGAGTTGAAGACCAGAAGTATGTCCGGTTTGACGATCTCCCAGCAAATTTTAAAGAAAGCTCCCGTGAAACCATTTGGTCCGGAGGCCTTGTCTATCGACATTTCTTGTATTGCCTTGTGAATTTCTTGCTCAGTGAAAGGCTCTCCCAAGGAGGTTAGGTCCACCTGTTGCAAGTCGAGAGTCGAGAGCTTCCCAGTTGAGGTTGGCTTGCCTCGATCCTAGTCGCCCCATTACTCGCACAAAGTGGTCAAAATTGTTTCCTCTTTTTCTTGATGTGTGACAGCCCAACCGTTGTCTTTACGGAGTCTTTGAATAGTGTTTTTTTCGTTTTCGCGCGTTCACCTTGAGGTGGAAAAATCGGGTGTTTGCGTCCCCCTCACGTATGTGGGATACCCTAGAGGCATGCTTTTTCCTTGCCCTCTCGATGGAGGCTAGGGCCACAATCCTGTGCTTGAGCACCGCTCTTAAATTGACTTCCTGAGCAGTGAGGTCCCTATTTTCTTGGGCCACATCTAGCTTTTGGACGACATCCAAGGCCATATGGAACTGGACCTTTGCTACCGTGCAGATCGATTGTGCCCAATCTCTGAGGCTGCTGGCTGTCCGTTGGAGCTTATGATTTAGTCGATACATCGGCTTAGTGTGCATGGTAGGTTCATCCCACACCACCTTAACTCTATCTTTAAACCCCTAAATCCTTATCCAGAAGTTTTCAAATCTAAAAGTACGCGGCTTTTGTGGTCCTTGAGTGCTTCAGAGCATAAGGGGGCAGTGGTCTGAAGGGCCCGTCGGGAGGGCTTGTAGGGCATGATTGGGGAAGGCTAGGTCCCAAGCTTCGTTGCAAAAACATTGATCCAATTTCACTAAGGTTGGCCTTTGCCGCTCATTACTCTAAGTATATTTCCTGTTCTGCAACGGGATTTTCCGTAACTCACAATGATCAATGGTGGATCGGAAACGTCTCATACGCGCCATATTAACATTGCTATTGTTTTTATCGGCCGCGTGATAAATCATGTTGAAATCTCCCAAGAGGAGCCAGCCCTCATCCGAGCTTGGCCGTAGTGATCTGATGTGGCAGAGAAAAGTGTTTTTGAGGGTGTTTCTTGTGGGCCCATAGACAATAGTTAGACGGAACGCAAGTCTAGAGTGCACCATAGTGACCTCCGAAGTAATCGAGAAGCGACCCACTCTAATTCCTTGGACATCCAACATCCCACTATTCCACAGCAGTAGAATTCCTCCTCTGGTGCCCCGAGCCGGTTTAAAAGTGTATTTGTCTAGCTTAAACCCTCCCAAGAAATGGGCGAGGCCATCATCGATGTCTTGCAATTTTGTCTCCTGGAGACATAGAATGCTACATCTGGTGTCTCTGATGAGCTTGTGGATTACATTGCACCGAGCCGACGAGTTTAGTCCCCTTATGTTCCAAGAAATTACATCTAGGGACTGCGGCATGTTAGGTGGTGTCGACTCATTTTAGTTGTAAGGCGTTGGCAATTTAGTTTGCCAGCCCAAGGGGCATAGATGGCATCAGCTTGCCTCTCAACGCATGAGAGAAAAGCTTTTTGGTGAGGAAGCTGTCGTCCGCTTACGACCCATCCGCTAAGGCCGACGATCGCGCGTTCTTGTGCACCAGTGCGCCATGACATGTCATCGGCGAGGCGGTCAAGGGCGCCAAAATTTGGGCGCGTGTGTAGTAGCTGATAACAAACAACTTGGGGGGTACCTGTTCGACAGCATAATCTTACATAGCGACATGGTGAAGTCGGGGCGACAATGCGTAGGCTGCCGAGATCCCTCACTTCCTCCCGCCGAAACAGATATATGGCGATACAGGCCACCCATATAGCACGGATGTCGCCGGCGCCGCCCTTGAAATCTAGCAGCAAAAGATTCATGAACACAAAAGACACACTTCGGCGTACCCCCTTCTCGTTCATCAAACGGTGAGGTCCTCCAGCTCTTCCACCGCTTCAGCCACGCCATCTCCGACACCCGAAAGCAGAGCGGCGTCCCTGGCCCATTGGTCGTCATCGTCCAGGCCAGAGATGGACGTAAGGGCTGCAATGATGTGGTTCAGCAAGGGGCCATTGAACATCGTGACGTATTGCGCGAGAACCTGCTCTACCGAGGCTTCATCTTCCTCCTTGAGTAGCCCAAGTCATTTAAGAAGCACCCTCCTGCAGCGCTGCATCGTGGGGCCGACATGTTGATTGGCTATGCGCGCGCTCCGCCGTGTTCCTGCCAGCCGGGCCCTGCTCTTCGCTCGCGCCATTCGCATCAGGGGCGCCTGCGGCCGCGCTGGGGGTGAAGCCAGAATTGGCACCGATGGCTGTGTGAACAGCAGAGCCGCGCCTGCCTTGGGGGCCAGAGATGGTGCCCTGTTGGCCTGCTCGGTCGGTGGCAGTGGAGTGACCGGCAACGGCGGCTCCTCAACACCTTGATTCGCCGCAACTCCATGTGCCACCACCGCCTCGCCCTGAGTCGCCGCGCTTAGCAGGGGCGCTTCGCCCTGTGCCGCCACGGCGTTCGGCAAGAGCGTCACTCCCGCCATAGGTGCCACCAACAGGCCTGGCTCCTCCCGCCCGGCTTCACCGATGAGGCCGCCCGAAACCAAGTCCTCCTTCTCGAGCCGTCGTAGGGCTGCCTCCACCTCCTCACAGGTGGTTGTCACAGAATCTGACCATGGTGGCATCAGCATGGAGTTGATTCACGCGAACACGCGTTTGCAGGGGACTGGGTCCCAGGCCACGGACCAGACTTCATTCTCCCCGCGCGACGCTGGCTCTGTGCGTGTTCCCGAGAATGCCCTATCCAGGATGGGCGACAGGCGTTGGGTGCTCAGTAGGGACGCGTTCCCTACAGAGGCTAACTTAGCCGCGTCCTCGGGTGTGATCGCTGTGTAGTGCCTTTCGCCTCCACGACGACTACCATCCCCTCTTTCCCATCGGCGCGGCGACCGGGTGCGCTCGCGACGGAGGTCACTTCCGCCCGTGCGACGATCTCTACGGTCACGGCCGGTGTCGCGACCTCTCCCGTCCCGGTCATCGTCGTGGCGGCCATCTTGGTAGTGCCTGGGGTGGTCGTTGCCACTTTCCCTCTTTTGGCCCCGACCACGCCAGGGGTGGCCTTCGCGCGAAAGGTTGCACTCGCTGACATCCTCCTCCTCCAAACCAGAGCCGTCATGGCCGCACGCACGCTGGCCACGCACTGAGCCCCCACGGTGAGCTCTATCAGCGTGCCCCAAACGACGCCCACGCCCGTCGTCGCTCTCGGAGTCGCTGCCGTCCCGCAAATCGGCCTCCTTCTCCTTTCCCCGGGCGGTTGTGGACGGAACGAGGCAGCGGCGGGTGGTGTGGAAAATCGCCAAAAAGCTCTTCCGGAACATGTTCGCCGTCAATCACCCCCAGGTGCCATGGCGGCAGCCGGCGCTTGGCGGGTTGGAAGGACTCTTGTTCTTGATGATCAATCGAGGCAGCCGAGAAATCGTGTATCTCCTCCAAGTGTATAATGACCGGGTGCCTAACTCCTCTCTGCCACCTTTTCGGCGGCTCGCCGGAAGAAAACAGGGGAGCACCATCGGACTCCTGGGGCCGGCAAGTGAATCCGAGCCACATTCTTTTAGGGATTGCACTGGGATTAGCCGTCCAAGCCCACAAATCAATTGTTCTTGTGTTGCCCGACTCCACTGGGTGAACTACATCCGTTTTGATCTTCTCCAAGCCACACGTCCTGCTGATTAGCCTCTCTGCGACATCCGCCGCCCAAGCATGCATTGGAACCCCATCAAGGCAGAGGCGGACATGGAAGAGGAGGGCAACTCCAAGGGCACTCTCCAGGCTTCTCCACTTCACGAAGTGGATCTCGATTCCTCGTCGGCGGACGAAACCTTTGGCCAGTGCCTCTTCACAGTGGAGGCGGTGCTTGAATTTGATCAAAAATGCATGCGGATGATGTAGCGAGACCGCCACCTCGCCGTGACAGAGGCGAAATTCATCCAAGAAAGCTTGCTCGACATCTCTGGGCTCGATGATCGACGGTACCCGCGCCGCCCAGGAGACCAAGGCGGTCTCACTCCATTCCCTGAGCTCTCCGTCGATGGCATAGGACGAGGGGATGAAGCAAGAATCCTTGTCTGGTCGCGAAGCTAGGTCGCCAAGCTGCGACATTGGGCTTGGAGGTGGGCACAGAAGTGGTGGCGGCGGCAGGAGGGCAGCAGGTGCAAGGCGCGACCGGTTCTGAAGACGCGTACATGGCGCCACGAGGTGGCTTGAAGATGGTGCGAGGCTGGTCGATTGCGATGGCGCAGGAGGGTTGCTGGGTTGTCGGAGCCGAGGTTGAGGCGGGGTCAGGACTTCCTCCCGTCGGCGACGGCAGTCGCACGCACAGTGGCCTGAGCCCTTACAGAAGAAGCAGCAAACTGGATCTCGACAATGGACTGCGCGGTGACCACGCCGGAGGCATTTGAAGGATTTGTCGTCTGTGTTCTCCCAGAAAACTCACAATGCAGTGGAAGCTAGCTGGCTCGACTAGCCGGAGTCACGTCGAATTGAAGGCGACTGCGGAGGATGAGTGGAGCGCGGCGGTAGGCGGATGCCGCTTGAATGCATCCCACGCCTCCACCAGTGCCTAGCTCGCACCTGTATCCACCGCGGATCTTCTCTGTCGTCCTGCAAAAGATCATCGACGCGACAAGGCAGCAGAGTAGAGCCATAGGGGCCATACTCCCTCGGTGACGCGACCTGGCAGCGGTGGGCGGGGGAGTAAAAGTTGGTTTGGAGATGAAGCCGTGGAGGTTGCGCGCGCCAAATTTGAAATTGGGCTGTTAAATCCCTTGACCACATCGACGAACGAACGGTGGGAGTCAACAAGCTTCGAACTGGGACATCGGAAGCTGCGGCGGCGAGATCCGGCTTGCTCCTTGCGGCGGCGGTCGTCCGAAACACGAACGTCGGGGCCCAAAACCGAGCGGCGAGTGGCGACGAGGGCTGACCTTGGGGGTCGACCAGTCGGCTGCAGAGATCGGAGGATGTGCGGATGGCGGCGGGCGGGCGGCCGGCGCCGTCGGGCGAGGCAGACGAGCCCGACCACGGGCGGGCGGGGACCTCGGCGGCGCGGGAGCGGAGGCGGGAAGAGGGCCGGCGCGGGGTCGCCGAACTTACCGTTGGAGCTCCGCGCGAAGGCATGGTGTCCCTCCTGAGGCAGATTTCAGCACCCAGATGGCTGTTGGGCTGTTCCTTAAGATTTGCTGGCACCATTTTAATTTTTCTCGCTCCAAATCGGCGAGCTATGTGCACAAAGAGTATGTTAATGCATAAATATTTTATAGAGATTATTTGGTTCATGATCACATGATGTCATATTTTGCCACATCTCAAGTTAGGTAGTTTTCATGTGTTTGATTGATTGTCACAAGATTTTTTTAGCACCTTGGTCCCACACGTCATTCTCATAAAAATGTGACACGCTATGAATTCTAGCCAAAGTGTGGTGTCAAATTCATTCGTCTAACCTTAGGTAAGCTTCATAAAAAGACTATGACAATCGTAGGCAATATTGGTATGTGAACCAAACTAACCCCTAAACCTAGGTGGGTCATATTCTGTTGTATACAAATTAAAAAGCATATATGACCGCTAATGTGTAGTGCTGGATTGCTTTCTGTAATTAACTTTCAAACACTCACCGGTACTACTACATTGACGGACCCATTCTGTCTGCCTCATCAGCTGGTCTGCCTCATCAGCTGTGTAGAACCGTGACAAAAAACCACATCTCACGTGCTTTCTTTGGTCCTACCTGTCCGCGACAGAGAGAAAAAGATACAGTTCAGATATAACTGACCTATGTTTAATCCTTAATCGATGCTTTGGTGCTCTGTATTGATATCAAGCCTCCCCCGTCCCATTTTCAGTTGTCCTGCTAAGGTAATAAACTCCATTTGCAGTTGTGTCTAACGGACTTAACTTTTCGTTGTAAATAAGTGGCTCGGTTGGTATGTAAGAGAGCTTGGTTGGCAACGTGCTGCAAGAAAAAGCAGTTGTCGGAGTTCATTAATCCAGCCATTGTCCTGAAGTGCTCGCCAATGGATGGTCCTTCTTTCCCTTTCCCTTCCGATATACTATAGTATTATACTATTAATAGAAAATAATTCGAACTGTTTGTTATTAAAAATAAATAAGTAATTTATTAATGTTAATGTATTGATTAGAAGTAAGTTTATCTTTTTGATCGATATATGATGACCCATAGTGTTGACATCATTCATATTTCATAAAAAAAGCCTAAAAAATTAGCCACTATTAAATAATGATTATACCCCTTTCATCTTTTTTACAATAATGCCCCTTTATGTCTTTATTACCATTAAGTAAAATGTAAGTATAAATAGATCTGAACTCTTTGATTAAATAAGATTAGCAATTGTGTCCGTGCGTTGTAACGGATGAAGTCGGGGTGCGACGTGGATGGGGACAGGAGGGAGAGGCGCAGGTGCAGCGTGGGAGCTCCGAGCAGCAACGGGAGGGAGGGGCGTAGGCGCGACGCGGGGCGCGACGCGGATGAAGACGGGCGGGAGGGGTGCAGGAGGTCTTTTTTCATCCAAGCCCTCCCTTTATTTAGCATTAGGACTGCGGATTAATTTTATAAATACTCAATGAGTTTTCTGTAAAATAGTCAGGCAGATGAAAATTTTGGATAAAAACACTACTATAAAAGATAGTTATAGATATAGATTAGTAGTTTAGATTGTTTTCTATTATAAGTAGAGAACAAGTAGAGAACACAGTAGTAAGTCGTGAAATGTATATGTCGCCTCACTGGCTTACCGATTGAAGAGCCATAGCCAGCATCAAAGCTTCTAACCTGTAGAAACCACAGATAACAGGTGAAATAAGCTTTCTGTTTCACTGATACAGTTTACTCGGAAGTCGGAAGAAGGTAAAACCACAAATTTTATTATAGAAAAGTCGGAACAAGATAAAACCACAAATTTTATTATAGAAAAATATTTAAAGAATTAGTATACATTGTACTTTGCACCAAGTAGAGTATAACTTGTTTCTTTTTGCATGTTTCGTATCTACTTTTACTTTACACCAGCGTATATCCAAATATGTTTACTTTGCACTAGGGTGCACCGTTAATTAAAAGAGAAATCTTGTAAAATATGAGTAGAACTTTTGAAATTTGTTGAACTCAGACCATGCTTTACAGGGTGTTGTTTAGATTTTATGAAATTTCTATAGGTTTGATGATTGGTGTTAAGCGAAACTTATTTTGATACAATCTGGTCTAAATCTGGTCTAAAGTGAAAGTACCAGCTAAATAAACCTAATGCAAAGCGAAACAAGATAAGCTTTCCCTGCACCGAGGCATTAATCTATTATATTATATTATTAAGATATCCTTAAAAGAAAACATCATGTTCGTTGCGAAGGCCAGAAATTCCCGTATTAATCGAGAAAAAGTTTAAGTAAGAATACAATGTAAAAATAACTAAAATTACAAATTAAAAATAAACAATATTGAAAGAAAATTCCATATAGAATCCAATACGATTAATTAAAATTCAAAATACAAAATAAAATTAATTTAGAAATTAGAAAAAAGAATTCAAGTAGGAATACAATTTCAAAAATTACTAAAATTTGAAAGTAAGAACAGAAATATTCAAAAATAATCCATCTACACAACACGAGTTTTATTAATATTCATAATAAAAATAAAATAAATTCTGAAATTAGAAAAGAAGAATTCACGTAGAAATACAATCTAGAAAAAACTGAAATTCGAAATTACAAATAAGAAATATTGAAATAACAGTCCATATACAATTCAATATGAGATTAATTAAAATTTAGAATAAAAATAAAATAAAATTGCAATTAGAAAAATAAAAAAGAGAATGTTAGTAGGAATAAAATTTATAAATAACTAAAATTCATTATAAAAAATAATAAATATTGAAAAAGAATCCATCTAAAACACAACAAGAGATTAAATAATTTTTTAAAAAAATAAAATAAATTCTAAAACTAAAAATAAAAATAAAAGTTCAAGCAGTAATAAAATTTAGAAATAATTAAAATTTAGAATAAAAAGGAATATTAAAAGTAGAGATAATCTAGAACACAACATGGGATTAATTAAATTTTGAAATAGAAAATAAAATAAATACAAAAATTATAAAAATAAAATTGAGTGTTCAAGCATGAATATAATTTATAAATAAATAAAATTCATAAAAAATATATATTGAAAAAAATGTGCATGTAGAACACAATATGAGATTAATTAAAATTTTTAAAAATAAATTCCAAAATTAAAAATAAGATTTCATGTAGAAATACAATCTAGAATTATAAAATATTGAAATAAAAATAATAAATATTAAAAATATGTAATCTAGAACACAGCATTGGCAAATGCAAAAAGAGGAAGGGATAACGAGTGAGCCGTAAAATAGTAATATGACACTGGTTAAAATTAAAAAATTAGAAATTAAAAAAATGAGAGTTCATAAAAATACAATCTATAATAAGGAATAAAAATAAGAAATATTAAAAGAAGGTAATCTATAACACAATAGTGACAAATGCCAAAAGAGGAAGGAGTAGCGGGTGAGCCGTAAAATAGTAGTATCGTGGTAGTAGATGAAACATCTAACAACTATAAAAAACCTTCCTCCCGATGATGATTAGGTTTGATTTTTACAATCTGAATAACGATTAAAAGAAAAGGTGATGGGCAGGCTGTGAGGCAGTAGGGTCGTGGTGGTTGACAAGATAAAAAGTAAAAAAAGAATCCCAATATTTAATTTTTAAAATTTCAATGATAATAAAGAGAAAGACAACTGGCTAGCTCTAAAGGGGTACAATAGTAGCATTTGATGGGACTTAAATAAAATAAAAGGAAACCCGAGGCATTGAACTCTAAAAGATATAAGGTATGAATTTTAAAGGTCTTATAAGAATTAATAGAAGCCATGACAGAGAAGACAAGTAAATAAATGGGTGACAAAGAAAAAAAGCTGTGGCGGTTGATATGACTTTTAAAAACTATAAAATTAAAAATTTGATATTTAATTTTTTTAAAATATGCTAAGATAACAAGATAACTATTTAACAAATTTTAAGAGAAATTATGTGTGAGAAAACTTAGATGATTTTGTATATATGCAGCCACTTAATTGCACGGATCACCTAATTTACTTTCAAAAGAACAAAAGAAAAACAAAGCAACTCAGAGCTGACCATCCAGATAACCTACTACTAAAAGTACTGACGGTTGAGGATTTGTGAGGGTATTTTAGTAGTTTCATCTCTATTATACTTAATATATGTCTTTTGGGCTAACTCAAGAGATAACAAATTCAATCCCCAATTCATCTCTCTCTCTTGGAAAGTTAACACTAACGAGTCTAGCACAATAACCAATATTTCATACTGAGTGGAAACTAAATGCACCGTGTGTTTTTATGCATAGCCTAAACATCATGGTCTCCATTTTATACCTACTTTTTTCTTCCAAAAATAAGTTTATCTTTTACCTATCAAAAACATATCAATACAAAGATAAAAATGTTAAAACATCCTTCATTTTCTAAATTCTAATATAATTGTCTCTTACTTTATCTTCCCCAATGCATATGTTTTCTCTTGCACGAACTTCAATGTAACGATTGTTTAAATTTATTTTGAGACAAATGAGAGAAAAAAAATAAATTTATTTAGGACGAAGGGATATCATAAATTTCTTTATTTTAGCAGAGCTGCTAATTAAGCTTATAAAAGCTTGGATCAGTGAAATTTCTAGATGTGCTACAGTTAAATCAATCATACTCTTAATGGGTGACTTAGTTGAAATTCAACAGTGCTACTAAAGAGAGCACAAGGGCCTCTACATGCTATAGTAGTAGAGTGATGTGAACACAAATTAGGTTCTTAGAGCATCTTTAAAAGACTCTTTATACTCTTTCTAAATGCTATAAACAAATATTTTTGTGATAAACTACTCTTCAACAGCTTTTTCTAAATGATCATCCAAATATAATCATTTTTTGTTCCAGATTTTTCGCTAGTCAAAAATAGAAGACAGAAATGGTTCTCTAAAGTGTGTATGAGATATAGAAAAACTGTTAGAGAGTGAAAAGTAATAGAAAGTAATTTGTACGCAAATAACTCTTAGATAGTAAAATTGAGAAAGACTCTTGAAGATGCTCTCACAGTGAAAGTTGCTCTGGAACTTTCAACGCTTAGAAGTGATAACAATGTAATGACTTTAAATTTATGTTGGTCTGTTATTTGGATTACTGAACTATTTTGGATTATTGAATTTGTCTGGATGTCATATAAGTATGTTTGGGTTTCAACCCGCTACATACATTGGCATGACATGTCACGGTAGCGTCATATCAGTAGAAACCACATGTCAATCACATAGAAAAATAAAATCACATATTTTGTCCTCTCTACCTTAAGACTAAAAAATGTATTTTTTTAAAGAAAAATTATCTATTCTCCTCACTACCTAAGAGGAGAGAATATTTCTTTAATTAAATTGACATATGAGACCCCTAACACGTAGGCACCATCTAGCGCACAGTCGGCATAGGCTGAGGTAGAGCCCATTGGATCTGTATGACGTTCAAAACAAATTTAAAGGATCCAAAAATATGTTTTTAAAAATTTAGGGACCTACATGACATAACCATAAAGTTTAAAGATCGGCAATATACTTCACTGTAATACTTTTACACAGAAAGAAACAACAATACGCCAGAAATTCATCTTAGGAATGTGTGCCCGAAATTGCGTTGTCAGCTGCAGTCGTTATATCAGACGCCATGTGCAAAACATGTCCTCCTCCAACAACATAACCAGCAACCTCATATAGCATGGGCAACAAAATAGCTTGTAGAATGGTGAAAAAGGGTTCAACAGGCTTTGGAAGGCTCCGTATTTGTACCTGAAGAAACGAATCGTAAATTGTGCTCAGAACTGAAAATCATTCAGTACAGAGGTTGACGAGTGAACAGTAGAACACTAACACACCAACAATGTCAACAAGTATTTTCTTGTAGGACTTTAGGTACCACCAACATAGAATAGTTGATCGAAGATCACATAAGAATATCATGAGCACACTCCAAATTGAAGCCCAGTCATCGAAAAGCATAGCAATGTAACTTGGGCTAAATAATCTGGTTTTCAAAATGATATTACTTCCTTCGTCGTAAAATGTTACAATGAGAGTAGACCCATCCTATTACTTAAAAATAAGTTTTCAATTCAAATTTATAATATTAAAATAAGTCTAATTTCACTGTAGATTATAATATTTTAGGACGATTGATCAATGTATATGTTGTGTAGTCAGTGGGACAGAGGGAGCATGTCACTCATAAAATTTATACAAACAGCGACCGAAGCATAATACTTTAAACTGAACTGTACATGCATATCCTCTAACGCTCCCTGACGAGCCGTCGAGAGTCCTAATGTCCTATGATCAGTTGATTATAGTAAAGGAAGACATAGGATTGATTTGGTGATTTGGTTTGAAGCCCTAACAAATTTGGTAGCATAGATTTATTACTAGCTAGGTAAACATTAGTCACAATCTACAAGCTATCAGTACTCTCTCCGTTTTTCTAATCAATTTTTTAGTTTATAAAAAATATAGTAACAATTTTTTATTAAAAAACATAATATTAAAATGTATTAAATGCTAGTTGAAACTAATTTTTTAATTTTATGTTATAGATGTTGTTTTTTTATGTAGATTTGATCAAACTTTAAGTTTAACAAAAAAAATCAAAATCAAAGTACCTTCTTATAATATGAAACAAAACGAAAGAAAATAAAAACGAAGAAAGTAAAGCTACCAATACATTAATATGATAAAATATGCCCATAAGTGTCAATATAGTAATATTGTCGTTGGATATGGGCGAAAATAACACTGGCTAGCGACTGATAGTATGAAGAGGAAGACAAATATGGGCAATTAAAACTGAACACGCTAACGAGTTACTTAAGGCTGGGTATGAAGCCTCGTTTCGCTTCCGCAACTTCCTCATTAGCATGTTTTTAAACTATAAAAGTAAGTTTTTTTAAAAAAATTTTTGTTATAGATAATAGTTATGTGTTAACCTTGATGAGACCTATCGTAATATCAAGTCTTTGCGAAATCAAACCTCGTATACGAAATATGTTTTTAGATAAAAAAAAGAAAAAAAAGAAAGTTCTACTTGGACATGACAATGACTACTCGAATCATATCCATACTTGATTCCCTAGATCTATTTGGACAAAAAGTCATCCAAGAGTATAAATACGAGACTCTTAAGAGAAAAGAGGACAGACCAACAGAGACGAATAGAAGCCAAGACAGATCTAGACAAGCAGATACAAGACAACTCCAATATCATCGAGTTCATATTCAAGGAAACTGACTATGCTAGCCGTCGATCATATGTGAGAGCTCCATATCGCTAAGTCGATAAAGACTAGATTAAATCATTCCAAATATTATACTTGTGTGATACTAATATATAAAAACAGCACCAATTTCAGCCAACAGGAGTATAGTTATTACCTGTCAGTTAAGGGGTCTGAATCTATATAAAAAACCTTGTCTCTCGTCTCTTTTACCTCAATCTCGTGTATACCTTAATACCAACGATATCTATACTCTGTAATTACCGTACACGAGTATAGCCCGTCGACAATTTTATACAGAAGATTCTTTAAAAGCATCAAATAAACTTATTTTTTAAGTTTATAAGAGTAAGTTTAATAGTATAGTCAACTACTAGTTCTAACAATTGACACATCATCCATCTAATAGCCTACTCATACAATAATTTCATATAAATCTATATATCTATAAAGCATGTAGTGTTTTCATCCAAAAGTTTCATCCGTCAGACTATTTTGTAGAAAACCTCTTGAGTTTTTGTGAAATTAACCCGCAGTCCCAATCCTGAAAAGAAAGAGAGGGTTTGGATAAAAAAAGACCTTATGCGTTCCTCCCTCCTGCCTCCATCCGCGTCGCGCTTGCGCCCCTCCCTCCCGTCGTTGCTCGAAGCTCCCGCGCTGCGCGCCGCGCCTGCGCCCTTCCCTCCGGTCCCCATCCGCGCCGCGTCCTGACTTCACCCATTACAACGCACGGACGGACACAATTGATAGTATATAATATACTATTAATATTTTACCCACCCTACACACGTAAAATTTTGAAACCATATTGCAGTTGGATACAAATCTATAGCATTATTTTTTCTCTCCTTAGTCCACTATTATATTTGCTGAAATAGTTAATAATATTTCTCGTTTCATGTGGGGGTAAAATGCAAAATCTAAACGGGCTTTCAAACGTAGCCTTACTTACCTCAGATGTACATCGCGTGATGGCTGACTAATGGGACGCCGCGGTGGCCGGAAATGAAAGACGAGGACTGAGGACACCGGAACGGACACACACAGCGGTGGGGCGGATCGACTGCAGTTTGGGCGCTCCTCAGTCGAGACTACTGTTACAGTAGAAACTATGAAAACGCGGGCCCGTACGTTGGCGGGACCCAGAACATATGCAGCTACCGATGATTGACCGTTGGGGCATCCGCCCAGGGCCCAGCAAAAAGGTGCAAATCTCTCTAGGCTCTAAGCTGTACTACCCTGTGCACGGTGTTTCCAATGGAAACCAATCATGGTTACCAACAGGAACAGGCACTGTTACTCCTGGTAATGCAGTATCATATCATATGCTCTTGCACAAAAAGAGCAGGGCTCCACTGTACTTATAGTAGCAGTAGTACTAGTACTATTTAGAATCGTCGTGCAACAAAGATATCATAGATTAGCAAGTTGGCTTCTCCCGCATATGTATATATATGTTTGGCTAACTTGCCTTAAAAATCTATGTTACTCAAATAACAGACATTACAAATGGCAATGGACGTCAACGACAAAATGCAGCCTAGTATAGAAAACTTGATGAACATATATATCAGCTTCAACTTTCATGTAGCTGGGGTCGTTGGTCAAGTACATCATCTCATGCCCTCAAAAAGAAGTACAGCATCTTGTTGTTACTAAAAAGGCGAGAAAAGAAATCTAGTGAGCGAGAGTAAGATGAGCCTGGCAGCCTAGCTAGTAATATTGGAACAGGCTTGGCATCTCCCGGACGGCGCCGAACGACGGCGACGAGGGCATGACGCCGAGCCCCCAGGGCAGGCACGGCCCGTCCTCGCCCGCCGCGTCGCCGAACATGCCGAAGGACGCCGCCTTTGCCACCGCCGACCCGTAGCATCCCCACTGCTGCTGCTGCCGCGGGTAGCCGTACGCGTACTCCACCCCGCCATCCGACGCCAGTGCCGTCGGCGCCACGGCCGCGGCGGCGGCGCGCCTCTCTTCTTTCTTGTACCGGATGCCACACGCATTGCACAGCGACTGCAAGCAAGCAGATCACACATACGTTTAGTACTAAATCGATCACATGCAAGACGACAAGGATGTACATGCTTGTGCGCGAGCACATTGCATTATTTATACGTATATCGGTATATGTAATTATGCATATGTTGTACAAACAAAAAGTTAATGTATGTTTTATGATCAGTGTGCCATGTAGGCAATGGGGCCGTACCTTTGGGCCGCGTGGACCGTTCCGCCAGAGCGGCGTGGAGGTCGTGTCGCAGTTGGCGCACCGGCGAGGAGTCGACGCGGCGGCGCCCCCGCTGGGCTCCGGGCGCGGCGCCGCGGCGCCGCTCATCTCCTGCCGCCCGTTGCAGCTGGGCTGCAAAGATGACTGATCCCACGGCAGCCCGGCTACCGCGGCCTCGGCGCGCCTGGTCGACGGCGTGCCGAGCGACAGCGTGCAGTCCACCAAGCCGCCGCCGCCGTACGGCCCGTCGGGGTACTCCACGTCGCCGGCGCCGCAGTACTGCTTGTAGTGGTGCTGGTGGTGGTCCCCCGGCGCCCCCGCCTGGAACAGCAGCGAGCAGCCGCCGCCGCAGCTGCCGTAGAGCAGCCCGCACGTGCAGGGCGCCGCCTCGTGCAGCATGACGGCTAACTACCACACTGCTTGGATCGATCGATCGAGTTTGTGATGGCGCGGAGGTGGCAGCTGCAAATGATCAAGACACGTACGCGCTAACCAGCGACTCGCTCGATCAACCGCGGTTGGCGAAACGACGAGGAGATTTGCGGGAGATGGATGAATGGATGGATCGGTTGGCGGATGATGGGAGGAGGGGTACGGGTGCTGGGCTTCTTATAGCGACGACGTGGGAGTACGGTGGGTGGCGGCTTTTTACGTGGCCTGTGGCCCTGGCCCGCGCGGCTAGATTTCGGATTCCGGCCGGGCGCGAGACGCGATGCAGCGGCCTCCCGCCGCAGGGGATAGATAGGCGGATGCGCGTCGACGCGCGGGGGCGAGGAGGATGTCTGCCTTGCCTGCTGCTGGATCGATCGGCTGGGGCGTGGTCAAAGACGGGTCAAAAGATAGGCCACGTGAAACCGGGAACAGTCTCCGACGCAGCATATGGCCATATGGGGACGTGGAGGCCGGGCTGGCTGGTACTAGCGCCAACTATAGCTTGTGCGGCTCATCTGCTGGTACTCGTCCAATTAGCTCCATTGGGTTTCGCCGATCACGAGGGGCACAGTTCGATCTGTCCCTGAATCCTCCTACCCTCTCTGCCGGGCTTTGTGGGATCCCCAGGCCACCACCGGGCAAACAAGCTGGCAAAGCAACGACGACGACGAGGATAGATGCATGGCGTGGCATGCATTGCATGCATTCGCAAGCGTCCGTTTGTTCGGTGAGCAGCAGCTCTCTGAATCCCGAAAGCCTGTGCTGCATCTGCATCTGCATGCATCTACTGCATCGTGCCCCCTTATCTCTTGCGACGACGCGATGGATCGAAGGCCATTTACTACACGTACCATGTGATCGTCTGAACGATCGACCTATAGCTAGTAGCTGTGATTCGGATCGATCAACGACCACGCAACGTACGTACGCTGCACCCCTAGACCACGCCAGCTTTGACTACACTATATTCCGGACCGATCCACCGATCGATGGATGGATGGATCACACCACGAGATGTTACAGCACGATGCTACTGCTGCTACGTTACGTAATCACTCTCAGATTGCCCTAAAGCGAGCTCATTCCTCGGTCCAAAAGCAGCCTACAACTGGCTACCGCTATCTCTAGAAGCGGCACGTTTGGGCACATGATTAGTAGTAGGCCAAGCCGAAGCGCTACGAGCTTCCAAACGCAAAGGAGAGTCGAAGATGAAGAAAGGGCAAAGGAGCCGTAGCGAAAGAAGCAGGGGTCGACGAATCGAAGAAGAAGGAAGGAAAAAAAAACAAAAGAGAAGGGGGGAAACCAAATCAAAAGAATCAAAAGGGAAAGCGAGGCCAAGAGAAGAGGAGACTAGTAGTAGTAGGAGAGGAGGAACACAGGAAAAGACGGGGAGAGGAGGGGGCGACGTCGTGATGATAATCGGGCGCGCCATGATGGCTCCCCCAAGTTCCATAAAGTCCCCCGTCGAATCGAATCCGATCATCGGTCCAAGGAACAGTCGCGGTCAGGCATAGAAGATCCCGCCTTTTGGCACCAACCTCCACGCACGCCAACCCAGGATGGCAATGGCCAACGCCACGGGGATCCGATACGGCGCGCCGCGACTGTAGCCTGATCATTTCTCCTACGAGCAGTAGTGGTGGTGGTACATGTCACTGCCCATTGGACGAGGAGTCGGACAGGGAGCCAGATCATCAGAGAGGCTTTTCTTTTCTTTTCTTTCTTCTCTGTATTCCTTTTCCTTTGTTGATGTTTATAAGCTGCGTAATTCCCCTGCCAAGTCAAAGGAGGCAGCGATGCCAGAGAAAGCGAAAGCCTGTGGAGCCCATCATTCCGTATGCTGCTGCCCAACGGCCAAAGCGCCGACACGACCTCAGCCAAAGCATGGCTCCTGTTTCCTTCGTCTCTATCTATTCTACTGCCCAACCATTCCCTGTATTACTGTAAATATATCCACACAAAACCTCAATATATCGTCTGTGTGTACACTGCACAGAGTATCTAAACCATTCCCTTGATCTGGTGTGCAGTGAATTAGCAAGCAGCACGGCAGCAGCTGAATAAACGTTGTTTAATTAGCAGCTTAATGCTAAGCCTGGCAGGGTTTGTACGCCTTGTGCTCCGTGTGATCTGTCGCCGCATGACGGAAGAGTTAAAATAAGACGGGAGAAAAAACAAGGGGAGGAGCACGAGCACCAAACGGTATCCGACTGCGAGAGAGGTAGTTCTACTAGTGTTGTTTGTGTGTTTGGTGCGACGGCCAGGGCAGGCAATCCGGCCGAGGAGATCGTCGTTCAAAAAGTTGCCCCCGACACGTCCAGAGTTAAGCCTAGAGATTGGTGTCCTTTGGTTGGGTTTGGGATATGCACTACTGTATCTGGGATGCATGAAGGCTGAGGCTAGCTAGCTCGGCCTCACTCGTAGTAGTAGCTCTCTTTGCCCTTTGATTAGGTGAGGCTATCGCTATCTTTTGGAAAGCGATAGGCACCCCTGAGTTCGTCCCGTTTCTCTAGGTTTGAACCATTCGTCGCTGGATCTCTTAACTCAAAAGCCGGGGAAGCTCATCACACAACAACGAGGTGGTCGTCAGGGCATGTATCTAGTAGCATGAAAAAATAGATTCGGTGGCCTTTTATACGGCAGCTAGGAAGTCTAGCAGGAACCAAACATGTACAAGCCTCTAATGGCATGTTTTCACTTGAATGATGAACTAAACCACACGCATGAACCTAGCTGCCGCATGTACCCCTATCGCAGATTGCTGTTCCAAGCAAGCTAGAGGTACGTATTCGTTTTTTTTTTCTTTCTGAGAAGAAAAATGGGTGTATTGGTTTTGGCCGAGTAATACATGATATATTAGAAAAAAACTAATAATTTATAGATAAGACATATATATTGATAATGAAAAATATCAATATTAAAAAATAAATTTTGATAAAAAAATTTAAAATCAATTTTAAAATTTAAATTTTATCGGCGGCTGATGTTATACGGAGAAAACGAAACGATGGGAGCATCAGTTCATCACACCTTGCTTCACGACAAGAGGCACATGAAAAAGCTTGCAGCCGAGCCGAGCAAGCTAGAGTTACGTACGTTGTCGGTAGCTAGCAGCCTAGCACCCGGCCCATGGCATCCTTTGAGGGCTTTTGTCGCCGTCACCGAGTTTAGTGGGCCCGGCGATTGTGACCCATCGGTGGTCCAGCTGCACCCCCCATCATCTCTCAGTTTTGAGCCCGTCTCTCCCGCGGGGGACCCCAGCTGGCAGCTGCTGTGACCGGCGGGGCGTCGACATTGACCGCCGACGTCCTCGGCTCTCCCGCGGAGCGCGTGCCACAAAACAACAGTGTTGGTTGGCACTAACGAAGCAAGACGGCCCGTGGCGGATTGAAGGTATGTGGGCCGTTCGGAGAAAGAAGCCCATCCAGCCCAGCTCGGGCGCCCGGTGGGTTGGGCTCAGAAGTCACGGCAAGGGTGCACGCGGGCGGGATCCGCCGCAGGTGAAGGGGCGCACCGCCACCGCCGGTCGCCCGCGGCCTCGTCGCGCTTGAGCCGGGGCCTGGGGGAGGTGATGGTGAGTAGCCGCTCGAGCTGTGGCGGCGGCGATGGGGCGGCGGCGGCTGGCCACTTGAGCGGCGCGTGGGCAAGCGTCGCGCCGCCTCACGGAGAGACGATCGGAGGGCAACGCCGTGAACCGGCAGAATTAGGTCACTGCTAGCTACTGGGTTCGCATTCTACATCTCTCATTTATATGTTATTTTAATTCAAGTTACTGCTTGTAGGGAGATGAGGGTGTGGTAAATTAATTGATGATTGCTACATGCTTTGTGTTAATTCTTCCATACAGTTCCTCAATTGAAGTTGAAAACTGAAATCATAATTGGGGCCAGATTTGATGCAACTTTGATCCTATACATTACAATTTACGATCGGAATGGTTTACCAAACACGAAATAATTCGCATATCTATTGGGTGTTGCTGGGTCTCAACTCTCAAGAATTTAGATGGATCAGTAGTATCAATATTTGTTTGATTGTATATACTTCTGCCATTTTAGTTTATTTGCTTTTTTCATATTCTTGAAACTGACCTGTTTATTTCTTCATTCCAACCTGTGTGAAGCTAGCAAGATGCTACTTACATCCTGATAATAGCTTAAATGCTTAATCCACTTTCAGAGTAGCTAGCAGTGTAAAACAGAATGTTTCATTATACTCCGTTGATAATTAGCTACTTCAAGAGGTGAGAACTCTGTGAGCACTGAGCAAACGTCATATCTACATTGCATTTACATCTTGGTTGGAAGGGAAATTGAAGCATTCATAGTTCAAATTCAAAATCCTGAAACCAGTTGGTCGATTGAGGAAGTGAGATTCTAGCAAGCACAACTTTATAATCACTAGCACACGAGTACAGAAGTCTTACATCACTGATGTTTACTACTACGTAGTTTAGCTGGAATGTTTGACAACCACACTCAATGCCAAATGCAGGCTAGTTTCTGCAAGATCGACACTGATTTGCTTTACAACCTAACAGTATGTACAGACAAGTCTTTTCTTCTTTTATTTATAACCAAGCGACCACAATCTTCTTAACGCAATAACAATATATCAATATGCTTCCTTCAGTAACTTAGCCACAGGAATATAGTTTATATTGGAGTTGTTTCCTGTCGTCTGGAACCTCAGATGCTTCCACCCCTGGAAAATAAACTGGACAGATGTACCGTAAGTTTATATTAGCAGTTATAAAAAAAAGATATATTTCAGGGAACCATAATGTTGCATTTGAATAGGAGAAACTCAGACGCCGTTTTTCTTAGTTTGCTTTCTGTGTAGGCATTCTAGGCGTGGTATATTTGGTCTCAGAGGTTACTTATCTATTTATAAAATATATTTTGAGAAGAATGGCATATGCATAGCTCCCTCTTCCAGGGTTACAATGGTTGTGCTCCCTACCGAGAGAGCATAGAATAACTTTGAATAAATTGCCTTTTCCTATAGACACATCACACTTGTGCCTCTTAAAAAGACAGGAATCACCTTTTAATTTGCTAGATGAACTGACATGAAAAAGAGATGTTTAAAGCACTCATCAGCTGCTAGTATGGAACTGAATTAAGCACAACTGCTCAAGGGGGTAAGACTGCAAGATTCAAACTTACTTTTGTTTGGTAGAAGAGAGATTATTCTTCTGGTGCTAGATCCCACGTGAATAATTGGCACTAGGGGACAAACCGTCAGTATACAAATTAGGGCTAACTCCTGTGCCTACCAGCCTATGTGCAAACCAACTAAATGATGCATAGTGCATACCACTGCATGCAAATTATGTGTGCATGATGGCTTATCACAGTCTCAAATTATGAGCTTTAGGTTTCGCCAGATTTATCTGCTACAGAACAATGCAGATACTCTGATGTTGCACTGCATCTGGAAAGTAGAACTGCAAATGAAACGACAACTGACTACCCCTAGCTTATAGTGTTCAAGTTCAATCATCTAGGGCATGATTATCATGGCTGACATCTAATGATCCCCGGATATGTGTTCTTGTGAGATGTGGCAGTAGCTATCAACTTACAAGCTAGCTTGCAACTGAAGATTGTGTTGCTAAGCAGCACGATCTGAACTTATCGGAACACGTGATGACTAGCTTTGAAGAGTTAGCAAGGTAGCAACACGTGTTTATTACTGGACGTGAGAGGATTGAATTAGGCTGAGTATTTCCCAGCTGGTTACCTCAGTTCCATGCTCCCTGTGTATTGTACTTGGGGAACGGGACTCTTCTTGCCTCTATCAGCTTGATATCGTCCTCGAGAATCTCGAAGTGGCGGCGCACCTCATCGGCTGTCTTGGTGCCTCCCATGGCGCGGGACACCTTGTGCCAGAGGTCAGGCGCGCCCTCGCCGTAGTAGGCAATGGCCTCCTCAAACAGCTTGTTTTCCTTTTTGCTCCACTCTGAGGCCATGTTGACACTGTTGCTGTTGCGGGAGGAGCTGCTTGACCCAGAAGACATCCTTGGATTGGACTACTGTCTTTCTTTGGAAGTGAACTGACTAGCTAGCTAGTGTGCAGCTAGACTGAAGTTTTTTTGACTTCAGAAGAGATTTCTGCTGTTTTGATATGATATCTGTTCTGCTCGGCTGGCAGCTATTTATAGGCCATCAGGGTGCTGGCCGTACTCGTGTTCTTAAGTGTGCGGTTGTGTGGCAAATATAACAGTGTACACACTTGTTATTGGCTTGCAGATTGGGAGGTGAGTGAGATTCTGATGCTCTCTGTTGTGGACCCACAAGAAGGGAAGGGTGTATATCGTATCTCTGCCGGTTCCAAGATATAAGTGCTTTCTTTCAAATGTAGATTCTGATGGTGCACAGTGTCAATATCTCAAATACATGTCCAGCGAATAAAATTGTCAAATGCATCATGCTGCATCTACCGGTAAATGAAACCCAAACCTTTGGATTCCTTCCATTGCTGAGTGATCGTAGCGTACGTTTAACCACTTTGTAGGGTACAAAACCTGGAATAGGCGATAAATAAGAGTATAGTGGTAGATTGGTGCACTACTGGAGAAACCATCTTTGGTTGAAACGTCAAAATCCACAATAGTCCCGGTTGGAGTTGTACCCGGGACTAAAAAAACGTTTTTAAGTCCCGGTTAAAAAAGACACCGGCTCTCTAAGACCTTTAGTCCCGCTTCTTGTCACAAACCAGGACTAAAGATCATCTTTAGTCCCGGAATCCTGTCAGAACCTGTCTGGGCGCCTCCGGTCTTTAGTCCCGGTTGATAACACCAACCGAGACTAAAGTAAAGGTCCTTATTTTTTAACTGAAATCAATCTTTATAATTTTTTTTAAAAAATATTTTGGTGATAATATACAAATCGGAGGGATATACAATATTGATAAGAACATTCGAACCATGGTCGTCGTGTCTAGTTTGTGCGCGTGTAACAAGTTTTGCGCGCATTGTTCTCGTTTCGTCCTCTAATTCAAAGTCGGTTTTTAAAACGGTCATAACTTTCACATACAGACTCCGGTCGAGACGTTTCATATATGAAAATCAACCAGAAATTTTTTTTGGATGTGTTCATTTGTAGCTTTGCTGCGTTCGGCGATTTTACTCTCAGAAGATTGTCTTTTCGAGCCCGGAAGCTTTTTTCAATTATGAGCGCGTCTTCTGAATTTTTCACAGGCCACGTCTTTCACTTGTTTACACGCTCAAATTTTTTGTGGTTACCTCTCGTGTGCTCCTAAGTCAAGAAAAAATATAAAAAAATAAAAATGAAAAGTCAAATTTTTTCCTGTCTTGGTCAACAACAGATAAAAAGGAAAACAGAGACGGGCAAAGAAAAACAATATTATGTATAGGATTATCTATGTTTGATAAAATTTTAATATTATTGTTTTAAACATATAGTTAATGAAATTAATTTGGCCCTATTTACTAATTATTTAATTGTTAACCCTAGCCGACCAAATAAATTTGAAAAATAGTGGGAAATTATATTTAGTCCGGCTGGTGGCTACAACCGGGACCAAAGATGAATTGAAAATAGCGTAAAAATATCTTTAGTCCCGGTTGATGCCACCAACCGGGACTAAAGATAAATTAAAAAAAGTGAAAAATTGGATCTTTAGTCCCGATTTATGTCACCAACCGGGACTAATATATCTTTAGTCCCGTTGATGACACCAACCAGACTAAAGATCCAGGGACATATATATATCCTGGTGCGCATCGTCTTCTCCACCGATCCAACACTTAGCTCATTTTTCAGATTTCTCTCCCTCTCCCTCCAGCTTTCTCTCTATCCCTCTCCCTCTCCCTCTCCCTCTCCCTCTCCCCTCGGCAAGCAAGGGGAGGAGATGGCGACGACGGGAAAGGAGGTGGCGGCAGCAGGGCGCCATCTCCTCACCGGCGGCGAGCGGGAGCCAATGGCGGCGAGCGGGAGCCAGCGACGAGCGGGAGTTGGTGAAGCGGTGAGCGGAAAATTGATGTTGTTGTACTTTGTTGTATATATAGTGTGGACGATTTTATTGTATATATGTGTGAACAAATTTGTGGATAATTTGTTGTATATATGTGTGAATTTTGTTGTTTTCGATCGTTGAAAAAAATAATTTCGATATTGTTTGCATATATATGTATGTTATGTGTTATATATATGTGTGTGTTATGTATTTATACATGTATATGCATATTTGCATATATATATATATGTATATGTATGTATATATATATGTGTGTGTGCGCGCGTAAACAAACAGCAAGCTAACAGCAGGAGCAAATTAAAAAAATAAAAAAACCTTTAGTCCTGGTTGGTAACACCAACCGGGACTAAAGATGGCGGAGTCAGCCACGTGGCACCGCCATCTTTAGTCCTGGTTATTTTAACCGGGACTAAAGATGACGATCTTTAGTCCCGGATTCGTAGTCGGTTTCACAACTGGGATTACAGAGGGTTATCAACCGGGACTAGTGTGGGTTTCTCCAGCATTGGTGGTGCGTGGCAGCCTAATACGTAATTACTTATTGGAAAAAACTGAAAATTATATCCTTGTAAAAGAAGTAGTTCTCCTGAGGTTTAGTTTCAATTAACTAAGTTCCATCCCTTTCGTTCAGTTTTGTTGAAATTTGTTTATTGTTGAGATATAATGTCATTACGTTGGAACCACGCATAGAACATGATGATAAGATTGGGAGTATAATGATATTAAGGTATCAGATCTACCGTGACAAATCCAGCAATCCTTTTATCTTTTGAAATCACAAGGTATATATGGTGGTGCCCATTAGCTACACTGCTACAGGGTTCCCAGTAGGCAGTAGTGGGTGATAGCTAGCTGGATGCTTGGATGTATGCTCTAATTTTCATATGCTTGGACATCCAACAAGTAACTGCAGAAGATGTCTAAGTCTAAGCGATAGTGGGGTAAAATCAGGTGGTTAACTCATGGATATATGTAAAGCTAGTGGTGGTAATGGAGATGCTTCATGTCTGCACCCTCTTCCTGCATAGGAGGGGGACAAATGTTGGACCTGCATGGATGTGCGCCACTAGGGATCGTGAATCATATTTTGTGTGGTGCTAGAAATGCCATGCATGCAATTATCATCTGGGCTTCGCATGCATGATGTTTCTCATTCTGGGTTTCTGGGGATATGCTTCCCAAGGATGGAGGTTCATGCACCTATATCAGGATAGTGTACTAGTATTGGTGGTGATAGAGTTAAAGAAATACTTCTCTTTGTTAGTCATTCCACTAGTTTTTATCTGCGATTGATGCACTGCTAAGTTACTCATTTTAGATTTCTAGTTACTGACTTGTATGTCCTAAAAGAATTAAACAAGCAGCCTTCTTACTAAATGAGTGGTTTAATAAGTTCTTACTAGTATATGATTACTGGTATTTACTGTTATACATTTGTGAAGAAACCTGTAATTGACCTTTCACGCGGTATATCAGTGTGTGCATTTAATTGGTGTAGTGTAGGCATCACAGTCGCGGCTACTGTGCTGCTGTGTACTGCCGGATATCTGAGAAAATGCAGTTTGCAACTCTATTTTTAAGGTTATATTAATTTAACGCTGGCAATTTTTTTCACAGATGCAGGTGGATAGCAGCTAAATTTGCTGGAGAAGATGACATGACTTTTTTTAGAACAATGAGTAGATGACATGAATTGAGTACTTACAAAAGTAAAAACTGATGTAAATGAAGGCTTAAAGCAACTTAGCTAGTCTTGAAATAAGTAGCAGCAGGGAGGCAATTCTACAGGAATTTTTTCTGTGGCCTCCTCGAGTTGTTCAATCTATCTGGGCTGCACCACAGGAGATTGGTAGAATATGTGCCAAAGCATGGGTTGAACAAGGTTTGGAGCCCTTTCTGGACCAAAGAATAAGTATCTCCGGTTGGCTGCCAGGACCTCGGAAGATGGAATTGGATTTTGTTCTTTGGTCCTTACCGCTCATTGTACGTTTGGGCCTTTGAATCTCAGGATAAAAATCGTAGACCACACAATGCTTGTTCTACAAGGCCAGTTCGTACTCTTTGTTACCTGTTACTCTGCATTTGTAGGCTGCTCTATGGCTCCATGCTCATTTTGGAGTGAAAGGTTGTGTCTGTGTACCTTGCTTCTTTTAAGGTCTAAGAGCACATGCAATAGAATGACTAATAAATTTTTAATAATTATGTTTTTAGTTATTTCTAAAAAAATTAATTTTCAATACAACATCTTTTATCCGATAGAATTTTTAAAATCTGGTTTCCTATAAATTCAAAATTGCTTTGGGCCTGATTTTGGTGACGTTGTAGGATGTAGCGGCAGGGGAGGATGCGGCGACAGGAAGGGAAGGGAGGGGAGGAGCACGGCGGCGTCGATAAGATGAGGCAACGGGAAGAGGTTGCGACGGTGGAGGATGCGACGGCCATGTACGACGAGGGGTCGAGGAGGGGCGATAGTGGTAGAGGAGGCAAGGGAGGATGCGGCGGCGGGGGACAAGCAGGGCCAGACACGCGGCACCAAAAACGCGCGCGCGGGAAGAAGCGCAATGGCGCGAAACTGATATTGGGCGTCAGACTCGGTTACCTATTTGTGAAGAACGAAAATGATGGAAAAGGGAATCAAATTTTTTTTGAAATGAAATAGGCAATCTATTAAAAGATAAATTTCATTCAAATTAGTTAAAAATAGGGATTTTAGAGGATATTGGGTAGCTGTTGTATATGCTCTAACACACAACTTGAAATTAAGTTAAAAGTTATAAAGTTACTGTAATTAGCAACATTGTGCAATTGCATGTAAGTTACCACTCACACAAGTTGATGCCAGCATTGGCATCCTGTGCAATACTATTGTCCAGCAATGAACACTAAGGGAAACCTTGATGACTCACGTGAGAAAGAGAACCTACATTGTGGGGAGGGGACAACAGGTCCTCCCTATAAGCGAAGCCAAATGGGAGTGGCATGTACTCCTGCAATGGGTGCGATGAAGTTGTCTACTTCAAATTATATAAAAGCATGTGGGGGATAATTGCCGTGTATCTGCATCGGTTATTTGTGGAAGCTACCGCCTTCATATGATTAGGACTATTGGGTGTGGGTGTGCACTCTGCCTACCAGGTTTCAAGCCATAGATTTTGGCTCTAACGTTCACCAATTTCGAAAGAAATGCAGATGTGCATTTTAATAGGTAACTATATATACTCTCATTGGATATAAATAGTTGACATTTAAGGGCATGACTAAAATGTTTAAAACTTTACTCATCAGTTTTATGATAAAATAAGTTTATAAATCTAATTGCTTTACAAAATTTGAAGTATTTAAATATACACGTACCATTTCTTTAACTAAACTTTTAAGAATCTATTTTTAATAATAGAAATGATTCATATCTCTAGCAGAGACACATAGCCAATGAATCCACTAGAATAAATAAAAGGTTATTCTCATAATATCTAATTGAAATATTGAATAAAAACACGTAGAGGTTCTCCTGATAATATCTAACTGAAATATCGAATAAAAACACGTAGATTTTGTAACGATATTGAGAAGCTATTGATGATTAAAATTTCAAAAAGTTGAATAAAATACTATCCAAAACATCATATATTTACGACCAGGTATAAAACACTATTAGTGTGTATTCCCCAACGTATGTGTTAGTGTGTATTTCCAACCTCTAAATGCAGCCTACACTTTTTTTTTTTTGAAAGGAATGCAGCCTACACTTTGACAAAGACAAATTCAGACTAGTAAAAACCCGTGGGACCATCCAACAAAAAACGAATGGATCTCGCCATCTCCAACTCCCATGTCCTTGGAGAGGGAATTTGGCTTTCGCCATGAAGTGATGCTTTTTCTTTATCCATGGCCCTGTCCATCCTGTGCGTGATCGCTCCTAGGTTTAGCACGCGGGGTCCATGGAATTACGAGAGATTTTCCAGCGCCCATGGAAGATTTGCTCCGTTTCCAAAGCTCCAAAAGCAGCATGTGTCTCTACTCTACAGGGGGATGAGAGATGACGTGGAGGCCTTCGTGTCCAGCTGATTGTCGCGACCGCTTTGCACCACCAAGCAAAGCAAAACCGGTGCAACTATTGGCGTCTCGTGTTGGCGTGGCGCATGATGCAGCTGTGCCTGCGCTTGTATGGGTAGCCGGGGACCTCGAGCCTCCGGTGCGGATCCAGATCTCCGGTGGAATATAATCTGCATAAAGCGCCTCGCCTTCTCGCAAAGATACAGGATTCCCTGCGATATTTTCAACGCCTTTTCCTTTGTCGAATCCATGCTAGTGAAATTCATATTTGCCAACAATTTTCCAGCAAACAGCAAGTTTTCTGCAAATTAACAGCATTTCATTTGAGCTACAGCTGATAAGGTATAAAAAACACGAACGAATTAAACTCTTATATATATGTGTGTGTGTTATTATCTTATATATGTTATTAGCGGTTTGAAAAGCAAGGTTAGAAAATAAACCAGGATGAAAAGAAAAATCCAACAAATTTAACTCTATTTAAAATTCGATTTTTGGCTAATATAAAGCCAACCAGCAGAATTAGCAGCTGACATGGTGGTTGCTGCTCGCTAAGTGGTGTCCTATCACGTTGTTACAAATCTTTGCTGAATTCTGATCTTCCAGCGTTAAAATCATCAGCCGTGCGCCCGTGCCGCAATTTTGCCGGGTACGTAAACTCTGATCTTCTAAAGCCTGCAGAAGCATCACTGGTGGTCTGTGTCTTGACTAGCACGCACGCAGGCACTGCGCATATGCACCTATACATGCAGTCCACATCTACCGGATCCCAAATCCACAAAAGGAGAAGCTCAGATTCCAGGCACCTACTTGCATCGCAGGGATTGGAATCAAGGTGGTCTCCTGCTCTCCCCATCAACTCTCAGCCGGGATTCAGAATATTTTCCTCCAGCCCTCGCTGAAAAGGCGCCACCATCCTGATGTTCGGATTCCCTTCGGCTCATATATACCCGCCCTAGGAAAACTTTTAAGCACCGGAAGAACATTCACTCATTTCTTACATGTCATCTAAATAGATAAAAAATTTTAAAAAATTAACAAAATAGATTAATATATAATATATTATTTTAAATTTAACTATAAACAAGGTTATAATAAAAATAACAAATTTGAGTGTGAATATGTGTATATCAGTTAGATTTTAATTTGTTGTTTTTTATAATTTATAGAAGTAATTTTTAATTTGTATGTTTATGGAGTAATATATTATATATTAATCTATCTTTTTATTTTTTGAAATTGTTTCATGAACATTTAGGTTTATGCGAAACGGATGAACGTCCATCTGGAAGATTAAAATCCATCTTCACCCACCTTAACCTATCTATCTTACTATCTGCTACATATCTATCTCATCAGAGCTAAGCCATGATATTATCGACTACTTGTTTCAGATTGATACTTATCGTTTTAAACAAGAATATTGTCTCTAAAAATCAACTTTAATAATAATTTTCTATTATATATATATCAATAAATAAATAATTTTATTGAGGTACTTTTATGACTAATCTATATATATACATATAGTCTCTACATTTAAAAAAAATAATATTTAAAAATTATTTATAATTAAAGATTTAAAAATTTGATGTTAGCTTTATATCTCCGATGACTGATTGATCATGGATCGAGCAGCCAGCCAGCGTGCCATCTGATTGATATTCAAAGGAGAACGATTGGTGGAGCAACCTTGTGGCGTGGCGTGTGCAGTATCGTGTGTCGTGTACCTGATTTTTTTTATCACGAGGAAGAGGTTACCACATTCCAACAATAAACACAGTTATCACGATAACCGTTAAAAACCCTGACATATCAATATAAAATTTATAAAAAATTATTTTTTAAATTTATTTAAATTTAATGAGTTTATCATGGTTTTATCTTTATTATCTTCTCGCGATAAATCGTGTGATGGCCTGATCGAGAGGCAGCGTGGACTGGACCGTGGAACATTGTTCCAAGGCCACAGGGCACCAGATTCCTGCCCTTTTTTTTCCTTTCTTTCTTTCTCGCAGACGGCGTACGTAACTGTCGACCGTTAATGGCACCAAATTAAAAGTTGCGTTTTGACGGTGACTAGTAAGGGCGGCGCGGGCGTGGATATCCTGTTGCCGGCTCGTCAGCTTAGATGCAGAAATCGGGGATACTTTGATAATCTTCGTTAAAAAAACGGCTAGCTGCAGCCCATCAGTAGTTGCTACTGCGTCACCAAGAGGCAGCATGAGCATCTGAGAGGTGGTGTGGCCGCCGTGGTCAACAGCTCAGCGACACATTTGCTGAGAGACCTGGAAGACGCCACGTCGGTGACGACGGTGAGGAGCGAGCTTGCAGCCAAGTGGTTACCGGCCGACTGGTGTAGTGGGCGGACTGCTAAATTGCTATATACTGCTGCTTTTGAAGCTGGACCCCCAGCTATATATACTAGTTGATGCCATCCATCCTGCAGGTCGGCTGAGAGTAGTATAACAATATAATATAATTGAGTTATATAAGTTATCGTATTATATTTATGTGTATGTAGAATAGAAAAAAATAGACTACAGATTTAAATATTTGTAGTAGCACGAACTTTAATAAATCATGTGTAAAAATACAAAAAATATGAACCTAACTATTATACAAATGAATTATCAGGTTGGTTGTTTAATTTTTAAAGCCAGAAGTTAGCTTGTACCATTAAACTACGTCTGATCGATACCGCTCTTGAGATAGCTTTGGTTGCCCTACAGTGTAACGTGAGAGGAAGACAAGAAGAATCGGTGTATAGTTCGTTTTGTCTTTCGGGGTGAACAGCAGCCGCGCATAGTGACGAATCAAATTGAAGATATGCGCCACAGTTGCTCTATTTGGCATGCACGAACAATTGCAACACATAGCTCCGAGTCATCTTTGCTTACGACTACGAGGAGAGCTCCAGATCTTTTTTCCTTGAACAATCAGCTACATATTTTCTTATGTCCTTGCTAGAGGCATTGTTTGGAACGCTAGAGTTTTATTTGAAACAATTTAATTCCTCTATGAGATGAAGAATTTTCCCCGTGTTCCAAACAGGATTGGAAAGGAATATTGCTGGTCTATTTTTTTAGATAAGAAAGCTTTAGAAGTTTTAAGACCACTCCAGACCTAGTTAGGAAGAACAGTTCCTAGAATTATTTGAAATAAAAAAGAAAAAAGGAAGAATGACGTGACGACAAATATCAATGTTGCAAGCACAACAACTGATGAACTTCATTCACTACTAGAATCCTCATAAAAATCCTCATTGGGACCGATTTATAGGTGTTGTTTATCGGTTCTACAGAAAAATCAGCACCTATATTATTGATACCATTTTTTAAAAACGACACCTATAATATATTATACCTAAAGTTTTGAGCCGAGCCCACAAGTCGAGCCGGCACGCCGGCCATGAGGAGATAAGTCTCGATCTCTCTCGGTCTCTTGGCCCTCTCTTTTGATCTCTCCTCTTCTCTCTTTCTCGCTTTCTCTTGATCTCTCTCTTGCTCTCCCCTCTCTCCCTCGACGACGGCGGCCCGGTCAGCGGCGGCGACACCCTCCCCTTCGCCAGATCCGAGAGGGGAGGGGAGGTGGCTCCAGTGGGTGGGGCGACGGTGGATCCAGCGTCGGCAGCGGACATAGGAGAGGGGCGGCGTCAGCAGCGGGTGGAGGGGAGACGCGACATCGGTAGAGGACAGCGGGCGGGACGACGATGGATTCGGCATCAGCAGCGGGTGGAGGGCGACGTCGACAGAGGGCAGTTGGGGGCGGCAGTGGATTCAACGTCGGCAGCAGGCGGAAGGGAGGGGTGGCGTCGGCAGCGGGCGGAGGAGAGGGGCGGCGGTGCCAGAGGGCAGCGGGCGGGACGACGGTGGATCCGTCATCGATAGCGGTGGATCCAGTGTGACGGTGGCATCAACAGGTGATGAGGTGATGGGTCTAGACTGGGGTGATGGGGAATGGCTCGATACATCGGCTCTATTCGAGCCGGTGCATCGAGCCGTATTTTTTTTGAATTCTGGAGACCTAAAAGGTGTCGATTCCTAAATTGGCACCTTTGAGATAACCACAAAGGTGCCGACTAATAGGTGCCGGTTGGGAAACCGACACCTATGGGGTTTCCTGACCGGAACCTATAGGTATTTTCTGTAGCAGTGATCCTCATAGTTCACTATAGTAACACTTGGACCATGACAAAGGCCCTCCAAGAGCAATATTCCAAAAATAGAATGACGCGTGCACGCACCACCGTTGCCATGATCCAACCGGTTAAGGCCAGACCATAAGTATTTTACCCTAGATAAAGAGCAAGTTATTTAAACTCTAAACAATGTCTTCAACAAAAAAGCAAATTATAATATTGCCAAGTACAACTAGTTATAGGGCCAGACATCCATATTTAACCCCATAGTCAAGAAATTGGTACTCAATGAGCACCACCTAATAGAAGTCCCCCACCCCTAGTACCATTGCCCCTTATTCTGATATGTGCCGCCATACCTCCTAGTTTTAGCACATAACTTGCAACCTCTTTTAGATGCGTGCCCCCTGCAATGACAATGTCGAAGACGGGATCCCCAACAACAGGGAAGTGAGGACCCCCCTTTGAAGATTTGGCAGGGAGGCGCCCTGCGTGGAACCAAGCCAATGAAGATATGAACCCGAGCGATAGAGACGAGAGTGGCAAGCTTTTTTAGACAGGTTCGGGTCACTCGGAGGCGTAATACCCTACTTCCTGTGTGTATGTAGTATGTGGATATAGAATGAGGGTACATGAATATGTTGGACTTATGCAAATCCTCACTGTCTAAAGCGCCCCTAATATGTTGGCCTGGATCCTCCTTTTATAGGCAAAGGGAGTCCATAACATCGATATATACGTGCCAGAGTGGGCGTGCCACACGCTGCCTTCTCTATTCCTTTGGTTCACGTGGACATGCAAAGAGCTTCACACGGGGTCATGTTTTCTTGGCATGCAGGTGAGTTGTACTCCGAGTTGCTCTGTCTTGTGGTTTGTGCAAGGTGTTGGCAATTGTTGGTAGGGGTGGATAGTGAGCCGGCTCGACTCGGCTCGGCTCGGCTTGGCTTAGCTCGTTAGGATAACGAGCTGGCTCGGCTCGACTCGTTATCCTAACGAGTTAGAAAGCCAGCTCGGCTCGGCTCATTTGAAAGCTCGAGCCGGCTCGTTAGGCTCGTGAGCCAGCTCATCAATATTTGATTCCACATTCCACATCTCTTCTCTGCAGCCGAGCCAAGTAGCAAGTAGACAAGACAAGTGCAGGAATGATGCATTTCTGCTTATCATCAGTTCATCACCTACACCTCAGATCACAACCATGATAACTATGTTACTACTGCTACAAATTCAGTCCAAGCACATAATCCTAACACTAGTTGGTCCATTCGTACACATAGATATACAATTCAAAACCGCAAACGCATCAAATCATGGCAGATACGTTTCAAAATTTCAAAAACATAAGCAAACCAAATTACTAGCTGTACTACATCATGACAAACACATGGGCACATGGCAATCAATATAACTAAACTTAAACATTAACAAGATAATATGAACTGTAGCATCGAGATGGATGGTTCAGAACAGTGTTGCCGGCCAGCTCTAGGACCTCGGTGGTTAGGTTTCGAGAATCGCCGCGGAGTACACGGCGGCTGTGGCGCCGACGTGGCCATGAGCCGACGCCCTCGACTTGAGCTGTCGGTGGATGCGCCTCACCGGGAACTGAGGAAGACAAATCAGATCGTGAATTCAAACGGATCGGGACATCTGCACACCAAACCAAAATCCACATCGAGAAACCCATGATTTTCGTAGCTCGAGGAGAGAACGGCAAGGAACATACCTATAAATCCGAAAGGGAAGATGAGCAAAAGGGAAAGTACTTGGAGGCCGGCGTGGGAGGAGCGGGAGACTGGAGCCTTCTTCTTGTCCTTGTCCTTGTTGGCGCTCTTGGCCACCGTGGTCTTGGCCGTCGTGAGGAGCCCCTTCCCTCCCTTTCCCGTCATCGCCGCCGCCGAGACGAGAAGCCCTAGATCGTGAATCGGGGACACCACGCGCCGGCGCGAGCCGAGCAGTGGTCAGGCGTGGCGGCGGCGGGAGATGTGCGCGCGGCATCGGCGCGGTGTGGCTGCGGCGGGTGCGGTCGGCCATGGATGCAGATGCGGGGACTAGGGTTAGGGCAGGACTCAGGAGGGGATGCGCCGGCCAACCCGAGCTGATGCAGATGCGGTGCTCGTGCCGTGCCTTTCCTCTCTTGTTCAGCTGCTCTTTGTCCAATCCAGCCCAGCCCACATGAGCCGGCTCGTTTAGGATCACGAGCGGCTCACGAACTAGCTCGAGCCAACTCGTTATCTCTAACGAAGAGTTTTAAAGCTAGCTCGGCTCGTTAGGAAATTTAAACGAGTCGAGCCGAGCCTGTCACGAGCCGAGGGAGCTAACGAGCCACGAACTTCCTGTCCATCCCTAACTGTTGGTCCTCTAAGCCCACTGCTGCTCATAAATGGGATGGAGTTCCCCGAGAAAAGCCCGGGGCAAAGGGCATGTTCGGCCTCAACTCAGGCCTCAAGACACCAGCGTCTTGTTCCTGAATGGTCACCGAGCTCGGGCAGTCGCATGTCTAGGGCACGCCGCAAGCCCGGGGCACCCGCAACCGCTCCCATTGCTGATCATAGGTTTTCTTGTTGGTTTGGATGAGTTTCTTGAAGATGTCAGTGAGGAAAGAGTTCATGATGGACATTGTAAGTCTTGTATGTCTCTTGAAGATATAGGGCGGATGTGCCCCGAACAATCATGCTCGGGGCCGATGTTCGCCCCAAGCACTGCCCGCTGGAGTCCGTATCAAGGGGCTATAATCGTGCACAACCCGCAGGGAGGGGTGCACCTTAGGGCAAATATGCCTCGAGCAGTTGCGCTCGGGTCGATGTGTGCTTCAAGCACTGCCCGTTGGGTGCACCCAAGGGTTATGCTCGAGGTCAGCCCGTGGGGGGCCACGCCTGAGGACATATATACCCCGAGCAATCGTGCTCGGAGACCGATGTGCCCTGAGCATAGCCCACGGGGGGCGGCACCCAGGGGTTGTGCCTGGGTAGATATGCCCCGAGCAGTCATGCTCAGGGATTGATGTGCCCCTAGCACAGTCCACAGGAAACCGCACTCAGAAAATTGGTGGCAGGAATGCCATGTGTAGCTGGTGATGGGGACTCTGGTTTCCATTTCTCTGACAGACAATGTCGCAAGCAAAGCCAATGGGCACACACCAAAAACCATAGGCCCATGTAAAGAGAATATGAGTTGCCAGCGTAAGTGATTTCATGAATTCAAACTAAGATGGCTCCAACCTATAGGTTGGTATGGAAACCACTGACTCATGATGCAGACACTATCGTGAGGAGCAACCACTAGGCGACAGTGGTCAGACCATTGAGGAGAGGAGAGGAGCTCAATGAAGGAGAAGCCCCTAGATCAGGCTGGGGAGATGCCAAATTTGGTTGCATGGCCATCCACATCACCATCGACAACCTAGTTGTCCTATACACCGTCAGTGCCGCAGTCGTCCCCATCATCGTTGGCGACACTATTGTCTAGCTACCACCATGATGTCGGTGGTGCCGCATATCTGCAAACACTAAAACCTAGTTAATGGTCGGGTGAATCATGGTCACAGGCTTCCTCTCCTTGTTCTCCCTTGCTGGAGGAAAGTCCTAGATCTGGATGTCTCTGGGAAAATGCCCCACTATCACCGTTGTCACGGCTACGCGACCTTCGGGCAATGTGCTCAGATGGCGGCGAGGCGTATCTAAGAAGGGAAAGCTTGGTGGTGGGGGAGGCTCGACACAACTTGAGTCGTCCTAGAGGGCAGCACTCGGGCTAGGGCTCTATTGTGATAATCTCATCTGATTTAATTATGTTGTAAGGGGATAGTCCCTAAATGGTTTTCATTCAGTAAATGTCTAATGGATGAAGCAACCAACCCATGGATAGATTTAGGGCTCTTTTGGTTGGGAACGAACTTTGGCACAACTCAATTTGCCACAAAATATGGCAACCCACATAAAATACGACTGACAAATTCTGACCACAAATGTGTGGTAATGTTTGACTCAAAATTGAGCTTACACTGTGTGGACTGAGTTAGTAAGGTGTTGCTTGTCACAATTTCAACTACCAAATAAAATACCGGCCTAATAAACCATACCATGCATATGGTTTGGCATGACAAACATGTCCTAAGGGCCTTAGTTCTAAAGAGTAACTAGCTACAATAACTTTTTCACTTTCGTGAGTACGTTTTCTGAACTACTAAATGAAATATTTTTTTAAAAAAAATCTATATACAAGTTTTTTTTAAAAATCAAATAAATGTATTTTTAAAAAATATAATATTTAATACTCATCTTTCTCATTTTATGGGTAGCTTTTTTGCCTCGCCAATATTCGTTTAGGGGTGTTGGGTAGGGCTTCAACTCCAAGCTCCACTGGAGGTGAAGTTTGAAGTCGGTGAAAGGTAGCTCTACATTTTTCTGGAGTGTTCCATCTAGATCTGTTTGGAGCTGAAGCGTTTGGCAGGGCTCCAGCTCCACTCCATCAGGATCCAGGATCTAGAACTCTGCCAAACACCCCCTTAGTCACTAAATTAGACCCATTCAAAGTCTGGCTGGGAAGTCTCTACTCTTGTATGTAAAAAAACATGGAACATGCTCCCAAAAACAATCCTAATAATATACCCTTAAAGAAACTGTGGAAGTTGTCTAACTAGGGAAGTCAACACAAAAATTTTATAGCTCTTTGTTTTTATTTGAGTTGGAGTTGTAACAAAATGGCAGTGGTAGTATTCATTTTTGTTTGCGAAACGAATTTATGATGAGGCATCACTGAGTTGTTATCCTGTAGCACTAGTATAATGCAAAATGGAAGGGAGTGGCCGGAGAAAAAAAAGGGTAAAAGTGAGATCGCAGAAAAACAACTTGTCAGCATGGGTCACAGCACGGCCACGCGTAGGGTTGGGCACTTTCAAACCGAAAACGAAAAAAATGAACCGCACTGAGCCAAACCGAAGTTTGTGGTTTTTCGGTTTTCGGTTTTGATTTCGATAAGTGTTGTTGCATAAACCACATAATTTGGTTTGGCTTCGGTTTTTAACGTCGGAGAATCGAACAACCAAAAAACCGAACCGCTCTCCTCTCCTCTCCTCTTCCTCACCCGAACCGAGCCAAAAAAACCGAAGACTTCCTCCTTTGTCGACTGCGTGCGCGTCGCTCGGCTCGGCCGCTCGTCTTGCCCGCACGACCGTGCCCCTCGCTCCTCGCCGTCGCCGAGCCGACCGCGCGTGCCACCGCCGCCCCTTCGCGCCGCTCCGCTCCAACCCCTCCGCCGCCAACCTCTCTCCCTCCGCATCGGCCTCTCCCCGCGTTGGCCTCTCCCCTCCGCCGCCGACCTCTCCCCTTCACGCTGGCCTCTTTCCTCCGCGTCGACCTCTCCCCTCTGCGTCGGCCTCTCCCCTCCGTGCCACCACCGCCGGCCCCGCCTCACCCCCTCCGCGCGCAGCTTCCTCCTCCGCGTCGTGCCGCCGGCTCTAGCGCCTTCCTTTCTTTGGTTTTTTTGGTAAAAACCAAAAACCAAACCGAAAAAACCAAACCTGAACTATGTGGTTTCCTGTATTTACGAAAACCGATCGATTGTTCACTCACGCCAAACCGAACTTTGCGTAGGAAAAAAACCGAACCGAACCATCGGTTTAAACCGATTGCCCAGCCCTAGCCGCGCGCGCGAGGTGGCCTTGGCCCTTGGCTTGATCAGTGATTGCAGGGTCGCACCCACCTGGTCAGCCACGAGGATGGCGAGACCACGAGAGCCCAAGGATTCGAACGTGCATCGGCTCGGCGCAGATTGTTAAAGTGACCGACCTACGCGCGGCCGAGAGAAAATGCAAGGCTTGCTCGACCGTTGTCCTAGGCGCCGGCCTCGTGTATGCATTCCGTGTGGGAATAAGTTCACTTTGACTCATTCAAAAATAAGTGTAATCTACTAATTTATATCTCTCAACCATAATATCAGATATTTTAACCCTTCAAAGATTGAAATCGGTGTAAAATAACTCTCTTGTTAGTTTGCGGATGGTTTTCGTTGATGTGGCTCAGTCAGTTGGACTAGATCAATGAGTCACGTCAACGAAAACCACCCATAAAACCATAGAGTTATTTTGCACTGGCTTCAATAGTTAGAGGGTTAAGTTATCTGGTATTGCGATCAAGGGATACAAATGAGATTCAATATATATTTGAGGGAGTTAAACTAGACTTATTCCTTCCATGTGCTCCTCCCATCTTTTGGGATGGATTATTAGCGACTGCGGCCTGTTTCTGGGCAGAATAAGTCCCTCTTTAATATAGGTTCAATCTTATTTCTTTCCTTTAACCGTAATATCAGATATATTAACCTTAATTATTAAAACTGATATAATTTAACTCTCTCGGTTGTTTTCAGTTGTTTTAAGGATGATTTTCGCTGGCATGGCTTGTTGACCCAATCAAATCAGTTAGCTGAGTCAGCTTATAGAGACCATATGTCAGTGCATCCTTTTCTGTTTGCTTTCTCTTTCTTACTAGCCCTCCTGGACGAGCGCACAGATGGTGTCATCTCGAGCACGGCGGCATCGGCAACGCACTTAGAGTAGACCCAGCAGAGGAGCCTGAGAGCCAACTCCCATAATTATTGATCTTTACTAGTGAGCGTGCACGTGCAATGAACGTAATTGCCAAAATGAATTAACTGAAACGTATTTCTCCATAAATACACAAACAAAGTGGCGTTCATCAAAAACACTATTCATTCAAAGCAACACAAATATAAAAACCTTATGCTTCATTGAATTGTACAAAATTGTAGGCAATAGTATATATAGTATTAAAACAATCTAACAATAGCTTTTGATTACACATCCAAGTATTGTAATAGGAATTATTCAATAATACCTTGATTAATTGATTAAAAGAATAAAGAACATACTCTCAAACTAAATTTTCATTCAAACATCATGAATATCATTTTAATGGTGACAGTACAAAACATAAGATAGATTCTTAGGATTATACAAGCTGACTAAGGTTCATATTCTCGACCTGGGGAAGAGAGATTTCAGTTCCTGCACTTGAATCCTGTATCACGTACAAAGATACATCAAGTTGACAACATCAATTATTTTTTAGAGTTTGTCATGTTAATCAGAGTGAAAGTGACCTCATAGGTACAAGCTTCATTTCCAAATCATTCTCCGGAGAAGCTTTTTTTGGGAGCAATATAAGTTTGGTAAGAAATCAACTTGAGAGTTTTATAAAGCACAATTTTGCTAAACATACGTGGCAAAAGAAACACAAGTTATAAGTTATGTATTACTAACTTTGGGAGGACGGCAGATCTGTCGGTGGGAGGACGACAGCGGCGGTTCCGGCGGTGGGGAGGGCGACGGGGCAGACTCGGCGCCCCCTTCCTCTCCCGCGTGTATCCCGCCGCCCCTCCGCCCCCATGATGATGACAAGGATGGGACGGTGGCTTCAAGCGGCGATGGACGGCTTCTAGGGTTAGGATTTGGGGTTTTTTTGTAATTTTTTAAAATTGATTTTTTTTCTTTTCGCAGGCGGACGGCTTAAGCTTCTGCATGCGAAAATTGGATTTTCACATGCAATTGCGCTGGCCACATGCAAAAATTCGATTTTTGTATACCTTTGAGCATAGGCGAGTCGCCTGTCCACATGCAAATATCAATTTTGACTGCATGGAAAAATAATTTTTGTAGTAGTGCGAGGGCCTTGAGGAGCGAGGTGAGGGGAGGTCCACGCGCAGCAGCTCTTCACGGCAGGAGGAGACAAAGGAGGAAGAGAAGGGAGTGGCTGCGATGAGATAGCAAGCAAAAGGGAGTAATAAGGGGAAAGGAAGGAGCGCGTGGGGGGTGGCGTGCAGTGCGCGCGGAGTTGTTAGAATTAAATGGGTTAGGCCCAGTTTAATCCTATTAAATTTTATGGGCTCATAATTAATGTTAAGGGATTAATATCACCTTAGAAATCGATGTAAAGGGACCTCGACTTAAATAGGCTGCTAAATGAGCAGCGGTTGAGATGGTGGTGGGACAACCACGCGCGCGCGGAGCCGACCGGGCCGTGGGCGAAGTGTGCCAACTTCTCGCTTTCTTGACATTACGTTTTTATGAGGGAAAAGCGTAACCGACATATACTCGTTATTATGGTAACGGACAGAGCAATGAATTGGAATAATTTCTCATGAATCATCTCTCTCTCTGGTTATCTCCTATCTCTGGAATAGACAGAGCAATCTGTTCATTCTCCTTCTCCACTGTTTCTTGGGCAACACTCTCTCTTCTTTGTTCCTGCGGTGCCCGTACAATCTTCGGTTCTGAGCACTTGCGCGCATGAGTGTTCGGAACAAGCAGGTCTTCGGAACTCCGTTCGCTTGAGTACATGCACGGGTAGACGGGCGATTAAGTTTTTGGGGGAGAGCATTCTTGTGCGACTGCTCTCGTCACTGCATTGTCTTCTTCCTCTACATCAACATGTCGACCAGTACCGGGAACAGCACCGACAACAATGGCAACGGAGGCAAGACTGCCTCACCCAGTATCAAAGCGTTCTTCGGATATGTTACTTTTATCACTTTAGTGTTAAACATGTTACTAAACGATGCTTATCTTGTTATTAGCATGTTCATGCTTAGCACTATCACTGAATCATCCATTTATTCACATGTCATATTTAGTTTCTTTTCATTCACATGCCATATTTAGTTTCTTGTTTTTCTGGATTAAAATATGTTGAATTATGACTAGATATCTAACAAGAGTAGGATGGGTCCTTAAGTCAAGTGTGCAGCGAGGTGTAAGAGGAGTGAGTCTAGCAGGAGCGACGAGTTTGACGACGGGACCAAGACATTGTCCCCATTGTTGTCGCCATCCCCAAAGGAGCAGCGGAAGTTATAGCTCAAGACACGGCCGTTCACGTCATAGCTGGTGTCGACAAAGGGGAGTGTGGCGACTTGACCGGAGCTGGACCTGCGCCGATGAGAGGGTTTGAGGAGGTGGCGCTCGGAGGCGGTGTCGGCAATGACGAGGCTGCATAAGCCGACTGCCGGCTGCCGCCGTGAAAACTGAGAAGGAAGGGGAGGGAGAGTGAGAGTGAGAGCGGATGATAAGTGGGTCTAACTTTATTTTTTAATTTATACGATGATTGGGCTTTCACGTGAACGTCATGTTAGCGAAAAACACTCTCAATACTACTGAGTGAGTTGTTTTAAATGATTTTAATAGTTGGAAGATTAATATACTCGGTTTTATGGTTCAAGAGTAAGAATCAAATTTGACCTATGTTGAAGGTGTCAAATTAGACTTTTTTTTCTTTCTGGGCTAGAATTCTGGTTTCGGGCTTTCGGTCGTGCTACCGTCGGCTCGTATTTTTCCTTCAGGCGCTTTGGTCCAGCCCTCTGTTGTTTCTCCTGTGATTTCTATTTCTACCAGTGGTGATTTTGCATTTAGGGTGCATATTGCCATTGATTTTTCATAGACAGATCTGCGACTTCTAGAGAAAGAACTTGTACTAGGGACTACTTTCTGTGCATTTTAAATCCCAGACTTAGAGTACGCACAGAATGATGAGACAGGCGTGATTTGCTCCCCAAAAGCAGTCAATCCCGTGTATTGCGCCGAAGATGCGCCTTTTACCTTCCAAGTCGACTACCGGTCTACCACAACCTCAACTTGTTCCGTGCAATCAGGTGCACTTCTAGCATAACGCAGTGGACCTGATTAGCACTACTCAAATCCAGGTTTGAGACCATGATCTGGCCGGGGCCTAATAAGTTTTTACAATCTCACTACTAAAACAAATGGAACGTCGTCACATGTACCGGTGCATATAAAATCGGTACATATGAATCTTTCTTTGTCTTTTTATAAGTATACACATAAAAGCCGACCCCCATAATCTCTTATATATGTCACCTTATTAAAAAAAATCAATACCAATAATATTTATACTGGTTTTTTTAAAAGACGCCGATTCATTAGACATAGATGACAGTTGTCCTTTAGAATTGATACCTTAGAGGAATTGAGCCCACGAACTGAGCTTGGCTTAGGTATTTTTTATTCCTCGCAGACGAACTGAGCCCACAAACCGAAGTCAATCTCTCCGCCTTCACCCCTACTCTCGTTCTTCTCTCTTGGACTCCTCTCCGCCACAATTGTGCGTCACTCCTCTCTCGAACTATTCTGCACCGTGCACGCTCCTCCTTTCCGTCCCCACCATGTGTGCCTCCACATCCTCTCCATCATAGCCACAACATGTGCCCTCCTCCTATCCACCACCACCGCATGCGCCCTTCCTCTCCGTCGCCGCTATATGCAACGCTTTTACCTCCAGGCCAGTGGATCCACCACCTCACAGCCTCCACGAGGTCGGGGGTAGCCAGATCCGTCGTCACGAGCTCGAGGGTGGCCCCTCCACTTTCCTCCTCGACGTCCCCGTTGGTTGCCGCACCTCTGCGTCTCCACCTCGCCATGGGTTGCTGGCCGCTGCAAGCTCGGAGTCGGATCCGACTACCCCGAGCTCGGGGACGACCAGATCCACACAGTTGTTGGTGGACCACCACAACAACGACGGAGGCACCAAAGGCCAGACCCACGCCCCAGCTAGGGGGCCACGATGATGAAGGCGATTACCACCAACGGCGACTCCCTCCCCATCCCTTGGCAAGAGGATTTTTGATGGATTCCTTTTTTATTGGTTGGTTTTTATTCAATCTTCCTTGTTGATGTTGGTTTTCCCTTCGATGCTGCATTGGATAGCTAGTACTTTAGCTAGTACTTGGGTAGTAGATGATCATTGCGACAAAATTTGTGATTTACTCTGCGATTTTGATGTTGAAAACAATTTGTGATTGATTGAAAACAATTTGAAAAATATTTGGGCTTGAACGGGCTTCTTTTAAAAAAATCATGCACCTCGTCGGTGTTGGTTCTGAAACCGGCACCGATAAGCCCTCTTCATCAGTGCCCCCTACTAGGTGTCGGTTGGGGAATCCGACACCTATGAAGGATTCCCAACCGGCACCAAAAGGGACTTCTATAGTTACTATGCCAGATCTCTCTATTTGTGGTGGCCTATCTGTGGCGGGCTAAAGTGTATCGTCATGAATGACCTCATCTCTGACGGGTTTAACTGAAACTCGTTGTAGATGAGGATGTGAGATGCGGCCCATCACAGGTAATGGGTTATTTGTGACGGACCTATATATGCACCCAACATACAACACCTCTCACATGCCCACGTATAGACCCATCACAGATAACCCTTTACCTCTAACAAGTACAACAGTAAGGACCTGTCAGAGGTAAGATTTTTCACTAACCGGTTTTTCTCCATCCCGTCGGAGGCCACCGATGATGAGATATTTGTAATCCCACCCCTTTCTATTTCCCACTCGCTCAACTACACCTCTCTCTCTCAAACTCTCCCTCTCTCTGTCTCTCTCTCCCTCCTCTCTCAGTCTATCACTATCCCCTCACCAGCGGGTGTGTTCGGGTAGAGGCGGAGGCGGAGACGACACCTGTGGGAGGTCGGGGTGGAGGCGAAGGCGAAGGCGGCGGGAGCTCAAGCGGAGGACGGGAATGCCAGATCTGGCCAAGCTCGTCGTCCTCGAGAGCTCATCGTTCTCATCGAGGCGCCTCCACCTTCACCGGATCCGACGATAGGGACGACGATCGGTCCCCGAGCTCAAGGCCGTCGGCTTGTTGGTGTCATAAAAAACCGACAGATTTGAGCTCGTGAAGGCGGCAGCTCAGGGCAAAGGCGACGACATTAGGGAGACGGAGGTGGCAGCTCAGGGAGGTAGGCCCCCGTCAACGGGGACCTCTTCTTTTCTCCTCATAAGAGCCTTTCTTCACCGAGCTTCACCCCAAGCTCCACCCTCAAGCTCGGGTGACCGCTGCCTCCATCGTCGACTCCTTTCGGCCTTCGCCGGCCTTCTTCATCATCAACTTTTGTTCCTTCCCTGTGCTCGAGGCTGCCGGATCCGGCCGCCTTGAGCCTATTATTGATTGTAGCCTAAGAGGTTCCTCATCGGTTGTAGTCGTCGTCGGCTGTTTTTGATATTTTTTACACTGTTGCATGAGGTCCAAAAATTTTTTAGTTTGAATGTTTTTACGATTGTGATGAATGTGATGGTGATGAGCTTTAACGCAGCGGTGACAGCATGCATGCAACATATGACATTTTTTATTTTTTTGGGTGGGGTTTTCACACTTGTGAGGGGGTTGCAAAGTTATTATTTATTTTTTGGTTGGTTTAGACTCATCACCGACAGATCATAACTTATGAACCGTTTGAAATAATTATCATTTGTGACGGGTTTTATTCATGGACCTGTTACAGAGATTAGTCACCATTGACGAGTCTTCACAGTCAAAGATAAGATGGAGTCGTCACTTATCATTTATCTATGACGAGAACTAAATCCGTTAGAAGTGATGGTAGAGACCTGTCACTGGTGATCTGATCTGGTGTGGTGTGGTGAGTAGTGTCTACAGAACAGATCATCGGATTCTTAATTTTCCCCATCCTTGTTATGGACGTCGTCTGGCCAGTGTGTAAATCAATGCCCGTGCAGGGACTCTGATAGTGATCTGCCGGTGCCGACGAGATGCAACAGGCGACAGCGTACGACGCGCAAAAGGGAGCATGAAAAAAAAAAGAAGAAAGCGAGATAGCGGCGGCAATGGCGCGCTTGCTGCTCACGCGCCCTCGACAAGACAGGGCTGAAGAGACCCGCGCGCTATCGTCGCGGAGGTGCGAAGAGAAGAAGGCGCGTGTCGGTGGAGGGGCGCGGATCGATCGAGCACGGTCCACCGCCCAGACGCAGGCGCAAGCACGTGTATACGTTGCGCGAGCGGACGACACGGCCACGCACGCGCGGGGCTCGCCGCATCATGGGGGTTGTGTGTACAAGGGCGCTCCATGTGGGTAGGTTGGTAGGTGCCTCCTTGTCCGGCCCCAAACGGGCGTAACTGCCTCGGTAACGTCTCGTCTGTCGTTTTCGTCCTCGACGCATACATCAGCGAGAAAGACTTCGCCCAGTCACCCTAGCTCCCTCCCTCGTACGGGGAAGAGCCACGATCGAGGGCGAAGACAAACGCATACTAACAAATGGATTAGCTGTAAAAAAACAAATGGATTAGGCTGTGATGAGAGGGTGACGGGAAACGGCCGGACGCTGTCGTGGTCGAAGACAACGGGATCAGGATCCTTGCGGTATCGACGTTTGACTTTGAGTGTTTGATACATGGACCCTACATAAATCAGGTTCACATGTCAGACATTTAACGTCAAAAACAGTACTGCAGAGGATCTCTTTTTAAGACAACATATACTAACCATGGAGATTTTTATTTATCTGCAACGCCGCACTCAATTGGCCAGCAGTTGATCAATCAGGCGTTCCATTAGAAAAAAGAAAAGAATAGTAAAGTGGCAATGCCGCAGTATATCACCAATGTATCTAGCTCATGACCCCTGAGGAATGTATCTAGCTCATGACACATGAGGTGAAGTAACTAAACTTCGTGTCACATTAAATATTTAGTTGTTAATTTAAAAACTAAATATAAATTAATTATAAAAATTACAGAATCGAGAGAATAATTTGTGAGAGTAATCTATTAAATCTAATTAATTTATAATTAACATATGTTTACTTATAAGTCATATCGTCGGATCATTACGTAATTAGATTTATTAAATTTGTCTCGTTAATAATTCATCGATTATAAATAAGTTTTGTAAATAATCTATATTTAATTCTTTAAAATAATATGTGAGAGAAGCTAAATTTTAACCCTTGTTCAAACAGACATTACAAGAGCGTGAGCGCGGCGCCTTACTACGTCGCAGGCGTAGAGCGGCGCACCGCGCGCGGGGGACCACGGGGAATGAATACGCCCGCCGGCGACGACCGCGACCTGCACGTACGGTACTGTGCCGTTGCGAAGTAGGTCGGCACGTCGATCCACCGGTGCATTTGCCCGTCCCAGTCCCCTCCCATGTGCCTCCACATGCGCGCGCGCACGGTGGGCGGTGGCCGGCCGGCCCGGTGGGATAGTCGGATTCGCCAGCTAGCGATTCTTCTTTACTCATGCGAGCAGACGGGCGCGCTCTGCTTGTCTGCAGGTACACGCCACCTGTCCACCTCTAGCTACCAGTGCTAGCGCTACAGTTAAGAGCATTGGCAGCAACGGGTTTAGACAAGGGAATCCACATGCTTCCCTGAGAGGCAAGGAACAAACTACCTTCACATGAATGGAAGCTAACAGAAAAGCAAAGTCAATAATGTATTAGGTAGTGTTCCTTTCTCTTTAAAATTAAGATTTTATAATAATTTTAATTATTATAAAAGTAGATCATTAGAGCGGACGCATATCATCTCGTCACACATGGACAGGCAAAAATTCCATCTATTTTGTTTTCTATATACTTATGGTGTGCTTGGAAGAAGAATTGGAAACATCTAGAGTGTGCTTGGAAGAAGAATTAGGAACATCTCTTTCTCGACACATAAAACAAAATATGCATTAACATATAATTAATTAAATATTATTTAAAATAAATTTAAAAATATATTGATATAATTTTTTAAAGTATTTTTTATAGAATTTTTTTCAAAAAACATATTTGAAAAGCGTCGCTGTGAAAATGAAAATGAGAGGTAGGAGATGGGAACACTGCATTCTGAACACACCCTTATTGCTGGAGTAAGTTATATCCAGTTGAAGTGTTGGAAGAGTTTGACAAATCAGTTTATTGACAAACTAAGCAATGCGATTGGGTATAGTCACTGACTAAATAACCGGCCGGTCGAGATAGTTGGTATACCTACCAGTACTGGCATGGATGAGCTGTACGTAGGTCATAGACTACCCCAATGTAAGAGTAGTTTTAATCCTTAGCTGAACTTGTTACTTACGGAGGTCGTTGTATTGATGTAAATACAGGCAACGAAAACAGATGGCAAGAAACAGCACACTATGGACCAATCAATTAATAATCTACGTACAACAAGGACCCAGGGGATACTGCATTGCATTGGACTAGCTAGGACAGTACTCCAGTTCTAACCTAAACAACAAACGTACCCTGCATTTAATCTACTGGCTGATGGTGCTCGAGATAGATTTGGTAAACCCTACCAAAGAAACCGTACCATGGTCACCGTCGGTTCTAACATCGTCATCTAATATTAATCTCAATAAAAAAATTTATATTGATGTTTTTAAAACAGCTACATAAATATAAATGAAATAAAATGATTTCAAAATTATCCTTTTCAATGTATAATTTAATGGTATAATTTTATAGGATTATAATCGTATTTAATTTTATGATTCATGAAAAGTTGGTATTCACGTATATAGGATTTCATCATAAATTTGTTTTTTAAATTTTATTATATATCATTAAATAATTTTACATGACATAAATACCTATGATGTAAACTTTCTATGGAAGCCTAACTTTCACCCTATGTAAGATGCCCAAATATTAAAGGAGCCTTTTGCATCCTTCCATGGCGCTCCGGTACCGACAAAGTTGATGCCACCCCTCTCCGCCACCACCCGCTGAGCTAAAGCTAGTAAGTTCTAGCCATGGAGTACAGTATTCTTCACACCCAGTGGTTTGTTGCTATGTGTACGAAGCAAACAGCAGTGACCCACCGAGAAGTGGTATCGATTTTTTAAATTTTGGCTCTTCTTAAAAATATATTTTACAAACAAATCACTGAAAAAAACATATTTCAAGAATTAACCTTTTCTCGACACAAAAGTCATTCACACTGAGGACACTATAGCTACTATAGCTGACACCTTAGCCTCTCCTATAATAGCTAAGCCGCTAATACGAAGAAAGTCGATATAAAAATAAACTACATCAAGAATCTATTTGTAAAATATTTTTAAAAAGTTAAAATATAAATATATTTTTCTTTTTACAAATAGTCCCGAATGTTATTTTTTAATAACAACCTATTTGTAGTAAAAAAATTTAAATTTTTTTTAAAAATATTTTATAAATAGGTTCTCGACGTCGGTATTTTGACACTAACCCTTCTACATTTCAGCTGTTAGGAAGTGACGGTGTCGGCGTCAGCAGGCGTCGAGAGAAAGGTTCATTTCTATAATAAATTTATTTCTAGATGTTTATTAGTAAAATAAATTCTTAAAATAGAGCGAAAACATAAAAGATGCAGGAGGTGAGCCCAGCTTTTCTTACCCTTGCCGCGCAGAATTGAAGCTAGGAGAGCGAAATGGCGCCTCGTGAGTTGCATCTATTTATCTCAGCTCAGCCTCACCTCCTTGCAAGTTCCATTCTCGTCTCGCTTCACCTCATCGCCATTGCCATCCAAAGTAAAGAAGAGAACCACACAGACACAGTACAGCACACACACAGAGAGCAAGGATGAGGCTTCTCGGAGCTCATCCTGTTGCTCTGCTGGTGCTCGCGTGCGTCGTCGTCCATGGCCTAGGAGAGGCGGAGGCCGTGGGAGGGGACGGCTTCGTGAGGGCGCAGGGAACACGCTTCGTGCTCAACGGCAACCCGTACTACGCCAACGGGTTCAACGCCTACTGGCTCATGTCGCTGGCCGCCGACCCGGCGCAGAGGGGCAAGATCACCGCCGCGCTCAGCGACGCCGCCGGCCACGGCCTCTCCGTCGCCAGGACGTGGGCGTTCAGCGACGGCGGCGGCGGCAACGCGCTGCAGTACTCCCCCGGCAACTACAACGAGAACACCTTCAAGGTCCTTAGCAACATTTGCCTCTCTCTCTTTAACCCAACCTGTTGTTCCAATGTGATGATGGTTAACTCTGTTTCTTGGGGTGATGGTTTGAGATGTGTGGTTTTTCCATGTTAATTTCCGTTTTCTTGGTGTTCTCTGTGCAGGGCTTGGATTTTGTGCTGTCTGAGGCTAGGAAGTATGGGATCAAGGTGATACTGAGCCTTGTGAACAGCTACGACTCTTTTGGCGGGAGGAAGCAGTATGTGAACTGGGCAAGAGCGCAGGGGCAGGCCATTGGGTCCGACGACGAGTTCTTCACCAATCCTGTTGTTAAGGGCTTCTACAAGAACCACGTGAAGGTAACAGCAGCAATAAATTCTGAGAAATGTCTACCGTTTAGTACGTGAAGTAACACTGTTTCTACTTTCTAGGATACAGGTTCTTTGTTTCTTTCGTATTTCAAAAGATGGTTCCTTTGTTTCCTTTTTGTGTTGTTTCTTTTTATGATCTATAGCAAGAAGAAAAAGCTCTCGAGGTTAGTTTCACCAAGAAGAACTTTTACCTCATTTGTTTGATATACCCTCAAATGCTGAGGTGAAATATTCGTCCTCGAGAATGACCAATTTAAGGCAAGCACGGGTAGAGCGGTTCCGTTGAAATGGAACGTGATGCGCCGCTACTCGTACAGTATCTTCCTTGCAAATTTATTAGGAAAAAAACGCATTCCTATGCACACTCCAAAGCGGCAACTGTGGCTTGTAGTAGTATTGTTTTTTTTGTGGGTGTGTCAAAAGAAAGTAGTAATACTGTTCGGTAACGTGGTTGGAAACTTTTTCTTCTCGTGCCCCAAAATAAGGTTGTTTATTAACCAAAGATTACTTAAATATTAACGTAAAAATTTTTAAAAATGATCAATATAATTTTTATAGCAATTTTTATATAATTTTTTTAATTATATCATTTAACAATTAAAAAGCACACGTAAAAATGAAAAAGTAAAAGTTAGAAAAGTTAGATAAAAAACACGGCCTACATACTGTGTCCGTCGATGGAGAGGTCTGAACCTTCCCCAAAGCACACTGCCTGTACAGTACAGCTGAGCACTGTCTATTTACTTTCTCCGTTTAAGTAAAAATAAGTTTATTTTTGTTTTTTATTTATTCTAAAATAAGTTTATTTTTAGCCGGGCAGAGATAGGCCCAGGGCAGCGAAGGTTTGAGCCTTAGGTCTGCCTCCGAAAACTTGTTTAAATTTTGTTAAATTACCATGTAAATTTCGTAGTAAACCAACACTTCATTTGTTGAGTCGTATCTTAGCTATAGTCTTTCATAATTTTTAGCTTCGTCACTGTTTTGAGTAACTATTATATTAGAAGTTTGTGAAAATATATGATAAATATGTTGGAAGTAAACAACATGTGAAATAATTATATTGATATTTAAAAAATTAAAGATATTATAGTTTTTTTTATTTTATATTGATACATATGAGATAAATAAAAAATAAATTTATATTATAGTTTAAAAATTAAAGATATTATAGTTTTTTTATTTTTATTGATATGTATGGAATAAATAAAAAATAAATTTGCTTTTAGACGGGCTAGTATAGTTTTATACTAGTGGTAAATTCTCCAAGAACAGGCAGGATTCTGTCCTGAGAACGTTGGGCGTGCCAGCACTACCTTTTTCTTCTGTTTGCCCTGTCGGATACCTCTGCAATCTCATTGCTCTGCTGCTGCGTCAGACAGATAGTCAAACACTACAGGGCCCCCATCGGATAGTTGCTTTTAGTTAGTGCTCAATAGTGTCGCGCCCACTCCATGATCCCTGACCCTGTTACTTTAGCTGTCAGGAAATATAGTTGTCACAAATCTCTAGAACTTGTGTTGATGCTCACGACACGCTTCTGGTGATTAACTTTGCTTGTGTCTGCACAATGCATGTATATGATGGTGAAGACGGTACTGACGAGGAGGAACACGATCACCGGGGTGGCGTACAGGGACGACCCGACCATACTGGCGTGGGAGCTGATGAACGAGCCGAGGTGCCAGTCCGACCTGTCCGGGCACACCATCCAGTCGTGGATCACCGAGATGGCGGCGTACGTCAAGTCCATCGACCGCAACCACATGCTGGAGGTCGGCCTCGAGGGTTTCTACGGCGCCTCCTCGCCGTCCCGCGTTGCCGCCGTCAACCCCTCCGGCTACCAGCTCGGCACCGACTTCATCGCCAACAACCAGGCCCCTGGCATCGACTTCGTCACCGTCCACTCCTATCCCGATCAATGGTAATAACCACCTCTTATCGATATACTTTCTATCATCTCATCGCGAGAATGCTCCTGAGCGGGCGTCCGATTTGAACTAAAATATCGGACGATCCTCATGCTATATCTTTATATGCTCAGCTATTAACTCTACTATACTATGATATACATGCATGTATGTATGTACTAATACAGAGCTTTTCTTCTCTTGATGCATGAATTTTTTCATTCTCTCTCGTCTTCCCAATATATATAATGGCTTTTAAACTTTAAATAATATTTTCTCATAAACTCCTTATTCGATTTATGATTCTTGTTATATTCATTGTAATTAATTTTTTATAAAGTCATATGATTATATTTTGATAAAAATAATGTTTCACACTATCAAAATTCGATGTTTCATTTGTAAGAAGTAAATATTTCAATTAGAATTCGATTATGTTGCACATTTTAAGTTTTTACGTTGTAATGAATAATTTTTGAATGTTGCACATAATCTACTCTTCAATGATGATGACAGGGAATCTGTCACCTACCAACTCTACTTTATGTTATCTTACCAACTACTCTATTTCTTACGTACTTCATATTAAAAGTAGTCATTCTACGTCTTTGTGGTTATCTAATTCATCTCTAAAATCAAGTTTATTTACAAAGACAAGTGTATGCATATAATTTACATTTATCTATAGCAAAACACGAGCATTTATATAGTATTATTTAAATGTTTCAATCAATATTTTTTTAATATTTCACTAGTTTGAAATGTTGTATGTAATGTTTTGATAAATATTTTTTGATGTTTCATGTATAATATAAAAATATTTTAATTAAAAATATAATCATATATTTTAAAGATTTAATTGTGATAAATATAAAGATATAATTAGATCCAATAGAAATGAGACCTTATGTGAGATAGGGCAAAGCATATAGTATGTGTCATAAAATAGGCAACTATGGCTTAGCATGTAGATCGAGAGACGCTCGATTTTTCTTCGAAAGATCGGGTGCCTGGCTTCCATCCCATCATCACCGATCGATATGGATCGAACAGTCATGGGCTAAATGCTAATTGTGAAAATGATGACATAAAGATGATACTAGCTATCTATAAAATTTATTTATTTTAATTTCTATAAAAGTCACGTTAAGATCGTTACTAAATATTATTTTTGTTTTTTAATATATGATGTTGCTGATTGTGTAGCATATGTTTAACTATTTATCTTTTTTATCTTATTTAAAATTTCAATGTAAACACCAAAAAATACAATCGAATCTATAATAATGATAAAATAAGGCACGATAAAATAAATAATAATTATATAAAATTTTAAATAAGACGAATGATTCAAAAGTAGTAGCTAAATTAATTGATAAATATGAAAAATTCTTAGTCATACTGAAATCGTTTATGTGGTTTTCGTCCCTTCCAACCATGGTGTGCAGGTTGCCGAGCAAGGACGACCAGGCGCAGCTGGGCTTCCTGGGGAGGTGGCTGGACGCGCATATCGCGGACGCGCAGGCTGTGCTGAGGAAGCCGCTGCTGATCGCCGAGTTCGGCAAGTCGTGGAAGGACCCGGGTTACAGCAGCGGGCAGCGCGACGCGCTCTACGGCGCGGTGTACGCCAAGATCTACGAGTCGGCGCGCAGGGGCGGCGCCACCGTGGGGGGACTCTTCTGGCAGCTCATGGTGTCCGGGATGGACTCGTACCGCGACGGCTACGAGGTCGTCTTCGGCGAGACCCCGTCCACCACGGGTGTCATCACCACGAACAGCCGGAGGCTACGCTTCCTCAGCAAGGCGTTCGCGCGGGCCAGGCAGGCGCAGCCGGCGCGGGGGAAGGGCCGCCACAACGGCGGGAAATAAAGATCGGCCGCTGGTTAGGCCAGAAAGTAGTAGTAGTAAGAAAGAAAGGCTTGGTTTGATTTGTGCGTGTTTTCTTCATGTGTGGGTACGTGAGTGTGTGAGTTGATGGCTCCTCGAGATGATTTAAGATTCATCCGGGAGAGAAGGATTAGTATTTGTCCATCCTTCTTGATGCCTTGAGAGGACGTGTGTTTTTAGGTGTTCTTAATTATATGGACCACGAAGTAGCCACTCTGTGGTGAAGTTATGGTAGCTTGGCTATGGAAGCCAGATTACAAACTACTTCATAGTATAATATATGAATGATGTTTTGCTGTCAGCCATGAATGATTTTTTATCTAGTACTTGTTCATCCTACTTACTAGTAGTAGTTATATCATCATCAATTGGTTTCTTCGGTTTTCCTCGTTATCAGTTTCTTTTGATATTGCTTACTCATATTTCCTATGATAAACTATCGTCTGAATTCTGCCTACTCATATTTAGCTCAGCCAAATTAAAACAGACAGGTCTTCAGATCATAGGAGCACTATTATTGAGCATGCACTAAAATATATACCTACATGCTTTCGGGAGCCGGGAGATAAACCCGAGCTGAAAAGCTAAGGGCTCTCCGACTCGCCCGATCACCATGGGGGCATCATGCCGCCTCTGCAAAGCCAACCTTCAAGTTGCCATAGTCAAACACGGTATGGTAGGCTCCCATAAAGACATCTCCCAAGATCCTGCAATAGCAAGCTCCCATAGTCAGTGAAGGACAACTTGTCTATGGGGATTTGTTTTCAGTAATGTGAAGCACAATGAAGATTGTAAAGTAATATCATAAAAGAAGAAAACTTGCTCGAGCATCTTAACATAAAGTCTGAAATGTTGAATACACTTCTTTTGTTGGATGACAAGTATCCAAAAAAAAGCAGGACAGGCGATTACTGATGAAATTGTTCTGTCTGAGCAGTCCATATGCTAAAAAAAAAGGGTCATTGATGATGCAAATGCAAAAACGCTCAAAGAGGTGGATAATTTACCAGAGAGGACCACGAGGAGGAGGAATGTCCATAGCTGTGAATCCACTGATGCACTGGATAGCAGTTCCCTCACCAACCTTGAGGATGTACTGAATTGGGAAGATAAAACAAAATATATGAATTCCGAATGTATGGGAACCATTTACACACAACTAGGAAGGTAGCCCGCGCATCCACGGGCATGTATCGTAGACTATGTTTGAGATACTAATATAAGTGGAATATTAATCAGAGAACACCTGCCACATATGATTTCTTCATAAATTGTTTTCATCATCATTACTTTTATAATTCTCTAACCTATTAGTTAGCTCTATAACATATCAAATTTAATGAATCCCTACAAGCAATTATTCATAATATTCTTCATCCTCTAAATAAGACTTATTTTGTGTTAGAAAACATGTCCACCAAATTAATGCAAACTCAAAAGTAAGGTGTGTTTCTTTTTATTGGATATAGGTTGAAACGGATGAATTAGATGGGACATGAGGCTTCACTAAATAGATGGGTTTATATAGCCTAATATGATTCTGTAGTTTGAGAGACAATCCATATGTGTTTCACATTTTACGTAGAATGGGTGGGAGGCTCCACGCGACCTAGCATGAATACTATTAAACAGGGAAATATAATTGCGCGATATAGTTTTGAAATGTGATGTATTATGAATACATGTTTTTTTTTAAAATGAGATAGATTGGACGGTTGAAAAATATTATGTCCACCAGTTTAAAAAGCCTAAGAGTGTCTGTGGGTTAACATGTGACGGCTTTATACTAAAAAGTAACCATCATCTAAAGTTGATTAGATGGTAAATCATCTAAAGTTAATTAGATAGTACATAGAATAGAGTTTAAAGCACTTAGTGGATTATTTGAGCATATTAATTGAAAAAAAATCATTCTTTCTTATATAGGGTATATCTAATTTAGCTATGCCCTTTTACAGAACTCCGTACAAACAACTTGTGTTTATTTTTTTATGGCAATTCAAATGATTGTCCCTACAAATTGTTTCCTATGCACTCACTTGGACTATTCTCATTTAAGTTAGTTTTTACATACTGAATGTCTAATTTAGTTTTGCATAGTTGCAAAATAATATATGATGGTGCAAGCTGTTAAATTATTTCAGAGTTTTTAATTGCAATTCAAATGACACATAAATGGCAGGGATGTAGTGCACAGTTAAAAACATTATATGAAACATGATTTTATATAAAATTAGACAATATTGATTTAATTTAGCTATGCATATTTGTAGATTGATGTATAATGAGGAAATATATGTTGGTAATATTTTTTAGTATTCCATCATTATTTGGATGACCTGCAAAGTGCACGGTCGAATGTGTCCAAATGTCATATTTTTATATAAAAAATATAGGCACATGAATATTTGAATTGTTGTCTTATTATTAAATAAAGCAACAATTAGATTAGAAAATAAAAATTATAAGTGTAGCTTAAAATTTTGGTATTTTAAATATTTGTTTCTCTTTTTAGTTTGATAGTTACAATAGGGAGGAGACTGAAAAGGAACGAGTAGCGTAGAACTCAAGCTAGAGATGAGAGAGAGTTGGCAGTGTCATAGTGTTATGCACATGTGACTGGAGAGGGAGGTGGAGGGGACATTGTTTTTCTAATCTTTCTAAACGATCTGAGTGAGAACCTATTATTTGTTTTCTCATCCTAAGTTTTTTAAAGAGAAAGAAGATCTAATATTGAAAATAATGAGTCATCGATTTAAGTGAAAATAGATGTTTTATTATTTTCTTTGAATTTCTATTTTTCTAATTTTCAAAACGTGATCTTTAGTTTGTAAAATGCTACATAAAATTTTTATTATATAAAATGATTTAAGACGATATAATATGCATTGTCATGTTTTTTAATGTTTCATTGTTATTTGATTATCATGCAAAGAAGGAGTTTTATAGAGGTAAATTTAATGGTTACGAATGAATTGATGGTTAGATTTTCTTCTTCATAATATTTTTTATAATTAATTAAAAATATTAATTAGAAAATAGGACGGAGAAAGTAAACGTATTTACGTACTTACATACATGCATAGGGTGATGGGAAGGGTGGCCCAGTGGAAAAGAAGAGGGATGTGGGTGTGGGTTTTTTTAAAAGATAAATCTAATATTAAAAATAGTGGGTCCATTGATTTATTATAATGTCACGTGATGATTTAGAAGTGTTTATAGGTGTAACATATGGCAGCGTAGGAACGTTTGTAATAAACTTTTAGTATATCTATATAATAGATAGATAGATATTATCTACCTTTCCTGAAGGCCCAAGCTATAGGAAGTGTTCCACAAGCATTATTTTGCCACCGCGTGCTTATTTTATCATTTCTTTTAACTATATATAGCTGTATTTTTTTTCAATGTTGTTGTTTCAAATTTTGATTGTCACGCAACAATTTGAAAAAAATAGTGCCAAGAAGCATTATATTGTGCTATTATTCGAAAATAGAAGCATAAACACCTTATGGGGCTCTTCCCTAATATATGGCTTGATCACTTTAACTCAAGGTGATACTGGAGAAATCACATACCATGTGTCTAAGGAATGGATCTTGGGAAGTTCCTAAGCAAAAACATCTCAATCTTAAAATATGCAAACAACAATTGCTGAGCTTAAGAGCTAATATGGATGCAATTCCCAAGAAAAGACAGCATAGGAGTCATAAAGAAGAAACATACTTGTTCTGGTTTGAGCACAAACTTCTTGCCACCGATGGTGAAGGCAATGTCAGGCATGGATGCAAGGCTGCTGCAGTCAACAGATGATTCCCCCATAGGGCTAGGAAGACGGTCACATAGCTGTGGAAGTTGGAAAAGTTTCACACAGTTTGTAAAATAATGCACTGCAGCGTTGCTCTTACAAGCCAAGAAACAAACCTGATTAATGTACTGCAATACGAGATCCTGAGTTTGATTTTGTGCAAGTTGGGTATGCATCCATACAACAGCTGTCTCACAAGCATTGCACATCGCACTGCTAAAGGGACCACTTGATTTTCCAACTTCATCATCCACCACACTCTGAATACCAGCACTGCCATTACATAGCACACTAGTCATCATAAGTAACAACGCCAGTTATCAAGAAAAATGAAATCAATAGTACTTTAATGCAAATCATTCCTTATAATAATCTAGTACATTTAGTAAGCACTAGAAATAGCAGCACTCGCATTCAAGTAAACACCATTAAGAATTTGCAAAGTGAAATGCTATGTATGCAATTATCCATCCACAGTAAACCCACAAGTGTAGAGGCTGGACTATTCCCAATATCTAAAAGAACAGCACACCACAAATCTTACCTAACACCATGAGTACCATCAAAAGTACATAAACCGATTGAAGAGCATACTTTTGCTGGCTTTGTCTGCATCATAAACACAGAGGAAGTTCAGTTACTAGCGACAAATTTGAGAACTTCATGCAGTCATGCTTTTGGAATGTAGAAAACTGCAAACCTCTGCTCGCAGCTCATCTAGGATCTGTTGCCCATATTGAGAAACAACTGCCTTGCACTCTTGACTGACTACCCCAGCAGCACCAATCTTTTCATTTATCTGAGTAATTATAGCCTGCATAGTTCCAAATTGATTCATCAAGACCTGGAGAGTTTGGAAGGAAAGAAATGCCAGAGTGTTCCAAAATGAGGCCAGAACTGTGCGGCAACTAGCTGAGGAGATTAACGATGAGATCGCAGTGTGGAGGGCAGCGGGTATCTTTCTGGACCCGCTGTAACTGAAGCTGTTTAAGCAGACAAGTAGCAGGAAGTTCTGTTTTGTGAGGCGCTAGCGGTTGTCGGATTCTGTACAGTCTTTTTATTTCTGCTTCGAGCCACGCTGATCTGAAGTGAGGCAGAGTCTCTGCCAAAACTCATTTGGCGATGGGCTCAATTTGTTTTAATCAACTTGTCTGGAGTTGATTCTTTTGTACTTTTCTCCAATAATGCTTAATATAATCAGGACAGCGACTTCTCGCTGCCCCAGCCAAAAAAAAAGACCCTCAAAGTCTAATTTTTTTAAAAAAGGAATGTACCCACCGGAGAAGAAAGTTCTGACACTAGATAATACACGCCATGTTCTTTAAATGGTCATCTATCTAATTCAAAAGGCAATGTACACATTGGGTACGAATTAAGTACAGCCTTTTGGGAGGTTAGTGATTCCTTAAGACTTTCCTGGCCATCCCTGGGAATGAGCTGGGATTTGGGTCCTGCCAAGTGCCAAGCAAGGCCCAAGAAATATTGTTTGTGCCATTTAAGGGTAGAATACTATTTCAGTTGGTTCGATGCTTGTCATTTAATTGTAGGATTACCTTAATTGATCAAAAGGAAGCCTGCAAAATCATAAAATCATACATCTATGTTTAATCTAAATGCACATTTTCTGACAAAATCATGAAAATGTTCAAAGCCTCTGTGTACTCAAAAAATGCAACATTTTGTGCTAATGGTAAAACTTAAGTTAAAAGCATAGTGGTCTAAATGTTTGTTAAGAAATATTTACAAATGTGAATTTTACACACCATTGAAATCAAGATTCAGGCAATAAAGCAATGTTAGGAACCCCAGTATCAGATGCAGTCCAGACCACTTTTCCTTGCTTATGGACTTTTTTTAAAGAAAAAAAAAAGAACTCACACCATACCGTGGGACCAGTAAGCAGTGAAGTTCCAGAATCTGCTATTGCTGCACACCCAGCTGCACAGAATCCTAATGACACATAGGGAACAACCAAAATGATTAGACTATGTTTCTTTAAAAAAAAGATCAGACCATTTTGCATTTAAATAAAGGTATAGTGAGCATGAAAAAGACGATAATTGAGCACCTGTGGACTTCCCTCCAATTAGGACATCACCCATATCGAACTACAGAAAGTAAATGGTAATTTTAATCAGCACAGATCATTGCTCTCAATATTGAAATTTAAAACGTACCCAACCAACTTCAAAATGAGATCAACCTGCCAGTATCCCTTCCTAGTAACAGGGACATATGTATGATTTCCCTTGTAGTGATTAGGATCAATCCCTCCAAACACAATTTCACCTCCCTGCCCTTCATCAGCATGCCGATTGAACCAGAATGAGAAAACAGGATCAACAACAAGACCTTGTCTCACCATGTTGTACCTATGAGTTTTCTTTGCAATGTCAGTGATAAGAATCTGCTTCACATTCGAAGGATGAGAGAAATATGCAAGTAGCCAGGTACATACTGGTTTTCATTTTGCAATATGATACGTTAAGATAGTCTGTCAGTCTAACACAATTGATCTGTATAGGTGTTGGTTTGCCCGTTCCCACTCAAAACTCTCAGTTTTCTCTTTCCTTTGGTCCAAAAAAAATGTTCAGAATGACGGTATACATGTTGCACACAGCGAAATGTTCATTTTTATTGTTGATGCTACTATTACTATACGAGTGCAATGGATTTATTTTTTCAAGATGCTAGCAAGACTTGCTCACCAGATAGGCACTGCATTTCCTACCGAGATTTCCTTAAATCCAAGCCCAAGAATGCCATCAAATTTTGCAACCATGAATGTTATACTTGGCTCCCGGGTAGCTTCAATAAAATCCTAGCAGTGTTACCCAATAAAATCAGGATATTCTCAAATAGGATCCACATGAGAATATAAGATGAAAGCAAGTTACAGTTCATGATAAACCTGATTTTTCACAGATACATCACCAACTTTCACACTGTCCTGACTAAAATAGCCAGAAATTGCACCCGTCCCATAATGAATTGAAGCGGATTTTCCTGCCAAGCAGAAGAACTGATCAATTATATTCACGAACTTAACACCTTGTTGCAGTTTAAATCCAATGACACATCAGAACAGATACAAGTTTAACGCACATGATGAATAACATCTTATAATCATGACGTCTATGTTGCTACTCAGTTGATTGCTTGCCAAAGATGTAAATAAAGGTTATGGGTTCTGTTTCTGCTAGAGCATAGTGGGAAAAAAGCTGGAAGCATCATAATGGCAATTACACACTACATAATTTCTTCATGTTTGGGTTTTGGATTCACAGAATTGACATAATAGTACAAATAATGCCCTAAATTTCTCCATGTTTGGTTTTTGGATTCACAGAATTGGCATCATAGTACAAATAATGGCCTATCTGAGAATAGATTGGATATACTGTAGAGTCAAGAATAATAGAAGGATGGTGTCAACGACACAATCTAAGATGACTATAAATCCATCAAACCAAAAATTACCAACTAATCACAATTATATAGCTGCAGAAACTTATTACAGTATTACTCCCTCTTGTTAAAAATACAAGAGCTGAAGGCGTGGTGAGACGAAGAGCCATCGAAGTTATAACCTTTTTGCGAGATATAAACCTATGATCTGTAACCCACGGTTTATATAGCCTGGTCTGTAATCAAACCCACTTTGGGGAACTCCTTCTATCAAATGAAACGACATGCGCATGTCCTCCAAATAAAAAATAAAAATAAATAGACGATGTTTTGGGATATATGTAATCAACCACTATAACTTCAGCTAACGATATCTCTATTCATTATATTGGACATACCGACATACAAAAATGGCTTGCATAAACTTATGTTGAAAAATAATTTCACAGCATCATAATTTTATCATATTTAATAATCATCCAACCAACAGTATCATTTTGGGCATCAACACATAAATCTGACTACTGATTTGATATTTTCTACTGTATATGAGCAGTAAGATTAACATGTTGATGCAAAAAATGCTACTTATTTGTGGTTGGAGGGAGTAATCCATGCACTTTGATGTTATTTGCGTTATTCCATTGCTGCAGCAGTGCAGCCTAACATACACCGGTACTGAAGTATTAATTGCACAAGAAACAGCGTAATTTAATAAATTGCAGAAAACATCTAGTTTGATATATGCTTCAAATCAGTTTTGATGTTAATGCATATTATCAACCTGAAATTTTAAATTAGTCACGCAGTCATGCCAATTCAGTTACGCACTTGGAGCCAACAGGCACACTGCAGAGTATTGATCGATCATATTTTCAATTGGAGAGGTAACAGTGATTACTAAAAACACACTGCAAGACAAACATTATAAGGCGGAGAAGATATTGCTAGAAAGCACAAACCATTCTTCTTATACGTGCTCGATTGGCCAGCCTTGTACCTCGAGTGGAAGTAACAAGCAATCTGCAGCAGAAATCAGAAAGGCATAGTCCCATTTAATTTAGCACCAGACAAAGCAAATACTGTATTAATAAAACCCTGAACCACAGCAGCCAAAACAGCGCGCACCGAGAGGTGGCACTTGGAGGAGGGAACCCAGAGGTTGGAGCTTCCGGTGTCGAAGATGACGGTGAACATCTGCGGCGGCGTGCCGATGGCGATCTCGCCGTAGTACTGCGCGTTGAGGTAGTTCTTCAGCGCCACGATGTCGCCCTCGGCCTCAGCCTTCGCCTTCTTCGAGGCGGCCTTGGTGGCGTCGTTGGTGAGGAATCCGTGGCGCCGCGCGAGGAGCCGCTGGGCATCCTCTCCGGCTAGGTGGCCCCCGACGCGGCCGGTCTCGTCGACGTGCCGCTTCTTCAGCGCGATGCGGACCACGCCCTCCGCCGGCGCCGCGAGGAGGCCCTGGAGCAGTACGGCGGCGAGGAGGAGGAGGAGCCCTACGCGTCCCGTACCCATGGCTGCGCGGCGAGCTGCACAGCACATGGATGGAGAGAAGGATCACGAGGAGGCGAGACGCCGAAATCGATCGGAGTTGCCTAGTTTGATAAACAATGGCATCAACCGCTCAACTAATCGCAAGATTTGGTACTAAATTGCTCCAGTGAAAAAACAGAGAACGAATTTCAAAAACCGGACAACACTAGAACAGTGGCTACGGAAAACACCAGCAAATCAGCAGAAAATGGCATGATTATGGCTCGGATTGATCTATCACCAAGTGAAAGAACATACTAAAATTGTTTCGAGAACACAAAATCTAATTAGATAGATACTAAAAAAATGTAAGTCTTAGAATAGAACTCGTCGATTCTAACGGCGATTTAGCCAAACAAAAGCGAAGAACTCACCACACTCCACTAGTCCACTTCTCCAGACGAGACTGCTTGCTCTGTAGCGTGGAGCCCCGCACTTGGGCCAATTTATAGCAAGCCCCGCGGCGGAAGCAGCGGACTCTGCGGCCACCCCTCGCCGTCCGATCCTACAAACGGCGTCGTACGAGCCGTCGGATCGGCAGCTGGGGTGACAGGTCCCACGAGATATTTTCTTGCTAAGTTCACGCGAGAATGCACCTAGAAAAATGTCACGCCGAAGTGCATGCCTGAGCTTGATCAGTTCGGCTTCGTTTACTTTTTGCGATAGAAGCGGTGGAAAGCGAGTGCAAAACAAAAATATAGGACACTAACGACAAAAGGAGTAGATGGATTGTGAAACTCTTTTACTAGTGTGTGCCATACGGCTCCTGCAGGTCGCAAAGCATGACACAGAAACGGAGTAGAGAGAGATGTTCATGGTAGAAAAAAGGCACAAAACTGCACTGACATTTTCATCATGGCTTCATCTTTCTTGTTGTTATGAAGAAAGTAGTAATAGTGATATCGTGGAATCCTGATCTTATCAACATATCATGACGAAACGAAGAAAAACTGTAGTAAGCTACATCCACATTTTTTCAGGCTTCTTTTTAGAAAAAAACGGTCACCCCTTGTGCCCATCTTTGCCGCTTGGTGTTTCCACAAGGAAAAAGTGAGACATTACCGTGTGAGCTCAGGAATGGTTGCTGGCTTGTTGCTAACTTGCTATGATCACACAAGTTCTAGGCAAGCTACAACTCGCAAGGCTAGTTAATTTATAGTACTGGTTCATGTGTTCCCTTTTAACTCTGCTAGGCAATTCTCCTATCAAGTATGTCAGTGCTGACATTGATTATCACACTACTTCCTATCAAGTATGTCAGTGCTGACATTGATTATCACACTACTAGAAAAACGATTTTTTAGATAAAACCCTCAATAGGTTATAGGCAGACCATAAGAGGTCACACTTATAAAACTGGTTCCGGAGGGCTGGCTATTGGACCACATGGGATAATGCATTATCCCGTACGGTCCACTTAAGCGACCGCACGGACTATTATCCCATACGTCGCTTAAGTGGATCGCACGGGATAATGTGATTATCCTGTACGGTCCACATAACTATCCGCACGGGATAATGCATTTTCCCGTGCAGACCATTAAGTGGATCGCATGCGATGATGCCGCCATAAATTTTTCGCTCAACCCGACAGTTGCGCATTATACCATGGTGTTTCTCTCTCCAAAAAAAGACAATTATAGGGGGAAGGTTTTCAACTTGAATTTTTCAATTGGAATCAATACAAAAGGTACCATACTTGATCTCCTCTTCCATTTGCTTTTATTTTTAAAAATTTTTATTGGTTAAATGCGAAGATATTTAAACTTTTTTTAACTTGGTTTCTCTCTTTAATAATAGGCATTTTATTTTTGTGGGAAGCTTTAGACTTCAAATCTTCAATTAAAATCAATATAAAAGGTAACGTGCTTGATCATCTCCTTCATTTGTTTCCGTTTTTATAAAATTTCATCGGTTGAATGCGAAGATATTTAAACTTGTTTGAATTGTTATATATTTTGAGCTATTTTTGTAATTTATAGGTCAAATATTTTGTTTTTTTATTGAACCATTTTTTGGTAACTACTTTTGTCTCATTATTATTATTTGTTGTGCATGAGGTTTTAGTTATAAAGTAGGATTTAAGTTTAATTTGTTTATTTAGAAAACACCGGTAATATAATATTAATTAATGATGTCACTTTTTTAGATGGATCGGATATGGATGTATGAGACACGGAGAACTCATCTGGTGTTCATGAGAGAAGCATCAACATTTATTGATAAGACTAAGGCACACGCTTTGAGGGAGAATAGAAAGGATATTTTTGTCTTTGCGTGGATTGCAAGAATCAGAAGATGTTGAAAGATTCGAATGTAATTCTTGGACACATAATTCAGATGAATTTGTGGAGAAATACATAGTTTGGACTTATCACGGGGAAGTCGCCCCTCCGGAAGAGAATCCTGATATTTGGTTCGATGAGGCAGAGAGTTTTATAATTGAGGACATGTCCCGTGAAATGACAGGTGATATTGATCTTGATCTTGAGGATATGTTGCGGCACACTGAACCAGAGGTCCTAACAGAGAAAACAAGAGATTTAAACAATTGGGAGGCATTGCAGAAAGCAGTGAAAGATCTTTTGTACGATTAAGCAAAGGGATGTGATATGGATTATACAGTGTTGCGGTCGGTGCTAGAACTTCTTAGATTGAAGGCCGGGCACGGATGGTCTGATACTAGTTTCAACGACTTGATGAGTCTCTTGAGAGCTATGCTTTCTAAGCCTAACTTGTTGCCAGCTAACACCTATCAAGCCAAAAACTGATATGTCCATTATCACTTGGTGTGGAAAATATCCATGCATGTATTAATCACTGTGTACTTTATCGCAAGAAATACGCTGACTTAGACAAGTGTCCAACTTGTGGAGCGAGTAGGTACAAAAAGGATAACAGTGCCACCGATAGTGACGTTGCGAACCAAATGCATTGGTCGAGCCAGGAAAAAAAATTCCGGCCATGGTGATGTGGTACTTGGCAGTGAAAGATCGAATGAAGCGATTGTTCTCGAACCCCACCGACGCCGAGTTGATGAGATGGCATCAAGAGGGTCAAAAGACGGATGGTATGATTCGACATCCTGCCGATGCTCGACAATGGAAAAACTTTGATTCGAAGCACCCAGAATTTGCATATGATCCGAGAAATGTCAGGTTTGCGTTGAGCACGGATGAAATGAATCCGTTCGGTGACCTTAGCAGCTCGCACAGCACTTGGCCAGTTCTGCTCACCATGTATAACCTTCCAACATTGTTATGTCAGAAGCGAAAGTACATTTTGTTGACTATCCTTATACAAGGATCAAAACAGCCTGGCATCGACCTAGATGTGTTTCTTGAACCTTTGATGGAGGATATGCAAGAAATGTGGGAAGAGGGTCTACGATTATTTGATGCATACCGCCAGGAGTATTTTACTTTGCGTACTATCATATTCGTTGCTATAAATGATCTACTAGCCAATTTTTCCCTATCCGGACAGATTAAAGGAAAGACCGGATGTCTGATATGTCTGGACAACACATCGTACATATACCTGACCTCGTCAAAAAAGTTAGTTTACATGCGTCATCGTCGTTTCTTACCACAAAAGCATAGATATCGTGCGATGGCTACCTTTTTTGACAAAATTGTTGAGGAAGGTACTACCCCGAAGCAAAGGATGGTTCCACGGTGTTCAAGCTGACAAAGAACATAAAGGTCGTGTTCGGCAAGGGAAAGAGAGCTTCAGGCAAGAGGAAGAAAAAGTGGTAGAAAACACACTGCCCTTCAAGAAACATTAAGTCTTTTTCAAGTACCTGACGTACTGGAAAGACCTGGAGATTCGTCATGCCATTGATGTCATGCACCTCGAGAAAAACGTGTTCGACAGCACCATCGGGACTTTACTTGACATCCCTAGTAAAACAAAGGATGGGTTGAAGTCATGTAACGACCTGGTCAATTTGGACATAAGGAAAGATCTCCACCCGATAGAGCTAACGAATGGTAAGATTGAGATTCCACCGGCATGCTACTCAATGACACTAGAAGAGAAAAAACTTTCTGTAAATGTCTTCGTGGATTGAAAGTGCCGATTGGATTCTCATCAAATATCCAGAAACTAGTATCAATGAAAGATTTGTCGATTTCTGGATACAACGTTCACGACTGTCATAAGATGCTTACGGTATTTCTCTCTATCGCTATAAGGGCGGTGAAACCAGTGCACACCAAGATAGTGATAACAAAATTGTGATATTTTTTTAATCGAGTATTACAAAAAGTTTTTGATCCAGAAGAATTAGGACCCCGTCATAAATTCGCAGTCGAGACAGCTTGCCAGCTAGAGATGTTTTTTTCCTCCATCGTACTTCGACATGATGGAGCATCTCATTGTTCACATTGTCCCTCAAATTATTGAACTTGGTCCTCTATACCTACATCAAATGTGGGTACGAGCGATACATGGCTGTTCTGAAAGGGTATTGTCACGCCCAGAAATTCGCACCAGAATTTCCGAAGCTGAATGTGTATTAAAAATACCCTGTCCAGGACCAGCCAGGGATACACAAATAACAAATTGTATAAACAGATCCACGACTTAAAACATTTAAAAAGTCTTACATATGCAGCGGAAAGGTAAAATAAACTTATGAAGTAGGCTTCGACTCTTACGGGGCAGCGATTCCACTTCACATGCAACCCTTGACGGCAGCGACGAGCCTACTCAGCATCGAACCCAACCACACCTTCATCCTCCAGCTCTGAGGTGGGGGAAAAGAAAGCAAGACTTAGTACAACCACTTTACCCAACAAGTCATACCGAGAGAAGGTATGATGCAGGGTTAATTCCAAGGATAGGCTAGGGTTAACTTTTGCATAAAGCAGGCATTTCATAGAATTAAGTTGAAAGTAGTAAAAGCAGTAATTAAAAGTAATTAAACAACATTTTAACACTCTGCTCAACGTTACACTACGTTGAGTCAGGCCCAATCCATTCAACTATTCTATCTCATTTCCACTGAATCAAGTTATTATTTTAGTGGGACTAATCACGGTGAATCTGGATGATCGCCCATAACCGCGGACACGGCTATTCGAATAGTTTTTCACTCTGGCCAGAGGTGTACGTCTGTACCCACAAGACACAGCCCCACAACACGTGTCCGTGCGTCGACATACCACCATGGCATATCGAAAAGGGGTCTGTGATAGGACCATTCGCATAACCCTCCCTGACCAAGCGACACCACACCTCAAGTTTCGTCCCTACCCAGAATCCAGGGTAGGCAGCCCCCTCTCGTGCTAGGTGAATCCGACAGTCCCATAGACCTTTCCCGGTCCATCCGCACTCCATCCCCGCTCACCCTCGCCTGGATGCGTCGGCCAGAAAAAGCTACACTACAAGCCCAGCCGTTGCCCATGCTGGCTTGTGGTACGCACTAACAAATCTTCTAGGGTTTCCCATGAACCGGTCCTTAACTGCCATGGGTGCGACTTGCAAAATCATTCACCCACAGCCCACCATAATAGTCAAGTTTTAATTTACCGATTAGTAGTACCAACGGTACATCCGGTCGAAGACCGACATTTCATGTGAAGTAATTCTAGTAAATTAATTTTTCCCTTTCATGATCTAGTTGAACTAAGCATAATAAGCATGTCCTAGCCCTGATTCTAGTCAAATTGATTCCCAGGTGATCAAATACACAGGGTAAATGACCTAGGCTTAATACTATAGGTCCCATCCCGATTGCATTATAAAATAATGTAATGCAATAGATAAAACAATAGGAATTTGCAAAATAGGTACAATATGTTCAAAGGAAAATGACTTGCCTTGATCTTGATCCAACGGAACCTCAGCGACAACCTCAAAGTAAACCGGAGCGTCCTCGGAACCGAGAATCTACCGACAAACAAAGCACAACAAAAACAGGCTATTAGAAAGCTAAAACAGACAATTAAACCATTTTTAATATATTCTTGACTTTTTTACGAATCCGCTGCAACTTGAACGGACTCAAACGGAGTTCGGATGAATTTTCTGTGAATTTTATAAGTTTCAGCCTTTTTACTAGTTAAGAAAAAGAAAAACGATTTATGACGCAAGCGTCTAAGGGCTGACGTCACCGCGGGACCCATGGAACAGTGAAGCAAGAGAGATAAACCAATGGTGCACGGTGGACCGAGTCCACCGGCTTGGGAGAGGGTGCGCCACGTGGCGACACACCACCGGCCACGGGGGAGGGAGGCGCATGGCTCGCCGGGCTTGGCCGATCGGCGGCGGCGGCGCAGCCTTGCCGGCGGCGACGCAAGGCGAAGGCGGCGACGGCTGCGGCGCAAGATGGCGACGCGGCGGCGGCGGCACTTGGGTGGCGGCGTCGCTTGGGCGGCGACGGCGTCCACGGCCGGCGACGGGCGGCGGCGTCGGTCACGCGGCAGACGACACAGGCGGGCGCACGCGTGAGGCGGCTCGGCAAGGGGGAAAAAAAGGAGAGAGAGAGAGATGGCGCTTCTCACCATCGGCCGGACTCGGGGAAGAAGACGGCGACAGTGCGATTCGTCGATCAAAAATTGGGGAAAAAGTAACGGGAGCGTGTTCCCGAGGATTGCGAAGGTGGAGGTGGTGGTAGTTCAGTGAGAGGAGCAACGGTTTAGAGGAAGCGGACGGAAACAATGAGCTCGGCGGTGGAGTTTTGGGTGGCGCACGGTGCGGGAGCACGGGAATGAGTGAACGCGAGCGAGTGCGAGTGGGAAATGTGTTCCGAGGTGTGGGGAAACTTTATAGCCAACAAAGGAACTCGGGCATGGCCGGGAGAAGCGGGGAACGGACGAAAACCGTCGCGTCGCGACATTAATGGCGGCTGCAAATGATGGTCTTCAATCGGCCGTTCCGGTGCACATAACGAGCGGAGAAGGGGAAGAAGTGGGCGAAATGAAGGAGTAACGTCGGGAACACATGATGACACGGATAAATGAGGTGGAACGTGGCCGAGAGACGCGGAACGTGGCCGGAGATGCGGCGACTCACACGGCATGCGCGGCTGCGGCTTGGGCGGCTAGAGCTTGGGGATGACAAGCGGGCCCCGCTTGTCATCACCCCAGGCCGAAAGGGGCAAAACCAGACTTGCGCTTGCGTGAGGAACAGTACTGGGCCGGCCCAACAGGGGAACGGAAGGAGAGAGAAGAAAGAGGGGGGCGGCTTGGGCCCGAGGGAAAGAAAGGCTTGGGCCGGCGGGTGGAGAGGGGGAAAAAGAAAAGAAAAAGGAAAGTGGCCGGAGGCCCATAGAAAAAGAGAGGAAAAAGAAAAAGAAAAAGAAAAGCCTTTTTCCTTAAGGAAATTAATTCCAGTTAGCCTAATTTAATGTTTAAAATTGCTTCCGATGCTCTGAAAATTTCGATAAAAATCCTGTTAGCGTATTTTGACAAGGGGAATTTAAGAAAATTCCACCAAGCCATTTCCAATTATTAAATGGATTTTTAATTTAGGATTTTGATTTTCGTTAGCTTTTCCGGCAATTTCTTCTTTACGATTTTTCACCGGTGATTTTTAATCTTAGGGAGAAAAGTGGAGCGTGACAGGTATGTCCGTAATCGTGCTCATCCGGAGGGCTCGATGATAGAGGGTTACACAACTAAGGAGGTTGTCGAGTGTTGCCTAAATTATATGAAAGATGCCAACCCCATTGGGATACCGATGCCTCGACATGATGGAAGATTATCTCGGGAAGGGTACTGTGGGAAGAAAATGCTTCTACGACAACGATTACAAAGTGGTATCGGATGCACACGGCGGTGTTCTTCAACAACTCGCCATCGTTGAGCCCTACATTGAGCAACACACTTTCGAGATCAGAGCATGCAATCCTGGGCGATCCGATGATTGGGTTTTGAAAGAACAGAAACGCACTTTCCCCCAATGGCTTAAGGATCAAAATCCACCGTCTGGTGAATCACTCGAGGAAAAAATGGTAGAAAGACTTGCAGCTGGCCCAACAAGCCTTGTGACCTCATGGCAAGGGTATGACATCGACGGATACTCTTTTTACACCAACAACAAAGACAAGAAAAGCTCAGCGCAGAACAGTGGGGTTCATGTCGAAGCGTTGGATGCAACAGGGCAGAAGAAATCATACTACGGGATCATACAAGAAATATGGGAACTTGACTACGGTTTAAACATTCAGATTCCTGTTCTCAGATGCCAATGGGTGAAAGACAACATGGTAGATAAATTTGGATTTACGTGTGCTGAACGGAGTAAAATTGGACATAAGGATGATCCATGGGTCCTTGCCGAGCATGTTGCACAAGTTTTCTATGTGAAGAATCCTTCCGATGAAAAGATGGACATTATTGTATCGGGCAAGCAACACATCATTGGTATTGACAACATTGAAGACGTGTCCGACTATAATCAATACGACACCATTTCGTTATTCACAGATCTTCCTACGCGGATGAAACACATTGAGAGTGTCCTCGACGAATCAAAGTTTGCATCCGTGCGGAAGGATGTTAATCCAAAAATTGTAAAACGCTAGTTTGTTTTTTGCGTATAGTATGTTTTGCGAGCGAATGTATCAAACTTATGGTGTTACGAGCGAATGTGCGGTTCTATGTAAGTATCAGCCTAAGTATCAGCCTAACTTAATGTCATTAATAAATTCATTTGCAAACTAACTTGTGAATAATTAATTACTCGCTGCATTACTTAGGATGCAATACGCAAACGCGAAAAAGACCAATTATCCAGCTGCATACATTAACCCAACAAGGATATGCTGGACGGAACACGAGGTTCATGTTTGTGAAGATTCCGATGAGCTTAAAGGCAAAACAAAGAAACAAAAAGCCACGATCATGAAACAAATGCACAAGGACAAGATGATCGCGGTATCATTCTACTCGGGCAAGGCTATGTTGGAGCACAGAGACAAAAATATCCTCATGGTCCCTTATGCGTTGCGGTACGTAATATTCATCCGTAAAACTGATATTTTACTATGGTATCACCTATAATTAACATATCTCTTCTTTCGCAATGATCACTACATACTATTTCTGGTATATCTGCGGGACCACGTGGCCGTAGTGCTTGATCCGGCACACTACAGCCAGGAAACATTCAAAGAGTTCCTCGTCATTTTAAATTTGTAAGTACTATCATGCACCATTTAATACATGGATTTGTCTGTTTTTACTACCGAATAAACAATTGATCAGTGAAACATGCAATTATTTTGTCTATAGAGCACACCATCATTATGTAAGAAACGGTGGACCGATGAATGATCCACAAAAGAAGAAGCTTCTTGTGAGGATAAATTTTCCGGTAATTATATGCTCGCTATATGCCGATATTTTATAATGTGTTTAATTTCAAATTACTGACGCACATAATAAATTTTATTCAACACAGTGTTATAAGCAACCGCCAGGCACTAACCTTTGCGGCTACTACGTGTGCGAGATGCTCAGAATCTACAGGAGATACTCTACTAAGTTAGAACAAGTAAGTTCAGAGAAAATATATCTTTCTACATATTATCGATCTTGTATAATTTTTCTAATCATATGTATGTGTACTATTCTTCCTTAAACAGATCACGGAAGTTCTAGTTGTAGCGAACCGGTTCGACAATTGAACCATACTTAACTTGGTTGCAGATCTTTGCCGCTTCATCCGTCACGATATCTGCAACCATTTGGGCGATTTCTACGATCCGGAGAGCGAGCTGGCGACAGACGATAAATTCAAACGACTTAGAGAATGGGAAAAAGAGCACCGCCATTAATGAATGCTTTGTAAATTATTGCTAGACTTCTGTAATTTGCGCGAGACGAAACTTGATATGTATATAAACATACATGCATGATCTGTGTACGTAAATTTATATCTTTTATGAGGAAATAATATAATTAAATATCTTTTTTCTTGTGCGAAAAAATATATATACATGCATCTTATCGATCGACCCATGCATTTAATATTACTGAGAGAGAGAGGAGAGGAGAGAGAGAGGACAGAGAGGAGAGGAGAGGAGAGGAGAGAGAGAGACCATCTTCCCGTGCGGTCGACTTAAAGGACCGCACGGGAACATCCATTATCCTGTGCGGTCGGGTAAAGTGGCCCGCACGGGATAATCGCTCTTCCCGTGCGGGCCGCTTAAGTCGACCGCACGAGATAATAGATCTTCCTGTGCGGTTGGGCCGTCCGCACGCGAAAATGGTCTTTTCCCATACCTTTTCGGGCATGCGGGTAGGCCTTTCACACGGGAAGATGTCTTTTGGCCCGCATGAAAAAAATGCTTTCTCCAGTAGTGTCAATAGCCTTGTGTTGTAGTAAGTTGTTGTATTAAGTCTCAAAATGAGCACAATCCTCTTGTGTAGCAATCACTATCAGCTTACAGCGGAGATAAACCATTAGACCAATCTAGATATTAAGTCAAAAAAAGTATGCGGGTAGGGTGGACTGGAAGCTCGTGGCTCGTTGGCTCGCTCGGCTCGTAACAAGCTCGACTTGGCTCGTTTAAATTTTCTAACGAGCCAAGCTGGCTTTAAAGCTCGTTAGAGATAACGAGCTAGCTCGCGAACTGCTTACGAGCCTTAACGAGCCAGAGCACGTGAGCCAGCTGTCTCTTTCTCCGTTCTTTCGTCGGTTGTTGATGTGAAAATAAATCAATAAATTTTATGATTCGTGATGGTCAATATGGACCTAATGCTTTGGATCATAATAGTAATAATATCAAATCTAGTTGCATCATTACATTTGTATTTTTATGTATGATTGTCGATGAACAAATGTTATCATGTTAATTATGGATTTAATATATCACTTTTTACTTTTCCTGTAGTATATTGCATGTTTGATGGACTCAAAAGAAATAGACATGTAATCTATACATAAATTATACTATATTAATATAGCTCGTGAGCTAAACGAGCTGGCTCGAGCCGACTCACGGGCCGAGCCGAGCCAGCCTCCTGTCTCGTTAGTATAATGAACCGAGACGAGCTAGCTCGTTATATTAACGAGAGCGAGTCGAGTCGAGTCGAGCCGAGCCGAGCCGGTATCCAGCCCTATATATGGGTAATGTTTATTAGAATGTAAGTGTAAGTGAATTGCTTGTTGGTTTAAACTTTTGAATTGGATTGAATTGGTCGTTGTATTCAACTCAAAAGTGCCAAACCCCACAAAGTTTGAGCTAATAGGAAACCTAAACAGGAACGAACAAGGAGTAGATTTGATGGGCACTAAACTTCCTTACATATAAAACCTAAGTGAATAATGCTATTTTTTTCTATGCCAAAGTTGGAAGTTCATTGGCTATGTTCAATTACTAGCACAATATTTTGACAGATACAGATTAGAGCCATTCTGTTTGAATAAACAAATAGTTCTAAAAATTTATCATATCAACATGAGACGATTAAGTGTCACTCCCATGTTATCATGTGTATCAAGGGGTAATAATGGGCGATGGCTAAGCGTATTGACTTCTTTTAATAAGCTACTCCTTTCGTTTTGTTTTACATTAGACTCTTAGATCTTTTAATAAATCAATTATTTACATTTGGTCAAGTTAAAATAATATAACAGTAATAATAACACAAAATTAATTTTATCAAATCTAACGTTGAATGTATTTTTATAGTATGTTTGTTTTATGTTAATTTCTATACTTTTTTTGATTAAATTTATAAAATTGATTTAGAAAAAATCAAAATATTATGAGACAGATGAAGTAACTAATAAGCTCAGTCAAAAATATAAAAATGTAAATACACAAGAGTGTAAAAGTTGTAAAATAAAAATCTTTTGAGAAAATAACTTCGGGACCACTTGTAGCAGAGCCCGAGCAAACTTTGGGACCACTTGTCAGAGACCCGTCGATGGCTACTACTAGTACTATTTCTAAACAGCGGCTACACGCGCTCTACCCCTTCCTCCGCGCCCAGACGGCAGGCAACCCACTCGCCGCCTCCACTCTTCTTCCCCAGCCGCGTCGCAAGCCCACGGGGAGCGCCGCCGCCATCCCACCGTTGCCGATGACCCGCGGCGCCGCTATAACGCACGCGAGGCTCCTCCTGGCGCGCTCCTACGTATGCCAAACGCGGGGACGAAGAACTCCAACCCCCACCCCAACACACCACAACGCCGTGTAAGCATACCGTCGAACACCTCCCGTGCGCCGCTAACCCCCTCTCTTCTGTTGCCTGTGCAGGCAATGGCGGCCTCCAGTTGGCCTACCTTCTCCAAGAACCTTCAGCTGCTGGGCCATGGACGGTACGAGTGTCCTCTTTCCTGAATCGTGCTCGAATTTTTATACGGTGGGTGGTTTGTCGGGGTCTGGATTGTTGTACGTGCTGTTGTTTTTGAAAGGGGTGTGAGAGGTGGTTATGCATGTTAATATGTAATGATATCGTTAATTGCAGATCCTTTGGACACAGATGATGATAGCTAATTATTCGTCTCATGACAGATTATATGCTATGTGGTATTGTGGTTCGATTTTAGCATTTCTTCCTGATCACCTAGTGTTGTAGTTGTAGTTTCAGAATCAGAGTATTTGTGCACATTGCCTAATATTGTCAGACCACCACCAAAATCCTTAAAGCTGCCACGGAAGTAAGGATCAAGTACTGTTGTTTAACATGGAAAATAAGGGGTTTCTAGCCTGATGGGATTTCAGCGAATTCTATTGTTGCTGTAGAAGGTCATGCACTTTTTTTTGTTTGGAAGTATTACAACATGTTCGACATTCCCTTAAAAAAAGCATGTTTGACATGCTTTGGAAAATGTTCTTCTTTTTCTGGAAGGAAGCTTCTGATAAATTTGTTGCGTTTTGTTACAAGTATGCAAGCATATGCAATTAATAGGAAGACAAGTCCTTTGTTCATTTTGTAGCTGGAACTTGCAAACGTTTTATCCGAGTGAGTTTCCTGTTAGGAACAGTCATAGAGGACCCAATGTAGAACTCCCTTTATTCAACAGAATTAATTAACTTGTGCATAATATCATGTGATATCATGGCTAATGACCACAAATCATTCAAATTCTGGGTTCAATCCAAGTTCCATTGATAAATGACATAGTATGACGTCTTGTATGGAGCACATGGCCTTTCTGCTATAGTTAGCTTTAGCGCATGCATGACTGAGTGGAGAAACACCATTGTCTATGATGCAGTTCTCATCATCCGATGTATGCAAGGCAAGACGAGATTAAAATGTCAAGTAGAAGATGGTGCCATGGTTCCCCTGACAATCAAGGTAATCTTGTAAGACACCAGCCTCCTGAAAGTTGCTTAGAAATGTTTGAGGATATTCATTTGAACTCATCTGATTCATCCGTTCATGAGTCAATGCGCTCATGTACAATTCACACCTAGAGTTTCATCTCAACTTTGGATAGTCACTTGGTTGTTTTTGAAATGGAAACTGCTACATGTTTGAGGCATGGTGTAGCAAGGCAGGTAACGTGCGAGTTTTTTGACAAAATAACACTCTCTAAGTCACGCTTTGACAAAATAACACACTTAACATTTAATCTGATTAAATAACACTCTTAACCGTGTGACTTTGGTTTCTTATGTTTTTTCTTTCTTTCTTCAATTTTTATTATTTTTATTCTTTTAGGACTGTTTTGCCCTCACGTATTTTGGAACAAATCAAGAGACGATTTGTATCATGTCTCCTTCCCTCTCCTCAGACGAACTCATCTCATCTTCCTTCGCACATCTCATCTCCCGAATGGTTACAGCTTTTCGTTTATTTTCTGTTTTCGGGTTCTTTTAATACTATTCAATTGGATCTTAAAAGGTAATCATCTGGGAATGATGCTTGGTAGACAATAGGTTCTGTTGACATTTGTTTTAGTTGGGAATGATCGTATGTGGAATGCTGGATATTTTCTGAAATATGAAATTAGGAGAAATTATATGCAGTTTAGTTTGAAGTTAAGATGAAAATGTTTTCTGAACTTGATCCGACAATTAAATACCAGAACATCTATTTGTAGGTATGAAATCATCTCAGAAAGAAGAGACGAATTGTGTAGAAGGATTGACCGGTCTCTAATTTAGTTTTTTTTCTTTTTCTGTTTCGTGGTACTGGTTCGTACCAGTATGGTACCGGAACGAGAAAATTAGATGAAGATGGCGATGTGCTCGTTGTCTGCAGGAGAGGAAAGGAGACAGGAAACGAATCGTCTCATTTGTTTTCAAAATTCGTGAGGGCAAAACAGTCTAAAAAATAAAAATAAAAAAACTGAAGAAAGAAAAAAAACATAAGAAAATCAAAGTCACATGGTTAAGAGTGTTATTTAATCAGATTGAATGTTAAGTGTGTTATTTTATCAAAGCGCGAGAGAGTGTTATTTTGTCAAAAAAAACTCGGTAACGTGCACAACTGGAGTATTATCACAAAAGCAGAGCATTTTTGGAAAATTGCGTCTCCGTTACATTTCACTCTTCTTCTTTTGCCCTTTTCTAAAATTCTTTCCTACCTATCGTTCACTCATTCGATCTACAAAATACAAACCCTTCTCCACTAGCCATACTGTCTATGGCATCACGCAGCTGAGGAGCTTGACGAGGTAGGCGACGCCGGCAGGTAAGGCCAGGCCACCGTGATTTGAGCCCTCGAGCGGTGGCACCGCACCAGGCAGAAGGAGCGCGTCGCGGTTACATCTCTACTACTCTCTCCACGGGATCGTCCGAGCGGTGCCGTCGTCAGGATGTCGTCGTCTACGGCTGCGATCGCCGATCCAGGTCATCTTCCGACCGCCTTCAACTGCTCTCTCTCTCTCCCTTCTCCGCCCCCCTCTCTCTCCCGCCCGCTACTATCTTCCCGTCGCTCCATGCGCACGGGTCGTCGTCGCGCACCAGACCACGGTCATGTCCATGGCGCGCGTGTAGTTGCCGACCCTAACCGTGTCCTCCTCGGCCCCTCCGATCCTGCTTGAGTTGTCATCGGCCGCTCTAATATTTGCTTGATGCCGTGGGTGCTCTGTCAACACCATCTTGCTGCGACCGTATGAATCGTTTGCCCATACCAGGAGTTGGGGTGAAGAAGGCTAGGAGGAAAAACTGCCGTTTATAAACTTCTCTCATTTAAACGGACACCGGCAGATCAGGTGAATGGAAAACGTGATGTCGTTGCTATATTCCAGAATTTATGCGTTTGCAGCAATACTTTACATTTGTCCTTTCTTTTGATATTTTTGCAAAACTCTGCTACAGGTGCAATGGCATGGAGCCAATCTACAAATTTTAGCTGGGCATTTCAAATATATGAACATGTTGTTCTCATTTGAATTGTTTTTTTAATAACGTAAAAGAAGTGGACGGCAACAGATACAAAGAAAGCAATCCACCTATGACCTATGTAAATAACTAGGAATAACCGAATAAAGGATATCTTAACCATGTTGTCAGGATTCAGGAACGCCTGATTTGTTTGTCCTCTAGCTTTTGAATGATATTCAGGATACTATTCTTATCTGAATGAATAGTGAGGTCTTGATAACATGCAGTACAGGAGATGTGATACAAACACCATACTGTGATTCTCCAGTAGTAATATCCATGTTTGATCCCATTCTTCTGTTCTTCACCTGCTCTTGCCTTGTCAATCCATACTGTCATTTACTAAATAATCTCGCAGATCTGTTTCTCCTATTATTTCAGAGCTGGCTAAGAAGAGCTGTGTTCCATGCAATTCTACGGATATACATGCCATGCCAGAAGATTCTGCTAAGAAGATGCTAGAACAGGTTTTCTTCTTGTATGCTTTTGTAGTCAAAATTCTTATTAGGGTTATTGGCACTTCATCAACTGACTCTTGAAAACAGGTGGGTGGGTGGGAATTAGCAACCGAAGGTGACATTCTGAAATTGCACAGAGCTTGGAAGGTGAAGAATTTTGTAAAAGGGCTTGAATTCCTTCAGCTTGTTGCTGCTATTGCTGAAGAAGAAGGTTTCCTGTTTGTCTCTTTTTCTACATACTGTCATAATCTCTATGGTCTATTTCCATCACATGTTTTCTTAGTTACTTATTGAAATTAAGTCAGCAATGATCAGCTAACTTCTTTTACAGTACTAGTTGATTTGGAATCAACAGCCCTTTTTCTCTTATACAACTTCACAATTTTGCATACCTCTTTTGAGATACCAAACACACCAGAAGATGGTTAAACAATATGACGCATAGCAACTGTTCCAAGTGGAGCTACTGCAGACTATTTCGTATGCAGTACTTCGTGACTGCATGTAATTCCACGCTTATTGTCTGGATGACATAAGATTGAGTGGAGAGCTAGTAAGCTAGCTCCTGTTGAACTTGGGAAATTATCTTATAACTGTTATGGCTTTTGATGAATAATAGAAAGATTGCATTACATTTGTTATGGTATAGTCATGGTGATCAGAATCACATTATTAGTTCTTACATTTTTCTACATATGCATTACATTTGTTGTAATAGCATGCTACAATTATATTTAGCACGCTGAGGGTTTATTTACATGTTGCATGGAAAGCACTCCTAAACTCATCATTTCTTGGATCTTATTTTTGTTTTAGTAACTGTGCCAGTGAAATATGTTTGATGTCCTTTTGCAGGTCACCACCCCGATCTTCATCTTGTCAGTTGGAACAATGTGAAAATTGATGTTTGGACTCACTCTGTCAGTAAGTGATTTGCATATTGTTCTTTTTGCCAATTTGTTTTGATGTGATCATTTAAAAGAATCAAACATCGTATCTCACTTGCAGTATTTTGGATTGTTCTTTAGTCAGATTTCCTTCCAAACCTGAAAACACTTAACTCGTTACATTTAGCAGTGAATCTGGAAGCCAATGCTGTTGATTGAAATAAAGGGATCACTGTTGTTCCTGTTAACTTTGTTTAACCTTTTTAATTCTCTAGGACTCTGAAAAGTCAAAATGGTTCTTTCCTAAATCTTGATGAATGATGGCTATTAGTCAATACACTATTTTAGGAACCCTGAGTGACTTAACTAAGTCTTCACTCTTCAAGGGAAACAAGATGACCATAATGGCATAATTTATGCTCTGTATTTGGACTGTCAAAATTCAGATGTTTATTTGAGAAATTGTGCCCTCTATTAGTTGAAACCTAACCGAAATTCTTTGGATTATGGAAATGAGTTACATGCTTGGATGTTTAGTCTGTTGGTGATTTGCCTTTGCCATGAAAAAGTTCTGTATGCTTCAAAGTAGATAGGTCAAGTTAAAACAAATAGCGACCGGATATAGCAAAATTGGGTGTAACATATAACTGTAATTGAAAGCACACCATTGTTCTTCCCTTAAAAGTTGAGAAGAATAGAAGATAGACGCCTTTGCGTGTTGAGAACTGGGTTAGGATTTAGGATTTATAGTGATGTGATTCCGCTGCTGTGGTTGCAGGAGGCTTAACGGACAATGATTTCATCCTTGCTGCGAAGATCAATAATCTCAACTTAGAAGGCCTCTTAAGCAAGAAAGCTAGAGTCCAGAAGTAGTTTGCGCAGATGAAACGATACGAAGTTTAACATGCTCCGCGTTGATTTCTGACGAGATGTTGTACTTGGTTTCAGTTAGAATGCGTGAGTTGAGGTACCTTTAACTTGATAAGCTCTTCTCGAACTTGGAACGTGAATTCTCTCTTCTTTCTAAATTTTACCTGTGCATTGTTGAACATGGTACCATGTTTACTTGCTGCTGTTACAAAATGTAGAGATCCACCATAATTAACATGGTTGTTACAGAATGTTGAGAACCACCATAATATACTTTTGATCAAGGAGAACCTGTTTCTATTACATGTGGGGCCAAGAAAAGTAGGGTCCACGAGCACTTTCAGAGTCCACACCTACTCCTTCCGTTACATCAGGTTCCCTCCCATTCTTCCGCAAGAGCATGTGTTTCTCCGGCCACCGGCGACCTGGTTAAGCAGCCCGGCGGAGACGCTATGGTGGGAGGCGCCGCCTCGCCGGGCTCTGCCTCTAAAGGGCCGCTTGCGCTCCTCGTCCACGAGGACAGTGAAAGCAAGCGGCCGGCGAGATTGCCGGCGATCGATGCCAACGCTATCGGGTGGGAGCCGATCCCCTCCGCGCCACTGGCAGCCATGGTGCCGGCGGCCGTCGGCGAGCACTGCTTCCTTGCTGAGCCGGTGGGCAGAGCGGCGCCCACCAGTAAAGACTCAATAGAGGCAAAAAAGTGTGTAGATTTTCAAATGCATATTGCTGTGATATATATCACTCCACAAACTAGTAACATGAATAATGTGGCTTCACAAAAATTGAAACCCAAACTTTGTCTGCACATACAATCCGATTGAGTTTTAACTTGAAATCCATGTAGCGTACACATGGTATCAATGCAGTCAATTTTTAGAATTCTTTCATAATTATCTGTATAGCATTTGACGGGTAGGAACTGAGGGCACATGCAATGTCCTTCTCAATATTTAATATCCGCTTCAGGAATCCTGTATAGACATTGCAGAACAATGGATCATTGATTAACCCTCATCTCTTCAGAAAAGAAACTTCCTTGCAAGAAAAAAAAGGAAAGAAAGGAAGATACTCACAAACTATTATCTTCTCGTTAAAACCCGTTATAATTTTCATTGGCATCAAACATCGATCAAAGCTTGCACGGAGTGATCTGCCCTGCGGTAAAAACTTGCAACATTGGCTGCCAAAAACAAGCTATCTCTAGAGAAATGAAGTACCAGGTTAAAAAGGCCACTTCAGCTTCTAACCAATAATTCTTTACACATGTATATCATATTCCTATAAGAATGCCAATGAAGCCACCAGTCAATGAGTAATTTAGATGCTCTTTGGTCCGTGCAGATGCTGGATGCTCCTGGATGGGGACTGAACTCTGAAATCTGAAGCCCTCAAGGTGGATCAAGGCAACCTGCAAAATTTGTAGCAACACCTGCATGCTGCAGCTTCCCCTCATCTGACTCTGTCTATCAGCGGCTACTTTATGGGAGTATGCGAGATGTGCAGCAACCAGCATGTACAATTAGTGGGGCATCAAGAACATAAAGGGTGAATCACACAAGGTATAAGAAGCAGCTCTTGTTAGATGAAATTAGGACTTACCGTTACAATATAGCAACTCACTATCGAGTAAACTCATGACAGCTGAAATTAGTCCCAGGACACACGCAACAAGCAAAGAAAAGAAGAAAAAAAACAGCAACATACTTCGAAACTGTAGAAAGCATTGTCCCCTCTTCTCAGCGCGCAAGACGGCAGCTCGGCTAGTCTGCTCATTTCTGGGCGCATGCCAGGTCACCAGATCACCTGGCAGTGTAGAGGGGCTTCTCCCACAAGAGTGCAGGACTCAGTAGATGTGTTGCCAGATCTGGTGCGATGGCTGAGATGGAGTGGTCTGGGAGCTGTTCAAGGTTCCCTCGGTAAGGTTCTGCGGGTGCTCCTGTGGTAAACCAGCCTGTGACTGGTAGAAGCTTGGGTACCCGAGGCCACCATATTGAGAGGGCTGCTGCCCCTGGCGGAAGCCACCTGGCTGATTCTGGCCCTGGAAACCATAGAAGTTGCCAGGTGGTACTGCTGAAACGGCCCTTGAACCAGCAGCTCCATGAAGCCACATTGCAGAGTTGTCATTCTGAAAGGTGTCACAAATGAAATGAAACAATGAAATGAAGCTCCAAATGGATAATTAAAATAAAACTGCAAGTGTTTTTCGTAGTATATCCTCAGTACAAAACACAAATGGCGCCAGTATTTTAGAACATAGGCAAAGCATGTAAAACTTACCTGCTGTAAGGCTATGTAGTGACTGTTATCTTTGAACTGTGTGCTTAAAGCTTCTTCAAACCCCATAGTTGTGGGTGCAGAGGGGACATTCTGATTTAAGCCGAAATTTCCAGGAATACTATTTGAGCTACCAAAACCTCCAAACCCAGAGACCACTGATGAAGGCTGTGGTGGGCTTGTAGCAGGAAGGCTGCTCTTGTATTGTGGCATCGAATATTTCATACTGACTCCAGGCACCCCAGTGGTAGCAGCAGATTGATGGAAAGGTCCATTACTTGAGAAAGATTGCTGAAAGGCTGCTGATGGTAGATAGTAGTTTTGAGGCAAATATGGATAGCCAACCAGATTGGAAAAAGGCCCAAGGGGCAGAGTTGGCTGAGAGTACGGATGTACAGACAACTGTTGTGGGAGAGGAGGCCCAGACGGAATGCTCGTGCTGGGAAGATTTTGTGTAGGTTGCGCGTTCGAGAATCCCCCTGGCTTCAAAGTCTGGAAAATATTAAAAGCAAAGTGGAACTCAAAAATAAAATATAAACTGAAATGCTAGCATATGTATGCCAAATCAATTAGGCATTTAACAGCCAGGATAATGCACCTACAATTCTTTTATTAAAGCAAGAAATAGTTAGAGCTATAAGTTTCTTGATGACTTGATGCTACTATATCCATTCAACTATGCTCAATATAAAGTGTCCATCCTTGAAATAGAGAGTATGACCTCTATCTAGATTTGTTAACTACAACTTCCATAAATTCAACAAACTTCAGAACAAGCACGCTAATAAAAAGTAAAATAGATTTTGGAATTACCTCCTGCATGGAGATTGCTGGTAAGCTGGTAGTCGGTACTGCTGGGTTATATTTTGTAGCTAATTGTGTTGACAGCAATGGTGAAAAGTCAAAGTCCCCAAGGTTGGGAAGATTTGATCCCAGCAAGTTGTGAGTATTTGCTTGCTACAATAATAAATTGAGTGCCATAAGGATGACAAAAGAAGGAAAAATGAAAAAGTCCAATTTGCCAAAAATACATAACATGAATAAATGATACTGAGCTTGAGAGGAATGATTTAATTTTAGTAATCTTCATATATGTCAGACTGTCAACCTGTCACATTACCAAGGGCATTCAGCGCTAAAGAGGTAAAAAGGTAAGAAAATCATCATCAAAGCAAACAGAGTAGTAGTATAAAACATCTTTAGTTAAACAGACAAGTGAATAAAAAATCATCCGAACGTCAGTCATAACGTTTGCAGCTTACACCTACTCTAACCTAGCTCCTCAATAGCAAAGTTAGATAAACAATTTTATAACTTAATCAAATCACAAATTCATGAAAGATTCATATAAGTGACCAGTCCAAGTTGGTCCATATGTTAACATTGAGATGGTGACAACTGACAAATAATAGGTCAAGTGGTAATCATGAACTATGCGAGATGATGATATTCTGTGTGCTCCAATCTCAGGGTAGAAGAGAACCATACCAGTAAACTTGAGAACTGAGGAAGATGTTGCACTTGTGCGTCCTGTGAGCTCTCCATTGTACTTGGTTGAGTTGTGTTTGAATATACATGATCTGAAACTGATGGCAGATTGTATTGTAGACTTGACACATCTACAGCACCCTGCGTCAGTATATCAGGCTGTGAAACTGAAGGTTCATCAGTATTCTCCACGTTAGGGTCAATTCTGGCTTCAACAACCCCATTTGTTGAAGAATTTAGAGCAACATTGCGGTCTTGATTCCTGCAAGACCGGCCTAATCAGAAAAGGCTAATTTCTTGTCGTGAATACAGAACATAGCAGAGAAATGTTTTCACCTGACATCTTCTTGATCAACTGATGGAGATTCATCTGGAACAGGCATCTCCTCCACGCCGTTTTTGTGGACCTTTGGTGGAAGCAACCCAGAGAAGGCACCAGATCCAAAACTACCAAAGCTCAGATGCCCACAGTCTGCATTTGCAAGTTGTAGATGATCAGGGATTATAACCGCGGGATTATCTTCAGTAGATTTACTTGCAACTTGATCTTCGGTCTGTAGGCTTAGGTGCTGAATGTTTGCTGCAGCAGATTCCACATCAACATTAGAAACTTCAACTGCAAAATGGTACACTGTCAAGAGTTCACATTAATAATTGCATGTTTAAGAGAAGACAGTACCAGCATTTAGGGCCACGGCATATCTAACTTAGTACATCTGTACAATGTGAATGACAATGTATAAAAATGGAACCAAGCAACCATGCTACATGTGCATATTCACTTCCTTGGAAATTTGGGATTGGTAGCACACTTAGATATGTACAGCAGCAAACCATAAGCCAACTAGGCAATAAATATGCTTGAACCTTGAATAAATTTGAGAACCAGAACCATCAGTTTCCATTAATAAGCACCATTAGTTCATTGCTGATTCCTCTGCTACAGATTGGCACAGCATAAAGAACATTTATCTACATAATAAAATCTTAAACAGGTAGATGTTTAAATTGTATCTACGCAATTGCATGTTCAAGTGTAGCATGGGCATCTTAAATTAAAATATACTGAAAACATAAGTTTTGAAACATCGTATTTCTTGATCCAATTGAAAGTTAGATGGCATTGAACAAATTACACAATCGTTAGTTCATAATTAAAACAATACTGCATACAGGTTGGGCCAGAGCTGTACATTTTTGTTGTTGACTCGGTAAATTAAATGAATAGATGATACACACTTAAATAATAAGATTATGGTTTTTGGACAGAATTGAAAATGATGATTATCAGAGTACATATATTATATTTAAAACTACAAAAGAAAACAAGGACCCTTCTTTGCAACTCTAGCTGTTAGCTTACAGTCTTCCAACATTCAGATCAACAACCATCGTCAAGATGAGAGATAAATTGCTAAAGAAAATCTAACAGTACAACATACCATTTTTTTAATACCATAGCTTTTTAGTGATGCTGGCAGTCTACCACTTAACATATTACAGGGAGAAAGGTTGTCAGTGTCATACTATAAGTCTATAAGAGAAATTTGCACTTGGTTTCTAAATAGCATAGTGTGGTTAAGGGGAAAACAAAATATCATGTTAGCCAGTTGTGAGATATTTTCTATCATTTCAATGGGCAGTGCCTCAGACAATAGAAGAGCACATTATTTGGCTTTAGAGGCACATAACCAGAAAAGGAACTTCTGAAGATGTTTTTTTTCAATTTCAACGGTATACTAACCTTCATCATCATCATCATCATCATCATCATCATCATCATAGCTATTTCCTTGAGACTGGTATGTGCTTGAGTTGTGCAATAAACCATCATTAAAATTGTTGTTGTCCTCAATAATTTCCAGGTGTCTATCAGAAGGTATAGCTGAGCTGCTCTCTCCTACATGAGAATTATTGTGCGAGTTTGCATCATCAGCAACCAATGTTGATGATTCCAAAGATGCCACAGGTAAAGATATGTTGTGAGATGTCTCAGGGACTGTTAATTGACTCCCTGACAGTGTCCCATCCCGTTGAAACCAATCACTCTCTTGTGTCTCATGATTATCAGCAGAAGCATGACTGGAGTTCATAACTTGAGGAATAGGATCTCGAAGAACAGGAAATCTTTGCTCAAATCTTGTTGGTGGGGCAGTGCTTGCAAATTTGTTTGGGTTCTGGTTTACAGCACTTGAGAAAGATGAGGTTTGGCCAGCATATGCTTTGTCTGTTGTAGCCACAGGCTTGCTAGAAGACCTTACTTGAGGTCTGCCCATTTTCACAATATCAGCCATTGACATCTGACCTGGCACCCCACACCAACTGTTCTGAAATCCAGATGATGGATGCATTGCTCCAAAAGATCCATCAGGAAGAACATCCTTGTTTACAGAAGAACTACAACAGAAAAGAAAGCAAATTAGTTAACCATACTGTATATAGAAACAATTGCCTCTAACATAATTTTTTATGTGTTGAAACTTTCATTACCTTGGAACAGTTTGCTTCTGTGTAGAATTAGTTGCTGGCACGCCAGGTCCCAATATCGACGACCTTGAGGATATGTTATCTGGTTTTATTGAAAATGAGAAATGGATGACAGCCAAACATAGAAACTAATTGATGCAGACAGGTTCTAAACTTACCAGCACCACTCGATCCAGACTGAACTGAATTGCTTCGTCCGCTACGGTCTGTACCACCTCTAATGGCTCGACTGTTAGAGTTAACTGCTCCTCTAGATTTTGGCTCAAGCACCTCCTTATTAACCTGTGTGATGTTTCAGCACATACTGGTGTTAGCTCTAAAAGCACACGAAATAAATAATCAAGACCCGATATGGATATGTAAACTTTTAACACTAAAACATAACCAGTCAACAAATTAAACAAGTGATGTATCGACCAATTGTCACTGGTTAGCTACACAAGTTGTACACATAAAAAGTTCAATACCAGGCCAACTGAAACTACATGAAACTTGTCAAACTGGAAGTAAAACTAGTCCTGACCTCCTTTTTCTTGTCGCGCTTGCTCTTAACCTCTTGAAACGTATCTAGAGAAAGATTGACAAAATGTCAGATATGGTTATCAGGGCACTACTGGAACCATGAAGAATATCAAGCTTAACGTGCTATTCACAAGAAAAAAATGCACTAAAATGAACAATTGGACAAGCTTTTTTGAAATACAGACTAGCATCCCAAGATTATACCGTCCAAAGCATGCCAAATGAACTGTAGAAATCTCAATTCATTTCCAACTTCCTTTAGAATATTGCTGCTATAAAGCAATTGAAGGTTTATTAATTCAAATTACACAAAGAGATTACAGAATCTGTTAGTTTCCTGCAACAAAGACTACAAGAGATGCACATCTTGATTGCTATGATCAGTTGACTCTTACTTTGAATGAAATATAGGGAAAGTGTGCAGCAGATAAATGTTCAGACAGAGGTTAATGTAAAGAAAGCGGCAGCCCAACAGGGAAAATCAGATGTCCTGTACAAGCTGAATAATTGAAACACTGTCACAGCCGATCGAAAGGGCCTCATTCCAAGAGAAGAAATTCAGTGTTCACAAGGATAATCTAAATTATGCACCCACATGTTAGCATCGGTTGAATTGAGAATACTCAAAATAAAGACTAAGAATAGTAAAAATTTAAACCGGACCAGTTACAGTCTTACAGCCCAACTTAACCCAAATGCAAAATAACACATCAGACAAACAAATCCAGGTAAGATCAAACCAAACCAAAAAGAAACACCAGCTATTCATGCCACTATCTTGCTGTACACCGCCATCACGGTAATGAATCAAAGTAAATCCCCACAGCAAAGCCACCAAAGCACGTCTCCTAATATCCCAAAGCGCAACAGAACTCCCCAACACTTCATCCAATCCAATCCAGTCATCACGAACAATCCAAGCAACCAAAGCAGCTAAAAAAACTTAAACGGCGCGAGGTGAGACCTTGGGAGAGGAGGCGGCTGACCGCCTCGTCGGGGTCCATGCCGCAGTCGCGCAGCGCCGCGTAGATCTCCCCGTCGGGGCGGTTCACGATCTCCTTCAGCCCCTGCACCAGCTTCCTCGCGGACCCCGGCACTGGTCCCACTGCCGCCGTCGTTCCCCTCCCTTCCTCCGACGCCACTCATCCTCGCCGGAGCCCCCTCGCCCACCGTCACCGCTGGGAACCCCTCGTCCCCCGTCCTCCAAAACAGCTACGCGGCGAGGCGCCCGCCCGAGCGACGCCGAGCAGCCGCGTCCCCCGCTTCGGCTCGGCCTCCGGCTGCTGCTCTCTTCCCCCAACCACGCAACGGCGGCCGAAAATTCCAAAACCCTCCCTGCCTCCGCCTCGCCTACCTTTTATATAGCTCGATGCGGCTGCGGCTGCGAAGCGAGGAGGATGCGATTTATTATTAAAAATTAATTTCCTTCTTTTTTGTCCGCGCTTAAGCTTCTTCTCTCCTCTCTATCCATCCCCGTGTACACTTGTCGCGGCTGTGTGGCATCTCAAACACGCACAGAAACATCCGATGCTGACAGGGTGGGGACACCGACCTGCGGGGTCCACATGCAGTCTGTAATTAGCTCGTGGGTAGGTATCGTTTCGTGTAGCTATAGGCGTGCACGGGATTCTCTGCTCGGGGAAGCGAGGACTCGCGGACAGAGCCGGAGACTTCCGCCCCGAGGGTAGCATGTGGAGGCAATTCTTCGGTGGCCCCACGTGTCAGAGAACCGTATGACTGGCGTGGCCTCGGAGTTATCCTGACGCGTGGGCCACAGGGCCGGTGGTAACGAAAGTGACGAAGTGTTTTGGGCTTTTTTGGGTCCATGTGTGTGAGGGGGAGTCAGTGGGATTCTCTTTTGCGTCTGTTTCGGCGATTGTAAAGAAAGAATTTAGGCGGGCAGTAAACGTACATCTGCCCGCCCCAGTAGTGGTAAGTTAGTTGGGTTTTTCCTGATTTGGTTAGATTCCTCCTCTACTTTTGAGTACTTTATTCCTCTTCTTTCCATATCAAATGGCCTTTGAATTGTACGAATAAAAAACATAAAAATTTTAAAAAACATAAGAATACGATAGAAATATCATTGTAAAATGTACCATTAAAAAGTTTTAATTAGGTTTGATTGTCGTTTGATTAGACTAAAAAAAATAAGTAGAAATCGGATGAAAAAGATAACTCAGAAAAAAATTTTATTGGATCATCTATTCCATGAGAATTTTAAATGATAATATAGAATTCAATCATTTGTTATAAAGGTCTAAGATATTTTTATATAGGATTAAAAATTTTCGAAATTTCTATATTTTTCATACAAATCAAAGGTCCTAAAGTTTGATGAAAAAATCACAAAAAGTTCGTTAATTTCAGGGAAATTTTTGTTGTTCCTCTTGTCGTAACATTCTTATCTTTCTTTTGTATAGACATAAATATTTTCCATTTCGAATTTGCCGCTTGCAACCTGCTGTTTAGTGGAGTTAATTAATATTTGCATTTATGTTTCTCCCACCAACAATCAATACATGCAATCCAAAAATGTACTTGCTTTCTTTTATCGGGGACATATAATGATAATGTAGTTACTCCTTTTTTAAAAAAATACATGACGCAGTTGGTTTATATAGGTTTAATTATTTATTTTATTTCAAACAAAATATAATTATTATTTAATTTCTTGTGATTTGCTTTGTCGTTATTTTGCAAACCTACACAAAATCTTTGAATGAACATTTACCGGTATCATACATAAGAAAATGAAAATGAAAGGAATACTTGTTTTAACACGTACTAATTAAATTGTATTTTATTTGCTTTAACATGTAACTAGCCAAAATGATAGTATGTGTTAAAAAATCTTTAATAAAGGCTCTATAGAACATTAAGGTCCTCTTGTTTTAACATGTACTAATTAAATTGTATCTGCTTTAACATGTAACTAGCCAAAGTGATAGTATGTGTAAAAAAGATATTTAAAAAAAGCTCTATAGAACATTAAGGCCCTCTTTGTTTAGGCTTATGAGCCAAACTCAAAAACCAACTTTTACGCTGTTAAGCTACAAAAGTTATGAGAAGGTTTTTTTATAAAAGTTATTGAAGAAGGTTTTTTCTTATTTGGAGTGAGGGTGTGACTTTATCATTAAACTTAATGCTTTAAATAAATAATTGACTTATAAGACATGTAAACCTAATGATTAGCTTAAAAACCTAAGCCCAAACAAAAAAAACCTAAAACGAGTATGCTATGCTGTCACATATGGAATCTCATATGCCTTAGTTGTCGGTTGCTTAGATTCCTTTGGGCTAAAAATGATAAAGTTTCAAAAGATGTGCTTGATGCCTTTTAAAATAGCACAAATTGATACCACAGAGAGGGAAACATGAGGATAGACACTGTGATTGATTTTCATTTTCTTTCTGGAATTACACATCTAATTGGAATTAGAAAATGAAGATTTGGGGTGATGGTCTATATATTATGCCAAACGACTTAACTATATAAATAACTCCACAACCGTATTTATTTGACAACATGTCTTAGGTAGCATTCCCAAATGCTTATTTCATAACAAAATTAATATGCGTAGATTTAGCTAGAAACGTAGTGTCTTCTAAAATATGTGCAACATGGTTTAAATTATGTTGAATGGAGTTATGCATTTGTAAGTTTGTGTTTGCACGAGGTCGCTGAAAGTGTGGCTTAGGGCCTGTCTGAAACTCCATATTAGAGTAGCATATTAACAAAATAATTATTATAAAATTATAAAATAGATTTATTTTGAAAAGACTTATATATATATACTAAAAAATGTTGTTTAGCAGTATAATAGAAAAATGAGGAAGTTATAGTTTGAAGTTGAACTATATAAAAGTTTATGGCCCTCTCATGGAAAAAGGAATCATGAATTAACTTTGTAGAATTATAATCCATATGGTTCCTTATGGAGAAAGGTCGATCATCTTTAAATACTGTCAAATAAGGTTCAACATGGACTAACCTTATAATTCTATTTGCATGTTTGTTTCTCATCAAACTTTATGGTTTTTCTTTGATCTATTAAAAAGTTATTTTTTACAGTTGTTTGTTTTACACCTTCATTCTTATCAAAATATTGAATTCTTATTAACATATTTTTATTGTTTATATGTTAGAGAAGACCATAAGGCCTCCTTGCAATAGAGAAATTTCATGAAAAATTTGGAGAAAATGATTGTTCCATACAAGAAAAACTACGGAATTTTCGGGTTCCAAAGAACTCCACGAGTTAAATAAGTGTAATTCCCTCAATTCCAAATGGATGTAATTTCGAAGCGCCTGATACGCAAGCGTTTGCTGGCGCCGGAAGTTAGCGAACGAGAAACCAACAAAAAGTAGAGCGCACATGCGGTTTTCTGTTTCACTGGGCGTGTTCGGCTGGTCTACAAGCCGACCGATAAGACAAGCTGGCTGGTTTGCTGTGAGAGAAAAATACTGTTTGAACGGCTGATAAGGCCGGCTGATATGAACAAGCAAACACGGCCACTATGCCACTATTTGTATCCGCAGTCAAGTGGACGAAAAACTCACATTGCCCAACAAATACATTTTGCATCAAAAAAAGGCCGAGCCAACGGCCCAGCAAAAAGGGCCTTTCGCTTTTTAAGTCTAACAAGCTATATTTTTTCCTTTAAATTTCTGGGATGTTGTAAGTAGAGATAAATAAGGGTGATGAGCTTAACTTTCAACCGAACAAAGCTATAACTTCTGCTAGCATGACCGTAACTTTCAAGTGAACAAAACTATATTTTTGCCCAGCAGTTATAGAGATTTCGAAAAACAAAAAGATCTATAAAAAAATAAACTTCCCATCATAGTGAACCAAAAATAATTATTCAGAAAAGAATGCACAGTGAATATACTTGATGCAAAGAAAAAAACATAGTTGCTTGTCTGTACGCTTCATTGAGCCATAATATCCTCTTCCATTGCAAATAAAATGTCGGATTGCATTTTCATTCACAACATTCTGCTGTTTGTTGAAAATGTAATCCAAAGACTGAATCTGTAATAAGAAAGATGTTTCGAATGTTATAACTTCTCTAGGCCAAGCTTGGCAAGACACACTAAAAAGAAAATCTGAGCACAAGAAAGAAACCACTACTCTTATTCATGAACACAACTTATGAAAAGTTAGTCGTAATCATCAAAAGTAAAAAAATATTGGTTCGATGTTGATAAAAAACCAAACTTATGCCCATGCATAAAAATGTCTCTGTGAACTAAGTTTGTCTATTCCATTTAAGGATATCAGAATTAATGAATTATAGTAATAATTAATTAGTGTTTTCTTAAAGTATGGAATTTTAATATTACTATAGCCACACTTTAAGATAATTAATATGATGACAAGAAGATATGTATAGAAAATGGCCACTTTACTTTGGGTTTAAACAATAATATTTGACATATTTACAACAAAGAATATGCTTTTCGGATGCTTCCTGCATTAGTCTTGATTTTTGCATAATTTTACAAGCTACAGATTTTACTTAAAAAATCTGTTGTTTAATCAAAAATGGTAAAAAACTAAATGTTTATAAGATTGCTCAAATTTTGTTCAAGCAAACATCTACGAACGAAGCTTGTGCGTTTTGAAATTAGTCTCGAGGAAGTGACCAATGGGTATTTCGATAAATATAAGTTTAAGCATATAAGGAAATGTAATAAAAACTTAATGTAGTAGTGTTAATGAGAAATTTCCCACACGTTGGTTTGAGAGATTTGTTTTACTCTAGTGCAGGTCCAAAGTTATTGCTTCTAGGTTCATAGATATACCAGTTGGTTTGATCCTGCAACCAACAAGAAAAAAAGAAAGAAAACAAGTGTTAGTCTGTAAACGATAGTCGATCGGCTGGTGATCGACGACGTATCGTTCGGTGTTAAGCCGATGCGGTATGCACTGAATCGGCCAAGAAAAATTAAATCTAATCGATCGGTTGTAGATATTTATAATATATAATCTAAATATCAAAATATGTTTAAACTAAGTGATTGGGATAGATCGGTAGCGTGCGAGACAGATAAATCACTTATGTCCAAAAGTATCTTAATATGCAGATTATATATATTTATAGTAGCCGATGTCATAGATCTAATGTGTATCGGCTAGTATTCCGATACCACTTTATACTAAGATATCATTATAGATTAAATACATTAAACAGGAACCGATCAAGTATTAAGATAACCTAATAGATTGATAGCAAGCTTAACATTTTTAGTCATAGTGAGATATTAATATAGAGGACAGCTTTAGCATATCAAGTAAACATAAAATAAACAAGACAGCTAAAATATGTAAGATCGGCTGAAACCCCGATACTATCTCTATAGTAATCATAAGACAAGATAGATATTATGATTCTAAATATTGCTTAATAGGCCGGACTTAACCGATATAGCATTAAACATAGAAAGAATCATAAGATCTAGGTAAATCTATGAAAACCTTTTGAGATGGTGGATACACTATAATCTAAATCGATGATAATATCTAACCCTATCGACTGTTATCTAATAACAGAGACTAGTCGATTAAGGTTAGATTGCATTATCAATCTAGGTCATATAGCGTATATGATAACTCGATGATTTACGTAAACATGATTAGAGTGTCATAATGATGAAAACACTAATCCCGAGAGCGCAAGCCACCATAGCAAGCTTTATCTTTCGTTGGAGATCGAACTAGATGCAGCCAACTAGAAGCAAGAACTCGTCGAAATAACTAAAAGGAAAAAAGAGTGGTGATACGTCGAACGTTGTATTGAATTGATTGTTGTTAAATTACAAGATCCTAGGTCATATTTATACCCATATACAAGATAAGTACTTGACGTACACGATTCCTATCTCTATTACAATTTAAATTACAGATACATGCCTAAAACAGACTCTTACCGACATTATCTATAAGAAAACTATTTAAAACAACCTAACTAACAGATATAATTGCATTATTTGGACTCTATCCATGTATGGCAATCCTCATGAAGCACTTCAAACAAATCCAAAGACGTTTTCGATATTATCTTACCCGAATCGACTACATTGACTATCCTTATCAAAATTGACTTCATCGGCTATCCTTGTTCGATTCGGTATCAGCCGATGAACGCCTCAGCTGATTCGGCTTGTGACTTTGTCGCACCCCGAGTTTTGCCCCTAAATCGTTTAAATAATTTACCCTGAAATAATCAGAATTTCTAAAATTAATTTGGAGCCAACAGGTAATTCTAAAATGCAATTAATAAATGGAAATGGCATGGTATGATTTTTTTTAATTTCTACATGTCATAATACACTAACAGGATTTTTACGATAATTTTGAGAGCACTTGAAACTATTTTAATCAATTAAATAAGTAATCAGCAATTAAATTAAGTCCTAATTAATTTTCCCTTTTCCCTATTTTTGGGTCGTACGGTTCCCGCTCTTTTCCCGCCTGGCCCATTCATTTCGGCCCGCCCGCTCGCCCTCCTTCCTCGACCGTGGGCGAAGCCCACGAGCCGCCGCGCGCCCGTGCAAAGTCCGCGGCTCGTCTCTCGCGCCCACGGCCACCGACAGTGGGCCTCACTGTCGGGGTCGCCTCGCTTCGCGCCGACGGCCGCGTCACCGCGCCCACCCTATCCGCGCGCGCCGTGCCACGTCGAGCCCACGTCGGGCCCGAGCGTCCTCCGTCACGCCACGTGCCACCTTTTCCCGTGCGCCGCCACCGCGTCTAAACCGCCACCGTCGCTTCTCTCTCTCCCTCTCCGAGTCGGTTGCGTTGGCGAGAAATTCACGTTCATCCCCGTGCCCGATTCAATCTCCTATCGCCTCTATAAATTCCCCCGCCATCTCCGCCGCTCGTTTCCGTTTGTGCCGCCTCATCCCGTGCCCTCATTCGCCAACGCCGAATTCTCGTCGCCGTCGGTCGCCGCTGTTTCCTCCATCTCCGGTGAGCAACACCGCCCTTCTTTCTTTTGGTTTCCGCGTTGCGTCGCGCTCCGCGTCGTCCAACGCCACTCCCGAGCCGTGACGCTTTCCCCGCGTCGTTTCTCGTGCACCGGGCCGCCCGCCATCGCCGTTTCCCACACCGCCGGTGATCGGCCAGCCGCTGCGCGGCCATGGCCACCGGCCCGAGCTCGGCCGCCGCCATCCAAACCCTAACCCTAACCCTAGCCGCCGTCCGTGCCGTCCGATCTTTCGATCGGGCGGATCTGGACCGCTCGCCCCGTGCGCAAGCCCGCACCGTCCGATCGCTCGAATCGGGTGCATCCGAGCCGCCCGATCCCGCTTGAGCTGCTGTTGTCCGATCGTCGCCGCCTCCCAGATGCGCGCCGCGTGGCAACATCCCCCGCTGTGGACTCGGTCCACCGTGGACCGAGCCCGGACGCACCGGCTCGCGTCAGCCGTGGTGACGTCAGCCTGACCGCGTCGCCGCATGCTGACGTCAGCATGACGTCAGCCCTACTCGCCACCCACGCCTGCTTACGTCAGCCCTGAGACTTAATGGCACAATAATTAATTTTTAGTTTTATATTTAGTTTAAAACATAATTAAACTTCTAAAATTCATATCTTTTCAATCCGAGCTCCGTTTTAGTCCATTCAAATTTTATTAAATCTAGAAAAATGTCAAGAATCCATTAAAAATAGTTTCTTATGCTGTTTTAGTAGACTTTTAGCATGTTTTATTGAAGTGCTTTGTTTGTCGTATAGATTCGATAGTTCCGACGATCTCGTCTACCTCGAAGTAGTCGTCGAGGTTTCCAGTCTCCAGAGCAAGGCAATTCATACTTTACATTGATTATATTGTACCTATTTTATTTAAATATCTCATTTCTGTCAAATACTGCATATGTTTTAGAATATTGTTTTATGGGACTATTTATACCTATTGTACTCAACCATAGAAATTGTATACCTTATACCATTGATAACTTGGGTTCAATATGACTAGATGTTGGTTTAGGACATGCTTAACTTGGCTTAGATCAACTAGCTCACTTAAGGAAACCACATTAATCAATTATTACATTAGAGATTAATTCTCAGATGATATCAAGTTTGTGACCCTATTCTAATAATAATACTGAAACATGATAATGGTGTGTTGTGAGCACATGGTTGGATATTGGTTAGCATGCTCATGACAATTAAGGACCTGTTTTCGGAAAACCATGGAAGAATTACCGTGCATACCACAAGCCAGCATGGGTAATGGTTAGGTATGTAGCGTAGCTGTCTCAAGCCGACATACCCTAGTGAGGGTGGGCGTGATGGAGTTGGGTCGGCTCCGGTTTTAAGGGTTGATCGGCTTCTGGATTCACCACGGCACGAGAGGGGCCGCCATTACCCGATGAGAATGGGGGCGAAACCTTGGTGTGGTACGATTGGTGGGTCCTGTCACAGTTCCTTTCCGGGGTATCGTGGTGGTACACCGGTGCACAGTAACATGTTGTGAGATTGTGTCTTGTGGGTCCTGTCACAGTTGTACATCTCTGATCAGAGTAAAACTACTCGAATAGCCGTGCCCATGGTTATGGGCGATCGACCAGATTCACCTTGATTAGTCTCACTTATTTACATGAATGAACTATTGGGACTTGACTAGTATGGATGGATGGATGGGCCTGTTGCAACGTGGTTTTAATGTTGGACAGTGTTTATTTAATATTGCTTAATTATTACTACTATTTTACTGCTTTTAACTATTGTTGTTTCTAAAATGTTATTTACGCAAATGAGCCTACATTCCTTCCTTGATAATTATCCTGCATCATACATTTTCTTTTGGTATGACTTGTTTACGGTGGAAAGTACTCAGTGTTGCTTAATTTTTCCCCTCCAGAGCCAGAGGTTGCAGAAGAAGAAAGTTTCGTCGAAGTTTAGGCTTGCGTCTGCCGTCAAGGTTGCCTGTGGTGTTTTGGAGTTTCGTCGCGGTGTTAGTTTCAGTTTAGTCAGTCTTTTTCTTTTCCGCGTATTTGTGTAATTCTTTTATATTGTTTCTAAGACGTGGATTATGTAATATCAATAATTATCGATTTGTGTACCTCGGCTGATGCCGGGACGAGGATTTAATGCACAAATTAGCTGCGAGAATTCTGGCTGGAATTTCTGGACGTGACAGACTTGGTGTGCACTCTATTTCCAACAATTACGTTCTCTTCCGAATCCGCTTCGACTTTAGTTCCAAATCTGATAATTGGCTTACCAAATTTGATCATTAACAAGTAGTCATTTTTATACCAAATACCCAAGATTGCTCAAAGAGTGGTCAAATAAAGCATGTCATAAATATTCCAAACCTATAAAATAGAGTTGAAGTAAATTAATAATATAAACATAAGAACAAGGCTGAAATTTCACATCTAACTAGCATGAAGACATAACTTAAGGATCACACCTCAAAATCCTGGATGGTCTACAATGCACACAATTGAGCCTCAACTCTTACGAAATTGCTGCCCAGAGGCTATAGCAACTAAGCGTCTCAGGTCTCAGTTCTTACATATTGTTGTGCGAAGGCTATACTTGGACCACCTACTAACCTCCAAACCACTCAACGATTTTCTAGAGACCTATACATGGACTTAGGAAAAAGAAATCACTTGTGCTAATTCACAACGTAAACAAAGTAACACTTTCAAAACTCTCACTAGCATCAGAAACTTTCCATATATAAAGTTTTTACTACTTGCATGAAAGTTTTTTCTGCTAAGAAACTTTCATAAGAAAATCAATTTGAATTATAAAAACTTTGTACTTGGAAACTTTATCATAGAGCAAAAACTTTGTACTTAGAAACTTTATCCTAGAGCAAAGACTTAGTATGAAGAAACTTCATCCAAGAATAAAAAAATGCCTACAAACTTTCTAGGGATTATAAATATATTTCAAGAAAGTATATGCAAAAGACATATGAGCTATGGTTATATCCCAAAAATTTTGAGCACCAAGTATTTTTGAGTGAGTGCAATGTGGATTATAAATAGGGATAATTGGAGAACTATATGTTTTAACTCATGGCATAGTTTCTCACGAAAATCCATTCAAGTTATAAAAATGTTGTACTTTGAAACTTTACATTGTCTTCTTAATGAAATGAAACGTGGTTATCCCATGTTTTCGAAATAAAGAGAAACTTTATATGGGAAAAAACTTAGTACTTAGAAAGTTATAATAGAACAAAACTTAGAAACTTTATATTGAAACAAAAACTTAGTACTTAGAAACTTTATAATAGAACAAAAACTTAGAAACTTTACATTGGAACAAAAATACTTAGAAATTTATAATGGAATAAAAACTTAGCACACATAACTTTATATAGGGATAGAAAAACCTTTTTATCATAAACTTTCTACAAGAACAAAACTATCTCGTCGAGTTTATGCAAAAAGAAGGGGCTAATTTTTACGACAAAAAAAAAAACCAATTTTTTAGTGAGCTTAATGTGGACATAGATGGGAATAAATAACTAGAGCAATAGATGTTTTGAGTATCGGTGTATTCCATTTTCTAAAAGGTCTAGATAAAAATCAATACAAATCTAAAATTGCATAGTCCAAAACTTTTGACGAGAAAAAACCTTACTAAGCACGAACTTTCTATGTGGGATGCTCACAAACTTAAAACATGAATATAATTGTCTCATCCAAAAGTTTATGCAATAGAGAGCTCCTTGACCGTACAACAAAAGCATGGATTTCTTTTTTGTTCAAAAAAATATTAGTGAGTACAATGTAGATATAAGTGAGAATAAATAATTGGGAAACAAAATGATTGTACCCTGAAAAAGAAACAATATCAAAATAAAAAATAAAAAACTATTAAATGTACCTTGACTTGTTTTTCAAGAGGATTGCTCTCCTATCTAGATTATTGCTTTACTATTCTTAGTGAGTACAATATAGATATAAGTGAGAATAAATAATTGGGAAACAAAATGATTGTACCCTGAAAAAGAAACAATATCAAAATAGAAAATAAAAAACTATTAAATGTACCTTGACTTGTTTTTCAAGAGGATTGCTCTCCTATCTAGATTATTGCTTTACTATTCTTCTCCACACATCCTTACTTCCAGAATACTTTGATAACATTTTTCTGCAAGGAGGAATGCAGATGCAAGTGATATAGAGAAAATACATACATTGATCCGCTAACTAAAATGGATGTTATACAAGAATGCTCATTAGCGATCATCACTAATAGTTTACTCTTTTGAATTTATCTTGAAAAAATAACAAACCAATTTTAAACAGCCAGAGACAAACTTTATAAAGTAACCTTTTTCCATCATGAACTGATTTTCTTCACGGCTTGTCGTATCCATCAAGCACACCAGCACCAGCAACAACATGCAAGATGTTAGCACTAGCATCCTTGAAGAGCGACTTCGAGCCCTCCTTCACAACAATCTGCTTGAACATGTCCAAGGAGCTATTGTATTTGATAATCTCACCAGACGTCATCATCATCCAATGACGAACAATGTCAATTGGGTATGAAGCAAGGTCAACACCAATGGTAATGTCCCAACCAAGTAAGAAGCTGGCAAGGAACCGAAAGAACATATGCTGCAAGCAATAGTCAAGGATGAATTGACATACGAATATGATTAATTAGATTAATAACTATTCGTATGCCATCATAAGAACTGAGACAAAGGGGTCAATGAAGTTGCCCCATAATCGCAGCTGCATGAGCAAAGTGAGACGATTCTAAAGTTCTAAACACGACGGCGAAGATGGAATCAATCATAATCGCTCCCAAACTTGACAAAACCTAGAGCTCCCGAGGTATACGAAGTGGAGGGGCAAAACGAATATATCACATGTAAATCCTCGAGCTCTCAATAAAGACGAATAGGAGAGGCAAGGCGGAGCAGTAGATCAACGGCGCCGTACTCCACATCCACGAATAGGAAACTACTTCCACGAAGGGGAACTAGACCCTCGCCTTCTCATCCACCCTCTTCCAACCGCCTCCAGCCTTCTCGACGCCAAGAGAGGTAGAGGATGGTGACTTCACAAGCCATCGCCGATGCCGCTGCTTGGATCTTCCAGCGTCGCTGTCGTTGGCTCCCTCTCCGCCCGCTCCCAGCTACCTTCTGTCCTCTGGGAAGGTAGAAAATGATGGCGTCACTTGCTACATGGTGCCGCTGCTTGGAACTTCCCACGGCTTCCGCTGGTTTCTTCTCCTGATTTTGAATCGCTGTGTGGATACAATTAACCTGGATAAAAGCGGAAAGAGAGAAAAGGGAACAGAAACGACCGAGAATGGGAAAGACTAGCGTTCGCGTGCGCGAGTTTCGGACGAACGTTCGCGCATTAGTCGTTTTGTGTAACTTCCGTTCGGAAAATAAAACGAAAATCCTCTCCGCTGGATGGACCACCGTCCGCCCAGCCGGGCCAACCCCCTTACCCATCCACTCCGAACCCCCACCACTAAAAACGAAGCGCGCCGCTCGCCCGCCGCCACGCCGCCATGCGGCTGCTCCCCTACGCGCCGTCGCGGCGGCCGCAGCAGCACTCGCGAGCGAACCACCCTCTCCCCACCCGCAGGACCAAGCCGCAGCCGCCGTGCGCACTCCACTTCCCCGACGCCCTCCGCGCTGCTGCCGCGGCGGCCGCCATCTCCCTCTCCCTCCTCACCGGCGACGCCGTGGGAGCGGAGCGGCCGCGGGGCCCGGAGCTCTGCCGCGACGAGGGCGCTGAGACCAAGGAGGTGGTGAGGAGCGAAGTGGTGACGAACGAGCAGCTCGTGGAGGAGGCATGGGAGGTGGTCAACGAGGGGTTCCTCCCGGACGCCGGTAGCCGTCCCTGGTCGCCGGAGATGTGGATGGTGAGCATGGCTCGTGACAATGTGATTGAGCGTGGATTATGTAGTGGTTCAATTATGGAGTAGTATTTGTAGTCGGAATGCTCTCTGCTTGCTTCTGAACATATTTGATCCTCCATAGATTTATCTCAGAGAAACGTTATATCTTGAATATTGTTAATTGGCTAATTGCTTCGCTTTAATGTAATGCAGAAAAAGAAGCAAGATATTCTCCAAACCTCAATAAGATCCCGTTCCAGAGCCCACGATATCATTCAGAAAATGCTGGCAAACCTGGGTGACCCATACACAAGGTTCCTGTCTCCCTCCGAAGTAAGTACCTTACAAACGGCACACCTATTCTTTTTTTTTTTGGGGGGGGGGGGGATTGGGGCAGTGACAAATTGAACTATTCATTGTTGCTGAGCATATTGGAGAAAATATCATTCTATTACACGAGTCGAACTGTAGAATTTGTCTTTTTAAAGAAAAAGGAAAAAGAGAGAAATTATGCGCCTGAATAATTTTTCACTATTTTGAAATACAAAAAAGATCCAAATCCAAAATGCACAGGTCGTCTTATTCAAAACCTCAATCATCACATCCCCTCTCTCCCACTTCACACCTCGGAACACACTGTTCTTATAGAGAGAAAGGCGCTTCCCCATCTTCTTAACCCGACATTTCCCAACATGTTTAGCCCGAAATTCTGGATTAGCTCACAGCTTTCCCTACTTATAATCGGTCAGTCCACTTAAGGCCATTCCTTGTTTCTTTTGTTGATCCATGATTTTTGTAGCAATTAACAGTTCTGATATTGCCTTTTCTAAATTTAGTGCTAAAGTTGGTATAAACCTGTTTGTAGGATCTAAGCTGACATGGGCCTTGGCCTCTCGACCCAATTCCCATAACACCATTATTTTTTAATCGGCAAGTCAGAATCGTGTGTACATACATTGACCATCAAATTTTTTTGTACATCGCCTTGAGAATTAGACTAGTTTTTTGGATCCCTGTGACTTGGACCTTTACTGCCAACTATTTGTTTTGCATGACTGTTACACTTCGGGAGTAGTGAATTTCTGTTTAGAGTTTAGACACCACAAAAATCAACACTCTACAATGATGAACTGATGATATTACAAAACCAATTTTTGGCGCATTTTGTTGTCTCACTGATTTTACTTATTGTTGATTTTTGCATGAAGACATGCTATATCTTCTAACTGTACTTCAGTTCTGATGATAATTTGCATATGTTAAATCAATCTGGTGAAGTTCTCCAAGATGTCAAAATATGACATGACAGGAATTGGATTAAACTTGAGAGAAATTCCTGACGGCAATGGCTCTTCCAAGTTGATGGTATTAGGGCTCATATTAGATGGGCCTGCCCACTCTGCTGGTGTTAGACAGGTATCGACAACTCAACATATATACCTTTCAATTGGTAGGCGTGCTTTTCAATGATAACATTGGTTTGATTGACTATTTAATTATTTTCTTATGTTTTATGTAATTCCTGTTGATAGTATTCTTATCACGGAGAACTGTTGTTTGTTGTTTTTTTGGGTATGAAGTGCTAGTCTTATCCGGCTGGTTTTTGGATAATGTGCACATAATTATCTATTCCTGTCCTGTCTTTTTATCTCTTATTAGGGTGACGAACTTTTGTTGGTCAATGGCATTGATGTTATGGGTAAATCTGCATTTGACGTGTCATCCATGCTGCAAGGTCCAAAAGATACTTTTGTTACAATTAAGGTTATGAATCATCTTAAAAACATCATATTTGGATTCTGCCCAGCACTTTTTTGCACTCCTTGTTATAACTATCTTAATCTTGCTTGTATTGTATAGGTTAAGCATGGCAACTGTGGTCTTGTTGAGTCATTGAAGGTACAGAGACAACTGGTTGCTCGCACACCAGTTTTCTATCGATTGGAGAAAAGAGAAAATGAGGATTCAACTCTAGGATATATTCACATTAAAGAATTCAATGCAGTGGCCAAAAAAGATTTGGTTAGTGGTGTGTTGCTGGTTTGTTAACCTTGCCAACCTTCATTTTTTAGCTACACCTATAGCAGCATTGCTTTCATAGCTGAACCATTTACACAGAACTTATTGCAAATGGCCATATAGTGTCCAATTCTTCTGCCAAAACTGCTATGCATGTACATATAATTATTCTCCTGACTCAAACTGTGAGCATCAGGAGAAGGAGAACTTAGAATATTGTTTCCCCTTCTGCAAATTGGCCATCTAAGGATGCTATTTCTGCTTATTCTGTATGAGAATATTTTGGTGTTACAACACTATCAATATTATTTGTTGATATTTTGTTAAAAATAGTATCGATAGATGTAACTTAATGTAATTACATTGGATGGTGGCATGTTATATCCATTTAACATATGTTGTCTTGTTCAGCACTAAAGCGTCTACAGAACTCAGGTGCCTCCTATTTCGTTTTGGATTTGAGGGACAATCTTGGTGGACTAGTCCAAGTATGTTGTTTTCATTTCAACTATATAAGCATGCCAGTATTTGGTCTGCTAAACAACATGGTGTTTTGTGGGTATTTTCCTTCTTGAAACAGTTGAGGCTTATGCATATGGATAATGAAAAACGCTGATATAATTTATTTGGAAGGAGGTTATTCTTACTCATGATACTTCTGTTTACTTTGAAGGCTGGGATAGAGATTGCAAAGCTTTTCCTGAATAAAGGAGACACGGTAATTTCTTCCTTGCTTTCATATTTTGTCAACTTATGTTCGCCTTTGTGTATTCCCCTTTTTTTTTAACCCTTTGAGCTAAATGCTGCTAGCAAACTATCTGTTACCTGAAAATTCTGTCCGTAGAAGTTAACCAGACTTTTCTTTTTCTACATACTTCGTTTAAAATCCATCAACCTTTCTGTACCCACCTTAGCTAAAAGTTACTGTTCATGGACACTAAATTAAAATGAAGGTACAATACGTCGCTAAAATGGTTCTAGTTTAGGTTTGAACTTGAAAAATCAAGCTATGCTAGTTCTTTTTTATGTTTTCTTGAAAACAGTTATTTTTTATGTTGACATTGGTTTGGAATTATAAATTAAGAGCCTGTAGTTACAATTCTTGCTATGCATTGGATAGAATCTTCATTGAAATTCATATACTCGTCCTGTGCATATTAAAAAGTTTGAGGGCTTTCAGCCAGGCATATGATTGCCTAAACCGTTGTTAATTATCCTTCATATTGTGAACTGAACTCTGGAGGTGTACTTTTTTTTAAGAAAGAACTGGACATGCAGTATTTATGCCCCTATGGAACTTCTTCAGGTGATTTATACTGCTGGTCGTGATCGTCAAGTCCAAAATACAATTGTTGCTGAAAAGGGACCTTTGATTACTACTCCTCTGATGGTATGTACGCTATTGTGATGTACACGAACCTATCTAGCTAATTCTACTAATTTTACACTGTTACATGCAACAGAAAGTGTGAAGACCGACAAATTACACATATACAGACACCAAAACAGATCTATTAAGTTCCGCGTACGAAATTCTGGCTCAACTATACTAACTTTGACAGTGAGAATCATCAAGCTGTAGGGGTGTTTTATGATTTATCACACGTATACGATTTTTATTTGCACTTTTTTGATCGGCTGATTTAGAAGTGGAATGATACAGTTCCCGTTAATCATATAGATATCCTTTACTGTAATCTAGCTGAATCATGCTGCTCTTTTTTTTCTGCTATAATAAGATCGCCACACGCTCATTTGTATCTCACATATCCATTCACATCTTCTACATAGGTACTTGTGAATAACAGGACAGCGAGTGCCAGTGAAATAGTGAGTACCAATTTAACTTCACTGGTAGTAATAAAATAGTATTAACACGAGCTTACCGATGCACTAATGCTTTTCTAGGTTGCTTCAGCACTTCATGACAACTGCAAAGCTGTTCTGGTCGGTGAAAAGACTTTTGGCAAGGTTTGTTAACAAAACCAAACAGCAGATCCATGGAGAAGCACTCTCTGTGACCAACAGGCTTATACTATGTCTTGGATGCTGCAGGGCTTAATCCAGTCTGTATTTGAACTTCATGACGGTTCTGGCATTGTCGTCACAGTGGGCAAGTATGTGACACCAAATCACAAAGACATAAATGGAAATGGAATAGAACCAGATTACCGCCGCCTTCCTGGTGCTACTTGAATTCACCCATTTTTCTTTTGTTTCACTCATGTATATAATGCAGTTAACACTGACTGGATTCCCTTTCGAGATAGATTTCAATGAAGCCACTGAGTACCTTTCACGTTGCCAAAACAAGGAATTAAGCTGAATAACGTGGTTTATTCTGAAGCTCCCCAGCTGTAAGAAAGCTTTACATTTGCATGCTCTGTTTTACTGTTGAAAATTCTTGATCATAGTGCAATGAGCCATTTTCCTTGTGATAATAAATAGAAAAGACGGATGGAAAACATGGAAAACTTATAATGCTTGGGTACTTGTTGCAATGATGAAGAAATATTGGTTGACTGGTGCTTGCAGCAGATAAGAATCTAGCTGGTTGACTGTACTTGTTATGGATTGATGAACATGGTCCAAAGGTGATAATGTTAATCAACAAATCATAGAGGTCTTTTTTAGTGGGGGTAAGACATGGGCAATGGGCATGGATACTTTAGCTTCACAATACTGGGAGTGGGAGCTACTGTCTGCACACCTGAGTAGGCCATCCACTTACGCAGAAATGCTGGCCCCGGTATATGATTCTCTACCAGGTGTGGATTCTAGATTGTATGTCCCCATCTCATAAGGCGCCTCTTTTTGTTGGATATGAGAGAAAGGATCCTCATATCAATTTTATTAAGGGAGGAGTGAGGCTTGAACCTGGGTCGGCTAGCTCACACCTTGTGGTGCTAGCCGGAAGACCCCAGGCCTTTCTCATAAGGCGCCTCTTATTGCCTGCTTGTTGATGGGTTTGGACCTAATGATGATCATTACTGTCTGCGTTAACTTTCCAGCTCTTATCTTTTGCAGGATGAGATGAACAGATGAACAGCTAGTTAGAGACTTGGAACATAATGGATGCTTATGATTTTGTACAATGATCTCTCGGTTTAGTACAAGTCTGAAAACACTCTGGGGAGCAGCCGAGCTAGCATGTAGAATTGTACAGTGGCTTCGCTGCTGCAGTGCTGCCCTCAGTGAGGATTTGACGACGACGCCCCCCCTATATACGCTGATTTTGGCGTCTCTAATCATGATTTGCTTTGAGAGTGCTCTGAATACATCAACACCAGTCTGTAAATAGCTTGTATCCTGCGTGCAGCAAGGTCAGGCTGCAACTTTACTATAAAAGGAGGTGTAGATCTGCCTCCGGACAGAATTGCAAGAGGGGCAAACTTACTGTTTATCCAAACTTACTTTATTCATTAGAAATGAAAGGCACGTATAAGCATGCCACTGTCCAACCCGGAAAATGATACATGTAGCAAAAAATAAAATACAGCAGTGCTAGGCGTACTTCATAAAATTTCTTACAAACTTCTTACTACTAACAAAGATCCCAATAGTTTGAACTAACTAGAAGATATCCCGCGCATTGCTGCTGGAAATAAAAAGCAATAACACATAACTAAACTTTATTTGATTATAAGATATGTATCTTATCAATACGAATCTAAATGTTTCTAAAGTCTAAATTGTTACGGGAAAAAGAGGTTGACATAAAAGAATGTTTGGGTGTATAACAAAGCTTCTATCATGCTGATTCTATGAAGGAAAACTCATATGATAGAAAACTCATAGTACAATATAAAACTTATGTTATGATAATTGTATGTGAATCGTACCACATACGAAGAGCTAAGCAGAATCATGAAAACATGACCAAGGATGAAACCATAGGCATTAAGCTTAAGTTATTGGTGATAAATCTAACATTTGAGAGAGAAAAACTGCATTAGACATTGATAAATATGACGTGTAAGAGTGATTTCATGGAAAAATATATCTTAGAAGGCCAGAAAAACTTGGGAAAAATACCTTTTAGTCATCTATCCAGAAAGAAATTCTATTTATATGCAAGAAAATATCAGATAAACCATGTTAGAAATTCTGGTAAAAAGTTTTGTATTGGAAAATTTTAATGTTTCACCGCTAATGCGATTGATTTTACTTTTAATATCTTAAAGAAGAATATTACATTGGATGAAGGTGCATTCCATGTGTTTTTTTCCTTCATACATGAGCATATATACGATCTCGATTCTTTGCTTAAAATCTTGCCCTGCATGCATCAGTTGCTTGCCATTACAGGATGCTCTTGAGTTCCCTGCAAGGTTGTCGTCGATCAAGTCAAAAGACACAAAATATAGCCAGATTTTGATGGAACAGAAAAATCATTGTCAAGGAAAAATGCAATTAGATTTACTGATGAAAATAATAACAACAAAAGGATTGTATTATTCATGTACAACATGATAAATTAGATGATAAAGTGTATTTACAGATTTTAGAAAGCAAAATGTATAGGAGGGAGCACCCACATACTAACCTGTCTGTATGGAAGCTGCAAAGAAATAAAAGCCTCCTTAGGCCGAAGCATTTGGTGATCTCCATTAGATTGAATTGTCTACTCTCACATTAGTTTATAAGCATACATGATGGATGGACTTTTCATATGATCTCATTATTAATGTGGAGGATGCCATCAGCCTGGCAACAAATGGGATAGCTCGATAGCCGAGCAATGTGCTCCCTTTTATTGTAGTGGAAATGACTACTGCAACTTAATTCATAGGCGCAAATAAAGGTAGGGTAAAACTGTAACAAAGAGAAATGAGAAAAGAGCGGTGATGGACGATGGATATGCTGGTTCTGATGGTTTTGTTGGTTGGGCTTTAATGCAAATACTGTTGCCCAAGCTTTGCTGCCGCTAGGCTAAATCTTAGACATATAGCTTACATCCACGATCAAAGTGAATTAAAGTGACGTGAAAGCACCACAACACACGAAAGTAACAATAACTACACTAAATGGTGATGAATTATATAGGTATATAGACTTTTATTTTTAAACAAAACCATATCAGATAGTACGAGATTTTATATTGATATTATCGATGGGTGGTCGATTATTCCTTTAAGGAGGCTATCCGAGGAGGTGAAAGAGTGGTCGGTATGTCCTACCAATGAGTCTGATGGCCGACTCGAGAGCTAGATGAGCCAAAAAATTTTAGACAGGTTCGGCCCTTTCAGAGAATAACAAGTCTACTCATGTATTCTTTGTTAGGGTGGTGTGAGATTAGAGTTTGAGTATAATAGAGTGAGTTGAGAGAGATCTAGCTGATGCGTAATCCTCCTCCTCTCTTCTGTGCGTGCCTTGTCCTCCCTTTTATAGTCCAAGGAGTAGTTACATAGGGCTTGGCGCATAAGAAAGCTTGGTCATAAATTAAAAAGCAAGTACAGACCAAAGCTGAAAAGTACAACATAATTGCCTCGGGATCTGCTAGTCATAACCATCTTGTGTGCAGTGCTGTCGGATGACGCCATCCCCTGGCAGCATGTCCCATCCTTATTTTATCTGCGAGCCTTATCGAAGAAGCATCTCTCTCGAGGATGGCCCGCTCCTTTTTCTGGTCGAGGTCGTGCGCGTAGGTCAGGCTAGGGAGAGCCGTGATCGAGTCAGAGGGCAGAGGTCGGGCTGACCATCCTTGCCCGAGGTCCGACTTCTGACCCCAGCCCGAGGACTCCTGGTCCGATCGGTCTGACCTACGTGGGCTATCCCGGGATAACATCCCACACAGATATAATAGAGAAAAAAATATAAGACAATAGCCCTATAAGACTATAATAAAAAAAACCAACCAAGCTAAGCACCTACAATATGAACTCCCACCATTGGGAATAAACAAGGGCACCGACATCCACACACACTCATCTCTATAACTAATTACTTGGAAGCTAGTATAAAACATCAATTCAATCACAGTGTATCACAAATGTTTGTAACAAAAAATATGCAAGCGTATCTTTTCCCTATATAAAAACTATACAACTCAATTCGGTTTTATTTGATTTTCGTCCTAATTCGATAATAGATAAAACAAAACCATGTCCCTAGTTTCGTATCCCTATGTCAACTCTTGACGGTTCACAAGGACATGGTACACGTTTCATGTACACCGCACACTACGTTGCACGGTATCCAAACCATCCAAAGCTCGGCGAGGAGTACGTGTGCAGGGGCACATGAGACAAAAAGAGGTGGTCGCGAGAAGCAAAGCAATCATTTGCATTCACTTCGCTTGTCGAAGCGCCTTCTCCTCCATGATTTCTCTCAAACCAGATCCTCTGACTTAGTCAGGTGACTTTTACTAACATAAGGTCTCATACGTGTGGAGTTCACATGTCAGTGACTCAAAGTCATCTGACTTTAAGTTAGAGGAGCCATTTCTAATTCCTCCTCCGTCCTCCCCACAGTCCCCGGCGCACTTCCACTACTACAAAAACATGTATAGGTGTCGGTTCAACAAAAACTGATACCTATTAAAACAATAGGTAGTGGCTCTAAAGAAAAACCGACACCTATACTATAGGTATCGATTTTTTTAAAAACCAACACATATAGTATAGGTGCTGGTTTTTTTATAAAAACCGACACTAAAACACCGACACCTATGACAGATCCGAGCCGACGCGGGACAACTGAGCCTTATTCAGAAGATTCTCCATCACTCTCCTCATCCTTATCTCTTCTTCTCACTCTCTCACTCTCTCTTCTCCCTCCATATGCCGGGCGGCGGGAGGCTGGGGCGGCCGAGGCGGCGGGTGGCGGGGCGGCGTGCGGCGGCGGAAGCCTCTCTTCTCTCTTCCCTTATCCTCTCGATCCGCGCCCTCCTCTCTTCTCTTTATCTATCTTTATCTCTGATTCTCCGCGCTCTCTCTCTCTTCTCACAAGTCGGTGGCGGGAGACGGTCTCCTCAGGGCGGCGGGAGGCCGAGCGGCGATGGGAAGGGCAGGCGGAGGAGCTCCCCTCCGCCAGATCCGACGAGAGGGGCGACGGAGCTGAGGGGAGGGCAGGCGGAGGAGCTCCCCTCCGTCAGATCCGGCGAGAGGGGCGACGAGGCTAAGGGGAGGGCAGGCAGAGGAGCTCCCCTCCGCCAGATCCGATGGGAGGGGAGGCGGGGCTCAACGACGATGGCGGGACAACGACATTTTTTTTGTGATTTGTGGATTTTTTAAATCAAAATTTGTGTTGTGATCTATAGATTGGATATGTGCATGATTGATATGTGGAATCGTTCTTGTGTTCTTGTGTTGTGATTGATATGTGAAATCAAAATTTGTGTTGCGATATGTGCATGATTGATATGTGGAATCGTTCTTGTGTTGTGATTGATATGTGGAATCAAAATTTGTGGATTGATACTGCTCGGCTCAAAGCAAGCCCAAGCCGAGCCGAGCCAGATTTTTTTATTTTTTTAAATTTTAAAGGTGTCGGTTCTTAAACCAACACTTATTTGTCTTCGAATAGGTGCCGACTAATAGTTGCCGGTTGAAAAAATCGACACCTAAATGGGGTTCTCAACTGACACCTATGTCTATACTAGTGTCTCCTCGCGGACTCTTCCTTCTTCCTCTCCTACTCCCCTGTCCCAACGTCCCTCTCCTCCACCTCCTGGCTGGCGTGTGGAGGTGGTTGGGCTAGGTCGGCTTTGTGCGTGGCCAGTGGGAAAGCTTAGCGGGCGCCGACTGCGCAGGGGTTTTGGCGGGAGCGGACTTGGCGGCGACGGCGCTGTTGTCCTGCAGCTACGGGTGTCGCAATCTGGGCTCCAGACGATGTGGCTTTTGCCCTAGCTTTCCAATTCCCAACTGCTTGTCTTGTACCACTTCCAGTAGTAATTTGTACTCTCATACACTTGCCTCATCGCTATGATTCTCGTCCTCTCCGACCGTATATAACCATGGTCTACCGCTCGCTCTTAGTACTATTACAACATCATTTTCTTATGAATATGGCAACGGCGTACCTAAGATTTTTTAACTAGAGTTTGAAAAAGTAGTTAGTTCATAAAATAACATAATATCTTATTATTGTATAATATTATGTATTTTCAATATTTTATTCTAAATAGTTATAATAATGAACATTATTTTTTTTAATTTACATCTTATTTTCTATATTATAAGTTATTTTAGTTTTTTTACCCTAATTTTAATTTCTCCAACATTAACCGAGTTTAGAGAAAAATGCATGAACATATATATAATAACAAATAAATGTTGTACCCATATAATTAATTTTAAGTTATATAACACGACATAAGACATGCAATATATAAAAAAGTCACAACTTAGTTGAGCAATATTTACAGTGCACTGTTGATCATTAGATTCATAACAAATGTTACTCTCTAATTTATCCATGTAAATTATAGATATGTATATGACTATATGTAGCATTGTATATTATCTTCTTATATTATTAGTTAAGAGAATTCCATATTATGTTGATGAAAAAATATCTCTTAAATTCTAAAACTAGTTAAGCAACTTGGATGTCATGGTAACTACTAGTAACTCATGTAAAATTTACTACTAACTAATATATTAATATGTCATGGGAATTACTACTAACTTATGTAAAATTATAAATAATATATATTATATATCATGCATGTATGGTGGCTAGAGCTAGCAATATCATTATTGAGAGTAGAGAAAAAATAAGATAACAAGAAGAAGATGGAATAGTAGAAAATTCCAGAGTAAATTTTTAGTTTTACCTACACTGTGGTAAAGAATAAATTTATGTTAAAATTATGAAATTTTAATAATATTATTAAAATATTGATAAATTTGATTATATTATATTTTTAAAATTATGGATATGAGTAATTTCTTCCTTCGTGTGTGTGGTTAGTGAATAACTTCCTCTATTTCTTAGTTTCTCTCAAAGTCCTCTTAGGATGGCACGTTGAGCGGTTGAATCAAATGGAAAAATAATTTGATTAGATTATTCTTATTGGTAGTCTGGTCAGTAATATTAATTATGACTAGCTATATCTTTTGGTGCCACATTTTTCAATAAAAAACAAAACATATACTATGACTTCCATATATTACAATTTCAATTCCATATATTTATACTATAATTTTTAAATCTTAGAACATGCTTTTCAATGCTCATCATATAGGAACTATGAAAAATGATTATATATTTGATTAAAAAATATTAGTTTAAAATAACATATAATTAAAAAGAAAAATCAAAAAAATGTTAGAAAAGGTATCAATATTTCATATTCCTGGGTGGCCAAGTATCCGTGTATAATTGTGCCTAAGAAGGAAGAGAAAATCATCATGCAGGGTGCCTTGAGGATATTTTCTCGTTCGCTCGAGGTCAATTCTGACTCCTCATGGGGGGTGGATCCCCTAGAGTTGATGCTAAAACCACCTGTTAACACCAAATTTTAGTAAGGTTCTTAGTGAATTCGGTTAAGGAAAGATGTCAATCAACCGATGGAAGTTTATAAAAAAACGAGTTCAACAAGGAATCATGAAGACCATGGCATCACAATTTAATTCTATCTAGGCAGGATTTAGTAATTTCCTTTTATGTTTATAAAGTTTTTGTCTAGTGTCTGACTAGGACTTGTATCTTCCTTTTGTATTTAGGAAACATGTGTCATGTCCAATTAGGACTTGTATCAACTGAGGATATAAATATGTATGCACAGGGTCTTTGTAATACATCTCCACAAATCAATATAATCAATTTCGCCGCATCATCTCCCTCAATTCAACGAAGTCTTGCTTCTCATGAGGGGCTACATCAGTTAAGTTCGAACTCCAGTGGGAGGGTAAGTCTCGTCCACCCGACAGTTGTATCAGCTAGGACTTTCCCGCTTTAGTCTGATATTCTAGTAGATAGGCTACCAACTTATCTAATATATTTTGTTCTGTCTAAGGCTGCATCGGTTAGGTTCAACCTTTTTGTTTGATCAAGATATATCCATCATATTTGTATAAATCTTGTTGGTTTATCTAGTTTATTTTATCAAACGTAATCCCGTACTATCTCGGTTAGGTCCAATCTTTTAGACTGTTGCTCATAATCTAAATCTTGTTAAGCCGATAGGTTTTATGCTAAGTTTTATTGGAGTGCTAGCCAATAAGTTATCTTTACATTACATTCAGCCGATCTACAAAGATAGTGTGATTAATCTATTTTTTATCAGCCTAGTTTTGTTAACTTCAATCTTATACTGTCTCGGTTCGGTCCGATCTATTAAGGTTGGTTTTAATAGAATGAAACTTGATAGCTAGTAGGTTTCATCCCTTCAGAAAGCTGGATAGAGTCGATATCATTATTTATCTTTACTTGTATATATCATGCTAGCATCAGTTTTCTACCAATGTATAAGAGTTTTGACAGATATCAGCTACATCAGATCTACATCGAACTTCCAGCCGATGTATGTTGTAACCATCAGACTTGTGCATCTACTACACTGTATCGGCCGATTGATTTATTGACCAAATTCTTTCTATCATCTTTATAAGAGTGTTTACCTGATTGTTTGATTCTATATTGGATACATAGCTGACTATTCAAAACCCTATCAACATCGGCTGATCTCGCTACACCACACCGGCCTATTGACCGATTGGCTCCTTGATCTTATACAATCTGTATATCTATCTTGTTAGTTATAAAATCAAACTAACTGGTACACCCTGAACTCGATTGATAAGATTTGCACTAGAGCTAAGCAAATCTCTCAGGACTTAATGTGTCGAGACAAATTTCCCGTCAACACCACCCGATGTAGTTGCAAAAATGTCAACCATCCATATGTTTCTATCAGTTAAGATTATTTTCTCCCAATTAATTCTCTTAATCAGTGTTGATTTAGTGAGAAAATATTTTCCTTTTCAATAATGAGATAAGTAACATAGAATGTATATCCCCGTGAGATCGGTATATCCTCTTTTGCATATTGAATTTTTTTGTCTCGAACAACATTACTTGTAGAAGAAAATGCATATGTTTTGTAGATTATATTGTGCTTACATGTTATTTTGGTAAAAGATAAAAGAGTGCATTTTTTTAGTGTTGGTTGGAGCGTAATCGCTGTTATGGAAGGGAATATCTTTAAAAAGTAGTTTCCCTTTAATTCTACACTAATCAAGTTAATTAGGTACGATGAGGTGTATTAATCTATCTTATCCATATAAATAGAAGAATGGCTATAAGTTTGCTAAATCCTCCTATAGGTTGTCAAAAGGGACATGTATTTCCGTGTTGGCCCAAGCATGCATGTACAGTTCACAACCCAGGAATAGCACGACCCGTCTAGCCATGTCGTGCTTGGGACGCCACCCCAACCCCAACTGCTAACACGATAAGTGTGTGTAGTAAGCCAGCACGACATGGCCTAGGAATGGCACGGCATGACCTGACCCGTGCGGCATGGTGGCGACTAACGATCGGCGCCGGCCAACAACCACCAGTTGAGCAACCATCATCCGAGCAGGAGCTAGGAGGAAAGAAGAAGGGAAGAATCAAGGAAGCTAGGGGCTCGGGGCAGAGGAAGCGATGATAAGCGCTCATCCATGTAGGCCTGCACGACGGCGCCTTTCTGAGTATATCGGTCGTTGAGGGCTCACCGGCTTGGGATGAAGGAAGTAGGAATAAAAGGGCCACAATAGTGATTGACGAGGAGGAAGAGGAATGCGCTATCGGTGAGCAGAGGACCTCGCTAGAGCTTCACTGAAGTTTGTGCGGTGAGATGCAACGGACTATTCACGTTTTTATTCTTGGTGTATATTGAATTTGGGTTATGGGTCTCCACATAACCCATGTACTACAATTGTACCAGGCCGACACAACATGACCTAACATTTCATTGGGTTGTGCCTAAGCTCCAGCCTCAGCATGTGGGTCAGCATGACTCGGCCCATTTGGTGAGCCGTGCCTAGTCGGGTTATGGCCAAACATACCTATTTATCCACCGTCTCAATTCTATAAAAAAATAAAATAAAAATCCATCGTCTTAACGGCCTAGCCCTAGGGGATCCTAAGTTCCTGTCCCCTTGTGAGTTATGCTGATTCCTGACAAGGAATTTAACTATTTGGCACTTTTACGAACGGCCACTCGTGAGATGTCATTCTTCTGGATGAACGTACAGAAATGACATTGGAGAGAGAGAGAGAGCGCGTAAATTTTTACAAATTGCCAATTTGCATGTGTGAAAGGATATGTCACCTTGCCAACATGGACATGGGCATGAAAATGACCCATTTGCCCTTGGTTTGACCTCAGTGTATATTGAGTATGCCAAAACATACAAATACGATATTTTATCAATTGTATACTATATATACTAGCATATCAATAGGTTTATCATGTTTCAGTTTTTTTATGGATTTATCACATGCAAAAATTTAGTATTGTGAACAAGTATAAGAGGATAAATTTGTAACAAAAAATATTTGAAGTACAATAAACCTGTTGGATCTGCTAGTGTGTATATATATATATATTTGTATATAGTTGCTTAAATATTGCAGGTGTATTTTTATTGGCATACTCAGTATACATTAAGATCAAATGAAGGTAAACGGGTCATTTTAATGTCCCCCTCCATGTTGGCAATGTGACAGATTTACTCTCTCTTCAGTGGCTTTTTGTAAGTTCATCCGAAGAGTGACATCTCAAGAGCCGGACCGAACCGAGGGTTTAACCAAAAAACCAAAGTCATGCCTAGTCCGGAGTAGTAATTAACCTGAGAAAAATCATTTAAACCAGACGGTTTTCTACAGAACCGAAGGAAAACTAGGGGGACTAGGGATCGAACCCTCGACGGTCAAGACCTGTGGTTTCTTTCACGACCTTACCTAACCCTTGTATAGAAAGAATGTATAGGAAGTGAGCAAATCAAAGGATATACACCCAACTCTTAAATTTTCTAAGCTAAATAGTTGGGTCCATTATTACCTCTAACTGCATACATGCATGCTACAATGATTTTAGAAACAAAACAAATATATTTTACGTTGATGAAACCAAAGTTCTCAATAAAATATATAATTTTATTATTTTATTGAACCGATGGTTGAACCGGTCAACCGATGAATTCACTGGTTTGAACACCGGTCCAGACCAAGGGCATCCCAAAATTCTATTTCCAAAATTTTAGTTATGGGAATACTAAACATAGAATTTGAGATGTTAAAATTTCCATCCCTCCAACTGATTAGCTATAATTGGTTTCCTAAAAACAAAAAGGTAGACCCTAGAAAACTATCAACAGATATCTGTTTTCACCCCTCTCCTTCCTATGAGATCACATCACGCTTGCGCGCGTGACCTGACCGCTCCGCCTCACCATGCCGCTTCGCCCTCCATGCTGGCAGATCGATCCCGCCGACGCACCCCAAGTTTTCAGCACCAGCAATTCCAGCAGGCGGCGACAGCAGCAGCTAGCAGCAAAGCACAACTAGCTATTGCAACAGCAAACAAGCAGAACATCAGCAAGCAATCTGCAGCAGCAAGCAGCTCGAGCAGAAAGTAGCATGCAGCAGCAGCTGCAGCCATCAGCTCCAGCAGCAAGTAGCAAGCAGCAACAACATTTCAGTTCAGCAACAGTGACCAGCAGCAACACTTATCAGAAGTAGCTTGGATATTTCTCAATTACATTAATTTGAGTAGAAACTCCAACATTTATAAAGTTCAGCCTGAAAGGTAAAAGGGCAAATATTCTCTTATTGCCTCCTATGGAAGTAGCAAGTAGCAAGTAGCAACCAGACACAGCAACACACAGCACCAAATTCATTAAGAATACATGGTCATTTCTGAAAATATGTCCACCTACTGTTATTTCTGAAAATGCAAGATCTGTTACAGATAGTACATGTGGTTTATACAATTTCTGAATTGTATAAATTTGACACTACTGTCCAAATTTAAACATGCACAGATCATATTAGCCCTGGCATCTTAATTTATGAATAACAGATAGCACAAGTGGCTTGGATAATTTCTGAATTATATAAATTTGACACTATAAATTTTCTCTCTATTCACTGTAAGAACAAAACACCTAAACATTGAGCTTTTTGCAGACTTATTACAAAATACAAAGATAAAAAAGGGCAACTTTTCCATTTTGTACACTTATCGTTGTTGATTTGTAACAATTGGTTACCGCTAAGGTAGGGTGGCAAATTTCATGATTATCAATATGAAGTTCAAATGTACCACTCAACTACAAACATTAGACTCAGCAGCAGGAAAAGATACTGCGCTTACAAAGGACTTGAGATGTAGCAATGATCAAGAATCGGGGACAGACTTAACTCTTCATCACCAACAGACCAAGCCGGGCGACAGAGCGGATTGCGACAGGGCGCGGGGCTGATTCTCGCCGTATCGTGGTGGCCCTCCGAATCGAGGCGGCGGTGTTTGTTGGGGGAGCGGCAACGACTGTCCTCCTCCAGCCATCGGTGGAAATACGGTCGACGCCGCCATACCATGCGCCGCCCCCCTCGAAGAAAGCCGACGCCGGGGAACCATGGGGAAGCACCGGCTGCATTTTGGCCTGTTGCGAGGAAGAGGACACCGTTGGCGGACAAGGTCACCAAGAGGAGCTGCTTGCGGGAACGTTTCGGTTTCACCAAGCGCGTGCAACAGAGCGACGAGCATGTATTGCGAGCGAAATCGATTCGCTATAACTATAAGGGAGAACGAACAAGCAGGACTTGGGAACAGGATAGATCGGGAGAGCCAGTAGAGAATTTGTTGGAACCAATTTTTGAACAAAAATCCCCAAAATACCTTATCTTTACTGTTATAAAAATTAAAGATATTTTCACTGAAATTTTGGTATTCATTTGTGGTTGAGTTATTTTTTAATTGGTTGTATGTAGCCGGTATCCAATTTAATATGAATCTAGAATAACTATTATACACTTATCCTCCCAGACAACCCATTCCCCTTTCCCTCCCAGCCTAACCCAACCCAATCAGCCCATACCATCCCGCCATTCCGTCCGATGTGTCTTCACTCGAAGCCACGCACGTTTTTCCCTGAGCGGCTTCTTTTTCTCTCTCTCTCTTTTTTTCTTTTTCTCATTTTCTTTTCTCCCGATCATCCTGATCCTCTTCGGCTCCTTTCAATCTTCTCTCTTTTCTCCTTCTTTTCTCTTTTAGTATTGGTAAAAATCTGTCACCATACATAATTTATAATTAATTTCAGTCAGGTCTAGGATCAATCATCTGATAGGCTTGTAATTGTACGTACGTTCGTATATCACCATCACAGACATCTATATCCCCCTTCTTACTATTTTTGTCCCCGTGCTTCTTACTATTTTTATTTTTTTCTTTGCTTCTTAGTCAACGCTATTATTTTGATTATAACCAACGTCAGTAATTAATAATTTGTAGCCCGAAATCTCGTATACAGTGAATATTAGCATAGCTATAATGTAAATATTAAAATTACTATGTAGTTTTGAAAATTTATCGTGTACTTTTTAAAAAGTACAATATAATTATAATGTACTTACAGTCTACATGTATGTAATTTACATTTGCTAAAATTTGAGGCATCATAAATATAGGTAAATATAGGTAGTACCTTCTCTTTTTTATTTTTTTCTCTTATAAATTTGTCTCATCATAAATATTTTTCTTTTAAAGTTATCACTTTTTAAGTTGTGTATGTAGTAAGCTTTACAAATGTTTTTTACTAGTTAAAAACTTTCACTAATTGAATAATTAAAATTTCAATCTTTAGTTGGTGAGATATAATAGAATACACATACGCAACTTATGAAATAACTATCCATCAATTTGTATGATGACGCATGAAGCGAGCGTAACCGGGTTCGGGTTCAATGTTATATATGATTTTTACTTTGTTTTTCCATTGTTTTATTTGTTTTGTTTTGATTTGTCAATTAAATTAATAAAGTTTTTATCAACCATAACAATTGTTTTTACATGTATTTTTGCTAGTAGGAAATAATATTAGGAAATAATAACTATGCTCAGGTGAGGCAATCCGCAGGAGGGGCAAATAGTTAAATTGCCCGATTCCGGACCCTCGTCGTCAGTTTGCCCGCTGCCGCCGCCGCCGCCGCCGCCGCCGATCCCCGTCCGTCCCGCGAGCGAGCAGGGGCGCCGTCGTTCGTCCTGCTGCTTCCGCCGCATCCTGGTGAGCACATCCTCCGCCACCGCCGCCTACGCCGATCCCCATCCATCCCGCGAGCGAGCAGGGGCGCCGTCGTTCGTCATGCTGCTTCCGCCGCATCCGTTACGCACGTCCTATTTCCCATCTCTCTCTACCCACGCACTTTTTATCGAATTTGCGTTAATCCTAGCTTCTGTTCTAGAAATTTGCCTTAACCTTAATACTAATAACAGTTTGTTTGTTCCCAAAAAGTTTGGGGGTTCAACTGAACCCCCATGTCCCATGTTAGATCCGCCCATGGAATATGCAAGTATATCTGTTAATTCATCCCAATGGCAGCTGTTTGATCTTTTGAACCCAGTTGCTCAACTGATTGCGTTGTACTGTACTACATCTGCTGTATGATTGGAGAAATCAGTATTGGCATAATTCCCTGATGAATGTGCATTTCTCTCCATCATACAGAATTGGGGTGAAGATGGCTGATGTGGAGAAGCAACAGCCTCATCAGCTCAGTGGTGTGTCCAGGGAGCAAGACAGAGTTGCCAAGGCGAGTTTGGGAAAAGAGCATGTGCCAGGAAGCGAGCTCTGGACCGACGGGCTCATCTGTGCTTTTGAGCTCATAAAAGGTCACAAGAAGCTGGTTCAGCACAAATCATGGCCGACGATTGATGGCATGCAGGAGAAAGGGGTCCCTGAGCATGTGAAGCGGCACATAAGCACCGGCCATCATGTCACGACCCTGAAACCAGAAGAGTGCGATGTGGTGGAGAATCCCCACCGGACGGAGTTTGCTAATGATCCTTCTTTGTTCAAAGATAGGCCAGTGCATGCCAGGGAAATCCTGGATCACAAATGGGTGCCTATCGGATGGTCTAGGATTGCTGAGCTGGTACAGAGGGTTCAGTCTGATGCCAGCTGGGAGAGTGAGCAGGTCGAGATGACCGACAGTGAGGATGATTACACCGTAGCTGATCTTGCAGCTCCATACTGGCAGCGTCCGGTAGGACCTACATGGTGGTGCCATGTCACTGCAGGCCATCCCTCGGTCGACGCATGGTTAAATAGTGCTCACTGGATGCATCCGGCTATAAGAACTGCATTGAGAGATGAAAGCTTGCTGATAAGTGATCGGATGAAGTACCTTCTCTATGAGGTTGTCTTTCTTATTATCATTTGTCCGAGTCATTTCATAATTTTATATACTTATTTTTCTTCCTGCAATCTGTCCATGATTCAATACCTGTTTAATCATTCTACAATTGAATGCTCTGCAATCTGTAGTGCATCATCTGCCTGAACTTTTATACTTGCTGTAAATACACCTGTTTCTTTTATTCTATACTTTTCCATGTTTCATGAAAAAAAACGAATTAACTGTGGAGCTGTAGGTTTGTTTTTTATGGTCATGATTAATTGTGAAGACCTTTAAGAATGCACTTACAGCATTTGTGTTCAAGAACACACCCTGACCTTTCCACAATATTCTGAACACCTCTGTAGTGTGTACACATTATCTGCTATACTAGTATACTCCTCTGTTCTATGAGGACATGTCTTTTCGTAGATTTCCTTTATTTAACGTGTTCTATACTTCTATTGAACTATTTTTTTCTACATTTGTGTAATATTGCCAAAATAATCTCTGTCATGGAGTATATGCATATATGGCTATGATAACTGTGCCCTATCAACCTGAATAAGTAGGCAACAATATTTACTGTTTGGTCAAATCATTTTGCATTGTTTTTTTCCTAAGAGTTGTAGTTTCTTATGTCCAAATCAATAATTTCTCAAACTTTGCTGATTTGGATTGCTTCCAGAATAGATAATCAGCCTGACTATTTCAATGAAATAGTCATGTGCATATTAGATGCATACAATAGTTGATGTGCATAGCAGATTTATTCTATAAACTTCTGTTAGCCATTCAGGTCCCAGTTAGAGTTGCAGGGGGACTGCTATTTGAACTTCTTGGCCAGTCAGTCGGAGATCCAAACCGTGAAGAGGAAGACATACCCATTGTGCTTCGGTCTTGGCAGGCACAAAACTTTCTTGTGACCGCAATGCATGTCAAAGGCCCTTCATCCAATATAAATGTTTTAGGAGTGACTGAAGTGCAGGTACTCTTCATGAGACAAAGGCTGAATTGTAGGTATGAACTGAATAGTATTTAGCTTGTGTTTTTCATCTTAATATGCTTGTGGAACTCTGTGCAGGAGTTGCTTAGTGCTGGTGGAAGTCAAACACCTAGATCAGCTCATGAAGTTATTGCACATTTGATCAGCCGTCTTTCACGATGGGATGACAGGTTCATTCTATGTTCAAACTTCTACTATTACCATCACTTTTCATTTTATTTTCTTAGGATGTTTTGTCGTAGGAATAATTATTTATCAATAAGAAAATAATTCTGTTTCTTCTGTGTAATCATATGACACTTCTTTTTTTTACCTAACTGAAGCTTATCATAAAAATAAGTTTATCTTCATATATTGTACTGTTGATAAACTTATGCCTCAGGCATGCCAAATGGACCCTTGGTATTCTGTTTATCTGCATATAAAAAAAATCGATTCGATATGAGGATTTTCAGGAGCAATTTGTTCTATCTATGCATTCTCTATATCCCATTACCTTGTTAACATTACTGAACGTCTACTGTCTAGTTTGTAAAAGCAGATGCATATTATTTGCTTTAGGAAGATATTTTTTGTTCTTGATAATGATAAAATTGAGCATAACTAGGGGAAACTGGTCGTTTTCCCAACAATAAGAAGAAAGGCACCAAAATTCAAGTTGAAGAGGACTTGAACTTGCGCGATGCACAGTCACCAATTTATGCACAATTTTAATTTATTGGCATGATAAAGATGCTATTATATATTTTTTATCTAGCCATATTAACTTGTCCGTATAGCATTTTTTAATCAGAAAACCTAACATTTTAATTCATTTTAGTCATTCTTTCTTTTATGCCTGCAACTGTACTTGCTGTAGCAAAACAGTGGTGTCTACTCATGGCAAAGAGACTAATATTTGTGTTATTTTATTTCAGGTTATTCCGGAAATATATCTTTGGCGAAGCTGATGAAATTGAACTGAAGTTTGTGAATAGGTGAGGAAGCTGAACGGGCATATCTCAACTAGCAGAGCATATTATTTGAATTGATGGGTCAGTGCCCTAAAATGAGATGATTTCATAACATTTTAAATTACCTTACATATCCAAATAACCCTTTTGCAGGAGATATCGTGAAGATCTAAATCTAGTCAGCATCATATTGAACCAAGAAATTAGAAGGTTAGCAACACAGGTAAGTATGTCACCCTAATCCTTCTATATATAATTACCTCGTTGAAAAATAAAACACCAATTTATTAGAATGGCCGATGTGCTGTTTCTATTTGTTGAAGTAATAATACACAAAAAAAATTGTATAGCATAGATCTAAAATAGGAATTGGATTATATCTAGTGACTTCTATTCAGATAAGTGTGCAATTATGAACAGAACAATTTAGCATATTCAAGTTCCACCTGGCATTTGTGCATGCTATTCTTTATTTTTTTAATACTTAATGATCATGAGCCCGTGCTACAGGTAATCAGAGTTAAATGGTCTCTGCATGCAAGGGAAGAGATCATAATCGAGCTGCTTAGACATTTGAGGGGAAATACCACAAGAGTTATTCTAGAGAGCATTAGAAAGGACACAAGGGAAATGTTGGAGGAGCAGGAAGCTGTCCGTGGTCGCTTGTTCACTATTCAGGATGTTATGCAAAGCACTGTTCGAGCATGGTTACAAGTATGCACACTTTTGTTAATTTCAACACAGACCTAGAGCTATTTTGCATTCTTACAGTGGACTTGACTTGTTATTGATAGCCAAGTTTTGCTCTTCTCCAGGATAGGAGCCTTCGTATCACCCACAACTTGGCTATTTTTGGAGGTGGCGGCATGGTTCTATCCATAATCACTGGCCTTTTTGGAATCAACGTCGATGGCATACCGGGAGCGCAAAATACTCCATATGCTTTTGGCTTGTTCGCAGGACTTCTCTTCTTTGTAGGAATCGTCCTTATTGGGGTAGGAATACTCTATCTTGGGTTACAAAATCCAGTGACCAATGAGAAGGTCAAGGTGAGGAAGCTGGAGCTCCAGCATCTTGTTTCAGCGTTCCAGCATGAAGCAGAACAGCACGGCAAGGTGAGGGAAGGTCTCAGCCGGCACAGCTCGTCTCCTAAGTCGTCGGCGGCCTCTGATGAAGGCTACATTCTAATTTCTTAAGACCTTGTTCGGTTAATCACCCACGAGGGATGGGTTGGAGGGGATTGAGGTGTCAAATTAATCCCCTTCAAATCCCTTAATCCTTTTGTGCGAGAGATTCACTGTACAAGGCCTAAAAGGGATTGGAAAAGGAATATGTACAAAGGGATTTGACAAAAAAAAAAAGGATTTCCGGATAGAAGAGTTCTTGATAAGGACTAAAGTATAAGCCATATAACCGTGTTTGGTGATCTGAATATAGGTTTAGATTAGAGTATAACGGTTGACGTGATATGCTACGGATATACTTGTATCTGGGAAGTATAATCACTGAGGAATATGAGATCAAAATGCTAATAAATATGAGTAACGGGCTGGCCTCCTTCTCTGTATACCACCTGAGGTGTTCTGCCATTGTACTCGGAGGTCCAAATTCAGGAAGGATAAGTCCCTTTGTCTGCCTGCAAAGGAAGTTCCTTTGTTGGCCTGTGACGGTCGGTCACGTTTAGCGATGACCGATCTGATGCTAACGTTTTTTTGTCTATGTGTTGAAACGTTGATGTATGGGCGGTTGTTTTTTTTTTCGTTTTTTCCTAGATGAACCACGGGCACGGGCACATGACGAAAGAAAACTTCAGTGCGTTGAGACCCAATGTCACTGGTTTACTTCCTCCATTTCAAATTACCTTTTAGTTTTATCTTAAATCACCATTTTTTGAAAAAATATATAGTTTAACATGTTAATTATATATTATGAATGTATTTTTCATGGTAAATCTAAATACACAAATCCTATAATGTTAAGCTATATATATTTATTGAATTAATGATAAAGATATAAATGTTTGATTTAGAATATAACTATAACGGCATGTAATTTAGAAGACTATATATTTTGTTTCGTACTTTAGGTTGACGCAATCTTGGCATTGTTAGGTTGATGCAATATTGGGATTGCATGATTTGCATCGGCACTATCAGCAGCCCTGCGCTCACGGCATGCACACAGTGCCTTGCAGACGAACCTTGGATCAAAAATCGATTAGTGCGACTGCATGGTAAAATTAAAAATTGCCGCTAATCAAGTACTACTAACCAGCTCTTTCGAAGCCATGAGTACCCTTTTCTAGCCTATAAAGCAGCTGTAAGCCAATTGCACTTTCAGAGTCGAATCCTCATCGAATGGTGTGTCTGGAAAGCTATGAAATGGAGGGAGTGCAAGTAGGTGAAGGACAAAAGGCACCAATGATTATCTCAGCCACTCAACTCAGTCCTTCAGAAGAAAAAGGAGGAAGGTGGCAACACTTGCAAAACAAGCAGGCACTAACCATTGGCATCCTGTAATCATGTGCATGCATAAAAAAAACAAATCACCAAGGTGCAAGGACCAAACAAGTTCCTCTGAATTTTATCTAAGGAAACTTGGGGAATGATTAGTTCCAGTAGTCAGTTAGTCACTGACAGGTGACATCAACTATCTTCCCAGTCACTGACAGGTGACATCAACTATCTTCCCAGAAAAAGTTCTCTGCTCATCTGTCACAAATTGTAAGTGTGAGAAGATCACCATGTATTTGTAACTGTGCACTCCTTTGATCCAAACTAGTGATGGAGAAGAAAATTTTCACACATGGTACACCAACAAAACTTTGTACTTCATGGTAAAGCTGAGGATCGACAAGGGTTCTTTACAAGGGTAACAAAATCTGGTTACTAGCCATTCATGCCTTCGAGGTCAGTTCCTCCTGATAACTTAAATGGTATATAGATGAAGAAGGTGCTTCTGTGCTCCCCTAAAACAAAACTACACATATCCTAGAGTAAACAAGTTGGAGGACTCATCTACAGAAAACAAAGTACGGGGATATTTTAGGGGAGCATAGAAGCACTTCTCAAAAAGAAGAAAACAGAAAGAAAGGGAAACGAACGATTCCTATGTTTTTGTCTTCCAGCATTTTCTAAATGTAAACCTGTTGCAATCACAGTATTGAGCTATACTGAATATTTGCCAAACCAGACAGGATTATGAAATAAGTTCATATGTCCTATTTTCTGACTGTTCAGCATTGGAGCCTCAGGAATCACCACTGTTTGAAATCTCCTCCGCAGACTGCTGCGACTCGATATCGACGCTTCCCATCGTCTGGCTGGGCCTTCTCTGATCCTGACAATAACAAAAAAGAAAACATATATTTGTTATATTGATGAGGTAGAAATAAGATCTCCAAGAAAGATGCTCATTTGTGTAAAATAAATAGTTGAAGAATGGTGATAAAAAATGCTCTCAGCGTACTTGTCGATATGCATTCTGGACTGCTTCAAGCATTTGGACAACATGACTCATTTTTGGCCTCTTGTCAGCATCTGGATCAACACACTTCAGGCCAACCAAGATTGCCCTCTTAAGGGCACGTTTCGGGGGCTTAATCTCAAGGTTTGGATCCACTACTTCCTCTGCCCTCTTGCTGCTGATCATCATTTTAAGCCATTCTACAAGATTTGTCTGAAATGACATACAAAAGTGGCTTAAGTTACTAGATGGTAGACTGGTTATGCCAATTGTTAAAAAAATGGGAAAACCTCTACCTCATCTGCAGGTTTACTATAATCAACTGGATCTCTAGCAGTCACAGATTCCAAGAGCACAACTCCGAAACTGTAAATATCGCTCTTTTCATTTAGCATCCCACTATTCGCATATTCAGGTGCAACATACCTAACAACAGATTAAGAAGAAAAATTAAGATATGCTTGTTTTCAAATTTACAGAGGACAAATAAAATAGAACAAACATGGAGTAAAAGAAAGCTATACCCATATGTTCCCATCACTCTTGTATTGATGTAGCTACTGTCGGAATTCAGTAGTTTGGCCAACCCAAAATCAGAAACCTTGCTGTTGAATTCGTCATCAATTAATATATTACTTGACTTGATATCTCGGTGTACAACTTTTGGGTCTATGGCTTCATGAAGGTATGCAAGCCTGAAAATCATGAAACTTATCTACATTAGCATGTATTGATCTTTAAAACCTGTCCTTATGTGAGAAGCTTTATTTCATGGAAAATAATTGTGAGGGAGGTCCAGGCTGAGATCTTACGCCTTTGCAGTGCCAAGGAGAATCTTCATACGGTTTTCCCAAGTGAGGATACCCCCGCTCATCGCCCCATGAAGCCATTGTTCTAAGTTGCCATTGTTGACATATTCATAGACAAGCATCCTGCAAGCAAATATCCAGAAAAGGTCAATGTACAGTGAGAAACAGGGGAACAAGGAAAACACGTACTGACGTATACACAAGAAAAGACACAATTTCCTTCTTGTGGTATTGATAATTCATTTTCCCTTGTGAACCTTAAGAACATAATGCGCGGTAGTAATATCACGATGAACTTGCACACGGTGGATTAATATAAATTGTGCTGAGCAGCAAAGTTAATTAAGCAGAACATAGGGAACTGAAAGTAAGAAATGATCACCTGTGTATCCCTTCCACACAGTATCCCAGAAGCCGCACCAGATTCTTATGCCGAACGTGACCGATGGCTTCAACTTCGACCCTGAATTCCTTCTCTGCTTGCCCCCTGCAAACCCAACAAACAAATCTTAGCTCCAGGTTAACATACAGAAAACTCAGTAAGGCAATATAAACTTACACATTGTTAAGGATCTTCTTCACAGCAACTTCAGTCCCATTCATCAGTCGACCCTTGTAGACAATTCCATAGCCACCCTCTCCAAGGACATTACTCTTTGCAAACCGATTCGTGGCGTACTCGAGGTCCCTCAAGGTAAACCAGTGACCCCATCCCAAATGTGATAGCTCAGGCAACCCAACCAGCGGCGAAGCGGACGCATACCCATACGATGAACTCCCTTTCCTACCCGGCCCAGAGCTGCTGTAATCTTCAGAATATGAGCTCCCAGCCTTCTCTATGTTGTACACTGAGCTGCATTGGCTGAATGCGTCGACATCGACAGATCTACTCTCTGCCAAGTGCGAAACACCCTTCATCTGTTCATATTTATCCTGCACTGGCATGATAGGTGTCCCACTGTCATGCAGGCTCTGTGCATCAACTCTGTCAACATTGATATCCTTCGACACAACAGGGATCTCCATCTGCGATCTACCATCAAAGCCTACCATCGTCTTCTTTTTCCTCCGCATAGAGAGCCACAATGCTATGATGAACAAAATCGCCATTAGTACCCCAATGCCAATGGCAATCAGGACCCATACTCTCAAGCGAAGCACGGGTGTTGTCTGTGACAGTGCTGAACTGATGGAGTTGCTGTCGGACGACATATCTATCCTTCAGTCTATCTACGATCAAGAATTGTATCAGAGATGCTCTCACAAATGCAAAATCTTGCAGGGATTTGCCAGCCGAATTTACAAACTTATCCTGATTGCTTTATCTGTGTAAAAAAGAAAAGGTACTCCATTACTTAATTCTGAAACCTGAACCAGCACATGAACACAACTATATAAGTAATAAAGCTGCGCGCATATGATAGCCCAATTCTTCCATGTTCAGGGGGGGAAAATATTCTCCTTCATATTACTGTATAGAACAATTCGCATAAGCAACCTAATCAAACAGCAAAAAAAAGTCCATTTCTGGGTCAAACCACCAGGGAGGCATGGATTCCTGATGGGACTCAAACTCTGAACTGTTCATTCAACAACCACGCCTATAGAAAACTATCAAATGCAAGATACAGGGTGTCCACCAAAAAAATCCGCACAATGCAAATTGCAAAACAAACCAGAATTCTACCGACACCATCCACACGCACACCGGAAATTCCCAAGTCCCGTCACAATTCAAAGGCACAGAGTCAAACACCTTCAAGATCACAGATGCCGACAGCCCCAAGAAACACGAGGAGGAAGAGACGGGATTACCTCCGCGGCGCCTTCAGCTCATCCCCATTGCGCAAGAATCCCATCAAGAACCCCCGCCGTGCCCCCCACCCCGTCGTCAGAGCTGCAAAAGAAAGAAAGCCGGAGGCTGTTCTTGCCCGCGTGTGGAGTGGAGTGGCGCGCACCGGAATGCGCAAGAAGGGCGAGCTGCCTTTGCTTCTTTGCAAAAGAGAGAGAGAGAAAGAGATGGAGAGGGAGCCGGAAAGACGAGCACTACACACATGCACACATGAAGAGAGAGAGAGGAGGAAGCTAGAGAAGGAGAGAGAGTAAAGGAGAAGCAAAGGGGAGAGGGAGGACTAGAGGAGAAGAAGAGGTTGCAGCGTTTGGAATTAAAGGGGAGGTGGGGGTGTGGAAAAGGAGAGAGACGCCGTTAATTAAAAAAAATGCAAGGAGGTTGTTATTTGGAAATACTCTAATACATGAATTAGGAAGGAGGAGGAAATTTAATTAATTAATGCTTGGGGAGAATGGCCTCGGTTGAGACCAGCATGTGGAGGGTGAGGGGGGAAAGTCAAACCTGCAGGGGATTATCTTTGCTTAGCTGGAAATGGAAATGCTTAACCTATTGGCATTATCGCGATATCTCACTCTTCTTCTTCTTTTATCGGATCTTACTTTTTAGCGAAGCATTGGGGTGTCTTTTTTATTGGTTTGTTGTTAATGTATGATTACATCTGTAATGAACGTTATTATTAACGTGGAGTACTCACTATAATTACTATAACGTATGGTCAATGCAGTCCATCTTGTACGTCGGGCATGCAGATTTGGCCGTATGCATGTTAGGTGTGGTTGCGAAGATGGCTTCCGTATGTAGCTCTTATGACATAAGGTAACCTTGATATAGCTTGTCGTCATGTGTTAACGTGAGTTAACACATATATTTATTATATTATTTTTTAAAAAAGTATTGACATGAATTTTTTGTTAATCTGACAATATGCTAATACCTTGCCCTTTTAACGAAGCATTCATCCGTAATGAACGTTAGCACAAATGTGAAGTAGTCGCTATGAACTATCGTGACACGTGTGAGCAATGCAACTCATCTAGTGTGCCATATAGGAAACCTATGACCATACAAATGCTACGCAAAGTTGTATGGATGATTAATAGTCATACAACATTTTGATACAACCAACATGAGTACGTGAGGAAATAAGGATGGTAACATATCTTTTATCAGTTTTTTGTCTTTTTTAGAAAACATTGACTTGCCTCCTTGGTTAGCAGGTGCCAATCAGGACCAAGCTCCTTTGACATAAAATCAGAGATACATGAGTCACTGACAGATGAGGCTCATTTTTTTGGTTCATATATCAGTGACTCATGTTCATCTTATGTATGTTAGATGAACATCTTCATATCAATCATGTTATTGTGACATAGGGGTTCTATGCATGTGCAACCCATCTCGCTGATGAAACTTCTGAAATTGACTGGATGCTTACCTAATGTGTCATGCTATGAAACCAATTTTTCCTATTACAAACCCAGATAGCCAGCAGATGAAACGCTTGGAAAGCTATCATGATATTGTAAGTTGTAAACACCTTCCAATGGTTGAATCATAGACTTCTTTTAAAACACAATACAGGACCTGGCTACCGGCGTCATGTTGTTTTGGTTAGATATTGAGTCTTCTTTAACGTATTGCTCTGTAAGTGAGTCATTGGCATGTAGACTTGTTAGTTATGGGATCCATATATCATCTACTCAAAGTTAGACGATAATACATATGTAAGAGGATCTGTTTCCGTTTATGTTTCGATCGTACGGAAATTCATCTTCTAACTCTTCAGGTTATAATGGCGATGCACAGTGCAATCTCAAATATGGTCAATGGAAAAAAATCATATATCATAATGATTAAGGTCTATTCACTGCTTAACATCATTGGTACCATGGCTGATAGCTGACTACTTTGAATGTCAGTTGTCCCGTTTGATCCGACGGATGAGATTGAGCTGGTGGCACTGTGTTGTCACTGTAGCTATCCGATGTGCTTGAGAGTCCATGAAAATCAGTTTGCTGTCTTTCCCTGGATCCTATTAATTGCCAAAAGGACGCCAATTTCCATATAGAAAAAGGACACCATTTTCTTGGGTGTACTTGGCGTTGGAGAGAACAATTTGATTATCTCGCCGCTTTAGCAAGATCTTAAGATACAACAATAAAAAAACAATTCTTTGCTGGTCAACTTACGGAGACGCGCTTGAGATATAAAAAATGAAATCCTATAATATTTTGATCAGTCTGCAGAAACGAAAATATTTTTTTTCAGTCCTGTATTGAACATGTTTAGCACGATAGACATTGAGAGAAAGCAAATTAAAGATGATGCTGTCGTTTCGAAAAAAACTAAAGCTGATGCTTTATTAGCCTAATTCATGTGACGTGTATTCGTACCGATACATAGCTAGTTAAGCTTTACATCAATAATAACAACCGAGTTGTTGAGTAGGGCATGCATATATGAACAATATGCCCTTTCCTAGTGCGCTCTCATGACAGTGGTTAAGGAGGACATAAGTTCTTTCGGTGCAGTTAAATACTCCTTTCATCACCAAGAGGCGATCAAGCCCCCATCTAATCCGGCTACGCTAACCTTAATTAATCTCGTTTGCTGGCTGCAACTACGGGTAATTAGGCCATTCGATCAGTCAGTCACAGTCAAGTCTTTGGAGAGGATGATATGTACTCTGAACACCTATAAAAATATATATATAAACGACAACTTTATGTACTACTTCGATCTGTGAATGCCCTAATAAGTTAGTGTCACTATTTTATCTGCACTCAACAAATGTTAGGTGTTGGTTACACAGCATGCATAATTGCGCTAACTTTATTCCAGGCTAACTATATGCGCACGCCTAGAGTTGGTTACTTGGTTAGTTGCTGCTCCCATCATGAACGTCTTTAATCATACGTAGCAGAGGACACTTCATTAGGCGCCCCTAAATGCCATTATGGCCAAGGGATAAATCACAGTTCACGCAGAGGCCCCATGCAATGGCCATACTGAATATCTGATTAGTTATCTGTCGCCTTGTTAGCTAACCCTAGATATATGTAATTATACTAACTTCTTTAAAACAAAAGTTACAATAAATGATTTTTTCTAAGTTTATAAAAAAACAGGGTAGTATTTTTAACACGAAATAAACATATTATAAAAATATTTAATATTAGATTTAATAAAACTAATTTGAGATGCAGATGTGGCTAGCTCATTTTTTTATAAACTCGATTAAACTTAAATAAATTTTGTCGATGTCGGAGATCGACACGCGGGAATCCGGGGGACCCCTTTTTGGTTCGGCACATGCGAGCGGTGAATCTGGGTTCAAACTCGCGGTGAAGTAGGATGAAAGTGGAAAGATGGAGGAAAAGTCGCGATCACAAGAGACACAGAGGCCTACTCCTGTTTTGTGTTATGTGATGGATGAACTACAAGAATTGATTGTTCTTCCCAGAGGAAGCTGGAGCTGAGGACTGAGGTGGAGTGCTTGGAACCCAAGACTGGAGATCCCAACAGGCAGGACCTCAGAGCTAATTTCCAGAACAGTGAAGGCACCTCCTTTTTTCAGAACCCCTCTATGAGGGACTTGGGCCTCCTTTTATAGTGTAAGGGGACACCACAGTAGTCCTGGTTTTTCTCTACTTCGCTCCATGTGGTGGAGCGGTTCTTGCCCTGTTTTGTCGGAGAAGTTACCCCTATCTTTGTTCCTGTTGCCACGTCATGGGAGTTGGTGGAGAAAACAGGCGTCGTGGCCACCATGCTGCTGACGTGAGGATGGACCAACCTACCTACTCCAGTGGCCTACCGGTCGCCGGCCTTTCACCCGGGAGGCGCCACGCGACACCCCCTGGCCATGTTCTCTCTCCCACGCGGCCGCCCAATGCATTTAATGCGACTGGACGGGGCGTGAAGGGAGGCGTGCGTGGAATGACCGTGCTACCATACCGCGGTCGCCGTCAAAGACTTTATACCCCATATCTCTCGAGTCGGGAAAAAGGGTGATGATGAGAACGACTGACAAACGCGCCTCACATCGCAATAAATGCGACAGGGCAAGCGTTTAGCCTCTTTCTTAGGCATTAAATGTGGTGGTTGGCAGTTGGCGGTTGAGCTCGCCCCTCTCTCGGAGAGGTGCGGGGTGAAGGACGGGGGGTCTGGGTGATCCCAGACCCTGCCGTCTGGGAGAGCGGTGGCCTCCGGGCAGCCCCCGAGCCAAGCCCCTCTTGGGGTGGCCACGTGACCGCCCATGGCCCGGACCCGCTTGAGCCATCCAGGACATATTTTTTGTGTGCCTTTGTGAGCGAAGGCGTCTTCTTTCTTCAGATATCGCATCCTCGACATACCCCGGGCCCATATCACCGACAGTAGCCCTCGGTGTTGACCGGGACCGAAGTCGGGTTTGGGCGCGGTTAGCACCATATTTTTGAGTGTGAGGGCCCGGGTACTGGATGTGCCATGCCGTAGTAGGAGGTCGGCGCACGACAACTGACGCCGTGCTTAATTAAGCCTTGTCCAGACGGGGGGCGCGTTATTTGGGCCGCGCACGCGGGGGCCCATCAAACCGCCTAGCTCTCTCCGTCCGTGTAGTGCGCCGGGCAGACACGAAACCCCAGGCGGCGCGAAACCCCCAGTGGCGCGAAAACCCCAGTGGCGCGAGAATCAAAGGGACGCGAAAAAACGAAGGGGCGCGGAGCCGAGGAGACGCGTCGCGTGGTAGTGGGGCGAAATTAATGCCGTGGAACTCGAGGGGGCCGTGGTAGCTTATAAAAACGGATCCGCGAGTGAGGGGATCAGTTTCTACGCTTCCCACTGCCATCGCCTCTCACAGCCATCGCCTCTCATCGTCCCAGCGCCCTTGCTCTTTTGCCTCCTTTCTCTCCGCTACCGGCTTCCTTTTTCGCACTCCAGCGCCTGCCTTGGAGATGGCTCGTGACTCGCCTTTGGAACCAGGGAGCGTGCTCCCAAAGTCCCTGGTTCGCACTGCGGAGGCCCGAAGCCTCTTCAACAAGTACTTGTCGCGCGGCACATGCAGCGGAGGCGACATTCCGAAGGAGCGGCCCCCCACAAAGATGGTGTTCTTCACCTCTTTCGTGATGGTCGGGCTGGTGCCGCCCTTCTCCCGATTCTTCCTTGACGTGCTGGAGTTCTACGACCTCCGGCTGCACCACCTCACCCCCAACGCCGTCTTCTACCTCGTCGTCTTCGCCTACACCTGCGAGATGTTCGTGGGGGTGATGCCCTCATTACATCTTTTTCAGTAGTTCTTCCGCGTGTGCCGGGCGGGCTCCCCCGGCGCGGTCGGGTACGTGGCGATCCAGCCGCGCAACGATAGGACCGTCGGCACCCCCTTCATCGACATCCACCCCCGCTCCAGGTGGGAGAACTGGAGGGCCTTCGGTTCTACACCAACCGGGCGACCACCCCGCCTTTCCTTCCGACGAGAATCCCGTGAACCAGGAACTAGGGGCACGTCCGCGAGCCGAGAGGAGCCGGACAGAGTGCCAAGCGGATCGCCTACCTCCGGAGGGGCCTGTCCAGCCACGCAGCCTTCCGGATTTCTGATGAGGCGCATCGCGCCGCCGAGAGAGAGGCCGCGCCCGCCCACATGTACACGGGCTTCAACGACGATATGCACCCATGTGGGCGCCACCTTCAATCGGGACGAGAACGACCTCGCGATCCTAGTCCGCCGCACCCTGCGTCACGGCGATGGACCGACGCAGCTCCCGCCCGGGTTGGTGCCGCCGTGCCGTGACTCGGTGCACCGGAGATCCCGCATGCGCCGCAGTGGTGGGCGACGACGTGGGCTCGTCGTCAACGCACCGAGACGGTTACCCCGGGGTGGGGGCGACGATTACGACGACGCCGACGACTGTGTGCCTATCTAGCACTGGGCCGTAGGGTCCTGGCAAGAGTGGATCGGAGGCCCACTGGAAGGGGAAGAGGAAGAGGCCGAGGACGACCCCGCACCTCTCCCATCTCCACCACGCGGCAGCCGGCGGCGCGCACCGCTCCTTCCCGCAGATCTGGAGGCCCGCAGGCGGCGGCCCTGGCCCCAGGGGCCACTTCGTCGGGGGCCAGAATGGCCACAGCGACGGCGACGACGACGACGGCGGAGGCCGGGAGCACACCCACGGCGAGCACACCGTCGGCGGGGGCCGGCCGCGGCGCTCAGCGGCGACGGAGGCCGCGAGCGACAGCCGAGCCCGGCGGCCCAAAGAAAAAGCGGGCCATCTCCCGGTTTCTGGAGCTTCAATGCCGCTCGCAAGTAACGCCTTGTAGATGCATGCGTGCCCTATGAGTCTTGTGTTTTTGTTTTGCGTTTTGATCCTTTACTGTGTTTATTTCTGCTCCCAGCCGCGAGCACCAGCATTTTCGCCCTAGGGTTATACCCAAGGGTGGTTCTGCTTCTAGCTCGGCGGGGGAGGCGCAGGAGAGACCCGGGGCGTTGGAGCCCTCCGGGTCTAGGTCACCCCCTACGGGTTCGGGCTCGGGTCCGGTGCGCCCCAAGGAGGGGGCCCACCCAGACGTCGGGGCGCCGGACGCCCGCGAGGAACAAGCTGGGGGCCTCCCGCCGATGACAGATTCGGGGCGAGCGGGCCCCGACGCGGAGGAGGCGACGGCGGGCAGCGGAGAGCAGCCCCAGGGGTCCCCTCCACGGCAGCTATCGCCGCCACCACGACAGCCATCGCCCGCACCATGCCATCTGGCGCCGTCGCCCCGCCGGCCAACACCAGCACTGTCGGCGCCGGCCCACCGCGATCCTCAAACGCAGGGAGCGGCCTCACCGGAGGATGGGGCAGCGGCGGCGGCGAAGCGCGGCGGCGGCTCCGCCATGGGGCGCCTTCGTCCCACCCCGCGCAGTGGTCGACCTCGGCTCGAGTTTCGACTCCGAATCCGGGGACGCTCGGTCCGGGTTTATGGTCACCCTGGACATCGAGCCCCTCGTCCGGTCGCAAGAGCGGACGAGGATGATAGTGTCCAGGACACTGGAGGAGGCCAACGCGGTCTCCTTGTAGGGGCTTCGGGCCCAGGTTCGGGCCTTGGCCGCCAGGGAGGTCGCGGTGGCGCGGCGGGAGGCCGACGTCGACGAAGGCCGCCGCGAGCTGGTGGCCACGGCGAGGGTGGAGGGCCTCGTCCAGAAGCGGGAGCTGGCGAATATCGAGCGGCGCCGAACCAGGTGTTCGAGGACACCGTCGTTGAGCGGCACGCCACCGACTTCCGTGAGCAGGTCGCCGCCACCGCAGAGGAGAGGATCCGCACCACCGCCGGGGGGGTTCATTCGTGACCTCAACGAGCGCGCCCAGGAGCTCGACCGGCGCGAGCGCGCCCTGCGCGATGCTGAAGCCGTCGCCACCAGCACCGACGTCGAGCTCCAGGCCCGCGAGGATGGCCTAGCGGAGCGCGAAAAGGGTCTGGAGGCAGCACGGCGGGTGGTCGAGGACCGGGAGGCGGCTGTGGCCAGGGCCGAGGAGGACTCTGCCGCGCGGGAGGCGAACACGGTGGCCTGTGAAAGGCCGTCGCCGAGCGCGAGGCCGCCGTGGCGGGCGCGAGGTGGCGGTGCTGGAGGCCCAGGAGGAGGCCTCCCGTGCCTCGAAGGTCGCCGGGAGCGCGAGCAACCGCCGCGGCCGCCTCGTCCCCGCCGGGCAGATGAGCCGGAGCGGTGGGAACGGACCTCGCCGCCCGGAGCAGGCGGGCTGGCGACGCGGAGGCGCAGTGCGGAGCCCCAGCCGCCTCGCTCCAGCCGACGCGGCGCCGACTTGGAGGAGGCGCGCCGCCGGATCGTGGAGCCGAGCACGCCCGGGCCCGGGGCTCCAGTGTTGTGGCTTCGCCGTTGGGCGCTTCGGGAGGCGGCCCGTGAGGCGGGGGTCGTTCGCCCTATGCCCCCGTCCCTACCTTAGGGGACCGGCCACGCAGATAGATGAGCTGGCCGCAGGAATTAAGAGGGTGCCGGAGGAGGTCGACGAGGTGGCGAAGGAGTCGTCATACGACTTGTCCCGCTAGGTCGCGACGCTCATCCTGGTGAGCTACCAAGCCCGCGACCCCGGCTTCAACCCCTACATCCCCACCGAGGACTTCCCCGAGGGTACCGAGGAGGCCGCTCGGCGCCGCGTCAAGGATGCCGTTGACTCCATTATGATCGGCTTTGACGGCACTCCGGCGGCATTCCAGCTCGCCTTCCGCGAAGACCCGCCGGATGAAGGTAGCCCGGAGAACGCCCCCAGCGACCCGTCGGCCGCCTAGGACTCCCCCGCCTTTTTTGCCTTTATCTGTATTTGTAAAAAACATTGTAATATTGTTTATAATATCAGGGCACTTGCCTTTATCATGTTGGACTCGTATTGCAGCAGCCCATCGTGGCTTGTGTCTTCAAGCAATGATTCGTATACGCTGCCGTCTCTTTGACTCTGCAGACGATAATTCATAATGATTCATATATAAATATATATATATATGTACTAGCAAAATGCCCGTACGTTGCAACAGAACGACAACGCAGGGAGGGAAGCAGGCGGAGGGCGAAGATCCAGGCGGCGGCGCGGGAGCTCCAAGCGACGATGGGGGAGGGGCGCAGGCGCGGCGCGGATGGGACGAAAGAGAGGTACGTAGGAGGTCTTTTTTTCATCCAAGCCCTCTCTTTCTTTTAAACATTGGAATTGCAGGTTAATTTTATAACACTCAAGGGATTTTCCACAAAATAACCAGACGGACGAAAATTTTGGATAGAAACACTATTTACTTTATAGATAGTTATATATATAACGTTGAAAGTAAGGGTATCTTCAACTTTATATATCACTGGACTTTGATTAAGAAATAGTATTAGATAGACATTTAGTATAAATTAATTTAATTTTACCAAATTAAGTCAAAAATATAATAAAAATAGATATTGACTTACTGATACTTTAAACCGATTAGAAATTTGGTAAAATTTTAAAATATTTACGACTCGAATATTATTAGTTAGAAAAGTATATTGATGAATAGGATAAGTTGCATGTATATCGACGGCGGCACACTAGCTCACACGTGCAGCGTGTGCTCGGCCGACGCTCAGGGCAATGCACGGCGACGCAAGAGGCGCGTGAGTCGGGCTCACCTGTTGGAGGTGAGGAAAGTGAGGCAACAATGGAGCGAGAGGTTATACGGATCAGAAATTTTATAGATTTGAACAAAAAAACGATTTGATGATAGAAAAGTTATAGATTTTTAAGTAGTTAAGATAAGCTATATCATACGTATAACTGGGTTATTTTTAAAATAGCAAGGTGGATTGCGGGTTAATTTCGGAAAATCTCAAGGGTTTTCTGTAAAATAGCCAGGCAAAACAAAATTTGGGTGAAAACACTACTTGCTTTATAGATAGTTATAGATGTATGTATATTGGGAGCCCCCGGCCAACTTAGCGCACACGCAGTGGTGGTTAGTTGGCCCGAGCCCCTGCCTGTTTGCTTCCCTGCAACGGTAGTTCAACCCTTAGTTAGCTTAGTCAGTGTATGAATATGGGCAGCATGGTTTCCTGCCATGATTCGTCCCATGTAACTGGGAGATGGTCTCGGGCTTAGGCAAGATGCATTGGCCGGCGGCCGGTGCCATCGTCTGGGTTCCGGCAGGAGCGAAGGCATAAAAGGCCGCCGAGGGTAGCAGAACGGGGTTTGGGACAAAGCGTGACAAGATGCACCCGAGCCCCTGTGCGTTGACTACCCCTGTGTGTGATAATATGCAAGACGCTCTACCCTCGACGCCCTTAGGGCTCTCGGCTAAGGCGGGCAAGGCCAGAAAACCACCGGGAACCCGCATCCGCAGTACATGCTCGGGCATATGGGGGAAAACATACTACAAGCGGATATTTTGCAAGGGAAAATCATAAAGAGTATAACAACAAACTCATTGTTCATGCCACTGAAGGCAGTGAATGAACTTTCATATATGTTTGGGCACACCATGCGGCTTATGGGTAGAACCTGCGTAGGTGAGAAATGTTCCACGGGTTCGGCAACGGAGTGTCGTCCTCTGTGGCTAGGCGAACTGCTCCCGGACGCGGGGTGCCGATAACCTTGTATGGCCCCTCCCACATCGGGGATAACTTGCTCAGTCCTACACGCGTTTGCACGCGCCGCAGAACGAGATCATTGATTGGCAGCGCACGGGAGCTGACTTTGTGTTGATGGTAGCGGCGGAGGCTCTGCTGATAACGGGCCGCGCGAAGTGCCGCACGGCGTCGTCTTTCTTCCAGGTAGTCCAGGTCATCGCGACGCAGCTGTTCTTGATCTGCCTTAGCGTATAATGTGGCTCGGGGCGATCCTAGGGTGAGCTCGGAAGGCAAGACCGCCTCGGCTCCATACACCAAGAAGAATGATGTTTCCCCAGTGGCACGGCTCGGTGTTGTCCGGTTGGCCCAAAGGACCGCAGGCAGCTCATTAGTCCACGAGTCCCCATGCTTCTTGAGAACGTTGTAGGTCTTCGTCTTGAGGCCTTTCAATATTTCCGTGTTTGCACGCTCGGCCTGACCGTTGCTTTGGGGGTGGGCGGGCGAGGCGAAGCAGAGCTTGATGCCCATATCATCGCAATACTCGCCAAACAGCTCACTCGTGAATTGGGTGCTGTTGTCGGTGATGAGCCTGTTGGGGACCCTGAACCTTGCCGTGATGCCTCTTATGAACCGCACAGCCGAATGCTTGTCGATGACGCTGACTGGATAGGCCTCGGGCCACTTGGTGAATTTATCGATGGCGACATATAGAAATTTGCAGCTGCCCCGTGCCTGCTTGAACGGGCCCAGGATGTCCAGCCCCCAGACCGCGAACGGCCACGAGAGTGGGATGGTCTGAAGGGCCTGAGTTGGCAAGTGCGTCTGCTTGGCATGGAATTGGCACGCTCGGCACCGCCGCATGAGGTCTGTTGCATCCTCCAGCGCAGAGGGCCAGTAAAATCCTTGGCGGAATGCCTTTCCCACCAAGGTTCGGGAGGCCGAGTGCGCTCCACATTCTCCCTCGTGGATCTTGGCTAAGAGCTCGAGACCCTGTTCCCGAGCGATGCATTTCATAAGCACTCCATTGGCACCGCGTTGGTAGAGTGTCCCTTCCACCAACACGTACCTTTTGGAGGTGCGGGCAATACGCTCGCTTTCTTCGCATTGCTCGGGCAATGACGCGTCTTGCAGATACGCCTGGATTTCCGAAATCCAGGCCACCTGACGTGTGGTGTCGGTCCCGGCAGGACCAGGCTGTGGCTGGCCCGCCAGGTCCGGGGCGTCGGGACCGGCCGATTCCTGCCCTTGGGGCGGTTCGGGGCATGCCGACGGCTCTGAGAGTCTTTCTTCGAATGCGCCTGGCGGGGCTGGGGTTCGCGCGGACGCGATCCTAGATAGCTCGTCCGCCAGGGTATTGTCTCTTCTGGGAACATGGCGCAGCTCGAGGCCATCAAAATGACGCTCCATACGCCGTACTTCCTTGACATACGCTTCCATCTGGGGGTCGGTGCATTGGTACTCCTTGGAAACTTGGTTTACGACTAGTTGGGAGTCACCGAGGACTAGCAGACGGCGGATGCCCATGCCTGCCACCGCTCGCAACCCCGCTAGGAGTCCTTCGTACTCGGCCATGTTGTTGGTTGCCCGGAAGTCAAGCCGAACAATGTACCGGAGTACGTCGCACGTCGGGAAGGTTAAAGCAACGCCTGTCCCGGCCCCCGGTAAGGTGAGTGAACCGTCAAAGTTCATCACCCAATGCATGGTCCATTAGCCGTGATCCTACGTACTCTTGGATTCACCCGGGGGTTGATCGTTGTCGGCCGTTGGCGTCCATTCTGCCACGAAATCGGCCAAGGCCTGGCTCTTGATTGCGTGACGGGCTTCGAAATGCAGGTCGAACTCTGACAATTCGATAGCCCACTTGACTACCCGTCCCGTGCCCTCCCGGTTATGCAAGATCTGCCCGAGAGGGTAGGACGTGACTACCGTTACCCGATGCTTCTGGAAGTAGTGGCGCAGCTTCCGGGAAGCCGCAAGCACTGCATATAGCATTTTTTGGGCTTGCGGGTAACGTGTCTTTGTGTCCCGTAGCGCCTCGCTAATAAAGTAGACCGGCTGCTACACCTTGGTGCGGGCCTTAGCTACTTTACTAGGGGCGACAGGTTCGGGTGCACCGGGGCGGGCTACCTCAGTGCCCGGGGCTGCCGGGCCATCGCCTTCCCTGGGGCCCTTTGGGCCGCTTTGGGTGGATGGGGCCTCGGGAGCCCCCGGACTAGGGGGCTGGGCGGCTCCCTGAAGCCCGGGGGGCCAAGGGCCGCCTCCGGCTTCGGGTGCTTCCTCAGCCAACACCGATCCAAGGTCTCCTGCCTTCGGGTGTTGTGGGGTTGGGAGCGTCTGAGAAACTGACTCGTCATCACGCTCCACAACCAACGCTGCACTGATCACTTGGGGAGTTGCCGCCAAGTATAAAAGGAGGGGTTCTCCTTCTTGAGGTGCCACCAATATGGGCAGCGAGGAGAGATAACGCTTGAGCTCGCTCAAGGCTTTCTCTGCCTCATCCGTCCAAGTGAAGGGGCCAGTTCGCTTTAGCAGCTTAAATAGGGGGAGCGCCTGCTCTCCTAGCCTTGATATAAAACGGCTCGGGGCAGCTACACAACCAGTATTTTTTTTGTACATCCCTGAGCTTCCTAGGGGGCGCATCTCCTCTATCGCCTTTATTTTTGCAAGGTTGGCCTCGATGCCTCGAGCAAAGACCAAAAACCCCAAAAGTTTGCCTGCCGGTACCCCGAACACGCATTTCTCTGGGTTCAGCTTCATGCGGGAGGACCGGAGGTTATCAAATGTCTCGGCCAGTCCGGGAGCAAAGTCTTTTGATCCCGGGACTTGACCACGAGATCATCGACATAAGCCTCAACATTGCGCCCTATTTGGTCTTTCAGCGTGATGCGGACACCACGTTGGAAAGTTGACATGGAATTCTTTAAACCGAAAGGCATAGACATGTAGCAAAAGGTACCCACAGGGGTAATGAATGCATTTTTCTCCTCATCCTCTATAGCCATGCGAAACTGATGGTAACCAGAATATGCATCTAGAAAACATAAAAGGTCGCACCCCACGGTGGAGTCGACTATCTGGTCTATTCGGGGCAGAGGATAAGGGTCTTTAGGACATGCCTTGTTGAGGTCGGTGTAGTCGATGCACATGCGCAGCTTGTGGTTGGCCTTCGGGACGACCACCGGGTTGGCAAACCACTCCGGATGCAAGACTTCCTGGATGAAGCCGGCCTCCTGGAGCCGTGCCACCTCTTCGCGGATGAACGCCCGCCGCTCCGGGGCTGTCGCTCACCTTCGTCTGACCGGCCGTGCATCCGGCCGCACCGCAAGCTCGGTGCTCAATCACCTCCTGGGACTCCGGGCATATCCGACGGCTTCCAAGCAAACACGTCGGCGTTCGCCCGTAGGTGTTAACACTAGAATTTGGTGATAAGGTTCGTGAGTTTTAAAGGAGCAAAGTGGAATCGAACTCTAAAGACAGGGGTTTATCACCAAGGAAGTAATCGGCCGCAATGCGGTCACTGGGAATGAGTTGAATGGAGCACCGACGGCCGATTCCAAGTTTAAAAGAGATAAGACCGTATCCAATGCGGAAACTTGAAGATTAAGTGGGGGTTCGGATGTTATTGGCGCGTTTTAAGATACTGCCACTTGTGGATAAAGTTCTGAAATGGCAGTTGTATCTATAATTTAGGAGTTTGTTAGATTGTTAGTTGTAATAGATTTTGTTAGGGATAATATGATGTTTAGATAGAGTCTGAGGTTGTTACAGATATTCATATTTCGGGTATAAATAGGGCCCGAGGTCTTGTGTAAAAGGAATCGAAAAATCAATCTAATCTTCGGCGCATCGCCACCCTTTTTCCTTTTGGACGAACACCTTGTTTGGCTTCGGGCTGCATCGTCTCGATCCCCGGATTCAGGTAAATGTTTGTCGTTGGTGGTGAGATTACTTATTTCTAATGCTTCCATCGCAATGACACATTGGATTTAGTAGTTTTACTACGCTATGTATCATATAGCGCGTACGAATCAATTTGGTGTTTAGACCTATTGTGCGGTTGACTTATCTTGTGGAGGATGTATAGTCAGCGATACTAGGTCTAAGGGCTGGTTGGTTCGTATGCGGTATCTATCATCCTACGGAGTGTAAATCGAGAGTGATAGATTGAATGCCTCTTTGGATACTCAGTGTTGTATCAAGATTGAACTACTGAGTCGTTTTTAGAGTCGTTGACAATGTATTCTTTTGGATTTGCATTATCTGGGGATAGCGTCGGGGTTTCAGCCGACCTTATCTGTTTTTACGTGTTTCTTTCAGTATGACCGTTGTCAGATTTGCTATAGAGCTGTGGTTTGCATCTGTGTTGCGTTTATTTATGCCTTTGACCTAGAAATGCTACGTTTGTGCGAGAATTAGTGGAGCATCGGCTGGTTTGACGACGGTTTCCTGAAGCGGTTGGTTTCGCGGAGTTTGAACTAACGCTTAACGGCTACTTTCTTGTATTTTTTCTTATTGATTGCGATTAAATCAATTGGCATGCTCGCACATTGAAGGCAGCTAGGAAGGACCCGCACTGGAGTCAAGCGATCTCCCAGGCCGGCGCGTGAGAGAGTTTTCTCGTCAACACGCTTCTTGGCACGCCCAGTGGGACTATCTTTGTCGGCTCGACTCGGACAAATAGACTCACCAGCAAGATGGTCGACTCCAAGATCCTCGGCATCACACAGACAACGTCGTACCGTAAAATGGATCAATTATCGGTGAACAACAAGCCGAGTATAAGAAGATGGTGGAGGAACTCGGAAGAATTACCTTCAATCCTACACTCAAACAAGGTCGGAACGGTCCACCAAAAGTACAAATTCAGCCTTAACGATACTATAGCATCCTCGTCGAGTGATGCGAAGGGCAAGCGAAAGTGAAAGAACCAACCCAAGTACAAGATGATCGTGCCGTATACTCTTTGCAAGATCGGATCGACTCGGCCGTCCATCACGCGTTGGTCAACCGAGCAAGATCTTGGTCAACACCCTCAACAATATGATTTCCCATGTAGTTGATGCCAAAGTGGCCGAGCAGCTGCAAAGGGGTCCTACATACTTTACGGATGGCAAGTTCCCCGATTACAGGACACTAGTCACTCAAGATCGGCCGCTTCCTTTAATAGCACAGCCCAACCCGCCGGGAGGGATCAGCCACTTGACCCCAAGCGAGACGGCTACGAAACCAGCGGTCACTATTTTAAACCGACAACAGCCGTTGCCTCAAGGTCAATTCGACATGTTTCACCATAATCGGCGGCCAGAACCGACTGATCATGGCAGACATCAAGATATCGGGGGACGACAGCTGTTTCCAGACCCGCCAACGCCACCACCGTAATCCCGGCCGCCACCCGCCGATCATCGTACCAATACCAAGGGGGTCGTCGGATCATCATTACCGGCCTCGACACCTCCACAACAGATGTACGGGACACGTATGCCGTACGACCCATACGAGCCAATACAAGAAGACAATAGGACTTGGGCCGAACCGATCGCAGACGTCATGCGAGACCGCCGGCCTCAAACCAAAAGACTCGGAAATATGTACGGTACCCTTACCTGAACATTTCGAAAGAATTCCATTACCCAACCGGTACAAAATTCCGGATTTCTCTAAGTTCTCGTGGCAAGACAATGTATCTACGTATGAGCACATCGCCCGATTCTTAGCACAATGTGGTGAAGCATCGCCCGACCGTTAAGAGTTCGGCTTTTTCCCCTTTCTCTTTTAGGATCGGCCTTCACTTGGTTCTCCTCGTTACCTTACAACTCGATTCGAGTTGGGCCGATCTTGAAAAACAGCCCATAGCTATTTTTATTCCGGCAACCACGAAATGAAGTTATCGGATCTCACCAAGATCGTGCAAAAACATAACGAATCGTTCCAGACTACATTCGCGCTTCGTAGAAATGAGAAACCGATGCTACGCTGGTGCTATTGGATGCTCGTTGGCCGATTTAGCCTTCCATGGTCCGATTGCCCCAATCGGGGAAAGATTCTCTCGCAGGACTTCGAAAGCCTAGCCCACCGGCACAGAGGGTAACAGCCCATGAGCAACGCTTCCAAGAAACCAGGAAGGCCTCAAAACCATAACGCAAGTCGTTGTTGACTCGACTATGGATCCGACGACGATGAAACGAAGTAGCGGCGCCGAATGGGCTAAAAACAAGAAGGACGTCGTGCGCTGGCTGCTCAAAACGGCTAAAGAAGAAAAATACGATTTTGACATCACCAAAGCCGACAAAATCTTCGACCTACTACTCAAGGAAAAGCAAATTCAGTTGCCGGAAAATCATGTGATCCCGTCGGCCGAAGAGCTGAAAAGAAGAAATACCGCAAGTGGCACAACTCTACATCTCACGCCACCAACGATTGCAAAGTCTTTAGACAGCAGATTCAATCGGCCATCGAGGCCGGGAAGTTGAAGTTTGCTGACTCAAGTCGGCCCATGAAAGTGGACGGCAATCCGTTCCCGATCAACGCAATCCATGCTGGCCTCGAACGAGTTAACCGGCAGAGCAGAACAACGTGCGACTTAGCCGATACGGCGATCAAGGCCAAAGCAGGTGAGGGTCAGAGAGGAAACCCCTCTACACAAATAAACATGGTGCGCCCAGTTATTAGAGCGGTCGGCCAACAGCCGATCCGCGAACGAAGCAGACACCACCATCAATACCGGCTTCGGCGCGAAGAAAGCTACGACGAAGTACCTCACCGGCATGATCCAAGAGTCCGAAGCCGGAGGAACATGGCGAGCCATGACGACCCACATTGGCATTGCGGCTTCTTCAGGCATTGCTGGGAGTCCGGCATGAGACTACCAACACTAGAAGACTGCCCGGCATGTAACGACCATCACATTCATGACGAACAAAGGAGCTCATCAACATCAAGTCCAGTCCGTTTCATTCCGAGAGCCGTCCAATTGAACCGGAAACGGCGACCAGTCCACGATCGGCTCGGCCCGATCCATCAAGAGTTCTTCGTCGACGAAAATCAAGATGGAGACAATCGCAACAAGAAGGAAACCGACGAGGAGGAACTGGCCAATCCCCAGTGGTGCCCGTCCGATCTATTTACAAAAACTCAGAAAAGGAGAATCCAGCGGCTTAAGCGTGAAGGAAGAGAGGACGAGGTAGCACAAATGATATACGAACAGCGCCGTCGGCTGGGCAAGGTCGAGAGACGGTGGGTACCTAAGCATGAGAACACTACGGCCACCGAAGGGCAAGGCGGAGAGAGCTCCGCCGACCAAGCCGAAGGGCAGCCAAAGGGAAGGGTAAAGCCGCCGCATCGGCCAACATGGTCTTCGTGTTGCCCGCCGTCGGTGCCCCGAAGCCGACGCGGATACCGTTGAAGATGACCCGCGAAACCGATGATCTCCTGCACTGTGCCATCTTCGACAAGCCGGAAGGAACCGAAAATAGACATCCGAAGTCGTTGTACGTTAAAGGTTTCGTCAACGGTAAGCCGATTTCCAAAATGCTAGTCGATGGGGAGCGGCAATCAATCTCATGCCTTACGCAACTTTCCAAGCTTGGAAAAGGAGCCGAAGACCTGATTAAAACCAACATGGTACTCAAAGACTTCGGCGGTAACCCATCGAGACCAAAGGCGTTCTCAACGTCGAGCCGACCATCGGCAGAAAAACCGTGCCCACGACGTTCTTTGTCATCGACGGAAGGGGTCATGTGCCTGCTGCTCGGAAGGGATTGGATCCATGCTAACCGCCGCATCCCTTCTACGATGCACCGAGCCTCATCCAAGTGGGACGGCGACAAGAATGAGATTGTGCCAGCCGACAGGTCAGTTAGTATCGTCAATGCCGATTTGCCGCTTTGGGAAATCGAAGGCATCGAGTGTTTGTCTGGGAAAGTCTGGCAAGCCGATTTTCTAAACGTGTCCAATTCAACAATACATTATCGGAAGCGACGAGTCGCAGCTTGCTGTTTTGAACAAGACATGTTGGAGGGTCCAACGTGCTCGGCGTAGCCACGACGGATGAAGACGATGGCAAGTTAGGGCAAGGCTTCACGTCGGCCAACGAGTTAGAGGAAATCGACATCGGATCTGGCGACAAACCAAGGCCGACGTACATTAGTAAATATTTATCTCCTCTTTGTAGATCCCAACTTATTGAGTTATTAAAAGAGTATAAAGACTGCTTCGCATGGGAATATTTCGAAATGCCCGGTCTAAACCGATCGATAGTGGTCCATCAACTGCCAATCAAAGCAGGATATCGGCCATTCAAACAACCTCCTAGGAGGTTCAAGGCCGACATGTACGACGCAATTAAGGCCAAAATCACTCGGCTATACGACGCAGGGTTCATTCGGCCTTGCCGATATGCCGAATGGGTCTCTAACATCGTCCCAAGATTAAAGAAGAACGGCAAACTTCGAGTATGCATCGATTTTAGAGACCTTAACAAGGAAACTCCAAAAGATGAATACCCAATGCCAATAGCCGATCTGCTTGTCGACGCCGCCTCAGGTCACAAAATCATTAGCTTCATGGACGGCAATGCAGGGTACAACCAGATCTTCATGGCCGAAGAGGACATCCATAAAACAGCTTTTCGATGCCCGGGCGCAATCGGCCTCTACGAGTGGGTGGTGATGACATTCGGCCTAAAGAATGCCTGGCGCAACATATCAAAGAGCAATGAACTACATTTTTCACGATATGATCGGAGCACTTGTGGAGATATACATCGATGATGTCGTCGTCAAATCAAGAGAGATAGAAAGCCACATTGCGATCTAAGACAGTGCTCGAACGGACGAGGAAGTACGGATTGAAGATGAATCCGCTCAAGTGTGCGTTCGGCGTGTCAGCCGGGCAGTTTTTAGGATTCCTCGTTCATGAAAGAGGAATCGAGGTAACACCAAGGAGCATCAACGCAATTAAGACAATTCAACCCCCTAAGGATAAAAGGGAGCTCCAATCATTGATCGGAAAGATAAACTTCATTAGACGATTCATAGCCAATCTTTCGAGAAATTAGAACCGTTCACACCATTGCTTCGGCTTAAGGCCGATCGATATTCACATGGGGGCGAGCAACAAGGCGTTAGACAACATAAAAAGTTATTTAAGTTCTCCTCCGGTTCTAATGCCCCCACAAAAGGAAAGCCGTTCAAGCCGTACTTGTCCGCCGACGACAAATCCATCGGCTCCGTCCTAATCCAAGAAGTCGATGGCAAGGAAAGGGCCATTTTCTATCTTAGCCGCGGCCGCTAGATCCGAAACTAGATATTCGCCGGTCGAGAAGCTATGTCTGTGCCTCTATTTCTCATGCACAAAATTAAGACACTATCTGTTGTCCAATGAATGCATCGTAACATGCAAAGCAGACGTAGTCAAGTACATGTTGTCGGCTCCAGTGCTCAAAGGGAGGGTCGGAAAATGGATACTTGCACTGACCGAGTTCGATCTGAGGTATCAGGCCCCAAGAGCGGTAAAAGGACAGCCCTAGCCGATCTCATCGTGGAACATAGAAACAACTCAATTGACTTCGTAGAAATCATGCCTTGGACCCTGACTTTCGGCGGCTCAGTATGTACAAGCGGCTGTGGAATCGGCTTGGTTCTTATCTCACCCAAGGGGACAAGCTTCGAATTCGCTTTCGCCATCGACCCCCACGTTACGAATAACCAAGCCGAGTACGAAGCCGTTCTCAAGGGGCTACTCCTACTCAGGGAGATGGAAGCCGATGCAGTTGAGATAATGGGGGACTCGTTGCTCGTCATTAGTCAATTGTCGGGGAGTATGAGTGCAAGAATGACGCGCTGGTAATCTATCATCAAAGGTGTCGAGAATTAATGGAAGGATTTCGGCTAGTAACTTTGAAGCATATTCCCGGGAGCGAACACGGAGGCCAATGACTGCTCAAAGGGCATCGCTACCGGCCGATGCTAAGAAATGTCGACATAGGCATTGCCACCATCACAACCAACGATTGGAGATTCGACGTTTACAATTACCTCAAAAACCCTTCCCAATCGGCCACGAGGAAGCTACGGTATAAGGTGTTGCGGTATGTATTGCTCGACGAAGATTTATACTATCGGACAATCGATGGCATTCGCTCAAGTGTTTGAGCACCGATCAAGCCACAGTGGCCATCGGAGAGGTACACGAAGGAATCTGCGGTACACATCAATCGGCACACAAAATGAAATGGCTACTTCGCCGAGCCGGGTATTTCGGCCGACGATGCTAGAGGACTGTTTTAAATACTATAAAGGATGCCAAGATTGTCAAAAATTTGGCACAGTGCAACGAGCTCCGGCGTCGGCCATGACCCCAATCATTAAACCGTGGCCTTTCAGAGGGTGGGGCATTGACATGATCGGCCAAATCAATCCATCTTCCAGCAAGGGGCACAAGTTTATACTAGCGGCCACAGATTATTTCACAAAATGGGTAGAAGCAATCCCCTTCCGAAAAGTAGATTCCAAAGACGCAATCGAGTTTGTCAAGGAACATATCATCTACAGGTTTGGCATTCCGCAAACGATAACGACCGACCAAGGGTCCATCTTTGTATCCGACGAATTCGTCCGGTTCCCGACGTCATGGGGATCAAGCCGGCTTAACTCTTCGCCGTATTACGCACAAGCCAACGGTCAGGCCGAAGCATCAAACAAAAGCTTAATTAAATTGATCAAGAGAAAGATAGCCGAGCAACCCAAACAATGGCACACCCGATTGGCCGAAGCTTTGTGGGCCTATCGGATGGCATGTCATGGGTCCATCCAAGTTCCGCCATACAAACTGGTTTATGGACACGAGGCGGTGCTTCCATGGGAAAGCATGACCGGCTCAAGACGCATTCGGTTGCAAGACCAACTCACACCGATGATTATTACAATCTCATGATAGACGAATTGGAGGATCTCGCCTTATCGAGAATGCGAGCATTAGAAAAGGTGACGAAAGATAAGGAACGGGTAGCCGGGCATTACAATAAAAAGGTAGTCCCTAAATCATTCGAGGAAGGCGAACTTGTTTGGAAGCTCATACTTCCAATCGGGTCCGAGATAACAAATTTGGCATGTGGTCGCCGAATGGGAGGGGCCTTTCAAGGTCCACAAGTGCGTGTCCAAAGGAGCCTACATGCTACAAGGATTAGATGGGGAGGTCTTTGGAAGGGCCCTCAACGAAAATATCTAAAGAAATACTACCCTAGCGTATGGATCAACGCGTGAGTCGGCTATCGCCACAATGGGCCGACCCACAACAGCCGATGCCTTATGGGGGCATCTCCTTTAGGCATTCGTTCCCGCCCTCACCCCATGACCCCCGGCACCGCTCACCAGGACTGCTGTCAACAAGTTTCGTCGACATCGATGCTGTCATCAAAACTTGGGGGCATACACCTACGCCACACACGCGTGAGACAATCATACAATGCGCATGGCCGGAAAAGCCAACTGTAGACCAATCAAATCATGAAATTGAAGAAGTCTCAAGTCACGAAGAACCCAGGGATATTACACCGCGTTTTATTCCGAGCCGGCGCACAACCATCTAGGGCTACATGTTCGCCAGGAACTCTCTAATAGCCGCCAGGGCCCGCTCAAAAGGCTCTGCGGTTTCCATTTCCAGAGCATCCAGGATCAGGTGCTCCAGCCGAGTGACCCTGATGTCGGTCGTAGTGATCAACAACTCGTTGGCAAGCCGGGCCCGCCTCCCTCCACCCGGTCGAGGCGCGCAAGCCTCGGGTACGCCATAGGAGCAGCAGCGGGATGCCGCCAAGGCGGAAACCGGCTGGCCGCCGGGTGGCGAGCCTCCAACTCCCTAAAGCGTTTCGCTGCGCCCTTACCCGTCGGTCCCGATTGACCGACAGGCTCGTCGACGTTTCCATGATCCTCGGATCACCCGGCGGGTGCGGTGGCTGCAACGATTCCATCCGTTAGTTTTTGGAAGCTAGAATCCGTTGAAAGTAGAAAAGTTGAGGTACCACCGGTTCACCGACGAGCTAGAAGACGCCATGAGAAGCCCGGCCGCGGAATCAAAGGACTAGGTGTTTCGCTATTGGGAGTTCGTCGCTTTTGGCCGTGAGCTATTCAGGAGAGCCGGGGGAGCCCATTTATAGAAAGAAAAGATACGATTCTTGGATGGGAAAAATCGCCGCCGAACCGAGAGTCAAAGAGGTCATTATTAAGAGCGTCGGGAATCGTTGAAAACAAGCGATGGCGTGCCGGAAGCGGATGCCTCGCCATCCGGGGCTCACGGGTTCCCGGGCACACGATTCGTGAGGATCGGCCTACGAAGACAGAGTGGTGACGTGATTGGGTATCATCACCGATAGCTAGAGGGTCGAATAACGAAAGACGGCGCCAAACGATTGGGCGTCACTGGGGCCAATTCCAAACAAACGATACGAGTGTGTTTGATACGAACTATTCGGCTACGTTACAAAGCGCATGTCGAGAAACGCGGCCAACCTCGCAGGTCGGATAGTTTACAACCTTCATTTCTTTAAAAATCGGCTATCGCCGATAGAGCGTCAACCTAACCCGGTCGATCTCGCCAATTGCCCCGAGGTCGTCGGCCTCGACCCCGTCACCGCCGAGCGCTTTGCACCAAGCCCCGCAGATGCGCAACGGCCGCTCCGATGTTTCGCGTTCGCTTCGACCCCGCCGGCAAATCGGTCATATACCCTTCATGGATGTCAATCTCGTTGGTAATCGAACGAGGTCGGCCACCACCGATCCCGGCGGGCACGAAGTTGTTCAAGCTTGGCGGCGGCTCGGTTTTAGGCGGTCAAAGGCGGTTTTCCGGCTTCGATGGCATCTTTGGTCGATTGGATCGCAGCCGCCCGCGCCTCACTTTCACGCCGATCGATGGCTCGCCGCCGGCTCGTTCGTATTTTAGCCGATAAGCTTCCATGAAGGTCGCCGGCGCGATGGCTTCGGCCACGATCCGGCAGCTTGATCTTGGATATCCCGGAATCGTGAGCGTATGGAGCTGCAGCGGCCACCGGGGCATCTAACGAGGCATCCATGGTTGCCGATATCAACCAAAGTGGCCTTCGTGTTCTCGGCCGATGCCGCAAGTGCTTCCTCGCAAGATCGCCGACCTCTTCGAACTCCGACAAGTCGAAGTTGAGGAGATCGGCCACGCGCCGCAAAAGAAACAACGGATCGAAACACGGCAAAATCGATGGTCGGGGCCGGTCGGCCTACCGTCGGCACGGTCGTCGGGATTACCGATTCGGCCGGGTCGCTCCCCACGGCCGTTTGGTTTTTCCCGCTAGTATCATCGTCGCCACCCCAGCAGGGCGCGCGCTTTCACTCGCGTCCGGGAGCGGCCGGAGGATCGTGGAAGCCGCAAAAGGAAAACGGGGTTAGCCGACGAGCCGATTAGTTGTTACAAGCAAAGGGAGTAAGGGTCGTTACTGGCAGAGTAGGACGGGGGCACGACCGGCCGCTTCTTGGACTACAAAGAACGGAGAAGTCGATACAGATGACATCGCAAAGCCGTGAACAAGGAGGTGAAAAACCTACGGGAGGACGTCTCATTGGCGGGTTCGGAGCTGCCGGAGCATCGGTGGGCGTTCACCGATTCGGGACTCGAAGCCCCGATTTCGCAGCCGTCGGACGGCTAATGGCGCCTCTTCGTCGGCAGCATCATGGAGGGTCGCTCGACGGCCGAATCCGAGGAGAAGGACGCGCCAAGACAATCGGTTCTATCTTTTTCACTCTTTTTGGGGCAGAGCACATCGATGAACGCAGCGGTGGCGCCGTTTTCCTTTCGGTGCGATCGGATGACGCACTGCCCTCGCAATAGGGACGAGAGCTTGGGCGCCCCAACCGATAGCGACGGAGCGACCCCCGTGTCCGAACTCCGTTTTGTATTCAATAGGGCGCCCGATTCGCTTATCGTCGGTGTTCCGTTTCGTTTCCCGCAAAGTCGAAACACAAATGTTAGATCGGCCGGTACAGCTGGTGAACGAGTTGTAGGATGAGGTTAATCGGCCGAGGGTGAAAGCATACCGAGGGGATCTCGTCCCAGAGGAGCGTCGATGTAACAAGACGGTCGTTGGTGGAAAATGTGACGTCGAGTTCCGACCACCATCGGTCATAAGCGGCACTTCTCCTTGTCGACGGGTAATCTCGGCTTCGCCAAAGGGGGACCACTATGTTCAGCGAGTTCATTATCGATCTTGGCTGACCGCCCCTCTCGGTCTCGATCTTATTGGCGTAAAAGAAGCCGATTGGAAGCTGCCCGAGGCCAAATTGTCTTGCGGTCGATGCCGGGTAGTAAAATTCGTAACTCCGAGCCGTTGATCGGCCCGATGTACCCGGTCGGCGGGATGCGGGGGTTAAACGGATGAAGAACAATTTCCCGCACCTTGGGTCTCGGTGAATTGAGGTCGTCCCAGTTAAAATCGATCGGCGGCTCGAAAAGGCCTTGATCGGGGTAGAAGTACCAGGTACGGTTGTCGCGGGATAACCCATCGTAGAAGGCTACGAACCAATCGGCCAACAGCTCAGCCGATTGTCTTGAACCTGCATGGGCGGCGCCGCTTTCCCATAGTTGGTGCATCGCCCGGTGGTGATTTGGTCGCCTTCCTCATCCACGATTGGCTCCAACCTTGGGAATCCGGCGTCTGCCAAGCGGGGCCGACCGGCTACGTTCTGGGTAGCCAATACCAGCCAAATTTGAAGGAACCACCAGGGTCCCCCGGTGTTGACCGGAGCGTTGGCGGCTATTTTTGTGGCGGTCGATGCAACATTTGATATGTGTAGCCGAGGAGATATTTTCCCAATGCGAACTCCGTCCCGTCGGCTAGGATTTTGGCTATTATTTGCCAATTGGCGGTCGGCCCACGGCTCGATCCGCGAAAACAAACTTCTCTAACCACATCATGAGGAAGGCGGTGTATTCCCGTGGGCGACCGTTCCATCTTCCATATTTTGGGCAATGAAGCCACTCCACCCACCGATGGCTTTGGTTTTAAACTGGTGTTGGCCTTTTCGGTTCAGAACGCACGGATTGACCGATGACTCAATGTCTAGCCCAGTTGTCATGTGTACATCGGCTAGTGTGATGGTCATCGGCCCTTGCCTCGAAAAGAAAAGCGTTGAAACTATCGTTCCAAAAATAGGTCAGCACCGATAGGAGGGGTTCGTCTTTTTCCATATTGGCTATGGACAATTCTAAGCATTGGGCAAGTTTCTTTTCCTCCCATTGGGTGTACTTGGCCGATTGTATTCTCTTGTACCACTCGATCCAGGTCAGGTCGGTGGACGCCAAGCTTTGAAAGTCCCGTCCAGTGGGAAAGAGATGGCTTGGCGTGTTGAAGGGCATGCGGTTGGTTTCGGCTATGATCACGTCGGTTGGGTCTCGTGTCACCAATAGGCCCAAGGAAATATTTGCCCTCTTGTGTTAAGTTGGGGATGAGCACTTGGTGAGAGAGGTGCTGCGGTTCAAAGGAAGAGGAAAAATATTAATCGGAGATGGAGGTGTCTATAATTTGAAATAAGAAAGTCATTAATTAGTAAGAATGCGGGACGAAGTGATTTTGAGGTTGCTAAGCAAATATCTAGAATAAAGGCGCATGGGGGAGCGAGTTGAGGGTGAGATTACAAAGTAGAAATAAAAAGGAAATACCTGAGGAAATTCGTTCATAGCGGTGGCTGAGGTAGTTCCAGCGGCAGCGGCGGGTGAAGTTGCGGTCGCAGTAGGTGCGACGGTGGTCGGTGAGTTGTGCCGGAAGTCGCGGCGGAGGCCATCGGGGAGGTTGGAGATGACGATGGGGTTCGAAGGATGTGGAGAATGTCGAACGCCGATGAAGTCGCCGGAAGAGAGAGAGAAGGGTAGGAGGTTTGTTTGAGAAGGAAGTTGAGTGCACGATGGGAGCGTGGGTGAATCGCCCGAGGAAAGTGGATATTTAAAGGGCTCGTGGGGAAGCCGAAACGATTTGGGTCGAGAAGGGAACAGGAGTTTGAGTGGATAAACAAATCCGCAACACTTTATGTTACGGACTTGGGGGCATGTGTTAACACCGGAATTTGGTGATAAGGTTCGTGAGTTTTAAAGGAGCAAAGTGGAATCGAATCGGTGAAGACAGGGTTTATCACAAGGAGTAATCGGCGCAATGTGTCGGTTGGGAATGAGTTGAATGGAGCAACGGCCGATTCCAAGTTTAAAAGAGATAAGACCGTATCCAATGCGGAAACTTGAAGATTAAGTGGGGTTCGGATGTTATTGGCACGTTTTAAGATACTGCCACTTGTGGATAAAGTTCGAAATGGCGCTTGTATCTGTAATTTAGGAGTTTGTTAGATTGTTAGTTGTAATAGATTTTGTTAGGGATAATATGATGTTTAGATAGAGTCTGAGGTTGTTACAGATATTCATATTTCGGGTATAAATAGGGCCCGAGGTCTTGTGTAAAAGGAATCGAAAAATCAATCTAATCTTCGGCGCATCGCCACCCTTTTTCCTTTTGGACGAACACCTTGTTTGGCTTCGGGCTGCATCGTCTCGATCCCCGAATTCAGGTAAATGTTTGTCGTTGGTGGTGAGATTACTTATTTCTAATGCTTCCATCGCAATGACACATTGGATTCGGTAGTTTTACTACGCTATGTATCATATAGCGCGTACGAATCAATCGGTGTTTAGACCTATTGTGCGGTTGACTTATCTTGTGGAGGATGTATAGTCAGCGATACTAGGTCTAAGGGCTGGTTGGTTCGTATGCGGTATCTATCATCCTATGGAGTGTAAATCGAGAGTGATAGATTGAATGCCTCTTTGGATACTCGGTGTTGTATCAAGATTGAACTACGAGTCGTTTTAGAGTCGTTGACAATGTATTCTTTTGGATTTGCATTATGCGGGATAGCGTCGGGGTTTCAGCAGACCTTATCTGTTTTTACGTGTTTCTTTCGTATGACCATTGTCGATCTGCTATAGAGCTGTGGTTTGCATCCGTGTTGCGTTTATTTATGCCTTTGACCGGAAATGCTACATTTGTGCGAGAATTAGTGGAGCATCGGCTGGTTTGACGACGGTTTCCTAAGCGGTTGGTTTCGCGGGAGTTTGAACTAATGCTTAACGGCTACTTTCTTGTATTTTTCTTATTGATTGGCGATTAAATCAATTGGCACGCTCTGCACATTGAAGGCAGCTAGGAAGGACCTGCACTGGAGTCAAGCAGATCTCCCAGGCCGGCGCGTGAGAGAGTTTTCTCGTCAACAGTAGGAAGGAGACGAGCGTATCTTCCTATTTGGGGTCCAAGTTGCCGCCAATCTTGGCGGTCTTGGACGGGTCGTCGCCCAACTGGATGGACTTGATTATCACCTCATCGGCCGAGGTGATATGCTGTTTGGGGGCCCGGGAACCCGAGGCCTCCCCTTGAGGGCCTTCGGGTTCAACACAGTCGGCCGCCGCAATATCATCCACGCGTGCCTCCACATAATCTAGCACGGTTTTGACGTCGGCGTGGATGGTGATGGGGCCTCCGGGGCCCGGCATCTTGAGCTGGCGGTAGGCGTAATGGGTAGCCGCCATGAACTTCACCAATGTCGGCCTTCCGAGCACGGCGTTGTAGGGCAGATTGAGGTCCGCCACATCGAAGACAATCCGCTCAGTGCGGAAATTGCTAGGGCTCCCAAACGTGACCGACAGCGCGATCTGCCTGAGGGGCCACACCTTCCCAGGCGTCACCCCGATGATGGGGGTAAGATGGCCCGAGCACCATCCCTGGGGCCTTGATCGCATCAAAGGCCTTCGGGGATATTATGTTGAGGGCCGCACCCCCGTCAATTAAGACCCGGGCGACCTTAACGTTGCAAATGGTGGGGGACATCACGAGGGCCAAGTGGCCACTGCACGCGATGCTCCAGGGTGATCTGTCTGGTCGAAGGTGATTGGCACCTCCGCCCAGTGCGACTTTTGGGCTGCCTCATGGGACGGCACAGCCACGAGGAGCTCACACCTCATGGTCTTGAGGCTCCTACGGGACACCTGGCCGCCTGCCCCACCGTCGATGGTGGCGACGACGTGCTTGGGGTCCTGGTAGCCCAGGTCATCATCCTCGTCTCCGACAGGGGCCGCACTCTTGGCCTTCTCTCGTCGGTTATCCGAGCGTTCCGCCGGGGCTTTACCCCTACGACGAGCTTCCTTCTCCTTCTCCCTCTTCTCCTGCTCGTACCTTTGTACCCGCTCGACCAAATTCTTGACCGAGCGGCACTCGGAGAGGCCGTGGTGGGAGGTTTGGTGCACCATGCACCACTTGTCCCCGTCACGGCCCTGGGGGCGAGGGTCCGGGGAGCGCCCGCGGTTGCCCACGGGCTTGCCCTTTCGTGAGGGCTTCTTGGCACCGTCGGTGGCGAGGACGTGGCCTTCCTCGCCACCGCGCGATGGCTTGTGCTTTCGTCGCTACTCACGCCGTTCCTCTCGGGACGCGGAGGGGGCAGCGTTGGTGGTGGCTAGGACAGGATTCCTAGGATTCCAAACCCGTGCCTCTTCCTTGCGGGCCACACGGTCAGCAAGCTCGAAGAGTTCGGTGGTGGTCCGGGGGGCCTTGGACTCGATCTTCTCCAACATAATGTCGTGGCATACACCACTCCGGAAGGCGAAGATCACTGCGTGGTCAGCGATGGACGGTATAGTATTGCGTACCTGGCAAAAACGTTGGATGTATTTGCACAGGGACTCGTCCTCTCCTCGTCGGACCATGTGGAGGTCTGCCTCTACTCCCGGGCGTGGGTACGTGCCCTGGAAGTTAGAGGTGAACTGTCGGCATAGGTCGTCCCACGAGGTGACTGACCGGGCCGGCAGGTTCATTAGCCAGGAGCGGGTCTGGCCCTTGAGCGCCATGGGAAAGAAGTTGGCCATGACGAGCTCGTCACCTCCAGCAGTCTCGATGGCCGTGGTGTAAATCTGGAGGAACTCGGTGGGATTCACCGAGCCGTCATACTTCTCCGTGAGGGCCGGCCTAAACTTGTTAGGCCAGCGCACATTGCGGAGGCTGGAGATGAAGGCCTGACAGCCATTGCCGGCTGGAGGGGGCGACGAGGGCTGGGAGGCCCCCTTGGGTGTCGCGGAATATCCTGCTCGCGGCTGGGCCACCATAGCCGCTCGCCGTTCCCCGAGGGGCTCTCCCCGTGGCGGGGCCGCTGCGGTCGCCCGCCGAGCTCTTGCGCCTCCTGACGAGGAAGCACAGTCCTGAGCTCGCCCTATGCGACGCTCGTCGCGGCGTTGCTCAATGCGGAGCCAGGCGTCCCGTTCTGCGTATAGCAGATCCAAAGGCGCCTCTGGTAGGGCTGCAGCCGGGAGGCTCTCTTCTGCCCTCGCGGCAGCTGCTGCCCTTCGGGCTCGTCGTCGAGAGGATGAGCTGACCGCGGTGTGTGAACCGCGCGGTTGGTGACTGGAGGAAGCGAGGTCAGCGGCCAACTGGCGCTGGGCCGTGCCGACCAGCTTCGCCACGTCATCAAACCAACACTTGGCGTTGGATCCCTCGCCCGGTGGCGCAAAAGCGCCTCCGCCGCCTGAAGGGCGCCCCCAGGCATGCCAAACTCTAGGCGACGATGGACGTCCCCCCGGCGCGGTTCGCCGGTACGTTCGCTCGGGCGTAGCCCGGATCCTGCAGGCGCGTTGGTGATTCTGCGAGATGCTTGGCCTCCTCCGCCCGCAGCTGCTGTCTCAGCGGGGGGCAGAGAAGGTGACGTGGCTTCGGCCGCTGTCGCTACCATCAGAGGGGGTGAGGGGGACAAAGGCCCTCCCTCTTCCGAGCGGAGATATCGGAAGTTAGGGCTATGCCCGCCCGTGTCAGCCTCCTCAGCTGCCTTGTTGGCCAAGTCACACTCGCGGGCAGCGAGTGAGCCAGACGCGGTCCGTAGGACGTGGCCGTGAACCATGGTGAGGACGGGGCCGTAGAGGGGGTTTCGGCCGAAGATGGAAGGAATGCGGGAGTTTAAACCCAAATGCAGTGCGCTCCCCCTACCTGGCGCGCCAGCTGTCGATGTCGGAGATCGACACGCGGGAATCCGGGGGACCCCTTTTTGGTTCGGCACAGGGGAGCGGTGAATCTGGGTTCAAACTCGCGGTGAAGTAGGATGAAAGTGGAAAGATGGAGGACAAGTCACGATCACAAGAGACACAGAGCAATTTATACAGGTTCGAGCCGTCAGGGAGACGTAATACCGTACTCCTGTTTTGTGTTATGTGATGGATGAACTACAAGAATTGATTGTTCTTCCCAGAGGAAGCTGGAGCTGAGGACTGAGGTGGAGTGCTTGGAACCCAAGACTGGAGATCCCAACAGGCAGGACCTCAGAGCTAATTTCCAGAACAGTGAAGGCACCTCCTTTTTTCAGAACCCCTCTATGAGGGACTTGGGCCTCCTTTATAGTGTAAGGGGACATCACAGTAGTCCTAGTTTTTCTCTACTTCGCTTCATGTGGTGGAGCGGTTCTTGCCCTGTCTTGTTGGAGAAGTTACCCCTATCTTTGTTCCTGTTGCCGCGTCACGGGAGTTGGTGGAGAAAACGGACGTCGTGGCCACCATGCTGCTGACGTGAGGATGGGTCAACCTACCTACTCCAGTGGGGCCTACCGGTCAGTGGCCTTTCACCTGGAGGGGCGCCTACGCGACACCCCCAGCGCTCATGTTCTCTCTCTCACGTGGCCGCCCAATGCATTTAATGCCACTGGACGGGGCGTGGAGGGAGGCGTGCGTGGAATGACCGTGCTGCCATACCATGGTCACCGTCAAAGACTTTATACCCCATATCTCTCGAGACGGGCAAAAAGGGTGATGATGAGAACGACTGACAAACGCGCCTCACATTGCAATAAATGCGACGGGGCAGGCGTTTAGCCTCTCTCTTAGGCATTAAATGTGGTGGTTGGCAGTTGACGGTTGAGCTCGCCCCTCTCTCGGAGAGGTGCGGGGTGAAGGAGGGGGGTATCCCGGACCCTGCCGTCTGGGAGAGCGGTGGCCTCCGGGCAGCCCCCGAGCCAAGCCTCTCTTGGGGTGGCCACGTGGCCGCCCATGGTCCGGACCCGCTTAAACCATCCAGGATATATTTTTGGTGTGCCTTGGTGAGCGAAGGTGTCTTCTTTCTTCAGATATCGCATCCTCGACATACCCCGGGCCCATATCACCAACAAATTTGATTAAAAAATTAAAACAACTTATAATATAAAATTATAATATAAAATGAAGGTAGCATTATTTAAAAAAATCTATCTATGCACTTATTAGTCCTTCCTAAAATCTCACACGTTAACACGAAAGAAAGAGCTAACCATTGATTACATATAATATATATATATATATATTATCATGATAATAAATTTGAATTTAACATTGTAGACCATGTTAAAAACCCGTCTATTCCTGTTATAAAATTTAAGACTCTAAACTGAATGCAATAGCCATGTAACGTATGGGTCGACGTAATTGGAGATTCATCGAAGTCTAAGATATGAAAATCATCAACATGCCCGACAAGCTGATCGACCAGTAACCAACTGACCGTTTGATCGGCGCGTGGGCGCGGATTGCGGGAGTAGGCCGCGCCCGCGGCCGGGTTTGTCCTGCAATTTTCGCGGCGATCGCGAGACACCGAGTGAACCGACAGAACGCGACGTGGCGCGCACCTACGAGTCCCAGTAATCCAGCAGCCGTTCCTTCACCTGACGTCCAGCTACTACAGTAATTAAAATCAACGGCCATGATTCGGTCTCAGCCTCGATCTGTGTCAGACAGTGCTCATTGTACGGTCGGGATTGATGTACGGGGGGCGCAGGCTAATCATGTCCTTTTAGCTGTGTCGGCCTGGTTGTTTGGCGTCGATTCTTTATAGTTTGGGAATTTGGGGGCGTTTTTTAATATGTTCTCGCAAGCTGAAACCTGAAAGTCGTCTCACAGCTGTCTATTTGTTCTTTTTTTTTCTTTACCAGCACAAAGAAAGACTAGTACTAACTAGGAGGGTATGTGTGTCTTCACGCTGGGTGATGATTTGAGATCGACGGGGCAGCAATAATGTACTGTAGTGCCCTATAGTTTACTCGTTTCAAGGATGAAAAATGTGCGTCCTAACAGCTTATGCAGAGGAGGATGGATTCATTGGAGAACTGACTAATTATCCTGTGGGTTGTTCGGTTTGATTTGCTTGATGTTGTTTAGCTGACGACTTTCAGGTTGGGTGGGGGGCCTGCAGAATATTATGCTTAAACGCTTGTCGAGGTGAGTTGTTGTCACAATGCCAACCAATCTCTTCACTTGTCCTCTTGTCCTCTTGTTAGTTCGAAGTAGCGTTTTGCTTGGACATTCATAGCTCCCTTGGGTTTAATTGGCTACATGTTTCTTTTTGTCCATTGAGAACAAAATGGATCTTAGGACCTGTTTAGGACTGCTTCACGAACTCTGCTCCATAAACTCCATCGTGGAGCAGCTCCACAAAAAACTGGAGTTTGTGGAGTACTTCTTTAGGTGCTCTCATAACTCTCCCTTTTTTTTCTGGAGCTGCGTGTGTAGAGCTGAACCCGTTTGGCAAAAAAAACATGGAGCAGAGCTTAAAAAACAGAGAACGGAGCAGTCCCAAACAGGCCCTTAAGTGCCTAGTTTTAAGCGGTTTATATAACCCATAGAAAAAGAAGAGGACCAAGCAGAACGGGAGAAAAAAGCCCAAAGTTCACATACATGTTGCATTGAGACCTTTGAGGGTGCGCGTTATTAGGCCCAAATGTGCACGTTATATTTCCGCCCAAATCTACGCTGGAATTTAAGTCCATTAATGCGCATAATTTCAGCCCATACGAGCCAACAATCTCAGTTAGAGTAAGTTTACTTCAGGGCTCTCGTCTTGACATCGAGTTTGAATTACGTATTTAAACTATGATATCAGCTATAACACATTTCTTAACTTGTAAAATCAGTGTATCCAAAGTCTCAGAACAGTATAATGTTTGGTTTTAACTGACATGACGAGTGAGCCCACATATCAACGGCCAACTCTTCTTCCTCGTCTCTCCCCACTCTTCCCTCTCTTACCCATATATTAGATTCTCACCAAGCCTTCGAGCGACGGTCGATAGCAAGGCAATGAGCGGTGTGGAGAGGGACGATGACCGACGGGAGGATGGCAAGCGACGGGGAGAAAGGGGGCCACCGACTTGGAGAGGGGTGGGCAGCAATGGGCCACTTGTTTCGCATGCGCACGACGGAGGTGCCACTCATGGATTGCCTCGCGAACGGGGTGGTTGGGGACAAGCTCGCGATAGGGCAACTGTGACATGTCGTGCCCGCTGCGGAGCCATTCCCTAATTGCTTCCGACTCGTAGGATGACCCGTCACTAGCGATCTGCGAGTCTCACACCACCTCCTTCAATATCGAGAGGGGGAAGTAGGGTAGCGTGTTGTCGTCACCGTCCGACACACGACAGCGAGCACCATGATCTCCCCAGCATTGCTCTCATCGCTGCTTCTAGCACACTACAGGCCTTCTTCAGCAGCCGACGCACTTCCACCGGCTCATCCTCCTCAACGTCACAGCATTTCAACCCGAGGAACGACACCTTCTTGGCGACCTCCATCGAGCAAGCTCTCGCACTTGTGTCCCTCCACCGCCCGCCTCCCGCTGATGGCGGCCCTTTTTCTTACTTCCTGCTGCTCACCTCTCCACATAAAAAGAGGGATGGAGGAAGAGAGGGGAGAGGGGGAGAGAAGAAAAAAGAGGCCACTTGTCATGTCTGATAAAACCGATCATTATATTGTTCTGGGGTTTTAGGTACACTGATTTTATCAATTGAAGGACATGCTATATTTGTATGGTATTATGTTTTAAAGACGTAATTTAAAAATCAACATCGGACTTACAATTAACTTATTCCATCTCAATTTCCACCAGGAGTCGCGCTCGATCTCCGTACGCTATATTTAGGCCTAAAGTTGCGGATTTGGCCCATAACTGCGCGATATTTCTTCCGTGTTGTTTCAGCCCAGAGTTAAGAGAAAATTCCGGCCCCTTGTGTCGCGTAATTACGGCCCAATAACAGGTACAATTTTGGTCTAAAACTGCTCCCAATTCCGTCGTAAAATGGAGTGTAATTTCGGCCTATAGTGGCGCGTAATTCTGGCCCGTACATGAACGCATATTAGGCACGTACGGGCACGTAATTTCGACCCATTGGTGGGCATAATTTCAGATCAAATCTGCACATACACCCGGCCCATCAGAGAGGCCCAAAACGGATTAGGCCTTTCATTCCCATCCCAATCCCACGTATAAAAAAAATCGAGATAAAACCGCTAAAAAAACAGTGAGGAAAACCGTCCAAACAAACCGGGAGAAAAACAGAGAAAAATAAAAAAACTAGAGATAAAACTGTTAGAAAAACCGAGAGAAAAATACGGGAGAGAAAGAAACACGTGGCTATGACAAGTCTAGAATTCCCTATCCTCGCTGCTCTCTGCCTGCACTCCCGGCGAAGAAATTCCGCGTACGCCTAACATCAGACACGTGTCCCTCCTGATCCTAGCAAGTTTTCGCCGATCCCCAGCCTTCCTCGATTCCTTCCCCACGTCGATTTCACGCCAACTTCATCGAGCTCTCTCCGCGGCAACCCCTCCCTCCCACAGTCCCATCCCGCCGAAGTGGAAGCTCCCCGCCATCGTCGTGCTGCTCCCGTTCTGCGGATCCATCCGGGACTTGGGTTGATCTACCTCGCCGGTGACGTACCCTAGCCTAGCCTGCGTTGGTTGTTACGAGATTTTATCCTTGTGTTAACTTCTTTTGTTTTCTTACACTAATCCTTGCCTGGGAACGTAACCAACCAGTGGACTCTCCAATCTGTGCAGTTTCCTGCTGATTTGTTTGCTGTTTTGGTAGTGTGCTTGTATCAGTTTATTTTTCTAGAATTTTGCGGGAGAATCCCCATACCCTTATTAGGTCCTCTCCTGATCTGATCTGGGAGAACAGTGCGTATTACGATTCCCTTTACAATCAATAGCTTGTCTGAAGTGGAAAAACATTTCTTTTTTTAATAAAAAAAGTGGAACCACATTTCAATATTAATGCAGTGATAATGGTGAAGCAAGACATGAAATGATTAATTTGAACTACTAGATGGATCTTGGACTGCTAACACTCTGACGTAATGAAAATCAGAAAGAAAGTTAGGAAGGTTAGCTGTTTTTTCTTACCTGACTAGCTGCCATTTCCATGATTGCAGTCATGACACCATCAGTTTGGCAAGCTGTCGGTAATTCTAGAACAAAACATGCTGATGACCTATATATGAGTCCGTTTGCTGACCAGTTCTTGTTGTATTGCACTTGACAATAAATTCATCTGCTGACCAATTCAAGTTGTATTGCACTTGACAACAAACAAATATACAACAAAGGTTGATGCCTTTGTGGTAGAGAAATTGACTGAATACTGATGTGATTAATGCTACTTTGCTCATGTCATGTTCTAAATTGTCAGTGGTGGATCTAGGATTTTGTTGATGGGATGCGAAATTAGGTAATACGATTGAAATAACTTAGGCCTTGTTCGGTTTGGAGGGGAACGAGGGGAAATAATTCCACACCACAATAGGTGTGGAATAATAAATCCCCTCTAATCCTTTCTTCTTGGGAATTAACCAAACAAGGGACACGGCAATCCAATAAAATGCTAAAATGATTTTAATTATATAATATGCTAAAACTTCAAGGGAACAAACTGCGTGTTTGTATCAAAGGTTTACAGCGAGCATCACAAAATATGAGAAGATTTTGACGTAAAGACTGATTATACCTTGATTAAGGACAAGGTTATCTAATGGACTCATCTATACATGCAATGTTCAAGCTGAAGATTGATGGCAAGGTTCTCTAGCTATCTACCAGCTTTATACAAGGTAATCGTGCAGGGAGATTAGCGGCAAGATTACCTATCTTGGCCTTGTGTATTTGGCAGCCGTGTTGATTATACCTAACAAATTATGATTAAAATATTTTGGGGATGCAACCACACCCCATACGTCTATATTGGATCCGCCACTGTAAATTGTGGTCTAGGTGAGTGAACCTTTTCAAGCCGCTTTTGACCAAGTATGCATTTGCTTTCATCATTTTGTCATATGCAGTTGAAATTCCTGCAGACACAGGACAGCAAACACACACACACACACACACACATATATATATATATATATATTTATTTATTTCAATATATACATATATATATTCTGTAGACTGTTATTTAGATTTGTACAGCCTAGATTATATAAAATATATTTTTTGAAATGCTAGTATCAATGTTTAATGTTATCTGCTTGCACCTTTTGTCAAGAAATGGACCAAATAGACTAGTATCAAATTTAGTTGTCTGAAATATTTGATGGTTGAACTGCTATCTGTGCCAAGCATGTCTGTCCTCCGTCCTCATTCAGTTGTGCTCATACATGGTATTTTGCTAGATCATTGTGCTTTATGAAGGCATGTAGTTGTTTGGAAATTCGGTATTTATAATGGGAACGGTATTTTTTTATCATGGACTATTCAGTATAATGTGAACTCTTCTTGAGCACAAGAAAAATAAACTTGCCATATGTATGCAGCCCCTGTTTCCTCTTTTTCTCTGATTGAATGCTTAACAAACTTACAGTGAAAAACAGTGAGTCGGCATTGAATTCGATACAGTTGAGATGTTCTTATGTTGGACATATCCCTCCTCTCCTAGAAATAAGAAGCTGCTATTAGTCTCCTTATTTATTTTATGTTCTTCTGCTTTCTGCTATGGCATAAAGGAAGGGAACAAGAAACATCTGCTTTTTATTCTGGTTCTTTTCTTGAGAATATTTTACCACCCTCATGGGCCATCAAATACATTATCTTCCTTTTTCTGTGTGTATGTTAGATGGTTAGCGTATACTGTGTACTATTAAATGATTCTTTGCACCATGAGCGTGGACACTGAAATTGAAGTCTTCTCTGCAGCTTAAGTTCACTATGTCTGGAATGCCATCTGATGATGCAACTGGTCAAGTGAGGCTTGAAGGAGATGTTTCTGACAAAAAGGAAGAAAAGACTCAAGAGCAGAGGGAAGCAAGTGGAATGCCCTCACCACAAGAAGAGGTACCGTCTTACATATAAATCCATTCTTGACCCTTGAACTTTGTCCGGAATCCATTTTTCACTATGAACTCGTAAACCATATATTTTTCACCCTGAACTTCTCAAACTGTTCACTTTACCCTTGTGCCATTTCCTCCTTGCTTCAGTATATAGTAGTCAGGCCACGTTGTCTTTGACCTTGCTGATGTGGCTCTTGGCTTTGGATGACGCTGGAAGGCCTCTAACCATTATAAGCCATGGCGTGAGGCCAAAAATCGGGTGGAAATGATGCAACACCTTATATAAAGGTTCAAGCCTTCTGGCGTTGTCCACAATCAACAGCCACATCAGCAAGGTTAAATCCAACATGGGCTATCCACCATGTACTAAAACTGGGTGGAAATGATTCAAGACAGTAGAGTGAACAGTTTTAGAAATTTAGGGTGGAAAATACCCTATTACTAGTTCAGGGTGAAAAACGGAGTCGGGCAAAGTGAAAAGGCCAAATGTACCTTTTCCCTATCTTTTGCTACAACATTTTTCATGTTACTGTTTATACTTATTCATGTGGCATTTATTCAATAAAATAGTAGGAGTATCTATTAATTATATTACTAATATTTATATACAAATATGTTCAGGAAGCAACCATCAAGAAAAAATATGGTGGAATATTGCCCAAGAGGACGCCGCATATAACTAAGGTCAATATCTTATTTATTTTAGTATATTTGTTTTTCTCTGTTAAAATGATGATTTTTGTATAAAGCTTAAACAGATGTATGGTTAAGTTGCATCTCTTACTGAACTTATGTAATATTTAATATCAGGACCATGATCGGGCTTACTTTGATTCTGCTGATTGGGCTTTAGGAAAGGTAATACTGAAGTCATTATGAAGTTGAATTGAGCGTTGTATTAATATTCAATAATTTTCGAAGAAGAATTCAATTCTTACCATGTTTTTTCCTTTTGCTTGCCACAGCAAGGTGGAAGCCACAAACCTAAAGGGCCTCTTGAAGCACTTCGACCAAAACTTCAGGTACTGACATTTAAGCACACAAGATGCACAATTCTTTTTTTGCCATTTTTTTTGTTTCACTGGAAGATTATGGCTGAAAGATGTTTGGTTCTTATAATGTATTATAAGTGAATACCCAGATCATTCACTTTTAGCATGTTGCTTCTGATATGCTCTCCCCTACACGTTTTGCTGTCAAGCCTGACAACATTTCTTTTCTCGCTGAACAAGTATGAGAAGTCGTATTGCATTCTATGTCATGCTACTATATTCATTTCTTTCCTTTGGTGTTTTACTGTGTTCCAATTCACTTTCAGCCTACTCAACAACATGCACGTGCTCGGCGAACTCCCTATGCATCTGCTGACAACGATGGTACTTCTTATCTGTACATGAATACATCTCAACTCCGTGTAAGTGTGTTTCATTTTCTTTTGTTTTATCATGGCATTGTTTATTGCTCTGTAGAGTGCATGAATTTGCCTCCTGAGGATTTGAACCAGAATGGTGATCCCGTTGAAGACAAGAGCAAGGAAGAACAGTAACGAGTAACTGCGCCCTGTCTATTTGGAGCATTTCCATTCTTGTCCTTGAGCCAAACTGTTGCCTTGGTAAATAATTAGAGTCAATGCCTATACCTCTTGGAAAACGTATCAGAAAACGTATCAGGTGGAAACCAGACTATTGGTGTAACCTTGAAAACTTCTCATCAGAACCATACGATCCTCATCCAATGAATTAGCTTTTTTACGTTTTAACCCCTTACGTCCTCATCAATAACCTGGTTTCACCTAATACGTTCCCCATACTTCTTGTGGGGTTGAGCTCTGCAGTGTTGAACTTAACGTAAGACGTGGTATGCCTGGCGTCTACCACATTCAGCTGTTCAGTGTTTTTCTCGTACCTGTAACAGCTAGGAATGAAAACTTACGTATGATGCCGTGATGGCGATGCTATAGTACCTGATGTGCAAGGAAGCAAATTATGCTTCAAATTCAGCTCCCCATGAATGGAAATTGGTCAAATTACTGAGGTGATGTACTGCGATATTAACATCTTTTTTAGCTCCATTAGTGTTGCTATTATCTAGTTACTATGGGCTTGTTTGAATTGCCCAATGCTGCCATCGTTTGGGCATTTACCAAAACTTGATACTACCAAAACTTGTCTAGGTTTGGACATTACCAATATTTTGGCATGATAGCAAACCAAATATGCCCTAATTAGGAACCGTCATAATGCAAATAGTTAAATGCACAGTTAGATATATGTATATCACATCCTGTGGTTCGTGATTTGTCCTGCTCCAGTGGTCTTGGTTTTCTGCAATTCCATTTGCTTGGCCATATGCAAGTCTGTCATAGACTCAGCTTGGCCATTCACTCATTCTGTTTTAGATCTTTGGTACTTTTTTCACAGTACTTTGGTGCTATTAGAGCGTTACTAATCCGTGCAATCCGTTGGTTGGCACTTGGCAGGGTCCGTAGCTACCTAATTTGTCCTTGGCAATTGCCAATTGGCACTCTGGTAGTCTGGTTGAAAATTCAACCATTATAATTTTAATTTTTTAAAGATTTATAAAAATAATTTTCGGATTCAAAAATTTGCAAAACTAGTCCCTTCCCGCCCTCGGGAGGGCGGGATTCAAAACGCCTCCCGGAGGGCGTTTTATCCGACGTGGCAGACGACCGTTGGGTGTCGTCTGCCGCGCGGGTGTAATTTTGCATTTTGGCCTCTTCCCGTCCTTACAAAGGGCGTTTTTTTACTGTGCAGTGAACAGTAATGAACAGTGAATAGTGAATAGTGATGAACAGTGCAGTGCACAGTGGTGAACAGTAAAATGAACAGTGAAAAAACGCCCTTCGTAAGGGCGGGAAGAGGGTAAAATGTAAAATTACACGCGTGTGACAGACGGCACCCAACGGTCGTCTGCCACGTCAGATAAAACGCCCTCTGGAAGGGACTAGTTTTGTAAATTTTTGAATCCGGAAATTATTTTTTGTAAATCTTTAAAAAATTAAAATTATAAATGCCAAAATTTCTAGTCTGGTTTCACTTGATCGTTCGTCACCATGCGTACGAAACTGAGATCGCAAAACGGGCATGTTAATAAGGCCTGGTCATCATGGGCCCAACATATAAGCAAACTATTATTTGGGCTGAGACAAGCCATAGCGTTCCTGGGAACAAGTCCAATTTATGTCCCTCATCTTTCCGTTGAATTTAAATTGTGACCCTGAACCTTAATATAAGAAATGTTGACCCATAACTTACGAAGTTGGGTTAAATTAAGTCTTATGACGGTATAAATAACCAGTTTCACAGACATGACATCCTAGTCGGCAAGGAGAAAATAAAAAGTATGTGGGCCCATATGTAAGTGGCCCAGCCACAGGAGATGTTGATGTTCAAGTTGCTCTCGGCGTGCCGCCTCGTGCTAGCACTCCTCCCGCTTGCACACGTCGACGCCGCTTTAGCGATGGCCTTCTGCCAAGCGTGGTTGTTAACAATAAAATTTGGTAAGATATTTGAAGTCGAAGAACAAATCGAGGAAGATTTGGCGGGAGATGGAGTTGTTTTCAAATTTGACTGCACATCGGTTGAAGGCTGTATCGACGAATATAGAGTTGGATTCGGCCAGCCGACATGGGCAAGGCAACCGATACAGTTAGTTTCGGGTTCAAGTTGGGCTTGGATTGAGAATTTAAAATTATTGCCAAACAGGGATAGAGTCCATTACAAATAATTATATTTATTAATTAGGAATATTAATGAGTCGTATTCATTAGATATATTTGGTAAGAATCCTCCTAAGGGACTTGTTCGTATGTTTATGTAACTTAGAAGTTTGAGTCATGTTCAGCATGGATAAGTTTGTATATTTGGGTATAAATAGACGCCCAAGGTCTTGTAAGAAAACAATGACAGTTCAATAAACACTTTTGATGCATCGCCGCCTAGTTTTCTAGGGTTTTCATCTCGACGAGTTCTTGTTTTGAGTTGGGTTGCATCGGCTTCGATCTTCGACAAGGGATAAGGTTTGTCATGGCGGTTTGTATCGGCGGGATTAGGACTTACATCGTTTCGACACTCTAATGTAGCTTATGCATCTACCTATTTATCATATATCTTAATTAATCTAAGTCGATAGCTATGTTTACTTGTATCGGCCATGCCTTCTCTAGGGTTTTGCTGGTATCGATTAAATTGTTTTGTCGATTTAGATTAGCTAAGGTATCTACCACCCTGAAAATCAGCCAAAGGCTTGATTGTTTAGATTTTATGGTTTTTTCATACTTAGTGTTGCATCAATTGGATTTGACCTACTAAGTCATGCTTAGAATCATAAAAGCTAACCTACCTTGGATTGTCAATAAGGGTAGTATCGGGGTTTCAACCGATCTTATCTGGTATAATCGTTTTGCTTTAAGTTACATGCTTTATTTTGCTTAACTGGTTATATCTATCATCTTATTTAAGTTTATCAATCCTTAGATCTATTAAGCTCATTATCAGCCTCGCACTGTCTCGGTTAGGTCTGATCTGTTGGGGCTATAATCTGTTTAGTGAATTTAATTAAAGTTGATGATCTTATATAAGGTCTATCGGAGTTTTAGCTGATATGTTATCTGATCGCGTGAGCTATTTCATCGGCTATGATATAAACCATATAATTATTAATTTGTCTTATCTTGGTTATAAGCAATTAATAATGTCTTAGTTAGGTCTGATCTATTGTAATTGCTTATAGCTAAGAAAAGATTAAATTAGTAATTATATGTTATTTATATCTGCAACCTATCATGATTGTTTTGGGTCTAATCTTCAAAATATGTCCATTGATTAGTTATTTAGACCTTATAATTATATAAGAATTGACTTTAGTAATCTTAATTTTATGTTGCATCGATTGCATTCGACCTGTAGAATTTAGAATTTATTTTGTTAAGAAAAAGTTGTTTATGGTTATATCTAATCTAAATCCAGTTCATGAATAGTGCCTGCTACCTTACAGCCGATTCGACTCGATCGCATCGGCTAGGTCATCATGATACGACGTCGGCCTATCGGTCGATCAGATCGTCTTCTAACGTTTACTATGTCTTGTTGGTTGCATAATCAAACCAACTGGCATGCCCACACTTACACCGACATTTTGGACCTGCACTGAAACTGAGCAGAACTCCCAAGTCGTCGTATTTTTGCATCAACAGCGGTGTGACGTTGCACCCCATGTCGCTGTCGTTCGCTAGCACAGTGTGCCTCGCGATGCCCCTCACATCGCTCACGCCCTCGCACTCTAAAACCATATCCTCGCACTCCTGTCCCCCTCCAAGGACGAGGAGGCCAACCTCACCGAGGTCGCGCTCCACTCCAATTGTCACCCTCCTTCTTCACCTACGTCGTCGTCCTCGCCGTGCTCCTCCGTGTGTGTCGCCTCGTGACTTCTTCGCACTTCATCGGTTCACCCTCTAGGCCGTCGCCGGGAGCCCCCTTGTCTTCCTTCTCACGCCCCTAAAGTTTCCCTCCTTTAGCCAACATGCCTTTAATAAATCATTTAAAGAAATTAATTAAAATTAACCTAGAGTGAAGTCCTAATTAAAAATCTTAATTAATAAGTGGTCATGGCTTGGTGTGAATTTTCTTGAGTTCCTCATGCCACAATACACTAACTGGATTTTTAATGGAATGTTCTGAGCAAAGAAACTAGTTTTATTAATAAAAGATATTTATCAGAATTAAATAAATCTGAAAATCCTTATTTTTCCTCTCCTTGTCGTTGGGCCGAAAGTTAGCCCAACTCTTGCTCTTCCGCGTCGGCCCACCTCGCCCTTGTCGTCGGGTCGGCCGAAGTTTGTGACCCAGTGGCCGCCCATACCCTCTCTCCACCAGGAGACGCCGACAGGTGGGGCCAACCTGTCGGACCCATCCCCAACCTTCGGCCAAGAGAGCCGGATGGAGCCACCTCCATCCCGCGCACGTGCGCCTCACCCGACGCTGTGCTGCACGCCTCTACGGACCTGCTCGCGCTGAAACCGTCACTTTTTCCCCACTCCTCGCGTCGAATCGTGCCTAAGCCACCACACATACTCCCCAACTCTACCGTTGTTGTTGCCCCTGGCTAAGAACCGTTCCAACCCCACGCCTATAATTCCCCCTCATGGCCTCCCCTCTCTCATTTTCCACATCCATCGTGGCTCCCCGTGCCCTGAATCACCTCTGCACCACTAACCCTAGCATCGTTGCCATTCCACCACCTCTAGTTGCCGCTCGTCGTCGTCGAGCCGCGCCGTCGGCTTCACGAGGTGGAGGAGCCCCTCGGCCACCGCTTAGCCCTCGTCTCCATTTGCCAGAGCCCGCTCCTCCTTACCCACTAGTGAGTTCCACTACGGGTATCCAACTTCGACCATCAATGGTCGCCGTTGTGCACCTCTTTCTTTCTCTAAACCCTTCCACCGTGCTCCCCACGTCTGATGCTTTAGGGCAGATCGGGACCATCCGTTCCACCACCCGCGTGGCTACCGCGTCTGTGCCACATTGTGCACCTGTTTCCCAGCCCAGTGGACCGAGTCCAACGTACACTGCTATTGATGTGAACTACATCGTTCACACGAAGCCCTGAGAGATTTGATTAACTCTAGTGCAGGTCCTATCAATTGGGTTCGGGGTGTATCACTTAGTTTGATCCTACAACTAACAAGATAGGCAAATGGAAGATTAGATCACAATGGCATATCGGCCAATGGGTCGATAGGAAATCGAATGCTTTTGATTCTGTAACTAACAAGATAGGCAAATGGAAGATTAGATCACAATGGCATATCGACCAATTGATCGATAGGAAACCAAATGCCCAGCCGATGTTGATGGAATTTCAGAACAACAACTATGACTGATGTAATTTGATTATAAGATAAGCATATATCGGTCGAAACTAGATGGGATATAATTATTTGCGATCTTTCTTTATTCGAAATAGATCAGACTAAACCAAGACAGTATAAGATTGAAGCTAATAAAGATAAATACCAGATGATTATAAGATCTTGAATATTTCCTGATATAGTATAATGATAAAAGATGCATGAATGAAGCCTGAAATAAACTAATATCTACTATAAGTAAATAACATGTAATCATCTACTAGATTTCTCCTTATTGAGAGCAATCTTGATAGATCAAACTCAACCGAGACAGTATAAGATTGATATTAATAAGGATCGGCTAGATAAACGATTATGTGTACCTAAATGTTAGCCGATATAGCAATTTAAGCAATGGATAAAGGATAACTCATCGGCTTGAACTCCGATGATACCTTATGTAACACTTATCAATCTTTGATAAATCAAACAAGCAAATTAAAGCCTAGCAGATCGGACCTAACCGATATAGTGCAAGATCAACAAAAGGCTTGATAGATTTAATCAACTAATAGATCTTATATAAGATGATTGATATAATAGATCAAGCAAAGAAAGCAAAGCAATCTAAATGAGAGCCAATATATTGGTTAGGCAAACGACCTAACTAGTATATCGAAATTTAGCCGAGGAAGTACTAACTTGGTCGATACAAGCGAAGGTGATGAAACTTACTTTCTCGCCGAAGATCGAACCGATGCAGCCCAAACTCGAAAACAAGAACTCTTCGAAACTAAAACTAGGGTGCCGAAAAAGTGATTATTGAACTGTAGTTGTTTAAAAAAGACCCTGGGTAGACAAATATATACCCTCGGGCTGGAAGGAATCCGACTCAAACACGACTTGATCGGTTCCGACTCTATATCTAAGGAAGAAACTATTGATACAAGTCCAACTCATATACGACTTTTATCAGCTAAAGACTCTATCTAAAAGTGGAAATTAACAAAGCTTGCTTGAAATGGAAGTTAATAAAAAAACAACTCTAAAAACAACCAAACCAACCGATGCACTTTCCATCCGAATTAGCTATAATCACGACGTTAATTCCTCCTCTGACTTGGTCTTGTATAACAACAATTGCTAAATTCTACCGTTAACAGCTGCCGTCTTGTGTCACTCATGGGTGGGACCTGTCTGTCGACGCGGTCTCCCCCTTGCTGATGTCAGCTCTCGGGCTTTAATGTGCCATGGCTTTTCCTGTTATTAGTAAAAACATAATGAATCTCCTAAAATTTATAAATAATTCATCCGAACTCTTTTTTAGTCCATTCAAATTACAGTAAATTTATAAAAATGTCTAGAATCCACTAAAATGGTTTTGTGTTCTGTTTCAGTGGACTTATAGCCTATTTTGCTTGGTGGCTTTGATTATCGCTTAGAATTTGATGTTTCTGAGGTCCCAGTTTACTACAGGATCGTTGGAGAGGTTCCAGCAGCACTAAGGCAAGGCAAGTCATGCATTCTCATTGAGCATATTCTACCTATTTTGCAAATATATCTCTCTATTAAATTTGTGTTATTTTATAATGTGGGATGGTGGCCATAGCTTGCTTACCTTATGTCATTGATAACTTGGGAATTAATATGATTAGATGTTGTTTAGGAAATGTTTATCCATACTTAGATCAACTAGCTCACTATGAGGAATTGGGGATCTCACTAATACCTTATATCTTGGGTTAATGATGACTACATTGGACGTGTACCACCCTTGTATTAATTCCACTAAAATATGACTAATGGTGAGCTACGGGTGCATGATTTTGTTAGATGCGTCCATGACAATTAAGAATCGGTTTGCGAGAAATCTTAAAAGAATTGTCGTGTATATCACAAGCCAACGTGGGCTACGGCTAGGCTTGTAGTATAGTTTTTTTTCTTTCCGACATACCCAGGCAAGGGTGGACATGATGGCTTTGGATCGGTCCCAGTTTTAAGGGTTAATCGGCTTCCGAATTCACCGCAGTGCAAGAGGGGGGCTGCGTACATTGGTTTTAAGGGTGGAGACGAAACCTGCAATATGGTGCGCTTGGTCAAGGGGAGTTATGCGAAGGGTCCTCTTACAGGGACATTTCCGGTATGTCGTGGTGGCATGTTGGTGCACAAAAATATGTTGTGGGGCTATGTCTTTTGGGTATAGTAAAACTATTTGAATAGTCGTGTCCGCTGTTATAGATGATCAACCAACTTCACCATGATTAGTCTCATCTTAATAATTTGACTTAATATAATTGGTGTAATACAGGTGGATGGTTGGTCCTGTTGTAACATGGTGTAGCGTTGGATAGTGATGATTAATATTGCTTAATTTAATTAATAGTTTTTTACTACTTTCAACTTCTCTTTTACAACTGCTTTATGCAAATAAACCCCTAACCTCCCTGTAAATCCTTGCATCATACCTCCTCTTGTTATGACTTGAGTACAGTGGGTAGTACTCAGTCTTACTCTATTTTCTCTCACACCAAAGCTAGAGTACTTCTCTGATGGAGGCAACTCAGAGGAGTATGCTTCGTAGCTACCGTCAAGGATGCCTGTGGAGTGGAGTTGTCGTGTTGCTAGCATCAGTTATCCTAGTTTAGCTCGCGTTTAATTTTTCATTACATTTGTAAGACTTTTTCAATGTTTGTAAGACGTGAATTTTGTATGTAACTTTGTCGTTTGTTGTTTGTGTACCCCGACCGGTCTTGGACAGGGGTTTAATGCACACTCTGTTTGGATATCTGGTTCATGAATTTCTAGGCGTTACGAGTTAGTATCAGAGCCAATCTTGACCATAAGACAACCAAATGAAAACCCTAAGAGCCCTCGAAACTTTTTTATCTGCATACTCCCTTTGCACTTGGATATGTTTTGGGAAAAATTTAGGGATTTGCTTCCTTGGTTTATGGTAATAATCTTGGTTGCTTATTTGAATGGAATTTCTCAATTAGATTTCGTCTAACGTATTAGTGACTTTGAGTCAGTTGATTTTGAAATTTATTGGAATTTTAGTCGACGATCAGTTGGGAATTTATCGGGAGGTATGCACTAGAGTATAATTAAGGTTTATGGGATGCAATCTTTACATATGTCATTATTATTATTATGTATCTGTTTTTCACATTAATTTATTGCTAAGTTGGTGTCAATAGTATTTCGATTCATTCAAAAATATTTCATGCACAAAATTGCTATTACTATGTTATTTACTTGTGTCATTTATTATTTTATTTTATTTGAATTTGAGCATGCATTGATTCTCATCTTTTCTCTTATGTCAGGTGTTCTTCCGACTTACCGTGGCCAAGGCATGGGAGGCATTGTTGCGGAGCTCGGTCGCATGGCATTTTTGGTCGGCTACTCTAACGATCCAAAGTACACAAGGATTCGTCCCCTTAGTGACGAGTTCCCCTATCGTGTCAGTTTGGAGGTCCACGATATTCCCAGTTACTTGTCCAATATGGAGGTCATTGCATCAGGCGATAGCTCTGAGCACGCCTGTTAGGAGACAGTATATCGAATGATGGCAAAGACTTCTTGAGAAGCACAACCTTGACCTCCGCAACACTATGAGAAGAAGCGGCATGCCGCGCACATCGTAGAGGAGGTGTACAAGCTCGCCGGCCCCTTCGCCTCCATACTCTTCTCGGACGGACTCACCGGCCGCCTCCGCCTCCATCGCCACCACCCCCGTACAACATGTGTAGTTGAGGGAAAAGAGAGACAAGAAAGAAGTGGACATTGACATGTGGACCCATATGTTTTTAATTTACTTTTTGCTGGCTAAGATATCACGTCAGCGAAAATCAGCCATCTAAGTTTAGACGGTTTTGTCAAGATGAAAGACAAAGATTTTTCATATTATGAATTAGGGATGACAATTAAACTTGAAATAATAAGGAGAAACGGCAAGTAGACTTATTCCGTGTTCCTGTCCATAATCCATAATCTCAGGCCCATCTGGCTAGAGTTCTCCGTGGTGTTTTTCACTCTGTTCTCCATATCCTTTTGATTCGCTGCCACAGTATGTCCTGAATGTTAAGTGTGCCCTATTTTTGGTTGACTGCTGCAAACCATATTTCACTAACTTGTTAGAAAACATATCATATGCTCATTTTTAAGTTAAATCTTTTCATACTTATGGATAATAATTTGTTTTTTAATAATTTTAAGATTAACAAAGTCACTACTAACGTATCGGTGTCAACAATTAGGTCACTGACCACCGAAACCATAATTAGTTGTAAATATGAGTATATATATCAAGTGTAGTACTTGAATTCAGAGTGAAATAGGTTTTAAAAAATTAACCAGATGATGCTCGCTTCATTGTGGGTAATAATATTTTGGCCACACTTTTTTGACTTGACACATTTTTTGTAAGTTAGGCTAGGGTAAAACTAGCGTATAAACAGGCCTCTAATCACTACTAGCAGAACCAAACCAGGAATCACTACTTGTCTTTGGATCATTCATATTCCTCTGCACTGCATTGCAGATGCCGAAAGCCGTCTGGTTCCATCACATTTCGCCTTACACGGCGCACTGACCAATCGCCCGAGAGGTCTCAAGACGAGGAATTCGCGCACGGCGACGCGAGTGCTCGCGCCCTTTTTGTCTTGGCGGACACGACGACACGTCGTCGCTCCCGCGCGCGCGTGCCGTAAAAACGCGCTCACGCGTCCGCCCAACTCACTCGCACGACGTGGCAACCATAGCGTGTACACCTGTATCTTCGAAAGAACCAAATTTTAAGAATAAATCTGAATAAGTATATATCTAATTATATTATTTTTAAAAACGAGTGAAGTATATATCAATATCATAATCCATCCATTTCCCGGCTTTCAATTAACTCGGTTGCATTATTTGTTGTTAACACCATCATTGAGAGGGAGTGAGTGGCACGGCTTGTACTCATCGACCGATCGACGTTGGCTTCACTCAGTCACTAGCTAAATGATCTCTCCTCGTGCACGGCCATTGTTACTTTATCGTAATAACTGTCGGCCAAATCCACAGCTACAGAGAGTAATCCCAGCGGCTCGTTTCGAATTATTAGCAGCAGCCCATTTCCGTCGTTTCTATTCCATCATACACTGTTTCTAGAGACTTCCAAGCAATTAATCGTCAGCACGTACTCACAGCACATTTGTTTGGCGATGAATTTTGCTTGGGATTTGGGAATTTTCCGTACGTTATTCTTGCAAAATTCGTGTGTGGTCTGAATAAAGATGACAACGGATAGAAAATTTCAGTGTACCCGTGGACATTCAATTCGGCGAGCACAGATCAGGCGCGAACCTGTGCCCATAGGTATGGACGCGGGCATAGAGTTGTGCCCAACAGATATTTGTATACGGATAAAAATTTAAGTATGTCCGCATCCGCATACCCGCGTAACTTTCTTCAATTATTCCTGGGATGGAAGGGAGTAGATCTTGCTTCATATTTGTTAATTAAAGTTTGAGGAAGATAAGGATTATATATAAAGATTACAACAGTTTGAATATTCTGATGTGGATCACATTTTGTAGTTATAGCCAAAATGACTTCTCGTTTTATTTTCTATTTACTAGCGTACTTCCTTAAATGTGTTTCGATGCATCAATATCATGTATATTGTTTCAGCCGTAAATAATGAAATTGAAAGTTTATGGTTTTCATTTATTTAGAAATATAAACTGAAATCTGACGAATATGCATGCATGCTCGTGGGCATGTTTTGCCCGTGGATAACGGGCACGGGCGAATGTTGTTACCCATGACGGATAGTGAGCGCGGGCATAAAAATAGTAAATTTGAGATACAGGTATCCGTATAAATTTTACTCATTGTTATCTTTTAGATGTGAACATAACCCATGCGTGTAGATAGGGCAAAAGGAACCGAGAGCCCACAGGGCTAGCGATAATGGAGAAACCAGTGGCTAATGACGATGGCAAAAGCATGTACCTAACATTTGCGCCACTAATCTAGTAGAAAGGAGAAAGCAATTGCAGCAAAATGAAAATGGGTTTGTGCCCGTGGCTGTTGAGTCGTGTCACTTGTGTACCCCCTTTGCATGGCGAGGCTACACTCGTTGTTGATTGAGGTTATGGGGGAGAAGAAAAAAATCTTGAACGGACAGACTATCATCGTAGTCAGATGTAGTCACTATTATCTGATTATGATATTGTCGGGCTTGCTGTATACTATGGATGAGCACAGATCACTCTCTAGGTATACATCGACCTACGCTAAATTCAATTGAATGAACATAGTATGAACCAGTAGCGGGTCCAAGGCCCGGCTAGTCTGGGCTACTGCCCAGGCTCAACTGGGTCAGATCATATATGGGCTGAAACGAGATGAGCACAGGCTTGAAGCCGAACCATCATACACGTTCACCATGAAAGAAATCACCAAGCGACGTGGGCGTTGCGGCGGACAGGTGACGCACGAGCGGCAGCAGGTGGACGCCGCGGCGCGCGCGCCCTCCGGCGCTCCGGGCGACGGGTGGCAGCAGCCGCGGACTCGCGGGACGGCGCGCGGGCAGCAGCAGTTGCGGACTCGTGGGGCAACGCGCAGGCGGCAGCAGGCGGGCGCCGCGGCGCACAGGCCCTCCGACAGTTGGGGCGGCGGGCGACAGCAGCCAGCAGGCAAGCGGGGAGGCGGCAGTAGGCGGGCACCGCGGGCCCACGGCGCGCTCCGTCGGTCGGTGCCGGGGTCCCGATCACAGAAGCACGTGAGGTCCATCGAATTTACAGAGAAGCTCCCACATCAAAATGCGTTATTTTTCCCCATGAATTTGTGTAACAAAATACTTATGTGGTAGACATACACAAACGAGCTCAACAACCAGATATCGTGGTTGGAGAAGAACCAGCGACTCAGGGAGCGCAAGGTAAAAAGAAGAAGAGTTTATTAGCTTATCCTCTTAATTGCTCACTGCTACTACTGCACCTAAATACTTGATCTTGATCTTGATGTGAGCTTCAGTTTCACTGTTTGTTTGTTTTTAATCTTTTATGTGGCTCCCAGTTTGCACAAACTTAGCAAGTCATTTTTAGTTAAGGCCAAACTAGAAATATAATTATCTTAGTAGTTGTTAGGTTTAGAATTGAGTTGGATGCTCATTGGACAAGATAGATGCTCATTGGACAAGATAGAGAAAGAGCTAACGATTGATTAGCATATTGTTTGTGGTTTGCCCATATTAGAAATTCTTGGGTCCACCACTGGTATAAACTAAGCCCATAAAATACGTCGCACTGGTATATATATCTGATGGCTACAAAAAATATGTCCTAAGACTTGTTTGGCGAACCAATAGCTGCTCGATGAATTTTTCGTCAGGTGATCCTACTACACACTCTAAAATTATATAACGCATAAACTATCTCTATATATATACACGCAAAATTTGCTCAAAATATGACACAAATATAGCAATAATATCTCATAATATTACAAACCTACTAAAACTAGCATTTGAGTCTAAAAATTATAATAATAAAACATAAATAGTTCAATTAACCACTATAAAGTGGATTTGGGCTAAATTTGAGGAGGAGGTACTTCTGAGCTAAAATTAAGGGACCACATAGAGCACCCCTTAAACCTTCACTGTAGCGAACCATAATAACCCCATAGTCGATCTCTTCGAATTGTTTGGAATAACGAGGATTTTAATCCAATTTTCTTTTTTTCATCTAAATGGATTTTAACATCTGCATATGAGCATGCATAACCAACAAAAATCAAAACATGATTGGGAGTGGATGTAAATATGTAATCCTTTTTACATCCAAACAAGCCTCAAATATAGTATACATCTACTTTCTCCATCTTTTATAATTCTCGACGTTTTAAATGATGGTATGGTTTACAAAATTTATTTTTTAACATTGTTTTTTATTATAATATATATAATAAATAAACACATATTTATTTTTTATTATAGTATTTTGAAAAATAAATTTATATATGTTCTAGTTTTTTAAAATTAAATATTTTTAAAATTATTGATGGTTAAAGTTATGAAAAATTATGAAACGGATAGCTAGTTTTCTTCGTACGCTTATCATTTCTAGACATTGATAGGGAGAGCAGCAAAAGTGCCTTGCAGCAAAGTGGGGGCAAAGCACTGGCTCATAATAATGTTCCCTTTTGAGTGCATTAGTTTTTAATTTGCAGGTGGTTCATGAGATCAACGAAGAGGGGCTACCTTACACTTGTTCAGTGAGACCTTGTTTGGATGGGATTAAAATGTTTAAAGATATGTTTAGATATTATTTTAAAATATTAAATATATATTATTTATAAAACTCATTTATAATTGATGATTAATTGATGAGATAAATCTAATGAGTCTAATTACGTCAGATTCAATGACATGATGTTATAGTAAATATTTGCTAATTATATAGAGTTAGTAAATTTGTCTCGCAAATTAGTCACTGTTTTTTAACTATTTTTATAATTAATTTTAGATTTAATTTTTAAATTAATATTTAAATATCTAATATGACAGGGAGTTTAGTTCCTAATCCCGCCAAACACCAGTTGTTCTCTTCACTTGCCAAGCTTCGAATGCTGTCCATACAGATAGGCAGCTATGGATAGGATTGCGGGAGTTACCGACGTGGATCCTCGTGCCGTATTCTCGCATATTTATGTCACTGTCTGGGCGCGGTACGGCCAGTCTCAAATGGATTTTTTTTAGAGTTTCATGCATATTTATTGGGGTGTCATCTTAATATTTTACATAAAATGAGAAAAAGAGAGAAGATAAAAGTTCCATCCCCATAAAACTTACCAGCGCTGTTTCCAAGTCTTGGAAAACTGGACGACACCCGCACCGAGGGGCTTCGTCTTTCATCGCGTGAGTAAATCCATTGCCGAGCACGCTCCTCGTCGTCCCTCTGTCGGGCACGCACCTCCGTCGAGGCCGGCGCGCCTCCTCCACCGCCGCTCCTCCGTCGGGCGAGCGCGCTACACCGAGCAGCGCGGCTCCACCGGCGGCGCGCCCTCCACCGCCGCTCTCCTCCGCCGAGGCGGCGTGCCTCCTCCGTCGCCGCTCCTCCGGCGGTAGCGGCGCGCGGCCTCCGCCGCCGCTTCCCGGGCGAGCGGCCGGCGCACTGGTCGGCCGCGGCTCCTCTCGCCGCTCCTCCGGCGGCGGGCAGCCGGCGCGGCTCCTCCGTCGCCGCTCCTTCGGCGGCGGCGGGCGGCGCGGCCCTCCTCTCGCGCTCCTCCTCCGTGGGACCCACTTTGGACTAAAAAAAATCTATGAAATTATGCCATGAAACTCTGCATTGAGAGATAGATCTATTTTAATGTCATAGTTTCATCTCTTGAAAACTGGAAGATAAAACTTAACATTAAGACTGGCCTACATACCTGCCTGTGTGGATGAATAATTAGGGGTTTGAGGTCTCTGATCCAAATAAATTGGTGAGGTTGATCTGATTACCTTGTTTTTTTAAGAAAATGATTACCTTGCTTAATTGCCCATCTTTCATTGATCTTAATGAGCATGCATGCATAGCATAGTTGCGTGCTGTTAACCAGTCAGGCTGTCACTTTTACTTCGAACTGTTTTGCATTTGCTGAGTGTAGTAGTGTCAGAGAATGTCCAACTTCTCTCTCTCTCTTTTCTTTAAAGAAAATGTCCAAACTTATATAGAAGCATAATTTAGTACACTAGTGAGTTATAACATGCTGATCTCTGTGTCATATCCCAGTGAATCAATACTCACATATTAATAATACCCCATGACCTTTTTTTTAATCTCTACCTGCATCTTTCAATGAAAAAGCACCGGAGAAAAACGCTTTCCTACTTTCCTTAACCCTTGTAGTGAGCGTAGGCACACCTGTAATCACAATTAGCAAACTCCTTTTGTTCCTTTTAGAAGGTCGTGTGGTGGTGATGGAGACTACAAGAAACAATCACTAATTTGAAAGTGAATCTTAAAAGAGAGAGAGAGAAAGTGACACTGCCTTCTTCCCCTTGGATCTTCTACAGGTGGCGTCCATCTTCTTGGTCGTTTGATCTGCACCCCGTCCTCAAGGTGCTACAGGTGTATACACACCATGCCAAAGGAAAGCTGCATAGCCGCATGACACTTCTGGTAAGCAACCCAAATCAAGCAATTTGCAAGTTAAATTAGAACATCACTGTCTAACTGACTGTTTGAGCGAACTGAACTAAAAACTTTAGCCTAATTTTTTAAAAGGTAAATTACACTAACAGTATATAACTTTATGAGCTAGGTGCATTGGTAGATAAGCTTGCAAAATGCATGTTCTATACATGAATTTATATAGTGTATGCGAACCAAAACCAAATTATCACATGCATAATATATAGCTAGTATTGTTGAGTCCGACGTGGATTAAGATGCCACATAGACATGCATATGGATCGAGTATTTTAGTCCAATCATTCAAAATTGTATTTGTTGTTCCCTGATAATTTGTGATTTTTTTAGAGAATATTTTTATATTGGAAATCTATATATATACTTCAACAATGTTACGTTCTCTCGATAACCACCTATTACCAAGTTAATCGGACATGAGACATTAAGACTAGACCTACTTGGTGTCCTAGTCAGTGTTAAACCCAGCAGAATTAGTCACGGCGTGCTGTTTTGAACTTGGTTCATACGTTATTATATAAGTTCATAAGTTCAGTTCATATACTGGAGTGGCCATTTTGCAAGTTCACGCATATATAGTAGGGTACACCCACCTTACAAATTCCATGTAACGACCGTCCACGCAAATTTACTTTTAAAAAAAATTGCTGACCTGCAGTAGCCGACACGTCGGTCCAATTTGCATGTAAAGAAAGGCTATGGTTTGCTACTGACTGTTTTGGAGTTCTGCAGCGAGAAACTTTAGTTTTTTTTTTTAGAACTGAAAAGACAGAAAGAGTATATGGTTATGTTATTTTAAAATATTAAATATAAATTATTTATAAAACTTATTATAATTCCATAAACGAATATAACAAGGTTAATTTGTGATATTATAGTAAACATTTGCTAATCATTTATTAATTAGGTTTAATAGATTCCTAAATTATTCTTTGATTTTATAATTATTTTTAATTAATTTATGTTACGAGTATTAATTTTAATCATCCATCCAAACACCCCCCATATTTGCACGGTTCTCCTTTGCTCGCGAGCACGTTCACTCAGGCATACTACCACTACTCAGCTGTGCTCGTCGACTGGATAATGCCATGGAGGATTGGTAGCCACACAAGCACCATGTTGAGCATACTTCCAAGGGCGCGGATCACGTGCGATTCTGCGGTCAAATACGAATGCGATGGCTCGTGAGAGAGCTTGGGTGATTTCGTGGCGTTTACTGTACTTGCTTATCGAGTACTGTTACCAGTTGTGGAGAGCTAGCTAGCACCATATTTTTATAGTTTTTTTTTCTAAGACTAACTTTGGATTAACTACGGTTATTTGAAACACTCCAAGTTCACCTTTCATATAAACATGTTTAAACAATATCGGAGCTATGGGCCATCAAATCCAAGACTCGCATGGTTAAAAACAATTTCGCCGTGGACATTTCTTAAGTCATATTTTCAAAACTCTAAGGCCCTCTTTAATTAGTAGGAAAAATATAGAAAAAAAATAGAAAGGTCTTTGAATTGAGACAAAGGATTCAATCTTACCATTTACTTTGAAATTTATATGGAATGAACAATTCTATAAATATTTTAGAGAAAAGTTGGTAAAAGCTCCAATTTCTTGAAAATTTCCTTCAAGTCTATCACACTCATCCACTACGGGAAATCCCCTTTTTGCCGAGTGCTTGGGACACTCGGCGAGAATTTCGTCGAGTGTTGCACTCGGCATAGATCACACGGTGAACTTTGGATCGGCAAAGAGCTCTTTGCCGAGAGTTTTCCATCGGGCACTCGGCCCTTCGACACTCGGCAAAAAATACACGTTAGGTTGGGTATACGGTGACGGAAAAGTTTGTCGAGTGTCGGAAAAAAATATTCGGCGAAGTTTTTAATTTTGCCGAGAGCCTGGGAAGAAAACACTCGGCGAAAACCCATACTTCGCCGAGTGTATTTGCAAAAGCTCTCGACGAAGTTGAAAACTTCGCCGAGTGCTTTGGCAAAAACACTCGGTGAAAGGGGGAATTTTGCCGAGTGCTTTTGTCACAGCTCTCGGTGAAGTATGGGCACTCGGCAAAGAGTGTTGCCAGAATCCCCAGGTTACCCTCTTGCCGAGTGTTTTGGCCATAGCACTCGGCGAAGGCCCTCTTTACAGAGTGTTGCCCTCGGCAAAGTGAAAATTTTTACCCTGTTTTATTTGTTCAGTCGCATATTTCACAAATTTTTAAAATATACATCACATTCACAACCCCAATCATTCCATAACCCCATAAGCATCATTCCACATCCCCAATCAGTATAACCACATCGACAACCACAATCACAACAGCTTAGCCATAATTCACAATCCACAAGAAATAAATATAATTCACAATCGTAGTCACAGTTACAATCCACAAAACATAAACATAGTAGTTCACAGTACGTAGTCCATAATTCACAAACGAGTGCCTCTAATCATATTGAATAATCATATAAATATTATTTTCATCTACCGAGTGCCTCTAATGTCTAATAGGTAAAGATAGGTCCTAATCTCACCCGAAGATGTGTAGATGAGTTTACTTCCCATGCTCTAGTACTTCGCTCCGAGACAGAATTTTGGTAGCACCTCTCGCTGTTCTTCAAATACACGTCCCGACAGGGAGATTGTGTATCCAGAGAACAACTGGGAGATACTACCGAAATTCTGAGTTGGACCAGAATACTAGACCATGGAAAATAAACTCATCTACATATCCTCGGGCTGTCCAAAAAACGTGGACAATTCGAAAAAGATATGGTTAAAGATATGCAAGAAGACGCATATTTTCATCCGTATCTCTTTCGAACGGGAGACGCCTAAGGTTACGTTATACACAGACAAACTAGGTAAAGACAGTGACACCTACAAAATAGGGAAGCACAGCTCGATGGCCGGCACACAAGCGACAGCATGGCTGTGCGATGCGACTCCATTCATCATCTCAAAAAAAAAGGCTTCGAACATATGTCCATACAATAAACTTCAAAAATATATACGTGCATATTGCATATATTTTCTACTCAAATCAAATCAAAGGAGTATAGATATGTATCTAATAAATACCATTGTTTTTACCATATATTTGTTTGTAATAAATACCTAAATATCACTCGTTTTAATAAACACCTAAATACATGATATTATTTTGATGTGTCAATAATAACCTAAATATTGTCATAGTTTGAACTAAATGTTTATCTAATAACAAATCTAATTTTGTTTGAACTAAATGTTACAATAACAAATAAATGTTGCAAAAGTAAAAAACATGTTTATCGAAAAAATGTGAAGGGGAGTAGGGGGGCGTCGGCCGGAGGAGGGGGAGCGGCGTCAGCCGGTGGGCCGTCGGCCGACGAGGAGAAGAGGGGTGTCGGCCGGAGGTGTAGGGACGGCGTCGGCCCTGGGAGAGGTGGGGCGTCGGCCGGGGAGGCGTCGGAGGAGAGAGACCGCCGGCACGAGGAGGACGTCGGCCGGAGGAGGAGCCCGTAGGCGGCCGGGCGGCAAGCAAGACGGAGGCGGCGGCCGGCATGGGGCGGCGGCGCACGGCGGCGGTCGACAGGACGGCAGGTGGGGGCGGCGGTCGGCGGCGGGCAACAACGCGGGGAGGGCGGCGGCGCGGAACGCGGGGAGGCGGCGGCACGGGTTTGCTTATTTTGCCTAAGTCCGAATCCGAGCATGGCACGGGGAGGGAGGCGGGCATATTAGAAAAGTTTGCCGTGTGCTGAGAGCTTTGCCGAGTGCCCCGATCCGGGCACTCGGCAAAACAAACTTTGCCGAGTGTCCGATCTCGTGGCACTCGGCAAATACTAATTTCGCCAAGTGCCCTACTCTAGGCACTCGGCAAAGTTTTACGCATTAGGGTTTTGTACATTTTTTGCCGTGTGTGGTACTTTGCCGAGAGCTACACTTGGCAAAAAAACTTTAGTTTTTATGCTTCTAATAATTTAAAAATTATCAAACGGATTCAAAAAATTACCAAATTTTGCATAAACCAATATATGATATTTATTGCCTAGGAAAAAAATTTGAAATGAAACGATAATTCGGCCGTCACTTTCTCTCTAAATCTAACTAATCCTTTTCAACACTTATAATCTTCTTCAGAGAATCTTCGGTTTTATGAGCGGCGTACCTGATAAAATATTCGAAACCTTCTCGATTTTTTATCCCAGCCTCGACGTATGATATCATGACATCCTAACAAATTTTATGATTTTCTAACTTCGTTTGCTATTTTTATAATTTTGAAATCATCCGGTCAACACGTTCCTAACCATGTTGCATGAAGAAAAACATCTCAATTTCTGTTCATTTACCACATATTGACTCAAAAGGGTCTAAACAACATGAATATAATTTTTGCACTACTTTTTTTATTCTTTTAACCACTTGTAGTTCTAATTTGAGACTTGCAAAAAATTCACGAAAATACAATAAATCAAAGAAATATAGCAAAACCAATTGAAAAATTACCAAATTTGATAATTAGGGATTACATGTTGTATTTACATAATAGAAAAAGTTTGGAGGATAGATGAGGAAAATTTTTGACATGTTTGCCGAGAGCCAGGGAAAGACACTCGGCAAAGGTGGTATTTTGCCGAGTGCCTACCCATAGCACTCGGCAAAGTTAGTATTTTGCCGAGAGCCTAGCCCTGGCACTCGGCAAAGATGGTACCAAACGGTATTCGTTGATGGTGGTTACTGTTTTGCCGAGTGTCCCTTATTGGCACTCGGCAAAATTGTACTTTCGCCGAGGGCCGTGTGGAGGCACTCGGCAAAAGGGATTTTTTGCCGAGTGTTTTTGTTCGTCGAGGGCAAACACTTGACAAAGTGTCCTTTTTGCCGAGAGTTTTTTTGCCGAGAGCCCGCTCGGCAAATATATTGTTCGTCAAGTGCTCGACATAAAGCTCTCGGCAAAAAATTTTACACTCGATAAACATGGGCTTTTCCGTAGTGATCGATTCTTGTGTTTTTTCCTACAGTCTATTCAAACGATAATTCTTGTATTTTTTTCTTGTGATTTACAATTATCTATTTTACACTTGCATTCATGTTTAAAATCCTTTTTTATATTTCTCTATTTTTTCAGTCATGTGTTTCAAAGGAGTTATAAACATGTGTATATGATTTTAAATACTTGAATTGGATGTATGGAAATAATATAACTTCTTATGGAAAGTTTACATTACTCTTTCTGTTGGGTTCTATAAATAGTTAATAACAATGGTAAATAACTTTTTCATTGTACTACCTCCGTTCTTAAAAAAATGATGTGTCAAACCCTAATATCTTGATAGTTACTACCTCTTCCCTTCCTAAAATATATATAGTAATTTTTGGCTATAAATATAAACTTATTCATGTTCAGATTTATAGCTAAAAATATTATTTTTTGACAAAGGTAGTAAAAAATATTAAAATTTAATTATGAAAATGACTTTAATATATTTGGCACGAAAAATCCTTTTACATGGTTATATTTTAAGTAAGTTCTGTAAATATACAATTAGATAAAGTGATGATAAGACATGTAAGCATTATAGAATGTATCCACAAGTAAAAAAGGACATGATGTCAAATATATCGATGTTCAAAACGACCTGTTTAAATGGCCGAAGCGATTATATCAATAGCATTAAACAAGATCCAATTATTAACAATCACTACTGTTGACTATCCATTATTAACATCTGCAATCATATTATGCCGACAGAGGCATGTGGGTCCATTTGGATTAATTACATCGCCAATTATTAAAGGGGAAGTTAAGAGGAACGTCCATTATTGCGAGTCGTCGTGCTACCTTGTGATCGATCGATGAATCGATCGGTTGCTAGCTGCTTGTTCTTGTTTATGTGGTTTTTGCATTGCTACTCACGAAATGGAGAAGTGGATAGATCGATTTAGTACAACATTCACTGACTTAGCTCTCCTGGAGTACTCTTAATTAGCCCTCCCTCTAAAAAAATTAATCTTATATGAATGTTGATAAGTGTTTGTTCATATTTATGTTTAGAACTGAAATTTTTTGACACAGGAAGTATAAGGCTGAATATAAATGTTGTCTTGATCGGATACATTATTATTAAAGATATACTATATTGTCTTAAAATATGATTGTTGATTAAATTACTCGCATATTTTACGAGGAAGGTTACATGATTCGGACGGCAGAACGACTCCTGAGCCCCGATCGACGACACAGAAACGGAGTCATGCTCATTTCTGTATAGAAGGATCGATGCATTCTGCAGAAAAAAAACTGCAATAGCACTAACGACTACATAAGCTATAGTACTAGTATTACATATGAGTACTGTTCCCTCCTTTCTAAAATACTCTCTCCTTCTCAAATTAATCATCATATAATAGAAACCAAATTTTTTTTAAATTGATCACCATATAATCGTATGAACACAAATTTTATCAGAACATAATTAATACAGCACGGAAGAATGTATGCATGTTAAAAGTGTAATTGTGCATTGTGTTTTAATCTATATACGTATATATACATATTGTGAGAGAATATGTGCATATTGTGCATAATGTCTTCAATACGGTTTAAATCATCTTTATCTTTGTGCACAAACATTATATAATTATCAATTTGGGATGGAGTGAGTAAATTTTTTTTCATCCATCCCACATATATTAATATAATAAAAAATATAGTATCCTTATTTGATCAAATTTCAATGTAATTATTTTTCACTTTATCTCTTTCCAATATAATTATTCTCTTTACAAACTTCGATATAATAATTATTTAAACTAAATTTATTTTAAAATAAATAAGAGAAAAAATAAATGTAATAATATAGGTCGAAAAGAACATATATAACCGAATAGACCAATCCTGCCAAAAAGGAAAAAGACGACGCGACGGAGAAGATCCGGCCCCCATGTATGCATGCACCGACCCCCTGCAAATCTGCCAATCTGCACCGCACGACACGTCACGACACGACGCGACGTCGCGCGGTGCCGGGGCTCGGGCTCTCGTCCGTCGCTTGCTCGGTCGCCTGCACCCAACTTGCACGACGCGCGCGCAAGTGGCCGTCCATGCGATGCGACCCCCCTCGCTCAGCTAGCTGCCGCCGCCGCCGTCCTCGTCATCCGCAGCTAGCAACTAACATGTGCCGCTCGGTTTCACGGCCGCGACCGCGCCGACCGGCCGCCGTCACGCGCGTCACCTGCGCGCGGATGTATCGTAGTACTATCAACGGCGGGTAGGCGCCAAGCAGCAGCGCCCTCCAAAATATCGCGATGGCCCCGAACCGATCGAGCGAGCGTCGCCCGCTCGCTTACACAGTTACACTACGATTTACTTCTAATATGAGGTTAGTTTATTTTAAAACGAAGGAGAGAGTAAGGCGCAGCGAGTGAGGGAGCAAGAGCAACGGTCGGTTAACTGGGGACGTCGCTTTCCTAGCAAAAGCAACGGTCCCGTACGTACTGCTGCCCTGTGGATGCATGTCTCATGGATTTGTCCGCAAGTGGGAGCCATGGTTCATAGAGACGAACGGTACGCATGTAACGGATTAGCACCGACCCGCTGAAAATCTCCAACGATACGGATGCAATTAATATTTGTTGGGCCTTATTGTAGTTTTTTCCTTACAAAAGCATGCTCTTTTCAAGCTTTCAAGCCAACCAGAAAATTTTTATGCTCTACACGATACGGAGAAAGAAAAAAAAATGGCGCTAGCTCTGTCGTGTCTTTGGGTACGGAGATGTGAACCGTCCATATACGTAGCTAGCAAGTGCCAAACATATTTGACACAATACCTAGTCTTGGCCAACGGAACGACCTGGATGTCATCTCTCCGTGTTTATTGTGACGCATTCTAGGTAGGAAACGGTAAGGGGATCATTTCATCGCTGGTAATCGATTCATACTTTAACAAAGAAAAAGTCGGGACGAAGACGCGTGTGAAAGTAAATCAACATAACCACGCACGCTAATTATAATTTAGTGTTTGCTTCAGGAATCATACAAGATCCACATGACACTGACAAGACAATAAACGAGATTTTCAAGATGAAATAAGACGGCTTCTAAATCCATAGTACTATAAATAGTTAAGGTCAAGTTCAAGGGTTGTGGGTTTGGACTCCTTAGTTATCCACAACTAGTAGAGATATAGTTTACAAATACATTATATACGGTTAAACTGTTGGCTCTAGCCATTACTCCATATCAAATTTTCTTCCCGGTATTCCTTCCAATTTAATCGAGTTAGCAATTGGCCAATTGCTACATCAGAGGTTGCACCTAGAATTGATATCAAGGAAAAAAATGACTCTTCTTTTTTCTCCACGTAACAAAAAAGTTTACGTGACAACTCAATGAGCCGGCTCATTTATTATCTTCTCGTATGTTCAAAAGTTAAAATTATGAATTGATTGTGCATAGTCGACCATTATATATATATATATATATATATATATATATATATACTTCCTCTATAAATAAAATAAACGTTGTTTAGAACAAGATTTGGGTCAAATATTAAAAATATAAATCATAAATAACTGAAAACTGTATGAATAAATTTATCTTAAAAAGTATTTTCATAATAATATACGCATATTATTATATAATATATTTTTAAAAAAAGTCTTTTAGAGATCGTGTCATTGTTTTAAACGACGTTTATTTCGTATACGCAAGAAGTATATATATACACATGCACACGCGCACACACACGCATACTTTTGGGGTCGGCTATAATCGAAGGTAATTAAATAGACTTAACGAACAATGTTCAAAGGATATTAGTTCAGCAGCCAAACCACACCTTACAGGTTGCATGGGAGAAAATGTGAAAGACAACTAGCTAAAATGTCATTTTCCCCTTATTTAAAATAGCATAGCAACTGGTACACATAATTTAGCAACGACAGGGGCAACCTAGCAACAAAGTCATAGTTTGGGCGCAGCAATCAAATAGGGGGCAATAATTTATACAATGATTGGTTTCTCATTAAATTCTTTATTATCCATATATGCAGATAAAAAGACTGGCAATAAACGCTAGCTTTCATCTGTATTACGTCCGATCTCACATGAATGCCATTTTAAATTTGCTTGTAATCAACCCAAAAAATTTCTCCTTTATTGTCCGAAACAATTAGGGATAGGGAGTGATCAAGATTTTAGGTGACCGAAAGTGTTATCAACTTCTCATCCCAGTGGCGGACCCTGGGCCTATGTCCGGGCTCGACTGCAAGACTCATTTATATGTTGGGCCTTGAAGAAAGAAGAAAACATTCCCTCAAAATGATTTCTCGCCTTTAAAATAATATCGACACAGATACATGTGTTCGTCGTTGCTTTTTTCAGCTTTTGACGATAGTGAATATGAGTAGTTATGATTGATAGATTAATCAAAGTGTAACTAATGGGCCATCGTGCACACACGCAACGCATATTTGATATAATTACTAGATTTGGACAGGAATTCGGGCCCGAATCGTACTAGTATATGTTAAATAGGTTTTGAATATGGATTAAAGCTCTTGAAAAATTTTCCGTGATTAAAGCTTGATTTGCTCGGCCTCCGGGTTACAACTGTTTGTCGAGTTGTCGTTCCTCGTCTGTCCATTAATCTTCTCGACCGCATGAAATTATGGATTCGCCGAGGATACTGAAAATTCTACCTTATCTCATCCTAACCCTTCAATAGCAATCTAATGGTTTATATTACTCTCACTATTAAATATTCAAAACAGAGTTTCTTCTTTCATAGCCAAAAGGTTAAACAATAAACTACACTAACCTAAACACGAAGTAAAGTTTCAGTTCATAATACACAAGATTACATATAACGTATTGAAACTCAATATAAGAATAACATGAAAACATATACAATAATTACAATGAACTAACATTGCACTTTGCAATAGCAATGCAATTTTAGATTAGCTGTGTGTCATTCTAGATGATTGGAAATTTATAAATTTCTCGACCCCTGAAATCTAGTAGATCCCAAACTATTAATATATGCCATGTGAAAAATATCATCATTAACATAAACTATCAAGAAAAAACAGATCTACAATTAAATATCACCAAAAACACCTTTATTATAAAGTAAATAAAATAACTTTCTGGTTTCCCATTGAAATCGATCGAAAACTGACGAGATGTTAGGGTTGTAAACGGAAAGTTGACAGAGCATGTTAGGGCGGGGAGATCACACGTGATGTATATCGATGGTTTAGTTGGAATAATTGGAAAAAGGTATCGTAGGGGGAAAGAAAAAGAAAGGGAACATATCGATATACACACGATGCATGCAAGAGCATGATTAGCATCACATGCCATACACCACTATTTTAGAATTCCCGGATCAACCTTATCGTCTTAATATATATACCCCCCCGGTGAACCAACCCCAGATCTAACCACCGATAATTGCGATATCTTATCATGTTATCGCAGGACGCACGAAGCTTCGTACCCAAGCTGCTGCACGGCCTGAAAACCCGATCAACTTGGTCAGGGGTATTAAAGAACAAACAAAAAAAAAACCTTGCGCTGCACGGCCATATCCATATATGCCCATGTGATTCGCACACCTAAAGCAACGGCGAGAGGAGGAGAAAAAGGTCGTGAAACAGCGTCAAATCTGCTCGCCGGCGCACCGACCAGAGCCGAAAACTTCCACCCCCGCAAAAAGGCACCCCCAACCCCAGTGCCCGCCACGCCACGCCGCGTTGCGTTTGCGCCCGAACGCACCAACCCGGCGGCAGTGTGGCACCGTGGTCGTGTAAAAAACGGTGCGTTTTTAGCGTATAATCCTCCCGGAGCCGGAAGCGACAGGGCAGACAGGGACTAGGACGAGCACGCGCTACAACTACAAAGAGCTCGTTGGTGATCCAGACGCCACACCGTCCCTGACCCCGAGAGGAGAGGCGCACCGGGCGCAGGGGGCTGCCTGGTCTGGGGGCTGTGCTTCGATTCAACTCGCCGAGCGCGCACGCGCGGTCTACCTCGGCGCGAGTTGCTCAGTCGCAGGGGGCGGGGCGGGCGTCCCGGTCGGGGATTGCGCTGGTTCGATCCCCCCACCGTGGGGTTGGGTGGTGGGGTGGGGCGGGGGTGAGATCGATCTCTCCTCCGTGCTCTCTCTCCTTACCACCTCGCGCTCGCGGGCGGGCGGGCGTCGCATGCGGCGGCGCGGCGAGGCAAATGCGGGTAAATTCGTCGCTGGCGGAGGAGGAGCGGTGAGGAGGCGGCGACGGCGGCGGCGGCCGGGGAGGGAGCGATGCAGACGGAGCAGCAGCAGCAGCAGCGGAGGAAGGTGAGAGGAGGTGGCAGTTCTTTTTTTGCGGTGTTCCTCGCCGGGGTGGTTGGGTTTTGGTGGAGGTGGTCTCATGGGTGGTTGGCGTTTTGGAGATCGGTTGGTCCGGCGGGTTGGAGTCGTGGGATTTTGTGCAAAAATGCCTTTTCCTTCTTTCTTTCTCGTGGAGCTTTGGATTCGGATGCGTACGAGCGTAAGGATTTATTTGTTCTTGCCATTGTTCTCTTCCGCTTTTTCCTCGTCTTTTTTATGCGGATGACTCCGTAGGATTGTGTTGAATTTCAGTGGATTTTGAGCTCTGCAGTCGCTCTAGTTCTCGATTCTCATGTTCCATTTGTTCGCGGAACAGATTATTTTTTCGCTTCTCCTTTCCCCGGATTAGAAATTATCTGAATTGTCAGAAGGTTCTCTGTTCGATTTAACAGTGGATGCCGTCTTGATAATATCTGAAACCTTCTGGTGCTGGGCGACGTCTGCTTTTGTGCCCTCGAAAGGAAATGGCATCCTTTGACAACTTTTCCCGAGTCAGTCGAATACTCATTGCTCCTTGATGAAGCGCTAGTAATTCAGAGACGTTTTCCGACACCCTTCTAATCTGAGATAACACGCCAGGGAGAGATGATTAATTCAGATGCTACTTAGAGGCATCACAAATGCGGTATAAGATTCGCTGAGTAGATATGTTTATCCTAAACCAGCTCTGCGGGCCTTTCTTACCTTGTTTTTTTTTACTCGCAAGAAAGTATAGCCAATCATTTTAATTGTCCCAGTGGATTATCTAATCAATATATTCCGTGCCCACTGGGGAGGCATATTGATCGAAATAGTTTTATGCCCCAGGGGCCAAGAGCACTTCTTAAGAGTGAGTCATTATTTGCCCTTTTTTTTCTAGTCTCGTTCGGTCTTACGCTTGATTGTGCCGTTTTGCTCATTGTTGGAGAGTGGAAATCAAGGAGTCTTTGCATCAGAAGGGCAAGTGTAGCTACTGTCGTTTCTGATACTTTAGCTACCAGAGTCCAGTTGCTCGTTCTAGGATCCATCTGATTTTCCTGAAATTGGATCTGTCTGAGTTTGAGTATGCTGTTTCAGTGGTCTGTTAGGAAGTAATCTTCTATGCAAAGCAATGAACAAGATGTCTTCTTGACTGTTATATTCAAGACATTAGCTTTGAATTATTTCTCCGCAGAGTTGTTTTCACTGTTATATTCAAGACATTAGCTTTGAATTATTTCTCCGCGGAGTTCTTTTCATGCAAAGATTAGCGTGTTGAGTTCTGAGGATAGTATGTGTAGCCCCCCTTAGTTCATCCAATGGATGATTGAAACCTTTTCTAGCGCTTTACGAAGCTCAGGCATCTGACATTGGTCATATGGCTTGAGGCTGCTGCTACTCACTTAAGTTTGGCCCTTTTTATTTTATTTTTTTAGAGAAGGGTATTTTTTCCCCAGCCTCTACATCTAACCGCATATATGCAGCCTTTTTTTTAAATCGGGAACTTAGTCCTCCTCAAATAACCCAATTTGAAATTCGCTCCTATGGAGATTTAAACCCAGGACCTTGGGGTGCTACTCAGGTCACTGCAACCACTAGACTACATGCCCTTTCTCAAGGCCTTCTTTAATATTTACTCTTTTTAAAACAAGCTATCTCTTACACTGTGTAAACTCAATTTGTTTACTTTTGTTCAGGGTTCGCCAGAGATGGATTTCTTCAGCGAATATGGTGATGCTAACAGATACAAAATACAGGAAGTCATTGGCAAAGGAAGCTATGGTGTAGTTTGTTCAGCTATTGACCAACATACTGGCGACAAGGTTGCAATCAAGAAAATACACAATATCTTTGAGCACTTATCTGATGCTGCCCGAATCCTCCGTGAGATCAAATTACTCCGGCTATTACGGCATCCTGATATAGTTGAGATCAAGCATATAATGTTACCTCCATCAAGGAGGGACTTCAAGGACATCTATGTTGTCTTTGAGCTGATGGATACCGATCTCCACCAAGTCATCAAGGCGAATGATGACTTAACCAAAGAACATCATCAGTTCTTTCTTTATCAGATGCTTCGTGCTTTGAAATATATTCATACTGGTATGCTTCTTTTCAGAAACTGTGATCTGAGCTAGCACACTGTTTGTTAATGACTGCAATCTTTGTTTAGTGTTTAGGGATGCTTTATTTTCTCTGAAATGTTGGGTAAGTTTATTCACATTTTTTGGTTCTTTGTTATGCTTCATGAAGAACATAACGATCTTGTAGTGTGCTCGCGCATGAATTTCACGCAGTGCCAACCCAATAAAGAAGTCCACTATAAATAAAGGAAATTGTCCTTCCCACATCACTTGTCTTTAGTTGCTTGTTCTGTTCATTATATTATTCTTGCTTTGTTGAGATTCTGTTTGTTGCCATTTAAAGTATTTCTCACTATGTTGCATCTTTTGTTGATTACTAGATACTTGCTCTTTCTTTGTCTATCTAGAAATAGACTAATTGTATAACATGTCAGCATTACTGTTTTCTGCTATTCACTGTTGAGCCATTAACATTATCACCATGGAAAACCATTCTCGTCGAGTTTTAAAGAATGGGGAGATGCACTTGGTTTACATGTATTGCTTATGTCCTGACCATCAATTTATGTACTGCAGCTAATGTCTATCATCGTGATTTGAAGCCAAAGAACATATTGGCAAACGCTAACTGTAAACTCAAAATATGTGATTTTGGTCTAGCACGAGTGGCATTTAATGACACTCCTACAACAGTATTCTGGACGGTATGTGAAATTTGATAGTACATTAATATATTGCATTATCTGCAACACGACATGCATATTTGATTTGATTATACTTTTTGCCACTTAAGTCTTATTTTCTATTTCATAATTTTCTTTCTTTGTTTTTTGCAGGATTATGTTGCTACTAGATGGTATAGGGCTCCTGAGTTGTGTGGTTCTTTCTTTTCTAAGGTAATTAATCTGCAGTTCTCACGTGTTGTTTGTTGGAATATTTGATTGGGCTACTTCCCCCAGAAGCATGCTTCATGTCATTGCTGAATTATATTTGCTGTTAAATTCATTGTCACATCCCTATACATGGTTTTGCTATGGTTTTCTGCACTCTTCTGACTGTACGCATTTTATCATAGAGAAATGTGATATTTTAATATCATAAGGAAATGTAATATTTCAAAATTAAATAGTGTAACACATTGAGGGATATACCAAAAACAAATTCATGACAGCTGTTCTATAGCCTAGTATTCATGGCCACACACTTGCTGGTGGTACGCCAACATGCTGGTATACAATAGTTCACCTGTAACTTTGGGGCCCTTGCTAGATATGCAGCCATTTATGTCAGTCATAGCAACTACCGTTGACACTGAGTGGCCTTCCTAGTATTTAGCATTCACAATTCAAATTAACTAGTGTTCTTACATGTCGTCATAAATCATACTTCACATTTTGTGGCCTCTTTCCCATTCCTCCAAGCCTTTATTTGGATCTTTGACAACAACTGTGTGCCTATATTCTCTTTTATGATGTCCGACTCAATTTTACTTTATCTTGATTAATCGGGTCACTTGATTCCAAGCTCCCTACAGATATGCAGATGTTACTGTTTTGTGTCAAGAGCGTCGAACCCCTGACTGGCTGGACCGCGGCTACGAAGCTCGTAGCCGTCGGCCGTCTTCTCCGGTGAGGTTATACCCCTCCACCGTAGGCTTCTTGAGAGATAGAGAGGATTAGGGATAATAATCTTGCTGCCCATAAGAGTGCTGATACGAACGTTTATAGCCTCACGGGCTTATTCCACCGAGCACACGCTTCCTATAATAAATGACAGCCATGCGATCACAACGCCAATGGAAAGCTACGTGATCGCCCGCCTTCTAGCCGAGACCGCTAATTTGGAAACAAACTAATCTTGAAAACAAAGTGAGCTTTGCAAACTAAGGAAACCAACTCCTAAAATCAAGGCCAGCCCTTATCTATTCGATCCGCCGTGCTGGACTCGCTTCACTCGCCGTCGCGCGCGCGCGCGCTCGCCTAATGTCCCGTGCTCGTCGCCGACGTGTGTACGTGTGGCCCCACATGACATCTCTCCCCGAGGTCCGGCTCGTCCTCGAGCTGAAGCCGGGTACGCGGGCGGAAGGTATCAAGGTCCTCCCATGTCGCCGAGGATGCCGGTTCGCCGCGCCAATGCACCAGGAGCTGGCGGACCCCGCGGGCCAAGCGTGTCCGCTCCACGCGGTGCGGCACAGGACGACCGAACCGTGGTGGATGTTTGGCGGTGGGGAGGTGTGGCGGGCGGAGTGCCTACGAACTTCGAGGGTGTTGATGTGGAAGACGTCGTGGATCCTGGCCTGCGGCGGCAGTGCGAGGCGCACGGCAACGTCGTTAATGAGCTCGACGACCTGATAGGGCCCGAGGTAGCGCGGCTTCAGCTTGCCGGAGGTGGCTTGTGGCAGTGACGAGGCAGTCCGCTGGCGAAGACGAAGTAGCGCCCAGTCGCCCACTTGATACTGAACAGTGCGGTGGTGTTTGTCGTAGTGGCGTTTCGAACGGCTGGGCTCGCTCCAGCGGTACCGCACATCAGCGAGGAAGGCCTCGCGCTCCTCCATGTCGCGCGCGACTGCAGCAACCCGCGTCTCACCCGGCTCGTAGGAGCGAATTGTTGGAGGATCGCGGCCGTAGACCAAGCGGAACGGTGTCTCCCGCAGTGAGGACTGGTAGGCCGTGTTGTACACGTACTCGGCCCACGGTAACCACCGCAGCCACTGCCGGGGCCGATCACCGGTGAAGCACCGCAGGTACATGATGATGACGCGGTTGGCGGCCTCCGTTTGGCCGTTCGACTGGGGGTGAAAGGCCGTCGTCATGTGCAGCTTTGTTCCCATGAGACGCATCAATTCTCGCCAAAACAGCGACGTGAACACCGGATCGCGGTCGGACACCATCGACTGCGGCATGCCATGTAGGCGTACGATGTCTGCGAAGAAAGCTTGCGCCATTGTCTCGGCGGTGTACGGGTGCGCCGGGCGATGAAGTGGCAAGATTTGCTGAAACGGTCGACGACGGATAGGATCACCGACTTGCCGTTGACACGGGAAGAGCTTCAATGAAGTCGAGGCCGATATCCGCCCGCACGATGGTGGGGACGGGCAGCGGCATGAGGAGCCCCGCCGGGAGCAGATGTTCGGACTTGTATCGTTGGCAGGTTATGCAGCTCCGCACAAAATCCCGCACAAGACGCTTCATGTGGGAAGTGAAAGTCCGTGGAGAGCGGTGCATTGTACGCGGGACCCCTTCGTGTCCATCGTCGTGGACAGCCGCGACAATCTCCCGCAAAAGAGGTGAGGGGGCGGTATGTAGAGGCGATCGTTGTAGAGGATCATGCCGCCCCGCACGGCCCGGGCGCGCGCGCCTCCGGATATCGTCGTGGATGGTGACCAGCGCGGGGTCGGTTGCTGGGCTGTCGAGTCGCGCGATGAAGTCAAACCTCGGGCCGACAAGACGCGAAGTTCGCCCATGGTGTCCTCTTCGGTGTCGCGGCGAGAGAGCGTCGGCGACGGTGTTGGAGACGCCCGACTTGTACTCGACGGCGAAGTCGAAGCCGAGGAGCTTTCCCACCCATGGTCTTTGGGGATGGTAGCGAGCCGCGGTCGAGGAGATATTTGAGGCCGTAGTGATCGGTCTTGACGATGAACCTTCGTCCCCAAAGGTAGGGCCTCCATGTCGTACGAGCACCAAGCCGATGAGCTCGCGCTCGTATGCTGCGAGCGACCGATGCCGTGGTGTCACTGGTCTACTGAAGAAGGCGATCGGGTGGCCCTCCTGGAGGAGCACGGCCCCGAACCCATAGGTGGAGGCGTCGCACTCGACGACGAACGGCTTGGGAAGTTCGGCAACGTCGCACCAGCGCGGATGTCATAGCGCCTGAGCGTGCCGAAGGTCGCCGGCCGCCTCGGCTGCTCCACGCGAACCCCTCCTTCTTTAGGAGCGCCGTGGAGTGGGCTGCGATGGCGCCGTAGTTGTGGACGAACTTCCCGTAGTAGCCCCGCCAAGCCGAGGAAGCCCCGCACCTCCCGTGCCGACGGGGCACCGCCGCCGTGGATGGCCCGGACCTTCGACGGTCCATGGCGACGCCGTCGCGGAGATGACGTGCCCAAGGTATGCGACGGATGGTGCGCCAAAGGAGCACTTGGAACGCTTGACGAAGAGGCGGTGACGCGCCAACTCGGAGAGGACGACGTGGAGGTGTCGCAGTGATCCGCCCGGTTGGACTATAAATTAGAATGTCATCAAAAAAGACAAGCACAAATCGACGTAGGTACGGGCGGAGGACGTCGTTAATGAGGGGCCAAACGTGGGGCGCGTTACGGAGGCCAAATGGCATGACGAGGAACTCGTAGAGGCCGTCATGCGTGCGGAACGCCGTCTTGTGCACATCCTCCTGGCCGCATCCCGACTGGTGGTACCCTGACCGTAGGTCCACTTAGTGAAGAAACGCGCGCCGTGGAGCTCGTCGAGCGGCTCGTCCACGACCGGATGGGGAAGGCATCCTTGATTGTGAGCGCGTTCGCCCCGTAGTCGACGCACTCCACGTGCCATCCGGCTTGACGAGAAGCACCGGCGATGAGAACGCCGAGGCGCTGCGGCGACGATGCCCCGCGTCAACATGGCGGCGCATTGTCGTTCGAGCTCATCTTTGTGGGCCGCCGGTACCGATATGGTCGGACAGCCACCGCCGCGCGCCCGGCTTGAGCGTGATGCCGTGGTCGCGCCACGAGGCGGTGGTAGGCCGGCCGGCTCGCGAAGACGTCGACGAACCGCGCCAAGAGCTCTTCGAGTGTGAGGCGCCGGCCGAGGCGGTGTATGGCCCGTGCGCGCCCGGAGCCGGAATGCCCGCCCAAGCACACAGGCGCCCTTGTGGTGGAACGAGACGGTGCCCGCGACAAGGTCCCACACCAGCTGCCCCAGTGTGGCCATCCAGTTTGTTCCCAGGACGATGTCGTACCCTGCAAGAGGCATGACAAACAAATCGACGTCGAAGCTGAGGTCGTCGATGGTGATAGAAGCGCTGCGAAGGACGCCCGGACACGGTACTTTTTCGCCGTTGGCGACCGTGGCCGTCATGCGCGGGCGTGGTTGGATTGGCAGCCCGGTCCGGCGAGTTGCATCCTCCCGATGAAGCCGTGAGCGGAGCCGGTGTCCGGAGTGCGATGGAGGACGTCGCGCCCACCGAGACGCGGACTGCGCATGGTCTTGCCCACGGCAAGCCAGCCTACCGCGTGGAGCGAGAAGACAGGGCCTCCGTGTCCCGGCGCGTCCATTGCAGCAGCGGCGTCGTCCCCGGTGTCGTCGATCTCCACGCCGTCGAGGAAAAAGATGCGCCGGCAGAACCTGTTGTGGCTGCGGGTGTATTTTTCATTGCAATTGAAGCACAAACCTTGACGGCGCCTCTCCGCCATCTCGTCCGGTGTAAGGCGCCGGCGGTGGCCTCGCCACGGCCTGTTTGGGCGAGCTGCCGGGACGCGGGGGAGCGCCAGGTGGCGGAGGTGCTAGGAGCGCTGGGCTGGGCGCGGGGCGGTAGGAACGCCGCGCGGGGGCGTCCGAGGGAGAGACTGCACCGGACGGTCGTTCTCCATTAGCTCCATCTGGCGTGCCATGCTCATGGCAGCCGCGAGCGTCGCCGGGTTGTGGATGCGGACGGCGTGGCTGAGAGGCGGCAGGAGACCTCCCGTGAAGAGCTGGACGCGTTGCGCCTCGTCAAGGCGGCCGGCGCGAGGTAGGAGGGCCTGGAAGCGGTTGGCATATTCTTCCACGGTCCCTGTACGCCGGCACTCGGCGAGCTCGGACAGCGGAGCCGAACGGAGGGGGGGCCCAAACCGCAGGTGCAGGAGCTCCTTGAATCGTCCCCACGGCGGCGTGCCCTCGTCCTCCTGGAGTTGGATGTACCAGAGTTGCGCGACGTCCTCCAAATTGAACGAGGCCATCCACACGCGCTCTTCCGTCATGGTGCGCTGTTGGCGAAAATATGATTCGCATTTGTTGATGAAGAGCATCGGGTCGGACTTGCCGTCGTAGCGGGGAAAATCCAGTTTTTGGAATCTCGGTGGGCGATCAAGATCGCGCGGCCCCTCATGACGGTCGTCGTTGCCGCTATCCGACGACGATGCCGACTTGTCCTTCATGGCCGCCATGTCGGCCTTCATGGTTGTCATCTCTGCGTTGAGGATTTCAACATCGCCACCACATCGGCGAGGTGGGATCGCTTATGTCGGCGAGCTGCGGCGCGGAAGCGGTGGAGGGACTGCGGTGATGATGGAGGGCGAGGTGGTGGGCGGTGGCTGTGGAAAGAAGGTTGGAGCAGGTGGGAGAGGACCGACGTGACCGTGATACCAGGTTGTCAAGAGCGTCGAACCCCTGACTGGCTGGACCGCGGCTACGAAGCTCGTAGCCGTCGGCCGTCTTCTCCGGTGAGGTTATACCCCTCTACCGTAGGCTTCTTGAGAGATAGAGAGGATTAGGGATAATAATCTTGCTGCCCATAAGAGTGCTGATACAGAACGTTTATAGCCTCACGGGCTTACTCCACCGGAGCACACGCTTCCTATAATAAATGACAGCCATGCAGATCACAACAGCCAATGGAAAGCTACGTGATCGCCTGCCTTCTAGCCGAGACCGCTAATTTGGAAACAAACTAATCTTGAAAACAAAGTGAGCTTTGCAAACTAAGGAAACCAACTCCTAAAATCAAGGCCAGCCCTTATCTATTCGATCCGGCCTGGCTGCTGGACTCGCCTTCACTCGCTGCTGCCGCGCGCGCTGCGGCTCGCCTAATGTCCCGTGCTCGTCGCTGACGTGTGTACGTGTGGCCCCACATGACATTTTGAAACTTCATATCCGGTCATTTTTTCTCTGAAACATTAATGTCTATGTATTAAATTTATCCTGTTGTACATAACCCTTTTTATGCACAAGTACCCCCATAGCTATATGTGATTTTACATCAGGCCATTCATTCCAATTTGATTCCGATTTGGCTTTTTACCAGCTGGCATAACAGGGATCATTCCTTCCAAATTGTCTTGTTCAGAAGCTGCATTCATAGGCGGTATTTGCTACCTTTTTAGTAGGTATTGCCTTCATTGATCATCATAGATAAACTATTAGTATTATTTGGTTAGGTTTGAAAAGTAGAGCGTTTACAGTAACCTAGGTGCTAATTCTTCTGTTCGATACCTAGGCAAAGTGATAGGATTAATGTAGTTAGCTGACATTTTCATCGTTTTTACACCATCAACTAATATCTGGCCTGTCCCTCCGTAAATTTCAATGGATGCTAAATTGATTGTACTGTGCAGTATTCACCAGCTATTGACATATGGAGTATTGGCTGCATTTTTGCTGAGATTTTAACTGGGAAGCCTTTGTTTCCTGGTAAAAATGTGGTTCACCAGTTGGATCTGATGACTGATCTCTTGGGTACTCCATCAATGGATACTGTTACAAGGGTATGCTTTGCCTTTCATCAATGACTAATGCTCCAAAGTGTATCCATAATAAGTGCCAAGTTTCATGTTGTAACTGCAGATTCGGAATGAGAAAGCAAGGAGGTACTTGAGTAGTATGAGGAAAAAGCAGCCAGTACCTTTTTCTGAGAGATTCCCAAAAGCAGATCCTGCTGCACTCAAACTTCTGCAGAGGCTTTTAGCATTTGACCCGAAGGATAGACCGACTGCCGAAGAGGTTAGTTTTTCTTAATGAATGTTGAATTAAAAATTCTGTAATTCCATGTGATGGCTGCACCTGGTGTCATTTGGTGTTGAAATCATTCTAATGATATTCATTTTCATTGATGTATATCAGGCGTTGGCTGATCCATATTTTAAAGGCCTTGCGAAAGCAGAGAGAGAACCATCATGCCAGCCAATAACAAAATTGGAGTTTGAGTTTGAGCGGAGAAAGGTGACTAAAGAGGATGTGAAGGAACTTATATTCCGTGAAATACTGGAGTATCATCCTCAACTTCTCAAGGATTACATGAATGGAACCGAAAAAACGAACTTCCTATATCCTAGGTTCGTCCCATAGATTCTCTTCCATCAGTCATGCTCCCCACCTCCTTTTTTTTTTTGTTTATTCCCATCTTCCGCACCCCGTTGGTTATAACTAATAAAATACATTTTGGGTTGTGCCTAATTGTTATTATGCAGTGCCCTTGACAACTTCCGGAGACAATTTGCTAACCTGGAAGAAAATGGAGGGAAGAATGGAGATGCTGTTCCATCAGACAGGAAACATGTTTCGCTCCCAAGGTGGCTACAAACCGTTTAAACCGTCAATGGTTTTCTTCCAATTGAAAGTATATTTTTATTGATTATGATGGCAAGTTTGCTTTCTGTTAAAAAAATTGCATCAAATCAAACAGATAGGTCATACTTGCATCATTGTAAAACTTTGTTTCATGATTTTATGGCACTATAAAATCTCTTTACACCACAGAAAGCGGGTGATTTGAGGTGATATCAGTAACAGAGATCACCCTTGAAATATTGGTGCTGACCTTTAATTTCTAATTTGCAGGACTACTACAGTTCATTCTGCTCCAATTCCTCCCAAAGATCATCAAAATATAACTTCTCAAGTACCCCAAAGGATTCCAGGTAATAGTCTCCTAAATAAATTTATCAATGTTCATTTCCTCAGATGGAATCATCTGATATATTTTCTTCTGATAATTTCTCAGGTAGAACAGGAAGAGGGTCTTGCCCTGTAATACCATTTGAGAATTTGAGTGCAATGGGCCCATACAATCAACGAAGGGTGGTCAGGAATCCAGTGCTTCCTCCAGCCACCACGAACCTATCAGCATACACCTACCACAGGAAGTCGGATAGCTCAGAAAGAGAGCTCCAGCAGGAGCTTGAGAAAGATCGCATGCGGTACCAGCCATCAGAGCATTTCATGGATGCTAAGGTGGTGTCACACATGTCCCATGATTTGAGATCTTCATCTTACTACGTTTCAAAGGCGAAATCTGATGTAGCAGATAGAGCTGCCTTACAATCCAACATGATGCAGGAAATTGGCCCTTTTAATGGCATTGCTGCAGTTGGAGGTAACTACAATAAAGTCAGTGCTGTTCAGTATGGAGTCTCAAGGATGTATTAGGGTGCAAATGGCCACTTCCAAAATGCTCAGCGGTGACCTGATTAATAACGTGAAAGAATCTAGTACCCTAGTGCCTTATCAGCCAATGATTCAGATAAGAATACAGGACCAACAATCTGATCGAGGAAGCGTCCAGGCGGTGAAAATGAAATTACAGAATGTGAAAAGGACAAACATCTTGCTAGCCATTGATCTAGCCCGTCAAGAAAGGCATGCCATATTGCCATGCCGTCAGTTATTTGCTGCTAAGAAGAAAAAGAAATGGGAGAAAAGGGAAAAAGATGAGCGAGTGATCTATGTACTTTGAATGAAAGAGAGCTTATGGGAATAAAAATAGCGAGCTTCTGTATATACAGTAACTTGATTCTATATATTACTGCCAGAGACAGCCATTTCTTTTGTTCCACGTGGCCATGTGGTGGTGTGTATTTTCTTTTGTATCTCTGGGCGTCTGAGCAAAAATGCTTGCGAGACAATTCACTTGTAGAACATGAGTACATTTTGGTGTAACATCAAAAGAACAAATCTGAAGATGATATTAAATGTTAGTGAACTGTTTGCTTCTCTTTTAGAGTGATGGGAAATGATAGTGAATTGTTACTTCTGTTTCAGGATTGATAGAGCTGACCACATGTGGCTTTGTTCAGGAGGGGTCCTCATGAAAAAAAAAAGCCGAAGCGACTATTAACTCATAATTAATTAATTAAGTATTATATATATATCAACTTTTTTTTATAAAAATCGTACCGTTGTGTGGAAGATAAGAAAGTAAAAATTTAAAAAGGGAAGCACAGACCACACTGTTACTACACTCTTACTAAGATGGGCTGGTTAATGGTTACAGGCTTACATCATGAGCAGCATCTGAAGACCAGAGTTCAAATATGAATTAGGTGGTAGCGTTCTTCACATGCTATGAAATTTAATATATCGACGAGCAAAATATATCTGGACGATAGTGAAGTTTACTTCAAATGCAACGATGTTTCAACAGTCTCCCGAGAGAGAAACATGTAAACATAAGTTTCCACAACGCAATTACGAGTAAATTAATTAATTGCCAACTGAGAATCTGACTGGAAAAAAAAAGATGCACGAATCCGTCCTGGACAGTCCCAACAGTCTGATCGAACGGCAACATAAAATGTACGGGACACTTAACATGAAGGAAACAGACAACAAAATTCGTAAAGTTCACTTTCATTTCCGGCAGCATACTATGTACAAAACTGTTTAAGAAACACGATATGTACAATTCACAACTAGCTCTAGCACCAAAATTCTTAATCCTATGAAAACCACTCACTGTAAAATAGGAAACGAAAAAGGTCAACAAGCCCAGTTAACATGTTAATTTAAGTTTCTGTTCCTCTATCTGAGTAAACAAAAAACTATTCCTAACATTTATTGGAAAATCTCAGTAATATCCTTTTTGTCGCCAAACTTCTTGGCAATTATGGGTCGGACATCATCCGCAGAAGCAAGGGTCTCCAGGAACGGAATCAGATGAGGTAATGCCTCATCTGAGGAATCGCTAAACCAACTCTCTATGGGTATACCATTATTCACTTGCAACTGGAAAACCTGAATGAATCATGGAAATTAATATTCAGATGATCATCTGATACTTCATGCAACAGTTGATGAATGGCAGCTTTCAAAAATTCAGAGAGATGTAGGTCCAGGACACTTTTAATACACTAAACCTTCTTAAACAGAGAAATGACAACATTTAGAACACGGAGTGCATTAGTGCAAAACAAGTTATCAGCAGTTTACCTGCGGAGTGTTGTCAATTATGACAACTTTAGCAAGGTCGACTCCAACAACTGTCAGATCCTTCGTGTAGCCAGTGTTCGTAAATACACATGACTCCCGGAAATAGCGCCTAGAGAACAGTTTTTTCTCTGGATCCAAGATGTCAAGCAGCTGATCTGCATACACACTTTGGCTGGCTGTGAATATAACAATCTCAAACATCTCGGCCATTTTTTGGAGGAACATGTGGAGATGTGGTCTCTTCCTCACATAAACCATATGCTCCTTCATATCAAAGAACACTGGAAAGGTAAAATCATAGTCATCACACTGCTCTATGGTCGAATGAACAAGGGTTTCTGCACAGGAAGGAAAAATAACAATATATTATTCTCTGGGAAACATCAATAGTCCTAAAAAATACTACCTCCGTCCCAAAATATAGAGTTTTAGGCTTGGACACAGGTATTAAGAAAGTAGATAGATTTAAATGGAAGAAAGTTGTGATTGGTTGAGAAGAGAAAATTAGTGAAGAATTTCAATGGTGAGAGGTTTTGATTGGTTGAGAAGATAATGTAGATGGAGAAATTGTTATATTTTGAGACAAAATTTGAATGCTAGAAGTTGTTATATTTTGGGATGGAGGAAGTAATAATCTTTTCAAACCAGCAACATACCGTCCAAATCGAGCACAAGAGTGACCTTCCTGTCCTCTTGCTCCTTTGATACAACATGTGAATTCAGCTCAGTAAAATCAATGAGATTAGGCAAATCCTCCTCAGCCAGATGTGGATTGAGCCACTCTAACACCTCTGAGTTACTAAATAAAACATCCCCCTCAGATTTGCATGGCTCATTACCAATACTGGCTTCTGCAGTGCTCTCAATAAGTGGGAATACTCCACATCGGCCACTTATATTTACCAATACATCAATTGGTACAACTTCATCATATAATGAAGTAAAACTAGCCGGAAACTCAGAGGGTGTATCCAATAAGAAAGAGAAAGCATCATCAGGATTATAAATGTCCAACAGACTGCAACCCTCATTCAAGCCCCAGCTTTCTTCATGACAATTAACGGTACAGCTATTATATGATGCAGAATTTGCATCTTCATCTGCAAACAATACCACACATAATTATAAATGAGTAGGCACGTTTAAACACTGAAACTTGCTTTTGAGTAATAACTAAATGTTCAACAAAAGCATGCCCCAAATAAATATTTCTACGTTTACTCCTCAAGGAGCTATTAAAATAATGAACATCAATCATATTATGCTTTATCAGTTACTGCCCCACAACTGCAAGAATTAGCAGTTCGTTCATTGGCAATAGGTAGATGAATAGACAACTTTCAAGAGCAGCAGTTCATGATATAATAGATTTGCCACTATCACAATAAAATGATAATCACGTGGGTTTAATCTGGTGATATATTTAATGGATTTGCCACTACTACATACTATTCAGATTAAATACCAAGCAAAATGTCTAGAAAATCAGCCACCATGAATTGCTGGTATGACCATTTGCATATTGTGCACACCTTTCTCTTTCCACAATAGAATGGATAAGTATATATTGCGTATCATGATTTTACATACAGGCCAAAGATAGCATGTACAGCAAAAGCTCATCTCAAGTTTTCAATTTAAGCAGACATCCTAGGTTTGTCGAACAATATAATGTTGAGAGAGACTGACATGGCGTTATGACTAAAAGGTTTCCGAACTAGGGAAATTGAAAAGGTACAATTGCTATCTCAGCTAAAAACTACATATCTGGCGCATTTTTTGGAACAAGAGATGCAAAAAAAAATTAAAAGATCGGAAATCCTTTAGCCAAGCAAAATCAGAATTTGTGATAAGTTGGCACAAAGACAAAAACTTTGTCCAGTTTGTGGACATAGATAGATTAATGTGGCATTCTTACAGTATAACTTTTGAAACTTGGATCATTTATATACACATCACTATCAGTAAATCAGTGTATAGCTTGACCACATGGAAATAATCATATTAAATTTGCAACACAAGATGCTTATGTAGCATACATATTTTTACACATTCTCAAAAGTGCATATAAAAAAACATGGTCAGAATCATGCATTAAAGACTGATTATCGAAAAGTCCATTATAATTTAAAAGTATCAGAGTAATGTACCAGTCATTACCAGAAAATAAATCTTTTTTTCCTTTTCTTGGTGAGATTGGTTTTGAGATAACTTAGAAACTATGGTATCATATTGTAAATGTTTTGCTAATTGCAATATGAAAATGCAAAGCGCGCATGGAAGTGTAAATGCCTAGCGCATAGCAAATTTAATCTTGCCACTTCGCTTAATGGATATATACCCTAAGTTACTTAAGGTGAAGGGGTTGCTCCTTACCTTTGTCAAAATAATTTACTACATTTAACTGAGATCTGCTGTCTTCATAATTAACTAACGAATCATTCTCCATATTTGGTGAAACTGCCACCTCAGATATTAAATCCTGTAAGATCAACATGGAAACATTACATTGCAGAAGATTCTTTAAAATAACAGAATAAAAATGATTCCAATATAGGGTGCCAAGACCTAAAATAGCAGAGAAGACGCCAAAATAATGAAGCTATATACCTAGCCTACAAATTTTAGTTCATAACACAAACAAGAAACAAACACAATGCCTTCTGCCCTTCATAATAAATCATTAACTGAAACTAGTTGGAGTGCAAGGTCATATGACAAATCAGTTTCCTCTTGGCTTCAATACTTCCATTTCATTACAATATGTTTCCTCTTGCATTTCAGTTTGTTTCTCCAAACTGATTAGCCTAATGAACTTCAGAAATAAATTGCAATAGTTATATCTCAATAATCAGAGCTCAGAAGTTACTAATTTGTAACCAGAAGTTCATTGGGCTAATTAGTTTGGAGAAAAACTGAAGTACAAGAGGAAACTTATAATAATGAAATGGAAGTATTGAAGCCAAACAGTTGAACACAACAGTAAAGTGCGACAATAATAATTTTAATAATATATGATCAGATGATGATGATGCAGCACCTTGAGCAAAGATGCTCCTCCACGAGCATCATCCAAGCTAGCAGCTTCCATGATCATAATGTCCTGGCCAGCTAATTGAGTTGTCAAATCCAGCTCTGCGGGAAAAGGGAAATAGAATCAATGAAACATGCACAACTTCACTAACCTTTGATCACCAACAACGCACAATTTAAACACATTTTCCAAATAGCTAAGTAAAACCAACTTAACAAACATGAGTTGTTAAATTATCTATCTATAAGAAACAGCTTCTGATACAACATTAAGCATACACATAGTTCCTGTTCAAGAGAACTGTAACAAACAGTACAGCTAAAACTACATAGATTTTATGGGAAAGTTGCAAGAAACTCCACATTCAGTAAAAAATCAGCCTTAAGACTCCCACCGAGCCGCCTGCCTGAAGTCACTTACCATCCTGGGGATCTTTGTAACGCAAGTTCAACACAGCTGACTGCTCTAGTTCACTGACTTGAAAATGTGAGCTCTTCATAGATTTTGTGGGTTTGGAATCAAACTCATTGCTAAAAGCATCATCGTCAAAATTCCTCTTCATCCTCAGGGCTGGCATCTTGATCAGCGTTGTGCTTGAAACTATAAAACCCTCTGCAGAGCAAACACAAAAGTTGGAGAATGCAGAAATATTGATGGTCGATAGATACAACCTTAAAATGAGCTCATTTAGGAACACAAACGTTTAGTATATAACCTATGACAGAAAAGCCTGGCCTTTGAGAAAAGATCTAGCTTTCTCAGACTGTTTTTACTATTCAATCACGTCTTCTACAAGCGCTCCGTTGCGTCCTCAAAACCAGACTCCTTTAGTCCTTTTACCAGCAAAGGAGGTGCAACTGTTAAAATGGTTAAATTAATTCCTTTCTTCAGTTGCACAAGTAATCACATAGCAGTAGGCGTATTAAGCTAGTAATCATGCCTTAATCAACAGATTTGTCCTTGCGACATCAAAGATTAGCAAACATGCTGCATGTAGAAAAAGAAGTAGAGCAGAAGCTTTCGACAAGATCATTTGTACAGCTATGGTACTATTGCAGAAAGACAATTTTCTACGGCTAGATCAGCAGTAATAAAGCGTCAGTAGAACAAAGGAAGTAACTAAATTGAGGAACAACCAGGTGGGATCACGGTAAGACCAACGCGAAGACCCAAACCCTAGAAAGGAAAACAAGATGAATTCACCCCGTGGCAGCCATCTCACTCGAATTACCGCAACCCCCTACCAAACTAACATCTTCTAATAGAAAAAATACGACGAAATTCCATCGAACAAACCCCGAAATTACGAACAGAGAACACCCAGATCACCGCCGTAAAACCTACCGTGGGGCGTGGGGTTCAGCTGAACCCCGAACCAATTCGCTCAATTCTGCTCGGAAACACAAAGCGTTGTTCAATTCTTACCAAGATTGAGTCAGCTCGAGCGAATTCGGCCGGGTCGCCCCCTTCCAAACCTCTCGTCGACCGTGCGCGCGCGAACACCACCGGAGAGGAGGCTACCGCGCGGGGTCGACAGAGAGAGAGAGAGAGAGAGGAGGCCCTCGCCGCCGCGCCTACCGCCCTTCTCGCCGGCCGCGCGCTCGGGGAAGACGACGCGCAGTCGCCTGCCTCCGGGCTCGCGCTGCACAACGGAGACGGAGAGGGGACGGAGGGGGGGGGGAGAGAGAGAGAGAGAGGAGTAGAGGGAGAGAACAGAGGAGAGAGAAGCATTAGATGAAGGGGAAAGGGGTACTTTCGTCATTCACTACGAAAAACCGCCTTAAACGCTGTGATGTGCGAAGGGTTGTGAGGGGCATGGATGTCATTTTGCCGGGAAGACGAAGGGGAGGTTGCGTGTCACGGTTGGTGAGCAAGGGGGGTCAAAGCCGGGGGTGTGGATGGACGGGCCAGATGAGAGGTTGTGGTGAGGGGGTGGTATCTCGGCCGTTGATGCAGGGGTGACCGAGGTCTGAGTCATCGGTCCACTAGCCCATCACGCCATCGGAGAGGGACAGAGAAAGGGAAATGTGGTTACGCTTCTGTAGCAGAGTAGAAGTAATTTCGCTGCATGTTTAAAGAAGTATTAGACTGTAATAATCCGTGTAAACTTTTATCTTAGGTGTATTCGTTTCGGTTGAAAATGTAGATGAGTTCGGGAAAAATAAATATATAATTAATTAAGTTTTAAACTCTATTAATTAAAAATAATTTACTGATGGTTTGGTATGTCGTCTCTATCTAATTCGATGTGAATTTACAATAACTATTATACACATTTTGTTTAGCCCACCATTTCCTCTCCTGGCCCGGCCCATATCATCCTGTCGTCCCACGTGTCTTCCTTGCATGCCGCACTTACTTTTCCTTGTGCACCCCATACGCGCGCCCTCTTCCAATGGGCTTCTTTCTTTTTCTCCCTTCTTTTCGTTTTCTTTTTCTCATTTACTTTTTTTCTCTCGATCATCCTGATCATATCTCTCTCTTTCCTTCCAATCTCCTCTGATTTTACCTAAATTTTTTTTCTCATAAATATTTTTTGAAATTATTATTGCTTAAGGTACAAGCTTGTAACAAATCCATACAAAAGCTTTCACTAACTTATATAATAAAAAATTCAATGTTTGATCGATGAGAATATCTCTTTAGCAATATATAGCAAAATATGTATGCATCATAAGAGAATAGTCACCTCACCCGATCGATTTGTTAGGGTATGAAAAAATATACATAAGAGATTCTCTATATGATTTCTTATTTTTTCACTATTTTGTTTGTCTTATTTTGATTTGTCGTTTAAATTGATATAGTTTTATTAATCGCGAAATAGTGTCTTTACCTATTGCAAAGCATTAGGTATTTTTGCTAACTATAATAAATATTTTAAGGTAACTTTTATATAGTATATAAAATTTTTTTACTAAATGTATCGTTGTTCAGTAGTACGATAAACATAATAACTAAAACTAAAACTGAGATAACATCTACATATTAATCAGAAAATAACTAAGCCTTACTCTGTGTGCGGTTCCACTTCACAAGATTATGTATTCGTGTCGTGTACTCGTGTGTGTTTACCCTAACACGAATGCACTCTATGACGCCAGCACGTTCCGGCCCAAGGTAACACGGGCCGCACAACTCGGTACAATCATTCTCCGCTCCCAATAATAATGGGCCTAACGTTGGTCGCTACACCTTTTTCCGGCCCAGTTACTATAGGCCACACGCATATGCCGCGATACCATTATGGGCCAAATAGTATGGGCCACATTCGTACAGCGAGATCCCGTTCAGGCCCAGTTAGTAGGGACCGCACGCTTGCCGCTATCCCTTTCCGGCCTTGTTAGCACGGCCCGCACGCATACCGTGATCCCTTTCCAGCCAGTTATTACGTGCCGCGATCCCGTTCTGGCCTAATAGTTGATACGGGCCAAAACGGCGCGTGTGGGCCAGGCTCTCAGGTCAACCTCGTCATCCAGGGATTTTTTGGGTTTTCTAGTTTTTTATTAAAAAATTTGCAAAAATAATTTTTGTTTTTAACTTTTGCAAATTTAGTCGTCTGCCGCTCTCCGGAAGACGTTTTTAGGCCGTTGGGCTGCTGTCTGCCACAACGTGTCATTTTACACAAAGGCCCCTTGCCGCTCTTAGTGAGGGCGGTTTTTACTGTTCCCCAGGGCGCCCGCATAGGGCCGCCTGCGAAGAGATAGTAAAAATGTTCTCTCTGAAAGAATCGAGAGAGGCAAAGGGGCCGCCTATAAATTTGTCGTCCCGACCGTCTTTTTTAGGCGGCCCCCTAAATGAAGACGAAAAAGCACTCTACGCGAGGGTGGCAAGGGGGCAAAATACAAATTACGCGCGCGTGACAGATGACGACCGACGACCGTCTGTCACATTATTAAAATCGCTCTATGAAAAAACTATTTTTAAAAAACACCATTCCAAAAAGCGACGAATGACTTCTTTTACAAAATTTCAAAAAAATTATTTTTACAAATCTTTTAATTAAAAAAATTTAAAATCCCAAAAAATTCTCATTCCGGCTCCCGGGCTCGTGTTGACGGGAGGCCATTGTTATGAGGAAAATTATTGTTGTTCCCGGTTTGTATTTCAATCGCTTAATAATTGGGAAATTGCGATCAAAATTTGACAGCGTTTGCCATATGGTTTGTAATTAATCGTCTACTTAGTCCTAGAGAGTCGAAGTCTCAAACCACGTCCATTGGAAATTCGGAATTAACAGCAGATCAGGAAGGGGATTTGACCTCTCATCCAAAACCAATTAGCCAAAGCTTCCTCGTCAATTCGTCATCCGAGACTGAGCTAAGTCCATGGCTCTCGACGCTCGTTAATAAGGGGATTTGACCTTCGCTGACACCGTCGCTCTCTCTCTCTCATCGATCAGCCATGGCTCTCGACGCTCGGCTCCGCCTCCCTCTCGCCGGACTAGCGCCGGCGACGACTTCCTTCTCGGGATCCAGCCCCAAGCCGTGCAACCTCTCGTTCGCCCTCAGGCCGGCCTTCAGCTCTCTGTCATCCTCCTCCAATGCCCCGGCGCCGCCGCCGCCGCCGCACATCGTCGTCGTGGGCTCCGCCAACGCCGACATCTACGTCGAGGTAGACCGCCTCCCGCTCGTCGGGGAGACGGTGGCCGCGCGCGCCGGCCGCAGCCTCGCGGGCGGGAAGGGTGCCAACCAGGCCGCCTGCGGGGGCCGCCTCGCGACGGGGCCCACCTACCTCGTGGCGCGCGTCGGGGACGACGCGAACGGGCGGCTCCTCGAGGGCGCCCTCGCGGACGCCGGCGGTGTCCGCCTCGACCGCGTCGCGCGCACGCCCGACGCGCCCTCGGGCCACGCCGTGGTGATGCTGATGCCCGACGGGCAGAACTCCATCATCATCGTCGGCGGCGCCAACATGGAGGGATGGGCTGCGGGGGTCGGCTCGGGCGACATGGACCTGATCCGCCAGGCTGGCGTGCTGCTGCTGCAGCGGGAGATACCCGATTGGGTCAACGTGCAGGTTGCTCAGGTGGTTGCTCTAAATTCTCTCTTAGATTTGACCAAGTTCTTACCATTTACACACTTTCTGAAGTGGTCATCACATCGGATTGAATTTGGTAATGGTTCCTAGCTAAATATGTTCCTTTCTCCAACACATTTGCTAATGGCTTATAGCTTGGCGCTACCTTTGACCAAAAGGAAGTGAGAAAATGTGCTCCATAGTTAACCGAAATTGTGTGGTATGGTGAGTTTGTTGCATTAGTGCAGGTAAGATCAAGCCTACTAGGTCACATTGCAGCTGGGTTGGGTTTTATCTGTTAGCTGAACTTACCTCTGTTAATTTAGTTTGATCTACATATATCTGTGTGATCGCTACTCCGGATTGTGATTTTGATCTGGTCGTTGGTAGGAAACTGGATAGTTGATGAGATATATTGAGCATAGATTAGTTTTTTTTTTAGCGGAAGATGCATGGTTTTTTTTGTTGAGAAAATTATTCCAAATTTTGATGTGCTGTCTGTTCAATGCTTATCTTGTTCTGAGTGAATTTGTGTTTTATGTTTATTCTTGCTTAATATACTACTAAAGCTTGAGTCTAGAGATGTTACAAGTTTTGGTGGGAAGAACCAACTTTGGATTTGGTAGCATTCTTTCCTCATGATACCAAATGATCTTGGAGCAAAATAGTTTTATGCACCCTATTTTGTACATTGTGTAAGATAGGATAGATCAGGCCATAAGGCATGTCGTAGAAGCTATGTTTTTTTCTAACCTTTGGTCTGATGCATGGTATAATCCCAACAGCATTCACATAGTCTCCTCTATCATCAACATCAGTTTGAACAACACAGGGAACATGTATAGACTAATGGCATCTTCATTTGGCTGGAATTTACAGTCTGTTGCTGGTATGAGTGTTTAATGGACTTGCACATTGAAATCTAGGCCATTCAGCACTCGATTTTGATATATAAAATGCTGTTAGTTTGTGGTAAGGTGCTTTGCAATTATCTTATTGGTTTCACTAAGCTCCATAGAGCCATAACAAACCAGCCAATGAGGGTTAGGACAAAACTTGTGGATCTCGTTCAGGGAGAGCTGGTTCTCATGTGAGGACAGCATAGTTTTACAACATTCAGTTTCTACTTGTCTTCTGTAATGGGCTCACAAAGCTTAGGTTTACATTTTCCTTTGTTTTCCCCTATTGGTAATTCAATAATGTCAAGTATTGTCTGAGTGCAAAAGAAAGTAGAGCCATATGTTGTGACTTGAGAATTTATATGATGAAATCTACTTCAATACACTAAATAATAATAATAAAGCAGCACTATCATCTTTGCTGAGTTGCTTCAACATATGTCTGAACTCTGAAAGGAATCATATATATTTGTCTGTGTGACTGATTTGTTGGAGTGACGAGTTAAAGGTTCCAGAATATCTAATGATGCAGAAAGAAGGGTGTTTTATTTTATTTTTAAATTCTTATGGTATCTCAAGCATGCTTCCATGCAGTTATGTGTGCAAATGTTAGACTGATCTAATTAAGCACAGTGAAGATTAGTATCTTAGGGACTCCATTTGGACCAAATAACCTTGTTCACTGCACGGTGCTACTTTCGTGTTTACGTTACTCCGCAATCGATTTCAGTGTATTATCAGAATGATAAATCCAATCTTATTCATAATTTTCATTTTTCATATATTGCACTGCCATATACTTAAGAAATATGAACATTCATAGCAGATAATTGGAAATGCTGTAACCACCTTGTGTATTTACATATCCAAGCGAAGTGGAGCTGTTTTGTAATAAGGTGAATTTTTGTTATCAGGCTGCAAAAGGTGCAGGTGTGCCTGTTATCTTGGACGCCGGTGGAATGGATGCTCCTGTCCCTGGAGAACTACTGAGCCTGGTGGATATTTTTAGTCCAAATGAAACAGAGCTTGCACGTTTGACTGGGATGCCTACAGAAACATTTGAACAGATCAGTCAAGCTGCAGGAGCATGCCATAAAATGGTGAGATGTCCAAATTAGACTTATTTTTTGTGGTTTATTTTTATGCACTTTCTGTTTTTTCCTCCAAATTCATCACTTAACTATAGCTCTTAGGTTACTTCTCCATTAAGATTTGTAACATGTGCACATATTTCTAGATTTCAAACTTCATAAGTTTTCACCAACGATTAGGCTATTTACATTAGGTTTAGTGGTACAAAGATGGTACCTCTAGATTTGTACTTCTATGAACTTGCATATAGTCATGATTTTCTAGATTGAGCATTATGTTGCAAGATATTTCTGGTCAAAATTCAATTTGAAGACGGCGCCAAACCAATTCGTGCCTTGTATAAAGAGGGAGCGAGTAGATGGCTTGTATTGCAGACTTGTATCAATTCTCATCGGTTACTTTTGGTTAACCACGACTGTATGTTTAATATAATTGTTTAAGATAATTGTAACATGATCTTGCATCAAGATAACTAATTTAAGAAAATGCAAAAGCCTCCTGCTCTCCTTTCGTTTTCCCTTGTGTGTATTTCTCTTTGTGCATGTGTTTTCATACTGTTAGTAGGATACATCTTGTGGTTTAGTTCTCTGGTATGCGAATACATATGTTGTTTACATGCTAGAGGATCGGGCATATACTCACAAAAGGTCTATTTGCCATGACCTTAAATCGTTACCTATGAATCACATTGCTAGGTGGCTAGGTGACTGGGTACAGAAAACATGATTAAGCAAGATGCTGTAACAGTTTGTACATTTTTGTTTGACTGGGTGGCTAGGCTGACATGTGGCTATGTTATACGCCAATGGCCCAACAATTACATGTAGTGCTAAATCCTAGATTTTTAGAGTAATAGTTCTATTCTGCTGGCTTTTGGCTTACTTTTATTAAAAAGTGAGTTTTGGTAAAAGCAGGCTTTGTTCTATAATAAAATGGACAGGACATACATTAGTAAGTTGTTTAGAAAGTCAATCCCATGAATGATACTGAACTAGTAGGTTGGATAGCTCTGGTAGCACAATTGGAGAAATAACACTTCAGCTGCATCTGATCAGAAGTGGCCAATGGCTGGAAGCTCGTAATCTGTGTGTTTTCTTCATGGGAGAATCTGGATCTCTCTTCATGCTTGTCTGCTGTATAAACAGGATGAGATTTCTGTAGCTGGAATTACCTGGAAGTATGTAACCTGTGCCTAATGTATACTGTGATGTAAGAAGAGAAATGCAAAGAAACTACAGGTGTGTTATAGCTGCCAGTACAGGGGTTTGGTTCTTCAACTGAATGTTTTTCATGCTATATACTCCAATTACTCTCTTTAATAGACATGTTCGAGTTGTTTTTCTCATTGGCTCCAGAATCGAGTAATATATATATATATATATATATATATATATATATATATATATATATATATATATATATATACACACACACATGTTGACGGTGCATAATTGTTTATGAGAATATGATCTACTAGAAATTGTGATCCCGACAAGACATCTGTGTTTTCTGTCTACAGGGTGTGAAAGAAGTGCTGGTTAAACTCGGATCACAAGGATCTGCTTTATTTATTGAAGGGGAGGAGCCAATCAGGCAGCCGATAATTCCTGCCACAGAAGTTGTTGATACGACTGGTGCCGGTGACACTTTCACCTCAGCTTTTGCAGTAGCTCTAGTTGAGGGTAAACCTAAGAAAGAGTGCATGAGATTTGCTGGTACTGAAAGCACCCTCTCATCGGCATTTGATTGCATTTGATTTCTTGTTCTTCAACATTAGCATATTTTGTTTGAGGCTTCAATTTCCAATTTTTAATTTCAGCTGCTGCTGCATCTCTGTGTGTTCAAGTAAAGGGAGCCATACCCAGCATGCCTGACCGAAAATCAGTAATGGACCTTCTGGAATCTGTTCAGGTTGAATAACTGTAGATCTCATGATTGGTTCTCTTCAGCCTCCATTTATCCTCAATAATTGTAAGTTGTCGTCCATATTCCTTTATCACTTCATTCTATGATGTATATTTGGAGTTTTGCTGCTTAACATTGAGGTAGTGGAAAAGAAGAGAAAATAGCATCGCTCTCCGTTCCTCCTCACATATAGAAATAGTGATTCAGAGGAGATTTATGCTGCGTTCGGTGGGAAGGGTTGGAACCCTCCCACCTGACACGCTAAACCTAGCAGTGAATTAACACATGATAGTATTAGCTAATAAAATTTGAAAAATGATTAATATGAATTTTTTAAAACAACTTTCCTTAAAAAAATATTTTATAAAGTTTGGAAAACATACGTACAGAAAAAAGGGAGTAAAAGTTGCTAAAGCGTGGAAAAGAACACCGTCTTAATTCTGTTGGTCCTATAAGCTTTCCTGTTTGTGCCATACTGCCATAGCTTTACTTACGTTACACACTGCCTGTCCTTCTCGACCTAAATCCTCACTGTTGGTAGATCTCATTTAATTTCACACATGCAACTGATGCGACGCCCTCAAAACGTGAATTCTGGAGCCCTGTCAATCTCAGTACCCTTTTGTTGGGAGACATTGTTAGCTCATGCTGTCACTCAGGACAGGAGGGTTAGTCAGTTGTCATTATCCACCTCAAATCTAACCATCATTCGTTATCTTTTTTGCAGGGGTCGCGCGGCCAAATTCGACGGATCCAATGAAGCTCCCATAGACCCTCATTGCCTCATCTGCTCTGCTCGTCCTCCAATAATGTGACGATCTTGGAGTGGAAACGCATTTCCCGGTGCCACGGCCATCCATAGTAAATGCACCCAACCAAAAATAATGGACATTTCACTCATCCATCCTGTTGCTATTGGCACTGTGAATACAATGAACAGTTTTCACACTGGCCTGGAGCTATCAGACGGTGACACCGTGCTGTTATTATAATCTTCTTCTCCTGTTGCTGCCTGCTGCTGCTAAGATTAACCCATCTTTGTCATCTCAACCGGCACCAGTAAACCTGTCAATCGTGGCCAGCTGCAGATCATCCAGTTACTCAGGTCAATTATGGCTCAGAATATCACCGGTTGCCTCTTCGTTCTCGCCGTCGCCGTACGACGCCGACAACTGCATCGCCTTTTAAAGTTCGGTGTCTCGCCTTCTTTCTCTCTCTCTCTCTCCCCCTTATCGCTTTCGAGGTTCTTTATCTTCGTTTTTCCCCCCTCTTTTTTGCTACTGTTGTCAAGGAGCAATCGCACGGCCTCGCAATTAAGCTCGGGGACGATGGTACGGCGGCTACAGAGAGAGACGCCAGCCAAGCCAACTTTCCAATCTTTGCTACTACTGCTACTAGCTATAGCAAGTGGCATGGCGATATATTGCAATAAGGTTTGGCCACTTTAAGTCTTTCTGAAGGCTAAAGCTATAGCTGAAGCCAAGCTTTTCATTCCATCCACCATCATCCTTTCCGTCTGTCCGTCCATCCGTCCAGGCCCTGGCGAAGAGGCGAGAGCAGTAGCATATCATGTATCCATCATCGCCTCATCGATGATCGATCGGCGTCGCTTTCGCAGATGGCTTGGCGATCCAGCTTCCTTCGAACACCGTCGTTTGATTAATGCACCCTGTCTTGTCGTACCTGCATCTATTTATGGAACCGGCCGGAGGGGACACGGACGATACGTATGGCTAGCTCGCAACGTGACGGTGACAATTATATACAAAAATGTTTCTTTTGGTGAAAAAGAAGGATTTATATACTACCTGTAGTAGCTCTATTGGGGGTAATTTTATTTTTGAACGATGCGTGATTGCCTAGTTGATACTAGCACTACTTTGCACCTATCCATATTGTCCAAGGTGATCGCACACCCAAAAAAAGAAAAAAAAAAGAAATGCTTGATAGTATTTGCTCCCAATTTTTGTATGCTTGTATACATATGAAGTCGCAAGATATGACAATCGACAAGTTCTCATGAACGAAATAGAGGTTTCATGCTAGTTTGTGATACAAGACATGATGGCAAGATCCACATACTGGAGTACTTGGTATCACTACAAGTACAAGGCAACAAAGAGACGTCTCTGCAGTGCTCGGTTGCACTGGCTGCACTCCAGCACAGCCAACGTAGCCGCAAGTGATGCACGAGGAAACGGTTGGCACTGCACGGATCGGCTATGCAGCAACTGCAGCTAGTGCAGCCGAGTGGACCCAGCTTTTTCCTGATAGGGCACGAAAATCACCAGGAAATTACCAGGAGTACTTGCTCTAAGCTGTCAATGCTCTCCCATCATGAATGATAGAACTCGTTTTTGGTTCTGTTTGCGAGAGTTTAATATTTTGAGAAGCAATTAAGTTTCTAAGAATCTTGAAAAGCTGGAAAACCCAACTTCTATCTTTAAGTTTATTTTCTGAATTTTATAAAACTAGGTGAGAATATGAACTTTTAGAGAAATTAGAAATTCTAGAAAAAGAAGTTGCAGCTAAAGTTCCTCAAACAGAGCCACGTATCATTGTGAGACCGGTCATTGATCAGCCATGACCGGTCAAATTTATTTGTCAACTGCAAGCTAGTCCTCCCTAACCTTGTAGAGGATTAGCACCTAGCACTCTAAGAGGCCAAAGTATTTGGACGTTTGCATGGTGATGTCCGTTGCGGAGTTATAACGGTGGGCTTGACCTGGATCACTTGTGTTCAAAGGCATTGAACGATAGCTATCTAGTTTGTTGGTGCTAAGCCCAATTAATTATCGATGCGACGGTTTGCTGCTATCCGTGTCAAGCCTCAGATGATCTTATTAAGCTAAGCTGAAAATAAATATTTTGGATTTAATCTAGACACAGTATTAAGCCGATGTACAGCAGCAGCTTGCCAGCCCAAGGGCTCTAAGCCAATTAACCAGCCAGTCAAAGATCAGGTGATGCATCATGTGTATATTCTATCAATTAACATATATATTAAACATCTTCCCAAAAAACATATATTAAACATCTCAAGTTCTCAACGTCGTTAATAAGTATGTAAAATCACAGTATACATTTCATATTTATGAACGTTATAGTATTGATTAGATGCATTATTTTTAACGAAGTAAACAACAAAGAGGTTATGTTAATTTGTCCCCGTAAAGAAAAACAGTATTGTACCTCTTTCTCCGGCCTGCGCGTATTCTACGATTTATACTGGAGTATTTTTCTGCTGTATCTGTATTGACTTACAAGTATATTCAGGGTTGGACTTTGAACACGAGTCTAGGCCGTATTTGTCTTTTGTGCCGGGGAAACAGAAACGTTCGGCAAGTTGATGCACACCTTTGCGCTGTGGCCTTTAATGCTTTTGACCTTCTAGTATGTTGTCTGGTCCGAGATCCCCTGATGCCTATCAGGATTTGGTCATGTATGCCTAATAATTCTAACATCCCAACAACAAAAGGTTATAGTCAAAATTAAATTACACGTACTGCATGATTGATCCATCCACTTATGCCCATCACATGTAAAATAGTGCTATAGGAAAATTCAGCAAGACTGGAAAAGGCACAAAGAAAACAAAATCTACCAGCCACGAGCTAGCTTTTTTTCACGAACGCGAAAAAAAATGCACGTCAATATATTAAGCAAAGCGAAGAACAAAGTTTAAGACACCCCCTCAAACTAAAAACATCAACAAAACAGAAAGACGTAAAAAAAACAACCCAAGGGAAGGGTGAGGAGGAGGAACAACAACACAACACTATTCTCCCAAACAACCTCCAAAAATGGCTACACCAGCCAAGGACCAAGGATCACAGAAGATTCTTTGAACGAACAGAATCAAGAACAAGAACAGCTGACACCGAAAAGAGCACCGAGTCGAAAACCTTGACGTTCCACTTCTTCCATAACTGAGAACGACGGAGTCGAACCCAGCGCAAAGATATTCTGACAGACAGGCCCGTTACATGTTTAGCCACGAGCTAAGCTAAACATGTAACAGTCAAGAATCGACATCTTTGTTTACTCACGCAGCAACCATGAAGAGAATAGTGAGTATATCGCATGCACGATTTCATATAAATATAGCTCCAAATCGACGAGATGCAATTGAGGGCACCCTCTGGCAGTACAAGATTGAGGATACCTACCTAACAATTGAATGAGGCCGTGAGAATCTGTTGTTGGTTAAAAGCTGCACAAGATTTTGTTTTCTCCTTCAAAGTTGCGTCCATGACCTTGAATCTAGTCATCTTGGATCAATTAGTATATGGTCCAGAGATGTCCTTGGCTACTCTTATTGAGTAGACTGCTATTTTATCTGTCTCAAATTAAGTTAATCAGAATGAGATATTACATATTCTATTGATGTGTCATATCTCGTGTTATATTAATTTAATATGGAACGAAGAAAGTAGTAGTAGTAAATTAAACAATATGGCATCAAGCAAATGATCATGCTTGCATGCGTAGATGATGAATCTATCTCTAAAGTACAATCGCATGCACAGTGCAAGCAGATTTTTCCTTACCAGAATTAATGGGATATGGTCACTCACCCGAAGCGTACTATATATTTTTCTCTCGGTTGTGAGCCTTTAATTAAAGAAAGGTCACTTCTGTCACATTGTGTATCAAACTAAAAGGTACTATTATATTTTTAGCCAGTCCTTATCTAGCTAGGAATCAGATACTCCAAAAATTCTTGGGTTTGAGATCATGTACTACTTGTGTAAATTAATCTGGCAGGGCATAGTGTAAATTCTGTAACCAGTTGAAATATTTGACTTTTTACCCGTACAAACCAACTTGATTAAATCAAGCTAGCTCAAAACCATGCAAGACTATCCAGTCTCTTCCATTACTTTACGGCTCACACGCAAATATATGTGCCAGTGATCAGCATGTACTCCTAGCTGCTAGCTAGCAGCCTAGCACCACATGTTCATAGAACGCATACATGAATTGAGCAAATTATAAATATAAAGCATGACAAAATACTTATATATGATTTTCCTTAAAATTATACTTATAAAGCTTGTTGAAGGCATATACAAATATACGTATATATAGTTAATAATATTGGGGATATCTAGCATTGGAAAGGAAAAACAAACTTAAAATAGGATGTCCATTTCCACTGAAATGTCATGTGTCATCATATCTTAACTACCAACTCCATGCATGTACACCAAAATAAAACTAATACTGTACATCTTTTATATTTCATGCAGCTGGGATGTGTATGACCAGTCTACACAAACCGGCCCCTTGATCGATCTCGCATGGAACCAAATTCTGGAAATCATCAATCAGGTAGCCGACGAAATAGCAAACCAGTTAGACACATTAATTGACTTGCTTTAGATCTACTACCTTTGTTAGTACATGAGTCACATCATCACTGCACTGTAAGACGCAGGGTCCAAAACCCCTAACGCCTCAGCCACGTTTTTATAGTCAGAGATTAGGTGCATCGATCATCTCTTTGCCATAATTCTGACAAACATGCATGACTGCGACACCCATAAATATATATAATGCATGATTATCTCTGATACTTAGAACCCATATATAACTGTAAGCAAACATGCACAAGCTAGCTAATCAGGCCCCAAAGCTTTAATTCCACATATCAATCACATACACGCACAATGACATGCACACAGCCATGCACGCACGGTCGTTAGCTAGGCAGGTTTACATCACTATGCATCAGTCGTAGTGCTAGTAGTGGTGGTACTAGTACTAGCCTTGGAACGACCTGACCAGTACTCGCAAAGAAACAAGCAGCAAAACAACCCTCGCTACTTTTCCTTAACAACTCTTCCTACCAACCAAACGAAACGAATTAATCATCATCCCGTCAAGACAAGCGAAAGCCAGGATCGATCAGAAATTAAATCGATCAACGCCATTCAATTCATTCATGCATGATTGACCAGCCCGCAAGAAACCTTAGCTCGATTGGTTCTAGATCGAGTTAACAACATGCCAAACATATGTGTGCATATATATGAAGTGTAGTACTGATACTCTTCCATTAATGGAGTTATGGAGATATAGGAAAGATGATCAATGTAAAGAGGAGCTTGCATAAAATTATCATGGCTCGTATGGTCAGTCCTGCAACCTGCAGGGTGCAATGCCGGAGCCTGGGAGTTACATGTACAAGAACTGCTAGTACTAGAGCTAGGTAGCTAGCGAGCTAGCTAGTAGAGCATAGAAATGATACGAGACCCAGTAGAAAACTCTGTACCATCTCGCAGCACGGAAGAAAACAAATCAAGAAACGAAACAGAAGAGGTGAATCGGAGGGAAAAAAGGTGTAACCAGATGTTAATTAATTAAACAGCATGAGCAGCCGAATGATCTCTTATCTAGCTAGTCTGATGATTAATTAAGCTTCAGATTGATGGTGGTCGCGTCAAGGCTGGTTGGTGCTGTGGATGAAGGACGGCAGCAGCATGTCCTGCAGGAGGCCCAAGTCTTGCGCCATGAAGTGCTGCATCTGGAGCGTCGGCGACGACGACTGAGGCGAGGCGGCGACGGTGACCGCGCTCGTCATCGCGCTCGAGACGCCGCCGCCGCTGATTGCGCCGGTCAGGCCATGGGTCGTCGTCGTCGGGGTCATGCCGTGGTGGGCGGCAGCGGCGCGCGGCAGGAAGCTGCCCAGCACGTCGACGCCGCCGATGCCAGACCGGCCGAACTGCGCGGCGGAGCCCAGCTGCGGCGGCGCCATGCCGTGGTGGTGCAACTGGTGCCCGGCCGTCGCCGCCGCCGCCTGGGCGTGCGCCGCGAGCAGGTGCGTGCTGCCGCGGAGCGTGGCCGGGATGGGATGCGTGTGCTTGCCCTCGTACGTGGTGATCACCACCGCCGGGTCCTGGTACGACCGCTCCACCCTCTTCTTCACCGGGCACTTCTGCGTCGTGCACCGGTAGTAGCTCCTGCAAAATTAACACACCGACCGACCTGATCGATCAGATCATCATCCATGGTCGCATCGCATGCTGCCGCGTTTCCGGTGCAACTACTGCGCCGGTACACGTACAGCTACGTGTATGGAGTATTTGGGGTTGGGGCGTGTACCTGGGGTATGGGCTGTTCTTGACGGCTTTCTGGCCGTACTTGCGCCACCGATAGCCGTCCTCGAGGTGGTCGACCTCGCTCTTGGTCATGAACGCGAACCGCGGCTGCCTCGCCCGCTTCTCCCCCTTCCCCGCCTTCCCGCCCTTCGCCGCCGACCTGCACCCGCCACACCCATATAATCCATCAATCAGCTCGGTTTTTCCGCGTAAAAAGCGGCGGAATTTCGTGGCGTCCGCGGCGTGCGGCGCCAGCCACGGCCACGGCCGGGGTCCCGTTCAAACCGGGTTGTTGCTGGGTGGACGCGCGAGTTGAATACAAGCGTGTGTACACAAGGTAAGGGGTTCACACCGTGTCTGGCACTGGCACTTTCGGCTCACTGGATTCTACTGGTGGTAGCTGCAGCATGTGTCAAGACTGGGGGCAAAAAGGAAGCTGCTGGCAAGATCCAAGTAGCAGAATGAGGACTTGTGTTAGGGGGCTTGGGGTAGATAACTAGCATGCTTATTGTCTAGGGATCAATCTACTTGCTGTCTTTTGTTCCTATCTACCCTTTTTGAGCATGATCCAAGAAGGGGTAAAAACCGAATTAAGTTACAAAGATCTTTGGTCATGTTGGAACTTGGCAGGTGTGAAGGATGAAGAACTAGCAGAAGCAGGCAGGTAATCAAGAAAAGCAAAACAAAGATCGGAGGGGCTAGCTGATACATTATACGACTTATTTTAATAAAACATTATAGCAGGGTTTTAAAATTTTCGAAGAAAGTGTGAGGTATGCAAGCTGAGTGTGAAACCCTAGATATGTTCACACCTTTGCCAAACTACCTTAAAAAGGAATAAAAGAACAAAAAGAGGAGGAATAGAAGAAGAATGAATGGAAGAAAGAAAGAATGACCACTAAGCAAAGCAATGAAGCAAAATCTAGCCCACAGAAACCGGCCCCAAATCCTGATACCGGATCACCACAAAAGAAGCATTAGATGATCTCATCCTAATGAATTATTAACAACTAGATCAAGAACTTGGCAAAATGACCCAAGATTTCAAGGGAAAAAAGGAGAAATTTTTGAGAGAAATTAATGATGAAGTGGCCTAACTCACCCTTTCTTGTTCTTGTGGCCTTCCTCTTCTTCTCCCTTGCCTTCCTCTTTGTTCTCATCCTCCTCTTCCTTCTTGCACCTTGCCGGCGAGTCCTCCTCCCCGGCGCCGCCGCCGCCTCCCCCTCCTCCACCAACCCCCTCGCTCGACGACGTCGACATCGACGACGTCGTGTTCGGAGTCAACGGCGCCGCCCCGACGCCACCGCCGCCGGCCGTGATGACGTCCACCCCGACCTCCCTCTTGACATCCTCCCCGACCGGCAGCTCCAGCGCGCGACACATCAGGTCGTAGTCCATCTGCATCGGCGTTCCCGCCTGCAGGTAGTCGGCGAACCACGACGACGGCAGCAGCTGCTGCTGCATCTGCATATCCCCCGCCCCCGGCCGCGCGAACAGCGGCGCCAGCTCGTCCTGGAACTGGTACTCGCCCGACATACCCGCCGCCGGCAACGTACTACCACCGCCTCTCGCCGACGCTAGCCGTGGCCGTGGTGGTGGTTCTTGGCGCTGGCACGCACCCTCTCTCTCGATTATCGAAGGCCAGGATCGAGATGGAGATGGACAGAGGAGGAAGCAAGCGTGCAAGAGATATATGGATGCTAGTATAGTATGGTAGTGAGAAAGAGGAGAGCTATGAGGGAAGCTAACGATGGCGATAGGTGTGCACAAGAGAGAGAGGAGAGATAGAGAGAGAGAGAGAGAGGCTAGTGTGAGCTATAGGTAGGGTGATGAGGCAGCGAGAGAGATGGATATATGGATGGATGGATGGAGAGGATAGTTGGGTGAAAGGATTTTTTTTTCCTGCATTAGCCTTTGGTTTGCTTTTCGATTAATTATTCAGCTTTTGGGAGAGAAACAAGCTGATTATTATGTTGGCTTAGCTTGTTTGGCTTTCTTTCTTCTTCTAATCTGAAAATAATCCCTTGCTTAGATCTTGGCGAGACTGTCAGAACAGTGATTAGCCCCGTAGGTGGCCGTACTGATAATTGCAACCGCTACAGTAAACGGGGGTGGGGTGGGAACACGGTCGACGGTCACGGGCGCGGCGCGCGGAGTCAGCGGCGTGCACCGGCGGTAGCCGGTCACGTGGGTCAAACGGCTGCGCATCGGTCAAACGTTCAGACGTTGCGGCCGACCGACACGTGTCCGTCCCCGCGCCCTTTGACCACGAGACGGCTGCCTCCTCGCTGGCACGTGGGGCCCTAGCGACGGGGGGGGCACACGCCAGCGTGACGCCGCCTGAGATCTGTCCCGTCCGATCCAAAGCTGACGGCCGCTGATGCTGGCGGTGGACCGGTGGTGGTACGGATGCCTTCGCTGCATCGGCCTCGCGTCGCGTCGCGTGCGTGAATGACACCAGAGGAGAATAACATGTGCAAGCCAGGCATGGCAACGCAGCAACAGGGGGTCCGGTCAAGCTGGCAAGTGGGGCCGCGTGGCGTTTCCATTCGGAGACGGTGCATCATTGTGCGCGTCAGGGCATCGGGAAACGGGAAGTGTTCTCTTCTCCAATCTCCAATCTCATCAATTTTTTTTCTTTTCCCTGCAACAGGAGGAGAAAGTACACGAAATCTAATCATAAAAAGGGATCACAATGACAGGAGACCTAAGACCGTTTGGTCTGCTCCTATTTCTCTCAGCGAAAAATTTAGAGCCCGGGTGGGCAATCATGCAAAAGTGCATCATACGCATACCACCCCAAGGCCATCTTTGCTGTTGTGTTTGAAAAGCATGATAGTACCACTGTTTTGGGACAGGGATTTCGCGTGGAGAAAACTCCGAAATTCTATTCGATGTTCAGCGAGTAGTAGTAGTAGCGCAGTACTAGCGCTGTGTGTCCAGCTCCCGTTCCACAAACACCAAAAAGAAGAGAAAAAAAATGGAACGAAGCACGAACAGTGAACAGTCCGTACAAGGAAACTGATCTCTGCTATTTGTCAAAATAGGTGAGCTCTGCGTCGGTACAAGGATAGTTATGCCGCTTCCGTCACGGATTTTCTGAGCGGGTCAAAGCTCTGAAGTGTGTGAATGTATATCCAATCGAACACGTCATGGCACAACTCGTGCACCGCTGCCTGTCTCAAGAGAAGCACCAGCGTGGGCACAGTGGCCGCGGCGGTGGCGGTCGAACGCCCACCGTGTAGCCGTGTCGCGCACCGGCGCGGCCAGCGCGGCGGGCACGCAGCCGCCCAGCCCTGCTCCGCCCGCGCGCGGCTTGCCCCCATGTGAAGCGAATCGCCCGCCCTCCGCCAGTGCAGGGCAACGCCCATAACACCGCATCCGCGCGCCCTCGAGCTAGCGAACCACAAATCCACGATAAACTACTATAGCAGAGTTCTTTTGGTAAGATTGAAAACTAACCTTTTCACGTGTCTAAAACGAAGTAACTAATTGCATATAATCAATTAAATATTAGCTATTTTTTAAAAAATAAATTAATATGATTTTAAAAACACTTTTTATATAAAAATTTTGTAAAAATATGAAACATGTGAAAAAATGATTCGAGAAAGTGAACAACCAAACTCAGCCATACGAAACGCTATAACCACGGCATGCGCGGGCGCGCGGCGTCTGAAACCGCGGTGGCCGGGGGGTCGGTGGAGGGTAGGGCGTGCCAATGTGTGAATCCGCAATTGCGCGCGTGTTAAGATCGATCGGGAAGCAAAGCATGCAGCTTGGGCATTGGCTGGCTGGGCATGGACTTGGCCGGCCGGTGGCCAGAGCGGGGCAAAGGGAGCATTTACTGCTAGAGAAACCCACACTAGTCCCGTTGATAGCACCTGTAGTTTCGGTTGTGAAACTGGGACTACGAATCCGGGACTAAAGATCGTCATCTTTAGTCCCGGTTGAAATAACCGAGACTAAAGATGTATTTTTAGTCTTGGTACTACAGATGGCGGCATCACGTGGCTGGTTCCGCGATCTTTAGTCCCGGTTGATATTACCAACCAGGACTAAAGGTTTTTTTATTTTTTTTAGTTTGCTCCTGTTATAGCTGCTAGCTTGCTGTCTATATATTACACTTGTATATATTATATTTGTATATATTATATTGTCATACATATTTTACACACATATATTTATAGCAACATGCATATATATATATGTATAAATATATAATTTACACACATATAAATGAACTTAAGAAAGGAAATATATATATTACCAAAACATATACACACATACAATATCCATATATGTTTCATAGCTTAAAAAAATTGTCTCTAATCTACTTTGTGGATTGAGTGCTAAAGTTACTAAAACTTATGTAGAACTCCCCCACGGGATCAATGATCTGCTCGTTTATAAATCCTATCAATTCTTCCTGAGCAGCTTGTATAAAAGTCTCGTGGGAAAGGTTATCTCTTACTCGCATAAGCTATCATTAATTCGAATAAACGAGAAATAAATATATGAAGTGAATAAAAAATCGAGACGTAATGTATGAATGACTGTTATACGTACATCTATATCATCGATAGTTGTGACATCAGTCACAAAACGGTAAATATAGTCGTAGACGTAGTATCCACATAAGTTGGTGCCTTACGACTGTTTTGCATACTAAAGGAGAAAACAACGACAGATTTAATATACATTTCATATTTTAGAACAAAGTAATGATTCAGTACAACTTTGGAGCATGTTACTCACTAGAAAGTTCATCCTCACAGAGAGCTTATCTTTCCAATTTTCGCGAACATTCACCCGAAGTCGTTCCCATGCCCTACGTGCAGTTGAAAGTTAGCTAATAATTATCCAAGAATCGCATATATGCAATAGCAAGTAAGATGACATTACTTGTTAAACAGTTCAAACATCTTTGAGTACGTAGACTCTGGTTTATCCACTGAGTCAAAGACATAGATCCACGAGTGATCCATGTCAATTTCTAACATAAGTCAGTGGAATCTGCAAGTTGGTTTAGATGACACATATGAAGTATGCACGGGATTGAAATCGGTACGGAAGGAAGAAAAAACTTACGCAGTGTTGTAGGGCAGAAGGATAAACGATCGGAAGTGGTTCTGCACCAGCGCATTGTATATGTTGCCCACTGTTGGATCAGGAAATTGATCAACCAATATGCCGTTGATTTTTCATGGATCCATGAATCAATGTTTGGTACAGTCGTGCTTATTGCAGTACTGGATCGCCATTTTACAACGGTTAAAAAAAATTTTAGTCAGCTAAATACAAGGAGTTAAGAAACAAAATAACACAATGATACTTACAGAACCCATGTGGCTAGAAGTGAGACATCGAGGGCATCAAGCTGGTACAGGTCGAATATGTCTTCGAATTGGATATAGAAGTGGTCACCTCCATCAAAGAAATAGTCCAGTGAATATCTGCCCGTTACCATCTCTCCACCCTTGCTGGATTCTTGCATGTACCACTTTGTGAAAGCGGTACATCTGTATAGGTGGTTTTTTCACTTGATTCGGCTTTATAAGAGGCTTTCCAAGTTTGAACTTGTATTTCAGTGGAGCCTTCGCCAGGTGAGCACGGCCGTGTAATTGATCCATTGAAATTCCAGCAGATTTCATAAATTGTTCAAGGACGTTTTGTGGTCTGCCAACATACGCTCCAATTTCTGCACCTCCTTTTCACCTTCGCGATCCCCCTGTACGTCGCGCAACATCTGACCAAGGTCATCAGACCCGTCGTTTTCTTCATCATCCCCGCCCGCCTCGCCTACTGTATTCTCTTCAAACCCACCGTATTGACCACAGTCCAAAATATTGTTGTTGTCTTCTTCATATTCTTCCATTGCAACCCCCACCTCTCCGTGCAATGTTAGCAATTGTAGTGAGGCATGAATCCTGATTGAAACAAGTGGGCATAAATAATTATTGATGTAGAATACTACTTCTCGTTTTTACACTTTTTGCATGGACAACGTATGAAACCCTTCTACTTGTTAGCATCGGCCACACTCAAAAAATAATAGACGCCTTGAATAAACTCTGTCGACTGCGATTCGTGTTGTACATCCATTGCCGATCCATCTACATGGAATGCTAAAAAATCGTAAAGAAAATTCACAAAATTCAAACCATTTAAATATTATTACAATAATTATATATGTAATCAGACAATAATTATATACTATGGAGGAGAAGAAGAAGTGATGGGTAGACGGAGAAGGGATAGGTGTGTTGTGGAGAATGGGAGAAATTGAGAGGAATGTGTAGACTACGCGGAATATATTTCACAGTGCAGCGGCACACCTTCTTCAACCAATGGAGAGTATATCAATATGTCCTACTGCACGGCGTACCTCTCGTCTCATCGCTTGGTCTTAGACTTGACCTAAACGACATTATTTTAAAAGTTCCTTTTAATATACGTAGCGTACATATTTCTAACTATTTTAACGATCTTAAAATTACCTTACTTTTCTAATCTACTATCAAATTTTCTATATTTTTTCCTTTGTCATCTATTTTATAACCATTTTGTCCAAAAGATTCTCTCTCATTATTTTTCATAAATATTTTTTGAGATAAAATTATACATAATAAATTCCTACAAATGTAACGTGCTAGGCATACTTTTTTCTCTTTATTTTCCCAGATATTTTTCTCCACACAATGTAATGTGCTTAGTAAAATAATTAGTCTAAACAAATTTTCTCTCTTTTCATATTTGCATAAAAATCTAGAGATGAAAATGTATAGAAAACAACAGTAAAAAACGAAGGGCTAAGCATAGATCATAAAAGAAAGAAATTGCTAACCTTGTAAATAGCAAAGATTTATGTATTATCACTAAAACAAAATCAAAAAAATTTTGGCAAGCACCTCTCCCTCTAACTAGAGCAAAAGTTTGAAGACGAACTAGTCTTGGTTGGTCAACCGGCACTAAAGATCAAAATTATCTTTAGTCTCGGTTGATAACACCAACCGAGACAACAAATATCATCTTTAGTCCTGGTTGGTGTTACCAACCGAGACTAAAGATCTTCAGCGCTCTGACAGGTTCTAACAAGATTTGAACCAGGACTAAAGGTTCGTGACACGAACCGAGACTAAAGGTTCTAGAGAGCCGTTGCTTTTTTAAATTAAGACTAGAAATATTTTTAGTCCTGGATACAACTCTAATCGAAACTATTATGGATTTTGATAGTTTGAGCGAAAATGGTTTCTTTAGTAATTTAAGGCGAGAGGGGAGCGGCAAATGTGTGTGTGTGGGTTTTGGTGGGTGCGCACCTGCTTTTTGTCTCGGAAAGGCCAGTCCAGCCGGGGACGGCGACGTCCTGCCGCTGGTCGGTCCCTGGTCGGGGTCCAACCACGACGTGCTCCTTCCTAACTCTCGCTACTCGTACTTTGCTCGGCTCTCTACCCCAGCCATGAATCATGATGCATTTTGCCATGTTAATTTCGGTGTAAACCCGGCCCGCACGCGCGCGCGCTCGCTCCATCGATCGGACGCTGGTCGATCGCGACAACGTCCTCATCGTGTCGCGTACGTCGCGCATTATTCACCCGTGTTCCCTACGTGGTGTGATCCATCGATCGATCCATCGGGCACGCACGCCGGCAATTTACAATTACATCACGTAGACATCAGTCACTAGTCAGAAAATAAATGGATGTTTTTATTGACCGAACCAGAGTTCACTATAACTAGAATCAGAAATATCTATGCGTGTAGCATCTACTCCAGCCCAACAAAAAAAAGAAAAGCATTAGTCCTGATTCGGTACGTAAGGGAGTTTAGATCTACTGCACTACTGTATCAACACTTTGGTCTAAATAAATGGAGGTGCTTAATTATAATCGCCACGGCATCTACAGAAGAGATGACTAGATGATATGACGTGTGGTATATATATCCTCTCCTATCGAGCTGCAAAAATGTGACTCGTTCCACGTATGAAAAGCCACCTCGCAGAGATCGATCGGGAATTCGGGATGCATGAGCATCACTGTCTTTCTTAGTACTCGCAAAAAGGAAAAGAGATGACAAGAAAAGAGAGGAAAGTTGTTGTTGCAAAAGAGTAGCTAGGACTCTGTGATGACATTAATTTGTCTCATTTGAGATCTTTTTTTTTGCTGGGCGACCAAAGAATGGAACGGTAGTCCAAATTATATTAAGCGTGGAGAAAAAAATGTCTTTATAAACGACAATAAAAAAGTATCATCTCTATTCAGTTAAATAAACCAAACAGAACATAAAAGAAAAAAAACAAAGAGGAAGAACAAGAGAACAGAAAAAAAACCCCCAAAACCTTCTTTCCCCCTGACCCAAAAAGAATTAATCTCCTAGCTCAATGAAAAATTTAGAACTATTTTAGAACGTGAGAAATTTTTCATGGTTGAAATGGGCCTTTTTTGTGTGTTTACGCAATATCTAGCTGCATGTGCATATTAAAGCTGCCAACAAAGTAACCTCAAACTTGTCGTTAACCATTGAAATCATTAGGTTATGAGGATAACAACTTCAAAAAGGATGATACGCTTTCATAGAGACGTCATAATGATTATTTTGATTGAGCCATTTACGTCCATAGTTTCATGGACGACTACGATATATACTTAAAAAAAAGATCAAAACTGGACATAGATATGCTAATACAGACCACACTGCTATCAGCCAATAATTTTGATGTTGAGTTCAAACAAGTAATCAAGTTCAAACAATAACTGTACATACGTAGCTAAATGCGATGTGATAAAATCCATGAGATAATTTTTACAGTTAACCCGCGACGATTGCAACCTTTTCTTATCTCAGCTAGCTAGAGGGAAAGATCAGAGATAGAAAGGGAGAGATTAGAGCTAGTAGTACCGCATTTATGGCGGTAGGAAGCATGTCACTATATTCGGTAGATGCTTTGACAACTGAAGCTAAACTTGTAGGAAAGTGCCAAGACGAAAGTCAAAATCACAACGCTGAAGATGCACAAAGGAACAAACGCCACATGATACAGGACAGTTTGCCCCTAATTTAAAATTTTTCAGCCGAGAGATGATGGTCAGATAGGAACTGGAGCATTAACAATTCTGAAATCTGCCAAAACTGGGGGAGGAGATTAACCAATTACTAGCTAAGCCACGCATATCCAATGATCATGCCACGAGCAAAGCAGGAACAACTTGCAACGTAGTCCAAGCCTTTTATAATCCTCCGTCCACAACGCCACTGTGACCTGTAAGAGACTCATGTTACTGTCTGTCTCTGCGTGCCTGTTGGTTTGACTTGATGCAAAAGTCCTTCGAATTTTAAAGATTTTATGAAATCTAATCAACGATTTAAGTATAACTCTGATCGATGATCCATTCACTAACCTAATTAAACGAGAGGTTTAGAATATGCGAGTCGTCTCACCTACTCCAATCCGCATATCGGTCGTTGCAGGAAACGAGTACGTACATATACCAGCGTATCGTTAGTCTCTGGCAACTTGGCAAGAGAACCGCTAGATGATGGCTTTGAATATATGTGTCGCGTGGGATGGGAGACATGAACGCACAGTACAGTAGACGATAACAGTATTCGTACAGGGCTTACAATGGGGACCAAAATGTTATTTTCTCCTCCTCTGTACGTTTCACGTGTTTTAGTTGCAAGAAACTGCGTAGCAGATGCAAGTGTCTTTCTCCTAATACATGCTGTTAACAGTTTCTTACGTACATGTGGATGAGGAGTAGTAAAACTCAGTTGTAGCATGACCTGACGGGGACTCATGCGAGATATATGCATGGATAGTAGCAAGTAAATAGCAAACAAGGAGTAACAACTAGGGCATGCCAATTGCAAAAGAAAAAGAGGGCCATGACCATGACCACTCCTGCCATGTCGCGGGCCTGATCAGACCTTATTGTAACAAAATTGCAAAAAACAGATTTCCTTATAGTATTATAAGTTGAGTATAGTTACATTAAAAAAATAACTCAGCCCCCCGCGAGCCCCTTTGATTTTTATTTCTCCATCTCATGCATACATGAATCTTGAAGCAAATTCGACCGCTACCCCAGTCCTCCATGAGTGGGTCGATTTTTATTTCTCTATCTCAAAATCTCAAAGAAAATCCGATGGCCAAGCATTCAAAATTTTTAACTAGTTTTTTTCTCGCAAGTATTATAGAAATGTGAATTCTCTGATCGATTGCAAAACCTGCAAACTAGTCACGGTCACGCCTAGAACTCACGTTTGCCGGGGCCCTCTAGAGTTGCAATTAGGTCACATAGACATCTCTTTCATCCTTCTCTAATGGATGAGTGCACCAAAGAAATGACTAAGCAGTCAAAGCAAGACCAGTCGTTCTTGTTAGTCACATGTATTATCCCAGAACTAAGTGTATCTCACAAAGTATATAGAGTAGAGTAAAGTTCATGGCCGGTAAGAATACAAGTGGATAATCTCACTACCCACATAAAAACCCATTTAATAGTTAATTTCCTATTTGGTAACACAAAATTTGAAATAAAAATTAACTAGAATGGGGATAAGCGGAAAAAAACCTCATTGGCTCGTCCTACGTGCATTCCTAATGACAACCATATCGGAGAAGTGGGAATGGGGGTTTCCGCTTCCTTGGATGCTCGAGGCATTACGTGCCCTACTCGGGGTTCAAGAGGAAGGTTGTCATTGATGCATTTTGTCTCATTAATCATCAAAAAGTGGTGCTTGGCTTGTCCCGAGCACCAGGGCAAAGGCGCTGCATAACGACAACCACTTCCCTAAGCTTGTGGAGGTGGCTCGAGGACAGCGATGTCGCGAGGACAAGACTTCGGCACCTTGGGACCCGACGTCAGTACAGGGCTCCGAAAACAAGATTTTAAGCACCTCACAGCCTCAACGACCGGATAGGGCCCCAAGGCAGCCACGGGACCCGAGCTCTTCCCGAGGAAATCCTTTCCATTAAGAGGATTTGACTGGGTCCTTGTTGACGGGTGGTCGATCAGTCCTCCAAGAGGACTACCTGAGAAGGTGAAAGAGTGGTTGGGAACATCTATCAAAAGGGTGATGGTCGACTCAAGAGAGAAAGTGAGCCAGAGATTTTAGACAAGTTCGGCCCTCCCAAGGGATAAACAAGCCTACGTCATGTGTTCTTTGTTGGGGTGGTTTATGTAACAGAGTACAAGGATCTAAGTTCTTGGGGCTCCAAAGTTTAGATCTAGCTTACAAAGAAACGATTTCCTCATCCCCGCGGACTTGCCCTCCCTTTTATAGATCAAGAGGGCAGTTACAAGGGAACTTGAGGGCCAAGAAAACTAAAACAAAAAGCTAAAAAACAAGTACAAACAATATTTGAAATGTAGAGATCCCCCGGGTCCTGTGCTTCATGGGTATCTTGAGCTTCACCTTGCCTTGGGATCCATCTTTCGTAGGTACCTTCTGCGCAGTCTTTTCAGGTGACGTCATCTTCTGTCAGGTTGTCCTCTCCTTGTCTTTTTCGCGATCCCTGCGATACAAGCCTTCTATCCCGAGGAGATCGGAGGTCGGGCTGATGAGCCGTAGTCGGGATAGGACACTGGAGTCGGGACAGTCGGGGTCGGGGCTCCTGACCCCAAGAAGAGGTCGGGCTTCTAACCACCCCCCGAGGACTACCAGTTCGACTTCAACTGATCTTAACTCTGCTCCGTGGGCTACCCCGCGATGATACCTCCCACAGTCCTGTTCGCTGCTTTACTTCGTCACTTCACATTAATTGTAGGGCGATACGAATCCCATGGACAACACATGGGCGACGTGGGAGACTTGGCCGTGCATGTCGCTTCCCACATGCCCACGTGTCGATAGTGAAATTCGTCATGACACACAAAAGCCTGGGAGATCCGCTTTGCTCCAGTGCAGGCCCTAAATCTTAATGAGGCTCGGGCGTGCTAGTTAGTTTGATACTGCAACTAACAAGATAGAAAATAGATCGACGATCAAGGAGCCGATCATCAACTTAGGAAGTCAATGTCGATAGGGTTTTAATCAATCAGCTATAGGTTTGATGTAGATTCGAATAATCAGATAAATAATGAGATTCATGCTTTCATCGGTTAGAACCAACTCATGTATAATCATCAATAAACCGTTATTTATCAAAGATAATCTTGATAGATCGGACCGAACGAGACAGTATAAGATTGAGGTTGATAAAAAAAGATTTAGCTAGTGAATATACAAATCTGAATATGAGCCGATGCAACACTTAGAAATGGTAATAATATAATTCATCAGGTAGAAGTCCAACGAAACATTGCATAAAAACCTATCGACATAGTAAAAATAAACTTATTAATAGCAATATGATAGATCAGAATTAACCGAGACAATATAAGATCAGAGATAATAAAAAAAACCTATTTAGCCGATAAATCTATACAAACGTGATGGATATATTGATCAATCTAAAACAACAATATGATTAGAGAAAGATCAACTTAGTCAGAATATCAGACCAAACCAAGAAAGTCCTATCTAAAATGATACGGCTCTAAACAGCTATGCATTTAAAGATAGAATCAATATATCAGATAGGCAACGCTTGCATCAACTTGAACAGAATATCGAACCTAATCGAGAAAGTTCTAGCCATGACGATACAAGCGAAGTTGATGAATCTCACTTTCTCACCGGAGATCGAAACGATGCAGCTCAACTCAAAACAAAGAACTCGCCAGAATAAAAGATGGCGATGCGACGAAAGTAATTGTATTGATCTGTTGAGGTAGTTTACAAAAACCCAGGTGTACATATTTATACCCCAGGATTGATACAAGTTCTGATCAAACATGAGATAAGACTCCTAACAAGAAAAGAAAAATAACTAATCCTACCTATTTAAGAGATATACTACAAATGTGGAACGGTCTTGCCGTGGTCTTCTCTATTCCTCTTTGAATTCAATTTGATCTTGTTAAATTTCCATCTACCAATCAACTTTTTTCCTTAACCAAATCTATTAAAGAACCATATAAAATTTTGATGTTAACACCATGTTACCCCGGAGAAAAAGGGCAAACAACGTGGTGCACCCTCAACATTTGCCCACAGGGCCCCTTTTTCAGCTACCATGGTTGATAGGTGGGCCCACGGACAGCTAAGACGAAGACTTTTGCCTCCTGTTCCACATGTCAACCGATCGGTGAGCTTGTCACATCCGACCGGCCTACTTGTAGGAACAGTGACAAGACTAAGTATACCAATTCCTGAGGAATAGGCTTCACTTCTGCATGCATGCATTGGCATTGTGGATTCCCCTTCACATATAAAAAAGTATCGATGCCACTGAGAAAAAGGTTCGAACAACTGGAATAGCCTAAGTTAGCCTTAGTCTTAGAGTCAAGGAAGAAGGGTTCATCCTCTTCTATTTAGCATCTCTCACAACCTCTCATTGTAATATCTTGATCATATATAGCAAGAACACAAGAGTAGGGTATTACGTTTCTTAGCAGCATGAACCTATATAAATCTTTTGTCTTCACATTCACACACGCCCCAACCACGGGCTTGGAACCTGCACCTCGGCTAAACTCTCAAAGAGGGATATCTTGCCTCTCCACTAGAGGAGCTCCTTCCTCCAACAAGCCACTATATTGGAGAGGGACTATGTGCAAATTTATTATGACAGGTTGCTATAGGAGGGCATAAATATAAAGTTACAGCCACCATGGATAGCCATGTATGCATTTGAACTCGTGCCTAGTTAAAATCGCATTGGACCTACTGTAATACATATATAATCTATAACTATCTATAAAGTAAGTAGTGTTTCTACCCAAATTTTGTTCTGACTGGTTATTTTGCAGAAAACCCTTGAGTTTTTCCAAAATTAACCCGCAGTCTGCCTGACTATTTTAAAAAAACCCAGTTAAAAAAGAAAAAGGGGTTATTTTGCGTAAAACCCTTTGAGTGTTTATAAAATTAACCCGTAGTCCCAATGCTGAAAAGAAAGGGAGGCTTGGATGAAAAAAGACCTTATACGTCCCTCTCTTCCGTCCCCATCCGCGCCGCGCCCGCGCCGCGCCGCGCTCTCCTCCCGTCGCCACTCGGAGCTCCCGCGCCGCCGCCTGGACCTTCGCCCTTCACCTGCTTCCCTCCCTGCGTCGTCGTCCCATTGCAATGCACGAGTATTTTGCTAGCTAAACCTAGATTACGGAAAAAGATGAGCAATTTACAAGATTGCGGATCTTAAGTGACATCTTATCCAACTTTAAGGACCGACCAAATTTTTACTCTATAAACTAATAAAAAAGCATGTCACTATCTTTGATTCTAGTTTGCTTGCTTAAAATTTACGAGATATTTAACTATTTATCATTTTTAGATGTGATAATTAACTATTTATCGTTGGATCCACATATCATACATACATGATGGTTCACATGTTATAAATATATGGCCGATAAATAATTAAATGAACAGGTCGGTCAAATGACATGTGGGTCAATCAACTTTGATTCGTGCCTCCTAACGGGGCAACATGGACAGGTCGCCCATTGTTCGTGCGATGCAAAACCCAACGATCTGGTCAAGTTAATTAGTACTAACAAGTAGGAGTGTATTAGCTCGCAGCTTTAGGTAAGATCGATCTTTTGATGACAGTATGTTTAATTAGGAATAGGAGGACTTTTCGAAGTCTTATTCACAAGCTAGTTACAATAAACCGTACGTACATGCGTGATGGATGTATTTATTAGGCAGAGCGTGGTAGACTAAAATATCCAGGAGAGAAAGCAGCCACGCACAGGGACGTAGCACGCCGGTGGAGACAGGTTCACAGGTGTTAGCTACACGAGTACGTATGTATTACCCCACACGATACGTACATACAACCACTCCCTTTCCCGCAGTTATCTAGCTAAGCGTACGCTTTGTCAGGCTCAGCATGATAAGGTTGACCGTGACGCGCGCGGCCGGTGCGCGTACGGTACGAGCTCGGCTGCGTTCCACGGCCGCGACACCAACGGACCTATCGGCGCGTCACACCCGCGACACAGCAGCCGCCCCGCCCGCCCGCCTGCTACCCGCAACGTACCGTGGCGCGGCCGCAACCACACCGCATGCACGTCCCCCTCTCGCGCGAGCCCAATCCACGTCGCGATCCGGCCGTCTCCCTCTCTCCCCGCCCGGACGGACGCCGACCGATCGCGCTCGCTCGCCTCGCCTCATGCCACCGAGTTCTCGATCGGCGCCGTCTCGCGCGCGCGGCGCCGGCTGTGACGAGTACGCGTGCGCGCGGTGTGGCATGGCACGGTGATGCGAGCAGTGATCCGGGGGGTGGTTGTTCGGGTCGTCCTGGCCCGTCGCGCGCGCGCACCGATAAATTCCACACCGAAACAGTCTTGCACGGCTAGCCAGCTAGCCGGCGCACTGATCCATCGATCGAACGTGACATCTGCCGAACCGTACGTACCACTAGAGTAGTAGAGTTAGTGAGGGTTTGGATGGAGGAACGTTCGTGTTATATCGAATGTTTGAATGTCAATTTAAATGATTAAATATGAATTAATTATAAAAATAATTATAAAATTGAAGTATAATTTATGAGACAAATTTATCGCCTAATTAATCCATAATTAACAAATGTTTATGGTAGCACACACGTTAAATCATGACGTAGTTAGGCTCATTAGATTTGTCTCGCGAATTATTTTCCGATTATAAATAATTTTTGTAAATAGTCTATATTTAATACTTCAAAATATCATCTAAACATTCGATGTGGCATAAATTAAAATTTAGTCCAGGAATCCAAACAGGCCCTTACCATGCTCAGCCGATGAAATCACACGAGTAGCTACGAATACTAATGTCCTTTTGACCTAAAATATTAACATTTTTTGAGATGAACACGGGTAAAAATGATTGGAGGAATATTGTATTTGATTAAGAAGAGAATGTAAGTAAAGAAATTAAATAAAAAATGGTCATGATCGGTTAAGAGAAGACGATAGGTGAAGAAATAGCTATATTTTAAGATCGGTTAAGAGAAGACGATAGGTGAAGAAATAGCATAATATATTATGCTAAAAATAATAATATTTTTAAGACGAAGGTAGTACGTACCAGGCTAACTGATTATAGGGGACAACAGTTGGTGTACTTAAGTTTGTGCCTACTCACGTTAGGCTCCATCGGAATGAGTAGCCAAGGAAGAGGCCGGCCGTTTAATTTGGGTTCAAACTGCCCCTACCATTTCCAAGCCTTTTCTTTTCATTCCCCCGTCACATGTGAAGAGATGTACGTGCACGCAAGACATGTTTACCACCGGGGCCACGAATGACAAACCACGGTGGTGCAGTGACGACCGCAAGCGGCTAGCTAGCTATAGCTAGGTTTGGCCAACGTACGTATAGTACGTATCATCAGCTAATAGTAGCTAGCTAGCCAGCCATTCGATCACTCGGGCGAGTGGATTAAGACTCCGCAATCAACTCCAACCTTTGTACTTATCCGGCGCTAATTAAGTGCGACGACGAGAAGCGTCAAAGTGGTGTGTGTGTGTGTGTATCATGTATAGATCAACTAGCAACTTGGATAAAATTTCGCCTACTGTTCGTCACGCGCGGCATAATCACCTAGCTTCGATCCTACGCCAACATCAGTAACATTAGAAAATATGTGTTTTGATGAGTTCATTGACCCGGTACGGTGATTCTGCTTCTCTTATCGATTGTTTCGGTTGTGGGAGGCAATGCAAGCAATTGGGCTCTCCGGAAGCCTTTACCAAGTAGCACTAGTAGGGTAGTAATTTATAACTATTTATAATTTTTTATCTAAAATTTTTTGTTCGTATGATTATTTTGCGAAAACCTTTTAATTATTTATAAAATTAACCTACAGTCTTAATGATAAAAAGAAAAGGAGGCTTGGATGAAAAAGACCTCATGTTCCCCTCGTCCGTCCCTATTCGCGTCGCGCCTATGCCTCGTCCTCCCGTCGCTGCTCGGAGCTCCCGCGTTGCGTCTGCGCCCTCCATCCCATTTCTATTCATATCATGTCTCGACTTTATCTGTTGCAACGTATGAACACAGTTGCTAGTTGCTAGTATGGATAGAAACTTTATAAACTTGATGCTTGCACGGCATGAAACAATCAACAAGAGGGGAATAGTTTATTGCATATGGGCTTGACTTGATGTGGTTAGACAGACCTAACCGGGTCAAACCGGCCAACTCTTGGACCAGTGACCGCCTGCCATGAGCATGATGCCATGCATACGTACGTTGTTTCAACTGTAAACAGTATTTATGTTTATCTCTTTGCTTGTATAAAGACATTTCTCTTTAGCAAATACTACAACTACTACTATTTAGTTTGCCCAAATGCGGTGCAATGTTATATTGCCCCAGGCCAGGCATTATATCATATATATCTCTCTGCTAGAGGCTAATTAAACTTGTCACCTCTCGACATATGCAAACAAAACATCTCAACATGCACGTACTCAAGTTCCAGTCTATTCCATATTCAAGGAGTCATTCCTAGCTAGCACTAAGTTTCCAGTCTCTGCCACCTGGCTGTGCGAGAGAAACTACAGTATTCGACGACAGCAACACTGGCACATGCACATTGCAAATTTTTCCAGCGACCACTTGTGATATACCGTACGTCGTCAAAAAGGACGCCAAGGCCTTTCGCTTTTCCGACTGGATCTACCAACTTGACTCGATCATAATCCTGGCGACCTGGCCCAATCCCTTGTCCAAAGGAGTATATATGTATCCAACCATGCATGCATATGTATATGCAAGTGGTAGAGTCTGATTGGCTGTTACACCTTCAATTTCTAAGCCCCGAGTCTTTGCCCCCACCAAGAAAACATGCATGATATGGAGAAAGGGTAGCTGAAAGTGATCTATATCCATCATAAACAAAACTAAGCTTTTCTACTCTGAGGCCTACATGATTTCTTTCTTTTTGTCCAGAAAGTGATCGATCTGAGTTCGGAGTTGGAAGAACTGCTGGCCATCGTCGCCTTGTCCTACTGCAAAGCCCTCGGCTTTTCAGTCAAGATCTGGTTTGGATCTCATATAGGTGATAATGTATCATATGGTCGATCTGCCAGTGCCATCCTGAATGTTTTCGCTCGTTAGCCAGTCATGTGAGATGATGGTACAAACATTCATGGGCGCAAAGAGCATTTCAGTGGTGATATCCACTTACTCACTCATAGCTTATTGCTACCTTTAGACTAAAGCTAGGGACTGAAGCCTTACGCATATACGGACACTGAATTAATTGTTCATGCCGTGTCTGTCGTATATATAGTGGTGCATGCATTTTATCACGCTACTGAAGAAACCATTTTTGTTTAAAGTGTCAAAATCCACAATAGTCTCGATTTGAATAGTACCCGAGACTAAAAACTGTTTTTAGTTCCGGTTTAAAAAGTCTACGAATTTCTATGAACATTAGTCTCGGTTCGTGACACGAACCAAGACTAAAGATCATTATTTTTAGACCCGGTTCAAATATTGTCAGAGGTTGTCAGAGCGCTGAGCATCTTTAGTCCCGGTTGGTAACACCAACCGGGACTAAAGTTGTCATTTTTTTTTGTCTCGGTTGGTGTTATCAACTGGGACTAAAGATGCCCAGTGCTCTAACAACCTCTGGCACCATCTTTAGTCCCGATTGGTAACACCAACTGAGACTAAAGATGCTATTTTTTTCCCGGTTGGTATTACCAACCGGCACTAAAGATGGACTAAAGATAATTTTTATCTTTAGTGCCGGTTGGTAACACCATGAATTTATTTTTTTAACTGAACCTAATAAAAATATACAAATTTTGCTACTTGATTCAAATGGTATAAAATTAATTTGAGGAGATTTGTAATTTCAAAGAGTGTGGTGTTGTGTAGAGGTGGGTGATTGAAGATAGAAGAAAGCTTTAATTTAATCATTATATTGTAATTACATATCATCATATTGTTATTAAATGATTCTCAATATATAAAATCTTTTGTAAAATTATTTTGATGATAATATACAAATCGAAGAGATGTAGAACATTCAAACCCTGGCTATTACGTCTTGTTTATGCGCGTTAACAAGTTTTACGCGTATTGTTCCCGTTTCGTCCTCTAAGTCGGAGTCGGTTTTTAAAACGGCCATAACTATCACATACGGACTCCGATCGAGACGTTTCATATATGAAAATCGATCAGTCAAAAATTTGGATGCGTTCGTCTGTAGCTTTGACGCGTTCGGTGATTTTATTTTGCCCAAAAAGCCTTAGAAGGTTGTCTTTTCGAGCCCGAAAGGTTTTTTTATTTTGAGCGTGTCTTCTGAATTTTTCACAGGCTGTCTTTTTCTTGTTTATGCTCAAATTTTCTGTGTTTACCTCTCGTATGCTCCTAAGTCCATAAAAAATATTAAAAAATAAAACAAAAAAGTGGATTTTTTCAAAAAAATAACTTCGATGAATATGAAAAATAGAGAGGGCAAAAGAGGAACACTATCTAGAAGAGCACATTAATATTTAGGATAATCTATGTTTGATTAAATTTTATATTATTATTTTAAACCTATATTTAATGAATTTAATTTGGCCCTATTTACAAATTATTTAATTGTTAACCCTATCCGGGACCAAATAAATTTGGAAAAATAGCGGGAAATTATCTTTAGTCCCGGTTGATGACAACGACTGGAACTAAAGATGAATTAGAAATAACGGAAAATTATCTTTAATCCTAGTTGGTGTCACCAACCGGGACTAAAGATGAATTAGAAATAGCGGAAAATTATCTTTAGTCTCGGTTGGTGGCTCCAATCGGGACTAAAAATTCAGGGCTATATATATCCCCAGCACGCATCGCCTTCTCCACCGATCCAACACTTAGCACATTTTTCAGATCTCTCTCCCTCTCTCCCTCTCCCCTCAGCTCTCCCTCTCCCTCTCCCTCTCACTCTCACTCTCCCTCTTCCCTTGGCAAGGAAGGGGAGGAGATGGCGGCGGGCAGGGGAGGAGGTGGCGGCAGCGGGGCGCCATCTCCTCACCGGCGGCAAGCGGGACAAAGGCGGTGAGTGGCGAGCGGTGAGCGGGAGCCGGCGGCAACGGCGAGCGAAAAATTGATGTTCAAGTTGTATTTTGTTGTATATATAGTGTGAACGATTTTGTTGTATATATGTGTGAACAAATTTGTGGATAATTTGTTGTATATATGTGTGAATTTTGTTGTTGCATTTTGTTGTATTTGATTGTTGCAAAAAAAATAATTTTGATGTTGTTTTGCATATATATATGTATGTTATGTGTTGTATATGTGTGTGTTATATATTTACATATATATGCATATTTTGCATATATATATATGTATAAATATATATATGCGTGTGTATAAACAAGCAAAGTAAGAAGCTAACATGAGAGCAAATTAAAAAATTTAAAAAACTTTAGTCCCGGTTAAAGCCACCAACCGGGACTAAAGATGGCGGAGCCAGCCACGTGGCGCCGTCATCTTTAGTCTTGGTTGGTGGCTCCAACCGGGACTAAAGAAGCATTTTTAGTCTCGGTTATTTAAACCGAGACTAAAAATAACGATTTTTAGTCTTGAATTCGTAGTCCGATTTGACAACCTAACTACAAAAGGTTATCAACCGGACAAAATTTGCTATTCTACAAGCAGTGTCAGCGTATAATCTTGTTTCGCACTAATGTCCCCTGAACTAAATACATGTGAAAATTAAGTAGGAACATTTGTCAAAGATCGTTAAGGGGAGTGGACTGAGCACTGACCGTGAAGAGTTTTTATAAGCGTGGCAGGTGCGTGGTGTTTATATTCCAAAATAAGGCTAGTTGGGCCCTTTTGACTCGCCTTCCTGATCTGCTGGGTTGCATCGAGGAGGATAAATATTTTACTACACGTAAAAGCACCATGTATTTTATTCCCTTCTCTTTTTCTGGGGTCGCAGAGAATCTTCCCACAAAAGTTATCACGCACCCCTGTTCACACTTCTCCACTGCGGGGGCCTCCAATGATTACCTGTGTGCTTAGCTCAGAAATTGTTTGAGATTTTGGAGAGAGAGTGAAAGTGAGAGATCAATGTTTTTCGCTGTGGATGACAGATCTCCGAAAACGTTTCTTTCATCATCATCATCATCATCATCTATTTTTTGCAATGTTTGTTTCCCTTCCTCAAACCCTGTTGATTCTGCACAAGATCTTGGGATATCCCATTTATATGTGTCAGTCAAAACTGTTTCCTTTTAGGAATGTCTCCGCATGTGCGTGGTAACACTGTAATCTCGGTCCAGATGGTCTCAATAGTTTCATACTAGTACGGTGCCAAGAATTAGCGAAACACATGTGTTCGGAAACAGGCAGCTGGGCCACAGGACCTGCATCTTTTTATCAGTGTCTCCTGATAATTAAACCATCGTTGGGTCAAAACTCAAAAGAAGTCGATCGGCCAGGAGCTGCACGTAGTAGTATAGTATAGTACGTCGCCGGCACGACGTGAAAACCTCTGCGATCCCACCTGTTCCGCACCAACAAACCAACGAAACCCAAACAGTCGGTGTCAGCCGCCGCCGCCGCCGGTCAAGCCGGGGAGCTCCCGCCCAAGCCTCCGTTTTCGCACGAAGAACGCGCGGCTGCCTAGCCAGCCAGCGGGGCTCGTCTATTCGGGGGGTTGCCCTGTCGCCGTGCCGGTAAGGCACGCGGCGCCCTGCCCGCTCGTGGGCCAGAAACCTAGGGCGAAAACGCGTCTCCGCGCGCGCGCCAGCGAACGTGCATGTGCTGCGGGCCTGCGGGCCAACCACGAGGGGAGGGGGACGACGACGGTGTTGTCAACGCTTTGTTCAGCTTGCGGGATCTTGGATTCTTTAGCCAGGGATTGACGATCGTTTTGATTTTTTTTCAATTTTTTAAGTTTAGTTAAATTTATAAAATTTTAACAACATTTATAACATCAAACTAAACCAGCATTTAATATATTTTTTAAATATTATTTTATTTTTAAATAAATTTAATTAAATATAGAAGATTACAAAAAGAGCGAGTTGGAGGAAATCTTTCTGTCTGCGTCTTCCTAGTTCCTGTGCCGCCTCTGAGTTGGTGCCCTACGCGTGATTCGTGGTCGCCTACTCGCCTCCATCATTTTGTTCGCTTCCATCATCTGAGTTCTGTATTCGTCGGCGTCTGGCATGGAGAATATCTCCTCGAAGCGTCAGATCGGCACGTAGCTCGCGGCGTGCGCCGGGTGAGGCTTCTGGAGTTTCTGTTGTTTACTCTGCCTTTTGTGATGGTGGTAGTTATGGGCAAAGGGATTGGGTATGCTGATCGAAGCGAGAGCGAAGTCAAATGCGCTTGTATTTACTATTCACTGTTTGCGTCGTACTTTCTCCGTTTTGTTTAATCAGTGTCGCATTTTTTGTGGTGTGTTACTGCCAGGGTAACTGATGCCGGCGACATATGCAGTGCCGCTCCTTGGCAGCACGACGAATTTCGTCGAAATTCGCGAAAGCCGGCGGCAATGAACAGTAACAAATTTGAATTTGAACGATTTCGTGCGTACCACGAAAACCGCCCAAAAACACGCGAAAACCGAGAAAACCGTGAAAACCGTAATTTAAACTTGAACCAAATCGAAATCCGCGTCGTGCCGCGGATTTCGTGAAAACCGCGCCATATACCGCGATTTTCACGACAAACATCGCGAAATTTATATTTTTTATAAAAAAGTATATATATTTGTGTTAAATGAATTTTTTCAAATTTTTTGAATTTCCACGAAAGTTTTTAAACGAAACCGCGGGGATGCCGTGCCACACCTCCGCGAAATGATCGAATTGGCTTTCGCGGCATCAACAACCCTGGTTACTAGGAGTACTCGTATCTTTTTTTTCATAACATACTAATGCTTCAATTTGTGGTTCATATGTGCAGGAAGGTGGTGTTCTTGAAAGTGGACGAACCGGCTTTGCAAAACCAAACAAGGCCCTACGCGTAATCGCATCTTAAGGAGATAAAGAGAGAGAGAGGGGCTTATGGAAGCAATGGGAGATGGCAAAATGGAAATGCGCAATGGCTATTTCCATGTTTAATCGCAAACACATGAGCTGAAAAAAAAAGGAAAAACAGTGGTCCAATAAACCGCTAAAGAAATTGTTCATTCAATAAACAAATATAATAACGTAGCCATTATGCATTTTGAAAAAGGTTATTCTTCTTTGGTTCCATATCCTACTTCTTGTTCCTAGATTGTGAACAAAAGTGAGAAAAAAGGACCAGGCTGCAGATGCTTGCTCGATGGGGCTATGGGCTAAAATTCTTCCGTTTATATGGGCCAAGGTACATACTTGCCTATCTTGGCTAGTGGGCTGCGCAACTTATTCTATTAAACAGACCCGTGTCAGTAGGCCCATCACTAAAGATGACAACGGATAAAATTCGTGTGGATACCTGTATCTTAAACCCGTACCCATGAGAATAATTTTGTGTCCGCGCCCATGCCCGCTACCCTCCACGGATAGCAACATTTGCCCTCACCCGCTATTCGCGGGCAAAACATACCCGCGGGCGTGCCCGCATACTCGAGAAGGGAGGCGGCGGAAGCAAGCGGCACGTATCGGGCCACGGGGTTGGGAGCGGCGCGTCGGCAAGGCGCCGGGGCGGCTGCGGTGGTGGGGATGTGCGGGGTTGGGGTGTGCGGGGTTGGGGACGCGCCGCCGGGGCTCGAGGTCGGGCGGGCTGCGGCGGTCGTCGGGCGGCGCCGCACGCCGAGCGGGGACGGGGCGCTACGCTCCAGCAGGGACCATGGGCGGGCCAAGCACCAGCAAGGGAGGCGGCGGCTGCGCCCTGAGGAGTAAGGAATCGGGAAGAGGATGGGGTGGGGAATGGCCGAATGTAACCCTAGATTGAGCGCGCATATATACTTCTTTTTTATGGTCCCATATGTCAGTGTGGGTATGCAGTTTTGCGGGTATAGGTATACTCAATTTTTATATATATACAAATACCCGTTGGGCATAACCCTATGTCCGCGTCTGTGCCCGTGGGCACAGGTCCGCGCCCGTATTCGTGCCCGCCGGGTCGGGTATCCGTGGGTACACGAGTTTTTTCTGCCCGTTGCCATCTTTATCCATCACAGAAAAATACGAGAACTGAGAAAATAGGAGAGGAAGTAGGAATTAGCATCCAAACTGTCCTCAAAACTGCATCCACCTACTGATCATCAAAGGCGAGAATATCAATATCTTAGATAGAGACCGGACGAACAAAAGTAAGTAATACCACTATCATCTCCTCTCTCCTGCAGAGGAATCATCGAAACCATCGTGCATCTGCGTGTGATCGATCTGTAACGCAGGCAGGGTATATATTCGACAGATTGGCCGGATTACATGCTTTTGCTATTCAGATTGATGCGAGTACATAGCTGCCCACTGCATTCTGCCCGTTGGTTTGCGTTCGCCGGTGAGATGACACGGCCACGAATCTCCTCGACTCCTTGTTCCGCCAGCGGTTAGAATTCCTGAATTCCCATCACCGGGCTCCAACATTCAGAGACATGTAGTGCCAGTCGAGATTGCACTGAGAGAAGCTCAACTGATTCGATGCCCTGCGTGTGCTTCTCTGAAGGTTTCCAATGCCAGCAGCTCGCATGTTTCTAGCCAGGAGTAGCAAAGGAGGGACGAAACGAGCGTGAAGCGCACGTCTAATTTGACCTGGTTGGTCGGAGATTCCGAATTTTCACGACTTCGCCCAAGATTCGACTCTAACGTTCAAACTGTTTTCTCTTCCTTTTGTGACATAAACTTGAGAATTGGTTTCCAGAGAAAAGAAAATGAAATGGCAACTTGCATTTATTGGTCGCGCGCATTGGTCTGAAAATGTTTGACTCCGACCTGGCTGTTGCTTGGCGGCTGCTGCAGCTGTCGGCTAACTGTTTCCTCACGCTCCACGCCTCTTCTCTCCTCGGCATGGAAAAGTCGAATTGTGAAATAAGCAGTAACAAGATCAATTAAACGGTTTAATTACCAAAAACACAAGAGTTGCTAGCTAGTAGTTGCGTCCTTTGACAGGGTCACTGGTCGAATCAACCCTGGATTGACGTACACATACACCGGACAAGTTTGAGAAAACTTGACGTCACTCATCATTTGATTCCTGTTAAATGGGTTTAACAGGAGTTCGGTTAGAAATGCAATCAAGAGACGCCATACTTATTCAGTGCAACCGCACAAGCATTGGAGTCGTCATTATTTTTTTTCCTACTTGTACAAGTCATTAAATGAATTTAACAGGAGTACGAAGGGATTTTAGGGCTGCACCTGCACATCTGCTTCAGTTGGATGCTTGCGGTCTTGCAGCTGCCATGTTCTGTCCATGACTTGATTTTGTGCGCTAGTTTATGAAGTATCACCACCAGAATACAAACGTGTGTTGCATGGTATCTAACTAGTCATATCTTCAAAACTATAGAACTTTTATGGTACACTATAATGACGGTATATGTTGTTATTATAAACGATTTTATGGTATAGATTGATTTAATCTCTAACTTGCACGAAATCCTAGGTCTCCTTCACTTTGGAGGATTTTTTTAGGAATTTTACAGGACTTAAATTAATTACAGTGCAAAAACTATGTAAATTTTATAGGAGTAGGTTCCAAGGGGCCTAGTTTAGGCAAATTTTGCTACAAAACATCCAGAATTTGGGCAATTTACTGGTAGACAAAAAAACGTGTCGTGGCTGGAAGACACTCTACAAAATTGGTAATTTGCTATAGAACACTTTCGTCTCTCCTATTAGAGAGAGAAATTCTTAAAATAGATGATAATACCCATGGGGCCACAGGCTTCCACACATGGCGTTGGAATGAAAATTTGAAAATTATAACTCTAAATCTACAATTACCTCAAGTACATCGCTAGCATACATCATTGTCGGAGCACGAGACCCAATAACGGGGAAGCGAGGGCTCCCATTTTGAATATTTGGCCGAGAGGCAAGTTGAGCCTGAGTCACCCTCAGAGAATTGATAGACACAAGACGTTATACAGGTTTGGACCACATAGATGCCTAACACCCTACTTCTGTGTAGTGTTGGTTATCTACGAGGAATTGGAGTTACAATGAGATATAAGATTTGTGTGAGTTTTAAATGTTATCAGTCTATTAATACCAAAATTTGGTAACCCTTGGTAAGCCCCGAAGTCGTCATAAGCCTAGAGTCAGTATCAGTCTCAGAGTCCTAGAATTGGCTGATGGGTATTGTCAGTCACCAGCAGTCGGAAGAGACTGAGTTTAAAAAGGATGCGACATGTCAATTTATCTATTAATTAGGCAAAGTTAGTATGTTTCCTTTTTATTTTTATGAAATATTCGAAAAGTGTGTGTCGTGTCCAATAAATACTAGTATCTACCCATGAGTATAAATATGGGTCCCCGGGGTCTTTGTATCTCATCTCACAGATCAATATAATTACTCTCGGCACATGGCCACCCTCTTTTTTGAGGTTTTACCACCAATTGAACTTGGCACCTAACGTGGGGTTGCATCGGCTTCGATTTTCGACGAATGGGTAAGCCCCAAGTTCTGCTGGCCTTGGCAGTTGTATCGGCTATATTGGTGTTGTTCCAGGCTGAATTGCTTTGATCTCTTGGATTGCTCTGGTTCGGTTGGTATAGTTGCTTACCTGATATTTCAATTATATCTTTAATTGTATTGTGTTTAGAGATGCATCGGTTTAGTTGGGACTGTCTCGGTTAGGTCCGATCTTCTAGCTTAGTCAATATATCTCTACAATTACAATATTGTTTTAGATAGATCTGTTATATCAATCACATTAGCATAGATCTTTCGACTTATCTACCTTATTTGATTATACGTAATCTAGAATTGTCTCGGTTGGGTCCGATCTTCTATATTACTACTCATAATCCAAGTCTTGCTAAGTTTATAGATTTGTGCTATGTTTTATCAAAGTGTTAGCTAATAAGTTATCTTTACATCAGACTTTTAACCGATGCATGTTTTAATCACCGAACCTACATCTAATATTCTATATCATCATCGGTCGATTGGTTTATTATTTCATTACATTATCTTCAGCTATTTGCCTTTACATCATTATTTATCAGGGTGTCAGAATCTATATCGGACATTTAGTCGATTGGTTAAAACCCTATTGACATCGATTGGTATCATTACATCGGCTTATTGCCCGATCGATTCTTTGGTCATCAACATACTTTTATCTTGTCAATTGTAGGATCAAACTGACTAGAACGCCCACATCTCATCAAAATTTAGGACCTGCATTGAAGTTAAACAGATCTCCCAGGCCTTCGTGTGCTACACGTAGGATGTATGTCAATATATCTTTTAGCATGCTTGATGGAATAGATTTTGGTCAACACAGTTCAACCTCTATACTCATTGGCATGGATCCTCCTTTTATAGGTCAATGGGAGTCCTTAGTGCCAACATATGAATATAGTAGCGGGCCTCGCTTCAAACAATTTGGCCACGTCGCGCAGGCGAGCGAACGACGAGCGGTGCGTCAGTTGGGGCATGAGTGCGAGCGAGAGCATGGGTGCGGCGGTGAGCGCGAATGGATCCAATGCACGTGCGGCGCGTGTGCGCCCGTGAGCTGGGGTGCCATCTGGCTTGGGCCAAGGAGAAGAGTTGGGCCGACTAAATAAAAAATGGAATGACAGCCCAACAGAGAGGAAATTGATTTGATCTTTTCCACGAAAGTGGATTGGAGGGATTTGAGGCATATTGTTGGGATTTGAATTCAAATCATATATTTGAACTTAGGGGAATAGGGATGAGTCAAGGTAGGGCATGCGAAATTTTTGTATTTTTGGAATAGGTTTGTATTTGGGGACTTGAAGGATTATTTAAAATAAACTCAGAAGAGAGAGGGGGAAGAGTAATTTTGGAAATTGGAGTTCGAATGAAGGAATGGATTTTGGGTTTGCGTCTCGAAGTTGGATCAAATGTTTCGGGAAAATTAAAAGAGAGATAGAGAGAGAAGAGAGGGATAAGGTGGAACTTGAGAGTTGGAATTCAAAATTGAGAATTGATTTGGAAGGAGCAAAAGGGAGAGGTTTCGGAGGTGAATTGTTGAACCAAATTTTGAATTCGAATATTTGACAAAACTGGTGGATAGGATTTTAGGAAAAAATTCGAGTACCAAGATTCGAACTTCGAGGCTGTTTTCGAATGGATATTCTGAGACATTGGATTGGAGATTTGAATTGTTTCAATTTGAGATTTAAAATCATAGGACCTTCGCAGGGAGAAATTGGGAATGATTTGACTGCTGACTCAAATGTTTGAAAGAATTGCTGAACTGGAATCAATCGAGGGAAATTGGTCGATAGGGATTTAGGAGAGGGATTTGATGACAAAGGTTCGAGATCCAATGTTGCTTTTGGAACAAAAAATTTTGAAGAGCCGATTTTTGACACTAAGGAAAGGAATTGGCAAAGGGATTCAAATTGAGATCTACGACATAACTTAGACTCGGCACTCAAAGAACGAAAGTTTTGCATATACAATTTTATTAAATTAGTTTTTTAATGCCACGCAAAAATCAGGACGTTACATTTACAGAATGTCTTGTTAATTTGGACGAGCTTCTCGAAGATGTCGAAGACAAAGGGGTTCATGATGGACATGGTCTTGTAGGGAATTCTAACGTCGTGAGCTACATCTTCAACATCTTGAAGATATAGATCTTGTAGGTCTCATGAAGATATAGATCTTGTACGTTATGTTCGTATTCCTTGTGTCCCCTGAGCACTTGGGGGCCGAGCGCAGGAGAAATGTGCCCCGAGCACATCCCACAGGGGGCCGCGCTCGAGGAGATAGATGCCCCAAGCACCGCCCATAGAGGGCCATGCCTGAAGGCCGGATGTGCCTCGAGCACCACCCGCGAGGGCCGCGCCCGAAGGCCGAATGTGCTTCGAGCACCACCTACGGGAGGCCGCGCCCGGAGGTCGGTTTTGCTCGGGCACAACCCATAGGAGCCGTGTTCAAGGGCGGATATGCCCCAAGCAACTGCACTTGGGGGGCGATATGCTCCGAGCACAGCCCATGAGGAGCTGTGTTTATGGATTGGTGATAGAAATGCCTTGAGTAGTCAAGTATGAGAACCCTGGTTCTTACTTCTTTGGCAATCATATTCTATCTTTATGGCATCCTCAGGTCAAAAGCTTTTGACCTTATGAGCATTCTCATATTTTTAAATAATTTCTCTTTTCAATTAAGCCGAAAGTGTCCTCCAACGAATTACTGGTTTTTTAAAGTATCGTTTGGCCGTGACATGTTTTTACCTTGTCTGCAAGCAAATTATATAAGTGTCATGTAGCAAAAATTTGCCCCTAAAAATTAAGATAGCTACAACAACAGAAAATTGGATTGGTGCTATAGGAAACTCAGGGATATTGCAGTACCACTGCAAATGAAAGGGAAAAAATCACTGTTATAGCGCCAGTGAGCGGTTCTACTGTGTAGTCCATAGATGTCCGTTGTGACGCATTACTGACAGTCTGACACAGACAAGAGTTACCTGATCATCATCAACCACGACGCAGAAATATTTTACATCCATCATAACCAATGTTTTCCAAACGGGCCGAGCCCGCTGGGCCGACACGGGCCCGGTACGAATTGGCCTGGTACGAATTCGGCCCGGCCCGCCAAGTAACGTGCCCGTGCCAAGCACGACACGCCCCCGTGCCCGTGCCTGGGCCGCGATGCCAGCACGATGGCACGACACGCTTCGACGGCCGGCACGGGAGCGGCACGGGGCCTCGGCATGGGAGCGGCACGGGCCGTCGGATGTGGAGCTCTCCCTGCCTCCTGACCGTTGGATCTAGGGGTTCGGTGAGGCGGGTATATAAGGCATCCACCGCTCGCCCCCGCTCCCCGCCTCCAAACCCTAGCTCATTCTGTCCCCAATCCGCTTCGACGCATCTCGGTCTTCGCTCTCCCATCGACTGAAACCTTAGCGCTCTCCTCTCTTCTTCCCGCCGTCCGGTGGCTGGTTAAGGCGGCGGTTGCCGGCACGGGCACACGGCACGACCTATTCTACGCCATTCTTCCTTCTCCCTGACCGTCGATATAGCTATCTTGTCAAGATCCACCATCGTCCTTTCTTTCTGTCTCGTCGCTCTCGTCGACCTCGCCGGAATCCGGCATCCTTGGGGCTCCGCTCAGATGCGTTGAGATACCCGGGTGTGGGGCTCCGCTCTGATGCGTTGAGGTACCAGGGTATCGGGTCTCGGCGAAATCGTCATCGTCGTTTTCTCTGGTGCTCCGTCAAGAAAGGTAAGCCGTAACCCTAGATCTATTCATTTTGGTTCTTCTTATTTATTTCTTCATGATATTCTATTAACCCTATGTTTTGGTAGGCCTTGGCGTTGAGGGACCGGAGGCCGGCGACGACGAGATGTCGGACGAGCAGGAGGACATCGGTCTCTCCATGACCATCAACGACGAGCTACGGCTCTGCGGGGTGGTCGGAGACGACGAGGACGATGTCGGTGGGGATGCCGAGGAGCTCTTCGGGCGTCGTGCTACCGAGGAACTCTACGGCCGTACTGCTGCTGATCCACTTCCCGTCGACGACACTGAGGCCCCCAACACCGGCGATGGTGACGCCGCTATTGATGACTGCTCCACCGGCAGGCCTAACCGCCCTACTACCTCAGTATGCTGGAAAGATTTCGAGAAGCTCACCAAGAAGGTAAATGGTAAGAATGTCAGGTATGGCGCTCGTTGTCTTCACTGCTGTAAGGAGTATTCTGCGTACTCTAAATATGGGACTGGCCATCTTCTCCGTCATCAAGATACTTGCCCTAAGAAGCATGAGAAATGTCGCATGGCTCAGTCCCACATTACTTTCAATAAGGACGGTACTATGCGTAATTGGGAGTATTCGGCTGAGGTTGCTCGGGTCCAGCTTGTTCGTTTGCTTGCTAGGTTAGATCTTCCCCTCCGTCTTGGGGAAACTGAGGCCTAGGAAGATTACATAAAAACTGCTCATAACCCTAGGTACGGATAATATCCAGATTACATAAAAACGGTACGGATAATATCCGGATTCCGTCCGAAAAATCGGATACGGATAGTGACATCCGGATAATTTTCGGATAATTTCGGATTCGGAAACGGAAACGGATATTTTTTCTCGGATACGGATACGAATACGGTAGAGACATTATCCGGCGGATAGCGGATACGGTCGGATAATATCCGGATACCTCAAAAATCGGATACGGATATTCTCAAAAATCGGATACGGATATTGTCAGCCGGATAATTTTCGGATAATTTCATATTCGGAAACGGAAACGGATAATTTTTTTCGGATACGGATATGAATACGGTAGAGGCATTATCCGGCAGATAGCGGATACGATCGGATAATATCCGGATACCTTATCGGATAATATACGGACCCTAGGTGTGAAGCCTTTGGCCAGCCGACTCATGACCATAACTCCATAAGCCCAACAAAAAACACTATTTTGTGATAAACTATTTAAATTATGATATACACTTATATGAGTGAATTATTTTTTTATTATGAATGTCTAAAATTACTATGCTTGATTTATAATGATATTTGATATGAAAGATAATATGGTTATGAAATTAGTAAAACAATGTTGATATGGATACTTAAAATTTATCATATGTGTTGCTTAGCTGAAAAATTGTAAATATTGATTAGTTTGAGAGGGTTTAATATTCCGATCAATATTCGTTACCGTATTTGTTTCGATTCGTATCCGTTTCGTATTTGTTTCCGATATTATTTGTTTCCGTTTTCGTATCCGAGGTTTCCGATTCCGAATCCGATTCCGAAAAAAATATGAAAACAAATACGGTATATCTAGTTTCCGACCGCATCCGATCCGTTTTCATCCCTAGGTACACCACTGTGTCTAAGCAAACTACAACTAGAGATCTTTTTAAGTACTTCAATGAAAATCGTGATCGTTTGATTGATGATTTGAAGAGTAATGCTATTTCATCTGTTGCTATTACCTCTGATATCTGGTCTGGAAATGCAAAAGAGGATTATTTGAGTGTTGTTGGTCATTACATTAATGCTGATTGGTAACTTGAAAAAAGGGTGCTTGGCTTAAGGCTTATTGATGCATCACATAATGCTGATAACATTGCTATACGTGTTAGTAATGTGCTTAATGACTATGGTATATTGTCAAAGGTTTTTTCTGTTACTTTGGACAATGCCTCTGCTAATACTAAAGCTATGGATAAACTGAAACCTGTACTTAGAGAGTATTTGGGTGCTGATCTATTTTTGCAACAACTCTGTGCTTATCATATCATAAACCTGATTGTTAAAGAGGCTCTGGTTGTTGTTACTCCTATGTTTGATGCTTTCAGAACTGCTATATAATTCATTAATTCTTCTAATCAGAGAGTTGCTGCATATAAGAGCTATTGCATGGCATCTGGTATTAGACCTAGGAAGTTTGGATTGGACATGGAGGTTAGGTGGAACTCTACCTACCTGATGCTTAGGCATTTGCTACCACACAAGGAAACTTTCCATACTTTCATTGAGTCTAATTATTCTAGAAAAAGAGGTGAACCCTTTCTTTTGACTCATGATCATTGGGCTATGGCAACTAAAATACTGGAATTCCTTGAACTGTTTTATGACTCAACAGCTTGCTTTGTCCGGTGTGTACTATCCCACGCCCCACTTATGGTTCATCATATTGTTAAGATTGCTATACACCTGCATAAGTATCAAAATGATGAGAATATTAGAACTGTTGTCCAGCCTATGATTGATAAGTACAATAAATATTGGAGAACCATACCTGAACTTTACTGCATTGCATTTATCTTGGATCCAAGAGCTAAAATTAAAGGTTTTACCAATGTTCTTAGGAAGTTAAATATGCTTACCGATGCTGATTATTCTAATAAGATGGTGGAAACTAGAACTCTTCTTTTCAAACCGTATCATAAGTATGATGATTTGTATGGTTCTGTTAGGGCAAAAGGGTGACCCTCCAACCCTATCTCGGTAAGAAAAGAACAAATAGGAGATATATGATGATGATGATGGTGGTGGTTTGCTTGGAGCTGGCTGTTCTTCTCTTCCTCCTAATCTTGAAATGTCCAGAGCTATTCCTGCTACTACTTTGTTACATGCAGGAAATTTATCTAGCAAATTTATCTAATACTGGTTCTGAACTTTCATCTTATCTGGACTGTGAACAGTTAGTCAGATGGATGATGACTTCAACATCTTGAGCTGGTGGCATCAGCATAAACTAACATATCCAGTTCTTTCTACCCTTGCTAGAGATGTTTTCAGTGTGTCTGTTTCTACCGTTTCCTCTGAAGCTACTTTTAGTACCACTGGCAGGATCATTGAAGACCGACGACGGGGCTGAACCCTGAAACTGTGGAGGCCCTCACATGCATCAAGGATTGGGAAGCTGCAGAGACAAGGTTACAACATATGGTGGAGGATAATGAGCTTGAGGAGGCATTTGAACAACTTTATCTCTATTAGTCATTTATGTAATGGTTCTGTAATCTTAAGACTTGATGCATTGGACCTTTGGTTGTGGATGTAATGAACAATTGAATTTATGGAGCTGGCTGCACTCTTTTTCCCTGTCTAGGGTTTCTCACAAGGGTGAGTTTTACCTAGACAGGTTTTTAATGAGGCAACCTTTGCACAGCTCCACTTATTTTGTTATCTCTGTGATTTCTGTCTTTGTCATATCAGTTACATCAGTTTGAAAGTTTGATTTCGATAAGTTCATTTTATTCTGAGATGTTAAAGTTGTTACTGTGTTAGTGCCCAGGCACGGCACTAACCTGATGGGCTGCCGTGCCCTTCGGCACGGCACGACACTATCTCAGGGGTTTAGTGCCGTGCCTGGGCCGAAGTGGCGGCACGGTTGCACTACACGGCACGGCAGTAAAACCGTGTCTGATAGTGACGGGCCGTGTAGTGTCCATGCCGTGTAGTGCTCGTGCCGCCTGTTTGGAAAAGATTAATCATAACATAGTACTACCAGATGGAACAACCCCTTTCATCAATCTGCCTAACCCAACTGTCTAAGCGACCGATCGCACTCGCACCAGTCACTGTCACGTTTAGCTGTACCACCTGCACTTACGTACTACGAGTCATTTGGTCCAGCTGCTTGAACATTAATCGCTAACAACGAACGAATAACGATCGGCACCGGCCGTGGCAAAAGATGGACATGTTGCATCGCATGGCAGTATCGTCGTGTCTGCAGGAACAACCAGCTAGTGGGAGCATGCATCCCTTATCAACGGAGGGGAGATGGCCAGTCGAGCGACCGATAGCGAGACGTGCGTGCAGGCATGTGGGCTGTGCTTCTACTTCTAGTGCGGCTAGATACATGCTATAGTTTGGTACGCGCCCGAATGAAAATGTCTCTGGCTACTGGCTTCATGCTGCGACTGTGTGTGAGTGGATCATTTTTATCCTTTGAAATTCTTGGGTGTGTCATTGTTTGGGACACAATTTGTGTGTTTCAAATCTTTTTGTGGAAATGTCATAAGAAATGGTTTAGATTTGGAGGTAACTGAGAGTTTCAGCGGCAACTGCTCCCAATTAGTCTTTGACCCCTTGACTGTTACCGATGCGGCTCGAGGCTACCAAACCGCTTGTCTCTCTTTGACCAAACCATTCCCCATCCGAAGAATCCAACAAAGCGGCCCGGGACAGATCAAAAACTGGAAATTTTTGGATTTTTTTCATTAAAAGATTTGCAAAAATATTTTTTTTGAACTTTTGCAAATTTAGTCGGCCATTGTTCTTTGGAAGGATATTTTTTAAAAATCGCTCTTCCAAAGAGCGATTTTAGTAGCGTGACAGATGATCATTTGGCCGTCGTCTGTCACGGAGCGCCATTCTGCACTAAGGCCTTTTGTCACCCTTGAGGAGGGCGGTTTTTACTATTCTCCTAAAGGGGGATGACAAGAGGGTGGCCTGTTTGCTGTCCGACCGTCCTTTTGCGGCGGCCTCATAAATAAACATGAAAAATCGTCTTGCGTGAGGACGACAAGGGGACAAAATATAAATTAATGCGTGTGACAGACGGCGGCCGACGAATATCTACCACATTATTAAAATCGCCCTCCCAAAAGGTGACGGACGATTGCTCTTGTAAAATTTTTAAAAAATTATTTTTGCAAATCTTTTAATAAAAAATTAAAAATCCTAAAAATTCTCTACAATTGTACCGAATGATGACAGAGATACCATGTACAGCGATAAGGACTAGAGAGACAGAAACTAAAGTTGCAAGGTAGCATTGTATGTAATGCAGGCCTGCACGTACGCCCTGCTGTCACGGCCAGCCGGGCTCCAGCCGTACAGAAACAGAGTTCAGCAACCAATCGATCGATCGATTACCCAAAACCGATATGCTTCTAGAATCTGTACTACTCGTGCAATTAGTTTAATCTTGGAGATTTATACTAACACGAACTCTAATAAAAATACCCGTATTGTTTACACGGATTTATAGCGCTTTGCAGTTGCAGATCAAACCGGCAACGACCCTGACAGCTGACGGTGAGTTGTAGTAGCATAACTCGCGGTTGGCGCGAGCCTTCGGCGCCAAGCAGGCTCGAATCCAAATCACATCTCCTCGAGACGAGACGAGACGAGACGGTTTCGTCTCCTTTATATTGCTCGGCGTCCAAGTGTCCAACCAACCCAGTCGTCTACTCGTATCGTCTTGTCCCTGCGCTGCACGTCTCGCCCCCCACGTCTCCGTCTCCAAGAATCTTCCTCTTCTGCTGCCTCTCCCACGACGGCGGCGGCCATGGGCGTCGAGGCCGAGATAGAAGCGGCGGTGGCGCCGGCGGCGAATGAGGGTGGTGGCAAGGCGGCGATGGGGGGAGTGAAGCGGCGGGGAGGGTGGGTGAAGAGGATGATGACGACGACGGTGCCGAGGAGGCGGGGGCACTATACGCCTGTGGGCGTCGAGGTCGAGCTGCATGCGGCGGCCGGGGCCGATGAGGATGGCGCGGCGGAGAAGCCGCCGCGGCGGGCGCGGGGCGGGTGGCTGCGGCGGATGATGGTGCCGCGGGAGTGCGTGCACGTGCAGCACGGCCGGCAGCGGTGGTGGAAGCTGCAGTCGGGCGGGTCGTCGTCGAGGCTGGCGGCGGGGCTGACGCGGTCGCTGTCGCGGTGGAAGACGAGGAGCGTGATGAGCGGCGGCTGGGCGACGGAGGTGGCCGACGCCGTGGCGTTCCGCGTGATGTACGTGGTGGAGGCCGTCGTGCTCGGTCTCGCGCTCTCCTGCTTCTTCTGCTGCTGCGGCTGCCAGATTTAGCTTAAGCCAATTCTGCTCGCCGCAGCCTGCAGCTGCGCGCGTTCGTAATCATGTATGTAATTTTTTTGCTTGCTTAGTTCGATCTTGTTGTACATCTGCGCCGTTAATTCCCGTACGAACTGAGATCATCTTACATTAATCGATGGATCGATGGCCGCATCATCTGACTTAATTGGGTTGGTGTTCGTCGCGCGTATATACTTGTTCTCGGTGGACGCGACTGCTCAACGGATTGATGCCTCTAGACTCCTCGCGACCTTGCCGCCGTGCCGGACGACGAAGTTGGTGTGTACCGTGGTCCTTGTACGTTCACAATTTGGCCATGGCCCATGGGCGGCTGCACCGGCAGACCTCGAGGCCTTAGGGTCTTTTTTTTAATCAAAGAAATTTTATAGATACAATAGTGAAATTAGATTTAAAGGGATAAATTTCCATAACAAAAATTGGGTTTAAAAGGAATTCATAAATAAGATATTTTTTCCTATATTTTAGAGGAACGTGGTTTAACCTCATATATTTACGAAATCCAGTTCTTTCGTAGTTGTAATACATTCATTGCTGGGCATGCGGAAATTCTTTGACCAAATTTTATTAAGATTAGTGAAAAGGTTACATTTTATAACACAACAAGGTCGCTGAGGCAGATAACAACATCACTTGACAAGTATAATAACATAGTTGGTGCCTACTTATAGCACCCTGTACTCCCGCTGTTAGAGCCACCGTTGTCCCCGCTTCACTATCAGCATCATTCTCATAACATTAGACATGGTTCTTTTTGCATAAGGATGAGATGATTATTCTCACCCTTGAGTATTTGTGGGATACTCTCTCTGTCTATAAATTTTGGTCTTATATCTATTTATCCACGAATATAAGTGTTGAAGTATGATCTCCTCTAACGGGAAAGTGAATGCTTTCCCTTAGAAATTCAGCCGGGAACGAGTTTCGAGAATGCTTATATATATACACACATACATACATACACTAGCAAAATGTTTGTGCGTTGTAACGGGACGACAACGCAGAGAGAGAAACAAGCGGATGGCGAAGGTCCAGGCGGCGGCGTGAGAGCTCCGAGCGATGGCGGGAGGGAGGGGCGCAGGCGCGGCGCGGGGCGTGGCGCGGATGGGGACAGAAGAGAGGGACGTAGGATGTCTTTTTTTCATCCAAGCCCTCTTTTCTTTTCAGTATTGGGACTGCGAGCTAATTTTATAAACACTCAAAGGGTTTTCTGCAAAATAACCTCCTTTTCTTCTTTAACTGGTTTTTTTAAAATAGCCAGACGGACTGCGGGTTAATTTCGAAAAAATTCAAGGGTTTTTCTGTAAAATAGCCAGGTAAAACAAAATTTGGATGAAAACACTACTTGCTTTCCCAAATTTAATATGCACATGTAACAAAAAGAACAAAATCAAACGATGAAAGTAATGTATAGACACGTTAACAGTTGAATGTGTTATATTCGTTCCTTATCGGCGAATAGAAATTTATCTTACATACATATACATATACGTAGGTAATGCAACAGTCTTTTGTTGAAAAGAAAACCTAATACAAAATTTCTAAACTATGTGAATGGGAATTAAAAACGATGGTAAATATATTAAGGGCTTAGAGGCTTAGATCAATCTCAATGAAAAGTTTCATCCTAATATTTTTAAGACGTGAGATCGTTGATAAAAGTAAATGAAACAAGTTCTCTATTTAATTATTTTGTAGGAACATTTTAAAATTTAATGGGTCTCATTGTCTGAGACAAGATGAAACGAAATAGGCTCTCAGTGGGGTTTCATACTGTTTTTAAGACGGGATGAAACATAATATGCTCAAGTGTGTTTTATTTCTTTGAAACAGTGTCTAAAAAGTTTATCAAGATAAAATTTTTTTATTCTCTTTTTTAATTTTATGCAAAGACGAATATGAGCTGCCTTGGCGCTGATATTAGCTGACTCCCTCCGAGAAAACTACCACCCAGCCTCTCATCCTGTCCTACGCATGACCGCATCATGTTGGAGAAAACTACCAACGCCCACCATTCTTTGGGTCACTTGCTTACGTTTGGTGGGATGAATTATCCTCCTCCTTTCCCTGTCGTCCCGCTTGTCTTGTACCATCGATTTCGCTGTTTGTGAAGCGACTCTGGTTTGGCACATCGCGCGATTACCACTTTACCAGTAAACAATAGAAGCGCATGACTTTTCTTAACGACGATATTTGTGACTCGTTGAATTCCTATCCGAACTGACCTTTTACAATGCTAAAGTTTAAAATGCATGCTAAAGGTCCTTCGAATTAAAAATTTTAATTATGTAGAAATTTCATAGGATTTAAATCCTATACAAAATTTTTCTATTTGGCTCTGTGACAAAGGATTGAAGCTTTTCAAATTCTATGAAATTACTATAATGGCTCGTTACATGTAGATTTTGAAAAAAAAATCTTAGCAAGAGTCTCAACCTCTCGAATTTTTTTTAGTCTATCTCTCTTACTATATTCCTGTGTTTTTTCTTCAGTCTAATCAAATGGTCATTTTTATTTTTTTTCAATCCTTCGCTTTACACTTACATTCCTGTCATAATTCATCCTGTATTTTTTTATTCCTCCATTTTTCTTATTCCTCATATTAAACTCTAAAGGGATGTATTTTATGGTTATCTTTAGCAGTAGTAGATCATTCATATATATATTAATTTAGTAAATCATATCTATTTATACTATCACCTCAACTAGAACAATTTTTTCTGGTGGTAGAATTATAAAACAATAGTTAGGATAATTTTTATTTGATGAGAATACTGGTTGTACAATATTATCAATGAATATCACTATAAAGGTGACGTGTTTTATGGGAGCATATCCTATACACATAAGCCTTTACGGGTACATATCATGTACAACAACTAACAAATATCATAAAAAAATCTAAAAATTCATATAATTTCAATAGTATTACATTCACATATAAAGGTGTATCTTCAAATTCATTTTACATAGAAAAAAAGACAAAATTCTGACAATATTATAACCTTAAAACTTTTAGTTTTTTATTTTTTTTGCTACATAGAAAAAAGACAAAATTCTGACAACAAAATAATGAATTTAAGGTTAAATTTTACACATAGATATACATTAAATTTTAAATTTTTTAATATTTGTTAGTTGATATATACGTTATATACACGTGAAGTTCCGTATAGATACGTTTATGCGTTTTACAATGGTCTCTGGAAGCGGCCTTCTTTTCCGTGCAACATGTGGCGACATCACGAAAAATCCTGTAAAGCAAGCATGTTTAAGATTCTATCCATTCTACAGTCCACATCAAACAACCTGAAAATCTAGTCGACCTTGCAAAGACAGATAATTTAATCTGCTGCTAGCTGCCTAGCTCGAGTGCTCGACCATACACGGCCTCTTTGTAGCGGAACCTGTCACCTTATCTGCAGTATTTTCTCTTTTTTTTTTCCGACTCTTATCTGCAGTATCTGTGAGGAGGAGAATAGGAGAGCTGGAAGCGTGCGACATGCAGGGAAACTGAAAGACTGCTCTGACTGAAAACCTCTAGCCTCTAGGAACATTGTACGCACGCACGTAGCAGTACAATGCATATTGGATGTTCGATGGCCCGATTGATTTCAGTACCTTGCATATTTGGCGAAGCATAATCAGCAAGTCAAACGATATGCAGTGCCTCCGAAAATAACGCGCAGGGCCGGAAACAGTTCTAGGCTTCTATAGCCTAAGAGCAAGGTTAATAGTGTCATCTTTCACCGGCGCTAATTTTATCTAGGTTATCTTACAGCCAATAAGTGAATTCCTACTATTTTAATGTTTTATGTCCATTAGGTCACTTTTAATGGGATTTCATGAAGAGTTTCATGTACATTAAATAAAATATCACATCAACATATTTATTGTTTTTTAATGAAATGAGGAGAAGAGAGAAAGGAAAAGTTTCATGGGGATGAATTATAGAGCATTGTTTCTAAAACGTTGGAAACCGGGTGAAACCCATACTGAGAGTATTCCTTTAGTTTTATAGGCTACTTTTCATAAAACTGTGGGACCGATGGAAAAAAGTTAAAATAACCTATTAAATTGTAAGATGAAACTATGCATTGAGAAAAAAATCGGTTTTATTGTATATTTTATAATTTTATAAATTAGAAGATGAAATCTTATATCGAGACTGTCTTGGTCTTAGTTGTCTCTCCCATGTGCTTCTTCCTTGAGTTCGGTGAGGTTAGCATGCATGCACAGAGCTCATCTTGGTTTACGCGTGTAGCCAGGCTACAGATTAATCGCCCATTTATCTTTTCTCTCTCCTCTTCTCTCATCCAACCCATCTGTACATCCAACCCATCTGTACAGTTCACCTGAAGCTTTTGTAGCCTGCTGATATCACCTTGTTGTAATTGCTCTATTTCGTCTTGTTAGATCATATCAATATTATAATACTTATGTGTTTTTGTGTTCGCTTCGCACAAAATGATTGAGCCGTGAAATGGACGTAGCTCAACTTATTAAAGATTTCTTGTGATGAAATCTATCTATCCAAAAGTGCTAAACTTAGCATGAGTGCTCGTATTTATAGTTAATTATTCTTTCATTGGTAGACAATGTACATATCGATAATGATGTGCTCGTGATGACTTTACCAATCTTAAAATATATTGGTTTAATCTTAAAACTCGGTTTTGTCCAATAGAAATTTGGAGTAAAGTCAAGATCGCCAAGCACAATAAGTTAGGTGGAAAACAAGGTTTAGACGTGTTCAAGCCCTCTCGTGAGGTAATACCCTACTCCTGTTTTGGGGATTCGATCGCCGAGTGTTTATTGATCTCAAGATCTATTGCTCTTAAAGTTTGATCTTTTGAATCTAAAGCTGAAAGCTGATAAAGCATATCCCTCAAGGGACGCCCCTTACCCCCCTTATATAGTCTAAGAGGACGGGCTTACAAGTCGAAAACCCTATCTTACTCTAAGTCGGTTTCCTCAATCTTACCAAACCGTGACTATGGGCCGTTGTTTTATCTAATCGGTAACGTAACCACCAAGTCATAGCCAGTTTACATAATTAGAAGGCGTAACCTATCCCTATCTTTAGTCGGATAAGCTTGCCATGTGAATATCCGATTGTCATAATCTCCACAGTAGCCCTCGAGTCCTTTGCAATCGACGAAATAACTCAGCCTCAAACCAAAATAGCACATAGCCAAACAACTCTTTGGCCGGGTGCTTCTGGCGCCGAGTGATTCCATCACCTCCGCTTGAATCTCCCAAGTGGCTCCAAAGACTGTGAAGGGCTGTAAAATATCCAAAAAATTCTTAAAAATAAATATCTAGGTGCATCTCCTGATGCACCTAATTAGGTGTAGCCCCCGACTATGTGGTTAGTCAAAATTAGACTAAACATATAGTCAAGAACTATAAAAAATCATTCTCATATAAATGCTTAGCTCATGCTAAAGCAATCTAAAAAATCTCATCATTCGGTAAGCTCTTGCTTGTCCGAGCGAATCTATTCAAGTAATCTCAGAACAAATAGTTCAATCAACTCACATGGGTAAAAAGCACTCGGTAAGCTCATGTTTATCTGAGTGAATCTATCCGAGTCATCTCGGAACAAATATTTTAATCATCCCTCATGGATAAACAAGATTTTCAGTCATCTGAAAAATATGACCAAAATATTAAATAGCTCTTGCCATAATATTGGTCTCAATCTAAAAAGATCTTCACCAAAGCGAAAAAACATCATTGATATAATCATTTAATCAAATGCTTAAAAACCAAACAGTCCCTGTCATCAAGGCAGCCATGAAAAGCTTCACTGTTTGTCAGCTTTCAAATTGCATCGTGTCAACTTCTCATGAAGTTACGCAAACCGCGTATGAAAGGATTTTCAAAGGTACTAGGCACTCAGACACACGCATATTGTCAAAACAAATCTGCTCAAGTTCATCCACTTAAGTCCCTAAGGACACGCGTCAGGCCACACCTTAGCTGGGCCGCAAGTCTCTCATGGGCTCGGCCCAATCACGAGAAAACCTAGCGAAACCCTCAAATCTCTTACAAAGCCTCAAGGTCATCCCCGCCACTTCGTCTTCCCAAAAAATTTCCCAACTCGCAACACTATTCACCAGCCTGCAGTGAAAAAACCCTAGGCTCGCGTGCGCACCCAATCCATCGATCCAGAAGCTCACGCTTCGTCACCAGCTAGCCTCCGCATCCATCTCCAGAGATTCCCCTCCCAAATCCCCATCTTCCGAGCCAGATCCATTTCCCCCAAAACCACATCCATGGCAGGAGAGAGAAAGATCCCTTTCGATCAATGGGTGACTTCGGATGTCAAGGAGTCGACTCTCAAGGAGATGGTGAAGCACGGAGTTCTCCCTCCCAAGGAGATCGTCGGCTGGCGCCCGACGACCGGTGAAGAGTTCCCCACTCCGAACATCGGTGAGCTCGTCGTCTTTACCTCTTTCTTCTATTGTGGTTTCGGCCTCCCCACCTCTGAGTTCTTTAGGGGTCTTCTTGACTATTACGGCCTTCAACTTTATTATTTGAACCCCGATTCCATGCTACATATTGCTCTTTTCATTCATGTCTCTGAAGCCTTCCTTGGCATCCTTCCCCACTTTCAACTCTTCCGGCGTATGTTCTACCTCAAGCCGCATCCGAACAAGGATGATCCCTGCATCGTTGGTGGGGCCGGCTTCCAGCTCCGCGGATCCCTCCGCCAAGACTATTTTTCTCTTCCCTTGAAATCCTCCAACAAGGGTTGGCATGCAAACTGGTTCTATATTGCTAACCTTGAACCCAGTCTGCCAAACTTCGTTGGCCTTCCTCCGGTGCCAAGACCCAACTGGAGCACCGTGCCAGTAGCCCAAGACTGGGACGAAGCCAACAAGCTTCTGGCGAAGATCTTGGAGATGAAGCAGAAGGGCCTTCGGGACGAGCAGATCACTCGGCATTTCATCAGGAACTGACTGGCACCAATCAAGGAGAGGTCTAAGCCTGCCTTTGAGTACGAGGGCGAGAGGGACCCCAATCGAGAAGACTGCGACTCCCTCAGCTTCGAGATTTTCAAGATCCGTATGTATAAGATTTTCTCGACTGGGATTGCGGTCGAGCGCAGCCTCATGCTGCCGGTTCTCCTGTACAGCCTATATCGCCCTCCTCCTTCGGTAAATTGACTTGACTCTTTTATTGCCTTTCGATCTTGATGTGGCACTTCTTAGTGTAGAAAGGATTTCTTCTGCAGGAAAACGCTGTTAGTGATATGCCCTAGAGGCAACATGGAGATGTTGGATATCATGGTCAATGTTTATGTATTTATGAATAAAGTGTTATTCAGTTCCATGAAATAGACATCTTGTATTGATCAATAAGTACGTGACTTATTTATGAGACTCTATATGTATGAATCTATTTCTAAATGATCCCTGATCATATATCATATTATTGGAACTAATATGATTCTAAGATCGGCATGTTTACTGATTGATGATCATGTCTCATAGATCATTGGTATGGAGATACCAAATCAATAAACATGGACATATGTGTTAGAGAACACATGGTTGGATAGACCCACCATGAGACACTACAGGAATTAATGTGCCATTAGTTGGTCTCAAGTAGTGTTGGTACAAAGTCCTTAGACCTGAGATCACCATGGATTTCAACATGTGTAGTAGCCTACTTTGGGACTACCAAACGCTATTCCGTAATTGGGTAGTTATAAAGGTAGTTTTCGGGTTTGCTATGAAACATGGAGTGGGATGTGAGTGATCAAAATGGAATTTGCCCCTCCTTTGGAGAGATATCTCTGGGCCCCTCGAGGTAATGGATTATGGAAATGCATGGCCATGCTAAGTTGATTGAGGGGTCAATCAACAGACAAATAATCCAATACGGTTCGAGTGAATGGTTAAGCTTTTGAAGAGATGGCACACATCTTGCCTATAGCTTAATTGGTATCGTGAGGCAAAGGGATTTGTGTACACATTACAGGTTCAGAGCCGATATTATATTCTTGTATACTATGGTGTCAATATGTGCTGCTAGGCGTCGCTGTTGACAGGTCGGCTGAGTTGGACTCAAGCCGATGATCGGCTAAGTTAGACTATAGCCGAAACCGAGTATACCTGAACCTACAGGGTCGCACGCTTAAGGGGATAAGAACAGGCATTCGAGTTGGACTCGAATACGGCTTGATCGGATAGGGATCCGATCAGATAGAGTCATATAGGCTTACGACGTATGGGCGACCAACTCTGTGAGATTCGGATAGGATCCGATTCAAAATAGAGTCTTGATCGGCCACTAGTCCCAGTCGGCCAACTCTATATAAAGGAGGGAGGGGTAGAGAGCTGCGGAAGGTCAATTGCATCGCATTGAACCAAATCCGCAACAGAAGTCGCCAAGATCAATCTCCATGGAAACCCTCCCCACTTTCGAGCCAAACCCTAGCCTTGCATCGCGTGCAAACACATGGGTGTTCGGCGTTCTGTCCCCGGACGTGTGGATACCGGTAGAGGCGCTGCTACGTTGCGCGCTGTTCATCTACTGTGGTACTTCGAGCAAGGCGGCCGCTGCGCAGATCGGCTGCGGTCAAGCGCATCGGAGCAAGGCGCGAGAACGCGGTCGACGACTCGGCGAATCGGCTACATCCGTGAATCGGCTGTCCCCGGGAATCGGCTACACTATTCCGGATCGGATAGTCCTGATTGGCTATTACCGCTGCATACTCCAATCGGTAACGATCTATCGGCCCTTACTTGCAAGTGTCCTGGTTTGCGCGGTAGAAAGTTTTTGTTTTCGGCTAGTGTAGCTTCCGCGTAACCCTTCAAACGCCTCCATCATTTCGAAGCCATACAAACTACACTATGATGACGTGCCGGCTCGGCCTGCCAAGAAACCAGCTGGCAGCATAAAGATCCAGAGCGATCCGATTGGCAAGAGGGTTGCCCCGAGTGAAGACACCAGCAAGCGAGCGAGTAAGAGGAGGCTGGTCATTGATGATTCGGACGATGATGCCCCAGCCCCTCAAGCTGAAGCGACCCCTCCAAGGCAGTCACCGAAAACGGCGCCCAAAATTCGCCGATCAACCAGGTACGTCTCACGACTGAAACTGTGCTCTTTGCTGAAAATTTCTCCGTCTTCATCCTGATTGCTCCTGTCTTTCTCTTTGCAGGAGGCCTCAAAACATAGATCCCACTGGGCAGAGTGAGGGCCCTACGCCAACTACGGCAGCTGAGGCATCATAGCCCGTAGAACCGAAACCCCAGAGCCCTCTCCCAAGTGAGAGCGCTCCGAGTAGGAGGCCCTCACCTCTCAGTGAGGATGTCCCAAGGGAAGAGCCCCCGACCGCCAGCCGGGGTACCCCGACTGGAAACCAGTCATCCGCAGAAGAGCCCCCGGGTGCCACTCAAAGGGCCCCGACTGAGAACCAGTCGGGCAAGAGCCAAGAAAAGAAAAGCAGCCGGGAAGTGCCGGTTAAAGGATTCAGCCACCGAAACTGGTAAGTCTTGAATCAATCTCTTGCTTTTTAATCTCCAGTCCATTTTTCCTGTATCTTCATTCGCTCCTTCTAAATCAATCAGCCAAAGTAGAGGAGATCCCTAGGTTGCAGTCTTCCGAGACCTGGGTCCCTCCAATCAAGATCGAGTGGCGCGATTCTGAAGGCCAGAGACAGGGCATCATCTTGAACAAGCAAATGGAGAACGAAGAAAGAGACATGCTTGTAGACAGCCTAAACGAAGCGACACGGCTGTTAAACGTGAGTTTTGCTCCTTTTCTGTTGTAGCTTTGTGATCACTTTTCAGTCGATCAATCTTCAGAAATTGTGTGCAGAGGGTGTATTGTCGGTCGATGGCCAAATCCGATGCACTCGAGAAGTTGGTCCCGCACTTGAACTCCCTGGAAAACATCCAGCAGGAGCTAAAGGCCACTCGAGAGTAAGCTGCATCGAGAGAAGCGGCTCTGAGGAAAGAAATAGCCACACTCCGAGAGGAGAACCTCGACCTCCGAGGTTCAGTCGGGAGTGAGTTCGATCTCCTTAGTCTTTTTGTGCCTCTAATTGCAGTCTGTTTTGGTCGTTGACAACTTTTCTTGTTGCAGAGAACTCGTCGGAGGTCCACTCGCTCCAAGCCCGGCTGGATGAAGCTGACGCCAGCAGAGCCGAGCTGGAGAGTGAGTTTGAAGGTGAGCTCTTTCAAAACAGTGTTCTTTGTGTTGCTTCATCTTTGAATGTTGGTGTGATCATACGTCTTTGACAGCTTATAAGATCAAGACCCGAGCTCAGTATGATGTTTTCGTTGAGAGGGTCAAAAAGGCCGAAAGCGTTAGGGAAGATGTTGCTAACGCGGCGACGCCAATCCTGTTGTCATTGTTTCATAACGGGCTCGGGACCAGCTCATTGGACACCGTCGAGGTCTTTGATAAGCTTAGGCGGGCCCCTGATCAATATCTGGCTAACATCTCCGAGGCAGCCATCATGGGAGCGGGCTTCGCCCTTGCACAGACCAAGTCGCTCTACCTCCGGGTAGATGTTGATTTAATCGGGGAGGGCTTCGCCGATGATACTTCAGATGAGCAGGCCCTGGAATTAATTAGCGAAGCTCAGGAGTCCGCCAAGAAAGTAGCCGCCGATGTAGTGAACCACTTTCGATCTTGATTGCCTTATGAACATTGTATGCGACCTTCTGATGTGCCTTGTAAATATTCAGTTTATTTATGTTAAGGCCTTGACCCGAGTTTTTATGTAAAATTTCTTAAGTAATTTTCGTCCGACTGTCACCAAGCCTAAGCTTGATTAGGTTGTCAAAAAATTCTCAGTCCTTATGCATTGAACTCGAATCAAGGAACATTAAACAATGATAAACCGAATATGCATAAGTTACCGAAGAAAACCATGCTTTATTGACATATGTACAGCCCCCGACTGCTAACTCAAGAAGTCATCTTGTGTGAGGTTGGCAGTCAAGAAGAACATGAAACTTAAGGCAATTTAAGCATAGTATTGTTGAAGATGCTCGATGTTCCAGGAGTTCTCCACCATGGATCCGTCTTCACGTTTTAGTCGATACACTCCTGGCCGAGTCACCTCAGCAATTATATACGGTCCTTCCCATAATGGAGATAACTTGTGACGATCCTTGGTGGTCTGAATCTTGCGTAGAACCAAATCGCCAATAATAAAAGCTCGTGCTCAAACGTGGTGACTGTGGTATCGTCTAAGACCTTGAAGATATCTTGCCGACTGGATCAGGGCTTCCTCACGGGCCTCTTCCAGTCGGGTGAGGTCATCCACTCGGTCTTGATCGTAGTGTTCATCATTAAAGCTGCGGACTCGGAGAGATTCGTACTCCATTTCGTTCGGCAGCATGGCTTCTGCGCCATAGACCAGAAAGGAAGGAGTTTGGCCGGTAGCTCGACTGGGCGTAGTCCGCAGAGACCATAGAACCGAGGGGAGCTCTGGGACCCACTTGCCGGCATAAGGGTTTAGCCGGTCAAACACTCGGGCCTTGATGCCTTGAAGAACCATGTCGTTGGCACGCTCAACTTGTCCATTGCTTTTGGGATGTGCAACGGATGCGTAGCAGATTTTGATGCCGAAGTCTTCGCAAATTTCCTTAAAGATGCCCCCAGTGAATTGAGTCCCATTGTCGGTTATTATTCTATTTGGGACGGTGAACCGGTGCACGATGTTGAGGATGAAGTCTCGTGCCTTGTCAGCAGTGATCGTAGCAACCGGCTTAGCTTCGATCCACTTGGAGAATTTGTCAATTGCGACGAATAAATGTGTGAATCCTCCTGGAGCCTTTTTGAAAGGACCGACCATGTCTAAGCCCCATACCGCAAATGGCAAGGATAATGGAATTGTTTGTAGTTCTTGGGCTGGGACATGACTTTGTCGGGCGAAGAACTGGCAACCTTCACAGGTTCAGACCACTTTGTCAGCGTCGGAGACCGCCGTAAGCCAGAAGAAACCTTGTCTGTAGGCTTTGCCCACCAAGGTGTGTGCTGCCGCGTGGCTTCCGCATACGCCCGAGTAGATATCCTGTAGTAGTTGCCGTCCCTCTTCGGGCGTGATACATCTCATTAGAACTCCAGAAGGGCTCCTCTTGTATAAATCGGATTCTACCATGACGGAAGCCTGACAACGGCGTCGGACGCGTTCCGCCTCATCCCGGTCTTCCGGCAGCTCTTGCTGAGTTAAAAATTTGATGAGCGGCGTCCTCCAGTCGGCGTCGATCATGGCGACTTCGTTTGCAGCTTGCTCGTTGGGAGTTGGTTTGGCTGCAACAATCGGTTCATAAAGATGTTCTACGAAAACGTCTATTGGAGCAGCTTTTCGCTTGGACCCGAACTGCGCCAACTGATCAGCTACTTCGTTGTTATGTCTCAGGACGTGGGATAGCTCCAGTCCGTCAAACATGTCTTCAAGTTTGCGGACTTCTTGCCGGTAGGCCTCCATGGTGTCATTTAGACAGGACCAATCTTTCATCACTTGGTTGACAACCAGCTGGGAATCCCCTTTCACGACGAGCCGACGTATCTCGAGTGAAACCGCAAGTCGCACCATGTAGCGGGCTTCGTAGATCGGCGACGTTGTGAGAGGCGGAGAAGTGGAGGTGAATAACATATCTTAGCCTCTCCTCAGTCGGGGAGATCAGCACGACTCCTGCTCCCAAGCCGGTGATCCTCTTGGATCCGTCAAAGTGCATGGTCCAGTATTGTAGGTCTTCTCTAGGTACATCTTCTTGTTGTTCGGTCTACTCGGCCAGGAAATCCGACAGGGCTTGTGACTTTACCGACGTTCTTGCTTTGAAAGTTAAGTCCAGCGGCATCAGCTCTAGGGCCCACTTCGCGATGCGCCCAGTCGCCTCCCGGTTGTGGATGACATCGTCGAGTGGAAAGGAGGTGACGACTGTGAATGAGTGACCCTAAAAATAATGCGCCAATTTCCTCGCGGTTATCAGAACACCATATAGCAATTTTTGTATCTAAGGGTAGCGAATTTTGGCTCCTGCCAATACTTCGCTAACGAAGTAGATTGGCCTCTGAATCTTCTGGACTCGCCCTTCTTCTTCACGCTCGACCACGAGAACCGTGTTGACCACTTGGTGAGTCGCTGAGACGTATAGTAGGAGGGGCTCCTGAGGTTGAGGTGATGCTAGGATGGGCGGTGTCGTGAGAAATTCTTTAAAATCTTCAAAGGCCTTGTGGGCTTCCGTAGTCCACTGGAAGTCGTCCGTTTTCTTTAGCAACCTGAAGAAAGGCATGCCTCGTTCGCCGAGTCGAGAGATGAATCGGCTTAGCGCCGCCATGCAGCCAGTAAGCTTCTGAACGTCTTTCTGGTTACTTGGGGGCTTCATATTTAGGATAACGTTGATTTTTTCTGGGTTAGCTTCAATGCCGCGATGTGACACCATAAAGCCGAGCAGTTTGCTAGATGGCACGCCGAACGTGCACTTCTCCGGGTTCAACTTCATTCTGAAGGCCCGGATGTTCGCAAATGTTTCTTCTAAGTCGGCAATCAGGTCTTCCTTATGCTTGGTCTTGATGACGACGTCGTCGACGTAAGCTTCCACGTTCTTCCCGATCTGCGTCTGAAAACACCTTTGGATCATGCGCTGGTATGTGGCTCCGGCGTTCTTCAGGCCGAAAGGCATCATGATGTAGCAATAAGCCCCAAACGGCATGATGAACGATGTTTTCAGGCGGTTGGATTCCTTCAAGCTGATTTGGTGGTAGCCCGAGTAACAATCCAAAAGCTTAGGAGCCGGCAATGTTGAGTCCACGACTTGGTCGATGCGAGGCAATGCGAATGGATCTTTGGGGCGGCCTTGTTGAGGTCGGTGTAGTCAACGCACATGCGCCATTGCCCTCTTCTTCCGGACAACCGGTTAGCCAACCGCGGGATATAGAACTTTCTTGATAAAATCGGCGGCTAAAAGCTTCGTGAGTTCTTCCTTGATGGCATCTTTTCGATCATGAGCGAACCTCGCGCAATCGTTGTTTGATTGGTTTCGCGTCATCTTTGACGTGTAAAGAGTGCTCAATCACCTCCCTAGGAATTTCAGGCATATCAGATGGTTTCCAAGCAAAAACATCTTTATTATTTTGGAGAAAGGTGACGAGCGCGCTTTCCTATTTAGGATCTAGCTCAGCGCCGATTACAGCGGTTTTTTAAGGATCCGATGGATCAAGGGAGATCTTCTTCGTTTTGGCGTCGCCTTGTCCCGACTTGGCTATCTTCTTTGCAGGGATTTCACCCTCTGCAGAAGTTGATGCAGCCAATCGGATTTCCTCCTGGCCACGCAATCTCTCACGAGATTGGGTCATGTCGAAGCTTTCCTTGTCGCAAGTGAAGGCTTGTTTGACGTCGCTGCGTAGAGTGATGACGCCGTTGGGACCCGACATCTTCATGCAGAGGTAGGTATAGTGTGGTATCGCCATGAACTTGACGAGTGCAGACCTTCCAATGATCACGTGGTAGGTCGTCTCAAAGTCGGCCACCTCGAAAGTGATATTCTCTGTTCAGAAGTTCTCGCGAACTCCGAAGGTGACTGGAAGGGCGATGTGCCCGAGTGGCGTGGACGACAGGCCCGGGATAACTCCGTGGAAGGGGGCTGAGCTTGTCTTCAGTTCGGCTCTTGGGATTTGCATCTCGTCCAAGGTCTTGGCGAACAAAATATTAAGGGCGCTGCCCCCATCAATGAGGACGCGCTTCAGCTTGATGTTGCGGACCACCGGGTCTAGCACTAGGGGATACCGCCCCGGATGAACCACTCGGTCAGGGTGATCCAAGCGGTCGAACGTGATGGCCACCTCCGACCACCGTAGATATTGCGGGACCTCGGGTTGTGCCGCGTTGACCTCGCGGTCGGTTAGCTTCTGTTTCCTCTTGGATTCATAAGCTTGCGGCCCCCCGAAGATGTGATTCAGCTCGCCTATGGGGTCTTGGAAGGGCTCCGTGTTTCCAGTCGGGTTGTTTTTCTTCGTGCCCGATGGACCGGCTTCGTCAGTCGGCTTCTTGTTGAGCTGTGCCGCATATTGCTCGGCGAATTGCTTGTAAATGAAGCAATCCTTGGCCGCATGCTTGTGGTTGGGATGATGCGTGCATTGAGTGTTCATGATTGCGTCATAGGCTGTGACTCGGGGACGGCGTTGGGAGTTGGCCGTCGCGGCAACCAGGTCCTCAGGCCGGCGCTTGCGGTCCTTCTAGCCCTGGTTGTTGTTGCCGTTATCCTTCTTAGGGTGTCGGCTTCCTCCCGACTGCTTGACATCCCTTCTGTCAGGCCGATCTTGGCGCGCCACTTTGATCGCGTCGCTGGACTTGGCGTAAGAGTTTGTCGTCTCGAACATCTGCTTCACCGTCTTTGGTGGCTTGCGCCCAAATTTTCCGATCAACAGTTCATCACGGACTCCCTTCTGGAAGGCGGCGATGATGATGTCGTCGGTGATGTTGGGGATCTTATTGCACTTTTCGGAGAAGCACCGGATGTAGTCCTTCAATGGCTCGTCTGGCTTCTGGACGATGTTGTAGAGGTCGAAGTGGGTCCCAGGCCTTTCGAAAGTTCCTTGAAAGTTGGCGATGAAGTGATCCCTTAACTCACTCCACGAGCCGATCGAGCCTCTTGGCAAGCTCGTGAGCCGCTCCGGCGAGTTGGCAAGGGCAACAGTGTGTATGGCCATGGCCTTGTTGTCACCTCCTGCCGCTCGGATGGCGAGGGTGTACACGGTTAGCCACGACTCGGGGTCGGTCTTCCCATCGTACTTCTCGATTCCTGTTGGCTTGAAACCATTCGGCCAATGTACTCGGCGTAGGTCCCGAGTGAAAGCGGGTACTCCATCGTCATTGCTGTCGGGCGAGCCCCTTCGATCTTCGCGGGAGCGCTGATCTCATTCTTGATAGCGTCGATCGAGGACTTCCCGCAATCACTCGACGGGGTCCTTGGCAGGCTGCTTCGGTAGTCGGAGTTGTTGCTGCGGCGGACCCGGTGGTGGATGGGTGGTCGTCCATGCCGCTTCTCGCAGGAATCGGCCGATTGCTCCTGATGCTTGCGCGTGGTCTCGTGGCGAAGGTCTCTTGACCTAGTGGTTGTCCGGTCTTGCTCGGGCCTCTTGTAATCCTTTGACCTCGCCGGCGAGAGTCGGCTTCGTCGGGCGTTTCGCCACGGACTCGCCGGTCTTCTGGCCGAGGTGGAAGGAGAGCCGTTGGTCGTGGCCGCGACAATGGTCTTGATCTTGTCCAGAATTGGTGTCACGTTGGCGGGAGCCGTTTCGATCACGGTGTCGAGGAGGGTGAGTGCGGCAACGGCGTTCTGCTGGGGCGTTTAGAAGATATTGGTGTTGTCGACTCGCGTCTGGAGTATGGCCTCCCAAGCAGATCGTCCGGTTGCCCTCAGATCCCGCTTTCTTCTGTCGGTCTCCTCCTTGCGCCTCCTCTCATCTTCTGCCAGCTTGCGCTCCTGCTCAAGTCTGGCTTGTTCTTCTTCTGAGACCCTACGGGCCATGGCTGAGTCGGTCTCGGCCACCTCAGCCATGATGACGTCAAAGCACTTCGGCTCGTAGTCCTTGTCGCAGTCGGAGTCGTTGGCTTCGTCCAGGGGATGCCGTAGAGGTCGTCGAAGCTCGAAGAGCCGAGGTATTAATCGAGCTCCGAGGATGAGCATCACCCGAACGGTTGGAGGATGACTGCGACTTCCCTCGAGCCTGGGTTGCTCGAATCTGGATCGTTCCAGTCCGAGTCGTAGCTTGATGACGTGGATCCCTCCGAGTGGGTTGATCTCGACTCGGGGAAGAGGAGTTTGCAGTAGATCTTAGCGGCGTTTGGTAATCCAAACGGCGCCGAGAGGGTTTCTCCCCCCGAGTAGATTGGTTCCGACGGGGAGGTGAGAAGACAGCTATAGATTTCAGCGGCGTTCGGTAGTCTGAACGGCGCCGAGTGGATTCCTTCTTCAGAGTGGATGGACTGCATCTTGGAACTCAGGATTCGGTCGCAGATCTCGGCGTTGTTCGGTAACCCGAACGGCACCGAGCGGATTCCCCCTCCCGACTGGTCCGAATCCGAGTTGGGGAAGGAGAGCTTGTTGAAGCCGTTGGCGGCGAAGTCGTCGATGCCTGAAGAAGATCCCATCGCGCTTGCCGGCGAGATTGTCGAAGAAGTCTTGACGCGTGGGCCCCTACCTGGCGCGCCAACTGTCGAAACTCGGTTTCGGCAATAGAAATTTGGGGGTGCAGTCAAGATCGCCAAGCACAATGAGTTAGGTGAAAAACAAGGTTTAGACAGGTTCAGGCCCTCTCGTGAGGTAATACCCTACTGCTGTTTTGGGGATTCGATCTGCCGAGTGTTTATTGATCTCAAGATCTATTGCTCTTAAAGTTTGATCTCTTGAATCTAAAACTGAAAGCTGATAAAGCATATCCCTCAAGGGACGCCCCTTACCCCCCTTATATAGTCTCGGAGGGCGGGCTTACAAGTCGGAAACCCTTACTCTAAGTCGGTTTCCTCAATCTTACCAAGCCGTAACTATGGGCCGTTGCTTTATCTAATCGGTAACGTAACACCCAAGTCATAGCCGGTTTACATAATTAGAAGGCGTAACCTATCCCTATCTTCAGTCAGATAAGCTTGCCATGTGGATATTCGATTGCCATAATCTTCACAATGTTCATATAAATGTGCGTGTGTATATTTTATATGGGTAAGTGCAGCAGTGTTTTTACTGTGTTTCTCAGAAAAAAACCCTCGAAGCGGTATTACTAGTCATCGGGCTGCGCAGCTTATAAACTACTACTATCCTCTAATTCCCGAAGGCCTAAGGTGAATTGCTGCTCTCTACCTTGCTCTCTATGCCTGCATGCATGCTAACTAGCTTGGCCCAAGACCCCAAAGCAGCGCACTTTTACACATTGAATAAGTCCACTTTGAGTCTAACTAATGGCCGAATCTGATTCTATCCATGAAACACAGGATCGGATATCTTAACCCTCAACTATTAGATATGGTGCAATTTAACTCTTTTGACGGTTTTTGAGGATGATTTCATTGACGTGACGTTCACATAGCATCCCAATCATTAAATAAATTAAAAAATAAAATAGGACCCATCTGTCATCCTCTTCCTCTACTAACCTCTCTCCCCTTCCTCTCTCTCCCCTTCTCTTCCTCTCGATGCCCAATGTAGGACGACAACTGATAGCAGCAAGGCAATGGCGGGTGGAGGAGTTCGAGGGAGCTGGGAAGGGGCACATGCACGCGGGGTCAGCGGCCCTGTCGCCGCAAAACCAGGCGACGGAAGTGCAACAGCAAATGGTCGGGCCCCTGTCGAGCACCACCACGCATGCCAGCACGAGCACCACCGCCACTACCCAGCTTCGGCGGCCAACGCTCAAGTGATCGCCATCCCCGTGCCCTGCATTCGCCGTCGTCATTACAGGCCACTTCTCAGCGTCATCAGCAACCACACGCAACAACACTCCTGTGGCAGTGGCCACCGCTGAGGTGGAGTTCGCACTGTGCCGTGGAGATCCCGACGCGGAGGCGGACCCTCTTGGACCCCTTCTGCTTGTCCTTCTTCTTGATGGACTCGGTCTTGGCCATCGATGCCTTCGGCGTCAACGCCATCGACGACCTTGGCAAGCTATCCACCCGTCTCAACCCCTTCCACTGCTGTCGCCCATTGAAGACTTCCGGCGGAGAAGCCACATATCTAAATCTGCTCTGTCGCCCCACATCCCCGCTCGACTGGCCACTTCGCCACCAACTTCGAGGTGGAAGGAGGGAGAGAGAGGAGAGACCTGTCGTCATCCTGGCACTCTCCGGCTGTCAAGCCGAGAAGAAGGGGAAGAGAGGGGGATGACAGGTAGGCCCCACTTTATTTTTTAAAATTCATTTGATGACTGGATGTCACGTGGACATCACGTCAGCAAAACCGCCCTTCAAAACCGTTGACAGAGTCAGATTGCATCATTTTAGTAGTTGGGGAGGGTTGAGATATCCGTATTATGGTTCAAGGATACGAATCAGATTCGGCCACTTGTCAAGGGAGTCAAAGTGGACTTAGTGGACTTATTCTAATAGATCTCTCTCTCTTGTTGAAATGGGACATACCCTTCTCTTTTCTCTTTACGGGCTTGTTTAGATTGTAGTCACTTTCAGCCCTTTCAAAATTTGGTATTGCTAAACTTTGGTATATTTTGACATTACCAAATTTTAGTAGCATTGGTTGTCTTTAGTTTAATAGTTTATCAAAATTTGGTATACCTTTTAAGGATGAAAACTTCTAGAATTACCAAAGTTTGATAAGGTAGTATTGGCAAGTATGTGTTTGGTTCGATGCCTTGTCAAAATTGGTAATGCCAAAATTTGATATGATTGGAAGTGGCAACGAAGTGAACATGCCATTCTTTTACTCTTGTTTTATTATTTATTCCGGGGTGTCACAAATTTAATTTATCGTTTCAAATTTATTGGTAGCTTATACAGGATGGGTATTTAAAGTGAAAATTGATAGACGCTTCAGATCGATTCGGTTTACTTCCACAAAATAGAAGGAACACAATGCCAAGGGCATAAAAACCCATGGTGTGCATATTACTAATACGAATTGAGATTATCTGACATGTTGATCCTACAACGATAGGTCCCATATATTAGTGACCACGTCAAAGGTAATAGTACATCAAAGGAACTCCTTCCTACCAACACAGTGGATCCACGGTCCAAGCAACCTAGGATATTGCTTCTGGGGCTTAGGGTTAAAAGCTTGTGGAGGGTTTGATAGATTTTCACCATGATGTACATGCCAAGATAGGTTGGGTTAAGGCTTGGTCTGACCCAATGACAGCCTTGGACAAGAATGGCATATATTTTAGACAATGAGAAAAAGGCATATAGTACATGTTAAGAAAAAATAGTAAATATGCACAAGCATTACATTTCATGTTGCAGAACGCATAAACACGCTTACCAATTTTGGTCCCATCAGTAGCCGAGTTACTCGGTACCATTGACGTACACCAAGTAAAACAAACTAACGACGGTCACCCTTCAGTGCCTTGAGGAGGAGCTACCATTATGCATGATTAGTCTTGCACCTTGTTTATTGATCTCCCCTACCAATTTCCATGGTGTCAAGTAGTTCCGTGGCGTGTTGTGTCTGGCTCTCACTTTCCTTCTCGGTGATGTACCTAAAGTGAGCGTGAGGCCAGAACCCTGCCATGGAGTGGCGCAACCACTAGTTAATGCAAGGTTTTGAATATTATAGCCCCTTAAAAATATCACCGTTCTCTCTCGTAACTAATAACAATTCGTTGCCATACAAAACTTGGAATCCAAGCTTTTAATATAAAAAGCTGGTTATCAGCCACGGGTCACATTGGTTTCCAATGGTGTCCAGTTTTTAATAAAAATTATATTCAAATATTTTCCATGGCTAACACATATATTTTCATAGGCCTAAGCATATGACTATTACTATATCATAAGTAAGTAAAGAACAAAATGTGTAGCGTGATAGATTCTACCGACCCACCTAACTATCAAGCCCTTGTGTCTTTAGGAAAACTTTCACTTTAGCTATATCGGATCCACCTATGAAGTGCTATTTTATTATTGCCAACAATTATTTATGGTGACATGCATTGTATCTAAGTCAACAGTCCATTTTCTTTAATAAAATCTATAAACCCAAGAAACCCTAATCCCCTTTTCAATTTGGTTTGGCCATCGCCTGATTCGTGATCCCCATCCTCACACTCCCTCTCTACCCCTCTCCCTGGTGATGCTCCCATTTTCCCTATCAGTCTACCTCCAGTTCTCCAATGTTGTTGCTCGCCTTTCTTGCCACGTCCTCTCCCTAGCACCTCCCTATGCCACCTTCCTCTCAGGCTAGGCGGAACTAAAGCGCCACCAAATTTAGGACTATGTTCCTAGCATCACCTGCCAATGTGGGCATCCCCTCAACTTCTCATCAAGTGAACTCGAATTAATGCATTGGCTCTCGAGTTTGATGCAGCAGGATCCAATCACCTTAGGTCCGTTTGAACTGAATTAACCTGGCAGCTTTTGATCCTTCAAGACGTTACTTGCTTTGGAATTTAATTTTTATATTTAAAATGAGCTTGATGTGGCCCTCTAGGCCAAGATGGTCGAATCAAGCTATCTACTTTTTCTGTCCTAAAATAATTCAAATCTAACATCCCAGAAACGTCTTAAGAAGAAAGACCAAAGACCAAAATAATCTTAATTAATAGAAAAGTTATATTGATGGATGGATAGGTGAAAGGTATCAAAGCAATAAAATTTTTCTATTTATGGATATGGATCAATGGTAGAAGTTGGTCTATTTTAAAACAAATTCAAACTTTAGAAATTGGTTTATTTTAGGACCGAGAGAATAGTCTCGCATGAATCCATTTGCCTTGAGAAGTCAGATCTGGCGACTGGCCTTGGTGTTCCCTCGAGCTGTGGTGCGGACGGCCACATATGGCATTTGGTCACGATAACTCGGCTTCCGTCAAATTGCAGTGACGAGCAACATAACTGTCCTTTTCCATTCTTCCATTGAAGGTGCCTCTCTTTTTCATCTTGTACTTTTTTCTTTATTGTAATTGTGGCTAAGGATATACCGTTATACTACTATTTGATTTCAAATTCAACATCTTTGGCGGCTGCCCCGTATACCGTTGGTGGTTCAAGAGTGGTAACATCGTGATCGGTCAGTACTGTGTTGTAGTTCATCTCTCAAGAAAAAATGGAAAAAGAAAGGAGAGAAAGCAGAACACACCTTTCTCATCTGAAGGAGCTGGGAAGAACTGAAGATAGCAGACGGAGGCAACCACCAATCCTATAGACGAGCACTGACCATTAGCACCAGAGAGAACGAGATAGCTCACAATAGCGATTCTGATAGAGTGCAACTTCATCAAGCATGTATAGCGCCAGTGAAATATACGTACCGAGGATGCCTCCCGTGCACACGTCTTGCCAGTGGTGCCAGTAGTCGTCCACCCTCGAGATGGCGACCATCGCCGCGACGAGCAGCGGCGCAAGGACGATGCACAGCTTGGCGACGTGCCCGCGCCGGTCGAACACGGTGATCTTCCCGGCGAGGTACCACGACAGAAAACCCAGACCGGCGAAAGACCCTGCCACATGAGTACATCGATGATCGATCAGGATCAGATCATAAGTTGTGATTCATTAGTTGTTATTCAATCTATAGTTAGAGGAACGATTAATTCGTTGTGATTGATTGTGATGTGAGAGAGTGAGATCAGCTCACATGAGGTGTGGCCGCTTGGAAAGCTCTTGTGTCCCTCCTTGATCACGCTCGCGTCACCGTGGCAGATGACACCCGTAGTGACGTTGTCGAACACCTGTCCCGTCTCAGGTGAATTTGCTCGATAAATGAGGCGTTCTTGGCCGTGAAACCCGGAGTTGTTAAGTTTGAGAGTTGTTACCGCGATTCCGTCGGGGAAGCAGCGCCAGAAGAAGTTTGGCCGCGGGCGGCCAACGGCGTCCTTGATCGCGTCGGTGAGCACGCCGGTGATCAGCACCGAAAACAGAATGCCTGCTCGTGGATGGATCAAAATGTTCGTCACAACAAAGCAAAGGGACATCTGCAATCGATGGCACTGCAGAACAATTGGTCGTGGAAGAATTGGCACCTAGGACAGCATGGTGCAGATCGTAGACGTTCCTCCTCCTGAGGTAGATAACGGTGAAGACAATCATGGGTCCAATGACAGCGACGATCTGCGCCATTTAGGACAAGAGATAATCTTGATTTAGATCACACGAAGAGAAACTCGATCGAGGGATAAACATTGCTAAATCGGCAAGAATAGCTGCGCCCGGGCGTACCGGGACGGCCCAGATGGGGACGGTGTTGCGCTTCATCGGGTATCTGAGATCGGTCATCATGCCGGAGCCGACGAACCGGTGGAACGGCTCGATGGCGTTGAGGAGGCCGTCGACTGCGACGAGGAGGAGCAGCGCGAGCCAGTCGTAGGCGTGCGACCTCGCCACGCTGGCGCCATGCGACCGTATAGTCGGGAACGCGCACGCCGGCGGACCAGCTCGCGCGCTGCTGACCTGCGCCGACGACGAGGCCTGCACCGATCCCTCCTCTCCTCTATGCATGGCTCGATCAGTCTACACTTAGTTTTCTCCAATGCAGATTATAGAGCAACGAATACGCTTTTGGCTTATCGTTCTTCCCTCCAGATCGTCTTCGATTCTCTTTCTTTCGTTTAGATAACGGAAGAATCTTTCTTATTATTCTATGTTTTGTGTTTCCATGTTCTGGATCTTTTTTGTTTAGGCAATGCACACTTTATCAGTCCTCATATATAGGTTTAACACAAGCACAACGACATTGGATCTGGTAAACATGTGTATGGATTTCGGAGAAGAAGACATGGCATTAATTTATAGAACTTGAAAATTGCAAGGTAGTTTCTGTAGTTAGAGTCTGCTATTATTTTTGGACCAGAGCAATTCATCAGAAGTTAAGAATTACAGTGTGTGTCTCCTGGCTGGGTAGCTGGCCTGTCAATTGCCATGTTGGGCCTGGCTGTTGGGCGAGTTGAGTGGTTGACCACAAGTCACGTGCCGCGTCCAGGCAGCGTGCGCACCGCGTTTGGATGGAAGAACCCCACCCTAGCTCATATACTTTCGCAGTTTGAAGCCTTGCAGGACATTGACTACTAGCTCTGTTTGGGTATAAGATCATTTTTGCTCCAAACATAATGAATAAATATATTATAAACAAATAAAATAGAGAATAATTATATTGAGATTTAATAAAATGAAAGTATTTTAATATATATATTTTTCTTGAGATGTGTAGGATGGGTAAAAAACGATTACCCTCTAGTCATAATTATTTGATGTACTATTTTTAGTGTAAATATAGAGTACTCCCCTCCGTTTTAAAGTATAAAACATATTTTGTTTGTTTTAATTAATAATAATTATTTTATAATAATATTATTTATGTTATACGTCTATTTTGAAATTAGAGACCGGTTTAAGCACTCTCTTTTTAAAAAAAATGTGATGCAAAAGGCATAAGTATTTTATATGGATATAATAAAATTATTTATTGCAAAAGATATATTATAATAAAGTAATTGTAGATCAAAATATCTAACAAACCAAAATATGTCTTATATTTTAAAATATATATTTTGAAATGAATGGGTTTGGCTTTAAGTCGTCTGTCGTCAACGATATCTTTGGCTGATTGCTTGAGATTTTCTTCGGTTACAGCTTATAAGGGCAACCACAATGTTAATGTTTATGGTGTACTAGTGGGTCCATGAATAGTTGATTATTGTTAAACTCTCTCCTACAATGGTATGACTAAAATTTAGCAACAAGATGGGTCCACTAGTTCATCACACAAAGAAGAGAGAAAATATTTGTTTTATTGCATGGGTTGATCTCAAGGCTAAGGTCATACTAAGCTAAAGCCTATTTTTCATAATGTATATGCTCATTTTACATGTGCAATCATTGTCTTAAGGCTAAAAGGCTAACTTTTTGACTAAGCTTTTTTTGATTGATAGGAATCTTATATCTTAACAAAAGAAGGGAACTGCCGTGGCACTGGCATGACGTTCTTGAAATGCTCTCCGACCATAGTTTGACTTTAAAAATGCAGGCCAACACGAAAAAGGAAGACCCGCGCCTACGAAAACCAGAACGAGTGGTCTTCTAAAAACAAAAAGAAATCTTCAAGATTTTGCGCAAGACTTTTCACTGGGATTCAAACATTGACTAACATTTTGGCAAATGCAGGTAACACGAAAAAGGAAGACTCAGAATGAGTTGTCTTTTAGAAACAAAAGGAAATCTTCAAGATATTAGTAAGAGTATTCATGGGATTAAAACATGGACTTAAACATTTTGGTTAAGATTCGTAGGGCTTTACCCTCTCCGAAGAGAAGGAGCCCTTCCAGAAATTCTCAGTGGCCCTGGCGGGCCAAAGAGGGGGTTTGGAAATAGTTTTCAACCAGCAATTGACGCGCCTCGGTATTACCTCACTAGCTGCGTCATTGCCCCAAGCGCAAAGATACTTCCCTCGCTTGCCCCCCTCCCCAACTTATACCCATCGCGTTCCCCTTCCTCTCACCCAACTACCGAGGTGGTACTAATATCGCAAAAAACCAGCACAACAGCGCATCGTATCACCCAGAGCCGAAGCTGCATGGGCCGAAAGCCCAACTCTACTGGGTACATGGCCGGCCCATAAGGGATCTAGAGCTCGGCGGCCTAGTCTACTCTCCTCTTCGTCCTCTCGCCGCTGCAAACCTACGGCGCGCTAGCCTCTCCGTCGCCTCCGGCTCCGTCTGCTCGGGTTCTAAACCCTCGCCGCGTATAGTAAACCCCGGCGGCCCAGACGGCGGAGGGATGAAGACGAGGTCGCAGACGGCGCCGAAGCCGCTGAAGACGGTGCGGCTGCCGCCTGTCAAGCCGCGCCCCAAGCCGCCGCCGCCGCAGTCGCCGCCGTCCCGGAAGAAGGGGCAGCCCCTCGTCGACCGGCGCCGCCCCAAGAAGCCCCCCACCGCCTTCTTCTACTTCATGTGCGTGCGCGAGCCCCGCCGCTATCTCGGGTTCCTCCTTCTTCTCTTTGTTCGGATTTGCCTGCGCTGTCATTCGTACGCAGTACTGTGGCTGCTCTGGTTCTGGCCGCGAAGCGATTGGTTCTGGTGTTACCGGGGTTTATTCTTCCAATTGATCGAGACGTTCCCTGGCATAAACTAGAATATTTTCTAGCAGCTCTTACCCAAGAACTTCGAATTGAGTAGAGTTAGTTCCTTGGTGCCTTGGTGGTAATATGCTTCAGCAAATCCGCATGGGTGGTCCTTGAAAGCTTACAGTACGGCTCTTAGGCAAATTCGTTGTAGGTTAGAACTTACTCCTACATTTTAAGGTCATACTGTGTGTCTCAATCGGAGATCCATTTGTCAATCCGGTCAAGGATGGACTCAGTTGTTGCAGGGCATAGCTTTTAACCCCACGTTTCTGTAAATTGGAACTGTTGACATCTCATTTTGGAATGTTGGGATCTTGTTGAGTTGTCCTGTGAAATTATATATGATTGCCCTGTTCTTGGTCGCAATTCGATGGTTTGTCATGAAATCAGGCAGGTTATTTTGTGGTCCTATCTTGGGAGTTGACAGTTGAAACTATGCAACACTAAATTTTTCAGTACCGAAGTGCTCCCCTCTGCACCATATGCAAAGGGCGCCACCTTTGCCTCTGCTTCAACAGGCATATTTGATGTGCCAAAGCAGTCTGCTTATTGTACCTAGTCCACAATTTCACTGGAAAATGTGTAATTACTGATATAAAATGAAAAGCGCTTATGTTTTAGACTTGTCATGCTTTCGATGGTTACAAAGTGTTTTAGCTACTGATAGAGATTAATAGCAACATTTACATTCTACCAGAATTGTCTAGATGCTTTATACTGCATCCAGTCATCACCATTAAGCATAGTGCTTACTTCCTTGAGGTGTTTCACATAAATTTAGGTGTAACCGAAACACAAAGGTTACTCTTTTGTTTTTGCCTCTGTTATTTTCATCTCTTGTATCAAACCAACTCAGCCAAGTTTTACTGAAAAACTGTTATGTTCTGCTGAAGGGAGGATTTTCGGAAAACTTACAAGGAAGAAAATCCAAGTGTAAAATCAATGCAAGAGGTAAGTTGCCATCATTTAACGTTGAAGCTTTAAGCTACTTATTCATCTAACAATATATCTTACTCTGCAGGTAGGGAAGGCATGTGGTGAGAAATGGAATACAATGACATTTGAGGTTTGTAATTTCCCCTTTACATAGTGATGTTTGTGGTCAATTAGGTCTCTAGTCACCGTAAAATTTCTCCCAAGTAGCAAACCATGCTTCTTTGTAGCTTTTGAAGCCAAAACTTGCCCTACCAAAATGTTGGCATTGTGAGTAGTAATTTGGCACCATTTGGTTTGCTACCAAAATTTACCTACACACAAAAGTTGCCAAAAATCTGAGCAGTGCCAAAACTTGCCTATGTTTTGGCATTGCCAATATTTTGGCATGGCAGCAAACCAAACAAAATGGTTGATAGAAACATGATGGCACTGCGAATCTGTACATGTGGAGTGGATATGTAATTTGGCTTATTCTTTTGTTTGAAAATTCACTTTATTTTGTAAAACAATCTGCGGAGAAACTCCTTTCTTTTTAAACCGTCAACCAGAAGTTCCTGCTTTAGTGTATTGTATTTGTAAGGCTTAATGTTGAAGTTTAAAACTAGATAACTAGATCTATTTATTCTTTCCTTGAATTTTATTGGTACAGCCTACAAAAAAATGATCATTGAGTCTAGGGAGTAACCCATTCTAAGGAAATAGCTGAATGAAAAGATTGGGCATATATTGCAACTGTAGAAGCTTCGTGGTCGATATGCTCAAACAGCTAAATTAATGCATTGACATGGACTGTAACTGTAGAAGCCCAAGAATGTACTTTGTAGGCACTACATCTATTATTCAGTTGGATACTGGTATACATGATTGGCCATTTATTCCCCCCCCCCCCTCTCCCTTTTGTTCAGTAGGTTCATTGCTTGTATGTTTAGTATAGTCACATTTCACAAGATTTGGTGCCAACTGCCAAGTACCCATGTTTGCTATATCTTTTCATGCTACCAAGCCATAGGGTAAACAAAAGAAGGTACTATTGCTGCGAAGCATATCAAGATCACCTGTGGATTCCTTAGAGCTTTAAATACCAGATATATAGTTTGGATTTTTTTTCCTTTTTAGAAACCATAGTTTGGTAACGGGGAAAGGCAAACTGTTGGCTCCAGCAGTTTGGGTTCACTCAAAGACTTCATGCAATCAAGCCAGAAAAGGTCGGGTGAACTATTTGTGTTGTTTTGAACTTTTGATTGGTAAATAGATATTTCCTTTGTTTTTTCAGACTCTTCTTTTGGGTTCTCAAACGATACTATATGCTTTCAAATTATCAGTTTAGTACACAGTGCTTTGACTATGTAGGAGTTCTGACTTTTCTGATAAAGAATAAAAAAAAGTTGCCTAGGCAACACGTAATAGCTCATATCACACGTGTACAACTTCATTTCACATTTTTGCACATTGCATTTTAGACATAAACTCATATCATACTGATGTCAACAATTTCACTTTTGTTCATTACACCAGGAAAGGGTGAAGTATTATGATCTTGCAACTGAGAAGCGTGCAGAGTATGAGAAGGCGGTGGCTGAATATGACAAGAAAAAGGTGGATTTTCCGCATATATTTTGCACGTGTTTTTTCGTGTCTATAAAATTTTCCCATGCATACAATAATGTTTACCTTATTTTCAATGCAGGAAAGCGGTGAATTGTCCGAGGAATCAGATTACGACTAGAGGTGAACGTGGGGTAGTTGTTCCGATGGTTCACCCAAGTAATTGGATGGACGAATCGATTTGTACATTACACTTTGTAATGGAATCTATATATAGTCAGTTTCCTCCTTATACTAGAGTGAACTATCTTCTTGAGATAAACTGATAATTTTAGATCCACGCAAGCTTCATGAAGCGGGTATTCACCGGTACACCACTTGCTCGATGAGAGAACAACTACTCCGTTGCACAATATAAAACGTTTTAATTTTTTCATCTATCGTCTAGACTCACTAACAACATTTATACAATTTATATACATACATGAATTTATTTAAAACCCATCTTATAATGTCGAAACAGGAATAGGAAACGCATCGTTGCAAAAAATGTGTTTAATTACAGTGCAGACCTTCTGCGAATAAATTAAATCAGTATGCCAATTGCAACATCAACGACTCCGTGGCCCAATGGATAAGGCGCTGGTCTACGGAACCAGAGATTCTGGGTTCGATCCCCAGCGGAGTCGTTTTTTTTTCGTCTCTCTTTTCTAAGTTTTCCAGTTCAATGGTTCTTCTGTTTGGATGAAATGTGAATAACCAAACTCGCTTTATTTGTTTTTGAGAGATCATAAACTTCTTTTTAAAAGGAAAACAACACGATATTGTTTTTTATTAAATAGAGAAGAATAAAAATATAGTTCTAAAGCAAAAGAAAAAAAAATTTCGTCTCTCTTTTCTAAGTTTTCCAGTTCAATGGTTCTTCTGTTTGGATGAAATGTGAATAACCAAACTCGCTTTATTTGTTTTTGAGAGATCATAAACTTCTTTTTAAAAGGAAAACAACACGATATTGTTTTTTATTAAATAGAGAAGAATAAAAATATAGTTCTAAGGCAAAAGGAAAAAAAAAGGAAAAACAACATCTCACACATCGATAGCTCCTAACACACAGATCCAGGAGAAGGTCAGCACCGAATCGGCCATCACTGAGCGTGACCGACCGCCGTTAGGCCAACAAGAAGACTGTAGGCGAGATCGCCCAAGACCCACCCTTAAAACCGACATGAAACCTCGCTCTATCCATATCTTTGGGGTTGAGAGAGAAAGGGTGAGAGAGAAGAAGGAACCACTTCCCTAGGCCCTCTGATGTGGTCATCTTGCCGAAACTAGGGTGCCGACAAAAGGGACTTGAATCTAGAGCGCGTTTGAACCGGTAGATCGGGAGGTTTCGGCAAGGGGCTGCCTAAACAACGTCTCCAAGGAGAGAAGCGACGGAGCACCCTCGCGACCATCCGTTGAGGTCTCCAAGAGAACCAGGACTGAGTTTTCACTCGGCTGCCTGCTAGAGGGGACGAGACGGCACGACAACGCCCTTAGGAGGGGAAGTGACGCCCGAGCGACACCGTTGCCGACCCGGCCAAAGCCGGGCTAGGTTTTCACCCGCCGTACATCCCCCGCTTATCCACAACTGCCGCCCCAGAGCTCCACCACCAACCAAACCTCTGTCGGCGCGTAGGCACCAAAGCACCGACGCCCCCCGTCGGTCAGACTCTGCGCGCCACCACTGGCCGCGCATCGTCGAGCCGCACCATCCTCCAGCTCCGCTTCCTGTGCTTCCCCGCGGTGCATCGGGCTCCACTGCCGGCAGTGGCACCACACAAAGCATCGGCCTCCACCGCATTTGGCATGTTGTCCTCACGCCGGCGCCAACCTCCCTCGCCGTCGGGAGCGCCACCTCTGCAGAACGAGGAGCGTCTCTTCTGCGGGCAAGGTCGTCGCGTGGGATCCCGCGTCGGCACCGGAGGCCGGAAGCCTGTCCGCCGAGGCCGAGAACGTGGTGACGGCGACGTCCCCCTACGCCACCCGCCGCCGACCGTGCCCCCGTCCTCACGCCGTGAGCTAGCGTGCGCTGCTCCGAAAGGACCTGTTGCTCGACGTCTTGCTGCGCCTCCGGGGCGACGAGGCCGTCGTGGCGCGTGCCCGCAACGAGTGTCAGTCGTGGTGCGCCGTGCTCACCGACCAGCTCGTTGACGCCGCCCGTCGCCTCCAGCGGCGGCAGGAGAAGCCGCCCCCATCGTGCAACAGAAGGCGTGCGAAGGTCGACGGGATCCCGCCGCCGCGCCACGGCCGACACCCGAGAGGCCCACAGATGGCCGGATCCGACGACGGCGGCGCTGAATCTGCCGTCCGCCTCACCGAGAGGGCTCACCGCCGGCCTCCCCTAGAACGGACGCCGTGCCTCCACACTCCCGCCTTAGGGACGCTCCGTCGAGAATAGGCCCCGCCGCCGCCATCCTGGCTCTTCGGCAGTGAACTCCGACGACGACGAGGTGGGGGACGAGAGGGAGAAAGGGCGGCGCGGCGTTAGGGGTTCGCCCCGTGTCGCATGCGGAGGGCGGCCACGCGGGGTGACTTTTCTAAGATTCCCAATCCAAACTTGTTTTTTTAAACCACTCTTCTATTAACCTTTGACATACTCGTAAGTAAATCTTCGAGGTAGAATGTAAATATGTAATCTGGGTACTCAGGCAGTGCATTCAACATCATTGGTTGCGACTTGATAGAAATTTCTCAGCATTGTTGCACCAAGCCTAGCTTGCGGCGGCCGGCGGCGCGGCGTAGAGCGACCTGAGCTGCCGGTCGATGAGCTTGCTGTGGTTGAGCGCGACCTGCAGCTCGACGTCGTCGGCCCACCACTGCTCCAGCCCATGCGCCTCCAAGAACTTGGTCGGACCTTTGGACGCCACCAGCATCCTCGCCACGCGCGCGCCGCCGCTCCCTCGCACCGCCGCCGCCCTGCCGCTCGCGCTCGCACTCCCGCTCCCTCCTCCGGCCGCCACGGTCGCCGTCCCGGCCGCCGCGTCGTTGTAGTAGCAGCAGATGTAGTCGTTGGTGTTGATGTACAGGTGCGGCAGCCACCTGCCCATCCCCGCTCGCGCCAGCGTCGCCTTCGCCTCCTCGCTCTCGCCGCCGCCAGCGTCCGCCGCCTGGGAGGAGCCCCCGTAGTAGGGGATCCACGACCGCACGCGGCCCCACAGCTCGCCGGCCGTCTCGGCGAAGCCCTTGAGGCTCATGGCCAGCGACACGGACGGCGGGTTGAAGACGTGGCACTCCACGAAGACGCCCTCCTTGGCGAGCGCCTTGCCCACCTGCAGCGCGAACCCGGCGCCCAGCGAGTGGCCGCCGATGCACACGCTCCCGGCGCCGAACCTGGCCGCCGCGGCGCGCAGCGCCCCGAGAGCTCCGGCGAAGCGGACGGAGCCCTTGAGGCTGTCCCACGCGAGGAACCGGAGGTCGTCGGTGACGTCCCGCCGGAACGTGGGCGCCTTGAGGAGCGTGCCCCGCAGCGCCACGACGGCCGCCGGCGCGCCGGTGGGGCGGAACGGGATGTAGTCGTACAGCGCGGCCTGGCGATCCCACTCCAGCACGGCGCCGTAGACGGAGCCGTCGCGCTCGTCGACGAGCACCTGGGCGAGCCTGTACTTGAAGGGGCGCCACCACTGCGGCGCCAGGCCGGTGCGCTCGTCGCGCTTCTCCTGCCGGTCCAGCTCAAGCAGGTACACCCCCTGGATGAAGCACGCGATCACCATTCGCCGGTAGTTGGCGTTCTTCCTGCATGCGCGCGCAACACCACAAAGTGAGAAGCCGATGTGCAACTGCGCAAGTGTCATTTTTTACAGGGTAAATTATATTTTTCCATCCCATTTTAATCATCCCTTAAGATGTTTGAAGTCTTTCCAAAATAATCATCATCTAACAAATAAAAATGTAATTGTTTATTTGCAATCAAAATTAATTTTTAAAACTGAGCAATTCACGAGACACGAAGCGAGAACCTTAATATCGATGAGGATTAATTTAAGAATGATGAATGTTTTTTATCCTTCGTCTTGATGCCCTTTGTTTAGGGGATGATCAAATTAGAGTAGGGAAATACTCTCTAGTCATAAATATTTTTTTAAATAAAAATTGACATGATTGTGTCTTTTCATTGAATAAAGAAGAAGAAAAATATCCCGAGAGAAAATTAAACAATATGCTATACATGGAATGCTACACTAAATTACACGGTAACTCATGTTTTACGCTCGCCAGGCCCCAGGGCCTCCTCTTTAATTGTAGCTAGAAGAGTGTGTGACGTCGCCTCTTTTTGATTAAAAATTCTTCGATTTCGCTCCTTCCAGATTTCCCACCCCACTAGAAGGATTAAAGATCGTAGGCCCTTTTTCGCGACTCCAGGCGTGGTCGTCAGGTTTTTTCATCATTGTTGTATCGAGTCAGCGTCTTCCCATTCTGTCGGCTGTAGGTGTTGGTATCCTATCCAACTAGCCACAAGACCCCAAATACGTTTGAACTATCTGCATGTAGCCACCAAATGTAAAGCAGTCTTATTTGAACTACGATAAAGAGGGCATTGCCCGTTGTTTATCGGATTATTTTAGAGGCATAAATGACATAATTATCAAATTCGAAACTACTTTTAAAACTTTTTATGACTATTTGCTTGAAATTTAAAATATTAATATTTAAATCAGTTTTTCAACATGATAAAAATATATAAAATGTCAAGAGCAAGGTTATAATGCACCTATCGAATCTAGAATTCCAGTGTAAAATATGACTTATACGGAGAGAGAGAAAAATATATTGTTAGGAGGTAAGATCAAACCGTTGCCAATAGTCTAGAGTGTAAAATAAGTTAGGAGGTTAATTACTCTAGTAAAAACATTTGGGGAAGTAAAATGGATCGTAAGTTTTCTTAACTTATTTGTACAAGGCCAGCAAACCGAGTCGTAGAACAAATTAACAACTCGAATCCTAAAGCCAACGCCGTCGATTGGATCATCGATAACCCCACAAAAAGTTCAAGCATCGCGAACAAAACATGAAAAAGAAAAAGAATAAGATGAACAATCCTTACTCGACAAACATTGTAAAAGAAAGACATCTTAAAAGTGAATAGTTAAATGCCTCGAGACTAGAGACGACCCGTGGAGACGTCGATCGGAGGCATGATCCTTCACATCTTAACTTTTGTGCAAAGTGTGCAAGAATAACTTACCAGCTCGAGCGAAGGAGGTCTCTCCAGGTCGTCGACGACAGGTTGCGTGGCCCATACACATGGAACTCGAACGGGCTGGCCGCAGCCGCCGTCGCCGGCGTCACTGCTTTCTGCTCCGGCGCCGTCTTCGCCATCCGTTCCTTTCGGCTTCAAGAGTACGCAGTGACGCAAAGGGAACAATACGCACAGCTCGCTAATAAGAGGAGAGGCTTGGAGGTGGGATGATATGCAGTTCGGCCCAAGAAAGTATCTACAGAAAGCGCCAGTGAACTTTTTATCCTTCGGTTTTCTTTTACACCAGCGGCTCTCTTTCATCCAAACTAAGGGAATATAGAATATGGAACCTGCTTCTTTCTCCTCTCGGTTGTGCACTACCATGGTATAAAGTCGGTACCTACAACTGACGAAGTTTTGTTCTTGCTGTCGTGCATAACCACTGGCCAGCTTTTGAGCTAGCCATGCATGATGCACCGAATTGCAGTAAAGTACGGAAGGGATTATATGCTCTACGAGAAGCTTCTCAAATGGCTACAATTGGCAGAATAACACCTTCCCTCTTTTGTTTGGGCTTATGAGCTAAAAAGCCGAAGCCCAAACATGCATACAGCTTTTTTGTTAGGCTTTTCTTAACGTCATAAGCGCATACTATCAAAACAAAGACTGAAACAAAGACTAAGTTTGTGTACTTCTTTTAGGGCTTATTAGCTTACGCTTTTAAGTCAGCTTTTTGGCTTATATGATTTATAAGCAAGTTGATTTAAAGTCCTAAGTTCAATAGTGGAGTTATCTCTCCGCCTCACATAAGCCAAAAAAAGCTCTTTCAACCTAGCTTTTGGCTTAACAGTGTGAATGTTGCTTATGACTTAAAAGAAACAAATGAAAAAACTGTTTGTTATTTAGGCTTAGACTTTTCAGCTTATAAGATGGCTTATAAACCTAAACAAAGAAGTCTTAGCTTATGTCGATTAGAGTTAGGACTCTACCCTTAAATTTGAGGCTCAAAGGCCACCAACTTATAAACCATAAAAGCCGAAAAATCAGCTTAAAAGCCTAAGCTAATAAACCTAGCCTAAACAAAGCGACTAATGACGGCTGCATACAAGAGATAAATCACACGGGGGCTCAAAATCACACGCAGATCTATAGGGGTAAGCAGTAAGACCTTGTAAATCACATGAGGATGAAGATGCCTTTCAATTGTGTAGATTTGTACAATAACATGCTGTAGAAACGTCTTTTTTTTAAAAAAAAACTGTAGAAACAACTTTACATGCCAACATTTTCTGAAGCTAAATCTAAGAACCACTCTCGAAGGAAAACTCACGATTAGTTGTCATGACCATGAAACTACTACAGCTACTACAGGACATAAGGGAGGACATACATAACCTGGACTAGCTAGCTGGTAGGTCGTCAGTGGCAGAAGAGGCCTGTTTTTCAGCAATTAACTTCTCCAGGCGTTTCTTGAGATAAGCTTGCCTGAGTTTCTCTCTACGAGCAGCCTCCTGTTCTTGTCGTCGGGATTTCATCGTTGAAGCCTTCTGCCTTGCCTCACTTACTTCCTCATGAACCTCCCTGCAGAATATTATGGCACAAGTCAATAGAAGGCCTGAGACATAGTATTATCATAATGTTAACAGAACCACATAAGTGTCAATGTTGGAAGTACTCTAAATGATATCACTTGCTGGCTGATGACATAACTGCACATTTAAGTGTTCAAGAAAGAATTATTTATCTTGGTATTTTTACAGATTAGGCTCTTGATGAACTGTCATTACTGTTTTACTGGAACTAGAAGGCCTTACATGAAGTGAATGAACACAGCTTGTAAAGATTTGCAAACGGTCCTGATCACATGAAGAGATCTGGACTTAAGCATGTAACCTGTTTGGGGACACACTGCCGTTATTAAGGATTGGTACAATTGACTATTGCTATATGGCCATGCTAAAAAGAAATGTTTGTACACGAAAATGCGCAAAATACCAGCTTTTTAGGAAGCAAATTCATGTTGAATGGTCTACATAATCATCAAATGACTAAAATGGAAGGACAACCAATTCTGTTTTTTGTTCTTCTTCAGTGTCAGAGCAATACATATGCTTTGAATTCTAAAAACAAACAACAGGCAATAAATAGAAACACACAACAAAAATAAATTTACTTGTGTCAAGTCCAGAGAAAACAGTACCTTACAAAGCGCTTGTGCTCATCTCTGTCAATAGTAGTGCCAGTTCGGCCAAGACCCATTGGTTTGGCACTTGACATAGAATCATCATTGTCATTTTCTGGTTCTACCCTGTCAATAACACTCTGGCTCTCTGGTTGCCGAGGGTCATAGACATGATCGAAACTCTTTTGGAAAAAATCAACACAATATTTTTCCTTGTCTTCTTCATCAGGTATATCGCCTCTTGATAATTTTTCATACAATTCTGCCTTCTTTTCTAAGGCAGCATAACTTACTGAACCATCCTTCAGAGCTTTCAGCTCCAACTTATCTCTGTTGCAAAAGCAAATATCAAAGTAGGCAATAGGCATTAGTGCTGGTCAAGAGCATGAGCAAGAGGGGAAAAAACACAGGTAGCATGTCATGGACGTCATATTAAGCAAAATACGGAATCAACATTCTTAGAAATGCTACATGAGAAAAGTGCAAAGGGGAGAGTTAGCTGGTGATGTGTAGAAATGCTGAATGAGAAAAGGAAATTCTTCCTAAGAGCTATTGCGGTCAGGATTTCAGATGATTGGTCTGAGCAAGATGGAAGGAACATCAAATAGTAACATCTAGCCGTAATAGTTCTTTGATCAGATCCATTGTTAATTTCCACTAGTGAACAAAAGCCAAACTGTGTTCTTATGGAGAAATGACCAATGTAACAGAAGTACAGGCAATAGGCCCTACATTTGTTCCCAGATGTACAATTGCTAAAAGATACTATCTAAAATGTTTTACCTAATCAGATTCCATGACATCCAATACAAAGAAGCATAAAAACATTGATCTCCGATATGAACCAGTTACTGACATTGTTCTGAAGTAATTCCAGCTTGCTGCCTCACATAACCTAGCCTTATAAGCACAAACAAATCTAGTCATGTTGCAAAGGGGATTATTCATTTTGTTCAGAAAAGAGCGATGAGGCCTATAGATTGCAACTAAAATATTCCGTTCATCCTCCTACTACTAGATCATATGAACTGTAACCATTTCAAGGCATCTAATACCTAACAAAGGGCAGCAATTGGGACTGATTCGTCAATTCCCTAGATACTTATCAGGTTCAATAAGGATGAGTAAGGAGACGTACTTGTGGGCGCGGGCATCGACGCCGGAATTCTTCGCGCCGAGGGGGTCACCGGGCGCGGCGCGCTTCTTGGCCCGGCGGAACTCGCCCGAGGCCGCCGCCGCCGCGGCGGCGTCGTGGGCAGTGGGCTTTCGGGCCTCCTCCTGGGTGCGGTAGAGCTGCGCCTTGAGGTCGAGGATGGACGCGGCGCCGACCCCCTCGATGGCCTTGTGCTTCTTCGGCATCACCGCCGACTCCGTCAGCCACCCCAGCGACTCCATCCGCCGCTCCCTCGTCGCACCCCCTGCTTCCCCGGCTCCTGCTCCTGCTCCTGCGCCCTCTGCGCCGCGGTGACCGAGGCCGAAGGCCCGCTCTCTCCCGGCGACGACATCGCCGCGGCGGCTTGGGGAGGGATCGGTCGCCGCCGACTCGCCGGTGGGGAAGAGAGGAGATGGGAGGTCGGCGGAGGAGTGGGCTGGGCTGGAGTTGTACTCGTTTTGGTGGGCTTCTTCCACGAGATGCAGCCCAAGTAGACGCTTCCTTTCCCTTTCCAGGACATCTCGCTGGCTCGGTGGGCCCGGCCGCGCAGTGGCACGGAGCTCAAACATGTGGCGGGGCTTCCCTCCTCTTGTGGTGGAAGGCCGGTCCGGTGACGCCGCTCGCTCGCCACGAAAAAAAGGGGAAAAGAGAATTGAAATCCTCTTTTTTGCCACGCCCGAGTTACCTGCGAGGTCGAGGAAGAGGAAGAGGAAAGCGTGAGCCATGGCGTGCAGCTTCCCGCCTTCGTCCGCCACGAGGCTCCAGGCCGTGGACGCGGCGGCGGGGGGCATGAGGAGCGGCAGGGCGCCACCCAAGATGGCGGCCGTCTCCCCCGCGCAGAGATCGTTGGGTGCCGGCTGCAAGGCCGCGGCTGCCCGGCAGGAAGGCGCGACGCAGGACCCCGCCATCTCAGGTACATCTCCTCGACTTCGGTTGTTTCAAGGATTCAGATGTCCTCTGTTGTGTTGTCCAGAGAAGATGATGGAGATCTGGCGTGTAAGCTGGCCTAACTAAATAATTAGTAGTCCATGACTGCTTCAGTGTCTCTTCACTCTCAGCTGTATGCTCATGCTTGTGTAGCCATACTGCTCTAGCTTGTCAATTCGGTGCATAGCCAAATATGTTAAGAAATTGTGAATTCAATTCCTCTGCAACCCGCGTAAATTTCAGAAGTATTGTAGTATCATTGAGTTGTGTTACTGTGTTAGGCTGTCAGAGGTTTTTCTTATTTTCAAAGGAAGTCTGTCAGGGATTTGAAGTATGGGTACTAAAATATATTATTAGTTCATTTTGTTGCATTGAACATATAGCCTACTTGTTCCCATGAAATCTACTTCCGTTGCCAAATGGCTTTACATTGACATATTCTGTTCTGAAGTTTCATCGGCGCGCACCCAGTTGGATCTCTTGGAGCAACTGACATCCCCTACATCTGATGGCGTTGGTATGTTCCACACAAAACCTGCAGTTCTGTATCTTTCTTTCTCATTCATGTCCCAAAATTAGCATCTGTGGCAACTAATCAATGGCTTATCAGGCCTGGAGAACGGTGCTCCTACAGAACCCCGTGTGCGAACTACTATCCGGGAGCAACTTTCAGCTCTGATCGGTGACAGGGATGGCGAGTACACCCTCCCATTGGGCAAGAAGCTTAAGGAAGGTCTGAAGAGCCTCAACTCCCTGACCGTCTCCCAGAGGAGGAACATTAAGAGGCAGGCCCTTCTCACCAAGGTCAGTGGACGGAACGACTCGGTGTTCTTCGCCACCGTTGGCGCATTTGTCCTAGTGCCGCCTTTGGCCATCTTAGCTATTGCAGTCCTAACTGGTTATGTCCAGCTCTTGCCATGAACATGAAGGTGCATGTTTTTCAGTAGTCATCTTCAGACCTTCAATATATAGGATCATACTTTTGCTCTGCAAGAGAAACTGTATATATATAGTCAGAATTGTATATGGGTAAGTAGGTTTGGTCCATTTTTATCTGCTTGCTACGGTATATGTGATGCTGTAACTTGTAAGAACTAGATTTGCCATAAATTTAGCACAAGGGGGCATCAATAGAATAGATCTAAACACAAATGGTAATGTCTGAATAAGACAAGCAATATCATGTTATACAGAGATTCACATTGCATACTTGCATATATGTACAAAATTATATACGCACTATAGTCCCATATTTGTAATCACTTTTTATAATTGGCATGGAAAAGGGTTGCTTCTACTGATGCTGCAACTTGAAAAAGAAAAACGTCTGCAAAAAGAACATAAATAATAGTAGATAATCATCTCTTGCCTGAGAAATATAATGTTTCATATCTGTACTTTTCACAAACAGTACAAACGGTGGTTTGAAACAAAATCTAAAATGCACAGCACAAGATACAGGAACAGAGGCACCATAATCCTCTTCAATCTCAGTAAAGTATAGACTGTACAGTGTTCAAGGCACACCTCTCAAACCAACAAGTTATCAAACCATTGAGCAGCATTACCATCTTTCTCAGCAAACTTTACTGCACCTGCCCTCCTAAGTTGTCTTTTTGTTTGGGCATCTCACTCTTGCACCATACCCAATTCCTTCCGAAGAGTTGTTGGATAGGTTTTGCGATTGTCGGTAGGTCTTAGCTGCTCGATAGGGGCATACCCTTGCTTCATCATGTAGCTCCATCTGTCTATCAAGAGGTAGAAGAAAAGCAGTAAGGAGAGCTCGAAAGTAAGGAGGCCGGTCCAAAGCTTCACGCTCTTTGTGGTTCTCTCATGGTATGTGTGAAGGCCAATGTAGACATTTGTAATGCCAGTTGTGCAAATTGCGATGCCGAGAAGCCAGTGGAGGAAGTACCACAAGCTCCTTACCTTAACACCTCTGCACAACACAAGGATAAGGCATATAGATAAAACTTTGTAAAAATCATAAAAATTTCTCAACAATTGTGTCAAAGGGAAGTAGATTTCTTCTACCTTTCTGGTCTGAAGAAACCGATAAGGGGCTGGAGCCACATGAATCCATACAATGCTAATCCTACTCTCTGGTGACTATTACTGAATGAATTCTCAAAGTTCATTAGTGACAGAGCCGCGCCGCCAGTAGCAAGAAGGACAGCTGCAATCTGCAAACTCAATCGGGCACACAGTATTATCTGATGTTCTATAAAACAACAAGAAAAACAAACATTTTTAAGCAAGCTATTATGTCCTGCAGAAGGTGCAAACCTGAGAAATGACATGGCAATAGAAAAGGACTCTGATGCATCTGCCGCTTTTAGATTTGCTCGACATTCTAGCTAGTATTATCCCTACCGGCATCAAGAAACCAAAAGAAGACCAGTGGAACAATGCATGTAGCTTGAGCTGAAATAATACTTTGGGTGTCATCTGCAACAAATGTAATTGTTGCCATCAGCAACCTAACAATTTTCTACCAAAACAATTAATAGAAACAACTAAGACTTATTTTCTGGATTTAACTCAGAACTATATAAATTAGAGCGTGATTAAGAAATCTCAGATGTAATAAAAACATTGATACCTCCAAAGTACGTCCGGTCTTGTTGTGGCTTTGATTGAGATTCGCTGTGGAATTTGATTTGCCATCAGACGGCGCAAGAAGCAACAGAACTAGAGAACTTGTGAACAGAAAGAGCAGTCTCTTTCTTGCAGATACAAACATTTTTGCTAGTCAATTCAGCCACACCTATAACATACAAGCCACCAAGAGTTCTACAATAACGAACCCTCAAATCAAGCCTTGGCAGTGGACTAATTGCTAAACTGGAGAATGGCCAGAACACACAATATGCTCCTCGAATTGAACAATGGCAGGAGAAGAGAAGCTGCAAATCGGTATGAATCCCCTTTCCTTCACTCACTCACCTCACCTCACCTCATGCTACCTCAAAGGCATCCTTGCTTCCTCTCTGCCAAGATTCTCACTGCCATAAATCCCAAGAACAGGAAAGAGAAACCTGTCTGAACTCTGAACTAAAGAACCCAAAATTGCCTTCTGAATCTCTCCTCACAATGCGGTGGCTACCAGTCCAACAGGAGACGAAGATGGCGAACAACCTTCATAGCCAACCGACGGGAGCGATCTATATCAAGCAACGATGGCTCAGTTGCTGTTGCCGTGTGGCCCGTGGGAGATTTTGATATGAGCACAGCAGCGAAAGGTCCTGCAAATATACTACGGGGTGGACTTAGCGCTGCTGCGCGTGGGGCGGGGGTGAAATACTGATGAAACGAGAGGCGCTTTTGGCCTTTTGGGCGCATTTCGCCGAGCTTTTGCCGCTCCGTGGATGGCGTGATGATGGCTGTGGTAGGCCGGCGCGCCGGGAAGGTGAGAGAGAGAGAGAGAGAGAGAGAGAGAGAGAGGCTTTTGCTGTGGTGGTTCGGTGCGCGCTGCAGGACGCGGCAAAGCAACGGTTTGCTGCTCCAACTCTCTAAGCTCCGCGCGAAGATGTGCCTCCAGCTGAAACGCAAAAGCAAAGAGTCATCAAACGTTTGGTTCTGGAGTGCCGGCCAGGTGTCTGGGGTTGCAGAAATTCGCTTTAACATTTTTCCTGGTGGTAATGGTATCTACCGTTTGCAGAAGAGTTGTTATCTATTAGTAGTATTCTATTATCAATATAATCACTAGTAAAAGTTTTTACTAACCTCAACATTCTACTTGGAGTGATATCATAAATATATACGATTCATTGGATTGAAAAAGATAAACAATTTAGATTGATTTCTACTCCCAATAAAAATCATTGTAAAACATCTTGTTATAGAAATAATAAAACTCATTTTTCGACAAAAAACTCATCTTTTTTTAAATTTAATGAACCATTATATTATCTACTGGCAGTGCCCGCAGAGACCACCATGAAGATACTCCCAAGCAGTATAAAATGGGAAATAGAACACATATATATCACAGTGTATTTGGTGTTGCATGTTCACCAACTCTCTGCATGTTTGATGCTTCAATAAATTCATGGGAAAGTGTTTTCATTCCTTGAGTGAATATCTTGTCGTTTTTTTCATGTTATCTAAATCCATGTATGGCTTTTGCTAATATACCTCCTGGCTAGCTACGGAGTAGCTATCATTTTGATCCGTGTGATTTTTGGCTGCAAAGGAAAGAGGAAAAGATTGATAGGGCTGGGAGATTTGCATGGCGTAAGAAGCCGCAAAGCTACTAGCAAGTCGTTGCTAATGGAAGTTCAGTTAACGAGTCCGTGTCATGTGCCCTACTCTGGCTCTCATTCTTCTCTTCCTGGAGGATTTTTGCATCTAACTATCGCTCGCACCTCGCAGAGTCTCAGTTGTTCATTTTTGGAGCTCAATGTTTTTACTTGCAAAACCATATGATCATTGGTTACGTTTCTTGACGCTGCAATGGTCGAGTGAGTATTATGATGAGTGGAGTTTTACTGTGTGAAGTGGTGACGGTATATATTTATATCTAGATGATGTGCATATGTGATAGTGATGCATGTAATCATGCCTTTAACATAACTAACCGTTTTGTGACCAAATGAACTGATTGTCCTTAACGGTTACTCATCGTAGGCAGATCAATTGCAGATGGCCACTGTGAAATTAGTTGGTGTATGTATGCTGCCTGCAATTCCACGAGTGAAAGATTTTGGACTACATTTTTTTTCAGAACCATTACTTTCTGAAAAATGAAGGAATCCAGAAGATCAGAGATAATTAAGTTGTTAGTTAATGTTTACATCAAACTGTGTCTATGCCGCACTTTTACTCTTAAAAAAGGTTAAAGTTTGTAATGATGGGTTTATAGAAAGAGCTAGATAAAGCGCCTAATTAAAGAACAGCAATTAGGCGACAATGCTTATAATGACTGGCCATTTTTATACTCCCAAATTCAATCATTTCTCCCAGCTTTGCCTAACGTTAAGTAGCCACGGCGGAATCAGACATGGAGACTACTGATAATTGACAAGATAATGTTGTAGAAATCTCTAACTCGCATGTTACACGCTGACGAAATTATATACTCGCAAACATACTGAAACGCTGGCCTCCCAAATGGCATGCAGGCTATGAGTTGTATACTTGGGGCAGGCAACAACAGAAAGAAAAAAAATAGTCCAGCAGCAGCCTCACTCATGATATTCTGGTCCAATGCTCAGTTTGTCCAAGGATCCACCATGCATGGCCAGTGAAAGACCAGTAAAAGGTTGAGTAGTATGTCAGCTTTTGGTCTCCATATGCCACCATTATGTGGTTCTTCTCCTTTGTAAGGTGTACAAACATTTTTCAATCCCATCGAGTTATAAGAAACTGAGTACCATAAATTTTGGTATCCATCATGTCATCTTTGCACTGAGCATTGGTTTGCAGTTAGCACCACAGGTACAGGGCCTCAATGCCACTGAATCTTGTTAGTAGAACACTACAATTTACAAGCACTGACACAGTTGGATTTGGGACCAACATGTCGTTCCAAGAATACAATAAGCGATGTATTTTACAATCTTGCATTGTGGTACACACAAACTAGGACAGTTGAGATCAACATGTTGTTGCGGAAAACCGATACAGTTGAGCCGCCCAACATGCTGTTGCGAGCACTGATAGTCTGATACACGGACGGTTGCTGCAGCTTGATCACCAACTTACTTTCTTAGAATATAAGGGAGTCAGTAGCTAGCTAGCTATAGCTAGATCATGAAAATGCATTTCATTTGAAGCGTAAAGATGCCCACCATCTGCTTTCCAACAACCGCAATTCACCAATGATCGCCACTGGAAATTCGGTTCCTGGATTAGAATAAACTGCTGAGACCCATTAGGGCATCTTCAACGCGGTGTTTCAATGGGTGCTTTACAAGAGAAAACCGGTGTTTTTCCCTTGAACCGGAACAACGAGACGCTAATTATGTGGAGTCGCTGCTTCAGTAGGCGTCGATGCCAAAGCGATGCTTAAATCACGTAAAGGAAGTTACCGAATCTACATATGCTGCAGCCAATTTGGTTGTTGTGGCAAACCAACGAATTTTAGCACCGCCTATGCATCTTTGCATTGGGATAAGGAGCTCTTAAGTCAGGTGACAAAAGTCTTTATTCTTCTAAGCACCCACTAAGCACTAAGCGTGGAAGGTGCCCTTAGTGCCCTCTGATTAGGATTGTGGATTAGAAGTTTTATCTTATGAATAATACAGATTTGTAAGATGCTGATTTTGCGATGACATGTATAATTGTATATGCTAGTATCCAGGGTTCACAATCCCAATACTAGATTAAAAAAACCGCTCACGAGCAATGTTTTTGGATTTCATGGAATCCGTTAATATCCAATAAAAACAGATAAATTTCGGATAAATTTTATAAAAAAAATTAAAATTCAGTTTGAATTTTGTTGAACTTGACCGAAAACCGAGCTGTTTGTTTTTTCGACCCGGTCCGAAAACACATACAGTCCAATTGATGTGCTTCCAAAGGCACTGCATTCTGCTTGCCCTTTTTTACCCTCATTTAAGTGATCAGAATATCAGATGAGCTGGTGAATTTTTCATGTATGTTGCACCTAATAAGTTTTAAGAGAATGATTACAAAAGTTTGTTAGTACAGAAGAAGTGCTTTCCTGACCCCTGGAAACTTTGTCATTTCATTGTTCCTTTTTGTTAGATAAGATAAGCACAACATGCAATGTTCAGTGTATCTTTTCCATGAAGTGACAAAAGATCCGTTTTTAAAAGAAGAATGATCAATTTAGCTTTATCTGTACACAAAGAAAAGGGGAGGCAAATAACACCAGAGACAATTGTTAGAGGACTCCTTATAAATCTGTCTGCAAATTGCAATTGCTTTGCAAAATGATCATACCAGCTATGCTTTCTAGAACCTCGGTTATCTTTCGGATTTGCTGCTGGAATTTCATGTTTGTGAGCCCGAACCCAATTTGAATATATCTACATGGTAAGCCATATGGTTAGTGAACTTCACTGAACTTGAAGTTTGTAAACTGTATATGCTGCTAGAATTGCAGTGAAGCAAAAAACATCAATTCTTCAGGTAGCCAAGGTGCTTGCTTTGCAAGTTCAATAGGTTGAGATAAATATATTTTAGTTGCTGGTTTCTTCTTTATTTTTGTCATTGCATCAGTTGACCTTTATGTCTGCATGTCTTCAAACAATTTGATATGGTAACAACCGTTGCTTAATTTTCTCTGAGTGAAGGAAAATAAAAGGGCATTCTTATGCTCAATGATGGCTGTAAATAAAACACTTCTTGCAGATGAAACCATTATAAATGATTGAATAACCGTCAGGATTTAATTCTGTTGATGCGAGCAGTATGGTTTATATACACATATACTATGTCTTCTCGGGAGAAGATTTTACTTTTACATTTCGGAAAAAAAACTCACACATATAAACTATCTTCAGAGTTCATCTTCTTCGACCAAGTTTTTCAGTTTACAACATAAATTCATCTGTCACGGTTAGCTACAGTTTTGATATCAATGTCACATAACATGCTTCTTTTTATAACTTATAAAAAACAAGATTTGAGCGTGTGAAGAATTGAACATGAGACCTCAGAATTAAAACCACATATTTTTTTTGTCACTGCACTATCAAGTGATCTTTCTAGTTCTAACTTATCATCGGACATATGCAGTTAAAAAAACAACGTGATGCCATCTGTAATTAATGTTGTATCATGACACCGTACGTTCAATTAAACTTCTTTAAGATTGATCAGTCAATTATAGTTTAGGCATTGGAAGGAAAAAAAAGTGAAGGATGAAGCGAGTATAGTATCCATGAAAGTTGTCCTCCCCTTTTGCTTGCGTATGGTCCCAAAACTAGATGCTCTACAAAATCAGAATACTGTTTCCATCCCCCTTTCAATTGCTTTATCCCATGATAAAAACTGATTGCTACCCGCGTCAAAAGCTTGACATGATAGGAAAGATGGCACGTCAAAAGAGATTATGCATCATGGGTAGGGTAAACCGTAGACATGAGAACTGTTAAGTCATCCAACCATATTGTATAAACACAACTATCTTTAAAAAAACACGCATAAACAGAAATAGCTTGAAATATTAAGAAATTAAGGCCCTATGTAGGAAAAATCTCCGGCTCCCCCAAACAACCCAGTTTTTCCCCATTTTATGAATAAACTGCTAGTAAAAATATTAAAAATATTAGGCCTAGATTATCCATATTCTCACCGGTTGCTTGTCACAATCTTAAGCTTTCAAAAACATGATCATTCAAGGAAATTTTGTTAGTTTGCCTCAAAAGTTGAGGAGCATACTTAATTAGTTTTGCCACATAGTTAAGTGGCTTAGTAGATTTGCCACAAAGTTGAGGTGGGTATCCTATTGTTTGCCATATTGTCCATGATTTACTAGAACTACACTCTTTTTTCTCCCTTCATCTTCTTCCTCCGTCCATTCCCTCTCATCTTGTCTCTCTTCGTCAACTCCCGTGGTAATCACCACTATGACCAGCTCCACCATTGTTCCTGCATCAATATATACTATTCGCCTATTCTTCTTGTCATCGTAATTGCTCACGTTGCCCTGGTATTTTTATTGCCATTACCACCCTGTTGCGGCTGCTTGCCATCGCAACCACCACATCTCATCGGTGATATGTTCGCCATCACCAGCGTTGCTTGCCCACCGTCTCCATCGTAGCTTGCAACCTCGGAGCCCCATGTGGTCGTAGCTCCTTGCAACTACTTACCTCACCACACTGAAGTTGCTCACCCCTCGTTATAGCTGAAGCTCGCAGCTGTTGGCTGTCACATCTGCTCATGATTACTTGCCCGTCATTCCTAGTGTGATTGTTAGAAGCTCGTCGTCAATTCATCAAAAACCGTGAATACACGGGAAAAGAGGAGGAGAAGGGAAAATTTGTCATTTCATATGGCAACATGGCAAATAAGAGGCTATCCAACTCAACTTTGTGACAAAAGTGGGTACAAACCTCAACTTTGAGGCATATATCTATTTGCTCCTTCTCTATCTATACATGTAAGACCCTGTTTAGTTGCTGTAAAATTTTGTAAAGTTGTGGGATTTTGGACATGTTTTAGAATTTTGGAACTAAACATCCATGTATAAAGTTGAGATGTAAAAATTTTTGTTTTGGGAGGTTTGGGAGCCAAAAAGTGTAAAAAAATTTTGAGGAACGCGCTGGACTCCCCTACCCCGCGCGCATGCCTCCAGATCCCGTTCTCCTTCTTCTCCAGTCGGTGGCGGCGGCGGCGGCGTCCGCGGCATCGGCGGCGGCGACGTCGTCCTCTCATCCTCCCCGCTAAACCGCCGCCGGCGTCGCATCCTCTCCGCCGCATCCGCCGGATCGCGCCGTCGACGAGGCCGCCAGTGTCACGCCGGAAATTTATCCCAAATTTCCGACTATTTTATGTATTAAATCCCTCCGGGAATCAACCAGGTACATAAAATGACAAATTAATACACAGATCCGAACGTAAAATAAAGCGTAAACATAAAAATACTTACGAAGAGTCACTTAGTCCTCACACCCAAAAGCTGCAATAAAAGAAAGACGACACTAGCGGGGCTTGACTCCACTCCACGAGCAAACTCAACCGGGTCGGAGCCTTGGTCTTCTAACTCCATCTTCAACTCGAAGCACTACACTTCGAAAGGGGAAAATCGCAAGACCGAGTACAACCACCGTACTCAACAAGCCACACCAAGAAATGCAAACGTGCAAGGGAGACAAGAGTGGTTTGGGCTATTTTGCATAAATGCGGTTTACAAACATTTAATTATTTAAAAAATAGTAAAACAGTTGAGTAATTAAGGCAATATTAATCTTCCACGAACAACGTTATCCCCACGTTGAACAGGCCCAACCATTCCACCGAACAAAACCAATTCCATTAAATCAAATTATTCATTAGTGGGACTAATCATAGTGAATCGGTCAATCGCCCATAACCGCGGGCATGGCTATTTGAATAGTTTTGCTCGATCGAGTGCGCAACTTTACCCACAAGACACGATTCCACACATGTTACCATGCCCGAAGTACCACCATGATACGCAAAGGGAAATCGTGACAAGACCTTTCGCATAACTCCCTCTAACCAAGCGATACCACACCAAGGTTTCGCCCCCTCCCCGCAGGCGCGGGCAGCCCTCTCGTGCCACGGTGAATCCGGCGCCGATCAACCCGTAAAACCGGGGCCGACCCAACTCCATCACGCCCACCCTCACTAGGGTACGTCGGCGGAGGAAAGCTATACTACGGATCCAGTAGTTGCCCATTCGCTTGTGGTTTGCACGGTATGTCTTCCGGGGTTTCCCATGAACCGGTCCTTAATTGCCATGAGTGCGACCATCCAAAATCATGCACCCACAGCCCACCATTAAGTCAAATTTTAGTTGAAATAATTATGACCAATAAGACATGGTCAGGTGTATCGAGCTTGCAGCTCATCGGAGATTAGAATAAATAGTGTAATTATCCCATTTAGTGAGCTAGTGGTAATTAAGCATGGCTAAGCATATAATTCTAGCTAGAATCAACATCAGTGACTAAAGCTAGTCAAATTAAGGGCCCGTTTGGTAGGACTCCTGATTCTATGATTCTCTGATTCTAGATTCTGATTCTCCTGAATCAGATTCTGGAGAGAATCAGAATCGATATAATAAAGTAATAATTAGAATAATATTTTAGGTGATTTTTTGGTGATTCTTGGGATAAACTGGTTTCAGGTGATTCTGAGGAGAAACTGCTTTTAGGTGATTCTCACTCTCTATGTAAAACTGTTGAAACACTTGAAGTGATTCTTCTCAGAATCAGTTGCAAAATAACACGTTTGGGAGATATTCTACTGATTCTGTTGAGAATCAGAGAGGAGAATCCCTACCAAACGGGGCCTAACACCCAAGGTTAACAAAGGACGGATAACAAGTAAATAAGGCACAATTAAGGAGATAGGTATTCCATCATTCCATGTAATTAGCAAAGCAATGCAATTTTATTTGCAAACATAAAATATTTATAAAAATAGGATCAATATGCTTCAAGGGAAGTGTGACTTGCTTGCCTTGCGTCTTCAAACAAACTTCTGGACTCTTTCCCTCGCGAGCGCAGACTCTGAAAACGGCGGAATCTACACGCTGGCACGCAAAACAAGGAAAAAACCTAATAAAAACCAAATAACAGTACATAAAAAGTAAACAGACATGTAGAGCTTAATTTTAGATGAATTTTGCAATTTGAATGGCCCAATTTGGAGTTCGTATGAATTAGATATGAATTTTAGAAGTTTTGGACCATTTAAATGAATTCGAAATTAAGATGATTTATTACGCAATTATTAATTAATTTTGAGCTGGAAAAGGAAGTTTAAGACATCAGCTCCGATTGGTTCACGGGATCACAAGGGTTTGGGCGGCTAGGATTGAACTGGAAACAAAGGATGAGTGGCTCAAATTAAACCGAATGAATCTACAAAGATGAACGGCTTGGATTAAGTGACCAAGATTTGACTGGTTTAGGGTTAGGATGTGATACACATCAAAAGAGACATGGCACAAAGAAGCTCACACGACGCCGAGGTGGCGGCCACGAGCGACCACACAGCACGACGGCGGCGGCTCGAATGGGTAGCGACGACGGCGAAGTACGACGCGGCAACGACGAACCACGACACTCTGGTGAAAACGGAGTTCACTAATGGAGAGAGGACGGTGAGGCGACTCTTACCACTACTTACCCAACGACGAGCGGCGACGGGAGACGGCCGGCGATGAGATGAAAGCGGCGGCCGAGCTCGGGTTGGCGCGACAACGGCTTTCGGTGGCTTTCGGTGGAGGAGAGGTGGAGGACGGGCTTCGGCTTGCTTGCTATGATGCCGACGGTGAAGACGACAACGATAAACAGCGACGGGAACGGCGACGAGGCACGGCCGAAGTGCGAACGAAGGCGGCGACGCACGGGTCCACGGCGACGGGGGCCTTCCGGTGATGTTTGGCGCAAGGGAGATGGATGCCGGGCTTCCTTGAGTCCTTGCGGTGCCGAGGGAGGCGACGGCGCTGTCCGGGGATGGCCGAGACGACGGCTAGGGGCGGCTGAAAAGATGGCCGGCGAAGGATAGAGATTGATCTCGAGGGGGAGGTGGCTAGAGCACGGGAAAAACTCGGGAAAAATGAGGAAACCGAGGAGGAGATCATGGGGGTTCTTTTTATAGGCTTTGGAGGAGAGTCCCGCACGGGAAGAGAGGATTTGGCGCCGGATTTTTAGGGTTTATCCCGAGTTCGTCGGGATAAGAACGGGGCCGAAATTCGCGCGATTTAGCACGGGATTGAGAGGGATTTCATGGGGAAAACGTAGAGGAGATCGAGAGAAATCCGTTCCCGCGACTAATTTTTGATTTGGGCAAAGGATTAGGCCGGATTTGGTGGAGAAACAAAACCACGGTTTTCGGGCCTTTGTTCGGCACTGTAGAACGGATGAGGCTGAAGACGCTACTGTAGCAGGGGTAAAACAGACTTTTCGGTTCAAACATCCTTTAATTCTTATAAATACTTTCAATGTCCAAATAATTCCAAGAAAAATCCTGAAAATATATGAACACCCAAAGTATTTAATAAAAATATCTCCAGCTCATTTAAAGTTTATTTTATTTATTTAAATAATTATTGAATTGTTCTTTGTATTATTAAAATTATTTCTCGAGCTCCAAAATTTCACAAAAATTTCAGAGAGTACTTTAGGGCATATAGAATATTTAAAAAATATTTCCAGCCATGATTTTTAAAGGAAAATTTAATTTCCTTAATAGTTTCACTTGATTTACTTTGTTTTTTATTCAATTTCTAGAAAATAATTTATTAAATGATTTTTATTCCCGAACGAAAATCGGGCTGTGACACGCCGCCATCGCCAAGGCCGCCGCCGCCGCATCCGTCGCATCCGCCACATTTGGCCACCGTACGAGGCCGCCGCCGAGCCGGGGGAGAGAGGGTAAATCGTATTTTTATAGCATCTAAAAATTTTACACAGAAAGAAGTAAACACCTCTTGGATATAAACTTTACATCTAAAATATTTTAAGTGTAAAGTTTACACCCAAAGATCTGGCATTGATTAGATAGATCGTGTTATCGTGCCCGCACATCGTAAAATCCAATCTATGTTTAATATCATGGGTCACTTTAAAAGCCCGTTTATTCCGTATCAGGCACTTTAAAAAGTCCTTCTACAATTAATTTCTAAAACTATTAAATCATACCATAAAAATCTATAGTTGAGACTCCAAGCGTTATAATTTAAATTCAATAGTTGTATAAAATTCAAAATTATTAAATCATAAAAAAGTTGGGACTCCAACCTGGAAACGGCTTAATATTTCTTAATTACACATTTAAAATATTAAGACAATACATTTTGTACGATTTGGCGTTTTTTGATGGCACTATGGCAGGGTGTGGATGGTAATCAAGTACAACTCAGTATTTACTAATTATGGAATATTAAATCATAGAAATCTATAATCAAGATCCACACCGAGTACAACTTGGTAGTTATTACTCCTTTCGGTTTTAATGTATGATATATTTAATATATCAAAATGGCAGAATTAAAGGTCATCTTCTCCTAATGATTTTGCTTGTTTTTTTATGTGATTTTAGCAGGTGCAGTAGTAGAACATCATCTTCAAATCCTCAGGTGCTCTGAAAGTGTAACCTAGGCAACGAAAAAGCACAAGTAGGTTGGACAATTCAGCGTGTGTTTTTTAGTTCATCTTGATGGTTGATTTGAACAATCGAATTTGATTTGGTGCAGAAAGCACACATCCAGATTTGGCTCACCGATTAGAAATATCTCTAGATTGAGGCCTAGATCATTGTGTGTTACTCAACTGATTTCTTGTTCACGATTTTAAATTTCAGTGCTATTCCTACTGTTATTGCACGCTTAGTATATCTATTATATTATTAAAACATGCTTAAAAGAAAACACCGTGTTTAAGGCTAGAAATTTATACATTAATTGAATAAAATGAAAAAAAATCTTTAACCGATCATTGTGTCTAAATTATAACGATATAGGTTTATTGACATATTTATATACAAAATACAATTATATATAAATAATAGAAGTTAAGATATGTATATGAAATTTAAGCCTATAAAAATACTATAATATAAGAGTTATGTATAAAATCTAATACCTTATATAAATAAAACTAAGAGCTGTACATAAAATCTAAATATACTTAAAATTTCAGATGTATTTTAAATTCAACTCTACGTGAATTATCTCCATACAACTTACAACGCACAATTATCTAGGCCCTACTTATATAGTCTATAATAACAACCCGTGCAACTCGCGGATTGGGGACTAGTACTACTACTACAATTTTGCCAATAATCAGAGACTAGGCGCTTCTGTGGTTAATTCGTTTGGGCCGCTTTCTCCACGCATCCATGGACTGCTCATTGTCATCTGGGCTTTGCAATGGGCTACCGTGTGGAACTCGTTCCCATCCACGGCCGCGAGCCCAGCGCAGAGTCCAGATCGGACCCACATGTCAGCGGACTAACCGTCCCGTCTCGATCTCCCGGACTCCGGAGACAGTCCACCACCTCCTCCCCAACCCATCTCGCGCGCGACGCCTCGCTGCCGGCGATGTCCTCCTCCGTCTCCGTCGCGGCGGAGTGGGACCTCCTCTCCGACCGGTTCTACCGCCGCATCACGGTCTACTCCCCGCTGCCCTGGTCTCCCCCTTCCGCCACCGCCGCGTCCTCGTCCTCTGGCGGTGGCGGCGGCGGCGGGGGGAGCGGCGGCGTGCTTGGCCGCCTCGACCTCTCCACGCACATCGTCGCCGCGGCGCCGTTCGGGGGACCGATCGCCGCCGTCCGAGACGACTCGAAGATCGTGCAGCTCCACTCGGAGCCGTCCCGCCGCCGCGTCCTCCTCTACTCCTCCTCCGGCCACCCCATCGCGTCCTCCCCCTGGCCGCCCCAGCTCCCCCGCCTCCACTCGCTCGCGTTCTCCAGCTCCCTCAACCTCGTCGCGCTGCTCTCCGATGGCTCCCTCCTCCGCTTCCGCCTCCCCGATCTGAAGCCCAACCCTAGCTCCAGCCCCGTGCCCCTGCTCCCGCCGTCCTCCGGCGGCGTTGCCGACGCTGCCTTCTGGGGAGGCGGCGTGGCTGTCCTCACGGAGGACAACCGCGTCGTGGTGACCACGGACATCGACGCTGCAGACCCTCACCCGCGTGAGTTCGCCGACCCGTGCGTTGGCCAGGACGAGCAGGTGCTGTGCATGGCTGTGGTGGAGCCGCAGTTTGTCATGTCCGGGAGCCCAGAGGTACTGCTTGCGGTTGGTGATCGAGTGTTGGCGGTTGATGAGGATGGCGTTCACAAACTCGGGTTAGAGCTGGAGATTGGACCCGTGCAGAAGATGGCAGTTTCCCCCAATGGGAAGCTGCTTGCCGCATTTGCACACGATGGGCGACTGCTCGTCATCCCTACGGATTTCTCCAAGGTCATCTTCGAGTATGAGTGTGATGTAAGTTGTTTATATATATTGTGTTGTCTATTCTGTAGCATTAGCATGTATCTTGGTTCTAGGCATGCAGCAGTCGATGTACATTGATTCAAACTACAGCTATAACTGAATGGATATAATGAGGTTAATACTACTGTGAGGAAGTGGCAGTGAATATGCTAATCTGTTTCCTAGTTTACATTGTGCTGTTTTATGTCTGAGAACATAGCATCTCAAATACATTTGGGTAGTGCTAGTCCCCCCCCCTTTCTGGTTAATCAAAGATGCATATATGTTCAACAAATATGCAATGCTCACCGAGTCAACAATCGCGTTGACTTGTTATCATCCTTGGTGTACTCTTATTGTTATAACTGTGTATTTTCAATGAGAACTGCAACCTGTGCAGAAGTTGTGATAATTCTTTTATTTTATTATTGATCCTATGGTCTTTAAGCAATCATGGGCAGATGCCATAGCATGCAAACAAAGCGATTTCTGAATAAATTGTTGATTGTTGCCAAGTTGTACATTTTTGGTCGTGGCTGCAATGTCTTGAGTATATGTGTTTACCTGGTAATACTTAGTAACATGCTTAGTGGCAGTATACTGCAGATGTAGTTAAGCGAACCTTTCTTTTTGTGAATTGGAGCTTTTATTAGCACACTCCTGTTGTTTGACAGTACATTTGCAAACCTACCATACTCACAGGACAAGGACAGCATGGTATTGGACCACATATTGACATTTTACTTCCATTCAACCCCTTTTGCAGCATTACTGCAAGTGTTGATAGTGGAAATTTTGTAACAACTGCACTGTTTATTATCTCAATGGACTTACATTGTGAAACAACACGTCCCTAAGATCATAGACTTGTATTCCTAAACAGATAGAGTAGCTCAGGTCTATTGACATTGACTGTATGCACACATCGAAATGATTATTTTCCCTCAGCCTTCTGTTGTGGTCTTGCTTTTATTTGGAACCATATTTATGCAGTTTAAGCCACTATGGAATGTTTTCAGCATGAAATCCAGGTTAGATAGGCTTTTTTGGGTGTTTATTTTGTGGTAGTATGGTATACTGATAGTATAAGTACACTTTTGCACATATACTCATTATTCGTTTTTAATCTTGTAGTCCGCATTGCCACCAGATCAAATAGCTTGGTGTGGATTGGACAGCGTGCTTCTTTACTGGTCAGAAGTGCTTTTGATGGTTGGTCCAAATGGAGATCCGGTGCTGTATAATTACGATGAACCCATAAAACTCATTCCAGAGTGTGATGGTGTAAGAATCCTCTCAAACTCAAATATGGAATTCCTACACCGAGTCCCTGATTCCACCACATCAATTTTTGGCATTGGAAGCATGTCCCCAGCAGCATTGCTGTATGATGCTAGAGATCATTATGACAAACAAAGTGCCAAGGTACTGCTTAATTCCTTTTCTTATGTATGCCTGGTGCAGTGCATGTTTGCCTTCTACATTTTTCATGCACTTGGTGTTAACTTATTGCACTTTATGGCATTCACAGTTTGCAACTTGCGAATTATATCAGGGTTATTTGCTGTCTCAAATGCTGTAAAAAAAACTTATTTGGGAGCTTGCTCTTTTGCCATCTCTCAAATAAGCATTTTTTTTCTGAAAATCAAACACGATGCATTAACAATAATTCACACTTGCAGGCATACGATAATTATCAGTTAATATCTTCTTCTTTGCCTGAGGCAATTGAGGCATGTATAGATGCTGCTGGCCATGAGTTTGATATTTCACGCCAACATGCGTTACTGAGAGCTGCTACTTATGGCTTGGCTTTCTGCAGGTTAACTTCTTTCTGCCTATACGACGCCATTGCCTGTTGCTTGACACCTTTATGTTTAATTCTTGTTTGTAATCTTGCTTTTGTTGGAATCCATACATATCACTTAGGCCAAACTGAAATTTATATGCAATATACAGCCTTGGCTGGTACTTTCTAAATCTAAGTGTGTTTTATTTCGTTGGAGTGAGGTCCATCACCTGTCTAGTACAGTCCATAAATAGCTTGTGTATTTTTTGGAAGATCTGTAATATGGAATGCTTACATGGATCATTCCCTAGTTTTCTTTGTTACTGTTTGCACCAGAATCATTATAATGCACCTCGAACTATCAGTTGGTGAGGATATCATTTCTGTAGAATATTCTTGGTTATTCTGCTGTGTGGATATCTAAAGTTGCAAGATATGATGCTATGAACACAGTTTTGACTAATGCTCATTAGGTAAATTTACAAGCAGAGATAATATAATGCCAGTACACCTGAGGTAATTGCGCACAAAGGCTTACTATTATGTTAAAACTCCAGAAGTAGCAGCATACAAATATGCACAAGACTTCTGAAGTAAATGCATAGTGCATACAGAACAAAAGTCAATTTTCTGAAATCTCATGCAGATGCAGTGCTAAAAAGAATAAGTCTAGTTGGGAACTTGGGATAAGCTCTTCACTGCGTTCACTACAATAAAAGCTTCTCCTGATCTCCTCTTTACTGAGGCTTTAGTTCTTGGAGGAGCTTACCTGAAGCCTTGCTTAATTTGTCCAGATTCTCTAACCAACAGTGTGTTTGATTTGTGTCACAAGACTGTCTCTCGATGTTTGGTTTGTGTTTGATATAAATAACCGAATACGGCATTGTTTGGTCTGCGTCACAAGTCCGTGTCATCCATCGCCAAAGCCACTCATGCCTAGATTCCCCACAAACCAATCTCCAGGACTGACTCATTCATCAAAAAAGACCAGGCAGCAGCTGTCCTTGGCATGCAAGGCCAGTAGACCATGCCGGATGGAACCAATCTTCAAACCAAACACACCATAAGAGGGTAGCTGAAAATTCAGGCTAAGCATGTTATCGATAGCATCACATCCTTATGATAAATTTCCTAACTTGCTGAATGAGTCGACCACCTCTGATACCCTTTCCAGCCAGCACTAATGATTTAGTAGTGTATGCCATGTCTTATTGATCTGTACAATAGTTTCATACCTTACAGATGTTATTGTGTTTCACACACCCTGGCAGATTATAAGAGAAAATCATGTTTAGCTTATTGGTTTTACTGCATGAATCTTACTAAGATTTGATTAACTACTGCCATTGAGCATTACCTTTTCAGAGCACTCTTTTGGGTGCTAGTATTCTTTTGTGTAGGATAGTTTATTTTGAACTTGGCATTGATACCCAGTTGGATTTGGCAGTCAATTTCCACATGAACGTTTTCAAGAAATGTGCAAAACGTTACGGGTTTTAAATGCTGTTCGTGATCCTCAGATTGGGATGGCACTTACCATTGAGCAGTACAAGGTTTGCATTACACTCAGATTCTCCTGTAAATGTTTATCTCTAGCTACAATATGATTATATCTTATGGAATGTCTTTCCCTCCTTAGTTGCTTACTGCACCGGTACTCATTGGACGTCTGATCAATGCCAACCAGCACCTTTTGGCACTTCGCATCTCTGAGTACCTTAACCTCAACCCGGTAAACTCTTTCTCTTTTTTTTCTTATCTGAATGATTTTCCTTGTCCATGGACAAGCAGTGTTCCGTTAAGTCATAAGTCTAAGCAAAACTTACTTCCAATACACATGGTGAAATTTCAATTAGCTTTCTTTATTAATAGTTTTTTTTGGTACAAGTCTCTCGTTTGAGTTTTCCTTAATCAGTTAATTGTGCATAACATTTTCTGAAAGTAAGATATAAGCCGGTCTTAATTTACGTTTAGTGGAGTGACTGGTAGTCACATCAGGTCTTCATAAACCAGTATATTGTTGTACTTGCCACTTGGTTGGTATACAGGTGGACTTTGTAGATTTAATTCACTAGTTACAGTCTTATAATAATTTTCTCGGTGAAATGATAACATTCCATGTATACCTTAAATCCTCATAGGAGGTCGTGATTATGCATTGGGCGTGTGAGAAGATAACAGCATCATCAGCTATTCCAGATACAGTCCTTCTTGAGGGCTTGCTTGACAAGGTTTGTTTACTTACAATCGTACTCAGAAAATAGTAGATACTTGATAGGATTGCCTGGTAGATACATATTCAGTTGCATTTGCTCTTCCCTGCTTTACAAGTTCTTTCTGTTGCAGCTCAGGTTATGCAAGGGCATATCATATGCTGCAGTAGCAGCTCATGCAGATAACAGTGGCAGGCGAAAGTTGGCTGCCATGCTTGTTGACCATGAGTCCCAATCGTCAAAGCAGGCAAGTTTCCTTTCGGGCTAGTGACTTAGGTTGGATGTGCATCACAACTTTTTGATTGAGCAACTGAGCTTTTCGAGAACTGTTCTGGATTTTGCCTGTTTTATGGAAAAGCTTTAACATGTAACATGCTCCTTGATTAGTAATGGTATAAATTGAAGTATCCATGTAGGTGATATGGAGCCAAGTGGCACATCATACTTTATGGATGCTTATGGACCAAAATGAAACGAACACGATAATCTTCACAAATGTACAGGGAAGAAAAGTAAATTTCAAAAGAAAATAGGAAGCAATGACCTTGAGTAAATTTCTACTATTTAAGATGGCACGGTTGATTAGACTAATATGAGTATCATCACCTTCCTTGTTATAGGTGCAAATGGGGTTGGCGGTTAAGATGTAATCAATAAATAAAGACCATTTTTCATAAAATGAGGGTTTTGTTTTTGTTACCATCAAACGCTTTTATGTGGACAGTACCTTATCCAGTGAGCTGGGTTGAACCTGTTCAGCTGCAGCTTGTTTTTTTTCTCTTAGTCTCTTAGTGGTTGTTTATATGCTAAACATTGTAAGGAACATGAGAGATTTATCAGTAAGTTCATGGAAAACTAACATGCATAAGTAAACTAGGAATAAACAGTTATACATGTTCAGCAGAAAAAGCTATCTGCCTCAAATCTTAAATTTGTTTCACGTTCACAGATTCCGTTGCTGCTAAGCATTGATGAACAAGACAAGGCATTATCAAAGGCAATTGAGAGTGGGGATACTGATCTTGTGTACCTTGTGCTTTTCCATATCTGGCAGAAGGTAGCTGTAGAAAAGGTATGTAAATCTAATCCCATCCTCTGAGTGGATGATATTTCCACAGAAGATGCAACTTCTTGGTATTAACATGAAGCATGTGTTGATTATTGATATCACCTTTGGTCTTCTTACTAGTGAGCAATAATCTTTGTTTCTCCATTAGCTATAAGTACTTCTCGCTGTGTCATTGTTAATGCACTTTAATAAATTATTATTTTTACAGAGTGCTCCATTGGATTTTTTTGGTGTAATCAATGCAAGGCCTTTGGCTCGTGATTTGTTTATGGCATATGCAAGGTGATGCTTCCGTCCTGTTTCTGATTATTGCGTTATATCTTATATGCATAGCTTTGGTTCAACATGGTTGCATGTTTCTGTTTTGTTCACAGACATTCCAAGCATGAAGCTTTGAAGGATTTCTTTCTATCAACAGGGAGACTTCAGGTAGGGGCATAACTACCTATTACTGTTTCTGATGTTTGCTACATATCTAGTTTGCTTTCATTATTTCAGTTGAAAATCATATGTTAGCTTAGTCTGCCATTTTGCTTACCATGAAATAAACAATCATCTCTTTTTTCTACAAACTTAACATGCTACAGTTAGTGATATCTCCTAGCATGAGTTACTTCCTAAACTGTCAAGAGAAATTGCAGGATGCTGCCTTTCTTTTATTGAAAGAGTCAAGGGAATTGGAGAGGAATCCAATGGCAAGCAAGGGATCTCCTCTCCATGGTCCACAAGTTAGGCTCATTGAGCAGGCCCACAGACTTTTTGCTGAGACCAAGGAGCATGTTTTTGAATCCAAAGCTTCTGAAGAGCATGCAAAGTTGCTAAGGTATGTGATGATTTATTAGAGCCATAATTTGCAATAGCTGAACACTGTTTCCACATTCCTAGTACAGGTATGACGGATGAATTTATGTAATTCTGGTGGGTGATATCTTAGAAAAACTGGTGAACGTAAGGAATAGAAGATCTTAATCATACCATGCAATAATCATAAAACCTAAACTTGCCTTGTCCCTGGTTCTTACAAAATGATTCATCAAATGGATTAAAGCTTTGTGACAGCAGGAAACTGAGGCACGCATACTTTTTTTAGGGGGAAAAAAGTGAAGCACAATTAAATTTCATGTGCCACTTTATTACTTTATGGGTGGTCTGTCACGGTGCTCGTTCACTATTTACTCAAACCCCTTCATGAAACCTCCATTTGCTTTACACTGTAGGTTATGTTGAATCACTAGCAATTCCTAGTTTACTTTAGAGCATTTTTTTTAAGTGGTTCATAATGTTCTAGTTACTTCCTATAGTATCTATGTGCACTGGCATTGCATTATACATTCAGTTAGCCAATTAGGTACAGAAGCAGCTGGATTGAAACTTTGTTCTCACGAATTGGGAGATATAGTTACCTCATTCTTCTCTAATTTTGCCATTTTCTGATTTTCCTTTCTCTTGCTTCCAGATCACAACATGAACTAGAAGTTTCCACAAAACAAGCTATATTTGTGGGTTCTAGTGTCAGTGATACAATCAAAACATGTATTGCCATGGGAAATGAACGAGCTGCACTTAAAGTGAAATCAGAGTTCAAGGTATTGAAAACGCCCTTCGAAAAGAAAATTGTGGCTGATGAATAATAATATTCTAATCTTTCTAATGTCCTATTCTGCATAGGTTCCTGATAAGAGGTGGTACTGGCTCAAATCATGTGCTTTAGCTACAGTTGGGAACTGGGATGCGTTGGAAAAGTTTTCGAAAGAGAAGAGGCCACCAGGAGGTAGATTTACCTATTATGTATCATCTATTCATGAGAATCTGATTGGAGATCAACATTCATGGTTCTTCCATGGGGATAATAAATTCACAATATTGGTTCATGCAAAGAAATATCATTTATGTGTTTTAGTATACTGATATTCGGTTTCCTTACAGGCTATAAACCTTTTGTGGAAGCATGTATTGATGCTGGTCAAAAGACTGAAGCTCTCAAGTATATTCCGAAGTTGACAGATCCTCGTGAACGATCTGAGGTATATTTTAGACTTAGTTGACACATTACCTAATGATCTGAGGTATATTGTTAGACTTAGTTCACATATTACCTACTACCTCTGCCCACAAGTATAAACATTTGTAGGAGTGCTAGCAGAGATTAAGATTGAAGTGAAATTAGTTTGATGCCCCTGAGAGTTTAACTATTACTCCCTCCATTTCCAATTGATCATCATATAATTTTTTTGAGGTTATTCCCATGATCATCATATAATTCACTCCCTAAGCCTGTTCATTATCTGTGCATGAGAGTAAATACACATTGGTGCATGCATCCATGCACACAGCCCTTTACAACCTACATGAAACATCTTGGTTTGTTAGTGGCTAAGAAGTATCGGGGATGGTGCATGCATCGAGTTTGTTATCGGAGTAAATGTAGTACGGGGGAGTTATGGGCTTTTTTTGGTCTTGATGCATTCCTGTAATGCAATGATCAATTGGGAACAGAGGGAGTATTAGGAATGATCACGCCCAGTGATGCAGCAATAAATGCAGGGAATCATGAGGAGTGATTGGATTGAGAGTAGTACTCTAGAAATGCTTATATTTGTGGACGGAGGGAATATAACAGAACATTTGATGTGTTTTATGCATATCACTGTTGTCATTTCTGCATTTCATTTTGTTCATCCAACTTTGGTAGGTCAAGCATCTGTTTATTCCAGCATTAGGACTCAGTATCAGTGTAAAAAAATTGCTCTGAAAATGATCGAGGATGGGAAAAGAATAGTAGGGATATGAGGGAGTGACTGATGCATGCCATATAAAACAGGACCTATTCCCGCAAGTGTTGAGCACTTGATCTTGAGCAGGTTAAGGTATTTGATAACTCAACGTTGCAGATACCTGATTATGGATAGATCAATTGGAAGAATGGGCTGACAGTCAACATATAGAAATTCTAGCTCCATTCTGAATCATTACTTTACATGATTAATCAATAGAAATTGCATGTAGGGGGGCAATCTAGTGTTACTAGTGCAAACCACGATCTAGATTCAAATATGCCAGCTGTTTTGGTTTGAGCATTAAATCAATATGAGAAGCTCTAAAAAAATGAGCAAAGTTTATGGAGCATTGTCTAAAAATTTGAAAGCGAATAAAAAAAGAAAAAAGTTCAAAAACTTGTGGCCTGTTATTCTTTGCCATCTCTGAACTTTAGATTTCTCTCGGTCTCAATACATATGATTTACCTTGGCGTTGTTGTACAGGCATATGCACGGATCAAGATGGCAAAGGAAGCTGCAGAAGCAGCTTCACAGGTCAAAGATAGTGATGAGCTATTTGGTCGCCTAAAGCTTACACTGGCACAGAACACAGCCGCCGCTTCTATTTTCGATACGTTGCGGGATCGGCTATCCTTCCAAGGGACATACTGAGTACCTGTATGTGTTTGGCCATGGGATTTGATTTTTGTGCACCCAGATCAGATCAGATCAATTCATTTTGATGCTTCTTTCTTCTTTGTGTACCGACCCCACTGTGTGAATACCCCCGTCCACGCTCCACAGCTATGTAAAATGTGTACATGACGATTTTGAAGTGCAAATATGGATTAGAGGCTTTTTTTTAGTATGCCATCTTTAAAAAAGAAAAGTATGTACCGTGAGCATGCACTGTGACCAATCAATCTTGACGTCCATCCGATTTAATTCTAACCATTGGTTTTTGCGCCTTCATGCTTATTTGCAAGTATTTTGCAACTATACTTACAAGTATTTTGCAAATTAAAACCAACCGTGGCTGAGACAAAGTTAAGTTAAATCGTTAGGCTTGCCAAAGAACCGATCTGCATCAGCCTCAAACACAATCAACCTAAGCAGATTATATATATCAAATAGTACCAAGTAATAAGATTAAGTCTGCCAATTACTAATAACGCCATACGCAGAAGGTTTGCCAAACATGTTCCAAACGATAAATAAGTATCAAAATGCCCAAAGTCTTTGCGCATCAAAACTTTCAGCAAACGAAAAACTTTTCAACTCTTGTAGTACCAAACAGAGACCACAATACAACGAACCAATCACATGAACAGGTTTGGCCTCGACGCCTTGAACGTGGTCTTCAGCTTCCTGGTTGGCGGCCTGACCTTGCGGTACACAAGGGGGAACTTGATGCTCCCGTTGTGGAACTGCTTGGTGTTGTCCCTCTTGCAGAGCTTGAAGTGGACAGTAGCGGTCTTGATGATCTGAATGCAAGGGAATCTCACACGGTGGCGAGAAGCCATCTCGGTGTACATCTGTTCCACGGCACCATTCAATGTTGTGTCACGGTACTCCTTGTACATGTTGTGGTAACCGGTTCTGCTCTGGTAACGCAGCCAGATGCCATAGTTCTTGATCGTGGTTGGGTTACGCTCGAAGATCTGACATGGCACAAATTGTGAGGGATAGAGAACAAAGTTTTATCCAAGCAAAATGCAAAATCATACTGGAAGTAAAATGTGATCCAGTGTTCAAAAATTAATATCTCCATCTTGAGTAAAATTTCGGAGAAAGAAGTCACCAATCACTGCTAGAGTTTCAAACAACATTCACCATGAACATCCCAACATACTACAGAAATTCAAAACACAGCTATAAGGACTTACTAATACAAGACTGCTACATGAATTTAAATATAACTACATAATGAGGTTCATATCTGGTTAATGAATTTCGTTTGCACCGTTTAAGGACATCTTACGGCCAATCATTACAAATATATAATGGTTTGATCCCTACAATGCCACGAAGCAGAAATATGAATTAAAAACTCATTGACAAATGCAAATATTCCCTCATTATGAATGGTGAACAATAATTTGGAAACGAAAAAGGCACGCAGAAGTTAACACTAGTTAACACTACTAATGGCAATTCGAATAATTGATACCAAGTAGTACATGCAAATTGCACTTATTCACAACACCACTATACAGATCACTAACAATGCAGTAACAAGAAGGAATCAACATAGGAGCTGGAGAAAACAAAATGCGGAATAGGCGTCACGGACTAGCAGTCGATCAATATGACACATCTAGCAGTTCTAGGATCTCAGGGAGCAATCAGCGGTCCAGGGCGAAATAAATACGACTGAATTCCTAGTACCTCGTTGATGGCGAGCATCTGGCCGTTGCTCTTCTTCACCTTCTTCAGCTTCCTCAGGAAGTACCTGCACGCGCCGCAAGCCACCAATTAGCGAACCGGACGAGATTATATGAACAAAAAAATACCACAAAATCGCAATAAAATGACGAGATGACGGCTCACCAGAACTTGCTCTTGGCGCGGACCTCATTGGTGGCCCAGAGCTTCATCCGGTAGATCTTGGGATGCTCATCGCCGGGGGTCGGCAGCGCGCGCCCCACCACCTGGTACTGATGAAACTGCACGCACACGGAGAGGGACAGATCAATCAAACGAGATCAATCGCACGGAGATGGCCACATCCACCGAAGCAACGGCGACTTACCCTGAAGGCCACCATTTCCGCGAGCTCCTCCCTAGCCTAGCCTATCCTACGGAGGATGGGGGAGAGCGCAGGGGAGGCGGCGGGCGAAGGCGGCGTCAGTGGGATGGCGAGGAGCGTTTATAGGTGGCGAGTTTGGTCGTGAACCCTAGTGGGCCTAGCTGCCGCTGTTAATGGGCTTTTCGTTACAACCAGAGCTTTGGGCTTTATTTTTCCCAAAGGGAAAAAAATGGTGCATGTGTGAGTTCCATTGAAAAAAAAATCATTCTGTCTCTTTTGAAGATAGTAACACAACCAAACTCATGCACCAGTACACCAGTACAAATAACTCACATACACCAGGACGCACGCATATATATATATATACACACACGAGTGCACTTAAAAGATGAAAACTAGCGACAAATAACTGATCGGTTGTCTATATTCTCTAATAAGTCAAAACAGCTTATCAGAAAATAAAAATTAATTTATATGCAAAATTTGTATATACATGTTTCTAACGTCAATGTAAAAATGACACTACATTAAAAAATCTTGATACCAACTTCGAAATTTAATTTGATAATTCAAATTTTGATTTTGGCTTTGACTTATAATTAGGGCAAGCAATGGGGCTCTTTAAACTAAAAATATATTGAAAACATATCCACGTATGTTAATATTTATGAGCTATCATAATATTTGTGAGCTATCAGTATTTAAAACTTTGGTGGGTAAAGTCATTTCATGACTTCAGCACGCCATATTGTGAAGATCATGTAAATGTGATGTGTTCCAAAGTACATGATTCACGCTGGCTGAACATAAACATGGATCATCAAGAAGTAACCGTTGTTTGCACTTCGGTTCGCTATGATCAATGTCTTGGTTAAGCATCTCACATTGCCAACCATACCATACAGTAGTACTTCGTACAGAGAAATCACTAGTAATTAATAACGTTGCAGGCTTGCAGCAACAGTGTGAAACAACAATTTTGTACACCATCCTTCATCAGCTAATCACACTGCACACCGAATGAATTAATGTAAAGCGACATCACAATATCACATACATCAAAAGCAAGAAACCGGCTGTCAACTAGATCAGGTAGTGCAGTTCGAACTGCAGCTGGCCGGCAACCCGATCGTAATGAGCTTGACGATCATCACTATCGTCTTTGTGCTGCTCATCGAGCTGCTGCTCGCCGCCGGTCATCACTGCCGGATCGTACTCGTAGTGCGGTGGTGGACGGTCGCCGAGATACGGCCTGCGCATGATGAACTCCCTGATCTCCGGCATGTCGATCAGCTTCCGGCGGGGGCTCGGGCAAGAAGGAGGCGGCGTCGGCGGCGAGGGAGGCGGGAACGGCCTCAGGATGTCCTTCAGCCATGGGTTGAGCTCAATGCACTCCTCCTCGGTAAAGGTGGCGGTCAAGCCGAAGACTCTCCGCAGCCACCACGACATGCTCCCGCGGTCGGGGTCATCGTCGCCTTCCTGGTCCGGCGCAGCCGCTGGCGACGGGGACGTGTTCTTCTCGGCAAGCGGCGGCTCCTCCGGTGAAGATGATGCACGCTGGCGTCTCTGGCGCGGCAGGGGTGAAGTGATGTCGGTGGTGGACAGCTTCCTCTTGTGGCGTGACGCCGCCGTGGGTTTCTTGGCGCTGGGCGCGCGCGGGCTGAAGTAGACTTTGTTCAGGACCAGCTGCTCTTCGTCGTCGTCTTGGCCGTCGACGTCGAGGCCGAGCTCCACCATCAGCCACCCGGACCGGACACGCTGGCCGTCGTCGTCCTTCGTGATGAAGGAGAAGCTCTGCCGGTGCCCCAGGCGGCGGCCGGCGGCGAACACGGGCTTCGCGCCGGTCTCCGAGTGCCAGCACCCGGCGCCGTCGTCCACCGTCCGCGCCTTGCGGCAGCCCTTGAGCCCCCTCACGGCGCTGAAGAAGTACCACGCCTCGTCGCCGCTGCTCCTCGCGACCACCGGCGCGAACCCCTCGTGAGGTCGGCGGGGTCGGCGGAGTACACGTCGGCCTCGTGGATGAACCCGCATGACGACGACGACGGCTTGTCGCCGGAGACGACCCGTGGGCGGAGGTACGTCTCGACGAGCTCCTGCTCGGAAAGGTGGACGTCCATGCCGTCGTCGTCGTCCAGGCGGCGCGGCGCCCTGCAGCGTTGGCGGGGGCGGGAGGCGGCACCCATGGCGGCGGATCGGCGCGAGGTATCGAACGATGGGTGGGCGAGCTCCAAGTCGCAAGCGGATACGAATACCGGGATCGTAAGGGGGAAAGTCTCCCCGGTTTATATCGAGTGGTCGGTCGCGTTTTCCCCTCGTGTTGTGTTCGGACTCCGCATCCGGGTCGATGTAGGAGAGATCATGGCGAGGCCGCGTGCAAGCGGGTTTCCAAAATTCTTGGTTCGCAAGCCGAGTTTGAGTTTTGCGTTCGTGTGGGTTTCCAAATTTCTTACTATTTCGCATTCCATATTTTGATGGCTATCCTGGGCCGAATAACGCGCCACCCCTGTTCGATTTTACACGGTTCTTTTTACTGGGCTGGCTACCTAGCAGCAAAGACCAAAACTGCAGCGATAACTCGACCTCTGGACTTCCGATTTCCAGCACTACTAGTACATAGTAGAATCTAGGAAAAAGTTCACTTGAGGTCCCTCGTCATGCCGTCGAGTTCAAAGTCATGCATGAACCAAAATCCCAGATAACACATCCCTAATCTTGTAAAACCGGATCACATTGGATCCTAACTCCTGGTTCAGCTGACGTGATGGCTGAGTCATCGTCGGACCCACGTGGGCCCAACATGTTAGCCCTCAATCTTATTCCACCTATATCCTCTCTCTTTCTCCCTCTCCTCCCTCGCTACCGTCCTTGCCTTCTTCCTAGGATGGGAGAGGAGGCACAGGCGCAGGACTCTCGTCAGACAGGGTAGTGACGACGACGAGATTCTCGCCTCGTGCTCCTGTCTGCTCGCCGACCGGTTGTTCGGGTGGTCTTCGACGTCGCCGTGGTCTGTTGATCAATTTTTGAGGAGGTGTTGGTTTGGTGCGAATCAGTCAGGGGGAGTGCTCGACGCCGTCGTTCCGGTTTAAGCCGATTTGGCTGGCGAGGACCACACCCAAATCTCCCTGAAGTCCTAGGGTTTCCCTTCTCCTGCCCAAGGATTGTGAGAAAATCCCCAGTGGCACTTGAAAGCCCACACATGTCACCTAGCGGGGTGAATAGGCGTTCCCGAAAATCACTTAAAATCGCAGTGGTTAAAAACAACAAGGACCGAAACTTCGACAAGAACTCCGGAACTTCCGAACAGCTCAGCGACCAAACTACGGTGTTCTATTCCGAAACTTCCGATGTTCTAGCACTTCGAGGTTCTGATCTTGAGTCTCAGGGACTTTCAAGACTAGCCTATGTACAGGCGACAAGGTGAAATAAGCAGGATATAGAAAAGCTTAACAGAAAATGAAAAACATACACAAGAGAGACAAAGAATTTTTTTCCCGAAATTCAGATTCAAAGAATCATACTCTCCATTGAGGAACTCTGAAGAACTAGGTCTCGATTAACCCCTTGCCTCACCAAGCAAAGCCCTAGAAAGAAGTCTCCGATTTTCAATCCAATATTCCTAGGTTCTTCGCTAGAGATCAAGTGACCACAAAGATCCACAACTTAACTCCCTAGCAAATACCACGAGCGAGGATCGCTCTACCAAGACCACCTCCGAAGGCTCAGCTTGGAATTTCATTAAACATACATCCTTGTAGAGATGAGGAAAACCTTCACAAACCTTCCTGGGTCAATCCATAAATCGACGGGTACTCGCGGGAGACACCTAACCGTCTAGAAGGTCACCCTCCAAAAATAATAAGCATCAAACCACAACCCAACGATAATCACCAAGTGCTCAAGTCATCCTAGCTCTCTTACTCTCACAAAACCTCTCCAAAACCCTCAATTCTTTTACAAATTCACTTCATAGGCTCAAGAACAAGGTGAATGGTCTAAAATACCATGGGAGAGGCTAGGGGGCAGAAAAACGAAAGTTGGATTGCCCAAAAGTGAGCTGAAGAGAGTATGAGATGTTTATAAATTCATGCTGACATCATCTAGCCGTTGCTCTCATTTGAACTGCAAAGGTGTCTAGAAGTTTCGGTTAGAAACCTCCAAAACTTTCTGTCAGAGACCTCCAAAACTTTCGGTCAGAGACCTCCAAAACTTTCGGTCAGCACTTAGGAATATTACTGACAAAGATGCGCAGAAGTTCCTGTCAAGAACCTCGAAACTATCAGTCAAGAGTCTACGTCCGAAAGGAGCAAATTTCAAAAAAATGGTGAAAAATTTCTCCTTAGAATTTCGACTTTAAGCACTTAGATCCGGTTTTATTAAAACTCAAGAGTAAATAAAAATAAAAATTTAAATAAGGCGTTGAATCCTCTCATCGCTTTGCATTTATTGTTGGGGTTTCCTTTGCACACACTTTGCACACCTAAACACTTTGGGACTAATCACCTGTACTTATGTCAATTAAAACACATTAGTCCTTTAATCATTTTATCATTAATCACCAAAACTCATTTAGAGGGTTAGATGCACTTTCAGCACTCCTCCCCAGAGGAGAAGAGCAGGAAAACGGCCGACGACCTCCACGCTCTCCATCGTCACCATGGAGGCCAAGCAGGTGAAGACGTGGCTGTCTGACGCGCAAGCCGAGCTGGAGGATGCCAACGCCGAGGTCGAGTGGCTTAGGGAGTCGCTGCACGTCGCCGAGGCGAAGCTATGGTCAACGACCAAGCAGCTTGACGGCCTCACATCGGACTGGAAGGAGGCTACCACCACGTGGCGCGCCAGGGAGAAGGTGTTGCTCGCACACATCTAGGCGACCAAGGATGAGGCCCACATGGCCGAGCAAGAGAACATCGAGCTCACCGAGCTGCACCGAGTGGTTGACGACGAGAACGATAACCTGTGTCGCGCGCTGGAGCGGGCCATCGAAGACGTCAATGTGGCCCTTCCTCTTAGACACGCCGCACGCGTCCACATCGTCAGCGAGGGCGACGACGCCATCCAAGTAGGACATCATTGACCACCCGCTCCCGCCTTGTTGCCGCGGGCCTCTTATGCTCTCGGCCTTGTTCGCTCCCACCGCTCCTACCTCTCTTCGCCTCAGAGAAAGAGGGCACTGGTATATAGGGTTCACCAATTTTTTTAAGACTAAAATGCCCTGACATGTAAGTCCCATACTAACTTAGCCACATGTCAGCCAAAATCAAGAGCAATGCAACCGTGGGACCTAATGTGACTCGGTTTTGCAATATTAGGGATACATTATATCCGGTATTCGATTAGAGACGATTTTGAAACTCGACGACAAGATGAGAGATCTCAAGTGAACTTTTTTAGAATCTAAGCTTTAGGGCATGTTCTTTCCTTAAATTCCAAAGTCCAACTTACTCTTTTTCGTTAGCATGTTTATCAACTCGTTAAATGATATATTTTTTAAAAAAATTATATAAAAATTGTTTTAAAAAATTAAATAAATTTATTTTCAAGTTTATAATAACAATATTTAATTAATCATGTGCTAATGAGCTTTTTTTCGTTTCACATGCATGAAAAATCTCTCCCCAAACTGATGCAATGAACCCTTAAAGGCGAAAGAAGCTGAATACGATCAGCAGAATGATTTCTTTATATAATAATAATAAATATGAAAAATACATCAATACCTTTGCACACTAGAAAATATAGATCGAAAAGCAAATACAAGAACACAATTCCGTCGTCCCACCCAGCCACCCTACCATTTCTATGCGTACATTTACAACCCAGAACTCCACAAGGTACAAGACTCAACAAAGTTTTCAAAAAAAAAAAGACTCAACAAAGTAGGGGAAGAGTAGGCATTTACATTACGGGAAGAAGCCCAGGTTCACCAAATATCTTCTCCTTTTGTGACTCCAAGCAGGATAGCAATGGCAGCAAGAGAAGCCTGTTCGTCGCAACAAAAAAATTTCAAAGCAAAGTTAGGCTTTCTGCTTTTCAATTATAAAGAACGGAAGAAACTTACACTTTCTTGATTAGTAGATATCACCGTGAACAATTTTACTTTACCATTTCTATGCAATGCATATAAATTTATGCACAAAAGTATGTATAGTTCTTAATCGAGCAATACGCCAACATACAGATACGCTTCCGTCCTATCACTTAGTAGCTTCCAAAATTTAACGGTAAAAGAAATCTCCTTTTCAGCTATGCATCTATTTGCACTCAATTCCACCTATGCAGCTGTGGCGTTTATCAGCTTTGTGGCTTGTGCTTGCACAAACTGTCAAAATACAGCAGCTACAGCCTAAGTCTCGGAACAATTAACATTTAAAGGACTTCAATGGCACATAGGCCACAACAATTTTGAAACTCCAGAGCATTGCAGTTGTGTGAAGGACTTACCGCAATAGTGCAAGCAACATATCCTGGTTTCTCCCTGTAATCATGTACTCGTACACAGATCAGAACAAAGGCTCCAACATACCACGGAATGGCAGCGAGGAAGAAGCCAATAATAAACCTTTTCCAAACAGTAGAAACAGCAGTTTCTCAGCGCTAAAGTTCAGAAATGTAACGCATGATGGTAATGTTAAGAGAAACTTACAGGAACCAGCCCATGCCAAGGCCGCAAAATGGAAGGCGTCGCATTCTCACAGGCCTTCCTTCAACAACAGGGATATAACCTAAGAAACAGTAAACATGATAGATCCATAAGGCAGGTTAGGACAATATTTGATTCATATCAATGGAAGTATGGAACCTTCATAAAGTTATAAGCTTGATCAAACAAAAATTCTGAATTCACTCAAGCAGTACATTGCATTCTTAGATAACATATTCCTATGATGAATTACTCGGCAGAATTATGTTTCACAAAAAGATCAGATATTACACAATAGTACTAAAGAGTTCCTTCAGAAACTAGAATTTAATCTCTAATTAATTGTACTAAGTATGTTTACTGTTAGAGTTTCGAACAGCAATGCTATATGTTTCGAACATGGAAACACCAGCAAACTGCCTGCTCAGAAGTAACTCTTCGAAATGAGCAATTGAGCATAAACTCAACTAAAGCTGAGGTGCCCTCCCACAAACGAAACAAAACAACATATGAAACCATAAGTTCAATTGCAGAGAGGATGGATACGGGAGAGGGAACCGATGCAAGTTAGACACCCATATTCGCCTTCTGATATAACATGCATTTCAGAAATCGAAATGGTTCCAGGAGATGTTAACATGCTCTGGACCCAACTTCCAAGTGACCACGTGAGCACAGATCACAGATTCTAAGAGAATAAGGTACGATCTATGTGAGTTGAAAGTATAACATTTTCGAGCTCGATCTAATTAAATAATATTTTTTGTTACAATCTAATTAAATAATATTTTAATTAAACAACATGGCTTCTCTAGTACTAATTTCTTCGAAAACAGGCAGCTTGCTATAAATCAACAATACAAGATAAAGTCACTAAAAATGCTTCCAGATTCTCACAGACAGTGTACCCATCCTACGAAACGATGATTCAAGCGTAGTACATAATCGAATTGCAGGACTAGGGTTTCCCGTACCTTGCACGGCCTGGTAGCCCTGGGCGTAGTACGGCGCGGCGGCCGGGTACGTCTGCGGGGGCGGGTAGACCGCGTAGGACGGCGGGGGCGGCTGCGGGTAGTGCCGGAGCCCCGGTGGCGGTGCCGGCTGGGGGAACCCGACCGCCGGCTGCGGGAGCTCGCCGGGGGCGGAGGACGGGGCCCGGAAGGTGCCGTACTGCTGCGGCTGCGGCGGAGCCGACGGCTGGAACCCGGAGGAGGCCGAACGGGGCTTGCCGTCGGCGTCAGGCATCTCGCCGGCCATGTCGCGGTGGGGGAAGGTTTGCTCTCTCGGGGTTGGGGAACCGGCCGCCGCGAGGCGGGAGAGACGAGCGAGACTTGGAAATGATTTATTAGCCAGCTCCCTCACGACACTGATCTCTACTTATATTTAGCTTAAATTTTTTTAAAAAAAACGGCGTTTGAAATTGGAAAAAACGTGGGACTCCAGACTGTAAGGGCTTCTTCGGTTTGAAGAAAACGATTTGGATTATAACCGAAAACGATTTGGATTCTAAAGATTATTTTTTATGAGTCCCATTTATTTTATAGAAACGTAGATATAGAAAAATAAAAAAAAATCCATTCAAACTTTTCAAAAAAAATTATGGATTAAAGTGTGCATGCATTTCTATTTTTTCTTTTTTTTTATTTCTGTGTGTTAATTTTTTTAAAAAAAACGAGTAAGGGTACGCCATAAGATCTGTGAAACTAAAACCAAAATTTACAGGTAAAACGCGCTGAATCAACAGTAACATCAGGTATAATTAGAACGGTTCTTTGCAGCTGTTTCACAAATAAACCGTGCTGCTTAGTGGTGACTGCCTGGCGAATGCCGATAGCTTAAGTGACAAAGCATTTGGGTTTTTCCCCCTTATTTTAATATGCTCAAATCAAATGCCATGGCATGTGGAAATGGTTAGTTCCTTTTTCTAAGACGCTGATCAAAAATCAAATGCCATGGCATGTGGGAAATGGTTAATTCCTTTTTCTAAGACACTGATCAAAAGGGCACGGAAAAACAGGAAAAGAAAATGTGTATCGGGCCATATACAGGGTTGGACAATCGGTTAAAACCATAGTTTTGGTTTGGTTTTTTTCTACGTAAAGTTTGGTTTAGCATGATTCTCATAAATACTAGAAACTGCGAAATTTGGATTCGGTTTTTGGTTTTTTTAAAAAAACCGATGGCAACACAACTAAGTACAAAACACTTCATAACCGAGCGTAGAGGCGGCGAGGAGGATGGAGGCGACTGGTGCGGCACATCGAGGAGAAGGCAGAAGCGGTGGCGCCGAGGCGCGCCGATACAGAGCCGGCTCGTCGCGGCGAGGAGGATGGAGGCGGCACGACGCGTCGCATCAAGGAGAATGGAGGTGGCGGCTCGCTAGGGTTTCTTTCTCTGCAGACTCGCTTTCGATTTTGGATCGAGGAAAAAAGAACAACACGCTAGGGTTAGGTTGATTGAGGGCGGCGAGGAAGATATGGAGCGGTTCGTCCACATCGGTTTTTTTGGTAGTTCGGTTGTTATGCATCTAAAACCGAACCCGCACCAAACTATTTGGTTTCTGCAACATCATGAACCGAACCCAAAACCGAAAACCAAAAAACCGCAAACTTCGGTTTGGCTTGGTGTGGTTCGGTTTTTTTTTTCGGTTTTCGATTTAAATCTGCCCAGCCCTAGCCATATATCATGCTGGCGTGTTCAGATCATTGACTTCTAAGCTTTATAGTAGTACTTCTTTGTTTATATATATATATATATATATATATATATATATATATTGTGTCTATATTGCACCTACATACATTCTATGTACAGAATGCACCCAAGCCAACCGACCCAACATCCAACTAATCAAGCGCGCTACCCCATATGTAAATCCACCGGTTGGTTCGTCGCGACCGACACTAAAGCACCGGATCCCATTAGAACTCTAAAGTTAAGTGTGCTTGGACGAGAGCAGTACTAGGATGGGTGACCTCCTAGGAAGTCCTCGTGTTATGCTGTATCTGACGAAGTTGTAACCAGTGTTTATATTAGGTTGTAACTAGCATAACACATTGGTGTTTAGATTAGGTTGCAACCAGCATACCAAGTGTATTGCAACTTTAACCAGTGTTTATATTAGGTTGTAACTAGCATAACACATTGGTGTTTAGATTAGGTTGCAACCAGCATACCAAGTATATTGCAACTGGTCAAACAGCAGAGCTGTACACTAATTGCAACTGATGTTTAAATTAGGTTGTAACCTCTAAACACAAGTTGTAACTGGAGGAAGTTGCAACCAGCAGTGGACGCCCGAAGGATCTGTTGCACGTGACTCTGTGCAATGCAATGCTAAAATATACCTAGATGTATTTTAGCCCTGTTATGTGTGTGTATATATAATTTAAAAGTAAAGTCAAACTTGTATGTGTATGTCATATAGAGCACTTTACTTTAAAATTATACATTTGAACCACTAATATAAATTAAGCGAGTCATTTGTCTGTTTAACTATTCCTACGAACATACATTATACACATAACATGTCACATAGGATTGAAAAAGTTACATCTAGAAATATACAAAACCCTATGTCCCATGTGTACTTTTTTTCTCGTAGCATTACCAATTGGCAATACACAAAATTAATGGAACCAAATCATCTCACTCATGCCTGTTTTGACGAGTTCTCATTCTCAGTCCTCTCTTGCTTGCCATCAAATCATATCCAGTTCTCATTTTTTTCTATGTTTTTGTTTCACTCAAACACACTGTTAGTTCTGCATGTTAAAACTTGGTTTCGGCAATAAAAATTTGGAGATGCAGTCAAGATCGTCAAGCTCGATGGGTTAAGTAGAAAACAAGGTTTAGACAGGTTCAGACCCTCTCTTGAGGTAATACCCTACTTATGTTTCGGGAATTCGATCCGCCAAGTGTTTATTGATCTCAAAATCTCATGTGTGTCTAGTAGCTCTTATGTGTTTCGGATAAATCTGATATCTTGCTCCTAAAGTTGAGATACCTAAAGGGACGCCCCTTACTTCCCTTATATAGTTTTGGGGGGCGGGCGTACAAGTCGGAAACCGTATTATACTCTAAGTCAGTTTCCTCAATCTTACCGAGTTATGATTATGAGCCGTTGCCTTATATGATCGGCAACGTAACACCCAAGTTATAGCCGGTTTACATCATTAGTAGGCATAACCTATTCCTATTATTGTCATGTGGGTATCCGATTGCCATAATCTCCACACTGCAAATTTTTGAAAGTATTTTTTTCAATTCTAGGTGACATATTATGTGTAAGATATGCTCACGTACATGACTTACGTAACTCATATCAGTGATCCAAATGTGTGTTTTAAAAGTAAAGTGACTCGTGTAACACAGCTAAACAAGTAGAATGAACGAACAAGTTGAATGACCGTTCATGTATTTTACTCAAACTTTAACTAATAATTTAAATAAAAATGTGTTTAGTGTGATGAATGCAGTGCCATTAGATTCGTATTTGAATTTTTTATGATATTATTTCTGTAGTTGACGATATAATATATTATGGAAGCAGGAGTGAAAAAATAGTTGACAAAATTCTCACGTGTACTTTCTCTTCCAGTGAAGTCAAAAAGAAAAAAGAAAAATACGCAGAACACCAAATACTACGGGTAAAAGAAATGTGCTTTAGCTAGTCGAAGACTTCTGGTGTTTGCTCAAGAAAGAAAAAAATACTAAAAACGCATTGATTCTTTCAAGCTGCAAAATCTGTCATCTTTGGCGTACTATAAGGTACATCAGAATTTGAGAATGATGCCACAGTTCAACTGACTTTCGCTGAGAATTTTGATAGACAAGAGGCAAAATGGCCTCTGTTTATTATTATTACCATTGATCTCATGAAACGGAAATGTTCCCAAGTAGTGCCTTACAAATTAACAACAAATTATTTAATGTACAACATAGCTGCGAGCTTCTCGAGTTGACCGTGAGTTCACAACAGCTTGAAAGCTTCAGCTGGAACAGCTCAGACCTTGGATGGTGGAGGATCCTGAATACCGCAGACCAAATTCGCGGGTACGGCTACATCGATCATCTTTGGATAGGCCAAGTTCAAGTCTGCAAGTGGACAGAGTAAACGATCCAGATCTTGTTTAGTGTATAAAAAGGTGGAGGTAATGTTTGATCTGGTAAGTGCCTACGTGAGCAGAAGTATAATGAAAAGGGGTATTCATAAATTGATGCAAGGAGAAAAGGCACATATCCATTGTTAAAGACTCAGAAACTTACTGTCCATAATTGTCTTGAATGTTTCCTATAAACATAACAAGTAAATTAACGTCAGAAAACATATAGGTTTTATTAGTTAGATGGGTGTGAAGAATTTGAGCCAAAGTAGCATGTACCTTATCCTTGGTTAGTCGAGCATTATAGGCAACCTCCTCTTCAACAGTACTTACCTGCAAAATAAAACAAGTCAAGTGCCTGGTACCTTGATTAGTGAGCTTTAAGAAAGTGAGCACTTACTGTGAAACCTTTGTAGTCATGGCCAGGATAAAGCAGGGTATCCTTTGGCAATGTGAAAATCTGATAATGATATAAAAATCAGCTACCGACCCTTTATATTACGTATGATATGACACATGATATGAAGATAATGTGTGCTTAGTCTCAAAATATTATGTATGATTGCCTAAAATCTGATAATGATATAAAAGTCAGCTACCAACCCTTTATGTTATGTATGATATGACACATGATATGAAGATAATGTGTGCTTAGTCTCAAAATATTATGTCTGATTGCCTTAAAAAGATTTGGTATGCCTACAAGATGATGTGTACTTAGTCTTAAAAAAGGATAATGTATACTTGCCTGCGAATGCACTGACTCATACAGCTCATCAGAACTTCCTCCCTGTAATACCAGAAAACAAAATAAACAATCTATGTTTAAACAGAATTTCTCTAGAACATGAATTCTGAGCTTCCATATGCAAGCAAACTTATGTTTGACTAACAAACAGGATACATTCAGTCCCTAATAATTAGCCACGGTATCTTTAGAATTCAAACAGAACAATTCCTGATCGCCAGGACATGAAGATGTCATGTACGGCATCCCCTATTCCAGGAGATGGCGCGCCCGCGACGTGCGCAGGGCAGCCGAGCGTGCGGCGTCCACGTCAGGGGCAGCACAGGAGGAGATTGCCCAACCAACTAGTGGCTAGAATTAGGCAATAGATTATATTTAGCCTTTTATTTAGGAGTGAATTACTCCAATCAGTTATCAGCCTGGGGCTATTTATGCATTGTAATCGGTACTTGAGAGGTAAGCAAGAATTATCAATCTATTCTCCTTTCTCTCTCTCAAGCCTACGGCCAGGGAAACCTGCCGGAGAAGAACAAGCCTGCGGCAGGGGCAACCTCGCCGGAGAAGACGACGGACCGAGGTTACGAACTCCGTAGTCGAGGGCCAGCTACCCTAGATCATAACGCCCTTGACAACCTGGTATCACAATCTAGCCGATCCTCGCCGACCCGCTCCGCACACTCATCCACAGCCGCCGCCCACCATATCCCTAGCCCGCCGCCACCTGCATCAGCCATGAGCGAGCCTTCCATCGCCGATGTCCTGGAGTCCCTGAAGGCCCTCACCACGAAGATGACCGCGATGGAGTCCGACTTGGCCGCCATGAAGGAAAAGTCTGCGTCACCCTCGGACAGCAGCGATGGCCGCCGGCCGGATGGACCGCGCGAGTCGGATTTCACGTTCAAGAACAAGAAGTGGGATTTTCCCCGCTTCGACGGCACAACGGATCCGCTCCTCTTCCTCAACAAGTGTGAAGCGTACTTTCGCCAGCACCGCACCATGCCAGAGGAGCGTGTCGCGATCGCCGGCTACCACCTGGACGACGTCGCGCAACTGTGGTTCACACAGCTCCAAGCGGACGAGGGCGCGCCACCGTGGGGACGCTTCAAGGACCTCGTGAACCTGAGGTTTGGCCCTCCACTACGATCGGCGCCGCTGTTCGAGCTTGCCGAATGCAAGCGCACCAGCACGGTGGCGGAGTATTCCAACCGCTTCCAGGCCCTCCTGCCTCGAACGGGCCGCCTAGACGAGAAACAGCGCGTCCAGCTCTTCACCGGCGGCCTCCTACCGCCTCTCAGTCACGCCGTCCAGATCCACCACCCGGAGACGCTCGGGGCGGCTATGAGCCTCGCACGCCAGTGGAACGCCGAGAGCTCCAGTGGCTGCCAGCCCCCACCGCGAACACCGCGCGCGCACGCCACTCCACCCGCGCCTCGGCTACCACTTCTCAGCCCCGCCTCCCGGCGTTGCCCGCCCTTCCGGTGGCCGCCCACGGGGCCGCGTCGAGGGCACCCGGCGTCACCTCACACCCGACGAGATGGCCGAACGCCGACGCCAAGGTCTCGTGCTTCAATTGCAATGAAAAGTACTCGCGTGGTCACAACAGGTTCTGCCGCCGACTCTTCTTCCTGGAGGGCGTGGAAATCGACGACACCAACGGCAACGGTGCCACTGCCACAACTGAGTCCGGGGAGACCGCTGTCAAGGACAGCCCCTGCTACTCCCTCCATGCAGTGGCGGGCGTCCGGCTCATCGACACCCTGCGGGTCCACGTCCAGCTCGGGTCCACGTCCCTCGTCGCCCTCCTGGACTCAGGCTCCTCCCACAACTTCATCGCCGAGCACGCCGCGCGCCGCACCGGTCTGCCCCTACTTCCCCGACCACGCCTCTTCGCCATTGTCGCCAACGGTGAGACGATCACGTGTCCGGGGGTGCTCCGCCAGGCCGCGTTCACCATCCAGGGTTCCTCCTTCAAAGCGGACCTCTTCGTCATGCCCCTGGCCGGCTTCGACATCGTCTTGGGCGCTCGGTGGCCGAGCACGCTAGGGCCCGTGACATGGGACTACACCGAGCGCCCGTGTCGTTCACGCAAAACGGCCGTGACTGTGGCGAGCGAGGGAGGCCGTGGCCGCCACCGTCTGCATCACCACGGCCACGCCAACCCTCCCGGACGAGCTGCTGGCATCCTTCGAGGCGTCTTCGCGGAACCACAAGGACTTCCCCCGCCGCGCTCCCGCGACCACGGCATCACGCTGCAATCAGGCGCGTCCCCGGTCGCCGTCAGGCCCTACCGCTACCCGGCGACGCACAAGGACGAGCTCGAACGCTAGTGCGCGCCATGCTCCGGCAAGGGCTGATCCGCAGAAGCTTGTCGGCGTTCTCCTCGCCCGTCCTCCTCGTCAAGAAAGCCGACGGCGCCTGGCGGTTCTGCGTCGACTACCGCGCTCTCAACGCGATCACCGTCAAGGACGCGTTCCCCATTCCCGTGGTCGACGAACTGCTTGACGAACTCCACGGCGCCAAGTTCTTCACCAAGCTCGACCTCCACTCGGGCTACCACTAGGTCCGCATGCGAACGGCCGACATCGACAAAACGGCGTTCCGGACGCATGAGGGCTTGTACGAGTTCTTGGTGATGCCGTTCGGTCTGTGCAACGCCCCGGCGACATTCCAAGCCCTCATGAACGATGTGCTGCGACCCTTTCTCCGCCGGTTCGTACTTGTGTTCTTTGATGACATTCTCATCTACAGCTCGTCCTGGGCCGACCATCTTCGACACTGCGCGCCGTGCTCTCGCGTCTTGCAACAACACCGGTTGTTCGTCAAGCGCTCGAAGTGCGCTTTTGGCGTGCAGTCGATCTCCTACCTCGGCCATGTGATCTCCGTGAACGGCGTCGCCATGGATCCCGCCAAGGTGCAGGCGGTGTCCGACTGGCCCCAGCCCCGATCGGCTCGCGCCGTGCGTGGGTTCCTGGGCCTCGCGGGGTACTACCGCAAGTTTGTCCAAGACTACGGCGCCATCGGCGCCCCGCTGACCGCCTTGTTGAAGGAGGGTTTCTCCTGGAACGACGACGCCGCCGAGGCGTTCCGGGCGCTCAAGACCGCGGTCACCTTGGCCCCGTGCTTGCGCTCCTGACTTCATGCAGCCGTTCATCGTCGAGTGCGACGCCTCGACGCACGGGTTTGGCGCGGTGCTCCCGCAGACAAGCACCCGTCGCCTTCTTCGCCCGCCCGTCGCCTCGACATCGCTCGCTCGCCGCATATGAGCGTGAGCTCATCGGCCTCGTGCACGCCATCCGTCACTGGCGGCCGTACCTGTGGGGGCGGCGCTTCACGGTTAGGACGGACCACTACAGCTTGAAGTTCCTCCTCGACCAACGCCTTGCAACGATACCAGCATCACCTGGGTCGGCAAGCTTCTCGGATTCGACTTCACGGTGGAATACAAGCCCGGGGCCAGCACCGTCGCCGCGCCTGCTGTCCCGCCGTGACACCCCAGACGGCGTGGTGCTCGCCATCTCGGCGCCACGGTTCAACTACATCGAGCAGCTGCGGCGGGAACACGCGAGTAACCCCGCCCTCGTCGCCATTCAGGACGAGCTATCAGCCGGCACCCGCGCGGCTCCGTGGGGTCTCATCGACGGCCGGTTACCTACGACGGCCGCCCGTACGTTCCCCCGCCTCGCCACTCCGCCCGAGATCGTGGCCGCGGTGCACGGTGACGGTCATGAGGGCGTGCAGCGCACCCTCCATCGACTCCGACGCGACTTCCACTTCCCCGACATGCGCCGCATCGTCCATGACTACATCCGCGCCTGCTCCACCTGCCAACGCTTCAAGACGGAGCATCTACACCCGGCTGGCCTCCTCCTGCCTTTGCCTGTGCCGACCGGCGTGTGGACGGACATCGGCCTGGATTTCATTGAGGCTCGCCGCGTGTCAAAGGAAAATCCGTCATCTTAACGGTGGTGGATCGTTTCAGCAAGTATTGTCATTTCATCCTTTAGCTCACCCGTACTCCGCGGAGTCCGTGTCACAGCGTTCTTCACCGACATCGTGCGCCTCCATCGGATGCCGCAGTCCATAGTCTCGGATCGCGACCCAGTGTTCACCTCGACGTTCTGGCGGGAACTGATGCGGCTCATGGGCGCCAAGCTCCACATGACCACGGCGTTCCATCCATAGTCCGATGGCCAGACGGAGGCTGCCAACCGTGTCATCGCCATGTACCTCCGTTGTTTCTCGGGCGATCGTCAAGGACTGGATGAGGTGGCTGCCCGGCGAATACACCTACAACACAAGATATCGGGTCGTCCTTGCGGGAGACGCCGTTCCGCGTCGTCTATGGCCGTGACCCGCCCACCATCAGATCATATGAAGCTGGCGACACGCGTGTTGCTGCAGTGGCCAAGACGATGGCTGAACGTGACGCGTTCTTGGCCGACGTCCGCCATCGCCTCGAGCAAGCACAGGCGGTCCAGAAGCGCTACTATGACAAAGCTCATCGCCACGTCTCCTATGCCGTCGGGGACTGGGCGCTCCTACGTCTACGCCAACGCCCGATGGCCTCCCTGTCCCAGGCGCCCAAGAGCAAGCTGCAGCCCCGCTATTTTGGGCCATACCGCGTCACTGAGCTCATCAACGAGGTGGTTGTACGCCTCGCGCTACCTCATCGCGCCAAGCTGCATGATGTGTTCCACATCGGCCTCCTCAAGAAGTGGGTGGGCGCGCCGCGGAGACTCCACCACCACGCGCGCAGTTCACCATGGCGCCATCGCCCCGAGCCGGAACGCGCCGTGCGCACTCGCGTCGCTCGCGGCATTCAGCAGTCCTCATTCGTTGGAAGGGCGAGCGCCCGCTTCCGCCACATGGGAGGACAAGGACGCCTTCACCGCCAAGTACCAGAGTTCCGGCTCGAGGACGAGCCGGTGGTCGAGGAGAGATGTCATGTACGGCATCCCCTATTCCAGGAGACGGCGCGCCCGCGACGTGCGCAGGGCAGCCGAGCGTGCGGCGTCCACGTCAGGGGCAGCACAGGAGGAGATTGCCCAACCAACTAGTGGCTAGAATTAGGCAATAGATTATATTTAGCCTTTTATTTAGGAGTGAATTACTCCAATCAGTTATCAGCCTGGGGCTATTTATGCATTGTAATCGGTACTTGAGAGGTAAGCAAGAATTATCAATCTATTCTCCTTTCTCTCTCTCAAGCCTGCGGCCAGGGAAACCTGCCGGAGAAGAACAAGCCTGCGGCAGGGGCAACCTCGCTGGAGAAGACGACGGACCGAGGTTACGAACTCCGTAGTCGAGGGCCAGCTACCCTAGATCATAACGCCCTTGACAAAGAAGTGAGCAATTACCTGAAAGTCTGTCCTTCCACATGCACGTATAAGTAAGGCATCACCAGTAAAAGCCATTCTTGGTGAAGGTTGATCATCGCCATCACCTGTTACGTAAGTCACACAGCCAGCAGTATGGCCAGGAGTAGATCGTACCTAAAAAACAATTTTGCCATTTCTGATCTCAGAAATACATCATATCCCCAAGATTACATTACAGATTGAACAAAGATGCATAACTTATTATGCTGCTCTATCCAGCAGTTTGGTTGACAGTATACATTTTCTTATTCAGATTTTCGCTGCCTTGGATATGACTATTAAATAACTAAAGCCAAACTTTCAACATGAACACAGAAAATTTCAAGAACCAACATATCGACAAACAATGGTTGCACAGCTGAAAAAATATCTAATACTACTAGCATCCAAACACCATATCTCCATAAACATTCACATCACCTCATTTTCTACAAACCAACAGAAAACAATTTTAAATTTGTTATAAAGTCTAACCTACAAAACTAGATTTGTAGTACTAGGATATGTCATATCCAACCAAAATCCCTTATATTTTAGAACGGATGAAGTAAGTTCTAACTTAGCTGCATGGACAACTGTTGATCATCTTATTGACAAACACTGCACAGTTAACATGATTAAGGGGGAAAACACATCTATGACTAGGTCGCATAAGTTATGTCTCTGACCACCACAAACAGCCCATTCGATGACCATACACAGAAAAAGGCCTTCCATAATTAGAAGTAGGAAGTCCGTTCATATTTGAAGCATGTATAGAGTAAGATTCTGGGGGAACTGCTGCAATTGACATACTCCATAACAGTCAAAAGGGCTAGTTTCAATACTCTATAATTTACGTTAGTGTTTACTAAATGAAAGAAGCAACACATAGCCAGGTAGCTAATTAAAATGAGATTATACCTCAAGGAAGAGGTTACCGAAGTATATTTTGTCCCCATGCTCAATAAAATGATCTGCTTTTGCTTTGCTAGCTTTTGCAATCACAGACTTTACTCCAGGTAACTTAGTCTGCAAGTACATTCCATCAGATTACCATGCATTACCAAAGAGAACAAAGTATCAAAACTATGAAAAGAAAATATATCAAAAGATCTCGAGAAGTTTAGAAGTTTGAACTACTTACCTTTATTAATCCTGTTCCAGTGACATGATCAGCATGCACATGAGTATTCATAGCATAGACTAGCTTCAAGCCCAACTCCTTGATAAGATTGAGATCTCTATCGACTGTTCTGTCCACAGGATCAATCAACTGATAACACAGCCAAGTTAGGGAGGTGACCGACGAAATGGAAGCAACCATAGCTAAACATCAAATATACAACAACGACGTCAATAAATTCTTCTGATTTAGTTGAGTTTTTATTGCGCTAGTCTGGTCTGTCACATATATAGAGAAATAAATTTGTTTTCATTTTGGTTCAATCAATACAATAATTAAGAAGACAAATAACTTAAAGATACTTACAAACTGGGGATATTGGTTAAGTTTTCGATTAATCAAATATATGTAATTTGAGATTCTTGAACAAGTAGTGGGGTTGCACATAGTGTAATGCAATGTAAGTCCAAGATAACTTGATATATGAAATCCATCAGAATGATATCAAGTAATTACTGTCAGTGAATGCAAACGGCAATATAGTTGAGTACTATCTGATAAAAAAGAGCAAGATGATCCTTTAGAGCACAGATTAGTTGGGGATTCCACAATTTACATGTAATCAGTTATTCCAGTCTTATACCTATTTGGAGTATTTTTGTTTGCTATTTGTGTTTGTACCTACATTTGCAATGCACTAGCTACCGAAAGAGCAATCCTGCTACGGTTATCCATAAAAGAGGCTTACATTTACCCAATTGATATCCGGAAGACCAGAACAACCAACAGCAATATCCACAACCCAGGACCCAGCTCAAGAGGATCAACTCACCACGGCGGGTTTCTCGGGGTCCCCGACGTCGGCGAGGAGGTAGGTGTAGGTGGCGCTCTCCTTCTCGAACAGCTGCCTGAAGAGCAGCCTCCTCCCCTCCGCTCCGGAGCCACTGCTGTACCCCGCCATTGCGAGCACCACCGGCAGCAGCCGCAGGCTCCGCGAGATCGGCCTAACACGAGGAGCGCACGACGACGACGGCGCGGCGGACAGGCGCGGGATCAGGCGGCGGCACGAGCGAAGCCACGCCACCATTGGCTATATAATACGGCGGAGGCGGCACGCACGCGACGCGAGCGGGAGGAGGAAGAAATCAAGACGCGGAAGCGACCGCGGGGGCTTGGGTGTTATCGGCGGCGGTGGGTGGACCTCGCGGTGATTAGCACGCGCCGGAATAAACAAATGCGGAGAGGATCGGGTCGAGTCGAGGACGGGAGGAGGCGAGGTCCACGAGGCAGCCGGCGGTGCCGTGGTTTCGCTCGCGGCGGCGGCGGAGGCGGCGGGTGAAGACGAGATAGCTACCAGATAGGGGCAGGGCCGCAGGGGATGGTGGCACTTGCCAGTTTCCGCTCTTGTATCAGCGGATACGCTAATCAAGCAGGCGTCTACCAGTCCAAACGTGCTTATAATCTACGTTCAGATACCAATTTTTCTTCAGAATTTGTTCAGATACCAGATTTTTTTCTCCGGATTTGTTCAGGCACCAATATTACATGGGAGGTTTCTGGAAGATCTCGGCACACGAAACACCCATAGTTTATCTGAATTTCTGAATCTGAAGTTCCAAGCTTGGGTTCGGCTGAAATGCTCTGCTTATCCAGTAAGCATCTGACAAATCACAGATTAAGATGTGAGGTTGAACTAATTTGCGTAGCTAACAACTACCGAACGAATGATGGATGACCTCATTGATTACATAATGCGAAAGGGACTAGTTGAATAAAAAGTGGGAGTTCTGGAACTCCCACTATTTAAAGGTGTAAACTGAATAACTGATGCAGGGGATGCTTACTCATGTTTTGTTCGTAGTACGCGCGTCGGGGACAAGTTGATCGCTTATCAGCTTGCGGGCATGCACTGCACTAGCCTGACGCGGACGTTCCGATTGATAGGGCGAACCAACAAGAGTTTGGTGGATTAGCGTCGCTGTCAATACAAGCCCCTCGCCGAGTAATCACGCACTGCGCGCAGGTGGAGGACAGCGGCGGAAAGGATCATGATATCCTGGATAGCAAGGGAGGTTGATCCGGCAATATCCTGTGGTTTTCTGTACTGACTATGGGTCGTACTTGTACACTTGCACGAATTTGGCATTCATGTTGATGGGTAGGGTAGGCTCGTTCAAATTTCGCTCCAATGGCACGAGTATGAGTTTAATGTGTACATTATACTATATCCACCTCACAAAGTTCAGCACAACAAACAGATTTTATTTTATTTCTTTTGAAAAAGCTGACATGAGGTGTGCTATTCATCCAACACCGTGAGAGTAAGTACAACCGTTAAAAGAGAAAGGCAAAAGAGAACTGTCGATGTCGTAGGTCGACACGCAAGGATCCAGAGGACCCCTTTTTGGTTCGGCACGGGGAACGATGTGTCCTGGCTCAAACTCGTATAAAAGATGAAATAATGCAGATGAGGCGGGAATTTATACAGATTCGGGCCACCAGCACGGTGTAATACCCTACTCCTGTGTGTATGTAGTATATGGGGCAGGTCGCTAAGAACAATGAGAGGGTTCTTCTCCCTTAGACTTTTTGATGGACGGGAGATTTCTGCCGGCTAATTGGAGGGACTTAGCCTATTTTTCAGAACGTGAACCTCTTTTCCTGGATCGGAACCCCCCGTCTATATGAAGGAGCTGAACCTCTTTTATGAAGGACTTGGGTCTCCTTTTATAGAATAAGGGAACATCACAGCAGTCCTACCCTTTTCTCTACTTCACTCCACGTGAGAGAGTGGTTTTTGCTTTGTCTTGTCGGAGAAGTCATTCCATTCCTACTCCTCCCTGTTCGCCGCGTCATAGAAGGTGGAAAAAGTGCGTTTCATCGTGATGGCCATGCCGCCGACGTGATGATGGTTTGCCTACCCTCCGATGGGTCCCACTGGTCGGCGGCCCATTCCATAGGGAGGTGTAGGCACCGTGCTTCCTGCGCTCGCACTCTCTCTCCCACGCAGCCGCCCAGTGCATTAAATGCGACTGGACAGGGCGTGAGGGGGGCGTGCGCGGAGTGGGTGCGCGGCCATACCGCGGTCTTAGTCAAGAACTTTTAGCCCCCTTTCGCCTCGTAATAGACAAAAAGGGGTGATGATGGGAGCAGCTGACAACCGCGCCTCACATCGCATTGAATCGCGGCGGGCGGGCGCTCGGCTTTCCCTATTTGAGCATTGAATGAGTTGGTTGGCGGTTGGGTTCGTCCATCTCTCGAGAGGTGCGGGATGGAGGGTGAGGGTCCGGCGATCCCGGACCCTTCGACTAGGGAAGTCAGGAAACCCGGACCCCGCCGTTGGAAATATGATGGCCTCCGGGCAGCCAGGGCCGGCCGCCGGGGCGACCACGTGGCCGCCGTGGCCGAGATTTGCCTTAGCCTTTCAGGGCATAACTTTGGCGCTTCTTGGTGGGCAAGAGCACCTTCCTTTTTCTTAAATACCATGCCCACGACATACCCCAGGGCTCATATCGCCGACAGTAGCCTCCGGCGTTGACCGGAGCCGAGTCGGGCTCGGGCGCGGTTGACGCCATTTCCTTGAGCGTGCGGGCCCGGGTATTTGGGTGTTTTTTGCTATGGCAGGTGGCCGATGCGCGACGACTGACGCCGCACCGGGCCAAGCCTTTACTTAGGACGGGGGGCGAGTTTGCCTGGGCCGCGCGCACGGGGGCCCATTCAAACCGCCTAGCACTCTCCGTCCCGCGTAGTGCGCCTGGCAGGCGCGGGGCCCCAAGCGGCACGAAACCCGAATGGCGCGGGAATCCAAGGGGATGCGAAAATCGGGCGCGGAGATGAAAGTGTGCGGACACGAGGGGGCGCTTCGTGCGGTAGTGGGGCGAATTTAATGCCGTAGAATCCGAGGGGGCGGCGGCAGCTTATAAAACCAGATCCGCATGGAAGGAGACCGGTTTCTACGCTTTTCACTGCCATCTCCTCTCATCGCCATTCGCCCTTCGTCTACCTAGCGCCTCCTGCTCCTTCCGCTTCCTTTCTTCCACCTCCAGCTTTCCCGCAATGGGCCGTGATTCTCCTCTGGAGCCGGGGAGTGTGCTCCCCAAGTCTTTGGTGCGCAATGCGGAGGCTCGCAGCCTCTTTAACAAATTCTTGCCGAATGGCACGCGCAGCGGCGGCGACATCCCGGAGGAGCGGCCTCCCCACAGGATGGTGTTCTTCGCCTCCTTCGCCATGGTCGGGCTAGTGCCGCCCTTCTCCCGCTTCTTCCTCGACGTCTTGGAGTTCTACGACCTCCGGCTGCACCACCTCACCCCCAACGCCGTCTTCTACCTCGCCGTGTTCGCCCACACTGCGCGAGATGTTCGTGGGGGTGAGGCCTTCTCTCCACCTCTTCCAGCAGTTCTTCCGATATGCGGTGGCTCCCGGCGCGGTGGGGTACGTGGCGATCCAGCCGCGGAACGACATGGCGGTCGTGACTCCCTTCATCGACATCCACCCTCGCTCCAGGTGGGAGAACTGGAGGGCGTTCTGGTTCTACATCAGCTTGGGCGACCACCCCCGCTTCCTCCCGCCGACGGGGATCCCGGTGAACCGGAGGAACTAGGGCCACGCCCACGAGCCGGGAGGAGGCTGGACGGGTGTCTTGGACCGGATCTGCTACCTCCGACTGGGGGGCTATCCAGCCACGCGGTCTTCTGTGACTTCCTGATGAGGCGAATGGCGCCATTGCAGGAGAGGCCGCGCCCCGCCTACATGTACATGGGCCCCAACGACGACATGCGGACCTTCACGGGCGCCGTCTTCGGCAGGACGAGAGGACCTCCGGACCACGGTCCACCGCCGCCTCGGCATCACGGAGATGGACTTGGCGCAGCTCCCGCCGGGTTGGTGCCGCCGTGTCGGGACTCCGCGCGCCCGGAGATCCTACACTGCTGCAGTGGTGGGTGACGGTGTGGGATCCTCGTCGGTCGCGCCGGAGGCTGCACCGGGGGCTGCTCCGAGGGCTGTCCCGAGGGGCAGAGGCGGAGGCGACGACGACGACCCTGACGACCACATCCCGATCGGGCGGTTGAGCCGCTGAGGTTCGGGGCGAGGCGATCCGAGGGCCCCGGATCCCAAAGGGAAGAGGAAGAGGCCAGAGGAGGACCCCTCTCCTCCCCCTTCTCCACCACGAGGCGGCGGAGCGGAGCGCGTCGCACCCCCCCCCCGCAGGCCAGGGGGCTCGCGGGCGGCGGGCCCATCCCCGGGGGCCACTACGCCGAGGGCCAGGCCGACCGCAACGACGGCGACAACGACAGTGGGGGAGGCCCGGGGCGCGTCCCCAGTGAGTGCGCCGGCAGCGGCGGAGGCCCAAGGCGCATCCCCGGCGGGCACACCGGCGACGGGGTCTGTTCGCGGGACTCCTGCGTCAGGGGACGCGGCGGGCGAGAGCCGGGCGAGTCCTCCGGGCCGCCCCGCGAAGAAGAAGCGGGCTATTTCGGGGATTTCCTGGGAGTTCAACTCCGCCCGCAGGTACGCCTCGCTGATGTGTGAATGCTTATCAGGGCCTTGTACTTTTATCTCTGTCTTTTAATTTCTTGTTTGCGATTTTGTTTTGTTTTCAGCCGCGAGCACAGGCATTTTCGCCTAAGGGTTGTCCCCAAGGGCGGTTCTGCCTCGGGCTCGGGGGAGGGCGCAGAGGAGAGGCCCGGGGTGCCCGAGCCCCCAAGGTCCGGGTCGCCTCCTTCGGGCTCGATCCCGGATCCAGCGGGATCCGGGGAAGGGGCCCACCCAGTGGCTGGAGCGCCGGCCGCCCATGAAGGGCAGGCCGTGGGCGGCGTCGACGCAGAGGGTGCAGCGGAGGGCGGCGGAGAGCAAACTTAGGGGTCCCCTCCGCGGCAACCATCGCCGCCGCCACAGCAGCCCTCGCCCGCATCACACTCGGCGGCGCCATCTTCCCGTCGGCTGCCATTGATCCTGCCGGCGCAGGCCGGCCGCGAGCCCCCAAGGCAAGAAGTGGGTAGCGCCGGCGCGGGATCTCCGTGGCTCGCCGCGCGAGCGCCGATCCGGCCGAGCTTCGACTCCGAGTCTGGGGGCGCCCGGTCCTGGTTCGCGGCCGCTTTGGATGCGGAGCCCCTCGTCCGGTCGCAGGAGCGGGCGAGGAAGGTCATCGCCCGGGCGCGAGGCGGCCAACGCTATCTCCCTCGGGGCTTCGGGCCCAAGTACGGGCCTTGGCCGCCGGGGAGATCGAGGTGGCGCGGCGGGAGGCCGAGGTCGAGGAGGGCCGTCGGAGCCGGCGGCCACGGCGAGGCGGAGGGCCTCATCCGTAGGCGGGAGCGGCGAAGATCGAGCGGCGCCGGAGGAGCTCGGTCGGGTGTTTGAAGACACCGTTACTGAGAGGCACGCCACCGACCTCCGCGAGCAGGTAGCCGCCGCCGCCGAGGAGAGGGTGCGCGCTAGCGCCGGCGCTTCCTCCGCGACCTCGGGGAGCGCGCCCGGGCCTCGGCACGAGCGAGCGCACCTTGTGCGACGCCGAGGCCGCCGCCGCCGGCGGCGACGCCGACCTCCGAGCCCGCGAGGCGGCCCGGCGGAGTGGGAGAGGGCCCTTGAGGCGGCGTGGAGGGCGGTTGAGAGCCGGGAGGCCGCCGTCGCCAGGGCCGAAGAAGAGTCCGCCGCGCGGGAGGCCAATGTGCTTGCCCAGGAGAAGGCCGTCGCCGAGCGCGAGGCCGCCGTGGGGGTCGAGAGGCGGCGGTGCTTGGAGGCCCGGAGGAGGCCTCCGGTGCACGAAGGCGTGTGGGGCTGCGGCTTGCTCGCCGCCGCCTCAGGCCGCCGCGGGGATGAGCTGGAGCGCGGGAGCAGAGCGCCACCGGGAGCAGTGGTTATGGACGTGCGAGGCGCAGCTGCGGGGCGGGGCGGAAGCGGAGGAGGCGCGCCGCCGAGTCGCGGATCTGGAGCGCATCCTGCGCCTAGGAATCCAGGGCTCGGCCTCGTCCTCGGCGCCTTCGGGAGGCGGCTCGCGGGGTGGGGTGAACCGTGCCCTCCCAAATCCCCACCTTGGCGGGATTGGCCACATACATCGACGATCGCGGCGGGGGGATACAGAGGGTGCCGGATGAGGTCGACGAAGTCACGAGGGAGTCATCGTATGACTTATCCCGCAAGGTCGTGTCCCTCATCCTAGCGAGCTACCAAGCCCGCGACCCCAACTTCGACCCCTACATCCCCACCGAGGACTTCCCCGAAGGTACCGAGAAGGCCGCCCGCCGTCGTGTCCAAGACGCCGTCGACTCCATCATGCTGGGCTTCGACGGCACCCCGGCGGCCTTCCAGCTCGCCTTCCGCGAGGACTCGCCGGACGCAGACTCCCGGTGGAAGCTCCGGCGACCCACCGGCCACTTAGGGCCCCTTGCCTCGGCTTGTATCTCGTAAAAAGATATTTATGTATTGTTTATAAAGTTATTGAACTTGCCTTTACTTGTGCTGCAACAGCTCATCGTGGCTGCTTTTGTTGTTTCATGTATGTGTATGTTGGGAGCCCCCGGCCAACTTGCGTGCACGTAGTGGCGGTTGGTTGGCCCGAGCGCCCGTATGTTAGCTTCCCGCAATTGGTAGCTTAAGACTTAGTCACTGCGATAATGTGATAGTGTTGTTCTCCCCGTGATTTGTCCCATGCCGGGGGCGTTCCGAGTTCGGGCAAGATGCACGGCCGTTGGCTGGTGGCTTTGTCGGGGTTCCGGTAGGAGCGAAGGCATAAAAAGGCCGCGAGGGCAGCGACAACGGGGCCGGACGGGCGTGTGTCATTCGCACCCGAACCCCGGCGTTGACTCGCCCGGCGTGGTAGTATGCAGCATCGCTGTACCTTCGACACCCTTAGGGCTCAGGCTAAGGCGGGCAAGGCCGAGGAACTTATTGGAAAGCCGCATCCACAGCACATGCTCGAGCACATGGGGGAAAACACACTGTAACAGGTATTTGCAAGGGAAACATATGAAATATGATAACAAACGCATTGCTCATGCCACCGGGCGTGGATGAACTTCTATGCATGTCCCACATCATGCGGCTAATGGGTAGAACTCGCGGGTGGGAAATATTCCACGGGTTCGGCAACGGAGTGCCGTCCTCTCGTGGCTAGGCGGACTACTCCGGACGCGGGTGCGGATAACTTTGTATGGCCCCTCCCACATCGGGGACAGCTTGCTTAGGCTGCGCGTGTTTGGACACGACGCAGACCAGTCATTGACTTGCGGCTCTCGGGGCGACTTTGCTTTGATGGTAGCGACGGAGGCTCTGTTGGTAGCGGGCCGCGCGAAGCGCTGCCCGGCGCCGCCTCTCCTCCAAGTAATCCAGGTCGTCTCGACGCCTCTGCTCTTGATCCGCTTTGGTGTATAATGTGGCTCGGGGCGATCCCAGGGTGAGCTCGGAGGGCAAGACCGCCTCGGCTCCATACACCAAAAAGAAAGGTGTTTCCCCGGTGGCGCGGCTCGGGGTTGTCCGATTGGCCCAAAGAACCGCGGGCAGCTCGTTAGTCCACGAGTCCCCATGTTTTTTGAGCATATTGTATGTCTTGGTCTTGAGGCCCTTTAGTATTTCTACGTTTGCACGCTCGGCCTGACCGTTGCTTTGGGGATGGGCGGGCGACGCGAAACAGAGCTTGATGTCCATGTCGTCGCAATACTCGCCAAACAGCTCACTCGTGAACTGGGTGCTGTTGTCGGTGATGAGGCTGTTGGGGACCCCGAACCTTGCCGTGATGCCTCTCATGAACCGCATAGCTGAATGTTTGTCGATGACGCTGACTGGATAGGCCTCCGGCCACTTGGTGAATTTGTCGATGGCGACATACAGGAACTTGCACCCGCCCCGCGCTTGCTTGAATGGGCCCAGGATGTCCAGCCCCCAGACCGCAAATGGCCATGAGAGCGGGATGGTTTGAAGTGCCTGGGCCGGCAGGTGCGTCTGCTTGGCGTGAAATTGACATGCTCGGCACCGCCGCACGAGGTCTGTTGCATCCTCCCCGCGGTGGGCCAATAGAATCCCGGCGGAATGCTTTTCCTACCAAGGTTCGGGAGGGAATGTGCGCCGCATTCACCTTCATGGATTTCGGCAAGGAGCTCGAGACCCTGTTCCCGAGCAATGCATTTCATGAGCACTCCGTTGGCACCGCGTCGGTAGAGTGTCCCATCTACCAACGCGTACCTCTTGGAGGCCCGGGCGATGCGTTCGCCTTCCTCACGTTGCTCGGGCAATGACGCGTCTTCTAGGTACGCTCGGATTTCCGAAATCCAAGCCATCTGACGCGTGATGTCGGTCCCAGCGGGGCCAGGCTGTGGCTGGCTCGCCGGGTCCAGGGCGTCGGGACCGGCCGATTCCTGCCTCTGGGGCGGTTCGGGTCGCGCCGACGGCTCTGTGAGGCTTTCCTCAAAGGCACCTGGCGGGGCTGGGGCTCGCGCGGACGTGATCCTTGATAGCTCGTCCGCCAGGGAGTTGTCTCTTCTGGTAATGTGACGTAGCTCGAGGCCATCGAAATGGCGCTCCATACGCTGTACTTCCTTGACATAGGCCTCCATTTGGGGGTCGGTGCATTGGTACTCCTTGGAGACCTGGTTTACCACCAGTTGGGAGTCCCCAAGGACCAGCAGACGGCGGATGCCCACGCCTGCTGCTACCCGTAACCCCACCAGGAGCCCCTCATACTCAGCCATGTTGTTGGTTGCTCGGAAATCAATCCGGACGATGTACCGAAGCACGTCGCCCGTTGGGGAAGTTAGCACCACGCCTGCTCCGGCTCCGTGCAAGGTGAGTGAACCGTCAAAGTTCATCACCCAGTGCGCGGTTCCTTGGCCGCGATCCTCCGCGCTCTCGGGTTCCCCCGGGGGTGGATCGCTTCCGGCCGTTGGTGTCCATTCCGCCACGAAATCAGCCAAAGCTTGGCTCTTGATTGCGTGTCGGGCTTCGAAGTGTAGGTCGAATTCCGACAACTCGATGGCCCATTTGACTACCCGTCCCGTTCCCTCTCGGTTACGCAGGATTTGTCCGAGAGGGTAGGACGTGACCACTGTTACCCGATGCGCCTGAAATAATGACGCAACTTTCTGGAGGCCATAAGTAGAGCGTATAGCATTTTCTGGGCCTGCGGGTAACGTGTCTTCGCGTCCCGTAGCGCCTCACTGACGAAGTAGACCGGCCCCTGCACCTTGGTGCGGGCCTTGGCTACCTTGCTAGGGGCGGTTGGTTCAGGTACACCTCGGCGGGTTACCTCGGTGTCCGGGCCTCCGAGCCGTCGCCTCCTCCGGGCCCTCGGGGCCACTCTAGACGGAGGGGCTTCGGGCGCTTCGGACTAGGGGCCGGGCGGTTCCCTGAGGCTCGGGTGGCCAAGGGCCACCTCCAGGTTCGGGCGCCTCCTCGGCCAACTCCGTTCCGGGGCTTTCTGCCACAGGCGCTTCGGGGCGGGTTATCTCGGTGACCAGGTCTCCCGAGCCATCGCTTCCACCGGGGCCATCAAGGCCACTCTAGGCGGAGGGGGCTTCGGGCGCTCTCGGACTAGGGGGCCGGGCGGTTCCCTGAGGCTCGGGGGGCCAAGGGCCGCCTCCTGGTTCGGGCGCCTCCTCGGCCAACTCCATTCCGAGGTCTCCTGCCTCCGGTTTTGACAGGGCTGGGGGCGACTGAGAGACTAGCTCGTCATCGCGCTCCACAACCAAGGCCGTACTCATCACTTGGGGGGTCGCCGCCAAATATAAAAGGAGGGGCTCCCCTTCCCGAGGCGCCACCAGTACAGGCGGCGAGGAGAGGTAGTGCTTGAGCTCGCCCAAGGCTTTCTCCGCCTCGTCCGTCCAAGTGAATGGGCCAGCTCGCTTTAGCAATTTAAATAAGGAAAACGCCCGCTCTCCTAACCTGGATATGAAGCGACTCAGGGCAGCTACACAGCCCGTGAGCCTCTGTACGTCCTTGAGCTTTCTAGGGGGCGCATCTCCTCTATTGCTCTTATTTTAGTGGGGTTGGCCTCGATGCCTCGGGCAGAGACCAAGAACCCTAATAGCTTGCCTGCCGGTACCCCAAACATGCATTTTTTCGGGTTCAGTTTCATGCGGGAGGACCGGAGGTTATCAAATGTCTCGGCCAAATCCGGGAGCAAAGTCCTTCGGTCCCGAGATTTGACTACGAGATCATCGACATATGCCTCAACATTGCACCCTATTTGGTCCTTTAACGTGATGCGGATACCACGTTGAAAGGTGGACATGGCATTTTTTAAACCAAAGGGCATAGACATGTAGCAAAAAGTACCCACAGGAGTGATAAATGAAGTTTTCTCCTCATCCTCTACAGCCATGCGAAATTGATGATAGCCAGAGTATGCATCTAGGAAACATAAAAGGTCGCACCCCGCAGTGGAGTCGACTATCTGGTCTATTCGGGGTAGAGGATAGGGGTCTTTGGGACATGCCTTGTTGAGGTCGGTGTAGTCGATGCACATGCGCAGCTTGTGGTTGGCCTTCGGGATGACCACCGGATTTGCCAACCACTCCGGGTGCAGCACCTCCCGGATGAAGCCGGCCTCCTGGAGCCGTGCCACCTCTTCGCGGATGAACGTCTGCCGCTACGGGGCCTGTCGCCTCACCTTTTGCCGGACCGGGCGTGCGTCCGACCGTACTGCGAGTCGGTGCTCAATCACCTCCCTGGGGACCCCGGGCATGTCCGACGGCTTCCAAGCAAACACGTCGGTATTCGCCCGCAGGAAGGAGACGAGCGCGTCTTCCTATTTGGGGTCCAAGCTGCCACCAATGTTGGCGGTCTTGGACGGGTCGTCGCCCAAACGGATGGACTTAATCACCACCTCATCAGCAGAGGTGATGTGTTGCTTCGGGGCCCGGGAACCCGACGACTCTCCTTGGGGGTCCTCGGGTTCGACACGGTCGACCGCCGCAATGTCGTCCACGCGCGCCTCCGTGCAGTCTAGCGCGGTTTTGACGTCAGCATGGACGGTGATGGGGCCTCCGGGGCCCAGCATCTTGAGCTGGCGGTAGGCGTAATGTGTAGCCATCATTAACTTCACCAACGCCGGCCTCCCAAGCACGGCGTTGTAGGGCGATTAAGATCCGCCACATCGAAGTCGATCCGCTCGGTGCGGAAATTAGCGGGGGCCCCGAAGGTGACCGGCGGGGCGATCCGCCCGGGGCCACACCTTTCGGCGTCACCCCAATGATGGGGTGAGAAGGCTGAGCACCATTCCCGGGGCCTTGATTGCCTCAAAGGCCTTCGGGGATAGCACGTTGAGGGTCGCGCCTCCGTCAATTAAGACTCGAGCGACCTTGACGTTGCAGATGGTGGGGGAGGTCACGAGGGCCAAATGGCCGCTACGCGCGACACTTCCTGGGTGGTCGGTCTGGTCGAAGGTGATGGGCACCTCCGCCCAGCGCGACCTCCGGGCCGCCTCGTGGGACGGCACGGCTGCGAGGAGCTCGCGTCTCATGGACTTGAAGCTCCGGCGGACATTTGGGTGCCCGTGCTGCCGTCAATGGTGGCGACGACGTGCTTGGGGATCTTGGTAGCCCAGCTCGTCGTCGTCGTTCCCGGCGGGGGCCGTATCCTTGGCCTCCTCTCGCCGGTTGTTCGGGCGCTCCGCCGGTGCCTTGCCCTTGCGGCGGATCTCCTTCTCGTTCTCCCTCCGCTCCTGCTCATACTTCTGCACTCACTCGGCCAGATTTTTGACCGAACGGCACTCGAGAGGTCGTGGTGGGAGGTTTGGTGCACCATGCACCATTTGTCTCCGGCCCAACCACGGGGCGAGGGTCCGGGACCGCTGCGGTTACCCGCGGGCTTGCCCTTCCGCGAGGCCTTCTCGGCTCCGTCGGTGGCGAGGACGTGGCCCTCCTCACCGCCACACGATGGCCGGCGTTTCCGCCGCAGCTCACGCCGCTCTTCACGGGACGCGGAGGGGGCAGCGCCGGTGGTGGCCGGGGTAGGATTCCTAGGATTCCAAAACCGGGCCTCCTCCTTGCGGGCCACCCGGTCTGCAAGCTCGAAGAGCTCCGTGGTGGTCCGGGGAGCCTTGGATTCGATCTTCTCCAACATGACGTCGTGGCAGACGCCACTCCGGAAGGCGAAGATCACTGCATGGTCGGCGATGGAAGGTATGGTGTTGCGTACCTGGCAAAAACGCTGAATGTACTTGCGCAGGGACTCGTCCTCCCCTCGTCGGACCATGTGGAGGTCCGCCTCCACTCCCGGCGCGGTATGTGCCCGGAAGTTGGAGGTGAACCGGGTGGCATAGGTCGTCCCAAGAGGTGACCGACCGGGCCGGCAAGTTCATTAGCCGAACGGGCCTCGGCCCTTGAGCGCCATGGGGAAGAAGTTGGCCATGACGCGCTCGTCTCCTCCGGTGGCCTCAATGGCCGTGGTGTAGATCTCGGAGGAACTCGGTGGGGTTAACCGAGCCATCGTACTTCTCCGTAAGGGCCGGCCTAAACTTATTAGGCCGGCGCACGTTACGAAGATCAGCAACAAAGGCCTGGCAGCCATTGCCGGCCAGGGGGGCGACAATGGCTGCGGGGCCTCGTTGGGCATCGCGGAGCTCCCCGCTTGTGGCTGGGCCATCACGGCCGCTCGCCGTCCGCCGTGGGGCTCCATTTGCGGCTGGGCCGCTGTGGCCGCTCGCCGTGAGGTGGCGCCTCCCGACGAGGAGGCGCAGTCCGGCACCCGCCCTAAGCGGCGCTCGTCTCGGTGCTGCTCGATGCGGAGACGGGCGTCGCGTCCTGCGTACAACAGATCTTGGGACGGCTCAGGCTGGGCCGCCGCCGAGAGGTTCTCCTCCACCCTCGCGGCTGCTGCCGCCCTTCGGGCCCATCGCCGAGAGGAAGAGCTCACCGCGACGTGCGAGCCACGCGGTTGGCGGCTGGAGGAAGCGAGGTCAGCAGCCAGCTGGCGCTGGGCCGTGCCTACGAGCTTCGCCACGTCGTCGAGCCACCTTTTGGCGTTGGACCCCTCGCCTGGGGTGGCTGGAGGGTAGCGCAAAAGGGCTTCTCCCGCCTGCAGGGCACCCTCAGGAGTGCCAAACTCCAGGCGGCGATGGACGTCGCCTCGGCGGGGCTCGCCGACACGCCCGCTAGGGCGTGGTCTGTGCCCCACAGGAGCGTTGTCGGTCCTGTAGGACGCGCGGGCCCCTCCGCCTCCAACCGCTGCTTCAGCGGGGGGCAGAGGGGATGGCGCGGGCGCAGCTGCCACCGCCACCACCAACGGTGGTGAGGGAGACAAAGATCCCTCCCTCCTCGAGCGGAGGTGACGGAAGTTGGGGCTGTGCCTGCCCGCGTCGACTTCTTCTGCCGCCTCGTTGACCAGGCCACGCTCGCGCGTGGCGAGCGAGCTTGACGCGGAGCGTAGGGCGCGGCCGTGGACCATGGCTGAGACGGGGAGAGAGGATTCCCGCCAGAGAATGGGAGGAAAACGGGAGTTTAAACCACAACACAGCGCGCTCCCCCTACCTGGCGCGCCAGCTGTTGATGTCGTAGGTCGACACGCAAGGATCCAGGGGACCCCCTTTTTGGTTCGGCACGGGGAGCGATGTGTCCTAGCTCAAACTCGTATAAAAGATGAAATAATGCAGATGAGGCGGGAATTTATACAGGTTCGGGCCACCAGCACGGTGTAATACCCTACTCCTGTGTGTATGTAGTATATGGGGCAGGTCGCCAAGAACAATGAGAGGGTTCTTCTCCCTTAGACTTTTTGATGGACGGGAGATTTCTGCCGGCTAATTGGAGGGACTTAGCCTATTTTTCAGAACGTGAACCTCTTTTCCTGGATCGGAACCCCCCGTCTATATGAAGGAGCTGAACCTCTTTTATGAAGAACTTGGGTCTCCTTTTATAGAACAAGGGAACACCACAGCAGTCCTACCCTTTTCTTTACTTCACTCCACGTGAGAGAGTGGTTTTTGCTTTGTCTTGTCGGAGAAGTCATTCCATTCCTACTCCTCCCTGTTCGCCGCGTCATAGAAGGTGGAAAAAGTGCGGTCATCGTGATGGCCATGCCGCTGACGTGATGATGGTTTGCCTACCCCCTCCGATGGGTCCCACCGGTCGGCGGCCCATTCCATAGGGAGGTGTAGGCGACGTGCTTCCTGCGCTCGCACTTTCTCTCCCATGCAGCCGCCCAGTGCATTAAATGCGACTGGACAGGACGTGAGGGGGGCGCGCGCGGAGTGGGTGCACGGCCATACCGCGGTCTTAGTCAAGAACTTTTAGCCCCCTTTCGCCTCGTAATAGGCGAAAAGGGGTGATGATGGGAGCAGCTGACAGCCGCGCCTCACATCGCATTGAATGCGGTGGGGCAGGCGCTCAGCTTTCCCCTATTTGAGCATTGAATGAGTTGGTTGGCAGTTGGGTTCGAGGGTGAGGGTCCAGGCGATCCCGGACCCTTCCGACTAGGGGTCCGGGAAACCCCGGACCCCGCCGTTTGGAAATATGATGGCCTCCGGGCAGCCCCCGGGCCAGCCCCTTCAGGGGCGGCCACGTGGCCGCCCGTGGCCGAGATTTGCCTTAGCCTTTCAGGGCATAACTTTGGCGCTCCTTGGTGGGCAAGGGCACCTTCCTTTTTCTTAAATACCATGCCCACGATATACCCCCGGGCCCATATCGCCGACAAGAACCTATATTGAAAGAATGGTAAGCTCGATAGTTTGTTTTGCTCTTGTCATTATTCATGTATTTGCCTCCTCTTTAATTTTTTGGAACAGGAGAATTGGTGAGGTCTCGTTATGTTCAAAGATTTTTGATACTTTTTCTATTCAAATCTCCCATATTAGTAGGATTAATGAATATATGCTTTTCGTGGACTCACCTTGAGTATTTGCAATCGTCTCTAATCACTCCCGCAGTGTGAAACACAACCTTCATCAGCATAACGCCAATTGTTGGTACACTACCTAGTTGGCGAGTAGGTCTCAAATCTTCGTGGAGTACCTATGAGTAGAGTACCTACAAAGAGCAAGTAGGTCTAGGGCTTGATTCATTTTATGCCGACAAAATGAACATTAGCTATTGTTCGTCCATCCTTTGATAGTCGGTCTATCTAAAGTCCACACTATTTTGAATGACCAAACAGGCGAAGCATTTGTATTTTATTGGAGTCCAAGGCTAGCATCCTTCCAAATTAATGCATCGAAATTTTCGTGCTGATAGTTCATAGGCACTATGCCTTATAGGCTGAAGAAGCTCCTATGATGTACTGTCCTCCAACGTGAGTCGATGACATGTAGGCCCATGAGCTGTAGGGTTCATATTTTAGCGATGCAAAATCAGAGGGCATTAGGGCAGTAAGTTAGAGGATCCGGTTTCCTTGTAGACAGAGAATGCGGAGTATTTGGGCAAAATCTAAATAGTGCATACACATTATTTTGGCTTAACTAGTGCCTACTCTATTTTTATAAGTCAAATACCTGTATCTTTTAAATCGAGTATAATTTTATAATTTGATTATGTATTCACTGCACTTAAATCTTTATAACAATATCTCACATGATTATATTCTAATGAATATATATATATTGTAAGTTATATTTATCTTATATATATTACTTTTGTATTTGATTAAATTACTTATTAGATATTTGTGAAAGTAAATTCAATAAAGCCTAAAAGTAATTTACACATATTATAAAAATAACTTAACACAAAACGAAAGTAAGTTATCGTTGCATTAAAAATAAATCCGTTGTGTAGGTAGAAACATAAGTCTATCTAGAAATTAAATTGAATCAAAGCAATATAGAACTAACTAAAAGTAACATATTCATAATATTATAAATTTATATAAAGTAATTTAATCAAATTTAAAAGTAATTTACATCACATATATTTCTTTCATTAATAATCACATAAAATCTTGTTGTACATATTTAATCGCAACGAATATAACGATGTATTCGGATTGTAAATCGGCTAAGTAATTTAAGAAAAAAAATATATTTCAAGTTTTTTAAGTGTTAGGAGTCTTTTCCTTATTACATGCCTTTATACTCACATGTGGGAATTCGATGTATATTATTTTTAGCATTTGTTAAAATGGTATCCTCCGTTTCATACTATAAGTCATTTTGACTATTTTAGTTATTTTTTTATGTTTGATCAAATTTATAGAAAAATCTGTAATATTTACAATACCAAATTAGTTTTATTAAATATAATATTAAATATATTTTGATAGTATGTTTGTTTTATGTTGAAAATGTAGATATATGTTTCAATAAACTTGATCAAAATTTAAAAAGTTTGACTAAGAAAAATCAAAATGACTAAGGGCATAGTTGGTTAAGACTAATTAGCGTACAAGTACTGTAGTTTTTTATGTTTAAAAGGTAAAGAGACTCTACCTTATTACTATGTATTGATGGTTGCCAAAAGACATGGCCAAGTGGCCGAGAAAAATAGGGGGGACAGAGGAAGGAGACGAACAAAAGAGAAAACAAAATGAAAAGGAAGAGAAAGAAAAAGAAAGGGAGAAGAAAGAGAAAAGAATAGTTGGGCCTAATTCAATTTAATTGCCCAGATATTAGCTCGCCAATTTTGTTTCACTCTGTTTTCCCACAAGGCAAGACAATCCTTTGTCCGATTCAATAAGGTGGAAGATGTTGATTAGTATGTTAAAAAGCCGAGTTGTTCCGCGCTTTCCAAAGGTTGTCCGAGCAGGCCGCAAAACAAGTTGGCCATCCCGGCTTGAGGTGATCCTGGGAGGATTCCAGGACTGTCTCCACGAATTGCAAGATGTTGTCACTTTTGGTTGCTTGGTCATATAGGTTTAGTTTCCTCCAAAGTTCACCAGCAAGTTTGCATCTCAAAATGATGTGTTTTGTTGTCTCAATTGTAGGACAGATTGCACAATAAGGATCAGATGACCATTTTTTATGGCCCCGGTTACCATTTGAGTTTAATCTGTGTTTGAAAGCCAGCCACAAGAAAATTCGACATGTGTTTGGAACTGCCTTGATCCAGATATAGTTTGTTGGTCGCCAAAGTGTTCCATGTAGTGTGAGGAGGCTATAGCTCACCGCTGTTGTGATTCCAGCAGAAGAGAGGATGCATGTCCTTTCATCTGTAATCTCCTGGTCCATCTGATTGTCTACTAACACATCAAGCATGATTTGAAGCTCAAGTTGGCCTGGTGGGAGAGCACTGGATGTAGATCAATTGCCTAGGTGCTATTTATGTATTGAGAGGAGGCAGTGCAGTTGATGTTCGTAGCGAAGGAGGTCAGCGACGGGAAGGTTAGATAGAACCGTCCCACTTTGATCCAGTTGTCTCTCCAAAACTGAATTGATTTTCCATTGCCCGCTTTGACCTTTGTTGATGTAATTACTAGTATCATGACAGAGCTAGAGTTTTCCAAACTGGGGTGTCATTTGGCTTGCTTTGAGAGGGATCGACTTTGTAAGGTGTTGAGATATTAGCCAATGAAAACATGGTTCAGGCGATCCGGAGAGTAGTTTCCCTGTTAGCTTCATTAGCAATGTCGAATTGTTGGCTCTTAGTGAAAGTGCATCTAGCCCCCTAAGTGGGTTTTGGTGGTTAATGACAATTTGGTTAAGGGACTAATGCGTTTAATTGAGATGTGTGCAGGAGAATTAGTCCCTAGATGCTTAGTTGTGCAGGTCTAGAGAATGAAGACCCCTCAAATATCAATTGCAAAAAGGGAAAAAGATTCGACGACGGTTTATAACACTATTTTTTCTTGAATCTTGAGTTTTAGATAAAACCTTACTATTAAGAGGGGTGAAACTCATGCAATGAGATGACCTAAGTGTTCTTAGTCAGAATATACTTGAGTGAGAATTTTTGGAGTATTTTTTGGAAATTACTCCCTCCCATGGTAGATAAAGCCGATCAGAAGTTCTGGGGTCCAAAGTCAGAACTTTCGGACATCTTCACCTCACAACCAAGTCTTGAGAACTAAGTGTTGGCCGGAACTTCCGATAGTTCCAAACCGAAACTTTCGGTCAGTATTCCAGCAGGCTATGTGAGTAACGGCTAGGTGACGCTAGCGTGTACCTATATATCCCACCTTGTCCCCAGCCCACTTTTGGCCGTCCAAATTTCACATTTTAGTCCCATAGCCTCTCCTATGGTGTTCTAGCTCATTCCAACTCAATTCTTGAGCCACAAAACCAAATTTGTGAGAAGATTGAGTGATTGGTGTGATTGAGCACTTGGTGATTCTTGCAGGGCTTTGGAGTGGTGCCTATTACTCTTGGAGAGCAATCTCCTAGACGGTTATGTCTCCCGCGAGCCTCCGGAGAATTGTAGATTGGCCTAGGAAAGTTTGTGAATGATCACCTCTCCTCCGTAAGGAAACGAAGTATGAATAGTGACAAACCAAGCTGATCTTTTGGAAGTTGTCTAGGTAGAGCAATTCATGTTTGTGGTTCTAGCTAGAGGATCGAATTTGAATCTTTGTGGTCAATTCGATTTCTAGGCAAGAACCTAGGAACGTTGGAATTGAAGACCGTAGACTTCTTCCCAAGGATTTACTTGGTGAGTCAAGGGGTTAATTGAGACCCAACTCTACGGAGTTCCTCAACGGAGAGTAGGATTCGTTGAATCCGAACTTCAGGTAAAAAATCCTTGTGTCTCGGGTGCTATTCATTTTCTTACTATTGCTCGTCTCTATTGCCTGTGTGATTCTCTCTGTTGTTAGCAATTTACCTGTGTAGAAAGTATTTAAATTTGAGCTCAGATCCTTTTAAGTCACAGAACACCGGAGGTTTCGGACAGTAACACCGAAAGTTCCGGACAGCTTGCGCTGATCGGATGTTTCGGGGTTAAGTATCGGAAGTTCCGGTGACTGTGCGTTTTAACCGCTGCATTTCCAAGAAAATTTCAGGATCGCCTATTCACACCCCCTCTAGGCGACATCTACGGGCCTTCACTTAGGTCCCGGATCCCCAAGCCAACTTGTGTTTTTGGGGGAATGGTTGTAGTCCATGCGACAAGGCAGTGTCCACCTTTCACTTCTTTGTTCCCTATCCATATAAATGCTCTTCTAAGTCGATCAATTGCATTGATGTTTTTTCCTGCCATTTGACGCACGCCATGAAGTAATTTGTACTCGCTGACATTACTGAGTTGATCATGATCAGACGTTCTCCCCAATATAGTAGTCCAGGGATCCATCCTGCAAGCCGTTTGTCGATTCTATCAAGGATAGGCAACAACATTTTGTGTGTGATCTTCGCTATGGAGAACGGGAGACCTAAGTAGTTTCAAGGGAGTGAGCTTATAGGGCAGCCCAACAGGTTCGTGATTGCGGTGGCTTCTGAGTTGGGCATATGAATAGGCACAAACATACTTTTGTGGAAATTGATTTGCAGACCGAAAAAATCTGTGAAAGAGTCTAGGATATTTTTGAGCATGTTTGCTTGCTATTTTGATCCTTGCAAAATAGGATTACAGTGTCATCGGCATATTGAAGAGTTGGAGGGTTAGCCTGTACTTCAAGCGGGTGACGAAGGCTGTCATTCTGGCAAGCTTGTTGGATCATTTTCTGAAGCACATCTGCCACCAAGATAAACATGTAGGGGGATCCAAGTTAGGCAAAAAAGTAGGCAACATTCATAGCGGCCAACTGAGGTCCCAACCACCTTCTTTAAGGAGAGGCATTTGGGAAGCAGGGCAGTGCCGCGCTGGCTCCATGGGCGTTGTTTTAAATGCTTGGCGTTGAGTCATCAGTAGATATCTTGCAGAAATCAACTGTGTTGCCACTCCTGTTGGCACACAGGCCACCTCTCTAGTGCTTGTCAAGCTAAACGCGTCTCGCTGCTCAAGGAGAAGTCTTCGACTGTTAGGTCAGGAGGGGGGTCGGGGGAGCGGGCAAGCCGCCCAGTAGCGAGCGAAAGTAGGGGATGGCGGAGGGGGCAAGGAGGTGACCGGAGAGAGGGGCTTGGCGCGGTTTTCGGCTACTTCCTCTCCTCCATAGCTGACACCTCCACCGGACATGGCCAATGGCTTTCAGATCTGTTAGCAGCAGCCGCCACGGGTGCAGGAGGAATGGTGCACGGGAGGCCTGAGTTTCGTCCGTCCAGAGGCCATTGCGCCATATCTTGGATGGCGAGGATGGCGAAGAATGAGGAGTTTCTCCAACACAAAGCGCTGCTGGCGACGGTCTTGGGAAGGCAGCCGGATGTCTCGCCGACGGAAATGGTGGAGGTGATGGTGGCTTGTGAAGTTCGGCCGAATGCCTGTCATGTGGAGGTGACGACACCTGAAGATTACTTGATCGTCTGCCGCTCCATCAGTGACCGTGACTGGGTCTTCAGTATTCAAGACAGATTTTTTGCAATGTCGATTTGTGTACCTCGGCTGATGCTTGGACGAGGATTTAATGCACAAGTTAGCTGCGAAAATTCTAGTGTGAATTTCTGGGAGTGACAGGCATCCAATGCTGAGCACGGGAAGAAGGGGCGGGAAAAGAATGAAAGGCAAGGCGGGAATTCGGGATCTGGAAAAGCTCCCCACTTGCAGCTCATTGGGCCTCCAGCAGTCCAGGAAGGAAGCGAGGTGCTCGGAGCCCAGCTAAAGATTGTTGATTTCTTCCCCGGGTGTATATGCGCAGGCAGGCCTTTGAAAAAGGGGCTCCAGCGCGTCCTCTATCGTTGGTGGAGCATTCAAGTGCAGAGTAGCAAGAAACGAGGCAGACCGACAATGGGGATGATCGTATATAGTTCCAGCTAGACGGGCTACAGTCAACGGAGATAGCCGAAAATGGGGGGGGTGCTGGATAACCTACATCCAACGCAACAAATTTCAGAACAACTACAGCATGTGAACCTCACCGTCGCAGAAACAGAGCAAATCCAACGGTTTTTATCTGTCATCACAGAGAAGCTGGAGCATTCCATCCTGGGGCCTAGACCTCAACCACCCAATCCAATGCCAAGAGGCACCAGACGCAAGACTATTCCGACAGATTTCGTTCCTTGGAGAAGCGAGCGCTTGCAGCAGCAAGGACGTGAGCAAGGAAACATGCGGTAACCAAGGCACAAATCGTGAACATGCGCAAATTGGGGATTCTTGACGAAGAAGAACAGCCAACCCAGACCTCGCTGCAAAGCTATAAGAGTTTATTTCAAAGGCCACTCTCAGCGCAACACATTTCGGCGCTGGCGGAGCTTCTCGAAGTCCACATTGAGGAGGCGGTGCCACTGTCGTTGTCTGCAGGGGAGACATTTGTTTCAATATCGGTGCTTTAAAGCAGCCGAGGAAATTGGGCACAAGATGCCCGTGTATCTTTTCTTTCCCCAATGTCGTTTTCTTTTGGTTTTAGCGTGTTGGGTTGGAATGTAAGGGGTCTTAACAGTGTAGACAAGAGGGTGGTGGTAAAGGACTTGGTGGTGTCTTCGGGTGTCTCAATGGTGTGTATCCAAGAAACTAAATTGAATGTCATGTCGGAGGGGCTGGTCCGTGAGATTTGTGGGCCTAATTTTGGGGGATTTGCAGAGTTAGTAGCCGAACAAACAAGGGGGGAATTTTGATTGCTTGGAAAGAAAGTGTGTTCACGGGGAGGTTGGCTTTTGCAGGAAGATGGTCAATTACGGTGGAGTTAAACTGGATTATGGGTGATCAATCTTGGTTCCTAACTTATGTTTATGGCCCACAACAAGATGCAGAAAAGTTGCAGTTTTTGCAAGAGCTCTCAGAAATTAGAGAAAGGTGCCCAGGCAAATGGTTGATTATGGGAGACTTTAATCTGATAGTGGAAGCGCAAGACAAAAATAACTCAAGGGTCAACAGGAGATTGATGGCCGCTTTCCGCAACAAGTTAAACGAGCTTGAACTCAAGGACCTATATCTTTTCGGTCGTCGATATACTTGGAGTAACGAACAAAGGAATCCTACGATGGCAAAACTGGATATAATGTTGATGACAACTGATTGGGAGGAAAATTTCCCAGAGTCTTTCCTTCAGGCGTTGAGCTCGTCAGTGTCAGACCACTGCCCAATCCTCCTAACCTATGGGAGTGGGTTCAGTAGGGAAAGTAAATTTCGGTTCGAGACCTTTTGGACGAAAATGGAGGAGTTCCAGGATATTGTGAAAGAAACATGGGAGAAGGAGGTGCTGTCAGAAGATCCATACTCCACCCTTCATGTTAAATTGGCAAGGTTAGCAAGAAGTTCGTCAAGGTGGGGGCAGCGCAAGATCAGTAAGATCAGGCTTCAGATTCAGATGGGCAATGACATTATCTTCAATTAGAAGTGGCACAAGAGAACAGACAACTTTCAGATGAGGAAAGAAAACTAAGAGCGGCTATCAAGGGTCGATTGCTAGCGCTTGGATCCCGTGAGCGTACTAGAATTCGACAAAGGGCCAAAGTTCATTTTCTGTCGGTTGGACAAGCGTCGACCACCTTCTTCAGATTAAAATTGATGGCTAGAAGGAGGAAATTACTAATTCCTCGGATGGAACATAATGGGGTTTTAGCTACAACTCAATAAGACATGAAAAGCCTGGCAATGGATTATTTCAAATCTATCTTGGGGGAAGACTCCTCGGCCACTAGATTGGTGAATCTTGATAGTATTCAATTGTCAAAAGCTGAGTTGAACTTGCTGGAGGTGGAATTCTCAGAGGAAGAGGTGTGGGCAGCGGTCAAAGAACTTCCAAGCGAAAAATCACCAGGGCCTGACAGTTACATTGGTTTGTTTTACTAGTCTTGCTGGAATACAATTAAACACGACCTGTTGGCAGCACTGGGTAAATTTAGCACTGGTAACATGTAGAACCTGGAACTCCTTAACTCGGCTTGTGTCACCTTGATACCCAAAAAAGAGGAGGCGGCAATGCTCAAAGATTTTCGCCCGATCAGCTTAACACACAGCTTCGCAGAGTTGGCGACCAAGATCCTGGCTAGAAGACTGGCGTCAAGAATGCCTGAGTTGGTTCCAAGTGTGCAGACTGCGTTCATAAAAGGGTGTTCCATTCATGAGAGCTTCCACTTTGTAAAAGGGTTGGTGCAGCGGCTTCACAAGTCAAAAAAAGAGGCAGTTTCTCTGAAACTAGATATCAATAAAGCATTCGATACAGTTTCGTGGCCTTTCCTCATGGATATGCTAAAGTTTAGAGGCTTTGGGCCAATCTGGCAGCGGCGCCTTTCGGCATTATTACAAACAGCAGAAACGAATATCCATATCAATGGGTCCTCCATAGATTCTTTCAAACCAATGAGGGGCCTCAGACAGGGGGATCCACTCTCTCTGCTTCTCTTCGTGTTAACTATGGATGTGTTGCAAGCTTTGGTGAGCAGGGCAGTGCAAATTGGTTTGCTCAGTCAAATGAGGTCAGGCAGGGGCAGAAATATGGGACCTTCCATTCCAAATATCTCTTTGTATGATGATGACGCAATAATTTTTATCAAACCATCACCTATTGAGTTATATACAGTCAAGGAAGTTCTGCAACTATTCGGGGAGGCCACGGGCTTAAAGACAAACTTCGTAAAGAGAAAAATCACGCCTCTACACTATGGCCAAGACAAGCTACAGATGGCATAGGAGGTTCTTGCCTGTGAGGTACAAAACTTCCCGATCACCTATTTGGGACTGCCACTGTCAACGAAAAGGCTATTGAAGGCAGACATTCAACCTCTCTTGGACAAAACTTCAAAGAAAGTAGCAGGTTGGATACCAAAGTTGATATCAGTGGATGGTAGGTTGTGTTTGGTGAAGTCGGTTCTCATGGAATTACCAGTTCATTTTCTATTGGTTTTCAAATTGCCAAGGTGGGCCATCAAAGAAATCGAGAGAAAATGCAGGGGTTTTCTTTGGAAAGGTCAGGAAAAAGCCAGTGGAGGTCATTGTTTAGTTGCTTGGGACAAGGTCTGTGCGCCAGTTGATAAAGGAGGGCTTGGAATAAAGAATTTAGAGTTCTTCCGCCAATCATTGCGGTTTAAACACCTCGATAGACCATGGATCAAGGTAGATGTCCAGTTGGACAAGGAGATCATTCAGATCTTTGAAGCCTCTGTGTGCTACAAGCTGGGGGATGGGAGATTGATGCCGTTTTGATCAGGAGACTGATCTGGGAAGGGATCTATCAAATGGCGGTGGCCTTGTCTTGCTTCTTTCATCAAAAATCAACCATCATAGTGGCACAAGCTTTGGATGGGCACAGATGGGTGAGAGATATCATGGGATCATTATCCAATGAGGCACTAGGGGAATTCTTTGAATTATGGGATGAAGTGCAACAACTACAGCTTAACTCAGAAATGGATGAAATTTACTGGAAGTAGGGAAGGAATGGAATTTTCTCCACAGCCTTAGCTTACTCCCTATTTTTCATAGCATGGGAAGATTGCAGCTTCGGTGAGATTATCTGGAAAGCCACTACGCCGTCAAGAGTGAAGTTCTTCATGTGGCTAGCCCTAAAGGATAAATGCTTGATGGCCGACAACTTGATGAAGAGGAATTGGCCATGAAATGAGATTTGTCAGCTATGTGAAGAAGAATCGGAAAATGGGAACCATCTGTTCGTCCAATGCCGCTTCACAACTCAGAGTGCGGAGCGAATCGGGCAACAATCGGCGGCACTATCCAATTCCGAGCGAGGATGGAGGGCGGCGGAAACTTGGTGGTTGAACACCGGATCGTTTTTCGGACCGGCTACAAGGCGGCTTTCAAGCAACATCCGTATGATAGTCTCTTGAAACATTTGGAAAGAGTGGAATGCACGCATCTTTGAGAATAACAACAGATTAGTTATCGGGCTGTTGGGTGAAATTAAAGAAGAAGCGACAATGTGGAAAACAGCGGGCATCTGGATTGACTGTAGCGAGTAATCGCCTTATCACTGATGGCTGCAGGGGCGCGACAGTATCTCCAATCTTCAGCTGCTCCTTTTCCCCATTGTTTTCTTGGCTTTATTTGATTCACCTGGATATCGGCGATTTGATATCTAGGGTCGGCAACGTCTTGCCGTTGTAATCGAATAATTTTTTCTCCCAAAAATCTTAATGAAATTGGTTGCCGTGCTTCGGCCAACAAAAAAAGGTATGGGGGATAGAGGGTCCCCTTGGCGAATGCCTCACTTATATTCAAATTGAATCGCCTACCATTCCATTGATCATGATGTGGACTCTTCCAGACTGAAATAGTTGATTGATCCATTCTATCCAAGTTTCAATGAATCCCCTATAACCGCATAGAGGCATTGCCAATTAATTGTGTCGAAGGCTTTGTGGAAATCAAGCTTGAGAATGATTATCGGTTTTTTCCTTTTGAGAGCGCATTGTACTAGGTCAGAAGTTAGCAGGAAGTTTTCTGAAATAGATCTTCCTTTGATGAAAGCCGACTGCATCTGGTCGATGAGGTTGTTGATTTCTCTGCGAACGCGATTGGCGATGGCGAGGACCTTGCTAATCAGTTTTGGTAAGCTGTGAAGTAGGGAGATTGGCCCGAAATCCTTGATATCTAGTGGCGTCGTTTTTTTTGGGCAGCAACGTTATGTAAGAGACATCGACACCGGAGAGGTTAGCTTGGTGGCTAAAGAAGTCTTGGAACATCTTGATCAAGTCAGGTTTCAGAGTGTTAATGAAGCATTTGTAGAATTCATTAGTGAAGCCGTTCGGACCGGGGCTTACTGTGTAGTTGGGTCTTAGTATTTGCCGTGACTGGTTAATTTTCATGTGATTTGGTCGGCCTCTCCCATACAATTTACTCCCACCCTTTTTTTATGAAATATATTTGGAGAGCCTCTGAATTGAGAAAAAATATGTCAAAACTTCTGAATTGAAAAGTTAGCAACGTGATTGAAGTATGATATGCCCTTATTGTTCGGGGACTAAAAAAAGTGAACTGGCTTCATTTCCCTAAGAAAAAATCATCCGAGAGCATTCATTGTTGAATATTGAAGTGTTCGGTAGCATGGCAAATTTCTTTGATAATTTTATCCCGAACTGACACGATGATGCCCAACCAGACACCGGAACATCGCATTGGCAAATGTTCAAATCGGGCCAGTTGGACAGCATTGGGTCGACACCTAAAAGGCTTTCAGCCCACAACAAAAACTCGTCGACTACGGGCTTACGGCTGTCCCTACGGCACAGAGGCTATCATCAGGCTAACGAGAATCTAAAACGCATATGCTCTGTTTCCCCAATGAACAATGGCCTGGTGACGGAGACAGTCAGGCAGAGACAGGAGAAATGCGCAAGAATCCATCCTCTGGAACAGACCAACGCCATCAAATACTTCCACACTTCCACACTTCCACAGATCGACACGCATGGATGCCAGATTTGACACTCTTGGCCGATGGTACGAGCTGGATTTGCACGCAGCACCCCTGCTACATACCACGGCTCTGTCAACTGTGCGCCTGTGTGCCCACCGCGTACTCTCCAACTATACATGCAAAGGCAGCCACACGTACATACACTGTAGTTTCACCCGCTGGCTACGCCCACAGTTTCCAACTCACGTTGGACCCATGGGAAAAGACAATCTTCTCATGGTTTCTGCTTTGTACTGATACAGACCTACTACATTGCTACTATTGCCAGAGTAGAACAAATCCGTTTAGCCGTTGTGCTGAAAGCCTAATGCGGACAGGATGAGTACATTATAATCTCTGTTACTTCAGACCAAGTTACAATTAGCCACCCTGAGTTTAATTTACTGTGGCGTTGAGTACATTTGTAGCCTCCTGGCTCGGCCACTCACCCTCTCTCTCTTCACGGGAGGGAAGTGTGGTTTTCGTCGGATTCCGCCAAGTTAGGCAGCACATGCGCTCGCCTTCCACTGTTTGTCCATACACCTGCAAACAACGCCCTCCTTTCCCTCGCTTAATTGTCTCGCGCTCCCGCCGCTTCCCTTCCCCGCGCGCAGCTACACGCTACGGGATAAGCCAAGCTTGCTTGCTTGCGTAGTCGCTTCTCGATTCCACTCGATTCTGCTTCTGCGGCGATGGATTCCCGCGGCCGACGGCTCCTCCTCTTGCTCGGCTTCCTGCTCGCGGCCGCCGCGGCGCCGACTTGCCGCGCTCGGGAGGCGCAGCCGCTGCCGGCAGCAGAGCAGGTGCCGGCGGCGGCAGGAGGGCGGGGTGGCGCGGGCACGGGAGCTGCTGCCGGCGGCGGCGGCGGAAACAGGCGCATGCCGGTGCGGCACGAGCTGTTGCTGGACTTCTACGCCAAGACGTGCCCGGCCGTCGACCAGATCGTCGGCAACGTCACCGCACCGCGGTTCCGCGACAACCCCGCCGCCGGCCCCGCCGTGCTCCGCCTCTTCTACCACGACTGCTTCGTCGAAGTACGTGAACACGGCCCATGCATGCAATGCACGCATGCATCGACACGCACATTGTGCCGCAATTCTCTCGTGCAAAAGCACCTAGCACACCTTGAATATTACACTGTTTGTTACCGCCACGTACATTTTCTTGGCACGCATCGATCGATGTCCAATTCTGATCAGCTGTAACACCGGCGATGTGCGTTATCACTTCTCAGGGCTGCGATGCGTCCATACTGATCGCGCCGACGGCCAACAACGCCGGCGGGGCGCCGAGGGTGGAGAGGGACATGGAGGAGAACAGGAACCTGCCGCAGGAGGCGTTCGACACGGTGGAGATGGCCAAGGCCGCCGTCGAGAAGGCGTGCCCCGGCGTCGTCACCTGCGCCGACGTCCTCGCCCTCGCTGCCCGGGACTTCGTTCACCTGGTACGCACGCACGCATGATGCTTCAGTGCTTCATGCTTCTCCAGTTTTGTCGTTTGAAAAAAAAAACCAAAACAAAAGGCTCGTTGCTTCACGAGAAAATCCGTGCATTTTGCGGTGATTCTGAACTCAACAACCAAATAACTAACTGTGCAAATACAGTCCTATACAACCGAAAGGGCCAACAAACCGAAACGTACGGTACATTTCAGTGGGAAAAAAACTAACCATGATTAATTAACCCATAATTAATTAAGTATTAATTATAAACTTAAAAATAATTTGTTTGATTTTTTGAACCGTTTTTATGTAGAAAATTTTTATAAAAATATATTATTTAACAGTTTGAAAAACACATTAATGAAAAAAGTGAAGGTGAAGAAAAGAACACGTATTTAGTAGTACTGCTGAAATGTACACTTGTACACTAGGTTTGAGGGAGAGAAGAGAAAAATGTGCGTGGCGATGCAACTCCCAACTGTCAAAGTTAGCGTACAAGTTAGGACCATATGCGAGTCCGGGGAAAAGAACTCTGCTTTGCTTTCGCATGTGGATAAAGGCGCATCCGCCATTCCGCCGATGGGCGGCATGTGATCTGTGAAACCGAAGCCAACGTCGTCGTCAGGAACAGGGCTCCTGCCTCCTGCGCATGCTCACTTAATTAACTAACTAGTAATATAGCTAGCTTAGCTTTAACCGACTCAATGCATGCAGCTAATCATGCATGGTTTTTTCTCGGCAGCACGTACGTACGGGCAGCCGGTAAAATTAATCAAAGGCGATCAGCTTTTCTGTTGCACCGAATCGATCATAAAACGGTAGCAACAGTGCGGTCGGTGATCTATTGCTAGCTAGTTGATGCACTGGGACGCCTAAAAGCAAGATTAATTTGTGGCCGTGCATGTGTAAATGGCAGGTCTTGGTTTTGTTAGCATCTTGCCTCTGAGACGAGCGAATTCTTAATGCAGGTCACTGACACTGCTAGCTGACAATCGATCGAGTACGTAGTTTGTTTCCGTGACTCGTTGCCTGATCCATGGTGACAGAGTCGCTACCTCAACGGGTAATTAGGTGCTGGGGATTCGATACTCTTTTGGATCTTAGTAATGGTCACCACACAGAGACAAGGCACCAGAGGATTAAGTTAGTCGGGATCGTGTCAAGAGCAGCAGCGGATTCGGTGGTTCGGGCACATGGATATGGATTAATTAGCGTGTGTGTGCCCGACGTCTGTCACGGCGCTGCAGTGTGCTCTGCCTCTGTGTCCCTCTGTAGTTAAGCCAGGTAGCTAGCCAAGTAACAAGTTGTCTTTGGTTTGTCCATTTGCTGGCCTGTGAGGCCGTGAAGCCTACTGCCTCTGAGCAAGTCAAGTGTCGTGTTCTTTCCCTTCTCTCTGCCTCTATTTTTGATCAACCCCACTGATGATGCCTGTGGGAGTGTGGGCAATAGTCAAGCCTGCCTGCCTGGCGCCTGCTTTGTTGTGTAGCATGGACTCTCTTCTTTGCGGTGTTTGTTGTGCATCTTTCTGGACCATTTACGCCTTAGGTAGGGTTTCACAACTCCCGAAAGGCTAAATCAGAAAAGCGAGGTCTTTGGCAAGTAGTCGTACTGTAGTAGCTTTTGTTCAGAGTACTAGTGGTATATGTGGTGGATTTATAGGTGTGACTGTAGAGTGATGAGAAGCATGGAACGAAAGCAGTTCGTCCCAACATGTATTTTCCTATGGATCTAGCAGCATTCTTAGGACCTTTTTTTCTATTTTGGAGAGAACCATCCTTACATGGTTACTACATGTTCACTATTTTTCTCCATTCACGCTAGAGTTTGGGTTAATTTTATGTGAAATTTTTGTAGAAGTAGTGCTACAAACAGGCCCTTAAAAATTAATAAAAACAACAATTTTATGAAAAGCCAAGGAGGACTGGGCCGGTGAGGCTCACCTGGCCGATCAGCATAAGAAAAGCCCATTTGTGCCAAAAACTTAACTACAAGGCCCAATAGCCAAACCTAAAATTTCACCCCTTCTTTTTCCGAACAGAAGTGTGTGTTGATTTAACATTTTAAATTCTTTTGTACGCAGGTAGGTGGGCCCTACTACGCAGTGAAGAAAGGTCGGAAGGACAGCAGGGTGTCCCTGGCGGGCAAGGTGCGGGGCAGCCTCCCGCGCGCCAACTCCACCGTGGACGAGCTCCTCCGCGTGTTCGCCGCCAAGGGCCTCGGCGCCGGCGACCTCGTGGCGCTCTCCGGCGCGCATACCGTCGGATTCGCGCACTGCGCCCACTTCCTGGGACGGCTCTACGACTACCGCGGGACGCGGCAGCCGGACCCGGTGATGGACGCGCGGCTGGTGAAGGCGCTGCGCATGTCGTGCCCCTACACCGGCGGCAGCGCCCGCGTGGTGGTGCCGTTCGACGTGAGCACCCCGTTCCAGTTCGACCACGCCTACTACGCCAACCTGCAGGCGCGGCTGGGCCTCCTGGGCTCCGACCAGGCGCTCTTCCTGGACGCGCGCACCAGGCCGCTCGTGGAGGGGCTCGCCGCCGACAGGGAGCGGTTCTTCCAGGCGTTCGCGGCCAGCATGGACAGGATGGGCTCCGTCCGGGTCAAGAAGGGCAGGAAGGGGGAGGTCAGGCGAGTCTGCAGCCAGCACCTGTCCTGAACTGGTCCAGCTCGATCGGACGGTCAGTCACACTGTCCTGATCACACTTGGCGTTGCAGGAAAAGGGGGTTTGCTCTGTCATGGTTGCGGTACGTACTTACAGGAGTTATCTTTTGCTGTAAATGCCACATTTCGGAAAAAATATTAGTAGTTCCGTTCTTTTTTCTCTTTTGTTGGGTGTGCTACAGTGCTAGGTTGTGCAGGGATTGTTAATTTTGCAACGTCACTCTCTTTCGCAGTGTGTGATCAGGGTTCCTATTTGTCTGATTGGATTGGACTCGATTGCAGAAGAGAGGGCGGTCTGTTTGTTTGTTTTTTCTTTTTCCATTTGCTAGGTTTTATCGGAAGCTAGCTCAATTTAATTGGCTTGGGACAAGTATATCATTCTTGGATGCCACATCAGCACGCCAACAACACAGCATCCATTTAATTAGCTCCACACCTTTCTCATCTAGGAGTACATGCAGTAATTCAAAAACATGATCGAAGCATCTTAATGCATGCAACCGAAAAACATTACTAGCACTACTACCGTAGCACGGATAATGGCCATGGAAGAACTACGGAAGAGGTTGTTCTCCAAGCCAACGTGGAGTAGGGAGTTGTAAGTACAAACTGACAAAGTGACAAGAGGCAAAAAGGGCTAAGCTAGGAGTAGTAGCAGTGGGTACTCCAGGAAGCAAAGAAAACGGGGAGAAACTGGCCTCGCTGGACCAATGGTCGATGGACAAACAGAGTGAGGAGGAGGAAGACTGCAGGCCCAGGTGGAGTAAATGGAAAAGCTGCACGCCAGTACAGTGCAGAGCCATGGACTAGTACACGTACTCGTACAACCCACACGTCAATCACTCGATCAATCCCCCGTACAAGTAGAGTAGTAGCTAGGCGGCCCTAGAGATAGCACGTCGAGTCCCGTCTGCCAGATCCTACGTTTTGCACCCCACACGACCACACCACTTCTTGCATCTGCATGTGTTGACGACAAATTCCATCTTGACGTACGGCGACAGAGAGGAGAGAGAGGGATGATGATGACTGGCGAGTCAAAGGCAGGGGAAAGAAGGCGTCCGGTTGGTCTGCCGACGACGACGTCCGGACGGAAGGGAGGACGGACAGTCGACCAGCTTTTCTGCCAGCGCCCGGCAGGGGGCAGCGTCAGGAGACACCTGGGGGGGCCCGGGGGTTTCTTCCTGCCGCACGGGAGAGGGCTGCCTACACGTAACGTATGTCTGCCACTGCTGATTCCCTGCACTCCCCTGGCCAGGTCTCCCTGTTGCATGCCGGTGCATGTCGTAGTCCCCGGCGCTAGCCACGAGATGAGATGACGACGCGCGACGGAGATGGAACGCTAGGAGAAGGGAATTGGCGCGACATTCCACCTGCAGAGAGGGTTTGACGGGCGGACGGACCGAGCTAAGCTTAGCGCGGCAAGGCGCGACCGGGGATGTCGTGGCCGGTCTCAGATCGCGCGCGACTTCTGTAAGTCCATGCGGACCATGCGAGCGGCGAGCCAGATCGATCGTCTTTAAGCTGGGTTTTCACGTCCACTCTATAAGACAATCCACTCTATGCGTGTCTCAAGCCCGCCCGAAGCTGCGAAATCGGCCCAAGGCAATCCACTCTAACGTGTTTGTTACCTCTGGCCTAATTGGGGCCAGAATTTTTTAACATTTTTAATTTTTTTAAAGTTTTACAAAACTAATTTTTGATTTTGAAAAATTGTAAATCTAAGTCTCCTCGCGCTCTCTGGGAGGACGAGATTTAAAAAACGTCCTCCCAGAGGACGTTTTTGCTGACATGGCTGATGAGCGTTCGTCACCGTCCATTACGCGGTTGAAATTTTGCGATAACGCCCTTCCCGCCTTTTCGAGGGCGTTATTGCCCTCAGAGCACTGTGGGGCCGCTGCAAAGGGCGGCCGCCCTAGTTTTTTTTGCGGCGGCCCCCATTCCCGTCCTTTCGAGGGCGCTTTTGCCCCTTTCCGTCCTCCGAAAGGGCGTTTTTTGTTGGGCAATATATAAGCCGAGTCAAATGATTTTCACCTCATTTGCAGCCTCCCAAATACAGAAAAAAGAAAAGAGAGGGGTGAGGAAGAGAAAGGAGAGCGACGAAGCCTCGCTTGGATTGCGTATTCCATTCGAGGTAAATGCAATATCCCGTCACACTTGTTTTTGTTAGTTAGTTTGTAAATGCAATATTAGGGAAATGATTTTTTAATATTTGACTAGTCATTTAATATTTAGTTTTAGATTTATAAAATAGATGATTTAATTTAGATCAACTTAGATGATTTAATTTAGATCAACTTAGATGATTTAATTGAGATCACTTAGGTAGAATATTTAGATCAACTTAGGTAGGATATGTTCGGATCTATGTGTATATTATGTGAATAGATGTTAAGCACGACGATGTAGATGTTAAAATGAGGACATGATTTATTTTAGCCAATGCGATCTAGGACAAACCGATTTGGATAATCGTGCGTATAATTTTGTTAATAATCTAAATATGTTTATGTATAAAGTACAATTTATTTTAATTTAGTTTAGAAAATTTGTCAGATTTGGATGAACATATGTAGAAAAGAGGTAAGATTGGCGGTAGATGAAATGAACAAACCGATTCGGGACATTTTAAGATGTAGAACAGAGAACATATTGTTAAAGAAATTAACTTAGGCATAGAATCATCTAGGCAACATATTCGTAGTAGGGAATAAACTCAGTTTCAATTTGTCAGGCACTATGGCAAGTAAGGTCATATTTCAGATAGTTCACGGTGAAGGCAACGTTAGATATGGTCCAGAAGGTGTCGATCTGTCAGAATTTAGGATGAAATCGAAGGGCATCGATAGGCCAGCCGATAAAATATTTGAGTCAGTCTATAGTTGGTTGCTACGTGGATTTAAAGTGAATACAAAAGTGAACACAATGACTCTATCCGTTGTAGTAAATCGTGCAACAGAAGGATATTATGGGAAACTTATGCCTATAGATAACACTGAGCCGTGGAGACGTTATGTGGACATGGCACTTAAAAGGTCCTGGCCCCTTATTATTTTTGTGGCATTGCACGAAATCGATAGCAGTAATACAATGCAAACAGAGTATGGTGAAGGTCCGAGCAATGAAGCAAGCTTGGAGAAGGCGATTGGCGTGACGGACGAGGGGAAGAGAATCGAAGCAATTGTTGAAGAAATAGAGAGGGAGGATTCTGAAAATGAGCAGGCGGAGGGCGATGAATCATCGGACAAGGAAGAAGATGTCATGCCCGTGGATTGGGAACAAGCTGATTCCTCTCAGCTTGTTATCTCAGAGGGGCAACAGGTTTCCCTTGAATACAAGGATAACGAGGTAATGCAGGGTGCTAGGTATGCTCATAAGGAAGACATGAAAGAGGCGGTGAAGCATTGGACGGTCTCTTTGCATAGAGAGTTTAGGGTGGTGAAGTCTACGAACTATATGTATGATGTGAAGTGCATGAAGGATGATTGTCCGTGGCGCGTTCATGCATACAAGGGGAAATGGACTGGCTATTAGAAAGTGAGCATTGTTGGTGAGCACACATGTCTGTTGCTGGGGATAGATAAGTACCATCGCAATATCACCTCGGCGTTTGTTGTCGGTGAGATGTACAACGATGTTGTTAAAAACATGGACTTTGTACCAGGCTCCATTATTAGGCACATTGAAAACAAATTCAAGTATACTATCAGCTATTCCAAGGCTTGGAGGGCAAAACAAAAGATATTGGAGATGAGGTATGGCACATTTGAAGCATCCTATGACAATTTACCTCGTCTTTTAGCCACCATTGCTCAGAGAAACCCCAATACCTACTACGACATTCAGACTTTTTCATCATCTACTGAATCGAGCAAGAGCGTGCTGCAAAGAGCCTTTTTCTCGCTTGGTGCTTGCATCAACGCATTTGTGCACTGTCGCCCTGTGCTGTGCATAGATGGAACTTTTCTGACAGGCAAATACAAAGGTCAGATACTGATGACGATTGGAGCAGATGGGAACAACCAGGTGTTACCTATGGCGTTTGCATTTGTCGAGAGTGAGAACACCAAAAGCTAGTATTGGTTCTTGGGGAGAGTTCGATGCCAAGTCGTTCGTATGAGGCCCAATGTTTGTCTCATTCATGATCGTCATGCGAGCATGTTGAAGGCAATCGACTATCTTCAGAATGGTTGGCCGGAGAGGGGACTTCCAACTATGTGGCATGATGTTCGGAGTAGGTGGTGCATGAGGCATATGGGAGCCAATTTCTACAAACAATTCAAGAACAAGCACCTGATGGATCTCTTCAAGAGGCTATGTGGTCAGAATCAAGATAAAAAATTCAGTGAGTCGTGGAGAAGGTTGGATGAGCTGACAACGAAGCAAACCGACGAGCAATTTCGTCAGCCATAGGATGGCGAGCCTGCAGTACCTCTTGGTCCATTGCATAATGACCCGCCAACAATGAGAAGGAGGTCCGCACCATCAATACGTAATTTCTCCCACTGGATAGATAATGAACCGAAAGAAAAGTGGTCTCTGTTGTATGACATTGACGAAGCTCGATATGGTATAATGACAACCAACCTGGCCGAGGTGTACAACTGGGTGATGCGAGGAGTTCGGGGGCTCCCATTGGTGAGTATTGTGGAATTTATCCTTCATGGCACTCAGGCATACTTTAGTGACAGATTTAAGAAAATTTCCCCTTTGATGGCCGATAACAACATTGTATTTGGCAATGTGGTGACGAAATATATGCAAGACAAAATTCTAAAGGCTATGAAACACAGAGTAATGCCCCAAGGAACCCTAGTTCATAGGTACGAGATCATGTGTGTCGACAGGAGAAGGCACGGCATCAACCGCGTTCAAGCTGTGTAGGAATGTGTGCTTAATGCGGAGGGCGGTTGTAGTTGCAGCTATATGAAGCCGAAGCTTACACATATGTCTTGCTCACACGTCCTTGCCGCAACTGGGGATTGCGACATAGTTCCCGATATCTATGTGTCACCGTACTACAGGAAATAAGCAATTTTTTATACGTGGAAGGAGATATATGATTTTGGGATATCTGGATCGTACACAACACTGAGGCCACAAGTGTTCTACATTCCAGATCCGTCAAAGTTAAGGCTGAAAAAGGGACGGCGTCAATCGAGACGCATCAGAAACAACATGGACAAGTCGGAGGCCAGGGGGAGGACCCTACGTTGCAGCAAATACAATGAGCACAAACATACATACAAGAAATGCTCGAAGAATTCAGAAACTCCAACTGTCGCAGGTGCGAGTGTATTCGGACAGGCTACCGACCGCAGCCGTCCATTGGGAGAAGGAACAACAACGAGGCAACCATCGTACAGCGACTACGTCGTCGGCTGGCGATGCAATGGCTTGATTATTTTCTTTGCTCCTTTCACTCTAGTGGTGATCCGATAGTTATAATATTTGTTATGATGTTGCCATCTGTCGTGCGTGTAATATTTATCATTGTGAGACATGAACTATTTTAATGTTGTTGTGATATTTGTATGTTGTGCATGGTAGTTTGAATTAAGACATGCAATTTTCAAAATGTTGAGATATAATGGACCATTTATGTCATGTATTCATGTTGTTTTGTTTTTTCTTATCAATTGCTTATTAATAATCGTACGTATGCAGGTATGACAGACAATACACCAGCTCTTTTCAGCAGGTTGGTGGACATGGAGCACAGGTCGTACTTGTCAGCGATGCGGGGTGCTCAGCTTACCACCTTTCGTCCACGGCCGTCACGCTAGTTGTTGCGTGTCGATCCGCGACACGTCCAGTGGTACGATTATACTCTTTTGATTTACGACGCTAATATTATACTTGACACTAATATTATACTTGATGGTATGCAGGTTGCGTGAGTCAGGTCTGATCGCGATATGCAGCCTTGTTGAGGCGCGTGCAGACGAGCATGACCAGGCGAGATGGTGGGATACGGACCGGTCCCTGATAGCTGCTTTGGTGGATTGGTAGTGTCCTGAGACACACACCTTCCATCTTCCTTGTGGAGAGATGGCACCGACATTGCAGGACGTCTCGTACCTTCTAGGGCTACTACTGGCCGGAGAGGCTATTGGCCCTGTGGATGCTATTGGTGGATGGAGGGAGGACATCACTGCGCGATTCATTCATGTGATAAGGCTACCAGAGCTCCCAGCTATTTAAGCGATCTACCCTTACGCCACCATCGGGCCTACGAAGACTTGGATCATGCAGTTCACAGTAAGTTCACTTGAAGACTTCATTATTTTTCATTACAATTATGATTGTTAACATGGTTTTCTCCTGTTGTAGGCCGACAAGCTCCACCCCGACGCCGATGAGTATTCCTTGAGACGCTCGTTGGAGGCCTACCTGCTCTGGATTTTTGGGTGGGTGATGTTCACCAACACGCCTGGCAACACAGTAGAGAGGGGGCTTATCCACTATGCTCAGTCAATAGCGGATACGGAGATAGGCTTCGTGCCTCAGTGGAGCTGGGGTTCAACGGTACTCGCAGCCACTTATCGTGCACTGTGCGATGCGTGCACGAAGACGGATCCTGGAGCGATCTTCACGGGTTGTCCTCTGCTTTTACAGCTTTGGGTTGCGGAGTGGTTCGCGATCGACCGACCGATCGTTGACATCGCTACTTACGACTCAGCACCCGTATTCGAGAACCCAGCCGACGGGTCTACAATGGGCACTACTGGTTTCGCCGCAACGTAAGTAGAAATTGTTTTTTGTTTCAAATTTTCAGATTGTGTTCAACGAAACTTCTAACCACTTGATTATTTCATTTTCGCTGCGTCGTTACGCCCACGCTCAGGTGAGACGGAGCTACCCGGACTTCGTGTTCGAGTTGGACCGTCTCCAGCCTTACGACGTTGTCTGGGAGCCGTACACGCAGGAGGCGGTCGCAGCTAGAGCGCCTCTAGGCCTCTCATCGTTGTGCATGCGCAACTCGTCATACTGGATGATGTTGATCCCGACGGTGTACGACATATGCATCGAGCTTCACTGCCCAGGCCGAGTTATGAGGCAGTTCGGACTGCAGCAGGGATTCCCGGTAGACGTATCGGTTGTCGTTCCCCACTAGGACCACCAGTGAGTACTTCTCTTTCAACTTTACTATTGTTGTATCGAATGAAATGGAACAATAGTTAACCATTACTGTGTATGTAGGTTGACTCGACGGGGACAGCAGGCAGGCACCCTCTGGGAACCACGTATGCAGCAATACGTGGCGGACTGACTGATAGCCACAGAGGAGGTGATTGGCGAGATCTACACACACTCAGAGGAGAACTACACTGCCTATCTTCGGTGGTACCTACCGCGGACACGTCCGCGCGTGACCTTCATACTGGCCGTGCGGCAGCAACACCAGGCAGCGGTCACGGACACCTACCCCAGGCACCGAGACCAGGACTACTTCATGGGGGTACGTCATGCTTTCTTAGGATTAATACCTTCGTAACATGATTTTCCTGTATATTTGAGCGACGAACCTAATTTGTTTGGATTTTTGTAGGCCGACGCCGCACGGGCATTGAATGCGGAAATCGACTCGGTGATGCTGAGGTTGGACGCAGGCATTCACCTGAACGAGGTGGAACAAAAGATGACGTTCCAGCGGATGCAGACGATAGCGCGTTTGATCTTGCGCATCTTCTCGTGCCGTTCAGCCATCGACGCGGTACCTTCGCCGGCTGCTGCAGTTCCACGTTCACGCGGTCCAATACCAGGATGGTCACCACACGGCGCTGGTGCCTCCACAGGTTAGTTCCGTTCATTTTTATTGTGGCAACCCTACAACGTGATATAACAAACCGAATGTCGCGTAGGTCCGACGCTTTCGACTGGGGATACGACTGGCGCGAGTGGATCATCGATCCCTCGGCCTTTCTTGATTTGGCCCACCACTGCGGGCTTTGCTGGAGCGAGCGGATCCTCCATTCCTCGTCCCTTCACTCAGCCGGGAGGTGAGCAAGCGTCGTCCGACGAGTACTAGAGACCTATTAGTTTTAATGACTGATGCTTCACATTGCTTATATACAGGAGGATTCTACTCGGCAGGGATTTCCGCTCGGGGGCATCATCGTCGCACGCGGGCGGGTCCGGGGCAGGCGACGAGGAGGTGTCAGCTACGGGCGACGACTTCAATGACCTAGAGGACCCAGATCAGGACGTTATCGCCGCCTCTCAGCTTGGTGGAGCACCTCTACCACAGAGCCAGGACCAGCCATAGGAGACGCCCACGCTGGATGTCCGTGTTGGTCGTGTCGTGCCCCCAGATAGGCTGACGTACTCTCAGGTGCACGTTAGAGCACAGGCTAGGAGGGCTAGGGGTAAGAGGGCTCGCCAGTAGGTTCTGCGTGCTACAGTTTGTAAGCATGATAATTATTTATTTTGTGTTGGATGTTTGTATATAACTCTGTCCGTTCGTCCCACTCACATGTCACAAGATCCTTCCATGTCGTTCGCTGCACGATACTTATACTAACGACAAAAAAACTTTCGGCGTTGTCAAACCTGCACGAGACGTCGCTATCTACTTTTGCCAGTGACAAACCTACACGATACGTCGCCATCAACTTTTGCCCCGTGACAAACCTACACGATATGTCGCTGTCAACTTTGACCTCCCTCCACTATATATTGCTTTGATCCGAATACAAGCTCTTCAAATCTGCATTCTGTTTTCTACACTTCCACGTACAATGAGATCTTCATATCGTCCATTCGTTGAGCGACTCCATCCTTTGAGAGGTTTGATTCCACCATGGTGTGACCGTCCGTTATGCCATTGTGGAGATGGCTGCATACTTACGTCGTCCCTCCTCACGAAAACCCGGGGGAGACAATTTTTCCAATGCGCCAACATTGATCGGGTATGGCTTATCTGCAATGCTTTATGCTACAAAATCTTCACACAGAAAACACTAACTTCATCGTACATCGTGTTAACACCTCATGCAGGCAAATCGTCGGGTCTGCAACTTCGTTGAGTGGATAGATATGGAGAACCCACGAACCGGTGGAACACGCTCCTACCCACTAAGCGAAACAAGGTCAGACTACCTTCGGCGGAAGGCTGAGTACCAACATCGAGTTGGTGCTGAAGATTTGGATTGGCCTATGGATCAGTTAGCACTACCCACATGGCAAGAACGTCCAGAATGCCACTGTGGTCTCCGTTGCCAGGTTGTAAGATCCATAAGACAAGCAACTAGAGGACAAAGATGCTTCGTGTGTCCCGAGATTGTGGATGATGATTTTGTCGTGAGTATCATTTTTCCTTGTTTAACCTATTCGCTTGTTCCATTTTTTAACCCCGAACATCACAAATGTACAACCAGGAGGATGTACGTCGGTGTCCATATGAAGAGTGGATTGATACAGTTAGACCTGCTTCGATCGGTCGAACGGTAACACAACCTGAGTCGACCGAACAATTCATTCAGGCATGGATAGAGTACGAACGTCGCGTCGAAATCGCAAGCTTAGATTGGAGGAACAACCCACTAGGTTTCGCTAACTGGTCGAAGCGTCCCATGTGTGGTTGTAGGGATCGTTGCAAGATGGCTACCTCCTTTGAACCATGAACATATGGCCAGAGATATTTCATTTGCCCCAACTTAGACAACGACTTCGTTGTACGTCTTTCGTTTTATCAATCCCGCAAACGTTTTCACTCTAGTGGCTCTCTAACTGATTACATGTGTTTCTTTACTAGGGCATTCAAAGGAGGTGTGGATTCACTAGATGGATCGACAATGTCATTCCCCCAATATAACGGCCTAAAAGTAACTGAATGTGAAACACAAAAGGAGTACAACGCCGAGAAAGAAAGAGAAAAATGATGACAAGCTTAACGCCCTAGAACGGTTCCGTAGGATAGCTGAGCCTCGACTCGTCGGGGATGAGTAAGTTATATCATATATGCATAAGACATATGACATGTATTGTATCATCCATACCTAATGGGTTATGAAACAATGTGGCACAGAGCTGCTTAACCATTGCTACTAAGTTAAGTTGGTTTAAACAGTATGTTATGATCACAAGTAATGCAAACAACATACGTACGATACCTCAAATATTAGGGTTCATTACACAACACGATAAAATTTAGATTTGCAACAATACGTATGGACGAATTGTGGGACAAATCGATCCGTTGAGGCCAATTAGGGTTGGGTTTATTACATGTAGGAGAAAAACGCCCTTCCAGAGGGCGGGAAGGGCAAAAAACGCTCTCTGGAAGGGTGGGAAGGGGGCGCCTGCAAAAAACCAGGGCGGCCAATCTTTTGAAGGCGGCCCCCCGAATCCACAGTGCAAAAACGCCCTCTGGAAGGCGGGAAGGGGGTCGCCTGCAAAAAAGCCAGGGCGGCCGCCCTTTTGCAGGCGGCCCCCTGGTGCTACAGGGCAAAAATACCCTCTGGAAGGGCGAGAAGGGCCTTATCGCAAAATTACAACCACGCGACAGCCGGCGGCGAACGCCCGTCTGCCACGTCAGCAAAAACGCCCTCTAGGAGAGCGTTTTTTAAATCTCGCCCTCCTAGAGGGCGGGAGGAGACTAGATTTGCAATTTTCCAAAATGGAAATTAGTTTTGTAAAACTTTAAAAAAATTAAAAATGCTAAAAATTCATTGGGGCGAGATACTCGTGAGACCACATAGCCCGTAATGCACCTGACCAAGGCCGACAATCGTATCTGCTCCCAAGCCAACAAGAGATCTTTTTAAATTCCCTAACTACTCCTTCTGCTCGGACGTAGTGCTGGCCAAATGGACCGTCCGATACGGCTTGGCCCGGGCATGCCCACGGCACGGCCTATTAGGCATGGCTCCTGTAGCAGGTCATGTCGTGCCGACTCCTGGGCCCAAGCACGGCCCACGGGGTGGTCGTGCCATGCCATGTCGGCACGGGCCCGTCACTGACCCATGGGCCTAGGTTGGCTCGTTCGGCCTGTTTATTTCGAAAACCCTAGCATGCCACGCCAGTTCCTTCCCCCTCCCCTAGCTGCACGCACGCGCCACCTCTACCCTCCTCTCTCTCGCTCTTCCCTCCTCTCTCCTCTCTCGTGTCGCCCCTCCACCACTGTCGCATCCCTTTCACGCCGCCGCCGCCGCACCGGGTCCACCCTCCCCTTCTTCCTAGTCGTCGCATTCATCAGGTCCACCCTTCGCGCCGAGTCGCCGACCTCCGCGCCGCCCTCGTCGCTTAGATGCCGAGCCATCCGCGCCGCACCGCTGCAACCAACGCCTACGCCGACGTCGAGCCTCCTCCGCACCGTGCCGCCTCTGCCTTCGCTGACGCCAAGCCCTCCGTGCACCGTCCCTCCGTGCCGTCGTCGTCACTAACCTCTCCCCGTTGCCCCCCGCAGCCGTCGTCGCCACCAACCCTAACCCTAGCACCTGGGCCTGATAGCCTGCCCATCCCCTCCTCGCCGTGCCGTGCCGGCCCGTGGGCCGTGTCGTGCCCAGGCCGACACGCTATAGGAACCATGCCGTGTCGTGTCGGCCCACGGACTCGGGCGACGGCCCAGGCACGACACATGCCACCGGGCCGTGCTGGCACGACGCACACTTTCCCGTGCCGTGTCGTGTCGGGCTGAGCTACAGTGCTCGCGTGCCTGGGCCGACACGGGAAGGCCCGGCTCATCTGGCCAGCACTACTCTCCTGGGACGCATCACCTCCAACCCACCCTCATGTCGCTTCGCCTCCCAGTTCACCGCGCCACAGCGCCGACCACCTTGCACCGTCGGTGCCAGTTGCTGGCGGTGAAGCTCCAGAGCGGATTGGTGACGCTCCCAGTATACCCCGTCCAGGTCAGGAAGGGTGAGGGGAGGAAGGAAAGAGGCAAGAAGGCGAGGGGAATTGCTAGAATGTCGCGTCGTAGTGCTCGGTTGTCCTCAGCTCTAGAGGAGAGCTCCGACTCTTTGATTGAGATGTGGACTAAACCTAGGGTCCATATTGTGATTGACATTGACGGTCCATGTTCTCCACCTCCAACTCCGTCGATTGTCCCGATTGAGCTACAAGATGTGGTGGCAGATGCAATGTCGGCTCTAGCTCCACCCGCACGATAGGCTGCTCTAGCTCCTCCAGCACCCTAATTGGCCTAGGTATTGGATCTGAATCCTAGGGTTTTGTAAGGTCATGTCTGAAAGTGCATCTAGCCCCCTAAGTGGGTTTTGGTGGTTAATAACAATTTGGTTAAGGGACTAATGTGTTTAATTGAGATGTGTGCAGGAAAATTAGTCCCTAGATGATTAGTTGTGCAGGTTTTGAAAAAGGAGAACCCTCAAATATCAATTGCAAAAATAAGAGAAGATTCGACGTCGGTTTATAGTAGTATTTTTTTTGAATTTTGAGTTTTAGGAAAAATCGTACTATTAAGATGGGTGGAACTCATGCCATGGTATGATCTAAGTGCTCTTAGTTAGAATTCTTGAGTGAGAATTTTTTGGAGTTATTTTTGAAAATACTCCTTCCCACGGCAGAGAAAGCCCATCGGAAGTTCCGGGGTTCTAAGTCGGAACTTCCGGTCTTCATCGCCACGCAGCCAAAACCTTTGTACCAAGTGTTGGCTGGAACTTCCGGTAGTCCCAGACCGAAACTTTCGGACAGTATTCCAGCTGAGTTTGTGAGTAACGGCTAGGCGACGCAAGCGTGTACCTATATATATCCCACCTTATCCCCAGCTCACTTTTGGGCCATCCAACTTTCATACTTCAGTTCCCTAGCCTCTCCCATGGTGTTCTAGCTCATTCCAACTCAATTCTTGAGCCACAAAACCAAATTTGTGAGAAGATTGAGTGTTTGGAGTGATTGTAAGAGTGAGAGAGCTAGGTGATTTGAGCACTTGGTGATTCTTGCAGGGCTTTGGAGTGGTGCCTATTACTCTTGGAGAGCAATCTCCTAGACGGTTAGGTGTCTCCCGCGAGCTTCCAGTGTATTGTGGATTGGCCTTGGAAAGTTTGTGAAGGATCACCTCACCTTCGCAAAGAAACAAGGATAGCCTGTTCACCTCCCCTCTAGGCGACATCAACGGGCCTTCAATGTCCTCTTTGGATATGAATCATAGGGTTTTGCGCTATGATTTGGGGTGATTTGTGTGATTAATTTCTAGGTGTAGTGCCTCAAAAATTTCTGGATATGAATTGTTAACTCTTGATTTAGTGCTCCAAAAATTTAGCCAGGTTGCATTTTACAATGATGCAGAGGTCATTTGTGTTATATTTGTTAGCTATAAAAGTTGAAGTTTTTTTGGTAGCAATTGAATAGTGGTCGTAGAAGTATCCCATTTGAACTGGCATTGTACAATAACCTTTTTTTACTGGTAGCAATGTGTCTATTGTAATGCAACTGAGATGCTTGCAATTCTCCATAATGTAGTTATGCAATAATAGAATTGTGCATTTTGTACTGATATTTTTAATGTAGTTTCATATTGTAGCATATTGCTAAAGGTCTCAATTTTTCATTTGCAGGTTGACTAGATGGCTCATGACCAAACTAAGGTTGTGTTCTTCCCCCACTTTTTCCGACTCACCTCCCTCGTTTTTCGCATGCATGCTTCTCAAACTACTAAATGGTGTGTTTTTTTGCAAAAAAATTATATATGAAAGTTGTGTTAAAAAGTCATATTAATCCATTTTTCAAAAAAATAAATTAATACTTAATTAATCATGCGCTAAAGAGTCGCTCTGTTTTGCATGTGGGAGGAATTAGTTCCCAACCCAGGGAACCGAACAAAAATATCTTTTTATGCATGCACTTGCTTCACAAAAATATTTTGTATGCATACATTTAGGGAGAGAAAATCTATATCTTAGTTATGCATGTATTTGATTCAATTTATTCACTTTTATTTAATTGGGATCTTTACATTTGTGTATATGACACTTGTGGTGTTGATTAATACTCATCATTTATTCATATCATTTTATACATATGATCGGTTGATCTACAAGTGGAGAGTGACAATCAAATCATTGGGACTAAAAATTTCATTGAGTTGAATGAGCGAAATAGGTCCCAAGAATTAAAAGAAGGGTGTTGATGCTCAAGAGAGATCATGACACCTAAATATATCAAGGATGACAAAGTGAAGATATGGGGTACAAAGTAACTATTATGGCAATACGGTGAAAGGCAAGCGATGCTCGCCCGCGATGGACCATGTGGTGGTGAATGGCAAGTAAGGGGCTTGGCACTGAAAGACCAAATCCGGTGGTGAAGGGCGAGTGACGGCTTTTTCATGATGGACTATGTGAGGCCATTTGAAGCTACAAGGAGCCCGCGTCAATCATTTGAAGAATATACGGTGAAACGGTTTTGACGTTGGCATCCCTTAAGACAAAGAAAGAAAGATGTCATGAAGGCATTTCTATTGGTATAATTATTTTCCTATTTATATTTTAGTATTGGAATGTTGTACTATTAAGAGGGATGCAACATCGATGTGTTTGTGTATGTCTCGGTGCTCAAAGTGACCCATCCTAGTGCTACCTTGAGAGAAATCGAAGCTTTAACCTATCTTTTGAGTGATTTTAGACCTTGCTTTTGGTTGAGTTGGGTAGTCCTCTGAGTAAGTTTTCAATAGAGTTTAAGATCATTAAAAAAGGACTCCCGAGCAAAAAAGTTATGGTCATTTTACTCTCTGGTATTTTTCAAAAATTCCGAAAAAATTCAGAAATTTTGAAAATGGCAGAAATCTCAGTTTTGCTCTCTGGTGTTTTTCGGATTTTTCAAAAAAAATCCAAAATTCCAAAATTTTTCGAAAATTCTGAAAATGGCTACGAATAGTGAAATTTCTCCTTGGTGATTTTTGGATATTTCCGAAAATGGTTCAAAATTCCAAAAAATGAAATCTTGACCTCCAACGGCTAGTTTTGAGATGCTCGGGTATATAAACTCATCCACCCCTTCTTGAGTGGTTGCTGTTCTTGGGCAAATAAGAGAGACATCCAAAGCCAAATAGCCTTCCCCATTCCTCTACCTTAGTTGTGTCTCTTTGTGAGAGGGATATTAGAAGGGGGAAGATTTGGATTCAGAGATTGAGAAGTTGAGAGGTAGTGAGCTTCACTCCATTCTTTGAGCACTTGAGTTCATAGCAAGCAAAATCTTCTATTGTGTTTGTTACTCTTAGAGACTAAGGTCTCCTAGATGGTTAGGCATCATCGATGAGCACCCAAGGTTGTGGTGTGCCACGAAAAGTTTGTGAAGGCTTCGATTTCGCCTTCGCAAGGGAAGAAATCAAGGGTGTAATCAAGTAGTGCATTTGTGCGACCTTGAGAAGAAAAGGGTTGAAAGAGACCTGGCCTTTGTGGCCCCTCAACGGAGATGTAGGATCTATGGATCCGAACTTCGGGAAACAAATCACATGTCTCCTCTCTTGGTTTGCTCGTTCTTGCCTTCTCTCATATTGTGCTTGAGCTTGTTTTTACCTGATCTACTTGTATGCTTAATTGGTATAGTTGATGACTTTATTTCTTGCTTAGATGCCTTATTTGTTACCTTTTGATTCATATACATTTTTTTGTTCGAGCTACAAGTTCATAGCTAGTGTTTTATTCTGTTATCCGTCGAACTTTTTGGGTGAGACTAGAACTTCCAATCCCATACCGGAAGTTCTGGTTTGAACCGAAAGTTCCATTTATTTTAATATGCTATGAAGTTGTGATAATTTTTAGGAACATCTATTCATCCCCCTCTAGGCGATATCAAGGTCCTTTCAATTGGTATCAGAGCGAGATCTCTCATTTCAGGTTTCACCACCTTGAGAGAAGATATCGACAACGGTGAAATGTTCCTAAAACTTCTTTTACTAGATGGTTCAAATTACATATCTTGGAGTACTCGCGTGCTTAATGTGTTTAGGGCCATGGGTCCTCATACAAAGCGAGTTGTAGATGTGAGTATTTCTCCTCCTAATGAGAAAGAGCTATCATTTCAAGAGGAAGAGAAATGTGTGCACATATCTTAATGCTCAAGCTACTAATGTTTTGTTTAGTGCTTTGAGTGAAGATGTGTTCAAAACCATAATGCCTCTTGAAGATGCTCATCTCATTTGGACAACACTAAAGGAAAGATATGACAAGTCCAAATGTGATGGAGAGGATGCTCTTTTGGAAGCATCATTTTGGGGATTGCTCTACTTCATTGCCTCATCATGACAAGTCCCAAGCGATTATCTCCGCCGACCAAGAAGGTCTCACCTCATCATCCATCTCACCAACATACAACTATTAGCAAGGAAATAAATTGGTGAGAAAGGTTGATGATCTTCCAACTCTCCCATTGGACTCCAACAACACCGATAATGAAATTGCTATATTTAATTGTGTTGTTGACTCATGCATATCACCTAGCACTAAGTGTGTGCATGAGGATGATATGGATGGATGCTCTACTTCCTATAGTACTTGTGGAACTAACCTTTTGAAGAAAGAAGTAAATGAACGTCAATGTCCAAGTGAAGAATCCACCTCATGCTCCATTTCCAATGCCAATGCCCACACTTGCTTTATGACAAAAGGTGAAAAGTGGTCGGCTCGAAAGGAAGATAGTGAGAGTGAGGATGTAGATTTTGGGTTTGATCACTTGATAAAAGGGACATGAGAATGGTTATCAAGCTCATAGGGACCATCAAAAAGCTAGAAGAAAAGCTCAAGAGAGAAGAAGAATGTATCATTAAGAAGATTAAAGAAATCAAGGTTCTAACCAAAAAGCATGGTGAACTCAACAATTCTCATGCATGTTGGTTATGAGGTATGAAAAATTGAGAGATGAACATACTTGTGCTACTACTTCTAATTCTTATGTGAATCAAGAGCTCAATGTCCAACTTGAGATGCTCACTAGCAAGCATGTCGAGCTACATGCATAGAATGTGAATCAAAAGCTCAATGTTCAACTTGAGGTGCTCACTAGCAAGCATGTCGGGCTACAAGAAAATATGATGAGCTTGAAAGCCCGTAGATGCCACCTAGAAGGGGGTGAATAGGCGTTACTGGAAATTTCTTTGATCACAACGGTTAAAATCAACAGGCCCAGAAGTTCTTGGAAAGAACCCCGAAACTTCTTGGCAGCTAAAGTCGTCCGAAACTTTTTCGGTGTTCTAGTTAAGAACTTTCGAGGTTCTAGCACTCTGAGGCCTAAGTTTCAATCTCGATGAACCACTAAACTTGTCAAAGTGCTGGAGAAGAAGTAAAACAATAGGAAATAGAGAAGAGTAAGAGAGAGCTCAAAACATACACAAGTGAGACAAACGATTTTTCCCGAAGTTCGGATTACAAGAATCATACTCTCCGTTGAGGAACTCTAAAGAGTTGGGTCTCGATTAAACCCTTGCCTCACCGAACAAAACCCTAGGAAGAAGTCCTCGGTTTTCAATCCAACATTCCTAGGTCCTCAACTAGGATTCAAGTGACCACAAAGATCCCTAACTTGAACTCCTAGCGAACACCACGGACGAGTATTGCTCTACCAAGACAACCTTCGAAGGCTCAGATCATATTCTTACTCAAATTACCTCATTTCCTTGCGGAGGTGAGGAAAACCTTCACAAACTTTCCCGGGTCAATCCACAAATCGAAGGAAGCTCACAAGACGATGCCTAACCATCTAGGAGGTCACCCTCTAAGAGTAATAAGCACCAAACAGAAGCCCAACAAGAATTACCAAGTGCTCAAGTTATCCTAGCCCTTTCAACATCACCAATCCTCAGCACCACCCTCAATTCTCACTCAATCTTAGTTGGGAGGCTCAAGAACAAGGTGAAGGAGACAAGAACACCATGGGAGAAGCTAGGAGACAGAAAGACAAAGGTGAAATTGCCAAAAGTGAGCTGTGCGAAGAGTAAGGGGCAAGTTCAAAGTTGGATCAAAACTCTCATTACTTGTTTCATGTGTAAGAAAGTGGGACATTATGCCTTGATGTGTTCCAACAAGATGATGTGTTCCAACAAGATTAATGACCAAGCCACACTTCCAAAGAGGAAAACAAGAAGAAGCAGTAGGAAGTGTTATGGATGCAACGAGAAGGGTCATGAAGTTGCATCATGCCCTCACATAAAGAATGAAGGCTTTATGTCATCAAGGAAGAAGCTTAACAACAAGGTAGCAAGTAAGATGCAATATGTGGTGAAGAAGGCACCATGTGAAGACAAGAATCGACTTTGCTACAATTGCCAGTCAAAGGGACATATTGGTAAAAATTGTCCCAATGGTAACATTCTTAACCCAAATCTTTCATTTGATAATAACTTGTTTAGGAAGGCCATGAATGTGACCTGTGCTAGTAGAGTGATTATTTCACCACATGCTAGCATAAAGGTCATTTGGGTGTCGAAGTCTCTTGTGTCTAACCTCTATAGACCCAATTTTGTTAGGGACCAAAATGTGCTAAAATGAGAATATAGATATATAGAGAGGCATTCAAATGTTTTTCAAGGTATTTGAAGTAAAAGTCCTTATTTATAAAATAATATAGTAAACGGCCTTAAAAGGATCTTTTATGATCTTGTTTTTGCTCAAAATAATCTATCTTCCTAAATTAAAATTTGTTGTGTTTTTGAAAAAGTTTCTAATATAAAAGTTTGAGGTTTGGTCATTCCAAACATTTCTCTAGTTCAAAGTTTACTCAAAAGACCAACTATTCAAAGGGTATAATTATTTGAAAGACATCCAAAATTATGAAATGACCACAATGACCAAAACTTGGATTTTGTGGGTTATGCTAATGGAGCAAAAGTTCTATGTGAATATTGGCTTAAATTAGTATATCTAACCCATATAAGGCTCTCCAAATGTCAAACTCAATGAAAATCATATTTGAGTGTGATTTGTGACTTCGATTCAAATTTACTGATTTGAAAAGGCTATAATGTTATTTTTGGCTTTTATCTTGATAAAAAAGTGTTTTCAAAAATTCTTTGAAAAAAGTTTTTCTCATGTTGAAAGATTATTTCTGCAAAATTTCAACTCATTTGGACATGATTTGGAATAGTTTTGAGTTTTTCTCACTTTGATCAACTTGCTGAAAAATTCAAAAATGACATGGTTTTAGGCTGATTTGTGAAATTTGTATCTCAAAATGCATTGCAAATTGGAAGAAGCTTATATTATGACTTTTGATTTTCTACAGTTTGACTTTATTGCAAAATTTGGTCAAGATTTTTTTGGGATCATTTGGATGCATTTTTAATCCTATCTCCAATTGTCAAAATCTGAAAAAAATCTGAAATTTTAGTTTGCTGAAATCTTGCAATTTGTGTTTCTTCTATATGGTTGAGATATGAGCAAGACTCCCAAAATAAAACTTGTGCATCATTACATGAGTTATCTCCAGGATTTATTGCATATTTTTTTGGAGCTCATTTCCACATGTTTTTTTGTTGCTACAAGAGCTTGCTTGGTTGTATCTTTTTTGTTATACATCAAATTTTAAAATGCATTCCATTTTGTCGAAAATCTAAGTTAATGGATTAAAAAAATTGTTTCAAGCTGTGAGCTCTATGTTATGTGAATGTTAAATCAATTTTGAGCTCTTTTGGATTTGTTCCTTGCATGAACTCCTCTTGCTCTCAAACACCCATTATTTGAGCCAACCTAAACTCAAATGGAATTTTCATTGACAAACTACATATTCCATTTTCTTTTCTTTTGAAATACAAGTTGATCCTTGTTGCCATTATCAACTACCATTTCTTGATTCTATGTTCCAAATTCACACTTGCGTACATAAGTGGTGTCCATATAAAATGATAGTATTGCTTGATCATCTTGATCTCAGCATTTTCCTATCGTTGTCATTATTTACCAAGATTACACACTTGTCCAAGAATCTCTGAAGTATCAATAACCAAACTCCTCTCATAGAGAAAACACTTGATGAGTACATTTCGAGAGAAAGTTCAAGTGCTTACAATCACTCCCTCCTACAAATGAAATCCTTTCAAATTCTTCTTGCTAAGTGACGATACTTTGAGAGTAAGGGGAACATTTCTTAAATGGACCATTTTTAAATTTTTTGCTTTGAGCTTTCATTTAAAAATTTATTTGGTCTTGTGAATGTTTGTTCTTATTTTGCTTGTGCAGAATTATCTCTCTTTCGGTTTCTTGCATTTTTTGTGATTAATGCCAAAAGGGGGAGAATATTTGTCACACCCAGAAATTCAAACCAAAATTTCCGAAGCTATATGTGTATTAAAATCCCTATCCAGGACCAGCCAGGGTACACATATGACAATGATTGATATTACAGTTCCACGTCTTAGAAACATTACAAAGAGATTACAAAAAAACAGCGGAAAAAGAAAAGGGGTCTAAGCCTAAACTTGACGCTTGCAGCGTGGCTTCAACCATTCCACATACATCTTCCAGAGTGCTGGACGAAGCCTACTCAACTTCTTCTTCTTCAGCTTCTTGCTCAGGTTCTGGTGATGAGGCAAGGATGAGTACTTCCACGTACTCAGCAAGTCATACCGGAATAGAGAGGGTATGAATGCAAGGGAAGACAAGGATTTGGCTCGAGTTTGCCTTTAGCACAAACAACTACGGTTTTTGCAAACAAAAGGAGATTTGAACACAAAAAAGAAAGGTGGTAAATTAAATAATTAATTCATATTAAATCCAACACTGCCCAACGTTATCCCCACGTTGCGACAGACCCAAACCATCCAACTATACTAGTCATGGTCCATTAATCAGGTTTTAGAAGTGTGGGACTAATCACGGTAAAATCGGTTGATCGCCTATAACTGCGGGCACGGCTATTCGAACAGTTTTAACTCTGATCAGAGGTATACATCTGTACCCACAAGACACAGTCCCACAACACGGTCTCCCGTGCGCCGGAATACCGTCACGGTACCCTGAAAAGGGACTGTGATAGGACCTTTCGTATAACCCCTCGCTAACCAAGCGAACCACACCAAGTTTTCGCCCCCACTCCCGTTCCTGGGTCATGGGCAGCCCCCCGAGTGCCACGGTGAATCCGACAGCCCAGCAACCGGTAAGCCCCCAGCCGACTGCAACTCCATCACACTCATCCACCCTTGCCAGGGTTCATCGGCTAGGAAAGGCAACACTACAGGACCCACGGTTGCCCATTCTAGCTTGTGGTTTGTATGGTCATTCTTCCAAGGTTTCTCATGAACCGGTCCTTAAATGCCATGGGCACCACTATCAAAACCACAACGCCCATAGCCCACCATTTGTTATGTTTTAATCATTAGTCCCGTCCACAAAATCCTCGGATTATATCTTTTATTTCATGTGTCCAAAATAATGTCATCTAGATGAAATGACCCATTTAGTGTGCTAGTGAGTCTAAGCATAACCTAGGCTTATAAACTAGGCAAGTTGTTTCCCAAGTTTATCAAAGGACTAGGGTGGCAAGCCTAGGGCTTAGTCCGGACCATACGGTGTAATATTCCCCATAAGATGACATTTCAAAATAAATGCAGTTTACTAGAATAAACAAGGTATTTTAGCAAAAGGGGAACAATATGATCAAAAATATAGCATGACTTGCCTTGCTCTTCGAGCTGAGGAAACTCCGCGACGACTTCGAAGTACACGGGATCAGAGGAACTACCCGGATCTACACGACGAACAAGACACTTCAACAAACAGGCTAGAAAGCTACTGAAACATGTAAAAAAAACCATTTTTAATGGATTCTTAGCATTTTTATGAATTTAATTATATTTTAATGGACTTAAACAGAGCTCGAATTTAAAAGATATGAATTTTAAAAGATTAACTATGTTTTTACTAAAACAGGAAAAATCCTTAATATTTTATAGCGCAATAAATCCCAAAATTGCGTCAGCGCTAGGGCTGATGTTAGTGATGGCGTCATCGGCCGCGGGAGCACCAGTCCACGGTGCACCGGGTCCACGGGCCGAGAGGGCGGTGCTCCACGTGGCGCACACGTGGCGCCTACGCGGCGGCCACACGGCGTGCCACATGGGCAGGCGGGGCGGACGGCTCCGATCTACCGAGGCAGATCGGATGGCCGGGAGAGGGGCGCGGGCGGCTGGGTCAGCCGGCGACGATGCACGACGGCCGGAGAGCGGCCGACGCCATCCGAGCGGCGGCGCGGGGCGGCGGAGTGTCGCGGCTCACGTGCGGGCGGAGCCGCGCACACTCGGGAGCGGCGACGTGCATTCGGGCCGAGAGGGGAAAGGGAGGGCGGCTCACCGCGGGTCGCCGGAGCTAGAGAAGACGACGGCGTGGACAGTGAGGAAGACGGCGGGCGGCGACGAAAAGGGACGGTCGAGGGAGCTCGGGCGCCGGGGATGGAGATGGAGGCGGCGGCGAGGTCCGGGACGGCTTGGGACGAAGGGGAATCGTGGCCGAAGGCCGGTGAAGAGCGGCGGCTCGGGCGCACGGTGCGAGAGCGAGAGAGAGTGGGGAGCTTGAATGAGGGCGTGAGGAGCACGGGGAGCATGATGGCCGGCTTTTAAAGGGGATGGGGAGGTCGGTGGCGGCCGGGATTGGGGGGAATTTACTCGTCGAAGTAAAGAGGGAGGGATTTTGGGGAAAATAATGGCCGACGATTAACTCCGGCCATTTAGGGGCGCGGGAGCGGCGGCCAGGGTGATTAAGGGCAGCGGGGGAGACGAGGGAGTTAGGGCGGGGCCTTAAGGGCGTGCGAGAGAGGCGGGCGGCCGAGATCCGCGTGGGGAAGGGGCGGCGCAAATGGCGGCGGGGCGGCCGGAGGTAGGGGACGGGCCTGAGAGGTGGGCCCCACCTGTCAGTGTCCCGGGGAAAAGGGGGAGGCGAAGTAGACTTATTTTAGCATGCGCGAGGGGCAAACAGGTCGTGGCCTTCGGCCGGCCCGCGGGGGAGAGAGACGCGGCGCGGGAAGGACTGGGCCGGCGGCCCAAGGTCGAATAGGCGGGAAAAGTATGGGAGGAGAGAGAAAAGCATTTTCCCGGGATTTATTATTTCTGATTTTAATTTTAATTGGTTAAAAATTATTTCTAGTGCTCTGAAAATTTCACTAAAAATCCTGTTAGTGTATTTTGACATGTAGAATTTAGAAAAAATCCTACCATGCCATTCTCATTTAGATATTTTTGCTTTTAAAATTATTTATTTGATCCACGTTAATTTCCAACTATTTTCTTTGTGATTTTTTCTTTAGGACTTCAAAAGGGGAAAACACTTCAGGGTGTGACAATATTTGAGGTCTACATTTGATATGATCATCGATATACAAGGGATAAATATTCTAGGATTCCACATTCATTTGGTGCATATCTTGAAAAGAAGCATATCATCACCTACCATAGCATCCAACATGAACTATATGCACAAGCATATCATGCATGGATATAAATCAAGTGTACAAAGCCTCATAGGGCAACAAGCACCTTATAGTGAACCATTAACTTCAGTGAAGAGCTTCATAGGTCAGCTAGCACATATAATGAACCATTAAGTTCAGTACATAAATTCAGAGGCCATCACTAGTATCACACATGACCGTCGCATTAAGTTATTACATGCTCGTATTACATCACATGAACACATGAAGAGCTTGACTAGTAGTTTGTAGTCAACAAGTATTCCACCAAATCAAAAGTGGTGTCTTGTCATCAACAAATATCCTACTCAAAAAATGTCTCCAAGCAGTATCCAACCCCAAAAAATGTGCACACTGCCACCAAGTATCTGTCCAAAAAGTGTCATCTCATAGTTTCCAAGCCTACAATTCACATAACAATGACAAAAGAACAAAGGGACAAGACCTAAGCAATACACAATGTTAAAAGAGTTATTTATCAGCCATCAATCATTGTCTCTTACACCTCAAGAGAGTAGAGTTACAACCTTAACATGTGTTTCCTTAGCCCATCGCTCCATGTTAGATGTATCAACCTACAAAAGTTGGGTGAACATGTCCATAGCTTTGCTCCTCTGTTCAATCAGCTGGAACCCCTTCTTGTCTTAATCTGCCATTAGCTGAAGGTTAGCAGCTTCAATCCTCTGATCTGCAAGTTTCAGTCGATGTTTTTTCATTGATTCCTCATCCTCTTTCTGAGTTGCTGCAATCTCCACCAAGGACTTGAGGTGTTGACTCACTTCAATAGTTGCTTGAGCAACCTCATGTGAGCATCTCTTCCCTTTCTTTGCCCTCTTGATACCCATAGGCCTTGGCTGATGTGTTGGGGGTGCATTCATGTTGAGATGTGGACAAATCTTTCTAGGCCCATGGACAAAGCTATAAAGTGTGATCCATAAGCTGATCATTACTTCTGCCACTAACATATGTGTCCCTGAGTTGTACATAGCATCCATTGAATAAGGAACCTTTGGTGTTATCTTGTGTCAGTGGCCTTTGAGACAGTTGGGATGCCTCTTCCTTTTATCTGGGGGTGTCTCATTGTAAGTATTTGTAACGTTTGTCCCATAAGTCTCACCCTTCCAATTCACTCCATCGATAGGATGAATTGAATTTTCCAGCCAAGCACTCACCTACATACATAAGAAAAAAATGCACCAAGGTAGCCTCAGCCCATATATAATGCTCACTTCAACAATTCTACAAAATGTGGTTTTCAAAAAAGACTACAGAATGGCCAACACATGCAAGTTTTCTCACACCAAGCAATTCTCCGCAATTAATCTATTGAGAATAGTACCTACAATTGATATCATCCATTCATATGAAATTGTCTACAAAATGACTACAACATACTAATTTTTTTCCCAACAATTTGGAATACTAGCTACTGTTGCCTCCAAACAATTGTCCTAAAATGCAATTCACAACGAGCAATCTTTGTATACGAGGTTCTACAGTGGACAACCATATATTGAAGCAACAGTACTGTCACATAACTCCTATGAAGCATTACATACTGAAAGCAATCTTCTATTCCTAGGTATAATTGTCCTAAATGAAATAAACAGTGCAGCAAGGATTCAATATATATTTGCAATTTTGGCTATATATAGCAAGGATTCACAATTGTACACAACAATCATTGTTAGCATCGATTAATCGTCCACATCTCTATCATCTATTGAAACCCACATGCTTAGCATCGATTAATCATCCACATCTCTATCATCTATTGAAACCCACATGCCCAAAACACTAGAAGTTCTTACCAGTCTTATGTCCTCCTCATGACTGTAGTATTTCCTGCCAACCTTTCCAACCAATTCGGTGGCAGGGATGGTTGTCACACGGTGTTGGTGTCCAGATCTCGAGCTCGATGAAGCCTTGCAAATCGCAGTAGTGGCTAACTCTAGTGCCAAAGTTGGTGGTGGTTGCTTGCAGCTCGAATCAGGTGTACACGTCGCTGTAGTGGCTGCTGGCGAGGCCAAAGGTGGCGGTGGTTACTTGCAGAAGGCCAAGAATGGTGGAGACAGGAATGAAAACTCCAGTATAGTTGGCAAGGGCGCAAGCTGGCTTGAGGGTTCAAAAAAATTGGTAGTGTTCGGATCTTGAAGAAACCGAGCAAAAGCACCGGCCAGACTCGGATCCATCTCACCCTATGGTTTGCTTCATATGGAGAGATGAAATCAAGGACTCAATCAAAAAGGGATCAATGAAAAATTAGCTTCATGGGGTTAGGGTTTGCCAGACCCTAACCTCTTGCAGAAGACGACGATGACACGACTCTCAATTTAGTCTTCTCCGGAGATAGAACCACCCGAGAGCGAGCGAAGGCAAGCATGGGATGACTAAATCGGTGGCGCAAGAGGGTGATTTTGGGAATCCTGCTGTGTGTGAGGCGAAGGGATGATGACACGGGGGCATGAGCTCAGTAATGCGGACACACGTGATGTTTCTTGTGCCTCGTGTCCTCGAGCGCAGGCGAGGAACTCATACCCTAGCAAAGGGTCGAGCGGCTTAGTTGGGGCGCGCAGGTGGTCGACGTGTCGACAAATCTTCACGTTGGCACGATTGAGCCACACGGCACATCGTCGCACTTTGAAGGCCCTAAGTTTATAGTAGTAGTATGCAATATTAGCTTGTTCAAGGAATCAAACACGTGCGGAGTCATCGAATTTTTTTTGAAAGGTGTTGGATACAATGGCGGAAAACAAATGACTGCAAGAGATAGAGGAACAGCCAAAACCTGAAAAAAAATTGGCTCGAGCTTGGTCTATTAAGGTCAAAAGGAACATGCTCCTTCACACTGGTTTTTTGCAAACTTTTAATTATAGGGCTAATTTGACAAGTGACCTAACCTGTAAACCAACTCGGCTAGAAACATATATGTTGCTACATTAACCTTAGAGCTGGAAAACAATTTTGGCCCAAAATTAAAGGAAAACAACACTTTTCTTTTATCCCGGACCTGAATTTTCCTTCCAGATTTTAATTAGTTTATTCCATAAGAATTTTTGGCGGTATAACCTATATGAAGCATATCGGAGAGATAGCCTAAACTTGAATTTCTAAAGGTGGGCTAGCTCTAAACTACCAACAAAAGTAATCAATCTCCTGTCCTACCCCATACCCCACACGTTCACGCACCCCCCTCCCTCCATGTGATTTGGTGGTTACGGGCTCATGGCAGATTGGGAATTGGTGCTCTATCCCCTAGTGAAGAGCGAGAAGAAGGGTGAAGGGGATTCCAATTTATAGGCAGCTAATTAGGGGAATTGTTGGAACCCACTTTTCACCAATAAACCCAACATTTTAGGATTGCAAACCTTATTGGACATCTGTTGGTGATTCAATTACAATTAAAATGCAACCAATCCATGCACCCCACACTTGAAAAACTAGAAGAAAAATAACAAACGCATCAATAAGAAAGACGAATAGGCGTAAATGAACGCTAGAAACATAAAAAAAACAAAGGAGTGATCTTATTGTGGATCAAATTGTGGAAAAATATATGAAATATAAAAAAGGTAAAATTCCATTGCTTACTCTACTATTCTAAAGCACGTTGAGTTTTCACAGTGAACTTTTTAAGCAAATAAAAATACCATAGGTCTTATTTGACAGGTCCAACGACTATTAACATATAATTGCCCCATAAATTTGCCAAGTGACAAGTAGACAATTTTGCTTGACATTGATGTCTATTGAAATGAACAAAATATTAGACATTAGTTCGAGGCCTAACTGTTGTAGTATGAATTATTTTAGAGGGTGGGCTTTTGATGACATGGAAGACTAGCTCAGATGTTTATGATGAACTCAACTGATAAACATGCCCTTTTCCATGGTTTTCGTTGACATGAATATTGTTTTCTTAGTACATCATATAGCCATTTGTCCTGTTTTGGAGGTCATGAATGAGAAATAACTGATTTTTGAGCTGATATTATTTTGGATCTTCCAAAAGGAGAATTTTTTGTATGCTGTTGCATCATTTTGTTTTGTTGTTCACCAAAATCGTAGGAGAGAAAACTTTCAAAAAGATTGAACATCACAGGTAATAATCCTTTAGTATTCTAGACTGGTGGTTTACCGTACCGTATTGGCTGGGTTATCGAACCCGCACGTCAACCATGAAAGACCAGACCAATTTCATGTTCAAATAGGGAAATAATAAAATCATGGAAAATAGTAAGAACGAGAAACATGTAATATTTTAGAAAAAGGATATTCATATAATGTAAAATAATATAAGAGTAATGCAGGGAATTTTTATTGATCTTTGCTATATTTTTTACATATAATAAAAGTAGGAAACACATTTGACATATAGCAACCACAAACTCATATTTCACAACATGTTTGCCCTAATAAAATGTCCACAATTACAAATATTATGGCATTGATTAATATATTGTCTACAAATACAAATATGATAGACCACCAATAAATATATAAGTTTTTAAATTTATGTTTCAATTTCTGTTTGGCTCCAAAATATGAGGTTAACATCTCTTTTTTTCACCAGATAGCACTAAAAATCATGCACTATACATATATAGGAATGTTTTCATTGTTTTCCATCTTCAAATTTGATTTCAACCATATTTCATTAAAACCACCGTGGAATTGAAACCCTTCTCCAAGTACTTGACCTAGCCCTAGAGAGAGAAATTTTACGTAGGGCGTTCACGGTGCGTCGAGTTGACATTTGGCTTGGGCGTTCCTCAACAAATATTTGGCGCCACCTTCGTTTCTATCGTAGCCACCTAAACTCTGTGCACCCCTACGAAGGTCAGCATTCCCCAACTCGAGCGAGCGACTTGTCAGCAGGGGCGGAGCTACAGGGTGGTCCCTATGGGCTGCGGATCACCTTGCGTTTGGCCCAACCGAAGCCCATCCATGTAGTTGATCGTGTACGTGCGAGAGACCGACGGCCGACGGTTCGCGTTATCGCGTATTCTCCGCTGTGCGGCGCGGGGATCGCCATCAAGATCGATTGATCGAGCGAGCACAGGGCGCAACAACTCACGAGGACCTCGATCCTGGAGTCCATAACGGGCGACGGCAAACACGTAAGCCACGTGTAGCAAAAAAAATTTAGACAATAAACCATCATAACTAAAAATCCTGGCTACGCCACTGCTTGTCAGGCAGGGGTCCGTTGAGGAACACGCTGTGGGGCTTGTGGCTTTTGTTTTTGTGCCCTTGCACCCTGGCTCCACTCCGATTTCTGACTAGCTTGCCAGCTTTTTAGATTCTGTTAATCAGTTTATGAACTCAACCAAAATAACGTTGCATTGTGGAGTGAATGGTCTGTACGAGGCTTAAGCCGACTTGGCCGGCTGAGGCCTGCTATTGCGCGGCCTCCACTGTGAATGGCCTTAGAATGCAATTCTTCCACTTTTGCTTTACCTTTTGCTTTGATCCAAACAGGGCCCCTCCACTGTTTTACTGATAATCAGTAACTACCACCAGGGAACAGGTACTTCGGAGTACTTCCTAGCATGCATGCATGTTTGCGGCAAGCCAGCAAATGCTCTTCAGCTGGTACTATAGTCCTTTTATGTCACGTTCCTGTACACATGATCGCTAGCTTTGCTGTCCCGTTCCCATGTACTCATATTTGCCACATTTAACACGAAACAGTATATGTGAACCCTCTGACATCTACATATAGTACACAGAACTGAGCGAGAACAATATACATGTACAGCAAGCAACACCCGAAAATTAAGTAGGGATTTCAACTGGATCGACCCATCGGGATTAAATTACATGCAGTAAGATCAGAAAATTATTAATTGCTAATACTATTCACCAACAAAAGCTTCATATTCATAACATGCACGGTAGACTGCTGGTAGAGTAAATCTACTGCAATGTTTAAGCAGCATCACCTAGAATACAATCAAGGTGGATCCTTGCAAGAAACAGAGCGAACGCTCCCAATACTAATGCATACATAAAAGGGATCGATCGATACACATACAACGCAAGTAGATTAGAACCCTAGCTAGATTGATTAATTAATTGATGATTGAAAAGACTGGCAACACATATATATGGGCCACTTAACTAGTGCGGCAATATACGGATTGGAGAGATAATTAATCTAAGTTACATGAGAACTATGTAGACGGCGCCCTGCTGGAGCGGCTCGACGGTGACGCCCGAATCGTCGACGGGCACCGGCTCGGTGCGGCTGTCGCCTTTATAACGGAGCAGCTCGGCCTCGTCGCCGAAGTAGTGCTTCACGTTGAAGTGCGCGGCCGGGTAGAAGAGCGGCTGCGCGGCTCCCCCGACACCGACGCACACCACCGCGGCCACGGTACTGCCCGCCGCGGGCGCGGCGGCTCCGGCGCCGGAGCCGGCGGCGACTAGCCCGAAATCCGCGAGACCTGCAACTGCACACATGCACAGTCAAACAAACGGCAAGTGATATTAACTGCACGCATGCAATGCAGAGTAAGAAGTTACTGCGGCGCGGGGATTGAGAGAGATCACCAAAGACCCCGAGGAAATCCAAGGCGGTGAACTGTGACAGTCACTGAGATGGATCAGAGTTCTACTCCTACTACCACTCGATCGATGAGATGAAAACTTGAATGAAAAGCGTCTGGATATGGGTATGATCCTGGACCGATCGCCGGCCATGCACGCGCACGGTGACTCTAGGTAAAAACGCCCCTGTAATGTGAAAGAACTTTAAGCTTCTTGCATGCGTCGAGAGGAGAAATTTGACCACCATCACCTCAGTCTTTTCACCAACGTACGTGTGTGCTGCCACCATACGCGATTACTACTCCCAGCCCCCCTTCTCCTAGCTATACTAGCTACTCCTACTATACATCCTCTCTTTACTCTCTTGAGAGAAAGAAGACACCATTTGACAAGACCATACAGCAAGAGGGGCACAATTTATGAGTTGTGACCTGTGGCCAAAAAGCCCTAAATTCGTAGCGGCAGTTACTGCTCTTCATCTAAAAGGGTCTCTTTTTTTATCCCTCAGCTCCATTTCCTCTAATCTGTCAGGTCAAAATCAGTGCAATCCTAGTCTTTTCAAGCCTAAATCTGTCAGTGTACGTAATCCGGTAGTACTACTAGTACTCCCAGATTAATTACTGGGTACCGATAGACTAGTGCTTTGTGTTCGTGCAATGACAAATTTACCAGAATTATTTTCCCAGAGAGATTAACGAAACTAGTCTAGTTAAGCACTAATCCGAGCTTCCAAAGTCCAGTTTTGGAATCTTATATGGAATCTTATGCTTCTATTCCTCCAACTCGAGTCTTTTCATGAACATGTGAAATAGCCCCATGCATGCCCAGATGGATTCCATTATGTAGGAGCTGAATGCATCTACATGCGATGACATGATGTTCCCCATCACCATGAAATAATAGTACTAGCTAGTTCGCATATTTGTAACATCCCATCAAGAAATCACTCAATTTGACCTGATGGAGAACAGCTCACAAATTTTGGTCTTGTCTAAATCTACATGCTTACAAAATGACAAATTTCTTCATCTATCATGCATGGAAAAGTCTATCTGCATTGGAGTGATAAGATTGTACAGACACACAAAAGAAAAGGATTTTACATGGCCTAAACTTGTCTTATTATCATTCTCATGCCTGTGGTACAGGGCCCTTGTTTGAGAACGGCTGGTTTGGATTGGGCCCTAAAGGAAACTAGTACAGTACAACTTCATGCATATACAATTCTTCTTTCAGTTAAAAATTTGTCATTTTGTAGTTAAATCCAAACGAAACTGAAATGGAGGGCACCCCTACAAGAGAAGTTATTGACTCCCCTGAAGTGACACTTTAAATTAATCCATTTAAACATGAGCGTATGATGCATGTGATACTGAACAAAAGGAAAAAAATGCGAACAGACGATCTAGCTAAATGGTGGTGATCCAAGATTTGATCAGTTAATTAAGTTGTTCATATCAAAGAACAAAAAAAGTTGATCAAAAAGAATACCTTGCAACTGATTGTTAGCGATGGCGCCAGTAGATATAGCACTGGCAGCAAAATCAGTCAGGCTAGCGGTGGCGGCCACGCTCGCAACGGTGACGGCGGCGTCTGGCGGCGACGGCGAGGACGCAACAGGAGGCAGAACGCCGGCAGCTGAGGAGGTAACGTCCACATGCACGGCCGGCGTGGTGATGCCAAAGCCATACTGTAGCAGACCCAGCTTCGTGGCGTCGTCGTGCGCCTCCTCCGGCCTAGACACGGCGGCGATCGACGCCGCGCTGCTCTTGCCGAGGCCGAGCTGATCGGCGGAGCCGCACCAGTGCTGGCCAAGCCCGGCGCTCCAGGCGCAGCTCTTGAGGCCGGTGTTGTTTGGCGCAGACACGTCATTGCAGAGCCCCCAGAACATGCCGGCCGGCGACGACGACGGTGGCTGCGGAGCGTGCACCGGCAGGTGCATGTACTGGCCGCCAAGAATGGCAGCGCCGAGGTCGACGGCCGACAGGCAGGGGCTCTGCGGCCACTGCAGGAAGATCGGCTCGTCGGGTGGCACGATCCCGTGCACCTTAGGAGCAGTCGCAGGCGCCGGCGCTGGCGACGACTCCAGTGGCTGGCCCTGATAGAGCATCTGCTGGTGGCACGCCGCGGCAAGCGGCGAGAGCAGGTCCATGGCCGCCGTCACGGACATAGCCTGCGACGATGTAGCCCTCACCGGCTTGCTGGACCCAGACGAACGGTCGGAGGAGGAAGACGACGACGAGGTGGGCGCCGCCACCGGCGAGACAAGCTGCTGCTGCTGCGGCTGCGGCTGCACCGGCTGGGGCGGGAGGATCGGTGGCGGCGTGAACGGCGCCACGGCCTCTCGGTGCGCCGTCCCCGCCGCCGGCGCGCAGGCCCGGTTGCTGCCGAGGCCGAGCCCGGCGCGGCCTGTCCCGGAGCCGGAGCGCATCTTGTTCTTGGAGCGGGACTTGCGGTTCTGGAACCAGTAGAAGACGTTGGCGTCGCCGACCTGGCCGTACTCCTGCAGCTGCATGCGGATGCGCGGGATCTCGTCGCGCGGCGGGTTGACCATGCCGGAGTTGAAGATGGCCTCCAGGATACGGATCTGCTCCGGCCGCGGGTTCCACCGCGGCTTCGGGTCCGGAACCCTCTCCTCGCCCACTGCAACCAAACAACACACCCACAAAATCCCAAATCAATCCCCTCCCGATCTCGATGATCCCCTCCTCCACCTCGCAACACGAAACCCTACCAACCACTCTATCAAGCGCAAGCGCAAACGCAAACGCAAACAGTAGCATGCACGGACGCGGCGAGACCCACCTGACGAGAAAGGCGACGACTTGAGGGAGTATCCGCCGCCGCCGGCGCTGCCGGTGGAGGAGCCGGAGAGGAGGGAGGGCGGCGACCCGCCCATGTCAGGCTGCGTCTGCCACGGCTGCGTGGCGTGCTTCGACCTGAACATGCTCGGCCAGTGCCTGTTCGACGACGCCATGCCCGCAACTCTGCCGATCGATCCAACCCGATGAACTCTCAGCTAATACTACTAGCTAGCGCGTTGCCGCTCCCCTCTGCAACAACAAGCCTAATTATACTAGCTCGCGTCGATGAGAAAGATCTACAGCTAGCTAGCTAGAGATGATTCTCTCTGAGGCGACAGGGACCGGCCGGATTGGACGAGGGAGCGAGAGAGCTAGGAGTAGCTAGGATGGATAGAATGGTTTTCTTGCACATTGCTGCCTCTTATAATGGCGTGCACCTACCCTTGGTGGTGCAAAGTGTCGCCGCCCAATAAATGCCTAGCGACCATCTCTTTATCTGCTTGGAGATGCGTGCGAGGGAGAGATGGAGAGGTGGGGGTTGCATGCAGTTGCACCGGGAGGGAAGCGATGGGGTGGTTGCCCCTGCCGGGTCGCTGATGCCGGAAGAGTGCAAGGACACTGGAGCTGAGCTTCAGTTTCAGCTTCGGCTGCCCTGCTTGGAAAACTGAACAAGTCTGGGCCTTCTTCCAGCATTTCTGCCGAACCTCTTGCTGCTGATGGTGGTAATGCCTTTTTGCATGAGAGGGGTCGGGGACGGTGGTGATGACCTGGAGTAGCTAGCTTGGGACATGGGTGTCGTCGCCGGTTAGCAGCGTACTTCTCTGATCGATCGTGTCACTTCCAGAAACGAAATAATGGAAATTGCAGTTACTGTACTAATCGTGCACGGCAAATTTACAGGATCTCTTTCAGGAAACACTTTGGGCCTACAAAGATTACCGTTAAAATAAACATTTTCAAAATTTAATAATGTCAAAATTTTGATAAATTAACAATACTGTCAAATTTTAAAAGAATAGGTAAATGTGTTGTGGTCAAAATTCTTTAGGCATGGTAACACACTAAATACATCCACATATTTGTTATTTTAAAAAAATATATGATTTAAAATGATATCAATTTAAACAAACCATTCATTTCCTCCGAATTCCTGTGAAATTTATCGGTTTCAAAGGAGACTTTTTTTCAGAAATGGACAAAGAAGGCCCTATTGGTCTAGTATGTATTGATCATTGGATGAATCTCTCATTAATCTGCTCCGGGTTACAATTTATGATTCCTTTTGGAACGCAGGATTTACGTAAAATTCACGTGAAGAACTAGTTTATTTCCTATGAAAATATTCCTGCATTAATTATAAAGGAGACCTTAAAATCTGCTTCAAATTCAAAATTTCAAAATCCGCTTCAAATTATGAGCAGGCTCCTCCTAAAAACATTGCACATTTTGCGCATGGATACCTCAAATAAACATAAAGTTATTTGGTGACGTGTCGAGGGCGTTCGTTTCTTCCAATATTGTGTGCTTGTGTCTCTTCACGTCAGGAACATGTGTACAAAGTCTATTTTCCTTTGAAGGGAATTTTTTTAGTAATGAAAATGGTTTATATTTGTGGTCTACAGTTGGATAGCAAAAGTTATATCATGTTGACATTGAAGAGTCAAAGACGATACAACAAGTTTCTTCGTATTTTAGGTCCTATTTAGTTTCAAAATTTGGATGTAAACTTTTTACCCAAAAAGTTTTGGATGTAAACTTTTCACAAGATGTTTAGTTGTATGTGTAGATTTTTTGGGCTGTTGTAATAAAGAATGTTTAGTTGCATATGTAAATTTTTTGGGCTGTTGTAATAAAGACATATTTGCTCTACATGATTTGGTGAACCTGATCCACAAAACTACAAGCTGTAGAACATGAACACATTATTAATGCTATCTACTTCGTCCAATCTAACATTTGGACGAACGAAAATAATCAACATTCCAGGAAATAGAACTGCTCACTTTCTCAGTTCGTTTCCCCAGGCATCTTATTTCTACTTCAAGATTCACTTAGTGCATAGAAGTTACTAGAATCCTATCAGAAATCAAATTCACCCTCAATCAAACAACTTGTTGCCCCCTCAGTTATTGCTAACTTTATTCGATATTTGTATAAATTTTGATCACTATTTTTCAATTAGAATGTAAGGACAAAACTATAATACTCCAAAAGTATATAAAGGAAAATCTACCCATACGTTTTTTATGTTTTAAGCTAAATTTTTTGTGTGCTAGCTATTCATGGTGAAAGTTTCAAATTTTTTAACAAATAAAGTTAATACATACCTTTATATTTAAATACAAAAGGAGCACTACTTATTATCCCTTTCTACTCTAGTCAAGATAACAACTTTAAAGCCGGTTTCTATTGCTTTTAATTGACCTAAACCCTAAATCCCTTTTTACTATGCCCACTCACGACTTGACGAGCCAATTGTTACTACTCATGCGGTTTCTGGACAAGGTTAATGTCAAACTTTTATAACTTTGATTATCAATATCTTAAAAATATTTAATTTAAAGGCACTAGAGCAATATAGACATATTTATCTTACAAAAATTATACTAAAAGTAAAAATATTTTATTTATTGTATATACTATAATAGAAAAAACATAGTTAAAAAATATTTTGAAGATCGTGTCATTATTCAAAACGTCAACAATTATGAAATAGGAGGGAGTACTACAAATGTTTAGATTCATTGCTTGAAAGACATTTTTTAAGTTAGGGCCTAATAGTATATATAGCTGTTACTTTCTTTATCCCAGTATATAAGGCATGGCTTCTTTTTTTATGTCTCATAATACAAGACGCGCATGCATGTGTGCAATTAATTAGCACCTCCCTCTTCTTTTAATTTATTTTTTAAATCCTGCATGCTCAAGATCTCTATTTTCTATTGGATGCATAGAGTGCATGTATGCATTTATTGAAGTGATTCAAACGAGAATGTGATAATAATTATTTCTTGGTATTTATTGGAGCGATCCAAAAAAGAAGATAATAATTATTTTTTGATATTTGTGTTAGTGATGGTTGTATCTTAGGAGTCTCAATGAGAGTTTCATATCTCAGCGCAGATTTTGAAAACAGTGCAGAAGAATTTCATCCTCATGAAACCATCTCTACTCTTATAAAACTCTTATCACCTCTCTCTTCATTAACTTAGACATGTCAACATATTTAATGCTCATGAAACTTTATGAAATCCCTATTAAGATTGACCTTATATTTTGGTTATACTAGCAAAAGTGCATGGGTGTTGTAACAGGTGAAGATATTTTTTTACGATTAATAAAAACTTGGTCATTTTAAATAACAAACTGAAACAAGACAAACAAAATAATGGTAAAACAAAATCAGAAATCATATATAGCATTGAGCCTGGTTACGCTCGCTTCATGCTTTATCACATGAAGAATTCTTCATATACACATTTCCATAGTCTCATAAATCAATCGGATATCTATTTCATAAGTTAACGCATGTGTATTTTGCTATACCTTATCGACCAAAGATTACATTTTTTTATTATTCAATTAGTGAAAAAAAATTTATAAAATACATTTGCAAAGTAATAAACTTACTGCATGCACACCTTAAACAAATATAATTTCAAAAGAAATTATGTATGAGGAGAGAAATTTGTAAGAGTAAAAAATAGAAAAGGAGGATAAAAGAAAGGAGATTGGAAGGAACGGGAGAGAATGAGGATGATCGGGAGAAAAAAGAAACGAAAAAAGGAAAACAAAAAGACATCGATTGGGTGAGGGGCGCGTGACGCTAAGTGGAAGCACGTGGGACGGGGCAGCGGGATGGCATGGGCTAGTTGGGTTGGGCTGGAAAGGGGTGTATAATAAATATTATAGACTCAAATTGAATTAGATACGAACAACAAACTCAAAAACCAACTCAAACACATAACATATCAAAATTTCGGCGAAAATATTTTTAATTTTTATAATATTAGAGATTTTGGAATGGAAGGAGTAGTATGTAATTTTTGCACGATGATTTGGAGACCACAACGCAACAATTGTTTAGGGCCTGTTTAGTTCTAAATTTTGGGTGAAAACTTTTCACCCAAAAAATTTTTGGATAAAAACTTTTCACAAAAGAATGTATTTAGTTGTATGTGAAAATTTTTTGGGTTATAGTAAATACATGATGCATTCAACTCTCATACACATCTTCCAAGAGAAATTTTCATCTTAAAACCAAAATTTTTTCATGCAAACTTTTCAGCCACATATTTAGTTAAAAACCAAAAATGATCAAAATCCAAAAAAATTCACATTTCACATGCAAAACTAAATAAGGCCTTAATGTACGCGCACACTTCATTTCATCCGGTCAAAAAGAGGCCGAGTTAACGCCAGTGGAACTCGCCTCTCTGGCTACTGGAGGGAGGGAGAGAGAGAGATGGTTTCCTAGTTCCCTTCCTCTCGCTGCTTGGCTGCTTGTGAATAGGCATTAAATTGAAGTGAACGATGAGGATTATTCTAATGGGGATGGAATTGCAAGTTGTTGCACGGAGTAAATGTCATAGCCGTGCATGCAGGAGGGAGAGAGGTGCACTGTGTGTTCCCGCATGCACGCACTGGGTGCATGGTATATGAGTAGTAGCTGCTGCTACGGAGAAGAAGGTCAAGGAGACCGGGAAATAGGCTGTTTCGAGGAGAGAAAATGGAGGGGAATCCTGTGGAAATTAGAAGGAATTCCTGGTCCAAGAGGCAGTAATAATGGCAACCTCCCCCCTTGCCGTGGTGAGGTCTCTTCTATAGCTTCGCCTTCTGATCCATATGGCCGTTGTTGGATTGACTCGAGGAGTCGAGGCCTCGAGGGAGCGTGCGTGCATGCATGGTCGCACGGTGCCGCGCGCGTCGTCGTCGTCATCGTCGTCTCTCTCTTGTTGTTGTTGGATATTGACTAGAGTTGTTGGCGTAGGCTAGGCAATGTTCACCACGCTTCATCACGTACGTAGTAGGAGTAGTACGTCAAGTTTCTCCTGTGATCATGTTGGATCGTGCACCTGCGTTGGTTTGCAGAAGCGGGCTGTTCGTACGTGCGCGCGTGTGCATGGAGTGCAGGCCTGCGCAGCCCCGTGTGTCTCCTCGTGGGGGTCGGCTGGCTCTGCATGCCCACCTGCCTACACAAACACCAACATGCATTGATGCATACTTGCATAGTATATACAGTACAGGGAGAGAGTGTGTGTGCGCACTGTGCATGTGGTGGGTGTGGAGAGAGAGTAGTACTCGTGCGCAGCAGAAAGTGCGGAAGGGAAATCCCGTCGTCGACGCCCGTGTGGGTGCGGCAGATGTGAGAGAAACCCTTTTTTTCTCGACGAGCGATCCAGAGCAGGGCAGAGAGACCACCACAGGCCTGATCCTTATTTTAAAAAAACGTATTTTACAAATAGACTTTAAAAAATTATTTTAAAAACAATCAACCGTTGACGTCGTGGTCTAACATAACGACGTCAATGGCCTTGGTGTCGTTCTCCTGACCTTTTGAAGAAAGTCACTAATATGAAACGTCCCCTGGTCTCTCGAAGCTAAGTCACTAATCGACGATGCTAATATCGTTGGCGTCAAGGATTTATTTATATTTTTTAAAAAAACCTATTTATAGCAAAAAACATATTTATAATTTAAAAAATTATAAAGAGGTCCTTGATGTCATCATTATTGATGTTGAGGATTCATTTGTAAATATTTTTTATTACAAATAGATTCTTTTCTGCTACAAATATTTTTATTTTTTTTACAAATAGGTCCTCACGTCAACGATATTGGTGTCGTCTTCCTTCATATTAATTACTTGGCCTCCGTTGGGGGCGAGGGGAACGGCATGAACATCATTGGCGCCGCCGTGAAAAGGGTTCATTTCTAAAATAAGTTCTTTTAAGGAATCTGTTTGTAGAATAAGCTTTAGAAAAGAGTAAAAGGTGAAAAAAAGCTTTAGACCACAGCAGGACAGGGGTGAATACGACCGAGCGAAAAGAGGATGTGTTTACCCGTTTCTCTGCGCTTTTCCTCTCTTCTCTTCACCTGGCTCCCTCCAATCGGCAATCGTTAGGCGTTTGATTTACTACCACTGTACCACACTTTATCAAACCACTTGATTTGTCTTAAGAAAAATCCTTATGGCAATTGTTATGACGTGTTTACTTACCCATTCTCTGTTCTCTCTGTTGCATGGTTTACTACCACAAGTCATGTATAGATTCATCACTAGCAATTGTTTTTTAAGAAGAATGTATGTCATAATTTATGAGGCTATATTATTTGTTTCATTGGCATACCTATAACATACGCCACGGTTTTTTTATCCCTAAAGCTTTCCTTTTCTTTTTCCCCCTAAAACTTGCCTAAGGTTTGGCCATGATGTTGTTAGCCATACCTTAATTTTGCTAGATTTAGCAGGCATGTGTGACGAAGTTAGAAAATGAACCAAACATGTCCTAACCACGTCCTTCCCCTTAAATGAGTCGATCTCATTTAGTCGGTTCCTTTTCTTATCATGGAACGGTTGAAGGAACAAAGATGATCCTGCGCATGTCGTGTGCACGCCTACAAAAGAGACCCTTTCAGATAAACGAATCGATAGCCGGATTTTACAACATACGAGAGATCGGCTCTCTGAGACAATATTTAAACGATTTGAATCACATAGAATATTTTCTATATATATATCCCTTTGGAATAAACTATTGTGCATCGAATCAAATATTTTTTCTATGGAATGCATGAATCCATTGGATGGGCCGAGGGAGAGAGGGAGGGAGGGAGGGGTGTGGTGGTGGGAGGGGTGAGGAGAGGGGAGGGAAGTACTCATCTCATTCTTCCTCCTCCAACCCCTCACTCTTACTTCTCTCCCTCTTCTTCCCTCCTCCCCTCTCCGATCCCTTCTCTCAGTGGTAATCCAACGAGATAGGGGGGCTTGAGCCGTTGTGTACTAGTGTTTCTCTTAGTGGTAATCCAATGAGATGGGGGGCTTGAGCCTCCCAGCACCTAGTTGGGTTAGCCTCTGAGTTCACGAGAGTTTGGATGGAATCTAACAAGAGACCTGACCTTCTTGAAAATTCCATTTTAAGTCTTCATCACTTTCCTTACAGGAGTAAGGGTGTGTTCAAGAGGGCATAAAAGCTGAGCTACTATATTGATTTCTGTGAACATGCTTTTCGAACTGCTAAAACTATGTATTCTGTGCAAAATTTTTCTGTGTAAAAGTTTTATAAAAAAAATCAAACAGACCTATTTTTCAAATTCATAATAGTTGATACTTAAGTAGTCATGGACTAATCATCTGTCTCATTTTACATGCGGCTAAATAGCTAAGTTAAAAAGCTCTTTTGAACTCACCTTAAGCTTAATAATAATGCCAATAGTTGGCTCTATCTTTCTGTCATATTATCTACAACCAATTAATAGCTTATCCATAAAATTGGTAGCTATAGATACTATTACACCATTAAGACCTTATTCTCTCATAAAGCTTGTTTAAATTCGTGCCACAGCTAGCTACATACATGCAATCTGCTTTTCCTCTCTCTCCTTTTTTCTCTCTTCCAACTGAAAACAAATCTGTATTGGCAACTCTTATATAGTCCAACCAACAATATAGGAGTAATACTCCATCCATTCCATATTGATTATTATATAATAAAAATCAGAAATTTCAAATTGATCATCATATAACCCTCATTTGATGTGCAACATTATTGCATCTATACATGCAAATTGAGTGTGCATGCATGTATGTAGGTATTTAGGGGTAGTTAAACGCTTGTTTCTTGTGCATATGAGGAGTTAAAGTCTGCATGTTTTTTTATTTTTCCTAACATTAAGTAAAATGCATGGCAGTTAAGGGCTTGTTTGGTTGAGGGACTAATAACATTAGTCCCTCCATTTTAGTTCCTTTTAGTCCCTAAACTCTCAAACAGGAGGGACTAAAAGGGACTAAAATGTCATTAGTCCATTAGTCCCTATTGGAGGAGCTAATTGGGACTAAAACTTTATTTTCTCGTGAATGCCCTTCTCTCTTTTTCGCAGCGCGAATGAGGTGCAAATAAATAGGGGTAATATAGTCTTTGTACAGTATAATTAATGAGCTTTAGTCCCTTTTAGTCCCTGCAACCAAACAGGAGGGGACTAAAATTTTTAGTCAAACAACACCTAAAATGTCAAACAACACCTAAATCTTTTTACGTTCTTGACGGAAAAAACTTATATGATAGAACAATATGGGATGGTCTCCATCCCAAAAAAAATATAAGACAAACTTTTTTTAATGTTTGACAATGTAAAAATAGGTATAATAGTTAGCTATAAGCCTGCTATATTAATTTTTAATAGTGAGAGATGAGGAGAGAGAGCATTAACCGGCGACTAAATAAGTACTAGCTACACGTGTGCTCCAAGGCAGCCTGACCAACCCACTGTCAGGAGAGAGAATGAGATAAAAAGAAATATAGTAGTTTAAAGAATAGTACAAGAATCATGCAGTACTTTAGTATTATATATAATATGATGTGATATTTTTGGAGTAAGCAGCCGACGACACTATTAGACTTGCTCTAAGACGTGCATGTATGCATGCAATTAGGTAGCATCACCACCTCCTCTTTAATTTCTTTTATTAAATTCTTTTAAGATCTCTAATCTCATTAATCTCATTGATGCATGGGTTGTATTAATTGGAATGATCCAAATAAGAAGGTGATAATAATTCTTTTTTGGTCTTTGTGTTAGTGATAGTTGCGTCTTATACTGTTTTAGGATGCAGGAGTACTTTATTAGGCTGAGTTTGAAAGTAAGTTTGATGTTGCTGCTCTTCTATTTATCATTAGCACACTTCTCAAACTATTAAACAAATTATTTTTTACAAATACATTTTATATAGAAATTTCTTTAAAAAACAAATAAATCATATACTAAGTTTATAATAATTAATACTTAATTAATTATACACTAATTGATTCGTCTTATTTTATATGTCACTAAAGTTCTAAGCCAAGCTTTACTTTGAAACTCACCCTAAATTACAGTTGAAAGTGATAATTTAGTGGGTACCTAGAATTAAATCGTGGCCGATGAAGTTCTATACTACTAACTTCATTATAAAATATACTAATTTTTAGTTATAAATATAGATAAATGTATGTTTATATATATATATATATGTATATATATATATATATATATAATCCGGAGTGGGAGTATGATTTCACCGTTATCTATCGATCTGGTGTTTCCCAGTGAGCTGCACCGCACCGCATTATTTTAAAATGGCGTTTCCACATTTAAGTTCGTCGCGTGAATGATCGTGTGTACGTGTTTGTTTGTGTCCCCTTTGATCGATCCGCGGCACGGAAAACTTTGATTAATTTGGCACGTAGTGGTACTTAAAACTGAGGTTGATTTCCGGTCTTTGATTGGTGATCCTGACCGATTGATGAATAGTTTTTGTTCGACTATTAAACAAACCGCAGCAGACAGCCTCAACTTCTGACCGATCGGCACTTTGATATTGGTCACAGTGGATGAATGTCCCCCACCCATACAGCCATAAGCCCATAAACAGGCCCATCCGTGGCGAGCAAAAGTGTTGATGGGCTGATGGCTCGATGAAATCGTCGGCCCATAGTCCATAAATGTGTTACGGAATCCAAGTGTTCTCGCTCTCGTTTTGTAATGGTTCTTTTATGATTCCCAGCTCGGAATACGTCCACTTGAGGTCCTTTAAACTGTCAACGAATATGATTTTTGTCCTTCATCCACAATACCAGATACAACTGGTATCTAAACTTGCAAAACCGATGTGAATCTTGTCCTAAGGCAGTATGGATGCTGGTTTACTCCGACGTGGCACGTTGACTTGGCGACGTGACATGTAAACCGCTGAGTCAGCACGGCCGTTGGCGTAATAAAATGGGTAGGTTGTTTCTCGCGTGTTCATCACCAATCTCTTCCCTCTTCCGAAATCCTAGCTTACTCGGTGACGATTCAGAGGGCGGAGCCACGGCGATGGTGAGCTCGAGGAGTGAAGGGTCGTCTTCTTCTTCGCGGCAATAATATGGCTCGCCTATTCCCTATCGGGTTGGTCCTATGGAGTACGAACCTGCCATCCTGTGCCGCTGCAGAGTGAAGGCGCGAGGTGGATTTCTTGGAGCTTCGACAATCCTGGTCGTCGGTATTTCAAGTGTCGCAATGCTCGAGTGAGTGATTTTGTCGTGTTTAATTTGGATCTATTTGATTTCGGTGGGGGGCTTCACAGCTAGGGTTCTTGTTTGACAGGATGGGGGTTGTGATTTTTTTGCTTGGCATGATGGCCCGACCAGCAACTTTGTAAGGGAGGTGTTGAATGATTTGAGAGACGCTGTGTATTCTCTGAGAAGGGATAATGTAGATGCAGTGAAGGAGATGGAGGAAAATCGTGCCAAGGCTGAAGAGCAAAGCAAGGAAGTTGATGCAGTTAGGAGGGAGTTGGTTTCAGTTAGAGAATTGGTTAGTGAGTTAGAAGCAAAAAATGTTGTTCTGAAAGATAGGAATCGTATGTTAGAGAAGGAGCGAACAGTGCTCATTTGGTGCATCATGTCATGCTTGTTTGTAATTCTTTTAGTGTTGGGCAAGAAATGAGAATGTGTGGGCATGGCCTGATTTTATGTAATGAGAGTATGCAAATATTATGTAATGACAGTATGCAAAATGTCATTGTGATTTTGAGAATGTAATCAGGGTCCAAGTTTGCCAGAATGTCTATCTGTTTTGGCACGGCCTGGCTGTATGGGAGAATGTCTATCTGTTTTGGCATTACATATGCAAACTTGGACTCTTTCTTGTAGGAATGACAAGTAAACAAGTTTCATGATCTTAGCAACCAGTACATTTCATATTCCATTGCATCACAAGTTGGCTTTAAAGTTTGCCAGTACATTTCATCACAAATAACAAAGAAGCACAAGTTGGCTTTCAAGTTTGCCAGTTCATCACACATAACAGACAAACAAAAGTTGGCTTCAAAGTTCGCCAGTACATTTCATAACACATAATTGGGAAACACTAGATAATTTAATCACAGTTTGTCAAATTCCCATGGAGCAAGAAGCAGCAGTGGTAGTTTAGTTGGGTTTTTTGGAGTTGGCCTTGCTGGTTCTTCAGCTGAAACGGAGATAGTTGCACAACCAGAAGTTATATTCACTGTTGCACTTGTGCTGCTATTGGAGCCAGAAACATTGGCCTGAAGATCTACTCTAGCAGAACCACCAGCATGTGTAGAAATTTTGGCCCTTGCATTCACCCTGACAATTTGGAGATTCTCCATTGGTTGCTACAAAATGAGATGAATCACACATTAGATTGGAATAAAAAAATACAGTAAGAATTTTTTTGGTATTTTTGCAACATTACCTTCCTCTTTGAAGGACTTGTAGTACCCTTCTTTTTTGAAGTACTTGCAGTAGAGTGATAATGACTTGTTGATGTAGTCAAGGTGTCAGTTGCCTTCCTTTTTGTACCTTGTGCACAACTTTGGGGGGTGTTGGCCTGCTGTGAAGTGCTACCTACTTGACCTGTTGCTTGCATGACTGGGTTGTGTTTGTGGCAACTTGACCTGTTGTGCCGAGATTGCTTGCATGTGCTGCACCTGATCTTTGTGCCAAACTTGGACATTTTAGTAGGCTTAGATGGCTCATGAAACTCTCTCTTTCTTTCAGTTCTGGGCCTGCCTGGCATCTTGATATATCCAGGTGCATTGAGTGGCTCTCTATCATCTTCTGGCCAACTATTCATGCCTTCCACTGGTTGAAGGCAATGAGCATATGTCTTCTTGAAAGCATCAACTTTATAGCAATCATCAGTGTACTCATCTAGTGAATTAGTTCTGTAATAGATACGTGCAATTGCATGGGGGCATGGAAGGACAGAGAGTTGCCAGTACCTGCAAGAACACTCCCTCTTGTCCAGCTGCACAATATACCTATTGGTGTGATGTTTCACTTCAAAACCATCAACTCCATTGTATATAGCATGACAGTACGCTGACTTAGTGATATAGACATTTAATTTCTTCAGAATGCCTGGACAAAGCACTGTGTTCCATCTAGCACAAATATTTCTCTGCTATGAAATCCTAACCATCACTTTCCTCCTGATTAACTCCAGCATGGTGATAATTGGAAAAACTCTTGCTTCCAGAATCCATTTATTAAAGGATTCACATAAATTATTATCTACCGAGTCACAGTTTGAGCCTAACCTGAACCATGCACGGCTCCAATGTTCTGGATATGTATTCATTATGGCTTGTGCCTCAGCTTGTGTTAGTTGTGCTAGCTTGGCCCTTGCAAGATTGAACAACATCCTACATAGAGCTTTTCCACATCTCCAAAACTTCTTCTGGAAATCCTTGTCACTGAAGTGTCTCTTCCAGTTTGCATAAATGTGCCTAGCACAATTTCTATGTTCAGCTACTGGTGCCCATTTCTCTACTGCATTGATGATTCTCTTTTGTTGGTCTGAAATAAATACCCATCCAGTACCATCCAGCACTTTGAGGTCATTGCACAGCAAGCTTAAGAACCAGTCCCATTCTTCATTATTTTCCTTGTCAACCGCAGCCCAAGCAATGGGGTAAATCTGGTTGTTTGCATCTCTCCCAATAGCACACAGTAGCTCTCCATTTGTAGCTCCCTTGAAGAAACAACCATCCAGTCCAATAACCTTCCTGCAGCCATCCAAAACCCCTTTTTTGCAGGCTTCCAAACATATGTAGATCCTTCTGAACACATATGGATCAATGTCAATTTCACTGTTGACAACTACTGTGCTGCCAGGGTTACTCCTAAGGAGCTCAAGCTGATAATTGTATAACTTTTGATACTGCCCCTTAGTAGCATCCATTGCTTTCTTCATCACTATAGCTTTGGCCCTTTTCAACTTTGGTATAGATGCTTCAGCAAACATTTCCTCCTGCACAGTTGCCTTCATGTGGGCCAACTTCCACCCAGGATGGGCAAGGATGATCTTGCCATACTTCTCAGCAATCCTGGTTGTTGTGACCATCTTGTTATCCCTCCTAGGTGGACATGCATGCAAGCTTTCAAGAGTTGCTATCTGTCAGCTCTCACATCTACTATTCTTGGACAACAGGCAAACCCATGGATAGCTTGCCCAATCACATTTGGCTCTAACCCTCTGCTTGTCATCCTTGATGAAGTTTATCACCTTCCTCTCATGTAGAGCATACTTTGTGATAGCTTTCTTGAACTGCTTCTTTGAGTTGAACTTCATCCCAAGCTAAAATACATGATGATGAGCATGCTTTTTGTATCTTGGCCATTTATTTTCTTTAGTTCTAACCTCCCCATCAGTGCCAAACTCCTCCATTGATTCATCCTTAGGGCTCTCACAAGACATCCTAGCAGTGTCATCCCCTTCACCACCAGGTTGATAGTTACTCCTTTCCCTTTCTGCTCCTTGTAGATATACGTCATCTAAATTCTCCAGTTGTCCAGCCTTCACCTTTCTCTTCACATCCTTGTAATGCTTCTCTATCTCAACAATCTCCTCATTATCATCTGAGCCTGCATCATCTCTAGCAATATAGTCACTGTCAGACTCACTATCTGAAGCTGTCATGCTTGACAAAGGATCACTCTCTAGAGTATACAGCACAAGCCTGTTTTCAGGATTTTCAGAACTAATGCCTTTGCACTTTCTTACTGCATTTTTCTTTTTTCTAAGTAAACCTTCTTCAGCCCTACTATCTTCTTCAACTTCCATCTCCTGTGAATCATCTTCACTCTCATCATCCTCGTAACTAGAGTCATCATCTGATGAGCCACATAGGTCTACAATTGTTGGCTCTTCAACATACACCTCTAACACACCACAATCATCTATACAATCTGACATTAACTTACAGCCCTTATCATCCAACAGGGCTCTAAGTCCACTATTGAGATCCTTGCCTGGGAACAACCAATGCAACATTGTACCTTGCATCACCTTACAGTGGTCACGCAAGTGTCCAAATATCTCAGGCAGCGAAACCTTTTCTCTATCAATATATGACAATGCATATATACCCCCACAGTACTTCTTATCCTTCCCACATGTCACAAAATCCCCATTGAAATGGAACCTAACCACTTGTTTGTCCAGCAAATCCATGACCCCAGACTATACAAATCCTACATGCACAAATTATTACACTTTTAGTCCACTGCCTAATTAAATCCCCAACATCCAGATCCCAACCATCCTTGTCCCCCCACTAGCGAATATCATAGCCACAAAATAGAACACTGCCTAATTAAATCCCCAACATCCAGATCCCAACCATCCTTGTCCCCCCACTAGCGAATATCATAGCCACAACAAAATAGAACAGTTCCGACAATGTCATACTACAAAAATACTACATAACACCAAATCCAAGAGAATCACCATCTAAAGAACGAATATACTAAATCCTACTCAAAAACTTACCTCTGCTCCACACTTCAAGCACGGCAACGACCTCCTGCTCCTGCGCCTCCACGCAGTCCACCGCTTGCTTGCCTCCTAGATCGGTGCTTGTCGTTCCCCTCTTCGCACCCAATGGCGGTGCCACCCCTCGCTTGCTCCACGCCTCTCTAAGTCGCCCTCCCCGTCACCGCACAACGGCTCAGGTCGATTTAGGGTTCGCGGAGAGAGAGAATACCACTCGTGTCGTTTTTTTCTCGCTGCTCATTGTTAAACCCAACCACCTATGTCCTTTGCTGACTCAGCGACGCTGACCGAAGTCAACGTGCCACGTCGGACTAAACCAGCATCCATACTGTCTTAGGACAAGATTCGCACCGGTTTTGCAAGTTTAGGTACCCGTTGTATCTGGTATTGTGGATGAAGGACGAAAATCATATTCGTTGACAGTTTAAAGGACCTCAAGTGGACTTATTCCTCCCAGCTCTGCCCATCGGTGGCGGCTTCGGCTGAGAGCTTTGAGACGCAGAATTACAGTAACTGGTTGAGATAACCGACAAGCACCTCGCTGAGGTCCAGCTCGTTTACCACAGTTTACTCGTACATCGACATCGCTACTCCTTAGGAAGAGCAAGACATGTTTGAGATGCTCCCCGTTGTTTTATGGACTTTGGAGTGATGCGGTGCTTTCTTCAACCTTAAGTAGTAGTTACGCGTGATCACTCATCGCCTTAGAACAAGTTTTATAAAAGAAATGGATGTTATTTTTAATTTTGTTCACATCATCAACTCATAAATAAATATAAAGTTAACATATAAAATATATTACATATATAATGACTCTAATATCTAATACACTAGCCCCAATAGCCCCAATATTTATTTGTTCAATTTTACTTTTGTTTTTTTCCTTAAATTTTGTGTAGGAAGTTATGTTTGGATGTTTATAGGGTTTGTTAGTATATACGCGGCCGTCACGATCGCAGCTGGCGCAGCCATCTTCCCCCTGAATTTTTCAAAAAGAGTGCAAACCGATAGACCCCCCGGACCCTTATTCGTCATTCGCTTGCGAATTGAAAACCAAATGGACCGGTCCGGGTGACACATGCGTTTGCCCCGGTCAGCGAGACGAAACCAAGACCGGGACAACGCAACCAAACCGTCTCACGTCAATCGCCACCGGCTCACACCGCTCGCAGCCTCGCCTATTACTACTACTAGTAGCGTAGCTCTCGTTCTCCACCTTATCACCCAACCCGTCGTGCCAATCCACACATCGTTGCCGCAGCGCGCGCGGTGCGTGGGAGCGCCCGATAATACAACCAAACCAAAGAGAGAACAGCGCGACGCGGGGCGCAACCACCCGCAGCTAACCGCGGCGACCTCGTCCCACCGCGCCACGCGACCACCCGCCCCTTCTCCTTTTCCCCCCAAAATCCAAAGCAACCTCACGCGAAAAGAAGAGAAAACGCCGCGCCGAGCCGCGTGGGTATAATTGAAGGCAAGCGGGGGAGGGGGAGGTGCGCTCGCTCGCTCGCTGCATCCAGCTCAACGCGCGGGGGAAGCGGAGCGAATCGGCGGATCGGTGGGTGCGGGGCTCGCACGTAGTCGAGACTCGAGAGGGGGGTGGTTGCGAGGAGGAGGGGGATGGCGGCGGCCGGGACGGGGTACAGAGCGGAGGAGGAGTACGACTACCTGTTCAAGGTGGTGCTGATCGGGGACAGCGGCGTGGGGAAGTCGAACCTGCTGTCGCGGTTCGCGCGGGACGAGTTTAGCCTCGAGACCAGGTCCACCATCGGCGTCGAGTTCGCCACCAAGACCGTCCGCGTCGACGACAGGCTCGTCAAGGCCCAGATCTGGGACACCGCCGGCCAAGAGAGGTACCATTATTGCTCTGCTTCCGCGTTCCGCCATCTCCAATCTTGTCTATAGCTATTCACCGTCATCCCCTGCTTCTGCTCTCTCGATTCCGCTACTTGTAGATTGATGGGTGATTTCTAGTAGCACAACTCCATTTTTAATCAACGACTCCATTTAGTCCATTGGTAGACCGATTCATGTGCCCCAGTGAGCAAAATCACACGCATGGCTTCTCTTGCGCATTTCCACAAAAACCTTTGCGTGTTCATCTTGCTATCCTTCACTTTTGCGCAATGGATTGGATATCCTGATATTTGGATTGACCTTGTTGGCTTTGCTTGGTTTGCGCGTCCCCTCCCCAGGTACCGCGCCATCACGAGCGCCTACTACCGCGGCGCTGTAGGCGCGCTGGTGGTCTACGACGTGACGCGCCGCATCACGTTCGAGAACGCGGAGCGGTGGCTCAAGGAGCTCCGCGACCACACGGACGCCAACATCGTCGTCATGCTCGTGGGCAACAAGGCCGACCTGCGGCACCTCCGCGCCGTCCCCGCCGAGGACGCCAGGGCGTTCGCCGAGGCGCACGGGACCTTCTCCATGGAGACGTCGGCGCTGGAGTCCACCAACGTGGAGGGCGCCTTCACCGAGGTGCTCGCGCAGATCTACCGCGTCGTCAGCCGGAACGCGCTCGACATCGGCGACGACCCCGCCGCGCCGCCCCGGGGACGGACCATCGACGTCAGCGCCAAGGATGACGCCGTCACCCCGGTGAACAGTTCAGGGTGCTGCTCGTCTTGACTTTGACTCGCTCAAACTCTCGATGACGTCGTCGTCGAGCCATGCAACATGCCATCGTTCACAGCTTGTTTATACCGTGTGTTTCATCACTGATTGATACAAACTTGAGATCAAAAGGTTCCATTTTGAAGACGTATTCGTGATCAGAGATAACGACATGCATTTTATGACAGAGAGAAATGAGGACTAATTCAAGCTTGACAGATAATTTGCACAAAATTTGATATACGCCATGGCGTTTCGAGATATGCAGCCCACAGATGGACGTGCGACGGATGATAATTTGTGACGAACGAGGCATAAACAATCAAAAGACGAATCAAGGCAATCAAATAGACGTGCGACAGATAATTTGTGACTAACCATGCATAAACAACCAAAAGACGAATCGAGGCAATCACGCTCCGACGACCATAAGAATCTTTTTGGTCCTCCCGAGTTACGGTTAAGAGAAAACAAAATGTACAGAACCACAGAATAGCACATGTTCTGTTCTGATTTTTAACCTGATGGTAGATACAATGTTTGCCTAGAAATGACATTGTGAGTTTTTTTTTTGTCGGTCCGCCTTATGGTACAGATGGGGGCGAACTGAGTAATTCAAATATTCTACACCGAAGAAAATGATCAATGTTATGGCTGTACAGTTTAGGAAGCTGTGTTACTCCCGGATCACAACAAAGTGAACAACAAATACAGGTAGCTGAATGGTCTACCGTTTCTTATATACAAAATTGAGCTGAATATTTGTCGGAAGTAAATAACTTATAAGATTATTCCTGTTCGTTATCCACTTCTTCTCCCGGTTGACAAAGCTGTCGTCTTGCAGATGGGGCATAAATTCTTTACCATCAACCATTGTTTTATGCAATCTTCGTGGTACCTGTGGCCACAGTCAAGGGTTCCAACGCATTCTTTAACCTGATACTCCTCCTGCAATACCAAGAAAAGATTTTTAGAACAAGGAATTTACTAGACTAAATGTTGGTGGTTGAGAAAACTAAATAATCTGATAATGCAGATTTGGAATCAGTGGAATATTATTTGTTTTTCTAAGCCCAATTGGAACTTATCGCTTGTTTTAGCATCCCACACTTGTCCCTCTTTAACACCCACTCAAATTCCTTTAGCGCCTGGCAAGAAATCACCAATGATATTTACCAAGACGTACTCTCAAGTAACTTTATACAATTTGATCACCGTGGACCTGTCCACCATTGCAAATACTAATTTACGCTGCACATACTAACTAGAAATCATAGTACATCTTACATAAACCACTTCACTTGTACGTCTCCCCACCTGTTGGAACCACACTTTGTGGGTGATAAAATGGAACATTGCATATTAATATGATATAACACTAGCCAATTCCACACTGCAAGCTTTAACCATAACTTCGGATCCAAAAGTGTAAAGTCCAGACCGTGCCAAAAGCTAGGTTTAGTTGTCCCAGGAAATGCATAAGTATTATGTCTCAAAAATAGGCTGAAAATAATAGTGAAAGAGAAGGACCTGGCATATTATGCAAGCATCATTCTCCATGGAAGATTCAGAAGACTTATTAGACATGCAGGATGATCCTGGCACATATAAGCTAGTCTTCAATTTCTCTATAATGTAGCTTTTTGCCAGACCAGTATTTACATCTCCAATCTGCTCTTCTAATGCTAAAAGCTCCTGTAATGCAAATAAAAAGAACAAATCAGATAAAGCCTGCTGTGGATAAGAACTTTAAAAAGGTGACCTAAATGAGCTGGGATTCCATACCTCATATGTCATGCTGTCTATATCTAGCCGCATATCTCTATGCTCATCTACAACATTTGACACTTCATACAATCTTGAAAAATCCATTATTGTAGCATGCTGCAGCACCGAAGAAAAAATATATCAATTTTGAGTGCGTGACATAGAATTGAAGAGCAAGGTGTTTAACGTGTTCTACATTCTACTGCAATCTGAACAGCCTGAACCAAGGGCAAATATGTCTTAATTCCCAACAAATGGACAAATGGCATCAGAGGAACCAGGAAGTAATTCAACATGCAGATAAAATGAAAAATATAGAAGTACTGTTTCCTTTTGCTAGAAATGCATTAACAAAGATAATGTGATATGTCTGTAAATGCTGAAAACCAATGTCTCAGTAAAAAAAATACTACCCCTTTAGCGTACAAAAAAATACATGTATAAAAAAAATCAACTTATCTAACATACACTCTTAAGTAGATATAGGATCCAAACAATCTGTTCAGTGAAGGTATATAGAGCGGCTACATGAAAATATGCAACTTCATTTATCTTGCGAAACGATATGTATAGTTTTATTATCACTGACAGTATATTAAGACAAAAAATAGTCAAAAGTCTTGCACCAGAGATCGTGGAAAGTCAAAAACCATATCTGTAGATTGAGTAAGAATCAATAACAAAGAAGTGAACATATTACACCCCTCAATATTATTGGGTGTCTAAAACATACCCTCAACTATAAACCAGACATTTTACACCCTGTAACGATCAAAATACTCCCCCTAAGAGCAATATAACCTGGTTTTTATAGTGGTTTTCATGATTTTTCACATCAAAATATTTTTTTACTTAGATTCAATTACTTTTTACATCTCTTGCTAACTAGGTGACATACAAGTAAAAGATACTTTTTGGATATTAAAATCAAGAAAACCACCATTAAAACCAGATATTTTTTAGACAAACCAGATATTTGAGGGGTGTAATGTGGACTGAGTTTGAGTCAAGTGAATTTCATAAAACTGTACTGCTAATGCAAAAACTACTAAAGAACGACATTTCAGATAACTACACTTTAAAAGAGAATGCAATTAACAAAGTAATTTCATGAATGGTTTGAAAGTATTAAGGTTGATCTTCTTCCTTTGAAGTATGTAGTTTTGTGAAATTTACGTTTTGAGCTAGAGGCATTTATTTATATGCGTCTAATATGCAACATGTTAGATGTTGGCACATCCAAGGCATTTAAGAAGTAATGTGCAGGTTCATATGCCAAACTGCTACAAGAGTCTCAAACTTTTCCCTAACAAGAAGAGAGCTCACTGCACATATAAAATTATCAAACAAGTCAAATGGCAAGCAACCCAAATAAATTATTGCACATCACAAATTGTAGGGACACAAAGTGAAGTACAAACTAACCTCAGGTGGCAGGATTCGTATATTCCTGTGGTTCACTGGATTTACCAAGAATGGATGATGTGGAGGCCCAAAAGTACGTTCAGAATTAGAGAAAAGGACTGGAATTCTTGGACCCAAATGGAACCGGTTGCCAGAATGATTTACACCATGTAAGACAGGATTATTGTGGCATTGTTGGTAAGGAGCTTGCACTTGTGTATGATCAAGCAGATTATGAGCATGCATGCCAGCATGCTGATGAAAATAGGGTAAAGGCCCTCGACATAAGGTTGAAGGGCCATTCTGGTATTCACGGAAGCTTCCATTCACTGTTTCTGTCATACCTGAACGGGAAAATCTGCCTGCTGAAAGCACAAAGGTTTCCAATTACTCGAGTGTGAACACACAAGTTCATTCTGTAGGTGGAAACATTTTTTTTTTTGAAATTTTTGCCATTCGTACCATGCAAGCTAAACCACTAGTCCAGAAATCAAGGCACATTGAACAACTATTCATGTCATTAGAAAGAAGGAAATATAAATTGATGGCGATCTAATGATCAAACGAAAAGTTACCTGGAGCATTATTCATTCCATTGACATATTCCCACTGTGGAATTCCATCAGCAATACCATTTGCAGCCTGGGAAATCCAGGCATTGCTAGTAGGTTGAAAGCACTGGCTGATGTGACTAGTTGGAAATGCATAATTACCATGCTGTGCTGATTCTGGGTGAGCACCCATCAAGTTAAAGCCATTACTGGGAATGGAAGATCCTTCCATAGATGGCCAACTGCTCTGGCTATGGTACTCTGATGGGTTATATGATGCAGTGTTAGGCAAAACATTTGACTCAAAAGAAGGATCCCATGGCCTATGTGTAGGATTCAGAGATGCATGAGAGGAAGAGCTTGAACTTGCAAATCCATTAGCACAGTGGTAACTTCCTGCGACTGCAGCATTTTTCCTTTTAATGAATCCTCTAGCACTTTCACCAGCATTTTCATTTCTGCTACCTTCATCCATGCTTCCTAGAACAACTTGGTTTGATGGCGATCCGAAGCTCTGAGTGTGAGAAACATATCTGTTCATAGATGTTGTCGACATGCAGGGGTTGTACATACTGGATGGGAAGACAAAACCTGAATCAACTCCTAAATTTGGAGGCAAGTTATGGACAGGTTGATGTGGATGGTTCATGCCCGCATCGTAGTAACTTCGCATATCAGATAGAACAATGTTTGTAGAATTTCCTACCCCTCTGACAGCATGTTGTGCACCTTGGTCGGATGAATCATTCCCAGTGTGATTAAAACTTTCAGAATGAACATGAGAGTGCCCTTGTTCAGTTTCTAGATCAATTACTTGGGGAGTGCATACCATATTTCTATATGCCATAACGCCAATTATTATTTGTCTTAGCTGCAAGACAGAACTGTTGCAAGCTAAGTCACTAACTATGATTTATCATCACCTCTACCTGAAAATCAGATTAAGAAAAACAAATGTTAGAATTATTGTAATAGCTATATGCATAACGTGGCACACATGTAGCCCTTGGCAATTTACATGGTAGAAGACTTGCAAATTTCACACTTGCATATTGATATACAAAAAGTCAATATTACAATGACAAAGAGGATTGGTTCTGATGAAAGTTGATTTTGATGTAGAAAATAAGACGTTGCTGAGAAACAAAATAACTAGCTATATATAGGTAACAAGAGATCAGCCATTGTCCCTAAATTATAGGGTTCTAGCTAGGTCACCAGCACAAGTTTAATCCTACACATGTGGTGGTTCACGGATCATCCCATGGGAACCATCAACTGATAAATTAACATGTTTAGGAAGGGAGCTATACCACAATCTGGTGAATAGAAGACAACACAAGAGAGCAAAAATGAATAAAGACCTTAAAAAAGAGCGAGCTTTTAAAAGGATTTCATCCAGATCCCAGCTGAATTCCTGGATGCAATGGTATCAGGTATTTAGTTTTGAAGAAAAAAAAAGGAAAGAGATAGCAGGTGCAAGGTAGAGTTTAAGAAATGGACCACCTTGAGAGGAAGGTCAATGCAAACATAACTATAGAATTGCATAAAGAGATGGAATGCTTTTGAGGAAGGAGAAGAATACAAAACCATATAACATGTTGGTAGCATAACAAGCACCAGGGTTGTGAACATTAATACCTATATGTGGCACTTCTTAGCTTATGTTTTTTTAGGATGAGAATTGGGGAGTTTCCTACTGACTTCTCGATTTATGTTTAAATGCTTAATCATCCACTTATGCATTGATGACACTCTGTGGAGCTTTCTGTTTGGGTATGCCTTCTCTTATCTTTTGGGAAATACTGCTAATTTAGGACAGGTTAGTGAGCCAGTAGGAAGAATCAGGTATATGACACTGCAACTAGAAGATATGTACCAAAGTAGAATATTAACTCTGAAAACACTCTTAATTTTGTTCATTAGCTCGCTCTCCCTTATCTTTTTAGTCATCATCTGTCACTGTTCCCACCTCGCGAAGCCTTGATGTTTCACTTGATCCTTTCTGTTACAATGAGCTTCCACAGATAGATACATGTATTAAATAAGTCATGTTACTGCTTGTCTAAGCCCCTGTTCTTTTTGGCTGTTTGGAGTGAGCTACTCCTCATTTAGTGTGAGCATGCTTCCCAAACTGCTGAGAAATTTGCTATTATAGGATTCCAAACAAGTGGCTTCGCTACAATAGGACTCCTATCGTTAACATCACTAAAATGACACTCCAAACGCAAACACTTCACTATTATAGGATTTTGGTGTATTTCATCCCTTTTGTAAACCCAAATACATGTATTTGGGTCCTGAAGAGACCATATTGCCCTCCCAGCGATTCATCTGGCGCCGTCTCTTTCCCCCTCGCAACGTTTCAGTCGTTGCTTCAGAAACCTGCCAAATTCAGCTCTCCTTCCTCTGGTAGCAAAGGACCTGCGGCGAAAAGACGGTCACGCCTGCATTCAGCAAAGGAGAACAGCTCACCTCCTAACAACAAATGCAACCAGCAGGCAACAAGTTCAGTCCCTCAAAATCGGTTGATACTGGAAGCGTTACAGCATGGAACTTCATAGAATATATCAGAACAGCAGTCGATACTGGAAGCGTTTCAGAATTTGGCAGGCCCTTTGGAAGGGTTTCGCTGATGAGGCAGGCCCTTTGCTACCAGAGGAAGGAGAGCTGAATTTGGCAGGTTTCTGAAGCAACGACCGAAACATCGCGAGGGGGAAAGAGACGGCGCCAGATGGATCGCTGAGAGGGCAATATGGTCTCTTCAGGAACCAAATACATGTATTTGGGTTTACAAAAGGGATGAAATACACCAAAATCCTATAATAGCGAAGTGTTTACGTTTGAAGTGTCATTTTAGCGATGTTAACGATTGAAGTCCTATTATAGCGAAGCCACTTGTTTGGAATCCTATAATAGCAAATTTCTCCAAACTGCTAAACGGTGCATTTTGTTAAAAAAATGTCTATATAGAAGCTCCTTCAACAAATCAAATAAATCCATTTTTGAAATTTATAATAATTAATACTTAAATAATTATGCACTAATCACCCGCCGCATTTTCCATGTCATCAAATAGCTCAGCCGAGCAGCCCTTCTGAACTAAGCCTAAGTTTGTCTATCTACAACACTGTAAGCAGGTTATTAACAATATCTTGAACAGTGAAACAGACATCTAGCCAATTGGATCCAGCACTGGTAGTATCATCCATGAAAACACTCGAAGTAGGGTTTGTATTATTGAAATTGCATATTATTAAAAATGAATGCCACTAGTTAAAGGTTCTATAACTGCATTTTATTAACTGAAGGTATTGCAATATATGAACTACATACTCGAGAACATCTGGTTATGGCAATATATGAACTAAACACTCAACCTTTGCCCTACAAGCAGTGGCAGAGCTAGGGCACAGATCAATTAATGGTCCACACTTGAAGAAGATCGAGTTGCATAACAAACAGGCCCCATCTCCTACTCCAAGCAATTGGTATGCCTAATTTCTGCAAAGGCTTCCAAGGTTCAACTATAATTCGCCAAAAAGTCTTCAATCTAGCACTACTCTCCCATACTCCAACTGTTATTGCAAAAGAGGTTTATAAAAAGAGGATTTCACTATTGGATAGAAACATCTTTTGTCAACATAATGCTATTACTTCCAAACAGAAATTGATAAAATACACATAGGTGAAACAAGAAACATCAAATAGTCAACATGTTACCATAACAAGAGCAGGGTGAAGTTTTAGGATGCAGTTACTTGTACAAAATAATCAATCTGTATCCTCAAGTGCACCTGTTAGTAAGTTATTATTCCTCAGCGAAAAAGAAGTGTGTATGTGGTATTACCAAAAGCGAAATATGACAAAAGCATGCACACACCTCTTGCATTCAATTACCATACAAGGATTTCCATCTGAGATAAGGTTAGTGACATTTTTTATGCATGAACAGTGCAGTGCTAACAATAGCTGTGACCACACTCCTGAAGGCTCTAGGACATATAGTCCGCCTAGGGGACAACTAGGTGCTAGCTTCTACTCAATAAAAGCACACCAAACATACGTATTGTTCAACGAAAGACCTATGGTCAGAGAAGATACCACCAATCCACGTCACCAATCAACCTCTCCTTTCATCCTCCACATGTCACCGATACAATACCTCGTATCTTATCTCAACCTACCTTCTGGATTTTGCTTGCATCCCACCTCTATTTTCTTTCTTAAAAAATATTGTTATTTAATTGTTTTCCCAGATAATTACTAAATTTAAAGCAACTATGCATAGTATCGAAGATTCTGACTTTTCCAAAAGTAAATTCGATCTCATCAAAAAGTGCATCCTAGAAAAAGAACAAGTAGACACACATAGTTACTTCTCCATACAAGTTTGATGAATAACTGGAAATTTAAACTTTTGAGTTAAAATCGCATGCTATTGGAGAGATGAAGCTAAATTAATTGTGATAAGAGCAGCACAGAGATGTACAAGTAATACAGATTTTAAAAAATGTACATGCATGCCAAGCTACTAGCTTAAATAGTGAAATATATAACTGCAGAGAACAACTTTGAGCCTTGGAATAATAATGTCACATAAATGCCGTTAGATAATGTACAGCGATTCTCGCACATACAAATGACAGCACTGATCTTTACTTAGGTTAAAAATAAAAACAGGAGAAGTAATAGAGACCATGAACCAAAAGGAAAATATAAACATTCATCTGTTGGAAGAACGGAAATAGGCATAATTAAAATTAATTACTTTTGCCTTCATGAACCCATAAAACATGCAACTTACTGAACAGAACTGCAAACTAAATTCATGCCTGCCATGTAACATACAAAAAACCAAATGTTTCTTTCACAAAAACCACAAAAATGTAATATAATGCAACTTGAATTAAGAGAACCTTTACAATCAACCATATCATAAAATAATCGGCAGAGTCAAAATTACCACAAACTAATAAGTAATAAAATCCTCAAACAGCGCTTCCCATGCCAACAGCCAAGCATAGCAAAATAAAAAACTCAAATTTTATCCAAAAAAAAATCTAAACCTATTATCTCAAAAGTATACAACCCCATTCCCCTAATCCACTAATTGTGAATTTCAGTCATGAAACAACTAACACAACTTTGCAAAAAGAAACAGAATTCAAAACTACCTACCAAACAACTACCAACCACACAAGAAGTTTAAAAAAGTATGATATCCCAAACTCCAAGAATGACTCGAGCTATCATAATCTTTTTACCTCACCGGCTCACCCAACTTCCACATTTCTCAGGGTAATTATCTGCACTAATCGTATGCCCATGCAGCTTCATTTGAAAAGTCCAAGAAAAAAAAGAGGCCTAGTAGTTTCACCTAAACATAAGAGATGCCCTTTAGCCCCACAATGCTTACCGAAACCTCAAAAAATGCTACTCTAATCAAAGTTCTCAACGCCAACCAAACGCACATGCGGATAAATCATAACACATTAAGCGCAACCGATACAGTCCAAAGCAAAACCACTAACCAGAAAAGCAGAAATCGCCCACAATCCGGACCAAAATTATCCGAATGTTCATGCTCGCGCACACCCTCCTATGGCCTCACGGTCGCACCCTGCCCCCCATAAAATTACCAACGGAATTCGTTACGGGGGCACTCAAATCGCACGCCACCGTCCCCCGAATCCAATTCCTTCCCCCACTCACCCCGACACAACGCAATCGGGGCCCCGAACGAATCGATCGAAAAAATAAAACAGCCATCTAGCAGGTACGGGGAAATTCCACAGATCGTCACCTCGGGGAGCACGCGATCCGATCGGCGGAAGCGGTGGGGTGGTGGAGTGGAGGATCCGCCAACCGCGTGCGTGGTGGGGGAGAGAGCTATCGAGGCTCGCCTCTCGGGAATCGCGCGGGAAGATGGAGGTGGATGGAGATGATCGATCGCCCGCCGCGATGGGACGAGCTCGCGGGGGCGATCGGCGGGGGTGGGGGAGGAAGGGGATCGGGGGATGGGGGAGGAACCGGCACGGGGAGAGAGGAGGAAGCTTATTTATAAGCACGGCAAGCTTTTGCCTATTTTAGAGAGAGAGAGAGAGAATGAAGAGGAGGAGCGGAGGTAGGAGAGAAGCAAGAGGCTCTCCCCTCTGTGTGTGTTGTCTGCTCTCTATCGTTTCTCCTGACGATATATCATGTGTGGTCTTTTTATCCTTTCTCGCTCCTGCCTTCGTAAGCCTCGCTCTCTTTTTTCTCTCTTTTCTCTGTGTCGTCACTCTTCTTATGGGAAGAACAGACAGACTCGTGGGAGGAGAGGGAGAGAGCGACGCTTGTTTTTCTTATTTACTTAAAATTATAAAACTTTTCGGTTACCTTGAAGTCTTTGAAATGTATAAAGATGCACACCCGTAAATACGTCTCTTAATATAGTTGCCTTATCTTCTTATTATTATTAGTTCTAACCATTTTATGTGAGGAATTGCATGCTTGTGTTTTTTTTATCAAAGTGATTTTAGGGAGGGGAGTAAACCTAAAATAGGAAATAGAAAATAAGATTATCCACCTCGCTATTTAGAACCTTGCATATCATAAAAGTAATGCGTTTTTATGTGAGGAATATATGGCAAGATAGGTGTGTTTTAATTAGTGGCATGCATTCTTTTCCAACTGCGGTTTTCTAGCCAATGGACTTCCTCACACGATTTGCACAGGCTGTTTGATATCTATAGCTCTCTTACTTTTGTTTCTATAAATGCAATTGCATTATGTATACAACTTTAGGGATCATTCTTCACGGTGTAGCTAGATTGTTCTTTTTAAAATTCATACAGTAAAATTTATTCTACAGGATGGTTCTTTTTAGCATCACTTTATACCATACTGACAAATAGATATAGTTTTTATATGACAATGTAATTATTCCCACAGTATCTAAATTTGTTACTTCATATGTCCCTATGTATATCTTACAGTTGGAGAGAGAAAACATAATACGTGGTTGGTGACTTCATCAATCTCAAGATGTACTGCTAGTTTTTTTTTAGGTTTTCGTAGCAATAGGATGTATATATTTACGTTAATAGGGGTGAATATGCACGCGTTATAACTGATCGTGTTAAAAAATATATGTTCCTATCGCACATAATTGTGCATTTGATATGAATTTGACGAGGTCTACTAATCTATTTTTTTCGGTTATATATATATATATATATATATATTCCTCGTAATTGAAAAAACAAAATTAAATGGGGCTCTCAATCATCATTTTTTTTAGTTGGAATCTGAGGCTACTTTTGACACAAGCTGTGTTTCAAACCAAAAGTATCCGGCCATCCGTACAAATTTATCATGCTTTAAGTTGGCTTGTACTACTAGTTAGGTAAATTAGATGCATGCTCGGCTTGGAGAAATTTAGGTGACATTTATCTCTTACGGCTTTAAGGAGAGTTTTGTTCAAACGAACCTTTTGCGTGTAGGTATAAGCTGTTACAATTAGATTTGGCAACGAAAATTTAGACATAGAAACAAAGGTTATCTTGCACGTTCTGTTCTTCTTCTTCCAATTATAGAGTTGGTGCTTGCAGGTTGTAACTTGTCAAGTCCCACGTGAATACTAAGTGACCATCCATAGACATGGTACGCTGTCACCTCCTTTCCCTCCGTACTTTTCCAATGAGGGGCCGCTTGTTTGAGCCGCAGCTAATTTTTAGTTTTACAATTTAATTTTAAAAATTAATGTGTAAGCGTTATTTGTTACTCAGTCTTGAGAGTTTTGAACCACTAAGATACCGAAGTATAAAAATCTTGTCTTGAAATTATTTTTCATTGTATGAGTCATGTGTCTTTTACTTATATAAATATTATATAAATGATAGCAGACGAGCCAACACGTTGTTAAGTCCAAACAACTAATAATATTTTTTTGGTGATGGATTATTTTTTGTAGGTGTCACGGCTATTGACAATAAAGACAGCAGCGGCGGAGCCTAGGCGGTTGCACGAGCTGCCGGGGAGGTGGCTCCACCACTGGTAGCACCAGGGTTTACGATTTTGGCAATCCTTGCCGTGCCGCCCCCTCGCGGGAGGACGAATTTCGGCCGGCTTTCGTGAAAGCCGGCGAAAGCCGGCGGCAGTGAACAGTGCGTAAATTTGAATTTGGAAAATTTCGTCTATGCCGCGGCTTTCGGTAATTTCGCGCGAAAACTGTGAATAAAGGTGCGAAAAATTAGTAAACCGTCGCGAAAAATGTGTAAATATTGTCAAAAAATTAGGAATAAATACTATAATTATTGAATACATAAATTTGATATATGCACTAATATATGTGTGTGAAAATAGTTGTATGAATTACGGGGGAATAACTAATGTGATGTTTAAAGTGTAGTAAAAATAGAAAAATAAAGATATATTTTGAATGATAAAAACATTTTTTGAAAATGGAAGATATAATGAACTTGGATGGGCAAACTTCACGAAATAATTAGATTACGAAACGAGTACGAAATATTTGTCTTAGCATATGTCATATGGTACAAAGTTGCAATTAGGTCCCATAAGTTTCTTGAAATAGAAATGATAGTAAGCATCCACATATTTCGCCATCGATATTGTAGTCTTCATGCCGAAAGAAGTGAGCGGCGAGCGCGCGCATATTTCGCCCGATTCGGCACATAAATAGAGATATGTCGGCGAATATCATTTTTTGGCACAAATTAGAAGTACGGAATGAAATTGGCTAAGTATGAATTTTTTTGAAAAATTTGGCATGACCTTTGCTAATATTTGGTTATATGACAGATGTACTAGGACTATACATTCCGCAGACAACATTTCATAAAGCGATAACCTCATAATTTACAAACATAGTATAGGAAGATATCACATAGTCACAATGCAATTAACTTATAGTTTAGAAACAAAAGAGAGTATACCTGAGGTTCTGTAGATGTGCATTCTATTGATTCCATTGTCTGCACGCTGACGAATATTCCTCGGTGGACATTACCATGAGGCCATTAGTTCGAAGCAACTCCGCCTTGTACTCATTCCAAGTCTGTCCAGTCCAAGCTGCGGTGGTTTGCCACTGGCTGTAGAGTTGAGCGTACCACTGTGGCTCTTGCCACTCGTACACCCAAGTGACAGGAGGACTGTCAGCCGCACTCGGTCTAGGGTAACTGTAAGTAGGATAAGCACTGTCGACACTAGATGAGTTGTAGTCTGTGTAGCCCGATTGCGACGGATAATCTGGCCATATACCGTAGGTCGGATATTGCCCCCCATGACTCATTGTAGTGTGCCGTGGAGCTGTCGGAGGTTCATAAGGGCCATGATCGGTGTCTTGAGTTGCGTGTGTGAAGTAAGTCTCACTGTTGAGTCGTACACACGAACGATTAGAAAGAAATGATGTGTTGTTGTAAAATTATTAACAATTCCGAGTTTTGTTTAGTACCGTGAAGTGGATCTGAGCCATAGGAGTTTCGGCGCCATGTGGAGATGATTGTTCTGTTCTAGGTGCGGTAGTGTCACCTTGCCCACCGCGTTGCCTCCATCGTCCCCATCATCTCCTTCATCATCGTCCGAATCATCCTTTGACGATGAGCCGCTTTTGTTGAGTCGTCGCCGAGGACCGTTTTAGATTTTTTCCGCCTCTCGTTGAAGGACCCTTCATTGTCTTTCTTTTCCCAAGGTGTGTGGCCCCCACATTCCTATCCGCCCATTTGCGAATGGAAGAATCCCCGTGGCCTTCTTCAATTCATCCTTGTCTATTTGGTCCGTCACAAGCTGAGATGGAAGTGGGGTCTCACCTCCGTCTGAGTCCTCGTCAAGCACGTGGTCGCATTTGATCTACCACTGTCCATCCAGGCCTTGATGTTGTTGTTAGTCTCATAGAAAGAAAGATCCGCAAGTTTCGAAGCGGGTCGTCGTCGTCAGTCTTAAGTATCCTCCACTGCTTAATCCTCGGTCGGAGGTTGTAGTTCACGTACACAAGCTTGTTTAACTTTTTGTGAGTTAGCCTATTATGGACCTTGGTATGGATGAGTGCGAACGTACTCCAGTTACGTTCGCATCCAAACGATGAGCAGCAGTGGGAAACAATTCGTAGCGCAAGCTGCCGTAAGTTTGGCGTATCCGATCCGAACATTAGCCACCATTGTAGCTCCACCCCCATTCCTCTTAGCACCACAATATTTGCATTGAAAACCACCACCTTGCCTTGTTCTATGTTCCCACACGATGTCTTGGTCTGCCATTTTAAACCTACAATTGACAAATTAACATGTAAAACATCTTAAGAAAATAATATTTCAAACATATGTAAGCATAACATTTGTCGCATAACATATCATCAGTGATTCATTAGAGATTTGAGATAACATATATCAAACTATCATGTGTAATATATTGCCTACTAACAAATATATCATCAGTGATTCATCAACTATCAAACTTACATTAGCGCTAACATGTGTAATATATTGCCTACAATTTAGAGGTAACATATATAATATAATCTATGAGCTAACTTCATTGGCATTCATAAAATCCGTAGGATTGCTTAATTTCACACATGCATAATACACAAAATCATATAAACGATAATATACACGGTGAAATTTCATCACTTTCGTGCGGTATGCATGCTCGGCATCTGCGGATTTCGCCATTTCCCTTCGAAAGCCGCCTATGCCGCCGGCGAAAACCGTGCCGCCTACACCGCGCGAAATGTTTCCACATTTATACGAAATTCGTATGAAGCCGTCGAAATCCTTCGGATGCCGACGAAAGCCGTGCGCGTCCAACGAAATAGCAGTACGTATCTTATGCCGCGGCTTTCGCCTTCGCCGCCGCGAAATCCGTTGCTCGCCGCACGAAAAAAGCCTCTCCGGCGACGGACAACGCAGATCTGGCGCCGCCGCCGCTCTACAGCGCTGAGGAGTGGGGAGAAAGGCTAATGCGCGGCGTAGAAACCCTGGAACGCACGTTTAGATGGATGGGGATCGATTTGGGCTTTAGTGGGCCGAATGAACAGTGCATGCTACACAGTGACATTTTTCCTTTTCTTTTTCCCATTACACAATTCGATTTTTTGAGGGCCAAAGATATGTGTATTTTCATGGGAAAAAATATCATAATTCTTGTAAATTCTAGATCTATTTTATGTATTTTTTTCAACAAAATTCTTCAAAAATTTTCAAATCTCCCGAAAAATTTCAAACTATGCCGGCAGTTTTCCGTTTCGTCCCCTGCCGGCACGGGCGAAAGCCGCGACGAATTTCGCGGAAACGAAAACACTGGGTAGCACACAAGCAATTATTTTTTTCACTTTGAGAGAGTACTGGCAGGGCTTGCGCCATTACGAAGGTTCAGTATTTTCTATGGCGATCTCCTCCGGACAGCTGAGTGAAACTCAATGTGGATGGATGGAAAAGGTGCAATCGAGATTGTGATCAGAAATTTCACAGGACATGTTCTCACCTCATGGTAGGGGTGCCCAGCGTGGATGCCAGGGGACTTGAGTCCCCCCTACCCACTGGATCTTCATTGATAGTAAGAGAGGGAAGGAGGTAGAAGAGGGAGAAGGGAAGAGTAGAGGACTGAAGGAGGGAAAAAAGATGAGTCCTCACTCTAGTCTTATTTTGGAGCTGCCCCTGCTCATGGAGATTCATCAGATGTGCGGGCGTCATAGGAGGCAGAACTTATGGCCAACTTTTTTTTTCGTCGAGTAACTAATGACCTGCTGTAAAGGTTTAAAATTTATAGTTGAATGGGTACCGATGCCAGGTGAACTTGAGATAGATTGTGCCACTGTATTGTAAGACTGTCGAGATGAACTTTTCTACTGCGCGAAACAAAACAAAGACAACGATGTCATTGCTGTTTGCTTGAACTCTAAAATTTGAATGTTTAAATTAGTCTTATGTGCTTCCAACCTATATAAACAACGAAAAAAGATCTAAAAATTGTTGAGACTTAAAGTTGTAATGTATTTATCATCCTATCAAATTTCAGTATTCTACATCCTACCAAATTTTAGTGTAAAATATGACTTTTATATTGAGAAAAAGGAAGAGAAATAACATTATGAAGTAATAAAGTGAATCAATTTCAATAATTTTAGGTGTAAAATAAGCGAAAAATAGTTTAGAAGGTTAGATGCTCTATAATTTAGTTCGAGGGAGTAAAATAGATCTCTCTTGCTAAAACTACTCATTAGTAGTAGCCTTCCTTTTCCAAAATCTGGATTTTTTAAATACTTTTGCCTTTAAAACTGATTATGGAATAAATCCGTGAAAAACTTATTTTAGAAATACGTGAAAAACTTATAGACTCTCAAAATGATTTGGCAATATTTATATTATGTTGACCATTAGGATTGGCACGTAGTCTAGTCGGCTACAATTATACATGGCCAGATGGGTCGGGCCGCGCCGTGCCGGCCTGAGCACGAGAGTACTGTAGCTCGGCCCGATACGGCACGGTTGGTGGTGGGCCATGCCGACACGACCCATTGAGGCGTGCCGTATTTGGGCCACCGGCCGAGCCCATGGGCCGACATAGCACAACATGATCCCTGTAGCGTGCCGGCTCGAGCACGGCACGATCCACGGGCCGGCACGACACAGCGGGGAATCAAGCCAAGCGTCGGGCCACCGGCTAGGGTTAGGGTTTGGGCGACGCCAACGTCGGTTGGGGGAGGAGGAGAGGAGAGACGGGTGTAGGTGTAGTCTAGTCGGCTAGGTTTTTGCAAAAGACGTTTTTTTTTCATTTTAGTACCAAACCTGCCGTTGGCACTGATGGTTTTGGCCCGTGGGCCTTAAGTGTGCTTGTGCCGGTATGGCAGGGCCCAGCCATCCGTGGACCATACTTGGGCCAAAGGGTAGGCACATGGGCCGGTACGGCACGATCCGCTACAGGAGCCATGCCGCGAGCGGGTCCAGGCCAGGCCGTGTCGGGCAACCTGTTTGGCCATGAATAGCTACAATGACGGTGAATGTTTTGTACCCAGTCCAGGGTAGAGTCCTTTCTTCCGAGCTAATGGATGAAGTATTATCGCAGGGACACTTCTCAACTTCTCAAGCTCCTACATGATACAAACAAAACCTTTCTCCATCGATATTTCTTCAGAACAATTTAAAATTATTTTTTCAATTTTATACAATATTTAATTTATTTATTTGTGACCTTAAATAATTACAATTATTATAAAGTCGGTTTATTCATCATTCAACAATTTAAAATTGAGCGGCGGTAGCCTTTTCATAGCACGTGGAACCGGGAAAAGGAGGAGCAAAAACTCCCTTGAGTTATTTTCACAAGTTTTTTTTATAATTACCACCAATATTCTATGCATAGAATCAGGGCCAGTCCTCATAATTTAGAGACCTAGAGCAAGATAAAAATGAAGGCCCTTTGTTCTGAGATTTTTATTTAGATCATATGCAATATTCAACTATACTCTCTTCATTTTAAATTAATTATTATTTTAAGTTTGTCGTAAGTCAAATATATCTTTGACCATTTATTTTTTTAAGAAGTATATGTACTTTAACATTATATGAATTATATATTATAAAAATATATCTCATGATGAATCTAACAATTTTGAATCTTATAATGTAAAATTATATGGGTTTATAGAAATTAATGGTGAAAGATTAAAATGTTTGACTTATAACAAATCTAAAATGATAAATTAATTTGAAATGGAGGAAGTATATAATTTATAAATATTAGCTAGATTTTTTACAATTAGTCACACTATTATTTTTTAAAAGTATTATCGTATAATTATTTTTAAAGCATTGTTAGAAAAAACAAAGCTATATTTTTAATAATTCAATCGACTCAACCCGATATTACCATTGTTACTAGCTCCCTTATTAAAAAAGTACTACCGTAAACTTTTAAGCGATGATTGAGTTGCTATATTAAGATAAGCATACTTACTCCTACTCTTCAATAAAATATTTTTACTAAGTTAATGATAAAAACATTGTTATATATGTATCAATAATCTATAATCTATAACTATCTATAAATAATCTATACCTATATATAAAGCAAGTAGTGTTTCCACCCAAATTTTATTTTGCCTAGCTATTTTGTAGAAAACCCCTTGAGTTTTTTTAAAATTAACTTGCAGTCCGTTTGGCTATTTAAAAAAACCCAATTAAAGAAGAAAAAAAGTGTTATTTTACGAAAACCTCTTGATTGTTTATAAAATTAACTGCCAGTCTCAATGTTGAAAAGAAAGAGAGGGCTTGGATAAAAAAAAGACCTTCTACGTCCCTCTCTTCTGCTCCTATCCGCGCTGCGCTTGCGCCCCTCCTTCCCATCGCCACTCAGAGCTCCCGCGCCGCCACCTGGACCTTCGTCCTCCACCTGCTTCTCTCCCTGCATCGTCGTCCCGTTGCAACGCACGGACATTTTGCTAGCTATCTATAAAGCAAGTAGTGTTTCTATCCAAAATTTTATTCTGCCTAGCTATTTTGCAAAAAACCCTTGATTTTTTTCAAAATTAACCCGCAGTTAGGGGTGGATACCGGCTCGGCTCGGCTCAGTAGAGAGCCGAGCTAGGAGGCTCGGCTCTCGGCTTGGCTCGGTTTGGCCGGCTCGGTAGAGAGCCGAGCCAGGAGGCTTGACTCGTGAGCCGGCTCGTTTAGCTCGCGAGCCATTTTAATACAGTGCAATTTATGTACAAATTATATTTTATTTTTTAGTCTATTAAACATGCAAATATACAATTGGAAAAAATAAAAAGTGATACATTAAGTCCATAATTAACGTAATAACACTTGTCCATCGACAATTATCCATGCAAATGTAATGATGCAACTAGATTAGATATTATTACTATTATAATCTAAAGCATTAGATCCATATTAACCGTCACAAAATTATAAAAAATATTGATTTATTGTCACATCAATAACAAAACAAGCAAAAGAATAGCAAAACAAGCAAAACATTAGGCCCTACTTTGTATATTGCATCTGGCTCGTTGAGCTCACGAGCGACTTGCGAGCGGCTCATTATAGCTAACGAGCTAAACCCTTGGCGTAGCTCGTTAGCATTTCTCAACGAGCGAGCCGAGCCATCCACGAGCCGAACGAGCTAGCGAGCCACGAGTATTTCGTCGCCCCACCCGCAATCCCAATGCTGAAAAAAAAGAGGGCTTGGATGAAAAAAAAGACCCCATTCGCTCCTCCCTCCCTGCGCCCCTCCCTCTCGTCTCCATCTGCGCCACGCCCAGCATCGCGACTACGCTCCTCCCTCCCATCGCTGCTCGGAGCTCCCGCGCCCATCTGTGCCGTCTCCATCCGTGTCGCGCCTCGACTTTACCCGTTGCAACGCACGGGCATAATTGCTAGTTATCTATAAAGCAAGTAGTGTTTTCACCCAAATTTTGTTTTGCCTGGCTATTTTGCAGAAAACCCCTTGAGTTTTTTTAAAATTAACCCGCGGTCCGTCTGGCTATTTTTAAAAGACCCAATTAAAGAAGAAAAAAGGGTTATTTTGCAGAAATCCCCTTGACTGTTTATAAAATTAACATGTCCCAATGTTGAAAAGAAAGAGAGAGCTTGGATAAAAAAAGACCTCCTGCGTCCCTCTCTTCTACCCCATCCGCGCCGCGTCTGCGCCCTCCTCCCGTCGCTCGCTCGGAGCTCCGCGCCGTCACACGGACCTTCGTTCTCTTCTGCTTTCCTCCCCGCACCGTCGTTCCGTTGTAACATACGGACATTTATACCGTCGTTAGTTGCAACGTACGCGTATTTTGCTAGTAATATATATATATATATATATATATATATATATATATATATATATATATATATATATATATATATATATATATATATATATATATATATATATATATATATACACACACACACATCGTAGTTGGGGCCCTCGGCGCCTGGGGCCAGGGCAGCCGCTCGCCCTGCCCCAGGGCCGGCGCTGCATAGAATTATATAGCCAATAGCTCCTTCCATTTTATTTTTCTAATTAGTTCCCTGTCACTTACCTCAGACCTTTTAGTCTTGTCATTAGGACTTCTGGCCCTCCAACCACCTAGCCATATATACGAGCCATATTCAGCATTGATAAACAACCCACGAACTAGACTGCTATCCGCTCCCATTTTATTCGTCTTCCACTATTTTTGAAGGGAATCTTCCACGACTATATTCAAAGCAGAATCCATGCTAGAAATTCTGGTTAACGCAGTAAAAGATGCAGCGATGTAGGTGATGCCACTCTCGTGCACTCTGTGACGCTGGTGATTTTCCACCCGTCCTTTTTTGTGCTTGGTCTCAGACACAAGATACTGTTCCTGGCGTGCACTTGCTGCGCGAGTGGTGAATAGTCTCCGTCACACATGACTGACCCGGTGCTGCAGATAAAAGAGAATGCATCTGCATGTTCCCCTGTCCCGGCTTGACGGTAGCGCGCCATCCGCTGGCATGGTCGATCAGCGGCACGGAATGATGGCAAAGGACGCTCGTCAGTCGTCAGCTCTGCCGCCGCGCGGTGGCTAGACGCATGGCTGTTCTCTCGCACGCGCGAGCGAGGGAGAAAGCTGCAAGAGCAGCGGCCGCTTTTGCTCACCTCATCGTAGGAACGTAAGAAATCCCGTCCCGAACCAACCATTTTTCCACATTTGAACTTATCATTTTCGTATTTGTAGAAAAATTTGAAAACGGGATGGGATGCGTGATGAGTCTATTCGAAAACGAGATGGAAACGGGAGAGCAATTTTTTGTTCGTATTTTTGGAATTCCGTTTTTAACCGGGATATTTTTGGATTTTTCTAGATAATTTCCGTTTCCCCCAAAGCAGCCCAACAGGCCCAATAACCCAGCCCATCAAAAAACAAAATCCTAACTCAGCTTAGGTTCAGCCGTTCACCTTTCTCACGGTCACCACGCACGCGGGTGGCGGGCGGGGCAGCAACCAGCTGCAGCACTCCGCCGCCGTCGCGGCTCCGCCTCCCCGCCGCCTCCCTAGCAGCTGCGTCGACTCCCCACCACCTCCCTAGCAGCTGCACCGACCCCCCCTCGCCTCCCTAGCAGCTGCGCTGACTCCCTCTGCCTTCCTCCGCCGCCCGCGGCCTTCCTCCGCCTCCCTCCACCGCTCGCGGCCTTCCTCCTCTTCCAGTCGACGCCAGCCACCACCAGCTGCGCCACGTCCCCTCCTCCGCAAGCCACCAACCGCCGCCAGCCACCGCCTTCAACGCCGGCTGTGCGCCGTGGTCGCCTGGCCGTCGCCGGCCAGGATTGGAGGCCTCGGCCCCCTCAGTCCAGTCCCCGTGGACGCGTCGACTCAGCAATTGGAGGCCCCCTAGTCACCGTGGACGACGCCGCCGTTGCTAGCCGCACTGCGATCTAGTATCCACCATGTCGAATCCAGTATCGCGACCAACATCTACGATTAAAGACAACAACAGTGGATCCATTTTAGGTAAGCAGGGTACTTCTGTGTTCTGTCAAAATATTAAATATATATTGATGGGCATTTGCCTAGATGATTTAACTGCTAAGATCGATTGTACCTCTATTTTATTTGTTCTCTTTTATAGGAAATAACCTAAAGGTGACTGAAATTGGTGTTCAGACTCGGATTAAACCAATTAGTGTGTCAACAGCATCATCTTCAGCGGGACAAAATGATCCAAATCAAGTGATCGGCAATGATGCAAATCAGTTGTCAGTGGCGTAGGAGGTGACATTTGGTCCCAAGAGGTAATTTCCCTTGAAGATGATGATCAAGAAGAGGAGGTTGTTGGGTCAACAAGAAAGAGAAAGAAAAGGTGCACATCATCTGTGTGGCAATATTTTACTAAGAAGCCAGTGATAGTTGAGATTGATGGCAACAAGTATGAGTAGCTGTGGGGTTTTTGCAACTTCCCAAATTGTAGGCAAAAGTACAGAGCTGAGTCTAATAATGGAACAAATGCATTTCGAAACCATTTGAGATCAACCCACAGTATTGTAAAGGGGCAATTGCAGCTTAAGGCTGAAAAAGAACATGACAAAGATGTTACTAATATTCAGCCTTTCAGGTATGATCATGAGACTAGCCTCAAGAAATTCTATTTGGCAGTAATCATGCATGAGTACCCATTTAATATTGTTAAACATGACTACTTTGTGTATTTCGTTAAGTCTTTGCGTCCAAGCTTTACCTTCCATTCAAGAGTTACTGCTATAAAAGATATAATGGACATATATATGGAAGAAAAGGATAAGTTGTATGCACATTTGAAGAATGTTTCATGCCGGTTTAGTGCAACCATGGATATATGGACATCATGTCAGAACAAAAGTTACATGTGTGTGACCTTGCATTGGATAGATGATGCATGGCAAATACAGAAGAGAATTGTGGGGTTTTTTTATCTAGAAGGACACCGTACTGGTCATAGTTGGCAGAGGCCTTTACTGAAGTCTTGGTTAAGTGGTTTGTAGAAAAGAAAATATTTTCATTGACTTTGGACAACGCATGAAACAATTTAGTGGCGGTCAATGATATTATTGATGATCTTAGAATGAATGGAGATGGTTCTTTGGTTTGTGATGGCATATTTTTCCACATTAGATGTGCATGTCACATCCTTGACTTGATTGCTAGAGATGGCATTGTTGTTATATCAAAAGCACTTAAAAAAATTAAGGAATTGGTTGTAAATGTGAAGGGCTCTCCCTTGCAATGGGAGGAGCTCATGAAGTGTGCTACTGAGGGTGGGTTGGATACATCAAGGGGCATTAAACTTGATGTTTCAACTAGGTGAAATTCAACTTATTTGATGCTAAGGGATGCATTGTACTACAAGGTTGCTTTCATGAGGCTCAAGGCTGCAAATCGACGTAAGTATGAGAGCATTTCTCTCTCTGACTCAGAATGAGGCATGGCTGTTACAATTTTTCAGTGCTTAGAAATATTTTATGATCTTACTGAACTGTTGTCTGGTACCAAATACCCCATTGCAAATCTGTTCTATATAGGCTTCTGTGAGATAAGGGAGTTGCTTAGCAATTGGCGTAATCATCCCAATGTTACCATTAGGGAAATGGCAAGTGTTACGAGTACAAAGTTTGAGAAATATTGGAGTTCTTCTAATCTGATTCTTGTTATAGCAGCCTTTTTTGATCCTAGATAAAAAAAAGCTTATAGAATTTTACATGAAAATTTTTGATGGTGCCTACTAAGTTCAGCTTGAAGAGTTTGTTAGTACTATAAGGAAACTGTTCCAATTTTATAGTGCTTGTAAACTAGTTGCTACAAGTAGTAAAGTGGATGATAACCCAACATAATTAGGTTCCAAACGATATTCTAAACTTCAGCGCTTCTTGCATGATGACACTGTGACTGATGGAAAGGACACAAATGAGTTGGACCTATACATGGTAGAGCCATGTATACAACAGAATACATTTGATATTTTAGCATATTGGAAGAATAACACATACAAGTACCCTGTTCTTTCACTTATTGCTCGTGATTTGATGGCCATTCAAGTGTCGACAGTTGCTTCTGAGTCCGCATTTAGTGGTGGTGGCCGAGTAATTGATCCTTATCGTAATCTTCTTGACCCTGAAATGGTACAAGCACTTGTCTGCACCAAAGATTGGATACATGCTACAAGAAAATGTACTAATTTCCTATGCTATTCAATTGAATTGTCCATATATAGGTTTTGTACTATATTGATACATTATTTATGTATTTTTTATCTTTATAGATCCTAAATGCATTCCATCCATTGTGGCTGATTTGACACCGCAAGACAACATGTTCGTATCTCCAAGTTCGCCCCTGAATGATGTGATATTTGCTATACACTTTTTTGTGCTAACCAAATATGTACACACACATGTAGGAAGATTTTATTTGTGCTATACACTTCTATTGGTGCTATACTAAGTGCTAATTCATTCTAACCAAATATGTACACACAATTGTAGGAAGATGAGATCAAAAGTGATCCTGACAAGATGGATAATGAGGCAGAGCTGTAGTTCGAACTATATTGTGAAGGAAATCGTAGAGTTGTGAACTTGCCATTTGATTCCAGACTCAAGAGTATGAACTTTTGTGTACTTTTAATGCTTTGAACTATAAACTTCTGAATGTGTCATGTGATCTAGACAAATGTAATGTTGTGTGTTTTTAATGATTTGAAGTTTGAATTATTCGTGAGCTATGGTGTCATTTTGAATGCTTTCTATCTATAGCATTTACTCCATTTGTTCTATAGCATTTACTCCATTTGTAACTTAAAATGTTAGTTTTTTTATATGATTATGATTTATGAGTATAAACATGTACGGTATTCCGGAATAGGTTACCGGTTTTCGACCATTTTCGTTAAATTTTTGACCATATTGGTTCGTTTCCATACATCCGCATATACCGATTCCATTTCCGAACCCGATCCTGTTTTCGTCAAAAAAATAGAAACGAAAATAGAAATGAGATTTTTTCTGCCCGTTTCTGTCCGTTTTCAACGCTACCTCATCATCCGTCCGAGCGAAACGGGGATGCGTCGGTCCTGGATTTTTTACCGGATCAAACACAAATTAAACATAGTACCGACTACAGAACAAATTCCCACATAAACGGGCAATGCTTGCGTTGCTCTGCCCTCCAGCCTCCAGGTACTCGCCCCTGCTTTTCGTCCCTTTCACGATTCCACTGTTCGATCTTGGCCCTGCGCTCCTCGCTGCTCTCCCTGACTAGACTCCTTGCACGTCTTGGAGGGCTATCACCATGCCTATGCCTGTCTCCAGCATCATGCCTTTCATGTCTGCTGCTTCCACCCCTCCTTCCACAACCAGGACCACCACCACCATGGTAATCGTCAGGTCCACGATAGTCATCACGGTCATGACCCTCCTTCCACAACCAGGACCACCACCACCATGGTAATCGTCAGGTCCACGATAGTCATCACGGTCATGACGCTCCCTCTTATGATGCAGGCTTGAGTTGCGGCTCCTATCCCATTGGAATTTTTAGCATTTATAATTTTTATGTTTTAAAGATTTATAAAACTAATTATTCGTTTCGGAAAATTACAGAAATAGTCTCCTCCAGAGGGCGAGATTTAAAAAACGCCCTCCCAGAGGGCGTTTTATCCGACGTGGCAGATGGCCGTTGGGTGCCGTCTGCCGCGCGGGGGAATATTTGCACGCGGCCCCCTTCCCGCCCTTCGTAAGGACGTTTTTTCCCTGTTCAAACAGGGGGACGCCTGCAAAAATGGCGGCCGCCTTGGCTTTTTTGCAGGCGGCCCCCTCCCCGCCCTTGGTAAGGGCGTTTTCCCTGTTCAAACAGGGGGCCGCCGCAAAAGGGCGTCGCTCGCTTTTTGCGGGCGGCCCCTCTCACCCTTCGAGAGGGTGTTTTTGATCTTCCCGTCCTCTGGAAGGGCGTTTTTTAGCCTGGGCAGTATATAAGCCGAGAGTCAAAGATTTTCTCCTCATTTGCAGCCTCCCAAATCCAAAAAAAGAAGAGAGAGAGGGGTGAGGAAGAGGAAGGAGCGCGGCGAAGCCCTGCTAGATTGCGTACTCTATCCGAGGTAAATGCAATATCCCGTCGTACTTTTTTTGTTAGTTAGTTTGTAAATGCAATATTAGGGAAAATAAAATTTTTTAATATTTGAATAGTTATTGAATATTTAGTTTTAGATTTGTAAAACAAATGATTTAATTTAGATCAACGTAGATAATTTAATGGACATTAACATAGGTAGAATAGACAGATCAACTTAGATAATTTAATGAACATTAACATAGATAGAATAGATAGATCAACTTAGGTAGAATATGTTTGGATCTATGTGTATATTATGTGAGTAGATATTAAGCACTATGAATAATCGTACGTATAATTTCGTTGATAATCAAAATATGTGTAGATATAAAGTACAATTTAATTTAGTTTAGTTTATAAAATTTGTCAAATTTAAATGAACGAGGTACAATTGGCGATAGATTCACTCTAGTGGCTCTCTAACCGATTACATGTGTTTCTTTACCGGGGCATTCAAAGGAGGTGTGGATTCACTAGGTGGATCGACAATGTCATTTCCCAATATAACGGCCTAAAAGTAACTGAATGTGAAACACAAAAGGAGTACAACGCCAAGAAGGAAAGAGAAAATTGATGACAAGCTTATCGCCCTTGATCGGTTCCGTAGATAGCTGAGCCTTGACTCGTCGAGGATGAGTAAGTTGTATCATGTATGAATAAGACATTTGCCATGTATTATGTCATCCATACCTAATGGGTTATGTAACAATATGACACATAGCTGCTTAACCATTGCTACTAAGTTAACTTGGTTAAAACAATATGTTATGATCAGAGGTAATGCAAACAACATATGTACGATACCTCGAATATTAGGGTTCATTACACAACATATTTACATTTGCATTTACGTACGTACGATACATTTACATTAGCAACGATACGACGATAACATTTACATTTGAAACAATACGACAAATAGATCAGTTACATTTGCAACGATACGACGATAACATTTACATTTAAAACAATACGACAAAAGGATCGGTTATATTTGCAACAATACGACGATAACATTTTACATTTGAAACAATACGAGAAAGGGATTAGTCGATTAGAGTTCGGGTTTAGGATAAAAACGCCCTTCCGTAGAGCGGGAAGGGCAAAAAGCCCTTTTAAAAGGGCGGGAAGGAGCCGCCTACAAAAAGGCAAAAAAACGTCCTCTGGAAGGACGGAAAGAAGGCCGCCTGCAAAAAAAGCCAGGACGATCGCCCTTTTTGCAGGCAGCCCCCTGTTTGAACAGGGAAAAAACACCTTTACGAAGGGCAGGAAGGGGACCGCCTACAAATATCCCCCGCGCGGCAGACGACGCCCAACGGCCGTCTGCCACGTCGTATAAAACGTCCTCTGGGGGGCGTTTTTTAAATCTCGCGTTTTTTAAATCTCGCCCTCCCAGAGGACGGGAGGAGACTATTTCTTTAATTTTCCGAAACGAATAATTAGTTTTGTAAATCTTTAAAAAATAAAAATTATAAATGTTAAAACCTCTACCCCGTTGTGGCTTTCTGTAATGGCCAAAGAGTTCTTTCCTCGCATCCTTCCCAATCTGCTTGACATGCATGAAATTGCAGGATCCACCACGGTTTCAGCTATTCTCCTCAGGTCGCTTCACGGAAGTCAGTAACAGGGGAAAAGTCAACAATTATTGGGCGACCAGAGTAGAAGCGGCTCTGAAGAGCTGTATCAGCTGCAGCTGCCTGATCTTCCTCCCTGAACGGGGCATAAACATTGCCTATCATGTGATCAACACGATTATCACAGACGTTGAGGTTCTCAATCTCACCAAACTTGCTTAGTTCCCAAAGATGTCCTCATAGAAATCCTCAAAATGCTCCTGCATTTGGCGGGGATCTATTGGCTGGCCTTGACCATCAACCCCGGGCGTGATCATATCAGGGCGCTGATACATGTTTGCAAGCACAAGAGTCGGTGATATCGTGGGCCTATTATGAAGAGGAGAGCAGCGATCCCCATGATGGCAAGCCCCAATCTTGAAGTAAAATGGCAGTTGATCCTATCTTTCTCTGTACCAAATATTGAAGCTAAGTGCTCTGCCATGATTCAAAATCAACAAACCTGACTGAAAGCCTGCAGAGAAAATGTTAAGAGGTCAATATCATCAAAAACAAGAACAGGAATGTTCCCATATACTTGAAGCTCATAATCTTTCACAGTACGGTGGCCCATCAGCTTCAGCAAAACCATACAGACTAAGATAGTCAACATAAGTGCTGTGTTTGCACATCCCTGATTTAAAATAAATGGAACACAGGAATAGTGACAGGTGATATAACTTAATCCAGTAACTTTGCAAGTTAAACTGTGTTCTAAATCTGTCAAGACATTGACAGAGCTGTTTGGTGCATTCTGGTGCAACAAAGCTTTTCAAGGCCTACTGATCAAGCGGAAGAGGCAAAATATCCATGGATGGCTATAGTCCCTGTTGTGTCATGCAAAGTACACTTTTGTGCATTTTTTAGGGAAACCTGGACAATGTATTTTACTGAAATTGTAACAATACATGTTCAAGGGCAAATTACAAAATGAAAAAGCGGACAACTAAGTTAAACTATGTTCATACATTTTATTTATCTCATAACACTACCAGCAGATTGGTATCCCTTAACTTTACCCATTCAATTGAACATTGAGGTTATCCTCCCCAAAAAGGAGCAGCTACTAAAGCCTGCCGCAAGACATAAAAGATTCCATGTTCTTGCAAGAAAGCACTAAACCCAACTGCTTTCTTATTTGCCTAATCTGCACGTCGGCTCAAAATGTTAATATTAGGACATAAAAACATAAAATAAAATTGAATTGAGGGTTATGACTTGAAATTTTATCTTATCAAGAGCATTTATCTAATCCCTGGTCCCTCGGTTATCCTAAATCTGCACACTGGATTCAGAGAGTTAACATCAAATGGTAACCCCTGAAAGGCTGAACTGCATAAATAAGGTATTGTTCCCCACTAAAGTGTTAGTGTCTCTGTTCCTGCAACTGTAAAACAAACAAAGCAACTTTTCGCCTTGCACAAGAACACTTCCTTCTCAGGTAGGCCTTGTTACATCCGCCCGACAAAGAATTTTATTTCAGCCTTTTAAAAACCTAATCTGCACACCAGTTAAAATAATTAAAATCCAACCAAATAAAATAACTAGGAATAAATATACCACTATCCAGAATGCTTTAATGTAAGAGAGGAGCACTACTCCAAGATGTATAAATATATTGAACTACATGCTCTCTGTACAAGATGCAAATAAGACACGTTAGATAACTTATGGCCCTGCTTATTGTACACTCTAGTATCACATCTGTTAGTATCAGAGCCCATAAACTTGCAGATGCAAGCATAGTATCATGCCAACTACATGACTAACTCGATATTAGCCAGTTGAACAAGTAATTGGAAAATTGTAGTCCTACAAACTAAACCTCCCTAATCAAATGAAGAAGTTCCACGCTGAGGGGATTAGCTATGGGACTTTGCTTTTTATTCTTAATCCCTTGTACAGTTAGTGATATGGGAATCTATGAGGAACTAGTGTGGATTATTATACTGATGAAGAGCTGAGATTTTTTTCATTCCATCCCAACTCCCACCCTGGTCCCACGTATTAAAATAATGGGGTTTTACACCTACACTCTCCATCCTCATCCTATCTAAACTCACATGTGCATTAAACAAACAAACTAATTAAAAATCCCTAACCCACTAGACACTCATTCGAGCCCCATCCCCCTCCCATCTAAACTCACATGTGCATTAAACAAACAAATTAACTAAAAATCCCTAACCCACTAGACACTCATTCGAGCTGTCAGAAGGGAATGGGAGTTTACATAAAGGGTGAGAACTATTAATTTCTTCGCTTGTTTGGTGGGAATGGGAATTCAAGTGAGGTAGAGATGGGGAGTTTGAAGGGGCAAACTCATTTCCAATGCCTGGTTGGAATCGGGATGGAATTCCTCTTTACATTGAGACAGAAAAATCTGAAATCTCCATAACATAAAAAAAATCCAATCTCTACTACATTTCCCTGAAATTATCATAAATCATTATCTCTTAACAAACAAGAGGTTGGGACTAAAATTGTAACTCCCAGGATTAATCCCACCATAAATAAACTCCCTGGATCGACTTCATGCTATTACTCAAGCGCGTCATCTCCACTACGTGTCTACGTCTAGACTCTAAAACAAGCGGCAGATTTGCAAAGGAGAAGAGGTCGCGAGACCTTTGTAGAGGCGGTTAGGGTTTTCCGCCGGGAGAATGAGGTGAGGGGGAGGCACGCACCTTGCGACGGCGGACTGGACGGATCGGAGGCCGTCGGCGGATGCGCTCTCGGCTACGGAGAGCTAGCGAGCAGAGCGCGAAGCTACAAACGAGCGCGCCGGCCCGGGCCCTCCTGCGGCCGCGCGAGCTGGGGAGGAGGTTCGGTGGGTGGCGTCTCCGCGAGGTACGACGGCGATCGGAGGGAAGAGGAAGGGTTGGGTGCAGCCGTATACGAACGAATCGATCGAACAGTCTCGCGCACTCGCGGTCTCGTCGCGGGCCGCGCACTTAGGCCCACCTCTCGGCTCACCCGTCGGCCCGAAAACAGAGGAGTGACGTCATCGGGTTCGGCCCGAACTCCCTCAAGCAGCGCACGCAGCGCGGCCCGCCGAGGCAGAACGCACTGCTGCGGCCGCCCGTACCGGCAACAATGAAACTTTAAATTTATCTCAAAATGTAAGAGATTTTATAAAACGAGCACCAAAACGAGCACCGTGCGGCCTGGACCTCGTGGGGAGGGGGGGCGAAGCTAAAGGAGACGGTGCCAAGCCAACGCTTCCCGTTCGCGGCGAGGGACGGTGGAGAGGCGCTCCAAGACGACGCGCGCACGGGAAACCCGATGCGTCCGAGAGGAGATGAAGGTGCGGCGGTGCCGCTTCCTGGAGAGCTCCGGTGAGCTTATGGGGGCTTCAAAATCCAGTGAATTACCCAAGCCTAATTTTGATTTTGATTTGGAGTCTTGGGTCTTAGGGTTCTTACCCGAATTAGGGTTCTTTCAAAAAATTGAGGATTTTTGGCCAATTGAATCCGGCTTATCGAGATTCCGGAAATTAGGGTTTCACAACCGTGACTTAGTTCCCTCTTCCCTTAAACTTCTTAATCTCTACTGCTAAGTATAAGAATTAAAACTTAAAACTTGAATCAAACATGCATAACAGCATGAACCCTAATTAATCTAATTCGAAAGCAAAATTAAAACTTAGATTGCAACGATGGCTTCTAACAGAGATGCTGAGCTCAATTAAAGGGATTGATGAGCTAAAGATCAACTCTGATATCACAATGTTGGAGTTCTAATTTACAACATCTTAAGCTTTAGCCTACAAAATAATCACCTTTTCATAATTGTGAAATTAACTCTTACCTGGATTTGAAACCATCGGTGATTCCTCTGGTTTGTGTCATTTGTAGCATTTCAGGAGGTCTGTAGCTGATCTGAGAAATGGGGAGAGAAGAAGGAATGGACGGCTAGGATCTAAAAATAACGGTTGGATGAGGGTTAAAGGAAATCATGCGGCAGAAGGAAATCGTGCGGCAGAGATGCTTTCTGATTTTGCTACAGTTTATCCTGTTGACGTCACCTTTTGTCGATTAGTCGTGCTACTCCAATATATATACTCTATCCTGGCTGTCGCTGAAGGATAAGAATCTAAAGTGTGAACACATATTTACTTTCCTCACTTGTTCTCTCGTTAGTTCCTGTTCTTGTAAAGATAATCCTTTAATTAATACAAATTCCCCCAAATTTCCTTCCAATTTGCCTGATATTTTGATTCCTTTGTATCAGTTCTGTCTCTATTATGTCTTGGCTCTATTTTTCTTTGTGTTTTGGTTAAATTTTGAGGCAAGCCATGACAAAAGGTATCAGAGTAAGGCGATTCTCATCAACTTTTCAGATCTGAGGAATTAGTGTGCTAAAAAGGTTGGGGGGCTTGTTCTCCTGTAAAATCCCTTACACAGGAGTTTGCTGGTGGCGTGAAGAAGAAGGTCTGCAGTGGTTAATTCAAGACTGGTTCATCCTGTTCGTCCAGATCTGCGAGTTGCCATGGCAAGAGGTCCAAGAACAACTGAAGGGGAGGAAGGTTCGAATGTGGAAGCAACTGTAGAGGAATTACGGGCGACCTTGAGGGAATTTTAGTAAAAAGTGGAAGAGGAAAGAAAGGTGATGCACGAGCAAATTCAAAATTAAGCCACACAAGCACAAGCTTATAAGGAAGAAGTTCTTCATAGCCTAAAAGCTCTCCAAGAATTACTAATTTCTCCACCTAGTGACCAAGGTCAGGATCAATGCCACCCATCAGTTACACCGGATACACATGTGTTAGTAGTAAGAATAGAGGAAGAAAACTTTGCAGGACCACATAAACACCAAGTGTTTGATCTGAGGAAGGGAAAAAAGTCCTTTAATCAGCATGGAGAAATCTGATGGGGTTCCGGCGCCAAATCAAACACATCAAGCTCCCATACCACCATATCCTTCAGGGCACCCAGAATGGAATACTTCAGTGTTTTTCCAAACACCAACTATACCACCACCATATCAGCCGCCTCCACCTGTTGATCTCAGTCAGCTGCCTAGCCCACCTGGTTGGCCTCATAGCTATGCTCCAAATTATCATCCTCCTTATCCACAGCCTTCTCAACATTATCCACCAGTCACACCCTACCCATGCCCAACACCTCGACCAACCCACCCGCAATGGAGTCTGTCGTTTGGTCCATATCAACCCCTTGGCCAAGTCTAGAGGTTTTTCCTCCAGTTGATCGCAGTCCATATCAAGGGCAAGCTTTTGGGGACCCATTCCCTCGTTTTGATCATCTCAACCGAACCAATCGTAATCTAGATTTTCCTGACTTTGATGGTGACAACCCTGAAGCGTTGATTCGCAAAGCTGAGAAATACTTCTCTTTATCCAGAACACTCGAGGAAGACAAGGTTTTGATCACTGAAGTTCATATCACAGGCCACGCAGATCAATGGATTTCAAGTTCTGACATACCAACTGATCAGTTGTCCTGGCATGAATTCTACCATATGTTGTGCCAGCGATTTGGTACTAAGTTCCATATTGGTGTTACCGACCAATTTTGTAACCTTAAACAATTCACCATAGTGGATGCTTATATTGACAGGTTTGAAGAAAGCATGGCCCTGGTTAAGCGTCACCGACCTCATCTCACTGAAGAATATTTCTTGGATTTTTTTTATTTATGGGTTGAAAGACTTTATCAAACGTCCTCTGAAATCTCTAGGTATTAGATTTCTCGTGGATGCTTATGAACATGCCCGCAATTACGACGACTATCAATCTTCTTCACGAGGGCAGTTTGCTTAGTCTTCTACTACCTTGAAAGAGCCTTCCAAAGTATAGCCCAAACCTTTGCCTCCAAAGGAGTTGCTGGCTAGATATGAAAAAAACCCCAGTAAATGCTGCTCGACCTGCTGGCAAGTGCTTCAAGTGCCAGGAACCCTGGGTGCCTGGTCATGGCCGTATTTGCAAGGGTCGTCAAATTTATTTAGTTGCCATGGAGGATGAGGTCTTTGCTGATTCTGGTGAGCAACAATTCACAACACCCCCTGGTAGCTCATCTCACAATTCACCTGATGATACTACTGCCCACTCTCTGCATGCTTTGGGAGGTCATTCTGGTGCTAGTACCTTCACATTACAGTTGCATCTTGGTTCAGTAATAGCAGTGGCTTTGTTGGACAGTGACAGTACTACCACATTTATCTCTCCTAAAATGGTGCAACAAGCTTAGCTCTCTGTCTCTAATCATCCTGCCTTATCTATGAGAGTTGCTGATGATTCTACCATTTCCACTGCTGCTACTTGATGTGTTGTGTGATTGGATCTCTCAACATAGTCCTATTTCTCTCAACCTCAAGGATAGCACTTTAAATATTCATTATCAAGGCACAAGGGAGGTAACCTTTACTGATATGGCTCTACCCACTTCTAATTTCTTGATCTCATCTCATCTGTTGCACAAATATTTGCATTCTCCTGCTGTGGGTGTTGTTCTTTACACATCCTCTCTAAATTCCCCAACCTTACCAACCCTGGCTATTCTATAATTGCTGAAGTTTTATCTCAATTCCCTGATGTTTTTGCTGAGAACACTTCTGTGCCTCTCTGTCGGCCTTGTGATCACACCATCCCACTCTTACCAGGCTCTAACCCTATTACTGTTAGACCCTGCAGGCTGCCACACCATAAGAAAACTGCCTTAGAAGATCTGGTGCAACAGCTCCTTACTTCTAAAGTCATTCAACCCAGTATGAGTCCATATTCATCTCCTGCTATTTTAGTTAAGAAAAAGGATGGTTCTTGGCGTGTGTGCATTGATATAGACAACTCAATGCTTCCACTATAAAAAAATAAATACCCAATTAAAACTATTGAGGATTTGTTGGATGAGCGCCATGGCGTCCAATACTTTTCCAAAATAGATTTACGTTCTGGATATCATCAAATACGTATGCATCTGGATGACATTCACAAAACTGTTTTTAGCACACATATGGGCCATTTTGAGTTTTTGGCGATGCCCTTTGGGTTGACCAATGCCCAGCTACCTTCCAAGCTCTAATGAATCAGGTGTTAGTTGCTCACTTGAGGAAACTTGTTTTAGAGTTCTTTGATGATATCCTGATATACAGCAAGGACTTACCCTCTCATGCAGTACATGTTCACACAATCCTCCAAATATTGAGAGAGAATCAATTGTCTTCCAAGATGAGAAAATGTGCTTTTGTTCAGACTAAAGTGGAATATTTGGGTTATGTCATCACTCAGCAGGGAGTGGCTACTGACCCAGCTAGAATACTTGATGTTCAACAATGGCATGTGCCTGACAATGTCACTCAACTCAGAGGATTCCTGGGATTAGGTGGGTACTATAGAAGGTTTATCTTCAATTATGGGATCATCTGTCGTCCATTGTTTCAAGCTCTGAAGAAACAGGGATTTACATGGGGATCAGACCAACAAGCTGTCTTTGACACTCTCAAACTCAAGCTTAGCACTTCTCCAGTTCTAGCTCTGCCAATTTTTTTGTCCTAGAGACTGATGCAAGTGACCAAGGGCTAGGGGCAATATTAATGCAGCAAGGGCAGCCCATTGCTTATTTGAGTAAAGCCATTGGACCTAGGGCAGCTGGTTATTCCACTTATGACAAGGAAGCCTTGGCTATTTTGGAGGTTCTAAAAAATGAAGGCATTATTTCTTGGGTTTCCTCTTTGATTATCGGAGGCATTATTTCTTGGGTTTCCTCTTTGATTATCAGAACTGACCAGGCTAGCTTGAGGTATATCAATGAACAGCGAATTACAGATGGTATTCAACACAAATTGCTAGTTAAATTGCTCGGCTTCACTTACAAGATTGAGTACAAAAAACGTAAAGAAAATCGGGCAGCTGATGCCCTGTCCAGACAAATTCCTGAAACTATTGAAGTCATGGCAACTGCTCTGCTTGTTCCTCATTGGATCACTGAAGTGTTGCAAAGCTATGTGGGCTATGTGGGAGATCCTAAATGTCAAGCCTTCCTCTCTCAAGTGAGTATTGATCCTCAGGCTCATCAGCACTATACATTGGCTAGAGGAATACTTTGATATAAGGACAGACTTTATATTGGTACTACTAGAGACCTCAGAACACAGCTTCTGCAGAAATTCCATGATTCACCTTTAGGGGGCACCCAGGGGAAAAGTTACATATCAAAGAATAAAGTTATTTTTTTATTGGCTAGGTCTTAAAGTGGATGTTACTGCATTTGTCAAAAATTGCCCTGTCTTCTTGTGCCAGAGACTACGTGGACTCATATCTCTATGGATTTCATCGAAGGCCTCCCTAAATTTGAAGGAAAAGATGTAATTTGGGTTATTGTTGATCGATTCACAAAATATGCCCATTTCATTCCTCTCAGTCACCCATTTACTACAAAACAAGTTTTAGCTCAGTTTCAGGACCGGTTTTATAAATTGCATGGTTTACCTTTAATCATTGTGAGTGATCGTGACCGCATCTTTACCAGTCAGGCTTGGCAATGAGTCTTCTGCTGCAGGAGTTAAACTTCATTTGAGCACGGCCTACCACCCTCAATCATATGGTCATACAAAAAGGGTTAATCACTGCCTGGAGAATTACTTGAGGTGTATGACTTTTGCCAAACCAACTAAATGGCGTGCTCTCCTAGCTCATGCCGAGTGGTGGTACAACACAAACTTTCACAATTCCCTGAGAATGTCTCCATATCAGGCCCTGTATAGCGTGAAGCCACCATTGATGGCTGTTCTTCCCTCTTCACCTGGTGCTACTTCTTAAAACACACCTCAAATCCGAGCCACTCTTTTTCTGACAATTAAGTCCAATCTTCGAAAAGCTCAGGCTAGAATGAAACATTTTGTTGATCTCCACAAAAGTGAACGCACTCTCAATATTGGGGACATGGCTTATCTGAAAATGCAGCCCTACCGCCATAATACATTGGGTCTTCATCATTCTCTCAAATTACATTCCAGTATTATGGTCCATTTAAGGTTCTAGACAGGGCTGGCTCAGTTGCATATAAGCTCTTGTTACCAAGTGGTTGTCAGATTCATCCTGTTTTTCACATCAGTCAATTGAAGAAGCATTTGGGGCCAAAGGCTGTAGTCCAACAGGGTTTACCACTCATTGATGCTGAAGAAAATATCCTCACTGAACCTGTAGCAGTGTTGAGTCATCGTTTGATTCCAAGGAACAATGAGCGTGTGGTTCAATGCAGATCCACTGGGCTAATTTACCTGATGAAGCGGCTACCTGGGAGGATGTTGTCTTTATCAAGGTCTTTCCAACATTCTCCCCATGAGGACATGGGTCTTCAAAGAGGGGGGTATTGTAATGTCGCATACTTTGTAGCATTTTAGGAGGTCTGTAGCTGATCTGAGAAATGGGGAAGAAGAAGGAATGGACGACTCGGATCTACAGATAACGGTTGGATGAGGGTTAAAGGAAATCGTGCGACTGAGATGCTTTCTGATTTTGCTACAACTTATCCTGTTGACGTCACCTTTTGTTGATTAGCTGTGCTACTCCGATATATATACTCTGTCCTGGCTGTCGCTGAAGGATAAGAATCTAAAGTGTGAACACATATTTACTTTCCCCACTTGTTCTCTCGTTGGTTCCTGTTCTTGTAAAGATAATCCTTTAATCAGTACAAATTCCCCCAAATTTCCTTCCAGTTTGCCTGATATTTTGATTTCTCTGTATCAGTTCTGTCTCTATTCTGTCTTGGCTCTGTTTTTCTGTGTTTTGGTTAAATTTCGAGGCAAGCCATGACAGTTTGCTTCTTTTCTTTTCTTCTTCTTCTTTCGGTTCTTCTTGTCTTCTTCTCGCTAAATCACGACAACCTTCGAGTCTCCACTGGCACTGCCCTGAGATAGCGTCACAAACCCCTTCCAGTGCAAACCCGATCGGTGGCGATTTTAGGGTTTAGGGTTTGTGTGAGAAAGAGCATCTCCAACAGTTTGGCAAATATCTTTTTCTATTTCTAATTTTTGAGAAAAACAACAAAAATTCATCTTCAACAGTTTGGCAAATGACTTTTCTATTTTTAAAAACTTGGCAAAATGGGCTCTATTGTGTGCATTTATGCACGCTGGATGAAAAAGATGGGAAGATGAATTTGATTCTTTTTCTTGTGTATGGCTACTACCGTGTTTGACTATACTTCACTTTGCACATTAGATTGTATCTATAATATAATATTTGTAAGCAAGTTAAAAATATTAAAAAATGAGAACGACAATATTACTATTTGCATCTTAGAATCAAAAAATATATCCCTTATGCAAGTTTTATTTCAAATAAAAATAAACATAACTTCATGAAGGCAAGTTTCCCTTATACTACAATTTTTTCTAAATAAATAATATTATTATATATTATTAATAATAATAATGTTTGTATTTTTTTAATCAAATGTTATGCCTTTGGTATATAGAAATTTAAAAATTGGCCCAAATTGTTGGCAAAATAGTATAAATGGAGAATAAAATTTGACAAACTGTTGAAGATGGCCAATTTTTTCTCTCAGAGTTGGCAAAAGAGCATGAATGGGGGCAAAATTTGCTAAATGCTTTTAGAGCGTCCTCTTCTCTCAATGAATTTATCTATTCATAGCACGGGCCCATAAGCTTATTTCCAATTAGGCTTAAAATTAGTTTTCAACCGATCACAGAAACTAATATTATCTCTTATCTTCTTAGTTTTAGTTTGGATTGTAGGCTCGTTCGAAAAATCAACCGACAAGATAGACTTGAATCCATGCTATCGCACTGTCCTACCTACATTTGCCTATTGATGCTTACTTCATGGTGATGGTTTGGAGATGCAGCAAACGGACCATCTGCAACTAATGGCAGAAGAATTAGCTGACGAGTTTGGTCTAAATGATTACATGCAGCTAGCAAAACCAGTTAATCGCGTGGTTGGTGAATGGGGAAACGTCGTAGACTCATAGATCATACTGGAGAGGATGAAAAACTGAGATATATATCTCGGTGGGGGATCCTCCTGAGCTCAAAGCAGCAATATAATACTCTCTCGAGGCAAGTTGTGATTAGGCTAAAGTCCAATCTGATTTCCCTTGCTGAATGACATTTTTCTAAGATATTTTGTTCGATGACATGGATTCCTCTAGTTCAATGCCAAAAGATAACACGTCTGTAAGTACGTCGAAGAAACGAATTAGCGACTTGCCCTGACCTTAGTGCTTTAATCAAAGTTTTTACAACGTTGAAGCTGAAAACGGCAAATGGCACTGCCCAAGTCCTCTTTGGTGGCAAATGGGTGCATAAAACTTTGAGCATATGTATATAGTATTGGCAAAGCATTAGAATTTGTGACCTGACAGCTGCAAGCTGTGTGTTTTGTCAAACATGCTGACACCCAGTGTGATCTCTGACATATCAGCTTAACGTCAGAGGGCCGGTGAGCTTATCAATGAGGTGTTTAACTTGTGTTTTCATTGTCCATAACCCACATCTACAGGTCCATTATTTGTACGTAGCTACTACCTCATATTATACGTCATGATGTTTAATTAATTTGCCGGCTGTGATGATTCTGTAGTAGGCAAAGAGATACGCATCTTTAGTGTATGACAGTTCATACGGGATTTCATATGAATTCAGAACTCCTTGTCATAGTTTTCTCCAGTCAGAAATTCGGAAGCCTTAAACTAGTGCTTAGACAATGATAACGTACAAGACTGAAAGTAGTCATGCACATGTTTTAGCTTCTAGAGAGCGTAGAGAAGAACGGTAATCCTCGTGAGCCTTGTACATCTGTAATTCTGTTTCTTGGCCGCCCCCTGCTATTTGTTCAGCTACGAAAGTCATGTGGAAAATGGAAACTGGCATCAACTTGCAGTCTGTTCTCCCCTTTTCTGTTGTTAATTAATTACCACAGTACCTTGGGCTCTTATCGCGGGACCCCTGGTAGGGTCTTAAACCTATCGTGAATTCATGATATCATCTGGGTCTATTACAAGTGATGACCTGTGAGGGAGACTCATAATATTGTATTGTTACACCAGTAGACGTACTCGGTTACAAATCTTGTCCACGATCAGGACGCTCTGCCACTTCAAATTCATCGTTAATTACCGCTCCAAGTTCTCTGTTTTTTAGGCCAAAGCATAATATCATCCAGATCAGCTAAAAGAACAGTCTGACCGTGGTGGCCATACACGTTCTTGTCATCCCCTCTTCTCTAAGCATACGCCCAGACACTATGTGAAAATGGCCTGATCGAGACCCATTGGAAAGTTTCAGGAAAAAAAAAAGACCCAATGGACGCGTGTCTCGTATAGTCGTATTCACGATGGTTTAGCTTAGCTAGCTCCACATTTGATTTCCAGGTACCAACGAACCAATGGTTCTGCCTGATCCAAAATGGTACAATCGATATAGTTCGCACGTACAAACGAGGACAAAAACTGCAAATGAGTTGCGGAAGCATATTAGCCACGATCTGGTTTGTTACATGTGCAGCGTATAGTAGTACTCCGTACCATACTATTTCAGTTCACAGGGTTGTGTGAAGGAACACGCCCCTTGGGAAGCAGAGAGGACGGCAGAAAAGGGGACAAGCCAACCGGTAATCAGAAGTTCAGAAGATGCTATACCCAAACCGCCTGATCCCTTTTATAAACAAACAGCACACGATCGAGCCAGCGAGCCGATGCGAAGAACCAACCCACGATGCATGTCGGCCCGAGCTAAAAAACGACCCTGCCCGGCCGGCGACCTCACCGGGGCGCTGCCTGCCCCGATCGCGCCAAACTTCTTCGAGGTCTCGCATTTTTTTAAGCGTTGTCGGCTGCGGGCTGTGTCCGCTCTGCCCAGCGGCGTACCGACAGCCTCGTCACGGCCCTGTGTGCCCCGCGTGTGCGCACTCGCGCGGGCGTCGTCGTCGTCGTCGTCGATCGATGCATGGGCATGGGTTGATTACTTTGATTGATTGATTCCGTCGCCAACGTGCGCCCATGGATGGGTTGGGTCGGGGTCTCTTGGCCGTACTCGCATGTTACCTCCGGGACACGTAGCATCATATCGTCCGCCGCGCGCCATGGGGGCTCGCATGATTGCATCACCTGCGTAACGCTCGCTCGATGGCAAACTGGCAGGAAGTTTCCTACGGCTAGAGAGATATAGCTTGTCGCGTTCGCGTGCGCCTCGCGAGGTAAACAAAAATGGCGCCTGCCGTCCACGGTGCCACGGTTGGTTGCGGCCATGCCATTCATATATACGCGGAGCGACTGATGTGTCTGGCCGGTGCACATGGGCTAATTGGCATCTACTATCATCTCGCGCATAGTTTGCATTGCATGCGACTCAAGTTATCTGGCGGCAATCCGCGGACGGACGCGCATCGTGCGCATGCGCCTGCTGCTTGCACCCACCGCGACAGCCGACCGATCCCTCTTTTGTCGCTTCCGATCCTTTCACCTGGTCACCCCCTCTCGATAGGTTTTTCTGCCCAACCAATATCTTACAAGTGGGAGAGGAAACGCGTTCCGTTGAACATTTGGATGCGTAACCACGTCCGACGCTTACGAGAGGCGGCTGTCAAACTGAAATAGTTTTCGGAATTTCCAAACGATGTTCAGGTGAACTAATTAGAAGATCAGTCAAATTCCTCGCTGCTGGATTCGGAAAATAAAAGTATTTCATGCCATGCTCCAGCCTCACATTCATTTTCATCTTTGGTGAACAGCTCACCTGAATTAGCCCTGCCGATACACTGAAAACAGACAAATGCACACCAAATTTTAAACCGAGAAGGATCTGAACAACGCCAAAAGTCTGACAAGAGAACTCTCCCCTCCATGATGGATTGTCCGAGGAATGAACTGGTTGCAGCAGACTGTGTGTACTGTCCTTGTACTTCGTGATAGGAAGATTTTTTTCTCTCCATCTTTTTGGTCCGTCTCGTGCAGATCCCGTCGCTGCCGGAGCAATTAATTGGGCCAGTCAATTGGTCCGTAAACCTTACGTGGAGAGCTTCCGCCAATCAGCCACGCCTGGACCACACGAGTCGCGCATTCTCACAAGGAAAAGTTGGCTTTCTCTTCTCCTCGCTGATCCGTGCGACCGAAATTTTCCCAGCGCTTGCTCATCACTGCTTACGTACGTATTTGTCCCATGCTGCACGTACGGGCACAAATTAACAACACAGCCTTTCCCTCTCATAACAGTTTTTCCAAAGCCATCTGCTACGGACGAGTGATCGTTAACAGTTGATTGACTTGTTATTATACGCGATTGAATTAGGCGGTGAAAATATAGATCTCGAGCCAAATTACGCTTTTAAGGCTGATTTTGTTTTATAGAAAATCTGCCATATGCATGGTGTCATTTGAATGCATGCCGGTAAACCTTCTCACCAACCACAATGCCGTGTATGGAGGGTAATTAATCGTTTTAACTCGAGTAAAGAGGAGAAAGAAAAATAGAGGCCCAAAGCCACAGGAAATGGGGCAAAATGGACGTCTCATTCTCATTAATTAATTCAGAAATGCAAAACTGTACAGATGTGGCAAATGTCCCTGTCCCTCTTCCTCGCTCCGTATTCACATGGTGGGGAGTAAATACTCATCATCACGCACACACGAAGATATATTTTGCTAAATAAATTATTACTAACTAACAACATTAGCTTTAGCTCTCTCTGATTCTTTTTCTCAAAGCTTAGCACATCCTAGGGAAAAGACAAAAAAATCTTAGAGGAAATCCGCCGCGATGTAAAACCGAATCCAACGGCCAGGATTGAACCACGATGGCATGATGATGTGAAGAAAGGAAGGCAAATGGAAAGAGAGAAAAATATGGTGACGATTAAAGCCAGAGGGCACCGGCCTTCTTCAGGATGGGCACGAGCTCGCCGGAGATGTGGACGGCCATGAGGCGGTCGAGCCCGCCGAGGAGCTTCCCCCCGACGAACACGGCCGGGAGCGCCGTGGCCTCCCCGCCGCCGCCGCCGGCCGGCACGACCCCCTTGAGCGCGGCCTCGCCAGCGACCTCGTGCACGGCCGGGTTGACCCCGAGCCCCTGCAGCAGCCGCTTCACCACGTGGATGAGGCAGCACCCGCGCCTCCCCACCACCAGCACCGGGCTCTCCGCCACCGCCCTCCGCACCTCCGCCGCCTCCTCGTCCCCAACCACCTGCCTCACCGCCCCGCACGGCGGCGGCGGCGGCCGTCGTCTCCACCTTCACGACGTCGACCACGTTCGCTGCCGGCTCCGGCCTGAGCCACGGCCGCGTGGTGCTGTAGGGGATCGCCTGGTACATTGTTCCCCCTGATCGTCGTCGCTCGCGGCGGCACACGCGCGCGCCCACCCTTCGCCGATCGACGACGACGACGTCTCGCTGGCCGTTTCGTGTGAACGCGTGTAACAATGGAAGGAGGAGTACGTCTTTGGCGTGATGGCTCGGGGAGACGAGAGGTGGGGGGTGGATATATACAAGAGGGAAGCAGGCGCGCGAGGTGAGGTGGGCGGGTGACGTCAGCGTTGGGGCCCGCGGGGTAGTGTGGTGGGGCCCGCGAGACACGGGGGTAGCTTTCGCTTGGACTCCGCACGAGCCGCGGCCCGCGGGGGCCGGGGAGGGGGAGTGATGGCGTGGAGGGGCGTCAGCCGCGGCAGGGGACACCGGATCCGTGACGACAGCTGCCGCGAGGCGGACGCGAGCGATTTAGGGGAGGTGGATGGATGGATCGGTCCGGTACGGTGATGATGCGCTGCGGGGCCGCGAGCCGCGGACACGGTCGACCGCTGACTCTAACAGCAGCGGGATTGATCAGATCGTTTGTGGTCGTCTTGGAATGTCTCGGTGCATGTGTTTGATTTTTTTGTCGGCGGTGGTGGTACCCTGTACGCTATCTGTACTTGCTCCATCGGAAATTTAAGGACTGCGTTCGAAAATTTGGATAGTGCCTTTTTTTCTTGTTAAGATTAAAATTTTACTTAGCATATTTTTAAACTTTTCATATAATTTTTTTATATATTATAAATAAAAATTACTATAAATTTAAAAAAATTAAGTTTATAATAATTAAAGCTTAAATAATCATACGTCGATAGTTTTTTTAAAGCAGATTCGAACGGAGCCTTTGCTGAGAAATATTGACACCGTATAGAACTTTTAGATGGGGGTTTAATTTGTTGGCAGAAGTGTATAGCAGTATAGAGCTTGCTTACAAACTTAATACTAGTAAACGTTTTAAACTGCAACGGTGTGATCATGTACTTTCGTGTCCTGGTAAGAAAACCAGGAAAGGCACAATCGGATGACGATATGACAAGGGGGACCCGCCAGACGTGGTGTCGTCGCCAGCAAAGTGTCGGCATAGATAAGCGAGGAGGGATGGGGTTTGGCTGATAGGTATATTCGGGTTAACATCGAACATCGGTACGGAAGACCAGGGAGCAGAATTACAATATTTGACTGAAGTGATTTATACAGAGAAAAAACGTTTCAAGTACTGTAAGGCATAATAGAACGCCAAATAATAGGTCCGGCCAGGCGGCCGTAGACGGCGTCGCGCCATCGGCAACGCACACATGGGCTCAGTGACGTAATGCAACACGTCACTCGATCGTCTGGACTTGGAAGTTAGACTACATAATATTAACGTAAATTATTAACGGCTAGCTAGCTTAGCTTTGTTACTACTCTCTCTTGTGGTATTTGTACTCCTTTTGTACGTAGTCTTGTTTGTTTCTTCCATGACTCCACGTACTAGAGACGTTTAATTGGTCTTTCATTCTTACTTCCCGTCTCATAAACTAATTGTCCAGCTGTGGGTCTAATCGATGGATGAGTAGATCCAGGAAGAGTTAGTCAGATTATGTGTGTATATGCGCATGCATAATGTATTGCCGCCGATCCCAGTAGTAGTATATAATACTACTGGTTGTCCGCTATACCGCTCTTGCGTACGTGGCGGTAAGCAGCATGTGGATCACGAATGACGATATGTCGCTTTTCTTGGCCCCGTTATTTTGGTTTGGAGAAGGCAACGCGTTTCATGAGAAGCTTTTAAAAATGTCAAGAATTAGAAGTGTCTAAATTCTGCTAGATTCTCCATTTGGGCCTAGCTTAGCTGCTAACCCTTGCGTGCCGTGCGGTGGCGTATAGGAGGTGACCGTAGATTTTTTTGACACCAATGAGGCGTTTTCAAAGAAAAAAATTCGGTCGAGATGCAGCATGCATGTTGATGTTGGCGTCACAAGCAGCGGCCTAAAATCTACCTTGTTGGCTAAGGCGTCACTTTAATTACGGTACGGTTAATTCGCATATAAAGCAAAGTTTGTTCCTCTAATCTCTTTGTACATAACTTTCACGATATTGTTGACGAGAAAATTCAATACACTGGCCTGAAAAATCTGCTTAGCTTCAGTACAGGTTCAAAAATTGATGAATCATAGGCGTGCCAATCAGTTTAATCCTGTCACTCACAAGATATACAAAATAGCCAGAAGTAGGCCGATAATCAAAACAGACGATTATGTGATCCCAGCCGATACCGATGTTCAGATAACTCGTCGGCTGAAACCCCGATGGAACCCTTAGTGACAGCCAACTGGCAGGCTAGATATTACGGTTCTAATCACGACTTAGTAGATCAAACTGAACTGATGCAGCACTAAGTATGAAAAAACGCAATATCTAGACAATCAAGCCCTTAACTGATTTTCAGGGTGGTAGATGTCTAAGCTAATCTATCTAATATAACGATTTAGTCGATATCGGCAGAAACCCTAAAACAAGAGACAATCGATAGAGCTAAATTGAGATACTATGACTGGATTAACAGAGACATATAATAAAACCGGCTAGCCCTCCGGTTAAACATTAACATGAACCTATCGACTTAACAAGACTTAGATTATCGATAACATTCTAGTAGGTCGGACCTAACCGATGCAGCACGAGATTGTATATGATAATATAATCCTCGATGAGCTGATAGATCTGTCTAATGTGATGGATATAACAGATCTACCTAAAGCGACATTACGTTTACAGAAACATCGACTTGATCAGAATATCGAACCTAACCGAGAAAGTACTAACTAAGCCGATGTATCTATGAACGGTAATGAAACTAAAGATAGATACGATATACCTGGGCCGATGGGACCTTGGACTTACCCTTTCGCCGGAGATCAAAGCCGATGCAGCCCCGCGTCGGGTGCCAAGTCTCGTCGGATGATAAACAAAGTGAAAAAGGTAAAAGGTGGCGATGCGCCGAATTTTATTGATTGAGAGATATGATTTACATGAACCCCGGGCTTGTTAGTGATATGCCCTAGAGGCAACATGTAGATGTTGGATATCACGTCAATGTTTATGTATTTATGAATAAAGTGTTATTCAGTTCCATGAAATAGACATCTTGTATTGATAAATAAGTACGTGACTTATTTATGAGACTCTTTATGTATGAATCTATTTCTAAACGATCCCTGATCATATATCATATTATTGGAACAAATATGATTCTAAGATCGGCATGTTTATTGATTGATGATCATGTCTCATAGATCATGGGTATGAAGATACCAAATCAATAAACATGGACATATGTGTTGGAGAACACATTGTTGGATAGACCCACCATGAGACACTACAGAATTAATGTGCCATTAGTTGGTCTCGGTAGTGTTGGTACAAAGTCCTTAGACCTGAGATCACCATGGATTCTAACATGTGTAGTAGCCTACTTTGGGACTACCAAACACTATTCCGTAACTGGGTAGTTATAAAGGTAGTTTTCGGGTTTGCTATGAAACATGGAGTGGGATGTGAGTGATCAAGATGGAATTTGCCCTCCTTTGGAGAGATATCTCCGGGCCCTCGAGGTAATGGATTATGGAAATGCATGGCCATGCTAAGTTGATTGAGGAGTCAATCAACGTATACGGTTCGAGTGAATGGTTAAGCTATTGAAGGGATGGCACACATCTTGCCTATAGCTTAACTAGTATCGTGAGGCAAAGGGATTTGTGTACACATTATAGGTTCAGAGCCGATATTATTCTTGTATACTATGGTGTCAATATGTGCTGCTAGGCGCCGCTATTGACAGTCGACCGAGTTGGACTCGAGCCGACGGTCGGCTAAGTTAGACTATAGCCGAAACCGAGTATACCCGAACCTGCGTGGTCGCACGCTAAGGATAAGAACAGGCATTCGAGTTGGACTCGGATACGGCTCGATCGGATAGGGATCCGATCGGATAGAGTCCTATGGGCTTACGACGTATGGGTGGCCAACTCTGTGAGATTTGGATAGGATCCGATTCAAAATAGAGTCCTGATCGGCCACTAGTCCCAGTCGGCCAACTCTATATAAAGGAGGGAGGGGTGGAGAGTTGTGGCACGTCAATTGCATCGCGTGCAACAGAAGTCGCCGAGATCAATCTCCACGGAAACCCTCCCCACTTTCGAGCCAAACCCTAGCCTTGCATCGCGTGCTAGCACACGGTGTTCGGCGTTACGTCCCCGACGTGTGGATACCGGTAGAAGCGTTGCTACGTTGCACGCTGTTCATCGGCGTGGAGGAATCGGTTGCGGTCGAGCGCTCGGAGCGAGCGCGGAACACGATCAGGACGACTCGGATCGGGCCGTGGCATGCGAATCGGCTGATTGGCGAATCGGCTGTCCCCAGGTATCGGCTGTCGGCTTGCGAGAATTGGCTACACTGTTTCGGATCGGATAGCCCTGATTGGCTGTTTCCGCTGCACACTGCAATCGGTAACGATCTATCGGCCCTTACTTGCAAGTGTTCCTGGTTTGCGCGGTTAAAAGTTTTTGTTTTCGGCTAGCGTAGCCTCCGCGTAACCCTTCAGGGCTTACATATTTCTACCCACGGGCTAACAAAGATCCTAACAGATTACAATCCAAACTTTTCTAAAGATAAAAAGAAAACAAACCGAATCTTTACCGGATACTAACACACTTTCCTAAAGATAAAATAGAAAACTAACAAATTCTTCCTAATTAATAAATATTATTATCTTTTTAGGACTCTATTCTTATATGACAATACTCATGAAGCACATCATCTTGATCCGACGGTGTTTCCAATGTTGTCGTACCGGAATCGGTTACATCGGCTTGTCTTGTCCGATTCGATATCAGCCGATGGATACCTTAGCCGATTCAGACTCCGGAGTTTACCAAATTCTGACGTTAACAGGTAGTGATGAAGGCACAAAGCTCATGCAGTAACAAAGATAACAAGAGAGGCTCCAAAACAAAAGGCAGAGCTATATATACCCTTACGTCACAGTGCCAGTGGCGCCTGCAATTGCATATGAGTACATGCATGCACGTACGTCACCCATGTAGTCTTGTTTTGCATGTTTCACCTTAGCTTGGTCCGCCTTACGTTGGCTGACAGCCGCATTACAAAGACAGATCAACCAGTATAGAACAGACATATCAAGAGCGAAGTCCTAGTAGTGTGTTACTGCCGTCCTTAACTACTGGAGTAGTACTACGTATTACTGACTTATCGTGTGGCTGTGTGCTATGAGCACATTTGTCTTTTTTCTAGAAAGAAATAAACAAAAGCTCAATCGTGCGGTCTAATTATACACATATTTATACATGAAGCGCTGTACCAAATCATATCAACGTGTTTTAGGCTGGATGGAGCTCAACCGAAGCCCAAACCAGTAAGCCAGCTAGAGTTAAGTATGGGTAACACAACTGAACAAGTCCTCAGCGTCCATACCCCTCCCCTAGCTTGTCCATTTATGTACCCGTTGACCCCGAGCTCGATGGCGGACTCCATATATATTATATATCCACGTACGGGATCGAGTTGAACTCAGCATTTGTTTACGCGATACAGAAAGTCCACTTCTCGTTCGGGTCGTACGTGAGCCGTGCGTAACTTGCCGCGCTTGGTCAACGGCTAGCTCAACGCGCCACTCGCGCGCATCCCGACCGATTCCCACGCCCGCGTCGGTTCACGTTTTTAGCCGCATGCACAACTGCAATATCCATCGTCGAAACGCGCGCGAGACGCGGACGCGCAACTGCGCAGGGGGCGACCCGGCGAGCGGGACTAACACCAGCGGCGGCAACACCGGCCCCGCGCGCGAGCGTGGATGGCGCTCTCGTGTTGGGCCCCGCGACCGCGAGGGCCATACCCACACGCATGTGCTGCTGGGCTCGCGCCTCGTTCGTGCGGACGAGCCGTCTCCGTCGTGCTGACGTCGTCACCCGTGGCTGTGGCTCCCAGGGGGGCTGATCCGGGCTGACGTGTATCGGATATGCACGCCCCCGCCCACGTCGCCGCTTATCATTAGTTTGCCCACTAATGATCAACTCTGACATTTGAGATGAGCAAATTCTGATCAATGAGACGGCATTAGTTGACTCACGCATTTCATCGAGCAAGTGATGGGTAGACCCGATGTTTGCGCACATCATAGAGACGGATCACGGATGAATCGGTGCCGGAAACAACTGATAAAGTTTTATCCTAACTTGAATAATCTTTAAGCAGTAATAAGGTAAATCATGTTTTTAAATTATACACATATGTTCATATGATTTGATATCTTTAGAGGTAAAGTGCTACGTCACTAACGATAACAAATGTGTGGGGGATAGATGGTTTAGAGAGAATATCTATAGAAGAGAGTTGAAGGATTTGGTTTTTTAATTGATCTAATGGTTAAAAATAATAGATCCACCATTTTAAATCAAAATTGATGGATATATATTTTTTATTAGAATTTTCAGGGATTTATCTAATTTATTAGAGCATCATTAACTGTTTATAAAAAGTTTAATGAATTTTTAAGTATATAATAGATAGATTGATTTTTTTATAAACTTGATTCAGTTTTTACGTGTCTTCACAAGATATGTCGATGGTCTGGTCCGTCTCACCTCTCAACCTTTCGGCGGCCAGGTAAAATCTCCTCTACACTAATATTTTTATTCTTGTACATAGAGACGGCAAGCGTCGCACTTTAGAATGCATAGAGGCCGTGAGCCACCCGTGTCCAACAGAAAGCAGGGGCCATAATAATTTGCTCCAAAGTGTTCTTAACCTAATCTAATCAGCCTTAAGTCATAGATTTGGAGCACGTGTAAGTTCTTATCTTTGTTTGGCTAACCCTCTCCACTAATTTCATTGTTGTTGACCTTGTACTTATCGATCGGTTGGAAACCAATCATACACTCGTGATGGTGCAGCCGTGCAGGTCAGCTTCGCGGCGGAGTTTTATACGTGGTTAAAGGTCTGTTGGACAAAGCTTCTAATTTCTAATTCTGTTAAATTAGATTTGAGAGAATCAGAATTAGTATAATAAAATAATAATTAAAATAATATTTTATGTTATTTTCAGATAATTTTAAGAAAAATTGGTTTCGGATGATTCGGAGAGAAACTGTTTTTTATGATTCGTACTTTTATATAACCTCTTGAATTACTTAAAGTAATTAGAATCACTTACAAAATAACCTGTTTGACGAAATTTTAATGATTTTGCTAAAAAATTAGGAAAAAATCTCATTCAAACGGAACCTAACTTACCTGTGTCAAGGTCAGTCAAACCGATCCGAAGGTCCCGAAACGAACCAAAAGAACTGTTTGCTGCCGGGTAATTCCAACCTGCAGAATTGCATACCAGATCTGGTTTATGCCAGGAACCGTTCATCACCTTTCTAGAGATGAAAAGTCTATAAGCCCAACTCCGCATTTGCTAATTGCCGAAGCTTCATCACGGATAAACAATTTCGGCCCGTACAACTAGGCCCATCCACAATCTCCATGTTCCCCTTACCCTTGATTTTTTTTATTTTTAATTTTATTTATTACAATATTTAAAAAATAACTTTGCTTCGAAAATTTTACAAAACTAGTAGCCCATCGCTCTCTGAGAAGGCGATTTTTAAAAATTATTTTTTAAGAGGACGATTTATGTGACGTGACAGACGACCGTTGATCATCGTCTAACACTGGGCGGCGAAGAAGGGGCATTTTGCAGGTGGCCCCTTGCCACCCTCAAAAGGATGTTTTTTCACCATGCGAGGCTGCTGAAAAAAAGTCACCCCACACAAAAAAATAGCCCTTTGTAAGGGCCACAATGGGCGCGCCCAAAACCCACCCTTTTCACCCTTTTGTAGGCGCCTCACACCAAAAATCATCCAATAAGAGGGCGATTTTTGACTGTAGGGGGCACCTGTAAATTTTCGTTGTCCTCAATGGACTGTCGTTAGGCGAGGGCCAACAACCGTCTGTCACGTCGGATAAATCGTCCTATAGGAGCAGAGAGCAATGGGCAACTAGTTTTGTAAAATTTTCAAATAGAAAATTATTTTTGTAAATATTTTAATAAATAAGATTAAAAATAAAAAATCCCTCTTTGTTTCCCTTTGTACTGATTCGTTTCCTCGTTGTTTCCCTTCTTCCCGAATCCCCTGGCTTGGACGTTGCTCGTCATTCATGGACATCTTTGGCGCCGTCCATGCTCTGCAAGACGACTTCGCTAGGATTCCCTTCGCAGTCCCCCTTCCCCATCCGCCTCTAACTCCTCCCATTATCTATTCGAATCATCCCGTTCCCGTCCACCTCTTCCCAAAATCGCCGCCGTTCACTGCGTTTCGCGGCTTGGTCGCCGCTGCAAACCCTCTTAGGCTTCAACATCGGTAGCTAACGACCACTTTGAAGCCCATGAATCTGTACTAGTATCATCTATTGCGGTCATGGTTTTACCCTTGTCGCAGGCTCATGACACACCAGGGGATTTTTCTTCCTAGACCGACACATTGCTCCATTGTGAAGCCTTCTCGAGGCCTCGACGGTGCTCTCGGGCGATGGGAGGCCGCCACTCACTGTACGCTGCACCGCCCACAAGCTTCCTTCCCCAACCTCTCCCTCCCTCTCCTCCTCTCCCCCCTCTCTTTTCCTCCCATGTTGCTATGCGTCTCTCCTGCTCTCCTTTCTGCCACAGAGTAGTTGAACTAGATCTGTCCGCCACATTCGTGCCAGTTGATTGAGACTATGAGCAAAACAATAATAAGGTGTGTTGGCTTCAAAGCGGATGAGCCGAAGGGGAAGGGAGCTGGGACCGTGCATGTTTTGAATTTGGGTCCGATTTCTACTTCCAAGTGGCAACCAAACACATAAACTAGAACTGAAATTGGCTAGAATCAGATATCAATGTTGATTGAAAATGAGTTGGTATTAAGTTCTATAAACCAAGTCAAATGACTGGGAACCAAACAGGGGTCATGTTTTAGTCATTATTAGCCCGTGCCTTTTCTATACATGCCTACGGTTTGCTTAAATTTGTTTTAGTTCATGCGCTAGTTAAATTTTCGTAAGGCCAACAATATTATGTCATATTTGTCCATGAGGATTTTCTTGTTTCTAATGAAGGACTTAGGATTTTAGGATTTTTTTACTGGGGTTCGGTCAACTAGTTAGTTTCTAAAATTATAGAAGATCTTAAGTTAACAATATTATTTTTTGTTATTTTATATTATACTGTTTTAATTTTTTTCTAAACAGTTATAAAAATTACCAATTCTTTTTTATTATTTATATCCTCTTTTCTATATTGTAAATCATTTTAACTTTTACTAATTTACATTTCACTAACAATCACCGAGTTAAGAAAAAAATGCATTGACAACTATAATAATGTTATATCCATATAATTAATTTTAAGATATATAACATAATATAAGACATGCACTCCATATAGTAAAAGCCACTTGAGCAATATTTATAGTGCGCTATGATAATTAGATTCATACCAAATATCACTCTTCAATTATCTATCCATAAATTATAGATATTTATATTACTATATGTAACATTGAATATTGTCTACATATATTATTAGTTAAGCAAATTCTATATCATGGTAAGAAAAATATCTCTTAAATTCTAAAAACTAGTTAAGCAACTTGGACATAATAATTACTACTAATTCATGTAAAAATTACTACTAATATTATTAATATGTCACGGTAATTACTACTAAATCATGTAAAAGTTATAAATAATATATATTACATAGTGTGTGCACACCAACTAGCCATATTGTTATCAAAAATATAGAAAAATGAGATAACAAGAATAAGATGAAGTAGCGGAAAAATTATCAAACAGTTTTTTAGTTTTTTAGTTTTACCTGTACTGTCGTAAAAGACAAATTTGTGTGACAAATTATAAAATTTTAATAATATTATTAAATTATTTATAAATAGGAGTATATCATACTATGGATGTGAGTAATTTTTTCTTTATGTGTGTGGTTGATGGATGACCTCCTCTATTTCTTAGCTTCTCAAAGTTCTCTTAGCATGGCACGTTCAGCTGACAAGCATCTCGATTTGAATCAAATGGATAAATGATTTAATTATATTATTTTTAATGGTTGTCTATTTACAAAAATTAAAATCCTACATTGTGAATTCTTTATATTACAATTAAAATTTCATATATTTATACTATAAATTTTAAATCTTAGAACATAATTTTTCAATATCACTGTATAGGAACTAGGAAAAAATAATTATCTATTTCACTCTGAAATATATTACTAATAGACCTATAAGTAGAAAGGAAAAAATAAAAAATGTCAGACAAGGTATCAATATCTTATATTCTGAGGTGGGTATCCTTGCATAATTCTGCCTAAGAAAAAAAAGGAAATCGTCGTACGGACGATGCCTCAAGAATATTTCCTTGTTTGCTCGGTGTCGACTCTAATTCTTCGTGGGTGTGAATCCCCTAGAGTTGATGCCAAATCCATCAGAAGGATTTGCAAAAATATCAATCATCCCTCTTTTTTTCTAGCGGCTGAGATTAATTTCTCTTAATTATCTCTCTTAATATTAATGTGTTTATTTAGTGAGAAAATATTTTCCTTTTCATTACTGGGATAAGCAATACAAATGTGTATATCCTCAGATCATGAGATCAGTGAGGTTTTCCTCATTTTGCATATTTGTAAAAATTGTCTTGAACATCGCTAGATATAGTTATTATTACATATGAGATTGGGGGCGGACGGACCGGGGAAGCAACGAGGCCATAATAACAATCAAGGAGAATGAACTCACCTGTAGACTGTGGCCGGTGGTGGGCTGGCGGTGTTTGGTTTGGCATGCTCGACGGCGAGAAGAACGCGATCGCCGATCGAAGGGCGAAATCGCGAAGAGGCTCGCCATCGACGCTGCATGCAACGTTTTTTTTCCCGATGGCTGCTGCTCATTATTGTGCAATGCGAAGCTAAGATCTCATTTGACACAACTCTAGCTTTCAACTTTAACTTATTTAGAGTTAGAGCTGTGTCAAACGATATAGATTTTCTATTTTTTTGAGCGAAGCTAGCAGAACTGCTCTATAAATTTGTACTACAGGGGTAGAGCTAGGTTTTTGCTGCTCCACAGCTACATTCCAATCCAAAAGACACACTACCCTTTAAATTTTTAACTTATTTACACAAAAATGTCACTGAGCTACCTCAAACTCATCTCCTCACTCTCTTTCTCTCTTCCTCCCGAAACCTCACGGGCGACGGCGGGCACACAGGCGGCGCCCCGAGAGTGCCGCTCCGACGTGGGCTGGCGGTGCACGACGGCGGCGGGCGGCGCGAGGGACGGCGCACGGGCGACGCACACCGACGGTGGGCGACGTGCGTGCGTGCGACAACGGGCGGCGGCATGCATGGGGACGGGATTGGGGATTTTTTAAAAAAATTTCAGATCCGAAGCTGAAAGGTAGCCAAATACTTTTCAACGGGTCTCCAACTCCCACAGGAGCTAGCTTTCACTGGAGTTAGAGTTTGAAGCTAGGAGTTGGAGTTTCGAACTCTACCAAACGAAGCCTAAAGCGACGGGGTGATCGAATAAACTGAGACGACCCTTAACGAAGAAGACAAGGCATCAACGTTGGCTGCTTTGCCTCTGTCTGATCTCTATCATTAATGGGCTGAGAAGTTGGACAGTTGGCTGGTTCTATTTTTTAATGGGCTTCAGCATTGTACATGTCAAGGAGGGGGTGGAGGTCTTGGCCTAAATTTAATGGTGGGTGTTGACCCTCGTCCTCTCGTAGCTTCGTAACTTTCCGTAGCATTTTGTCATTCTTTGGATAGCAGAACTATGGCTATCAGCAATACAACGGATGATAGTATGACACGAACAAAAGCTTCACGTAGTGCCAGGAGTCAAAAACGATGTTGATGGATTCGGGCGAGGCAACGTGGACAGATCCAGCGAGCGATGTGCATGCAAGCGGTGTCAGACCAAACGACACAGAGTTTGGACGCTGTGCCTAGATCGGTAGACGCTGCTGTTAACGACCAAATTTGATAAGCCGACCATCAGGTTTGGAATTAAAGCCGAAGCGGATTTGGAGAAGATCGTAGTTCTCGGAGATAGAGTGTGTATTGGCTAAGATCGAATCGGCTAAGGTGCTGTGTATCGGCTAAGACCGAATCGGCTAAGGTGTTCATCGGCTAAGACCGAGTCGGACAAAAATAACCTATGTAGTAGATTCCGATAAGGATAGCCGATGTAGTCGATCTCGGTAAAAGGGCATTGGAATCATCATCGGATTCATTTGAAGTGCTTCATGAGGGTTGTCATACATGAATAGAGTCCAAAAAAGTCAATTGTATCTTTTAATTAGGCTGTTTTAAATAATTTCATTATAGATTTACCGGTAAGAGTTCACCTAAGAGACTTATCCATATTTTAAGTTGTAATAGAGATAGGAGTCGTGTGTGACGAGGACATATCATGTATCTAGGTATAAATATGACAATATCTAACAATCAGTTTAATACACCTTCGACGTATCGCCACCTTTTTACTTTCAATTACTTCGACGAGTTCTTGCTTTCGAGTTGGGCTACATCGAATTTGATCTCCGACAAGAGGTAAAGCTTGTTATGACGGCTTGCGGGCTTGGGATTAGTGCTTTCATCTTTATGACACTCTAATCCTGTTTATGTAAATCATCAAGTTATCATATATGCTATATAATCCAGATCAATATTGATGTCTAACCCTAATCGGCTAGCATCTGTTTACTAGGCAACAACCGATAGGGTTAGGTATCAACGTCAACCCGGATTATATAGTGTATCAACTATCTCGAAAGGCTTTTATCGACTTGTTTAGATCTTATGCTTTCTCTTTATACTTAGTGCTGCATCGGTTGAGTCTGACCTACTAAGTATTATTTAGAATCATAATATTTATCTTGTCTTATGATTGTTATTAGAGATATTATCGGGGTTTCAGCCAATCTTACCTGGTTTAGCTATCTTGTTTCTTACATGTTTACTTGATATGTTAAATCTGCCATTTATATCAAGATCTCACTATGATAAAATAGATTAAGCTTGTTATCGATCTGTTAGTTTATCTTAACACATGATCGGTTCATGTTTAATGTATTTAATCTATATTGACATCTTATTATAAAGTGATATCGGTGTATTAGTCGATACATATTATATGTATGACATCAGCTATGCTATAAATGCATATAATTTCTGTCTTAGAGTATCTTTAGACATAAGTGATTTACATTGTCTCGACACACCGCCAATCTATCCCAATCACTTGGTTTAAATGTATTTTGAGACTTAGATTATATATTATGGATATATACAGCCGATCGATTAGATCTAATTTCTCATTTCCGATTTTATGCATATAACATCGGTTCAATATTGAACAATACGTCATCGGCCACTAGCCGATCGGCTATCGTTAATGGATCTAACCTCGTTTTCTTTCTTTGCTTCTTGTTGGTTGCAAGATCAAACCAACTGGCACACCTACGAACCTCAAAAGCAAGACTTGGATCTGTACTAGAGCTAAACAGATCTCTTAGACCAGTACATGACGTTTTTCCATTCAACAGCTGCCTCCATTTTACTATCATAAATTTGTTATGCAATTTACCTTTTTTTTAATTAATCTATAATTAATTATTACAAATAAAAATCGGCTGCCTGAATTGATCAATAATAGAAAAAAATATGGATATGTTTTTTTAATTATATTGTTTTCATGTTATTTTAGAGAAAGAGTGCATTATTTTCTTATGTTAGCTAGAGTGGAATCCCTATCATAGAAGAGAACATATTAAAAGGTATTTTTCCTTCTACGCTAACCAAGTTAATTACTCACGATTCATTATCCCGTGAATATTATAGGTGCGAATGTGCGATCGAGGTGTCTGATTTCATCCTTACAAATACAAACATGAGAATGGCTCTTACTCCTTAAGTCTTAACCCTATAAAAAAAGAAAAAAGAAAAAAAAGACCACCTCTTCGTGAGTTCGCCCGCCGCCGCCTGGCCGATCCCCATCCGTCCCGCGAGTGAGCAGGGGCGCCGCCGTTCGTCCTGCTGCTTCCGCCGTATCCTGGTGAGCACATCCTCCGGCGCCGCCTCCTGCGCCGATGCCCATCCATCCCACGAGAGGCGCCGTCGTTCGTCCTGCTTCTTCCGCCGCATCGTGGTGAGCACATCCGCCGCCGCCGCCTGCGCCGATTCCCATCCATCCCGCGAGCGACCAGGGGCGCCGTCGTCGGTTCTGCTGCATCCGCCGCATCCGCCGCATCCGTTACGCTCATCGTCTTTCCCATCTCTCTCTACCCACGCATCTTTTCTCGAATTTGCGTTAACCCTAGCTTCTGTTCTAGAAATTTGCCTTAACCTTAATACTAATAACAGTTTGTTTGTTCCCAAAAAGGTTGGGGGTTCAACTGAACCCCCATGTCCCATGTTAGATCCGCCCCTGGCATGTTTCTCCTTCTTATTATAATGCAAAACGATTTTGAATTTTAAAGTTTGATTTTTTAAGAATAATTTTAGGTAGATTTTTTACTTGTTTTGTCAGCAATCATGAAAGAGATATAGGCAATAAAGTTGACAAAGAAAATACCTAAATTAATCCTAAAATCAAATTCTAAAATTCAAATTCAGCTTCGGATTGTAATCCTTTCTCCAAGTCCTTGATATGGACTGCAGCTTGTTATCGATTTTAGAGTTTATTACTTGATAATATTACTAGAACAATAAATTATATTTGGTGTGATCTGTTTTCAAAGTTGATTTCATGCTTGAGTTGTTTTGTTTTCCGTATTTTAAAAGATAATATTTGATCTCACATGTATATATCAGAACCTTGACATGGCAGAGAAACTGGGACCTGAGAAGCGACATGCCTTCGTCCACAACGGTGAGCCAACACACACCTCCATCCCTTCAACCTTGTATAACATTCAGGAACACCCTCACCTATAGTTCCTTCCCTTCCTCCGTCATGGATTGGGTGTGATGTGCAGGGCAGAAGGTCTTTGAGTGGGACCAAACACTGGAGGAAGTGAACATGTACATTGAGCTCCCCAAGGGTGTGCCCACCAAGCTCTTTCACTGCACCATCCAGGCCACTCATGTTGAGGTCGGCATCCGTGGCAATCCACCCTACCTCAACGTATGTGCTTCACCCCTTAAACTTTTACAATTAAAGCTAATTCGACCTATACTGTCATGATTAGGAAGATCCGATTTGTGCCCCTCTTTTTGCAGCATGGCCTGACACTCCCAGTGAAGACTGATTCATCGTTCTGGACAATAGGTATACCTCAATTCTCTCCCCCATTTGCAATAAACGGTGTCAACATTCTTCCATTCCCTGTGACTGATGTGGATTGCTATGGAACGGGCTCTGGAGTCGAGCATGTTATAAGTTTAGTTCTTGTGGTGTCAATATTGTTGTATATATAGCTGTGCCTTATGCATAAACTAATCATTCTGGTAGCTCCATCTGTCTGTCTTTTTAAAAGAGATGGTTTCTGTACCCATAGCAGCATTTTGTTGGTTGAAGGTTCATTAATTCATCTGAGATTTGTGGTATTATTTGTGCATTCTTAAACTGTTGTTTGCAGTTTTAGTCATCTGCAGAAGCTGTTTCCCCTATGAATTGTCAATCCAGTGTACTGAACAGTTGATAAATGCACTCCTAATTCTGGTAATAAAGAAATTTATTTTGTCTATTGAGGTTGCTTTACAAACAACTATTCAGAATTTGCTATTGTCAGTTGGTTTTAATTTGTCTGAATTAATGCAGACCCAGTGAGTGGAAGTAGTTTATTTGGCAACTCTTCTGTAGTTTTCTAGTGGGTTTAGTTCACTTCATTCAAAGAAAATATCTGAATATGGAAAGACATGCTTGATTTTGTTAACTCACACATGTTGTGGTGACTATAGATGGCCATAATTTGTGTATTGATGATGAACTCATGATATGAGATCAATTGACCTAATAACGATGCATAAGGATATGGTAGCAAGTCAGCAGTCACGCATATGAGGTTTAGTGCTAGGGTGTTATTTTTATTCCGTCACTGAAGTCATTAGCATCTTCTGCTGCTCTATGACTTCCAATATGGACAATGATGATGACAATGCAGAGGATGGTGAAATGCACATCACACTGCAAAAAAGAGAGAAGGGGAAAACATGGTCATCTCCAATACAAGGCCAAGGTAGCTTAGATCCATATGCTGCAGACCAAGAGCAAAAACGGCTTATGCTGCAAAGGTTTCAAGAAGAGGTATAATAAATTCCTTGCTGATCATTGTGTGTTCCCTTTTCTTTCCTAAACCACACCTGCTTCGGTTTTAGTATGTTTGAGTAGTTATTTTCTCTTGTGCATGCCTGCCTGCGATAGGCAAGCAGTACTTTGTTGCCATGCTAATGCCTCAAGTCGAATTATATAGTTTATTGAACTCACTCTTTTGACAAGTTCTAGTTTGTTATTAAAATTGCATCAATTGCATCCTATTTAAGTCCCTATTGGCGTGCCACTTGCAAGATTATTATGCTGCTGATGTGGGGGTAGTGTATCGGCCCAAAAATGAGAGCAAACATCTGACATATTTTCTTGTCTTGTTTACATAAAGTTGTGCTAATATCTTCTGTAAGGTCCTTAGAAACTGGTTGTGTCCTTGTATATGATCTAGTACTATTGTACTGTTCTGGTAGAAATGAACTCCAGCCACTGTCCCATATTGTTTTGAGTTCTTTTTTTCTTGTCCTTTTTCTGATTACATTCTCTATGATGTGTAGAATCCAGGATTTGACTTCTCCCAGGCTCAGTTCACTGGAACCTGCCCTGACCCAAGAACCTTCATGGGTGGAATTCGCTCCGACTGAAGCTTGGCCAATGTCATGTACTCATGCATGGGCATGGCTGAATGTTGTTGCTATCCTTAAAGTGGCTTGTCAAATAATCAAATGTGGTGGCTGTACATATCTTGCATCTGTAAATTGTGAAATTGTCAGTTTCCTATGGCTTCCTTTGGCCCTAGGAATAATATGGTGATAATGTTTGGCATACCAATATCCAAGGCAGATGAGGACTTTGAAGTTATTTATTCACTTATTGATCTAGCATCCTTGATGACGTAGTAAGTGTACCAGTAATGTTTGTGATCACCAAGTACCTGCGACTGTGCGAACGAAAATATACCATCTACCCATGCTGTGTCATTTCGAAATTCATGTATGTGATGGAAGCGCAAAACGCAATGAACTGCAGTAAATCATGAAGGCTATTACTCGACATTTCTACACGCCAACAAATCATGAAGCAACAAGCACTTGAAATACGCGCACACGTCCTGCAGACGCCCCAGGGAACATTCACTCGTTTACATATGCTACTCAATTATCAGATATAAATATGTTCGTGCGTTGTAACGAGCGTCATTTTATTTTATTATAATTATTCTAAAGTTGAAATCTCATCTCATGTAATCCTTTTCTTTTCAGCATTGGGACTGTGGGGACTGTGGGTTAATTTTATAAATATTTAAGGGGTTTTCTACAAAATAGTTAGGTGAAAAACACTACTTGTTTTATAGATAATAACTAGTAAATATGCCTGTGCGTTGTAACGAGCGCTATTTTATTTTATCATAATTATTTCAAAGTTGAAATCTCATATAATTCCAATTTATATCTTTTTTATGTCTTTACCTAAGGCCTATTGTTTGGCACACTTGGAATACTAAACATGTTTGCGCGAGTAATTTAGATTTAATTTAATCTAATTTGTATATCAAAGGTGAGTTTATTTTTGTTCTATTGCAAAATCTATATGTATAATCTATAATTTGTGCGGCGCGGCGCGTATGGGGACGGAAGGAGGGCGCGGCGCGGCGCGGACGCGATGCGGATGGGGACGGGAGGAAGGGGCACACGCGCGGCGCAAAAAATTTGGGTAGAAACACTCTTTTCAGCATTGGGACTAGGGTTAATTTTATAAATACTCAACGGGTTTTCGCAAAATAGTTAGACGGACCGCATGTTAATTTTATAAACACTCAAGGAGTTTTCGCAAAATAGCCGGGAGGATTGCGGTTAATTTTATAAACACTCAAGGGGTTTTCTCGCAAAATATCCAGACGAATCATGGGTTAATTTTATAAACACTTAAGGAGTTTTTTACAAAATAGTCGACAGAGTGCGAGTTAATTTTATAAACACTCAAAGAGTTTTCTCGCAAAATAGCGACGGACAAAAATTTTGGATGAAAACACTATTTACTTTATATATAAGTTATAGATTATAGATTATTATTATAGATTAACATCAATTATCTATAAAAATTAAATATATTAACATATGATACATCATTGTACAAATACAAGTTAAAAGTTAACTTATATAAGATTTAACAAAAAATTAAAACATATCTAGTTAATATATATTATAATTTTGTTGTAACATGTATAAGTTAAATTTGATCTTCTATGTGTGAAGGGATATGTTAATCTATCTTATTAAATTTTTTAATAATTTTTCATAATCGACATACAAACACAAAAAAAACATGTCGTTCAGAAGAGTTTAGAATAGTTTTTTTCCGACGACATTTCTGGCAGCACGTCGTCGTGTGCAACCAATATGAAGTACAAAAATCCAAAGTATAGTTACCGAATGAGCATTTATTATTCCATGAAGGCTGCGGTCATTTTCTTCTGGGACAATTCTGCCGGCTGTTGTTATGCCACATTTTTTCAGTTTCTCATTCAAATCGGCCCAAGCCACTACTCTATATGACTATAGCAGCATAAGCGAACAACTAAAAGTATATATGCCCTGCGAAAAAAGAAAACAAAGAACTAAAGTATATATGTCGTCTAGTAAAGTATTCTCGTGGTACTACCAACTAAGCGTACTGGATAATCATCATCTGCATGCATAAACAGGTCGCACACCGACAGCGCTAGCTGGCCGTTGATGATTGAAAACGATGCGCCTCCGCTTTGTATATATCCATCGGATTTGACAACGCGCGGCGGTTCGGTGTAGTGCAGAATTAGTTAAGTTACTTATTACGTGTGTGCACGATATGATCATTGATCGACAACTACGCGAGTTGATACCGACAATGGCGATAGTTATAAGAGCAGATAATACCCGCAGTGTCATTCTCCCAGGACCTGGCTTGACAGAGTGACAGTGGCTCCCATGGGTGATTTGTGTCGGGTTAAGAATGACCTGGTGATGAGATTTGAACGGCTAATCACATCTAACATTGATCGAAATACGTTTGGGTGTAAAGTGGTATGAGTGTTGTTCAAACCTCTTTTTCCACATCAAGAAGCTTACATTGGATTAAGCAAGTGAGGTTGAAGCTTTTCTTTAATCATGGAGCTACCTGAGACATATTTAGCACAACACATGTGGTACTCTTATTAGTTTACGAGGAGAGAGAGTGTCCGTAGATATAGGTTTGTTTACTTGAAGGGTGATATGTAGGGATATTATATGAGGTATTTGGATACTAATAAAAAATAAATTACAGAATTCGTCTGTAAACGACGAGACGAATTTATTAAACATAATTAATCCGTTATTAGCATAAATTTGTTATATCACTCATAGTCTAATTAGACTTAAAAGATTTGTCTCGTAAATTACATGCAATCTATATAATTAGTTATTTTTTAAATCTATATTTAATACTCTATTTATATATGTCCAAACTTTCAATTTATATATGTCCAAACTTTCAATGTAACAAAACATAAATTTTTTGGAGTTGAAGTAAACAGGACCATACAAGATAATCAGACTCTTTACCAAACGAACCTGCCCACCATGTGCTCCTGCAACGAATGGGCCTGACTCTGTTCCACTAACTCCATGATGACTGATGAGTAGCCTAGCCTAGCCACCAATTTGTCCCAAGGCTTGATAAATCCAAGAGCTAAAACTAGACGTCTCCCATTTTGATCGATCGGAAAACCCAAATCAGTGGACCAACTAATCTTATTCTGATCTAGTAGTCCTTGATCATTAATTCACCTAACATGATTAAAGCAACGCTGGGTACCACCACATTTCTTTGCAAAAGGACCAAGAACATCCAATGGCCAATGGACCATATCTGTTTTCTGGGCATGGGATTGGACCATGCCTGATATTAAAACCGTGGTACCAATAACAAGTGAAATGACTCAAAATGTACTAATGCATTATTAACATCCCGGCCTCAGACAGAAAATTCCAATCAATATTACAAACCACCAAGAACAAGAACAAGAATAATGTAAAGAACAAACTAGTCAAGAGCAAATAAATTTAAACATGGAGAAAGGAAGAATAAAAGAAAAGAAAGAAAAGAAAAAAAATGCATGCACATGGCTAGCTTCCTCGATCATCGTGCCCATACACCATCTTACAAGAGGCAGCCAACAACGGCGGCGAGTCCGGCGACTCCCCAGCCGACGGCCCTGGCGCTGGCGGCGCCCGTGGGCTCGGCGTCCTCCGCGCCGGCCGGACCGGCGGCGGCCTCCGTTGAGCCACCCTTCTTGGGCTTGGCGGTCGACGCGGTGGGCGCGGCCGCGGGGGCCTTGACGCCGAAGAGCTCGAAGGGGAGGAGCACCTTGTCGACGGAGTAGACGGCGAGCGGCTTGACGGCGACGAGCGCGTTGGTGACGGTGACCTCGACGACGCCGGTGGAGACGTTGACGTTGCTGTTGGTGGTGGAGGTGATGTTGAGGGTGTATGGCCCGTCGGTGCCGGAGGCCTGGGTGCGGACGGGGTTGCTCGCCGTCTGGAAGGAGTCCATGGAGTAGAACTGCGGGAGGACGTGGCCCTGGACGAGCGCCACCTGCTGCTGCTGCGTCAGACTGTTGAGCGTGCCCGGCTTGAGGTTGTTGAAGGCGTTGTCGGTGGGCGCGAACACGGTGTAGCCGTTGCCGTTGAAGGAGTTGTTCAGCTGGCTGTTCAGCTGCGTGTCCTGCTGCGTCTCCTTCATCAGCCGCATGAACGTCGTGTACTGCCCTCCCTTCTCCAGGATCGCCGTCACGTTCGGTGGCCCAGTGGCCGCCGCCGGCGTCGCTGGCGTCGCCGCGGGACCCGGCGCCTGCGCCGCCGCCGCCACCGCCATTGCCAGCAACACCAGCACGGCTACGCTCCTTGCCATAGTGAGAGTAGTGGTGGTGGTCGAGGTGTGTAGCGAGTAGCGTAGAAGCGTAGAGTGTGCGTGTGTGCGCAGTACGTGGTGGTAGGGATGGTTGATATAGCGCGGGTGGGGTGGTGGGGGGTCACAACCGCTGGAGGTGAGCTGGTTCGGGTGGGGACGGGTACGTGCCACCGGCCCGGGCGGTGGTTGCGCGCCGGGAGGGGAGGTCATGATCGGCGCGTGGAACATTCATGCGACGCGATGAAACGAGAGGAGGACTAACGGTGGTACTGTAATACTGTTCGGTGGCCACGATTGATGGCGCAGTGGCGTGTGGCCCGCGCGCGGTTGATTTGATGCCGAATTGCCGATGCGCGAGCGTGATCTGCTGCTGCTGCTGCCGCGGCGGCGGCGGCGGCGGCGTTGCGCACGGGAACCCCGGCCGGCTAGCGCCAACCGCGCGCAGCCCACGTACGGCACGAGGAGTGAGCAGCTGCAGTGCAAGTGCTGCACAGAAACCGGCCGGGCCATCAAGTCGTATCGTACCGGGTGATTAATAGCTCCAGGGGACATGTTGACATTTGCTTCTTCCGATCGACGGACGGACGAGGTAACACCGTAGCAGCAGCAGGTGAGGTGTGAAATTGCGCGTGAAGGACACACGATCGAGTTGCGAGTTTCAAAGCCGATGCGTCACGGCATGATCGATCGATTTCCGACCGACGGGGGGATGGAGAATTGGAAATCTACGAGCATGCATGATATGATGCAGCTGTCACCTTCGCCTAGCTGACTTCCTCGCCACCACCAGCAGTATAAAATCCATAGTCAATTCGTCACCACTCATCGAACTTGGGCTCACCGACAGGTTCGTGCATGTTGTCCGCGGCACTCCTGCATGCACGTTGGTCATCGATCGATAATATGCTGGAAACGTACTAGCAATTTTGCAAACTATCCATGGATCATGACTGGCCAGCTAATGGAGGTGAAAACAAAAGCTAGATAGATAGCTTGCTCGTACACCGATAATTGACCAATGATAATTCAGTTCCGACGTAGCGATCAATCAACCATGATACCGAGCACCGGCCGTCTAGCTCGACTTTGGTTATGATCGAGCAGGTAGAGAGAGCTGCTTGCCACTATCTAGGCCGATCGATCAGCAGATGCATGAATAGAATAAAATAAAAAGATCTCGCGCGCCAACACACCAATAGAATACAGCGTTCTTGATCAAACTGGCAATGCTCAGTCAGCACTGATTGCTCTCTGATCCTGAACTAAGGCTAGCTGCAGCACGCCTGCACGCGGGAGTTATAGCCTTACATGTCGCGAGGGAATATATTGAGGCGGTAATTGATCAGATAGCGATATTTGTCTCCACTTTGCCCATTAATTGACTCGCACTCCGTTCTGCGCATTGCAAACTGAATTAATCGATCTGTTGCTATCACATGGCAATGTGGCAAGCTGCATCTGCAAGGCTGTTCTCTGCTGCTCTCTCTGCTCTGAAAACCACTCTCTAAATTTGGCCTTTTGTCCGAGCTATCAGCTACTACCCTCTCTATCCAACCACGAAAGCGAGATTTAACCTTCTCTCGCAGTGCGATTACGGCGCAGGTCTCCTTCCCGTTTGGTAGCATCTGAGTCACCTGAGAGGGAAAAAAAGGTAACGAAATGGTATGGTCATCAATCAAAACTTGCAGTCTCAGGCGGCAATGCGTGCATGATTTGCAGGTGAGGGTTGTTATTTGGTTGGTTCGCCCACAAGTTGCATGGCTATAACCTTTGCTGCGTTGGAAGCCATCATGAACGGGCACCCCCCGTTGCCAGGCAAACGAGGAACAGTGACAGCGACGTCACATGCATGCCTGCTACGTTAAGGAGCCACGCTTCGATCGCCAGCGCCCGGCCATTGCTTGTACCAAACGGGAGCTGCTCTTCCGATCGTGGATAACGGTATCTAGCTGCCTTTTCCCTGCTGAGATCGGCATCAAAAGGAAGCAGAGTTCGTAAGTTATATTTGGTTGTCAAATGTCAATGCACGGTGTGGGTAGGCAGGGTAGCTGAAAACCTACGTGGTTATCGTCGTTTGATCTGGTTGTGGGGTTTTTGTGCCAGTGCAATTGGCCTCGAACGAAGAGAAGATCGGTAATTGGTCAAGACGAGACCTTTTGGGCCTGGAACGAAATACAGTGGAATATGTATATTTTGCATCCCTCAACTCTCGCTGAATCACCTCTCTCAACCATACTATTGGTTATATTGGTTATTTGGATAGCGGTTCCATCCTACCTAGCTTTCTATGGGCCCACATGTCAGTGAAAAGTAAAAAAATAGAGGATTGCCACGTAGTTTTGCACGAAGCTAGTTAATTCACTTAAAGTTAAGATTTAATATATAACTGAGATTTTGTTTCTATATGTAACATATTTGGATTTCATATACAACTCTTAGATTCTATTTTTATAAGGTCTGAATTTCATATACAACTCTTATATTCTATGTCTATAAGATTTGAATTTCATATATCTACTTTTATTGATATAGTTGTATTTTGCATATAACTATATCAATCAATATATACCATTATAATTCGGTCCCACCATGATCTAATAGTTAAGATCTTTTTTTATACGTAGCTTTTTTGGGCCCCACATGTCAATGAAATAAAAAAACTAGAGGATTGCCCCCGTGCAGTTTTGCACGGAGCTAGATAATTCATGTAAAGTTAAATTTAATATGTAATTGAAATTTTGTTTCTATAGGTATAACATATTTGGATTTCCTATACACCTCTTAGATTTTATTTTTATAAGGTTTGGATATTTCTAGAAGGTTTGGATTTCATATATCTATTTCATATAGTTGTATTTTGTATACAACCATATCAATTAATCTATACCGTTATAATCCGGTCCCACCATGATCTAACGGTTAAGATATATTTCTTTTTCCCGAATAATGTGAGAATTTCTAGCCTACATAACGAACGTGGTGTTTCCTTTCAAAGCTGTCTTAATAATTTAATGATATAATGGATACATATATAGCAACCCATCATCCCTTTCTCCCCTTTTCTCTCTCCCTCGTCACCTTTTTTCTTCGAGGGAGAGACCGACAGAGTCCGGTGAGGGAGCATAGGGCGGTGATCGGTCGGGGATGATAGCGGCAGTGGGGCAGAGCTCAGTTGAGGGGTCCCGAGACCGGAAGGCATCGATCCGCGATGGTGGAGGATGATAGAATGGAGGCGAGGGAGAGCGGCGATAGAGGGAGAGGGAGAGTGTGTTAGTGATATACCCTAAAGACAACATGAAGATGTTGGATATCATGGTCAATGTTTATGTATAAATGAATAAAGTGTTATTCAGTTTCATGAAATAGACAACTTGTATTGATCAATAAGTACGTGACTTATTTATGAGACTCTATATGTATGAATATATTTATAAAAGATCCCTGATCATATGTCATATTGTTGGAACAAATATGATTCTAAGATCGGTATGTTTATTGATTGATGATCATGTCTCATAGATCATGGATATGCAGATACCAAATCAATATACATGGACATGTGTTAGATAATACATTGTTGGATTGACCCACCATGAGACATTACAGGAATTAATGTGACATTAGTTGGTCTCAAGTAATGTTGGTGCAAAGTCCTTAGACCTCAGATCATCATGGATTCCAACATGTGTAGTAGCCTACTTTGGGACTACCAAACGCTATTCCTTAACTGGGTAGTTATAAAGTAGTCTTCGGGTTTGCTATCAAATATGGAGTGGGATGTGAGTGATCAAGATGAAATTTGCCCCTCCTTTGGAGAGATATCTCTGGACCCCTCGAGATAATGGATTATGGAAGTGCATGGCCATGTCGAGTTGATTGAGGAGTCAATCACAAACAGATAATCCAATACGGTTCGAGTGAATGGTTAAGCTATTGAAGGGATGGCACACATCTTGTCTATAGCTTAATTGGTATCGTGAGGCAAAGAGATTTGTGTGCACATTACAGGTTCAGAGCCGATATTATATTCTTGTATACTATGGTGTCAATATGTGCTGCTAGGCGTCGCTATTGATGATCGGCTGAGTTGGACTCGAGCCGAAACCGAGTATACCTGAACCTACAGGGTCGCACGCTTAAGGGGATAGAACAGGCATTCGAGTTGGACTCGGATACGGCTTGATCAGATAGGGATCCGATCGGATAGAGTCCTATGGGCTTACGACGTATGGGTGGCCAGCTCTAAGAATTCGGATAGGATCCGATTCAAAATAGAGTCCCGATCGGCCACTAGACCCAGTCGACCAACTCTATATTAAGGGGTGAGGGGTGGAGAGTTGCGAGATTGATTTGCATTGGATTGCATTGAATTACATGAACCGAATCAATCTGATCTCCACGGAAACCCTCCCCACTCCTGAGCCAAACCCTAGCCTTGCATCTTATGCTAGCACACAGGTGTTAGGCGTACTATCCCTAGACGTGTGGATACCGGTAGAGGCGCTGCTACATTGCGGTGCTGTTTGTCGGCTACGAATCGGTTGCGATCGAACAAATCGGCCGCGGCATATCGAAGCGAGGCGGCTGCGGCGAATCGGCAGCACGAGCGCGTTTGCGAATCGACAAATCGGCCGCGTCGATCGTCCGTGGAATCGGCTCGCTTGGCTGCGGCGGATCGGCTGTCAACTCGGGAATCGGCCGTCGCCGAATCACCGTGATCGATCGGCACTATTCCGGATCGGATAGCTCCTGATTGGCTATTTCCACTGCACTTCACTCCAATCGGTAACGATCTATCGACCCTTACTTGCAAGTGTTCTTGGTTTACGTGGTAGAAAATTTTTTTATTAGCTATCGTAGCTTCCGCGTAACCCTTCAGAGTGGTGGCAGATGGAGAGGCATCCGCAGCGGGTGGGTTCACCTCCCATGCCTCGGCCTCCGCCTCCTATCCACCGCGATGGAGGATGAGAGCTCGGAGAGGATAGACTGTAGCAATCCTATGCTGGGCTTTCCTCCTCTCCAGTCGTCAACACATGGCGTTGAGGGTGTGGGTCATCACCTGGCCGTTGTCGGGGAGGAGGAAGAGGGACGGTGGCGATGATGGCCTTGCAGGTGTAGGTGGGATGATATGCTTTGCTGATGAGCTTGGATAGGTAGTCCATGTACGTGCACTCAGTGTCCACGTGTGTCTTGATGACCACGAACTCTGACAAGCACAGTAAGTGCTTGTCCTTGAGGAGCAGGGGCATGTCATTGTCACGGCATGTGAGCACGCATACCTGGTGTCCTTCTTGGAGTCACCGAGACTAATGGCCTCAAGGGGAAAGGTGCCGCTGGTGTCGTGATCGTCGTTGAGCAAGTGTAGGAAGAATGTCGTGGAAGTGGCACGACATGTGCCAAAGTGGACGATGGGGATATCGCGTGCTGCGACCTCAAGCGGCGCCCATGGTTGGATAAAGTCATATAGTAGGAGGTCCGAGGAGAGCTTGTCGAGGAGGGCGTTGAAGGTCGACATGGCGATGTTGCAGGCGCGCTTGAGGACATGCATGAGCTGTGGTAGGAGATGCTTGGTGGTGTGTAGGGTTGGGGACACGTCTGGGATCTTTGGGAGGTGGAGCTCCACAAGCCTGATCCCGTCGGCCTGGTAGTTCGTGACGGTGGCCAGGTTGATGGGCATGGAGACGAGGTAGAAGGTGACATCAATCTCGTCCCATGCGGAGAAAGAGGAGGTGAGCGGCTGGCCAGCTCGAGGTCACGCTACTCGTCAGTCATGACGGGCGCGCGAGGGACGAACAACAGCACTCCTCCGAGCAAAAACAGCGTGCGAGCATAGAGAAAGGAAAGAGGTAAAGAGCAGAGAGATGGAGGAAAAAGATGGGACGTACAGGTTGTCAATGTCGTAGATCGACACGCAGGGATCCGGAGGACCCCCTTTTTTGGTTCGGCACGGGGAGCGGTGTATCCTGGTTTAAACTCGTGGTGAGAATGAGATAATGCAGAGAAGGCGGGAAGGAAAAAACCAAGATCGCGGAGGCACGAGGGTTTATACAGGTTCGGGCCACCGGCGTGGTGTAATACCCTACTCCTGTTTGTATGTGGTATATGGGGCGAATTGCCAAGAACAAAGGGAATATTCTTCTCCCTTCCCAGTCAGTGGTGGACGAGAAATTGCTACAAGCTAGTTGCTGCCCAGGAAGCTGAACAACTTAGAGTAGGTCAACCTATCAGCAACCAACCACCTGTTCTATGATGGACTTGGGTCTCCTTTTATAGTATAAGGAAACACCACAGTAATCCCAACTTCTCTCTACCCACTCCACGCGAGGGAGTGGTGTTTATCTTGTCTTGTCGGAGGAGCCATTCCATACCTGCTCCTTCCTGTTTGCAGCGTCATGATAAATGGAAAAAAGGGGTGATCGTCGTGGTGGCCATGCTGCTGACACGATGATGGCTTGCCTACTTACTCCGACGGGACCCACTGATCAGTGACCCATTCCGTGGGTAGGTACTGGCACCACGCCTCCTGCCCTCTCTCTCTCTCCCACGCGGCCGCCCAATGCATTAAATGCGACTGGACAGGGCGTGAGGGGGGCGTGCGCGGAGTGGGTGCGCGGCCATACCGCGGTCTTAGTCAAAGACTTTAGGCCTCCTTTGCCTCGTGACAGGAAAAAAGGGGTGATGATGAGAGCGAGTGACAGCCGTGCCTCACATCGCTTTGAATGCGGTGTGGCAGGCGCTCAGCTCCCCTCCTTTTTGAGCATTAAATGGGTTGGTTGGTAGTTGGACTCGCCCCTCTCTCAGAGAGGTGCGGGGTGAGGGATGGGGGGTCCGGGTGATCTCGGACCTTTCCGACCGAGCACGGTGGCCTACGGGCGGCCTCCGGGCCGGCCCTTCAGGGCGGCCACGTGGCCGCCCGTGGCCGATGCTCGCTTAAGCCATTCGGGGCGTAACTTTGGCACTCCCGGACGGGCAAAGGCGCCTTCCTTTTTCTTAGATGCCACTCCCCGACATACCCCCAGGCCCATATCACCGACAGTAGCCCCTGGCGTTGACTGGGATCAAGTTGGGTTCGGGCGCGGTTGACGCCATTTCTTTGAGTGTGTGGGCCCGGGTGCTGGATGCTTTTTTGCTACAGCAGGCGGCTGGCACGCAACGACTGGTGCTGCACCAGGCCAAGTTTTCTTTAGGACGGGGGACGAGTTTATTTGGGCCACGCGTGCGGGGGCCCATTCAAACCGCCTGGCACTCTCCGTCCCGCGTAGTGCGCCTGGCGGGCGCGGAACCCCAGGCAGCACGAAATTCGAATGGCGCGGGAACCCAAGGGGATGCGAAAATAGAAAGGGCGCGGAGCTGAGAGGGCGCTTCGCGTGGTAGTAGGGCGAATTTAATGCCGTGGAATCCGAGGGGGCGGTGGTTGCTTATAAAACCAGATCCGCATGAAGGGGGATCGGTTTCTATGCTTCCTTCTGCCATCACCCTTCATAGCCATTCGCCCTTCGTCTACCCAGTGCCTTCTGCTCCTTCGGTTTCCTTTCTCTCGCCCCTAGTTTCCCTTTTCGCGCTTCTGCATCCACCCTCGCGATGGGCCATGATTCGCCTCTGGATCTGGGGAGCGTGTTTCCCAAATCTTTGATTCGCACCGCGGAGGATCGTAGCCTCTTCAACAAGTTCTGCGCGCGGCACGCGGCGCGTGATGTCCCGAGGAGCGGCCCCCACGAGGATGGTGTTCTTCGCCCGCTTCGCCATGGTCGGGCCGGTGCCGCCCTTCTCCCGTTTTTCCTCGACGTCTTGGAGTTCTACGACCTCCGCCGCACCACCTCACCCCCAACGCCGTCTTCTACCTCGCCGTGTTCGCCCACACCTGCGAGATGTTCGTGGGGGTGAGGCCCTCTCTTCACCTCTTCCAGCCAGCTTCTTCCGGTGTGCGGGCCGGCTCCGCGCGGTCGGGTACGTGGCGATCCAACCACGAACGACAGGCGGTCGGCACTCCCTTCATCGACATCCACCCTCGCTCCGGTGGGAGAATTGGAGGGCATTCGGTTCTAGACCAGCTGGGCGACCTCCCGCCTATCCTTGCCGACGGGGATTCGGTGAACGAGAGGAACCGGGGGCGCGTCCGTGAGCCGGGAGGGAGCCGGACGGGTGTCGGACTGCATCGCCTACCTTCGGCGGGGGCTCGTCCAGCCACGCGGTCTTCCGCGATTTCGGATGAGGCGCATTGCGCCATTGCAGAAAGGTCGCGCCCGCTTTACATGTACATGGGTCCCAACGACGACATACGGACCCACGTGGGCGCCGTCTTCGACCGGGACGAGAGGGATCTCGGGACCCGGTTCGCCGCACCCTCGGCGTCACGGAGATGGACTCCGACGCAGCTCCCGCCCGGTTGGTGCCGCCGTGCCAGGACTCGGCGCCCGGAGATCCCGCACTCCGCCGCAGTGGTGGGCGACGGAGCGGGCTCGTCGTCGGCCGCACCGGAGGCGGCACCGGAGGCTGCTCCGAGGGGTGGGGATGGTGACGACGACGACGCCGACGACCACATCCCGATCGGGCGGTTGAACCACCGGTCCGGCCGGCGACCTGGGGTCCCTGACCCTAAGGGGAAGAGGAAGAGGCCGGAGGAGGACCCCTCTCTTCCCCCATCTCCACCACGTGGCGGCGGAGCAGAGCGCGCCGCTCCCCCCGCAGATCAGGGGGCTCGCGGGTGACGGGCCCATCCCCAGGGGTCACTACGCCGAGGGCCAGGCCGGCTGCGACGGCGGCGATGACGACGGCGGAGGAGGCCCGGGGCGCATCCCCGGCGAGTACGCCGGCGGCGGTCCGCCCGCGGGCTCCGGCATTAGGGGTGCGGCGAGCAAGAGCCCAGCGAGTCCTCCAGCGGCCCCGCAAAGAAGAAGCGGGCCATCTCGGGATCTCCTGGGACTTCAACCCCGCCCGCAGTACTCCTCGCCGATACGTGGATGCTCATTGGGGCCTTACATTTTTGTCCCTGTTTTTTGATTCCTTGTTGTGTTCATGTTTTGCTTCCAGCCGCGAGCACAGACATTTTTGCCCAAGGGTCATACCCAAGGGCGGTTCTGCCTCGGGCTCGGGGGAGAAAGCGCAGGGGAGACACAGGGTGCCCGAGCCCTCCAGGTCCGGGTCGCCCCCTACGGGCTCGGTCCTGGATCCGGTGCGATCCGAGGAGGGGGCCCACTCAGAGACTGGAGCACCGGCCGCCCACGAAGGGCGAGCCGTGGGCGGCGCCGGCACGGAGGGCAGAGGATGGCGGAGAACAACCCCAGGGGTCCCCTCCGCGGCAACCATCGTTGCCGCCACAGCAGCCATCGCCCGCGTCGCACCCATCGGCGCCGTTGCCCCGCCGGCCACTGTTAGCCCTGTCGGCGCCGGCTTGCCGCGAGCCCCCAAGGCAAGGGGCGGGCGGTGCCAGCCACGGGGGGTCTTCGGCGGCTCAGCCTACGCAGACAGCCGATCCCGGGTTGGGCTCCGACTCCGAATTTGGGGGCGCCCGGTTCGGGTTCGTGGCCGCCCGGACACCGAGCCTCTCGTCCGGCGCAGGAGCGGGCGAGGAGGTCGTCTCCGGGCACCGGAGGAGGCCAACGCTATCTCCTGGAGGGGCTTTGGGCCCAGGTGCAGGCCTTGGCCGCCGGGGAGGTCGAGGTGGCGCGGCGGAGGCCGAGGTTGAGGAGGGCCGTCGGAAGGCGGCGGCCACGGCGAGGGTGGAGGGCCTCATCCGCAGGCGGGAGCCGGCGGAGATCGAGCGGCGCCGGAGGAGCTCGCAAGGTGTTTGAAGACACCGTCGCTAAGCGGCACGCCGCCGACCTCCGCGAGCAGGTCACTGCCGCCGCTGAAGAGAGGGTCCGCACCACCGCCGGGTAGTTCCTTCGTGACCTCGGGAGCACGCGCAGGGCCTCGACGAGCGCGAGCGCACCCGTGCGACGCCGAGGCCGTCGCCGCCGCCACGGCGCGACCTCCAGCCCGCGAGGCGGGCCCGCGGAGCGGGAGAGGGCCCTTGAGGTGGCGTGGCGGCGATTGAGAGCGGGAGGCCGCCGTCGCGTGGCCGAGGAAGACTGCGCGCGCGGAGGCCAACGTGGCCGCCGGAGATGGTCATCGCCGAGCGCGAGGCCGCCGTGGGGGCGAGAGGTGGCGGTGCCGGAAGCCCGGAGGAGGCCTCCCGATGCCCGAAGGGTGTGTGGGAGCGCGAGCAGATGCTCGCCGCCGCCTCGGCCGTCTGGCAGACGAGCCGGAGCGGTGGGAGCAGAGCCGGCCACCCGGGAGCAGGTGGTCATGGATGCGCAGGCGCAGCTGCAGGGGCCGGGGCCGGAGGAAGCGCGCCGCCGGATTGCGGAGCTGGAGCGCACCTTGCGCCTGGGGGTCCAGGCCCTGGCCTCATCCGTCGAGCGTCTTCGGGACGCAGCTCGTGGGGTGGGGGTCAACCGTACCCCCGTCTCTACCTTTGGGGGATTGGCCACGCACATTGATGATCTGGCCGAGGGGATAAAGAGGGTGCCGGAGGAGGTCGACGAGGTGGCGAAGGAGTCATCATACGACTTATCTCGCCAGGTCACGTCGCTTATCTTGGCGAGCTACCAAGCCCGTGACCCGGACTTCGACCCCTACATCTCCACCGAGGACTTCCCGAAGGCACCGAGGAGGCCGCTCGCCGCCGTGTCCCGCACGCCGTCGACTCCATCATGGTGGGCTTCGATGGTACCCCGGCGTCCTTCCAGCTCGCTCTCCGCGAGGACTCAGCCGATGAAGATGTTAGTGATATGCCCTAGAGGCAACATGGAGATGTTGGATATCACGTCAATGTTTATGTATTTATGAATAAAGTGTTATTCGGTTCCATGAAATAGACATCTTTTATTGATCAATAAGTACGTGACTTATTTATGAGACTCTTTATGTATGAATCTATTTCTAAACGATCCTCGATCATATGTCATTTGTTGGAACAAATATGATTCTAAGATCGGCATGTTTATTGATTGATGATCATGTCTCATAGATCATGGGTATGAAGATACCAAATCAATAAACATGGACATATGTGTTGGAGAACACATTGTTGGATAGACCCACCATGAGACACTACAGAATTAATGTGCCATTAGTTGGTCTCGGTAGTGTTGGTACAAAGTCCTTAGACCCGAGATCACCATGGATTCCAACATGTGTAGTAGCCTACTTTGAGACTACCAAACGCTATTCCGTAATCGGGTAGTTATAAAGGTAGTTTTCGGGTTTGCTATGAAACATGGAGTGGGATGTGAGTGATCAAGATGGAATTTGCCCCTCCTTTGGAGAGATATCTCTGGGCCCCTCGAGGTAATGGATTATGGAAATGCATGGCCATGCTAAGTTGATTGAGGAGTCAATCAACGATGATAATCCAATACGGTTCGAGTGAATGGTTAAGCTATTGAAGGGATGGCACACATCTTGCCTATAGCTTAACCGGTATCGTGAGGCAAAGGGATTTGTGTACACATTACGTTCGAGCCGATATTATATTCTTGTATACTATGGTGTCAATATGTGCCGCTAGGCGCCGCTGTTGGATGTGCGCATGAGTTGGACTCGAGCCGACGGCCGGCTAAGTTAGACTATAGCCGAAACCGAGTATACCCGAACCTACTGTGGTCGCACGCTTAAGGGGATAAGAACAGGCATTCGAGTTGGACTCGGATACGGCTCGATCGGATAGGGATCCGATCGGATAGAGTCCTATGGGCTTACGACGTATGGGCGCCAACTCGTGAGATTCGGATAGGATCCGATTCAAAATAGAGTCCCGATCGGCCACTAGTCCCGCCGCCAACTCTATATAAAGGAGGGAGGGGTGGAGAGCTGCGTACGTCAATTGCATCGCGTGCAACGAAGTCGCCGAGATCAATCTCCACGAAAACCCTCCCCACTTTCGAGCCAAACCCTAGCCTTGCATCGCGTGCTAGCACACGGGTGTACGACGTTATGTCTCCGGACGTGTGGATACCTGTAGAGCGCCGCTACGTTGCACGCTATTGATCGGCTTTGGATCGGCTGCACCGGAGAGATCGGCCGTGGTGGAATCGGCCGCGGTCGGCGCATCGGAGCGAGGCGTGAGAACGCGCCGACGACTCGAATCGGCTGATTGGCGAATCGGCCTCCGGAATCGGCTACACCGTTCCGGATCGGATTGCCCCGATTGGCTATTCCGCCGCACTCTACTCCAATCGGTAACGATCTATCGGCCCTTACTTGCAAGTGTTCCTGGTTTGCGCGGCAAAAATTTTTGTTTTCGGCTAGCGTAGCCTCCGCGTAACCCTTCAGTGGTATCAGATCTAATCTTGCTTAGTTCGGGTTTTAGATTGGATCTGGAACAAGTTTTGCGCACGGGTTGATTAGATCAATCGGTTTTACGGGATTCGTTGAGGAGAGTTAATGGTAATTGCGTTCCTTGATAGTGTATCGGAACGGCGTAATATGATTACGTCGAAGCAATTTCCATATAACTCGGTTTGAGTTGGGTTCGAGATAGCGTTCCTTGATAGTGTATCTAACGGTATAATGTGATTATGCCGAAGCTATCTCGTAGTCCGATCTTGTTAGCGCCTCGCGCCTACGCAAACCATCTCCCTTGATAGTGTATCGGGACGACATAATATGATTATGCCGACATGATTTTCGTAGCGGGACCGCCGTGTGCGTACCCCCTTATAGGTCGTCTCGATGCCGTAGCTCGTGATAAGTAGAAAACGTTTCTACGCCTAACTCGTTTTTGCAGAGAATGCTTTGAGATGGTATGGCCCTATTGTATGTATGAGATGCATGTGATGCATGTAATATTCTTTCATATGTGCAATCCCGTAATATTCTTTCATACGTGCAATGCTTGTAATATTCTTTCACGACTGCGAGTCGATGTAATCTTCAATTAGAGCTTCTATAGTAGTAGCTTAGTTTGAAGAAATCAAGCATCATGCACATTGAAAGATGGTGCCGAAGATGGAAATCCTCAACGACATGGAGATGGAGATCACCATGTGAAGGGGGCCATACTATTTTATTATATGCTATTCTACCCGTTTTCATATGTGATATGTTTGTTTGATAGGATAGCATCCCTCACAAAATTAAGTAGTAATGATGCCCTTCCAAATGTTGCACCCGTCACCGTTATGTTCGTCAATGGTGGGTCTCGCCAAAGCAAAGTGTCATTCTCTATCATAACACGAGGGGTATATGTCGGACATATACAAACAGAGCATTTGGTTTACTTAACAAGGCTATCAAAACAGCTTTGGGCCTTGGGGCATAGGTTGGCGCCGGGCATGGAGATGCCACACCAACAACAAGAGTCACATAGAGATGTGATTAGCAAGGTGTTGCTTGCCGATGTTACTAATTTTCTAGCAAGATGCCAAAGCTCACTAGAAAATTAAATAACATGTGGATCTTGACCCAATACGTAACCTAGAGGGAAGGTGGAAAATACGTAATGGGAGTCTAATGTTAAATTGTTTAACAATAGACATAGCATAAACATTGTGCTAAACTTTGCTTTTTCTGTTGTAGAATAAATGGCGGCTAATACTACACCCAAGACCTTTAATTTGCAATCTATTCTCGAAAAGGAAAAATTAAATGGAACAAACTTTATGGATTGGTATCGTAACTTGAGAATTGTTCTCAAGCAAGAGCGTAAGGAGTACGTTCTTGAAGTACCTTATCCCGAGGATTTGCCAAATAATGCCACCGCAACCGCACGGAGGGCTTATGAGAAGCACACTAATGATGCCGTAGATATAAGCCGTCTCATGCTTGCTACAATGTCCCCCGAGCTTCGAAGAAATATGAGAGCAACGATGCTCACACTATTATTCAGGGACTGCGTGGCATGTTTGAGAACCAAGCTCGGGCCGAGAGGTTCAACACCTCAAAGTCCTTGTTTGCGTGCAGCTTGTTGAGGGAATCCCGTCATCCGCATGTGATAAAGATGATTGGCTATATCGAGAGTCTTGAGAAACTAGGTTTCCTCTTAGCCAAGAGTTGGCTACGACGTGATTCTCCGCCGCTCCCTCCGAGCTTCGAGCCATTCATATTAAATTATCACATGAACAATATGGATAGGACCTTGGCTGAATTGCATGGGATGCTAAAGACAATGAGGAGAGTATCCAGAAAAACGGTCATCATGTGATGATGATGCGAAAGCTAAGCGCAAACCACCGTACGAAAGCTTTGCACCAAGAGGAAGTTAACTCCCGATGAGATCGCGAGTGCCTCCAATGCAAAGAAGGGCAAGAAGGGGTCGACGACATCGATGTCGTTTGCTTCTATTGCAAGGAGACAGCCACTGGAAGAGGAACTGCAAGAAGTACATGGAGGATCTCAAAAAGAAGCAAAGTACGACTTCGCTGTATTAATGTTATAGACATTAATCTTGCTACTTCACCTACTCGACCCTTGGGTATTTGATACCGGATCGTAGCTCATATTTGCAAGTCGTTGCGGGAATGAGAAGAAGTAGAGGATTGAGAAGGGGCGAGGTGAACCCGCGCGTCGGCAATGGAGCAAGCGTTGCTACAGCTTGCTGTCGGCACAAGTACCACTTCATCTACCTTCGGATTAGTTTTGGAATTAAATAATTGTTATTGTGTTCCAACACTACGTCAAAACGTTATTTCCGCTTCATGTTTGCAAGCGGAAGGATATGATTTTAGATCAATGGACAATGGTTGTTCAATATATCTCGAGATATGTTTTATTTTCATGCTCCATTGGTGAATGGATTATACGTTTTGAGTCTTGAAGCATCTCCCATCTATAACATTAATACGTAAAGGCAACTCTCTAATGATATAAACCCCACGTTTATCCGGCATTGTCGCTTAGGCCATATAAATAAGAAACGCATGGAGAAGCTCCATAAGGATGGATTGCTTCACTCTTTTGATTTTGAATCATTTGAGACATGTGAGTCTTGTTTACTTGGTAAGATGACAAAGGCACCTTTCACGGGACATAGTGAGAGAGCAAGTGACTTATTGGCACTCGTACATACCGATGTATGTGGACCAATGAGCTCAACGGCCGAGGTGGCTATCGTACTTCATTACCTTTACTGATGACTTTAGTAGATATGGTTATATCTACTTAATGAGGCATAAGTCCGAATCCTTTGAAAAGTTCAAAGAATTCCGAATGAAGTACAGAATCATTTAGGGAAAACAATCAAGTTTCTACGATCGGATCGTGGAGGGGAATACTTGAGCCAAGAGTTTGGTAATCATCTCGAAAGATTGTGGAATTGTCCTACGCTTGACTCCGCCAGAACTCCACAATGGAACGGAGTGTCCGAACGGAGAAATCGCACCTTGTTGGACATGGTGCGGTCGATGATGAGCCAAAGTGATCTTCCGTTATCCTTCGGGATATGCTCTTGAAACAATTGCGCTCACACTAAATAGAGTTCCATCTAAGTCGCTTGAAAAGACACCATATGAGATATGGACAGGCAACCCCTAGTTTGTCTTTTCTCAAAATTTGGGGATGTGAGGCTTATGTAAAACGTTTACAATCCGACAAGCTCACACCCAAATCGACAAGTGCTTCTTTGTGGGATATCCTAAGAAAACTAAGAGATATTACTTTTATAATCGGGAACAAGGCAAAGTGTTTGTCGCCCGACATGGTGTCTTCTTGGAGAAAGAGTTTCTTTCAAGAAGGGTTAGTGGGAGCAGGGTGCATCTTGAAGAAGTTCAAGAAACACCGAAACGTTTCGACCACGTAACCACAACAGAGGAACAAAGTGTTGCGCCACCGCTTGTAGATACACTAGCCCCACTGAGAGTCCGAAAGATCACGTCGTGCGCCCGACAGTACACAAAGTGAACAACGTGATATATTGTTGTTGGACAACGATGAACCTAAGACCTATGAGAAAGCGATGGTGGGACCCGATTCCGACAAGTGGCTTGGAGCCATGAAATCCGAAATAGAATCCATGTACGACAATCAAGTTTGGAACTTGGTTGATCCACTCGATGGTGTCAAAACCATTAAGTGTAAATGGGTTTTTAAGAAAAGGCCGATATGGATGGAAATGTTCACATCTATAAGGCGCGATTGGTGGCGAAAGGTTTTAAACAGATTCAAGGAGTTGATTATGATGAAACCTTCTCGCCCGTCGCAATGCTTAAATCTATTCGGATTATCTTAGCGATTGCTGCATATTTCGATTATGAGATATGACAGATGGATGTCAAAACGGCTTTCCTAAATGGAAACCTAAGCGAGGATGTATACATGATACAACCTCGGGTTTTGTCGATCCAGAATCGCTCGGAAAGATATGCAAGCTACGTAAATCCATTTATGGATTGAAGCAAGCATCTCGGAGTTGGAATATTCGTTTTGATGAAGTAATCAAAGGGTTTGGTTTCATCAAAAATGAAGAAGAGGCCTGTGTTTACAAAAAGGTTAGTGGGAGCGCAATTGTATTTCTAATCTTATATGTGGATGACATATTACCGATTGGAAATGATATCCCTATGCTTGAATCACAAGTCTTCATTGAAAAATAGTTTTTCCATGAAAGACTTAGGGAGGCAAAGATATATATTAGTATTCGGATCTATAGAGATAGATCCAAGAGGCTAATTGGATTAAGCCAAAGTACATACATTGACAAGGTGTTGAAAAGGTTCAACATGCATGATTCCAAGAAAGGTTTCTTGCCCATGTCACATGGCATTAATCTTAGCAAGAATCGTGTCCTCGACACATGATGAGCGGAATAAGATGGGTATGGTTCCATATGCTTCGGCAATTGGATCCATCATGTATGCCATGCTTTGTACACGCCTGCATGTCTTGTACGCTTTGAGTGCTACGAGCAGATACCGCCGATCCAGTGAAGGTCACTGGATCTGCCGTAAAGAATATCCTTAAGTACTTGAGAAGAACTAAGGATATGTTCCTAGTCTATGGAGGTGAAGAAGAGCTCGTTGTAAGTGGTTACACCGATGCTAGCTTCCAAACAGACAAGGATGATTATAGATCGCAACTGGGTTCGTGTTCTGGCCGAACGGAGGCGCAGCACTGGAAGAGTTCCAAGCAGATACCGTTGCCGATTCTACAACGGGGGCCGAGTACATTGCCGCTTCTAAGCCGCAAAGGAGGCCGTTTGGATCAAGAAATTCGTTTCGAGCTTGGTGTGATGACTAGTACGATCGGTCCAATGTCTCTCTATTGTGACAATAGTGGAGCCATTGCGCAAGCTAAGGAGCCGAGGTCACATCGAAGTCCAAACACATACTTCGGCGATATCATCTCATCCGCGAGATTGTGGACAGAGGTCATGTCAAGATATGCAAAGTGCACACGGATCTCAACATAGCCGGTCCGTCGACAAAACCTCTCCTCACTCGAAGCATGAGGCGCACACAAGAGCAATGGGTATTAGATACTTACATGATTGACTCTAGTGCAAGTGGAAGATTGTTAGTGATATGCCCTAGAGGCAACATGGAGATGTTGGATATCACGTCAATGTTTATGTATTTATGAATAAAGTGTTATTCGGTTCCATGAAATAGACATCTTGTATTGATCAATAAGTACGTGACTTATTTATGAGACTCTTTATGTATGAATCTATTTCTAAACGATCCTCGATCATATATCATATTGTTGGAACAAATATGATTCTAAGATCAGCATGTTTATTGATTGATGATCATGTCTCATAGATCATGGGTATGGAGATACCAAATCAATAAACATGGACACATGTGTTGGAGAACACATTGTTGGATAGACCCACCATGAGACACTACAGAATTAATGTGCCATTAGTTGGTCTTAGGTAGTGTTGGTACAAAGTCCTTAGAGCCGAGATCACCATGGATTCCAACATGTGTAGTAGCCTACTTTGGGACTACCAAACGCTATTCCGTAATCGGGTAGTTATAAAGGTAGTTTTCGGGTTTGCTATGAAACATGGAGTGGGATGTGAGTGATCAAGATGGAATTTGCCCCTCCTTTGGAGAGATATCTCGGGCCCTCGAGGTAATGGATTATGGAAATGCATGGCCATGCTAAGTTGATTGAGGAGTCAATCAACGTACGATAATCCAATACGGTTCGAGTGAATGGTTAAGCTATTGAAGGGATGGCACACATCTTGCCTATAGCTTAACCGGTATCGTGAGGCAAAGGGATTTGTGTACACATTACAGTGTCGAGCCGATATTATATTCTTGTATACTATGGTGTCAATATGTGCCGCTAGGCGCCGCCTGGACAGTGCCGGCGAGTTGGACTCGAGCCGACGCCGGCTAAGTTAGACTATAGCCGAAACCGAGTATACCCGAACCTGCTGTGGTCGCACGCTTAAGGGGATAAGAACAGCATTCGAGTTGGACTCGGATACGGCTCGATCGGATAGGGATCCGATCGGATAGAGTCCTATGGGCTTACGACGTGTGGGCGGCCAACTCTATGAGATACGGATGAGATCCGATTCAAAATAGAGTCCTAATCGGCCACTAGTCCCACCGGCCAACTCTATATAAAGGAAGGAGGGGTGGAGAGCTGCGGCATGTCAATTGCATTGCGTGCAATAGAAGTCGTCGAGATCAATCTCCACGGAAACCCTCCCCACTTTCGAGCCAAACCCTAGCCTTGCATCGCGTGCTAGCACACGGGTGTACGGCGTTCGTCCCCGGACGTGTGGTTACCGGTAGAGGCGCCGCTACGTTGCGCGTTGTTGATCGGCTTTGGATCGGCCGCAACGGAGAGATCGGCCGTGGTGGAATCGGCCGCGTCGGGCGCACGGAGCGAGGCGTGAGAACGCGGCGGACGACTCGAATCGGCCGATTGGCGAATCGGCCGTCTCCGGAATCGGCTACACTGCTTCCGGATCGGATTGCCCCGATTGGCTATTCCGCCGCACTCTACTCCAATCGGTAACGATCTATCGGCCCTTACTTGCGAGTGTTCCCGGTTTGCGCGGTAAAAGTTTTGTTTTCGCTAGCGTAGCCTCCGCGTAACCCTTTCAGAAGACCCCCCCGGCGGATGCCCCCAGCGACCCACCGGCCACTTAGGGCTCTCTTGCTCCCTCTTGGCTTGTATCTACTTTTGTGTAAAAAGATATTCGAGGTATTGTTTAAAAAGTTAGCGAACTTGCCTTCACTATGTTGAACTTGCGCCGTAATGTCTCAGCGTTGACTGCCCCGTGCGTGGTAGTATGCAAGATCGTTGTACCTCGACACCCTTAGGGCTCTCAGCTAAGGCGGCAAGGCCGGGGAACCATTGGAAAGCCGCATCCGCAGACACGCTCCAAAGACATGGGGAAAACACACTACAACAGGTATTATGCAAGAAAAACATATGGGATTAATAGCAAACTTATTGTTCATGCCACCGGAGGTAGTGGATGAACTTCCATGCATGTTTCAGCGCACCATGCGGCTTATGGGTAGAACTCGCGCAGTGGGAATTATTCCACGGGTTCGGCTACGGAGTGCCGTCCTCCGTGGCTAGGCGAACTACTCCCGACGCGGGTGCCAATAACCTTGTATGGCCCTTCCCATATTGGGGATAATTTGCTCAGCCCCGCACGCGTTTGCACACGCGCAGACCGCATCCTTGACTTGCAACGCTCGGGGGCTGACTTTGCTTTGATGGTAGCGGCGGAGGCTCTGTTGGTAACGGGCCGCGCGGAGCGCTGCCCGGCGCCGTCTTTCCTCCAGGTAATCCAGATCGTCACGACGCATCTGCCCCTGGTCTGCTTCGGTGTATAATGTGGCTTGGGGCGATCCCAGGGTGAGTTCGGAGGGCAAGACAGCCTCGGCTCCGTACACCAAGAAGAAAGGTGTCTCCCCGGTGGCGCGGCTCGGGGTTGTCCGATTTGCCCAAAGGACCGCAGGCAACTCATCAGTCCACAAGTTCCCATGCTTTTTGAGCGCATTGTAGGTCTTAGTCTTGAGGCTTTTTAGTATTTCTGCGTTTGCACGCTCGGCCTGACCGTTGCTTTGGGGGTGGGCGGGCGAGGCAAAACAGAGCTTGATGCCCATGTCATCGCAATATTCGCCGAACAGCTCACTCGTGAACTGGGTGTCGTTGTCGGTGATGAGTCTGTTGGGGACCCCGAACCTTGCCGTGATGCCTCTCATGAACCGCACAGCCGAATGTTTGTCGATGACGCTGACTGGATAGGCCTCCGGCCACTTGGTGAATTTGTCGATGGCGACATGCAGAAACTTGCATCCGCCTCGCGCCTGCTTGAACGGGCCCAGGATGTCCAGCCCCCAGACCGCAAATGGCCATGAGAGCGGGATGGTCTCAAGGGCCCGGGCCGGCAGTGCGTCGCTGCGCGCGGAATTGACATGCTCGCACCGCCGCACGAGGTCCGTTGCGTCCTCCAACGCGGTGAGCCAATAGAACCCTTGGCGGAATGCCTTTCCCACCAAGGTTAGGGAGGCCGAGTGCGCCCGCAGCCACCTTCATGGATCTCAGCTAGGAGCTCAAGACCCTGTTCCCGAGCAATGCATTTCATGAGCACTCCGTTGGCACCGCGTCGGTAGAGTGTCCCTTCTACCAACACGTACCTCTTGGAGGTCCGGACAATGTGTTCGCTTTCCTCGCGTTGCTTGGGCAATGACGTGTCTTGCAGGTACGCTTGGATTTCCGAAATCCAAGCCACCTGGCGCGTGATGTTGGTTCCGGCAGGGCCAGGCTGTGGCTGGCCCGCCAGATCCGAGGCGTCGGGACCAGCCGATTCCCGCCTCTGGGGCGGTTCGGGGTGCGCTGACGGCTCTGTGAGACTTTCCTCAAATGCGCCTGGCGGGGCTGGGGCTCGCGTGGACGCGATCCTAGATAGCTCGTCCGCCAGGGAGTTATCTCTTCTGGGAATATGGCGTAGCTCGAGGCCATCGAAGTGGCGTTCCATACGCTGCACTTCCTTGACATAGGCTTCCATTTGGGGGTCGGTGCATTGATATTCCTTGGAAACCTGGTTTACAACCAGTTGGGAATCCCCGAGGACCAGCAGACGGCGGATGCCCACGCCCGCTGCTGCTCGCAACCCTGCTAGAAGCCCCTCGTACTCGGCCATGTTGTTGGTTGCCCGAAAGTCGATCCGGACAATGTACTGAAGTGCGTCGCCCGCTGGGGAAGTTAGCACCACGCCCGCTCCGCACCGTGCAAGGTGAGTGAACCGTCAAAGTTCATCACCCAAGGCGCGGCTCCTTGGTCACGATCCTCCGCACTCTCGGTTACCCGGGTGGATCGCTTCGGCCGTTGGCGTCCACTCCGCCACGAAATCAGCCAAGGCTTGGCTCTTGATTGTGTGCCGGGCTTCGAAGTGCAAATCGAATTCCGACAACTCGATGGCCCATTTGACTACCCGTCCCGTGCCCTCTCGGTTATGCAGGATTTGCCCAAGAGGGTAGGACGTGATTACCGTTACCCGGTGCGCCTGGAAATAATGGCGCAGCTTCCTAGAGGCCACGAGCACGGCGTAGAGCATTTTCTGGGCCTGCGGGTAACGTGTTTTCGCGTCCCTTAGCGTCTCGCTGACAAAGTAGATCGGTCGCTGCACCTTGGTGCGGGCCTTGACTACTTTGTTAGGGGCGACTGGTTCGGTACACCGGGTGGGTCGTCTCGGTGTCCGGCTTCCGGCCGTCGCCTCCCCCGGGCCCTCGGCCACTGCGGGTGGAGGGGGCTTCGGGAGCCCTGACTAGGGGCCGGTGGCTCCTGGCTCGGGGCCAAGAGCCACCTCCGGGTTCGGGCGCTTCTTCGGCCAACTCCGTTCCGAGACTTCCTGCCATGGGTGCTTCGGGCGATTCATCTCGGTGTTCGGGCTACGGCCATCGCCTCCCCGGGGCCTCGGGCCACTCTTGGTGGAGGGGCCTCGGGAGCTCTCGGACTAGGGGCCGGCGGCTCCCGTAAGCTCGGGGGCGAAGGGCCACCTCCGGGTTCGGCGCCTCCTGGCCGACTCCGTTCGAGGTCTCCGCCTCCCGGTTTGACGGGGCGGGGGCGACCGGGAGTCTAGCTCGTCGTCGCGCTCCACAACCAAGGCCGCACTAATAACTTGGGGGGTCGCCGCCAAATACAAAAGGAGGGGCTCTCCTTCCCGGGGGGGCTACTAGTACGGGCGGCGAGGAGAGGTAGCGCTTGAGCTCGCCCAAGGCTTTCTCCGCTTCGTCCGTCCAAGTGAAGGGGCCGGTTCGTTTTAACAACTTAAATAAAGGGAGCGCCCGCTCTCCTAACCTGGATATGAAACGACTCAGGGCCGCTACACAACCAGTGAGTCTCGCACATCCTTGAGTTTCCTAGGGGTGCATCTCCTCTATTGCCTTTATCTTAGCGGGGTTGGCCTCAATGCCTCGGGCGAGACCAAAAACCTCAACAGCTTGCCTGCCGGTACCCCGAACAAGCATTTCTCTGGGTTCAGCTTCATGCGGGAGGACCGGAGATTATGAATGTCTCGGCCAAATCCGAGAGCAAGGTCGTTTGATCCCGAGATTTGACTACGAGATCATCGACGTACGCCTCAACATTGTGCCCTATTTGGTCTTTCAACGTGATGCGGACACCACGTTGAAAAGTGGACATGGCATTTTTTAAACCAAAGGGCATAGACATGTAGCAAAATGTACCCACAGGAAGTTTTCTCCTCATCCTCTATAGCCATGCGAAATTGATGATAGCCAGAATATGCATCTAGGAAGCATAAAAGGTCGCACCCCGCAGTGGAGTCGACTATCTGGTCTATTCGAGGTAGAGGGTAGGGGTCTTTGGGACATGCCTTGTTGAGGTCGGTGTAGTCGATGCACATGCGCAGCTTGTGGTTGGCCTTCGGGACGACCACCGGGTTTGCCAACCATTCCGGATGCAGCACCTCCCGGATGAAGCCGGCCTCCTCGAGCCGTGCCACCTCTTCGCGGATGAACGCCTGCCGCTCCGGGGCCTGCCGCCTCACCTTTTGCCACACCGGGCGTGCGTCCGGCCGTACACAAGTCGATGCTCGATCACCTCCTGGGGACCCCGGCATATCCGACGGCTTCCAAGCAAACACGTCGACATTCGCCCGCAGGGAGGAGACGAGCGCGTCTTCCTATTTGGGGTCCAAGCTGCCACCAATGTTGGCGGTGTTGGACGGGTCGTCACCCAAACGGATAGACTTAATCACCACCTCATCGGCAGAGGTGATGCGTTGCTTCGGGGCCCGGGAACCCGACGTCTCCCCTTGGGGGCCCTTGGGTTCGACGCGGTCGGCCGCCGCGATGTCGTCCACGCGCGCTTCCGCACAGTCCAGCGCCGTTTTAACGTCGGCGTGGATGGTGATGGGGCCTCCGGGGCCCGGCATCTTGAGCTGGCGGTAGGCATAATGGGTAGTCGCCATGAACTTCACCAACGCTGGCCTCCCGAGCACGGCATTGTAGGGCAGATTGAGATCCGCCACATCGAAGTCGATCCGCTCGGTGCGGAAATTAGCGGGGGCCCCAAAGGTGACCGGCAGAGCGATCTGCCCAAGGGGCCACACCTTCCCGGGCGTCACCCCGATGATGGGGTAAGAGGGCCCGAGCACCATTTCCGGGGCCTTGATTGCATCAAAGGCCTTCCGAGGATAGTATGTTGAGGGCCGCACCTCCGTCAATTAAGACCCGGCGACCCCGACGCGTGCATGGTGGGGAGGTCACGAGGGCCAAGTGGCGCTACGCGCAATGCTCCCTGGGTGGTCGGTTTGGACAAAGGTGATGGGCACCTCTGCCCAGCGCGACCTTCGGGCCGCCTCGTGAGACGGCACAACTGCAAGGAGCTCGCGTCTCATGGACTTGAGGCTCCGGCGAGATACCTGGGCACCTGCACCACCGTCGATGGTGGCAACGACATGCTGGGGGTCTTGGTAGCCCAGGTTGTCATCGTCATCCCCGGCCGGGGCCGCATCCTTGGCCTCCTCTCGCCGGTTGTCCGAACGCTCCGCCGGGGCCTTGCCCTTACGGCAGATTTCCTTCTCGTTCTCCCTCCGCTCCTGCTCGTACTTTTGCACCCGCTCGGCCAGATTCTTGACCGAACGACATTCGGAGAGGTCGTAGTGGGAGGTTTTGGTGCACCATGCACCATTTGTCCTCGACCCGCCCCTGGGGGCGAGGATCCGGGGACTGCCTACGGTTGCCCGCGGGCTTGCCCTTCCGTGAGGGCTTCTCCGCCCCGTCAGCGGCGAGGATGTGACCCTCCTCGCCACCGCGTGATGGCCTGCGCTTCCGTCGCCGTTCGCGTCGCTCTTCACGGGACGCGGAGGGCGCAGCGCCGGTGGAGGCCGGGGTAGGATTCCTAGGATTCCAAACCCGAGCCTCCTCCTTGCGGGCCATCCGGTCTGCGAGCTCGAAGAGCTCTGTGGTAGTCCGTGGGGCCTTGGATTCGATCTTCTCCAGCATAATGTCGTGGCATACGCCACTCCGGAAGGCGAAGATCACTGCATGGTCAGCAATGGAGGGTATGGTGTTGCTACCTGGCAAAAATGCTGAATGTATTTGCGCAGGGACTCGTCCTTCCCTCGTCGGACCATGTGAAGGTCCGCCTCTACACCCGGGCGCGGGTACGTGCCTTAGAAATTGGAGGTGAACTGGCGGCACAAGTCATCCCAAGAAGTGACTGACCGGGCCGACAGATTCATTAGCCAAGAGCGGGCCTGGCCCTTGAGCGCCATGGGAAAGAAGTTAGCCATGACGTGCTCGTCACCTCCAGCAGCCTCAATGGCTGTGGTGTAAATCTGAAGGAACTCGGTAGGGTTAACCGAGCCGTCGTATTTCTCCGTAAGGGCCGACCTAAACTTGTTGGGCCAGCGCACGTTACGGAGGTTGGCAACGAGGCCCGGCAGCCATTGCCGCCGGAGGGGCAACAATGGCTGCGGGCCTCGTTGGGCATCACGGAGCCTCCGCTGCGGCGGCCATCGCGCCGCTCGCCGTCCGCCGAGGGGCTCCATTTGCGGGAGGGCCGCTGCGGCCGCTCGCCGAGTGGTGGCGCCTCCCGACGAGGAGGCGCAATCCGGTGCCCGTCCCATGCGGCGCTCGTCGCGGCCGCTCGATGCGGAGGCGGGCGTCCGCTCGCGTATGCAGATCCCGGGCTTCCACTGGCCGCCCGAGAGGTTCTCCTCCGCCCTTGCGGCAGCCGCCGCCCTTCGAGCCCGTCGCCGAAAGGAAGAGCTTACCGCGGCATATGAACCGCGTGGTTGGTGGCGGAGGAAGCGAGGTCAGCGGCACCGGCGCCGGGCCGTGCCTACGAGCTTCGCCACGTCGTCGAACCACCTCCCGGCGTTGGATCCTTCGCCGGGGTGACCGGGGGTGGTGCAAAAGAGCTTCTACCGCCGCAGGGCACCCTCGGAGTGCCAAACTCCAGCGGCGGTGGATGTCACCTCGGCGAGGCTCGCCGCATGCCCGCTGGGGCGTGGCCTGGGTCCCGCGGGCGTTGCCACCCGCGGGATGTCCGGGCCCCTCCGCCCACAACCGCCGCTTCATCGGGGGGCAGAGGAGGTGGCGCGGGCGCTGCGGCCGTTGTCGGCATCAGCGGTGGTGAGGGAGACGAAGATCCTTCCCCCTTCGAGCGGAGGTGGCAAAAGTTGGGGCCGTGCTCGCCCGCTCAACCTCTTCTCGCCACCTCGTTGGCCAGGTCACGCCGCGCGCGCGAGCGAGCCCGACACGGAGCGTAGGTCGCGGCCGTGGACCATGGCGGAGACGGGGAGAGAGGATTCCCGCCAAAAAATGGGTGGAAAACAGGAGTTTAGATCAAACACAGTGCGCTCCCCCTACCTGGCGCGCCAGCTGTCGATGTCGTAGATCGACACGCAGGGATCCAGAGGACCCCCTTTTTTGGTTCGGCACGGGGAGCGGTGTATCCTGGTTTAAACTCGCGGTGAGAATGAGATAATGCAGAGGAGGCGGGAAGGAAAAAACCAAGATCGCGGAGGCACGAGGGTTTATACAGGTTTGAGCCACCGGCGTGGTGTAATACCCTACTCCTGTTTGTATGTGGTATATGGGGCGAATTGCCAAGAACAAAGGGAATATTCTTCTCCCTTCCCAGTCAGTGGTGGACGAGAAATTGCTACAAGCTAGTTGCTGCCCAGAAGTGAACAACTTAGAGTAGGTCAACCTATCAAAGAACCAACCACCGTTTTATGATGGACTTGGGTCTCCTTTTTATAGTATAAGGGAACACCACAGTAGTCCCAACTTCTCTCTACTCACTCCACGCGAGGGAGTGGTGTTTATCTTGTCTTGTCTGAGGAGCCATTCCATACCGCTCCTTCCCGTTTGCGCGTCATGATAAATGGAAAAAAGGGGTGATCGTCGTGGTGGCCATGCTGCTGACGCGATGATGGCTTGCCTACTTACTCCGACGGGACCCACTGGTCAGTGACCCATTCCGCGGGTAGGTACTGGCACCACGTCTCCTGTCCTCTCTCTCTCTCTCCCACGCGGCCGCCCAATGCATTAAATGCGACTGGACAGGGCGTGAGAGGGGCGTGCGCGGAGTGGGTGTGCGGCCATACCGCGGTCTTAGTCAAAGACTTTAGGCCTCCTTTGCCTCGTGACAAGCAAAAAGGGGTGATGATGAGAGCGAGTGACAGCCGTGCCTCACATCGCATTGAATGCGGTGTGGCAGACGCTCAGCTCCCCTCCTTTTTGAGCATTAAATGGGTTGGTTGGTAGTTGGACTCGCCCCTCTCTCAGAGAGGTACGGGGTGAGGGATGGGGGGTCCGGGTGATCCCGGACCTTTCCGACCGGGGGTCCGGGTGATCCCGGATCCTGCCGTCTGGGAGCACGGTGGCCTCTGGGCAGCCTCCGGGCCGGCCCCTTCTGGGGCGACCACGTGGCCGCCCGTGGCCGATGCTCGCCTAAGTCATTCAGGGCGTAACTTTGGCACTCCTGGACGGGCAAAGGCGCCTTCCTTTTTCTCAGATGCCACTCCCCTGACATACCCCGGGGCCCATATCACCGACACAGGTGGACCCACCTTTTTTTGCTACGATGTCACGTAGGCGCCACATTGGATAAAGACCCAGCCAACGTGCTATGTAGGATGAAACCACTATTCAAACCACTCGAGAAGGTAAATTTGTCTGATTTTCATAGTTGAGAGAGCATCTATACCCGGTTTTATGGTTGAGTGATGTGATCCGATCGAGGCATGGTTGAGGGAGGTAAATTATACTTATTCCAAATACAGTTAGAATTAATTGGACTGTGCGTGTGTAGGTCATGGTTCTTGACATGGGCCGCCACACCCTGTCAGCTGCTGTGGTCGAAGAAAGCTACTAAAGGCCTACGGAAGACAGCCTTGGCATTCGCATGACTGATCAAGATGGGCCAAAATGTTTTGCTAGTTCTAGCGCATTGCATGATCACATCTGAACCTCGAAAACAAATATTTATGGCATTTGAGTTAGACGTTTTTTACCCTTCATCAGGCAAGTAACAAAAAAATGTAATGGAGAATATGAACACGACAATGGTCGATGAGCACTCTCGTATTCCTTCCTGCCAGGGACGGTGCCAGGATTTTTACATGGGGTATGCCAAACAAAAAAAATTCATATGGATTATTTGGCACACAAATTAGTGCAATATTGAGAGAACTGCAAAAGATCCTGATCCTGAACCAATGACCAGCCTCATTGAAAATCATATTTGAAAGAATATAATCAGTTATGCTCAACACCACGGTTTTCCAATCATTGAAGTCCTCATAAGATTTAGTATTATGCTAACCGCTAAACAGATAGTATATACAACGTGAAGCAACAATGATTAAACCAATAATTAACTCTAGTTCCAGCGATGACAACTTAATCCAGGTATACCCCTTTCTACTTCAAGGTCATTAAGGCATTAAGCAACTCTGTGTCACAAATTGCCTTTTGACCAAAGAGCCAACTTCCATTATTCATCAAAAGAGATGAGTAATTATGCAATGCTAACCACAAAAGGCAAAAGGCAGTAGAAAAAATATGCACCCGACAAAAAACAAAACCATCCAAAAATAGTTTTCATTCTAAGAAAAAAACAAAACCATCCAAAAATAGTTTTCATTCTAAGAAAACCACCAAGAAGAATTCTCCTCTGAATCTAAAGATGAACCATGAACAGAACAGGAGGGGCGAAAATTTTTCGAAAGCTAGAGTAAACCAAGTCGCCGACACCCGTCCTGGCAAAACCACAACCAAAATCCATCCAAACAAAACCGTAAAAGATCCCAATGTCCCTAGAACGAAGTCCCCATGCCACTAACAGTTTCCAAACATCGCAAAAAATCCCCAAAACCCAAATCATCCCAACGTAAGGCACCCTAGCACAATACTAGTATGCAAGCAGAGAAGAAACGAACATGCGCCGACTCGATTCAAGAGCTTGAAAATTGAACAAGGAGGGAAGAGAGAGACAAGAGAGACGAACTCACTCATCGGATCGATTCGGCGCCGAGTCGATGGGGCGTCGAGGAGGAGCCGTTGCGCTGCGTCGGGAGAGCCGCACGGGAGAGCCGCCGGGCCGGGAGGAGTCGCGCCGCCGCGCCGGGAGAGCCGCGTGCCCGTGCCGGGCCTGGGAGCCGCAGTGGAGGACAACGACATTGCAGAGGAGAGAGAGAGCCGCGCGTGTCGTCGCCGGATAGGAGGAGAGGGAGCCGCGCGTCGGGAGCGTCGTCGCACCGGAGCCACACGCCGCGCCGCCGGGGATTAGGGTTTCGTCTCGTGCGTGCGTGGAGTGGCCGAGTCGGGCGCAGCGGAGGCGGGAGAGGTTTTTTGTTTTTTAATCTTTCTTGCTTGTTGCCTTGTTGGGTGGGGTATTTTCCTTATTGGGCTAGACCTAGGGTATGCCACACCATACCCGTGCGCCCACTGGATCCGCCCGCTTCCCGCATGGACAACGGACACAACATGTGCTTTTGCCATCGACGCTCGAGGCCTCATTTTGCAACACACTAAGTTTTATAAGATTTTAGTGAGAATCTCACTCTTCATTTCTCATAAAAATTAGATTTCCAAACAACTCTTAATTTGAACGAATGAATTAAGGCCCCGTTTGGTAGAGATACTCCTCCCGATTCTCAACGTAATCGAGAATCGCCGCCAAACAGATTATTTTGTAATCGATTCTGAGAAGAATCACTTCAAGTGATTCAACAGCTTTACATAGGGAGTGAGAATTACCTAAAAGCAGCTTCCTCGAATCACCAAACCGCTCCAAAGAATCACCAAAAATCACCTAAAATATTTATTATAATTATTACTTTATTATATCGATTCGATTCTTCCGAATCCGATTCGAGAATCGAATCTGAATCGAGAATCATGTAATCGTGAGCTACTAAACGGCTCGCTATTTCTAAGCTCGACCTCTGACCTCTAAACCCCTGGTAATATCCCAGTTTCTTTGCTCCAGTTTTCTTAATTACTATAAAATACAATCGTTCTCCCCTTTCCTTTCCTTTCTCATGAAAAGAAACGATATCTCCCCTTAAAAACACTCTAAAAACTCGTGAAAAACAATAAAAATAAAACTGAATTACTTTTTTTATCTTCGTATCCGTTACAAGATACGAACATGCAATAAACCAAACATAAGAGTTTTTGGACATTCGACTTTAGAGTTCGCGCGGGAGTTCTGTACGCGCCAACTGCAATTGTGTAGTGTAGAGTACAAACTGCAAAACAAAAAAGAAAGTTTACCGGATGAACCGCACGAGGCCCCGACACAACCAAACAAACGTCTGACGTCGTTTCACCCTGCTGCTCCGGCCCAAACCCTTCTCTCGCTCACATTGATATCCCTCTCTCCTTGGAAGGAGACGCGTCTGCTGCTCGCAAGCCCCCCCAAAGGCCAAAACCCTCGCCACCTCTGCTTGCGCCGCGCGATCGCGAGCTCCCTCCCTCCCTGCCCGCCCTAATGCCCCCATCGACGCCCAAGCGGCGGCGCGGCGGCTCCGCGCGATCCCGCGGCCGGAAGAAGCAGAAGCGCCTCGACGCCATCCACGATGTCGCGCCGTTATCCGCCCCTCCCGCCGGTGCCGGCGGCGGCGAGAGCGAGGATTCCGACGCGGAGGGCCCCCGCCGGAGCACGCGGGTGCGCCGCGCGCCGGCCCTGCTCGACACTTCTCCGCTCCCTTCCCCGCGCCGTAAGAGGGCGCGCGGCGGCGGCGGCGTGGCCGGGTCGAGCGGCCGGAGCTCGCGGAGGAGAACCCGAGGTAGGGCGCGGGCCGAGGCGGGGGCTGCCCGCGAGATTGGCGAGGAAGAGGAGGAGGAAGACGACGAGGCGGGGAGTGTGGTGTGGCGCTCTCGGCTGCGGGATAGGGTCAAGGGGAAGGCTAGGCTTGATAGGCGAGTTAGGAGCCTGTGGTTCGACGAGGACTACGAGGTGGAGATGAAGGAGGGGGAGGAGGAGGAGGAGGAGGAGGACGACGACGAGCAGGTTAGGACATTGGTGGTGGACGTGCGGGAGGGGGCTGAGGAAGAGGGAATGGGCGAGGGAAGTGGAGGCTTGCCAATGCGAGGGAAGGAAGTGAGGAATAGGGAAATCAATCTAACTATCGATTTGAATGTCGAAGAACATGAGGTTGTGGAGGGTGTCAATGTGGTGGAAGGGGAAGACGAGGAAAAAGGAGGCGAAGCGGATGAGGAGAAAGGAGAAGCAATTGGTACTGGAAATGACCTAGACGAAGGCAAACATGAGGAGGTAGGGGACGAAGAGGGTTTTCATGGGAAGGAGAGAACTGAAGAGCTGGAATCACCAGTACTAGAAGGGCGAAATGGTGATGAGCTACCTTGCAACGAGAATAATGATGAGGATGGCGCTGGCAGTTCACACGAACATGAGCATCTTGATGTGCAAAATGAGCAGACTGTGGAAGAGAGCAACCATTGTGTTGAGCAGCAAATGGAACTGGATGTTTCTAGTCCTAGTGAGCAATTGAATGAGGTTCAGCAGGATGGACAGACAGGTGGTGTCCCAAATGTAGTACCGCCTGAGGAGGCTCCAAAGGAAGGAGTCCGCAAATTTTTCGTTTCGGAAGAAAAACAGGGAACCACACAGATTAAAGAAGGGAGACGGTGTGGGCTCTGTGGAGGAGGGACTGATGGGAGACCACCTAAGGTTGCATTACATGATACAGTTGACAGCGATAATGAGGCCTATGAGGGGGCTTTGCCTTCAGAGGATCCAAACTATGATATGTGGGATGGGTTCGGTGATGATCCTGGGTGGCTCGGAAGGTTATTGGGTCCAATACATGATCAATTTGGCATTGCTCGTGTCTGGGTTCATCAGAACTGTGCAGTTTGGAGTCCTGAGGTTTGTCCCACATTATATTTCAAAATTTTCTTGCCCCCACACTATTGCTGTACCTTCTGCCTTATACAGGCTGCAATGCCCTGACACTGGCTCATCGCTTCCTCGTGATTTTCATGACCATATTCTCTAAAACAATATGCCCCAATACGTGTTTTGGGATTATCATTGGTTACTCTGGACATTGGATTGCCGATTGAAAAAAAATATGATGTGTTGCAAGCAAAACAAGTGAAATGCTGCAAACATAGTGCATGCTTTGACCTTTTGATTTTGATGTAATGGAATGGGATTATGAAATACTTGCTTTTGTCATATTTTCAGGTTTACTTTGCTGGTTTGGGGTGCCTAAAAAATGTAAGAGCAGCACTTTGCCGTGGAAGGCTTTTGAAGTGCAGTCGATGTGGCAGACCTGGTGCAACTATTGGGTGTCGAGTTGATCGATGTCCAAAAACCTACCATTTGGTAATTGATTTTTACTGAAACAACATATCACCATTCTATTGTTGCCCTTTAGCCTTTAATATGCATTAACCTCTTCGATTTGTAGCCTTGTAGTCGAGCAGAAGCCTGTATATTTGACCACCGGAAGTTTCTTATAGCCTGCAATGATCATCGACATTACTTCCAACCTCAAGGAGATAAGTATGTTGAACTACTCAGGAAAATGAAGATAAAAAAGATGAAGGCAGATACCAGAAAGGTGTCACATGATGCATGGAGAAAGGACATAGAGGCTGAAGAAAAATGGTTAGAGAACTGTGGAGAAGATGAGGAATTCTTGAAACGTGAGGGGAAGAGGCTAAACAGAGATCTTTTGAGAATAGCACCTGTTTACATAGGAGGGTCTTCTGAAAACGAAAAGGCGTACCATGGCTGGGAGTCTGTTGCTGGGCTCAGTAATGTTATTCAGAGCATGAAGGAAGTGGTGATACTGCCTCTTCTATATCCTGAGTTTTTTAGTTCTTTAGGTCTCACACCTCCAAGAGGTGTTCTGCTGCATGGCCATCCTGGTACTGGTAAAACACTTGTAGTACGTGCACTAATAGGGGCATGCTCTCAGGGGAACAGAAGGATTGCTTATTTTGCTCGAAAAGGTGCTGATTGTTTGGGAAAGTATGTTGGCGATGCTGAGAGACAATTAAGACTTCTATTTCAGGTAGCTGAAAGATGTCAACCTTCTATCATATTTTTTGATGAGATAGATGGCTTAGCACCTTCTAGATCCAGACGACAAGACCAGACACACAATTCAGTTGTGGCAACTTTGCTTTCATTGCTTGATGGTTTAAAATCACGGGGTTCAGTTATAGTAATTGGCGCGACAAATCGTCCTGATGCTATTGATCCTGCTCTTAGGAGGCCAGGAAGATTTGACCGTGAGATATACTTCCCGCTCCCGACCTTTGAGGATAGATCTGCTATTCTTTCATTGCACACAAAAAACTGGCCAAGTCCTATTTCAGGTGCATTCCTCTCAGTTATTGCAAGCCAAACTGTTGGATATGCTGGTGCTGATCTGCAGTCAATTTGCACCCAAGCTGCAATAAACGCTTTGAAAAGGACTTGCCCATTGCAGGAAATCTTACGCTATGCAGAGAGAGGATTTGAGCATGGGCGACTTCCTCTACCATCAATTCTTGTGGAGGAAAGGGACTGGCTTGCTGCTCTTGCAGCTGCTCCCCCACCCTGCTCACAAAGAGAAGCAGGGATTGCTGCAAATGATCTAGTTTCCTCTCCTCTTGTATCCTATCTTGTGCCATGCCTTCTTAAACCATTGCTGCACCTTTTTATCTCCCTTTTTTTGGATGAGCGAATCTGGTTACCTTCATCTCTTCTGAAGGCATTTGCCTCTATTAAGCAAGTTATCTTCTCATCTATGGAGAAGAACAATGTACCTCACACATTTTGGTCTTCCTATCTCCCATCTTTGATACAACAGAAAGATATTGCAAAAAGAATTGCATCAATCTTGTCAAGCTATGGTCTAATAGCTACTCAACTAGGAAACCATGATTCTGTGTTAAATCACAATGAACAGCATGAGAAGTTTGACGCCCACAGATTGAATTCCACTGGTTCTCACACAAAAGGAGGTTTAGCACACAAATTGTCAGGATTTAGAGCTTTAGTTGCTGGAGCGCCCAGATCAGGCCAACAACATCTGATCCGTTGCCTTCTACATGGTTTTGTGGGTCAGACTGTAATACACAAGCTTGATCTTGCAACTATGGCACAGGACGGAAACGGTGATATTCTTAGTGGGCTCACACAAATTCTTCGTAAGTTTCTTTATTTTCTTTATCTCATAATTGTTACTGAAAGGCATTCTCCACATATATGTGATAATACTGTGTGTATGCATGACTCTGAGGTTATATGAAATGCATGCTTGCTCCACAGTTATCTGCACAGAAGAATCAATTATAACTCTCTTTAAGCTTAAATCTGTTACTGCATTATCATGGCACTACTGTTGCCTATCCATATTTCCCATTTCCCAATAGCTGCAATGGCATATAAGACATCTGACTTTTCTTGTTTTGACTTCGTCGTTCTCTATCTGTACTTTCTAGTATATAAGTGTAACCACAAGGAGGCACCACATTTAGCCATGTCATCAAAACAGTTTGAACCGATGGATCGGCGAGTCTTTGCAGTACTAGCCATTAGATGAAAGTCCCTTCCACTTCCCTACCAATTAAACAACGACATTAATCTCTGGTTCACACATTTAAAGACTCTTTAATCTAGCAGTCAATTAGACAATAATGCCATCATGTCATATCGTTTTACCATTCCAACCATCTTCCAATCAATTTTACATGCATATACTAATGAAAAATGTATTTGTATATATAGGAAGCAGATATATTTGTTTCCTTGACAATGCATTTATTAAAATTATACATCACCAACTTTATCTCAGTTTATCACCATTATTATTGTATATTTTACTTCAATTCACACATAAATCTCCTAGATCTATCATACCACTCTACCAATTATCTTCATCAACTCAAATTTCATCCAAAAGTTGTTTCTATAGACTCCCGTAGCAATGCGCGGGGTATCATCTAGTTTCTACTCACATTCTACACCATATCTGTATCTGCCATTCCTGTTCCTATTTATTATATCTATTTTTGACAGGAAGTCCTGTTCCTATTTATTGCTTCATATACATCATGCTCTTTCTAAAATATTCTTCATAAAACTTCCATATAGACTCTTCATTTGTTTGTTCTCCTTTTGTTTTATCTATTCAACACTTCTGTACATGGTCTTAGATGGTTAATTAACATTAGGAGCTTTTCTGGATCTAACATTTGATCATTTTCCAAGAACAAACTATGTATGTCATAGCTATCATCTTCAGATATACTACAATACTGATGAGAGTGTGCTACGCCTATCCGATGTGGGGAACCAGCCATTCACAACCTGAACTTATTTTGGACTAGCAGTACCTACTCAGTTCAAAAGTAGAATACTGTTTAACTGAGAACAGTAATTAGATGAAGTTAGATATGTTTTCAAGTTGGATCTTTCTGTTGACTCAAAGTTTATACTCTTTGGGGGTGTTCTTTTAAGTCCTCGTGATGCATATACCTCAATGTTGCAATAGCTCCTAAGTACAAGTTCATCGCAATTTAGAAAGTGATTTAAATTATTTCTAATTATGTTTTTTCACTACAATTTAAGATAGTTGAGTCAAACTGGAGTTTTAGCATTTGAGATTGAATTTATTTCCATTTAGCATTTGAGCTGCATATTGTCAAATTATATTGTTGAAGACAAATTCACATATGGTCTGAAGATTCCTGCACTATGCTAAATAGTTTATATTTTTGGAAGCCATTGCCCAGTAATGATTCAATTGCAATCAATATAGTGGAGATGCATTTTTTGAAGATCATGCAAGAAATTAAACTGAGTGTTTTTAGTTACAACAGAATTATTCTATGACCCAATTCCACTTCAAGTTGAAGTGAAATGATATATTTACTTAATGTATTACCCTATTAGTATTCTTCATTTCTTTCCAGTGAAATGGGCAAATAATCATGTATTTTACTTTTGCTTGACCAGTAAAATGCCTTAATCTTGGAAGATGCATAATCTATATGCCTAGAATTGATTTGTGGGCCATCGATAAGGTCCATGAACAAGAAGCAGAAGATCATGTGCTCAATGTGGGAACGAGCAAGTCAGGGTCCACGCCGGTAAAAAATATTCAAAAATGTTCTGAAGTCTGGAATGCGTTGGTTGATCAGATGGGTTCATTGTTAGCTTCTGTATCCATCAGTGTTCTGGTAAGTTTCTATTCTTGTCACATGCTTCTTCAATTCTTTTTTCTTTGAATATTTTCGGTATGTATGCATATCCTTACTGTATTTTTCTCAGCGGTAATGCTACACGTACTAAAAATTTCTTACAAACTTCTTACTAACAAAAATCTCAACCGTTTGATTGAGTCCATAGGAAGTTATAAAAAGTCAAGCTTCAATCACAACATGACAATCAATGTTTGTAAAGAGTTTGTAAAACAAAATTAGTACGCATATCATTTTCCTTTTCTCAAAATGTTTACAAATGAATTGTGCATGGTGCATTTATGAATAATATATTGAGATTTTAGTAGGTTCATTAGCATGATGACTAGCAATAGCTGAAAATGCAGGTATTGAAATTTTTATTCAGGCATATAATCACCTATTTTGTACTTTATCCTTCCGAATATGTATAATAATCTAAACAAACAATAATTTCAGAAACAATGATACGTCCTTAGGAAAAAAATACAAATTTAATGAACTGAAGTGCTGTTCAAGTGTTAATAATAAAAATAATTTAATGCATAGTCATAGTAGATAATCAGTTGACAGCTATTGTCTTGACTAGTACACAAGTTTCTTCTCTGGGATTTCATTTTCAAATTAAAAAAAGGGAGGAAACAGAAGCTGGAACATATGGCCCATTTATCAGATGATATTGTAAGAAGTAGTGTCAGAGGAAAAACTTAAAAAGAAAACTGACTGTAATATAAAACCAAGGACTCATTTGACCTCTTGAGTAGTGATATATTCTGTTCTACTTGCTGCAGAATGTAATTAAGAGAATGTTTACGTTTCTAGTAGAAAATGTGTTGCTACAAAGAGGCTAGGCTTCAGTTAACATATAAAAAGTGTAGAACAAATCATTGCTTAACAAGTGTTACACTTGCAAACTGCTTAGCTGTTAATTTATTCTGGATTACTTCTGTGCAAACGGCGAGCAGATTGGCCCCATTTGTTACCGTGTGAATTTTCATATTATGATCATCTAGAACACACTGAATTTGCTATTGGCCATTACCCTTGATTTTCTGATGATAAACCCTGATTTGCTCGGACTTAGATTTAGTGATATATATATTTATGAACCACTTCTGGATATTTACACCAAAAAATTGGGCATTTAGCTGATAATTCGTTTTACAGGCCACCAGTGAACTGAAGTTTCAAGATCTCCCTAGTGGAGTAAGACATTTCTTCAGCACACATGTTGTAGATAAATGTCTTGCTTCTTCAGAACACACAATACCAAGGTTCTCTGTGAATGTTGACAGCTACTTTAGCTGGGATGAGGTTATTGACGCATGCTGTTTGCGGATATCACAGGATTTAGTTCAGCAGCATGTTCAACTTTTGCATGACAGGGCTCATAAGAATCATGATGAACAGAAAGAAGTCTTTGTTCCCATGGAAATTAGTGCACCAGGTGAATATAGGTCCAGTGGGAGTAAGGAAGCCAGCATGTTAAGGAAATATCCAGTGGACAATCATCCCTCATGTGAGGTTTCTTCAAGAGAGCATCCTACTCAGCTGGGCACATATAATGCTCAGCAAGAGCCACCAATATCTAATGTGGAAGATAAAGAGGACTATACTGAGAAAATTGATTTCAATGCGAAAGTCACAACAAATTGTTCTAATAGAATTGTTAAGGACAGTGAATCACTAGCTATTATGGCCTTTGGGATTCAGATACTACAGCACCCGCAGTTCTCTAAACTTTGTTGGGTTACATCGAAACTACGGGATGGTCCCTGCACTGATATAAATGGACCATGGAAAGGCTGGCCATTTAATTCCTGCTTATTACAAAGGACTACATCACCTGATAAGTCATTATCTGGAGGAAACAATGGTCTTAAGGGCAAGGAAAAGATTCCATGTGTGAGAGGACTTGTTGCTGTTGGTCTATTAGCATATAGAGGTGTTTATGCATCTGTCTTGGAAGTCTGTGCTGAGGTGAGAAAGGTCTTGGAACTGTTAGTTGGACAGATCCGAACTAAAATTTTGGAAAAGAGAAGTCGATATCGGTACTTCCATATTCTGTCTCAAGTTGCTTATCTGGACGATATCATGAGCAGCTGGGCATACACCTTTCAAAGGTAGGCAATGGGCTGTATCTTTGTGTTTGTTTCTATTGATTGTCACATTATTGTCTCTTTTTGAAGTCAGTAAAGTACACTTCTTGCAGTCAGCAAAAAAAAAAGCCAGTACTTCATACTGCTGTTTCATTACAAAATTGTCCTGATATTTTTCTTTCGATTTGTCTACAGATTACATAGTGGTAACAGGAGAGTAAAAACAGGTCCAAAGATAACTGTTGGAAAGTCATCCACAAAAGAACGTCAAGGCGACAGCAACACTGCAGAAACAAACATACTTGGTGCTCCTGCTGGCTGCTCTGATGCCCAAGGCACTCCTGCCCAACATAGAGATGACCTTCAAGTTGTTCCTGCTCGCTGCCCTAGTGAGATGCAAGAGAATTCAGTCCAACATACTCCAGACCATCTTGAAATCCATGACATTGTCTGTGACCTTGACAATGATAATGTGACATCTATATCTAGCATTGATGCAGTGGAACCTGATCTTATCCATTCAGCTTCACTTGATGTGCACACAGATTCACTTACACCAGCAGATGCAGTAATAAATAATGGCAAATCTTGTGGGGTTGACAATGATGGACAAATGTCCAGAGTAATCTATAGTGTAGAAAACTGCATATCTGATGTTGAAAGACCTGAAAGCCACACAGTATCTGTTGAGGATTTCAATGAGTTGCAAAGGAGAAATTCTGTTGCATCCTCAACTAGTACCGACAATGCAGGAACATCCAGGAACTTAGTGTCTTCTGAAGCTCATGGAAGTGGCAAGGTGCGGAATACTGTTTTTCCTGTGGATGATGTCAAATTAGGTCACTTGATTAATCGTCAATCACAGGATACCATGAAAAATCTCTCAGTTCTGAAATCTCCATGTCTCTACAAATGTTGCCCTGTGTGTTTCAATGCTGTTTATAAGATAGTTCATGATATTCTTTCAAATTCAGTAAGGCCTAGTCTGCATTGCTTAGCAGTTGATGATATGCATGACCTTTTGTCGTCATGGTCAGTGAACCTACTAGCAACAGCTAGAAAATGTTATAGTTCTCAAGGTATAGTTGGTTGTGAAGAAAATTCTGGAGGACATTGTGTTTGTCACAGTTATATTGGTTCTATTCCAAGGGAGTGCACATGCCATGTGGAAAGCAATGAAGATGCTGGAACTATAAACGATGAGAGCTATTATTTAAGTGGACAACCATTAAGTTTTTTCTTTAAAGATGGTGTATTGATACCATCAGATATCACTGCAGTAACTACGCTTCATTGCAGTTATATGAGATTATGTGTTTGCTCGTTACCAGGTTCAATTTCTATGTTCAATCGGAGCTTGAGTTGATGTGATTGTGTGATGCAGATACTTCAACGCTAAAGATACCACAGTTCTGATCTTTTTCCAGTTGTGGCCCATCTTCGGTGTTTACCAGGTCTTGTGCACTCTCATGGGATTTTGCTTGTCTCCCCAGTGGTAGCAGCTAGTTCATTGCGATTACACCTCCTTGATGCAAATCCCAAGCTAGCCTTCTGCAAATAAATTGCCTTTATCGGTTAAGTTCAGCAGTTGAATGTTGGCTTGTATAGTTTTTGGGAAACCTGGATTAACCAAAGAGAAACGATGCTATTGATTTTGTGTCTGTGAAGTGGTTCTGTTGTATACACAGTCTACTGTTACTGATGTTGGAATCTTTAAACTAGCTGATCTGTGATGCATTCTCAAATCTCATTGTATTATGTATTATAGCTCAATTAAATCATTGAATTGATCAGTTGAAACAAGATTGACAAGTATCTACAATGTCCAGTTGTACCTTCAGACTGGTTACTGGTATGCTTTCCAACGAGCGATTAACATTTAACTGCATAGTTATGTACAATTTTGAGCACAATGTTACTTAGAAATGCTTAAGAAATTATGGTTTCCATGCTTCTTAGAATGTAGTCATGTATATATTTCCAAAGAAGGCCAAATTTTTGGCAATAAAATTAATGTTCAAAAAAGTATTTTACTGATTTGGTGTTGTTGGCATGGAAAACTTCGTTATATGGATAAAGCAGTGAACTCTGATGTGAACTTTATATTGAAGTAGTGGATTATATTAAGTTCATGTACTAATTTGCTTTAATAGGCGTCTTGAACTCTTGTTTCTTTGGTCTTTCACTGAAACAATCAATCAAGTGAGGGCTGATGGATGGGTTTTGTTGTATATTAGACCAAGTGTCCTTACTACCGCCAGTTTCCTGAAGGCCTGAAGTAGCCATGCCATGGCTTGGCTTGGCTAGTTTGTTACATGGTGGTGGTTCATTGCTCTTTTAGCAAAGCAGTTGTACTGGCTATTCTTTGTTGGACAAGTTTAGTTTGAAGGGAGATATACTGTATGTTGGCTTGCCAATTTCATAGTTTTGTCAGCAGAACTGGTACAAACTCATTACTGTAAAAAGGGAGGATTATTATTTGAACAATAAGCATATGATCAACTGATTCTCATTACTACAAAGCTATGAACTGGTACAAAACTGGTCAATATTATATTATTTGAAATGTGGTTATATTTTGTCTATAAACAGGGAAAAGCCTGCTATCTTCCAGTTTGTCAGAAACTGGTTGCCATGTATTTTTAGATTAATTGAAAATTTACATTCAGATGAAGCATACTCCCTACGTCCCAAAATGTAGCAACATTTAGCTACGAATCTAGACAGCTACATGCCTACATTTTGGGATGGAGGGAGTAATCAAGAATTAAGATCGGGTGACGTGAGAATTGTCTGTGATTGAGGTGACCAAGAACCAGCAATAATTAAAATATTACTCTTGGGATTCTGAATCTTGGTTATAAACTGCAGGCAAACCGTTTTTTCCCCTGATGTTTGTGTACATCCTGACTGTTTTTGATTGGGTCTGACTGAAACTGTTTGGACCAGACAACAGCAAATCCCAACTAAATTCAGACCATTTGTGTTACTGTTACCTATGCCGCTGGCTGTATCAGGGAGAAATGCATAGATAATTCCCTTTACTTTGGTATTGTTTCTTGAACCTCTTGTGTCATCTATCATTTAGTACTTTGTTAGACTTGTTTTAACTGGTTTGATCTGCCACAGGGAGTGGCTTTCACACAATAAAGTTTTGACCCTAACATGTATGATATATTGAGATGCCCGAGTCTTGGTGTTTCTAGCAGGAGCTTTGTAACTTCCTTTATGCCTAAGTATTATACTGGCAGGCTGGTGTTGAATGAACTGTGTAATTTGAAACTTGTTATACCAGCCAGTGAAGATCGCTGTTATCAAAGGGTGTGGCGATGGTTTATAGTACTTTCAAAACTTATTCTGAAACAATCTATAGTCTCTGATGGCCTCTTGTTATGAAGTCTTGTTTCTTCCAGCTTTTTCTCAATCAGATTACTCATAGTACCTTTTGTATTGCACTGGTCAGTGAGTATGGAATGCTTATGATAAGAAAGCTCATACTGCAGCATGACAGTTCAAGAGAAGTGACCTTTGCATGTTAGTTCTGGTTAGAACAATCGCTGGTTTATTTTTGAAGAGGAGATAAGATGAGAGAAGGCATGTGGAAAGTGAAAACACTACATGAGATGTTAGGAAGATGCAGATTTGTAAAGAGATGATTAATGGCTTTATGTGTCAACTTTTAGCCTATGGATGATCTTGCTGATTTTTCAAGCCAAAGAAGGTTCGAACGATATTTTTGTTGTCAAGCTAGACAATATGCCATGAAGAAGAGTACTAAACACAAGTAATCTTTTTGCCTCTCCCGTTCAGTTTGCAAATATATACACAGTTGCTTATATGTAGAAGAATTCATAAAATGACATAGGGGGTGTAGTAGAAGCATAAGTTTGACCAATGCCATTTAATGTCAATTATATGCTAAATAAATGGGATTTATTACACTGAATATAAGCTGTGGTTTTGATGTCTCGAAGTTTACTTTGCTCAAATATTATGTCAGGTGCACTTGTGCCCATATTTATTCAAATCTTAGCATTCTAGCTAATAGGGAAGCAATAATTTTTCTTTTTTTTATTTTGACCTTGGGTAGAGGAACTTCCCAGCATATCTCAATTGTGCCTGTAGGTGTCTTGCAGCGGAATATTAGGAAGCACTATTCAATGAATGCACAAGTAAATGAATAGGAAACACTATTTACAACACACTTTTGTGTAGTACTCCATCCGATCCCATAATATAGCTACACTTTGTAGGATTAGGTAGCTATATTTTAGGGCGGAAAGAATAATTTTTAAAACATAAACCACACTCCCATATGCCAGTTGTTGACTAATTTTTATTACATAAACCACACTCCCACACTCCCATTTTGTTCTGCTGTCTGACAAAATTCTCTAAAATATTCATGAGATTGTTATGTGGCTTATGGTTTATCAAACTAGAAGAAAAACATAATGTTGCTATACTGTATATCCATGTCTGGAAGCTAAGTTACAAAACCTATTCAGCTCTCAATCCTTTTTTCTTTTACAAATAGTCAATAGACAGCAATCTCTTATACAACCTCAGAAAACCCAGAGCATTTAATAATAAGACGACAAAATAGCGTAAAGGACATACTCTTTACCACACAAACATGAAAGGAATTTTTATAACACTGTAGTTGCTAGGCTGCATCTGAAAATGCCAAGCACACACAAAAGGTGCAAGGAAGAAAATGAAACGAATATATCTAATATTTCCATTTCATGTTGTAAGGTACATATGATGCAGAATGACATTTGCATTTTGTTACTGTTTTTTTTTCTAAGAGTAGCATGGGACCTATGGGTAGGGGACTAAGCCTTAATTTTTTTCCCACTGATTACAAGTGGTCAAGAGTATGCTGGGTGATAATCTTCATCGTCATATACCATGAGATCTTTTACGATTTGATCCATTGTTGGCCTCTTGCTTCTTTCTTCAAGACATTGAATAGCTGTTTTCACCATCGCTTTTGCTTGATCACAATTGAAATGGCCTTTCAGCCTGCTGTCCACTATAATGTCCAGGTCCGTACCACTGGTGAGCATCTGTTTTACCATCTGCACGAATTGCATCAAGTCTATGTCTTCTTCATCTATTGTTATCCCACTTGAAACTCTAGTCCCAGTCACAATCTCCAGAAGCACAACTCCGTAGCTGTAAACATCAACCTTTGCATTTATTGGCAAATTCAGTGCCCATTCTGGTGCCATATAGCCCATTGTGCCTCTCATATGAGTAAAATAAAAGGTAGAACTGTCTCTCTTTGAAAGTTTGGATAGTCCAAAGTCTGCTATCTTGGCTTCGAAATCTCGGTTCAGCAGTATGTTTTCTGGCTTAACATCACAATGAACAACCCATTCAAGGCATTCATGATGGAGGTAAGCAAGGCCTCTAGCTGTTCCCAAGGCAATCTTGAACCTTTGGCTCCATGAGAGCAATTTCCTGGTGCCACTGTCATCAAAAAGGTACTTATCCAATGACTCATTCTCCACATATTCGTAGACTAATAACCTGTGATGACCCTCTGAGCAAAACCCCCACATTCTGACCAAATTTATGTGATTGATCCTCCCAATTAAAGTCACTTCAGCCCAAAATTCCTCTTCACCCTGTCTAACATCTGTAAGTTTCTTTACCGCTACCACCTTCTTGTCCCCAAGTAGTCCTCTGTAAACTGTACCACTGCCACCTTTTCCTAGTTCTTCTTTAAATTTTCCTGTTGCTTCCACCAATTCACGGTATGTAAACCTCCTGAACTGGCTGGTTATCATTTTGTAACCTTCCTCCATGGACTTGGGTATGTTATGCATTTTTAAAAAAAAGTACCACCCTATCATGATAAAAATTAACTCAACCGCTCCTATTATAGTAGCAAAGATATATAAGTATGCCCACATTATGCTGTCAGAATTTTTTCTGTATGCATCTATGGGTACTAACATATCTTTGGAACCATTTGGCTTGCAGGTAAGACCACGATGTTTGGAGACCAAAGATGTCGAAGCAATGTTCTTAGGAAGTTTGATGTAGTTGTCTCCAGGAAAATATGGATAAACCTGGCCATTGTAGAGCATGTCTTTAGTGTAACATAGACCATCTCCACTTTTGTAGGTGAAAGATAAGCATACGCAACTGTCCATACAAGTCCGCATGCATTCTTCAAACGAGATTGACTTGTTTGAAGTCAGATCAAAGCCATAATAGTCACCATGGGGAATCTTGATGAACGTAAAATCCTCGCGTTGTTGGCCGCAACTCACACTGAATGTTGGCTTGCAGCCTTTGCTCCAGCTCTCATGATCAGTCATCTCGTACCCTGGAGGACAAGTGCATCTGAGACGTGGTGAATACTCGCAAATTCCATTTCTTCCACACAATCCGTGCACATAACACATTTGCACTACACCCTCCCCTGTGATAGTCCAGTTGCCATTGGATGCATTCAAGCTGTACATTCTGAAGTTGCCATCATAATCAATGGTGATCCTTCTCTGTATCCCTAAACCTGAATCCAGGGCTACCATTTGGAACCCGTCGCTTGACAAGAACCTTCCCTCTTCGTCCAGGACGGCTATCTTGCTGCTGTTGAATCTGGTCCGGCCGTTCTGCACCGCGGTGTAGTCTGGACTTGGCCAGTATATGCTTGTGATTTCTGGTCCATTGTACTGGAGCCGGAGGACATTATCATTGTCGAAATACAGGAAATGGTTACCATGTTGGGAGACTAACCTCTTCTCTCTTGTGAGACGCTGCGATGGGAGCAGGGTGTCAGTAGGCCAGTCGAAGCTCTGCCACACGATCTTATCCTCGGAGGCCTTGATTACCAGATTGCCACTGTTGAGCAGAGCCACCGTGGTGTGCTTGCCCCAGCCAGTCTTGCTCTCCCAGACCGTGGTGCCATTGACATCGTTAAGGGCCAGGTTTCCTTCACGGCTCAAGGATATCTTGGAGCCATCGCCGTTCACCGGAAGGCCGGAGTCCGCTGTCCAGACCACCGTCCTGTCGGTGGCATGGGTGAACCAGATGGAGAAGTAGAAGGCGTTTGTGTCGTCTCCAGATGGGTAGAAGCCGCAGGAGAAGGTTGTGTCTGGTGAGACGAGGAAGGTTTCTCCATGATCTACTTGGATTGATGTACCTGTGCCAGTCTGCCATGGTGATGCAGCGCAGCTCAAAAGAACGGAGATGAAGGAAAGAAAGAATGGGCACAGGAAATTACCCATCTGGATTTTGGTGGGTGGGTGGGGGAATAGGGGTGATGAGTGGAAAAGATTGGCTTCTTTGTGCGCGCAGGCTGTAGCTGTGCCCTGTCCCCTGTCCCCTGTGGGCTGTGGGATGTTGTCTTTGGGGGGCATTCAATGGTTCTTGTCAATCATGTGACCATTATCTTTTGAGATTCCCTTATGGTTAACTAAAGGAGGAGATGCCACATTGCCACTACTGGTGAGTTTGGCTGGCTTATTTTCATCTACAGTGTTACTTTGCTCACGTGATCTTGTCAATTGGATTGGATCACCGAGAATCTGTAGTATACTGCTTTTTCGTCTTTATTATTACTTGGCACATCGACTAGGTGTGCTTTTTTTCTTTTTGGTGTCCCTGTGTAACCTCTCCAGCTCTCCTTTGCCTGGAAGAGGTTGAGATTCTCAGCACACATCACATTCGTTCTTTGTTCCACCGAAAGATAGCAAGGATACTGGGATGCTACGAAGAAAGAGCTAGGGAATGTTTGATATTGTTTTAACTTTAAGCTTCAAGTTTTTTATTGAAGCTGAAGTTTGAAGTTGAAGTTGATGAAAAATAATTCGTTCTAATGAAGTGTTTCATATATGTTTGAAGCTGAAACGTTTGATAGAGCTCTATGCTCCATCCTAGCTTCATCTCACCAGGATTCAGAATTTGGTGTCTTGCCAAACATCCTCTATCTCCAGGTATTAATGCCATTTTAAATTGTATCATTATTTACAAAATTAATAAATATGTGTATGCATTTAGTTTATTAGCAAACATTGATAATGTCAGAATTTTGTCAACATCATATTTAACCTATCCTATTAAAATTTATTAAAATCTGACAATGTTGTCAATTTACCAAAATTGTCAAAATTTTAGAAATATTTATTTTAACAGTAATCTGAACATGCCCTATTATTATATATTGGAAAATTATAATTTTGTTTTGTGGACCAACCGATTATATTTCTTAATATATTTCTCAACAACATAGCTGAAGTTTTTGCCCATCCATGTAATTATGAACGGCCAGAACGGATCAGCAGGCTAAATAGAGAGTACTTCCTCTTGTCCTAAAACAATTTTAGGTTCTACTTTTTGCCTAAATAAGTTTATTTGCCAAAAGATGAGTTTTATTCATTCAATGTACGTACTCACCCATCAATGTTTGCCAAAAGATTAGTTTTATTTCTTAATACACCTACTCACCCATCAATATTACTTTTTCAATTGACGAAGAACATTCTGGTCTTTTTCACTCGAGTCAACAGATATTTTTAAACATAAAGTAAAATGGTTTGAGTTTATAGGGTAGTAAGTTTACTTGGCACAAAATAAACAAATTGCACAATTTAAATTATGTTCACCATGTTTAATCTACTATTAGACAAGATTTAAAATAACGGTTCTTAAGACTACCGTTTATCCAAAAAAATGGCTAAACAGTTGTTAGCACCGTTTATCAAATAAATGTTTAAACTGATTACAGACAATCCTTGGTTGGATTTCATGTTGGTTGAATTTCATGGAAAACCAGGTTTTAATTAAAATGGAATGAAATTGACATTACATGTAGGAAAAATTTACGTGGTAAAAATGTTGTTTTTCCTAAATTGATAATGGATAAAACATCGGCTATAACTATTCACCAACCCGTAGCTTCACGTGAAGGGATAAGGGTTATTTTGTATTTTTATTATTTGTCAGGATACTCTATGCAAAAGATGGTGTGTTGATATTTTAATAGGCTTCGTGTGAAGAGATAAGAAAATGTTGATCCTCGTTCTGTAGAGATGGGTGTGGTGATACATCGTCTCTATGCATAGCACAATCTGATTTGAAATGTCAGAGAGACCTAAGCACACGCACAATGCAAGCCCATAGATGTGACTACTACCTCAAATTATACCTATGTTATTCACTCATAATAATATCATAATATGTCATCTCTCATATACGAATACCAATGTTAGAGAAACGGGAATCGGGGTCCCTATTCTTTCGAAAATTTAGGGCATTGACGGCTTACAAGATCAACATTCACAGTTTCTTAAGAAAAATATAGAGACCTACAAAATTTATATCTACGAGGTTTTTAGGAAGAGTGTCGAGACCTATAAAATTTACATATCTCAAGAAAAATATCAAGACCTACTATATTTATATCTTCATAAAGCTAAAACAGATACGTTATGGCGACGACTTTCCATCCAAGACTCTATCCATGATGAACTCCTTCATCTTTGACATTTTCGAAAAGCTCGTCCAAATTAACGAGATATTCTGTAAAAAAGCAGAGAGAGTGCGTGCAAGACCCCGAGCACGATTCAGGCCTCGGGTAGGCAGCTGCTCCGGAGCATTGTATAGGTGGCTAGGGGCCTTGAGCGAGGGCCCGAGCACACAATATTGCCCTGGGCTCACGTTGAGGTTTTCTCCGTCTTGCTAGGTGGGCCAGGGTGCTTAACTCCACCCAAACATAATGGCTTCTGTTGCAGAAGGGAGACAGTTGGAGAACAGCTCACCTACCTTCGTTTCAAGGATGTGGTGTTGCATGCAACCTTATATATGTCCATGTCAACCGGAGAGCAAGACTATCATATCCGATCGGGTTACCATAGGGAATATCAACAAGACTAAGTATACCCAACTCTTTGGAGTGGGGTCTGCTTCAGCATTCGTATGTTGGTAGTGTGGATTCCCTTTGGTTTATAAAAAAGACCCATGCCACTGACTAAGAGGGTTGGACTAATAACATTTAGAACTCATATAAGTCCTATATCTCATTGTAACTCAAGTTTCTCATAGATAATCCACAACACACAAGAGTAGAGTGTTACGCATCTATGCGGCCCGAACTTGTATAATCCTTTGTGTCTATCAGCTTCCTGAGGGTGACTCAGGCTCAACTCGCCCCCTGTTCAAATCTTCAAAGGGGGGCTCGCTTCCCCGTTGTCGGGGTCCCATGCTTCAACAACCAATATCTCTAATACTCTCACACCCTTTCTCGAAGTTTATGTAGAGGTTGTCTCTTGATTTAGGAGTGACTCACATCTCTCTTTCCACTTTTCTTCTTCATCTCATCACCTAATCCTATGTGACACTTTTAGAGGCAACATATGAATCATTAGTTTAGGGTGGACCCGTTTAATATTTATATTTTAGTACCTATTATTTTTCATTTAAGTCCCACCTTTATCTTTTTTAATTCGTTTTAGCCTGAAATTTGTAAAACAAACCCTAGATGAGAAAACTCATACACACATTAACCTCTTCTCCATTTTCTCTTTCCCCACCGACGAAATCATTGATCCAGTCCTCCCTTCACCTTCGGCCACCACCTCTCGTCCTCAGGACGCCGCTGTTGGCATCGCATCTCCACTCTCAAGCGCCTCCACGGTCCCCTTTCTCATCACGAGAAGCTGCTGATGGAGCAGGTCGGGGGTGGCGGCGGTCGGGGAGGCGAGGAGAATTGGAGGTCCACAGCAGCAGGAGGTCGAGGCAGCGAGCTCCCGACGGCGTGGATCAAGCCAGGGCTTGGCCGATGAGCTCCTAGCAGGGCGCAGATTGGGATTGGCGAGGTCGAGGTCCTCGTCGCCGTTGTTTGTCTTTCTCTTTCCCTATCGCTTTCGCTGCTCCGCCTCCAATGCGCTACTGCCAGCGGCCTCTTTCCTTGTCGTTTCCTCTTCTCTCAAGCTCGAGGCGGCGGCGGATCGAAGCGACGGTGTGGATCTGGACGGCATAGGCCGGTGGAGCTCGAGGCTTTCCACCACCGCCTCTCATTCACACCGCCTCCACCCTCTTCGTTGTGTCGCCAACCCTCTTCTTGTCGCTAGGGAGGCACGGGCAGGGTAGATCGGGATGCCGTCTCCGTCGCCCATCCCTTGAAGAGCCATTGCTTCCCTTCCTCAGGCGCGACGCGGAGGAGCTCGATGATGACGGCAACGGCAAGCTCCGTGCGACGTGGCGGTTGGCCCTTCGCGCTTGTCCTCTTTTCCACCAATTCGTTGCCACCTTTTCTGGGTCATCCGTCATCGCCACCACTCATTGGGGAAGAGAGGCATTGCATCGTAGCCTCACGGGCCTGACAATGGAGGAGACCCTGGGAGGGTGGGTGACTGGCGGATGGGGCTCATGTGTCAGGTCGGTGCTGGTGGTTGCGTCGTAGCCTCACGGGCCTGACAATGAAGAAGACCCTGGGAGGGTGGGTGATTGGCGGATAGGGCTCATGTGTCAGGTCAGTGCTGGCGGTTGGCGACGACCATGATTATTCTTGGCTGGCGAGAATGTCATCATAGCGAGGGCGGTTCCATGTGGCCTGTGGCTTTGCAAGAGACGGGATAGCGATGCGGCCTGTGGTGGAAACAACAAAGACAGACAAGATGGGGAATCATGTGGCGCCCGCTGTTCTATTGACTTTGTGCCGCTACCCCATGTGATCAAGCTGAATTGAAGGCTTTGGGGCTTGAACTTTTTGCTTTGAGATCGAGTTTGACTGCCAAAGCGCAAATGAGTCTCGCGAGTCACGACTCTCACCAAACCTTTGGCATCTCATCATTCTTTTATCCCGTCGTACGGCTTTGTTCATATGTGGTGGATCATCCTTAACAAAATCCATGCGCTTCAGATTGGTGGGTAAATTGAACAGGGACGTTTCATCTCAAGGAATCGGACCCAACCCCTACATAGATACTCAAAATAATTAAGCCCTAAATATGTCGTTTTGCACTGTCATTGTTGGATATGATTGTAAAGCCCTGTTTGGATTCAACTGACTAAAGACTAAAAAATAAAGACTAAAAATAAAAGTGACTAAAAGTTACTGACTAAAATGAGTAAGAGATGTTTGGTTGAGATGACTAAAAACAATTAAAGTTGATATAAAATGTCCTCAGTACCCCTGACGCGATGCGGTTAATGAGAACATGCAGCATTAATTAAGAGCAAAGGCGTAAAAAATTCTTTTTAATTAGTTTTAGATGGGGGTTCAATTTTAGATAGAAGTAGGATGACTAAAATTTTAGAAAATGACTAAAACCAAATTGACTAAAATTAATCATCTCGTTTGAATCTAAACTGACTAAAAATAATTAATTTTAATTAATTTTGCTTTAGTCACCTATATCTAAACAGCGTCTAAGGCGTCTTCTTCCTCTATTTCCGCCTCAATTTAAGCCTGGTTAAGAGCTGAGATATGCCAAAAATATTTAGTGGTTGTCGCTGTTACGTCAGATTTGATTGGACGCGCGTCTTGGCATTTTGTGGTTCTAGAAATCTCGTTAGGCCTGTATAATACCGCTTGGGTCTGCCATGCTCTAATAGAATTACTACCGACATTTTTTACTATTCACCTTTTTTAAAAAAATTCTTACAAGAGGTCTCTGACTATTTTTATTTCAAAAATAAATCTTAAGCTTGACGTTATCGCTATCAGCGTCGAGTTTACACATCTCGGTATCATCATAGTAGGCGCTGAGCTTATTGCATACGTCGGCACTGAGGTTGTTGTGACGCTGACGTGATCAGCTCGGCGCCGTGGATCTTGGCGTCGAACTGTTCCATCATGTTTCGTACTCATGTATTTCTATAAGTGTTTGACATAGTTTTCAATCCAGTCTATTAGCTCGGTTGGTTACCACGTCGCGCTAGTAAACCGAAGGTCGCGGGTTCGAGCCCTGCTTCTAGCGATTTTTTACTAGACACCTGCCTCTAGCGAATAAAAAAACTTAATGCTGAGCTGCTCCACCCTGCTTCTAGAGCTGCTCAACCCTTTCAGTACGATATATTTCTATAAGTAGTTTGATATAGTTTTCAAACTGACCTATTAGCTCAGTTGGTTATCATGTCGTGTTAGTAAACCGAAGGTCGTCTAGCGAATAAGAAAACTTAATGTACAAAAAATATGCAAAACCTACCACTTGCAGGGAAAACCGATGCTATAACCAATCGAGCTAATAAATAACTACACAAAGTATATCTAGGAAAATACATAAATACTTAACATGGTAAAGTTCAGGTGCGGCGAGCTCGGCATGAAAATCCACGATGCCAAAATCAACAACGCCGAGATGGCTACATCAACACGACAGCCTCGGTGCCGATGTGACGCAAAGAGGTCAGCGTCAATTATGATGATAGTTGGTACCGATGCCGTCGAGCTTAAAATCTATTTTCTAAATTAAAACTATCCCTATTTATAACAATCTTTAAAAAAATCAAAAAGTAAATACTCAATCAATAGCTGTACACGGGAGAGAGGATAGAAGAGATAACAGAGGAGTGAGAAATTATTTTTATTTTCTTCGTCTTAAAATATAATAACCAAAATATAATAACTATTTTCTAATATTGGAAATATATTTTTAAATATAATAACCATATCCTAATATTAGAAATATTTTTTCAAGACAGATCTCTTATGCATTTAGTAGCTCAAACATAAAGATTATTATATAAACCACTCCCACAATGATAATACATGCTATATAGACCTATAATAACCATTTTTTTATATATTATGGATGAGCTTAGATCTTCGGATGACACCATAACTGTGTTTGTGTCTTTAATCAATCGTGATGTATTACTTGTTCTACCTTAAAATAGGTAAAATCTAATCTGTGTGTGCGCACGAATTAGTTTTACAGCGAGACGTCTACCAAAATTATGGATTGAAGCTTCCCGTGCGTGCGTATGTATATCCCGTGCGTACGTATATATATATATGTTCTTAGTCCTCTACAACTTACTATACTAGTAGACTATGTTTGATGACTTATATATTTTAAACCGTATATTATTTTTAAAATCTATTTTAATCATTGAACTCCACTCAAAATAGATAAAATAAATATAATATTGAATATTTTTAAATATTTAAAAGTAATTTATTCAAATTGTAGAAGTAACAATGCAGAAGTAACTAAGCTATATGTATGGAAGTAACTTTTTATAGCATTATAAGTAATAATTCTATATATGTGCTAAAAGAAAGATCTTCATAGGTAAAATATAGAGTTACAAGTAAATACATAATTTTTTATTTGAGGTAATCCATATATCCATATATCTATATTAGTATTTTTTAAAAAATAATTTATTTCATATAGGGAGTAACTCTTTATAATATTAAAATATTAAAAGTAACCATGTTGTGTAAAAAATAGATGTAACTTTTCATGGTATTTTAAGTAATTTATGGTATTTCAAGTAATCATTATATTATTTTTAAGTAATTATACCTCATATAGAAGGTGACTCCTATCGTATCAGAAATAACTACACTGAGAATCCATATAATCCATATGTCATAAAGAAAAGTAAGTAATTTTGAAAAAAGAGAACTATGTTAGAAGTTGTTAGAGAGAAGTAACTCTTCATAATATTTGAAAAGTATCTATATTTTCACAGTATTAAAAGTAACTGTAGTAACGAAGAAAAGTAACTATTCATGATATTTAAAGTAACAACACTGTTAGAGGGTTAAAATAAATAAATTTTAAATAATTTAAATATATTTAATATTGGACTCATTTGGTCAAATATTTTAAATGGAGCACGATAGTTCAAATGAATTTAAAAATAATATATGATTTAAAGAAATAAATAAGTTACTAAAGATTCTATAAATAATTACTAGTGCAATGATACTGTTTTGTTTTCTGTGGTACGTGAACGCTTTAATTATGAAACGATGTGCACGAGGACAGAGGGGACATGGTGTTGTTTTTCATAAACAACGTGTGTATTAGTTAGAACTAATGAGTGCATCTGTACTGTGTAGCCAGGTCTATTTATTAACCAAGTACCGTCACATAAATTCATACTACGTAAAAGATACGGTCGGTGAAAAATTCTTTGTAGCACATCATGACCTAATTACTAATTAGAAAAACTAATAGTGTTCGAACGGGTGTCGCTGGTTTAGCCTAACACGCGACCACGCATCCTCTAGTCGCCTCCCTTGAAATACACCTAAATATCTTTTGATTTACCTTTTAGCAACGGGCCTAACACAACATTACGCGTTGTCCATGTTGAAATAGACCTATATATTTATGTCAAAAAATAAATACGCCTATATTTCATTTTGATTTGTATTTAACTCCTAGCTAGTACTACGACCACGTTGTGATCACCAGATGGACAGGCCCACGTGTACGGCCCATCAAACGGCCCACTTCTACTCCGGCGAGCCACCTCCCTCCAACTCTCCTTTCGCCTTCCTCACCGTGTCCACTCCCCACGCGGCGGCGGCGCGCCGCTGCCTCCCACGGCTTTCCGATCTCCGGGAACGTCGCGACGGCGGCGCCAATGCGTACGCTATGACGCGCCGCTGGTTCTCGCCCTCCTCGCTCTGCCGCCGGCGGCGGCATCACTGCCCTCATGTCAGGTGTCGGCGGTGGGGAGGCTGTTGCCCTTGCAAGAGGGGTGGGGGTGCGGGGAAAGTTGCATTCATGTCTCGTGTTCAACACTTGCCATCGCCCTCTCCTTGAAGCTTCCGGTGTGGCTTGAGCGATGCAGAACCCATGGGCTCAAGCAGAATTGTTCAGTGCAATGCAACTTAGCGGTTGCCTTCACGCCTAGAAGAGATCTGCTCTTCGCAGTTACAGAGTGCGTATTTCTCAGGTGAGGAGATGGTTTCCATGTAAACTATGCACGCTGCAGATAATTTTATTTTGCTCTGCATATTGACTTATGGAGTATTTTCTGGTTATTTGGGCGGGGTTATGGATTTGATGCTTGTGAAAATGACGGTTAAAGTTTATAGGCTTGTAGGAATAGTTGAGAGAAAAGGAACAAATCAATCAATTCTGAAATAATCCTGCATACTATTCATTCACTCATTGCATCTACAAAACAAAAGCTGTTACATTATGCAATATACTCATTGGTCCAATGTGATAAACAATGAGCCCTTCTCACCATATGTATATATTCTTATAATTACATCATCTAGGATATTCTATTATGTACATATCTCAAAATTTATGCAGTAGTTGCAGGCTAATATGAATAGGCAGGATGGTAGTTGTCTTCGTCATCACATAACATGAGAGCCTTCAGAATTTCATCCATTGTTGGCCTCTTGCTTCTTTCTTCCAGGCATGAAAGAGCTACCTTCACCATTGTAATTGCTTGCTCTGGATCAAAGTGTCCATGCAGTCTGTCGTCCACTAAATCGGTGACATTCCCCTTAGCCAGAATCTTTTTGGCTTCCTGGACGAACTCTGGAAACTCCACTTGTCTTTCGTCTACCACTACGCCGCTTGAAACCCTAATCCCTGTCACAATCTCAAGTACTACTACTCCATAGCTGTAAACATCGACCTTCGCATTGATCGGCAAATTCAACGCCCATTCTGGTGCCATGTAGCCCATTGTACCTCTCATATGGGTGAAATTGAAACTAGTGCTGTCTCGCTTTGCAAGTTTGGCTAGTCCAAAGTCTGCTATCTTGGCATCGAAATCTCGACTTAGGAGTATGTTTTCCGGTTTCACATCACAATGCACGACCCACTCGAGGCATTCGTGATGAAGATAAGCAAGACCCCTGGCTGTGCCCAGGGCAATCCTGTACCTTTGGCTCCAACCTAGCAGGCTTTCATGGCATCTCTCACCAAAGAGATACTTGTCCAATGACTCGTTCTCCACATACTCATATACTAATAGTCTGTTTGTCCCTTCTGAGCAAAACCCCCACATCCTTACCAAATTTATGTGATTGATCCTCCCAATTAGAGTCACTTCTGCCCAGAATTCGTCCTCCCCTTGCCGAACGTCTGTAAGCTTCTTTACTGCCACTATTTTCTTATCTTCAAGTACTCCTCTATAAACAATTCCAGCCCCGCCCCTCCCAAGCTCCTCTTTGAATTTTCCAGTCGCTTCCCTCAATTCTCGGTATGTAAATTGCCTGAACTGGTTTGTTATCATCTTGTATCCATCCTCCATTGACCTGGGTATCTTATGTTTTTTGAAAAAAAAGTACCAGCCTATCAGTATGACAAGCAACTCTAGAGCTCCCAATATTGCAGCAAAAACATAGAAGTATGCCCATTTTATATTGTCCTTCTTTGTTCCATACGTACTTGCTGACCCTAGCATGATCACAGGGGCAATGGGGTTGCAGGTGAGGCTTTGTTGTTTGGAGATTGAGGGTGTTGAGTTGCTTGAATTCTTAAGTACTTTCATGTAGTTGTCTCCAGGGAAATATGGGTACACCTGACCATTATAGAGTAAGCCTTTAGTGTAACATAAACCGTCCCCACCCTTGTATGTGAATGATAAGCAGGAGCTGCTGTTCAAGCAAATATTCTGACATGCTACAAATGAGATGGATTTATTTGATCCCAGATCAAAGCCATAGAAGTCCGCATGAGGCTGTTTGATGAACATAAAGTCCTCATGTGATCTTTTGCTATCGATTGTAAACGTCGGTTCACATCCTTTGTTCCAATCTGTTGGATCAACCATCACATATTCTGGAGGACATCTACATCTTAGACCTCCTGAGTAGTCGCATAATCCATTCTTGCCGCATAGCCCATGCACATAACACATCTGTATCACGGCCTGCCCTGTGATAGTCCAGTTGCCTGTTGATTCATTCAAGCTGTACATTCTGAAATTGCCATCATAATCAATTGTAATCCTTCTCTTGATCCTAGGACCTGAATCTGTAGCCTCTATCTTGAATCCATCACTTGACACAAAATTGCCCTCATCATCAAGAAATGCTACCTGATGCTGTTAAATCTAGTACGCCCATTTTTTTCAGCATTATAATCTGGACTTGGCCAATAGATGCTTGTAATCTCTGGGCCATCGTATAATAGGCGCAGGACATTATCGTTATCAAAGTAGAGGTGATGATAACGAGAGACTAACCTTATGTTTTTGGTCAGGTTCTGCCATGGCAGCAAGGTATCGGTTGGTGATTCAAAGCTCTGCCACACAGTACTATTGCTGGAATCCTTGATTACAAGATTGCCGGTGTCAAGAAGGGTAACTGTAGTGTGCTTGCCTGAAGATGTCTTGCTTTCCCACACCGTCGTGCCGTTGGTATCTGCGAGGACCAGGTTGCCGTCATGGCCCAGTGACACCCTGGAGCCGTACAGGTTCACCGGGGAGTAGGCCCCATTCGCCGGAGAGTAGGGATTCGCCGTCCACACGACAGTCTTCTCGGTGGTGTGAGTGTACCAGATGGAGAAGGTGAAAGCATTTTTGCCAAGCTGATGGAAGCCGCAAGAGAAGGTGGTATCCGGTGAGAGGAGGAAGATCTTGTCATGGTCCTCAGCTCTGATGTGTGAGCCGGTCGTCATGGTCCGCCATGGGGAAGCACAAGAGCAGTGGTGGAAGGAGAGTGATGAGAGGATGATGGTTAGATAGAGCAGCGCAGCCATCGTCTCCTTTTCCAGGGAGCTTTGGCTATGGAGAGAGAGAGAGAGAGAGAGAGAGAGAGAGAGAGAGAGAGAAAGGCAGGGTAGCTTTAGGTTCAGTTTTAACACTATGCGGCTTACTTAGGTGACGATATGCATTAGCCATAATCACATGTGGCCATAATACCCATCAATGTTGATTACTTGAACAATTGAATACTGGTGTTGGTAAGGCAAAAACTGTTGGCATCTCCACGGTGTACACATTGCATTGTCCTACTATATTGCTTGATTCAGACTGCAAGACGGAATATTGTCAACTTCATGGAGCCTCTGTGTTTCTTTCAATGTGTGAAAAAGAGGAGTATCGATGAAACCGTGATTTTTTATATTATATAGCAGTTTTTTTCTCCCTTCTGCCCCAAACTAAGTTCGTTTACATAAGCATGAACCAAAACTAGTGTATGAAAGTTAAAAGTATCTTGTACTTTATTTGGAAAGTAAAATCTTTTTTGGATGAGTAGTAATAGGATACTTTTCACTTGAAATTTATTTTTTAAAATAATGTTGAGTTTAAACTTGTAATGTATTTGGCCTACAGCTAACTTTAATATTTTTTAATGAATTTAGACAACTTTTAGATATGGTTTTCGCTATATGTTTTCTCATTATCTATCCACCCGATCTGTCTCTGATGTCATGTTTAATATTTATCAATTTATGATAGACAAAAAAATAAATATTGTGGCTGCATCGTATCGTAAAAAGTTGTTGTACGATCTTATCTTGTTCATGACCTGAAGTCATCTCTCTCTCAATATTTAGAAGTCATTTTCTTTGGTATTTGGTATTTGTCCACTGATAGCACTTTGGATGACGAAATCAACGATATTAATAGTAGTTTGGATGTTGACATGATAGCTTGTTGTTTGATCAAACGACTCGTCGTTTCAGTTTGCCAATTCTATCTTTTTATCTTGCTCTCAGTCTCATCTAAAGCGCACACAGTCATCAGCACTTACCATTTTTGCTTTCCGTTTTGATACGTCATTAACTAATCTTTACCTGGTGGCCGGGCATCTTAGCTGGAGTGTGCTCTGGTTTTGACCTGACCAGCTGATCTCATTCTGCAGGGGAAACCATGCACTTGGTCATACTATTTCTACTGCCCAAATAATGCAAACCTGTAAGAATTACCCCACTTGGCTACTGGCTTTGTTAGACAAAATGGCACTTGTTTCATTCGTTCCAAAATAAATAAATTTAGTTAACATTTTTTTAGTGTTACGAATTTAAATAACAAAATATTTAGATTTATAATAATAGGATATGTCATATCTCGTACTAGATTTAATTATTTTAAAATACTTTTCAGATACATAACCATAAATAATAGTCGCACATGCATGTAGCTGGCATTGGCATCTTCGGGCCATTTTGGATTGATACCAAAATGTGTCTTTGACAACCTAAACAGTAAATGTACTAGTTTGGATTTAGGTCAATCAATTGGTAGTGCCCATGTTTTATTTGGCTAAATTCTAGAAATTTCTTCGCTACAGTATTGAATTTTGGCTTTATATTGGTCCAAGTCTAAAATGAGCTAAATATCTCTACCTTACCAATTTATTGGTACCGTCAAAGTTTACCTAAATTTTGACGTTACCGATGAATTGGTAGGTTAAAATTCAAACATGCCGGGCTGGTGAAGTTGAAGTGCCATTTTCTATAGCCTGGTTTTATTTAAGACTAACTGCACAAATTTTGTATGACCTAGTGGCTTTAAGACTTCACATGATCACATCTTGCCGCTTTTTTTTGGCACCTTTCAGCTTCTAGAACCGGCTGGCCTGCAGGCACACAGTGACTTCACATCTTTAATCTGCTACTTGTCTGAAAGGGACGCAAAGGTTTGAGCCGCTCGAAGCTATGACCTGCAATGCAATTGTCGTATTTTTCTACTCACATTCTTGTAACATAGCATCAGTGCTTGGTCAGCATCGACTAACTGGTCTTTCTTCTCCCTTGCCCGGTCTTGGACTCATGGATCGTTTTCCTCTGCAGCTTTCCTCGATGCAAGCTTTGCTTGCCTTCAGCTATCGTCAGTGCGTGACTGACCATGCGACGTCGAAAACGCAATCAACTAATCAACTAATCAAGCTGACGGGTTGTCTGCGAGCTCATTGGACTACGTGGCGTGGTTAATCTTCAAGATAAATCATGATTTTATCGACGGTAGAAAAAAAAACTCACTGTGCTTGGCAACGCGAGACGCTGCGCACATGCATCAACGAACGCAGCACAAAATGAAGACAGTAGCAACATCCAGGTAATTCTGGAAACATGCGTGAGAAAAGAACAACAAGGCACCAGTCTAGATTCCAAAGGCTTCTTCAATCCATTCCTTTGTCTTCTTCAATCGAAGATGAATCTGAAATGATTAAGAAGAAAGAAAATCCAGAAAAAAATGTGAAGACGCAAAAAAAAAAAAATCGCTTCCCTCCTCGTCGCAGCAGCCATCCTTCCCTTCCATGGTTGCATCCGTCCCCCGTTGGCCAACGCGAGCTCGCGTCAACACCGTCGCCACTGCGACCGACGAGCATATAAAAGTCAGCTCACTCGTATGCTACGGCTGGTAACGTAGAGGACGAGGCGCTGCCCGATACAGCCGACTAATGAGTAACGAGGCGACGACCAACCACGCCGTCGAAGCACGAGCTCGCCGCGCGCGCTCTCCTACAACTGTAGCTCTCGCCGCCGAGCTGGCAAAGATGAATCCTCCGTCGGTTGCTGCTTGATGTGAAGAATAGTACATGTGGGGAGTACAGAAACGTGTGGTGTTCTGAGCTCTGCGGGTGGCAGGTGGCCCGTTCGGCTGACTTATTTTCAGTCAACCAACAATATTTTTATCTCATAACAAATCAAGATCACCTCGCTTAAATCAACGTACTTTTCTTTCACAATAAATCAAGATCACCATCAGTCATCATCAGCGAACAGGGCCTAAAACATCTCACGGACTTTTGAGTTTAAAACAACAAATGTTTTCCAAGTAAACTAAGCACATCAAGAAGTCGTTTATCAAAGCTCCAATAGTTAGGATGGTGCTTAGTTGACCTGTATAACTAAGTAGCGTTCACCGTCTCTTTTGCTGATTGATTTTACTTTAGTGTGTACAAAATGATACTTAGTAACTGTAGATATGCACCAATTTCTTAATGGCCCATTTGAACATAGAATTTTTTTTTCAAAATTCTATGGGTCCTATGACACTCTGATTCGTAGGATTGAAAAAAACACAAGAAAAAACGTAAGATTTGAACTGGCGTGCTTTTCCTATCATAAAAGAATAAAAACATAGGAAACATGATAGGAGCACTTTGGTAGTGTCATAGAAAAAAGTTTAGAAAGAAGTCATACCTCTTACTTTTTTCATACTATTTTTTCTGTGAAAGTGAAGCGCACGAATACAATATTATGTAAAATTTTTTTATCTTTTTCTATGAATAAAAGGGACACGTGGAGGAAATTTCATAGGAACTTAAATCGTGTGAAAATCATTTATCAATCCTCCCTTAGTGTTACATATTTGTCAAGAAAATCGTTCTTAAATTTACCTAAACAGAAATATCACATATTTGCACCATGACTGGGACATTGTTTGATCATCTTTGTTACTTTTCATATATGTCTGGCAATTAGTCTTTAAAAATCCGTAATCCGTACACTATTTATACGTCTAACACGAGCACCAACATCTACAGGCTATATTAGTCAGCGTGCCAACTGGCATGCCCATTTTCTAAGAATATCTTGCTCGTTGCAGCAAGAATTTTTTAAAAAAATTTAAAAACTCAAAGAAAACAATACTTGTAATGCCAAAAAAAATTTAAAAAAAATTAAAAAACTCAAAGAAAACAATACTTGTAATGTGTGAAAAACAATGTTTTAAGCTTCATAGTAATTCATAGTAATTGATGTGGAATTGTAATTGTATATAACACATAGACTTATCAAGCTTGAGAGGATATAATGACTATTACTTTTCTAAATGGCACAAAACATGATTACTTTTCTAATGACCAAACATGATAGAGATCCATGTAAGATTGCAAGTATATTCACTTAATTCATTCGCTGGCTAAACCGCCGTGCTAAATAGAGATTACAAAGATGGATTCTAAGCGCATGGCGCAATTATAGCAATGGCAGCCGCATGGATAGCATGCGACAACAGAAGTGCATGAGATGTGGATCGGCGACAGACTCGATCGGATAAAACAGAAAACGAAACTTAACAGAATTAGTTAACTAGAGCTATTCTTCCGCTCAAGCCCCCCCGGCAATATGTGCTGATGGTGACGATACGCAGAGATTGGAGCGAAATTCTTGAAAAAGAGGCTTCGGTAGTCATCACATCGGCAAACTGTCTTGAAGTTGGGACATGAAGAACTCGCAGCTGTCCAAGCGCCATCTTCTCACGAACAAAATGAATATCAAGTTCCAAATGTTTGCTGCGGCGATGATGTACAGGGTTGTCAGAAAAGTCAGAAAGATATACAGTCGAGACGTTGTTGCAGAAAATAATACTTGCCTTGTCAATTGGAATAAGTAGTTCGGCAAGAAGATTACGAAGCCAACAAAGTTCAGCTGCAACATTTGAAACGCCTTGATACTCTGCCTCAGCGCTAGAACGGGACACGACTGGCTGTCATTTAGAGGACCACGAAATCATAGAGTTGCCAAGAAAAACACAGTATTCAAATGCGGATCGCCGGGTATCAAGGCACCTGGCCCAATCAGCATCACCGTAAGCTTGCAAAGCGACAGAAGATGAACGATGTAAATGAATGCCAAAGTCAATGGTGCCACGGATGTAGCGAAGAACACGTTTGATCATGTTCCAATGGACGTCGTGAGGTGCATGCACGTGAAGGCAAATTTGATGAACAACATAGGTTATATCTGGACGTGTCATGGTTAAGTATTGAAGAGCACCGACGATGCTTCGGTAGTGGGTTGCATCGGAAAAAAGGGTGTACCGGCGGAGGTTGATATTTTAGTGGATGTGTCAACAAGTGTAGCAGCTGGTTTGCAATTGGACATGCCGACACGATCGAGAATCTTGTCGGCATATTGACGTTGGTGAAGAAAGAAGCCGGAAGGGGAACGAGTGACCTGTATACCAAGAAAATAACTGAGGGGACCGAGGTCCTTCATGGCAAAGGCGGAGTGGAGATGATTGATGATATCCTGAAGTAGACGTGTGGATGAAGCAGTAAGCACAATGTCGTCGACATATAGTAGAAGCCAGGCAACATCTGAATTGGTGTGGTAGACGAAGAGGGAGGTGTCGGATCCCGTTGGTCGAAACCCAATGGTGCGAATATAGTCGGTGAAGCAGAGATACCAAGCACGAGGAACTTGACGAAGATCGTATATGGATTTGGACAGGAGACACACGTCATGAGGACGAGAGGAGTCGATGAAGCCGGTCGGTTGCTCGCAGTAGACCCGTTTAGTGAGATCACCGTGAAGAAAAGCGTTTTTCACATCCAGTTGATGGACCGGCCAGTTGCGGGAGGCCGTGAGGGTGAGGACGTCCCGAACAGCAGTAGGTTTGACGACAGGAGAGAAAGTCTGGTCGAAGTCAACACCGGGCTGTTGATGAAAACCGCGGAGCACCCAGCGAGCCTTGCGGCGTTCAAGAGAGCCATCAGGATTGAGTTTGTTTTTTAATATCCACTTGCCGGAGATCACATTCGCGTGGGAGGCCGTGGAACCAGCTGCCAAGTGCGGTTGCGGAGTAGGGCCTCAAACTCCTCTTGCATTGCAGTGCGCCAGGCAGGATCACGGAGCGTGGAGCGGACGAAGGTAGGTGCAGGGGCAGTGGTGAGGTGCGCGTAGCGTGGGTTGGGGCGATGAATGCCCGATCGGGCGCGGGTCTGCATGTGATGACGTGGGGGCGTGGGCGAGGCTGAGGAGGGTATGGAGACAGTATCAGGTGTGTTGGTGGATGGGGAGGTGTGCGAAGGCGGCTGTTGAGGAGATAGGATTGACGGGGTGGGGTTGGAAGGGACGAGAGGCTGACGATGTTGGGCGTGATCGGTGGGAATGGGAATGTACTGTACGACGGCCGAGGTTGTTGAAGTTGGTGTAGCACGAGCCGGCGAGGGTTCCTGAAAAGGGAAAGAAGTTTCATCGAAAACAACATGGCGAGACACAACGACGCGGCGCATTTTGGGATTTTAGCACTTGTAGCCTTTCGTGTCAGTAGGATACCCCAAAAAAAATACAAGCAACTGAGCGGGGAGAGAGTTTGTGAGCAGCGGTTTCTGAAAGATTGGGATAGCAGAGGCATCCGAAAACACGGAGATGATCGTAAGATGGGGGGCGGCCGTAGAGAAGTTGGTGGGGAGTGAGGTTGGCGCGAGGGCGGCATGGGCGAAGGTTGAGTGTGTGGGTGGCAGTAGCGAGCGCGTCGGGCCAAAAACATGGTGGAACCGAGGAGTGAAACAAGAGAGCACAAAGGGAATCGTTGAGGGAGCACAACATTCGTTCGGCACAACCATTTTGTTGAGAGGTGTGGGGGCAGGTGAGGCGATGGACTATGTCGTGGGAGTTGGTGAAGTGGCGAAAGGCGTGGCTAATGAACTCACCGCCATTATCGGATTGTATAGCGCGAATAGAGGCACCGAACTGAGTCTGAGTGTAGACATGGAAACAAATGAAAGTAGCAAGAATGTCTGATTTATAGCGAAGAGGAAAAGACCAAACAAAATGAGTGTTGTCATCTAAAATTACTAGATAGAAATCATATCCGGAATTACTGCTGATGGGGGAAGTCCATACATCAAGATGCAATAGATGGAAAGGAGCATCGGCGACAGTGGTGGAGCGCTGAAACGGTTGACGAACGTGCTTGCCCATCTAACAAGCGTGGCAGAGGTGATTGTGGTCATCGGCTGTTAACGACCAAATTTGGTAACCAAATCCCCGGGTTTCTCGCAGAGATTGAAGCGGAATCGAAGAAGATGCGTGATCTGTGAAGAAGCGGAAACGGAATCGGCTGAGTCCGAATCGGCTGCGGAGTCAGTCGGCTGAGTTCGAATCGGACCGAGATAGTTGATAACCAATTCCAAGTCAAGATAGAAGTGGGGCCAATCCCAATGGAAGGCGTGAAGATGAGAAGTTGGATTCGGTTTCCAAATTACGCGTTAAAGATATTGTCATCTATGGATAGAGTCCTGTAACGGTAATTGTATCTGTAAAATAGGGATTTGTAGATATTCCTTTTGTGATACGACATTGGGGCTGTATCCCGAGATATTGTCGTATTTTAAATAGTAGATTAGATAGAAACTGTGTCTTACATGGACAGTGTTATGCCTGGGTATAAATAAGACCCAAGGGCTCTTTGTATAAAAACAACACACATCAATACAACTTCGACGCATCGCCTCCTTATTTTCTTTTAGACGAGTTCTTGATCCTGCTTCGGGCTGCATCGATTTCGACCCCTGAATAAGGTAAATTCTCGTCATTAGTGGTTTGTATCGTCTAATCTAGTGCTTACGTCGTCATGACACTCTAGGTTTGATGTTATAGACTGTGCTATTTACCACATACGACATATAATCTAGGACAATGTCTAGATCTATCTTGCCATCGGCCTGTTTTTTTCAGGATACAGTAGCCGATAGAGCTAGATCTAGATGTTGAACCAGATTATATGTTGTATCCACCGTCTTGAGGGGTTTACATCGGTTTATATAGATCTGATAATTTTTTCTGTACTTAATGCTGCATCATCTATGATCTATTAAGTCGCTTTTAAAGTTATTAAGATCTAGTCGGCTAGATGTTCACTTTTAGAGACAGTGTCGGGGTTTCAGCCGGCCTTACCTGTTTTAATTATCTTTTAGCATTAATTACTATTAGATATATTAAAACCGCCTCGTATGTTAAGATCTCAATCTGGTTAAATGCCCTAAGCCAGTATCAATCTGTCAGCTTCAGCCGACAGTCGATTGATCTAGGTTTAGCGTATTTAGGATAGATTAATATCTTTTCATAAGATGTATCGGAGTAATAGCCGATCACAGTTAGGTCTACAGTATCGGCTAGGCCATGAATGCATATATTTATTATCCTAATGTATATTTAGATTAAGTGGTTTATACTATCTCGGTATAGCCGATCTATCTCAATCACTTAGTTTAAATATGCTTTGGGATAGTAATTATATGTAAATTGATTCCCTGAGCCGATCCAGTAGGATCTAACCCTAACCATAACGTCTATCTGTTTATTTCTTGTTGGTTAACAGATCAAACCAACTGGCATGCCCTGTTCACCACAAGTAGCCAAGAAAGGACCTGCACTGGAGCTAAGCAGATCTCCCAGGCCAGCGCGTGAGAGAAATTTCTCATCAACACCGGCACGGGAGAACTGAAGGAGGCCGCCAAGCTTGGAGAGGGAGGAAGGGCTAGGGTGGCCGAGTCGAGCGTGCCAGCGGTCGGTGGAGACGGAGGTGTGAAGCAGGGTGGAGGAGCCATGGCCGGAGGAACGGAGTGGGTAGAGGTTGTTGGTGGAATCACATCGGAGAAGAACCGTCCGTGTTCTACGATCCTTGATAGAAAAACCGAAATCATCAAATACAACAGTAACATAGTTATCACGAGTGAGCGCGCGCACGGAGATTAAATTTTTGGTGAGAGAAGGGCAAACGAGAACATTGCGAAGAACAAGAGGTCGACTGACGGTGGGGATGGAGGCAGTGCCGGAGTGGGTGACAGGGAGATGTGTGCCATCGCCAACAACAATGTGGGTGGGTGCGGTGGGAGAAATAGAAGAAAGCTGCGAAATACCAGAAGACATGGACATGTGGCTGGTGGCGTCGGTGTCGAGGAACCAGTCGCCGCCGTCGGAGTATGGGCCGGAGTTGCTGTGCTGTGCCTGGAGAGCGTGGAGAAGTGTGGGCGGAGCATGTGTGGGCGTGGCGTAGTCAGAAGGCGCCGCAGGCAACGAAGACGGCGTGGTGGTGAGCATCGCCTGATGATTGGGGCCAGGGGGCCGGGGTCCGAGGACGCCGGCGGATGGAGAAGGCCGCCAGGGCGCGGCATGCTGGAGAGGCTAGGCCTGGACTAGACCCGTCCAAGGATTGTAGGGCGGCGTCCACGCAGCCGGTGGACGCGTCGTTAGGCCGGGCGCAAAAAAGTTGGGGGCGCGTGGGCGAAAGTTAGTCGGGCAACGTCGCCGGTCGCGGCCAATGCCGAAACAAGATGGAGTGGAGACGTGGGCTTGTAGCGGTGTTGAAGTAGAGCCAGAGCCGACGACAAGGAAAGTACTGCCGCTCACCATAACATGGGCACGTTCCTGCCGTTTTTCTTTCTGCAGGAGAAAGAAACGAGCAAACAAGAAGTATGGTGGTGGTTCTTTGATAGCAAGATCACTCGCCGCCGAGCCAAACTTCGGGTTTAAGCCGTGGTGACGAGCGCGACATCCGTGATGGGCTGGCCGACGTCGGGGAGCATGTCAGCGAGCTTTTTCAGGCGATCGCAATAGTCAGTGATGGAGAGGTCGCCCTGAAACAGAGAGTGAAGGTCTTGGAGAGCGAAGGCCGCGCGCTGCATGGAGTTGTTGAGGAAGAGGTTGCCGATCTGGAGCCATAGGACATGAGCCGTGGTATTACGTTGGAGCACCATATCACGGATCTTTTTGGCGATGGTGGTTTAGAGCCAAGAGACGATGCAATGGTCAACTTGAAGCCACTCAGTGTCATGCGAGCGTTGCTGCGCATCGACGGAGCCGTCAATATGATCGAGAATGCCGAAACGACGAAAAGTGAGGTCGAAGAAGGTGCTCCATTCAGTATAATTGGAGTCGGAGAAACTAAAGAGGTCGGGAACATGGGATTTGATGTTGATTAGCTGGATAGACGAGGCAGGGAAGGAGGAGAGGGGTGGCGAGTGGAAGGGATTGTCAGCATCATTGACGCCATGTTCACTGTGAGGGGAGACAACAGTGGAGTTGGAAGGAGAGCTAGAGGCCATGGAGGATCGAAATTAAGCTGATACCATGTAAGATTGCAAGTATATTCACTTGATTCATTCGCTGGCTAAACCGCCGTGCTAAATAGAGATTACAAAGATGGATTACAAGCGCATGCCGCAATTATAGCAACGGGAGCCGCATGGATAGAATGCGACAACAGAAGTACATGATATGTGGATCGGCGACAGACTCGATCGGATAAAACAGACAATGAAACTTAACAGAATTAGTTAGCTAGAGCTCTTCTTCCGCTCACAATCCAAAAGTCTATTTTTTAAGGATCTAATGACTATTATTTTTCTAAATGACATAAACATGATTGTTTTTGTAAATGACACGGAACATGATAGTGATCCAAAGGTTATTTTTTATGATGCAGCTCAATGGCTCAATGTAAGCTTTTGTCAAGTTTTGATTCTAAATATATATTACTAATATATATTACTATGATGTGGCTCAATGACTCATGCCATGTCAAGCTTTTCATGATACAGCACAATAACACTAATATATATTACTACTTTTAATGATTAGTTTTTAGATGATGATGTGGCTCAATGACTCGATGCATGTCATGTCAAGCTTTTTATGATACGGCTCAATGGCTCAATGTAAGATTTTGTTTTCAAATATTCGGGCTTATCAGCCGTTCGAACAGTATTTTTCTCTTACAGTAAATCAGTCGGCTTGTCTTATCATAGACCAGCCGAACATGCCCTATATTTCTCTTACAGTAAACCAGTCAGCTTGTCTTATCAGCCGATTTATAGACCAACCGAACATGCCCTGTATGTCTTTTAAGATGATGTGGCTCAATGACATATCATGATGGTGTGACACAATGTATGTCGGTAATGCGTGTCATGTGAAATTTTTCATGATGCGGCTCAATTGCTCAATACAAGCTTTTTGTTCTAAAAATATATTGTTCTTATTTAGATGACCTGGCTCGATGACATGTCATGTCAAACTTATTTTTAGGTGATATGGCTTAATGACATGTCATGTCAAATTTATTTTTGGCTCAATATATGCATGTATTGGGCATGTTCTAAATATATAGGATTGCATGTCCTTTTCATGATGCGGCTTAATGGCTCACTGCAATCTTTTGGTTTTAAATATATAACTATTTTTTAAGATGATGTGGGTCAATGACATGTCAAGTTTATTTTTAAATGATGTGGATTTTGGTTATGTGGCTCAATGGGACTTTTGGTTATAAATATATAACTATTTTTTAATTAATGTGGCTCAATGACATGTCAAGCTTCATTGACATGTCAAGCTTATTTTTTAATTTTTAATAATGTGGTTTTTGGCTCTAAAGATAACTGATAATGAGGCTCAAGAAGTCTTTTGGTTCGAAATATAAAAATAATAAATATATAACAGTTATGTCAAGCTTATTATTTTTTATTGTTTAAAGATGTAATTATCAAGCTTTCTTTTAATGATGTGGCTTAAGCTTATTTTTTAATTTTAAATGATGTGTCTTAAGCTTATTTTTTAATTTTAAATATTTTTAGCAATGCAATGTGACTTTTTAATGATGTGGCTTAAGCTTATTTTAAATTTTAAATAATTTTTATTTTTATTCTTAATGATGTAATGTGACTGAGTGAATTATATATATTATAGAATTATAGAACTGTACCAATGCGTTTTCGTCCTCGCTTTCAAGCTTATTTTTTAATTTTTAATAATGTGGTTTTGGCTCTAAATATAACTAATAATGGGGCTCAATAAGTCTTTTGGTTCGAAATATAAAAATAATAAATATATAACAATTATGTCAAGCTTATTATTTTTTATTTTTTAAAGATGTAATTATCAAGCTTATTTTTTTTATGATGTGGCTTAAGCTTATTTTTTTAATTTTAAATGATGTGTCTTAAGCTTTTTTTAATTTTAAATATTTTTAGCAATGTAATGTGACTTTTTAATGATGTGGCTTAAGCTTATTTTAAATTTTAAATAATTTTTATTTTTATAATGATGTAATGTGACTGAGTGAATTATATCTATACCTATTTATAAAGCAAGTAGTGTTTCCACCCAAATTTTGTTTTGCCTGGCTATTTTGTAGAAAACCCCTTAAATTTTTCTGAAATTAACCCATAGTTCGCTTGGCTATTTAAAAAACCAGTTAAAGAAGAAAAATATGTTATATTACAGAAAACCCCTTGAGTGTTTATAAAATTAACCCGTAGTCCCAATGCTGAAAAGAAAAGGAGGGTTTGGATGAAAAAAAGACCTCCTGCGTCCCTCTCTTCCGTCCCCATCCGTACCGCGCCTACGCCCCTCCCCCCGTCTCCGCTCGGAGCTCCCGCACCGTCGCCTGGACCTTCGCCCTCCGCCTGCTTCCTCCCTGTGTCGTCGTCCCGCTGCAAAGTACGGGTATTTTGCTATATATATATATATAAAGCAAGTAGTGTTTCCATTCAAATTTTGTTTTGCCTGGTTATTTTACAGAAAACCCCTCGAGTTTTTTCAAAATTAACGCGCAGTCCGCCTGGCTATTTTAAAAAACCAGTTAAAGAAGAAAAAGGGGTTATTTTTCATAAAACCCCTTGAGTGTTTATAAAATTAACCGTAATGCCAATGCTGAAAAGAAACGAAGGGCTTGGATGAAAAAAGAACTCCTGCGTCCTCACTTTCGTCTCCATCCGCGCCGTGCCTACACCCCTCCCTCCCATCGCCACTCGGAGCTCCTGCGCCGCCGCTTAGACCTTCGCCCTCTGCCTGCTTCCCTCTCTGCATCGTCGTCCCGTTGCAACGCACGGGTATTTTGTTAGTCTATATCTATAACTATCTATAAAGCAAGTAGTGTTTTTACCCAAAATTTTGTTTTGTCGGCTATTTCGTGAAAACCCCTTGAGTGTTTATAAAATTAACCCGCAGATCCCAATGCTAAAAAGAAATGGATGGCTTGGATGAAAAAAGACCTCATGCGCCTCTCCCTCCCTGCGCCCTCCCTCCCGTCCCCATCCGCGCCGCCCCCACGCCGCGCATGCGCCTCTCTCTCCCGTCGTTGCTCGGAGCTCCGCGTCACGCCTACACCCCTTCCTCTCGTCCCCATCTCGTGTCGCGCCCCATCTTCACCGTTGCAACGCACGGGCACGAGCAAGTAGTGTTTCTACCTAAAATTTTTGTCCATCTCGTTATTTTGCGAAAATTCCTTGAGTCTTTATAAAATTAACCCGCAGTCCCAATGCTGAAAAGAAAGAAAGAGCTTGAATGGAAAAAAAAGACCTCCTGCGCCCTCCCTCCCATCCCTATCCGCCGGTTTTGATTTCGTGAAAGTCGGCTCGGCTTTTGCGGTTTTCGGTCGTTTCGCGGGTACGGCACGGCATCCCCGCGGTTTCGTTTAAATAATTTCATGGGAATTCAAAAATTTGAAAAAATTCATTTTAACACAATATATATATATATATATTTATAAAAAATATAAATTTCGTGATGTTTGCCGCGAAACCGGGTATATATACCGCGGTTTTCGCACGGTTGAGCGAAAACCGCGGCACGGCGCGGATTTAGATTTGGTTCAAATTTAAATTATGGTTTTCACGGTTTCCACGGTTTTTCACGGTTTTCGCGTGTTTTGCGCGGTACGCACGAAATCGTTCAAATTCAAATTTGGTACTGTTCATTACTGCCGGCTTTCACGAATTTCGGGCGAAGTTCGCCGTGCTGCCTGCCATCCGCGCCGCGTCGCGCCTGCGTCCCTCCCTCCCATCGCTGCTCGGAGCTCCCGCGCCGCCCCTGCGCCCTTCCCTCCCGTCGTCGCTCGGGAGCTCCCGTGCCGCCGCCGCTTCCCTTCTGCGTTGTCGTCCCGTTGCAACGCACGGACACTTTGCTAGTATATTATAGAATTATAGAACTGTACCAATGCGTTTTCGTCCTCGCTTTCACGCAAAATATTTGAACTCGGCGTTAGGGTTCACGATTTCGCCAGGCCCTGCCGTGCCGCCTCCTTGCGGCACCGCGAATTTCGTCCGGCTTTCGCGAAAGCCGGCGAAAGCCGACGGCAGTGAACCGTGCGAAAATTTGAATTTGGAGAATTTCGTCTGTGCCGCGGATTTCGTGAATTTCGCGCGAAAACCGTGAATAAAGGTGCGAAAAATTGTTAAACCGTCGCGAAAAATGTGTAAATATTGTCCAAAAAATTAGGAATAAATACTAAAATTATTGAATACATAAATTTGATATATGCACTAATATATGTGTGTGAAAAAATTTATAGTATATCTGTACAATATTGATATGAGTATGGTTGTATAAATTACGGGGGAATAACTAATGTGATGTTTAAAGTGTAGTAAAAAATAGAAAAATAATGATATATTTTGAATGATAAAAACATTTTGTGAAAATGGAAGATATAATGAACTTGGATGGGCCAACTTCACGAAATAATTAGATTACGAAATGAGTACGAAATATTTGTCTTAGCATATGTTACAAAGAAGTGAGCCATCAGATGTTCTAGTCTTCATGACCAAAGAAGTGAGCGGCTGAGCGCGCGCATATTTCGCCCGAGTCCGGCACATAAATAGAGATATGTCAGCAGCAATATCATTTTTTGGCACAAATTAGAAGTACGGAATGAAATTGTCTAAGTATGAATTTTTTTGAAAAATTTGGCATGACTTTTGCTAATATTTGGTTATATGACAGATGTACAATGACTATACATTCCCCAGACAACATTTCATAAAGCGATAACCTCATTATTTACAAACATAGTATACGAAGATATCACATAGTCACAATGCAATTAACATATAGTTTAGAAACAAAAGAGAGTATACCTGAGGTTCTGTAGATGTGCATTCTATTGATTCCATTGTCGCACGCCGACGAATATTCTTCGGTGGACATTACCATGAGGCCATTAGTTCAAGCAACTCCGCCTTGTACTCATTCCAAGTCTGTCCAGTCAAGCGGTGGTTTGCCACTGGCTGTAGAGTTGAGCGTACCACTGTGGCTCTTGCCACTCGTACACCCAAGTGACAGGAGGACTGTCAGCCGCACTCGGTCTAGGGTAGCTGTAAGTAGGATAAGCACTGTCGACACTAGATGAGCTGTAGTCTGTGTAGCCCGATTGCGACGGATAATCTGGCCATATACCGTATGTCGGATATTGCCCCCCATGACTCATTGTACTGTGCCGTGGAGCTGTCGGAGGTTCATAAGGGCCATGATCAGTGTCCTGAGTTGCGTGGGTGAAGTAAGTCTCACCTGTTGAGTGGTACACACAAATGATTAGAAAGTAATGATGTGTTCTTATAAATTTATTAACAATTCTGAATTTTGTGGAGTACCTGTGAAGTGGATCGGAGCCATAGGAGTTTCACCGCCCTATGGAGATGATTGTTCTGTTCTAGGTGCGGTAGTGTCAGCTTGCCCACCAGCGTTGCCTCCATCGTCCCCATCATCTCCTTCATCATCGTCTGAATCATCCTTTGACGATGAGCTGCTTTTTGTTGAGTCGTCGCTGAGGACTGTTTTCGATTTTTTTCCTTTTCTCGTTGAAGGACCCTTCATTGTCTTTCTTTTCCCAAGGTGTGTGGCCCCCACATTCCTATCCGTCCATTTGCGAATGAAAGAATCCCCTGTGGCCTTCTTCAATTCATCCTTGTCTATTTGGTCCGCCTAAAGAAATCCCTAACATCGGGTGGAACGGCGGTGCAATATTTCACTCCTTCGCCACGGTGAGCCAAATGGAACTTAAATCTTGTAGCTCCACCCCCATTCCTCTTAGCATCACAATATTTGCAATGGAAACCACCACCTTGCCTTGTTCCATGTTCCCACACGATGTCTTGGTCTGCCATTTTGAATCTACAATTGACAAATTAACATGTAAAACATCTTAACAATTTACTATCAAACATATGTAAGCATAACATATAACATATCATCAGTGATTCATTACAAGTTTAGAACTAATTTAAATACAATCAGCTATCCAAAGTTACATTAGCGCTAACATGTGTAATATATTGCTTATAAATTAGAGGTAACATATATAATATAATCTATGAGCTAACATATTGTCGTTCGTAAAATCCGTAGGATTGCTTAATTTCACACATGCATAATACACAACATCATATAAACGATAATATACACGGTGGAATTTTGTCACTTTCGTGCGGTATGCATGCTCAACAGTTGCGGATTTCGCCATTTCCCTTCGAAAGCCGACCCTGCCGACTGCGAAATCCGTGCCGCCTACACCGCACAAAATGGTTCCACATAGATACGAAATTCGTATGAAGCTGACGAAATCCATCGAATGCCGACGAAAGCCGTGCGTCACCAACGAAAGGACAGTACGTACCTTATACCGCGGCTTTCGTCTGTGCCGCCGCGAAATCCGCCGCTCGCCGCACGAAAAGAGCCTCTCCGGCCGCGGACCACCCAGATCTGGCGCAGCCGCCGCTCTACAGCGCTGAGGAGTGAGGAGAAAATGTGTTGCGCGGCGTAGAAACCCTGGGAACTGGGGTTTAGATGGATGGGGATCGATTTGAGCTTGAGTGGGCCAAATGAACAGTGGACAACACACAGTGCAAATTTTCCTTTTCTTTTTCCCATTGCAGAAAACGATTTTTAAGGGTCAAAGAAATGTGTATTTTCATGTAAAAATACCATAATTCTTATAAAATCGAGATCTATTTTATGTATTTTTTTAATAAAATTTTCCAAAATTTTTAAATCTTCCGAAAAATTTCAAACAATGCCGCCAGTTTTCCGTTTCGTTACTCGCCGGCACGGGCGAAAGCCGACCCTGCTCGGCGTTACTAATCATCAGGCTTCTCATCTTTATAACCTAGCGCCATTCACTCTGGGAAAGCGAGGTGGTGCTAAACGCTGCCGACTGCTTTGCTTTGCTGCTGCTCGCTGCTGCCCTACTCTACCGCTGGTGCTGCATGGCCTACGGCTGCCTGTCGGCCTGCTGCTGCACACATGCATGCTAGCTAGTTGCCGCCCTAGCCCAAGACTAGCATGCTCACTGCTTGCTTGCTCTCTTTTCTTCTTTTTTCTCTTTCTAATTATTGCGAGGCGTCATAACAGAATACTATATTACACCCTACACGTTCTGATGAGATATTATATGCAATACAACTATAAAATATCTATATATTAATATAAGAAAAATTGTTAGTTCATAATCATCCTCACAATAAGATGATAAATGACATGACTTATTGGATGCCTTCTTTTAAGTAATAATAACTATTAATGAATATTTAGTTATCTAAAAACTAATGAAAAGTAAATATAAATATTTAATATATATTGGATGATTGTGATGAAGTATATGATTAATACAATAAATCTTATTTCATAAGTGACGTGGCTCAATGAATGCATGTTAAGTTTTTTGTTAACTATATAGTACCAGGGTACTAGAAGTGCATGCGTGACGACAGGCCGCGCGTAGTTGTGCACGCAAAATAGATGGAACCCATCTTACAAAAGCAAAATATTTATTAAACACATGTTAGCTGATATTGGTAACGTTTCTTTATTTCATTTAGCCTAAAAGGGTACTCCTCGATACGTATACATGATATTATACTGATCCAGGTAAACATTCTTCCTAATTGAAATAGGATTTACAGAAGTTACTACCATGATGGCATGATCACAAACAGGTACGTATAATTGGAAGTTTGGGAACAGAGTGACTCTTTAAATAAATTGAGCAAACATCGAATGAATAAATCTAGTGTCCCTTTGCTCATGGAAACTTTTAAACAAAACTGAACTGACAACCGAAGTATGACTTACAACTATCCTTCCACTTGTTCATTTCATTATACATAAATAAGCATATGGAAAAATACTAACATCAATACAAATATCCAGAAAAAATGCATATAGAATGCAACAAGTTAAATTTGCAAATGTTCATCTTTTTGGGAGAACTCAGAAGGTCAGCATATCTGACAAGTGCAGTCATCAGTGGGAAGGCGGAAAAGCAGGTGGCAAAGAATCCCAAAAAAGGTGGCAAAGAACCCCCAAAAGGTTGAGTGCCATCCTCTTGGTCATCAATTGAGAATAAGGTATCTGCTGAATAACCTAACAGATTTTTCATCTTCTTTACAGTCTCTATGCAGTTTTCTGCTATACACCACCATGATTTCCAGTCTCATATTTGTTAAGAAAATGGGGCCATAAGCAGTCTGAACACCGATAAAAAAACCGTACCAGCGATTTTGTCAACCAGCTACTAATTCTTTTACAATTTTTTAATTAAGATACATATTTTGTTTCTTAATTTCGTTAGCATGCTTTTTAAATAGTTAAACTGTGTGTTTCGTGCAAAAATTTCTATACAGAATTTGATTTAAAATATCAAATAAACTTATTTTTCATATTTTTAATAATTAAAAATTAATTAGTCATAATTTTTTCGTTTGTATATACTAACTTTATCTTTATCTTCGTCAACTTAAAGTTACAAATCTAGATAACAGAATATGCTTACGTAAGAACAATCCCTGCAATATCAAACTCTAAATGAATGCAGGACCAGTCAGAAGCTGGTGTGTGAAGTTCCCGCCGCACAGCCACATGTGCTCTGCAAGAAAAAGCATGATCAGAGTTTGTTCAAACCACACCTAGTGTCCAAGTGCAGTTTCACTACTTTGTCATGTCCTAAATAAAATATCTACTAAAAATAAAAAATAATATCATTCTAGAAATAGAAAAAGAAAAAGTGAAATCTCTCATACTTATGCATATGAGGATGTTTGGCTAAAGTCAATGTGCCTATAGTCAAAAAAGCGTAAACTTGGATTAAAGACTATAGATTGTGTGTTCCTTGGTTATGCTATCCACAACGTGGAATATAGATTCTTATTTGAAAATTCTAGAATACCTAACATGCGTGTCGGTACAATTATTGAGTTCAGAGATGCTACATTTTTTAGAATGAATTTTCTATGAAAAATGTACCTAGCTCTTCTAGTCAAGAACCTATTTTATCCCCTGAGTCTTTTGTGTCGATAGAACACAATGATCAAACATCAGAGAAAAATCCTGAGAAGGACAACTTTGTAGCTACTCAAAAGAGTAAGAGACAAAGGACTACAAGGTGTTTTGGTGATGACTACATTGTGTATATTGTGGGTGACACTCTAAGAACCATAAAAGAGGCATATTCATCTCGTGACGCTGACTATTGAAAGGAAGCGGTACGCAGTGAGATGGACTCTATTATGTCTAATGGTACTTGAAAAGTCGTCGAGCGTCCATATGAGTGCAAACCTAGGATGCAAATGGATTTTCAAGAAAAAACTTAGACCTGATGGTACAATTAAAAAGTACAAGACAATGCTTGTGGCCAAGGGTTATACCAAAAGGAAAGCGGGGATTTTTTTCGACAATTCACCGGTTGCTCGCTTGAGCGCGATTCGAGTACTACTTATTCTGGCAGCCTCCCATGGTTTTCTCGTTCATCAGATGGACGTTAAGACAACTTACAACTTTTCTTAATGAAGAGTTGGAGGAGATCTATATGGATCAACCAAATGGGTATGTATTAGAAGGTCAAGAGGGAATGGTATGTAAGCTGTTGAAATCCTTGTATGGTCTTAAACAAGCATCTAAGCAATGACATAAGAAGTTTGACAAAACTCTAACATCTGCTGGCTTCATTGTGAATCAAGCTAACAAATGTATGTACTATCACTATAGTGGGGGAGAGAGAGTGATCTTGTGTTTATATGTCGATTGACATATTGATCTTTGGGACAAGCCTCAATGTGATTGAGGAGGTCAATGACTTTCTGTTCAAAAGCTTTCGAATGAAAGATTTGGGAGTGGTTGATGTTATCCTTAACTTTAAGCTATTGAGAGGAGATGATGGTGGGATTACACTTGTGCAATCTCACTATGTGAACAAGGTCTTGAGTCGATTTGAGTATAGTGATTATAAGCCAGCTCCTAGTCATGATCCTACTGTGCTATTAAGGAAAAACCTAAGAATAGCATGGGATCAACTGAGATACTCTCAAATCATTGGTTCATTGATGTATTTAGATAGTGCAACGAGGCCTGACATTTCATTTGCTGTGAGCAAGTTGAGTTTATTTGTCTCAAATCTGGGAGATGATCTTGGCATGCTCTGGAAAAAGTAATGCACTAACTAAAAGGCACTATGAGCTATGAAATTCACTATACTAAGTACCCAAAAGTACTGAAGGGCTATAGTGATTCAAACTGGTTATCTGATGCCAATGAGATAAAAGCCACAAATGGATAGCTAAAAGTCTTGCAAGTAGACCATCTTAAAGAGGTCAACAATGGAAGCAGAACTCACAACATTAGACACTGCCACTGTTGAGGCCGAGTGGTTTCGTGAGCTTTCGACGGATTTGCCGGTGGTTGAAAACTAGTACCTGTCATCTTGATGAACTGTGATTATTAAGGTGAATAGTTCAAAAAACAACATGAAGTCATCTAGGCATATAACGAGAAGATTGAAATTTGTTAGAACGTTGAAAAATTTCGGAGTTATAGCATTGGACTATGTCCAGACTGCTAAAAATCTGGTAGATCAGTTCACTAAGGGTTTATCACGTAATGTGATAGACAGTACATCGAGAGAGATGGGCTTGAGACCTACTTGAGTTACACAATAGTGATTGGCGATCCCGTGAATTAGAACGACGAAATAAGCTATTGAGTGACCGAGAGGAGAGACCCTGAAATGGGCCCATCTCTTTGATAAACTTCTCTCCTCTTTCTGTATGGCAGGATGGTGCATACCTTAATGTGATCCGAGTGGCTTTCTTAAAGTAGAGATGTTGTCCTACATAACATCTTAGAAGGAATACACCTATGTGAGTCCGACTGCTAGTCATAGTCTATGAGATTTGGGTGATCTCTAGATATTCATGAGAAGCCCTAGAGTACGACATATGCTTCAAACAGAGGGGGTGCTAACGGCAACTTAGTATCAGTTAAGGAATTGAGTGAAGTCTGACTACACAAGACTGACAATTCAAGGCTTTGTCCATTGTTCGGTTGTGGTCAGGTATAACTCTTTTTCTAGGTGAAAGTTCAACTTAACAGTCTTTATCGAAATACTGGTATAACGAACATGTTTAGAACTGAGAACATTTCTTGTGAGCTCTGAAATTTGGTGAGGATTGTTGGATTAAATGGGCTTGGCCCAATTTATTCCCAACAAATTCCATAAGCCCACAATTAATGTTAAGAGATTAATACCACATTTAAAAATCAATGTGGAGGGATCTCAACTTAAATAGACTGCTATTAAAGAGCACCTATTGAGCTGTTGAGATGGTGGTGGGATTGTCACACATGCGTGCGTCGAGCTGGGATGGGGCGTGGGCGAGATGTGGCTGACTGCTCTCTCTCTCTAATGTTTTGCAACGTACGTGAATTAAACCATATTGATTCAGCTAATTAATTCTATAACGGGTGAATGAAATCAATCTCGACTTAATTCCATGAATTGACTTCGTTGTTAATCGTAGAATTCAATCGGATTGATTTCAATTTGATTATTCCCAAACATTACTCTCTCGCGCACTATATAAACCCATCTCCGAGATAGACGGATGACAACCCTTTCTCTGTTCATCTTCTCACTCTCCTCGACACTCTCTGTTCCTACGTTGCTTCTGTGTTTCCGGTCTCGATCACCTACGTGCAAGGGTCGTCGAGACGAGTAGGCCTCCGAAACTCCGTCCGCTTAAGTACCTGCACGGGTAGGCGGGCGATCAAGTTTTTGGGGAGCGTCCTTTTGGCGCGACTGCTCCTGTTTTGCTACATCGGTTCTGCACTGCATCGTCTACTTTCTCTACATCGACTCTCGTTCTGCTTAGTCTACTTCCACTACTTCGACATGTCTACTGATGGAGACAACGATGACAATGGTGACGGTGACAACGGTGCTACTAGATGCGGCTCAATTAACAGAGGCAACTGTTAGTGATATGCCCTAGAGACAACATGGAGATGTTGAATATCATGATCAATATTTATGTATAAATGAATAAAGTGTCATTCAGTTTCATAAAATATACATCTTGTATTGATCAATAAGTACGTGACTTATTTATGAGACTCTTTATGCATGAATCTATTTCTAAATGATCCCTAATCGCATGTCATATTATTGGAACAAATATGACTCTAAGATCGGTATGTTTATTGATTGATGATCATGTCTCATAGATTATGGGTATGGAGATACCAAATCAATAAATATGGACACATGTGTTAGAGAACTCATTGTTGGATAGACCCACCATGAGACACTACAGGAATTAATGTGCCATTAGTTGATATCAAGTAGTGTTGGTGCAAAGTCCTTAGACTTGAGATCATCATGGATTTCAACATGTGTAGTAGCCTACTTTGGACTACCAAACGCTATTTCGTAACTGGGTAGTTATAAAAGTAGTTTTCGGGTTTGCTATGAAACATGGAGTGGGATGTGAGTGATCAAGATGGAATTTGTCCCTCCTTTGGAGAGATATTTCTGGGCCCCTCGAGGTAATGGATTATGGAAATGCATGGCCATGTTAAGTTAATTGAGGAGTCAATCAACAGACAAATAATCCAATACGGCTCGAGTGAATGGTTAAGCTATTGAAGGGATGGCACGCATCTTGCCTATAGCTTAATTGGTTTCGTGAGGCAAAGAGATTTGTGTACACATTACAGGTTTATAGCCGATATTATATTCTTGTATGCTACGGTGTCAATATATTCTGCTAGACACCGCTGTTGACAGGTCGGCTGAGTTGGACTCGAGCCGACGGTCGGCTGAGTTGGACCTTAGCCGAAACCAAGTATACCTGAACCTACAGGGTCGCACGCTTAAGGAGATAAGAACAGACATTCGAGTTGGACTCGGATACGGCTCGATCGGATAGGGATCCGATCGGATAGAGTCCTATGGGATTATGAAGTCCGGCCGTTCAACTCTATGAGATTCGGATGGGATCCAACCGGTAAATCTATATAAAGGGGTGAGGGGTGGAGAGCTACGGGATCGCAATTGAACCGAATCAATCTGATTTGGCGCAACAAGTCGGCGAGATCAATCTCCACGGAAACCCTCACCACCTTCGAGCCAAAACCCTAGCCTTGCATCTTGTGCTAGCACACGGGTGTTAGGCGTTTTGTTTCCGGACGTGTGCATACCGGTAGAGGCGCTGCTACGTTGTGGTGTTGTTCGTCGGCTACGAATTGGCTGTGGTGGAATCGGCTGCAGTCGGTCGCATCGGAGCGAGGCGTGCGAGCGCGATCGGACGACTCGGCGAATCAGCTACTCGGTGAATCGGTTGATTGGTGAATCGATTGTTTCTAGGAATCGGCTCATCGGCCAACACTGTTCCGGATCGGATAGCCCTAATTGGCTAGTCCGCTGCACTCTACTCCAATCGGTAACGATTTATCGGTCCTTACTTGCAAGTGTTCCTGGTTTATGCTGTAGAAATTTTTGTTATTAGCTATCGTAGCTTCCGCGTAACCCTTCAGCAACAACAACAACAATGCCTCACGTAATACCGGAGCATGTTAAACATAATTCTCGATGACATGTTTCTAGTTATTAGCATGTTCATATTTAGCAATTGCACTAGATCAATTCCTATCGCACATGTCATGTTTATTATCTCAATTTTTTGGATTAAAATATATCAAATTATGACCATATTTCTAACACCGTATCCTCGCCAAGTGTTGCCCTAGAGAGATAGGGAAGAGAAGGGAGAGAGAGAAAGGAGGGAGAAGAGTTGATCGCTGACATGTGGGGCCCACGTGGTCCTACTCGCCACGTTAGCCAAACCTCTATTATATCGCCGAGAGACCAAAATTGACATAGTATTATGAGTTGAGTGATGGGCTATACTTGATATTTCAGTTCAGGGACGAATTCCAAACTCGGTGACAATTGAGAGACCTAGAGTAAACTTAATCCGTGAACTTTTGGCCCAGTGCTGGTTAGAACGCCCTGATTTCTAAACGCCCAACATCAAAATCAAAGCGGGATTTCCATGGCGAAAAGGCCTCCCAAGGCTGGGCCACCACCCGTATCCGCTAGGGATTGAGCCTGTGAGTTGCTGAAGAACACTATGCCTTTACTTTACTTTACTTTTGTTAAAAATAAAACCAATGGGACTATAACAGCACGCAACCATTGAGTTTTATTGCTGAAGCAGATGGTGATGAGACAAACCCCTAAACCCCCCTAAAATGATGACTAGCTTAATCAACGCAAAAACAACATGTAGATTCTGGCAAACAATTCTATGGGTAAATTCCTTTCCTATTTTATCATGAGAGTTTAGAGTAAGAGTCCTGCGTATAAGTAAAAATAAGTACGGTCTAGCATCTCGCTTTTTATCCTGCCTGTTTTGTCACGATAGATCTTTCTGTTGCGGTTTATTTGCGACTGCCATACGAAAATTGAAACACAAACTCTTAAAGTATCATTAACAGACTATGTTATAAATCTTTTTACACAAATTTTTAATAAGATTTAAAGGATAAAAATATCGTCCCCTTCAAGAGATGCCTAATTTAACTTTAAAGGGTGTGTAACGTATGAAATTTTCAAACAAAATTGGTCTCTTTTTATACTCCCGTATGCGATTACTCTTGTGACTCGTGAACTCGGTGGCTGGGAGCGGCACCGGGAGCGAGGGTCGCTCCTGGCTTGTGGAGAGCTAGGCTTAAGAAGAAGAGAATGGATTTTCGGGAATGAGTTTAGGGTTACTATTGGATGCTGATTTTTGCTTTAAAATATGAAATTATGTGATAGAGAGTACTATAGGAGAACTGTTGGCCAATTGACCAAGTCGTAGCCATGGCAACAAACAGAATCATTTTTAATAGTTTAAGGATAAAATAAGTTAAAAATATTTTAGGAGTTAAGTGATCTAACTAAATAAATAATTTGGGGGAGTAAATTGGATTTTTTTCAAAGATTAAACGGGAACCAACTCTTCGTTGTATGCTGCAAAAATGCATAAATTTTATAGTTTCGAGTTTTTTTAATTTAGAATTTATGTGTTCTGAGGGTTATTACAACAAAATCATAATATATTTTCGAGTGAAATACCACAAGTTTATAACATAATAAAAATATTTCAAGTAAAAAATCACCTGAGTTTAAATATGCAGTAATAAATTTATAAAACATTAAATAAGATGTCCGGGCGTGTGCGTGAGCTTTCTTCCTAGTTGTCATTAAGATACAAACACAGGGGCACAATCAATCACTGACCACGGATCAACGTATTGGACCAATAGCTATCAGTAATCAATCATCAGCACATCAAACCAAATGGAATGTTCTAACTAAGCAGCTGGTTCCTTCCAGGAACATGAAACTTCTAAATACTAGCGACATGCTCACCCGTGACAGATCCTTTTCTCTCTCCCGGAGCACTCGCCGCCTCGTCGACGCTTGATCGGCGTGAGGCATCCGGCACATTGCTGAACTTTGAACAGCTCCAGCTGGTTCATTGAGCTGAAACTTGAGCACTGCATTGGAATTTGAAAACGTTTTGGATGTTCATTCAGATATCCCACGGAAGAGTGCTTTAGGAAGCATGATCACAATTTGCCGGCCATACCAATCAATTTAGGAACCTGTAATAACGGACACAACTTTAGTTTTTAGTTAGTTTTAATATAGCCAATTAAAAAGAAAAGATAAATCATGTCAGTTCGGCTAGCATCGCCGCAATGATATTGGTACCACGAGACAGTGACAACACAATGATCAAGGAAAATACAATACCGAGCTGCCCGGTCAGACATGGCTACATGACTTGCGCGTCACTGTCACCCTAACGATCAGGGCATTTAGCATGCAAATTACCAAACCAATTGCCCACCTTTACAACTGGCAATAAACAAGTCAGCATCCCAAACAATGGCATGGAATAAACATAGCTAATCCCTCCAGGTAGACAAATTACTCCCATATATAGTTATATACTCCTCTAGAGTCCAGATAGCTAGCAGCACCAAACACAATTTTGATATTGAGAAATAATGAGGCAGCTCTCAAAAACGTGAAAGCCGCCATGAAGATTGTATAACCAAGATAAGAAACATGTCAAATATTTATGCTGTACGATTAGAGAATGATGGTAAAAACAAAAGTTCAGACCTTCTAAATTAGAGAGCTTTAAAAACAGTAATATATTCTATCACTTTCATATACCTGGAAGGCGCCAGGACTGAATTCGATGCGATAATGGCCTGAAAGAGCACTTAACTATTCCCAGTTTAGCCATGTAGAATTTGCAGCATGGGTTCAAATTTAACTCCATGAAAGAACCTTTGCAATAAGTGGAAATCAAATAAGGATAAATGGAAGCAAACACCTTCCTCCATACCATGCTCTGAAGGCCAACACAAAGAAAACAAAATGGCAAGATTACTCTGTCTAGTCATTCTTCCCTTGATCAGTGTACTGCCATTCTTTTTTTTTTAAAAGGAAAACAACACGAGAATGTGTTTTTTCATTTAATAAAGGATAAGTACAGAGGGTCCCCTGGGGGAAACAAAAAGAAGAGCCCACAAGGGCCTAAACAGCGATCAAAGCGGATTACACAAAAGACGGTAATAACTTACTCAGGCTTCTAGCGCCAGCTAGGATCCATAATTTAGCTTCTTCCTTAGTCCTGAAGATTAGAGCTTGCATCGTCGAATCCTTATGGTCAAAGATATGAGAATTCCTCTCCTTCCAAATTTCCCAAACAACTAGGAGAATCAGCGTACGCAGACCCTTCCTGGGGACCCTAGATGTGCTTGCTATCATCTCCCACCATTCCAGAACATTATGTGCGCCTTTCCAATTAGAGGGATGTAGTCGATCACTGCCCACCCAATCCGCGACAATGCCCCAAATCCTCTTAGAGTAGCGACATTCTACAACAAGATGTAGAGTCGTCTCATTGGTTGTTCTGCAAAGAGGGCATACTCCATTGTTTTGCCAACCTCTTGCCGCCAGTCTATCCGATGTCCACACTCTATTTTGTATAATGAGCCACGCATGAAGTTTGCACTTGGTAGGTGCCCAGGCCTTCCAGATTAGGAGTCAAAAGCTGTTGTAGGAGCTCCGAGGCATTGCACCTTATAGGCCGAGAAAGTCAAGTAATGGCCATAAGTGGTGAACTTCCAGGAGAACTGATCTGCCTGATTTTCAGACAATTGGACGTTCTGCATAGCCGTCCAAAGCGCCACCAACTGCTGAACTAGCTCAAGTGTGAGGGGAGGGTTAGCTAGCAGGTCCAGGTCCCTACCCAAACATCGTCGATCTTGCCTTGTTGAAGGGATTTTCCTTTGTTCTTGTCCATCGCATAGACAAGTGGCATGACGTCCTTTGGCCTACAACCATTTAGCCAGGGCGTGTCCCAGAAACTGGTTGTACGCCCATCTCCCACTACAAACTTAATTGCGGCCGCAAAGAGCGTTCTGTTGGTTTCATCGCAAGGATTGCTGAGACCGACCCAAGGCTTAGAAGGCTCTTTAAGCTCGTACCAAAGCCATCACAGACGTAGGGCTCTTGCGAATTTATCTAGGTTTAGAAGCCCAAGCCCTCCACGTTTAGTTGGCATGCAAGTCTTTTCCCAGCTAACTTTGCATTTCCTGCCCGTAACTTCTCAGGCGCCAGCCCAGAGGAATCGGCACCTCTGTTTGTCAATCTGCTCCAACGCAGCCTTTGGGACTTTGATGGTTGTCAAAAGGTAGGTTGGCTACGCCGAGAGGACGGATTTAACAAGCGTCTTTCTTCCGGCGAGCCCCACATTCTTCCCCCTCCAGCCTGTTATACGGCCTGAAATTTTGTCAAAGACTGGCTATAAGTCTGTCGTGCGTAGCTTTCCTAACACCAAAGGAAGGCCCAAGTATTTTAACAAAAAGTTTGCTCGCAGCGCTGGAACCCCCTCTAAGACCTCATCCAAATCGATGTTTCCGCACCTAATAGCCGCCACTTGAGATTTATTGAAGTTGGTCACCAGGCATGTGGCTGTGCTGAACCGTTCAACAATTTCGGTAAAAGTCTGTACATCCCTTCGAATAGGGTTGATAAAGATTACTACATCATCAGCATACATTGAAATCCGGAGATGATTGGCCCTTCCTCAGAGCTTAGACAAGGCTCCTAAATATGTTGCCTTAGCAAGAAGTCACTGAATCGGATCGATTGCTAGGATAAAAAGTAAAGGCGAGAGAGGATCTCCTTGACGCAAACCTCTGCCATGCCGGATTCTCTGGCCAGGGCAACCATTGAGCAACACATGAGAGGTTGAAGGTGGAAAGGATGGCTGAGAGCCAATCGGTCCATTTTGCCGGAAAACCTTTTTGCTGCAGTAGGGCCATCAAGTAATCCCAGCGCGTTGAGTCAAAGGCTTTTGTTATGTCTAGCTTAAATAGCAGCATTGGCCTTCGTGATCGGTGTAATCTCCTGACCATATTTCTGACATAGAGAAAATTATCATGTATGCCTTTTCCTTTGATGAAGGCACTCTGGTTGACTGAGATTAGGGAGTGCATGAAAGGCCTTAGTCTTAGTGCTAGCGTTTTGGAGAAGATCTTCGCTATGCTGTGGATGAGGCTAATAGGTCTGTAATCAGTGATGCCCTCCGCCCCTTCTTTCTTAGAAATAAGAACGATGTTCACTGAGTTAATAAGACCCAAGGTCGCGCTCCTCAAATTGTAAATGGAGTCGAAGACGACGAGGATGTCCGCCTGCACAATCTCCCAGCACACTTTGAAAAAAAGGCCAGTGTACCCATCTGGCCCGGGTGCTTTATCCGAAGGCAACTCCTTGATCGCTCTATGAATTTCCTGCTCAGAGAAAGGTCGGACTAAGTCAGAGAGATCTACAGGGGTGATGTCAAGCGCCTCCCAATTCAGATCGTTTAGTCTTGGCCCCGATCTCCCCATGACGTGCTGGAAGTGTGTAAGGACGACTTTCTCTTTTTCATCATGCGTGATGGCCCAGCCATTCTCCTTACGCAGTTTGTGAACAGTGTTCTTTCTTCGACGGGCGTTAATTTTGTGATGAAAAAAGCGAGTGTTTGCATCACCCTCTCTGATTTGCGAAACCCTTGAAGCCTATCTTTTCCTTGTCCACTCGATTGTAGCAAGGGTGATAAGCCTTCATTTTAAGGAGCTTCGGAGCTGTAGCTCAGCTTCCGTCATATTCCTTCTCTCTTGTGTGATGTCGAGCCTCTGGATGACATTAAGAGCCATGTAGAATTGAGTTTTCGCCTCAGTGCAAAGGCCCTTTGCCCACATTCTTAGTGCGGCCGCCGTGCACTGCATCTTGTGATTCAAGCGGTGTATGGGTTCTGTGTGTGGGGAGGGCTGGTTCCAGGAAGCCTCAACCACGTTTCTGAACCCAGGCATCCTGGTCCAGAAGCTCTCAAACTTAAACCCAGGCATCTGTACTGCCATTCTCATATGCTTCACCCCTGTCGATGCTAAGCACCGGCTCATCCTTATTTGTTGAAGAGCATAAGCAAACCTTCCTTAACTCACCAAATGCCGATTTCTCTTGTGGCTTCTATGAAGTTGGAGGGAATGTTTTATCCTTCTCCATCTGGTTCACCAACAGCAAGAATAGGACCGTCGTATGGTATGCAAACCCCAAGTCCCCGGTAAATGGCCATGGCTCTAAAGTGACGCTGAACCATGAAGGTAACCTGGTCCTCGCTGATGTCAATGGCAAAGCAAATTGGGACAGTAAGACAAGCTCTGGCAAGGGCATAACGGTTGTCCTTCTTGACACCGGCAATCTCGTCATCAAAGACTCCACAGGTACAAAGTTATGGCAAAGCTTCTGGGCACCAACTGATACCTTGCTTCCATTACAGCCTCTCACCAAAGATACAAGACTGGTCTCTGGTTATTTCAACCTCTATTTTGACAATGACAACGTGTTACTGTTAGAATTGATCTCCTTGACAGCGCCTGATCGGGGCGCCCAGCCTCCTATGGCTGGTGGGCCCCTGTCGCCTGCGCCATATAAAGGGGTGAGGGCCGGGCGGCACACGACACGAGGATCGCTGCCGCCGCCAAGCCTCACCCACAAACCCTAGCCGATCCACGGCGGGGCGCAGAGCGACAGGAAGCGCCACCACCGCGCCACACGACATCAACACACGGTGCGGCGACGACCACCATGGCCGACGGGCAATCTTCGAGCTCACACTCCACCGGTAACCCTAATCCCCTCTTTCTCTCAATGCGCCACTGTTGATCTACCCGAATAAACCCTATTAGCTTCGGTGCCTAGTGATCCTAGAGTGCATAACATTGGTATCAGAGCCACCTTGTGCATCGATCTAATTAGGGTTGAAAATCCGGGAAAGCCAAAAGAGATCCCATCGGATCGGAAGAGGAAAAGTAGTAAAACCGCATCACAGGAAAATCCTCACCTCGTTCGGTCTTCGGCCACCGGGGCAAAGGGCACCGCCATGGGGCCGGTCGACGGCGACGCGCGCAACCGAGGAGCACGCGCACGGCGAGTGGACTCTACGGCGGCGCGGAAATCCTCCGCATCGTGTGGGCCGTCGTGGGGTTTGCGCCGGTCACATAGAGTAAAGGAGGAGAAAAGAAGTGAGGAAAAGATGGCCGCCGGCCATGGCTCGCCGGCCATGGCTGTCACATCCTGAGTTTTTCCCTAATTCATTTAAATAATTTATCCTGAAATAATCGGAATTTCGAAATTAACTGGAGTCAACCTATAATTTTAAATGCAATTAATAAATGGAAATGACATGATAGGGTTTTTCTTGAATTCTTCATGTCAAAATACGCTAACAGGATTTTTTTTGGAATTTTTAGAGCACTCTAAGTATTTTTAATCAATTAAATAAGAAAACAGAATTAATTAAGCCCCCAAAAATCCTTTTTTCCCTTTTTCTTTTTCTTTTCCGTACGGGCTGCACAACATTACTCCGCCCTTTCCTTGGGTCGTCGGCCCGGTCCTCTCCCCGCGCGCGCCCGGTCGTGGGCCGAGGCCCGCAACGCCGCCGCCGCACGCAAGTCCGCGGGCGTCCCTCGCTGCGAGACGCCGACGGGTGGGCCCCGCCGTCGGGCTTCCGTCCCGCGCCGGTCGGTCCGTGCCGTCCGCCATGCGCGCCGCCTTTCCGCTCCTTCCCGTTTGAATCCGAGCCACGTCGGCCCGTGCCGGCTCAATCTCGCGCGCCGTTTCCATCCCCGCAAACCTCGCGCCGTTGGAAACCCTATCCACGCAAAATCCGTCGCCGATTGTTTCCCTCTCTCTCGAGTCCGTGAACAACGGCGAGGAATCCGCGCCGTTTCCGTGGTTGTTTCGGCCCGTGGTACCCCTATAAAAATCCTCGTTCGCCGCCGCACGTTTTCCCTTTGGTTCCCGTGCGCTAGCCCCAAAAACCCGCCGTCGCCATCGTCGTCGTCTCCGTCGCCGGTGAGTGCACCGCCGCCTCCTCCTTTCGGTTTTTCGGGTCTCCTCCCGAACCGCTCCCGCGCGCACCGTTCCGCCCTTCCCGTGGTCCCCGCGCCCGCACCCTTCGCCGCCGTCGCCGTGCCGCCGGAGTTCCGCCGGCCGCCGCGCGCCATGGCCGGCGGGCGAGCTCGAGCCGCCGCCACCGAACCCTAACCCTAGCGCCGCTTCCCCGACCGTCCGATCCTCGGATCGGGCGGATCCGCGCCGTCCGATCGCGATCGATCCGTCGTCGTTCGATCCGTCGCCGCCGCCGGATGGCCGCGCGTGTCCGCCCGGTCGCCGCCCCAAACCCTAACCCTAGCCGCAATCCGCGCCGTTCGATCCTCGGATCGGGCGGATCCGGACCGCCCCCGCGCGCAAGGCCGCCGCCGTCCGATCGTCGCCACCTCCCCGATGCGCGCCACGTGCCCTGCTCTCCCGCCCGCCGTGGACTCGGTCCACCGTGGACCGCGCCCGCGTCGCTTGCGTCGCCGCTTGCGCCGCCGACGTCGCCTACCGCTTGCGCCATGCTTGCGTCATCCGGGGGCTTAATTGCGCAATAAATCGTTTAATCTTTTTTTAGTTTAAAAATTGCAATTAAACTTCTAAAATTCATATCTTTTGAATCCGAGCTCCGTTTTAGTCCATTCAAATTTCATTAAATCCAGAAAAATGTCAAGAATCCATTAAAAATACTTTTCAGTGCTGTCTCAGTAGACTTTTTAGGGTGTTTGTTGAGTGCTTTGTTTGTCGTGTAGATCCCGAGTTTTCCGGCGAGCCCGCTCTTCGAAGTAGTCGCCGAGGTTCCTCGCCTCCGAGCAAGGCAAGTCATACCTTACATTGACCATATTGTACCTATTTCATGTAAATATCTCTTTACTTTCAAATACCGCATATGTTTTAGAATGTCATTTTATGGGATGATTATACCTATTGTACTCAACCATAGGATTGTTTACCTTATACCATTGATAACTTGGGGTTCAATATGACTAGATGTTAGCTTAGGGTTGCTTAACTATGCTTAGCGCAACTAGCTTACTTAAGGGATCACACTAATCAAGTTTAATTCTAAAGTGGATCTTCCGATGATATTAAGATATGACTTTGGTTTTTAATGATATTGAATTATGAAAAGGGTGGGTCGTGAGCACATGGTTGGTCTTTGGTTAGCGTGCTCATGACGATTAAGGACCGGTTCTCGGAAACCCCGGAAGAAAGGCCGTGCATACCACAAGCCGCATGGGTAATGGTGGGCCAGCATAGCTGTCTCTAGTTAACGTATCCCGAGAGAGGTGAGCGTGATGGAGTTGGGTCGGCCCCGTTTTAAGGGTTGATCGCTCCGGATTCACCGCGGCACTAGAGGGGGCTGCCCATTGCCGGTGGGAATGGGGGCGAAACCTTGGTGTGGTACGATTGATTAGAGGGGTTGTGTGAAGGGTCCTGTCACAATTCCTTTCCGGGCACCGTGGTGGTGCACCGGCGCACGGTAATGTGTTGTGGGATTGTGTCTTGTGGGTACATTGTACACCTCGATCGAGTAAAAACTATTCGAATAGCCGTGCCCACGGTTACGGGCGATCGTCCGATTCACCTTGATTAGTCTCATTTTATTCGAATGAAATGTTGGATTATGACTAGTGCGGGTGGATGGATGGGCTGTTGCAACGTGGTGAGCGTTGGACAGTGTTTATTTAATACGCTTAAATGTTACTACTGTTTTTTCGTCTTCAAATATTAATATCATATTCGCAAACGCCGTTTATGCAAATTGAGCCCTTGACCTTTCCTTGTTATTTATCTTGCATCATGTCCCCTTTTCCGGTGTGACTTGTTGAGTACGGTGGTTGTACTCGGTCTTGCTTCTTTTCCCCCTTCATGCCGGAGGTCGAGGTCGAGGTCTCCGAGGAGGTGTAGGCTTGTTCTCGTCAAGGTTTAGCCGTGGAGTTGGTGTTCCGCTTCGCTCGTCTCAAGTTTAGCTTAAGTCAGTTTTACTTTCTTTTCCGCTGCATTTTTGTAACTCTTTTTATATTGTTTCTAAGACGAGGATTCTGTATTATCAATAACGTCGATTTGTGTACCTCGGCTGATTCCCGGACGAGGATGTAATGCACAAATTAGCTGCGAAATTCTGGTGTGAATTTCGGGCGTGACAAGTTGGTATCGAGCCTTCCGTGACTCGTAGGACAAGCCAACTGGAAACCTTAAGAGCCCTCTAATTCTTTTCATATGCATATGTTCTAAAGAAAAAGGGGTGTTTTGAAAAGTGGAGTCGATCTAGGGTTTAGGAATTGTGAAAATGGGATGTGGTCGTGGGTTTTGAGCATGTTTTGATTTTTTTTCCCACTCCTTTGTTTCTATAGATGGCGGGTTCCCCGGCGACGCAGCGGAAAAGGGATGACAGAGTTTCGTGGCGGCCGGCACGTATGGCCCTTGCAGTTGGATATCCTGAAGCACCGGAGTATACGACGGTTGCGCCCCTCAGTGGCGAGTTGCCATACCGTGTTCGGTTGGAGGTTCACGGGTTTGTGGGAACGTGTCTTCCCAACATGGAGGTCACGCTTCCGGAGGCACGTCAAATCACGCTTGTCAAGAAGCCGCCTACCCGATGTTGGCCGGGATGAGGGAGCCGCATGATGCCGACCTTCGCACCTCCTCCTACCGCTACCATCCCCGTCGAGGTAGTTCCTCGAGGTCGGTGCATTCAAGTCTACGGCGGAGGAGAATGACTCTACCTTCGGTCACATGTGCACTGTGCTCAAAGGACTGGATCAGATGCACTCTGACCTACACAAGGCGACCAAGGAGCTGAATGACAAGAAGCTGCTGAGGATCGCACGACTGCAGGACGAAGTGGTTCGTCTGAAGAAGGAGGTAGCTGAGTTGAAGGGACTCCCGCCACCGGTTGGGGTCGGGCTCCGCACTACGCCTCGGAAGACCACCACCGCGCCCGTCCGCATCCGGCTAGCACCCCGGATTCCACCGCCTTCTCGGCTCCACCCGCTCCGGTTCAGGCGCCGGTTCCGTTCCTCCTGCTGCAGTCCCGCCCTCACCTTTGCTCCGGCTTCGGCGAATCCAGGCGGAGGTGGCGTGTGGTTGGATCTCCGTCTCCGGCGACTCAAGCTCGAGAAATTCGGTGAAGACATGGACTCGAAGAGACTCAAGATTCCTCGGAGGGAAGAGGCGGGATCGGTTGGGCTACGGCAACCGATTCGAAGATTCCAAGTCTCGAGGTGACGCCGAGGACTCCAGGAGCCGTTCGGAAGAATGGGGATCTTCGAAGGAAGCAGCTTCGACTCTTCGTCCCGTGGATCGTTCTAGTTGCCCTCCTTAGTTTTACCGTTTTCTTAGTTTGTCTTCTTGGTAGTTCTTTGTGTGATAGGCCGTGTGTGTGTGGGATAGCGGCGATCGATATCAAGTGTGATATGACCGACCAATTAAGGATGTTTGGTGCTTTTCCTTGTTTTTAGTCAAGATCGAACAATGCATTTGAATTCAAATAATAAAGATTAGTGCTAAGTCTGTCTGTTTTTCTTCTTTTCTCTCTCGGTCGGTCGTCTCCTTCGGATGGTGAACACCGGGACCGGCGGGCGAACGAGAACAATGGGCGTCAGTGCGGACAACCACGAGGCTCACGACGCCAATGGCAATGCTCCTCCACCGCCACCCGAGAATCCCACCCTTGCTCAAGTGCTCGCTTCACAGACACAAATGATGGCTGCAATGATGCAGCAAATGCAGCAACAACACCACCAGATGCAACAGCAGATGCTGCAACAAATACAGAACAGAGCAGAACAATCGGTTGCCGCCCCACCACCCCACCAAGCCGCGAAATTCCTTCGTGTCCGACCGCCGACCTTCTCCAAGCACCACTAATCCCATGGAGGCTAATGATTGGCTTCATGCCATAGAGAAGAAGTTGGATCTACTGCGGTGCACGGATCAAGAGAAGGTCTCGTTTGCCACCCATCGATTCAGTGGTCCCGCTTCACTGGTGGGACAATTATTTGGTTACCGCCGGGAGCAAGAGATTACAGGGAAGAGTTTTGTCGCGGTTTCAGGACCGCACATATTCCTGCGGGAATAGTTGCACGTAAAAACGTGAGTTCCGTTCTCTTGAGCAGGGTAACGTGATCGCGAGTATCTCGCACGAGTTCAATCGTCTTGCCCGTTATGCCCCGGAAGATGTGCGCACCGATGCGAAAGGCGGGAAAAGTTTTTGGCTGGTTTGGATGATGAACTCACGGACAAGCTTATCTCCTGAGAGTATGCTAACTTTGAGAAGCCGGTCGACAAGGCCATTCGACAGGAAGATCAGCGCAACAAGATGATCAAGAAGAGAAAAGCATTCAGACACGACCTCCTCAACAGGAAATCAGCAGAGGCCGCGTTTCATGCCTCGGGAGTCGAGTGGACCTACCACCATGATTGTTCGTCGGCATCGACCTTATCACCCGGGAATTTCCAAACGCGGTAGTGGCAATGGTCGGCAACGGCGTACTCCGCCCCGCGCCTCCAACGGCGCCATCCCAAGAATATCACAACCACCACCTCCAAGGAAGGACTCGGGAGGAAAGCCGAGTCTGTTTCAACCGTGGTGACCCGTGGCATTTTGCGACAAGTGTCCGGCCAAGACGCGCTGGGCCAAGGTTCATCCAGCTCGAGTCAATCATGCGTCCGCCGAGGAAGCACGACCGCTCCCGAAGTTATACGGTATGTTTCCGTAAACTATACTCCCGCCACGTATTATTTGATTCGGCGCTACACATTCATTTATCTCAAAGCAATTTGTTGGGGCACATGGGTTGTCGGAGTGGGACTTAAGATACCTATGAGGGTTCAAACCCCGGAAACCACTTGGAAACCACTCGCATTGTTCCTCGGTGGCCATAGAAATCCAAGGATCTATGTTTCTAGCCAACCTTATCCTCCTTCACCCAAAGGCATAGATGTCATTCTTGGGATGGATTGGTTGTCCAGACATAAGGGAGTAATTGACTGCGCTAGTCGCACCATTACTCTAATTAATACGAAAGGAGAAAAAGTTGTTTTTCGCTCTCCCGTGCAAGTCAAGCCCGTGGCAAGTTTGAATCATGTTTCCACCGGGGAATCGTCCGAAATGGCGGCCAAGACCCCTGTGAAGTTAGAGGATATCCCCATCGTCAGAGAATACCCTGAAGTTTTTCCCGAGGATTTAACTCAGATGCCGCCAAAAGGGAAATTGAATTCGGATTGACCTAGTACCGGACCGCCCCAATACACAAGAGGCCATATAGGATGGGGGCCAACGAGTTGGCAAGTAAAGAAGCAAGTGGATGAACAGTTGCAAAAAGGGTATATACGCCGAGCACGTCGCCTTGGGGTGCTCCGGTGATTTTTGTGGAAAAGAAAGACAAGACCAAGAGAATGTGTGTGGATTATCGAGCCCTCAATGAGGTTACTATCAAGAACAAGTATCCCCTACCACGGATTGATGACTTATTCGATCAACTCAAAGGGGCCAAGGTATTTTCCAAGATAGATCGCGATCGGGCTATCATCGCTTGAGGATTCGGGAAGAGGACATTCCCAAGACCGCCTTCACCACCGGTATGGACTGTATGAGTGTACGGTCATGTCTTTTGGTTTAACCAATGCACCGGCTTTCTTTATGAATCGATGAACAAGGTGTTTATGGAGTTCTTGGATAAATTCGTGGTGGTGTTCATTGACGACATTTTGGTCTACTCTAAGTCGAGGAGGATCATGAGCAACATCTTCTGGACGGTACTCGAGAAGTTGAGAGACCATCAACTCTACGCCAAGTTTAGCAAGTGTGCTTTCGGTTAAAGGAGGTACAGGTTCCTCGGCCACATTGTGAATGCCCAAGGAGTAGCCGTGGATCCAAAAATGTGGAATCCGTTACTAAGTGGACCCCGCCTAAGACGGTCACGCAGATCCGAAGTTTCCTTGGACTTGCGGGTTACTACCGCCGCTTCATTGAGAACTTCTCCAAAATCGCCAAGCCAATGACTCAACTGTTGAAGAAAGATGAGAAGTTTAAATGGTCGCGAGAATGCAATAGGAGTTTTGAAGAGCTCAAGAGGAAGTTGGTGTCTGCACCGGTGTTGATACTTGCCCGACCCAAAAAGGACTTCCAAGTTTATTGTGACGCATCTCGCCAAGGGTTGGGATGTGTGTTGATGCAAGAAGGCAAAGTGGTCGCATATGCATCTCGACAATTGCGCCCACATGAAAACAACTACCCCACTCATGATCCGGAGTTATCCGCAGTGGTGGTTCATGCATTGAAGATCCGCGACACTACCTAATTGGTAATCGTTGTGAAGTGTATACGGATCACAAAAGTCTTAAGTACATTTTCACCCAACTGATTTAAACCTCCAGCAGAAGATGGTTGGAACCGATCAAGGATTATGACTTAGGGATCCATTACCATCCCGGCAAAGCTAATGTGGTTGCGGATGCACTAAGCCGAAAGAGTTACTTGCACCACTCTCGGTGTCGAAGGAATGTGTGACCGTTGCGCGGAATTCGAGAATCTGAATCTACGAGTGGTGGATTTTGGTTTTGTGGCTGCTCGGAAGCCCAACCCACTCTCATGGATCAAATTCGGGCTGCTCGGACGTCGATCCCGAAATGGCCGAACTCAAGAAGAACATGAGAGTCGGAAAAGCTCGTGGTTTTTCGGAAGACGAACATGGCACAATCTGGATGGGAAAGAGGCGTGTGTGCCGAAGACAAGGATTTGAAAAGGCGATCCTTACGGAGGTTCACCAAACACAATACTCAATTCACCCCGGCGGTACAAAGATGTATCAAGACCTTAAAGAAAAGTTTTGGTGGGTCGATGAGGAGGGAGATAGCCGAGTTTGTTGCACTTTGTGATGTTTGTCGGCGAGTGAAGGCGAACATCAACGGCCCGCCGGACGTTGCAACCCCTTCGATTCCAGAGTGGAAATGGGAAGAAATTGGAATGGATTTCATCACGGGCTTACCCCGCACAACGTCGGGACATGACTCGATTTGGGTCGTGGTGGACCGACTCACCAAGGTGGCCCACTTCATACCGTACATACTACCTACTCGGGGAAGAAGTTGGCGAGCTTTATCTCGCAAGGATCATGTGTTTGCATGGCGTGCCTAAGAAGATCGTGTCCGATAGGGAAGTCGGTTTACTTCCAAGTTCGGAAGAAGTTGCAAGAAGAACTCGGTACCGTTTGAATTTCAGCACGGCCTATCATCCGCAAACAGACGGCCAAACCGAGAGAGTGAATCGATTTTGGAAGATATGCCGAGAGCCTGCGCGCTCGATTTTGGAAAAGCATGGGACAAGAGCTTGCCCTATGCGAATTCTCTTACAACAACAGCACAGGCCGTATTCAAATGGCACCGTATGAAGCACTGTATGGACGGAAATGCCGCACACCCCTATTCAGGGATCGACGGGTGAGCGCCGGATGTTTGGCACGAAGTAATAAGCGAAGCGAGAGGAAAAGGTCCGAGTGATTCGGGAAAGGTTGAAGATTGCGAGCCCCGACGGAAGAGCTACGCCGATAATCGTCGAAGAGATCTCGCCTTTGAAGCGGGGATTTTGTGTATCTTCGCGTCACACCACTCCGGGAGTACACCGTTTCCAAACCAAAGGTAAGTTGGCACCACGTTTCGTGGGACCATACAGGATTCGGGAACGTCGAGGAGAAGTGGCCTATCACCGGAGCTTCCTCCAACATGATCGGTATTCACGACGTGTTTCATGTGTCCCGCTTAAAGAAGTGTTTAAGGGTACCAGAAGAGCAGGCGAGTCCAGACCAAATTAAAATCCAAGAGGACTTAACCTATGTAGAGAGACCATCACGTATTCTTGAGGTCAGTGAGAGAAGGACTCGGAACAAGGTTATTAGGTTTTGCAAAGTTCAATGGACTCATCACTCTGAGGAAGAAGCTACTTGGGAACGAGAAGATGAGCTAAAGGCCGCGCACCCGCACCTCTTCGCCAGTACCTCCGAATCTCGGGGTCGAGATTCCGTTTAAGGGGGGTAGGTTGTCACATCCTGAGTTTTTCCCTAATTCATTTAAATAATTTATCCTGAAATAATCGGAATTTCTGAAATTAACCTGGAGTCAACCTATAATTTTAAATGCAATTAATAAATGGAAATGACATGATAGGATTTTTCTTGAATTCTTCATGTCAAAATACGCTAACAGGATTTTTACTGGAATTTTTAGAGCACTCTAAGTATTTTTAATCAATTAAATAAGAAAACAGGAATTAATTAAGCCCCCAAAATCCTTTTTTCCCTTTTTCTTTTTCTTTTCCGTACGGGCTGCACAGCATTCCCGCCCTTTCCTTGGGTCGTCGGCCCGGTCCTCTCCCCGCGCGCGCCCGGTCGTGGGCCGAGGCCCGCAACGCCGCCGCCGCACGCAAGTCCGCGGGGCGTCCCTCGCCCGCGAGACGCTGACGGGTGGGCCCCGCCTGTCAGGCTTCCCGTCCCCGCGCCCGGTCGGTCCGGCCGCCGTCCGCCATGCGCGCCGCCTTTCCGCTCCTTCCCGTTTGAATCCGAGCCACGTCGGCCCCGTGCCGGGCTCAATCTCGCGGCGCCGTTTCCATCCCCGCAAACCTCGCGCCCGTTGGAAACCCTATCCACGCAAAATCCGTCGCCGATTGTTTCCCCTCTCTCTCCGAGTCCGTGAACAACGGCGAGGAATCCGCGCCGTTTCCGTGGTTGTTTCGGCCCCGTGGTACCCCTATAAAAATCCTCGTTCGCCGCCGCGCGTTTTCCCTTTGGTTCCCGTGCGCTAGCCCCAAACCCGCCGTCGCCATCGTCGTCGTCTCCGTCGCCGGTGAGTGCACCGCCGCCCTCCTCCTTTCGGTTTTTCTCCTCCCGAACCGCTCCCGCGCGCACCGTTCCGCCCTTCCCCGTGGTCCCCGCGCCCGCAGCACCCTTCGCCGCCGTCGCCGGTGCCGCCGGAGTTCCGCCGGCCGCCGCGCGCCATGGCCGGCGGCGAGCTCGAGCCGCCGCCACCCGAACCCTAACCCTAGCGCCGCTTCCCAACCGTCCGATCCTTCGGATCGGGCGGATCCGCGCCGTCCGATCGCGATCGATCCGTCGTCGTTCGATCCGTCGCCGCCGCCGGATGGCTGCCGCGTGTCCGCCCTGCCGCCGCCCCAAACCCTAACCCTAGCCGCAATCCGCGCCGTTCGATCCTTCGGATCGGGCGGATCCGACCGCCCCGCGCGCAAGGCCGCCGCCGTCCGATCGTCGCCACCCCTCCCCGATGCGCGCCACGTGCCCCGCTCTCCCCGCCGCCGCCGTGGACTCGGTCCACCGTGGACCGCGCCCGCGTCGCTTGCGTCAGCCGCTTGCGCCGCTGACGTCAGCCCTACCGCTTGCGCCATGCTTGCGTCATCCAGGGGGCTTAATTGCGCAATAAATCGTTTAATCTTTTCTCGTTTAGTTTAAAAATTGCAATTAAACTTCTAAAATTCATATCTTTTGAATCCGAGCTCCGTTTTAGTCCATTCAAATTTCATTAAATCCAGAAAAATGTCAAGAATCCATTAAAAATACTTTTCAGTGCTGTCTCAGTAGACTTTTTAGGGTGTTTGTTGAGTGCTTTGTTTGTCGTGTAGATCCCGAGTTTTCCGGCGAGCCCGCTCTCTCTTGAAGTAGTCGCCGAGGTTCCTCGCTCCGAGCAAGGCAAGTCATACCTTACATTGACCATATTGTACCTATTTCATGTAAATATCTCTTTACTTTCAAATACCGCATATGTTTTAGAATGTCATTTTATGGGATGATTATACCTATTGTACTCAACCATAGGATTGTTTACCTTATACCATTGATAACTTGGGGTTCAATATGACTAGATGTTAGCTTAGGGTTGCTTAACTATGCTTAGCGCAACTAGCTCACTTAAGGGGATCACACTAATCAAGTTTAATTCTAAAGTGGATCTTCCGATGATATTAAGATATGACTTTGGTTTTTAATGATATTGAATTATGAAAAGGGTGGGTCGTGAGCACATGGTTGGTCTTTGGTTAGCGTGCTCATGACGATTAAGGACCGGTTCTCGGGAAACCCCGGAAGAAAGGCCGTGCATACCACAAGCCGGCATGGGTAATGGTGGGCCTGTAGCATAGCTGTCTCTAGTTAACGTATCCCAGAGAGGGTGAGCGTGATGGAGTTGGGTCGGCCCCGGTTTTAAGGGTTGATCAGCTTCCGGATTCACCGCGGCACTAGAGGGGGCTGCCCATTGCCCGGTGGGAATGGGGCGAAACCTTGGTGTGGTACGATTGATTAGAGGGGTTGTGTGAAGGGTCCCGTCACAATTCCTTTCCGGGGCACCGTGGTGGTGCACCGGCGCACGGTAATGTGTTGTGGGATTGTGTCTTGTGGGTACAGTTGTACACCTCTGATCAGAGTAAAAACTATTCGAATAGCCGTGCCCACGGTTACGGGCGATCGTCCAGATTCACCTTGATTAGTCTCATTTTATTCGAATGAAATGTTGGATTATGACTAGTGCAGGTGGATGGATGGGCCTGTTGCAACGTGGTGAGCGTTGGACAGTGTTTATTTAATACGCTTAAATGTTACTACTGTTTTCTTGTCTTCAAATATTAATATCATATTCGCAAACGCCGTTTATGCAAATTGAGCCCTTGACCTTTCCTTGTTATTTATCTTGCATCATGTCCCCTTTTCCTGTGTGACTTGTTGAGTACGGTGGTTGTACTCGGTCTTGCTTCTTTTCCCTTCAGCCGTGGGTCGAGGTCGAGGTCTCCGAGGAGGTGTAGGCTTGTTCTCGTCAAGGTTTAGCCGTGGAGTTGGTGTTCCGCTCGCTCGTCTCAAGTTTAGCTTAAGTCGTTTTACTTTCTTTTCCGCTGCATTTTTGTAACTCTTTTTATATTGTTTCTAAGACGAGGATTCGTATTATCAATAACGTCGATTTGTGTACCTCGGCTGATTCCTGGACGAGGATGTAATGCACAAATTAGCTGCAGAAATTCTGGTGTGAATTTCTGGGCGTGACAATGGCGCCGGCGGCGAAAGGGAGAAAGGAGGAGGCTGCAGCGGGATTGCGGCCGGCCGGGGGGACGAGGGAACCCTAACCCTAATTAGGGTTTCGGGCCGGTTGCTCCTGCCTTAACCCTCATGCAAGAGCCGCTCGGCCGTCGGATCCATCCGACGGCCGAGATCGAGGCGCGGGCGTGCGGCGCTTTTGGGCCGATTCGGCGGCCCAGCCGTCGCTTGCTGGGCCCCGAGCCCATGCGCGCGTACGGCCGAGTAGGCCGAAAGCCTTTGGGCCGAAAAAAAAGGGAAGGAAAAGAAAAGGTTTATTGTTTATTGTTTTGTATAGTTAAATGTTTTATTGTGTTTAAAGTTTCCGCTGCAAAATTGACGTTTCTAAAATTGAATTTCGAACCAACGGGAGAATTTCAAATTTTAGGAATTTCATTTATGGTATATGATGTTGCTATTTCCTGACCAACGTTGTTAATTGCAATATCATGCTATGTATTATGCCTAATTTCTGCCCAACGGTGATATAGGCTTAATGCATAGGAAGGTTATGTGATATCTTGTTTCTCACTTTTCATGATCAATTTTCAGGAGGTTATTCCTTGATGGGATGCATAAAAGATATCCCGACCCTACAAGGAGATAACTACAGTGAATGAAAAAGGAAGCTTGACCTTGCTTTCATCTTGGGAGAGGTGGACTGGGTGCTAACCACACCCTGTCCTATAGAGCCTGCTGTATTAGTCAGAGGCAACACAGAGTCAAACGCTGACTTTGAAAAAAGAGAAAAAGAAAATGCTGACCTTAGACAACTATATATAGTTGAAAAGGCAAAGTGGGCCTCAGCCAACAAGAAATGTATGGCTGTGGTAAAGAACACAATTGAGCAGGCTATTGTAGGCTCAATTCCAGAGACTGACAATGTCTCTGAGTATCTTGAAAGAATAAAGACCCAGTTCACTGGTTCTTCAAAGACACATGCCACAGAACTCATCAAGGACCTTGTCACGGACAGGTACACTAGAGGTGGCATTAGGGATTTTATCCTACAGAAGAGTGCACAAAATGCAAGACTAAAGCAATGGGACTTGGATCTAAAGGAGGACTTTCTGGTTCACCTAATCATGTCTCGATTGCCAAAGGAGTTTGATCCTTTCATTCTCAACTACAATGTGCACCCAGTGAACTGGACCTTTGATACTCTTCTTGCACAATGTGTACAAGAGGAGGAGAGGATTAGGCCCAAAAATGGTGGCGTTATCAACTACGTTGGTAGCCCAAAGAAAAAGAACTATAGACCGTCCCAATCAAAGGACAAACAGCCTCTAAAGCCCCAAGGTCAGCACCAACCTCAGCAAAAACAATTTACAGTGGGGACAAACCAGTGCATGTACTGTAAGAAGGAAGGACATTTCAAGAAAGATTGTCCTGATTTTTTAAAGATGATAATGGCAAAGAAAGGTGAGAATTTTATCACTTTTGTAAATGAATCCTTGTATGTTAGTTATTCGAAATCCACATGGTGGATCGATTCTGGAGCAACTATTCATGCCTCCAACTCCTTACAGGATTCCATTTGACGAGGACTATGCAAAGAAGCGAAAGCAACGTTAAAGTCGCAAATGGAGTTGAAGTGAAAGTTGAAGCCGTCGGAAATCTCAATCTCAAACTTGATAACGGCTTTATCCTTCCACTCCGAGATGTTTTTTATGTCCCATCTTTGCATAGAAACTTGATTAGTGTGCCATGTTTGGCAGAAGATGACTATTATTGTTATTTTGACAAAGTACAATGTCGCATAATTCATAATAATGAATGTGTGGGTCTCGCCTTCCGACGAGACAAACTTTATATGCTGCCTATGCATGAAAGTGTGAATGTTCTATGCAATGATACAAATGATATGAATGATGGGTCCTCGTTGACAAAAGAAAATAAGAAAAGAAAGAGAACTCCTAATGTCTCATCGAAATTGTGGCACCGTCGTTTAGGCCACATTTCGAGGGGAGAATAGAGAGACTAGTTAAGAATGAAATTCTTCCTCCACTGGAGTTCTCGATTTAGAACAATGCATAGAATGCATCAAAGGAAAATATACAAAGCACATTAAAAAGGTGCAAATAGAAGCGCAGGAACATTGGAGATCATTCACACGATATTTGTGGTCCATTTCTGTTAAAAGTGTGGATGGTTATGACTCTTTCATAACATTCACAGATGATTACTCCCGATATGGTTATATTTATCCAATTAAAGAAAGATCGGAAGCTTTGGATAAATTCAAAGTATTCAAAGCTGAAGTTGAAAATCAACACGATAAAAGGATTAAAATAGTAAGATCCGATCGTGGAGGGGAGTACTACGGTCGGCATACTCCTTATGGACAAGTCCCGTGACCTTTTGCAAAGTTTCTAATGGAAAATGGCATAGTCGCCCAATATTCTACAGGCGAGCCTCAACGAATGGGATGGCTGAACGGCGTAACCGTACCTTAATGGATATGGTGCGCAGCATGATGAGCTACTCCACCCTACCATTGGGTTTATGGATGGAGGCGTTAAAAACCGCCATTCATATTCTCAACAGAGTACCTAGCAAATCGGTGCCCAAAACGCCGTACGAGCTGTGGACCGGAAGAGTACCCTCGCTAGCTCACCTCCGTGTGTGGGGGAGTCCTGCGGAGGCTAAAGTATTTAACCCAAACATTGGGAAATTGGATCCCAAAACAGTCAACTGTCATTTCATTGGCTATCCTGACAGATCGAAAGGTTATCGTTTCTACTGTCCAAACAGTTATACAAAGTTTGTGGAAACGAGACATCTGTCTTCTTGGAAGACGAAATGATAAGGGGAGCACGGTAGCTCGAGTGATTGATCTTGAGGAGAAGCGGGAATCTATACCCACTTCGACGATTCGGGGAACCTTTCTTCTCACTACCTGTTGATGTTGCGCCTGCAATGCCTGACGTTGCGGCTCCAACACCTGTTGTTCGCTCTCCCGTGGTGGAAATAAATAGAAATGAGGAACCTGTCCTTCAGGATCCATCAGAAAACACTACCACACATGAGGAGGAGCATCAACGGCCTCAAATAGAAGATGTGCCAAATCGGGAGACTTCACAAGAGTCTCAAAAAAAATGTGCCAAATGTTGAGGCCCCTAGAAGGTCTGAAAGAGTAAGAAGAAAAGCTATACCGATGATTATCGGTGTACAACACGAAGAGTCTCATATAGAGGATGATCCCGCCTCATATGAAGAGGCCATGAGAAGCGCCCGCTCATCCAAATGGTGGAAGCCATGGAAGATGAAATGAAATCCATGAAATTAAATGACGTTTGGAATTTGGAGAAAATTCCTAACTGAGCCAAAACAAGAGGGTAAAATGGGTCTACAAAACAAAATGTGACTCCGGAGGAATATAGAAAAGTTTAAGGCGCGACTTGTGGCAAAAGGATTCACACAAAGAGAAGGAATTGATTACAATGAGACGTTTTCTCCAGTCTCTTGTAAAGATTCTTTCAGAATAATAATGGCACTAGTGGCACATTACGACTTGGAATTACATCAAATGGATGTAAAAACGGCATTTCTAAATGGAGATTTAGAAGAAAGAGTCTATATGGCACAACCAAAAGGTTTTGTCATGAAAGGAAAAGAGAATATGGGATGTCGATTAAAGAGATCCATTTATGGATTAAAGCAAGCTTCGAGACAGTGGTACTTGAAGTTTGATGGAACCATAAAGAAATTTGGTTTCCAAGAAAACGTTGAGGACAACCGCATTTATACAAAGTTCAAGAATAGGAAATTCATATTCTTGATTCCGTATGTAGATGACATTCTATTGGCAAGTAGTGATGTTAGTCTTCTATAGGGAACAAAAGAGTTCTTGTCCTCAAACTTTGATATGAAAGATCTTGGTGAAGCATCATATGTTTTGGGCATAGAAATTCACCGAGATAGAAGAAAGTATGCACTGGGATTGTCTCAAAAGGGATATATAGAAAAAGTATTGAAGAAATTCAACATGTCGAAATGCGGCTACGCCCTCCTATAGTGAAGGGCGAAAGATATGGGGAATGGCAATGCCCGAAATAAGTTCGAGCTCGATGAAATGAAGTCAAAGCCATATACTTGGTGTAGGAAGTCTACGGTATGCACAAGTGTGCACACGTCCGACTTATCTTTTGTCACGGGTTACTTGGCGATTTCAAAACAATCCAGGCCCAGAGCACTGGAAATTGGTAAAGAAAGTCCTGCGATATGCGCAAGGAACGAAAGGCCTTATGTTGACATACGTAAGATCCGACTCACTCCAAATAGTGGGTTATTCGGATCTTCCGTATGTCAACATAAGGCCTTTCGTTCCTTGCGCATATCGCAGACTTTCTTTACCAATTTCCAGTGCTCGGGCCTGGATTGTTTTGAAATCGCCAAGTAACCCGTGACAAAAGATAAGTCGTGCGTGTGCACACTTGTGCATACTGTAGACTTCCCACCCAAGTATATGGCTTTGACTTCATTTCATCGAGCTCGAACTTATTTCTGGGGCATTGCCATTCCCCATATCTTTCGCCCTGACTTATCTTTTGTCACCGGGTTACTTGGCAGATTTCAAAACAATCCAGGCCCAGAGCACTGGAAATTGGTAAAGAAAGTCCTGCGATATGCGCAAGGAACGAAAGGTCTTATGTTGACATACAGAAGATCTGACTCACTCCAAATAGTGGGTTATTCAGACTCTGATTTTGCCACAGATAAAACAAAGTCAACATCCGGATACGTGTTCACTCTTGCAGGGGGAGCTATTTCATGGAAAAGCTCTAAACAGACCATCACTGCAGGGTCTACAATGTATGCCGAATTTATAGCATGTTATGAGGCCACGGGGCAGGTGAACTGGCTAAAGAAGTTCATACCCGGTTTGAGAGTGGTTGACAGTATTGAGAAACCACTAAAGTTATACTGCGACAATGAACCTGCAGTACTGTACTCTCACAACAATCAGTCAAGTGGTGCTGCCAAACACATTGACATAAAGTACTATGTTGTGAAGGATAAAGTCCGGGATCAAACAATAAGTCTCGAGCATATAAAGACTGAAAAGATGCTCGCGGATCCGCTAACGAAAGGCCTACCACCCAACTTGTTCAAGGAACATGTAGCCGGCATGGGTTTAAGGGAAGCCTTATGATTCTGGACTCAGGGCCCAAAAGTTAAAGTATAAAATATCTGTTTCTGAACAGAGATGTGTATAGTGGCTATTGAATCTATCGGCGATTGACCGTGATGATGAGATATGCTCTATGCGTTAATTTGTGATGAAACAGAAAAAGGTTAAAAGTAATAGTGAAGAGATCAAGGGGGAGAATGTTAGAATTGATCTCCTCCCGTTGGGCCCAACGGCCCAACGGGGATCCTTGACCGCGCCTGATCGGGGCGCCCAGCCTCCTATGGCTGGTGGGCCCCTGTCGCCTGCGCCATATAAAGGGGTGAGGTCGGGGCGGCACACGACAAGAGGATCGCTGCCGCCGCCAAGCCTCACCCACAAACCCTAGCCGATCCACAGCGGGGGCGCAGTAGCGACGGGAAGCGCCACCACCGCGCCCCACGACATCAACACACGGTGCGGCGACGACCACCATGGCCGACGGGCAATCTTCGAGCTCACACTCCACCGGTAACCCTAATCCCCTCTTTCTCTCAATGTGCCACTGTTGATCTACCCGAATGAACCCTATTAGCTTCGGTGCCTAGTGATCCTAGAGTGCATAACAGTTACGTCTCATGTATGATGGGCCAGAAATATCTAGCATCTATTGGCCAAGTCCAGACTACTCAATGTTTGATATTAGGAGGACTAGCTACAATGGCTCCAGGAATGCAATCCTTGACACTAAAGGTCACTTCCTCTCAAGTGATAAGCTGGATATTAAGGCTGCTGATTGGGGTGCTGGAATCAAAAGAAGGCTGACACTTGATTATGACGGAAATCTCCGAATGTACAGTTTGAATTCAGCAGATGGGAGCTGGAATGTCTCATGGCAGCTATAGCAAAATTGTGTGACGTGCATGGACTGTGTGGCGAGAATGGTATATGTGAGTTCTTGCCAAGCTTTAAGTGTTCTTGTGCCCCTGGATATGAGATGAGAGATCCAACGAACTGGAGCAGAGGTTGCCGTCCACTATTCAACAAAAATTGCAGCAAAACAGAAGAATATGAGTTCATCAAGCTCGCTCAAACCGACTTTTATGGCTTCGATCTGATCATCAACCAATCCATCTCACTTAAAGAATGTAAAAAGACTTGCTTGGACATCTGCTCCTGCTCAGCAGTCACGTATAAGACAGGGTCTGGAACTTGTTATATCAAATATGTACTCTTCAATGGCTACAGCTCCACAAATTTTCCAAGTGATAACTACATCAAACTACCCAAGAATATGGTTTCCAAACAGTCCGATCTCTCATGCAACCCAAACACAGAGATTGTACTAGGATCTTCAAGTATGTATGGAATGAATGATGAAAATAAAAATTATGCAACCTATTATGTGTTTGCAGCAGTATTGGGAGCTCTAGTGCTAATCTTCACAGGTACAAGCTGGTGGTTTCTTTACAGCAAGCACAACATACCCATGTCAATGGAGGCAGGCTATAGGATGGTAACAAGCCAATTCAGGATGTTCACGTACCGAGAATTAAGGGAAGCAAGTGGAAAGTTCAAGGAAGAGATTGGAAGAGGAACCTCGGGTATTGTTTACAGAGGAGTACTTGAAGATAAGAGAGTGATAGCGGTGAAGAGGCTAGCGAATATTTCACATGGTGAGGAGGAATTCTGGGCAGAAATGAGTATTATTGGAAGGATCAGTCACATGAACTTAGTTAGGATGTGGGGATTTTGCTCCGAGGGTCAACAAAAACTACTAGTGTATGACTATGTGGACAATGAATCACTGGACAAGTATCTATTTGGTGATGTAAGTGCTGAGAGATTGCTTGCATGGAGCCAACGATTCAAAATAGCGTTGGGTACAGCAAGAGGTTTGTCCTATCTCCATCATGAGTGCCTTGAGTGGGTAGTCCGTTGTGATGTAAAACCAGAGAACATACTTCTGACCAGAGATTTTGAAGCGAAGATAGCAGACTTTGGACTGGCCAAACTCTCAAAGAGAGACAGTACCAGTTTAAACTTCACGCATATGAGGGGTACAACGGGCTACATGGCACCAGAATGGGCATTGAACTCACTAATCAATGCAAAGGTTGATGTCTACAGTTATGGTGTTGTTCTTCTTGAGATTGTAACTGGAAGTAGGATATCAAGCGGGATAAAAGTGGATGGGAAGGAGGTGGAGCTCAGAGAGTTTGTGCAGGTCTTGAAACATATTCTGGCTACTGGGGACGTCAAGGATGTAATTGATACTAGACTGAATGGGCATTTCAATTCTGAGCAAGCAAAGGTAATAGTGGAAGTTGCTATATCTTGTCTTGAAGAAAGAAACAGCAGGCCTACAATGAATGAAATTGCAAAAGCCTTCCTGGCATGTGATGACCAAGATAATCACCCAGCCTACTCATGGTGACCTGCAAAGCAATAGTATTTCAGTTTGCAGGATTGAAAACTAGATTCTATTTAGCATGCACAAAACTTGAAGCAAAAGTTATTGTTAGAGAAAATAAATCAGGTCCTTCTATAAATCCATTTCAGGGTAATGGCAGGTTTGTTTATTCAAATGTACTCCGATAGAAAAATAAGTGTGTTGGATCAGTGGAACGTTGTACCAATATTTAAAGGTCTTAACTTTGCACTTCTGGTGAGTCTCCTCATATCAACATGCCATTCTCCACATATTATATTTCCACGTAGCTAAGAATAATTTATAGTTTGTGTTGCTGGTGTAGTCGTCTGTTGGGAAATACAGCAACAACATCCAACAACTATTTTCAAAAAAATTTCACCCGTTAGAGATCTAACCAAGAAAGACCCTTCATCATGCCTCAAACAACGAGTAGTGTCTCACAATATGATCACAAATAAATTTACGAATTTAAGTATTTGTTGTTCCCTGGAATAGTAAGGTTGATTTAATATGCTAGGCTGCTAGCTGATTTGCCCATACAAAGCTTAAAGAAAATATAGAATCCAAGAATAAATAGTTGACTTGAGTATGACATCCTGGAACTTACCTAGTCATCCATGATCATGTATGGTAGTTACGTAAACATAATACAAATCAAGGATAATCAGCAGTCTCCAGAATGTTTGCCAAATTTCCCTCAAGGCACTGGGTGTCAGAGATTACAATGGCAAATCAGATTTGAGGGGTGCCTCACCTACGAGTAGTTAATACTAGACAATATGGCCATTTTGATCATGAATAAGCGAATTAAGATAATGATGAAAGGTGCTAGACTGCTACACCTATTGTTGGAAAATCCGTAAGGACCAGAAAGGAACTCTTTCCTTGAAAGAATCAGCTCACTAATAATGATTAAATACAGGAAGTTCTCCTAGAGTACAATCACCACGATAATCAGACAACCTACTAATGGTGACCAATAACAACATTAATTTTATTTTGCAAGAAGAATAATTATTATACCATAGAGAAAAAAAATCAGTTCGAGCATGTTATGAATTCTTGTTAGGACAATAATAGATCAACTTGTTCTTAATTGTAATGAATATGTTGAATATTATGGTGTCTGTATGAACTCTTGCATGAAACTAAGTAGGTTCATTTAGAAAGAAGTACGACACCAACAGTACCTTTATTTGATGGCAAGGTGCGGAGTTTTTCAATTGTGAACCCTTGCATGGAACTAGGTGCGTTTATTTATTCAGAAGTCCCCAAGTAAGAACATGATATATTACAATAACAATTTAGTGTGCATTTCTCTTGGCCCCTTTGGCGCATGATTTACACTACCATAGTACCATGTGAACTCGTAACTTTACTTTCCTTCAAAAATACACATACGCACAAAGCCATAAAGGATACACTCTCCGCTATACACAGCCGAATTCAGTTCTAGGAATGACTCATTGCCTCATCTATCTATTGCTGTGACATCACCCGTGGGGATCAATTCACAGCAAAAATGTCAGTTTTCTAATACCATCACGAAACAAGTAATAACATAACCGAACCATCAAGAGGGGAGAGGGGAAAAAAATTACGTGCATATGGGTTCTAACCGGCCTACTTTGCAGCCCCGCTTTGGATGGATGCCACGTGGAAGCCCCAGCAATCCAACGGATCGCTCGTCTCTACTCCACGCGCAGCACGACGAGATCGTATCAGCTCAGCTCGGCTCTACTCGACGCGGCGCGGCTCCCTCACGCCCGTGCACTCATCCCCCATCCCCCCCCGCCCCCTCCCCCAAATCCCCAATCGTGGCGTCCTCTCCGGGGAAAAATCCGACGCCGCCGCCGCATCCTCCTCTCCGCCACGTCGCTTCTCTCCGCCGTCTCCCCGCCGGCGCCGCCGCATCCTCCTCTGGGTGGTGCCCTCTGCTCCGTTGCCCTCCCCGCCGGCGCCTCGGCTCCCGCCGCCACCTTGCCCCCTCTGTCCTGCCGCCCTCCCTGCCGCCACTTCTCCCCCTCCGCCCTGCCCGCCGCCACCTCGCCCCCTCTGCCCCCTGCCACCTCTCCCCCTCCGCCCTGCCCGTCGCCACCTCGCCCCCTCCGCCGGGCGCCGATGCCATGCATCTTTCCAACGAATCCATCTGACCGTCTTGCTCGCTGCATTCATCGCCAAATCCTTCGCCGATGGTGCTCTACTTCGGTGGCTGCGGGGCCGCTCTCCGACAGCATTCACCCCTGCTGTTGTAGTTGTATGTTGGTTGCCTGACAATACACAATGTATCACAGAGTGAATTGTCAGGTTTTATTTGTTCTTCCATAGGTCTACTACTAAAGCTCTCTGAATTTGTTTCATGCTCCATAATGTATTTCGGTGCAAGATACGGAACGCTAAGTATGTACTAAGAGTGCTACATCCGTGCAGTTTTATGTTGCCGCTTTGCAGCCGATGAGGTGATGAACGATGTTGTCCTACTTAAGACAGAAACTTTCACTTGCAGATTTCCTATACTCGATTTGTGGTACTCTGCTTATGTGTTAGATTTCCTTATGTGTTAGGTTTGTGGTAGTCGGTTTGTCGTTCTTCCCGGCAGCGGCGGCGGCGTTCTCCCCGGCGGCGGCGGCGGAGTTCTCTCTGGCGGCGGCGGCCCGTGCAGCATCCATTGGAGATGAAACGACGCTAGGGCTGGGAGATGAAACGACGCATGCACGAGGGAGCCGCGTCGCGTCGAATAGAGCCGAGCTGAGCCGATACGATCTCGTCGCGCTACACGTGGAGTAGAGACGAGCGATCCGTCGGATTGCTGGGGCTTCCACGTGGCATCTGTCCAGAGCAGGGCTGCAAAGTAGGCCGGTTACAAACCGGATGCACGTAATTTTTTCCTCACGGGGAAAGCTACAGATCGGATGGCTCCGCTGGGGGCCCGAGGCGGCGAGGACCGAGGCAACATGGGGGAGCGCCCGCGAACGCAGTGGCAGTTCGGCACGGCTGGTTCGCTGGTGAAGTGGTGAGTGTGTACTTGGGTGGGCCCCGGAACGTTTTGGGAGTATTCGAATTGCTATGATTAATTGAGTATTAATTTGAAGGATGCATGTCTGATTTATCTCTTGAATAATCTCTCAGCACTGAAATTTTTTCATAACCAAATTCGAAGTGGCGACGTTCTGCACCACGATCATAGAGCAAAATACTCAGTTTCATGACCTTTGACTGTTTTCAAAATCAAACTTCTATAAATTTAACAACTTTTTTAATACCTCGATTTTCGAGCTGTTAAAAACTATTTTATAAAAACCTTAGATACGAAAACTTTTGATTTTTTGTCAATTTGAGGACTAAGTGCCAAATGATCTCAAATTTCCTCCTTGAGACCCCAAAATCCGAAATCAAAAATTTTTATTCAAAATTCAAAATCTGGAATTCGATTTTTGCTTCGAGATCTTTCACAAATTCCTCCTCATCTCCAAGATCAAGATTCTATCAAAATCTCCTTCAAGTTTCCTTCCTTGGCTTCCAATTTGAACTCAAATCCTCATTTTAGGGCATGTTTGGATTGAAGCCAATTCTTGCCCTACCAGTTATTTGGTAGTTTTGAATAGTACTTGTTAGCTATTTGGATTGAGGCCAAATCTTGTCAATTCAATAGAGTTAGAAACAACACAACCTTATTAAAAATTTGATAGTGCCAAAACTTACTAAGATTTGATACTACCAAAATTTTGGTAGGGCTTCAAATGAAAACAACCCTAAATCTTTCTAATATTCCTCAAATCAAATTCATGAAAAATACCCAATCTTCCTATTCAATTTGGGTCGCCTCCCTCTTTTCTCGGCCGGCCCAGTTATCTATCCTTCCCTCCATCCTTTTTCCTCTCCCAGCCCAGATTGGCCCCGCTCTCTTTTCGCACGTCACGCCGCCCCACATCGCCTGCGCGCCCGCACCCACTCCCGTCAGTCCGCCCGTCGGTGACCTCCTCTCTTACGAGCCCCACCTGTCAGCCTATCCCTCCCTCTCCGTTGTCTTCCTCCCTAGGGTTGGGCAGTTTAATACTGAAAACCCAAAAAAGGAACCGCATCGAGCCGAACCGAAGTCTCCGGTTTTTCGGTTTTTAATCTCCTTTTCGGTTCGTGGTGTAGCATAAACCAAATAATTCGTTGTGGGTTCGGTTTTGTTGTATAAAACCGATCCCCCAAGAAAACCAAACCCCGACGAGCCGCTCCCACTCCCCACGCCCGAGCGGCGACGCACACGAACCCCACGAGCCGCTCCCCACTCCTCACGCGCGAACCCCATCCGAGCCGCTTCCCACTCCGTACGCCCGAGCACCGCTACGCCACGCGCGCCGCCGCCCTCCCTTCCGCCGTCGATGTCGTCCTCTCTCGCGCTTCCCTCCACGCCGCGCCGCCGCCGTCGCCCCATCCGCGCCACGCCCGCCGCCCAGCCCCTCCACGCTACGCCGCGCCGGCGCCCCATCCGCGTCACGCCCACTGTCCTAGCCCACTCCACGCAGCGCCGCTGTCGGTCCCGCCTCTCGTTGCCGGTGTCGCCTCCTCCGCGTGGCTGCGACGTGCTTGCACCAGCGCCCGAGTGTCGCCATTGCTCGCGGCCGTGCACTTGGCCGCTTGCGCGCCCACGCCACAGCCTTCCAGCCGTCGGTCGCCCGCCGCCCACGTCCCCGTGAGCCTACGCCGACGCACCGCCCGTCGTCGACTTGCTAACCATCGGCTAGGGTTTGTGGAGGAAGGGGACGCGTGCAGGCTGAGCAGAGTGAGGCTAGGAGAGTGAGAATGGGTAAGAGAGGAGAGATAGAGAGGGTCGTGTCTGTGGTTCATTTTTTACCAAGAAATCGAACTACAAAACCAAAATCGAACCTTGCAATTTTTGATTTTGAACAGAACCGATCGGTTCTTGTTCTTTTAAAAACCATACTACATGTAACAAAACCAAATCTTGTTTTTTTAAATACCATACTACTTGTAACAAAATCAAATCAAACTGAACTCTCGGTTTAAACCAAATGCCCAAATACCCATGCCTATTCCTCCCGACGTCTCTCACTCGATCTCTCTCATCTCTCGAAACCTCCCGCTCTCTCTGCGCCTCCGCAGGACAGCAGCACATGCGCCCCACTGCCATCGCCGCTCGCACCAGCGGCGCCACTCGCGCTGCCGGCCATCATGGCGCACGGCCAGCCGCGGAAGCAACGCCGCTCGCGCCGACGACCATCGTTGCCACAGCCGCCCGTGCCGTCAAATCCGGGCGTCCACTAGCTCACTCGCTTTCTCTCTCTCACGTGCGGTCCCCGGCTGTCAGAGCCGTCTTCTTCCTCCTGTTTTCCTCTTTTCTTCTCTCCCCCGCCCCGGCCATGGTTCGGTCAAATGGCGCAAGGAACACGTGACGATGCCGCCAAAAATATCTTCTCTTCCGCGCTCGGTAAAGTCGCTTTCCCCGCTGCCACCACCCGCGCCGTCGTCGTCTTCCTCCATCTCTGCCCCGCTCGGCGCGAAATCCGCTCCGCCGTCGCCCGCAAGCGCCCGGAGTCAAAAGCCGACCGAGCTCGAGAAAATATCTTGCCGGCAAGCACGTGCTCATCGTCGTCTCGTCACCTCACCATCTCCCTCTTTTCCCCTCTGCTTCGGCTCGATGCAGGCGGTGACGAACGCCACAGCGTCGGCCCAAGGACGCGTGGCCTCGGCCAGCTGCGCTCAGCACGAGCCTGAGCCCCGCCGCTGCCGCCGCATCCCTGCCGCTCTGTCCCGGCGCCACCAGCTCACGCGCCTCGCCGTCCCGTCAAATCATATCGCCAGCGAGCTCGCTAGCCTTACTCATCTCGTCCCATCGCTGCCGCCGCCCCTTTCTTCTTCCTCAATTGGCCGGCGTCATGATTCCATCGCCGCCCGACACGCTGCTTCTATGCCGTGTCCAATCGCCACGCCTGCAAGCCCGCGAGCTCCGCCACCGCGTCGTCCCGTCCCATCGGCTAAGGCTGCGTTCTAAGCTTACATAGTAACGGCCAAATGGGCCGTGCTGAGACGGGCCGGCCCGGACACGCGTGCCACTGTAGCGGCACGGCACGGCCCGTTTGTCTCTTGGCCGTGTTGGCACGCCCGAGCAGCCGTGCCGTGCTTGGGCCGCCGATCGAGCCCGTGGGCCGGGACGTGTATTGTAGCGGCACGGCTCGGCTTGCGGCACGGCACGGCCCGTGGCACGGTGGGGTCGAATCGGCGGCCGACGAATGGCGCAAAAGCGCCAAGGGCGCACAACGGCTCTTCCGCCGTCCAATAGGAGCACGCCACGTGTCCCTGAACGGCTATATGGCTGTTTAAATTTGAAATTAACCGTTGGAGACAAAAAAAATTCATTAAAAATTTAAAAAAAATTACAAAAAATCTGAAATTTCGCCCTATAAATAGGGCATGAACCCCAACCATTTTTTCTCGCCCCTCACTTCTCATTTTGTGCTCTCAAGTGCTCTAAAGTGCTCTCTTTGCTCTCAAGTGTCCATTTTTTGATTTTGACAAATTTACTAAATTTTTGTCAAAATCAAAATTAGGTTCGTAGTTCAATAGTTTGATCGCACAAGTTTGAAGAGCTCGCAGTTGGAAAGATGTAAGTAATATTCAAATTTATATATTATTTGTATTGTGTTTGTGAATTCAATAAATATTCTACAATTTGTTTATATCGGTTTAAATTTTCAGAATGGATCCGAACTATCCATACCAATCGCCGTCGTTCACTTTGGGTGATTTCGACCCTAACTACATGTTGGGGTTTGACGATGCCTCCGGATCGGCTTCAATTCCACCATCTGCGGAGGAGGTACCGGTTCAGACAGCTGCGGTGGCTTCGGAAGGATTATCTTCTGGATCCGTGAGCGAAAGTGTTTCGACACACACCGACCCGAAAAGATCGAGAACCTACGGTGTGTGGCAACACTTAGACGAGATAAAGGAAACCAGTGGCGAATGTATATTATGTCTCCTGGGTGCAGATGCACCACCCTGATTTTTGTTTTCACCTTATAGTAATCAAGTTTTGGCCCTATATGCACCCCTCAAAGCCCAATAAGATGCACCACCCATAGCCCAGCAAAGCAAGCAGCAGCCCAGCAGCTAACGTGGATTAAGGAAACCAGGATCAATCTTTCATCGCTAAAACGAGTCCGCGTGTTCGTCGCTTCGTTTTCCATCGCCACCAGCGTTCACGACTAAAATGATCCGTGTCGTTTCATCTAGCTTCCCTCGTCCCTCTCCCAGCCTCCCTCTCATGGTCAGTTGATCATGGCCTCACGCATCCAGAGCAGGAGCCGGCGAGGACGCGAGCTCCGTTCTGATCCGAGCAGACGAGACGACAAAGCACAACTCCCCAATCACCTTCACGGCTACACGGCATCATCCAACAAGCAAGAAAAATATTTTAAGGTAAGATTAGATGTCATTCCATGTTTTCTTTTTCACATCGTGCAATAGTGCAGACTTGCAATACTTGCAATACTTGTCGTTCCATGTTTACTATTTAGGTCGCAAACTTGCAATAGTGCAGTACATATACATATTTATGCTCCTTTTATATGTGTCAATGTCAGGCTAATAGATGGAACGATTTTTCAAAAGAAAAGCACCAGAACCTAGCACTGCCAATAACCTCCGGAATTCTTATTTGGATGATATTAATTGGGAGGAGGAGATCAAATTTGATCCAGGATTAAGAAAACAAATTGATGATTACCATCCTAATCAAAGAGAGAGAGTAAGAAGGAAGTACTTGGAGAATAGGCCTTGCCAGCCTCGTACACTTGATTTTCCAGTGACATATATTGGAGGAGCTCCGAGAAGGTTTGTTCCAGAATGGTTTGATGAGTTTGATTGGCTTGAATAAAGTGAGTCCAAAGATAGAGCATATTGTTTTTGTTGTTTCTTATTTAGAGATAAGAAGGATGCTGGTTATAATGCATTTGTTAAAGATGGTTGGAACACTTTTCATAAAAAAGAAAGGCTAAGAATTCATGTAGGAGATGTCGGTGGCGCACACTATAACGCAATGAAGAAGTGTGATGATCTGCTGCAAAGAAATCAGCATATTGATGTTGCTTTTCATAGTGTGAGCGAATCTAGTAAGAAGAATTATTTTACTAGGTTGAATGGGTCTATTGATGTTGCCAGAATATTATTGCTGCAAGGATTGGCTTTTTGAGGCCACGATGAGTCCAAGGAGTCTTTAAATAAAGGGAACTTGAGAGAATTTCGTAATTTTGCAGTGAGCAAAATCCGGCCTTAAGAAAGGCAATATGCACAAGTAGATCGGATAGTCTTCGATTGCTCTGAAATACAAAGGGATATTGTGCATTGTTTTGCAAAGGAAGTGCTACATTCTATTCTAGAAGAAATTGGAGATGACGTTTTTCCTTACTAGTTGATGAGTCAAGAGATGTTTCTTGGAAAGAGCAAATGGCCGTTGTCTTGAGATATGTTGATAAATGTGGAATTGTCAAAGAGAGATTTGTTGGTCTTGTTCATGTGACTGAAACAACATCTACCCATCTCAAATCTGCTATTGATGCACTATTGGCTAATCTTAAGTTAAGCTTAAAGCAAGTCCGAGGCCAAGGATATGATGGTGCTAGCAATATGAGAGGTGAGTTCAATGGCTTGCAGTCTTTGATAATGAGAGAAAATAGTTCAGCTTATTATGTACATTGTTTTTCCCACCAACTCCAGTTAGTACTTGTGGCTATCGTTAGGAAGCATAAAGGGGTTAGTGAATTTTTTTAATAGGATTTCCATGTTACTGAATGTGGTGGGTGGATCATCCAAGAGAAGGGACATGATTAGAGATATTAATCTTCAAAAAATTAGCAAGGCACTAGGATGTGGGCAACTTGAAAATGGGACTGGGTTGAATCAAGAGCAAAATCTTCAAAGACCCGGGGATACTCGTTGGAGTTCCCATTATAAGTCTCTCAAAAGTTTGGTTGGCATGTTTTCTACCATAGTCAAGGTGCTAGAAATTGTGGAAAAGGATAACAGGGAATGGAAACTTAGAGACCAAGCATCAAATCTTCTAGAGTACTTCCAGTCTTTTGACTTTGTCTTCTATTTGCATCTTATGTTGACTATATTGGGAATCACAAACATCTTGTCATTGGCATTGCAACGCAAGGATGAGGACATAGTAAATGCTATTAAATGTGTGGGAGCAACTAGAGCCCAACTAGATGAGCTTAGAACAGAAAAGTGGGAAAAATTATTAGATGAGGTGCATGAATTTTGTGACAAGAATGATATTTTCAAATTGGAAATGGAAGATGAATATATTGATCCCAAGAAGCGGAGGCATAAATCTGAAATTACAAACAAACATTACTATCAAGTTGATTGTTTCAATGATGTTATTGATTGGCTACTTCAAGAGCTTGACAACCGCTTCAATGAAACAAGCTCTCAGTTGCTTATTTGCTCGGCTTCTTTTAGTCCAAGAGACTCATTTCATGATTTTAATTTGGAGAATTTGATGAGCCTTGCAAAGCTTCATCCACATGATTTTGATTCTGGGGATTTGAGGGATCTTAGCCACCATCTTGGCGTCTACATATCTGATGTGAAAGATGATAATAGGTTCTCTAACCTTCGATCGTTTCGAGCTTTCTTAGAAAATGGTGGAGACTAGAAAACATGAACGATATCCATTAGTTTATCGACTAATGAAGCTTGTATTAGTGTTGCCTGTTGCAACTGCTACAGTTGAGAGGATTTTCTTCGGTATGAAGATTGTGAAGACAAATTTGCGCAATCGCATTTGTGATGAATATATGAGTAATTCCCTTATTTGCTATGTGGAGAAAGATGTTGAAAGTCACGAATAATGTCGTGGTTCGTCGTTTTATGAAAAAGCAAGGACGTAGATTTCAAGATGAAGATTAAAGGTAATTGATTATATTTAATTTCATTTGTTCATTATTTTGTTGAAACAAAATGAAATTTGATCCACAAGTCATTTGTTTTCTTTTTTTAGGCCCTCAAACTGTCGAAGATGTTCGGGACTTGAAGTTAAACGGTGTATTTTGCCCCATGCAGACAACTTTGACCATCGTAATGGTACTTATTCTTTTGTAAACATCTTTATCACTTATTTGAGTTGCACCACCCACTATTTTGTTCTAGCTTCGCCACTGAAGGAAACAGCCCTGGACGGAGGGGAGGTATCGAAAGCTCGTTGTAGAATATGTAGGCAAATGTTATATGCTCGTAGTTCTGCTGGTACAGGTCATCTCAAGCGTCATGCAGAGTCGTGTGCCAAGAAGCAAGGAATACAACTCCGGCAGCAGCAACTTATGCTAAACCCGGACAACACGTACGTAGTTCGGAGTACGATCCCATGGTTGCACGGGAATCTCTTGTCTGGTTAATCGCCAAGCAAGATTTACCCCTGAACATTGGAGAGACTCCTGATTTTGAATAATACATTCAACAATCTCATAACCCTAGGTTTAAATCTGTGAGTAGGCAAACAACAACTAGAGATTTAGAGAATGTTTATCAGAAGGATTCAACTGTACTTAAGAAACTGTTTAGTACATGTACTTTCTCTGTTAGTGTTACTTCAGATATATGGAGTAGTAGAGCTAGGCAGGATTATCTTAGCATTGTTGTTCATTTTATTGATGATGATTGACAATTACAAAAGAGAGTTTTAGGGCCTAGGTTAATAGATGTCTCACATACAGGAGAAAACATAGCTGAAAGAATTAGAGAAGTAATTAATAAATTTAATCTTGCTGATAGGATGTTTGTTGTCACCCTAGATAATGCATCTGCTAATTCTCGAGCTATGAAAATATTGCAACCTTTATTTTGTGTTTATGCTCAATCTTTTCTACTCCATCAGTGTTGTGCATGCCATATAATTAATTTGATTGTTAAGACTCGCATGAAGAGGGTTCATAACCACATTGATGCTGTTCGTCAAGCAATCGCGTGGTTAACTGCTTCGAACCCGCAGATTGGTGCGTGGAAGAGGTTTTGTCATGCGACCGGTAAGAGAGCTCGTAAGTTTGCCACCGATGCTAAGTATTGGTGGAATTCAACGTATTTAATGTTAAAAGTTGTTTTACCTTATAGTGAATTACTTACGAATTTTGTTCAATCACGTCGTGGCCCAAGAAACAGTGACGGGTCGCCAGTACTGAATGAGCATGTTTGGGTAATGTCGAAAAATATAACCAATTTTTAGAAACTTTTTATGATTGTACTCTTATTCTGTCACAAGTTTATTATCCAACTTCTAATATAATTTTGCACAACATTTTTGAAATTGCTTCTTTATTTAAAGAATACGAAAATAATGATGTTCTAAGTGAACCTGTCTTTCACATGAAACAAAAATATTTTAAATATTGGAAAAATATACCTATGTTGTATGCTTTTGCTTTTGTTTTAGATCCTAGGTGTATATTAAGAGGATTGTCTGCTATTTTATCACTTCTTGGTGATACTGTAGGTGTAGATTATAGTTCTTTTTATACTGAGGTTAGGGGTAAATTATAGGAAGTTTTTGGAAGATATGGACTAAAGTTTCAGGGAGTTCGATAGCAGAGACCCCCCTCCTATCCCCACTACAGGTAAGAAGAAGATACAGTGGGATAGGATTTGGGATGGATCGTCTTCAAGCCAAGGTGATGGCAGTTCGTCGGCTACAAGTGGAGACGCCTCTTCGCATGGTGTGGCCGAAGAGTTGTCCGGTTATTTGGACAGCGACGCCATCCACCACGAAGCACAAGACTTCAACGTACTCGGATGGTGGAATGACCACAAGTTAGCATATCCCGTGCTTTCAAAACTAGCACGGGATGTGTTGACGGTGCCCGTATCGACGGTGTCCTCCAAATCGGTCTTCAGTTTATGCGATCGTATCATCGAAGACCGGAGGACGAATCTGAGCAGCGACCACGTCGAAATGTTACTAAGCTTTAAAGACTGGAAGCTTGCTCGACAACATGCCCAATACACTGCGGACAACAAAGAATTGGTCGTCCAGTTCGAGCAACTCTATCTGGATCCAGACCAACCCCAGTAGAATTTTGTTAGAAGTAGTTCTGACCTTTGAGCTGTACTCTTTTCTTTGTCATGGTTTTCTCAGTTTTCCCTACGAGTTTTTACATGACAAAGTTTTTAACGAGGCAGCATGTATCATTGTATCCTATAATGATATAAACATCAATAAAGGTTATTACTATTTTTAACAAATTTTTTTGCAATATTTTCGTAAATGTGGATTTATCTCTTACATTAGTAAGTCATTACTTCTTTTTTTTGAAAATTTTAATTTTAAATTTTAATTTTTTTTAACTTATCTGATGTTTTTTTAAAAAATGCACTGTACAAAAGGCACGTGGGCTTGGCACGGCCCATGGGCCACCGACGTACCGTGCCGATACGGCACGGCCCGGCTCCCCATGTGCCGTGCTTGGACTGGGGGCTAGGCACGTGGCCGGCACGACACATCCCATTTCATGAAGCGGGCCAAACAGGTCGTGTCGAAACGGATCGTGCCGAAACGGGCTCGTGTCGTGCCAGGCTGGGCCGCCCGTTTGGCCGTGACTGAGCTTACATAAGATTAGCTACTTCTCGTTCTAAAATATACAAATTATTTATTAACTTTTTATATATTAATGTTTAATTAATTATATATGTTAATTACATTTCTCGTTTTTGGAAAAAAACGCACCCTAAGCCGCTCCACTCCGTTGCTCCTGTGCACCACCGCCTCTGTCCTTTGTCGTCGTGCGCTGCCTCGGGGCTAGACCCGGAGTCCCTCGCCTCCCGCACCCAGCTCCCCGAGCTCGCTCCCTCTTTCTCTCTCTCCGCCGCCATCCCCTCTCTGTCCCACTCAAATCCGCCGCCTCCAACCCCAATATGCCACCACCGACGATCTCCTCGTCCACCCATGACTCCGTTCCTCGCGTCCCCGGCTTCCAATCGCCTCCACTGGCGTTTTCCCCGAATCGTGTCGCCACCGTCCGCCATGGTTGCCGCGCGGAGGTCGCCATTGCCGAGGTAGGAGTCATCTCCCTCCGTTTCCTTCCACTTCATGCCGTTTCCACCCATCCCTATTCCGGCCTCCACCGCTCCAATGTCGCGTAGCCCGGACCTTAGTCACCATGTTCCCGGGTCGATGGGGACGAGGAACGAAGACGAGGAATGAGGGACTCTAGTATTGAAAAACCTGGAACGATAGGGGTATACGGAATCAGCACGTTTTTTTCTTACATGGGACGCGAACCATGCTAGTTTGGGATGATATTTCAGGACGATACGGCCGGGACGAGGGTCACGTTCCTAAACAGTTGGGGTCGAAGTTCCCGGACGACACTAAGAAAGGATGGTACCTACGTTGCCTGGAACGATACAACATTTTATAGGTTCATAAATTCAAAAGATATTAACCGAACAGTTCAAATCATCATACATGGCATAAAATTTAACCAAGTTTATACAATTTGACATTCAAATCTTAAGAAAGGAGAAAACATAATCAAATAGCATAATTTCCAGTTCTGGACGCCTGAGTTCCTAACCTCTTAGTGTTGAATAAGGTCCTACTCTTGATATCCTGCAATCATATAGAATTATATATTAGTGTGTGAATGTGATTAACATTTTTTAGTAATGAATAGCCCACCATTGAATTGCTAGAGAACTAAAGTTTACCTTTCATTTCTTAGATGGTTGAGTTGCTGGGATCGATATCCCACTTGGAATGTGGCCCTTGTTTGTAGCTCTCGGTGACTCTTGACAAAAGACGCAAATTTGAATGAATGAAGACAAGCTTGTCTGCATTCTTAGCCTTTAGTTTGTTTCTCTTTGCACTATGAATATATTCATAAGTGCTCCAAATTCTCTCAGCCGATGAACTACTAATGGGCTGAGATAAAACCCTGACCACCACTGCTGCTAGTTCTGGAGTCTCAGAGCCATAAGCTTCCCACCAATCAATTGCATTCATATTATATGCATCTAGTTTCACAGCAGGCAGTGCATACCTTCTTGGAAATGAAATAACTGAATTGCTCACGAAGCATCTGTTGCTCATTATCATCGTCTCCTATTTTTCTAAGAGCTTCTATCACTCCTTTCATGACATCGTGATCTTTATTTTGTGCCTTTCTTACAAAACCCCCAGGAGCTGGATTTTCAATATATCTTTGATCATAGTATTTTGGGGTCAAAGCAAATGCTAGACTATGAAGAGGAATATTCATCTTCTCCCAGCGTGCCATGACTATATCCTCAACAAGTGAATAGTCCAAATGATGAGGGTTATTATCTTGGGTCATTATGTCTTTGATCTCTCCCACCATGTCATCCATTCTCTCATATATTTCTCCCATTCTTGGACCTTCTCCATCGCTGAACCTTAATACTACATATATGGGCTTTATAATGGCTAGGATGTTCTCAACCTCATTCCAAAAATCTTCACTATTGATTGTATCAACAATCGCCCTTATTTGTTGCTGGTGATCACTGCTACAACCTCTCACCCAATCTTTCCACTGCCTGGTTACCACAGTAGCTGCTAGTGCTTCTCTCACTTTAACAAGCCTTTCCAGTAAAATGTAATGTGTAACAAATCTAGTTTTTGCCACCTTCAGTAGGTCCAAACGAGAACTGTTTCTGAACATGGCTAAACAATGGGTATGGCTCTGAAAAAATTTGACAATAGCTTTACCGGCCCTGTAGGCAGCATCCATGGAAAAGTGTTTGCAAAATCCTTAAATATGAGATTCAAGGTGTGTACTACACAAGGGCTCCAAAAAATATGCTTATGCACCTGACAAGGATTGGATAAAGCTATTAACTAAATATGGTACAAATATGACACAATCATGAATAGATCAAAATAAAATCTTGCACTTACAGCTTGTATTTCCCTGCCTGTGGCCTTGCAGTTTGATGCATTATCAGTCACCACTTGAATGACATTTGTGACCAATTTCTTCAATAGCTTTCAATAGAAACTCAGCAATCGCTTCACCGGTTTTTTCAACTCCAGAGTAATCTTCTGCATACAAGAAGCATGAACCTTGGCTGTTTGAGGCAATCACATTGATAAGTGGCTTGTTTTTAATATTAGTCCATCCATCAGACACAACAAGAGACTCCTTGTGTTAACCTATTTATATAAAAGAAAGCAAGTGATAGTTAGTATTAGTGTTGTAACTTGTAGCATATTGGTTATAAAAATGATTAACACTTGGAACTTACCAAGTATCTCTCACTGTAGATAAATCATTATCTACACTCCTCTTGAGTGCATCTAAGAGAGTGGTTCTTGTCTTCTCACTACTAGGACCTTTATATCCCTTTGGAGCATTGTTTATGGCTGTAACCATCTCAGAAAAATAAGGGCTTCTTAAGGAATTGAAAGAAATGTCGTTTGCTGCAATAAATTTCATTACTTTCAAATCAACAGCATCCCTTTCTGCTACACCAAGAGCTTGTGATAGTGGATTTTTAACAACCCTTGATTTTGAAGATTCTGTAACTTCCTTAACCTGTTCAAAACAAAAGGAGAAACCGACAAAGTAATGCATCTCTAAAATCTGAATGGTAAGATGAAGAACCACTACTTATCCATTGCTAACAAAACTTAAACAGAAAATACTATCTACCTTATCCCGCAGCTGCCTATACTTGGTCAGATTATTTTGTAGCACATGACAACGCTGAATTTGTGGCTTCTTGCCAGGTTTTGGACCAAGAAGATGAACATGAACCTTGGTTAAGCTACTTTTGTATATCTTCTGGCAATGATTGCATCTCCATTTCTTTGATCCACCATCGTTCTTTCCTTTTTCTCCTTCAATTATAGTAATTTCAGCCATGAGAGGATTTATTGCCTTACCATTTGATGCTGGTTCTTCCTCTTCTTCTTCATCTTCGCCATTCCGCTCATCTGTGCCATCACCATTAGCATTGTTATCACTATCTTCTCTACCTCTGTCACCCTCACATTGAGCAACGGACTCAGATTCAGGCTGCTTGCGTTTCCCCGATCCGAATGCCATGCCTGTTTTCTGTAGCAGAGAGCACGATGAAGCAGAGTGAGGGGCTAAGGCTGAGCCAAGAAGAGGTGTCTGCTCTGCTGCCTGTTCGTATGGGCCTATGACTATATGAGGCAAAAGAATAGATGAGCAAGTGAAACAGCAAGTGAGCAAGAACGAGGCATCACGCTCATATGAGGTGTCTGCTCTGCTGCCTATTGGTCTGCCCGATAGATCTCATTAAACAGCAAGTGAGCAAGAATGAGGCGTCACGCTCAGAGCGTTCCCGGCTGCCGTTCCCGCCGCCCCCTCTTGTGTTCCACCCTGCACAGGAACATTGCTCCGGCCGCCGTTCCCGCTTCGACCCTGGCTTCGTCCCGCTTCGTCCCCGTACCTCAATTAGGGACGCCGTCCCCGGAACCTGGAACGGGGCATCGTCCCGCGTTCCCGGTGACTAAGGCCCGGACCATCTCGCCGCCGCGCTTGCCTCCACGCCGCCGGCCGCTGTCGCTTCTCCTCTCACGAATCAGAGCCGTTCACCATGTTCCACATCCTTGACGCGTCCTCCCTCCGCGTCCCCTTCCTACGGCAAGCTGTCGTTCGCCGGTTCAACGTGGAATGCCACTGGCCATCGATCGGGACTGGGGTCAAACCCGCCTGGTCCACGTCGACGTGGCCGCAGCTCGGTAGACGCGGGCCACCCCGGCGCCCCCACGCGTCAACCTCTTATTGGCCAAGCCGCGTGCTAATGGGCCGGTGAACATGGCCCACTAGCCCCCGGCCGCTCCTTCCATCTCCTAGGCCCCGGCCTCCCTCCTTTTCTCTCTCTTGGCCCATTAAGCTCCTCCAATCCATAAATTAAAAGTCGACTTACCTCCCTCATTCGGCCTCCTTCGCTTCAGGTTACAGCCCAAGCCCACCAAACCACAAATCCAATATAGCTCCCTCCGTCCCCACAGCTCAAGGAATATTCCTTTCCAATTTCAATTAATCCTTTTCTACTTCCAGAAATCCTTCAATCTTCCAATAATCATATCTCACTGTTGTAACTCCGATCTACCACGTTCAACTCTCAAAAATTTTCGATCTATTCAATGGCACTATTGGTTATTGATAACAATATTTTATTTTTAGGGTTTTTCTTGGTATTCTATGTTTGTGCATAGTTGTCGTCGGCGGAAATTAATTTGGACTTCGAGGATTTAAGGTTTAGACGATGAAGACTAAGGCAAGTCACCTTTTTATCATATTGTTCCTAGTTTATAAAACATTTTGTTTGCAAAACTACATTGCTAGTACACACGATAAACTTGACTAGCCTTGATTCGCGTGACGAACCGACAAACCTACTCAGTAGTCACATTAATCCTGTAGGTTGTTGATAACCCCAATCCGCTCCACTCTCGTGGTACCTCAGTAACCGTGCTCTCGAGCACAGTACCAACGGTCCCACTCACACCACAGTTGTTTGTAGATATGGGAAAATGGTTTACAAAACCTGACATGCGATGTCAGTGAGTTTGCAAAATAAAAGTGTTTTATGAAACCCACGATGCAGAGTGATCGCCTTTGTGGTGGTGCTATGTATTCGCATATAAGGACCAATTCCTAGGAAATTTCATTCGAGCATCTTATAGTGCGACCACATGGGTTCCCCTCGATAAGTAATTAGTAGACCTAGGATGAGTGTGGAAGTTTTTGGTGGCATCCAAGATGCACCTGCAGGATCCTGAGTACGGGAAGACCGATACTTGCCTGATACTTGGTCTGGGACCCGTTCAGTTGATGACTAGGTATCCTGGGAATGCTTTGGAAAGGCCTTGTCATGAACCTTCCCCATCGACGGATGTGGAAAGGAAGCTCACGTCATGTGGGTAAAGCGTGCACCCTCTACAGAGGTTACTAAGTTGTTCAAATAGGTTACTAAGTTGTTCAAATAGTCGTGCCCACAGTCAAGGATAAATGTGAGGTGATTAGCACAGTTTTGTTTGCTAAGTTTTGAGAAAATGGTTGTGGTTGCGAATTGTTTCTAGAATCAGTCATGACGACTGATGGACGACCATTACATGGTCTGAAACGATCCTATATGGATTGGGATGTCGAATGGCATCGCTGAGGCTTCCAAAGTGGAAGAAGTAAGAGATAGAGATTATGGATAGCTCTAAGAGCATCTTCAGCAATAGCCCCCTATTGTAGACCCTAGAGACTAGATGGGGACTGCCCTTATTTCCTGATGACCCAAAAATGACTTAACTTCAGCAACAGTTTCGGTTTCTCAAGCTCCATTTCTCTCTCTCTTCTATTTTAGCATTCATACTATATTTATGCCTAGTTTAAAACCACAATAATTCAAACATAAATATTTTAAACACATAGAATTCAACTATATTCAAATTTACAGTTTGACGACCACAATTCAAATTCAAAATTTTCAACATTGCAAAATTCATAATATAATTCACTTTTCACAATCACACACATATGCAAGTTCACAAACATTATATAATTAAAAAATAACACATCCTACAAACGTGAATGGTTCAACCATGGAAATAATAAATCTCGAAATAATATATCTTCCTAGCAAATGACACATAGATTATCATGGAAATTAGCAGATAGAGATTCCAAAGGGCAATCGTGAAAATAACATATCCTACTAGTAAATGACGGGTGGATCATCCAATAGAATCCAACTTATTCCAAGGAAGAGCTCAAACTTCTTCATTAACACCACTAAAGCCACCTCCAAAGAAACTACTACCATCATAGCCACTACTACTGCCATCAAATCCACCATTAAGGGCAACCACCTTTGTAGCTGCAATCTGTGCTCTCATAGCCAACACATATGTTCTCTCATCCGGTTCCAAAGTAGAGACATCAACAAAACATGATTTTCTGTTCTTGATCCCATGCTAACTTACGCTCAGCAAACGAGAGCTTGCGCTCTTGAATCTCCTTAGTATCTTTCCATCTCTCTTCTTTCAACTTCCCTTCTTTCTCTTTGGCATCAAGCAAATTTTTCATTGCCTCCTTGTATGGTCCAGCTTCTCCTCCATTCTTCAACTTCTCCTTTGCTTGCTTCCTACATATTGGTCTCTTTTTAGCATTAGGCTGTGATGAATCAGGACTTGTACTCTTGCTAGCATCATCTCATTCTTCATCTTCTTCACCCGCTCTCTCAATTGGGGTCGAAGACTTTCTGGACCTTGGACTCTTGTGGCATTCTAGTGATTGAAACTTTGGAGAATTCCTTAACTTGAGCCAACAGTTTTAAGTGATTAAACTGAAATGCCCTATTCTTTGGTGCATTGGATGAGTACAACGCCTCTGCTTCAAGAACCTGTAGCAAAATTCAAGTGTTAGTTCACATACATACAAGATTGTTATTAATAATAATGAATAAACAATTTAACTTACAAGCTCTTGATGTGATATGCCACTTGGATGTCGACGCTCAATTTGGTCGTGGCAGCCCTGAAACTTGCTTACTTCCTTCTGAATGTTACCCCAACGGTGCTCAAGAGAGTTTGCATTCCTATCAAACTCAAAATCATGATTAGCATGATAGTGCTCTACGATCCTTTTCCAATATGCCTTCCCTGGTTGCTCATTGCCAACAACAGGATTTGAGTTAATGCTTTGCCATGAAACGCACAATTGAATGTCCTCCTTATGAGTATAGTTGCTTGATCTTTTGGAATTTCCTTTTGCACCATTTGTTGAAGTATGAAGGTCTTCATTTGACATTGGCACTTCGACATCAGTGTCCTCGGATATCATGCGCACAAAGGAATCACCTCCACTTGTCATTGCAATCTAGTCACTACAATAAATAGATATATTGACAACCTTTCCAATCGATCTCAGAAACATCCACAAATGATTGTAATGTACATTAGGTTATACTGTTTATAACATGTACTTATTTGGCATATATATTGATTCTGCAGTATTAACCACTCAGTACAAACAGTTAGTCATTCTGAAGAAATTTAGGAATCTTTTACAAGAGATAAACACACATGGTTTTACTGAAGAAAGAAACACGAATTTCTTTCTTCAATACTATATATGCTCTGCAAGATTAGCTCTCTGACAAAGTGCTTTTCCATGGTCGAAAAGAAGCGCAAGCATACAATTGAACTAAATGTGACGATACAATAGTCTTAAAAAAACTATGATGATATCATTCATCTAACCAGATCCTTGCGCACAAATAGATCACTGTTGTTGTCTTGCTGAGGTTTAATGAAGAAGATATAGATTAGTGCCTGATATATCCTACTTTACTGAATGTGAAGTGCTCATAGATCATGATCACACATGTATGGATGGACGTAGAATTCAGATAACACTTAAGTAAAACCATTTCAATGATCAATCCATTCTAATATGAACTTTGCTAGTTCTGCACTCCCTCCATTGATCTAAGTGTTATCAGAAGAATAGAAGCTCTCACCTTTTAGATCGGTGTTGAACAATACATAGGTCACATAAAATTTTTGGAGCAAGAGATGCAATAAAATTAAAGTAGACTACTAGCAAATGCCAAATGCTCAAACTCTGTACACTACTGCTGTATACACTACTGCCGCTTCTTTTATGCATCAGTTCAGTAAAAAGACCTTGTTTCCCAGTTTCTAGAATATTAACCCAACCTTTCACTAACTGATGCAATTGTCGATGAGTGATGCAGATCAGCAAAAAAAAAGGTTGATTTCTTCAGATCCAAGATTAAATTACAAGATTCATAACTTTGGAAATAAAATGCAAAGGGGAAAAAGGGCAGAAGGAAGTGGAGCAGCGATGTGAAGCATACCTGATCTGGATGACTAGCAGCGCGGCAGCGTGGGACGTTGATCGCCGGAGTTATTGCCTGCGAGGTTGACGACAGCCGGCGCGAAAAAGGATAAGGGCGGCTGCGGCGGCGGCGCAGCCAAGGCGCGAGAGAAACGACAGAAGTGCGCGCTTGGGATTTTCCACCCGCGCCAAAAAGAGAGAGAGAGAGAGGGAGGGGGGGGTTGTTAGGCGTAGAGTCCCCAAGATCGAGGGCGAGGGAACAGATTTAATCTTTACGGTCTGGATTTCGGTGCCTTTCTATTTTGAGGTCTTAAATAGAGGCCTCCATTTTAAAAAAATCTTTACGGTCTGTACTGTCCTATTAGAGATGATCTTATGAGAACGGCTAAGACCCGTAAAAAAAAACTAATAGATTGGAAAATAAGTTGGCCGCTGCCAGAGGGCAGAAGGCTGAGCCGGTGGCATGATAGGGCAACTCGCAAGAATATTTTAATCAACTAAAATTTGTTTCGTCAACTAAAAGTTGTTGCAAAACAACTCGCATACGCAGACAGGATCGAGGCGAAAGCCTCTACCTGATCACAAGGTAAGCAATCCACACCTAGCAATTTTTGAAAATAATTAAAAAAAGGAAGGTTTGCGAAATAGGCCCAGCTCTTCATTGAAGCCGTCATACTCACTTTTTCCCGTGATTTGCTGGGTATATATGTACTCACTATTTTTCCCTCCCTTGGGAAGGCTGGACTAAAGGTTGGGGTTTCCTTCCTAATCCCAAGCCGTTGCTTGTGGATTGGGTCTTCCCAAGCCGTTGCTTGTGGATTGGGTCTAACTATGCTAAGTTTGGCTGCTGCTTCTCTACTTGCAGGTTACACTCTCGAAGTTGTACTGAAGATGTGACCTCCTAAAGGTATAATTGATATATACTATTATTAGTTGCAATGATGCATCTCGAGTTGCCCATAGGTATCAGTTTTTGTTCTGTGACTAGTACCGACTTCGCGATTCCGTGAGAGACGGTTCACGATGATCTTTCACGGCACATCCCTCTCTGGTGTCATTGATAGGTGGTGCCATGGAGGGGTGTGACACTCTTATAGCACTAAATTAGTTCTATTAAATCTAACATGAAAAATATTTATACTTGTTTGGTGTTGAAAATATATTTTTATAAACATAAATAAATTTTAAAAAGTTTGACTAAAAAAATCAAAGCGTCTGATAATACGAAACAAAGAGATAGTAAAAAAGAAAAAAAAGAAAGAAATATCATCCCAACTGTCATGCCTTCCCATTTTATTCATCTGTTTCCTTTTCTCCCTAAAATGGTACTGTTTGCCTTCTATCCGTCTTCCTTACCGAAAACCACCAGCGTCAATGTTTCCATGTGATCTAAGGCCCTATATTTTTGAACGAATTACCTACTTCATTATATATAAAGGTAATTTAAATATTTTTAAAAAGTAAATTTCATTTTAGACCATGTTTTATTACCGATATTTGGTTTTCGATCACCCTTTAACCAATGTTTTTATTTTAAACATGGTATTTTTACCTTCGTGGCAATTTCAACCACCCTCAACCAGTGGGGGAGCTAGAGAGAATTGGAGGGGGCTTTTGAATGAGGATGGAATTTGGAAGAATTTATTGAGAATGAAATACTTGAGGCATGGAGCAAATAATCAACGATACTATTCATATTCAAATTTGTATTTTTGCTTATGTTTATATAGGTTAAATTTGATTTGTATGTTTCACTATGAGAAAACCCTCATAGGTATCAGCTCATATATGTCGGTTCATTTAAAACCGACACTTATGAACCTTTTCCCACCTTTCTTATGATAAAAATACAACTATTAATACAATTATTATAGGTATCAAATTTTTAAAACAACCAACACCTATACTATATTATAGGTACCGTTAATTAAAAACTAACACCTAAAAAAATTAGCCGAGCAAGGAGATCCTTATCCACTCGATCTCCGGTCACCCCACGCCGCATATCTCTCTCTCCCACTCGATACTTATCCTCCTCCTTCTTTTCTTTGTGCATCTCTCTCTCGCACTCTCCCTTCGTCTCCTTCCTCCGCCCATCCCAAGGGCCTCCCGCCCGTCCTCCTTCCCTCCCCTTCTCCTCATCCGACGACACCCTCCTCTTTCTCTCTCTTGACGGCGGCGCGGGCGAGGTGGAGGTGGCAGCGATGGTGGTGTTGTGGAGGAGGCTCGCCGGCCCCCTCTCTCGGGGCCCCCATCCTCCTCTTCATTCGCGCTCCCTCTTCTCCTCCAGATTCGGTGATGGCGGCGGCGATGGAGAAGGTCGGCACGGAGGCTGGGCGAGGTGGCGACGATGGTGGTAGAGGAGGCTCGACGGCCCCCTTTCTCTCCCAGGGGCCCTACCCCCTCCTCTCCATTTGCCCTCCCCCCTTCTCCTCCTCAAGATCCAGTGATGGCCAGTGGCCAGCGCGGGTGAGGTGGCAGCTGGTAGCGACCGCCGAATCTGGTGACGGTGGCTCCATCGTCTCTTCTTTATTTTTAAATACTATATATGTCAATTTTGATAAGAACCGCACCTATAATCTCTATATGGGGTCAGTTCTGGAACCGGTACCTATGCCCGAAAACATAGGTGTAGACAAATTGGTGCTGACTGAAAAACCGACACCTATTATCGGTTTCCAACCGGCACCTATGATAATTTGTGGACTAGTGTTTATATATTGATATGTCCTATATTAATCTATCTTATTCTTTTTATGATTTTTTAGAGACCTGCACAAAATAAAGAAATGTCCTCTCCAGACAAGTAGATTTTCCTAGAGAAAAGTTCCAATGGTATGACCGCGGGCTCCACAATGCCAAGCTCAATGGCCGGCCGCCGTTGCAGCTGTCGCTTGTCTTCCTTGGCTCCACCAATTCCCTCCCTTCCCAGATATAACGAATTATAGGTTCTTTCAAAAACTAAGAAATGATAGGTTTTATTGCAAAAACTAATGGTGAACATAAAAGACTACAATACCCTCATTCTAGTGGAATGTTATTCGGAAAGTGAAGAAAATTTGAATAATATCATGATGGATTGGATTAGTAGTACACCAAATCTTTTATGTTTAAAAATAATTTTTAAATGCTTATGTTTTTTATATTTAGGGACAAAAGGAGTATGAGCCAGAACCAAGGATAGGCCAGAGCCACAAATCGTCATATGGTCGAATGACGCAAAGCCTGTGGTAATGTAACCAAAATCATATATTGGATTGCTGTTTAAAAAAACATATATTGGATTGTAGTATTTTACTAAGAGAATTATAATTTTTCTAGCATTAAAAAGATTTGACGCAGTTCGATCTTTTGTTTGAATTGAGAGATAAAATAAAGTTTTTTGTTTTTATAAAAGTCATACAAAATTAGTATGCTCTGAGGGGCTTAAAAAGGATCTCTGAAGTCTGAACTAAGTATGGATGTACTTATATAGACATATAGTTAATCCAGCGTGCCATTTGCCTGGTGGTCATGACTCAAGAGTGGTAGGCAGGGTGTTCGTCCTCGTCGTCGCACGCGGTGAGGGACTTGGCAATGTCGTCCATGGTCGGCCTGCTGCTCCTCTCCTCCATACACGCCAGAGAAATCCTCACCATTTCCATGGCCTGACGAGGGTTGAACTGCCCCTGCAGCCTGGCATCCACCAGGGACATCACATCGCCGCTGTCCACCACATGCCTCAGCGCCTGCGTGATCTGCGGCAGCTGCAGCCGCTCGCCGGCCTCCGTCCTCTGGTCCGCGACCCTGCTTCCTACCACGATCTCCAGCAGCACAATGCCGAAGCTGTACACATCCACCTTGGCGTTAATCGGCAGGTTCAGCGCCCATTCCGGCGCCATGTACCCTGACGTCCCTCTCATGTGGGTGAGCTCCACGCCGGCGCCGCCGTCCCGCTTGGACAGCTTCGCCAGCCCGAAGTCGGCGATCTTGGCTTCAAACTCTCGCGTCAAGAGGATGTTCTCAGGCTTCACGTCGCAGTGGATGACCCACTCGAGGCACTCGTGGTGGAGGTACGCGAGGCCCCTCGCCGTGCCCAGCGCGATCTTGTACCGATCGATCCACGCCAGCGTCGTCTGCTTGCCTCCGCTGCCGTCGGCCGTGTCGAACAGGTGCCGGTCCAGAGACTGGTTCTCCACGTACTCGTACACCAGCAGCTTGTGCTTGCGCTCGGAGCAGAATCCCCATATCCTGACAAGATTGATGTGGTTGATCCGCCCGAGCACCGTCATCTCCGCCCAGAACTCCTCGTCCCCCTGCATCGTCACATCGACCGCTAGCCTCTTCACCGCCACCACCTTACCGCCGTCGAGCACGCCGCGGTACACCACGCCGGAGCCGCCGCGGCCGAGCTCCTCCTTGAAGTTGCCAGTTGCGTCCTTGAGCTCCCGGTACGTGAACCGCCTGAACTGGCTCGTCATCACCATCTTGTACCCTGCCTGCAGCGAGCTGGGGATGCTCTGCTTGCTCGAGAGGAACCACCAGCCTGTCGCGATGAAGAGAATGTCCAGGACTCCGAGCACGGCGGCGAACGCGAACAGGTATGTCCACTTCCCGTTGCTTGTTGGTGACATGCCGTACGCATCAGCGGACACGGTCACGACGGTGGCGTTGGCACCGCAGGCGAGGCTGGCGGCGCGCTGCGCGGAGACCCGCGGCGACGAGGCGTTGAAGTCGAGGGGCACCTTGAGGTAGATGTTCCCGGGGAAATTCGCCGACGTGAAGCCGTTGAACAGTATGCCTTTCGGGTAGCATTTTCCCCGGCCGTCAAGCCTGTATGAGAAGGCGGTGCACTGGCAGTTGTTCAGGCACTGGTCCCTGCATTGCTTGAACGTGATGGACTCGGTGTACCCCAGGTCGAAGCCGTAGAAGTCAGTCTGGGCCACCTTGATGAACTTGAACTGCTCCTGCGCCGGCGCCGGCGCCAATCCCTTGCTGCAGTTGCCGACTGGGAACGTCGGTTTGCAGCCCCTCCTCCAGTCCCGGCGGTCGGTCATCACGTACCCAGGTAGGCACGAGCACCGGAGGCTTGGCAGGTACTCGCAGAGGCCATTTCTGCCGCACAGCCCGTGAGCCTGGCATGGCTGCTTGAGCGCCGACCATGTCACCGCCCAGCCTCCGGTCGACGCGTTCAGGCTGTACATTCTTAGGTTGCCATCCTGCTCGATGGTTAGCCGCCTCTTGATGCCGAGGCCCAGGTCGGTGGCCTTGGCTTTCAGCTGGTCGGAGGACAGGAAGACACTGGCGTCGTCGAGGATGGCGATCCTCGAGCTGTTGTAGTTCGTCCGGCCGTTGTCGAACACGCTCAAACCCGGCAGCGGCCAGTAGATGCTGGCGATATCCGGGCCGTCGTAGAGCATGCGCAGCACGTTGTCGTTGTCGAAGTAGAGGCTGAAGTAGCCGGCGACGAGCTTGGTCTGCTTGGTGAACCGCTGCGACGGGAGCAGCGTGTCCGTAGGCCACTCGAAGCTCTGCCACACGGCGCGGCCGGTCGACGGGTCCTCGACGACGAGGTTTCCGGTGTCGTGGAGGGAGACGGTCAGGCCCCTTCTATTTCCGGAGCCGCTCGTTTTGCTCGACCACACCGTGGTCCCGTTGGTGTCGGCGAGGGCCAGCTCGCCGTCGCGACTGAACGAGACCCTGGAACCCCTGCCGTTCACGGGGGCGTCGCGGTTGGCCGACCAGACGGCGGTCCTGTTCGGGTCCGCGGTGAACCAGACGGAGAAGGTGAAGGCGTTGTCGCCGGCCTCGAGGAAGCCGCAGGAGAAGCTGCCGTCCGGCGACACCAGGAACGGCCGCGCGTGGTCTTCCACCGACATGGAGGAGCTGCCCAGCGTGTGCTGCGCGTCGACGCGGACGAGCACAAGCAGCAGAGGCACCAGCGAGAGCTGCACGGCCAGGCAGCCGATGACCAATAATCCAGCCATCCTTTCAACTATAGCAGTTTGGTTGGTTGTACTACAGAGGCAAAAAAATTATGAGACAATGAGTGTATAAAGAGATATCAAGCAACCAATGCAGTCATTAGTGCAAAAGTCTAAGTATTCATGAACCACAGGAAATGATGCTTCGTTTGATAATTAGGAGTATGCACCTGTCTGCCTCTTATGTTTGTTTCGTCCTCAAGGACGAGAAAAACACTTCTGAGGTCAAGATTTTTCTTGTGATGGTGGACCATTCTCCACAAGGTTTTGTGTAGACGCATGCATTTGCTATCTCGATTTACGAGGTCATTGCTTAGGCCTTCGGTCGTCGACCCGTCAACAATCATCAGTGCCATGCAAAATAGATTGTTGTTCATACAGGGAAATTTCTATGAGTAATTAAAAAAGAGATCAAACTGTTCGTCAGCGAGACCCCGCGCGCACGAAGGTCTCGATTTCGTTTTACTAGGTTTGCATAAGATGTTCTTTTGGCTTACAAACTATGAATTATCTCGAACACGTATTCTAACCTTCTAAACAGTACGTTTTGTCAAAAACTTTTTTATTGGCATTCCTTATAAAACCTTTTTAATTAACTTTTAACTTTCTTATTTATTTATTTATGTCCTTAGATATTTTTTAAAACTCAGTTCCAATCATATCATTTATATCTAAAAGCTAGACCCAAATCGATTGTACTATGATATGTCTTTTTTAAAAAGGTTTTATTGTCAGTACTATATTTTTAATATGAAATTTGGTTTCTCGTCTTTAATATTAAAAGATATTAAATTTTAGTATTAGAAGATATTAAATTTGTATTTAAAAATTTTGATACCTCTTAATGCCTCTCAAAAACTGTAAACTTTCTTTAAAAAATGACACAAGCTATAGCTTGGATGAGGACGTTGGCCAACTGCTAGATAAAAATCCTTTTTTTAAGGGTCAACTAGCAAATTAGAAAAAAATAAAGTTAGTTAATTAATTAAGTGTGACGCGTTTAGTTCAGATTAATTATGCATGCCCTCATGAGTGTTCTTGCTCGTGAACAATTTGGCGCAATCGGCGGGGCCGGCAGCGCGCATGCGTACATAGACTAGAATTCTTAGCTGCGTTGAATACCCGTTTCCGATGTTAGGCCTTCTTCAATGATACGGATACGAGCTAGTACCTGTATTCTAAAAGACAATATTTTTAATAATTTTGTTCTAGCATATAGCTCATAACATAAATAATCCTACGTATCGTTCTCATATAATCTCAAAGTATACGTACGAGACTATCAAAGTATACGTACGAGACTATGATCAGAAATAGTTTTTTCTTTTTTTTTATTAAAATATAAGAAAGTATTTTATAAAACTAATCATTGGAAAGGCGTTAGGAGAGAAAAAAAACGAACCACTTGCTGAATTATTAAGCTGTTGATAGATGTCTCTATCCGATCGAGAGTGACAGCAATTAAAGAGTCCATATATATGGTAGTGGTCTTGTGGATTTCTCATCTTAGTCCAAATTTTAAGAGTCGCTTGAACATATGCAGGGTTTTCGATCATCCACTTGGCACGTACGTCTGAAATCGCGAAAGGGAATAGAGCTAGACCCAAGCTGCATTTTGGGTAGGATTGCAAGACTTTGAGCCAATTCTACCCTATAGTATTGTGTATTTGCTACAAACTACACGGAGCTACAACTAGCGGATTTATATAAACTACAAACTTTTATACTCCGTATAAACTATCGCTCCTGATATGCATGTATACCTCCCAAACTACAAATTTATATATACTACCGGATTTTTCCATGAAGCTTTGCATGGAGCTAGCTAGATCTTAAAAAGTTGATATTTATGACAAAAGTTTAATCTATTTATAAATATAAAGACATACTATGTTATCAAATTTTTTTAATACACGAAGATGTGACTTTTGAAATAACATTTAACCTTTCATTTTTTAAAAAAAATAGTGTAGAATATGCTAAAATATGTCACATTAAAGTTTCTAAAATATGTCACAATAAAATAAATAACATTTATATAAACTTTTTGAATATAATGAAAAAGCTAATATTTGTTAATAACGTCATTTGTACATATGTACATATGATAGTACTGAGATTTTTAAGGGTTGATCATAAAGTTTTAATTGGCATATGACTTGTTTTTTACTACACTCATGACCAATGGCAATCCCAACAGGAAGGCAAGGTAGGCCTTAGCCCCTCTTATACCCACTATACATGCTCTTCAATTCTTCGCATATTTATGTATGAATTTTAGATTTATCTACGTTATTACATCAGTACTTCAAAATTTAATCCTACCTTCACCACTACCCACATGATTAGGTGACCCATGTGACCCGTTATGCTAGCCGTGCTCTCTACAGGCATTCTCGTTTCTCATAAACGATAATCAAGAGTTGTGTTTATATGCTTGTTATAGGATTCGAGTATTTATATTCCCTAAAGCTCGAAAGGCTCGGACATATACGATGGTATATCGTAATTCATGGTATTATCCGATTTATCATTTTATATAAGGTTAATTGCTTCATGGCATTATAAATTTATAAAAAATATCATTATTAAAATTTTATAAAATTAAAACTATATCATTACCGTCATGTTTTTTTATCTTTTTTATTTTCTTTCTTATTTTCTTTCTTTCTTATTCTCCCCAGTAATTAATTGCGCGAACACACAGGGCAGCTTAATTGCTTTGCCAGCAAGTTGTTCATTCTCAATCGATCAAGTACGTACAATACGATCAGTACCATCAATTCATCATGGTGCAGCACACTTCATCCGCGGAGGCCATGACCATGGACCTCAGCCCCAAGTTCTACGGCAGCGACGGTGACGCCTACGACTGGTCCCCTCCGACCTGCCCATGCTCCGCGCCGCCTTCATCGGGCGCCGGCAAGCTCTCGCTCGCCGCCGGAGGCCTCGCCCTCCCCTCCTCCGAATTCGCCAAGGTCGCCTACGTCCTCCAGGGCAAGAGGGTACCTGCGGCATCGTCCTCCTGGAGGCCACCTCTGAGAAGCTCGTCCCCATCAAGAAGGGCGACGCGCCTAGGACCTCCCACAGGACGACCGCCGCGCGCCGCCCTCGTCTCAACCTAGCCCGGCGCCGGCATCGTCAAGCTCAAGAACGGTCACAAGATGCTCGAGCCCTCCGACAAGAAGAAGAAAACAAAACAAAAACGAAGGAAAAAGAAAGAAGAAGATAAAAAACGTGATGACAATTACATGGTTCTAATCAAAATTTTAGTGGCACCTAATCGATATGATAAAACTTTTAGATGATAGAAATTTATAAAACCCGGCTTCTACACCAACGGAGATGTATACAGCCATGATAGATATGGTAAATAGTAGGTATTATTTGAAATTGACAAATTTGCAATGACATATCCAATTAACCCTTTTATATAATGCACGAAATGGGCATGAGGTCGGCGAGGGTTCTCTAGCTCGTGAGCAATTTGCCACAAGCGGCCGGCATATGCCCGCATGCATACGTCGACTGAAATTCTGGGTGCGTTGAATCGCCTTTATGATGTTAGTAGAAAAATGGATCACTTGCTAATGAATTAAACTGTTGATGTCTCTTCTGTCCTAGAGCAACCGCAGAGTCCATGATTGTGGATATTTCTTAGTCCAAAACTCCAAATTAACAGTCGCGTGAACAGAGTTGAGTCTTGGTCCACTTGGTACGCACTTCTCTTGGCTCGAAAAAGAAGGATCTGTCTATGTATCACACAAGTGAAAACTTTTGTGGTTGCGTTCAAATTTCTGAGCGTGGGATTACAAACGTGTCGCAATCTCCTCCCCCAAACGGGTGCCTCTAGCACGCGACGCGCTAGACGCGCAGGCTGCACGTACCTTCCCAACCTAATTAGGTCGGATCTTGTAGCAGGCCCATTTTGTATTTTATGACGGTCTATTTTGTATTTTGTTTAAAGTAGTAACTTGGAGAATTTTTAGCATTTTTAATTTTATTTTTTAAAAAATTTGCAAAAATAATTTATGGTTTGAAAATATTGCAAAACTAGTCGCCTCTCGCTCTCTGGGAGGGCGAAATTTAAAAATCGTCCTTCCAAAGGGCATTTTTTCTGACGTGGCGAACCGCCGTTGGCCGCCATCTACCGCGCGTGTGTAATTTTGTATTTTGCTCTCTTCCCGACCTTATAAAGGGTGTTTTTCACTGTGCAGTGAATAGTGATAAACAGTGAACGCAATAAACAAAGTGCAATGAAATGAAGATGAACAAAAAAAGGGAAGGGGCAAAATGCAAAATTACACGCACGCGACGACGGTGGCCAACGGCCGTCGCCACGTTAGAAAAACACCTCTCGGGAGGGCGATTTTTAAATCTCACCCTCCTGAGGACGAGAGCGACTAGTTTTGTAATATTTTCAAACCACAAATTATTTTTGCAAATCTTTTAAAAAATAAAATTAAAAATGCTAAAAATTCGCGACTTGGTGGAGGGGCGGCCCAGCTCAATTCAATAGTATTCAGCCAAGATTTTTAACAAAATTACATATATATCATATGTATTTCTTATAAATATGAGAAAATATAGAAAATAGGCACTATGGATCGAAAGTAGCCCAATACAAAAGCCTAGCAGGCTGGCTTCCTCCTCCCACCCCCTTCTCTCCTCATTATATAGGCCCAATAGTCAAAACGAATGCCCAAAATTAAAGGGGAGCAGAGTTAGAGCGCCAAACGCTCCAATTCTAAACAGATCTAGATGGAAGACTTTAAAAAATAAAATAAAAAGTTAAAGCTAACTTTCACCACCCTAAACTTCAGCTCCAGCTAGAGCTTGGAGTTGGAGTTCTACCAAACATCTCCTAATTTCACCAGCTCTAAACTCCAATTCCAGCTAAAGCTTAAAGTTGGAGTTCTACCAAATATCCCTAAGTTACACCACCTCCTAGTCCCTTCTCCCGATCGATGGTCGCATGCTACTCCACCTCGCTAAAATGTCGCGCCGCCAATCGCCATCGCGCAGACCTAAAGCGGAGTCATGCGCGGCTCATGGACGCTCGTCGAGGCGTCGCCCTTGGCCGATCGAACCTCTCATCTCGTCCTCTCTCCTCCCAGGCCTCCTCTCCCCCGCCCCATTGCGTGCTACCCTTGGCCCCACGTCACCGCCGGTCACGCTGCCGAAGGCCGCTCCCCCACGACGCGCTCCACCACCGTTGCCAGGTCGCCTCGCCAAACATGCCTGACTCGATTCAATCGATTGTAAGCCGTTCAATCTTCATTTCCCAATTCAATTCAATTTATTGCTTGCTCAAGTAGTCCAACAAGTATATACCGAAATTGAACCCAATTTCTTCTCTAATTTTGTGGACTGGACACCAAATTTGAACTCAAGCAGAGCTGTAATTTGTTTATTGTAGATCATGGCTGCCTAATTTTATGCATTAACCATGCTGTTATGGCATGATGTTGATCGCACTTAATTTGTAGATTGTTGTGCATATGTTTTTCGCAAAGTATCACAATAATAACTCAATAAGGAATATAAAATACCATTGTTTTTTTAATCTGAAAGATGAAGAGGAAGAATGATCCCGCTATTTTTAGGAAGAATGGTACTAAAATACCATAGTATAAGATTTCTTATCATTTTGACATTTTCTGTCCTCTATATATATGTTGAACAATTATCAATTAGTAGTTCAGTAAATTCATTTTGTGGCCAATTCTATAAATTTATGAAAATATGCTTATATCCGTTATATATTGTATAGTTTGGAACTATATGAAACTATGCATACATATCATATACAAAATAGAGAAGGGTTTAGCTTAGAAAAGATAAAATACAAGGTTTAGCCCAAACCACAAGATGACTCGTTTTGTGTTTGGTTTAAAGGACCAAGTTGGTCGCCCAAATCATGAGGTTTAACCCAGATGACAAAATAGAGAAGCCATTAGCCCAGACTAGAGAAAAGACACATATATACTTCAAAAGAATACTTATGAAGCCGCAGGTCCTCATGTTCCAGTTATCTAAATAATGGCTGACTGAACTAATTTCTTACTTTGCTTATAAAACTAGTACTTAACTAGTTTCTTACTTTGCAAACAAAACTAATTACCCCTCGTGCTACAACACTAACAAAACTAAAGGTATATGACAGATTCTATATTCCGTCCTACATTGGCAGTATAAGACAGAACTAATGTGCACTCTAGTGATCACCCAACAGAGCACTAATGCTCTTTTTTCTAACCGAACAAAACTTTCACAGAAAAATATCAATTGGTAAACCGACAAATCTCTGTCTCTAGTGACGACAAAACCAACAAAACTACCCATTAATTTAAGTGAAAACAAAACACACTGAGAAACATGTACAGAAAACTAAAATCATGGAGAATGCAACAAAACCTGCTCATTAGTGAACTAACAAAAGTTAATCTGAAAATCTATATATCAACATTTACAGATAGAAACTAACAAAACTAAGGACAACCAAGATGACAAAACTAGTATATGTATAGAGAGTTATAAGGGCATATCATGCATTTGGAAGATGATAGAACTCAGTACTTATATAATACAAAACGTATTAGTAGATGACATAACTTGTAGATACAAAACTGCTCATGCAAATGTATGATGAAATATAACTCACAAACTATCAAAAAGGGTCTGAAGTTGCCCTAGTAGGGAGGGGTGTGAAACTATTGGGATATATACTGCATCATGTATTTCTGTGTAAGAATCATATTGACATGTTACATCCAACATGTATTTATGTATGAGAATCAGAGACTTGCTCCAGGTATAAAGGCACAAAAAATTACAAATATAATTGTTCTTCCTCATATGAGTTGGAAAACCTATACATCATACTATTTAGTTGTGTGTCCATAGCTTGTGAAAAAAATAATTGTTGAGAAGTAGCATAAGCTTGCATAGGGCCTCTATTTTAGACATCCAACGCTGGAGCAATCCTATGGAAGAGGAATAGGTGGAATAAATAAAACTAATATTTTGAGGACTTAATCAGAAACTGAATGAATAGATGATCTGAAATTTTCCATAACACTAACCTTGATGTGTGTGTTGTGGGGAGAAATTGGAGGGCTTGATCAGAAACTTGCTAATACTTGAAAAAAAAAAGAAATAGTAAGGCTAAATTGGGCAGTCAAAATATGACATCGATGCCCAATGACAGATGCGAACAAATCATCCAAAGAACATTTGCTTATCTACTGCTCCATCTGGTCATTAATCCAACATATAATGGATTAAAATAAAGTGTGGAAAAGTGGCAACAATCCTTCAATTCTCCCTAGGTGACTGAGATAGACCATGCTCGGCTAAAAAACCATTAGAAAAGATAGTATGATGTGCTATAAAACAAATGGGGACTGGGGTTACAAACAAATAAATATGATTCCATGGTTACTGCTATATTGATAGCACAAAAGGTTGAATAACATTTTTTTAAGGAAAGGCAAAAGCTTTGCCTTGTATGTATTAATAGAAAAAGGATGAATGATATATAGGCTAGTAGAAAAAACAATCCTAACTGAAGCAGCTATTGAAGTGGTCATAGGAAAAATAGCAGTACAATGCTTATACCCATTCTATCATACACGTCCAGTGAAAAACAAAACAAAATCTAGAGAACTCCCTCAGATTGAACTGTCGCAAATCAAATAATATTAATCAGTTCACAAACATAAATATCCTCTCCCCCTCGCCACCCAAAAAAAATGCAGCTGCTACCTCCCTTTGCTGCTGATAGTACCAAATTTCACAAACATACATATCTCACCTTTTGAAATAGATCAAATGACATCCTGCAAAATGTTGTCTGCTTTCACAGGCTACATGGTCTGATTCCAAACACACAACAGATCATTGAAAAAAAAGACAAATGCCATAACGTTAGATCCACATTAATAAAAAAATCGCACACCAACACTGCGCAAATCATACAGATCTAACACTTCAGATACTTTGGGTTGCAAACAAAACTCATGCTTACCATAGAGGTGTCATGCCAGGAGCAACAATAGCAGTGAGTGAGGCAGCTTCCCTCTCACCTGATGCCACATGGGGCGCCATGAATGCCTCACCGAGAGAAGCCGAACACGTCATGGCCGCATGTCCCCCTGCCTTGAGGAAGCCAAGCATGCCCAAGACAATGGGTGGGGTTGCCGTGACACCCTCGGCGGCTGTGGAATCGCGCGCGTGGGACAGCGGCATGCCGCTCGTGGCCTTGCTGCGGAGGAGGCTCCGGTCGCCGCCGACCAGATTCGCCGAAGTTATTCCCTCCGGTTGCCAGCACCGCCGTGTGTGGGGTGGAAGTGGATCGGTCACTGTGTGTGTACAGGATCGACCCTAGATCGGGTTAAAACAAAAACGGGTCGAATACATCTATGGGCTCGTTAAATAAAAACACGAACCTTAGAGCAGGATCATAAGGATGAAAATTTGACTGCAATTTAGATAGACACTTAGAGCAGGATCATAAGGGTGAAAAATTGACTGCAATTTAGGCAAAAACACGCTGGTGATGTAAAGCAAATACGAGTTGAGTCTTGGTCCCTTTGGTACGCACTTCCCTTGGTTTCACAAAAAAAAAATCATTTCTGTCATTCAAAATTTGGCCCACAAAGATTTTGTTTCATGTTATAGTCAACCGGACATGCGTATTTAATTGGAGCTTAGGAAATACAACCAAGTATTATGGTGCACTACAGTAATTTTACCTATACAAATCATCCACTAACTACAATTAAGGCTATTTATCTAGCACCAGAGAATGCCACGTCAACACTATAAATCCTACCCGTTGGATTGACTGCAAATATTCCAGATTAGATTCTTGAGGCACCTGCTATGGACTTAGTTTTTTCATTTCAACAGAGTGCATGTTGCATGGGCCACGATGCAACCCACATATCTCCTATCAAATATGAAAATCTGATAGGCATCTACAGCAGGGGCGGATCCAAAAAATTTTAATAGCATGAGTGAATCACGAACTAAGTAATCAATATTAATAATTATGCAAAATATATTAATCACTAATATCTATAATACGACAAACGTTCTATGGATACAAAAAAATTTTGTGGATTCTAGCTCACGAGAACTCTTTCTTTTTAATCCATATCTCTTTTTACTAGTAGATTAGTTGCTAATCTAGATTACTACTAGATTATCTTTTTATCAGCACTAATCGTTAGCACCCGCAGTAGCAGAGCTGAGCAGGCAATAGCACCTCCTAGTAGGCGCGCGGCTGCCGTGACACCGACTGCTGACGCGGCCCCGCCCGACGCCCGCCTGCTACTGCCGCCCGCCACCTCGACCGGCGCCTGCCTGCTCCTCCTGCTGTCGCTGCGGCGCCGCCCCGACCGCTAGAGGCCACAAGTGCCGCCCCGTCCGCTTGCTGACGCCGCCCTAACCAGACTTATGCCGCCTGCTGCTACTGGCCGCCGCCTCGACCGGACCGTCGCCGACACGCCGACACCGTCCTGCCCGCCTAATGCCACCGCGGCGTCACCCCTCCCGCCTGTTGTTGCCCGTCGCCCCGCCGAACACGACGCGAGCGTCGTCCCGCGGCCTGCTTCCATCGGCGCGTCGACCCGGGTGCCTGTTGCCGCCGCCCTGCAAGCCTGTTAAGGATGGATGAGCCCAAACAGTGGCCCAGGCTAGCCGGGTCTTGGCCCGCCCCTGCCTAAGTCAATTAAAAACCGTCACCATTTCAATAAAGGGATAATAATCATGTTAACAATTGCCGCTTAATTATCATATTTCAAATCCGTAAGTGCATCATCTAAGAAGGTGGGCATCTACGGTAGATAAAGATTAAAAACCTTAACCATTATTTCCCGCAAAAAATAAACCATCACCGTTATGAAGGGATAATAATCATGTTTAAATTATTTGCTTAACTTATCATCTCTTAGGGGGATTTGAGGAGGCGTCATGCAAGCCTTTATAGACTTGATCGAGCCACTGTCCACCGAACGAACTCGCAAGCCTCATCGGGTTCAAGGCTCAAAACTGACTATAGTTGGCCAAACAAACCACCCGACATGTCGAGCATGGCACGTCGTCTAGGCACGGATTGACCAGACACGATTGCTGAGCCGTGTCGTGTCGGGTAGTGCTGTCGTGACAATGAATAGGCTCACACACGACACTAACTTGGCTTAGTCGTGCCGTGTCATGCCCAGTGCACGGCGACACGTCAATGTTAGTGTCGGCACTGGCACTAAACTTCAAAAAATGCACAACTTCAATATACTTCACAATACTTTAGTATTCACAATAATTCAATATAGTTCAAAACTTCACAAATATTCTTCACATATAAATATTCTTCAAAACTTCACATATATTTCAAAACTATTACAATTCTTCACAAACTTTACAAACTTATAAATACTTCAAAGTTACAATACTTCTAACTTCACACAACTTCACAAAGTTCGAGATGTTACGCCCGATTTTCGATCGGGATTAAAAATCGTTTAATGATACATTTTCTAAAAATTATTAAAAAATAAAGTTATCAAGTGATTTTAATAACAAAATAAAAATTTTCCTTTAAAAATCATGGCTGAAAATATTTTTGAAATATTTTTCATGCCCTAAAATACTTTCTAAAATTTTTTGTGAAATTTTGGAGCTCCGAAATAATTTTAATAATACAAAAAGCATTTAAGTAATTACTTAAATAAATTATTTAATCAATAAATAAATGTTTTATATTTTTATTAAATATTTTGGATGCACATCTATTTTTAATATTTTTCTTGGATTTATTTGAGCATTGAAATTATTTATAAAAATATAATTATCATTTATGCGATTAAATAAATGAAAAACAAATTTCAAATCTTCTTTCCGTCCTTGGGCCGCTGTTTGCCCAATCCTTTGAAAAGTTTGCGATTCCTCCTCGCGGCCTTCCTTCTCTCTCACTTCCTCGGCTCGCTCGCGGCCACTCCATTTTTCACTTTCCCACGCGTGCCCTTGAAGTCCGCATTGCGTCCCCACTCACTTCTCTCTCTCGCCGACATGTGGACCCCACATGTCAGCCTCCCTCTCTCCGAGCCGTCGACAGTGGGTCCCACTGTCGGGGTCATCCCCAACCTCCGCCGCGCCTTCCGCTCCCACGCCGCTATGCCCGTGCCCATGTCGCCGCCCTTTCGCGCGCACCCCCTGCGCCCATGCCCGCGCATGCACCGAGCTACCTCCCTCTCCCGCACTCGGTTTTCCCTCCCCGTGCAAAACAGCGCCGCGTGCCACCGCCATTGCCCATGTCGCCCACACCCCACTCCGCCGCGAAATCCGGCCACTCTCGGTCTCCTCGCCATCTCCCCGCTGCTATAAAACGTGCCCCGGGCGCTGCTCATCAGTTCCCCTACCTCTCCCGAACCGGCTGCGCTCCCCACCGCTCTCCCCACGCTCTCTCGCTCTCCGCCGCCGGCTGGCGAGCCCCGGCATCGTCCCGCCGCCATTTTACCCACCTCCATCCCGCTCCGCTTGCGCGCGGCTCCGCTGCGTCGTGCCGAGCCCCGCCATCGCTCCCGATCCTCGAAACACCGTCGTAGCACCGCCATCACCACAATCCCGAGTCGCCACCGCGTCACCTCAACTCCGTCCGCAAAATTCGTCACGTCCACCACTAGCCGCCCTAAACTACCGCCACCGCCGGGTTCGCCGCCACACAAAAAGTCTCGGTCGTCCCTTCTTTTTCCCCAAACGCCACCGATCCGAGCTCCTCCCCGTGCCCCGAGTTGTCGCCGCCTTTGGCCACCTTCGACCGACAATCGCCGTCGCTCTAGCCGCCACCCATCCAATCCGCCGCCGCCGCCGCGTCGCCGTTCTCGCACGCGCCTCGGTTGGCCCTCCGCCACCGTCCATCGCCGGAACGCTCCGTGTCATGCTCCGAAGCCACGCCGCCGACCATCGTAAGGGACTCCTCCTTCCTCTTTTTCCCCTCTCCTTCGTTTCCCACGCCGCTACTCGCATTGCCTCGGCCTCCCACGCCGCGCATCGTCGCTCCTTGTGTCGCCGCGGCGGCGATGTCGCGCCCGCGTGGCCGGCCGGCCCCCTTGGCTGCGTCCGTGCCGCCCGCCGATGCCAGCCACCCGATCTGCCTCGTGGTAGATCGTGGTTGTCCGATCGGCTGCCCACGTGGCTGCCATGTGGTCGTCGCGTTGGCGCCACGTGTGCGTCATGTGGTGCACCCGCCTGCACCACGCGTGGTCTCGGTCCACCGTGGACCGCGTGTCGCCGTTGCGTGCTGACGTCAGCTGATGTCAGCCCTTGCTCGCTGACGTCAGTAGCCACCTTTTCCTTTGTAAAATTAAATAAGAATTGCGCAAAACATCTATTTTAATTTCCAGAATTCAATTAAATGGCCCAAAACTTCTAAAATTTATATCTAATCCATACGAACTCCAAATTGGGCCATTCAAATAAAAAAATTCATCTAAAATTGAGCTCTACATGTTTGTTTACTTTTTATGTATTGTTTATTTAATTTTTATATTTTCTCCTTGTTTTGAGTGCTAGCGTGTAGACTTCACCGTTTCGAAAGTTCGCGCCGAGAAGAAGAGAAGATCGCTTAAAGAATCAAGGCAAGTCACATTCCTCCTTGATGCATATTGATCCCAATTTATAAAATAGTTATTGTTTGCAAATAAACTTGCTTGTTGTGCTAATTACACGGGAATCGGGACAACCTATCTGATCGCTTGTGCCGTATTTAAATTGTTATCTATTCATTGTCAACCTGGGTGATTAATTTGACTAGCTTGCATCACTTACGTGATCTTGCTAGAATTATTTACGCTTAGCCTCTTTTAATTACACTAACTCACCTAATGGGAGAACTATACTACTAGCTAATAGTCACATGAAATGATGGTCATGGACCAGTATTACCTTGGAATAAAGGTTGAATTAAAATGTGACTTAATGGTGGGCTGTGGGTGTATGGTTTTGCTTGTCGCACCCATGACAATTAAGGACCGGTTCATGGAAAACTCTAGAAGACTTATAGTACTTATCACAAGCCAGCATGGGCAACAGCTAGACTTGTAGTATAGCTTTTTTCCTGGCCGACGCATCTGTTGATGAGAAATCTTTCCCACGCACTGGCCTGGGAGATCTGCTTAACTCCAGTGCAGGTCCATTCTTGGCTACCTTTGATGAATTAGGCGTGCCAGTTGGTTTGATCTGCTAACCAACAAGAAATAAACAAATACATGCGTTAAGGTTAAAGTTAGGTCCTACCGGATCGGGTCAGGGAACCAATTTACATATAATTGCTATCCCAAAGCACATTTAAACTAAGTGATTGGGATAGATCAGCTATGCCGAGATAGTATAAACCACTTAATCTAAATGTACATCAGGATAGTAAATATATGCATTTGTAACCTAGCCGATGCTATGGATCTAACGTGGATCGGCTATTACTCTGATACATCTTATAAAAGATATTAATCTAACCTAAATACGTTATAACATCAGATCTAGAGTATCATGACGATGTAAGCACTAGATTCAACGATACAAACTACTAATGACAAGTGTTTACCTTATTCGGGGGTCGAAATCGATGCAGCCCAAAGCGGGATCAAGAACTCGTCTAAAGGAAAAAGGTTTGGCGATGCGCCGAGTTTGTATTGATGTGTGTATATTTACAAAGAGCCCTCGAGTCTTATTTATACCCAGGCATAATAATATTCGTGTAAGACACGGTTTCTATCTTATCTACTATTTAAAATACGACAATATCTTGGGATACGGCCCCAATGTCGTATCACAAAAGGAATATCTATACAAATCCCTATTTTCCAAATACAATTGCCGTTACAGGACTCTATCCATAGATGGCTATATCTTAACGAACATTTGGGAACCGAACCTTCTTTTTATCTTCAAGCTTCTTCATCGGAAACGATTCCATCTTCTTCTCTGAATCAGAATCGGCTATCGGCTGTCCCTATCCGATTTGGCCTCAACCGACTGGTCTCCCAACCGATTTAATCATGGCCGATGCAGCCTCTGTTTCTTCGCAGATTACTTTTCTGATCCAATTTCACTTCAATTTCAACCTCGAACTTAGGGATTTGATTACCAAATTTGGTCGTTAACAGCATCCAGGCAAGGGTGGATGTGACGGAGTCCGGATGGACCGGGCAAGATCTATGCAGCTACCGATTCACCTAGGCACCAGAGGGGGCTGCCTACACTGGTCTAGGGGTAGGGGCGAAACCTTAGTGTGGTGTTGCTTTGTCAGGGGAAGTTATGCGAAGGGTCTTGTCACGATTTTCCCCTTTGCAGTATCGTGGCGATACTTCAGGACATGGTAACATGTGTGGAATCGTGTCTTGTGGGTACAGTTGTACACCCCTGGCCAGAGTAAAACTATTCGAATAGTCGTGCCCACAGTTATGGGCAATCAACCAGATTCACCATGATTAGTCCCACCTTTAATAACTTGACTAAATGGAACTGGTGTAATTCAGGTGGTTGGGTTGGGTCTGTTCAACATGGAGATAACGTTGTTCCATGAAAGATTAATCCTGATTTAATTAATTAACTTTTTTCCTGTATTAAACTAGAAAGGTTTTACAATCGCATTTATGTAAAATAGCACAAGTCACTCTTGTCTCCCTTGCACGTATGCATTTCTCCGTGTGGCTTGTTGAGTACGGTGGTTGTACTCAGCCTCGTTTCCCCCTTTTCCTAGAAGTGTAGTGCTTCTGAGTTGAAAACGGAGTTAGAAGAACAAGGATCAGATCCCAGTTGAGTTGGCCTGTGGAGTGGAGCTGAAGCCCCTCTAGGATCGCCTTTTTCGCTGCTGCTGCTTTCCTTCGGGGGTGAGGACTAAGTGCCTCTTCTATAAGTATTTACGTTTTATTTTATATTTGTATCTGTTTATTGATTTGTCATTTTGTGTACCCTAGCTGATTCCTGGACAAGAATTTAATGCACAAAATAGTCTGAAAATTTGGCTAAATTTTCGGGCATGACAAAAGATCAGAACAAATGTCATCACTTCACAAACTTCACAGATCATTCACAAAATATCAGATCAGATCATCTCAAACTTCATAGATCATCACAAAAATATCATATCATCACAAACTTCAGAAATCATATCAGTGAAATGAAGCTTGTGCAATGGTTGCCTCATTTAAAACCTGCCTAGGTAAATCTCACCCTTGTGAAAACCCTAGACAGAAAAAGAGTACAACCAAGCTCCTTTTAATTTAAAGTCATTTTCTGTTTAGTAGTTCAAATGTCCACAACTTGTAGTCCATAATAGAGTAGATGAAAAGAGAGATAGGGTAGTTAAGACACTAATCAAGATATAGGTTTTCAAAAGATTGTTCAAGCTCCTTGTCCTCCACCATTTGTTGTAGCCTTGCTTCAACTCCCTTTCAATCCTTGATGCATGTAAGCATCTCCACAATTTCAGGTTTTAGCCTCCTCCTCCTCTCCTCAATGATCCTGCCAGTCATACTAAAAGTAGATTCTGAAGAAATGGTAGACATAGACACAGTTAAAATATCTTTAGTAATGATTGAAAGTACTGGGTATATGAGCTTGTGTTGATGCCACCAGCTTAGGATGTTGAAATCATCAGTTAACTGGTTGACAGTGTCACAATCCAAGTAGGATACAAGTTCAGAAGCATTAGAGGCTGAAGAACTTGCAGCCTGCATCAGGGCAGTTGCAGATGTATTAAGAGTAGCAGCTAAAGGATGAAGACCCAACACAATCATCATCATCATCATAAATTTCATCCCATGCAGACCTTTCTCTACCAGACAGATTGGGAGGGGCATGCCTCCTCAACCTAACAGAGCCATACTTATCCTCATACTTGTTGTATACTTCTGTAAGTCTAGCTCTAGTGCTAATCAAGTATACACTATAATATGTACTGGTGAGGGAACCCAACCTCCTAAGCACCCTAGTAAAACCTTTCATTTTAGCTCTAGGGTCCAAAATGAATACAATAAATATAGCAAAGAAATGTCCCTCCAGTATTTTTTATACTTGTCTATCATAGGTTGAACCACAGACCTAATGTAAGTGTCATTAGCATAAGCCTTTGGGTGTATAGCAATCTTAACTAGATAATGAATCATAAGTGGAGAGGTAGGATAGTACGCACCAGACAATGCAACAGTAGTATCATAAAACAGTTCAAGAAAAGTTAATACTTTCTCAGCCAATATAGTTATCAAATGCATCAGTTTCACCCAAACAGATGGGAACATCAAGTCTAGCAAGCAATCGAACAAGTTCTCTACGAGCAACAGCAGGACAATACTCCCAATTGCGCATACTACCATCAGGATTAAAAGAGATTTGAGACTGAGACATTTATCTCTATGTCGGGTCAGATGCCTAGTGCCACCACTAGAGAGAGCAGAATATTGCTTAGAGTAATGGATGCACTTAGCTGCATACCTCACATTCTTACCATTTACCGATTTGAAGAGCTTCTCAAAATCCTGCCACACTGCTGAGGTAGAGGGACGAGAGCGCTTGGCGCTGTTCTCGTCCTCCTCATCGTTTGCAGCCCTACCTTCTTGACCATCGCCGACATCAATGGGAGCTTGAGCGCTACAGCCGAACAGCTCCTCGGCGTCCTCACGCATGTCCTCATCATCATCTCCGGCCAACCCGCACATCCGCCTCTCATCGTTGGCGGCGACCTCAACTGTGTCGTCGTCGGAGATGGACATCGTCACACGACGGCAACTGGGTTCCTCAACAGCTACACCAAAAACACCAAAAAGAACCGAAAGAATGTTAGACAAGAAAGAGAGAGAAGATAGGGTTAGGGTTAGGGTTACCAGTTACCTTCATAGCTGGAGCACCGCAGTCGTCGACGACATGGATGACATCGACACCCTGATCCGTACCTTTGGTTCCTCAACGGATTTGACTCCGGAGCACCAGAGTAGCCAGCGGTCGACGGTGAGGTTGACAGAGACAAAGAGGAGGACGACAAGGAAAGGAGTAGCCTACATTGATGATGCGAGATCAAGAAGACGGGTGTACTGTGACATGTCGTGTGCTAGTGCCGACCACCGGTGGCTTAAGAGGCCATCGGATCTGGAGAAGAAGAAAAGAGGGTGGAGTCGGGACAGCGGGAGAGCTGAGCGGCGCTCAACCAGCCACTAGAGGAGACCAAGCCAAGATAGAGAGAGGAGAGCGGCGCTCAACCAGCCACCGGAGGCCCTCCGGCCGGCCGGCGACGGCGTACGGCGAGGGGAACGAGAGAAAGAGAAGCTAGGGTTTTCGGGGAGAGAGAGGAGCGAGAGAGACCGATCTAGATCGGGATTCGGCAACCGAGGAGGCAAAATGATGGCTAGGGTTTCGGGTGTGCCGCGGAGCGACGCGACGCAGCCTTATATAGCCCCCCATCCGATCGGCGATCCAACGGCTGAGAAAAACCCTAGGCGATCCAATGGTGGACATTAACCCTAGCCGTGTTGAGGCCGTGCCGCCCGTTGGAACGGGTCGTGCCCGTGCCGGCACTATGGGCCAGTTGCAAGGCCCAAGCACAAGCACGCCAACGGGCTGGGCCGAGCACGGGCACGGGCCAGGCTGTGCCAGGCTAGAGCTGTGCTATTTTGGACCGGGCCCATGCTGGCCCAATTGGCCAAGCCTGTTTGGCCAACTATAAAACTGACACGGAGATTGCAACCGGGTGTGGGATTTCTCTCCACACAGATCAATTTGGGCTAGCTTTGCCAACAAAAGCATTGTTGCTCAGGGATACTACAGTGGACGGTTGTCCTGTGAGTCTCTCAGGACATCACCAAAGTGAGCATCACCCTAAACAAGATGAACTCCTGCTACTGGATTTCTATTTTATTGATTGGATATATTCCATCTGTTTGTAAATATTTGACGTCTACGATAGAATTTATCAAACTTTTGAATTTTGATCATCAATACCTCAAATGATTGGTTTTAAACAGCATGTGTACATATGCAATAAAAAGGGTATCATAATATCATAAGCTTTGGTTTTAAACATCATGTGTAGATATGCATTAAAAATGGTATCAAATACCATAAGCTTACTATATTTTTGTAACGCCTAGGGTCAAAAACGGTTTTGGATCCAAGAACCATACCCACACTTTTAACTTTTTGTATTTTTTTCTCGCTTTAGGCAAAAAAATTCAAACTGGAGTTAATAATCACCTGGCATTCATCCTTACAAGGAGGGCAAACTTTCCTTGGATGGACGAGTGAGACTAAGAGGCTATTTGGAGCTTTAGTCAGGGGACTAAAGATTAGTCCCTAGACTAAAAATTTTAGTTCCATACTGTTTGGTTGTATGGATTAAAAGGGACTAAAGTTCATTACAAAGACCATATTACCCCTATTCCATTTCTTCCACCCGATCTAGCCACCAACCGCTCCGCACCCATCATGGATCCCGACTCCGAGGTCGCCTTACCTCTACCAGTACAAGAGTGGTCGCGTCTTTCGCCCCGACAACGACGCCACCATCCCTGCCGGCACCAACCCGGTCACCGGCGTCGTCTCTCACGACATCCAGACCGGCGACCCCAGGGCTTGCATCTACCTCCCGCCCGACGCCGTCATGTCGACCAAGAAGCTCCCTGTTGTGGTGTACTTCCATGGCGGCGGTTTTGTCACCGGCTCGCTCGCTAGGCCGAGCACCCACGCCTACCTCAATGACCCGGTGGCTCGGTCCTGGCGCGGTTGGGGTGTCCGTGTACTACCGCCTCGCGCCGGAGAACCCGCTCCCTGTGGGACCGGCGACGCGGGAGAAGCGAGGCGAGGGCATCCACTGGAAAATAGAGTTTTAGTCCCAATTAGTATCTTCATTAGGGACTAATGGACTAATGATATTTTAGTCTCTTTTAGTCCTCCCTGTTTAGGATTTTAGAGACTAAAAGAGACTAAAATGGAGGGACTAATGCTTTTAGTCCCTCAACCAAAGAGGACCTAAAATATGCTATGGTAACTCATGATGGTACGTGCTCGACTGCTACAGTACAACACAGTATCCATAGGAGATATACTCGAACTCGACCAAGAGCAAACTAGAGGCTACCAAGAATATCTTTATGCAAGTCCTCCTAGAATACAAGCAGTCCAAAAGGTATAAATACATGACTTCAAGAGAGGGCTAAAATTAAGAGGAGAAAGGGAAATAACAAAAGATAAGCCACAACAATCAAAGAACCCAATCAATCCCCGTCAAGATCAAGCCCTAAGGCTGTCTCCAACAAGAGACCTATATGGGTACCCAAACCCAAAATAGGTCTCCGACAGTGTTATATCAGCCTTCAACAGAGTACTTATGTAGGAAATTATTTTGAGCATCAGAAGAGACACAACCCAAATATGAGTATCCTTCCTCCTGAAGACTCATTTACAGAAAAAGTTATCTTTTGAATTTTATTGTTAGAGAAAACAACAAATAATTTTTTTGTCTGTAGCGCTATTCAAATATAAAATAGATCTTGGATTTTAAATATTATTATTGAAGATAGCCTAATATATGCGAAGAGCATAAGGAGTTCAACTTCGAACCATCCAACCACCGTCTCATCAAAATCCTCGACAAGAATAGAAGATAGGCCTAGAATATACATATACCTTCTTTTACTCATATGTTCCATGTATCAATAAAAAAAACAGACCATTCACTACACAGTTATGGTCTTTCCTAACGCAGCACTTTCTTCAAGAACCAGCGAGATTTCATCACAAGTCATGTTCTGTGACTAACTGTTTGTGATAAAAACGAGCCGTCCGACACAAATGTTCATGACGAATAGGCATCGTCATAACATTTCTGACGATCCAAATCGTCGTGAACCAGTTGATGCCATGCCGCCGCACGGACGGCATAGTGACATGTGACGTGGCAGGTGCTACGTGGTAGGTTGACCCATATTTAACGGACCTAAAGTGGACTTCTCCTAATATGGACTATTATGATATGCATCTATTGGCCCGATCCAATCAGCGTGCAGCCCAATAAGATATCTCCCCTATCATTATCGGCCCGATTGAATCCCAGGCCAGCTAGTTTTTGGTATTTTTAATTTTATTTTTTTAAAGATTTACAAAACTAATTTCCGAATTTCGAAATTTACACGTCTAATCTTCTCCCGCCCTCTGGGAGGGCGTGACTGGAAAAAGCCCTCCCAAAGGGCGTATTATCCAACGTGGCAGACGACCGTTGAGTGCCGTCTGCCACGCGGAAGGAATTTTGCAGTGCGCCTTCCCGCCCTTGGTAAGGGCGGTTTTTCACCGTGGCACTGTGGGGCCGCCCGCAAAAGGCCGGCCGTCCCGGCATTTTTGCAGGCGGCCCCCTTCCCGACTTTACCAACGGCGTTTTTTCACTGTGCATACAGGGGGGCCGCCTGCAAAAATGGGCGGCCGCCGTGGCAATTTTGCAGGCGGCCCCCTTCCCGCCCTCTGGAAGGGCTTTTTTTCCCGCAGATATGTAAGCCGACCAATGATTTTGCCCTCATTTACACCTTCCCAAATCCGAGAAAGAAAGAGAGAGAGAGGTGAGGAAGAGGAGGAGCGCGCGAAGCCCCGCGGGATTGCGTACTTCATCCGAGGTAAATGCAATATCCCGTCGTTATTTTGTTTGTTAGTTAGTATGTAAATGCAATATTAGGAAAAATATAAATTTGTAATATTTGAATAGGTATTGAATATTTTGTTATAGATTTGTAAAACAGATGATTTAATTTAGATCAATTTAGATAATTTAATCGAGAGTAACATAGGTAGAATAGATAGATCAACAAGGATAATTTAATGGACATTAACATAGGTAGAATAGATAGATGAACTTAGGTAGAATGTGTTTGGATCTAAGTGTAAATTATGTGAGTAGATGGTAAGCACTATAGAAAATCGTACATATAATTTCGTTGATAATCAAAATATGTTTAGATATAAACTACGATTTAATTGAATTTAGTTTACAAAATTTGGCAAATTGAAATGAACGAGGTACAATTGGCGGTAGATGAAACGAACAAATCAATTCGGGATAATTTAAGATGTAGACCAGAGAAAATATTGTTAAAGAAATTAAGTTAGGCACAGAATCATCTAGGCAACATATTCGTAGTATGGAATAAACTCAGTTTCAATTTGTTTGTCAGGCACTATGGTAAGTAAGATCATATTTCAGATAGTTCACGGTGAAGGCAACGTTAGATACGGTCCAGAAGGTGTAGATTTGTCGAATTTAGGATGAAATCAAAGGGCATCGATAGGCCAGCGAGAAAACATTTGAGTCACTGTATAGTTGGTTGCTACGTGGATTTAAAGTAGATACAAGAGTGAACACAATGTCTCTATCCGTTGTAGTAAGTCGTGCAACAGAAGGATATTATTGGGAACTTATGCCTATAGATAACACTGAGTTGTGGAGACGTTATGTGGACATGGCACTTGAAAGGTCCTGGCCCTTGTTATTTTTGTGGCACTGCACGAAATCGATAGCAGTAATACAATGCAAACAGAGTATGGCGAAGGTTCGAGCAATGAAGCAAGCTTGGAGGAGGCGATTGGCGTGGCGGACGAGGGGAAGAGAATCGAAGCAATTGTTGACGAAATGGAGAGGGAGGATTCTGAAAATGAGCAGGCGGAGGGCGATGAATCATCGGACGAGGAAGAAGATGTCATGCCCGTCGATTGGGAAAAAACTGATTTCTCTTAGCTTGTTATCTCGGAAGAACAACATGTTTCATTTGAATACAAGGATAACGAGGTCATCTAGGGTGCTAGGTATGCTCATAAGGAAGACATGAAAGAGGCAGTGAAGCATTGGGCGGTGTCTTTGCATAGAGAGTTTAGGGTGGTGAAGTCTACGAACTATGTGTATGATGTGAAGTGTATGAAGGATGATTGTCCGTGGCGCGTTCATGCATACAAGGGGAAATGGAGTGATTATTGAAAAGTCAGCATTGTTGGTGAGCACACATGTATGTTGCCGGGGGTAGATAAGTACCACCGCAACATCACGTCGGCGTTTGTTGCCGGTGAGATGTACAGCCATGTTGTTAAAAACACAGATTTTGAACCTTGCTCCATTATTAGGCACATTGAGAACAAATTCAAGTATACTATTAGCTATGCGAAGGCTTGGAGGGCGAAACAAAAGATATTGGAGATGAGGTATGGCACATTTGAAGCATCGTATGATAATTTACCTCGTCTATTAGCCACCATTGCTCAGAGAAACCCCAATACCTACTACGACATGCAGACATTTCCATCATCTACGATTCGAGAAAGAGCGTGCCGCAAAGAGCCTTTTTCTTGATTGGTGCTTGCATCAACGCATTTGTGCACCGTCGCCCTGTCGTGCATAGATGGAACCTTTCGACAGAAATACAGAGGTCAAATACGACGGCGATTGGAGCGGATGGGAACAACCAGTGTTACCTATGGCGTTTGCATTTGTCGAGAGTGAGAACACCGAAAGCTGGTATTGGTTCTTGGAGAGAGTTCGATGCCAAGTCGTTCGTATGAGGCCCAATGTTTGTCTCATACATGATCGTCATGCCGGCATGCTGAGGGCAATCGACTATCTTCAGAATGGTTGGCCGGAGAGGGGACTTCCAGCTAGGTGGCATGATGTTCGGAGTAGGTGGTGCATGCGGCATATGGGAGCCAATTTCTACAAACAATTCAAGAACAAGCATCGATGGATCTATTCAAGAGGCTATGTGGTCAAAATCAAGAGAAAAATTCAATGAGATGTGGAGAAGGTTGGATGAGCGACAACGAAGCAAACCGACGAGCAATCTCGTTTGCCACAGTTGACGAGCCTGCAGTGCCTCTTGGTCCATTGCATAATGACCCGCCAACAATGAGAAGAAGGTCTGCACCATCAATACGTAATTTCTTCCACTGGATAGAGAATGAACCGAAAGAAAAGTGGTCTTTGTTGTATGACACCGACGGAGCTCGATATGGTATAATGACAACGAACCCGACCGAGGTGTACAACGGGTGATGCGAGGAGTTAGGGGGCTTCCATTGGTGGGTATTGTGGAATTTATCCTTCATGGCACTCAGGCATATTTTAGGGATAGATTTAAGAAAATATCCCCTTTAATGGTCGATAACAACATTGTATTTGGTAACGTGATGACGAAATATATGCAAGACAAAATTCTAAAGGCTATGAAGCATAGAGTAATCCCCAAGGAACCCAAGTTCTTCGGTACGAGATCATGTGTGTCGATAGGAGAAGGCGCGGCATCAACCGTGTTCAAGCTGTGCAGGAATGTGTGCTTCATGCGGATGGTGGTTGTAGCTGCAGCTGTATGAAGCCGAAGCTTAGACATCTCGCCTTGCTCACACGCCCTTGCCGCACTGGGACTGCGGCATAGTTCCGATATTTATGTGTCATCGTACTACAGAAAGAATCAATTTTTCATACGTGGAAGGAGGAGATATATGGTTTTGGGATATCTGGATCGTACACAACACTGCGGCCACAAGTGTTCTACATTCCAGATACGTCGAAGTTAAGGATGAAAAAGGGACGTCGTCAGTCGAGACGCATCAGAAACGACATGGACGAGTCGGAGGCCGGGGAAAGGACCCTACGTTGCAGCAAATGCGATGAGCGCGGACATACATACAAAAAATGTCCGAAGAATTCAGAAACTTCAACTGTCGAAGGTTCAGGGCTTTTCGGACAGCCCTCCGATGGTAGCCGTCCATCTGGAGAAGGAACAACAACGAGACGACCACGTCCTAGACGTGCTCGTGCGGCGACTACGTTGTCCGCTGGCGATGCAATGGCTTGATTATTTTGTTTGCTCCTTTCAATCTAGTGGTGATCCGATATTTGTAATATTTGTCATGTTGTTGCCATCTGTCGTGTGCGTAATATTTATCATTGTGAGACGTAAACTATTTTATTGTTGTTGTGATACTTATATGTTGTGTTTGGTAGTTTGAATTAAGACGTGCACTTTTTTGTAATGTTGAGATATAATGGACCATTTATGTCATGTATTCATGTTGTTTTGTTTTTTCTTATAAATTGCTTATTAATCTATTCATGTATTTATGCAGGTATGGCGGACGATACATCAGCGATTTTCAGCAGACAGGTCGACAGGGTGCACAAGTCGTACTTGTCGGCGCAGTGCGGTGCTCACCGACCACCTTTCGTCCACGGCCGTCGCGCGAGTTGTTGCGTGTCAATCCGCAACACGTCCAACGGTACGATCAAACTCTTTTCATTTATTGCAAGAATATTATGATTGACACTAATATTACACTATGTGTATGATATGCAGGTTACGTGAGTCTGGTCTGATCGCTCTTTGCAGACTTGTTGAGGCGCGTGCCGACGAGCACGACCAGGTGAGACGGTGGGATGCGGACCGGTCCCTGATAGCTGCTTTGGTGGATCGGTGGCGTCCTGAGACGCACACCTTCCATCTTCCTTACGGGGAGATGGCACCGACGTTGCAGGACATCTCGTGCCTGCTAGGGCTACCACTAGCCGAAGAGGCTGTCGGGCCTGTGGATGCTATTGGTGGATGGAGGGTGGACATCACTGCACGATTTGCTCCGGTGATAAGGCTACCGGGGCTCCCAGCTGTTCAGGCGATCTACCCTTACGCGACCACCGGGCCTACGAAGACTTGGATTATGCAGTTCACAGTAAGTTAACTTGAAGACTTCGGTATTTTTCATTACATCTTATGTTTGTTAACATGGTTTTCTTCTTTGTAGGCCGACAAGCTCCACCCCGACGCCGACGAGTACTCCGTGCGACGCTCGTTGGAGGCGTACCTTCTTTGGTTGTTCGACTGGATGATGTTCACCAACACGTCGGGGAACACTGTAGAGAGGGGGCTGATCCACTACACCCGGTCGATAGCGGACGCGGAAATAGGCTTCGTGCCTCAGTGGAGTTGGGGTTCAGCGGTCCTCGCAGTCACCTACCGTGGGCTGTGCGACGCGTGCACGAAGACGGATCCAGGAGCGATCTTCATAGGATGTCCCCTTCTGTTACAGCTTTGGGCTGCTGAGCGGTTCGCGATCGGCCGACTGGTCGTCGACACCTCTCCTTACGACGCAGCACCCGCGTTCGAGAACCCGGCCGACGGGCCTACGATGGGTTCATACTGGTTTTGACGCAATGTAAGTACAAAGTCATATTTCTTTGAAATATTTAAATTGTGTTGAACAAAACTTGTAACCACTTGATTATTTTATTTTCACAGCATCGTTACGCCCACGCTGAGGTGAGACGGAGCTTCCGGACTTCGTGTTTGAGTTGGACCGTCTCCGTCTTACGACGTTGTCTGAGAGCCGTACACGCAGCAGGCGGTCGCAGCTCGGGCGCCTCTAGGCCCCTCGACGTTGTGCACGCGCGACTCGGCCTACTGGATGATGTTGATCCCAATGGTGTACGACATCACCGTCGAGCCTCACTGCCCAGGCCGAGTGATGAGGCAGTTTGGACTGTGGCAGGGATTTCCGATAGATGTACCGGTTGCCGTTCCTCACCAGGACCACCAGTGAGTATTTCTATTTCAACTTTACTACTATTGTATCGAATGAAATGGAACTATAGTCGACCTTTGCTGTGTACGCAGTTGTCTCGACGGGGACAAGAAGGAGGCTCCTCCGGGAACCACGTATGCAAGCAATACGTGGCGGATCGGCCGATAGCCACCGAGGAGGTGATCGGCGAGATCTACGGCCACTCTGAGGAGAACTACACCGCCTACCTTCGGTGGTACCTACCGCGGACGCGTCCGCGAGTGACCTTCACACCGGCCATGCAAGCAGAAACACCAGCGGCGAGTCACGGACACCTACCCTGTGCACCGAGACCAGACTACTTCGTTGGGGTACGTCATGATTTCTCGGCATTAAAGCCTTTGTACGTCATTATGCTTTTTATTGGAGCGAAGAACCTAACTTGTTTCGATTTTTGTAGGCCGACGCCGCACGGGCATTGAATGCCGAAATCGACTCGGTGATGCTGAGGCTGAACGCAGGCATTCACCTGAACGACGTGGAACAGAGGATGACCTTCCAGTGGATGCAGACGACGGCACGTTCGATCTTGCGGATCTTCTCTTGTCGTTCAGCCGTCGACGCGGTTCCTCTATAGGGTGCTACAGGTCCACGTCCACGCGGTCCAAGCCGGATGGTCACCACACGGCACCGGTGCTTCCACAGTTAGTTCCACTCATTTTCATTGTGTCAACCCTACAACGTGATCTAACAAACCGAATGTTGCGTAGGTCCGACGCTACCGAGAGGGGATACGGCAGGCGCGAGTGGATCGTCGATCCCTCAGCCTTTCACTACTCGGCCCAGCACTGCGAGCTTTGCTGGAGCGAGTGGATCCTCCGTTCCTCGTCCCCTCACTCAGCCAAGAGGTGAGCAAGCGTCGTCCGACGATTAGTTCACACTTGTTTGTTTAAGTCACTGATGCTTCACATTGCTTACATACAGGAGGATTCTACTCGGCGGGAATTTTCTGCTCGGGGGCTTCATCGTCGCAGGCGGGCGGGTCCGGGGGAGGCGACGAGGGGGGGGTCAGGTACGGGCGACGACTTCGACGACCTGGAGGACCCAGATCGGGACGTTCTCGCCTCCTCTCAGCTCGGTGGAGCACCTCTACCACAGAGCCAGGACCCGCCACAGGAGACGCCCGCGCCGGATGTCCGTGCTAGTCGTGGCGTGCCCCCAGACAGGCTGATGTACTCTCAGGGGCACGTCAGAGCACAGCCTAGGAAGGATAGGGGTAAGAGGCCTCGTTAGTAGCTTCTGTGTGCAACAGTTTGTACAAATTATAATTATTTATTTTGTGTTTGATGTTTGTATATATCTATGTCTGTTCGTCGCACTCACATGTCACGAGATCCTTCCATATCGTTCGTTGCATGATACTCTTACTAACGACAAAAAACTTTCGGCCCGTTAGACCCGCACGAGACATCGCTATCGCCTTTTGCCGTGATAGTCCCGCACGATACGTCACTATCAACTTTTGCCCCGTGACAATCCTACACGATACGTCTTGTTCAATTGTTGCCCGTGATGTAACATAAACGATACATAGATGTGAACCTTCGCCTCCCTGCACTATATATTGCCTAGATCCGAATACGAGCTCTTCAAATCTGCATTCTCTTTTCTACATTTACTCCTGCAATGAGATCTTCATATCATCCATTCCTTGAGCGTCTCCACTGGCGACTCCATCCTTTGAGCGGTTTTATTCCACCATGGTGTGACCGTCCGTTATGCCATTGTGGAGATGGCCGCATACTTACGTCGTCCCTCCTCGCGAAACCAGGGGAGACGATTTTTCCAATGCGCCAACATTGATCGTGTATGGCTTAACTGCAATGCTTTCATCTACAAAATCTTCACGCAAAAAACGCTAACTTGATTGTACATCGTGTTAACACCTCATGCAGACATATCGTCGGGTGTGCAACTTCGTTAAGTGGATAGATACGGAGAACCCACGAACCGACGTAACACGTTATTACCCACTTAGCGAAACAAGGACAGACTACCTTCGACGGAAGGCTGAGTACCAACGTCGAGTTCGCGCTGAAGCTTTGGACTGGCCTATGGATCAGCTGGCACTACCCACATGGCGGGAACGTCCAGAATGCCACCGTGGTCTACGTTGCCAGGTGGTAAGATCCATAAGACAAGCAACTAGAGGACAAAGATGTTTCGTGTGTCCCGAGATTGCGGATGACGATTTTGTCGTGAGTATAATTTTTCTTTCTTTAACCTTTTCGCTTGTTCCATTTTCTAACCCCGAACATAAAAAATGTGCAACCAGGAGGATGTACGTCAGTGTCCATACGAAGATTGGATCGATACGGTTAAACCTGCTTCGATCGGTCAGACAGTAACACAACCTGAGTCGACTGAACAATTCATTCAGGCTTGGATGGAGTATGAACGTCGCGTCGAAATCACAAGCTTAGCTTGGAGGAACAACCCACTGGGTTTTCCTAAATGGTCGGAGCGTCTTATGTGCGGTTGTAGGGATCGTTGCAAGATGGCTACCTCCTTTGAACCACGAACATATGGTCGGAGATATTTCATTTGCCCCAACTTAGACGACGACTTCGTTGTACGTCTTTCATTTTATCAATTCTGCAAACGTCTTCGCTCTAGTGGCTCTCTAACCGATTACATGTGTTTCTTTACCAGAGCATTCAAAGGAGGTGTGGATTCACTAGGTGGATCGACAATGTCATTCCCCAATATAATGACCTAAAAGTAACTGAATGTGAAACTCAAAAGGAGTACAATGCCGAGAAGAAAAGAGAAAATTGATGACAAGCTTATCGCCCTTGAACGGTTCCGTAGGTAGCCGAGCCTTGACTCGTCGGGGATGAGTTAGTTGTATTGTATCATCCGTACCTAATGGGTTATGTAACAGTATGACAAACAACTGCTTAACCATTGCAACTAAGTTAACTTGGTTAAAACAATATGTTCACAGGTAATGCAAACAACATATGTACGATACCTCGAACATTTACACTTGCAACAATATTTACATTTGCAACAATACGAAGATAACATTTACATTTCAAACAATACGACAAATCAAATGGACGGTTACATTTGCAATAATACGACAAATCAAATGGATCGGTTACATTAGCAAAAAATACAACGATAACATTTTACATCTCAAACAATACGAGAGAGGGTCGGTCGATGTCGATTATGTTTGCCGATTAAGGTTTAGGATAAAAACGCCCTTCCAGAGGGCGGGAATGGCAAAAAAGGCCCTCTGGAAGGGCGGGAAGGGGGCCGCTGCAAAAGCGCGAAAAAACGCCCTTGGTAAGGGCGGGAAGGAGGCCGCCTGCAAAAATGCCAGGGCGGCCGGCCTTTTTGCAGCGGCCCCCATGCACAGTGAAAAACCGCCCTTACCAAGGACGGGAAGGGGCCTCTGCAAAATTCACCGCGCGGCGAGACGGCACCCAACGGCCGCTGCCACGTCGGATAATACGCCCTCCGGAAGGGCGTTTTCTAATCACGTCCTCCCGGAGGACGAGAGGAGACTAGATGTGTAAATTTCGAAATTCGGAAATTAGTTTTGTAAATCTTTTAAAAATAAAGTTAAAAATGCTGAAAATTCGGCCAGCTAGCTTAACGTGCACCGAGGAAGCGCCCGAGAGACGGAGAGAGGCACGACGGGCCCGATATGGCAGCGGCGAGAAATTTGAAGAAGATATGAGTATGATGATGCTTGTTTCAAAGAAATCCCGGAGCATTGTGTTTTTGCAGTCAACTGATTGCTTAATATTTGGGGAGGACCTCACTACTGATTACTGAGTAATCGATTAGAAGTGGGAAAGTCTTTTCATCTTCTGAAATGATATTTTTTGACATATCAATTAAATAGTCATAAAAGATTTTTAAAAAAGTTTGACAAGATAGATTATTATGAACGAACATGCATGACCAAATTTAACTTTGATAAATTTAACTAACGTATGATATTCTCAGTTTAACTAGCATGATAGCCTACGCAATGCGCGGCTAACAACATTATATTTTTCACATAAATAACATATATATATATATATTAGCGTTGCATCGAAACGACGACGCAGGGAAGAAAGCAGACGGAGGGCGAAGGTCCACGCGGTGGCGCGGGAGCTCCGAGCGACGACGGGGGAGGGGCGCAGGCGCGACGTGGGGCGCGACGCGGATGGGGATGAAAGAGAGATACATAGGAGGTCTTTTTTTCATTCAAGCCCTTCCTTTCTTTTCAGTGTTGGGATTGCGGGTTAATTTTATAAACACTCAAGGGATTTTATGCAAAATTACCAGATAGACGAAAATTTTTGATAAAAACACTACTTATTTTATAGATAGTTATATATATACATATATATATATAACTTTGAAAGTAATATGTACTACTCGACCTTGATTAAAAAATAATATCAGATAGACATTTAGTCTAAGTTAATTTAACTTCACCAAATTAAGTCAAAAATATAATGGAAATAGATATTGACTTACTGATACTTTAAACCGATTAAAAATTTGGTAAAAGTTTAAAATATTTACGACTCGGATATTATTAGTTAGAAAAGTATATTGATGAATAGGATAAGTTTCATGTATATCGACGGCGGCACGCTAGCTCGGGCGTGCGGCGTGTGCTCGGCCGTCGCTCGGGGGCAATGCACGGCTACGCAGGAGGCGCGTGAGTTGGGCTCGCCTGTTGGAGATGAGGAAAGTGAGGCAACAATGGAGCGAGAGGTTATACGAGATCGGAAATTTTATAGATTTGGACGAAAAACGATTTGATGATCGAAAAGTTATAGGTTTTTAAGTAGTTAAGATAAGCTATATCGTACGTATAACTGGTTTTTAAATAGTCGGGTGGATTGCGGGTTAATTTCGGAAAAACTCAAGGGGTTTTCGTAAAACAGTCGAGCAAAACAAAATTTGGGTGAAAACACTACTTGCTTTACAGATAGTTATAGATTATAGATATAGATATATACACACTAGCAAAATGTCCGTGCGTTGCAACGGAACGATGACGCAGGGAGGGAAGCGAAGGGCGAAGGTCCAGCGGTGGCGCATGAGCTCCGAACGACGACGAGAGAGAGGGGCGTAGGCGCGGCACGGATGGAGACGAAAGAGAGGGACGTAGGAAGTCTTTTTTTTCATCCAAGCCCTCTCTTTCTTTTCAGCATTGGGACTATGGGTTAATTTTATAAATACTCAAGGGGTTTTCGGGTTTCTTCAACTTTGTATACCACTTGGACCTTGATTAAAAAATAGTATCGAGATAGACATTTAGTCTAAGTTAATTTAATTTTACCAAATTAAGTCAAAAATATAATGAAAATAGATATTGACTTACTGATACTTTAAACGATTAGAAATTTGGTAAAGTTTAAAATATTTACGACTCGGATATTATTAGTTAGAAAAGTATATTGATGAATAGGATAAGTTGCATGTTATCATCAACAGGCATGTGAACCCTTGCATTTCCTTATAATTTACTTACCCCAGTTGTCTACGGTCAAACATCACAGCCAATAGGGCTTGATGTAGCCTCTAGGAACTGTCTGTGATTTACCACAAATATAAAACTAAAATATAAAATCACCAAAAGCTACAGGATGTCGTCTTCCTCCCGTCCTCACACGGAAGGTGACAGCGCTCGGCCATGCCTTCGGTCGCCGGCGATAGGAGGACGTCAGGGAGGCATCCTGCCTCACAGGCGCTTCTTTCCCTTGTTCGACGGTGCCGCACTAGCTCACGCGTGCAGCGTGTGCTTGGCCGCCGCTCAAGGCAATGCACGACGAGGCAGGAGGCACGTGAGTCAGGCTCGCTTGCTGGAGGTGAGGAAAGCGAAGCAACAATGGAGCGAGAGGTTATACGGATCGGAAATTTTATAGGTTTGAACAAAAAACGATTTGATGATCGAAAAGTTATAGATTTTTTAAGTAGTTAAGATAAGTTCTATCGTACGTATAACTGGGTTTTTTTAAAATAGCCACGCGGATTGCGGGTTAATTTTGAAAAAACTTAAAAGGTTTTCTGCAAAATAGCCAGGCAGAACAAAATTTTGGGTGAAAACACTACTTGCTTTATAGATAGTTATAGATTATAGATATATATATTCACACCTTATTATTAAAATATATTAAAATGACAACATGATTTTAAACTTTGTATTGATCAAACTAATCAACATGTGTTTCATGTAATTTTCATATTGTATTGTATACATGTGAATTATTAATTATTTTCAATTATGAGTTTTAATTATTTCTAAAATTATATTTTTATATAGACTCTAGACACCTCTTCTAATATTTTTTCTTTTTAAATTTTGAAGTTTTGTTGTTTATAAATTTTATTCTTATATGGACTCTAAACCCTTCTTTTAATATTTTTAAATTTTTAAATATTAAATTTTAGTTATTTCTAAATTGTATTCTTATATGCAAATTATATTTCTATATGGACTCTACCCTTTTTTTTAATATTTTTTATTTTTAAAATTTAAATTTTAGTTATTTCTAAATTATATTCATATATGGACTCTAGACTATTCTTTCAATATTTCTCAATTTTATTTTAGATTTAGAATTTTTTTATTTCTACATGTATTTCTACATGGACTTTACACTTTTCTTTCAATATTTTTAATTTTTTAATACCAAATTTTAGTTCTTTCTAAATTGTATATGGACTCTAGACTCTTCTCCAAATCTTCACCATTTTTAAAAATTTTGAATTTTAGTTATATTTCTATGTGAACTTTAAACTCTCCTTTTAATTTTCTTACTTTTTAATTATGACTTTAGTTTTAAATTCCTATATGAAACCAATACATTTTTTAATTTTGGAAAATTTCATCATTTCTAATTGCATTTCTATATGGACTCCAAACTCATCTTCTGATATTTCTTTTTTAATTTTAAATTTCAGTTATTTATAAATTGTGTTTCTATATGGACTCTAGACTCTTCTTTCCAATATTACTTATTTTTTAATTTTAAATTTTAGTTATTTACAAATTGTATTTCTATATGGACTCTAACCTATACTTTTATTTTTTAATTTCGAATTTTAATTATCTCTAAATTGTATACTGTATGGACTCTAGTCTCCTCTTTCAATAATTTTTTTATAAAAATTTCAAACTTTAGCTATTTCAAATCGAAACTCAATTTTTTTCTTTGATTAATATAAGAATTTCTAGAGCGTGAGAGTGAACAAAAGGTTAATATATTTTTTTATAACTTGTAGAAATCGAATTTGATATTACATGTTTGTGGAGTGCTATTATTTTATATTGTCAATTTTTTTAAAATATTTTGATGATTATTTACAAAGAATGCAAGAAAAAGGGGATGTCCCCTCGAAGAAACTAAGGGGATGTCCCCTCGAAGTATGAATACCCATCTCCGTCTTAACTATAGTTTTTCGAAATTTCATAATTCTTAAATTCAAAATTCAAGGGCTGCTAAGCTGAACTATGTTAACAGTTAACCTGGTGTGCCATGCATACGCCAGATGATCATGACCGGTAAGCGGGGTGTTCGTCCTCGTCATCGAACGCTGTGAGAGCCTTGGCGATGTCGTCCATGGTCGGCCTGCTGTTCCTTTCTTCCGTACATGCCAGAGAAATCCTCACCATCTCCATGGCCTGACGAGGGTTGAACTGCCCCTGCAGCCTAGCATCAACCAAAGACATCACATCGCCGCTGTCCACCACATGCCTCAGGGCCTGCGTGATCTGCGGCAGCTGCAGCCGCTCGCCGGCCTCCGTCCTCTGGTCCGCGACCCTGCTTCCTACCACGATCTCCAGCAGCACAATGCCGAAGCTGTACACATCCACCTTGGCGTTAATCGGCAGGTTCAGCGCCCACTCCGGCGCCATGTACCCCGACGTCCCTCTCATGTGGGTGAGCTCCACGCCGGCGCCGCCGTCCCGCTTGGACAGCTTCGCCATCCCGAAGTCAGCGATCTTGGCTTCAAACTCTCGCGTCAAGAGGATGTTCTCAGGCTTCACGTCGCAGTGGATGACCCACTCGAGGCACTCGTGGTGGAGGTAGGCGAGGCCCCTCGCCGTGCCCAGCGCGATCTTGTACCGCTCTTTCCACGCCAGCGTCGTCGTCGACATGCCGCCGCCGCCCCCTTCGGCCTCGTTGAACAGGTGCCGGTCCAGCGACTGGTTCTCCACGTACTCGTACACCAGCAGCTTGTGCTTGCGCTCGGAGCAGAAGCCCCAAATCCTGACAAGGTTCATATGGTTGATCCGCCCGAGCACTGTCATCTCCGCCCAGAACTCCTCGTCACCCTGCATCGTCACGTCGACCGCGAGCCTCTTCACCGCCACCACCTTACCGCCGTCGAGCACGCCGCGGTATACCACGCCGAACCCTCCACGGCCGAGCTCCTCCTTGAAGTTGGCCGTCGCGTCCTTGAGCTCCCGGTACGTGAACCGCCTGAACTGGCTCGTCATCACCCTCCTGTACCCTGCCTCCAGCGAGCTGGGGATGCTCTGCTTGCTGGACAGGAACCACCAGCCCGTCGCGATGAAGAGGAGGTCCAGGACCCCGAGCACGCCGGCGAACACAAACAAGTAGGTCCACTTCCCGCTGTTTCTTGGCGCCATCCCGTACACGTCAGCGGACACGGTCACGATGGAGACGTTGGGATTACACGTGAGACCGGCGGCGCTCCGCGCGCTGACCAATGGCGACGATTCGTCGAAGTCGAGGGGCACCTTGAGGTAGATGTTTCCCGGGAAATTCGCCGACGTGTAGCCGTTGAAAAGCCTGCCTTTCGTGTAGCATCTGCCGACGCCGTCGAACCTGTAGGAGAAGGCGACGCACTGGCAATCGCTCAAGCACTGGTTCCTGCATAGCTCGAATGTTATCAAGGACCCGTTGAACATCAGGTCGTAGCCGAAGAAGTCGGTTTGGGGCACCACGACAGACTTGAACCGCTCCGGCGCCGCCGGCTGGCTGCAGTTGCCGACGGCGAACATCGGCTTGCAGCCTTTCCTCCAGTCCCGGCGGTCGATCATCTCGTACCCTGGCGGGCACGAACACCGGAGACTCGACAGGTACTCGCAGAGGCCGTTCTTGCCGCACAGCCCGTGAGCTTGGCACGGCTGCTGGAGCGCCGCCCATGTCACCGCCCAACCTCCGGTCGACGCGTTCAGGCTGTATATTCTCAGGTTGCCGTCCTGCTCGATGGTGAGCCGCCTCTTGATGCCGACGCCCATGTCGGATGCCCGGGCTTGCAGCCTGTCGGAGGACCGGAAGACGCCGGTGTCGTCAAGGATGGCGATCCTCGAGCTGTTGTAGTTTGTCCGGCCTAAGTCGAAAATGCTCACCCCCGGTAACGGCCAGTAGATGCTGGCAATCTCCGGGCCATCATAGAGCATGCGTAGCACGTTGTCGTTGTCGAAGTAGAAGCTGTAGTAGCCGGCGACGAGCTTCGTGTCCTTGGTGAACCGCTGCGACGGGAGCAGCGTGTCCGTCGGCCAGTCGAAGCTCCTCCACACGGCTCGGCCGGTCGACGGGTCCTCGATGACGAGGTTCCCGGTGTCGCGGAGCGAGACGGTCAGGCCCCGCCCGCCGCCGCCCGTCCCGGTCGCCCACACCGTGGTCCCGTTGGTGTCGGCGAGGGCCAGCTCGCCGTCACGGCGGAACGAGATCCTCGAGCCCCTGCCGTTCACGGGGGCGTCGGGGTTGGCCGTCCAGACGACGGCGCCGTCCTTGGCGGCGGTGAACCATACGGAGAAGGAGAAGGCGTTGTCGCCGTCGTCGCCGGCCTGAATGAAGCCGCAGGAGAAGGTGCCGTCCGGCGACACCAGGAACGGCCGCGCCCGGTCTTCCACCGACAGGGAGGAGACGGTGCCTAGCGTGTGCTGCGCCGTCGACGCGGACGAGCACAGCAGCAGCAGAGATACCAGCGAGAGCTGCACGGCTAGGCAGCCGACGACCAATCCAGCCATCGTTTGAGCTCGCTATTTGGTTCGTTGTACAGAGTGCATAAAAGGTGATCAAGCAACCAATGTCCAAGCAATCATCATGCAAATTAAAGTATGGGCAGTATTCTAAGTATTCTTGATTTGGACATACGCAGCCGTGAGCTACAGGATAATGACGCTTTGTCTGACAATCACTTTGATATTGTGTCTTGTTTACGATTGTCATTATTGCTGGTCTTCGGTCGTCGACTAATCGTGACAGACTTTTTCAAACCTCGTGGGGGTGTACTTGTATTAAGAGCATGAGAAAACTGTACATGAGCTTAAAAACCCTCAGAAAAACCACGTGTATTAAGAGCACGTGTGGTTGGCAGGACGAACAACGCTCGTCAAAGCAGTACTCACTGCACAACCAATCTACCTTCTAACGGCCCTGCGAGTAACAAAAGAATCTTTGGAGTAGGTTGACAAGCAGCGTCGACGGTTCCTTTGGACAGGCACAGGAGAGGTTACGGGTGAGAAATGCAAGGTGAATTGGGGAAGAACATGCATGCCAACCATCTAGCGAGGTTAGGGGATCCTAAACTTGAAAAAATTTACAAGAGCATTGCGACTGTGATGGTTGTGGCAAGAATGAAAAAACCCAACAAAGGGTTGGAGAGGAACGGAAACGCCATGCAATGAGGTCGGCAAAAAAATTATTTGCCGCTGCGACAAATTTAACCATCGGAAACGGGGAAACGATGCGTTTCTGGGATTCGGCCTGGTTGGAAAGAGCGCGGCAGCCAAAAGATGCCATGCCTTTGGTCTATGCGATATCTAGAAATAGAGGCAAATCCGTGAGACAAGGAAAGAAAAATGATGCATGGGTGCAAGACGTGGCATTACAAGTAAACCGCCCAATAACGGTTCACCTCATTGCCTAGCTGGTTGACCTTTGGGAGGCGGTGCGGGAGGTCCAAATTGACAATGAAGAACAAGATCAGATCCGATGAAAGTTCACGAACCATGGAGCCTATACGGCGTCCTCGACCTATAGGGCGTAGTGCTGTGGGACAACCAACACACCTTTTGAAGCGATCATTTGGAGGACTTGGGCGCCGGAAAAATGTAAGGTTCACGCCTAGCTAATCATGCCTTGCACCTAGTGGCGGAGTGTAGATACACCAGAAGGATCTGGCAGCTAGTAGCAGCTTGGCCGGGATACTCGCAATTAGAGTCGGCACAGTGGAGTCAGACGAACTTGGTCCAAGATTGATGGGGAAAACCAAGCAAACACAGTTGGAGCGGCCTTAAATCCTTCATCCTGCTGATCGTCTGGGAAATTTGGAAGGAGTGTAATCGAAGAATTTTCAACCACAAAGTAGCAACAACCACATATCTTCTGACGAAGATCAAAGTGGAGGCCCATCTATGGGTTTTAGCAGGAGCGAAACACTTAGGCGCTTTATTACCAACATCTGTATAGTCCATATAGCATGTACAACATAATTTCACTTTTCTCCTATTTGTCCTAGGCCTATATTTACTTTATCTTTATTCAATGAATAGTCACTCTTGTGCCTTTTTCCGTTAAAAAACCTCAGAAAAACAGAAGGAAAAAACAAGAAGAGAGGGTGGAGAGAGAAACACCCAAGATTGACATGCTAGGCATGACCGCAGCCTTAGAGCTTAACTACACGAGATCGTTTATACCACTATTGTTCTGTGACATTAGGGCTTTAAGGCCCTTCGTCCTAGTGCCATGCAGATATAGATATGACCATTTTCGTTCATGAAGGGAAATTTCTCTCGACTAATCTATAACTATCTATAAAGTAAGTAGTGTTTTCACCCAAAATTTTGTTCTGCCTCGCTATTTTACACAAAACCCCTTGTTTTTGTAGTCGCCCCGCGTATTTGGTTCGTGAATACAATATATGAGTCGAGTCTGCTTCAATTTGTCGTTGCACATCTTAATAAAAGGAACCCAATGTCGCACGCGATTAGTTAGCGTCCTCAAGCACCGGGGCCTCCTCACGTGCGGCCAGCCCAATCCTGTGCCGCGTCTGCAAAACCGCGATGGCCGTCTCGATCGTCCCGTGCATCGTCTCGCCTCCTTTTATTTATCTCTTCCTGCTCTCCTCGACCATCCTGCCTGTCACAGTTTTGTCGTCGTCGTTGCTTGTTGCTCATGGGAGGAACGTACGTGGAGTTAGAATCTTTTGTGAGCTCTGAAATCGGGGATGTTGGAAGCGCAGAGGGCGCACGACTCAGGGTGGTCTATGACTGCGATGTGTGATAGATATTATGAACCTGAAATCGTCCGAAGGCAATGTGTACACTAACATATGTTTGCGTTTGTTAAGCCATCCACATCCGAGAGCAACGCAAGTTGACGTACGTCGTCATCCAGAATTTTCGTCCGTCCCCGACTCCCCGTCTCTGCCACGACGCGAGCTACGGTCAGCATGCAGTAGCAACAGCAGCACATGCTCGCCCCTGGAGTGCAGCGAGCAATCGAGCTTGGTGAGCAGGGCAAGCACGCCCTATCGATCTTTATGTTTTTTTCCTCATGAAGTGATGATTTTGGGTGTAAAGAGGTGCTTGCGGTCGATCGAGTACATACCCTAGAAAACCTGACACACACTGCTGGGGAAACCCACAACTATCCCGGTTTATAACCCCTTTTGTCCTGGTTATAAAACCAGGACAACGAAAACAGAACTAATGTTCGATATCTTTAGTCCCGGTTGGTAACACCAACCGAGAGTAAAGTTTTTTTAAAAAAATTTGCTCCTTGTTAATCTATAATCTATAAATTATAACTTTCTATAAAGCAAGTAGTGTTTTTACCCAAAATTTTCGTTCGCCTGGCTATTTTACAGAAACTCCCTTGAGTGTTTATAAAATTAACCCGTAGTCCCAATGCTGAAAAGAAAAAGAGGGCTTGGATGGAAAAAAAGACCTCCTGCGCTCCTCCCTCCCGTCCCTATACGCGCGCGCCTGCGTCCCTCCCTTCCATCGCTGATCGGAACTCCCGCGTCGCGTCCCGCGCCGCGTCTACGCCTCTCCCTCCCGTCCCCATCCGCGTCACGCTTCGAATTCATCTGTTGCAACACATGGGCATAGTAATAATAACAAAAGGAACAATTGTCCATTGGCAAGGCCAGTAGAACACGCTGGTTTTGATTTCCCTTTTTAACTGGGTATACATGATCGATTTCGTCTATGAGTCTTGAGTTGGACTTGAATCAATTGGTTGGCATATCGCATATATGCACGATAATAAAGCTCTTAAAATATGGTAGCTAGCTGTATGTGGGTTGGCCAACTAGCAAATTAGCCGAAAAAAATACTCAATTAAGCATGGAAGTTGGCACGTTCGATCGAGTTCAGATGATCATATCGCACAGGAGAAGTTGAGAACGCTGAGGGTTCTGACTATGTCACTTGCGTGCAATTATTTGGCACAGGCAGGGGGCGGCCTGCACGGGTGCGTACGTAGGCTAGATGGATGCAATCGTCTTTCTGATAACAATTTGCTGAAATAAACTGTTTTGATATCTCCTTCTGTCCGAGAGTGACAGCAAGAGTCCGTGGTCGTGGTTTTCTTAGTCCAAAGTATAGTAAGGCGTCTTTGAAAAGCAAGATTCACAAAAGGTGAAAATAGAAAAAACATAAAATTACTAAATTAATATGTCATAGCATCTTAACTCCTATGAATTTAAAAAATATAATAAAAAACTATAGAAATGATCGTTGGATGAAGTAGTGATTTCGTCAATCTATATGTCGACTCGGTCTTTCAAAGTTGTTTATATGGGTAAGGTTGCGTGTGTTCATATGGATAAATGCGCGTATTACGAGTGTTTTTAGGTATAAAGGATTTTTTGTTAAGAGGTTGAAGCTCATGTTAGAATTACTCCAAAATCCCTATGCTTTGAGCCAATCAAAAAAAATTCATAGGATTTTTGGATAAAAAAATTTCTATAAGATTAATTTCCTCTAAAATTTCTTTAAAAATCTGTTGTTCCAGGGAGGCTTAAAATAGAGTTGCCTTAAGGCAGAATGCACGGTTTTGGTCCACATAACAAGTATACATCTGAAATCGTGCGAGGCAGTATCGAGCCAAACCCGAGCTGCACTGGGGGCAAAGTTAATTGTTATATTTGTTTTAATGAATAAACCACTTTTGCTAGTATTTTATCAATCACCTGATATTTTTATATCTATTTTATTAAAACATAAGAAAAGAAAGAAAATGAATTAAAGTGAAAGTATAGACTACAAGTGGATCTAGTGCGAAACATAGGCCATTTTTTGAAGGAGATCAATTTCAAACATGCTACCATCCCGACCGTTGCCTCCACCGCCGCCCCGCCCATCGCCGCTGCCCCCGTCGGCGTCGGCGCGCCCGCCGGTGCCGTCCACCTGCGTCCCACCTTCCGCAAGTGCCTGGCCCCACCAACAGCCCAGCCCTCGCTTTCTTCCCACGAAGACCAACCAAACACAGATCCGTTTCAACCAGGTAACAGCTCACCCCAATCTCCACCGCCGCGGCATGGCCCCGAGCCGCGGTGCGTCTAGCGGGCCAGCGACGCTCCTTCCCGCAGGTCATCAGAGGTGACACCGCTCCTAGCGCTTCGCCCTAGATCCAGCCGAGGCCACGCAGTAGAAGCGGCGTGCCCTTTACTCCGAGCGTCCGACGCATTTGCCATCCCCATGGTGCTTTGGCGCGGCCAGCTTTGGAGTTACTGCCTACCAAGATAGCCTGTCGCGTCGATGGAGAGAAGGAGGAAGATACCCCAGATCACGGCTGGATCCCCGTTTGTGGCCCGTACTGGTGGCGAAGAAAGAGCTTTTCAAATGTGCCGCGCCAAGGACGGGCGCCTTCACTGCGACAAGATGGAGAGCCGGTGAGGGGCAGTTACTCCGCTTCCCTCCTTCGCCGATTTTGGGATGTGGTAGATGGTCGGTGTTTAAATTGCCTCCACCGTGGGCACAGAGCGTCTCATTGCAGGGATCCCCTTCGTTGTGTCCTTTGCAAGAGCGTCGGGCACAGGGTTCAGGATTGTCGGCGTCGTCCTGCTCCAGCGGCGCTCCCGGACCTCCTGGTCCGCTGTCGCCCCGGCGCTCCACACCAGACACACAAATCTCAAGCTCTGTCGGTCTTCGCCGCGTCGATCGGCCCACACAAATCGAAAGGCCACCGTCAGCGCTCTCCCAGGCTGCTAGCACCGTCCAGCGCTTCTCCACCAACAACGACAGTGCTCCCGCCGCTGCCGCCGTCGCAGCCTCGCTATCCAATGGCACAACTTGGAGACCCTACCACACGGCCGGAGGAGGACCACTGCTTCATTTCAGCGTCCTTTGCGATTGATGGTGAGCTCCGCGAATGGAGCGAGAAGGCAGTCATGTCCAAGAAGGATGACGAAGAGGACTCGGTGGAGAGAATCCTCCAACAGTACATGACAATGTTTAACGGCCCACTCCTGCCACACATTATCAGCGCACTCACCAGAATTTTTTGTTTGGATGACGACGGACAAAGGGCCCTCGATGTTGCTCTTCTCTCCTTGCTTGGGAGGGTGTGGTGGAAGCGGCGAAAGAAGCCGAAGAACTGGCGGCCTAAGCGGCGTACCTTTAGGACCCGTGCAGACGAGTGGTAACATCTACTCCATGTATCCCCCGAACTTAACTTCTGGAAGCTTTTGTGTTTGGCTCGCCGACGATAAGGGAACCCTGTTTAGGCGGAATTTGGGGAAGACTCAAGGCCGCCTGCGCGCCGCCGCCAACCCCCCGCCTCCAATCCCTACAATTCGATGTAATGGGATATTTATGTGTGCTTGCATGCTGCAATGTCAATTGTTACCTTCATCGACGAGCGGTCCACTCTTCTCGGCGGTGGACGAGCTGTCACTTTATGTTCTCCCTCGGCCAGCCAAGGCATCACACATCATCAAGGTGTGCAGGCAGGTTCTTCGATTCCGCCCTCAGGGCCACATCGCGCCTAAATTGGCGACGACGCGGGGATACCACGAGGGGCGGAGCAAAGGGCGGAGCGAGGGGCGCCTGCCGTTCCCTCGTCGAACACCTACGCCGGAAAATACAGGGGAGCCAGTGCTCAAGCCCGGCGAATCACCGTGCAGCAGAACCGGTTGGTTTTACGCGCTCATGGGACCCACTGAACCGGCACTAACTCAGGCCGGCCGAGAGCCAACATCTCCAATTGGGCCCTCCATAACCTTGGGCCGGCACCCAGGCCCTTTTAGATGGGCCAACTTATTCGCTCTCTGCATGGCAGGCCCAACCGTGTTTACCTCGACAACAAGGGCAAAAGTGTCACATAATACCACGTGCCTTTGGGCCGGTGACCGTGCAACGACACCCATAAACAGCACTGCTCTGGGTCGGCCAAGGCCTTCTCCTATGGAGCCCATTGGGGGGCCACAATGCTCCTACTTTGAAAGGCCATTCCTGGCCCAACAAGGCCTGCCCTCGGGGACCCACCAAAAGGGTCACGAAGAAACAACACCCAAAGACACTTGCCGAGTTGGTTCCAGCTTGCGATGGAACTCCAATAGTAAATGGTGGCCTTCCTTCGTCCCGAAATGACAAACACCCTGGATACCATCTCTTGGAATGTGAGAGGCCTGAATTCACCGGCGCGCCGCAACGCCATTCACGAGTTCTTGCTCGACACAAGTTGCACTTTAGCATGCTTTCAAGAAACAAAGCTTCAGAACATAGATGACGGCCTGGTCCACTTCTTGGGGGGATACAAGCTAGACCGTTATGCTTACAAGCCGGCCAAGGGCACAAGGGGCGCATCCTACTCATGTGGAACAGTGGACACCTCGATGTCCAAAACATAACACTAGGCCGTTTCTCCATCTCAGCGAAGGTCACAATGATTTAGTCGTGAGCTAATTTCCTTCTCTCTAGGGTCTATGGGCCTTTCAGAAATAGCCTTAAGAATGCCTTCTTACGTCACCTAAGATCCCTTAAACTGAGCTCGGGGGAAGGATGGCTACTTCTAGGCGATTTCAATATGATCTACCACACAAGAGACAAGAACAATATCAATATTAATCTTGCGTGCATGAGGAGTTTCCCTTCCACCTTAAACCATTGCGAGCTGCGGGAGATACCCCTTCACAATAGGAATTTTACATGGAGCAACGAGCGACAACGGGCCACCTTAGTAAAGCTAGATCGTTTTTTCTGCAACGAGCATTGGGACCTAGCCTTCCCAAACCATGCTCTAAACACCCTCTCCACAGGTCTTTCAGACCACTGCCCTCTCATGTTGGCAGACCAACGCAGTCCAAAAAGGCCACAACATTTCAAATTTGAAAATTTTTGGGTCAGAATCCCCAGCTTCAAGGAAAAGGTTAAGGCAGCATGGGGCGAACCAAATCCTCACACGGAGCCAATGCATCGCCTAAATTTCAAGCTGCAGCGCACGGCGAAAAGCCTAAAAGAGTAGGCACAAAACATCTGCACGAAAGCCAAATTGTAGTTTCACATGGCCCTAGACGTGATCTAGAGACTAGAGATGGCTCAGGAAAATAGAGATCTTATAGACTAAGAGGTCAGTTTACGGGCAAGTCTCAAAAGAAGGATCATCGCCCTGGCATCAATAGAAAGAGCAAGGAAAAGACAATCGTCAAGGATAATGCATATAAGGGAGGGAGATGCTAACACAAAGTTCTTCCACCTAAGGGCAAACACATGTCGAAGAAAGAACACCATACAAAGGCTCCAAAGAGGCAATGGTTGGGCCATCTCACACCACAACAAAGAGGCGGCCATTCTGGACCATTTCCAAAAGGTCATGGGAAAACCCTCGGAAAGGCAAGTTGACCTAAACTGGGAAACTTTGAACTTCCAGCAGGCTGATCTATCTGCTTTAGCGGAGCCTTTTGATGAGCAAGAGGTCTGGAAGGCGATAAAGCAAATACCGACAGACAAGGCACCAAGGCCAGATGGTTTCACTGGGCTTTTCTTTAAATCGTGTTGGGAGATAACAAAGCCAAACATCTTGCTTGTCTTCAACTCGATGCACAGAATTAGATGCTCGCATCTGAACATACTCAATTCAGCCAACATAGTGCTGCTACCAAAGAAAGAAGGAGCGAAAAGAGTGGCGGACTACAGGCCGATTAGCCTAATCCACATTATCGCCAAAATTTTCTCAAAGACGCTTGCTTTGTGCTTGAGGCCTTATATGCCTGCTCTGATCTCAATCAACCAAAGCTCTTTTATTCAAGGCAGAAGCATCCATGATAACTATCTCCTGGTGAGAAATAGGGTGAGGCGATACCATCGATTAAGACGTGCAATTCTACTGTTCAAACTTGACATCACAAAAGCTTTTGACTCCGTCAGATGGGACTACCTCCTTTCACTGCTCTGCATCAAGGGTTTCCCACCATGGTGGATTGAACGGTTGGGAGCTTTGTTATCCACTTCCACCTCGCAGGTGCTTCTTAATGGACACCCAGGCCAGAGAATCCATCATGGCACCCCCTATCCCCACTGCTATTCATTTTGGCAATTGACCCGCTGTAGGCAATTCTCTTCAAAGCTTCGGAGCTTGGTATGATCTCTAAGCTGCGAGGGCGTGACCCAAGGCTAAGGTTTCCATGTATGCGGACGATGCCATCATCTTCATCGACCCCACGTGGAATGACGTGACTTCCTTGGCAAGCATCTTGGAAAGGTTTGGGCAAGCCACATGACTCGTCACCAATTTCCAAAAATCCCTAGTGGCGGCAATCTGATGCGACGAGGACCTCCTAGACGAGGTTTTAGAGGGCGTACCAGCAATGCGGGCAAACTTCCCATAAAGTACCTCGGATTACCTTTGGTTTTGGGAAGACTATGAAAGACCGATTTACAACCTGTCTTCGATAAAATGTCAGGAAGAATATCTAGGTGGAGGGGTAAGCACTTCGGCTTAGCAGGAAGACGAACCCTGGTCAAATTAGTGCTCACGGCACAACCGATCTACCCGCTCACCGCACTCAAAAGTCACAAAAGAGTCCTTGGAGCAATTTGACAAGCAGCGCCGTCGTTTTCTCTGGGCAGGAACAGGGGAGATTACGGGAGGAAAATATAAGGTCAATTGGGCAAGGACCTGTCTGCCCACCTCACAGGGAGGCCTGGGAATTTTAGATCTGCAAAAATTCACAAGAGTTCTGCGCTTGCGTTGGCTTTGGCAAGAGTGGAAGGACCCAACAAAACCCTGGGTGGGGCTGCAAACGCGTTGCGATGAAACGGACAGGAGTCTTTTCGCAGCGGCAACCAAGATAACTGTAGGTGACGGAAAAACAGTGTGCTTCTGGGATTCTGCGTGGTTACAGGATGGTCGAAGGCCGAAGGACGCCATGCCCTTAGCTTTCCAGATTTCGAAAAACTGAAACAAATTGCTTCGTCAAGGGAAAGAAAACGATGCTTGGGTACAAGACCTGGACCTTTTCACAATCCGACCTATAACTATTGAGCTTGTATCTCAACTCGTAGCGCTTTGGGAGGCTGTGAGGGGGGTGCAGTTAAACAATGATGAGGTCGACCAAATCCAATGGAAGTTCACGAATCATAGAGAATATACTTCAGCCTCAGCTTACTGGGCACAATATTGCGGGGCAACGAGTACAAACTTCAATGCCTTAATTTGAAAGGTGTGGGCCCCAACGCGATGCAAGTTCCACGCATGGCTAGTTGTTCAAATAGAGTCTGGACATCAGACTAACTCGCAACAAGAGGATGGCAAAACAATGGTCACTGCCCCTGTGCGAACAAAACCCTGAAACGGGATTGCACCTCGTTGCAGAATGTAGATTTAATAGAAGAATCTGGCAACTCATCGCAACCTGGGTAGGCTACACACAGCTGGAGCCGGCTTCTTGGAATCAGGCAACGTCAGTGCAGCATTGGTGGGAAAACCTGGCAAACGCAAAAAGAGTGCCAAAGAAAGGACTGAGATCACTAATTTTGCTCGTCGTCTGGGAGATCTGAAAGGAAAGAAACCAGAGGAATTTTTATCACAGGGGAGAAACCACGATGAACCTAATGTCCAAAACTAAAGAGGAAGCTAGGCTCTGGGCCCTAGCAGGGGCAAAGCGTCTGAGCGCTCTCATCTCTCTCTCTGTATAGCATGTAAAGCCTGTAAAGCTTTTTATTTTTCCTTGCCTTAGGGCTGTATTTTCTCTCAGTCTATTCAATGAAAAGGCACAATCGTGTCATTTTTCCATTAAAAAATGTGAAACATCAATGAGAAAATCAGGTTCAAAATACATGGAAAACCAATTCTGCCTCTTGAGAGAATATCTTCTCACTATTTGCAATCTTTTAGACAGCAAAAAATTCTTAGAAAATATATCACTTTACATTTACATATATGCAAGTTTAAACTCGATTAAGTTGAAAAAGAAAACAAATCTAGTTGTGGATAGTGCTCATAAAAAATAATATTTGGAGGGAGAGACGTCCCTTCAAATATTTTTTAAGGAGATATTATGAGCGTATGGATGAGCTGTCCATGAGACCTTGACGTTGAAACCACACGCCCTTGTCATTGCACTGCCAAGCATATCTAGTGCTCATACATCTTAAAGGTTAGTTTTTTTTATTTTTTTATCAATTGTAGATCAATTATGTTCAGAAATAATTTTTTTTGAGGAATGATAAATGACTGTTGTTTCAATCTTAGCAGTTTTTTTCAAATCTTTTAAGTATTTGATTTATATTTGACAGGTTATGATAAACGAGGGTATGTCGTCAAGGATGATTAATGAACTCCGTTCAAACTGAAATTCAAACTATTTTTTTGTATTATCTAGCCAAAGAGATATAAGAGGGTATGTCGTCAAGGATGATTAATGAACTCCGTTCAAACTGAAATTCGAACTACTTTTATATTATCTAGCCAAAGAGATATAAGAGGGTATGTCGTCAATGATGATTAATGAACTCCGTTCAAACTGAAATTCAAACTATTTTTTTGTATTATCTAGCCAAAGAGATATAAGAGAAGCAGAAGCATCACCAATCGCCACAATAGAGGTCTTTTTTCAACTGCTAGCGTGACAGGTTGGAGGTAGGAAGTCCTTTTTGTATGGGCGGGGGTGTGAACTGTGAGTTTCTTGGAAGAGAATAAGCAGAACAAAGCGTTAGTTCTCTTGACAACTTTCTTGATTGGATATACTTCCACGCACAATATTGCAACCCTTTTCCTTTATATGATCAACGCCCACACGTGAATTGCACGTGCCAACGAGTACAAGTTAGAGTGTTTGAAACCAATGAAAAGGAAGTGAGGCACGTAAAACGAGAACCTGAGTAATTAAGTTTTAATTATATATATATATGAATTTTTTAAAACAATTTTTATATAAAAAGTTTCGCATGAAATATAATGTTTAATAGTTTGAAAAGTGTGCTAACAAAATCAAGGTAAAATTTGAATTTTAATTGAAAAATAAGGCCTTAGTTAACAATACTAGTTAATTACTACTAAACTACTAGCTTTGCAACTAGAAATATATATATATATATATAACTATCTATAAAGTAAGTAGTGTTTCCACCCAAATTTTATTTTGTCTGGCTATTCTGCAGAAAACCCCTTGGGTTTTTTCGAAATTAACCTGCAATCCACCTGGCTATTTTTTAAAAAACTCAATTATACATACAATAGAGCTTATCTTAATTACTTAAAAATCTATAATTTTTCGATCATCAAATCGTTTTTTTCCAAATCTATAAAATTTCCGATCCGTATAACCTTTCGCTCCATTGTTGCCTTACTTTCCTCATCTCTAGCAGGCGAACCCGACTTACGCGCCTCTTACGTTGTCGTGTATTGCCATGAGCGGCGGCCGAGCACACACTGCACGCGTGAGCTAGCGCGCCGTCGTTGATATACCGCAACTTTTCCTATTCATTAATATACTTTTCTAACTAATAATATTCGAGTCATAAATATTTTAAACTTTTACCAAATTTCTAATCAGTTTAAAGTATTAGTGAGTCAATATCTATTTTCATTATATTTTTGACTTAATTTGGTGAAATTAAATTAACATACCCTAAATGTCTATCTGATACTATTTCTTAATCAAGGTCAAGTGATACATAAAGTTGAAGATACCCTTGATTTCAAAGTTATATATATATATATAACTATCTATAAAGCAAGTAGTGTTTCTATCCAAAATTTTTGTCCGTCTCTGGTTATTTTACAGAAAACCCCTTGAGTATTTATAAAATTAACCCGTAATCCCAATGCTGAAAAGAAAGGAAGGGCTTGGATGAAAAAAAGACCTCCTACGTCCCTCTCTTCCGTCCTCATCCGCGTCGCGCTCCACGCCGCGCCTGCGCCCCTCCCCCCGTCGTCGCTCGGAGCTCCCGCGCCGTCGCCTGGACCTTCGCCCTTCGCCTGCTTTCCTCACTGCGTCATCGTTCCGTTACAACGCACGAGCATTTGGCTAGTGTGTGTGTGTGTATATATATATATATATATATATATATATATATATACCTTCATAATATTTTGCTAATAATGAAACTGAATAACGAAAGCACCCGACCTGTATCATTCTCGACTTACCCGAACTAAGGAAGAAAACGACAGATAAATTAACATATCATATTATCTTTGTGACAGTGTGGTCAACTATAATCAGGAGAAGAACGCTAGGAATATAGCACCCTCCAAAACAACGTATTCGAGAATCATTTGCCCAATATCGCTCGAGCTATGCTAAAAAGTCAATTCTAGACTTCCATTCAAAGACAACTATAAAACGACACCTTTAAAAAAAAGGCAAACGAAAACCGACATTATTAAATATAGAAAAAATGTATATCATTGCCAAGAATTCCATATATACATTCTTCCATGACCACAGAGAGCTCAGTGGGTACAACAGGTGCAACTGAGCGATGACTGCCTCCAACCGAAAGAGCAGCCAGAAGAGAACCACACTCGATCAGTCGTCGCCACCGAGCCATCTTGAAATTCATCAACTGGATCAGAACAGCCGCGTAGCCATCTCCGAATGATCGCCGTCAACATCTTGTCTTAGTAGGCCTTGGTGTCCAGCAACAAGGTATAAAGCTATTCTACTACCGTATAAGTTTATTTCTTACGTGTTAATATAATTTTAAGGGAATAAAATAAACTAAAAGTAAAATAAATGGACAAAATAATCTCGTTTGCTCGCTCCACTTACGTTGCATCCCTACTAGCAAGGCAACAACTACTAACAAAACGTCATCCTCACTAATCCGCCTCCACTGTGCAGGTAAAAAAAATCGAGGTACTAGTCTGACCATCGCCGCTGGTCGCTGGAGAGTAGTCGCTCGTATATTGTCATCTCGAGGAAGACAAGTAGCAGTGGACATGTTCATGCATGCACGACCTGAGGCCAAGACCTCGCAAGCACGGACACACGAAACGCCAGCGCAGTGCCGCGTAGATTAGGGCATGGACAATAGGTCCATATAACCCTATCTATAGAATGTTATTTTGAAAAAAAAACCTTGTACAGTGTTGTAGACGTCTTCTCCATCGATTCACCAGACAACAGTCGTGGCTCGTGGACCGAAATCATACCGACGCGAGGAAGCGCGTTGTACTGCCACCGTCGACTCAGCGCTTCTCCCGTACGCGTGCGCTTCTCCCGTACGCACGCGCTTCTCGTGGCCGCCCCTCGCGCCAGCCACGGCCGCCCCTCGCGCCAGCCACGGCCGCCCCTCGCATTTCATGCAGTGATGAAGAAAGGAGGAGGAAGGAGAGGTGCTCGAGGTCGATCCGCCGCGCGACCTTCCCTCGCTGCCGTCGCCGCCAGCCACCTCGCCGGTGCACGAGCCGCCCCACCACTCCCCTCCCGCCCCTTTTCCCGTGGTCGCCGCCAGTCGGCTCGCCTCGCCGTCGCCAACACGCCCTCCCCTCGCCAGTGCGTGAGCCGCCCTAGCACTCCCCTCTTCCCCGTGGTCACCGCCGCCAACCGCCCTCCCTACCACTCCCCCCTTCCCCGTGGCCTCCGCCAGCCGGCTCGCCTCGCCGCCGCCAACACGTCCTCCCCTCGTCGTCCGCCTCGCCGGTGCGCGAGCCGCCCCACCACTCCCTTCGGCCTCCTTCCCTCGACCTCCGCCATATGCCTTGTCGGCCTACTGCACCGCAAGAATGAGAGAGAAAAGAAAGGAGGGAGAGAAAGGACAAAGGAGAGAGAAGAAGAAGAAAAAGGAAAGGAAAGAGAAAGTGGGACCCACAGTTTGTTGGTTTGGTTTGTCGTTGTATGTGGGTTGTAACCTATTGTTTGTGGGTTGTACATGCGCTTAGAGGAAGAACACTTTTTTGTTCCCATCGCAACTATCGCATTATCGCATGCACTGTCTGGGTCGTCGTCATCTTCACCACGGAACCGGCTCCTCTCACGTAGAGGATTTGTATGTAAGAGGGACGTCCACTTCATATCACCATTCATTTTAAAAAATATTGAAGAGAAGTACATATACAAAATATAATTTAAAAATAAATAAAATTTAAAATTTAAAAATAAAAATATTAAAAAAGGTTTAGAGATCCATATAGAAATAAAATTTATAAATAACGAAACTTTAAAATTTTAAAAAATAAAAATATTAGAAGAGAAGTAAAAATATAATTTATAAATAACTAAAATTTATAATTAAAAAATAATTAATAACTGTATACAATGCAATATAATAATTACATTGGTTAGTTTGGTTAAATTAGTACAGATTTTAAATTATCTTGTAGTTTTAATATATCTTAATAATAAAATGTAATATATATATATGTTATTTATATGATAAAAATATAACAATATTAGCCGTGCAATCTATGAATAAACGGTGATTCAGGACGGACGTTCCTCTGATGTAGAAATCATATACGTTATAGGAGCCGGGAGCCGGCTCCCTTCCCCAATGCTGCAGAGCCGCTGGAGAAATTGCCTTGGTTGCGGCCTAGTTCGGGCTGCCGATCTCCAACTGCTCATAGCATTGCTTGCCCATGGACCATTGCCAAGTTCGTGGCATATGCAGCCTTTGAGCAACGTCTCCACGAGTCGTCCATCTGAGCCGAGGCTACAGAGGAGGCGCGCCGCACGCCTGCACCCCGGCTCCACCAATTTTGTGTTCCGCAACCAATGGTAGCGGTCCAAGGCTTGTTAACTTTGAACCGTCCGATCTGATATGGTTAGATTTCATTTAGACACGTACGTGCAGGATGTTGCTATTCCCATAAACCCCTCGAATTATCGGCTGCGCCCGATAATTGACGCCGGCGACCTCCGCCGAGCGGCGGCGCGTGATGCGGGGGAGAAGCGGCCTGCTGGTGCCGCTAGCCCACTACACCTACGAGAGGCCCCCACGTGAACCCCACCCCCTGCCTACCTCCGCGACATGACGGCGAGGTAGGTGGTGGAGGAGTTGGCAGGCAAGATGAAACCCCCACACCGTGCTCGCGATGAAAGAGGCGGAGAGGGGCTGGCCGTCCTGCTAGGCTTGGGCGGCAGGGGGATGAGAAGTTTGGACCCCCCCTTCGTGGTCCCAGTCAGTCGCCGTCTCGGCGGCCCGGTCGACGGCGCTGGCTCTTGTTCGTCGAGGTGACGCCTCCCTCTTCTCTTCGCTGTTATGCAATGCTCTGACTGACGCGTGGTTTTGCTCTGCCTCGTTGCTGCATTTGGTTACTGAGGGGGCAGCATTAGCAGCCCTGGTTACTCGAAATTGGAATAACAAATTTACCCTGCTCTAAGAACTTCTTTTTATGAAAAAAATGCAGTAACCATTGAAAAGCCACAGGAACGTGTAGAGAAGCTCTTTTAGTTAATTATCATTTGCTCTTTTTTTTTTTTGCTTTTCATGTATATAAATCTAGTTGGGAACTGTCAAATGCATTCGTTTCTGTTTAGACAACGTGTTAATGTGTTATTTCACTCTTGTTGTGATAATTTACAACCTGTTTTTGTGTAAGGGAAATGGGCCTAGTTGAAAGTGGAGTAGTTTCTCACCTCACAAGCTAGTTTTTGGGCACGGGGAAGCCCTTTGTAATCCAAAAATTCAATGCCCGTTCTAGAGCAATCTAACTCACTGTTTCCTCATATATGAAAAATTGAAGTTGGATTCATCTCTTTTGTGCAACTTTGTTAGTACAGAAACCTGCTATCTTGGCTTTGCAATTTCAGATCAAGAATTTGTTCGCAGAATTGCAGGATACACATCATAATGGAAACCCATTCAAGGCACTCATGGTGGGGACAAGTCAGGGCTTTGTACTTTCCAAATCAAAGATTGAACCATTCGCTTCGTGTGAGAAAATTTTGGTTGATGTTGATGCCTAACAGGTACCCACAAATCTTTGTACCATTACCTGTGTTCAACATTTTAGCAAATCTCCCTGTCCCAATCAGATTCATACATCCGAGTACAAGAAATCTCCCTGTTTTTCATCTGGGAACATGAAAAACAGATTTGCTATAACTTAGATGAATCCTTTTCATTTGTGAAAACAAGTAGTCTGGCAATAGAAAGAGGAACCATCAGGCTGTGAATTATATAGAACTGGGTAACTAACTGGAAAAAGATAAAGAGAATTCTTAATCTACAAATATACGTCATCATACGTAAATACTAATAGCGTTCATTGGCATGAAAAGTTTGCTTGTACTGCTTTTACATCCCTGAATCTTGAATGGTCCTTCTGCTTTGCTTTTATACTTTTGGAGTAACATTGCTTAATGTCACGGGACTGGTTACATTTATCTGTTGCATACTATTATATACAGTCAATACACTTGTCTTCATCAGCACATGCCATCAGAGCTTTGATAATTTCATCCATTGTTGGCCTCTTCGTCCTTTCTCCTACACATGATAAGGAAATCTTCACCATTTCCATGGCCTGGAGATGGTTAAAAACTGTCCATGCAGCTTAGCATCCACTATGTGTGTAACATCTCCACAAGCTACAACTTGCTTTAGTGCTTCCACTATTTGTATCAAATCCAGTTTCTCCCCTTCTGCTGTTGTCTGACTAGAAATCCTAGCTCCCATCACAATTTCAAGAGGCACAATTCCATAGCTAAAAACATCAAACTTTGCATTAACGGGCATATTCAACGCCCATTAAGGAGCCATGTATCCTATTGTTCCTCTCATATGTGATAACTGCAAACAAGAGCAGTCTCTTTTGGATAGCTTTGCTAGGCTAAAGTCTGCTATTTTAACTTCAAAGTCCTGGGTCAAGAGTATGTTTTCTGGCTTCACATCACAATGGACAACCCACTCAAGGCACTCATGGTGGAGGTATGCCAAGCCCCTTGCTGTTCCCAATGCGATGGTGAACCTCTGGTTCCATTGAAGTAATCTTTTTGCATCTATGCTCTCAAAGAGATGCTTGTCCAGTGACTCATCCTCCACATAGTCATAAACCAATAGTTTATGTTTGCCTTATGAGCAAAAGCCCCAAGTCCTTACCAATTAACATGATTAATCCTGCCAATTACACATATTTCTGCCTGAAACTCCTCTTCAGCTTCTGTTGCATTTGTTAACCTTTTCACTGCCACAACTCTTTTTCTGTCAAGTACGCCTCTGTAAACAACTCCAGAACCACCCCTTCCAAGCTCTGTCATCAATTCATAATCATCCATCACTGACTTTGGAATATTTTGTTTGCTTCGAAGAAATAAACAGGCGGTTGATGTGAAGAACAACTCTAGCCCTCCAAATATTGTAGCACATGTATAGAAATACATCCACTTTCCATGTTGTCGATGCATTTCATATGTAGAATGTCTGCAAATCAAGCCATCCTGTTTCACATCTGAGATATTGGCAGTTTGGGGTAGCTTGAAATATGTGCTTCCAGTAATGGATTGAGTCTTCCGGCCGTTGTAGAGCACACCTTTAGTATAGCAATAACCACCTCCGGCATGGTATGAATAGGCAACACAGAAATGCTGTTCAGAACAAAATTTCTCACAATCTTCCAGTGAAATAGACATTATATATCCCGTGTCATATCCATTAAAGTCAACGTGGCACATCTCGACAAACATGACCTGCTCTACGGCTTGGCCATAGTTGTTTGTGAACATTGGCTGACAAACTTTGCTCCAATTCTCTGGATCAGCCATCTCATAACCTGGAGGACAGGAACATCGAGGAGCAGAATACTCACAGATGCCATTTCTCCCGCATAGTCCATGCACCTCACAGAGCTGCGGCATAGCCTCCCATGTGACTGTCCATCCTTTTTCCACTGCATTTAAGCTATACAACTTGAGATTGCCATCTTGATTGATTGTCAGCCTTCTGTTTATCCCAAGACCTGAGTCAGAAGCAATAATGTTAAGCCATCCCTTGATGTGAAATGCCCAGTGCTGTTGAGGACCCCAATCCTGGAGCTGCTGTAGCTATTTCGTCCATTCCCAAATATTCCCTCGCTTAGGTTTGGTCAATAGATACTCGAGATCTCTGGTCCATCATATAAGAGACGGAGGATATTATCTTTGTCATAGTAGAGGCTGTAGTAGCCAGACACCAACCTTGTAAGGAGCTGCAAAGGTAGCAAGGTATCAGTGGGTGAATCAAAGCTTTGCCACACAACGCTACCCTTGTAGTCTGTGATGATAAACTTGCCTGTATCAAATAGAGCAACTCCAGAATCCTGTCCTGGCATCACCTTGCTACCCCACACAACGGAGCCCTTGCTGTCGCTGAGGACTAAGTTACCCTCCTGATAAAATGATAGCTTGAAACCATGACCATTTACTGGTGAGTCGGAGTTTGCTGCCCAAACAACGGTTTTGTCAATTGTATTGGTGAACCAGATGGAGAGGGAGAAGGTGTTGTCACCTGTTCCGTAGAAACCAAAAGAGAAGGTATTGTTGGGTGAGATGAGAAATGGTTTCCCATATTCTTCTACTGATAAGAATGAGCCGATGCCGAGTGTATGCTCTGGTGATGCAGAAGAGCATGCCAAATCTGTAGTGATGAAAAGAGGATGAGGTACGGAATTGTTTCCATCATATCGGGTATTTGGGTGCGAAAATGTGTGAGATATATGATTGGCTTGTGACTTGGAGGAAATAAGGGAATGGTGCATTTCTTCTGTATTTATATAGCACTAGAAGAGCGTTATTCTTCCATGAGGTCAAGGCTCATTTAGTCTTCCCCCACAAACATTTATGCTTCTGAAAACTGGTAAATGACGCCCAAAAGTTTCTCCATTTGTTTCTTACTGATCACTTTGTAGTTCTCTTGTTCATTTTTTGTCAATCATAGGGTCCTTGTTTTGATCAAGTGGCCTGTGGTGTGAAACTGAGTTTTGTCCAGTAAGAAATACTAGTGAAATTGTCTTTTTTTTGTCTCCATATGTTAAGTTTATTTTGGAAAAGAAAAAGGAAGCTTGGGGTTCTCTCTGTTCTTTTGGTCACTGATGACTATCGAAGCTTGTCAAATAATGGTAGTACTGGATTAGTGGATTGTGCTGACTTACAGAAGAAAAACTAGCTTATTGCAATACCATTCGGGAATCAGGATGCAAGAACTGTTCTTTTTTTTCCTAGAACTTCTATTGGAACTGAACTGTAATGTGTGAGATTCTTAGGCTGTGTTTTTTAGCTTAGGTTCCCGACTCACATTTCTCGTTTTCCACGTGCATACTTTTTAAATTCTTTTACAACAAGTATTTATAAAAAAATTGTTTTAAAAATATATTAATTCATTTTTTAAAATTTTATAGCTAATACTTAATTAATCATAAGTTAATCTATCGTTTTGTTTTATGTATGGAGGGGAGGGGTTCTCAACCCCTCCAAAAGAAGACAGCCTGAAGAAGTTTCCCTTGTTTCAGAATTTAGGGACAGACAAGCCAACACAAGGCAACCACTTCATTTATGCTCCACACATGAGTTGGTCTATATGGAAATATGGAATCTCTATGACCTGGAATGCCTGTTATCCAGATGCATGCATTCACATTTATGCGGGATTTCGACTTTGGAATTTCTGCTGACTCACGAAACAACGTTTGGAAAAAGGTTGACAACAAACCTGGCCAAGCTTTCCTTTACTCACAACAATCAGGTGTCCTACTCTTTTGATGTCGTAGGCAGAGTTCCTGCCGTTTCGCTGATGCACTAGGAAATCATCAAATCAACCATGCCAAACAGCAAAGGATCAAATACTCCAAAGAGACAACGAAAGCATCCCAACTGGCGGATCATCGGGAGGGAGACGAGATGGCCGCTGTCTAACGGAGGCACGGCGAGAAGCTGCCGGCGGGCGGCGGTCGTGGTTCTGCTCGAAAGAGAGTCGGACTGCCCGAAAACTGAATCGCAATCAATGGTAGCGATCCACATCTTGTTATCTTCTGACCGTTCGATCTGATATGGGCAGCCTAGATTTAGCAAGGGATGTTGTTTTTCCCGTAAACCCCTCGAATTATCTCCGTGCTATACCGGTAATGACGCCGGCGACCGCTTCCGAGCTGCGGCGCCGACGAGATACGGCGGGAGAAAAGGTCTGCTGCTGCCGCTACGCCTACGAGAGGCCCCCGCATGAATCCCGCCCCTGCCTACTTACCTCCGCGACATGCCGTCGAGGCAGGTGGTGGAGGGGTTGGTAGGCGAGACGGAACCCCCACACCGTGCCGGCGATGGAAGAGGCGGAGAGGGGCCGGCCGTCCGGCGAGGCTTGGGCGCAGGGGGATGAGAAAGAAGTTCGGACCCCCTTCGTGGTCCCAGTCAGTCACCGTCTCGGCGCCCCGGTCGACGGCGCTGGCTTAATTTGTTCGTCGACCAGGTGACGCCTCCCTCTTCTCTTCGCTGTTATGCAATGCTCCGATCCGTAGTTTTGCTCTGCGTCGTTGCTGCATTTGGTTACTGAGGGGGTAGCATTAGCAGCCTATGGTTAGTCCAAGACTCGAAACTGACATGAACTCATATATTTGTACCAGATGCTGTTGATCTAGATGTTTCATGCAGTGGGAAGTTAACATGAGTTACATACTTACATACATCTACTTCTTTTTGTTCATTGTACGCATACCACTACAGCATAAGACATTTCCTCAAAGAACAGTTTGGTTGCCAAATTACATTTGTGCCGTTGATTAAATTGAACTATTGACAAAGATAATTCACATAAATGTACAATCTATTGCTAATAGAACAAGCTGCACAGTTGTGAATTTTAGATGCAAATTTTGTCTCCTTGTTTTACAATAATAGTCAGCTAAATCCTTCATGGAACTGATTAGTTGAAAATAATTATGTTAGTGCTTTCAGGGACTAGATACCCCTTTTATTTCGGCTTATCCGTCTTTAAACAAGTTTGGAGATTTACCTACAATTGTATGTCTCAAGAACAAAAGAAAAAAAAGCAAAGTGCTTAATACAATTTTTTTTGAAAGAATAGATAAAAGTCCTGATAAATCTTAACATAAGTCAATAACTAGACACTGTATTCTCTTTATTTTCACAGGAAAAGAACAAAATATGGTTATTGACTAAATGACACAAGACAACAAGTAATGTATTATCCTTTTCCCTGGTGGTTCAGAAAGCACATATGTTTGCAAAACATTGCTATCAATGCAAAGCTTACTCATTCTCTTACTGCTTTTAGTCCCTACTGCCTGTAGGTTCATTGATTAGCGAGAATGACCAATTTACTCTTCACAATCCAGGAGAGTTTTGACAACTTCATGCATGGTCGTCCTCTTGCTTCTTTCTTCTTCAAGACATGATACAGCAACTATCAACATAACCATTGCCTGCTCAGAATTAAATTGCCCGTGTAGCCTACCATCCACTATGCACTTAGTATCCCCAGTAGCAAAAGCTTCCTTTACATTCTCAACAAATTGTTTTAACTTGATAGCTTTCCCTTCCCTTGTTGTATGGCTTGAAATTCTCTGTCCAGACACAATTTCCAGAAGCACCACTCCGTAGCTGTAGACATCTACATTTGCATTGATTGGCAAATTAGTTGCCCATTCCGGAGCCATGTATCCCACTGTTCCTCGCATTTGTGAGAAGTTGAAGCTGGAGCCCTCTCTCCCATACAATTTTGATAGTCCAAAGTCTGCTATCTTGGCTTCGAAATCTCGGGTCAAGAGTATATTCTCAGGTTTCACATCACAATGGAAAACCCATTCAAGACACTCATGGTGGAGATAAGCCAGTGCCCTTGCTGCTCCCAAGGCAATATTGAAACGTTCTTTCCACATGAGCAATCTTTCAGTACCCATGGTATTGAACAGATACCTGTCCAGTGACTCATTCTCCACATACTCATAAACCAGTAGCTTGTGTTTTCCTTCTGAGCAGAAGCCCCATATCCTGACCAAATTCATGTGGTTTATCTTGCCAATAACGCTCATTTCTGCCTGGAATTCAACTTCGCCTCGTGTGACATCGATGAGCTTCTTCACTGCAATGACCCTCTTATCTTTGAGTACTCTGTATACGATTCCAGAACTTCCTCTTCCAAGCTCTTCCCTGAACTTTCCTGTTGCTTCCTTCAGCTCTTGGTAAGTAAACCCCCTGAATTGATTTCTTATCATCATGTAACCTCCCTCTGCTGAATTCTGAATGCCATTCCTTATGGAAAGAAACCACCATGCTATTAGAATGAAAACTAGTTCCAAGGCTACGAATATTCCAGGGAATATATAGAAATATAGCCATCTTGTGTGATCTGAAGGTGTTGCAATCTCCTGGCTGCCAGGGGGAACATGTGAGAACTGATTGTTTTGATGAGGCCTGTAAGTTAGTGCCGTATGGCACTTTAAGATATAAAGTTCCTGGGAATGCAGGAGACTTGTAACCATTGAACAGGAGGCCTTTAGGGTAACAAACACCAGTTCCAGTTAGCTGGTAAGAGAAAGCAATGCAAGAGCACGTGCTCAAGCAAATATTTTGGCACTCTTGAAATGAGATGGACTCGTTAAATCCAAGATCAAAGTCATAGAAGTCGGTTTGGGGAATCTCAATAAACTTGTACCTCTCTTTCCCACAGTTATAGCTAAATGTTGGTCTACAGCCCTTGCTCCAATTCTGTGGATCAACCATCTCGAATCCAGGAGGACACAAACAATGAAGTCCTGGTAAGTACTCACAAAACCCATTCTTTCCACACATGCCATGCACATAATGCATCTCCACTATGGCTTGCCATGTGACTATCCAACTTCCATCTGATACGTTAAGGCTGTATATCCGGAGGTTGCCATCATAGCCAAGAGTCAGTCTTCTCTTGATCCCGAGACCAAATCAGAAGCCTGTACTGTAAGAGCATCACTTGAGAAGAAACCACCTTTGTCATCGAGGACCGCAAGCCTGGAGTTGTTCTTGACTTTGATGCCATCCCGGAACATGGTGTAATCATCGTTTGGCCAGTAGATGCTTGAGAACTCAGGTCCGTTGTATACGAGACGAAGGCTATTGTCGTTGTCGAAGTAAAGGCTATGATATCCAGATACTAACCTCGTTTCTTTGGTCAATTGCTGTGCAGGTAGCATGGTATCCGTTGGTGACGTGAAGCTTTGCCACAAGACCGTGCCGCCTGAATCTCTTACCACAAGGTTTCCACCCTCCAGCATCGCAGCCGTCGACCCCTCGCCTGGTGCTCGTCCAGACCGTGGAACTATTGACATCGGTCAGGACCAGGTAGCCATCATCATGCAGCAACACCTTCGATCCATGTCCATTCACTGGAGACCGGCGATTCACTGACCAGACGACTGTCTTGTCCGCCGTGTTGGTGAACCAGATGGAGAAGGTGAAGGCGTTTGTCCCAACTGGGTAGAAGCCGCAAGAGAAGGTGGAATTCGGTGATGCGAGGAAAGTATGCTTGTGATCCTCCACCGAGAAAGATGAGCCGGTGTGCAATGTCAGCTGGGGTGAAGCAGAAGCGCAGAAAACCAGAAGAGAGGGGAAGAATGAAAGGGTGATCAGATAGAGAAACTTTGCCATTGTTTTGTTTTTCTTTGACAACTCTCTTGTTTGATATCATTGGCTTGGTGCTACCATGTGATCCGCAACTGAAGACCGAAGTCTTCCATTCTCATACTTTACGCATATCTATTTGGTGATGGATGATAGCTTGGACTGGCGAAGATTCCTGTCCTGTTGTTTTCGATGGTTTGGCTGGTTTGAGAGGTACGTGTTTGCCATATTATATTTAGGCACATACCAGTGTCTTTTTTTTCCCTGGAATTTTCCATTGTTTCGTGTCTAACTAACGCGGGAATTTTGGTGCTGAGCGGATTGGAGGATGCCATTGCCAGTTGGCGTAAAGAAGAGAAAGCAGTCTTTTTGCAAGTGTGGAAAATGCACAGACAAACCGGGGCATGTAGCGGAATATTTTAGTGCATCGCCTTCGATATAAATTTGGTCCCTGAAGAAGCATAATGGCATGTGTACGAAAAGTTTTCTGAACTTTCTTGCAGAAAGGTGTTAGGGGGCCTAATTCACGTAATATGGTATTCATCTTCCATTAAAGCGGCGTAAAGCAATGCTGGCGGTGCTCTTTGTTCGATTAGTGAAGGATAATAAACTCATTTCCTGCGTCCACAGGTATTCTACTCGTCTCTGAAAGCTGCTTGACCAGCTTTATCTGTTGGTCAAACTGGATGCATTCAGAGCACTGGTTTTCGACTTTGAAGATTCTCCGTCGTCAACAACCAAAAGGAAGGTTACGAGTTACAACCCGCTCATGTATACTCAATTCCTCATTATGTCTCTTCTGTGCAAGCGTGTCCAAAGTGTTCTCACCATGTTTCACCTACCGGTTTGATAAACCCTGGCTCTCACACCCTATGGTATTTTTCAGAACAGCACTGCCTGAAAGAGCAGTTACTTTCAAGATCCTTTTCAGCTTCTATTGTTTCGCCCTTGCAGCACACTACACCTTAATTCTGATGTGCCGGATTCTATGTCATGTACTGACGTACCCAGTACAGGCTTATTATGTCGTCCCAGGAGCAAACAAACCCCTTGAGCGGTCGCCATACTTGGAATTTGGAAATTAAGTGTTGCTAACACAAGCAAGCTCTCTAAAAGGGCTTTGTCTTAACGTACAAATTGAAAAATATGCAAGTAGATCAGGCAACATAAATGCCGATTACAACGAGAGCTTAAAATAGGAGCAAGGCTAAGAGGTTCAAAGCTTAGAACTTAGAAGTGCATTACAACAAACTTGACAAGCGTCCTTCGTGCATCATCCAGGATGCGGTAGCACAGCCTGCGGAAATGCTAAAGTTGAGACAACAAGCACGTACAGAGGGATGAGACAGCCATAATGGAAGTTGTGTCCTTCAGCACCACTAAGAGTGATACTAATGTTGGTCCCTATTTCTGCATGTATACTCCCTGGATACAGCAAATGTATCAGATCATCGTATTCACTGCTGAAATATCAACGACCCTGCCAACAACAGGCCTTTGCTCATGAACCTGTAAATAATTCAGTTAGCAAGCAATTTCAGAAAGAAGATGCCAAAAGAACATTCCATAGAGCACTTACCGAGGCACAACTGCTGCCCAGTGATTTTGGCATCTGTGGTTTTAAAGACTGGAGCCGAGAATGATAAGTAGCATTGCCACAATCCACTTCATCGCCTGCTTGGACCTTTTCAGTCAAAGATATACCAAAGATTTTGCAGCCATTTGTATTAAGACACTTGTTATTTGATTCATGCTCTGCACCGCCGACTGGAGAGTGCAGCTTCTCATTTCCCGTACACTCATCTAGCACTTTGCCTGAGATAAGATGAGGCCAGAGACGTAATGTTTGATCAGTTCTTGCCACAGTTCTTGCCATATCTTGAGTAGGCCCAATCTTAAAATATCGGTTATTCTCATTTCTATCCAGGCATCCGAATATGTATTCAAGACCAGGCATCTTTGAACTAGTTTGTGGAAACATTAGGACAGATGATGGAGAGGATGCTTGCGGCAGAACTGGCGCAGTTATCCCATGATGATCACATCCTTGTGGTGCAAGCCATTTAAATGCTGCACCAGATGCATGGTTGCCATCAGGTTGATGGAAGCCAGAACCTCTTATACAGGCATCAGACAAAGTCTCTCCTCGGTAAGGACGAAACACTTCTTGACCTTGCAAGACCTCTTGGAATCTTTGAGATTCCCCAAAGCCTGAGCAATGGTAGGAAAACCCAGGGTTTCCACTTGGAGTTTTCACACCAAGTCTTGGAACCCCTAAGATATTGTTACTCACGTTGATAGAGCAACTTCGTTCATCAGTGTACTGAAAATTTCTTGCTTCAGTTGCCTGCGAAGCTGAATTAACAGTACCACCACGAGTTTTTAAACCCAACAATTCTTGACCTTGCAAGACCTTGTGGAATCTGGCAGACTCCGCAAAATCTGAAGAAGCACTTCCATCTGCCAAAATGGAAAAAAGAAAAGTGAATTCAACATGGAACATGCAGCATAGAAAATGGTTCTCCTTTGACTTGTAAATGGAACCTACTTGGAAGCACAATATCTGGATTAACTTGGGGGAAGCATGGTTTCAGCCTTTTTGAATGGGGAGTGGACATATGAGATCCTGAAACTGATCCACTAAGCTCAATCTCCCAAGGAGATACCCCATTAGGCCGACGGCACTCCACGTCATCATCCCATTTCACCTGTCACCGTCGCAATACAATACTAGAAATCAAGAACATGATAAAGGTTTGGAATCTAAATGGAGAAAAAATTGACAAAGTAAAGACGATGCCCTGCCCACCATGGCATGTAAAGTATGCCCTTCAAACTCTACATCCTATCCTATAAACTGATAAGCAGAAGTGCAGGGTGCTACTTTTCAGGGTTCACATAATTTGGTAAGGGCATTAAGCTATATCATACCGAATGCTTCTAAACTTATGTGATCGGAAAATCATAGATATAGAACCTGAAGTATGCATTAATGCACCAAGAATTTACATCTGCGCTGCAAACACTGAAATTTCGACCAATAGTCCTCAGTGTCATAAGTTCACCAAAAAAAACTTTAAGCTAGTTTATTTCGCATACAAAAGCTGAATGCCTTTGTTTCCATAATTTACTCTTTTATGGGCCTATTAGATCTATTCAAAATTTTGGACTGTACAAACTATAACTTCCCAACATATAAAAAGCTAAGACATGGGATACAAAATGTTGAAAGCTGAAGGCAGAGAAGAACTCTTGTATTTGAAAGACATGGACCCACTAGGCAGTAGAACATCAAATAAGAGAAATACTGGCATCCACCTGATGTGCAAAGCAATATATAAGAGAGCATACCAATAAACATTTCCACTTCGAACCATGCCACATTGGGTCTGCCTCTCTGCTTCCAATTACTATTCCAGTACGCCTGGAAAACAAATTCTTTATGCAAAACCAAGCACGAGCTAGAAATATCTTTACCATTCCAATCCCATTTCACAAAAGATAAAAACATAACTATTGCATCATACCTTCTTTCAGAAGCATCCTCACTCTCATATCTCAATTTGAATCTCATTCCAACAGAAAAGGGTTGAGTGAAGCTTCTCATAAACTTCCAATATGGTATAATGAACTCAGACTGACTTAACCTGTGAGTACAACTTATTAAAGGCAGGAACTGACATCAAGACATTATCCAACAAGAGAAGCAGACAAAAAGCAAAAATATAACCTGAAGACTTTTAACCATATCCACACTTAGAACGTAGCATGCAGAAGAACAGTCAGAAGTTGCACATTGCAAATGAATGAGTATCATTTGAAAGAAAGAACATTCTCACTACAATGAAACTGAATTCTTTTTGCCCTTTTTTGTCTGGAGTATCTTAGAATAGCACAAAACAGTGCTAAAATTGTTCAATTATTGCCACATGGTGACAAAGTAAAGCAGTAAACCACACATGACCATTTGCAAACAAGAAAATTAGATACATCCTCTGATATCTATATTGCTTCCTCAATGTGTACACATGCAATGGAAATGTGGCGTCATTTAGTATGTCAGAGAAAACAAGTATATTCAGCAAAATAAATATGGTAAAAACAACACAAGATTCTACATGGTCGGGATCAGCAAAGTCAGCCAGGAAAACTACTACAAGATACCAAAAGGTTGGATTGGATAAAGCCAGAGCTAAACTTTACAATATTGCACTTATAATACAAAATTACAAGTCCAGTCCCATTATATAAACAATGAGCATTTGAGAAGTGTCAGCATTGGAAATTTTCTGAATAACTGAAAACGTGCCACCGACATATATGATCTGTAGTCTGAAGTTGAGATGAGGGAACAAGGAATAAATATGTGGTTACTATTTGATTCTATAGCTGATATGCTATGTATAAATCACAACCTATTGCTGTGCCTGTCTGTCTGTCCGACCTTCTCTTATTATATGGTTGACTACTTGACTGGTTAGAGAAGTACAGTATGTGCAATATTCTGTGCATCTGTGACGTTCTTTTTTTAGATGATGGTTACTTGTGCAAATAACATCTACAGGTACAGGTATTTAAATATTCAAAAAAAATTCAGGAAAGTACTTTATTACCTGGGATTGTAGTAGATATGAAAAATACTTTTCACGGCCACAGCATGTGCAACTTCACTAAGACTACTAGTATTCGAGATCTGGTTATGAAGTGCAGGAAAAGAAGATATATTTTTTAGCTGAGCAGCTCGGCGCACTCCCAATCGAAGCTCTCCATCTTCACCTCTGGAGATCATTACAAAAGAGAAGCTTTAGTACATTTCTGGTTAGTGGTTCATGAGCACATGAGCTATAGGCCTACCTGAGGAATAGCACTGCATCCCCAGATACTAGCTTCTTCTTATTGATAAACCCGCTCCATCCAGTGGTTAAAAGGTGCCTCCGTGGTTGGCCTGTAACAATTAGAGGCAGACCTATGAGATATTCATGGATCATAATTTTCCCAAGGCTCCTCCAGATTGCAATTAGCTTAACTATTTGAGCTTTTGTCACAATAGCTGTAGAAATTGGTAGTCTATGCACAAGTAAAAATGATTTGTCGAAAACCCTGCCAGAGTAAGCGAGCAGAGCCTAATGAGAAAAAACAGCCTAGTTTGCTCATTTTTATCTCATCCAGCCAGCCAAGTTATAGTTAGATTTGCTTGTTTCGTCAAAACTGAAAACTGGACAACTCTCTCGCTTCCAATCCCTAGACATGATAAATATATCTAAAGAGGAGACCTGGATAATCTTACTAAAAGAAAAAAATATTAATGAGTTATTCGGTGAACAAAGTACACTATTTCAACCTAAACAGCCTGCGATGTACAATAGGAAGGTGTAGGACTGTACAGCCTGTGTAGGTTACTAGGTTCTCCCACGCATGAAGAAAATTAATCCCATGTTGCCGGGGAGAAGCCTAACAACCAAGCTGTATGACATAGTATGTATGTATGTGTGTGTGTGTGTATATAGTGATAGTACGGACCGGTTGATATCCCAGTCACCAAGATAGGCTAAAAACCGGCGAATCACCTCGATAGATATGTCTGAACCTCCATTCCGTGCCGTGCAGATCCTTGGCCACGAGCTCCTGTGATGGCCTCTGCAGGCTGTAGTCCTGCAGGCGCCAAGCTGAACAGAGTCACCACACAAGCAATCTAACAAATCACGGTGAGGTAGCTTGTCCCAATCGATAGCGTTCCGTACCAGCGGCGGGAAGCAGTCCTCGGCGGCGCGGCGTGGGACGGAGAAGCCGCCGTGCGTGCTGGTGTCGGAGGCCGTGAGCGTCTTGCAGAACATGTGGGGAATCCGGGCCTGCCGCTTCATGGCGTCCTCGCCCTCGCCCTCGCAGGTCGCGCCGTCCTCTCCCTCCCGCATCCGCCTCTCCGCTTCCTGCAACAACCACCCAAAGAAATGTTCGTTTGAGCTATTAGCGCTGACCGAACACCAGATATCCATCCCATTTTTGGATCAACACACACAAAAGCACCTCGTTGTCGGCGACCAACGAGACCTGCGCGTACACCTCGTCCGTCGCGGCGTCCGCCTACACAGCAAAACGGGAGCATACTCTCTCTCAATCAATATCTCGAACACATTGAGCTCGCGCGCGAGAGCGCGCCAGGACGAAGCAGCACGCGGCCGCGCGCACTCACGTGGAGGCTGACGTCGACGACGCGGCAGAACACGTGCGGCGGCACCGCGGCGACGGCGGCGGCGACGGGCGCGGCCCCGAGGTGTTCAAGGTGGCCCTGTGGCAGGTACACGACGGCGCTGCCCTTCCGCGGCAGCGGCGACACGGGGCCGGCGCAGGCGTGCCACAGCTCAAGGCACACCGCGCCCCCAGCCCTCGCCGGCGCCGAGGCAGTGCCGGTGCCGGTGCCGCCCTCCTCCTCGTCCTCCTCCTCCTCCACGGTGTTGAGGTCGATGCCCACCATGGCCGCAACCTACCCCCACCCGGCAGCTCACCGCCGCTGCCGCCGCGCTCGCTCCTAACGCGGTCGATAGAGACCGGGAGGGAAACTAGTCAGGGGAGGCGATCGAGGCGGGGCGCGGTGTCCCTCGCTTGGGTTTAATGGAGCGGAGAGCGGAGTGGGTGAGGAGCGGCGGATGTGGGGAGGCGACACATGGTGGTGATGGCCATGAATGGCTGGGCTGGGTGGTGGTGGTGGGGGGAGGGGGTCTCTCGTAGGCGGCAGAGGGGAGGCCAGGGCTACGGCCTACAAATATTGTTGGATAAAGAGAGCGGCAGAGGGAGCAGTGTTCGAGCTGAGCTGACCCCAGTAGCTTTGCCTTTTTTTTCCTATTATTTTCTTCTAAATAAAAATATTCAAAATCAACCCTGGCCTGGCCAAAACAGCGTGTACTGTACGTGACAAAAAGGGCTCATTTTTTTAATAAAAAGTGTAAGTGAGTTTTCATATTTTTATTTGAAAATTAATAAAAAGTTCATAGCTTTCTACGTTTAGAAGAGCATCCATAATGTAAAAATAAGAGATGGTATTAAGACCCTAAGATCTACTTAACATTGTGGGTAGTACTTTAGCAATCTTTTGAACGAGCTACATTAGAGGATAATTAGATAGTATTTGGATGGAGGAGGATAATTAGATAGTATTTGGATGAAGAGATTAAATTGATGTTTGGACATTAATTTGAAGGATTAAACATAAACCATTATAAAAATACGAGATCATGCTAATTCGTAAGACGAATCTATTAAGCATAATTAATCTACGATTAGCAAATGTTTACTGTAGCATCACATCGTCAAATCATGACATAATTAGGCTCATTAGATTCGTTGTACGAATTAGTGATTATGAATGAGTTTTATAAACGATCATATTTAATACTTTAGAATAACATCTACACATTTGATGTGACAGGAATAGTTTCTAAAAACAAATATGGCTTAGCCATAAGGACCACATATAGAAAAATCACTTTTCTCTGCTACTACTTTGTCTCTCTTCTTGCCAAAGTTGGGGCTCAGCTCAACATCCTATTCTTATATATAATTCCCCCGTCCAAATATAAGTGTATTTAGTACATAATATAATACATTCATCTGAACAGACAGTTATCTATATTTGTAATCTTATATCCATAATATTAGAATATGTCACGTCTTATATTAAGTGCACTTTATTTTTGGGATGTGTTTTGGGATGGAGGATTTTGGGATGGAGGACATACTTGCTATATCTCCATGGGGCTAACCTGGGGCTCACCTTAATACTCTGAACAATATACATTAAGCATGCCTTAGTTAAGTGGTTCCAACCCTCCATATCAGCACCTTAGCTCCACCTCGGCCGATACCATGCCCCCATGAGAAATGTCATCCCGCCCCGTGCGGTTGCAGGTTGTCACTATTGTGAAAATTGCTTCATGTAGTGGTCATACCTGAGGCCTTCGTAGGGCTGCATAGAGATGGCCATATGGGCCGTGTTGTCATGGGTCGGTCCGGGCATGACAGTACTATTCACTGGCTGACACGGCATGGCCCATGAGGAGATGGGTCGTGCCGGCATGGCCCGTTAAGGCGTGCCGTGCCTGGGCCGTCGCCCGAGCCCATAGACCGGCATGGCACGGTCACTGTACCGTGCCGGCCCGGGCATGGCATGGTTCACGGGCTATTCTTTTATAAGAAATATTTTTTATAAATTTTTGAAATATTTTTTATAAATTTTCGGATAAGGAATATATTTTTATGATTTTTCGAAGAGAAATAGTTTTATTTTTAATTTTAATTTTTTTCACGAGTAATATTACTTGGTCGTGCCTACCTTGGCTCATGGGTTGTTTTTGGCCCATGGGCTTTAATTGTGCCCGTGTCAGCACGGCACGGCCTGACCACCCGTGGGCCGTGCTTGAGCCAGGGGCGCGGCACGCGGGCCGTGTCAGCACTGCCCATCACAATAGCCATGCCTAACGGTTCGTGCCGTGCGACTAATTTGGCCATGTATATGGCTGTAACGCCGTGCTACTTAGGACAGCGGGTGATGGAGTGGAAGCGATTTCTCAAAATAAGGATGTTCAACAAGCTCAACGGGGTGGCCGGTGATGGTGAGGGAAGAATGAGATCCACTCATGCTATGCCGCCAATCTACCTCCTCCTCAACCGCCACAATAGGCGGCGCCTTCCTACTTCCTTTGCTGTGCTGCAAGTGACGTCCTCGTCTCCTGCCTAATCAATCAGAGAAGGTTCACTCGGCTCTAAGTCGCCTCCGATTTGCGTCAAAGAAGCTCGCTTGCTTGAGGGGAGAGACGGCAGTGGCTGAAAAAGGATCAAGAGATAGCAATGCTGGAGGTAGAGGGAGCAGTCGGAGTGAATGGAAGAAGAGAGACTAGCGGAGTAAATGAGTAACGGGAGAGAGTAGGGATTTCAAATTAGTTTCTCAATTTTTGAATAACTATTGTAACTTTTTATTTCTATGTAAATTAGGAAAAATACAAGAACTAAAATAAAAAGTGTTAAACAATGCCATGAAAAATTAAAGACACTTTGTATTACAAGGAAAAACATATTTTAGACTTGTAGCCTCGGCCTACATAGCATATATGGTATTGTCTCTGTTCTCAAAATAACTTTAGATTGGTAGCATCATGAGTGATGTTATCTTCGTCCTATAATAATTATAATTTTCAGCACATAGTAATATAAAATAAAAAAAATTATAATGATTTTCACTTTAACTAATCCCAATACAATTGTCTTCGCTTTAACAAACCCTACCTGCTCATCGTTTTTATAAACCCTAATACAATGATTGTTTTATAGATGAAATTATTTTAGATAAATAAGACGATGAGAGATGAAGTTATTTTGGAACCGAGGAGAAGGTATGTACTGTGAATGCCCTTAAATTATCACATTATTACCTGCTCATAGTACTGGCGTTTGCAGTAAAAGAAGTGAAGTGGGCGAAATATGGAGAGAGAGGGAGAGAGAGAGAAGGGGGGCAGGCAGCGCGAGAGGCGGGAGCCGAGCGGTGATGAGGAGGAAGGGCGCGCGAGGCAGCTGCTGCGGCGCAGAGGCTGGGCTTGGAGAGGGCCGCGCGGCGATGTTGTCCGGTGGTGAAGCGCCGCTAAAGTCTTTATTAGTAGTGAGTAAAACCGCAATGCTGTTGCATGCTTTGCTTTCCATCACTGGTTCACTGCCTCACTGCCTTGCTGCAGTCTTGGCTGCGAGGGCCGTGGTAGCCAAAGCGGGCCGGCCGCGTGCTGCCCGGCACGCAGCGCTTGTGCGCCGGCCCGCACGGCACGGCCCGGCTCGTGATGGGCCGTGCGGCACGGCACGACGGACCGTGCCGTGCAGGGCCGGCCGCCGAGCCGCGGCGGCACGGCACGGCACGGGTGCTTATGCGCCGGCCGGCACGGCACGGCCACGGGCCGGCACGGCACGGCTGCGGGCGGTCCAATACGGTCGCGACACGTGGCATGCAGAGGGAGGAGGGCGCGCGGGATGATTTAAACCGACGAATCACGTAGCGCCACGTGTCCCAACGGCTATATAACGGCTATAATTTGAAAATAGCCGTTGGAGGCCAAAAATCCAAAAAATCCGAAAAAATTCCAAAAATTGTAAATTTCGCCCTATAAATAGGGCATCCACCCCACCACTTCTCCTCACCCCAAACATCTCATTTTGTGCTCTCAAGTCTCAAGTGCTCTCTTGTGCTCTAATTTGTTGGTTTTGACAAAATTTGCTCAAATTTTGTCAAAAATCAAAATTAGTTTCGTAGTTAATTAGTTTGATTGCGAGGTGTGAAGTGCTTCCGGTTCGAAAGATGTAAGTGATATGCATCTGTATGTATTATTTGTATTTTGTTTGTGTATTTAATAAATATCTAAATTTTGTTTATTTTGGATTAAAATTGCGAATGGATCCAAACTATCCATATCGATCGCCGTCGTTCACTTTGGGTGATTTCGACCCCAATTACATGTCGGGGTTTGACGATGCCTCCGGATCGGCTCCAACTCCACCAAGCGTGGAGGAGGAACCGTGCCGACGGCGGCGGCCGGAAGGATATTCGGGATCCGCGAGCGGAAGTGTTTCGACACACACCGGCTCGAAAGATCGAGAACCTCCGGTGTGTGGCGGCACTTTGATGAGGTGAAAGTGACCGGCCCCGACGGAAGGGAGGTAACACAAGCTAGATGTAGAATTTGTAGGAATACTTTATACGCACGATCTTCGGTGGTACAGGGACACCTAAAGCGTCATGCGGAGGCGTGTGCAAGGAAGCAAGGAATACAATTGCGGCGGCAACAACGATGCTAAACCGGACGGTACGGTACGTAGCGGGAGTACGATCCCATGGTAGCTCGGGAAAATCTTGTCCGGTTAATCGCGAGACAAGATTTACCCTTGAACTTTGGGAGTCTCCTGCTTTCGAAGAATACGTTCGGCAATCGCATAATCCTAGATTCAAAGCGGTTAGTAGACAAACAACAACCCGAGATTTAGAAAATTTTTATGAGAAGAGTAGTAATGCACTTAAGGAACTATTTAGTACATGCACTTTCTCGTTAGTGTTACCTCGATATATGGAGCGGTGGAGCTAGGGAGGATTACCTTAGCGTAGTTGTTCATTTTGTTAATGATGATTGGGAGTTGCAAAAAGAGTTCTAGGCCTCCGGTTAATAGATGTGTCACACACGTGAAAACATAGCCGAAAGAATTAGGGAGGTAATTAATGAATATAATCTTGCAGATAAAATATTTGCTGTTACACTAGATAATGCATCTGCTAATTCTAGGGCAATGGAAATATTGCAACCTTTGTTTTGTGTTTATGCGCAGTCTTTTCTACTTTATCGCGTTGTGCTTGTCATATAATAAATCGATTGTTAAGGCTGGGATGAAGAGAGTAAGTGTTCACATTGACGCTGTTCGTCAAGCAATCGCGTGGTTAAGCGCTTCTAACCCGCGGATTGCTGCATGGAAGAGGTTTTGCCATGCGGTGGTAAAAAGCACGTAAGTTTGCCACCGATACTGAGCATCGATGGAATGCAACATATTTAATGTTAAAAGTTGTGTTACCTTATAGTGAATTACTAACGATTTTGTCCAGTCACGTAATGGCCCAAGAAACGGCGACGGTGGGCCAATGCGAGTGAGCACGTGTGGGCAATTGTCCAAAGATATTACCAATTTCTTGAAACTTTTTATGAGTCTACTCTTACTCGTCCCAAGTTTACTATCCAACGCCAATTTAATTTTGCACAATATTCTCGAGATTGCCACGTTGTTAAAAGAATATGAAAATGATGAAATTCTAGCCCAACTGTCTTTCACATGAAACAAAAATATTTAAAATATTGGGAAAATATACCTATTTTGTATGCTTTTGCTTTCATATTAGATCCTAGGGGTAAATTAAGGGGATTCTTCACTATTTTATCACTTATTGGAGATACTATAGGTGTAGATTACGGTTCATTTTATACGAGGTTAGGAATAAACTATATGAAGTTTTTGGAAAGTATGAACTAAAGTTTCGGGAGTTCGCGGCGAGACCACCTCCTATCCCCACTACGGGTAAGAAGAAGATACGGTGGGGTAGAATTTGGGGTGGCTCATCTTCAAGCCAAGGGGTGGGAGTTCGTCGTGGAAGTGGAGACGTCACTGCACACGGTGTTGCCGAAGAGTTGTCAAGTTATGTGGACGGCGACGCCATCAGGCATGAAGCACAAGATTTCAACGTCCTCGGATGGTGGAATGACCACAAGATGGCATATCCCGTGCTTTCAAAATTGGCACGGGATGTGTTGACGGTACCCGTGTCAACAGTATCCTCCGAATCGGCCTTCAGCCTTTGCGGTCGAATCGTCGAAGAAAGGAGGACAACTCGAGCGGTGACCACGTCGAAATGCTACTAAGCGTTAAAGGCGGGAGCTAGCTAGACAACATGCCCAATACACTGCTGAGAACCAAGAATTGGCCGCCCAGTTCGAGAACCTCTACTTAGATCCAGACCAACCCCAATAGAACTTTGTTAGAAGTAGTTGTGATCTTTGCGCTGTACTCTTTTCTTTGTCATGGTTTTCTCAGTTTTTCCTATGAGTTTTTACATGACAAAGTTTTTAACGAGGCAGTATCATTGTATCATATAATGATATAAACATCAATAAAGATCACTACTATTTTTAACATATAGCAAGTGTCAATATTTATTTTAATAATTTCAATATGAAAAATAGATGACGAATATATATTTTTTTCATATTTTTAACGTGATGATACATCATTATTTTATTTTTTATCCTTTATTTATATTTTTAATTTTTATATATAGAAATAATAGGATTGTATATTTTTTTTCTATTTTTTCATTTTTTTCTATTTTTTTAAATTCGGACGTGCCTAATGGGCCCGTGGGCTCGGCCACGGCCCACGGGCCAAATCGTGCCGTGCCGAGCACGCAGGCACGGCCCGACCTCCGTGGGCCGTGCTTGGGCGGGGCGGAGCACGCGGGCCGGCACGGCACGGCCCGTCACGGTGGCCGTGCCTACGGGCCGTGCCGTGACGGGCCGTGCCGCGGCCGTGCCCGTGCCGGGCCATGCCGGGCGGCCCACTTGGCCTGCACTAGCGGGGGCCAGGCACTTGGGTACGGAGCCACATTTCTCACTCCCTCTCAGGTTTGTTTTCTAAAAGTTGGTTGGTTTCTGAATGTTGATTTGTTGGATAAATACTCCTAAAGTAGGAGTACTGCAGTAGTACCTTTCTGGCCTTCTGGTTTGATTTTAACGTGAACAAAGTAAGATTCCTGGTTCCTGCTTAAAGACATGATCGATGTTTATCTCTAAGCAGTTGTAGTAACTTGCTTGTTTAATCCCAGCATGAAGTCGAACTTATTTTCCTTAAGAAATGGAACCTATCTCTCAGCCAAACAGCTGCCCTCCCTGTGATAGATTCTAGCTCCATTTTCTGGTCGTAGTACTAGGTAAACACAGAAGAAGGATAGTTCAATATTTTACTGTAGGAGTACTTTTTATGGTACATCACCTCCAACTATGATAGGCTCCATATACGTCTCGGCTCAAGCTATTATTTATTTTTTCTAATTAAATTGTAGGTTTTATCTCGCACACTTTTCAAACTACCGAAAATATCTATATAAAATTTATTTTAAAATATCAAATAAATCTATTTTTAAGTTTGTAATAATTAAAAATCAATTAATCATACACTAATGTCTTTATCATTTTATCATTTTATATGCGCTGATTTCATCTTCATTTTAATCTATCTTAAACATCATCAACAGTATGGTCATGACCATTACATTTTATATTGTTTCATACAATGATGGAGTTAGAGAACTTTCGGAGCCCTAACATATACTATAGAATGTGTTTAGTATAATTTTTATTTTCAGTCACTGTGATAACACCAAATTTGTTCACGGATGAGCCCGAATCGCTGCTCAGAGGTTATCGAGCAATGGCTTCGTCACTAGTTTTATATCATAATAACAACTATGTGTTGCCAAACTAAAAAACATTTAGTTTGGTATCAGTGAAGGCGTAGGTCATAAGCCAACGGTCGGAGCCAGATCAACCAACTCATGTTCACTGGTGACAATTCGAAGATAGTGGGAGTCAGGTAAGGAGTGTGTACAGCTTGGGAAGTGTAGGGATAGCAACTTGACTACGGGCAGATTGTTCCCCACAGAAACAAAAAAGACTACGGGCAGATTGTTGATGGCTTAACTTGATTGTTGATTCTAGCTTACACGCCAATGGCCAACCATGGCATGAAAGGAACCGGTTTTGCAATAAAAAAAACGTTAGACAATAAAAAGTTACTCGATGTCAAATAATAATAAAGAAATAAATACTATCCATGAATTTAACATATATAGGTTGACATGCTAAAACTACACGTACGTCTTTCCACTACTCTAGCAAACATATCTTTTAGTTTATCACTATACTAATAAATACATCTTTCGAGTACTTCATATGATAAAACTCGTGCAAAAATATTAGACAACTAAATATGTACTTGATATCAAATAATAATAATGAAGTGAATACATCCGAGAATCCAATGCACGTCGATAGGTTGAAACTACATGTCTTTCCACTATAGTAGCAAGCATATCTTTTAATTTACCACCATTAGTAGAGAAACGGTTTTTCCATACGGGTCGAAAGGCATTTTTCCGTGCGGAAGGCCTGCCCGCATGCGCGAAATGGTCTGGGAAAAGATCATTTTCGCGTGCGGGCGGCCCAACCGCACGGGAAGATCGACTATCCCGTGCGGTCGGCTTAAGCGGCCCGCACGGGAAGATCGATTATCCTGTGCGGTCGGCTTAAGCAGCTCGCACGGGATAATAGAATATTTCGTGCGGGCCGCTTAGCCGACCGCACGGGAAGATGGTCGTGCCCATTATTTTATGTACGTTCTGTTAGCCCCCTATTGTCTCTCTCAGTAGTATTAAATGGATCAATATATATATATTTCGTGAACGAGAAAAAAAAGACATTTAATATTATTTCATCATAAAAGATATGTATATAACACAGATCGATCATGCGTAATGTTTATATACATATCAAGCTAGCTAGTTTCGTTTCGCAAATTAACATAAGTCTAGCTATAGCAACAAAAATTTACAAATTTAATGACGGTGCTCTTTTTCCCACTCCCTAAGTCGTTTGAATTTATCGTCCATCGCCAGCTCGCTCTCCGGATCGTAGAAATCACCAAATGGTTGCAGACATCGCAACGGATGAAGCGGCAAAGATCTGCAACCAAGTTAAGCATGGTTCTATCGTCGAACCGGTTCGCTACAACTGGAACTTTCGTGATCTGTTTAAGAAAAAATAGTACACATATACATACGATTAGGAAAATTATACAAGATCGATAACATGTAGAGATATATTTCTCTGATGAACTTACTTCTTCGAACTTAGTAGTGTATCTCCCGTAGATTCTGAGCATCTCACACACGTAGTAGCCGCAAAGGTTAGTGCCTGGTGGTTGCTTATAACACTGTGTTGAATAAAATTTATTATGTGCATGCGTCAGTAATTTGAAGTTAAACACAGTATAAAATATCAGCATATATCGAGTATATAATTACCGGCCAATTTGTCTTCACAAGAAGCTTCCTCTTTTGTGGATCCTTGACCGGTCCACCTTGCCTTACATAATTATGGTGTGCTCTTTAGACAAAATAATTACATGTTTACTGAGCAATTGTTTAATTATTCGATAGTAAAAACAGACAAAACTTATTAAATGGTGCATGATAGTACTTACAAATTTAAAATGATGAGGAACTCTTTAAATTTTTCTTGGTTGTAGTGTGCCGGATCAAGCACTACGGTCAAGTGGTCCCGCGGATATACCAGAAATAGTATGTAGTGATCGTTGCGAAAGATCGAAGAGATATGTTAATTGTAGGAGATATTAGTAAAATATCGGTTTTACGGATGAATATTACTTACTGCAACGCATAAGGGACCATTAGGACATCTTTGTCTCTATGCTCGAACATAGCACGACCCAAGTAGAAGGCTACCGCGATCATCTTGTCCCTGTGCAATTGTTTGATGATCGCGTTCTTTTGTTTCTTCGTTTTGCCTTTGAACTCAGCGGAGTCTTCACGAATATGTAACTCGTGTTCCGTCCAGCATATCCTTGTTGGGTTAACGAACGCAGCTGGATAGTTGGTCTTTTTCGCGTCTGCGTATTGCATCCTAAGTAATGCAGAGAGTAATTAATTATTCACAAGTTAGTTTGTAAATCAATTCTTTAATGACATTAAGTTAAGCAGATACTTACAGGAAAAACGTTGCAACGAGATTTATATCCATTTTTCCATCCTGAATAATGCGTGAAGGTCGTTGAAATCGATGACCAGCATCCCATTTGGGCCACGGTGAATGCATCATCGGGACCTTCACGGTAAGCATCTTGAGCCCCAATTTGGATGCCTTTAGGTACCGATCGTGCATTAGCTGATTTCCCGGGGCATGTCTTCCATGACGTGCCATGGCGAGAACGACTTGTCGTACTCGTACTTTGTTGGCACTTCGTCGAAGTCCAATTTTGCGAGTCCTCCGCTATGTTCTTCACGATTGTTATGAGTCCGACAACTTGGTCGGTTGATCCTGTGGCTTGTCAGTCGGCCCCCTCCCCCTAAAAGCCAAGAACCCTAAGTCTCTCGTCTTTGGCCATTAATTACTTGTCAGAGCTTGATCGAATCATCTTTGGGATAATCTGACGAGAGAGCTTGCTCGGACTTGGAAGACTTGTTGTTTGTAGAAGGGGCCTTTGGGGTACCGCCAATGCCGACTGCGGTGTCGGAGGAGATTGGTGAATATGTTGTGCAATGACTTGGGCGACGACATTGGCGAATCGGGACCTTTATCCTTAGGAGGGAGCGAGGTGGGGAAGCATGCCGAGGTGGGGAGCGAGGTGGGGAAGCGGACCGAGATGGGGAGCAAGGTGGGGAAGCAGGCCAAGGTGGGGAGCGAGGTGGGGAAGAAGGCCCTGGTGGAGAGGGCAATGCAGGCGCAGCAGCAATTTGAGGAACCGACTGTATTGGGGATGCTGATGATGTACCGACCAGTAAGATATCTCGTCGATGCCACAGAATGAATTGATTCACCGCATCCCCAAGCAATTCTATCCCTTCAGGTGCTGGAATGTCTAGCTCTAAGCTTTTATGCTCTGCATGCACCTTGGCCACCTGCACCCTTGCATATTCCTTAGGGATTGGAGTGTTGTGAAATTGTCGCGCTGGTATAGCAAGTCCTGTACCCACCTCCTTTCTCTTCCCGGCCCTTCCTATCGGCATGAGGAGGCTGCACGGCGTCGAGCCGTTATGGTATCCACGGGATAGGGTGCGGTGTCAACCGACCCGACGCTCGGGCATGTGTACGTAGGTTCTTCGGATTCTTGAAAGAAGTTAGGGAAGACTTGGCGATTCTGTGCAACAAGAGAGTAGAAATGTTCTTTAACTTGTTTTGCTATCTTTTCTTCAAGTTTATGTTTGTACATGTCCCTTTAATTGTAACTTACAGCTTCCCCAGGAAACCCTTCTTTTCAACTTGTCTTTGACGATACACCCCTTACTCGTCCAGAATGTTCAGGGTTGTCCAATGCAGCTCTCAACTGATCGTGTTCCCTTTTAGCAATAAATTCCCCAGTCTTGTCCTTTTCGGCTATGTCTTTTAGACTTGTGGTCACACGCTCTATATCCGGATCCTCGAACAAGATCTTTCCCTCGTCGGTGACCTGTCCCGTACTGCGTGCCCACACCCAGTTTTTGCTTCTTTCTTTTAGTGCATTCACAAGCAGGGGCTTTCCTTGGGCGGCAAACTGTTCTTCGGTTGCTCGCCACTTCTCTACGTGGCCATCGTAGCCGCTAGGGCCCAACCGGTGCGGGTACTTGTTCCTTTTCGTGAGGTCGGACATCTTCTTCCTCCGTGCTAAGGCTTCAGGGCTTGTCATCTTCGCCACGGACCTATCCCATTCGGCGGGCGTAATCCCGCCGTAGTCTTCGAATGGAGACTTGTTCTTTTGCACGTAGTTAGTGTTCAAGTCCTATTTCCACTGCCTTCACCTCCCCCCAATCATTTTTAATGCAAACTCTTTTCCCAAAGCCTCTGAACCAGGTGGATATACAAGCCACTTCTGCAGCTCGTTTCATATGAAGTTCTTCAAGTTGTCATCCACCTGCTCTCAGGAATCTACATTTAAAGGGTCGTGGGTTTTGGCCAGTACCCCGCAAGCGCTGCTGAACTTTGTCATTGCGACCTTGGGCTCTAATGGCTTCCCATCATGGTTCAGAGAGGTGATATAATATGTCTCCTTGGGGAGTTGGTTCTTACTTCTCTGACCACGTCTTCTTTTTTGACGTCCTCCAGCGCTCGCAGACGTGTCAATTTCTACCGGAGTGGACGTTGCTGTGTCCGTCTCGACTTCAGCAGACCGGACGACAGACTTGGCGGCCTTTCATTTTGAGCGGCGCCTTGCTTCCATCTGTACGTACAACAGATAACGTTAAACGAGATCCTACGATAGGGATCATAACAATATGGCTGGACTTACTGCTTGCTCGATAGGGATGTAGTCTGGGTCTTCTTCAACTGGTGGTGCTGGTGCTTGCATAACTTCGATGAACGGATCGCTTGGTTCAGGCCATGTGCCTTCGCTCGAAGACTTCTCCATTGATTCAACGTTGCGTGCCTCGGAGGGAGCTTTCTCGTTCGACATTTGATCTACGGTTGTTCATAACGCACAACTTGTGAAATTTGTGAACGCACAACTTGTAATATTATCTAATATTAAGGACATGCATAACAAATATAGAGACAAAAACGAATGAAAAAATGTATTTATTTCCTTCTTCTTCTCTTTATTAGATACGAGAGATGAAAATATATATGTTTGTCTATTTTGTCCGTGAGAAGAGGTGAGATTGGGGGAGGAAAAGAGATGAGAGATGAGAGACCGAGGAGAGGGAGAGGAGAGAGGGAGATTAGAACATACCAAGGAGACGGTGGGTATATGTGTTTGAAAATATAAAATCTAACCTAAAATCTAAAATTCATCCTAAAACAAACGACCGAACGAACGAACGACCGACCGATCGACCGAACGGACGGAAGGACGCACGAATCGTTCGTCCGTTCGTTCGTTTGTTCGGTCGGTCGTTCATTCGGTCATTTGGTCGTTCGTTCATCCGTCCGTTCGTCCACATCTGTTCATCCGTTAGTGCACTCATTCGTTCGCTCGTCCGTTCGTTCACATCAACTAATTCACATAAAAAATTTCACAACAACTATTTCACATGAAAAAAATTCATCAACAAAATTCATCAAAAAAATAGCAGTCCATTTTACATTTCCATCAAAAAATTGAAGTCCTACACATCATTTCACACAAAAAAATTCATCGACAAATCCATCAAAAAATAAACAGTCCATTTTACATTTCCATCAATATTAACTAGAGTTCCATCAAATAAATAAAAGTTCATTTTACGGTTATATCAAAAACTCATCAAAAAATTATCTAACATTCATCCAAAATTTATCTAAAATTCATACATAATCCATTCATCCACATTCATTTTCTGTAAATCCATTCATCAGCACATCATATTTTTCTATACTCTACTACTATCCCAAAAACATCCATCACAGTACAATCACATCCATAATCCATTCATCCACATCCATATAATCAACTTAGCATAATCATCTTCTCGCAAGAACATAGCAAACATCCACATTCCCGGGGTGGAGTACTAACCGGTGGCCGGCGGAGGTCGCGCGGGGATGGACAGGCGGCGGTGACGATGAGCCGGTGAAAGGTGAAGATCTTGAGGGCCGCGGTGAAGGGGCGTCGGTGGTGGGGCGGGCGGGAGGCGGTGGAGTGGTGGAGGGCGGCGGTCTCGGTGAAGGTGGCCGTGCGGGCGGGCCGGCGGTGGTGGGTGGTCTTGAGGCCGACGACGGCGACGGAGAGAGAGAGGGGGCGGTGAAGGGGCGGACGACGGCCGGTGAGGTCGGTGAAGGGGCACGGACGGCGGCGCGACAGTCTTGTTGTCGGCCGACGGAGAGAGAGGATGGGGCGGTGAGGCGAGGGTTAGGGATGAGCGGCCGCGGCGGCGGCGCTGGATCTGGCGGCGCAGGATGGCGAACAGGGCGCGGATCCGGCGGCGGCGCTAGATTTTGGCAGCCTGACGGCGCGGTGGTTGTTTGGATTTTCGCCTGGGGACTTAGAAAAATTTGGGAGCCCGCGCGCGAGTATATATAGGCCACCATCTTTCCGTGTGGTCGGCTTAAGAGGCCCGCATGGAAAAACGATCTTCCCGTGCGGGCGGTTTAAGTGACCCGCATGGAAAAACGATCTTCCTGTGCGGGCAGTTTAAGCGGCCCGCACGGGAAGATATTTTCCCGTGCGGGCGCTTTAAGCGGGCCGCACGCGATAATCGACCCCTTCTCTTTTTTTTATTGCATCAAATTGGATATTAATGAAAAAATTATCAAACTGATTCAAAAAATTACTAAATTTTTCCCTACATCAATATATGCTAATTATTGCCTATGGAAAAAATTTTGAAATCAAAAGACAATTCGGGCGTCACTTTCTCTCCAAATCTAAACAATCCTTCTCAACACTTCTAATCTTCTCTCGAGAATCTTCGATTTTGTGAGCATCGTATGTGATAAAATAGTTGAAACCTTCTAAATTTTTTATCACAGCCTCTACGTATAATATCATGACATCCAGACAATTTTCATGATTTTTCGACTTCGTTTGTTATTTATACAATTTTAAAATCATTTGGTCAATAGGTTCCTAATCTTGTTTCATGAAGAAAAATTCAAAATTTATTCTTATTTACAAGATAATAACTCAAGCATGTCTAAACAACATGAATATAATTTTTCCACTAATTTTATTCTATTTTTTAATCACTTGGAGTTCAAATGTGAGACTTGGCAAAAAAATTCATGAAAATAAAATAAATCAAATAAATATAGCAAAACCAATGAAAAAATTACCAAATTTTATAATTAAGAGTTAAATGTTGTATTTACATAGTAGAGAAAGTTTGGAGAGTGGAGAAGAATTTTTTTTCAAAATTTTGCCGAGTGCGAGGGCCCTTAAGCCGACTACACGCGATAACGTATCTCATAAAATATTGGAAGCCGGATCAATTTTTTACCACAGCCTCTACGTATAATATCATGACATCCAGACAATTTTCATGATTTTCTGATTTTGTTTGCTATTTATACAATTTTAAAAATCATTTGGTCAATAGGTTCCTAATCATGTTTGTCACGCCCAGAAATTCACACCAGAATTCCTGCAGCTAATTTGTGCATTACACCCTCGTCCAGGCATCAGCCGAGGTACACAAATCGATGTTATTGATAATACAGAATCCTCGTCTTAGAAACAATATAAAAGACTTACACAAATGCAGCGGAAAGAAAAAATAAAACTGACTTAAGCTAAACTTGACACGAGCGAAGCAGAACGCCAACACCACAGCTAATCCTTGACGGGAACAAGTCTACACCTCCTCGGAGACCTCGATCTCAACCTCAGGCACTGAAGGGGGAAAAAGAAGCAAGGCTGAGTACAACCACCGTACTCAACAAGTCACACCGGAAAAAGGGGACATAATGCAAGATAAATAACAAGGAAAGGGTTAAGAGGCTCAATTTGCATAAACAACATTTGCGAATATAATAACAATATTTGAAGACAGTAAAACAGTAGTAGTATTTAAGCAGTATTAAACAAACACTGTCCAACGCTCAAACCACGTTGCAACAGGCCTATCCATCCACCTGCACTAGTCATATTTCAACATTTTATTCAAATAAATAAGTGGGACTAATCAAGGTGAATCTGGTCGATCGTCCGTAACCGTGGGCACGGCTATTCGAATAGTTTTTTACTCGATCGAGGTGGTGTACAAGCTGTACCCACAAGACACAATCCCACAACACGTTACCGTGCGCCGTGCACCACCATGGTACCCGGAAAGGAACGTGACGGGACCCTTCACATAACTCCCTCTAACCAATCGTACCACACCAAGGTTTCGCCCCATTCCCATCGGGCAATGGGCAGCCCCTCTAGTGCCGCGGTGAATCGGAAGCCGATCAACCCTTAAACCGGGCCGACCCAACTCCATCACGCCCACCCTCTCGGGATACGTTGACTAGAGACGGCTACGCTACGAGACCCACCATTACCCATGCGGCTTGTGGTATGCACGGCATTTCTTCCGGGGTTTCCGAGAACCGGTCCTTAATTGTCATGAGCACGCTAACCAAAGTCCAACCATGTGCTCACGACCCACCTTTTTTCATAATTCAATATTATTAGAAACAGTGTCACAACTTAACATCATCGAGAGTTAACTTCTAGTAATATACTTGATTAATGTGATTCCCTTAAGTGAGCTAGTTGCGCTAAGCAAAACTAAGCAAACCTTAAGCTATCATCTAGTCACATTGCACCCCAAGTTATCAATGGTATAAGATAAACAATCCTATGGTTGAGTACAATAGGTATAAACATCCCATGAAATGACATTCTAAAACATATGCGTATTTGAAAGAAAAAGAGGTATTTACATAAAATAGGTACAATATGGTCAATGTAAGGTATGACTTGCCTTGCTCTGGAGATTGAGGAACCTCGGCGACTACTTCGAAGAGAACGGGTTCGCCAGAAAACTCGGGATCTACACGACAAACAAAGCACTCAACAACACCCTAAAAAGTCTACTGAAACAGCACTGAAAAGTTTTTTTAATGGACTGTTGAAATTTTTTGGATTTAATGAAATTTGAATGGGCTAAAACGGAGCTCGGATTCAAAAGATATGAATTTTAGAAGTTTAATTGCGATTTTTAAACTAAACAAAAAAATTAAAATATTTATTGCGCAATTAAGCCCTCGGGTGACGCAAGCATGGCGCAAGCGCGTAGGTGGCGTCAGGGCGCAGCGGCGCGCGCGATCCACGGTGGACGAGTCCACGGCCGCGGCGGAGAGCGGGGACACGCGGCGCGCATCGGTGAGGGCCGCGGCGATCGGACGGCGGCGGCTTGCGCACGTGGGAACGGTCCGAGATCCGCCGTCCGAAGGATCGGACGGTGAGGATCGCGGGAAGGGTTAGGGTTCGGGCGGCGGCGAGGACGGACACGCGGCGCCATCCGGCGTGCGGCGGCCGGATCGAGCGACGACGGATTGGGCGGGATCGGACGGTGCGGATTCTCCGATCCGGCCGATCGGACGGGCGAGGAAGCGACGCTAGGGTTAGGGTTTTGGGCGGCGGCGGCTCAAGCTCGCCCGCCGGCCATGGCCGCGCGGCGGCCGGCCGATCTCCGGCGGCACCGGCGACGGGCGGCGGAGGGTGCTTCGGGCGCGGAGACCACGGCGAAGAGCGAAACGATGCGCGCGGGAGCGGCTCGGGAGGCAACTGGAAAACCGAAGAGAAAAGGAACGGCGGCGCACTCACCGGCGTTGGAGAAGACGACGATGGCGACGGCGGATTTGGGGCTAGCGGTAGGGAAACAAAGGGGAAACGCGCGGCGAAGGGGAATTTTATAGGGGCACAACGAGACCGAAACGAGCACGGAAACGGCGCGGATTCGTCGCCGTTGTTCACGGATTGGGAGAGAGAGGGAAACAACGGCAACGGATTCCTCGTGGATAGGGTTTCCATCGGGCGCGAGGGTTGCGGAGATGGATGCGGCGTTGCGGGATTGGGCTCGGCATGGGTCCGACGTGGCTCGGGTTCAAACGGAAAGGAGCGGAGCGGCGGCGCGCATGGCGGGGCGGCGGGCGGGCCGATCGGGCGCGGGGACGGGGGACCTGACAGGCGGGACCCACCTGTCGGTGCCTCGCGGGCGAGGGAGGCTCCGCGGACTTGCGCGACACGGCGGGCGTCACGGGCCTCGGCCCACGGCGAAGGCGCGCGCGCGGGCGGCTTGGGCGGGGAGGAACCGGGCCGGCGGCCCAAGAGGGAGAGCGGGAACACTGTGCGGCCCGTACGGAAAAGAAAAAAGAAAAAGGAAAAAGGATTTTTGGGGGCTTAATTAAATCCGATTTCTCATTTAATTGATTAAAAATACTTAGAGTGCTCTAAAAATTTCAATAAAAATCCTGTTAGCGCATTTTGACATGCGAAATTCAAGAAAAATCCTACGATGTCGTTTCCATTTATTAATTGCATTTTAAAATTATTGGTTGGCTCCAGGTTAATTTCAGAAATTCCGATTATTTCAGGGTAAATTATTTAAATAATTTAGGAAAAACCTAGGGTGTGACAATGTTTCATGAAGAAAAACTTAAAATTTATTCTCATTTACAGGATAGTGACTCAAGCATGTCTAAACAACATGAATATAATTTTTTCACTAATTTTATTCTATTTTTTAATCACTTGTAGTTCAAATGTGAGACTTGGCAAAAAAATCATGAAAATAAAATAAATCAAAGAAATATAGCAACAGTTGGCATCATAGCATACGCTCCACTTAAAGGCCCGCACGGAAAAATGCATTATCCCGTGCGGGTCCTTAAATGGACCGCACGAGATAATGCGCTATTATCCGTGCGGTTGTAATGGCGCACGGGATAATCGCATTATCCCGTGCGGTCCTCTAAGCGACCGCATGTAGGATAATATCCGTGCGGTCTCTTAAGTGGACCGCACGGGATAATGCGATTATCCCGTGCGGGCCAATAGCCGCCCCTCCGGGACCGGTTTTTCCACGCGCTACCTCTTATGGCCCGCGTGGAACCTATTTGGGGCCTCGTCCGGAAAAATCGTTTCTCCGGTAGTGCCTTGCACCAATAAGTGTATCTCTTAAGTTATGTATCACAAATTATTTAAGACTTCATATAATGAAAGTTGAAGCTGTTATGTGATAATCTTTTTTATCATAAGTAGGGGTGGTCTACAGATTCTGGTGTCCACGCGTAAGGGGTATAATATATATATTTATGTGTTAAAAAATTAAAAATATACGACAACATATCTTTTCTTCAGCACGAATCTTGTCCCGTCCATCGCGCCGCGTGAAGACTCGAGACTCTAACCGCAAGTCCACAACCATTGTTGCTTACGGCAATGCGTTTCATCGCCTCGAAACTCAGAAGTCAGAACTCGGGAAGAACGGAAGACGGGAACCGCCGCCGAACGTCCAAACCAGTGCTACCGAACACGTATGCCGGCCACCGCCCGTATGCCGGCCACCGCCTACGTCGTGCGCGCCCACCGGCCGCCCATGCGCCAGGCTGCCACCACCTCTTTGTACTCTTTTATGCATATATTTTCAATTATGAGTATGAGATTTGAATAGATCGTTTTTATTTAATTTAAGAATTAAAATTTTCTCGTGTTACTTACCTAATTACATTGTTAATTGTATAATTATTACCAAATTGAATTTTTTGAACGACATATCCTAAGCTAAAATCCAATCGCCATAAATACATGCCATTGTGAACATGTAGTTATATACATCTTTTACTACGTACCATTTACATAAGCTGCATAATTTTAGCAGGGATACTGAGTGCTAAAGCAAATTAAAGCCCACAACTTTTGCTTACTGGTCCTCTGAGCGGCTGAACCCTAATTAAACAGCACCGATCATGCATGGTGGATTTTAGGGGCCATGATGTCCAAAGAAAGAACGGGCGGTGGTGCCTTCATCAACCGGCCCCCGCGCCGTCCACATTGGCATTACTATCAACTTCCTGTAGCCATCTGAGCATATGTTCTTGTCCATGTCTTTTCCCTTCCCACCCTACTATAGATGCGTAGTACAACACAGTACTCGCGAGTAAATAGCCCGGGGGGCCGGCCTTCTTCTGCATCCCGGGACACGATTCGTTGAGCTGTTTCCGAAAGATCATCCTCTTCTTGTGTGTGTTAACAACCTTTGGTTGCCATGTTACCTTCCCCCTGTTGGTCCGGCTCGTGGTCCATTGCTAGCTTAGATGTATGTGATATTATGACTTTTCGGATGTATTTTGGGGCCAATAATTTGGCTTGCTTTGTGAATCTGTGATGGTTGTATCCTACATTATTGGAGCGAGCGTGCTGATCAATTATTTGTGAAAATTGCTCTTTGTCGATCGATCTTCCGGTGAAAACTTCTCTCTTTGTCCCTCTCTGGAGTCATGTCGTTGTAGAACATGTGAGTTCGAACCTTTAAAAAATTTCGAGCACGTGTATACATAAAAATATTTGTGCTGTCTCTTTGAAATGATATCCAATCGATAGCTTTGTCATAAGAAAATACAGTGAAATATTTACATATTTAACTATTTTTGTCTGTTTCTCTTAATAAACTAGTTGAGTGGCCCACGCAAGAGTGGCCACGCAATTCCATGACTACCATCGAAAAAATATTTTTTTATATATAGAATGACTATAACAATTTTCATGTCTTGAATTTAAGATGATCGAGCATCTCTGATGAACTTATTATCCTACACCATTCAATTGTGATTCTATAAAACAAATTCCTCTACTTTTATAGTTTTTTAGAAGTCCCACCAGCCACCACCATCATCCTTTTGCTCGTATGCATCCTATATCTCCTCTTTGTTTTCATTGCCGCCCCTTCGATCCTCCTTCAGCAACAGCTGTCACTTTTCTCTACTTTTTTTCCTCCCTTCACTTGACTGTCTGTCGCTACTCTTCTTTATTAGGCACATTAAAAAACCAATCTTATCATCATCAAGATTTTGTTTTTTAGTTTTTAAAAGGTGTCACTGCCTACGCACTCCTTTGTGGCCCCTCGGTTCGCTCTCCCATGGCAAGTGACGTCTCCCTATATCTTTGCATCCCTCTGCTCACTTGTCCACTGCTACTCATATTCAATAGGAACCTTACAAAATTGAGTCGATATTTCGTTTTTATAGTATGTACAATTTGCCGCCACCACCTTATTTATTTGCCATCCCTCGGCTCTCTATCTCATGGCAACCATTGTCTCTCTGCTCCTTTGATGCTCATCCACTTGTTTGCTTGCCCCGTTGTCTCGCATCTTAGTTATCATCGGCACCTTGTAAAATCGACCCTTATCATCGTTGGGGTTTCTTTGTATAGTTTTTAGAAGCCGCCTTCGCCACTTTACTTTTTTGTTGTCCCTCGGCTCGCTCTCCCATGACAACCACTGCATCCCTGCTCCTTTGTCGCTAATCCTCTTATCATTTTGCATCGACGCTATCAAAATCAAAACTTATCGTCGCCATGATTATGTTAGAAGTATCGCCAACTGTTGCCGCCACCATATCCCCTGCCTTTCTAGTTTTCCGCCCGTCAAGTTGCCCTCTTGCAGCTCATCCTTTTTGTCACTAGAGTAGCTCACCCTCCTGCGGCCCTAGTAAAACTAATTTATGGATTTTTTTTCTAATTGTCAATCCTAGACTTAAATTATATTTTTGTTAGTTTTAATGATTTTTAAGTGTATTTGTAGAATCCAATTTTTGAAAATGTTTTATTTTTTATTCCGAATTTTATTAATCTTACTTTTTGGATATTTATAGATTATATTTAGCAATAGACTCTTGTTGGTATGTAGTATTTACTTATTTAATTTTTATATGTTTATTTCAAATTTTAATGATATTATTTGGAATTTGTCTAAAATTTTAGTTTCAGGATTTATTTTGTTTCTTAGTTATAGTTTTAAGTAATATTGTGTTGTGTTCTAGATGGACTTTTTTATTTTCCTTTTTTATTTCGAATTTAGTTGTTTCTAATTATTCCTTCTTGAACTCTTTTATCGCATTCAGATCTTGTTTTTATTATATTTTTATTTTGAATTTTAAATATTTTTAAAGTTTACTTAATATTTTTATTGAAATCCAGTTTTAGAATTTATTTTATTTTTATCATAATTTTAATTAATCTCTTGTATTTTAGATAGATTGTTCTTTCAATATTTTTTATTTTTTTATTTTGAATTGCAGTTATTTGTGTGTTGTATTTATTCTCATTTTTTATTAATTTGAGAATTTCTAACCTCCTCAGAAAACTTGGTGTCTCTTTTTCGAGTTGTAGATGGAGTGGATGCACCTCCATCAATTTTCTAGCCCATGACTTGGGTTGGCACATGGTATGTACATTCAAATCTATCATAAATGTCTCGTGCAACAATAGTATTATCAATTAGAAAATCATGAGATACAAAAATTAAGAATGCATAGATTTGAAACTGAAGATGCGGTTATGACCAGTTAATTTTGGAGATGTCACGCGATGAGAAAAACCAAAAGAACACTTAAGACAAATGGAATAAACCATGGAACACTTGAAGTTAAAAAATAAAACCATAAGAGCACTAAGAACTACTAAAAACCCTCATAAGAAACGGTTTATAGGTGCTGGTTTATTTAAAATCGACATTCCCACCTCCCGTGGGCTAAAAAAATGAACCGACATCTTTGAACAACAATAGATGCCGATTTTAAGAAAACCGACACATATGCTATTGGTACTTAGTTTTTTAAAAAACACACCTATAAAAAATTATAGGTGTCGTTTTTTAAAAATCGCGCCTATACCAAACTGAGCCGAACCGACGAACCGAGGCATTTTCGGTCTTATCCACTCACCCGCATCTCTCTTTCTCTCCCGCGCTTCTCTCTCGTACTTGCCTTGGTCTCTCTTTCTCTCCCACGCCTCTCTGTCTCTCGCGTATCTCTCTGTCTCTCTCTCGCGTGGCGCGGTCGAGCGACAGCCCGGTGGAGGTGGCGGTGGCGTCGGCCACGCCTCCCTCCGCCGGATCGGCGGGAGGGGAGACGACGGGCTTCGATGGCGGCGGGCGACGCTCCTCCCCTCCGCGATCGGCGGGAGGAGGTGGCAACCTTTGGTGACGGTGGCAGCAGTGGCCGCACCCTCCTGTCCACCAGATCCGATGGGAGGGGAGGTGGCAGTGGCTGCAGCAAGAGGGAAGGAGACTCGCCCCTCCTCCTCTCCTCTCCATCCAGGACGACAACAGGGGTGGAGTAGGACGTCAGCGCCATGTGTTCATTTGTTCATTTCATGTTCATGTGTTCATTTGTTCTTTGATGTTGTTGATGTTCATGTGTTCTTTGATCTTTTCGGGTTGAAGGGGAGCTACTCGATGCATCGGCTCGATTCGAGGCGATGCATTGAGCCATTTTTTGGATCGTGGAACCTCAAAACCGGCACATTTGAGAAACCATAAAGATGCCGACTAACAGGTGTCAGTTGGGAAACCGACACCTATAGAGGTTTCCAATCGGTACCTACAACTATTTCTGTAGTTGTGAAACAATTTGTTAAAGAGATTCGATGATATGTCTTTTAAGATTTAATTTAGGTTCAATGTCTTAAAATTACCACTATGCGTGACAGACGCATCTTGCTATTCATGTGAAATGAGCATGGGTCAACACACGAGTAATAGTTGAAGTTTAGTGTATTCAGTTGAACTAAAATGGATCTATTACTATGGTAGATTTGGCCAGGCCCATCCCTGCTCATTGGTATTACTCTCCATCCAAACCTCCTCGTCTACATGGAACGACCTTCATGTCTTGTTTACGTGACCTCTTATCCTCCAAATCTGACTTTATACATGCATGACATTACTATACAGTTAGATGTGGAAAGGTATAGTGTACTAATAAAGCAAACAACGATAAAGTTAAAGATATGTATCGATGCCAGTAGAAAACAATAATGGGTAGTCAATATATGCTACTCTTTTGTCTACAGTGCCTTAGTGCCTTTCTTCCCAGCTAGCCTGCTTTAACTTCCTTGCTGCACGGCCAGCTCGATCAATGCACCGTCGTTGAACATCAAATTCAACCGGTTGGTTTACTCGCGTCTTTATCCCTAGCAGCAGCATGGCATCACAAAAGATCATGTGGCATGTAAATAAATTACTCCCGTTTTTTCGACCATAGGTAAAACCGTTAACACAGCTCCGAATCGTGCGGGGGAGATGCTGAGATGCGGCGTGACATCGGCACGTCGCTCATCGCATCCAGCCATCCAATCATCCTTCCCCGGCCGGAATATAACATCATCGATCCACGCTACGAGGACGCGCTGATCATGTCATCTTTGTACTCGACCGTGTATACGACTGTTGACGCATGCATGCATGCAGCTGCCAAAAATTTGATGCCCCCCCTGCGGCCCTGCGCGCGCCAGGCTGCCACTCGCTGCGGCGCTGCCCACTGTTGACTACTGATGAATGATGCGCCACGCCAACCATACGCGAGCGCGACGGATGATGCATGCATGAAAGCATAATGCGCTAGCTCGCCGTCGGCCCGTGGGGAGAGAGGCTGGCTGGCAGCTGTGCATGAGCTAGTACTACTGTTAACTATACGAACAGGCCGAACAGGGAGTAAAAGAGGAAAGAACTCCCCGGCTGGACGCCCGGCCGGCTGGCTGGCTCGTCGTAGTGACGCAGGAGGGAGGCAGTGTGCAGTGTGCAGCGCCGCAGCGGTAGTAGAGGCGGGGGTGTTACGTCCACCTCGCCCGCTCGCTTTCGCGCTCGCTTTTATCGGGTGTGCGGGTCTCTCAAGCACAGCAGTGACAGCACTGCGCTGCTAGCTGCTGCCCTCCTCGCCCATGGCCCTGCCTGCCTTCCTGCCTGCCTGGCGACGCCCTGCCCCTGCGCTGCGCCATCTTGTTCCATTCCCTGGACCGCGTCCATGCCTCTGCCGGTTCTCACGACTTCCCGATCTCTGCGTATCATACTTTAACAAATCTGCAGTACTACTAGTAAATTGCGGATTTCGCACCACCTAGATTGACATGAGTTGTACTACTCCATGGATATAGTAGAACTTTTGACAGAACGCAGAGAGTCAGTCCAATGCAATTTAGTATACTGTCAACTTCTATAGTCCGGAGTTCCGGACTAGCACAGCAGGCCCGTGCTGATCTGAGACTGTGAGCCTGAGAAGCGAGAACGGCACCACTCCGCTAGTCTAGCTGAGCAGCAGTGAATACTGTACATATGTACCGCTCAGATTTACTGTAGAGCTTCACCCAAGCCATTGCCTCCTTGGGCGATCGATGAGCGCCTGGCTGGACTAACAACATCACTGTAGCTCTACCCTGCCATATGTAATGAAAATTTAGGCAATGTGTTAATTAAAGATTCTGCTACGAGCCTAGGAGGTGTCAGGTAGGAAAAATGATCACTAGTTCTTTTATGACCGTAGTGTCAAAAGTCAAATTGCATGCAATTCTTGGAGAGCTGATTTCCTTTCCTTTTTCTTTCATGAAGAACTCTCTTCGGCCATACGGTTGACATTGATAGACAGTTCTTCTTATTCAAAAGTTTAGTGCAAAATATAAAAAGAAAATATAACTCATGCTTAAAGTATCTTTTAATAAAAAAATTAAAGCTATTTATATATTTTTCAATAAAACAAATGATTAGACTTCAAGGTTAAAGTCAATTGTGTCAAGACCGAGGGGAGTGCTTGTAAAAACCTTGCATAGAATAGCTACTCCACTTTGCCGGTTCTAGAATTTTGTGTCACCGTGGAGTATCGAATAGATTGTTGCCGGCTAAAAAAAAGCTCATTTGGAACACAGGAATCAAAAAACACAGGAACATAAAAATGTAAGAATCAAAATGGCATGTTTAGTTGATCTTAGGAATTTTAAAATGTAGGAATTGTGCGAATTTGTTGTTTGGACGCTTCATAGGAAAAGTACAGGATTTTTGGAGAGCGATAGTCTCAAGGAAAGCTTCTCATAGTTGATCTTAGGAATTTTAAAATGGAATTTTGTGAATTTTGTTATTTGGACGCTTCATAGGAAAATTACAGGATTTTTGGAGAGCGATAGTCCCAAGAAAAGTTTCCCATAAGGTATAACCTCAAGTTAGAAATCCTCGAAAATTTTCATGATTCAAGCCATTTCATAGGAATTTTGTAGAAATCTCAAATGCTCATACTTTGGAGCACCTATGAAAATCATTCATAGGATTTCAATCTTAAAAAGTCTCCTGTTTTTTATTTTCTTCGCCCTAAATTAAATTTTTTACGATTCAGTTTAGAACATAATTAAGTTCTCAACCCTTTCCTAGTTGTAAGCTATTTTTGACTTTAAGACACTTTTGCAACTATATTTTCTCGTATGTCCTACACTATTACAGTTTTGTTTTTTCTGGACGAGACCTCAATAGTTTCTAGACGGGCCATAAGTGGCAGCGGTTGGACCACACGGGATAATGCATTATTCCGTGCGGCCCACTTAAGGACTCGCATGGGATAATGCATTTTCCCGTGCGGGCCTTTAAGTGGACCGCACACGATGATGCACCATAAAACAGCTGCCCAACCCAACAGTATCACATTTAACATGGTGTTTCTCTCTAAAAAAGGCAATTATAAGGGGAAGGTTTTATACTTGAATTTTTCAATTAAAATCAATACAAAAGGTACTATACTTGATCTTCTCTTCTATTTGCTTCCATTTTTAAAAATTTTTTATTGGTTAAATGCAAAGATATTTGAACTTTTTTAACTCGGTTTCTCTCTCCAAAAATAGGCAATTTCTTTTGGTGGGAGGTTTTAGACTTGAAATCTTTGATTGAAATCAATATACAAAGTAACATGCTTGATCATCTCTTTCATTTGCTTCCGTTTTTGTAAAATTTCATTGGTTGAATGCGAAGATATTCAAACTTGTTTGAATTGTCATTTTGAGCTTTTTTTGTAATTTATAGGTCAAATATTTTTTTATTGAACCTTTTTTTGGTAACTAATATTGTCTCAGTATTATTATTTGCTCTGAATGAGGTTTTAGTTATAAAGTAGGATTTAAGTTTAATTTGTTTATTTAGAAAATATCGACAATATAATATTAATTTATGTTGTGAATTTTTTTAGATGGACTGGACATGGATGTATGAGACACGGAGAACTCATCCGGTGTTCATGAGAGAAACATCAACATTTATTGATAAGGCTAAGGCACACGCTAACGAGGGAGAATAGAAAGGATATTTTTGTTCTTGCGTGGATTGCAAGAATCAGAAGATGTGAAAAGACCCGAATGTAATTCTCGGACACATAATTTAGCGTGGATTTGTGGAGAAATACACAGTTTGGATTTATCACGGGGAAGTCGCCCATCCTGAAAAGATTCCTGATATTTGGTTCGATGAGGCAGAGAATTTTATAATTGAGGACTGTCCCGTGAAATGACGGGTGATTTTGGCGGCTCTGGTTTTGACGATGCAGAGGTTGATATTGATCTTGATCTTGAGGATATGTTGCAGCACGCTGAACCAGAGGTCCTAACAGAGAAAGCAAGAGATTTAAACAATTGGGAGGCGTTGCAGAAATCAGCGAAAGATCTTTTGTACGATCAATCAAAGGGATGTGACATGGATTATACAGTGTTACGGTCGGTGCTAGAACTTCTTAGATTGAAGGCCAGACATGAATGGTCTGATACTAGTTTCAACGACTTGATAGGTCTCCTGAGAGCTATGCTTCCTAAGCCTAACTTGTTGTCAGCTAACACCTATCAAGCCAAGAAACTGATATGTCCATTATCACTTGGTGTGCAAAAGATCCATGCATGTATTAATCACTATGTACTTTATCGCAAGGAATACGCTAACTTGGACAAGTGTCCAACTTGTGGGACGAGTAGGTACAAAAAGGATAACAGTGCCGCCGATAGTGATGTTGCCGAACCAAATGCATTGGTCGAGCCAGGAAAAAAGATTCCGGCCATGGTGATGTGGTACTTGCTAGTGAAAGATCGCATGAAGCGATTGTTCTCGAATCCCACCGACGCCGAGTTGATGAGATGGCATCAAGAGGGTCGAAAGACGGATGGTATGATTCGATATCCCGCCGATGCTCGACAATGGAGAAACTTTGATTCGAAGCACCCAGAATTTACAAATGATCCGAGAAATGTTAGGTTTGCGTTGAGCACGGATGGAATGAATCCGTTTGGTGATCTCAGCATCTCACAGAGCACTTGGTCTGTTCTGCTCACCATGTATAACCTTCCGACATGGTTATGTCAGAAGCGAAAGTATATTTTGTTGACTATCCTTATACAAGGGCCAAAACAGCCTGGCATCGTCCTATATGTGTTTCTTGAACCTTTGATGGAGGATATGCAAGAAATATGGGAAGAGGGTCTACGATTGTTTGATGCGTACTGCCAGGAGTATTTATTCTGTGTGCTATCATATTTGTTACTATAAACGATCTATCAACGAATTTTTCCCTCTCCGGACAGATTAAAGGAAAGACCGGATGTCTGATATGTCTGGACAACACATCGTACATATACCTGACCTCATCAAAAAAGTTAGTTTACATGCGTTTCTTACTACAGAAGCATAGCTATCGTGCAATGGATACCTTTTTTTGACAAAACTGTTGAGGAAGGTACTGCCCCCGAAGCAAAGGATGGTTCCACGGTGTTAAAGCTGACAAAGAACATAAAAGTCATGTTCGACAAGGGAAAGACAGCTTCAGGCAAGAGGAAGAAAGAAGTAGTAGAAAACATGTTGTCCTTCAAGAAACATTCAATCTTTTTCAAGTACCTGACGTACTGGAAAGACCTGGAGATTCGACATGCCATCGATGTCATGCACCTCGAGAAAAACGTGTTTGACAGCAACATCGGGACTTTACTTGACATCCCTAGTAAAACAAAGGATGGGTTGAAGTCATATAATGATGTGATCAATTTGGGCATAAAGAAAGATCTTCACCCAATAGATCTACCAAATGGTAAGATTGAGATTCCACCGACATGCTACTCAGTGACACTAGAAGGAAAAAAAGCTTTCTGTAAATGTCTTCATGGATTGAAAGTGCCGACTGGATTCTCATCAAATATCCGGAAACTAGTATCAATGAAAGATTTGTCGATTTCTGGATACAACGCTCACGACTGTCATAAGATGCTTACGGTATTCCTCCCTATCGCTATAAGGACGGTGAAACCAGTGCACACCAAGGTAGTGATAACAAAGCTGTGCTATTTTTTAATCGAGTTTCAGAGAAAGTTTTTGATCCAGAAGAATTAGGACCCCTTCAGAAATTCGCAGTCGAGACAGCTTGTCAGCTAGAGATGTTTTTTCCTCCATCGTACTTCGACATGATGGAACATCTCATTGTTCACATTGTCCCTCAAATTATTGAACTTCTTCCTCTATACCTAAATCAAATGTGGGCGTACGAGCGATACATGGCTGTTTTGAAAGGGTATGTCCGTTATCATGCTCATCCGGAGGGCTCGATGATAGAGGGTTACACAACTAAGGAGGTTGTCGAGTGTTGCCTAGATTATATGAAAGATGCTAACCTCATTGGGATACCAGTGTCTCGACATGATGGAAGGTTATCTAGGAAGGGTACTGTGAGAAGAAAATGCTTCTACGACAACGATTACAAAGCGGTATCAGATGCACACAGCTGTGTTCTTCAATAACTCGCCATCGGTGCGCCCTACATTGAGCAACACACTTCCGAGATCAGAGCATGCAATCCTGGGTGATCCGACGATTAGGTTTCAAAAGAACAAAAGCACACTTTCCCCAATGGCTAAAGGATCAAAAGCTACCGTCTGATGAATCACTCGAGGAAAAAACGATAGAAAGACTTGCAGCTGGCCCAACAAGCCTTGTGACCTCATGGCAAGGGTATGACATCGGTGGATATTCTTTTTACACAAACAAAAAGACAGGAAAAGCTCGGCGTAAGAACAGTAGGGTTCATGTCGAAGCGTTGGATGCAACAGGGTAGAAGAAATCTTACTAGGGATCATACAAGAAATATGGGAACTTGACTACAGTTTAAACATTCAGATCCTTGTTCTCAGATGCCATGGGTGAAAGACATCATTGTAGATAAATTTGGATTTACATGTGTTGAACGGAGTAAAATTGAACACAAGGATGATCCATGGGTCCTTGCCGAGCGTGTTGCACAAGTTTTTTATGTGAAGGATCCTTCCGATGAAAAGATGGACATTATTGTATCGGGCAAGCAACACATCATTGGTACTGACAACATTAAAGACGCGTCCGATTATAATCAATACGATGTCATTTCGTTATTCACAGATCTTTCTACGCGGATGAAACGCATTGAGAGTGTCCTCGACGAATCAAAGTTTGCATCAGTGCGGAAGGATGTTAATCCAAAAATTGTGAAACGTTAGTTTGTTTTTTGTGTATAATATGTTTTTCGAGCGAATATATCAAACTTATGGTGTTACGAGTGAATGTGTATCAAAGTAATATGTGCAATGATAAAATTAATATATGCAGTAATTAATAAAATTAATATGTGCATTGATATATTTATTAGTTTTCTAGTTTTTACATGGGACAATTAATATGTAAGTCAAAGAAATAGTATTTACATTAATTAATAAAAGTAATATGTGCAATGATAAAATTAATATATACAGTAATTAATAAAATTGGACACAAGCATTGATATATTTTATTATTTTTTAGTTTTACATTGGATAATTAATATGTTAGTCAAAGAAATTAGGGGGTCGATTTTCCCGTGCGGGCCGCTTAAGCCGCCCGCACGAGAAAATCAACCCCTATAATACCGCGCGGCCTCCCGAAAAGTTTCTAAGTCCCAAGCGAATATTTCGAAACTCAAAACGCCGTCAGGCTGCCCAAATCCGCCACTGAGATCCGCCGTCCTCACCCCGCTCCCTCTCTCTCTCTCGCCGCTCTCTGCCGTCGACGCCGCCGCCCTTACCGACGCGTCCTCACCGAGATCCGACGTCGCCGCCCTCAACCGACGCCCTCACCGCCGCCCTCACCTCGCTCCCTCTCTCTATCTCTCGCCGCTCTCTGCCGCCATCACCGCCGTCCTCATCGACGCGCCATCACCGAGATCTGACGCCGCCGCCCTCAACCGATGCCCTGACCGACACCGGCGCCCTCACCGCCGTCCTCACCTCGCACTGCCGTCACTGCCGCCCGGTGCCGACACCCCCACCGGCCTCACCGACGCCCTCAACCGGCCTCACCGCGCGCCCTCACCGGCCTCACCGTCGCCCGGCGCCGCCGCCCTCAACCGGCCTCACCGCCGCCCTCAACCGCTCACGGCAGCCGCTCCTCAACCGCGCGCCCGGCCCCTTCACCGCCCCTAAGGTATGAATGGAATTTTTTGAATATTGTTAATTTTTGTGAATGATGAAGGAATGAATGGATGGATGAAATAAATGAATGGATGAATGAATGAATTTTTGTGAATGATGAAGTGATGGCTATATTGTTTGATGAATTATTTGTGCAGCATTATTGGATTGCAAATTTACAAGTTTATATTTGGTTGCACACAAAGTGTTCGACGAAATGCCCACAAGGGTTAGAATTGGCTAGGGTTGTAAAAATTTGTAAATTTAAGTACTAGTAGCAGCATAGTAGTAGTAGTACAAGTGATGGATAGGATGTTTGATGATTTAGTTAATGTATGATGAATTTTTGATATTTTTGATATAACTTTAAAATGAACTGTTATTTATTTGATGAAACTATAATTAATTTTGATGAAAATGTAAAATGGACTTTTTTTGATGGCACTATAATTAATTTTGATGTGAAATAGTTGTTGTGATTTTTTTGTGAATTAGTTGATGTGAAATAGTTCATGTGAATATTTTTGATGAATTTTAGATTTTAGGTTATATTTTAGATTTTAGGATTCCCTACCGAACGACCTACAAATCTAATCTCCCTCTCTCCTCTCCTTCTCCTCGGTCTCTCATCTCTCATCTCTTCCCCTGCCCCTATCTCACCTCTGCTCACGGAGGCGTCCGTTATCGGAGACCCCTATACGAAAGCGTCAAATGTATGCATATGTATAACTTACATTTGACTATTTGGTCTAGGGGTCTCCGATAGTGGAATTGCCAGTGCCCCTTGAACTTCATGCTCCTATAGTGGATATAGTCTTGTTTTTCTGAGAGCAAAAAAATATAGTCTCTTAGAAGTTAACATATGGTCAATATAGAAAAACCTAAAGAGAAGAAGAAGGACAAAATACAATTTAGGCGTGTTGAAGGCTGAGTGGCTATCGAAGATCTCCGCATCAAACCTTGTGTCAAAGGTCACAATGGAGATCTTCTGGTAGCCACCCTACCTACCACAACGCCTCATGCTATTACAGATATAGTCTTGTCGTTCTGAGAGCAAAAAAATACAGTATCTTAGAAGTTAAAATATAGTCAATATAGAAAAACCTAAAGAGAAGAAGAAGGAAAAAATAGTATTTCACAAATTGTGTGTTATGAATGACTGTAGATCAAATGTCAAACGAGAAAGCTCCATCGGAGGCACCCAACGTTGAACCAACGCAAGATTCTTCAAGCGAAGGCACATGGCAGACACCAAGTGATCCTTTAGTCGAAGTTACGCCAGCACCACCGGTTGAAGAAGACCCCGACTATATCCCTATTGAGCAAGCAGTAAGTCGAGCCGTATTATTATGAACTGACCGGTGTACCTCGTAGGATCCTGTTTAACGTTTTCTGTTGTACGTACAGATGGAAACCCGGCGCCGCTCAAAAAGAAAGGCCGCCAAGTCTGCCATCATAGCCGAAGTCGAGACAGACACAACAACGTCCGGTCCGGTAGAAACTGACACGTCCGCGAGCGCTGGAGGACGTCAAAAGAGAAGACGTGGTCAAAGAAGTAAGAACCAACCCCAAGGAGACATACTATATCACCTCTCTGAACCAGGATGGGAAGCCAGTAGAGCCCAAGGTAGCAATGACAAAATTCATCAACACTTGCAGGGTACTAGCCAGAACCCACGGTCCTTTAAATGTAGATTCCTGGGAGCAGGTGGATGACAATCTAAAGAACTTCATGTGAAATGAGTTGTAGAAGTGGCTTGTATATCCGCCTGGTTTAGAGGCTCTGGGAAAAGAGTTTGCCATAAAAACAATGGCACAACGGTGGAGGCAGTGGAAATCGAACATGAACACTCACTACGTGCAAAAGAACAAGTCTCTATTCGAAGACTACGGTGGTATTACGCCCGACGAATGGGATAGGTTCGTGGCGAAGATGACAAGTCCTGAAGCCTTAGCGCGGAGGAAAAAGATGTCTGACCTCACAAAAAAAACGAGTACCCGCACCAGTTGGGCTCTAGCGGCTACGATGGCCACGTAGAGAAGTGGCGAGCAACCGAAGAAAAGTTTGCCGCCCAAGGAAAGCCCCTGCTTGTAGATGCACTAAAGGAAAGAAGCAAAAACTGGGTTTGGGCATGGAGCACGGGCTAGGTCACCGACAAAGGAGAGATCCTTTTCGAGGATCCAGATATCGAGCCTGTGACCACTAGTCTAAAGGACATTGCGGAAAAAGAGAAGACCGGGTAGTTTATTGCCAAGAGGGAACACAATCAGTTGACAGCTGCACTGGGCAACCCCGAACATTCAGGACGAGTAAGGGGTGTATCGTCATGGACAAGTTGGAAAGAAGGGTTTCCTGAGGAAGGTGCAAGTTACATGAAAACGGGACAGGTACAAACACAAACTTGATGAGAAGATAGCAAAACAAGTTGAACAACATTTCTACTATCTTGTTGCACAGAATCGCCAAGCTTCCCTAACGTGTTTCAGCAATCTGAAGAACCCACAGTACAGATGCCCAGCAGCGTCGAGTCAGTTGACACCGCACCTTATCCAGTAGATACCATAACTGTCCCGACACCATGCAGCCTCCTCGTGCCGATAGGAAAGGCCGGAAAGAGAAAGGAGGTGGCTTCAGGATTTGCTATACCAGGGCGACAATTTCACAACACGCCAATCCCTAAGGAATATGTAAGGGTGCAAGTGGCCAAGGTGCATGCAGAGCATAACAACTTAGAGCTAGATATTCCAGGACCTGAAGGGATATAATTTCTTGGGGATGCGGTGAATCAGTTCATTCTATGGCATCGATAAGATATCCTGCTGGTCGGTCCACAGTCAGCATCCCCAATCTAGCCGGTTCCTCAGATTGTTGCTGCACCTGCACCACCTTCTCCACCAGGGCCAGATTCGCCACCTAATCTGCTTACTTCCCCACCTCCCTCCCCCTAAAGATAAAGGTACTGATTCGCCAAAGCTGTCAGCCCCTGAAGTCGTCACAGAACAACCTCCAACCGATGTTCAAGATATTCATCAATCTCCTCCGACACCACAGTCAGCTTTGACGGTACCTGAAAGGCCTCTTCTGAAAACAATAAGTGTTCCAAGTCCGAGCAATCTTGAACCTCATCAGTTTATCCAAAAAATGGTTAGATCAACCTATGATAAGAAAGAAATGGTCGTATACGAACAAAACTTAGTGTTTCAGGCTTTTGGGGGGAGATCGCCGATTGACAAGAAGCATGATCAACCTCCAAAGTTGTCGGATTCACAACAATCGGTGAAAAAACAAGCGGAGGACCTGCAAAACTGGACTTCGAACGAAGTGCCAACAAAGTACGAGTACGACAAGCCGTTCCTGCCGTGGCACGTCATGGAAGACATGCCCTGGGAAATTAGGCTTATGCACGACTGGTACCTAAAGGCATCCAAAGTGGGGCTCAACATGATTACTGTGAAGGTCTCGGATAACGTTTTCACCAGTGGACCAAATGGGATGTTGGTAATCGATTTCAACGACCTTCACGCATTATTCAAGATGGAAAAATGGATATAAATCTCGCTGCTGCGTTTTGCCTGTAAGTATCAATCGCACTTAATGCCATTAATGAATTCATTTGCAAACTAACTTCTAAATAATTACCCGATGTATTACTTAGGATGCAATTCCACGACGTGTCAAAGACCAACTATCCAGTTGGATACATTAACCCAATAAGGATATGCTAGACGAAACACGAGGTTCATGTTCGTGCAGATTGCGATGAGCTCAAAGGCAAAACGAATTCCCAAAGAGACGAGACCATTAAAAAAATACACAAGGCGAAGATGGTCGCGGTAGCACTCTACTTGGGCCAAGCTATGATCGAGTACAAAGACAAAAATGTCCTAATGGTCCCTTATGTGCTGAGGTACGTAATATTCTTTCGTACAACCAATAGTTTCCTATGATATCACCTGCAATTAACATATCTCTTATATCGCATCGATCGCTACATACTTTTTCTGGTATATACGCGGGACCACTTGGCTGTAGTGCTTGATCCGGCACACTACAAGGAGGATTCAAAGAGTTTCTCGTCTTGTTAAATTTGTAAGTACTATCATGCACCATTTAATAAGTTTTGGCTGTTCTTACTCTCGAAGAAACAATTGACTGAAACAATTATTTTGTCTACATAGAGCACACACACATTATGTAAGACATGGTGGACCGATCAAGGATCCACAAAAGAAGAAGCTTCTGGTGAAGACACAATGGCCGGTAATTATATGCCCGCTATATGCCGACATTTTATACTGTGTTTAATTTCAACTATTGACGTACGTATACAATTTTATTCAACACAGTGTTATAAGCAACCACCAAGCATTAGCCTATGTGGCTACTACGTGTGCGAGATGCTAAGAATCTACGGGAGATACACTACAAAGTTTAAACAAGTAAGTTCAGAGAAAATATCTTTCTACACGTTAAGATCGATCTTGTATAATTTTTCTAATCGTATCTATGTGTATTCTTTCTTAAACAGATCGAGTTCGTTCCAGTTGTAGCGAACCGGTTTGACAATCAAATCATGCTCAACTTGGTTGCAGATACTTGTCGTTTCAGCTGTCGTGATATCTGCAACCATTTGGGCGATTTCTATGATCCGGAGAGCGAGCTTGCGACGGACGATAAATTTAAAAGACTTGAGAAGTGGAAAAAAGACCATCTGTAAATTGCGAGACTATTGTAATTTGCGAGACAAAACTTGATATGTATATAAACATGCATGTATGATGTGTACATTTATATCTTTTATGAGAAAATAATATAACTAAATATTTTTTCTCGTGCGAAATATATATATATATATATATATATACGTGCATCTCAATCGACCGATAATATTACTGAGAGAGGAGAGAGAGAGGACAGAGAGGAGAGAGGGTGATCAGAGAGGACACTAGAGAGAGCTTTACAGATAAAATAATGGGCACGAGAGGCAATCTTCCCGTGCGGTCGACTTAACGAACCGCACAGGAAGATTGATTATCCGATGCGGTCGGGTAAATTGGACTGCACAGGATAATCGATTTTTTCGTGCGGGCCGCTTAAGTCGACCGCATAGGATAATCGATCTTTCCGTGTAGTTGGGCCACCCATACACGAAAATGGTATTTTTTCATACCTTCTCGCACGTGTAGGCAGATCTTCCGTATGAAAAGATGTCTTTTGGCCCGTACGAAAAAAACGTTTTTCCAATAGTGCTTGCAGAAAAATGTTAGTATGCCTCTCATAAATGTATAAACAAGGAGTAAGCAAGTTGTTTGAGTTGTTTTCTCAATTCATATACGCAAGTCTAAACAACTTACCTTTAAAATCAGCGCGAGTACATATTTTTCACGAAAGGTGCACATACATACGCATCATTGCCTGCGCACGCGCACATCCACGAGTACAACCCTTAATACACGTTTAAAAAGAAGGAAAAAGATGGAGATCGATGACAAAATTTCTAATCTACTGAATTCATGTTTAAAGCGTACTCGCATGGCGCAACAGCAACTAAGCGCTGTGCTGAATTAGCCCTCCTGTACTCCAGTCGGCCTTTCGGAGAGCCGGACGCCGTTGTCCGATCAGCTCGCGTGAGAGCCTCTAATCCACTGTTCCACGGAACGCGGTCGCAGTGAAGTGAACGAAGCCCCACATCAGCAGCAAAGCTGCGTGACCGTGTCCCCGTCTCGCTCGATCTCCTGGGAACTCCGCCCGTTGTCCGCTGCTTCGCCGGAGACCCCACGCGCCAGCTACTTCCAAAGCGCCTCAACAGTCAAGGCATTGTTTGCTTCCGAGTTCCGACGAGCGCACATAAAGCTCACTTTACACAAGCGGTTAATGTGCGGGCGGCAGCAACGCAGCGGGGGACATGAAAACTGCAACGGTGACAAGTCGGGGGATCCAACGAGCGAGCGAGCGTGCGCACGTACGTACGGTACACGGGCGAGCAGTCACCGGTCGCCACCACCGGGCGTTCGTGTTTAGCTCAGCTCTGCCCCGCTGCACGCCCTCCTCCCCGCGCGGTTGGATGCGTACGTTGGTCCTTTTATCTTTTTCAGATCAGCGAACGCATCGCGTCGCCTCTGTGCCTGATCCTTTTCGGGGACCCGCTGGACGGGGCGGGCGGGCGATATAGCTTGTGCCCGCGCCAGGCTCTGGCGAGAGGATCATGGGGGCTTTTGGGTCGACTATGACGCGCGGGACTGGGGCCTCACGTTCTGTTGATGCTGATACCGCTCCCGTTTAAGCCTGCGCTGATGCGCGCATCTTTCATCAGCACAGTGCCCGGAGGGGTCGTACCGTATGATGCCGTGCATCCACACGGTACTGGACCAGCGCTTCTTCGCCGTATTGCCGGCACTGTTCCCCCGGCCGCCACCCCAGAATTTCGCGCGTTTCCTTGTGATTTCGACGATCAACCAGGCAGTGGTAGATTGTGCCCACTAACTCTGATGAGCCGTATAACCGGGTAAAGTAAACCGTAGCCCAGGCACAAGGGTGTTCTTCTTAACTATCTACTTATTATTTTATTATTATTTTCTGTTAACATGTTTTTCAAACTGTTAAACGGTACGTATTTTATATAAAACTTTTTGTGTAATATTTGTTTTAAAAATCTAATAAATTTATTTATCAATTTTTATATATATTAATATTTAATTAATTATATACTAATTAATCGTTTCATATAGTAAAAGGAAAGCAACCACATTACAAGAACGACATATGCTGCTCGCTAGTGGCGAAAGGTTCAAACTTCGAAGTAGCTAGAGCTAGATCGAGACGGTTCTAAATTTGGAGTTTTCTCCGATGTTTGTCATAAAGGTAGCCAACTCATTGCCAAGTAAACAAATGGTTTGGTTTATGGTCGAATAAGATATGACCATCTATTTTTCATTAAATATGTCTTCACATTAGAATTTGATGTAATTTGTTAGTGAATTTGATTAAGAAAAGAAAAAGACCAAGTTAAAGAAATCGTAAAGATTACGACATGACAGTTTAATTCTATCTATTAATTAGATAAGATTCAATAGCTTTTGTTTTATCTTTAGTAAGTTTTATGTAATGTCCGATCAGGACTTATGTCTCTCCTTACATCTTTAGGAAACATGTGTCGTGTCCGATTAAAACTTGTATTAACCCGAGGATATAAATATGTACATCCAGCGTCGTTGTAGGACATCTTTACATATCAATATAATTACTTTCGACGCATCACCATCCTCAATTCGATGAGATATTGCTTCTCACGAGAGGCTGCAACGGTTAAGTTCGAAATCTAATGGGAGGGTAAGTCTCATCAACCCATCAGTTATATCGGCTAGGACTTTCTCAGTTTAGTACGATATTCTAGTTGATAGGTTGTCGACTTACCTAATATATTTTGTTTTGTTTAAGGCTGCATCAGTTAGATTTGACCTTTTAGTCTGATAAAAATATATCCATCACGTTTGTATAAATCTATCGGTTTGTCTAGTTTATTTATCAAATGCAGTCTCGTACTATCTCGGTTAGGTCCAATCTTCTAGATTGTTGTTGATAATTTAAGTCTTGCTAAGCCAATAGGTTTTATGCTACGTTTTATCGAAGTGCTAGCCGATAAGTTATCTTTACATTACATCCAGCCGATCTACAATGGTAGTGCAATAAATCTATTTTTTATTGGCCTAGTTTTATTAACTTCAACCTTATACTGTCTCGGTTTGATCCGATCTATCAAGCTTGGTTTTCACATAATGTAAGTTGAGAGCTAGCAGGTTTTATCCCTTCAAAAAGCTTGATAGAGTCGATATCATTATTTATCTTTATTTGTATATATCATGCTAGCATCAGTTTTCTAACCGATGTATAAGAAAGCTTTGACAGATACCGGCTACATCAGATCTACATCAGTCTTTCAGCTGATGTACATTGTAACCATCGGACCTGGGCATCTACTGTACTACATCGGTATCGGCCGATTGGCTCATTGGTCAAATTCTTCCTGTTATCTTATAAGAGTGTATCTGATTATTTGATTCTACATTGGATCTATAGCGGATTTATCAGCTCCATCGATATCGACTGACCTTGTTATATCTCATCGGCTAATTAGCCAATCAGCTCCTTGATATTATACGATCTATTTATCTATCTTGTTAGTTGCAGGATCAAACTAACTGTCATGCCCTGAACCCGATTGATAGGACTTGCACTGGAGAAGCAGATTTTTCAAGCCTTCGTGTGTAACGACGAATTTCTCATCAACAATATGATGATCAAATTTTTTGTTTGATTTGCATGGCTGGGATAATTCACTTTTTTGGTTGGTGGGATGTAATATGGATGGGATAAGCCAAAATTTCGTATGACCCGTTTGCCATATTTTTTATCAAAATATAATCACCTAAGATTTTGTTTTAAAGACTTAATTATAATGAACTAGAAGATTGTCCCGCCCAGTTTTGCACGAAGCTAGATAACTGACATGGAGTAAGATTTAATATGCAACTCTAAAATTTTGTTTGTAAAGATATCATTATGTAGAAGTATATTTGGATTTCATATAGAGTTCTTAGCTTCTATTTCTATGAGCCTTTGGATTTCATATAGATTTTTAGATTATATTTCTTTAATCCCTGGATTTCATATATAACCCTTAACTTCTATTTCTATAATCCCTGAATTTCATATACAACTCTTAGATTCTCTTTCTATAATGCCTAGATTTCATATACAATTCTTAAATTCTATTTCTGTAGGCTTAGATTTCATATACAACTCTTAATTTATATTTCTATGGATATAATAATATTTTATATACAACTATATCAATTATTCTATATCGTTAGAATCCAGACCCATAATGATATAACGGTTAAGATCTTTTTCTTTTCCTCTCATTAATGTGAGAATTTATAGCTTTCATAGTGAACATGGTGCCTTCTTTCAAGACTGTCTTAATAATATAATAGATACAATGATGTAATCGAATTACAAATTGGATAAATAGTTTTGGAGAAAAATCATTTGAAGCTTACAAATAGGAAATTAAACCCATCACAGCTAATCGAAGAGGCCACATCATCCACAAAGAAAACATGGATGGCTTCATCCGGCTGATTTGGCTGGATGCACTCATCGAGCATATTAGGAGATATTCCTTTGGTAGCCATCCCATCCCTCGCTTGCCCACAAACCAAACACACCAAAATTCTCCTATCTAGTCTCATCCACTCAACCAAATATACCTTAGGCTTTGTTCGGTTGGTCCGGGAACGGTCGGGATCGGGCCGACCCCGTGGATCAGCCGACGCGGATTAAATCCCGGCCTGCAAGAAAGTGTGTGTTCGGTTAAGCCCAGTTTGGATTCTATCCCGGCCCATCCCGGCCTTTCCCCCTCACCCCGGTCCGGGAACAAATCATCGACCCATGACGTATGGAAAAAACCCTCGAGAGGCACCATGGCGTCGGTGCGACCTGAAGAGTGGAGGCGTCGGTGCGGCATCGACGAGGCGGCGACGGCGGCGGTGGCGGCGTGCTCCGGCCAGGGTGTCGCCTGTCTCCTCCGGCGGCAAGGGACAGCGGTGGTGCGCTCTGGCAAGGACGGCAGCGGTGCTCTCCGGCAAGGGCGGCATCTCTCTCCGGCGACTGTCTCCTTTTCTCCGGTGAGTACCTCCCCTTCCCTCTCCCCTTCTCTTCTGCATGTGCCACGATGACACCTCGACCGGGGGGCTACTGGCGAAGGGCCCCTTCTTCGGCCTTGTTTGGTTTCTAGGTTAGGGTTAGGCTTCGCCGACGAAGGTCACTACCATGAATTGATTTGAATGAGTTCTTGCATATAGGAACTAAAATGTGCATGCTTTGGTAGCTTTGAAGATGGTTCTTAGGGAGTAGATCTTGATGAAGGAGCACTTTGTCATGAGGAGTGATTGGATTGAGAGTAGTACTGGACGGAGGGAGTATAATAGAACATTTGATGTGTTTTATGCATATCATGTTGTCGTTTCGCATTTCATTTTGTTCATCCAACTCGGTAGGTCAAGGATATGTTTACTCCAGTATTAGGACTCAGTATCAGTGTAAAAAATTGCTCTGAAAATGATTGAGGATAGGAAATGAATAGTAGGGATATGAGTGACTGAATGATGCATGCTATGTAAAACAGGACCTACTCCGCAAGTGTTGAGCACTTGATCTTGACCAGTTAATGTATTTGATAAATCAACGTCGATTATGGATAGATCAATTGGAAGAATGGGCGACAATCAACATATAGAAATTCCACTCCATTCGAATCATTACTTTACATGATTAATCAATAGAAATTGCATGTAGGGGGACAATCTAGTGTTACTAGTGCAAACCACGATCTTGATTCAAATATGCCAACTGTTTGGTTTGAGCATTAAATCAATATGAGAAGCCCTAAAAAATTTAGCAAAGTTTATGGAGCATTGTCTAAAAATTTGAAAGCGAATTAAAAAGTTCAAAAACTTGTGGCCTGTTATTCTTTGCCATCTCGAACCTGTTTGGAGGGTTTGGGTTTTTTAGGAGTTCGTCGGTTGCGATACATAGCATTGTCATGGTTTTACCCAAAGGAGTTGGATTGACCTTTTACGTCTACTGGATATGTCACTTTCACCTGTTGGAAGTGCCAATTTTTGTAGGAATTAATTAATCTATACCAAATATAAATGCATTGCGAGAGATATACTATTTGTCGGTTGTGGTTTAGCTGCAAAAAGAGACACCGATGGCCGGCTGGTTGCAACAAGTTTATTTGGGAAGGATGTACTGGAATAAGGGGGTATAGCAGTACTAGGAATTATTATGGCATGTTTGCAACTTTGCATGCTTTGGCATATGGCACTCTAATTTTTATTGATTTCAGATTTGTGTTACATTCATGTTTCTTAATATTCCTTTGTTTTACAAATAAAATAATACAAATTATAGGAGCATTATATTTATAAAAGAAACAAAAGTGTTATGAAGCTTGTGACTGGAATAAAAGGAATGCTATCTCTAACTGACACAAAATAGTAAATCAAAAGAGAGGGAATAGTAGTCTGAATTTGCAAGAGACGGGGAAAAACCTTGACCTGCTCTGTTGTCATGTTACCTTATGCATCTCCATGTTTCTAGCTAGATAGTGGACTGTAATAGACAACTTAATTGGATTTGAGTAATTAGTATGATTCTAAGAAACATACATGGCTGTTTTTTGCCTAATAGTTGGATCACTTGATGCATCCATGTTTAACTTCATCTTTTGCAATGATGTTAGTTTACTCTCCATGTAGGACTAGGTTTTTAGTATGCTTGATATAGTAGCTTTGAAGATTACTGACTGCTTAATCGATGACATGCCTGGTAGTTAGGCATTAACATCTTTGTTAAATCCAATTCTGGACATACATCCCAGCTCTGTTGCTTTTCTCACCCAATCACTATGTTCTATACATGACAATTTTATTTCCATAAATGGGTAGTGGACCTAACTTATTCTGAATTTCTTTTTAGTTTTGCAATGAATATGAGAATAAGGGATCGTATTAGAAAGAGAGAGGAGGAAGACAATGATATGATGATGTTTGTTTTCCCTACACTATATCTGTTGAGTTCTAGTGGAGGGAGGGAAAAGAAAAAGCGGCATACATCGGCACTAACAGGCGAGGAACATGTTCGGGAGCTACTTGAAGGGCATGTCAAGAACTATCGGGTAGCATTCAGGATGGAACCTAAAATATTCAAATTCTTGGCCAATTACCTTAGAAGTGAAGGGTTGGTCCGTGATACTAGGATTAAGGTTGAGGAGAAGTTGGGGTTCTTCCTATACATGCTTAGCCACAATGCTTCATATGAGGATCTCCAAGAAAAATTTGGGCATAGTAATGATACTTTTCATCGTCACATGAAGCATTTTTTCAAGTCAGTTGTTCCTACCCTCTCCAGGCGGTTCCTAAAACCTCCTAATCCTAATCAAGTACCTTGAAAAATTGAAAGAGATCCTAGATTCTATCCATACTTTAAGGTGCTTATTTTAACACTTTTGTCTTGATCAATATGTGCTTTTAAAAATTCAAAAAATCACATGTAGCTTTTTTTTGCAGAATTGCCTTGGTGCAATTGATGGCACCCATATACCCATATCTATATCATCGACAAAGCTGCTCCATTTAGAAATAGAAAAGAATACTCTTAGCCAAAATGCAATGGTAGCTTGTGATTTTGATCTGAATATCACTTTCATGTCTACTGGGTGGGAGGGGTCGGCTACGGATGCCAGGGTTCTTACATCTGCAGTAAACAAGGGTTTCCAAGTACCTCCGGGGAAGTTCTATTTGGTTGATGATGGGTATGCCAACACCCCTTCTTTCCTTGCACCATATCGTAAAGTCGGTACCATCCGAAAGAGTATGGGGCGGTCGGCGTAGACCTCAAAACTACAAGGAGTTATTTAACCATCGTCATGCGGTGCGAGGAATCATGTCGAAAGGACTTTGGGGGTTTTAAAGAAGCGCTTCCCCATCCTCAAAGTTGCCACTTTTCACAAAATCAATAACCAAGTGAAGATACCTGTGGCTGCTGTAGTATTTCACAATATTATTCGATCACTCAAGGGAGATGAGCAATAGTTAAATAACCAACCACATAATATTCATCCAAGAAATTATGTCGACCTACCAGATGGTGATCAAGGCAATGATCAAAGCACTGATCAGGGGAACGTTCTGAGGGACATGATAGCACATCAAATGTGGAATGACTATCGGCAACATAGGACTTAGTGGGTTGTAATAAGTAGTACATTTGAATATTTCTTTGATGTTTTGTGGGCTGTAATAATTAGAACATATTATAAATATTATGCTTTGTGGGCTGTAATAACTAGAACATATTATAAAACATATTATAAACTATACTTTGCTACAATGTTTTTGTTATGAATATTGTGTTATGCATCCTTTCACAGTTAATATGCTTGCAAGAGGTTCTCCAAGGTTGACCATGCTCTTGTCAAAAGCTGCACAAAAGAAGAACTCTCCCAAAAGTCATCCCACAAAAAAGCATGGAGGTTCTCCAATAGGTATGTAATTATAGAACATGTGAAATTCATGTTTGACAATTATTAAATATGGATTATACATCAATTCTTATCTTACGTAGAAAAATCAAGAGCCTCTTGGAACCCAGCCCTAGAGAAGATACTTGTTGAGTTATTGCATGAGCACAATACTCCTGAGTATAGGGTTCAGAATGGATGGACTTCTGAGGCTTGGAACAAGATTGCGAAGGAATTTCGTGAGAAGGATAGATATGTGTGCTTCACAAAGGCCCAAATCCAAGAAAAAGAGAAAGAGTTAAAGAGAGAATATAGGATGCTTTGAAAGAGGCTAGAAAACAAAGTGGAGCTTCATGGAACAACCAGAGATGCATGATTGAGGCTGAACCAGCCATATGGAACAATATAATCATTGTAAGATTATTTCTTGACCATTACTTAATTCTATTGTTAATTATATTATGCATCAATTCAACATTTTACTTTTATTATGTAGTCATTTCCTAAAGCTAAGAAGTTCCGCACCAAATCTTTTCCTCTTTGAAGCCTTGGGGGAACTTTACGATGGTTAGTTCTATCACAAGCTATAATTCTTGATTTCAATATCCATGCTTTCTTGCTTACCCTTTCTTGTCCTCAATTTTCTTGTGTAGGACATACCGCGAAGGAACCTATAATTTCACCTCAACTCAGCCATCACAACACCCAGTGATTACACAAGTTGAGAGTGATCAAGATGAGCTCGTAACACCGAGATTATCTTTCCAGTTTATGAGGACACCTTGGCTTATCAAGGACAGGATGATACGATGCAATTGAAAATGATAATGCAAATGTTGAAAGGCTAAAAGAGATGCCGCAAAGAAGGATGGTTGTTGTACCAAGAAACAAAGAAGAAAAAGAACCTAAGAGGCAAAAGAAGAGTGTTGGCATAGGACTTATGGAAAGGTACCTTGACATGAGAACTAAACAAGCTGAAGATGAGGCTGCACAGTTAGCAAGAGAAAAGGAGGCTCATTTAGCAAGAGAGAAGGAAAGTAATGATTTTTCAATCAAGAGGTGCATATTTGTCCTCAACTCAATGGAAGTGACAAAGGCAGAAAAGGCCAAAGAATATATCGTCTTCAAGAATGCGGAGAACAGAGAAATTTTTGTGAGTGCTTGTGATGAGGATCCAGAATCTGCTTTGATGTGGTTAAGAAGTGAAATGGCTTAGCAGGTATTTCTACTTTGCCTCACAGACTTGATTATTTTCTGTTTTGTCAACTTGCCATGCGTGTGATGCCTTAACAAGTATCTCCAGCTTCTGTTTAATACTTGTCGATGGAGAGATGCAAGTTGGTGTATTAGACTGTACAAGTAGCTTGTGCTTCGACCTCACTATTGTCTGATGCCTTTGCGAGGTTAGCATCTGTTAGTGTTGGTATGTTAGTCGTAAGTAGCATTGGCTAGAACTTCTCAGTATTTACAGCACGGACAATCTTATGGAAGAGTAGTTACGCATAAATAAAGTGCTATTATTCGATGATTTGGATAGCCCAACACCAGTGGATACGTTGGGAAAATTCTGCTAAGTTGGGAGTGCGTTGAGAACCTAAAGAACCGGAAAGCGCTCAATAGCCTGCCGTATCATGTTTTCTTGTAAGAATTGATCCTTTTTATTTTGTTAAAGAAGCACGCTACTGGAAATCTTGGTAATATATTACGTGCTCATATCCAAAGGTTGCCACTTTGTGTGTTCATGTAATATTGTAATAGATGACCTAGTGAGGCACAAAGGATGCACCTTCCAATGTTTATCTAGTTAGGGGTTTTGCGAGAATGCACTGGTGCTTGAAGTTCAATTTGAAACCTTTTGATGTATGTTCCAACTTCCGGTTTGAGCCTATGTTGTTGCAATAATAAATGTTTAATGTTATAATATGCTCACTCCTTTTAATCTATTTTTTTATTAGATTCTTTCTCACTTAGACTATGATGTTTTAGATGTACTAATGATCATATGATCTTCTATGAACTCATATGATGCTCTGTTTCAATCTGTCTGAAAACTATATCTTTTTGATCAGTTGATCACTGATTTGCTTTATAGCTTGTGGTAGTAAATGAGCTATACAGACTGCTATGGGTATCCCGAAACTGTTGATCTAAATTCGATCTGTTGTTTTATGACAGATTCATGCAAGGGGGTGATGACAAGCTTGTGGAAGTAACATATTTTGTTTCTTCATATCAAACATTTCATGAGACAATCACAAGTGTTCAGCTTGATAAAACTTTCATATTTGCTGTCATGCTTTTGATCTCCTGGGAACTAAGTTTTTACTTTTTACCAACACTTTTTATATATCTAGGTCTATTTATTCTAGTCCTCTTTGGAGTATAAGAACTTGTGTATGTTTTTGGCTGGTTGATCTTGATGAAAGGGAGGTCTATTTATTCAGCTATTGTTTTTGTTTTTTTATGTCTACAAATGTGTGGAGTCATGCGCCCTAAAGATGTATATGTGCTGGTTATTACAGAATATGCGCCCTGAAAATACAGTGCAGAATGTGTGTTTTACAGAATGCCAGTTTATATAGATGATACTCTCAAAAAGTGCAGAATATGTGTTTTATACAATGCATAATATGTGTTTCAGGAAAGGGATTTTTTTCCCGATGCTAAACCAAACACAAGTTTTAGGAAAGGGATTAGGAAAGTAAAGGAAATTCATCCCCCACAAGGATTGAGTGATGTGGGAGGGATTCACTCAATCCCTCCCTGGATAGGTTCCCTTTGGGGATTTAATCCCTAGGAACCGAACAAAGCCTTAGGAAAGCTGCTTATCCTTTACACCCAATTAGAACTCACTCACAACATATATATAAATATTGCAGTATAAGACCACTCATAGCGTAGGATTAAGCCACAAGTTTGAAAAAGGTTTTTCCCACGTTGCATATTACGTTCAGGTGTGGTCAATTTTGCATGTTAGCCCCTGACAATTTATGTTTTAGTTCTCACATTTTTTTCAATTTACATGGAGATCCATAATGTTACACTGAACTCCTAAAATACCACCCAAAAAATATAAAATCCCTCCACCACACCCTCCCTTCTCTCACCTCTCCCTATCTTAGACTTTCTCCACTGTCATCGACGAACTCCGCCGCCGGCAGACTCTCCCTCTCCCCTTTCCAGCGCCACTCTCCTCTCTTCGATGGCGACTAGATCTATGGCGGCTGCCTAAATCGAGCAACGAGCCAACGATGGCTCGAATGGAGCGACGAACTCGACGACGCTGGTACGAATCGACCGATGACCTCAACAACGGCGGTGTGATTCGACCGACGAGCTTGGCCACCACCTCGTCGCTCCTCCCTCTCAGGCGTCGAGGATGAGCGGATCCGATGATGAGCTCGGCGCGCGTTGGATCTGGCCAAGCACGGGGCAACGACGCCGAACATGGAGCAGGTGACGGTGCTGCACATGGAGCGGGACGAGGAGATTGGGACAACACCATCAAGCAACGAGCAATTCAAGGTGGCACAACCTTCGCCCGTCGCTATCGACAGAATACCCTTGGTATGTCGTTCCACAACCGGCCAACCTCGCTCCATAGCACGGCCGCGGATCTCTCTCTCTACGCCACATGTCCATAATAACGTTGAAGAACATGTGACCCTCTTTGGATGCACAGTCTTCAGGTTGGTGAGCCCAAAATTGAAACTGTGGCACCAAATCTCCGACGTGGAGCACTTGGGCTGAACACCAACACATTGCATTGTGACGACCCTAAAGAGAAGGACATCCGTTGAGTTTGAGCTTCAGAATTGACTAGTATCTGTAAGACCTAGTATCTGTAAGACGAATTGACTGATACATCATATCTTTATTCACCGTTGACTTTCCTTATTCAAAAATGTAACATAAATATGCAAAAGTATAAGTCATGCTTAAAGTTTCTTTAGTGATAAAACAAGTCACAACAAATAAATGATACTTATATTATTTTTTAATAAGACATGGTAAAACGTATTATCAAAAAACGTGGCGGTGACAACCCAAAACACGGTTTTGGCATATGGTTTAGGGGCGAGGGCAAGGAAGACCAGGAAGACTATCAAGAAGCCGATGAGGCGATTGGGATTGCACTAACAAGCAACAGTTATGGATTTTTATTGTGCGAATAGGAGAGTTGATTTTTTAAGCCTATTCAGCATCAGAAATATTGTCTTAAGTTAAGCATTCTATTGTTGGTACTTGCTAATTTGTTTCAAGAAAATAATTTTTATGCTTGTAATCGTGAAGGTAATTGGCTTGCATTTGGTGGTGCTTTTCTTGGTGTCACATACCATAAATCTTGGAGAATCAGTCTTGTGTTAGGTGACTTTAATCGGTTTTAGAGGGGTGGATCATCATGGTTTCATATGATCAATTTTCCTTCAATAAAAGCATCCTCAGAATTTCCAGTTATACATGTAGATGTGCTTGTTGCTATTGAGATATCCAATGCAAGGTTTCATGATTCCTGAATAATATCCCTTGAATTTATTTGTTGGTTAACACAATGTGATTATTGTAGTCATGTTATGCATTGTTACTTGTGCAACCTATATCAACAATTCTCCTTTTCTAATCTCATATAGCTCCTTTTGGAGAAAAAAATGTATTCTAGTAGCTTTTATGGCGTTATGAATTTATTAATCAAAATTAATTTGGTTTGATGGTTCTGTCTCAGTTATGTTAGTTCTATGTCTAGTCTGACTTGCAGTACTTGTTATCTTTTGGCTTTGTTGTAAACTCCCATGACTGATCTATTTTTCTAATACAAGTGCTTACTTTAAGAAAATGTATATTGATCTTCACTGATAATGTCTTTATGCATATTGGTTAATTATAGTTGACTTCCAAGACCTATCAACCTAAAGCAGCCTACTTCCACAACCTGAATGGACCGCGTGGGACCAAACCGATCAATATTGGGCATTCGATTATCAATAACTGTATTGTAATTTCTTCGTTGCTGCCATAATTTAGGTATCTTGGAGATGTTTAAATTTTCTTTGCTACTGATTTTCTTTGGCATTATTTTCTTTGCTACTGGTGTTCTTTCCAATGTTTTCAAATATACCATTCCTGTGCCACATTGCAGCAATAGATTCGTCACGTAAGGACCTCCAGTTCCACATTTCCCTACGCGAGTGTCATCGCTGACCTACTAATTGTCGGTTCACGACGATTTAATTGTGTTTTTTGATTATTTTTTGTTTAGACTTCGGAATTTTAAACATGCACGTTGGTTGTGGTTTGGTTGACGCTTGTACTTCGTTTGTTTTTTCAACTACTAGCAGCACCTGTGTATTTACACGGATAAACAAGTTTTAAATATTAACAATTATGAATATTTTTATATCATAAAATATTTATGAATATATAAATATCATTGTTTATTAATATTATTTCCCTATTAATAATTTTAAATTGTATTTAAAATAAACATTATTTAATTTTATTATATTATACTTATATAAAAATATTTTTCTTTGATTTGAATTATAAAATATAATAACCTATGCACTATGCTTAAAATTTATAAAAAAAATGAATTTAAATTGTTTTTTAAATATTTTGTTGTTCTTAGATTGTACTTGGCATGTATTGTTTTGTTTTTTTATTCTAAACTAGAGCTGATTTGAAAATGTTGGTCTACCTAATTTAGATATCTATTGGTCTAAATTATTTTCGAATTAAAAACATAACAGTGTCAAAAATATTATAGGTGTATCACAATGTTCTAGTTTTGGAGACTGAAAGACCAATTATGTTCTTTGGTTTTCAATTTATAACTTGATAAAGAAAATGTTGGGTTAGATTCATGCCAAGCAGCACAATCTGTCTAGAAATTTTTTTGAAGTGAGTACTTCTTAAAAAATCTTAAATAAAAAGATATTTCATGTGACTATGTGAGTAGTTAGTGGTCTAGTGTCTTCTTAAGAAACCTATGTGAGTCTGGATGAGTGTATAAATTATGTGAGCTTATATTTCCATTCTAATGTAACTATTCTAAGAGGTGTATTTGGATGACTGCACAAGAATGAAGGGAATGAGCATATTCAGAAAGTTAAGAATGGTGGCCGGTGCTGTCGTCAATGGAGGACCAACGAAGTCCTAGATGGAGAGCCGCCACATACCAGAGGAAGGGCCGCCGGCGCACCGGATGGAGGGCCGTTGGCACTATGGATGGAGGGAAGGTGCCGCGGGAGACGGCGGAAGAAACGACAATGATGGAGGATTGATGGCGACCCCATGAAAAACCTTAGGCAACGAAGTGAAGACAGCGACGTGCGCAGCATCGTGCTCCTCATTAGCTGGCATGAGAGAGTAGATGATGACAGGAGAAGGAAAAAAAGAAACGGGCAGAAAAAAATAGCGTCGATAGAAAGAAATTGACGTGTGGACGGGATAAAAATGGCACGATTTGTATGATTGGAAAGGCATAGAGGTTCCTAAATTCTGGGTGGGATTGGCATTGATTTTAGGTGTGAGTAAATTTTGGGATCTTGGTTGGAGATGTGTTGGAGGCCTAATTTTGATCAAAATCCCAAAATTTATGTTTTACGAAACTATTTGGGCCTCTCTTTAACATCTAACAAAATTACCATCCGCTAAAAAAATTAACAACTGTGAAATAGATGACGAAGAGCAGGGACAGATCTAGCGTTATTTTTTGTTGAACCCCAAACTTTTTAAACAATAAATGTACTGCTATTAGCACTAACTATTATGGAAATGCTTTCTATCGGTCATTCGGGCACAAGAATCGGACGCCTAGGTGCATACAGTCATACATGTAAGACTATTCAAATAGACTTAAAATTAAAACGGTTTTTTCTCTCCAACTATTTATTCAAATTATAAATTAATTATATCGTTGGATCCTTTACAATTAAATTTTTACAATAAGATCTCACGTGACTATATTCCGACGAGGCTTATTTTACATTTCAATAAGTATTTGTTTGATGTTTTACTAATTCATTTGTAATGTTTCATGCTATGTTTATCTATGTTTCATAAAATATTTTTTAATGTTAAACCATTATAACTCAATGTTTTAAGCATGTATTCACAAAATTAAATTGTCATCATTACAACTCAATGTTTTAAGCATATATTCATAAAATTAAATATATACAAATCTATTGTCTTAATTCATTACAAATATTGATGTCAATCAGTATTTTTTAAATGTTGCATCTAGTTAAAATTTTATCCAATCGATAAAACATTTTCTCAAAGAGCAATGAAACATTTTTTTCCAAGATACAAATAACTAAACTATTTTTTAATAGATCAGTGAAATATTTCTTTATATATGATAAAATATAATTTGATATTATTTTGTAAAATATCAGACGTCTGATTTATAACGATTTCCTAACTACTACTAAGGTTAAGTCAAACAGAAGAGTTACCAGGTCATGAAGAAAAGGTAGGGTTAACGTAATTTTGAGGAAAAAAATGTGGGTAGGGAGGGACGCTCACCGGCGATCGAGGAAGCGGAGAAAGCAAAAGGATGCCGGCGCCATCGCTGCTCGTAGGATGGAGACCAGTGGAGGCGGCGGGCGAGGATGCGGCGAAAGCAGAAGGACGCTGGGGCGATCCCTGCTCGTGGGATGGAGATCGATACAGGCGGCGGAGAGGAGATGGGACTTGCGGCCGAGGGAATGGATGGGGAGGTTAATTGTGGGGGACAAGGATCGTCGCCGTGCAGTAGTATCTCTCGGTTCAACTAATCCGTCGGTTGTTGTTCTCTCAGATACACAGGCCCATGAGGCCGGGAACTTTTGACGCAACAATCAACAGCTAGAAAACCACGTCTATTTTTCATCTTTCTCATTGCTCTCTTTTTTAACATATATAACATGTCCGTCCGATGGCTGCACACACCCGTAGGGAAAAAGGAGTAGTAGTTGATCTCATCTGCAGAAGTGTCATTATTAGGGATGTGTACCAGTACCACACACGAGTGTCTGTAATTACCTTCTCCGGTTTGAGCACATTTTGTGGAATATGGGGTGGTAAATTGTTCATGCATGCACACGATAAAACCTTATGTGTCCTTGTTTACATCTCATAAGTTATGTGCTATACACTGTCTTAATTTACTGACACCAAGCTCGTATTTCGATAAGTATACTTAATCAAGTTATAGCATGATCAGTAAAATGTCAACCGGAATTTTTTTGGCCTCCAGCCTCCTCTATCTGCAGCTCTCGTTGCAATAAAAAGATCTGGTGTGAAACCTGGCCTGCATAATGCGTCGCAACTGCTCCCATGGCCCATGGCACTCCTATGATTCAATGCACCCGATGATCGATGCAGGGCACTCCCTGGCTCAAGGAACTTCTGGAGCTCCAACGCTTGAAGGTGCTCATGCTGAAACACACAGAACGCTGAAGAAGCAAAGCCATAGCAGCTGCCGACAATGCAGAGAAAACAGCAGCAGCAGCAGACAGTGCCGAACCTATTGCAACTGACTGAGTGGATCTTGTTGCTACTATTGCTGCTCCTTTATCTAAAAAAAAGAGCTATGATTCTAATGTCTCCGTTACAAATGGTGCACCTTCTACCGAGTCAGCAGATAAGCCATCTTCAACAGAGCCATCACCAGCACCACTTTTCCTGCTATATAAATCTATCGGATTCGATTCTTCTAAATGTGCTAGTTTTTCCATATGCTGATGTACGCGTTCCACTGTAATTTTTCCATACTAGTGTAGCTTTTGTATTGGGCATGTGAGTAGACCTGTATGTGTACATCCGCTGTCCGCGTCCCAAAGAGAGAACTGCCTATGCATTATGTGACATAGCGTTTAATACTAAAGTTTTGCTTGGTGAGCTAATTGTGTCCTGCCACCAATCCGCTCGGCTTTTTTTTTCGTAATGTTGATTACTTCTCTTTCTATATAGCGTAAGTGGTGAGCAGCAAGCCGTTCACTGTAAATATCTCACCAGTTTATCTAAAGAGAAAAACTGGACAAGCGGACGTGCATCTGTATAAGAAGGGAGGACAGTGAAAGAGTGGAAAAAAGGAGGCCCCCGGCCGGCCGACTCATCGTACCTAGAAGACGCAAGCCGAAAAGGCTGTTAAGCGAACATTCGCACGGCTTGGCTCGAGCGCGAACGGGCTCCTTCCTATTTTCGGCCGTCTTTGGGGCTTCAGCTCGTTCCATTCTTTACCTTCTTTTTTGGTCCGAGTACATGGCCCTTTTCTGGCACACGTTCTGTTAGGATGGGCTTTTCTATTCATAAATGGGCCACAAAGGCAAGCGGCTAGGCCACAAGGGCCTTTTTACGGCCCAACTGGGCTTTATTTTGCTTTTTTTAACTTGTGTTTTTTAATTCGTTTCAAATTCATCTGTACGAATTTTTGTACCAAAATACTTATATGAATAAAGTTTATGCATGTAGAGTTTGACTTTATGTGTAAAGTCGCCATGTATAAACTTTTTTCTAGGCCAAAAACTCGTGGACTTTGAGGTTGGCCTAGGATTCGACTTCCTCATACATAGGTACAATAAGTTTCATATTAAACCATAATACTAGATATCTTTTGACCCTCTAATTATTAAAACCGGTAAAATTTATCTTTCTCGATGATATTGATGGTGATTTTCGTTGACATGACTGATTGACTTGGTATATCCGAATGAGTCAACGTGTGACCCACATGTCATTATCTCTCCTTCCTCTTCCCCCTTCGGCCCTTCCTTCCCTAGGAGGCTCCTCTCGTTCCTCTTCTCCACAGCACCGACAACGGTAGGACGACGAGTGGGAGCGCCGACGGCTTGCGGCAAGCACTCCTCTCTTCTCTCTCCCACACGACATGCAACACGTAGGCCCCTTTCGCCTCCTTTCCTTGTTGTGGGGAGGTACTTCCGCCTTCTTTCCTTGGCGACATCGTCGGCGAGGGACGATAGTGGCGGAGGGACGCCGCTCGAAAGAAACTACTCCGGTCGATGTGGCCTCTAGCATCAACAGTGATGGGCACCAATCAGCTCTTCCCGCGACACCATCTCCCACGCTCATGCATGCTCTGCGGTGTGCTCGACGAAGGGGCCTGTTTTCGGCGGGAGGAGGAGCAGGGCCAGCTATGGCCGACAGGGGAGAAGGGATCCACGCGTCATCATCTTCCGGGATTTGGCTCCTAGGGCGCTCGAGGCGCACCTTGCAAGCAAGGTCAAGCTACTCGTGGCATCCGCGTCGTCTACCCCGGCACCACACCTCTCAGCTCCTGGGCGGTTCTAGGCCTCAACTTACCGCCATCGCATGTGCTCGTGCGTGGGTTGGTCGCTCCCAAGAGCGCCGGAGCCAAGAGGAAAGACAGGAGGAAAAGGAGTTGTGGAGGCGGTGAGGGGGATCGCTTCCGCTCTTAGCCGTTGCGCCACGCCTCCCTCGAGCAACTCCATCACTGTTGCCTCTGCCCTTAGCAATCGTGCAATGCCACGCTTCCCACTAGCTCCTCCATCACTGTAGCTATGCTACCGACCTCCTGTCACCCTGTCGTCATTGTGCTACCACCAAGAAGACGACATAGGGAGATAACCTTCTTCCTACCCTGTCTTTGTTGCTGTTACCGAGGCTCACTGAACATCGCAACTGCCTCCTTTCCTTCGGCCTCCATGTGCTATCTTTGTTGCTACCCATCCTGCTCAACATCGTCAAGGCCAATGCCTACGTTGTCGAGACGAATTGGTGGTAGGAGAGAATAGAGGAAAGAAGATGAGGAGTCACTGACTTGTGGGGCCCACATACTGACAAAGCCGGTTAGACTAGGTCAACGAGCCATGTTAGCGAAAACCACCCTCAAAACCATCGAGGAAGTCATTTTGCACCGGTTAAGTAGTTAGGAGGTCTAAGATATCTGGTATTGCGGTCTAGGGATGCAAATGAGATTAGACAGGGAGACAAATGGACTTATTTCGTTCCAAAATAGTACTAAGAAGCGAGACAACAATTTTCCCAAATCGAATTGTGCTAGCTGGAGGACCCACACATGCATGTGGGTCGTGGACACTTATCCACGCAACCGCGCAAGGTGAAGCATACACGAACACACACATAAGAGATCGACGCGACACATGCCAGATCATGAGGGAGTGAAGGACACTTCTTCACCTGCTCATTGCGGCAGTGGGAAGTGTGGGTTTTAAGTGTCAGGTGGAAAAACACCCTAATTTTTCTTCGTCTTTTTTTAAACAAATAGCGCAACACGGTGTGATGTTTCATTGAATGGGAGTAGAAAAAATCACAAGGCTCTTATCGGGGAAGGTAGAAGCCAAGAAAAAGGTAAAAACAAAACACCACCACCATACACCAATAGCACCTACACAGGACCAAGGAAAGACTAGCATTGGATCGGCCGCCGTTATGTGTGACCAGCCGCTGCTAAACCAACAAATGAGCTACAACCGAACCACCCAAAACCAAAGCCTAACAGACGAGCACCTAGCCTTCCAGGCATCACCAGGGCGAAAAGGTTGTAGAGGGAGAGGGCTAGAGAAAAGAAAGATCTCTCTCCCTCGCACAGACCCATCGACCTGTTGCCATTCAACGGCTTCACATAGACTGTCTGAGAGCAATTTTGGCAATTGCTATCATCTGTCGAGGTCTCAAGGATATCCAAGACAAGATTTTCACCCGGCAGCCCCACTAGGGAGGGAGAGGGACATCTCGACAACACCCCCAAGAGGGAAAACGACGCCCGAAGTGCCATCATTGTCGACCTAGCAAGACCAGCTTTCACCTACTGCCCGCTTTCTATCAGTTCATAGCTACCGCTTCATTCCTCCACCACCAGCCACCCTCTGTCAGCGCGTGAACACCATTGCATCGACACTTCCAGCCGGTAAGCCTCCACATGACTCCATGTGCTAGTGGCACACACGCCGTCACCAGCCACCCGTCACCACATGGCCTCCATGCCGTCGCCCGTGACGCATGCCAGCTCAATAATTTCCATAGCCCTAGGTGAACTCGGCACTATAGACCCTTAAGGCTAAATTTTTTATGTAATATATACTTAATAAAGTACATATCCCATGAAGTGACACAAATAAACAATTGTAACATGGTAAATAATAAATCAAGAAGTTGCAAATTGCAATATAGTAATTTATTCTTGATAAATAATATTTACAACATATTTGACAACTAAAAATACCATAGAAACAAAGTAATCGAATACCATAGTAGAAGACCAGAAATATCCAAAATGTCTCTTACAAAATAAGAACTGTTCGGGCATTTCTCGAAGCGAAATCATTAATGATGGTTTGAAGATCAATGTTGTCCAAGATACTCTTCTCAAAAAACCGGTCGTCATGTTTCTTTTTCTTCCTTTTTTCGGCATCGGACAAATGCTTCTTAGGCAACATTATTGTCACGCCCAGAAATTCACACCAGAATTTCTGCAGCTAATTTGTGCATTACACCCTCGTCCAGGCATCAGCCGAGGTACACAAATCGACGTTATTGATAATACAGAATCCTCGTCTTAGAAACAATATAAAAGAGTTACATAAATGCAGCGGAAAAGAAAATAAAACTGACTTAAGCTAAACTTTGACACGAGCGAAGCGGAACACCAACTCCACAGCTAAACCTTGACGAGAACAAGCCTACACCTCCTCGGAGACCTCGCTCTCAACCTCGCACCGAAGGGGAAAAGAAGCAAGATCGAGTATAACCACCGTACTCAACAAGTCATGCCTAAGAGAAGGTATGATGCAGGATAAATATCAAGGAAAGGTCAAGAGGTTCAATTTGCATAAACAGCATTTGCAGAATATGATATTAATATTTGAAGACAGTAAAACAGTAGTAACATTTAAGCAGTATTAAATAAACACTGTCCAACGCTCACCACGTTGCAACAGGCCCATCCATCCACCTGCACTAGTCATATTCCAACATTTCATTCGAATAAAGTAAATGAGACTAATCAAGGTGAATCTGGTCGATCGCCCGTAACCGTGGGCACGGCTATTCGAATAGTTTTTACTCGATCGAGGTGTACAATCTGTACCCACAAGACACAATCCCACAACACATTACGTGCGCCGGTGCACCACCACGGTGCCCGGAAAGGAATTGTGACAGACCCTTCACACAACCCCTCTAATCAATCGTACCACACCAAGGTTTCGCCCCCATCCCCATCGGGCAATGGGCAGCCCCCTCTAGTGCCGCAGTGAATCCGGAAGCTGGTCAACCCTTAAAACCGGGGCCGACCCAACTCCATCACGCTCACCCTCTCTGGGATACGTTAACTAGAGACAGCTATGCTACAGGCCCACCATTACCCATGCCGGCTTGTGGTATGCACGGCATTTCTTCCAGGGTTTCCGAGAACCGGTCCTTAATCGTCATGAGCACGCTAACCAAAGACCAACCATGTGCTCACGACCCACCTTCTTCATAATTCAATATTATTAAAACCAAAGTCATATCTTAATATCATCTAAGATCCACTTTAGAATTAAACTTGATTAGTGTGACCCCCTTAAGTGAGCTAGTTGCGCTAAGCATAGTTAAGCAACCCTAAGCTAACATCTAGTCATATTGAACCCCAAGTTATCAATGGTATAAGGTAAACAATCCTATGGTTGAGTACAATAGGTATAATCATCCCATAAAATGACATTCTAAAACATATGCGTATTTGAATGAAATAGAGGTATTTACATAAAATAGGTACAACATGGTCAATGTAAGGTATGACTTGCCTTGTCCGGAGACGAGGAACTTCGGCGACTACTTCAAGAGAACGGGCTCGAAAAACTCGGAATCTACACGACAAACAAAGCACTCAACAAACACCCTAAAAGTCTACTGAAACAGCACTGAAAAGTATTTTTAATGGATTCTTGACATTTTTCTGGATTTAATGAAATTTGAATGGGCTAAAACGGAGCTCGGATTCAAAAGATATGAATTTTAGAAGTTTAATTGCGATTTTTAAACTAAACAAAAAGATTAAATTATTTATTGCGCAATTAAGTCCCCGGTGACGTCACCCTTGCGCGGCACGGGGCTGACGTCGAGATGACGTCGGCGGTGCGTCGCCCTAGGGGGCGACGGCGCACGGCCAGAAGGCGGGGAGACGGGCGCGGCGGCGGATTGCCGCCACGTGGCGCATCGGAGCGGCGGAATGGCGGCGACGTGGCGCGATCCGGCGGCCGGGTGGCGACGATCGGACGGGCGCAGATCCATCGCGATCGGACGGCGCGAGATCCGTCCGATCCGCAAGATCGGACGCACGGGCGCGCGGGTTAGGGTTAGGGTTAGGGTTTGGGCGGCGGCGGGCGGCCGTGCGGCGCCGGCGACGACCATCGAGCGGCGGCGGGCGGCGGCGACGACCCGACGGACGGCGGCGGACCGGCGCGGCGACAACCCGACTAGCGGCGGCGCGCGAAAAAAAAAAGGACGCAAACGAAACAAAATGGAACCCGAGGACGGCGGCGAGCTCACGGCGGATGGACGACGGAGAACGGCGGCGACTCGGGCTAAAAACCTCGGCGAACAAAGGGAAACGAGGCGGAGCTCGAGGGTTTTATAGGGGAGAGGAGACCAAACGGGCACGAAACGACGGGATAAGGTCGCCGGAGAACTCGGACTCGGAGAGAGAGAGAGAGAGAGTGCGCGGCGGCCGTTTCGGGCGGCGGCGGCGCTGCGCGCGCGGGAAGTGCGGGCACGGGTGCGGGCACGGGCCGGAGCCGGCGTGGGGCCCACGCGGCGAGAGGCGCGGAATCGGCCCGGTAAGAGGCGGGGCGGCGCGCTATGGCGCGGCGGTGGGCGGCCGGCGCGGGAAGGCGGCTCCGACAGTGGGGCCCACTTGTCGGTGGCTGCGGCGCGCGGAGAGGCGAACCGGACTTGCGCGGCGGCGGGGACCGTGGGCTTCGGCCCACGTCCGGAAGCGAGCGCGCGCGGGGAGCTGGGCCGACGGCCCGTTAGGGCGATGGGCGGGAAAGGAGGCCGTACGGCGTACGGAAAAAAAAGAAAAAGAAAAAAGAAAAAGAAAAAGGAAAAAGGGACTTAATTAAATTCCGTTTTCTTATTTAATTGATTAAAAATACTTAGAGTGCTCTAAAATTCCAAGAAAAATCCTGTTAGCGTATTTTGACATGAAGAATTCAAGAAAAATCCTATCATGCCATTTCCATTTATTAATTGTATTTTAAAATTATAGGTTGACTCGGTTAATTTTCGAAATTCCGATTATTTCGGGTAAATTATTTAAATGAATTAGGAAAAACCCGGGATGTGACAACCTACCCTCCTTAAACGGAATCTCGACCCCAAGATTCGGAGGTACGCGAAGAGGTGCGGGTGCGCGGTCTTTAGCTCATCTTCTCGTTCCTAAGTAGCTTCTTCCTCGGAGTGATGAGTCCATTGAACCTTGCAAAACCCGATAACCTTGTTCCGAGTCCTTCTCTCACCGACCTCAAGAATACGTGCTGGTCTCTCTACGTAGGTTAAGTCCTCTTGGATTTCAACCTGGTCTAGACTCGCCGTTCTTCGGTACCCTTAAACACTTCTTCAATCGGGACACATGAAACACGTCGTGAATACCGTCATGTTGGAGGAAGCTCCATGGATAGGCCACTTCTCCTCGACGTTCCCGAATCCTGTATGGTCCCACGAAACGTGGCGCCAACTTACCTTTGGTTTGGAAACGGTGTACTCCCCGGAGTGGTGTGACGCGAAGATACACAAAATCCCCTGCTTCAAAAGCGAGATCTCTTCGACGATTATCGGCATAGCTCTTACGTCGGGATCTGCGCAATCTTCAACCTTTCCCGAATCACTCGGACCTTTTCCTCTGCTTCGCTTATTACTTCCGTGCCAAACAATTGGCGCTCACCTGTCTGGTCCCAGAACAGGGGTGTGCGGCATTTCCGTCCATACAGTGCTTCATACGGTGCCATTTGAATGCTGGCCTGGTAACTGTTGTTGTAAGAGAATTCTGCATAGGGCAAGCTTTTGTCCCACGCTTTTCCAAAATCGAGCGCGCATGCTCTTAGCATATCTTCCAAAATCTGATTCACTCTCTCAGTTTGGCCGTCTGTTTGCGGATGATAGGCCGTGCTGAAATTCAAACGGGTACCAAGTTCTTCTTGCAACTTCTTCCAGAACTTGGAAGTAAACTGACTTCCCCTATCGGACACGATCTTCTTAGGCACGCCATGCAAACACACGATCCTTGCGAGGTAAAGCTCGCCAACTTCTTCCCCGAGTAGGTAGTATGTACCGGTATGAAGTGGCCACCTTGGTGAGTCGATCCACCACGACCCAAATCGAGTCATATCCTGACGTTGTGCGGGGTAAACCCGTGATAAAATCCATTCCAATTTCTTCCCATTTCCACTCTGGAATCTGAAGTGGTTGCAACAGTCCGGCGGGCCGTTGATGTTCTGCCTTCACTCGCTGACAAACATCACAAAGTGCAACAAACTCGGCTATCTCCCTCCTCATGCTGACCCACCAAAACTTTTCTTTAAGGTCTTGATACATCTTTGTACTTGCCGGGTGAATTGAGTATTGAGTTTGGTGAACTTCCGTAAGGATCGCCTTTTCAAATCCTTGTCTTCCGGCACACACACCTCTTTCCCATCCAGATTGTGCCATGTTCGTCTTCCGAAAAACCACGAGCTTTTCCGACTCTCATGTTCTTCTTGAGTTCGGCCATTTCGGGATCTGACGCCTGAGCAGCCCGAATTTGATCAATGAGAGTGGGTTGGGCTTCCGGGCAGCCACAAAACCAAAATCCACCACTCGTATATTTAGATTCTCCGGTTCTCGCCGCAACCGGTCACACATTCTTTCGACACCGAGAGTGGTGCGTAAGAATCTTTCGGCTTAGTGCATCCGCAACCACATTAGCTTTGCTGGGATGGTAATGTATCCCTAAGTCATAATCTTTGATCGTTCCAACCATCTTCTCTGCCGGAGGTTTAAATCAGTTGGGTGAAAATGTACTTAAGACTTTTGTGATCCGTATACACTTCACAACGATTACCAATTAGGTAGTGTCGCCGGATCTTCAATGCATGAACCACTGCGGATAACTCCAGGATCATGAGTGGGGTAGTTGTTTTCATGTGGGCGCAATTGACGAGATGCATATGCGACCACTTTGCCTTCTTGCATCAACACACATCCCAACCCTTGGCGAGATGCATCACAATAAACTTGGAAGTCCTTTGCGGGTCTGGGCAAGATCAACACCGGTGCTACACCAACTTCCTCTTGAGCTCTTCAAAACTCCTATTGCATTCGCCGACCATTTAAACTTCTCATCTTTCTTCAACAGTTGAGTCATTGGCTTGGCGATTTTGGAGAAGTTCTCAATGAAGCGGCGGTAGTAACCCGCAAGTCCAAGGAAACTTCGGATCTGCGTGACTGTTTTAGGCGGGGTCCACTTAGTAACCGATTCCACATTTGCGGATCCACGGCTACTCCTTGGGCATTCACAATGTGGCCGAGGAACCGTACCTCCTTTAACCGAAAGCACACTTGCTAAACTTGGCGTAGAGTTGATGGTCTCTCAACTTTTCGAGTACTTGTCCGAAGATGTTGCGATGATCCTCCTCCGACTTAGAGTAGACCAAAATGTCGTCAATGAACACCACCACGAATTTATCCAAGAACTCCATAAACACCTTGTTCATCGATTCATAAAGAAAGCCGGTGCATTGGTTAAACCAAAAGACATGACCGTACACTCATACAGTCCATACCCGGTGGTGAAGGCGGTCTTGGGAATGTCCTCTTCCCGAATCCTTAACGATGATAGCCCGATCGCAGATCTATCTTGGAAAATACCTTGGCCCCTTTGAGTTGATCGAATAAGTCATCAATCCGTGGTAGGGGATACTTGTTCTTGATAGTAACCTCATTGAGGGCTCGATAATCCACACACATTCTCTTGGTCTTGTCTTTCTTTTCCACAAAATCACCGGAGCACCCCAAGGCGACGTGCTCGGCGAATATACCCTTTTGCAACTGTTCATCCACTTGCTTCTTTACTTCCGCCAACTCGTTGGCTCCCATCCTATATGGCCTCTTGTGTATTGGGGCTGTCCCGGGTACTAGGTCAATCCGAATTCAATTTCCCTTTTCGGCGCATCGAGTTAAATCCTCGGGGTAAACTTCGGGTATTCTCTCGACGATGGGGATATCCTCTAACTTCACGGGGTCTTGGCCGCCATTTCGGACGATTCCGTGGAAACATGATTCAAACTTGCTATGGACTTGACTTGCATGGGAGAGCGAAAAACAACTCTTTCTCCTTTCGTATTAATTAGAGTAATGGTGCGACTAGCGCAGATCGATTACTCCCTTATGTCCGGGACAACCAATCCATCCCAAGAATGACATCTATGCCTTTGACGAAGGAGGATAAGGTTGGCTTGAAACATAGATCCTTGGATTTCTATGGCTACCGAGGGACAAGATCGAGTGGTCTCCAAGTGGTTTCCGGGGTTTGAACCCTCATAGGTATCTTAAGTCCCACTACGACAACCCATGTGCCCCAACAAATTGCTTTGAGATAAATGAATGTGTAGCGCCGAATCAAATAATACGTGCGGGGGAGTATAGTTTACAGGAAACATACCCAGTATAACTTCGGGAGCGGTCTGTGCTTCCTCGGCGGACGCATGATTGACTCGAGCCTGGATGAACCTTGGCCCAGCGCGTCTTGGCTTCGGACACTTGTCCGCAAAATGCCCCGGGTCACCACGCTGAAACAGACTCGGCTTTCCTCCCGAGTCCTTCCTTGGAGGTGGTGGTTGGATCTTTCCGGGATGGTGCTGTTGGAGGGCGCGGGCCGGAGTACGTTGTTGCCGACCACCGCCACTACCGCGCCTTGGAAATTCCCGGGTGATAAGGTCGATGCCGACGAACAATCATGGTGGTAGGTCCACTCGACTTCCAGGCATGAAACGCGGCCTCCGATTTCCCCGCTGTTGAGGAGGTCGTGTCTGGAATGCTTTTCTCTTCTTGATCATCTTGTTGCGCTGATCTTCTTGTCGAATGGCCTTGTCGACCAGCTTCTCAAAGTTAGCATACTCTCCAGAGATAAGCTTGTCCGTGAGTTCATCATCCAAACCAGCCAAAAACTTTTCCCGCCTTTCGCATCGGTGCGCACATCTTCGGGGCATAACGGGCAAGACGATTGAACTCGTGCAGTACTCGAATCGATCCGTTACCCTGCTCAAGGGAACGGAACTCACGTTTTTCGTGCAACTATTCCCGCGGGAATATGTGCGGTCCTAAAACTGCGACGAAACTCTTCCCGTGTAACCACGCTCCCGCCGGCGAGTAACCAAATAGTTGTCCCACCAAGCGAAAGCGGGACCCTGTAACTGATGAGTGGCAAAAGAGACTTTCTCTTGATCCGTGCACTGCAGCAGATCCAACTTCTTCTCTATGGCATGAAGCCAATCATTAGCCTCCATGGGGTTGGTGGTGCTGGAGAAGGTCGGCGGTCGGACACGAAGGAACTCGCGGCTTGGATGGGGTGGTGGGGCGGCAACCGATTCTCTGCTTTTTTGCATTTGTTGCAAGCATCTCGCTGTTGCATCTGGTGGTGCTTTTGTTGTTGCATTTGCTCATTGCAGCCATCATCTCGTGTCTCGTGAAGCGAGCACTTGAGCAATGGTGGGATTCTCGGGTGGCGGTGGAGGAGCATTGCCATTGGCGTCGTGAGCCTCGTTGTTATTGGCACCGATCGCCCATTGTTGTTGTTCGCCCGCCGGTCCCGGTGTTCACCATCGAAGGAGACGACCGACCGAGAGAGAGAAAAGAAGAAAAAGAGCAGACTTAGCACTAATCTTTATTATTTGAATTCAAATGCATTGTTCGATCTTGACTAAAAACAAGGAAAAGCACCAAACATCCTTAATTGGTCGGTCATATCACACTTGATATCGATCGCCGCTATCCCACACACACAGCACCCTAACACACAAAGAACTACCAAGAAGACAAACTAAGAAAAACGGTAAAACTAAGGAGGGCAACTAGAACGATCCACGAGACGAGGAATCGAAACTGCTTCCTTCAGAAGATCCCCATTCTTCCGAACGGCTCCGGAGTCCCGGGCGTCACCTCGACTTGGATTCTTCGAATCGGTTGCCGTAGCCCAACCGATCCCGCCTCTTCCCTCCGAGGAATCTTGAGTCTCTTCGGAGTCCATGTCTTCACCGAATTATCGAGCTTGAGCCACGGAGACGGAGATCCAACCATTACTGCCACCTCCGCCTGGATTTGCCGAAGCCGGAGCAAAGGTGAGGGCAGGAGTTGCAGCAGGAGGAACTGAACCGGCGCTGGAACCGGAGCGGGTGGAGCCGGAGAAGGCGGTGGTATCCGAGGCGCTAGCCGGATACGGACAGCGCGGTGGTGGTCTTCCGCGGCGTAGTGCGGAGTCTAACCCCAACTGGTGGCGGGAGTCCCTTCAACTCAGCTACCTCCTTCTTCAGACGAACCACTTCGTCCTGCAGTCGCGCGATCCTCAGCAGCTTCTTGTCGTTCAGCTCCTTGGTCGCCTTGTGTAGGTCAGAGTGCATCTGATCCAGTCCTTTGAGCACGGTGCACATGTGACCGAAGGTAGTGTCATTCTCCTCTGCCGTAGACTTGAATACACTGACCTCGGAGGAACTACCTCGACGGGGATGATAGCGGTAGGAGGAGGTGCGAAGGTCAGCATCATGCAGCTCCCTCATCCTGGCCAACATCAGGTAGGCGGCTTCTTGACAAGCGTGATCTGACGTGCCTCCGGAAGCTGTGACCTCCATGTTGGGAAGACACGTTCCCACAAACCCGTGAACCTCCAACCGAACACGGTATGGCAACTCGCCACTGAGAGGCGCAACTGTTGTATACTCTGGTGCTTCGGGATATCCGACCGCAAGGGCCATGCGCGCGCTCGCAACGAAGCCTCGTCATCCCTTTTCCGCGAGGCGTCGTGGGAACCCGCCATCTATAGAAACAAAGGAGTGGGAAAAATCAAAACATGCTCAAAAGCCCACGACCACATCCCATTTTCGCAATTCCTAAACCCTAGACTGACTCCACTTTTCAAAACACCCCTTTTTCTTTCAAAACATATGCACATGAAAAGAATTAGAGGGCTCTTAAGGTTTCCAGTTGGCTTGTCCTACAGTCATAGGAAGGCTCTGATACCAACTTGTCACGCCCAGAAATTCACACCAGAATTTCTGCAGCTAATTTGTGCATTACACCCTCGTCCAGGCATCAGCCGAGGTACACAAATCGACGTTATTGATAATACAGAATCCTCGTCTTAGAAACAATATAAAAGAGTTACATAAATGCAGCGGAAAAGAAAATAAACCGACTTAAGCTAAACTTTGACACGAGCGAAGCGGAACACCAACTCCACAGCTAAACCTTGACGAGAACAAGCCTACACCTCCTGAGACCTCGCTCTCAACCTCGCACCGAAGGGGAAAAGAAGCAAGACTGAGTACAACCACCGTACTCAACAAGTCATGCCAAGAGAAGGTATGATGCGGGATAAATATCAAGGAAAGGTCAAGAGGTTCAATTTGCATAAACGGCATTTGCAGAATATGATATTAATATTTGAAGACAAAGAAACAAGAGTAACATTTAAGCAAGATAAATAAACACCGTCCAACGCTCACCACGTTGCAACAGCCCATCCATCCACCCGCACTAGTCATATTCCAACATTTCATTCGAATAAAGTAAATGAGACTAATCAAGGTGAATCGGTCGATCGCCCGTAACCGTGGGCACGGCTATTCGAATAGTTTTTACTCGATCGAGGTGTACAATCGTACCCACAAGACACAATCCCACAACACATTACCGTGCGCCTGCACCACCACGGTGCCCCGGAAAGGAATTGTGACAGACCCTTCACACAACCCCTCTAATCAATCGTACCACACCAAGGTTTCGCCCCATCCCCATCGGGCAATGGGCAGCCCCTCTAGTGCCGCAGTGAATCCGAAGCTGGTCAACCCTTAAAACCGGGGCCGACCCAACTCCATCACGCTCACCCTCTCTGGGATACGTTAACTAGAGACATATGCTACGAGCCCACCATTACCCATGCGGCTTGTGGTATGCACGGCATTTCTTCCGGGTTTCCCGAGAACCGGTCCTTAATCGTCATGAGCACGCTAACCAAAGACCAACCATGTGCTCACGACCCACCTTCTTCATAATTCAATATTATTAAAACCAAAGTCATATCTTAATATCATCGAAGATCCACTTTAGAATTAAACTTGATTAGTGTGACCCCTTAAGTGAGCTAGTTGCGCTAAGCATAGTTAAGCAACCCTAAGCTAACATCTAGTCATATTGAACCCCAAGTTATCAATGGTATAAGGTAAACAATCCTATGGTTGAGTACAATAGGTATAATCATCCCATAAAATGACATTCTAAAACATATGCGTATTTGAATGAAATAGAGGTATTTACATAAAATAGGTACAACATGGTCAATGTAAGGTATGACTTGCCTTGTCCTGGAGATCGAGGAACTTCGGCGACTACTTCGAAGAGAACGGGCTCGCCGAAAACTCGGAATCTACACGACAAACAAAGCACTCAACAAACACCCTAAAAGTCTACTGAAATAGCACTGAAAAGTATTTTTAATGGATTCTTGACATTTTTCTGGATTTAATGAAATTTGAATGGGCTAAAACGGAGCTCGGATTCAAAAGATATGAATTTTAGAAGTTTAATTGCGATTTTTAAACTAAACGAAAAAGATTAAATTATTTATTGCGCAATTAAGTCCCGGTGACGTCACCCTTGCGCGGCACGGGCGACGTCGATGACGTCGGCGGCCGGCGCGCCCTAGGCGCGGCGCCGCGCCTGCCAGGCGCGGAGACGAGCGCGGCGGCGGATTGCCGCCACGTGGCGCAATCCGAGCGGTCGGAATGGCGGCGACGTGGCGCGATCGGGCGGCCGGGTGGCGACGATCGGACGGCGCAGATCCATCGCGATCGGACGGCGCGGATCCGTCCGATCCGCAAGATCGGACGGCACGGGCGGCGCTAGGGTTGGGTTAGGGTTAGGGTTTGGCGGGCGGCGGCGGCGGCGTGGCGCGGCGACGACCATCGAGCGGCGGCGGGCGGCGGCGACGACCCGACGGACGGCGGGCGGACCGCGGCGACAACCCGACTAGCGGCGGCGTGCGCGCGAAAGGAAAAAAAAGGACGCAAACGAAACAAAATGGAACCCGAGGACGGCGGCGAGCTCACCGGCGGATGGACGACGGAGAACGGCGGCGACTCGGGCTAAAAACCTCGGCGAACAAAGGGAAACGAGGCGAAGCTCGAGGGGTTTTATAGGGGAGAGAGGACCGAAACGGGCACGAAAACGACGGGGATAAGGTCGCCGAGAACTCGGACTCGGAGAGAGAGAGAGAGAGAGAGGGCGGCGGCCGTTTCGGGCGGCGGGCGGCGCGGCGCGCGGAAGTGCGGGCACGGGTGCGGCGGCACGGGCCGGAGCCGGCGTGGGGCCCACGCGGCGAGGCGCGCGGAATCGGCCCGGTAAGAGGCGGGCGCGCGGCTATGGGCGGCGGCGTGGGCGGCCGGGCGCGGGAAGCGGCTCCGACAGTGGGGCCCACTGTCGGTGGCTGCGGCGCGGAGAGCGAACCGGACTTGCGGCGGCGGGACCGTGGGCTTCGCCCACGTCCGGAAGGAGCGCGCGCGCGGAGCTGGGCCGACGGCCCGTTAGGGCGATGGGCGGGAAAGGAGGCGTACGGCGTACGGGAAAAAGGAAGAAAAAGAAAAAGAAAAAGAAAAAGGAAAAAGGGACTTAATTAAATTCCTGTTTTCTTATTTAATTGATTAAAAATACTTAGAGTGCTCTAAAAATTCCAAGTAAAAATCCTGTTAGCGTATTTTGACATGAAGAATTCAAGAAAAATCCTATCATGCCATTTCCATTTATTAATTGTATTTTAAAATTATAGGTTGACTCCAGTGTTAATTTTCGAAATTCCGATTATTTCGTGGTAAATTATTTAAATGAATTAGGAAAAACCCGGGATGTGACAACCTACCCTCCTTAAACGGAATCTCGACCCCGAGATTCGGAGGTACCGCGAAGAGGTGCGGGTGCGCGGTCTTTAGCTCATCTTCTCGTTCCTAAGTAGCTTCTTCCTGAGTGATGAGTCCATTGAACCTTGCAAAACCCGATAACCTTGTTCCGAGTCCTTCTCTCATGACCTCAAGAATACGTGCTGGTCTCTCTACGTAGGTTAAGTCCTCTTGGATTTCAACCTGGTCTGGACTCGCCTGTTCTTCTGGTACCCTTAAACACTTCTTCAACTGGGACACATGAAACACGTCGTGAATACCAGTCATGTTGGAGGGAAGCTCCAGCTGATAGGCCACTTCTCCTCGACGTTCCCGAATCCTGTATGGTCCCACGAAACGTGGCGCCAACTTACCTTTGGTTTGGAAACGGTGTACTCCCCGGAGTGGTGTGACGCGAAGATACACAAAATCCCCTGCTTCAAAAGCGAGATCTCTTCGACGATTATCGGCATAGCTCTTCTGTCGGGACTGCGCAATCTTCAACCTTTCCCGAATCACTCGGACCTTTTCCTCTGCTTCGCTTATTACTTCCGTGCCAAACAATTGGCGCTCACCGTCCGGTCCTGCAACGGGGTGTGCGGCATTTCCGTCCATACATGCTTCATACGGTGCCATTTGAATGCGGCTGTAACTGTTGTTGTAAGAGAATTCTGCATAGGGCAAGCTTTTGTCCCACGCTTTTCCAAAATCGAGCGCGCATGCTCTTAGCATATCTTCCAAAATCGATTCACTCTCTCGCTTGGCCGTCTTTGCGGATGATAGGCCGTGCTTGAAATTCAAACGGGTACCAAGTTCTTCTTGCAACTTCTTCCGAACTTGGAAGTAACCGACTTCCCTATCGGACACGATCTTCTTAGGCACGCCATGCAAACACACGATCCTTGCGAGGTAAAGCTCGCCAACTTCTTCCCGTAGGTAGTATGTACCGGTATGAAGTGGGCCACCTTGGTGAGTCGATCCACCACGACCCAAATCGAGTCATATCCTCGACGTTGTGCGGGGTAAACCCGTGATAAAATCCATTCCAATTTCTTCCCATTTCCACTCTGAATCAAAGTGGTTGCAAGATCCGGCGGGCCGTTGATGTTCTGCCTTCACTCGCCGACAAACATCACAAAGTGCAACAAACTCGGCTATCTCCCTCCTCATGCCGACCCACCAAAACTTTTCTTTAAGGTCTTGATACATCTTTGTACCGCCGGTGAATTGAGTATTGAGTTTGGTGAACTTCCGTAAGGATCGCCTTTTCAAATCCTTGTCTTCCGGCACACACACTCTTTCCCATCCAGATTGTGCCATGTTCGTCTTCCGAAAAACCACGAGCTTTTCCGACTCTCATGTTCTTCTTGAGTTCGGCCATTTCGGGATCCGACGCCCGAGCAGCCCGAATTTGATCAATGAGAGTGGGTTGGGCTTCCGGGCAGCCACAAAACCAAAATCCACCACTCGTATATTTAGATTCTCCGGTTCTGCCGCAACGGTCACACATTCTTTCGACACCGAGAGTGGTGCAAGAAACTCTTTCGGCTTAGTGCATCCGCAACCACATTAGCTTTGCCGGGATGGTAATGTATCCCTAAGTCATAATCTTTGATCGGTTCCAACCATCTTCTCTCGCGGAGGTTTAAATCAGTTGGGTGAAAATGTACTTAAGACTTTTGTGATCTGTATACACTTCACAACGATTACCAATTAGGTAGTGTCGCCGGATCTTCAATGCATGAACCACTCGGATAACTCCATCATGAGTGGGGTAGTTGTTTTCATGTGGGCGCAATTGACGAGATGCATATGCGACCACTTTGCCTTCTTGCATCAACACACATCCCAACCCTTGGCGAGATGCATCACAATAAACTTGGAAGTCCTTTGCTGGGTCGGGCAGTATCAACACTGGTGCAGACACCAACTTCCTCTTGAGCTCTTCAAAACTCCTATTGCATTCTGCCGACCATTTAAACTTCTCATCTTTCTTCAACAGTTGAGTCATTGGCTTGGCGATTTTGGAGAAGTTCTCAATGAAGCGGCGGTAGTAACCCGCAAGTCCAAGGAAACTTCGGATCTGCGTGACTGTTTTAGGCGGGGTCCACTTAGTAACTGATTCCACATTTGCTGGATCCACGGCTACTCCTTGGGCATTCACAATGTGGCCGAGGAACTGTACCTCCTTTAACCAGAAAGCACACTTGCTAAACTTGGCGTAGAGTTGATGGTCTCTCAACTTTTCGAGTACTGTCCGAAGATGTTGCTGATGATCCTCCTCCGACTTAGAGTAGACCAAAATGTCGTCAATGAACACCACCACGAATTTATCCAAGAACTCCATAAACACCTTGTTCATCAGATTCATAAAGAAAGCCGGTGCATTGGTTAAACCAAAAGACATGACCGTACACTCATACAGTCCATACCTGGTGGTGAAGGCGGTCTTGGGAATGTCCTCTTCCCGAATCCTTAATCGATGATAGCCCGATCGCAGATCTATCTTGGAAAATACCTTGGCCCCTTTGAGTTGATCGAATAAGTCATCAATCCGTGGTAGGGGATACTTGTTCTTGATAGTAACCTCATTGAGGGCTCGATAATCCACACACATTCTCTTGGTCTTGTCTTTCTTTTCCACAAAAATCACCGAGCACCCCAAGGCGACGTGCTCGGCGAATATACCCTTTTTGCAACTGTTCATCCACTTGCTTCTTTACTTCCGCCAACTCGTTGGCTCCCATCCTATATGGCCTCTTGTGTATTGGGGCTGTCCCGGGTACTAGGTCAATCCGGAATTCAATTTCCCTTTTCGGCGGCATCTGAGTTAAATCCTCGGGGTAAACTTCAGGGTATTCTCTGACGATGGGGATATCCTCTAACTTCACAGGGGTCTTGGCCGCCATTTCGGACGATTCCCCGGTGGAAACATGATTCAAACTTGCTATGGACTTGACTTGCATGGGAGAGCGAAAAACAACTCTTTCTCCTTTCGTATTAATTAGAGTAATGGTGCGACTAGCGCAGTCGATTACTCCCTTATGTCTGGACAACCAATCCATCCCAAGAATGACATCTATGCCTTTGGACTGAAGGAGGATAAGGTTGGCTAGAAACATAGATCCTTGGATTTCTATGGCTACTGAGGGACAGTACTGAGTGGTCTCCAAGTGGTTTCCAGGGGTTTGAACCCTCATAGGTATCTTAAGTCCCACTACTGACAACCCATGTGCCCCAACAAATTGCTTTGAGATAAATGAATGTGTAGCGCCAGAATCAAATAATACTGTGGCAGGAGTATAGTTTACAGGAAACATACCCAGTATAACTTCGGAGCGGTCTGTGCTTCCTCGGCGGACGCATGATTGACTCGAGCCTGGATGAACCTTGGCCCGCGTCTTGGCTTCGACACTTGTCCGCAAAATGCCCGGGTCACCACAGTTGAAACAGACTCCGGCTTTCCTCCCGAGTCCTTCCTTGGAGGTGGTGGTGTGATCATTCTTGGATGGTGCTTGTTGGAGGGCGCGGGGCCGGAGTACGTTGTTGCCGACCACCGCCACTACCGCCGCTTTGGAAATTCCCGGTGATAAGGTCGATGCCGACGAACAATCATGGTGGTAGGTCCACTCGACTTCCGTGCATGAAACGCGGCCTCTGCTGATTTCCCGCGTTGAGGAGGTCGTGTCTCGGAATGCTTTTCTCTTCTTGATCATCTTGTTGCGCCGATCTTCTTGTCGAATGGCCTTGTCGACCAGCTTCTCAAAGTTAGCATACTCTCCGAGAGATAAGCTTGTCCGTGAGTTCATCATCCAAACCAGCCAAAAACTTTTCCCGCCTTTCGCATCGGTGCGCACATCTTCCGGGGCATAACGGGCAAGACGATTGAACTCGTGCGTACTCGAGAATCGATCTTACCCCGCTCAAGGGAACGGAACTCACGTTTTTTCTGTGCAACTATTCCCGGGAATATGTGCGGTCCTAAAACTGCGACGAAACTCTTCCCGGTAACCAGCGCTCCCGCCGGCGAGTAACCAAATAGTTGTCCCACCAAGCTGAAGCAGGACCCTGTAACTGATGAGTGGCAAAAGAGACTTTCTCTTGATCCGTGCACTGCAGCAGATCCAACTTCTTCTCTATGGCATGAAGCCAATCATTAGCCTCCATGGGGTTGGTGGTGCTGGAGAAGGTCGGCGGTCGGACACGAAGGAACTCGCGCATTGGGTGGGGTGGTGGGGCGGCAACCGATTATTCTCTGCGCTTTGCTTGCATTTGTTGCAGCATTGCGTGCATCCGGTGGTGTTGTTGTTGCATTTGCTGCATCATTGCAGCCATCATCTGTGTCTGTGAAGCGAGCACTTGAGCAATGGTGGGATTCTCGGGTGGCGGTGGAGGAGCATTGCCATTGGCGTCGTGAGCCTCGTTGTTATTGGCACTGATCGCCCATTGTTGCTTTCGCCCGCCGGTCCCGGTGTTCACCATCCGAAGGAGACGACCGACGAGAGAGAGAAAAGAAGAAAAACAGCAGACTTAGCACTAATCTTTATTATTTGAATTCAAATGCATTGTTCGATCTTGACTAAAAACAAGGAAAAGCACCAAACATCCTTAATTGGTCAGTCATATCACACTTGATATCGACTCGCCGCTATCCCACACACACGCAGCCTAACACACAAAGAACTACCAAGAAGACAAACTAAGAAAAACGGTAAAACTAAGGAGGGCAACTAGAACGATCCACGAGACGAGGAATCGAAACGCTTCCTTCGAAGATCCCCATTCTTCCGAACGGCTCCTGGAGTCCTCGGGCGTCACCTCGACTTGGATTCTTCGAATCGGTTGCCGTAGCCCAACCGATCCCGCCTCTTCCCTCCGAGGAATCTTGAGTCTCTTCGAGTCCATGTCTTCACCGAATTATCGAGCTTGAGCCACTGGAGACGGAGATCCAACCATTACGCCACCTCCGCCCGGATTTGCCGAAGCCGGAGCAAAGGTGAGGCGGAGTTGCAGCGAGGAGGAACTGGAACCTGGCTGAACCGGAGCGGGTGGAGCCGGAGAAGGCGGTGGTATCCGAGGCGCTAGCGGATACGGACAGCGCGGTGGTGGTCTTCCGCGCGTAGTGCGGAGTCTAACCCCAACCGGTGGCGGGAGTCCCTTCAACTCGCCTACCTCCTTCTTCGACGAACCACTTCGTCCTGCAATGCGCGATCCTCGGCGCTTCTTGTCGTTCACTCCTTGGTCGCCTTGTGTAGGTCGAGTGCATCGATCCAGTCCTTTGAGCACGGTGCACATGTGACCGAAGGTAGTGTCATTCTCCTCTCGCCGTAGACTTGAATACACCGACCTCGGAGGAACTACCTCGACGAGGATGATAGCGGTAGGAGGAGGTGCGAAGGTCGCATCATGCAGCTCCCTCATCCCGGCCAACATCGGGTAGGCGGCTTCTTGACAAGCGTGATCCGACGTGCCTCGGAAGCCGTGACCTCCATGTTGGGAAGACACGTTCCCACAAACCCGTGAACCTCCAACCGAACACGGTATGGCAACTCGCCACCGAGAGGCGCAACTATTGTATACTCGGTGCTTCGGGATATCCGACCGCAAGGGCCATGCGCGCCGCTCCGCAACGAAGCTCGTCATCCCTTTTCCGCATGCGTGGCCGGGGAACCCGCCATCTATAGAAACAAAGGAGTGGGAAAAATCAAAACATGCTCAAAAGCCCACGACCACATCCCATTTTCGCAATTCCTAAACCCTAGATCGACTCCACTTTTCAAAACACCCCTTTTTCTTTCAAAACATATGCACATGAAAAGAATTAGAGGGCTCTTAAGGTTTCCAGTTGGCTTGTCCTACGTCATAGGAAGGCTCGATACCAACTTGTCACGCCCGAAATTCACACCGAATTTCTCGCTAATTTGTGCATTACACCCTCGTCCGGGCATCGCCGAGGTACACAAATCGACGTTATTGATAATACGTAATCCTCGTCTTAGAAACAATATAAAAGAGTTACATAAATGCAGCGGAAAAGAAAATAAAACCGACTTAAGCTAAACTTTGACACGAGCGAAGCGGAACACCAACTCCACGCTAAACCTTGACGAGAACAAGCCTACACCTCCTCGGAGACCTCGCTCTCAACCTCGCACCGAAGGGGAAAAAGAAGCAAGACGAGTACAACCACCGTACTCAACAAGTCATGCCGGAAGAGAAGGTATGATGCGGGATAAATATCAAGGAAAGGTCAAGAGGTTCAATTTGCATAAACAAGCATTTGCGAATATGATATTAATATTTGAAGACAAGAAAAAAGGTAGTAACATTTAAGCGATTAAATAAACACTGTCCAACGCTCACCACGTTGCAACAGCCCATCCATCCACCGCACTAGTCATATTCCAACATTTCATTCGAATAAAGTAAATGAGACTAATCAAGGTGAATCTGGTCGATCGCCCGTAACCGTGGGCACGGCTATTCGAATAGTTTTTACTCGATCGAGGTGTACAATCTGTACCCACAAGACACAATCCCACAACACATTACGTGCGCCGGTGCACCACCACGGTGCCCGAAAGGAATTGTGACAGACCCTTCACACAACCCCTCTAATCAATCGTACCACACCAAGGTTTCGCCCCCATCCCCATCGGGCAATGGGCAGCCCCCTCTAGTGCCGCAGTGAATCCGGAAGCTGGTCAACCCTTAAAACCGGGGCCGACCCAACTCCATCACGCTCACCCTCTCTGGGATACGTTAACTAGAGACAGCTATGCTACAGGCCCAGCCATTACCCATGCTGGCTTGTGGTATGCACGGCATTTCTTCCAGGGTTTCCCGAGAACCGGTCCTTAATCGTCATGAGCACGCTAACCAAAGACCAACCATGTGCTCACGACCCACCTTCTTCATAATTCAATATTATTAAAACCAAAGTCATATCTTAATATCATCGGAAGATCCACTTTAGAATTAAACTTGATTAGTGTGACCCCTTAAGTGAGCTAGTTGCGCTAAGCATAGTTAAGCAACCCTAAGCTAACATCTAGTCATATTGAACCCCAAGTTATCAATGGTATAAGGTAAACAATCCTATGGTTGAGTACAATAGGTATAATCATCCCATAAAATGACATTCTAAAACATATGCAGTATTTGAATGAAATAGAGGTATTTACATAAAATAGGTACAACATGGTCAATGTAAGGTATGACTTGCCTTGTCCTGGAGACTGAGGAACTTCGGCGACTACTCAAGAGAACGGGCTCGCGGAAAACTCGGAATCTACACGACAAACAAAGCACTCAACAAACACCCTAAAAGTCTACTGAAACAGCACTGAAAAGTTTTTTAATGGATTCTTGACATTTTTCTGGATTTAATGAAATTTGAATGGGCTAAAACGGAGCTCGGATTCAAAAGATATGAATTTTAGAAGTTTAATTACGATTTTTAAACTAAACAGAAAAGATTAAATTATTTATTGCGCAATTAAGTCCCTGGTGACGTCACCCTTGCGCGGCACGGGCGACGTCGAATGGCGTCGGCGGGCGTCGGCCCTAGGGTGGCGTCGCGCACGGCCAGAGCGCGGGAGACGGCGCGCGGCGGATTGCCGCCACGTGGCGCAATCCGAGCGGTCGGAATGGCGCGACGTGGCGCGATCTCGGGCGGCCGGGTGGCGACGATCGGACGGCGCAGATCCATCGCGATCGGACGGCGCAGATCCGTCCGATCCGCAAGATCGGACGGCACGGGCGGCGCTAGGGTTAGGGTTAGGGTTAGGGTTTGGACGCGGCGGCGCGCGGCGTTGCGGCGCGCGGCGACGACCATCCGAGCGGCGGCGGGCGCGCGGCGACCCGACGGACGGCGGCGGACGGCGGCGACAACCCGACTAGCGGCGGCGTGCGCGCGAAAGGAAAAAAAAGGACGCAAACGAAACAAAATGGAACCCGAGGACGGCGGCGAGCTCACCGGCGGATGGACGACGGAGAACGGCGGCGACTCGGGCTAAAAACCTCGGCGAACAAAGGGAAACGAGGCGGAGCTCGAGGGGTTTTATAGGGAGAGGAGACCGAAACGGGCACGAAAACGACGGGGATAAGGTCGCCGGAGAACTCGGACTCGGAGAGAGAGAGAGAGAGCGGCGGCGGCGCGCGGCGCGCGGGGAAGTGCGGCACGGGTGCGGCGGCACGGGCCGGAGCCGGCGTGGGGCCCACGCGCGAGAGGCGCGCGGAATCGGCCCGGTAAGAGGCGGGCGCGCGCGGCTATGGCGCGGCGTGCCGGCCGGCGCGCGGGACGGCGCGGCGCGGCGGACGTGGGCTTCGCCCACGTCCGGAAGGAGCGCGCGCGCGGAGGCGGCCGACGGCCCGTTAGGGCGATGGGCGGGAAAGGAGGGCGTACGGCGTACGAAAAAAGGAAGAAAAAGAAAAAAAAAGAAAAAGGAAAAAGGGACTTAATTAAATTCTGTTTTCTTATTTAATTGATTAAAAATACTTAGAGTGCTCTAAAAATTCCAAAAAAATCCTGTTAGCGTATTTTGACATGAAGAATTCAAGAAAAATCCTATCATGCCATTTCCATTTATTAATTGTATTTTAAAATTATAGGTTGACTCCAGGTTAATTTTCAGAAATTCCGATTATTTCGGGGTAAATTATTTAAATGAATTAGGGAAAAACCCGGGATGTGACAATTATTCATGCTCCACCAAAGATCAATCCAAGAATAGAACACCAACACCTGAAGTCCTGAACAAGAAGTCAATAGCACTTAATGACCTAAAATTAGTTAGGGGAAAAATCTATATAATCTACATATCTGGGTCGGGGTCCTCATTTTGGATGGGCCCTAGGCCATCACCCTTATGTCCCCGCTCTAGAGTTGATCCTGCCGCGATGACCTCCTACGCCACCGGCCTTCTTGCCGTCATGCGCGTTGACTGCCAGTGCCACCGACCTTCCTGCCGCGTCGGCCTCTCGCTGTTGCCTTCCACGTCACAGACACTCCCCACAGCAACTTCCATAGGAGGAGAAGCTACGACCACACTCGGAAGCTACTACTCCTCCACACCCGCCTTCACTGGAGGCCATCACCATGTCTCTTCTCCCTCACCGTCGTCGCCCGTTGTCGTCGAGAGCCACCTCGCCGGGGGGATGCCAAACCCGGGGTTGAGGCCACCAGACCTGGCAGCCCTCGCGGCCACCTCAACTCCCTAGCATCGGCCTCCCGTTGGCCAACCGCTAGACAAATCCAAAGGCTGGCTCGGATTCACCCTCCCAGCCTGGATTTGGCCCTCCACAAGCCACTGTCGCAGTCCCTGGTCATCGAAAGCTGCACATGGCCGCCATCACCATGTCGCTTCATCATCCGTCGCTGTGGGTCTGCCCCCTCTCGCCCACGTCAGATCCATGCACTTTGACTCGCCGCCGTGCCGTTGCTCGCGGCCTTTCTCCATGAGCTGGTGAGGCTTTTCGCGGCATCTCCCCACGCCTCCAGGCCTGGCTACACTGGATCTCGAGGTCCCTGCCAATGCAGGACCGCCGTCGCTGTCCTAGCTTGCGGTGCGGATTTCTGATAGCTCGTTCTGGCGGCGGCGAAGCGGAGGAGTGGAGAGGTGGGTGGTGGAGGCGGCTATGGTTTGTCGTCGCCCGAGACGCCTCTTGCGGGAGGCGACATGGGGGTTGAAGTTATTATTATTACTAGTGAATACCCTGCATGTTGTAGCGGAAAAAATTAGAAATAATTTAGAAAAACTAATAAAATAGTGTGTAAATTTTGTACTTGTAATGCGTGAAAAACAATATTTTGAGCTTCATACTAACTGATCTGGAATTGCAATTGTACATGCAACATGAATTTATCAAGCATGAGAGGATTCAATGGCTATTACTTTTCTAAATGACATGATTCAATGCACATTGAGTTTTATATTAATAACTACCATAAATGAGTTGTAAATGCATACGTGTGGAGATTGTGGCAATCGGGTATCTACATGGCAAGCTTATCCGACTGGAGGTAGGGATAGATTGTGCCTGCTATATCTGTAAGCCGAACTTGACTTGGGTGTTACGGTTGCCGATAGAGATAAGGCAATCGGCCTATAGTCACGGTTTGGTAAGATTGAGGAAACCGACTTAGAGTAAGATAGGGTTTCCGATCTGTAAGCCCTCCTCCCAAGACTATATAAGGGGGGTAAGGGGCGTCCCTTGAGGGATATCGAACACTAGATCTGAGATACGACTTCATAAGCGAGAGCTTTAGATCACGAGATCAATAAAAAACACTCAGCGGATCGAATCCACCGAAACAGGAGTAGGGTATTACCTCACGAGAGGGCCTGAACCTGTCTAAATCTTCTTTTCCTCCTAACCTATTGTGCTTGGCGATCTCGACTGCGACCCCAGAAAATATATTGCCGAAACCAAGTTTCGACAGTTGGCGCGCTAGGTAGGGGACGCGCGCCGAGACTTCTTCAACAATCTCGCCGACAAGCGTGATGGGATCCCCCTCAAGACTCGGCGACTTCGCCGCCAACTTCGCCGACGACTCCTCCTTCGACTCGAATTCAAACCAGTCGGAGGGAAAGACCTACTCGGCGCCATTCGGGCTCCCCAATAGCGCCGAGATCTTCGACAACATCTTGAAGACCAAGATGCGATCCACCTTCTCCGACAACGGACTTCACTCGGCACCATTCGGATTACCGGATACCGCCGAGATCTGCGCCAATCTTCTCGCCTCCCCGACGGAAGCAATCTACTCAAAAGAAGACCTCTCGGTGTCGTTTGGGTTACCAAATGCCGCCGAGATCTACAGCAAACTCCTCTCCCCCGAGTTGGCGACAATCAACTCGGAGGAGCCTACTCCCCAAGCTCGACTCGGATCGGAACGATCCAGATCCGGGTTACCCGAGATCAAGGGAGGTCGCTGTCATCCTCCCTCACTCGGCTCCTGCTCATCTTCAGAGCTCAACGGATACCTCAGCTCCGCCGGCTTCGACAATCTCTACGACATCCCTTCTGACGAAGCCGACAACTCCGACTGCCGCATGGACTGTGAGCCGAAGTGCTTCGACGTCCTCATGGCCGAGCCAGATGAGTCCGACTCAGCCATGGCCAGAAGGCTTGCCGAAGAGGAGCGAGCTAGAGTGGAGCTTGAGCGCAAGACAGCCGAGGAGGATAAACAACGCAAGGACGAGGCTGACAAAGGAAGCAGGATCTACGTGCAGCCGGACGATCTGCCCAGGAGGCCATCCTCCAGACACGGGTTCGCAACACCAACATCTTCCAGACGCCGCAGCAGAACGCTGTCGCCGCACTCACACTCTTGGACACCGTCATGGAGACAGCTCCGGCCAACGTGACTCCTATACTCGACAAGATAAAGACCATCGTCGCATCCACAGCTAACGGCCACCCCACCACCTCGGCACGAAGGCCGACTGAATCCGTGGCCGAAACGCCAGACAAAAGCCGGCTCCCACCTCTAAAGTCAGGAGACTACGGGAGGCCCGAGCCGGCTCGCCGACAACCAGCCAAGAGGCCCACCTCGCGAGTCTACGCCGAGGCACCAAGAGCAGACGGCCGATTCCGCGACAAACGACATGGACGTCCACCCGTCCACCACCGAGTCCGCCGCAACAGCCCGGCTACCCAACCACCAACCAAGACCCCGCCGAGCGATCTGCGGGAAGTCCTCGATCGCCGCTACAGGGAGTGCGACCGACACACTCGGGAAGATCGAAGGGGATCACCCGAGAGCGGCGACGACGGAGACCGGCCTTCACTCGGGAGCTCCGCCGAGTGCATTGGCCGAGTGGCTTTAAGCCCACAGGGGATTGAAAGGTACGATGGCAAGACCGACCCTGAATCTTGGTTAACGTATATACTCTTGCCATCCGAGCTGCAGTGGCGACAATAAAGCCATGGCCAACTACTCGCCGTGGCCCTCGCAAACTCAGCCGAAATTGGCTCACAAGCTGCCAAGAGGCTCAATCGGCTCGTGGAGCGAGCCGAGGGACCACTTCATCGCCAACTTTCGGGCACCTTCGAGAGGCCGGCACGCACTTCGACCTCTACAACGTCATCCGAAGCCGGACGAGCCCCGAAGGATTATATTCGGCGTTTCTCCGAGAAGCGCAACAAGATCCCGAACATCACCGATGACATCATCATCGCCGCCTTCCGAAGGGAGTCCGTGATGAGCGCTTATCGGCAAGTTCGGACGCAAACCACCGAAGACGGTGAAACAAATGTTTGAGACGGCGAACTCATACGCCAAATCCAACGACGCCATTAAGGCCACCCGTCAAGACCGGCCCGACGAAGGGAGGACAAGCAAGCGGGAGGAAGCCGAAATCCTAAGAAGGATGGCGGCAACAACGGCAACCGGGGCCGAAAGATCGCAAGCGCCGATCCGAAGACCTAGTGGCCGCGACCTCCAATACTCAATGCCGTCCCGAGTCGCCGCCTACGACGCCATCATGAACGCCCGTGCACCCACCATCCGAATCACAAGCACGCGGCGAAGGATCTACCTACAAGCGGTTCGTAACAAGATCTGGGCGCGAGCTCAACAAGAAGCCGACGACGAGGCTGGCCGTCCGGCGCCAAGAAGAACAACGCGCTGAAAATGCCGAACCTTTTCAAGACCCAGGGGGAGCTTAACCACATCTTCGGGGTCCGCTAGCCTATGAGTCCAAGAGGAAACAAAAGCTAACCGACCGGGAGGTCAACGCGGCTCAACCCGAAGTCCCTCGATCTGCGATGGTCGGAAGTGGCCATCACCTTTGACCGCTCGGATCATCCGACCGAGTGGTTCATCCGGGCGCTATCCACTCGTCCCGGACCCCGTGGTCCGCAATATCGGCTTAAGCGCGTCCTCATCGATGGGGCGGCGCCCTCAACATCCGTTCGCCAAGACCATGGATGAAATGCGAGATCCCGAGGGCCGAACCGAAAGCAAGCTCGGCCCCCTTCCACGGAGTTATCCTGTGGCTGTCTTCAACACCACTCGGGCACATCTCCTCCCAGTCACCTTCGGAGCCCGAGAGAACTTCCGAACGGAGAACGTCACCTTCGAGGTGGCCGACTTAAACAAACATATCATGCCATCATCGGAAGGCTGCGCTTGCCAAGTTCATGGCGATCCTCACTACACTTACCTCGCATGAAGATGCCGGGTCCCAACGGCGTCATCACTCTTCGCGGCGACGTGAAGCAAGCCTTCACTGCGACAAGGAGAGCTGCGACATGGCCCAATCTCGCGAGAGATTACGTGGCCAACAAGAAGTCCGATTGGCTGCACCGACCTCGGCGAGGGCGAAGTCCCCGCGAAGAAGATAGCCAAATCGGGATCCGGCGACGCCAAGACCAAGAAGATCTCCCTTGATTCGTCGATCCCTCCAAAACTGTAATCGGCGCCGACCTAGATCCCAAATAGGAAAGCGCGCTCGTCACCTTCCTCCAAAATAATAAAGATGTTTTTGCTTGGAAACCATCCGATATGCCCGGAATTCCTAGGGAGGTGATCGAGCACTCTTTGAACGTCAAAGATGACGCCAAACCAATAAAACAACGATTACGCGAGTTCGCACAAGATCGAAAAGACGCGATCAAAGAAGAACTCGCAAAGCTCTTGGCTGGCTTCATTAAAGAAGTCCTTCACCCCGACTAGTTAGCCAACCCGCTTGGTCCGCAAGAAGACGGGGCAATGGCGCATGTGCGTTGACTACACCGACCTCAACAAAGCTGCCCCAAAGATCCGTTCGGGCTGCCTCGCATCGACCAAGTCGTCGACTCAACATGGCCGCGAACTCCCGAGTTTCTTGGACATTACTCGGGCTATCACCGATCGCTTGAAAGAATCCGACGCTTGAAAACATCGTTCATCACGCCGTTTGGCGCTTCGCTACATCACCATGCCTTTCGGCCTAAAGAACGCCGGAGCCACATACCAACGCATGATCCAAAGATGTTTCCGGGCGCGAGATCGGCAAGAACGTTGAAGCCTACGTCGACGATGTTGTCATCAAGACCAAGCAAAGAAGACTTAATCGCCGACTTAGAAGAAGCCTTTGCAAACATCCGGGCCTTCGAATGAAGTTAAACCGGAGAAGTGCACCTTCGGCGTCCCATCGGGCAAGCCGCTTGGCTTTATGGTGTCACATCGCGGCATTGAGGCAAATCCGAGAAGATCAACGCTATCTTAAACATGAAGCCCCGAGTAATCGAAAGACGTCCAAAAGCTCACTGCTGCATGGCGGCACTAAGCCGTTTCATATCCCGACTCGGCGAACGAGGCATGCCCTTCTTCGGCTCGCTAAAGAAGACAGACGACTTCCGGTGGACCACGAAGCCGACAAGGCCTTTGAAGATTTCAAAGAATTCCTTACCACGCCACCGTCCCGGCTTCGCCTCAACCCCGAACCCCCTTGTCATGCGTCTGACCACTCACCAAGTGGTCGTGCGGTCCTTGTGGTTGAATGCGAAGAAGAGGGTCGGGCCCGAAGATCCAAAGGCCAATCTACTTTGTCGCGAAGTATTGGCGGAGCCAAAATCCGCTACCCTCGGTACAAAAATTGCTTTATAGTGTTCTAATAACCGCGAGGAAATTGGCACACTACTTTCGGGGTCACTCGGTCACCGTCGTCACCTCTCTCCCACTCGGCGACGTCATCCACAACCGCGAGGCAACCGGGCGTATCGCCAAGTGGGCCTTAGAACTGATGCCGCTGGACTTAATTTTTAAGCCCAGGACGTCCATTAAGTCACAAGCCTTAGCGGACTTCCTGGCCGAGTGGACTGAACAGCAAGAACACGTGCCTCGAGAAGACCTCCAACACTGGACCATGCACTTCGACGGATCCAAGAGGATCACCGGCTTGGGAGCGGGGAGTCGTGCTGATCTCCCGACCGGGAAAGGCTAAGATATGCCCTTCACCTCCACTTCTCCGCCTCACACAACGTCGCCGAGTACGAAGCTCTTCTACATGGACTGCGCCTCGCAGTCTCACTCGGGATTCGTCGGCTTATTGTGAAAGGCGACTCCCAGCTGGTCGTCAATCAAGTGATGAAGGACTGGTCCTGCTTAAATGACACTATGGAGGCCTACCGACAAGAGGTCCGCAAGCTTGAGGACAAGTTTGATGGGCTAGAACTCTCACATGTCCTGAGACATAACAACGAAGCTGCCGATGAGCTAGCACAGTTCGGATCCAAGCGCGAAGCTGCCCCAACAGACGTCTTTGTCGAACATCTCTACGAACCAACCGTCATGGCAAAGACGGCTCCTAACGAACAAACCACCAACGAAGTCACCATGACCGACACCGACCGGAGGACGCCGCTCATCAAATTCTTAACCCAAGAAGAGCTGCCGGATGACCGGGATGAAGCGAACGCGTCCGGCGTCGTTGCCAAGCATACGTCATGGTCGACTCCGATCTATACAAGAGAAGCCCCTCGGAATTCTAATGAGGTGCATCACACCCGAAGAAGGAAACAATTACTCCAAGATATCCACTCGGGCATATGCGGAAGCCACGCGGCGGCACGCACTCTAGTCGGCAAAGCTTACGGGCAAGGATTCTTCGGCTTACCGCGGTCTCCGACGCGGATAAAGTCGTAAGAACCTGCGAAGGCCGATTTTCGCCGACAAAGCCATGTCCCAGCCAGGAGCTTCAAACAATCCCACTTTCTGGCCGTTCGCGGTATGGGGTGGACATGGTTGGCCCTTTCAAGAAAGCTCCGGAGGTTTCACACACCTCTTCGTCGCAATCGACAAGTTCTCCAAGTGGATTGAAGCCAAGCCGGTCGCCACAATCACTGCGACAAAGCACGAGACTTCTTCCTCAACATCATGCACCGCTTCGGCGTCCCAAACGAATCATAACGACAACGGGACTCAATTCACGGGAGGCATCTTCAAGGAATTCTGCGAAGACTTCGGAATCAAAATCGCTATGCATCGGTAGCTCACCCTAAAAGCAATGGGCAAGTCGAGCGAGCCAACGGCATGGTCCTTCAAGGCATCAAGGCTCGCGTTTTCGGCCAGGCTAAGCCCTTACGCCGGCAAGTGGGTACAAGAACTTCCCTCGGTTCTATGGTCGCTACGAACCACACCCAGTCGGGCCACCGGCCAAACTCCTTTCTTTTTGGTTTATGGCGCAGAAGCCATGTTGCCGAACGAGATGGAGTATGAGTCCCTCCGGTCCGCAGCTTCAACGATGAACGCTACGACCCGACCGAGTGGATGACCTCACCCGATTGGAAGAGGCCCGCGAGGCACCCTCATCCGTCGGCCAAATACCTTCAAGGGCTCGAAGATACCACGTCGCAACGTGCGAGCGCGAGCTTTCATTGTTGGCGACCTGGTCCTACGCAAGATCCAGACCACCAAAGACCGACACAAGTTATCTCCCTTATGGGAAGGACCGTACATAATCGCTGAAGTGACTCGGCCCGGTGCATACCGGCTAAAGCGCGAAGACGGGTCCATGGTGGAGAACTCCTGGAACATCGAACATCTTCGACGATTTTATGCCTAATTTGGCTAAGGCCTCATGTTTTCCTTGACCGCCAACCTCAAGCAAGATGACTTCTTGAGTTAGCAGTCGGGGGCTGTACACATGCCAATAAAGCTCAAGTTTTCCTCATCAACTTTTGTGCATAATTTGGTTTATCATTGTTTAATGTCATTCGACTCGAGCTCAGTGTCTAAGGACTGAAAGTTTTCCGATGACCTAATCGAGCCTAGGCTTGATGACAGCCAGACGAAAACTACTTAAGAAATTTCACGCAAAAGCTCGAATCAAGGCATTGACATAAATAAACTAAAAAGAGTCACAAAGTTCCACGTCACAGTGTTACGGTTACATGACATTTACAAAGCAAAGTCAAAATACAAATCAGAGCTTGAAGTTGTTTACTACATCAAGAGATATCTTCTTCGCCGCCTCTTGCGCCTTACTTAGCATGTCTAAGGCCTGATCGTCCGTTGTTCCTCGCGAAGCCCTCCCGACCGAATGGATATCCACTGGGGTAAAGGGACTTGGTCCGAGCAAGAGCGACCACCCCCATGCCGGTCGCTTCTGTGATATTCTTCGGATATCGTTCGGGAGCCACCGAAGCTTGTCGAAGATCTCGATTGGCTCCAGCGAGCTGGCCCCAACTCCTTGATCGAACAAGGACAGCAAGATCGGTGTGGCGGCGTTAGCGACCTCTTCCCGTATCTCGTCGCTGGATTTGATCCGCCCAAGCAAGACGTCGTATTGGGCTCGGGTCTTCATCTTATAAGCCGCAAAAGTCCCGATCATTCAAAGCACTCGGAAATAAAGCGGCACACGAAATTCGACTTCAAAAAGATTACCTTCAAATTCGGCCTCCATCTCGGCCTTGTCAAGGGACCGCTTCAGTGGACTTGAAGCGAGTGGACCTCCGAAGAATTTTCTACAACGAAAGAAGATTATCAATAGCCAAGACCGACATGAGAATCATGATGAAGCCGGGAGAGCGGGCTTACTCCCAATTGATCCGCGGAGGTCGAGGTTCGCTTCCCGAAGCTCCGCGATCTCCTCCTTAAAGCCGCCTCTCTTGATGCGGCCTCCTCCCGAGTGGCCTTCACCGCGCCGAACGTCCTCCAAGGAGTTTAAGTGGGGGATCGGCTTCTCCAAGACTTCGATTTTGCCATTGAGCGGCAATATTCTTTACGCACACGAAAGCGGGGAGTGATTGATCGAAAGATAACGATGATATAATCAAAGAGAAAGACAAAGGCTTACGTTGAGCAGTCGGGTCGCCTCATTCAGGCTCTCGACAAGGGCATCCCTTTCATCTTTTTCGGCTTGCCGGTCTAGGATGATGCCCTGTCTCTCGCCTTCCGAATCCCGCCACTCGATTCTGATCGGGGGAACCCAGGTCTCAGAAGACTGCAACCTGGGGATCTCTTCTACCGTGGCTGACAAGCAAGAAAGACAAATGAAGACATGAAAGATTCAAAATTGAAAGAACGAAGGAATGCTTCGAAGCAAGTCTTACCGGTTTCGGTGGCTGCCTGCCTAGGTGGAGCGGCCGGGCTTTTCTTCTTCTTCGGGCTCTGCGCCGAGTGACCCCCAGTCGGGGGTGCTTGAGCCGCAGCCTCGGGTTTCCCGGCTGATGACTGCCTTCCAGCCGGGATGTCCCCACTGGCAGTCGGGGGCTCCTTCCCAGGGGCGTCCTCCTTCGGAGGCGAAGGTTGTTTCTTCGGAACGCTCGCACTCGGTTGCGGGCTCCGGGTTTTGGCTCTACCGGCCTTGGCACTTCGAGAGCGGTGGCGGAGTCGGCCCTTCCCCTCCCGGCGGGATCTATGTCCGGGGCCTCCTGCGAAAGTGAATACAAAGAAAGATAAAGAAAAGTTTTCCGCGAAAGAGTTCGGACTTTGGTTTCGAGCATACCGGATGATCGGCGGATCTTCGGTGCCGTCCGCGGCGATCGCCTTAGAGGCGGGTCTCGACCGGAGGAGCCGGGACGTCGTCATCCGAATCCTCGATGATCGCCTCCTCTTGCTCACGCGCTTGTTCGAGTCTCCACTCGACGCCGCCCGCTTCCCGACTGGGTCGCTCTGGATTTTGATCCCGCCAGCCGGCTTCTTGGCGAGGCGATGCGGCGCGTCGTCATGAGCCACCTTGTATGGCTTGGAGGTGATAGAGGCGTTTTCGGAAGAAAGAAAGAGCAACATTAAGAGACAGGATGTCAAGATCGAAAGATGCTATGAAGCGACCAGTCGGCTTACCGGAGGAGGAGGTCGGTGGATGCTGAAGGGAAGGACTGGCAGAATGAGGGCCCGCTCGACCGCTATCCCACGAGAAGAGTTTGTACATCCGGATCTTCGGATCTCGTATGTGAGTGGATCTGGATCTTCCCGATTGGGGTCCGTCCCGCCTTCATACTCGAAGGCCGGCTTCACCGCTCCTTGATCGGCGCCCAGTCGGCACTCCGATGAAGTGCCGAGTGATTTGTTCCCCGCGAAGACCCTCTCGCTTCATCACCAGGATCTTCGCGAGCAGATCGTTGGCTTCGTCCCAATCTTGGGCTACCGGGACGGTGCTCCAAGATGGCTTGGGGACAGGGGGAAGACCGACGAAGGGCAGTGGGTTCGAGGTTGCTAATGTAGAACCAGCCCGCGTGCCATCCCTTGTTGGAAGACTTCAAAGGGAGAGAAAAGTAATCTTTGCGGAGAGATCCGCGAAGCCGGAAACCGCCCGCCAACGACGCAAGGTTGATCTTTGTTCGGATGCGGTTTGAGATAGAACATGCGCCGGAATAGTTGGAAGTGGGGGAGAATGCCGAGGAAGGCTTCACACACATGAATGAAGAGTGCTATGTGAAGCATCGAGTTGGGGTTCAGATGGTAGAGATGAAGCCCATAGTAGTCCAGAAGCCCCCGGAAGAACTCGGAGGTGGGAAGGCTGAACCCGCAATAGAAAAAGGAAGTGAAAACGACGAGCTCACCGGTGTTTGGGGTCGGGAAGTCCTCCCCCGCCGCAGGGCGCCATCCCACAAGTTCCTTTGGCGGAAGCACGCCGTGCTTCACCATCTCTTTGAGGGTAGATTCACTCACATCCGAAGCAGCCCATTGGTCGAAGGGAATCCTTTTTTCCTCCGCCATGAGGATGGGTTGTTGGGAGGCGGATCTGGCTGGAAAAAGTTGGATCTTGGGCGATGGGACGTGGGAGATTTGGCTGTGGAGGCTGGTTGTTGCAGAGAGCGAGCTCTTAGATGGATGGATTTGGGAGCGCGCGAGTCTAGGGTTCTCCGCGGTGAACTGTTGAACAGTGCCGTGAGAAGGGGAATCGTTTGGAGGATGAAGAGGCGGGGACGACCTCGCATCTTTGTAGAAAGATTTGAGGGTTGCGCTAGGTTTTCGGTGAGTGGGCCGAGCCCATAAGAAAATCTACGGCCCACTAAGGTGTGGTCCGATACGTGTCCTTAGGGACTTAAGCGGATGAGCTTAAGCAGATTTGCCCCGGCAATATGCGCGTGTCCGAGTGCCCTATACCTTTAAAGATCCTTCCATACCGCGGTTTGCCCGACTTCATGAGAAGCGGCACGATGCAATTTGGAAGGTGACCAAACTGAGTTTTTATAGCCGCCTTGGTGAACAAGGGCCGTTTGGTTTTTTGGTATTTGGTCGGGTAATCTTACCAATGCTGTTTGTTTTCCACCTTGGTGAAGATCTTTATAGATTGAGACCAGAATTATGGCAAAAGCTATTTAATAATTTGGTCATATTTTTCATATGATTGAAAGAACTTGTTTTCCCATGAGGGATGAATGAAATATTTGTTCTGGGATTACTCGGGCAAATCCACTCGGATAAGCAAGAGCTTACCGAGTGCTTTTTCACCCATGAGGGTTGATTGAATTGTTTGTTCTGAGATGACTCGGACAAATTCACTCGGATGAGTATGAACTTGCCGAGTAATGAGATTTCAATGATTGCTTTAGCATGAGCTAAGCATCTACATGAGAATAATTTTTTATAGTTCTTGACTATATGCTTAGCCTATTTTTGACTAACCATATAGTCGGGGGCTACACCTAATTAGGTGCATCAGGAGATGCACCTAGATATTTATTTTTAAGAAATTTTTTCAGCCCTTCACAGTCTTTGGAGCCACTCGGGAAGATTCAGGCAGAGATGATGGAATTACTCGCAGCCAAAAGCACTGGTCAAAGAGATTTTTGGTTGAGTGCCGCTTTAGTCTGAAGCGAGTTGTCTCGTCGACGAAAAGGACTCGGGGCTACTGTGGAGATTGTGGCAATCGGGTATCTACATGGCAAGCTTATCCGACCGGAGGTAGGGATAGATTGTGCCGCTATATCTGTAAGCCGAACTTGACTTGGGTGTTACGGTTGCCGATAGAGATAAGGCAATCGGCCTATAGTCACGGTTTGGTAAGATTGAGGAAACCGACTTAGAGTAAGATAGGGTTTCCGATCTGTAAGCCCTCCTCCCAAGACTATATAAGGGGGGTAAGGGGCGTCCCTTGAGGGATATCGAACACTAGATCTGAGATACGACTTCATAAGCGAGAGCTTTAGATCACGAGATCAATAAAAAACACTCGGCGGATCGAATCCACCGAAACAGGAGTAGGGTATTACCTCACGAGAGGGCCTGAACCTGTCTAAATCTTCTTTTCCTCCTAACCCATTGTGCTTGGCGATCTCGACTGCGACCCCAGAAAATATATTGCCGAAACCAAGTTTCGACAATACGACATATGGATGGTTGAGATCAAAACTTGAAAATGGATCCAAAGTCTACTATTTTCTAGATGATGTGGCTCAAAGCATGTCAATCTTTTGGTTTCAACTATATAGGATATATAGGATATATAGATTAGTCTGACTTGAAGCAACACTCATGCTTTTTATATATATACCAAATTCTTCCTTCCTATATCTATATATATATAGATCGTCGAACTAAGAAAAATAAAATATTTGAAGAGAGAAGATGATATTCTAATTAGTTTGTCCAAATAATAAGAAAATGATAATTCAACATTTTTTGTATTTACGAAAAAGCAAGTCCTATTATATTTAAGCGATCAATGTACAATATTGAATTCCAACATTCTTATTGTATAGAACAACATATATATCATTAAACAAAAAAAATTAAGAATGCCAAGTTATATATGTATACATGTAACAATAATGAACACTGTAAGAATATCGACCCCCTACTCTTCAACATCTGTGCAGCAACTCACTCGACACACTCCTTATTGTACGTACGTACGGTTTAGTATCCTTTTTTCACTGGAAGTAAATTACGCCATGCTTGCATGATGCCACAGCTGCCATCATATACCTGCCCTGGCCTCCTCCCTCTTCATCTAACCTATATACCATCAGTCAAATAGGTTTAATTTGCTTTGTTTTCCTCCATCCATCAGGGGCCAAAGCCTGCACCTCCTGTGTGCACCTCAAAGTTAGGCATCAGGTGAGCAGAAGCAGCCGCCCTGTTGTTAGGAGCCGCCTGGCTGTAGCCGATTAGCGCCGCCGCTGGGTTGTAGAAATCTACAATGCCTGCAGCTTCCTTCAGTATGCTGCTGTTGTTGCCACCGTGGCCGCCGCCGCCGTCGTTATGGTGATGATCAGTAGCTGATGCATTGCTAGCCTTGATGTTACCGGCGACGAGATCGACGGAGAGGTCCTTGGCCGTCGCCGTCGAGCCGCCGCCGCACTGCCTCGGCTGCGTCTGGTAGAACACCTTGGAGACGACGAGCTCGCCGTCCTTCTCCTCCTCGTCGGAGCCGAGGTGGTACTGGTGCATCACCCAGTTGGTCTTCTCCGGCTTGCGCTGCTTGCCGTAGTTGGTGTAGAGGACCAGGATCTTCTTGTAGCCCTTCAGCTTGCCGCCGGTGAACACAGGCCGGGTCTTGCCCGTCTTGTGCCACCGCGTCTCGCCGCCCTGTTCGTCGGTGTGCACCTTCCGCCGCTTCCGCGTCCCCGTCGTGTACGCCTTCGACGGGCGGTGGAAGAAGTGCCGGATCAGGCCGTCCTTGCCGACTCCTGAAATTTTTAATGGCGATCAAAAGATTGTTAATAATATTCAGTGGCACTACTCATGAACGAGTCTTAAAAATGAATGCTAAAAAAACAACAAGTCCTAGAAATGTAATATTAAAGATTAATAGAGATGCAAATGTAATCAATCGCATGCATGCATGCAACAGCGGAACAGAGTGAGTGACCTTCATATTTAGTCAAATCCAATGTCCTGACTCCTGACGGCTGACGCAGCACTAGATATTCAGTCAAACTATACGAGAAATGGGCCCAATTAATGATGTTTTGGGCCGACATCAACAATTCTCTCTGTCCCACTGAACAGTTATAGTTTAGTTATTTTTGCATCTCTATTCTCTTACCATAAGAATGAAATCACCCGGGTTGTAAAAAGAAAGAAAAGATCATGTTAATTACAATCTTAAACTTTTATAAAGGTGTAACAGATAATCCTAGAATATATATCATACATTATTCAACCTTAGAATATCAAAACTAGATTACTTTTATACAATGAACTGAATTTAAAGTGGTTCAATGGAAATATGGCTGAAGGGAGAAACTATCTTTGAATTTAAAGAATTACTCAATGGTCGACATTACAAAATCCTCGTTTACAGTATGAAGTACGTATCCTAACCATCTATTCTTTTCACCTCATTTTATTATAATCTAGCTACTATGTCCATTTCCCAGTCCCATCTCTTATAATCCATTTGCCAAACAGGGCCCATAGTGTTTCTTTTTTGGCAATCAAGTACCATATATTGTTTCTCATATTTGCATTCCACGATCTTGATCCTGACTGCCACTGAATATATCTAGATAAATTTGATGTAAGAGAAATAAGTATATATAACTGACCTGGAAATATTGTGTACAACTAAATAACATATTTTTTCTTGTCGGCCAGTGAAACTTTTTTTTTTGCTACAGATAGAATTAATTTAGGTCAGCTGTAGCCTATCAAATGTCAACAAAAATGTAACCCGTTTCTACTTCTTGAAACCATATATATAGAAGAAGCATCCCCTAGACAATTTTTCCTAGCTCAAACACACTATGCCTAACACATTCCCATGAGCGCCGTACGGCGGCTAGTTCCAGCATGCACCAGCAAAAGAAAAAAATGTTTGTGTTGTATAAAAATGGTATGCAGCTTACACGGCCAGAGTACCTGTAATATTGTCAGCATAAAGAGCCAGTTGAATTATTTTTTCATCATAATTCTGCTAGCTAGACAGAAGTTTTTGTAATGGATTGATCTTATACTTAATTATTTTCTGCTGGATTTATTAATAGTACAGTGGTGACACGTGGTTTATTATTGATAGCTGCTTATGAAAATAGAGTTCCGTGAAAATAACATGAAGTGCACTATATAATGTCTCTCTTGGTGCAATATTTCTATCACTAAATAATTATACGATAGAAAATACACGTTATCCTGTGGAATTAATGGAATGAAATCCCTGAAGAATACAATATTATATTTCCAAAAGCAGGAAAGACACTCGTATATATTTAATAAATTAAAGTATCTATCAGTTCTTATTGCGCAAATATACAATGACCATCCTACCCATGCAAATACACCATTGCATGTAGACAAATTAAAATACTTGGAATAAGAAAAGGATAAGGGAAAACCCAGTTCATATTGTAACAAGCCTTTTCAAAGTTTATTCTCCCTTTGATCTGATGTTGCGTGTATCCTGCATGACGTGGACCTTTGATGCATTGTGCTGTCACAATCTCTCGTTTTCAATGTGAAATAAACTTACGCAAGTAGGAGAGGCAATTACTTCAAAGGCAAACTTTAGCAATATTTATACGGTATCGTGCCCAAATGCAACAACACATGATCGGACACACAGAAAATTAATGGAAAACGCAAGGACATGTATAAACAACCCTGTTGTGTGGATGTTACAAATGCTAAGCCGCTACGCATGATTGATATATGAAGCAAGGTCATCAAATTGGAAACGACCAATAAAACTTTATAAAATCATGGAATTTTAAACTTAGAATTAATCAAACAAGGCCGTTCTTTTTTGTCAAGGGGACTTCCGTGGCGGACAAGCCCCTATGATTTCCACGTCCCCTCCAGATCTGATCGATCATCTTTTCTATTTCTATGCAACATTGCTATAGCTGACGGCGCAATGTAATTGAGAATGCAATTAACTAACTGATCGCAGGCAAATGCACTTGTGCTTATGCACACATGCATGGTGACCGAACATATATATGCATGCTTATTAAGCTAGTTACAAATAGTGTGTGTGTGTATATATATATATATATATATATATATATATATATATATATATATATGTATATGTATATCATGATCAGCAGCGATGAAACTAAAACCGAAATGATATATCGATGGGTCGTAGCAAAATATACGTGCCTGGAAGCCTCTCGGGATGGGTGTAGCAGATGCCGTTCTCGCCCTCGATAGTGGGGATAAACTCGTCGATGAGCGGGTGGAGCTTCCGCGCGTCGGGCCTCGCCTTCCCCTCCAGGTGCTCCAGCAGCTCCTGGTCCGTCGGGTCGAACTTCACCCCGGCCGGCAGCCCCGGCAGGTCCTGGATCGTCGCCGCTGCCTGCAACTGACTCTAGACCACACACCATGCTCAATGCCATCCAACATGTACAAGACATCGATCGATCGAGGAGGAGAGAAATTAATATAGCCAGTGAGCTATATATCTATACATCGCTCGATCTACCTGCTCATACTGCGCGCGGTGGCCGCAGGAGGGGCAGGTCTTGATGAGGTTGACGTGCGGGGAGGCTTGCTGCTGCTGCTGCTTCTTGGCCGCGGCCACGGCGGCGGCGGTGGCCAGGTTGTTCTCCACGGCGCGCACGTCGTTGAAGCTATTGCACCATGTCATGGCTGGCTGTAATCCAACACGACGAGCCAGAAAGCCTCTCCCTCCCGCCCCCCTACGCTTTGCTCGTCGCTCCCATATGCGGCAAGCGTTAAGGGGCGAGGCCCCGCGCGCGCGGGAGGAGGGAGAAAGAAGAGGAGGAGGGAACAAAGCGGCCTGATCGACGAGAGGGAGAACAAAGAGAAAAGAGAGGGAGCTATAGGAAGCTTGTCCCTGTTAAAAGCGGAGTACTAGCTGCTAATCGCCTAATCCCCCCTGCCGGCCCAGCCGCTGCGGCTACTGATTTTCTCTCTCCATCTGGTACAGACCAAGGAGGAGAATAGATCAATTCTCACCAACTTTTCGGTTGGTGCTTCCCAGGAAGATCGCCACGAGCCGATCTCTCTCGATCGCGAGGCAGGCAGAGGCAGAACCAGCAGTGCATCTGTGCAGTGCAGGCAAACAACTACAGAAAGAACACTCCACAAAAGGAGCAAGAGACTAGGTTCAGAGAGACGATCGGTCGAGTTAGGGGACGTACAGCAGGTAGGAGATGAAAGCTAGGCAAAGCGATCGATTAACAGGCGGAACAATGAGCGTTTGACAGCTATGGCCATATGGACGGATATGTGTCATGTGTCGTCGCGAGGTGCGCGGCAACACGCAGATGACAACAAATCAATCAAACTCTAGCTAATCAAGCTAGGCACAGCGAGCGAATCATAGGAGACGCAGGGGATCCGGGCGAATGATGCGGTGTTGCTTGGCCCTCAAGTCTGGGCTTGCAGATGCAAACCGTATACGTGAGCCGCAAACCAGGCGCCGGATTCTCTGCGCGCGCTCACCGCGAGTTGCTGCGTGTACATCTCCCGATGGATATGGATGTCCGGCCACCACACCACACGGTTAACATTTACACGTCAGAAATGACCGGTGCTAATATAGCTCTAGCTGCTGCTGCTGCTGCTGCTGGTACTACTTCCACTATAGTCCATGGCCAAGGCTTGCGTTGCAAGAAAGCAAACATACACTTGCGATTAGCCGGAAGACCCGTACACCAAACGCATATGAAATGCATGAAGCGATCGGGGAGAAGGTTGCGCAAAATGCGTGTACTTTGGCCGGGTTTAATGGCGGCAGGATGACCTACATTCTCCTCCGCGCGACCCCGGTACGGTGCGCAGTGCATGAGTGCATCCGGTGCATGTGTACGTGCTGGTAGCCGCTGCGAAGTACGTAAGTGCGGCAGTACGCACATATACTAACCACTGTTCATCGTTTCAACACGGTTAGCTCGCTCGCTCTAGCTATCCAATCAGTTGGTAAACAAACTGCATACGTACACTTTGATTATTCCTTTCTGTGGTTTATGGTGTGTATTATATGACGTCGGATAACTCTATCGACTGCGATTGCGAATACCCTAAGCTATTTCGCAATAGAATACAGACGAGGGAGAGAGAGATCAGTTGGGGGAAAAGGCAAAGGGAGAGAGGAATAAGAGAGGATAGGGTAGATGCATGCATATGAGAGAGAATTAGACCGGCCAAAAGCGTACGTGTGGAGGAGGAGGGAGGAGAGAAGGGTGGAGTGGAGATGGGGCAACCTGATTCGATCGCGAGGACGTCCCACCACACCACACCACACCACATCGCCCCACCTGCAACACGCACACACACCCTACTTGCTTGCAGCTCTCTCGTCATCAGTCGGTCTCGTCTCTCACAGCGGAGTCGCGCGGCTGTGCGCGGTGCGCGCGCGTGCGTGACTGCGCGAGATAGTTGGGATGGATTCGGGGGAGAGGGACTTTTAGATATGAGGTCACCGTAGAGTGTCTTGGAAGAGAGATGATGATAGTAGTATATAGAGCCAGCCCCCCAGCGACAAAGGACTCCTGAACGACCGAGCCGGCCGGGGCGCGTATGTACATCCACCGGCCGAGGCGAGGCGCGTGTATTGACCCGTCCCGTTGATCTCGGCGTTTGCGGGCGCAGCGCATATGCAGATGCGTCGTCGTGGCGTGCGTGAACATGTACCTGCGGGATTTAATTTGGACCGGTCGATCTGACTTGGAGGGCGTGGATATTGGGACTAGATCTTCGGCGTATGGTCCGGCCTGTCGCGATGAGCTAAGCGATACGTCATGCCTCTGGATCAGATTGACAAGGAATCAGGGATTAGCTATGCCTCATTTGGTAGAGATTCTCCTTTTGATTTTCCTTAGAATCATTTGAAGCTAAGTCAAACGGATAAATTTTACACATATTCTTGAAAGAATCACTTGAAGTGATTACTCAATTTTACATAGGAAACCAGAATCACCCATTGCCGTTTCTCGGAAGAATCCAGCTAACCAAATATGAAAGAACCCATAATATTTTCAAAAAATTACCCGCCACTGCCATTGCTATACCTCTATTCTCTGGCTTGCCCTCATGCGGCCTCTCCATCCGCACGCACGTGCTAGGGTTGGGATTCCACCCATAATATTTGTCTGCCAAGAAACGTGTTGATAAGAAAAATCTCTCACGCGCTGGCCTGGGAGATCTGCTTAACTCCAGTGCAGGTCCCTTTCTCGGCTGTCTGATGTAAACAGGTGTGTCAGTTGGTTTAATCTGTCAACCAACAAGAAACAAACAGATATGCGTTAAGGTTAGGGTTAGATCATACCGGATCGGCTAAGGAAACAAATTTACATATATTTGCTATCCCAAAGCATATTTAAACTAAGTGATTGGGATAGTGATTGGGATAGATCGGCTACACCGAGACATTATAAATCACTTAATCTAAATATACACTAGGATAATAAATATATGCATTCATGGCCTAGCCGATATTGTAGACCTAACTGTGGATCGGCCAGTACTCCGATACTTCTTATGAAGAGATATTAATCTAGCCTAAATGAGTTAAACCTAGATCAATCGGCTGTCGGCTAGTGCTGACAGATTGATACCAATTTAAAGTATTTAACCATATTAAGATCTTAATATAAGAGACGGCTCTAATAAATCTAATAGCAAATAATACTAAAAGAAATATTAAAACAGGTAAGGCCGGCTGAAACTCCGGCACTGTCTCTACAAATTTACATCTAGCCGAATAGATCATAATACTTCTAAAAGCGACTTAACAGATCATAGATGATGCATCATTAAGTATAAAAAGATAGCATCATATCTAAATAGACCGATGTAAACCCTTCAAGACGATGAATGCAGCATATAATCCAGACCAACATCTAGATCTAGCTCTATCGGCTGCTGCTTCCTGAGAAGAACAAGCCGATGACAAGATAGATCTAGACATTGTTCTAGATTATATGCCGTATATGATAACCTGCGCAGTCTAAAGCATCAAACCTAGAGTATCATGATGGTGGAAGCACTAGATTCGACGAAATAAACCACTAATGACAAGCATTTACCTTAATCGGGGGTCGAACGATGCAGCCCGAAGCCGAATCAAGAACTCGTCTAAAAGAAAATGAGAGGCGATGCACCGAGATTGTATTGATTGTGATGATATTATTTACAAGGGTCTCGGGTCCTATTTATACCCAAGAATAACATTATCCGTGTAAGACACGGTTTCCATCTAATCTACTATTCAAAATACAACAATATCTCGGGATACAATCCCATGTCGCATTACAATATGAATATCTAAACAAATCTCTAATTTACATATACAATTGCCGTTACAGGACTCTATCCGTGAATGGTAATATCTTTAATGCATAATTTGGGAACCGAATCTACCATTTATCTTCAATCTTTCCATCGAAAACGGTCATATCTTCTTCTCTGAGTCGGAATCAGCTATCGGCTGTACTAGTTTGATTCGCGCCTAGCCGACCGACTCCGTAGCCGATTCAAACTCAGCCGATTCTATTTCCGCCTCTTCACAGATCACACATCTTTCCCGATTCCGCTCCAATCTCTGCTTCAAACCCGGAGATTTGGTTACCAAATTTGGTCGTTAACAGTCACTGATACTAATAATTAATTTTGCAGGACCTACCCTTCAAACCGAAGTACATTGTTACTTTCACTATTGGAATTTCACAAAAAGAAAACATAAATAGGGCAGTCAAAAAGGTAATTCTTCAACATTCAACTATATATAAATATATTTTTGTTATGACTTGAAAATTAAACTATAAGATACCTTTGAAAGCATTGTTACATCCAAAGGTTGTACGGTCAAAACAAATGCAGTTTTGAGGCAAATATTAGATTGGTGATAGTCATGTTCAGTTAAAAAAATGCAGTTTTGAGGCTAATATGTGAACTGAATGTTGGTCACTGTAATATGCAGTTTCGTTGATCTAAATTGCAGACTTTTGTGTTTCGCTCATGCAGTACTGTTACATAATAGATTTTTTCAGTTGTTACATTACTATATTTTTTTCAGTTCTTATAGGGGTATTACTTGTTGTTTAGATCTGAAATGTCTACACTGGATAATGCTGATTGGACCAATAAGAACACTAGATAGTTTGTGAGTTGTTCTTGGAGCAAGTTAGGGGCGGGAATCGCTCTAATACCCATTTGAACAGGTTGGGTATGACAATATAATTATGAAATTTAAAGAAAAGACCGGATTGTGATATCAAAAACTGCAATTCAAAAATAAATGGGCCAAGCTGAAGAATGATTATAACCTTTGGAAGAAATTGATCCTAACTTTCATCGAGTTCATAGTAGGATTATGGATGATAGCAGATTATGGCCACATTTTAAAAGTTGCATTGGTGCCATTGATGAGAGTCATATCACAGCAAATCCACCTCAACAAGATTATATAAGATACATTGGTAGACACAAGAGTCCGACTCAAAATGTGACGACAGTGGTTGACTTCGACATACGCTTTACATATGCCTCTATTGGATAACCAGGATCTATGCATGACACTAGCGTTCTTTTATCATGCATTAGATGCGAACAAATATATATTTCCTCATCCTCCATAAGATATATTTCGTTTACATTACATGTAAATATTTATTTTTTAATAAATATATTATTGACTCCGCACATATATCATAGGTAAATATTATCTTGTTGATGTTGGATACCAAATAGGCCGGGGTATATGGGACCATACAAAGGGCAAAGGTACCATATTCCTGAATAGAGAAGAGGCCCTCCACCAAGTGGTGAGCAAGAGTATTTCAATTAGCTTTACTCAAATACACATAATGTCGTTGAGCGCACTTTTGATGTATGGAAGATGAAATGACGTATCCTTTTAAAGATGCCTACCGATCCAATGGACAAGCAAGAAATGATTATGGCAGCCACCATGTGCCTTCATAACTTCATACGTCAGTATTGTACAAATAACAAATATTTTTGAATATGTGACCGAGACCCAAATTATGTGTCAACTATACCTACAAGATATGCGAGATATGTCATATCTCAAAATGCATCAGATACCTCTACTTCACAATCTAGTGATAAATCTATGGACAGATTCTGTGATGATCTAGCAAGTGCATTATGGGGTTCTAGATAAACTCGATGCATTGAACTTTCGTTAGTATATTATTCTCTTTTTAAGAACTCTATTTTATCATATGAACTCTATTTTATGGTTTGCAAAGAACTATATAATTTATTTGTGTTAATCGATACATAATCTTGAGTTCATCGTGGTTTTGAAAAAATATGGTGCGGCAACCATGTAATCAGTATTGCAAACCGTGTAATTAGTATTGCATTGTTATCATATTTATATAATCATATGTTTGATAGGGGTATTATAGATAATTTAACTAAAAGTCCCTCTCATGGAATCTATATCTAATGTTTCTATCCAAACACCTAATCGTACTGATTCTAATTCTCTCCGAAAACTGATTCAGGAGAATCATAATCCAAAATCACAGAATATTGATCCCTACCAAACGAGCCCTTAATTAAGTAATAAGTAGCGCTAGGTACTACTCCCTCTCTTCCACCTTATAAGACATTTGGGTATCTCCAACTCTCATAAATTCACTAATATCCATGTGAATTTGAACACATATATAAAGCACATATATGAATCCATGTATAAATATACTCAAAACCCAAAACGTCTTATGATGTAAAACAAAAAAAAGTAGGTGATAATTAACAAGGGTATATAGCATTATACTAAGGGGGTTGTTTGATTCACTCCCAAGCATTGGCATACGTCCTTGCTAGACCTAGCCAAAGGTGTGGTTTATAAATTGATGGCCACACTTTAGGCAAGGTTTGGCTAAAAGATGGGTGTAAGGCATATGGGTCTTTGAATTGAAAAAATGTGGCAAGCCAAGACTTTGATAGTGAAATAGATACATTTCCTCGTCTCATAATAATAATATAGTAACATAATCAGACACATTCTAAGATTACGAATATGGATAGAGGTCTATCCAGATTCTCCAAAGATATATTATATTTAATATTAGGTTACTATACGGGACGAAGGTAATATATCCTAGAAAGTGGGGTGAAATTTGGCAAAATGAGGGAGTGCACCAGACATCCACAAGCACAACGTCAAGCCGATTAGGGCGCGTACTAGTTGCCAGCCTTGACGATGTTGTACGGGCTTATCAATAATTAGTCAGGCTCCTGCATTATTTAGTGTATTCAAAAGTATCCTTAAGTGCTTTAATTTCAAAAAAATGATCTTATAGGTGTTAAGAATATGTTTTAGTCAATGGTCAAAGTTTAACCTTTAATACTTTTAGAAAACAATATACAGCCTATGAAAATTAATATAGCACCTTTTACTCACCAAAAAAACAATGGAAGTATATTATTAGTTTTCTTCAACGAGATTTGCAACCTATTTCTACATACCAATAATACTATTTTTCACATGTATTTTCTCCATCCATATTGATTGAAGAAAAAGATTAATCTGTGTATATAATATTCTCATTGTGCTTCTCAGGAGGGTATATACAAAAAGCACAAAGTGTGCACGGATCTACCTCTCCCTTGATGAAGAGTTAAAGAAGTGGTATTTGTATCTTGATATGCAAGCGTCTCTCTATTGTTGGACTGTGACAATCTTTGCGTTAGACTACAACGAATATACGCGTCATCGATTAGTTGGAGAGGTATATGCGACGTTGGTAAGTAGTGTAATCTAGTCAGGTACTGCTACTACTACTATTTAATTAACTTGTAGGGCAAGTCTCGCCATCTATAGCAAGATCCGTCATGTTGAAAAACGGAGGCAGGTACTTCGATCCGACATAATCGGAATTATGTTGGAGTTTGACATTTTACCACACTTTTTCAACAGATGGGTATGAAATGCAGAAAGACTTGCAGGATGCAATCACTTCTCCAACTTAATTGCTCTCTGACTCTACCATGCGTATTAAATTTTTACAGAAAGCTAGAAAAGGCACCTTTTTTTCTCATTTTCCTGTTATTTCTGAGGACTTTTCTCAACGTCAGGGAATGAATGAACGATCGGTATGAAATGAACATTGGCAGTCAAAGATATTAATCAGTCTCGTCACACTTTATTCGAGAGAATTTTAACCCAAAAAAATCTGGAGAGTTAATTACTACGAATACAGGGATTGCTTTTGTAGGACTTTCATGTGATTTGGTACATGATGGACAACGACATATATCGACCATTGGCGATTAGATGTTGCTTCGTGTGACACTGACACTGGACTTGCTTCTGATGCATTCCATATATCGCACGATAGAGTACATGTACCTAACTGAACCCGATGTATGCATGTGAGTGATACCACCTCTAGCTAAGCTACCACGAAGAACTGAACTCCACTTCGCCAAGTGAAGCCAAGAGATAAGACAAGTGCTACTTACCCTAAGCTTTTATCAGAGGAAAAACAGTTAATTAAGGGTCTTCACAAGCACACCTCACCAAGGCAATTCGGTATGCAGATATACAAAGCTCTGCCCTTTGCTAGATCATTGGCTAGAACTAAAGCTCCGTGCATGATCATGCCATGATATGTGCAAATTTAAAGGGATAGAAAGAAGGAATCACATGATTAAAGCCGTATGCTGTCGCCTCTGATGATTAGCAGCTTTTAATTTACAATGTTCCCAGACTCCTGCTAGCACACTGTCGACTCATGTCAGCTTGGTCATGACTCGCGGCCAGCAGGACCACTGCATATATGCAGGAGGATTTGTCTCAAGGAAAGTGTTTTACTTGGAGGAGCCTAAAGTGGTTTGTTCCAATGGTCTTTATGTGGTCGCCTACGTGAGGCAAGCATGCATGCAGGTTTGTCTCTACTTGCTGTTGTTCTGAAGATTGTCGAGGATGATCGATGTGCTCTTTGCAGTCTTATATTGGGCTGGGCTTTGCATCTTGGGATCAGCCTATTTTTGGCTTTGACATGCTTGGCTCGGTGTCCCTACATCTATGAGCCAGCCCTTTTTACATTTGTTGTGTTTCGATATTAGGATCAAATTACTTATCTAACCTTTTGCTAAGATTTTAGATTAATACCTAGCCCACATTTTAACTACCTCTAATAGGTACCTTTTATCATTGACCGTTAGATTAGAAGTGATCAACGGATCTCAAATATTCCAAATATATTCCAAGCACATTAAAAAGGCTTTTTAAAAAAGCACATTAAAAAGTTTCTAAACGAAAAGCATAATCCAGTTAAACACGGCTCGGAGGAAACATCTACTTACGTGTATGTATAACTGCCAAGAACAATTTTAGTCCCAAAAAACTGTTCTTTCCGTTACCAATGTGCGTTTACAACTGTTGGAGCTCGTTGGAGAAACTGGAGCACCAAAAATTCTCGTATTTCTCTCGCCAGCAAAACTAAGGGCATCCCCAAGAGATCACCCTAATCTCATCCCCTAAATTAAAGTATAGGGGATCACCCATCTAAAATAAGATGTCCTCATCTATTGTAGCCACAGCAGATCACCCTAATCTCATCCCTCAAAACAAAATTCGAATTTGTAAAACTGGGCCGGCCCATCTATTGCTCGCATGGGCTGCTGGAATTCTAATCCTCCCGTCGCCTGCATCGTGCGGGGCGGCGCTGCGTCGCTACGCCTACCGTAGTCGGCACCTCGCGATCGCCCAAGGCCACAGCCCGATCGCGTCGCGGCCACGGCTGGAGATCGCGGCCTCCCCGTCCGTTGCTGGAGATCGGGCCTCCCGTCCGCGGTGGAGATCGCGTCTCGGAGATCTCGGCCTCCCTGTACGCGGCTGGATATCGCATCTTCCCGTCGACGTCTTCGTAGTGCGGTTCAGTTCCGTCTTCCCGTCCGCTTGATGCTTTCGCCGAGGTTCCGGTCGAAGCTCCTATCGGGTTTGGCCCCTACTCCGAACCGTTCAGACATACAAAGTTACAAGAAATTCAGGTACCTTCAAATTGGTCGCTCACGTCGTTCACCGAGTCTCCGCTCGCCTTCCACATCCAAGGGGCCATGCTTGCTCGCCATCCAAATCTATAGCCGCTGGGACACCGGATGCGACACACGACCGTGTACGTAGGAACAGCGCTCCGGGTACGCCGCCATTCGCTGCATCGGGGCACGAAACGCCGATTGCCCGCCTCCCGCTGGCGACCGTTCGTGGCTCCCGGCCGCGCCTGGACTGCGGTGGTAGGAGGGACGCAGCGGGAATGGAGCTCCTAGGGGGTGCCATCGGCGTCCCTGCCGCGGCCGGAGCGAGAGTGGCGGACAGCGCCGCAGCTGGATTACGGCGGGGGGCGCGGGAGAGGACCAGCGAGGAGGAGCGGCGCCGCAGCAACGGTGTGCGCGCGGAGAGGACCATAGCGGGAGACGGCGCGTGAGAGAGCTGCGCGGCACGGATCCGTCGCCACTCGCGGGGAGGAGGACGCGCAGAGGAAGATGCGGACTGCCCGGCTGGGAGACCAAGAAGAGAAACAGATGCCGCGAATAAATCGTTTCCGCGCGCGTGCCCGCGCCGACGAAAAAAGCCCGGGAAAAATTCCCGCGACGGGATAGTCTACAGAATAGTCGTACCTTACATTTGGGTGATGGAGGACCTGATTTGGGGTATGACTATTTTTAAGGTATCAAAAGGGTGATCTCTTGGAGCTTATTTTTTTATACAAATACCCTAAAAATAGGATAGGGGATCATTTGAGACATTTGTTGGGGATGCCCTAAGTTCGTTTCCATTTTGCTTCCTTTCCTGCAAGGAGGCATCCATAAACGGGCAGCAAACAGAAACAGAGTAACAGACCACCTTCCTTCCCTTCAAATCCCTTCCTTTTCATTGGTAAAATCCCTAGTTGCATCTCCTCTAACAGAAGATCGTCAATGGCAAAATAGAACGAACCGGACGAAGAGGACAGCTGCAATGTCTTCTCCACACCACCGTCACCACGACATGGAATTGCTGGCAGGATCAAAGGCATCCTCTGTTGTTGAATATATTTGATCGCACCAGCAACATGAGCCCATGCAGAAAGCAATCGGCCAGACGTACAAGAGCATCACCAAATTTCTTCCATCAGGCGTTGTGCTTGGCTTCCAATTCCTGGCTCCAATCTTGGCAACAACAACACAAGGTCCCCGCAGTTACATTCATCAAATGGTAACATGAGGATTTGTGGTGCTATATGCATTGCCCTGCTTTGTACTCAGTTTTACAGATGGCTTCAGAGATAAGGAGGGGAATGCACGATATAGCCTATAAGAGCACATGCAACAACAGATTGACTAAAAACTAAAAATATTCACAATAATTTTGTTTTTATTTTTAGGCATTCCTAAAAAAATTAATTTCTAATACAGGATCTATCATCCAACAGAAATCATCTCTCATCCAACAAAAATCATCTCTCATCCAACAGAAATCTTAAAATCTAGTTTTCTATATATTTAAATTTAATTTGAGCCTAATTTCGTTGGTCAATATATGTTATCTGGGCCTAATTTTGCTGGTTTGTTTATTACTGTGCATGTATTTTTGGTGGGCTGGTTGATTGTGCATATAAATTAGAGATAAACCTAATCAGGGGCCACGGAGTTTGCCAGAGACTTTCGCCAGCGACTCCAAAACATGCGCGGGAACAAGCACGCGCTCTGTCCAATGGTGCGAATTAGATTTTGAGCGTCGGACTCGGTTAGCTAAATGTAAAGAACAAAAATTATAGAAAGAGAACCATTTTTTGAATGAGATAGGCAATCTATTTGAAGATAAAATTCCTTTAAATTAGTTAGAAATAGGGATTTTAGAGTTTATTGGACAGCTATTGCATATGCTCTTGTCACACTCAAGGGGTCATCGACAATGAAACCCTCTTGACGCACGCGTTGTATTGGAATGAATACAATTTCTAGACTTTGCCCATGGAATTCAGCAATGGCTTGTGTTGCTGCAGTGCAGTTTAGACCAAAATGTGGTATCGTGCTTCAATCCAGCACCATAAAAAGAGAAGTACTATGGGCATCTAAACACTTGCTCCAAGATGCCACATAGATTCATATGATGAGATGGAGAGGAGAAGAGAAAAGAGAGAAGGGAAGCCACCCCTCATCCAAGAGACAACCTTCACACAAACTCAAAAAAAAAAAGAGAAAAGGGGAGAGAAGATTGGGCAAACAAATAAAATGAAATTATTAGGGTTACTCCACTATAATTAAGAGCAACTCCAAAATATTTTGTATCAATATTATCTATATTTCCTGTTTAAAGAGCTTATCTAAAAGTGCCTTTTCTATTTTTGTGGCCATACTTCACCAGATTCATCAAAATTGTAATCCCAATAATTTAAACTGTAGGCTATCATCAACTTTGGGCTAAAATAACTATTGGGCAGCCTATCACAAGCCCATTATAGCCAGCGCATGTGATGGGCCGAGCTGGGCCATATATATGTGTACTGTTTGCTAGGGTTTATTTAGAGAACAAACCAATTGGTGCTGCTGCTGCTTTGCAAGGCGGCGGCGGCTGGTGACGTGCTGCTGATTTGCAATTAGCCGGCGGCGTTGTTAACGTGGTGGTGATTTGCAAGGCGTCGGCGTGTTCATCAGCAATTGAGCCAATCAGCAAATCAGTCGACGCCGGCATCAGTACACGTACGCGCTGCCATTGTCAAATTTTGGGATTCAATTTTTCATCTGTCTCATCGTGATAATCATTATTTATCAAATAATTTATGTTTGTAGGTACTTCATATTAAATTGTATCATCTATATACGATGAACAACAATCAATTTTTCTTCGAGGAGTTGTTGGATTCGTCATCATTGGATGATGATATGGATTTTCTAATGTGTCATGTATTTGAAGATGACGATGAACGTCCGAAGCATGGTGGTTCTGTTATGGGTCATCAAGTAGTTGATCATGATAGAGAACATGGTCATTTTAGATTATACAAGGACTATTTCTCTAATAATCTTATTTTAGGTGCAGGTCTAAAAATAACATTTCTGACCTAGTCAATTATTATACTATTTTATTTTTTGTAGTAATTTTTTTTCATTATGCAGGTTTAGAATGAGTCGACCTTTATTTATGCGTATTCTACAAGCTGTACAAGAGCATGATTTATATTTTGTTCAGAACAGAAATACGGCTAGAAAACTCAGACTTAGTGGTCTTCAAAAGGTTACTGCGACTCTTAGAATACTTGCATATAGTGTACCTGTCGACTCGACCAACAAGTACATCAGAATTGGAGAAAGCACGACCCTTGAGAGTTTATGGAATTTTGTAAAAGCAGTAGTCGATATCTTTGGGAAAGAATATTTGAGGTCACCAAACTAGAGTGATGTTGATCGGTTACTTGAGATGAATGAGAAAAGAGGTTTTCCTGAAACGTTAGGCTCCATAGATTATATGCACTGAAATTGGAAGAACTGGAAGAACTGTCCCACGGGATGGTCAGTTCATTGGACATTTCCACAAACCTACACTTATACTTGAAGTTGTAGCATCACAAAATTTGTGGATATGGCATGCGTATTTTGGTTTACCCGGCTCTCACAATGACATCAACATGCTTCAACGTTCTCCTTTATTTGCTCGGCTGGCAGAAGAAAAAGCACCTGAGGTAAATTACACCATTAATGGACATGATTATACGATGAGATACTACCTGGCAGATGGTATATATCCTCCATGGGCGGCCTTTGTAAAGACAATTCCGATGCCTCAAGGAAACAAGAAGAAACATTTTGCCCAACAACAAGAAGCGGCAAGGAAGGACATGGAACATGCTTTTGAGTTTTGCAATCAAGATTTGCTATTGTCTGTGGACCAGTTCGTTTATGGGATCAAGTCACACTCAACTATATAATGAAATCATGTGTCATTATGCATAACATGATTGTTGAGGATGAGCAACATGAGGCAAGCGACTTAAATTTCTATGGAGTCGAAGAACCAGTGGATGTTTCTGACGAGAACATATAAGGGTTAAACGACTTTGATTCTGAACCACCAGAGGATAAAGGACAGAGAAGTCCACATTCAACTCCAGAACGACTTAGTGGAACACCTTTGACAGCGCTTTGGAGAATAATTTATTAGCTATCACAAAGTTCTAGACAAATTTAAATTTATTGCACTTTCATGCATTACATACTGCAGTTTTGGTCATATGTAATAAAATAGAGGTATGTATCGTAGTATCGAATAAAGTGAAAATTGAGCACAAATAATTCAAGCCTTGCTACTTCCATCACTCAGGTTGCTTCTGTTTTTTTAACCATCTGAACTAACTACATAAGGACCTTCTTAAATGTGCGTGGACGACCTGAAGTACCAAATATGATGAGAAGCTGCATAATAAATATATTGTGCAGTTAGCAAGATATCAAAAACAAAATACAAATCCAGAAGCACAAATAAAAACGAAACAGTCTTCAATTGTGCATCAAAAACTTAAGTACAGTATTGCACTCCTGTATATAGTCTGAAAATTTCCTTTGTCTGAGACTAGATAAAGACAGAGGGTGCAATCGTTTTCTCACTGCGTTTAAACTCCACACAAACAGTGAATTGGAATTTGTAATAAACTAATAAATCAACAGAAGAAACAGAATCGAGCTGTACTAATGCATCATGGGATAGAGCAATTAATACAGTCCAGTGCTTATCATTTTCAGCTAAATAGAGGAACAAATGAAAGCTCTTATTTTCTCAGAACACAAGTAACATGTTCTTTTCATGGCATAAAAGTCACACGTTTGCTTGTAGACAATATCATTTGGACAGCGACAACTTATTAGTTCCAGATCAGTGCCTTAATTCCGTGAACTTAATTAGTAGCCACAATCTTGGTTTGCAGCTCGGAATCCAGCTCAATAACAAAAGAAATTAAACATGGCTTAATTGCTCATTCTTCAAAATCATGTGTAAATCTGTCACTCTTGATCATGTGTAAATCATGTGTAAATTAAACAAAAGAAATTAAGCATAATTTACCTACTCCATGAACAGATATATAAATGTGCTGCACAACATTCTGAAAGATGGTCACTACGCTCATTCTTCAAAATCATGTGTAAATCTGTCACTCTTGATTAACATGTAGTATTAATTGCTGGTAATTAACATTTCACAGTACAATACCAATGGTTTCCTATGGACTTGGGTAGGAGTACTAATGTACTCTCCTAGCCTGTTGTAGCACACTAAACATCGACAGCCTTGGAAATAAACAATCATGATGTACAAAAGGAAATTAACTTATTGCCTTTTCGGTAGTTATGGTAGAACAGCTCCTACACAGTACCTTGTATATACGCTAAAAGTTCACTATTTTCCTAAATGAGTCCTGTGTATTGATCATAGATGCATACCTGAAAAGGGAATAAAATGGTCATGCTCTATGCAAATGACGTTCCGGAATTTCATCTTGAAGGCTCTTGTAGTACTTCTGTCTAGCCTCATCCATGGAGCTAGTGTCCATATTCATTATCCTCTCTTCTTCTAGCATTTTCTTCACAATCTGGGCATCCTTTTTATCGCAACTTTCTCACGTTCAATTGCTTGGTCATCCTTTTTTATCGCCATCTTCTCGCGTTGTATTCTGAAGAATTCTTGGATCCCGGCCTCCTTGACCTCTTGTTTCTTCGTATCAGACTTGTCCTTCTTCTCCCAATACCTATCCATGGTTTGTGTACCTTTTACTTGTTTCAACTTGTCTTTCTCATACTTCCTGCCTCGGGGCCTTTCCACAATGTAATCTGGTGAAGTTGGATCAACTGTCTCTGTGGGAGTAGCATCAACAGGTAAAGGCTCTGTAGGAGTTGTTGTACCACATGTTTTCTGTTTCTTGTTGCTATTTTTGGTCTCCCCATTACCATTCCTGTCACACCATTTTTGGTGGTGATGAAGGAGATTTCAACAATGCAAAAGCATGAACGCCTTGTTCTTCTTATCTTCCGCCTTGTACATTGTGCGTGCCTGCATAATCTGTTTAAAACATTCATATGGTTACAAACAAAAATGGGAATGTCACATACAAATAGCTATAAGTTGAATTTTATGCAAGAAACAAACCTTGTCCTGTTCAGTAACACCGCTTTGGTTTCTCCTCTCAATCTGTCTTAGGTACCCGCAGAAATAAATGACCATCGATTAGTGAGGGAGCCTTCAGTGCGATCTGAGACAAAATCTTTGTTTGAGTGATAGTAATTGCTGATCCTCTGCCAGTATGTGTCTTTTATTTGATTAGCACCACGGACTGCATCAATGCTAACATTTAGCCATGCAGATACTAACAACTTATCCTCTACCTCACTAAAGTTTTTAGACCTTTTCTGGTTAGGCCTTTTTGAGGATGAAACAATTTCCTGTCCTCTTAGTTGCACCGTTTGTGGACTCGCCTCTTCGTTTTCTGATTGTTTCTCACCTACTTGCATCATCGTCGTGTAGTATCCATTACCATCTTCAGATGCTGCCACACATGCATACATGAATCAGATTCTTTAAAGAACACTTTGGAAGCTCAACCATCATAGGCTTTTAGAACAGTTTCACATATCAGGTAGAAATAGTCATAAAAAAACTGGGATGCATAAGCTCTGCCACAATATGAGGTTCAATCAACATGTAGTGGTTAGAATTATGTATACAGGTCATGGCAGCATAATGGCTGCTTGTACTCTCGTGAGGATGGGAGTTATACTTCTATTACTTTAAGAAAAGAGGGTTTATACAGGTTAATATGGGGGTTCAAAAAAATCATATTCCTGTCAAGCCAGCTAGCCTGCCGATTCCTAGAAAAGGGAGCTTCTGATTCTGAGGATTATATATTTTTCCCCTTTGCACTTAAGTTTACAAATGGGGTTATAGGGCTATTTATAGCCTTACAAGATGGTGCAAAAGAATTTATAATCATAAGGTCTTTGAAAGAATAAACATGTATATTAATTTGCATATATGCATATATAGGGAAGTGGCCAGCATTTGGAAGTGCAGTAGTGCATCTCTAACACAAACAAAAGGGTCACCTGACTACCTGAGATATGGTACTAATTAAGTATGTAAGATCAGATTGTGTTAAATTTAGTTAGAGAAGTAGCCAAAGAAATATGAACAAGCCGCCACTACATGCACTGAACCTTGCTTAATATAACACAACTCTTAATTTTCAAAAGGTTTGAGCTTATATATATGGGATACCTTTGTTTTTGTTATCTTTGAACTAAAGTTGCAATGCTATCACTATCAATATACTTTATTTCAAAGATATGGTTTCCAAGAAGTGAACATCAAGGCTTCATAGAGGACAGTACAAATATGCTATAAAAGATTCATGATAACATCACATTGTAGTTGTCATATTATCAATATCAAATTGTGACCACTTCCACAACCAAATAACAGATCAGCCCAATGATATGCACTTCATTTGCAAGTATCCTAAGAGACTTCATACCCTTCTATTGCTGTTGAAATGCAGTCCTAATGGATAATAACAACACACATTTCTGCACAACATCTTCTCATGAAATTTTCCATAGCACATACCTAAATAATTACTGTTACCGATCACTGAATCTTCTTGGGAGTACATGGTTCTATATCCCCCACACCACGAGGCCTCCTGAGAGCCGAGATCGAAGCCAGTACCAGTGAAGAACAGTGGAGCCATGTAAGGCATATGTACTGATGGAGCAAAGGGAGCCGCTGGTCTTGGGGTGAGGGCTGCCACCGGTCTTGGAGCGAAGGACGCCGCACGTCTAGGGACGCAGTGCGCGTCCGGTCTTGGGGCTGTCGGCGCCAGTGCTCTTGAGGCTCCCGCCGCCGCTGGTCTTGGGGCTCCCGGCGCAGAGAGTTTTGGGCCTGTCGTCGGCGCCATGGTAGGTTCGACGACGCGGTGGCGGGAGGAAAAGCGGCGGCGAGAAGGAAAGAAGCGGCGGGCGGGAGTAGGAAGATGCGGTGGGCGGGAGGGGGAGGAAGCGACTGCGGCGACGGAGAGGTGGAAGATGCGGCGTCGGGGGAGGATGCGCGGCGGGCGGGATAGGAAAATGCGGCGCCGCGGGGAGGGGATGCGGCGGCGCGGTGGGAGGATGCGTCGGCGGGTGGGAGGTGGAAGATGCGGCTGCGGCGGGAAGAGAGGATGCGGTGGCGGGGGGAGGATGCGACGCTGCTAAATTTCGTCGGCTCGGCGGGGAAATTTCGCGCCAGACTTTTTTTTGCCGCGCGCAGAGGATAGCGATCCGGATGGATTGGCTACAAGAGGCCAGCTAAAAATGAGGGATAAAGGATCATTAAAAATAAACAAGCATATCAAGGATCTGTTGGAGGTCATCTTTTATGTAAATTTTAAATTTATTGGGAATGATAAGGATATAAAACATCTGTTGGAGTTGCTCTAACATGGATGTGATTTATTGTACATGTTACCTCTTTATTGATAAATAGTCTACATGGATAAAATTAGGCTGACATCTATCTCTTCTATAAGACTTGCTCTAAGAGGATACAAAGGAAGTTCACACAATATTACTGGCTACTATAGTGGTTATTGGCATAATGCAGTTTGTCAGCTTCCCAGCCACCCAGCATGACATTGGCTTTCCACTCTCTGATCTCTCCACATTGGTTGGGTAATCAAAGATCTTGCTCGCTCAAGTTCATGTTGATAAATCAAGCAATTGAAATCCCCTTAACATAGACAGAAATATATAGCATGTATCTTAATGCTTGATATTTTGGCTGTTGATTATTTTTCATGGTTATACTCCTAGCCAATAGCATGAAGATCCATAATTCCATATTTTGTACTGTTGTTTGGGCCTGTTCCATTAAGTGAAGTCATAGATTAAGCATGTTAGAAATCATAAGCAGATGTTCAATATGACTATTAAAACCAGCATAAACTCTAAAGAAAGCTGTCAGCCTATAAGCTCCTACTCATCACAAAAATACACTGAAATTTATTTTGGATGGAAAACAAGGAATATGCAAGTGGAAAGTAATAAACAGCGGCTGAGACAGCTCCCAGGCAGGTCGGACGGCCACCCGGGCTCCGCTGCTGCCGTCTCCGTTACCATTAGCCGTCGACGCGTATAAAAATTAGTCGGTCACCGGAAAACGGTACTAGTCGTCCGGGCTTCATGGTGGTGCTGACTCCAATACTGGTAATGAACATATTTGATTTTATCTTTATGGGGGGAACCATGATGGAAAACATCACTTGGAACTGTACATTTCTGTCAGGGGGTTCACATCATAGAGATCTTCTTTTGTCGTGCAATAACCCTGAACAATTGTTATGCTAGTCAGCAGTTACATAAGAAAATGAAAGGAAAATGAATAGAATAAAATCAACATATGAAAGTATGAAACAGTGCAATAACCTAACTAACATTTCACTTCCCCAATAAATCTACCTAACATTGCTAGTACACTATGCCAGTAATTACATTTGACTTAAACTGCCTAGCTTGCTATGCAATAATTTGAGCTACAGGTTGTGATCATTTTATCACCAAAATCCAAAGATATGAACCATTAAAATTGACGCTTAGTATATTTATATATGTAATGAACAAGATGTATGGAACTATGGAAAACAACATTGCACCATACCTGAACACTGCCAACTGCTTGTAACTTCAAAAATTCTTCAGTTATCATCACATAACCTGGCAAAGTGAACACTAAAATGTAAGGCTAAGAGCTATTGACAACGAATCTCTTGCTTGTGTAACAGCATGTAAAGAGTAACAAATATATGACCTCTGAGCACAATGTTTGCCTGGCAACGTGTCGCGCATATGATGTATCAGTGGAGTGTAGACTCTTCTTCTTTTTTTTTCAATTTGTAGCTGTTAACTGGCTCCACATTTCCTCAGCTTCTTGTCTTACCTTTTTCTTACTCCAATATGCACGTACGATCGCATCCCATGTTTTCCTCTCAGGGATGCATCTCTCTGATAACATGTCACGCACAACATGAGCAGCTTTCTCTAAATTGTTCTTTTTTGATAAGCACTCGACTAGAAGATGGAAAGTTTTTGGCTCGGTAGAAATTCCACGGGTATGCATGCTCTGGTACACCTGAAAAGCCCTGCCAACTTCACCCTTAGCACATAGTGCTGTCACCACTGTGTCATTTATCCTACCATGCAGGCTCCAAGTCAAGCGATTTGGTTGAATGCCAGCAAAATTCATCTCATCCAGGTAATTTGCAGCCTCCAAAGCCCTTCCTGCATCACATAGCCCAACAATTAGCTTACCGAACAACCCAGCATCAGGCTTCCTCCCCTGGAGACGCATCCGGTCTAAAATCTCCATCGCCTGACCCAGCTGGCCCTCCTTATAGAGCCCATGAATAACAGAACTGTATGTGATTGTATTTGGAAGCTTCCTCTCCTTGACCATCCTGTCCAGCAACTCCACTGCTGAGGCAGCACGCCCACCCTTGCACAATCCATCGATCAGTGAACTGTATGTTACCACATTCGGCATGATCCCTCTCCTAGCCATTTCATCGAACAGTTTTAGAGCATCATCAAAGCAAGCCTCCCGTGCGAGCCAGTTGATAAGAGTGGTGTAAGTAACCACCGTTGGTGCAATGCCATTGGCAATCATCTCCGCGAACAGGTCGCGGGCCTCTGGCAGGCGGCCGCGGCGGCAGAGCCCATCGATCATAGTATTGTAAGAGCACGCGTCGGGTTTGGGAATGTTTCGAAAAAGGCGGACGGCGTCGTCGATGGGGACGGCGGCGTCGGAGCAGTGGGCCTTGATGAGGACGTTGTAGGTGGCGGTGGTGGGGGCAAAGCCGGCGGCGCGCATGTCGGCGAGGAGGGAGCGGGCCAGGGAGAGGTGGGAGTGAGCGACGAGGGCGGCAAGGACCGCGGTGTAGGAGCGGGCGGAGTGCGGGAGGCCGAGGGCGGAGGGCGCCGAGCGGAAGAGGTGGAGTGCGGCGAGGGGCTGGTGGGAGCGGGAGTAGGCGCGGAGGAGGGAGAGGAAGGGGGGCTCGAGCTCGCCGGGCGAGGGGAAGAGCTCGCGCGAGCGGGAGAGGAGGGAGGCTGCGAGCGGGAGGAGACTGGCGGAGGCGAGGCGGGACGTGAGGAGGGAGACGGTGTCCCGGGACGGGAGGACGGGTGCGGCGGCGGTGGCCGTGGAATCGTCGGGCGAGGACGCGGACGAGGGCCTGGCGGTGGCCGCGTCGAAGAGCGCCAGGGCCCGGCGCGGGTCACGCTCCGCGCGGACCAGGCGGTGGAGGTGGTCCGCGGTGGGGGTCTTGGGCCATCTGGTCACCGAGGCTGTGGCCGGCGGCATTGGGCGGCGGCGGCGGGATGGGCAAGCCTGCGAGTACGAGGCGAGACCGCGAGATAGAGGTGTTCGGCGGAATGCTGCCCTGGCAAACACGAGGACCTCAACGCAAGTGTGTTCACTGCTTAAGGCTTGTTTGGTTCAAAAAACTAATGCATTAGGGACTAAAAAATAGTTTCAGTCTCGTAATGAGACTAAAGAACCAAATAGAGAGACTAACTAGGAACTAAGATCTAGTCTCTTAAAAGGATGCTAATGACGGATTAATAGACCACATTAACCCTTCCTTTTCATATGCGGGCCAAAATGAGGGCAAGAGTGAAGGGGTATTTTAGTCTTTGCATAGGTATTTCAATGTTCATTAGTCTCTTTTAGTCTGTAAAACCAAACAGGATAGAAACTAATAAAAATTTTATTTTTTACTCCCTACTTCATTAGTCCCAAAGCCTAATGGAACCAAACAGGCCCTTAGTTGCACGAATTTTTAGCATTTTTAATTTTTTTAAATATTTACAAAACTAAATTTCATTTTGGAAAATTTCAAATCTAGTCTCTTCTCGTCCTTTGGGAGGACGAGATTTAAAAACGTCCTCCCAAATGGTGTTTTCGCGACGTGAGTGAGCAGCCGTTAGGCGTCGCTGCCGCACAACGACAAATTTGCGAAGACCACCTTTCCGCCCTTACCAAGGACGTTTTTTTCCCTGTAGAAACAGGGGCCGCCTGCAAAAAGGGCGGTCTCCTTGGCTTTTTGCAGGCGGCCCCCTTCCCGCCCTTCCAAAGGGCGTTTTGCACTGTGGATTCGGGGGGCTGCCTGCAAAAAGGTCGGTCGCCCTGGTTTTTTGTAGACGGTCCCTTTCCGCCCTTCAGAGGACGTTTTTGCCCTTCCCGTCCTCCGGAAGGGCGTTTTATCCTACATGCTGAAACCCTAATCCTAATTGGCCTCAACGGATCGATTTGTCCCACAATTCGTCCATACCTATTGTTGCAAATTAAATGTTATCGTGTTGTGTAATGAACCCTAATATTCGAGGTATCGTACATATGTTGTTTGCATTACCTGTGATCATAACACACTGTTTTAACCAAGTTAACTTAGTAGCAATGGTTAAGTAGCTGTGTGCCACATGTCATATGTCTTATGCATACATGATACAACTTACTCATCCTCGACGAGTCGAGGCTCGGCTATCCTACAAAACCGTTCTAGGGCGTTAAGCTTGTCATCAATTTTCTCTTTCCTTCTCGGCGTTGTACTCCTTTTGTGTTTCATATTCAGTTACTTTTAGGCCATTATATTGGGGAATGACATTGTCGATCCACCTAGTGAATCCACACCTCCTTTGAATGCCCTGGTAAAGAAACACATGTATCAGTTAGAGAGCCACTAGAGTGAAGACGTTTGCAGGATTTGATAAAACGAAAGACGTACAACGAAGTCGTTGTCTAACTTGGGGCAAGTGAGATATATCCAGCCATATGTTCGTGGTTCAAAGGAGGTAGCCATCTTGCAACGATCACTACAACCGCACATGGGACGCTCCGACCAGTTAGGGAAACCTAGTGGGTTGTTCCTTCAATTTAAGCTTGCGATTTCGACGTGACGTTCGTACTCCATCCATGCCTGAATGAATTGTTCGGTCGACTCAGGTTGTGTTACCGTCCGACCGATTGAAGCAGGTCTAACCGTATCGATCCACTCTTCATATGGACACTGGCATACATCCTCCTGGTTGCATATTTGTGATGTTCGGGGTTAAAAAATGGAACAAGGGAATAGGTTAAACAAGGAAAAATGATACTCACGACAAAATCGTCATCCACAATCTCGAGACACACGAAACATCTTTGTCCTCTAGTTGCTTGTCTTATGGATCTTACCACCTGGCAACGGAGACCACAGTGGCATTCTGGACGTTTCCGCCATGTGGGTGGTGCTAGCTGATCCATAGGCCAATCCAAAGCTTCAACACCAACTCGACGTTGGTACTCAGCCTTCCGCCGAAGGTAGTCTGACATTGTTTCGCTTAGTGGGTAGTAGCGTGTTCCATCGGTTCATGAGTTCTCCATATCTATCCACTCAATGAAGTTGCAGACCCGACGATTTGCCTGCATGAGGTGTTAACATGATGTACGATCAAGTTAGCATTTTCTGTGTGAAGATTTTGTAGCAGAAAGCATTGCAGATAAGCCTACTCGATCAATGTTGGCGCATTGAAAAAATCGTCTCCTCCTGGTTTCCGTGAGGAGGGACGACATAAGTTTGCAGCCATCTCCACAATGGCATAACGGACGGTCACACCATGGTGGAATCAAACCGCTCAAAGGATGGAGTCGCCAGTTGAGACGCTCAACGAATGGATGATATGAAGATCTCATTGTACGGGGAAATGTAGAAAACAGAATGCAGATTTGAAGAGCTTGTATTTGGATCGAAGCAATATATAGTGCAGGGAGGTCAAAGTTGACATCGACGTATCGTGTAGGTTTGCCACGGGGCAAAAGCTGAACGCGACGTATCGTGTAGGATTGTCACGGGGCAAAAGCTGAACACGATGTATCATGTAGGATTGTCACGGGGCAAAAGCTGATAGCGACGTCTCATGTAGGATTGTCATGGGGCAAAAGCTGATAGCGACGTCTTGTGCAGGTTTGACAGCGCCGAAAGTTTTTTGTCGTTAGTAAGAGTATCGTGCAGCGAACGATATGGAAGGATCTCGTGACATGTGAGTGGGACGAATGGACAGAGATATATACAAACATCCAACACAAAATAAATAATTATCATTTTTACACACTGTAGCACGCAGAACCTATCGGCGAGCCCTCTTACCCCTAGCCCTCCTAGCCTGTGCTCTAACGTGCCCCTGAGAGTATGTCAGCCTGTCTGGGGGCACGGCACGACCAACACGGACATCCGGCGCGGGCGTCCTGTCGCTGGTCTTGGCTCTGTGGTAGAGGTGCTCCACAATACCCACCAATGGGAGCCCCCGAACTCCTCGCATCACCCAGTTGTACACCTCGGCCATGTTGGTTGTCATTATACCATATCGAGCTCCGTCAGTGTCATACAACAGAGACCACTTTTCTTTCGGTTCATTCTCTATCCAGTGGGAGAAATTACGTTGGACCAAGAGGTACTGCAGGCTCGCCATCCGGTGGCCAACAAGATTGCTCGTCGGTTTGCTTCGTTGTCAGCTCATCCAACCTTCTCACATCTCATTAAATTTTTTCTCTTGATTCTGATCACATAGCCTCTTGAAGAGATCCATTAGGTGCTTGTTCTTGAATTGTTTGTAGAAATTGGCTCTCATATGCCGCATGCACCACCTACTCCGAACATCATGCCACCTAGCTAGAAGTCCCCTCTCCGGCCAACCATTCTAAAGATAGTTGTCGATGCATGTGCTCGACACGTGGGGATCCAGGGGACCCCCTTTTTGGTTCGGCACAGGGAAGCGGTGAATCAGAGTTCAAACTCGAGGTGAGGTAGAGGGAAATTAGAAAGGTGAAGAAAAGTCGCAATCACAAGAGACACAGAAGAGTTATACAGGTTTGGGCCGTCGGGGAGACGTAATACCCTATTCCTGTTTTTGTGTTATGTGGAGGATGAATTACAAGGATGGGAGTGGTTGTTCTTCCCTAGGGAAGCTGGAGCCGATGACTGAGGTGAAATGCTCCAAACCTAAGGTTGAAGAGGCTGAACAAAAGACCAACTTTCAGAACCCCCTCTATCATGGACTTGGGCCTTCTTTTATAGTGCAAGGGGATACTACAGTAGTCCTAGCTTTCTTTACTCCGCTCCACGTGATGGAGCGGCTCTTGTCCTGTCTTGTCGGGGGGTTGCCCCTATTCCTGCTCCTGTTGCCACGTCGCGGGAGTTGGTGGAGAAAAACGTGTGTCGTGGCTGCCATGCTGCTGACGAGAGGAGGGGTCAACTTACCTACTCCAGTGGGGCCTACCGATCAGTGGCTCTCCGCATGGAGAGGAGGGTCGACGTGACATCCCCAGCGCCCGTATTCTCTCTCCCACGCGGCCGCCCAGCGCATTTAATGCGACTGGACGGGACGTGGAGGGAGGCGTGCGCGGACTGACCGTGCAGCCATACCGCGGTCGCCGTCAAAGACTTTCTACCCTCTCTCCCTCGTGACGGGCAAAAAGGGTGATGATGAGCAGCTGACAGACGTGCCTCACATCACCATAAATGCGACGGGGCAGGCGTCCGGCCTCTCTCTAGGCATTAAATGTGGTGGTTGGCAGTTGGCGGTTGATCTCGCTCCTCTCTCGGAGAGGTGCGGGGTGATAGGCAGGGGTCCGGGTGATCCTGAACCCTGCCATTTGGGAAAGCGGCGGCCTCCGGGCAGCCTCCGAGCCAAGTCCCCTTGGGACGGCCACGTGGACGCCCGTGGCCAGGAGCCGCATGAGCCGTTCAGGGCATGTCTTTGGGGCACCTTGGCAAGCGAAGGCGTCTTCCTTCTTCAGATATCGTATTCTCGTTATGCCCCCGGGCCCATATCACCGACAGTAGCCCCCGGTGTTGACCGGGACCGAAGTCGGGTTCGGGCGCGGTTAACGCCATATTCCTGAGTGGGTGGGCCCCGGTACTGGATGTACCGCGCCGTAGCCAGAGATAGGCGCGCGACAACTGACGCCGCGCTTGATTAAGCCTTTCCAGACGGGGAGTGTGTTATTTGGGCCGCGCACACGGGGGGCCCATCTAACCGCCTACCTCCCTCCGTTCCATGTAGTGCGCCTGGCGGGCGCAAAATCCCAGGCAGCGCGAAAACCGAAGAGTCGTGAAAAACGAAGGGGCGCGAAGCCGAAGAGGCGCGTCGCGCGGTAATGGAGTGAAATTAATGTCGTAGAATTCAAGGGGGGCCGTGGTTGCCTATAAAAATGGATCCACGAGAGGGGGGATCAGTTTCTACACACTCCTCAGCAATCGCCTCTTATTCTTCCAGCGCCTTTGTCCTTTCAACTCCTTCCTCTCCGTCGCCAGTTTCTCTCTGCATTCCAGCGCCTTCCTCGAAGATGACTCGCGATGCGCCCCTAGAGCCCGAGAGCGTGCTTCCCAAGTCCCTAGTTAGCTCTGCGGAGGCCCGAAGCCTATTCAACAAGTACCTGCCGCGCGGCACGCGCAGTGACGGCGACATTCCGACGGAGCGCCCCCCTACGAAGATAGTGTTCTTCGCCTCCTTCGCCATGGTCGGGTTGGTGCCGTCCTTCTCCCGGTTCTTCTTCGACGTGCTGGAGTTCTACGACCTTCAGCTGCATCATCTCACCCCCAACGCGGTCTTCTACCTTGCCATCTTCGCCTACACCTGCGAGATGTTCGTGGGGGTGATGCCGTCACTGCATCTCTTCCAGCAGTTCTTCCGCGTGTGCCGGGCGGGGTCCCCCGGTGCGGTCGGATACGTTGCAATCCAGCCGCGCAACGACAGGGTCGTCGACACCGCCTTCATCGACATCCATCCTCGCTCAAGATGGAAGAACTGGAGGGCCTACTGGTTCTACACCAGTTTGGGCGACCACCCCCGCCTTTCCCTTTCGACGGGGATCCCGGTGAACCAGAGGAACTGGGGGGCGCGGCCGCACGCTAGGAGAGAGCTGGGTGGTGTGCTGGAGCGCATCAGCTATCTCCGGAGGGGGGCCTGTCCAGCCACGCCGTCTTTCGAGACTTTCAGACACGGCGCATCTCGCCGTTGCAGGAGAGGCCGCGCCTAGCCTACATGTACATGAACTTCAACGACGACATGCGCACCCATGTTGGCGCTCCCTTCGACTGGAACGAGAATGATCTCGCGATCCTGGTCCGCCGCACCCTCGGCGTCACGGCGATGGATCTGACGCAGCTCCCTCCGGGGCTGGTCCCGTTGTGCCAGGATCCGACGCGCCCGATCCTGCATGCCCGACAGGTGGTGGGTGATGGCGTGGGTTCGTCGTCAGCAGCGCCAAGCGCTGCCCCGAGTGGTGGCAACGACGACTACGACGATGCTGACGATCGGGTGCCGATTGGGCGGCTGGGCCGCCGGGGCCCGGGCAGGAGCGGACCGAGGGCCCAGGACCCGATGGGGAAGAGGAAGAGGCCAGAGCACGACCCCGCGCCTCCCCCATCACCACCACGCGGTGGCGGCAGGGAGCGCACCGCTCCCCCCCTCCCCGACAGGTCTGGAGGTCCGCAGGCGGCGGGCCCTACCCCAGGGGCCACTCCGACGAGGGCCAGCACGGCTAGTACGACGACGACCCCGACGGTGGCCGGTGGTGCACCCACGGCGAGCGCGCCGTCGGCGGAGGCTAGCCGCGGCACCTCTGCGGCAGCGGAGTCCGCGGGCTGCAGCCCAGTGAGCCCCCGGTGGCCATCTCCTGGGTCTCATGGAGCTTCAACGCCGCCCGCAGGTAACGCCTTACAGATGCATACATTTCTTGTGAGCCATGTGTCTTATTTTGGGCTATTTGTGTTTTGATCTCTCGTTGCGTTTACTTTTGTTCCCAGTCGCGAGCACCAGCATTTTCGCCCCAAGGTTATACCTAAGGGTGGTTCTGCTTCCAGCTCAGCGGGGGAAGCGCAGGAGAGGTCCGGGGTTGTGGAGCCCTCCGGGTCCGGGTCACCTCCCACGGGTTCGGGCTCAGGTTCGGTGCGGCCTAAGGAGGGGGCCCACCCAAATGTCAGGGTGTCGATCGCCCACCAGAACAAGCCGGGGCCCTCCGCCGCAATGATTCGGGCGAGCCGGCCCCGACGCGAAGGTCGAGGCGGCGGCGGGCAATGAGAGCAACCCTTGGGGTCCCCACCGCGGCAACAATCGTCGCCACTGCGCCAGCCGTCGCTCGCGCCACGCCAATCGACACCATCACCCCGCCGGCCGACTCCAACACCATCGGCGCTGGTCCATCACGATCTGCCGACGCCGCGAGCAGCCTCACCGGAGGGCGAGGCAACACCGGTGGGTGAAGCGACGGCGGACGGCTCCGGCCGTGGGGCGCCTTCGTCTCCCCGTCCTGCGCAGGTGGTAGACCTTGGCTCGAGCTCTGACTCCGAATTCGAGGGCGCGCGGTCAGGGTTTATGGTCGCCTTGGACACTGAGCCCCTCGTGCGATCGCAAGAGCGAGCGAGGATGATAGTGTCCCGGGCGCTGGAGGAGGCCAACGCGGTCACCCTGGAAGGGCTTCGGGCTCAGGTTCAGGCCTTGGCCGCCAGGGAGGTCACGGTGGCGCGGCGGGAGACTGAGGTCGCCGAGGGCCGCCGCGAGTTGGCGACCACGGCGAGGGTGGAGGGCCTCATCCAGAAGCGGGAGCTGGCGGACCTCGAGCGTCGTCGTGGTGAACTCAATCAGGTGTTCGAGGACACCATCATTGAGCGGCACACCGCTGACTTCCGCGAGCAGGCAGCCGCTACCGCAGAGGAGAGGGTCCGCACCACCGCTGGGGAGTTCATCCGCGACCTCAACGAGCGCGCCCAGGAACTCAACCGGCGCGAGTGCGTCCTGCGCGATGCCGAGGCCGCCGCCGCCAGCACCGACATCGAGCTCCAGGCCCGCGAGGATGGCCTGGTAGAGCGCGAGAAGGCTCTGGAGGCGGCACGGTGGGCGGTTGGGGACCGGGAGGCCGCCGTGGCCAAGGCCGAGGAGGACTCCGCCGCGCGGGAGGAGAACGTGGTGGCCCAGGAGAAGGCCATCGCCGAGCGCAAGGCCGCGGTGGAGGGACGCGAGGTGGCCATGCTACGGCCCAGGAGGAGGTCTCCGGTGCTCGAAGGCCATCCGGGAGCGCGAGCGGCAGCTCGCAGCCTCCTCGTGCCATCGGCAGGAAGAGCTGGAGTGGTGGGAGCGGGAGTTGGAGCAGCGGGAGCGGGTTCTGCCACCCCAGCCGGCCCCTCGCTCCAGCGAAGCGGCGCCAGACTTGGAGGAGGCGCGCCGCCGGATTGCAGAGCTGGAGCATGCCCTGGGTTTAGGGCTCCGGACCGTGACCTCGTCCGTCGCGCGTCTTCGAGAGGCGGCCCGTGAGGTGGGGGTTGTACGCCCCCGCACCGCCAGCTATACCTTGGGGGAATTGGCTACCCAAATAGACGAGCTGGCCGAGGGGATTAAAAGGGTGCCGGAGGAGGTCGACGAAGTGGCGAAGGAGTCGTCGTACGACTTGTCTCGCCAGGTTGCGACACTGATCTTGGCAAGCTACCAGGCCCGCGAACCCCGGCTTCAATCCGTACATCCCCACCGAGGACTTCCCCGAGGGCACAGAGGAGGCTGCTCGGCGTCGCGTCAAGGATGCCATCGACTCTATCATGATCGGCTTCGACGGAACTCCGGCGGCATTTCAGCTTGCCTACCGCGAGGACCCGCCGGACGAGGACGACACGGAGAACGCCCCCAGCGACCCGCCGGCCGCCTAGGACTCCCCTGCTTTTGCTTCCATCCTGTACTTGTAAAAATATTGTAATACTATTTATGTTATTAATGCACTTGCTTTTCTCATGCCAGATTCGCATTGTAGCAGCCCATCGTGGCCGACTCTGCAGATGATGATTCATATTATATGTATATATATTGGGAGCCCCGGTCAACTTGGCGCACACACGGTGGCGGTTAGTTGGCCCAAGCTCTTGCCTGTTCATTTACCTGCAACAGCAGTCCGCTCTTTAGTTAGTTTAACCATTGTAGGAATATGGGCAGTATGGTTTCTTGCCATGATTCATCCCATGTAATTGGGAGTTGTTCCGGGTTCAGGCAGCGTGCATCGGCCGGCGGCTGGTGCCTTTCTCGGGGCTCCGGGTAGAAGCGAGGGCATGAAGGGCCAGCGGGGGCAGCAGCAATGGGGCGATCGAGACATGCGTGACAATACGCACCCGAGCCCCCAGGCGTTGACTACCCCGGGGCACTTGCATGCAGCGTCACTCTACCCTCGACACCCTTAGGGCCTCTCAGGCTAGGGCGGGCAGGGCCAGAAGACCACTAGGAACCAGCATCCGCAATACATGTTCCGGAACATGGAGGGGAAAAACATACTGCAATGCAAATATTTTTGTAAGGGAAAAGCATAAAGAGTATAAATGGACGAACTCATTGTTCATGCCAGCTGGAGGCAGTGAACATGCTTCCATATATGTTGGGGATTCAGCACACCATGCGGCTTATGGGTAGAACTTGCGCAGGTGGGAAATGTTCCACGGGTTCGGCAGCGGAGTGCCGTCCTCTGTGGCTAGGCGAACTGCTCCTGGACGTGGGGTGCCGATAACTTTGTATGGCCCTTCCCACATCGGAGATAACTTGCTCAGCCCTGCACGTGTTTGCACACGGCGCAGAACGAGATCATTGATTTGCAGCGCTCGGGGGCTGACTTTGTGTTGATGATAGCGGCGGAGGCTCTGCTGAAAACCGGCCGCGCGAAGCGCCTGTCGTCGTCTTTTTTCTAGGTAGTCCAGGTCATCGCGACGTAGCTGTTCTTGGTCTGCTTCGGTGTATAGTGTGGCTCGGGGCGATCCCAGGGTGAGCTCGGAAGGCAAGACCGCCTCAGCTCCATACACCAAGAAGAATGGTGTTTCCCCGGTGGCACGGCTTGATGTTGTCCGGTTGGCCCAAAGGACTGCTGGTAGCTCGTCAATCCACGAGTCCCCATGCTTCTTGAGGACGTTGTAAGTCTTTGTCTTGAGGCCTTTCAATATTTCCGCGTTTGCACGCTCGGCTTGGCCGTTGCTTTGGGGGTGGCTGGGCGAGGCGAAACAGAGTTTGATGCCCATGTCGTCGCAATACTCACCAAACAGCTCACTCGTGAACTGGGTGCCGTTGTCGGTGATGAGCCTATTGGGAACCCCGAACCTTGCCGTGATGCTTCTCATGAACCGCACAGCCGAATGTTTGTCGATGACGTTGACTGGATAGGCCTCGGGCCACTTGGTGAATTTGTCGATGGCGACATATAGAAATTTGCAGCCGCCACGCGCCTACTTGAACGGGCCCAAGATGTCCAGCCCCCATACCGCGAACGGCCACGAGAGCAGGATAGTTTGAAGGGCCTGGGCTGGCAGGTGTGTCTGCTTGGTGTGGAATTGGCATGCCTGGCACTGCCGCACGAGGTCTGTCGCATCCTCCAGCATGGTGGGCCAGTAAAAACCTTGGCGAAATGCCTTTCCTACCAAGGTTTGGGAGGCTGAGTGCGCTCCACATTCTCCCTCGTGGATCTCGGCCAGGATCTCGAGACCCTGTTCCCGAGCGATGCACTTCATGAGTACTCCGTTGGCACCGCGTCGGTAGAGTGTCCCTTCCACCAACACGTACCTTTTGGAGATGCGAGCGATGCGCTCTCTTTCCTCACGTTGCTCGGGCAATGACGTGTCTTGCAGATACGCTTGGATTTCCGAAATCCAGGCCACCTGCGCGCGTGATGTCGGTCCCGGCAGGACCAGGCTGTGGCTGGCCCGCCAGTCCGGGGCGTCGGGACCGACCGACTTCTGCCCTTGGGACGGTTGGGGGCACGCCGATGGCTCTGTGAGTCTTTCTTCAAATGCGCCTAGCGGGGCTGGGGCTCGTGCGGACGCGATCCTAGATAACTCGTCTGCCAGGGTATTGTTTCTTCTGGGAATATGGCGCAACTCGAGACCATCGAAATGGCGCTCCATACGCTGTACTTCCCTGACATATGCTTCCACTGGGGGTCGGTGCATTGGTACTCCTTGAAAACTTGGTTCACGACCAGTTGAGAGTTACCGAGGACTAGCAGACGATGGATGCCCATGCCTGCCGCCGCTCGCAACCCCGCGAGGAGCCCTTCATACTCGGCCATGTTATTGGTTGCTCGGAAGTTAAGTCTAACGATGTACCAGAGTACGTCGCCTGTCGGGGAAGTTAGCGCAACGCCTGCCCCGGCCCCTTGTAAGGTGAGTGAACCGTCAAAGTTCATCACCCAATGCATGGTTGTCACACCCTGGGTTTTTCCCTAATTTATTTAAATAATTTACCCTGAAATAATCAGAATTTCTGAAATTAACCTGGAGCCAACCAATAATCTTAAAATGCAATTAATAAATGGAAACGACATGGTAGGATTTTTCTTGAATTCTGCATGTCAAAATACGCTAACAGGATTTTTACTGGAATTTTTAGAGCACTCTAAGTATTTTTAATCAATTAAATGAGAAATCAGGAATTAATTAAGCCCCAAAATCCTTTTTCCCTTTTTCTTTTCTTTTCCGTACGGGCTGCACAGTATTCCCGCTCTCCCCTTTGGGCCGCCGGCCCGGTCCCCTCCCCGGCCCAAGCCGCCCGCGCGCGCGCCCTCCGTCGTGGGCCGAGGCCCGCAACGCCGCGCGCGTCACGCAAGTCCGCGGAGCGTCCTCGCCTCGCGAGTCACCGACGGGTGGGTCCCGCCCCGTCGGCCCCGCGCCCGATCGGTCCGGCCGCCGCCCGCCATGCGCGCCGCGCCGCTCCTTTCCGTTTGAACCGGAGTCACGTCGGACCCGTGCCGGGCCCAATCTCGCGACGCCGTTTCTATCTCCGCAACCCTCGCGCCCGATGGAAACCCTATCCACGCGGAATCCGTCGCCGATTGTTTCCCCCTCTCTCTCCGAATCCATGAACAACGGTGACAAATCCGCGCTGTTTCCGTGTTTGTTTCGGTCCGTTGTGCCCCTATAAAACTCCCCTTCGCGCATCGCGTTTCCCTTTGTTTCCCTTGCGCTAGCCCCAAATCCGTCGTCGCCATCGTCGTCGTCTCCGTCGCCGGTGAGTGCGCCGCCGTTCTTTTTCTCTTCGGTTTTCTGGGTTTCCTCCCGAACCGCTCCCGCACGCATCGTTCCGCTCTCCGCCGTGGTTCCCGCGCCGCAACACCCTCCGCCGCCGTCGCCGGTGCCGCCGGAGCTCGGCCGGCCGCCGCGCGCCATGGCCGGCGGCGAGCTCGAGCCGCCGCCCCGAACCCTAACCCTAGCGCCGCTTCCTCGGGCCGTCCGATCGGTCGGATCGGGAGGATCCGCGTCGTCCGATCGCGACCGATCCGTCGCCGTTCGATCCGGTCGCCGCACGCCGGATGGCTGCCGCGTGTCCGTCCTCGGCCGCCGCCCGAACCCTAACCCTAGCGCCGCTTCCTCGGCCGTCCGATCGGTCGGATCGGGAAGATCCGCGCCGTCCGATCGCGACCGATCTCGCCGCCGTTCGTCCGCGCCGCCTGCAGCCGGATGGCTGCCAGCGTGTCCCACTCTCTCCGCCGTAAGTGGACTCGGTCCACCGTGGACCGCGCCGCGCCGCTTGCGTCGGCCGCTTGCGCCGGCTAACGTCAGCCCTACCGCTTGCGCCATGCTTGCGTCACCCGGGGGCTTAATTGCGCAATAAATAGTTTTAATCTTTTCAGTTTAGTTTAAAAATCGCAATTAAACTACTAAAATTCATATCTTTTGAATCCGAGCTCCGTTTTAGCCCATTCAAATTTCATTAAATCCAGAAAAATGTCAAGAATCCATTAAAAATACTTTTCAGTGCTGTTTCAGTAGACTTTTTAGGGTGTTTGTTGAGTGCTTTGTTTGTCGTGTAGATCCCAAGTTTTCCGGCGAGCCCGTTCTCTTCGAAGTAGTCGCCGAGGTTCCTCAGTCTCCAGAGCAAGGCAAGTCATACCTTACATTGACCATATTGTACCTATTTTATGTAAATATCTCTTTTTCTTTCAAATACTACATATGTTTTAGAATGTCATTTCATGGGATGTTTATACCTATTGTACTCGACCATAGGATTGTTTACCCTATACCATTGATAACTTGGGGTTCAATGTGACTAGATGATAGCTTAAGGTTTGCTTAGTTATGCTTAGCGCAACCAGCTCACTTAAGGGAATCACACTAATCAAGTTTGATACTAAAAGTTAACTCTCAGACGAGATTAAGTTGTGATCCTGTTTTTAATAATATTGAATTATGAAAAGGTGGGTCGTGAGCACATGGTTGGACTTTGGTTAGCGTGCTCATGACGATTAAGGACCGGTTCTCGGGAAACCCTGGAAGAAATGCCGTGCATACCACAAGCCAGCATGGGTAATGGCTGGGTCTGTAGCGTAGCTGTCTCTAGTTAACGTATCCCAGAGAGGGTGGGCGTGATGGAGTTGGGTCGGCCCCGGTTTTAAGGGTTGATCAACTTCCGGATTCACCGCGGCACTAGAGGGCTGCCCATTGCCCGATGGAAATGGGGGCGAAACCTTGATGTGGTACGATTGACTAGAGGGGGTTATGTGAAGGGTCCTGTCACAGTTCCTTTCCGGGGCACCATGGTGGTGCACCAGCGCACGGTAACGTGTTGTGGGATTGTGTCTTGTGGGTACAGTTGTACACCTCTGATCAGAGTAAAAACTATTCGAATAGTCGTGCCCACGGTTATGGGCGATCGACCATATTCACCTTGATTAGTCTCACTTATTTATTTGAATGAAATGTTGAAGCATAACTAGTGCGGGTGGATGGATGGGCTGTCGCAACGTGGTTTGAGCGTTGGACGGTGTTTATTTAATACTTGCTTAAATATTACTCTTGTTTTCTTGTCTTCAAATATTGTTATTATATTCTGCAAATGCTTGTTTATGCAAATTGAACCTCTTGACCTTTCCTTGTTATTTATCTTGCATCATGTCCCCTTTTCCGGTGTGACTTGTTGAGTACGGTGATTGTACTCAGCCTTGCTTCTTTTTTCCCCTTCGTGCCGAGGTTGAGATCGAGGTCTCCGAGGAGGTGTAGGCTTGTTCTCGTCAAGGTTTAGCCGTGGAGTTGGTGTTCCGCTTCGCTCGTTTCAAGTTTAGCTTAAGTCGTTTTTTCCTTTCCGCTGCATTTGTGTAACTCTTTTATATTGTTTCTAAGACGAGGATTCTGTATTATCAATAACGTCGATTTGTGTACCTTGGCTGATGCTTGGACGAGGGTGAAATGCACAAATTAGCTGCAGAAATTCTGGTGTGAATTTCTGGGCGTGACAATGGTCCATTGGTCGCGATCCTCCGCACTCTCGGGTTCACCCGGGGGTTGATCGTTGTCGGCCACTGGCGTCCATTCTGCCACGAAATCGGCCAAGGCCTGGCTCTTGATCGCGTGGCGAGCTTCGAAATGCAGGTCGAACTCTGACAATTCGATAGCCCACTTGACTACCCGTCCCGTGCCCTCTCGGTTATGCAAGATCTGCCCGAGAGGATAAGACGTGACTACCGTTACCCGATGTGCCTGGAAGTAGTGGCGCAGCTTCCTGGAAGCCATGAGCACGGTGTAGAGCATTCTTTGGACTTGTGGGTAACGTGTCTTTGCGTCCCGTAGCGCCTCACTGATAAAGTAGATTGGCCGCTGCACCTTGGTGTGGGCCTTAGCTACTTTACCAGGAGCAACAGGCTCGGGTGCACCGGGACGGGCTACCTCAGCGTCCGGGGCTACCGGGCCATCGCTTTCCCCGGGGCCCTCAGGGCCTCTCTGGGTGGAAGGGGCCTTGGGAGCCCCCGGACTAGGGGTTGGGTGGCTCCCCGAGGCTCGGGGGGCCAATGGCCGCCTCCGGGTCCGGGTGCTTCCTCAACCAACACCGTTCCAAGGTCTCCTGCCTCCTGGTGTGATGAGGCTGGGGGCGTCCGGGAGACTGGCTCGTTGTCGCGCTCCACAACCAACGTCGCACTGATCACTTGGGGAGTTGCCGCGAAATATAAAAGGAGGGGTTCTCCTTCTTGAGGTGCCACCAATATGGGCGGCGAGGAGCCTCGTCCGTCCAAGTGAAGGGGCTAGTTCGCTTTAGCAACTTGAATAGAGGGAGCGCCCGCTCTCCCAACTTTGATATAAAACGACTCAGGGCAGCTACACAACCAGTGATTTTCTGCACGTCCCTGAGCTTCCTGGGGGGCGCATCTCCTCTATCACCTTTATTTTTGCGGGGTTGGCCTCGATGCCTCGGGCAGAGACCAAAAAACCCCCAAGAGCTTGCTTGCCAGTACCCCGAACACACATTTTTCTGGGTTCAGCTTCATGCGGGAGGACCAGAGGTTATCAAATGTCTCGGCCAGGTCCGGGAGCAAGGTCCTTTGGTCCCGGGTCTTGACCACGAGATCATCAACATATGCCTCGACATTGCGCCCTATTTGGTCTTCCAACGTGATGCGGACACCGCGTTGAAAAGTAGACATGACATTCTTTAAACCAAAAGGCATAGATATGTAGCAAAAGGTACCCATAGGGGTGATAAATGTAGTTTTCTCCTCATCCTCTACAGCCATGCGAAACTGATGATAACCAGAATATGCATCTAGGAAACATAAAAGGTCGCACCCCGCAGTGGAGTCGACTATCTGGTCTATTCGGGGCAGAGGATAAAGGTCTTTAGGACATGCCTTATTGAGGTCGGTGTAGTCGATGCACATGCGCAGCTTGTGGTTGGCCTTCGGGACTACCACCGGGTTAGCCAACCACTCCTGATGCAGCACCTCCCGGATGAAGCAGGCCTCCTGTAGCCGTGCCACCTCTTCACGGATGAACGCCTGTCGCTGCGGGGCCTGTCGCCTCACCTTTTGCCGGACCGGTCGTGCATCCGACCGTACTGCAAGTCGGTGCTCAATCACCTCCTGGGGACTCCGGGCATATCCGACGGCTTCCAAGCAAACACGTCGGCGTTCGCCCGTAGGAAGGATACGAGCGCGTCTTCCTATTTGGGGTCCAAGTTGCTGCCAATTCTGGCGGTCTTGGACGGGTCGTCGCCGAGCTGAATGGACTTGATCACCACCTCGTCGGCAGAGGTGATACGCTTCTTGGGGGCCCGGGAACCCGATGCCTCCCCTTGAGGGTCCTCGGGTTCAACGCAGTCGGCCGCCGCAATATCATCCACGCGTGCCTCTGCGCAATCCAGCGCGGTCTTGACGTCGGCATGGATGGTGATGGGGCCTACGGGGCCCGACATCTTGAGTTGGCGGTAGGCGTAATGGGTAGCCGCCATGAACTTCACCAACGCTGGCCTCCCGAGCACAGCATTGTAGGGCAGGTTAAGGTCCGCCACATCGAAATCAATCCGCTCGGTATGGAAATTGGTGGGGCTCCCAAACGTGATCGGCAGCGTGATCTGCCCGAGGGGCCACACCTTCCCGGGCGTCACTCCAATGATGGGATAAGATGGCCCGAGCTCCATCCCTGGGGCCTTGATCGCATCGAAGGCCTTCGGGGATAGTATGTTGAGGGCCGCACCCCCGTCAATCAAGACTCGAGTGACCTTGACGTTGCAAATGGTGGGGGAGGTCACGAGGGCCAAGTGGCCACTTCGTGCGATGCTCCCAGGGTGATCCGCTTGGTCGAAGGTGATTGGCACCTCCGCCCAGCGCGATTTTCGGGCCGCCTCATGGGACGGCACAGCAGCGAGGAGCTCACGCCTCATGGTCTTGAGGCTCCGACGGGACACCTGGGCGCATGCCCCTCCGTCGATGGTGGCGACGACGTGCTTGTGGTCCTGGTAGCCCAGATCGTCATCTTCGCCTCCGACGGGGGCCGCACTCTTGGCCTCCTCTCGTCGGTTGTCCGTGCGTTCCGTCGGGGCTTTACCCTTGCGACAGGCTTCTTTCTCCCTCTCCCTCCTCTCCTGCTCATACTTTTGTACCCACTCGGCCAAGTTCTTGACAGAGTGGCACTCAGAGAGGTCGTGGCAGGAGGTTTGGTGTACCATGCACCACTTGTCCCCGTCCTGACCCTGGGGGCGAGGGTCCGGGGTGCGCCTGCGGTTGCCCGCGGGCTTACCCCTTCGCGAGGGCTTCTCGACATCGTCGGCGGCGAGGACGTGGCCTTCCTCTCCACCGCATGATGGCTTGCGCTTCCGCCGCTGTTCACGCCGTTCCTCTCGGGATGCGGAGGGGGCAGCGTTGGTGGAGGCTGGAGCGGGGTTCCTAGGGTTCCAGATCCGAGCCTCTTCCTTGCAGGCCACCCGGTCAGCAAGCTCGAAGAGCTCGGTGGTGGTCCGGGGGGCCTTGGTTTCGATCTTCTCCAATATGACGTCGTGGCATACGCCGCTCCTGAAGGCGAAGATCACTGCATGGTCGCGATGGACGGTATGGTGTTGTATACCTGGCAAAAGCGCTGGATGTATTTGCGCAGGGACTCGTTCTCTCCTCACCGAACCATGTGGAGGTCAGCTTCCACTCCCGGGGACGGGTACGTGCCCTGGAAGTTAGAGGTGAACTGCCGGCACAAGTCGTCCCACGAGGTGACCGACTGGGCCGGCAGGTTCATTAGCCAGGAACGGGCCTGACCCTTGAGCGCCATGGGGAAGAAGTTGGCCATGACGAGCTCGTCACCTCCAGCGGCCTCGATGGCCATGGTATAAATCTGGAGGAACTCGGTGGGATTCACCGAGCCTTAATACTTCTCCATGAGGGCCGGCCTAAACTTGTTAGGCTAGCGCACATTGCGGAGGCTGGAGACAAGTGCCTGATAGCCGTTGCCGACTGGAGGGGGCGACGAGGGTTGGGGGGGGCCTTTAGGTGCCGCAGAATGTCCTGCTCGCGGCTGGGCCACCACAGCCGCTCGCCGTGCCCTGGGGGGTTCTCCCTGTGGCGGGACCGTTGTGGCCGCTCGCTGAACGTTTGCGCCTCCTGACGAGGAAGCACGGTCCTAAGCCCGCCCCGTGCGACGTTCGTCGCGGCGCTGCTCAATACGAAGACGGGCATCCCGAGGCGCCCCTGGTAGGGCTGCAGCCGGGGAGCTCTCATCTGCCCTCGAAGCGGCTGCTGCCCTTCGAGCTCGTCGCCGAGAGGATGAGCTGACCGCGGTGTGTGACCCACGCGGTCGGTGACTTGAGGAAGCGAGGTCAGCGGCCAGCTGACGCTGGGCCGTACCGACTAGCTTCGCCACGTCGTCAAACCAACGCTTGGCGTTGGACCCCTCATTCGGTGTTACTGGGGGGTGGCGCAAGAGCGCCTCCGCCGCCTGGAGGGCACCCTCAAGCGTGCCAAACTCCAGTCGGCGATGGACATCACTCCGCGCGGCTCGTCGGCGAGCCCGCTCGGCGCGGCCGGATCCCGCAGTACGTGGGCGACCACTGGGACGCTTGGCCTCCTCGCCTCGGCCGCTGTCTCAGCGGGGGGCAAGGGAGGTGGTAAGGCTCCGGCCACCGCCGCAGCCATCGGAGGGGGTGAGGGGGACAACGGTCCACCCTCCTCCGAGCGGAGATGTCGGAAGTTGGGGCTATGCCCGCCCGTATCGACCTCCTCGACCGCCTTGTTGGCCAAGTCACACTCGCGGGTAGCGAGTGAGCCAGACGCAGTCCGTAGGACGTGGCCGTGGACCATGGCAAGGACGGAGGCGGGCGATTCCACCGGGATACGGAAGGAATATGCAAGTTTAAACCCTAATCCAGCTGTCAATGCTTGTGCTCGACACGCGGGGATCCGAGGGACCCCCTTTTTGGTTCGACACAGGGGAGCGGTGAATCAGAGTTCGAACTCGAGGTGAGGTAGAGGGAAAGTAGAAAGGTGGAGAAAAGCCATAATCACAAGAGACACAGAAGAGTTATACAGGTTCGGACCGTCGGGGAGAAGCCGCAATCACAAGAGACACAGAAGAGTTATATAGGTTCGGACCGTCGGGGAGACGTAATACCCTACTCCTGTTTTTGTGTTATGTGGAGGATGAATTACAAGGATGGGAGTGGTTGTTCTTCCCTGGGGAAGCTGGAGCTGATGACTGAGGTGAAATGCTCCAAGCCTAAGGTTGAAGAGGCTGAACAAAAGACCAACTTTCAGAACCCCCTCTATCATGGACTTGGGCCTCCTTTTATAGTGCAAGGAGATACCACAGTAGTCCTAGCTTTCTCTACTCCGCTCCACGTGATGGAGCGGCTCTTGTCCTGTCTTGTCGGGGGGTTGCCCCTATTCCTGCTCCTGTTGCCACGTCGCGGGAGTTGGTGGAGAAAAACGTGTGTCGTGGCTGCCATGCTGCTGACGAGAGGAGGGGTCAACTTACCTACTCCAGTGGGACCTACCGATCAGTGGCTCTCCGCATGGAGAGGGGGGTCGACGTGACACCCCAGCGCCCGTATTCTCTCTCCCACGCGGCCGCCCAACGCATTTAATGCGACTGGACGGGGCGTGGAGGGAGGCGTGCGCGGACTGACCGTGCGACCATACCGCGGTCGCCGTCAAAGACTTTCTACCCTCTCTCCCTCGTGACGGGCAAAAAGGGTGATGATGAGCAGCTGACAGACGTGCCTCACATCGCCATAAATGCGACGGGGCAGGCGTCCGACCTCTCTCTAGGCATTAAATGTGGTGGTTGGCAGTTGGCGGTTGATCTCGCTCCTCTCTCGGAGAGGTGCGGGGTGATAGGCGGGGGTCCGGGTGATCCCGAACCCGCCATTTGGGAAAGCGGCGGCCTCCGGCAGCCTCCGAGCCAAGTCCCCTTGGGACGACCACGTGGGCGCCCGTGGCCAGGACCCGCATGAGCCGTTCAGGGCATGTCTTTGGGGCACCCTGGCAAGCAAAGACGTCTTCCTTCTTCAGATATCATATTCTCATTATACCCCTGGGCCCATATCACCGACAATAGTCGATTGCCTTTAGCATGCCTGCATGATGATCATGAATGAGACAAACATTGGGCCTCATACGAACGACTTGGTATCAAACTCTCTCCAAGAACCAATACCAGCTTTCGGTGTTCTCACTCTCGACAAATGCAAACGCCATAGGTAACACCTGGTTGTTCCCATCTGCTCCAATCGCCGTCAGTATCTGACCTCTGTATTTGCCTGTCAGAAAGGTTCCATCTATGCACAACATAGGACGACAGTGCACAATTGCGTTGATGCAAGCACCAAGCGAGAAAAAGGCTCTTTGCAGCACGCTCTTGCTTGATTCAGTAGATGATGGAAAAGTCTGAATGTTGTAGTAGGTATTGGGGTTTCTCTGAGCAATGGTGGCTAAAAGACGAGGTAAATTGTCATAGGATGCTTCAAATGTGTCATACCTCATCTCCAATATTTTTTGTTTCGCCCTCCAAGCCTTGGAATAGTTGATAGTATACTTGAATTTGTTTTCAATGTGCCTAATAATGAAGCCTGGTTCAAAGTCCGTGTTTTTAACAACATCATTGTACATCTCACCGGCAACAAACGCCGAGGTGATGTTGCGGTGGTACTTATTTACCCCCGGCAACAGACATGTGTGCTCACCAACAATGCTCATTTTTCAATAGTCAATCCATTTCCCCTTGTATGCATGAACGCGCCACGGACAATCATCCTTCATGCACTTCACATCATACACATAGTTTGTAGACTTCATCACCCTAAACTCTATATGCAAAGAGACCGCCCAATGCTTCACCGCCTCTTTCATGTCTTCCTTATGACCATACCTAGCACCCTGGATTACCTCGTTATCCTTGTATTCAAATAAAACTTGCTGCCCCTCCGAGATAACAAGCTGAGAGAAATCAGCTTGTTTCCAATCCAAGGGCATGACATCTTCTTCCTCGTCCGATGATTCATCGCCTTCCGTCTGCTCATTTTCAGAATCCTCCCTCTCCATTTCTTCTACAATTGCTTCGATTCTCTCCCCCTCGTCCGCCACGCCAATCGCCTCCTCCAAGCTTGCTTCATTGCTCGAACCTTCGTATTACTGCTATCGGTTTCGTGCAATGCCACAAAAATAACAAGGGGCCAAGACCTTTCAAGTGCCATGTCCATATAACGTCTCTACGACTTAGTGTTATCTATAGACATAAGTTCCCAATAATATCCTTCTGTTGCACGACTTACTACAACGGATAGGGACATTGTGTTCACTCTTGTATCCACTTTAAATCCACGTAGCAACCAACTATAGACTGACTCAAATATTTTATCGGCTGACCTATCGATGCCCTTCGATTTCATCCTAAATTCTGATAGATCGACATCTTCTGGACCGTATCTAACGTTGCCTTCACCGTGAACTATCTTCCACCACGAAGGATGGCGTCGGCATGAACTCGGCAACCTCACCTGCTCTTTGCTAGCGTTGGCGATGCAACTACTAACCGATGATGGTTGTGCTCACAGGTCAACCGGTCCCAGCTGACCAGTGGAGAGAGTTTAGAGAGGAGGGGAGGAGTGACGTGGGTCCCATAATATTTATCCTATTCTTTAAGTATGTTGACTAGATCACCACATATGGTACCAAGTTGGATCAAAACCACTCGAATTTGACTTAAGGGGTGATTTATCTAGTTTAAAGGGTTCAAGGTGTCGAATGTCTGGTATTGTAGTTTGAGGGGGTAAATCGAACCAACACAATAGTCTAGGGAGGTCAATAAAACTTTTTCCTAAAAAAGATTGAACTATGGGTACGACAACATTTCATTTTGGACTAGGTAAGTTTACAAAAGGTTTCAGTTTGAACCCCTTCTTCTCTAGCCTCCCCTCTCTCTTTCCCTTCCCCTCTCTTGTTTTTTCTCTGAGTCTGATGCATCAGTGAGCAGGGGTTGGTTGACCTTTGAACGTGAGGCCCTAGCATCAATGGAGGTCAAGCCTAAGCTTGAGTACGGCCCGAGGTACTGATAGAGCCATAGAGGTCAAGCTTTGAGGGCAAGAGCATGAGGACAAAATAGTGATGATATAGGTCAAGCTTAGACTACCAGAGCATGCGGACAAAACGAAGCCGAGAAGGAGCTTTGGGGTGGTAGATCAAGAGCAGTGCTCGAGAACGATGGCAATGGGTGGCACAGGAGCTGCGCTTGGCAAGAGCTGCTTGAGGATAAGATGGAGATGGCTGGCGGTGCTCCATGGCCGCAACAACAGGAGCCACTTAATTAGGATAGTACAGTGGGAATTATCTAAGGATGGTGGTGGTAAGACGACACTTAATGGCTACGGCAGTAGAGCGGGTCATAGATACGGCAACAGGCAGCACTACAGAAGATTGTGAGCTCAAAACCAACTCATTGCGTGATGATCTAGAGTATAGATACAAAAGAATGGAAAATAAGGATCCAAAATGAAACCTTTTGCAAACTTATATAGTCCATAGGGATGGCAACGGGGCGGGTTCGGTTCGGGTAGAGTCTCTGGGCACTCAAAACCGAAACCCGAATCTAAAACCCAAAACCGAAATCGAAACTGATTTGGGTGAAAATCCATCACCAAAACCGAAACCCGCGGATACCCGAAATCCGACGGATTAACCGAAACCCGAATCCGACGTAGGGCGCGCTGCACGCGAAGTCGAAGCAGGCATACGCGCCGTAGCTGTGCAGCAGGCGTGCCATGGCGCGTGTGTCGGTGCGGATGCCAGTGACGTTGCTGCACGCCGAGAAGGATCCCAGCATGGGTCGCCCGGCGCGCTCCGGCGCAGCCAGCGCCGCCTCCACTCCAGGGCGTCCAGGTCAAGGTGGCCGTCGTCCGGGCGCAGCCCGATCTCCACCACCTCCGCGAGGCTCTCCCGCCGTGAATCCGACTTTGTGTGCAGCGCGCCCTACGGGGACGGCCGGCGGCGCGCGTGCTGGGGGACGGCCAGCGGCACGCGCGCTGGGAGACGGCCGGCGGCGCGCGGCTGGAAGGCGCTGGGGGACGGTCGGCGCGACGCACGGGTGGAGGAGACCGGCGCGCTGGGGGACGGTCGGCGCACGGGTGGAGGAGGACGGCGGCGGGCGGCGGCTAGGGTTGGTGGCGCCGCGGCAAAAGAAGTGGGGATGGAATCGGATGGGGTGGCCGAGTAGGGTTGTGGGGAGTGGGGAGATTTTCGGGTCGGGTTTGAGTTATCCGTGGGTTACATCTAATAACCGAACCAAACCCGAACTATTTCGGGTATCCGAAACCGCAAACCCGTGGGCAAAAAATAGGCACCAAAACCGAAACCCGAAACACCGAAACCGGCGGGTATCCGAACCGAACCCGAACCATTGCCATCCCTAATAGTCCAAGGTGAAAATAATGTCTTACCCCTTGCCGAAACTATAACATCATAAAAAAGATAGTTCAAATTGATATTTACTATGAAAAGACAACGGTATTTTATTTCTAACATTTCAAAACATGGAAGAACGATGATTTCATCTCGTGAGATTCAAACCTAGGGAGGTTAGGGAGGAAACACATTAACACGCTTCATGCCTTTCACCATGATACTAAAACTATCGTTCCTAGCTAGTTAGTAGACCATGCATGCATACAATGATATCACGTAAGAGCAATCAACTGTTATTACAATTGATACATCATCTAAAGCCAATTTAATAGCCCGTCCATACACTAGTTAGTTATACATACATACTGACACCATTGATAACGGATTCACCTCTTTATCACAAACTTATTGGAGCCCGTGCTGCAAGTGCATACAAATCTGTAATCCACTTTTTTCTCTCCTCCAACTCAACACACATCTAATGTGGGAACTTACGTAGCCTGCTTACATAATTTTATTATACTCACTCTAGTTTGGGTAGCATACTACTATTCATCTATCTCATGCAACTCATGCGTGCAAGTCACCCTATATATACATTACTATGACCTTTGTTAATCTATATGTTCCATCTAACTTCTTAGCACAAAACTATTGAATGATGTACAACTTGAACCCAATAAAAAAAATCCAAAAAAGTATAATATCCCGTGTTTAAAAAATCAGATCTAGGTGGTGATTCGACGTTAGGTAGGGGGTTACGCCATTTTGCCTATTGGCAGTGAGCTAGGCGACTGCCCTACCCCGATAGTCAACTTCAATGCCTAGCAAACCTAGTCACGGTGGTGCGAAAGTGGTCAGGCAAGCCACGAGGTGGCTATGTAAGTGCGAGAAAAGTGGTTTATAAGGTGACAAGCTCTATCAGATTATACGGGTGTGAGAAAGTGATTTATAAGGTGACAGGCTCTATCTTCCAAATTAGAGTGGGTGAGCCAACTTGAGAGCCACTCAAGGATGGCTAGGGTTTAGGAGGACGAATTGTGTCCCCAACTTGTTGCCACCAGTAGATTTGCCATTTTGTTGCATCCTCGGTTGCACTGGTTACACTTAATCGGCTCCTCCAAGTCCAATAGCTCTGCCCCTATGTGTCAAGGCACTTGATGCTCAATTTAGTGATTCCTTGGCACGGTTGTTAGCTTTGCTGCGAACACTTGGCTGTCTCCATGCTGCTAGCCACCATCAATTGTCTGCATGCCGTCCGGCTACTCAACTTCACCACCATATTGAACTAGGCATTTTTTCCTCGAATGCTATGGTTCGTTGACACCTTGAGCTATGACTTTTACTTTGCTCTTTTACTCTTGCTCCGCTTATCTAGTCTGGTTTTTGCTCTATGCCTCTACATCCTCAGCTGGACCTAGGCGTCGCCATCTTCAACACTACGAATATCCACAACGATATTATTTTAAATTGCTATTGTATAATATAAAAAATGTGAAAACTCTCTTTTATAAGTGATATCACGATCTCTTCGCTTTAAAATATAAATATGTTTTAAAACGATATACCATTTTAATAGAATAGCTGACATCAACATGATACACCTATGAGGTATCACGTCTGATACCCTCGATACCAAATTTGATACCTAAGTATCATACCGATGTAATGATGACGTCAACATGGTATCATAAGTACCAGTTTAATATCTATGGGTATTGCGTCTCGTATCATCCAATATTTATCTGGTAACAGATTTATTATCTACCGTATTTTGTTGATGCAGTACATATAAGCTATTATGTTGGAAGTGTGATATAGCGTCCTGTAGCAGCGTTGTATTTTTTTAGCTATGCAGAGTGATGTTCATGTTTGACAGATGAATTTATTTCCCGGAGCTGGGAGATGTACCGCCGTTCACTGCTCATAGTTAACAGTTTTGACACACATAATAAATTCACCAGCACCATCATGACTCACGACCATGTCTTACTCACCCATTGACTGAGACAAGTTGATTCCCTCCAGTTACTTAAGGGGCATGTTCAACCCGCAGACGGCCTCCCATCTATAAACTATATAACCCATAGACAAAGTACCCATCTGTAAGCTATTTAATTCTGTAAACCATAAATATTTTTTTCATGTGGGCCCCACCATCCCTTTCTGTCAGCATGCCACCGCACGGCATAAAAACAAAGGCAGAGAGGGCATTCCGGCCGACGTCGCCACCGCCACCTCCTCGCCGGCATGCCGCCGCCGCCGCCTCCGAGCTCCACAGCCCGCCTCGCCACCATCACCGACACCTTCTCCCCGCTGACGTGCCACCACCGTCGCAAACAGAGCGGAGAGAACAAGGAGAGCACGGAGAGGACAGGGAGAGCGGAGAGCAAGGATCCAGCGCCGACGGACTCGGGAGGGGCAGATCCGGCACCGACGGAGTCGCGGGTGCTCAGGAGGGGCGGATCCGGGTGGTTCCGGCACCGACGGACTCGATCCGCCATTGGTGGGCTAGGGGCAGCTACTCCTCCAACCCCTCCCCCTGGCGGCGGTGGAGCTCGGGCGGCGACGGCGAGGGAAGGTGAGACCCGAGCGGCGACGACGAGGGGTGAGGCCCGGCGGCGACGAGGAAGGTGAGGCCGGGCGGCGACGGCGAGGAGGTGAGGCCGGGCGGCGGCGACGGTGAGGGAAGGTGAGGCCCGGGCGGCGGTGGAGCGCAACGGCGGCGAGCTCCTCGACCCCGACTGCAGCGACGCGCTCTACCTCCACCTCCTGCTGAGGAAAATTGGCACGAGCACAACAGCAGTAGCACGCGCGGAATCGATGAGCCCTCCAACGGGACGACGTCGCGGCGACAGAGTCTAGGGCCACGAGCCGCACCCATCGTCTCGTGAGACGACAGGGAGCCCATCTCTAACGCATCCAGGGATTTTTTTTGCAAAAATGTCACCTTATAGACAAGGTAAAAAGACCTATTGTACATGCCCTAAGAGGCTGTTTGTTTCGAACTAAAATTGATTTCCCCGTTACTTAGACGCTGTTTGGTTCGGACTAAAATTTTATTTCGTGTCATATCAAATTTTAAATATCAATTTAAAAACTAAACATAAACTACTATAAAATAATTATAGAATCGAAGAATAATTCACGAGACAAATCTATTAAACCTAATTAATTCATGATTAGCAAATATTTACGTAACATCATATCGTCAAATCATCATATAATTAGACTCATTAGATTTATCTCGCGAATTATTTTTTAATTATAAATAAATTTTATAAATAATTTATATTTAATATTTTAAAAATAATATGTAACATTTGATGTAACCCGACTAAAATTTAGTTCGATATCAAATCAACCCATAAATCCACTGTCTGAACTCATCACTGCCCTTGTCACGCACCAGGAAAAAAAACCCTGTTCAGTACGCCAAGCACCTCAGCCAAGAGGCCCCAGACACTGACAGGCCCCTGTCACGTGCACGCCCGGTGTACCATCCGGGCCACCAAGCCCATCCGCCGCAGAAGATCCCGGCGAGTTCTAATCGAACCCCCTCGCTTCGTCCAACGAAAGCTCTCCCTCGTACTGCGCGAGAGAATCGAATCGAGCGATCCCTATGAACGAACGAACACGCGCAGTCGCGCACCAACACCAACAAACCCGTCACTCTCCAAACGACGTTAATTTCCCACCAGAAAACGTCCCCCCGCTAGTCAAAAGCACAAAACCAACCCCCAAAGATCAAACCCCAAGAAATCCAAGCACTCCACCACTAATTATTCTGTCCATCCAAATATTCCTCTCGTCAGAAATGGTACTAGGGCTACCACAACTGCTACAAGCTCTCTCTTTCTCTCGAAGGGAAGAAAAAAGGTCACGCAAAAGAAAAGAAATTAAAAGGAAAGTTGGATTGGATGAGGAGAGGAGGAAAAAAAAGGTTTGGTTTTATTGTAGAGCGCGGGGAGTGTGTGTTAAGCGCGGCCGCATAGAATGGAAGCGATCCAAATCGGAACCCAATCCCGGAGACGCATGAATAATCATCCACCAGTTCGAGTAGTGGTGGCAGTAGTAGTAGTAGCCGCCCTCCTCCTCCCTGTTGCCGTGCTGTTCCTGCTGTTTCCCCAATCTCCTCATTATCCCTATCTACTCGTCTCAGCGGCTGCTGTGGCTGCTGCTGCTGCTGTCTTTTTGGCGTTGTTCGTGGTGTTCAAGTTGGGATTATTACTGCTGTTTTTGGTGCTGCTGCTTCGATCGGTGGTGGTGGTGAAATTATTCTTCGGCGCGGAGATCCAGCCGCACATCGGCTCGCCTTTTACTGGGCTGGCGTGTATATTAGCGGACGCGGCATTTCATTGTTGTCGCGAGCGAGCCCTGGAGGAGGAAAAGTGTGGGAGTTTTTCCGTGCTTTTGTTTGGCGGTGGCCTCGGGAGGAGGAGGAGGAGTTCCGATCTAGGTTTGAGGGGAGGTAGTCTCCGATCGCCGCGGCCATGGACGACGGGGACGGCGCGGCGCCGGCGGAGGGCTCGGCCGCGGCGGCTGCGTCGACGCCCCCGCCGGCGCCTCCGCCGCCGCGGCGGCGGCTCCTGTGTCAGCGGGAAGCGCGGGCGCGTCTGGGTCCGGGGAGAAGCCGGTGAAGCGCATGATGAAGAGCCCCTACCAGCTCGAGGTACTCGAGAAGACGTATGCAGGTGCGTGGATTCTGATGGTTTTGCGAGGCTTTGGAAGTTTGGAGATTTTTTTTTGAGGATTTTTGGGTGTTTTTTTTGGGTTGAGGTTTTCGTGTTTGGGGATGTGATTTTGGTATGGTGCAGTGGAGCAGTACCCGTCGGAGACCCTGCGGGCGGAGCTGTCCGCGAAGATAGGCTTGTCCGACAGGCAGCTGCAAATGTGGTTCTGTCACCGGCGGCTCAAGGATCGGAAGCCCCCCTCAAAGCGGCAACGGAGGGAGGAAGAGGTTGCAGCGGTGCCATTGATGGCACCTCCGCCTGTGTTGCCGCCACCAACACTGCCGCTGTCAAGTGGCGAGCTACTGATCGGTGCTAGTAGCCCGTATGATGAGCCGCTGCTGCCCCCAGTTCACTCGCGAAGGGGTGCAGGGCGGTCCTCAGCAGTGCCCAGGTTATCTGCCCCAGATATTGGGCGGAGGTATTATGAGCCTCTACCAGTAATGCTGCCACCACCGGTGGCATCGATGCAGCTCACGCCATCTGAGCTCCGGGTGATTCATTCTGTGGAGTCACAGCTTGGGGAGCCACTGAGGGAGGATGGGCCGGTGCTCGGAATTGACTTTGATCCACTTCCCCCTGGCTCCTTCGGTGCACCAATAGGTATGCATCACAAAGCCCTGCAGTTTGTAGGATTAAGCTAAATTTTCAAACTTGAATGGTAGTCGCCTTTTTATAGTACTGTTAAGCCAACTGTGTTTTGCTCTGCAGTTGTTGAAATCAAATAATTTTTTTTACTTAATTGCTTGCTGTTCCTGCAAATAGGAAAGTTGCAATAGGATGTTATGGGTGGAGACGGTGTTTAGTTCAATAAAGAAAATCGACGGGACATGATACGAAGATGCACATAAATGATTGATTGATAAATGATGTTTCAAAAGCAAAGGTGAATTTGAGTTTTTGACCAGTTGCCATATTAGCAAGACTACAAGTGCTAATATTCCCAATGACTGATTTAGTAAAAAGGACATTGCAGGAATTTTTAAATAAACTGAAAAACTACCATGCTGTTTAACAAAACTAGCTGAAATTTCCTGTGAAATTTTGGAGAGCTAGACTAAAGTTCATGCATCTGTGACGATCAATCTACACTGTTATCAATGGACCCACCATGATCAATGGTATAGATCTTTCTCTTTGTCCCCAATTAATGTGGTAAATCCTGGACCTCTAAAGTGAGCCTGATGGATCCTTTTAGCCTTTACTGAATAGTATATAGTAGATATGCAGCAGTTCTATCCCTGATTATAACACTATCCACTCTATTAACTCATTATCATCAATTGTTTCTTACCTTTTTGTTTTATCATCTTCCCTGTCTACACTTCTCTATTGCCATTGTTGCACAGTACATGAAAAGAAACATATTTTGTGCATTTGCTTTTCTACTTCTCATCCTTGTAGCAGTTAGTCACGACTTACCTTGTTTTCTGTATTCTAGCTATTTTCTTTTAATTTATGTTGTGTGAATTTTGTTTCTTCATTCATGTGAGGTTGGCCACAAGCAGGGATGGGAGGACTGGGAGGGAGAGGGGATGACTGAGGGCAGGTTGTAGTCTCTTAAATGAGTTAGTGAGAGGCATAGTGGTGGTTTGGCCAGGAGAGCATAGAGGAGGGCAAGGGTGACGTCAAGTGCATGGGGGCATTTGTACAAAGTTGTCAGGACTAAGGAGAGAGGATGGAAGATGGGGAAATTTGGTCTTGGCTCATAGTGGTTTATCTCGAAATAGAGGACCTCTGTGATGGGATATTTCAGAAAGAACTTCATAGCAGTTTCAAATTATTTAAAAATTATGAGGAAAAAAAGAGCAGATTCAAATTTGAATCTACAACTGGCAGGGGTATATTGACTATTTCTAATTTGTTTTGGTGTTCATTCTCCATCTAATATGAACCCCAAACCTATGTGCTATCAAGGAAACTCAGAATGCATACAGTTAGATGAGACTTGGATGGGTTACATTTAAGGAGTCTTGAACACCGCATGGATGATAATTTTTTAGCCAACAGCATCGAGAAATTTACTTATGGTGATCCCACCACATGAAGCTTCTTTAAGTTCAATCTATTGTAATCTCATCCAATGGCTAGCGTGTTTTTGCAAGATGGGCCCAGATGGTCGGGTGTCACCTTGTGTGATGCTGTTTGTGGATGTGTCAAGGGCTCGTGAGCCCTTGGTTGTATGGGTGGTTGTTTTCCTTCTTAATGAAATGAAGCGCAGCTCTCCTGCGCTTTCTAAAAATAAAGATGGGCCCAGAGCCCAAAAGAGGGTTTTACACTCGATTCTTGCCGTTAGGAAACAATAGATGAACCTGGCTTAAAGGTATATGTCTAAGTTTTGTATTGCTGAGTGTATCTATTGCTGAATTGATGTAGATTCTGTTCATAGCATTTTCATAGTAACCAGTTTTTTCATATACTTTTAATTGCTGATATTCCTTTCCTTATGTATTATGAACAGTTCCAGAGCAACAAAAGCAGCATGTGCGATCTTATGATACAAAGATATATTCTAGGCATGATTCAAAGCTGTTAAAGGTATATTTTTAGGAAATTTCCAAAAGTAAGTTTGTGACTTATAGAAGTGTGTTGTGTTTCTTTTCCATTGAATAAACTGGCTCTGGTTTTGTGTGCTTACCTTTTGGAGTAGTGTTGCTTCAGTTTTAAAATGTCATGGCAGTGAAATGACATGTAATCTTACCCAGAATGTTTTGCCATGACAATGTAATCTTACCCAAAACTTTTAAAATGTCATGGCAGTTTTAATATGATAAGAATGTTTGGAGATTTTGGCCATATGATGTACCGCTTTACCCAGTTTGTATGTAAACCCCCTTTCATGGCCCATCCAGGACCACTCCTAACATTTTAGAGATCCTGAGCGAGACAAGAATGGATGCCCTTATTCAAAGAAAAAACACATACATGCATAGGAACAGGCTCATAATCGATACTCTTTTGGGACTATAACTGTAACATGCTAGTCAAGAACGCATCCCCCACCCACCCCAAACAACCCAACACACACACACACGCGTGCACACAAAAGGTGGGTGGGGTGGGGGAAGAAAAAACTTAGAAAAGATTGCATTGGCCAAACATTTATAAGTCATGACCATCATCTATCAGCTGCAGCAAGCCATGACTATGGAATGGAGAATACAGGAAGCAATTTCTACATTGAAAACAGCAATAATAACACATGATCCTAAACACTTTGTGAAAATTAGTGGAAAGTCGCTTAGTACTTAAATTTTAGTAAAGTAGGGGAAAATGTGCCATAATTGAGCAGTCCTAACAAAATAGCATTGCTAATCCATACCTTTTCAACCCGAATGCAGATGTTTGAAACCAAAAACCAAATCACACACACAAAAAAAGATATTCTCTTGTAGTGCTGGTGTCGCGTTCCAGTGGAAGTGTGGAACAGTAGTATATAATAGGTAACCGAAGAAGAAGAATTGGGGAAGATACCATGTATGGGATCCTGGTAGTGTCCTTGCAAATTAAAAGAATTGTACTATCGTGAAGTTGGTTGGAAATCCTTAACATGCCACCTCCCAAAACCCACCACCACCACCTTAATTGAGAAAACCATCTATAAAAAAAACTCGGCCCCCAGGGGAAAGACCTTCCCCAAGGTATTTCAATTAAGAAGAAGCACCCGAAACCGGGGCTGAGAAAGGCCATGAAAGCCGGTTCCCTGTAGAAGGGGAGCTGCCCCTTATGGATTGGGCCTTAACCCGTGCTTTGAGGCCCCTGCCACATACACGAGGAACACAAGGAAAACCATCATCTATCACCTGCAGGGAGCCATGAATATGGAAAACGCAGGAAGCAATTTCTACATTCAAAACAGCAGTAACGGCACATGATCCTAAACAGGTCGAAAATGAATGGGAAGTTGCTTAGTAGTTAGATTGCTGCCAAGTAGGGGGAAGTGTGCTATTATCGGGCAGTGCTTCAACCCTAATGCAGATGTTTGAAACCAAAATCACAAAAAAGTTCGGGATATTATCTTATAGTGCTGGTGCCGTGTTCCTGTGGTATTTAATAGGTAATCAAGGAAGAAGAATCGGGAGAAATACCGTATATGCAATGACTATGTGTGGGATTCCAGTAGTGTCATTGCAAATTGAAAGAATCATACTATCATAGACAAGTTGGTTGAAAATTGTTAAAATCTGGTTCTCCTCCTTTAGGGCCCGTTTGGTACGGTTCCGGATTCTCGGAGAAATGGGAGAAACGGGCAGAAACGTTTCTAGTGATTCACAAGTGATTCTCGGAGAAACGTTTCTTCCAGAAACCGGTGAAACTACCTAAAGGGGGTTTCTCATTTCTAGTTCAAAAAAGAGAAATGTTTCTGTTGATTCCCCAAGAAACGTTTCTCGTTTTTAACCGTTTGGTACAGATTCTTGAAGAAACACACTGAATCGGAACCGATTCTCGCAGCCAAACGGGCCCTTAGTCATCTGTTTTGGGATAAAGAGAGGGTAGAGCTAGAAGGCGGAGGTATCAGCACATAGGGTACTAGCCTACTGGGTTGGCGTCTTGCTTTGGGGCTTGGCCGACTGGGTCTTCCTTGCCTGTGAGTCTTTGTGAGTTGCGGCAGCAGCCCACACTAGTTTTAGTGCATGCCCCGGGGGGTGCAAATTTTTGGGGGCCCTGCACAGTTGCCGTGGGCTTGGAGCTGCCCTGACCCTGCTGCTCTAGATTAGACTGCATGAAACACGTGTTGTAAGGCCATTAGGTGTGAGTTGGTGCCAAACTGCCAACACATATTGGCATGGCACACTTATCGTGTAGTGTTTCAATGTCTTGTTAACGCCAGGTATTCGCCTTATAAAAAGGGAAATAACACCATGTTTGTGTGCATGCATTGGTTCTGCTCATCTGGCAATATCTGGATGCTCCTTTGTTTCGTGATTCCAGTGGCCTTTTATACCGGAAGTGCTAGCTGTCTATTGAACCCATTCACATTCCTCTATTGAATTTTTGCCTTATTTATATTTGGCCCTTATATATCGTCTTCTTGGCGAGCCTCCGTGCTACTGTCTTTATAATTCGCTTGTCGCTGCAGAGATCTGTATTTGAGAATTGAGATTGAGCGTACTCTTGGTATCATTGTTTTCTTGTAAGTCTTGAGTTTCGCCCCTTGATTTCTTCATACCTCGTTTAATATTTTGTTGTTCCTCTTTTCCCCTTAGGCCTCGGCTTTCTTCCCCAGCGTGGAACACCCTTTTGTTCCAAATTCGATTGCTGGGAAGAGAAAGTCAATGGTTGGTAATCTGCCCCCAGTTCACCCTCATGCTGGATCACGGGCAGTCCATGAGTATCAATTTCTTCCTGAACAACCAAGTGATAGGTATGAGGGAGCAAGCAGATCTCATGAGGGAGCAAGCAGATCCCATTATTATGACACTCCAGTTGAAGCATCGAATTCGAGGATGTCATCCCATACCCCAGGATCACATCTTCTCCGTGGATCTGATGAGGCAGCACCTGGTTATGCTTTCCATGGTCAAATATCTGGTTCTGGCCATTTACCGCAATCAGGCAGGCCTGAGGTGCTTCCAGCAGTACCAACAGATTACGAGATGATTCAGTCTAATAGCGACCTTAATTCTGTTCCAGTCGAAAGCCCGTATGGTATTTCTCAGGTTGCTGGATTTGAAAACTCACTTCTACCGTCTGAAAGAAGAGCCTATCATGATGAAGACGGTTCTCGAGTAGATAGAAAGCGAAAAGTATATTTTTCTCTAACCCTATATAGTCATATTTGCATCTTTCTTCATATCCATACATCTTAGTTGTAGACATATTGAATTTGTTTACCATCTGCCACAGCACAATGAGGAAGCAAAAATTGCAAAGGAAGTTGAAGCTCATGAAAGACGAATTAGGAAGGAGCTTGAAAAACAAGACATGATGAAGAGAAAGGTATGACTTATTATTACTGTAGATCATTAGTTCTGAATATATTTGGATCAGAAGTCATTTACAGTTTATGGTTGCAGAGAGAGGAACAGATGCGCAAGGAGATGGAGAGACATGATCGTGAGAGAAGAAAAGAAGAGGAGAGATTGCTGCGTGAGAGACAGAGAGAACAAGAGAGGTTCCAAAGAGAGCAAAGGCGTGAACATGAGCGTATGGAGAAGTTTATGCAGAAGCAATCTAGACGAGTTAGTTTTCAAATTCATGTTACGTAAAACTGCAATGCAGTGTAGCATCTATGCCAGTACCACTGTTTAGTTATATATGTTATGCCTACATATGTGCAGGCAGAGAAGCAAAGGCAAAAGGAGGAGCTCCGAAAGGAGAAAGAGGCTGCAAGGCAAAAGGCTGCCAACGAAAGAGCCACAGCACGCAGAATTGCACGGGAATACATGGAACTAGTGGAAGATGAGCGCTTAGAACTAATGGAATTGGCTGCACAGAGCAAAGGGTTGCCATCCATGCTTAGTCTTGACAGTGATACATTGCAGCAGCTTGATTCCTTCAGAGGTATTCTGACCAAATTTAGGCTTTCTTAGTACTACAATGTGTCAAAAGTAGAAGTTCACTGCTGATGGCTTTCGGGAATTGTTTCAGTTTCTTGTGCATCCCTAGGGTATATATAACCAGACTGAAATGAAAAACAATAGATTAGTATTTATATGGAGCAGATCTGTAGAAATGAATGCACAATCAAAACAGAATACTGTGCTTGGATCTTGATGTTTTGGGTAATGAACTCTAAAATTTGTTGCCTTAACAGCTGCTTCAAATTAAATGATGCCTAGCTAGTAGTGACTGGAAGAATAGCTCAACCATTGCTACTTTTGCCTAATATTTGCTTGGTAGTTAAAGTTCTGTTGTAAACAGTGTAACCAAATAATGTGGTACTTTGTGATTATTGATTGATTGTTCATCCAGGCATGTTGACTCCATTCCCCCCTGAACTGGTGAGACTGAAGGTGCCATTTTCGATAAAGCCTTGGACAGTATCTGAGGATAATGTTGGGAAGCTTTTGATGGTAAACCTGTGATATATTCCTTTCTTGTAGTATTTTTGACATTCAGTGAGAGATCTGAGTTTTTAAAAGTTGTGTGAGTTGACAGTGTAACAACAAGAAGCTATAACATTGATTTGCACATTTTATTTCCCACTAGATGCTAAATTACAAAAAAAAAGACCTTACTGCTTTTATTCGCTTGAAATCATAAATGTAACTATCTTGCTTGTAGAGTCGTATTCTGTCCATGCAGATGGATAAACAAGTAGACCTTTTGATACATTAGCATCATCGTCAGGTCTGTATGAATCTATAGGAGAGGTGTTTGCTTCACTTTATACAGATGCCACGTTGCAGCAATGCATCTTCTTAAAAAATTCAAACTAGTCTTTTATGATCTTATTAGTTCTTTCTTGTTGAGAAGACATTTGCTCTGATGTCACTTGAGAGTAGAGACGTTTCCTTATGGTTTTCTAGTGCTAATTGAAAATTTACTTTCATTTTATGCACTATAAATCTGGTAACAGATTTACATGATCTGCTATATTTATGTCTCAGTAAATCTTTACAAATGGTAAATGCTATATCCTATTCTGAGTTGCATAATTCCATTGTAGTGGATTTGTCAATGTTTTTTAATTGGAAACTGACAAACTGACAAACTTACAAACTGTTGCTAAATGCTAACTGCATTACAGGTGTGGAAATTCTCGGTTACTTTTGCTGATGTTCTCGGGCTTTCTTCAGTTACACTTGATGAATTTGTTCAGTCTCTTCATGATTATGTAAGTTTTTAATTTGGGGAGGAATTATGTAATTATTTGGCCTTTACTATTATCATAATGGTAAAAGGTGAGAATATCTTTGTGTGATGTGCTTAAGATCTGGGTAACAAGGTTGTCTGATTGATTTAATGTTATGCTTGTCTCTGCGAATCAAGTGAGTAAGTACCATGGTGTATATATATGAATATGAGTTTATACAATCTCTTCTGCTTGTGGATTGTTTTGTGTTGAATTTGTTTACTAGTCAATTTGCACATTCTTTTTCCAAATAATATGTTATATTATGGAGTTACATGTAGTTTTTGTAGTTAAGTATGTTTGTATCTCTTGGGATGTTAAGTTGTTTAAGTCCAATTCCATAAGACACTGGAGGTTATGTTACCAACGGTCTTGGACTATCTACATTCTAGTTTTTGATGTTGCCTTGGAGTATCTGCAGTTAGCATTTAGCTTTAATCTTGAAAGGTACCATCTTTGTACAGCTAATGTTGAATTATGTAAAATTTTTAGCAGTTAACTATGCTTATCCTGATTGATCTTCTCATCTCTTTACTAGGATTCAAGGTTGTTGGGGGAACTGCACATTGGTCTGCTGAAATCCATCATAAAGGATATTGAGGATGTCTCCCGAACACCATCAGTTGCATTGGCGGTGAATCCAGGAGGCGGCCATCCACAAATTGTTGAGGGGGTGCGCATTCATGTGTCTTTTTTTGTTAACCTCTAGCTTTTTGTCTTTTAGTTTCCTTTTGTTCTGTATGCTACTATGCTTAAAAGTTTCAGTTCCTTTTCATAGGCATATGCTTGGGGGTTCAATATACGAAGTTGGCAACGCCACCTGAATGTTCTTACTTGGCCCGAGATATTGCGACAATTTGCTTTATCTGCTGGTTTTGGGCCTCAGTTAAAGAAAAGGAACGCTGCAGATGTTTATTATCGAGATGATAATGAGGTATTGCACTATCGCATACTATATACGTCTCGCTCTATAAGATAATTCCATCTTGAAAATTTTCATGATATTCGGTTTATCTCAGTGATCCAAAAATATCGTGCGAGTCCTCTCCATCTAATACTTTGTATAATGCTCAGTTTTCTGAGATTCAAAAAGGCCACCGGGATATAGTCAGCAGTACTAAGGCCACGTCCTATTGTATAGTGTGATTCTTGAAATGTAGTGTACTGAATGTAGGGCTATGAGTGATATCGATCAAATATTGGTGAGTTTAGAATTTTTTTTCCAAATAAGTAATTAGCGGCGGTGCTTTTTTTTTTTGCAAATAAGAATTCTTTTATTTAAAAAACAATTAGCATGTTCTTTTTTTCTGGCATGCTTCAAACTTCTTTTGATCTACCCGGATCTACTCCTTCAGACCTCAGTTCTACTTTCTGCCTAGAGACGAGACCCTCCTATCAGATTTTTTCTGATGGATTCATGGATGATTTGTCAATGGAGTTTCCAACTACTGGATCGCGGAGAAGCCTAGTCAGAGTTCACTTGTTGATTACAAAGATGGTTCAAAAATATCATTTGTGGAGTTACCTGACCCAGACGGGGTTATAAAACTAACTAGTATCTGGGAGGTGAAGTTCACTGCTTCCTCTGGTGGATGGCAGTGTCTGGGAACTGGCAAATGACACTGGAGGAGCAGAATTAGGGCCAACCTCTGGGCTTGCAAAGGTCCTCGCTCCCTCTTGCATCTCTCACTGAAGCAAGACCCTCGTGACCTCTTCTATCCCTTGATGGCCTGATAATGGGCCACAGCTACCAGGCAGCAAGTTGCCTACCCAGTTCAGGCTATCCGACAACTCAGACATCTAGTGATCTCCTGCCAAACTTGGCCTGCAAATCAAGTCAGAGGTTTCAGGGGATGATTAGCCACCAACTAGTCAACTGCTGAAAACATCAATGATATTTCTATCTGTTTATCGAAAAACATCCTGAAGAGTTTTTATAACATCAGTACAAAATTTGATGCAGGGTCATGATGGTCAGGACGTCATATCCACACTCCGAAATGGTTCGGCAGCGGTGAATGCCGCTGCTTTGATGAAAGAAAGAGGCTACACCCATCGCCGTAGATCTCGGCACCGTCTCACTCCTGGAACCGTAAAATTTGCTGCTTTTCATGTGCTATCCCTTGAAGGAAGTAAAGGTCTCACGATATTGGAAGTTGCAGAAAGAATCCAGGTTTGTTTCCACACAGATATGCTAGCTCCATTTTGCTTTGTGATTTTCTTCTTTTGTTCTATGGTTGAATGAATTTACTCTTTTTTCTGTTTAGAAATCTGGATTGAGAGACCTCACAACAAGCAAGACGCCTGAGGCATCTATAGCTGCTGCCTTGTCAAGGGATACAAAACTTTTTGAGCGAACTGCTCCTTCAACATACTGTGTCAAGTCCCCTTATAGAAAAGATCCAGCTGATTCTGAGGTGGTGCTGTCATCCGCTCGTGAAAAAATTAGGGCTTTTCAGAATGTGCTTTCTGACTCTGAAGCTGAAAAGGAGGCCGATGATGCCGAGAGGGATGAGGATTCTGAATGTGATGATGCTGATGATGATCCTGATGGTGATGATGTGAATATTGATGTAGGAGATGGTAAGGATCCCCTTATTGGTGTTAAAGAACAGGATGAAGTACCGATTACAACTACAGTAGATAACACAAATAGTGAAGAAGAAAAAGTGTATGCATTAATCCAATCGAGTGATCTTACTACATCTGGAAAAGAGGCTCCCAAGCCTTCTTTAGACAAGCCCAGTGCAGCAAATACTTCTAATGATTCACCTGTCAGAGCCTCATCAGATTATCATAAAGTAGCTCCGACTGATGCTGAAGATAAGGAGATTGATGAAAGTAACCAAGGTGAATTTTGGGTCCAGGGATTAGCAGAAGGTAACTATTGTGATCTTAGTGTCGAAGAACGCCTCAATGCCCTGGTCGCACTTGTTGGTGTTGCCAATGAAGGAAACTTTATTCGTGCTGTGCTGGAGGTAATAATCTTACTTAAATATCCTTCAATCTTTGCTATTTTTCTCATTGGATAACACCTGATCAAGAGTCTTTCAGGAACGTCTGGAATCAGCAAATGCCTTAAAAAAACAAATGCTGGCAGAGGCACAACTTGATAAGAGGCGTTCCAAGGAAGAGTTTGCTGGCAGAGTGCAATATAATTCCGACATGAATTTGAAGGCTGATGTAAATCAAGAAAATGCTACTGAGAGTACTCCAACTCCATTTCGTAATGCTGATAAAGATAATGATGGAATTGCAGGGGTTGTGAATAATAATAATGAGATAGTTGACCATAACAGTAATGCGGTTAATACATCTCATGAGAGGAATGGTTTAGGGCAGGACATAACTGCAACACCAGATACTTTATCAGTTCAGCAGTACGCTTATGCTGATAAAACACGCTCTCAGTTGAGAGCATACATTGGTCATAGAGCAGAGCAGCTCTTTGTTTATAGATCGCTGCCCCTAGGACAGGATCGGAGACGAAACCGGTATTGGCAGTTTTCAACTTCTGCGTCACCAAATGACCCTGGTTCAGGACGAATTTTTTTTGAGTGCAGAGATGGATACTGGAGGGTTCTTGACACAGAGGAGGTAACATTTTTTTTAAATACCGATTGATTCAACTTGATTACTATTATTGCTGTCCAGTAAAAAAAGTCATTTTCTTGAGTATGTGCTGTCAACCTTCATGAATCATGAATATTTATTTGTATTGGACATACCGAAATGATACATGTAGATTTATCCCTAAAAATACTTCCATGAAACTATAGTTTCCCCATGTCTTACAAATATATTACAGTAGAAATAAGTCGTCATTTACATTTTGGATGTCCTTGAAACTGCAAGTTAGATTGATCTTTTTCTGGATATTATGCTAATTTGTATTTCTCTCTTTTTCTACATGCTATAATTGTTCGAATGCAATGTGTTAATCCACTTATGAGGATTGTACCAGATTCATGTTTCTTCATAAACATTTGAATTTGTGAATCGCTACATGTCCACGTGCTCCATTCTGGTATCTAATATCATAATGTCCTCTGGTTGTTGAAATATAAACCTAACGCCAGCTTTTGCCACCAAATGGTGAATTCCCTTGTACTTGGGCTTTCACACTAAGCTATTTATAGTTTTGAGTTTAAGACATGCATAACATTGTTGCAGAGATGATCTGCATTTTTTTTTACCACAAGTGCCTTCTCTTCATGCTTTTGCATTACATTGGATGTGTAAGTTCATGATAACCTCATTAAGTAGAAATGTGATTGCTCCATTCTCAATGCTTTTTTTGCATAATGAGCAGCATTTTGTGCCAGAATTCTACATAAATCACATGCTCTCTAAACTTTGGACATTGTATCTAATGAAAATGCAGGCATTCGATTCTTTAGTAGCTTCCCTTGATACACGTGGCAACAGGGAAGCACAATTGCATTCAATGCTACAAAGGATCGAACCAACCTTTAAGGAGGCTATTAAGAGGAAAAAGAGTGCAGTTGTAGAACAATCAGCTGGAAGGTATCTAAAGAATGGAGCTACGGAAATGATAAGGGCAAGTTATCGTAGTGAGTTTGGAAGCCCAAGCAGTAGTCTCTCTGGTGTCACTTCTGATAGTGCTACAGCATATTCAGATTCTTTCAAAATAGAGCTTGGGCGTAATGATATTGAGAAGACTGCTATTTCAAAAAGGGCAGATGGCTTCATAAGATGGATGTGGAGGGAATGCAATGGTTGCAAATTGACATGTGCCATGGAGTATGGCAAGAAAAGATGCTCTGAGTTGATGCATTCTTGTAATTACTGCTATCAGATTTACTTGGCTGAAGAAAGGCACTGCTCTTGTTGCCACAAGATTTTTAAATCTATTCACAATTTTTCTGACCACGCATCACAATGCGAGGATAAACGAAGAACTGATCATAACTGGAAGATGCAAACTGCAGATCATTCTGTTCCTATAGGAGTGAGATTGCTCAAATTGCAGTTATCAACCATTGAGGTCAAGTAACATGTTTTATGTTTGTCACCTGCTTCTCAGTTTTTTTTTTCTTTTACCAGTTGAACTGTTTGGAAGTGTGTTAATATTTTTGTTTTACAGGCTTCTATTCCACCAGAAGCAATTCAACCATTTTGGACTGATAGTTATCGAAAATCTTGGGGTGTGAAGTTGCACTCTACAACTTCCTTGGAGGAAATATTCCAGGTTCTGGATTTGCTCTCCTTTAGCTAAACCAGTTTCATTTTTTACTGGCATACATCTATTACCTTTTGTTGCAAACTTGAACATTTGCTGGCTATAAATAGCTGGATTACATGGTTGACTTGAGGCCTTAAACAACCTCAAACAAGAATCAATTGAGAACAACCTCATTCTTTGTTAATACATGTTGAATTGCTAAAACAGCTTGTCTCACCTTAGTTATCATTTTATAATGTGGGATTTTCCATCAAATGGACCAGGACCATGGTTGATTAAACCATGTAATTTTCATCCTTACTGCAGATTTGAATTAATATATTGAACTACCAGACCCTAGGATGAAAGACGTCAATCATTTTCTTTAAGAATTTGCAATTTACTGATGGCTTTCTTGTATCTTCTTTCTGTTACCTCCTTCTGAAACTAATCCTACGGGGGTATATTTACATGATCCATGTTATGACAGTATGATACTTGTGTGTTTATCAGTATGTCTTATTGTCTGTACAGATGCATGGATCACACACTTATTATTTTGCCTTGGACCCATGATACCTCTTTCATTTATCAACTTTGCACCTCAATATCACGGCTGATATTGTTTCACTTCCTTGTAGATGTTGACACTGCTGGAAGGTGCAATAAAACGGGACTATCTATCTTCAGATTTTGAAACAACAACTGAGTTGCTTAACTTGAACACACAAGATAATCCATCCCAGAATCATGTTTTGTCTGGATCTGCTGCTGTACTTCCATGGGTTCCTGACACTACTGCTGCAATTGCACTACGAATGTTAGACCTAGACTCAGCAGTCTCATACATACAAAATCAAAAGATGGAGAGAGATGGTGGAGATTTCATGGTAAGGTTTCATGTTAGACCTCAAAGTTTCTGTGCTTTGGTAATCACATGTACTAGATGTTGTAGTTTGTCTTTTACCTTCTACTACTACTGCATTTATACAATTAAACCATGAAATGTTGTCATATGTTCGAGATTATGATTTATTTGTACAATCTGCACTTTGTTGTTTGTAATGCTACTATCAGTTTCCTTTCAGTCTGTAAATTGTTTCCTTCATTTGTGCAGAAGCCTCCATCAAGGTTTGTGGCTGTTAAGAACGCACAAGAATTAGAGCCACTGGAAACAACTGGTTTTGACCTTTATGATGGAAGGTGGGTTACTGGTAGTAGCCGAAGGGGTCGTGGACGAGGAAGTAGAGGGGGTAGCAGGGGAGGCAGAGGCCGAAGTCGAGGCGGAAGGGTCCCAAGAGGTATTAACAGCTCATCTAGGATTGGATTTAAGGATGAAAATGAAGCCTCAAGGAAGAACACTCGTCGAGGGCGTACTCGTGGCCGTGGTCGCGGGCGAGGACGTCGAACTGTTAGGTCACGGCAACCATCTGAGGGCAGAGGCAGATCAATTCCCAAGGAAAATTTGTTGGGGAGCTTTAGCATGCTTAGCAATGCAAAGCCTGCCACTGTTGAGGAGTCTCCAAGGAGCTCAGGCGCTGATGAATGGGGCTTGGAGAACAGTTCTGGATCTCAATTAGATCAATCAGAAGATAACGAGGAAAATGGCCAACCCATGGATGAGGAATATGATGAGCAGGTTCCAGATTACTCTAGAGGCTATTCTGGTGGCTCCAGGCCCCATGGCATGATAGATGATGATGAGAGTGAAGAGGAGGATGAAGATGCGGAGGGTGATGATGATGGGGAGGAAGATGATGCGGACCGTGCTGTTTATGATGTTGATGCTGATATGGACGAGGATGATGATATAGGTGATGATGGTGAAGATCGTGGTGACGGTGTGGAGGCGAATGCTGATGAAGATGAAGGCGGTTCCTCGTATTCATCGGAGTACAGCGACTAAGATTGGCTAGAGGCCTTAGCGTCCTATGCCGTTATCCCTAAATTTCCAGTAGATGTCTGAATCAAGAACTGTTAGTGGGCATTACTTGCCCTTGTGGGTTAAAATGCTAGACGCGGACCGGAGGTCTGTTTGATAGGTAGGCATGTAGTACAGTAGTACTGATGTTCAGTACTGCATGCTGCTTTTGATTTTCGGCGTAGCCAAGCTGCCCTGACAACCGGGTAGTGTGAAGCTGTACTTTGCTGGTTTAAGGTGTTGGGGTTGATGCGTACAATGTGCCAAGGCAAAGTATAAGTTTACCTGAATGGCTGCCTTTCCATATGTTAAATGTTTTTTTTCTTCGTTGCATCTATTATTATATGCTTTAGGTACTGGACTGCTGGGTATACGCTTGGAGAAGCCTATGGCTACCTGCATCATGCAAAGTCTGTGATGGAGGAAGGTTTTGCCTGTAAATGAAGGTAGGGAGGCGCGAAGCTAATGATTTAGCAGTCAATCGGTTGTGCAAGAAATGAAATTTTTAGTCATCTGTTATTCTTTTGCGAATGGCAATGGGTTTTGTCGATACGAGGTTATAGATGCTTGACGTACGGATTTTTCCCTCCTGTCACTAGTGGAAAATGCACTTTAGTTAGTTTCGGTAACTCCTTTTTGTCTCGGTTTTTGATCCGAGACTACGAAATCAGAACAAAAGATCACTTTTTTTTAAGTTCTGGTTGGTACTAAAAATAAACCTTTAGTTTTGATTGGTAACATCAATCGGGACTAAAGATAAAAATGTGTCATGAGGCTGTCAGCTATTTTTATTATTTTTTCATTGTATTTTTTCGCTTGTTTTTCTACCGATGCATCACAAACTCATCCATAAATTTAAAAAACATCTACAACTTTATTCACAAAATCATTCACAGATCTACAACCAAATCATTCGCAAATCTGCAACAAATTCATTCACAAAATACAACTTCACAAATAAAAAAATGGACCATCCGTGGCCACCGCCCACGGCCACCACCGCCGCGCCCAGTTCGAGAGTGAGGGAGAGGGAGGAGATTGCTCGCGCAGCCCGCCCGCGCGAGGCCACCGCTGCCCGTCGCCAAGAGAGAGGGAGAGGGAGAGAGAGCTAAGAGGGAGAGGAAGAGAGCATATCGAGAAGATAAGGACGACGCTAGGGATGAGGGGATGGAATCCTATAATTTTTGTCCCGATTTGTGTAAAAAGCGAGATAAATATTGATTTTTAGTTCCGTTGATAACACCAACCGAGACTAAAAATAATGGGGCTGACAACAAGCACGTATATTATTTTAACCGAAACTAAAAATAACATTTATCCCGGTTGATAACACTAAATGGGACTAAAAATTATAGGATTTTATTGCGCTTTTCAACTGAAATTAAAAATATTTTTAGTCTTGATTCCTATTGAAACCGAAACTATTATGAATTTTGACAGATCAAACAAAGATCATTTCTCTAGTAGCGCTTGATTTGTCTGTATTTCTGCAGTGGACAAATCCAGCTGGAGTAGCGCTGACAGGAAAATCAGTGAAGAAATGTGTTGGGAGGAGGGGAGAGGCAGCCTGTTCCCTGCGACGTCTACTCGAGTTTTTAGAGCATGTACCTAAGGAATGCATTTAGAAAATACTCATACAGATGCTTTGAAGTATTCACATGTAATGCTAATGTACCTAATTATCCAGTTATGTAGGTTAAGGGGGCAGAAGGAGGATTTTCCCTTTCCTCTATCTCTACTAGAAGTAAAAGGCATGCCGGCACGTCGCGTCGAAACTTAACGACAATGCAGCATTACACGCAATGGCACAGCACAAACACGAAAGATGGTATCAGATGACTTACAATCTATAACATAATCAATGCAAAACTTGTAATTGTCAAATGGCAAACCTAAAAAAACATTGGTACAATAACATGGCACTAAACCACTCATGAAGATTGTTCTTAATGGTTCTACTCAGTCCCTTTTTGAAGAATTATTTCTCGAAACAGATAAGCATTTAGCTCATCCTGATCCAGATACTCAAAAAATATTTCTGAAAACAAATAACTAAGTATTCAACTCATCCAAACATCTTGGTACTCGTACGACAAACTGTGAATCAGTAAAGATGGACTTTCAGATCACCATCAAAGAAATCGCTTGAAAATTTACTCGTGTTCTAGACTGCAAAATCTTAGTATTATGGACGGACTTTCATAACCTAGAATAATTATTGTTCCTTCTGTTGATTATGGCGTTGCTGCTAATCACACATGAAACGTTGGTTTGAAGATGCTTGAACTGCTAATCACACATGAAACGTTGGTTTGAAGATGCTTGAACTGCTACTTGTACTATATTACATCATACATTTTTGACAAGGGTATGCACCCTGCAGAAAGCACATACTAACTAAATTAATACTTTCTCAATATTTGAAGTATGAAACTTATAGTTTTTACTTTTTAGCGGTAAATTCTTTTTTGATTTACAGCATATGACCATTATCACACATTTCTGAAAGTCAGCAGAAAAGGACATGGAACTTGGAACCAACACTATTACCCAGTAGTGGAAAGAATGCCTTTAAACTAAAAATCATCTTGAGCATGGAACTGCATTCTTGGATACAGTTAACTGAAAGCGCGGCTACATAGGAGTGCCATGTAAAAGAGAATGACATCTTCAGAAGTGTACATACACAATCTTACATATGGAGCTAGCATGTGGAGTAACAACTGTAACCATCACAATAGAGGCTTACTTGTCAATTAATCAAGTGAGGTTAAGCAATAGATTGTTATGTAATCCAAGCGAAGTTACTAATTATAAGCAAAGAGAAAATGGAAAAGTTGATCCATCGCTTGGCTAACATGAGCAGGGTAGATCAATATAGGAAAATCCAATGGGACTATGTAGTGCATATCTAAAACAAAAAGGGCAAAAGGATGAAGGATATAAACATACTTCACATATGTCAGGATAGGTCAATAATGCTGACCTGAAAAGGAAGAAAGTCCATTTCCTTATAATGTTGACCTGCAAACAAAAAAACTCCATTTCGTCATCAGCCTCTCACTCCCTGAATAATAAGTGGCAGTGCAAGTGTCATTATGAATTTAAGCCACATGCTAGGGGACAGAATATGCCCTGAAGTAATCATTTCATAGAAAAAAACATTTAGCTCTATAGTAAAGTAAGGATGTCTCATGTCTTTATATTTCACAATCATAAGGTTTATTCTAAAGTCTGTACATAAGCAACTTGCTAATCGAATCCTTCTCATGAATAAGTTTCCAATGAAGTGCTTCTAGTGGATGGAGGTTATGCAAGTTAAGGGCTCGTTCGGCTCAAAAGGTTTACACATGATTTTTGTAGGATTCATGATTCCTTTGGATTTGCTACTGTTCACACGATCGGGTTGTAGGAATCACACAAAGGAATTTTGAAGGAATACTGTAGCATTCTCATGAAAACACATGAGTTTCAAGGATTCCAAAATCCACTCCAACCTCTCTTTTTTTTCATCATTGGCTGCCATAGGATGGAATCATGTGTTCTAATCCTCCATTTTCTATTCTTTTCTGAATATCCTATCCTAAAATATTTCTTTGTTTTCTAATCCTCCATTTTTCATGTGCAACACTATCATATTCATGTGTTTATCCTATTTTTGTGTTTTATCTACCTTGTGTTCCAAACGAGCCCTAAGTGAGTCAAACCATGAAGAAGGAATTCCTGCACTCAGAACTCAGAAGGGCTAGATAGAAGTAACGGATTGAGAACCTCACCTCGCCGCTAAGGAGTAAGCAGCTGACCAGTAATTTTAATGCAGCACAAGAGGCCACCGACCAGAAGCGCGAAGTGATCTCGTCGACTGGATGTTGGATTCCTAAGGCATTCATGTAACATGAAAGAGAAAAGGCAGTGCCGGTGCACAGGGGGAGGAAAGGAAGGGAGAGTGATGTGTACCATGTAGGACGAGGCGCCATCGCCGGCCTTCCTCATCAAGGGCAACAGAAGAAGTGGGGTGATGGGACGGGCGGACGACGGCAGTGTTATGCTCTCTGGATCACTAGGCATCGGGTCTAGGCGGGTTCAATCATGTAGATCGTTAGTAGCACACTAGAGAGAGAAAGGGGATTAGGGTTACCGGTGGAGTGAGAGCTCGAGGACTGCCCGTCGGCCATGGTGGTTGTGTGCCGGCGTGGTGCGTCGGTGTAGGTGTCGTCGGAGCGCGGTGGTGGTGCTTCCCGTCGCTACTGCGCCCCCGCTGTTTAGATCGGCTAGGGTTTGTGGGTGAGGCTTGGCGGCGGCGGCGATCCTCGTGTCCTGTGCCGCCCCGGCCCTCACCCCTTTTATATGACGCAGGCGACAGGGGCCCACCAGCCACAGGAGGCTGGGCGCCCGATCAGGCGCGGTCAAGGATCTCCGTTGGGCCGTTGGGCCCAACGGGAGGAGATCAATTCTAACATTCTCCCCCTTGATCTCTTTACTATTACTTTTAACCTTTGTCTGTTTCATCACAAATTAACGCATAGAGCATATCTCATCATCACGGTCAATCGTCGATAGATTTAATAGCCATTATACACATCTCTGTTCAGAAACATATACTTTATACTTTAACTTTTGGGCCCTGAGTCCAGAATCATAAGGCTTCCTTAAACCCATGCCGGCTACATGTTCCTTGAACAAGTTGGGTGGTAGGCCTTTCGTTAGCGGATCCGCGAGCATTTTTTCGCTTTATATGCTCGAGACTTATTGTTTGATCCCGGACTTTATCCTTCACAACATAATACTTTATGTCAATGTGTTTGGCAACCACTTGACTCGATTGTTGTGAGAGTACAGATCGCAGTTCATTGTTGCAATATAACTTTAGTGGTTTCTCAATACTGTCAACCACTCTCAAACCGGGTATGAACTTCTTTAGCCAGTTCACCTGCCCCGTGGCCTCATAACATGCTATAAATTCGGCATACATTGTAGACCCGCAGTGATGGTCCGTTTAGAGCTTTTCCATGAAATAGCTCCCCGCAAGAGTGAACACGTATTCGGATGTTGACTTTGTTTTATCTCGTGGCAAAATCGAGTCCGAATAACCCACTATTTGGAGTGAGTCGGATCTTCTGTATGTCAACATAAGGCCTTTCGTTCCTTGCGCATATCGCAGGACTTTCTTTACCAATTTCCAGTGCTCTGGGCCTGGATTGTTTTGAAATCTGCCAAGTAACCCGGTGACAAAAGATAGGTCAGGGCGTGTGCACACTTGTGCATACTGTAGACTTCCTACAGCCGAACTATATGGCTTTGACTTCATTTCATCGAGCTCGAACTTATTTCTGGGGCATTGCCATTCCCCATATCTTTCGCCCTTCACTATAGGAGCAGGCGTAGCACTGCATTTTGACATGTTGAATTTCTTCAATACTTTTTCTATATATCCCTTTTGAGACAATCCCAGTGCATACTTTTTCTATCTCAGAATCTCTATGCCCAAAACATATGATGCTTCACCAAGATCTTTCATGTCAAAGTTTGAGGACAAGAATTCTTTTGTTCCTCGTAGAAGACTAACATCACTACTTGCCAGTAGAATGTCATCCACATACAGAATCAAGAATATGAATTTCTCATTCTTGAACTTTGTATAAATGCAGTTGTCCTCAACGTTTTCTTGGAAACCAAATTTCTTTATGGTTCCATCAAACTTCAAGTACCATTGTCTCGAAGCTTGTTTTAATCCATAAATGGATCTCTTTAATCGACATCCCATATTCTCTTTTCCTTTCATGACAAAACCTTTTGGTTGTGCCATATAGACTCTTTCTTCTAAATCTCCATTAAAATGCCGTTTTTACATCCATTTGATGTAATTCCAAGTCGTAATGTGCCACTAGTGCCATTATTATTCTAAAGAATCTTCACAAGATACGGAGAAAACGTCTCATTGTAATCAATTTCTTCTCTTTGTGTGAATCCTTTTGCCACAAGTCGCGCCTTAAACTTTTCTATATTCCCTTTGGAGTCACATTTTGTTTTGTAGACTCATTTACAGCCTACTGTTTTGGCTCCTTTAGGAATTTCCTCCAAATCCCAAACGTCATTTAATTTCATGGATTTCATTTCATCTTCCATGGCTTCCAACCATTTGGATGAGCGGGCGCTTCTCATGGCCTCTTCATATGAGGTGGGATCATCCTCTATATGAGACTCTTCTATGTTATACACCTGATAATCATCAGGAATAGCTTTTCTTCTTACTCTTTCAGACCTTCTAGGGGCCTGAACATTTGGCACATTTTCTGTTTGAGACTCTTGTGAAGTCTCTTGATTTGGCACATCTTCTATTTGAGGCCGTTGTTGCTCCTCCTCATGTGTGGTAGTGTTTTCGATGGATCCCCAAGAACAGTTCCTCATTTCTATTCGTTTCCACCACGGAGAGCGAACAAGGTGTGGGAGCCGCAACGTCGCATTGCAGCGCAACATCAACAGTAGTGAGAAGAAAGGTTCCCGAATCGTCGAAGTGGGTATAGATTCCCGCTTCTCCTCAAGATCAATCACTCGAGCTACCGTGCTCCTCCTTATCATTTTGTCTTCCAAGAAGACAGCATGTCTCGTTTCCACAAACTTTGTATAACTGTTCGGACAGTAGAAACGATAACCTTTCGATCTGTCAGGATAGCCAATGAAATAACAACTTACTGTTTTGGGATCCAATTTCCCAATGTTTGGGTTAAATACTTTAGCCTCCGCAGGACTCCCCCACACACGGAGGTGAGCTAGCGAGGGTACTCTTCCGGTCCACAGCTCATACGGTGTTTTGGGCACCGATTTGCTAGGTACTTTGTTGAGAATATGAACGGCGGTTTTTAATGCCTCCATCCATAAACCCAATGGTAGGGTGGAGTAGCTCATCATGCTGCGCACCATATCCATTAAGGTACGGTTACGCCTTTCAGCCACCCTATTTTGTTGAGGCTCGCCCGGTGTAGAATATTGGGTGACTATGCCATTTTCCATTAGAAACTTTGCAAAAGGTCCTGAGACTTGTCCATAAGGAGTATGCCGACCGTAGTACTCCCCCCACGATCGGATCTTACTATTTTAATCCTTTTATCATGTTGATTTTCAACTTCAGCTTTGAATATCTTGAATTTATCCAATGCTTCCGATCTTTCTTTAATTGGATAAATATAACCATATCGGGAGTAATCATCTGTGAATGTTATGAAAGAGTCATAACCATCCACACTCTTCACAGGAAATGGACCACAAATATCTGTGTGAATGATCTCTAATGTTCCTGCGCTTCTATTTGCACCCTTTTTAATGTGCTTTGTATATTTTCCTTTGACGCATTCTATGCACTGTTCTAAATCTGAGAACTCCAGTGGAGGAAGAATTTCATTCTTAACTATTCTCTCTATTCTCCTCCTCGAAATGTGGCCTAAACGACAGTGCCACAATTTCGATGAGACATTAGGAGTTCTCTTTCTTTTCTTGTTTTCTTTTGTCAACAAGGACCCATTATTTACATCATTTGCATCATTGCATAGAACATTCACACTTTCATGCATAGGCAGCATATAAAGTTTGTCTCGTCGGAAGGCGAGACCCACACATTCATTATTACGAATTATGCGACATTGTACTTTATCAAAGTAACAATAATAGTCATCTTCTGCCAAACATGACACACTAATCAAGTTTCTATGCAAAGATGGGACATAAAAACATTTCAAGTGGAAGGATAAAGCCGTTATCAAGTTTGAGATTGAGATTTCCGACGGCTTCAACTTTCACTTCAACTCCATTTGCGACTTTAACGTTGCTTTCGCTTCTTTGCGTAGTCCTCGTCAAATGGAATCCCTGTAAGGAGTTGGAGGCATGAATAGTTGCTCCAGAATCGATCCACCATGTGGATTTCGAATAACTAGCATATAAGGATTCATTTACAAAAGTGATAAAATTCTCACCTTTCTTTGCCATTATCATCTTTAAGAAATCAGGACAATCTTTCTTGAAATGTTCTTCCTTCTTGCAATACAGGCACTGGTTTGTCCCCACTGTAAATTTCTTTTGCTGAGGTTGGTGCTGACCTTGTGACTTTTGAGGCTGTTTGTCCTTTGATTGAGACGGTCTATAGTTCCTTTTCTTTGGGCTACCAACGTAGTTGATAACGCCACCATTTTTGGGCCTAATCCTCTCCTCCTCTTGTACACATTGTGCAAGAAGAGTATCAAAGGTCCAGTTCTCTGGGTGTACATTGTAGTTGAGAATGAAAGGATCAAACTCCTTTGGCAATCGAGACATGATCAGGTGAACCAAAAAGTCCTCCTTTAGATCCAAGTCCCATTGCTTTAGTCTTGCATTTTGTGCACTCTTTTGTAGGATAAAATCCCTAATGCCACCTCCAAAGGTACCCGTCCGTGACAAGGTCCTTTATGAGTTCTGTGGCATGAGTCTTTGAAGAACCAGTGAACTGGGTCTTTATCCTTTCTAGATACTCGAGACATTGTCGGTCTCGGAATTGAGCCTACAATAGCCTCGCTCAATTGTATTCTTTACCACACCATACATTTCTTGTTGGTCGAGGCCCACTTTGCCTTTTCAACTATATATAGTTGTCTAAGGTCAGCATTTTCTTTTTCTCTTTTTTCAAAGTCAGCGTTTGACTCTGTGTTGCCTCTGGCTAATGCAGCAGGCTCTATAGGACAGGGTGTGGTTAGCACCCAGTTACCTCTCCCAAGATAAATGTAAGGTCGAGCTTTCTTTTCCATTCACTGTAGTTATCTCCTTGTAGGGTCGGAATATCTTTTATGCATCCCATCAAGGAGTAACCTCCTGAAAATTGATCATGAAAAGTGAGAAACAAGATTTCACATAACCTTCCTATGCATTAAGCCTACATCACCGTTGGGTAGAAATTAGGCATAATACATAGCATGATATTGCAATAAACAACATTGGTCAGAAAATAGCAACATCATATACCATAAATGAAATTCCTAAAATTTGAAATTCTTCCGTTGGTTCAAAATTCAATTTTAGAAACGTCAATTTTGCAAATGAAACTTTAAACACAATAAATTCAATAAACTGTACACAAAAACAATAAAATTTATATATATATATATTTTTCTTTTCCCTCTTCTTTTTTTCCCTTTTTTTTTCTTCCTTTACCCGGCCCAGAGGCTTTCGGCCTACTCGGCCGTGAGTGCGCATGGGCTCGGGGCCCAACAGCCGGGGCCGAACGCCCAAACGCGCGCTGCGCGCCCCGCCTCGATCTCGGCCGTCGGATTCATCCGACGGCCGAGCGGCTCTTGCGGGAGGGATAAAAGGGAGCTCCGGCCGAGAACCCTAACCCTAACTAGGGTTTCCGAATCCCCTGGCCGACCGCGCTGCCGCCGCAACCTCTCTCCCTTTCGCCGCATCCTTTCTCTCTTTCGCCGCCGGCCACCATGGCCGGCGAGCCTTCTCTCGTTTCCCCCTCTTTTCACCGGCGCAATAAAGCTCTCGGCGGAGGATGTTAGTGATATGCCCTAGAGGCAACATGGAGATGTTGGATATCACGTCAATGTTTATGTATAAATGAATAAAGTGTTATTCGGTTCCATGAAATAGACATCTTGTATTGATCAATAAGTACGTGACTTATTTATGAGACTCGATATGTATGAATCTATTTCTAAACGATCCTCGATCATATGTCATATTGTTGGAACAAATATGATTCTAAGATCGGCATGTTTATTGATTGATGATCATGTCTCATAGATCATAGGTATGGAGATACCAAATCAATAAACATGGACATATGTGTTAGAGAACACATTGTTGGATAGACCCACCATGAGACACTACAGAATTAATGTGCCATTAGTTGGTCTCGGTAGTGTTGGTACAAAGTCCTTAGACCCGAGATCACCATGGATTCCAACATGTGTAGTAGCCTACTTTGGGACTACCAAACGCTATTCCGTAATCGGATAGTTATAAAGGTAGTTTTCGGGTTTGCTATGAAACATGGAGTGGGATGTGAGTGATCAAGATGGAATTTGCCCCTCCTTTGGAGAGATATCTCTGGGCCCTCGAGGTAATGGATTATGGAAATGCATGGCCATGCTAAGTTGATTGAGGAGTCAATCAACGCGGATAATCCAATACGGTTCGAGTGAATGGTTAAGCTATTGAAGGGATGACACACATCTTGCCTATAGCTTAACCGGTATCGTGAGGCAAAGGGATTTGTGTACACATTACAGGTTCGAGCCGATATTATATTCTTGTATACTATGGTGTCAATATGTGCCGCTAGGCGCCGCTGATTGACAGTCGGCCGAGTTGGACTCGAGCCGACGATCGGCTAAGTTAGACTATAGCCGAAACCGAGTATACCTGAACCTGCTGTGGTCGCACGCTTAAGGGGATAGAATAGATATTCGAGTTGGACTCGGATACGGCTCGATCGGATAGGGATCCGATCGGATAGAGTCCTATGGGCTTACGATGTATGGGCGGCCAACTCTATGAGATACGGATGAGATCCGATTCAAAATAGAGTCCTAATCGGCCACTAGTCCCGCGGCCAACTCTATATAAAGGAGGGAGGGATGGAGAGCTGAATAGACATCAATTGCATCGCGTGCAACGAAGTCGCCGAGATCAATCTCCACGGAAACCCTCCCCACTTTCGAGCCAAACCCTAGCCTTGCATCGCGTGCTAGCACACGGGTGTACGGTGTTCCGTCCCCGACGTGTGGATACCGTAGAGGCGCTGCTATGTTGCGCGCCGTTGATCGGCCGGATCGGCCGCAATCGGAGCGATCGGGCCGTGGTGGAATCGGCCGCGGTCGGGCGCATTGGAGCGAGGCGTGAGAACGCGGCCGGACGACTCGAATCGGCTGATTGGCGAATCACTGTCTCCGGAATCGGCTACACTGTTCGGATCGGATTGCCCGATTGGTTATTCCGCCGCACTCTACTCCAATCGGTAACGATCTATCGGCCCTTACTTGCAAGTGTTCCCGGTTTGCGCGGTAAAAGTTTTTGTTTTTGGCTAGCGTAGCCTCCGCGTAACCCTTCAAGTGGTATCGAGCTAATCTTGCTTAGTTCGGGTTTTAGATTGGATCTGGAACAAGTTTTGCGCACGGGTTGATTAGATCAATCGGTTTTACGGATCTCGTTGAGGAGAGTAGATGGTAATTGCGTTCCTTGATAGTGTATCGGAACGACGTAATGTGATTACGTCGAAGCAATTTCCAAATAACTCGGTTTGAGTTGGGTTCGAGATAGCGTTCCTTGATAGTGTATCGGAACGGTATAATGTGATTATACCGAAGCTATCTCGTAGTCCGACTTTGTTTCGCCTCGCGCCTACGCAAACCATCTCCCTTGATAGTGTATCGGGACAAGCATAATATGATTATGCCGATATGGTTTCCATAAACGATTTCATAGATTGGATCTATAAATTTCGTGTGGTGTTCGGCGCGCCCGAAGCCCGCGAGGTGTGCGTACCCTTTATAGGTCGTCTCGATGCCGTATCTCTGCGATAGGTAGAAAACGTTTCTACGCCTAACTTGTTTTTGCAGAGAATGCTTTGAGATGGTATGGCCCTATTGTATGTATGAGATGCATGTGATGCATGTAATATTCTTTCATATGTGCAATCCCCGTAATATTCTTTCATACGTGCAATGCTTGTAATATTCTTTCACGACCTGCGAGTCGATGTAATCTTCAATTAGAGCTTCTATAGTAGTAGCTTAGTTTGAAGATATCAAGCATTCGACACTTGGAAGATGGTGCCGAAGATGGAGATCTCGCGCCGACATGGAGATGGAGATCACCATGTGAAGGGGGCCATACTATTTCATTATATGCTATTCTTCTTGCTTTCATATGTGATATGTTTGTTTGATAGGATAGCATCCCTCTCAAAATTAAGTAGTAATGATGCCCTTCCAAATGTTGCACCGTCACCGTTATGCTCGTCAATGGTGGGTCCGCCAAAGCGAGTGCCATTCTCTATCATAACACGAGGGGTATATGTCGATATATACATGCAGGAGCATTTGGTTTACTTAACAAGACTATCAAAACAGCTTTTGGGCCTTGGGGCATAGGTTGGCGCCGGGGCATGGAGATGCCACACCGACAACAAGAGTCACATAGCGATGTGATTAGCAAGGTGTTGCTTACCGATGTTACTAATTTTCTAGCAGTGATGCCAAAGCTCACTAGAAAATTAATTAACATGTGGATCTTGACCCAATACGTAACCTAGAGGGAAGATGGAAAATACGTAATGGGAGTCTAATGTTAAATTGTTTAAAAATAGACATAGCATAAACATTGTGCTAAACTTTGCTTTTTCTTGTAGAATAAATGGCGGCTAATACTACACCCAGTACCTTTAATTTGCGATCTATTCTCGAAAAGGAAAAATTAAATGGAACAAACTTTATGGATTGGTATCGCAACTTGAGAATTGTTCTCAAGCAAGAGCGTAAGGAGTACGTTCTTGAAGTACCCTATCCCGAGGATTTGCCAACTAATGCCACCGCAACCGCACGGAGGGCTTATGAGAAGCACACTAATGATGCCCTAGATATAAGTCCTCTCATGCTTGCTACAATGTCCCCCGAGCTTCGAAGCAATATGAGAGCAGCGATGCTCACACTATTATTCGGGACTCGCGTGGCATGTTTGAGAACCAAGCTCGGGCCGAGAGGTTCAACACCTCAAAGTCCTTGTTTGCGTGCGAGCTTGTTGAGGGGAATCCCGTCGCCCGCATGTGATAAAGATGATTGGCTACATTGAGAGTCCGGAAAACTGGGTTTTCCCTTAGCCAAGAGTTGGCTACCGATGTGATTCTCTAGTCGCTCCCTCCGAGCTTCGAGCCATTCATATTAAATTATCACATGAACAATATGGATAGGACCTTGGCTGAATTGCATGGGATGCTAAAGACAAATGAGGAGAGTATCCGAAAAACGGTCATCATGTGATGATGATGCGAAGGCTAAGCGCAAACCACTGTCAAGAAACTTTGCACCAAGAGGAAGTTAACTCCCGATGAGATCGCGAGTGCCTCTAATGCAAAGAAGGGCAAAAGGGGTCGGCGGCATCGATGCCGTTGCTTCTACCGCAAGGAGACAGCCACTGGAAAAGGAACTGCAAGAAGTACATGGAGAATCTCAAGAAGAAGCAAAGTACGACTTGTGCTTCGGTATTAATGTTATAGACATTAATCTTGCTACTTCACCTACCGACTCTTGGGTATTTGATACCGGATCGTAGCTCACATTTGCAAATCGTTGCGGAATGAGAAGAAGTAGAGGATTGAGAAGGGGCGAGGTGAACTGCGCGTCGGCAATGGAGCAAGCGTTGCTACGCTTCTTGTCGGCGCAGCATCACTTCATCTACCTTCGGATTAGTTTTGGAATTAAATAATTGTTATTGTGTTCCAACACTATGTCAAAACGTTATTTCCGCTTCATGTTTGCAAGCGGAAGGATATGATTTTAGATCAATGAACAATGGTTGTTCAATATATCTCGAGATATGTTCTATTTTCATGCTCCATTGGTGAATGGATTATACGTTTTGAATCTTGAAGCGTCTCCCCATCTATAACATTAATACGAAAGACAACTCTCTAATGATATAAACCCCACGTTTATCCGGCATTGTCGCTTAGGCCATATAAATAAGAAACGCATGGAGAAGCTCCATAAGGATGGATTGCTTCACTCTTTTGATTTTGAATCATTTGAGACATGTGAGTCTTGTTTACTTGGTAAGATGACAAAGGCACCTTTCACGGGACACGTGAAAGAGGAAGTGACTTGTTGGCACTCGTACATACCGATGTATGTGGACCAATGAGCTCAACGGCCGAGGTGGTTATCGTACTTCATTACCTTTACGATGACTTTAGTAGATATGGTTATATCTACTTAATGAGGCATAAGTCCGAATCCTTTGAAAAGTTCAAAGAATTCCAGAATGAAGTACGTAATCATTTAGGGAAAACAATCAAGTTTCTACGATCGATCGTGGAGGGAATACTTGAGCCAAGAGTTTGGTAATCATCTCGAAAGATTGTGGAATTGTTCCACGCTTAACTCCGCCAGAACTCCACAATGGAACGGAGTGTCCGAACGGAGAAATCGCACCTTGTTGGACATGGTGCGGTCGATGATGAGCCAAAGTGATCTTCCGTTATCTTTCGGGATATGCTCTTGAAACATGCGCTCACACTAAATAGAGTTCCATCTCGGTCGTTGAAAAGACACCATATGAGATATGGACAGGGCAACCCCTAGTTTGTCTTTTCTCAAAATATGGGGATGTGAAGCTTATGTAAAACGTTTACGTCGACAAGCTCACACCCAAATCGACAAGTGCTTCTTTGTGGGATATCCTAAGGAAACTAAGGGATATTACTTTTATAATCGGGAACAAGACAAAGTGTTTGTCGCCCGACACGTGTCTTCTTGGAGAAAGAGTTTCTTTCAAGAAGGGTTAGTGGGAGCAGGGTGCATCTTGAAGAAGTTCAAGAAACACCGAAAATGTTTCAGCGACCACGAACCACAACAGGAGGTGCAAAGTGTTGCGCGCCACCGGTTGTAGATACACCACCCCCAGGAGGTCCGAAAGATCACGTCGTGCACCCGCATGTACACAAAGCGGAACAACGTGATATATTGTTGTTGGACAACGATGAACCTAAGACCTATGAGGAAGCGATGGTGGGACCCGATTCCAACAAGTGGCTTGGAGCCATGAAATCCGAAATAGAATCCATGTACGACAATCAAGTTTGGAACTTGGTGGATCCACTGATGGTGTCAAAACCATTGAGTGTAAATGGGTTTTTAAGAAAAGGCCGATATGGATGGAAATGTTCACATCTATAAGGCGCGATTGGTGGCGAAAGGTTTTAAACAGATTCAAGGAGTTGATTATGATGAAACCTTCTCGCCCGTCGCAATGCTTAAATCTATTCGGATTATCCTAGCGATTGCTGCATATTTCGATTATGAGATATGGCGATGGATGTCAAAACGGCTTTCCGAATGGAAACCTAAGCGAGGATGTATACATGATACAACCTCGGGGTTTTGTCGATCCGAATCGCTGGAAAGATATGCAAGCTACGTAAATCCATTTATGGATTGAAGCAAGCATCTCGGAGTTGGAATATTCGTTTTGATGAAGTAATCAAAGGGTTTGGTTTCATCAAAAATGAAGAAGAGGCCTGTGTTTACAAAAGGTCGATGGAAGCGCAATTGTATTTCTAATCTTATATGTGGATGACATATTACGATTGGAAATGATATCCCTATGCTTGAATCCGTCAAGTCTTCATTGAAAAATAATTTTTCCATGAAAGACTTAGGGAGGCAAATATATATTAGCATTCGGATCTATAGAGATAGATCCAAGAGGCTAATTGGATTAAGCCAAAGTACATACATTGACAAGGTGTTGAAAAGGTTCAACATGCATGATTCCAAGAAAGGTTTCTTGCCTATGTCACATGGCATCAATCTTAGCAAGAATCGGTGTCCTCGGACACATGATGAGCGGAATAAGATGGGTATGGTTCCATATGCTTCGGCAATTGGATCCATCATGTATGCCATGCTTTGTACACGCCTGCATGTCTCATACGCTTTGAGTGCTACGAGCAGATACTCGCCGATCCAGTGAAGGTCACTGGATCGTGCAGTAAAGAATATCCTTAAGTACTTGAGAAGAACTAAGGATATGTTCCTAGTCTATGGAGGTGAGGAAGAGCTCGTTGTAAGTGGTTACACCGATGCTAGCTTCCAAACGGACAAGGATGATTATAGATCGCAATGGGTTCGTGTTCGCCCGAACGGAGGCGCGAGTCACTGGAAGAGTTCCAAGCGGGATACCGTTGCCGATTCTACAACGGAGGCCGAGTACATTGCGCTTCGGAAGCCGCAGGAGGCCGTTTGGATCAAGAAATTCGTTTCGAGCTTGGTGTGATGACTAGTACGACGGTCCAATGTCTCTCTATTGTGACAATAGTGGAGCCATTGCGCAAGCCAAGGAGCCGAGGTCACATCGAAGTCCAAACACATACTTCGGCGATATCATCTCATCCGTGAGATTGTGGACAGAGGTGATGTCAAGATATGCAAAGTGCACACGGATCTCAACATAGCCGATCCGCCGACAAAACCTCTCCCTCACAAGCATGAGGCGCACACAAGAGCAATGGGTATTAGATACTTACATGATTGACTCTAGTGCAAGTGGGAGATTGTTAGTGATATGCCCTAGAGGCAACATGGAGATGTTGGATATCACGTCAATGTTTATGTATAAATGAATAAAGTGTTATTCGGTTCCATGAAATAGACATCTTGTATTGATCAATAAGTACGTGACTTATTTATGAGACTCGATATGTATGAATCTATTTCTAAACGATCCTCGATCATATGTCATATTGTTGGAACAAATATGATTCTAAGATCGACATGTTTATTGATTGATGATCATGTCTCATAGATCATGGGTATGGAGATACCAAATCAATAAACATGGACATATGTGTTAGAGAACACATTGTTGGATAGACCCACCATGAGACACTACAGAATTAATGTGCCATTAGTTGGTCTCGTGTAGTGTTGGTACAAAGTCCTTAGACCCGAGATCACCATGGATTCCAACATGTGTAGTAGCCTACTTTGGGACTACCAAACGCTATTCCGTAATCGGATAGTTATAAAGGTAGTTTTCGGGTTTGCTATGAAACATGGAGTGGGATGTGAGTGATCAAGATGGAATTTGCCCCTCCTTTGGAGAGATATCTCTGGGCCCTCGAGGTAATGGATTATGGAAATGCATGGCCATGCTAAGTTGATTGAGGAGTCAATCAACGACGCATAATCCAATACGGTTCGAGTGAATGGTTAAGCTATTGAAGGGATGGCACACATCTTGCCTATAGCTTAACCGGTATCGTGAGGCAAAGGGATTTGTGTACACATTACGGTTCGAGCCGATATTATATTCTTGTATACTATGGTGTCAATATGTGCCGCTAGGCGCCGCTATGACAGTCGGCCGAGTTGGACTCGAGCCGACGATCGGCTAAGTTAGACTATAGCCGAAACCGAGTATACCCGAACCTACGGGTCGCACGCTTAAGGGGATAGAATAGATATTCGAGTTGGACTCGGATACGGCTCGATCGGATAGGGATCCGATCGGATAGAGTCCTATGGGCTTACGACGTATGGGCGGCCAACTCTATGAGATACGGATGAGATCCGATTCAAAATAGAGTCCTAATCGGCCACTAGTCCCGCGGCCAACTCTATATAAAGGAGGGAGGGATGGAGAGCTGAATAGACATCAATTGCATCGCGTGCAACGAAGTCGCCGAGATCAATCTCCACGGAAACCCTCCCCACTTTCGAGCCAAACCCTAGCCTTGCATCGCGTGCTAGCACACGGGTGTACGGCGTTCGTCCCCTGGACGTGTGGATACCGGTAGAGGCGCCGCTACGTTGCGCGCCGTTGATCGGCTTCGGATCGGCGCAATCGGAGCGATCGGCTGTGGTGGAATCGGCGCGGTCGGGCGCACGGAGCGAGGCGTGAGAACGCGGCCGGACGACTCGAATCGGCTGATTGGCGAATCGGCCGTCTCTCGGAATCGGCTACACTGTTCCGGATCGGATTCCCCGATTGGTTATTCCGCCGCACTCTACTCCAATCGGTAACGATCTATCGGCCCTTACTTGCAAGTGTTCCTGGTTTGCGCGGTAAAAGTTTTTGTTTTTGGCTAGCGTAGCCTCCGCGTAACCCTTCAGAGGAAACGGTGGCGCCGCCGCGGGCCCTGTCGTCGGCGCGCGCGTGCACCCTCGGGTGCGCGCGTCGCCGTCGACCAGCTCCGTCACGGCGCCCTTTGCCTCGGCGGCCGAAACCGGCGAGGTGAGTAACTTCTTCTGTTGATCTGGTTTTTAATATAAACTTTTCTTTTCCCCGATCCGATCGGATCGATTTTCTCTTTGCTGGATTTTGCAACCCTACTTAGATCGATGAACTAGAATGCTATGATACCATTGTTAGGCCGCATAGATCACTAGTTACCGATGCTAAGAGGGTTCAATCGTGTAGATCATCAGTGGCGCATTAGAGAGAAAGAGGGGATTAGGGTTACCGGTGGAGTGAGAGCTCGAGGGCTGCCCGTCGGCCATGGTGGTCGTCGCCGGCGTGGTGTGTTGGTGTAGATGTCGTCGGAGCGTGGTGGTGGCGCTTCCCGGCCCTCACCCCTTTTATATGGCGCAGCGACGGGCCCACTGGACACGGGAGGCCGAGCGCCCGATCAGCGCGATCAAGGATCCCCATTGGGCCGTTGGGCCCAACGGGAGGAGATCAATTCTAACAGGCAGGACACCCAAGAGGTCGAGCTGGCGGTGACCATGGCGGTCCAAATCTAAGGCGGCGAGGGCTCGATGCGGAGACTTACCCCTTGTCCACCTTGCACGCTCCACCGCCTTGCTGCCCTCTACCTGCGACCTGTTGCCAGGCCTGCTCGCCGCCGTGGACTCCTGCTCCCTACCACCGGTCCTAGTCCCCGGCGCCGGCCCTGCTCGCTGCCACAACCTCGTGCTCCCCGCCGCATGGTCGGGTCGCCACCGACGCTTGTTGCTTCTCGCCACCGGGCCGAGTCACCCACACCGCATGATCCCCACCCCGTGGTCGGTACCCTGCCGGCACGTGCTCTCGGTCGTAGGCAGGCACCACGGTGGTAAGGTGGAGAGGCGAGGTAAGAGGGACGACAAGTTCATGTCTGGATACGGCGTTGCTGCCAAGCTCCTCATCGTGGTCGTCGCCGTCGAGCGCTGAGAGCTTCTTCATGCCGCCACATCACGCGAGGTGGGAAAGGGTGGCAAGTTCGCGGCCGGATCCAGTGTCGTGCCACGATGGCAGAGTAGGGTGACGGTTACGACCACTAAGACGACGGCTGCGAGTGGGGCTTGGGAGGAGGACAACTGTGGAGAATGGGGAGGATAGCCAGCAGATTTATTACGATCACAGATAAATTTATATGCACATGGATATTAATATAGTATTTTACATTTTAAGAATATCGAATCACAAAGAACATGTGTTTGTAATTTAATAAACATGATTCATCCAAGTACAATAACTAAATAATAGGTTGAAGGTAGAGAGGATTTCATCGGTTAATAATCTTAAATTAAGGTAAAACTCTACCAGTTGATTTGGGCACTAGTTCTCTCCTAGTCTGTTAGTTGAGTCCGGCCTATGGCTCTATAATGTATCCGAACGTTAAGGATTACAAAGGACGGACATGGTTGTCATCACCTGTCCCCTACCTTACAACCCGTGAAACACACAACAAACGATGATAACCTCTAACCTCGATACCATATACTACTCTAGCCTCAACCAAGAATTTTTTTTCTTTATCCAGAGTCTTAGTACTAGAGCACTCAATACAAGTATTAACAGATGAACCCACAATGATAAGAATGTATCTTACTTAAATAAGAAAGTTAAATACCCAAAGAAATCATGAATACTTGCTTATATAAAAGAAGCATCCGTCGAGATACAAGATCAAAAAGAGTGTCGATATCTTCAGCACTCCTTCGGAACTCCCCCGAAGAGAATGCTAACATCTCCGGCACTCCTTCGGAGCTTTTCTTCACTTTCTTCCTATATTCTAACTCTACTAGAGAGCAATCTAAGTATGAAAATGAGAGAACTCCAATGTTGTGTTGTTGTCCTTTGAGAGTAAAGTGAGAACTCCATTTATTGGTTCTAATGACGGTTACTATGGCGGTTACCACCCATAACCGTCATTGGGAGTAAATCAAGGTCCTCCACGTGGCAGCCGATGGCGAGGAGAGCCAAGGTCAATTCGGCCGACCTCCTAGTTGGCCGACCCTTGGATCCATTGTCTTCACCCATGCACGGTCTAGATGGACTCCTATAGTCGGTGGGAAACTTCACATGAAAGGTGGGGATGAATATGAAAGGGTGGTTCGCCATTCCCCCTCACCTTCGATCGGGTCACTATCCAGTAGGCCCTTATGATGATGCATGGTGGATAAGCCTCAAATATGTTGGTTTTGCTCCGATTTATGGGCCTCTTAATCCGTGTACCTGCATTTGATTGGTCAGATGTGTGTTTCATCGCATGACGGGTGGTTTTCATACAAAATCCCTGCATATAAATATTTCACCAACACTTGTAAAAATGATTAGAGATAAACCCTACCCCTAAGTTTAATGTTTTATTTTAATTGGTTTTATGCAGAAATTGACGGTCAGATTTGGTATTTAAGGACCATTAACATAGGAAAGGGAGAGGCGACGGCAGAGGATGTGGAAGGAGGACGACGAAAGGAGACGGACAGGGTATGGAGGGACTACGCCGGAATAAGGAGCAGGGGGACCGCCGACGTGGAGCGCAGGTGGATGAAGGTGACGTCGAGGTGCGGAACAGACAAGGGTAGGGTTTAAGGAAGGTATGGTTGGTTTTTGAAATAAACCCTATACAGCGTTATCTCTATGAACGTGATTTTTTTGAACACGAGGTTATTTTTAGAAAAAAATATAACCTAGTTGTTGGCACGAGGTTAGTTTGCAAACTAGCCTGTCTGGTGTGGTTCGTTTAAAAAAAGAATCCAGGCTATATGGAAGATCAAACCCCCCTCCCCCTCTCCTTCAGTACGAAGTGTTATATCATCAGACAACATCCACATGTATCAGCGGAAATGGATAAAAGACAGCCGATCATCAAATCCAAGAAAATAATTGATTCAACCTATTTTTGCACTGTTTTACGTCAATACACTCGCAGAACCGCATGCTAATGAGTGAGGAACAGTAGTACGTACATTGACAGGCTAGCAAACGGCCCATGAAATTAACGAAATGGGCTAACTAGCATGGGATGAGGTCGATGAAGAAGAGCACGATGGTGACCGGCAGATTCACGGGGATGACGGCCAAGTCGACCACCGACACGCAGCACGACAAACACGGGCAGCTAGCTCAGCGTTGTCCTGCACGGCACCCACGCGATGTATGTACGACACATCACACATGATGTGACATGGATGTACACACACCAAAAACGTTCGACATCGGTGCCCCAGCACACAGCAATAAGGCAAGAGATCAATGAGAGATCGTTGCGGAAACGACTGACCCGACGAGAGTCAGACGTACGGCGACGCCGACGACGGAGAGGGCGAGCGACAGGAACGCGAATGGGAGGGAGAGCAGGAATGCCAGCGGCTTGCAAGAGCCCGTCGTTAATTATTAACGGTTCAGCGCGACGACACCGCCGGCCAGCTCACGTACGACACCGGCACAATGGATCGATCGGCCGGCCGGCGCGATGCACGGTGTCAGCATCTCTTCCTACTTCTTTCTATCAAGAGCCAGCCAAGAGGGCAGGTAGATGGCTGTGACGTTGTGTATCTCTGGGCCGCTCTAATTCTAGCGAAAACGCTTCGGTTCGGTTGCCCGGAGAAAAACAAAATATCGAGCGTTTGGTATTATCCACTTCCACCCTGGCCACTCGTTTTTCTTATCCACTCCCCTCTCTCGTTCTCTCTCTCCCACACTCGGATGGAGCCATGGAGACAGCCGGTACACGAGAAGCACGCAGCACTAGCAAGAGAGCAAGGCCGGGTGGCGTTCGCCAAATGGGAAATCATCACCGTCACGTTGGCACTTGGCACGCATCATTGTTGTCGTCATGGAGTTCTATGGCTGGGTTTCTGCACTTAGCCAGCACTTGGCCCGGCCCATTTCGCCCGTGCAGCCACGCTCCCTGTGTCCACCAGCCACCTAGCTAGCCTGCTTGTTCTTCTCGAAAGGTCCAATAGAGTAGCTAGAGTGCTTGACTCTGAGTCTAAGATGGAAAGTTTTGGGTGTAATTCTACACCCACCCATTAGCTGTGACCAAACGAGCCGTTCGGCACGACACGGCCTAGACATGCCCGCGACACAACTCGCTACGGAACAGTCCGTTAGACACGGCTCATGTAGCGGGTCATATCATGCCGGCTCATATGTCGGCACGGGCACGCATAGGGTCTACGGGCCAAGGTCGGCCCGGCCGTGACTGTACCTCGTCCGAAAATAAAATTATTCCTCATCCAAGAATTAGAAAACAATTTCTTATCCGAAAATTCAAAAAATGAACTATTCCTCGTCTTGAAAATATAAATTGTCCGAATAAAAAAGCATTCACACTTAGTAAAATATTTCAAACCCATACGTTCAAAAATAGTAATGACCTTTATTTATGTTTATATCACTATATGATACAATCATACATGATGTCTCGTTAAACTCATATGAGAATCTGAGAAAACTATGACAAAAAAAGAATACAGCCTACAAGTCACTACTACTTATAAAATAGACTGAAGCTATTCGGTTTGATCTTCATCTATGTAAAGGTTCTCGAACTGGGCGACCAATTCTTGGTTGTCAGCAGTGTATTGGGCATGTTCTATTGCGAACTCCTAGTCTTTAACGCTTAGTAGCATTTTGACGTGGTCGCTGCTCAGATTGTTCTCTTGTCTTCGATGATTCTTCTGCATAGACTGAAAGCTGATTCGGAGGACACCATAGATACGTGCACCGTCAACATATCCCGTGCTACTTTTGAAAGCACAGGATATGTTATCTTGTGATATTCCACCACCCGAGTATGTTGAAGTCTTGTGATTCATGCCTGATGATGTCGCTGTCCAAATAGTTGAACAACTCTTCGGCTAGACCATGCGATCGACCGTCTCCACTTGCCACTGACGAATTGCTTCCACCATGGCTAGAAGATGAGCCACCCCAAATTATGCCCGAACTCAAATTTTAGTTTATACTTTGCAAATACCTCATATAATTTAGTTCTAATATCAGCATAATAGGTAGTATAATCAACCCCTATAGTATCTCTAATGAGAGATAGAATATTGAGGAATCCCCGTAGTTTTCCTCTAGGATCAAGTACAAATGCAAAAGCTTATAACATGAGAATACTTTTCCAATATTTAAGATATTTTTGTTTCATGCTAAAGACAGCTTGCATTAAAAGTTCATCATTTTCATATTCTTTAAACAAAGTGGCAATTTCAAGAATATTATGCAAAATTAAAATAGCAGTTGGATAATAAACTTGAGATAAAAGAAGAGTGCAGTCATGAAAGGTTTCAAGAAATTGACAAAACCTTTCAACAACGTGCTAGGTATGTTCAGTTGTATTGGTCCACCGTCACTGTTTCTTGGGTCATTACATGACTGAAGAAAAACATTTAGTAATTCTTGATAAGGTAAAACAACCTTCAACATCAATTAAGTTGCATTCCATTGATGTTCCGCATCGGTTAAAAACTTACATACTTTCTTTCCAGATGCATGATAATACCTCTTCCATGCAGCATTCCGTGGGTTTGAAGCAGATAACCACGTGATTGCTTGACGAACACCGTCGATGTGTTCATTCACTATTTTAAACACAGACTTAACAATTAAATTAATTATATGACATGCACAACGTTGATGCAGAAGAAAAGATTCATCATAAACACAAAATAATGGCTGCAAAATTTCCATGGCCCTACAATTAGCAGAAGGATTATCTAAGGTGACAACAAAGATTTTATAAGCAAGGTTATACTCATTAATAACCTCTCTAATTCTCTCCGCATTATTTTTTACCAGTGTGTGAAACATCAATTAACCTTAGGCCTAGAACTTTTTTTTTCATTTGTCAGTCATCATCAATGAAACGAACAACTACACTAAGATAATCCTCCTCAGCCCTACTACTCCATATGTCTGAGGTGACACTAACAGAAAATGTGCATGTACTAAATAATTCTTTAAGTAATTCACAGCCTTTGCCATAAACATTTTTAAAATCACGGGTTGTGATTTGTCTACTGATAGCTTTAAACCTATGATTATGAGAAGCTTGGATGTAATTTTCAAAAGCAGGACTCTCACCAAAGTTCAAATGTAAATCTTGTCTAGACTTTAAACGGACAAGAGATTCTCGAGCTACCATGGGATCGTACTCCCATGTACGTACTGTACCGTTAGGATTTAGTAAAAGTTGTTGCCGACGTAGTTGGATTCCTTGCTTCCTCGCACAAGCCTTAGCATGCCGCTTCAAGTGTCTTATTCTACCGATGATTTTGTGGATAATTTATTCCTACATATTCTACATCCCGTCACCGTTACCTGCTTTCGTCCGGGCGTCACGATGTCACGCCCGATTTTCCTTCGGGATTAAAAATCTTTAAATAATTTATTTCCGAGAAATTAAATAAAAAGGCAAAATAATTAATCGAGTGAAATTAATAAGAAAATAAAATTTTCCTTTAAATATTTTTGAAATATTTTTCGTGCCCTAAAGTATTCTCTCGAGATTTTCCGTGAATTTTGGAGCTCCGTAAATAATTTTTATAAGACAAAGAGCATTTCAATAATTATTTAAATAGATAAATTAATCATTAAATGATCTCGGTTATATTTTTACTAAATACTTTGAGTGTTCATCTATTTTCAAGATTTTTCTTGAAAATATATGAGCACTGGAATTATTTATGAAAATTTAAAGATCATTTCAACGATTAATTTAAAAGAAAAACAAATAAATATCTCTCCTCCTCTTCTCGGGCCGCTTTCGGCCATTTCCTTCCAAAGTCTGCTTTTGCTCCCTTGCAGCCCGTCACGGCTGCCTCCCCTCCTCTCTCTCCTTATTCGGCTCGGCCCAGCTCGCGGCCCGTTTGTTTTCCTCTCGCGTGCAAAGTCCGTTTTACCTCCCTGGCACGACCTCTCTCTCTCTCCCTCACCAACAGGTGGGATCGGCGGCCTCACCTGTCAGGCCTTTCCCCTTCCTCCGGCCGCCCGCCCTCCAAAGCCGTGCCATGGCCTCGTACATGCCCCGGCAAAGCCGCCGCCTTCCCTACTTCCCGAGCGCGCGTGGACCGACTCGCCCACGTCCGCGCCATCCTTATCCCCCTCCTCCCCCATTTCCCCAGCGAAGCCCGACGCCAAAACGCCGCCATCGACGCCACGTCCACACCCCACTCCTCCACTTTCCCCGAGCTCCACGACCACGTTTTCTTTTCCCCGCGCCTATAAAGCTTCTCCCCGAGCTCCCCTCTATCATTAACCCAAACTTTCACGCTCACCCGTGCATCGGAACAACCTCTTCTCAGTGAAATCGTGTCGCCGCCGTTGCTGGCCATGTTCAGCCATGCACCATCGCTGCTCTAGCCACTGCAGTCCCGCGCGTTTGTGCCATCGGTTTTGCCGCGACGCGCCGGATCCCGGCCTTCACCCCGTTTCCTCCAGCCGCCGTCGGAACCATGCCTCCACCACAAAACCCGAGCCACCACCTCTTTACCGTCTTCGACAACCGCTTGGCACCATTCCCGGCCGCCTCACGCCGCACCACCACCCCATCACGTTCGCCGCATCGAGGGCAACCTCGGCCGCCACTTTACACCCTCAAACCGTCGTCGGGTTGTCCTCTCCCCATGCACCCAAGGCGCCGTCGCCCTTGGCCACCTCTGGTCGTTGATGGCCGCCGCTCCAGCTGTCGCCTCTCCCATCTGCTACCATTGTCGCGTTCACCGTGCTTGCCCACGCCTCAGCTGACCCTCTGCCTCCGCCGTTCGCCACCGAAGCTCGCAGCCGTGTCGCCGCCGAGCGCTGGTCTTCCCTCCCACCGCCACGCGCATGTCGCTCCTTCTCTTCGTGTCATGCACTGGTGAGCCCTTTATTTCCTCTTCGTCCTCCTCCGCCTCTCTTCGTGCGTCCCGCCATGCTGATGGCCGCCGGCGGCGTCCATCGGGCCGCGTGCATCATCGCCGCGTCAGCCGGCCGACGGTCGCCACCGCCCCGTTTCCCCTGGCCGCCCGATCTACCTTGGGGCAGATCGTGGCCATCCATCTGGCTGCCCGCGTGGCTACTGCGTCGGCGCCATGTGTGTGCCACGTAGCGTGCCAACCCATGGACCGCCGTGGACTTGGTCCACGGGTGGATCAGCCCGTGGACCGCATCGCTGTCGGCTGCTGATGTCAGCGTGACGTTAGCCTCGCCCGCTAACATCGACCTAACCCTTTTTCCTTGTAAAAATAATTAATAATTGCATAATAATTAAATTTAATTTCTAGAATTCATTTAAATGGCCAAAAACTTCTAAAATTCATATCTAATCCATACGAACTCTAAATTAGGTAATTCAAATTGCAAAATTAATCTAAAATTAAGCTCTATATGTTTGTTTAGATTCCATGTACTGTTTATTTGGTTTTTATTAAGATTTTTCTTTGTTTTACGTGCTAGCGTGTAGATTCCGCCGTTTTGGGAGTTCGCGCCCGCGAGGAAAAGAGTTTAGAAGATTGTTTGAAGAAGCAAGGCAAGTCACATTTTCTCTTGAAGCATATTGAATATATTTTTATAAATGTTTTATCATATGCAAATAAAATTGCATGTTTTGCTAATTACATGAGAATTGGAACTACCTACCCTTTGCTTGTGCCGTACCTACTTGATATTCATTCATTGTCATCCTCGGTGATTAAGTTGACTAGCTTGTGTCACTTATTTGACTTTGTTAGAATTATTTATGCTTAGCCATGCTTAATTTGTCACACCCGATTTTCGTTCGGGATTAAAAATTATTTAATAAATCATTTTCTAGAAATTAAATAAAAAGAAAAGCAAAGTAAATCAAGTGAAACTATTAAGAAAATTAAATTTTGCTTTAAAAATCATGGCTAGAAATATTTTTAAAATATTCTCCATGCCCTAAAGTACTCTTTGAAATTTTTTATGAAATTTTGGAGCTCTGAAATAATTTAAATACTAAAAATAACACTTCAATAATTATTTAAATAATTAAATTAATCACTAATTAAGCTGGAGATATTTTTATTAAATACCTTCGGTGTTCATCTATTTTTAGAAATTTTTCTGAAATTATTTGAGCGAAATATTTATAAAAAATTAAAGATCATTTATGGATTAATTTAAAATGAAAAACAAATTAAAATCCTCCCTATTGATCTCGGCGAAAACGGCCCAAAAAGTCCACCTTGCCTCTTTCGGCCCAGCCGACCGACGTCGCCGTCCCTCTCTCTCTCCTGGCTTGCCGAGCCGCGCTCGTCTCCCCGCGCCGCGCAAAGTCTGCATTGCCTCCCTCCCTCTCCGAGCCGCTGACGTGTAGGCCCCACCCGTCAGCCTTTGTCCTCTCTTCCCGAACCACCGACAGGTGGGCCCTACCTATCGGGGTCGCCCCTCCCGCGCCCGGCGGCCCTAGCCGCCGCTGTCATGCGCGCCGACACGCCCCGCCTCTTTCGCGCCGCCCCAAGCCACGTCGGGCCCATGCCGAGCCCGCACGCTCCTCCCCACGTCCCGTGCCGCCGTTCCCGTGCCCCGCAACGGTCGGTATCGGATCCAAACCGTTGCCGCCGCTTTTCTCTCCCTATCCCCGATTCCGATTGCGCTGGCGAAGAGTTCGGTCATATCCCGTGCCCGATACGGCCTCCGAAGCCCCCTACAAAACTCCCCTCGCCGTTCGCCGCGTTTCCCCTTTGTCGCTCGATCGCATTTTGCCCTAATTCGCTTAGCGCCGCCGCTCGCCGCCGTCGGCGCCGCCGTCCCCTCCATCTCCGGTGAGCCACTCTACTCCCTCTCTTTTTCCTTCCCGCGCGCAAGTCGAACCCGTGCCGCCCGTCGTCGCCGCGTGGTCCCGAGCCGCTGCACCGTGCGTCGCGTTGCCACCCGCCACCGCTTCCCGTGTCGTCGGCGAGTCGGATTGCCGAGGCCATGGTCGGCCAAGCCGAAGCTCGGCCGCCGCCGCCGCAAACCCTAACCATAGCCGCGCTGCAACCGTCCGATCTACCGCGCGGTAGATCGGGGCCGCCCGTTCCCGCCCGCACGTCGCCGTCGTCTGATTGCACCGCCGTGCCATGGATGGCCGCAAAGTGTCGCCGCCGCCGCCGCTGCAAACCCTAACCCTAGCGCCGCTCGGCCGTCCGATCGCGGCCGCTTCCCAACCGCTCGGATGCGCCACGTGGTGCGCCGCGTGGACCGGTCCCCATGGACCGAGTCCACCGTGAGCCCGTGCGCGCGCCGCGGCGGCCGGTGTCGCCTTGGCCGCCGACGCGCCCTAGCCGCTAATGTCGGCCCCCGCCCGCCGCGACGTCAACATTTGGCTTGCTGACATCATCCCGCGCTCGTCCTTGCTGACGTCAGCCCTTGTTTTTCTGACGTCATCCCGAGCCTTTTCCTTTGTAAAAATAATTAAATATTGCGTAATAAATCGTTTTAATTTCTAGAATTCATTTAAATGGACAAAAACTTCTAAAATTCATATCTAATTCATACGAACTCCAAATTGGTCCATTCAAATTGCGAAATTCATCTAAAGTTGAGCTCTACATATTTGTTTACTTTTATGTAATGTTTATTTGGTTTTTATTAGGATTTTTCCTCGTTTGGTGCCAACGTGTAGATTTCGCTGTTTTCGGAGTTCGCGCTCGCGAGAAGATTCCAGGAGTTTGTTTGAAGGCGCAAGGCCAGTCACACTTCCCTTGAAGAATATTGATCCTACTTTTATAAATGTTTTACGTTTGCAAATCAACTTGCATTGCTCTGCTAATTACATGGAACGATGGAATACCTATCTGATTATTTGTGTCTTATTTACTTGATATCCGTTCTTTGTTAAACTTGGGTGATAATTGACTATCTTTAGTCACTGATGTTGATTCTAGCTAGAATTATATGCTTAGCCATTCTTAAATATCACTAGCTCACTAAATGGGATAATTACACTATTTATTCTAGTCTCTGATGAGCTGCAAGCTCGATATACCTGGCCATGTCTTATTGGTCATAATTATCTCAACTAAAATATAACTTAATGGTGGGCTGTGGATTCATGGTTTTGATTGTCGCACCCATGGCAATTAAGGACCGGTTCATGGAAAACCCTGGAAGAATTACAACGATTACCACAAGCAAGAATGGGTAACTGCTTGACTTGTAGTATAGCTTTCCTCTAGCCGACGTACCCTAGTGAGGGTGGGCGTGATGGAGTTGGGTCGGCCCCGGTTTTATGGGTTTATCGGCTTCCAGATTCACCGTGGCACGCGGGGGGCTGCCGATTACCCTTAGGGTAGTGGGGGCGAAACCTTGGTGTGGTATCGCTTGGTTTGGGGGAGTTATGCGAAAGGTCTTGTCACGATTTCCTCCTTTACAGTATTATGGTGGTACTTCAGGGCATGGTAACATGTGTGGAATCGTGTCTTGTGGGTAAAGTTGTGCACCTCTGATCAGAGTAAAACTATTCGAATAGTCATGCCCGCGGTTGTGGGCGATTGACCAGAATCACTATGATTAGTCCCACTACTGAATAATTTGATTTAATGGAACTGGTTTAGTTCAGGTGGAATGGTTGGGCCTGTTCAACGTGGGGATAACGTTGTTCAGTGGAAGATTAATATTGCCTTAATTAATCAATTGTTTTACTGTTTTTAAATATTAAATGTTTGTAAACCGCATTTATGCAAAATAACCCCAAGCCACTCTTGTCTCCCTTTGCACGTCTGCATTTCTCGGTGTGGCTTGTTGAGTACGGTGGTTGTACTCAGTCTTGCGATTTTTCCCTCTTTCAGAAGTGTAGTGCTTCTGAGTTGAAGATGATGTTAGAAGACCAAGGCTCAGACCCAGTTGAGTTTTTCTGTGGAGTGGAGCTGAAGCCCGCTACTCTCGTTTTTCTTTTCCGCTGTAATTTTTGGGTGTGAGGACTAAGTGCCTCTTTAGTAAGTATTTTTATTTTTGCGTCGAAACATACTGGCATTGCTCTACTGACCCTGAGCTTGCATCTGTTGCTGTTGTAACTGTCGTTGCATCTGTTGTATCATCATGGCCATTAACTGTGTCTGATTAGCCACTACCTAGGCTAGGGTCGGGTTCACAAGGAAAGGAGGTGGAGTGTTCACTGGGTTGTTCCGAGTTAATCCACGGGGCCGTTGAGGTCTTGATTTACAGACACTGCCCTTGGTTTTACCCATCTGTTGCCGGAGAAGGGACGAGAGGGGAAAGAAGAGGTTAACTAAAGATGAGACCTTCTGCTTACTATTGATCTGATGTGAGTATACTTTTATTGCTCTAGTTGATTAAACAAACAACCTAATATGGTCACATCCCCAATACTGATGTAAACCATACACCTGCACACAGCACAATACATGGCCTAGGAACTATCGGTGCTACTCTTCCGGGAGAAGATTGGGTTTTAGGTGAGCTCCGAGAAAACTTCGCTTGATCCTCAGGAAGCGCTGACTCGGGGCCGCTTGGCTTGATCGCCTTGCTTGAAGCTTGGACTTGACTTGGCTTCCAGATGGTGCTCCAGGCTTAGCAACTAGAGAGTTGGGGGGAAAACAGAGAAATTTGGCAAATCAGTTTGCAAGGACTCCAGAGTCAGGGGAAAGTGAGAGCAAAACAAATTTTATAAAGATACAAGGAGACAAGAGTACAGGGGAAAACACATTTTGTTTTGTAAACATAATGTTTTTAATTCCAAAATAATCCTAGATAGGGATTTCTCCCTTTAGCCAGCTATAAAGGGGTGGGGCGCCATTGGTCTTATCCTACAGTCGCACGCTCTGATACCAGCTTTGTAGACCCTCGTTTTTGCAACAGGAATCAATCGTGTTCATAGTACCATTTCCCTGGATCGAGTAGTTTGATACCCACAAATACATTGCTAAATCATCAGGTGCACGATACAGCCATCGACTTACACAAAATATTATAATATAGGGCCCGAAGGCAATGTCTAGAACATCAGACCGAACGGTCCGGAATACAAGCAAAAGCAGAAATTAGATAAGGCAGCGAAGAGAAGGCTGCGGCACGCCATTTCCACAGGCAACAACCGGAGCTAAGACCTACTGGACGCCATCATCCTCCACACCCTCCTGGTAGTGAGCATATGGGTCTTCAGGGTCTTCAACGCCCACATCTAAATGTTTGTGCGTATAGCAAGGATGAGTACCAACCGTACTCAGCAAGTCACCACAGCAAGGATGCATATGATAGGGGATAACCAAAGAATGATTATGGTTCTTTTGCATAAAGCCAGTTTTGCAATTCTTTTCACAAACCTAAGACCTAAGCCTGATCAAGTTTTATTTTCATAGTTCATTAAATCAGCGACGGTTCTGTCCACCATCCATTGTGATTCCAAGAATAGCTTCCCGCACCCGAATCGTCATGATTTTTTGGGGGTCTACCCCTTCTCGTCTTTCGAGAAGTTGATCCACCAGTACATAAAAATCATCATGCAAACCCATCCCATCATTTTAACATTTAGAGTCTAGCCAAGAGAAAAACTTGTCACGTCGCTCTATATCTGCGAGCACGGCTATTCGAATAGATTGATTTACTCTCACTACAGTGGATGTACACTTTAACCGTACTCCGTGACTGCCCAACAAATGAGCCTACGTCCCAACACATGAGACGATCACGACAAAGCCTTTCGATAACCTCACTTTGGCAGTACCAGCAACATGAACTTAAGTCCTCTTGCACTCTAGCCGTCATTTCCTAGCAGTGTGAAGAGTTCTGGCGCTCCTGGGGTAAGGAAAACTTCATTCTTTAAGTTGTAATTAATTTTGATTTTTAATCCTCCATTCTCAGCCTCATCTCATACATAAGAACCACTATGTAGGGGTACCGCCTCCGCTCGGCTATATACTCCGCTAGGTCTATACCTATTCGAGAAGTAAGGTTGTATTGGCTCGTTTCATGTTTAAGTCTCAGGGCTTGGTCCTTAATTGACCAGGGTCGACACTTGCCTTTTCCGGAATCCACCCAAATCATCCAGCCGACCCAGTCTAAAACATTTGTTTGTTTTAGTTTTTCATCAAAGAATCATTTTATTCTTGTCATGGCAAGGTGGCTCTCATGTCTCCACTTGCCGAACATCAACCACCTTTCCCAAGGTAGTTGCCCAAACATATAGCATTTTGATAAATATGAGTATGCAAGAATCTAATTTAGCATGGCTAAGCAATACCGAAATTTTTTTCGGACACATCATGTCATAGGTTACAAAGAATATATATACAAGTAATCAACGTCAAGGCATGGCATATAACAAGTAGGGGAGTTCATATGTGTATAGTATGCACTTTTGATTTTAAACAAACATAAGTTCGCAAGCGGGTTCAATATGTTCAAGGGTAGTGATGACTTGCCTTGCTTGTACCCTTGTTGACCGAGATCTTCGGTGCAATCAACAGCTCCCTCGGCCTCTATTCATACATGCGATCCAATTGAATTCGATTAGAATTCAAATAAAAATCACCACAAACCAAATAAATCGCAAAAGCGCTCCTAAAACTAATCTACGATTTTAGATGAATTTAAGTTCGAGTTTCGACGAAATTTGAGTTAAAACGAGCGAGTTATAGTAATTTGAAGTTTTGCGATTTCCTCGATTTAATTAATTACGAGGTGACTTTATTTCAACTTTATTCATTTTAAGTTGTAAAAATGTTATGGTTGATGATTTTTAAAATATTATATAGGGAAAAGAAATAGTTAACTCAAATTTTATCTCCAATTTTATCGAGTCGACGACCCTAGAGTTAAATAATCGAATCCAAAAATAATCCCTAAAGCTCAACACTATTTTAAATAATTTGAAGTTTAAATTTTAGAAAGATTTCGTACGATAAAATTAATATTTAATAAAATTCCTAAGGTGATAATTAACGAAATATTCTCGCAATTATATTCAGTCTTTATTCATCTCCAAAATAAAAATTTGATTACAAGCAAAGATTATATTTTACTCAAAATTTTCCCAAATATTTTTCCAAAATTTTAATTTTTTCAATTTTCCTTTTTTCTTTCTTTTCTTTTTCTTTTCTCTTCTTCTTTCCTTCTTCCTTTCTTTTTTTCCTTCCTTCTTTCTTTTTCCCTCTCTTTTTTTCTTCTTTCCTCTCGCTTATGTTTCCTCTCCTCTCTTTTCTCCTTCTGGTCGGAGTGGCCCCAGGGCAGGCGGCGTGGGGCCGTTGGCTACGGGGAAGAGGAGAGTGGGGAAGCTTACCCGACGCCTCAAAGGGGCGCCGAGCGGGCTTCGACGACAATGGTGCGGCGACACGACGCGATGGCGAGGCGGCGCGACGGCGGAGCTGCGGTAAGCTCAGGAAGCGACGGCGAACGTGTGGAGGGAGAGGGAAAAGGGGTAGGTGTGGTGGGGGTTTGGGAGAGGCGCGAGCGGCTTTATAGCTGCGCCGACGCGACGCGAGAAGGGGGTCCGGGAAGGGGCGGCGCGAGCGGCCGCGCACGCACGGGGCGCACGGGGAGGAGCGCGGCGCGGGATGGCGCACGGCGTGGGCGGCGACTCGCGGCGCGCGGCACGGCTCGCGGGCGGGCGCACGGCAACGCGCGGGGGGCACGGGCGCGGCGCGGCGCGCGCGCGCGCGTGGCCGAGGACGGGGCCCCGGGCGCCGGGTCGAACACCGGCGCCCATGAACAGAGACTTCTCGATTTTCCGATTTTTCTTTTTTATTTTCTTTTTTATTTTTTGTTTGTTCCTTCTTGCATTTCACCCAAAAATTCCAATAAGTTTGGCCCCAAATATAACTTAAATTTTAATTTAAAATTTTTAATCTTTTGCCCAACTTTATTGTTATTATTATTTATATATTTTTATTTCTTCATTTATAATTAAATAATTGTTTTATATTTTCGCAAAAATAAATTTTGATCCCAAAATAAACTTTTATCAACTTAGCTTTTCCAATTGTATATTTATAATTTTTATTTCTATTTTTTATTTTGCAATTTCTTTTCCTTTTTGGGTTTTCGAAAACCTTTTTCGACTTTTTCGCCTTTTAAAATAATCCATTATTTATAACACGCAACAAAAACTCGCGAATAAGAGGCAATTAATTACGACAAGATGCAACAATCCAATAATTTTTGTAAGTTCCAAATTTTAAATTCTTGATTTTAAGTCTTCGATTTTCAGGGTGTTACACATACCCAGGCAAGAGTGGACGTGATAAAGTTTGGATGTATCGGGCAAGGTCTATGTGGCTTCCGGATTCTCCTAGACACAAGGGGGCTGCCTACCCTTGATTTAGGGGTAGAGGCGAAACCTCAGTGTGGTATCGCTTGGTCAAGGGGGAGTTATGCGAATGGTCTTGTCACGATTTCTCTCTTGCAGTACCATGGTGATACTTCAGGGCATGGCAACATGTGTGAAATCGTGTGTTATGGGTGTAGTTGTATACCTCTGGCCAGAGTAGAACTATTCAAATAGCCGTGCCTGTGGTTATGGGCGATCGACCAGATTCACCGTGATTAATCCCACCTTTAATAATTGGATAAAAAGGAACTGGTTTAGTTTAGGTGGAATAGTTGGACATGTTCAACGTGGTTTAGCGTTGTCTAGTGGAAGCTTAATATTGACTTAATTAAGCAACATTTTCCTGGTTTAAATTAGAAACATTTGCAACCGCATTTATACAAAATAGCCACAAGCCCCTCATTGTCCCCTTGCACGTCTGCATCCTCAACGTGACTTATTGAGTATGGTGGTTGTACTCAGCCTTGCTATTTTCCTGTTTTTCAGAAGTGCAGTGCTTCTGAGTCGAATACGGAGTTAGAAGACCAAGGTTCAGACCTCAGTTGAGTTTTCCTTGTGGAGTGGAGCTAAAGCCCTGCTAGGATCGCCTTTTCCGTTGTTGCTACTTTCTCCTGGGTGTGAGGACTAAGTGTCTTCTGTAAGTACTTTACGTTTCTTTTTACGTTTGAATCTGTATATTAATTTATCGTTTGTGTACTCTAGCTGATTTCTTGACAGGGGTTTAACATAAAATAGTCTAAAAATTTGGGATAAATTTTTGGGCGTGACACAGGACCACCTCATCGAAATGTTGTCAACACTGGAAGTTCTCGATCTCTTCGAGCCGGTGTTCGTCGGTGCACTCCCACTCATAGTGTCGAATCCTTCTGAAACCGCCGCCACCGCCTGAACTGATACCTCCTCCATAACTGGTTGTGTTGGAGTCGATCCGGTGGCATCGTAATCCCTAGTTGGAAATTACCCCGATAGGTAATTAGGATTGAAATCACCCAACGTGAACGACAGCGACGGATAGTTCGGATCCTTTCTGAAATGTTGAACAACATAAAAAAATTTCAGATTATTTATTCACGTAACATAAAAATACAAATAATACATGCATATGAATATATCACGTACATACTTTCTTACCACCTTCTCTTCACACCTCTGCTTTGCACTATTTTCAACTCAAAACTATTTTTGATTTTTGACAAAATTTGAGCAAATTTTGTCTAAATCAAAAAATCGAGCTATTAGAGAGTACTTGAGAGCACAAGATGAGAAGTTTGGGGTGAGGAGGAATGCTAGGGTGGGTGAAATTTCACATTTTTAGGATTTTTTAGGATTTTTTGACTTTTTTCAAGGTGCAACGGCTAAATTCAAAAACTAACCGTTATACGACAGGTGGCACTCTCGGATTGGCTCGCGAGCTAGCCATTAGCGACACTGTCTGACCAAACCCTCTCCCCCGCCACACGTCATCCCGTGATTCGCCCCTCCCCCTCGCGTGCCGTGTCGGCTCGTGGGTCGTGCCGACACGCACAGGAGTCATGTCGTGTCGTGCCAGCCCATAGGCTCAGACGTTAACCCAGGCAAGACACGTCCGATCGAACCGTGTCAGCACGGCCCACTCTTTTCCGTTCCACGCCGTGTCGAGACGCGCTACAATGTTAACGTGTCCGAGCCGGCACGAGCGACATGGGCAGGCCCGGTCCATCTGGCTAGATATACCACCCATTCGGCCGGCCAGTCTTACCGTCTCAAGCACGATGGCGTATCAAGTTGAACCTTTAGAAGCCTCAAAGCTCCGCTGAGTCTGAAAATGCATGGGACGTTGTTGGACAACTTCGCCCGTGCTGCCCCTCAAAGCCACGTGGAGCGCCGCGGGCTACGGCTCTTGGGCCTGTTCGGCGAAGGGGTACCGTGGCTGCAGCTGCCTTGTGCCTGTGGCATTGTTCGTGTTGGCTGCGGTGTAGCCGTCGTCGAGACGTCTGAACAGGCCCCTCGGTGACCTCGCGACGACGTACGCCCGCGGTATCCCCACCGGACACCGTACGTGAACGCGGCAATTTTTCGAAGGTTCGCGGCAGCCACATGTACGCGGTGTGCGTCAGGTTTCTTGCACAGTCCCTTGCTTTTTTTAGGTCTGTTTGGTTATAGCCTATTATTTGTCACAAGTGTGGATTTTATATTTTAGTGGTAAGTTACAAAGTTACTGAATTATTGTCCAATAATAAAATGTTTCTTAATAGCAAAGTTGAAGTGATAATGTTTGTTACTAGTGCAAATAAAATCATTTGTATAGAAAAAATATAAAACACCTAGGAAAAATTATGATGCTCTTGGAGATGATGATTTTGGGGGTTTAAGAATGCTTGTTTTGACCCAACTAATGATATACATACTATACATACTAAATTACGTATCATTAGCCACAAGATAGGGTACAATTGTCTCCATGTCCTCCAGTAGGTCTGTCCCTAAGTGTGGCTCGCTGTATAAAATATGGCCAATAATTTATTGGCAGTATGATAATGTTTAGATGGAAATTATATCTATACACTTAAAAAACAAAGTATATCTATGATATGTGGGCCTATAGAGTAGTAAAGTGTGGCTTGCCACAATTTCAACAGCCAACCAACACTAACATAATTAAACTTTGGTTTCTAACATTTTACTTGACAGTGTGTGGCATGTAGCCAAGTACTTTTAGATTCCTATATGTTTGTATCTTACCGGGAAAAAGTTGGATAAAATAAGTACTAATTTTATAGCGATATATTTTGTGATGCAGTAGTATATTATATAGTGAGTATTTGAAACATATTATTTACCATATTATTGTTACAAATTATCTACTTGATCGATATGTTAAATATTTAAGAAATAAACTTAGGAAATAGCGTAGAACAAGTGACAAAGTTTTTTCTTTAATAATCCATCATAATGATTTCGTTGAGAAGCTGAAAAGATATTTGTTTAGTTTCTGTTGTGGTTTGAAACTTTTGTTAGTGTTTGTCGATGTCGAAGATCGACATACGGGAATCCGAGGGACCCTTTTTTGGTTCGGCACAGGGAGCGGTGAGTCTTGATCTAAACTCACGATGAGAATAGGATGATGAAGATGAGGCGGGAGGAATCAAGATTGTGGAGGCGCAGGGGTTTATACAGGTTCGGGCCACCTGCGAGGTGTAATACCCTACTCCTGTTCTGTATGTAGTATGAGGGAAGAATTACAGGGAGCAATGAGAGTGTTGTTCTCTTTTTCTGGAGTCAGGGATGGACGAGAGGTTGCTAAGAATTAGCTGCCGCTCGAAGGGCTGATCAACCGAGTCGAGGGAGATCACCGACGATAGAGTGAGCCGACGAGAGAATCAGCCGACCGAACCAATCAGCCGTTTATATGATGGACTTGGGTCTCCTTTTATAGTACAAGGGAACACCACAGTAGTCCCAACCTTTCTCTACTCTGCTCCACGTGAGGGAGTGGTTTTTGTCTTGTCTTGTCGGAGAAGCCACTCCATCCTTGCTCCTTCATGTTTGCTGCGTCATGGGGGTAGGCGGAAAAAGGTGATCGCCGTGGTAGCCATGCTGCTGACACGGTGATGGCTTGCCTACCTACTCCAATGGGACCCACTGGTCAGCGGCCCATCCCGCGGGTAGGTACTGACACCGCGCTTCCTGCGCTCGCACTCTCTCTCCCACGCGGCCGCCCAATGCATTAAACGCGACTGGACAGGGCGTGAGGGGGGCATGCGCGGAGTAGGCGCGCGGCCATACCGCGGTCTCAGTCAAAGGCCTTAGGCCTTCTTTGCCTCGTGACAGGCAAAAAGGAGGTGATGATGAGGGCAACTGACAGGCGCGCCTCACATCGCATTAAATGCGGCGGGGCAGACGCTCAGCCTCCCTCTTTTTGGGCATCAAATGAGTTGGTTGGCAGTTGGACTCGCCCATCTCTCAGAGAGGTGCGGGGTGAGGGATGGGGGTCCTGGTAACCTCGGACCCTGCCGTCTGGGGGTCCGGGTGATCCCGGACCCTGCCGCTTGGGAGTGCTGCGGTCTCCGGGCAGCCTCCGGGCCAACCCCTTCTGGGGGCGGCCACATGGCCGCCCGTGGCCGGGACTCGCTTAGGCCATTCAGGATACATCTTTAACGCGCCTTGATGGGCAAGGGCGTCTTCCCTTTCTTAGATGTCGTACCTCTGACATATCCCTGGGCCCATATCACCGACAGTAGCCCCCGACGTTGAACGGGATTGAGCCGGGCTCGGGCGCGGTTGACGCCATTTCTTTGAGTTTGTGGGCCTGGGCACTAGATGCGCTTTGCTATGGCGAAAGGTCGGTACGCGACAACCGATGCCGCGCCAGGCTAAGTTTTTCTCGGGACGGGGGGCGAGTTTATTCGGGCCGCGCGTGCGGGGGCCCATTCAAACCTCCTGGCTCTCTCCGTCCCGCGTAGTGCGCCTCGTGGGCACGAAACCCCAGGCGGCGCGAAATCCAAGCGGCGCGGGAACCCAAGGGGATGCAAAAAGGAAACGAAGGGGCGCAGAGGCAAGGAGGCGTGTAGCATGGTAGTGGGGCGAAATTGATGCCGTGGAATCCGAGGGGCCCGTGGTCGCTTATAAAAACGGATCCGCAGGGAGGGGGATCGGTTTCTACGCTTCCCACAGCCATCGCCTCACACAGCTTTTCGCCTCTCATCTTCCCGCGCCCTTTGCTTCCTTCCTCTCGTTGCGCCTTTCCTTTGCATTTCGTCCACCCTTGAGATGGCCCGTGATTCGCCTCTGGAGCCGGGGAGCGTGCTCCCCAAATCCTTGGTCCGCACCGGGGAGGCTCGCAGCCTCTTCAACAAGTATCTGCCGCGCGGCACGCGCAGCGGCGGTAGCCCGGCGAGTCCTCCAGGCGGTCCTGCGAAGAAGAAGCGAGCCATCTCACGGGTTTTCTGGGACTTCAACCCCGCTCGCAGGTACGCCTTGTCAACGCGCGGATGCTCATTGGGGCCTTACGTTTTTGTCTTGTTTTTTGATTTCTTATTGTGTTCATGTTTTGCTTCCAGCCGCGAGCACAGGCATTTTCGCCCAAGGGTTGTACCCAAGGGCGGTTCTGCCTCGGGCTCGGGGGAGGAAGCGCAGGAAAGGCTTGGGGTGCCTGAGCCCTCCGGGTCCGGGTCGCCCCCTACGGGTTCGGTCTCGGATCAGGTGCGATCCGAGGAGAGGGCCCACCCAGAGACTGGGGCGCCGGCCGCCCACGAGGGACGAGCCGTGGGCGGCCCCGGCACGGAGGGGGCAGCGGAGGGCGGCGAAGAACAACCCCAGGGGTCTCCTCCGCAGCAACCGTCGCCGCCGCCACAGCAGCCATCGCCCGCGCCGTACCAAACGACGCCGTCACCCCGCCGGCCACCGTTAGCTCTGCCGGCGCCGGCCCGCCACGAGCTCCCAACGCAAGGAGCGGGCGGTTCCGGCCATGGGGGGTCTTCAGCAGCTCAGCCTACGTAGGCGGCTGATCCCGGGCCGAGCTCTGACTCCGAATCTGGGGACGCTCGGTCCGGGTTCGTGGCCGCACTGGACACCGAGCCCCTCGTCCAGTCGCAAGAGCGAGCGAGGGAGGTTGTCTCCAGGGCGCTGGAGGAGGCCAATGCAATCTCCCGGAGGGCACCGGCCCAGGTGTGCGGCCTTGGCCGCCAGGAGGTTGAGGTGGCGCGGCGGGAGGTCGGGGTTGAAGAGGGCCGTTAGGAGCTGGCGGCCACGGCGAGGGTGGAGGGCCTCGTCCGCAGGCGGGAGCTGGTGGAGATCGAGCGGCGCCAGGAGGAGCTCAGCCAGGTGTTCGAAGACACCGTCGTTGAGCGGCATGCCACCGACTTCCGTGAGCAGGTCGCCGCCGCCGCTGAGGAGAAGATCCGCACCACCGCCGGGAGGTTCCTCCGCGACCTCAGGGAACGCGCCCAGGGCCTCGACGAGCACGAGTGCACCCTGTGCGACGCTGAGGCCGCCGTCGCCAGCACCGACGTCGACCTCCAGGCCCGCGAGGCCAGCCTGATGGAGCGGGAGAGGGCCCTAGAGGCGGCGTGGCGGGCGGTTGAGGACCGGGAGTCCGCCGTTGCCAGGGCCGAGGAGGACTCCGCCGCGCGAGAGGCCAATGTGCTGGCCCAGGAGAAGACCATCGCGGAGCGCGAGGCCGCCGTGGGGGGGCGAGAGGTGGCGGTGCTGGAGACCCAGGAGGAGGCCTCACGGTGCCTGAAGACTGTCTGGGAGCACGAGCAGCTGCTCGCCGTCGCCTCGGGCCGCCGGCAAGACGAGTTGGAGCGGTGGGAGCAAGAGCTAGCCACCCGGGAGCAGATGGTCATGGATGCGCAGGCGCAGATGCGGGGGCCAGGCCCAGAACTGGAGGAGGCGCGCCACCGGACAGCGGAGCTGGAGCGCACCTTGCGCCTGGGGCTCCGGGCCCTAGCCTCATCTATCGAGTGCCTTCGGGACGCAGCCCGCGGGGTGGGGGTCAACCGTCCCCTTACCGGCATCCTTACCTTAGGAGGGCTGGCCACTCACATCGATGAGCTGGCTGAGGGGATCAAGAGGGTGCCGGAGGAGGTCGACGAGGTGGCGAAAGAGTCGTCATACGACTTGTCCCGCCAAGTCGCTACGCTTATCTTGGCGAGCTATCAGGCTCGTGACCCCAACTTCGACCCCTATATCCCCACCGAGGACTTCCCCGAAGGCACCGAGGAGGCCGCCCGTCTTTGGGTCCAAGACGCCGTCGACTCCATCATGGTGGGCTTTGACGGCACCCCGACGGCCTTCCAGCTTGCTCTCCACGAGGACTCGCCGGATGAAGATCTCCCGGCGGATGCCCCCAGCGACCCACCGGCCACTTAGGACTCTCTCGCTCCCTTTTTGCTTCCATCTGTATTTGTGTACAAAGACATTCATAGTATTGTTTATAAAGTCAGTAAACTTGCCTTTATTATGTTAGACTTGCACTGTAACAGCCCATCGCGGCTGCTTCTGATGATTCATATGTGTATGTATATATGTTGGGAGCGCCCGGCCAACTTAGCACACACATAGTGGCGGTTGGTTGGCCCGAGCCTCTGCCTATTTGCTTTCCTGCAATGGTAATTCGACTCTTAGTTAGCTTAGCCATTGCAAGAATGTAGTAGCGTGGTCCTCCGCCATGACTTGTCCCATGTAGCTCGGGGGGCTGGTCCGGGTTCGGGCAGCATGCACTGGCCATTGGCTGGCGCCTTTCTCGGGGTTCCGGATAGGAGCGAAGGCATAAAAAGGCCAGCGAGGGCAGTGGCAACTGGGGGCCGGGACAAGCGTGTTAGTACGCACCCGAACCCCCAGGCGTTGACTGCCCTGTGCGTGGTAGTATGCAGCATCGTTGTACCCTCGACGCCCTTAGGGCTCTCAGGCTAAGGCGGGCAAGGCCAGGGAACCATTGGAAAGCCGCATCCGCAGTACATGCTCCAGCACATGGAGGAAAACACACTACAAACAAGTATTTTGCAAGAAAATCATATGGGATGTAACAACAAACTTATTGTTCATGCCACCGAAGCGTGGATGAACTTCCATATATGTTTCAGCGCACCATGCGGCTTATGGGTAGAACCTGCGCAGGTGGGAGATGTTCCACGGGTTTGGCAACGGAGTGCCGTCCTCTGTGGCTAGGCGAACTACTCCCGGACGCGGGGTGCCAATAACCTAGTATGGCCCCTCCCACATCGGGATAATTTGCTCGCCCGCACGCGTTTGTACACGGCGCAGACCGGATCATTGACTTGCGCGCTCGGGGCCGACTTTGTTTTGATGGTAGCGGCGGAGGCTCGTTGGTAGCGGGCCGTGCGAAGCGCGCCCGGCGCCGTCTTTCCTCCAGGTAATCCAAGTCGTCACGACGCATCCGCCCTTGATCTCGCTTCGGTGTATAACGTGGCTCGGGGCGATCCCAGGGTGAGCTCGGAGGGCAAGACCACCTCGGCTCCATACACGAAGAAGAAAGGTGTCTCCCCAGTGGCGCGGCTCGGGGTTGTCCGATTGGCCCAAAAGACCACAGGCAGCTCATCAGTCCACGAGTCCCCATGCTTCTTGAGCACGTTGTAGGTCTTAGTCTTGAGGCCTTTTAGTATTTCTGCGTTTGCACGCTCGGCCAAACCGTTGCTTTGGGGGTGGGCGGGCGAGGCGAAACAGAGCTTGATGCCCATGTCGTCGCAATACTCGCCAAATAGCTCACTCGTGAACTGGGTGTCGTTGTCGGTGATGAGCCTGTTGGGGACTCCGAACCTTGCCGTGATGCCTCTCATGAACCGCACAGCCGAATGTTTATCGATGACGCTGACTGGATAGGCCTCGGGCCACTTGGTGAATTTGTCGATGGCGACATATAGAAACTTGCAGCCGCCCCGTGCCTGCTTAAACGGACCCAGGATGTCGAGCCCCCAGACCGCAAATGGCCATGAGAGCGGGATAGTTTGAAGGGCCTGGGCCGGCAGGTGCGTCTGCTTGGCGTGGAATTGACACGCTCGGCATCGCCGCACGACGTCTGTTGCGTCCTCCAGCGTGGTAGGCCAATAGAATCCTTGGCGAAATGCCTTTCCCACCAAGGTTCGGGAGGCTAAGTGCGCCCCGCATTCGTCTTCATGGATCTCGGCTAGGAGCTCGAGACCCTGTTCCCGAGCGATGCACTTCATGAGCACTCCGTTGGCACTGCGCCGGTAGAGCGTCCCTTCTACCAACACGTACCTCTTGGAGGTTTGGGCAATGCGTTCGCTTTCCTCGCGTTGCTCGGGCAATGACGCATCTTGTAGGTACGCTCGGATTTCCGAAATCCAAGCAACCTGGCGCGTGGTGTTGGTCCCGGCAGGGCCAAGATGTGGTTGGCCCGCCAGATCCAGGGCGTCGGGACCAGCCGATTCCTGCCTCTGGGGCGGTTCGGGGTGTGCCGACGGCTCTATGAGACTTTCTTCAAACGCGCCTGGTGGGGCTGGGGCTCGCGCGGACGCGATCCTAGATAGCTCGTTCGCCAGGGCGTTATCTTTTCTGGGAATATGGTGTAGCTCGAGGCCATCGAAATGGCGCTCCATACGTCGTACTTCCTTGACATAAGCTTCCATTTGGGGGTCGGTGCATTGGTACTCCTTGGAAACCTGGTTTACAACCAGTTGGGAATCCCCGAGGACCAGCAGACGACGGATACCCACACCTGCCGCCGCTCGCAAGCCCGCTAGAAGACCCTCATATTCGGCCATGTTGTTGGTTGCCCGGAAGTTGAGCCGGACGATGTACTGAAGTACGTCGCCCGCTGGGGAAGTTAACACCACGCCTGCTCCGGCCCCGTGTAAGGTGAGTGAACCGTCAAAGTTCATCACCCAGTGTGCGGCTCCTTGGCCACGATCCTCCGCACTCTCGGGTTCCTCCGGGGATGGATCGCTATCGACCGTTGGCGTCCATTCTGCCACGAAATCGGCCAAGGCCTGACTCTTGATCGTGTGCCGGGCTTCGAAGTGCAGATCAAATTCCAACAACTCGATGGCCCATTTGACTACCAGTCCCGTGCCCTCTCGGTTACGCAGGATTTGTCCGAGAGGGTAGGACGTGATTACCGTTACCCGGTGCGCCTGGAAATAATGGCGCAGCTTCCTGGAGGCCACGAGCACGGCGTAGAGCATTTTCTGGGCCTGCGGGTAACGTGTCTTTGCGTCCCGTAGTGCCTCGCTGACAAAGTAGATCGGTCGCTGCACCTTGGTGCGGGCCTTGACTACTTTGTTAGGGGCGACTAGTTCGGGAAACACCGGGGCGGGTTACCTCGGTGTCCGGGGCTTTCGGGCCATCGCCCCCCTCCCAGGGCCCCCATGGCCGCTCTGGGTGGAAGGGGCCTCAGAAGCCTCCGGACTAGGGGGTGGGCGGCTCCCTGAAGCTCGGGGGGCCAAGGGCCACCTCCGGGCTCGGGCACTTTCTCGGCCGGCACCGTTCCGAGGTTTCCTGCCACGGGTGCTTCAGGGCGGGTTATCTCGGTGCCCGGGGCTACCGGGCTGTCGCCTCCCCCGGGGCCCTCAGGGCCACTTTGGGTGGAGGGGGCCTCGGGAGCACCCGTACTAGGGGGCCGGGCGGCTCCCTGAAGCTCGGGGGGCCAAGGGCCACCTCCGGGTTCGGGCGCTTCCTCGGCCAGCTCCGTTCCGAGGTTTCCTGCCTCCGGGTTCGATGGGGTTGGGGGCGACTGAGAGTCTAGCTCGTCGTCGTGCTCACAACCAAGGTCGCACTAATCACTTGGGGGGTCGCCGCTAAATATAAAAGGAGGGGCTCTCCCTCCCGGGGGGCCACCAATACGGGCGACGAGGAGAGGTAGCGGTTGAGCTCGCCCAAGGCTTTCTCCGCTTCGTCCGTCCAAGTGAAGGGGCCGGTTCGTTTTAACAACTTGAATAAAGGGAGCGCCCGCTCTCCTAACCTAGATATGAAACGACTCAGGGCAGCTACACAACCAGTGAGTCTCTGCACGTCCTTGAGTTTCCTAGGGGGCGCATTTCCTCTATTGCTTTTATTTTAGCGGGGTTGGCGTCAATGCCTCGGGCAGAGACCAAAAACCCTAACAGTTTGCCTGCCGGCACCCCGAACACGCATTTCTCTGGGTTCAGCTTCATGCGGGAGGACCGGAGGTTATTAAATGTCTCAGCCAAGTCCGGGAGCAAGGTTCTTTGGTCTCGGGATTTGACTACGAGATCATCGACGTACGCCTCAACATTACGCCCTATTTGGTCTTTTAACGTGATGCGGACACCACGTTGAAAAGTGGACATGGCATTCTTCAGACCAAAGGGCATAGACATGTAGCAAAAGGTACCCACAGGGGTGATAAATGAAGTTTTCTCCTCATCCTCTATAGCCATGCGAAATTGATGATAACCAGAGTATGCATCTAGGAAGCATAAAAGGTCGCACCCCGCAGTGGAGTCGACTATCTGGTCTATTCGAGGTAGGGGATAGGGATCTTTAGGACATGCCTTGTTGAGGTCGGTGTAATCGATGCACATGCGCAGCTTGTGGTTGGCCTTCGGGACGACCACCGGGTTTGCCAACCACTCCGGATGCAGCACCTCTCGGATGAAGCCGGCCTCTTGGAGCCATGCCACCTCTTCGCGGATGAACGCCTGCCGCTCCGGGTCCTGCGGCCTCACCTTTTGCCGGACTGGCCGTGCATCAGGCCGTACTGCGAGTCGGTGCTCAATCACCTCCCTGGGGACACCGGGCATATCCAATGGCTTCCAAGCAAACACGTCGGTGTTCGTCCGCAGGAAGGAGACGAGCGTGTCTTCCTATTTGGGGTCCAAGTTGCCACCAATGTTGGCGGTCTTGGACAGGCCATCACCCAACTGGATAGACTTAATTACCACCTCATCGGCAGAGGTGATGCGTTGCTTTGGGGCCCGGGAACCCGAGGTCTCCCCTTGGGGTCCCTCGGGTTCGACGCGGTCGGCCGTCGCAATGTCGTCCACGCGTGCTTCCGCGCAGTCTAGCACGGTTTTAATGTCGGCGTGGATGGTGATGGGGCCTCTGGGGCCCGGCATCTTAAGCTGGCGGTAGGCATAATGGGTAGCCGCCATGAACTTCACCAACGCCTGCCTCCCGAGCACGACGTTGTAGGACAGATTGAGGTCCGCCACATCGAAGTCGATCCGCTCAGTGCGGAAATTAGCGAGGGCCCCAAAAGTGACCGGCAGAGCGATCTGCCCAAGGGGCCACACCTTCCCGGGCGTCACCCCAATGATGGGGTAAGATGGCCCGAGTACCATTCCCGGGGCCTTGATTGCCTCGAAGGCCTTTGGGAATAGTATATTAAGGGCCGCACCTCTGTCAATTAAGACTCGGGCGACCTTGATGTTGCAGATGGTGGGGGAGGTCACGAGGGCCAAGTGGCCGCTACGTGCGATGCTCCCTGGGTGATCGGTTTGGTCAAAGGTGACGGGTACCTCCGCCCAGCGCGACCTTCGGGCCGCCTCGTGGGACGACACAGCCGCGAGGAGTTCGCTTCTCATGGACTTGAGGCTCCGGCGGGATACCTGGGGGCCTGCACCATCGTCGATGGTGGCGACGATGTGTTGGGGATCTTGGTAGCCCAGGTTGTCATCGTCGTCCCCGACGGGGGCCGCATCCTTGACCTCCTCTCGCCGGCTGTCCGAACGCTCCACCGGGGCCTTGCCCTTGCGACGGATTTTCTTCTCGTTCTCCCTCCGCTCCTGCTCGTACTTTTGCACCCGTTCAGCCAAGTTCTTGACCGAACGGCATTCCGAGAGGTCGTGGTGGGAGGTTTGGTGCACCATGCACCATTTGTCCCCGACCCGGCCATGGGGGCGAGGGTCCGGGGACCGCCTGCTATTGCCCGCGGGCTTGCCCTTCCGCGAGGGCTTCTCTACACCGTCGACGGCGAGGACGTGACCCTCCTCGCCACCGCGCGATGGCTGGCGCTTCTGTCGCCGTTTGTGTCGCTCTTCCCGGGACGCGGAGGGGGCAGCGCCGGCGGAGGCTGGGGCAGGATTCCTAGGATTCCAAACCCGAGCCTCCTCCTTGCGGGCCACCCGGTCAGCGAGCTCAAAGAGCTCCGTGGTAGTCCGGGGGGCCTTGGACTCGATCTTCTCCAGCATAACATCGTGGCATACACCACTCCGGAAGGCGAAGATCACTGCATGGTCAGTGATGGAGGGTATGGTATTGCGTACCTGGCAAAACGCTGGATGTATTTGCGCAGGGACTCGTCCTCCCCTCGTCGGACCATGTGGAGGTCTGCCTCCACTCCCGGGCATGGGTACGTGCCCTGGAAGTTGGAGGTGAATTGGCGGCACAGATCGTCCCAAGAAGTGACCGACCGGGGCGGCAGATTCATCAGCCAGGAGCGGGCCTGGCCCTTGAGCGCCATGGGAAAGAAGTTGGCCATGACGCGCTCGTCACCTCCAGCAGCCTCAATGGTTGTGGTGTAGGTATGGAGGAACTCGGTAGGGTTCACCGAGCCGTCGTATTTCTCCGTAAGGGCCGGCCTAAACTTGTTAGGCCAGCGCACGTTACGGAGATCGGTAACGAAGGCCTGGCAGCCGTTGCCGGCCAGAGGGGGCGTCAATGGCTGCGGGGCCCCGTCGGGCGTCGTGGAGCCTCCTGTTTGCGGCTGGGCCATCACGGCCGCTCGCCTCCCCGAGGGCTCCACCTGCGGGAGGGCCACTGCGGCCGCTCGCCGAGTGGTTGCGCCTTCCGACGAGGAGGCGCAATCCGGCGCCCGTCCCGTGCGGCGCTCGTCACGGCGCTGCTCGATGCGAAGGCGGGCGTCCCGTTCTGCATACAGCAGATCTCGGGGCGCTTATGGTTGGGCTGCCGCCGAGAGGCCCTCTTCCGCCCTCGCGGCAGCCGCTGCCCTTCGATCCCGTCGCCGAGAGGACGAGCTCACCACGGCATGTGAACTGCGCGGTTGGTGACTGCAGGAAGCGAGGTCAGCGGCCAGCTGCCGCTGGGTCGTGCCTACCAGCTTCGCCACGTCGTCGAACCAACGCTTGGCGTTGGATCCCTCGCCCGGGGTGACCGGAGGGTGGCGCAAAAGAGCTTCCGCCGCCTGGAGGGCACCCTCAGGCGTGCCAAACTCCAGGCGACGATGGACGTCTCCTCGGCGAGGCTCGCCGGTACGCCCGCTAGGGCGTGGCCTAGATCCTGGAGGGGCGTTGTCGGCCCTGCGAGATGCCTGGCCCCCTCCGCCCGAAGTCGCCGCTTTAGTGGGGGGCAGAGGAGATGGAGCGGGCGCGGCTGCCGCCGTCGCCATCAGCCGTGGTGGGGGGACGAAGATCTTTCCCCCCTCAAGCGGAGGTGGCGAAAGTTGGGGCTGTGCCCGCCCTGTCAACCTCCTCCGCCACCGTGTTGGCTAGGTCGCGCTCGCGCGTAGCGAGCGAGCCTGACGCGGAGCGTGGGGCGTTGCCGTGAACCATGGTGGAGACAGGGAGAGAGGTTTTCCCGCCAGAAAATGGGAGGAATACGGGAGTTTAAATCAAAACGTAGTGCGCTCCCCCTACCTGGCACGCCAGCTGTCGATGTCGAAGATCGACACGCGGGAATCCGAGGGACCCCTTTTTTTGGTTCGGCACGGGGAGCGGTGAGTCCTGATCTAAACTCGCGATGAGAATAGGATGATGCAGATGAGACGGGAGGAATCAAGATTGTGGAGGCGCAGGGGTTTATACAGGTTCGGGCCATCTGCGAGGTGTAATACCCTACTCCTATTCTGTATGTAGTATGAGGGAAGAATTACAGGGAGCAATGAGAGTGTTGTTCTCTTTTTTGGAGTCAGAGATGGACGAGAGGTCGCTAAGAATTAGCTGCCGCTCGAAGGGCTGATCAATCGAGTCGAGGGAGATCACCGATGATAGAGTGAGCCGACGAGAGAATCAGCCGACCGAACCAATCAGCCGTTTATATGATGGACTTGGGTCTCCTTTTATAGTACAAGGGAACACCATAGTATTCCCAACCTTTCTCTACTCCGCTCCACGTGAGGGAGTGGTTTTTGTCTTGTCTTGTCGGAGAAGCCACTCCATCCTTGGTCCTTCATGTTTGCTGCGTCATGGGGGTAGACGGAAAAAGGTGATCGCCGTGGTAGCCATCCTGCTGGCACGGTGATGGCTTGCCTACCTACTCCAATGGGACCCACTGGTCAGCGGCCCATCCCGCGGGTAGGTACTGACACCGCGCCTCCTGCGCTCGCACTCTCTCTCCCACGCGGTCGCCCAATGCATTAAACGCGACTGGACAGGGCGTGAGGGGGGCGTGCGCGGAGTAGGCGCGCGGCCATACCACGGTCTCAGTCAAAGATCTTAGGCCTCCTTTGCCTCGTGACAGGCAAAAAGGGGGTGATGATGAGGGCAACTGATAGGTGTGCCTCACATCTCATTAAATGCGGCGGGGCAGACGCTCAGCCTCCCTCTTTTTTGGCATTAAATGAGTTGGTTGGCAGTTGGACTCGCCTCTCTCAAAAAGGTGCGGGGTGAGGGATGGGGGTCCGGGTGATCCGGACTCTGCTTGCTGGAGTGCTTGCGGCCTCCGAGCGCCTTGGCCGCCACCTTCAGGGACGGCCACGTGGCCGCCGTGGCGGACTCGCTTAGGCCATTCGGGATACATCTTTAGCGCGTCTTGATGGGTAAGGACGCCTTCCCTTTCTTAGATGTCGTACCTCTGACATACCTGCGGGCCCATATCACCGACAGTGTTATATATATATATAGACTTAAAAATGGTTACTTGTTTTGAGACGAATTTTAAATGAATAGAGGGAGTATTTGACACCATTGATATATGTTATTTCAACTTTGACTATAAAAATCATATTTGATGTATAAAAACTAGGTGGTTACATTTAGCTTGCAAAGTACCTCAGTGCTTAATATATTTTAAAATTGATAGATTTGTTGTGATATATGTCCGTGCATTGTAGGATATTAGGAACACGTTTTTTATATTTTATTTCCTTTGGTCTTTTTATGGTTTTTTCACGTGGGAGGTGCATTGTAGTACATGTCCTTTTTCTTTTTGGTTTTTTCTTTTGATTTTTTTAGAGTGATTTGTAAGACTTGGGATGAGCACAAAAGGAACAGTTTTCGATAAGTGTAAGAGAAAAAGGATGACTCCTGTCTTATATATTAATAGAGAAAATCCATCACAACCTGAATAGAAAATAACAGCTGGTGACAAATGTTTGGGAGCAAAAGTGCTACCATGCAAAAGCAACCTCTGTTGTACAATGATGATTAGAATTAGAGCTCCTTCTACATAATTCCTGTACAACCATTGATGTATTTCATCATACAATAACTATTAAAAAAACCGTTTTGAGTCATCGTATTAATATAATAATCCGACGTTGAACCCATCAGATTAGGATAGCTGAAAAATCGATCAAGCCAAGGTTCTATCCACAGATGAACTTATTCTAACGCTCTATGCAACCTTGTTCCTTTGAAGTATACCCTGCATGCGCGTCGTTTGCGCATACTGGGCAACCGGCTTTGCTCACTCGGTTGCTGGCTCTCTCTCGAACCAAAAGCTTAACAAAATCTCGCGTTTCGGATGCCGCCGCGACGAACCGGTTATCTACAAACCGTGCCGTGTTACAGCCTACGCGGCGCCAGCGACAAGCAGCAGCAGGGACGAGGACGCCAAAGCGCGCGTTTGTGGTCATTTCCCCTGGATTCTCCCGTGCGCCGCAGGGTCCCGCGCGGCCGCCCCACTGACCGACCCCGCGCCCCCTTCGCCCAACCGAATCGCCGCGCCGCGCCGTCGTTTCCACCCAAAAAGAAGAATTGAATTTGAAAATATATTGTTTATTTATTTTTCTTTTCAAAAATATTTTAGATGTATTTTTTACACAAATATACCGTCATCGTTTGATGAGAATAAAAAATAATATGGCTAAACCGTTACGTGAAGACGTGACGATCAGTGATGGATCCAGTGTGGATGTTGGAGGACTTAAAAAGAAAGGGAAGGAGAAAGAAAAGAGAGAATAAAGAGTATAGGCTGAAGAAATAGGAGATAAGTCCCCTTCTTTTAGAATTTTAGGTCCGCCCGGACACGCAGAACGATCTCGCAGGGCTAACATGCGACACGGCATAGCAGTGTATATTGATCAGTGATTAATCATCCTGATTAATGATTAATTAATTAATTAATGATGATGCTAATTAAAGAAATAACATTAAGTAATTACTCACTAATACGCTAATTAATCTATTAATCATGCGAGTGTGGTGCGAAATCATGGTCTCGCACATTCGTCGTGTGAGGTCGAGCAGTGTAGCGTCTTCACTGTGCGACGTATACGATGTTACATACTCACCGCACAAAATTATGTGGTAACACGTGATTTTGTATTTGTATTCTACGCCAACGATATCTCTTTTAAAACATGTATATTTCTCTAAAATCAGAAAAAAATATATTTTAAAATTTTGGCTCCCCCGGGGCCGCAAACTCAAGCGATACCCCCGAACCGAAACCAACCACACGCGCCCCCGCACGGCCGCGCCCGCGTCACCACCGCTACCGCCCGCGCGTCCCCCACGCGGTTTCCCGCGAGACGCGATCACGCGACACAGGTGCCGTCCGCACGGACCAACCGACAACTGGGGCCCGCGCGAGCGCATGCCCCACCCGTCATTGGCGTGGTGTGGAAGGGAGCCCGGAGCCGCGGCCCCGCCTGCCGTTTGATGGCACGCCCGGCGCTGACTCGGACGGCGACCGGTGGAGCGAAAAGAAAAAAAAGGAAAAGGAAAAAGAATCCCACGGCGCGCACCATTTCTTCCCACCCGCTGCTTCCTCGCCTTTCCGATAAGAAGCTTCGCCGTCTCCTCCTCCTCTTCCTCTTCCTCTTCCCCTTCCTCCGCCGCGCTATCAAAAATCTCCACAAGGCTTAGCAGAGGAGAGAGAGAGAGGGCGAGGGATAGAAACAACCCTTCGGAGAAAATCAGGAGAAGTTTCCCGGGGCCTGGAGGCAAGACTCCGATTCAGGTCCGTCTCGATCGGCGATCCGGCGAAGCTCGAGCAGGTGAGGAAGACGGACTCGGAGCACGGAAGCGTAGGTAGGTCGGTAGGGAGGTTGAAGAGGGAAAGGGAGCTTGAGAGGAGTCTAGCCTAGCTCGAACGGGGGTAGTGGTTGTACCAGCGGGAAGCCATGGACTCGGAGCACTGGATCTCGAGCCTCGCCGCCGCCAAGCGGTTCTACGCGGCGCAGCTCGGCCACGTCGACGGTGCGGCCATCTCGACTTTCCTCATCTTAATCGTCGTCATTATTGTTGTTGGTTGGCTTTTTTTGCTGATTTATGGTTAATTTTGTTGGACTTGGCGCAGATATGACGGGGATTGGAATGGAGGAGGTGGAGATGGAGATGGACGATGATGGCGAGGGCATGGAGCTGGAGCTGGAGATGCAGCTGGAGGAGGCGACGTGGCCGGACGTGGCCTGCCCCTACTGCTACGAGGACCACGACATCGCATCCCTCTGCGCCCACCTCGAGGAGGACCACCCCTACGAGCCCCACACCGCGGTGAGCTCCTCGCCGCCATGCCCTGCGCCGCATGGCTCCTTGCTCTGGCACTCTGACGACAAAGACTGGCTAAAGCTGTTCCTTTTGTTCGATTAGAGTCATAGGGAACGCTGTAGCTTTAGGGGTTGACTTGGCCAATGAACTCAATATTTGGGCTACTTGTGGAGTTGTGGTAGCAAACATGCTGAGAATCTTCCCGAAATAGCCAAGAAATCTTGAGATGATAGTATTATGCAAAGTTCCTCTAGCCTTGAGTTCTTGCCTCTCTATGGATTGGCTAGTTACAATAGTTAGTGAGCAAAGAGGTAGAATCTTCGGTATCTTTATATCAGTCAACTACCGAGCATAAGTTTATGGGTTCAGAACTTGGTTAAAAATGCTTGCGATTGGACCGGGATATTGTGATTTTCTGATTCGTAGGTAAGGAAGTTGTGATGTAAATTTAAGGACAAGGACAATTCTATATTTCTTGTAAGAACTGTAGTTTATGCTTGAGTGCCCACTTCCGTAGTTGAGCGCTCTAGCTTGTGTGTTCTATTTCAAGGCCAACTTCTGTAAACAAGGTAGCTAATTTCCTTTTTATTTGATTCTCAAGATAGTACTTTTGTCATCCCGCCGACTGTGCACCTTACTCTTGGTGGACAGCTGCTCAGTTGCCATAAGCTAAATGTTCCTGAATACCATGACTTAAGAGAAGTAATCCTCATTATTCATCTAACTTCAGCAACAGGAGTTAATTTTGCGATGGCACAAAATAGCCTAGAAAAAGTTAATGATGATAATGTGATCTAGATTTAAAACACTCAACTGTTGTTTGAGAATGCCATATATATACTGAGGATGGTATAATCTCGTCCGAAGTTCGAGATGTTAACTGCAGAAATCCTAAAATAACCATTGTGCTTATTTGAATCTTTCGCTAAGTTTAGAATCATATAAGCAAATTGGGTTCAAAATATATTAAATCAGCACCTTATGTTCATATATTGTGCATATAGAATGTGCGTTGTGTTCTTCTCCTGATTTATTTGCTTCTTTATTTTCAGCCCTGTCCCATCTGCTTCGAAAAGATTACAAGAGATATGTTAAATCATATCACCATGCAGCATGGTTACTTGTTCAAGGTTAATCTCCTTGCATACCTCTTCTGTTGCACAAGCATGAATAGATTTTCTTAATTATTTAGGAATGTTCTGATTCCTTTTTCAAAATTATTTGTGATGTGCAGAGTGGTCGCAGGATGCACAGATTCGTTATTCCTGAGAGCCAGGCACTTTCTTTACTGAGCCGAGATCTGCGGGATGCTCAGTTACAGGCACTTCTAGGAGGTGGTCATCATCAGAGAAGAAGCAGCACTACTGCCACAAACATTTCTGCTGATCCTCTGCTTTCATCGTTTGGCCTGGGCTTCTCAACATTGGATTCAGAGGAACGATCAAAAGCACCAGTTCCTATTCCAGATGATACATCAATTCATAAGGATACTCCTGCTCAGCCATGGGAATCAAGGTATATATATTTACACTGCTCAGCCGAATCACGCTAGTGTCCTGATATTCTTCCACCTACAACCCCACTGCTAACAGCATAACTTCAATTACCATCCTAGTTTTGTCTGAAAAACATAGCACACACTACTATTGAGTATTAGCCAATTAGTTTCCATGTCCTGCCATATGCTCTATGAATTATTTTTCAACTAGCACTTTCACAAACTATTTACACTCTCAAAGCTACCTTCTACTCTTGAGACAGGCACTGTCAATTTTGTTACATGTCAGAAAGACTATCAAACCACCATATAAACAGTTTTGTCCTTGTGATTTTTTTAGACAGTGTGTTAACTAACTGCAAACTTTTTCATTTGATGAAAATAGTCCATATTATGTCAATGAATTGTTAAGTAGCTCTAAGATTGACAATAGTCACAACTATAAAGGGCAACATAATACTTGCTGTTTCCCCTAGCGTTCAGATGGTCAGACCAATTAGGTAAGGTAGTGCATTCAGGCCTATATGTGCTCAGTTAGTATGTTTTCAAACCAGCAGCTTAAACTCCTTAAGAGAGATGCAAACGTGAAATATTTATATTTTCCATGGCAGTATTGACTCATCGCTCACAAGCGAGGAAAGGGAACAAAAGCGGAAACAAGCGACTGACAGAGCAACCTTTGTGCAAGGCCTGGTGCTCTCCACTTTATTTGAAGACTGACTGTTCAAGTAGCCCTAGTTTTTCTTGCTAAATGCATGTTTCCTCTCGCTGGTTTCCATAAAAGCGCAATGCTCCACCCGATTTGGTGAATCTGACTTCATCGACAGGGAGATGGATGTGCTTCTTGTGCCCCTTTGTTCTTTCGCTTCGGTAAAGCGCGAAGTTGATTTGGGCATGACACACACCTTAATTTATCTCAGCTGCCCTGTATCATTGCTTTTTATCAATTAACGGGCAGCCACACCTTGACTGTAACTTGTTGTTGTACCTCTTCATACTGTCTAGGAACATTGGTTTGTACAAACATAAAAGCTTTTACATGTTGTACAATGCAAAGGCAAATGCAGAAGCACCATTTGTATCGAATCAAATCAGCAAAAAATTCAGCTCCCTGTACACCATTTCCCTCCAGTGTCAGCAATTGGGCAGATACTGATGGGAAACAAACAAAAATGCTGTGGTGGTGAGTCTTGGACCGAGTCTCTTTAACTTTCTTTTCATGATCTGCCGTTGCGATTCCACAATAGCGTTGCTCTTTGTGTGGACGACGGCTGCCGCGGAATTCCGCGCTGACCCGGTCGGCATGCGTTGACTGCAACGTGTATCGCCAAGGATATGCGCATGCCGTGCTCGGCACATCTCGTACTTTATAGAGTAGGCAAAATCATCGAAGGGCCAAATTGTCCCGATTATCTGCATCTTTTAGGTGCAAGAGGTAAAATTCCATTAGAGAACTGTGTAACCCATCATTTGTGAGTGCTAATGCCGATACTGTCATGTCAAAAGGCTCAGTTTTGCTCCGTGGGCGCCCTTGGGTTCAACATTGAGAAGGTAGTATAAAATACAGGAATCGCTGGATCGTATTGTGTTCCACTGACCATTGTAGCAGCCGCGGATAGCAGCACTCAGTAGGAAATTAAAAATAGCACGAAATAATTAAAACTCGTTCTGGTGGTGAAACGAATCCCTTACATATCTCATAGTTGAAAAACGATGGGGAAAACAGAGCCTTACAAATAAGAAGTGGAAACGACGGCTCTGCACACGCATAATCGTGAACACGAGCGCCCAAGATGTTAGCATCACGGTCAGAAAACCGCACGGTTTTGGCGATTTTGAGGTTTTGAGACGATTTGAGTTGATAAACCGCTCAGTGAAGTGGTTAAATTCAAACTGAGTTTAGAATTGTTGACAAAAATTGTCCAAATTTCTCCAGTTTCCATGAAAATCGACAATAGCTCAGAAGTGGTTTACGATCAGCGAACAGTTCTGTAAACTCAGCTCGGAAGAGCCACCATGTAACAGTGGGAACAAAACACATTGACCTCAAAAATATAGAACCAGTCGGATTCAGCAAGCTGATGCTCGAACGAGCCAGCAAATGGCATTTCTAATGACAATTGGAGTACAAAATTACTCTCACCACAATGAAGGTGTATGTGCAGGTAGCGCAAACAGCAATAATAAACTTTACAACAAAAAGGGCAGCCACCTCAAGGGATCTACGCACGGCATAAGCAGGTCATTCATGATATAGTTTGTACAACTCTGTTTCGCTACAAAAATTCTACTAATAAGCTACCAAATCTGGAACCATGAATATAAACCAAATTGACATCCCATTCGATCGACTGTATCATCTCTACCATAAAAATCCATGTGTAAATCAAGTTAAGAAGAATCAAGATAAAGAGTCGCCTGTACAGAGAACGAGCATCCATCTAATCTAAACCGGGAAAAGCATGTATGAACCTGCAGAGCAATCTCAATTTTAGTTATGTTTAAACAGCATTTGGTAAAACTATTTGAACATGAGCAATTTATGTAACATACCTTGAGAAGGGCAGCGTTCCTATAGAATACCATCAAGGCAGGTCATTTTCAGAAAAGGAAGATGAATCCAGCTGAAAGAAAAAAAATGCAAATGTTCATGATCTGATGCTAGGGGACATAATAACTTGAAAGTTAGCAAAAGCACACTAGCAATGGGAAACTTAAGGAGGGTAAGGGCATCCTATCCGTTCAGAAAATGTAACAGAGGTGCTAAAAGCAACATTAAAAACTGACAGATTGCATAAATGATCCTTGACAAACAAACAGTAACAAACCAGCTTATATCATGATAAGCCTCACATCTTAAATTGGAGCAGTAAGAGAAAATTTATCTCAAAATGAATATCATATCCTCCAGGCAGTGAAATCTTGGCACTTAGTTCCATTTATCACATATATTCCAGGTTGAGTACCAATAAACAAGACCGATCAACTTTCTCATTTTGGACATGACAACATATAAAAACAATTTGTTAACAACCAAGCCAACAAGTTTGGACATCAGTACAATCGTAATATGTGCAACATTTCATGTTGGTTTGCAAGTGATATCAACACAAATGTATGAAAACAGCTTAATAAAACTGCAAGTCAACACACTCAAGTGAAAATCATTTAACAACCCTATTAGCTTAGACAGTTGCATGCTAGAGAATGTGTGCAATTCAATCAAATGTTCAAACAGACTAACAGGCCTAATAAATAACTGAGATTGTAATAACCAACTAATGGAAAAGAAAGGGATAAGGAGCCTCAAGAAGTAAATGGTCATCAATCATTTTCACAGACATGGGCTTAGGGATGGATTATGTAGCATTTAGATCTTTTCTATATTTCAACAAGAAGACACAAAAAAATACCACAGATCATACCTCAAACTCCATGTGATTTCTTTCCAGTAATGATTTGGGAAATATGTAGTCCCCTACTAAATGCTTCATTGAACAGGATCCTTGTTTGCATCTCCTGGAGTCCAGGCAACCATGACAACACAGCTACGGGTGCCATAACAATTACTCCAAACATTATATCATATAGACGTGCCAAAGTAACCACACTTCTCCAGACCATCTCAGACCTTCTCAGATAAGGCTTGAATACCAGAGCAATAGATATGATTCCCCAGCCAGTCGGAAGAAAAGCCAAAAGGCTGGTAAAGGTATCGATGAACTGAAACTTTGTGAATTCTAACAACAGAACAATAGCAGCCACCGTTGCACCAACAATGATAGCCTGGACAAGCCGGTAACGTATGTGCTTCTTTGCTGAATATTTGTCACGAAAGTAAGCAACTGTCACAAGAGCCACAAAAGCCAGCAGCACGCATGCCCAGGAAAGAAGGTAGACAAGGATGCTTTTACTTGTAGCGGCAATGTGTAGCCGATAAACAATTGCATATTGGAAGAAGAAAAACCGAAGGTCCAATATGATTTCCAATATGCTCCCAAACAGACCAGTTGTCCGAAGATGATCAGTTTCCTCTTCCCACCACTTCTCCCAGCTTTGATCTGACTTCACTGAGATTCCACCCCGGAACCAAATCCAGTTTAGGAAATCCTCAAAATCATTAAAATTCTTCAGCCAATCCAAACCTGAAGGATTAAAAATGAACGGAGCAAGAATCCATGAAAGCACTAGAAACCAACTGGAAATTGTCAGCAGGATGTACACTAATGTGTTCCCAGAGCTGCTACCATAAGAAGCATAAAGAGTCAATATCACACCAAGCTCTATTGCTTTGATGAAGTGGCTACGAGCATAAAGCCTATAGTTCTCGGCAAATTTTTTGTGCTCCACAACAAAACCACGGCCAGTGGCTCGATATTTTGCACCTCCATGAAGAATTGTCCGCCCATAATAATGTGTCTTTGTTCCCATCGAGAAGGTGTAGAAAACAGATGCAAACTGCAATTGCATTTTTATGAAATCCCAAACTGCAGTGAGGAACCCATGCTCAAGTGAGTTTTCAATTATCATGGGCAGTGCCGTGAAAATGCCAAGTTGTATGACAAACTGCTGATTAAGGACAGCTCCTAGCGCTGCATTATTTGTAGAGTTAGTATTGCTGCTGATGAAAGCCTCAAGACCACTCAGTGCGAGATAAAAGCGCCCCCATACGAATGCATAGACTGTTAGCACAACCATCATTGTGTTGAAATAAAACCCGATGGTTGTATAAAAGAAAGAGAGCATCCGAAAGAAATCCAATCTGTGCCCCAGTCTGTAAACATCTCGGCTCAAGGTTTGCTCACCATTGCCACTAGCAACCTTGGCTTCAAACATGGAAACCTGATTGAGCCCCACATCCCTTCCTTTACCAACCTGGATGTATTCATGGTGTGTAACATTACCCCCACGGAGGGTACAATTGAACCCAGCAAATATATCCTCGCTGATGTTTATAACTCTTGATGCTTTACTGATACCGCCTCGTCCCAAGAACCAAAGACGATCAAAGACATCTGGATGGCCATAATGCATTCGAACCTTCAGTGGATCTGCCAGAACTCGCTGCCCCAGAGTTACAAAACTTGTTTCCTGGGCAGACATGAACCAAGCTAGAGAAGACACAGAACCAGTGAAAACATGTTCCCGGACCCCGAGGATTTTTGGCTTGCGTATTCCATAATGGCGATTGAACTCCTCTAGCAGATTTCTCATCTTGAGAGCTTCTTCAAAATAGTTGTCTTGGTTCATATCAATAGTTTGGACAGCATCACCCCTTGTGAAGATGAGTGCATGATTCTGGTTCTCTGGTTTGCCTTCACCAAGCTTCAGTGGTCCAGGCAACTTAACACGATAAATCTCAACCTCCCGCTGCAGTTGCTGATCATATTTCACAAGGACAGAGAAATATTCTGTTTCACCACCATTGGAGTGCTTTTCATCAACATAGGCAACACGTAGTGCTTCATAATTCCTCATTAGCTCCAAAATCTCAAAAGCATGAGGGTCGTTCTTAGCTTTCTGCTGACCATAAATCTGGCATGCAACCACATAAGTGTATTTCATAAGGACAGTCCCATACTCGCTGCCTTTAAATAAGGTGCTTACACTACTGCTTGCTCTGCTCAATGCATGTGAGGAAGATGTCCTGCTGTAATATCCTGACCCATCAGAACCAACTTCCCGCCTCGACGATCCTATCCTTGATGAGCCAATAGTAGCAAGCTCCCGGGATCCAGTCCGTAAGTCATGTTCAGATGCAGAATCAAGAAATGTAAGCATCTTGAGAGCTTCATAGTAGTACATCATTCCCCTCACAGTACGTGATAGTGTCTGCCCCCTGTATGAGACCCAGTGTCGGAGATCTCTCAGCCTCTGCTTCTCACTGTACAGTTCCTTTATATTAGACATCCCCTCACGCTTCATTCGTTCTACAAAAAACTCCCATTCATCAGGATAGATTTGTTGCAGATAGTACAAGATTGAGATGCCATCTTCATTCTCCTTGTAGAGCTGGTCCTTACTGTACAACACCTCTTCATTGTAATATGGCGTCAAGACACTGAAGGCCATCATCTTCTCTACCTGGGTGGCCCGCGGTATGTTCATGAACAACGAATTACTGAAGAAAGCAATCCTTCGACGAGCTTCAAGGTTCTTTGGGACATTGATCATAGAGTCCCTTGAGGTCAGGATTGTGTGCATGCGCCTTACTTGTTTATAGAAGGTGGAGTTCTTCTCTTCATCAGGCAGAACAATAGTGTCCACAAAGAGAAGCCTCGTAGGCCTTGACTGTGCTAAACCTTCATTCCTCAGTTGTTCCATGCTCCTTTTCTCAGCCTGGAAGTCACGAACCAGAACATCATAGAGAGTCTGCAGAGCATTGACAATCTTGGTAATGTCCTTCTCAGGCTTCAGAAGTAAGCTCAATAGAGCAACAAGCTTTGCATGCACGTTTGGCAGTACAGACATCTTGTACTCCACGGTGAACTTCTCCATGCTCATGGATTCATCAAACTCACAGAACAATTGTGTCACAATCCCATGATCCTCGGTATCATCCTTGATGATCTTAAGCAGCAAGTGTTTTGCACTATCATATACCTCAATCACTGCACATCTACGATAATCGTTCTTGCAGATCTTCCTCCAAAGCTTGCGATCAGGTCCTTGAACCTCTTTTGCCTGACCAAGTGCAAGAGATAGCTCATTACAGAGCAAGAAACATGGCCAGCGGATTACACGCACATTCCACAGCTCAGGTGGGAGCTCAAGAAGCTCAACTTCGCGATCACCGACAATGTCCTCCTCCCGGAACTTAGTAATTATCTCATTCCAAACAAGAGCGAATCTCCGTGCCTCCACCTGATTTGACTCGATCTTCCGGAACGATCGACTGAAGCCATAACGTAGCTGTAGCCTCTGCCAGAAATTTCGAAGCCGGTTGGGCAAGAAACTGCGTTCATTCACCTGCTGTTCCTCTGGCATAATGTTGAATGACATTGCACTTGCAAAGAACTGGAACCGAAGACGCAGCTGTTTCATGTCCCTGATCTCCCCCAGATGTGCAAATAGCCCCACAAATGCACCCGTCAATGAAGAGAAGATAGCATACCAAATCTGGATATCCATGAGGTAGATCAACACCACAGGAAGCCACAATACAAACACAGCAAATCGGTTGCTCTTACCAAAGAACTCATGCCAAGCATAATCAATCTTTTTCAACTTATATATTTCCTGTGTAGGTTTCACAAGAGGCCTGATCTGGAGAAAATAGCTGAACGCGAACTTTACAGCAAGCAGAAGCACCCAGAAGACAGAATACTTGACATTATCAAAGGTGCCCTCGCGCAAGCCGCGGCCAACAAAGCTTCTGCTCTGAAACCACCATGTAAGAGCATAACAGATCTTCCAGTTTGTCTTCTCCAATGCATTCCGCACCCACGGCACAATAAATAGCACAATGGCAAGGACCTCTGGGATCATAAACACTGCTGCTGCATACAGGAACCTCATAATCTGTGAATTGCTGTTCCTGTTGTTCCAGGCTTCCTTGTACAGGATCGCAAACGCCACAACCCAGCCAGCTGCCACATTGGCCTTGAGCACCATGCGCACAGCAAGCATGCGGCCATCCCTGAAAGCACGCCGGAGCTGTGTACCAATATCCAGTAGCGCCTGAAGGAAGCGGAGAGCGGCCCAGGTGATAAAAATGGTGAGAACCCGCACCTGCGTGTTCCGATTACCCAGACTCCTCCACGGCAACCCCTCACTCTCCCACGCCACGATGGCTGCAGCCTGCATGTAGAGCACCAGCATCACCCACAGCCTGTCGAAGCTCCGGTAAATGTTCCAGAACGAGCGGACCTCGACGAAGCCCGTCTTTCGCACACGGCTGCGGTCAGGAGGCGTGCGGAAGAACTGCCGCGACTGCTCCATGGGCCAGCCGAGGCGGTCGAACACGTCGCGGCGCCAGAAGTACTCGTTGATGTCGTCGTAGTTCCGCCAGGCGCTGTGGGGCGCGGTGCCGTTCCGGCTGGACTCGACCTCGGCGCGGATGACGCCGTAGAGGGGCGTGACGACGCGGGTGAGGAAGGCGTTCTCGCCGTGCACGGCGGGGTTGGCGGGGCGGCCCGTGGAGGTGTCGATGTAGCCCTCGAGGATGCGGTGAAGCTCGAGCGCCATGTGGTGGTAGATGTAGCAGAGGCACTCCGGGACGAAACGGAGGTTGGCGGCCTCCCCCCATACGAGCAGGTGGAGTCCCGCGAAGAGCAGATCGGCGCGCGGGTCGCCGTCGGGGACGTACACGTTGGGGCGGCGGCCGAGGAAGCCGCACCACGAGGTGTAGTTGCGGAGGAGCTTCCTGCGGAGGGTGCGCGCGATGCGGGGCTCGAGCGTGTCGGAGAAGTCGGCGGAGGAGAGCCGCATCTGCGCGTTGGCGAGGAGGAGCACCAGGTGCTCCCGCTGGTTCCTCACGTTGTCCCGCTGGAACCCGAAGAAGGCGCCGATCCAGTCCATGAGGTCCTCGCCCTCGCGCCACACCGAGTAGGGCGGCGGGCGGAGGCCCCCCACCGCCCGGAGCGCCGCCGCCGCCGCCCTCACCTCCGGGAACCGCAGCGACGGGTGCTCCGCGAGGAGGTCGTGGATGGGGATGATGTTGTACGGCTCCGCCGCCGCCGGGGAGGCGGAGGCCGCGCCGCCGCGGCGCTGGGAGGGCCGCGGCGTCGTCATAGTGGCATTTGAGTTTTAGGGCTAGATCTGGGGGAGGCGGCGGCGCGGATTAGCGGCCGCATATGACGGGACGGGGAGGGAGGGAGGGAGGAAGGTGAGCTGGGTTTTGGACCTTGAGGCTGGTTCGAAAATTGAATTCTCTAGCTGGTGTGGGGAAGGAGGAGGAGATGGAGGGGCGGAAGCCGGAGACTGAGGAACCCAAACGGACGGTCGCGTGAGAAACAGAGGACGAGCATGCCCATGCCGGACGCGTGCGCTTGCCTGTCGGGGTGGAAAATGTAAAAATGGTGCAAGATGGCCAGCGCCAGGGCTGCCCGGCTGCTCGTGTAAAACGATCTTTTGAACGAACTGTTGCCGTTTTTATCCGCTGTAATTTTTTTCTCGTGCGCGTGGCGCGTGGTAGCTTTCTTCTTTGCGAAATTGCGATAAGCGTGTATATAGAGATCCCACGTTTTATTTGTTACAGTCTATAGGTGACGATAATTATTTTCCGAGAGAAGATATCATCAGAACGATTAGTACGCCTCTCTGGACATCATCGTGGTTGATTATAAGATGGCTATCATCAGTGAATGCGCCATTAAAACACCTTTTGCGGTCAATATAGTGGTTCATTAAGGAAAAGTAGGGCTTTGAATTAAGACGGTCATTCGCACAACCATTTTAGCTATAATTGATGACGAACTAATCTGTTACGATATATATTCTCTATATATTGATGCTCATTAACTAAAGCTTAATGTGTAACTGTGTCACGTCGTCATCTACGCAATTAGGATCAATCCCACACAAACATGATATAAATATTTATTATATTTTTAGAACTTAACATACAATTAACATCAAATCATCGTCTCCACATCATTTTCATATTATTTAAAATATACATCTATCATTTCTATAATTTCTATAATGTATAACATGCATTCATTCACGTATTCCGCGACAAAACACGTGAGTATCAACTAATTTCTATTATATTGCTGCCTCTATTTCTCTATTTCTTTAAATGATGATGTTTTTTATCAACTCGATCTGGAATAAAAATATTTTATCACTTCTTTTTCAAACTATATATTTATTATTAAAAAATTATTGAAAATAACTACGTAAAGGAACTTTTCATGAAAAAAAGCTATTGGTATATCTTTTATATTTCAAAATCCTAACTTCTTACTTTGCATAGGTTGTATGTTTCAAGACGTCATCTTTTTTAAAATGGAGTAATTTAAAAAAACAGAGGTAGTAGCCATCGTTACACACCAAAATATATTCATACATGTATAATAAGTCATTTTAATTTTTTTAGTGTTTATAAAAAATATAGCAATATTTCAAACATAAAATAAACAATTTATCAAAATATATTTAATGTTGTATTTGATAAAAACTAATTTGATGTTGTAAATATTATTATTTTTCTGTCAAACTAAAAAAGTTAAAAATAGTCGACTTATAATATGAAACAAAGAAAATATTCGTTTTTATTATATAATCATATAAATTATTGAATAGAGTATAAGCGGTTTTGATGCTAGTATTATAAAGCACTTTTCTAGATAAAATCTACCCAAGATAATATTTATGTATATGATACCAATGGTAAAAAAGTCTTGCTGAGATAATTTCGGACTGGAACGTTAATCTATAACTATATATAGCAAGTAGTGTTAATATGCAGTCCGCTTGGCTATTTTATAAAAAACCTCTTGAGTGTTTATAAAATTAACCCGCAGTCCCAATATTGAAATAGGTCTCAGGTGAAGACATAAAGAAAAAATATAAATTAAAATTACATGAGACTTTAACTCCGCAGTTCGCATGGCTATTTTGTAGAAAACTCGTTGAGTGTTCATAAAATTAACCTGCAGTCTCAATGCTAAAATAGGTCTCATGTAAAAACATAAAGAAAAAAATTGAAATTGAAATTACATGAGACTTCAATTTTGAAATAATTATGATAAAATAAAATAATGTCTATTACAACGTATGAGCATATTTACTACATAATGTCCATATTCAACAGTGCTACACCGAAAACAATCAACCATAACAATGACCGGGTTTGCACCAAGAGGTTAGGAAAACTTTTGATTGCATTACGTGTCCCTTTCAACCTGATGATGTAACGGTAACATATATATACTCTCATACGTGAATATACAATTCATACGAATTTGAAAGGTCCATTAATTTATCTAAAAAGAAATCGAAAGGTTCCTATTGCAAATGCCTTTGCAGTGTCCGTCGATCCGCACCTTCTTCTTCTTTTTTTCACGTGAATGCCTGCCGAACGCGTCTTATACTCTCTCACGGTACGTAAACGTAAACCACTTCTTCCGTCTTGCCATGAATTTCATCTTGAGTGCCGGCGGCTGGCCGGTTCTTTCGCATTAACAAACACCGTGTGCGGCCGCACCCAAAGTCCACGAGCGAACCCGCGTGAGCATATACAACTCTCCAGTCCCCAGTCCACAATACGGATCGACACTTCCTCCACGCATGTCTCCGCTTCGACAGACCACAGTACGTTTCATGTATGTCAAATTGATGCCTTGCAGGGGCGGATTTAGCATGAAACGGCGAATGCTCAAGCCTTCAATATTGGCATGACGGTTATGAAAGCTCCCATAAAGATTCTACTTTTACAATATATAGGAGGTTGAGAGACTAAAAGCATTAGTCTCTCCATTTTAGTAGACTAAAAGGGACTAAAATACCATTAGTCCATTAGTTCCTATTGGAGAAGTTAATTGGGACTAAAACTTTATTTTTCCGTGAATGTCATTTTCTCTCCCGCAGCGCGAATGAGGTACAAATGAATAGGAGTAATATAGTCTTTGTACAGTACAATTAATGAGCTGTAGTCCCTTTTAGTTCCTGCAACCAAACAGGATGAGACTAAAATTTTTAGTCTAGAAACTAATCTTTACTCTTTTGACTAAAATACCAAACAACACCATAGATGAAAAAATGATTATAGCTTTATCTAATTTGTTCATATCTCTGCTATTTTTTTATCTGTGTCACTGATATGTCTTGTCCTGGGTACGATGCATCATCCAATGTTCAAGAATCAAGACTGCTCAGAACATCCCGCAGATGCTCCATCCAACCCTCCATATGAGATATAGCGTACGAGAGTCAAAAATCATCCTCCAGCAGACATACCATCGCGTACTCTAAAAATAACACATACGCTAAACTCCTCGCCGACTGACTTTCTCACCTCCATAGTTAAGCTAGCTCCGCTGAATGAGGCAAATCCTCTTGGGGCTGTCTTTTTTAACCACGTGTCATTGGAAGCTCTTGTTCTTGACTCTTCACTTGGTTGATGTTCAACTAAGTACAAAGTCGAGGGCCACTGTGGGGTGTACGGTTGTCAGTGATATAGGTCTGGGGGTATATCGGAGGTACGACATTTGAAAAAAGGAAGGTGCCCTTGCCCATCAAAACGCGTTAAAGATGTATCCTGAATGGCCCAAGTGAGTCCCGCCCACGGGCGGCCACGTGGCCGCCCCAAGAGGAGCTGGCCCGGAGGCTGCCCGGAGGCTGCCCGGAGGGCGCCGTACTCCCAAGCGGCAGGGTCCGGGATCACCCGGATTCCCGGATGGTAGGGTCCGGGGTTACCCGGACCCCCCATCCCTCACCCCGCACCTCTCTGAGAGAGGGGCGAGTCCAACTGCCAACCAACTCATTTAATGCCCAAAAAGAGGGAGGCTGAGCGCCTGCCCCGCCGCATTTAATGCGATGTGAGGCGCGCTTGTCAGTTGCTCTCATCATCACCCCTTTTTGCCTGTCACGAGACAAAGGAGGCCTAAAGTCTTTGACTGAGATCGCGGTATGGCCGCGCACCCACTCCGTGCACGCCCCCTCACGCCGTGTCCAGTCGCGTTTAATGCATTGGGCGGCCACGTGAGAGAGAGTGCGAGCGCAGGAGGCGTGGTGCCAGTGTCTACCCGCGGGATGGGCCGCTGACCAGTGGGTCCCATTGGAGTAGGTAGGCAAGCCATCACCGCGTCAGCGGCGTTGCTACCCCGACGACCATTTTTCTCTGCCTACCCCCATGACACAACAAACAGGGATAAAGATGGAGTGGCTTCTCTGACAAGACAAGGCAAAAACCACTCCTTCACGTGGAGCGGAGTAGATAAAATCAGGACTATTGTGGTGTTTCCTTGTACTATAAAAGGAGACCCAAGTCCATCATAAAAACGGTCGGCTCGCTCTCTGGTCGGTTCTCTCCCTGGACTCGGTTGATCAGCCCTCCGAGCAACAGCTAGTTCTTAGCAACCCCTCATCCACCACTGACTTCAGAAGAGAAGAACACTCTCATTGCTTCCTGTAATTCTTCCCTCATACTACATACAGAACAGGAGTAGGGTATTACACCTCGTAGGTGGCCCGAACCTGTATAAACCCCCGCGCCTCCGCAGTCTTGATTTCTCCCGCCTCATCTGCATCATCCTATTCTCATCGCGAATTTAAACCAGGACTCACCGCTCCCCGTGCCGAACCAAAAAAGGGGATCCCTCGCATTCCCGCGTGTTGATCTCCGACATCGACAGCTGGCGCGTCAGGTAGGGGGAGCGCACTGTGTTTTGATTTAAACTCCCATATTCCTCCCATTTTTTGGCGGGAAACCCTCTCTCCCCGTCTCCACCATGGTTCACGGCCGCGTCCCACGCTCCGCGTCAGGCTCGCTCGCTACGCGCAAGCGTGACTTGGCCAACAAGGCGGCGGAGGAGGTTGACACGGGCGGGCACAGCCCCAACTTTCGCCACCTCCGCTCGAGGGGGAAGGATCTTTGTCTCCCTCACCTCCGCTGATGGCAACGGCGGCAGCCGCGCCCGCGCCATCTCCTCGCCTCCCGCCGGCGGACTTGGCCGCGGGCAGAGAGGCTGCATCCGCTGGGCAGACCGACAACGCTCCGCAGATCTGGTGCCACGCCCTGGGCGCACGGCGAGCCTCGCCGAGGAGACGTCCATCGTCGCCTCGAGTTTGGCATGCTGCGGGTGCCCTCCGGGCGGCGAAGCTCTTTGCGCCACCCCGGTCACCGGGCGAGGATCAACGCCAAGCGTTGGTTCGACGACGTGGCGAAGCTGGTAGACACGACCCAGCGTCAGCTGGCCGCTGACCTCGCTTCCTCCAGTCACCAACCGCGCAGTTCACATGCCGCGGTGAGCTCGTCCTTTCGGCAACGGGCTCGAAGGGCAGCAGCTGCCGCAAGGGCGGAGGAGAGCCTCTCGGCGACAGCCCAACCAGAAGCGCCCCGAGATCTGCTGTATGCAGAACGGGACGCCCGTCTTCGCATCGAGCAGCGCCGTGACGAGCGCCGCATGGGGCGGGCACCGGATTGCACCTCCTCGTCGGGAGGCGCAACCACTAGGCGAGTGGCCGCAGCGCCCCCCCTCCCCCCGCGCAGGTAGAGCCCCTCAGGAGACGGCGAGCGGCCGTGATGGCCCAACCGCGAGCAGAAGGCTCCACGACGCCCAACGGGGCCCCGCAGCCATTATCGCCCCTCCGGCCGGCATTGGCTGCTAGGCCTTCATTACCGACCTCCGTAATGTGCGCTGACCTAACAAGTTTAGGCCGACCCTTACGGAGAAGTACGACGGCTCGGTGAACCCTACCGAGTTCCTCCAGATCTACACCATAGCCATTGAGGCTGCTGGAGGTGACGAGCACGTCATAGCCAACTTCTCCCATGGCGCTCAAGGGCCGGGCCCGCTCTGGGCGATGACACTGCGGCCCGAGTCGGTCACTTCTTGGGACGATCGTGCCGCCAATTCACCTCCAACTTCCAGGGCACGTACCCACGCCCGGGAGTGGAGGCAGACCTCCACATGGTCCGACGAGGGGAGGACGAGTCCCTGCGCAAATACATCCAACGTTTTTGCCAGGTACACAATACCATACCCTCCATCGCTGACCATGCAGTGATCTTCGCCTTTCGGAGTGGTATATGCCACGACGTTATGCTGGAGAAGATCGAGTCCAAGGCCCCCCGGACTACCACGGAGCTCTTTGAGCTCGCTGACCGGGTGGCCCGCAAGGAGGAGGCTCGGGTTTGGAATCCTAGGAATCCTACCCCAGCCTCCGCCGGCGCTGCCTCTCCGCGTCCCGGGAAGAGCGACGCGAACGGGAGGCGGAAGCGCAGGCCATCGCGCGGTGGCGAGGAGGGTCACGTCCTCGCCGCCGACGGTGCAGAGAAGCCCTCGCGGAAAGGCAAGCCCGCAGGCAACCGCAGGCGGTTCCTGGACCCTCGCCCCCAGGGCCGGGTCGGAGACAAATGGTGCATGGTGCACCAAACCTCCCACCACGACCTCTTTGAATGTCGTTCAGTCAAGAATTTGGCCGAACGGGTGCAAAAGTACGAGCAGGAGCGGAGGGAGAATGAGAAGGAAATCCGCCGCAAGGGCAAGGCCCCGGCGGAGCGCTCGGACAACCGGCGAGAGGAGGCCAAAGATGCGGCCCCCGTCAGGGACGACGATGACAACCTGGGCTACCAATATCCCCAGCACGTTGTCGCCACCATCGACGGCGGTGCAGGCGCCCAGGTGTCCCGCCGGAGCCTCAAGTCCATGAGGCGCGAACTCCTCGCGGCTGTGCCGTCCCACGAGGCGGCTCGAAGGTGGCGCTGGGCAGAGGTGCCCATCACCTTTGACCAAACCGACCACCCGAGGAGCATCGCACGTAGCGGCCACTTGGCCCTCGTGACCTCCCCCACCATCTGCAACGTCAAGGTCGCCCGAGTCTTAATTGACGGGGGTGCGGCCCTCAATATAGTATCCCCGAAGGCCTTTGATGCAATCAAGGCCCCGGGATTGGTGCTCGGGTCGTCTTACCCCAACATTGGGGTGACGCCCGGGAAGGTGTGGCCCCTCGGGCGGATCGCTCTGCCAGTCACTTTTGGGCCCCCCACTAATTTCCGCACCGAGCGGATCGACTTCGATGTGGTGGACCTCAATCTGCCCTACAACGTCGTGCTCGGGAGGCCGGCGTTGGTGAGGTTCATGGCGCTACCCATTACGCCTACTGCCAGCTTAAGATGCCGGGCCCCGGAGGCCCCATCACCATCCATGCCAACATCAAAACCGCGCTAGACTGTGCGGAAGCGCGCATGGACGACATCGCGGCGGCCGACCGCGTCGAACCCGAGGGCCCTCAAGGGGAGACCTCGGGTTCCCGGGCCCCAAAACAGCGCATCACCTCTGCCGATGAGGTGGTGATTAAGTCTATCCAGTTGGGTGACGACCCGTCCAAGACCGCCAACATTGGCGGCAACTTGGACCCCAAATAGAAAGACGCGCTCGTCTCCTTCCTGTGGGCGAACGCCGACGTGTTTGCTTGGAAGCCGTCGGATATGCCCAGTGTCCCCAGGGAGGTGATTGAGCATCGACTCGCAATGCGGCCGGATGCTCGGCCAATCCGGCAAAAGGTGAGGTGACAGGCCCCGGATCGGCAGGCGTTCATCCGCGAAGAGGTGGCACGGCTCCGGAGGCCGGCTTCATCCGGAGTCTTGCATCCGGAGTGGTTGGCGAATCCGGTGGTCGTCCCGAAGGCCAACCACAAGGCTGCGCATGTGCATCGACTACACCGACCTCAACAAGGCATGTCCTAAAGACCCCTATCCTCTACCTCGAATAGACCAGATAGTCGACTCCACTGCGGGGCACGACCTTTTATGCTTCCTAAATGCATACTCTGGTTATCATCAATTCCGCATGGCTGTAGAGGATGAGGAGAAAACTTCATTTATTACCCCTGTGGGTACCTTTTGCTACACGTCTATGCCCTTTGGTTTGAAGAATGTCATGTCCACTTTTCAATGTGGTGTCCGCATCACGTTGAAAGACCAAATAGGGCGCAATGTTGAGGCGTACATCGATGATCTTGTAGTCAAATCTCGGGACCAAAGAACCTTGCTCTCGGACTTGGCTGAGACATTTAATAACCTCCGGTCCTCCCGCATGAAGCTGAACCCAGAGAAATGCGTGTTCGGGGTGCCAGCAGGCAAACTGTTAGGGTTTTTGGTCTCTGCCCGAGGCATTGAAGCCAACCCCGCTAAAATAAAAGCAGTAAAGGAAATGCGCCCCCTAGGAAACTCAAGGACGTGCAGAGACTCACTGGTTGTGTAGCTGCCTTGAGTCGTTTCATATCTAGACTAGGAGAGTGGGCGCTCCCTCTATTTAAGCTACTAAAGCGAACTGGCCCCTTCACTTGGACGGACGAAGTGGAGAAAGTCTTGGGCGAGCTCAAGAGCTACCTCTCCTCGCCGCCCGTATTGGTAGCCCCCCCCGGGAAGGAGAACCCCTCCTTTTATATTTAGCGGCGACCCCCCAAGTGATTAGTGCGGCTTTGGTTGTGGAGCGCGACGACGAGCTAGACTCTCGCCGCTGACCCCATCGAACCCAGAGGCAGGAAACCTCGGAGCGGAGTTGGCCGAGGAAGCGCTCGAACCCGAAGGCGGCCCTTGGCCCCCAGAGCTTCAGGGAGCCGCCCGGCCCCCTGGTCCGGGGACTCCCGAGGCCCCTCCACCCAGAGCGGCCCGAGGGCCCGGGGAGGCGAGGCCCTGTGCAGTCTCTAGGCACCAAGATGACCCGCCCGAAGCACCCGTGACAGAAACCCTGGACCTGTGCTTGCCTGAGAAGCGCCCGAGCCCTGGAGGTGGCCCTTGGCCCGAGCCGGGAGCCGCCGCCCCCTAGCACGGGGCTTCCGAGGCCCTTCCACCCGAGCGGCCCCGAGGGCCCCAGGGTAGGGTATTACACCTCGCAGGTGGCCTGAACCTGTATAAACCCCCGCGCCTCCGCAGTCTTGATTTCTCCCGCCTCATCTGCATCATTCTATTCTCATCGCGAGTTTAAACCAGGACTCACCGCTCCCCGTGTCGAAACAAAAAAAAGGTCCCTCGGATTCCCGCGTGTCGATCTCCGACATCGACAACGGTACTCGGATATTTCATGTTAGGCTTTTGTGTCATACAACATGGGGTGGGTCGAGTAGGTCTAACTCGGATAGCTTACTTGTAATATAAAAAATAAGCAATCATTGGGATGAGATATAAATTCTGAGGATCATGCTAAGGAAATTTAATTGTAACAGACTATATATTTTTAACCTTTCCCCTCATCCTATATAAAAGCATCCTATATATAAAAGGAGACAGAGGTTTCGAGACGCCGTGGTAATCGCTACGTGCTAATATTGACGCCATATTGTAAAACTCTTGATACAGATTTAATCTCATACACAACTGAAATAGATATTACCTTTTGCTGAGGACCTAAACCAGTATAAGTATAATATATGTGTCACCATCTTTTTTTATCTTATTCATCTCATAAGTGTTATTGTCAATCATTAGAATCATCATATATGTACAAATAGGATGAAAACTTTGTTTGTAGAGAGAGAACGAGAAAAATTAATTTCCTTTTAACGTGTACGGAATTGATTTCTTCGTAGCTTTCGTTTATCCAAAAGTCACGACTTCATAAAAACCCAACGAGAAAATATTAATTACGGACATGACTTGTTGAAAACAATTGGAAACTACAAAATTTACTTCGGTTGAAAGCAACACAAAATTTCTCCTACACGGGATGCAATAGTGATTTCAATGCCGTCCTTTTCTTTTCACACTATGAAAAAACATGGTCCATGCAAAATAACATTGTAGAAAAGATATTTTAAAGTACCATATACACATAATCGGAGGCCCATTCTTTTATAATTAAAATTAAGATGCAGATTTTACGTTGATTTTTATTAACATATTTTTAAACTGTCTCGTTTCATATAAAAACTTTTTTATATAAAGCTATTTAAAATATCAAATAAATTTAATTTTTAAAATTTATAATAATTAAAACTCAACTATTACTATGCTAATGTTTTTTTACGTGTCCTTATTTTTCATCATCCTTAATTTTAAATTATGCTCAAAGTCAATTTCTTTATACGTCATCATGAGTATAAGGTTGCATATTTTCAAAAGGAGAACATGAGGTTTAGATCCATTTGGACGCATAAATATTATAGGTATTTTTTTCCTGTCCATGCATATTGCCGTTAGAGAAGGTTTGGTTGGTCAGCCCACTCAACCGCCTTGGCTGGATTCTCTTTTCCACCGGCGTGGCCCTATCACACCTATGCATGGGACGACGGTGCCGCGAGATTCGCCATCGAACGGGCACGGCGTACGCGTACCGCAGCAGCGGAACTTCAAAACCTGGAGGGCGAAGCCGCAAAATGCCCATTGTGCCCGTCCGGCCGCACGCCGGCAGCGCAGCGGCAAAAGGCTGGAAAGCCGGAAAAGGCCGTTGAACGTCAAAGGGGACGACCGTTACGCGCGGTTGCCCGCGCGCGCCGCGTTGCTCTGCTCGTCCATCGTACTACTAGCGTGAATACTAACGTGGTGTACCGAATTTATAGTACTCCGTACTATACAATCGTGCTAACTAACGTAGTGTACCGAATTTCTTACTGTAATTTGCTCCATAACCTGGGGTTAGTACCTGACAGTTGGACTCGTGAATCGTCTGCGCGGAGAAGCATCTGCCTCTGCGGTCCAGATCCGGCACGACCGGCCTGGGCATTTCCATGTGACCCGGCCGCGGGGCCCGCCACGGTTTGCCTCGTATAGCCCTCTCCTCGCTTGTCGTATGCTCCTGCGCGTACTTGTAGGTTGTGTTAGCTTGGGAAAACGACGGCATATACATCTAGAAGGGTATGCTTGTGTCCTGGCAACCAGCGAACCATAAACTGGACCCTGCAATTCTCTCCGTTTTTAGTGACTTTGATCAGTAATATTTTTATTAGTACTCCTATCATTTCAAACACATTTTAAAACATCTAAACATAAAATAGAGAAAATATGATGATCAATATTTTCTTATGTTATTATTTTTTAATGTTAAAAATCATATAACTTGATTTATTTTGCATTGAACTTTTATAATAATAACATAGAGTTCTAAATATTTGTAAATTCATTGTTAAAAAATTTATGCTCAAAGCTCATATAATTCAGTCAATACTGTTAGTTACTACTTCTATCTCAGGATATAAAAAGTTTTAGAGTTGAACATGATTATTAAGAATAGATAGAATTAAATGAAAAAATGTTGTGATTGGTTAAGAAGTAGATGTAAATAGAAAAAGTAAATGGTGAAGAGTTGTGATTGGTTGTAAAAAGAATGTTAACAAAGAAATTGTTATATTTTATGATAAATTCTGAGTGATAGAAGTTGTTATATTTTAGGATGAAAGAAATATTAAAAAACGAATGAAGTATGAGATAGATTATAGAGTATACAAGTTAATTTATATAGTTATGTATTATTAGTGTGCGTTCGATTCTATTGAATGGATTTATTTCTACAGTGCACTGAACGAATAGATATATTTGGCATAATTACTTAAATATTAAATAAATATTATAAATTTGAAAAAAATAATTTAAATTTAAAAGAAATTTAAGTGTAACCGTTCAGGGATCGTACTTACGGTTACGGAAAACAATGTAGTAGCCAACTCCGACTTTTTACTTTTTAATCTTTTTAAAAAATTATCACAAATATGTTTTTTATAGTTTTAATTTGAAAAATAGACCCTGAGCTCGGCGTCGTTGTTATAGACGTCGAGCTCAGCGCCGTTGATATTGGTGTCGAGCTCGGCGTTTAGCCTTGATGATGTGAAGAACGTCAAAAAAACGTCATGTACTGCGTAAGTTATTTGTTTTAGTATAGGTCGACGCCAAGATCTATGGCGTCGAGCTCGGCGCCAATAACAACGGTGCCGAGCTCGGCGCCAATATCGAAGGCGCCGAGATGTGTAAACTCGACGCAAATAACAATGACGCCGAGTTTGGGGTCCATTTTTTAAATTAAAAGTATTAAAGAGCTATTTGTGATAATCTTGTTAAAAAAAGTCAAAAAGTAAAAAATTTGGTAGCCAACTCAAGAAGCTGATTCAAACTCAAACTCAACCTTAGATGAATTTACTACTACGGTGCTGTTTAGTTTTAAAATTTAGGTGAAAACTTTTTACCCAAAAAGTTTTGAATGAAAAATTTTCACAAGAGGAAAAAAAAAGTTTAGTTGCATGTGAAATTTTTTTGAGCTGTAATAAATACATGATTTGATTAATGCAGCATAAGTGTATGGTGTACTTATTTTCTCATGCGCATCTCTCGAGAGAAAATTTTACCTTTTTGTCAAAACACTTCTAAATTTAAATTTTTTTCATGCTCAGTTTACACCCACATATTTAGTTAAAATAAAAAATAATCAAAATCCAAAAACATTTTGCATTTTGGATAAACAGGGCCTACGTGCCTACGTCAACAATAAGAAAACATGGCATCTTTGTTGCTTTCAAAGTAAACAAAAGTCCATCTTGATTCTCGATCATTAAATAGCAGAATAATAATGGCAGACTTGTCAATCAAATCTTAAGACCTTCTTAGATTAATCACTCCCTAGAATAATTATAGAGGATTTATTTTGCGTCCATTGAGATGTGAAATAAATAACTCTTAACCCCTTACTCGTGGAGATTAACCGAACAATGCCGAAGAAGACTAACTCATTGTACCATTAGTTAGATGATTTATAAGGTGCCATTGCAACGTTAGCTGATATACTATATCCAATCACCTCTCATTTGTTTGCTCCATAGTTTATATGACGCTGCTAAAATTAAAATTTAAAACTTATAATTTTGACTTTTTATCGTATTTTATTTTTTACATTGACTTTTAAATAAACAAAATTATTCACAAATTGTTTTTAAGTTACTAATAAGCCATACGGCTTACAATCAACATAAATGCCAACCAACGGCAGCCTCATGTTTTGGATTTTGAATGTCAATACTAAGCTTTTCTTTCAAAAGAAACTAAGCTATGCTATTTTCATTTGTCAAAGATTTATCTCGTAAACAACAACCAAAAAAATCAACGTATGCCGTTGACTGAATGGATTTAAAACAACATTCTTTTTAAGACTATACAAGGTAGTATATCTATAAATGTGAGTTGGGGTGGGGTATGTGGCGCGAGAATTCCCTAGTTAATGAAAGCTCAACTGTGATGGAGAAACTTAGGGCATGTTTGGTAGAGTTTCTGATTCTATGATTCTCTGATTCTAGATTCTGATTCTTTGATTCTTTTGAATCAGATTTTGAAGAGAATCGAATCGATATATAAAGTAATAATTAGAATAATATTTTAGGTGATTTTCGGATGATTTTGGGAAAAGCTGGTTTCGGTGATTCGAAAAGAAAGCGTTTTAGGTGATTCTCACTTCCTATGTAAAACTGCTGAATCACTTGAAGTGATTATTCTCAGAATCAGTTACAAAATAACCTATTTGACAGAGATTCTATTGATTATGTTAAGAATCAGAAAGGAGAATCTCTATCAAACGGAGCCTTAATTACAAATATAGCAGTCAACATTTAGGATCATGTATATATTCAAAACCCTGCTGGATTCATTTGTCAATCAGGTATATATTCAAGCTGTGAGCTAAATTATCCTACCAGGAGTCATCTCCTCACAAAGATTAGTAGTAGTGTACTGAAGTTATTCAATGATAACACATATAAAACAATTTACCTTTATCTATATACTAATATGAAACCGCTGAAACTAAGCATAAGTATTCAATGAAGTACATCCTAACCATGCCCTGATGAAGGGATGAAAAGAGTCACGGAAATTCCCGATGGCCTCAGTTTTCGATTTTTACCGGCTTTGGTAATGTGAAAATGGTTAACGACGAAAACAACGACGAAAACGAAAATGAAAACAATTTGTTGTATACCGACCTTTTTTTTGAATTTACCATATTTTTATGGAAATTACTGTTTGTTTTTTATCACGGTGCTTATCACATTTCTAAATAGGAAAAAATTTATGGGCCATTCAACATACAGTTTAGAGACCCATTAACTCCTAAACCAATTCCCTAAATTGAATACTCATACAAGATTAAAAAGAAGATAATTTGTAATTTACATAGTATAACCTTCAATGTGTAAAGTTAAATGTGTGATTTTAGAGTTCAAGTTTATGATATTTATTACAGGTTCTCGAATCGATATCAACATGTTTCTGTCCGTATAATTTCGTTTTCGTTTTTTCGATATTTTCAATATCGTTTTTATTTTGGCTTTATTTTTTACTATATTTTCGAGAAACATATGGTTATAAAAATGATAAATGGTTGGGACATTTTCTGACCATTTTCAACCCTATCTAAATTATAGATGGCTAGATGGGCCACGCCGAGGCGTGCCAGCCCACGATGACATTGTTCACCGGCATGGCCCCGCACGACATGGGAGGTGGTGGGCCATGCTGACATGGCCCGATAGCGCGTGTCGTGCCTGGACCGTCGCCTGAGCCCATGGGCTGGCACGGCATGACACGGTTCCTGTACCGTGCCGGGCCGACGGGAAGGAGAGGCTATCAGTCATCGCAAGGTTAGGGTTTGGCGACAGCATGACTGTGGCGGCGGCGGCTGCTGCGGGGGCAACGGGGAGAGGGGATAGGTCAGCGACGAGGAGAGGGGAGAGGTCGGTGGCGACGACGGCACGGACGACGTCGGCGCGGCGTCGGATGATGACGACACAGACGCCGTCGGCATGGCGTGGCGTCGGTGTCGGACAATGGTGGCACGGAGCCGTCGACACGGCGTGGCGTCGGCGTCGGACGACGGCGGCACGGACGGCGTCAGCACGGCAGCGCGAAGAACAGACCCGGTGGCGCGACGACGTCGGTTGCGGCTAGGGAGTGGAGTGGGGAGGCAGAGTGACTACGGCTAGGCTAGGGTTTGAGACATTTGGCCGGGAACACGGCAGGCGGGTCAGCACGGTATGGCCCATCATCGTAGTCGTGTCTAATGGGTCATTGCCGTAACCGTGCCTAGGCCGGGCCGGGTCGTGCGACCTATCTGGCCATCTATAATCTGGATGTCCCCCTCTCTCCATCTCCTATGCAAGCAATTAAGTACTGAAATGAAATAGTTTCAGCGAAAAATGAAGGGAATCTTGCTAACCCATATGCCAGATCCATAAGTTGTTCGGGAAGCACATGGCTTCCAAGGTTTAATACATGTAACCTGGTGTAATTCAGCAACCTTGGGATTGCCACTCATTCGTTTCCCAGTAAAATACTCCAGGAGAGCTAGAATACCTTGATTCTCTTTGCCAACTGGGTTCATCGTTATGACGTTATCATTTGTTTATGTGCCACATAGGAGCGACGACCCTCACTATAAAAATGTTGCAATTGATCTGGCGATTAATTCACTGATGCTATGGGTTTCCGACATATTTGTGAGATGATGAGGAAAACGGAATAAAATAATTTTAACGACAATGAGGAGATGCCACTCCTGCCTTTGGTCGGCGCAACAGGATAGACCGATCAACAAGAGTCATGTAGCTCCTCCTATCCATAACATGCAGCTGAAGAAAACCAGCGTAGACTGTTACAAGTCAGGATCATCTCGTCGTCTAAAATTAGCCGAACAACCCCATCTGTCCAAAAGAACTCCTGAAGCAAGCAATGATGTGTGCACAGGAGATAGGACCAAATGGTTAAGTATCCTGGATGTGTGGCGGTACTTTTAACAAAAGCACAAATCACGGTTGCTTTCGGTCTTGGATTCTGCGGGAAAGAAGAAAAGGCATGCATTCATGCATGTCAGCATGTGGGCTGAATCGCTGAGAAAGGGAGAGGAGGAAAGGATCATGTTCATCTACTAATCTATACATGTGAGCTAGCCCGATCTGATTCGCTAGGAGAACAGATAAAAGGCCTGGTAGGCACAGCAACAATAAATCCCTACTTAATTACGTGTTGACAGCAGAGATCGGGCTGTACAGTTGAGACCAAGACGAGTTCAGTCTTGAAGAACTCAGGTTAGGCTGGGAAGCTGAGACCAAGTTTAATCAAGTTCAGACTTGAGAAACGAAGAATTCGTAAAAGGACAAATAAGGTTCAGATGACTTGAAGATACATAAAGGTTCTAGTTCTAGCTAAGTCTCAACGAGTCATATCCACTAGAACCTGAAAAGTCAGAACATCGCATTCGATCTATACAGGTTCAGCACATAAATTTAGATAAAGAACTCACTTGGGGGTAAGCGATAAGTTAACCATAGCCGCACACGATGGATTGAAGAAGTCTCAGATCTCCGCAGGGGGGAATGAGCCGAGCAGAGCAAAGACACCCACACAGCACTGAATTTCCTCCCGTCGCACTCGTGCCCAACCCAACGCGTACGTAGCTGTAGCGGGGTGGCTGTCTGGCTGAGCTACCAACAAGCCAGTGCAAGTGGGGATCGGTTTTGTCATGTCATTTATGTAAGCATCCGGCCTGAGATTTGGGTGACGCTATCTGATCGCTGACTGCTATAGTGATAGTTATCACGCAATTGGGGATCCATGCACATTAAAAACTATAGACGACAACCCCGATATGCATGGCTCATTGTTATATTGCTATTTTGTCACCTTCGATCCATCGATCATGCAGTGTTTGTATGTACGGCTCTCTTACCCCATAGATTTGCTGCTCAATTTGACTCGACCAGCTGGTGTGTGAGACCCAATCTGGACATCCCATGGTGAATGCTCTTTTTTTGCTGAGACATGGCACGGTAGGGGCAAATTAAAGGAGATGGAGATCGAGCCGTTCGGCCTTTACCGGGAGAGGGCTTCAAGCTGGAGGACGATTTTGATGCCACAACACAAGTTGCAAATACGTAAATGAGCTTCAAAGCAAGCGCGCGGGAATGCCGGATCGAGCACGGCGCCGATGGGATAAACAACACAACAACCTCGTTTGCCAGGGGTGGGTATCACGGTTTTCGCCCTTCTTTTCTGACACAATCAGTCGATATAATCTTTGCAGGGTCGAGCCAACGAGCACCGTGGATGTAGAGTGGCGGAGCCAAAAAAAAATCTTCACTTGGGATCGAGGTAATGAAAGATTAAATATTTTCACAAATTATATAGTATTTTTTAAAATTATAATGGGGATTATGGAGCTAGCCATGGGGTCTCCTGTGTTTTCGTCCTTATAGTAAATGTGGAGTTTTATTTTATGCTACGCAAATGGAGAAATTTAACAATGTCGAAACTTGGTTTCGGCAATATGATTTCTGGGGTCGCAGTCAAGATCGCCAAGCACAATGGGTTAGAAGAAGAAGAAGATTTAGACAAGTTCAGGCCCTCTCGTGAGGTAAATACCTCTCTCTGTTTCGGTGGATTCGATCGCGAGTGTCTTTATTGATCTCGTGATCTAAAGTGAAGGCTAAAAGTTGATCTAGAATCGATCTCGATCTCCTATCGGAATATCCTCAAGAGACGCCCTTACCCCCTATATAGTCTTGGGAGGAGGGCTTACAGATCGGAAACCCTATCTTACTCTAAGTTGGTTTCCTCAATCTTACCAAACCGTGACTATAGCCGATTGCCTTATCTCTATCGGCAATCGTAACACCCAAGTCATGTTTGGTTTACAGATATAGCAAGCGCAACCTACCCCTACCTCCAGTCGGATAAGCTTGCCATGTAGATACCCGATTGCCATAATCTCATTAGTAGCCCCAGAGTCCTTTTCGGTCGACGAGACAACTCGGCTTGGACCAAAACGGCACTGACCAAAAAATCTCTTTTGACCAGAGTGCTTTTGGCGCCAGTGATTCCATCATCTCTGCTGAATCTTCCGAGTGGCTCCAAAGACTGTGAAGGGTTGGAAAGATATCTAAAAAATTCTCAAAAATAAATAGGAGATGCACCTAATTAGGTGTAGCCCCCGACTATGTGGTTAGTCAAAAATAGGCTAATCATATAGTCAAGGACTATAAAAGATCATTCTCATGTAAATGCCTAGCTCATGCTAAAGCAACTATTGAAATCTCATTACTTGACAAGTTCATACTCATCCGAGTGAATTTGTCCGAGTCATCTCAGAACAAATAATTCAATCAACCCATATGGATGAAAAACACTCGGTAAGCTCATGCTTATCCGAGTGAATTTGCCCGAGTAATCCCGGAACAAATATTTCAATCATCCCTCATGGGAAACAAGTTCTTTCAATCGTATGAAAAATATGACCAAGTTATTAAATAGCTTATGCCATAATACTGGTCCCAATCTATAAAGATCTTCACCAAGGTGAAAAAATAGCATCGATCTAATTAATTAGCCAAATGCTAAAAAACCAAACAGCCCTTGTCATCAAGGCAGCTATAGAAACTTAGCCGTTGGTCACCTTCCAAGTTGCATCGTGCTAGCTTCTCATGAAGTCAAGCAAACTGCGGTATGGAAGGATTTTCAAAGGTATAGGGCACTCGGACACGCGCATATTGCCAGGACAAATCTGCTTAAGCTCATCCGCTTAAGTCCCTAAGGACACGCGTCGGGCCACACCTTAGCTGGGCCGTAGATTTTCTTATGGGCTCGGCCCACTCACCAGAAAACCTAGCGCAACCCTCAAATCTTTCTATAAAGGCGTGAGGTCGTCCCCGCCTCTTCATCTTTCAAAAATTCTCCTTTTCACAACACCGTTCATCGGTTCATTGCGGAGAACCCTAGACTCGTGCGCTCCCAAATCCATCCATCAAGGAACTCGCTTTCGCAACAACCGACTTCCATTGCCAAATCTCCCTCGTTCCCTTGTCAAAAACCCAACCTTTTCCGCCGGATCCACTTCTCATCAACACCACTCTCATGGCGGAGGAAAAGAGGATTCCGTTCGACCAATGGGCCGCATCGGACGTGAAGGAAACCACTCTCAAAGAGATGGTGAAGCACGGCGTGCTTCCCCAAAGAAATCGTGGGATGGCGCCGGCGGCGGGGAGGACTTCCGACCCCGAACACCGGTGAGCTCATCGTTTTCACTTCTTTTTCTACTGCGGGTTCGGCCTTCCCACCTCCGAATTCTTAGGGGCTTCGGATTACTATGGGCTTCATCTCTACCATCGAACCCCAACTCGATGCTTCACATCGCTCTCTTCATTCATGTATGTGAAGCCTTCCTTGGCATCCTCCCCACTTCCAACTCTTCCGTCGCATGTTCTATCTCAAACCTCATCCGAACAAGGACCAGCCTTGCGTTGTTGGCGGGCGGGTTTCCAACTCCGCGGATCTCTCCGCAAGGAGTACTTTTCTCTTCCCTTGAAGTCTTCCAATAAGGGATGGCACGCGAGCGGTTCTACATTAGCAACATAGAACCCGGCACTGCCTTCTTCGTCGGCCTTCCTCTGTCCCGAGTCCATCATGGAGCACTGTCCCATAGCCCATGATTGGGATGAGCCAACGAGCTGCTCGCGAAGATCTTGGCGATGAAGCAAAGAGGTCTTCGCGGGGAACAAATCACTCGGCACTTCATCGAGTGCCGGCGGCTCCGATCAAGGAACGGTCAAAGCCGGCCTTTGAGTATGAAGACGGAACGAACCCCATCGGGAAGACCCGGATCCGCTCAAGTACGAGATCCGAAGATCCGGATGTACAAACTCTTCTCGACGGAATTGCGGTTGAGCGGGCCCTCATTCTGCTGGTCCTTCCCTTCGGCATCCACCGACCTCCTCCTCGTAGGCGATTGGTTGCTTGAGTATCTTTCTGTCTTGACATCTTGTTTCTTAACATTATACTCTCTTTCTTCTGCAGGAAAACGCCTCTATCATCTCCAAGCTATACAAGGTGCCTCACAATGACACGCCGCGTCGCCCCGCCAAGAAGCCGGCTGGCGGTATCAAGATCCAAAGCGACCCGGTCGGGAAGCGAGCGGCGCCGAGTGAAGACTCGAACAAGCGCGCGAGAAAGAGGAGGCGATCATAGAGGACTCGGATGATGACGTCCGGCTCCTCCCACCGAGACCCCACCTTTGAGACGATCGCGCGGACAGCCAAGATCCGCCGATCATCCGGTATACTACAAACCGAAGTCTAAACTCTTTCGTTGAAAACTTTCCTTTATCTTTACCCCTGCTGTGTTCGCCTTCGCAGGAGACCCCAGGACATAGATCCTGCCGGAGGGTGAAGGACCGACTCCGGCCGCTGCTCCCGAGGTGCCAAGGCCGGCGAGCCAAAGCCGGAGCCCACAACCGAGTGCGGCGCTCGGGAAACAACCTTTGCCTCCAAAGAAGGATGCTCAGGGAAGGAGCCCTAGCCCCAATGGGACATTCGGCCGGAAACCAAACGGCGGCCGGCATGGGGTGGTCAGCTCTTGCACGGACCAAGTCCCTTTACCCCGAGTGGATATCCACTCGGTCGGAGAAACTTTCTTGATGGAACGACGGACGAGCGGGCATTGGACATGCTAAGTGAGGCGCGGGAGGCGGCGAAGAAAATATCCCTTGATGTAGTGAACAACTTCAAGATTTGATTTGTCTTTCGACTTTGTCTTGTAAATGTCGCGTATCCGTAACATTCTAATGTAGAACTTGTGATATTTTTAGTTTATTTATGTTAATGCCTTGATTCGAGCTTTTGCGTGAAATTTCTTAAGTAGTTTTCGTCAGGTTGTCATCAAGCCTAGGCTCGATTAGGTCATCGGAAAACCCTCGGTCCTTAGACACGAGCTCGAATCGAAGGACATTGAACAATGATAAACCAAATTATGCGCAAAAGTTGATGAGGAAAACTTGAGCTTTATTGACATGTGTGCGGCCCCATTGCTAACTCAAGAAGTCATCTTGCTTGAGGTTGGCGGTCAAGGAAAATATGAGGCCTTAGCCGAATTAAGCATAAAATCGTCGAAGATGCTCGATGTTCCGGAGTTTTCCACCATAGACCCGTCTTCACGCTTTAGCCGATATGCACCGGCCGAGTCACTTCAGCGATTATGTATGGTCCTTCCCATAAGGGAGATAACTTGTGTCGATCTTTGGTGGTGCGGATCTTGCATAGGACCGGTCGCCAACAATGAAAGCTCGTGCTCGCACGTTGCGGCTGTGGTATCTTCTAAGCCCTTGAAGGTATTTGGCCGGCGGGTAAGGGCGCCTCACGGGCCTCTTCCAATCGGGTGAGGTCATCCACTCGGTCGGGGTCGTAGCGTTCATCGTTGAAGGCTGCGAACCGGAGGGACTCATATTCCATCTCGTTTGGCAACATGGCTTCGCGCCATAGACCAAAAAGAAAGGAGTTTGGCCGGTAGCCCGGCCGGGTGTGGTTCGCGGCGACCATAAAACCGAGGGCGGTTCTTGGACCCACTTGCCGGCATAAGGGTTTAGGCGGTTGAAAACGCGGGCCTTGATGCCTTGGAGGACCATGCCGTTGGCTCGCTCGACTTGTCCGTTGCTTTTGGGGTGAGCTACGTGCGTAGCGAGATCTTGATTCCGAAGTCCTCACGAAATTCCTTGAAGATGCCTCCCGTGAATTGAGTCCCGTTGTCGGTTATGATTCTGTTTGGGACGCCGAAGCGGTGCACGATGTTGAGGAAAAAGTCTCGTGCCTTGTCAGCTGTAATTGTGGCGACCGGCTTGGCTTCAATCCACTTGGAGAACTTATCGATTGCGACGAAGAGGTGTGTGAATCCTCCTGGAGCCTTTTGAAAGGGCCAACCATGTCCACCCCATACCGCGAACGGCCGGGAAAGTGGGATTGTTTGAAGCTCTGGGCGGGACATGGCTTTGTCGGGCGAAAAGCGGCGGCCTTCGCGGGTTCGTACGACTTTATCCGCGTCGGAGACCGCAGTAAGCCGAAGAAACCTTGCCTGTAAGCTTTGCCAACTAGAGTGCGTGCTGCCGCGTGGCTTTCGCATATGCCCGAGTGGATGTCTTGGAGTAACTGCTTCCCTTCTTCGGGTGTGATGCACCTCATTAGAATTTCGGAGGGGCTTCTCTTGTATAGATCGAGTCAACCATGACGTATGTTTGGCAACGACGCCGGACGCGTTACGCTTTATCCCGGTCATCCGGCGGCTCTTCTTGGGTTAAGAATTTGATGAGCGGCGTCCTCCGGTCGGTATCGGTCATGGCGACTTCGTTCGTGGTTTGCTCGGTGAGAGTTGTCTTTGCCGTGATGGTTGGTTCGTAGAGATGTTCGACAAAGACGTCGTTGGCGCAACCTCGCGCTTAGATCCGAGTGTGCCGGTTCATCGGCGGCTTCGTTGTTATGTCTCAGTACATGAGAGAGTTCGAGTCCATCAAACTTGTCCTTAAGCTTGCGGACCTCTTGTTGGTAGGCCTCCATAGTGTCGTTTAGGCAAGACCAGTCTTTCATCACTTGATTGACGACCGGTGGGAGTCGCCTTTCCAATAAGCCGTCGTATCCAGTGAGGCGCTAGGCGCATCCATGTAGAAGAGCTTCGTACTCGGGAACGTTGTGTGAGCGGAGAAGTGGAGGTGAAGGACATATCTTAGCCTTTCCCGGTCGGGAAATCGGCACAACTCTGCTCCCGGGCCGGTGATCCTCTTGGATCCGCCGAAGTGCATGGTCCGGTGTTGGATGTCTTCTCGAGGCACGTTCTCTTCTTTGTTCCCACTCGGCCGGAAATCCGCCAAGGCTTGTGACTTTATGGACGTTCTTGCCTTAAAAGTCAAGTCCGGCGGCATTAGCTCTAGGGCCCACTTGGCGATGCGTCCAGGTTGCCTCGCGGTTGTGGATGACGTCGCCGAGTGGGAAAGAGGTGACGATGGTGGCCAGTGACCACGAAAATAGTGTGCTAATTTTCTCGTGGTTATTAGAACACCATAGAGCGACTTTTGTACCGAGGGTAGCGAATTTTGGCTCCTGCCAATACTTCGCTAACAAAGTAGATTGGCCTTTGAATCTTCGAGTCCGTCCTTCCTCTTCGCGTTCGACCACAAGGACCGTGCGACCACTTGGTGAGTGGGAGACGTACGGCAGCGAGAGGTTCTGGGCGAGGCGAGGCCGGGGCGGGTGGCGTGGTAAGAAACTCTTTGAAATCTTCAAAGGCTTGGTTGGCTTCCGCGGTCCACTGGAAGTCATCTGTCTTCTTTAGCGATGCGAAGAAGGGCATGCCTCGTTCGCCGAGTCGGGATATGAAACGGCTTAGTGCCGCCATGCGGCCGGTGAGCTTACGGACGTCTTTACGGTTACTCGGGGTTTCATGTTTAAGATGGCGTTGATCTTCTCGGATTTGCTTCAATGCCGGGATGTGACACCATGAAGCCGAGCGGTTGCACGATGGAACACCGAAAGTGCACTTCTCGGGTTTAACTTCATTCGAAGGCCGGATGTTTGCAAAGGTTTCTTCTAAGTCGGCGATCGGGTCTTCTTTACGCTTGGTCTTGATGACAACATCGTCGACGTAAGCTTCAACGTTCTTGCCGATCTGCGTGCTGGAAACATCTTTGGATCATGCGTTGGTATGTGGCTCCGCGTTCTTCGAGCCAAAAGGCATGGTGATGTAGCAGGCCCGAACGAGCGTGATGAATGATGTCTTCGGGCGGTCGGATTCTTTTAAGCGATCGATGATAGCCGAGTAACGATCTAGGAAGCTCGGGAGTTGGCGGCCGGTGTTGAGTCGACGACTTGGTCGATGCGAGGTAGCCGAACGGATCTTTGGGGCGGCTTTGTTGAGGTCGGTATAGTCAACGCACATGCGCCATTGTCCCGTCTTCTTGCGGACCGGGGCTGGATTGGCTAACCGGTCGGGATGGAGGACTTCTTTAATGAAGCGGCCCAAGAGCTTTGCGAGTTCTTCTTTGATAGCATTCTTTCGATCTGTGCGAATCTGCGTAATCGTTGTTTTATCGGTTTGGCGTCATCTTTGACGTTCGAGAGAGTGCTCGATCACCTCCTAGGAATTCCGGGCATATCGGATGGTTTCCAAGCAAAAACATCTTTATTATTTTGGAGGAAGGTGACGAGCGCGCTTTCCTATTTGGGATCTAGGTCGGCGCCGATTACGGCGGTTTCGAGGGATCCGACGGATCAAGGGAGAACTTCTTGGTCTTGGCGTCGCGGATCCGATTTGGCTATCTTCTTCGGGGATTTCGCCCTGCCGAAGTCGATGCAGCCAATCGGACTTCTTGTTGGCCACGTAATCTCTCGCGAGATTGGGCCATATCGTAGCTCTCCTTATCGCGGTGAAGGCTTGCTTCACGTCGGCTGCGAAGAGTGATGACGCCGTTGGGACCCGACATCTTCATGCAAAGGTAGGTGTAGTGAGGGATCGCCATGAACTTGGCAAGCGCAGGCCTTCCGATGATGGCGTGATATCTTTGTTTCGAAGTCGGCCACCTCAAAGGTGACGTTCTCCGTTCGGAAGTTCTCTCGGGCTCAGAAGGTGGCGGGAGGAGATATGCCGAGTGGTGTTGAAGATAGCCACAGGATAACTCCGTGGAAGGGGCTGAACTTGCCTTCGGTTCGGCCCTCGGAATCTGCATCTCATCCATGGTCTTGGCAAACGGGATGTTGAGGCGCGCCCCCATCGATGAGGACGCGCTTAAGCCTGATGTTGCGGACCACGGGGTCTAGGACGAGTGGATAGCGCCCCGGGTGAACCACTCGGTCAGGGTGATCCGAGCGATCAAAAGTGATGGCCACTTCCGACCATCGCGAATCGAGGACTTCGGGTTGAGCCGCGTTGACCTCCGTCGGTTAGCTTTTTCCTCTTGGACTTATAGGCTAGCGGACCTCAGAAGATGTGGTTGAGCTCCCACTTGGGTCTTGGAAAGGTTCGGCATTTTCAGCCACGTTGTTCTTTTTGGCGCTGATGGGCCGGCCGTCGGCCGGCTTCTTGTTGAGCTGCGCCGCGTATTGTTGTGGCGCTTGTAGATAAAGCGAGTCCTTCGCCACGTGCTTATGATTCGAATGGTGGGTGCACTGGCGTTCATGATTGCGTCGTAGGCGGCGACTCGGGGATGGCGTTGAGTGTTGGAGGTTGCGGCGACTAGGTCCTCGGATCGGCGCTTGCGATCTTTTTGGGCTGGTTACCGTTGTTGCCGCCATCCTTCTTAGGATTGCGGCTTCCTCCCGCTTGCTTGTCTTCCCTCTATCGGGCCGGTCTTGACGGGCGGCCTTAATGGCGTCATTGGATTTGGCGTACGAGTTCGCCGTCTCGAACATTTGCTTCACCGTCTTTGGTGGTTTGCGCCGAACTTCCCGATGAGCGGCTCGTCACGGACTCCCTTCGGAAGGCGGCGATGATGATGTCATCGGTGATATTCGGGATCTTGTTGCGTTTCTCGGAGAAACGACGAATATAATCCTTCGGGGCTCGTCCGCTCGGATGACGTTGTAAAGGTCAAAGTGTGTGCGGGCCTCTCGAAGGTACCTTGGAAGTTGGCGATGAAGTGATCCCTCAGCTCGCTCCACGAGCCGATTGAGCCTCTTGGCAGGCTCGTGAGCCAATTTCTGGCTGAGTTTGCGAGGGCAACGGGCGGTAATTGGCCATGGCTTTGTTGTCGCCACTGCGGCTCGGATGGCAAGGGTGTATACGGTTAGCCAAGATTCGGGGTCGGTCTTGCCATCGTACCTTTCAATCCTGTAGGCTTAAAGCCACTCGGCCGGTGCACTCGGCGAAGTTCCAGTGAAGGCCGGTACTCCGTCGTCGCCGCTATCGGGTGATCCTCCGATCTTCCCGAGTGCGTCGGTCGCGCTCCTGGTAGCGGCGATCGAGGACCTCCCGCAGATCACTCGGCGGGGTCTTCGGTTGGCTGGTTGGATAGCTGGAACTGTTGCGGCGGACTCGGTGGTGGACGGGTGGACGTCCGTGTCGTTTGTCGCGGGAGTCGGCCGTCTCTCTTGGTACTTCGGCGTGGACTCGCGAGGTGGGCCTCTTGGCACAGTTGTCGGCCGAGCGGCTCGGGCCTCCTATAGTCTCCCGACTTTAGAGGTGGAAGCCGGCTCTTGTCGGCGTTTCGGCCACGATTCGTCGGCCTTCGTGCGAAGTGGTGGGATGGCCGTTAGCCGTGGCGGCGATGATGGTCTTGATCTTGTCGAGTATCGGAGTCACGTTGGCGAGCCGTCTCCATGACGGTGTCCAAGAGGGTGAGCGCGGCGACGGCGTTACGCGTGGCGTTTGGAAGATGTTGGTGTTGCGAACCCGCGTTTGGAGTATGGCCTCCCAGGCGGATCGTCCATTGCACGTAGATCTTGCTTCCTTTTGTCGGCCTCGTCCTTGCGTTGTTTCTCCTCCTCGGCTGTCTTGCGCTCGAGCTCCACCCTGGCTCGCTCTTCTTCGGCAAGCCTTCTGGCCATGGCTGAGTCGGACTCGTCCGGTTCGGCCATGAGGACGTCAAAGCACTTCGGCTCACGAGTCCATGCGGCGGTCGGAGTTGTCGGCTTCGTCGAAGGGATGCCGTAGAGGTTGTCGAAGCCGACGGAGCGAGGTATCCATTGAGCTCCGAAGATGAGCGGGAGCCGAATGACGGGAGGATGGCGGCAACCTCCCTTGATCTGGGTAACCGGATCGGATCGTTCGATCAGAGTCGAGCTTGGGGAGTGGGCTCCTCCGAGTGGGTCGCCGTCGACTCGGGGGAGAGAAGCTTGCTGTAAATCTTGGCGGCGTTTGGTAATCCAAACGGCTCTGAGAGGTCTTCCTCTGAGTAGATCGCTTCCGTCGGGGAGGCGAGAAGATTGGCGCAGATTTTGGCGGTATTCGGTAATCCGAATGGTGCCGAGTGAAGTCCATTGTCGGAGGAAGTAGATTGCATCTTGGTCTTCAAGATGTCGTCGAAGATCTCGGCGCTATTGGAGAGCCCGAACGGTGCCGAGTGGGTCTTTCCTTCCGACTGGTTTGAGTCCGAGTCGAAGGAGGAGTCGTTGAAGAAGTTGGCGGCGAAGTCGCCGAATCCTGAAGAAGATCCCATCACGCTTGTCGGCGAGATTGTTGAAGAAGTCTCGACGCGTGTCCCCCTACCTGGCGCGCCAACTGTCGAAACTTGGTTTCGGCAATATGATTTCTGGGGTCGCAGTCAAGATCGCCAAGCACAATGGGTTAGAAGAAGAAGAAGATTTAGACAGGGTTCGGGCCTCTCGTGAGGTAATACCCTACTCTGTTTCGGTGGATTCGATCCGCCGAGTGTCTTTATTGATCTCGTGATCTAAAGGCGAAGGCTAAAAGTTGATCTAGAATCGATCTCGATCTCCTATCGGAATATCCCTCAGGACGCCCTTACCCCCTATATAGTCTTGGGAGGAGGGCTTACAGATCGGAAACCCTATCTTACTCTAAGTTGGTTTCCTCAATCTTATCAAACCGTGACTATAGGCCGATTGCCTTATCTCTATCGGCAATCGTAACACCCAAGTCATGTTTGGTTTACAGATATAGCAAGCGCAACCTACCCCTACCTCCAGTCGGATAAGCTTGCCATGTAGATACCCGATTGCCATAATCTCCACAAATAATATGTCATCTAATACATGCGCCTTTGCTTGTTTTTCATCCAGTTCATATGACTTCTCAAATAGACATGTGTGACTATAAATTTCTTGGTTACATGTCACTTTTTTCTTTTTTTTTTGTTTTTTAGGTCTCTTTTGCCCCTGGTCCACATAATAGGAACAGATAGAAGGGGGGCAGCACCTCCTCCCCGGTAGCGAATCCAGCATCTTGCTGGGGAGCTCATCGACATTGGACTTCAGGAGCACGTTGAAGTTAAGCTACTCCTTGACCGTCTGCTCTTGGGCATCGTTGGCAGCGATGCAAAAGATGCTCTTCGCTTGAGCCTCTCTGGTTGGGACGCCGTTCAGGAGGAGGAGAAGGATGCACTACATCAATTTCATCGACATGCCAAGGAAGGAGGCCATCAGAGATGAAAAAGAAGAAGAAGATGATGACACGCAACCTTGCACTGGGGGCGTTGCCGGTGAACTCGGGCTAGAGCTTGACGAGCTGGACCCCGGTCTACACCGCCAGTCCTCGTCTTCACCGCCGCCATCAGGCCCTACCATTGGTCGACGCCGACGTCACAACGCTCTAGCACCATGGCCACATCCTGTCGTCGGCTTGCCGCCATGATGTCTTTGTAGCCCGTCAAGCTCTGCTGAAGAGAGAAAGGGGGCGGTAGCTCTATAGCAACCGGGGCAAGGAGGCGGACTGATGTGGCGAGGTGCTGCTCTGGGTCTCCTTCCGCTCGATTGATCTATGTACTCTCTCTCTCTCTTCTTGTCATGTGGGCTCAGTGATAAAAGGGAGAGAGTGTCATGAAATCAAAAATTATGGTCTCAGTAGTGTATTTGAGAAGTTATGTGGATTAGATGATAAATAAATAAATACGTCGGAGGAGATTCCAGCGCCCAGTTTATGATCCTAGAGCGAGAAAAATATGTTACATGGTCCCGTCAGCTAGCTTAGTTATATGTCCAGTGCCAGTATATGTCGTTGACAATGTTGTAAAAAGAATACCATTGACAAGGGCAAACATTGTCGTGCTGCATCACATGTACGGGCTGCAGTTGTTCGTAAGATACATGATACTACTACGCAAATAAAAGCAAATGCACTATGCATTATGTAAGCAACATGTTCACAGAAATGACGTAAGCATAGCAAGGGATGTGTTGAGTGTTGTCATTGTAACACGCCAGCTTTTCTCAAAACTTACATTAATTTGGAGGGCAAAGCAAAGTGATGGCTTGAAATACACAATCCAATCTTATTTTTTCCTTTTCTTTGGGAGGTAGATGCCACCTGTATATCCTCTCAAAAAAAAATCTAAATTACCTCTAAATTATTGCGCTAGTACAATATATCAAGAAATTACAAAACTAAACACTTTATTCGTATTAAAATATAATAACAAAGGACCAAATAAAAAAATATATTCATTATATTGGAATATACCCCATCAGAGATTTTATCCTTTTATATTTCTGGATGGAGGAAGCACCTAACCCTTAAACTTTTCATACCGACGAATTAATTAAGACAGCGATTTAACCACACAAACATTTTTTAAAAAACAACACAGACTGTTGAGTTTAAAACAAATAAATAAATGGGAGATAGAAATGGGCTCGTGTGTGGGCGAGCACGCCTTGCGAGCCACGAAACCGTGAACGACATGTTCCTGTCTGCCACGAGTCTGCATATAAATCGACGGAATAAGTTCATCTGAGCTCCCTTAACATTACACCGAATCCGATTTTCGTCCTTGCACACCAAAACCAGATACAACAGGTCCCTGAACTGTCAAAACCAGTGCAACATAGGTCCCTCGGTGGTTTGGAAGGCGGTTTTGGCTGACGTGGTGCCTACGTGGCTGCTTTGACTCGGTCTTTATATGACGTGGCACTGACGTGCCAATTTGATTTTAGAGAAATAATAAAATTTGTGGACCCACCTGTCAGCTACACCAAAAAAATTAATAAAAAATGGTGGGCCCCACATGTCATTCTCACCCCTCCTCTTCTTCCTCCTCTCTCCCTAACTCCCTTACTTCATCTCTCTCCCCTCTCCTCTTCCTTCCTCCTTTCTCTCTCATACTTTTCTTCTCTCTGGGCAGACCGGTCGTCGAGTGGAGAGGACGTCGCCAAGGCAAGGCGGGAGACGACGCCTCCACGCTGCCGCCGCCGCCTCATCTCGCCCCAATCCCCACGCCCAGAACCACACGATAGAAACCCTCGCGCGCTTTGCTTACGTGCACAGGCCGCGCGGCCCGGCCATGGCGGCGGCGTGGGGATGAGGAGGCTGGAAGGGATGGGGCTGCGGCGGCGGCGCGGAGAGAGGGTGGCGGCAGAGCGGGTTGGGAGGGGCACGCCAAGGTGGTGGTGATGGTGGTGGAGGAGGAGGCTGCGCTGACGAGGTGGGCGAGGCGCGGGGTGGCATGGCGACGGTGGAGGAGGGTACTAGTAGTGTGGTGGCCACGGATGGTGGTGGGCTCGCGCCGCTCGCGCGCATCGTTTTCGTTTGCCGGATCGGGTGATCCGAAGCGAGGGCGACGGCGGCGTGGGAGGCATCGTCTCTCGCCTTGCCTCGGTGACGTCCTCTCCACTCGTAGGCCAGGCCTTCCCGGAGAGGAAGAAAAGTGTGAGAGAGAAAGGAGGAAGGGAGAGGAGAGGGAGAGAGAGATGAAGTAAGGGAGTTGGGGAGAGAGGAGGAAGAAGAGGAGGGGTGAGAATGACATGTGGGGCCTGCGTGGGCCTCATCATTTTTTATTAATTTTTTGGTGTAACTGATAGGTGGATCCACAAATTTTATTATTTCTCTAAAACCAAATTGCCACGTAAGCGCCACATCACTGACACGTCATATAAAGACCGAGTCAAAGCAACCACGTAGGCGCCACGTCAGCCAAAACCGTCTTTCAAACCACCTGAGGGACCTATGTTACACTGGTTTTGATAGTTCAGGAATCCGCTGTATCTGGTTTTGGCGTGCAAGGATGAAAAATCAGATTCGATATAATGTTAAGGATCTCAGATAAACTTATTCCTAAATCGACGTACCCCTTCGTCTCGGGCCGCCGCCTCCTCCGCTCGAGACGAGGCCTCGCCGCACCCCGCAGCCGCCGGCCCAAACCCTATGGCTCGCAAAGCGCGACCCGCGGAGCCTCCTACACCGGCGTGGAAGGGCAGGAAACCTCTCCCCTCCCACGCCCCGCCGACCGAAGCAGCCGCAGCCGCAGCCGCCGCCACCGCCGCTCCAACCGCAGACGCCATGGAGGCCGAAGCGGGCGCCGTGGCCATCGTCTACGACGCGCTCCCCGGGCTGACCCTGGCGTTCTCTCCGGAGGGGGAGGAGGAGGAGGAGGCCCTAGGGGGTGCGGCTGCCGACCCTGGCGGCGCGTCGACCTCCGCCTCAGCTGCGGCGGTGGAGGCGGAGGACTCCACCGCGACCTACTCCGTGTTCCGTAACGAGATCACGGCGGCTGGGGACGCGCTCGTCGATATCCCCGCGGCGGATTTTTTCTCCCTCGACGTATCGGCGGCAGTCAAGGACGAGCCGGTCACCCCGCGTGCGTTGTCGCCGCAGCCTGCTCCGGAGGCGACGCTCTCGGGTTCCCTAGCTCCCGCTGAGCAGCCAGCGCAGGGGTCGGAGCGCGCGTGGTTTCGGGGAGGGAGGCGGTTCAGGAGCCCTATGCTGCAGCTTCACAAAGGTGGGGATAATTTCGGCTTTGCTATTTGCTAGTTTGAATGTTGGAAAAGAACTTGATTCATAAATTGATTTGATCAATTAGAGATAGTATAATTCGAATTTTAGCTTGGGTAGGCAGTATGCACACTAACAAGTGACTGTAGACAGGTGATGAACTTGTTTCAATGGGCACTAGATTGTGTGAATAGTTTTGAACTGATTTTAATTTGGTTCAGCAACCTTCTCCGTTCAGCATAGGTGGAGATCGATGTTTTTTTTTAATTTTTTTTTGATATCAAGCTACTCGCAATATGTTCTTTTATAACACTCTTGAAGTGTTGCTCGGAAACTATGGTGTTATAAACTGGAGTGTCTACATGGTGTTAATAAGCTTGAGTCAGTTTATATGGTTTCAGGCTGGACATTTTGACTGATGCAGTACTGACATATTATCTATTTCTTACAGAGATTCTTGACTTCTGTGACTTCATATCACCTTCTGCTGAAGAACAATCTTCACGAACAGCTGCTGTGAAAGCTGTCTCCCATGTTATCAAACATATATGGCCTCAATGCAAGGCATAGTAACACATACTGACTCTCTCGCCACATGCGTGCGCATTCAATCAGCATTAGCTGCAAGTCATTTGGTAATTCTCGTTTTGCATTGCAGGTGGAGGTCTTCGGATCTTTTAGAACAGGGCTGTTTCTACCAACAAGTGATATCGATGTAAGGATTTTCTTTTTGTGCTCTCCAGTGGATTTTTGAGCATTTAACTTGCTGTTCTGTTGAGTTGTATGTACCCCTGGAGCATAACATTTACTTTGATAGCAATGCTGGAATCGACATACTTAACACATGATTGATGGAAAATAGCAATACAGGAGAAAAAAACACAGAAGGAAGATGTAGCTCAGCATGCACTTTTTGTTTTCCTGTTTTGAAGAACGGGGAGGAAAAAGTGGGATGTATATAATTAGCAATATTTACTCAGTTTTCCAGGAGTAAAGTATGAAATATGTTTCTCCAGAGTGATTTTCACCCTTAAGTGCATTGTTAGCTACTCCCACTTTCATATCAAAGGGATACCCTTTTTCTTCTATTTTATGATTATGATTAAAAGGAAACTGTATATTTACAAATGTGTTCAAGTGTTAACCCCTTACTTTTCACCTGAGAACAATGAAATACAAATACATGGAAAATGTACCCTATTTTGGGGAACTCTCTCCTTTCTCTGTGAGTTTATACATGGTTTTGTGATGCAGGCTGTAATATTTGACTCCAGGGTTAAGACTCCACAAGTTGGCCTGTATGCTCTTGCAAAAGCATTGTCTCAGAAAGGGGTTGCTAAAAAGATACAGGTCCCATTTTTCACTCTATTTAACTCTACTTTTCAACAACACTTGGTATTTGCAAGCCTTTTTCTTTTATTTTGTTAAATAATTATTCAGAACAAAGCCAAAGAGACAATTTCTGTCCAACTAAAATATGCATGACGGATAATTAGCTACCTTGAAAGAGACCAAATCCCACTATTTAAACTTTCACTCTGTGCTGCAGTTGTCAGTTATTGTCAATCAAATAGATTCCAGCTTGCTTATTTTTCTGGTGGACCATTTTTTTTCTTTCGAAGCAGGTAATAGCAAAGGCCCGTGTGCCAATCGTGAAGTTTGTGGAGAGAAAAAGTGAAATAGCTTTTGACATAAGGTTAAACTGTGTTTCTCATCAAATATTCCTTTCTTTCTAGTTTTTTGTGGGAACGCTTATGGAATAATTTTCCTTTTTCTTTTTCCAGTTTTGACGTGGATGGTGGACCACAAGCAGCAGACTTCATCAAGGTACTTTGTGCAGACAAATTGACTAACTACTTCATTGGCAGCGTGCTCTCGTGAAGCTAATTTGTGGGGCAAATGATTGCATATATTTTGAACATCATTTTCACTTTGTATTGTAGGATTATGTGAAGAAGTTCCCTGCTTTAAGACATCTGTGTATGATTCTGAAAGTTTTCTTACATCAAAGAGAGCTTAATGAGGTACAATTACTTAAAACTATTAGTCGGTCCATTCTAATAAATAGATAGTTTGTAATTATGGCATCTCCAGATTTCTAATTACCATTTCACTCTTTTTGGTAGGTCTATACTGGTGGAATTGGTTCATATGCTCTTCTCACTATGCTGATCACACATTTACAGGTAAAACTGAGTCTGTTTTGTACACTAACGTGATAGCGGCCTCTTTTTGTAAAGTCCATCTAACGTGAATACCTGAATTGATTTGAGTTATAATTCCTTAAGAAATGGTTGAAAGGTACACATTTTGTTTTTCCTGACATTTGTTTTTTCTTATAAATATTTAAGGCACCTAACAAACATAAATTCGGGTTGTTTATACACTGCATTGCTACTTTGTTCACTGATTCAGTCTACCATATCTTACTTACTATGGATAACTGAACTTTAGTGCTAAGTGTTCTTTTTGTTAGTTGGTCTGGGGAGGCAAAGATATACTGGGGTATCGTAAAAAGGAGTACAATTTGGGGATTCTTTTGGTAAGCAATACTTGTTTTAGATGTTCCATAGTAATGCAATGGTTTACATTACAATGCTTTGATTTTCGTTGCATGTAAAGTTCCATTTCAAATATTCATTCCATCGTGGTATTCACCATAATGCATATTACATACTTCTTCCGACTATATCATTCTCAAGATACACTTTTTTACATTGTCTTTGCTAATGGAAGGACATGCATTCTCTTTATAATTATGGGGGCATGACACATGATTGCAGCTCTTTATAGAGTTATTTTTTCCCCTCCATGGCAGATCGCATTTTTTGATTTTTATGGACGCAAGTTGAACAATTGGGATGTTGGAATATCATGCAATTCTGCAAGGACCTTTTTCTTGAAGACCGATAAAAAGTAAGGCAGTGGATTTACTAGTGGGCTTATGCCAAATGAATATACCATAAAACTATGAAAAAAATTTCAGTATTTTGTTTGTGTATTGCTGTAGAACAAGAATAATCTCATTTGCTTCTAACTAGGCCATTCTGTTAAACACTTAAAACTATTGAAAATATACTCTGTTGTAAAGATTGCTAGGTGAAATGTCATTATATAACTGAAATAAAATATGATGAGGGTGCAACTGTTTTAGTTGCTAAAATTTTGACTTCTTTGTTGTATAAGCCGTGGAACTTGTTTACTGATCCTGTTTGTGACTTTTTGCTTTTTAAGCTTTGCAAATCCTGATCGAGCATACCTTCTAGCTATTCAAGATCCTATGGTATGATCTTTTGCCCTTCCCTTTTAATCTTGGTTAGCTTGAACATCTCCAGCTTCAGTGGATTTACCTATTGATTTTCTTATGGCCTAGGTACCAGATAATGATATTGGGAAGAATTCATTTAACTATTTCAAGGTATTATTTCGTATGATGTTGTTTGTGCTGTGGTTGTAATACTTGAAGTGTTATTCGTTTATTGTTTCATAATAATATATGCAAGCAATATTGATGAAAACGTTCTTATCTTAAAAATGAGCCTGTTTGCTCTCAATGCCTGTTTCCTGGGTATGGTGCTAACATGGTATCTCATAGCAATTTGGCTAGGTTATTACTTGTGTTATTTGAGCAAAGTTCCGTGGTACTCTGTAATGGTTTGGTACCCTGTCCCTGTCAGTATTACAGCATTTTGTTCAGTGATAAATGTCCCAGAGTGATAGTCCATGTTCTGTTTAGGGTAATCAATCTGAGGTTATCTAAGGGCATTAAAAGTTATGTCCTCAAGTTGTCACCTGTCCTGTTCCTTTTTTGGCACCGTTGCACGTTCGTTGCCAAAGTTCTTTAGGTTTTTGGACCAAGTTTCTTGAAACCATAGGAGGCGGTGAAGCTGGAACATGGTATAAACTGTACCCTTTTTCTGTCACCAGAACTAGTTATCTTCTTTAGTTTCAAACCTGAAGCTTTTGCATATCTAGATTCTGGAGTTAGTGTTATACTGGAGTTTCAAATGTTGTGGACCTTCCTGGTATATTAAATAAATGGGAGGTTTAAGTAGGGTGGTATGGCCCCTTCAAAACAAGGATTGGAAAACTGGAACCTAGATGGTTCTGGTTTATTTGCCAATGGTCAAATCTTAGTTTACAGAATATAAGTGAACTCCTAGAATTTGCAACATAATTACTGGACGTTGATGTTTGAAGTGTACTGTCACTTTATCTATCGTGCGACTTCTATGGGAGCTTTTGGCATGTTTACAAAAAAAAAATATAAATGCTAAAATCTGATTGAGTAATATTTGTTAACTGCTGCAGGTGAAATCAGCATTTTCGAAGGCTTATTCTGTGTTAACTGATGCTAACTTGATAACAAGCTTGGGGCCCAACAGGAGCATTCTGGGTACCATTGTCAGACCAGACTCCGTGCTCCTAGACCGGAAAGGCTGGAACAAGGACGCCATGATACCTGACATGTTAACAGAACCCTGGGAACCATTACCCCGACAGTTTGACAGCGATAATGATGCAGTCTATAATTGGCATGTGATAGATGATGAACCACTGCCCAGGAATAGTCAATACAAATCGGAGGACACAAGTCCATCACCTACGCAAAAACGGAAGTCCAAACCAAAACAGAGATCGCGGAAAAAGGCCAAGGCTGATTCTTCGAGTGGTAACAATGCTGAAAATGGTTTCAAGCTGGGGAAAGGATTAGCACAATGTGATAGATCGCATCAAAGTGCAGGAAGCAGCAGACGGAGCAAAGGGCCGAGAGAGTATGACAGATTTACAAATACCCTCCCACAGTATACGCAGCACATTAGTAGGTGGTGACTTTAGGCTGTTACTGATAGCATTTACAGTACAGTTTGGGAGATCCCACAAAGTTTTGACAGGCAGAAGAGAATATTATGGCGTCTTGGCAGACGTCGAAGTTCAAGCAGCTTTCTGTAGCCCAAGGGTATAATTTATTATTTATTTGTTTGTGTAAGGTTATGCAGCCCTTTGTAACGCAGATGAAACCGATATCTTCAGTTATGTTATCATTGTATGAACTGCTGCAATTTTGCCAGCTAGTTTGTGGTAAAGTTTCATATTTACTTTTAAAATTATCTTTGGCCGGAAAACGTGAATTCATAGTTTATAACATGACGACCTGAAAAGTTGGAAGTTTTATTGAATGAAAGAGGAGCATAGTTTGGATTGTCGGAGCTACCAATCACAACTACATACATAATTGGAAGTTAAAGTATGCAAAAAGGGTTCTACTTGCTTTTCCCAGTCTAGAAATACTCGATTAAATAGTTCTATTTGTCGTTGCACCAACGACACTGCAAGCTTAATACAGCTAGCTGCCTTCTTTTACTACTTATTCTGTAGCCTCTTACTCGTTATTCTTTCTGTACAGTTCAAATCCTGGGGGAAGAATTCCAGCCTTTCCTAATCAGCTCAAAAGACGAAAAAAAACAATTCTAACGAGGATAGTATATCGAACTGTAGTGGTACATGTGGAATACATGATAATCTCAGCTATCGAGCAGTTTGTGTTCAAATATAAGGCTCTTGTACCTTTGCTCTATTTTCTTTGTACAATGGGGAAAAGAAGTCTCAATCAACAATATGACAGATTACATAAGCATTGAAAGTGAAAAACGCTAACCAAAAGAAAGTAGTAAGAATATTGTAAGGCCGCCCAAACAAACAGCTGACTAGATCAAGATGGTGTAAACTCGTCAAATATATTCATACCGCAAAGACATAAGTTTACCAGGTTACAAGCAGATATGTCCATTAAAAGTGAGGACATATGCCAGCATCATCACTTGACTAATCTACCATTCTTATTCAGATTGACCCTTCAGCTGAAAAAAAGTAGAAGGATTCGCACCAATCTGCTGGCTAATTAAAAAAAGGAAGCCAGATTGAAGCGCCCTTATGAAGAGCTGATAAGCATCCAGTCATATTAGAAGTGGAGATAACTTATGAGACCAGTGGAACACCTCAATATGACTTGTGCATTCTGCACTAACCTGACCATTCTCGTGGGGATGTAACATTGCTACCTGCATTGAGCTTATCAGCCATGGCAACAGAGTCTGCAGGTTGGGCTGCAGTTACCACTGGGAGAGCTACGCTCTCGACTCGATCCAGTGGATACCCTACCATGCTAGCTGTTTCAAACATATTTCCAAATGGCTGATTATGCACAACCTGAGGTCCCAAATGATGAAATGCCATCGGAGCACTCGTTGGATGCTGAGGCAGAACAGCAACAACAGCAGCAGCACAGTTAGAAGGATTCTTGAATGTGGCGTTGTAGGTTTGGCCACTACCATGAATGGCATAAGATGCCACACTACAGTGGTTGGGCTTGCTTGGTTGAAGGGGGCATGAGCTCAGGCTGTGTGGCTGCAATGGTTGTGGCTGCTGATGTTGGATATTAAGGTCTGTCGATGGAAGCAAAACTGTATTGCCTTGGCCATAAAAAGAAGGCATGGCTTCATGATGCTTCTGCTGAGGTGAAGAGTATGGTGAGTGCACGACCATGTTTCTCAGAAGTGGCTCCGTGGTAGCACTGGGAGGCTTCTGAGAAGAGTATGGAGGATACAAGACTGTGACTTGTGGAGCACTTTGAGCCTGAGGAGATGATGTTTGCTGTTGAACTAGCTGTGGTGGAACTTGCTGAATATTGTATGGCTGCGGTTGCACCACAAGGGGCTGTGTTCTCCATGCTTGTGGCTCAACCTGCTGAGCAGGCAGATGTAACCTTTGATCGTGGGGTTGAGGGTATAATTCTGTCACCTGACTAGATTTCTGAGGTAGGTCAACTGCAACCCTGGGTTCAGGATTCTGGATTCGTGGTTGAATAACTTGTACCGCAGATTCTGATGGTTCACTCTCTGTGCATTTAATAGGATTTTGGCTTTGCATATAGTACACGGCAGCTTGACTCGGCTGCTGCTGATCTGGTTGTGTGCTCAAAGAGACAGGCACTACTTGGTGCAAAATATAACCATTGCTGCTTTGAACTGGCACAGCAGGAGACTGCATTGCATTAACTTGGTGAAGTGGCACGAAAGCAACCTCATGTTTTGCAACTTGTGTGCTGTGATCATTTTCCCTTGCTCCGAATGTTGAGAAAGCAGAGGCTTCATTTGCTCTAGCAGGGAACTCATGCGCTATTTGAAGTTTGGAGAACTCGTTCGGTGTGTCTGAAAGCTCATGCTTATCCTGCAGAATCTGTAGAGATTTTTGAACCTGTTTGCCAGAAAAAAAAAGATTGAAAGAGTGTTACAAAATGATCTGAATCTCACGAGAACAGTAGGTTGACCCCATTGAATTCAATTGTAACTAGTGAAAAAATTGCAGTATGACTCCTTAAGCATGACTGAAAAAAACAAAAATTGAAATGCAAATAGCACTGTTAACCATCAAAACCAAAAGGTCAAGCTTCAAATCTGAACATTGCATCAAAAAGTTGCAAGCCATAGAATAATTAATTAATTAATTTTTAAACAACTTATTACTTTACCGTGCGAGATGGATCAATGTGAGTAATTCGAAAACATCAAACAGTTTGGGTGCAAGTAATTCCGTTGACCGTGCAAAACGTGCATGGATCTAGAGCCAGAGCACCCACCTGCCTCAGATTCTTCTCGAGGCACCGGAAGTTGACCGTCCCCTCGCTGTGGTAATCCATGACGTCGCTGCGCAGCTCCCCGATGGACCTCTCGAGCTTGTAGCAATAGAGCTCCAGCTGCGACAGGCGGCCGCCGATTCCCTCGAGCGAATGCAGTAAACCCTCGGCCTGCTTCTTCATGCACTCCTCCACGGCCGCCATGACCGCCTCCTTGGTGTAGCTCTCCTGCCCCCCGTACACGTTCACGAACGTCCTCACCATCCTCTTCTCCTGCTGCAAATCCTGCCCATTCCCCACACACGCACAGCATCAGAAACCCCGCGCAAGTCAGTCGAGAAACCGGAAAGCTTTCAGGGCTCTGGCTACCTCCGGGCGGCGTCGCGACTGGTCGAAGGAGCAGCGAGCGGCGGCGGGGTCGGCGGGGAGGCCAAACGCGCCGGAGACGGAGGCGGCGGCGGGGCGCGCAGGGGACGCCATGGTGGGGGCTCGCGGGAGGCGGGGTAGCTAGGGTTTTGGCCTGGCGGGAGGAGACGAGACGGTGGAGGAGAGGAGTCAGGAATCCGAGGCGGAGGAAGGGGCGAGGAAAGTGAGAGCCAAGCTGGGCGAGGCGCAGTGCAGCCTCTGTGGAGTGGAAGCCAAGCACCCAAAAAGCAGAGTGGTACTACTAGTAGTAAAACAGAGCGAGAAGTAAACAGATCCGGTGAAAAAAAAAGTGTAAAGAGAAGCGGAAGCAGAGGAGGGAAGCAAAGCAACGGGAAGGGGTGGGTTGTTCGCCGGGTTCGAGGCGTTCGGGAGGAACAATAAAAACGGGGCGGAACGGAACGCGTGGGTTGGTGGGTGGTGGACGACCCGCGAGACGCGACCCACTTGGGGCGTCGAAATCCGCGGTTCCCCGTGAGATCCATGGGATTCAGTGGCAGACGCTCCTACGGTCGCTTGCTCGCTCCGCGCGTCGGCCGGTCGAGCCGAGCGTTTCCGCGCGGTTGGTTGGTTGCGGGGTTGGGGTCGGGTAGAATGGGCTGCGGTGCGCGCGGCGTCCCTGTCCGCCTGAACCATGTGCGCGATTAAAAACTGCGGGTAGCTGTGTATGGGTGACGACGTGATGTCTGCTTGCGAGGCTTTGCACGCATCTGTGTCGAGAAGGTTGGGGGCGTTGTGGGTGGGGCAGGTGGGACACATCCAATGGCTCCACCGCCGTTCACTCGGCGCACGTTTGGCAAAACCCACGCACAGGTCGATCTCGCAATCTGCCGAGCTGATGATGGTTGCCTGCCGAGGAAAGGAGCAGCTGTGGCCAGATTCTCCCCGTACGAGATAACATGTGGCGGTTAACGGCGAGAGGGACGCGATCGCCTGACGAGTGACGAGGAAGGGGAGGCGACAAGAAGGCCAAGGGCGGAACCGGATAAGGCCGACCCCTGATGTCGAGTTGCGAATGGGTCTTTGATCTGATCTTAATTCTCTAATTCTAGATTTTATTTTAATTCTCTAATTCTAAAAATTTGATTATCCTGAATCAGATTCTAAAAAAATCAAAATTAATATAATAAAATAATAATTAAAATAATATTTTAGATAATTTTTAGGTGATTTTTAAAAAAACTGGTTTTAGATGATTTTCTATGTAAATCCACTGAATCGTTTAAAATTTTAAAATGATTTTTCTCGAATCGATTCTAAAATAACCGTTTGATAGGAATTTCTATGATTCTTGATATTCGGGAAAAAATTCCTACCAAATAAGAATTTAGTATCAATAGTAGAAGGATTATTTAGTACCAATAGTAGAAGGATTTTTTTACTCTTTCGCTAAACCCATACTAATGGTAGAAGTACTTGTAGGTCCACCGTGAGGTAGAGTGGAGTTGGTCCATCTTCCTACTTACAAAGTATAAACAAACCTACTCATATACACATCAGATACGTTAACTAATAAATTTTATAAAAATTAATTTTAAAAATATACAAATACTTTCAATATTATTGTACTTATATATAAAGTTTTGTCCTCAAATTTATTATATTTAGTCTAAAAGATATTATTGAGATTTATCGCTTGTACTTACAACATGGGATGATTTTCGGTTGATTTCATGCACGCTGTTATTGATAATCTTGGCCTTTTTTGTTCCGGACGTGGATTTGGATCCAATGAATTTAGAAGACAAAGTTAGAGGTGCATACAATTATGGTTTGTATAGTGAACTGTATATTATATTATACTATTATTACAATATTTTCATCGTACCAATTCTAAATTACGGTAATACTTTCCAGACAAATTGTCGTTTGGGTTAAGAGTAATTGCCAACTCATTGGTTGTTTGCTCATGTATCTTTTGTTTTAGCCCATGGTACAGTTAGTTAGCTCTCTTGTCTTGAAGATCTAGAGATGTTGCTTAGAACTGAATTGTTTTAACTTCTCTTTTTTTGTTTTTTAGTTGTAGTGAGTTATGATATAAGATGATATAGGAGAACAAATAAGTATATATTTTTTATCTAAAGTCCTATGTTGCCTTGCATTACTGGGATAAACCTTTTTGTTTTGGCTGAGGTGAACATAAAATGCATTATCAAGTTTTTTTTCGCTAGGTAACGTGATAAATGGTATGTCTCCTTTGCATAAAAAACTAGGTTAATTGAAATTTTGTAGTAAGTGTTTGATCCTACCACGTATATATTTATTACCCTCTTTTCGGACCTCTCATATTCTTCTTATATACAATATATTTGTTTTCTCTTTTATAGACGTGTCTATTTTGTCCAATATAAAAAATGGTTTTCGCGGACAAGCCCTTCTTTAGCCTCTAGGCGGACCGTAAATGACATGCTTGGAACTAACCGATCACCTAGCTCCTTCTCCACTCTTAAAAAATTTATAAGTCATCTCTCCCTCATCCTCTTCCCTACTCTCCTTCTCACCTTGTCCTCAACCGGCCGACAACGTGTCCTCTCCCCCCTTCCCTCGCTTCTCCCCCTTTCCTAGCGGCCGGCACGTGGTGACGATGCGTGCTTATGGGGACAGCGAGGGCGGCAGTGGGATTCAAAAGATGACGACGAAGGGAAGAGTGGCCACCGGCGTGCCCTCTCCCCACTTCTCGGTGGCTGGTGCGCGGTGATGGGCGCGCGCTTTGGGCGGCGATAGTGGGCTTCAAAAGACGGCGATGGAGGCGGAGCAACGAATCCGTCGCCATCGGCCTCGGGATGCGGTGGATCCATCGCCATAGGCCTTGGGGACGGCGGAGCGGTAGGAGCGGCCACCGGCGCACCCTCTCCTCCCTTTCCTCGCCTTTCCCCCTTCTCAGTGGCTGGCGTGCGGCTGGAGAGGGCTTCGGAAGATGGCGGTGGCAGTGACAGTGGGTGGATCCGGCGGTGGGTAGGGAAGCTTTTGTTTGTTTTTGCAGTCTGCCGGCATAATGCTTCGTATGCGAAAATCATGTTTTCACGATCAGTTGAACTGCTCTTATGAAAGTATCGCTATTTGTGCAGAAACATGGGGCAAGCAGGTGGTACACCCGTCTACGAAATATAATCTAGACGTTTGAAAAAATTGTTTCCGTAGCACAGTGATCTATGACAGCTCGCAGTATACAACCATTAAATCCATCACACCATCCAACCTCTCAATATTCTCCTTTCTCTCGCCGGCTCACTGCTAGTTCTAGCCCCATCATTGTCCCATCACACTAGGGTTTTTCAAACCGTGAAAACCACCGGAAAACTATCGGGCTTATCGCAAGGGTGCGAAATGGCTTTTGTGTGGTTTTATTTGAAGAATTTCATGTGAATTCAAAAATTTTTTAAAAAATCATTGAAAAAAGTGGTTGTAGATCTTGATTTTATAAGTATTATGATAATTTTTTCATGAAAATAGATAAATTATCATCGTTAAATAAATCATTGTCAGTCTGCGGAGAAAGAAAAAAATAGTGTACTGTTGTACATAGCCCATCCAAGGCTCATCAACACCTAAATATCTTCTTCCTTCTTTCTACCAGACAAGAATGAGACAAGCACATATGCTCTTCTCCCCCTTTCATCCTCCCAGCTCAAGCCACCGCCATCGAAGGGGAAACCGTGCGACAAGCGAGGGAAATCACGGCGGTAGCTCTGGTAACCGCTTGGCCAAGGACAAAAGCTCAAAGACAGATTCAGACGATGGCGATGGAGACGATAGGGACGATGGAGGCAATGCTGGTGGACAAGCTGCCACTACTGCATCTACAGGAGAGCAATCATTTCAACAGCGCGGTGAAACTTCCATGGCTCCGATACATTTCACAGGTACTATGTGAACTATGCAATTGTTAATATCTTGCTTTTGACATATCATTGCTTTCTAATCGTTCCTGTGTACCACTCAACAGTTGAGACTTAATGTGAAGTTCTGACATCTCCACGCCACACTACAATGAGGCAGGTGGGACAATATCTATGGCCAAAGTATTCGTCCCAATCGAGCTACATCGACTTTAGCTCATCTAGTGTGGATAGTGCTTATCCAACCTACAACTACCATACACCAGATGCGGCTGACAGTCCTCCAGTCACTTGGCTATACGAGTGGCAAGAGCCGGAGTGGTACGCTCAAATCTACAGGCAATGGCAAACTACCGTTGCCTGGACCGGTCAGAGTTGGAATAAGTACAAGACAGAGTTGCTGCGAATAAATGGGTTGATGGTAATGTCTACCGAGGAATACGCCTTGGCTTATAGACATTGGAATGAGTAGACTGCATATCTACAGACATGAAGGTATCCTCTCCATCATTTTTACAACATATATATTTTCGTAGTATACTCTAATTGCATTGTGACTTTGTGATATGTGCGAAATATGCGGGTGCTCACCTCTTTGGACATGAAGCCTGCAATGACTTACTCCTGTATTTATTTATGAAAAACTTATTGTCTCCTCAATATGTAACTCTATGACTCCATCTGAGTATCTGGTTATCTGTAGGAACTTCAAATTATTTCTATTTGCATCTCATTTTAATTTGTTCCTATTAAATGTCACAAAATTATATTTATCACAAAAAAATATTAATGCACATATCATACATATTTATAAGTAATTTTAGTATTTTTTTCAAATTTTTAACATGTCAAAAAAAAACAAAATTTCTTACTGTCTGCAAAGAAAACCGCGATATGTGGTGTGGTTTTCTCGCGGTTTGAGCGAAAACAGCGGCACGACACCTTGATTTGAATTTGGTTCAAATTTAAATTCTGTCACTGTTCATTTGGGCACGGTTTTCGTGGTAACCGTGGTTTTCGCGCGAAAACCGTCCTACTGCCAGAGGTTGATACGGTAGGCCAAAACGGTTTGGGGAACCCTGATACCACTACTCGCTCATTTCCCTAGATGAAGATCATATACTAAATCCAAGGGAGTTATCGTCCTCGAGGGCTATAATCGAGCATAATAACTTTATGCTACGAGAAAGAAACGGTGTATCGTTTTAACGGAATAGATAAGAAACATGACATCAACATGATGTCATAGATATCGAATCTTATTCTCTGGTATCAGACATTATACTTGGTAGGTATTAGATTTGATATTTATGTATTATGCTGGCGTCAGGAGGACGATATTAGATTTGGTGCCTCTAGGAAGAAACATGATTTCCTGTAGCTATCAAATGTATTGCTAGATATTATGCTGACGCCATCATAATGTTAATTATTTTGTTCGGACAGTATATACTAACCAGACGATAAAACAGCTGAGACCATGAAAAATATACATTTGAAAATTTTAGAAAACTTGTCAGCCTATAATCAATAACTAAGGTGTAAAAGAATATTGAGACCATGAAAGATACATTCGAAGTTCACGAAAAAGAAAGAATGGGAGAGGACGTAATAGCTGATAGTTCAATCGCATAATGGGCCGTGACAAAGATCAAAACAATCTCCATATATCTACTGATAAATACATTCAAAGTTTTCGAGAAAGAAAGAATAAGATGGACAACATAGCTCAATCACATAATGGGCCGTGACGAGATCAGAAAACAATCTCCATGTATATACTACGACACTAGTACTTTTCTCGCCATTATCTAGTACTAGTTGGTCTGTGGGTAGTGCTGGAAAATGACGTATTACGTGATCAAATAAAAGACTTTCCTCTATGCATGAATGAGTAGGCGGCCACGAGGTACGCCGTGCACGGTGCATCGCATACGGCATACAATATATACTCCTATGTAGCAACGGTCGATGTCACTTTGGCCGTAAAGCTCGCAATCTTTCGCTAGCTGACCAATGTATCTGGATTCTATAAGAACGCCTTGCCGCATCAGTATGATCGAGATGTGCACTTTAAAAAAATAGTACTTCCCCCTTTCAAAATTCTCATATTTTATTTTCTGATTTTCCTAAATAAGATTGATATATTTATGGTCTACATACATCCACGACTTAAAATTGTCTTTTTGATGTTAGACTAGCAAAATGTTCGTGCGTTGCAACGGAATGACGATACGGGGAGGGAAGCAGGCGGAGGATTAAGGTCCAGGCGGCGGCGCGGGAGCTCCGAACGGTGACGGGAGGGAGGGGCACAGGCACGGCGTGGATGGGGACAGAAGAGAGGGACGCAGGATGTTTTTTTCATTCAAGCCATCTCTTTCTTTTTAACATAACTAGGTTAATTTTATAAACAAAAGTATTTTCGCAAAATAACCCTTCTTTCTTTTTTAATTGGGTTTTTTAAAATAGTCAAACGGACAGTGGGTTAATTTTAAAAAAACTGAAGAGGTTTTCTGTAAAATAGCCAGACAAAACAAAATTTAGGATTAAATTGTTGTTCACAACACAATACATATATCTTAATACTTATTGGTCCATGCATACGTATAAACTTATTTTTTTTAAATCTTTGTGACTTGAGGTGGAGAGAATGCTATATATATATATATATATATATATATATATATATATATATATATATGGATGAAAACTGTTCGGGAACTTTTCAGTTTCCGGACCTGTTTTCAAAAAAGAAAGTGTTCGTCAAGTTCTTTTTGGAAAGTTAAAAAATGGAAATAAATTCGGAATTTTTCTCAGCAACAAAAATAAATATGGTAAGGCTATTATCTGAAGGAAACTAGAATTGGTCGAAAACTTTCCGAAAACTAATTCAGAAACTTTTCGAAATGAAATCGGATTTTTTCAAATCGAAAACAAATTGCTTTTTATATACAGATGTTCAGCCTTTTATGCTCTAGATGTTCATATTTAAACTAAGTATTGAGTTGATTAGTTGAATGGAGGTTTTTTTAGTCCGGTATTTTAGATCTATTTTTCTTTTGCCTAATTACTATTTTTTATTTTTAAACCATGACATACTACTTACAATTATAAATAAATATAGTTATTGTTTATTATAATTTTCCTAGAAAATGAGGTGCACAACTAAATATATTTATTATTAATTAATAAAAAGTAGAAATGTCAATTTATTAGTAAGCTACATCTCTTCGTTCTTCGTCGTTTTGAGGAGCTCCATTAGAGTTGTTTCTGTATTTCAATAAATATTTGTTATCGTATTCTTTTCGTGTTCGTATTTATAACTCGACTCCATTTTCATATCAGTGTTTTTGATTTTGATTCAATTTTTAAAAAAATACAAAAACAAAAACCGTAGACTTGGTTTCTGTCCGTTTTCATCTTTTTTGCGGAGGTTTTCATCCCTATCTAAATAGTGATAAAATGGAAAGGCATGTACGTAGTTTGGTAATTTGACTCCGTACCGACGAGGCAACGAGTTGGATATAATGGCAGATTGGGAATGGATTTCCCCTTCTGATTCCACTCAAAGACCCAGTGGACGACTAGCGACTAACCAACTTTGGCAAGTGCTGCCAATAAGATTTGACTCTGATGATCATTCGTGAGTCCAGGTATCAATCTAATCGTCGTACCACTTAACATTAGGTAGTGCGACTTAATATTAGTAACGATCAGTATTAATTAAATCAGCTTCTAATCTTAAGTGCATGTAAAGTACTAACTGAACTGGCACAGAACCATTGCACAAGTGGTGCCTCTGCTCAATGTAGGAATCCGCGGACGGACTGACCACTGAACCGGCCGTTTGGCAGTTGGGTGTTGAGGCAGTTGGTTTGCCTGAGTAGGTTGTTGGTGCATCATACTCCATAACCCACTTGGCTAATGGTCGCCAGCGAGATCCGACGCCTGCAGCGAGCATGCATGCAGACGGTTTCAGTTCTCGCCGGACACAGTACTGGCGACGATGACAACGTGCAATGCGATGGCCGGTGGTGGCAGACATAATTTCTTTGCTTAATCTGCTCTTAATTGCTCTTGCATCGATCTATCCATGGGCACGCAGCGGAGGGCTCCGCTGTATCTCCGTGTTCCGTTTACACATTTCCATCTCATGGCAAATTGGCATTTGGCAATTGGCATTTGGGAGGAGCAAAAAGGAAGATTCTGGTGCTTTTTGGGTCGATCTCTCGCGCTTGTCAGCCGGCACTGGAGTTGATTAATTTAGTTTGGGTATTTTACTCTCTTTAGTTGCCCTGCTTTTCTTCATGCACGCACGTAATCACTTTCCATATTGAGCATAGCCGTATGCACTTGTTGACCTGTTGTTCGTCAGGGATCGATGATGTAAACGTCAATTTCAACAGGTGCTGCTTTACCCTGCAGAAAAAAGTGCTTTAGTAATGTTTACCACTTTATTCACATTACACAGACGATGAGGTAGTCCAAATATTGTTTGACATGCGTATGTGCAAGCTGCTGGAAGTTTTTCACATATTAGTTCAATGCAGGTGTTTCGCTACGGATTAAAAAAATATTAACACTTGTTACGAATTAAAAATATATTATAATATTGACAAAAATAAATAAAAAATATTTGCGATGAAATATGTTTACTCACCTTTTTCCTATAGGATATTTTTACCTTAACTTAATTTGATTTTATAAGTGGCCAGTCATTAATTAGATTTGATTTTAATATTAAGAAGTTTAGAGGGTAATTGTAAAATTTACGATGAGAGTAGGCGGAGCAACACTCTATCACCATCACATTACTCTCTTTTAAAAGGAGAATAGATAAGTCTATACTGTTATAAAATCAACTATAATATATACCTTAGAAGCCAAATATGGAAGAACGCCGTAGAAGATCCAAACTGATCATGACACCAAGACACGAAATTTGGGACAAGTTTCAGCTGAAGCCTATATTTCAAGGACACCGATTACGAACGCTTGTCTTTGATTCAACATATTATAATGTATCCAAGTATCCATGACTCTTAATCAGCTAGGCCATCGGCTAGTCGTACCCGCTACTGTCGTCTTATGGTTACAATCAGTGTTATCTCTCTTTTTAAAAGAAAAGCTAGGACAAAGTATGATTCTATTACTTCTTTATTATAACCAATTTTATACATATATTCAACACTAACTCTAACAATATAGCCACATCTCTAAGAAAATGAAATGGGAGCTCTAGCCTTAAGTATTACGGGTACACGCTTTACCACTGAACTCACTATATATGCATATATAAATATATACTATCTTTTGAGATTAAATTAAGAAGGTACGAGTACATATACCAACTCTAGTGGTACTTGAATCTAAAGTTTAGGACTTAAGTGTGAATGGATAGATTAATTCCACTTAAAAAAGCCTAACCAACTGTGCTCATTTTGCGCAAGCTGCTATATTTCATTATATATAAGGACCAAGTTGCTACCTACCTATACTAATTGGGCATTTTAGTGAAGTTCCTTCGTTAAGTAGAAATATGTTGCCGTTGATCAGGTAGATCATATTATCATAGTCATAGATTATATTGAGAGTACGTGTTATCTGAAAATATCTTATCGTTGATCATGTGGATCATATTATCATAGCCATAGATTGTATTAAGAGTACGTGAGGTAGAACGTATCATGGGAGATTGTGTTAAGAGTAAGTGACGTAGAACGTATCATGGACTCCTTTTCAAATGTAAGCATTTTAAAGTTTGAAATCAATAAATGTGATCTTCGGTGTCTTATTTCAAAATTGGATTCTAACGAGTTTCAATCTTAATGCTTATGGTGAGGGTACATGTCTGCAAATCGCAAATCAGCTTGCAAGTGAACCTATCTGTAAGATTGAGTACAATTGGTACTTGGCATGATTTTATGAAACACCGATTATAATATATGGTTATGTGTCATGTATCAAAATTTTTATGGTTTGGTGCAATTTGAATCAATGGAGTTTACTTAATATTAAATATAAACTTTCATTCATTTCCCAAAAGATGTGCCATTCAGCTACATAGAAACACCGGCTACAATGTGTATTCAGTTGTTCTACATTATCTCACCCAAAGGAATTAACGTACTTATGCCAAACCAGTGCTACAATTCGGCACTTTATTGACACCAAGGAGATCGAACGCGCAATTCTCTCTCTCTCAAGACACACACACCGCTCACCGACACACGCGAAACAGGAGAAAGGATCAAGAATAATGAGCCGGTGGATATATATATATATATATATATATATATATATATATATATATATATATATATATAACGAGATATATATCTCAATGATGCTGAGGGTCCGGTCCACCTGGGCTGAGCCTCTTGGACCCGGACGCGATGCTGTCGTCGGCCTCCGCCTCCACAGGTGCCACCATCTGGGCCGACTGCTGCATTGGCTCCGCGGCCGCAGACACGGCCACGACCGGCACCACGGCGGCGTCCCTCCCGCTCCCAAGTCGCCGTGCCGCCGCGTCGACGGACGTCGTCATACAGACCAGCAGGACGCACGCAGCGATCACGGCCGCAACGACGACGCCGACACGCGTAGCCATATATAGTTAACTTGATCGCGTTTACGTACGTGCGGTTTCGCTTGTGCTCGACGATGGCTAGCTGCTAGCTACCAGTGTAGTACGGACGTGGATCGATGTATCTATGTATCTTCCAGTGACGACCAAGAGCTTGCCCCCTACGAGGTTATATATAGAGGGGAGGCTCTCGTTTGTGTGAGTTAGGGCAAAATTAATAAAACCCTCGTGTTGAGCTAATTAGTTTCTTATGATCGATCTTCCACGTCGGTCTGCGCCAAAACGATACCTGATTCGTCGTCAGTAGATTCTCATTGATCGACGAGACCACAAGCGTATATTTCGGCTGCTTTGGACTAGAAGGCCGCTTTGCTTTCCGTTCGAGTGGTTATTGTCGTTGTGACGTTATTTTGCATAGACCGGCCTGGTTCGTTGGATGTGGGGATTCAATAATGCCCTGGTGGCTTTCCCAGACTGTATTACTACTAATTAATTTTCGTGGGTAGGGGTACACAATACAGTCCTAAAATAATTAGATGTACACAATAATTCTCTCTAAGAAGAATTTGATTTACTATTAATAAGCCATCATTTGAATAGTTCCATGCCACTTGCCGTCTTGCTCCAATGAGTGGCTTGTTTGGACTGCCACAGTTTAGCCAATATTTGTGCTAAAGTAGAGATTAAATGTAAGACAGTGAGGAGTTCTATATCAGTGATTTTAAAAAATGACATGTCATAAAAAAAAATTGAGTTGATAATGAAACCGACCCCAATTCAAAGTTTCATTCCATGATTTTGTAGGTTATGTATATAATTTAATTATAAGATATGTGATTGGTCAAATGAAATGAAACTCTTTAGCCCCCAATATCAATTTCAACAAGTTTCATAGTCTTGAAAATAATACATACATAATTTCATCCTAATAAAACTCTTTCTCTTTCTCTCTTCGTAATTGTATTGTCATATCATCATATATGCTTATGTGTCACTATATTTAATTTGTATGAAAACTTTCACTGGGATTAGAGCATACAAAATATAACGTCATTTCAACACTGTTACATAGCACAACTTCAACAGTAACTTGGGTTTAAAGGTTAAATAAAGGTCTACTAACAAATAAATTAGATATACTGATAAAATGAACAATTATTTAGGACGGCTCCTATCACTTAAAAATTCATTATTTTGATGTCACTTATATGCTATAATGATATGAAGTCAAAAGAATAAATCAAAAGAGGCGAGTAACAATAGGAGGCAAGTGCGACCACCTGCATGTCTCAAAAAACACTTAGAAAATTTCTTAGGCTTAGTTCTACACTACAATTTTCCCAACTTTTTTTCTCTCATTTTTCACACGCATATTTTCCAAAGATACCTCTGGTCGGTTGTCGAACGGGAGAAAACCAGACGCCCTCATAAATTCTAACCCACTCATGCTACTCCCCACCACTTATTTCTCTCACGCTTATCCATCTCATGCATATCGCCCTCACCAAGAACAAGCGCTGAGGCTACTGGTAAGTGTCGCTTTTGCTCCTCATGCCTACAACAACAGCACAGGTCCGTCTTGGCCCAAAAAGGTGATGAAATGTGAGGCAAAGGAGAGAAGCAGTTGCTATGCCGAGCCCGAGCCTCTCCATCATCGAGAAGAAGTCCTTTTGCCTAGGTCGATGTTTGCCGACCACCACAATCCTTTGTGTTGTTGTCGCCAACGTCTTGCTTCACCTCCTCCTTTCTTCCTCCTACTTCGCTTCCTTATGGGACAATGGTGCCGAAGCTTGTGTATCCGCTGGACGTCGGTGGAGGCGTGATATACCCCTCCTCTGCTGCCGCTATTCGTTGTCATAAGTCCAAATCTTACCACCGATGAGGAGAAAGAAGTCATCTAAACTGGTACTTTTGTGATTTTTGTGATTTTTTGATGTTGTAGACAACGTACATTGTTTTTTCTTGTGTTAGATTGAAATGTTGCATTGAGAATATTGACATCTTTCATATTTTTTGTCTTAGATTCTTGCGGATAGTCAATGTTTTAACACTTAATGTTTTTTTACCATAGAGAAATGTTTCAATTATGATTGTATTATGTTTCACGGTTTTAAAAGTTAAAATAATTTTCAATCCAGTGATGAATCATTCTTTGGTGAAACAACATGTGATTTTTGTGACGGATGATTTATATTTGTGTCCTAAGGATTAAAAAAATAGGGATTAGCCATCTAAAACTATAACTAATCATGTCATACATGTACAATGTATGTGAGATAAACCTTCAAAATCTTCTTATTCTATACGTCTTAAAAAAATACCAGATAAAGTTATATATATATATGAAGTAAACCTTTAAAATTATTTTTATCCTCTACGTCTAAAAAAAAATATAGGATTGAGTCATAAAGATGTTGTCTGTGTGAGGTAAACTTTTATAATCATCTTATCCTTCACGTCTTAAAAAATACAAGATAGAGGTAAGATAATGCTAATCATGTTTAGCCAAAAATAGTCACGAGGAGAACTTCAAATTAACACTCCACGCAAAGGAAAAAAGTTCGAATTAACTCTTCTCCCAATACTATATGGCTAAGCTAGAATCCGGCAAACAATTGATCCTCCTAAAACTATTCTAAAACATTTCCTACTTGTACTAGTACCATCTAGTGAAACCCAGCTCATCGATCTAATCCCACAATGAAAATTTCCCCCCATTTTCCCTCAGTTCCCGATCCCTCAATCCCTAATCCCTAATCGCTCCCCACAGTGCCGGATCCCCAATCCCTAATAGCTCCACGCACGGGGGCAGCCCGAACGACGGTCACAGGGTCTGTTGATCGCCGCCAGAGACGCGCAGGGTCAGAGCTCGCCGCTCACCGGCGACGGGCGGTGCCGGATTTCGCCGTCAGCCGGCGAAGCGCGGCGGCGGAACTCGGGCTGATCGGAGGCCATCCGCCGGCGACGCGCGGCAACGGTGGCCAGTCTCCAATCAGCTCTCTAAATCCGTAAATTCGAAAGGTAAGGTTTCGCCCACAGATTCCTCTCTCATGGCTCGTCCGCCACGGCCCCCGTGGTCCGATGGCCTCCCGCCCGAGCTTCTCGGGGTCATCTTCGAGCAGCTGAACTGCCTCGCCGACCGCGCCTGCTTCGCGGCCGTCTGCCGCCCGTGGCGCTCCGCCGCGGCCTTCGTCGACGCACCGCAGCGCGGGCTCCCGTGGCTGCTCCTCCCGTCCCGCGACGCGCCGTCCTTCTTCAGCCTCCATTCCGGCGCCACCCGCCACCTGACCTTCCCGGAGGGCGTCCGCGGCGCGCGCCTGTGCGGCGCCCACGACGGCGGCTGGGTCGCCGTCGCCGTGGACCCGTGGCGAGGGTTCGCGGCCGTCAACCTCTTCACCGGCGTGAGGGTCACCCTCCCGGAGAGGCTGAGGCTCGAGGTGCCCTACGCCCACGGGTATGGACCCGTGACCGTCACCAGCCACCACCCGATGCTCGTCCGCACCATCGTCTTCTCCGCGCCGCCCACCTCGCCGGACTGCATCGCCGCCGCGCATGTCTCCAGCGCCTCCAACATCGCCTTCTGGCAGCCTGGGATGTCCAGGCACTGGACCGCGAACCGGCCGGAGCCGGACGTGATCCAGGACATCATCTACTACAGCGGCGAGGAGAGGCAGGGCTTCCACGTCCTTACCAACAGGGAGGACGTCCTGGTGTACGCGCCCCGCGCCGGCCGGGACCCCAACGCGCTGCTGGAGATGACCTGCGCCTCCTACCAGCTGCGCCGGCGCGCCAACCACCTGCCGGCGTCATTCATCTCAACCCGCTACCTGGTTGAGTCCCGCGGGAAGCTGCTCATGGTGGTGCGCCACTGCACCGGCAACCCCCGCGTGCGGCGGCGCACCCGCATGTTCCGGGTCTTCGAGATGAGCCTCCTGCCCACCGGGGCTTACTGGGTGGAGATCCTCGAGTTGTCTGGGCGGGCTCTCTTCCTCCGGCGAGGCTGCTCCAGGGCCGTCGAGGTGTCGCAGTTCAAGATGCTCAAGGAGGACACCATCTACTTCCTCGACGACGCAAACGTCGACCTGTCCGACTCCATGGTGCTGAACAACGGGAGCAGGTACAACATGGGCATTTACAGGGATGGTAAGAAGATCAGAGCCGGCTCCCGGCAATTCCCTCGTGGATTTACTGCAGATTGCTCGTCGCCGATCTGGCTTGTCCCCTGATCCATATCATGCAAAGGATCAGTGAAATGTTGTGGTAGTCCCTGGCTAGTGGCTAGTAGTACCTTTGCTATGGCTAGATTTCTCCGGTTCTGCATGTTTGTGCTATAGAGGCAGACTAGTATCTATCAAAAGAAAATGTATCTTGACATGCCGCAAACAATACATCAATGACTTTCTTTTTTGTGTTGCGGATGCTCCATGTGCCGTGCTTCACCAAGTTTGATTTAGTTCTTTACCAAGTTTGATTTAGGTATCCCTGAAGTAGTACTGCACAAATTTTCAGATCTTTTGAGCCATCTATCTCCATTCTAAGGTCTCCTTTGGAACATAGGAATTTTACAAGTATTTTGAAGGGAATGAACTGTTTTCTGTGGAAATCATGTAAAATTCCTGTGCTGCGAAGAGCCCTATAGCCTTTCCAAGAAGCCAAGAGCCCAAGATCAGTTATTACATCATGCTTGCCCTTTCCTTCTTTCTTTTTTTCTTTCCGAAGATCAAAACAGCAGTAATGGGAGACAGTGTTCCCAGTACAACATGCTCAACAAATTCTTTAAAGTGCATCAGTTAGCCCTTTCTTTCTTTCTTTTTTTCTTTCCGAAGATCAAAACAGCAGTAATGGGAGACAGTGTTCCCAGTACAACATGCTCAACAAATTCTGTAAAGTGCATCAGTTAGCACTGCGGATTTATAACGGGACACATCTATACTCAATAACACGAAAGGTTTGTTGCCCGCCTGCTCTGTGCTCTCCTTAGAAGGGAGTAGTAGACTCTGGCCATATCTCACATGGATGTGCACTCACCTCCCCTGGGACCTGTCATAACGCATCTGACGATTTTGAATTTGCCAGAGGTTATCTAAGGATTTTTATTGAACATGAATTGTGTACGTCTTATTTTCTGAGTGATACATAGTGGCACGACGAATTAGTCATGCTCTTAATACTAGGGAATAGAAATGCACCATATAAAATACACTCTACATATGTCTTCCAAAAAACTTGGGGCATAACCTCTCTTCCAAAACAGACAGTGATACTATCCCGGCTCTTTATTGGCACGGTTAGAGCTAGCGCGCAGCTCGCTCTCTCTCTCACACGCGCGCGCGCGCACACACACACACACTGGCACACAAAACTGGAGAAACGAGCACACAATGCAATGCAAGAATCAAGAATGAGCGCATATGTGGTGAGATATGCTATGATGTAGTATATCTCAGTGATGCTGCGGGTCTGGTCCTCCGGGGCTGAGCCTCTTGGACCCGGACACGCCGACGTCGCCGCCGTCCTCCGCCACCACCGGTGCCGCCGTCTGGGCCGGCAGCATTGCCTCCAGCGCCGGCGCCGTCAAGGCGTCCCTCCCGCTGCCCAGCCGCCGTGCCGCAGCCGGCGCCGCGTCGACGGGCGGCGTCGTCATCCCGACCACCACCAGCAACACGCACGCCGCGATCACGGCCACAACGACGCCGACACGCCTCGCCATAAGTACTATACTACGCACTACGGTTAGCCTCAAACTGCTTAACTACGTCGTCGGGCGCGCGCGCGCGTGCTTGGTGTTGGTTGCGCTTGTGTGCGACGTCGACGGCTAGCTCGCTAGCTGCTGTATACGTAGGCGTGTACGTCGATGGATATATGTATTCGGTGATCGTAGCTAGCCTGGACGACGAGCTTTATATAGGCGACGCTATCAGGCTAGTGATTATTTTGGGGGGCGTACGTGCGATCGTTCGATCGATGTGGCGCGCAGACGGAGACGTAAATTAACAAGCCCTCTTGTGTATTAAGTTGTTTAGTTGCTCGGATCATCGATTCCACGTCGGTTCGCCACGGAAACTATGCCTCATACGTCTTAGACAAGATATTCATTAATAACAAGCTAAACTGTATGCTGTAGCATTCTACCAAAAAACTGTCTTGTACCATTCTACCAAAAAATAGCTTGGACGGAAAGGCAGGTTGGATGTGGGGATTCGATGACGCACTAGACCGCTTTGCGCGATTGTGTAACTGATACCTATATCAGCATCACAATTCTCTGTATAAAGTATATGACTAATGTATGTCAAGTTGCCTTGGTTAGTTATAGTGCATCTTACGTGGTAGCAAAACGAGGGGTTGGCTGGTACAGTACCACACGCGGTACAGTACCACACGCGGGATTAGGGAGGCAGTTGGTTGTTGGAGAGGACTGTTCGATTCCGAATACATGTATCTTTCGCTATTGTTGCCATCTAATTTTGACTAAGCAGCAGCTCGTGCCCTAGGGAGAGTCGTGGCTACCCGATGCAAATAGCAAAAGCCACATGAGGCCAGGGGTTGGTACTTGGTACCCAGTACAATGTTTCTCTCATATTCCAAAAGGGCAAAGATTACCCAAAGAGCTTATTACTCGTCAAACAAATGATAATATACATGATACAGGAATAAATATTGTGTACAGAGAATGCTCATTAGTTGTAAATACATCAGCGGTAATTCAGCATTCTATCAACCATACTAGGTGCAAATGAAAAGTCTTATCGGCAAGATTCCGTCATGAGGATTTTCAGAGATGCTTAGGGAACAGTTCAAGCTTAAAGGAAATTCAGCAATGTTGTGCAAATAACCTTGCTTTTGCAACTCGCCTTTAGCTAAGAGCATGACTGCCATAGTCTTGATTGAATTTTTCGTATCTATGTACATGAAGATGAGCAGACGGCCGTGTATTCCTTAATGCAAGCTCAATGTCTTCTGTTGTTACTGGACCAACTTCAGGCAACTCTGCGACATTTTAACCCAAAAAAAGTCCCACTGTATCACTGACTTTTATAGTGTAATAGGATCATTTTTTTATGCAGTGAACTTATAGCATGTTTTTATGTGGCATTGGAGGTGCCATGGAGGCATATAAATTCTTCTTTTGTTGCGACTGTTTCTTTATACAGGTTCGGTTTTTCAGCTACTTGATGCAAAGCATACAAGTCTACAGACCTTAAACTCCCTAAAGTTGTAATGAGTACTAATTACTAAACAAAGAAAAATAAGTCTTATAAGCATATTACTTTTGTTCTTGTACTTGTACACACTAAGATGAGTTTCTGGGAAGTTGGGAAATCACAAGTTAAAGATAGATCACGTACCATCCTCAGGCACTTCTTCTTGCCTTCCTTCAAGAACCGACATTAGCTTTCTAAGGGGTTGCATTGCCGCCTCCTTGCACACGAGGCGTATATCAGAGCCTGAATATCCTTCAGTTTTCTCCACAAGAACATTATACGGGATATTCATTGTGCCAGGAATAGATGGCAAGAGCTCTTCAAACATAGCATGTCTAGCTTCTGGCTCTGGTAAGGGCACAAGAATCTAATTGCACAAGTTAAGGTCGGATTTCCTTCTTAGGTGGAAAAAATCAGGTGTGGTTCCATATACAAACTCCAGTATCCCAATAAGAACAAGGTACGAGAATCCAGATTGAGCTCTTAACAGTTTTTAGGACAAATGGCAACTTCAATGAGAACCCTAAGTGTGCCAGTTACAATCATCAAGTATTCTCTTTACTATAGAAGAGAATCAATTATCCTAAATCCTAAATTCAAATTAGTTCCTCAAACAAGAAAATGGTCCTTGGCATTGCTCCCTCCGGTCAAAAGTATTCGACAGTGGACTTTTTCAAGTCTTTAAGCAGTGAATTACACCATAATTTTATATTAGAAATTTATAAAATCCAATAAGTTCATGAGATAATGGTAGTACATTTCAAAACAAATCTACACATACCATATCTATGGTTTTCAACTAAGTGTTTTAGAAGTCATTGATAGTCAAAGTTTCAAAAGTTTAACCAGATTTTGTCCAAAAATCAAGCATCTGCGGACAAAAAAGAAGATAGGGGGGGGGGGAGTTTGCCTAATAGCAAAACTGGCAATTATTACTTAGGAGCACTCCTGGACAAAGAAATTACAAGATTGATTGAGAAAAAGGATACACGTTTCTCCAAACGGCGCAACATTGCTGCATCCAGTTCCCATGGCAAATTTGTGGCAGCTAGAACAAAAACAAGATCATCTGTCTTAGTTAACCCATCCATCTGCAACAACAAAATGTTATGAGAAACAACGATACCACCCAGCCAGAGCGCATTATCAGAGTTCATGACTGTTTTATCATCATGTGAATGAAATCACACAAGTTGAGGATTATTATACAGATCAAATTATGAAAGCTTTCATAGTTTAATGTACTAACAGAATCCCATGTATTGAGATATATGATATCTAAAGAGTTTGTTCTTTGTTAATTTTCTCCCATAAAGTTATGTTCACAAGTTATGACTGAGAAACTCATACTTAGGAAGCACTGAAAGTTTCAGCATAATCACTTTTAAGCCTCAAGAATGCTACCTGTATTAATAGTTCAGTCTTCAGTCGCCGACTGGCTTCATGTTCACTACGAGCTTCTCCACGTTGGCTAATAATAGCATCAATCTCATCAAGAAAAATGGTGGACGGTGCATGATGCCTTGCAAGCTCAAATAAGACTTTCACTAGTTTCTCCGAGTCACCTGCACCATTCTAACTATTAGGTAAGGAAAACTTATTATAACATCGCTAGGTGAGTTAGAGGTTACAAGTTCGATCTAGTCAGATACAGATCCATCGGTAATAGCAAGAAGAAATTATATAATTCCACATATATGTTCTTCCACATTGATGGATGAAAAGGATGACGTGATTATTCCACAAAGGTTACTGCTGTTGGATATACAATATTCCATAAAATGTACAGGCGTGGTGAGGGTGATAGAGGAGTATTAGACTGGTAGGTTCTGGTGCAAATAGGGAGCTAGTGGCCAGTGGCCAACGATGGCTATGGAAGACCTACACCATTGGCTGCCATAACATAGTGTGCAAGGGTGCAGGAGCAGATTTAATGGTTTCGTTAAGTTCAAAAGCAGTGTCATAGGCTAGCATCCTTAGAGTACTGTCCTGCATAACAGTGAGTGACGATATCTCTCAAGCTGCAGTACAAAAGGCCAACAGATAAGCATGTCTGCAGGGGAATATAGAAAGAAGAAAATTAAAAAAAAAGAATTATGACTATTCCAGTCCTATTGGCATCACTTTAGTGAGTTTAAGGGTACAATTGTGTAGTACCAATGAATAGTTAGTTAACTATGGACCTCTTTTAATGCTGGAGAAATATGGATTAACTTTCATATATCTTGGAAGGATAAATACTATCCAATGTAAATCTATAGCAATTTGCTAATATGGATTATTAAAAATAATCATGAAGAGCAGATAGAAACGCACAAGATAGTATACACATATATCACATATTTACATAATCACTTGGTGATACTACCGATACAACATGATAAGTAGTAGAAACTACAACGGTAATAGCACTAAAAATGAAAAATGCAATTACATCTCAGAAAAACAAGCAAAAATAATGCCATACCGCGCCATTTGCTGACAATTGATGAAGCTGAAATATTGAAGAAGGTCGTTTTGCACTCAGTAGCCACAGCTTTTGCTAGCATTGTCTGAACAAAAATATATGAAAACAGTTATATCAAACATACATGATCATCAATTTGAGTTCATATAGCATGACAAGCAACATATGGAATGGAAACAAAATAAATACAAAAGGAACCAGATGCAAACAAGTACATAGACAAATACGATAAACTAGTGGAACATTCTGTAGCAATAAAGACAAAAGAAACAAGGCCAAAACAGAGCATACCAACCACAACTTACTGTAGATAGGAGCATTAACTACTCCGTCCGTTTCGTATTATAAGTCGCTTTGACTTTTTTCCTAGTCAAACTTTAAGAAGTTTGACCAAGTTTATAGAAGAATATAGTAGCATTTTCAACACAAAACAAACATATTATCAAAATATATTTAATATTAGATTTAATGAAACTAAATTGGTATTTTAGATGTTGCTAATTTTTTCTATCCATGATCTTTGACAAACAAATGTTTAGGTTAATCCCAGTAGAGTATTTTCAATGACAATTGAATTTTTATACAAGGCAGCAATCAAATTAAACAAAGATATTTCACCATATAATTCAATCACTATAGTCCATGATGAACTGTAACATATTTTAGGCCAGGGAGAAAATAGCTTCGTTGTAACGCAAAAAAGACGAAAAAAACACATTTAACAATATACAAGAAAAGCTCATGGCTGCATCAAAATAGTATATAGATAATAATAATCATAGCATATACAAGTATACAACTGAAAAGGAACCAAAGCAATGAATTTTGTAAGGCGCAAACCTTTCCTGTTCCTGGTGGACCAAAAAGCAATATACCTTTCCAAGGTGATAACAGACCTGTGAAGTACCTATAGTTCACAACGAAAATCATTGAGAACCAATGTCAAGTCCAAAATACTGATTTCTAACACTAGTTATAGCAGCAATTAGATAAACTACTTTGGGATGTTTTTCCTGAACCTAATTAGCAAAAACAAATATAGAAAACATCAGGTGTAACAACTAGCAAAATGAATATACAGGGTAGATAAATAATTGCCTGACTGGTATACTTTCTACATCTACCAATAAGCTTTCTTCAGATTATACCAAAAAAAAAAACGTACATTGGGGCATTCTACAAGGAGCCTGAAAGAGTTAAAGTAAATGGAATGTGATATATTATCGTGACTAGCAGAGATTGCTTAAATGCAATCTTTATAACAGAAGTATGAACAATTTTCCAGAATAAGTTAAAAGGCAAAGTACTTGTTCAAAAGAAGTGTTTAGTTAGTTTGTTTGCCCATGCTATATGTTAATAAAAAGAAATTAGGAAGAGATCTTCTTATTGCAAGTCACATCAAGAATTTAAGGCACTATTAACAGAAAAGAAATATAGGTTGTGAGCATATATCATATATCATTTCAATGAGAAGAAAAGCCTACTTGGGGTATTTTATAGGCATCACAACTGCTTCTTTCAGAAGACGCTTCGCATTCTCCAAACCTTTAATGCTTTCCCATTTGACATCTGGACTCCCACGAATGATATCCCTGTGGGCATTACACAGAAGGTATGGTTATAGAGTCTGAATACAGTATGGTACAAATAGATAGGTCGGGCCACATTTGTCAAAGGCAATGTTACCTCAACAACGTCTCAGCTAAGTTGCGCATTTCTGCAGATTCAAAAGAAGGAAGTAGGGATTTCTGCCTGCAAAGGTCTTGCATCAGTTATCGCAATACAATAGTGCTTCAGAATCAATGGTTGAATAGGGGTCAAAATAGCTGGAAATTTCCTTTTGAATGTAGTGGGCATTGTTTGGAATAACCAGATATCTAATTTACATTAAGGCAATATGATCCAGCAGTTCCATCGTACTATGAACTAATAGCATAACTAAAAAGGAACCAAACCAATGGTTACATTTGAGATTCTTATAGCAATTAGCAAATACTTTTTTTTCCGTAGTATATGCCAGACAGACAAAACTGCTTAAAATGCATGCATGCAGACACCTATAGCTACAAAATCATCATAAGGTTGCTATTTCTCAGGTTCAGTCAACTGCTATACAATGCATGACTTTGATCCCATATTAGCTAACGCCCAAATCAGGATTGGATCAACCACTTTGGTCACAATTAAATTTCATCTCGACAACGAATGGGCTAACAATTTAACACCAGACAAAAACCAAATAACTTCAGGGGAAGCTTTCACAGTTCAGATAAAAAAAATGCAGCCAAAAAAAAGCACTCCATAGTCAGCAACGAGTCTTACGGAGGCCCAGCTTCAATTGCCCCATTCCGCAGCTCCACCTTCCTCTCCTGACACCAAAACAGATAAGGAAAAAAATCACAAAGTCATCCATGAAGCAGTAACAACTGATCATCCAGACGAGAGGGGGGAAAGAGAAGGGCGGGCCCACCAGCCGCTCGAACTGCTCGAAGACGGCCAGGTCGGCGCCGCCGTTGGCGTTCGCCGCGGCGGGGCGGGTGCTGGCCGTGGAGCCGGATCCAAGTGACGCGGCGCCGCGACCGCCGCCGCCGTCGCGGTCTTCATCTCCCTGGGCTCGCGGCGGATGCCGAGGCGCACCTCGTAGTAGACCTCGAAGTCCTGCGCCGAAGCACGCACGCACGCACGGCCGGCGATCTCAGCACACGCGAGAGCGACGAGGGTGAAAAGGGAACAGCAGGGAGGAGAGGAATCGAATCAACAGAAAGCGAAGAGGGTGGTGCGGAGGCAGTCACCTCGAAGGTCCAGCGGGTGATGGACGGCTCGTCGACGCCGGTCATGGCGATCGGATTCGATCGCCCGCGCGGCTGCTTCTCCCCGCGCCCCCCGCACGCACGCACGCGCGGCACGAGAGCTCTCCTCCTCCGCCCGCGGTTGCGGAGCTAGGGGGGCGAGCCGGCGAGGAGAGGAGGAGCAGAGGCGCTGGGTTGGACTTGCTACTGTAGTCGCCGGGACAGGCGGGCGAATCTGCGCTGATTTCGCACCGAGCGGGGACCTCCCACTTGAGGCTGACAACGTGGGCACAGGGCGAGCCGCTACCGAACACGTGGGTAGGGCCCGCGTGTCAGTGATGCTACCTGCAGCAGTGCGGCTGCAGCAACAGTGCTACTACTATTAGAGCAAGATAATAATAAACTGTTAAAACTCCCTAAACGATAGTCCCAAATTGTCATTTAGGCTTAAGATGACGATGTGAAGATGTGAAGGAGAGTGAGTCATCACTCTTTATATAAGAGGGAAGATCGGAGAAACAGAGTAGTAATGGATTCCTCTCTTCCGGCACTCCCAACCCAGAAATTACTATAGTTTTTATCTTCATTTATTATCCTCTATTCAATAAAAATTGCTGATGTGACAGGAGAAATCATTAAAACAAAAAAACGGTGTCTTTTTTAGAAACGATTTCGGCTCGGAAATCAAAGGCAAAGAAACATGAGTTGGGAGGAAACCGTCGTTTCTACGCGATGCGGTGCGCCCTCCTGCTCGCGTGTCGGCCGCCTCCTGCCTGGAGCGTCATCCGTCGCCGCCTCTCCCTTGCCGGCCCCGGTGTCGGTCGCCGCCCCTTCCTCGCCTGGCCCCGACGCCGTCCGCCGCCGCCCTCCCTCGCCCGACCCCAGCGCCGTCCGCCTCCGTCCCTCCCTCGTCCGCCTCGCCGCCGGGGCTCCTCCTCTCCCGCCACGACCCCGTCCGCCTCCACCCCTCGCCGCCCCGCCCCGTCCGTCCTCCTCCCCTCGCCCGCCATGGCCCTCCCGCCGTTGCCCCCTCGCCCGCCCCGACGTCGTCCGCCTCCGCCTCCCTCCTCCGCATCGCCCGCCACCGCTCCTCCCTTGCCCGGCCCCGCCCCCGTCCGTCGCCGCCTCGCCCGCCCCGCGCCGTCCGCCGCCCCTCGCCGGCATCGTCCCGCCATCCTCCGCAGCGGGCCCGTCGAGGTCGTCCGCGTCGAGGCCGTCCGCCGCCGCCCCTATCTCTATGTTTCCGACGTGCTCACACACAAAGATACACCACAACTAACCACAACTAATAGTTTCTGGGTTGAGAGTGCCCTAAGATAACCTTCCAATGATATTATCCGATATATCACATCTCGTAAATGCTAGTGTACTATCATGGTTCATATTAATGTTATAAATTGATGAGTGATAGATATATTAACTTTATAAATTGATAACAGAAGATGACGTGAATAAAACTAGAGTTACCTATCATCTTAACTTATATTTAAAAATGCTTTTAGTATTGTTTAAACCACAGTGCTACTAGTAGTACTGCTACTGTTTAAACTTTAAAGTTTAAACCACAGTACAAGTGAATGAATGCACGAGTTCATTAGTTTCAGGTCTGTGTCGTAGGTCTTATTTTAGATTTTAATTCTGAATCACAGATTAATCGATACAATAAATTAAAAATTAATAATATTTTAGATGATTTTTAGGTAATTCTAAAGAGAAAATGAGAAACTGTTTTTTAATAATGAGAAACTGGTTTTTTAGATAATTCTTATTCCGTACGTAAAATTAGAGAATCATGAGTCCTACCAAACAAACAGACTCTTTCAGTTGATTTTTAGATGATTTTTGAGATAAACTGGTTGGTGATTCTATGAAGAAACTGGTTTTTAGATAATTTTTATTCTGTTTGTAAAATTGTTAAACCAATTAAAATATTTTTTAAATCAGTTATAAATAATCTGTTTATCAGAAATTCTCTTGATTCCGTTGATAATCAGTGATTCCATTGATAATCAGAAAGAAAAATCCTACCAGACAGACCAATGTAGCAACTCAAACAAGCAGATTCCAGCGAGAGTCGTTCAAGGCCTTGCTGAGTTGTTGAGAAGAATGGTCGTTTTCTGTTTAATTTATCTGCCACGTTTGCAGCCTGCGCAGACAGGCGTTCGCTTCGTGAAGACTCCGCGGCGTGCTCCCAGCCTTCCACCACAGAGCGAGCCAATCATTTGCGCGTGCGTGAGCCGCGAGGGCGACCCCGTAGCTTATTCCCATCAACATCATCAATTCACAAGCCAATAAACCGTATTGGTCTACCTATAAATGGCTGCTTAGGATGACCGGGGCATGAATTGCCCTGTTTTGAATTTGGATGTGCAGCGATTAAGGTCAAAATCCCCTCATCTCCTCAAATGAAAAACAAACCACAAAGGTCAAAAAAAAAGGTAGGAGAACAATAACATGTTGCACTTATGTTCGCCGAACTGATATTGAAAAAAAAAATCAAAACAAAGGGCACCTGCGACAGCACATAAAGTACAGCTGCCAAATCCAAACAAGTTTGGAAGGCGCACATGCTGATATATGCAATTGACAAGCCAAAGGCATACAAGTACGGTCGCCATTTGCCGAATACTTGAGCTAGCAAAGTTTATAGCAAAGGCGGAACGATCTCCCATTTCCCAAGTAACAGAAAAGTGCAGCCACACGAACAAGAACCAATTTCAACAATGTAAGTTTTCCAACATAAAGTAATAAATATATTGGAGCAGCAAGTTCTACCACAGATACTGATTAGTCAAGGGTGCCCTTGTGTAAAGGGAACCAACCACATGTATACAGACAAATAATTCAAGCGGTAGTCATTTAAACTCCCTTCCACTGCCAATATCTCCAGTTTGTTCTTATCAAGCAAATGGCATTTGATTAAGGCTAAAGCATGACGGGTTATTACATCACGACAAGCATTGGTTTTATGCACCGCTGGCATACAGGCGAGTCCACTCCTTAGCTGCAAACGCCAGACCATCGCTTATCAGGCTATCAATAAAAGAGGGTGAGGGAGACAATTTTGGCTGGATTGTTAGCTTTAATTTACCTGTTTCAACAGCTTCTGCTTCATTGGCTTTCCAGTGCTTTGCAATGTTATCAGAGAGAGGATCATCAGGGTTTGGTGCACTTAGGAGTGCCTGGATACTGAAAAACAGAGTGTTGTCACGAGGTAGCTATTAGCAAACTAAATAAAAAGCGAATTGATACCCCTAACTTTCAATAGCTGACAATGCTCAAGACTTTTTATTGGCAAAACACATTGTAGGCAGTGATAAAATTACTAAATGCAGGTAAGCTGATAAATAATTCAAATTCAACAAAAATCATGTCATCATAATAAGACAACAGCTTAGCAGACAAGGAATTTGTGCAGGATATAAAAAGCTAATACATGTAAGGCACATGTGCGGGCAAGGAAGGGGGAGAGACCTCAAAAGAACTGTCCGGATCTGAAGGGCTGGGCTCCATTTGTCCTTGAGAATGTCAAGGCATATCCTACCAAGCTACAAAAGTAAACCTATTAATGAATAAACCATGTATTAGGAAGTAAACTAAATAACAAAGAGGAATGTGATTGCCACACCTTGTCAATGTTGGGATGGTATATTTTGGTCAGGAACCTAACCTGCATCAGCAAAAAAGAGCATCGCCCATCATGATTACAAGCATCAGAGAAAAATGAATCGTATAGTTTCACTTAGATGGAGACTGAAGTAGGCAATAATCCAATATGGTTGTTTAACACTGAGTATATTTCTTCACCCTTCCAATCTATGACATTGTCAAGCCAAACAAACACAAAAAAAATCAAGGTATAATTTGGCTGAACACCAAATGAACAATGTGATACTAAGAACACCTTTAAGAAGTTGAAGTAGAAAGATGATCAAGAGAAAAGCAATGACATGCTGAAGCTCAGGAACAACTAAAAGTTCCCAAAAACAACCTTGGCACAGGAACTCACTGCAAGTGACATCTCAAATAGATAGGGTTTGTGTTATCCCTAAAAGGAAATCAAGCAAATGCAACAAAACTATTACTAACAGGACATTGCATAGTAACATATGGACCAACCATGGTACATTTCAAGAGCAACACGATTACGTGGGCAATTAAAAATTAGACTATAAAGAATAAAAACTTTTTTAACCAAAAAATGGTTCAACCAAACTATATGTTTCAGCTACTTTCCTGTATATGATTATATGAGGAAGTCAAATGTCACCGAATTAATGCTCCGCTTCAAAACACGTCAATGAATGCAGAATTGTTCTGACTTTTAATATAAGTATAAAACCATACAGAATCTAAATATGATATGATTAGCTTGAAGATATACAATCCCCATAATATCATAGAAAACATAACCAAATTTTATCTATGTCTTAAATTTTATCTATGTCTTGTTACCTTTGGAGCAGCCATAGGATATTCCTCGGGTAAAAAGAGTTCAAGCTTAAAAACTCCACCTGATTAAAAAGAACAGTATCAGGAAACCAAATGATTATAGAAAAAACCATTTAAAGCTACTAACTGTTAACACCATCACATACATCCAACTCGAATTAACGCAAAAAGGGTTTAAAAAAGGCAACACTTGAATTATACCCCACATCTAAATGGATTAACATGATACCACATAAGTATAACATGAAAAGGCAACAATATCAATACTCGTAACTAATCTGATCAAATAAGTCGAAGAGACCAATTTGGATGTGGAACATCAAGGGCGACCTTTGCCACACAAAGCATTAAACAAGTTAACACATAAAAGAAAAACCACTTACTGGGTCGAGTATGAGAACATCATTACTAAAAGTCACTAGTGTTTTAGCATTACTAACTTCATACTAAAAAAGGGAATATGAGGCACATAGAACATGCTAAGCGCCTGCTGCCCGAGAAACTAAAATTGGCAAAGGCAAAATAACCAGCCTAATCAAGCAAAACAGGCTTACGAAATGCGTGCCCATCCATGACTGACACATAATTAACACTTCCAGTAAATGGGTCTAGTAATCGGGTTTAAACAGAATCATCCCAATTCTGCTGTATACCTAGAAACGCCCTAATCTACCACCCTCTACAACAAATAACGCATCCATCGGGAGCAGTACCTTCATAAGGGGACTGTGCCGGGCCAAGGATCATGACGTTGAAGTAGCGCATGTTCTCCTCCGATGGAGACGCGCTGATTCCCGGCGCTGCACAAACAAACCGAACCAAAAAAAACCCATCAGAACAACACGAACCACGGAATACAACACCATCGCCAAAATCCGCGATACAAAAAAAAAGCGCCCGCACCTGGCTCGCTGAGGAGTCGCTGCGTCTCCTGCGCAGATCCAACCAGACGCAAACACACAGGCAGCAAAAAAAAATCAGCACAGAAAGGGGAAAAAATAAAAAAGGGGGAATCGGGTTAGAGGCGTGGGGAGATCTGCGCCCAGGCGATCAGATCGGAGGCGCGACCTTGATGATTCGCCGGGGGAGGTTGCTGTTGGCCATCGGATCTGGTCGGAGCGGGGGCGGGGGTTTCCTCCTCCGGGGAGCTGCGGCGCCGGGGATGCTTTGAGTATCGTGCGGGGGAAGGGGATCGGGAGGGGAGGGAGGAGGAGCCGTCAGCCGAGGGTGGGGAAACGGGGGCAGACGACGGGTGGATCTCCCGCTATTATACACGGACGCACGGACGCGGCTTTGCTATAGTGGAGAGACTGGGGCCCCGGTAGCTTTTTCTGCTACTTGTGCGGTGCCTAAGCTTTATCTCAACCGTGTGATAGAATCATGAACGGCCGAGATTAATCGATGGGGATTATTTGTGGGGACTTGGGGGCTTAGGGCAAGATGAGCACACCCTGAGATCCCAAAAATATCTGAAGTATAATTCGCTAGTGGCAAAGAGGAAAGGTACAGGTAATAATAGTGATAAACTAACGTGATATAAGTAACATAAACTAACACTTTAATAAAAGATTCTAATATAATCTTTTGTTTCGTGGGTGTATGTGTTTTTATCGTAGGGATGAGATTCATTAGCTCATTTAATTAAGACACAAAAGAAATGTTTTTAGCATCTCACCGAAGTGTGTCTAAGAGAAAATAGGTTGGAGGGAACTTAATAGTGATAATGTATTCATCTTCTCCAACACCCTAATAGCGATAGTCGTTGAGCTCAAACCATCACTATTGTATTAGGTTCTCGATAATTTTAGTTAGGCAATGTAATGGGTTTAAAGGGAGGTTAGTGTAGTTGACAATCAAGTTAATTAGGAAAAGACGATGTGCAAAGGGTAACCGCAGATGAGGAGAGAAGCAGTGAATCGAGGAGATAGCGAGAAATAGAAGAGTAAGGAAGGAAATAAGTAGTTGAATTACACTACAAACTGTGGGTTTTCTTAATTGAAGCATACCGTGTAGACTAAATATGTAAACGCTCATTAAAATGGTAGCAATATTGAGAGAGAAATAGTAAGCTAACAGACAACCTTCTCTCTTTGTAGTGAATTACTACAAATTCAGCTTGCCCATGTCTACTTTCTCATGCTACTTCATATGTGTTTTAGCAACAACATCCTATGACTATAAAGAAAACACGACACGCTAATCACACAATAAAGTATCAAGATCTTCTTTTGAACATACAAATTTATCTTAACTCATGAGTGTTAAACCAATTCATGTGAAAAAATTATAAATTTATATCATCCATTGAACAGATTCAACTATAGGTTGATTCTTTAAAAAAAATAATGCATTATAAAAGGACTTTTTTCTTCGACATAAGACGAAAGACCAAGAAATATCTTAGAGCATGTGTAGAGCTAGAGCTACATTGTGTAGAGTATAGCTAACATAAAAATTTTGAAACTAAATAAGCCCAATTGTATTAATCCTAACAAAGATAAAATTAGGTATAAAGATCTCCCTATGCCAACTCATAATTAGGCTTAGTGACGGTGGGCGGTGCGTGCCTATATTTATCATAAAGTAGCCTCATATATATTTGCAAAAGAGGCTAAACACATAAGAAATTACATAACCTATATGAGTGAGATTAAAAAACACATAGCACCTCACCAATTCTTAAGCTGACGTAAAAACTTAGCTTCGTTTATATAAATCAATATATGAGGTGAATGAAACCAATATTTTTTAGCAAAAGAATATAGTGAGACATACTTATAGATATTACAAAGACAACCAAACATACAAAAGAAACCACAAACAAATCCACAAACAAATCTTTTGGTGTAAGAAATTACAATCGGAAGATTGTAAGAAAGAAATGGGGTCTATCGAGTATTTGAATGTTGTCGTTGCCGAAAACACTACTAATAGAAAGCAATTATGGTTAGGCCTCTTAGATTAAGCCCGTAGAGGAAAATGGACATGGGGACAAATTTATGAAATATTTAATAATATATAGCCTTAATATTTGAGTGATATATAATTTATCATCTTGATCCACGTTAAGTGACTCAACGATTCACATGTTAGAATGAGATGAGATTGCACCCTTCATAACAATGGCAAATTATCAAAAACTCCCAAATTCAACGCCATTCTTTCACTTTGCAATATAATATGGGAGGAAGACAACTCAAGTCAAATCGATTGCTCAGTTTCAAGAAGGTCAAATGAGAAACGTAGCTAACCGCGAATGCTAGTAAAGTTCAGGCCTACTTGTTTGGTACTTCTTCAGAAACAATTCGCCCACTTCTAGCTGCATTGGTCAACTACTCCAGAAAAGTTTATGCCTTTTTTCATCAAACCTGTGGTAGACGGACAAGATTCTGGCAAAGAAAAAAAAGAACCACCATTTAGTAGTAGTAGTACTCCGTATGATTCTTTGCCTGAGGAAAGACCTGGCCTTAATCCTACGCTATCTCTCTCATTCTCTCTCTCTCTCTCATCTGACGTCAACCATTGCGTCATTTCGGTTCAACGGCGCACGATCTTTTCTCCCCCATTTCCTTTCCTTGGGGAGGTAGAGAATCACACCCAGGCGCTCACGCAATTCAACCTCCGCGACAGAAACAAATCAGGCTTAACTTGGAATAATAATCCAAGGAAGAAATTAAGATAAGGTTAGCAATTGTTTTGTTCTTTTCGTGGCCACTGACACTACATCGAGTGCAATATACTAACCCGGCTATCAGCAACACTATCTACCCAACCACTATTTCCACGTATGCGTTTGTTTATTGGGACGGCAGCATACGTAAGTGAGTAAGATTTGATAAATACTTTTCGAACTGTGAGATTTGATTAAGCGAGAGCTTGACTAATCGATTCCTGGTTCACCAACCGGCTGGTTAATTTTACTACTGGTGATAAAATGATAATGTTTGCGTCATTGGGATCGAAATGAATCGGGAGCGGATGTTCCTCCTATTCCGGATAGGAAAAGGTCAAGGTCAGTGCCTAATTGTTCGCCTAATCTTGCAGAACGCATATCAAATCTTACAAATCTTAGATTAAATTTGGGGGGAATTTTTGTTTGAGTTCATCTTCGACCGGTGTATTGTCCTGTAACGTAACTAGAGTTGTAATCAAAGCATCTGGGTTCTAGAAGTTGAGATCAATGTCAGTCCTTAATACTTATCCGACAAACGACAAGTGCCAGCTTTTTATAGAGAGGCCTGATAATGTATCCGATGAACATAAGTATAAGTATTAAGAAAATATGTGAAGATAATTAAAGTAATACTATGATTGATAGAAAAAAATAGATAAATAAATTAAATAAAGAATGATTGTGATTAGTCGAGAGAAAATGATAGATAAAGAAACCACATAAGACATTGTGTTAAAAACAATAATATTTTAGGACAAAGCTAGCTGTAAAATATTATTAATCTGATGGTGAATTGATCTGTACTACTATTACGGTAGGCATAAATTACTGCTGCGGCTACTAACACGGCTTTAACGAGACAGCAACTCTCTGCATGATTGGAGTACATGTCTGGCTGCAGCCTGCATGGGTGGCGACCTAACCTGGACCGACGCGTCACTTCGGGGCTTCACCCTGTCGGCTCTCCCGGCCCCTCCTCTCACGGTCTCACCCGTACTAGCTACGAACCCAACCCACAGTGCTCCGCCTGACGGTGTATGTCCTATTTCAACACGGATTATCAGACCATTTTAAATCACTGATATGTGGATTTATCTTTCAACGAATCTACATGTTCAAAGTCAGGTGAGATCATTGGCAGTCCTCACTGGCCCCATTCGTTGCACTTGCCCATGCATATGCTTGGCTCGCAGTGCAGGTTGCTCATGTTGTGCACGGCGTTTTCTCCATGACCTAATCAACGAACGACGCCTCGGCTTGAAGATTCTGACATGTGGTGCACGTTTCGGCGCTGACCTTGAGCCGCTTGGTTGCCGAGAAACCGCAGCTCGATCGATCGATCTAGGGGAAAATGGGATGGAAATCTCTCGATCCGGTAGGTTCCATCAGGCTGAGAGGACTCTGGTAGTGTTCGTCTCTATTTGAAGTAGTAGACGAAATTAAAAGACATAAAAAATAAAAAATCATCAACATGTTATTAGTTAAGTATTAATTAATATAAATTTATAAATAAAATTATATGATATTTTAAAATAATTTATATATAAAAATTTTCGTAGGAAAACATACTAATTAAAAATTAAGATAAAGTATGTAGCTTAATCAGAAAAACTCTCAAAATTACCTTTCTCGTCGTGCTTATGGAGATGAGACATATCTTTACGTAGCAGCATACACGCACACAACAGAAATCTCCATCTTAAAAGTTAAGAATAAGATTGGTAGGCTCACAATGACACTCAATTCCGATCCCTTTGTTAGGAGGGTTGACCAGATATATGTGTCATTCTTGCGCATCCTTCCAACTTTACCCAGTTTTTAGTCTGTTCCATACAAGAATCATTCACCAATCGCCACAAAGGCCGATCTATCCAGCTTTCCAGCTGCTATCCGTTCGAAAAAGATTCAAAAAGTCAAACGACAAAGAAGGCAAAAAAAAAATTCAGGGTCAACACGACTGAAGGGACGATGGAGAGTGGCGTTCATTGGCTGTGAATGAACAGTCGATCACTTGTGCTGCAAAATCTTGAGGCCACATGAGGCCACGTTTCCCAGCATTTCCACATGATTTTCCGCTGGATATAGTGCACCACCCCCATGGGCCATCTCCCCCTTCTATCCATCCCTACAGGATTTTAAGCGACTAATTTAATTTGATTGGTTAGTTTAATTATTGTTGATCTAAAAAAAGTACACACAGAGTCGTAGAGGGAGAAGTAAAAGCGAGTGGGATGGCCGTCTCTTCCGCTATATAAGGGGTCGCTTCGCCCAACCAACCCCTCCTCCCCCGCGCATCTATGGCGAACCTCCCCTCCACCGCCGCCGCCGCAGACGCCTCCGGGTTCAAGCTCTTCGGCAAGGTGATCCAGCCCGATGGACAACGGGGCTTAGAAGAGAGCAGCGCGGCGCAGGCGCCCCCGCATCCGCCTGCGCCGCCGGTGATGGAGGCGGCGGTGGGGACGGCGACGTCGCAGCCTCTGCAGGCGGCGGGCGGCGGCGGTGGCGGTGGAGGGGAGAACCGCTGCCGTGCCCGCGGTGCGGGAGCAGGGAGACCAAGTTCTGCTACTTCAACAACTACAACGTGCGGCAGCCGCGCCACCTCTGCCGCTCCTGCCGCCGCTACTGGACGGCCGGCGGCGCGCTCCGCCGCGTCGCCTCGGCGTCCCCGGGAAGGCGCAGGCCTCGCCCCAGCGCAGCCCGATCGGTCGCCGCCGCCGCCGCCGCCGCCTCGGCGTCTCCCCCCGCGGCCGTCCCCGTCGCCTCCGAGGGGGCGGAGAGCGTTGACTCGCGGTCGTAGGCGTGCGCGCGGCGTGGCTCCGGCTCGCCTCGAGGCTTCCTCCTCACATGGCGCGGATGACGTCATTCCCCCGGGCCCACGCGACGGAGAGTCTCCTCTTCCACTTTTTGGCATTTTTCTGGAGGGGTACGGGTAGGTTTCTGTTTTTTTTTTTTTGGAGATACCATTTTAGGATTCTTTTGGTGGCCAAATGGATGAGGCCAGCAACTAAAGAGATAAGAAAAGAAAATTGGAAATTTGGGTGCTTTCAAAATTGGTAGGCAGTTCAAATGAATGTACTACTACTAGCAGCAGCGGCAGGCCTCGAGGCAATGAGATGATGAATCAGAGTGACAGATTGAGCCGTGATTTATTGAAATCTTCGTCTTCTTGAGTTCTTTTGGTTGCCCTTGCTTGTCCCCATGTTTTGGCTGCACCATTCAGTTAATTACTCCATGAGGCATTCAATAGATCATGTGTTCATGTGGTACCTGTGACAATATTGAGAGTTGCTGTAGTCCGTAGATGTGCAATAAATGGAATGTACGGGGTCGGTGTGTGTACTTGACCTCTTGTCAATCATTTTTGAGAAAATTCAAAAAAATGACAATGTCATCTTTGGGTTTCGTCCATACTATCGTTAAATGCATTGTATATCCTGTAATACTTAACGAACGAGTGCTAACGAAACACTAATGATGATGGCATTTCTAGAACGAAGTAGCTAAGTAGCTTGGACTTGATGGCATTTCTTGAAATCGAATGTCATCGATATCAAGGTTTCGTCTATCCTGCCGTTAAATGCATTGTATATCCTATAACACTTTAACTAAAGATTGCTAACGAAACAGTAACGTCGATGGTATTTTTACGACAAAATAGCTTGTACTCGATGGCATATCTTGAAATTAAATGTTTGTCAATGATATTTTTTGGATTTTCTCATTATTTTTCTTGAGCAAATGAGAGTGTAACAGATGTCATTGGAGTATTCCTGACAAATTCATGGGTTCCGAAAAGGCTGTTTTATGAACATATCTTAATTCTATATGCCCTACAGTAGTAGCATGAGGAGAGAGGCATATTCCAGGAGGACAAGGACAAAGGGAAAACAACAATTCATCTTCCAAATAAAGGGTAAAACATCATAGTAGAAATTTTATAGTGATAACAGTTCAGCTGTTCATGGTAGTGATGATATGGTGCTAGTTTTTTTATTTGTTCTCCATGTCAAACAATAAACATACTTCACAGTAATTGCCTCGGATTCCATGTGCAGTGGTTGTGATTGTCTTTAACATGCCATTTTTTTCTTAAAAAAAGGCATTTTTAAACAAGTAGGCACACTGGTGCAGGTGCGTTTTTCACACAGTACATGGAGCAATTTGATAAAGGTCATATATGTAATTCCCACATTTCAGTTAAGTACTTCAAAAAAGTTCTCCAGTGTTCATGAAAAAAGAGAAGTTTCCATAGGATTCCCCAAGCTTACTGAATTGTGACTTTTAAAACAGCTGTATTGACAGCCTGTGTTATTCGCATTCAGAATTGGTCCCGAGTCCTGACCATATATACTGTTAAATTTAAGATCAACCATACAATTCGGTGGTCACTGTGCTAAAAGTTTAGAGGTGAACATAATTTCTGATGATTTACGTGTAATGTTGGATGAAGTTGACTACATACCTATGTACAAACTTTCTATTGTGCAGTTATAGTAAAATTTGGATCAAGATTCAGATGGTATACTCGTGACCGAGTGTGCATCTTATCTTGGTAACATCCCCAGATCAGATTCTTATAAAACCTTGACCTGTAAAAAATAGTAGTAACTGGATCAGGATTAGACAGACAGAAGGTACTTCACTTCAAAAGGTGTACAATCATATGCACACTTGAAATTCTGCTTCAAAGGTACGATACGTAAATCTTTAAATTTATTCTACAGTCAGAATCACATGCATCAGTTGTAAGTACATTCATAGCAATTTAAAACCACTGTTGACAGCAAAAGATATTTCATCATTCTGAATTGGTGTCTACTCCTTCAAGTCTATGGTTATGCGGCTTCAAAGGCACCGTGAGGACTTATTAATTTCTCAATGGCTACTTGGACGTAAGTATATGAATTGGCTGCAAGCATACTCATAGCTACTTTAGAAACTATTGTTGACCTGACATAGGCAACTGTTGCTACTGTATTGAAGAAAGGATAAAAGTTTGCACCTTACTATCTTCGTGACCAATCTTCCTCAGGGCAACTACCTTTAATTCTATTCACCAGAACTATGTTCAAGCTTCACGATTTCCAACTGCAGGTAAAGACTCTTGAATTGCCTGAGCAAATGTTGCAATCTTGTAGGTGAAAAACCCAACAAGCATGGGTATCAATTCCAGGTGCATGAAGCCATAATCTGGAACTAAAATCCTGCATCAGACCAGCAAACACGCATGCATGTAAGAAAACCATATGTTGTTCCACTGTTTGAATATTCAAACATAAAAAAATTAATAAGATTTTATCCACTTACTCATTCCATCGGTTATACATCATCACAAGTACCACTGGAATAAGCAGTCTTGGTTGGGCAGCAGCACTCCTGTAAGCATGCAAGAATAAAATAAGATGCATGTGAACATATCTTAAAAGTTGCCTGGCATTTACTGAACATCGGTCACATTCTGTTGTAAAAAATTTAAAGAAAATATAGAGGTGACCAACATAATTGAAGGGCATTGTATACATTTCTTTCGAGTTAAACCCCTAAGCGAGATATACAAACTAAAAGAGTTCTACAAGACTTTGAAATTATAAACTGCAGTCTTAAAAAATATTAAAATGAGATCACAAAACCTTAGTAGCTGAGCCAAACTAAACCAACTATGAGAAAAGTCTACTCAATGTTTATCCGGAGATACCGATACAAAATAATAATAAATAATGAAACATACTTCACAGTTTCTCCAGTTCCACCGGCTAAGGAATCCACACTGGTTCCAAGCATGCGGAGATACAGGACAGATCCAATCAGCCCTGCACCAAAGCTGAAGAACAACCAATATCAACGCAAGCATACTAATCCTAAAAAGTGGAAACAAAAACAACTGTCAAGTTTGTCTCTTAACATATATAGTCAAAAATCAAAATCAGTGCCTAGCGTTTCAAATACACAAGTTATAACCAGTTGTTGGAAAAGTCACTAAATAAACACACAGTCAATGTTACTCATCAACAAAAATCAATCCAAGGTATACCTCGCAGCAATCTCAGGAGAATAGGAAAAATAGGCGGAGACTACACCAATGCCACCAATGCCTGAAGTAAGCAACTGCAATCTTTGTTTCAACTGCAAAACATCCCACGCTGTTTACTAAAGACCAATAGATAAGCCACATATATTTGATTCACAAGGTACATGTCACTGATTTTGGACAACTAGAGTTTCTGAAATGTCTGACAGACTGACACCCAAACAAACAAATACTACCTCCATCCCAAAATAAGTTAATCTAGTACTGGACAGCTCCTCTCTAGATTCATAGTACTGGTCACATCCAATAGTAGATTAACTTATTCTAGGACGGAGAGAGTAGAAAGAAGAGTGATATACCTCTAGATATTGTTTCCTGGACTTAGCTGCCAATACCTCAGGGTCTCCTTGCTGCACTCTTGACTTTGATTCCCTTAGTATGACATCCTAAAGGGGGATAAAAAGAACACAGGACAAAACTATATGAAGTACCATTATATGCATGCTAAAAATATGAGAAACAGTTAGAATACTCTCCCATGTAGTATATCTCAAGAAATACCTAGATTGACTAATAAATCAGTGATAAGATTACTGTGACTTACAGTGCCACCAGTGGCTGCCTTAGCTGCTCGGTCCCACTTTGCTTGTTCTCGGCGAGTCGGGACTAGCCTCCATCTAGGAGATGCAGCTCCATTAACAGCCTATATACGAAATCCACAAATCAGAACTTAGCACCATCTCCGGTAGACCATAATAAAGGGGAGGGATTTGAACAATGAGATCACGGGTTGTTCACCTCAGCTCCAATGGCTCTCCCTCGCCAGGCAGCCTCAACCTGGGTTTTCAAGATTGGCTTGGTTGGCGCCTGAAGCTCCTTGCTCAGATCAACATCCACACTGCAATACACACCGCAGGTCACTAAACAGTCGCAACACCTAACTGGTGAGCAGAGAATTCGATAGGAGGTGAGGTGAAAGAGTAACCTGTCAAGGCTCATTGCGCGGTTGATGCTTAGAAAGCCTGATTCCGCGTCCTCATCAACCTGCTCAAACGAATTGATGCTTTAGAGACATAGACTGGCACAGTGCAGGCAATCTATGCTCGATTGGAATTTTGAAACAAACGAGACAACGGATGCTACTAGTTCAGTCACTAGATCGGAGCAGATAGGCACAAGCAGGCGGCGATTAGAGATGAGTGAGGTCTGGGGCTCGTCGCACCGGGGTAAGGCGGGGGATGGTGGGGGGCGTGTCGGCGCCGCCGTTGGCGATGACGCGCTCCATGTGGGGGAGGAAGTCCTTGTTCCAGATGAAGTCGTCGGTGTTGCCCACGGGGTCGCGGTCCTCCTTCCCCATCCAGTACTTGCGCGGCTTGGGCGTGGCCGGCCCGCCGCCGTACTCCCCCGGCGCCATCCCCGTTGACCACTTCTGCGGCTTCTTCTTCGGCAGTATCACCTTCACCGGCCTCCGCCCCGCCGGCTTATCCGCCGCAGCAGGAGCAGGAACAGGAACAGCCGCCTCCCCGAGGCCGCCGAGGCCTGCGGCGGCCTCACCGAGGCGGCGCGGCCGGCGGCGAGGGCGGGCAGCGACATGGCGCGCGAAATATCTCTCGCGCGGTTGGGGGAGCGGAGAGCGGAGCAAGTGATCCGGAAGGATACGGACGGGTGAACGGCAGAGAGACACCTCGTGGCGTCGCGAGCTGCGGCTCAGTTATTATACGCGAACGGTTGCGCTCTGAGCTCCAAATCGCGCCAAATTGAAGTTTAAATTGGAGCAGTTTTGTATAATTGAGTTTAAGTTGAAGCAGTCTTGTATAGCTGAGTTTAAATTGAGGCGATTTTGTAATTCAGCTACTGGAAATTTGGAACTAAAAACAAAACGGTAATTGCCAACAAGGCAGGAACAGAAGATATGTAATGCCTTTCTTTCCTTCTAGCAGCATAAAATACTCCACAGCTTTCAAATATCTCATGTTCCTCCATGAAGGAGCAGAAAGTAGCACACATTACTGTGCCCTTTTTACACACTGCGGCACCACAGTAACAGGTTACAAGTAACAGCGCTTTCTATTGGTAAAAGAAGAAGAGATGACTGCTTGAACGGTTTGTCATGCTTTTCCAAAAAATATTTCCGATGGTATGGTCCATATGGACACGGTTTGTCATGCTATTCCAAAAAAATATTTCCGATGGTATGGAATCCTGTCAGATCAACTCAGATTTGCATACTGGGCATGAAATCCTCATCTGGAGCCATTTGTCAATGCACTGTGGAAGAGAAGGCACATACTCAGAAAAAGATGGCAAGCCGACATTCGAAATTCAAAGTGGTTCGAGCGTATAACTGAAGAGTTTGCATGTACTACCTCTTTATGAAATTTATGCAGGCACGGTAAACGCCGGAGGTATTCACCAGCGGCAGGGCAATCCAGGCATATAGGACAGGGTTCATCAGAACAACTTTTTCCCTGATAAAGAGAGAATGCAAGATTAGCTCTACTAAATCTCCCCCTAAAAAACTGCATATCCAAATTGAGCAAGACTGATTCAGAACCTCAACTACAGATAGTGGCAGGTTGTTTATTTGATTGTCAGAAGCACCTCTGTGATGGTTGTTGTCATCAAGTCTTATTAGGTCCTCATAATCATCACTGATCAATAAAAAAGAACACTAATTAGTCAGAATACATATGCATTAAGAATGTAATACCAAGTAAATAGCATATGATGAATATGAATATTTTATACCAAAAAGCAGGAGCAGCTCACAACTATGACAAAACTTTATTGCCTGGCTGCAAAAATGCCATAGAAAAGCAAATTTGTTATAAAAAAGCTAAGTACTTACTCATCAGATTCTGACATAAATTCCTCTCCAAAGTTTCCAAATGCTTCTTGGAGCGAATCCAGTATTGCCATACGCTGCATATTTTTCAAAAAGAAGTGATTGTTACACACAAGTGTTCCAATGTATTGACCCATCAAAGAAAAAAAGGAGTTGCTTCGATATCGTATAAGGGGCGTGAAATAAGGCGTTTTGCTTCTGTAATAAACATATCTGAATTGATAAGATGAATGTCAAAAATACATAGGAGTACTTTTGGTGTTACTGCCTGTGCATCATAGAGAAACACAAGGACGTCATGGGGGAATGCTAATCAACTAGGTAAAAGCCCCTTGATACTCCAACATAGCCATATCATATATGAAGAAGATCAATAATCTCAACTCAATAAATAAATTGCCGCTATTGCAAATATATAGGCACGCAGTCCTACGAAGCCATGGATATCTCATACAAGTCTAACACGAAGCCAATGAAACCTAATACAAGTCTAACACCCTCCCGCAGGCGGAGCGTCGTATTCAGCCACTAGTACAGACGTTCAGACTGGAACGAAACTCGATGAAGACAGAAGATGGTAGCCCCTTTGTAAAGATGTCAGTGTACTAAGATGACGTCGGAACATGACGAACCCGAACAACACCTGCAACCACCTTGTCTCGAACAAAGTGCAAATCAATCTCAATGTGCTTGGTGTGCTGATGCTGAACTGGATTAGTTGATAAATAGACAGCACTGACATTATCACAGTAAACCAAAATGACGCGCTGAACCAGAACACCAAGCTCGCCAAGAAGCTGTCAAAGCCAACAGGTTTCACCAACCAAATTTGTTGAACTGCATAAGCCAAGTCGGGGCGAGTAAATGTGAGAGAATGTAGAGCACCGGCAAGCTCACGCTAACTGGTAGCATCCTCAACAGGCGGACCATCCGCAGACAGCTTGGCGCTAGTATCATCCGGAGTAGCACATGGTTTACAGTCGGACATACCGGCGCGCTTGAGGATCTCAAGCATATAATGGCGTAAACAGACCGGTAGCGGACCGAGTGACATGGTTGGAGGCGAGATCGAGGCAACGATATCCCTTATGATCATCGAGATAGCCAGGAAAAACACAGAGAGTGGAGCGTGGTGCGAGTTTGTGGGGAGCAGTGGCGGAAAGTTTTGGCTAGCACCGACAACCGAAGACACGGAGGTGGTCATAGGTGGGGCGAACACCGTGGAGAGTGAAAAATGGTGTTTCGAAGTTGAGAGTTTTGATGGGAAGACGATTCAAAAGATGTGTGGCAACGCGGAGCGCCTCAACCCAGTAGGGAGAAGGAAGATGGGCCTGAAATAATAGAGAGCGAACTATGTTGTTGATGGACCGAAGTATACGCTCAGCTTTGCCATTTTGGGGAGAGGTGTGGGGGCAGGACAACCGCATGGTGGCGCCGTGCATGAGGAGAAACAAGCGGGTGGAGGAGTTGTCAAACTCACGCCCGTTGTCACATTGGACACTTTTGATTTTAGTGTCAAACTGAGTTGCAACATATGTGAAGAAACAAGATATGGTGGGAGGAAACGTGTCAGACTTGAGCCGTAAGGGAAAAGTCCAAACAAAGTGTGAACAATCATCTAGAATGACAAGATAATATTTGAAGCCGAAGACACTAGCAATAAGAGAGGTACAAAGATTACAATGGATTAAATCAAAAATGTTCTCAGCCCGAGACATAGATGGAGTAAAAGGAAGACGCACATGGCGACTAAGCTGACACGTATGACACAAATGATTTGAAGTGTACTTATGAATGGACCAATCAATGGATGGAGCAAGCTGGGACAAGGATTCCTTCCTGGATGACCGAGACGACAATGCCACAAATCTGCGGTGGAGACAATGAGGACGTGCGGTTGAAGAGTAGTTGGCCGAATAGAGTAAAGGTCCCCGGAACTATTGCACCTGATGATGATGTTCGTCGTTACCAGATTCTTTACAGACAAACCATAAGGATTAAACTCGATAGAACGGTTATTATCAATAGTAAATTGATGAACTAAAATGAGATTTTTGATAATATGTGGAGAAACGAGAACGTTATGCAGGTGCAAGGGACCACGGGACAATGAAAACGATGTGTAACCAGTGTTAGTAACACGAAGTCAAGCGCCGATACCGACAATGATAGAAGAAGGCAAGCGCCGTTACCAACAATGATAGAAGATGGAGTATATGGAGTAGGATACATGAGAGATGAGAGGCTACCGGAGTTTGAAGTCAGATGTTGCGAAGCACCTGAATCCATATACCATTCCGTTGTCAGTGGAGATTGGAGTGTCATGGTCTGAAAGTTGCTGGCGAGCATCTGCGGATCCCACGCCCACTGTGGTGCACCGTATGCAGCAGGGACGACAGGAGCACTAGGATCGACGTAGCCACCAGGGGGCCTGGCGATAAACGCCCCGGGCACGGGTGACTACGGGTGGGGCGACATTGGCGACGCAGGCACAAGGGGACGCGAGTTAAACGCCCTAGGCTGTAGAGAAGACTCCCGTGCTACGCCGGGCCACATCATGAACATCCCGGTATACGGGTTGAAGAAGGTGGGCACAACCAGTGTGTCGCCCTGGGAATTGCCAGACTGTCCGGTCAAGCTGCCGGACTGTACGCCATTGCCGCGACCATGCCCGCGCCTGCGACCGTGACCGCAATTGTTGGAGTAGCCATTGCCTTGTGTTGGTGCAGGAGCCGGGTTACCAGTGGCGCCAGAGCCACCAGAACCGGCCGGTTGGGAGGAGGCCGAAGAGGACGTGCCGGCAACAAGGGCTGCGGCGCAGACGCCTTGGCCGCAAGGGAGACCTCAATGAGGAGATCTGCATGAACGTCGAGGAAGGTCGGAAACGGCCACTGCCGCTTCAAGACAGGCTCCATGAAGACGAACTTCTCGTTGAGGCCATGAACAAGTTGCATAATGATGGTACGATCGAGAACAACCACGCCTAGATCGGCAAGACCATCTACCATACACTTGAGTTGACGACAATATTTAGAGATGGGCAGATCACCTTGAGCAAATGTGCGGAACTTGGTGTCGAGGAGGATAGCCCAAGTCTCCTTATTGCCGATGAACTGTTGTTCGAGGCCAAGCCAGATGGAGCGCGATGTTGGGAAAGGGCCGTCGGATAATGGCGTCATGACGATCTCCAGAAGCTTCGGCGTCATGGTGACGAATAACCATGACTTGACGGTACAGTCCATCCGGAGCCAATGGGAGTCGTGGGAGAGGTCGGCGTCGAAAAGGACGAGATATTCGAGATCGTACTTGGCGAGAGTGTTGAGAAAGGACTTTGCCAACGTGTGTAATGTGTCGACGCATGATCGAGGACGATAGGAACCATCGTCTTGATGTTGGAGACACCGACGGCCTGAGCATGCAACTGGACGCGCTCCTGCGCCTTGTTGAAGAAGTCATGCTGGACGACGTCCTGGGCGATGTGAGCTGCGACGAGGGCACGAAGGCGATCGACCTCTCGCACGAAGCCGAGCGGCCTCGCCTCGCCGCGCGCGGTCTCCTCGATGACACATGAGCCGTTGCTTCTATCGAGGACAACCTCGACGACAATGCGCCTCGGCAAGCGGCAAGGACGACCTGTGTCGTTCCGATCGACGCGAACCAGCCATTGGGGAAGGGCCGACGAAGGAAAGCCGGCGACGGACGACGGGTGACGTCGGAAAGGTAGGGGCACGCGGCGGCGAGGGTTGGAACGGAAACGAGAGTAACAGAACCCTAATATGATACCATGAAGAAGATCAATAATTTCAACTCAATAAATAAAGTGCCGCTATTACAAATATATAGACGCATGGTCATATGAAGCCAAGGAAACCTAATACAAGTCTAACACGGAGCCAAGGTAACCTAATACAAGTCTAACAATATATTAGAGAGTAACGACCAACCGTTTCTAGATCCATGTTTTCTTCTCTGAAGCATCCTCTAGTCAATTGGGAGATAAGCATCTGAGAAAAAGCAAATGTGAGTGCACAAGTGAAGGTTGAAGAAATAAATTAATAAGTACTCACATTCTGTTGCTCTCTGTCAGGGCGGTTGGAGCCTCTTTGCAAACCCCTTCTGTTTGGCATTGGAGTCGGCACATTGATACTTTGAACTGGTGAATGCCGGCCAAATGAATACAAGTGTGCCATTGAACGGTCCCTTTGGCTCTGAGAAGAACAATATTACATCTCTCAATAAAGAAATGATTGGATGAAGCTTCAGATAAATAATGGAAGTAATTAAGACACGGGGTGCCATATAGCCCAATAGGCCATCATAAGCACAAGATAGAAATACAAGTAAAGAATAGAAGATTAGAACAACAGTGGATAATTAAGTTTTTTGGTCTTATGTTTTATCAAGAACAACAGTGGATAATTAAGTGTTTTTGGTCTTCAGTTTTGTTATCTGAATTTGATTTACCCACCAAACTGCTATGTTTTAGATGCTTACAGGCAGATATGATCGTCATGCCTTTTTATCTCAATGTGTAATTAGCAAGAAGTAATTGGCACTTGCAGCTTACTTGCAAGGCACCAAGTTTCTAACGAAAATAAGCGTGGGACCTGTGGTTTTCAATACCGTCAGACATGGTTATTACTTACCACGATTAACATAACAATCATAACTGAAACAATGGCATTATTCATAAAGATGAAAACGAAATTATTGCTGGCTATAAGTGATTTTCACAATGGATTCATCAAGCCACAGTGACAACTTACAGAGCTAGATTGGCCCTCTCTGACAGCATTTCTGGTGCGTTCCGCATCTTCCTCTTGCAATGTCCAGGCTAGTATTGTGTCAACCTGCCAGATGCCAGCAACAAGCAAGATTTAAAAAATGAGAAAAAAAAGTTCAACATTCACAAGATGGTCAACTGAAGATTGGGTAGGTAGGTTAAACAACTACTCGTCACCAGGCAATTGGCATATTCTCAAGTAATAAGTCCGCCATTCTTAAGTTGGTACTGAATAATCAGAAGAAACCACAATCGCGTAGAGGCAACAAAACCAACAACTCCTATAACAAACGAATTATTTAAATTGGCACCAGGTTAGCAAGATTGAGAAGTAATCATGAGTAACAACCTCTTCTGAATTTTGCGAGTCTGGCTGTTCCTTGTTAAACTGCTCCTGAAGGATGCGTGCAAACTCCTCATCTGATTCAATTTGCCTGGTTCTTAACTGATTCTCATCAGGAAGTGGGTAGTGAAGCCCCTTGATCCTCGATAACCATGTGGAGCTACCACCTTCCATGAAAACATCATCAGCTCCAGTAACTTCATTAGTGCCTATAGAGCTTGGTCCATGCATTTGAACCTCATCTTCTATCTTGCCATTGTCCAGCGAATGTGACAGTTTCTCGACAGCAGGATCAGTGGGCCTCGCACCAAGAATCCCCTTGAACTTGTCATTCGGCGTGCCGGAACCACTGTGAAGCAGCCCATGATGTCCATGTCTCTCCTGAAACACAGAGAGTGATCCGCCATTGCCCCCGTCTCCAGAGTTGCTTTTGCCTCCCGCTCCCAATGTACAGCCATGGGAACCGGGCAAAGGATCATCTGGCACCGACACCGCTCTCTCGAGCCTCTCCCCCTCGCCAACCTTCTCCTTGCCCTTCTTCACTTCCTGGCTCGGCGGAAGATTCAGCAACCTTGCCATCCTTTCCCGCTCCAGGAGGCTCTCCGACTCGTGATGCCCGGTTCTTGGATCCGCCTCGCAGGCAGCGCGCTTCCGATCGGGCGAGTGCACGCGCACCTCATCCTCGGATTCAGAGTCGGAGTCGGAAGAGACCAGATCAATCACCTCCACCATTTCCTGCAAAAACATTCAAGCACAGCCATGAGGAGGGAAAACATGCCAGTGAGATCAGCATCATCCAATCCAACGATTATTGCATTTGAGTACTTCAAACCGAGAAGCCGAAAAGTAAAGGGGATTTAAATCGACACGTACACCCACTACCTCCTCCCCGCCTTTCCCTCGCTCACCCGTCCACACCAACGCCTCCGGCCGCGGACCCCGCCCTTGCGCTCCTGCGCGTCGCCGGCCGCCGGCCCGCCGCTCGCCGCGCCTCCAGACACCGCACCGGCACCGCCCTGCTTACCGCGCCCCAGGTCGCCGATCGCCTCTGCTCCTTGCGCCGTCGGGGTACGTGCCGCGCCTTCCCGGCTCGCTCGCGAAGGAATCTGGGGATGGGGCAGCGTGAGAGAGGGGTTCCTCCGGTGGAAGCCCGGCCGTGGGGAGACGTGGCAGAGAGGGACGAGGAAAAATAGAAGGACGAAGCAACAGAACGTCAGAAGCAAGAGATGCCAAGAGATGCGGGGACAAAGAGGAAGAAGGGTATTATGGTCTATTCACTTGGAGATTTCGTACTTGGAAATAAAAGAGAAAATGGAAATGCGTGAATAATGGCAGTGCATACTACTTTCGTACAAACATATGGGACATCCTAAACAAAACATGACCAGGCAGGAGGATGAAAAAAAATCCACAACTAACGAGTTGACGGAAAGAAAAAATTCGAATTTAATTCCTCATGGAATCATGTCTCTAGCATGAAAAGGAGAAAAGGTACTGTTATTTTGCCAATCTAGGCAAACTTTGGTAGGTTCAAAACAGCTGATGGAGAAACAATCATCGGAAGAGAACGCCGTGTTTTAAATGGATTATAGATTGCAAGAAAGAAAGAAAGAGAGAAAATGTTTTTGAACTTGAGATTAATGAATTTGGCTCAAAAAATAAAAAGATATATAGGTGAGGGAGGAAGAACTGTCATACGAAAATTGTTACTAGTGGACTTTAATATTATTTTCTTCTAATAATTAAATTATCTCACCTTTGTCTTTTGGAGGTTTTGTTTTCTCGAAAGAGCTATTCCACGCTTCATCTGTGACAACCGTGACGATGAGCCTCCTTAATTGGATGAGGATGGTGATTCTTCTTCTTCTCTAATGATAGCAATAGGTGGTGAGGAATCTAACAAGCTAAAAATTTTTATGTTGGAGTTAGAAGAATGATAGTTTAGGCGTTTAGAGCAATGGCCAAGGCATCATGCCACCGTTTGTGGTGTTGAATCCATAAATGGGGAAAATGATGGGATAATGCGAGGCAGCAAATTCAAAGACATATCATGGTGGTGATACAAGAACAACGATAGTATAGAGATAAACGGTGCAAAAGAGGCCGCAAGGAAAGAGGTGATGAAGTGTTGGCGAATTGTGTTGCACTAGAGCAACAACAAAACAACAGTAAGAAGAGTTGTCGCGGGGAGGGGGTGCTAGGGGGTGTGACGATTAGGGTTTGGGGAGCAACGGGGGGATCGATTTTATATGGATTGTTGGGTTAAGAAGAGTCGCCGCAATGGCTAGGAGAGGGAGTGGCGGCTAGGGTTTGTTGAGAATGGGAGGAAGGGAGGGCAGAGTGGATCAATTTTATATGGATTATGAGAAAGTTGTTTCCATAGAATTAAATTTTAAAAGATTTAAACTTACGGATGTCCACTAATTTAAAAATTGAGGGCATAAAAGGAATAGTATTTTCACAATCTTATAAACTTATTTTAATATAAAACTATTGATAGGAACTTCGTCGTTCACACAAAGGGTAGAGAGTTATGCTTAGCTCTAGTGCATATCCTATCAAATTAGGTTTAAGGCCTATCGCTAGTTTGATCCCGTAACTAACAAGATAGACGAATAAACTAACTAACAAGATAGACGAATAAACTAGGTTAGATTATGATTGCCAATCGGTCAAGGGGCCGATATAGTATCGTGTGCCCAACCGATGCCAATGGATCTTGGATCAACGACTATAACCAATGGAATTTAAATATGTCATTATTACGAATCGAGAAATTATATAGTAAACTAGATATAACTTGATATATCATAAAATATGTAAAATTTAACATTAATTTATATGAAATAAAATAATTAAATGCCGATTATAACAAGTTAAAATATAATCACTAACAATTTACAATTATTAATTATAATCTTAATAGATCGATCAAACCGAAAGAGTATAAGATTGAAACTAACAAGAGCAAGAACAGTCCATTATACTAGATCTTTTTTCATCGGCTGAAACTCCCATGAAACAATAATTAAAACCTATCGACTTGAGCAAATCTAATTAGCATATTATAACTTGAAAGATTAGACTCAACCAAGAAAGTTCAAGATTATTAGTAAGCTTAATATATTTAAACCAGTCGATCGGTATTATTAAGAGTGATTAATATATCAAATCTAACTAAGACATCAGGGCAATCTGAAAAAGAGCTGATATATCAGATAATAAACTCAAGTAAAATCTTAACTAGTATATCGGTCTAAATCGAGAATGTACTAATTCCGCCAACACGAGCGAAGTTGATGAAACATAATTTCTCGCTGGAGATCAAAACCGATGCAGCCCAAACTTGAAAACAAGAACTCATCAAAACTAAAAATAGGATGGTGGTATGCCGAAAGTTGTGTATTGAACTGTTGTTGTTACAAGAAAACCCCGGGCACACAATTTATACCATTAGGCTAATGTTAGTGATATGTTGTAGAGGCAACATGGATATGTTAGATATCACAGTCAATATTTATGTATGTATGAATGAATAAAGTGTTATTCCGTTCGATGAAATAGACAACTTGATCAATAAGTATGTGACTTATTCATGAGACTCGTTATGTGATATAAATCTATTTCTAAATGATTCCTCATCATATATCATAAGTATGAAACGAATATGATTCTAAGATCAACACGTGTATTGATTAATGATCATGTCTCATGGATCATGGTATAAAGATACCAATTAATAACGTGAACACATGTTAGAGAACATATTGTTGGATAGACATGTTGTTGGATAGACACACATCTTGTCTATAGTTTAATTGGTATCGTGAAACAAAAGGATTTGTGTACACATTACAGGTTCAGAGCCGATATTATATTCTTGTACACTATGGTGTCAATATGTGCTGCTAGGCGTTGCTATTGACAATTGGCTGAGTTGGACTCGAGCCGAACGAGTATACCTGAACCTACAGGGTCGCACGCTTAAGGAGATAAAACAAACATTCGAGTTGGACTCGAATATGGCTCAATTTGGATAAGATTCGATTTAATATAGAGTTATATGGGCTTACGAAGTCCGGTCGGCTAACTCTATGAGATTCGGATAGGGATCCGATCGGATAGAGTCCCGATGGGCCTTTAGGCCCAGTCGTCAACTCTATATAAAGGGGCGAGGGGTGGAGAGCTACGCATCGGATTGTATTGAGCTGAATCAATCTAATCGCGGCTTCAGAAGTTGGCAAGTTCAAGATCTCCACGGAAACCCTCCCCACTTCCGAGCCAAACCCTAGCCTTGCATCTTGTGCTAGCACATGGGTGTTAGGCGTTCTGTCCCCAGACGTGTGGATACCGGTAGAGGCACTGCTACGTTGCGGTGCTATTCGTCGGCTACGAATCGGCTATGGTTAGGCGCATCGGGGCGGATCGGCAGCGTGAACGCGAATCGGCAAATCGGCTGAGGTTGGATCGGCTCCGGCATCGGCGAATCGGCTACGTTGGATCGGCTGCGGTCAGGCGATTCGGCGAATCGGCTGTGTGGGGAATCGGCTGTCAGCGAATTGGCTGTGATCGGCTAGTACAATTCCAGATCGGATAGCTCCTGATTGGCTATTTCTGCTGCACTCCACTCCAATTGGTAACGATCTATCGACCCTTACTTGCAAGTGTTCCTGGTTTGCGCGGTAGAAATTTTTGTTTTTAGTTATCATAGCCTCCGCGTAACCCTTCATATACATGAACCTATAAGGTCGCACACTTAACGAGTTCGAACAGGTATTCGAGTTTGACTCGAATGAGGACTCTGATAAGGCTCAGTTCAGATAAGGATCCGATTAGAGGTAGAGTCAGGATGGGCCATCTAGGCCCAGTCGGCTAACTCTATAAACAGAGGGGCAAGGGGTGGAGATCACGAGCAAGCAATTCACGTCATACACGAGTTGAGATTTTCCACGAGCAAACCCTAGCTGCCACCTCCGAGCTAAACCCTAGGCGCACGCCTAGTGCTAGCACATAGGCGATCGGCATTCCACCCTGGATGTGTGGATACCGGTAGAGACTCTTCTACGTTGGGGTGTAGATCGGCGAGGCGAGTTGGCGGTCAGGCGATCGGATCATGGTGATCGGCTGCTTCCGCAACCTCCCTGACACGCGTACATTGACCGACTTCTCCAACGTAATCTTTCGTGCCCTGCACGTCAATTAGTAACAATCTATAGTCCCTTACTCGCATGCTATCCTAGAGTGTGCGGTAGAAAATTTTGAATTTATGCTTTTGTAGCCTATGTGTATTCCTTTAGCTAATACAAGTCCAACTCAGACACGACTCTTATGGGCTACATCACAGAAAAAGGAAACTATTCTGAGTCCAATTATAACACGATTCCATCGGCTCATGATTCTATTTACTGAAATGAAACAGAAACAAACCTTCCTTATTATGAAAGCTAATACCAAAATTAGATAAAATCTGTCAACCGAATCACCCAAAAACATGACATTAACTTTATCTCTGATCGAGTCTTGATTAACAGAAATTTTCAAAATTTTCCATTAACAAATGCCTCCCAATTTCGAAGTATGGATAGACATGTTTCGGAATTTTCTGTACGGGCCATTAAGCTCCATCGGCCTAATCGGCTGAACCACTTGTCATGGCCTTTCACGCACCGTGTAGTATAAAACCCTTCGATCTCCACCGACAATCATCACCCATCACATCTATGACAAAACCCTTCGTTCTTCACGCCGACGAGCTCAAACCCTCCTTTCTCTCTATCCTCCTCTGGCGATTTCACCAAGCGACAATTTCCTCCGGCAAACATCCTCACCGTACCAAATAGCCACCTCTAATGATGTCCCAACAATAAGAATCTCCACACCTTTTCATTCCTACCTTCTTTTACCGCATTTATACATATCCAAACCAACATTTTCAGCCCCATGTTCTCCATGTTCTTTATTTTTACTGTTTATTTTCCACTATAGCATCTGAGAAACCAAAACAGCAATTCCTATGCTTGATCGACTACCTTTGTATTATATAGGACCGATGGGTAGTGAGGACCCAACCGATTTCTTTAACGTTGAAACCAATCATATTCCCTTGAAAAACTCTAGCCTTGCCCTCTTCGATTGGCATAACAGTCTCAGATCTTGGCCATCAAAAATCATGGGCTGGCGAACTTGGTATCTTTGGATGCTAGCCTCCAAATATCAACTATGGACCAATCTAGGCATCTCTCAATGTATCAACTTGTCTTTCGCCGATATGGAAAAAAATGAACCCCTTGTGGCATTAGCTTGCTACTTTTGGTCCGATGCTCTCAACGCCTTCTTGTTCAACCATGGGTCGATGACACCAACCCTAATGGACACGGTCATGCTTATTGGCCTAGATATCACTTCATCGACCAATCTTGTCAGTTTGAAAATTAAATGTGCTCGCCGACTCGACACCAAAGTGGTTGGCGCGTAGGCAAATTGTATCTGAAAGAGCATCTATGCCCCTAGTGGGTTTTGGTTAATTGATGACAAACGATTAAGGGAATAATATACTTATTGAGTATATAAACAAGAGATTAGTCCAATGAAGAGCCGGTGAAGATGAAGAAGAAGATGTGATATAAAGATATTTCATTGTGATCCAAGGATACAAGTGACAGAAGATGGCAAGAGGCGACAAAGGGTTGGCAAGACTTGGCTATGCAATGGACCATGCATGGGAGAAGGGCAAGCGGAGGCTTGGCATCGAAGGACCCGATGCAGTGGTGAAGGAGCAAGTGCTTAGTCGAATACCGACGAACCGATTAAGGCCATAGGATGTCACAAGTTGCTGAGGATCAACCCTCGGTGAAAAAGAAGCGCAAGATCACATGTCAAAAGATCAAGAGAATGTGATTCATTGATGAACATCAATACAAAATCCATAAGCATTGATCAAGGCAACAAAAGAAAATGACATAAAGGTATTTGTATTGGTATGGCTTTTCTATTTGCTCTTGAGTTGGTAGGAAAACCGTACTATTAAGGGGGGATGTTGTCATGCTGTCTAGGGATGAGCTTGGTGCTCAAAATCCTTTTTCAAAATGGTTCTCATTTTTTTCCTCCTAGAAATTTTTGGAGTTGTCTAAAAGCTATTTTCAAAATTTCCAAAAATGTCTATGCCCTTGAGATTCAGTATTGGAAATTTTTGGACCTGTCCGAAAGTGTTGTTCGGATTTTCCAAAAATGGTATTTGGTACTGGTCATTTTTGGACTTGTCATAAAGTGATTCTTAGAATGTCCAAAAATGACTGTGCATCAAAGTTTTGGATCTGTTTATTTTCGGACTTGTCCTAAGTGACTTTCGGACTTGATTTTCGAAATTTCTGAAAATGACTGTGTTTGAAGTTTTGGATCTGGTGTTTTTGGGACTTGTCCGAAAATGGTTTTTGGAATTTCCGAAAAATAAAATATTTGCCTCCAACGGGTAGATATGAGGCTGTGGCTATAAATGACCACCTTCACCCCCAAGCCAAGGTTGCTAGCTCCATTCCTAATCTTTTGCCCTTGGCTTGCTTTGATTTGAGATTCATTTTGAGTCTTGCCTTCTCACTTCTTCCTCCCCACCGATCTACAAGTTTGGATTTCATGTGTGTGTGAGTGGTTGATTTGAGTTTGTTTGAGTGCTTGGTGTTGACTTCGTAAAGATTTGTTGAGCGCTCGATTCATTCCATAGAAATCTTCATTGCATTTATTACTCTTGGTGGTTGAGGACACCAAGATGGTTAGAAGTAAACCTCGTGACACCGATTTGTTTGTGGTGTGCCGAGTGAGTTTGTGAAGGTCGGATACCCTTAGTTGAAGGAGAATGAATTTGTGAAACCTCATAAGGACAGGGTTGGAAAAGACTCAACTCATTATGAGATCCTCAACAAAGATTAGAATCCTCTCAAGGATTTGAACTTCGGGAACACATCGTCTTAAAAAATTTCTGGTGATATCTCTCTCTCACTCATCTAGCTTTGCTATTTGGAGCTGCTAGTAGCTTACTTGATGTTTGTGCAATCATTTTCCTACTTATGTCGCTATCCCTTTTTGCTTGACCTACTAGCTTACTTGTAAATATGAGATTTTCGGAATATCCAAAAATATTCGAAATTTTCGAAAGTCTAGTTTCCACATTTAATTAAAAGTTTTAAACATCTATTCACCCTCCCTTTAGGCGACATCAAGGTCCTTTCAGTATCGCCAAACACATCAATACCTCCGAATCAGTTACCAATCAGGAACACATTGCATTTCTCAACTTATGGCTGGAGAAGTATTTTTTTTTCTCTGGATCAACCTAGGCCCGATAGCCAATATGCAGCACATGGCCGAAGCTCGTCGATGGAAAATAGATTTCTTTGGGCAAATATCTCTTAGGGGCAACTTATCAACTCCTGCATTAAGTATCCTCCAAGTTATCAGCCGGTCAACCCGTTGGACACATCGGCAGCCCTTGGTGGTTTATCCAACTTTGGTTGAAGCTGTATACTGCTAACGTTGCGAGGAGAGCGCCCTTCAACACCCTAAGCTTCCCATCGGATTTGGCTCAAAAAGAAAGAGAGAAAAGGTTTTTGAACTTGAGATGGATGGATTTGACTCAAAAAATAAGGAAGAAGGATTCACTCAAATAAATAATAAGGAAGAGGAATAGGGGAGGGAGGAAGGATGACCTTGCGGACATTATTACCAAGGATTCTAATATCATTTTGTTCTGGAATTAGATTATCTCACCTTTGCCTTTTGAAGGTTTTTTCTCGAAAGAACTATTGTGAGATTGATCCATGGCAACAATGACAACAACCCTCCTTGATTGGATGAGGATGGCGATCCTTCTTCTCCTTCTCTAGTTATAGCAACGGTGGTGGCGAATCTAACAAGCTAAGATTTTCATGTTGGAGTTAGAAGAAAGATAGGTTATGTCACACCTCGATTTTCGTTCGGGATTAAAAATCATTAAATAATACATTTTCTAGAAATTATCAAAAGAGAAAAATAGATTTATCAAGTGAATTTAATAATGAAATTAAATTTTCCTTTAAAAATCATGGCTAGAAATATTTTTAAAATATTATCCATGCCCTAAAATACTCTCTGAAATTTTTTGTGAAATTTTGGAGCTCAAAAATAATTTTTAATAATACAAAAGCATTTAAGTAATTACTTAAATAAATTATTTAATTATTAAATGATATTTTATATTTTTATTAAATACTTTGGGTGTTCATCTAATTTCATGATTTTTCTTGGAATTATTTGATCACTCAAAGTATTTATAAAAATACAGAGATCATTTATGTGATTAAATAAAAAGAAAAACAAATTTTAATCTCCTTTTGGTGCTTGGGCCATTTTCGGCCCAATAGCGCAAAGTCCAGATTCCCTCCCGGTGGCCACCCTCTCTCTCTCCTCGGTCCGACCCTCGTCGCGCCCGCTCCTTTCCGCCCATGCGCAAGTTCGTTTGCCTCCCTTTCTCCCGAGTGGATGACAGTGGGGCCTACCTATCATCCCTCTCCTCCTCTTCCCGGCGCCGTCGCCATGGCCGCGCCCGCGCCCCGTTTCCCGCACTACCTCCCCACCCACGCGCGCGTGGACTCGGCTCGCCCACGTCCGCGCTATCCTTTCCACCGTTTTTCTCCCCACTTCCCGCGAAGCTCGGCGTCGAACCGCCGCAATTCCCTACACCGACCGAGCCCCACATCGGCCGCTTTTCCCAGCCACCCCGGCCTCCACGCCGCCTTCCCAAGCTTATAAATCCCCTTCCGGGTGCCCCCTCCGTCTTTCCCTTTTTCCGAGCGCATTGCACTCCCGAACTCCCTCTCCACGCGAACCCGCACCGCCGCCGCTCGTCGGCCATGTTCGGCCACGCGCTGCCGCAGCCCTAGCCGCCACCGTGCCGTGCCACCACCGCCGCTAGCTTCGCCGTCCCGAGGGCAACCTCGGCCGTCCCTTGCCCATCGCGGGACACAGCTGTAGTGCAGCTTCCACCGCGATCCCGAGCCTCACCGCCTCTTTGCCGCCTCCGGTCGCCGCTTGGCGCCATTCTCGTCCGACTCGCGTCGTGCCACCGCATCCTCCGGCTTTGTCGTGCTATTCCGCTGCTCGGTCGTCCCTCTGTCATCACCGGAGGTCGTCGACCGTGAGTGTTGCCGCCACATTTCAACTCTGGCCACGCTATTCGCCGCCACCACCGCTCGCCCAGCCACAGCGCCACCACAGCCGGCTTCGCCCTTGCCCAAGGATCGTTGGCCGTCACTTTTCCCCAACAATTCACCGCCCATTCGCACTGTCTGCCTTCCTCTTCCCTAGCTCCGGGCATCGGTGAGCTTTTCCTCTCTCCCCTCTCCTTTTCCCTCCCCCGCCGCAATTTCCTGAGCCGTCGAGTCCCTCCGCCGTGTGACGTCGCCTCGCGCCTGCGCGTGCGTGCGCATCTCTCTCGCCGCCCGCGCCGCCCAGCGCCATCGTGCGCTGCCGCTTCCACCTCGCCGTCGTCCGCGCGCCCTTCTCCTTGCGTGCGATAAAGCTCTCCCGGGTGCTCGCGCGCTTCCTCCACCGCCCCGGTGCGCGCCGTCGTCACACCGTCCTAGCCGGTCGGTCGTCGGCCACCGTTGCCCCTTTCAACCCACGCCATCCGATCTGTCGTCGGGTAGATCGTGGCCGTCCACGTGGCAGCCACGTCGGTGCCTCACTGGCGCCACGTGGTGCACTGGCCGTGGCGCCGTGGACTTGGTCCACGGTGGATCGGTCCTTTCCTGCGCGCGCCTCCCCTCATTGACGTCAGCAGCTGCCTTTTCCTTTGTAAAAATTAAAATAATTGCGTAATAAATCATTTTAATTTTCAGAATTCAATTAAATGACCCAAAACTTCTAAAATTGATATCTAATCCATACGAACTCTAAATTGGGCCACTCAAATTGCAAAATTCATCCAAAATTGAGCTCTACATGTTTATTTACTTTTCATATATTATTTATTTGGTTTTTATTAGGTTTTTTCTTTGTTTTGTGTGCCAGCGTGTAGACTTCGTCGTTTCAGGAGTTTGTGTTCGCGAAGACAGGAAGATCATCTGAAGAAGCAAGGTAAGTCACATTCCTCCTTGACGCGTATTGATCCTAATTTATAAAATATTTTATCGTTTGCAAATAAAATTGCATTGTTTTGCTAATTACATGGGATGATGTAATACCTATCTGCTTGCTTGTGCCATATTCAGTTGAGGTCCATTATTTGTCAACTTGGGTGATTAATTTGACTAGCTCGCGTCACTCGTATAACCTTGCTAGAACTATTCACACTTAGACATGCTTAACTACACTAGCTCACCTAATGGGAGAACTAAACTACTAGCTTATAGTCACATGAAATGATGGTCATGGACCGGTATTACCTTGGAATAAAGGTTAAATAAAATGTGATTTAATGGTAGGTTGTGGGTATATGGTTTTGCTTATCACACCAATGACGATTAAGGACCGGTTCATGAAAAACCCTATAAGACTTACAGTACTTACCACAAGCAAGAATGAACAACTGTTGGACTTGTAGTGTAGCTTTTCCCTAGCTGACATACCCAGGAAAGGGTGAGCGTGATGGAGTTCGGATGGATCGGACAAGGTCTATGCGGCTGCTGGATTCACCAAGGCACCAGGGGGCTGCCTACCCTGTATTTAGGGGTAGGGACGAAACCTCAGTGTGGTATCGCTTGGTTAGGGGGAGTTATGCGAAAGGTCTTGTCACGATTTCCCCCTTCGCAGTATCGTGGTGATACTTTGGGGCATGGCGACATGTGTGGAATCATGTCTTGGGGTATAGTTGTACACCTCTGGCCAGAGTAAAACTATTCGAATAGACGGGCCCGTGGTTATGGACGATCAACCAGATTCACCATGATTAGCCCCACCTCAATAATTTGATTTAATGGAACTAGTTTGGTATAGGTGGGTTGGTTGGGCCTGTTCAACGTGGAGATAGCGTTGTTCAGTGGAAGATTAATCTTGACTTAATTAATCAATATTTTTTCTGTTTTAAAATAGAAAGGTTCTATAACCGTATTTATGTAAAATAGCTCAAGCCACTCTTTTTCTCCCCCTTGCACGTTCGTATTTCTCGGTGTGGCTTGTTGAGTACGGTGGTTGTACTCAACCTTGCTATTTCCCCCTTTTTCTAGAAGTATAGCGTTTCTGAGCTGAGGACGGAGTTAGAAGGCCAAGGCTGAGACGCCAGTTGAGTTTGCCTGTGGAGTGGAGCTGAAGCCCGGCTAGGCTCGCCTTTTTCCGCTGATGCTGCCTTCTTTCGGGACTAAGTGTCTCTTATGTAAGTATTTTATGCTTTATTTTATGTTTGGATCTGTTTATTGATTTGCCATTTTGTGTACCCTAGCTGATTCCTAGACGGAGATTTAATACACAAAATAGTCTATAAATTTGGCTAAATTTCTAGGCGTGACAAGTTATGCGTTTAGAGGAATGGCCAAGGTGTTGTTGAATCCATAAAGGGAAAAATGGTGGGACAATGCAAGGCAACAAGGTCATAGACATATCATGGTGGTGAGACAAAAACAATGATAGTATAGAGATAAACAGTGCAAAAGATGACGAGAAGAAAGAGAGGGCACAAGGAAGAAGATGATGAAGTGTTGTCAAATTGTGCTGAACCACCACAACAAAGAACAGTGGTTAGAAGAGTTGCTGCCATTGGGGGAGTGACGGTAGAGTTTGAGAAGGGGAGGGGATCGATTTTATATGGATTGTGGGGTTGGAAGAGTCACCACAATGGCTAGGAAAGAGAGTGGTTGCTAGGGTTTGTCGGAGGAAGGGTGGGCCATAGGGATCAATTTTATATGGATTATGAGGAAGATGTTTTCACTGGATTTATTTTTTAAAAAAACTTATTAAATTTAAGCTTATGGGTGTCCTCAAATTTTAAAAATTGAATACCTAAAGGGGAATAGTATTTTCATAATCTTATAAACTTATTTTAATATAAAATAAAAAGTAATATCTCAAAGACCATGAAAACGACAAATCTGTTTTTGATTCAATAGGAATTAGGATTTTGCGAATGGATTAGGATAGTTGAGTGCAAATTTTGATTTGCATGTAGTAATTTCCTAGCTCACTAGGATGTGTTTAGTTGGTAGGTTATACGGTTATACCTGGATAGGACATGGACGCCGCTTTTTTTTGGAAAAAAATTTGATGCAACCGGGGTGTAAACGGGCTTCTTTGCAACCCTGGTCTAGATGTATGACACGTGGAAGCCCTAGACATCAAACGGCGCGCGGACGTGAAAGCCCCTTCGCGACTCCCTCGCGCCGGCCGCATGGCTCCCTCAGCTTCGCGGCTCCCTCACGTCGGCGCGGCTCCCTCAGCTCGGCTCTCTTCGACGCGGACGCGGCGCGGCTGCCTCACGCCCGTGCCCGTACACCATGGTTGGGAAGAAGAACTGAAGAAGATTGCACCGACCAGGACGAAGATGACGGAGGCGAGGACGATGGCGCGGTAGCACCGAGCCAGCATCGGCGACGCAGCGAGCGGCAGCCGCAAGCATCCGGGAGACGCCCTTTCACGCGTCGATGGACGCGCGGCGCGCGCCATCGGCTGCCCCAACGACCCGGTCAGGTATGTGATCAGGTTCGCCGCCACGCCCTTGTACGCGAACCTCTCCGCGATCTCCATGGCTGCACGCACCAACAAGATCGTCATCGAGACCATGCCACCGATCCATCCAATCACTCAAATCACCAAAAACAAGAAAGATTCAAGCATACCCATGACGAAAAACGACGAATTCCAGCCGCCGGTGGCGCGCGGGAGGCTGGCCGACCACGGTAATCGATGCCCGATGACGGTGTCCGCCATGTCGGAGTCCAAGCAGGGACACAACAGCTTGAGCCGGGCAGCGCCGCGTCCGCATCAAAGAGAGCCGAGCTGAGGGAGCCGCTCCTCAGCCGCGTGGCCGACGTGAGGGAGTCGCGAAGGGGCTTTCACGTCCACACCGTTTGATGGCTAAGGCTTCCACGTGTCATGCATCTAGACCAGGGTTGCAAAGAAGCCCGTTTACATCCCGGTTGCACCAAATTTTTTTCCTTTTTTTAAGGTGTTTGGTCGAAGGACGAAGATGGGATATGGCCACTCACCAAGGAATATTCGGTGGAGATGCAGGAAGGTTGCAGTTGAGCCCACCTAGTCGGTGGTCCTCACGCTCTCCCGTGGCCGCCATCCTCGTGCTCGTGCATGGCAGCCACCGTCCATCTCGCCCTGACTGTCCCCGTTGAGCCCACCTAGTCTGACGTCCTTGCTCTCCCCGGCGTTGTCCTCGTTCTCGTGCATGGTCGCCGTCGGTCTAGCTCGCCACGACCACAACCGTCGAGCCCACACAGACAAGTTCCTCTGTGGCCCCGTGGCCAGCATCATCGCGCTCCAGCGCTCCCCCACAGATGGCGCCATCGAGCTCGCCTTAACCACCACCGTCGAGTCCATCAGTCCGCCGCCTCCAAGGTCACTTGCTACGCTGTACTGCTGTATGCAGAAAAGCTCCATGTTTGTGTGTAATAGGAAGAGAAAGGAGAGGAGAAAGAGGAAGAAGAAAGAGGTGTAAACGCACGCATCTCTAATGGTATCTTTAAAAATAAATCTCTAAAATAGATATTTAGAGATTTTTAAAAGATTTAAAGTATCTGATGAAAAATTTGCTACGACAGATTCCTGATTGCTTTCTAATTCCATGTCAACCGATTGGAAATTTCCACTCGAGATTGACAGGCAGGCAAGCAGCCGCGATCGGCGATCTGCAGGCAGGCAGGCAGGCGTGATCGGCAGGCAAACTGCGTGGCGTGTGGTCGGCAATGAAGTAAACTAAAGATAAATTAGCATATCCACACATCGCATTTTAAACCTTCAGCCAAGTAGAACTTCACAGTAGCAATTATCACCAAGGTTCCAAAAGAAATTGATTTATTAAAAAGTGACATTGCCCGATAAATAGGATTTCACTGCAACATTAGAAACAGCCTCAGCTGTTTTGTTACCACCAGCTTTACTGGCTTCTTGCTGAGTCTGTTTAGCCAAAGCTCTTGCTTCCCTGCGGTGCTCTCTCTTGGTAGCTCGAACCTCTTCAAAACCCTGTTCGAAAGTAATACATTTGGCTTCCATGTTCGCCTTGACCTGAATAAAGTAAGACATGCTCAAATACTACAGCCACAAATACACTTAGGAGGGAATTGAAGAGCAAGATTTTATTATGAAAAAGCTCGGGCACTGGAAATTTAAAACGGAAGTATATTGAATACATAAATTTCAAGGAGATTTTATGTAAAACCCAAATGCGGTGCGCGGGAAAGAAAATTCACCCCCGCAAATAATTCACACGACGGGTGGGAAAGAAGCAGAAGCAAGGCGCGCCGATGTTTTTTAGAACTGGGGACACTTCTCAGTCTAGAGAACGGAAGAGCGGATTTAGAAAATTTTATTTTTTAGATCCATCTAGAGACTCTATCAGAGTCAATTTTTCCAGCAAAATTCTCAGAAACGAGTATAGAGATTCATTTAGGATGACCGTTGGGCATGATCAGCTCTCTGGTACTTTATTGAGAAAATTCCTTATATACCCCATAAATTATACCCCATAAATTTTGCCCAATCCCTTGTACGTCCCTGAATTTTGCTCAATCCTTATATACCCTTAAATTTTAGGTTTTATCACTTTCATACCCTTTTCTTAGATCATTAGTTGCCCGTTAATTTCTTGCGAAAAAGTTTATTTTGCCTAATAGCATGAAAACGAAATTTGGTTTATGATACTTTTATATTTATGAGTTTGTAATGTAAGATATTATCTATGACAAAATATATTTTTAGATATGACATAAAAAATAATATTTTTTAATTATTAAAAATTGTATATGTATCTTATTTTTTGCATAGTAGTACAACATATTTGCAGTATAAGACAAATATATTTATATGCTATATAAACAATTTTTAATAACTAATAAATTAATACTAATGTTTTATGTAATATCTATAAATTTATTATAAATAAATTTATGATAAATAATATCTTGCATATTAAACTCATAGATATAATAATAGTCTCGTATAACAAAAATTTTACTCTCCAACAATATATATTCCAATAATCTTATATCTTTCTTAATATCAACGGGCAAAATGGATTTTTTATAGAAATTTGACGGTCAACTCAAGATCGATTAACGAAAAAGGTATTAAAAATGGTATGGAAAGAATCCAATCTAAAATTCAGATATACAAAGGAATGAACAAAATTTAAGGACATGAAAGAGATTGGAGAAAGTTTCAATGATACAGGAGGAATTTTCTCTACCTTATTTATTTGTTATGTTTATCTCCGAACATAAACTTAAACCTGCTGATCGCGGAACAATTCAACCACTTCTGTATATAATGTGGAGTTAGTATTGTCACCATCTTCAACTGAGAGATGATCACAACAGCTCATCCTCATTACTCCCTTCAACCAAACATAAAACTAAACACCACATTCACAATTGTCCCTACAGTCAAATATGGAATTGGATCATCTCATCCACTCAAAAAAAAAGTACCACTATATCCTTCAAAATATGGATGACCATATCTTATATATCCTTCAAAATATGGATGACCATATCCTATCTAACCTTGATCACGATCCAAACAAAACAACCTGAACAGATGCTCCTACTAAAAGCCTTCAGTGCGGATATGCTTTAACTTATGCATATCTAACATTTTCGTTACAGACCTCAAACAGCAAAAGAAATAAACAGAAGCTCATGAGAGCGTGATTGTCCATAAAAAGTAAGTAAAATAGCGGTCAACACTCGGATCTTGCCGGGAACACGCAACACTACCAGCATCTTTTGTCATACGAACTACTCTAGCTGGTCCTCTCCACCAAAGAGCAGCAACGCACCGTCAGTCCAGGAAGCTGACTCCTACTATCCTAGAATCCTAGCAGTAATCTGGAAGAACAGAAGCCAATGATATAGCATTGTACATAACAGTGCAAGCAACTCTGACGATCAGCAGAGATGATACATAAATTGTAGAGTTAATCAGAATGAAATGTATCCTTTCTCTTGGATGGAACTATGGGGAAACTCAAAATGACAAGTTTCAATTTGATAGAACAAAACAGATCCATGCAACAACCAAGATTTTACTACGTTCATAGAAGAAGGTAATAATTCTTTGATTATTGAACTAAGTAATGAAACTTGACTACTCTTTTTGCAAAACTGGCAATCATATAATATAGCATAGTCATCTACTCAAATACAACTAAGCATAGATTCACCAAGAAAAGAAATACTCAGTAGTACAAATATTAATGTGTCATTACTACAATATTTGCAAAAGGTAGTGAATGGTGGCTGGTGAGACATGCTAAACGAGAGAGAGAGAGAGAGAGAGAGAGAGAGAGTGTGTAATAATTAATCTTAGCTTGTAACTAATGAACATTCTATTATAGTTCAGGATAAGCCTACCCTATAATGCCCTACCTTAACAAAGACACAAAACCTGTTAAGTTGAAACATCAATGCATATCAAATATAGCTAAGTTGAAAATATGAATAGCTATAGAAGCTAAGAAGACAAATAACAATGCAGTTCCAAACTACAAACGCCTAAAGCTAGCCAGAATACAGCACAACACTTACCCAACATATATTTTACACATATAACCAGAGTTGAGAAGACAAGTATTATTATAAATAGAGACAAAACTCATACGCGACACATGAATTTGAACAGTAAAATTGGTTAATTTTTTTCCCTGCATACATAATTTGGCTTAGACCATGAAGGAATTAAAAAACATACCCCAGATCAACATGATCTTTAACCAGCAAACTATCTTACAGTGCAAGACGAACATGCAACACAAACGCATGCATGATTAGGAGCACACCATTAGCAATTTTAATTCCTTACCTCAGACAATCAAGCATGGATCCTATTATGAACTGATATGACCGAAATGACAACAAAAACCAGAAGCGAAAACCTAGATGTATGGCCCATCTGATCAGGCCTAGCATAAAAGACTTGAAAAATCATGAGTCACAAGTCAAAAATCCAGAACCATAAACATACAGACTAAGACCATAAGAGAAGATAGAGTATCTAATAAGAAAACCCACTTGCCAGTTGCCACAAATTCAAATTGGCAAAGCAAAAGTATAAATTCAATTCGACTGTACAATAGAAATTTATCAATTCAGATCATAAGAGCAGATGAGAGATCATAATTAGAATGAGCAGACGACCCCTCTTGCAATATCGAATTTCAAAAATACAGCCAGCTAGGAAGGTGTACAGACATCAACATAAACATAAACAACTAGAAAGGCGTACAGACATCAACATACACATAACCCAGTGTGATTTTGTATGGTGAGGTTGAGGCCTGAATTTTATGATGAGGTGAACTCCCTAATATATAATGTATATATACGGCCAAGTAATTGAAGCATGATATGCAGAAAGAAAATTAATAGTTGCATTTCAAACTTAGTAAACCTCCCAATCTGAGGAGACATCAACCAGGCATTGCCAAATTTAAGCATGCTGGAATATCTGAGACAGCTTAATATAAAGGAACAGCATAATCATATAGGAAGCACATGAACAATCCACTACAGGCCTAATATGACCACCTGCCCACCACCATATAAATCTGAGACCAAACAAATCTTTACCTAAACTCTTGTTCTTAAATTATCAGAGGTAAGCAGGGGTGCTGAGGAACGGCAGCGCAGCGAGAGACATGAGCATCTCCGAGGCACCATCAGGATGCTTCCTGTGCTTTGCCTTTGCAAGCTGAAGTTGCACGTCCACAAAAGCCTGCATCCGCTTCAGCTCCAGATCCTTGAGGAACTTGATCCGCTGCCTCTCCATCTCCTCCGCATGCCTCTGCTTGGCGAATTCCATGCGCTCGTACATCTCGGCAAATGTTTCGACTGCCCTCGCTAAATCCCCGAACCCTCCACCGCCCCCCCTCTTCCTCTTGCTGCTACTGATGCCACCACCTGCAGCTGCACCGCCACCGGAGCGAGATGACACGGACCGCGATGCCGAATGCTGCGAGCGGTCGTCTTCATCATCATCATAGTTGTTGTTGGGGTTGTTGTAGCCGTCTTCTGAATCAGATTCCGCCGCGGCGGCTGCAGCCATCTTATTGAAGAGGAGGCCCGCGGACGGGAGGTTTGACGCTTGGCGGTAGTTGGGCAAGGGGAGGGCCACGGCCGGCGTCGGCGACGGCGGCGAGGGGGAGCGCGAGGGCGATTCCAGGCGCCTCCGCATCATGGGGAGCCCGCGGGGAGGGGACGGCTTCTTGGCGCTAGCACCGCCGGCGGCGGCGGAGAGGGTAGGGCCGACGAGCATGTCGAGGTCCCTGTAGAAGTACCAGGACGAGGGCGTCCCCGCGCGCGCTCCGCCTTGTACTTCTTCTTGAGGGTGTCGACGCGGTTCTTGCACTGGATGTCGGTGCGCGGTGGCCGGCGGCGCGCGGACGCCCCCGGCCGCGAGTTGACGGCCTCGGCAACCTCCCGCCACTGCGGCTGGCGGAGGCTACCACGGTTGAGATCGACGTAGCGCCTTCCCCACGCGTCGACGAGCGCCGCCGTCTCGCCGTCGCTCCAGCAGTCCTCCCGGTAGGGCAGGTTCGGGTTCGGCGGCGGCGGCTTCCCGTCCATCTCCCCCACCAGATCTCTCCTCCTCACGACGAAACCCTAGAGAAAACAAATTCCCCTTCTACGCGTGGAGTCGGCGAGGCGGACGGACGGGGGCAGGTGGGGATAGCCGGATAGATCGGTGTGAGCGGTGAGCCGGTGCGGCGGTGGGGAATAAAAGGAGGGGAGAGACAGGCGAGCGGGCGGCGAGGCGAGGTGCCGGCCCGTGGGCCGTGACCGAGGCGGAGGGGCACGTGGAGAGGCTGGGACGGAGGCATTGGGCGGCCGCCGTTGGATCGACCGGCTCGTGTTGACCGTGGGGGGCAACGAGCCGGCGGTGGGAAAGGGGTAGGGGAGTTGGTTGTCGACTTGTCGTGGACGTCGCGTCGGGGACGGAGTCCGAATTAAAATCTCGCTCGGTTGGCCGGCGCGGCGCGGCGCGGGATGCGTGCGTTCGTGAGTGCGTGCGGCGCGGACGGGCGGATCGGTGGACGACGACGCACCACCGCCCCGCGCCCTCGCGCGCGGTGGGGGACCGGGTGCCGTGCGGGAGGAGGACTCGTGTCGTGGTGGCGTGGCAGAGGCGGACACGGCTAGCCGCCGGGTGGGGCGGCGTGCGTCGCGCCTCGTTTGGGTCGCCGTGGCGGAGAGAGAGAAGCAGATGCACAGTGGACATGCGATGCCGTCCGTCGGCCCCGTGGGTGACAACGACTTCTTTGTTTGGGGGATTTTGTTGGTTCTCCCGGTTGAGACGAAGTCATCAAGATCCTAACCAGTTCAGTCGGGAACAGGAGGATTTCCTGTGAATTTTGTTAAATTTCATAGAAAAAAGTTTCGAGGGGAAAATTTCAAAGAAAATGATTTAATTCGCAAATAGGAACATCAAAATTTTCGCATTTCAGATATGGCCTCAAGTCTATTGCGATCCCCGTAACATCTCCACATTCCAGGCAACTTTGGTACGGAGCACACCCGATAAGCAGATAAGCTTGGATCGTCAAACCATGGGTGATGAGCACTACATTCAGATCAATACGGAAGTCAGAAAACACAGGTACTCTGCATCTCAAGGAAGATCTCAAATGTCAACTTTTACCGAATACCTCGGCCAAAACTTTCAGAGAAACAAATGATAGATCCGAGGACACGCAACGGTCCTGATGAAGTAAGACAGCAAAGCTAGTCCTGCGATTCAAGGCATGCTCTCTTGACTGCCATGTTCTTCTATAAGCGGACAAACATTGTTTTTGTACATTCATGAAGAAAGGTTCACGGTTATACAGCCGCAATATAAGAAGACAATATGTGCCCTCGCCGGTTTGCAAAATCCACAGGCTAATTTTTACAGGTTTTACAGAAGAAACTTATCGGCCTCTGCAGGCAAGGAGTGAGCTGGTTCGTCAGCTTGACTTCAGCTGACAGCATATTCGCAGTCGAGCAAGCGGGTAAGGATCTCCTGACAGCTCGGACGATCTTGGGGCTCTGCCCAACAATCTGCATCAAACAAAAGCAACACTTTGCTAAGCTATAACTGAAGCGGATGCATGTTGGCGCGACATGGCTCTTTACACTGGAATACCCCAAATAAATGAAACAGCTCTTAGATAAAAGCACCATTACCTGCAATTAACTTGCCAAGAGGTCCTTCAGGAATCTCGAGCCGTGAACCCTCGTTTGCAACAGTATATACCACCTACAGTGGACCAAATTCATGAAGTTCAGGCAACAATGCCATGTCAAAGAAACTGTGTTGGCCATATATAAGTACATCAACGAACTGGAAACATAATGCAAGTAATTTTTTAACTGATCATGTAGCTAGAGATAAAGATTAATCATACACTTCAGGGAATAAACTTTTATTAGCTATCATTCATGATGCAACTGTTTTGATACAAAGTGGATGGGTGCTTACTTGAACTGGGGAGATCCCATCCCAAGGACGACTCAATGTGCATAGCTCCCACATGATCACACCAAGGCTGAAAATATCACATTTCTCTGTAAAAGGTTCGTTCCTTATAAGCTCAGGGGCCATCCATTCTGGGGTGCCAGCAGAGGAGTTGTCGGTCATAGGACAATCAGTCATCACTCGGGAAAGGCCAAAATCACATATCTTGACGGTCCAATGCTTGTTCACCAGGCAGTTTGCACTTTTCAGGTCCCTGTGAACTATCTTCATGCGATGTATGCACATCAAGCCCCTTTTAAGTAAAAATAATTTGTCAGATGAGAATTAATGCTAAAGGATGTCCACATGACAAGAGAATTACATCAGTCTTCTGAAAGCTCATAATATGTAATACCAGCTAATAAGAGTATATAGTAGTAATAGTTATTCTACAATGAGAAAGATTTAACCTGCAGATATCACGAACAATTTTCAACCTCCTGCGCCAACTGAGCTTCTTTTTCTGACCACTCATATGGATAAGATAGTACAGTGATCCCATTTCCATATATTCCGTTACCATTGACAAGTGTGGTGGTACCATGCATGCTCCAAGAAACAATATAACTACAGATACGGAATTTGCTTTAGAAACTCGTGATTTATGGCAGTTGCATGATATCTAGTGCAGAACCGCTGAGTATTGTAGTTTGACTTAGTCAAAGCGAGTCCTTACCATTTGGATGGCGCAGCCGGCTGAAAGGAAATAGTGAGGTTATCAAAGTTAGTAAGCAGATTATGATCAAAAAGAAGGTTGTCGATAATACAGAAGCAAGCGTAGTACAGGTACCTCAGGATATATATCTCATTGCAAAAATCCTCCATGTTTTCAGTTGTCAGATCCTGCTCTAGAAATACTTTGATAGCAACATCAGTGCCATTCCATATACCACGGAAAACCTCTCCGAAGAATCCTGATGAAGTAATTTGACAAGGTGACAAAAATGTTAAAACATGAGCAGGCAAACAAGAAAGAAAAATTTTCATAAGAAAGCTTTCCCGAAATAAAAGCACACATTGAAGTATGAAACTACATATCAAATGATTCATGCATACATGTTTAGCATCATTCCCGTTAATATTCCTACATTTGTATTCATACTGCTTATTGATACCATGGATCAGTAAGCACCATTGAATGGTCTAAAGAATGATAGAATCAAAAGTTGGTGACATCATGATCCTCAGAAAGCAAATCGCTGTTCAACTTTGCAGTTGCAGTATCCAATATATAATTTGTTTGTGTTAGTAAATTTTGAGTGAGCCAAAGTGCCAAACATGTTCAATGAAGTATGAATATGGAAACAAATAACAATAGCAAGTCATATCTTAGGGGAGATTGAATTTATTGGATAATTTTGCAACACCAAGTTTGATGGATCTAATTCTTACAGGCATTTGGTAATAGCCAAGGAGAAGATGAACCATGTTGTGTTTACTTTTTGTTTATTTTGAAAACATACTAGAAAGAGATAGCAGCATAGCAAAAGTAGCAACAAGATGAAGAGTCAAGAACACAAGCATAGCATGTAGGCTGACAGTTTACAATAGACTTCAGTAAATTTGCCTGAGGAAGTTCAAGTAACTTGCCTATTCCAACCCTTGTGCCAATTGTTAGCTCAGAGAAATCTATGTTCCACTCTTCAAAGGGCAATAAAGGTTTATTAAGAAATGGGGAACTCTGCAAAACCTTGTTCCACGCCAATACCATCTTTTCTTTACTTACAAAATCGCAAGCATTGTTTGTTTCAGAAATTTGTGTCCTATATTCATGAGGAGAAGAAGGCAATGACATAGCTTTCTGAGTGGAACCATTTCGGTTCCTTGAGCCATTGTTGGTAGCAACAACTCCTCCAGATGTATCATCCTAAATTGAAATAAAATTATGAGCCAAAAAAAGTCATATTCAAATTGCAGTCATATTCCCAACTCCCAAGGAATGAAGAACCAATATAGATAAGATAAAACAATTGAACTTGTGGAACATACATTATTTGGGCAATCACTTGCATTGTTTTGGTCCTCCCTAACATATGAGGATGAACCTTCATTAACATGATCCCTTTGGAGGCGATTTTGCTTGAGTGTTTCATTCATAGCCCGAACCGCCCTGTCAAAGATTTAAGATTAAAACAATGAATTCCTGATGCTCAATGAGTATATCTAGCAAAATACAGACGAATGCTTAATTAGGATATCTAGAATCAAAATACAACTAAAAGAAAAATATCAATATACTTTGGTTGAAAGCAACAAGCACAGCTATACAATGCAACTTTGAAAACAATATGCCATTTCAAATCTCATCAGAATAGTTCAAAATAAGAATTACCTCACAATGTCATCTCCAATCTCAGGCGTGATGCTAATGCTTCTTCCCCGTATTCTTCGAGTTTTAGATGTTGATGCACCACCTAGACCATCTGATCTGCAAGTGTGTGCATGGCTTGTCAAATGAATAAGAAGGTTCACAAAAGGGGTAAAAGAAACTGAGTTGAAACATGTCCAAGACAAATGTTTGACCCATGAAAAAGGTAGGTAAGTGTAAATATCAATTGCCAACTCACTCATACACTAAGTTGAAACATGTTGTTTTAGACATGTATGAAGTCAAAATTTCAAAACTGAGTATAAATATATTTTTAAATGTTTAGATTGGATGTATGTACATATGCATAGATTTGTCACGAAAAAACATTTCATAATGTTATAATTTTATCAAGTTTACAATAATATTATGAGAATTAGTGGCCAAGTTTGTATTTTATAGACTATGTCAATGTCCAAAATATCAGTTACACAACCAAGAATTTATCCCTGTTACATTTTTGTCCCAGAATGCTTGGCAGAAAGCTAATGTATGACATGAATGGACATCAGACATATAACAAAATCTGTTCTCAATATTGAGGTTTGCCACTATGAAGAGTAACCCAAAAATTAAGTAGGTTTGAATCAAAATTATGTGGAAAACTTACATTTGTAACATTGAAATATATAAAATTGCACCTAGCTAAAAGAAAAACAAAAAGGATAAAGAAGAAAGCAATGGAAACATATGACAGCCGGCAGTGGAGAATTTATGCACTTTTAACAATATTGTTTCACAGAAAAGAATTAAAGAAAACATACAAACTTCAGAAAAAGAAAAAATCAGTTGTCAAACCTTGATGTAACTCCACTTTCTGCATATTCCTGAAATGAGTGTTGCTCACCACCTAGTATAGATCTTGCCCTTGTCTTCATTAATGGATGCTCAGGGCTACACCAGAAAACAAAAGGAGAACATAGAGCGTGAGAATAGCAGCAAGACATGAAACAGGGAGGAAGGCAATGGAACAAAAGAAAGACATGTTACGTTACTGCTCACTACTAGCCTGCTAGGTTAGCATCTAGAAACACAGGAAAGAAACAAACTACAATCATGAAAATAACCACAACTACAATGTAATAATACTGGTAATATTAGTGATTATTTCCACAGAGGCATATTAGTACATTTGCATATCAGCCCCAAAATAAAAACATTTCTCCTCCGAAAGAACTCTTTGAAACCTAAAGATAAAACACTGAAAAATCAGCACGCTTATCAAAAAAATACCACATCTGTTATGAGCAGCAATTGTAATCAAAACAATACAAGGATTTAAAAAATATGGCTAGTGTAATAAATGACTAGATTTGAGAGGAAACCTTGAACTAGCACCGGTAGGTTCTTCGGCAACTCCTCTTCTCTGGCTTCGCCTCCAAAAGGCATTTGCAATATTTGGCTCACTGCATGATGTGCTGTTTCAAAGAACCAAGCAACCAGTAACTTTTTAGAAAATGCACTGAACAAGGCAGACAAAACTATTGACACAAGTATCAGACCATTGCAGTGCAATCTATTATATCAGTTATGTGCTACCTCAATTTTCCCTCGGAAAATGTTCTTGATCTCAACATAACATTGCGCAATGAACGCCCAGATAGATGTGATGAAGCTTCAATTCTGCACTGAGATTGAGATGGAAAGTTTTCATCTTGCTCAAATTAAAAACTCCAGATTGTTCTATCAAATGAATATAAAATTGCAAGTCAGCAAGAAAAGAAATAAATAAAATACAGGATCTGTCTGATTTTTGAATGCTACTACTTTCCACAGTTGTACTACTTGAAATATCCTTAAGCAATTTTGTTCTGTACAATTTCTGTATATGTTTGATGTTGACTCTTAAATCATGGCAACAAAAAATTCTCAGAGTCAAATATTCTATACATTTCCCTTTAAAGCACTGATGTAAAGATTCACCTATGTAGTCAGCAAACTATCAATAAGGTTCCAATCAACCACCTAAAACAAGTGAGGGCCATACATTGACATATCTTACAAACTATTTTTCCTAAATGAAACAAATGCACATATGCTAGAAGAATACTTGATGTTATAGTGCTAGAAGAATACTTGATGTTCTTGTTTTATTGCATGACTTTGAATTTACTACCCAAACAACCCAATAATGCATGCAAATGACAGTGATCACTATTCAGTATAGTGGAAAATTGCCTTAAAAAAAAATTGATCTGTTGTTTTTCCACAGATTAAGATAGCAGTTCACCCATGGTTGACTTGTTTTCGTTCTAAAGTATTCTGCCAGACACTCCCCATGGCAACTAAAATGTTACTATGGACCATCACCAGTTACATTCGATATTTTCTCCAATGATCAAATTATTAACTATCAACATACTCAACAATGGATAAATTACAATATTGGAGAAGGTCAAGAATTATCAAATCACAGAACTAAGAGGAGAAATTTAACATATACTCATACCCTTCAGCTTCAACTTTATCAGATAATCCATACAGGGGACTGTTGGGCTCAAGAGGGGAATCACATGAGTCATTTTCAGCTGAATCACTCTCACCAGCAGCAGAGATATGCGATATAAAGATAGCCTTGGCTGAGAACGGAATTAATTGCCCTGGAAATCGCATAAGATCAACTAGCAGCTCCATAGAGTTCAGTGAAACAACCACAGACATGTGTTTGTACGAATCCACAAATCCAACTCCACCATCATCAGGTAGACCCTATGAAAGACATTAATGCTTGATTTACGATAATAACATGGAAATGCAGAAGAATGAAAAGGAAGTCAACATACCACTACAAGTTTACTCTCAAGACCAACAGCATCTGCAAGAACCTTAAACAGGATAGCTCGGGGTCGGCATGATCCATGCTTTATCTGCCCTAGAAGTTGTGGCCCTTTGTTTCCAAAGAAATGATTATCTTCAGTTGGAGATCTTGCCGGACTTACATCAGGATCTAGGCTCTTGAAGCAGTCAAAAACCTGTTCCATAATAACTTGCAAGTTTTAATACAAATAAATTCTGCACATCTGTAGGCATCAAAGTGCCCAAAGATGATAGAATAATATTGACCAATTGATGATTCTTAAGGTGAGCTCATAGTGGGGAATTGCACATGTGGGAAATAGAAAACCATATCCACTTTATAATTTCTGAAAAACCTACCAAACCGGCTATTTTCTTTATCACCAAAGCTGGACTAGAGTTTAATCCCTTCACAAGTGCACCACTAAGCTGCTTCAACATGAAAAGCTTCTTATCTCTCTCAGCGTCCACAATAATTATGTCAGCCTTAAGCCCATCTGCTTCAAGAGTTTGAAGGTCATCCAGGGATGGTATTGTTGGGAAATTTTCCTTCAGCTTTTTATCCTGTATGAATGCATCACAGGACAGAGAACTTCATAACAACAAAAATGAGAGTATCAAAGCAACAGTTCACCGAAACTCCGAATCAAATGATTAAGAGAAGAAGAAAACCATTCTGAAACATAACATGCATATTCTTTTTTTTCTTGATCCCTAATCTATAGGAACTTGCTTCCTCATTGAAGTTAAGGCATTTGAAAGTTTTTTCCTTGAAACATAAATTTGTTCAGTTTCCTGATTTGGCAATGATAAAACGGTGTCATAATGGTAAGCTACCAAAAAATGTTAACCAGGATATATCCAACACAGGAAGAAAGGAAACTACGTAGAATAGACCATCTTTGAAAATGTTAACTTAAACAAAGTCACAGAAACACCTGGAGGCCCAGAACAATAAAATATGCAAACCAAGCCCAATCTTAACGATTTAACTGGAGAACTAAGCATCTTTTACAGAAAATGCATGGCTTACATGAAGTAACAAACATCTAACTAAAATGCCCTATGACATGTCACAGGTAATCTAGGGTAGTTATTTTCCTAAAAATATGTCCCCAAATAACAAAAGAGAATTTTTCAGAGAAAGTTCCTTACCGGAATTATTGAGTAGAAACCATTAGGGATGAATCCTGAATAAGTCCCTGTTGACCACAGTAATTGAGAAGCCTTCCATGATGAGGATCGCAAATTGCTTCGAGGTTCTTTATCAGAAAATGCATTTTGTTTTCTAGATAAGGAAACAGATTCTATCTTTGCCAAAAAGTCTGGTGGCCACCAACTCTGTTCACATGAATTCACGTCGGATTTCCCCAAACTAGTTGGTGTATCGTCCATTTCTCAGATAATGGAATTACTCATTTCCAAGACGTGAGAGTCACCTTATGCATGTTTCCAAATGTTATATGATAACAACTTCGTATCCAACACCACCACTGATCAAACTAGCGTGTATCTGTCAAACAAAACAGATGTTAATAAAAATATCAGAAAATTAGGAACCACTAAAATAAACTTCTCCTAGTGAAGCCATATAAAGAGTTCTCTTGTATCTCTTTCATCCTCGTTAAAGTACCACCAAACTAATCAAAAACTCCAAAACAAAAAACCATTTTCAATGTATCTACAACTCTTGTTTCCTTAATCAAGTTCCAGCAGTACATTTTGTCGCCTATTAAATTAATGAAGCAACAGAGAACATTGTTTTCTTAATAATAAAAATACATTAACTCGCCGTTTACCAATACAGTAAAACAGGCTAACTTCAGAAAGAAAAAACAACTTTTTAATTTTCTCAAAATCAACAGAGCATTTGATAGTAACATCTAACTGAAAAAAGTGGGAACATGTGACCTGCATGAGGTCTTTGTTTTTCCCAGGAGAAAGGGCAACTTTTTTCATTGGCTCAATTGTCAACTTGACGGTCGACAATGATGCACTAGAAACTAAACAGAAGCGGATCACGTCTTTATCAGCTATGTGCATCCTTAAGGCAATAAGAGTCCCAAACGTATCAATATGAAAAATTGTGATTCTGCTTCAACCTTGTCATAAAGTTCCAGGATAACATGCAAATTTGTTGCAAAAACAGCAAGTTGCTAGCAAGCACTCATGGCCAACAATTCCAGCCACCCAGTGTTATCCAAGTAAATGTGGGCATTGTTCCTGTTGTCAGCCAAAACTTGCGGTTAGTTATTCCAAGGGATCATTAACAGGGCCCTATCCATGAATTGAGTGGATAGAAGCGCATGCTTTATGATCTTGATTCAGGCTCCTTCTCATTTACCTGAATTGAGCACCTTAGTAAAGCCACCAGTGGTACCTAAAAGTACTAGTACGCATAAAACATCCACAGTAGCTCAGCCCCTTGGCACATAGTAACGGTCCATAATTCCGTAAACTACGACGCAAAATGGTGTAACTAACCGTACCCGGCACCTTCGCTGCAGCGGCTATTTCTGCCCAAAAGCGGGCAGAATCAGGATGGACGCACCTCGCATCCTATCCCATGGTGCCACGAGACAAGGACGCCGAGAGATCTTTTGCGCGGTAAAGCACAAGGATCGAAGTCACCGAACCAAATGGACGAGTGGATTATACTAGTGGAGTAGCATCAAACAAATCCGCAACAGAATGGACGCATTTGCGCTAATTCAAAACGGAGTCTCCCATAGAATTGGATTCAGATTGCTCCCAGGGTCACAACAGAGCTCACAACACATAAGCTAGATCAGAGCGCATCGAATCCAAACAGGTCGGAGCTGGCTTACCGACACGAAGAGCAGTCAGGATGGATCTCCACTCCACTCCGCTCCACGACAATCCAGCAGATGGGAGGACCGGAGTACGGACTGGCGAAGATTCCGAGGCGTCCTGCTCCGCTCCGGCGGGAGGAGGCGTGCTCGGCGGCGACGGCCTGGTGCTCCCCGCGGCTTCGGATTTGGAGAGGAGCAGGGCCGGTCACGTCGTCCAGGCAGCCCCGCAGGCCTCGATCGCTCGCGCTCGCAGCGCGCGATTTGGCGGTAGGTGGGTTGGTAGGTGCGGTGGCGGAGGCGGAGGCGGAGGCAGGATTCAAGGGACGGGACGTGCAAGACCCTACGAACCCGTCGCTCGCGGCGTCGCCACTTGCCGCGCCCCTCCGGACACCAGGGTCCGGCCGGCACCCCTGCTCCTCCACTCCACCCAGCCGTCAGCGACGATGGCGCGCGGTCAGCCGCCGAGGCACCGAGTCAGCCGAGACGCGGACAGGGAGGGGGAGGAGGACGACGAGGGAAGTGGTTGAGAGTTCGAGACTCCGGAGAGAAAACTTAACGAGAGCGCGGCGAGAGAGCGCCGCGGGTCAGTGAGATGAGAAGAATACTGGCTGCGACGGAAGGACGGACGGCTCCTCCAGCTGTTGGGGGAGGCGTCGGTACGCACTGGGGCTACTGTGGCTTGCGACCCGCGGGTCAGTGACAGTGAGCACTGCAGGGAGGACGAACCGGCCGGCCGGGGGTTGGGTGTTGTATGAATGAAATGAACCTGCATAGGCAGTTTGTTTGTGTCGGTTTAATTGCAAGTACGGAATTTTTAAGTGGGTTTGGATTGATTTTTATTTGTGAGATTTATTTTAAAAGACATGCAGACATAATTATATTTAAAAACATGGAATAGTTAATATTATGTTGTATTAGTTTTTATTGGTACAGAGAGGTGTATTTGGAAAATAGGATTGCTGGCTACGTTTTGCTAATAATAGCTATAGCTATAGTATTGACCATTGTGTGTTTTAAATAGAGTTTACAGAAACTTTATGCTAAAATCACAAAAGTCATAACATATTTGTCTTTGCTTATCAATTTGAGTTGGCATCCAATATCACGTCATAAAATATTCATAAGATTTGAAGGTTGTTTTTTTTCTCACCGAAACGATATATATATATATATGGAGTCATCTTTGTTTATCTAATATTACATCATGAATATTGAAGAGATATGTTAGGGATGTTTTTTTATCTCACACCAGAATAAATAGATATGCGAAACTATACAAACTTTTAAAATACTTTATTATAATTGCTGACTCAACTGTCACTAACCACACGTGGTTATCTGAATTATTACATGTTTGCAACATGTCAATCCACTATGACACTTTTCTAATTTATATAACAATATATTTATTTTTTTTATCTTTAAATTGTGTATAATATAGCAGAAACCTCAGAGGGGATATCGTAGTAACTTGTTTATGCATATTATCGTTGCAGATGCTTTTCAAGGGACAGGTTCTTATATTCAATTTGGAGCACAGTTTTATGTTTCAATATATTGTTTTCTTTTATACTAGCAATTGTGTCCATACGTTGCAAAGGGTGAAATCAAGACACGGCGCGGATGGGGACGGAAGGGAGGGACGCAGGCGTGGCGCGGAAGCTCCGAGCAGTGATGGAAGGGAGGAGCGCAGGCGCAGCGCGGATGGAGACAGGAGGGAGGGAGGGGCGCATGAGGTCTTTTTTCATCCAAGTCTTCCCTTTCTTTTCAGCATTGGAACTACGGGTTAATTTTGAAAAAACTCAAGGGGTTTTCTACAAAATAGTCAGGCAAAATAAAATTTTGGGTAAAAACACTACTTGCTTTATAGATAGTTATAGATAGGACTAGCAACTGTGTCCGTGCGTTGTAACAGTGAAGTCGGGCGCGGCGCGGATAGGGATGGGAGATAGTGGCACGGGCACGACGCGAGGCGCGGCGCGGAGCTCCGAGTAGCGACGGGAGGGAGGGGCGTAGGCGCGGCGTGAGGGCGCGCGCGCGCAGATGGGGACGGGAGGAGGGCGCGAGAAGGTCTTTTTTAATCCAAGCCCTCTTTCTTTTCAACATTGGGACCACGGGTTAATTTTATAAATATTCAAGGAGTTTTTTACAAAATAGCCAGGCAGAACAAATTTTTGGGTCGAAACACTACTTGCTTTGTAGATAGTTATATATATTCAGCATTGTGACTACATGTTAATTTTATAAACATTCAAGGGGTTTTTTGCAAAAAAAAGTCAGGCAGAACAAAATTTTGGGTAAAACACTACTTGCTTTATAGATAGTTTTATATATATATAGCAACTATGTCCGTGCATTGCAACGGGTGAAGTCGGGTCATGACACGGATGGGGACGGAGGTAGGGGCGCAAGCACGGCACGGGGCGCGGTGCGGAGCTCCAAGTAGCGACGGGAGGGAGGGGCGCAAGCGTGGCGTGGGGCGCGGCGCGGCGCGGATGGGGACGGAAGAGAGGGACGTAAGAGGTTTTTTTTTCATCTAAGCCCTATCTTTCTTTTCAGCATTGAGACTGGAGGTTAATTTTATAAACACTTAGGATTTTCTATAAAATAGTCACACAAAATAAAATTTTGGATGAAAACGGTACTTGTTTTGTAGATATATAGATATAAGATTGTCTTCTATTTTGGTTTGTTTAGACTATATTATGCGTTATAGTAAAGAAGGAAAAGCATGTTTACGGAGGTCTAGATGCTTGATTACGAGATAGGATAAGAAGATTGTACGTTTGAGAAGCCCTACGGTAATCGGGTAAATAACTCTACAATGATTTTGTATTTTCCGTATGAAATCATTGGCTTATTTGTTGTTAATAAAATCAATAATGCAACTAATATAAAGTTATATCATAAACACCAAAATGTGAGGTGATCTGATACACATCTCTTGATATCCAAATGCCATGTTAGATATATGTATGATATTTTGTATGTTTAAATTTACTTTTTAAAATACTCCTTTCAGTTTTATTTGGTTTGGACAACAACACACGATTTACAAGTAATTCATTTTTCACCTATCTCATACATCTCTAAATAAGTTTACTTTTCACTTATTTCATACATTATAAAACCCAAAAGACTATAACACTCTCACTTTATCAAATACCAATGTAATTTTTTTCACTTTTATCTACTCTCAATACAAGTATTATCTATTTTTACAAACTCCGATGCAAGATTACTCTATAAATAAATTTATTTTGAAACAAATATAAGAAGCTAAAAATAAACTATTGTGAAAAAATAGTAAATAAATATTTATTTTTATTAAAACAGTTTTTAAGACTAATCTATACGTATTACTTATAGTGCACTAAAGAATAGGCAGGTCAGATCAAATCCATCTTTAGAAAAGCAGTAGTGCAAAGGAATCAGAAAGAGGATAGATGAAAAGAGTTTTGCCATGCTTCATCCATTGGATCCTCGTCATCCAAGATATTTGTCGGTGGTGATGGGCTTTTACCTACGTGTTTCCCTGCTTAACCACTTGATCAGGTTAATTGTGGCAAGGGGTTTGACCGAATGCACGGCGCCTATCATGTCAACTGGTCGATCGACATAGCAGCCGTACGACATGCTTGTCTTTAGTCCTCGTCCAACCATCATTCCCACCCCCTCCCCCACCAGCTGCACAGTGGGAGTACGAATCAAACTGTGCGCATCACTGACAACGGTGTCAATTTGTTTAGGTCAGCCAGGTGCACGGTGCCAATCATCACTACGTGGGCCGGTGTACGTTCTCGCGCTTTGTGTGGTGCACTTGTGCTTGCGCCTCGACCCAGTTTTGCCATCGAGGCATCGAGTAGTAGCATGGGCGCAAGCGTTTCTCTCGCACAGTTGCACGCTCTCGCGGCGCCCGGCGCCGTTCACGTTCACGGCCAGAACCCGTGAGCATGCGCCATGTTTCCAAGGCCGTCGTCGTGCCGAGCCCCGTACCGCTCGGGCGCATGTGCGTTGCTGAAAGCAGCGCAAAGCAGCCGCGCACACGGGGGGTCACCGGGCGGCCGGGATCATGACCATATCCACCTCTCTCTCTCTCTCTCTCTCTCTCTCTCTCTCTCTCTCTCTCTCTCTCTCTCTCTCTCTCTCTCTCGCTCGCTCGCTCGCTCGCCGGCGGATCGGCAAGCGGTGGTGGGCTCCGTGAGCTATCGACCTATCGTCGCGCGCGTGGTGGTGGCGTGCGGTGCGGGGCCGGAGCGGAAGAGGGCGCGGTCGCGATCGCGCTGGGGTGGAGCTGTCGGTGCGGGACTGCGAGGTGTAAAAGTCCGTGGCTGGCTTGCTGGTCACGTGCGTCGTGCGGTTACGTACCTTTGCTTCCTTTGGGCGAAGAGGGGACGTGGGAGGAATGGGGACGCCGCTGCCGCTGCCGCGGATCGTGCTGTGATTCGCAAGGCTGCCCCGGTCCTCAAGGCTGGAACTATATTCTGCTTTTCGCTGGTTCGGCCCGGCCGGCCACGACCAAAATATTTCTTTTACTAGCATAGCATAGCTGGTAATCAAGTGGATTTCTATACTATAACATCTTTTATCCTAAACCTTAAACACACAAATCACACAAATTTAAAATCTCAAGTGAATTAATCCCCTAAAAACATCTTCAATCGTTATCAACTAATAATAAAAATGTATTTTTAATATTGATTGGTAACACCAACACTAATATTGGTAGATCTTTTCTGATTAATATTATCAATCGATATTTAAAAATATATATTTAGTATTGGTTGGTAAAACATGTAGAGTAAAAAATGATAATATACCGTGAGAGATCTTAAATTCAAATCTTATATTTCATATATTTTATCTTTAGTCTTTGATTTTCTGGTCTTGGTCGTTTTTTTAACGGGAAACACAAGGAGTCGGTTGTATCCGGTCCGGTGAAATAACTGTCTCGTTCTAAGCGAGGTAGAATACACAGTTGATGGTTTTATTTCGCGGATCATGGGCAACACAAGAAGGAAATTAAGCAGATCTTATCGTCAGTCGTCAGTCACGACTGGCATTACTTTTATTGGAAACACTATTAAACGATCTTTTAATTGATCTCGTAAAAATCTATAATAGTTCGTTATAATTAGTTCTCGATTAAATCTTTAATCTCGATTGATAACATCAACCGGGATAAAAATTTATTTTTAGTCCCGGTTCAAAAAAAAATCTGTAACTCGTGTCAGATTTTTAAATTTTTAGTCCCGGTTGGTGTTACCAACCAGAACTAAAGATTAATATTTATCCTGATTCATCTTATTAATCGGGACTAAAGATATTCTCAGACTTATCGAGGTGCACAGACATTTCTTCTCTCCCGAATTAAAGGCGTGCATGTAGATCTACCGAGCTCCTCAGACTTATCTTTTTCTCTCCCTCTCCCCTCAGCTCTCCCCTCTCTCCCTCCCCCTCTGCTCTTCTCTATCTCTCCCCACCGGAGTGGCGGGCGGGCGTGCGGTCGAGCGAGCCGCCTGTGGCGATGGCAGGGTGTGCGGGCTGGGACGATGGCCGTGGGCGTGCGGCGGGCGACGGACGGGGCGTGCGGCCGGAGGCGTGCGGCGCAGCGGCGGGCGGAGCGCGCGACGGCAGAGCGAGCGGCGGTGCGGGCCGGGCGGCGGTCGTGGGCGTGCGGCCGGGACGATGGGTGGGCGTGCGGCCGGAGGCGTGCGACGAGCGGTGCGCGGAGCGGTGTGGCCGCACGGCGGGCGGCGGCGGCGGGCGGTGCGCGCGCGGATCTGGCCCGGCGGTGGCGGCGCTCCCGTCCCCGGCTCTCTCCCGATCCCGCCTCTCTCCGGCCTCTCCCTCTCTCGGTGGTAGGCGCGCGGCGACAGGCGTCTGTGTCTAGCCATGCGGCTCGGCGGCGGTGGGCGGCGCGACCCTCTCCTCTCTCGGCTCTCTATCGCAAGCAATTTGTGAATTTTTTTAGAGTTTTGTGATGTACATTAGTGGAATTTGATGTGATATATGTGATTTGTGATGTTAATTTGATGTTGGGATATGAATTTGATTTGTGAGTTGGGATTTGTGAGGTGGCCAATCTAGGATGTTATTTTGAGTGATTTTGGGATGTGAATTTGGGAAGCAAAACAACAATGAGAAAAAAGGACGTCAGGTATCATATGGGGCATATATATCAATAAAGATTCTTTTTTATCCCAGTTATTTTATTCGAGATTAAAGATGAGGATCTTTTGTTCTGGTTTCATAGTTTCGATTTGAGAACCGGGACAATAAAAAGTTACCAACTGGGATTATTGTAGGGTTCTTCAGAAGGTAGGTTCGTTGACGACCGTACATACGTTTGCTCCACTAATAATTGACGACACTTCTTAATTAGCTAGGATTTCGGCAATATTATGTTTCATTTGCATGAACAAGGAATCGTCCTATGAAGGTGGGGGTTGCCAACTGTGCAAGTAAAGGAACCTCGTTCGATCTTATTTAAGGAATCGTGCGCCATGCCATGTTTTTAGTTCAGGCAGGCAAGCAGCCGGCGGCTAATGCATCTGCGTGATCTCATGGCGCTGAGGCCGCGAAGGGCTGCGCAATGGCACCAATGATGCAATGGCATATGCGCAAGTCCCACTCGTGATTCCGCGTGACGAGACACCATGTTTAAGCTGGCATTCAGCCTGTTGGTTCGTCAGCCGGGATGGTAAGGCACCGTACAGCTACTTGGTTTAGTTGCACTGCCTTGTCGCTTGCGTTTTAAAATAAAATATCAATGCATTGTCATTGCTGCTCATCTCTCTGGATTAATTGTAAGTGCTCCTAGTTGCACCGTCAATGTGTTCCAAAATAAAGAAGAGTAGTTTGCACCTTGTTTGCAGAGACAAATAATTGAATGTTACTAGTATGGATCGAAGCTTCGCGGGCCGCAGCTAGCTGTTGCCGATGTACTCCTACAGTCCAACTAGCTTTGGATAGCGAAGGGAAAAAAGTTTATCTTATCTGCTTGAAGTTTTGCCCTTCCTGCCTTTCCTGGACTTGTGGATAAACCTGTCTGCAACTGCAACGAACTACTGTATGCTTGGAAATTGACCGGTTGACGGACCCAACTAGCTATAGCTTAGCTAGCCCAAGATCAAACATGGAAGTTGAAATTGCATAGCTGCTGCATCAGAAATATAGGCATGGTTAGGCTGCATCCTCGGGTCGACACGTGTGGTGTGTAATGCCCCGATTGATCCATGCCACCTGGCTCCCTGCATGGCCTTGGCCGATCCCCACCCAGGGACAAAGACACACAAGCTGCTGCCAACCGGGACCTCCCGGAAAGCTGGCACCAACAAAGCGTCCCGTTGTGTTGCGCCGGATCGGTCCGCCCCGGGAGGCCCACCCGCGCACACGCGCTACGCGTGACTGGCGGTACAGTCCACCAGGCCAGCCTGCGCATGCCGGCCATAGGCGGAGACGCCTGGACACACGGCCGGCCCGCGCGCGATGGCGTACATGACAACCCGTCTCGTGCGCCGTCGTCTGCATGATACAGCGCGCCGCCGTCGAATTGCGGAACGGCGTGTCCGGCCGGGTCTAGGCACAGCTCACAGCTGCACGCACGCGCGATGGCATGTCTACCTACTACGAGTACTATTACTATGCGGCCTTGGAAGTTTGCCTCGTGCTGGTGTCCCGGTTGACAGGCATGTTGGGGAGTTCACAGTTCAGTGTCTCGGAGAGTCAGATAATGTTCTATTCGTGCCCATATGCACCCTAAGTCCGTGATCATCAAACGGGCTTTGTCTGCGACTTGGGTTATCCGGCCCGGTTCGGTCCATTAACGGAGCTCTCAGAAGTGAAACGCTGAAGCTGGAAGCTGGATTTTGGGTATGTTCTCAATCTGCATTACTGCAATGTCTTGGCTAGCTGGAAGCCTGGAACCCAGAGCCGATCCTGCTGTTTTCTTTACATTACTGCTGTTTTTTATTTTCAATTTGCTGTTTCTGTATAAAGACTAGTGTGTCTTTCTTGCAAAGCCGGGTAATGGAAATTGCATGTCCTCTAAAAAGGTAAATGGCCACTTAGGTTGAACAAACATGCATGGGTTGTTGGCTTTCGGGGAATCAAATGGTTGATTCTGACATTGAGGTTCATGATGAATATTAGAAGTTCAGAATATAGTGCATGTCTCCTGACTCCTGTTGCCTCGATTTTAGCTCGAGACTGGCCCGGTTATGTACCAGCTAGTGTATCACTCAAGTGGCATCTCTGTCCTGGCTCTTTTTGTGCTTTTTGCATTTTAGCTTTACGGCCACCGATCTTTCTCTAGTAAACTTGCATGGGTCACGGTATGTACGTGACTCTAACTCTCTAGACTGACGCTGGGTACAACAGCGTTATATCTGAGCACCACTGAAGAAATTAAAGGCCTGAGTCAGTCAACTCAAGATGCCATGACCATGCGCATGAATGACGCAACAGCCAACAGGACTTTGATCTACCCAGGCCAAGTACAATGCATATCCATCCTCCTATACCTTATCATTTTTATATATACTCCAAAACAAGTCTACGTTACATTGTCTAAATCTTCAGATCTGGTGGAATATAATTAATCTCGATGGAGATTGGTATTATTTGAACTTTGCCGAGTACTGTCACCTGATTTCTCAGTGTCGATGTATATATGGTCGTATGGATGGCTATTATTTACATGTGCATGAGTTAGTTCATCGGTGCTGCAAACTGTATATGTCAAGCAAGTGCTACTAGCAGGAGACAGAGCCAGAATTTGAGGACAGAGAGGGCAATGAACGTAGCAAAGTAAAGTTGATAGTCCTACCATATTGATTTTCATTATATATAATAATATTATGTTTTACAAGTCTTAATAAAAAATACATTTCTACCACTGTATGATTAGCAGCAAGATCATAGGCTTCAATAATTTTAATAATTTTATCGGTACTAATTGATGCAGCCAATTTTCTCTCAATATAAATTACCGAGCAATCTCACAAAAATTCATCTCCTATTGTACATCTAAGACGTGTCTTCGCAAGTTTCATAGCTGAAAGATATTATATCTTTCAGTGGTTACAGTTGATAAAAAAGAGTTAATACTAATCTTACCATTTAATAAGATGAATATTTACATATTTTAAACAATTCACTTTTTAATAAACACTAATTAAATTAACTAGTTAATGAAGTTAATACAGAGACAGTTAATTAATAATTAATAAGTACTAACTCAGGATTATGAGGATGTTGGAGGATGCCAGCCAAAACCACCCCTCGAATTGAGGTTAGAGTTAATAAGGGAAAAATACAGAGAATAAGTACCTTTACAATTTTGGTACTTTATGCTTTACCTTGAAGCACCAAAACGGGTTATTTCCCGTACAAGAACCAAACTTTATATAAAACAACCGTAACAATTTTGGTTTTCCCAAAACCAAAATTCCATTTTCCATACAAACACAATATCTCCATCGTATGCCATATGAAAACTTCATCAATTATGTGCACTAATCTCTACCCTTCAGCATCCCACATGATCTCCATCTTGGACGTCACCTTATCTCCAAGTTGACTCCAACTCGATCACCGGCAACACTTTCCCGAGGCGTAAAAATTACCTGCACACAATTAAACAAAGAATACCATATCTGAGCACAAGGTATCCCAACTTGACTCATTGTTAGCATAAATGAACATACACATACATAGTAACACGAAACTCCCATGTATATGCAAAGAAACAAACCGAAACCAAAACCGAAACGAAACCGGCAACCAGCCGGATCGGCCGGCCGGTCGACCGCAGTAACCGCCCCGGTCGACCACCCAAACACCTCCGGCCGACCGGCAAGATAAGCCCGCCGGTCCACGGGCCAGGCCGATCGAACACTGTTCATTGTCTAAAAATTCAACTATCTCAAAATCAAATAGTCAATAATCTCCATAGATCAAAACACACAAACCAATAACCACAACAACCAATTGTTCATCATCAAATAAAGAATCAAACACACTTTGATTTTACAATCTCTCCGTTGATGAACACATTGGCAAACAAAATAAAAATTGTTGTTTTGGTGTTTAGAAAATTAAAAACAAAAATGATAAAAAACATTTGAGTGCTCAAAAATCAAAGAAAATTTCTCTCAAAAAAAACTTGCACTTGTCTTTGTGATTGTCCTGTTCTCCCCCATGTGAAATATCAAAAACAACATTTGTTCTTCCCCTTTTGACAATGTTTTCATCAAGCATAAGAATTATGGTTATGAATGTTCAAGAACTTAGCACCATATATAAAGCAAGTCATGTCATGTGTTGCAATAATAAAAAGATGAACTTATCAATTATATAGCAAATATGTACTAGAGTCTAATCATGAATCAAATATTTTATAAGTAAGATCAACAACGCAATAAAAATTTATGAATTCAAACAATCTATAATGCAATATCTTTACCATCACATAGGTTAAAAAATAAACCCAAATATATATACCTATTGCAATTTTTATTCGTTTTCAAATTTACCTTTTTGCACATATATTTTAAGAGAAAAAATTTTTATATTGATTTGATCCAAATTTGTTGCTCATATTCTTTCTCTCAATTATTCCGGGTACGTCCTTGTCGTTTAAGACTGTTTCCAAAGATTCGACACCCATTATTTTTGTTCACATCGAATATGTCCTTGTCGTCAAGACTGTTTCCAAGGATTCGGTATTTATTTTTTACTCTCATAGATAAACATTTTATTCTCTTTACACAATGAGCAATTTTAAAGTAATTTGAGGAATAATAATTCAACATAATATATATATAAGCATTTATAATTCAACACATGCACTAGTATCAACATTGCATATTTCTTTAATTCAAGTGTAATATTAAAGTGTCATGCATTATTTCACTTAAATATAAAATCTAGATCACATAAAAATACTAGAATACATATAAGCTATGCGTGACAAATAAACCTTCATAATATTGCTATCATGCACATGAAAATACAATATGTATAAACAAAGCTCTCTAGTCAATTTAGTTCAATTATATATTGCTTGATAAAAACGAGAAGCATAAAAAACATAAACTCCCTCTCAAAACATGCCAAAAAGATGAATGATTTCTAACACTCCTCGAAGAAAAGAAAAGCGAGAAGAATCAAACACGAATGAAAAAAAAATAAACTCCCCCTCAAATTAACCTCCAATTTTCCCAATGAAAAATAAAGAAGAAATTAAAGATCTTTAAAGAAGACATCCAATTGTAAATGATTTCACCAAGGTTCTCATAAAATGACACATATTCACTTATACTAACACAACTACTACCTCAAATACTAGCATATAAAAACTAATAATCAAGAGAGTAAAAAAATATGTCAATCCAAAATTACCTTGATGTCATCGTGAAAACCAATCATTGTCTCCACATAACACACATATGGAGAGTATGTCATCAAAATACCTACAAACAAGAAGATGTCGAGGCCTCCGTGTTGGGGTTAGAAATAATAAATTTTGGAACCCAACACTAAGTCACACGACCAATAGAACTAGTAGGTACATATGCGCAAACAAAATCAGAACCAGACTTACCTGAAACATTACCTTGTCGCTTCACAAAAGTCTGATTTGAACTATGCACAAAACTACCTCGAGGCCGGCTCGACCGCCGTACTCGCGTCCGACCGAGCCCGGCCGCCGGCCCGACCGTTCAACCGCACCACGGTCGTGGCCGGTCCGACCGACTAGTTAGTGTCGGTCTGACTGAGCTCCTCGAACCAAAACCCGATTTTTGCCATCGTTGCTTTGCAAAAGCAATCTCTCTTTCCTTTTTCTGTTTACGGGCAAGTCTAAAATAAAACTCAACCAAATGTCCATCTTTTCCACAATACGAACAAGTATATCTCTCATGATAATTAGAAGCACAAGTAGAAACAGATAGTTTTAAAATATTAGTTTTAGTTTCTTTTAAACAAACAGAAAGACATGTCAAATTTCTAACAAATTTGAAAACTGTTTTCAAAGCATTAGGTTTTGTTAAGATTTCACTATTTTCAGTCAGATTCAAAACACCTTTGGTGAAATAATCATGAGCATCAAAATCTATTCCCTTGTTGTCGCAACACACTTTAGATTTGTCCAAAATTATGTTAATTTGTTTCTTACCATTAGAAAATTTTTGCAAAGAACTTTTCAAGTAAGAAACTTCTTTTTCAAGATTAGCACAATTATCACAACTAATCATGATATCTTTACCTTTACGACATCTAGAGCAAAAAGCTACCTCATCTTGTTTAACTAGTTCTTCCATATGCTTAACACGAGTTAAAGCATCTTTTAACTTCAATTCATTAGCATCACAAGTTAAACAAGATTTAGCACCAAAACTAGAGAATTATTGATATCTCTAATCTTTGAAATTTCTAGCATTAAAACCTCACAATTTTTGCAATTATCATCATTGGGAACAAGAGATTTTAATCTAGCAATTTCATCATTCAAAGATCCAATGACAAATTCTTGTTCTTTAAACATTTTTCACATTTTTTATTTTTTACACTTAAAACAAGAATTGCATCCTCAAGTGAGCTTACCTCATTGTCCTCATCTTCGAGTCTTCATCTCCACGTGTCATGAGACAAACGCCGGAGATGTTCTTTCCCTTCTCTTCCTCGCTATCAGAATCTATGTCGCTAAGTGGCTCAAAAGCGACATAGACTTGGTTTAGCACTTTCTTGATTATCTCCTTTGAGCGCTTCACTTTGGGCTTGTCATTCTCCGTTTTCTCCGTGCTCTTATCCTCCTTCTTGCTTCTCCCAAGTTTGGGGCAGTTGGAGCGAATGTGATCCAAAGCACCGCACTCAAAACACCGAGCTAGTCCTCCTCTTTTCCTGAACCTGACTTTGTTCACAGCTCGAGAGAGTTTGTTAGCGGCAATAACCAAGTCCTCCTCCTTGAATTGCTCGAGTTGTTCATCAGACATGGCATTAATTAAGGCAAGAACAGTGGGAGCCGATGAAGAAACAACTGATGAAGAAGCAACCAATGAAGAAGCAACAACAGAAGAGGAAGTAACCAGAGCACTTGACTTGGAATCAATTTTCCGAGAAAGAATGTTCATCTCATGAGTTTTGAGTTTAGTGTAAAGAGAATCCAAAGTCAAAGTAACCATGTTGACAGACTCCTGAATTGAAGTAACTATCATCTCCCAAATAGACATGTCAAGACCATTCAAAAAGTGGCGAAAAATCTCAGATTGTGGATAATTAGTGTTATAAGAAGAATCAACAGATCTAAGATTACTCAAAATTTTGTTAAACCTACCAAGATAGTCATCTAAAGCTTCAGCAGGTTTCATCTCAAATTTTATATATTCCTTTTTGAAAAGATCTCGACGAAGTTCTTTTATGTTGGTAGTTCCTTGATGAAAGTTTTTCAAAGCATTTCAAATCTCATTGGCAGTTTGAAGATGTGAAACACGCTCAAAATCCGAATGAGAAATCCCATTTAACAAAATATTACGAGCTTTGCAATTGTTATTAAAATCAGTTTTCAAAGCCTCGGAATTTATCACTTCGGGAATAGTGTAAGGAAGAGCAACCTTTTGTCAAACATCGTAATCTTGAACCATTATATAAGATTGCATCTTGCTACACCAACAGTGGCGGAGCTAAGGGGTGGTCCCGGTGGTCCCGGGACCACCCAAAAAAAACTACCCTATATATATACATATATAGGTATATATATGTATATATATAATTTTATTATTTTGTTATATTTACGATATTTTTAAAAAATATATATGTTGGACCAGGATTTTAAAAACCGCGAAAACCGTCATGTTTTTTTCGTGTACCGTGGTGGTGCGACACGACATTTTTGTTGTTTCATTTGAATAATTTTGTGCGAATTCAAAAATTTGAAAAAATTCATTTTATCACAAAACATAAATTTCGCGTTTTGCCGCGAAACCGCGGTATGTGACGCGGTTTGAGCGAAAACCACGGACAACACGGATTTAAATTTGATTCAAATTTAAATTGCGGTTTTCATGGTTTTCGTGGTTTTTGGCGCGGTTTTCGTGCGGTTTAGACGAAAACTACGGTACGACAAAACGTCGCAAAAACAACTGTTTACTGTCGCAGTTTTTGCGCAAAAACCGCGCTACCGTGGAGAACAGCACGGTACACGTACACGAAATCAGTAAACCTGTGTTGGACCACCCAAATCTAAAATCCTAGCTACGCCACTGTACACCAATAAGCAAAATCGGTTCCATCAAAAACATGTGGCTTAGTTGAAAAATTATTAGACATGGCGAAAACTTTAGATTGATAAAAATCCAAAGTAGAAAAACGTGGCTCTGATACCACTTGTAGGATCGAATATCCAATGAAAAGCCAATCAGAGAGGGGGTGAATGGTTGAGTACCAAAAAACAAATCTTAGCGGAAATAAGATTTATCCTTTGTTTTCTGAAGTCGGTCTGACCGCAAGTGTCTCACTGGTCTGACCGTGCAGTACCTACGGTCTGACCGCTCGATGTGCTCCGGTCTGACCGCTTGTAGCCGACTGTCTTAGCCGATTCTGACGAAGTAGCCAATGCCTTATGAAGCCGACGTCGTCCGGTCTAACCGGAGGTGTGCTTGCGATCTGATCGGGTAGAAGGTGCGGTCTGACCGCAGTAGATCTAGCGGTTTAACTGACAATCAGGCCGCCGCACCTAGGAAAATCACAACACAAAGAATTCTTCAAATAGATTGATCTTTATTGAATCTCTCTATGTTTACAAAGTGCAAACAAAGCACTCACAAAAATCTCAAGCTAAACTTGAAACCCTAACTCGAAACTCTCTAACACTTGAATCTAAAGCGATACAAAAAGCATACCGAGGGGCCACGCCTCCCCTCACTATTTATACACAAAACCGCAGTCAAAAGCTACGAATCCTACTCATACAAGAAGTCCTAATCCACTAGGAAACCTTCTCGTACAAGAACCGAACTTTACATAAAACAACCGTAACAATCTCGGTCTTTCCAAAACCGAAATTCCGCTTTCCATACGCACACAATATCTCCATCGTATGCCATATAAAAACTTCACCAATTATGTGCACTAATTTTTACCCTTCAGCATCCCACATGATCTCCATCTTGGACGTCACTTTATCTTCAAATTGACTCCAACTCGATCACCGGCAACACTTTCTCGAGGCGTAAAAATTACATGCACACAATTAAAAAAAAACATATCCGAGCACAAGCTATTCCAACTTGACTCATTGTTAACATAAATGAACATACATGAGCATAGGAACACGAAACTCCTATGTATATGTAAGGAAATAAACCGAAACCAAAACCGAAACGAAATCGGCAACCGGCCGGATGGCCGTGGCTCGACCGCAGTAACCGCCGGCTTGACCGCCCAAACACATCCGGCCGACCGCAAGATAAGCCCGATCGACCGGCCGTGACGATCGACCGAACACTGTGCATTGTCTGAAAATTAAACTATCTCAAAACCAAATAGTCAATATTCTTCAAAGATCAAAATACACAAACCAATAACCACAACAATCAATTGTTCATCATCAAATGAAGAATCAAACACACTTTGATTTTACAGAAACGCACATTTATAAGTTAAAAATTATCGTTCGATAAAAAATAAACGCTTAAAATTTATCTACATCACCAAAATAAAAAATCGCTCGTGTCGCTTCACCTCTTTTTCTCGGACGATTTGCGTCCGTCCGTTTGTTCACGCTCTACGTGCGTACTCCTACAGACGTGCCAAGTCAGCAACTTGCGGCTAAGCAATCGCGCAACTCCGTGTTTACGCACCTGTGACCGTTCACGTGAGGCGACTCCCTTATATTTCTCGTGTGCCGTGCAACCGATCGACTGTACTAGGCGCGTAGTAGTAGTAGCCGCCACCGCGACGAGATTGGGTTTCGGTCGTCGTACCATGTCCGTGTCGCCCGATCGGAGACGCCTCACACCGCAGTCCCGAGTCCCGACCGTTCACCACCCCAAATACATGTGGCCCCGCAAGCCTCCGGCCTAACCCCTTCTCCCAAGTCTGACCTGACCCCCGCGTCGTACATAACCGGGGCTTCCGCTCCGCTAGCCGGAGGGATCCGCACGTCTCCTCCAACTCCAAGGCTCCAACTACAAGCTCCGTCCTGTTCACCAGTGGCAGCCAGTAGCAGCTTAGCGCCGGCGCGCCGTTGCCACCGGCGCGACCGATCGATCAGTTGGTCAAGCTATAGAGCGCGCGCTGGCCATGATTGGGAGGAAGAGAGGGGGACCGTCAACGAGGACGTCGTCGGCCAAGCTGCCACCCAACGACGAGGACGGCCCGCGGCCGGCTCCAGCGCCGCCGCAGGCCGGCCTCACCACCACCGTCTTCGTCACCGACGGCGGGCAGGAGGTGGCCATGTCGCAATTCGTCGCGCAGCTAGGTATGCTGTGGCTGGCATGTGCGAAGCCTCTGCGAGTAGCGAAAGCATTTGTAAGTTGTAACCAATGGATGCATGGATGGTTGAGAATTTGATTTTTTTTTCTTTTTTGCGCGTCGTGGCAGACGAGGCGGCGAGGAAGAGGCTGGAGAGCATGAACCAGAGGCTCAGGTGGCTGGAGCAGCAGATGGAGACGCTGGAGGCGGAGGTCGAGAAAGCCAGCGCCGCCGACTGATGATCACCTACGAACAGGGAGTGTGAGATAGATATATAGATCTTTGTAGCAACACCTTTTTTCTTTAGTCTTAAGATAGTTCGATGATGATGATCTGATCGCCTTTTCTTGCTTAATTCCTTTTGTTCGATGCGTTGGAGCAGCGCTTTTTTGCCTGAAAATTCTGCCACATTTTAGGGGTGAGTTTTTTGTCCTGAGTCTAACGTGTTTGCCTACGATTCATTCTGACTTGGAAAAGTATGGCCGTCACTTCGTCACTTCATCTCGTCGCTTTCAATTTCTGTGGAAATAGCCTACCATTCCAACCATGCATGCTGGACTTCTGACTTCTAATGTTCTACAGCACATGGGACCAAAGCCACATACTCCGTATTAAGGGTCTGTTTGGCTAAAAAATCAGTTTCGTTCTCATGTTTCTTTAGAGAATCAGCACAATAAGAAACACCCTATAGTTTCACCGGTTTCTTAAAAAAACTCCAAAAATCATCCGTGAATTACTAGAAGCGTTTCTGTCCGTTTCTCCAAGAATCCGGAACCATACCAAACGGCGGACCCTAAATTAACCAGTACTACTCCCCCTCTCTGCAATCACCAGCACATATTTGTTCGCAAATAGTACAAATTGCGCCAAACAATTCACGTTGAACGTGAATAGTAATTCTTATCACAATAAACCAACATAAAATAGAATAGTACATTAACTATACTAAATAATGTCTCATCCTATCTTAGGTCGATTTATTTTGAGATATACTCAGAGTAAATCATTCAGGCGAGGCACTGTTTCACACAATCACCTTGGAAGTTGCCTGCCTGTTCCTTTGACATCTTACAGCAAGCTTGTACAATTTCATGGCCCGACACCTTATACGCGAGATAACATAACAGAGACATAAATAAGTTTAATCTGAGCCAATCTATGCATACAAGTCCGGAGTAAATGTCCAGCCAAAAGTAAAGAAGGTATCATCACTTCATCAAGAACTTATGTACAACAGACTGCCTTTTGCTTTCACTTAAAAGCAAAAGTTTTACACAATACAATTTCCTTCTCGGAGCTAAATCCATTTGGTAAAATGGTACATTTCCGCAGAAGAACAGGATATGAATAGTACCTTGATATCCAGAGTAAAAAGGAAAGAAATGGAAGAAGAAAAATGCCGGCAACAACCACAACTGCATGCATCCACAACCACAACCAGATGGCAAATATGAAGACATCAAACTGTGTTTGCTATTCACAAGCTAGCTTGGTACCAAAGCTGCTGAGGCTGATAGCAAAGGCTTGAAATGCTGAGAGTGGCTGCCGGTAATCCATCGTGAAGATATTGTCATAGACCTTACCAAACTGCAGCAGAACTGTTTCCTCATCCTTCGAGCTAGAAGGATCGTTGGGATCAGCAGCAGCAACTAGTTGGAAATTCTTGACAGATGCAACTGTCACACGCCCATGGAAGTTCAAGCACCAGCACTGCAAGTGCTCATGCCAGCGGGGAGCTTTGTTTCTTAGAACTGTATTCCCTGTGGGTTTTCTGAACTTCGTCTTTAGACAGTTTTCCCATGGCTCTTGAGTTGAAGGGCACTCAAGTGCACAATACATTCTCCTAGGACCTCTGGATTTGAGCAGGTTGTACTTATAGGAAACCTGTCCAACTTCATAGTTTCCTGCTGACACTTGGGGACTTATCCTTCTACTTCCAAAACGTCGACTGGATCGACTACTTGATGCTTTAGCGCCATCATATGGCGGCTTGCTATCATATAGTTTGAAGTTTGTCCCCCAAAAATCAGATCTAAACAGAAGCACAATAATACCAATGAATAAAAATTAAGACAACGACAAATCCAATACAAGCACGAAAACACAACAGATACCCAGCCAGTCCAAATTATCTGCACACCATAAGGGAATCAAATCAAATAAGGCCATATACCTAACCTAGGACAGTGAAATGCTGTCTCAAAGGAACTGAGACTTGCACAGCAATCCATTGCAAGGAAATAAATGAAATACTTTTGAGCACAAATAAAGGAACAAGAGAAATTATAAAAAATGAAGAGCCTGCAAACTCCCCAAATAGCAAAGGCTAAAACAAAATAGAAGCATTCGGCGGTTTAAGTGCAATTTGTGAGGATGCAAAGTACTTCATCAGTCAATTGCAAGGATTATGATTCATGTTGAATGTTACTATTGCAAACCACAAGATCAAGGAATGGAGGAGGCATGTGTGACATCCCACCTGGTTTGAATAAGTCCTCATGTGCAACTGCACATGAGGGTGTGAATTAGTCCCACCTTGTGGCCTTGTTTGGCAAGGCTAAAATCCCAGGGGATGGGCCAGGTCATGGGCTTTCCCAAACAAGGCCTACTTGTGCAGACTTACTAGGTCCAAGGTATCAATCCTCAAAAAAGAAAAAGTCCGAGGTATCAACCAAACCCTTGAACGTGAACCAAGGATGAAAGTTTAAGTGTGTTGGTGTGGCTGTGTACTCTATCCATAATGGGGTCAGAATTTAGATTATAGACCTAAGCCAGTTCAGACCTTGGGGCATCACAGCATGCCACCATGTTAAGGAGTTCAATCTTACAATAGTATAAGGATATACTCCCTCCTTTTTATATATATACGACGTTAGTTAATTCAAAATCGAACTAACCAACGCCATATGTAAAAAACAAGGGAGTACCATTTGAACTATAAAACAGTCTAGTACCTCATTGAAAAACAAGATAGTAAAGAAACAGATACTATTTGGAATTCAGAAGGCTTATATTGTCTTATGGTATGTGTACCCAAATTTTTTAAAAAAATCAGCTAAATACATATTTTTAGTGCATTAGCATGTTCCCTAATTGTTAATATATTACTTCAACCAATTTGTTAGCACTAAGCAGGATGAATCACAGAATATGCATCCAATTTGTTAGCACTAAGCAGGATGAATCACAGAATATGCATGGATGTAGAACCTCACCTCAGTTTCCCCATGTATGCATTGCTTCCTTGTGAAAGGTCATCAGCATCAAGGGATACAATGTACTCGGTATGGGGACCACGTCTAAACCTTCTAGCGGCCATGAGGAACTTCCCTTTATCCACAGTTGCTATCATACACAAACAATATATATCAATCATCAACCACATCTGATGGTGCAAAAGGCCATACGACATTGCAGTTGGTACAAAAATCAGAAGGAAAAATATAGAGTGTAACTGACAGATTCCCCCCCCCCCTACTTTTTTTAAAAAAAAAACACACATATCTGCACATGTTAGATGTTACACATGAACAGCTGAGTGTAAGCCTGTAAGGACTTGGGAAAATTGTTGCTTCTAGATACATAATTTGAATGCTGTTGGATCTGATTGTCAAATTAAAAAAGAAACTTGAATTCACGCAACTAAGCAGGCCACCAAATGTAATGAAACATGGACTTCCAGTCACCCTAATCACTATTTGCAGGACATGAGGACCTTGGTGTAATCCAGCTAAACCCTTCCAACAATTATGTCTAAACTAGCCAATCCAAATAAATAAACATTGTTAAGTATATCAAGGCCCATATATTCTAGGCCCATTGGCCCATGAGGACATAGCTTGGTACATAATCCCGAAGGGGCATCTCTCATCATCTTCTAATCTCAATTTCTTATCAGTTGTTTCACAAAAATTTAGGCAGTGCACAAAAACAATATCTAGTTCATAATTCAAGTAAAATGCTGTAGGTTCTAATCCATTAGGCACTCCAATTCTTCACCTTATCTCCCACCATCCCATACCAATTATGCCAAAAGATCCAAATGCAAAATAGTACATGGCCCTAGGATGCAAACATATACTGTGCATTTCTGCTGGTTCAACAGATAATTTGAATCTATAGAAAAAAATTGAATGCCAGGAAGCAAATGTGTATGGGACTGACCATGCCAAAAATTGATAGGTCAGCATCAAGCCACCAACTAGGAGAAACAAGTGATGCATCTCCAATTAAAGCCACAATGAATTTGAGTTAAATCTAAAAGCAATCAACTTGACTACTGCTGGGCATCAAGTGTCAGCCACAGACAAGTAACAAATTCCAAGAAAAACAGAACCCACACAGCAATCATAAAACAGCATGTCACATGCCTTACATTGAAATGGCAAATCAGATTGATTATCTAAATGCACATAATCAAATTGATGTCTGCACATATGCAGCACGAAATAAATGAGAGTCAAGGAAGTTCTCATATAACATCATGTACAGTCATACACTTAGTCATACACTTACCACTTGTCAAACCAAGGTAGAGGTAGAACGTAGAGTTCTTCTTATTCCGCTTAATAAAACATTGCATTGGGAACTCCCTTGGCCCTGGCTGCTTGACAAAAAATGATGTAAGAACTCCGATTAATTTGCATATAAATGCTGTGTATCAAAACTACGACATTCCTCTGCAAGACTGCAACTAAAATCCTAAGTAGACGAATCACCCAAAACAAAAGTATGCTACTCATCTCATGGGGAATTTCAGCCGCTAAACTCCCATTTATACCCTCTGTGTGATAGGATAGAAAATAGCTAAAAACTAAGTAAAGCTAGACTATATACATGCTGGAATCTGGTCCTAATTCTAACTGATGGTGTGTGGTGATTTTGCCAAAGCCATAAAAAGGACAGGTGCGATATAAATCATCCACTGTACTAACTAAATCAGATTTAGTTGCTCCCGAGCCTAGTTTTTAAGTTAAATCCACACACTCCTATAAAAAAAATACTAGTATCAAAATCGATTCAAAGTTAACTAACTCCAGAAACAAATACGCTAGGACTAGCCATAAACAAATTAACTAATCCCACGAAACATCGCGGCTAAAAAGGTAAATTTGTAAACCTCAAAAATTAAATAATCCTCTAAAAATAGCATGAGCAAGTGATCTCAGCATCCTATGGCCAGAACTGATGGAACCTAAAGGCACAGGCTCCAAATTTGGCGATCAAAAGCATAGAAGACTCTGAATTATCATCCAGAGACATAAAAAATCGCATCTAGGAACGACACCTCCTAAAACACATCGACGTAATGGGGGTTTCCACTCCCTAGCACAATACTTCGAACCAGCAGCCCGAAGCCCCCATCAATCGATGGACAGGAGCTCTAGCAAAACTGCAAAAGGGCATCTCCCCTTCCCTCACCTGCTTGAGCGAGGACGGGAAGGTGATCTTGCCGGACTCCGTGGGCGGCCGCACGACGGCGACGGCGGCGTCCCGCCACCGTCGGCACACGCAGGCGCAGGAGACCACGTCCTTCCGCGCCGGCCACCGCTCGCCCCCGGACGCCTCCACGCGCCGCACCACCTCGGACAGCAGCTCCGGCAGCAGCCGCCCCCACCTCTCCTCCTGGTCCTCCGCCTCCGCCTGCCCGTCCTCCCCCTTCCCCGCCTCCATCTCCACCACCTCGTGCACCTCGCCGCCCTCCGGCGGCGGCGGCGGCGGCGGCGTCGGCGTCTCCCGAGGCATCTCGTCGCGTCGCGTCCCCCACCACACCACCACCAGTGTACCGCCTCTCCACTAGGTCGCGGGGCTCTTTCTTTTGGTTTTTGTACTGGAAAACCGCGTCCGCCGATGGAGTACTTGTCTGGAAAAGTGGATCTAGCAGACAAGCACTGTGACCACCACAACCAAGTGTGGATAAATTCTTTCCCTTTTCTCACGCATCATGGTTATAAATGTCCTTTTCAGCGTGCACAGATACTCTTTACTCGTAGAGCATTTATTGAAACAGATTTTATTGCACTAGAAAAAACTAGTAGCTTTTTTGGAATACACCTCTCATACTAATCTATCAACGCACATATGCATGCACACATATAAATACATTATGACACACGTCTAAATAGGATTACACGTGTCACCTCTCTTTTTAAATATAGAATGATGCTGATTTGGCCATTTGTTGTATTAAACAGATATAGTAATATTATTTATTTTCTCGTGATTTTTCTATTATTAAAGAAACCATAAACATTAGTTATATTTGTCATGCGCTAAATTTTAAATAAAATAAATAATTAATGTTATGTTTAAAAGTTGATAACGTCGTATTTAAAAATGAGAGTACTCCTTTTTTAATTTTTTGATATGATCTTGAGAAAAAGACAATGAAAATATAACATAATCGATATGGAAGAATTTAAATGTTAAAATATTGGTTAATAATATAAGACTTGTCAGCTCTTATTTATTTTCTATTTTTTTAATGGATACATATGATTCAATTTTGCAGGCATAGTACTAGTAAACATTTCTAGGTTCCAGCACAAGGTTCCTCACATAAAAAAGTAGACTTAATGCATTATGTGTTGGAAATATTGTATAAAATTTGTAAATACATGTCATCGAAGTGCTATTTCTCTGTAAACTTTGCTCGCTTGTTTTTTTTTTCAAAAAAATTTACTAATATTTAAGGATATCGTAGTAACAAGGTGTGTTACATCTTATACATAAACATGAAACATTCATTAGTCATAGTACGTCTAATCGTAGTTTATGTACGATGATTATTTTCAACAAATATTTGCAAGTGCACATGCCCATTTATAGAGGTTGCATGCCCATTTATAGAGGTTGCATGATTGTACCATGTTCTTTATGAAATGCGCACTAAGATACCCTCCGCAATTATTGTAAATTACTTAAACAAATAGGTCACAGGAACATATTATGATGGAAAATAATTTGCGGCATATAGCCCCTTGCAAGATTTGCCACGTTAATTTTCTTCCGAAGAAAAGAAAAGAAAATATATGCTACAAACAGTTAATGTCCTGAACTCTGACGCTCACATTTTTAGGCTGAGTTTTAAGCAATTTACAATGACAACTTGCTTGTTCTCTACTAGCACCCTTGAACTGTTAAACGAACGAGCTCGAAGAGGGAGCAAATGCATATCCTTTTTTTTTTTTGAAAATTGCATACTGTTTGTACGGTGTACTATATTGGCTCAATTTGGTTTCAGACATGTCATCTTATTGCAATTGCCATAAAAATGTTTATTAATACTATGAGCCATTGGTGATGTGACGTGGATGAGGCAAGAATTTCTTTTTAAGACGATGTTTGTTTTTAGTGAAGACGTGGATAAAGTTAAAATAAAAATTATTAATATATAATTAATTATACGTTTAATTATTTTAAACTTAAAAATATATTTATTTAATATTTTAGAGCAATTTTTATATAGAAATTTTTTTATAAAATGTAACATGCTTAAAAAATGAGATAGAATCTTACTCAGTTGTGAATGGGGCCTAATACATGGTACGCAGTAAGTTCAGTCAACGAAACTAAAAAAATGTTTAAGAAAAACAAGCGCCCGAATCAAACAGCTGAGCTACGCGTTTGTTTCGAATTAGATGGACCGCACGATCACGATCACGCCAAGAACACGGCAAGGACGGCGGCATCGCTACGACGTTCTGTGCAGGTCTCACTCCTCTTCTTGGGTTGCTCGAGTGACAAGGAACCTTCTCTTGCTGCAGGTGTTTACATTACCGATCAAAAATCCCTAAAGGGAATGGTTTCGAGTTTCAGCAGACGTTTTAAGCAGAGTTCCGAGGAAAGTAACAGCCGAGATGAATGATGTCTGGTTGGAACATTTTACTACTCAGGAAATGAAGAAGGCATTATTTATGATGGATGCAAACAAAGCTCCTAGGCCGGACGAGTTCACAGCTGGTTTTTATCAGGCTCACTAGAGCGTTGTTAGAACTGATATAGTAAAAGTTGTTATGGATTTCCTGAATGGCGGGTGTTTACTAGAAGGAAATAATCACACAACCATTGTGCTTATCCAAAAAACCCAACATCCACAGGAATTTATGCAGTTCCGGCCAATTTCTCTCTGCAATGTTATTTCTCCAAAGTGCTGGCAAACAGGCTCCGAATGGTTCTGCACGAAATAATCTCACCGGAGCAAAGTGCTTTCGTGCCGGGGCGTTTGATTATGGACAATGTGTTAATCGCCTGAGTGTATCCACTACCTCGAACGAAGGAAAGAAAAATTGGGTGCTTGTGTTGTAAAGCTAGATATGGCTAAGGCTTACGATCGGGTGGAGTGGAGCTATCTTGAGGGAATTATGAGACGGCTAGGCTTTGCAGAGCGGTTTGTTTCTCAGATCATGAGATGTGTGTCGTCGGTGATGTTTTCAATAAAAGTAAACAACCAGCTAACGCAATCTTTCAAACCAACGAGGGGGATTCGCCAAGGTGATCCAATTTTCCCGTATCTTTTCTTATTATGCTCAGAAGGATTGTCATGTCTTCTTAATAACGTCGGACCGACGTTTCTGTCGTGAGGAGTGAGGGTCGACATTCATGCGCCGTGGATTTCTCATCTCTTTTTGCGGATGATTGCATTGTATTCATGGAAGCTTCATAGAGGGGAGCGGATCGACTGCTCTCGGTACTAGAAATGTATTGCAGAGGCTCTGGCCAGTTGGTGAACAGGAATAAATCGGCTGTGTTTTTAGTGCGAACTGTGGTGAGACAACCAGGAGCTTGGTTCAGTCAGTGCTGCAGATCGAGAATGAGGCGTTAGCTGAGAAATACTTGGGGCTCCCTACGGCGGTGGGTAGATCAACTACGGGGACCTTTGAAACCTTGCCGAACAAGGTCAGAGGTTTAGTGGGGAGTTGGAGCGGAAAGGAAGCTAGCAGTGCCGACCGTGAAGTTTTGATTAAATCTGTAGCTCAAGCGATCCCAACTTACACAATGGCTGCTTCCTCTTACCAAAAGAAACCTGTAGAAAGATGAAGTCGGCAATAGCAAATTTCTGGTTGGGGGGTTCGACAGACAATAAGCATCTTCACTGGCAGAGTTGGGAAATGCTGACAAGACCAAAAAACCTTGGAGGTATGGGTTTTAGAGAACTTCAATGTTTCAACCTAGCCCTCCTGGGAAAACAAGGATGGCGTCTCCTAGAGAATCCGGGAAGTCTGTGTGCAAGGGTTCTGAAAGGAAGATATTTCCATGACACTGATTTTTTGGCAGCTACAAGAAAGAAACACGCTAGCCATACGTGGAGAGCAATATTGGAAGGGAAGGAAGTTTTGCTGCACGGGTTGATTAGGAGAATAGGGGATGGAAGAACAACGAAAATTGGAAAAGATCGCTGGATTCCGGATCACTTTGCCGGCAAGCCAGTGGTATTGTCGGACGATCAACAGTACCAGCCAGTAGCCAGCTTGTTAAACGCTGAAGGAGGATGGGACGAAGATTTGGTTAGACAGAGATTCGTGCACATAGATGCCCAGGCTATTTTACAAACTCCGATAAGAGGTGCCGGAGAGGATTTCTGGGCATGGGAGCCTGAGAGGTTTGGAGTGTATACTATAAAATCGGCTTACAGACTGTTGTATGCGGCACAAGACCAGAAATGAAATGGGGAGAGAGCATCGACGTCTGACAACAGTTGTTGGAAGCTAATATGGGACCTGTGCACGCCTCCTAAAGTCAGGGTGTTCTGGTGGAGAGTGGTGAATGGTTTCCTCGCAACAAAGAGTGAGTTATTTCGGAGACACTTAGAACAAAGACCGATTTGTGACACTTGTGGAGCTGAAGCTGAAACCATCTTTCATACTCTAACAGAGTGTCCGGTAACAAAATTGTTGTGGGCTACAACTGAGGAGCTAACAGGGGTTAAAATGCCAACTTTGCACCGAGAGACATGGGCAAGGGATTTGGTCGATCCTAACCTGTGTCCTCCAAGGAAGGCTGCTATTATCATCTGTGGGATGTGGGCCTTGTGGCTTGGAAGGAACCAGAGACGCCATGGAGGCAAAGAATGGTCGATGCGAGCTTGTGTTCAGTGGATCACGGATACTGCTTTTGATCTGTGGCAATGGAAACATACGAAAAAGCCTGAGAAAACAAATGAGTTGAATGCCGGGCGCTGGAATAAGCCGAAGGAAGGCTGGATCAAATGTAATGTTGATGCGGCCTTTTCTAAATCAAGATGCAGTGGAGCGACGGGCGCTGTGGTTCGGGGCCATAACGGACAGGTTAAAGGAGCGATAGCAAATGGTACCAGCCGATGAAGAATGTGCTGGTGGCCGAAGTTGTAGCTTGTCGGGACGGACTACAGTTTGCGCTCAGGTTTTCGGTAAGCAAGATTGTCATAGAATCTGTTTGCCAAGTGCTGGTGAAACTTTGGGAAGATCGAAGCAGGAATAAATCAGAAATTAACCCAATTCTCTGTCAAATCAAAGAATTAAGCGGTCATCTCCATTCTTTTAGCATCTACTTCGTGAGCAGGAAAGCGAATGTGCTGGCGCATGAATGTGCTTGGAAGGCTTCTGAAGATAGCAGGTGTTGTGAGTGGACTAAGCTCCCGTCGGACCTGGCCGGTGTGTCTAGGAATGATTGTAACCAATTTGGTCGAAGTTAATAAATAGGCCTTTCCCTCTCAAAAAAAAGAAACTAGATTCTGATTTCGATTTTAGCTTCCACAAAACACACACTTTGCAGATGGTGAGATGGCTTTGACGAGCCTATCTCTATATTCTCTGCATTTTTCATTCAGTTTTAAATGACGAGAGGAACACATCAACTGCATATCTTTACTCCCTTTAAATGGACAGGACATCGCAAAGCCGATGCAATGGATAGCTTCCAGATACTCCTACCTGCTAATCAGGAGATGCTCCTGAACCGAGTTCCATTTTTTTTCAAAGTGACAATAAAAGGCATGGGCCACAGGATGTACCTGCGAGATAGAGGGAGATTCATCAATTGCACGAGCAAGACCCGGCGACAACTTTGTTGGAAGAGGAGAGGAAAAGATCTCAAAACATGCAGGTCATTTGTTTTGATGCCAATTGTTAGGGCACTCCTAACGCAGACTTCATATGGTTTCTATCTTCATTTACTATCCCTCCTATTTAATGAATTTTGCTGACGTGTCACATGATTTATTGAGGAGAGAGGGAAGAAAAAGAAGACTTCGTTTCTAAACAGGACGTCGAGTCGTCCCAACTCCCAAAGCGCACGAAACCGGCGTTGGGAGGCCAGCGTGGTTTCCTCGCGGATCCCGTGCGACGCCCACGTCGCCCTCTCCCGTCCCGGCCGCCACCACGAGCGCTCCTCCCCGGAATTGGTTGCCGCGCGCGCTATTTCATTTCTGCTATTTTATTTTTTCTATTTTATTTTGTCACGTTGTGCCGTGAGGTGGTGTTGTGCTGCTGTTCATTTTGGCCGGCACAGCAGCTGATCATTTTGCTGTCATGTACGTTCTGCTGTTCATTTTGTCATGTTGTGCCGCGAGTTGCTGTGACATGCGGTACTGTGTTGTGCATTGCTGTCAAATTGTTGCTGTTCGGGTCACACAAAAGAATGCCATAAGTGATTAGCTAGCTTTGTGCTCTATATTTAAATTCTAAGTCTATAGAAACCACATTTAATGACTATGCATTGGGGAGGTTGGTTTCTACTTATGATGTCTCCAAGGTATAGAAACTAAGGGTAGTTTCTGGGTTGGGAGTGCCCTTATCTACTCTTGTCACAATAAAGAAACTAATGAAATTATGGCAGTGTTCCAATTCCCTAGATTTGGCAATAGTTTGGCTGCTATATCAAACTATAAAGATAGTCCGCAGATACGCGGACATTATAGAAATAATGGTAAGAGACTCACCATGTACATATAACAAATTATAGATTTTGCCTCGTAATAACAAAAATCCATGTTGTGAAAATAGACTGTAGAATTTAATATAATGATAAAATGACTCTTAGATTCAAACAAAAATCATTTTTGTCCAGATTATATGTAAACTCATATATTATCACCATTAATTATCATTGTTCTTAAAAGCTAGATGTCTTTTTAATAAATAAAATTTCATTTGTACCACCAAAATAAGCCTAATACATCATTAATATAAAAAATGTTCATTTCCACTACATGCTTAAATGTTTATATCAACACTTAATTCTAATGCTACGAATAAATATTCTAAAGCTGCACTTCTATTGATTAATAGGATAACACTGTTAAAAAATAGACATGAATACCCCCTCTAATGAGTGGAACCATCTTCTCTATTGCCTTCAAACATGGGTCAACGTAGTTGTTCCTCACGATCAATGTGAAGCCCAATTTTACATTAATCATAGTTTACTATCAATACCCTTTAAGACGATTACAGATTACATTAGTAAGTAAGAAAGTTGAGCACTATTATCAACGGTGGCCTCCACTGGGCCTGCCTCAACCCAACCGTGCCCCTGCTATACTTGTGGTAGCGTAGCAAGCTCTGTTATCTATGCATAGCAATGTTTGCCGCGCTTCAAGAAACAAAGAGAAGATGAATGTGATGAAAATAGTTGTTCACTTCTTCCCATAAAAATAGTTTCTTTATGTTTGGTGTACATATGATTTCTTTATGGTGTTAATCAGTATTGTTCCATTTTTTATGGTATAGATACAATGCAATCTTTAGAAATAAGTAAGGTTGATCACTAAAAATATATAACTAAACAAACATGTGACCGTGACAATCTTTAAAATATCATATCATTGTTTATATTTGACAAAGATCTATATTTTAGCATATGATTTGTTTTTGTCACATATTGTTCATAATTGCATGAGATAACTTTACTAATTCTAACAATGTATTTATTTTCCAAAATTATTTTTAATAACTAATTTGTTGAAGTGCACTTATAGTTACATCAGTGGAATGTATGGCATACATTCATCAATTATCACTTTATGTCCGATATATTATAATTTCTCAACTATAAAAAAATACATCATGAGTAGCTTCTATTGTGCATTTGTTACCAAACCTATTTGGCAAAGAGAAAGCATAAATGATCATAATTCTTGTGATGGATTAAGGGATCATATTATAGCAAAGATCATTGCCTGGGCATACCAATCAAATAGTTCTGAAAAATCCAAAAAAAACCTTTGAGAATCTTAATCTCACATAAATTAAAATTAAATCAGATATAATTGATAAAGCATAATGTTGTTTTATTTTCCATGCATGTAGATTTTAGATAGTTAGTTTTACATAATTGTCAAGTGATATTTGATCATAAAATATGATGTGAAATTATTTCAAAGATTATCATAATATTACTTATTATATATCACCTAAATTATTTGAAAAAGTATTATGATGTTAATTACTATACGTCAGCTCGTATTTAGCACTATAATTGGGCTATATGATTTAAAAATAATTTTAAAAATGGGCGTTTAAACACATTTATTTTTATATCAATCTAGTTTAACTTGCATATTTCTGGACATATTTATGAAGTAATAAATTTTATTTTATAGTATATAAAATCCTATTTCGAAGAGTGTCTATATTTTTCGATGGGTCGTGCTTAGCCGGGCCGGTTTGAGCATTGGTGTATTATAGCATGACCCGGCCCGATACAGCATGTCGGCCTGTGGGCCGTGTTATATCTGAACCAGCGTTGCAACCAGTGGACCGGCACGGTACGGCGAGCAATGGCGGGCGAACCATGGCGCAACGCGTGGCTGGGTGGCGCGGGGTCGGGCGAACGGCGCCGGCCAACGGCTATGGCTGTGGTGAATCGGAGCGTGCCACGTGAGCACTAACGGCTAGTTTTTGAAAATTAGCTGTTGCAGCGAAAAAAATAAAAAAATCCCAAAAGTCCCAGAAAAATATGAATTTTTTTCATATAAATAAGACACCCTACCCCAACATTCTTTCTCATCCAAACATCTTATTTTGTGCTCTTGTGCTCTTTTGCTAACAATAGCTTGATTTGTTGATTTAGACAAGATTTGAACAAATTTTGTCTAAAATCAAAATAGTTTCTGAGTTAAAAATAGTGCATACCAAAGGTGTAAGACAAAGTGGTAAGAAAGAATACGTGATGTATTCATATTTATGTATTATTTATTTTTTATGTTACGTACATAAATATTCTGAAATTTGTTTATATTGTTTCAACATTTCAGAATGGACGATCGGAACTATTCGTCGTTCACGTTAGGTGATTTCGACCCTAATTACATGTCGGGATCATTTCCAACTGATGATTATGATGCCACCGGAACCTGATCGACTCCAGCACCACCAGTTGTGGCGAAGGTACCGGCGGGTTCATAAGGATCCAACACTATGAGCAGGCGTGCATCGATGAACACTGGCTCAAAGAGATCAACGGCTTTCGGCGTTTGACAACATTTCGATGAGGTGACCATGACAGGCCCTGACGGATGGCAGGTAACATTAGCGATATGTAGAATATGTAGAAATAAATTATCTACAAAATCATCTGATGGAACAAGACACTTAAGACGACATGTTGAGGCTTGTGGAAAAAAAGCAAGGAATACAACTATGCCAACAACAACTTCTACTAAATTCTGATGGTACAATGCGTACATGGGAGTACGATCCTATGGTAATTCAAGAATCTCTTGCCCGTTTAATTGCTAGACAAGATTTACCCTTGAACTTTGGTAAAAATGCTACATTTGAAAATTACATCCAAACTTCTCATAATCCTAGGTTTAAAGCTGTTAGTAGACAAACCATAATTCATGATTTAAAAAATGTCTATGACAAAGGTTGTGAATCACCAAAAAAAATTAGTACATGCACCCTTTCTGTTAGTGTCACATCAGACATATGGAGTAGTAGAGGTAAAGAGGATTACGTTAGTGTAGTTGTACATTTCATTGATGATGGTCAAATGCAAAAAATAGTTCTTGACTTAAGGTTAATTGATGTTGCATATACTGGTGAAAATATAGCAGAGCGAATTAGAGAGGTTATTAATGATTATAACCTTGCAGATAAAATCTTTGTTGTAACCCTAGATAATGCATCTACTAATTATAGGGCCATGAAAATTCTGTAGCCATTATTTTGTATTTATGCTGAATCATTTCTTATGTATCAACATTATGCATGCCATATCATTAATCTAATTGTTAAATATGGGTATAAGAGAGTAAATGTACACATCGATGCCGTTCGTCAATCACGTGGTTAACTGCTTCAAACCCACGGATTGCACAATGAAAAAGGTATTGTCGTGCATTGGGTAAGCCCTCACGTAAGTTTTTAAACAATGCGGAATATCGATGGAATGCCACTTATTTGGTGTTAAAGTTTGTATTACCTTACCAGGAATTATTTACCGTTTTCCTTCAAACACGAAATGGCCCAAGAAATAGCGACGGTCAGCCAATACTGACTGATCATACGTGGCACATTGTTGAAAGGTTTTATCAATTTCTTGAAACATTTCATGATTGTACTCTTCTTTTATCTTAAGTATATTATCCAACAACTAATTTAATTTTACATAATATTTTTGAAATTGCCACTTTGTTGAAAGATTATGAAAATAATGATTTTTTAATGCCTGTTGTTTTTGTATGAAACAAAAATATCTTAATTATTAGAAAAACATCTCTATGTTGTATTGTTTTGCATTTATTCTTGATCCTAGAGAAAAATTATGGGGATTCCTTAATATTCTATCACTCATTGGAGATACTATTAATGCTGATTATTTTGTCTATTATTCTGATGTTAAAATTAAATTTTATGAGGTATTTGGAAAGTATGAATTAAAGTTTCAGGGAGTACGCTTGCAAAGACCCCAATATGCCGTGCAGCAGGTAAGAAAAATTACAGTGGGGCAGAATTTGGGGTGGTTCATCTTCTAGCCATGGTGGTGATAGCAGTTCGTGAGCAGCAAGTGGAGACGCTAGATAGCATGGTCTCGCCGAAAAGTTGTCCAACTATTTGGATAGCAACGCCATCCACCATGAAACATCACACTTCAACGTACTCGGGTGGTGGAATGATCACAAGATGTCATATTCTGTGCTTTTAAAACTAGCACGAGATGTGTTGGTTGTGCTCGTATCTACGGTATCCTTCGAATCGGCCTTCAGTCTGTGCGGAAGAATTATCAAGGACAGGAGAACAAGTCCGAGCAACGAGCACGTTGAAATGTTACTAAGCGTTAAAGACTAGGAGCTAGTTGCAAAACATACCTAATACACTGCTGACAACCAAAAATTGATCGCTCAATTCGAAAACCTTTATTTCGATGAAGACTAAACAGAATAGCTTTAGTGTAGTAGTGACCTGTAGGTTGTACTATTTTCTTTGTTATGGTTTTCTTAGGTATGAGTTTTTACATGACAAAGTTTTTAATGAGGCAACATGTATCATGTAAATATCAATAAAGTTCATTACTATTTTCCCCATGTTTTTTAAATATTTTACTAAGTCTGATTATTTTCTTTTTTTTCGAACAATTCATATTTTTGGATGAGGAATAATGCCTTTTTTATTTTTTTACGAGGAATAGTACTTTTTTATTTTTCGTACAAGGAATAGTGCCAGCCGGGTCGACCTCGGCCAATGAGCCGTGTCGGGCCGTGCCGGCACGGCATGACACGGTCTCCCCTTGAGATGTGTTTGGGCGGGGGGCCGGCACAACACGGCTTACTACAAGAGCCATGCCTAATGGGCCGTGCCCTAGCAGGTCATGTCGTCGGTGTGTCCGGGTCATGCTTTGCCGGGTGGCCCGTTTGGCCGCTGTACCCAGCGACACTGCGAGCTTGGAACGATCGGCTATTCTTTGGGCTTGAGAACGGAGACATTAAAATTCACCCAACAGATTTTTAAAAATCAATTTAAAAAGATCATATAGAGAAATTAAAAATTGATACGACAAATTCTCAAAACTCATTCCCTATTTTATAATTAACTCTATTTTATAACTGACTGGGCTCTATTAACCAACCACTAAGATATCGAAAGACAATCTCACATCATTTTTTATCCGGGGCGCGTCAGGAACGATACCTTTTTGTCACGACGTTTTTTCTCCGGAGGCAAAGGCGATCGGAACAGCAATCTCCTCAAAGCAGCCGCAACAGCAAACACATCAAAGCAGAGGAGCAGCTCATCCTTCACCCTGCCCTGCCATGGAGCACATATTCAATGCCATCTAGAACAACAATCAACTATAGCACATATTCAACGCCATCTAGAACATGCCCTGCCATCTCCCGCAACAGCAATCAGCTCAAAGCAGTGTTCGGCAGATCAACAGGAGTTGGCGTGTCAGGCGCGTCAGCCGCGTCCGTCCGCCGCGCGGCGTCCGTCCGCCGCGAAACCCACACCAGCGCCGGCTGTCGCCGCACCAGTCCACCAGTCCGTCGTGCCCATCCATCGATTTTTCTGATGGTCACGTGCGTTAGGATATTATGAAAAAAAAACTCACGCTGGCAAAAAAAATTTTAAAGAAGGAAGTTTTTATTCTTAATTTTAAAAACAGTAAACTATAAATTTAAAAATTCATATAAAGTCTTTATTAAAACTATTTTTAATGAAAATTTTTAAAATTAGATTTAAAAATTTATTTAAAAACATTGTTGGACATGAGTTGAAACGAAGTAAAAGCCAAGGAGACGTCCGATTCTTGGGCAACGGTGGATCGATGCTCTACTGCCTTCCGACGTAGTTTGACCAAAGGTCAGAGGATCCGGTTCCGTTCGTCTCGAGAGCCGAAATTTCGCGAGGAAGCCCAATTAAAGTCTGTCCACTTATATTTTGAGTTTTTGATAACGCTGGCCTCCACAAAGTAAGGGTTTGTTTAGTTTGCTGTCATATTTAACTTTATCAGGTTTTAACATTGCTAAATTTTAAAAAGCAACAAACTAAACACACTTTTAATCATTAATTACAACTTTATCAAATTTTGGCAATTCTAAAAATTTCTTTTAAAACTCTACCAAAATTTGGCAGAGGCATCAAATCAAACAAAACCATACTATTAAAATTTTATAATGCTAAAATTTTATATTATCAAAATTTGGTATGGTTAATTTGGACAATAAAAAACAAGCGCTAAACGAACGTCAATTTTTGACAAACTAGCCCAAATTTGGCTCGGTTGTACGCCTGTACCTGTACAGGGCCTTGGTGAATTACCATTTGGTGGCCCAACGCCGCTTAGATGATCGCCCCGGCCCATACGCGAAATATCCTCGCTGCACTACCCACTTCACACTTCCACAGCCACGACGGCACCGCGGAGGAGGAGATAACGCGGAGGCCGCGGCACAACCTCCCCAGGTACTCGTGCTCCTCCTCCACTCCCCATCAACCCATCAGCTCGAGCCAGCTGAGCCGGTGACACCCTCGCCGGCGCTCCGACCATCATTCGCCGTGCGTTTCTCTTGCGGTTGGGGATTACCTCGCTGGAGTTTGCTTCCGGCAGAGAATGCGGTAGCCACGCCGCGGCCGAACCCTGAGGGTTTGTGATGGCGGCGCCGTCTAGCGCGACCGTGGGGCTGCTCAACCTGGGCGGGCGCGGGGTCTTGCTCCCCGCCTCGGCGCCTGATTCGAGCGCGTGCCACGGGTTCGTGGTTCCGACGACGAGGAGGAGGAGGAGGGGGAGGGTCTCCGTGGCGCCGTTGGGTTGGGGTTTGGCGAGGAGAGGCCGGGTTGCTGACGCGAGGACCGATGGTTTTGGTTCTGCGTGCGTTGTGGCTAGCGGCGAGGCTGGTCCCGGTTCGTCGGAGCTGCGGCACATCGAGAAGGAGCTGACGTTTAGCCCAACTTTCACCGACTATGTGAAGATCATGGAGTCGGTAAAGTTGGACAGGAGCAAGAGTTTAGAGAGCACAGAATCGGATGGGAGGAGCCCAAGGAGGAGGTTTACAGGCAATGATGATACACCGGTTGTTCGGCGAGGGGATGGGAGATCAAGTGATGGAAGGAGTACATCTTTTGATAGGCGAAAGGGAGCTCAGAGGAACAGAGGGGATGTGAATGGCAGGATCATGAGATTGGCGAATAGTGATATTCAGAACAATAGTACTAGGTTAGTAGAGAAAAAAAAGCAAGGTGATGTTGAAAAGCGTCGTGGAAGGCAGGAAAAGATAGATGAATATGTACAGAGAAGAATTGTTCGAGGTGAGATTAGCGAAGATGAAGGCAATGTTGATAAAAATGAGCGCAAGCAGTTTACATCACAGTTGAAGATGAAAGATACTAGAGGTAGCATGGTTGCTCATCAATCAGAGAGAAGCATGCATGTTCAGTCAAACACACGGAAGGGTTTGCAAGGACAATCGACTTCGATGGTAAGCCATATTTCTAGCCCTCCAAACAGCAGAATTATATCGGAGAGCACCAAATCTTTGGTAAAAAGGGGAAAAGAGAACTTTAGTAGTCCAGCAAGAAGTATATACGAGAACAATTTCAAATATCCCAGAGAAAGAAAATTTACCAACTATGATGTCAATGCTGATGGTAAATTTCAAAGATACCAGCAAACAACAGAAAGTTCAGGGAGAGGCCTTGTACTGGGCAGGTTTGGAGAGGGTGATATTGATTATAACAAGCCTACTGTAAGCAGAAGATATGGTGGTAGGCAGCCAACGTCTGGGCATGATGGTCATCCAATGGACAGTTTGAAGTGCGGAAAACCTGAAGCAATTCGAATGCAGACAGGGGGAAATGTCCAAACAGGGAAGTTTATTAGGAGGGATACGAAAGCTACAGACTTGGACGATAGAGCTGCTTTCAAGACTTTTGAGGTATTCACTGATGTCAGAAACAGGCCACGGGTTCTTCAAATGGAATTGGAAGATAGAATTCAGAAATTAGCTAGTCGGTAAGTCTTTGTGTAATTGGTTTTACAGCCTGAGCTAAATTTGTTGAGTTGTCTTGGTTTTGCTGCTGTATAAGTTGATCTTGATAGCCTCTTCTAATTTGGAAAAAAAAAGCTCATGATGGTACTCTCTCCTGTCAAAACTACTTGACGCTGCCGCTGCTGAGGTAGTTTGATGGGCATTAAGTATTTTTTTACCAGAGGGAGTAGCCTGTATGTAGCCCTTAGCATGAGTGTTACTTCATTTGAAAATTTCAGGGCCTTCTAGTTCTAGATTCTATTTAAACACTCATGTATTCACCACTTTTACCATTTACCATCGTTGTTCACATCCAATAGAAAAGCACACTGACTATCTCTTTCTAATTGATCACATTAAACTACACGATGTATTTCCAGTGACATGAATTTTGTTTTGATAAATAATGCTAATGAGTAATGACAGTGAGCTTCTATCAAGACCGCTACTCAAATATATTGTATCAATACTTGCTTATTTACAGGCTCCTGAAAGTGAGATGTTACATGAACATGCATATGAAAGCTGTTGTCTGATAATTCCCACTTTAAAATTATGTGTGAACTATTTTTTGCGATCATGATATCTAGATGCAACTTGCTTGGAGGATTCTTTCATGCATTTAAGCAGTTAAAAGTTTAAGTTTATTTTTGACAATACTCCATGAATGGGACTTCTAAATTGAGCTTAGAAAATACTTTTATTCGTTGATGAGCATCTTGCTTTCCTATACAATTTTTATTGCTTCCTAGACAAGTCATTGAGCCTGTGGAGTCTTCACTGTCTTAGTTAATTCTTAATGGTTATTTATTTTGCGAAGGCTGAATGCTACAGATGTAAATACTCCAGAGTGGAAGTTCTCCAAAATGATTCATGATGCAAAAATCAAATTCTCTGACCACTCTATCCTAAGGGTAGTTCAAATATTGGGTCGATATGGAAACTGGAAACGGGTTTTGCAAGTTGTTGAATGGCTTCAATCCCGTGAAAGATTCAAGTCCTACAAGAGCAGGTAATGAAACAGTTGCCCGTTTATATGTTAATATTCTTGTGAATCTTAAAGCTTCAGTGTTAGTTTATATATGTATATTTCATTTTTACCACTGTTATAGACTTATATTGTTTATGTAGCAGAGTATAATGTCTACTAAGTTGTCTGTGATGAAATAAGTTTGCTTCTTCATTTGTTCAATCTTGTAGTTTCTTTTCTTGGTTATCTTGGGTAACCCATATGTCCTTAAGAATCGCATTCAATGAGTACAATGTTTATCATATTAGAGGCATATGATGTTCATGAGAAAATATATTTGCTATGTAGGTATATTTATACAACAGTGCTTGATGTTCTTGGGAAGGCAAAAAGACCTTTTGAGGCATTGAATGTATTTTACACCATGCTGGTATAACTAGTGCTTATCTGTCTTAAGTTTGGATGTACCTAATCTTTCCATTTTAGATGATGTCCTTATATTTCATCTGCAGGATCAATTGTCTTCTTATCCTGACATGGCCGCTTATCATTGTATTGCTGTGACTCTTGGTCAAGCTGGTCTTGTAAAAGAGCTATTTGATGTGATTGACCGCATGCGTTCTCCTCCTAAGAAGTTTAAGCTAAGTCCTATTCAGAATTGGGATCCTCGGTTGGAACCAGACCTTATTGTGTACAATGCGGTGAGTAACATTTTTAGCAAAGGTTCTATGTAAGTGAGTGCACCAATGACAATGAGACATGATTGTTTAAAATTGCTGGTTATTTAGTATTCAGTAGAACATAACTGGCTCTACTGCTACGTAGGTTCTGAATGCTTGTGTGCAACAAAAGCAATGGGAAGGAGCATTCTGGGTTCTGCAGCAGTTGAAAGAGAAGAACATCCGCCCTACAAATACAACATATGGTCTTGTAATGGAGGTATGGTAATCTTGATGACATATTCTCTCTGTCCTCCCGTAAACACTGTGCTGGTCTTGCAGAGATGCGTCTGCAAATCTTTTATGATCTTATGGAATTACTACATAATTTGCACTGTGTTCTGCATGCATGGGACTGTACATAACTCATGAAAGTTTCAGAGACCATATCTGCATTGGTGTTTTTCTTACCTGGTTTCTGACAAGTGTATTATTATCTATCTATAGCAGATAGAATGTTTTGCTTATATGTTGGTCTTAGGGAAAATTGTTGCTTAACTTGGTTCCATGCAATTTCCATAGTATTGATTGTATTTTTTTCTATATGTTTGGCACAATTCTTTATTCAGCGTAATCCATTTTTATTATAATTTGTTGGTACTGCAGGTAATGCTTGTTTGTGGCAAGTACAACTTGGTGTACGAGTTCTTCAATAAGGTGGAGAAAACATCAATACCTGGTGCTTTGAACTATAAAGGTAATAACAAGGTTTGAAAACAGTTCAAGGTAAAGTTTACATTATATCTCATATCTCTTGCTGCTTGCAGTTCTCATAAACGCTCTTTGGAGAGAAGGGCAGATTGATGAAGCAGTGATGGCTGTGAAGGATATGGAAAGTCGTGGAATAGTTGGTTCTGCCAGTCTTTATTATGACCTTGCTAGGTGCCTTTGCAGTGGAGGCCGGTGCAAAGAGGCACTTCTCCAGGTTTGTACTTGCAAGAATCTTGTACATAGCACACTTGCTGTAGCTGTTGTTGCAACTGAAAATACATTTTGCTACCTAATAAGTCACCTTGAAAAGTAAACGTAGATCTATAATTCTATATTGGACTTACAGGATGTTAAGAACCTCAGCTGCAAACTGATTTTTTTTTCATTTCTTTTAATAACCAATAGCAGTTTTTCTTCTGGTTTTAACAATTTATCGGCATTTTACTGTACATCAGTTGCTTCTGTGACCATAATTATGCGCTAATCCCGATTTCTCACTAGATAGAACATACATAAGCACGATTGCGAAAACCATATTTTTTGTTGAATTAGGCACTGTGTGTTGGTATATCCAAAATAAGCTTTTTTGCTTTCTTTTTATTTTGTGTGCACTTTTCTCCTGCCTTCTCGACCACGGATAGGCTACGAGGCTTTGCACTTTGGCTCCTGTGAGTCTTGGTAACTCTGGAAGTAGCACTATAGACTGCAGTTTTTCCAGTTTGTTTGCCCTCGATTATAAGTTCTCGTTGATGGAGACTATGATTATATATATTTTTGATAGATGAACAAATAGGCTGGAATTTGGTTCGCACAGTATTGATTTGAGAAAATTATCAAATCCAATTAACTTAAACTTTTTGTAAAACAAGCTGACAAAACTTATCAAACTGCCAGTCATAAAAATTCAGAAGATTTGCAGAACTAACTTTTGGTCTATTTCTCAACTAGCCTTAAACTTGTCTATCTGTAAGCGCCATCACCTGTCTATGCTTGTCTCATGCCTCTAGATGCTTATTTCATCTCTTAATCTTTTTCTGATTGCAACTGCAATGCAGGTCGAGAAGATTTGCAAGGTTGCAAACAAACCACTTGTTGTTACCTACACAGGACTGATCCAAACCTGTATAGACAATGGAAGCATGGAAAATGCTAAATACATATTCGACGTAATGCGCAAGTACTGCTCACCTAATAACGTAACATGTAACATCATGCTGAAGTCATACACTGAACATGGAATGTTTGAGGATGCGAAAGATCTATTGGAGAATATTCTCAGTGGCAGGATAGGGAGTAAAGTGGAATCAAATCAAAAGGCAATTGCAGACAAGTTTACTTTCAATACTTTCATGGAGGCCTGTGCTGAAGCAAAGAGATGGAATGATTTTGAGTATGCATTTCACAAAATGTTATCTAGTGGCTACCACTTCGATGAACGAAGGCACCTTCGTATGGCGCTTGATGCATATAGGAATGGGAAGGTGCTTATCTCATATGCCTAACTCTTTAATTATCCATGAATTTCCTTAAGATGTATCCAGGTGCATAGCCAAAAATGAAGTCTTTTGGGACGGAGATAGTAGCTTATAAGGATAAAGTATTTGTTTTGCATAATCATTCATTTCTAAAGCTGGAGATGTTTGTTTGGTAACATAGGTCATGTCTATCACAATGATTGGAGGATGTTTGATTATGCTGGCTTTTCATATGCACGTGATCATAAGACTGCATGATCACTAATCTTAGCAGTACTGAAGTCGATACATGTGGGCGTGTCAAAGGGTCCTGCTTTTAGCTTATATTTTTATGAACTTCTTTTGGTTGTATAGACACGAAGCTATGCCCTCATAGAGAACAAGCCTCACTAAATTTAAAAGGAAATTTCAAGTACAAACACAGCATAGTAGTACTAGCCCCAGTTTGGTAACAATTCGAGCCATTTCTATCAGTATTTTCTGGCTTACTGTTAATGTGAACCATGCTTGGAGTTCAGATTATATAGACAATGATAAATTGCAAGATATATATGATCATTTCCCCATTGAACTGCTTTGTTAATTATATGGTGTATCTATTCTTACCCTTGCTGTGCCCATCACTATCCAGGAGCAGTTATTGGAAGATATATGGGGCTACATGTGCCATCATGGCCGAGTTCCGCCTGCCCCTATGATAATGGAAAGATTTTGCCTAAAACTGAGACAAGGGGACACAGCGGCGGCGATCTCCTGCATCAATACCTTTCAGGAGAGCAAGGTTCGCAATGTTTCATCCATGTCCTGGTTCAATCTGCTGAACCGTAATGCGGATCGCTTGAAGGAGGATAATATTATCAAGCTAGTTCATGAACTCAACAAACTTGTAAGCTCAAGTGGTTACTCTGATTCTTTCTATCAAAATATTATAAGCAGCTGTACAGAATACCTTTCTGGTTCAGAGAAGGCGTCTTCTGATCAGCAGATGCTTCCCTGTACGTCATAGTTACCATATATTAGTATGTCATTATCTAAAAGAAAACCAGAGTTTGGTCATTGGTCATTTGGTTCGTGCTCCAAAAAGTTTGGCCATCAAATCCTTCGGGTTTGCTCACTGCATCATACTCTTCTACGAGGATAAGTGATCGTATGCTTGTACCTGGTGGGCTAGTTATTTGTTGGGATTGCATATCGGCAGAAGTAACTAACTCAGAATTGGTTGTCATCCTGAGATATTCATGGCGCTTTGCCTCATCTTAAACATCACCTACTCGGCGACTCACCAATCGTGTTTCTGATGTTGATATCAATTTTCTCATGTCACTGTGTCAGCTGCTTGGTTGGGTTCTCTTTGGTTGATCGACATAACTTTGACACTTTCAGCTGTTTTACCAAAGAACACATGGAGAAGAGTTGCAGCCTGCAGGTCTGGAAATTTATGGGTCAATTACACATAGATGTCCTCACATAATGAATATTCTCTCTCCGCCCCAAAAAAAACCCAACCTAATTAGGATGTCCAGATTTATTGTAGATTGTGTCTCGTCTCTAACTAGTTTAGGTTATTTTTTTGGAGGGAGGTACTCCCTAGGCATAGTTTATCTTGAGCTTCATAGTTACAGAAATTGATTTTGACATAGGTGGTGATTGAAACCGACGAAGACGAAGATTAATGAGATGACGGCCATAAAATGAGAAAATATTAGCATATAATTAATTAAATTTTAATTATTATAAACTTGACCAATGTATATATTTTTATATTTTAAAGTAACTTTTATATAAAAAATTTTCATACGAAATACACCGTTTTTTGAAAAAAGTTTGAAAAAAGTGCTAACAAAGAATCTTAATAAAAAGAACAGGGTCTCTAGTGTACGTGTATCGAGTCCGAAGTTGATTTTGATTTTTTTTCGATGGACGGCGTAGTCATAGAGACACGTTGGAGTAGGCCATAGCTCCTAGTATTGGCAACTCTCGAGCCTGACGAGTAGTCCAAACCAGGCACGTGTTTGCTCGCACGTTTGGACAGGTCTGAAGCCTCCATCTTGCGACAGTCGCCTGATTGGCGCTACCAACCGCGCGAGATAAGGTTAGCTCAACTTTGGAGAAGAAAACGTTGCACCTGATCATCGTGTCAATCTCCATGAACAGTGTCTCTGTACCCCTTGTTTTTGATAGAGAAAGAAACTTTTGAAGCTTCGTAGATCTTTCTATTTTCCGTCAGGCTAGACATATGTTAAGCCTGGTGAAGAATGCAAAGATTTTAGTACTACAGGATTTCGGTAAGAATTTCAAATAAAACACACTAATTTTGTTAGATGTTTGAATTTTTTCCTGGAGAATATACAGGTGTTACAGTAAGGTGATCAGGCAAGAGGAGGATGGCGCGCACGACAAGGCGGCTGCGCGACGTGGGCGCCGCGACGGCGTCGTCTTCCCAACTGAAGAGGAAATTATTAAGCTGGCAAAGTGGCAACTGATCAATAAAACAGAAAATAAAAAGAGGAAAACAAACAGACGGACAGCTAGGCCCGGGCATCAAATAAAATCGTCGGAAAATCACCGGGGAATAAAAATTCCCCCGCCTTTGCGCATCCCACCTGTCCCCTGCGTGGGCCCCACCACCGCACGTCTCCACCTTCCCCACCTCGCCGGCCACCGCCACCGCCTCCGCCGCCACCTCCATCCCATTCCCCGTGCCGCCTCAACCCCCTCGCGCCGGGAGCCTCTGCGTGAAGGAAGAGGGCGCTGCGACGCCGACCGCGCGCCGGTAATGAGCTACCGATCCACCAAATGCAATCTGTTGAATCGATCGAGGCTTAGACCTGATTTTCCTGGCCACTTTTTTTCCGTTATAGAAGAGAGATTGTTTTTTTTTAATTTTCGAGTGCAAGCATTTGGCGCCTCTGAGACGCCTGATTGCGATTTTGGTCATTAAACAATGTCAATGTGAGGAGGGTATATTTCTCATATTTTAATTCCATGTGTGATGAGAGCACGAAAGGAATTTTTAAAATGCGTCGAACCCGTCGCCGGCGAGGGGCGATGACGAGAGCGGTTGTCTTGTCCTCCTGGCCCCTCGACAGCGACCTTCTCGGGCTTGGGCTTCTTCCCCGCGTGTCCCGTCCAATTCTTTAATCCGGAATTTCGTACTCCCGGCGTGGAATCGTCCTACAGTTTGTCCCGTAGAATTCCGGCCCCGCTTTTATTTCTTTAAGCAACAAGGCAATCTTGGTGATGGAGAGATTGCACCGTGATTTTTCTTTGTGATTTCCATTTTCTATAATCGATTTCAGTGTGTTGTTTGATTTCTCCAACTACTACTTGTTCCTCCAAGAACGGACGACCGCTGTTTGGGCTCGCATTCTCTGTATCTCCTCCTTCATTCCCCAACCACCGGGTGAGCAGAGAGCAGTCTTCTCTTCTTCTCTTCTTCTTCTTCTTCTTCTTCCCTCTCGATCGAATCCTCCTTTTCGGTTTCTTGATTCGAATCGCGTGCGGCGTAAGCGAGATCGGCAGTGGTGGCCAATCAGGCAAAGAGAGAAAAAAAGCAGCTAAAGCTGTCTCCTACCTTGCTTTGTGGCGATGCAAGGTTGCTCTATTTGTCGGCGTCCCTGAGCTTGTCCCCTGTCACCTGCATGCAGGAGAGGAGGAGGAGGAGGAGGTCGTGAGGTCGCCGCGCCGAGGAAGACGGGCGCAATGGCTGCTGCTGCTGCTCGCGCCTGACCAGACCATGCACTCCAGGCTGCTCAAGAGGCTCGCGAAGAGGATCATGTGACGTGGAGCGAGCCGGTTGGAGACGTGGAAGATGGTGGACGCGCTGCTGCGCTGCTCCGCGCTCGTCACGCTGGTTCTTCATTTCGTCGTCAATGGCTGCTCGGCGGTCAACACTGAAGGTTAAGCGGTGGCGGCGGCGGCTCGCCGGTGTTCTGGGGTGTGTTCGTTCGGTCTGTGGGTGATTGATTGGGAACTCTTCTTGGTTGCTTCTGGTTGCAGGGTCGGCGCTACTCAAGTTTCAATCGAGGGTGGAGGAGGATCCGCATGGCGCCATGGCAGGTTGGAGCCAGCGGGATGGCGATCCTTGCAGTTGGAACGGCGTCCGCTGCGCGGATGGCAGGGTTGTGATTCTGTGAGTTCAATGGCTTCCTCTTTTCTTCTTCTGGATGTGCAGTGATCCTGTTTGGCAGTGCAGTTTACCCATTCATCAATGATCATTGTTGCAAAATGTAGCAGGTTTTCTCTCTTTGATGGTTCTCCATTTGACTAAAACCATTATGTTGAAAAGTTGTGTTGATTATTTTGTTAAAATGGACGTTCCTTCCCCCCACAACTTTTCTCCTCTGCATCTATTCGTGGTTTGATTTAATAATACATGTTAGTAAATGCAGCAATGCATCAGTTGAGTTTATGGCAACACAAGCATCTCTCAACTTTATAGCCCAGAGAAGTTAGATATGCAATGATTGACTTGTTGGATTTGGTAACAGAGCCTCCTTGGCTCCTTTGGATCACGGGATTTCTCTGGATTCTTGTGAAAATCCTTTAGATTCGTGCAAGAAGTTCGTGCATTCTAAAGGAGGCCTTGGTGCAATCAGCTCCTCGTCCAGCCAAGCAGTTAAAATGAAGCATCATAAACAATATTAACTCCGTCCCATTTTGATTTGAATTCTTATTTCATTGATACATATACAGTATTCAGAATTTCCATAAAATGTGCTGTACAAATTAATTTTCCCTTAGAAGCCTGTATGAAAGTTTAAAACATAATGTTGAATATCATTATTTGGTTTATTTAAATGGTTTCTTGACTCAGCCAATGTGAACAAGTGGCCGGATGGTACGTTCAATTCTATGACAGGGGAATGTTGACTAATAAAGTGAGATTATTGACTAAAACAATTTAGTTGATTCTTTTAAATTGTAATTATATCGGAGGACCAAAATAGAGGCTAACATTGGTTAACTTGATATTTCTTCAGCAGAAGGTCAAGTATAATCACCATCAACTGAACGTTACGATCTGCCTAGATAAGACTGCTTAGCAGGGCCATATGTTCATTGAACATCCTTATGTGTCAGCGCTCATATCTAGAAAGCTTTTCTTAGGCAGCACATTAAGAAAGTCAAACTAATGCTGTTTGGCATGCTTCACGCTTATATACTATTCAACAGGAAAACTGACATTTCCATTCGTAGTTCTAGATCCCTTACATATTAGTCTAGCAAATAAAAGGTTTGTTTAATACTCTACATGCACTTCGACCAAGCACAATAGCAGCCCTTTTTCTTTCCTGGTTACAAGGTACACAGACACACACGGACATTGCCACTCACACCACACGCAGAAATACACTATTGTGTGCGCTTTGAACTCTTTCGATGTCAAAATTTGCTCACAAGTGCCTCAGGATGTGTGACAAGTTGAGTTTCATACACCAATCATCTCATTCAGAAGTTTAAGTAACTAGGAAAAGAGACATCATTTTCTACTCATAGAGCTTTGGAGTGGTTCCTTCTTCAGTGCTACTTAATATTGATATTTTTACATGAAAACACTTTAAGGTGATTCTCCGACTTGCTAGGTTAATAGTTTATTTTTTCTCAAGATGATTTATTACATAAAAAACTCATGTTCAGATTCTTGTGTTTCATTATATAAGATTCATTTATAACTTCTACAGTGCTTCTACATATTTTTGGTGGATAATGGTTGCTTTATCATCTTAAGAATTGTACTTACTATGAACTCTTTCTGTAGGAATCTAAAGGATCTCTCACTAAGAGGTACCTTGGGTCCAGAACTAGGAAGTCTTAGTCATCTGAGGGCTCTGTAAGTTATCTTGACTTTGCTTTAAAGAATATACATTGGCATCGTGCAGACAACAATATATTAGTCTTTTGAATTGGATTTCTTTAAGATCTAGTAACGATAAATTACTATAGATAAATATATTAATTCTTTAGTGATTGATGCCTGACTAGCGTATTCAGTTTGTCTTCCAGGAACCAGGTGTCTAAATAAGTCAATTACCGTCAGTAAGGACATCTGAAGCGTATATATCCAATTAAATGAATATCGGTTTCAATAGGCCATAACCAAATGGTGTAGTTCATATCAACTAACCTCCGTGCTAAAGAAAAATGAGACTAAAATGCCACATGAATACATTGTGCATTTGTGTGAGTAACTGAGGAGTTTACACAGTAGCATAAGATCTCGGCTAGTCTTTTAATGGGGCACATCCATTACTTGAATTACTAGAGCTAACAAGTTGTAACACCGTAATATTACTCCTTAATGTGATTTGAGCGTTTTCTACAACCATTTTAATTCAATACCTTGCTCACTTGCAGTGTACTCTCCAACAACTTGTTCGGCGGACCAATACCTAAGGAAATGAGTGGTCTTGCAATGCTGGAAATACTGGATTTAAGCAACAACAATTTGACTGGGGAAGTTCCACAGGAGATAGCAGAAATGCAATCAATTAAGCACTTGTAGGTCGTCTGACTGATTAACTTTGCCAAAATTTGACCAACATCAAGTAATATAGCCATGATATCTTTTCTACTGCTCTGCAGGTTGCTTTCCAACAATAACTTTCAGGAAATTGATTTTGACATCTATGATGAGAGGGGTAATGTGGATCAAACATCTGAGAATGGGTAAGAAGAATTAGATTGATATACATTCTGGTCAACATCAGTTTTTTGTTTTTATACAACAAATTATCAGTGCATGTTGATGGTAACGGTTTTGAATGTGAACCATTGTAGATTCGAGTCTGATTCTTCATCAGAAGAGAACACAAAAGACAATCACAATCTTTCTGGTAATTTAACCTGCTCTTATCTATTACAAGTCTGTTCATAGAACCCTATAAGCTAGTACATAACATACCTTCATCTTTCGACCAGCTCGTCTTTCTTTGCAATTTGCTGCAAGAAATCCACCTGTACAACTTAGCAGGCGCAGACTATTGGAGGATACCAATCTTGCTGCAGCTTCAGTAAATGCTCCTGTTCCAGCTGTTGCTTCTGTTCCTTCTACTGGAACTGGATCGTATTCAGCATTTAAGGAAAACAATGTGCCTCCACCGCTAAGTCCTCCAAGTAGTCCACCCATGTCCAGTGGTCCTCCACAAAGATCTAAGAGATGGTTGTATGCCATTGTGATTTCATCAATCGCTCTGCTGCTTATTGTCATAGCATGCATGTTTTTGCTATGCCGCAACAAGTCAGTGGCGACAATAGGTCCATGGAAGACTGGGCTCAGTGGACAGCTGCAGAAGGCATTTGTGACAGGTAAATATTTTATTTGCCCTCTGATCTATCTGAATAAAATGTGCATAATCATCCTGTTATTTTGTTTATTATGGTGAAATATGGACTTCAGAGCATTTCTATCATATGCTTTCTACTGTTGTTTTACTTTTTTTTTCAGATATCCCTAATTTTTAATTCACTTATTTCTAAAAGAATAGCGCGGATTAGCTAAATTAAATAATTGGGATGCAGAACTAATTAAATTTCTAAAATTTTCAACGTTAGTTTACATTTGATCAAATGCAACACCTGTTTTTGTGGGCCATAGATATTTATCTCCTCTACAAATAAAAGTATGTGCAAGGCAGAAACAATACCAAGCAATCGTTAATAGGATATATAAGATATATAAAAAGATTGGTTCAAGATGAGCTTATTTGATCATTAATATTTTCTGCAAAGTTTAGACTTTAGAGAACAGATATTTTAGCCTCATTGAGCTCTCCCTTTTCAAAGATTGTCAAATATCCAGTTGAATTACCTCTTACCATTTGTTGCAACTGTACTTCAGGAGTACCAAAGTTGCAGCGCTCAGAGCTGGAAGGTGCTTGTGAGGACTTCAGTAACATTGTCGCAAGCTATCCACAGTACACTGTATATAAGGGAACCTTATCAAGTGGCGTCGAGATAGCTGTTGTATCAACTGTTATTATGACTAACAAAGATTGGTCGAAGCATTCCGAAGGGAGATTCAGAAAAAAGGTAATATAGTGTTATTTATTGTAAGGATAAAAGCACCCTGCTACTAAAGTTTGTAATGTTGGCCTAGTTTACAAATAAAAGGTAGTTCGGAAAAAGGTTGTTTCTTCTAACTTATTTTTCTGAACACATAGATAGATTCACTCTCACGAATTAATCATAAGAACTTCATCAACCTGCTTGGATACTGTGAGGAGGAGGATCCTTTTATGAGGATGATGGTGTTAGAATATGCACCCAATGGAACACTCTATGAGCATCTCCATGGTAAGAACCTGTGAAATGCTGATTCCACTGCTAGAATGTTTGCTCTTTGTTCTTTATGCCAAATTAAATTGTTTTTATTTCCTTTTTGCAGTTGAGGGATTCGATCATATTGATTGGAATGGTAGGATGAGAGTAATTATGGGGGTAGCATACTGCATCCAACACATGCATGAGCTGAACCCTTCTATCACACATCCTGACCTACAGTCAAGTGCCATATTGTTGTCCGAGGATGGAGCTGCAAAGGTACAAATATGCTTATGGAAATTTCGAATTGTATTTGTTCTAATTTGTCGAGATCTTCACAGGATTGTCCAAAATTTTGGTAATATGAAAGACAAGGAAATAGTGTAAGATCGGAATTTCAGATTCTAAACCATTTGTCTGGACATTATACCTTCGATTTAGAGTCACATTATTTGGAAAATAAAACTGAATAAAATGTTTGTCTACCTCACAATGGAGCAATATGAAGTACTCCCTAGTCCGTTTGCACAAACACTTTAGTTGTAACATCAGACTACATGTTTATGCTTTCCTCTAAACCAAGTCCTTTCCGCAGGTAGCAGACATGAGTGTTTGGCAAGAAGTGGTTTCTAAAGGAAAAATGCTTAAGAACGATGACTCTGTTGATCACCATGAGCCTGTATCTGCCGATCCAGCTGGGAACGTGTGCAGTTTTGGTCTACTCATGCTGGAAATCATCTCAGGAAGGCCTCCATATTCTGAACACAATGGCTCCCTTGCGAACTTGGTAAGGATGACAATTAATACATCGACTGTAGTTACTAAAGTCGTTGCAACATCCACAGAATGGGATCTTGAAGCAAATGTTGCTTCTTTTTTCCTTTTTGGTGACAGGCTATGGAGTGCACTAAAGATGACCGGAATATATCATGTTTGCTTGATCCTACCTTGAAGGCTCACAAAGAAAACGAGCTAGAAATCATCTGTGAGTTAATCCAGGATTGCATCCAAAGCGACCCGAAGAAGAGACCAGGCATGCGAGAAGTCACCACTAGACTGAGAGAAGTTCTAGCAATCTCACCGGAGGCAGCAACGCCGAGACTGTCTCCACTTTGGTGGGCAGAGCTTGAGATCCTTTCGGTTGAAGCAACCTAGGAGAAAAATTGTCAATATGATGTGGTTCTTACAGCAACTCTCAGTTTCTGTGCGCAAACTTGTAGATCTCCGTTTGTGCGTTCTGAGTTTCTGGTGAGTTCGCTGTACGCGTTGCGTGTTACTTTCTCCCCCTCCAGTAAATTTCTGGTGGGTTCATTGTTTTCTTATTTCTTTCTCTGTATACTAAACATACATGGTGTGAAAATAGAATGATTCAGGTTATCCTAGAGGTGAATATAACTATGTAAGCAGGAAATGTGTGTGATTGTGTAATGTACCATGGGGTTTAAGGAAATATTCTTTAATTTTTTGAAGAAAGAAATAAGTAGCACTTAGTCGTCATGTTGTCTTATCGTGACGTTTCCCGAAACAATCGATTGAGTTTTACCTTTAACTTAAGTTTATTTAATTAATTAATTTACAGGAATCATCTGTAGTCTAAGCCTACCATTAGTTTTTTTTTATTGAGCCTAAGCCTACCATTAGTTTTTGTCTTTGGATTGAATTCTGTTTTAAGATACACGCACATTCCTTGTGATTCTATACTCTTAGAATACTCTAAAGTATATTCTAAGGTGAAGTGCAACAACGATATTTGAATGCTTGCGAATTTATTTGTAACTGTAACAAATATCAACAAACCTTTGAACAAAATGAATTTCAAAATTAACTCATGTTAGCTAAACGCATCATACAACCAAAATTCATATGACAAAGTTGCGAATGCCAAACAGTGAACTCATCATAATTGTTTACATGATTCACAATATTATTACATACATCATCCAAACAAAAACAAAATAAGCTCTCGCTGTCATAACCTTTACCAACAAATGTTTCATATTTAGATACGACACACTTATTGGACTCAAACATAAGTTTAAAACCATCTCTAAAAGTAGAGCTGCTAACAAAATTCTTCTTTATTGAGAGGACATATTGCATGTTCTTCAGCTGCACGGTCTTTCCCAAAGTAATCTTCAAAGCGACCATACCAGCACCATAAAGAGCTGCATGCAAATCATTCCAAATTAGTAAAAAGGAACCTCTCTCGACCTGATAAAAAGAAAACAAGAAAATATCAACACACATGAATATTAGTGTCAGTATCATCCCATCACTTAGGTGAAGGAAAAACAAAGAGAACTGTAGGTAAAAATTTACCATACCCCGATGTTCTTCCTCCATCGTTAATAACCATTTTTGCAATCTTTTAGTTATTGTGATTAGGACAATCCTTAGCCCAATGACCAACCTCACCACACAAAAGGCAATTGCCATTTGTCTTTTCCTTGTATATCTTCCTAAAATTGGTTGTAGTCTTGGATTTGACATCAGGTTTAACCTTCTTCTTATTCTGGGAGGTTTGAGTCTACACCAAATTAGCGCTAGAACCTCTCTCAACCTTTTTGTCACGGCCAATGAGATCAATAACACTGAATTCTTGTCTCTTGTGTTTTAGATAAGTGACAAAGTCTGACAAAAAAAGTGGTATTTTGGCAATAATGCCACCCACCATAAACTTGTCCGACAACTCACAGTTGTTGTTCTTAAGTTTCTTTGTCAGCGCTGGAATCTCATGAGCTTGCTCTATTACAGAATAGTCATCAATCATCTTGTAGTCATAGAACTGTTCTATGATATACAACTCACTATCAGCATTGAAAACTACAAACTTGGCATCAAGTGCATTCCACATATCCTTGCCCAAAGGCATGTGCATGTACGCGTCCACTGTGTTGTTAGCCAATACACTTTTCAATGCTCCACGGAACAAGAAATCTACGGACTCAAACTTAGCCTTCTCCTCAGGCGAGAGAGGTCGTTCAATCGCCTTGCCCAGTGAAACAGAGAAACACTACATGACCGTCAACCACAATAGTGCATGTGCCTCCCATCTCTTATAGTTTGAACCATCAAATGCATGAACCAACGGCTGAAAAATACCTATCCAATTTTTGAATGGTTAGAAGTCTAGTTATAATTTGACATATTTTAATACAAAAATATAGCATAATAAATATGACATACGGAATAGAGAGTGATTCTTGCATGGTGGAAAGAATGAATATGCTAACATGAACAATAGCATCTAAAAACATCCTCCTTCGTGTCACTACTGGTCAACATTGACGTAGAGGAAGCAGATTCGAGAACAGTCGTGTGACCTGCTCGTCCTGAAAACTTATGCATGCAAGTGCTCAAAACATCAGAACCGGGGAGAGCCTGCTCGTCCCAAACACTTGTGCATGCAAGTGCTCAGAACATCAGAACCGGAGAGAGCCAAAGCAGCGCAGGAACAAAAACAGAAGAAGCTAGTCTGTCTATCCAAAATGAGGAAGGGATATAACGTTGCAAGCGAGAGTAACATCAATTGTCTATCCCAGAGGAGGGAGGGATATAACGTTGCACGGGGAGAGCCGAAGCAGCACAGAAACAGGAACATCAGGATCGGGGAGAGCCAAAGCAACGCAGGAACAGGAACGCTCAGAACCGGGAGAGCCAAACCAACATAGGAACAGGAACAGAAGAAGCTAGTCTGTCTATCTCGAAGGAAGGATATAACGTTGCACGTGATAAGAACGTTACGGGAAAGCAAGCAACCAGCGCCGCACCGTCGCACGCCTTGCTATCCTGGAGGAGGGATATAACGTTGTGTCAGTGTCAAGGATAAGACATACCTTCTATACGTGGGCTCATACAATACGGCGATACCATATACCTAATAGTATACGAGAATGTATCCTTTAATTAAGGAAATATGACAGATAAAAAATTATCTTCTCTAAATATAAGGTGTTTCGGATAAATAAGGAAAAGAGAAGTCCTACTCTGACACTACAAGGATTACTCGAATTGTATCCATACTTGTCTTTCTAGTTTTACTTGGACAAGGGGACATCCGAGGTTATAAATATAAGACCCCCAGAAGAAAAGGAGAATAGACGAAGATATATCTAGACAAACCCAACACGAAATTACAAAGCCGACAAGAAGGATCTAGAACTACCTTCGATCTCGCCGAGTTTATATTTGTGGAAAAAGACTACACTAGTCGTTCACTACATGTTCAAGTTCAATGCCATCAAGTCGACGTTGACTAGATTAAATCATCTCAAATATTGTACTCATGTGATACTCATATATAAAGGCAACATCAGCTTCGGTCAATAGAGTATGGCTATTACCTGTCAGTTAAGGGGCCCAAACCTGTATAAATATCCCTGTCTCATATCCCAAATCTTAATCTTGATTCCAACGATCCTCATACTCTACAAATACCATAGTCAGCGTATAGCCCATTGACAGTGGCGTGCCAGTTAGGAGGCTTTGTGCTTCAAGGTTTTGACGAGATGAGTTCAAGAGCTAGATTTTCCAACGAGAGCTTCTACGACCGTCGTCCTGGCCTCGGAGATCCAACCCAGCCAGTGTTCACTTATGTCCAAGTTGAAACCATCGTCTTCCCGGTGTTCGTTGTCGTCCCAATATCGCCTCCTGGCTTACGCCGAGAACGAGGCCATTACGATGGAACAAGCGAACATGATTTCTGCAACGGCTATCTTTTCGGTGAATGCCAAGAATGTGGTGCTGACAACCAAATCCGTTGACAGGCTTTCTAAAACAGCTAATCTCTTGGCTCCAGCCGAGAACCAGACGCCAATAGGAAACTCGTCGAAAATGACTTCAACACATTGTGTCCAATCCGCAAAAACTCTTCGAGGATTTCGAACCTGAAAGATACGTCCCAACCAGAGTACATTCTCTTTTAGAGTGGGATCCTTGTCATCTCAATCTTTGTTAAGACATCACCACTGTGGATTTTTCGACGAGACTTCAACGGTTTTGGCTTTGGATATATGACCCGATCAGAATACTTCCCGCCAACAATCTGATCTATTAAGATCATTCAAACTTCTAAGACACCGTCGCCGTAAAACACACTGGTTCAATATTGTCAACCAATGATGCCACACGTCGACTAAATCGTTGTTCTACAGCAGCGATATGATCGGCGTTTCTTCGTTTATCAGGTTTACCGTTCCAATCTGTAATCAATATATTGATTTCTAAATGATGGGTTAATAATAATTGGTCTTACTATTCTGCACCTATCGCATCCGATCGAGTCTCCGGGTTGTCGCCCGTTTACTACAGAAAAAAGTACTCCATCCGAGTGGCCCTCGGTTTACCAACCTCACATCAGTTTTGGGTACACACGAGCACACCTTCATGCAACAGGATAATGACGTGGCCAGCCAACCATCAAGTGCACCAGTACAAGCATCGTCCCGGTTTGCTTGCCTGCCTCCATCACGTGCACATGCAGATGCATGGAGTTAATACACATAGCGGCATACATGTTTGGATCAGCAATATATATACACATATATGGTTGCTTCGGTTGTATATGTGGTGACTATTCAGATAAATCAACGAAGGAATAATCGAGCAGTAGTCTCGGTCGAGTACACCTATTATCAAAAACATTGTCAGATAAATACAGAGTTATTGGACCAAACCTATCAATAACGACCAGCGGCCTATCTTACATCTAGTACCGATCACGACCCGATCTATTTATAAAAAGGTTGCTACGTATAATCTTCTCGTGAACATTGTCGGCTTGATCACCTGGCATGCTTGTAAACGGAAGTCCGATATGCTTATAAGTTGGGTATGTGAGTCATGTTGGTCACATGAGATGCACATGTAATAATTAACTCCCTGCGAGTGGTCGAGGTACGACTACACCTGATCCTCGGTCAGCGGTTGTAGCGATCCTCCCACCACCTCTATGAGTGGTCGAGGTACGACTATACCTGGTCCTCAACCAACGTAGTAGCGATCTCACCACCTCACCGAATCTTCTACTAGTGGTCAAGTACAACTACACACTTGGTTCTCAACCAACGTGGTAGCAATCTAGGGATGGCAACGGGGCGGGTTCGGTTCGGGTAGAGTCTCTGGGTACCCAAAACCGAAACCTGAATCTAAAACCCGAAACCGAAACCGAAACCGATTCGGGTAAAAATCCATCACCAAAACCGAAACCCGCGGATACCCGAAACCCGACGGATTAACCGAAACCCGAATTTATTAACCGAAACCCGAATTTTTAACCGAAATCCGAAACCAAAACCCGAATCTTTCACTGCATCAACAAACATCAAGCATCAGCATTATAGGAAATGGCATCAAGCATCAACAAACAATGGGAATTCAAGCATCAAGCATCAAGCCGGAGGACCCGACGGCGGCCGCGCTGGGGACAGGCCGGCGCGCACAGGCGGCCGTAGGCGCGCGGCTGGGGCAGCCGGCCAAGCGGCCGGTGGGCTGGGGCGAAGAGAGACGGCAGCGGCGCACGCGCTGGGAGGCGGCGGCGGCGCGGCTTTGGAGGCGGCGGGGGGCCCGGCCGGCGCACGCGGCGCGGCGGCGCGGGTGGAGGAGGGCGGCCGCGGCTAGGGTTGGTGAATGGTGAATGGTGGCGCCGTGGCAAAAGAAGCGCCTGAGGAGTTGGCGCCGTGGGCTGGCATCCGAGTCGGGCCATGGAATCGGATAGGCATGGGGTGAGGTTGTGGGGACTGGGGAGTAGGGAGATTTTCGGGTCGGGTTTGAGTTATCCATGGGTTATATCTGATAACCGAACCAAACCCGAACTATTTCGGGTATCCGAAACCGCAAACCCGTGGGCAAGAAATAGGCACCGAAACCGAAACCCGAAACACCGAAACCCGCGGGTACCCGAACCGAACCCGAACCATTGCCATCCCTGTAGCAATCTCACTACCTCTATGAATTTCTCACGAGTGGTCGAGGTATGACTACACATGGTCCTCGACCAGCGGTTGTAGTGATTCTTCCACCACCTCTGTGAGTAGTCGAGTACGACTACACCTGGTCCTCAACCAGCGTAGTAGCGACCTCACCACCCCTACGAATCTTCTACAAGTGGTCGAGGTATGACTATACCTGGTCCTAGACCAACGGTTGTAGCGATACTCTCACCACCTGTACAAATTTTCTATGAGTGGTCGAGTATGACTACATACCTAGTTCTCAACCAGTTTAGTAGCAATCTCACCACCTCTACAAATCTTTTACGAGTAGTTGAGTACGACTACACACCTGGTCCTCGACCAGCGTTTTAGGATTCTCCCACCACCTCTACGAGTGGTCAAGTACGACTACACACCTGGTCCTCGACCAACAAGGTAGCAATCTCACAACTTCTCCGAGTGGTCGAGGTATGACTACACCTGGTCCTCGACCAGCGTGGTAGCGATCTCACCACTTCTCCGATTCATCTACGAGTAGTCGAGATATGACTACACCCGGTTCTCGACCAGCGTGGTAGCAATCTCACCACTTCTCCAATTCCTCTACGAGTGGTCGAGGTATGACTACACATGATCCTCGACCAGCGTGGTAGCAATCTCACTACTTCTATGAGTCCTCTACGAGTGGTCGAGGTATGACTACAAACTAGTCCTCGACCGGTGGTTGTAGCGATCCTCTTACCACCTCTACGAGTGGTCGAGATACAACTGCACCTGGTCCTCGATCAGCATGGTAGCGATCTCATCACCTCTCTGAGTTCTCTCTAAGTGGTCAACATATGACTACACCTGGTCCTCGACCAACGGTTGTAGCAATCCTCTCACCACCTTTATGAGTGGTCGAGGTATGACTACACATCTGGTCCTCGACCAGCGTAGTAGCGATCTCACCATCCCGATGCATTAATCTTTGTAATTTTTTTACATATTAAATGTGCAATGTTTGTCTGTTGATCCCCTGTTCTTATATCACTACGTCTCAAAGTTGTTTCTTATCGCCCTATTACGTTAAGCCTGACTAATCGTCGGCTCATAGACCTTGGTCGGGGACGCCTGATAGTATTTGATTAGCCAGATTCTAAGGGTCAACGACCACGTTGGGATGGGCATATTAGAGTACCCACTATAAAGTATTAACCTGTTGTGTAATTGGAAATTGGTTTTCCCAACCTCATGGCTAGGAGATAGGAATTTGTAGCTCGAGCATAGTCCTGTTATAAGATTTAAGCTCCTTTTGTGGAAACCTCTTCCATAAAAATGGCTGGGGGCTAGGAAGAGTATCTGGGCTAGGAAGAGTATCTAACTTCGTTCTGTTGAATACAACATTTACACTCATTTATTGTCATATATATGTAATTTATTTTCAATAATTTCAGTTCTTTTCAATATTTTCAATTCATATCGTATTACTCCTGAGCATTCACTTGGGGTTTTTTTGTCTGATAATTTGTTTGAGAATTGATTTCAGGAAGGTCATATAACAAAACAAGAACATATACTGGTCCTAAGGCATGGTAGTCAGGAATTTATTCCGACTAGATGGACATCGGATTAGTGACTTTAAATTTTAATACATACAAGAAGAGGTCCCATGACAGAGCAAAGTCAAAAGGTTGTCTTTGTGCTCGTACTTTTTGCCAACTACAAGAAATTTAGAATGACAACGCTATAGTATGGTCATATATCTTGTATGAGTCTGAGAACCTACAACAAGAAAAAGAACTCGTCGACGGAATTTTTGAGGATTTATTTATGACAATTTGAGTTTTTGACTTCAATCCAAATTCTTCAACTAATGGTTATGTTCTCAATCAAGGCTAGGCAGGGAACTTACTCGCATACTCTATACCTTCTTGGTCATTCGAGAACGGTTAGGTGAGTTCGACAACTCTTGTTCTAAGGTCTTCGATCGAGAACATCGATTAGTTCATTTGTATTGAAGTTGAGGGCTACTGTTTGTGTTAAGGATAAGACATACCTTCTATATGTGGGTTCATGGAATACGACATACGATATACCTAATAGATACGAGAAGGTAATCTTTAATTAAGGAAATATGATGGATAAAAAAGAAAATTATCTTCCTGGAATATAAGGTGTTCTGGATAAGGAAGGAAAAACGAAGTTCTACTCGAACATTGCAATGACTACTCGGATCGTATCCATGTTTGTGTTTCTAGTTTTACTTGGACAAAGGGACACCGAGAGTATAAATATAAGACCTCCAGGAAAAGAGGGGGAGAGACGAAGATAGATATAGACAAACCCAACACGGAGTTACAAAGCCGACAAAAGGAATCTAGAGCTACCTCCGATCGCGCTGAGTTCATATTCGAGGAAGAAGACGACGCTAGCTGTCCACTACGTATTCAAGCTCCACGCCGTTAAGTCGACGTCGACTAGATTAGATCATCCTAAATATTGTACTTGTGTGATACTGATATATAAAGACAACATCGGCTTCGGTCAATAGAAGTACGGCTATTACATGTCAGTTAAGGGATAAGGCTATTACCTGTCAGTTAAGGGGCCTAATAAAAGTATGGCTATTACCTGTCAATTAAGGGCCCCAATCTATATAAAAATCTCTTTCTCCTGTCTTTTTTATCTCAATCTCGCGTATACCCTGGTTCTAACAATCTTCATACTCTACAAATATTGTGTTCGATGTATAGCCCATCGACGCATTGCATGCCCCATCCCATCGTATGCCTTGTCTATCGTGGAGGAGGGATATAATGTTGCACACAAAAGGAACGTCACAGGAAAAGCAAGACACCAGCCCCATCTCGTTGCACGCCTCGCCCAGGGCTTGGTCGGCTCGGCGCACGCGCACGTGTGATAGTCTCATCATCACCTCAACTGTTTAATAAGTGTTCTCAATTAATAGTCTATTTAAATTAAAATTTTTGTTTTCAAGATGATATTAATATTTTAATATTTGAAATTGAATTAAATTGGGCCAAGCCCGGCGGGGTGAGGAAGAAGAGAAGTGACATGTAGGGCTTAGGGGCTGTTGCAAGATATTAAAATCTATCCTAACCGTTGAAAACTCGGGTGATATTTTTCACATTTTCAGTTAATTAACAATCGCAAGCCTCACCTAATGCAATTTTCTTTTCCATGATCCTCCAAGATGCAAATTAACACTACTTGTTTTAATTTTTACTCAAATGTGCTAACAAATTTATAATACTACGAAACTATGCTCGCAAGATTGCCTCTTGCCCTCTTTCCTAGCTGCCACGGTATTAATAAAAATAGAGCTGATATAACAATAATGTTTGTTTATATTTATTTTTTTATTTTTAGTCGAATATAAAAACGAATACAAAATAGCTCTAATAAAAAATAAATACGAATTATCTCATAAAAATAAAAATGACACGAATATATTTTTTATGAAACATAAAATCCACCGTATCCGTCAAAAACTCCAAGACTATATTCATATTCATATGTGAAGAAAATATCATTATTTGTATCCATATGAAGATTATCCAAGAATTATTTACTCTGAATTATATCTGTATTTGTATTTGTTTTCTCTAGACTATCCGCTCCGTTTTCAACCGTGTCCACCACCGGCCATCCAGGATCACGCGTCTCCCCCGCAATGCAGCCTAACTCAACGGCGACGCAGCAACGCATGCCTCGCGACCGGCAAAGTCATTTCCATGCGAACCAATGGAATTCACGGCGGCAGGCGCGCGCGCGCATCGCATGGCCAGCTAAATATGAGGAAAGGGAAATTAGCAATGTTGCTTATATTTGGCGCAGCAATGGCGCGCCATTGCATGCCCTTTTTGCGTGTGTGGTTTCCAACTTTGGCTCGCCCTCCCGGCAAACACCACCTCGCGCCTACGCGAGGACGCAGCCATCCATCCACCTAGCCACACTCCTCGGCGCGTCCGTCCTCGCGCGCGCGTCGATCAGCTAGCCGGCCGGGGAAACCCAAGGCCTCCCCTCCTCAAGCGCGCCGGCGAGGCCGCCGGCGCGCGACATTGAGCCAACCCCGTCATCGCACGTCGAGCACCACCAGCGCGTCGCGTCGTCGTCCATGCGCGCGCCGTGCTAGGCAACCTCCACTCCTCCCCCATCCTCATGAGCCTGTGACCGATAGATGGTGCGGCGGCACCTGCTGCGCGGACACAGCCTGGACAGGTTCCTGCCGAGGAGCCTGACCATGTCGTCCAGCCCTTCCTTCTCGTCGTCCTCGTCGGCGTCGCCGTCGTCGTCGTCATCGTCACGGGGAAGCAGCAGCGGCAGGTGGTGCGGCGTCAGCCTGGCGGATGAGGACGAGGACGATGCCGCCGTCTCCGCGACGACCCCCCCTCTGCCGCCGCTGCAGAAGCGGGTTCTGTCGAGGAGCCACGGGTCCAAGGCCAAGCCGGCCGGTTCCGTGGACCTGCCGCCGGTGGTGCCGCCGTCGAAGACCGTCCGTGACAGCGGGCCGCCTTCAGGTGATCACCGTGCAAAATCAATTGCTCAACATCTTCGCTAGTTTCGCCATTGATTCGTTCGATCTCTGCTGCAGATATTGATCTGGTGAAGGAGAAGTTCGCCAAGCTGCTGCTCGGCGAGGACATGTCCGGCACCGGCAAAGGTGTCTCCTCCGCTCTTGCTCTCTCCAACGCCATCACAAATCTCGCAGGTCAGTATCACACGCACTCCACACGCTATATATATCTAGGAGTATAAATCTCTTGTGGTTTTGCATGTCTTGATGTTGTATCCGTTCTTCTCCGAGGCAAAATCTGCAGCTTCGGTATTCGGGGAGCAGCGCCGGCTCGAGCCCATGGCCGCCGACCGGAGAGCTCGATGGAACAAGGAGATCGACTGGCTGTTGTCGGTCACCGACCACATCGTTGAGTTCGTCCCTTCGCAACAGGCGTCCACGGATGGAACCAGCATGGAGGTAGGCCACCCACAAGATCAACACTGTCCAAGTGCCCAACTGATTGCAACCGCATTACTATTTCATCGTGCAATTCGCTTCATTTCGTCCTTGTTGTCAACCAGGTGATGGGTACCCAGCAGCGCAGAGATCTCCTCATCAATATCCCGGCATTGCGAAAACTCGACGCCATGCTCCTTGTAAGCATAATAGCATATACAACTGTCCAAATTGATCTTTTCCCCATTAGTTTTCTGAACCAGTATTACTTTTATCTGAATTTTTATATGCGGTACTTTTTTGCCTGTGGAGCAGGAGTATCTTGACAATTTCAAAGATGAACAAGAATTCTGGTACGTTTCAAAAGACGCAGATGAGGGTGAAGAGGGTGATGCGCCAAGACAGGGCGAGAAGTGGTGGATCCCTACAGTTCGAGTCCCTCCCGAGGGTCTGTCAGATGCGTCGAAAAAATGGATTCTGCACCAGAAAGACCTTGTAGGGCAGGTGCTGAAGGCAGCCATGGCCATCAATGATGATGTTCTTACAGAGATGGAGATCCCAGAAGAGTACATTGAAACTCTGCCTAAGGTGACTTGTAATACCATCTATATTTGTAAAAACTCCTTTCCATACTTTACGCATATCTTTTCTCGAAGTGAGTCCATTTTTTGCTTGATGCTGAGAGTTGAACAAAACTTATCCTGAACTTTGGAATGTAGTACAGTGTTTTCCTGAAAAACATCATGAGTCTAATCTAACCGAGTGGCTACTTCTCCTGCAGAATGGAAGGTCTAGTCTTGGAGACTCGATATACAAAATTATAACTGATGATCATTTCGATCCCAACGAACTCTTAAGTTCTGTAGACTTGTCGACAGAGCACAAGATCGTCGATCTCAAAGACCGAATTGAGGCCTCTGTTGTAATTTGGCAGAGGAAAATTTCCAATAAGCTCTCCTGGAGCTCCGGTGTCAGCTTGGAGAAGCGAGAGCAGTTCGAAGAGCGGGCGCAAACTGTCCTACTCATCCTCAAGCACCAGTTCCCTGGGGTTCCTCAGTCATCTCTTGACATCAGCAAGATACAATACAACAAGGTTAAAAAAACATAGCTGCAAATTTAGTTACTGTTTTCGGATTTGCTACAGTATTTGTACTCATGCCACCTGCATTTGCTACTTCTTTTCTTCAGGATGTTGGGTATGCCATCTTGGAGAGCTACTCCAGGACTCTTGAGAGCTTAGCCTTTGCGGTTTTATCTCGGATCGAGGATGTTCTTCACGCCGACGCAGTTGTTCGAGACCCAAAGCGCACGAAATCAAGGAGAAGGCCCAGTCTAGTTGGCATCCCAGAGATCATTGACAATGCGCTGGAGGAAGAGGAGACTGTGAACAGCATGGATGCCAATTCAGAAGTGACCAACAACTCTGTGCACTGGCAAGAGCAAGAACACGAGGACAAAGGCGCGAAGCTGAGGAAAGTCCACCGCATGGTCACAAAGAAACTTTTGCACATTGAGAAAGTTGATAATTTGGGAGGTGGGTTGAGAAGCTTTTCTCATAGGTAGCTGTATCCTGAAAAAAATGGACACACAGCTGCATGCTTGGTTGTGCTACCGGGGGGAGCACCTGTAAATAGCTCAAACTTCAGAGGCTGGATGGGGTGGATTGGCGGTGTAATCTGCTCATCTACGTTGAGATGAAATCAGTATGCATATTTCACGGCCTCAATTTGGTTGGAAAATTTTTGCATGATTAGATCAGAAATTCAGATTGCGAAACCACTATTATCTGGATAATTGAATGCACACTAGCATATTTTTCTTCGGAATACAAAAGCAGACGTGCGCGCACCAACAGTAACACAAAGATATGCAAGCTACAGTTGCTGTAAACTATGCGGAGTACAAGTAATTGGCAAGATAATCAAGGCATTAAGCCTGGATTTATCATCATATTTAAATTGTAAATGAAATAACCGCCACAGCCTCCTTATTGCCATCTTCGCACGCTGATATTAAATTATTAAGCTGTACAGAGGTAGTATATGCCTGCTCAGAGAACGGGCATTGCTGTTGCGATCTGATCAGTTTCTACCATGAAATTCTCTCTTCTTGACCAATAATCCAGTTTACTCTAGAAGTCACTGTCAAAGTGTCAATGGAAAGATAAAACCTTTTTCTGGAGATATAAACGGAAGATTATAACTTAACACGAGCACTGAACATTACTACTTGATTCAACAGTGGATACAGATTCGAACAGTATCATAAAGTGCTCACAACTAGGCAGCCCATCGACAATTTTATTCGCACAAGTATTTTGCAGACAAATTTAAACAAGATTGACATGATAGGTCCAGGTGATCGCTGCCGTTCCTAAGAGCTGAAGCTCTTACAGTGCCTTGAGGATCTCCTCAGCACCAGAGATTGTGAATTGGCCGCCTTCCTCAATGTTTGCAACAGTAACCTTGAGGTTGTCAGCAAGGAGAGCAAACCGCCTCGAACGAATACCAAGCCCTTTCTCTGAAAGGTCAAGCTCAAGACCCAGTGCTTTGGTGTATGTTCCCAGACCATCAGCAAGGAATTTCACATGCTTGTTCTCAGGGTATGTCTTTGCCCACGCCTTCATGACAAAGGGATCGTTAACTGCAAAATCATCACAGATTCACACTGAATTAGATAAGTCATATTCGCAACGGCTGCTTTAATTCAGTACTATATACATGAAGAAAGCATTTCCTTTTATTTCCATGCTTAGGTAAAGTAGTAATTGACGGTGAAGATTTCTAACAAAAAGCTGATTTGGGAATATGAATACAGGCAAAGAAATGGCAGAACATACCACTGACAAGCAAGATCTCGTCTACACCCTTGGCTTTGAGCTGCTCAGCCTGATTTATGAAGCCTGGCACATGCTGATTGCTATAACCATGGAAGAAAAATACAAAAGGAGACACGATGTTAGTGCTTCGGGTTTTCAGAAATAAAAAGGAAGTCTACAAAAGAACGGGTAACAAAGTAAAACTAACATAAATCTCTGCCGTGGCAAAATATGAACAGCAAGCTCTTATAAAAGGATGGCAAAGAGGAGGTAATTGCCAGCTAGATATGCCAAAACTATAGTGCCAACTGCCAGCAGAGGATGATGGCGAAGGGACAGATGAAATATTTCAAGCTCACAAATTTATTGAAAAACAAAGAGTACAGGTAATAACCTACAGCGCTTCAGTCCAATCTGAACTACAAACACAAAAGTTTGCCAGTTACGGCTTACGGCTTAGGAGCATTGTCTAAAGAAGTTGGGAGCGTGCTTCTTTTTATTCACATTGTCTAAAAATGTGTACCCGTCAGCAGTCTCCATTTTTATTCACATTGCTTCTATTAATTCAGTTAGTTGCATCCAGGCTTACAGTTTTCTCTGAAAGATCAAAAGAAACAAGACAAGGCTATATTTTTCTACTCCATAAACTAGTACTAGAATAAATCTCGGGGCTGCTACCCATCTTTGCTTTAACGGCTTACAGCAGAGATGCCAAAACATATATATATATATCCATTTATTTTTCTCGCTGTCAGAAAGTGGTGAATATGAAATGGTAGGATTAATTAAATCAGAACATTGGATCAATGACTACTTTCCAGTCATGTGGGAGTAGCAATTATAGAAACCCACATCAAGATTTTTTCTCCTCGTCACTCTGGCATCCAAGGAAGTTGGAGTGACATCAAAGCTAGTTAAACCAATCCCAGGCAGTGTGATATCTGTGGTAAAGTAGTAATCTTGGACTGGTCAGAACCACAGCGACCCATTTCATCTGGAAATCAAATTTATCGATCTGATACAAAGTTCCCTCTCTTTAAAAAAAGATTCTTAGGAAACAGTCTCCAAGAAAGCGGGAAGCCGGGGGAGGGGAGTGGGGGAAGGGAGCGTAGGAAAGGAAACCTGCAGGTCGGGGTGAAGGCACCGGGGACGCCGAAGAGGACGACCTTCTTGCCGGCGGCGAGGCCGTGGATCGAGACCTGCTGCAGCTTGTCCTCCCCGTCGAACCACCCCAGCTGGCCGTCGGGGAGGGTGTCGCCCACGGCAATCGGAGCCATGTCGCTCTCTCGGGTGATTCTTGTTGCCTGGATGTGGTGGGTAGGGGAGGAGAGGAGGAACAGAGGAAGGAGAAGGTAATCGACAGGGAAGGCAGATGAGTGATGATGAGGAGAGGAATGCGAGTAAATAGGGCCCCCTGATTGTGATATGCTTGGGTTGGTTGGTTGTTGTTGGAAGCTTCGAGTGTGCCGCCATGTGTGAACCCAAAAATTTGGGCGGATATACGAGTGGTAGTACTGTGTAGACTTGCACTGATTTCGGTAGACTGAATGGGTCGTGAAATTTGCGTCAGTGTACTCGATTCCCGGATTCGTACAGGATATGTGCACCAGAACTGAATATGAGAATAAAAAAAATATTTACCAAAACCTTGCAGCTTGTTGTTATTGTTGTCAGTGCCCGAAAGGCCGCGAGGCAGTGCGCGCCGTGGCGCCGTTGTATGGCTGGGATCTGGATCAGACTTGGTGGATCACACTGGATAGGCGGCCGGCTGGCCGTGCGATGGACGAAGTATTTTAAGTTTTTAATGGATCACGGACTTGATGAATCATACGTGTTCGTACAAGAAATGCTCGTGCCGTGGACTCGCAATGGAGCTAGAGAAAATGCATTAGCGTTGTCATGACTCACCCAAGAAAATCGTCAACAACACGATTTGAACCTGCCTGGCAGGTTGTTGTTGTCGCCAGTGCCCGTGAGGCCGCGAGGTAGTTCGTGCCGTGGCGCCGTGGTACGGTCGGGATCTTATCCAAGCTTGGTGGATCACACCGGGTAGGCGCCCGGTTGACCGTAAGATGGACGAAGTATTTCAAGTTTTCAACGGATCGTAATTTTGGTGAATCATACGTGTTCGTGCAAGAATGCTCGTGCCACAGGCTCGTAGTGGGGCTAGAGGAAAACTTGTAGTCATGCCGTTTTGCCTGAGCGTTGTCACGACTCACAAAAAAAAAACTGTCGACAACCGGATTTGAACCTGCCTGGCAGTTTGTTGTTGTTGCCCGTGCCCGTGAGGCCGCGAGGCAGTGCACGTCGTGGCGCCGTTGTATGGTTGGGGATCTGGACCAGACTTGTGGATCACACCAGGTAGACGGCCGGCTGACCATGTGATGGATAGAGTATTTCAAGTTTTCAACGGATCGCAGATTTGGTAAATCATACGTGCTCGTGCAAGAAATGCTCATGTCGTAGTGGGGCTAAAGGACAACTTGTACTCCTGCCGTTTTGCCCCAGCGTTGTCACGACTCGTCCAAAAAAATAAAAAAAACGGTCGGCTGACAATGTGATGGACGGGGTATTCCAAGTTTTCGAGTTTCGACGGATGGCAGACTTGGTGAATGAAAGGAATGCTAGTGTTGCAGACTCGTAGTGGGCCTTGAGGAAAACTGGTACCGATGCCGTTTTGTCTCGCAGTGGGGCTAGAGGGAAAAAAAATAAAGAAACCGTCGACAGCAGGATTCGAACCTGCGCAGGCAAAGCCCAACAGATTTCGAGTCTGTCTCCTTAACCACTCGGACATATCGACTATTCGGTGATGCAAAGACTTGATAGTTTATTTTAAATGACTGGTCAAGAAATTTTCTTTAAACCCTCAGTAATGCCTACTAACCCACATTACGTACCTTGGCCACATCATGTGCGTCAGCTGTCCTGTTTTTATGATTCTATTAGCCGTAAAAATATGAGGTACAAATGAGAATGTAATACGGCTGTATTTTGTCAAGCATATAACTCTTACCTTTCAGAGATGGAACCAGGGAGACCAGTTGGGCCGCGGCCCCTATATATTTGTATACTTTTTATTATTTATTATTTTCCTTTTTTACAAATAACAAGATTTTGATTTCTAAGTTAATTTGACTTGTCTTTTACTCTTCTGATTTTAATTGCAACCTCAGATCGAGTATTTTCTGCAATGAAGCTTGTCAACACAATGATTCAAAATAAAATGAAAAATGTATTTTGAGAGATTGTTTAATAATCTATATTGAGAAGGAACTGAAAATACAATATATCATTATAGATGATTTTTATGCTATGAAGACGTGCAAATTGAGGTTCAAATGAAAAAAATGGGTTTTTATCCTTTTTTACAAAGAGTCACTTCTATGTGTGTGTTTATATATATAGTATTTTATCTTGTCATACTGGCCTCCTCTTTTTTATTTTGCTGGTTCCGTCACTGCTAGCTTTTCGGGGACAGCGCCTGACATTCAAAATATAACCCTCTATTCATGGAAAATGTCGTTTTAAACATTTGCAAGTCCATTTTTTTTTAAAAAAAGACCTCTTTGAAACATAAGATTAATAAGATAACACGGCAATGGAAAAAACTTAGGTATTAGGTATATAATGTCATGTCCATCAAGTTTCTATATAAATTTAAAATATAGGGAAAAATTTAAATTGTTGTTTGGTTGACACATAGGAGAAACACAAAAAAATTGAAGTCATGGGAGGAAGAAAAATGAGTCAGAACCCATGTTTATTTTTCTCTAAAATTTATAGAATTGTTCATTATATAGTAATTTTAAAGGAAAGAATATGATTAATCATTTGTTTTAGAGGGCTTCTCAGTAATTTTTTCTATGGGATTAAAATCCTTTGAGCTTCATATTTTTTGAAACCTAGATTGGATGTATGAGAGACACGTGTGGATTTATCTTATGGCGTACATATTTTTTAATAAAACTCGCTCTATCCAAATGCATAAAAATATGCTTATATTTAAATTTAAGAACAGATACGGTAGCATTACAATTATTAGAGAACGGCGTAGTATATAAAACGTCAGGTGTCTATGAAAGGCAATAGTAAGGCTTGTTTACTTCATATAAAGTTTTATAAAAATTTAAGATTTTGGTCACTTTTTGGTATTTTGAAAGTAAACAAGGTCGTAAACATTTTAGATTTAGGAGGTTTGGGAGTCAAAAGGTGTAAATTTTTTTTGAAGAACGTGCTGGACTCCCCTACCCCACGCGCATGCCTTTTTTTGGTCGCACCGCCCGCTCATTTATCTCGCCGCGCCGCGCGTTCTCCACATCCCGTTCTCCTTCTTCTCCAGAGGAAGACGCGCGGCCGACACCGACTCGGGCTTAGGCGGATCCGGGCGGCGTCCACGGCATCGTCCTCTCATCCTCCCCACTAAACCGCCGCCGGCGTCTGCTTCCTCTCCTTCTCCTTGTAAGTTCATCTCTCTCTCTTTGCTCGTCCTCTCTTCGTAGTGTCATCTCTGAACAAATCAAATCGAATCTAGTTGAACTGATTTATACCGCTGATTTCTTGGGGATTTTTGGGTGTTATTTTTTAAACTATTTTACTTTGCGATTTCCCTATCGATTTGGCACTTCGCGATTTGGATTATATGGTATTGATTATAGTAGATGAACTGTAGATGAACCATGATTTAGATGAACCATTATTTAGATGAGCAGGATAAGAAGTGGTTTTCGCAGGGAAAAAAATGCACGTAACTAGTTTTTTTGAGGTACAGTTCTGTTGCTTTTATGGAAAAAATGGAATTGTGATAATAGTTTCATGTCATTAATAGGGGCAAATGAATCAAATCAATCATTTAATAGGGATAAATCTGTCTTTATTACAAGAACCTAAAAATTTTACATGGAGAAATAAACACCTTCTCTTGTATAAAGTTTATACCCAAAACTGTTGGGGTGTAAAGTTACACCCCAAAAGATGGAAGTAAATATGGCCTAATTTTGCATGGATATACCAACTGTTAATTAAGTTTTTGCGAATGCGTGAATATTAGTTGAACTTATAGAATTCGTGCGTTTTCTACGTGATTGAGAAAAAAATTATGTTCTGTTAAAAATAAATAGAGAAAACGATTATGTTGCAAAAACTCAATATACATGTAATGTTGCTACCAAAAGAGAGATCACTTGCTAGCAAAAATTCAATTAATAAACGTGATATCATAAACAGTGCTTTCTGCATAGTAAACAAACGGTTGAGTATTCTATCTATATGATATAAATTTTCAGAATTGTTTCTTATTATTGCTTGTATATCATCTAAATAACTATAAAAATTTTAACAACGTAGATTAATATAAAATATATCTGCCACAAATATACAATATTAAATTCGACTTCTATAAATTTAAAAAACAAATTAAACTGGAAATAATTATCATACATTCGCAGTTATATTTATTTTTTATAATTTATAGAAATTAAATTTTGACTTGTATATTTATAGACTGATATATTTTATATTAATTTATTAAAAAAATTTGATGACTATTTAGATGTGATGCATAAAAAACCATCTGAAAGGTCCATATCTATCCTGCCTACGGACGTACACCCACAGGCGTCTGAGATGGCGGGAGAATGGACAGCGGCGGCGGAGGTTCGAATGGGCGCCACGAACCGCCGACGATAAGCAGGTAGAAACGGCTCTCCGGCACGGTGGCGCCGAAGAGGTGGAACCCGCGGCGCTTGAAGGCCCAGATCTGGACGGCGTCGTGCTCCCTGAGGCCGGTTCCGGCGATGAAGTCCATGTAGCCGGTCCCCTTGATGATGGTGCCATGGCTGCTGTCCCAGAGCACCAGCCGCAGCTCCCTCATGGCGCCGCTCCGGTGCAGCACCGTCACGGGCACCCCACCGTGGTCCTTCCCCTGCGCCTTCTTCCTGGGCTCCTTCTCCGTCCCCGGCGTTGCTCCCTCCTCCTCCTGCTGCTGCTCCCCGTCGGCGATGACGCTGCCTTCCTCCGTTCGTCGCTTCTTCTTCGGCGTCGGCCTTGGGCGAGGAGCCTCCTCTCCCTCCACGTTCGTCTCCGGCGTCGTTCCCTGCTTCTGCAGCTCCCCATCAGCGACGACGACGCTGCCTTCCTCCGTTGGCCGCTTCTTCTTCGGCCTCGGCCTTGGGCGAGGAACTCCCTTCTGCTCGTCGTTCTCCACCAGGTTGGCCTCCTTGGCCTCGTCGAGGGTGAGCATCGGGAGGAGGCGGCGCTCCACGCCGAAGATCGGGAGGCGGAACCGGTTCTGGTGCGGGTCGAGGTCGGTCCTGGTCACCGTCTTCCTGGCGATGAACACCACCGGCTGGTCGTACGTCAGCCCCAGCCGCTCGAGCAGTATCTTGCGGATCCACGCCGGCTCCGCGGGCGACACCGCCTGGTCGGCCTCCTTCCTCGGCGCGACGGCGCGTATGGGCCACGCGTCGATGGGCGCGTGCGGCCCCGGCGCCGCGACGTACGGGACCAGAGCGCCCGCCGCCGCGCGCGCCCGCTTGGCCTCCCGTCGTCGTTCCCGCCGTTTCTCAGCGGCAGCGGCATTATTGCTCACGTCGTCGCGGCGCGACGCCGCCTCCGCGAGAGGCCGCTTCATGCCGCCGGAGTAGCCCGCAGCCGGCGGCATTGCGGGCAGCTCACGTTGTTCCGTCTGGTCCACGGTGCACATGGTAGTCGCGCGACGTCAGCGCACGATCGACAAAAGCGGCGGCGCGCGGAACACCCAAGATTTTGCACGTAGCTATCGATTTCTCCCGGGGACAATATGGAAGGGGGTTTGGTTGTCACGGCACGTACGGACTATGCCGGTTTGGGTGGCGCATGCCCTGGATTTTATAGGCGCGAATGCTACTTCGAGACCTGATCGGAGTCAGGGTCAGGCGCATCGCTGCCAACGGAGGACACATTCATCGTGTCCGACACGGAATGGAATGCAACGTAACCGACTGTATAGTCATTTTCGTCTTCCATTTGGTCACATTATTAATTAAGCAGTCCCAACTAAAGATGCCAATGGATAGTAAAAATCCGTGTACATACAGATATTTACTATCCGTGTACCTATAGATACAAAATTTGATGAACACGGATATGGGTTTAAGTCCATGCTCACGGGCACGGATGTGGGTGTGCCCTAGACCGAATGGATAGTTGCTAACGGGTGTAAAAAAATGATATCCACATTCACAAACCCATCAAACCGTTCCAACTTTTGACATATGGCCTCAAACCCATCAACATATATAAAACTAAACAGCTTGAAAGGACCGTTGAATAATGATTTGAATGGCTGCATGTACCTTGCCTTTATTTATGTTAAATTGTTATTATGCTGTGATATGTTAGATACTAAGATTTATTTATTTGTTTGGTCAGACCTTTATGTCATAGTTTTTATTTCTTGCATGATGGTTGTTTAATATGCTGAAAACTTAGAACTAAGATGGTTATTTCATACTAGCACTTGCCTGATGAATTGTTGATGTTTATGTGTTGCTATGCGGGCACATGCATGCTCGCGGGCATACAGATATCCGTGGATAGCAGGTACGGGCATAGTTTTCTGCCTGTGATAGGTGGCGAGGATGGATTCGGACACAAATTTTTTCTCGTGGGTTTGAATATTTGGAGTGTGTATCCGTACGAATTTTACCTGTTGTCATCTTTAATACCACCTGGAGAGTGATGATAGCCTGTTAGAATGAGCTGGTGCCAGAGATGGAGACTTTCCATAATTGGTAACGGATTTTTGCATCTGGTGAGATGGGAATTTTTAGCATTTTTATTTTTTTTAAAGATTCACAAAACTAATTTTTCATTTTGGAAAATTGCAAATCTAGTCTCGGGAGGGCGAGATTTAAAAATCGCCCTCCCAGAGAGCGTTTTTGCTGACGTGGCAAACGGACGTTCGCCGCCGTCTGCCGCGTGGCGGCAATTTTGCAAAGACCCCCTTCTCGCCCTTGCCAAGGGTGTTTTTGCCCTGTAGCACCAGGGGGCCGCCTGCAAAAGGGCGGCCGCCCTAGCTTTTTTTTGTGGGCGGCCCCTTCCCGCCCTTCCAGAGGGCGTTTTTTGTCCTTCCTGCTCTCTGGAAGGGCGTTTTTTCGGCCGGGCAGTATATAAGTCGAGTCAAACGATTTTGACCTCATTCGCAACCTCCTAAATCCAGAAAAAAGAAGAGAGAGAGGGGTGAGGAAGAGGAAGGAGAGCGGCGAAGCCCTGCCGGATTGCGTACTCCATCCGAGGTAAATGCAATATCCCGTCGTACTTTTTTGTTAGTTAGTTTGTAAATGCTGTCGATGCGTGCGATCGACATGCAGGGACCCGTGGGACCCCCTTTTCGGTTCGGCACAGGGAAGCGATGAATTAGGGTTCAAACTCGCGGTGGGATGGTGAGAAGGTAGGAAGGTGGAAGGAAATCGCAATCACAGGGGGCACAGAGCAGTTTATACAAGTTCGGGCCGTCGGAGAGACGTAATACCCTACTCCTGTTCTTGTGCTATGTGGAGGATGAATTACAAGTGTTGATGTGGTTGTTCTTCCCTGGGAAAGCTAGAGCTGATCACTGGGGTGGAAAGTGTTCAAAGCCCAAGGTTCAATAGGCTGAATGGCAGGACCTAAGAGCCAATCTTTTCAGAACCTTCCTTATCATGGACATGGGCCTCCTTTTATAGTGCAAGGGGACACCACAGTAGTCCCAACTCTCTCTCTACTCCGCTCCATGTGATGGAGCGGTTCTTGCCCTGTCTTGTCGGAGAAGCCACCCCCATCCTTGTCTGTGTTGCCGTGTCATGGAGTTGGCGGAGAAAAGCGGGCGTCGTGGCTGCCATGCTGCTGACGTGAGGATGGAACGGCCTACCTACTCCAGTGGGGCCTACTGGTCAGTGGCCCTTCACCTGGATAGGCGCTGATGCAACACCCCTATTACTCGTGTTCCCTCTCCCACGCGGTCGCCCAACGCATTCAATACGACTGGACGGGGCGTGGAGGGGGCGTGTGTGGAGTGACCGAGCAGTCATACCACGGTTGCCGTCAAAGACTTTATACCCCTTTTTACCTCGTGATGGGCAAAAGGGTGATGATGAGAGCGGCTGACAGGCACGCCTCACATCGCATTAAATGCGACGGGGCAGGCACTTAGCCTCTCTCTCTTTGGGCGTTAAATGAGGTAGTTGGCAGCTGGACTCGCCCCTCTCTCAGAGTAATCCCGGGCCTTGCCGCCTAGGGGTCCGGGTGATCCCGGACCCTGCCACCTGGGGAGTACGGTGGCCTCCGGGCAGCCCCCGAGCCAAGCCCCTCTTGGGGTGGCCACGTGGCCGCCCGTGGCCGGGACCCGCTTGAGCCGTCCAGAACATATCTTTGGCGCGCCCTGGCGGGCGAAGGCGCCTTTCCTTTTTCAGATATCGTATCTCCGACATACCCCCGGGCCCATATCACCGACAAATGCAATATTAGGTAAAATAATTTTTTTAATATTTGAATAATTATTGAATATTTAGTTTTAGATTTATAAAATAGATGATTTAATTTAGATCAACTTAGATCATTTAATTGAGATCAACTTAGGTAGAATATTTAGATCAATTTAGGTAGAATATGTTCGGATCTATGTGTATATTATGTGAATAGATGTTAAGCACTATGATGTAGATGTTAAAATGAGGACATGATTTATTTTAGCCAATGTGATCTAGGACAAACCGATTTGGATAATTGTGTGTATAATTTTGTTGATAATCTAAATATGTTTATGTATAAAGTATGATTTAATTTAATTTAGTTTAGAAAATTTGTCAGATTTGAATGAACATATGTAGAAAAGAGGTACAAATGGCGGTAGATCAAATGAACAAACCGATTCGGGATATTTTAAGATGTAGAACAGAGAACATATTGTTAAAGAAATTAACTTAGGCACAGAACCATCTAGGCAACATATTCGTAGTATGGAATAAACTCAGTTTCAATTTGTTTGTCAGGCACTATGGCAAGTAGGGTCATATTTCAGATAGTTCACGGTGAAGGCAACGTTAGATATGGTCCAGAAGGTGTCGATCTGTCAGAATTTAGGATGAAATCGAATGGCATCGATAGGCCAACCGATAAAACATTTGAGTCAGTCTATAGTTGGTTGCTACGTGGATTTAAAGTGGATACAAGAGTGAACACAATGTCTCTATCCGTTGTAGTAAGTCGTGCAATAGAAGAAAATTATTGGGAACTTATGCCTATAGATAACACTGAGTCATGGAGACATTATGTAGACATGGCACTTGAAAGGTCCTGGCCCCTTGTTATTTTTGTGGCATTGCATGAAATCGATAGGAGTAATACAATGCAAACAGAGTATGGTGAAGGTCCGAGCAATGAAGCATGCTTGGAGGAGGCGATTGGCGTGGCAGACGAGGGGGAGAGAATCGAAGCAATTGTTGAAGAAATAAAGAGGGAGGATTCTGAAAATGAGCAGGCGAAAGGCGATGAATCATCGGACGAGGAAGAAGATGTCATGCCCGTGGATTGGGAACAAGCTGATTTCTCTTAGCTTGTTATCTCGGAGGGACAACAGGTTTCATTTGAATACAAGGATAACGAGGTAATCCAGGGTGCTAGGTATGCTAATAAGGAACACATGAAAGATGCGGTGAAGCATTGGACGATCTCTTTGCATAGAGAGTTTAGGGTAGTGAAGTCTACGAACTATGTGTATGATGTGAAGTGCATGAAGGATGATTGTCCGTGGCACGTTCATGCATACAAGGGAAAATGGATTGACTATTGGAAAGTGAGCATTGTTGGTGAGCACACATGTCTGTTGCCGGGGGTAGATAAGTACCACCGCAACATCACCTCGATATTTGTTGCCGGTGAGATGTACAACGATGTTGTTAAAAACACAGACTTTGAACCAGGCTTCATTATTAGGCACATTGAAAACACATTCAAGTATACTATCAGCTATTCCAAGGCTTGGAGGGCGAAACAAAAGATATTGAAGATAAGATATGGCACATCTGAAGCATCCTATGACAATTTACCTCGTCTTTTAGCCACCATTGCTCAGAGAAACCCCAATACCTACTACGACATTCAGACTTTTCATCATCTACTGAATCGAGCAAGAGCATGCTGCAAAGAGCCTTTTTCTCTCTTGGTGCTTGCATCAACGCATTTGTGCACTGTTGCCCTATGCTGTGCATAGATGGAACCTTTCTGACAGGCAAATACAGAGGTCAGATACTGACGGTGATTGGAGCAGATGGAAACAACCAGATGTTACCTATAACGTTTGCATTTGTCAAGAGTGAGAACACCGAAAGCTGGTATTGGTTCTTGGAGAGAGTTCGATGCCAAGTCGTTCGTATGAGGCCCAATGTTTGTCTCATTCATGATCGTCATGCGGGCATGCTGAAGGCAATCGACTATCTTCAGAATGGTTGGCCGGAGAGGGGACTTCCAGCTAGGTGGCATGATGTTCGGAGTAGGTGGTGCATGCGGCATATGGGAGCCAATTTCTACAAACAATTCAAGTACAAGCACCTGATGGATCTCTTCAAGAGGCTATGTGGTCAGAATCAAGAGAAAAAATTCAATGAGATGTGGAGAAGGTTGGATGAGCTGACAGCGAAGCAAACCGACGAGCAATCTCGTTGGCCACAGGATGGCGAGCCTACAGTACCTCTTGGTCCATTGCATAATGACCCGTCAACAATGAGAAGGAGATCTGCATCATCAATACATAATTTCTCCCACTGGATAGAGAATAAACCGAAAGAAAAGTGGTCTCTGTTGTATGACACTGACGGAACTCGATATGGTATAATGACAACCAACCTGGCCGAGGTGTACAACTGGGTGATGCGAGGAGTTCGGGGGCTCCCATTGGTGGGTATTGTGGAATTTATCCTTCATGGCACTCAGGCATACTTTAGGGACAAATTTAAGAAAATTTCCCCTTTGATGGTTGATAACAACATTGTATTTGGCAATGTGGTGATGAAATATATGCAAGACAAAATTCTAAAGGCTATGAAGCACAGAGTAATCCCCCAAGGAACCCAAGTTCATAGGTACGAGATCATGTGTGTCGATAGGAGAAGGCGCAACATCAACTGCGTTCAAGCTGTGCAGGAATGTGTGCTTCATGCGGAGGGCGGTTGTAGTTGCAGCTGTATGAAGCCGAAGCTTAGACATCTGCCTTGCTCACACGTCCTTGCCGCAACTAGGGATTGTGGTATAGTTCCCGATATCTATGTGTCACCGTACTACAGGAAAGAATCAATTTTTCATATGTGGAACGAGGAGATATATGGTTTTGGGATATCTGGATCGTACACAACACTGAGGCCACAAGTGTTCTACATTCCAGATCCGTCGAAGTTAATGTTGAAAAAGGGACGACGTTAGTCGAGACGCATCAGAAACGACATGGACGAGTCGGAGGCCAAGGAAAGGACCCTACATTGTAGCAAATGCGATGAGCACAGACATACATACAAAAAATGCCCGAAGAATTCAGAAACTCCAACCGTCGCAGGTGCGGGTCTATCCGGACAGGCCACAGATGGCAGTCGTCCATCTGGAGAAGGAACAACAACTAGGCGACCACGTCCTAGACATTCTCGTGCGGCGACTACGTCGTCCGCTGGCGCTGCAATGGCTTGATTATTTTCTTTGCTCGTTTCACTCTAGTGGTGATCCGATAGTTGTAATATTTGTTATGTTGTTGCCATCTGTCGTGCGTGTAATATTTATCATTGTGAGACATGAACTATTTTAATGTTGTTGTGATATTTGTATGTTGTGTTTGTTAATTTGAATTAAGATGTGCAATTTTCGTAATGTTGAGATATAATGGACGATTTATGTCATGTATTCATGTTGTTTTTTTTTCTTATGAATTGTTTATTAATGTATTCATGTATTCATGCAGGTCTGGCGGACGATACACCAGCTCTTTTCAGCAGGTTGGTGGACAGGGAGCACAGGTCGTACTTGTCGGCGGTGCAGGGTGCTCAGCTTACCACATTCCGTCCACGCCCGTAATGTTGAATTAAGATGTGAAATTTTCGTAATGTTGAGACGTGCACTGGTGCCTCCGCAGGTTAGTTCCATTCATTTTCATTGTGCCAACCCTATAACGTGATATAACAAACCGAATGTCGCGTAGGTCCGACGCTTCCGACTGGGGATACGGCTGGCGCGAGTGGATCGTCGACCCCTCGGCCTTTCGTGACTTGGCCCACCACTGCGGGCTTTGCTGGAGCTAGCGGATCCACCATTCCTTGTCCCTTCACTCAGTAGGGAGGTGAGCAAGCGTCGTCCGACGAGTACTACGAGACTTATTAGTTTTAATGACTGATGCTTCACATTGCTTATATACGGGAGGATTCTACTCGCGGGAATTTTCCGCTCGGGGCATCATCGTCGCGGGCGGGCGGGTCCGGGCGGGCGACGAGGGGTTCGGGTATGGGCGACGACTTCGACGACTGGAGGACCCGGAGTCAGGATGTTATCGTCGCCTCTCAGCTTGGTGGAGCACCTCTACCACAGAGCCAGGACCAGCCACAGGAGACGCCCGCGCCGAATGTTTGTGCTGGTCATGCCGTGCCCCTAGACAGGCTGACGTACTCTCAGGGGCACGTTAGAGCACAGGCTAGGAGGGCTAGGGGTAAGAGGGCTTGCCAGTAGGTTCTGCGTGCTACAGTGCGTAAAACTGATAATTATTTATTTTGTGTTGGATGTTTGTATATAACTCTGTCCGTTCGTCCCACTCACATGTCACGAGATCCTTCCATGTCGTTCGCTGCACGATACTCTTACTAATGACAAAAAAACTTTCAGCGTCGTCAAACCTGCACGAGATGTCGCTATCAACTTTTGCCCCGTGACAAACCTACACGATACGTCGCTATCAGCTTTTGCCCCGTGACAAACCTACACGATACGACACTGTCAACTTTGACCTCCCTCCACTATATATTGCTTCGATCCGGATACAAGCTCTTCAAATCTGCATTCTGTTTTCTACACTTCCACGTACAATGAGATCTTCATATCGTCCATTCGTTGAGCGTCTCCATTGGCGACTCCATCCTTTGAGCGGTTTGATTCCACCATGGTGTGACTGTCCGTTATGCCATTGTGGAGATGGATGCACACTTACGTCATCCCTCCTCATGGAAACCCGGGGGAGACGATTTTTCCAATGCGCCAATATTGATCGGGTATGGCTTATCTGCAATGCTTTCTGCTAAAATCTTCACACAGAAAACTTTAACTTGATCGTACATCATGTTAACACCTCATGCAGACAAATCATCGGGTCTGCAACTTCGTTGAGTGGATAGATATGGAGAACCCACGAACCAGTGGAACACACTACTACCCACTAAGTGAAACAAGGTCAGACTACCTTCGGCGGAAGGCTGAGTACCAACGTCGAGTTGGTGCTGAAGCTTTGGATTGGCCTATGGATCAGCTAGCACTACCCACATGGCGGGAACGTCCAAAATGCCACTGTGGTCTCCATTGCTAGGTGGTAAGATCCATAAGACGAGCAACTAAAGGACAAAGATGCTTCGTGTGTCCCGATATTGTGGATGACGATTTTGTCGTGAGTATCATTTTTCCTTGTTTAACCTATTCGCTTGTTCCATTTTCTAACCCCGAACATCACAAATGTACAACCAGGAGGATGTACTTCAGTGTCCATACGAAGAGTGGATCGATGCGGTTAGACCTGCTTCGATCGGTCGGACGATAACACAACCTGAGTCGACTGAACAATTCATTCAGGCATGGATGGAGTACGAATGTCGCATCGAAATCGCAAGCTTAGATTGGAGGAACAACCCACTAGGTTTCCCTAACTGGTCGAAGCGTCCCATGTGCGGTTGTAGGGATCGTTGTAAGATGGCTACTTCCTTTGAACCACGAACATATGGCCGGAGATATTTTATTTGTCCCAACTTAGAGAACGACTTCGTTATACGTCTTTCATTTTATCAATCCCGCAAACGTCTTTACTCTAGTGGCTCTCTAACTGATTGCATGTGTTTCCTTATCAGGGCATTCAAAGGAGGTGTGGATTCACTAGGTGGATTGACAATGTCATTCCCCAATATAACGGCCTAAAAGTAACTGAATGTGAAACACAAAAGAAGTACAACGCCGAGAAGGAAAGAAAAATTGATGACAAGTTTAACGCCCTAGAACGGTTCCGTAGGATAGCCGAGCCTCGACTCGTCGGGGATGAGTAAGTTGTATCATGTATGCATAAGACATATGACATGTATTGTGTCATCCATACCTAATGGGTTATGCAACAATGTGGCACACATCTGCTTAACCATTACTACTAAGTTAACTTGGTTAAAACAGTATGTTATGATCACAGGTAATGCAAACAACATACGTACGATACCTCGAATATTAGGGTTCATTACACAACATGATAACATTTAGATTTGCAACAATACGTATGGACGAATTGTGGAACAAATCGATCCGTTGAGGCCAATTAAGGTTACGGTTTTTAGCATGTAGAATAAAAACGCCCTTCTAGAGGGCGGGAAGGGGGCCGCCTGCAAAAACCAGGGCGGCCGACCTTTTGCAGGCAGCCCCCCAATCCACAGGCAGGCAGCCCCCCAATCCACAGCGCAAAAACACCCTCTGGAAGGGCGAAAAGGGGGCTACCTTCAAAAAAGCCAGGACGACCGCCCTATTGCAGGTGGCCCCTGGTGCTACAGGGCAAAAACGTCCTTGGCAAGGGCGGGAAGGGGGGTCTTCGCAAATTGCCGCCGCGCGGCAGACGGCGGCGAACGCCCGTGTGCCACGTCAGCAAAAACGCCTCTGAGAGATCGTTTTTTAAATATCGCCCTCCCAGAGAGCGTGAAAAGACTAGATTTGCAATTTTCCAAAATGAAAAATTAGTTTTGTAAATCTTTAAAAAAATTAAAAATGCTAAATATTCGTGAGATGGCCGGATGGATTCTGGTTTCCATGGATTGCAAGAGGAAATGGGCCCATGGTCTTCGTGGGTTGCAAGACGAAATGGGCTCATAGGCTTCCGTGGGTTGTAACGAGTAAGATGGCTGATGGACTCATGTTTGCTGTCCGATTTTGTTGAGCCGTTTGTGTCGTGATATACTAAATGCATCCTACTCAGCCCAATTTCTATTATATTCTACAGCCTTATCAACAAGAACACTCCTAGTTTGGCAGAAGAGTGATGAAGGCAATTTTATATTGTACTTGTCGATGTCGAAGATCGACACGCGGGAATCCGAAGGACCCCCTTTTTGGTTCGGCACGGGGAGCGGTGAATCTTGGTTTAAACTCGCGATGGAAATGGGACAATGCAGATGAGGAGGGAGAAAGTCCAGGCTGTGAAGACACGGGGGATTTATACAGGTTTGGGCCACCGGCGAGGTGTAACACCCTACTTCTGTTTGGTATGTAATATAGGGGATGAAAATACAAAGAACAACGAAGGTGTTCTTCTCTTCTCAAGTCGGTGGTGGACGAAGGATCACTCAAAGCTAGCTATTGCTCAGGGGGCAGATCTACTCAGTCCAGGAGTTAGCCGATCAATCGACCGACCGAGAGTGAATCGACCAATCAACCTGTTTTATGATGGACTTGGGTCTCCTTTTATAGTACAAGGGAACACCACAGTAGTCCCAACTTCTCTCTACTCTACTCCACGTGAGGGAGTGGTTTTTATCTTGTCTTGTCGGAGAAGCCATTCCATTCCTGCTTCTTCCTGTTTGCTGTGTCATGATAAGCGAAAAAAGGGGGGTCGTTGTGGTAGCCATGCTGCTGATGTGGGGATGGCCTGCCTTTCTATCCTGATGGGACCCATCGGTCGGCGGCCTATCCTGTGGGTAGGCACTCGCACCGCGCCTCCTGCACGCGCACTCTCTCTCCCACGCGGCTGCCTTACGCATTAAACGCGACTGGACAGGGCGTGAGGAGGGCGTGCGCGGAGTGGGTGTGCGGCCATACCGCGGTCTTAATCAAAGAATTTAGGCCTCTTTTGCCTTGTGATAGGCAAAAAGGGGTGATGATGAAAGCAACTGACAGTCGCGCCTCACATCGCATTGAATGCGGCGGGGCAGGCGCTCAACTCTCCTTCTTTTGAGCATTAAATGAGTTGGTTGGTAGTTGGGCTCCCCCCTCTCTCAGAGAGGTGCGGGGTGAGAGATGGGGGGTTCGGGTAACCCCGGACCCTACCGACCGGGGGTCCGGGTGGCCTCCGGGCAGCTTCCGGGCCAGCCCCTTCTAGGGCGGCCACGTGGCCGCCCGTGGCTGGGACCCGCCTAAGCCATTTAGGGTGTGACTTTTGACGCTCCTTGACGGGCAAGGGTGCCTTCCTTTTCTCAGATGTCATACCCCTGACATACCCCCGGGCCCATATCACCGACAGTAGCCCCCGGCGTTGACCGGGGTCGAGTCGGGCTCGGGCGCGGTTAACGCCATTTCTTTGAGTGTGTGGGCCCGGGCACTGGATGCTTTTTGCTATGGCAGGCGGCCGGTACGCGACAACTGACTCCGCGCCAGGCCAAGTTTTCCTTAGGACAGGGGGCGAGTTTATTTGGGCCACGCGCACGGGGGCCCATTCAAACCGCCTGGCACTCTCTGTCCCGCGTAGTGCGCCTGGTGGGCGCGAAACCCCAGGCGGCACGAAATCCAAACGGCGCGGGAACCCAAGGGGATGCGAAAATCGAAAGGGCACGGAGCTGAGGGGGTGCTTCGCGTGGTAGTGGGGCGAATTTAATGCCGTAGAATTCGAGGGGGCGGTGGTTGCTTATAAAAGCAGATCCACATGAAAGGGGGTCAGTTTCCATGCCTTGCACTCCCATCACCTCTCATAGCAATTCGCCCTTCGTCTACCCAGCGCCCTCTGCTCCTTCTGTTTCCTTTCTCTCGCCTCCAGCTCCCTTTTCGTGCTTCAGCATCCACCCTCACGATGGGCCGTGATTCGCCCCTGGAGCCGGGGAGCGTGCTTCCCAAATCTTTGGTCTGCACCGCGGAGGCTCGTAGCCTCTTCAACAAGTTCCTGCCACGCGGCACGTGCAGCGGCGGTGATGTCCCGGAGGAGCGGCCCCTTACGAGGATGGTGTTCTTTGCCTCCTTCGCCATGGTCGGGCTGGTGCCGCCCTTCTCCCTTTTTTCCTTGACGTTCTGGAGTTCTACGACCTCCGGCTGCACCACCTCACCCCCAACGCCGTCTTCTACCTCGCCGTGTTCGCCCACACCTGCGAGATGTTCGTGGGGGTGAGGCCCTCTGTTCCCCTCTTCCAGCAGTTCTTCCGGGTGTGCCGGGCTGGCTCCCCCGGTGCGGTCGGGTATGTGGCGATCTAGCCATGAAACGACAGGGTGATCGGCACCCCATTCATCGATATCCACCCTCGCTCCAGTGGGAGAACTGAGGGCGTTCGGTTCTACACCGGCACGGCGACCACCCCGCCTATCTCTGCCGACGGGGATTCAGTGAACCGAGGAGAGCGGGCGCGTCCGCGAGCCGGGAGGAGGCTGGACGGGGTCTTGGACCGGATCAGCTACCTTCGGGGCTGTCCACGCACGCGATCTTCCATGACTTCCGATGAGGCGCATTGCGCCGTTGTAGGAAAGGCCGCGCCCGCCTACATGTACATGGGTCCCAACGATGACATGCGGACCCACGTGGGCGCTGTCTTCGACTGGGACGAGAGGGACCTTGGGACCCTGGTTCGTCGCACCCTCGGCGTTACGGAGATGGACCTGACGCAGCTCCCGCCCGGGTTGGTGCCGCTGTGTCAGGACTCGGCGCGCACGGAGATTCTGCACACGCTTCAGGTGGTGGGCAACGGCGTGGGCTCGTCGTCAGCCGCACCAGAGGCTGCTCTGAGGGGCGGGGCCGGTGACGACGACGACGCCGACGACCATATCCTGATCGGGCGGCTGAACCGCCGGGGTCCGGGCCGAAGCGACCCGGGGGTCCCGGACCCTAAGGGGAAGAGGAAGAGGTTAGAGGAGGACCCCGCTCTTCCCCCATCCCCACCACGTGGCGGTGGAGCAGAGCGCGCCGCTCCCCCTGCAGATCAGGGGGCCCGCGGGCGGCGGGCCCATCCCCAGGAGTCACTACGCCGAGGGCCAGGCCGGCCACAACGGCGATGACGACAACGGAAGAGGAGGCCGGGCGCATCCACAGTGAGCACGCGGCGACGGGGCTGCCGCGAGGCTCCGGCATCGGCGGACGCGGTGAGCGGGGCCGGCGAGTCCTCCGGGCGGCCTTGCGAAGAAGAAGCGGGCCATCTCGGGGATCTCCGGGACTTCAACCCCGCCGTAGGTACGCCTTGCCGATACGTGGATGCTCATTGGGGCCTTATATTTTTGTCTTTGTTTTTTTATTGTGTTCATGTTTTGCTTCGAGCCGCGAGCACAGGCATTTTTGCCCAAGGATTGTACCCAAGGGCGGTTCTGCCTCGGGCTCGGGGGAGGGAGCGCAGGAAAGGCTCGGGGTGCCTGAGCCCTCCGGGTCCGGGTCGCCCCCTGCGGGTTCGGTCCCGGATCCGGTGCAATCCGAGGAGGGGCCCACCCGAGGCGGAGCGCCGGCCGCCCACGAAGAGCGAGCCATGGGCGGCGCCGACACGGAGGGCGGCGGAGGCGGCGGAGAACAACCCCGGGGTCCCCTCCGCGCAACCATCGCCGCCGCCACAACATCCATCGCTCGCATCGCACCCAACGGCGCCGTTGCCCGCCGGCCACCGTTAGCCTGCGGCGCGGCTGCCTGCGCGAGCCCCCAAGGCAAGGAGCGGGCGGCTCCGGCCACGGGGTCTTGACGGCTCGGCTGCGGAGGCGGCGATCCGGGCCGAGCTCCGACTCCAAATGCAGGGGCGCTCGGTTCGGGTTCGTGGCCGCCTTGGACACCGAGCCTCTCTTCCGGTCGCAGGAGCGGGCGAGGGAGGTTGTCTCCAGGGCGCTGGAGGAGGCCAATGCAATCTCCCTGGAGGGGCTCCGGGCCCAGGTGCAGGCCTTGGCTGCCAGGGAGGTTGAGGTGGCGCAGCGGGAGGTCGAAGTTGAGGTGGGTCGTCAGGAGCTGGCGGCCACGGCGAGGGGAGGGCCTCGTCCGCAGGCGGGAGCTGGCGGAGATCGAGCGGCACCAGGAGGAGCACAGCCAGGTGTTTGAAGACACCGTCATTGAGCGGCATGCTGCCGACTTCCGTGAGCAGGTCGCCGCCGCTGCTGAGGAGAGGGTCCGCACCACCACCGGGCGGTTCCTTCGCGACCTCGGGAGCACGCCCGGGCCTTGACGAGCGCAAGTGCACCTGTGCGACGCCGAGGCCGCCGCCGCCGGCAAAGCGCCCGACCTCCGGGCCGCGAGGCCGGCTGCGGAGCGGGAGAGGGCCCTTGAGGCGGCGTGGCGGGCGGTCGAGAGCCGGAGGCTGCCGTCGCCGGGGCGAGAGGACTCGCCGCGCGGGAGGCCAACGTGCGCTCGGGAGAAGGTCATCGCCGAGCGTGAGGCCACCGTGGAGGGTGAGAGGTGGCGGTGCTGGAGGCCCAGGAGGAGGCCTCCCGATGCCTGAAGGCTGTCTGGGAGCGCGAGCAGCTGCTCGCCGCCGCCTCGGGCCGCCGGCAAGACGAGCTGGAGCGGTGGGAGCAGGAGCTGGCTACCCGGGAGCAGGTGGTCATGGATGCGTGGGCGCAGATGCGGGGGCCGGGACCAGAACTGGAGGAGGCACACCGCCAGATCGCGAAGCTGGAGCGCACCTTGCGCCTGGGGGTCCGGGCCCTGGCCTCATCTGTCGAGCGCCTTCGGGACGCGGCCCGCGGGGTGGGGGTCAACCGTACTCCCCCAGCGTCCCTACCTTGGGGGGATTGGCCACGCACATAGATGAGCTGGCCGAGGGGATAAAGAGGGTGCCGGAGGAGGTCGACGAGGTGGCGAAGGAGTCATCATACGACTTATCCCGCCAGGTCGCGTCGCTTATCTTGGCGAGCTACCAAGCCCGCGACCCCGGCTTCGACCCCTATATCCCTACCGAGGACTTCCCCGAAGGCACCGAGGAGGCCGCTCGTCGCCGCGTCCAAGACGCCGTTGACTCCATCATGGTGGGCTTCGATGGCACCCCGGCGGCCTTCCAGCTTGCTCTCCGCGAGGACTCGCCGGACGAAGACCTCCCGGCGGATGCCCCCAGCGACCCACCGGCCACTTAGGGCTCTCTTGCTCCCTCTCGGTTTGTATCTGCATTGTGTACAAAGACATTCGTGGCATTGTTTATAAAGTCAGTGAACTTGCCTTAACTATGTTGATCTTGCGCTGTAACAGCTCATCGTGGCTGCTTTTGATGATTCATTTGTGTATGTGTATATGTTGGGAGCCCCCGGCCAACTTAGCCCGCACATAGTGGCGGTTGGTCGGCCCGAGCCTCTGCCTGTTTGCTTTCCTGCAATGGTAGTTCAACTCTTAGTTATTGCAAGAATGCAGTAGTGTGGTCCTCCGCCATGATTTGTCCCATGTAGTTGGGGGGCTGCTCCGGGTTCGGGCAGCATGCACTGGCCGTTGGCTGGTGCCTTTGTCGGGGTTCCGGATAGGGGCGAAGGCATAAAAAGGCCAGCGAGGGCAGCGGCAACGGCGGGCCGGGACAGGCGTGTTAGTTCGAACCCGAACCCCCAGGCGTTGACTGCCCCCAGGCGTGGTAGTATGCAGCATCGCCGCACCCTCGACGCCCTTAGGGCTCTCAGGCTAAGGCGGGCAAGGCCCAGGAACCATTGGAAAGCCGCATCTGTAGTACATGCTCTAGCACATGGAGAAAAACACACTACAACAGTTATTTTGCAAGAAAAAATCATATGGAATTTAATAGCAAACTTGTTGTTCATGCCACCGGAGGCAGTGGATGAACTTCCATGCATGTTTCAGCGCACCATGTGGCTTATGGGTAGAACCTGCGCATGTGGGAAATATTCCATGGGTTCGGCAACGGAGTGCCATCCTCTGTGGCTAGGCGAAACTACTCCCGGACGCGGGGTGCCAATAACCTTGTATGGCCCCTCCCACATCGGGGATAATTTGCTCAGCCCCGCGCGCGTTTGCACATGGCGCAGGACCAGATCATTGACTTGCAGCGCTCGGGGGCTGACTTTGCTTTGATGGTAGCGGCGGAGGCTCTGTTGGTAGCGGGCCGCGCGAAGCGCCGCCCGGCGCCGTCTTTCCTCCAGGTAATCTAGATCGTCACGACGCATCTTCCCTTGGTCTGCTTCGGTGTATAACGTGGCTCGGGGCGATCCCAGGGTGAGCTCGGAGGGCAAGACCGCCTCAGCTCCATGCACCAAGAAGAAAGGTGTCTCCCTGGTGGCGCGGCTCGGGGTTGTCCGATTGGCCCAAAGGACCGCATGCAACTCATCAGTCCACGAGTCCCCATGCTTTTTGAGCACATTGTAGGTCTTAGTCTTGAGGCCTTTTAGTATTTCTGCGTTCGCACGCTCGGCCTGACCGTTGCTTTGGGGGTGGGCGGGCGAGGCGAAACAGAGCTTGATGCCCTTGTCATCGCAATACTCGCCAAACAGCTCACTCGTGAACTGGGTGCCGTTGTCGGTGATGAGTCTATTGGGGACCCCGAACCTTGCCATGATGCCTCTCATGAACCGCACAGCCGAATGTTTGTCGATGACGCTGACTGGATAGGCCTCGGGCCACTTGGTGAATTTGTCGATGGCGACGTATAGATACTTGCATCCGCCCCATGCCTGCTTGAACGGGCCCAAGATGTCCAGCCCCCAGACCGCAAATGGCCATGAGAGCGGGATGGTCTGAAGGGCCTGGGCCGACAGGTGCGTCTGCTTGGCGTGGAATTGACATGCTCGGCATCGCCGCACGAGGTCCGTTGCGTCCTCTAGCGCGGTGGGCCAATAGAATCCTTGGCGGAATGCTTTTCCCACCAAGGTTCGGGAGGCTGAGTGTGCCCCGCATTCACCTTCATGGATCTCGACTAGGAGCTCGAAACCTTGTTCCCGAGCAATGCATTTCATGAGCACTCCGTTGGCATCGCGTCAGTAGAGCGTCCCTTCTACCAACACATACCTCTTGGAGGTTCGGGCAATGCGTTCGCTTTCCTCGCGTTGCTCGGGCAATGATGCGTCTTGTAGGTACGCTCGGATTTCTGAAATCTAAGCCACTTGGCGCGTGATGTTGGTCATGGCAGGGCCAGGCTGGGCTGGCCCGCCAGATCCGGGGCGTCGGGACCAGCCGACTCCTGCCTCTGGGGCGGTTCGGGGTGCGCCGACGGCTCTATGAGACTTTCTTCAAACGCACCTGGCGGGGCCGAGGCTCGCGCGGACGCAATCCTAGATAGCTCGTCCGCCAGGGCGTTATCTTTCCTAGGAATATGACGTAGCTCGAGGCCATCGAAATGGCGCTCCATACGCCGTACTTCCTTGACATAAGCTTCCATTTGGGGGTCGGTGCATTGATATTCCTTGGAAACCTGGTTTACAACCAGTTGGGAATCCCCGAGGACCAGCAGACGGCGGATGCCCACACCTGCTGCTGCTTGCAACCCCGCTAGAAGCCCCTCACATTCGGCCATGTTGTTGGTTGCCCGGAACTCAATCCGGACGATGTACTGAAGTACGTCGCCCGCTGGGAAAGTTAGCACCACGTCTGCTCCGGCTCCGTGCAAGGTGAGTGAACCGTCAAAGTTCATCACCCAGTGCGCGGCTCCTTGGTCACGATCCTCCGCACTCTCGGGTTCCCCCGGGGGTGGATCGCTACCGACCGTTGGCGTCCATTCCGCCACGAAATCAGCTAAGGCTTGACTCTTGATTGCGTGCCGGGCTTCGAAGTGCAGATCAAATTCCGACAACTCGATGGCCCATTTGACTACCCGACCCGTGCCCTCTCGGTTACGCAGGATTTGCCCGAGAGGGTAGGACGTGATACCGTTACCTGGTGCGCCTGGAAATAATGGCGCAGCTTCTTGGAGGCCACGAGCACAGCGTAGAGCAGTGTCTGGGCCTGCGGGTAACGTGTTTTTGCGTCTCGTAGTGCCTCGCTGACAAAGTAGACCGGCCGCTGCACCTTGGTGCGGGCCTTGACTACTTTGTTAGGGGCGACTGGTTCGGGTACACCAGGGCGGGTCATCTCGGTGTCCGGGGCTTCCGGGCCGTTGCCTCCATCGGGGCCCTCAGGGCGCGCTCTGGGTGGAGGGGGCTTCGGGAGCCCCCGGACTAGGGGGTCGGGCGGCTCCCTGAAGCTCGGGGGGCCAAGGGCCACCTCCGGGTTCGGGCGCTTCCTCGGCCAACTCCGTTTCGAGACTTCTGCCACGAGTGCTTCGGGCGGATCATCTCGGTGCCGGGGCTGCGGGCCATCGCCTCCCGGGCCCTCGGGGCCACTCGGGTGGAGGGGCCTCGGGAGCTCCCGGACTAGGGGGTCGGGCGGCTCCCTGAAGCTCGGGGGGCCAAGGGCCACCTCCGGGTTCGGGCGCCTCCTCGGCCAACTCTGTTCCGAGGTCTCCTGCCTCTGGGTTTGACAGGGTTGGGGGCGACTAAGAGTTTAGCTCGTCGTCGCGCTCCACAACCAAGGCCGCACTAATCACTTGGGGGTCGCCGCTAAATATAAAAGGAGGGGCTCTCCTTCCCGGGGCTACCAATACGGGCGGCGAGGGAGAGGTCGCGCTTGAGCTCGCCCAAGGCTTTCTTCGCTTCGTCCGTCCAAGTGAAGGGGCCAGTTCGTTTTAACAACTTAAATAAGGGGAGCGCCCGCTCTCCTAATCTGGATATAAAATGACTCAGGGCAGCTACACAACCAGTGAGTCTCTACACGTCCTTGAGTCTCCTAGGGGGGCGCATCTCCTCTATTGCTTTTATTTTAGCGGGGTTGGCCTCAATGCCTCGGGCAGAGACCAAAAACCCTAACAGCTTGCCTGCCGACACCCCGAACACGCATTTCTCTGGGTTCAGCTTCATGCGGGAGGACCGGAGGTTGTTGAATGTCTCGACCAAATCTGGGAGCAAGGTTCTTTGATCCCGAGATTTGACTACGAGATCATCGACGTATGCCTCAACATTGCGCCCTATTTGGTCTTTTAACATGATGCGGACACCATGTTGAAAAGTAGATATGGCATTTTTTAAACCAAAGGGCATAGACATGTAGCAAAATGTACCCACAGGGGTGATAAATAAAGTTTTTTCCTCATCCTCTACAGCCATGCGAAATTGATGATAACCAGAGTATGCATTTAGGAAGCATAAAAGGTCGCACCCCGCAGTGGAGTCGACTATCTGGTCTATTCGAGGTAGAAGATAGGGGTCTTTGGGACATGCCTTGTTGAGGTCGGTGTAGTCGATGCACATGCACAGCTTGTGGTTGGCCTTTGGGACGACCACCGGGTTTGCCAACCACTCCAGATGCAGCACCTCCCGGATGAAGCCGGCCTCCTGGAGCCGTGTTACCTCTTCGCGGATGAACGCCTGCCGCTCCGGGGCCTGCCGCCTCACCTTTTGCTGGACCGGGCGTGCATCCAGCCGCACTGCAAGTCGATGCTCGATCACCTCCCTGGGGACTCCGAGCATATCCGACGGCTTCCAAGCAAACACGTCGGCGTTTGCCCGCAGGAAGGAGACGAGCGCGTCTTCCTATTTGGGGTCCAAGTTGCCACCAATATTGGCGGTCTTGGACGGGTCGTCACCCAAACGGATAGACTTAATTACCACCTCATCGGCAGAGGTGATGCGTTGCTTCGGGGCCCGGGAACCCGACGTTTCCCCTTGGGGGCCCTCGGGTTCGACGCGGTCGGCCGCCGCAATGTCGTCCATGCGCGCTTCCGCGCAGTCCAGTGCGGTTTTAATGTCGGCGTGGATGGTGATGGGGCCTCCAGGGCCCGACATCTTAAGCTGGCGGTAGGCATAATGGGTAGCCGCCATGAACTTCACCAACGTTGGCCTCCCGAGCATGGCGTTGTAGGGCAGATTGAGATCCGCCACATCAAAGTCGATCCGCTCGGTGCGGAAATTAGTGGGGGCCCCAAAAGTGGCCGGCGGAGCGATCGCCCAAGGGGCCACACCTTCCGGGTGTCACCCCAATGATGGGGTGGGAGGGCCGAGCACCATTCTCGGGGCCTTGATTGCATCAAAGCCTTCGGGGATAGTATGTTGAGGGCCGCACCTCCGTCAATTAAGACTCGGGCGACCTTAACGTTGCAGATGGTGGGGGAGGTCACAAGGTGTGGACCCCCGATTTTGAGTCGGGAATCTTTCGTGTTCATAGTACCATTTCCCTGGATCAAGTAGTTGGTACCCACGAATACAGTACTGGATAATCAAGTGCGCATGCACGAATAGTCTTACAATACCATTATTACATAAATAGGCCCGAAGGCATTGTTCATCCCACAGGACCTTATGGTCCGAATACAACATAAAAACAGAGTTTAGATAAGGCAGCGGAAAGAGGCAGCGGCTTGTCCATTGCCACAGGCAACGACCGGAGCTAAAGTCTAATATGCGCCGTCGTTCCCTCGTCCTCCCGATGATAAGCGTACGGATCTTCGGCTCTTCAACTCCATCACTGGAGGTTTGTGCGTATAGCAAGGGTGAGTACCAACCGTACTCAGCAAGCCAACACAGAATTGATGCATATGATAGGGTTATTCGAAGAACATGGCTAGGGTTATTTTTGCGTAAAGCCAGTTTTCACAAATCTTTTCACAAGCCTATTGACTAGCCAAATCAAGTTTTAATTTCATAGTTCATTAACCCGGCGACGGTTCGTCTACCATCCATCGTGATTCCAAGGATGGCTTCCCGCCTCCGGTTCGTCATGATTTTCCGGGAGTCCACCCCTTCTCGTATTCTCGAGAAGTTGATCCACCAGCAAATAAAATTATCATGCAAACCCATCCCAGTATTTTTAAGTTCAAAGTCTAGCCAAGCGAAAGTCTTGTCACGATGCTCAATATCCGCGAGCACGGCTATTCGAATAGATTGATTCATTCTCACTGCAGTGGATGTACACTTTACCCGTACTCCGCGACAGCCCAACAAATGAGCCTACGCCTCAACACATGAGACGGTCACGGCAAAGCCTTTCGATAACCTCACTTTGGCGTACCCGCTCCATGAACTTATGTCCTCATGCACTCTAGCCGTCCTTTTCTAGCAGTGAGAGGAGTTCTGGCGCACCCGGGGTAAGGGAAGACATTTCCAATCTTTAAGTCTAATTAACAGTAGTTTAATTCCACCATTCGTAACAAGGCCGCAGCCTCATTCTCATCCCATAACCACATCATAGAGAACCATCTATGCAAGGATACTGCCTTCGCTCGGCTATCTAGTCAGCTAGGTCTATACCCATTCGAGAAGTACGGTTGTGCGGCTCGTTTCCGGCTATCTCATGGCTCGGTCCTTAATTGACCGGGTCGGCACTTGCCTTTTCGGAATCCACCCAAATCATCCAGCCGCCCCAGTCTAAAACATTTGTATAGTACTTTCAATTTTCATCAAACTTAATTCATTATGGCCATGTGGCACTCATGTCTCCACATGCCGAATCTCAACTACCTTCCCTAAGGTAGTTGCCCAAGCACAAATCTTTTTCATAAAGTCATGAGTGTGCATAAATCTAAGTATAGCATGGCTAAGCAGTTTACCGAAGTTATGCTTCGGTTATTTGTATCACATCGCGAGTTACAAAGAGTAATTCTAAAGGTAAACAATAGCAAGGTATGGCATAACAAGTATAGGTAACTCGGTAAAGCATGCATGTTTAGAGTTTAACATAACATCATTTCGCAATTGGGATCAATATGTTCAAAGGGTGTGAAGACTTGCCTTGCTCGCACGCTGGTTGAGTGGGGTCTTCCGCGTAGTCGGCGTTCACTTCTTCGGACGCTATCCGTACGTGCAAAAAGAAGGGTTGAATCCAATTAAAATCCAACAATATCAACGAAGAGAAAGAGATCTCAAAATGATCGCGGAAAGCGGATTCCAAACACAACCTCAAACTTCGTAAATTTTAATAGTTGAATCAACGGAAAGAAGTCCAGTTAAACCGAGCGAACCATCTCGTAATAAGTATATATTTTGTTCCTAAATTCGAGGATATCCTAAAATAATTATATTTCTAATTTCCATATCTCCAATAATGGATCTTTAATATTGCAATTATATTTGCTAGGGGTTTTGAAATTCTAACGACCGAATAATGACATTCATGCTTAACAAATCTAAAAAAAGTCTCATGTAAACTTCGATAACAAATTAGAGGTCGGACAATATTTGAATTCATAAAAAGGAAAAATTTAATCTAGAAATTATTGTCACAAAGTATTTCTTTTTGGAAAAAAAAGAATATAATATCCATTCCTAGATAATAATATTTCAAAAACCTTATTTTATATCCTAGAATATTCCCAAAATAATGTTTTCACCTTTACCCTAATTCTTTTACTATTTCTCTTCCTTTTCCTTATTTTTTCTTTCTTTCTTTTCTTTTTCCCCTTCTTTTCTTTCCTTCCTCTGTTTCTTCTCTTCTTTTCCCCTGCTCTGTTCTTCCCCGGCCGACGGTGAGGGAGGGTGCCGACGGCGAGGAGGGCCGGAGCTAGGGAAATGAGGGGCGCTACACCATCTCGGGACCACGAGGGCTCCATTTCTCCACTCGGCCGAGACCGGGAGCGGCGGAAACGGCTGCGCGACGGCGAGGTGGTTCGGCGGCGGTGGCGCTCGTCGGCGGCAAAATCCGGCGAAGCCACTGGCTAAAGTGAGGGTCTACGAGCTTCGCGAACCCGGGGATGCTAACGGTGGAGTTGGTTCGGCGGAAAGGCATTGCGGCGGGTGGCGACGGCGGGTGGTGCGGCGGCCGAAACAGGGAAATTCTAGGGGTTCGTCGCCGGCGATTTTCCGGCGACCATTTGGCTCGGGAGCTTAGGGGAATTAATACCTAGAGCACGGGGATAATGATGGTACCTTTAATTCGGGACGAAATCGGCCGAGGGTGACGAATTTCGGAGTGTCGCACGGGCGGTCGAATTAGGGTTCTTCGGCCGAGCTCCGATCTTTCCCAAAATTCGCGCAATGTAGTGGCTAATCCTTGGGGAAATTGGGGGAAAGCACGAGCGAGCACCGGGAGTATTTTCGATGTTGGGAGCTGGGTGCAGGAGGCTTCTTATAGGCGGTCGACGGCGAGGCGCGCGACGGCGTGTAGCGCGCGGCGTCGGCGGCATGGCTCGGTCGCGGGAGATCGTGCGCGATGTGCGCAGTGCAGGCTGATGTAAGTGCGTACGGTGGCGCTGCGAGGGCGGAGCATGCGGGCTGCGAACGCGCGCTCACGTGGGCGTACGGCGACGACATGGCGGCGGCCTAGCGCGGCGTCGGCGGCGACTGGCGACCGCGGAGTGGCGCGCTGATCGGCGGCAGTGTGCGCGCGAAGCAGTGCCGTCGGCGAGAGCACGCGGGCGAGGCGTCCGGCGCGCAGGCGCTCGGCGCGTGGCGCGCGCGACGGGTGGCGCGATTCGGTCGAACACCTGCGAGCTAATGAACAGTGCACTTTTGCTTTTTCCCGATTTTAAATTCCTATTTTCCATTTCCATTTCCTTTCACCCTAAAAATTCGAAATAAATTCTGATATTCCCAAAATAATTTTGAAATTATATTTTCAAACTTTTCCCCCACTCTTTATTTTTCAAAATATATTTTTCATATTTTTATTTCTTCTTTTAAAATTAACAAATTAGGGTCCTTAATTAATTTCTAATTTCATATTTTCCATTTTCAAAATATTTTTATCATCCAAGCTCAAATATTTATTATTTTTCTTCCACCAGTTAGGGTTTAAACTAAGATGTATTCTTTTCAAGAATCTTTTGTAAATCCACAAAATTATGTATTTACCCTTCTCCAATTATATATATATTTTGAATTATTACTCCCACCTAGGATATCAAAACTTAGGGTTTTTATCCAACTTCATATCAAAGCAATCCAAAAAGAACTCTTATGCAACGAGCTTGGCAAGTAAGAACGAAAAACACGATAAGAAGCAATTAATCCAAAAGGTTTTTGTGAGTTCCGATTTTCACGTTCCGAATTCTACTCCTTCGATTTTCGGGATGTTACAAACCTACCCCCTAACAATAAATCTCGTCCCGAGATTTTCTTACGTTGCTGAATAGGTGTGGATATTCTGTCCTCGGGAATTCTTCGCTCTCCCGGTAGCTTCTTCTTCGTGTGATTGTTCCATTGTACTTTGTACATGCGCCACGACTTGGTTCGTGTCTTCTTTTCTCGCTTCGTCTAGTATCTTGATTGGATGCTCGGGTAGGTAAGATCACTTGTGGACATGGATGGTTTCTAACGGGGCTTGCTCTTCCGGTACCCGCAAACATTTCTTCGTGCGACACGTGGAATCTTGGGTGGACATCGGAGAGATTCTCGGGCGGTTCAATTGGTAAGCCACTTCTCCTCTCCTAGCGCTTATCGGGAATGGGCCCACGTATCGTGGTGCAAGTTTCCCTTGACTTTGAACCTCTGTGTTCCCCGTAGTGGGGAGACCTTTAGATACACGTAGTCACCCTCTTTGAATTCCAATTCTCTTCGTCGAGTATCCGCGTAGCTCTTTTGTCGTGATTGAGCGGCTTGTAGTCGGTCCCGAATCGGCGAACCTTTTCCTCGGCCTCCCGATTATGTCGGGCCGAATACGGTTCGTTCACCGGTTTCGACCACATCAATGGGGTCCGACATCGGCGACCAAATAGAACTTCGTTTGGCGACATCTTCAAACGGCTTGATAGCTATTGTTGTAAGAGAACTCGGCGTACGGCAAGCATTTCTCCCAATCCTTGGTGAAATCCAATGCACGAGCTCTCGGCATATCCTCCGAGCACGTTCGTCCTTTCGGTCGCCCATCGGTGCATGGATGATAGGCGGTGCGAAAGCGAGATGACTTCCGAGTGCCTCGTGGACTTTGCTCCAAAAATGAGATGTGAATTGGGTACCACGATCCGATATGATCCTCTTTGGTACACCGTGAAGACATACAATCCTACTCATATATAGTTCCGCTAGCTTGGCGCTGTTGTAGTTAGTTTTCACTGGTATAAATCTAGCGCTTGGTGAGCCGATCTACTATTACCCAAATGGAATCGTAACCGATCGTAGTTTTGGGTAATCCCACTATGAAATCCATGCCTATCTCGTCCCATTTCCATTCGGGAATCTTGAGTGGCTGCGCAAGCAGTGGCCGTTGATGCTCGGCTTTCACCCTTTGGCACACATCGCACACGGCTACGTATTCGGCTACATCTCTCTTCATATTGGGCCACCGTATTCTCCTTTCAAATCCTGGTACATTTTTGTGCTTCCGGGATGTAACGAATATGCCGATTCGTGGGCTTCCTTTAAGATCAATCCTCTCAAACCGCCTCGTTCGGGCACACGATTCTTTTCTTGTACTACGGATTCCCTTGTCATCCACTGAAAACTCCGAGCGCGTCCGGCCATGCGTTCCTTGATTTCTGGGTTTCCTCATTCCCTTTTTGGGCTTCCTCTATTTGAGTTCTCGGTAGGGGTTGGATTTCCGGTGAGTTCACTTCTCCGTGAGGAATCGGGTGCGATTGAGTCGGCCATTTCTTCTTGAAGTTCGCTGGCCATACCTCCCAATTCCATGTGGTTGCATTGGGCTTTGCGGCTCCGCATCGGCCACTACATTTGCCTTGCTGGGATGATAATGGATTCCTAGATCGTAATCCTTGATCAACTCCAGCCATCGCCTCTGTCGTAGATTGAGATCAGGCTGAGTAAAGAAATATTTTAGGCTCTTGTGATCGGTATACACATCACGGTGGTTCCCGATCGAGATAGTGTCTCCAAATCTTCAATGCGTGTACAACCGCGGCTAATTCCAGTCGTGTGTGGGATAATTCTCTTCGTGGGGTCGTAGCGTCGTGAGGCATACGCTACGACCTTCCCATCCTGCATTAATACTCCTCCTAATCCTTGCCGGATGCATCACGGTACATCACGAAGTCCTTCCGGTTGTCGGGTAAGGTCAAGATTGGGGCAGTGGTTAACTTTTCTTTTAATTGGTCGAAGGCTTTTTGGCACTTCTCATTCCATTCAAACTTCTTTTCCTTCTTCAGAAGTTGAGTCATAGGTCGGGCTACAGTGGAAAACCCTTCGATAAACCGTCGGTAATAACCGGCCAAGCCCAAGAAACTTCGAACTTCCGTCACGACTTGGGTGCCTTCCATCCCGTAACGGCTTCGACCTTGGCGGGGTCTACGGCTACTCCTCCGGCTGAAACCACGTGGCCAAGAAAAGCGACTTCCTTGAGCCAGAACTCGCATTTGCTGAATTTTGCATACAGCTGGTGCTCTCGTAACTTTTCCAGTACGAGTCGTAGATGCTCCGCGTGTTCCTCATCGTTCTTGGAGTAGATAAGTATATCGTCGATGAATACCACCACGAATTTGTCCAGGTATTCCATGAACACCTTGTTCATCAGATTCATAAAGTATGCAGGGGCATTGGTCAATCCAAAGGACATCAATGTGAACTCGTATAAGCCGTAACGTGTAGAGAACGCCGTCTTAGGAATATCTCCGGCTCTAATCTTCAACGATGATATCCGACCGTAGATCAATCTTTGAGAACACCTGCGCACCTTTAAGTTGATCGAATAGGTCATCGATTCGAGGTAGCGGGTACTTGTTCTTGATAGTTACTTCATTCAGCGATCGGTAGTCCACACACATTCTCATACTCCCATCCTTCTTTTTGACGAAGAGTACGGGGCTCCCAGGGGAGAAGAGCTGGGGCGTACAAATCCCTTCTCTTGTAGTTCCCTTATCTCGCTTCTTGAGTTCCTCTAACTCGTTGGCCGGCATTCGATAAGGTCTCTTGGATATGGGGGCGTACCGGGCATTAGATCGATGATAAACTCTACGTCGCGATCCGGGGCATTCGGGTAATTCCTCGGGAAACACATCCGGGTATTCTTGTACTACGGGCATTCCGCCTAAGGGTAGCATGGTGAACACTCCGCAGCTTGCTCACATAGCCTTGGGTTTTGATCCATAGTTATGCTCATCGGTGATCCCCATGGGGTAGATACAGTGACTTCCCTTCGATTGCAGTCTATAATCCCATTATTTTTGGTCAACCAATCCATCCGAGTATGACATCTATGGTTTGGGGTGATAGCACCATAAGGTTTGAGAGAAACACCACGTCTCTAATTCGTATGGGCACATTAATGCAGGCATGGGGTACGGTTATGTCTCCCCAGTGAGTGTACCAACATAGGCCTCTTAAGTGCTACTTGGTGTAGGTGGTGTTGTTTGCTTACTTGGGAAGATATGAATGAATGCGAGGCTCCGAGATCGAATAAAACTTTAAGCGGTGCGAGTTGATAGAGAACATACCCATCAATACGCTCTGGTCCTCCCGAGCTTCTTCCGCCCTCACATGATTTACGACCACGTCGAAACCCGGTGGCGGCCTCGTTGGGTAGCGGGGTCCGAGCAGACCTCGTCCCGCCGCGGGGGTGGGGTTCCTCGGACGGGCGTTGCATTGGCGCCGGTGCGCACGGGGCGTTGCGTGGTTTTGGGCAGCTATTGGAGTAGTGCCCGAATTCTCCGCAATTAAAACACTCACATTCCTTCTTCTGGAGCGGCTAGGGTTGGTGTGGGCGTACGAATCGAGGTGTAGGCGACTGTTGACATGGTCGGAAGCGGAAGAACGTCCGGTTCGGAACATTTGGCTTCCATCCGGACGGAGTGGCTCCCTTGGGGCGTTGTGGCGTTCCCCAAAATGGGCGAGCCATAGCAAGCCTCCTCTTGCGGTTATTGTCCACCACCTTTTGGTCATGCTCAAGTCGGACGACCTTGTTGATGAGGCTTTGGAAGCTGGTGTGATCCGCCCGATCATTGGTCCCCTCGGTTCGTCATTTAGTCCCTCAATGAATTTGTCTATCTTTTCTTCTTCGTCCCGCGATCACCTTGGTGGCGTAACGGCAAGCTGGGTGAACTTGTTCGAGATATTCTGTACCGAGGTGTTCCCTTGACGCAGCTGCGGAACTCGTTTTCTTCATCCTCATCACTGCGGCACGAAATTCTCACGGAACGCAGCCGTGAATTCCTCCCATGTTGGTTCGCCGTCTTCAGCTCGTGTCTCCTTGTAGGTGTCCCACCGGTCACTCGCGGGACCCTCCAGTGGTTAGTAGCGAAAACAACTCTATCAGCTTCTCGGACTCTGACGAGGGTTAACTTCTTCTCTATCACTCTTAGCCAATCTTCGGCATCCATAGGCTCTTCGGCCGTGGAAAAAGTGGGCGGCTTAGCTCTCATGAATTCTCCCAGACTCGATCCTCCTCGACCTCCTTGATTATTAGCAATCGCTTGGAGTAGCTGGGTCTGCAAAGCCATGACCTCCGCCAGGGTGGAGGGGTTGGGTTCTGGCGGGTTTTCGTTGGTTGCCGCGGCTCTGCGACGATGTGCCATCTGAAGAAGGGAGATGAATTAAGAGAGCGGACTAGTTTAGGTTATGGTTCATAGGGGAATTTTTCTTCAAGTTCTTTCGAATGATCTTCAATCAACAGACAAGGTGAAATAATAATAAGCATACGAATTAAGACATCGCAAGGCGATGCTCAGGTTCATCATATTACATAAGGGGGTACATGGACTGTACACACACAGTCCTACATGCCAGGATAGCAATAATAATTATATCGTCCAACTAGATCAACTAATTGAAGGGAAATAGGAAGTGCTGCCGAGCTGGGAGGGTTCTTCCGCCTAGTCATCCAACCACCCGCAAGAGCCGGGCCGGAAGTGGGTGGTCCGCTGAAGCAAACCGAAGTCCCCACGGCTCGGAGGTGGTGGCCTCGGAGTCACGCCGAATCTTCGACTCGGTGGCCGCGTACTCTTGCGAGCGATCGGCGGGTGAGGGGCCTCCCGTGTGAGTCGGGCGACGAGGGGGAACTTCCTCCTCCATTGAGTCGGTGTCGCTAGACTCCCATTTGATCTCCATGGGCTCGCCTCGGACTCCGTATCGGTGTAGATCTGGATGGGGTTACCCTCTCCCGATCCGGCTCGGATGGTACTGGGTACGGAGCTCGGGGTGGGTCCCATGGATGTGGCGGCGTGGGGTCTACCGGGTATGGTGCGGCTCTGTGCTCAACATAAAGCTTGCTCCATCATAGCTTGAAAAGTATCTAAGCATGGGAGTCATAAGGTAATAGTGGTCGGGCACAGGGGCAGGAGGTGATGGTACAGGCTCAGTGGAAGTACCTGCAGCGTAGACAGGACGAGTGCGCAGCTGTTCCTCTAGCTGGTTGATCTGCTGCTTGCTCTTCCTGAGCTGCTCTTCCAGCTCTACCAGAGCCTCCCCTCGGGCCATGTAGCGGTCCGAGAGTTGCTCATGCGAGCACCATTGGCTGCGGTGAGTCTGCGGCATGCTTATCTGGTCTCCACGGCCTTGGTGGCTGTTGACCGGATCATTGAGCGTGTGCGATCGTTGATCTCGAGCGGGGCCTCCTCATGCTGATCGTCTGCTGTCTCCGCCCAACGCGATAGACGCGTGACCATCGGGTTGTAGCAGCAGGGGGTAGCCTCCACAGTGCAGACTGGGTTGCCCTCTTCGCGGTAAGGATGATGCACGAACTCTGTCATTGTGAGTTCGGCACGGTGTTCCGCATTAAGGCGAAGGAAGGCCTCGCGAGCTGCATCCTGAATAGCTGCTTCTGCTAGGTCCCGGTGGTAGCGAGTGTGGAAGCAGTAAGATGTCTCGCTTCCCATGCGGGCTTCTATGGATACAGCTGCCTCCCAGGCTGGATACTCTTCGGGGCCATGCCTTTTGGTGTGATAGGTGGGTGGTTCCGGGTATCTCAAGCACCATAGTAGGGACTGGAGTTGGACCACGAACCCCTCGTCTCGCGGAAGTGACTTCCCGGGTTCCGTCGTGGTTTGACATCTGCTTTCACGGGCAACTTAGGGTTAGCGGGAGGGAGCTATCATAATCATTTGGTAAAAAGAAATACAGATGTAGAAAAGATATATTTGCATTTTCGGAAATAATAGTTTAAAACTGATCCTATTGTAGGGATATTTCCCTTTGGCCATCGGTTAGGGGTAGGGCGCCATTTGGTCTTAGCCTACGGTCGCATGGCTACGATACCGCTCTGTGGACCCCGATTTTGAGTCGGGAATCTTTCGTGTTCATAGTACCATTTCCTGGATCAAGTAGTTGGTACCCACGAATACATCTTGGATAATCAAGTGCGCATGCACGAATAGTCTTACAATACCATTATTACATAAATAGGCCCGAAGGCATTGTTCATCCACAGGACCTTATGGTCCGAATACAACATAAAAACGAGTTTAGATAAGGCGGCGGAAAGAGGCGCGGCTTGTCCATTGCCACGAGCAACGACCGGAGCTAAAGTCTAATATGCGCCGTCGGTTCCCTCGTCCTCCCGATGATAAGCGTACGGATCTTCCGGCTCTTCAACTCCATCACTGGAGGTTTGTGCGTATAGCAAGGGTGAGTACCAACCGTACTCGGCAAGCCAACACAGAATTGATGCATATGATAGGGTTATTCGAAGAACATGGCTAGGGTTATTTTTGCGTAAAGCCGGTTTTCACAAATCTTTTCACAAGCCTATTGACTAGCCAAATCAAGTTTTAATTTCATAGTTCATTAACCGGCGACGGTTCGTCTACCATCCATCGTGATTCCAAGGATGGCTTCCCGCCTCCGGTTCGTCATGATTTTTGGGAGTCCACCCTTCTCGTATTCTCGAGAAGTTGATCCACCACAAATAAAATTATCATGCAAACCCATCCCAGTATTTTTAAGTTCAAAGTCTAGCCAAGCGAAAGTCTTGTCACGATGCTCAATATCCGCGAGCACGGCTATTCGAATAGATTGATTCATTCTCACTTTGCGGTGGATGTACACTTTACCCGTACTCCGCGACAGCCCAACAAATGAGCCTACGCCTCAACACATGAGACGGTCACGGCAAAGCCTTTCGATAACCTCACTTTGGCGTACCCGCTCCATGAACTTATGTCCTCATGCACTCTAGCCGTCCTTTTCTAGCGGTGAGAGGAGTTCACGCACCCGGGGTAAGGGAAGACATTTCCAATCTTTAAGTCTAATTAACGTAGTTTAATTCCACCATTCGTAACAAGGCCGCAGCCTCATTCTCATCCCATAACCACATCATAGAGAACCATCTATGCAAGGATACGCCTTCGCTCGGCTATCTAGTCGGCTAGGTCTATACTCATTCGAGAAGTACGGTTGTATGCGGCTCGTTTCCGGCTATCTCATGGCTCGGTCCTTAATTGACCGGGTCGGCACTTGCCTTTTCGGAATCCACCCAAATCATCCAGCCGCCCAGTCTAAAACATTTGTATAGTACTTTCAATTTTCATCAAACTTAATTCATTATGGCCATGTGGCACTCATGTCTCCACATGCCGAATCTCAACTACCTTCCCTAAGGTAGTTGCCCAAGCACAAATCTTTTTCATAAAGTCATGAGTGTGCATAAATCTAAGTATAGCATGGCTAAGCGGTTTACAGTTATGCTTCGGTTATTTGTATCACATCGCGAGTTACAAAGAGTAATTCTAAAGGTAAACAATAGCAAGGTATGGCATAACAAGTATAGGTAACTCGGTAAAGCATGCATGTTTAGAGTTTAACATAACATCATTTCGCAATTGGGATCAATATGTTCAAAGGGTGTGAAGACTTGCCTTGCTCGCACGCTGGTTGAGTGGGGTCTTCCGCGTAGTCGGCGTTCACTTCTTCGGACGCTATCCGTACGTGCGAAAAGAAGGGTTGAATCCAATTAAAATCCAACAATATCAACGAAGAGAAAGAGATCTCAAAATGATCGCGGAAAGCGGATTCCAAACACAACCTCAAACTTCGTAAATTTTAATAGTTGAATCAACGGAAAGAAGTCCAGTTAAACCGAGCGAACCATCTCGTAATAAGTATATATTTTGTTCCTAAATTCGAGGATATCCTAAAATAATTATATTTCTAATTTCCATATCTCCAATAATGGATCTTTAATATTGCAATTATATTTGCTAGGGGTTTTGAAATTCTAACGACCGAATAATGACATTCATGCTTAACAAATCTAAAAAAAGTCTCATGTAAACTTCGATAACAAATTAGAGGTCGGACAATATTTGAATTCATAAAAAGGAAAAATTTAATCTAGAAATTATTGTCACAAAGTATTTCTTTTTGGAAGAAAAAGAATATAATATCCATTCCTAGATAATAATATTTCAAAAACCTTATTTTATATCCTAGAATATTCCCAAAATAATGTTTTCACCTTTACCCTAATTCTTTTACTATTTCTCTTCCTTTTCCTTATTTTTTTCTTTCTTTCTTTTTCTTTTTCCCCTTCTTTTCTTTCCTTCCTCTGTTTCTTCTCTTCTTTTCCCCGCTCTGTTCTTCCCGCGCCGACGGTGAGGGAGGGTGCCGACGGCGAGGGAGGGCCGGAGCTAGGGAAATGAGGGGCGCTACACCATCTCGGGACCACGAGGGCTCCATTTCTCCACTCGGCCGAGACCGGGAGCGACGGAACGGCGCGACGGCGAGGTGGTTCGGCGGCGGTGGCGCTCGTCGGCGGCAAAATCCGGCGAAGCCCTGGCTAAAGTGAGGGGTCTACGAGCTTCAGCGAACCCGGGGATGCTAACGATGGAGTTGGTTCGGCCGGAAAGGCATTGCGGGGGCGACGGCGAGTGGTGCGGCGGCCGAAACAGGGAAATTCTAGGGGTTCGTCGCCGGCGATTTTCCGGCGACCATTTGGCTCGGGGAGCTTAGGGAATTAATACCTAGAGCACGGGGATAATGATGGTACCTTTAATTCGGGACGAAATCGACCGAGGGTGACGAATTTCGGAGTGTCGCACGGGCGGTCGAATTAGGGTTCTTCCGCCGAGCTCCGATCTTTCCCAAAATTCGCGCAATGTAGTGGCTAATCCTTGGGGAAATTGGGGGAAAGCACGAGCGAGCACCGGGGAGTATTTTCGATGTTGGGAGCTGGGTGCAGGAGGCTTCTTATAGGCGGTCGACGGCGAGGGCGACGCGACGGCGTGAGTGGCGCGGGCGTCGGCGGCATGGCTCGGTCGCGGGGAGATCGTGCGCGATGTGCGGCACTGCGGCTGATGTAAGTGCGTACGGTGAGCGCTGCGAGGGCGGAGCATGCGGGACTGACGCACACGGCGCTCACGTGGGCGGTACGGCGACGACATGGCGACGGCCTAGCGCAGCGTCAGCGGCGACTTCGGCGACCGCGAGTGGCGCGGCTGCACGGCGGCGCAGGTGCGCGCGAACGGTGCCGTCGCGAGAGCACGCGGCGAGGCGTCTGTACGGCGCGGCACGGCGCTCGGCGCGTGGCGCGCGCGGACGTGGCGACGATTCGGTCGAACACCGCGAGCTAATGAACAGTGCACTTTTGCTTTTTCCCGATTTTAAATTCCTATTTTCCATTTCCATTTCCTTTCACCCTAAAAATTCGAAATAAATTCGATATTCCCAAAATAATTTTGAAATTATATTTTCAAACTTTTCCCCCACTCTTTATTTTTCAAAATATATTTTTCATATTTTTATTTCTTCTTTTAAAATTAACAAATTAGGGTCCTTAATTAATTTCTAATTTCATATTTTCCATTTTCAAAATATTTTTATCATCCAAGCTCAAATATTTATTATTTTTCTTCCACCAGTTAGGGTTTAAACTAAGATGTATTCTTTTCAAGAATCTTTTGTAAATCCACAAAATTATGTATTTACCCTTCTCCAATTATATATTTTGAATTATTACTCCCACCTAGGATATCAAAACTTAGGGTTTTTATCCAACTTCATATCAAAGCAATCCAAAAAGAACTCTTATGCAACGAGCTTGGCAAGTAAGAACGAAAAACACGATAAGAAGCAATTAATCCAAAAGGTTTTTGTGAGTTCCGATTTTCACGTTCCGAATTCTACTCCTTCGATTTTCGGGATGTTACAAACCTACCCCCTAACAATAAATCTCGTCCCGAGATTTTCTTACCGTTGCTGAATAGGTGTGGATATTCTGTCCTCGGGAATTCTTCGCTCTCCCGGGTAGCTTCTTCTTCGTGTGATTGTTCCATTGTACTTTGTACATGCGCCACGACTTGGTTCGTGTCTTCTTTTCTCGCTTCGTCTAGTATCTTGATTGGATGCTCTGGGTAGGTAAGATCACTGTGGACATGGATGGTTTCTAACGGGGCTTGCTCTTCGGTACCCGCAAACATTTCTTCAGTGCGACACGTGGAATACGGGTGGACATCGGAGAGATTCTCGGGCGGTTCCAATTGGTAAGCCACTTCTCCTCTCCTAGCGCTTATCGGGAATGGGCCCACGTATCGTGGTGCAAGTTTCCCCTTGACTTTGAACCTCTGTGTTCCCCGTAGTGGGGAGACCTTTAGATACACGTAGTCACCCTCTTTGAATTCCAATTCTCTTCGTCGAGTATCCGCGTAGCTCTTTTGTCGTGATTGAGCGCTTGTAGTCGGTCCCGAATCGGCGAACCTTTTCCTCGGCCTCCCGATTATGTCGCCCGAATACGGTTCGTTCACCGGTTTCGACCACATCAATGGGGTCCGACATCGGCGACCAAATAGAACTTCGTTTGGCGACATCTTCAAACTGGCTTGATAGCTATTGTTGTAAGAGAACTCGGCGTACGGCAAGCATTTCTCCCAATCCTTGGTGAAATCCAATGCACGTGCTCTCCGGCATATCCTCCAAGATCACAGTTCGTCCTTTGTCGCCATCGGTCGTGGATGATAGGCGGTGCGAAAGCGAGATGACTTCCGAGTGCCTCGTGGACTTTGCTCCAAAAATGAGATGTGAATTGGGTACCACGATCCGATATGATCCTCTTTGGTACACCGTGAAGACATACAATCCTACTCATATATAGTTCCGCTAGCTTGGCGCTGTTGTAGTTAGTTTTCACCGGTATAAATCGCGAGTCTTGGTGAGCCGATCTACTATTACCCAAATGGAATCGTAACCGTCGTAGTTTTGGGTAATCCCACTATGAAATCCATGCCTATCTCGTCCCATTTCCATTCGGGAATCTTGAGTGGTCGCAGCAAGCCAGTGGCCGTTGATGCTCGGCTTTCACCCTTTGGCACACATCGCACACGGCTACGTATTCGGCTACATCTCTCTTCATATTGGGCCACCGGTATTCTCCTTTCAAATCCTGGTACATTTTTGTGCTTTTGGGATGTAACGAATATGCCGATTCGTGGGCTTCCTTTAAGATCAATCCTCTCAAACCGCCTCGTTCAGCACACGATTCTTTTCTTGTACTACAGATTCCCTTGTCATCCACGAAAACTCCCGAGCGCGTCCAGCCCATGCGTTCCTTGATTTCCGGGTTTCCTCATTCCCTTTTGGGCTTCCTCTATTTGAGTTCTCGGTAGGGGTTGGATTTCCAGTGAGTTCACTTCTCCGTGAGGAATCGGTGCGATTGAGTCGGCCATTTCTTCTTGAAGTTCGCGGCCATACCTCCCAATTCCATGTGGTTGCATTGGGCTTTGCGGCTCGCGCATCGGCCACTACATTTGCCTTGCCGGGATGATAATGGATTCCTAGACGTAATCCTTGATCAACTCCAGCCATCGCCTCGTCGTAGATTGAGATCAGCCGAGTAAAGAAATATTTTAGGCTCTTGTGATCGGTATACACATCACGGTGGTTCCCGATCGATAGTGTCTCCAAATCTTCAATGCGTGTACAACCGCGGCTAATTCCAGTCGTGTGTGGGATAATTCTCTTCGTGGGGTCGTAATCGCGTGAGGCATACGCTACGACCTTCCCATCCCGCATTAATACTCCTCCTAATCCTTGCCTGGATGCATCACGGTACATCACGAAGTCCTTCCGGTTGTCGGGTAAGGTCAAGATTGGGGCGTGGTTAACTTTTCTTTTAATTGGTCGAACGCTTTTTGGCACTTCTCATTCCACTCAAATTTCTTTTCCTTCTTCGAAGTTGAGTCATAGGTCGGGCTACGTGGAAAACCCTTCGATAAACCGTCGGTAATAACCGGCCAAGCCCAAGAAACTTCGAACTTCCGTCACGACTTGGGTGCCTTCCATCCCGTAACGGCTTCGACCTTGGCGGGGTCTACGGCTACTCCTCCGGCTGAAACCACGTGGCCAAGAAAAGCGACTTCCTTGAGCCGAACTCGCATTTGCTGAATTTTGCATACAGTGGTGCTCTCGTAACTTTTCTAGTACGAGTCGTAGATGCTCCGCGTGTTCCTCATCGTTCTTGGAGTAGATGAGTATATCGTCGATGAATACCACCACGAATTTGTCCAGTATTCCATGAACACCTTGTTCATCGATTCATAAAGTATGCAGGGGCATTGGTCAATCCAAAGGACATCAATGTGAACTCGTATAAGCCGTAACGTGTAGAGAACGTCGTCTTAGGAATATCTCCGGCTCTAATCTTCAACGATGATATCCCGACCGTAGATCAATCTTTGAGAACACTGCGCACCTTTAAGTTGATCGAATAGGTCATCGATTCGAGGTAGCGGGTACTTGTTCTTGATAGTTACTTCATTCGCGATCGGTAGTCCACACACATTCTCATACTCCCATCCTTCTTTTTGACGAAGAGTACGGGGGCTCCCCGGGGAGAAGAGCTAGGGCGTACAAATCCCTTCTCTTGTAGTTCCCTTATCTGCTTCTTGAGTTCCTCTAACTCGTTGGCCGGCATTCGATAAGGTCTCTTGGATATGGGGGCAGACCGGGCATTAGATCGATGATAAACTCTACGTCGCGATCCGGGGGCATTCCGGGTAATTCCTCGGGAAACACATCCGGGTATTCTTGTACTACGGGCATTCCGCCTAAGGGTAGCATGGTGAACACTCCTGCAGCTTGCTCACATAGCCTTGGGTTTTGATCCATAGTTATGCTCATCGGTGATCCCCATGGGGTGGATACCGTGACTTCCCTTCGATTGCAGCCTATAATCCCATTATTTTTGGTCAACCAATCCATCCCGAGTATGACATCTATGGTTTGGGGTGATAGCACCATAAGGTTTGAGAGAAACACCACGTCTCTAATTCGTATGGGCACATTAATGCGGGCATGGGGTACGGTTATGTCTCCCCGGTGAGTGTACCAACATAGGCCTCTTAAGTGCTACTTGGTGTAGGTGGTGTTGTTTGCTTACTTGGGAAGATATGAATGAATGCGAGGCTCCGAATCGAATAAAACTTTAAGCGGTGCGAGTTGATAGAGAACATACCCATCAATACGCTCTGGTCCTCCCGAGCTTCTTCCGCCCTCACATGATTTACGACCACGTCGAAACCCGGTGGCAGCCTCGTTGGGTAGCGGGATCCCGAATGCACCTCGTCCCGCCGCAGGGGTGGGGTTCCTCGGACGGGCGTTGCATTGGCGCCGGTGCGCACGGGGCGTTGCGTGGTTTTGGGCAGCTATTGGAGTAGTGCCCGAATTCTCCGCAATTAAAACACTCACATTCCTTCTTCCCGGAGCGGCTAGGGTTGGTGTGGGCGTACGAATCGAGGTGTAGCGACTGTTGACATGGTCGGAAGCGGAAGAACGTCCGTTACCGGAACATTTGGCTTCCATCCGGACGGAGTGGCTCCCTTGGGGCGTTGTGGCGTTCCCCGAAATGGGCGAGCCATAGCAAGCCTCCTCTTGCGGTTATTGTCCACCACCTTTTGGTCATGCTCAAGTCGGACGACCTTGTTGATGAGGCTTTGGAAACCGGTGTGATCCCGCCCGATCATTGGTCCCCTCGGTTCGTCATTTAGTCCCTCAATGAATTTGTCTATCTTTTCTTCTTCGTCCGCGATCACCGGTGGCGTAACGGCAAGCTGGGTGAACTTGTTCGATATTCCCGTCTTGAGGTGTTCCCTTGACGCAGCTGCGGAACTCGTTTTCTTCATCCTCGTCACCGCACTGCACGAAATTCTCACGGAACGCAGCCGTGAATTCCTCCCATGTTGGTTCGCCGGCGTCTTCACTCGTGTCTCCTTGTAGGTGTCCCACCGTCACTCGCGGGACCCTCCAGTGGTTAGTAGCGAAAACAACTCTATCGGCTTCTCGGACTCGACGAGGGTTAACTTCTTCTCTATCACTCTTAGCCAATCTTCGGCATCCATAGGCTCTTCGGCCGTGGAAAAGTGGGCGGCTTAGCTCTCATGAATTCTCCCGACTCGATCCTCCTCGACCTCCTTGATTATTAGCAATCGCTTGGAGTAGCCGGGTGCAAAGCCATGACCTCCGCCGAGGTGGAGGGGTTGGGTTCGCGGGTTTTCGTTGGTTGCCGCGGCTCGCGACGATGTGCCATCCGAAGAAGGGAGATGAATTAAGAGAGCGGACTAGTTTAGGTTATGGTTCATAGGGAATTTTTCTTCAAGTTCTTTCGAATGATCTTCAATCAACGGACAAGGTGAAATAATAATAAGCATACGAATTAAGACATCGCAAGGCGATGCTCGGGTTCATCATATTACATAAGGGGTACATGGACTGTACACACACAGTCCTACATGCCAGATAGCAATAATAATTATATCGTCCAACTAGATCAACTAATTGAAGGGAAATAGGAAGTGCCGCCGAGTGGGAGGGTTCTTCCGCCTAGTCATCCAACCACCCGCAAGAGCCGGGCCTGAAGTGGGTGGTCCGCCCAAGCAAACCGAAGTCCCCACGGCTCGGAGGTGGTGGCCTCGAGTCACGCCGAATCTTCGACTCGGTGGCCGCGTACTCTTGCGAGCGATCGGCGGGTGAGGGGGCCTCCCGTGTGAGTCGCGACGAGGGGAACTTCCTCCTCCATTGAGTCGGTGTCGCTAGACTCCCATTTGATCTCCATGGGCTCGCCTCGGACTCCGTATCGGTGTAGATCGGATGGGGTTACCCTCTCCGATCCCGGCTCGGATGGTACGTACGGAGCTCGGGGTGGGTCCCATGGATGTGGCAATGGGGTCTACCGGTATGGTGCGTGCTCGTGCTCAACATAAAGCTTGCTCCATCATAGCTTGAAAAGTATCTAAGCATGCTGAGTCATAAGGTAATGGTGGTCGGGCACGGGGGCGGGAGGTGATGGTACGGGCTCGGTGGAAGTACTGCAGCGTAGACGGGACGAGTGCGCAACTGTTCCTCAAGCCGGTTGATCTCGCTGCTTGCTCTTCCCGAGCTGCTCTTCCAGCTCTACGAGCCTCCTCGGGCCATGTAGCGGTCCGAGAGTTGCTCATACTGAGCACCATTGGCTGCGGTGAGTCCGGCATGCTTATCTCGGTCTCCACGGCCTTGGTGGTCAGTGACCGATCATTGAGGCGTGATCGCGATCGTTGATCTCGAGCGGGGCCTCCTCGTAATGTCGTCTCGTCGTCTCGCCCAACGCGATAGACGCGTGACCATCGGGTTGTAGCGGCGGGGTAGCCTCCACGGTGCAGCGGGTTGCCCTCTTCGCGGTAAGGATGATGCACGAACTCGTCATTGTGAGTTCGGCACGGTGTTCCGCGTTAAGGCGAAGGAAGGCCTCGCGAGCCGCATCCCGAATAGCCGCTTACGCTAGGTCCCGGTGGTAGCGAGTGTGGAAGCGTAAGATGTCTCGCTTCCCATGCGGGCTTCTATGGATACACTGCCTCCCAGCTGGATACTCTTCGGGGCCATGCCTTTTGGTGTGATAGGTGGGTGGTTCCGGGTATCTCAAGCACCATAGTAGGGATGGAGTTGGACCACGAACCCCTCGTCTCGCGGAATGCTGACTTCCCGGTTCCGTCGTGGTTTGACATCTGCTTTCACGAGGCAACTTAGGGTTAGCGGGAGGGAGCTATCATAATCATTTGGTAAAAAGAAATACGGATGTAGAAAAGATATATTTGCATTTTCGGAAATAATAGTTTAAAACTGATCCTATTGTAGGGATATTTCCTTTGGCCATCCGGTTAGGGGTAGGGCGCCATTTGGTCTTAGCCTACGGTCGCATGGCTCGATACCACTCCGTGGACCCCGATTTTGAGTCGAGAATCTTTCGTGTTCATAGTACCATTTCCTGGATCAAGTAGTTGGTACCCACGAATACAAGATGGATAATCAAGTGCGCATGCACGAATAGTCTTACAATACCATTATTACATAAATAGGCCCGAAGGCATTGTTCATCCCACAGACCTTATGGTCCGAATACAACATAAAAACGAGTTTAGATAAGGCAGCGGAAAGAGGCGGCGGCTTGTCCATTGCCACAGTGCAACGACCGGAGCTAAAGTCTAATATGCGCCGTCGTTCCTCGTCCTCCCGATGATAAGCGTACGGATCTTCCGGCTCTTCAACTCCATCACTGGAGGTTTGTGCGTATAGCAAGGGTGAGTACCAACCGTACTCGGCAAGCCAACACGAATTGATGCATATGATAGGGTTATTCGAAGAACATGGCTAGGGTTATTTTTGCGTAAAGCCGTTTTCACAAATCTTTTCACAAGCCTATTGACTAGCCAAATCAAGTTTTAATTTCATAGTTCATTAACCCGGCGACGGTTCTCGTCTACCATCCATCGTGATTCCAAGGATGGCTTCCCGCCTCCGGTTCGTCATGATTTTCGGGAGTCCACCCCTTCTCGTATTCTCGAGAAGTTGATCCACCAAGCAAATAAAATTATCATGCAAACCCATCCCAAGTTTTTTAAGTTCAAAGTCTAGCCAAGCGAAAGTCTTGTCACGATGCTCAATATCCGCGAGCACGGCTATTCGAATAGATTGATTCATTCTCACTGCAAGGATGTACACTTTACCCGTACTCCGCGACAGCCCAACAAATGAGCCTACGCCTCAACACATGAGACGGTCACGGCAAAGCCTTTCGATAACCTCACTTTGGCGTACCCGCTCCATGAACTTATGTCCTCATGCACTCTAGCCGTCCTTTTCTAGCGGTGAGAGGAGTTCGGCGCACCGGGGTAAGGGAAGACATTTCCAATCTTTAAGTCTAATTAACGTAGTTTAATTCCACCATTCGTAACAAGGCCGCAGCCTCATTCTCATCCCATAACCACATCATAGAGAACCATCTATGCAAGGATACGCCTTCGCTCGGCTATCTAGTCGGCTAGGTCTATACCCATTCGAGAAGTACGGTTGTATCGGCTCGTTTCCGGCTATCTCATGGCTCGGTCCTTAATTGACCGGGTCGGCACTTGCCTTTTCGGAATCCACCCAAATCATCCAGCCGCCCGTCTAAAACATTTGTATAGTACTTTCAATTTTCATCAAACTTAATTCATTATGGCCATGTGGCACTCATGTCTCCACATGCCGAATCTCAACTACCTTCCCTAAGGTAGTTGCCCAAGCACAAATCTTTTTCATAAAGTCATGAGTGTGCATAAATCTAAGTATAGCATGGCTAAGCAGTTTACCGAAGTTATGCTTCGGTTATTTGTATCACATCGCGAGTTACAAAGAGTAATTCTAAAGGTAAACAATAGCAAGGTATGGCATAACAAGTATAGGTAACTCAGTAAAGCATGCATGTTTAGAGTTTAAAATAACATCATTTCGCAATTGGGATCAATATGTTCAAAGGGTGTGAAGACTTGCCTTGCTCGCACGCTGGTTGAGTGGGGTCTTCCGCGTAGTCAGCGTTCACTTCTTCGGACGCTATCCGTACGTGCGAAAAGAAGGGTTGAATCCAATTAAAATCCAACAATATCAACGAAGAGAAAGAGATCTCAAAATGATCGCGGAAAGCGGATTCCAAACACAACCTCAAACTTCGTAAATTTTAATAGTTGAATCAACGGAAAGAAGTCCAGTTAAACCGAGCGAACCATCTCGTAATAAGTATATATTTTGTTCCTAAATTCGAGGATATCCTAAAATAATTATATTTCTAATTTCCATATCTCCAATAATGGATCTTTAATATTGCAATTATATTTGCTAGGGGTTTTGAAATTCTAACGACCGAATAATGACATTCATGCTTAACAAATCTTAAAAAAAAGTCTCATGTAAACTTTGCTAACAAATTAGAAGTCGGACAATATTTGAATTCATAAAAGGAAAAATTTAATCTAGAAATTATTGTCACAAAGTATTTCTTTTTGGAAGAAAAAAGAATATAATATCCATTCCTAGATAATAATATTTCAAAAACCTTATTTTATATCCTAGAATATTCCCAAAATAATGTTTTCACCTTTACCCTAATTCTTTTACTATTTCTCTTCCTTTTCCTTATTTTTTTCTTTCTTTCTTTTTCTTTTTCCCCTTCTTTTCTTTCCTTCCTCTCTTTTTCTTCTCTTCTTTTCCCCTCTCGTTCTTCCCCGCGGCCGACGGTGAGGGAGGGGTGCCGACGGCGAGGAGGGCCGGAGCTAGGGAAATGAGGGGCGCTACACCATCTCGGGACCACGAGGGCTCCATTTCTCCACTCGGCCGAGACCGGGAGCGGCGGAAACGGCTGGCGACGGCGAGGTGGTTCGGCGGCGGTGGCGCTCGTCGGCGGCAAAATCCGGCGAAGCCTTGGCTAAAGTGAGGGGTCTACGAGCTTCAGCGAACCCCAGGGATGCTAACGGTGGAGTTGGTTCGGCCGGAAAGGCATTGCAGCGGGCTGGCGACGGCGAGGTGGTGCGACGGCCGAAACAGGGAAATTCTAGGGGTTCGTCGCCGGCGATTTTCCGGCGACCATTTGGCTCGGGGAGCTTAGGGGAATTAATACCTAGAGCACGGGGATAATGATGGTACCTTTAATTCGGGACGAAATCGACCGAGGGTGACGAATTTCGGAGTGTCGCACGGGCGGTCGAATTAGGGTTCTTCCGGCCGAGCTCCGATCTTTCCCAAAATTCGCGCAATGTAGTGGCTAATCCTTGGGGGAAATTGGGGGGAAAGCACGAGCGAGCACTGGGGAGTATTTTCGATGTTGGGAGCTGGGTCTGGGGAGGCTTCTTATAGGCGGTCGACGGCGAGGGCGACGCGACGGCAGTAGTGGCGCAGGCGTCAGCGGCATGGCTCGGTCGCGGGGAGATCGTGCGCGATGTGCGGCAGCTGCAGCTGATGTAAGTGCGTACGGTGAGCGCTGCGAGGGCGGAGCATGCGGACTGTACAGACACGGCGCTCACGTGGGCGGTACGGCGACGACATGGCGACGGCCTAGCGCGGCGTCAGCGGCGACTTCGGCGACGCGGAGTGGCGCGATCAGACGGCGGTAGCGTGCGCGCGAACGGTGCCGCTGGGCCGAGAGCACGCGGCGAGGGCGTCTGGTACGGCGCGGCACGGCGCTCGGCGCGTGGCGCGCGCGGACGTGGGCCGACGATCTGTCGAACACCGCCGAGCTAATGAACAAGTGCACTTTTGCTTTTTCCCGATTTTAAATTCCTATTTTCCATTTCCATTTCCTTTCACCCTAAAAATTCGAAATAAATTCTGATATTCCCAAAATAATTTTGAAATTATATTTTCAAACTTTTCCCCCACTCTTTATTTTTCAAAATATATTTTTCATATTTTTATTTCTTCTTTTAAAATTAACAAATTAGGGTCCTTAATTAATTTCTAATTTCATATTTTCCATTTTCAAAATATTTTTATCATCCAAGCTCAAATATTTATTATTTTTCTTCCACCGCTTAGGGTTTAAACTAAGATGTATTCTTTTCAAGAATCTTTTGTAAATCCACAAAATTATGTATTTACCCTTCTCCAATTATATATTTTGAATTATTACTCCCACCTAGGATATCAAAACTTAGGGTTTTTATCCAACTTCATATCAAAGCAATCCAAAAAGAACTCTTATGCAACAGAGCTTGGCAAGTAAGAACGAAAAACACGATAAGAAGCAATTAATCCAAAAGGTTTTTGTGAGTTCCGATTTTCACGTTCCGAATTCTACTCCTTCGATTTTCAGGGATGTTACAAACCTACCCCCTAACAATAAATCTCGTCCCCGAGATTTTCTTACGGTTGCTGAATAGGTGTGGATATTCGTCCTCGGAATTCTTCGCTCTCCCAGGTAGCTTCTTCTTCTGTGTGATTGTTCCATTGTACTTTGTACATGCGCCACGACTTGGTTCGTGTCTTCTTTTCTGCTTCGTCTAGTATCTTGATTGGATGCTCGGGTAGGTAAGATCACTGTGGACATGGATGGTTTCTAACGGGGCTTGCTCTTCGGTACCCGCAAACATTTCTTCAGCTGCGACACGTGGAATACGGGTGGACATCGGAGAGATTCTCGGGCGTTCCAATTGGTAAGCCACTTCTCCTCTCCTAGCGCTTATCGGAATGGGCCCACGTATCGTGGTGCAAGTTTCCCCTTGACTTTGAACCTCTGTGTTCCCCGTAGTGGGAGACCTTTAGATACACGTAGTCACCCTCTTTGAATTCCAATTCTCTTCGTCGAGTATCCGCGTAGCTCTTTTGTCGTGATTGAGCGGCTTGTAGTCGGTCCCGAATCGGCGAACCTTTTCCTCCCTCCGATTATGTCGCCCGAATACGGTTCGTTCACCGGTTTCGACCACATCAATGGGGTCCGACATCGGCGACCAAATAGAGCTTCGTTTGGCGACATCTTCAAACCGGCTTGATAGCTATTGTTGTAAGAGAACTCGGCGTACGGCAAGCATTTCTCCCAATCCTTGGTGAAATCCAATGCACGTGCTCTCGGCATATCCTCCAAGACAGTTCGTCCTTTCGGCCCGCCCATCGGTCAGTGGATGATAGGCGGTGCGAAAGCGAGATGACTTCCGAGTGCCTCGTGGACTTTGCTCCAAAAATGAGATGTGAATTGGGTACCACGATCCGATATGATCCTCTTTGGTACACCGTGAAGACATACAATCCTACTCATATATAGTTCCGCTAGCTTGGCGCTCGTTGTAGTTAGTTTTCACTGGTATAAATCGTCTTGGTGAGCCGATCTACTATTACCCAAATGGAATCGTAACCGCCGTAGTTTTGGGTAATCCCACTATGAAATCCATGCCTATCTCGTCCCATTTCCATTCGGGAATCTTGAGTGGTGGCCAGCAAGCAAGCCGGCCGTTGATGCTCGGCTTTCACCCTTTGGCACACATCGCACACGGCTACGTATTCGGCTACATCTCTCTTCATATTGGGCCACCAAGTATTCTCCTTTCAAATCTGGTACATTTTTGTGCTTCCGGGATGTAACGAATATGCCGATTCGTGGGTTTCCTTTAAGATCAATCCTCTCAAACCGCCTCGTTCGTGCACACAGATTCTTTTCTTGTACCACAGATTCCCTTGTCATCCACCGAAAACTCCCGAGCGCGTCCAGCGCCATGCGTTCCTTGATTTCCGGGTTTCCTCATTTCCTTTTTGGGCTTCCTCTATTTGAGTTCTCAGTAGGGGTTGGATTTCCAGTGAGTTCACTTCTCCGTGAGGAATCAGGTGCAGATTGAGTCTGGCCATTTCTTCTTGAAGTTCGCTGGCCATACCTCCCAATTCCATGTGGTTGCATTGGGCTTTGCGGCTCAGCGCATCGGCCACTACATTTGCCTTGCCGGGATGATAATGGATTCCTAGACTGTAATCCTTGATCAACTCCAGCCATCGCCTCTGTCGTAGATTGAGATCAGGCTGAGTAAAGAAATATTTTAGGCTCTTGTGATCGGTATACACTGCATGGTCAGTGATGGAGGGTATGGTATTGTGTACCTGGCAAAAACGCTGAATGTATTTGCGCAGGGACTCGTCCTCCCCACGTCGGACCATGTGAAGGTCTACCTCCACTCCTGGGCGCGGGTACGTGCCCTGGAAATTAGAGGTGAACTGGCGGCACAGGTCGTCCCAAGAAGTGACTGACTGGGCCGGCAGATTCATCAGCCAGGAGCGGGCCTGGCCCTTGAGCGCCATGGGAAAAAAGTTGGCCATGACATGCTCGTCACCTCCAACAGCCTCAATGGCTGTGGTGTAGATCTGGAGGAACTCGGTAGGGTTCACCGAGCCATCGTATTTCTCCGTAAGGGCCGGCCTAAACTTGTTAGGCCAACGCACGTTACGGAGGTTGGTAACGAAGGCCTGGCAGCCGTTGCCGGCCGGAGGGGGCGACAATGGCTGCGGGGCCTTGTTGGGCGTCGCGGAGCCTCCTGCTCGCGGCTGGGCCATCACGGCCGCTCGCCGTCCCCCGAGGGGCTCCACTTGCGGGAGGGCCGCCGCGGGCGCTCGCCGAGTGGTGGCGCCTCCCGATGAGGAGGCACAATCCGGTGCCCGCCCCATGCGACGCTCGTCACGGCGCTGCTCGATGCGGTGGCGGGCGTCCCGCTCTGCATACAGCAGATCTCGGGGCGCTTTCGGTTGGGCTGTTGCCGAGAGGCTCTCCTCCGCCCTTGCGGCAGCCGCTACCCTTCGAGCCCGTCGCCGGAAGGACGAGCTTATCGCGGCGTGTGAACCGCGCGGTTGGTGGCTGGAGGAAGCGAGGTCAGCGGCCAGCTGACGCTGGGCCGTGCCTACCAGCTTCGCCACGTCGTCGAACCACCGCCAGGCGTTGGATCCCTCGCCCGGGGTGATTGAAGGGTGGCGCAAAAGGGCTTTCGCCGCCTGCAGGGCACCCTCAGGCATGCCAAACTCCAGACGGCGATGGATGTCACCTCGGCGAGGCTCGCCGGCACGCCCGCTAGGGCGTGGCCTCGGATCCCGCAGAGCGTTGTCAGCCCGCGGACGCTCGGGCTCTCCGCCGCAACCGCGCTTCGCCGGGGGCAGAGGAGATGGCGCGGGCGCTGCTGCCGTCGTCGCCATCAGCGGCGGTGAGGGAGACAAAGATCCTTCCCCCTCGAGCGGAGGTGGCGAAAGTTGGGGCTGTGCCTGCCCGCATCAACCTCCTCCGCTGCCTCGTTGGCCAGGTCGCGGTCGCGCGTAGCGAGCGAACCTGACGCGGAGCGTGGGATGCGGCCTTGGACCATGGCGGAGACGGGGAAAGAGGATTCCCGCCAAAAATGGGAGGAATATAGGAGTTTAAATCAAAACACAGTGCGCTCCCCCTACCTGGCGTGCCAGTTGTCGATGTCGAAGATTGACACGCGGGAATCCGAAGGACCCCCTTTTTGGTTCGGCACGGGGAGCGGTCAATCTTGGTTTAAACTCGCGATGGAAATAGGACAATGCAGATGAGGCAGGAGAAAGTCCAGGCTGCGAAGACACGGGGGATTTATACAGGTTCGGGCCACCGGCGAGGTGTAACACCCTACTCCCGTTTGGTATGTAATATAGGGGATGACAATACAAAGAACAACGAAAGTGTTCTTCTCTTCTCAAGTCGGTGGTGGACGAAGGATCACTCAGAGCTAGCTGTTGCTCAGGGGGCAGATCTACTCTGTCCAGGAGTTAACCGATCAATCGACCGACCAAGAGTGAATCGACCAATCAACCTGTTTTATGATGGACTTGGGTCTCCTTTTATAGTACAAGGGAACACCACAGTAGTCCCAACTTCTCTCTACTCCACTCCACGTGAGGGAGTGGTTTTATCTTGTCTTGTCGGAGAAGCCATTCCATTCCTGCTCCTTCCTGTTTGCTGCGTCATGATAAGCGGAAAAAAGGGGGTCGTTGTGGTAGCCATGCTGGTGACGTGGGGATGTCCTGCCTATCTATCCTGATGGGACCCATCGGTTGACGGCCTATCCTGTGGGTAGACACTCGCGTCGCGCCTCCTGCACACGCACTCTCTCTCCCACGCGGCCGCCCTACGCATTAAACGCGACTGGACAGGGCGTGAGGGGGGCGTGCGCGGAGTGGGCGCGCGGCCATACCGCGGTCTTAGTCAAAGACTTTAGGCCTCTTTTGCCTCGTGACAGGCAAAAAGGGGTGATGATGAAAGCAACTGACAACCGCGCCTCACATCGCATTGAATGTGGCGGGGCATGCGCTCAGCTCCCCTCCTTTTGAGCATTAAATGGGTTGGTTGGTAGTTGGGCTCGCCCCTCTCTCAGAGACGTGCGGGGTGAGGGATGGGGTGTCCGGGTAACCCCGGACCCTACCGACCGGGGGTCCAGGTGGCCTGCGGGCAGCCTCCGAGCCAGCCCCTTCTGGGGCGGCCACGTGGTCGCCCATGGCCGGGACCCGCCTAAGCCATTCAGGGTGTGACTTTGACGCTCCTTGACGGGCAAGGGTGCCTTCCTTTTCTCAGATGTCATACCCCTGACATACCCCCGGGCCCATATCACCGATAGTTCTAGTACTTTTTATTTTTATTTTTTATTACATGACATATGCACCCACGCATACACACCGCTATATATATTTAAAGAGACGAAAACCAGCAGCACATCTCCTATCTTCCTAAAATCCTGTTGAAACTTTACCTGCACATGCGTAATATTCATGAGCATAAAAATTTGAACCTTGGTAGATGAAGTAAACTCCACAACACCACCGGTGCATACTCTTTTTGTCTGTGAAAAACACAATTTAAATATAGGTTATGTCGACATAAATTTATAAATTTATGTATAAAGGTAATTTTTTAAAGACAAGAGGGAGTACCTATAAGGAATTAGCTAGCCCTTCAGTATTTTTTCAGGACTAGCCTATAGCAGTTTCTACCTTATTAATTAAGAATTAATAAATATTTATTTAGTTTAATTAATACTACAATTTTTTTAACAGGTAGATGATTTTGAAATTTAAGAAAAACCAATAGTGAAACAGAAGAAAACTTATTAACTTATTGAAAGATGATGTAATAGTATAGGTTGTTAATCCACATGTCAGTACATGTCAGTAATACATTATCACTACTAACATCTTTAAGTAATATATATAGACTAGCCTAGAGGGAATACCTATAATAATACGTATAACAATCGGAATTAGCTAGCCCTCCATGAACCATGAAGAGGGAGCTTTGCTTGCTCTCCAAAAATGCTGAGTTCTGATCATACTTTGCAACTCAGGAATTTTACAGAGTTTTAGTTCAAATCCCTTAAAATTCCCTACGAGTTTCTCCGTTCCAAAGGAGGCTTTACGTAGGGAATTTCTGTACTGCAGTTAGTATAGGAAGCCGAGCCACGAACATTCTCAGTGAATACATCAGCAGGCAACACAATATTTGCATTGACAGGAATTCAGAGATCAGAACAGAGTAAGGTGCAACGCAGCTGTGGAGAATGAAATATTGAAAAGGAACTTGGGAGTTGGAACCAAGCAGACCAGAGTGTGTCCAATCTATGGTTTTGATTTAACCCTTTGTTCATGTATATCAAAGAGAGTATCTGTTTTGCTCTTCAACAGTTCCAAATTCCAATGGAGGGGAACATTCACATCTGTAAGGTGATATGTATGCATATAACGGACAGAAACGAAAAAAAAAAAAGAAAAAAGAAATGTACATGGCTATATCTAGCTGGATGAATATGGGGAAAAATGAACATATAGAAAAGAATGCAACAGAGAGAAAAACTTTCTTTTGTCAGGCTTCTTGCTTTTCAACTGTTACTAGTATGACATTATTTGGACCAGATCTTGGCAGAGCAGCTTCTCATGATCCTGGACGCTACCAAGTTCAGGAAGGCATCATTCACACTAGGATGGCAAATAAAAAGAGGAGCTGCAGGACAGTCATGTTATTGGCACAACAGCATCCAGATTCCTCTGCAGCAGCCAGCCAATGGGGTAGTTGACTTGAGGAGGTTCCAATTCGAAATTCCAGACCATGACACGAGTGCAATTATCCCCAAGGCCTTCCATTTGACTCTCATCCTCAACAAGCTTCTCAATAAATCTTGACTCCTGCAATGCCAAAGTGTCTCAGTATGTTTGCTACTTTCTTGAATTGCTTCTAGTAAGAGTTGCCTCCTCTATATATTAGCTTTTATTTCATGGTTGTACCTAAACTACAAGGAACTGCCATATGTTACTAGTTCCCTACAGCACTTTATCTGATTCACTTGATCTAACATGTACCACAATTGTTGAATTTGCCTCACCTCAATAAATTTTGTAATAAGTTAACCGAGCTTAGCAGATCTTGAAAACGCAAGATTAACTAGGATAACAATCATAATAATACAGTTTGATAGAAATTCTGATAGAAAACTTAGTGAAGCAGAAATTAGGAAGTCAGTTTCAGTTTATTCAGACAAGAGAAGCTCCACAGCTTATTGAAAACATGTTTTCAACTGCTTGATCACAAAAATACTAAAAAAAACTCACCTGCAAGCCACCTCTGCCACCTGAATGGACTATAATAGACTCTAAAGTGGGGCTGTTCCATCTCTGAGGATCCCACAGTATAGTGCTGTTAAAAGCAAATCCAGAGAAACCGATTGGAAATCGACGTGATACACCCCTTCTCTGATTTGTATGCCATCCAGTGACTTGATTACCCTTACAAAGGGGGCCTTCTAAAACCACTCTGTACTTTGTCCCAACATGTATTGCTACTGGCCATGTACCAAAACGCCTGCAGAACATAGGACAAAAGCATTAGGAACTGTCAACTGCCAATTCCATGTAGTGTGGGGACTATCAAGCCAGAATTATTGAGCTGAATTGATTTATCCAACCGCAGTGGTTGTAGCAGTCATCATAAATTTCTGCATTTAATAGGCTAGAAGGCTCTAATGAATTTTTATCTCTGCATCAGAAAGCACTTAATTTAAATGACTGAAAACACAAGGCACTTAGATAGATATCTTTAGAGAATGAAATGCTCATCAACCAAACTTATATTTAGTGGAGAAAGCAAATAAGAAATCTGTGTCCCCCACTATATTATATTGCTGAAAAATAAACCATGTTTTGGGGCACCATCATTTAGATATAGGGAACATCGGAGCATATCGAGAATAAACTTAAAAAGTACAGGAAAGGAAGAATGACAGGAAAAACAAGAAAGTACATATCCGCATCAAACTCCACCAGAAAGAAAAAGCATATCACCATCCAACCAATAAATTGCATATTAGCTACCAGAGAATATCTGAGGAAAGCTAACTAGCACTTAAACAATTACTCTTTACCAATAGATTTGACAAGTAAAAAAATCAGTAGAAATTAGCAATCATAGACTCATGGTTTTCGTATGCAGCAGGTAGTTAAAGATTTTACAGCATTGGCATGCAATGAATAATAGGAGACTCAGCGTAACCAGACAAGCAATAGTTTCTACAATTTTAATGCCCAAAAGCGGAATGGTAAGGTAATGCATATATTTATACAATTAGGTTCTGTCAAAAATTTATGACAAACAAGATCATACACGCCAGTGCAGCAAAGAAAGTGTTAGCACAGGGTTGTCACCTTATTTTCCGCATTTCTTCAAATAGGTCAGCTGAGTATGCTCTCTCTTCATCAGCGAAATGCACTATACCATCTAGACGGTGCTTCTTAATGTGAAAAATTGCATTATTCTTTTGGCAGACAACAATCTTCCTGATATTTGTAGTATTCCGATTGCAGATAAGATGTCTGTACATGACCCCAGAAGACCTTAGTATTTCTGCAGTTTCGCGGGACTGATATGGCCACTCTGCCACTATCCACAGAACAGGAGGCGGGACATCTTTAAGCACATGAGCCAGACGATTTAAGTAATATGCCTGGTGCAGTCGAACAGAGGTTGTTGTGATAACTATCAGTTGCTTCCTCATAACAATGCCAGAATCATTAACAGAATGTACAATAGGCGAGGCTTCAACAAAGTCCGCCTCGTCATCCAACATTGCAGGAACTGGTGGACTCTCTTCAACCGGTGGCCCATCGCTTGCTTCAGATTCAGCCTCCGCTATGAATGGCTCCAACTTGGTACCTTGATGCTCTACCATTTGTCTGTCAATGACATCCCCATCAAATGGAAGCCTCCCATTTTCAGAAGCTACCTTTCCCGGTAGATCGACAGAAAAGGGTGGCGTGAACCCAATGAAGATACCAACCATGAAGCACACTAATAAGTGCAGCATGGCCCTCTTGAAGCTCATTCCCTTGGACCTTGACCTCTCCAAGGACCGGGCATGCTTGTGGGATGATATAGCTGCCCAAGCAGACTTGAGGCTGCTCGACATCAGGACAAGGTCCAGCGAGGCCACTGATGTCAGAAGCCCCCTCATTGCAACATAGGACTGCGAGTACGCCAGCTTGGGAGACGGCGAGGGGTCAAATTCCTCCCAGTCCTTAACTGACCCCTCCCGCTGCATTGCCCCGGCATTCCTTCGGGACATTGCAGGAACGCAACAGTATCAAGCATGTACAGCTCTGGAACCAAGTAAAGGCATCAAATTCTGACCCAAAATCGCTGCTTTCAGCAACAGGATTTAGCTCCAATCACTTCATCTCCTATAAACTCAAACTCTAACCTCCAATTAATTGCTCGGTACAAATTGGTATCACGGCCCACAGTTTGTGTACTTATATTCGCAGAATTTCAAATCCGCAGCCGAAGGACGCGTTAACTTTCAGACGTTTCTCCCGCTGCAACCCAAATTCTAACATATTAACACATGGAGATCATAGATCTATAGCTAAAACAGGAAGGACATAAACAAAGGAGACAACTTTAAGCTCGAACCAATCTAGAAAAGGACAATCTCAGATCAAAAGGACCAAATACTTCCAAAATTCCCAGAACCAATCTCGAAATTGCAGCACACAAGCAGCACCCAAAACAAAGGCTAGAGAGAGAGGGGGAAAACAGTAGAGAGATTACTTCTTGATCCGAACAAGACAGAGCAAAACATCCCACCACGAAACGCCGCCAAAATCCGATAAAGAAACCAAAAGAAAGATATTTTCTTCAAAAATAAACAAAAACAGGACAGGAGGAGGCAGGCAGGGATACCTCGGGATTGGGATTAGAATCCAGCGCGTATGTCGGATCACTTCACGAGGCAATCCTCCATCCCTCCTCCTCACCTGTTCTTGGGCTGCTCGGCCTCGAGGGAAGGAAGGGATTCGCTCGCGAGTCGGGACAGGAGGAGTTGGTGAGGGTGGTGAAGAGGAGGGGGAGAGGGAGAGATAGAGAGGAGAACAAACGGTAGGAGGGATATGGCGGCCCGGTCGCCGTCGGAAGGTGGGTTTGGGGAGGATCATGGTTGCATTTAAACCCCTCACCTCTCGGCATTTTAGGGTAGTAATCATTGCCGGCCTTCTTCAGAGATGCCTGTCTCGCCTCAATGCGGCATAACAAAGGGAAGGAAAGACTTGGGGAGTAGTCGTCCGTTTGGTTTTCTTTAGGGGATTAATAAATAATGATTTGATGGGAGCAGATATATTGCTATAGTTAACTTGTGCATAAAGCATTAAAATGACATGGACTAGATCCCGTTCCAGTGTATAATGTCATGATTTGGCGGAACAACACTTAATTTGGTGGTTGAAGTTTGTATTCTCCAAAATCATGCATGCGAAAAATAGTGGATTGAAGAGCATAGTTATATTGATCGTAGCAGTATCACTTTTTGTCGAATAATGTGACACATAAGTTTGTTGAAATTTTTCTTGTGTTTGCACAAGAATAGTTATTAGTGGCTTCTCATGCAAATCTATGGCTATCTTTAGTTGATAGGCTAATGGTGCTAATGGTCTTCAAAAATTAATCCTTAGCCTTTAACTATGAACTCCTAATTTTATATTTTGATAGTGTAGAAAATATAAAATTCTTGATTAGTATGGTTATATAACAAGATTGAGTATATGATTTTTTGGTGACATATTGATTTTGTCTTCTATCAGGATGTATTTTCTTGCTTGAAGCGTGTGGACCAAACAGCTAGTAACACCATCGATGTTTGGAACCTATTAATTTAGTATTAAGATTTGGCTATGTTTTTTATTACCTCTTTAACTTAGTTTGCTGGTAAGTGTAACTGAAATGTAAATCGAGAATGAGGACTGGATAACAAGGTACCAGTAGATCCACTCTTCAAATTAACACGACAGTGTGAATGTATGTTATCAGGGCAAGATATCTTTCGGGTCATACACATTAAAAGATTACATGCTGGATTTGCCCTTGCCAAGAATAACCGAGCAAATTTTGATTTTACCCCTATTTATAATTTGTTGGGATGTATGTATGTATGGATATATTTGCAAGTTTTTGTCATGTTGGCATAGAAGTATCATTGCTCTCTCAAGTCACAAGTCCCAATTATATATGACCATGCCCAGTCAAACATTGTTATTAGTACATGAGAAAACGGGAGGAATTCTACATCCATGTGAAAATACCAATATACAACTCCTCTATGTTAGGATGCATATATAAAGATCACTACTGCTAAACATATATATACAACCACCACCATTCATTCATGCCATGTGCTACACGCATCTGGTGCGGCAATCTTAAAGATATCCAAATCGGCGTCCTTCTCGCCATACCTGAAAACGTTTGCTTTAAGTGCTTTCTAAGAAATAACCGAAAAGCTTCCCTCCAAAGTCTTTATTTAATCCTTAGCAAATTAACTCAAAACACAGGGTGCTAGCTGCAAAAGAGACAGAAAACAGGGAGAGGGTAGACCGGAGGAAGGCCTTGCGGCGGAGAGCCACGAGCCCACGAGCGACGCGCCACCCGCCCCGGCCGCCGGGCTCGCGACGTGTCGCCCATCAAGCCGCCCATCTGGCGCATCGTACGGCTCGTACGTATCCTCTTGAGGCGCCCGCGGTCGCTGACAAGTGGGCCCGAGGAGGCTGCCACGTCGGAGTAGTAGGTTCGTACGGGAGGAGCCCGGCCAAGGGACGTACGCTTGGCAGTGGGTCCCTTTCCTCAGTGACGTAAACATGAGCACATAATACGCAAGTCAAAACACTCGTTGGCTGGCTGGTTGCGCTTGCCGCGGATGCGTCGGAGAATGGTTCGTGTCTTGCTCACGTGGACCAAACTGATCCTGATCGCTGATCGGAGTTCGGCGACTTGTCTCGCATGATGAACTTTTCATATTTTCATGCTCCGTGTAGCTTCTCCTGTTCCCATTGTAGCCTCTTTTATCTGGTAGGAGTACTACCACACTAGCTACTATCTGACGTCGGCTTTCGCTTCGACCCAACTTCAATTGCCGATAACGATGTGAGCGAAATTTAATCTCCATAACGATCGGCCACTGATTTTGAAGATTTTATTTTCTGATTTGAGAAATATAAGGACCACACACAACTTGCATGTTGCTGAACAGAAACAAAAACAATTATAGAGATTCTCGCTAATGGAAGTTTAGTAACATGTGTTATATGCGTTTTTAGGTTGATATTCTTTATAGTTTTTTAATCAATATGCGATTTTGTAATTTATAATTATTCGACCTACTGCCTCTTAATAAGGATCAGAATATTAAAAAACACTACTACTATCGAGGGAAAAAACTGGTAAATTTAACTAAAAAAATATTGGAGGAGTCAAAGCAAGTAAGGTCAAGAAAAAAAATAAGCTGGAGAGAAGACGATACAATACATTTATGTGTCGTATTCTAGTTTGTTTGTTTGTTGTGTACATGTCGGCTGGCCTTCGTGATTGATCATTTGTTCCGGCTGATGATGTCAGCGGCGTACCGACGAGCACATTTTCTTTTCTTAACAAAGAGTCAACCCCCCTGTACCAGCAAATTCAGCCGACAAAGCCAAGCATGTACGCGTACATCGAGCAGCTAGTTCGATTCATAAACTGTAGGACCAATTTCTCGTGCTACCATCTCAACCAAAATGCTAATTATAAGCTGCAGGCTCTTTTTCTCTCTTTCTCGTTTTGCTTGCAGCATCGATATATATCTGTTACTACTACTACTATAGTATCCTGTTTGCATGTTCCTATAGCAATCGTGTTGAAGAAGCCCGTCATCGACAATAAAAAGCATCAGAGCACTTCAGCCGGGGAGGGGTGAACATATCATGGTGAGGGCCCACCGGGCAGTCTCTCCGCCAACCTCTCGATCGACGTCGACGCAACGCCTGAAAAAAAAAAGAGACCGACCGGGATGCCCGGCATCTGTCTCGCTCGTGCAGAAGAAGCAGCCTCACGATCGATCGAGAGAGTTGTGAAACCGAAGAACATTTTTGACAAGGGCCCTGTTCGCTCGTTGGCCGGGTGGTACCGCGTCCTTGTTACGGTTTGGTATCCGCGCGCGACTACTTGGCGTAGTGGTGGTGGTACGTGTGAAGAAGATTTGTGCCGTTGCCAGGTCCCCATCCAGGTCCCGATCGATCGATCGGAAACGCGCGCGGACGCGTACTACTCGCGAGTAGTAGTGCATGGCTACCAAACCCCTGGCCCGACGCCTGCGTGCTTTTTCTATCGACAACATGGTCCTTTTCTAAGTCCTGCGCCACCGAACCACAGCTGCGTTTGCTGCCCACGCTGCAAAGCAAAACATAGGCGCCACGAAAGTGTGAAACCGTATGCTTAGCGTGTATAGTGACGAACCAAATTAATGCAACTTACCTGGGGGGCAAGATTGCATGAATGCACTATACTTTCTTTTGTTACTGTTACGCACTTATTACACCACGCTACCGTGGAACAGGGATAGAGCCTTCCGTGGGGTACTTCTGTGACTGTTGTACTCCACGTCAACAAATATGTTGTACTTTGACAATTAGTGTGGGAAGAAAACGTAGATGAAAGCGCATGCCAAATGCACATCATCTTTATTTTTCGGGAAATGCCACGCGTGCTAAACTTTTCTACAAACGTTAAATGGGAAAAAAAGTGCGCGTGCTCGCTAATTAGATATTACCACTACTGCAAAAACATCTTTAGATATTGGTTGAGAAATCCCTTAGACCGACACCTATTGATCGACACTAATGCGAGAAGGAATAGGTGTCGGTTTTTTAGTTCCAAGAAATAAAAAAAATATCTCGGCTCGATGCATCGGCTTGACAAGCCGATGAATCGAGCCGAACAGTACCTCCAGCAGTCTCTCCAATCCACCACACAAAATTTTGAAATCCATTGCTAACAAGTAAGTTCATCCACATCCACACATCATCGTAACAAGTTCATCCATCCAATCCACATTCCATCCACAACACAATTAACAAGTTCATCCACATTAACATCCGATCCACGATTCCATCCACAACACAATTAACAAGTTCATCCACATCAACATCCAATCCACAGATTTCATCCACAACACAATTTTTGAAAAAATCCACACCTCTGGGTAGCCGATCCGTGAGCCCCGCCACAGATCCGTTGATGCCGATGCCGCCGATGCCTCCCCGCGTCACCCTCCGCCTCCGTCCCCATCCCGCGCCGCGCGCCCATCCTGCTGCCGCCTCCCATCCCTCGCCGCCTCCCCTCCTTGCCGCCGCCTCCCTCCTCTCGCCGCCTCCTTCCTCCGTCGCCCCTTCTTGCCGCCCCTACCGCCGCCTCCTCCCCTCCTTCTCCCCTCTCCGCCAGCTGAGACAAAGGCGATGGCGGGCGGAGCCGCATCCGACATCAACGTGCGGCGGTGACGGCGCCTTCTCCCGCGAACGGGGCAGCGACGGCGGGCGGAGCCGCATCCGGCATCGGCGGCGGTGGTGGCGGCGCCTTCTCTCGCGGACGGGGCGGCGTCGGCGGTGGGCGGGGAGACATCGGCGGCATTCCAACGGTGGATCCGAAAGAAGAGCATGAATGAAGGAGAGGGAAGAGACAGAAAGGACAAGGATGAGAAGAGATAAGACCGATGGAGAAGAGGGAAGAGATAAGCTGCATATAAAATATCTGCCACCGACTAGGCTCATTTTTTAGGTGTTAGTTTTTTTAAAAACCGGTACTAATAGTATAGGTGTCGGTTTTTTATTAAAACCGGCACCTATAACAAATTATATGTGCTGGTTTTTTAAAAACTGGCACCTATAGTATAGGTGCTGGTTTTTCTTTAGAGTTGGTACCTATTGTTATAATAGGTGTTGGTTTTTGTTGAGCCGACACCTATTAGGCTGACACCTATGCATATTTTTGTGTAGTGTACTACCACGTTAAATGGAAAAAAGACATACATATGCACATATAAAGGTGACAGTTCTATGCGAAAAGATAAAACGAGCTAGCCTAACATCTTGGAGCTGGCAGCGTGACGACTCCACTCCACGGGCATCCTCGACGGTAGCAACGAAGCCTACTCCTCCGCATCTCTATCATCCGATTCCAGCTCTGGGTGAGGGAGGTGAAGCAAGCTGAGTACTACCCACTGTATTTAGCAAGTCATATCAAAAAGAGATATGATGCAATTAATTCCAAAGGAGGCTAGGGGTTCTTTTATATAAAGCAAACATTTTAAGACAATAGTTGAAAACAATAAAACCATTAAATTTAATTAAGCAGAATTAAACATCTATGTCCAACACTACACTACGTTGAGAGAGGCCTAACCCATACACCTGATCTATGTCAGTCCCATTAAGTCAAATTAGTAAAGATGGAACTAATCACGGTGAATCTGGTTGATCACCCATAACCGCAGGCACGACTATTCGAATAGTTTTACTCTGATCAGAGGTGTATATCTGTACCCACAAGACACAGCCCCACGACACGTTTCCGTGCGCCGACATGCCACCATGACATACCGGAAAGGGAGCTGTGGCAGAACCCTTTGCATAACCCTCCCTGACCAAGCGATACCGCACTTCAGGTTTCACCCCTACCCCTAAATCCAGTCTAGGTAGCCACCTCTTGTCTCTAGGTGAATCCGGAAGCCGTAGAGGCTGCCACCCGGCACATCCAAACTCCATCACGCTCACCCTTGCTTGGGTACGTCGAACAGAAAAAAGTTACACTCTAAGTCCAGCCGTTGCCCATGTTGGCTTATAGTACGCACGATTCTTCTTTCAGGGTTTTCCACGAACCGGTTCTTAAATACCATGGGTGTGTCTATCAAAACTATGCACCCTCAGCCCACCATTAGTCACATCTTAGTTGATTTGATATCATGGTGGTACATGTACAAAATCATCATCATTAATCCCATCGGAGAGTAGTGGTAATTTCACATAGTGAGCTAGTTGATCTAGGCATGACTAAACATTTCCTACTCCAACAACTAGTCATATTAATCCCAAGTTATCAATGACGTAGGGTAATCAAACGAAGCTGAGTACTATAGTCTCATCCCACATGACATTATAAAATAATGCAATTTAACAGAAAAGCGAGGCATTTTAAAAATAGGCACAATATGATCAATTTGAATTGCATGAATTGCCTTGCTCTTGCTCCGTGGGGACTTCTGCAACTACTTTGAAGTAAATTGGAGCGTCGACACTACCGGAATCTATGCGACAAATAAAACACACAACAAACAGGCTATAAGTCTACTGAAACAGGCATCAAAACAATTTTTAATGGATTCTAGGAATTTTTATGTATTTTTTGTAATTTGAATGGACTCAAATGGAGCTTGGATGAATTTTCTATGAATTTTAAAAGTTTCACTGATTTTACTACAAATAGAAAAAGAATTAAACGATTTATTGTGCAACACATCCTAGGGTTGACGTCAGCGAGAGGCAGACTCGCGATGGCAGGCGGGGTGCGGTGGCGGCGCGTGGCGGCACCCGAGAACTTATGGTCACCAGCGGCGTGTGGAACCGGGGCGGGAGGGACGACACATCCAAGCGGAGTAGCGGCGCACTTGGGAAGAGTTGTGCGGTCTCCTCATAGAGGTCAACTTCTACAATATCACATAACCTCCTAGGGGTCTGGTTATGCGTGAGATAATATAGATACAAGAACTTCGTATATTAATACAAACTTATAATATTCAAATACAACTCATACAATACAAGAAAAATCGCGACACTTCCACAGGGATAGCCCGAGTGTAGGATCAACCTAGAAATTGTACTCATCTTCCCATTTCTCTAGGGTATTTGTGAGTTCTTCTTTGGCTTCTGGGTTACCTGAATATGGTTATACAAGGGTAAGCACCGAAGGTACTCAGCAAGCCAAACTGGATACAATTTTATTTTAATAATCATGCATACTATATTGACGAGAAACATTTTATCAAGAATATCTCTAATATGTTAATTTATTCTATTCCTTTATAGAATATCTAATGCAATTGTTTAAGAATATGAAACATGATTTAAATCTATATTCCATCCCATCCTAAAGGTAACTATGTATGTATATTTTATTTAATAATATTGAAGAAAAGGTACTCATGCCATTGTACTGGATTCACCCATAGACATAACTCCATTGACCGGGAGTACAGCGTATTCAAATACAATCAACCCTACAGTGTTTGTCCAGCTTTACTCGAGGATTAGCCTTTGGTTGCAAGGCTAAGGATAACATAGCATTTATATATTTCTAACCTTTTCTGATGTATGAACGAGACCGGCGGACTATCATAATAGGGGTACCAAACCTAACCAGAGAATGGTACATCAGTTCCCTATTTAATAGTTGTTCGTCATACACTTACCCCGGCTTGGAGAGACCTGTGGACTATCTTAACAGATGGTACCGATCTGGTTAGTATCGACGTTTTTACCCGTTGTTTACATAGTTATTCTTCAATTTGACTTCTACGGGCCACATAGGGCAAGCCCCCAGGGAGATGAGAGAGAAATATACATTTGCTAAGTCGGTATAACCGATCCATCGGATGGGCGAAACTATGTCTTTATTCTGGCATAAGAATTTTTATATTTTCTGGTATATAGCCAAAACCATTCTTATATCACAAGAAATGATAGGATTTATATTTACCTATCTCAAATAATAATAGAACATTTTTCTATTCTATCACATGCAATTACTTCTTATAATCAGGAATGAAATACTAAGACATGTGATAATGTTTATTCTATCATATTGATAGTTTTATAGCTAGTCTAAATTACCAAGGTGTTTTCCAAGGAGAAGGAGAATATATCTAATCATATGAAATGATAAAATTCTCCTTTGCTACACATAAAATGATAAAAATGTTTCTAATGCATGAAATAATAACTTACATGAACTAGATGAGTCCTTATATTCATAAAAATCTTGACATGTATAGTCTAGTGAATGAAATGATAAATTATAATGATCTAATTTAACTAACACATTCCATAAAATATCTCTAACTAAACTATGTGTATTATTAAAACATGATAATTTATCACTTTTAAACTAAATGATCAAGAACAGTTTGACTTGCCTTCAGTGTCGTCAGGCTCAGAGTATTTATTTGGTTGGAGGGTAACGAGGGCGTTTTGCGTTTATGTCGATTTCCTGGTCGAGTTCTAATTCCTCTGCGAACTCGGTATCATGATCTATCGATAAAATAAAAGAAAATTTTAAACCAACTTAAATAAATATCAAAATTATTATATAATAAATTTAGAAAAGTTTTTAAGAGGTTGATTTAGAGATTTGAACGTTTTATTTTTAGGTTTAAAAATTTTAGGTTTGAATAATTACAAATGTTAGTAAGTTTTAAAATAATAATTCTTGAAAGATTTTAAAAGTAAGCAAATAAATTTAAAATAGTTTAAAAGTTTAAAAATAATGTTTTTGAAAGGATTAGAAGGATTGCTATATTTTTCTAAGGTTTTTACTATGTCCTTCTTTAACTCTAACTCCCTAAAAAATGAAATAAAAATAAAAAGAGTAAAAATTTTGCCTATGGCTGGAATTGAACCCACAACCTTACTCTTCTCAAGCTAAGTCCTTACCATTGCGCCACTCAATGCTTCTCTCCATGTATTCCCTTTTCTTACTTTTCTCCTTTTACTTCTCTCCCCACTTGTTGATGCGAATTTCTCCCACACGCTGGCCTGGGAGGTCTGCTTAACTCCAGTGCAGGTCCAAAATTGGTCGCCTTTGGTGATTGCGTGGGCGTGCTAGTTGGTTTGATCCTGCAACCAACAAGAAACAAAGAATAGGCGATTAAGTTAAAATTAGATCCTGCTCGATCGACTAAAGATATTCATAATATATAATTACCATTCCAAAGTGCATTTAGACTAAGTGATTGGGATAGATCGGTAGTATACCGAGACAGTATAAATCACTTATATCTAAAAACACATTAGAATACTAATTACATATATTTATTGCTTAGCCGATGTCGCAGATCTACACTAAATCGGCTAATACTCTGATATGTTTTATATGAAGATATTAATCTGAGCTAAATACACTAACCAAGATCAATTGGCTATTAATGTGACTTAACAGATTGATATCGGGCTTAGTATATTTAAATAGATTAAGATCTTAATATAAAAATCAATTTTAATACATCTAGCAGCAATAATACATAAAAGATGATTAAAACAGGTAAGACCGGCTGAACCCCGGTGCTATCTCTAATAATAATCATTGAGCCGAATAGATCTATATGATTCTAAGAGCGACTTAATAGGTCGATTTGATGCAGCATTAAGTACAAAAAGAAGCACAAGATCTATTTAGACTAATGAGAACTCCTCGAGATGGTAGATACGCCATATAACCTAAATCAACCTATAGATCTAGCTCTGTCGGCTGCTATCTTGAGGGAGATATTAGCCGATCGGGAGATAGATCTAGACATTGATCTAGATTATATGTCGCATATGATAGATTAAACAGTTTGTAACATCAGGATCAGAGTATCATGATGATGGAAGCAATAACCCCAATAACACAAACCGCTTGTAACAAGAAGTTACCTTGTCTGGAGATCGAAACTCGATGCAGCCCGAGAACGAGGCAAGAACTCATCGAGAAAGTAAAAAACGAAAAGGGTGACGATGCGCCGAAGTTGTATTGATGTGTGTTGTTTTTACAAGGTCTTGGGTCATATTTATACCCGGATACACAATGAGTCCGTAACGGACATGATTCCTATTACAGATTAAGTCTCAAATATCTCTAAACAAACCGACATTATCTATAAAGAAAACTATACAAAATATCCTAACTTAAAGATACAATTGCCATTGTAGGACATCATCCATAGATGGCAACATCTTTGAAGCACTTTGGAAACCGAATCCAATAGTTATCTCTTAAGCTTTCCTTCCGGAATTGGTTCCTCTTTCTTCTTCTAATCGGAATCGGCTATCGGCTATCCTGGTCCAACTCGGACTCAGCCGATTGACTCTGTAGCCGATTCGGACTTAGCCGATGTAGCCTCTGTTTCCAAGGATCACATGTTTTCTCTGATTCCACTCCAATCTCTGCTTCAAACTCGGGGATTTGCTTACCAAATTTGATCGTTAACACATGCTCCCCAAGTCCGTTATATTGGTAATGTTGCGGATTTGTACAATCTTATCCTCAGAAAAACCCTAAGTCGAGTCTGTTTCGGCCATTACTAAAACTCTTCAAATAGCACCTCGGTCGCGCCGAACAAACTCACTCCGTCATCTTTCTGATCCACAAAACCAGCAAACGTTCTTTAGCTCTCCGACGACTTCCTCGGCTTCCTCAAGCTCACCGCAGCGATTCCCTCTCTCTGACGACAAAAACTGAGGCGATGGCGGCCCCCGCTACTCCATCTGGCTCCGCTCCCGTCGAGTTCCCTGAGGTACGCCCCATCGGCTGAACCCTTTTTGTTTCCGCCTTGAGCCAGAAATCTGAATTCTAGGTTTTCTAAGTCTTAATTTCGCCCCCTTTTTTCGATTGTAGCATCTTGCGCATCAGATAATGATTCCCAGCTTAATCAATGACGAAAGATACTTCCTAGGGCCTATTGGCAATAAGGACCCCGCTGAGTTATCATAGTCGAAACCGATAGGGTGTCCTATAGGATGAAGAACCCTAACTTAGGCCATTGGAACAACACTTTCAAATCCTTTCCCTCGACCGACAAATCCTGGCCCACATTGTACAAAAGGATGCAGCCTAGCAAGCAGAGCCATTGGGAGGAAATTGGGATAGCACAGTGCCTGGCCCTTTCAGTAGTCGACATGCCCAAGGACGAACCATTAGTGTCGGCTGCCACTTATTTCTGGAACAACACCCTTAACGTCTTTCTTTTCCAGCAAGGCCCAATGACCCCAACCTTAGCCGATATCTTCATGATAACAGGACTGGATATTATGTCATCGGCTAATCCTAACCGTCTGGACAGCAAGGGCCAATTCTCTTTCAAGACTAAGGCGATTGGCGGCTGGAATGGGTATGTCACAATGAATATGGGGACCGTGCCCATCAATGCCAGAGATCATGCCTCATTCCTCATGATGTGGCTAGAGAAGTTCATGTTCTGCGGCTCTAGTTGCGGCCCAACTGCAAACTGGCAAGTAGTAACCGAAACCCTGGTGAACAAGGAAAAACTCCCTTTGGGCAAATTTCTCCTCGGCTACCTCTATCAAACATTGAGCCAAGCAGCGGCCAATATAGCAGTCGATACCTCGATCGGCACTGGAGGCCCTTGGTGGCTCCTACAACTGTGGCTTGTGCTATTAACTCAGAAAGTTTTCGGTCGGCCAAACTAGCCGATGCCCGCTTCTCTCTCTTGGAGTCGACTGAGGATGATGAGGGGAACGAAATGACCACCAGGAGATGTTTGTCCTTTGGGGAAGCCACGGCTACTCACACCGGATCGAAGCAATCAAGTGAAGTGCTAGCCGAATGGTTCATTTTCTTTTATGACGGCCTGGCAAAGAACAATTGGACTTGGTTTTTTTATGAAGACCGAGCAACGTTTGAGTTACCGATTGAGTTAAACTTGGACGAAATCAACTCGGACGAATACCCCAAGTGCAGAGAGATCTTCACCATGGCACTAACTCCATGCATATTGCCGACTGGAATACACCAAGGCCGAAATGTGCTAAAGACTTATGAGTTTTACCACCCTACATCGGCTAGCAGACAGCTGGGTCTTAGGCAGTTACCCATCGGATGTTACTATGCCGATAAGATTGAAACCCGAGGGGTGATTGATTCGAAGCTTATGATGAACAAACTAATGGAAATAGAAAGCCCACACCTTGGCAACATCGGGGTGATGGAGCTGGCCCACAAAAGGAGCGCGGCATACGACAAGTGATGGGTGGAGATCAAGCAACACATCTTCCATCAACGCGCCTCCATGTACCTCACGATGCTTCTGTCGGATGAAATCCCTCTGTACGTATTTGTATCCTTAAACATTTTTCCCTGAGCAATCGGCTGTCATCATTCCTTAACACTTAATCACTTTTTCCTTTGCAGACGACAGACTCGAATCCCCCCTCAGTGAGCAACTCAGGTGTTGCCATCGAGTATCGGCCGGGCATCATCCCGAACGGGGGTGGCTACGCTCCATCAGCCATCGGCTTCAACGCGCCGAAGGTGAAGACGTTGCTCTATGGCCAAACCCGTGAGGCCATATCAAGGAAAAAGAGAGCCGCTTCATCGGCTGCGGGTCCATTGGCTGCACCTGCAAAGAAACAGAAGAAGTCGAAGCACGCTGTACCAGCCGACAGCCTACCTTCTCTCGACCCAAGCATTGAGGAAGCCCTCAACGAAGAGGTCAGGGACGAAGAGATCTCCCAGGCTGTTGAAGAAGCAGCGGCATCAAGCAATTCAGATCAAAGTGCAACCACGCCGCCAGCCGATGAACAGGTTCAGAAGACCCCCTCACCCCCAAAGCGATTGATATGTGTCTTTGCTTTTTCAATTTGATCTTCAAATTTCAATCATCTGATCCCTGACCAAGTTCTTTCTTTTAGTTCAAAAGACTAGCCAATCGGCCTCCTCGTCCAGCTTCTTCGGTAATCTTTAATTCTACATCTCTCCTTACTTGCTTTCACCTGGCCAATCTGTATTAACACTTGCCCTTTTTTGTAGCCTGCTCGGTCTTCGTCGGCTGCCCAAGTGCGTCAAGCGAGAGAACCCCAGGCTACGAGCAGTCACCATGCTGAAGAAGTACTTGTGCCAGCTCCTATCGTGCGAGTAAGCATACTTTTCTTCTTTTAAGAGCTTATATTGGCTACCCATGTCTCATCTTGATGACTCTGAATCCTTCCTGTAGACTCTAGCCGATCTAGTCCCATTTGATATCAAAGAGTTCATCGGTAAAGAAGAAGAAGTAACTAGCTAGGATCAGGCCGCTATAGCCGACGACCTTAAGGAAAAGCTTCAAGATATCCATCGTCATCTAGATATCAACGTAGACCAATTGGTCGTGGAGTGCGGGCCGATCCGAGCACGCTTCAATGACATTCAAAATAAGCTTCCTGAAGACTTGGCCGAAAATATCTCCCAAGCCGCATTCATTGACCTTCACCGGTTCAAGCTGGAGCGGGTCATGCAAAGAATGATCGATAGACGAGCCCAAACTGACTTGGCGGCTACAATTGATGCCACGGTGAAGAACCTTGTGACTGAGAAGGCCAAGTTGCACGAGCTGGCAGCCGAGCCATTGGCTACATAGGAAAAAATCAGCCAACTTGAAGCAGAGGAAGTCGATTTGCTGGCGAAGCTGGAGCGGTGCAGGACCATGATCGCTGAAGAGAAGCAAGTACTAGCCGATCTCCCCAAGGCTACCGAAGAGAAAAGAGCCAAGGGGACTTCCACCATCAAGTTGTTGGGAGATCTCAACAAATCGGCTAAGGCGATCCCGGGCACCGAGGAGGAAGACCTCGCAGCAATCGATCAGATCAGAGCGATCAAGGACAACACGATGTCGGCTATTCAAAAATTCCTCGGAATGTAATAGGGCTAGACTCTGAAACCTTTGGCGACAGCTTGTACATATATGCTCTTCCTATTTACTCAGTCTTCATATCTCGAATGTTTCAAACGTTTTCAAAATCCAAAAAATTTCAAAGTCCTCATCCTGATCTCTGATTTTGTATGACATATGCCCCCCCGAATGTTGTCAATGTTGCCTTCAGCATTGATAAAATTATAAGGAGAAACCATCTAACACCTGTCGGCTAAACTCAACTGATTTGAAAAATCAGAGGGGGAAAACTTGAGTAAAAATGTCCTAAAGGCGATGTGCGTATAGTCTCACAACACATCGGCTAGTATGCATCGGCAAGAACTTAGCCGAATCATGAATTGATCCAAACACTGAGTAATATTTTTTCAAGTTCTTGCTGTTAAGAGCCTTTCCAAACACTTCTCCGTCTTATCCTTCTAGCATATAGGCTCCCTTAGAGACGCATTTGTGGATCCTGGAAGGCCCTTCCCAGTTAGGTGACCACTTGTCGAATTTACTATCTCTTAAATCGATCGGCAGTATCAGCTTCCAAACGAGCTCGCCTTCCTCAAAAGACTTAGGCACAACCTTTTTGTTATAATGACGAGCCACCCGTTCTTTATCTCTAGTCACCTTCTCCAAGGCACACATCCTTGACAAAACCAAGTCTTCAGATTCATCCACCATCAGATTATAAGTCATCGGCTGTCAACTCGTTCTGCAACTAAATCCTTCTTGAGTCGATGATATTCTTCCATGACAAAACTGCTTCATGTCCGTAGACCAGCTTGTATGGAGGCATCTGGATTGATCTCTGACAGGCCATTCGATAAGCCCATAGTGATTCGGCCAATCAGCTATGCCATTGTTTTGGGTACTCAGTGATCTTCCTCTTTATCAGCTTGATCAAACTTTTATTCGAAGCCTCAGCTTGTCCATTATCCTAAACATAATGTGGTAAAGAATTTAACAACTTAATCCCCATGTTTTCGGCAAATTGAACAAAATCGTCAGAGACAAAGATAGATCCCTGATCCATTGTGATAGTCTGAGGGACGCCAAATCTGTATACAATATGTTCCTTAACGAACTCTATCGCATCCCCGGAGTTGACCTTTCTCAAAGGAATTGCTTCCACCCACTTGGTAAAATAATCGATTGCCACCAATATAAACTTGTGTCCTTTACTCGAGGGTGGATTGATTTGGCCGATCATGTCAATTCCCCATCCTCTGAACGACCAAGGCTTGATGATAGGGTTCATAGCCGATGCTGGTGCCCTTTGGATAGCTCCAAACTTCTGACAATCCTGACAACCTTTATAGTACTTGAAGCAATCTTTCAGCATAGTTGGCCAAAAGTAGCCCACTCTTCAAAGTAACCACTTCATCTTGTGAGCCGATTGATGAGTGCCACAAATTCCTTCGTGCACCTCTCCTATGGCAACTTTATCTTGATCAGTACTTAGGCACTTGAGCAGCACGCCATCAATCGTTCGATAGTATAAGTCATCGTCGAGAAAAACATATCGTAATGCTTTGTAGCGCAATTTCCTTGAATCCGACTGAGAAGGGTTCTGTAGATAATTGTAGATGTCATACCTCCAGTCGTCGGTTGAAATGGCTGCAATCTCCACTCAACTTTTTTTGTCATCGTCTTGTAGCCCGATGCCCCTTGAGCCAGATCATTTGCTTCTGAATTCTGCTCTCTAGGGATGTGCTTTAAGGTTACTAGCCGAAAACTGTCCATCAACTCTCGGCATTTTTGAAAGTAGACCATCAGCGTGTCATTCTTGCATTCATATTCTCCTGATAACTGGCCGATGACCAATAGTGAATCACCCATTATTTCGATGGCGTTGGCTTCAAGTTCCTTCAGTAGTTGTAAACCTTTGAGAACGGCTTCGTATTCGGCTTGATTGTTCGTTGCGTGAGACGTAATGGAAAAGGCAAACTCGAAGCTTGCCCCCCTAGGAGAAATTATCACCAGGCCGATGTCGCATTCATTTGTGCAAACCGATCCATCGAAAGTTAATGTCCAAGGCATGATATCAACTGAGCCGATTGAGTCATCTCTGTGTTCCATGATAAAATTGGCTATGGCTTGCCCTTTCACTGCCTTGGGTGCTTGACACCTCAAATCAAACTCTGTTAAGGCAAATATCCACTTCCCGACTCGTCCTTTCGAACTGGAGCTGATAGCATATATTTTACTACGTCGGCTTTGCGAAAGATGGTGCATTCGTTGGATAACAAATAATGTCTTAACTTTGTGCATAAAAAATATAGACATAAGCATAACTTCTCCACAGGAGAGTACCTTGTTTCTGCATCCAGAAGTCTTCTGCTAAGATAGAAAATTGTCTTCTCCTTTCCTTCGACCTCTTGAATCAAAACTGAGCCAATAAACTTCTCATCGGTTGATAGATATAGCTTGAACGACACTCCCTTTTGCGGAGGAATCAATACTAGAGGAGAGCTCATAATCCTTGATGTAGTCCAAAGCCCTTTGCTGTTGTGCCCCCTAAGTGAACGCTTGATTGGTTTTTAGCCGTAGTAGAGGCGTAAACGGCTCCATCTTTTTGGATAAATTGGCTATGAAGCGCCTGAGGAAGTTGATTTTGCCGATCAAAGATTGCAACTGCTTCTTATCCTGCGGAGGCTGAATAGTCTTGATAGCATTGATGCTTCTCTGTGTCACCTCGATCCCCTTTCGTGAACAAAAAAACCCTGGAACTGGCCAGCCGATACGCCAAATGCACATTTTGTGGGATTCATCTTCAGGTCATATTTCGTCGTCCTCTCCAAGACCTTCCTTAAATCGGCTTGTGGTCTTCCACTTTCTTGGATTTGACAACGACATCATTGATATAGATTTCCACCAGAAAGCCGATTAGGTCGTGAAAAATGTAATTCATGGCCCTTTGATACGTGGCTCCAGCATTCTTCAACCCAAAGTCATTACAATCCATTCGTATAAGCCGATTGCTCCTGAGCACCTAAAAGTTATCTTATGGATGTCCTCCTCGGCCATAAAGATCTGATTGTAACCAGCATTACCATCCATAAAACTTATGATTTTGTGGCCGGAGGCTGCATCTACCAGCAAGTCGGCTATAGGCATAGGGTATTCGTCCTTAGGCTATAGACATGATTTTGTGACACACCCTAAGTTTGTCGTTTTTCTTTATCACTGGAACTATATTTGAAACCCACTTTACATATCGGTTGGGCCGAATGAAACAACATCATATAGCGAGTGATTTCGGCCTTAATCGCATCATACATATCGGCTTTAAACCTCCTGGGAGGTTGTTTGTATTGCCGATATCCAGGCTTAATAGGGAGCCGATGTTCAACAATTGATCGGCTAAGACCAGGCATCTCAAAATACTCCCAAGCAAAACAATCTTTATATTCCTTTAATAAATCAATAAGCTTGGTCCTAAAATGAGAAGACAAATTCTTGCTAATATATATTGGCCTAGGCCTATCTCCTGTACCTATGTCAACTTTCTCGAGTTCGTCGGCCAACATAAAACCTTGCCCAAGTTTTCCATCGATGTCGTCCACGGTGTCCTTAGCGTAGATGTTTGAGCCCTCCACGACGCCCTCAAAGTAATAGTTGAGGCTCTTCGTCTCCAATTGGCTGTATATCAGAATCGGACACCTTTAGAAAATCGGCCTGTCAAATTTTGCCAGACAGCCAGTCAATGTCATCAACTTCCCATAAAGTTAAGTCGGTGTTAGCTACGTTGACTGAATTGTCGGCTATCACGATCTCTATCTTGTCGTCTTGCCACTGGATTAAGCTTTGATGCATAGTAGAAGGGATGCATCAGTTGGCGTGGATCCAATCCCTTCCGAGCAGCATGCTGTACGATCCCTTCTAATCGATGACGAAAAAAAGTTGTGGGCACGGTCTTGCTGCCGACGGTCAACTCGACGTTCAGAACTCCCTTGACCTCCGATGGATTTCCGCCGATGTCCTTGAGCACCATATTGGTCTTGATCAAGTCATTGGCCCCTTGCCCAGCTTCCGAAGATGGCATAGGGCATGAGATTGACAGCGGCTCCTCCATCGACTAGCATTTTTGACATCGGGTTGCCATTTACAAACCCTTTGACATACAGGGGCTTCAAGTGCTGATTCTTAGTCCCCTTGGGTTTTTCGAATATGGCCTGTTCTGGGGATAGCATTAGCTTGGCCAAGGTTTCTTCGACGGTGTCTGCATCGGCCTCGGCAGCCTCAAATTCGGCTGGTAATATGAACACCATGTTGACCGATGCAGAAGCTATTCCTTTGCCTTTTGCCACCCTTTTGGCACAGGTCGGCTGGACTCTCACCGTGAGGCATCATCTTTCTTCACGCACCATTGTTTCCTTGGGTGGTTTTGTTCATTTTACTTCCTCGCGGTAGTCGATCTCGACCTGGACTTCTTTCAGCCGACCCTCGCTCTTTAGTCGTTGCACCTTCCGCTTTTGTGTTTTTGTGAAAATGTCGGAAGGGCACCATTGAGGGTTGGCGATCTACTCTTCTTCGTCCTCTTCTTCGTCCTCGCCCTGGAAGAAGTCCTGGTGAATCGGGCGACCCGTTCATGGACGGAGAGTTTTCGCTGGTTGAGCTGAACGACTTGGGGGATGAATCGGTTGGGGTTCTCAATCGGCTCTTGCCTGGGCTCGTCTTCCTCGAATTCGCTGCACGCTGGGCAATTTTCCAAGGTGGACAGCCGCATCCCTTACTCCCAGTAGAACCTAAAGAACTCACATCGCCAATGGGGGTAGTAGCTGTCATGGCGACGGATGTAGGTCGTTCCCAGCCGATCAGTCGTCCTCTGATAAGGTTGCCGCGTCGGGCTTCTTCCTCCTCTTGAACCCTGAGTTGAAACCTGAGGCGGTTGTCCATGTGCCTGGGGCGGCGATCGGCCGATCGGCCGCTGGTGCAGACCATATTGATGGGCGCTGGATCGGCTCCAGTCGGCATCTTGGATTCTTCCTGGCAGTCCTTGTCGGCCACGCTTCCTTGTTGGGCCTCGACTAAGCTATGCGCCTTGCCTTGGGCCAGCATGGACTACATTAACAGGGAAGGGGTTACCGTCGACTTTCATCGTCTTAGCTGATTCTTCAAACTTGATCTTCCCTGCTTCTATGGCCGACTGAATCTGCTGGCGAAAGACTTTGCAGTCGTTGGTGCTGTGGGAGGTGGTGTTGTGCCACTTACAATATTTCTTTTTCTTGAGCTCCTCGGTTGATGGGATGACGTGGTTGGCCGGAAGCTGTATTTGTTTTTCCCGCGCAGCAAATCGAAGATCCTATCGGCTTTGGTGATGTCGAAGTCATATCTCTCCTCCTTAGCCGATTTCTTCAGCCATGGACATGTTATGGCTCTCTTGTTCTAGGTCCACTCGGCAGCTGCCACCTTTGCATCGCTATCGCTTGAATCGGAGTCTGATGCATAAGCGACATGGTTGACTTTCTTGAAGGCCTTCTTAGATTCTTGGAAGCGTTGCTCTTGGGCCGATGCATTTCCCTGATGGGGGCCAAGAGGCCATGAAAGGCTAAATTGGCAAGTTGCGAGTCTGATAGCACCAGGCTATAACATCGGTTTCTCATATCCCTGAAGCGTTGGATGTAGTCCTGAACCGATTCCTCATACTTCTGCCTAATGCTGGTTAGGTCCGACAGCTTCATCTCGTGCATGCCAGAGTAGAAGTAACTGTGAAACTGCTTCTTGAGATCGGCCCAACTCTGAACCGAGTTGTACGCAACGATGAAAACTATGTGAAGGCCGATCCCGAGAGAGACAGTGGGAACAATCGTACCCTGAGCGCGTCCGTAGCCGACGCTTCTCCGCACTGAGCCAGAAATCGGCTGACATGTTCATAGGTCAAGATGTTGTCTTACCCAGAGAATTTTGAAAAATCCGGCACCTTGTATCGGTTTGGAAGGGGCACCTGTTGATGAGAATTTTTCCCACACGTTGGCCTGGGAGATCTGCTTAACTCCAGTGCAGGTCCAAACTTGGTCGCATTTGGTGATTGAGCGGGCGTGCCAGTTGGTTTGATCTTGCAACCAACAAGAAACAAAAAGATAGGCATTTGGTTAAGATTAGACCCTACTCGATCGGCTATGGATATCAATAAATATATAATTGCTATCCCACAACACGTTTAGACCAAGTGATTGGATAGATCGGTAGCATACCGAGACAGTATATATCACTTATATCTAAAAGTACATTAGGATAATAATTATATATATTTATAGTCTAGCCAATGTCACAGATCTAATGTAAATCGGCTAGTACTCCGATAATAAAATGATATTAATCTAAACTAAATGCATTAAACTAGGATCAATCGGTGTTATGTAACTTAACAGATTGATACCGAGCTTAGCATATTTAAGTATATCAAGATCTTAATATCAAAGACATTTCTAATACATCTAACAATAATAATACATAAAAGATTATTAAAACAGGTAAGACCGGCTGAAACCCTGGCACTATCTCTAATAATAAACATTGAGCCGAATAGATCTATATAATTCTAAAGGCGACTTAATAGGTCGATAGATGCAGCATTAAGTATCAAAAGAAGTATGAGATCTATTTAGACTAATGAGAATTCCTCGAGATGGTAGATACGCCATATAATCTGAATCAACCCCTAGATTTAGCCCTGAGAGCTGTTATCTTGAAGGACATGCTAGCCGATCGATAAATAGATGTAGACATTGATCTAGATTATATGTCGCATATGGTAAATTAAGCAGTTTGCAACATCAAAATCAGAGTATCATAATGATGGAAGCACTGTCCTCGATACCACAGGCCGCTTGTAATAAGAAATTACCTTTCTTGGAGATCGAAACCGATGCAGCCTGAGAATAAAGCAAGAACTCGTCAAGAAAAAGTAAAAGAAGAAAAGGTTGGCGATGCGCCGAAGTTGTATTGATGTGTGATCGATTCATTACAACAAGCCCTCGGGTCTTATTTATACCCGATTACAACAAAATCCATGTAGATCACAGTTTCTATCTATCTACTATTTACAGTACGACAATATCCCGGGACGGAGTCCTATGCCGCGTTACAAAAGGAAAATCTACAAAATATCCTATTTTATACATACAATCGCTGTTACAGGACCTTATCCATAGATGGCAATATCTTTAACGTCCTTTGGAAACTGAATCCAATAATTATCTCTAAACTTTCCTTTCGGGATTGGCTCCACCTTCGATCTTCAATCGAAATCGGCTATTGACTGTCCTGGTCCAACTCGGACTCAGCCGATTGGCTCCGTAGCCAATTCAGATTTAGCCGATACGGCCTCTGTTTCCACAGATTGCACGTTTCCTCCAATTCCACTACAATCCTTGCTCCAAACTTGGGGATTTGCTTACCAAATTTGATCGTTAACACATGTCGCTCAATTCCACGGCATTGATAATGTTGTCGATTTTGTGCAATCCTACCTCCAGCGCAACCCTAGGTCTAGTCTGTTTCAGCCGTTACAAAAACCCTTTAAATAATGCCCTTTCGTGCCGAACAGACTCACGTTGTCAAACGCAATCCACAAAGTCCTAGCCAGCAATCGTCTTCGAGCTCTCCAGCGATTTCCTCGGCTTCCCCGCAGCATCGATCCCGCCTCTCTGACGACCTCAACTATGGCAATGGTGGCCCCCGCTGCTCCATCAGGTTCTGCTCCCGCTGAGTTCCCCGAGGTACGCCCCCATCAGCTGAATCCTTTCCTTTTCCGCTTTTAACCATAAATCGGACTGCTAGGTTTTACGAATCTTGATTTGGCCTCTTTCTTCTGATTGTAGCACCTTGTCCATCAGATAATCATCCCAAGCTTACTCAATGATCAAAAATATTACCTAGGACCCATCGGCAACACAGACCCAACCGAGTTTATCATTGCCGAAACCAACAGGGTACCTTATAGAGTCAGAAGACCTAGTTTGGTTCACTGGAATAGCACCTTCAAGTCCTGGCCCTCAACGGACAAATCCTAGCTGACTTGGTACAAAAGAATGGTAGCCATCAAACAAACCCACTGGGAAGAGATAAGCATAGCCCAATGCTTAGCCTTATCTATAGCTGACATGCCCAAAGATGAACTGTTAGTGTCGGCTGCCACATACTTTTGGAACAATTTTCTGAATGCCTTCCTTATTCAGCAAGGCCCAATGACCCCAACCCTAGCCGATGTCTTCATGCTAACAGGATTTGACATCATATCATCGGCTAGTCCCAATCGGCTAGATAACAAGGGTGAATTCTCGTTTAAAACCAAAGCAATTGGTGGCTGGAACAGATATGTTAGCATGAACATGGGGACTGGACCAATTACTCCCAGAGAGCACACCGCCTTCTTGATGATGTGGCTGGAGAAATTCGTGTTCTGCGGCTCAAGTTGTGGCCCAACAGCGAATTGGCAAGTAGTAGCCGAAGCTCTAGTAAACAAGACAAAACTCCCTTTGGGAAAATTCCTTCTCGGCGATCTTTACCAGACACTAAACCAAGCAGTGACCAACATAGCAACTGACACAACAATCGGCACAGGAGGCCCTTGGTGGCTCCTTCAGCTCTGGTTTGTTTTATTAACCCAAAAGGTCTCCAGTCGGCCAAAGCTGGCCGATGCTTGCTTCCCCCTCTTGGAGCCGACTGAGGATGATGGGGGAACGAGGTGACCACTAGGAGATGTCTATCCTTTGGGGAAGCCACAGCCACTCACATCGACTCAAAGCAATCAAGTGAACTCCTGGCCGATTGGTTCATATCCTTTTACTATGGCCTTGCGAAGAACAATCAGACTTGGTTTCTCTATGAAGACCGAACGGAGTTCGAATTACCAGTTGAGCTGAACTTGGATGAGATAAACTCGGATCAATATCCCAAGTGCAGAGAGATTTTGACTACAGCGCTCACCCCTTGCATATTCTCGACTGGAATACACCAACACCGAAACGTGCTAAAGACTTATGAATTTTATTATCCTGCATCGGTTGGAAGACAGTTCTGATTTGGGCAGCTGCCGATCGACTTCTATTATGTCGACAAGATTGAGACCCGAGGGGTGATTGACTCAAGGTTGATGATGAACAAACTAATAGAGATAGAGAGCCCATCCCTCGGCAGCTCGGGATCGTGGAGAATGCCCACAAAAGGAGTGCGGCCTATGACAAGTGGTGGGTGGAGATCAAGCAACACATCTTCCATCAACGCGCCTCCATGTACCTCACCATCCTTCTGCCAGATGAAATCCCCTCTGTAAGTATTTTTGTCTTTAAGCATCTTTCCCTATGATCAATCGACTATCGTCTCTTGCTAACACTTTAAACATTTTTCCTTTACAGACGACAGAATCGGATCCCTCCACAGTGAGTAACTCCGGCATTGCCATTGAGTACCGCTTGGGCGTTCTTCCGAACGGATGCGGATATGCTCCATCGGCCATTGGCTAGGACGCACCGAAACTGAAGACATTGATGCACGGCCAAACTCGTCAAGCCGTGACGAGGAAGAAAAGAGCCGCCCCATCGGCCGCAGGCCCATCGGCTGCATCGGTGAAAAAGCAGAAGAAGCCAAAACCGGCTGCATCGGCCGACAGCATGCCTTCCCTTGATCCCAGCATCGACGAAGCCCTGAACAATGAAGTCATGGATGAGGAGATCACTCAAGTTGTCAAAGAGGCAGCAGAATGAAGTAGTTCAAGCCATAACTCAACCAGCCCGCCGGCCGACGATCCAGCTCCACCAATCCCTTCTCCTCCGAAGCGATCGGTATGTGTTCTCCCCTTCAAACCTGATCTTCAAATCATTCAAACCCCGACCAAATTCTTCTCGTAGTACAAAAGACTAGCTAATCGGCCTCCTCGCCCGGCTTCGCCAGTGATTTCTATTCTCATCTTATTTTTCACTTATTTTTTCTTTAACTTACTTGTATTGACACTTGTCCTTTTTTGTAGCCTCGTCGGTCTTTGTCGGCTGCCCCCCAAGCGTCTAGTGAGAAAACTCCATCAGCTACGGGCAGCAACCATGCCAAAGAAGTGCCTACGCCAGCTCCTGTTGTTCGGGTAAGCTTTGTTTCCCTCTTAAAAGCTTGAATCGGTCGTCATGCTTCTATTTTAATTGCTCTGACTCTTTCTGCAGACTCTAGCCGACCTGCTTTTGCAGACTCTAGCCGACCTGCTTCCATTCGACATTAAAGAGTTCGTCAGTGAAGAAGAAGAGGGCACTAGTCAGGACCAGGCCACCATACCCGACGACATCAAGGAGAAGCTTCAAGACATCCATCGTCGGCTCAGCATTGATATAGATCAACTGGTCATGAAGTGCGGGCTAGTCCGAGCATGCTTCAATGATGTTCAGAGTCAGCTCCCCAACGACTTGGCCGAAAAGATATCCCGAGCCGTCTTCATTTACCAACACCGGTTCAAACTGGAGCGGGCTATACAAAGAATGGTCGACCGGCAAGCTCAAGCCGACCTGGCGGCCTCGATCGACGCCACTGTGCAAAACATAGTGGCCGAGAAGGCCAAGTTGGATGAGCTGGTGGCTGGGCCATCGACTACACAGACCAAGATCAACCAACTTGAAGCAGAAGAGGCCGACTTGCTGGCGAAGCTAGAGCAGTGTAGTGCCAAGCTCACAGCAGAAAAGCAAGTGCTAGCCGATCTTCCCAAGGCTACCGAAGATCAGAGGGCTAAGGTGACTTCCACCATCAAGCACATGAGAGAACTCCATAAATCGGCCAAAGCTATCCCGGGCTCCGAGGAAAAAGACATGGCCATGATCGAAGAAACTAAAACCATCAAAGAAGAAGCCACGTCGGCCATCGAAATTTTTTTAGGGATGTAATCCTCCGAAACTGTTGATGCCTTGGCCTGTATATATAACTCTTGTAATCGGCCTGCTGTGCCTTAAATATTATCCATATCCCTTTTGCCGATTCATTTGTCTTCTATGTCTTGACTGCTTGAGAAAATTTCAAAACCCAAAAAATTTTGAAGTCCTGCAACTCTGATTTCTGACTTTGTATAGTGCATGCCCCCTAATTTTATTAATGTTGCCTTTAGCATTGATAAAATTACAGAACAAAACCATCCAACAATGGTCGTCTAGATTCAGCCGATTTGAAAAATCAGTGGGGAAAAACTTAGAGTAAAAAAGGTTCAAAAGGCGATGTGCGCCATTTCACAACACATCGGCTAGCATGGATCGGCAAGAACTTAGCTGAATCATGAATTGATCCAGACACTAGGGTAATATTTCTTCAAGTACTTGCCGTTGAGAGCCATTCCAAACACTTCTCTATCTAACCCTTTCAGCATATAGGCCCCTTTAGAGACAAATTTGTGGATCTTGAAAGGCTCTTCCTAATTAGGTGACCATTTGCCGAACTTGCTATCCCTTGAACCGATCAGCAATATCAATTTCCAAACAAGCTCGCCTTCTTCAAAAGCCTTAGGCACAACTTTCTTATTGTAATGACGAGCCACTCGTTCTTTATCTCTAGTCACCTTTTGCAAGGCACACATCCTTGACAAAACTAGGTCTTCGGACTCATCCACCATGAGATTATAGTAATCATCGGTTGTCAATTGGCCATAGTGATTCGACTAATCGGCCATGCCATTGCTTTGGGTACTCAGCGATCTTCCTATTTATCAACTTGATTAAACTTTTATTTGAAGCTTCAGCCTGTCCATTAGCCTGAGCATAATACGACAAAGAATTTAGTAGCTTGATTCTCATGCTGTTGACAAACTGAACAAACTCATCTGAGACGAAGATATATCCCTGATCCGTAGTGATGGTATGAGGAACGCCGAATTTGTATATGATATGCTCTTTAACAAATTCGATTACATCCCCGGAGTCAACCTTCTTCAAGGGAATTGCCTCCACCCACTTGATAAAATAATCGGTTGCTACCAATATGAACTTGTGTCCCTTGCTCGAGAATGGATTAATTTGGCCGATCATGTCGATTCCCCAACCTATGAATGACCAAGGCTTGATGATGGGGTTCATAGCTGATGTTGGTGCTCTCTGGATGGCTCCAAATTTCTGACAATCTTGACAGCCTTTATAATACTTCAAGCAATCTTCCAGCATAGTCGGTAAGAAATATCTAGCTCTCTGAAGTAACCACTTCATCTTGTGAGCCGATTGATGAGTACCACAGATTTCTTCGTGCACCTCTCCTATGGCAACCTTGGCTTGATCGATACCTAGGAACTTGAGCAGCACGCCATCAATCGTCCGATAATATAAGTCATTGTCGAGTAAGACATATCGTAAAGTCTTGTAGCGTAATTTCCTTGAAGCCGACTGAGAAGGGTTCTGTAGATAATTATAGACATCAAACCTCCAGTCATCGGCTGAGATGGTTGCAATCTCCACTTCGACATCTTTTGTCATCGGCTTGTAGCCCGATGCCCCTTGAGCCAAATCATTTGCCTCTGAATTTTGCTCTCTAGGGATGTGTTTTAAGGTTACTAGCCGAAAACTATCCATCAATTCCCGGCATTTCTGATAGTTGATCATTAGCGCGTCATTTTTGCATTCATATTCCCCTGACAACTGGCTGATGACCAACAATGAATCACCCATTATTTCGATGGCATCGGCTTTCACCTGTTTCAGCAACTGCAAACCTTTAAGAACGGCCTCATATTCGGCTTGATTTTTTGTGGAATGAGGCGCAATGGAGAAAGCAAACTCGAAGCTTGCCCCCTGGGAGAGATTATCACTAAGCCGATGCCGCATCCGTTCGTGCATACCGAACCATCAAAAGTTAAAGTCCAAGGCATGATATTGACTGAGCCGATTGAGTTGTCTCTGTGTTGCACGATGAAATCAGCTATGGCTTGTCCTTTCACTGCCTTGGGTGCCTGATACCTCAAATCAAACTCCGTTAAAGCAAATATCCATTTCCCAACTCGTCCTTTCAGGACTGGAGCTTATAGCATATATTTTACTATGTCGGCTTTGCAAACTATGGTGCACTTGCTGGATAACAAATAATGTCTTAACTTTGTGCATGAAAAATATAGGCATAAACACAACTTCTCCACGGGAGAGTACCTTGTTTCTGCATCCAGAAGTCTTCTGCTAAGATAGAAAATCGTCTTCTCCTTTCCCTCCATCTCCTGAATCAGAACTGAGCCGATAGATTTCTCATCGGCTAACAGATATAACTTGAACGACACTCCTTTTTGTGGAGAAATCAATACCGGAGGGGAGCTCAGATAATCCTTAATGTTGTCCAGAGCTTTCTGCTGCTATGCCCCCCAGGTGAACGCTTGATCGGCTTTCAGCCGTAGTAGCAACGTGAATGGCTCCATCTTTTCTGATAGATTGGCTATGAAGCATCTGATGAAGTTGATTTTGCCGATCAGAGACTGCAATTGCTTCTTGTCCTGCAGAGGCTGGATAGTCTTGATAGCATTGATGCTTTTTTGTGTCACCTTAATCCCCCTCTCGTGAACAAGAAAGCCTATGACTAGCCAGCCGATACGCCGAAGGCGCATTTTGTGGGATTCATCTTCAGGCCATACTTTCTTGTTCTTTCCAACACCTTCCTTAAATCGGCTATGTGGTCTTCCACTTCTTTGGATTTGACAACAACATTATTGATATAGATTTCCACCAAGAAACCGATTAGGTCGTGAAAAATGTAATTCATGGCCCTCTGATATATAGCTCGAGCATTCTTCAAGCCAAAAGTTATGACGATCCATTTGTATAAGTCGATTGCTCGTGGACACCTAAAAGCTGTTTTGTGGATATCCTTCTCGTCCATAAAGATCTGATTATAACCAGCATTGTCGTCCATAAAACTTATGATTTTGTGGCTGGCTATAGGTGTTAGGGTACTCGTCCTTAGGGGTGCCCTTATTTAAATCTCTGAAGTCAATACACACCCTAAGTTTGCTATTTTTCTTTATCACTGGAACAATATTTCAAACCCATTCTGCGTATCGGCAGGGCTGAATGAAACCAGCATCATATAGCCAAGTGATTTTGGCCTTAATCGCATCATACATATCGGCTTTAAACCTCCTGGGAAGCTGTTTGTACTGCCGATATCCAAGCTTAATAGGGAGTCGATGTTCAACAATGGATCGGCTAAGACCAGACATCTCAAAATACTCCCAAGCAAAGCAGTCTTTATATTCCTTCAATAAATCAATAAGCTTTGTCCTAAAATGAGAAGACAAATTCTTGCTAATGTATGTCGGCCTAGGCCTATCCCCTAGACCTATAACAACTTCTTCTAACTCATCGGCCGACATAAAACCTTGCCCCAGTTTACCGTCAATGTCGTCCACGGTGTCTTTGGTGTAGACGCTCGAGCCCTCCACGATGCCCTCAAAGTAATAATTGAGGCTCTTCGTCTCCAATTGGCTGCATGTCAGAATTGGACACCTTCAGAAAATCAGCCTGCCAAACTTTGCCGAACAGGCAATCAATGTCGTCGACTTCCCATAGAGTTAAGTCGGCGTTAGCAACGTTGACTGACCTATCGGCTGGCACGATCTCTATCTTATCGCCTTGCCATTGGATTAAGCTTTGATGTATTGTGGAAGGGATGCAACAGTTGGCATGGATACAATCCCTTCCGAGCAGTAGGCTATACGATCCCTTCCCGTCGATGACGAAAAACGTTGTGGGCATGGTTTTGCTACTGACGGTTAGCTGAACGTTTAAAACTCCCTTGGCCTCCGCTGGGTTGCTGCCGAAGTCCTTGAGCACCATGTTGGTTTTTATCAAGTCATCGGCTCCCTTGCCTAGCTTCCTGAAGGTCGTGTAGGGCATAGGTTGACAGCAGCTCCTCCATCGACTAGCATCTTTGACATCGGCTTCCCATTCACGAATCCTTTAACATATAGGGGCTTCAAGTGCCAATTTTTGGTTCCCTTGGGTTTCTCAAAGATGGCCTGCTCTGGGGACAGTACTAGCTTGGCCAAGGTGTCTTCAATGGTGTCAGCATCGGCCTCGATAGCCTTGAATTCGGCTGGCAGTATGAACACCATGTTGACCGATGCAGAAGCTATTCATTTGCCTTTTTCCGCCCTTTTAGCCTGGTCGGCTGGACTTTCATCGGCTGAGGGATCATCTTTCTTCATGCGCCATTGTCTCTTCGAGCGGTTGTGTTCTTTTTTCATCCTCAGCCGATAGTCGATCTCGGCCTTGGCTTCTTTCAGCCGACCTTTGCTCTTTAGCCGTTGCACCTTCCGCTTTTGTGTTTTTGTGCAAACGTCGGAAGGGCACCATTGAGGGTTGGCGATCTGCTTTCTTTGTCCTCTTCTTCATCCTCCTCTTGGAAGAAGTCTTGGTGAACTGAGCCAAGCCGCTCGTGAACAGAGAGCTTTTGCTGGTAGAGTTGAACGGCTCGGGGGACAAATCGGCTAGAGCTCTCCATTGGCGGGTCCCTGTATTCGTCCTCCTTGTACTCGTTGCACGCCGGTTAGTTCTCGAGGGTAGGCAGCCTCATTCCCGATTTCGAGCAAAACCGAAAAAACTCGCAACGTCAATGTGGATCACAGCCTACACGGCGGCGAAAGTATGCCACACCTAGCCGATCCGGCGTCCTCTAGTACGGCTTGCCACGTCGGGCTTCTTCCTCCTCTCGAACCCTCAGTTAAAACCGGAGTCGGCTGTCCATCTGCTTGGGCTGACGATCGGCCGATCGGCCACTGGTGTAGACCATGTTGATTGGCGCGGCATCAGTTGGAGTCAGCTTGCTGGATGGCTCCTCACGATCTGAGCCAGCCACGGTTGCTTGTTGGGCTTTGGCTAAGTTGTGTGCCATGTTGTACTGCCGATCACCTCGCCTTGGGCTGGCTTGGACTACATTGACAGGGAAGGGGTTGCCGTTGACTTTCATCGGCTTAGCCGATTCTTCAAACTTGATTTCCCTGCCTCTATCGTCGACTAGATTTGCTGCCGAAAGACTTCGCAGTTGTTGGTGCTGTAGGAGGTGGTGTTGTGCCACTTGCAATATTTCTTCTTTTTGAGCTCCTCGGCCGATGGGATGACGTGGTTGGCCGAAAGCTGTATTTGCTTCTCCCGAGGCAGCAGATCGAAGATCCTATCGGCTTTTGTTATGTTGAAGTCATACTTTTCCTCCTTAGCCGATTTTTTAAGCCACTGACACATGATTGCTTTCTTGTTCCTGGTCCACTCGGTCGCTGCCACCTCCGCGTTGCTGTCACTTGAGTCGGAGTCCGTTGCGTACGCGATGTGGGTGACTTTCTTGAAGGCCTTCTTCAATTCTAGAAAACGTTGCTCATGAGCCATCACTTTCTGTGCAAGTGGGCCAAGCTTTCGAAGTCCTGAGTCGAAAATCTTTCCCTGATGGGGGCCAAGAGACCATGAAAAGCTAAATCGGCTAGTTGCGAGTCCGATAGCACCAGGCTATAACATCGGTTCCTCATATCCCTGAAGCGCTGGATGTAGTCTTAAACTGATTCTTCGTGTTTCTGTCTGATGTTGGTCAAGTCCGACAACTTTATCTCGTGTATGTCGGAGTAGAAATAACTGTGGAACTGCTTCTCGAGATCGGCCACACTCTAAACCGAGTTGTAGGGCAGGGATGAAAACCATGTGAAGGCCGATACTGAGAGAGATAGTTGGAACAGGCGTACCCTGAGCGCGTCGGTGGCCGATGCTCCTCCGCACTGGGCCAAGAATCGGCTGAAATGTTCGTAGGTTGAAACATTATCCTGTCCAGAGAACTTCGAAAAATCTGGTACCTTGTACCGGATTGGCAGGGGCACCCTCTCAAAATATTCCGGATATGTGTATCGGTACATATTGTCGAAGTCCTTCGGCTTAAGGCCGAACTGATCACGCATGACATCTGCGATCAGATCGGCCCAAGGATTATTTTCTCGAGCTTGCAGTTGTGGCATCGGCTCGTATTGCTCATACTGCTTGGGAGGCTGCCTATGCTGTGTCTGTGGTGAATGAGGTTGATAGTACTGCTCGTAGTTGCCTCCTAGGTACTGATGTTGGAGTTGATTCATGGCGGGAGGCAGCTGTGGTATAAACGGAGGGCCGAACACCGTTGGAGTTGTGAGGTAGGTCTGGCGTGTAGCTGCCGATCGGCATTTTGTGCAGGAGAGATTATCGATCGGCGCCAAACATGCTTTCCACCTGTACTTGGGGAAGTATTGGAGCCTCGTGGACCTGATACAACGGCTGTTGTCTGGTTAGGAGCTTGGGCGCTGGTTTTGCAGCCGATGATTATTCATTCGGCTGAATAGGAGCTCCCCTGGAGGAATCGGCTATCCCAATGGAGGAATTGGCAGCCTTGTGTCGACAGGGTCCTGTAAGGTGGGAATCGACCATGAGGGAAATAGGTCGGCCCCCTTGGCAACTGTGAATCAACCATGGTGCTTATCATCTTGTTCAACGTGTTCACCAATATCCCTGACTGGTTGACAAGCGCTTGGTGGACAGCCGAGTCGATCCTGTCTTGACACGTGTGCAGCCCCAAGTCGTCCTCCTCCTGCTTGACGTCTTCAATCTTCTTTTTCCCTTTCTTGTCCTCGCTGGAGGTGGCTCCGGAGTCGAAGTCCTCAGGGATCACAAACTTGTACTTCTGAACGATTGCCCCAGACCTCGTCTGGGTGTAGGATCGCAAATAATGTGCTTGCAATCGTTCCACCATCTGCTGGTAGTCGACCTGTTGTTCAGCAAACAGTTTGTCCATAGTCACCGAGATGATGTTGTCCTGGTCCAGCTCCGTGGTCTTGACGTTCACCATCATACTGGATTTGGAAGTTGGGGTCCCACCAGGCGTGCCAAAAGCGTGTTGATGAGAATTATTCTCACGCGCTGGCCTGGGAGATCTGCTTAACTCCAGTGCAGGTCCAAAATTGGTCGCCTTTGGTGATTGAGCGGGCGTGCCAGTTGAATTGATCCTGCAACCAACAAAAAACAAAAAGATAGGCATTTGGTTAAGATTAGACCATACTTGATCGGCTATGGATATCAATAAAAATATAATTGCTATCCCACAGCATGTTTAAACCAAGTGATTGGGATAGATCAGTAGCATATAAGGACAGTATAAATCACTTATATCTAAAAGTACATTAGGATAATAATTATATATATATAGCCTAGCCGATGTCGCAGATCTAATGTAAATCGGCTAGTATTCCGATATATTTTATAAAAAGATATTAATCTGAACTAAATGTGTTAAACTAAGATCAACCGGCTGTTAATGTAACTTAACAGATTGATACCGAGCTTAGCATATTTAAGTAGATTAAGATCTTAATATAAAAGACATTTCTAATACATCTAACAGTAATAATACATAAAAGATGATTAAAACAGGTTAAGACCGGCTGAAACCCCGACACTATCTCTAATAATATACATTGAGCCGAATAGATCTATATAATTATAAAGGCGACTTAATAGGTCGATTAGATGCAGCATTAAGTACCAAAAGAAGTATGAGATCTATTTAGACTAATGAGAATTCCTCGAGATGGTATATACGCCATATAATCTGAATCAACCCCAACATCTAGCTCTGTCGGCTGTTATCTTGAAGGACATGCTAGCTGATCGATAAATAGATCTAGACATTGATCTAGATTATATGTCGCATATGGTAAATTAAGCAGTTTGCAACATCAAAATCAGAGTATCATAATGATGGAAGCACTGGCCTCGATATCACAAGCCGCTTGTAACAAGAAATTACCTTTCTTGGAGATTGAAACCAATGCAGCCCGAGAATAAAGCAAGAACTCGTCGAGAAAAAGTAAAAACAGAAAGGTTGGCGATGCGCCGAAGTTGTATTGATGTGTGATCTATTCATTACAACAAGCCCTTGGGTCTTATTTATACCCGGTTACAACAAATCTGTGTAGATCACGGTTTCTATCTTATCTACTATTTACAGTACGACAATATCCCGGAACGGAGTCCTATGCCGCGTTACAAAAGGAAAATCTACAAAATATCCTATTTTATACATACAATTGTTGTTACAGGACCTTATCCATAGATGGCAATATCTTTAACGTCCTTTGGAAACCGAATCCAATAATTATCTCTAAACTTTTCTTCCGGGATTGGCTCCACCTTCGATCTTCAATAGGAATCGGCTATCGGTTGTCCTGGTCTGATTCGGACTCAGCCGATTGGCTCCGTAGCCGATTCGGACTTAGCCGATGCGGCCTCTGTTTTCACAGATTGCACATTTCCTCCAATTCCACTACAATCCTTGCTTCTAACTTGAGGATTTGCTTACCAAATTTGGTCGTTAACAACACCCTCTCAAAATATTCCGGATACGGGTACCGGTACATATTGCCGGAGTCCTTCGGCTTAAGGCTGAACTGATCACGCATGACATCTGCGATCAAATCGGCCCAAGGCTTATTTTCTTGAGCTTACAGTTGCGGTATCGGCTTGTACTGCTCATATTGCATGGGAGGCTGCCGATACCGTGTCTGCGGTGAATGAGGTTGGTAGAACTGCTCGTAGGTTCCCCCCAGGTACTGATGTTGGACTTGATTCATGGGAGGCGGCTGTGACATTAACGGAGGCTGCCGCTCGGGGAAGGCCGAACACCGCGGAGTTGTGAGGTGGGTCCGGCATGTAGTTTCCGATCGACATTTTGTGCAAGAGAGGTTGCCGATCGGCGCTGAACATGCTTTCCACCTGTTCTTGGGGAAGTATCGGAGCCCCGTGGCCCTGATGCAAGGGCTGTTGTCTGGTTAAAAGCTTGGGCGTTGGTTTTGCAATCGATGATTGTACGGTCGGCTGAATAGGGGCTCCTCCTCGAGGAGTCGGCTGTCCTAGTGGAGGAATTGGTAGCCCTTGCGTTGACAGAGTTCTGTAAGGTAGGTATCGGCTATCAAGGAAATAGGTCGGCCCCCTTGGTAATTGCTCGGCTATCTTTGAGTCAACCACTGGGCTGATCATGTTGTTCAATGTATTCACTAGTATCTTTGACTGGTTGACGAGCGCATGGTGGACAACCGAGTCGATCCGATCCTTGAGCATGTGCAGCCCTGAGTCATCCTGCTCCTACTTGATGTCTTCCATCTCCTGCTTCCCCTTGCGGCTCTAGAGTCGAAGTCTTCAAGGATCTCAAATTTGTATTTTTGAACGATTGCCCCAGATCTGGTCTGGGTAAAGGATTGCAAGTAATGAGATTACAATCGTTCAACTATCTGCTTATAGTCGGCCTGTTGCTCAGCCGACAACTTGTCCATTGTGACGGGGATGATGTTCTCCTGGTTCAGCTCTGGGGTCTTGATGTTCACCATTGTACTGGACTTGGAAGTGGCAGTGGTCACACTGGGCGTGCCAAAAGCGTGTTGATGAGAATTTTTCCCATGCGCTGGCCTGGGAGGTCTGCTTAACTCCAGTGTAGGTCCAAAATTGGTCGTCTTTGGTAATTACGCGGGCGTGCTAGTTGGTTTGATCCTGCAACCAACAAGAAAAAAAGAATTTGCGATTAAGTTAAAATTAGATCCTGCTCGATCGGCTAAAGATATTCATAATATATAATTACCATTCCAAAGTGCATTTAGACAAAGTGATTGGGATAGATCGGTAGAATACCGAGACAGTATAAATCACTTATATCTAAAAACACATCAGAATACTAATTACATATATTTATTGCTTAGCCGATGTCGCAGATCTAATGTAAATCGGCTAATACTCCGATATGTTTTATATGAAGATATTAATTTGAGCTAAGTACACTAAACCAAGATCAATTGGCTATTAATGTGACTTAACAGATTGATATCGGGCTTAGTATATTTAAATAGATTAAGATCTTAATATAAAAAGCAATTTTAATACATCTAGCAGCAATAATACATAAAAGATGATTAAAACAGGTAAGACCGGCTGAACCCGGGTACTATCTCTAATAATAATCATTGAGCCAAATAGATCTATATCATTCTAAGAGCGACTTAATAGGTCGATTTGATGCAGCATTAAGTACAAAAAGAAGCACAAGATCTATTTAGACTAATGAGAACTCCTCGAGATGGTAGATGCGCCATATAACCTAAATAAACCTATAGATCTAGCTCTGTCGGCTGCTATCTTGAGGGAGATATTAGCCGATCGGGAGATAGATCTAGACATTTATCTAGATTATATGTCGCATATGATAAATTAAACAGTTTGTAACATCAGGATCAGAGTATCATGATGATGGAAGCAATAACCCCAATAACACAAACCGCTTGTAACAAGAAGTTGGTATATTTCCGGCCAAGTTTTGAGCAGGGTAAACGGCTAACAACCATCTACCAACTAAAAGAAAGCTTCCTATACAATTAGTTAAACTGGATGAGGTCTAGAGTTGCCTAGCACCGTGTGGGCTCTGGTGGAAGAACATAGCAGTAATGGCGGCCGACGGGGGTGGCAAGCTCCAATGACTAAATAACTTAAAATTTGTAGAGAAAAGTAAGCTTAGGTATTGTAAATTGATGTCATCCCTTTATTTGAAGAGGGAATCGATTAGGGACAACTAATTTCGGGTTCTTCTCTGGGCATCGAGTTAGGGTTCTTTCGAACCTTGCTTCGGATTTCTTCCAAATTCGGGCAACACGATGAATGATTGTTAGGGGAAGTTTGGGGAAATAGGGAAGAGAGGATGAGGTTCAACTTTTGTATATAAATCTTGATCTATTATGGCCTATTTATAGAGTATTGAGGTCGGTTTCAAAGTTTTGGATGACGCCAGCAATGGCGATCCGGTGAGGCAGCGGTTATAAGTCAGTTTTGGAATGACGTTTCCATCCAATTGTACTTTGCCATGTGCACAAAAGGGTAAGGGTCCTATGGGGTGGTTCTAATCTTCAATGGGCGCAGCCAGTGGCTTGTAGAACGGCGGTGATATCCCAGCGGCTATGATGGTTTCTTTACTGTCGGTTCACTGAGGATAATAGCGAGGATAACAATGGCTAAGAATGTTATGATATATATACAGGCTATGGTGGCAATTGAAAGTCGGTTGGTGATCTTCGGTGGGCGAGTTTGATTTGGGGCGCCGGCTCCGAACCCGGCGGCAACCATAGTTCGGGCGTAGTCAAGCGGGAAGAAAAGAAGGGGAGAAAGAAGAAGAAAAATAAGAAAAAAATTAGAAAAAGAAGAAAAAGGAAAATAATGGAGATTTTGGAAAAGTTTTGAAGGATTGAATTTTTATAATTAATTTAGATTTAATTTTCGGGGATTTCTTTTATTTAGAAAATTAACTTAAGGTCTTTCAAAAATAAAAATCAACCTTAATAAGACTTTGTTTTTCTAATTTGAATTAATAAATATTAAGAATTTCAAATGTTTTAGCCACTGAACACAAAATAAGGTTACTTGCAAAAATTTTCTTCATACTTTTACATATTCTTGAGTACAAAATTTTGGAATGTTACAAGAGTGGCGGCCGAGAGAGGAAGAAAGTAAAAAGAGAGGGGCGAGCTCACCATGGCGACGGCAACCGACGGTGAGGGAGAGGATGGTGGGATCGGCAAATCTGGCGAATTGAAGGGCAGACGGAGTCCTGCGATACCCGACGAAGGTGAGAGAGAGGGATTGAAGGGAAAAGGGGGCGCACAACGGCGAGAATCGTCGGTCGGAAGGGAAGGAGGAGGCGAAGCTCACCAGTGCACAAGGAGGCGACGTTCGGGCGACGGAGAGCGGCGTCCAAGTGGTGGTCGAGGGTGCTTGCGGTCCCGCGAACCTGACAGCGACAACAGAGCGGCTCGGCGATGAACGGACGATGGCTAGAGACGGCCAGAGCTAGTGCTGGCCAGATGGGTCGGGCCTTGCCATGCCGACCCGGGCACGCACGCACTGTAGCGCGGCCCGGCCCGGCATGGCATGGCATGGGAAGGCGTGGGCCGTGTTGTGCCTGGGTCGACGCCACAGCCCGTGGGCCGGCACGACACGACACGACTCCTCTAGCGTGCCGGCCCGGGCACGGCACGGCGTGGTAATGCTCAGAGAGGCGACGGCTGGAGCGACGGACAAGCGAGTCGAGGTGGCGGGGGTGAGGATGGCAGGCGAAGAAGGAGAGCATTGGGTTGAGGTGGCGGAGGCGGCCGCAGGCGAGGAAGAAGGCAGAGACGAGGATGGCTTTGCGGTCCTCGAGGATGACGCCGCAGATGGGCGCGAGCACGGCGGCGGTGGTGCGGGTGTTGATCGCGTGTAGCGTGCATGACACGGAGGGGGCCGGTGGCGCGGTGGATGGGTAGAGAGGCGACGGGAGGTGAACGGTGGGTCAGCGCCCCGCCGTGGCATCGTCATCACTCTCCCGGGCGGTCGGCTTCGTGGCCATCTCCGGCTCTCCGCCATGAATCCCCTCCTCTCCTCCTCCTCCTCCTCCTACCCGAAATTTCCCCACCGCCACCCGCCGGACCCCAACCTCAGCTCCCGAAATCCTAGCCCGTGTAGCTACATCCTCCATGCCGACGCCGACAACAAGGCGCTGATCCAAATCCCGTGCCCGAACCCTAGCTTAGTCGTCGACGCGGCCTCCTCCGTCGTCCTACAGCCCATCGACTCGGTGCCGCACATCTCCTCGCCGGTCGGGCCGACTGTGCCAAACGGGCCGACCTGACACGTGGGGCTTGTTGGGCCCATGCCGGCACGGCACAACACGGCCTCCCCATGGGCCGTGCTTGGGTCGGGGGCGACATGTGGGTTGGCACGACATGACCCGCTATAGGAGCCATGCCTAACGGGCCTGCCGCAAGCGTGCATGGGCCGTGTCGGGCCAGGCGACCCGTTTGGCCAGCACTAGCCGGAGCGGTGTGGCTAAAGCGGCAATGCTAGGGTTTGATGGCGCGAGAGCAAATGAGAGCACAAAAGCTGAAGGTTTCTTATGAAAATTGAGGAGTGAAGCTCGGGGCGCCGATTTATATCCATGGGAGGCTCGGTCGTGGTCCGGAAGGGGCGGAGCTCGCGGCGGCGTGGGGAGAGAGGGGAGAGGAACGGTCGGAATTTCGATTCCCCGTCGTTTCGTCCCACGATTTGCACGGGAGGAGTGGGGAAGGGATGCGTGGACTTCGGGCGACGCGGCGTGGGCGCGAGGAGAGCGGCGGTGTGGCTGACGTCAGCTCGCTCTTTCCGACTAGAGGTAGGGGACGACCCTGATAGGTGAGGCCCACCTGTCGATGTCCTGGCAGAGAGGGGGAGGCGATGCGGACTTCGCCAGCTGGCTGGGCCGTGGCCACAGGTTGGCCCAGCGAGAGAGAGGAGGGGTGCGGGCGCCGGGCCAAACAGGGATGGGTCGGGAACGGCCCATGGCCGAGGAAAAAGGAAAAAGAAAAAGGAAAAAAAGTATTTTGGGATTTAATTTAATTTTGATAATATTATTTTAATTTTTAAAATTATTTTCTCTGCTATAAAAATTCCACAAAAATCCTATTAGTGTATTTTGACATGGGAAATTTATGAAAAATCCCACCAAGTCAATTTCACTTATTAAATGGATTTATTCATTGGGGTTTCTCTCCAAGTTATTTTCTAACATTTTTGTCGTGCCATTTTCTTAGATAATTTCAAGGCTAGAGAGAAAAATTTGGGGGTGTGACAAATACTAGTAAAAAGTATTTATGAAACATGAAGAAATGGTAATTTACTATTACATTTTCATGGAAATAGGACAATATATAGCTGTATAGAAAATAGAATTATACTTTTATGGAAATAAAAGCAAGACTTGTACAAGATGCTTTTAACATCTAGTTTGTGTGGAAAAACAATATAGTTCTTTTAGCAACATCAATATGTCTTTAAAAACTAACAATCTATGTCGATCGATCTATCTCTTTTTTTCAAAAGGAATCTATCTCTATTTGTTAGCCTATATTAGAGTACGATTGATTGAACGGTGTGTCCTGTTGAATATTTTGCATTTATAATTTTTTTTTAAAGATTTACAAAAAGAACTTGCGAGAATGAAAAATTTCAAATCTAATCTCCTCCCGCCCTGCGGGAGGCGTGAAGGAAAAACGCCCTCCCGGAGGGCGAAGAATCCGGCGTGGCGAGCGGCCCGCACGGCCGTCGCCGCGCGTGGTCATTTTGCGGGCGGCCCCTTCCCGCCCTTGGGAAGGCGTTTTTCACCGTGCACGGGGCCGCGCAAAAATGCCGAGGCCGGCCTTTTGCGGCGGCCCCTTCCCGCCCTTGGTAAGGCGTTTTTCACCGTGCACGGGGCCGCTGCAAAAGGCCGCCGCCCGGCATTTTGCAGCCCCCTTCCCGCCCTTACCAAGGGCGTTTTTCACCGTGCTTACGGGGGCCGCCGCAAAATTGCCACGGCCGCCCGGCAATTTTGCGGCGGCCCCTTCCCGCCCTCCGCAAGGGCGTTTTTACCCATGGCGTATATAAGCCGACTCTCAATCATTTCAGCCTCATTTACACCTTTCCGGATCCGAAAAGAACGAGAGAGAAGTGAGGAAGAGGAGGAGCGCGGCGAAGCCCCTCCGGATTGCGTACTTCATTGGAGGTAAATGCAATATCTCGGCATTATTTTGTTTGTTAGCTAGTATGTAAATGAAATATTAGAAAAAATATAAATTTGTAATATTTGAATAGGTATTGAATAATTTGTTATAGATTTGTAAAACAGATGGTTTAATTTAGATCAATGTAGATAATCTAATCGACGGTAACATAGGAAGAATAGATAGATCAACAAGGATATTTAATGGACATTAACATAGGTAGAATAGATAGATCAACTTAGGTAGAATGTGTTTGGATATAAGTGTAAATTATGTGAGCAGATGGTAAGCACTATAGAAAATCGTACGTATAATTTTGTTGATGATCAAAATATGTTTAGATATAAACTACGAGTGAATTAAATTTAGTTTATAAAATTTGGCAAACTGAAATGAACGATTTAAGATTGGCGGTAGATGGAACGAACAAATCGATTTGGGAAAATTTAAGATGTAGACCGAGAGAACATATTGTTAAAGAAATTAAGTTAGGCACGAGAATCATCTAGGAAATATATTCGTAGTATGGAATAAACTCGTTTCAATTTGTTTGTCGGGCACTATGGCAAGTAAGATCATATTTCGGATAGTTCACGGTGAAGGCAACGTTAGATACGGTCCGAAGGTGTAGATTTGTCGAATTTAGGATGAAATCAAAGGGCATCGATAGGCCGGGCGAGAAAACATTTGAGTCGGTGTATAGTTGGTTGCTACGTGGATTTAAAGTGGATACAAGAGTGAACACAATGTCTCTATCCGTTGTAGTTAGTCGTGCAACGAAGGATATTATTGGGAACTTATGCCTATTGATAACACCGAGTCGTGGAGACGTTATGTGGACATGGCACTTGAAAGGTCATGGCCCCTTGTTATTTTTGTTGCACTTACGAAATCGATAGCGTAATACAATGCAAACGAGTATGGCGAAGGTCCAAGCAATGAAGCAAGCTTAGAGGAGGCGATTGGCGTGGCGGACGAGGGAGAGAGAATCGAAGCAATTGTTGAAGAAATGGAGAGGGAGGATTCTGAAAATGAGCAGGCGGAGGGCGATGAATCATCGGACGAGGAAGAAGATGTCATGCCGTCGATTGGGAACAAGCGATTTCTCTCGCTTGTTATCTCGGAAGGGCAGCATATTTCATTTGAATACAAAGATAACGAGGTCATCCAGGGTGCTAGGTATGCTCATAAGGAAGACATGAAAGAGGCGGTGAAGCATTGGGCGGTGTCTTTGCATAGAGAGTTTAGGGTGGTGAAGTCTACGAACTATGTGTATGATGTGAAGTGTATGAAGGATGATTGTCCGTGGCGCGTTCATGCATACAAGGGAAAATGGAATGACTATTGGAAAGTGAGCATTGTTGGTGAGCACACATGTCATTGCCGAGGGTTGATAAGTACCACCGCAACATCACCTCGGCGTTTGTTGCCGGTGAGATGTACACCATGTTGTTAAAAACACGGATTTTGAACCGGGCTCCATTATTAAGCACATTGAGAACAAATTCAAGTATACTATTAGCTATGCGAAGGCTTGGAGGGCGAAACAAAAGATATTGGAGATGAGGTATGGCACATTTGAAGCATCGTATGACAATTTACCTCGTCTATTAGCCACCATTGCTCGGAGAAACCCCAATACCTACTACGACATTCGGACATTTCCGTCATCTAATGATTCGAGCAAGAGCGTGCTTGCAAAGAGCCTTTTTCTCGATTGGTGCTTGCATCAACGCATTTGTTCACGCGCCGTGCTTGTGCATAGATGGAACCTTTCGACTGGGAAATACGGAGGTCGATGCGCGGCGATTGGAGCGAGATGGGAACAACCGGGTGTTACCTATGGCGTTTGCATTTGTCGAGAGTGAGAACACCGAAAGTGGTATTGGTTCTTGGAGAGAGTTCGATGCCAAGTCGTTCGTATGAGGCCCAATGTTTGTCTCATACATGATCGTCATGCCGGCATGCTGAGGGCAATCGACTACCTTCGAATGGTTGGCCCGAGAGGGGACTTCCGGCTAGGTGGCGTGATGTTCGGAGTAGGTGGTGCATGCGTCATATGGGAGCCAATTTCTACAAACAATTCAAGAACAAGCACCGATGGATCTATTCAAGAGGCTATGTGGTCAAAATCAAGAGAAAAATTCAATGAGATGTGGAAAAGGTTGGATGAGGCGACAACGAAGCAAACCGACGAGCAATCTCGTTTGCCACGGTTGACGAGCTGCTTGTACCTCTTGGTCCATTGCATAATGACCCGCCAACAATGAGAAGGAGGTCTGCACCATCAATACGTAATTTCTCCCACTGGATAGAGAATGAACCGAAAGAAAAGTGGTCTCTGTTGTATGACACTGACGGAGCTCGATATGGTATAATGACAACGAACCTGGCCGAGGTGTACAACTGGGTGATGCGAGGAGTTAGGGGGCTTCCATTGGTGGGTATTGTGGAATTTATCCTTCATGGCACGCAGGCATATTTTAGGGATAGATTTAAGAAAATATCCATACAAAGATTGGATCGATACGGTTAAACCTGCTTCGATCGGTCAGACGGTAACACAACCTGAGTCCACTGAACAATTCATTCAGGCTTGGATGGAGTATGAACGTCGCGTCGAAATCGCAAGCTTAGCATGGAGGAACAACCCGCTGGGTTTCCCTAAATGGTCGGAGCGTCCTATGTGCGGTTGTAGGGATCGTTGCAAGATGGCTACCTCATTTGAACCACGAACATATGGTCGGAGATACTTCATTTGCCCCAACTTAGACAACGACTTCGTTGTACGTCTTTCATTTTATCAATTATGCAAACGTCTTCGCTCTAGTGCCTCTCTAACTGATTACATGTGTTTCTTTACCAGGGCATTCAAAGAAGGTGTGGATTCACTAGGTGGATCGACAATGTCATTCCCAATATAACGGCTTAAAAGTAACGAATGTGAAACTCAAAAGGAGTACAACGCCGAGAAGGAAAGAGAAAATTGATGACAAGCTTATCGCCCTTGAACGGTTCCGTAGGTAGCCGAGCCTTCACTCGTGGGGGATGAGTTAGTTGTATTGCATCATCCGTACCTAATGGGTTATGAAACACTTGTGACAAACAAGCGCTTAACCATTGCAACTAAGTTAACTTGGTTAAAATAATATGTTCACGAGTAATGCAAACAACATATGTACGATACCTCGAACATTTACACTTGCAACAATATTTACATTTGCATCCTTACGACGATAACATTTACATTTCAAACAATACGGCAAATCACGAAGACGGTTACATTTGCAACAATACCACAAATCCAATGGATTTGTTATATTACCACAAAATACGACGATAACATTTTACATCTCAAACAACACGAGAGAGTGGGTTGATGTCGATCGGGGCAATTAGGGTTTGGGCACGGTGAAAACGCCCTTGGTAAGGCGGGAAGGGCGGCATGCAAAAATGCCGGGCGGCCGCCTTTTGCGGCGCCCCAGCACATGAAAACGCCCTTACCAAGGGCGGGAAGGGCCGCTGCAAAAGGCCGGCCTCCGGCATTTTGCAGCGGCCCCGTGCACGGTGAAAACGCCCTTCCCGGGCGGGAAGGCGCCGCAAAATGACCACCGCGCGGCGACGGCGGGCGGGGCCGTCCCACGTCGGATTCTTCGCCCTCCGGGAGGACGTTTTTCCCTTCACGCCCTCCCGGAGGGCGGGAGAAGATTAGATTTGAAATTTTTCATTCTCGCAAGTTCTTTTTGTAAATCTTTAAAAAAATTATAAATGCAAAAAATTCGTGTCCTGTTAGGCGTATGGGCCACCACAGCAATCCGGCCCAATTCTTCGGCCTGTATGGCCTGTTATATATAGAATATTTCTTCCTCTAAGAAAAGCTGCAATTTCTTCCTTATTGGACCATTTAAAATAAGTATTTAAAGGCCTGCTTCTTTGAGTAGCCAGTCTTTAGTTTGGGACTTAGTAAATTTTGTTTACGGGTTTTTTTTCACGTTGTTTTTTTTCATTCAGACTTAGCTTAAGAGTGCTGAGAGTAGAGGTGTAAAAGTCTTGCCTAAAGTATATTTTCCTGCAAATGCTATCAATGTTTCCAAATATCTCAATGTTTCCAAATATCCTCAAAGTCATGAATTGATGATTGGGTTATTGACCCATTTAAATTAAATCAAATAAATTCGAAGGCCCATTAAATGTTAAGAGAATATGTGTTTACTCCGCATGGGAAATTAACAGAAAGCAACTTAAATGGTGAAAATGGTTTACACAAATTGTGAAGTCGGAAAGAGATTTGAGGGAAAAATTTTACGTTGGGTTGTGGCTTAGACATGGCTTTGTCATTTACTATACTGACTGATTGTGGAGTAAATAAACCGTTTACATTACACAGTTGGTTCTAGAGTAAATGGAAGTGGCCCTTGCCCTTTGCCTTTGAATGTTATTTAAACTGAAGTAGACATGGAGAATAAATGGATGGCTATTACGTGAGTAATTAGTTGTCCATTACTTGAGTTACTGACCATCCATTACTCTTCCTCTCCCTAACTCTTACTCTTCGTATTCTTGAGTAATTCTATACAAATACTGGTTACTCATTCTGTCATCATGTTTAATTAACTATCCATTAATCTTCCTCTCCCTAACTCTTATATTTTTCGTATTTTTTAGTAATCCTATATAAATGACTGGTACTCATCATATCATGTTTAAGTGAGTTTTTTCTTGAATTCCTGCAGTAAACACAACCACATCCGCTCTAAGCTGTTGTTAGTGATTCCTGATCCAAGATATCTGTGGGCACGGGTTTTTTTTGGATGAGCAGGCCTCTGAACTTCATCCCGAGAGCATTCGCGTGACTGCTCTCTGTTTCATCTTCCTCTTTTGCACGGCGTCGTCTTCTTTCTGATGCTCATGATCATGTCGACCGTCAACCTCAACACCGAAAGAGTTAACATTGACACCAGAAACGTCAACACCAACACCGTTATTGGATCCAGAGTGTTCTCCAGTATGTTTTTTTCCAGTGTAATATTTTATTAAATGATACTATTACCTCTATTAACATGTTTTGTTTAGCATTAATTTTGGATCACTTATCTACATACAGATCATGGTTATTTTATTGTTTTTCTATATTAAATTATACTGATTAATAACAAGATTTCCAACAACTTTTATATCCACATTCAACTTATGCATTGAGAAAAAAAGTACAAATATGTAGTATGTGAATAGAACAAAACCAAGTTAAGTTGGCTCCGATGTAGTAAGAAACTTTAGATGGCCACATCCATACTTTGGGTAAAAAACACATATTTTTATTTTATTTCTGCAGTTTTGACAAACGAGTCCTGACTGTCCGAGAACACAAGCTGATCCTATGCATAGCGATACATGATAGTACAATAATAGTTCATCTCATCAAATATTTTCTAAAAAATACGGCCATTTAAACATCATAAAAAAGAAACACCGGATATGCCTCAAATGCCTGTAGGCTTAAAACCCACTTCGCTGTGAGATCCGAGGAACGCGACCATAGTTAGGAGTACAAGTTGTGGCCAAACCAAAATGGGTCAGGAAGAGTTGACTCGGAGTTGAGCAGAGTCACGCCGTGGTAGAGCCCATTGTCCCGCGCTAGCTAGCCGCCAGAAGCTGCAGTCCCAACAACACACGCGCACAGGCGGTCACTGCCACTGCTCGCTGCCGAGGGCGTGGCCATTGAAGAAAAAGCTCAGTAGACATGGCACCTTTTGGTCATATTCTCACGTACACGTACGGGGCGGAGAGGCAGGCAGCTGCTGCCCCCACCGGAAGAAGCAAACAAACAATCGCTGGCTCACTTGCCCGGCTTTACTCCCTTTTACCGTACGTCTCCCTGCGCAGTGGCGCCGGGGAGACGGGGGACACGCCCGGCCGCGCTGTGGAGAGGGGAAAAGGAGCCGAGATGAAAGGAGCTCATCATGACCCATGGCCCATGCCTCCTGCCCCGTCGTCGCACGTGCTCCTGCCACTCTCTGGCCCCGTCAGTCCCATCTATACCTTCCTGACACGGCTAAAATCCTGTAGTGGTAGTCACAGCGAGCTCTGTAGTGGTACTCACACGTAGGGATGAAAACGGACGGAAACGGACGGAAAAATCTTATTTTTACTTTCGTTTTTATATTATTTAGCGAAAACGGGATTCGGTTCAGAAAATACGGGTTTGAAAACGGAATCGGAGTATACGGGTGCACGGAAACGGTCGGAACCCGAAACTTAAGTCAGAATTTACATATCTTCTAACCACGTCTTGTTCGTTCTTTTGATAATTAATAAGATATTAAGATAATTCTACCAACCAGTCAAAATTATAAGATAATTGATATGAACGGTCTATGATGACATACAATTATTCACTTCAAATCAAAAGGATCTCGATGGATGGATTATATGGTAGGTTTTGTTTAGATAGGCATAGACGATCGGGCCTTCGAGACACAAATATTCATGAGCCTAAAATTCGGATTAAATCCGGATACAATCCGAAAATATTCGGATTAAATACGAAATTCGCAAAACGGACGGAAAAATATCATTTCTACTTGTTCCGTTTCCATATTTTTTCGAAAATACGGAAACGGTCGGGTTAAATGTAGAAAAACGGACGGGTCGGGCGGGAAAAATTCCGTCCGTTTTCAACCCTAGTCACACCGAGCTCGATTGCATTTCTTGACATAAATATTAATTTGAAACACTGAACTAATTATAAAAATAATTATAAAATTAATAATGTTTGAATATTAATTTGAAATACTAAACGTGAATTAACTATAAAAATAATTATAAAATTGATGGTTAATTCGCGAGACGAATCGTAATATGATATCATCAAATTATGGCATAATTAGGCTTATTAGATTTGTCTCGTCAATTAGCCACCGATTATAAATGCGTTTTGTAAATAATCTATATTTAATACTATAAAATATCATCTAAATATTCGATGTGACAAAGACTAAAAAAGTTTAGTCTCATCCAAACAGTCCTTGTGGGTGTTTGGATGGAGAGACTAAACTTTAATTCGTATCACATCAGATATTTGGACATTAATTTGAAGGACTACACATGAACTAATTATAAAAATAATTCTAAAATCTAAAGATAATTCGTGAGACTGATCTATTAAGCCTAATTACTCCATGATTAGCAAATGTTAGTTGTAGCATCACATCATTAAATGCTCATTAGATTTGTCTCGTGTCTCGTGAATTAGCCATTGGTTATGAATATGTTTTGTAAATAGTCTATATTTAATACTTCAAAATAGTATCTAAACATACAATTTGACATAGAGTAAATTTTAGTCCCACGAACCAAACACCCCCTAATTCAGCCGTGCAAAGCTATAGCCGTACGAAGTACTAGTTGTTGAGTAATTAGGCTTGGCCCATTTAATTAATTTCGAGGTCCACGAAAAATGCTGAAAATAGTTTAGTATCATACGGAAAAATTCGGGAGAATTTTCACTGGCTTAAATAGGTGGACTCGATGACTACCATTTGAGAAGCCGAGAGAGAATAGAGGAAGGCCACACATGCTCGCCTCGCAGAGCCGTGGCCCGAGTTCATGCTTTTGTGCCTATATAAGCAGAGGAGTTTTATGGCATGGTAGATACAGACAACAACCAGAGATCATTGCTACTGCTCACTCTGCTGATTTGTTTCGACTACTTTCTGGCTACATACGATCTGCTTCGCCAACTTCCTGGCTACGTACAATCTGTTTCCCGGTGGCTGGTCATTCTGCTTCCACTTGACCAAAGTTAATGTGTCAATCACTAAAAAATGCAAGTTTGGACCTAAAACAGTTGATTGTATCTTTCTTGGTTGTGCTTTTCATAGTGTTGGTTATAGATTTTTAATAGTAAAATCTGGAGTGTCATACATGCATATTGGCACAATCATGGAGTCAAGAGACGCTTCATTTTTTGAAATCATTTTTCCTATGCGAGAGGATTATAGCAATACTAGTCAAGAATTTATTACAATGATGAACTAACCGATGTGATAGAACACAATGAACAAACATTTATGAGTAATCGAAAGGAGGATGACAATGAAGCTCCTAAAAGGAGTAAGAGATGAATGACTACAAAGTCCTTTGGTGTTGATTTCATTGTGTGTCTTATGGATGATACTTCCAAAACCATTGAATAGACATATTCCTCTCCTAACGTTGACTATTGGAAGGAAACAAAACGATCAAGAGTGAGATGGATTCTATTGTGTCTAATGGAACTTGGGAGTTGTTGATCATCCTTATGGATGTCAACCTGTAGGGTGCAAGTCGGTGTTTACTAGGCCTGATGGTACGATTGAAAAGTACAAGGCGAGGCTTGTGGCTAAGGGTTATACTAAAAAGAAGGAGAAGATTTATTTGATACTTATTCACCGGTTGCTCAATTGACCACCATTCGAGTATTACTTTTCTTAGCAACTTCCTATGGTCTTCTCGTTCCTGAAATAGATGTTAAGACAACTTTTCTTAATGGAGAGTTGGAGGAAAAGATATATATGGATCAACCAAATGGATTTGTAGCAAAAGAGTCAATAAGGAACGGTGTGCAAGTTATTGAAATCTTTGTATGGCCTTAAGCAAGCACCTAAGCAATGATATGAGAAGTTTGATAGAACTCTCATGTCTGTTGGCTTTGTTGTGAACGAAGCCAACGAGTGTGTACTATCGTTTTGGTGAGGGTGAAGGAGTGATATTGTGCTTGTATGTTAATGACATACTAATTTTTGAAACAAACATTAATGTGATTAAGCAAGTTAAAGAGTTTTTTCTCAAAATTTTGAGATAAAAGATTTGGAAGAGGCTGATGTTGTCACTAATATAAAACTAGTAAGAGAAGGTGATGGTGGGGTTACACTTTTGCAATCCCATTATGTGAAATGTTTTAAGTCGCTTTGGTTATAGCGAATGTAAACCTGTTGCAACATCTTATGATGCTAGCGTGATATTAAGAAAAAACAAAAAGGATAATGAGAGATCAGCTGAGATACTCTCAGATTATTGGTTCACTTATGTACTTGGCTAGTGCTACGAGACCTGACATCTCGTTTGCTGTGACCAAACTAAGCCAGTTTGTGTCAAATCTGGGAGATGATCATTGGCATACTCTAGATAGAGTGTTGCGCTGTTTAAAGGGCACTGTGGACTATGGAATACACTATACCAGGTATCCAAGGGTACTAGAGGGATATAGTAATTCAATTGAATTTCTGATGCTAATGAGATAAAAACCATGAGCGGGTATGTGTTCACGTTTTGAGGTGTCACTGTTTCCTAAAAGTCTTGCAAGCAGACCATCTTAACGAGGTCAACTATGGAAGCATAACTCACAACGTTAGATATTGTCACTATTGAGGCTGAACAGTTTCGTGAACTCCTAATGGTTTTACCGGTGGTTGAAAAACCTATACCGGCTAACCTAATGAACTATGATAATCAAACGATGATTGTCAAAGTTAACAGTTTGAAGGACAACATGAAGTCATCTAGACATGTGAAGAGGCGGTTGAAATATGTCAGGAAATTGAGAAACTCCGGAGTGATAGCCTTGGATTATGTCTAGACGGTTAAAAACCTGACAGATCAATTTACAAGGGTCTTTTATGAAATGTGATAGACAATGCATCTAGGGAATTGGGCTTGAAACCCATCATTTTAGTCATGCTTTGGTGGTAACCTTTCTTTTGTGATCGAAGATCCCGTGAATTTGGATGACGAAAAAAGCCATTGAATGCCGAGCGAAGACAACCTTTAATTAGGCTCATTCCTGTGAAAGTGCATTTCTCTTCAAAACTATAAGACAGGTTGGCCTTTTCCCTTAATGTGATCCGAGTGGCTTTGTTAAAAGCAGAAATGTTGTCCTACAGAACATCTTAGAAGGATTGCACCTATATGAGTTCGACTACTAATTATAGTTTATGAGATTTGGGTAATCTCAGATATTCATGAAAGGCCTAGAGTAGACTTATATGCTCCAAACCGCGAGAACGATTTAAGCAGCCTAGTATCAGAAACATTGCCCTCGCAAAGCTTGTTCGGACAAAACTATCAATTCAATGCTTAGTCCATTGATTAGTTGTGAATGAGTATAAACCTTTGCTCTAGATGGATGTTCAACTTAACATTCTCCATCGAAAATACTGGTATATTAAAAGCAACAGTGATAATGAGAGCATTTTTCGTGCGCGTGAAATTTGGTGGGGATTGTTGAGTAATTGGGCTTGGCCCATTTAATTAATTTCAAGGCCCACAGAAAATGCTAAAAATGCTTTAGTACCATATGAAGTATTCATGAGAATTTTCACTGGCTTAAATAGGTGGACTCAATGACTACCATTTGAGAAGCCGAGAGAGAACAGAGGAAGACCACACGTGCGCGCACGTGCTCGCTCGCCTCGTCGAGCCGGGCCGTGGCCCGGCCCAGTCCATGGTCCTTGGGCCTTAGGCCTTGGGAAAGGCCTGGTTTCCCTTCCTGGTTAATGGTGCAGGATTAATATGTCTCTTCTCCTTTCTTGTTAATGGTGGCCATGTCTTTTCTCCTTCTTGGTGACTCTTCTCCTTCTGCTTTTGTGCCTACATAAGCAGATGAGTTTTGTGACATGGTAGATACAAACAACAACCAGAGCTCACTGCTACTGATGCCTTTCTTTTCCATCATAAGCTTTGCACACAGAAATCTTGCGAGAGCAGACCTCCAAAACTCCTCCCATCGAGACACTTGCACGAGTAGACAGGAAATTGAGTTTTTAGGGCGTACAACCTTGCGCGACTACTCGCTCTGCTGATTTGCTTCGACTATTTCTCGGCCTATGTACGATTTGCTCCCCTGTGGTTGGTCGTTCTGCTTCCACTTTTTCACCTTTGCGATGTTTGCTTCTACAACTCCGGTAAACAACGCGTCTCCGATAAACAATCCTCCTGTTGTACCTGCAAATGCTCATGCTCCAGGCTATATATTCATCTCTAGCATTCTTCTGTTCGTTGTGTTCATATTTAAATGTGATTTAAATATGAATACTTTCTTCAATATTTGCTTGTGCATCATATTTTCTATTTTAGTGATTCACTTGTAAAGTTTGAAATTAAAATATGTCATAAAATGCATAATCTTCTAACAGTAGTAACATGACTAATACTCTATTGCTAGCTCAGGAGGAGGGGTGCCTTTGAGTCAATATCAAAAATTTATGGAGAAATTTTATAGAATCTAAATTTTATTAAATCTTTTGTTTGGCTTTTTCATACAAAGAATTATAACTTTTCATGTCCTACAATATTCTTATGAAATAGTTCATTGCATTGTATTTAAATTTTGAAGAAAACTTAATAAGAACTTTAATAGATTGGAAAATTTTCTTTTAGTCTATCTCTTTTATTTGATTTTGTGTTTTTTTCTATGGCTTAACCAAATGACTATTTCTGTTCTTTTCAAATGTTTTACAATAATATATTCTGTACTTATATTTTTATGTTTTTTATTTTTTTGTTTTTTAATCCTGAGTTTCTAAGAAGTGTAGATGGTTGATGCGTTGAAGCGAGGGAGGGACATACTATTGCCCACGCGGCCACGCAGGAGAGGCCAACGTCGACGCGGTCACGAGAGTGAGGGGATGCATGATGGCCGGCGACTTGGCGGTTAGGTGATGATGTACGCATGGGCGGGGAACAGAAGAATGGCAGTCTGCAACTCTAGCTAGTACTCCTAGCTCGTAGCAGTAGCTCGCTGAGGCGTGCCGTGCACCCACCGGGAGCAGCTACCTGCTGATCTGCGCGCATGTGGCCGGCCGGCTTTGTCTGCCCGCGCGGTGCACGGGCATCGTTGTGGGAGTGGGAATTCATGAACTGGGAGAGGCACGCACAAGCACTGCGGGTGGCAGGCAGCGTGCAGCCGAGAGGATCCAAAGGGGCCGTACGTGTGGAGCGGGCCATCATTACCCACCCAACGTGCCGTGTTGACCTTTAATTTTGTTGGAGCAGGGCTAAACACTGTTAGTACACGACGACTTGCCGATCGAGGTTACAGAACATGGCCGTCGTTCTGCGGATAGTAAAACACCGGTGATGCGAGCAGGGACAGGCAGAACAGGTAATTAATGCGAGTGGTTTTATGAAATAGTACTACTGTTCGATGGGCTGTGCCGGGCGGGTGTTCGAGCCGCGTCGGGCCGGGCACGGTCAGGGACACGGGCCGGGACGAGGGGGAAGAGATAGCGACGTATCCGCGGCGCTGTCGGGGGAGGACGGCCACTCGTGTCGGCGGTTTCGCGTCCACGCTGCACCCCAACCTCTCGGCCACTCGCGCCTTAAACTTGCGTAATCCACGTACTTACGCTTTGCCAGTCTTTCTTTTCTCCTTGTCTTGGACGTTGGACCGGACCTGACGGACCAAAACCAAACACACCCCGGCAGTGCCGCGGTGCCAGCTCCACCACCCGCTCACGAATGATTAGTTCGTACCACGTATTGTGCGCACAAACAAATGGATCACCAGTAGTAGTACTTGGAAGTCTTGAATAGGAGTACAACCAATACGGTACTACTATACGGTTTCGCGGACTGCTCATCGTCACCAACACAGTACAATACTACTCCCTCCCTCCCTGCAAGTATAGTACCTTTCGTTTTTGACTTTGCCCTGCGAGCCATGTTCGATTGCAACCGAATCTACTGTGCTGACTGCTGGGCCAAACCCCATCTTGCTCATGTCATCCGCCTGGGTGTGCTCAAGCTAGAATCGGCTTCTGCAGCACAAGACGACCCCGGGGCCAAAGACCAGCGACCAGAATACAAACGCCAGGAGACAAGAGGACAACCGGACAAGGCCACAGAAAAGAAAGGAGACGCGAAAAAAAATATTAGAAAAAACAATAGGGAGCTTGGGCGGAAAAAAATCCGGTCGAAAATCCTCCCGGTCGGCCACTTTTAATTAACAAGTAGTCTCCTCCACCACACCACTTGCCTCCAAACAAAAACCAAACCTGCCTCACCTGACCTGACCTGACCTCCTCCGCCTCTCTCCCCACCCCAACTCTTCCCAATGTCGCCGCCCCTCGAGCCGCACGACTACATCGGCCTCTCCGCTGCGGCGGTGGCGTCCCCGACGCCGAGCTCGTCTTCATGCTCGTCCTCGCCGAACCCCGGCGGCGGCGGCGAGGCCGGTGGCCCGCACCTCACGCTCCGCCTCGGCCTCCCGGGGTCGGAGTCCCCCGAGCGGGAGGTCGTCGCCGCGGGGCTCACCCTCGGGCCTCTGCTCCCCACAAAGGCGGCCTCCAAGCGCGCCTTCCCCGACTCCTCCCCGCGACACGGCGCCGGCTCCGGCTCCGTCGCCGCCGCATCAGCTGCCCAGGACAGGGCGGCCCCCTCTGCTCCACCGGCTGCGAAGTAAGATTCGGTTCGCGAAAGGCTTTAGCTTGAGACTGGATGTGTGGGGTGTTTGCGTGTTGTGCTGGTACTGATCGGCGGTGGCGCTGTGGAGCCCAGGGCGCAGGTGGTGGGATGGCCGCCCGTGCGGAACTACCGGAAGAACACGCTGGCGGCGAGCGTCTCCAAGGGCAAGGGGGAAGACAAGGGCACGGCTGAAGGGCCCCCTCTCTATGTCAAGGTGAGTATGGATGGAGCCCCGTACCTCAGGAAGGTCGACCTCAAGATGTATTCTAGCTATGAGGACCTCTCCATGGCTCTCGAGAAGATGTTCAGCTGCTTCATCACTGGTTAGCCCCCGCCTCAAAGATTCTCTCTGATGTGTGTCTTGCTCGTAAAATACACCATTTTAGCTGGTGGTAGTGTGCGTAAGCATGCCACTGACATTTTAAGAAGGGGAATTTGATCCAATGCCTGAAGTGTGAATAGTGCTGCAGATTTAGCTGTAAACTTTGAAGGAAAAATATAAACATGTACTGGCAAGTTTGGCTCCTTAGCTCAATTACTCGTCAACCATTCCATAGCTTAATGATCCTGGAAATATAGGATTTAGACAATGCCATGGTTGATGGTTCTCAAGGCTAAAGTATGAATATTTGAAATGCAAAATATCATACAACATTTTGAGCTATTCTTTGCATATTGTTCAATAGTTCTAACCACTTCACCGTGTTCGATAGCTAATACATTCCGATTTGTATCCACACTCTTTTATGCTGCTTAGCTTTAGCTTTTGTGATTATGCTTATACCATGCCTATGATTTTAAAGGTCAAAGCGGTTTGCGTAAATCATCAAACAAAGATAGGCTTACTAATGGTTCAAAGGCTGATGCCCTCCAAGACCAAGAGTATGTCCTTACATATGAAGATAAGGATGCTGACTGGATGCTTGTTGGTGATCTTCCTTGGGAGTAAGTTTCTGGCGTTTTATATCCATGTTGCTGTATTTTAAAAACACACCACATATTATGTTGTGTTATTGTTCCCTGTACATACTTTTGCTGATGTCTCTTTGTTTCACCCTGTTCTACCAGTGTGGGTGGCTTAAGTACAAAACTTGTACTTCAACATTGTATTGTAGATCGAAGCAGAACTAGTTTGAGTTATTTTTTTTTACCATGAGCAGAACTAGTTATATTGATTTGTTAAATTGCTCTGTGGCTCATCAATACAAATATTGTGATTCATATATTTGATTAACTAACTGTTCACTATTAGGAACACCATCTTCACCTTTACAGTACATTGTTCTTGTAGGACCAATAGTTCAATAACATATAAATAACCTTTTACGAATTATATATTTTTTAACTAAAGTACTGATCTTAATGCAAATGACGTCTAAATTACATCTACTTATTGCATAATATTTTAAAGAGCAAACTTCTCATTTTCTTTCCATTGCGTTAATTTATTGGGCTATGATGTGTCAATCTGTTACCTGCCCCACGCTGTGTTTGGTCTGACCATTTTGAGACATTGTTCTGCACTAAACTTCAAATCACCTCTGCACACTATCTGCTCAAGCAGTCTTGATATCATTGACCATAAACATATGTAGGGGGCATTGGATCTACTTAGGTAGCTTAGATTTAGTAATTTTCCCAGATTAATGTCACAACCCGAGGCCATGATGGGATAAACACCGTTGGGAGGATAGCCATATTGAAGGAGGGGAGATTAGATTAAATTTGATTCATTATCCATTGCTTAACCCGAATTAGGATACAATCCATCCATCCGTATATAGATGGAGAGGACCTAGTCTAATCCTATTTAACAGACTACCAACTGAGCTACATTACCATACCGACTCTATCCAACTTACATGACCATGTATGGGTCTATCTAACAAACTCTAACCAACTGAACTGAGCTACATTGTCATGTATGGAGAGATGATAATGCACAGGGCTAACCTGTATGGAGAGATGATAATGTACGGTGTTAACCTATCTAACAGACTCTAGACAACTGAGCTACATTAAGTGTACGGAGAGAGAACAGGGGTTACGGTAAACAACTGATTATATGGTATTACAGTGTACGGAGAGAGGACAGGGGTTAACCTATCCAATAGACTAATCAACTGAGCGACATTACCATATACCTATACTCGAATCAACTGAGCGACATCACTATATACCTATACTCGACTGGTATTGGTGGCTATCCTTAACCCTTTAATCCTCAGCATCTCGGCACAATGCCCATGACAATAGCTAATCAATAATTTTAATTAAGAATTACAGACCTATATTGTGCTGAGTAGTAAAGACTGAAGCAAAACCTTCGTTGTGTTCTTAATTATACCATACCATATGAAGATATCCTATAGATATACCACTTCACTTAAACTGACTATAAAATTTCTAACATCTGGTCTATTAATTTTCTGAATTGCTTAGCCTGCATATTGCTGTAAGTTTCATACAGAGCAAGATAGGTGCTCCGAAAGATTTCTGACCTTAGATTGTTCATTTGCAGTTTGTTTACCACTATCTGCCGGAAATTGAAAATCATGAGAGGATCTGATGCTGTTGGAATAGGTATTTGCACTCTGTACAGATATATCTAATTATCTATGGAATATGCCTGCATTTGAATTGGATGCTTCACTGGAAATTTAATCGCAAGATAAGAAATCGGTGTTAGCTGTAATGGATGGAATCTAAGACATGGTTTCTAGTACCACATTATATCGCTCAGATGATGCTTTTGTGTATGAATCATTTAGCTCTTGCCTGACTTATATGAAGCATAATTCTAAGCCAATTATCGTGATAGTAGCTGCACCTGTTGGAATCTGAACCTTATCATGCCGATATCTTTTCCCTCTGCAAATTGACACACTCACAATGAATCTAATGACTGATTCTGAACAGTGTGTATATCATTAAGAAGTAACTTTGGCTAGGTGCTTTTGATCTGAAATACATCCATCTATCTGCAGCTCCAAGATCAATAGAGCAATCAGGGCAGAACAGATAAGATTAACCTTCGTCTGGATAAGAAAGGCAACTGATCTAGCAGCTTTGGAATTGTTCATGGCAAGTATCTCAAATATCTGTGTCTGTGTAGTTTAATGTATTCATCAGACCTGTGCATTGTATGCCTGTAATTTGTTCGTGCAATTGTGCGTTGCCCTATCTTTTCTTTTCCTTTGATGAAGGTCAAAGTCAGGTTCTTGTCTGCTTATTTGTCTAAAATCCTAAGTTCTAAATTATCCTCATGCCACAAGAACTGATGGTGGATAATGGCAAGAAGCTGTTCTAATCATTCAAGCTTGAACCTCTTGTGTGTTCTACTATATTACATGAAAAAAAATGTCTAATGTCTATTATCTCCTAATTTCTCCATGCTATAGTAATTTCTGTCTACCAGTGCACCAGTTGCACTGCGGCCCATCTGATACTGAAAACAAATGCTTACCTGTCTGTATCAGACCGAAATTTGCGGGCAATGCATGATTTGGGGTAGGCATTATACTATGCTTAAGAACTCAAAATGGGAAATATAGCAGCTCCCCAAAATGGTACACGTTGATTCCAATCTAGGCTGGCACCCTCGGGGCTCCAGATCGAACTATAATTCACAAGAACTTGATGAATTTGGCATCACTGCTTCCATGAATTTCTGAAGAGTCCACCGTTTCGTCTCCGATGGAAGGCGACCTGTCAAGTACAGCCGTCTCGCTGTCCGATTCCGACGTCTCCGCCCGGCAGCGGGAGCAGAGCCGCTTGCCCCTTCTTGCACCAGAGCTCTTGCCGTCTGTCTTCATCTTACATCTAGTCGCGGCCGCGGCCGCGGCTGCCGCCGCCTCCTTCGCCGCCCTGAGTATCTTGGTGTCGGGAGTCCGCGCAGCCGCCACCACTGGTTTCACGTCATCGGGAGGTGGTGTAGCCTCCTCCGTCTTGGATTTCATGGCGGCGGGAGGTGGGGCGCCCATGGATTTGTTGGCGGCGGCGGCCGGTGGCGCCCGCGGGCTCCGATACACCTTACACAGAACAAGCTCGTCGGAGGAGACGTTCTGTTGGGCGTATTTGAGGCCGATCTCGACCATGATCCACCCCGACCGCACCCGCCGGGGGCCCTCCTTGGTGACGAAGGAGAAGAACTGGCGCCGCCCTATCGGGCGGGGGCTGCGGATGCCTCCTCCGACGACGTCCTTGGCACCGGCCTCGGAGTGCCAGCACCCGCCGTCGGCCACGGCCCGCGCCCTCCGCTGCCCGCCGGTGCTCTTGGACCGCACGGTGGTGAAGAAGTACCACGCCCTGGAGCCGTCGCTGGCGACCGCCGGGGAGTACTTGCCGGTGAGGTCGTCCGGGTCGGCGGCGTACACGTCGGCCTCGTGGACGTACCGCCACGGGTTCCCGCCGGACTCGACGTGGCGGCGGAGGTATTTGGTGACGAGCTCCTGGTCGGTGGGGTGGGAGCCGAAGTCGGCGGCGGGGTCCGCCTCGTCGGGGCGGGAGGGAACCATGGGCGAATGGCGGCGATCGATTTGGGATCCAAGGAGCGGGAGGAGATGCGATGGAGAAGAGAGGAGAGGTGAGGGGAGGAGGCGCTGCGACGGGGAAGGAATGGTGTGAGACTCCGGGCGGGGTGGCCGCGTTTATATGGGGCGCGGTCACGCGTAGAATTCCCGAGTCCGAGTTGGGCTCGTAATCGGAGACGTACTAATTACGCAAGCGCTGGCTCGGAGACAACGAAGCGGCGTCAGTTTCGGAGTTGGAATTGGAGTCGGAATCGGAGTCGGAGTCCGTGCCGGGATTGGTGTCTCTGATGGGCTGGGCCGACCATTCTAGAAGTCAGATGTGTTGGGCCTTTGGGATTGGTGTCTCGACAAGTCCTATATGGATAATTTTGCGCAGTTACCTTAGACGATTCTTTTGGATAATAGGTAAGCCACTTTTTTGGGAGGGCTCAATTGTTGGCCAGTCTGATTTTGTTAAGGAGACACATTTGCTTATGAACTCAAAAAAGTGTGTGATGATAGCGCATGTGCGCCTAGTAGAAACCTCAATGAACTTAGCTTTTCCATGATTTTTTAATAGAGCTTTGAAGGCCATGTTTAGTTGTAAAATTTGATGAAAATTTTTCATCCAAAAAATTTTGGGTGAAAACTTTTCACAAAAGTAGGTGTTTAGTTACATATGAATTTTTTTTGCTTTTGTAATAAAGACAAATTTACTACTGTACTGATCAAAATCAGTAACAAAAAATATTCCGAGATCACATCGCACTTGACAGTAAACGCACTTTGCTTTCCTCGACGAAAGCCGACGAAATGGGGAATTTCTAGAACAGCGATTGAGGACTCCCCGAAAACTAAAGCAGACCCGATTTAGCAAACCGATAGCGTGTGAATCAACCCAACCGCCTACTGTCCCAAGTCCCCAGAGGAACGGAGGTTACCTGGCCGGACGCGAGGACGACGGGGTCCCTCATGATCTCCGACGAGATAGGCAGGAACCGCCCGCACGGCCGCCGCCTCCTCCTCCGCATGCCCCCTTCTCCTCTCCGCCGTGGCCCTTGCGCCGTCCTTCCGCGGCGGGCCAGCTCCGCGTCCCTGAGCGCGGCGAGCACCGACGCCGCCTCGTTGAACATGTCCTCTCCGCAGGCCCTGCCTTCGCCGCGCGCAAGGACGAAGAGAAGAAGGGCGGCGCGCAGAGAAGAAGAGAAGAAGGCACGCGCGGGCCGGGGGTAGTGGCGTCCGACGCTTCTCCCAAGAAAAAATTTCACCTTTTTGGCCAAACTACTCCCAAATCGAAATTATTTCATCCCAACTTTTCACCCTGTTTAGTTCAAAAGTCAAAAAGTAACCAAAATCCAATTTTTTTTATTTTTCAGCTACAACTAAACAGGGCATGAATCCATGGGTTGGGCGAAAAATATAAGTTGCGTGCCGAATTGGTTGGGAGCAATTTTTGCTTTCCTTTTTTCTAGCTTTGTCGCGTGAACCTGAGACATGTGGAAGGTATCTCCTTTCTATTTTAGTGCTGCGCGTAAACTTTATATGCGGAATGTTCAATGTACAAAGTTTCTATACATATATTTTTTTGCATAAACATTCCCCCCTCCACCCCCACAAAATGTTGCTTGCTGGGTTCGAAAATGAGTGAGATCGGCTTCAAACGGGCCAAAACGGGGTGCACACGTGCACGTGCTAACAAGGCGAAAAGGGAACCAGTAAATGGACTGATTCGAAGTCGGACTCGGATGCACGCACGTGAACCACAGCACGTTCACGGGCGAGCGCGTGCGTCAATGCACGCCCATTTGGCCCACCTTTGGTTGGGCTTGAGAGAAGTACGTGTTTCTATATTACTAACAAAATGTTATAACGGGATGACGACGCAGGGAGGGATGCAGACGGAGGACGAAGGTCCAGGCGGTGGCGCGAGAGCTTCGAGCGGCGATGCGAGAGAGGGGCGCAGACGCGGCGTGGGGCGCGACGCGGATGGGGACGAAAGAGAAGGACGCATGAAGTCTTTCTTTTTCATCCAAGCCCTCCTTTTCTTTTCAACATTTGAACTACGGGTTAATTTTATAAACACTCAAGGGTTTTCTATAAATTAATCCTTTTTCTTTTTAACTGGGTTTTTTAAATAGCCAATTGATCATGGCTAATTTCGAAAAAACCGAGAGATTTTCTCAAAATACCAAAAGAAACAAAATTTGGGTCTTTATAGATAGTATAGATATAGATTAGAGTCTATATTATTATTATTATGTTATCTTTTAACGAGTCATTCCTGTTTTACTTTGACTCTCTCTAATTTTCAAAATCTTTTAATAATAAAAAATATAATACTATTTGGATTAAATAAATGTTTATTAATTGATTTATTAACTTGAAAACTTAATTTGTTGTTCATTGCAACGTTGGCTAGTTTTAAGAAAAATGAATACTTCCTATGTTTTTCCTCTGTTTCTTGCTTTCTTCCGTATACATAGCCATGCTTTTTTTCTCTTGAAAAAATCCCAGTCCCACAAATATCAATAGCTTTGCGGCGACGCCCTTTCTCGCGCGGCCATTTTTCAAGCTTATCTCTATCACTTGCTCTTCCGACCACGCCTCATCCGCCATGGCCGCCTCCTTCCTCCGTCCTCTCCTCCTCCCGAAACCCTTCCTCTCCGCCACTCCTAAACCCCACATCCCCGCTGCTACTCCCAGTGCCGTCATGCGCTGCACCGCGGCGCCCAAGCCAGCCACAGGCTCGATCCCTAAGCCCAGCCAAGAGGAGGCCAATAACAACCAGGAGCAAGAAACCAACGCCGACGCCGCCACTCCGGACGAGGCCGGCGCCAACCCGCACCGCATCCCCGACAACGAGACCCCGCCGTCTGCCACGGCCACCACGTCGTTCGCTGTAGCGCGGCGCGTGCCGTCGGCCATCTCCCCGGACTGCCGCCGCCGGACGGCGCTGACGCAGGGGGAGCCTCCAAACTACGAGATCGGGTGGAAGCGCACCAAGAAGCTGCCGCTGGAGAAGCCCAAGGGTTGGGCCATCGCCGACTTCATGGAGAAGCTGGAGGGGCTGATGGCGCGCGGGCGGTACGGGTCGGGGGAGCTGCTGGGCACGGTGGCCGGCGTGGTGACGGAGCGCGCGCGGGAGGAGGCCGAGATCCTCGTGGCGGAGGGCGGCGTGGAGGAGCGCGTCGTGACGGAGCTCTTCCGCGTGCTGCGGCTGGTGGAGATGGACGTCGAGATGGTTAAGGCCGCCGTCAAGGAGGAGACCGTCAAGGAGCGCGTCGAGACGGCGCGCGCGCGCTGCCGCCAGGCCATCCTCGTCGCGCTCTCGCTGTGACGACGGACGGACGCTCGTGCTGGTGCGTGGTGCCGAACTGTAAATGCTCTGCATCGACCAGGCAGAGGCAGGCTGTCGCTGAATTCTGATTTCGTTCGAACCTTGTTCGGTTAATTAAGGGATCGAAGCGGATTAAGAAGATTAATTCCACATTTTAGTATAAAATTATTGCTCTTCAAATCTTCTTAGTTTCTTTGTGGATAGGATTAAGTAAACGAGGTCTTATGGCAGGCTCAGTATATAATGTCTAGGGTAATAAAAGGAAGATTCGATATTAATTATGATAGTCTCACTGATCCTATTTAATTGTATAACATGTGAGAAAAAAGAAGAGATATGAGAAAAGATATTGTTATTTTATTTTTATGGCTAAGCATTATATATATATGGACTATTTTTATAATGTATAAGGACTATTTTAGTGGCTTAAAACCCTTCCTTATTGTCACAGTGAAGAGTAGCATTTGCCATCAAACATTGAAATATGTATATCACAAACGGATGGATAGCCATCATGAACTACATGCGGTTAGGGCACTCTGAATCTTAACTGTTTTTGTAGCATTAAATTTTACATGAGTAAAAAGATAGGCTGATAAAAAATTAATGAGAAAAGAGAAAAAAATAAAAAAACTATTTCTCATACGAGAAATCAACTGTACAATAAAATCAAAATGAAAAGAGAAAGATAGGTGGATAAAAGAAGATAGAAGAAAAATGATTGGATGTAAATTTATTTTGAACAAAACCACTCATATAGTTTTTATATACTGTCTACATGACATGTAAATACGAAAACTATTTTATGGTTTTTGATTGGGATTGCCTTTACATTGCATAATTTCATTTGGCAAACATGATAAGCAGAGGAAACACTACGCAGTGACGGACGCAGCGGGTTCCGGGGTATTCTCGGAAATAATGCAACAAAAATAGTGTATATATATAGGTATATCATAAACGTATTTTACATAATTAGACCTAATTAACTCAAGATGTTTTTTCTCAACAAATCTATTCTTCTGAACTCTTGATAGGCAACTATCATAAATCCCCTAATCCTATCCCACTAAACATGAAGGACAAGATACATATAATTATTGAGTAAACATCCAGTTTTGAAATCATGCATTCGTCATTGACACAAATGATTCTCAACACGTTGTTATGGGAATGTATATGAATCAAATATAAATAATTTGAGCAAATGACTACAAATAGCATGTCAGAATGAATAGGAACCATCAAAATCAAATCTATTGGCTCAACTTGTTGATTGATGATACGGTGCGTAATGCATGAGCTTCTTTTAACTTAGCTTGTTCTTATAAGTCCCAAACACATAAATATCTCAGATAAATTAAGAATCATTACTAAAAGATATTTTAGTATAGGTTCTAAAGTCCAAGTCCTTAAAAACATCTTTTTAGTCCCGGCTAAAAAGTATCTTCAGTACTGATTGATAGTACCAACCAAGAATAATGTTAGAGAATTTTTAGTCTCAATTGATATTACCAACCGGTTGGTAACGTAGATATTTTTAATACTAATCGTACTAAAGATGTCTCAGGGTTAGTTAAAAAACATTTTTATTGAAGATGTGTAGAGTAGGTGGGATGATAATACCCATGAGGGCTAAGGTGAGAGATTTTGAGTTCAAATATCCCATATATTTTTTTGACTTAGTATACTAAAGATCGAGATATTTAGTCTCGATTTACTAGTATTATTTGCTACAACCGGTAAAGGAGTTTTTAACTGGTATTAAAGATCGTTTCTCTACTAGTGTTTATCTATTCTTCATCTATACTCCTTTAGAAAGACTTCATTAGTAGTGATAGTAAATTGGTCATCCTACGCCCAACTTACTCTCTCAGTAGTTTACACATACTATCACTTGGACTTCTTAATTAATATTATAGAACAACTAAATTTAAATGGATAGACAAATTATGGCTACTATTCCCCATAGCAAAAAAGTGGATAATATATTTTAGAAAAAAGATATGTTTTTATTTTTAGGTACTATTGAAAAAATAGAAACTAGGGTATATCCCTTTCTTCGGGTCTTAGAGTAACATTTGCCACGTCAATACAAATTTGCCTTAAACAAAATTCATTGCCAGGTGAGACACAGAATGGTGACAGCTGGCAGAGCATGGGGGATTGGTTCGCTCTTGCCGAGGCCCCAGGGCACCATACCCTCTATGGTTGCACACTTTTATGTTAAGAGGAGTATGGAAACCTAGAAGATTTACGTCTATAAGGTGCAGTCGGGCCCACTTGGTCGAGGCCCCAAGGCACCCATGCCCTTTATGGTTACACACTCTTATGTTAAGAAGAGTGTAGAAACCTATAAGATTTATATCTATAAGGTGCGACCGGGGCCTGCTTTGGTCAAGGCCCTAGGACACCCATGCCCTTTATGATTACATACTCTGTATGTCAATAAGAGTGTGGAGACCAGCAAGGTTTACATCTTCAAGGTACTCCAAGATACAACTACATGTTCAGGCAGAACTGGTAAAATTTTGTTCATCATGAACTTTTTCATCAACGATATCTTTGAGAAGCTCATCCAACATAACAAGAACTTCTATTACAAGACACGGGAGTATGCTCGAGGCCCGGACACTGTACGTGCCCTGGGAACGGAACATAGTCCAAGAGCACAATAACCTAGGGGATTGACATTACCTCAGGGTAGAAACAAATCATATGATAACTCTAACGAGGATCCCACTGGTATTGGTTGCCCCGAGCTCTTCATGGAGATCTCTACCTGGGTGTTATTATCTCAAGGCAAAGATTGTGTGCGTCGCCGGCGGTCTGAGTAGGATGGTAGGCCCAGCGACCTAATCGAGGGCAACATCATCATGCCAATTGCATTGTGGTGCCTAGAAGATTACGGATAAAGATTACAGCTAAGTCGCATGCAACCAGGTGGTGGCGAGGTTTGAAGACCCCGATGATGCCACGTCACTCAAAGCAACAGGGACGAAGCGACGTGTTGCGCGCTGGCAGGTGATCTACGACTTCACCGCCAAGCAAAGGAAATCAGCGACGGCTCTATCGAACTTGGCTTGGACCCACCAAGTTCGGTTTCGAACAGGTGGCGAGAAGAGCCAGACATAGCTATCCCAAGGCCTCCTGGCTGAGTGCCCGGGACACAGTAAAAACAAGCCCACTGAGGTAATCCATCCATTCAGTAGAGGCTGTCAGAGAAAACAATGACAAGACATAGCACAAACATTTCCTAGGTGATAATGACACTGTAAACTACTCCTTGGACTATAAAAGAAAGGGGTTATGACACTTAGAGGGGTCGAATCTTTGAAAACCCTAGAAAAAGAAACCCTAGCACAAACTAATTAAGCTTGTATTGCATACTCTTGCATCCTCATACTCATAGTCCCAAACACGCTTGATTTACATTTGGGATTAAAATCATTTAATAATACATTTCTAGAAATTATATTAAAGATAAAATAGATTATCAAGTAAAATTAATGAGAAAATTTAAAATTTCCTCTAAAAATCATGGTTGAAATATTTTTGTAATATTCTCCATGCTCTAAAGTAATCTCTGGAATTTCCCGTGAATTTTCGAAGCTCAAGAAGTAATTTTAATAGTACAAAGTTCATTTAATCAATTAATTAAATTGAAAACCAATTAAAAATCCCTTCCATGCCCTTGGGCCGTTTCGGACCAAGTCCGCTTCCCTCCCTCGTGGCCTAGCTCGCCTCCTCTCCCCTCTCCCAAAGTCTACCTTGCGTCCCTCCTCTCCTCCCTCCTTCCTAGGCCGTTGACCCGCTTGCTTCCTTCCCTCTCACGAAGTCCATTTCCCCTCATCTCTCCCGTCCCATCGACGTAGGGCCCATCTATCATCCCCTTCCTCCGGCCATGAGAACCGACCGCCACTCCACCCACGTCACCGCCGAATCCGCGCCACCCTGCTCCCGCGCTCGCGTCCGACCGTGGAGAACGAGTCGTCGCCCACATCCGTGTCGTTTCCCCACTCGCCGCAAAAAGACGTCGGATCGAGCTCTCACCGCCACGTCGCCGCTACAGCCGCCGCCGCACTGTGCAACGGCTGCCTTTAGCTCTGCCGCACTACGTGCTAGCCCGACACCCACTTTCATGTCGCCTCTCGAGGAGTCCGCCACCATCGTCCCTCGTTGTCGTTCGCCGTCGTGCCGCCTCTCCCGCCTTGCGCGCTCGGTGAGCACCCTCTATTCCTCCCTGCTCCCCTCCGTCACTCTCCTGTGCGCACCATCGGCGATCATCAGGCCGAGCATCGTTGCCTCCCGACCGGTCGGTCGGCGGGCACTGGCCGCCGCGTTGGTGCCCTGTCGGCACAATGTGTGCACCATGTGGTGCACCCACCCGCGGCTCCGTGGACTCAGTCCATGATAGGCCACCTCCCTTGACCCGTTGACATGTGGAGCCCGCGTGTCGGCACCGGTTCCCCTTGCTGACATCATCGTTACCCTTTTCCTTTAAGAAAATAAATAATTATTGTGCAATAAATTGGTTTAATTTATAGAAATTTATTTAAATGGCTCAAAACTTCTAAAATTCCTAACTAATTCATACGAACTCCAAATTGTGCCATTCTGTGGGGGTTGCTCCCCCGGGGTAGCCCACGCTAAGGGAAAGGGGTCAGATACGTCGGATCGGGAATCCTCAGGCTGGGGTTGAAAGACAGACCTCGGGCGAGGACGGTCAGCCCGACTTCTACGCGTGGTTCCGACCCAAAAAAGGCAGGCTTTCCTCTTTGTAAAGGTGGCTTCCTTAGTAAGGCTCACAGACAAGACAAGGGGGACAAGCCGACAGAGGATGATGTCACTGGGCAAGACTGCGCACAAGATGTCTATGGCGAGCGGATCCTGAAGCTGTTCCTTTTTGCTTTTTAGCTTTAGCCAGTATTTGTTTTTTGCTTTACGACTAGCTTTGTTGCACCCTAAGCCCCCTATAAGTGCCCCTCCTTGGACTATAAAAGGGAGGACAGATCGAAAGGGCGGGATCCAAGAGCATTCTTTCACACCTGTACTCAAATCCTAATCTCTCACCATCCTAATGCAGCCACAGGAGTAGTCTTGTTATCCTACAGGAGCACCGAACCTGTCTAAAAAACCTTCGCTTATCTTCTTCCCGAGTCGACCATCAGATCCCTTGGTAGACATCCCCACTACTTTCTCACCTCCTCGGGTACCCCCATGGAGGACTGCTCGGCACCTCGTTGATGCATTCAACTTGCAAAATTCATCTAAAATTGAGCTCTACATGTTTGTTTACTTTTTATGTACTGTTTATTTGGTTTTTATTAGGGTTTTTCCTTGTTTTCTATGCCAACGCATAGATTTTGCTGTTTCGGAAGATCGCGACTGCAAGGAAAAGAGTCTAAAGAAGCAAGACAAGTCACACATTCCCTCTTGATCATGTTGAACATAATTTATAAATGTTTTATTGTTTGCAAATAAATTGCATGTTTGGCTAATTACATGGGATTGAGACTAGCTATATGCTTGCTTGTGCCATGTTTACTTGATATTCATTCTTTATCAAACGTGGGTGATAATTTGACTAGCTTACGTCACTTATGTTGACCTTACCAGAATTTTGTTATGCTTAGTCATGCTTAATTACCACTAACTCATTTAATAGGATAATCAAACTATCTACTTTTAGCATCTTGATGAGCTGTGAGCTCATGACATCTGGCCATATTATATTGGTCATAATTATCCAACTAAAATATGACTTAATGATGGGTTGTGAGTACATGGTTTTAATTGCTGCACTCATGGCAATTAAGGACCGATTCGTAGGAAACCCTAGAAGACTTATCGTGCTTACCACAAGCAAGATGGACAACTGCTGAACTTGTAGTATAGCTCTTTCCTTTCTGACGTTCCCAAGCAAGGTTGAGCGTGATGGAGTTTGGATGGACCCTGCGACTGTCTATGTGGCTTCCAAATTCATCTTGGCACAATGGGGTTACCTACCTTGGTTTTAAAGTTATTGGCGAAACCTGCAGTGTGGTGCACTTGGTCAGGGGGAGTTACGTGAAGGGTCACGATTTCCCCTTTTGCAATACCATGGTGGTACTTCGGGGCATGAAAACATGTGTGGAATCCTGTCTTATGGGTACAGTTGTACACCTTTGATCAAAGTAAAACTATTCAAATAGTCATGCCCGTGGTTATGGGCAATCGACCAGCTTCACCGTGATTAGTCCCACACAATTAATTAACTTGACTTAATAACCTGGTGTAGTTCAGGTGGTTTGGTTGGGCCTGTTCAACGTGGTGTAGCATTGTTCAGTGGAGATTAATCTTGCCTTGGTTAATCAACTGCTTTCCTCTTTTAAATTATAAATGTATGCAACTGCCTTTATGCAAATAACCACAAGCCTCCCTTTGTCTCCCCTTGTACGTCTGCATCATTGGTCTGGCTTGTTGAGTAGAGTGGTTGTACTCAGTCTTGTTATTATTCTTCCTTTTCAGAAGTGTAGTGCTTCTGAGCTGAAGACATAGTTAGAAGACCAAGGCTTATACCTAAGTTGAGTTTTGCCTATGGAGTGGAGCTGATGCCCCGCTAGGATTGCCTTTTTCCGCTGCAGCTTTCTTTTCGGTGTGAGTACTAAGTGCCTCTGCTGTAAGTATTTATGCTTTATTTACGTTTGGATCTGTATATTGATTTGTCGTTTTGTATATCCTGGCTTGATTCCTGGACAGGGGTTTATACACAAAATAGTTTGGAAATTGGCTAAATTTTTAGGTTAGTTTGGAAATTTGCTAAATTTCTGGGTGTGACAGGAACCAAGGGGCAAGTGGTGTTTTGTCTACAACACGGGCAAACACGACTTAACTAAGTGCCACGCCGTCTATAACTTGGGCGAGCACATCCAAAAGTACCAGGAAGAGCGGCAGCAGGCTAAGGCCGCCGTCCTCGAGCAGGAGGAAGACGACAATCTCGGGTTCCACAAGCCTGAGAATGTTGTTTCCACTCTCGATGGTGGTGCTTGTGCACATGCATCACGCCGTAGCTTCAAGGCTATGAAGCACGAACTCTTGACCATAGTCCTGGGGCCCGAGGTGTCCCAGAGGTTAAAGTGGTATGGGGTCCCGATCACTCTTGGGCTTGAGACTATCCGGTCCGGTTCCGGTGGGAAGGCCAGCTTGGCACCGGTGGTGTCCCCCACCATGTGCAATGTTAAGGTGGGCCATGTCCTCATTGATGGGGGCGCGACCCTCAACATGCTTTCCCAATGATCTTCGACTGAAGCAAGGTTTGGGGACCGTGGATGTCGCGGGGCCACCAAATTCTCCTGTTCCAAAAAAAGGCCTAGCCACGAGCGACTCTGACATCGTCAAGGAGGTGCTTCCCGGCGAAGATGCGTCTAGGACTATCAAGATTGGCGGTTCCCTAGATGCCAAATAGGAACGCACACTCATCGCCTACCTCTGGGTGAATAATGATGTGTTTGCTTGGTAACCATCAGACATGCTCGGTGTCCCCACGAAGGTGATTGAGCACCGCTTGTCAGTGCGCCCAGGCTAACCCCGTCTTTGTCCCCAAGTCCAATGGGAAGTTACGCATGTGTATAGATGTCAACGACCAAATTTGGTAAGCAAATCCCTGAGTTTGAAGCAGAGGTTGAAGCGGAATTGAAGGAAACGCGCAATCCTTGGAAACAGAGGCCGCATCAGCTAAGTCCGAATCGGCTGCGGGGTCAGTCGGCTGAGTCTGAGTCGGACCAGGATAGCCGATAGCCAATTCCGATCAGGAGCAGAAGGTGGAACCAATCCCGGAAGAAAAGCATAGAGATAATTATTGGATTTGGTTTCCAAAGTGATTCAAAGATGTGGCCATCTACGGATAAAGCCTATAACGATAATTGTATCTGTAGAATAGGATATTTTGTATAACTTCCTTTTGTAATGTGGCATGGGACTCCGTCCCGAGGTATTGTCGTACTGTAAATAGTAGATAAGATAGAAACAATGATCTACATGGATGTTGTTGTAACCGGGTATAAATAATACCTAAGGGCTTGTTATAATGGACAATCACATCAACTCAATACAACTTCGGCGCATCACCACCCTTCTGTTTTTACTTTTAGACAAGTTCTTGCCTCGTTGTTGGGCTGCATTGGTTTCGATCTTCAAACAAGGTAATCTCTTGTTACAAGTGATTTGTGTTATCGGGGTTAGTGCTTCCATCATCATGATACTCTGATCCTGATGTTACAAATTGCTTAATCTATCATATGCGATAGATAATCTAGATCAATGTCTAGATCTATCTCTCAATCGGCTAATGTCTTTCTGAAGGTAGAGCTAGATCTATGGGTTCATTTAGATTATATGGCGTATCCACCATCTCGAAGGACTTTCATTAACTTATATAGATCTCATGCTTCTTTTTGTACTTAATGCTGCATCAATCTGATCTATTAAGTACCTTTTAGAATCATTTAAGATCTATTCGGTTTAATGACTGTCTCTAGAGATAGCATCGGGGTTTTAGCCGATCTTACCTGTTTTAGCCATCTTTTATGTATTATTACTATTTAGATGTGTTAGAACCGTCTTTTATATTAAGATCTTACTCTATTTAAATATGCTAAACCCGGTATCAATCTGTTAGGTCACATTAACAGTCGATTGATCCTGGTTTAGTGTATTTAGTTTAGATTAATATCTTCATATAAAACATATCGGAGTATTAGCCGATTTACATTAGATCTGCGACATCGGCTAAGCTATAAATATATGTAATTAGTATTCTGGTGTGTTTTTAGATATAAGTGATTTATACTGTCTCGGTATACTACCGATCTATCCCAATCACTTAGTCTAAATCCACTTTGGAATGGTAATTATGTATTATCTATAGCCAATCGAGTAGGATCTAATTACAATTTAATCGCCTATTCATTGTTCTTGTTGGTTATAGGATCAAACCAACTGGCACGCCCTACAAGTCACCAAAGGCGATCCAACTTGGACCTACACTAGAGTTAAGGAGATCTTTCAGGCCAGTGCGTGGGAAACTTTTCTCATCAACACGCTTTTGGCATGCTCGGTGGGATCTCTGCAACTTTTGAGTCCAATACAATGGTTGAGGTCAAGTCTACTGACGTGGATGAAGAAAACATCATACTCGTCACGATGGACAAGCTCACTGCCGATCAACAAGCCGAGTACCGGCAGATGGTAGAACGATTGTAATCACACTATTTGCAGTCCTTTACCCAGACCCAGTCTGGATCAATCGTTCAGAAGTACAAGGTTGAGATCCCTGAGGACTTTGACTCTAGAACCACTTCCAGCAAGGACAAGGGGAAGCAGAAGATGGATGAGGTCAAACAGGAGCAAGATGAATCGGAGCTCCACACACTCCAGGATCGGATTGACTCGGCTGTCATCTTGCTCCACACACTCCAGGATCGGATTGACTCGGCTGTCCACCACGCGCTCGTCAACCAGTCTGGGATTCTGGTGAACACTTTGAACAACATGATCAGCGCCATGGTTGATTCAAAGATAGCCGAGCAACTGCCAAGGGGTCCGACCTTTCTTCCTGACAACGATTCCCCAACTACTGGACTCTGTCAACGCACGGGCTGCCGATCCCTCCACTGGGACAGCTGGTTCCTCCCGGGATGGCCTCTATTCAGCCGAATGTGCAACCATCGGCTATAAAACCATCGCCCAAGCTCTTAACCAGACAACAGCCCCTGCATCAGGGCCACAGTGCTTCAATACTCCCCAAAAATAGGTGGAAAGCATGTTCAGCGCTGATCGGCAACCTCTCATACACAAAGTGCCGATCGGCAACTGTACGCCCGATCTGCCTCAAAACTCCAGCGGTATTTGGCCTTCCCCTGAGCAGCAACATCCTCTGATGCCTCAGCCGCCTCCTGCCATGAATCAATTCCCACCTCAGTATCCAGGGGGCAACTTTGATCAATATTACCAGCCTCATTCATCGCAAATGCAGTATCGGCAAGCCCCCATGCAGTATGATCAGTGCGAGCCGATACGGCAAGGTCAAGCTCAAGAGGCGCAGCTGAACAAGCCTTGGGCCGATTTTATTGCCGACGTCATGCGTGATCAGTTCGGCCTCAAGCCCAAGGACTCTGGAAGCATGTATCGATATCCTTATCCAGAATACTTCGAGAGGGTTTCCCTACCAAAACGGTACAAGGTGCCGAATTTTTCAAAATTCTCTGGGCAGGACAACATTTCAATGTATGAACACGTTAGCCGATTTTTGGCCCAATGTGGAGAGGCATCGGCTACAGATGCGCTCAGGGTGCGATTGTTTCTGCTCTCTCTTTCGGGATCAGCCTTTACATGGTTTTCATCGCTACCCTACAACTCCGTACAGAGCTAGGCCGATCTCGAGAAGCAATTCCACAGCTACTTCTACTCCGGCACACATGAAATGAAGCTGTCGGACCTTACCAGCATTAGGCAGAAGCACGAGGAATTCAAGACTACATTCAACGCTTCAGGGACATGAGGAACCGTTGTTATAGCCTGGTGTTATCAGATTCACAGCTAGCCGATTTAGCCTTCCATAGCCTCTTGGCGCCTATCAGGGAAAGGTTTTCAGTCCAAGATTTGGAGAGCCTGGCCCATCTGGCCCAAAAAGTGACGGCGCATGAACAACGTTTTCAAGAGGCCAAGAAGGCATTCAAGAAAGTCAGCCATGTTGCCTACGCCTCAGATTCAGATTCGACGCTGAGGTAGCAGCAGCTGAATGGACCAAGAATAAGAAGACGATAACATGTCCGTGGTTGAAAAAAATTGGCTAGAGAAGAGAAATACAATTTTTATATCACTAAAGCCAATAAGATTTTTGATCAGCTGCTTCGCGAAAAGAAAATCCAACTCCCGACCAATCATGCCATCCCATCGGGCGAGGAATTGAAGAGAAGGAAATACTGCAAATGGCACAACACCGGCTCTCATAGTACCAATGATTGTAAGGTGTTCAGCCAGCAGATTCAGTCGGCTATAGAAGTGGAAAAAAAATCAAATTAGAAGATTCGGCAAAGCCAATGTAGGTCGACGGCCACCCCTTTCCCGTCAACACGGTCTATGCTAGTCCAAGGCAAGCTGATCGACAACCCAGAATGACGGACAACTTAGTCGGGTCCCGGCAGGGATGCGGAGAAGAAAGGACTAGCACGGACTACCAGGAGCACCTCGAGAGGCCGACGAAACTTGATTCGTTTCCCATTAACATGGTTTGTGCCAATCGCCGATCGATCGATCCTCGTCCATGAAAGACGGACAACCTGGTTAGATTCATGAGGAGACATGAAGAAAGGGAGACTGGCAGGGTCTACAAAGTACATCCAAGGAGGTACGATCGACAAGAGGGGGCTCATCGGTAGCAGCTTGATGGCTTCGATCCCCATTGGAGCTGTAACTTTTTCAGGTTTTGCTGGGAATAGGGGATGAGATTTCCTTCAATCCAAGATTGCCCGGCATGCAGTGGACACGAGGATCAACCAGCCGAGAACTCCAGCCGATTTATACCCAGGGCGGTTCAGCTCAATGAAAAGAAGGGGTCTGTTCATCAACGGCTGGGCCCCATCCATCAAGATTTCTTTCAAGACGACTCAGGAGACGACGAAGAACAAGCCGCCAACCCTCAATGGTGCCCTTCTGACGTTTTCACAAAAACACAAAAGTGGAAGGTGCAACGGCTAAAGAGAAAAGGTCGGCTAAAAGAAGTCCGAGCCGAGATCGACTATCGGCTAAAAAAGAAAAAGGAAAAAACCGCCCAAGGAGACAATGGCGCGTAAAGAAGGATGCTTGCCTCGCCTAATGAGAGTCCAGCCGACCAGGCTAAGAGGGTGGCTAAAGGGAAAGGAGTAGCTGCTGCACCGATCAACATGGTGTTCATATTGCCAGCCGAGTTTGAGGCTGCCCAAACCGATGTAGATACCGTCAAAGACACCTTGGCCAAGCTAGTACTGTCCCTAGAACCGGCCTTATTCAAAAAACCTGAGGGGACTGAAAATCAGCACCTGAAGCCCCTATACGTTAAAGGATTTGTGAATGGGAAGCCGATGTCAAAAATGCTGGTCGATGGGGGAGCGGTCGTTAACCTCATGCCTTATGCTACTTTCAGAAAGCTAGGCAAAGGAGTCGATGACTTGATCAAAACAAACATGGTGCTCAAGGATTTCGGCGGAAACCCATCGGAGGCCAAGGGGGTCCTCAATGTTGAGCTAACCGTCGGCAGCAAAACTGTGCCCACAACATTCTTTGTCATCGACAGGAAAGGATCTTACAGCCTGCTGCTCGGAAGAGACTGGATCCACGCCAACTGTTGCATCCCTTCTACAATGCACCAAAGCTTAATCCAGTGGAAAGGCGACAAGATAGAAATCGTGCCAGCTGACAGGTCAGTTAATGTAGCAAACGCCGACTTAACATTATGGGAAGTCGACGACATTGATTGCCTGTCTGGCAAAGTTTGACAGGCCAATTTCCTAAAGGTGTCCGATTCTGATATACAACCAATTGGAGACGAAGAGCCTTAATTATTACTTTGAGGGCGTCGTGGAGGACTCAAGCGTCTACACCAAGGACACCATGGACGACATCGATGGTAAACTTGGGCAAGGTTTTATGTCGGCCGATAAACTCGAGGAATTTGACATAGGTCCAGGAGATAGGCCTAGGCCGACATATATTAGCAAAAAATTGTCTTCTCATTTTAGGACTAAGCTTATTGATTTATTAAAGGAATATAAAGATTGCTTTGCTTGGGAGTATTTGAGATGTCTGGTCTTAGCCGATCGATTGTTGAACATCGGCTCCCTATTAAACCTGGATATCGGTAATACAAACAGCCTCCCAGGAGGTTTAAAGCCGATATGTATGATGCGATTAAGGCCGAAATCACTTGGCTATATGATGCTGGTTTCATTCGGCCCTGCCGATATGCAGAGTGGGTTTCTAACATAGTTGCGGTGATCAACAAGAATGACAAGCTTAGGGTGTGCATCGACTTCAGAGATTTAAGTAAGGCTACCCCTAAGGACGAATACCCCATGCCTATAGACGATTTGCTAGTGGATGCAGCCTCCGGCTACAAAATCATAAGTTTTATGGATGGCAATGTAAAATTAAAGTGTGTTTGATTCTTCTATGGTGATGAACAATTGGCATCTATGATTATTGGTTTGGATATTTGGAGATTATTGGCAAAATAGATTTGGAGATATTTGGTTTTTGGACATGAACAGTACTCTGCTTGTTTGCATGGTCCGCAAATCGGGCTTGTCTTTGCTCACACATCCTCGGTTTTTCCCTAATTCATTTAAAATAATTTACCGGAAATAATCGAATTTCGAAATTAACCTGAGTCAACCTATAATTTTAAAATGCAATTAATAAATGGAAATGACATGGTAGGATTTTTCTTGAATTCTTCATGTCAAAATACGCTAACGATTTTTACTTGAATTTTTAGAGCACTCTAAGTATTTTTAATCAATTAAATAAGAAAACAGAATTTAATTAAGTCCCGAAATCCCTTTTTCTTTTTCTTTTTTTTTTTTTCCGTACCGCCCGTACGGTTTTCCCGCCCGTCGCCCGTAACGGCCGTCGGCCCGGTTCCGCCGCGCGCCTCCTCCTCGGCCGTGGGCCAAGGCCCACGCCGCGGCCGCCGCGCAAGTCTGCGGCCCTCCTTTGCGCCGCGGGCCACCGACAGTGGGCCCCACTGTCGAGCCGCCTCCCTCGCACCCGGCCGCCCAACCGCCGCCGTCGCCATGGCGCGCCGCCCGCCTCTTTCGCGCCGTTTCGCGCGCTCGCGCCGCGCGGGCCCCACGCCGGCTCCGCCCGCGCCGTCGCACCCGTGCCCGCTTTTCCCGCACGCCGAAACGGCCGTCGTCGCCCCGAAACGACCGCCGGATATCTCTCCCTCTCTCTCCGAGTCCGAAAACACCGGTGACCTTATCCCCGCCGTATCCGTGCCCGATTCGATCTCTTCTCTCCCCATTTAAAACCCCCTCGAGCTCCGCCGCATTTCCCCCTTTGTTGGCCGTCGGTTCTAGCCCCGAATCGCCGCCGTCTCCGTCGTTTTCACCGTCGGTGAGCTCGCCGCCGTTCCCGGTTTCCTTTGTTTTCTTTCGTTTCCTTTTCCTTTCCGCGCGTGCCGCGCTGCCGGCTCGCCGCGCCGCCTGTGCGCTCGCCGCGGGTCGTCGCCGCCGCCCGCCGCCGCTCGCCGGGTCGCGCCGCCGTCCGCCGCCGCTCGCGGCCGCCCGCCCGCCGCCGCCACCCGTGAAACCCTAACCCTAACCCTAGCGCCGCTCCTCATGCCGTCCGATCTTCGGATCGGACGGATCCGCACCGTCCGATCGCGACGGATCCGCACCGTCCGATCGCGACGGATCTGCACCGTTCGATCACCGCCGATCCGGCCGCTCGGATCGCGCCACGTGGCGCAATCCGCCGCCGCCCGCCCGCCTCCGCGTGCGCCGCCTGCGCGCGTCGCCCTAGGGCGACGCCCGGCGCCGACGTCATGCCGACGCCAGCCCGAGGCGCGTGGATGACGTCACCAGGGACTTAATTGCACAATAAATAATTTAATCTTTTCGTTTAGTTTAAAAATCGCAATTAAACTTCTAAAATTCATATCTTTTGAATCCGAGCTCCGTTTTAGTCCATTCAAATTTCATTAAATCCAGAAAAATGTCAAGAATCCATTAAAAATACTTTTCAGTGCTGTTTCAGTAGACTTTTTAGGGTGTTTGTTGAGTGCTTTGTTTGCCGTGTAGATCCCGAGTTTTCCGAGCCCGTTCTCTTGAAGTAGTCGCCGAGGTTCCTCGCCCTCGAGCAAGGCAAGTCATACCTTACATTGACCATATTGTACCTATTTTATGTAAATACCTCTTTTTCGTTCAAATACTGCATATGTTTTAGAATGTCATTTCATGGGATGTTCATACCTATTGTACTCAACCATAGGATTGTTTACCTTATACCATTGATAACTTGGGATCCAATGTGACTAGATGATAGTTTAAGGTTGCTTAGTCATGCTTAGCGCAACTAGCTCACTTAAGGGAATCACACTAAGTTTATTACTAAAGTTGACCTCCCGGTGATATTAAGATATGACCTTGTTTTTAATAATTTTGAATTATGAGAAAGGTGGGTCGTGAGCACATGGTTGGACTTTGGTTAGCGTGCTCATGACGATTAAGGACCGGTTCTCGGGAAACCCTGGAAGAAATGCCGTGCATACCACAAGCCAGCATGGGTAATGGCTGGGCCCATAGCGTAGCTGTCTCTAGTTAACGTATCCCAGAGAGGGTGGGCGTGATGGAGTTGGGTCGGCCCCGGTTTTAAGGGTTGATCGGCTTCCGGATTCACCGCGGCACTAGAGGGGCTGCCCATTGCTCGATGGGAATGGGGGCGAAACCTTGGTGTGGTACGATTGATTAGAGGGGTTATGTGAAGGGTCCTGTCACAATTCCTTTCCGGGGCATCGTGGTGGTGCACCGGCGCACGGTAACGTGTTGTGGGATTGTGTCTTGTGGGTACAGTTGTACACCTCTGATCAGAGTAAAAGCTATTCGAATAGCCGTGCCCACGGTTACGGGCGATCGACCAGATTCACCTTGATTAGTCACATTTATTTTATTCAAATGAAATGTTGAAGTATGACTAGTGCAGGTGGATGGATGGGCCTCGTTGCAACGTGGTTTGAGCGTTGGACAGCGTTTATTTAATACTTGCTTAAATATTACTACTGTTTTACTTGTCTTCAAATATTATTATTATATACTAAACGCCGTTTATGCAAATTGAGCCCTTGACCTTTCCTTGTTATTTATCTTGCATCACGTCCCCTTTTCCGGTGTGACTTGTTGAGTACGGTGGTTGTACTCAGTCTTGCTTCTTTTTCCCCCTTCAGTGCCAGAGGTTGAGATCGAGGTCTCCGAGGAGGTGTAGGCTTGTTCTCGTCAAGGTTTAGCCGTGGAGTTGGTGTTCCGCTTCGCTCGTGTCAAGTTTAGCTTAAGTCGTTCTTTTGTTTCCTTTCCGCTGCATTTGTGTAACTCTTTTATATTGTTCCTAAGACGAGGATTACGTGTTATCAATAACGTCGATTTGTGTACCTCGGATTCTGGACGAGGATGTAATGCACAAATTAGCTGCGAATTCGGTGTGAATTTCGGGCGTGACAAGTTGGTATCGAGCCTTCCCGTGACGTAGGACGAGCCAACCGGAAACCTTAAGAGCCCTCTAATTCTTTTCATGTGCATATGTTTTGAAAAAAAGGGGTGTTTTGAAAAGTGGAGTCGAGTCTAGGGTTTAGGAATTGCGAAAATGGGATGTTGGTCGTGGGTTTTGAGCATGTTTTGATTTTCCCACTCCTTGGTTTCTATAGATGGCGGGTTCCCCGCGACACACTGCGGAAAAGGGATGACAGGCTTCGTGGCAGAGCTAGCGCGTATGGCCCTTGCAGTTGGATATCCCGAAGCACCAGAGTATACAACAGTTGCGCCTCTCGGTGGCGAGTTGCCATACCGTGTTCGGTTGGAGGTTCACGGGTTTGTGGGAACGTGTCTTCCCAACATGGAGGTCACGCTTCCGGAGGCACGTCGATCACGCTTGTCAAGAAGCCGCCTACGATGTTGGCCGGATGAGGAGCCGCATGACGCCGACCTTCGCACCTCCTCCTACCGCTACCATCCCCGTCGAGGTAGTTCCTCGAGGTCGGTGCATTCAAGTCAACGGCGAGAGAGAATGACTCTACCTTCGGTCACATGTGCACCGTGCTCAAAGGACTGGATCAGATGCACTCTGACCTACACAAGGCGACCAAAGAGTTGAACGACAAGAAGATGCTGAGGATCGCGCGACTGCAGGACGAAGTGGTTCGTCTGAAGAAGGAGGTAGCCGAGTTGAAGGGACTTCCGCCACCGGTTGGGGTCGACTCCGCACTACGCCTCGGAAGACCACCACCGCGCCGTCCGTATCCAGTGGCACCTCGGATTCCACCGCCTTCTCCGCTCCACCCGCTCCGGTTCCGGCCCGGTTCCAGCTCCTCCTGCTGCAGGTTACGCCTCACCTTTGCTCCGGCTTCGGCGAATCAAGGCGGAGGTGGCAGTAATGGTTGGATCTCCGTCTCCAGTGACTCAAGCTCAGAGAATTCGGCTGAAGACATGGACTCCGAAGAGACTCAAGATTCCTCGGAGGAAAGAGGCAGAATCGGTTGGGCTACGGCAACCGATTCAGAAGAGTCCAAGTCTGAGGTGACGCCCGAGGACTCCAGGAGCCGTTCGGAAGAATGGGGATCTTCTGAAGGAAGCAGTTTCGACTCCTCGTCTCGTGGATCGTTCTAGTTGCCCTCCTTAGTTTTACCGTTTAACTTAGTTTGTCTTCTTGGTAGTTGATGTGTGTTAGGCTGCTGTGTGTGGGATAGCTGACAGTCGATATCAAGTGTGATATGACTGACCAATTAAGGATGTTTGGTGCTTTTCCTTGTTTTTAGTCAAGATCAGAACAACGCATTTGAATTCAAATAATAAAGATTAGTTCTAAGTCTATCTGTTTTTCTTCTTTTCTCTCTCTGGTCGGTCGTCTCCTTCAGATGGTGAACACCAGGACCAGCGGGGCGAACAACAACAATGGGCAGTCAGGTGCCGACAATAACGAGGCTCACGACGCCAATGGCAATGCTCCTCCACCGCCACCCGAGAATCCCACCATTGCTCAAGTGCTCGCGTCACAGACACAGATGATGGCTGCAATGATGCAGCAAATGCAACAACAACACCATCAGATGCAACAGCAGATGCTGCAACAAATGCAGCAACAGCAGCAGAATAATCAGTTTGCCGCCCCACCACCCCACCCAAGGTGCCGAGTTCCTTCGTGTCCGACCGCCGACCTTCTCCAAGCACTACCAATCCCATGGAGGCTAATGATTGGCTTCATGCCATAGAGAAGAAGTTAGATCTGCTGCGGTGCACGGATCGAGAAAGTCTCGTTTGCCACTCATCGATTCTGGGTCCCGCTTCCGCTTGGTGGGACAACTATTTGGTTACTCGCCGGCGGGAGCAAGATTAGCACTGGGAAGAGTTTCGTCGCAGCTTTTAGGACCACACACATTCTGCGGGAATAGTTGCATAGAAAAAGCGTGAGTTCCGTTCTCTTGAACAGGGTAACGATCGATTCTGAGTATCTGCATGAGTTCAATCGTCTTGCCCGTTATGCCCCGGAAGATGTGCGCACCGATGCGAAAGGCGGGGAAAAGTTTTTGGCTGGTTTGGATGATGAACTCACGGACAAGCTTATCTCCTGGAGAGTATGCTAACTTTGAGAAGTGGTTGACAAGGCCATTCGACAGAAGATCGGCGCAACAAGATGATCAAGAAGAGAAAAGTATTCCGAGACACGACCCCCTCAACAGGGGAAATCGCAGAGGCCGCGTTTCATGCCTCGGAGGTCGAGTGGACCTACCACCATGATTGTTCGTCGGCATCGACCCTATCACCCGGGAATTTCCAAGCCGCGTAGTGGCGGTGGTCGCAACGGCGTACTCCGCCCCGCGCCCTCCAACGGCGCATCCCAAGAATGATCCACGCCACCACCTCCAAGGAAGGACTCGGGAGGAAAGCCGAGTCTGTTTCAACGTGGTGACCAGGGCATTTTGCGGACAAGTGTCCGAAGCCAAGACGCGCCGGCCAAGGTTCATCCAGCTCGAGTCAATCATGCGTCCGCCGAGGAAGCACGGACCGCTCCGAAGTTATACTGGTATGTTTCGTAAATTATACTCCGCCACAGTATTATTTGATTCTGGCGCTACACATTCTTTTATCTCAAAGCAATTTGTTGGGGCACATGGGTTGTCGTAGTGGGACTTAAGATACCTATGCGGGTTCAAACCCCGGAAACCACTTGGAGACCACTCGCATTGTCCCTCGGTGACCATAGAAATCCAAGGATCTAGGTTTCTAGCCAACCTTATCCTCCTTCAGTCCAAAGGCATAGATGTCATTCTTGGGATGGATTGGTTGTCCAGACATAAGGGAGTAATTGATCGCGCTAGTCGCACCATTACTTTAATTAATACGAAAGGAGAAAGAGTTGTTTTTCGCTCTCCCATGCAAGTCAAGACTATAGTAAGTTTGAATTATGTTTACACGGGAATCGTCCGAAATGGCGGCCAAGACCCCTGTGAAGTTAGAGGATATCCCCATCGTCAGAGAATACCCTGAAGTTTTCCCCGAGGATTTAACTCAGATGCCGCCAAAAAGGGAAATTGAATTCCGGATTGACCTAGTACCCGGGACCGCCCCAATACACAAGAGGCCATATAGGATGGGAGCCAACGAGTTGGCCGAAGTAAAGAAGCAAGTGGATGAACAGTTGCAAAAAGGGTATATTCGCCCGAGCACATCGCCTTGGGGTGCTCCGGTGATTTTCGTGGAAAAGAAAGACAAGACCAAGAGAAGTGTGTCGACTATCGAGCCCTCAATGAGGTTACTATCAAGAACAAGTATCCCCTACCACGGATTGATGATTTATTCGATCAACTTAAAGGGGCCAAGGTATTTTCCAAGATAGACCTGCGATCGGGCTATCATCAGTTGAGGATTCGGGAAGAGGACATTCCCAAGACCGCCTTCACCACCAGGTATGGACTGTACGAGTGTACGGTCATGTCTTTTGGGTTAACCAATGCACCGGCTTTCTTTATGAATCTGATGAACAAGGTGTTTATGGAGTTCTTGTATAAATTCGTGGTGGTGTTCATTGACGACATTTTGGTCTACTCTAAGTCAGAGGAGGATCATGAGCAACATCTTCGGACGTACTCGAGAAGTTGAGAGACCATCGCTCTACGCCAAGTTTAGCAAGTGTGCTTTCGGTTAAAGGAGGTACAGGTTCCTCGGTCACATTGTGAATGCCCAAGGAGTAGCCGTGGATCCAGCAAATGTGGAATCAGTTACCAAGTGGACCCCGCCTAAAACGGTTACGCAGATCCGAAGTTTCCTTGGACTTGCGGGTTACTACCGCCGCTTCATTGAGAACTTCTCCAAAATCGCCAAGCCAATGACTCAACTGTTGAAGAAAGATGAGAAATTTAAGTGGTCGGCGAATGCAATAGGAGTTTTGAAGAGCTCAAGAGGAAGTTGGTGTCTCGCACCGGTGTTGATACTTGCCCGACCCAAGAAAGGACTTCCAAGTTTATTGTGATGCATCTCGCCAAGGGTTGGGATGTGTGTTGATGCAAGAAGGCAAAGTGGTTGCATATGCATCTCGTCAATTGCACCCGCATGAAAACAACTACCCCACTCATGATCGGAGTTATCCGCAGTGGTTCATGCATTGAAGATCCGCGACACTACCTAATTGGTAATCGTTGTGAAGTGTATACGGATCACAAAAGTCTTAAGTACATTTTCACCCAACCGGATTTAAACCTCCGACGGAGGAGATGGTTGGAACCGATCAAAGATTATGATTTAGGGATACATTACCATCCCAAGCAAAGCTAATGTGGTTGCGGATGCACTAAGCCGAAAGAGTTACTTGCACCACTCTAAGTGTCGAAGGAATGTGTGACCGTTGCGCGGGAATTCGAGAATCTAAATCTACGAGTGGTGGATTTTGGTTTTGTGGCTGCTCGGAAGCCCAACCCACTCTCATTGATCAAATTCGGCTGCTCGGGCGTCGATCCCGAAATGGCCGAACTCAAGAAGAACATGAGAGTCGGAAAAGCTCGTGGTTTTACGGAAGACGAACATGGCACAATCTGGATGGGAAAGAGATTGTGTGTGCCAGAAGACAAGGATTTGAAAAAGACGATCCTTACGGAAGTTCACCAAACCCAATACTCAATTCACCCGGGCAGTACAAAGATGTATCAAGATCTTAAAGAAAAGTTTTGGTGGGTCAGCATGAGGAGGGAGATAGCCGAGTTTGTTGCACTTTGTGATGTTTGTCGGCGAGTGAAGGCGAACATCAACGGCCGCCGGATGTTGCAACCACTTCGATTCCGAGTGGAAATGGGAAGAAATTGGAATGGATTTCATCACGGGTTTACCCCGCACAACGTCAGGATATGACTCAATTTGGGTCGTGGTGGACCGACTCACCAAGGTGGCCCACTTCATACCAGTACATACTACCTACTCAGGGAAGAAGTTAGCAGAGCTTTATCTCGCAAGGATCATGTGTTTGCATGGCGTGCCTAAGACGATCGTGTCCGATAGGGGAAGTCAGTTTACTTCCAAGTTCTGGAAGAAGTTGCAAGAAGAGCTCGGTACCCGTTTGAGTTTTAGCACGGCCTATCATCCGCAAAGACGGTCAAACCGAGAGAGTGAATCGATTTTGGAAGACATGCCGAGAGCATGCGCGCTCGATTTTGGAAAAGCGTGGGACAAAAGCTTGCCCTATGCAGAATTCTCTTACAACAACAGCTATCAGGCCAGCATTCAAATGGCACCGTATGAAGCACTGTATGGACGGAAATGCCGCACACCCCTATTCTGGGACCAGACGGGTGAGCGCCAATTGTTTGGCACAGAAGTAATAAGCGAAGCAGAGGAAAAGGTCCGAGTGATTCGGGAAAGGTTGAAGATTGCGCAGTCCGACGAAGAGTTATGCGGATAATCGTCGAAGAGATCTCGCTTTTGAAGCGGGGATTTTGTGTATCTTCGCGTTACACCACTCCGGGAGTACATCGTTTCCAAACCAAAGGTAAGTTGGCACCACGTTTCGTGGGACCATACAGGATTCGGGAACGTCGAGGAGAAGTGGCCTATCAGCTGGAGCTTCCCTCCAACATGACTGGTATTCACGACGTGTTTCATGTGTCCCAGTTAAAGAAGTGTTTAAGGGTACCGGAAGAGCAGGGCGAGTCCGGACTGATTGAAATCCAAGAGGACTTAACCTATGTAGAGAGACCAACACGTATTCTTGAGGTCGGTGAAAGGAGGACTCGGAACAAGGTTATCGGGTTTTGCAAGGTTCAATGGACTCATCACTCGGAGGAAGAAGCTACTTGGGAACGAGAAGATGAGCTAAAGGCCGCGCACCCGCACCTCTTCGCCAGTACCTCCGAATCTCGGGGTCGAGATTCCGTTTAAGGGGGGTAGGTTGTCACATCCTGGGTTTTTCCCTAATTCATTTAAAATAATTTACCCGGAAATAATCGGAATTTCTAAAATTAACCTGAGTCAACCTATAATTTTAAAATGCAATTAATAAATGGAAATGACATGGTAGGATTTTTCTTGAATTCTTCATGTCAAAATACGCTAACGATTTTTACTGGAATTTTTAGAGCACTCTAAGTATTTTTAATCAATTAAATAAGAAAAAAGGAATTTAATTAAGTCCCTAAATCCCTTTTCCTTTTTTTTTTTCTTTTTCCGTACCGCCCGTACGGTTTTCCCGCCGTCGCCCAGTAACGGCCGTCGGCCAGCTCCCGCCGCGCGCGCTCTCTCCTCGGCCGTGGGCCAAGGCCCACGCCGCGCCGCGCGCGCAAGTCTACGGCCCTCCCTTGCGCCACAGCCCCACGAGGTGGGCCCCACTGTCGGAGCCGCCTCCTCGCACCGGCCGCCCAACCGCCGCGCGCCATGGCCGCGCCGCCCTCTTTTCGCGCGCTTCCGCGCGCCTCGCGCCGCGTGGGCCCCACGCGGCTCCGCCCGCGCCGTCGCACCCGTGCTCGCTTTCCCGCACGCCGAAACGGCCGTCGTCGCCCGAAACGACCGTCGGATATCTCTCCTTCTCTCTCCGAGTCCGAAACGCCGGTGACCTTATCCCCGCCGTATCCGTGCCCGATTCGATCTCTTCTCTCCCCCTTTAAAACCCCCTCGAGCTCCGCCACGTTTCCCTTTGTTGGCCGCTCGGTTCTAGCCCCGAATCGCCGCCGTCTCCGTCGTTTTCACCGTCGGTGAGCTCGCCGCCGTTCCGGTTTCCTTTGTTTTCTTTCGTTTCCTTTTCCTTTCGCGCGCGCCGCCGCTCGCCGGGCTCGCGCCGCCGCGCGCCGCTCGCCGGGTCGCCGCCGCCGCCGCCGCCGCCGTCGCCGCCGCCGCCCGCCGCCGCTCGCCGGCCGCCCCGCCGCCGCCGCCACCCGTGAAACCCTAACCCTAACCCTAGCGCCGCTCCTCTGCCGTCCGATCTTTCGGATCGGACGGATCCGCACCGTCCGATCGCGACGGATCCGCACCGTCCGATCGCGACGGATCCGCACCGTCCGATCGCCGCCGATCCGGCCGCTCGGATCGCGCCACGTGGCAGCAATCCGCCGCCGCCCGCTCCGCGTGCGCCGCGTCGGCGCCGACGCGCCCTAGGCGCCGCCGCCGGCGTCCGCCATGCGACGTCAGCCACGAGGCGCGCGTGGATGACGTCACCGGGACTTAATTGCACAATAAATAATTTAATCTTTTCTATTTAGTTTAAAAATCGCAATTAAACTTCTAAAATTCATATCTTTTGAATCCGAGCTCCGTTTTAGTCCATTCAAATTTCATTAAATCCAGAAAAATGTCAAGAATCCATTAAAAATACTTTTCAGTGCTGTTTCAGTAGACTTTTAGGGTGTTTGTTGAGTGCTTTGTTTGCCGTGTAGATCCCGAGTTTTCCAAGAGCCCGTTCTCTTGAAGTAGTCGCCGAGGTTCCTCGGTCTCCGAGCAAGGCAAGTCATACCTTACATTGACCATATTGTACCTATTTTATGTAAATACCTCTTTTCGTTCAAATACGCATATGTTTTAGAATGTCATTTCATGGGTCATTCATACCTATTGTACTCAACCATAGGATTGTTTACCTTATACCATTGATAACTTGGGATCCAATGTGACTAGATGATAGTTTAAGGTTGCTTAGTCATGCTTAGCGCAACTAGCTCACTTAAGAGAATCACACTAAGTTTATTACTAAAGTTGACCTCCCGGTGATATTAAGATATGACCTTGTTTTTAATAATATTGAATTATGAGAAAGGTGGGTCGTGAGCACATGGTTGGACTTTGGTTAGCGTGCTCATGACGATTAAGGACCGGTTCTCGGGAAACCCTGGAAGAAATGCCGTGCATACCACAAGCCGGCATGGGTAATGGTGGGCCCGTAGCGTAGCCGTCTCTAGTTAACGTATCCCGAGAGGGTGAGCGTGATGGAGTTGGGTCGGCCCGGTTTTAAGGGTTGATCAGCTTCCGGATTCACCGCGGCACTAGAGGGGGCTGCCCATTGCCCGATGGGAATGGGGGCGAAACCTTGGTGTGGTACGATTGATTAGAGGGGTTATGTGAAGGGTCCGTCACAATTCCTTTCCGGGCATCGTGGTGGTGCACCGGCGCACGGTAACGTGTTGTGGGATTGTGTCTTGTGGGTACAGCTTGTACACCTCGATCGAGTAAAAGCTATTCGAATAGCCGTGCCCACGGTTACGGGCGATCGACCGATTCACCTTGATTAGTCGCATTTATTTTATTCAAATGAAATGTTGAAGTATGACTAGTGCGGTGGATGGATGGGCTGTTGCAACGTGGTTTGAGCGTTGGACAGCGTTTATTTAATACCGCTTAAATATTACTACTTTTTTCTTGTCTTCAAATATTATTATTATATACTGCAAACGCTGTTTATGCAAATTGAGCCCTTGACCTTTCCTTGTTATTTATCTTGCATCACGTCCCCTTTTCCGGTGTGACTTGTTGAGTACGGTGGTTGTACTCAGTCTTGCTTCTTTTTCCCCCTTCAGTGCCAGAGGTTGAGATCGAGGTCTCCGAGGAGGTGTAGGCTTGTTCTCGTCAAGGTTTAGCTGTGGAGTTGGTGTTCCGCTTCGCTCGTGTCAAGTTTAGCTTAAGTCAGTTCTTTTGTTTCCTTTCCGCTGCATTTGTGTAACTCTTTTATATTGTTCCTAAGACGAGGATTCTGTGTTATCAATAACGTCGATTTGTGTACCTCGGCTGATTCCTGGACGAGGATGTAATGCACAAATTAGCTGCAGAAATTCTGGTGTGAATTTCTGGGCGTGACACTGCCGGTCTGACCGGAGGTCACGTGCGGTCAGACCGGGTGGGCACCGTCGGTCAGACCGGTCGACACAGTTCGACTGTAGGCCGATTTTGTTTCGGTTTCGGGTTGTTTTCTTGCATATACATGGAAGTTTCGTGTTTCTATGCGCATGTATGGTTGTTTATGCTGACAATGAGTCAAGTTGGAGATAGCTTGTGCTCAGATATGGTTTCTTTATTTAATTATGTGCAGGTAATCTTTACGCCTTGGGAAAGTGTTGCCGGTGATAGAATTGGAGTCAACTTGGAGATAAGGTGACGTCTAAGAGGGAGATCATGCGGGATACTGAAGGGTAGAGATTGATGCACGTGATTGGTGGAGTTTCCATATGGCATACGATGGAGATATTGTGTGTGTATGGGATGCGGAGTTATAAATTTGGAAGGAGTTTAATTTTGTTACAATTGGAATATATAAAGTTTGTTTCTTGTACGGGAAGGTTTCCTAGAGGATTAGGACTTCTTGTATGAGTAGGATTCGTGGCTTTTGGCTGCGTTCTTGTGTATAAATAGAGAGGAAAGGTGAGGCTTCTCATTATCGAGTTTTAGAGAGAGTTGAGTTGAGAAAAGTTTAGGGTTTCGAGTTTTAGTCAAAATTTTGTGAGGAGTGCTGTTGGTTTCACTTTGTAAACACAGAGAGAATCAATAAAGTTCCAATCTACTTTGAGAGTTCTTCGGTTTGTGTTTTTCTCGGGTGCGGCGGTCTAATCGGCGTTTAGACCGACGTTCTTCCATCGGTCAGAGCGCGTAGGACATTGCGGTCAGACCTGTGCTCATCGGCTTTTCAGGCGAATCGACTAAGTTTTGGTGATTGGCTACAAGGCGGTCGACCGGAGCTTCACGGGCGGCCGGGCCGGTGGTGTTAAGGCGGTCGACCGGCGCGTCACCTACGGTCGGACCGCACGGCATTAAATTGCAAGGGTAAGTCTAATTTCCGCTAAGATTTGTTTTTGGGTGTACCAACCATTCACCCCCTCCGGTTGGCTTAGTTTTGGGCGTTCGATCTTACAGGCAACACTAGATATAATCAGATCTTTATGGCCGAAGAGGATATCCATCAGACAGCTTTCAAGTGCCCAGGAGCAATCGGCTTATACGAGTGGGTTGTCATGACTTTCGGACTGAAAAATGCTGGAGCTACATATCAAAGGGCCATGAACTACATTTTTCACGACCTAATCGGCTTCTTGGTGGAAATTTACATTGATGATGTTGTTGTCAAGTCCAAGGAGGTGGAAGACCACATAGCCGATTTAAGAAGGGTGTTGGAGCGAACTAGAAAATATGGCCTGAAGATGAATCCCGCAAATTGTGCACTTGGCGTATCGGCCGACCAATTCCTGGGTTTCATTGTTCATGAGAGGGGGATTGAGGTGACACAAAGGAGCATCAATGCAATCAAAACTATTTAACCTCCCCAGGACAAGAAATAGTTGCAGTCGTTGGTCGGCAAAGTTAACTTCATAAGATGCTTTATAGCCAATCTATCTGAGCAGATGGAGCCGTTCACACCTTTACTACGTTTGAAAGCCGATCAAGCGTTCACTTGGGGGGCAGAGCAGCAAAACGCTTTGGACAACATCAAGGATTATCTGAGCTCTCCTCCAGTGTTGATTCCTTCGCAAAAAGGAATGTCGTTCAAGCTATATCTATCAGCCGATGAGAAGTCTATCGGCTCAGTTTTGATTCAGGTGGTCGAAGGAAAGGAGAAGGCAATTTTCTATCTTAGCAGAAAACTTCTCGATGCAGAAACAAGGTACTCTCCTGTGGAGAAGTTATGCTTATGCCTATATTTTTCATGTACAAAGTTGAGACATTATTTGTTATCCAACGAGTGCATCATAGTTTGCAAAGCCGACATAGTAAAATATATGCTATCGGCTCTAGTTCTGAAAGGACGAGTTGAAAGTGGATCTTTGCCTTAACAGAGTTCGATTTGAGGTATCAAGCGCCCAAGGCAGTGAAGGGGCAAGCCATAGCCGATTTCATCGTGGAGCACAGAGATGACTTAATCGGCTCAATTGATATCATGCCTTGGACATTAACTTTCGATGGATCGGTTTGCACGAACGGATGCGACATCAGCTTGGTGATAATCTCTCCCAGGGAGCAAGCTTTGAGTTCGCTTTTACCATCACGCCCCATGCCACAAACAATCAAGCCGAATATGAAGCTGTTCTCAAAGGGTTACAACTGCTAAAGAAAGTTGAAGCCGATGCAATCAAAATAATGGGTGATTCACTGTTGGTCATCAGCCAACTATCAGGAGAATATGAAATGCAAGAATGATGCGTTGATGGTCTATTATCAAAGATGTCGAGAGTTGATGGATAGTTTTCAAAATTCGGAAGCAAATGATTTGGCTCAAGGGGCATCGGGCTACAAGCCGATGACAAGAGAAATTGAAGTAGAGATTGCAACCACCTCAACCGACGACTGGAGGTATGACGTCTACAACTATCTACAGAATCCTTCCCAGTCGGCTTCAAGGAAATTGAGCTACAAGGCTTTGCGATATGTCTTGCTCGATAATGATCTATACTATCGGACGATTGATGGCATACTACTCAAGTGCCTAATTAGTGATCAAGCCAAAGTGGTCATAGGAGAGGTGCATGAAGGGATTTGTGGTACTCATCAATCGGCTCACAAGATGAAGTGGTTACTACGGAGAGCTGGGTATTTTTGGCCAACTATGCTGGAAGATTGCTTCAGGTATTATAAGGGCTGTCAAGATTGTCAGAAGTTTGGAGCTATCCAGAGGGCACCAGCACCGGCTATGAATCCTATCATCAAGCCTTGGCCGTTCAGAGGTTGGGGAATCGACAATATCAGCCAAATCAATCCACCCTCGAGCAAGGGACACAAGTTTATATTGGTGGCAACCGATTATTTTACCAAATGGGTGGAAGCAATTCCCTTGAAGAAGGTTGATTCTGCGAATGCGATCGACTTCGTCAAGGAGCATATCATTCACAGATTTGGCGTCCCTCAGACTATTACTACGGATTCTTCACCTTATTATGCTCAGGCTAATGGACAGGCTTAAGCTTCAAACAAAAGTTTAATCAAGCTGATAAAGTGAAAGATCGCTAAATACCCAAAGCAATGGCATAACCGATTGGCCGAATCACTATGGGCTTATTAGATGGCCTGTCATGGATCAATCCAGGTGCCTCCTTACAAGTTAGTCTATGGGCACGAAGCAGTTTTGCCATAGAAAAACATCATCGGCTCAAGAAGGATTCAGTTACAGGACCAGTTAACAGCCGATGACTATTATAACCTGATGGTGGACGAATCTGAAGACCTAGTGTTGTCAAGGATGCGTGCCTTGGAGAATGTGACTAGAGATAAATAACGAGTGGCTCGTCATTATAACAAGAAAATTGTGTCTAAGTCTTTTGAAGACGGCGAGCTAGTCTGAAAATTGATACTGCCAATTGGTACAAGAGATAACAAATTCGACAAATGGTCACCTAATTGGGAAGGGTCTTTCAAGATTCACAGATGCATCTCTAAAGGAGCCTACATGTTACAAGGATTGGACGGAGAAGTATTTGGAAGAGCTCTTAATGGCAAATATTTGAAAAAAATACTATCCCAGTCTTTGGATCAATTCATGATTCGACTAAGTCCTTGCTGATCCATGTTAGCCGATGTGTTGTGAGACTATACACATCGCCTCTAGAACATTTGCACTCTAAGTTTTTTTCCCTATGATTTTTCAAATCGGCTGAGTTTAGCCAACAGGTGTTGGATGGTTTTTATAATTTTATCAATGCTGAAGGCAATATCGAGAAAATTAGGGGGGCATATATCATACAAAGTCAGAAATCAGAATCAGAGGACTTCAAAATTTTTAGGGGCTTTGAAAACTTTTAAGGCGTTCAAGATGCGAAGACTGACTGAATCGGCAGAAGGCATATGATAGACATTCAAGGCACAACAAGCCATTTACAAAAGTTATATGTACAAGCTGAGACAAAGAGTTTTGGAGACTAGCCCTATTACATTCCGAGGAAGTCTTGGATAGCTGACATTGCCTTTTGCTTGATGGCTTTGATTTGATCGATTGTGGCGATATCTTCTGCCTCGGTGCCCGGGATTACCTTAGCCGATTTGTTTAAATCTCCCAAGAACTTGACTGTGGAAGTCACCTTAGCTCTTTGCTCTTCGGTGGCCTTGGGGAGATCGGCTAATACTTGTTTCTTCTCGGCAATCTTAGCCTTGCACTACTCCAGTTTTGCCTCCAGATCGGCTTGCTCTTTTTCCAACTGGTCAATTTCCGTTTGAGTAGCCGATGGACCAGCCGCCAGCTCATCCAACTTGGCCTTTTCAGTTATGAGGTTCTGTAGAGTGGCATCGATCGTGGCTGTCAAGTCGGCTTGGGCTTGTCTGTCGATCATTCTTTGCATAGCCCGTTCCAACTTGAATCGATATAGATCGATGTATGCAGCCTGGGAAAGTGTTTCGGCCAATTCTTCAGGAAGCTGACTCTGGACGTCGCTGAAGCGTGTTCGGATCGGCCCACACTCTATGACCAATTGGTCCAGATCAATATCTAGCCGACGATGGATGTGACGCTTTTCTTTGAGATCGTCGGCTATTGGGGCCTGATCCTGGCTTGTTATTTCTTCCTCTTCACCGATAAATTCTTTGATATCAAACGAGATATTGGCTAGAGTCTGCAGAGGAGATTGGGGTGATCAAAATATAACATGGATAGCCGATATAAATTCTTGAGAGAAAGAAGTGTGCTTACTCGGACGGCAGGAGCTGGTGCGGTTTCTTCTTCGACATGATGCCTGCCCGTAGCCGACGGAGTTCTTTCACTTGACGCATGGGGGCAGCCGATGGAGACTGAGGATGCTGCAAAAAGGGACAAGTGTCAATGCAGATCGGCCAAGTAAAAACAAACAAGGAAGAGATAGAATTAAAGATTACCGAAGAAGCTGGACAAGGAGGCCGATTGGCTAGTTTTTTGAACTACAAGAAAGGATTTTGTCAGGGATCGAATGATTATAATTTAAAGATCAAATTGAAGAAGCGAGGGTACATACCAGTCGCTTTGGGGGTGAGGGGGTCTTCTGAATCTGTTCATCGGCTGGCGGTGTGGTTGTACTTTGATTTGAGCTGCTTGATGACGCCGCCTCTTCAACAGCTTGGGAGATCTCTTCATCCATGACCTCTTTGTTAAGTGCTTCCTCTATGCTGGGGTCGAGAGAGGGTAGGTTGTCGGCTGGCGCAGCAGGCTTCGGCTTCTTTTGTTTCTTTACAGGTGTAGCTGATGGGCCTGCGGCCGATGGAGTGGCTCTCTTCTTCCTTGACACGGCCTTACGGGTTTGGCCATAAAGCAATGTCTTTACCTTTGACGCGTTGAAGCCGATGGCTGATGGAGCATAACCACCACCATTCAGGATGAGGCCCAGCCGATACTCGATGGCAATGCCCGAATTACTCACCATGGGGGGATCTGAGTATGTTGTTTGCAAAGAAAAAAGTGTTAAAGTGTTAGAAGATGACGACAACCGATTCCTCAAAGAAAAATGTTTAAGGGAAAAGATACTTACAGAAGGGATTTCGTCCGACAGAAGAGTGGTGAGGTACATTGAGGCGCGTTGATGGAAGAGTGTTAAAGTGCTTGAAGGGAAAATAAGCCACACTTATTTTGTGGGCCAGCTCCAAGATCCCAATGCTGCCGAGGGGTGGGCTCTCTATCTCCATCAGTTTGTTCATCATGAACTTTGAGTCAATCACCCCTCGGGTTTCGATTTTGTCGGCATAATAACAGCCGATGGGCAGCTGACTGAGACCAAGTTGCCTTCCAGCCGATGCAGGGTAATAAAATTCATAAGACTTCGACACGTTTCGGCCTTGATGTATCCCAGTCGGAAGTATGCAAGGAGTGAGCGCCGTGGTGAAGATTTCTCTGCACTTGGGGTATTTATCTGAGTTTATTTCATCCAAGTTCAGTTCAATCGGCAACTCAAACTCTGCTCGGTCTTCATAGAAAAACCAAGTCCGATTGTTCTTCGCGAGGCCGTCATAGAAAGATATGAACCATTTGGCAAATTTGGTAAGCAAATCCCCGAGTTTGAAGCAGAGGTTAAAGCGGAATCGAAGGAAACGTGCAATCCTTGGAAACAGAGGCCATATCGGCTGAGTCCGAGTCGGCTGCGGGGTCAGTCGGCTGAGTCCGAGTCAGACCAGGATAGCTGATAGCCAATTCCGATCGGGAGCAGAAGGTGGAACCAATCCCGGAAGGAAAGCTTAGAGATAATTATTGGATTCGGTTTCCAAAGTGATTCAAAGATGTTGCCATCTATGGATAAAGTCCTATAACGATAATTGCATCTGTAGAATAGAATATTTTGTATAACTTCCTTTTGTAATGTGGCATGGGACTCCGTTCTGGGATATTGTCGTACTGTAAATAGTAGATAAGATAGAAACCACGATCTACACGGATGTTGTTGTAACCGGGTATAAATAAGACCCGAAGACTTGTTGTAATGGACAATCACATCAACCCAATACAACTTCGGTGCATTGCCACCCTTTGTGTTTCTACTTTTTGACAAGTTCTTGCCTCGTTCTTGGGCTGCATTGGTTTCGATCTTCAAACAAGGTAATCTCTTGTTACAAGTGGTTTGTGTTATCGGGGTTAGTGCTTCCATCATCATGATACTTGATCCTGATGTTACAAACTGCTTAATCTATCATATGTGACATATAATCTAGATCAATGTCTAGATCTATCTCTCAATCAGCTAATATATTTCTGAAGGTAGCAACCGATGGAGCTAAATCTAGGGGTTGATTTAGATTATATGGCGTATCCACCATCTCGAAGGACTTTCATTAACTTATATAGATCTCATGCTTCTTTTTGTACTTAATGTTGCATCAATCTAATCTATTAAGTCGCTTTTAGAATCATTTAAGATCTATTCGGTTTAATGACTGTCTCTAGAGATAGCATCGGGGTTTCAGCCGATCTTACCTGTTTTAGCCATCTTCTATGTATTATTACTATTTAGATGTGTTAGAACCTTCTTTTATATTAAGATCTTACTCTATTTAAATATGCTAAACCCGGTATCAATCTGTTAAGTCACATTAACAGCCGATTGATCCTGGTTTAGTGTATTTAGTTCAGATTAATATCTTCATATAAAACATATCGGAGTATTAGCTGATTTATATTAGATCTGCGACATCGACTAAGCTATAAATATATGTAATTAGTATTCTGGTATGTTTTTAGATACAAGTGATTTATACTGTCTCGGTATACTATTGATCTATCCCAATCACTTAGTCTAAATACACTTTAGAATGGTAATTATGTATTATGGATATCTATAGCCGATCGAGTAGGATCTAATTACAATTTAATCGCCTATTCATTTTTTCTTTTTGGTTGTAGGATCAAACCAACCGGCACGCCCTACAAGTCACCAAAGGTGATCCAACTTGGACCTGCACTAAAGTTAAGCAGATCTCTCTGGTCAGTGCATGGGAAACTTTTCTCATCAACAATAGACTACACCGACCTTAATAAGGCTGGCCCAAAAGATGATTTTTCCTTTATCACACATGGATCAAATTGTCGACTCCACTGTGGGGTGCGACCTTTTGTGTTCTCTATATGCATATTCAGGATATCATCATATTCGCATGGCAGAAGAGGATGAGGAAAAACTGCTTTCATAACTTCCTTGGGGGCTTATTGTTATATATGCATGCTTTTTGGGTTGAAAAATGTAGGTCCTAGTTTTCAACGTACAATGTGTATAACTTTTAAATAGTAGCTTGGGCGAAACATTGAGGCTTACGTTGATGATCTAGTGGTGAAGTCACGAGGCAAAGCCACTTTGCTCGACGGTCTGGCTAAAACATTCAACAATCTTTGGTCTACGAGGATGAAGCTGAATGCCACCAAATGCGTGTTCGGGGTCCCGGTTGGAAAACTACGCGGGTTCCTCGTGTCCAGCCGGGGCATTGAGGCGAACCCAGAGAAGATAAAAGCCGTCAAACAAATACGGCCCCTATGTGTCCCAAAGAAGCACAAAAGCTAACCGAGTGTATTGTGGCGCTCGGTCGCTTCATTTCCAGACTTGGGGAGCGTGTTCTGCCCCTCTTCAAGCTTCTTAAGAAGGCCGAGGGCTTGACTTGGACAAAGGAGGCGAAAGTAGCTTTTTGCCAACTCAAGAAGTATCTTTCTTCGCCGCCCATCCTTGTAGCCCCGGTCCATGACGAACCGTTGTTGTTATGCATAGCAGCGACACATAGGTGGTGAGCGTGGCCCTTGTTGTCAAGTGGTCACTGACGGAAAATCTAATTTTCGAGAAGAAAGCCAACATGGTTGGGGCTGCTGTGGACCGAGAACCCGGGTCCAGCGAGATGTCAACCTATGGCGACTTGACCGAGTTGGGTCCCGGGTTCCCGGGACCCGAGGAACAACACCCTAAAGAAACCAGCTTCCCAGGGCAAACGGGAAGGACAGACTCCCACACCCTGAACATAGCGAGACCCTTTTGTGGCGGTTAAGTCAGACCACGGGCGCACACAACAGCGCCCAGTCTATTTCATCAATGAGGTGCTAAGGGATGCCAAATCAAGTTACCCCCAACTACAAAAATTGCTTTATGCAGTCCTCATTGCATCCAGGAAACTGCAACACTATTTTCAGTCTCACAAGGTGTCTGTAGTTACCTCGTACCCTCCTGGGCAAATTTTTCATAACTGAGAGAGCATGGGACAGATAGCGAAGTGGGCTATTGATCTTGCGGAGTTTGATCTCCATTTTGAAGCACATCATGCAATTAAGAGTCAAACCCTAGCGGATTTTGTTGTGAGTGGACGCTGATGCCTGATGGGGATGATGCGCTCAACGCAAGTCCCTCGTGGCCTAGCCACCCCAGGTGACACGCCATTTCACTGGTGTATGAACTTCGATGGCTCTTTTCCATAAAATGGGGCTGGTGCCGGCGTCGTTCTAACATCGCCAACTGGGGATGAGCTGCGGTATATGATACAGTTGGATTTTTGGGCCACCAACAACATGGCAGAATATGAGCCTGCTCGCTGGGCTCTCGGCGGCTAGTTCCCTTGGCGTCCGCCGCTTGGTGGAGCGGGGTGATTCCCAGCTCATAGTCAATCAAGTTTACAAAGAATATCAATGCACAGATCCGCAAATAGCAGCATATGTGGATGAAGTGCGAAGGTTTGAACGTCGTTTCGATGGCTTCGAATTGCATTATGTTACTCGCCATGACAACATGCTTGCTGATGAGCTATCGAGGCTGGCGTCCTCCCATGCCCCAATTCCCCCGAGAGTGTTTCAAGAAATCGTCTCTAGCCCATCTGCAAGCCTCCCCGAGCTCCTCGGCGAAGCTACTTCAAGTTCACAAGTAATGGGCTTGGGCCCAAAGACCAAGAGGGCCCCCAGACCCCGATCGAAGCATTCGGGGCCAAAGTCGATACCCCTTCTTGGATGGATGAAGTCCGAGCGTACTTGTTCCAGTCTCATCTCCCTGAAGAGGATGCGGAAGTGGAAAGGGTTGTATGCATTGCCAAGCGCTACATCATGGTAAAAGGGACCTCTACCAATGTGGCATTAATGATGTGCTTCTCAGATGCATTGGCCGCAAGGCCTGTGTTGATATCCTCTCGGATATACATGAAGGAGAGTATCCACTCTGCGTCTTGCGCCCTTGTTGGAAAAGCCTTCTGGCAAGGATTTTATTGGCCGACAGCATTGCAAAACTTTGCAATCTTGGTGCAGCATTGCCGGGCACGCCAATTCCTCTTCCTCAACATCCTCGTCCTCTCCGTCTCCATCCTCTGACTCCAGATAGTTGGGCACTAGCTCCACATACTCCCCGCGGTTGAAGAAGTTGGCAACGGCGGCTGCGGTCTTGTCCACAGCCTTTCACGCCTCTTCCTCAGTCCCTGTTGGGAATCCTTGAAGCGTCGGCACCGGAGAAAAGTTGGGTCCCAGGCCCGAAAACAGGCGAGCACATGCTCTGCCACCGCTGTTCAAAGCTCGCAGCCCTCTCTCGCTGTCAAGTCGTGGGCGTGCTGAGGGAGCTATTGCAGGACCTTTGTGATGCGGCCCAACTCACCTACACCTCGTGTGTGCAAGCGGCCCTGTAGGCCCCAGACGTCGGTCGCAAGGAGACGACAGCAATGGAGAACCTCTTCTCTTCCTCATTATGGGAGTACCACTCTCTGACAGGTACTATTATGATATTTTTCTTTTCTTTTATATGTAGCAAAACACAAACATTTACCTAGTAGGAGTAAATGTAGTTCTTTTGTGATGTAGATGAAGATGGAGATTAAGTGTTTCATTTAAAATGAGGTGGCATTAACATATGATTAATTGAATTTTAATTATTATAAATTTAAAAATAGATTTATCTGATATTTTAGAGTAACTTTCATATAGAAAGTTTTCGTACAAAACATACCATTTAGCAGTTTAAAAATATATCACGAAGATGAAAATTTTCATCCAATCCATTAACTAGAAATGAATGGGACCTTAGTGGGTTGTTATTACATAATATAATATAGTTATAACTCACTCACGGTCGCAATTGCTACAAAGAAGCCACCACGAAACTGTCTCATCACTTATCTTTGTTCTACTTTAATGATGGATTCAGCATCACTTTTAAATCCTAAACACATAAAATAGTTGAGTTGAAAGTTTCAAATTTGAGGTAGAGTTTTTTTAAGTTTGAGCTGCAAAGTTCAAATTTTGCACATTTTTGTTAAACATTTGAGTTGAAGTTTTGAATTTTGTGTTGAAAGTTTAAATATTGGTTAATTTATATTGGAAGTTTGAGCTCAAAGTTTAAAGTTCTAAATTCTTTGGTAGAAGTTTTTTTTCTAAAAAATTGAGCTAGACACTTTTTTAAAAAAGATCATATAAACCGTGTGTACGTAAGTACGTACGTACGTATATATGGAGGCTGAAATGGCATACTGCTTTCTAAGCCGACTCCGAATCAGCACGTACCATGTGTCCCCTGAGTGAGCCTTATGGGTCGGAACCATGCATTCCCAACACAACTACACTAATTAGGCTGAGGACAGCTACGTGCGATGGCTGAGGAGGAAGCCATTACACCGATGGCGATGGGGACGCCTTCAGCTTCAAAGACCATCTTTCTCGACCTTTTCGACTCTTTGCTCCTCTAGCTGCCCTCTCAACATCAGGCAAGACAATCCCCAACCTCTTCATGCGTTCGTCGAAGACCTCCTTGACACGTCACGTCGCGTTGACGCCAGAGACTCCACTAGCGCAAACGAGATATCGGCGCGGCTGAGTCATCACCTCTCCTCTCTGTCTCTACTGGGGACCCTCCTCCCCTCTATGTTGCTGTCCTCTTTCCATGTGTGCTCCTGCTAAGATGTCATATTGTTGGATTAGGCTTGTGGGATAAGAGGGAGAGAGAAGAGAGAGATTGAGGGGAAAAAAGGGATTAGAGATTTTTTTCATATGACTAATATGTGGATTTATAAAATCATTTAAATTTTTATGGTATAATTACCATGGACAAGTGGGTCTACTTTTAATTTTTCTATTCTCTTGCTAACGGTAGTTGCACCACGTAAGTGCCACATATGACGAAGACTATATCAACGCATCACATAGGACGACGCCGTCATTCAAAAGGCTCAATTTGTACTGGTTGTATAGTTTAAAGATGTTTCATACCAGTTTTGTGGTTGGTGGATGTTAATGAAACTCGATCATAATGGGAACCTGAAGTGGACTTTATCCATTAGGAAACGAGCGCGGTACGGTCTCGTTCTCTTCCATGATGGGCTTTCTGTCGGTCTCCTGGGCCTTGGTAGCTCAGCCTTCTGTTGTATCTTGGCCCGGTGCGGTGGTGATTCCGGTGTGAAATTTCGGGCGGCCAGCGCCTGTTGGAACCATGATCCTCAACATTCTTAAAAAGGAAAACGGTTTGAATAGAACTGGCCGAATTTCTCGTCGATTTTACAAGGACCTGTATTTCTTACACAATTCTTAATTTATTTGACAAATATAATTGCATTTCTTATACACTTGTAGCATGTATCGCTCTAATGCATATTATAAGTTATAACCAGGATCCACTCTGGCTAAACATGTAGGTAATTCTTTTCTGTCCTATTAACATGGTAAATCTAGCCCTTCGACAGCCAACATGGTGTTCTTCTGGCTCTATTTTAGTAATAATATAGGAATTTTTAATAACCTTTTGCCATGGAAAAATAATCCTCGATGCACCGCAATCGACTTTGTCTAGATAGGACAATATTACTTTGCAGTATAAATTATATAGCGGCATGGATCGAAAGGGGTTTAGATTTAAAAGATGACAGAAAAAACTTGCAATTTTTTTCACAAGAAACGGGTCCGACAAACCCAAATGAGGAATGCACTAAAAACATTTTAACTTTTGAATAACTTTCCTTTATATATTTCAACAAAGCACATTAGAATATTGTGGTTAGAAATCTATCCAAAGTAAAAAGAAAAATAAATAAATATGTGACGGTACTATGGCTAGCTAAATGTCCGTACTTGGTTATAAATAAAGGAAAAATCATAATATTTTTAAAATAAATAAAATCATATTTTCTATGAATTATGTTACCCACCTTTTTATTATAAGAAAAACCCATCTTAATTTATTTTTTATATATAGCTATCAATTTAGATTTAGTTTTAGTTGTTACGTGATTTTAAGAAGTTTAACAGGTAATATACTAAAAACTACCACAGAAATACGTAGGCGACAAATTCGTTGTCATCGCTAAGTATAAGATACTGCTAGTATGAAATATGTGTGGTAAGTAAGTTTCACTCTCAGCATGTTTCCCGCGCCAAAATAACCGATCCACGTCTCCTGCTCCACTCAGCATCATTCACAAAAGGCTCGACAAGAAAGTTAAAGATCAAGCAATACCCCGGAAAAAAAGATCAAGCACAATAATTCATCAGATTAGCCATGCCATTAACGTTTGCATCGTAAAATTATCTCCATGCTTACGTACGTGTGTCGTATGAACACGTGTGCCACGCCATGCCTGCATGCCAAGCCAATAAATTGCTATCATTGTGTTCTGAACTTCTGATAACGACATGTTCCTAGCCAATTCAGACATGTGATCAATCAGTTCCTTGAAAAAAAAATCATTAGCTGCTCATCAACAGCTGATCGACAGGTGTTACACAGACCAAACTTTGGCACTGGTCATTCATGGAAGTATCATCAGAATAATTCTCTCTAGTTATGCAGACAGTTGGACAATAACTCTCAAATCTGAATGCTGAACCTAGGCTAGTTTTAGTCAAAGGCTCTTATGTCAGCCTAATGTCGCTAAAAAGATGTTGAGACCCCAAATTTCTTTTGTTTCAAGTTAGTGGACTCTTCGAATTTTCTCCAAATCCCTTGTACCTATAAAAGTATAAATTATTACTATCTTCCTCTCTACCTCTCCTTTTCCTATAATTAAAAAAATATCAGTAAGTGCCAAGATTGTACAGAAGTGCTCGTGTGATTTAACATTAGTGCAAGAAAGCTAGGATGGTGATTGATGCAGCTGGGAAACCATCAACTAGTGCTTGTGATGATTTGCCAAAGCAGAATACTTAGCTTGTGATGATTTGCTAAAGCAGAATACTTAGGGAGGCGACCTGGTCAATCCACGGCCATGAGCTTCCATGGCCCTCTCAATTAAACAATTGCATGCATGGAAGGCGATGTTCAGGACGAAAACGAGACAGAGAAAGGAGGAGTAGGTCAGAAAGAAAGTAAAGATAAAAGGCTGAAGAGAATTAGGTAAGTTAAGTCAAGTAGAAACTGGATCCCGATCTCTGCCAATGGCTATTGGCATTTGGCAAATGCGGCCGCTATGCGTACAGGGTGGCCACGTCAGTCGATCACCCATCCTGACGCTGAGATCTAGCGAGAGCTTTCTGTACCCAAGTGGCGGCTGGATTCTTGCTGGTTGCTGCAAGTTAGATTTGAAGAGATTCTTGCCTGGATCTTTACGAGATGATGCCTCGCTTTCCGCTTACTAGGGTTGAAAAACGAACATAAACGAACGGAAAAACCTCATTTTTATTTTCGTTTCTATATTTTTTGACGAAAACGAGATCGGGTTCAGAAAAATAGGTTCGGAAATGGAATCAGAATATTCGGGTATACGGAAACGAACCAATACGGTCAGAAATTTAACAAAAACGGTCAAAAACCAGTAACCTATTCCGGAATACCACACATGTTTATACTCATAAATCATAATCACATAAATAGAACTAACATTTTAAGTTACAAACAGAGTAGATGCTATAAATAGAAAGCATTCAAAATGACACCACAACTCATGAATAGTTCAAAGTTCAAATCATTAAAAACACACAATAGTACATTTGTCTAGACACATGGCACATCCAGAATTTCATAGGTCAAAGCATTAAAAATACACAAAAGTATATTTGTCTTTGCTAACATACATGACAGATAACACAACCAGAAGTTCACACTCTTGAGTCTTGAACAGAGGATATTAATTAGAAAAAATACAGTTCAAATCACAAGTTCACAACTCTAAGATTTCCTTCACAGTATAGTTCGAATTACAACTCTGTCGCATCATCCATCCTATCATAATCACTTTCAATCTCATCTTCCTACATTTGTGTGTATATATTTGGTTAGAATGAATTAGCACTTAGTATAGCACAAATAGAAGTGTGTAGCACAAATAGAATGAATTTGGTAGTATGTTCTGGCAAAAAACAGCAAATAGAGATTAAGTATGAATACTACTACACAGTACACTAGCTAATTAATTACTATGAATACAATATATCTATATAATTGATTCCCACCAACGGTACACAGATTCAAGGGAGATTAAGTTTGTATATCAAACAAAAGGCGGCACAAAAGTGTATAGCAAATACCACATCATTCAGGGGCGAACTTGGAGATGCGAACGTTTGTCTTGCGGTGTCAAATCAACCACAATGGATGGAATGCATTTAGGATCTATAAAGACAAAAATATATAAATGATATATCAATACAGTACAAAACCTATATATGGGCAATTCAATTGAATAGCATAGAAATTTAGTACCTTTTCTTGTTGCATGTATCCAATCTTTGGTGCAGACAAGTGCTTGTATCATTTCAGGGTCAAGACGATTACGGTAAAGATCAATTACTCGGCCACCATCACTAATCAAGAAAATATACAAAGATCTTGCTGGTGCATCACCTTCTTGCTGGTGCATCACCTTCTTCGCCAATCTTCCCAGGGTCAGGATGCGACATGTGGGCGTTGGCTGCCACTGAACTGCGGGAGGTGAGGGAGAGCCGGAGGCGCCTGCTAGCAAGCGTCGACGAGGACTCAGGGCAGGGGCGCCGGGGCGGCCTCCACTCCTGGCCGGCTGCGGCCGGCGGCCACGGGCACAGGCGCCACGCGACCTCAAGACGAAGGAGACGAGTGGAGGCGGGCGCCGCGGGCGGCGCGCGGCGGGCGTGTGGCTGGCGGTGCCTAGAGACGGAGGAGGATGAGGGAGACGGTGAGAGGCAGAGGGAGTCGGCGCCCGGCTAGGAGGCAGCGGGATGCGGAGCCGCGCCGGAGTGCCGCGCCGCCTGGCTACCGTGCCCGCGTGTGAGAGGACGGAAAAAATCCTTTCTAGCTAGGCAAAAACACTTAGACACTATTCTAGGGTTTTGTTTTTGAATGGGCTTTGATATTGGGCCTTGGGCTATTTTGGAGTAAACCGAAAAAATCCCGAATAAATATGGGTTTCCGAAAATATGGACGAAAAATTGCTCTTCCATTTCTGACCCGTTTCCGAATAGCCTCACCCCGCATTTCGTCCCGTTTTTGGATTTTTTCTGTAAATACGAAAATGGCCGGATCAAATAAAAAAAAACGGGCGTTACGGGACGGAATTTTTTTCGTCCGTTTTCAACCATACCGCTCACTCCTCCATCGATCGTCGTCTGATGGCTGCGGCCACACGTGCGTAGCGTCGGCATCTCGCTGATGGCTGCACAGTTAACCTAACAAAAGAATTTCACTATGTGCTTCAGCCTGCGCGGGAGAGATGCTAGCTCCTTGCAACATTTATTTTTTCAACGAACAGGCACAAGATGGTGCCAATTTCATCAAAAAGAAGAGTATGAAAAACGTGTCTCTATTACTGCGTTTGAGACGGGCATAACCAGAAAAAAAAATCCTCGTGTTTCGCACATACTTTTTCAATAGTTAAATGGTATTTATTTCAAAAAAGTTCTATAGAAAAATAATCATATTAAACTATTTATTTGTTAAGTTTGAAATAATTAATAATCAAATAATCACCTTGTATCTTCTCGGTCTTCTCTTTTCCTATCCTTTCAAACACATGATGGTAAAGCAAAAGGTTGTTTGGATGTTTGTTTCAGTTTGCCAAACCTTTAGTAGCTAAGATATGGCATGCCACAATTTATGTGGCTTGGAAATAGTTGGCCACAAGTTAGTCAGGCTTTGGCAAAAATATATGACTATGACATGTGGGGGCACAAAACCAAAAAGTATGGCATGACAAACATTTGACAACCAAACGAACACTAGGTTATAAGTTGATCAAAGTTGTTTACCAAAGTTGTGGCATAGTGTAGTTATCATCCAAACACCCCCTAAAGCTCTGTATTCAACAAAGCTGTGGGCCTTACCCATTGAGTTGCACAAAAAATGAGGCAAAATAAACTATTATAAACTTAAAAATATAATTATTTATTTTTTGAAAAAAACTTTTATATATTAAGTTTTAAAAAACCATACCGATTAGTAGGTTAGAAAACATGCTCATATAGTAGCTCGCCTAATAAGCAGAAACGAACGAAACCTTAGTATTGATTATTAGATAATACAAATGTATTTAAAGTTTATTTCCTTCTTTATAACAGTTGAAACGACAAAGGCTCTAATCATTAACTAAAAAATATTTCTCTTCTTTCCTTTTTTTTAACCCTCATACAACTTAGTTTCCATTATATATATAAAGGCAGAGTCGTTGTTGTTGTGTTTTGTCTTTACTCCTTTTCTCTGTGACATGTCACCAAATATTCCTAATTAGCTAGTTTAAGAGTTGTAACAAGATGTCCTTCAGAACCGCACAGCCCAACTCATCAGACAGATGGGCCCATTTACATATACCACCCCACTTACACTTTCATCCTCGCTTCACTTATACTTTCGTCCTCGCTTCGTGTAAAAAGGTTAACCCAGAAGTGACATAGTTGAAGGGACAAAACCTTATAAGTTGGTTTCACCCTTGCTAAACTAGCAATGTAGTACTAAACATACGCACACTATTTTCATGAGCCACATAGGTCTAATTCTAATTGGGCCCGGACAGAGTCCTCCAACTAATGACCATTGTACACGTCTTAATAAGGCTATCATTGAAAGTCCCTTATCTTGAACACTCTTTGGTGACCCATTATTCCCATGTTGGGAGGATGAGGGAGCGGCGGCTAGTGGAGCGTACCCCAATGTTTGGGTTACTAGCTCTCATGGACCGTCATAGTTGCCTTCCATCGTATAGGCTTGACTTGCTCACACGAGATCCAGGTTCCTAGCATATCCCAAATTCTTTTGTGTCCGTACTTAACGAGAAGGTGGCCGGAAGGATGCCTCGAGTGTGTCGATATAGCGGGTGACACTAGTGGAGAAAGGGGCTATAGTCCCGGTTTGTAACACACTATTGTTCCGGTTTTTAAACCGAGACTACGAAACCAGGAAAAAAACGTTTTCTTCAGTCCCGGTCAAAATAACCGGGACGAAAAATGGACCTTTAGTCCCGGTTGATAACCCGAACCAGGACTAAAGATATACATGCCACTGACATCCTACTGCCATCCCTAAATCCTTTTTCCTTTTCTTTTCATTGTTTTTTGCTGTCAAAATTCACATCCACACGAAAATCAGTCACGAATTCACATCACAAATCCCAACTCACAAATCAAATTCACATCACAAATCACATATATCACAGGGCAAATTCAAATAATGAACATCACAAAACTCTAAAAAAACCACAAATTTTGCCACGGACGCTAAGAGAGGGAGAGGCCGCCAGATCTGAGTCGTTGGCCGTCGCGCGACCTTCGCCTCATCGGCCGCCGCCGGGCCGCCGCCCGGCACGCACGCCCCGCCCGCCCACCACCCGCCGACGCAGGCACCGCCGTGGGGCCGTCGCGCGGCCTTCGCCTCGCCGCCGCCGCCGAGCCGCCGCGCGCCGCACCGCCCCGCCCCGCCACCCGCCGACGCCGGCCCCACCGCGGGCCACCACGCGCCGCACCACCCCGCCCGCCACCCGCCGACGCCGGCCGCCGTGGCGCCGACGAAGAGGAGGAAGGAGGTCGCCGTCGTTGTGCGCCGTGCTGCCACCAAGAGGAGAAGGAGATCGAGAGGAAGGAGAGGATGAGGAGATCTGAGAGGATAAGGATGAGAAGGAAGAGGGAGGATGAGAAGAGAAGGAAGGATCACGATAATAAAATAATAGGGCACGCGCAGATCGAGGCAGAGAGATAGAGGAACGTTTGTTTGATTATCTAGATCATCGGGTCTTTAGTCCCGGTTGTTAATACCAACCGGAAAAAAAAATAACATCTTTAGTCCCGGTTAGTGTTACCAACTGAGACTAAATATGTCCGGCGCTCTAACAACCTCTGACAATATTTAAACCGAGACTAATGTTTATAGAAATCCGTAGACTTTTTAAACCGGGACTAAAAATACTTTTTAGTCCCTAGTACTATTTTAAACTAGGACTATTTTATATTTTGGTATTTTAACTGAAAATGTTTTTTCCAAGTAGTGTGATTGGTGTTGTTTAGCATCCAGCCATCCTAGTATCGCTAGTCTGTTCAACATCTATATTATGTTTTGCACGACTAGCGAAGGAAAGGACTTTTGCATTCTTAAGGGCCGGGACTTTAGCTTCTTCATCGTTATACTAAATTTGTTATTATACTAGCTAAAGGCACATGCACTGCAATGATTATTATAAAAAATAAAAGTAAAAGTAAAAAAAATATAAATTTATAGTATAGTTAGTTGATTAGACGTATAATATTATATTCAAAACAAAATCATGCACATGTAAAGACCACACATGTCAGCTTAATATATGATATTAGACTCAAACATCATCACTAACATCATTTAAAATAATATTTTTATTGAATACTATTTCTCCCTAAAGCGTCTTGTTTGAGGTCCAAGCTAATTGGAACCAGCAATAAGCATTTGAACAGAGCTAGAAAGCAACTTTCTGAAAATTTACCAAATTGTAAACATCAGTGACACTTAAAAAAAAATATTTGCTGATGCGACTAAGGAATGCAGACAGCTAGCTAGATGAGCTAGCCGCGATTGATATTGAGAAAGATGCGTGGCATTAGGCATAGAGATAAAATACTACGCGGCATGCAATGCGTGATGCATTATTTCTAATCTGATCCTTCATTAAATTAACTTAGATAGGGGGGAAAAGAAGGGCATCAGGCCATGCGGGGTAGATGTTGTCTCCTTTAAGGAGTTTGACAGGGACGGACGCTCAGCTTGACTCAAAGATTCTCCTCTTTATATTTTTTTCACCGAAATTTGTAAGCCAGCTAGCTAGCATACAGCCATCTCGATGGTCTTTGACAAGATGTACTCCACTTCTTGCCATGTTGTTTTAGCTCATCTTCTGTTTGCACAATCTTTTTCTTGAGATCATCTGCTTGCGCAATAATTTTTAGCTGATCTTCTTTGCATACTGTTAGGAGGCTTAGTTTGTGTTGTATTATGTGACCTGACTGGATTCGATGACCAGGCTGGAGTCCAATCGAAGCTTGTATGTGTGAGGTGTGTCCTACTATTCTATTGATGTCTTTGATAACATAATCTTGATCAAATAAAATCTTTTTTGATGACGTAGAAAGATATCTTTCAAATTTTATTGTTTACATATAGGCCTACAGCTACACATTTGGCCTTTAAAAATAGACTAATTTGGCCTTTAAAAATAGACTAATATTTAGGGAAGTATATGTGGTATGGTGGTGTAGTTGTGGTTATATAACTCTATTCATCAGGTTTAATATGCTTATAAAAATTACGTAGCTATTCTATTTATTAGGTTTAATATCTTGATGTTTATAAATATTACATACACACGAGCAGGCCCGGTCATGGGAGGGTGGGAGGGCCAGAGGTCTCAGGCCCAGGAATTGGATGGCTCCAGGTATGTATACATTAATCTTAGTATATATAACTAATAGTAAGAAGAGAAATACGACCTGGCCTGAATACGATACGCATCTGACTCCCCGTTTTCCGTCCCCGTGAGGCCGCGATCAACTGCGCGAGTCGCGACCTTTTTTTCCCTGCCCGTGCGGCGTGGCTGGGCGCGTGAGGGCCTGGCGGTGTGTCGCGTGCATTCCAGCAGAGCACAGCAGAGAAGCAACACTGATCAGGCCCCAGGCGGCGACGTTGCGTTCCCTGATCGGCTGATCGCCTGATGCTCTGATCCCTGACCGTTGCGTTCCCTGACCGTTGCGTTCCTTCGTCTTTGTCCGGCTTCGCAGCAGGCAGCTGTTCCAGCAGGCTGCAGCAAGCAAGGTACGAATGTATGATTAATTGTTTCTCAAGTGATCTCTACTTAATGAACTGTAGTTACTAATTGTTTTTAAATTTTAACAGTAATATGTATACAAATTATTTCATATGAGTATTTTTTTATATTCAGTTAACTGCTTGCTTGTTAGTAATATTTTGTATATGTGTGTATATATTATCAATAGGTAGTAGTAGTATTATCATGTTCATATACAGGTACAAAATTTTAGGTTCATTCTATGTCAAAAACTACTCTGGACCAGCCCTGCACACGAATGTAATAGAAAATTAATTAGGCGAGATGCATCGTTGGTCTCCGTCTTTTTAAATATGTGTTAAAGGGACACACTTATATATATAAAAGTAAATATGCTCGTGCATTGAAACGGACGTTATTTTATTTTATCATAATTATTTTAAAGTTAAAGCCTCATTTAATTTTAATTTATATTTTTTCTTTATGTCTTTATCTGAGGCCTATTTTAGCATTGAGACTGTGGGTTAATTTTATAAACAATCAAAAAAATTTCTGCAAACTGCAAAATAGCCAGACGGACTACGGGTTAATTTTATAAACACTCAATGGGTTTTCTGCAAAATAGTCAGGTGAACTGCAGGTTAATTTTATAAAAACTCAAGGGGTTTCTGTAAAATAATTAGACAAAATAAAATTTTGGTGGAAACATTATTTGTTTTATAAATAGTTATAGATTATATATATATATGTATGTCTTCTGTGTAAATTAAAAAAATAAATAGATCAATATTTGACCCGAATTCGCTACATATTCTATCCATATGTTGATTTGTATTATAATCTGTCTCAACTTATACAAGTGCATATTGAATATGACTTAATTATTATCAAATTCAGATTAGATTACTTACATTTTCTCTATTGTTTGCATGTTGCAACAGATACAAATGAACATACAAGAACTAAGCGTAGCTAAGTTCTTTAGAGTTCTTGTGATGAAAACCCTGTTCATCTGGAGTCGACTCCTAGGAGGGCATTGCTAAAACTTTTGGCTTGCCAATTTTTTGGGTAAGTTCAAAATGAAAACAATCTGAACAAGCATATATAAATATCACATATGGTTGTGTACATGATTGCATAAGGCTGGAGATATAAAACAATAATCTATTATCTGAAACAAGGATCACACATATGTACGGGCACTTTGAACCCTTTTATATCTATTAACTATCTAGTACTGTGGTGATCATGTTTCTTTTCTTTAGTCTTATTAGTCCATATTAAAAAATGTTCCCCATAAACAAATTTATGGAATTCTTTTCTTCGAAGAAGCTACAACCATATAGAGTTTGTAAGACGAATAACTGTGAATTACAAAATGATAGCTTAATTAAAAACAAAGAAAACTACTATGTATACAACGTTAATGCGAGGTTTCAGAAAAAAATTTAAAAAAAACCTGAAAGGCTATATTCAAAAAAAACAAAAAGGCAGCCAAACCAAGCACCTACGACACAAACACCCACTGGGAGCAAACAGGAGCACGATACCGAATCTGGACACTGACGCCTCAGCCAGCTACTGCCTCGTCGGCGCCCCGACCACTGTGACCACGAGCAAGGAGGGAGAGCCCTACTGTCGTCGTCCTTGTAGCCGAGAGGAAGCAGTGCGGTTGCTATCGTCACCCGTGTTGCCCTTGGGACAGAGCAAAGTAGGGGCTGGCCTTTTGGCTTGGTTAAGTTTAGCACAGTATCCACAATTGTTGTTTCTATGAACAAACTTACAGGTTGTATATTGTCATTGTCTCAAACCAGAGAAGCAAAATCTCGACCAACGGCCAATCCTTTGTTGATTGAATTACGCTTTCATGACCGCCAACAAACTAAAGTAGAACCAAAGCGAAAGAAAACATTGGGGAATAGTTGAGCATTAAATCAGTCATTCGTCGAGATCTTATCATCACCATTACCATCAAACCTGATCTGATGGAGACACTGTCATAAGGAGACTATGCTAACATGGAACCTCCAATGCGGCGACTTCAAGAAGGTTGCCACATATTAAATATCACCATAGCTATTCTGAACATTCAAAACAATGAACATTCAAAACAAGGTTTTCACTAGAAGAAACTACTAAAAAAATGATTTTTGCATATAGCCAGAACCCGTTTTCGTAGGCGGACGAAGCAGCCACCTATGGCCCAGTGTTTGCAAAAATCAACATTTTTCCGATCGGGCAGCGCAAACGCGCGATGTTTTTGCCCGTGGACACGTTATGCCTCCCGTCTGTGAAAACAATTTCGACAAAAGAATAAAAATTTAAAAAAACCAATTCTCCTGAAACCCTAGCTCTCGAAGTTGTCGTTGTTGCTGCCACTCTCAAAGCCGTCGTCATCATCGTTGTTGTCGCAGCCACCACCGTCGTCGCCGCTCTCAAAGCCACCATTTTCATCACCGCTCCCGAAGCAGTCACTGCCGCCGTCATCGCCAGCGTTGGATCCAGCCGTCCCGAGACCGACACAAGCGGATCCGCTCGTCGTGGGCCGCTACCCGTCAAGGATTGAGGAAGGCAAGGAGAGGGGACGAGGAGAGGAGAGAGGCTGAATGAGAGAGAACTGAAGGAGAGGGAGAGAGAAGTGGAGGAGAAGAGAAAGATGGACGCGTACAGGCTATAAAAGGATTTTTGCATACATGGCTCTTTTAGCTCTTTTAGTTGTCCGAGCGGAAAAATAAACATATTTTTGTAGGTGAGCATATTAAGACGTCCGTTTATGAAAATTGATTTTTGCATATAGGGTTTATCTCCCTTCGAGACCGATATTATCACAAACGAACAATGTCACGGTTTGTCTGAAGGCTGAAGGAGGGCTCATCTGCGAAAACTGTTTCTGTCACAGTGAGAGTCCATGCTATGGCACGTGCGGATGATAGAAGGGGCATCGCGAGATCTCTTCCAGGAATTTTGTAGCGTTCACAGACAGCACCGATGGTACTCAAGATCCGCCCTGCTGCACTCCACCTAAGAGGCGCCCCCGCAATCCTCATAACCGCCTCCTCAAGAATGCCGGAATATGTTGTTCCCCTCCCGCTGTCGGCGGGTCCAGGCGCAAAAAGCCCGTCCACACCAGGCCACCGCCATCCTCCTTTCTCACTGTGCCTCCCGTCGCCTCCTACCATGGCACACCACACCCAGCAGGCTTTCGGAAAGAGAAGTCACCGCTGCTGCCTTCCTCGAGGACCCCCGGATTTGCTGCGCTCCCCTCTGGTGACGGCGAGGTGGAGACTCGCCTCTTGTTCGATCCGCAAATCACGGAGCTCACTCCTCCATGGATGAATAACAGTAGAATATTTAGAGTAAAACATAAAAACTCGAATTACCTTAAACCCTATTTAACTATTATCAATAGAAAACACAAGTCAAGTACCATACGGAGCTCTTGCTTATTTGATTAATTGGAGATATGGTGACTGGATGAAGATGGAATCATTTCGATAAAATAAGCGTCGGCGCCGACGTTATCTCTTGTTTTGTCATTGAAGGAATCATCCTTCTACTCCTTATAATCTGTTCCAGCAAAGTTCTACATACGGTTTTGGTTTGACCAAACATCTATTATTTACTCCAGTTCCAATTTCAAAGCTCGTGTCTAAAATTGTCAAACTATATATCTATATCTATAATTTATATCTAATCTATAATCTATAACTATCTATAAAGCAAGTAGTGTTTTTACCTAAAATTTTCGTCCACCTGATTATTTTACAGAAAACCCATTGAGTGTTTATAAAATTAACCCGTAGTCTCAATGCTGAAAAGAAAGAAAGGGTTTAAATGGAAAAAAAGACCTCCTGCGCCCCTCCCTACCGTCCCCATCCACGCCGCGCCTGCGCCCCTCCCTCCCGTCGCTGCTCGGAGCTCCCACGTCGCGTCTGCGTTATAGATAGTTATATATATGTGTGTGTATGTATATATGTATATCTATAACTATCTATAAAGTAAGTAGTGTTTTCACCCAAATTTTGTTTTGCCTGGTATTTTGCCGAAAACCCCTTGAGTTTTTTCGAAATTAACCCGCAATCCGCCTGACTATTTTTTTAAAAAAACACAGTTATACGTACAATAGAGCTTATCTTAACTACTTAAAAAATCTATAACTTTTCGATTATTAAATCGTTTTTTCTCCAAATCTATAAAATTTCCGATCCGTATAACCTATCGCTCCATTGTTGCCTCACTTTCCTCACCTCCAGCAGGCGAGCCCGACTTACGCGCCTCTTGTGTCGCCATGCATTGCCCTCAGCGGCGGCCGAGCACACGCTGTACGAGTGAGCTAGCGCGCCGCCGTCGATATACATGCAACTTATCTTATTTATCAATATACTTTTCTAACTAATAATATCCAAGTTATAAATATTTTAAACTTTACCAAATTTCTAATCGGTTTAAAGTATCAGTAAGTCAATATCTATTTTCATTATATTTTTGACTTAATTTGGTGAATAAATTAACTTAGACTAAATGTCTATATGATATTATTTCTTAATCAAGGTCCAGTGGTACATAAAGTTAAAGATACCCTTTCTTTCAAAGTTATATATATGTATATATATAACTATATATAAAGCAAGTAGTGTTTCTATCCAAAATTTTCGTTCGTCTCTGGTTATTTTGCAGAAAAACCCTTAAGTGTTTATAAAATTAATCCACAATCCCAATGCTGAAAAGAAAGGGAAGGCTTGGATGAAAAAAAGACCTCCTATGTCCCTCTCTTCCGTCCCCATCCACGCCGCACCCCGCGCCGCGCCTGCGCCCCTCCCCTCGTCGTCGCTCGGAGCTCCCGCGCTGCCGCCTGTACCTTCGCCCTCCGCCTGCTTCCCTCCCTGCGTCGTCGTTCCGTTGCAACACACGGGCATTTATATATAATATAACTATTTATAAAGCAACCAGTGTTTCTACCCAAATTTTGTTTTGTCTGAATATTTTGCAGAAAACCCCTTGGTTTTTCCAAAATTAATCCGCAGTCCACCTGACTATTTAAAAAAACCAGTTAAAGAAGAAAAAGGGGCTATTTTGCGAAAAACCCTTGAGTGTATAAAATTAACCAGCCCCAATCTTGAAAAGAAAGGGAGGGTTTGGATGAAAAAGAAAGATCTCATGCGTCCTCTCATCCGTCCCCATCTCGCGCCGTGCCCCGCTTGCGCTGCTCCCTCCTCCGTCGCCGCTCGGAGCTCCCGTGCCGCCGCCTGGACCTTCGCCCTCCATCTGCTTCCTTCCTCTTGTCGTCGTCCCGTTGCAACGCACGGGCATTTTGCTAGTATATATAATATAAATAAAAGAGAGAGATGAGCTACTGTGTGGCATGCCACAACCCCTCCCTTGCGGCATGGCCAAATTCCTAATTTAAAAACTCAAATTAAAAATCCAAACCGTTCAAATTGGTCTACATATTAATATCTCCTTATTAATAACTCCTTGTAGACCAAATTTTATTTTTTTTCAAAAATTTTTACTATTTTATCGGGTAGGTCAAAGATGCATTAATTATCAACGATTTCTAGAGTATTTATTTTATTGCATCTTTGACATATCTATATAAAATAGTAAAAATTTCCAAAAAATGTAAAATTTGGTCTAACAAGGAGATATTAAAATGTAGAAAAATTTGAATGGTTCGGATTTTTAATTTGAGTTTTTAAATTAGAGAAACAGCCATGCTGCACGGAATGAGGCTATGTGGCTGCCACACAGTAGCATAGATGTATATATATACTCAAATTAACGTATAAAATTTTTACGAACAAAGTTTATTGTGTTTTCTATGTTAAAACATTTAAAATCCCCTAAAATTTATTTGTATTTTTATTTACTCTTCTTGTTTTATTTAAAAATCCCAAATTTATTTACTCTTATTCTTATTTTGAAAAATCTTAATTTAATCTTTAACTCAAGAAAATTTCCAAAAATTAAATTTAAATTAATTTCAAGCCCTAAATTAAATTGTTCCTAAATTTTCCCTAATTCTAATTTAAGAATCAAGAATCAATTAAATCCTTATTCTCTATTTTTAAAAAACCCCAAGTTAATATTTTAATTTAAGAAAGGTTCCCAAAAAATTGAATTTAGACTTAAGTCTAAACTCTAAATTAAATTCTTTCTAAAATTTCCTAAATCCTAATTTAAAAATCAAACACTAATTAAACCCTTATTTTCTATTTTTGAAAAATTTCAATTTGACTTTTAATTTGAGAAAAATTCACAAAAATTGAGTTTAATTAATTTTAAATTTTAAATCAAATTCTTTCTAAAATTTTCTCTAAATTTTTGTTTCCTTATATTTTCCTTTTTCCCCTTTTTCCTTTTGCTTTTTCTTCTTGTTCTTTTTTCCCTCTTTCTTTCCTTCCTTCTTTCCCCTCCTTCTTCTTTCTCTGTTCAAGCCCGACAACAGGCGCCGCGGCTTTCGACCGCCAAGCCATGGGCGCCGCCCGCCTAGTGGAACCTAGCATCCACATCGGCCATCTCCATCCCTTCGCACAGGTGACAACACACTATTGGAGCACCATCATTGCCGTGCACATCCTTAACCTGAACCGACTTTGAAATGCCGCCATTGCTGCACTATAAACAGACATAAGAACTTCTATAAATTGAACAAACCAAGCTAAAGTCCCCATACCAATCCTCCTTCTCATCTTCTCCTCTGTCTTTGCCCCAAACTTTCCCCAATCCATACCTCTTGAGTCACTCAAATTTCAAAGGAATCCGAAGAAGGAGCCAAAGAACCCTAACCGACCGAATCAAGCTAATCTTCGAAATTCGTCGCCTCCGATCAGTCTTCCCTCAAATTGAAGGTATATCTATGATCTATATACCTAAAGCTTTCATTTTCCCAACCTTCCCGAGTCAAAAGGCCACCGAAAATCACCGTCGGCGAGCCGCCGTAGCCTCCTCTGCTCCGGCCACCACCGTGCGTGTGATGCTAAGCCATTCCAATGCTTCTCCGCCCAAGTAAACATTATAGTTAGCTTCCCCTGGTTTCATAGACTCTCTCAAGTCCTTTAGGTTGGCCGTACCGTCACCGGAGCGCCACGCCGACGAGCGCCACCCCGACGAGCGCCACCGCCGCCACAGATATCTTCCCGTCGTCGGCCCGCTCCGTAGTCTCTCCAGCCCAAACAAGCTCCAAAACGGAATCCTCATGCTTCATAGATGGAGAAAAACTCCTTGGTTCCTAAGCTCCAGCCATCCCATGCCGCCGTCGGCCTCATTCTCACCGGCAATCCCTAATAAAGAGAACAGAGAGAGAGAGAGAAGAGTGAAGGAAAATAGCGAAAGAAAAGAAAAGAAAAGAGAAAAGGAGAGAAAGTAAAAGAGAAAGGAGATAAAATAAAAAGAAAGGAGAGAGAAAAACTAGGAAGTTAAAAACAAATCCTAGGAAATTAAGTTTATTTTTAGATCCTTTTATATCTTTCAGATTATATTTAGATTTCTCTTATTTCTTTTAATAGTTATGTTTCCTTTTTAAATAATTTTTTAACTTCTAACCCTTGGTAAATTGTTTTATTTTAAGTCAAGCCCAAATTTTAAAGTTTAAGATTTGACAAATGACCCTAGAAAAATAGTTTGACCCTTTGACTTCTTCCAAATTTTATTTTATAATTTTAAATCCCTTCCACTTCTCTCAAACCTATTTATTCTCATTTTTAAAATATTTTAAATACTTCCTTCAACTCTTTTATTTTTAGAACTTTAGAAACTATCTATTTTTCCTCTTTAAAATATTTTAAATACTCTTTTTATTTTATTCAAGCCCCAAACTTTAAGTTTTAGGATCTAACAAATAATTTTCCTTCAAAACTTCAAAAATTCACCTTCAAATAAGTTTCTTTAAGTTGTTCGTTTGATTTATTTTATCAAATATCGATAGATCGCGATGTCGAGTTCACGAGGTAACTAAACTCGACCTTATCGTCGACATAAACACCCTTGCCGCTATTCAAGGAAAAAAGAATTTGAGACCACCGGTCCTGAAGGCAAGTCAAACTATCTTTGATCATTTATAGCATTTGAAAATAATGAATTCCATGTTATAAATAGTATATTTAGCTAAATATATTTTGCGGGATGGGTTAGTTAAGTTAGATAGTGATAATTTATCATTTAATGTAATTTTAAATATTCACTAGACTATGTATGTTAATATTCCATGAGAATATAAGGTCTTTTCTAGCCCATTTAAGTTATTATTTCATGCATTAGAGACATCCCATCATTTTATGTATAGAAAAAGAGAAGCTTAGTATTTCACATGATTAGATATATTCTTGTTCTCCTTAGACAACATTCTGATAGCTTGCATTAAGCATAAAATCACGAGAATAATAAAATGAGCATTATCATATGCATTAATGCAATGGTCATATGAAATTATATTACTATTTCATACAATAGAATGGAAAAATGATCCATTATTTTATGTGATAGGCAAATATAAGTCCTATTATCTCATGTGATATGAAGATAATTTTAGCTATATGCCAGAAAATATAATTCATATGACCTAAATGATTTTGGCTGTACGCCAGAAAATATAAAAATTCTTGTGCCAGAATAAGGACATAGTTTCGTCCATCCGATGGACCAGTTATACTGGCATAGCATTTATATATTTCTCTCTGATCTCCCTGGGGACTTAGAAGTTTTATTCATGTGATTCTTTGCATGGGAGATTTGTAGTGTTGTTGTTGAAGTCTCATTGGTGGACAGCTATGTAAACAGCGGGTAACAACGCCGGTACTAACCAGATCGGTACCGTTTGTTAAGATAGCACCTCAGGTTTCACTAAGCCAGGGCAAGTGTGTGTAACGAACAACTATTAAATAGGGGATGAGATGAGTCCACCAATTACTGGTTAAGAATTTGGTACCCCTATTAAGATAGCCCACAGGTCTCGTTCACACATCAAAAAAGGTTAGAACTATATAAATGTTATGTTACCCTTTAGTCTGGCTAACTAAGGTTAATCCTTGGGTAAAGCTGGGCAAACACTTCAGAGTTTATTGTATTTGAATACGCAGTACTCCCAGTCAATGGAGTTGTGTCTATGGGTGAATCCAGTTTAATGACATAAGCAACTTTTGCAAAATGCCATCTTAAAATCTGAACATTCATATATAAGAAATTATAGAAAAGGGTAGAACTTAGAATCATGTTAAGGCTAGGCTTATGTTATCCTTTTTAAGCTATCATATATATCCATTTATACATAGTATAGGATCATGTTAGAACTTAGGTTCATGTTATTCCCTTTTAAGATATCTTGCATATTTATAGAAAGGGGTAGAATATATAATTAGGCTAAAGTTAAGTTTATAATTTGTGTTCTTAAATGTTTACATAGAGTATTCTAAAAGAAAAATAGGATATACCTTCATGCTAAGGATAAATTTATAATTTATATTTCTTTTAAGAATATCCTGCATACTTATCCATGTGATGTTGAGTTCAGTTTGGCTTGCTGAGTATCATTGGTGTTCATCCTTGCATATAATAATTTTAGAAAATCCCAAAGGAGATGAAGAACTCCCAAGTACCCTAGAGGACTGGGAAGACGAGTACGACTTCTAGGTCGACTCTATACTCGGGCTATCCCTGTGGAAGTGTCGCGTCTTTTTATATTGTATAACTTGTATTTGTACATTATTAGTTTGTAATAACAAACGAAGTTCCTATATCTGTACTATCTCACATATAACCGGACTCCTGGGAGGTTATGTGATTATAGAGTTGATCTCTCTAGAGGAGACCCTACATATACATACCCTGTTATATATATATGATTTTAGTTTGTGTTAGAATGGATTTATTGTAATGTTAAAATACATATGATAGCTTCAGTACATCATATTTTTAGGCAACATTACTTTTAGCCTAATTAAGTTAACATTCGCTCCATATTCTGTTGAAACAAAATTCAGTGTGGGTGTGGGTTACTACTGGTCGTCGATACAAGTTGTCGTTCCTCGTCTGTCCATTAATCTCCTCGGTCGCATGTACTTGTGGATTTCCCCAGGCTACTAAAAATTTCTGGATCCGTCACTGGGAGAAGCTCTTGATGATAGACAAAATAGGGAGAAGAAGAGGGTGAGGGTTGAGATGGCAGTGGATTGAGTGCAATGGATGAAAATCCTCTACTTTGCATTTGGAGGACTCTTTTTATTCACATGTAACAAAAAATTACCCTTAGCCGGTTATATAAGAGCGCCATTTCCCTGAGGGATTTTTATGTCCTATGTTATATTAGTTAAGACACCACTAAAAACAAAATTTAGCCCCTAACAGTACCCCTCATCCGTTGGTTCTGAGATTCGGGAGGGGCAGATGATCTTTTTTTAGCTCTAGAGCATTGGCACCATATATCTTGCGTACTTTTGACTGATCGAGCGTGTCTGCTGTAGAACCGTGTCATCGATCACATGGTCACACGCATCATTGATTTTTATTTATGTTAAGTAATTTGTATTTGAAGATATAAATGACTAATATGTAATTCATTTATAAATCAAAATAAAAAAAATTATAAGTTAGCCACTTACGTCTTATAGCTCGTCATGCAAATCAAGCAGCCCAGCCGCGGACGATCGAACCGCACGGAGACAGTCACTCACGTTCACGTACACCTTCCGATCGATCGACGTGCGCCGGCAACGTATAGCAGCTCAGCTACCCATCGAGCGACTCGATCGATCGAGCAAATTAACACGACATGCACGCGTGCCAGCCGGGGCAGGCATATCGATCTATCGGTGGTCCACGTGCCGGAGCCCAAAACCCGAAGCCGGTGGGGGTTGCTAGGCACGCATGACATGCAGGTGGTGGGAGCCGGCCTGCGTGCGCTTCGATCGTGTGCTCTGTCGCCGGGGCGCCAGCGAAGCCTCGGACGGTGGCAGAAAGAGAGAGAGAGTGAGGGAGAGCGCTCCGACACGACGAAATCGCGCCCAAATCCGCGGGTAGATCCCCTCTGAGTTGTACGTACCGAAAGCCGATCGCACCGGCCCCCGCCGGTTGGTATGTTTATTATGCGTTATATTTTTTTATATTTTTATCTAAGATCTATTTTAGCATTGAGACTATGAGTTAATTTTATAAACATTTAAAAGGTTTTCTGCAAAATAGCCAGACGAACTGCTGATTAATTTTATAAACATTCAAAGGGTTCTCTGCAAAATAGCCAGACGAACAACGGGTTAATTTTATAAACACTCAGAGGTTTTTAGCAAAATAGTCGAAATGACTGCGGTTAATTTCATAAACACTCAAGTGATTGGTAGAAACACTATCTATTTTATATATAGTTATAAATATAGATTATAGATATAGAGATGTGTAAAGTATAAAATACGCGCCTCGCGGGAGGATCGTTTTGCTCCCCACCCTCCGTGTCGGAGCGAGCGACTTTGTTTAGCTTTGCGCTCGCGAATCACGATCCCCAAAAATCTCAAACACACGCCAGAGTTGGCGGTTCGCTCGCTCCAACAACCTCAGCAATATTGATCGAGTCGGTGTGGTGTGCTCGGCTGGCGCTGCAATGCAAACCAAGCGAGCTGAGGCACTACAGCTACAATAGCTAGCTGTCTATCTGAGGTGGTGAATCAGGAGGCCGGCCGGGTTGCAGAGCTAGCTAAGCTAGCTAGCCACCCAAATCACAAGAGTGGGCAAATGTTAACAATAAGGAGATTTAGTTTAGTGCTTGATTAGCGTTTACTAATAAGCAGTGAGGGTACTATAATACCGTCTTGATTTGGCCATCGTATGCGTGAAAAGAAAACGATAGGAGGAAATTTTAAAAAAAACGAAAAACGAGGGGCGGAATTTGGCCCCAATGTGGCTAACTACATATCAACGTGTCGTCGTTCTAAGCCTCAGAAGGTCATTTTGCTCGGTTGGCTAGCTAAGCTAGCTAGCTTAATACAGAGCCGGGCTGGACTCTTGGCTCTTGCTGCTGCTAGCTAAACTGAAATACGTTAATAACATAAGTTGATATGGTGTTCTACGAATTCAGCTCAAGAAAAAAACCGATCGATAAATAGAAATTTATCTATATAGGAATTTACATACATAAGACTGGGTTCAAACAACAAAACGGTTTTATATTTTTTAAATACATATCTTAAATAGACAGTAATAATTATTTTTTCAAATCTTATCTCTGATTTGAAACTATATAAACCCGAGGATATAAATATGTACATCTGGAATCTTTATAATCTATATCTCCTCAGTTCAATAAAATTATATTTCAGCGCATCGCCTCCCTAGTTGTAGTTTCGACGGGTTCTTGTCCTCGAGCGGGGCTGCATCAGTTAAGTTCAATCTCCAGCAAAGAGGTAAGTCCTGTCATCCTGGTAATCATATCGGCATAGTCTGTTGGAGGTAAGTCCTATCATCCTGGTAATTATATCGGCATAGTTAGGACTTTCTCGGGTTTCACTCGATATTCTGACTAGTCATTATGGTCGTCGGTTTATCTTGATATACCAGCTTTGCTAATGTTGCATTGCTTTCACTATTGAAGAAACCATCTTTGGTTGAAGTGCTAAAATCCACAATAGTTTCGGTTAGAGTTGTACCTAGGACTAAAAAAAATATTTTTAGTCCCGGTTTAAAAAGGCAACGACTCTCTATGAACTTTAGTCCTGTTCGTGTCACGAACCGAGACTAAAGATCATCTTTAGTCCCGGTTCAAATCCTGTCGGAACTGTCGTGGGCACCGGGCACTGAGACTTTAGTCCCAATTGGTAACACCAACGGGACTAAAGGTCCTATTTTTAGTCCCGGTTGATGTTACCAACCGGGACTAAAGATTATTTTGATTTTTAGTGTGTCGGTTGGTAACACTAATCGGCACTAAAGATGGGGTTCTTTTTTATACTCCTTCCTCCTTCAGCCCGAGCCAGCTTCACTTGTCTTCAAACTTTTGCTCTAGCTAGAGGGAGGTGCTGCCAAAATTTTTGTGATTTTGTTTTGGTGATAATACATAAATCTTTGCTATCTACAAGGTTAGCAACTTCTTCCTCTTATGATCTATGCTTAGCACTTCGCTTTTTGCGGTTGTTTTCTATACGTTTTCATTTCTAGATTTTTTATGCAAACATAAAGAGAGAGAAAATTTGTTTGGACTAAGTTATTTTACTAAGCACATTACATTGTGTTGAGAAAAATGTTTGAAAAAATAAAAAGAAAGAAAAGTATGCTTAGCACATTACATTTGTAGGAATTTAGTACATACAATTTTATCTCAAAAAATATTTATGAAAAATCATGAGAGAGAATCTTTTGGAAAAAAAAGGTTATAAAATAGATGACAAAGGAAAAAATATAGAAAATTTGATAGTAGATTAGAAAAGTAAGGTAATTTTAAGATCGTTAAAATAGTTAGAAATATGTACACTACATACATTAAAAAGAACTTTTAAAATAATTAATTAATTTTATGTTTACCACCTTAAAAGACCTTTTAAAAATCATTCTAATTTGTGACCGCGCAGCCTACACGTTCCTCTCAATTTCTCCCATTCTCCGCAACACACCCGTCCCGTCTCTGTCTACTCGCCACTTATTCTTCTCCTCCATAGCTTCTCGCTGTTGTTGTTTTTGGCCTCCGGAGCTGCAAGCCGCAGCTATTTGCGACTGAGAAAAACCATATTTTGAGGTAAGCGAATCACCTCAGGTTCCTCTAGTTTGTGTTCTGTTGTTACGCGACCTGTTCTTCCCTGCAAATAGCAGTATCTACACTTGCTCGATGGTGTGTGTAAGTGGTAGTATTGTGTATGTGTTATTTGATCTTTAGTTCCGGTTGGTAACACCAATGGGGACTAAAGATATCGTTCCTTTTTATACTCCTTCTTCCTCCCCAGTATATAATTATTGTCTGATTACATATATATATAATTATTATAATATTAATTAAATGGTTTGAATTTCATGGATTTTTCTTATGATTTTTGTGCATTCCATGTAGATGGATCGACAATGGATGTACAACACGGATCGACGGTCGACAGAGTTTATTCAAGGGGTGTATTATTTTTTGAGTGTGGCCGATGCCAACAAGCAGAAGGGTTTCATACGTTGTCCATGCAAGAAGTGCAAAAATAAGTAGTATTCTACATCAAGAATTATTCATGCCCACTTGTTTCAGTCGGGATTCATGCCTCACTACAATTGCTGGACATCGCACAGAGAGGTAGGGGTTGCAATGGAAGAAGATAGAGAAGACGACGACAACATTTTGGACTGTGATCAATACGGTGGGTTTAAAGAGAATACAGCAGACGAGACGGGCGGAGATGTTGAAGAAAACGACGGTTCCGATGACCTTGGTCAGATGTTGCGCGACGTACAGAGGGACTGCGAAGGTGAAAAGGAGGTGCAGAAATTGGAGCGTATGTTGGTGGACCACAAAACGTCCTTGTACCCAGGCTGTGAACAGGGACACAAAAAGTTGGATACCGCGCTGGAATTCTTGCAATGGAAAGCCAAAAATGGTGTCAATGACAAGGCATTTGGAGAGTTACTAAAACTCATGAAGAACATTCTTTCAGAGGGAGACGAATTGTCGGAATCAACGTACGAGGCTAAGAAGTTAGTCTGCCATCTAGGACTGGAGGTACAGAAGATACACGCATGTACTAATGATTGTATCCTCTACCGTGGTGAGGAGTACGAGAACCTAGAAGCATATCCGGTTTGTAAAGCTCTTCGATACAAGATCAGACGAGATGATCCAGGCGAAGTTGATGGACGACCTTCGAAGAAAAGAGTTCCTGCTAAGGTGATGTGGCATTTTCCTATAATACCACGGCTGAAGCGTCTGTTCAAGAACAAGGAGCATGCAAGGATGATGCGCTGGCACACGAAACAACGCCTACAAGACGGCATGCTGAGACATCCCGCCGATGGGTCACAGTGGCGAAACATCGACAGAACATTTAAAGACTTCGACGAGGATGCAAGAAACCTAAGGTTCGGCTTAAGTACGGACGGCATGAATCCTTTTGGAGAGATAAGCAGCGGGCATAGCACTTGGCCTGTAACGATGTGTATCTACAACCTCCTGCCTTGGCTATGCATGAAGCGGAAGTACATTCAGATGCTGGTTATTATTCAAGGCCCGAAGCAACCTGGTAACAACATCAATGTGTACCTGAGACCGCTGATCGAAGATCTAAAACCGCTGTGGAAGCAGAAAGTATCCTCGTGTGGGATGAGGATAAACAGGAGCAGTTTAACCTATGAGGGTTGCTGTTTGTTACCATCAACGATTGGCCTGCACTTGGCAACCTATCCGGACAGTTAAACAAGGGGTACAACGCTTGCACCCATTGTTTGGATGAGACCGAATGTACGTACCTGAAACATTGTAAGAAGGTAGTGTAGATGGGCTATCGTCGTTTTTTTGTTGCAAGCCACCCTGTCCGGAGAAAAGGCAAACATTTGATCAAAAGACAGACCATCATACTAAGCCAAAGCATCGCAACAGAAAGGTCGTGTTTGCCATGGTGAAATACCTCAAAGTAGTATTTGGAAAGAGACCCGGCAACCAACCTATAGCAAGTGAAGGTGGACACACGGCGATGTGGAAGAAGAAGTCAATTTCTTGGGAGTTGCCCTATTGGGAAGTCTTGGACGTCCGCCACGCAATCGACGTGATGCACCTCACTAAGAACCTTTGCGTAAACCTGCTGGGCTTCCTAGATGTATACGAAAAATCAAAAGATACACTTGAGGCACGTAACAATCTGAAACATATGGCACAACGCGACGGCCTTCACCCGCAACCAAAGGAGAAAGGAGCCCACTACCTAAGTCCAGTGTCACGCCAAGAAATTCACACCAGAATTTCTGCGGCTAATTTGTGCATTACACCCTCGTCCAGGCATCAGCCGAGGTACACAAATCGACGTTATTGATAATACAGAATCCTCGTCTTAGAAACAACATAAAAGAGTTACACAAATGCAGCGGAAAAGAAGATAAAACTGACTTAAGCTAAACTTGACACGAGCGAAGCGGAACACCAACACCACAGCTAAGCCTTGACGAGAACAAGCCTACACCTCCTCGAAGACCTCGATCTCAACCTCTTGCACTAAAGGGGAAAAGAAGCAAGGCGAGTACAACCACCGTACTCAACAAGTCACAAAAAGGGGACATGATGCAAGATATATTACAAGGAAAGGTCAAGAGGTTCAATTTGCATAAACAAGATTTGCGAGAATATAATAACAATATTTGAAGACAGAAACAGTAGTAATATTTAAGCGGTATTAAATAAACACTGTCCAACGCTCAAACCACGTTGCAACAGGCCCATCCATCCACACTAGTTATGCTTCAACATTTCATTCAAATAAATAAGTGAGACTAATCAAGGTGAATCGGTCGATCGCCCGTAAGTGTGGGCACGGCTATTCGAATAGTTTTTACTCGATCGAGGGTGTACAAGCTGTACCCACAAGACACAATCCCACAACACGTTACGTGCGCCGGTGCACCACCATGGTGCCCGGAAAGGAACTGTGACAGGACCCTTCACATAACCCCCTCTAGTCAATCGTACCACACCAAGGTTTCGCCCCATTCCCATCGGGCAATGGGCAACCCCTCTAGTGCCGCGGTGAATCCGGAAGGTGATCAACCCTTAAAACCGGGCCGACCCAACTCCATCACGCCCACCCTCTCGGGATACGTTAACTAGAGACGGCTACGCTCTGACCCACCATTACCCATGTGGCTTGTGGTATGCACGACATTTCTTCCAGGGTTTCTCGAGAACCGGTCCTTAATCGTCATGAGCATGCTAACCAAAGTCCAACCATGTGCTCACGACCCACCTTTTCATAAATCAATATTATTAGAAACAGGTCACAACTTAACATCATCGAGAGTTAACTTCCGTAATGAAACTTGATTAGTGTGATTCCCTTAATTGAGCTAGTTGCGCTAAGCATAACTAAGCAAACCTTAAGCTATCATCTAGTCATATTGAACCCCAAGTTATCAATGGTATAAGGTAAACAATCCTATGGTTGAGTACAATAGGTATAATCATCCCATAAAATGACATTCTAAAACATATGCAGTATTTGAAAGAAAAAGAGATATTTACATAAAATAGGTACAATATGCTCAAAGTAAGGTATGACTTGCCTTGCTCTGGAGACTGAGGAACCTCGGCGACTACTTCGAAGAGAACGGGCTCGCCGGAAAACTCGGGATCTACACGACAAACCAAGCACTCAACAAACACCCTAAAAAGTCTACTGAAACAACACTGAAAAGTATTTTTAATGGATTCTTGACATTTTTCTGGATTTAATAAAATTTGAATGGGCTAAAACGGAGCTCGGATTCAAAAGATATGAATTTTAGAAGTTTAATTGTGATTTTTAACTAAACTGAAAAGATTAAAACGATTTATTGCGCAATTAAGCCCCGGGTGACGCAAGCATGGCGCAAGCGGTAGGGCGACGTCGGTGGCGCAAGCGGCGACGCAAGCGGCGCGGGCGCGGTCCACGGTGGACCGAGTCCACGGCGGCGGAGAGAGAGAGGGGCACGTGGCGCGCATCGGGGAGGGTGGCGGCGATCGGACGGCGACGGCTTTGCACGCGAGAGGGCGGTCGGATCCGCCGTCCGAGAAGGATCGGGCGGTGCGGATCGCGGCTAGGATTAGGGTTCGGGCGGCGCGAGGGCGGACACGCGGCGGCCATCCGACGTGCGGCGACCGGATCGAACAACGACGGATCGATCGCGATCGGACGGCGCGGATCCTCCCGTCCGAAAGATCGGACGGTGCGAGAGGAAGCGGCGCTAGGGTTAGGGTTTGGGCGGCGACGGCTCGAGCTCGCCGCCGGCCATGGCCGCACGGCGGCCGACCGAGCTCCGGCGCACGGCGACGGCGGCGGAGGGTGCTTCGGGCGCGGGAACCACGGCGGAGGGCGGATCGATACGCGCGGGAGCGGTTCGGGAGGAGACCCGAAAACCGAAGAGGAAAAGAACGGCGGCGCACTCACCGGCGACGGAGACGACGACGATGGCGACGGCGGATTTGGGGCTAGCGAAAGGGGAAACAAAGGGGAAACGTGCGGTGGCGAAGGGGAGTTTTATAGGGGTACAACGGGATCGAAACAAACACGGAAACGGCGCGGATTCGTCGCCGTTGTTCACGGAATCGGAGAGAGGGGAAACAATCGGCGACGGATTCCGCGCGGATAGGGTTTCCATCGGGCGCGGGGTTGCGGAGATGGAAACGGCGTCGCGAGATTGGGCCGCACGGGGCCGACGTGGCTCGGATTCAAACGGAAAGGAGCGGAGCGGCGCGCGCATGGCGGGCGGCGGCGGACCGGCCGGGCGCGGGGCCGGAACCCGACGGGACCCACCGTCGGTGACTCGCGGGCGAGGACGCCCGCGGACTTGCGCGTTGCGCGAGCGTTGCGGGCCTCGGCCCACGACCGGGCGCGCGCGCGGCTTGGCGGGGAGGGACCGGGCCGGCGGCCCAAAGGAAAGAGCGGGAGTCTTGTGCAGCCCGTACGGAAAAGAAAAGAAAAAGGGAAAAAGGATTTTTGGGGGCTTAATTAATTCTGATTTCTTATTTAATTGATTAAAAATACTTAGAGTGCTCTAAAAATTTAAAAATCTGTTAGCGTATTTTGACATGCGAGAATTCAAGAAAAATCCTACCATGTCGTTTCCATTTATTAATTGCATTTTAAAATTATTGGTTGGCTCCGGGTTAATTTCGAAATTTCGATTGTTTCAAGGTAAATTATTTAAATAAATTAGGGAAAAACCCGGGTGTGACATCCACCAGCTACACTCTAAGCAAGGAAATAATGTCTGAATGTCTAGAGAGCATCAAGGTACCGCCTGGATACTCCTCGAATAGAAAGGGAATAATAAGCACGAAAGATAATAAGTTCACAATCTAAAGTCCCATGACTGCCACGTGCTGATGACACAGCTGCTTCCCGTTATAATTTGGGGTATCCTTCCCGATAATGTCAGGGCATCAATAACAAAGCTATGTGCTTTCCGAACACAAATTCACGAAGATCATCGATCCGATAGACTAGAAGACTTTCAAAATGTGATGAGGTCCAATGTCTTGTCGGCTTGAGATGATTTTTCCGCTTTCCTTCTTCAATATCATGACACATCTCCTATGCCACCTTGTCAAAGAGATCCGTATCCTCGGTCCGGTATTCCTACACAACATGTTCCCTTTCGAGAGGTATATGGGCGTTCTAAAGAAGTACGTTTGTAACCGTTCTCGTCGTGAGGCCAGCATCGCCACGGGATATGGAATAGAGGAGGTGATTGAGTTTTGTGTCAACTTTATTGAAGACCTTCGTCCCATCGGGGTGCCTGAATCAAGCCATGAAGGTAGACTACGGGGGAAGGAAACTCTTGGACAGAAGGCAATAATAAACATAGACAATGACTTGTTCAGGAAAGCACATTGGACCGTGTTACAACAATCTTCCTTGGTGGCTCCTTACATCGAGGAGCACTTGGCGATTGTTCGCTTGAAAAACATCGGTAAGACGGATGCCTGGATTACACAGCATCACATTGATGCATTTCCTGCTTGGCTGTGATAACGTCTCATGGGCCACGCGAGCATTGACCAACAACTAGCCTTCTTGGCGAGGGGACCATCTTGCTCGATCACCACATTCCAGGCATATGAAATCAATGGGGTACACATTTTACACACAGGACCAAGACTTTAAGAGCACGAATCAGAACGACGTTATCCGCATCAATGCCGTAGGATACGATGGTACAGGTAGCATATATTACGGCAGCATCGATGACATATGAGAGCTGGACTATGGACCTCTGAAGGTCTCTCTGTTTCGGTGCCAGAGGGTTAGGCTCAGTGGTGGAGGCGTAACCATTGATGCAAGTGGGATGACAACGGTCGACCTGAGCAAGGTTGGATACTCAGACGAACCCTTCGTCTTTGCCAATGATGTATGGCAAGTTTTCTATGTCAAGGACATGTCTAGCAAAGCAAAGAAGGGGAAAGGGTCCGACGAGCCAAAGTGTCACATGATTCTCAAAGGCAAAAGAAAAATCGTGGGAGTCGAGGATAGAACTGACGAAGATTACGATCAGTTTGACGGGCAACCTCCGTTCGTGGTGGCGGTTGACCCGAGCATCCTCCTATCAAATGAGGACACCCCTTACTCACGCAACCATCACTTAGCTAAGTTTTTGTATGGACAATCTTAATTAAATTGAATTTTTGAATATTATTGTAACCATTTGAATTTATCATAAATCATTGTAAATTATTGTTTGAATTTAAAATATGGCAAATGTTAATTACTTATGATTGTTAGAATTTAAAATACTTTTGAATAGGGTAAATGTTAATTATATATTATTATTTAAATTTAAAATAGTTTTGAATATGACAAATGTTAATTATATGTTATTATTTATATTTAAAATATTTTTAAATAGGTCATATGTTAATTATATTTAAAATATTTAATTATATATGATTGTTAGAATTTAATTATATATGCTAATTATATATTATTTATTAAATTTAAAATACTATTTGATTATTATAATTTAAAATACATTATAATAGGGCATTGTTTAAATATTTAATCCTAGTTTTTAACAAAAATCTGGAGAAAAAATGAATTTGGAAAGGCGGGATAATATTTTTAGTCCGGTTGGAGCCACCAACCGGACTAAAGATGCTCACCTACCAGGGGCCACGTGGTGCTCCGCCATCTTTAGTCACGGTTTGTGGCTCCAACCGGACTAAAGATTTATCTTTAGTCCGGTTGAAGCCACCAACGGGACTAATGTATCTTTAGTCCCGGTTCGTGGCTTCAAGTGGGACAAAATATCCCGATGTCTATATATAGCGGGCTGCGGAGATCCAACACTTAGTCGTTTTCGCATCCGCGCTCTTCATCTTTGTTGTCGTCACCGAACCCTAAAGCCGTGGCGTCGCCATCACCATCTTCACCGGCCGCCGTCGTCGTTGTCGGGGAGCCATCGTCGCCTCCTTCTCCACCGCCGCCACAGGAGGTTAGTCGATCCGACCGATCTCACCCAATTTTCCTCTGTGCGTGTGTGCCGTTGCTTAGGGTTTAGGCTCCGGTCGTCGCCATCATCGCCATCGTCACTGTCGCCGCCGTCGCTGCCCCATGCCGGCGCCCGCTAAACCCTAAACCCTAAGCCGCCGCTGCCGCGCTCCTAGCCGCCCTCGCCTCCCTCCTCCTAGCCGCCCCGCCTCCAACCGGCCGGCGCCGCCTCGCCCCTCCGCCTCCGCCGCCGCCGCCCCGCCCCCTACATTTTGTGTATAAATTAATGTGAATGTACATGTAAATGGACTTGTTATTTAAATTTGAATGAATGATTGTGAATGTGAATTTTGAATGTGTAAATGGAGGACTTTTGAATGTTTATGTGTATTTTGAATGTTTATGTTATATGGATTTTGAATGTGTAAATAGGCTTTATGTATAAATGGATTTTAAAAAAAATTTGAATGCATGAATAGATTGTGAATAATGTGAATTTTGAATGTGTAAATGTGAATGTGAATTTGAATGCAAACGTGAAAATTTTGCATTTACGAACGAACGAGAACAATAAAACGATAGAACAGACGTGAACGAACGACCGAACAAGTTTATTCGTTCGTTCGGTCGTTCGTTCGGTCGTTCGTTCCGTCGTTCGTTCGGTCGTTACAACGTACCTCCACCTTATTTCTTCTCCTCTCCACTTCCTCTCCTCTCCACCTTATCTCCCTCACGACATCCTCCTCTCTTTTTCTCCTCTCCTCTCCACTTCCTCTCCTCTCCACCTTATCTCTCACGTCATCCTCCTCCAAACGAACGGACATGAACATACGATAGAACGTACGATAGAACGAACGGACGTGAACGAACAAATGTGAACGAGTTTATTTGTTCGTTCGGTCGGTCGTTCATTCGGTCGTTTGTTTGATCGTTCGTTCGGTCGTTACAACGTACCTCCACCTTATCTCTTCTCGTCTCCACTTCCTCTCCTCTCCACCTTATCTCCCTCACAACATCCTCCTCTCTTTCTCTCCTCTCCTCTCCACTTCCTCTCCTCTCCACCTAATTATCTCCCTCACGTCATCCTCCTCCAGATGAACGGCCGTGAAGGTACGATAGAACGAATGATAGAATGTACGATAGAATGAACGGACGTGAACAAACTAATGTGAATGAGTTTATTCATTCGTTTGGTCATTCGTTCGTTCGGTCGGTCGTGTTCGGTCGTTTAGGGTTTAGGGTTAGGGTTAGGGTGGAGCGCCGGGTACCTCAACGGGTGCCATACATGATTTTGTCTATGTTTTTTTCTAGGTAGACATATATGATTTCACTGAATAATTGATACATGTATTAACCGAATAATTTTTTCCTTTTCAGAATTCTTTGATTAAGTCCTCGAATCCACAACAATCAAATGGCTGATCGTGATATGGAACAATTTCTTCTTGACGAGATCGCACACGGTAGCACCAGTATAAGACTGAGGAGGGGACTGAGGATCCAAATCAATACCTCAACAAGGAGGGAAACGAGGGGGGAACGAGTAGGAAAACGAGGAGGGGAATGAAGGCTCCTCATTCGTTGGACAGAAGAGGGCACGCGGGCAACGCGGTTTCAGCAAGCGCATTGAGGGTCGACATGTCATAACGAAAGTAGCACCGGACGGTCGACCAAGTGCCGCAACGGACGGTACAAGAAAGATTGTGGCACACAGTGGATGGGTGGTGAGGGATCACGTGCCCATCGGCGTTGTGAACTGGAGGCGATCAAGGAAAGGAGGAGATGAGCAGAGCTATCTCTCGGACACAGAAAAAGATGCTCTGGACGACAATGCTGCAGACGTTCACCATCCCATACTCCGAACAGGCAAAGGTCAAGGATTGGACGTAAAAGAAGATGGCTGAGCTCTTTAGGAACTATAAGAAGGAGTTACACAAGAAATACGTCCTGAAGGGCCAGAACCCAGACTTTGACAAGTTCTCAAAGCTCAGAGATCACTGGGAGGCCTTTGTGGAACATAAGACCGGGGAACAAGCACAAGTCCTCATTGAAAAGAACAAGGCCAACGCAGCCAAGAAGAAATACCATCACAAGCTTGCGTCAAGTGGCTATCAAAAAGCAATGCAGAAACGGGAGAAGATGGAAGCCGACCTGGAAGCGCAAGGTATCGTTCCGGGCACAGCCAACTGGCCGGAATGATCAAAACATTGGTTCTATGCTCACAGCGGATCGCTTAATCCCGGAGATGGATCAGTTATCTTTGGCACTGGAGAGGAAGCGCTGGAGGCCTCTACCTCGGGCTCGTTCAAGCCCGACAGAGAGAAGGACAAGCTAACGCTCGCACTCCAGAACCCAGAGCATTCGGGATGAACGCGAGGAAAAGGCGTCGTTCCTTGGAAATACGGGTTTCAAGCGGACGTCGACACATATAGGAGCCGCATGAGGTCGAAGCAAGAGACGGATGCAAGGTTCACAGAAATGGAGATGCGGCTCTCGCAAATTGATCAAATACTAGACCAAAGGTTGACCCAAAGGTTGGCAGAGGAGCGGAGCCACTGGGTTAGCCAACAGCCAGATCCAGCAACAACAGCTCAACTACAGCAGCAGCGCAATAGCTGCGCTTCAATTGGAAATAAAGGCAAGTTGGCCCCACAAGCTCAAGCCTGTCCGCCATGCCCCGTGGATGATATCACGTAGCGAACACCGTGTGAGCTGCACATTTCACTCAAGAACATAACAATAAAGGTATGTTCATAGTTTTATGTTGTATATTTCCTTGAATAACTTGACAATCAAGATTCATTACTAACTAATAAGCGCCATTCTCGAACAGGTTGCGTCGGGCATGGCGATTCCAGTCAGGGTTCACCTTACCGTGGGTGCATGTCGTGTCGTCCCTCGCCGGGCAGTTTTCGCGCAAAAACCGCGAAAACCGGTCAGCAATGAACAATACCAAATTTGAATTTGGACGATTTCGTGTGTACCACGAAAACCGCGCCAAAAACCATGAAAACCGCGCACAAACGGCGAAAAACCGCGCAAACCGCGTGAAAACCATGAAAACCGTGAAAACTATAAAAACCGTAATTTAAATTCGAACCAAATCCAAATCCGTGTCGTGCCGCGGTTTTCGGTCAAACCACGCAAAAACCACGCCACATACCGCGGTTTTCGCGGCAAACCACGCGAAATTTATTTTTGGTGATAATATATATATTTGTGATAAAATGAATTTTTTTCAAATTTTTTGAATTCGCATGAAATTATTGAAACGAAACCGCTGGGATGCCGTACCGCACCCCCGTGGTACGCGTGAAAACCGCGAAAACCGTGGCGGTTTTCACGAAATCACGAACCCTGATTCCAGTAGAACGAGACGCCAGTAGAACGAGACGGCACCTACCACTGCAGGCCCGTTCCGCCTGCGTACTCAAAAGTGGAAGTTGAACAGGTGGAACGCGGATACGAAGATCTCAAGCTGGATATCCTCGGAGGAGACGGGGAGACGATGCTAGGAGATACAACTCACGGGATATTTCTTTGGAGGAAGCCCTTCATCATATTCCCAGGTGGACCGTCTCCTCAGCCTCCTTCGCCAACTCTGCCTCCTCCGCCTCCTGCGTCGCCTCCACAAGCACCGACTCCTAAACGGTCGTCTCCCACTCCACCGCCTGCTCAGCCTCCTCCGTCGCCACAACGAGCACCGACTCCTAAACGGTTAGCAACTCATCCTACTTCGCCTCCTCCGTCGCCTCCTAAGCACAGAGCTCGAGCCACGCGGTCAATGTCGACCAGTGGACCAAGAAGCAAGAGACCTAAACTTGACCCACTCCCACCAGCCCCAAAGAAAACGGCGTACGACATGACTCCAGAGTAGTTGCACGAGGCCGTCCAAGCTGAAGTCAAGGCCCACTTCAAAAATGAAGTCTCCTGAGAAGCCCCGTGAAATCGCCCAGGAGACCAAGGACTTTTTTAAGAAGACGTACCTAACGCCACAGCCTAAACCGCAACCTCAACTTGAGTCCGACTATGACAGGACTATCCGAAAGGCTGCTGGCAAGGCGCAAAGAAAGGGCAGAGATGTACCGCAGCTCGGCATGAAGCCTCAAAAACCTCTGGAGTTCAACACGGTTCCAAATGTTCGAACGGAGTTAAGAGAATTTATGGAATCTGCTGGAATAACAATGGATCAATTATCCGGACGTGCTCCGCTCGCGAAGGCTCCGGTGAAGTACAAGTTCAAACTTGGAAAGCCTCTTGTAAAGCCGGATCAAGTTAAACAGCTACCTACACAGATGTACCGTTTTCATAAGTGGTACATGCAAGAATCCAGCAAAGGTACAGAGATGGTCTGAGGCAAATACTCACTCGACTATTTCTTCGATGGAGGTGACCAATTCTTTATCCGATTCAAGACATATTCGACCTGTACTAGCTTGATGCCCTCGACGTCTCTCTTCTAGCCACGCGGGTCTTGTAAGTATCGTTCAGTTATATTTATTTCATTTCTTAGCTCCTTGTATTTAGCTAACTTAAATTCTTTTAACCATTGCAGAATAGCGATCCAATATTGCAACAAGCAAGAAGATCCCAAACATGGTTTCATGGACCCACGAAAAATCAACACTGCGATGGTTGATCAATATCCGGAGCAAACAGAGGATAATATATACAATGTGCTGGTGCAGCACCACTACAAGACGTTCATCCTTCTGTCCTACAACACAACGTAAGTTTTTTCTACCTTCCATATCAATTTCAATCTCGTGCATACATAAAGTTTCATATGTGTTATCTCAACCAATTTGCAGATTCCACTAGGCTCTGTTCATAATTGATATGGATCACTCGCGGATCCATGTCTTCGACTCAATGGATAAACTAGAGTCCACGTACGCAAAGATATTTGAACTGCTAAACAGGTAATGTCATCTTACTTGTTATTGCATATATGCGGTCTCGGATAATTACTAGCTATCTTTCAACTGCACGTAGGGCATGGGCATGGTTCCGGTGAATGTTCGTGGAAATTGGAAAGATAAGCTCTCTGTGAGGATGAACTTTCCAGTGAGTAATATGCTCCAAAGTTGTATTGAATCATTAATTTATTCTAAAATATGAAATGTATATTCAATTTGTCGTCATTTCTCCTTTAGTATGCAAAACAGGCGCAGTGGACCAACTTATGCGGCTACTACGTCTGCGACTACATTCACTCCTTTGTTACCGAAGTTAATAGTCTTGACGATATAGATGTACGTATAACAACCATTCATAAATTATGTCTCGATTTCTTATTCATTTCATATATTTATTTCTCGTTTATTCGAATTAATGACAGCTTATGCAAGTAAGAAACAATCTCCCTCACGCGACTTTCATACAGGCTGCTCAAGAAGAATTGATGGGATTTATAAATGAGCAGGTCATTGATCCCGCAGAAGAGTTCTACTTTAGTTTAAGTAACTTTATCACTGGATCCACAAAGTAGATAATTTTTTGTAACATACAAAATATATGTGGATATTGTACATATGTGTACATATTTTGGTAATATATGTATATATTTCCTTTATTAAGTTGATTTATATGTGTGTAAAATATATATTTATACATATATATATGCATGTTTGCATATATATGTATAAATACATATGTATGTAAAATATATATGCATAATATATAATTGAAAGGCAGCAAGCTAGCAGCTAGCGAAAAAATTTAAAAGAAACTAAAAAAAATCTTTAGTCCCGGTTGGTAACACCATCCGGGACTAAAGATTCTGATCTTTAGTCCCGCTTTCGTAGTCTCAGTTCGACAACCGGGACTACAGGGGTTACGAACCGGGACAGTAGTGGGTTTCTCCACCAGTGTTTGATCTCTTGGTCTGATCTAGAATATCTATCATGTTTATATACATCTATTGGCTAAATAATTTTTTATTATTATCTTCAATTTTATATTGTCTCAGTTAGGTCCGATCTATTAGATTGCTGCTGATAAATTTAATTCTACTAAGTTGACAGTTTTTATGCAATGTTCATCGAAATTTTAGCTAATGAGTTATCTTGTTGCTATTTCTGAATGTTACATCGGCTCATACTCACACTTGTATACTCATTAGTTAAATATCTCTTTATCAATTTCAATCTTATAATGTTTCGGTTTGGTTTGATCTATAAAGATTACCCTTATAAAAAAGGTTTATTAATGATTATATATATTTAGTTCTAACTAATGATAACATTTTATTATTTGAATCTACATCGAATATTGATCAAAACTCTATACAGATCGGCTGACCACGCTCTATGTCGAAACTTGGTTTCGGCAATATGTTTTCTGGGGTCGCAGTCGAGATCGCCAAGCACGATGGGTTAGAAGAAGATTTAGACAGGTTCAGGCCCTCTCGTGAGGTAATACCCTACTCCTGTTTCGGTGGATTCGATCCGCCGAGTGTCTTTATTGATCTCGTGTATCTAAAGCTCTTGCTTATGAAATCGTATCTCAGATCTAGTGTTGGATATCCCTCAAGGGACGCCCCTTACCCCCCTTATATAGTCTTGGGGAGAGGGTTTACAAATCGGAAACCCTATCTTATTCTAAGTTGGTTTCCTCAATCTTACCAAACCATGACTATAGGCCGATTGCCTTATCTCTATCGGCAACCGTAACACCCAAGTCAAGTTCGGCTTACAGATATAGCAGGCGCAATCTATCCCTACCTCCAGTCGGATAAGCTTGCTATGTAGATACCCGATTGCCATAATCTCCACAGTAGCCACCGAGTCCTTTTCAGTCGACGAGACAACTCAGCTTCAAACCAAAACAGTACGCAACCAAAAATCTTTTTGGCTGAGTGCTTCTGGCACCAAGTGATTCCATCATCTCTGCCTGAATCTTCCCGAGTGGCTCCAAAGACTGTGAAGGGCTGAAAAATATCTCAAAAATTCTCAAAAATAAATATCTAAGTGCATCTCCTGATGCACCTAATTAGGTGTAGCCCCGACTATGTGGTTAGTCAAAAACAGACTAAGCATATAGTCAAGAACTATAAAAATCATTATCATATGAATACTTAGCTCATGCTAAAGTATTTATATAAATCTCATCACTCGGTAAGCTCATGCTCATCCGAGTGAATCGCCGAGTCACCTCGAACAAATAACTCAACCAATCCTTATGGATGAAAAGCACTCGGTAAGCTCATGCTTATCGAGTGGATCTGCCCGAGTCATCTCGGAACAAATATTTCAATCATCCCTCATGGATAAGAAATCAATTCGCTCGGTAAGCTCATGCTTATCCGAGCGATCTTCCCGAGTCATCCGAAATTTGCCCGAGTCATCTCGAAACAAATAATTCTCATGTAAATGCTTAGCTCAAGCTAAAGCAATCATAAAAATCACATCACTCGGCAAGCTCATTCTTATCCGAGTAGTTCGCCCGAGTCGTCTCGGAACAAATAATTTATTTAGCCCTCATGGGTAAGAAATCAATTCACTCGGCAAGCTCATGCTCATCCGAGTTAACTTGCCCGAGTCATCTCGGAACAAGTAATTCTATCGACCCTCATGGGTAAGAAAATCAATTCACTCGGCAAACTCATGCTTATCCGAGTTGATTTGCCCGAGTCATCTCGAAACAAATAGCTTAATCAACCCTCGTGGGTAAAAACACTCGGCAAGCTCATGCTCATCCGAGTTAACTTGTCCGAGTCATCTCGGGACAAATAATTTAATCAACACTCGTGGGTAAAAAACACTCGGCATGCTCATGCTCATCCGAGTTAACTTGTCCGAGTCATCTCGGGACAAATAATTTAATCAACCCTCGTGGGTAAAAACACTCGGCAAGCTCATGCTTATCCGAGTTAACTTGTCCGAGTCATCTCGAGACAAATAATCTCATCAACCCTCGTGGGTAAAAAACACTCGGTAAGCTCATGCTCATCCGAGTTAACTTGTCCGAGTCATCTCGGGACAAATAATTTAGTCAACCCTCGTGGGTAAAAAACACTCGGCAAGCTCATGCTCATCCGAGTTAACTTGTCCGAGTCATCTCGGGACAAATAATTTAATCAACCCTCGTGGGTAAAAACACTCGGCAAGCTCATGCTTATCCGAGTTAACTTGTCCGAGTCATCTCGGGACAAATAATCTCATCAACCCTCGTGGGTAAAAAACACTCGGTAAGCTCATGCTCATCCGAGTTAACTTGTCCGAGTCATCTCGGGACAAATAATTTAGTCAACCCTCATGGGTAAACAAATTTTTAGTCATCGAAAAATACGACCAAAATATTAAATAGCTCCCGCCATAATATTGGTCTTAATCTAAAAAAATCTTCACCAAGGTGGGAAAAAATAGCATTGATATAATCATTTAATCAAATGCTTTAAAACCAAATAGTTCCTGTCATCAGGACAGCCATGAAAAGCTTGACTATTTGTCACCTTTCAAATTGCATCGTGCCAACTTCTCATGAAGTTATGCAAACCGCGGTATGAAAGGATTTTAAAGGCATTGGGCTCGTGACACGTGCATATTGCCAAGGCAAATCTGCTTAAGTTCATCCACTTAAGTCCCTAAGGACACGTGTCAAGCCACACCTTAGCTGGGCCGCAAGTCTCTCATGGGCTCGGCCCAATCGTGAGATAACTTGGCAAAAACCCTCAAGTCTTTTTACGAAGCCTCGAGGTCATCCTCGACACTTCATCTTCCCTAAAAATTTCCTCTTTCGTAGCACTGTTCACCAGCTCTCCGTGGAGAACCCTAAACTCGTGTGCGTGCAAATCCATCCATCTAGGAACTCTTGTTCCATCACAGGCCGTCTTCCGCATCCAGCCTCCAAGATTCCCTTGTCGTCCGAGGTTCAGTCGGGAGTAAGTTTAATCATCTTGGTCTCTTTATGCCTCCGATGTGAACTTGTAGGTATCTAGCTTATTTATGTAATTGCCTTGACCCGAGTCTTCATAGAAAATTTCTTAAGTAATTTTCGTCCGACTGTCACCAAGCCTAAAACTTGATTAGATCATCAAAAAATTCTCAGTCCTTATCTATTGAACTCGAATCAAAACAATAAACAATGATAAACTAAATATAAACAAGTTATCAAAGAAAACCATGCTTTATTGACATGTATGCAGCCCCCGACTGTCAACTCAAGAAGTCATCTTGCTTGAGGTTGACAGTCAAGAACAACATAAAACTTACGGCAATTTAAGCATAGTATCGTCGAAGATGTTCAATATTCCAGGAGTTCTCCACCATAGATCCATCTTCGCGCTTTAGTCGAAATGCTCCTGGCCGAGTCACCTCAGTGATTATGTATGGTCCTTCCCATAGTGGAGATAATTTGTGATGGTCCTTGGTGGTCTGGATCTTGCGTAGAACCAAATCATCGACAATGAAAGCTCGCGCTCGAACATTGCGACTATGGTATCTTCTAAGTCCTTGAAGATATCTTGCCGACTGGATCAAGGAAGATCTTCTTCGTTTTGGCGTCGCCTTGTCCCGACTTGGCTATCCTCCTTGTAGAAATTTCACCCTCTTCAGATGTTGATGTAGTCAGTCGGATTTCTTCCTGGCCACGTGATCTCTCACAAGATTGGGCCATATCGGAGCTTTCTTTGTCGCAGGTGAAGGCTTGTTTGACGTCGCTGCGCAGGGCGATGACGCCGTTAGGGCCAGGCGTCTTCCTGCAGAGGTAAGTGTAGTGTGGTATCGCCATGAATTTGGCGAGTGCAGGCCTTCCGATGATCGCGTGGTAGGCCGTCTTTGAAGTCGATCACCCCGAAGGTGGTATTCTCCGTTCGGAAATTCTCGCGAACTCCGGTGGTGACTGGAAGGGCGATGTGCCCGAGTGGTGTGGGCGACAGCCCCGGGATCACTCCGTGGAAGGGGGCTGAGCTTGCCTTCAACTCAGTTCTCAGGATTTGTATCTCATCCAGGGTCTTGGCGAACAGTAGATTGAGGATGTTGCCCCCATCGATAAGGACGCGCTTCAGCTTGATGTTCCGAACCACCGGGTCGAGTACCAAGGGATACTGTCCTGGGTGAACCACTCGGTCAGGATGATCCGAGCGATTAAACATGATGGCCACCTCCGACCATCGTAGATGTTGTGGAACTTCGGTTTGTGCCGCGTTGACCTCGCGGTCCATCAGCTTTTGCTTCCTCTTGGACTCATAAGCCTGCGGCCCCGAAGATGTGATTCAGCTCGCCCACGAGGTCTTGAAAAGGCTCTGAATTTCCAGTCGGGTTGTTCTTCTTAGTTCCCGATGGACCGGCTTCATCAGTCGGCTTCTTGTTTAACCGTGCCGCATATTGCTCTGCGAATTGCTTGTAGATGATGCGTGCACTGAGCGTTCATGATCGTTCATGATCGCGTCGTGGGCCGCAACTCGGTGACGGCGTTGAGAATCGGACGTTGTAGCAACCAGGTCTTCGTGCCGGCGCTTGCGGTCTTTCTGGGCCTGGTTGCTGCTGCCGTTATCCTTCTTAGGATGCCAGCTTCATCCCGAGTGCTTGTCATCCCTTTTGTCAAACCGGTATTGGCGTGCCGCCTTGATTGCATCGTTGGACTTGGCGTAGGAGTTCGCCGTCTCGAACATTTGCTTCACCGTCTTCGGTGGCTTGCGCCCAAACTTTCCAATTAACAGCTCATCACGGACTCCCTTCTGGAAAGCGGCGATGACGATGTCATCGGTGGTGTTGGGGATCTTGTTGCGCTTTTCGGAGAAGCGCCGGATGTAATCCTTCAAAGGCTCGTCCGGCTTCTGGATGACGTTGTATAGATCGAAGTGTGTGCCGGGCCTCTCGAAGGTTCCTTGGAAGTTGGCGATGAAGTGATCCCTCAGCTCGCTCCACGAGCCGATTGAGCCTCTTGGCAGGCTCGTGAGCCAATTTCTGGCAGAGTTCGCGAGGGCCACGGGCATTGGCCATAGCTTTGTTGTCGCCACCTGCAGCTCGGATGGCAAGGGTGTAGACGGTTAGCCAAGATTCAGGGTCGGTTTTGCCATCGTACCTTTCAATTCCCGTAGGCTTAAAGCCACTCGGCCAGTGCACTCGGCGGAGCTCCCGAGTGAAGGCTGGTACTCCGTCGTCGCCGCTATCGGGTGATCCCCTCCGATCTTCCCGAGTGTGTCGGTCGCGCTCCGGTAGCGGCGATCGAGGACTTCCCGCATCACTCGGCGGGGTCTTTGGTTGACTGGTTGGGTAGCTGGAGCTATTGCGGCGAACGCGGTGGTGGACGGGTGGACGTCCATGTCGTTTGTCGCGGGAGTCGGTCGTCTCGCTCCGGTATTTCAGCGCGGACTCGCGGGGTGGGCCTCTTGGCACAGGTGGTCGACCGATCGCTCGGGCCTCTTATAGTCTCCGACCTTAGAGGCGGAAGCCGGCTCTTGTCTGGCGTTTCGGCCACGGATTCAGTCGGCCTTCGTGCCGAGGTGGTGGGGTGGCCGTTTGCTGTGGCGGCGACGATGGTCTTGATCTTGTCGAGTATAAGAGTCACGTTGGCGGGTGCCGTCTCCATGACGGTGTCCAAGAGGGTAAGTGCGGCGACAGCGTTCTGTTGTGGCGTTTGGAAGATGTTGGTGTTGCGGACCCGTGTTTGGAGGATGGCGTCCTGGGCAGATCGTCCGGCCGCACGTAGGTCCTGTTTCCTCTTATCGGCCTCGTCCTTGCGTTGTTTCTCTTCTTCGGCCGTCTTGCGCTCGAGCTCCACCTTGACTCGCTCTTCTTCAGCAAGCCTTCTGGCCATGGCTGAGTCGGACTCGTCCGGCTCGGCCATGAGGACGTCAAAGCACTTCGGCTCACAGTCCATGCGCGGCGGTCGGAGTTGTCGGCTTCGTCGAAGGGATGCCGTAGAGGTTGTCGAAGCCGGCGGAGCGAGGTATCCATTGAGCTCCGAAGATGATGAGCGGGAGCCGAATGATGGGAGGATGACGGCGACCTCCCTTGATCTGGATAACTCGGATCGGATCGTTCCGGTCCAGTCGAGCTTGGGGGTGTGGGCTCCTCCGAGTGGGTCGCCGCCGACTCGGGAGAGAAGTTTGCTGAAAATCTCGGCGACGTTTGGTAATCCAAACGGTACTGAGAGGTCTTCATCTGAGTAGATCGTCTCCGTCGGGGAGGTGAGAAGATTGGCGCAGATTTCGGCAGTATTCAGTAATCCGAATGGTGCCGAGTGAAGTCCGTCGTCGGAGAAAGTAGATTGCATCTTGGTCTTCAAGACGTCGTTGTAGATCGTGACGGTGTTCGGAAGTCCGAACGGTGTCGAGTGGATTTCTCCTACCGACTGGTCCGAATCCGAGTCGAAGGAGGAATCGTCGACGAAGTTGGCGGCGAAGTCGCCGAATCTTGAAGGAGATCCCATCACGCTTGTCGGCGAGATTGTTGAAGAAGTCTCGAAGCGCGCCCCCTACCTGGCGCGCCAACTGTCGAAACTTGGTTTCGGCAATATGTTTTCTGGGGTCGCAGTCGAGATCGCCAAGCACGATGGGTTAGAAGAAGATTTAGACAGGTTCAGGCCCTCTCGTGAGGTAATACCCTACTCCTATTTCGGTGGATTCGATCCGCCGAGTGTCTTTATTGATCTCGTGTATCTAAAGCTCTTGCTTATGAAATCGTATCTCAGATCTAGTGTTGGATATCCCTCAAGGGACGCCCCTTACCCCCCTTATATAGTCTTGGGGAGAGGGTTTACAAATCGGAAACCCTATCTTATTCTAAGTTGGTTTCCTCAATCTTACCAAACCGTGACTATAGGCCGATTGCCTTATCTCTATCGGCAACCGTAACACCCAAGTCAAGTTCGGCTTACAGATATAGCAGGCGCAATCTATCCCTACCTCCAGTCGGATAAGCTTGCTATGTAGATACCCGATTGCCATAATCTCCACACTCTATCATATCGGTCCATTGGTCGATCGACTCCTTGATCTTATACAATCTATCTATTTGTTTTGTTAGTTACGGGATCAAATTAATTAATATGTTTTAAACTCAAATTTTAGAAAATATATTAGAGTTAAATAGACCTCTCAACCTTTTGTGTTGATTTAGTTTATGCGTCAACAAAATCTCACCAGGCGGGGGATTTATGTTGGTTCAAGTCGTTCTAGCTCAGCGTGCAAAACGACTATACTTTTGTTACGTAACCATGCCCGTGAAGATGGCAAGTAATTAGGCACTCACTTAATTACACCCGAACTAGCGTGAGCAAAGTGATTTGATCACTATGGGACGAAAGGCATGGACGCTGACAAATACATCTAGCGACACCCCCGTGTCATCCCTTTCATTTTTCTTACATGCCACCAGAGTTTGCACCCCCCACAGCTAGAGGTACAAAGGGCCCATATGCATTCTCTTTCATTGCCCCCAGCCCTTTTGTTTGACATTTTATCGTCATAACATGAATTATTTGATTAAATAAAACAATAATTGCCCCTTTTTATTTTCCAAAAAATATAAATGATTGCACAATTCATAATTTGAACCCAATCAACCTGGCTCAAATAATGCAGCATTTTTTAGCCATGCATATACACTTGAATCCGCACACTACTGCCTGAGGAATATTCTAGGATAAGTTACCTACGTATCAGCAGGATAATATATGTGACGCCCTTATATATGGGAGTGAGAGACAGCAAGCTAACAGATTCATCAAGTAGGAATCCCCAATTTGCTGATATATATACGATAGTATTAAATGGTGAGGGAATATGATACTATCTTCTTTTAAATTTCATATAAATATACAAAATTATAAGTTAAAATTATATTATTTTATTTAATAATAAAATAACTCACAATAATAAATAATATTTATATAATTTTTTTAATAAAATGAATGATAAACGTTATAAAATATTAACGATATTATATATTTTAAAATGAAGGTAGTACGTAGTTTCAACACGTAAATTAAATGCATAAGTACAACAATAACCTGGTAACAGGTCTCTCTTTTGCTTTTCTAGAACAGAGAGCTCTCCTCTCATTCAGTTAAGAATATTAATTACATGACTGTTTGCAAGAATTGTGATACTTCCACGTGTGCCCTTGCATAATGTAAGATAGACTTGTTTGCACAAACATGCGTTACTAAATTACATTTTTTTAATAACGGAGGGCTTTCCACAACTTATAATCACTACCACAGAACAGACTATCAGACCGGTTCGAGGGACCTATCATTGCTGGTTTCCTTGCTGGCAGCGGGCCAGCGACAGTGTCCCCGCGAGTAACAGTGTTAGTTTTCTTACCGACAGCGAAAAGGTTTTTTTAATGGAAAACTGGCACAATTATGTTTTTTTATTAAATAGAGAACGAGAAAACAAGCTCCGAAAGGCGAATACAAAGAAAAGTTATATAATGGATGTTACACTAAATCGTGCGTTAACTCTTGTAGGTGCTTTGCACCCGTCATGCCCCAGAGATTGGCCTCCTCTTTGATCATGTTTAGAAGGATGTGTGGCGCCGCCTATTTTTGTTCGAAGATTCTTCGATTTCGTTCCTTCCATATTTCCCACCCCATTAGGAGGATTAGAGAACATAGACCTTTTTTGAAACTCTAGGCGTGGATGCCAACTTTTCCCACCACTCTTGTACGGACCAGGCGTCATCCCATTCTGTCGGCTGTAATTGATTGTACCCCACCCAACTGGCCACCTGGCCCCAAATTCGTCTGGTGTATCTGCACGTAGCCACCAGTTGTAGTGCATTCTCATCTGCCCTGCGGCATAGGGGGCATTGCCTGTTATTTCTCCGCCCTCTCGCTGCTAAGCGGTCTGGCATCGAGACTTTGTTTTGGATTATTAGCCATACATGATGCTTGCATTTTGGGGACGCTCACACTTTCCAAATCAATTTTCCGTATGTTGTGCTAGTCGCACCTCAGCATTGTGCTCGGTAGGCCGACGCTACCCGTGTAGCACCCGTGATTGGTGAATTTTCAGGTGATCTGATCTGGCTCTGTGTCATTCAGCTCGATTCCCCGCACAGCCCCCCATAGGGATATTAACTGGCTCACCAGGTCTACCGACCAATGTGTGGTTGCATCAATGTTGAGGTCTCTTAGCCATTTGTCATCCTGTTTGCCTTGTCGCAAGGATTTGTCTCTATTCCTTGACATGTTGTAAACTAGTGGCATGAGGTCCCTTGGTCTCTGCCCATCTAGCCATGGCGATTCCCAGAAGCAAGTTGTATTGCCATCCCCCAACCTTATTCGCGTGCAAGTTGCAAAGAGGGCTCTGTCTGCCTCATCACAGGGAATTTCCAATCCCACCCAAAGTTTGTCCGGATCCTTCCATTCATGCCAGAGCCAGCGCAGCCGAAGTGCCCGTGTGAATTTATCCAAGTTCAGAACTCCTAGCCCCCCGTGCCTAGTGGGCAAACAAGTTTTTGTCCAATTGACTTTGCATTTTCCTCCAGTGACGTCTCCTGTCCCTGCCCACAAAAAACGTCTTCGTTGTTTGTCTAACTGCTCCAGAGATCTCTTTGTGACCTTGAGGGCTATCGAGAGGTATATTGGTTGTGCCGATATTACTGATTTTACTAGTGTAGCTCTCCCAACCAGCCCCATATGCTTCCCTCTCCAACCAACCACCTTTCCTGAGACCTTATCGAACACCGGCTGAAGATCCGACGATCGCATTCTCCCCAAAACAATTGGCAGCCCTAGATATTTCAAGGGGAACCATGCTCTTACTGCAGGAACACCGCGGAGGACTTGATGTGATCCCGCTAGGGTTTAGTCCCGATCTTTCGATGAGAGGTGGAGGATAACTCGATTGGGGAATAGAGGCGACGTTCACGGCCCGACTACAACCGTCCAAGGACGATGCGCCTTAGCAACCGATACACCATCTCCGTTGGTTGACGCAATCTTGCGGTGCGCGACAACCCGGCCACTAGGGCACTCGTCCTACAAGCAATCGAAGAACAAGAAAGAACAAGTATAACAAGCACTAAAATTGCTATATATTAAGATGAAAGATTCAATCTGAATACACGATATGGTGGAGTTTCGAAGACAAACAGACGGACGGTCTAGCCGACACGCGCGCTGTGTGCAAGTAGCAAAAGGCTAACTCTAATCAACAAAACCCGCCCTTCTTGGTGGCGGCTGAAGGATTAAGTAGAGGGAGAGACGACCACGGGGTGCCGGAGTCGTGCTAAACCCTAGGACGCGCCCCAATGGGCCCAACTTGATACACGGCCCATTTGGCCAAAAGAGGTGACGCAGCACCAAAGACAGAATACACTCGGTAGAAAAAGAATAATTGCGGCCGCTCCAGGACAGATATTGACATGGGGCTGGATCCATTTGAAAGTAGACTTGATAACCTTTCCATCAAGTACTTGCACGCCCAAATCGGAGTTTGCATGAAGTCGTGGCGGCCGTTAGAACTTGGCACTTGTGCTGCAGTCCGAATCCACCCCGCGCGAATCCTCTTCCCGTTGGATCCTCTCCATCGTTCTGAGTAAAACAAAAGTGCACGCGCCTCCGGGTATAAAGAAGAGGAACATAAACTTAAGAATGAACTCACTGATGGTTGAGTTGATGTGCACTGAGCGCGGGTTATTGGGCCATGAAGTTGTACGTGTGGAGGCGTGGATGTATCGATAGTATTGATGTCCTCATCATCCTCCCCTTCTTGCATTGGAGTCGTCCTCGACTCAAGCTCATCTTCGTCTCCCAAATATGGCTTTAAATCTGCAACGTTAAAAGTGGGACTAACCCCAAAATCTGCAGGAGATCAAGCTTGTATGCATTTTCATTAATTTTTCAAGCACTTTAAAAGGTCCATCAGCTCTAGGCATCAACTTAGACTTTCGCAAATCAGGAAACCGTTCCTTTCGCAAATGTAACCAAACCAAATCACCAGGTTCAAAATTCAATTGACGTCTACCTTTGTCACCAAAGCTTATAGTTAGCATTCATGCGCTCTATGTTTTCTTTAGTTGTTTCATGGAGTTTTAACATCAACTCAGCACGTTGTTTAGCATCAAAATTCAGTTTTTCGAAGGTGGCAAAGGCATTAAATCAATAGGAGCACGAGGCAAAAATCCATAAACAATCTCAAAAGGGCACATCTTTGTAGTGGAATGCAACGAACGATTGTATGCAAATTCAATATGAGGCAAACATTCTTCCCACATCTTAATATTTGTCTTTAAAACAGCCCTTAACATAGTAGACAAAGTCCTATTCACAACTTCGGTTTGCCCATCGGTTTGGGGATGACAAGTAGTAGAAAACAAAAGCTTAGTCCCCAATTTAGCCCACAAAGTTCTCCAAAAATGGCTGAGAAATTTAGTGTCATGGTCAAAACAATGGTGTTTGGCACACCATGCAAGCGAACAACCTCCCGAAAGAACAAGTCGGCAATATGAGTAGCATCATCGGTTTATGACATGGTATAAAATGTGCCATTTTAGAAAACCTATCCACAACCACAAAAATGCTATCTCGTTCCCTCTTGGTCCTAGGTAAGCCCAACACAAAATCCATTGAAATATCTTCCCAAGGAACACTAGGAACAGGTAGAGGCATATATAAACCATGGGGGTTTAAGCGTGACTTAGCCTTTTGACATGTCGTGCAGCGAGCCACAAATCGCTCCACGTCTCTTCTCATCCTCGGCCAAAAGAAATGGCTAGCAAGGATGTCCTCCGTCTTCTTGGCACCAAAATGCCCCATCAACCCACCGCCATGCGCTTCTGCGACAACAACAAAAAACGAACGAGCTAGCGGGAATGCATAGCTTGTTAGATCTAAAAATAAACCCATCATTGAAGACAAATCTGTTTCATGTCCTTCCATCCTTACGTGCAACAACACGTCTTTAAAATCATCATCATTCACATATTGGGCTTTGATTGTTTCCGGCCAAAGATTTTGTAGTCAAGTTGTGCCAACAAAGTATATCTCCTAGACAAAGCATCGGCAATGATATTGTCCTTTCCCTTCTTGTGTTTAATGACATAAGGAAAAGATTCAATAAATTCAACCCATTTAGCATGCCTACGATTCAGTTTGCCTTGACTACGAATATGTTTTAAAGATTCATGATCGAATGTATGACAAATTCCTTGGGCCATAAATATTGTTGCCATGTTTCCGAGTTCTCACAAGAGCATACAATTCTTTATCATAAGTAGAATAATTCAGAACAGGCCCACTCAATTTTTCACTTGAAATATGCAACGGGTTTTCCCTCTTGTAGCAAAACACCACCCAATCCAATCCCACTAGCATCACATTCGAGTTCAAAAGTCCTATTAAAATTTGGAAGTTGGAGGAGAGGTGCATGTGTCAACTTATCTTTTAACATGTTGAAGGCGTTCACTTGTGCGGTGCCCCACGTGAAAGGCGCTCCCTTCTTTGTAAGCTCATTCAGTGGTGCGGCAATGGTGCTGAAATCCCGCACGATGCGCCGATAGAATCCTGCAAGTCCTAAAAAGCTTCGAACCTGTGTGACCGTTTTAGGAGGCGGCCAACTCTGAATTGCCTCGACCTTGGCTTGATCAACCTCAATTCCCTGCGGAGTAACAATATAGCCAAGAAACGATACACGATCGGTGCAAAAACTGCACTTCGCAAGGTTACCAAACAAACGTGCATCGCGCAAAGCATTAAAAACAGCACGTAAATGATCAAGGTGTTCCTCTAAAGATTTGCTATAAATCAGAATATCATCAAAGTATACCACCACAAATTTGCCAATGAAAGCACGCAAAACCTCATTCATCAACCTCATGAAAGTGCTAGGTGCATTAGTTAAACCAAAAGGCATCACTAACCACTCATATAATCCAAACTTAGTTTTGAAAGCTGTTTTCCACTCATATCCCCACTTCATACGAATCGGGTGGTATCCACTACGCAAATCAACTTTAGAAAAGACAAGAGCCACTCAATTCATCAAGCATATCGTCTAACCTAGGAATTGGATGACGATATCTAATGGTAATGTTATTAATAGCTCTACAATCAACACACATACATCAAGATCCATCTTTCTTAGGCACAAAAATCACCGCACAAGACATGGACTAAGAGACTCTCGTACGTACCCTTTATCAAGCAACTCCGAACTTGACGCTGAATTTCCTTGGTCTCGTCGGGGTTGGTTCGTATGGCGCGCGGTTGGGTAGTGAAGCCCGGAATCGATCGATTTGATGCTCAATTCCACGCACCGGTGGCAGCCCGGTACATCCGGGAAAAATCCTCATACTCCGCAAAAGATTAGTGACCGCAGTGGAAAAGAAACAGTATATCCTCAAAGGAAAACAAAGCATCCTTGCATACAAAAGCATAGCATACGTTTCGATTGTATCCAAATTGGCAACATCGATTTAACAAGCATGCAAGAACCTTTCAATTGAATCACATTTTTATTGTCGATTTAGATTCTCTCTTGTTATGTTGCACATGTTCTTTGGCTACAATCTGATTTTCACTTATAGCATGGACCCGATTCTTCTCTTTCTTAGCTCTAGCAACATCATCCTCAAAAACAGCTTCAGGGGTCATGGGATGCAACACAATTTTCTTATCATGGTACATAAAAGAATATTGATTTGATCTACCATGATGCATAGAATCCATATCAAATTGCCATAGCCTACCTAACAGAATATGACAAGCTTGCATAGGTACAACATCACACTCAACAACATCACGATATGCCCCAAATGCAAAATTAATACGCACCGACTTGGTTACCTTTGCCTTACCACGTTGTTTAGCCATTGAATGTGATATGGGTGGGATGTGGTTTGGTGCTTGAGTGCAAGCTTCTCCACCATTTCGCGCTAGCCAAGTTGTTGCAGCTTCCTCCATCGATGATCAAGCGGCAAGAACGCTCTTTAATGACGCACTTTGTTTGGAACAAGGTGTGCCGCTGATTTTGCTCGGCCTTCTCCATTTGTGTGCTGAGCACACGCCGCACAATGAGGCTGTCATAGCGTTCCGCATCGCGCACCAATATGTTCTTCTTTCCCTCCTCTTTATCTGCAGGGTCAGCCGCAAGCAAAGCAAGTGTATCTTCATCGAAATCACTAGCCGAGGAATACTCACCATCATCTTTTACTACCAAAACACACTTGCTGGGCGATCACGCTGGACATGCCCATAGCCCTTGCAACGGTGACATTGGACATCTCTTGTTCTTCCAGGTGGATGCAACGAAGAAGCACTCGCGGCGGGCTGTTGGGCTGTCTTAGTCGGTGCACTAACAGCGGGACACGTGGCTTGTCGCTGGATGGAGAAGGTGCCGACCGTCGGGGTGTGGAAGATGGTGAAGGAGTAGAAGGCATGCGTGACAGCCATGATGTCGATTTTCCTGCAGAAACATTAGTCTTGGCACTAGCACGTCGTCCCTGCACTTCCCTTTCAGCTTTGCAAGCAAGATAAAACAATCGAGTCATATTAGTATAATCTTTGTAGTCCACAATGTCATAGATTTCACGGTTTAGACCACCCAAAAATCTAGCCATAGCAGCATCCTCGGACTCGTCTAAATTACATAAGCATGCCCATTTGTAATTCCCGATAATATTCCTCTACACTTTTAGCACCTTGCCTCAATTGTTGCAATTTATTTAACAAATCACGTGCATAGTAAGAAGGAACAAATCTAGCCCGCATGACCCGTTTCAAAGCATCCCAAGTCGTGGCATGTTGTTAGGATTTTTCTTGCCATGTTCTATCCACCACACGAGGCGAAAGCGATGAACTCACTAGTGGCGCTCTAACTCTAGAGTTCTCGGGGAAGTCATGGCATGCAAATTTTTGATCAACAGCAATCTCCCATGTAATGTATGCATCGGGATCATATTTTCCATCAAAAGGAGGTATCTTAAATTTGACTTTTGAAAAAGCATCTTCATTGCGTACCTCTCGTCGGCGGTGTTCTCCCATGCCTCTACGGTTGTTACGTAGCCGACGGCGATCACGAGCGTTGCGGTCATCATGTTCGTGTCGGCGGTATAGTCACCATCGAAGTTGTCCTCACCGTACTCACCATCAACGTCGTCTTCATCACGCCGATCATGGCCCCGAGCATTGAGGTTATCAAAATGCCTCACAAGTGTAGCAAGGCTGGTGTCAATACGCGCGACCGATGCCTCCAACCCGGCGAGCCTGGTTGTGGCATCGATTTGTGTAGCCTCCAATTGCCCGATCTTGTTATTCGTCACTGCAGATCTGCATCAAGTCCTTCGTGTGCCGCTTCACTTCCCTTGAAAAATGTTGTATGATGCGTCGGTGCGTGGAGAATGGGATGCACCTTCTTCTTCCTCCGAGCCTGCCATGGTTAATATAACAAAACAAAAACGAAAACAGTTGACAAGAATTAATCCCTACAACTATTGGGGTGTGGCTACGAAAGGCGCTCGCTCTCGGCTTATCTCACAAGTTCTTACTAGTTCTTACCATGCTCACGGGAGGGGTGACGACAACCGACAAGTCGCAACCGTGGAACGAGGTGTATCGGCGCCGTAGCAACAAGGCTGTTGTCAAGGCCGTAGTCGTATGTGTGGAGCTATAGGAGGGCTGAAAGTAATGCACAAGGAAGTACTAGCAACCACGTTAGTCAAAGCAAATTGAGTAAACGCTCAAGGTCGGTACCGTCTTGGTCCTAGGCTAGACGAAATAGAGACACGAGCCTAACCACAAAGGACGCCACAAGATACAAACCCAAACAGACACGATCACGGGAAGGTGGGAGACAAAGGGGACTAAGGGGAAAGAGACAAAGGAGACAAAGGAAAGGTTCTCATGAGTCGGCCCCTTTCTTTCTTTTTTTTCTCTTTTTTTTTCTTTTTTTTGCTCTCTTTTTTCTCTTTTTTTTTTCTCTCTCTAGTGCTGAGGAGAGAGATGCGACTTTTTTTTTTTTTTTTTTTTTTGATATTTTCTTCACAACCAGGGGCACACTAGAACCAACCACAAAAATTCTTAGCTCAAACGGACAAAAAATGAGGCACGTGGAATTTTTCAAAGTTTTACCGAAAGGGGTTTCGAAGCTTCTCGCCACGAACACAGAATTTTGCAAGCGGAATTTGGCAATTTTAAGATTGCCGAACCCGGCAAAGCGGGGAACAGACGGATGTAACTTTTTCTGTAGATGTCCGTAGATATCTTATTTGCCTAATTTCGAGCCCGTATGAGAAAGATATCACTGTTTTAAGGCAGGCAACTCGAATCGGGGTTCTATTTCCTTTCTTGCGATGGTGTATCAAAGGCAAGACAGATTACGAGACGGAAACAGATCAAACTATGGAAGGAAAGTAATTGGTGGGTGACAGCGATGGTGGTGATGACGGCTAAAACAAAGGTGATGGCGGCGATGGTGAAGGTGGCGGTATGTGGTGGCAAGAACTCGAAACTCTAATCGCCTAAACACTAAGACCACACATTGACACAACCATGCAATCGAAGACTCAACAAGCCCTAACTAAGCAGTCCTAGTAAAAAAGGCTCAAAGGGTTTTTAGGATTGATCTAATCTACTATTTTTGGCTTTTTCTGGACTATAGGAAACAAAATTAAACAACGAAGGGCAAAAAAATCTCTCACCGATCAACCGCGCTCGATACCAACCGATCGATCCCGCTAGGGTTTAGTCTCGATCTTTCGATGAGAGGTGGAGGATAACTCGATTGGGGAATAGAGGCGACGTTCACGGCCCGACTACAACCGTCCAAGGACGATGCGCCTTAGCAACCGATACACCGTCTCCGTTGGTTGACGCGATCTTGCGGTGCGCGACAACCCGGCCACTAGGGCACTCGTCCTGCAAGCAATCGAAGAACAAGCAAGAACAAGTATAACAAGCACTAAAATTGCTATATATTAAGATGAAAGATTCAATCTGAATACACGATATGGTGGAGTTTCTAAGACAAACAGACGGACGGTCTAGCCGACACGCGCGCTGTGTGCAAGTAGCAAAAGGCTAACTCTAATCAACAAAACCCGCCCTTCTTGGTGGCGGCTGAAGGATTAAGTAGAGGGGAGAGACGACCACAGGGGTGCCGGAGTCGTGCTAAACCCTAGGACGCGCCCCTAATGGGCCCAACTTGATACACGGCCCATTGGGCCAAAAGAGGTTGACGCAGCACCAAAGACAGAAAACACTCGGTAGAAAAAGAATAATTGCGGCCGCTCCAGGACAGATATTGACATGGGGCTGGATCCATTTGAGAAAGTAGACTTGATAACCTTTCCATCAAGTACTTGCACGCCCAAATCGGAGTTTGCATGAAGTCGTGGCGGCCGTTAGAACTTGGCACTGTGCTGCAGTCCGAATCCACCATGCGCGAATCCTCTTCCCGTTGGATCCTCTCCATCGTTCCTGAGTAAAACAAAAGTGCACGCGCCTCCAGGGTATAAAGAAGAGGAACATAAACTTAAGAATGAACTCACCTGATGGTTGAGTTGACGTGCACGAGCGCGGGTTATTGGGCCATGAAGTTGTACGTGTGGAGGCGTGGATGTATCGGTACTATTGATGTCCTCATCAGGACTTCTTCCAGGTCTATATTGTCACACCTGATAGCCGCAACTTGTGATTTCTGGAAGTTAGTGACAAGACCAGAGGCCGTGCCAAAGCGGTTGAGGATTTCTGTGAAGGTTCTGATGTCACGACGCTTCGGGTTAACGAAGATGACCGCATGATCTACATACATCGAGATCCTCATGCCGGTGCCTCTACCCCTTAACCTGGAAAGAGCCCCAAGTTATGTTGCTTTAGAGAGGAGGCGCTGAAGTGGGTCTATGGCCAAGATGAAAAGTAGTGGTGAAAGGGGTCTTCTTGCCTCAACCCTCTCCCGTGGTATATTCGTTGTCCTGGGCAACCATTAAGAAGTACTTGAGAGCTTGCGGTATTAAAGATCGCACTCAGTCAGTCTAACCATTTGGCTGGAAAACCCCGACGTTGTAGAAGGCTAATCAAATAGTCCTATCCGAAAGGTATCTCATTATCGGTTCACACCAGTGATAGCATAGTCAGGCAACGGTAGAGCATCGCTTATCACCATAGACGGGTGTCAAGAACCGACACTAATATTCGTTTGGAAAAAAAAGCTCAGCCCGAACAATCCAGACATCAGCCGGAACAATCCAGACATGGGACGGACGGTACTAATAATAAACCAGTTGGATAGCCTGTGCAAGCCGGATGGTACTAATAATAAACCAGTCGGATAGTCTGTGCGAGCCGGTGGTGTTGCTCTATCACAAAAAACGAGATTTGAAGGAAGAGATGTTCCTCCAAACATTTTTTAAGAAGAATTATGAGCGTGTGAGGAATTAAACACGGGACCTCGAGGTTGAAACCATACACCCCTTATCACTGCAATATCAAATGCATCTCTTGCTCTGTCACTACCAATTTATGTCACACCAACAATGATAGTCTGTACAGTGATAGTGTATAAATAAACAGCCGTTTATTTGTTACACGGATTTAAACTTTAGTAGATGGAGTTATATATTCACAACTTTACCCACCACATAAAAAGGAATTTCTCTCCACTAAATTTGTAGTGTACATGAGCTACGAACAAACAAAATATAAAAATAATTTGATATTCTGCTAATTAACCCTTTTATTTCCTCAGAAAAGGTATGGCGACAGCTCTCTGATCACATATTTCAGAGGGAAAAAAAGGTGTTGTTTTGATGGCAAAGATCCTAGGAGATCACCACCTACCGAATTAAAACGAGTTACCAAATTTATTTTTTCTCTGATTTTTGTTTCAAGCGATACGGTTTAATTTGTGGCACATGGTGTTAACTATAATCTAATGTTGGCCATGACACTTGTTGCAATTTAAAACTTGCGGCAAGAAAAGCTTGTGCAAGTCTCCCTTTAATAAAGAGGGGGGATATATTGCCCCTGCGAGGAGATCTCTCCCTTTCATTTTAAAAGGGTTTTGTGCTTCATCCAATCACTCTCTCTCTCTCTCTCTCTCTCTCTCTCTCTCTCTCTCTCTCTCTCTCTCTCTCTCTCTCTCTCTCTCTCTCCTTCCTCCTCCCCTTCTAGCTTGTTCATCTTGTCATTCCAAAGTCTTCCTCCTAGCTAGCTAGGTCTTCTCTTCTTGGACATGAGTGGGAGCAACTTTGGAGACAGCATGGGATGGGGCAACAGCGGGAGGTCGTCGCCGGCCGGCTCCTCCAGGAAGGGTAAGAGAGGCGGCGGCAGTGGCGGCGCCGATAAGCCGAAGCAGCCGCAGCGAGGGCTCGGCGTGGCGCAGCTGGAGAAGATCAGGTTACAGAGCGAAATGGCCGAGTACTTCAACCCTCTAGGCCAGCCGGGAAGCTTGATCCACAGAACCGGCAGCCTTAACTTGGTAAGTCAAGGGATGCATATATACATATGCTACGTAGAGTATGCATCTATCGTCTTTCTCCTGTGCGTGGCCATTCTAGCTAGAGAGAATTAGGCGTTTCTAATTTCTTCTTTTTTTTTGGCATGGATCGATCGAGCAGGAGGATGCACGGGCGTCCTCATCCTCGCTGTCGTCGTCCCCATCGTCTCCCTTCCATGCTACTGCCGTTAGGTCGTCTCCGTTCCCATTCCATCCAAATCTTGCGGTACATGGACACAAACTTCTCTGAGTTATGCATGTATACTAGTTGTTTCAGGAAGAATTTGACATCTAAAAACTTGAGAGATAGCTACACCACATATCAGATAATGTTTCAGTGAATTTTTCTTTGGATGACTTGGTTTCATGTACTATGTGCCGCACGGGAGAAAATGGGTTCTTCTTAATTTGTTCAGTAAAAAACAAGAGATTTTATTTTTGGCCCCAACTACATATATAAGAAGTTACTAGTGCAAGAAAATTATTCGTTATGTTTTTTGTTTACCCTGAAAAACTTGTTTTTGTTTGATCTTTGTTGCACTGTTTTCGTTAGCTATATATGCATGTTTTCTCCTCTTCATTATTTTCGTTATTTGCTACCTGTTCATCATCATGTTCTTTTTGTCTGTAAAGTTTTTCACAGAAAACGCTTCCTACTATTTCAATTATAAGAACCAGTATACGTGATGATTTTTTTCAAAATCATCTGCTTGGGTGCTTGCCGTCTATGGCAGTATATATAGTAGCGTCACTAGCAAGTACTGTATGAATTATATATGCTGAGAAAAATCTCTTATGTTATGCCGACTTTATCATGTGTAGATGGCATATGGAGAACGAGGAGACGTACGATACGGTGAATTCCAAACTCCCATCATGAGGTAGCACGCACACATATGATCAGCTAGATCAGTTTCAGTAACCTTATTAATAACAAGATCTATTACACCTCTCATTTGAATTACATATGTTTTTGTGTGACTGAGCTCTAATACTGATCATCCCATTGCATTATATTGCAACCAGATCACCAAGCAGCAGTACTATCTATGGTGCCCCACATTATACAAATAATCCTAGCATCACATTGCCACTCTTTGAACCAGAGGTATGTACATACACCATAAGCAGCTGATCTGAAGCATTATTCACCCAAGTGTTATGCAGTTTTCTAGTATATAAACGCATTAGTGCATGATTTCTGAAACGTTGGTTTGTTTCAGGAGTCTGCTCACTTGAGGGGACACCATGACCGAAGCCGATCGGCAGATTCGACAAGTATGAACTCTGACGATCCGCAAGATGTGGACCTCGAGCTCAAACTATGATCCTAAGATGTTTCTTCCTCCTTTTCCCAGCTTCCTCTCTCTTCCCTGCCACCATTCTGCTGCGAGATCGAGATAGTTAATTTCTTAATTTTAGTCTTGATGGTTTTTTTCCTTGTGGTGCAATAAGTTTCTTAATTGGTGCCACTTGCTAGAACCAAAAGATTTGCCATCTTCTGTACTGTAATGCGCACAAGAAGAAAGGAATTAATAGTGATGCACATTATTTTTAAACAAGACGTTATGGGTATGGGAATCTCTGCTGATATCTAGCAGTCGTCTTGATTGTACTGGTGTGGAGCATAGATGTGTTGACCCTTGCCTGCAACTGCAGGTATACACTGACACAGTTCGTACACGATTCTTATAATTTATGCAATGCAATTTTCATCACTGCTGAGATCAGAGAGAATGTTCAAATGTGTATGAGACACACACTTGCATGCAGAATATTTTTGATCCAGAAGCACAAGATGGCCATAGAATAACCATTTAATTTATCTTGTACTATCTCAGACACAGCTGTCTTTCTGTACTACTTCTAATCCAGCTTGTGTCAGCAGTTCCATTATTAGTTTGGTTATCTGTATAATCATAAGAAGATCTCTGCATGCATGTATGTCTGTGTGTTGTCTGCCTGGTGGATGATCATGCTCTTTATCTCCGTGCATGCATATAATGCACTGTAAGTATGAAGCAATGAAAGCTGACATGTTGTGCGCTTTTGTACCCCGTGGGCGTACAGTGTGTATACAAGCCTTCTACTAATTAATCATGCATATGCAGTTTGCAAGTTTGCATGCATGCTTAATCGAGAGTGCTTTAAGATTTGACATTACTAGCTTGGCGAAGCTAGCTAGTCATGTGTGTGTATATTTAAACACTGCAATATGTGTGTCGTATGACACACTGCTTTATAGTTCTCTGAAATTCAATCTCTTGTGGATCATATATATAATGCAAGTGGCCTGGAATATCAGTACTCTCTGCAAGTATGGTGTAGCTCGGTTAATTAACTCTACAGTAAGGGTATGATTCCTTTACGTTCAATACATCAATACTAGCTAGTTTGTCATAAAACAATATATCTAATTAATTAATTAATTACTGCATCACTCTGCAGTCTCTACTTTATATGATCAGTTTGAGAAGCTATAAGCAGCCGTATATATAATGCCTTTGAGCAAAATACTGAAGTACCCATAATCCTCATCATATTGTTCCCTATGGTGCAAATAAAATAGAACAATTAATATCTCTCTGGATCATATGTTCATATGTATTTCTCATCAAGTGGTGTTATGAATTTTAGTCCTAGTTTTGGATATGTCTGAACCAAATTAATGCGCAAACAAGCGGCGAGTCAATGATTTTTACTACTCCATGTGATGATGTGATCACAAATACCTGTCATTATGGACAAGTTTTGGCAAATTTTCAAAACTTTGACTGATCAATATATTTTCAAATATTCATATTAGACACATGAAAATTATTCACATGAATTTGTACTAAAAAACTTCTACTGCAATAGTATAATTTTAATGGATTTTACAATTGCTTACAACATATAGAAATTAGTAGTCAAAGTTGCATTTGTTGGAAAACTATGTCAATGTCCAAAATGCAGACATTACTAGCTAGAGGGATTAAGTGTTGATCAAGGTTCATGATAAAACAGAGTGTGTGTGTATATATGAGTTCAATTTTTTTCACACAGGAGCACATGTACCCACAATCTATACCCTATATATAGTTTGCACGAATCTTAGGACAAATACTTTAAGGTGCTAATAAAATGTACCATGCATGATCTTTTTTATACGATATTTTTCAAGTGTAAATTATAGAGTTTTTGTATTTCTTGTATGTACATTATGGTTTGGTTGTTATATTTTTTAGTCTTGTATTTTATATAGTTGGCCCTATTAATTTTATGTGTTTCTTGAGGGTTTTTTTCTTAATATGTTTGATGAACTAGAAACATGGTAGGATATATATATATATATATATAATTTTTGCAAGATGTCAATTTAGTGATATAATAGATATAACATTTTCTCATTTTGACTAAATATTACATGTTGTGAAAAAAGGGTTGGAGAAATACCATGCATTAAATGTCATATATAGTCATTATTGAAAAATATTATTAGGTAAAAAATGCTACAGACATATTATACGTATTGTGTATCAATCTGATGTTTTCTCCTTATAATAAGCATTCATTTGGTCAAGGTTAGGTATAGTTTGCATTTTTCATACATACATACATACATACATACATATATCCCATGAAAACGACCAAAACTCATGAAAATTATACTTAAAATTTTGGTAAATTTATAAAAAAATACTAGAGATAGGTGTAGATATAAAATACATTCTCATCAAATCTCAAACCCAAACTCAAATTTATTTCAGAGAAACAAAACCAACAAATTTTAAGTGAATAGTATTCTGTTAGTATTCACCCGAATTTGTCATTCTTATTACTCCCAAATAAAATTGAGTTTGGACTTGAGATTTGATAAAATATATTTCATATCTATAACTATCTTTGCTAACTTTTTCATGTATTTTTTAGGTATGCTTTTTACGAGTTTTCAACACTTAACTCATTTCCACCAGATATGTCCCCCTCTCTCTCACACACACATGTGTGTGTATATATATTTCATTAGTGGCCTACTCTTTATTATATATGTTGGTGTACTTAGCATGTAGAATGCTAGCTAATTAATACCTCTTAAAATCTAGTGTTATATTACCTAAAAGTATTATTGGACTTAAATTATGTATTGCCTTGGTTATCTTTGCTGACTTAAATATTGAAAGTTTCAGTGCAATTAGTTGATAAATGCACATATATATGGACTAGTATTACAGTACTAAGCTTATATTCCTATGTTCTCTCATTATATATACATTACGGTATACATACTTTTTGTTTGGGACAATTTGTGTAATATCATCAAAAGATATTCTCTGTTCTTCAAAATACCACTCCAAAGGTCAAATCAATCATTAATATATCCCCAAATACATACCACAATCATATTCTTTGGTTTTCATGTTTTGCAACAATATTTTCACAAATTTCTCCATGTGAAAATTCACTAGCTGGTGACGATAGTCTTAAGTATGTGTTGATAATCATTGGATCTACAACATAAAAGGGATATGTGAAAATGGCATGATTAAATTTGTATGAAAAATAATTTCATAATATTTTTTGAATATATATATATATATCTAAATGTAGTGATCAATGTAATGTATTTAAAGAGCCAAAAATATCACACCTTTTTGGTCGAGGGGAATATTTTCTACAAGTTATCTTCAACAACACAATTTCACACAAGCACATAATGCACGCCTTATTTTGTGTGTGTTAGTTTGTCCATGATTTGGGTTGAAGCAAGCCAATAATAGATGGCATAATTAACTATAAAATATGTAATTAAGTATACGACATAATCACACCGGATGATCCTCTCAATCTCCATCCAAAGCGTGTAGGAATCTTCATGGAAAGATCCTACTCCTGCACTTCATATGATGAGGGGGTTTGCTGTCCCCTCAGGACCGGATCGGCTTCGATCGGATGCAAAGCTACACGAATCCCAAATTGTACTATTAAAATCAGACCTTTTCAGTTCATCATCGCATGCATATGTCGCGCTCTACGTATTTTATGTAATCTGACGATCTTTGAGTGATAAAAGAATAATTAGTCTGCCTTCTTGCCATGCAACTTGCAAGTTGCAACATGCTTATTACCAACTGGTATATACTACTAGTACTATATAGTATATGGCTTACCCTCTTGCGAAAAGCGTCCTTAGCTCTCTACCTCTAAACTATGATCTCTCCACATCGTATAGAGACGAATTAGAGAGATGGAAATAATATTTTTATACGTATATGTACTACCCAGTGGGCATGCAAGAGGCAGAGAAGCTGCATGCAGGCATGCACGTTATGTTATTAACTTATATATATGGCCACATCAAGTTGGATATATTGAACTGCCAATCTCTCACCTGCCAAAAAGGCTTTACTTTGGGAGTTAGCGCTAGATTGATCACTGCTCTCATCGGCCCCTGTAAGTTGCACAGTGCCTGCATTATTCCCGCAGTACAACGTACCAACTCTCACTGTACGTCGTACTAGGTGTAGTTGGAGGAATGCAACCAAGTTGGAGTTGTTCATGCAATTTGGAAGCGCTAGTGGTGATCAATGAGTGTGTATAATATTGTGAAAAGTATATGCAGAGACCCGGCCATTTTCGAAAGTCCATATGCATATATATGTAATGTATAGCCAAATAGATCAACCAAATGGTGATAAGATATAGTATATGGCATTATATACTTAGATTGTACATGTAAGTGTTGTGCTTTGTTTTCTTTCGTTAAAAAGTATGATCGATGTATTTCCATATATTTTTTGTTTTCATATATTTTTTTGGCAAAGCAAAAGGATCCCACACCTTTGTATTAAGAGAAATAAAGTTTGTAGAGGGGCAAAAAGGAAAAAAAGAAGGACTAAAGCCTATCCTCGTGACAAGGAAGGAACGACCTACGACCTAAGCCTGCTATAGTGACGACGCCGACACCGCTAACCTTGCCAGGGGCCACAAGGTGGCTTCCTATGCCATAGCAGCGACCACCTCTGTCCAAGTGCTCTTGTTGGTTGAAGACTATTGTTTTCTCTCCTTCCAGATGGACCATGCCTCCAAGGTGGCGATGGTGTCGAAGCCGCATCTCTTCACCTTTGTGACTTTATTCTGGCTCGAACAAACCCAAAGGAAGAAGGAAGACTCAACGGAGGGGAAACAATTGGTCAGGCCTAGACCGGAGAGAACGAGCCACCACAGCTCGAGCGATTCATGGCAACCTATCGGAATGTGGCAGCGGTACGAATGATCCAGACCACGCTTCTCAAGCCTGTCCATGGTCTAGCAGCACCGGTCAGCCACGAGCCACATAAATTAGCGGCATTTGGGCGGGGCAAGTGACCGCTAGATGGGCGTATGCTGGAACAGGGTGCGACCTTCGGAAAGAGCAAGATAGGCAGAGCGGGCAGAGTAAGAGCCAGAGCTGTCCTATTTCAAAAGGAAGGAGTCGGGTTGATCCGGGATAACCGACCATAGGGTGAGGTATTCCAGGATTACTTGCACCCCCAGGGAGTCGCGGAGATCACTGATCCAACGGTTGTTTTGCAGTGCACTCGCCACAGTGAGTTGACGTATTGTGCGCGCGAGAATGCGCTCGAAGACAGCCGGTGCCCAGAACCGCACTCCCGCGCCTTACAACCAGATATCCTCCTAGAAGAGGATGTTCTCGCCATTGCCCGGGATGCAGGTCATGGAAGCCTTGGCGAAGTCACGATCTGCCTGGGAGCAAGGGAGCTGCAGTCCTTGCCACGGCTTTTTGGGGCACAGTTTGGCTGGCCCAAATCCAGCGCAATCGCAACGCAATTCCCATTGAAGGGTTACGTGGAGGCTACGCTAGCCGAAAACAAAAACTTTTCTACCGCGCAAACCAGGAACACTTGTAAGTAAGGGCCCATAGATCGTTACCGATTGGAGTATGCAACGGAAATAGCCAATCAGGACTATCCGATCTGGAACTGTGCTGGCCGATGATAGCCGATTCCCGCAAGCCGACAGCCGATTCACTAATCAGCCGATTCACCGATGTCGCAGCCGATCCGAGTCATCCGACCGCGTTCTCGTCGCTGATCTGCCGCAGTCGCCCCGCTCCGATTGCAGCCGATTCGTAGCCGATCAACAGAGCCGCAACGTAGCAGCGCCTCTACCGGTATCCACACGTCCGGGGACAAAACGCCGAACACCCGTGTGCTAGCAAGCAATGCAAGGCTAGAATTTGGCTCGAAAGTGGGCAGGGTTTCCGTGGAGATTGATCTCGTCAACTTCTGTTGTGCCAAATCAAATTGATTCGACTCAATTCAATATTGCAACTCTCCACCCCTCGCCCCTTTATATAGAGTTGGCCGATTGGGCCTAGAGGCCCATCGAGACTCTATTTTGAATCGGATCCCATCCGAATCTCATAGAGTTGGCTGGCCGGACTTCGTAAGCCCATAGGACTCTATCCGATCGGATCCCTATCCAATCGAGCCGTATTCAAGTCCAACTCGAATGCTTGTTCTTATCCCCTTAAGCGTGCGACCCTGTAGGTTCAGGTATACTCGGTTTCAGCTATAGTCCAACTCAGCCGACCGTCGGCTCGAGTCCAACTCAGCTGACCTGTCAACAGCGGCGCCTAGCATCATATATTGACACCATAGAATACAAGAATACAATATCGGCTCTGAACCTGTAATGTGTACACAAATCACTTTGCCTCACGATACCAATTAAGCTATAGGCAATATGTGTGTCATCCCTTCAATAGCTTAACCATTCACTCGAACCGTACTGGATTATCTATCTGTTGATTGACTCCTCAATCAACTTAGCATGGCCATGCATTTTCATAATCCATTACCTCGAGGGGCCCAGAGATATCTCTCCAAAGGAGGGGCAAATTCCATCTTGATCACTCACATCCCACCCCATGTTTCATAGCAAATTCGAAGACTACTTTTATAACTACCCAGTTACGGAATAGTGTTTGGTAGTCCCAAAGTAGGCTACTACACATGTTGGAAACCATGATGATCTCAGGTCTAAGGACTTTGTACCAACACTACCTGAGACCAACTAATGGTACATTAATTCCTGTAGTGTCTCATGGTGGGTCTATCCAACAATGTGTTCTCTAACACATGTGTCCATGTTTATTGATTTGGTATCTCCATACCATGATCTATGAGACATGATCATCAATCAATAGACATGCCGATCTTTGAATCATATTTGTTCCAACAATATGACATATGATCAGGGATCATTTAGAAATAGATTCATACATATAGAGTCTCATAAATAAGTCACGTACTTATTAATCAATACAAGATGTCTATTTCATGAAACTGAATAACACTTTATTCATTTATACATAAACATTGACCATGATATCCAACATCTCTATGTTGCCTCTAGGGCATATCACTAACACCCATGAGTTCCAGGTTTTGAATACCCAAACCGCCAAACTTCTGGGGAGGCATAAACCTTTGGCCATGCGAGACGACAATGACCACCATTCGCTTTGAAGGGCCTGCACCAGAGAAAGTTGCACCAGATTTTGTCAATCCCTTGAAGGATCCATGTTGGTGGATCGATGGTGATGAGCGCAAAAAGATTGGAATAGCACTCAAAACCTCCTTGACAAGGGCTAGCTGTTACGCCGGCTGTAGCAAGTCCGACTTCCATAGAGACAGCCGTCGCGCGACCTTGTTGACCATGGGTTGTAGGTCTTCTCGCCGTGGCTTACGGATGAACAGAGGCAAGCCCAACTACTTGCAAGGAAAGGTAATGACCGGATAGGGTAGGAGGCCCTATAGGACCTTCACTTCCGTGTCAGTGTAGTTGATCGGTAGTGCCCCACACTTGCGTAGTTTGTGTGAAGCCCGAACGCCTCCCCAAAGATGCCAAGAATTCCTTGCTTGCCAGCATTTCATCTTGCGAGGGGTGGAGGAAGACCATCACATCATCGGCGTAAAGAGGGAAACCTGGTGAGGGATCCCCAACGGCCGTGGAAGCTCCATTCGCTCTGCCAAGGCGAATAGGGCGGAGAGGTCATCCATCGCCAGGATGAATAGCATCAGGCAACCGCCGTAGAAGTTTCCATATATTTACCTATTTCAATTCCTATCTGTAGTCCTTTCTTTTTTAGGGAATTCTGTAGTGCATTAATTATGACATTGAAATTTTATGAATTCCCAATTTGTTGTGAGATACTTTAAAGTTTTTTTGGAGTACATAACTCTATCTGCATTGAAATGCATATATAGAACACCGATTTCAAAGGTTTGACCCCATGGTTTTGAGTAGCTATATCTGTCGGTTATATATAGTGAGATGTTACTTTGAACAGGGCTCGATACAATGTATAATATAATGGTACATAACTAGCCAGTAGTATTATCATTCGCCCTTCCAAGTGTATAAAAGTATTGTAAACTATTCGGAATATGTGTTAAGTTTAAGCATGGTGGGGCAATCACTCAACCGGCCGGTTTGCAGGCTGTCAACGATGTCTTGCTAAATTAACAGAGCACGAAACAGAGCACCCGCGTGGCCCCTAGTCTAGCTAGGTTTGGTCAATAGCGTCTCCAGAAACCTGGTCAATTTACGACCATTCGTTCTTCGTGACCAACAACTGACCATGCAGAAGACCACTTAATATATTCAGGTGCAATAGGCCCATCATGTGGTGGCATTGTTCACACAAGTGCAATTAACTATTATTTTGTGACATATAGATCGAAATAACGATCATCATCTAACTTGGTTTTCGAAACAACCGAAATTTACCGGTAGAAAGCACTAGATCTCACACGAAATTCAAGCCAAGTTAGCCATCAACCTACTACGTATCTATCATGCACGATCAAGACTCTAGAGAGTGCGTACTGGTCACCACTGCCGGCGTCGCACCGCGTCCTGCGGCACCATGCATGCTACCGCCCTGCGCGCGCGTGAGCTACTGTGCTCAGGCCATCCACCGGCCGACGGCACGCATCGGCACCGCGCCACGGATGATCGATGGCACGCGACAATCATCCGCGTCGTGCTCGATCCGTCAATCGCGATTCGCGAAGGAAACGAGAGCACCGCCACCGGACGGCGGCTAGCGAATGTGCATGGACCCACTACTAAAAAAGCTAATATCGGTCCAAAAGTTGCCGGTTCAATTAAATCCGACACCTATTATATCTATAGGTGTCGGATGAATAATAAAACCGACACCTATATTTATTACGAACCACCACCTATTCTTCGCGAATAGATATTGGATGAATAGTACAACCGACACTTATAGTATAGGTGGCGGTTCTTATTACGAACTGCCACCTATTCTTCACGAATAGGTGTCGAATGAATAGTAGAACCGACACCTATACTATAGGTGGTGGTTCTTCTTATTACGAACCGCCACCTATTCTTCGCGAATAGGTGTCGGATGAATAGTAGAACCGGTACCTATACTATATAGGTGACGGTTCGTAATAAGAACCGGCACCTATTCTCAGAAAAACACTATTTCCTCGATTAGTACCATATCGCTTGCCGAACAAGACCAACACCAGCTTAAATATGCATCTCTCATGCGCATGGCCAGCTGGACTCAGTCGCTCGTGCCTGTAACTCTAACTCGCGGGCGCGAAAGAGGGCCCGCCATCAAGGTACGTAGTTGCATGGAAAAATTTGGTGGGTCCGGTTAAAGGAGTGGGTCCATAAGAAGAAATTGGGAGCACCTCATTGAATGGAGTGGGTCCATAAGAAGAAATTGGGAGCACCTCATTGAATGAGGTTTGGTCCGTATAGGTGTCGGATAAATAGGTGCCGGTTGAAAAACGACACGAATAACTTTGATCACTGGTGCCAACCAATAGGTACTGGTTGAGGCAACCGGCACCTAAGGGAGTTTCCCAACCGGTACCTTTGGCCTCTTCTGTAGCAGTGACCGCAAGATAATAAATAGTGTATAGTAGGTTGGTAGTGAATTAGTGTGTCTTTATAGCGGGTGAATCTTACTTCTTTCTTTATCTGTTATATTTATTTATGTTTTATTCAATAAAAAATACACTCATTTATTTCTCGTTACAAAAATGTCTTTATAGCAACTATAGATAGCAGATGCTAAGTTTCAATGGCAAATTTTAAAAAATAAATTGGATTATATATTAATATTACATCAAGTTTTACTTTAAACATTAAAATTTGCAATACATACTTAATTACTCCTATATTTTATAACATATACAATATAAAGTAACATATAAATATATAAATATATTATACACGTTATCACAACATTTAAACGTTATAACGGTCCAACAAAATCAATAATAGATTTTTATAGCAGCCCGCTGTAATATTAACGAAGCGTGATAACGATCGCTATATTACAACACGTTGTCTTTATTTCACTATTTTAGAGTGATAACAGTATAGTTCCGTCGCTGTAACGGCCGCTGTCGCGGGCGCTATTTATTACCCCGGTGGATATATGTTTGGGACGCGTGGCCGTTATGCCGATGCGCACCAGTTTGGGCTTGTGCCCGTTGCGGCCCGCGGCAACTCGCACACCTTAGTTGAAGCCCAACAGTATTCTACTAATACATGGGCTCCTTTCAGGGTGGCCGCGAAACACAACGCAGCTCACGAGTCGCAAATCACAAATGTCTATATTTGAAAGAGATCGTCACGCTTCGCCCAGTTCTCCCCGCGCGCGCAAAAGCACAGCCGCTAGAGAATTAGAAGAGCTCGCGATAGGATGGTCACCATGGGAGGGGACGGCGCGTACCACGCGATCCTCTGTGATGCACATCGTCCGTCCCACCACGATGTGGCCTCTCCTCCTCCGTGCTACTGTCCTTTCCGCCGCGCTGCTCGCCGCCGGCGAGGCGGACGGCGCCAACGATGCCCTCAACGTCTTCAGCCCGCGCTCCGAGAGCGACTACATCCAGAACGCGTTCCAGGGGAAGCAGGAGCAGGTGGTGCCGCTGCCGCGTGGAGGAGGCGGCGGCGGCCGCCGCCGCGAGCAGCAGGAGCTCGGCCCCGCGGGCCCTGGCGGGAGCGGCCTCACGAAGGCGCCGCCCCGGTCCGCGCCCAGCAAGGTGGCGATGGACAGCGTGACGCTCCCCGTGGACACCTCCGCGGGCTTCGCTGGCTGGTGGAACTTGGTGAGCGAGAACTCCGGCGTGTCCGCGATGCACCTGGTGGTCATGCGGCACGGCAAGGCCATCATGTTCGACACGTCAACGACGGGGCGTTCGCTGATGCGGCTTCCCCCGGGCGGATGCCGTCCCGACCCCCGGAACAAGCGGCCCGGCGCCATGGACTGCTGGGCGCACGCCGTGGAGTTCGACTACAACACCGGCGCGCTCCGCTCTCTCAAGGTTAACCACCCCTCCGCTCAAATGCTCAATTGTTCTTCCCGCCATTTGGTCGCTGCTGCTCACGAGTCACGCCGCTACGACGCGGGCACGCACGCTGCAGATCGTGACGGACACGTGGTGCTCGTCGGGCGCGTTCGACGCCGACGGCAACATGGTGCAGACCGGCGGCTACTTCGAAGGGGACAAAGCTGTCAGGTACCTGAGCGCATGCGGCAGCTGCGACTGGAAGGAGTTCCCCAAGAGCCTTGCCGAAGGAAGATGGTATACATTAGCAAGATCGAGACGGTATTTTTTTGACAGTACAAATCTCGACACGGATTGACATTTAGCTTTACGCGCGCGATCGAGCAGGTACGGGACGCAGCAGGTGCTACCGGACGGCAGCTTCATCGTGATCGGCGGGCGACGCGCATTCAGCTACGAGTTCGTCCCGGCGGCCGGCCAGGCCAACGCCAAGGCCACGCCTTTGCGTCTGCTCCGGGAGACCACAGACGACGTGGAAAACAACCTGTACCCCTTCGTCAGCCTCCTCCCGGACGGGACCCTCTTCATCTTCGCCAACGACCGATCAGTCGTGTTCAACTACAGGACCGGGCAGGTCGTACGCGAGCTTCCGATCCTCCCCGGCGGCTCCCGGAATTACCCTGCCTCCGCCATGTCTGCGCTTCTTCCCTTGGACCTCCGGAAAGGGGCCAGCCTTAGCGCGGAGGTCATCATCTGCGGCGGCGCCACCAAGAACGCCTTCAAGCTCGGCGAGACCAGCACGTTCCCTCCCGCGCTCCGGGACTGCGCGCGCATCAACCCGTCGAAACCCGGGGCGCGGTGGGCCCTCGACCAGATGCCCGTGGGCCGCGTCATGGGCGACATGCTGATCCTGCCCACCGGCGACCTGCTCATGCTGAACGGCGCCGCCAAGGGCTGCTCCGGCTGGGGCTTCGGCCGGCAGGCGTTGCTGAGCCCTGTCCTGTACTCGCCGCATCTGCGGCGGGGCAAGCGGTTCCGCGTTCTGAGCCCGACGACCATCCCGCGGATGTACCACTCCACCAGCGCGCTCCTCCCCGACGCCACCGTGCTCGTGGCCGGCAGCAACACCAATACGGCCTATAACTTCAGCGGCGTGGACTTCCCGACCGAGGTGCGCGTCGAGCGTTTCACCCCGCCGTACCTCGGCCCACAGCTCAACGCCAACCGTCCGTCGATCGATGCGGCGTCCGTTCCCGGCGACGGCATGCGGTACGGCTCCAAGTTCACGTTCCGGTTCACGACGCCCGCGCAGGCCGTGGGGCAGGGCGACGTCAAGGTGACCATGTACGCGCCGCCGTTCACGACGCACGGGTACTCCATGAACCAGCGGCTGCTGATACTGCCCGTCACCGCGTTCACGGCTCAGGGACAGCGGCACACGGTCACCGTCGATGCGCCGCCCAAGCCGGAGCTCGCGCCGCCGGGGTACTACATGGTGTACGTGGTGGCGAAGGGGGTGCCGAGCAAGGCCGCGTGGATGAAGATACACAAGTGAAAAAGAGCATAAGTGACTCGCGCGCGCGTGGTGCTTGCATGTCCACCGCGTTTGACACGAAGATGACTACAGGGGAACGGTGCGCGTGGTGCTTTTGCATGCGTCCTCCACTCCACCGCGTTGTGTTTAGAGCAATTACGGATATGGATCAAGCCAATGTAATACAACTAGTGTTTTATTAATATTGAGTGATTTTATCGTTCTTAAAAGATATCGAAAGACACTATATTTTTTATTATAAAATTTGCTATATCTTAATACCTTTGATACTAAGAGGTATGAAAATTTATATCTCTCGACACTTCTAAATGACCGTAAAATATCTCATTAATCTTGTAAGTGCAAACTTGCAATACCGAAGAACAGTGTGTATTTGTACGCACAATAGAATTCGCACTATTTTACAGACTTGTGAAGAGCGCCATGCATGAACCATGCACATTTCTCTACACATCACTCATGGGTGAAACATGCTGGACATGGATTTTTTTTTAAAAAATAACCATATGAAATCACAATTTTATTACCTTATCGGACCACCAAAGTTCGAATGGACTTTTATCGAATAGCCACGGTACGATTACGATTTATGTTCTGTTAAACAACAACGTTTGACAAGCACTTGATAGAGTATATTCATGCGCACAATCTATATATATAAACTAGATGCATTTACGTATGGTGGGATCAACCTTTAACAGTCCGATAGGTGCCTTTGGTGGGCTCCACCAACCTTTTGCTTGCTGATGGGTGTATGCGGTGGGCCCTGTCAACCTTTGTCAGTTCGATAGGTTCCTAAACAAGCCTTATGATTCTTCCATTATTCGATAGGTGACCTATTGTTCATTCGAAGGCTGACAGGCTGCTATTTCTCTATTTTCCTTCGACCGACTTAACATCTGTGTGATTTTCTATTAAAATAGTATTATTCTAAAAGAATTTCCTAGACATGCATGATTCAAGTTGCATTTGCCCATTCGGTACACGTTTTATTCATCGATTCAACACAAACCAGTAAACATTAACCTGAACCAACATTAGTGGCAGCCATCTCGGCAAAAAGATACATTAGTGGCAGCCATAAAAAGGCCAAGAAAAATAAGAGAGACAAAATTAGATCATAACTGTCCGATCAAGATCGAACGGCCCCAGTGGCACAAACGCAACGCCCGGTCTTCCTTTCCATTTCCTGTATCAAACGGACGACTTCACCCAGCACAGCCGCGGGCTGGTACGCGCCTTCCATGCCCACCAGCTCAGCCAACGCATCGATCTTCCTCACGAACCTCTCGTCGAAGAAGAGCTCATCCACGCTCGCCACCTCGTCATCCTCCTCCTCGTCGCCGGCCGTCTCCTCATCCACCACCCCAACACCCGACGTGCCTGCGTCCGACACGGTGTCGGGGTCGTCGTCGCCGATTTGTGCGGCACGATCACAGAGCACCATCGCCTTGTCAACCTGGTTGGCCGGGCGAGCTGAGACGATGATGCCACTGCCGCTGGTCCGCGATAACCGTGTCCGGTGAAGCGCCTGCAAGCCGACGACCTGAGTGTCGTACGATACGCCGGTGTGCTCCATGACCGGAGTTGGTGGGCTGAAGCATCTGAGGTGCGCGCCGGAGAGGTCGAAGAAGATGTACTGCGGCCACGGCATGGCACTCTCCATTCCTTCGTGCTTTTGTGAACGAACGAAATGTGTGCTTGACGGAATGACAGCTTATCTGCCACCTTAATTACCTGTTAGAAAATCAAAAGGATGTTGAGAAGTCAGCATAAGATTGTTGCAGAAAAGAGGGCTTCCTCATGCAGAAATAATTTCACGATTTGAAGAGTTTGGTTACCTCTGTATCCGCGTCTAGTACTACACGTATTACCACTCTAATAATCTGTTGAATCCCCTGAGTTTGTGTGTAAGAGTGTAAAAGAAGAGATCTAAGAGGCCATATATACATGTACATATAGAGAGAGAGACACACACACGTCTATCGCGAGCAAAGTGGTGATTTAATTAACTTGGCGAAAGGTACGTAAACAAGTTACCTGTGATGGCACTGGAAAAGCGTGAGGGGGAGTTCGGCTGGCGTGGCTGGTGAATAACACTGAGGTTAAGGTGACAAGTAGTGTGCCAATAAATTACTAATGTAGAGGGTACCTTTGTGAAAGGGGCAGCAAAGTTGGCAGGATCCTACTGCTTGTAGCTTCCGGCAAACATGCTCCTCGTCAAGGGGCTTTCCGCTTGATTGGGACTCAAACAGGCACGAAAAAAGAGGAGGTCCCACAGACAGGCCTAGATGAACACTCCTTTGGAAGTTATCCATGATCATCATGACCATGCATGACATTGAATCTGCACCAAAGCGTGCTCAGCGCTATGTTTGATATTTGCATCTTGTAATTCATGCCAAACGAACAATAAAATTATGGTCTACCTATAACATATTTGATAGTTTTTAAGAAAAAATGATATAGAAAAATTTTACGACTTAAAAGATAATAAATTTTACATTAAAAAAACATAATACTTCCCGATGTAAATTACTCTTATATGTAACTACTATATAAGTATGGTAACCACAATGTTGTTACAATGTAATGTAAATTTAATTTGGTTATCAAAACTAGCTGCAGATAAGTGGCAGGGGCGTGGGATTATGTCATGGCCAGAAATTTCCGACCGAAATTTTCGAGCTGAATGTGTATCTTACAAATATCAGAAAAGTCTTGCGTATGTAGCGAAAAAATAAAGACGAGTTATTCTAAACATTTTAGCGCTCGCAGCGTGGCGACTCCACTCGATGGGCATCCTCGACGGTAGAGACGAAGCCTACTCCTCCGCATATCCTTCGTCAGAATAATACTCAGGCTCTGAGGTGAGGGAGGTAAAGCAAGACTGAGTACTACTCAGCAAGTCATACTAAAAGAAGAATGATGCAAGTAATTCCAAAGGAAACTAGGGATTCATTTGCATAAATTGGGCATTTAAAGACATTAGTTGAAAGAAGACCGTTGAATTTAATTAAGCAGTGTTAAACATCACTGTCCAATGCTATACCACGTTGCGATAGGTTCAACCCATCCACCTGATATATGCCAGTTCCATTAGGTCCAATTATTAATGATGAGACTAATCACGGCGAATCTGTTTGATCACCCATAACCACAGACACGCCTATTCGAATAGTTTTACTCTGATCAAAGATGTACAACTATACGCACAAAACACAGCCCCACGACACGTTTCCATGCATCGACATGCCACCATGACATACCGAAAAGGAACTATGGCAGGACCTTCGCATAACCCCTCCCTGACCAAGCGCACCACACTTCAGGTTTCACCCCTACCTTTAAATCCAAGGTAGCAACTCTCCCTTGTGCCTAGGTGAACCCGGAATCCGCAGAGGCCATCATAGGGCCCATCCAAACTCCATCACGCTCACCTTTGCCTGGGTACGTCAGATAGGGAAAAACTATACTACAAGCCTAGCTGTTGCCCACGTTGGCTTGTGATACACACGATAATTCTTTCAGGGTTTCCCGCCAATCGGTCTTAAATGCCATGGGTGCGTGTTGATGAGAAATTTCTCTCATGCGCTGGCCTGGAAGATCTGAGCTCCATTGCGGTCCTTCTCATTTTGTGCGTACAAGGCGTGCCGATTAGTTTGATCGTTAACCAACAAGAAAAATAAAGACATATGCGTTAAGGGTTAAGTTAGATCCTACTGGATTGGTTGTGAGAGTCAATTTACATATATATGCTATGCCGAAGTGCATTTAAACTAAGTGACTAGAATAGATCGGCTACGTCGAGACAGTATTAACCACTTAATCCAAATATATAATGAGATAATAAATATATGCCTTAACAGCCTAACCGATACCGTAAGGCTAACTGTGAATCGGCTAGTACTCCGACTCATCTTATGAAAAGATATTGATCTAAGCTAAATGCGCTAAACCTAGATCAGTCGGCTGTGGCTGACAGGCTGATTCTGGCTTAGGGCATTTAACTAGAGCAAGATGTTAATATAAGAGGCGGTTTTAATAAATCTGATAATAAATATACCAAAATAATATTAAAACAGATAAGGCCGGCTGAAACCCCGGCACTGTCTCTAAACATATACATCTAGCCGAATAGATCATAAAAGCTCTAAAAACGACTTAATAGGTCAAATCGATGCAGCATTAAGTATAACAAGAACAATCAGATCTACTATAGCTGATGTAAAACTCCTCGAGACGATGGATATCACATATAATCTAGGCCAACCCTTAGATCTAGCTCTATCGGCTACTGATTCTTAACAGAAACAGGTCGATGTCAAGATAGATCTAAACATCGTTCTAGATTATATATGATATATGATAACTAGCGCAACATAAATCATTGAATCTAGAGTATCATAGCGATGGAAGCACTAAATTCAACAAGATACACCACTAATGATAAATATTTACCTTAATCAGGGATCGAAACGATGCAGCCCGAAGCCGGATCAAGTGTTCGTCTGAAGAAAATAGGAGGCGATGCGCCGAAAGTTATATTGATTGTGTGTGTAATGATGGTTACAGGGGTCTCGGGTCCTATTTATACCCAAGAATAACATTATCCGTACGAACCACGGTTTCTATCTAATCTACTATTTAAAATACGACAATATCCCGGGATATGGTCCCATGCCGCATTACAATAAAAAATCTAGACAAATTCCTAGTTTACAGATATAATTGTCGTTACAGGACCCTATCCATAGATGGCAATACCTTTTAACGTGCAATTTGGGAACTGAATCTTCTATTTATCTTTAAACACCTTCATCGGAAACAGTTTTATCTTCTTTTGACTAAGCATCGGCTATTGGCTATCTTTGTCCGACTCAACCTCAGCCGATTGGCCTCGTAGCCTATTGCATTGCAGCCGTCTTGACCTCTGTTCTTCCGATCCGATTCCATTTCTATCTCGATAGGGACTTAGGGATTTGGTTACAAAATTTAGCCGTTAATTGTGCGTCTAGCAAAAACATGCACCCATAGCCACCATTAGTAAAATTTTAGTTGAAATCATACCCTGGTGGTACATGTCCATTATTATTTGCATTAATCCCAAATATAGGGTAGTAGTGATATTTTTCATAGTAAGCTAGTTGATCTAAGCATGGCTAAGCATTTCCTAAGCCAACATCTAGTCATGTTAATCTCCAAGTTATCAATGGAATAGGGTAAATAAACTAGGCTGAGTACTATAGCTACCATCCCACATGATGTTATAAAATAATGCAATTTAACAAAAAGCGAGATATTTTACAAGTAGGCACAATGTGCTCAATGAGAACCGCATGACTTACCTTGCTCTTGTCTTGTGGGGACCACCGCAACGACTTAGTAAATTGGAGCGTCGAAATTGCTGAAATCTACACGACAAACAATGCACACAAGCAAACAGGCTATAAGTCTACCGAAATAGGAAACAAAACCATTTTTAATGGATTCTAGGTATTTTATGAATTTTTTGCAATTTGAATGGTCTCAAACGAAGCTCGGATGAATTTTCAATGATTTTTACAAGATTCCTCGCATTTTACTATAAACAGAAAAGCCTTAATCGATTTATTGCGCAATAAGCCCGAGGGCTGACGTTGGTGAGGGGGAAACCAGCGCCGGCAGGCGGGTCACACCTCGCAGTGACGCGTGGGGTACAACTCATGGTGGACCGAGTCCACAGGCCGAGGGAAAGGGCGCACCACGTGGCGCACACGTGACGCCGACACGGCAGCCACGCGGCGGACACACAAGCGGGGTAGCACTGGCGTGGCGCCCAGGTGGCACTGGGGTGACACGCGGACGGCCTGAATTCACCACGAGATGGATCCGATGGCGCGGGCGAAAGGAGGCGGCGGCTTCGCTAACTGCTGGAGTGCGTGGTGGCCCGGTGGCAGTGCGCGGGACCATATGGTCACCAGCGGCGTGCGGCGATGGTGCGGGAGATGCGGCGTGTTCGGGAGTGTCACGCCCGGAAATTTAGCCCAAATTTCTTGACTATTTTATGTATTAACTCCCTGTCCAGGAATCAACCAGGATACATAAAATGACAAATTAATACACAGATCTAAACGTAAACACAAAGCGTAAAAAATACTTACTGAAGAGGCACTTAGTCCTCACACCCAAAAATTACAGCGGAAAAGAAAGACGACACTAGCGGGGCTTCAGCTCCACTCCACAGGCAAACTCAACTGGGGTCTGAGCCTTGGTCTTCTAACATCATCTTCAATTCAGAAGCACTACACTTCTGAAAGGGGGAAAATTGCAAGTCTGAGTACAACCACCGTAGTCAACAAGCCACACCGAGAAATGGAGACGTGCAAGGGGAGACAAGAGTGGCTTGGGCTGCTTTGCATAATACGGTTTACAAACATTTAATTATTTAAAAATAGTAAAACAGTTGAGTAATTAAGGCAATATTAATCTTTCACTGAACAACGTTATCCCCACATGTAATAGGCCCAACCATTCCACCTGAACCAAACCAGTTTCATTAAATTAAATTATTCAGTAGTGGGACTAATCATAGTGTATCTGGTCGATCACCCATAACCGCGGGCACGACTATTTGAATATTTTTACTCTGATCAGAGGTGCACAACTTTACCCACAAGACACGATTCCACACATGTTATCATGCCCCGAAATACCACCATGATACTGCAAAGGGGGAAATCGTGACAAAACCTTTCGCATAACTCCCTCTAACCAAGTGATACCACACCAAGGTTCGCCCCCACTCTCCGCAGGGCAGCGGGCAGCCCCCCGCATGCCGCGGTGAATCCGGTAGCCGATCAACCCGTAAAACCGGGGCCAACCCAACTCCATCACGCCCACCCTCACAAGGGTACGTCAGCTAGGGGAAAGCTATACTACGGATCCAGCCGTTGCCCATTTTAGCTTGTGGTTTGCACGGTATGTCTTCCAGGGTTTCCCATGAACCGGTCCTTAATTGCCATGGGTGCGACCATCAAAACATGCACCCACAGCCCACCATTAAGTCACATTTTAGTTGAGATAATTATGACCAATAAGACATGGTCAGGTGTATCGAGCTTGCAGCTCATGAGAGACTAGAATAAATAGAGTAATTATCCCATTTAGTGAGCTAGTGGTAATTAAGCATTGCTAAGAATTCTAGCTAGAATCAACATCAGTGACTAAAGCTAGTCAAATAACACCCAAGGTTAACAAAGGACGGATAACAAGTAAATAAGGCTCAAACAAGCAGATAGGTAATCCATCATTTCATGTAATTAGCAAAGCAATGCAATTTTATTTGCAAGCGTAAAACATTTATAAAAATAAGATCAATATGTTTCAAGGGAAGTGTGACTTGCCTTGCGTCTTCAAGCAAACTTCTGGGCTCTTCTCGCGAGCGCAAACTCCAAAAACGGCAGAATCAACACGCTGGCACGCAAAACAAGGAAAAACCCTAATAAAAACCAAATAACAGTACATTAAAAGTAAACAAACATGTAGAGCTTAATTTTCGATGAATTTTGCAATTTGAATGGCCCAATTTGAAGTTCGTATGGATTAGATATGAATTTTAGAAGCTTTGGACCATTTAAATGAATTCTAGAAATTAAAAGATTTATTACACAATTTTTAATTAAATTTGAATTGAAAAAGGATGTTTAAGGCATCAGCTCCGATCAGTCCACGAGATGACAAGGATTTGGACGACTAGGATTCATCTGACAAGAAAGGATGGATGGCTCGGATTTAATGACTGGGCTTTGACCTAGATCCGACGAACAAGATTGAACAGATTTAGTGTTTACAGGATGGATGCTATGTAGACGGAAAACGACGCGGCAGTTAGCTTGCAAAGATGCGGCAACTGACTTGACAGTGAGGTGGCGACTGATTTAGATGCCACGCAAGCAGGGAGAGCTATGTGGCGGCTGACTAGGCGACCACATAGACGGCCACGTCGGCACGACGCCGGCAAGCATTGGGCGATGGCGGTGACAATTAGTGGCAGCACAGCGACGGAAACCGAGAGCATGGGGAGGAAGAGGAAGTTGTGGCGAACATTACCGACACTTACACAACGACGAGCAGCATCGGGAGACGGCCGGCGACAAGATGGAAGCGACGGCCAAGCTCGGGTTGGCGGTGGTAATGACTTTCCGGTGACCTTCCGAGGAAAAGAGGTGATGGATGAGCCTCGGCTTGCTGCTACGGCCCTGATGGTGAAGACGGCAACGACAAACAACAACGAAAATGGCGACGAGGCACGGGCGAAGTGCGAACGAAGGCGGCGACGCACGGGTCCACAACGAGAGGGCCTTCCGGTGACTTTTGACGGAGGAGAGGTGGAGGACGGGCTTCCCCTCCCTTCAGCGATGCCGATGATGGCTGCGGCAAAGCCCGACGACGACGGGGACAACGGCTAGGTGCGGCTGGAGGCACAATAGTGGCAGTGGCACTCGGGTTTCGTGGTGACGAGTGGCTTCCGATGGTGTTTGGCGCAAGGGAACTGGTGGCATGGCTTCTCCTCACTGATGTGATGCCGGAGAAGGCAACGGAGCTGACTGGGAGCAGCCAAGGCGGCGGGAAAAGATGGCCGGAGTTGCGACCGACGGGGAGAGAGATGGGAACTCATGGGGAAGGTGGCTAGAGCACGGGAAAAACTCAGGAAAAATGGGAAAGCCGAGGAGGAGATCATGGGGGTTCTATTTATAGGCTTGGGAGGGAGAGGACGTCATCGGGATGAGAGAATTTGGCACCGAATTTTTGGGGTTTATCCCAAGTTCGTCGGGATAAAAACGAGGGCGAAATTCGTTGGATTTAGCACGGGATTGATGGGGATTACTTGGATGAAACGTAGATGAGATCGATAGGAATCCGTTCCCACAACTAATTTTTGATTTGGGCAAAGGATTAGGCCGGATTTGGTGGAGGAAATAGCAGCGGCGGCTCGGGTACTGTTTGGGTGAACAGTAAACGGTAGCTGGAGATAGAAGACGCTACTGTACTATAGCGACCCAAATCGATTTTTGGTCCAAACATCCTTTAATTTTTATAAATACTTTCAATGCTCAAATAATTCCAAAAAAACTCCTAAAAATATAGGAACACCTAAAGTATTTAATAAAAATATCTTCAGCTAATTTAAAGTTTAATTTATTTATTTAAATAATTATTGAAGTGTTTTTGTATTATTAAAATTATTTCTCGAGCTCCAAAATTTCACGAAAAATTTCAGAGAGTACTTTAGGGCATTAAGAATATTTTAAAAATATTTTAAGCCATGATTTTTAAAGGAAAATTTAATTTTCTTAATAGTTTCACTTTATTTACTTTGTTTTTCTTTTTATTCAATTTCTAGAAAATAATTTATTAAATAATTTTTAATCCCGAATGAAAATCGTGATAGGGAGGAGCGGTGGCGCTTTTGGGAGGAGTGGCGACCGAGAAGGGGAAGGAGGAAAGGGGAGGGGTGAGCTCACCATGGCGTTCCTCACGCGGAGGAAGAGGACAGTGGAATCGGCGAATGCGGCGACAATCCGACAAATCGAAGGGCGGATGGGGTCCTGTGACACCCTAGGAAGGTGAGAGAGAGGGATCGAGGGGAAGAGAGAGCGCATGGTGACGAGAATCGTCGGCCGGAGGAAGTAAAGGGGGCGGAGCTCACCGACGCATGACGAAAACAGGTTTCTGGCGACGGAGAGCGACGTCCAAGTGGTGGCAGAGGTTTCTCGCGATCTTGCGACCCTAACGACGACAACGGCGCGGCTTGGCGACGAACGACACGACGACTAGAGGTGACTGGAGCGGCGGAGAGCGACGACGCTATGGTTCGGTGGCGCGCGAGCGAGAGAGAGCGCGAGAGCTGGCGACGATCGGCGGATCCGGATTTCGAATGCCCGCCGTTTCGTCCCACGTTACACACGGGAGGAGTGGGGGAAGAGGGCGTGGTCTCCGGGGGCGGCACGGAGTGGTCGCAAGGGGCACGGGAGAGAGGTGGCGTGGGCGACGTCGGCCGCTCTCTCCCGGCGGAGGTGGGGGACGGATCGACAGTGGGACCCACTGTTGTCGTCTCGGGAAAGAGAGGGAGGCGCGACAGACTTCTCGGCTGACTGGGCCGCGGTCTTACACCGACCCAGTGAGAGAAAGGAGGAGCGCGGGTCGCGGCCGAAACATCATGTGCCGAAATGGCCCACGGTCGGGGAAAGAAAAGAAAAAGAAAAAACAAAAATCAATTTAATTTAATTCTAATAATCATTTTTCAATTATTAAAATTAATTCCTTTGCTCGAAAATTCCACAAAAATTCTTGTTCATGTATTTTGGCATGGGGAATTTACGAAAAATCCCACCAAGCCAATTTCACTTATTAAATAGATTTATTAATTGGATTTCCACTCTAGGTTATTTCTTGATAATTTCTTTGCGCAATTTCTTTGATAAATTAAGGCTAGAAAGGAAAACTTTGGGGTGTGAAAAATTGATACCCCTCACCAACATGCAGTGTGATTTATTTTCCATCTCATATTTGCACGAATCTTAGAGTGAATAAATCAATAGGTTTCCTCTCTAGTAGCTGTGGCAAGTTTTTGGCAATATTTTCATTCAACAACCACAAATATACCACTTGGTGGAAAGGATGTAGCCCAATTGTATAAGGGTGTGCTTAAGCATGAGGAAAATAAAATTATTTTTTAAATATTTTAATAAATAAAATTAAAGATAAAAAATTCCTCACCCCTCTTCTTTTCTTTCTGGGCTCTAAGTCCAACGCCCCAAGTCGAACGAGTAGTGCATTGTACTGGTCCAAAATTATTATACTTATGTATGAAAACTTCATACATATAAAATTTGTATGTACAAACTTTGTACGTGCATATATGAAAAATTTATATATGGGCATTTTATACATATATGCCTATAGACTTTGTAGGTACAAATTCGAAACAAATTCAAAAATGCATTTTTAGAAAGAAACAAGCATTATGTACAAACTTTATGTATAAATTTAAAACAAATTCAAACATATTTTGAAAAAAAACAAACAAACATGCTGGTGGGTATGAGACTCACGTGATCTGGCTCGTCTCTCTCGAATTCGGCCAGCTCTATAAACATGAGAAAATGCCAAAACCCCAAGAAAAACAGTCCGTCTGTCGAATGGGAAAAAAAAGGCCTGAGTCGTACCGAAAAAATAGAAGAGCCAGAGGGATCGTGTGGGTGGGCTGGTGCACGGCTGATCGCAAATTAGCAATTTCGGGTTGTAAAGCCATATATAGGGCACCATTTATCGCTTTTCAAGTTCATATACCATATAGTTGGGTGTTAATTTTTAGAGATATACTTCTTGTCTGTCCTAGTGAGAGGTTGAATCAATTGGCACTCTTGGGCTCTTGGCACAGCGACACTCTTGTCCAACTTCTGTGCTTGCCACCGTCCACTCGCGGAGTATCAATATAGCAGCATTTTTGAGTTATCTGTCTGTAATGATGATGGATTAGTGCCTTTGGTGGAGAGTGCTATGCAGATGAGGCCGGGCCGGCCTGCCGGCCAACAGCGCAGTCCGGTTTGTTGAGCAAAGCGCGGCCAGGAGGCTACATCGATCGTGGCCGTGACCCGGAATTCGGGGCGCGCGTGCGCACGACCGCGCGCGACCTACGTAGTGCGCGCGTGCCCTGCAGCGGAGCTCGATCTGACCGCGCTCGTGGCCTCGTGCCGGCAAGGGATCGGAGCTACCCGCGCTTTAGAGTTTAGGGGTATTGGACAAGACTTCATATCTTCATATCTTACTGAAACCTTATCAAACGGTTCATCTTCACAAAAATTTGTTTAGAAAGCCAAAATATATATATATACTAGGAATGTGGAGCTGTCTTTCACAGCTCAAAAGTTTCACTCTATCTTTATTTTTTATTTACTATTTTGTCCATAGCATTTCACAATTATTTACGTATATATTTTATTAATATTGCATATCAATTTTTTTATGTTATGTATTTATTTTCAGTAAGTAGAAAGAACAACCGTAGTTTACTTTAGTTCGTTCTCAAAATAAATAATAATTTAATTAGTTTAATAATTTTATATTTAATTAGTTTGATAATTCTAAATTCTATTTTTTCTAAAAAATAAGTCATTTAGCTTGAATATATTTTGAATCAATATAAAAATCATTACAATAATTCAATAACAGAGAAAACAAAGGTTACAATTGGGAAACCATTTCTGGAGTTGATCTGACAACTAAACGCTATTTGGATCACCTCCAGCTCCTATAAGATCTAGCTCTAACTTGAGCTGGATCTAGGATCTAAAGCTCTGCCAAACGCTAACTTGATGTACGCATGCAAGCTATCCACAAGACCCGGCTATCCATAACCGTGGGCACGACTATTCGAATAGTTTTACTCTCATTAGAGGTGCATAACTTTACCCACAAGACACGATTTCACACATGTTACCATGCTCCGAAGTATCACTATGATACTGCAAAGGGGGAAATCATGATAAGACCTTTCGCATAACTCTCCCTAACTAAGCCATACCACACCAAGGTTTTGTTCCCACTCTCCTAATGGTAATGGGCAGTCTCCCGCGTGCTACGGTGAATCCGGAAGCTGATCAACCCGTAAAACCGGGGCCGACCCAACTCCATCACGCCCACTCTCACTAGGGTACATCGTCCAGAGGAAAGCTATACTACGAGTCAAGCAGTTGCCCATTCTTGCTTGTGGTAAGCGTTGTAATTCTTTCAGGGTTTCCCACGAACCGGTCCTTAATTGCCATGGGTGCGACCATCCAAAACTATGCACCCACAACCCACCATTAAGTCATATTTTAGCTGAGATAATTATGACCAATGAGACATGGCCAGGTGTTTTAGGCTTGCAGCTCATCATAGACTAAAACAAATAGTGTAATTATCCCATTTAGTGAGCTAGTAGTAATTAAGTATGGCTAAGCATATAATTGTAGCTAAAATCAACATTAGTGACTAAAACTAGTCAAATTAACACCCAAGGTTAACAAATGATGGATAACAAGTAAAAAGGGCTTAAACAAGCAGATAAATATTCCATCATTCCATATAATTAGCAAAAAAATGCAATTTTATTTGCAAACATAAAACATTTATAAAAGTAGGATCAATATGCTTCAAGGGAAGTGTGACTTGCCTTGAGCCTTCAAACAAACTTCTGGACTCTTTCCTCACGAGCGCGAACTCCAAAAACGACGGAATCTATACGCTGGCACACAAAACGAGGAAAAACCCTAAGAAAAACCAAATAACAATACATGAAAAGTAAATAAATATGTAAAGCTCAATTTTAGAAAATTTTACAATTTGAATGGCCCAATTTGGAGTTCGTATGAATTAGATATGAATTTTAGAAGTTTTGGACCATTTAAATGAATTCTGGAAATTAAAACGATTTATTGCACAAATTTTAATTATTTTTACAAAGGAAAAGGCTCGAGATGACGTCGGCAAAACGAGTGGCGTCGGCAAGGACGGGCGTGGGATGACATCGGCAAGCCGAATGCGCGTCGGCGGGTAGGGCGGCGTCGGCGCGAGACTCAAGCAAGGGCGATGCCGGCCCGGCGGGCGCGTTCGGCCGCGGCGGCGGCGCACAAGGTACACGGTGGACCTGGTCCACGGGGACCGATCCACCAGTCCACCACGTGGACGGTCCGGATCGCCACGAAGGGGATCGGACGGCCACGGGGGCCAAGCGGCCTCGATCTACCTCTCGGTAGATCGGACGGGCTGGGTGGCAAGGCGCGGACGACCGGTGACCGGCCGGCGGCGACCGGTGTTGCCGGCGGCGCGAGCGCCCCGATGGTCGCCGACGGCGGCCATCGGCGGGATGGCGACTGGCGGAGAGCGCCAGAGGGGATGCGAGAAAGGAGAGAGGGGCCTTACCGGGCACACAACGGCGGGGAGAGGCGGCGCGATGAGCGACGGCGAGCGGAGGAGGCTACCGGTGCTTGGGCGCTCGGCAATAGGGCGCTGCGGCGGCGTCCCGAAGGCGGGGAGTGGATGCCAAGGGATGGTGAGGAGCGGCAAAGCTGGAGGGCGAACCGGTGATGCTCAGGAAGCGGCGCGGCGGCGGAAAACGACGGCCGGAGGCGAGTGGGGTAGCGGTGGCTCGGGAAACACTACGGGGAGGGGGTTCCGGCTATGACCCGAAGACGAATGGCGGCGGCGGGGCTCGGGGTGGCACGGGAGTGCGACGGTGGCCTCGGTGTGCGACGGCGGCACTTGGGGCGGCGGCGGCGCGTGACAGGAGTACGGCGGCGAGCGGCGGAGCGAGGAGGAGCGCGGGAAGTGCGCTAGGGTTCATGGGGAGCTCGGGTGGTGGAGGGGAAACAGAGAGGAGAGCTCGGGGGAGGTTTAAGTAGCCTCGAGGCGACGGAAGGCGGCCGGGATGTGGCGGAAAAAGCGGAGGAGGTGGTTCGGCCGGCGGTGAGAAAACTGGGCGGCGGGGTTTGCGAGCTTGGCCGTTGTGCAGGCGCGAGCGAGCGGGAAAATGGTGGCGGCGGTTGCGAAGATGCGGCGCGGGCTCGGCCGGGATATGGCGGCGGCGCGGCACGGATTCAGTGGCGCGGCCGCGGGGGATGCGGGCGGGAGGTTGGAGACAACCCCGCAGGTGGGCCCACCTATCGACGGCCGGGGAGAGAGGGAAGAGGTAAGAGTGGGGCCTGCACGTCGGTGGCTCGAAGAGGGAGGCAATGCAAACTTTTGCGCAAGGGATAAGGGAACGGGCCGAGCTCGAGTTGGGCCGGGAGGAGAGAGGAAAGGAGGCGGTGTCGGCTGGGCTGGGCCACAAGGGGCAAAGGCGGACTTTTGGGCCATTTAGCCCGAACAAAAGGAGGGTTTTTAATTGGTTTTTATTTAAATTAATCCATTAAATGGTTTTTGTATTTCTATAAATACTTTCGTGCTCAAATAATTCCATGAAAATTCTTGAAAATATAAAAACACTGAAAGTATTTAATAAAAATTACTCCAGCTCATTTAATGATTAATTTATTTATTTAAATAATTACTTTAATGCTCTTTGTATTATTTAAATTATTTTGGAGCTCCAAAATTTCACGAAAAATTTCAGAGAGTATTTTAGGGCATGGAGAATATTTCAAAAATATTTCCAGCCATGATTTTTAAAGGAAAATTTAATTTCCTTAATAAATAGTTTCACTTGACTTACTTTGTTTTTCTTTTTATTCAATTTCTAGAAAATAATTTATTATATGATTTTTAATCCCGAACGAAAATCGAGCTATGACAAATCTACCCCTTACAGGAATCTTGTCTCGAGTTTCGGGGCTAGAAAGAAAAAGGTAGGGTGAGATTGGGTTGGCTTGCCAACTTCTACGCTTTCTTCGGCGACACGACCGATTGGTCGACCAAACTGTGCGACGGCTAGTTGATCAAACTTGCACAACCGAACTGACTGGATTCAACCCTGGTGTTCTGTGGCTTCACAAACCAAACTAAACTGGTTGGTCCTACCTATTCTGACCCTGACCGGATTTCATGGACTCAAAATCTTACTTTCCTCGAACTGCACTACTAATATTGACAAACTTGACAAGCTGAGAACTCACTCCTACTGATCAGTAATTGGTGGTACTTTTTCGAGACCTTGTAACTGACTTTTATGAATACATAGGCCCTGAAATTCTTTTTTTCTGTGAACTGCTCTCGATCCAACATCAAGTATTTGAAGAAGCTTCCTGATCGATCTTTCATCTAGATTGCGACTTTTCTCAAATGATGCTTCTTTAGATTGCACTATTGACATGACAACTTGGGTGTGCCTTAGACTCGAACCTGCTAACTCGTGATCGTTATAGCCCCGATAACGGCTCGTGACTGACTCTTTTGGTTACAACTCAATCTGCTTCGCGTGGTCGAACCTCCAAACGAACGGTTACAAGATATAACTAAACTCATCTTTGATGTCGCCTTTTAAACCAGTGGTTAAGCTTTCGCCTGACCGTGAATCAATTGTATTGCCATCTTTGAGGTTGACCGACATTTTTGTGATTTACCAAGAACCTTGACTCTGAACATTGGATAGTCCATCGATCGATCGAAATGAAGCAAACACTATGCCCTTCCATTCTAGAGACTCCTGGAACTTGACACTCAAATGATGACGAGAGGTTACACATAAGAATGACTCTCATGCAACTCTTGAACATACTGACTTTTGATTGACTTTTCCATTGGGGGTAATTGCTGACCTGCCTGTTCCGCTTCTGACCTGACTTTGGTCCCATCTGCCTGATCATAACGTGTAGTTGATATTCCTTTCTTGAAACAAACACTGATCACTTAACAAATTAAGCTCAAAAGGTTAACCCCACGATATAGCATTCCACTTTTTTACTTATCTTTTATCGACTCCTCCGGGTCGATAGACCATAAGTTCTGCGATTGCTTTCTCCGCACAATACCAAAATCGTACGTTTCTTGAAAACTACCCTTGATGCTCCTAGAGTTTCTGTTCTCTGACCAAAACAAGCTCACTTTCATACCTTGGGTAGAATTGATTCACAAGGAATGATTCTCTTATCGCATGTTCTGCGGACTGTATTGTATGACTTGACCTTTGCATCCATTTACTCTAGGCAGGGGTGATGAAGCAATTCTGTTGTCCTCTTCCTAGGAAACACCGAGGTGGTTTTTCGGAGACTGTAACGATAGTATAGAAATAAAGAAACCATTATCAATCAATGCTCACCATTAGGGTGCAGTTACCACTTATTACTCTGACAACCCTTTTATGATTTTGCTTTCGATTGTTTCATTTCCCTTTTCGTCCTCATGGGGTATCACTTATATTGTCCTTCAAAGAGATCTCGCCCTGTCGAGTGTCGTTGTAGTCTAACCACTCTTACTTCACTGTTTGACCAAATTTTTTCTTTACTGGCAATAATTCTTAGTCTTGACAAAACTGCTCTGACCCAACAAAGAAACTATAAGTACCTTGTGACATTGTCAGGTACACAAGTTGATCCACTTTTTTTTGGCTACACAATATGAACCCTGAGAGAAGGAACAAATTATCTGTCTCGTACTCTTATTCTGCTTCCTCTTTCAAGTACATAACTGTAATAAGTCTTCTGTGTACAAAGAAGGTACTTGAACACCAAATAATTAAAGATGGCTATTGACCACTGCTAGCAGAATTGTTAACAGGTATGGAACCTGCCCCTTTCTAATCCTGACCGGGTTGATTTTTCTTTCCATCGTAGTGTATAGATTGACCCATACTTTACTCAATGTTCCCTCTTATTACATAACTGCCATGGACTTCTGGGTGCCATGAGCGGTTCTTGAACACCCAAGACTTGTAGACCACTGTTGACCTCTGCTGATAGAAATTCTGGTTGGTATGGTTTTTTTCCTTTGGTGGTCCTTACATGGTTGATTCGTTTTTTTATGATTACTGATGGGTTCCAATTAGAACAATGACTTGACGATTGATTTTTTTCCTTAGAGAAATGTCGATCTTCTTAGTAGCTGAAGCAGACAAAACCTTCCTATTTTTGTTGCCACTTTTCTATGATTACTTGTTAGGTTGTTGAGTTGGAACGACATGGGGTGTCTGGCTGGGGTTGACGACAGTCGGGTGAACCGTTGCTTGAGACCTTGCTTGGTAGGTGTAGCTAGGGATATGGACATTCTTCTTTGCAGTTAGACCAGACAACTGTTTTTCCTGGCACTGTTTGTCCTGTTGGTGTTGGTACTGTAGCTTCAGAGCGGTTGTCGGTGGAATAATATAGCTTCTGCTGGTGCTCTTAGTGATAAATTGTTGAGATAGAAACTTCACATTTCAGTGATGTTGGTGCCTCTTGTCTTCCTGGTGTCCTGGGCCAAATTGCCCTAGGCCAAGCACACGCTTAACCTCAGAGTTCTTTGGAGATAAGCTTCCAAAAAAGTTACAACTTGTTGGTATGAGTATTCTGTTAATCCTATTAAGCCTCGGGCCAGGATGTTACACCTATTGTATGCTATATTGCTCTAACTATTAATGTTGATTATACTAAATAGTTTAGAATTTTTTATAGCTAGCCGTTGGCTAATATGTATCTGATGAGGCGACATGGTATTCTCATCTACCAAGGAGCCGCAATCGTGTCTCTGACCGAGAGGATGACGTGCTGAAGTGGGCTATAAAACGTGATAATATAGCCCATCAGATGTGAAATGATAGACAATGTAGCTAAATTGTCGATGCTAATAGCAAATGCTATGTAGTCCTATGTTTTGAATGAGTGTTGTATGTCATAACAGTGCTCTCTCTCTATATATATACTATGCATTGTGCTATTTAGTTTCTAACATCTTCTTTGTTGAATTAGCATGGTTTATTGCGTAAATAATTGTATTTGCATTTCTTATACGTAGTCATCTCCAGTAATTGACCTCTCATTGTTCTATATTGCTTATAATTGGTGGCTTATTATGTTTTTTGTTTACTCTCTGTTAACAGCATGGGCATGAAGAAGGGACTCTCTAAGAGCCCTGGGTCTTCCTCTCGTTAGAAGTATATAACTTGGACTGATGAGGCCACTGAGTTCATGCTTGAATGGTTTATTCAGACTCGTAAGGACAAACCTGATACCTTCAAGTGTTGAAGAAACAACACCACCATTAGTGTGCTCAAGCATTGAATGAAAAATTTGGACTAAGAGTTACAAGAAACCAAGTCAATCGACACTTCAAGTCCTACAACGAAAAATGGAATTGGATACGCTCTGCTTTAGCAAAAAGTGGCTATGGATTTGATGCAACATTATGCAAATTCAACATTGACTCATCAGAGAAAGATCTGAAAAAACTTGGGGTATTTACTTCTACCATCATACATTATTTTATTGAATATTACATACTACATCATTTGTTAATATACTTTTGTATCTCTGCTTTTTATCACAGCCCACAAAATACAATTATTTGACTAAGCCTATTAAATTCTTGGAGGAATTGTTTGGTCAGTCAGCGAAAGCTAATGGTTCCTTCGTTGTTGACCTGTCAACTGTTAACGACACAAATGAAAGCGGCAATGGTAGAAGTGGTCAGGACCAAAGTCACAACTGAGATTTCCCCTAATAAATTGCCCGAAAAAATTGTCTAAAATTAACCTAGAGCAAAACCATAATTAATAAATCCATTTAATAAGTGAAATTGGCTTGGTGGAATTTTTCTTGAGTTCTCATGCTAAAATACATTAACTGAATTTTTAGTGAAATTTTTAGAGAAAAAATAATTTTAATAATTAAAACATGATTATCGGAATTACAGAAAATCCAAGAATTTATTTTTATTTTTTTCTCTCTTCCTTTCTTGGGATGCCCTCGGCCTATCTCCCTATGTCGGCTCGCTCACGCCCGTGCCCCTCCCACTCTGCTGGGCCGGGCCGTGGTCGCATCCTAGCCGAGCCGCCGCTCCTACCCCAACAGTGGGGCCCACCTATCGGGCCCGTCTTTCTCCTTCGGCTGGTGGAGCCGGAGTGTCAATCGCCGCCCACGTGCCTCGCACGCGTCTCCCCCGCCCACTCTGCGCCCACGTCGCAACTGCTGTCGCACTCCTCGAGCCCGCGCGGTACGCGTCATGCCGAATCACCCGAGATTCGAGTTTCGAATCCCGCTCTCTCGTCTCTCTCTTCCCCACGTCGATGGTGAATCTGCCCCATCCCAGCCACGTCCGAGCACCCGAGCCCATAAAAAGAATCCCTGACCTCCCCTCCTCCTTTTTCCCCCCTCGCCACCCACTCTCATGCTCTCTCTCGCTCCCACGCCATGCAACCCTAGCGTCGCCGCCTTCCATCATCTTTGGCAGCAGCTATCCGCCGCTAGAGCCACCACCAAGCCTCGTCATAACATCCACCATGTTCGTACGACCGAGACGCCCCTCGACCGCCACTTCCCGCCACCAATTTCTCGCCGAAGCGTCGTCCCCCTCGCTCGTCGGTGAGCCCGCCATTCCTTTCTCTATTCGGCTAGCAATGCCACTTGCCAAGCTCCTCCTTTCCCTCTCTAACCTCTCCCATTCTCTCTCCTAGGTCACGTTGGTGCCTGTCCGCTGCTCCATTCGCCTGACTGCCATCGCCGTCGTCCTCTCCGCGCCGGTCGTCGTCTTTTGTCGGTGAGGAACCCCCTCCTTTTACCCCTTATTTTCTCTATGTGTGGCCGCCTTCCACGTCGCATCGCCTCCCGTGCACGTCGACCATCGCCACCGGTGGCCATGTCGCCGTGCGCCATTGCTCAGCCAGGCTGGCTTTGTGTAACAGTCTGAAAATTGTACTCTAAAAACTGAATAAAAAGGTGAAGAAAATTTTTTGTGAATAAGTTTTGTAATATATTCAATGTTGAAGTATTTAAAATCTCCTAAATATTTATAAATTTTTCTTTAATTTCAAGTTAGAAAATTAAATGGTATTAATGATTGATTATGATTTTTCAAAAATCTTAATTTAGTTTTGAAATTAATAAAATTCCTAAATTTAAATTTAAATTAATTTTAAAACCTAAATTAAATTTTATTAAACTTTTTAAAAATTTTCCTTTTTCTTCCAACCTCTTTTTCTTTATTTATTTTCCCCATTTTTATTTTTCCTCTTTTTCTTTTCTCTTTTTCCTCCTTTTCCCTATCTTCTTCTTCCTCCCTTCCTTCCTCCTTTTTGGCCGACCAATGGCCATCGCAACCCGTGGTTGATGTCCTGTGGGCGCCAGCCCTATCCACCGGGGCCACAAATCAACCCCAGAGGACCAACCTAGCCTATCCCATGAGCTAGCAACCGATCGACTCGACCACGACAGCACACTTATCATCGACCAACTGATTTCATCCAACCACGGCCGCGAAGCTTGCCACCCCGGGCGCCGGCCTCGCCCACCCGCGCCAAGAACCAACGGAAGGGAACGACCTTAGTCATTACTATGTGCCCACACTGCATTGGTTAAGCCACGACATCACCCTTATCGCCAGCGAACCGACCTACGCCGAACCGCCATGGCCGCCGGCCTTATCTTATGGAGAAACTGACCTAGGAAGGCTATAAATAAACCACGAGAGCCTAAGTCGTATATACCAAAATTGATCGCCATCTTGTATTCTCTAATTCCTCTCAAAAATCCCTAGCTGACATAGTCCATACTATGAGAATTTTGTGAGAGATTAGAGAAAGGTTCTGAAGAACCCTAGCTCGGCCGCAAAAGAGAAATTTCAAAATTAATCATCCTCGGCCAATCAAACTCTCAATCAAAGTAAGTTCTATACACTCTAAAGTTATTTTTCCTAGCTTGTTCAAGGTTTTAGATCACCGGAGAACCCCGATGACGAAGGCCGCCGGAGTTCCCTAGTTTTCCAGTCGGTGTATGCACAGTGCTAGATCAATTCAAAGCATCTTCGACCAAACCAAAGCCATAGTTAGCTTCTCCTTGACCCGTAGATGCTCACACATCCATCAATTGAACCGTACCACTCTCGTAGTGCTCTGGCGACGAGGGCCGCCGCCGCCGCCGGAATCGTCTCACCGTCGCCAGCCCATCTCCGAGCCTCACCGACCTAGCCAAATACAAAAATGAAACCCTCATGTATCCTAGATGGAGGAAAACAAACCAAATTCCCGAGCCAAGTTGTGTTAAGCCGTGTGCATCGTTAATTTCATTCGGCGTCGGCTCGGGAGAGGAAAGGCACAAGTAGGAGAAGAATAGTAAAGGAAAGAGAAAGGAGAAAGAAGAAAAGAAATGACAAGAAAGAGAAAGAGAGAAAGAAAGGAGTAGTGCAGTGGTTGAGGGGTTGAGAGGAGAGGGAAAGGTCCTTGGTTCGACTCCTAGCCCTAGGCATTTTTTCCATTATTTCTATTTTATTTTTATAGGAGATAAAAAAAGAAAGGGAAGGTATAAGAAGACCCTAGAGAAATAATTTGACCTTTTGAATCTCTTTCAAAATTTTATTTTAAAATTTTATATTCTTTTAAATTTATTTACTTAATATTTTAAACCTTTCAAAATATTTGTTTTTAAAACCCTTTTATATTTATATCTATTCAAACTTAAATTTCTAAACTTAAGAATAAAACTTTTAAATTCCAAAAATCATCTTTTAAAATCTATTTGAATTCCTTTATTTTTATAATGATTTTTTGTGTTTATTTGAACTTGTTCGGTAATTTGTTTTATTTATTTATCAATAGATCACGACGTCGAGTTCGTGGAGGAAGCTGAACTCGACCAAGAAGTCGACGTAAACGTTCTTGTTGCCCTCCAACCAAATAAAGATTTTGAGACCGTTGACACTCAAGGCAAGTCAGACTGTTCATGATCATTTAGTTTAAAAAAGTGATAAATTGTTATGTTTTAAATAAACGTGGATAAAAATGCTTCGCGGGATGGGTTAGATAGACATAACTTGTTACTTGATAAAATGTTAGATATTCTATAGATTTATACATCATTATTTCATGTAAATTTAAGGAATCTTTTATTTAATATAGGTTATTATTTCATGCATTAGAAACATCTTATTATTTCATGCATTAAAGACACCTTACATGTATAGGAAAGGAGAAGATTATTATTTCATGTGATTAGATATATTCTCCTTCTCCTTCAAAAATACCTTGATAACTTGGACTAGGTATAAAAGTATCACCATGATAGAATAAGCATTATCACATGTACTAGTATTTCATTCATGCTCATAAGAAGTTATTTCATGTGGCAAAATAGAAAAATGATTAATTATTTTATGTGATAGGTAAATATAAATCGTATCATTTCATGTGATATGACAATGGTTTTGGTTGTATGCCAGAAAATATAAAAACTTTTGTGCCAGAATAAAGACATAGTTTCACCCATCTGATGGACCGGTTATATCGACATAGCATTTATATATTTCTCTCTGATCTCCCTGAGGACTCAGGAGATTTATTAATGCGCATAACAACATTGGAGATTTTTAGTGTTGGTAAAGTCTTATTGGTGGACAACTATGTAAACAGCGGATAACAACGCCGATACTAACCAGATCAGTACCGTCTATTAAGATAGTTCTAGGTTTCACCAAGCCGAGGCAAGTGTGTGACGAGTAGCTATTAAATAGGGGTGAGGACATCAATTACTGGTTAGAATTGGTGCCCCTATTAAGATAGCCCTTTAGGTCTCGTTCACACATCAGAAAAGGTTAGAACTATATAAATGCTATGTTATCCTTAGCCTTGCAACCTAGGGTTAATCCTCGGGTAAAGCTGGGCAAACACTACAGGGTTGATTGTATTTGAATACGCCGTACTCCGGTCAATGGAGTTATGTCTATGGGTGAATCCAAAGTAATGGCATGAGTACTTTTCTTAAATACTATTATAAAATTGAATAATCATGTTTAAGTACATTTAGGATGGAATGTGATATAGAATTTAATTCATGTTTTATATTCTCAGATGCTTATATAGATTTTTTTACAAAAGAATAGGTTATATCATTATGCTAGGAATATATTTATAATTCATTTCTCTTGTTGATATAGCATGCATGTTTAGATAAAATTGTATCCAGTGTGGCTTGCTGAGTACCTTCGGTGCTCACCCTTGCATAAACCAACTTCAGGTAACCCCGAAGGAGAAGAAGCACTCCCAAGTACCCTAGAGGATTGGGAAGACAAGTACGATTTCTAGGTCGACTCTACACTTAGGCTATCCCTGTGGAAGTGTCGCAATTTTCTTGTATTGTATGAGTTGTATCTAAACGCTAATAGTTTATATTAATATACGAAGTTCTTGTATCTGTACTATCTCACGCATAACCGGACTCCTGGGAGGTTATGTGGTATTGTGGGAGTTGACCTCTCCGGAGGAGACCCCACACTTTGAGCCACTCCCTGCACCCCGGCCACCGCCTCCTGTGCCATCGGATTCATCCCACGTCGACGCCACCTCCGCCCGCTGGTCTACTGTAGCCACCATGTGGTGTGACCACGGACGATGAACACGAGGACTTGGTCCACCGTGTGTCACCCCCTTGCGTCACTGCCAGGTGGGGTCCGCCTGTCGATGTCGACCTCCCCTCGCTGACATCGGCCCTCAGGCTTTAATGTGTAATAAATAATTAAGGACTTCTATTTTTATAGCAAAACACAATGAATCTTCTAAAATTCATAGAAATTTCATCTGAGTTCTGTTTAAGTCCATTCAAATTGTAGTAAATTTATAAAAATGCCTTAAATCCATTAAACATCGTTTTGTTTCCTGTTTCAGTAGACTTATTGACTATTTTGCTTGTGTGTTTTGTTTGTCTCGTATATTCTGGAAGTTTCAATGCTCTAGTTTATTTTGAAGTTTTTGCAGAGGTCCAACATCCCCAGAGCAAGGCAAGTCATGCATTTATCATTGAACATACTATACCTACTTTTGCAAATGTCTTGCTTTCTATGAAAATTACATTATTTTATGATGTCATGTGGGATGGTTCCGATTGTACTCAACCCTAGCTTGTTATCCTTATCATTGATAGCTTGGGAATTAATCTGACTAGATGTTGGCCTAGAAAATGCTTAGCCATGCTTAGATCAACTAACTCATTATGGGGAATCTCACTATCACCCTATGTCTTTGATTAATGATGACAATTATGGGCATGTGCCACCATGATATTAATTCAACTAAAATATGCCTAAAAGTGGGTTGTGGGCACATGGTTTTGATATACGCACCCATGACACTTAAGGATCGATTCACGGGAAACGCTAGAAGAATTACCATGCGTACCACAAGCCAGCATGACCAACGGTTGGGCTTGTAATGTAGTTTTTTTCTTTTTGATGTACCTAGGTAAGGGTGAGCGTGATGGAGTTTGGATGGGCCCTATGACGGTCTATGCGGCTTCCGGATTCACCTAGGCATAAAGAGGAGGTTGCCTACATTGGTTTTAAAGGTAGGGGCGAAACCTGAAGTGTGGTGCGCTTCGTTAGGAAGGGTTATGCGAAGGGTCATGTCATAGTTTCTTTCCAATATGCCGTAGTGGCATGTCGGCGCACAAAACATGTCGTGCGGTTGTCTTGTGGGTACAGTTGTGAACCTCTGATCAGAGTAAAACTATTTAAATAGCTGCGCTCGTGGTTATGGGCATCAACCAGATTTACCGTGATTAGTCTCACCATTAATAATTTGACTTATTGAAACTGGTGTAGTTCAAGTGGATGGTTGGGCCTGTCACAACATGGTGTAGCGTTGGACAGTGATATTTAATACTGCTTAATTAAATTCAACAATTTTACTGCTTTCAATTACTGCTTTTAAATGTCTGCTTTATGCAAAAGAACCCCTAGCCTCCTTTGGAATTACTTGCATCATACCTTCTCTCGGTGTGACTTGCTGAGTACAGTGGGTAGTACTAAGTCTTGCTTTATCTTTTCCACCTCAGAGCTAGAGTACTACTTGGAGGAGTAGGCTTCGTTGCTACCGTCGAGGATGCCCGTGGAGTGGAGTCTCCATGTTGCAAGTGTCAAGTGGTCTAGACTAGCTCGTTTTTACTTTCCGTTGTATTTGTAAGACTTTTATTCTGTTTTGTAAGACGTGGATCTGTATGTCAACTTTGTCGTCTATGTACCCTGGCTGGTCCTGGATAGGGGTTTAATGCATATTCAGCTTGGAATTCTAGTTCATGAATTTCTGGGTGTGACAACCTACAATAGTATGTATGGACATTCGAAGATGATGGCAATGATCTTGATACAATTCCTGCAACAGCCAACAACCAAAGGCACTAGTCCAATCCATAAACACAAGTATTTCAAATCACCTTCGAAGAAGCCATCAAAGGATAAAGGTAGCCACAAAAAAACATCCAACGATCAAATGGTAGCTAGTATCATTAAGCTTGCTAACCATCTTGCATTCGGAAATCATGGTCCACCTTCACTGACACCACAAGACCCTAACACTGTCCTTTGGAAGCGCATACAAGATCTCACGGTAACAAATAAGGACAAGCTAGAGGTAGCAAAATTTCTAACCAAGCCAGATCACGAACACCTTCATAGTTATCTTTGCTTTGTAGATGAAGCAACTTTTGAAGAATGGGTCTTGGAACTCTTTGATCGCAAATGTCGTAGCAGTGGTGCTTGCAAGATGTCACACCCCACTTTTCTCCTTAGTCTAAAAATCGCCTGTGAGAACGGTGCAAAAGAAATAGATCGGAAAAGATAAAAGAAGAAAAACTCTAAAGTTAAAATCTATAACTATCTATAAAACAAGTAGTGTTTCCACTCAAATTTTGTTTTGCTTGGCTATTTTGCAGAAAACCCCTTGAGTTTTTCCAAAATTAATCCGCGGTCTGCCTGGCTATTTTAAAAAAACCAGTTAAAGAAGAAAAAGAGGTTATTTTGCATAAAACCCCTTAAGTATTTATAAAATTAACCAGTAGTCCCAATGCTGAAAAGAAAGGAAGGGCTTGGATGAAAAAAAGACCTCATGCGTCCCTCTCTTCCGTCCCCATCCGCGCCGCGCCTACGCCGCCTGCTTCCCTCCCTATGTCATCGTCCCGTTGCAACGCACGGGTATTTTGCTAGTCCATTTAATAATTGGAAAAGGCTTGGTGGGATTTTTTTTAAATTCTCCATGTCAAAATACATTAACATGATTTTATTAGAATTTTCAGAGCATCGAAAATAATTTTAAAAATTGAATTAGGCTAATCGGAATTAATTTCCTTAAGGAAAATGGCTTTTTACCTTTTCTTTTCTTTTTCCTCCCTTTTCTCTATTTTTCAGTGTGGGCGTGGCCACTTTCCCTGTCCTTTTCCCGCGCAGCACGCTCTCTCCTCGCTGGGTCGGCCCAAGCCGCACCGAGCCGCCCGTGCCGATGTACGTGTTCCCTCCTCGACCAGGTCGGGCACTAATAGGTGGGCCCCACTGTCATCGGGGTTCACGATTTCGCCAGCCTTGCCGTGCCGCCCCTTGCGGCACCGCGAATTTCGTTCGGCTTTCGCGAAAGCCGGCGGCAGTGAACAATGCGAAAATTTGAATTTGGAGAATTTCGTGTGTGCCGCGGAATTCGTGAATTTCGCGCGAAAACCGTGAATAATGGTGCGAAAAATTGGTAAACCGTCGCGAAAAATGTGTAAATATTGCCCAAAAAATTAGGAATAAATACTAAAATTATTGAATACATAAATTTGATATATGCACTAATATATGTGTGTGAAAAAATTTATAGTATATATGTACAATATTGATATGAGTATGGTTGTATAAATTACGAGGGAATAATTAATGTGATGTTTAAAATATAGTAAAAAATAGAAAAATAATGATATATTTTGAATGATAAAAACATTTTTTGCAAATGGAAGATATAATGAACTTGGATGGGCCAACTTCACGAAATAATTAGATTACGAAACGAGTACGAAATATTTGTCTTAGCATATGTTACAAAGTTGCAACTAGGTCCGATAACATGGAAATAAAAATGATAGTAAGCATCCACATATTTCGCCATCAGATGTTGTAGTCTTCATGACCAAAGAAGTGAGCGGCTGAGCGCGCGCACATTTCGCTCGAGTCCGGCACATAAATAAAGATATGTCAGCAGCAATATCATTTTTTGGCATAAATTAGAAGTACGGAATGAAATTGGCTAAGTATGAATTTTTTTGAAAAATTTGGCATGACCTTTGCTAATATTTGGTTATATGACAGATGTACAATGACTATACATTCCCCAGACAACATTTCATAAAGCGATAACCTCATTATTTACAAACATAGTATACGAAGATATCACATAGTCACAATGAAATTAACATATAGTTTAGAAACAAAGGAGAGTATACCTGAATTGCTGTAGATGTGCATTCCATTGATTCCATTGTCTGCACGCTGACGAATATTCTTCGGTGGACATTACCATGAGGCCATTAGTTCGAAGCAACTCCGCCTTGTACTCATTCCAAGTCTGTCCAGTCCAAGCAGCGGTGGTTTGCCATAGAGTTGAGCGTACCACTGTGGCTCTTGCCACTCGTACACCCAAGTGACAGGAGGACTGTCAGCCGCACTCGGTCTAGGGTAGCTGTAAGTAGGATAAGCACTGTCGACACTAGATGAGTTGTAGCCTGTGTAGCTCGATTGCGACGGATACTCTGGCCATGTACCGTATGTCGGATATTGCCCCCCATGACTCATTGTACTGTGCCGTGGAGCTGTCGGAGGTTCATAAGGGCCATGATCAGTGTCCTGAGTTGCGTGGGTGAAGTAAGTCTCACCTGTTGAGTGGTACACACGAACGATTAGAAAGTAATGATGTGTTCTTATAAATTTATTAACAAGTCTGAATTTTGTGGAGTACCTGTGAAGTGGATCGGAGCCATAGGAGTTTCACCGCCCTGTGGAGATGATTGTTATGTTCTAGGTGCGGTAGTGTCAGCTTGTCCACCAGCGTTGCCTCTATCGTCCCCATCATCTCCTTCATCATCGTCTGAATCATCCTTTGACGATGAGCTGCTTTTTGTTGAGTCGTCGCCGAGGACTGTTTTCGATTTTTTTCTTTTCTCGTTGAAGGACCCTTCATTGTCTTTCTTTTCCCAAGGTGTGTGGCCCCCACATTCCTATCCGCCCATTTGCGAATGGAAGAATCCCCTGTGGCCTTGTTCAATTCATCCTTGTCTATTTGGTCCGTCACAAGCTGAGATGGAAGTGGGGTCTCACCTCCGTCGGAGTCCTCGTCAAGCACGGGGTCGCATTTGATCTACCACCGTCCATCCAGGCCTTGATGTTGTTGTTAGTCTCATAGAAAGAAAGATCCGCAAGTTTCGAAGCGGGTCGTCGTCGTCAGTCTTAAGTATCCTCCACTCGCTTAATCCTCAGCCAGAGGTTGTAGTTCACGTACACAAGCTTGTTTAACTTTTTGTGAGTTAGCCTATTACGGACCTTGGTATGGATGAGTGCAAACGTACTCCGATTACGTTCGCATCCACTAGATGAGCAGCAGTGGGAAACAATCCGTAGCGCAAGGCCGTAAGTTTGGCGTATCCGATCCGAACATTAGCCACCATTGTGCTGCAACTCAATGAAAGTGTCGTTAGTTACACGTTAACCGAAAGAAAAGACACATTACACATTTAAAGTTTGTAATAATGTGTTTTACTTACAAGGTGATGTCCTTCCGTCTAAAGCCATCGTCTCTGCTAGGGGTTTACTAAATTCCCCCAATTTTCGACGATAATATTCCACCTCATACAAGGCCGACGCCGCTGTATTCGTATCAGTCATCCACTCGAAGGCCTTGCGTAGGCCAATAAAGCATCGATCCGTCGTCACGAATCCATAATGTGTCCTTGGACTCAAGGCGGAAGCTGCAATATTGCAATCGACACGGAAGTGTATATGAGTTTGTATTCAAACCGAAAAAATAAAAATGTTTGTAATCACGTACCTGCCCACATAAGGGAGTCCTCAACGACGTCTTGCAGACGTCGCTTGACAATAGAGCTATACAAAGTGTACTTCGCCTTGTCGTTCTCAAATAAGCTTTCCCATTCACCTTTCAAAATTTCAAATCGCATTAAAAACTCACTCATGTTGGGTATTTCATCTTGATCAGCGAATCGAAGCAATGAATATAGTGGTTGCACAACTCCAACCATATACTCCAAACCTTCCCACCACTGCATGCTAGAGAGGCACCCATGGGCATATCGGCCTTCCGCAGTCGAAACGAATTTACATTCAAAAAACTTGCTGAGGCAACCCATTGCATGAACTGGTTTTTTTTCTTTCGAAAGCTGTCGAGGAACATGTAATTCGTTCCGAATCGGGTGATGTTCCACCTGACAAGCTCTCCACCAATGGCCTCTTTCATCATAGCATGTAGTTTAGTGTGGTTATACAACCAACGACAAATCTTCCTTGCACTTTCAATTACCGCCTTATGCTCAGGAATTATTCCAATATCTTTTAATGCAAGATTTAATGTGTGTGCCACACAAGGTTGCCAAACAATATGAGGATATTCTTGTTTTACCAATTCGCAGGCCTTCTTGTAGTTTGCTCCGTTGTCTGTAATAATTTGAACAATATGCTCGGACCCAACGTCGCGAACTACTTTCCTTATCTCCTACATCAATAAATATAGTAAAGTAAGCAATCATCAATTGTTGTGACATAGCATTAGTACATGTAATGGGGTACTTATGGTTTGTAAGTTGACGGCGTCCTGGCTGAATGACGTAGCATCCACGGACTTATGAAAAAACATCGTGCCATTACAATAGATCAAGAAATTTATCACTGCCATTCAAGTAGGTCCAGTCCACGAGTCGCACATTAGGGTCACACCATATGTAGGCCAATCCTCCTTGAACTTTTCATATTGCTTTTCCACGTCTGCCACAGTTGCATCAAGGTACTTGCCATCGATATCACGTCCAGTTGGGGACGTGATCCCTTCTCCTGAATTGCATAGATGATTTATTACTTCATCGCACGTGCAATAAGTAAATGAATATAAAAATGAATGGTAGGACACATTTACTCACCCCATTTCTGTGTTTCCTTAACGGCACTCACAAAATACGGATTATCCGCTTGCCGTGGAGCAATGCCGGCAGTGTAATAAAACTTCGCCCACGCCGTTCCAATTGCGTCCTTAGCTAACTTTCCCTTCTTTGACCACCAACTCGTGTCAATCCTAGGCTGCACCGTTGATCTCGCCGAAGCGATGTTATAATCTCCTACACGCTGCGAAGGCACTTCTCTACTCGAAGCTGATCGCCTCATAAAATCAGTGATGGGGTCACTTCCACCCCTAGAAGACTGTTTTTTTGATCGGGAAGTTGCGGCTCGCCCACTTGCACTTCCACTTCCACCTCCATGTTCGTACACACCACCTCTTTCTTCTACACCCCTTCTGACTTCCGCCTCGTGGCGCGATGCTGCCAACGCCGCCTCCATCTGCTCTTCCTCGTCAGCATCTCCAGTTAAATGAGTACATCTTCTCGCAGCTGCATCCTCCTTTCTTGCTTTTTCAAGTTTTCGTTGATCAGCAGCCTGCTCCTTTCTATCCAGGTGCCGTCTAAAGAAATCCCAAACATCGGGTGGAACGGCGGTGCAGGGTGAGCCAAATGGAACTTAAATATTGTAGCTCCACCCCCATTCCTCTTAGCACCACAATATTTACAATGGAAACCACCACCTTGCCTTGTTCCATGTTCCCACACGATGTCTTGGTCTGCCATTTTGAACCTACTATTGACAAATTAACATGTAAAACATCTTAACAATTTACTACCAAACATATGTAAGCATAACATTTAAGCATAACATATCATCAGTGATTCATTACAAGTTCATAACTAATTTAAATACAATCAGCTATCCAAACTTAAATTAGCGCTAACATGTATAATATATTGCCTACAAATTAGAGCTAACATATATAATATAATCTATGAGCTGACATATTGTCGTTCGTAAAATCCATAGGATTGCTTAATTTCACACATGCATAATACACAACATCATCTGAACGATAATATACACGCTGGAATTTTGTCACTTTCGTGCGGTATGCATGCTCAACACCTGCGGATTTCGCCACTTCCCTTCGAAAGCCGTCCCTGCCGAGTGCGAAATCCATGCCGCCTCCACCACGCGAAATGTCTCCAAATAGAGACGAAATTCGTTAGCAGTCGACGAAATCCGTCGAATGCCGACAAAAGCCGTGTGCCAACAATGAAAGGAGAGTACATACCTTCTACCGCGGCTTTCGCCTGTGCCGCCACGAAATTCGTCGCTTGCCGCACGAGAAGTCCCTCTCCGCCGCGGACCACCCGGATCTGCCGCCGCCGCCGCTCTACGGCGGCGAGGAGTGAGGAGAAAATGTGTTGCGCGGCGTAGAAACCCTGGGAAGAGGGGTTTAGATGGATGGGGATCGATTTGGGCTTCACTGGGCCGAATGAACAGTACACAGCAAACAGTGCAAATTTTTCTTTTCTTTTTCCCAACACAGAAAACGATTTTTTAAGGGCCAAAGAAATGTGTATTTTCATGTAAAAAAATACCATAATTCTTGTAAAATCGAGATCTATTTTATGTATTTTTTCAATAAAATTCTCCAAAAATTTTCAAATCTCTCGAAAAATTTCAAACAATGCCGCGCATTTTCCCTTTCGTTACTTGCCGGCACGGGTGAAAGCCGCGAAAGCCGCCCTGGCTTTCGCGAAAATGTAAACCCCGCCGTCATCCCCAACCTCGGTTTTCTCGGGCGCCGCCCCCACTTTGCCGCCGCGTTTCCCGGCCACCTCGCGCATACCCGGCTTACCCCGCCCACGCGCACTACCCGCACCCCACGCCACTCTCCCGTGCCGCCCGCATGCGCGGAAAAGGCCGCAAAGGTCAATTTCAAAATTTCGACCGTCGCCTCTTTCTCTCTCACCGACAGAATCCACCGCCTCAATCCGCATTTCCCGGCCACGTCCGCCTCTCCCCGACCCCTATAAAGCACCCCCAAACCCCCAGCAAGCTTTTCCCTGTCGGAATTGCATCAACCGAGCTTCCCCGTGCCCCCGCACCGTGAAACCTCCATCCGTCATCGTTCTCCGCACTCCGTCTGTTCGATTCACTTGCGTCACCGCTCGTCGAACCAATCCACCGCCTCCATCGCACTCGCCGCAACTCATAGGCCACTGGCAACCACTTTTTCCCAAAAATCCGCTGCCAAATCGCTCTGTCGTGCTGAGCATGTGCACTGTCTCCGTCGGTCGCTAGTGTCGCTAGGGCCCGCGCACCGTCCGTGCTGAGCAGGTTCTTATATTTTAAGGATTTTTTTTGGAATTATTTGAGCATAGCAAGTATTTATAAAAATTCAAGGATGTTAGGACAGAAAAGTCTATTTCACCTCCCTGCTACAGTGTCATCCCTAACCTCAACCGCTACTGTTTGCCCGAACAGTACCCGTAGAAGTTATTTTTTTCATCAAATCCGGCTTGCTCGTTGCTTCTCTTGCCAAATTAGTTGCGGGAACGGATTCCTCTCAGTCCCATTCAATCCCGTGCTAAATCGCGCGAATTTCGGCCTCGTTCTTATCCTGACGAACTCGGTATAAACCCAAAAATCCGACGCCAAATCCTCTCATCCCGGTGCCGGCCTCTCCTTTCAGAGCCTATGAATAGAACCCCCATGATCTCCTCCTCGGTTTCCCCATTTTTCCCGAGCTTTTCCCATGCTCTAGCCACCTCCCCCGCGAGTTCCCATCTCTCTCCCGTCGGTCGTAACTCCGGCCATCATTTTCCACCGCCTCGGCCACTCCCAGTCAGCGTCGTCACCTTCCCCGGCACCGCATCATTGAGACGAAGCCCGGCCACCGGTTCCCTTGCGCCAAAAACCACCGAGAGCCGCTCCCGACATGAGGCCGAGCGCCCCGCTCGCGACCGAACTCCAGCCCGCGTTGCACCGTCGCCCGGTTGCCGCCGTTCGTGTTGCCACCTCCTCGCACCGCATCGGCCATGCGAAGTCCGGCAGCCACCTCCTCAAAGCCGCAAGCCATCGGAAGCACCTCGTCACCGTGAACCCAAGCTCCACGGCCATGTTTCGATCTCCAGCCGCACCTAGTCGTCGTCCCCGTCGTTGCTAGCCCTCATCGCAGCCACCGTCGGCACCGCAGTAAGGGAGGGGAAGCCTGTCCTCCACCTCTCCTTCGCCAAAGGTCGCCAGAACACCGTCGTTGCCGTGGACTCGACCTCGCCATCGCTTCCACCTCGTCGCTGGCCATCTCCCTTGGTTCCCCGTCATCGCGTAAGTGTCGGTAAGGTTTGCCACAACCTCCTCTTCCTCCCATGCTCTCGGTTTTCGCCGCTGTGCTGCCGCTAGTTGTCACCGCCATCGCCCAATGCTTGCCGGCTGTCGTGCCCATGTGGCAGCCCTTGTGGCATCCCTGTCAACGCCACCTCACTGTCAAGTCAGCTGCCGAATCCTTGCTAGCTAGCTGCCGCGTCGTTTTCCATCTACATGGCATCCTTCCTATAAACCCAAATTTGGTTCGATCTCGTTCGTCGATCTAGGTCAAACCCCGGTCATTAAATCCTAGCCATCCATCTTTTAGATTGTTTCGGTTTAATCGAGCCGTCAGTCGATCCGATTAAATCCTAGCCGCCCAAATCCTTGTGATCCCGTGGACTGATCGAGGTTGACATCTTGAACATCCTTTTCCAGTTTAAAATTATTTAAAAATTGCATAATAAATTGTTTTAATTTCTAGAATTCATTAAAATGGTCCAAAACTTCTAAAATTCATATCTAATTCATACGAACTCCAAATTGGGCCATTCAAATTGAAAAATTCATCTAAAATTGAGCTCTACATGTTTGTTTACTTGTTATTACTGTTTATTTGGTTTTTATTAGGGTTTTTGCTTATTTTGCGTGCCAGCGTGTAGATTTCGCTGTTTCTGGAGTTCGCGTTTGCAAGGAAAAGTGTCCAGAAGTTTGTTTGAAGACGCAAGGCAAGTCACACTTCCCTTGAAGCATATTGATCCTACTTCTATAAACGTTTTATGTTTGCAAATAAAATTACATTGCTTTGCTAATTACATGGAATGATGGAATACCTATCTCCTTATTTATGCCTTATCTACTTGATATCTGTCCCTTGTCAACCTTGGGTGATAATTTGACTAGGTTTAGTCACTGATGTTGATTTTATCTAGAATTATATGCTTAATTACCACTACCTCACTAAAAGGGATAATTACACTATTTATTCTAGTCTCTGATGAGCTGCAAGCTCGAAACACCTGGCCATGTCTCATTGGTCATAATTATCTTAACTAAAATATGACATAATGGTGGGTTGTGGGTCCATAGTTTTGGATAGTCGCACCCATGGCAATTAAGGACCGGTTCATGGGAAACCCTGAAAGAATTACAGCGCCCCATAAGCAAGAATGGGTAACTGCTTGACTCGTAGTATAGCTTTCCTCTAGCCGACGTACCCTAGTGAGGGTAGGCGTGATGGAGTTGGGTTGGCCCCGGTTTTACGGGTTAATCGGCTTCCAGATTCACCGTGGCACGCGGGTGTTAACGACCAAATTTGGTAACCAAATCCTTGAGTTCAAGGCCGAGATTAAAGCGGAATCGGATCGGAATTGTAATTGACAGAGAAAAAGAGGCCGCATCGACTAAGACCAAATAGGCTGGGAAACCAGTCAGCTGAGGCCGAATCGGACAAGGACAGCCGATAACCGATTCCGATTCAGAGAAGAAGACGGAACCGTTTTCGATAAGGAAGCTTGAAGATAAATGTTAGATTCGGTTCCCAAATGTGCGTTAAATACATTGCCATCTATGGATAGAGTCCTGTAACGGCAATTGTATCTATGAAGTAGGGATTTGTTTAGATGTTCCTTTTGTAACGCGGCATGAGACCATGTCCCGGGATATTGTCGTACGATGTACAGTAAGTTAGAAACCGTGTTTTACACGGATTTTGTTGTACTTGGGTATAAATAGGACCCGAGACCCCTTGTAACAAAACACACACATCAATACAAACTCGGCGCATCGCCAAACCTTTTTATTTTAGACGAGTTCTTGATTTTGCTTCGGGCTACATCGATCTCGATCTCCAAGCAAGGTAATTGCTTGTCATTAGTGGTTTGTATCATCGAAATTAGTGCTTATATCGTCATGGTACCCTAGTTTTGATGCTACGAACTGCGCAAATTATCATATACAACATATAATCTAGAGAAATATCTAGATCTATCTCACCATTGGTTGGTTTCTCTCGGGAGACAGTAGCCGATAAAGCTAGATCTAGATGTTGAACCAGGTTATATGTTGTATCCGCCGTCTTAAGGGGTTTACATCGGTTTTTATGGATCTGATACTTCTTTTTATACTTAATGTTGCTTTTAGAATTATTAAGATCTATTCGGCTGGATGTTTATCTTTAGAGACAGTGCTAAAGTTTCAGCCTGCCTTATCTGATTTAATTATCTTTATAGTTATATTCACTATTAGATATATTAAAGCCGCATCTTATATTAAGATCTCAATCTGGTTAAATGCCCTAAGCCAGTATCAATCTGTCAGTCTTCAATGACAGCCGATTGATCTAGGTTTAGAGTATTTAGGTTAGATTAATATCTTTTTATAAGATGTATCGGGGTACTAGCCGATTCACATTAGATCCACAGCATCGGCTATGTAATAAATGCATATATTTATTATCTTAATGTATATTTGGTCTAAGTGGTTTATACTATCTCGGCGCAGCCGATCTATCTTAATCACTTATCTAAATGTGCTTTAGGATAGCAATTATATGTAAATTGGTTCCCTGAGCCGATCCAGTAGGATTTAATTTTAACCTTAACGCATATCTGGTTGTTTCTTGTTGGTTAGCAGATCAAACCAACTGGCACGCCTTAATCACCAAAGGTAGCCAAGAACGGACCTGCACTGGAGTTAAGCAGATCTCCCAGGCCAGCACGTGGGAAGGATTTTTCATCAACAGCGGGAGGCTGCCCATTACCCTTAGGGGAGTGGGGGCGAAACCTTGGTGTGGTATCGCTTGGTTAGGGGGAGTTATGCGAAAGGTCTTGTCACGATTTCCCCCTTTGCAGTATCATGGTGGTACTTCGGGGCATGGTAACATGTGTGAAATCGTGTCTTGTGGGTAAAGTTGTGCACATGTAATCAGAGTAAAACTATTCGAATAGCCGTGCTCGTGGTTATGGGCGATCGACCAGATTCACTATGATTAGTCCCACTACTGAATAATTTGATTTAATGGAACTGGTTTAGTTCAGGTGAAATGGTTGGGCCTGTTCAACGTGAGGATAACGTTGTTTAGTGGAAGATTAATATTGCCTTAATTAATCAATTGTTTTATTGCTTTTAAACAAATAAATGTTTGCAAACCGCATTTATGCAAAATAGCCCTAAGCCACTCTTGTCTCCCCTTGCACGTCTGCATTTCTCGGTGTGGCTTGTTGAGTACGGTGGTTATACTCAGTCTTATGATGTTCCCCCTTTCAGAAGTGTAGTGCTTTTGAGTTGAAGATAGTGTTAGAAGACCAAGGCTCGGACCTCGGTTGAGTTTGCCTGTGGAGTGGAGCGAAGCCCCGCTAGTGTCGTCTTTTTCGCCTTGTTTTTGGGTGTGAGAACTAAGTACCTTTTCAGTAAGTATTTTATTTTACGCTTTATTTTATGTTTGAATCTGTGTATTAATTTGTCGTTTTGTGTGCCCTGGTTGATTCCTGGACAGGAATTTAATACGCAAAATAGTCTGAAAATTTGGCTAAATTGCCGGGCGAGACACGTCCGCCCAGGGCCGGTGGACCGAGTCCACCGTGTGCCGCTCCCCATTGCGTCACTGACCTGTGGGCCCCACCTATCGGCGCTGCCGCTCACCGTTGGCTGACGTCATGTCACAGCCCGATTTTCGTTCGGGAATAAAAATCATTTAATAAATTATTTTCTAGAAATTGAATAAAAAGAAAAACAAAGTAAATCAAATGAATCTATTAAGGAAATTAAATTTTCCTTTAAAAATCATGGCTGGAAATATTTTTGAAATATTCTCCATGCCCTAAAATACTCTCTGAAATTTTTGTGAAATTTTGGAGCTCGAGAAATAATTTTAATAATACAAAGAACAATTCAATAATTATTTAAATAAATAAAATGAACTTTAAATGAGCTGGAGATATTTTTATTAAATACTTTGGGTGTTCATATATTTTCAGGATTTTTCTTGGAATTATTTGGGCATTGGAAGTATTTATAAGAATTAAAGGATGTTTGGACCGAAAAGTCTGTTTTATCTCCCTGCTACAGTGTCGTCTTCAACGCGCTACAGTGCCGAACAGTGCCGAAAATTGTGTCTTTGTTTCCTCCACCAAATCCGGTCCAATCCAAAATTAGTTGCGGGAACGGATTCCTCTCGATCTCCTCTACATTTCCCCATGAAACCCCCTCAATCCCGTGCTAAATCGCGCGAATTTCGGCCCGTTCTTATCCCGACGAACTCGGGATAAACCTAAAAATCCGGCGCCAAATCCTCTCTTCCCGGTGCGGGACTCTCCCTCCCAAGCCTATAAAAAGGACCCCTTGGTCTCCTCCTCGGTTTCCTCATTTTTCCCGTATTCTAGCCACCTTCCCGCGAGTTCCCATCTCTCTTCCCGTCGGCCGCAACTCCGGCAACCTTTTCCCGCCGCCTCATGCTCCCAATCAGCGCCATTGCCTTCCCGGCATCGCAGCGGTGAGGAGAAGCCCGGCCACCGGTTCCCTTGCACCAAAACCGTCGGAAGCACCTCGTCACCGTGAACCCGAGCTCCACGTCCATGTTTCGATCTTCGTGCACCTAGCCGTCGACCCCGTCATCGCCGCCCTCGCCGAAGCCACCATCGGCACCGCAAAGGAGGGAAGCCCGTCCTCCACCTCTCCTCCACGAAAGCCACCGGAAGCCGTTGTCGCCATCAACCCGAGCTCGGCCACCGCTTTCATCTCGTCGCCGGCCGTCTCTCGCCGCGCTCGTCGTTGGGTAAGTAGTGGTAAGAGTCGCCTCACCGTCCTCTCTCCACTAGTCAACTCCTTTTCCACCAGTGTCTTTGTTCGTTGTCGCGCGTCGCACTTCGCCGTCGCCGCTACCCATTCAGAGCCGCCGGCCGTCGTGCCTGTGTGGCTGCTTTCGTGGCCGCCACCTCAGCGCCGTGTGACCTCCTTTGTGCCATGTCTCTTTTGATGTGTATCACATCCTAACCCTAAACCAGTCAAATCTTGGTCAGCTTAATCCAAGCCGTTCATCTTTATATATTCATTCAGTTTAATTTGAGCCACTCACCCTTTGTTCCCAGTTCAATCCTAGCCACCCAAATCCTTGTGAACCTGTGAACCGATCAGAGCTGATGTCTTAAACATCCTTTTCCAGCTCAAAATTAATTAATAATTGCGTAATAAATCATCTTAATTTCCAGAATTTATTTAAATGGTCCAAAACTTCTAAAATTCATATCTAATTCATACGAACTCCAAATTGGGCCATTAAAATTGCAAAATTCATATAAAATTGAGCTCTACATGTTTGTTTACTTTTTATGTACTGTTATTTGGTTTTTATTAGGTTTTTTTCTTGTTTTGCGTGCCAGCGTGTAGATTCCGCCGTTTTCGGAGTCTGCGCTCGCGAGGGAAAGAGTCTAGAAGTTTGTTTGAAGACGCAAGGCAAGTCACACTTCCCTTGAAGCATATTGATCCTATTTTTATAAATGTTTTATGTTTGCAAATAAAATTGCATTGTTTTGCTAATTACATGGAATGATGGAATACCTATCTCGCTTAATTGTGCCTTATTTACTTGTTATCCGTCCTTTGTTAACCTTGGGTGTTAATTAGACTAGCTTTAGTCACGATGTTGATTCTAGCTAGAATTATATGCTTAGCCATGCTTAATTACCACTAGCTCACTAAATGGGATAATTACACTATTTATTCTAATCTCGATGAGTGCAAGCTCGATACACTGACCATGTCTTATTGGTCATAATTATCTCAACCGAAATATGACATAATGGTGGGTTGTGGGTGCATGGTTTTGATGGTCGCACCCATGGCAATTAAGGACAGTTCATGAGAAACCACGGAAGACATACCGTGCAAACCACAAGCGGAATGGGCAACGGTGGATCCGTAGTATAGCTTTCCTCGACCGACGTACCCTAGTGAGGGTGGGCGTGATGGAGTTGGGTCGGCCCGGTTTTACGGGTTGATCGGCGCCGGATTCACCGTGGCACGAGAGGGGGCTGCCCGCGCCTGCGGGGAGTGGGGCGAAACCTTGGTGTGGTATCGCTTGGTTAGAGGGAGTTATGCGAAAGGTCTTGTCACGATTTCCCCTTTGCGGTATCAAGGTGGTACTTCGGGGCATGGTAACATGTGTGGAATCGTGTCTTGTGGGTAAAGTTGCGCACCTCTGATCAGAGTAAAACTATTCGAATAGCCGTGCCCACGGTTATGGGCGATTGACCAGATTCACTATGATTAGTCCCACTCTTGAATAATTTGATTTAATGGAACTGGTTTAATTCGGGTGGAATGGTTGGGCCTTCAACGTGGGGATAACGTTGTTCGGTGGAAGATTAATATTGCCTTAATTACTCAACTGTTTTACTATTTTTAAATAATTAAATGTTTGTAAACCGCATTTATGCAAAATATCCCCAAGCCACTCTTGTCTCCCCTTGCACGTTTGCATTTCTCGGTGTGGCTTGTTGAGTACGGTGGTTGTACTCAGTCTTGCGATTTTTCCCCCTTTCAGAAGTGTAGTGCTTCTGAGTTGAAGATGGAGTTAGAAGACCAAGGCTCAGACCCCAGTTGAGTTTGCCTGTGGAGTGGAGCTGAAGCCCCGCTAGTGTCGTCTTTCTTTTCCGCTGCAGTTTTTGGGTGTAAGGACTAAGTGCCTCTTCAGTAAGTATTTTTATTTTTACGCTTTGTTTTTACGTTTGGACTGTGTATTAATTTGTCATTTTATGTACCCTGGTTGATTCTGGACGGGATTTAATACATAAAATAGTCAAGAAATTTTGGATAAATTTCCGGGCGTGACACGTCAGCCCTAGCCGGCGCTTGCACCATAAATCATGTTTTCTCGTTGTTTTCCTTATTAGTAAATCATAGAAACTTATAAAAATCATAGAAAATTCATCCGAACTTCGTTTGAGTCCGTTCAAGTGGACTCATAAGAATGTCTAGAACACATTAAAAATAGTTTAATAGTTAGGATGTGTGTTGATGCAAGACGAAAGAGTGGTTGCCTACACTTCACGCTAGTTGCGACCTCATGAAAGTAACTACCCGACACATGACTTGGAACTAGCAGTAGTGGTTCATGCCTTAAAGATTTGGCGACACTATCTTATTGGTAACCGCTGTGAAGTTTATACAAACCACAAGAGTCTGAAATACATCTTCACCCAACCAGATCTAAATTTCCGTCAGCAAAGGTGGTTGGAGTTGATTAATGACTACAATATGGGGATACACTATCACCCCGGCAAGACGAATGTGGTAGCAGATACCTTGAGTCGAAAGAATTACTGCAACATCACTCAGATGAAAGAAATGTGCAGTGAGTTGCAATGAGAACTGGAGTGTTTGAACTTGGGAATTGTCGAAAACGGGTACATGGCTGCCCTCGAAGCTCAGCCTATGCTCGTGAAGCAAGTTCGTCTAGCTCAAGCTAATGACCCCGACATAGCTGAGTTGAAGAAAAATATGAGAACTGGTAAAGCCAGGGATTTCACTGAGGATGAGCACGAAACAATTTGGATGAGAGCAAGGTTGTGCGTACCTGATTAAAAGACCTAATTCTTCGGGAAGCTCACCAAACCCAATACTCGATTCACCCCGGAAGCACTAAAATGTACCAGGATCTTAAGGAAAAATTATGGTGGGTTAGCATGAGAAGAGAAATAGCAGAATTCGTCGCTTTGTTAGCGAGTTAAAGCGGAACACTAGAGACCTACAGGATTATTGCAACCTCTTAAGATTCCGGAGTGGAAATGGGAAGAAATCGGGATGGACTTCATCACGGGTCTACCCGGGACTTCCACCGGTCATGATTCTATTTGGGTAATGGTAGACTGACTCACAAAGGTCGCTCACTTCATTCCAGTGCATACCACTTACTCTGAGAAGAAGCTAGCTGAGCTTTATCTGGCTAGGATTATGTGTTTGCATAGAGTGCCAAAGAAGATTGTGTCGGATCGAGGGAGTCAATTTACCTCGAAATTCTAGCAGAAATTGCAGGAAGAATTAGGAACTCGTTTAAACTTTTGCACTGCTTACCACCCTCAAACTGATGGTCAGACCGAAAGAGTCAGCCAGATTTTGGAGGACATGTTAAGTACTTGTGCGCTTGATTTTGGTGGAGCTTGGGACAAGAGCCTACCATATGCCGAGTTCTTGTAGAACAACAGTTATCAAGCAAGTCTTCAAATGGCTCCGTTCAAAGCATTGTATGGTAGAAAGTGTCGCACACCGCTCTTCTGGGATCAAACAGGAGAACACCAGTTGTTTGGGACTGACAGCTTGAATGAAGCAGAGGAGAAAGTCAGGCTCATTCGGGAAAGGTTGAAAACTGCTCAGTCCCGTTAGAAAAGCTATGCCGACAACCGTCGAAGAGAGCTAAGCTTTGAAGTTGGAGACTATGTGTATGTTCGTGTCACTCCGCTTCGGGGAGTGCATTGTTTCCAGACTAAAGGAAAGTTGGCACCATGCTTCGTGGGACCATATCGAATTCTGGAACACCGAGGAGAAGTCGCCTATCAGTTAGAACCCCCTCCTCCATGGCAAGTATTCATGACGTGTTCTATGTGTCTCAGTTGAAGAAGTGCTTGAGAGTGCAGGAGGAACAAGCAAGTCCCGATCACATCGAGATTCAAGAGGACTTGTGTCATGCCTCAACTTTTGAACTGAATTAAAAATCATTTAATAATCTATTTTATAGAAATTATTAAAAAGAAAATTAAAGTTATCAAGCGATTTAATAAGGAAATTAAATTTTCCTTTAAAAATCATGGCTGAAAATATTTTTGTAATATTCTCCATGCCCTAAATTACTCTCTGAAATTTTTCGTGAAATTTTGGAGCTCCAAAAATAATTTTAATAATACAAAAAGCATTTAAGTAATTATTTAAATAAATTATTTAATCAGTAAATGGTCTTTTTATTTTTATTAAATACTTTCGGTGTCCACATATTTTGGGATTTTTCTTGAATTTATTTGAGCATTAAAACTATTTATAAAAATACAAATGTCTTTTATATGATTAAATAAATGGAAAAACATATTTTAATCTTCTCCCTATGCTTGGGCTGTTTTCGGCCCAATAGCACAAAGTCCAGATTCCCTCCCAGCGGCGCCTCTCTCTCCCCTCGGTTCGGCCCAGCTCGTCGGCCCGCTCCTTGTGCAAAGTCCGCATTGGGTCCCTTGGCCGGCCTCTCCCTCTCCCCCTCGCTGACGTGTGGGCCCCAGCTGTCAGCCTCCTTCCCTCTCTCCCGAGCCGCCGACAGGTGGACCTCACCTGTCAGGGTAGTCCACTTCCTCCGTCCTTCCCGGCCGATGCACCCACGTCGTCGTCGGAGCCCGCGCGCACGTCCTCGCGACTCTCGGCCACCCCACGCGCCCCGTACTACCTCGCACGGCCCCACTCCGCCCGCATCACGTGCCGTCACCCCCACTCCCCGTGGAAGCCGGCGCCGAACCGCCGCCCGCTCCCGCACCGGCCGCCCGTTGCGTCGCTCTTCCCGCCACCCGGCCACGCCGCCGCCTTCCGATCCTTAAAAGCGTTCCGTGCACCCGCTTTTTCCCTTTCTCTCCCGAGGCCGCCACACTCCCAATCCCTCTTCCCCACACGAACCTGTGCGCCGCCGCTTGCCGGCCATGTTTGGCCGTGCGTTGCCGCCGCCCTAGCCGCAGCCGTGCTGCGCCACCACCGCCGCTAGCTTCGCCATCTCGAGGGCAACCACGGCCACTCCATGCCCCTCGCAGGACGCCGCCGTAGCACCACCTCCACCGCGTTACCAAGCCGTCGCCGACCCATTTTGCCTCCGGCCACCCATTTTGCCGCATCCGCTACTCGTCGCCTCAATTACTCACCGCCGTCGTGTTCACCGCCTTGAGTAGAGAACCAGCCGCCCTTCCCCCCCCCAAATTCGCCGCATATTCGCTTTGGCCGTTGTCGTCTTCTTCGCATCCGGCCATTTTTTGGTGAGCACCCCATCCCTTTTTCCCCTCGGTTTTTCCCTTCCAGCCGCTCTTCGTGTTGTGTCATGCGTCCCGTGCGTTGCCGCCACCCGTCGCCGACTCGTCGCTCCCAAACGCGCGCCGCTTGCGTCGCTCCCGGCCGCGCGACTTTGCCCGTGCGCCGCTGTCGGGCTTGTTCGCGCGCCACCTCCGCACGTGTTGTCGCCGCTGAGCACCGCCCCGATCGATCCCCTCTACCACGTGCCGCCTCTGTCGGCCGTGCGCATGTCGGCTCCATCCGTCGCCTCGTCCGAGCCCGTGCGCCGCCGCCGGTGGCCCTTTGCCGTTGCGCCGCCCTCAGTCGGGTCGAGCCGACCGGTTCACCGGTTTTGGTCGGGCCGGGCGCGTCCGGTCGGCCTTGAGGCGGCCCGTTTCGCCTCGGGCGGCCTGCTCCCAGTGCGGGACAACTTCCCTTTCGCCTCGAGAAAGTCCAATTTACCTCCCTCTGGGCCTCCCTCTTTCTTTTCCTCTCTCTTCAGCCCAAACCGACTCCCCTCTTTTGTGCAAAGTCTATTTCGGGTCCCTCGACTCCCTCTCACTCATTTTCCCCTCTAGGTCGTAGGCCCAGAGGCCACCTTCTTCATTTAAGTCCAACTTTCTCCCCAAGAGAAAAGTCCAAATCTTCTCCTTCCTCTTCGGCCGCAGGCCCATAAGTTTTCTCCATCGCCAAAGTCCACTTTTCCTCCTTGGCCCAACCCCGAGAAGTCCAGTCCACCTCCTCCTGCCTGTCTGTATCCTTACCTCCTTGGACTTGGTCCACGGTGGGTCACCCCTCTGTGCCGGCTGACTCGTGGGGCCCACGTGTAGGCACCGGCCCTTTGCTGATGTCAGCGGATACCTTTTCCCTTGTAAAGTTAATTAAATATTGTGCAATAAATCTATTTTAATTTCTAGAATCCAATTAAAAAGTCCAAAAGTTCTAAAATTTATATCTAATCCATACGAACTCCAAATTGGGTCATTCAAATTGCAAAATTCATCTAAAATTTATTTCTACATGTTTGTTTACTTTCTATGTATTATTTTTTTGGTTTTTATTAGAGTTTTTCCTCATTTTGCGTGCTAGCGTGTAGACTTCGTCGTTTCGGGAGTTCACGCTCGCGAAGAAGAGAAGATCGGCTAAAGAAGCAAGGCAAGTCACATTCCTTCTTGACGCATATTGATCCCAATTTATAAAGTATTTTGTTGTTTGCAAATAAAATTGTATTGTTTTGCTAATTACACGAGGATCGGGATATCCTATCCGATCGCTGGTGCCACGTTTAATTGTTACCCATACATTATTAACCTGGGTAATTAATTTGACTAGCTCGCATCAATTACGTGATCTTGCTAGAATTATTTATGCTTAGCCATGCTTAATTACACTAGCTCACATAATGGGAAAACCATACTACTAGCTGATAGTCACATGAAATGATGGTCGTGGACCAGTATTACCTTGGAATAAAGGTTGAACTAAAATGTGACTTAATGGTGGGCTGTGGGTGCATGGTTTTGCTTGTTGCCCATGATAATTAAGGATTGGTTCATGAAAAACCCTGGAAGACTTACAGTACTTACCACAAGCCAGCATGGGCAACGGCTGGACTTGTTTATCTTGGCCAACGCAAACAAGCAAGGATGGGCGTGATGGAGTTCAGATGGACCGGGCAAGGTCTATGCGGCTGCCAAATTCACCTAGGCACGAGAGGGGGCTGCCTACCTTGGATATAAAGGTAGGGCAAAACCTGAGGTGTGGTGTCGCTTGGTCAGGGGGAATTATGCGAAGGGTCTTGTCACGATTTCCCCCTTCAGTATCATGGCAATTATTTGGGGGTATGGCAACATGTGTGGAATCATGTCTTGTGGGTACAGTTGTACACCTCTGGCCAGAGTAAAACTATTCAAATAGTCGTGCCCGCGGTTATGGGCGATCAACCAGATTCACCATGATTAGTCCCACCTTAATAATTTGACTTAATGAAACTGGACTAGTTCAGGTGGTTTGGTTGGGCTTGTTCAACGTGGAGATAACGTTGTTCAGTGGAATAAATAATCTTGATTAAATAATCAACTATTTATTGTTTTAAACTAGAAAGGTTTTACAACCGCATTTATGCAAAATAGCCCAAGCCACTCTTGCCTCCCCTTGCACGTCTGCATTTCTCCATGTGGCTTGTTGAGTATGGTGGTTGTACTCAGCCTTGCTATTTCCCCCTTTTCCCAGAAGTGTAGTGCTTCTGAGTTGAAGACGGAGTTAGAAGACCAAGGCTCAGACCCTAGTTGAGTTTGCCTGTGGAGTGGAGCTGAGGCCCCGCTAGGATCGCCTTTTTCCGCTGCTGCTGCTTTCTTTCGGGTGTGAGGACTAAGTGCCTCTTCTGTAAGTATTTTACGCTTTATTTATGCTTTGGATCTGTTTATTGATTTATCATTTTGTGTACCCTAGTTGATTCTGGACGGGGATTTAATACACAAAATAGTCTAAAATTTTGGCTAAATTTCTAGGCGTGACAACTTGACTTATGTTGAAAAGCCAATTCGTATCCTTGACACAAGTGAAAGAAGAACAAGAAAACGAGTCATCGGGTTACGTCGAGTTCAATGGAGTCATCATTCGAAGAAGAGGCAACTTGGGAAAAGGAACATGAGCTGAAGGCCGCCCATCCGCACCTCTTCGTCAGCGCCTCCGAATCTCGAGGTCGAGATTCCGTTTAAGGGGGGTAGGTTTGTCACGCCCCGCTCTTCTCCTTAGTATAAAAATCGCCTATGAGAACGATGCAAAAGAAATCTGCCGAAAAAATAAAAGAAGAAAAACTCGAAGTTAAAATCCATTTAATAATTGGAAAAGGCTTGGTGAGATTTTTCTTAAATTTCCCATGTCAAAATACATTAACAAGATTTTTATCGGAATTTTAGAAGCATCAAAAACAATTTTAAAAATTGAATTAGGCTAATCAAAATTAATTTCCTTAAGGAAAAGGGCCTTTCCCTTTTTATTTTCGTTTTCCTCCCTTTTCTCTTTTTTTTTCCAGCCGTGGGCCGCTGACCCACTTTCCCTGTCCTTTTCCCGTGCAGCACGCTCTCTCCTCGTTGGGTCGGCCGAAGCCGCGCCAAGCCGCCCGTCCCGAAGTCTGCGTTCCCTCCTCGGCCAGGTTGGGGACTGACAGGTGAGCCCCACCTATCATCCCCAACCTTCGGTTTCCTCGGGACGCCATCGCCCCACGTCGCCGTCGCGTTCCCCGGCCACCTCGCGCGTACCCGGCTTATCCCGCCCACTCCGCGCACTACCCGCACCCCACGCCACTCTCCTGTGCCACCCGCGTGCGCCTAAAAGGCCACAATGGCCGATTTCGAATTTTGGCCGCCGCCTTTCTCTCTCACCGACGCAATCCACCGCCTTAATCCGTATTTCCCAGCCATGTCCGCCTCTCCCCGACCCCTATATAACACCCCAAACCCCTGGCGAGCTTGTCCTTTTCGCAATTGCATCAACCGAGCTTCCCTGTGCCCCCGCACTGTGAAACCCTATTTGCCGCTGTTCTTCACACTCCGGCCACTCGATTCACTCGCGTCGCCGCTCGTCGAACCAATCCACCGCCTCCACCGCACTCACCGCATCTCGTAGGCCGCCGACCATCGCTTTTCCCCAAAAGTACACCGCCAAAATCACTCTGTCATCGTCGTCTTCTTCTTCGCCTCCGGTAGTCAGTGAGTCGCCATTCTCTCTTCCCCTTTTATTTCCCTTTCGATTCCATTCAGTTCCGTGCATGTTCCACTCTCGGCCGCGTCACGCCGAGCGCGTGCGCCATCTCCGCCAGTCGCCGGTGCCGCTAGGCCCCGCGCGTCGTCCGTCCCACCATTGGTCGTTGCCATTCCTCGTCGCCGGCCCGAGCGTCGTTTCCCTTTATTTTCCTTCAGATCCAAGCACAATTCCGCGCCGCGTCGTGTGCACCACCGTCCGTTGCTCCTTCACCGCTCGTCGGTGACCATTTGGTCCCGTGCGTCGCCATTTTCTGGGCCGTCGGATTCGAGCCGTCCGTCTCGCGCCCATACCGCCGTGGCACCGCTGCCCACGTGACCGTGCACGTGGCTGCCTCGTAGGCGCCACGCCAGTGCCACGTGGCGTGTGCGTGTCCGCCCAGGGCCGGTGGACTGAGTCCACCGTGCGCCGCTCCCCCTTGCGTCACTGACCCATTGGGCCCGTCTATCGGCGCTGCCGCCAACCGTTGGCTGACATCAGCCCTAGCCGGCGCTTGCGCCATAAATTGTGTTTTCTCGTTTTTTTCCTTATTAGTAAATCACAGAAACTTGTAAAAATCATAGAAAATTCATCTGAACTCCGTTTGAGTCTGTTCAAGTTGCAATGGACTCATAAAAATGTCTAGAACACATTAAAAATAGTATAATTGTTTGTTTCAGTAGTCTTATAGCCTGTTTTTTCTGTGCTTTGATTGTCGATTAGATTCCGGTTCCACGGACACTCCCGTTTACTTTGAGGTAGTCGTAGAAGTTCGACAAGCGCAAGGCCAAGGCAAGTCATGTACCTTTTGATCATGTTGTACCTACTTTATAAATTATTCTCACTTTGTCTATTAAATTGCATTATTTTATAATGTCATCGGGATGAGATCTATAGTACTCAGCCTAGGTCATTTACCCTATTTTCTTGTTTGACTGGGAACTAATATGACTAGTTCTAGGGTTAGGACATGCTTAGTCCGCTTAGTTCAACTAGATCTTTAATGGGAGAACCATGTTACTAGTTTATAGTCACATGAAATGATGGTCTCAGACCTGAGTTATTTTGAGAAAGGATAACTGTTAAATAAAATATGACAAAATGGTGGGTTGTAGGTGCACGGTTTTGATAGACGCACCCATGACAGTTAAGGACCGGTTCGCGGGAAACCCTGGAAGAATTATTAGTGCGTACCACAAGCCAGCATAGGCAACGACTGGGCTTGTAGTGTAGATTTTCCTGACCGACGCATCCAGGCAAGGGTGGCGTGATGGAGTTTTAATGGATCGGGAAAGGTCTATGCGGCTTCTGGATTCACCTAAGCACGAGAGGGGGCTACCTACCTTGGACATAAAGGTAGGGGCGAAACCTAAGGTGTGGTGCCGCTTGGTCAGGGAGGGTGATGCCTATGGTCCTGTCACAGACTCCTTTTCGAAATGTCGTGGTGGCATGTCGACACACGGGAACGTGTTGTGGGGTTGTGTCTTGTGGGTACAGACGTAGACCTCTGATCAGAGTTAGAAACTATTCGAATAACCATACCCACGGTTATGGGCTGTCAACCAGATTCACTGTAATTAGTCCCACTGATAATAATTTGATTAAATGGAACTGGTTAGAATAGTTGGATGGATTGGGCCTGACTCAACGTGGTGTAACGTTGAGCAGAGATGATTAATCTTGCTTAATTAAACTTAATTAATGTTTTACTACTTCAACTGATCTCTCTGAAATGATTGCTTTATGCAAAAGTTAACCCTTAGCCCCCCTTGAATTATTCTACATCATACCTTCCTTTGGTATGACTTGCTGAGTACCGTGGAATGTACTCAGTCTTGCTTCCTTTCCCCCACCTCAGAGCTGGAGGATAAAGCTGCAGATGAGTTTGTCGATGAGTACTTGTCACTGCAGTCAAGGGATGCCTGTGGAGTGGAGTCACCGCGCCGCAAGCGTCAAGTTTAGTTTTGCCAGTTTATTTTTCTTTTCCGCTGTATTGTAAGACTTTTATATGTTTTTAAGACGTGGGTCTGTATATACAATTTATCGTTTGTGTACCCTGGCTGGTCCTGGACAGAGATTTAAATACACATTCAACTTTAGGGATTCCGGGAAGGAATTTCTAGGCGTGACACAATAACCTTTGAATATGAGTGTGTTAACTAGTTTACTTTTTGAAGTGATGCATGGAGATGTGGCTGCACAAATTGTTAGGGAATGATACTGAGCAATAGGTGAGATGAATTCAGTGTGTTTTGTGTGTTATGTTGTAGCTGCGCAATTAGCTAGGGACAGGTGTTAGGCAATATGGCCTATAACCATGAACTCATGTTGTAAATAGAGCTATATAGAAGAAGGGACTACTATGAACTCATGATGTAAAATAGGGCTGCTAGTAGGAACTTGCATAATAGGGTCTGCTATTAGGACGTCGTATATATGGACTGTTATAAACAAGGCACTCAATGTGAACTATGAGCTTATGATGTCTTTATGTGGTGTGTCGATTGCTGCCGATATCGTCTTAACGCAGGAAAACAATCTAACACATCTGATTTCATGTTGCTGTACCTTTAACTTCCATGCAAAATGTGATGTAGCTGAAAATTTTGGATTTGCTTAGTTCATTTATATTACAAATGGTGTTCGTTCTTTACCAGATTTGTTGCTTTGCTATTTGGACTTCTGCCTATGATAAAGTATATTAACATGTCTTGCTGTACAGGTTAACATGTCTTGCTGCATGTACAGGTTTTTTTCCTTGTTCTCCACTGGAATAGTACGGTCTCATGATTAATAGTAAATAGATAGCCTGATACTAATGGATGCATTAGATTGTCATTTACGCTATGTAATTGACGTGATGAAAAAAAAGCAATTACAACACAAAAGATTTTGGTAACCCTTGGTTGGTACCTATACAAACAGAAACTAGCCCACAAAAATTTGGCACTTCATTGGCATCAATCCAAACACATTACTATGCTACCCTACCAAAACCTTGGTAGTGCCAAAACTGGGTACCAAACCAAATAAGCCCAAATTTTGTTTGGGTTGCTGGTGATCTTAGCATGTGTATCAGTAGATTTGATATAAATGAGTTCAGGAGCTAACTCACACATGGCCCGGAGCACAATATGAAAATATCTACTCATTGTCACTCCAGATCCCTGGAACGAAAATCCTACTGAATTAACTGAGTGATGTTGTCCAACCATCTTGAGAAACATTGCAACTTGTTTCTAGTGACAAATGAAATGTGTCTGCTAGTAGACCCTTGTCCTTCAGACAAGCACAAAGCTTGTGGAGTAGAGCAAATGGGCATTCTCAACTGTTGAATGCATGTTCTATCGATCAACCTAATTAATTCATTTGTTCTCCAAATATCTCTTACGACTAGTGGACCGTACTTAATACCTCTGCCTCTACTTTTGCCACCATCTTTGTTCATCCACCATAGAACCAACATAATAATAAGTACTAGAGCCTTCTCCCACCACATGCAATTATACATGTATTGTTATTGATTGTTGTCCATCTGAACATTGAGATGAAAGCACAGTACTAAATCTGATAGGAAAGGTTCAGATATTACCCAAGAAACAAACAACATTAGTACAATGGTAATGCAATTAGTATCGACAGATTCCTAAATACTATACAATTAAGTAATGGTTGGTACCAACAACTATGAGCAGCTCAAAACGCTAGTGAAAAAAGGGTCATACCTAAGCCGCACATCTCATTAAAAAGAAAATAATCACAAACACGAGTTAGACCAATGCCATGTATAGCAATCTAGTATACTTAGCCCATTTCATCTTACACGATGTATGCATCTAACACATATACATTTATGGGTGAAATATATAGTAACTAATTTAAGCAAACAATTATTGAGCATGTAGAAATGCATTGTACCTGAGTATGCAGACAATTGTGTTCCTGGCGGTAAGTGAAGGCTAATTATCAACACCAGCTGTAGCTCACAACTTCGTGTCTCTGGCAGCGTATCCACTCCAAAAAGAATTGGTCAGCGCATTTAAGCACCATGGCCCCCCGAGATCTTTCTCTTCAGTTTAATCTCTGCCGATCCCCAATATATTTAGCCCAAATCTCTACCCCATTTGAGCTCTGAAAGAGAGCTCTGGCTGTGGTCGCAAATGGAGGTGCACATTAGATCAGTTTTTGGTAGAAGGAGGACGTGACGTTAGGACAACACCGGTTGGACGGCGGCGGCGGCGGCGGCGGCGAAGTGCTTCGACGGGCGGAGGTATCGTTTGGTGCGCTACAAGTTCTTTGATGAGCAGAGGAGATGGCGTGCGGTGCTCTCAATTGTTGATTTGGCGGAGGCGAGCGTATCGGGTGGAGACGCGAGCAGAGAGGTGAGGAGGGCAGCCGGGGAGACGAGCATCGGCTGGGTATTTATGAAGGGTCCGTTTGGGTTCTGATTTAGTGTGTTTCTTCGAGAAAACGGTTAAAAACGAGAAATATTTTTTGAAAAATCAGTAGAAACGTTTCTCGGTTTTAAACTAGAAATGAGAAATCCCTTTTAGGTAGTTTTGGTTTTTGGAAGAAATGTTTCTCCGAGAATCACCCTAGAAACATTTATGTATTTTTCTCTCGTTTTTTCGAAATTCCAAAACAGTATCAAATGGACCCTAAATCAAAAGAAAATGAATCCGAAACAGTACCAAATGGACCCTAAATAAAAGAAAATGAATCCTAGCTTTTTTAACGAAAGAGAGGGAACTAGTTTGGGCTAAGCTTCCAGCGGTCGGCGCTACCAATTTGAGCCTCAGCGTTGCTACCAATTTAAGGCCACGTTTGTTTCAGCCTTCTGTGTAACTTTTAACTACGCTTAAAATAAACAGGAAGCTTTTGAGTGCTTTCGAAAAGTTGGAAAGCTAGTTTCGAGAAAATGAATAGAAAGCTAGCTGAAATGAAATAAACTTTTGATGTCTTTGAGAAGATAAAAATTTATTAAAAAAACCAATAATAAAAGATTATCAACAAGTAAGCTAGCTTTTTAAAAAATTAGCTTTTTAGAAAAGCTGAAAATCAGAAGCTTAAACAAATAAAACCTAAACCTAAGTATGGGCACTACCATTGATTAGGTCACAATCCAAACACTTGATGTTTACTGTTCAGATGACCAAAATATTGGTAGCAAACCAAAACGGCCCTTAAACTTGCTCTGAGCCTGATGAATTACATAACATGTGTATGTGACACTCAAGGAAAACCGTAGCACGTATTCTCTTGCACCGGCTCAATCGGTCCTAGGAAAAAAAACTCGATGCTCGTAATGGCTCAAATTGGCCCGTTAACAACCGAGCCTCGACTAAAATGCTTGGACCGAGGAAAACTCTTTTCCAAAGGTTTTGGCCCGTCAAAGTTAATTAACAAGAGATTTTTTTTTCATTTCTGAGGGAAAGGAGGTACCAAATCTGAACTTTTGATTTCGCCAGATCGAACGGCCTGGGATAGTCGGTACCTGCTGGTACCGTACCCTTTCCACCAGGTACCCGTACCCCCTATCCTTAAGTAAGCTTCAGGGGCAATAATATAATTTCGCATCCGGCTCGTCCTACATCGACGGGCTAATACCGTGTTTAGTCGCACAAACACAGAACAGAAGCCACGAGGAGCTGGAGGCGCTAGATCGATCCCCTCGATTCGACGCCGGCGGAAGCAAGGTGCGCATCCCTGCGGCAGACACGCCGCCGGCGCTTGCTTGCGACGGCCGAATCCGTTGGATTTCTCACGCGCGTCCTCCATCCGGCCGAACTCGCAATTCACAGTTCACAGGCTTCTCGCGCTGAGTGCAGCAGGGTTGTACGAGCAGTGGATGGATTCAGCCGCCGGAGGTCCGGGAGTCGCGGAACGGCGCCACGAGCAGTGGGACGCAGGAGCCGAACTGGCCGACGCCGTCATGGCCGTAGCCGTGCGACCTTCCCTGGAGAGCCTGCTGTTGTGCTTCACCGTTGCTCTCCGAGTACGGCGGCGATGAATTGGAAGAAAATTCCGTGCGGACGGGATGAAAGGCCATCTGTTACAACCCGACTCATAGCTGGACGCGTGGATGATGAAAGCATCCAACGAACGTGTTCTTGGGCGGCAATGCTCTCGGCTTCTATCTTTGGCCCGGCTCAGCTCTTTTTTCCTCTTTAACACACGCGCTTATCCAGCCCAGCACCTCTCTAACACACGCGCGCTTATCCAGCCTAGCACCGACTCAGGTCATCTCACGTGCGGGGAAGGGAGGGGAGGGCGGCAGGACAGAGGGGGCGAGGTGGCGGCGGGGCCCGAGGCACCAGTGGAGAGGGGGTGGGGGCCGAGTTGGCAACGGGATAGAGGACGGCGCCTCGAGGGAGAGGAGGATGCGGCGACGTGATTGAGGGAGGGAAGGGAGCTGCGCGCATGAGATGACCCGAGCCGACGCTGAGTTGAATGAGCGTGCGTGTGTTAGAGGAAAAAAGAGCCGAGCCAAAGATACGAGCCATAGATAGAAGCCAAGAGCATTGTCATCCGAGAGCGCGTCCGTTGGATGCTTTCATCGTCCACGTGTTCAGCTATAGGTCGGGGTTGTAACGGATGGCCTTTGTAACCGGTTCGCACGGAATTTTCTTTCGATGAATTAGGATGGAAGGCAAGGTGAAATAGTCAACGCCAGTATGGGTCAGCGCTAGCGAACGAATCCTTTTTCTATCTCTATCTTGTCCCTGTGAATTGAACGGATATATTTCAATGGTACTTGCCTACTTGGTGGTACCTTGTATTTTTTTTAGAATGTGTCTTGTACCTCATGAATGATATCTCCTTAAAGATGAACAAAAATGCTCAATTAACAAACCAGGCTGAGCTGGCCCGTTATCCATCCTGCCTTAGTCCAACACTATTAGAATCTGAACTGAATATGATCCAATTATGGACTGAACATTTCCGTATTAACGTCAACCGGCAGATTCGGTTTCTATTTAGATTCAATTAGAATGCTGCCACCGATCAGGAATGACTTGTACGAGAAAAAAGGGATCAAGTAGATTTGAAAGGAATCAGACATCCTGTATAGAAACGAAGCTGCACGTATCTGTGAGCTTGGCGCATATAAGAGTCTTCTCGTACGGTTTACAAACTCTATGGTACAATATAGCTATCGAGGTGGTCAGATCGCGGCCAACACATTGCTAGCCATCTCGCCCCTTAAATCGTCCGTATGCCACTCCGAATCCGTAGATGCCATGGTCAATGCATGCCCGCCTGTCTTAGCGTCCAGGCACCCGTCGGAGCTAGAGCTAATCGCCTCTTACCTCCAACCTCGGGTCAGCTCCAGCGCCAACAAAGCAGCATGGCAGCATGCCACCATCCTTCATCTACAACGCCGATGTGTACAGCGACGACCCGGCTCGTCTCACGACGAAGTTTCGGCCGGCGCTCTCCGGCGATGGAGAAGATGTATGGGTACTTCTTTTCACCAGCCAGGACCAAGACGTCTCGTGGCCAGCGGCGTGCGCGCACGGTCGACACAGGGGAGGGATGCTGGCACTCCGAGGCTGGCGTCAAAGCCGTTCTCGACACCGGCCGGCATCGTGTTGGACACAGTAAGTTTTTCTCGTTATGAAAAAAACAAGACACAATGGCAAGCAGATCCGGACAGGGTGGCTCATGGTGGAGATCGGCCTCGACCGTGAGCAGCAGCTGGAGAACTCAACAGAGAGATCTCGCGGGACTCAAGAGGAACGACGCCGGCGAGCTCGTCGGACCTTCAACGCCGCCTGCAGGACAACGTCGGCCTAGCCTATCAGGTAGCACGGAGAACGATAGTACACACCGCAATACAGAGACTGGATCAGCTAGCAGAGGTGGAGCTTGACAGCACGCAAGCCGGATCTTCCGGATCAAAGGAGGCGTCTGGTGAATCGAGCGACGAGTCGTCCTACGCTCGTGAGCATGGAGATACACAAGTCGACGGGCCAAGAAAGTTTCCAGAGACAAACTCCATCTTAGAGAGATCCGACGCTTCAACAGCCGCATCAACCGAGAGCTCCATCGCCAAGAGATCTTACAGCACAACAGCGGCATCAACCGACTTCCCTCAGCAAAAGCAGCCAGTGTTCTGGATGGTCGAGGCATCAGTAGTCCCGGTGGTCGAGGTATGTCACGACGCGGACACGATGGACGTTGACTGTCCTACCCACGTCGACGAGACACACCACAACATCGTGGATGACAACGACGATGACGACGACCACACCCGGGTCGAGGCACATGCCGCCGCCATGCCCGAAGACACAGAACCCACGCTCAGCTCAGCCGAGCGTCCTCGGCAGAACGACGACGCCGGTGCAGGAGGCGGCGCACCAGAGCACCACCATGACGCACTTGGTGACGGCGGATCAAATTGACCTCTTCCCGCTCTCGCAGGAGGCTGGCGTTCAGCGAGACGAGAGGACGGCGGCGGCGGGCCACATGTCCAGCGATCGCATGATGATGCTCCTCCTCGGGGGCGAGGAGCGGTGGCCTCCGGTCCTCCGGCCTCCGGCCCTCCCGCCCGACATCGAGGAGTACTACCAAGCGGTACGTACCACAGCCCGCTGTAATTACAACACGCGCCAACAATAACCAACAACAGTGAGGTAATTTGAGAGGCCATGTGTGAGTGTGACTCGTACATTTTGTACAGGAGACTGTAACTCATTTTGTACATGCTGACACCCACAAACTCGTAACACAATTTACTGGAGGGAGGGACCTGGAGTAGCACTGTATGTATGTACGCATATACAATGTAGCGGCCTGCATTGTGATGGGCCACGGCCCAGAGGCGGAAGAGCTAGGCGGCGTTCTGAATTGTGGAGCAGATATGGTGTTTCTGTTTCAGTTCGGAATCGGTAGCGCAGAAGGCACTTAAGCAATCGGACTCGGTGAAGTTGGTTTACCTAATGCGCAAGCGCTTCCTCCTCTCTCCGCAGGCGCATGCATCTGATGCGGTCAAAGAGGCCATCTTGGAGACGTGGAATCAGTGAGCAACCACTGTGCCAACTGCTACTGATGAATTAGCCCAACCCATCCGCCACACTTCCACCCGATTAAACGCGGCCGGCACTGCTGAGCTGATGACGCGTGCGTGTGTGTGGGTTAATCTCCATAAACAATCAATCACCTTATCTCGCTTAAGGATCCTAAAGAAGAGGTCATGAGATAACAATGTGTTGACTCTAGCTAATTAATTGATCAATTAATTAACCTATGTGGAACTTGCGTGATGTGCGGTTAAGATGCTTGTTTTCTTTATGTTATTGAATTTCTGTTTACAATAAAGTGTGCTGAAGGCAACTGATGTGTGCGGGCTTTGGGAATTCTTTAGCATTTCCGTCGCTACAAACCTGTAAACACGATCTTTCTTCTTCGCTTACTGCGTACGCAGATATGCCCATCTGGTTTTCTCTTATTATTCTTCTTTTCTTTTATGTATGACGGTCTTTTGTTCTAGTGTTCCATTACTAGCAAATACAATGCATTCCTATGTGATAAACATATTTTTTTGGATTTATGGTAAATATTTTAAGAAAAAACATATTAATATTTTAGCGATTTATTATTACAAACAAAAGTTCAAGGTAAACACATTTTTTGAATATGTGGTAAACAACATTGTTTTAGATATGTGGTAAACACCTTTTTAGATATGTGGTAAACACTTCTCTGAATAATAAAAAAGTGTTTTTTAGATGTGGACTAAACATTGTCCAGCGTTATTTTCTTTGTGGTCGATCGAGGCACTAGTTTATACTAGTGTCATACTGCCTTAATTAAATCCTTAAACCAACATACATCTATAAGTCAAAAGGACACACGAGAAGAGAATCGCCATAAATTTAAAAAGTTTCTTCGTCTCCTTTTAAATTCATCAAGAGACACGTTGCCTGCAGTATTTTCCCTCCAAGAAGCAACCAACCCTAACTACTCCTACACTCTCCATAACGCTTCTGGTGAGAAAAAAGCGGCCACATGCACGAACACCCCCCAACCCCAAAATGCCAAACCCAATACTAGAACCGTCTGGCCAAGACATGCATAAAAGAAAAGGAAAAAAAAATCAAAGTGAAGTCTATTTATATATCCAGGCTACTGCTCCATGAGCTTCTGTTCCTGCATGGACGCATGCATCTCTCGTCAATCCATCCATAAATCCAAGAAGGAGTTGAGAACTTTGTGATCCATTCCAACCGGTAGCCAAGGTCTTGTAAGTTGTAACTATTCCTCCGGAATTTGGAAGGGGTTTGGTTTACCTGTGCAAGAAGAAGAAGCAGAGGAGGAGGATGCAGGACGCCTCGTCTCCTCTCCCCGCGCTGAGCAGCGCCTACCAGCCTCTCCCGTCGCTGTACCTTGGGTTCTTGGCGATATGGGCGGCCTCCGGCTTCTCCTGGGCCTTCAGCTCCTGGAGGAGTCGGCATTTCGAGGTATCGTCCCTGCATTTGCGTTCTGTTTTGACCTGAATTTGGGTAGTGTGTTTGGTGGCATGGTGCTCTTGTTCTTCAGTTTTCAGCGGTAAAATTCTGATGCTGAGAAGTTTCTAAGTGCATGTTCCTTTTACTATTTTGTTGCAGTTATTTGATTATGGTTTTTAGAAAATTGATTATGGCTTCATTTGGCTTACTGATCATTGAATTGGGACCTTCGAGCAATGATTCTTCCACCAAATTAAGTTCTACAATTTATTCTAAACTACTGGCGGTTATCAGTTTCAGAATCCTGTTTAAAGTGTTTGATTATGTTAGTTCTTGAGCAATTTTCTTTGACTGCAGCAGGTAAATAACCTTCAGTGGATCCTGGCTTTGGTGCCCTTGATCAAAGCCCTCCAAATGGCGCTCTCATTTCTGTTCTGGTGAGCATTCTGACGCCTTGCACTGAACTTTTAACTTGGCATACTTAATCTCTGAACACTTGTGTTGTGATCGAACAAGTCCCTGAAGTTGTTCAGAAATCGCAAATGTTTTCATGGGACAAACAAAGTACTGAATTTTAGGTGGATGTGCAGGTACTCGTGCGTGCACCTTCAGACATGCTCGCTGTGGATGTCATTTGGCGTGTACGTGACGGGGATTCTCTTCCAGACGGCTTCCTTCGTTTCGTTCATGCTCATATCACACGGTTACTGCATCATGTGCGAGCGCCTCTCGATCAGGGAGAGGCGCACAACCGCTGGTTTGGGATGCCTTCTCTACCTCAGCCTGATCGGTTACAAAGCTGCTGTTCCTTATTTCACAGTAAGGCCTCACTGAAGCTAAAAAAAACTCATTTTCTGAAAGGGTATCCTTTGTTAGGATTTAATTATTATTTCATTTTCATTTTTAACTTATGGGGCTTCTAGAATTAGTCATGGGTATGACATATTATGAGATTTCATATAGTTTTCTTGAGGAGGAAATATATATGAGGTACTGTACCTTTAAATGTTAACTTTTCGTACCTTCTTGTACATTCCCCCAAAAACTGTAATTTTTTGCGCAAATATTTTGCGGATTCCCTAAAAAAATAGAGGTATCAAGATGTACTGTAAATTAACACTAGGAATAGTGGAATGCTACGGTATCTTCTCAAGAACGCACAAGGGCTTCTGCATTATATAAGTTAGCACTTAGCAGCACGTTCTGACTTTCTCCCGTGTTTGATGCAGGTCTTTCTTCTGATCAACTACTTCATGTCATTTTACATCATATTTCGCCGCACATCCCAAAACCTTTTGGTTCTAAGGGAACAGCTGAATTTCATAGAGGAGGAAGACATCCATTCACTGCATGGGGCACTGAACACAAAGTACACAATGTTCAAGTATGCAGTTTGACTTCACTGTCTTCTTGATCATATTCTCGAAAACTTTTTAGTACCAAAACTCCGAGAAACTGTCATGTGCTTAGATCCTTCTCTTTTCCCTTCTTCAGGAGATTTCAAGGTACAATGCAGGTTGCAGTGGTGGCATTCATCATGGTATGGCATTGTGCTCTGGTATGATCTGTTTTGGCAGTGCTTTCTGAATTCTGATTGTGCCATCTGTGCATTTAGGTGTACATGAGGGCTGATGATACACCAGATAACTACTGGTTTCGCGTATTGGTGCGCGAATGGGTGCAATTCTGCATATTTATGTATATTGGGTGAGTCAAAAATCATTTCTTAACAAGGATGGAAGAAAGTAATGCAAAACTGCCAAATGAGATCAAAGGGGATGTAATGTAATGCAGTTCTTGTTCCCATTTTTAGGTGGAATTTCAGGATCCCTGAAGCATCGCTCCATCTTCCGGTCGTACCCCTTATGAAATCTACTTGGGAGATTGCCATGCCTCCTATTTACAGTGTGGTAATTTCAGTAACATGTCCTAAAATTATACCATGTATAAATGTATAATCTTGCTACTTAGTATATTTATTTAGCATTTTCTAATCTGCACAAGTATGAAAATTTCCCATGCTGTCAATGTAACGACGCACAGGAAATGGATGCAGCTGATTTCAAAGGTCTTGTCTCAGAGCATTGGCACGTCGGAGTGGTATGCACAACTGTACTACAAAAAACCGGTGATTCTTGCTGCCCTACTGAACTAGTACCAGAATCAGTGAGTCTAACACAATGCACCATTGCAGAGGACTTCTCACGCCAACTCAGGTTGCTCCTCCCAGCCATTGCTGGTGCTAGTTCAGAACCCTAGTCCAAAGATTTCCACTGCTGCCACAGCTTCGAGGTTCCAGTTGAACAAGAACGGCCAAGTTTAATTTTGAGACCAAGATGCAGAAGATCGCATCGACCAACTAGCTGATTCGGAAGTGGCCGACACGACGTGGCTGTGCTGTACAGTGAAATGCAGGGGGTGAAGTTTCACCCCCTTTTTAGTTTCTGTTAATATTTCATAGAAAAGAGCACACATAGACTGGCAGACAAGGGGGTATTTGCTACTATTCAGCAATGGTACCTCCATTTACAGCTCAGAGTTTTTTTAAAAAAAACAAAGGAATTTATTCATGTAAAAAGGGAGAATGTGTGCTCAACACTTTTCAGCAACAGTCTCATCTGAAGGGAGCGAGATAATTAAGAAAGGCAAATCAATCATGTTACTAATGTTTTGAGTTATAACTTAGAATGTTTTGCTTATGATTGTGTGTTTTATACCTTCTTTGGCAAAGGCCCAAATCCTTGCCCATCCCACGGGCCATGGGCACAGCCAAGGTTTTGACCGAATTTTCCGGTCCATTACCGTTGATGGGTTAGCAATTTGAACTAATCTTCTCTGGCAGAATGGATGCAGGCCTGCAGTTTAGACTTTGCTAAAAGAAGCCCTGTCTGCTAGAACATTGTGTTCCTATTTGGGTATATACATTTAGGATATATATGTGTGTGTATATAGAGAGACTAGTACCGCAAGAAGCAAATGTATCAATAGCAAAATAAATATTTTTTTGCAAGAATGAAAAATAAATACTGTGACAAAATTGCCTATTGTTCCAGTTAGGGGTGGCCGGGTGGGCATAGGTTAGAAAAAAATTGGTTCAGTCTCTCGATCATTTGAAAATTTCAGCCATCTAAAACTAAAACTGAAGACTGAAATAATGAAGACCAAGCTATTTGGTTTCGATTATTTTGGTTCGTCTTACAGTCATGACCGAAATGGGTGACCAATTCCAAGATATCAAGAAATAACGAAAATCACCAATAATTTGGGTAGCAATTTCCATGTTTTATGATATGTTTTGACAGTAAAAAATACAAGATATAACACCAAGTCACAAAGACAACACCATATTAATGTTCAACCGTGATACTTAATAAGCTTGCAGCTTAATAATTCAGACAATTCAATTAACTGAGACAGATGAACAAATTAACCATACTAAAAATGATGAGTACTGAATTTGTGACCGAAATATTTGGTTTTGGTCTCAGAAATTTCGGTTTGGTTTTTCAATTTCAGTCAATAATGTCCACCCCTAGTTCCAGTTTATCAGGTTAACTTTCATGAGAAATGTACATGTAACAAGATAAAACATGAAGAAGTTCAAATAACCCCCTCCCCCACAAACTTTACTTGAAGGTCCACGTAACACCTTGAATTATTAAACAATGTATTGAGTCACATGGTGCTAATAACCCCTTGAGTGATTTTGTTGATTGGTTTTGCCTACATTGTGTGTTGACTCAATGGTTTTTCCATGATGGCATGTTGACTCAATGATTCTACCACATTGGCAAGCTGCTTGTACCAAAATCAAATAAAAAATATATATTAGGAGCAAAGATTGCAAGGATGTTGCTTTTATCTAAACTCATTGGTCATTCTTTTTTCAAGTCATATATGCTCTTTTTTATTTTCCTTATTTGTTTAGTGGTCTAAAGGGTAATATGGCACTGAAAACATTGAGTTAGCTTGCCACGCAGGGAAACCACTTTACACAACTGCTTAGGGGATAATTTGGATCAAACAAGAGTTCGAGTGGCCAGATTGATATACAAACACTCAGGTAAAGTTTGAGGGTATTTGGACTTTGTCCATTCAAACAACATTCCAAAGTGGCTATTAATTAGTGCTATATGTACTTGATAAACGGAATTGCTAGTATAGAACTGTCGAAACTTGGTTTCGGCAATATATTTTATGGGGTCGCAGTCGAGATCGCCAAGCACAATGGGTTAGGAGAAAAAGAAGATTTAGACAGGTTCAGGCCCTCTCGTGAGGTAATACCCTACTCCTGTTTTGGTGGATTCGATCCGCCGAGTGTCTTTATTGATCTCGTGATCTAAAGCTGAGAGCTAAAAGCTGAAATCCTATCGGAATCTCTGATCTAGAATCTGATATCCCTCAAGGGACGCCCCTTACCCCCCTTATATAGTCTTGGGAGGAAGGGTTTACAAGTCGGAAACCCTATCTTATTCTAAGACGGATTCCTCAATCTTACCAAACCGTGACTATAGGCCGATTGCCTTATCTCTATCGGCAACCGTAACACCTAAGTCAAGTTCGGCTTACAGATATAGCAGGCGCAATCTATCCCTACCTCCAGTCGGATAAGCTTGCCATGTGGATACCCGATTGCCACAATCTCCACAGTAGCCCCCGAGTCCTTTTCAGTCGACGAGACAACTCAGCTTCAGACCAAAGCAGCACTCAACCAAAAAATCTCTTTGACCGAGTGCTTTTGGCGCCGAGTGATTCCATCATCTCTGCCTGAATCTTCCCGAGTGGCTCCAAAGACTGTGAAGGGCTGGAAAATATCTAAAAATTCTCAAAAATAAATATCTAGGTGCATCTCCGATGCACCTAATTAGTGTAGCCCCCTATGTGGTTAGTCAAAAAGACTAAGCATATAGTCAAGAACTATAAAAATCATTCTTATATAGGTGCTTAGCTCATGCTAAAGCAACCTCATCACTCGGCAAGCTCGTGCTTATCCGAGTGAATTTGCCCGAGTCATCTCGGAACAAATAACTCAATCAACCCTCGTGGGTGAAAAGCACTCGGTAAGCTCATGCTTATCCAAGTGGATCTGCCCGAGTCATCTCGGAACAAATATTTCAATCATCCCTCATGGGTAAGAAATCAATTCGCTCGGTAAGCTCATGCTTATCCGAGCTGATCCTCCCGAGACATCCCGGAAATTTGCCCGAGTCATCTCGGAACAAATAATTCTCTTATAAATGCTTAGCTCAAGCTAAAGCAATCATAGAAAATCACATCACTCGGCAAGCTCATGCTTATCCGAGTAGTTCGCCCGAGTCGTCTCAGAACAAACAATTTAATTAACCCTTATAGGTAAGAAATTAATTCACTCGGCAAACTCATACTTATCCGAGTTGATTTTCCCCAGTCATCTTGGGACAAAAAATTTAATCAACCCTCGTGGGTAAAAACACTCGGCAAGCTCATGCTCGTCCGAGTTAACTTGTCCGAGTCATCTCGGGACAAATAATTTAATCAACCCTCATGGGTAAAAACACTCGGCAAGCTCATGCTCGTCCGAGTTAACTTGTCCGAGTCATCTCGGGACAAATAATCTAATCAACCCTCGTGGGTAAAAAACACTCGGTAAGCTCATGCTCATCCGAGTTAACTTGTCCGAGTCATCTCGGGACAAATAATTTAATCAACCCTCATGGGTAAAAAACACTCGGCAAGCTCATGCTCGTCCGAGTTAACTTGTCCGAGTCATCTCGGGACAAATAATCTAATCAACCCTCGTGGGTAAAAAACACTCGGTAAGCTCATGCTCATCCGAGTTAACTTGTCCGAGTCATCTCGGGACAAATAATTTAGTCAACCCTCATGGGTAAACAAATTTTCAGTCATCGAAAAATACGACCAAAATATTAAATAGCTCCGCCATAATATTGGTCTTAATCTAAAAAGATCTTCACCAAGGTGGAAAAATAGCATTGATATAATCATTTAATCAAATGCTTAGAAACCAAACAGTCCTGTCATCGGGACACCATGAAAAGCTTAACTGTTTGTCACCTTTCAAATTGCATCGTGCCAACTTCTTATGAAGTTATGCAAACCGCGGTATGAAAGGATTTTAAAGGTATTGGGCTATGTGACACGTGCATATTGCCAAGGCAAATCTGCTTAAGTCCATCCACTTAAGTCCCTAAGGACACGTGTCAAGCCACACCTTAGCGGGCCGCAAGTCTCTCATGGGCTCGGCCCAATCACGAGACGACTTAGCAAAAACCCTCAAGTCTTTTTACGAAGCTTCGAGGTCGTCCCCGCCACTTCATCTAATCATCTTGGTCTCTTTATGCCTCCGATGTGAACTTGTAGGTATCTAGCTTATTTATGTTGATGCCTTGACCTGAGTCTTCATAGAAAATTTCTTAAGTAATTTTCGTCCGACTGTCACCAAGCCTAAAACTTGATTAGATCATCAAAAAATTCTCAGTCCTTATCTATTGAACTCGAATCAAAACAATAAACAATGATAAACTAAATATAAACAAGTTATCAAAGAAAAAAAACCATGCTTTATTGACACGTATGCGCCCCATTGTCAACTCAAGAAGTCATCTTGCTTGAGGTTGACAATCGAGAACAACATAAAACTTACGGCAATTTAAGCATAGTATCGTCGAAGATGTTCAATATTCCGGAGTTATCCACCATAGATCCATCTTCGCGCTTTAGTCGAAATGCTCTTGGCCGAGTCACCTCAGCGATTATGTATGGTCCTTCCCATAGTGGAGATAATTTGTGATGGTCCTTGATGGTCTGGATCTTGCGTAGAACCAAATCATCGACAATGAAAGCTCGCGCCCGAACATTGCGACTCTGGTATCTTCTAAGTCCTTGAAGATATCTTGCCGACTGGATCAAGAAAGATTTTCTTCGTTTTGGCGTCGCCTTGTCCCGACTTGGCTATCCTCTTTGTAGAAATTTCACCCTCTTCAGATGTTGATGTAGCCAGTCGGATTTCTTCCTAGCCACGTGATCTCTCACAAGATTGGGCCATATCGCAGCTTTCTTCGTCGCAGGTGAAGGCTTGTTTGACGTCGCTGCGCAGGGTGATGACGCCGTTAGGGCCAGGCGTCTTCATGCAGAGGTAAGTGTAGTGTGGTATCGCCATGAATTTGGCGAGTGCAGGCCTTCCGATGATCACGTGGTAGGCCGTCTTTGAAGTCGACCACCCCGAAGGTGGTATTCTCCGTTCGGAAATTCTCGCGAACTCCGGAGGTGATTGGAAAGGCGATGTGCCCGAGTGGTGTGGGCGACAGCCCCGGGATCACTCCGTGGAAGGGGGTGAGCTTGCCTTCAACTCGGTTCTCGGGATTTGTATCCCATCCGGGTCTTGGCGAACAAGTAGATTGAGGACGCCGCCCATCAATGAGGACACGCTTCGGCTTGATGTTCGAACCACCGGGTCAAGTACCAAGGGATACGCCTGGGTGAACCACTCGGTCGGGATGATCCGAGCGATTAAACGTGATGGCCACCTCCGACCATCGTAGATGTTGTGGGACTTCGGGTTGTGCTTGCGTTGACCTCGCGGTCCATCGGCTTTTGCTTCCTCTTGGACTCATAAGCCCGCGGCCCCGAATATGTGATTCGGCTCGCCCACGTGGCCTTGAAAAGGCTCCGAATTTCCGCGGGTTGTTCTTCTTGGTTCCCGATGGACCGATTTCATTAGTCGGCTCCTTGTTTAACCGTGCCGCATATTGCTCGTGAATTGCTTGTAGATGATGCGTGCACGAGCGTTCACGATCGTTCATGATCGTGTCGTAAGCCGCAACTCGGCGACGGTGTTGAGAATCGATGTTGTGGCAACCAGGTCTTCGTGCGGCGCTTGCGATCTTTCGAGCCCGATTGCTGCGCGTTATCCTTCCTCGGATGCCGGCTTCCTTCCGAGTGCTTGTCATCCCTTTTGTCGAGCCGGTCTTGGCGTGCCGCCTTGATTGCATCGTTGGACTTGGCGTAGGAGTTCGCCGTCTCGAACATTTGCTTCACCGTCTTCGGTGGTTTACGCCCGAACTTCCCGATGAGCAACTCATCACGGACTCCCTTCCGGAAGGCGGCGATGATGATGTCATCGGTGATGTTCGGGATCTTGTTGCGCTTCTCGGAGAAACGACGAATATAATCCTTCGGGGCTCGTCCGGCTTCGGATGACGTTGTAAAGGTCAAAGTGTGTGCCGGGCCTCTCGAAGGTTCCTTGGAAGTTGGCGATGAAGTGGTCCCTCGGCTCGCTCCATGAGCCGATTGAGCCTCTTGGCAGCTCGTGAGCCAATTTCGGCCGAGTTTGCGAGGGCCACGGGCGGTAATTGGCCATAGCCTTGTTGTCGCCACCGCGCGCGATGGCGAGGGTGTATAGAGTTAGCCAAGATTCGGGGTCGGTCTTACCGTCGTACCTTTCAATCCCGTAGGCTTGAAGCCACTCGGCCGGTGCACTCGGCGAAGTTCCCGAGTGAAGGCTGGTACTCCGTCGTCGCCGCTATCGGGTGATCCCCTCCGATCTTCCCGAGTGCGTCGGTCGCGTTCCTGGTAGCGGCGATCGAGGACTTCCCGCAGATCACTCGGCGGGGTCTTCGGTTGGCGGTTGGATAGCCGGAACCGTTGCGACGGGCTCGGTGGTGGACGGGAGGACGTCCGTGTCGTTTGTCGCGGAGTCGGCCGTCCGCTCCGGTACTTCAGCGTGGACTCGCGAGGTGGGCCTCTTGGCACAGTCGTCGACCGAGCCGGCTCGGGCCTCCTATAGTCTCCCGACTTCGAGAGTGGAAGCCGGCTCTTGTCCGGCGTTTCGGCCACGATTCGTCGGTCTTCGTGCCGAAGTGGTGAGATGGTCGTTCGCCGTGGCAGCGACGATGGTCTTGATCTTGTCGAGTATTGGAGTCACGTTGGCCGGAGCCGTCTCTATGACGGCGTCCAAGAGCGTGAGTGCGGCGACGCGCTTCGCGTGGTGTGCGGAAGATATTGGTGTTGCGAACCCGTGTTTGGAGTATGGCCTCCGGCGGATCGTCCGCGCACATAGATCCCGCTTCCTCTTGTCGGCCTCGTCCTTGCGTTGTTTCTCCTCTTCGGCTGTCTTGCGCACGAGCTCCACCCGGCTCGCTCTTCTTCGACAAGCCTTCGGCCATGGCGAGTCGGACTCGTCGGGCTCGGCCATGAGGACGTCAGCACTTCGGCTCGTAGTCCATGCGGCAGTCAGAGTTGTTGGCTTCGTCAGAAGGGATGCCGTAGAGGTTGTCGAAGCCGGCGGAGCTGAGGTATCCGTCGAGCTCCGAAGATGAGCAAGAGCCGAATGACGGGAGGATGACGGCGACCTCCCTTGATCCTGGGTAACCTGGATCTGGATCGTTCCAGTCCGAGTCGGAGCTTGGGGGATCAGGCTCTTCCGAGTGGATCCTCGCCAACTCGGGGGAGAGCAGTTGACTGTAGATCTTGGCGACGTTTGGTAACCCAAACGGCACCGAAAGGTCTTCAGCCGAGTAGATTGCTTCCGTCGGGGAGGCAAGAAGATTGGCGCAGATCTCGGCGGTATTCGGTGATCCGAATGGCGCTGAGTGAAGTCCGTCGTCGGAGAAGGTGGATCGCATCTTGGTCTTCAAGATGTTGTCGAAGATCTCGGCGCTGTTGGAGAGCCCGAACGGCGCCGAATAGGTTGTTCCCTCCGACTGGTTCGAATCCGAGTCGAGGGAGGAGTCGCCGGCGAAGTTGGCGGCGAAGTCGCCGAGTCTTGAAGGAGATCCCATCACGCTTGTCGGCGAGATTGTTGAAGAAGTCTCGACGCGCGGCCCCCTACCTGGCGCGCCAACTGTCGAAACTTGGTTTCGGCAATATATTTTATGGGGTCGCAGTCGAGATCGCCAAGCACAATGGGTTAGGAGGAAAAGAAGATTTAGACAGGTTCAGCCCTCTCGTGAGGTAATACCCTACTCCTGTTTCGGTGGATTCGATCCGCCGAGTGTCTTTATTGATCTCGTGATCTAAAGCTGAGAGCTAAAAGCTGAAATCCTATCGGAATCTCTGATCTAGAATCTGATATCCCTCAAGGGACGCCCCTTACCCCCCTTATATAGTCTTGGGAGGAAGGGTTTACAAGTCGAAAACCCTATCTTATTCTAAGACGGATTCCTCAATCTTACCAAACCGTGACTATAGGCCGATTGCCTTATCTCTATCGGCAACCGTAACACCTAAGTCAAGTTCGGCTTACAGATATAGCAGGCGCAATCTATCCCTACCTCCAGTCGGATAAGCTTGCCATGTGGATACCCGATTGCCACAATCTCCACAAGAACTTTGTAAGTCCTAGAATGACACCATTAGAAATCGCAAAAGTAAAAAGGCAAAATACAAAAAAAAACATGTGAAACGGGTGTCATCGAACCTAACCCGCACAACTCAAAGTGGCACGCGTACCACACACCATGCATGAGTTCAGTCCCCCACAAGCTAGTATTGTGTCACCCATGAGTCCATCTCCCATACCAAAAGGCTTGGGTTGTTTCTGAAAAGAAGTAACGCTAGAATTTAAGGCTCGTTGGACCTATTATCCCCTTCGCGTTCTCCATTTTGTTCGTGAAATCTCTCCCTTTGCCCACACAAGCACACCCCAAACCCCACGAAACCATGTCACCCCCGTCGCCGGTAATCCCTTCCATGGCGGAGGGCTCTTCCAAGTGAGTACACCGGCCTCCCTGAGCCGTATATTGTCCTTTTTTTGTTATCTCTCAGTCTTCGATTTGTTGGATTTGTGTTTTGGGAAAATTCTAACGGGTTATTTGTTTTGAATTTGGTTTTGGACGCAGGACTTCCCCTACCAAAGGAAGCTTGTTATCGGGGGATCCTAATGTTGTCGAGATGTCGGCGGCGATTCTTGGATGGAGTTACGCTTGCCGAAATGGAAGCGAGCTAGGTGATGCAATAAGATCCTCTTTTGTTTTAGTTTTTTGTAGCACCTTAGGATGCACATGAGTCATCTGTTACTTTTGATCGAATTAATCACAATATATTATTATATTACACATGGTAGTATGAGTGATAGGATTTCCAAAAGGGTAACATTGTAGTTGAAATGTGTGGAGATTGGGGATGAATCAACATGTCATATGTCACGTTAAAATAGACGAATGATCAAAATTATCCTATCCTAAGCCCCAAAACAATGTCATAAATATCTATTCTTCTTTTGTCAATTTAGTTCCCGATGTTGGGCTCACTTGGGATTGAGGCCCTGTTTAGTTGTTGTAAACTTGTGTAAACTTTTGGGATTTGGGTTGCTTTTTGGGATTTTGCAACTAAACAGATAGGTGTAAACAGGGCAGGTAAAGATTTTGGATTTGGGAGGGTTTTGGCCCAAAAAGGCGAAATTTTCTCTCGGTAACAGTGCATCCCATCCCTAACCCTCCCCGCGCCAGCTCTCTCCCCCGGCCGCACAGATCTGTCGCTCGCCATCCCCCTCTCACGGGCGCGCCGACTGCCGCCGCCGCCCCCGAATCTCCCTCGGGCGCCGCCGTCGCTTGCCTTCCCATCTTTGCCGCCGGTCGCCATCCCAACCCTGCCACCTCTGCCGTCGGCGCCGGAGTCCCCGCCGTTCTCCGCGCCGGCATCCACGTACTCGACTCGGCGCCATCGGCTCCTCTTGTTCGGTGCCGTCATCTCCTTCCTCTTCTCACTCCCCCGGCCGCGCCGACTCCGCCCGCCGCCCCCGAATCTTACTCGGGCGACGCCGCCGCTTGCCTTCCCATGTGTGCCGCCGGTCGCCATCCCAGGCCTGCCACCGTCGCAGTCGGCGCCGGAGTCCCCGCCGTTCTCCGGCCCAGCATCCCCGTACTCGACTCGGCACCGTCGGCTCCATTTTTTTCGGCCCGGCATCTACTTCCTCTTCTCACTTCCCCCACGAGCGCCATACCAAGGCACCGCCGCCCCACCCGAGAGCATATTCCGCCGCCTCACCACAAGCCTCTCCCGCCGGCCTGAGTTGATTCCCTCTTCACCTCTCCAGATCCGCGCCGCGTTCAGTCCATCTTCCTTGCTCCAGATCCACCGCCGCGTGGAGGATGTCCGCCTACGGCCAAGACGACCAGTATGGACACGACTCCAGCTACCTCAATGAGGATGAGTACGGCAACGGGGAGCGCACGAGAGATTTCCTTTCACAGCCAAATACATATTCCAGCGCCGGCGGATATGGTTACCTCCCTGACGCTGCTAGCCGGGTTCCTGGCGCTCCTAGGTCGGGGATGGAGGCGCTCGACCTCAATGGCGGCCAAGGGTGGCCTGGAATGGGTACATACGAGGGCATCCTTCGCTCCGAACGTCAAGAGGGAGGCAGCGACACCAGCATTCACCACCCCCATGTTCGTGTCCCTCACCGGAGCGGGAGCCGTACACTCGGATTGCGCGGGGCTCGCAACGCTATTCGAGTAGAGCCTCAACTGGATCGGGGCCAAGCCGGAGGGCAATTGAGGCGTGGATCTGCATGTAGTGCGCTGGGAGGATCAAGGGGCGCGCTTTACGTCGACCTCCGGCTTCGATAACCTCCCATTGGTACAGCGACGACGTCACCGACGCTCAAGTTCCGGTAAAATTTCTCACCCCTTTCAATGAGAACTTTCGGTAAATGGTTGTATTTCTTATTTGATTGTGTGGATGAGAAAGCTGCTTGTGTCGCATGGTTTCTTGCTGATCTCGATTTCTCCAAGCGAAGATACTAACCGTTTCTCTAGTTGGTGGTCCAAGGCAGTAAGAGCTGTTGATAAGGAATCAAAGAGACGGCTCAATTCACTCATTATTCTTGTTGATTGGGAAATATGGAAGCATAGAAATGATTTTGTGTTTAATGGGGTTGATCCTAGTGTTGTGGCTATCATCCAAACGGTAGTTAATGAGTGTGGTCTTTTGTGCATGGCTGGAGCTTCTAAGTTCAGTGAGTTTCTTAGTAGGTCACTCACTCTGGTTGCGTAAGGTCGTGTTGAGTTAGTTTTGTTTAAGTGTAAGACTTGTATGTTTGTGGTGAGTGGGGGCGTTTCAGCTTCCCTCGTTTGTTTTCTTCGCTCTTAATGAAATGATCCACAGCTCTCATGCGTATTCAAGAAAAAACTCAAAAGGGAGATGAAGAGAGAGGGAGGGAGATTTATGGATTATATGGTGTAGAGCTGTCCTGTGTTGATAGTATGATATGTGGTAGTATTTCTGAGTTCTTATTTAGTATTTGTTTGTAAATACAACAAGCCGAGCTAGGTAGGTGGTAGCAGAGGCAGAGATTGTGCTCTGCTGATTAGATATTGAACCCCCTTCATGACCTTTTATTCATGCCCATTTAATTAATGGTTTGATTATGCGGGCCTTTAGCGGCCCATGTGTTCCACTCCTGTGTTCGAGCTGCTTGCCGAGAATGTCCTGGTTAACTGGTTTTCATGTGGAATTGACCCGTTCAATTTTTTTTACTGGTCATTGCATGTCTTTGAAGCAAATTGAGCTGTTTGAGGTTTCTGTTTGAGGCTGTCTGATTTTCTTGCTAGGGCTGGGTCAAGGTAAACTAGCCTAAAGATAGCAACTCGAGGCTTGAGGGATTTGTGACAGATGATACCGGCTAGTCCCTGAGAACCTAATCTAATGTTTCCAATTAATCTTGGTAACACTTTGAATAAATAAGATCCTATCCAAACTCCATTGTTTATCAAGGCTTTAGGCACAAATCATATGCAAACCAGCAGCTATAATCTAATCAGTGATTAGGAGGCCTAGACGACATTAGGTGGTGCGCCCTTTAGAACATTGATCCTACCAAAATCAGTGTGTTGACTGTACTTGATAGCTTAATCTGCGCTAGATATTAGCGGATAGATCCTATCCTCTCTCTAGCTTGTTGCAACCCTAGTGTGCCATCTTGGCCGTAATGGAATGCATGTCTATTGCTGGCTGCCAGCTATGGCATGTACATGTGCAGTAGTTTATCCAATTACGATCCTTTTTTAAAATAGTCGTTGCATAAGTTGATCTACAAAGATTTATTGCTACAATTCTACAATTTCTGTTAACAAGGTAAGAAATGTGTGTGTAGATGAACTGAGGAAATCCCTGTGGCCAGTCTTCAATGTAGTAGGGTAGCAAATATGTACATGAACAAAGTAAGAAATGCAGTGTGCTATCGAGATTGTCCCAATTTATTTTGGCCTGCATATTTTTGCATTCTATAGTCCTGCTCACCAGTCACCGTAGCATCTATTCTCTTGTGGTCACTGACAATGATTACCAATTACGCAGAACATTGCTGATAAATAATCAAGACTGAACAGTTGAAGATTGTTCATAGCCTCCCCAGCTAGCCAATAAACACCTAATGAATGCTTTGAACTGTGATGTGAACTGTGAACTGTGAACTGTGATGTACATTTTTTTGTCAACTGTGAACTTGAGTGAACTGTGAACTGTGAACTGTGTACTGTGTACTGTGAACTGTGATGTGAACTGTGAACTGTGAACTTGAGTAAGATAACATTTTTTTGTGCTGTGAACTGTGATGTACTATTGGTTAAACTTTTTTTGTGTTGTGAAATGGGCTGTACTAGTTTTTAAACAGGTTTTTGTGCTGTGCACTGTGCTATACTAGTGTTTAAACATTTTTTTGTGCTGTGAACTGTGCTGTACTAGTGTTTATACATTTTTTTATGCTTTACTAGTGTTTAAACTTTGATGTGAACTGTGCTGTTCATGTGCCAGAACTTGAACTATTTATTTGTGATTTATGTGGTTAAAACATCAGTTATGTGCCCGATCAACCATATTTGATCTTTTTAATTCTTACAATAATACCAATTCTATTTTAGGCTAGGAACGACAGGGCACAGTGGTCAGATGATAACACTAGCAATTTTTGTGAAATTTGGTGTGATCAAATTGAAAAAGGAAATTGTATGAGGGGTACCATGAACAAGCAAGGGTGGAAGGAGGTAGTAGAGAGGTATTATTTGGCCACCAATTTGGTTCATGATAAAGAACAATTTGGGAACAGGGATTAGGCAATTGAAGGGACTTTGGGCATTTTGCAATAAATTGCGGGGTGACACCGGATTAGGTCGAAAAGAGGATGGAACTGTTGATGCTACCGATGATTGGTGGAAACAGAATACTCGGGTAATTTTTTTAACTTGGTCCTTTGTTGTTTTAAGTTATTCTAGCCTTACATAATGTAATAAAATTTTTTTGTTAATCAGGGCAAACCTGAATGGAAGAAACTGAAAAAAGGTTGGCCTTCTTATTTGGATGAGATGGATAGGATGTTCACTGGTGTTGCAGTTGATGGCTCAACTTCATTTGTACCTGGGCATACTATTCATGTTGAGGTGGATAGTGAACATGAAGAAGATGACGAAGGCATGCAAACCACTCCAGTCAGTAAAGGCACCAAAAGAACAAGTAGCACTAGCACCACAGCATCTAGTCCCAACAAGAGGTCGAAGAGCCCAGCAGTAAGGGCTATGGACAACAACATGAGGGAATTTAACAGGATTCAACTTAACAGGAATCTGATGATGCAGGAACTTTGGGACAAGAGGCAGCAAGCCATACTAGACAGAGAAAAGGCCAAGGAAAAGAAGATCAACTATGTTCAGGAGTTGGCTAGAGAGTGTGGTGCCACCGAAGAAACGCCTATGTTGTGGCTAGGTGTGCTCAAGATCATCCTACAAGAACCAGTCATGGACTTTTTCATTGAAACCAAAGTTGAAGGAAGGATGACCATAATTAAGCACTATGCTGGGGTTGACAACTAGTTTATTTAACAATATGTCTAGTCTATGTGATTTGAACTTAATTGTATCAGTTATGCCATTTGAACTATGTGGTTTGAACTATGTTTCTTATTTGAACTGTGTGGTTTGAACTATGTTTCTTATTTGAACTTAAATTAATCTTGTGATGAATGAACTATGATGAATGTTTCCTTGCAAAACGACTGATTTATTGCCTTTTTTTTTGGACAGGAGAATAGTGAATCAACTGTCATATGCCAATATGATATTTATGATGATGAATACGAGGAGGAATTCATGAATTTCTTTTTTGAAGAGGAAGATATTCAATACATGTACGGTATGTATGAGTATGCTTTGCATGTTGACAAGTACTACAATAGGGCTGATTACAGGCAAGTAACCATGAGTGGTTTAGATTGGGTTGAGAGGAAACTGACAAATAGAAACGCATGCTACAACATGTTTAGAATGAACCCAACAATCTTCTATCGACTACATGATGTGTTGGTCGAATCATATGGACTTAAATCAAGTTGCAGGAGTAGTTCAATTGAAGCTCTAGCAATGTTCCTTTGGATGGTTGGAGCTCCACAGTCTGTTAGACAAGCTGAGGATAGATTTGAGAGATCATTAGGCACAGTACACTCTAATTTTGAGAAAGTGTTGGAATGTGTTGGTAAACTAGCTGCGGACATCATTAAGCCGTTGGACCCACAGTTCACATCGACTCATTCTAGGCTGGAAAACCGTAGGTTCTATCCCTTCTTCAACAACTGTGTAGGAGCAATAGATGGCACTCACATACCTTGTGTGGTGCCAAATAATTTGATGGTTCAACACATGTGTCGCAAGGGAATGACGACGCAGAATGTGATGGCTGCTTGTGACTTTGACATGAGATTCACATTCGTTCTTGCTGGATGGCCTGGATCTGTGCATGACATGAGAGTTTTCAATGATGCCATGACAACGTACAACCATGTCTTTCCACATCCACCGACAGGTACACTATTTAGTTTATTAATTTTGGGCCTTCTAAACATTTGTGTGTTGAAACTGACGTTTCTTTGATGTTTGTAGAAAAATTTTATCTTGTGGACTCCGGCTATCCGAACCGTCCAGGTTACCTTGCGCCATACAAGGGAACCAAGTACCATCTTCCGGAGTATCGAGACGGCCCGGAGCCACAAGGTAAAAAGGAGATATTTAATTATGCTCATTCATCTCTTAGAAATGTCGTTGAAAGGTCGTTTGGAGTGTTGAAGATGAAGTGGCAAATTTTGAACAAGATGCCAAGTTATCCACCTCATAAGCAAACACAAATCATCGTTGCATGCTTTGCGCTACATAACTTCATTAGAATGAGTGGACTAGTTGATAAAGACTTTGATTTGTGTGATCGTGATCCGGAATATGTGCCTCCCGAAGCCTGCGCCAATCAACCACGAGGTAGTCAAGCGCCTGATAGGGATGATTCTTTGATGATGAATGCATTTCGTGACTCGATTGCCATTGGGTTGTTAAATCGGCAATGACATTTTCAGATATTATGAGGACGTATGGTACAACTTGCAAAATTTGTACGTGTTGTAATAAACTATAAACAATGTCTGTGCTAGTTTTATGATTTATTATACTTTGTTCAAGTATACTTTGTTGTTTGTTGGTGAAGGTTAGTAGAGAGGACAAAAAATGGCAGCATGCACTTATGCATGCATTTGCATGCAGCTCAATCAATGAACTAAATCATGCATTTATTAGGGGCAATTATGTCTTTATTACAACATCCAAAAAAATTACACATACAACTAAACACCTACTCTAGTGTAAAGTTTACACCCAAAAACTTTTGGGTGTAAAGTTTACATCCAAAATGAGCAACTAAACAGGCCCTGAATTGGAATTTGGTGCAGGACTTCCATGCTATGATTCAAACTCAGAGGACATCCTTTCCTCATCCTTGTTTCATGGAGCTTTTTCTACTGGCTGCTTGAATATTTGAAAGGAGAGAAATGGTCTAATTTTTAATGGCATTTTGCCCTTTATTGCCTCTTGGAAAAGAAATTTGAAGATTGATCTAAGTCTACATTTACTTAGACTCAGGGTTATTCATAGACCATTGGTTCAATCATGGATTGATCTTTTGTAACACACTCTCTTTCCTTTTTTTCCTCCTTTTTGTCTTTGTGTACATAAACGTCTAAAAATTAATATATGTCGTAAGGGCCTCCCTCACTTTGGTTTGATCCAAAAAAAACTTATACCAATCACATCAGCCGATAGTTCTGTTATTTAATAAGTTCTATAGGAAAGACATATTCCCAACAATTCTCTTTCACTCTATAGTCCAGGGTTAACAATGTCGCTTGCATTAGCTTGAATCATTTAGCGAATGCAGATGGCATAGGCTTCACTTGATTGGTAGACACCAATGATTATTGTGATGATGCGTTATGAGGACTCATGCATCCCTACACAATTTATAGAAACCTAGAAGGCCCACGTGTGGTTTTTCACCTTGCAGAGCCTTCAAGGATTCACTCTTGAAATGCCATTAGATCATATCTAACCTATAAAACTAGTGATATTCACCCCCAATTAACTACTCCAAATCACTCTCAGTCCAGAGTTCAAAGGGCCGACATCAACGTGCTCCTAAACAACTGACCATGCCTTGTCCTACCCAGTGTTCTAAAAATCAGAAAAAATCGGCCGACTAGTCGGGACTAGTCGGTCTCGGCCTAGTCCCAACGCGATTTGGCCCAAGTTGGACCCCTAGTCGGCTGGGTCGACTAGTCGGTCCTAGTCGGTCAACATGGCCCGTTAATCGGTCGTTTTTGCCGAATACGCCAGCGATTAATCACCCGTGGACTCTGGCGGTTTGGCCTGGCTTAGAGTTTCTCTGAATTTAGCGTTGCGGTCACATTCGTTCGCAATTCACTCGAGCCGTCGAGTGAGACCGAGATCCCTCCCGTCTCCCTACACCGCCTCCAGCCCGCGTGCGCGTCGCCTCCAGTCAACGGGCGCGCCACCGCCAGCCCTCCTCCCCCGTGCGTCGCCTCCAGTCGCCGCGCGCGTCGCCAACAGCACCCCCCTGTGTTGCTGCCACGTGCGCCGCTGCCAGGCCACGCGTGCGCTGCCGCCCTCTGCCCCGCGCTGCTACTGGGCATTGGCTAGCTGTTGCTCTCCCCTCATCTCGGTAAGTTTCAGTTTCATCTTCTTCCGTTCTATGATCTTGAGTTCTTGACTTTTGTAAATTGTAATCTTCTAGTTCTATCATGATTATTGATATCATCTATAGAGTAGATTCAAAATTACAAATACAACCAAATGTGAGAATTCGGAGTATCAAGTGATCATCATATGGAAAATCATCACAAGGTAATAAATACACTATATTTTTATTGACTTTTCATGTTAAAAATAGAGTATAGTGTCAGAAGTACAATATCTATAAGAAAAAATACGTCACAAACTAAAAAATATATATCTAAACAAGTCGGCCTACTAATCCCGACTAATCCCCGACTAGTCAGCCTAGTCGCTAGTCGGCACCTAGCCGACCGACTAGCGACTAATGCCTTCTTGAACATTGTTCCAGCCGATATGTGCTTTAATCTTTAAATCAATGTTATATATCATCATGTTATTGTCAGTCGATAACCTTTATATAGATGTATGTTAAGTACACACCCGATGGATCAAGACTCTTAACTACATTGGTTGATATCAGCATCGGCTGTCGACCAATCGGCTGTTCTGGATATTAGCCGATCGGCTTATACATTTTATAATCGGTTGCTTTACATGATTTATGAGTGGCAGGATCAAACTGACTGGCACGCCCGTGCTTCATCGATTCTAGGACCTGCACTGAAGCTAAGCAGATCTCTCATGCCGACGTGATGATTTTCCTCGTCAACAATTGTAACACCCTGAGGTGTTTTCCCCTTTTAAAAATCCAAAAGAAAATCGTAAAAGAAAATTGTTGGAATTAACTGGAGAGAACAAATAATTTTAAAAACCAAATGCTGAATGGAAATGGCATGGTAGGATTTTTCCTAAATTCTACATGTCAAAATACACTAACAGGATTTTTAGTGGAATTTTCAGAGCACAAGAAATATTTTTTTAACCAATTAAAACCAAAATCAAAATTAATAAATCCAGGGAAAATCAGTTTCTCTCTCCTCTGTCCTTTCCCGCCCATTTTCGGCCGTGGGCCGCCGGCCCATCCTCTCCCGCACGTGCCAGCCGCTCGGCCCAGCCGATCAGGCCGACGACCCAGCCGATCCCGCCCACGCGCCGCTCTCTCTCCTCTCTCTCGTGGGCCGGCCGAAGGCCGCGGCCCGTTAAACCCTCGCGCTCGCAAACAAGTCTATATCGCCTCCTCCTTTATCCCGGGACGTCGACAGGTGGGGCCCGCCTGTTAGGCCGTCGTCCCCGACCCTGGCCGCCTCGGCGCCATTTCCGCCGCCTCCCTCCGCTTGGATCTCGCGCACCCGCTTTCCCCGCGCTTCAGGATCCCACCGCCTTAACTCCCCACCATGCCCGTCGGCATTCAAAGCCCCCGGCCGCCGCTCCCGCGCGCCCTAATGGCCAGATTTCATCACCGGCCATTACTTCCCCCAAACTGTGTCGGCGAGAAATTCCGCCCTTATCCGGTCGCCACCGACCTCCCCATCCCCTACTTAAGCACCCCTCCGCCCTCCCCGAGCTCCCCACACCTCTACTCGAGCCCCTCACTCTCTCGACTGTCCTCGCGTCGTGCGCCCAAAATTCAGAGCTCATCGCGGGACTTCGGTTGCGACACCCCAACGTCCCGAGCCATCCCGGACCTCGCCGCCGTCTCCTACCTTCTTCCCGGCACCCGCGCCACCTCGGCCACCCCTCCCGCGAGCTCCCGCCGTCTCCCTCGCTGCTGTCGCCGTCGTCTTCCTCAACTCCGGCAACACCGCGGTGAGCCGCTCCTCCTCGCCCTCTCGGTCGTGCTCGCACCGCTGCTCGGGTGCGCACGGTTCCGCCCGCGCGTGAAGCCGCGGCATCCCGCCGCCCCACGCCGCCGCCCAAATGGCACCGGCCGGCCATCGACCGCCGTGCGCCGCCGCGCCGTACCTCCCGTGCTGCCGCACCCCTTCCCGGCCATCCGATCGGCTTCGTTCGATCGGCGCTGTCCGTCCCCGCTCGCCCACGTGGCGAGCCACGTGGTCGCCACCTCGGCACCACGTGTACACCACATGGTGCACCACCAAGTCCGGCCGTGGACCCGGTCCACCGTGGACCGGCACTCCCGCGGGCCGCTGGCGTCAGCCCTCGGGCGTTGATGTCAGCCCTAGCCGCTGACGCCTCCCCCGGGATTTATTGCGCAATAAATTATTAAGGATTTTTCTGTTTTAGTAAAAAAACCCAGAAAACTTCTAAAAATTATATCTTTTCAATCCGACCTCCGTTTTAGCCCAGTCAAATTTCATTAAATTCATAAAAATACCAAGAATCCATTAAAATGGTTTTGTTCCCTGTTTTAGTAGCTTTTTAGCCTGTTTTGTTGAAGTGCTTGTTTGTCGTGTAGATCCCGGTAGTCCCTCCGTCCCGGTTTACTGCGCAAGTCGTCGCGGAAGTCCCCCAAACCGAAGAGCAAGGCAAGTCATACCACATTATTGATCATATTGCTTCCATTTTGCTAAAACACCAGTTTTATTCTATGAAATTGTATGTATTTTATATTGTCATTTCAGGGAAATAGTACACCTTATGCTTAGTTTATGCCTTAGGTTTGACACCCCAAACCCTTTGATCAAACTTGGAAAAGTAATATGATTAGATTCAGGACTAGGTTATGCTTAGCCTGGCTTAGACTCACTAGCTCACAAATTGGGTCATTCTCACTTAATTTATCTCTCCTGGACTTCTGTTCGGAGGATTAATGATTATAGATTCAGGTGAACCGGACTAATAACTAAAATATGACCAATGGTGGGTTGTGGGCGCTATATTTTTCGTTAGCGGTGCCCATAGCAATTAAGGACCGGTTCACGGGACCCCTCGGGAGAATGACCGTGCAAACCACAAGCCGAAATGGGTAAGGTAGGTCCCGTAGTGTAGCCTCTCCTAGCTAACGGACCCATCGGCAAGGGTGAGCGGGATGGAGTTTCAGTCGGCCCCGGTATAAGGGTTGCTGGGCTGCCGGATTCACCGAGGCACTCGGGGGGGCTGCCCACTCCCAGGGTCCGGGAGTGGGGGCGAAACCTTGGTGGGGTTCGCTTGGTTAGTGGGGGGTTATACGAAAGGTCCTATCACGGTTCCTTCCGGGTACCGCGGTGGTATTCCGGCGCACGGAGACCGTGTTGTGGGCCGTGTCTTGTGGGTACAGCTTGTACACCTCGATCGAGTAAATCTATTCGAATAGCCGTGCCCGCGGTAATGGGGTGATCGACCGAGCTCTCCGTGATTAGTCTCACACTTGTGCACCCTAAGTTTTGGAACATGACTAGTATAGGTGGATGGTTTGGGCATGTCCCAACGTGGGAATAACGTTGGGCAGTGTTGGTTTTCAAAATACTTAAATTACTTATATTATTTCTGTGTTGTTTGTGTTCAAAATTCCCTTTGTTTGGAAAAACCCCTGTCGTTTGCGCAAAAGCAAACCTTAGCCAGACCCTTGTCTCCCCTGCATTCATTCCTCTCCTCTTCCGGTGTGACTTGCTGAGTACGTGGAAGTACTTATCCTTGCCCCTTCACCAGAACCCGAGCCAGAGGTTGAAGACAAAGACGAGGTGGAGTAGGCTTGTCCTCTGGAAGCTGCCTGTGGAGTGGTCAAAGCCGCGTGACCAGCGTCAAGCTTAGGCTTAGGCCCTTTTTCTTTTTCCGCTGCTCTTTTGTAATCTTTTTTATTGTTTCTAAGACGTGGAACTGTAATATCAAAATTGTCGTATGTGTACCCTGGCTGGTCCTGGACAGGGATTTTAATACACATATAGTTTCGGAAATTCGGGTCTGAATTTCCGGGCGTGATAAGTTGGTATCAGAGCCAATTTCCAGACCATAGGAAAAGCCAAACGGAAAAACCCTAGGAGCCTTCTGAATCTTTTCATATGCATAAGCCCTGGCTTTTGAAAATAGTTTCGGGAAAATGGGTCTTGTTTCCTCGGGATTGGGAAAAATTTTAAGTCTCTCTCAAAACATTTTAAAAGCTCGGTCAAGTCTAAGTGATATGATTTTAGAGTTAAAACTTGAAAAAGAATATCTTTTGATCTCTTATTCAGTCGCCAAGTTGGGATTTGCTAAGGGGTCAAAGTCTTATGTCGAGATAGGAGGGAATGGTCGTCAATTTTATATTATAACTAAGCATCTATTTTCCAGCATCATCTAGGGGATGTCCTTAGAAAGTTTTACTTAGCCTCATAAAAATGTTTCTAAAAAACCCTCTTTTCTCGTTTACTTTACTTGAGTCCTTTATCGTTTATCTAACTTGGGTTTGAGCATACATTGATCCCCTACCTTGTCTTCTCTAGATGGCAGGCTGTCGAGTCACCCACAACGGTCAGGGTTTGAAGGGTTTCGTCGCGGAGCTGGCAAGAATGGCCTTGGCAGTAGGCTATCCGGATGCACCTGAGTACACTGTCATCTCACCTTTCGGCAGTGAGTTGCCTCACCAAGTCCGCCTGGAGGTGCACGGGTTCGTCGACACCAACATCCCGAACATGGTGGTCACTGTGTCGGGAGGAACAGATGAGCATGCCTACCAGAGACGGCTTATCTAATGTTGGCTCAGATGAGGGAGATGCAGGACTACCATCTCCGCCATTCTGCCTACCGATACCATCCTCGGCGTGGAACTTCATCAGCAATCAACACCTTCCAATCTGCTGAAGGGGAGAACAACACCACCTTCTCCCACATGAGGACGGTGATCAAAGGGCTGGATAAGATGCATGCAGATCTCCATATGGCGGCAAAGGCTCTGAATGACCAGAAGATCTTAAGGATCAAGAGTTTGAAGGATGAGGTGGATCGACTCAAGAGAGAGATCGCCAGTCTGAAGGGGCTTCCACCTCCCAACATCCTTCGGATAAAGATCACGCCGCGGAAGAACACCAAGGCTCCAATGCGGATGCAGCTGGCGCCCAGGGTTCCACCTCCTGCACCGCCACCTTCCCCAGTCCCCGCCCTAGTGCCAGATCCTGCTCTTGCTCTGGCCCCTGCCCTAAGCGGAGGAGGAGGATGGATTTTGGTGTCCAGTAGCAGCAAGGGCAGTAGTAGCGGCAGCTCCAAGAGCCCCGGACGGAAAGACGAGTTAGCAAGCTCTCGAAGCCGCTCGAAGGAAAAGGAAGACGGGGACTCCCTTGGAAGTGGTTTCGACTCCTCCAACCGCGGAAGCCGTTTCGACCCTTAGAGCGTCGCCACCCTTAGTTTACCATTTTCCTAGTTTTTCTGTTTGCTTAGCTGCTATGTGTTAGGAGTGTTGTGTGTGGGTAGTGGTCAACCTGTATCAAGTGTGGGTATGGGTTGTCCAATTAAGGATGTTGGGTGTGTTTTAAGTGTTTTAAGTAAAGAACAGATCAAAACAAGTAATAAAGATTAACTTCTCTGTCCAATCTGTTTTACTCCTTCTCCCCGCCTTGGTTGTTCCGCTTCTTCAGATGGTGAACACCAGGAATGGCAGCAACAGTACCGAGTCAGCTGAGAACAACACCCGTGCTAATGCCAACAACCCACCCCCTCCACCTAAGAACATCACTCTGGCACAAGTCCTAGCCAACCAGACCCAAATGATGGCTGCAATGATGCAGCAGATGCAACAGCAGCATCAGCAGATGCAGTTGCAAATGATGCAACAGTTTCAGCAGCAGGACCAGCATCAGCACGACCATTTCGCACCACCACCTCCCCCACAAAACAAACTGTCAGAATTCCTTCGTGTCCGACCCCCAACTTTCTCCAGCACCACCAACCCCATGGAGGCTAATGACTGGATCATAGCCATAGAAAAGAAGTTGGACCTTCTCCAGTGCACGGACCAGGAGAGGGTGTCTTTCGCCACCCACCAACTCCAAGGCCCCGCCTCAGCCTGGTGGGACAACTTCTTGGTCACCCGTCGGGCGGACTCACCCGCAGTTACTTGGGCAGAGTTTTGCCACCAATTCCAGAAGGCTCACATCCCCGGAGGGATAGTAGCTCAGAAAAAGAGGGAGTTTAGATCCTTGGAGCAAGGCACGCGAACCGTCACCGAGTATCTACACGAGTTTAATCGCTTAGTTCGATATGCTCCAGAGGACGTACGTACTGACGCTGAGCGTCAAGAAAAGTTCTTGGTCGGGTTGGACGATGAGTTAACAAACAAACTCATCTCTGGTGAATACGCCGACTTCGAGAAGTTGGTCGACAAAGCCATCCGTCAAGAAGACCAACGCAATAAAATGCTCAGAAAACGGAAGGCTACCCAGTTTAGGCCACAACCTCAGCAAGGGAATCCCCAGCGGCCGCGTTTCACTCCGGGTGGTCAGAGTGGACCTACCACTATGATCGTTCGTCAGCATCGCCCATACCATCCCCGAATTTCCAATCCAACGGAAGCCGTCCCGGCGCGCGGATCGGCCCGCGTCGCCCAACAAGCGCGCCGCCACCGCATCCAAGCCAATGCCACCAAAGAAGGACTCGGGATTCAAACCGGCAATTGTTTCAATTGCGGAGAACCTGAACATTTTGCAGACAAGTGTCCAAGGCCAAAACGCGTGCCCAGGTTCATCCAAGCAAGAGTGAATCATGCTTCAGCAGAGGAGGCACAGGACGCACCGGATGTCATACTGGGTATGTTCCCTGTGAACTCCTTTAATGCATCAGTCCTGTTTGATTTGGGTGCAACACATTCTTTCATATCAAAAGCATTTGTGGGAAAACATGGGATGTCGGTGTTAAAACTTAAGATACCCATGCAGGTCCAAACCCCTGGGAACCATTTGAACACTGCCCACTTTTGCGCTTCAGTGGCAATAAAAATCCAAGGATTCCCCTTTCTAGCCAATCTTATCCTTCTAGAATCAAAAGGCCCGGATGTTATCCTTGGGATGGACTGGTTGACCCGTCATAAAAGTCTGATCGATTGCGCAAGCCGCACGATCTCCTTGACCAACGACGAAGGAAAAAAAGTGATTTACCGCTCCCCTAAACCACTGAAGGTAGTGGCAAGTCTGAATCGGATCTGGGCTAAGGAGCAGCCCGAAGAGAAAGAAAAAGATCAGGCGAAGTTAGAAAATATTCCTGTGGTTTGTGAGTACCCGGAAGTCTTCCCAGAAGATCTAACCACAATGCCACCTGAAAGAGAAATAGAGTTTCGGATTGACCTAGTCCCTGGCACTACTCCGATCCATAAGAGGCCCTATAGGATGGGAGCCAATGAGTTAGCAGAGGTCAAAAAAACAAGTAGATGAACAATTCTGAAAGGTTATATCCGCCGAGCACATCGCCAGGGTGCGCGGTCATTTTTCCGGAGAAAAATGATAAGACCAAAAGGATGTGCGTCGACTATCTCGCACTAAACGAGGTCACTATTAAGAATAAATACCCTCTCCCTAGGATTGACGACCTGTTCGATCAATTAAAAGGAGCAAAGGTGTTCTCAAAGATAGACCTACGGTCAGGCTACCACCAGCTAAGAATTCGAGAAGAAGATATTCCCAAGACCGCCTTCATCACTCGGTACGGTCTGTACGAGTGCACGGTCATGTCCTTAGAACTTACAAATGCCCCAGCCTTTTTCATGAATTTGATGAACAAAGTGTTCATGGAATTCCTAGACAAATTCGTCGTGGTGTTCATCGACGACATCCTGATCTATTCGCAATCGGAAGAGGAACATGAGCACCATCTCCGATTGTTACTTGAAACGTTAAGAGACCACCAGCTCTATGCTAAGTTTAGCAAGTGTGCTTTTTAGTTGAAGGAAGTGCAATTCCTCGGCCATATCGTGAATGCCCAAGGAGTCGCAGTGGACCCTTCCAATGTAGAAGCTGTAACCAAATGGACTCCACCTAAAACTATCACCCAAGTCAGAAGTTTTCTAGGACTTACGGGTTATTACCGTCGGTTCATCGAAAATTTCTCCAGAATTGCCAAGCCTTTGACGCAGTTGTTAAAGAAGGATGAAAAGTTTATATGGACTGTCGAGCGTAATCAGAGTTTTGAAACACTCAAGAGAAAACTGGTGTCCGCACCCATATTGATCTTGCCAGATCAAGCCAAGGATTTCCAAGTCTATTGCGACGCATCTCACCAAGGGTTAGGCTGTGTGTTGATGCAAAATGGAAAGGTGGTCGCGTATGCTTCCCATCAGTTGAGACCTCATGAGTCTAACTACCCAACACATGACTTGGAACTAGCAGCAGTAGTTCATGCTCTGAAAATATGGCGACATTATCTCATCGGTAATCGCTGTGAAATATATACAGATCATAAGAGCCTGAAATACATTTTCACCCAACCGGATTTGAACCTCCGTCAGTGACGATGGTTGGAGTTGATCAAGGATTATGATCTCAGTATACACTACCATCCCGGTAAAGCTAACGTGGTAGCTGATGCCCTGAGCCGAAAGAGTTACTGCAACTCTATTCACATAAAAGGGAGATGTGAACAGTTACTACCAGATCTAGAGCGTCTAAACCTGGGAATTGTTGAACCCGGATTTGTGGCCGCTCTTGAGGCCCAACCCACACTCTTAGATCAAATTCGCATAGCACAAGCCTCAGATCCTGACATAGCTGAGCTTAAGAAGAATATGAGAGTGGGAAAAGCTCGTGACTTCACGAAAGACGAACATGGAACCATATGGATGGGCAACAGGATATGTGTGCCAGAAGATAAGGAATTGAAAAAGTAAATCCTTACTGAAGCACATCAGAGTCAGTACTCTATCTATCCGGGAAGTACCAAAATGTACCAGGACCTTAAGGAGAAATTCTGGTGGGTTAGCATGAAAAGAGAGATTGCAGAGTTCGTGGCACTATGCGATGTATGCCAGCGAGTAAAGGCAGAACATCAGAGGCCTGCTGGATTATTACAGCCACTTCAAATCCTGGAATGAAAGTGGGAGGAAATCGGGATGGATTTCATCACCGGTTTACCCCGGACATCGTCGGGACACGATTCTATTTGGGTTATAATTGATCGCCTCACTAAAGTGGCTCATTTTATCCCAGTGCTTACCACCTATACGAGCAGAAGGTTAGCGGAATTGTACCTTGCGAGGATTGTGTGTCTTCATGGTGTATCCAAGAAGATAGTATCTGATCGTGGTAGTCGGTTCACCTCCAAGTTTTGGCAAAAACTACAAGAGGAACTTGGCACCCGGTTGAATTTTAGCACAGCCTATCACCCGCAAACCGATGGTTAGACGGAACGTGTAAACCAAGTTTTGGAAGATATGCTGCGAGCTTGTGCTCTGGACTTCGGAGGAGCTTGAGATAAGAGCCTGCCCTATGCAGAGTTCTCCTACAACAACAGTTATCAGGCCAGTTTGCAGATGACACCTTTCGAATCACTTTATGGACGAAAGTGTCGAACCCCGTTTTTCTGGGATCAGACCGGCGAACGTCAGTTGTTCGGGACTGAAGTGTTAAGTGATGCCGAAGAGAAAGTCAGAATCATAAGAGAAAGGCTGAAAGTTGCACAGTCTCATCAAAAGAGCTATGCAGACAACCGCCACAGAGAGCTAGTTTTCAAAGTCGGAGACTATGTATATCTTCGTGTCACCCCACTTCAGGGAGTGCACCGATTCCAAACCAAAGGCAAGTTGGCACCACGCTATGTGGGACCATATTGGATTCAAGAGCGACGAGGTGAAGTGGCATACCAACTCGAACTGCCACCCACCATGGCAGGAATCCATGATGTTTTCCACGTCTCCCAACTCAAGAAGTGTCTGAGAGTTCCAGAAGAACAAGCCAGTCAAAATCAGATCGAAATCCAGGAAGAGCTGACTTATGTGGAGAAACCAGCATGGATACTCGAAACCAGTGAACGGAGGATCCGGAACAAGGTCATCAGGTTCTGCCGAGTTCAATGGGCTCATCACTCCGAAGAAGAAGCAACCTGGGAGGGAAGATGAGCTAAAGGCCGCCCATCCCTATCTGTTTGCCAGTACCTCCAAATCTCGAGGTCGAGATTCCGTTTAAGGGGGTAGGTTTGTAACACCCTGAGGTGTTTCCCCTTTTCAAAATCCAAAAGAAAATCATAAAAGAAAATTGTTGGAATTAACTAGAGAGAACAAATAATTTTAAAAACCAAATGCTGAATAGGATTTTTCCTAAATTCTACATGTCAAAATACACTAACAAGATTTTTAGTGGAATTTTCAGAGCACAAGAAATATTTTTTAACCAATTAAAACCAAAATCAAAATTAATAAATCCCGGGAAAATCAGTTTCTCTCTCCTCCGTCCTTTCCCGCCCATTTTCAGCCGTGGGCCACCGGCCCGAGCCGACAGTCCATCCTCTCCCGCGCAAACCAGCCGATAGTCACGGCCAAATGGGCCGTGCTCCGCTGGCGGCCTCGGCACGCCGTGAATGCAGCGGCACGGCCGAAAGGCAAACGGCCGTGCCGCACGCCCGGTCCACCCGTGCCGTGCTTGGGCCGGCCGCCGAGCCCACGGGCCGGCACGGCACGGAACGTGCACCGTAGCGGCACGCAAGACGGCCGCAAGACGCCCACGGCACGGCACGACCCGTTTGCATGTGCGGTCGAATGGGAGCGCGACACGTGGCAGGATGGAAGCAAAGCTGCGCAACGGCTCTTCGGCGGTCCAATGGGAGCGCAACACGTTGGAGACCAAATTTCAAATTTCAAATTTCAAATTAGCCGTTGGAGACCAAAAAAATCATAAAAAATTCAAAAAAATTGCAAAAAATTAGAAATTTTGTCCTATAAATAGGGCATGAACCCCAGCAATTTCTCCTCACCCCTCACTTCTCATTTTGTGCTCTCAAGTGCTCTCTTTGCTCTCAAGTGTCCGTTTTTTGATTTTGACAAAATTTGCTCAAATTTTGTTAAAAATCAAAATTAGTTTCGTAGTTCAATAGTTTGATCGCAGAAGTTTGAAGTTCTCGCAGTTGGAAAGATGTAAGTAATATTCAAATTTGTGTATTATTTGTATTGTGTTTATGAATTCAATAAATATTTTACAATTTGTTTATGTCGGTTTAAAATTTCGAATGGATCCGAACTATCCATACCGCGCCGTCTTTCACTTTGGGTGATTTCGACCCCAACTACATGCCGGGGTTTGAAGATGCCTCCGGATCGGCTCCAACTCCACCATCCGTGGAGGAGGTACCGGCTGAGACGGCTACGGTGGCTTCAAAAGGATTATCTCCGGATCCGTGAGCGGAAGTGTTTCGACACGCACTGGCCCGAAAAGATCGAGAACCTCCGGTGTATGGCAACACTTCGACGAGATAAAGGAAACAGCCCCGGACGGAAGGGAGGTATCAAAAGCTCGTTGTAGAATATGTAGGCAAATGTTATCTGCTCGTGGTTCTGCTGGTACAGGTCATCTCAAGCGCCATGCGGAGTCGTGTGCCAAGAAGCAAGGAATACAACTCCGACAACAGCAACTTATGCTAAACCCGGATGGTACGGTACGTAGTTGGGAGTACGATCCCATGGTTGCTCGGGAATCTCTTGTCCGGTTAATCGCCAAGCAAGATTTACCCCTAAACATTGGAGAGACTCCTGATTTTGAACAACACATTCAGCAATCTCATAACCCTAGGTTTAAATCTGTAAGTAGGCAAACGACAACTAGAGATTTAGAGAATGTTTATCAGAAGGATTCAAATGCACTTAAGGAACTGTTTAGTACATGTACTTTCTCTGTTAGTGTAACTTCAGATATATGGAGTAGTAGAGCTAGGCAGGATTATCTTAGCGTTGTTGTTCACTTTATTGATGATGATTGGCAATTACAAAAGAGAGTTTTAGGGCTTAGGTTAATAGATGGCTCACATACAGGAGAAAACATAGCTGAAAGAATTAGGGAAGTAATTAATGAATTTAATCTTGCTGATAAGATATTTGCTGTCACCCTAGATAATGCATCTGCTAATTCTCGTGCTATGGAAATATTGCAACCTTTATTTTGTGTTTATGCTCAATCGTTTCTACTACATCAGCGTTGTGCATGCCATATAATTAATTTGATTGTTAAGACTGGCATGAAAAGGGTTCATAACCATATTGATGTTGTTCGTCAAGCGCCGCGTGGTTAATCGCTTCAAACCCACGGATTGGTGCGTGGAAGAGGTTTTGTCATGCGGCGGTAAGAGAGCTCAGTAAGTTTGCCACCGATGCCGAGCATCGGTGGAATTCAACATATTTAATGTTAAAAGTTGTTTTACCTTATAGTGAATTACTTACGGATTTTGTTCAATCACGTGGTGGCCACGAAACAATGACGGTCGCCAATACCGAATGAGCATGTTTGGGCAATTGTCCAAAAATATAACCAATTTTTAGAAACTTTTTATGATTGTACTCTTACTCTCATAAATTTATTATTCAACTTCTAATATAATTTTGCACAATATTCTTGAAATTGCTTCTCTATTTAAAGAATATGAAAATGATGATGTTCTAATCGAACTCGTCTTTCACATGAAACAAAAATATTTTAAATATTGGAAAAATATACCTATGTTGTATGTGTTTGCTTTTGCTTTGGATCCTAGGTGTAAATTAAGAGGATTGTCTGCTATTTTATCACTTCTTGGTGATACTTTAGGTATAGATTATAGTTCTTTCTATACTGAGGTTAGAAGTAAATTATATGAAGTTTTTGGAAGATATGAACTAAAGTTTCAGGGAGTTCGACAGCAGAGACCCCCTCCTATCCCCACTACAGGTAAGAAGAAGATACAGTGGGGTCGTATTTGGGGTGGATCTTCTTCAAGCCAAGGTGGTGGCAGTTCATCGACTACAAGTGGAGACGGCTCTTCGCATGATGTGGCCGAAGAGTTGTCCGGTTATTTGGACAGCGACGCCATCCACCACGAAGCACAAGACTTCAACGTTCTCGGGTGGTGGAATGACCACAAGTTAGCATATCCCGTGCTTTCAAAACTAGCACGGGATGTGTTGACGGTGCCCGTCTCGACGGTGTCATCCGAATCGGCTTTCAGTCTATGCGGCCGTATCATCGAAGACCGAAGGACGAATCTGAGCAGTGACCATGTCGAAATGCTACTAAGCGTTAAAGACTGGGAGCTTGCTCGACAACATGCCCAACACACTGCGGACAACCAAGAATTGGCCGCCCACTTCGAGCAACTCTACCTGGATCCAGACCAACCCCACTAGAATTATGTTAGACGTAGTTCTGACCTTTGAGCTGTACTCTTTTCTTTGTCATGGTTTTCTCAGTTTTCTCTACGAGTTTTTACATGACAAAGTTTTTAACGAGGCAAATGTATCATTGTATCCTATAATGATATAAACATCAATAAAGGTCATTATTATTTTTAACAAATTTTTGTAATATTTTCGTAAATGTTGATTTATTTTTAACATTACTAAGTCATTATTTTTTTGAAAACTTTATTTTTTATTTTTTATTTTTTAAACTTATGTGCTATTTATTAAAAAATTGTAAAAAACCGCCCGTGGGCTCGGCTCGGCCCGTGGGCCACTGGCGTGCCGTGCTGCACGGCCCGGCCCGGCTTCCCACGTACCGTGCTTGGGCCGGAGCCTAGGCACGTGGGCCGGCACGACACGGCCCGTTTCATGAAGCGGGCCAAACGGGCCGTGCCGAAACGGGCCATGCCGGCACGGGCCCATGCCGTGCCGGGCCGGGCCGGCCGTTTGGCGTGACTACTGCCCGATCGGCCCGGCCCGATCAGCCGACGGCCGAGCCGATCAGCCGACGGCCCGGCCGATCAGCCGATGGCCCGGCCGATCCCGCCCACGCGCCGCTCTCTCTCCTCTCTCTCGTGGGCCGGCCGAAGGCCGCAGCCCGTTAAACCCTCGCGCTTGCAAACAAGTCTATGTCGCCCCCGACCCCGGCCGCCTCGGCGCCATTTCCGCCGCCTCCCTCCGCTTGGATCTCGCGCACCTGCTTTCCCCGCGCCCTGGGATCCCACCGCCTTAACTCCTCACCGTGCCCGCCGGCATTCAAAGCCCCCGGCCGCTATGCGCGCCTAATGGCCGGATTTCATCACCGGCCATTACTTCCCCCAAACTGCGCCGGCGAGAAATTCCGCCCTTATCCGGTCGCCACCGACCTCCCCATCCCCTACTTAAGCACCCCCTCGCCCTCCTCGAGCTCCCCACACCTCCGTCTCCCTCGCCGCTGTCGCCATCGTCTTCCTCAACTCCGGCAACACCGTGGTGAGCCGCTCCTCCTCGCCCTCTCGGCCGTGCTCGCACCGCTGCTCGGGTGCGCGCGGTTCTGCCCGCGCGTGAAGTCGCGGCATCCCGCCGCCCCGCGCCGCCACCCAAATGGCACCGGCCGGCCGCCGGCCGCCGTGCGCCGCCGCGCCGTACCGCCCGTGCTGTCGCACCCCTTCCCGGCCGTCCGATCGGCTTCGTCCGATCGGCGCTGTCCGTCCTCACTCGCCCACGTGGTCACCACCTCGGCACCACGTGTGTGCCACATGGTGCACCGCCAGGTCCGGCCGTGGACCCGGTCCACCATGGACCGACGCTACCGCGGGCCGCTGGCGTCAGCCCTCGGGCGCTGACGTCAGCCCTAGCCGCTGACGCCTCCCCTGAGATTTATTGCGCAATAAATTATTAAAGATTTTTCTGTTTTAGTAAAAACCTTAAAAACTTCGAAAATTATATCTTTTCAATCCGACCTCCGTTTTAGCCCAGTCAAATTTTATTAAATTCATAAAAATACCAAGAATCCATTAAAATGATTTTATTCCCTGTTTTAGTAGCTTTTTAGCCTGTTTTGTTGAAGTGCTTGTTTGTCGTGTAGATCCCGGTAGTCCCTCCGTCCCGGTTTACTGCGCAAGTCGTCGCGGAAGTCCCCCAAACCGAAGAGCAAGGCAAGTCATACCACATTATTGATCATATTGCTCCCATTTTGCTAAAACACATGTTTTATTCTATAAAATTGCATGTATTTTATATTGTCATTTGATGGGAAATAGTACACCTTATGCTTAGTTTATGCCTTAGGTTTGACACCCCAAACCCTTTGATCAAACTTGGGAAAGTAATATGAGTAGATTCAGGACTAGGTTATGCTTAGCCTGGCTTAGACTCACTAGCTCACAAATTGGGTCATTCTCACTTAATTTATCTCTCCTGGACTTCTGTTCGGAGGATTAATGATTATAGATTCAGGTGAATCGGACTAATAACTAAAATATGACCAATGGTGGGCTGTGGGCACCATGGTTTTGGTTAGCGGTGCCCATAGCAATTAAGGACCGGTTCACGGGACCCCTCGGGAGAATGACCGTGCAAACCACAAGCTGAAATGGGTAAGGTAGGTCCCGTAGTGTAGCCTCTCCTAGCCGACGGACCCATCGGCAAGGGTGAGAGGGATGGAGTTTCGCCGGCCCGGTATAAGGGTTGCCGGGTGCGGATTCACCGAGGCACTCGGGGCTGCCCACTCCCGTGGTCCGGGAGTGGGGCGAAACCTTGGTGGGGTTCGCTTGGTTAGTGGGGGATTATACGAAAGGTCCTATCACAGTTCCCTTTCCGGGGTACCGCGGTGGTATTCCGGCGCACGGGAGACCATGTTGTGGGGCTGTGTCTTGTGGGTGTAGTTGTACACCTCTGATCAGAGTAAATCTATTCGAATAGCCGTGCCCACGGTAATGGGGTGATCGACCGAGCTCTCCGTGATTAGTCTCACACTTGTGCACCCTAAGTTTTGGAACATGACTAGTGTAGGTGGACGGTTTGGGCCTGTCCCAACGTGGGAATAACGTTGGGCAGTGTTGGTTTTCAAAATACTTAAATTACTTATATTATTTTTTTGTTGTTTGTGTTCAAAATTCCCTTTGTTTGGAAAAACCCCTGTCGTTTGCGCAAAAGCAAACCTTAGCCCGACCCTTGTCTCCCCTGCATTCATTCCTCTCCTCTTCCGGTGTGACTTGCTGAGTATGTGGAAGTACTCATCCTTGCCCCTTCACCTGAACCCGAGCCAGAGGTTGAAGACGAAGACGAGGTGGAGTAGGCTTGTCCTACACTCTGGAAGCTGCCTGTGGAGTGGTCAAAGCCGCGTGGTCAGTGTCAAGCTTAGGCTTAGGCCCTATTTCTTTTTTCGCTGCTCTTTTGTAATATTTTTTATTGTTTCTAAGACGTGGAACTGTAATATCAACAATTGTCATATGTGTACCCTGGCTGGTCCTGGACAGGGATTTTCATACACATATAGCTTCGGAAATTCGGGTCTGAATTTTCGGGCATGACAACAATAGCGTCATACATATCAGCCTTGAATCTTCTAGGTGATTGCTTAAATGACCGATATTTTGGTTTGGTAGGAAGTCGATGTTCAACAATCGATCGGCTAAGTCCTCACATCTCAAAATACTTCCAAGCAAAACAATCTTTATATTGTTTCAAAAGTTCTATTAGCTTGGTTCTAAATTGAGAAGACAAATTTTTACTAATAAATATCGGCCTAGGCCTATCTCCTGGACTTATATCGACTTCTTCTAAGTCATCGGCCGACATGAAGCCTTGTCCTAATTTGCCATCGAGATCATCTACAGTGTCCTTCGTGTAGAAGCTTGACCCCTTCACGACGCCCTCAAAGCAACAGTTGGGGCTCTTCATCTCCAATTGGATGTATTTCAGAATCAAACACTTTTAGATAATCGGCTTCCTAAACCTTGCCAGACAAGCAATCAATGTCATCCATCTCCCAAAGGGTTAAATCAGCATTGACAATATTAACTGACCTGTCGACTGGCATAATTTTGACCTTGTCGCCTTGCCATTGGATTAAGCTCTGATGCATGGTAGAAGGAATGCAACAATTGGCATGGATCCAGTCCCTTCCCAGCAACAGGTTGTATGATCCCTTCCCATCGATGACAAAGAAGGTGGTAGGCACAGTCTTGCTGCCAATTGTCAGCTCCATATTTAGAACCCCTTTGGTTTCCGATGGGTTGCCTCCAAAGTCTTTCAAAACCATGTTGGTCTTGATGAGGTCGTCAAAACTCTTGCCCAATTTTTTGAATGTAGCATAGGGCATCAGGTTCACAGCAGCCCCTCCATCGACCAACATCTTGGACATCAGCTTGCCATTGAAAAACTCTTTAACATAAAGTGGCTTAAGATGTTGATGTCCTGTCCCCTCTGATTTTTCGAAGATAGCTTGCCCTGGGGATAAAATTAACTTAGCCAAAGACTCCTCAACCACATCTGCATCGGCCTGAACTGCTTCATACTCGGCTGGCAACACAAAAACCATGTTGATCGATGCGGAGGCCACAGGGTTTTCCTTAGCGAATCTCTTCGCTTTGTCGGCCTGAACTTCATCAGCTGAGAGCACCTTGCTCTTAACACGCCACTCTTTCTTTGGGCATTCTTGCCTCTTCTTCTTCAGCTGATGGTCGATCTTGGCTTGAACTTCCTGAAGCCGACCCCTGCTCTTCATCCTTCGTACCCTCCTTTTCTGGCTCTTGGTGAAAGTATTTGAAGGGCACCATTGTGGGTTTATGGTCTCATCTTCATCTTCATCAGCATCCTACAGAAAATCTTAATGAATCAGACCCAACCTTTGGTGAACAGGAAGTTTCTTTTGCGATAACTGATTTCTCTTAGGCCGAGATCGACTAGACTCTCCAGCGTAGTTTCCATCATGATTGCTGCATGTTGGACAGTCTTCGATTGATGACAGCCTCATCCCTTCGTTCCAGCAAAACCTAAAAAATTCATAGCCCCAATGGGGATCAAAGCTGTCATCTTCTTCCTGCCTATCATATTTTCTTTGGGACTTATTGATGATCCTGGCAAAATTGGGTTGTCGATAATCCCTTCTATCGGCTGCTCTGCCACTTGTGTGGACCATATTAATAGGAAAGGGATTGCCATCAACTTTCATCGGCTTCTTCGAGTCTTCAAATTTGATTTTTCTCACCTTGATAGCCAATTGGATCTGATGTCTAAAGACTTTACAATCGTTAGTGTTGTGAGATCCAGTGTTGTGCCACTTGCAATACTTTCTCTACTTTTCCTCAACCGATGGAATCACATGACCGGCTGGAAGTTGAATTTGCTTCTCCCGAAGGAGCAGATCAAAAATCTTGTCGGCCTTGGTGATGTCAAAATCGTACTTTTCTTCTTTGGCCGAATTCTTGACCCATTGGCATGTAACAACTTTCTTGTTCTTGGCCCAATCGGTTGCTGCCACTTCAGAGTCACTTTCCTCTTCCAATTCAGAGGCGTATGCAACATGGCTAACCTTCTTGAAAGCTTTCTTGGCCTCTTGGAATCTTTGTTTATGTGTTGATACTTTCTGGGCTAAGTGAGCCAAACTTTCAAAGTTTTAAGCCGAAAACATTACCCTTATTGGTGTCAACAAGCCCGAAAAGCGAGATCGGCTAGTGGGAGTCCGACGAACTAGGCTATAGCATATGTTCTTCATGTATCTCGAATCTTTGGATGTAGTCTTGGACAGATTCATCATGTTTCTGCCTGATAGCTGTCAAATCGGACAGTTTCATCTCGTGGACACCGCTGTAAAAGTATATGTGAAACTATTTTTTAGATCGACTCAGCTTTGCACAGAATTGTAAGGTAGAGAAGAAAACCACGTAAAAGCCGATCCAGAGAGAGGGAATAATCTAACCCTCAGGGCGTCAGTAGCCGATGCCTCACCACATTGAGCTAAAAATCGGCTAACATGTTCATATATAGAGACATTGTCCTACCCTGAGAATTTGGAGAAATCCATCACTTTGCATCGGTTAGGCAAGGAACCCTCTCAAAGTATTCTGGATACGGGTACCGATACATGTTGCATGTATCCTTAGGCTTGAGGTCAAATTGCTCCCTCATCACATCTGCAATCATGTCTACCCAAGGCTTCTGTTGTTGTGACCCTTGCATTTGCTACTGTATTGGCTCGAACTGATCAAGTTGAGGCAGGTATTGAGGCTGAGGTGGTACCCCTTGCCGATACTGCACCTGAGGTGAATGGGGCTGATAGAGGGAATTGATGATGCCCCCATGTGATGCTGAGGCGATTGATGCACCCCGCGAGCCGGCTGATCGTGAACGAGCTGAGGACCGATAGGGTGTTGCTGCAAGTTTGGCGTGTATGATCCTATTGGTACTCATGGAATCGGCTCCACCGGTGGCCGATTTGTGTTGAACATGGCCGCAACCTGGTCCGGAGTGACTTGGGGGACGTCATGTCCCGTGTGTTGCGGTTGCGGCCTAGACAGGAGTATAGGACTAAAACCTGGCTGCTTTTGGACCGATGACGATATAATCGGCTTCATAGAAGCCGATGTTGATGCCATCAGTTATTCTGGGGGGGATAGCAGCGGCAAGCTGCAATCGTCGGTAACCAAGGTCCTGTATGGTGGAAATTTGCCATCAGGAAGGAAGATTGGGCCCTTGGCTTGGTGCTCAACGATCCTGGAATCGACAACAGAGCTGATCATGTTGTTAAGGGTGTTGACCAGCACTCTAGATTGATTGATCAAGGCCTGGTGGACAACATAGTCAATTATGTCCTGTAGATTCTTTAGCTCCGGCCCTCCTCCTACTTGGTGTCCTGAGTCTTGGGACCTTTGCCAGAGTTTGACTCGGGCTCATCATCACCTGGTAATTTTATCTTGTACCTTTGGACGACGGTGCCCGACCGAGTTTGGGCAAAGAAGTGCATATATTGTCTCTGCAGTTTGTTCATCATCTCCTCAATCCTGGCATTTTGCTCTGGCGTCAGTTGATCAATTGTGATAGGAATGATATTTTCTTGGTCAACCTCAGAAGTCTCGATGTTAACCATTGCATTTGGCTTGTAATCGGGTCCCACCAGACGTGCCAAAAAGCGTATTGATCCCAAATCATGCTGAAAGTGTGTTGACTTAGAAAATCACGCACTGGCCTAAGAGGTTTGCTTTACTCTAGTGCAGGTCCAAAATATTGTTTCTTAGGTTCGTAGGCGTGTCAGTTGATTTGATCCTGCAACCAACAAGAGATAAAGAAAGAAAGCAAGTCTTAGTCTGCAAATGATAGCCGATCAGCTAATGGCCGATGACATATTGTTCAGTGTTAAGCCGATGCGGTATGCACTGAATAGGCTAGGAGAAATTAAATCTAATCGATCGACTGTAGATATTCATAATACATAATCTAAATATCAAAATACGTTTAAACTAAGTGATTGGGATAGATCGGTAGCGTACCCAGACAGTATAAACCACTTAAGCCCAAAAGTACCTTAATATACAGATTATATATATTTATAGCATAGCCGATGTCATAGATTTAATGTGTATCGGCTAGTACTCTGATACCATTTTATACTAAGATATCATTGCAGACTAAATACATTAAACATGGACCGACGAAGTGTTAAGATAGCCTAACAGATCTATAACAAGCTTAACATATTTAATTACAGTAAGATCTCAACATAAAGGACAACTTTAGCATATCAAGTAAATATAAAATAAACAAGACAGCTAAAACAGGTAAGATCGGCTGAAACCCCAATACTATCTCTAATAGTGATCATGAGATAAGATAGATATTATGATTCTAAGTATTACTTAATAGGTCAGACTTAACCGATGTAGCATTAAGCATAAAGAGAAGCATAAGATCTAAACAAGTATATGAAAACCTTTTGAGATAGTGGATACATTATATAATCCAAGTCGACAATGATATCTAACCCTATCGGCTGTTGTCTATTAACAGAGACTAGCCGATTAGGGTTAGATCACAACATAGATCTAGATTATATAACATATATGATAACTCGATGATTTACGTAAACAGGATTAGAGTATTATAATGATGGAAACACTAATCCCGAGAGTGCAAGCCGCCATAACAAGCTTTTACCTTTTGTCGGAGATCAAACTTGATGTAGCCCAACTAGAAACAAAAACTCGTCGAAACTATTAAAAGGAAAAGGTGGCGATGCGCCGAGATTGTATTGAACTTGATTGTTGTTGATTTACCAGGTCCTGGGTCGTATTTATACCCAGATACAAGATAAGTCCTTGACGGACACGACTCCTATTTCTATTACAATTTAAATTACAGATACATGTCTAAAACAGACTCTCACCAACATTATCTATAAGGGAACTATTTAAAACATCCTAATTAACACATACAATTGCCTTTCCTGGACTCTATCCATGCATGGCAATCCTCATGAAGCACTTTAAACCGAATCCGATGCTAATTCAGCCATCTTTTACCGGGATCGGCTATATCAGCTACCCTTATCGGAATCGGCTTATCTTGTCCGATTCGGTATCGGCTTATGATCACGTCAACTGATTCAGTTATCAGCCGACAAACTCCCCAGCCGATCCGGTCTAGGGTTGGGCACAATTAAACCGAAAATCGCAAAAAACCCGAACCCGCACCGAACGAAACCAAAATCTGTGGTTTTTTGGTTTTTGGGTTCGGTTTCGGTTCGTGGTGTTGCATAAACCGACTAATTCGGTTCGGGTTCAGTTTTTTACACCTAAGAACCGAAGAACTAAAAAAAACCGAACAACTCTATCCAGCCAAAAAAAAAGAACCGAACCTACGACCGCGCGTGCGCGTGGCGGGCGTGTGTGGGCGCACAGGCGCGGCGGGCGCGTGCGCGTGGGTCGTCCCCGGCCACGGCCACCGTGCCACCGCGTTCGCTCCGTCCCGGCCGCCCGGCCCCATCCGCGCCAACGCCGCCCGCCCGCCCGCGCGCCGCTTTGCCGGCGCCTCGGCCTCCGGGCGGCCGCGCGGTGCGTCATCGCCGTCCAGTCCTCCGCGCCGCCGTCGGCCGGCGCCTCGCCCTCCGCGCGGCGCGCGGTGCGTCGTCGTCGTCGCCTCGGCCCTCCACGTCGCCCGGTCCTCCGCGCGACCATGCGACGCGTCGCCACCGTCGCCGCCTCCCCAGCCCTCCGCGCCCAGCGCCGCCGTCGCTGCCGCCCCAGCCAGAGCCCTCTGCGCCCGGTGCCTCGTCCTCGTTTTCACGCATTTTCGGTAAAACCAAAACCGAACCAAAAATCGAAGCCGAATTTTGCGGTTTCTAGCGTTTACAAAAACCGATCGGTTGTTCAATCGTGCAAAACCGAACTTTGCGTAGAAAAAAAACCGAACTAGCGGTTTAAACCGAATGCCCAGCCCTAATCCGGTCTGCACTTGGCGCGTACTCTGTTTTTGGAAAAACCTGATTCCCTTCGGCTTCGGCCTTAGTTCCAAACTTGATAATTTGCTTACCAAATTTGATCGTTAACAAAAAGATATACCACTAGGAACGCCATCACATCATCTTCTTGTTTCACCTTAAGGGTTGCCAACATCAACGCCATTTCACCGTCGAGACTATTCACGTACAACTCATTAAGCATATTAGTCCCAAATCAATTTTACCTTTCTCTTGATCAATGTCGCTATAGCTTTGGCTTGATGTTCATCAACGAATCAAATCCTCTTAATCTTTGGCATTCCGTCTTGATCTTCTTCAAAAAAAAGACTGATCCTCGACAACTTGTGACTTTCTATGGCATCGATCGGTCCGTCGGTGTTTGGCCAAGCACTTGCTCCTTCACCACTGCATTGGGTCCTTTGGCATCAAGCCTTCGCTTGCCCTTCTGTCATGCGTGATTCATCACGTAGCCAAGTCTTGCTAACCCTTCATCGTATCTTGTCATCTTCAATCACTTGTGGGCTTGCATCATAATAAAACCTCATTGTATTCCATCTTTTTCACATCATCTATTTTATCTTTTCATCGGACTAATCCCTTTTTATACACTCAGCACTGATCACTTAATCATTATCATCAATTAGCCAAAACCTACTTAGAGGACCTGATGCTCTTTCATTAATGACTTGTGGATAAGTTCAGGTCATGTGTCTCCAGCTTGAAAAATTTTCCCCTTTTCTGTTATGAATTTTTTAAAGGGTCTTGCAACACCAAGAATATAGTTTTATGTCAAAGAAGATGAGAATACAACGTATTAACGTAGCAATGGACGGACTAATTAGTAACACACCGGATGTGGTCTTTGTGTGCGTCTCTCGGAGATGCCTCTCTGCTGGTGTACACATTTTTTTAGATTTTTTTTTGCGTTTGTACTGTGTTTAAGGGAAAAAGAACCCTGCTCAATTCAAACCGGCATTGGCACGGGGCGAAGCCAGGGGGCGGGAGAAGTCCTGACCTCCCCTGTCAAAACCCCTCCCACCCCCACCCCCAACCCCCCAAAAAAACCCAAAATATTGCAGTGCTACATGTTATTAGCCTGTTATAATATGTAAGTACGTAATTAATGATGTTTCCTATCAGTTTTCTTGTAAGTGGAAGCTTTAGCGGCAGCTATAGGTGCATGTTTTCCGTACGCTCGAGCCACGATGATTAGAAAACTGATCGTATTTATTGCGACATCATTTTAATTTCAATTTTCAAATGTCTGAAATATTAGTGCTTACAATTTGTTTCTAATCTTGCTAAGTGCCTTTTCTAATTATTTATCCATTTATATAGACTTTTAGCTAAGATGATTTTATCATCACTTATAAAAATGTATGCTCATTGCTTATACGGCTGAATCAAAATGGAAAAAGAGTATACGATAGGCTTATTAAGTATTATCATCTTTTTATGTTTATATAAAATACTAGTGATGGTAACATATTAGTAGTGATGATGTCTATTATTATCGTCGACTTAACAAAATATTAGTAGTGATGATGTCTATCATGTTATTATTATCGTCGACCTAACAAATGAGCCTTATTATTAGTCAGCCCTCACTCTGTGACGAATCTTCTCTCATTTTCTCCCATTTCACCTAGCTCTTTTCAAATTATAAAAGTGTTTACTTGTCCAATAAAAAAATCATAAAAGTATTATTTAGATTAAATATATTAAATATGTGTTTAATTGACTTAATAAACTAAAAATAACTTTTTATTTCAATGCAAAAGCTCTTTGGCTAGTCTATGAAAAATCTTTAAATTTACATGTATTTTTTTATCGTGATCACTTGTTAATAAGTTGGCCCCTAGTACTCAAAACCCTGGTTCGTGACTGGCACGACATGTCGCCGTCTATCTGCTTCACTATCTCGCACGTGGGTCTTCTTTGGCAAGTGGATCATTTTACACTTGAGAATTTTGTAGATTTAGCTTTAACTAGTGGGCTAGCTAGCATTAGCAGCTTCACAAAAACTAAAATGGTGGACTTTTGACTTTGAAGAGTACGCATGCTTGCGGATAGATAGTTGGACTGTGGCACCAATATTTCGTCTCCGGGTTGGACCTGATAGATAAATCCATGCAGCCTTCCTCTCAATATCCACAACTGCTGTGGACTTGTCATGCGTAATATTTTGGTAGTGATGTACTAGAAGGTTAGTCTTGTTGGCTAGTGAGATGTATTTGATAGTGCGATAACAAGGGGTGTATAGTTTTAATTCTAAGTCCTGTGTTTTAATCCTCATACGCTCATAATTTTTTTAAAAAAATTATTTGGAGGAACGTCTCTCCTTCCAAATCTTGTTTTTTTCTTGTTGGCTTCGTGTATACAGAATCTATTAGATACTAATATATACTAAAAATACATTAAACTTGCTATAAATGTTAATATGTCGTCACTTGACTCTCTAATGAATTAAAAAAATCTCTAAAACAAAATATCTATCCATATTTGTTTTAGTTTAAATTTTTGGACCTATTATTTTTAAACATTACATCAACTAAAAAAATCCAATCACATCCACCTCCCTCCAGATGTAACTCGTAACGCTCGAAATTTAGTAAGCCCCGGTGTCCCCATCCACTAAGTATTCATATCGGCTTGAAGTTAGAATCGGCTTAGAGTTCTGCATTAGCCGATAGGGGTTTGCTATTGTTAATATCTCCAGCAGTCGGATTTTTGTTAAATTTGGTTTGGAAAGATCTTATCCAGAAGAGATCGAGTTCAGAAAGAATGCGGCTTGTATATATTAATTAGAAATAGTTTCTTAGCTTTCTAATTAGAAATAGTTTGTTAGCTTTCTATTTTATCTTTAGGAAAATGTGTTAGTATCCGATAAGGACTCGGTTTGTTTCTTCTTATCTTTATAAAAGTTTGAATTGTAATATGTTGTGATCTCTGTTAGCCTGTGGGTATAAATATGTAAGCTCGGGGTCCATGTAAATCAATCTCTCGATCAATACACTTCGGCACATCGCCACCATTTTATCTGTTCTATTTTATCATCCGACGGAACTTGACACCTGACGCAGGGCTGCATCAGCTTCGATCTCCAGCGAAGGGGTAAGTCCATGGTCTCGCCGGCTCAGGCAATCATATTGGCTACATTGGCGTCGTCCAAGGCTGCATCAGTGCATTCGATCTCTTGGATTGCTTCGATTCGGTTAACATCTTTGCTTGATTATTTATCATATGTATCTCTTGAATATAGTCCTAGTATCTCGATTGGGCTCTATCAGTTGTTTCTCGTTTTAGGATTTCTGCCGATACTAGTTAAATCGTTATATTAGATTAGATTAGCTTAGGCATCCACCACTCTGAAAATCGGTCAAGGGCTTGATTATCTAGATATCACGTTTCTTTTCATACTTAGTGCTGCATCAGTTCAGTTTGATCTACTAAGTCATGATTAGAACTGAAATCTCTAGCTTGCTTGTTGGCTGCCAATAAAGGTTTCAGCCGATGAGTTATCTGGACATGACATCGGCTATGCTATGAATACGTATAATCTTTGTCTTAAGGTACGTTTAGACATAAGTGATTTATACTGTCTCGGTACGCTACCGATCTATCCTAGTCACTTGGTCTAAACATATTTTTAGACCTAGATTATATGTTATTGATATCTACAGCCGATCCCATGGACGTTGCATCAGCTTGTAAGGGATTGCATATGAATTGGTTTTTAGCCGATGACAACAGAGTATTCATTATCCAGCCGATGTGTGCTTAATATTCAGATCAACATTTATGTTATCATGTGATCGGTTTATGCTATTATATCATCGTGTTTTTATCATCCGATCACCTTTATATAGATGTTTGCTCAGCACACTACCGATGAATCAAAACCCTAACAGCATCGACTGACATCGGCATCGGCTGTAATCGCGCTATCGGCCTATTAGCCTCGGTTGTCTTGGCTACTGACCTATTGGCCAATATGCTTTATGTTCTGCTGTTTTGCATACCTTGTCAGTAACAGGATCAAATTGACTGGCACGTCCGTGCTTCATCAATTTTAGGACCTGCACTGGAGCTAAGCAGATCTTTCAGGCCAACATGTAATTTGACGTCAACAGTAACCATCTCTCCAGACCTTCTGTCTTCTACGTATGTACGTAACACCATCACGTACGTGGGGTTACACTTACATATGGGCATGTATTTCCGCTATCACTACTGAGGAAAGGAGCTTTAGTTCCGGTTCGTAACCCATTGTTGTCCCGGTTATTGAACCGGGACTACGAAAGCGGGACTAAAGATCAATATCTTTAGTCCCAGTGAAATAACCAGGACTAAAAATCTATTTTAAGTCCGGTTGGTGATACCAACCGGACTAAAAATGAAAGGACTAAAGATTATTTTCTTCTTTCTTCTTATTTTATTTTTTTCATTGTTTCTTCTGATTACATCCTGCTTTTTTCCAACAGATCGAATACAACAACACAAATTTTCAAGAGCGCAATACGAAAGATCGAATGCAAACATTTTCACGAGCACACAAGTACAACATATTTTTTTCCAATGCCACAAATCGAAAAAACATCAAAATTAACATCACACATTAAATACAACAACACAAAATCATTCAATCATCCATAGATTCAAAAAATATCTAAAAAACCAAAAAAGATCATCCCAGGCCCGAGGCCGCCGCCGCCACCGCCCACTTGCTCGTGCCTGCCCCTGCCGACCGCCGTCGCATGAGGGGAGAGCGAGAGAGGGATAGGAGAGAGGGAGATGGAGATCTGGATCTGAGGAGAGAAGGGAGAGGGAGAGAGGGGATCTGAGGAGGAGAGGAGATTTTTTTGGGAGTTATAACAGCGCGAGTGTTTTTAAGCCTGGTTGATACGATAAACCGGGATAAAATATTAATTTTAGTCACGGTTGGTGTTACCAACCAAAACTGAAGATCCAACCGAGATAAAAAATAAAATCGTTAGTCCCGTTTGGTGCTACCAATCGGAACTAAAGATCTCCAGCGTCCTGATAGGTTCTGACAGGAATCTAACCGGGACTAAAGATCATCTTTGGTTCCGGTTCGTGACACGAACCGAGACTTAAGGTCCTAGAGAGTCGTTGTCTTTTTTAACTGGGACTATTTTAGTGTCGGGTACAATTGCAACTGGGACTATTGTGAATTTTGACATATCAACCAAAGATCATTTCTTCAGTAGGGTATGTCTCTCCCCTTCTCTTTACTTCCTATTTTATAGCTAGCAATAATATGGTAAGTTAAATTGTCACAATTTAATTTATATTTAAAACGATTGAGATGAATAAAATCAAAAAATTTTGAAAAAATAAATAAAACATCAGTCAGGGTGAACCTACTATTTAGATTCGATCTACTAAATAATAAATCCATCCTTCCTAATCTCATGCGTACTTACAAAAGTATTGGTCGGTCAGAAAAAAAGCATATTATGTATATATACACGTACGAGAGACTACTATTTGCGGGATAAAACATACATACATATATTGAAAAAAATATTAGTCCTTTCCTCCAAACTCTTAAATTAAAGATTAAAACTTTGTTATTTGTTATGATTGTTTGTCCGTACATTATCGGTCCACCCCTCCTCTGTGGCTCCCTCCACTCTTTACTCTTTATTGTATAGGGTAGTTCACTAGGATATATCTTTTGTTCTATAATACAATAAAAAAATATTACACCCTATACTGACTATTTTATTTAAAAAATTATCATGTCGAATAAGATTATAGCCCTTTGTTATGCCTTTTTTATCCAAATAATCTTAATAATTACTCTCCTTTTTAAATAACTGATAGTGGGCACTATATTCGTTCACAAACAGCTTGATCAACCATATTAGATATTTTAAAGTAGTGTCAAATGATTAGTTCTGCTTATTTTCAAAAGAAAACAAATTATATATGCACTGCTAAAATTTAGTAGTACAAAGTAACTATAAATAAATAAATAATTGTGTTTACTCTATACAACAATTCAACTCAAAACTTAGGGTCTGTTTGGGACTGCTTCGCTCTCTGTTTTTTACTATGCTCTATGTTTTTAGTCAAACGGGTTCAGCTTCACACACGCAGCTCCAGAAAAAAAGGGAGTTGTGAGAATACCTAAAGAGGTACTCCACAAACTCCAGTTTTTTGTGGAGCTGCTCCACGGTGAAGTTTGTAAAGCAGAGTTCGTGGAGCAGTTCCAAACAAGACATTAAAAAAATATTTTCATCACTTCATCTTTTCTCTATCATTCCCTGTAGGGTGCCAACCATGGATAAGATAGCTTGATACACTACTATAAATATGGCAAGGGTATACATATGACTGAGTTGAGATTGAGAAGTCATCGTAATCAAATAAAGCTTAATTGGCCTATTTATCGATGCAATCATTTATGAGTGTACTAATAATAAACTGGGTGTTGAAATTATGCTCAACCTGCATGGCTACATTGATATGACAGCCATATTTCAAGGCATAATAGAAGAAAACCTTGATGGCAACGGTTGGCTTCACCCATTAGAGGAACATGTATATCTAATTTTAATAATTTTGTCTCACTAGTTGATGGAACACTATTCTAAAATATTTATATATATTTAAATAAAAAATAATTTATATATAGATTTAAACATAAGTGAGATATGGTCATTTTGGTTATAAAGTGGAGATGAACTTTTTATTGTATTTAGTGACGTATAATGTTTATTTTTTGTATGGATGCAATTTCATGTATTAAGAAGGCACCCTGGTTTCAAGACAACGGTATATGTAACAGTGATATACTAGTTTATATATAACCGGAATAAAGTGATTTTTTTAAATATGAGAACCATTATTATCATTTAGTATATTAAATTCTATAGTTTATGGAATAGATATTTCTTTCTTTATAATTATATATTATAAATCTATACTTCTTTTTTATTCTTTTATAAACCATATATTTATGTCCTTATGGTGAATTTGATGAGATAGGATTTTTTTAGTATTTTTTAGATACAATAAATAAGTAAAATTTAATGGTCGAATTTTTGGGATTTTTCATCATATTTTATTTTTCGCCCATGAATTTTAAACTACTCAAAGAAAAAGATCTACCTATAGACTATTTCTAATTTTTTTTGTTATTTTTCTACGACATCTATATATTCATCCTTGACTTTTAAACTACTAAGAATAAATTATACCTCTAACTTATCTCTAACTTATTTCTAGTTTCTTTGTTATTTTTCTACGACATAACATCCGTAGCTTAATCATCATAGCCACAAAAGGGTTGATAACCAACAAATGCAAAAAATATTTAATAAACATGCAAATAAACCTTAATCTAGTTGCACGCAATATTACTTCAAACAAATGTTTACTTTTAGAAAATAAACTTTAATCTAAGCTGTACGCAGAATTAAATAAAAATATTAGGAGGTTTTAAATCATGCATTTTCTTCCACCAAAATCCATCATCCACCGTCCCATTCCTCCACCAAGTCTTCAGCTCCAGACAAGCAAGTCAAACAGCAGTCTCATGGGAAACCTCCGCGGACCAAGAATAAGGGTGAGAACGGGTGGGTATGGTCAGATCACGGCATTCTCATATTTTAATCCATATTTTCATTCAAATTTGAAACCAAATACAGATAGTGTTATATTATTTTCTTTGATTCGAATTTAGGAACAGATATCTATTTTGTATCTCTCATTCATAAATATTTAATATAAGAAGATAATTAAAATGCTAAAAAAGATACATCATGTGAGATACATCATGTGAGCTTATAAAATATTGATTAATTAATCTCTTATCATGTTTATAGGTGAACTTGTAATAGATTTTCATATATGTTTCATACTATGGGATATAGGAACGGATACAAATCTTTCTATATCTTAACACATTTTTTTATTGATTTGAATTCGAACTTGGATAATATCGATATTCTATTTTCTCTCCCAAATTCTTCATGCAAGCCTCAGGTCCCCGATCGAAAAATACCGATCCTATTTTCACCCTAAGCAAAGTGAACGACTGAAAAGAAAAAAAAATGCACGCTATAAAATAATACTATGTCTGATTTTTAATATACAATGCCTTTAACATTTTTTATTATATATGACTATTAGTCTTATTTAAAAATTTAGTGCAAACATAAAAATTAAAATTACAGTTTTTTATGATAAAATAAATTATAATAAAATAAATGATATTTATATTTTTTTAACAAGACAGATCTCAGTCGCGTTAAAAGTCAAAGTCGTGGGTGCAGTAAAACTCACGGCATTCTGGTTGAGTCCCTGTCGCACCATAGCTTCTGTGGTGCACTCTGCACGGCGCCTTCATGCCTCCGTGGTATTCTTCCTCCTCATCTCGAGCGCATCACGCAACAATGGCACCGGCCAAGAAGTCCCCTCGCTCTTGCCGCGCCTCCTTCCTCCTCCAGCTCGTGTTCCTCTCCGCTGTCGTCTTCCCCGCCGCCGCTGCGTCCACCTCCCGTTGCTCCAACCCGTCCCCTGTACCCAAGGAGGTACCGGAAGGAAACGACGCGCGCGAACTCCTCCGCTCCTTTCAGATCACGACGGGCTACTTCTCCGGCGGCGGCGGTCTCTTCGCTCCCGACGACGACGACCCGTCCAACATCCCACGCTCCTTCGCCTTGTCCCCGTATAAGGTTGCTCGCACCACCGATCCGTCCATCCTCGAGGTCGCTGCCACGCTCACCCTTTACGGGCCACCCAGCGACCATGGCGGCGACGGCGCCCGGCGACGGCGCCCGGCGACGGCGCCATCTCTACGTGGGGAACCAGGTCGCTTCTTTCCATCTCCATGGATACTACAGCTCCGCTTCCGGCGAACTTTGCATTGTCGGCGGCTCTGGCAGCTACTCCGTCGATGGCGGCTCCGTCGAACACCTCCGGGACGTCAACCTCCACCTCCGCGTCCCGAACGCTCCCAGCCTCGCCGACCCGTTCGTCACCGGCCTCCTCGACGGCGCCGACTTCGAGACCATCTCCCTCGTCGCGTACGTCGAGAGCGACCGCTACGTGTACAGCGAGAAGAGACCGTCTTGCCCGCCGCCCATGCCGGCGCACGCTGCACGGGGCGCGCTCCAGGCGCTCGAGGCCAACTTCTCGTGCAGCCACCTCAGGGAGCTTCTCGTGAGCTCCTACAGGTTGGAGAACACGAGCGGCGTCGCCTCTTCGCCGTCAGCAAGCACCTCCCCGCTGAGCCATGGCGGGCTTCGCATGCACGTCAATCAGATGCACTGCACCGCGAACGGCTCGGTGCGCGCCTACGTCGTCTTCTCCAACGACACGGACGCAGAGAGATGGTGGTGGCGCGACATGGTTATCAATAACCGCTTCTTGGTCAAGGAGGAGGCCGTCGTCGCCGACGGGTACTGGAACGCGACGACGAGCCGGCTCTGCCTCAGGGCGTGCCGGGTGGCGCACCCGTCGGCGGCGGAGCCATCCAGTACGGAGATGAAGGTGGGCGAGCAGTGCGGCCTCGGGATGGGCTTCTGGTTCCCGGCCGTGTGGACGATCCGGGACCGGAGCGTCGTGGCCGGGCTGCTCTGGAACGCGAGCCAGGAGGAGAGCGGCGGCAAGCACGCCGGTGCTGCGCGCTCCGGCGTGATGTCGGCATCAAGCATCGACGGCGACGGGTACAACCGTAGGCGTAGCAACCTCACCGACGTCAAATACAACTACACAATGGTTGAGAAGGCGAAGACACAGTATCTCAGCAGCAAGTTCAGCAAGAGGAAGACAGGACGGTTCCCAGGCAACAGCAGCATGTACTCGTACAACGACTTCAGATTCAACTTCTTCATGGAAACCCTGGGCTCTGGAGGACAAGCGTCTCCGGTGACCATAGGGTCGGTGATGGTCGACGGCGATCAGCTGGAAGCTGAATACATGTTCTTCCGACATGCCATGGGAGAGATGAACAAGAGCCGGACAACAGTGGTCAGGATGGATCATTCCCAGCTGCTGAATGTCAGCTACGATATACGCTATCGTGTCCGATCTGCAAATTCGCAACCACGAAAGAACAGTTCATCATTCTTTTCATATCCACTGCCAATTGAGCATCGAGAAATTTCAGCAGAAGGAGTGTACGATCCAAAGACAGGAATCCTGGTCATGGTCGGCTGCCAAGAGATCAGTGGCAGCTCCACTGACTGTCAGATACTGGTAACAGTTCATTTCGCCTCTTTGGATGCCAAGGGGAATGGCCACGGCAGGGGAAAGATCAGTAGCACGAGAGACAAGGCAGATCATCTCTACTTCAAAGCGATGGACATCACCTTGTACGGGATGTACACGGAGCAGATCGACGAGTCGATCTGGAGGATGGACCTGGAGATCATCATGGCGGTGATCTCCGCGACGCTGTCGTGCGTCTTCGCCGCGCTGCAGATCCGCCACGCCAGGGCGAACCCCGCATCGGCTCCGGCCGCCACGTCGGTCGCCATGCTCGCCGTCCTGGCCCTGGGCCACGTGATCCACCTCGCGCTCAATGTCGACGCCCTGTTCGTCAGCAGGAGGACGCACTACGTCCGGGTTTCTACCACCGGCGGGTGGCTCGACCTGAACGAGTTGATGCTGCGTGTGCCCACGCTGATCGCCTTCGCGCTGCACCTCTGCCTCCTTCAGCTGGTGTGGTCCAGCCGGCGATCGGCCGACCGCGCCATAGCCGAGAAATGGTCGGCCGCCGAGAGGAGATCGCTGTGGATCTGCCTGCCGCTGTACCTGCTCGGCGGTCTCCTCGCCGGGGCAATTCACGTCATCAACAATGGCCGTGCTACAGCGGAGAACTCGCTGATCGTCCGTGTCGCGGGTGATGCGGCCACGCTGTGGGACGACCTCGCGTCGTACGCGGGGCTGGTCCTGGACGGGTTCCTCCTGCCGCAGGTGATCCTGAACGCGTTGTCCCGGTCCAGGGTGAGGGCGATCTCGGCGTGGTTCTACGTCGGGGTGACCGTGCTCCGCGCGGCGCCTCACGTGTACGACGCGCTGAGGGCTCACGGCTACGTGCCGAGCGTGAGCCCGTCGTCGACGTACGTGTACGCGAGCCCTCGCGACGATCTGTTCGGCGTCGCGTGGGACGTCACCGTGCCGTTGGGGGCGGCGTCGCTGGCGCTGCTGCTGTTCTTGCAGCAGCGGCTCGGAGGTGCCTTCTTCGTGAGGGGCAGGAGGTTTGGTGAATATGAGATGGTGTCCACCACAGTTGGCTCTCGGCAGGAGGTCGAGAAGGCGATGATGGATCATGGACGCGGGGATGTTATGGCAGACTGAACAGGCTGTTGTGACTTTTGGGGGGGATGGTGTTGTTGACTGTGGAAGTACTCCAGTTGTAGTGGATAGCTGGTCCTGTTAATGTACACGCTGCTGTGTGTATTAATCTTGTTAGAACCAAGAACAACCTGATCTTTATCATGCTTGCCGATGAAATAAAGTTTATTTGTCATATGTTGGCCTGATTATGGTGAGTTGGTGACCTCTTTTCCTCTCTTGTGCCCATCTTGAACCTGGCCTTTGCCAAATTCATATTTAGAGAGACATGATTAACAGCAGTTGCTTCTTTTCACTGTTATATTGGGCTCTGCCGTGCATATGTAAATGAGCCTGGCCCAAATTGCCGGAGCTTACACATGTTGCCCAGGCCTTGTCATCGGTGATCCACACTGTACACGGTACACTTTCATCAATGTACTACGGTACTAGCAGCTTGACAAGTGGCAGAATAGTCAAATCACCTCTTTGCTGGAGTACTTATCATGATATCACGTATTTTACCCATTTTGCTCATACAGTACGGATCAAGTTGAGGTTTGGCTGTTGGGTAGTTTCGGCGATTCATCTGGAACGTGCCCCACCGTAACAGCCGGATTAAAGAAGCATCCACCATCTTTAACTCCCCACCGTTATCAACTTAATCCATCTGCAAGTATCTCAAAAGTTTAGATTCCGTTCTCTTAAAAAAATGGCTATATCCCACGTTTCTGAAAGGAGCATTGCATCGGAATCGCCATTGCATCAGCATTGCTGAAGAGAAGGATAGTGCCATATGGTTCAAAAAAGGTTTGACGTTTACTTCGAAGTTGGTAGGCATCACGTTAGCTAGTAGCAAATCCAAGGACCAACGGCGGGAAGGAAGCGTGTTTCCGGGCGTCTTCCGACGACGACGGCAGACAACGCCGTACTATTTAAAAGGGACTGCCTATACATAATTCGACAGATTTTTTAGCCCTTCATGCAGATTTTGAAGCCCTTGAATCAACATCTAACATCTGATACCAAAAAAGGTCAAAACAAACAAACAGGTCAAAATATCCTATCTAAGACATGTTTTACAACAACTCGGCTGAAACTCAAAAACCATCGAATGGGCCCACAATATCACAAACAGACCCAACAAAACAAACTAAGGAAATACATCACACACTGAAAACATCTTGATTTGAAACCCATAAAACGCGCATAACAAACCCAACAAATCATCTAAAGCCAAAAAACTCTTGGTCCATAAAACAAATCAGACACATCTCATAATAGAAACAAAATACTTTAAAGCCCACCTAATTCCATAACCCATATGAAGAAAACTTGACATGTAAGAAGCTCTAGTAAAAAGAATCTGTATGCATGTGACGACCTCACCGATCTGAGACCAAACAAGACACACCATAAAAAATCGAAGAACATCAGAAAGATGGGAGAAGTGAAGCTCAAACACTCCAATCCTAAAACAAAATCCAGAGATCGTGAAAGATTTGAAGGCAACAACTAGCAAATCCATGTGTTATGTTGCAAAATCTGAAGGTAAAAAGCAAACAACCACACAATCAGAAGGAGAAAAAGAAGAACATACCAGATTTGAAGTAACAGGTATGGATCTCATCTGATTTCTCCTTTTAAAATCCTCCAATACTTGATTCTCTCATTTGATTTGTGCATTTAGATTTATGTCCCCCAAAAAAGTGGTAGTGACATGAACATTTGATTTGTCCCCTTTGTAAGAACAGATATATGGAACTCTAAAACTAAATAATAGGCTGAAAAAACTACATTAAATTATGATATGTTTGCTACAACTTCTTAAACCAAAAACATTTGCAAGTACAAGTGAAGAACACTAAAAAACTAAAACACATAACACTTCAGTTAGCATCAATTAAACTTGATCTACTCTTAACAATTGCACATACTAAACTTGCTATTCACCTCATTTCTCTTGTACATCATCAAATACATGAATCTTGTTATCTTCTACTAATTTAATTTGCTGAAACTTACCCTAACCCACAAAGTCCATCTTGCAGTAAACCATCAACTTAAACGTACACTATAATTGGAATAATATGAACTAGCTAACTACAATCTCCCTTGAGGGATTGTGATTAGAAAATTACATGACCATTGACCTAAAATTACATTTGTAATTATAATACAATAGTGATGTAACTAGCAATGTAAGTACATGTAGAGTGTGATATAACTTGCAGAAACAACAATGTTCATAGAAATTAAACACTTATTACCCTTTTACAAGAACTACAACTCTCTAAACTCTATGAAGATTCAGAACAATAATTACTACCCCCTACTGCTGCATATAAGAACTATTTGATCTACTCTGTACACATAAAAGCTCTGATGAAGCATGTATTTTACAGTTTCTGAAATTATATTATTTTCCTCCAAATGCAGGATCAGATGATCTACCTATAGGCTCCAAAGCATCAAACGTAAAGAGTAACAGACCATACATGATCAGCAGTTGCAGGTCAAAAATAGGCTTACCTGAGATTATACAGAATACTTGATCTTTATGGCAACTTTAATCGAACACAAATTTAAATACACCAATTAGAGTTAAAGCATGAAAAAATAGAACTGATTTAAATACTTTTCACTCATATAACTGCTGCAATCAGTGATAAAAAATAGAGATATAGATATATTCCATGCATCTTCAGATAAATGTCAACATCATATTCTCACTTTCTCTTATATGTAAGACTGAATTAATCTAACATATGACAAAATTGACAAAATTAACAGTACGGGAAACTTACATATGTAAGTATTCATAAGTACAGTAGAAAAATGAAATGTAAGTACCACTGTAAATAGTCCAAATGTCATGTAACTTTAACCTAATATCTGTCTGACAACAAAATATATGATATGTACAATTGATTTTGAGCACTAACTACTATACTTACATTGATTTTCAGGAGAAGAACATGTTCTGAACAGATCAAAGAACACAGAGATGGTTGGACAAGAAAATGTTCTGAATAATTCAAAAGAATTAGATCTTCTTGAGGTTAGTAATACTCAAAAGTACTGAATAATAAAATGAACAAAGAGATTTTCATTTCAATGTTGTGTTTTCTTGCAGAAGGAGAAGATGCATTCAACAATGCAAAACACATATGAGATAGATAACACAAAACATTATGGATATCCTTTCTATGATGAATTATCTCTTTGGTAACATGGAACAAATAATGGAACAAATAATTAATTCACAGCCTTCAAGTTCTGATTTGCAGGCAACACAAGTGTTCAGAACTCAACTCTACATCTTATTACAACAATAATAAACATCTCATGTATTCATATCTATGTATAAACAGATGCAAACTTCAACTATTACTAGGACACCCAAGAGCATTTGAGGTATTACACAAAATTTATATAATACTTTTAAACAAGTTGCATGATTATCATACAAAATATAAATTACAGAACTCAATGATTCTTACAACAAATCGCACAAGTTCAAATGACATGGAATAGGATTATGCTACAACTACAGAGGATAACAACTATCATGTCTTTTACTAGATACAAAACACAAAGTGTAACTTTAATACAAAACCATACATTACACTTACCAAAAGAATTATTTTCTCTCATTGCAGGTAGATGATTTCAAAAATTCAAGGCAATCAGTTGTAAACACAATAGAAAATAATGAGTCAACTGACATAATCACGCAGCTATTGAACAAAAGTTTCAATTGGCACATATATGTAAGAATCTAAATTAAAATAATTTAGATAATTGACACAATGTAATCTAAAAGTTTAAGTGCTAAAGTTTAATGCTATGATCAAATTTATTGTTTGCAAGGGTGATTAAAATGATGGTTCAAAAAATTTAGATAATCCAGTGGAACCTTGGTCACTAGACATTTTCAATATGGCTGAAAATGATATGGTATGATGGACATGTCCTTACAAAGGCACACACAAAACTATAAAAAAATTGACAACAAGCTAATACATGTGATGTCTTGCAGGAACAAATATCATTGGACACAAGGGTGAGCAATGGACCAGAAGAAAACATAGATAAAGATACAAATCAAGTTCCTGAATCAGATGGAAATGAAGAACTAACAGAGGAAGATATAAACAACTTCTTGAATTAAGAACAACATGAAGCATTGCAAGGAAATAACACTACAGAACAAAGCAAGCATATACCTCGATTTGGAATGCAGTTCAAGAGTGTTGAAGAAGCCTAACTTTTCTTCAACTTTTATGCTTTGATAGCTGGATTCTCTGTTGTGAATGCGCATAGCTACCACACTACGAGCAAAAGGAGAAACGCTGAGATCATCATAGTATCATTTAAATGCAACAGGTTTGGGAAAGAAAATCCTAAAACAAACAATCATCAACAGATGAGATAGTGGTTTTAAAGAGAAATACAATCAAGTGTATTCTCACAGATTGTAAGTGTGCCTTGATGATTTGTGAGAGAAACTCTATGTGGTATAGTACCAGACTAGATTTGGACCACAATCATGAGTAAGCCCTCAAGATGACAAGTATTTGTAGCTAGAAGAAAAATGCTCATAAGGAAATTGAATGAGTACCATATACCAACAAAGCATATGATAGTGATTCTGTCAGCCTTGAGAGGAGGAATGGCATCACTACCATACACTAAGAAAGACATAAGCAATGTAAGGACATCAATAAACAGAGAAACTAGTAGCAATGACATGATGCAAGCTTTGGAATTTTGCAGAAGAAAACAAGAGAAAGATCCAAACTTCTTCTATGAATTATATTTGGATGAGAATAGAAAGGTCAAAATCTGTTTTGGACAGATGGTAGATCAAGAGATTGGTATGAGAAATATTGTGACTGTCTCAGTTTTGATACGACTTTCTTGACTAACAGATATAATCTACCCTTTGCACCCTTTGTGGGAATCTCAGGTCATGGTAACACAATAATTTCTGGGTGTGCATTTCTGCACGATGAGAGAACAAAGACTTTTATATGGTTGTTCAAGACATTTTTGAAAGCTAAGTCAGGGAAACACCCATGCAGAATCCTAACAGATCAAGATGGAGCAATGAAGTCTGCAATAGCTCACATTTTCACACACACAACACACAGGAACTACTTCTTCCATATTATCAAAAAGGCTTGGAATTCGTTTGGCACATTGTTCAAGAAAGAGAAAAAGCTTTATGATGAATATGATGACATCATCAACAACTCACTAACTAAAGAAGAATTTGAGTACCTATGGCAAGATATGATTGACAGATTTGGGTTGCAGCACATCCATTTCCTAACAAACATGTGGTCAATCAGAGATACGTTTATACCAGTGTACTTCAAGACAGACTTTTGTCCTTTATACAAACTACAGCTCTAAGTGAAGGTACCAACTCAAGATTCAAAAAAGATGTTGGGCCACAGTATAGCATTACTAGCTTCTTCACACAATATGCAATTGTCATGGACACTATTCAAAACTTGGAGCTGAAGGCCTGTTGATGTCGCCTAGAGGGGGTGAATAGACGATCCTGAAATTTTCTTGAAAATGCAGCGGTTAAAACACACAGGCACCGGAACTTCCGGTACTTGAACCACAGAACTTCCGGTCAGCACAAGCTGTCCAGAACTTTCGATGTTAATAGTCCGGAACTTCCGGTGTTCTGTGACTTAACAGGATCTGAACTCAAATTTAAGTAATTTCAACACAAGTTTATTGCTAGCAACATAAAGATACACATAGGCAATAGAGACAAATAGCAGTAGGTAAAGGGATAACACACGAGACACAAGGATTTTTACCCGAAGTTCGGATTCAAAGAATCCTACTCTCCGTTGAGGAACTCCGTAGAGTTGGGTCTCACTTAACCCCTTGCCTCACCAAGCAAATCCCTGGGAAGAAGTCTACGGCCTTCAATTCCAACGTTTCTAGGTTCTTACCTAGAGATCAAATTGACCACAAAGATCCAAATTTGATCCTCTAGCGTGAACCACAAACGTGAATTGCTCTACCTAGACAACCTCCAAAAGATCAGCTTGGTTTTTCAGTATCCATACCTCGTTTCCTTGTGGAGGAGAGGTGATCCTTCACAAACTTTTCTGGGTTAATCCATAAATCTTCGGAAGCTCGCGGGAGACACCTTACCGTCTAGGAGATTGCTCTCCAAGAGTAATAGGCACCACCAAAGCCCTGCAAGAATCACCAAGTGCTCAAGTCACCTAGCTCTCTCACTCTCACAATTACTCCAAACACTCAATCTTCTCACAAATTTAGTTATGTGGCTCAAGAATTGAGTTGGAATGAGCTAGAACACCATAGGAGAGGCTAGGAGACTGAAAAACGAAAATGGGATGGCCAAAAATAAATTGGGGACAAGGTGGGATATATATATAGGTACACGATTGCGTCACTTAGCCGTTACTCACAAACTCAGCAGGAATATTGTCCGGAAGTTCCGGTCTGGGACTACCGGAAGTTCCGGCCAACACTTGGTTCTCAGGGTTTTGCTGCGAGGTGAAGGTGTCCGGACGTTCCGGCTTTAAACCCCGGAAGTTTCGATCAGCCTTCTCTGCCGAGGAAAGGGGAATTTTCAAAAATAACTCCAAAAATTCTCACTCAAGGATATTTTGACTAAGAGCACGTAGATCATCTCATGGCATGAGTTTTACCCCTCTTAATAGTATGATTTTTCCAAAAACTCAAGATTTAAGGAAAAAAACTATTATAAACCATTGTCGAATCTTTTCTCCTTTTTGCAATTGATGTTTGAGGGTTCTCCTTTCTCAAAACCTGCACAACTAAGCATCTAGGGACTAATTCTCCTGCACACATCTCAATTAAACACATTAGTCACTTAACCAAATTGTTATTAACCACCAAAACCCACTTAGGAGGCTAGATGCACTTTCAGGAGCAACAAGATGATCATAACTCTAGAACGAAAAAGCCAATTAGACTTTGGTCACACTACTATATAGAGTTACAAGCAGTGAAACTCTATAATGCCAAAATATTCAAGAAGTTTCAGGTGCAGCTTAATAAAACTACAAGATTACAGCTCAATGAGATAGACAAATTCAAAACATATTAAGTTTTCCTAGCACTGAATCAAACAATGGGAGTTTAGACACAGAAAGTATCTTGTCATCACTGACTTGGACAAGGAAGACTTCAGTTGCATTTGTGCAATGTTCCAAAAAGATGGGCATCTTTGCTCACACATTTTGAAAGTCATGCCTCACCTTGGCATTAGCAAGATACCAGATAAGTATATAATTCAGAGATGGAGAAAGAAGCAACAAGCATCAGAACTGAAAAATGGAAATAAAAGGAATAAATGACATTGCAAGATATAAAATGTAACAAATTATATTTTTAAAATAGCACTAGGAAATTAAATTAACAATCCACTCACATCATCGTGAAGGTTGTAATCAGAAAATTCAAGAGATGCTTCAGAATGTTTCAGAATCAGATTTAGCATCATCAAAATCATCAGATGAGATATCAATAGCTTTACTAGTCCTACTTGCTTTGTGGACATGAGGCATCTGAAAAAAAACACAAAGCAACAGTTAACTTCAGAGATGCATCACACTATTGATTGCAGACAAACCATCATTATGTACTCATACATATCTGCTTCAAACCAATAGTGAAATCATGCTCTCAGAAATGTGGGTCATTATACATCTATATCATAAATGTAATATGAGATCCTTGTAGTAGAATTGACGAACGTATACAAGAAGAGAAAGGGAAACTAAGGCTCTAATATGGCTCACTAAAATAAGAAGTTGTGCTATAAAGCCTTACTTCCTCCTTCCTCCCCCTTGTGTATGACACCAGAAGCACAATATACCTCCATGACCTTATTTCATCATAGAGCAAAAACCTAACAATCACAAATGGCTTTTGATAATTATCAAAATCCCTAAGTCCCAATTAGGACATATCAAAATTGTCACATCTCATCAGTGTTTCTAGGTCACTGGGCTTCTAGGTCACTGGGCTAATAAAAGCAACAGTTAACTTCAACACATGCATCACACTATTAATACTTAACAAAAAATATTATAGATATCAGATACAAATTAAAATTTTAGTACAATCTTGAATCAAGCATTTCATCTATAAGCAAAGTAGCGCACGGATTTTCATAACACCACATTCAGCCAAAAATATGATACACAAAGCATCAACAATTCAACACACTAAAACAGTACACAATAAACTGCAACACACACTACAACTTGTACCAAAATGACATTGAGCCAACTAATTACATGACTAAGAGGGAGGATTAGCTCACGCAACAGCTACAGGACTAAGCAATGGACCTCACACAAATCCATCCAATCACAAATCAAACAACCAAAAACAACTTGACAACACCAATATGTTCAACTTTATCCTTAATTCAGTTATTTGAAGCATACAATCAACACACATGAAACTTAAAAACTTCATTACAAAACTAAACCACATGTGTAACTGATTGATATCTAACCAATTCAAAATCGAAGAATAAACCCAGACCATGTAGAACTCAAACCAAACAAATTAAACGAACGAATCATCATCGATGAGCTTGAAAGTGCATCTAGCCCCCTAAGTGGGTTTTGGTGATTAATGACAATTTGGTTAAGGGACTAATGTGTTTAATTGAGATGTGTACAGGAGAATTTGTCCCTAGATTCTTGTTGCGCAGGTCTAGAGAATGAAGAACCCTCAAATATCAATTGCAAAAAGGGAAAGAGATTCGACGACGGTTTATAGCACTATTTTTTCTTGAATCTTGAGTTTTAGGAAAAACCATACTATTAAGAGGGGTGAAACTCATGCCATGAGATGACATACGTGCTCTTAGTTAGAATATACTTGAGTGAGATCTTTTGGAGTATTTTTTGGAAATTACTCCCTCCCACGGCAGAGAAAGTCGATCGGAAGTTCCTGGGTCCCAAGCCGGAACTTCCCAACTTCTTCACCTCGCAGCCAAGTCCTGAGTACGAAGTGCTGGCCGGAACTTTCGGTAGTCCCAGACTAGAATTTTTGGTCAGTATTCCAGTAGACTATGTGAGTAACGGCTAGGTGACGCAAGCGTGTACCTATATATATCCCACCTTGTCCCCAGCCCACTTTTGACCGTCCAAATTTCACATTTCAGTCCCATAGTCTCTCCTATGGTTTTCTAGCTCATTCCAACTCAATTCTTGAGCCACAAAACCAAATTTGTGAGAAGATTGAGTGATGGGTGTGATTGTGAGAGTGAGAGAGCTAGGTGACTTGAGCACTTGGTGATTCTTGCAGGGCTTTGGAGTGGTGCCTATTACTCTTGAAGAGCAATCTCCTAGACGGTTAGGTGTCTCCCGCGAGCCTCCGGAGAATTGTGGATTGGCCCAGAAAAGTTTGTGAAGGATCACCTCTCCTCCGCAAGGAAACGAGGTTTGAATAGTGACAAACCAAGCTGATCTTTTGGAAGTTGTCTAGGTAGAGCAATTCACGTATGTGGTTCTCGCTGGTGGATCGAATTTGGATCTTTGTGGTCAATTCGATCTCTAGGCAAGAACCTAGAAACGTTGGAATTGAAGATTGTAGACTTCTTCCCAGGGATGTGCTTGGTGAGGCAAGGGGTTAATTGAGACCCAACTCTACGGAGTTCCTCAACGGAGAGTAGGATTCGTTGAATCCGAACTTCGGGTAAAAAATCCTTATGTCTCGTGTGCTATTTATTTTCTTACTATTGCTTGTCTCTATTGCCTGTGTGATTCTCTCTGTTGTTAGCAATATACATGTGTAGAAAGTATTTAAATTTGAGCTCAGATCCTTTTAAGTCACAGAACACCGGAGGTTCCGGACAGTAACACCGGAAGTTCCTGACAGCTTGCGCTGATCGGAAGTTCTGGGGTTAAGTACCGGAAGTTCCGGTGACCGTGTGTTTTAACCGTTGCATTTCCAAGAAATTTTCAGGATTGCCTATTCACCCCTTCCCTCTAGATGACATCTACAGGCCTTCAATTGGTATCAGAGCCTACACTCTTGATAGGCTTCACGGCGTAGAGTCGATCCAAGATGTCGGAAGTGGAGAATCAACCTAAAGACGATGCAAATAGAGAAAAATCTCCAATCAAGGAGACAGGGGGAGCTTCTATACCTTTTGATTACAGCAAGCTTAATGTTCCCTCTAACAACTTCATCTCCGTGCCATCCGGGTGTGCACCTCAATTTGATGGTACACACTATGCCGCTTGGAAGCACAAGATCAAGTTGCATCTAATCTCTTTGCATCCTAGCATTTGGAGGGTTGTTTGTACAGGTGTCGATGTGCGTACGGAGGACATGGACCTCACTCCGAAGCAAGAGCTAAGCATCCACTGCAACGCTTAAGCCGCCAATGCCATTCTCTCCGCCTTGAGCCCGGAGAAATTCAACAAGGTTGATGGGCTTAAGGAGGCCAAGGAGATTTGGGACACATTGCAAGTGGCTCATGAAGGCACCCCCGGAGTGAGAGAGTCCAAGATTGAGCTCTTGGAAGGAAAGCTCGGAAGATTCATGATGAAAGATAATGAGACTTCTCAAGAGATGTATGACCGGATGATGATCTTGGTCAACAAGATTCGAGGCCTTGGAAGTGAAGACTTGACGGATCACGTGGTGTTCAAGAGACTTCTTCAAGCCTTTGGACCAAGGAACCCTACCTTGGTCACTCTCATCCGTGAGAGAAAGGACTTCAAGAGGCTCACACCAAGTGATATCCTTGAAAGAATTGTTGCTCGTGAGATGCTAGAAGAAGAAGCAAAGGAGGTCAAGCAAATGGCCAAGAATGTGGCAATGATCAAGAACAAGGAAGTCGCTTGGAAGGCCTCAAGTGATCAAGCATCATGTGAAGATGAAAGTGATGATGAAGAGATGGCTCTTATGGTGAGAAATTTCAAGCAATACCTTCGCCGAGGAGGATTTGGCAAGAGCAAGAGAAGTGAAGACAAGGGAAGAGCTTGCCAATCCAAGAGAGCTTGCTTTCAATGTGGTGAATATGGTCACTTCATCATCGAGTGTCTAAAGAACAATGAAGCCAAGCCAAAGATGGTCAAGAAGAAGCTTGGAAGAGCTCACATTGGAGAGGTGTGGTATTTCGATGATGAGGAGGATCCCGAGGAGAAGGATGAAGGTGATGGAGGAGTTGCTACCATCGTCATCAAGTCTTCATCACCCATCGAGGAGTGTCTCTTCTCAAACTTGAGTGATGACGAGGGCTACACCAACCCTTCTTGCTTCATGGCCCATGGACGCAAGGTAATACCCTCATCCAAGCTCTCTATTGATGATGATCTTGAGAGTGATGAGGGAAGTGAGGATGATTTGGATGATGTGATGAAAAGCTTTAGCAAACCGGCAATGCAACATGTGGCTAAACTAATGAAGACATTGGACTACAAGAAGAAATCCCTCGAAAGGCAAGAGGACTTGCTCATTCTTGAAAAGAAGAGAAACTTTGCCCTAGAGGAGGAGTTGGCTAAGGAGCGAGAGAGGATTGAGAAATTGACCGAAGAACTCTCTTTGGTCAATGGATCAATGGCTAGCCTAAAGGATATCAATGACTCTCCAAGAGAAGCTTGTGACATTGGACCAAAGTCACAAAGCACTTGAACTGCAATTTGATACTCTTTGGAATAGCACCTCTTCCTCCAATGAAACTGCCAAGTCGTCCAATGCCTCCTCTAGCAATGGTTGTGCTAGATGCTATAGCTTTGATTTGGATTTCTATGCAACTAACCTTGAAGCTATAGCGGAACTCAAGAAGGAAAATGAGAGGTCGGGTACTTTGGTGAAATATGAATGTTTGAAGAATTTTCACTCAAAAGACGCCCTCTACAAGACCATAGCCACCCATGTCAACAAAGATGGGCATGGTCTTGGATTCACCGAAAAAAGCAAGCCCTCAAGAAGGGCAATTGTGAACGGGAAGCCATGCTTGAAGTTTGTCAAAAAAGGAGAAGCCCCACAAGCAAGCAAGGTAAGTTGTTCCCTAGCTGGTCAGAGTTCCAGAAGTTCGGACCAGCTGACCGGAAGTTCCGGGCAAGGAAATCTCTCGGACAGAGAGAAATTCCCAGAAGTTCCGGTAGGAACAAGCGGAAGTTCGGACCTCTACCACAACCGAGGAGCGCGGGAAGTTCGGGCCCGGGGTCGAAGTTCCGGCCCGGGTCGAAGTTCCAATAAGGTATATACTATGAATCATTTGTTATCCACAAGAACCACAATGGTAAGGTGGTTGCTCACTTCAATGGAGGTCACAATAATGAGTATCGTGCTTGTGTGTGGGTACCCAAGGCGCTTGTGGCTAACACTCATAGGACCCAAACTTCGACAAGTTTGGGTACCTAAAACCCTAGCATAACTTTCTTTTGTAGGCATACTTCTCTGGTGGATCAAGTTGGGTGGTGGACAGCGGATGCACCAACCATATGACGAGGGAGAGGAGTATGTTTACAAGTCTTGATGAGGAAGGAGGAAATCACGAAAATATCATATTTGAAGATGATGGCAAAGGAAAGATAATTGGGTTAGGTAAAATTGTTATCTCAAATGATCAATCCATCTCCAATGTCCTTCTTGTCAAGTCATTGAGCTATAATCTTATTTTTGTTTCATAATTATGCAAAATGGGTTACAATTGCTTGTTCACCGACGAGGATATGATCGTTTTTAGGAGAGATGACTCATCTGTGGCCTTTAAGGGAAAGTTGAAGGGTGATCTCTATCTTGTTGATTTCGACATAGATAGAGTAAACCCCAAAGTTTGCTTAATGGCTAAATCCTCCATGGGTTGGCTATGGCATCGAAGGCTAGCCCATGTAGGGATGAAGAATTTGTCAACTCTTTTAAAAGGGGAACACATTCTCGGTCTTACTAATGTAACCTTTGAGAAAGATCGAGTGTGTAGCGCTTGTCAAGCCAGGAAGCAAGTTGGAAACCCACATCCTATCAAGAACATCATGACCACCTCAAGACCACTTGAGCTTCTTCACATGGACCTATTCGGCCCCATGGCTTATCTAATCATAGGAGGTAATAAGTACGGATTTGTGATTGTTGATGATTATTCCCGTTTCACTTGGGTATTCTTTCTCCATGACAAAAGTGAAGCTCAAGAAGTCTTCAAGCACTTCGCTCGACAAGCCCAAAATCAATATGCGAAGCGACAATGAAGGAGAATTTAAGAATACTCAAGTGGAGGAATTTTTTGATGAAGAAAGCATCAAACACAAGTTCTCCGCGCCCTATGATCCACCTCAAAATGGCATCGTCGAGAGGAAAAACCGTACACTCATTGAAGCGGCTAGGACGATGCTTAATGAGTACAAGATCTCCAATGCCTTTTGGGCGGAAGCCGTGAGCACCGCATGCCATCATCAACTGTCTTTACCTTCACAAGCTTTTGAAGAAGACTTCCTATGAACTCTTGAGTGGTAACTAGCCTAACGTTTCCTATTTTCGTGTCTTTGGAAGCAAGTGTTTTATTTTGAGTAAGAGACCTTGTTCATATAAGTTTGCACCTAAGGTGGATGAGGGCTTCTTACTCGGTTATGAATCAAATGCCCATGCCTATCGGGTTTTCAACAAGACCTCCGGTATTGTTGAGATCACTAGGGATGTGACATTTGATGAATCTAACAGCTCCCAAGGAGAGCAAATTGTGGTACATGTTGTAGATGATGTGGATCCAAACAAGGCAATTGCAACGAAGGCCATTGGTGACATACGACCAATCGAGACGCAGGATGATCAAGTGAATGATGATCAACCTCCGTTGTCGACAGCCAATAGCTCTTCATCAAGTCAAGAAGATAAAGTACCGAAAGTTCCAGTGCACACAGCCCGGAACCTCCGGTCAGATGCTCCGAGCCCTAGGGATCGGAACATCCGGGCATCAGGTCTACCGGAAGTTCCGGGCCCAGAAGGTCGGATCCTCCGAGAGGCTGGACATGAAGCCGTGCCTCCGACACAAGTGGATGGGCTCGATGCTGAGGGCACTCAAGAGCTACCTGATCAGCTGTAGTCCCCTCGGTGCTCCATCCAAGGATACATCACACCGTTCAACGAGATCACCCCGTCGACAACATTCTTGGAGATATTCAAAAGGGGGTAACCACTCGATCTCGTGTTGCAAGTTTTTGTGAGAATTACTCTTATGTCTCTTCATTGGAACCAGTTAAAGTGGAGGATGCGCTTGGTGATCTGGATTAGGTGATGGCCATGCAAGAAGAATTCAACAACTTTACTCACAATCAAGTGTGGTCATTGGTGGAGAGACCTAATCAAAATGTGATCGGCACCAAGTGGATCTTCCGCAACAAGCAAGATGGGAATGGAGTAGTCACTCGCAACAAAGCCCGATTAGTGGCACAAAGGTTCACTCAAGTCGAGGGCCTCGACTTTGGTGAAACTTTTGCGTCGGTTGCTCGTCTTGAGTCCATTCGTATTCTTTTAGCCTATGCCGCTAATCATGATTTCAGATTATATCAAATGGACGTCAAGAGTGTTTTCTTGAATAGACCAATCTCCAAATTGGTGTTTGTTGAGAAACCACCCGGCTTTAAAGATTCCAAATATCTAAATCATGTGTTCAAGATTCACAAGGCACTCTATGGGCTCAAGCAAGCCCTTAGAGCTTGGTATGAATGCCTTCGGGATTTTCTTCTCAAAAACGGCTTTGAGATAGGCAAAGCCGATACTACTATCTTCACTAAGAAATTCAAAAATGATTTGTTTGTTTGCCAAATTTATGTCGATGACATAATATTTGGCTTAACTAATGTCTCATTTAGTGAAGAGTTTAGTAGGATAATGACTAAGAGATTCGAGATGTCGATAATGGGTGAGCTCACATTTTTTCTCGGGCTTCAAGTCAAGCAACTCAAGGAAGGGACCTTCATCTCCCAAAGAAAGTATTTGAAATATGTAATCAAGAAGTTTGGCATGGAGGATGCAAAGCCCATCAAGACGCCAATGTCTACCAATGGTCATTTGGATCTCGATGAAAACGGCAAAAGCGTGGACCAAAAGGTATATCGCTCCATGATTGGATCCTTGCTTTATCTTTGTGCATCTAGGGCCGATATCATGCTTAGTGTGTGCATGTGTGCTCGCTTTCAAGCGGCACCCAAAGAATGTCATTTGATTGCCGTTAAGAGAATCCTTCGGTATTTGGTGCACACTCCTAACCTTGGCTTGTGGTATCCTAAGGGTTGTGCCTTTGAGCTTGTTGGCTATTCCGATTCGGATTACGTCGGGTGTAAGGTTGATCGCAAGAGCACTACCGGCACATGCCAATTCCTTGGACGATCACTTGTTTCTTGGTCCTCCAAGAAACAAAACTCCATTGCCCTATCCACTGTGGAAGCCGAGTATATAGCCACCGGTTCTTGTTGTGCTCAACTCCTTTGGATGAAACAAACCCTACAAGACTTTGGCTACAATGTTTCCAAGATTCCACTCCTATGTGACAATGAGAGCACCACAACGCCACAAACCTAGCCAACAATCCCATCCAACACTCGAGAACCAAACACATAGACATTCACCACCATTTCTTGAGAGACCATGAGGCAAAGGGTGACATTGTCCTATCCCATGTGAGAACCGAGGGTCAACTAGCCGACATTTTCACCATACCCTTGGATGAGAAGAGGTTGAGCTTAGGAGTGAGCTAAATATTTTGGATTCTCGCAATATTTGTTGAGGATTGGTTGGCTAATCAATAGGCAAGCATGAATCAAATTGAGTGTAAATTGAAATTGAACTTTTGTATCTTGAAACTGCTTCTTGGGTAGAAGCTGGTTTTGATATGAAAATGAAGTTCAAACATTTCCCTTTTGCTCAAAACCCCTTTTCAAAATATTTGCGAAAATTGTTGTGTGCCTATTTTGATTGCGAAATCTTGGCTTTTGTTCTTTGTGTGATGCATTGTGACCATTGTTATGTACTGATTGCTTGCGTGCTGGTCACGTGCGTCGCATTTGTTTACATGTCCAATTCATCCTTAGACTCCTCCCTTCAGCTTCCTATCGGAAGTTTCGGACCCTAGCCCGGAACTTCCGATATTTTCTCTCTGTCTATTTTTCGGGCGCAACCAGAAGTTCCGGTCAGGTCCGACCAGAAGTTCCGGTAGTCGGGGTGTTAAGTCCCAGGGAAGGCCAGTGACCGAACCCTACTCCTCACTCTCAAACCGTCGTCGCCTCTCTCCTCTCTCTCCCTTCTCTCGGTGATCTGAGTTTCCCACCATGTTCTCTCTTCACTCTTGATCATTTTCTGGTTGTTTTTGGTCAAGGGACGACGCCCCGCGCTTGTTTTCGACTTCCGTTTGCCCGAGGTACTTCTTTCGATTCTTCTCCCTAGTTTCACCTTCTTTTGCCCCAATCTATCAATTCTTGGACCTAGGGAGAAAACCTTTTGGTTAGAAACTCGATTAGGATCTTGTAGATGGCCGATCTATCCTTTTTGAGGCAATGCGGTTGATTTTCGACCGGGGGCTGTGCGGCTGCCAAGCACACCGGAAGTTTCGGTGTTCCTGGACCGGAACTTCCAGTCCCTGTGCAGTCAGCCCCCCTCCATCTTTCCTATCTCTCGTCTTGCCACTGCAACGTCCTCATGCTTGTTTAATCCTTATTACAGTGTCAGCATGGCTCATGAAAAACGTCGGAAGGCTCGCCAGGACGTCTCGGGGGATGATGACAATAGTCCTCCCATTCGAGGCCCTCGAGGACGTCTCGGCAAAGAAGGCGCCGCCAGAGGATATGTGTCGGGATCAGACTCCTTCAACCCATGCTACTTAGATCCGACCTCTAATCATTCATGATACCGGAGGCGAGGGTGCTGGTGGTTCTCAGCCCGCAAATGCACCTCGTGCAGCTCGGCGTTCCACCTCCTCCTGTCCACAGCCTGGGGAACCCGACTCCTGGGGAAATCCCATCGAGCTGTACACAGCTCAGGGATATGATGTTGATCCTCCTCACCACACTGGGTGCCAGAGGATTAACTATCTCAAGCAGATAGCCCGCTGTGGTCGTGATCGCCTGGTGGATCCGGATACCGTGCCTCAGGAGTCCCTGGATCCCCGTTTCTAGACTCTCTTTCAGCTCGACTGGTACAATTTAGTCTTTCTTCCCCGAACCAATCGGGTTGTGGAGATGAAGTATCTTGACTGGGGATATCTTCTGTCCAAGAACAATCCCATTTTCAACAAGCTGATGTATGTCTGTGAAGTCAAGAACATCAAGGATGTCCTATGCCTCGACTACTCCTGGAACACTGAGGTTATAGGGTTGTTCTATGCCACTGTCTTCTTCGGCTCCATAAAGAACGGGGTTCCCTTCATGAAGGAAGGACAGAGAGACGCCCTTACAAAGTGCCTCTGCCTCAGTTTGCAGAGATCTTGGGGTTGGATCCAGAAGATCTGAACAATCCCAACATTTAGTCAGAAGAACCCATTCCCACGGTGCGCACCAGATTCCTCTATGCACCAGATGCTCCTCGTGACTGTCTTGGGACGACAAAGGGGCTTCTACCTCAATACAAGCTGATTTACTCCATCTTTAGGTTTGAATCCTCTTTGCTCCTTCCTGTTTTGTTGTGTTTCCTTGTGTCATTTTTTTTATGTCTTCGTCTTCAGGTGGACCCTGCTTCCTAAAGCCAGGGATGCAACTGCTCTTCATGCGCGCCATGCGCATCTCCTGAGTCGCATGCGGCTTAATCAGCCGCCCTTCAGTGTCGCCAAGCTTATCTGGTTCGAGATGAACAACACGGCCTGTGATCCTAAGCTAGGGTGTGTGTATGCTCCCTTCATCATGAAGATGATCAACAATGTGACTGGTTACTTCTACATCTGTGACGGTCAGCACAAGTCGTTCCGTCCTCACATGCCGGTTGCACCCAGGATGCCTCCTCCAGGATCCCATGTCTCCGCTTCGGGTGTCGGACCTTCCTCCGCTCCTTCACGCCCTTTGGGCTCGAGCTCTAGCTCGTCCATCAAGAGGACGCTGCACTCAATCTTCGTCTCGCGCCAAGACCGCCTCCAAGGTTAAGAAGATCGAGCGGCGTCGGGCGCTGCGAGAGGCCGGTCAGGCGGTCTTTGATGACTCTGAGGAGGAGGCCTTTGAGGACCCGTTCGCTGCGTTTGAGACCACCCGTGATGTTGCTGCGGGCGAGGGGACCTCTACCTCTATTCCTCGGGCCTTCGCTGAGGTGTCCTCGCACTCGGAGGCGGAGGACGACGAAGCGGAGGACGACTCTCCTGCTGCGGCTTCCCCAGCTGCTGGCTTCGGTAGCGCCACAGACGTCGCTGAGGATTCCCCTCATGGTGGCGACGATGACATTCACTCTGGCAACACCGAGATCGTCGCCAACTCTGATGACTCCGAGTGACTTCCCTTCTCTCTTATCCCTTTTTGGTGTCTTGATGCCAAAGGGGGGAGAAGATTGAGAAAGCAGGGGAGTCATTTCACTCTTTTGGTGCTTCCTGTCGTCTTGTTCTGTCAGCCGACCGGAACTTTCGGCCGTGCATCTATCTTAGGCCATCTATTATCGTTTGGACATGTGAACCTTATGTGTGCTGGGATGTAATGATTGCTAGACCTTATGATATTAATTAGGCTTATTTGCATGATCTCTTGTGTGATTTGTGAATGGTGAAATGTTATTTTCAATTTCTTTGAGTGCTTGCCATGTCATATGTACTTAAATTGTATCATTTCACCTTTGTTGCATCCCTCTCGGTAAAATGAGTTGGTTAGAATTTCCCTAAACATCTTCTATCAATAATGCATATGTAATTCTCTCTATTTCATCTATGCATACTTTTAGAGGGAGCTCTAACTATCTCTTTCTACTCAAAACTTCATTTACTCCTATCTTTTGTAAAGATTTAACCAAGTTATCATCAACCATCAAAAAGGGAAAGATTGAAAGTGCATCTAGCCCCCTAAGTGGGTTTTGGTGATTAATGATAATTTGGTTAAGGGACTAATGCGTTTAATTGAGATGTGTGCAGGAGAATTAGTGCCTAGATGCTTAGTTGTGAAGGTCTAGAGAATGAAGAACCCTCAAATATCAATTGCAAAAAGGGAAAGAGATTCGACGACGGTTTATAGCAGTATTTTTTCTTGAATCTTGAGTTTTAGGAAACATCGTACTATTAAGAGGGGTGAAACTCATGCCATGAGATGACCTAAGTGCTCTTAGTATGAATATACTTGAGTGAGATTTTTTGGAGTATTTTTTGGAAATTACTCCCTCACACGGCAAAGAAAGCCGATCGGAAGTTCCTGGGTCCCAAGCCAGAACTTCCCGACTTCTTCACCTCGCAGCCAAGTCCTGAGTACTAAGTGCTGGCCGAAACTTCCGGTAGTCCCAGACCAGAACTTTCGGTCAGTATTCCAGCAGGCTATGTGAGTAACGGCTAGGTGACGCAAGCGTGTACCTATATATATCCCACCTTGTCCCCAGCCCACTTTTGGTCGTCCAAATTTCACATTTCAGTCCAATAGTCTCTCCTATGGTGTTCTAGTTTATTCCAACTCAATTCTTGAGCCACAAAACCAAAGTTGTGAGAAGATTGAGTGATAGGTGTGATTGTGAGAGTGAGAGAGCTAGGTGACTTGAGCACTTGGTGATTCTTGTAGAGCTTTGGAGTGGTGCCTATTACTCTTGGAGAGCAATCTCCTACACGGTTAGGTGTCTTCCGCGAGCCTCCGGAGAATTGTGGATTGGCCTGGGAAAGTTTGTGAAGGATCACCTCTCCTCCGCAAAGAAACGAGGTATGAATAGTGACAAACCAAGCTGATCTTTTGGAAGTTGTCTAGATAGAGCAATTCACGTTTGTGGTTCTCTCTGATGGATCGAATTTGGATCTTTGTGGTCAATTCGATCTCTAGGCAAGAACCTAAAAACGTTGGAATTGAAGACCGTAGACTTCTTCCCAGGGATATGCTTGGTGGGGCAAGGGATTAATTGAGACCCAACTCTACGGAGTTTCTCAACGGATAAAAAATCCTTGTGTCTCGTGTGCTATTCATTTTCTTACTATTGCTTGTCTATATTGCCTGTGTGATTCTCTCTGTTGTTAGCAATATACATGTGTAGAAAGTATTTAAATTTGAGCTCAGATCCTTTTAAGTCACAGAACACCGGAGGTTCCGGACAGTAACACCGGAAGTTCCTGACAGCTTGCGCTGATCGGAAGTTCCGGGGTTAAGTACCGGAAGTTCCAGTAACTGTGTGTTTTAACCGCTGCATTTCCAAGAAATTTTCAGGATCGCCCATTCACCCCCTTCTAGACGACATATACGGGCCTTCAGAGCTCAACAAAATCGAGTTCAACTAACAGAAAACAACACGCCATACATACTACATCCTCCCTCTAGGCGACATCTACGAACCTTCAGAGCTCAACAAAATCGAGTTCAACTAACAGAAAACAACACGCCATACATACTACATCCAGATCCCAGCACACAAACACCGATTCGGAATACACACGAATCATCACACATGAGCTCAACCGAATCGATTTCAAATAAATAGAAAATAACTCACCGTAGAAGCTATCTCTAGATCCCCGCAACATACAGCGAATCGAAACCACGGATCAGAACTCGCCGCAAAATACCTACAAAATGAACCATGCATAAATCAAAACTCGGCATACAAACTAAATCACACGAATAAATCAACATGACCTCAAACTAAACTCAGCATAAATCACACGAATCATCAACTCACCATAGATAGCACCTCTAGATCTTCGATACAACCACTGAATCGGAACTACAAATACACAAAAAACCTACAAAAACAAACCAGGTACAAATCAAAACTCCAAAAAAAGAAGAAAATCCCACCGCACAAAACAACAAGGGTAGAAAGAGAACACATGCATCAAGTAGGAACACTCACACCGAAGCAAGGGAGTGGCGCTTCTTCGGCGAGACACCGTTGACAACGAGAATCGCCACCGCGTCGCCAAGGCGGAGTCAACGAGAGAAAAGGAAATCCTCCTCTCTCCTTTTCTGTGTCTCTCTTCTTTCTCCCGAACCTTCTCTTTCTGTCAGAAGAAACAAGATAAAGATAGGCGCGGATTCAAAATTTGAACAGAAAAAGTGGGACCCACAAAGCCCAGACAAAAAGCCCAAAACAAATACCAGCCCAATTAAAGAGCCCACAAGCCCACGTAGCAAGTAAAAAAGGCTTTAAACAGGGCCTGATCCGAAAAAATAGCACAAATCTTGACTACATCCAATGGTCACAAATCTGCATGATATCAGATATGGAACTCAATTAATCTGTCACCAGACAGATAGCAATTCCGCTATTTAAATGCATCACCGTGCAGGCGCAGGGTATCGAACTTGCTCGCCTCATCATGCCTCGGTATCTCTCAGATGGCGGGGCTAGCCAAGAATCGTAGCATCTCCTCTTGTCGCCTCTGCTTCATCCTCCTCGTCGTCCTATCCACCACCACCACCACCCTCTCCGCCGCGCCATCCGGACCCTAGTCCTCCCGCTGTGCGTCCCCGTCGCCAGCTGCCGACCAACACACCGAGGTGGACGACACCTCTGCTCTCCTCCGATCGTTCCAGATTACCTCTGGCATCTTCTTCGGCGAAGGCGTGGAGACCCTGTTCTCCCCTTGCTCTTTGTCCGCCGTCGGGGGCTGGCATCTTCACCAACAGCTTCGCCAGGCGCTCCTTCTCCCTGCTCCCCCACGTCGTGTCCCGCACCACGGAACCCAGCGTCCTCCACCTCGCCGCCACCCTCACCTTGTCCGGCAGCCGCGTGGAGGTATTCAAGAGCAGCGCCGGCCATGAATCCGCGAAGGAAAGACATTCCATCTCCTTCTACCTGGTGGATACTACTCGTCTGCCTCCGCCCAACTCTGCATGGTCGGCAAGGGGAGTGACCTTTCCATTGATGGTTCAGTGAAACACTACGCGGACGTCGCTCTCTCCTCCAGATCCCCAGCACTTCTAGCCTCACCGACCCCTTCGTCACTGGCAGCCTCGAGGGCTCCGACTTGAGCCCTTCTCCCTCCTCACTTACGCCGAGGAAAGCAGCTACAGGTACAGCGAGAACACATCATGCCTACCGCTGCCACTGCCGGAGGTCACTTCTGCCGCACGGTGCGCCATCCAGACGACGTCGGACGGCAACTTCTCGTGCGCCACCCTCAAGACGCGGCTCATCGCGTCGTACGGGCTGGAGTACGGGCGCGGGCACGCGGTGAGCTTCCCCTCGCTACACGAGTTGCGCCTGCACATCAACCAGTTGCACTGCACCGTGGGCGACGCCGTGCGAACATACACGGTGTTCTCCAACGACACGGCCAACATGTGGGCACTAGTACAGAAACACCCAAAGGTGCTGGTTGGAAAACCCCCTTAGGTGCCGATTTTTCCAACCGACACCTATTGGTCGGCACCAATGACCAAAGTCATTGGTGTCGGTTCTTCGACCGGCACCTATTCGGGCAAATAGGTGCCGGTTCTACACGAACCGACACCTATTTATCCGACACCTATACGGACCGAACCCCAAGCTCCCAATCTTTTCTTATGGACCCACTCCTTTAGCCGGACCCATCATATTTACCGGACCCACCATATTTTTCCACGCAACTACGTACCTTGATGGCGAGCCTGCGAGATAGAGCTACAGGCACGAGCGACTGAGTCAGCTGGCCATGCGCATGGGAGATGCATATTTAAGTTGGTGTTGCTCTTGTTCGGCAAGCGGTATGGTACTAATCGAGGGAATAGTATTTTTCTGAGAATAGGTGTCGGTCTACTATTCATCCGACATCTATTCGTGAAGAATAGGTGACGATTCGTAATAAGAACCGCTACCTATAGTATAGGTGTTGGTTCTACTATTCATCCAACACCTATTCGCGAAGAATAGGTGTTGGATGAATAGTAGAACCAACACCTATACTATAGGTGGCAGTTCTTATTACGAATGAGTGGCGGTTCGTAATAAGAACCGCCACCTATAGTATTGGTGTCGGTTCTACTATTCATCCAACACCTATTAAAACAAATACGTGCCGGTTCTTGACAAAAACCGATACCTATTTATTACCCGACACCTTAGATATAATAGGTGCCGGATTTAATTGAACCGGTACCTTTTGGACCGATACCTATGCACTTTTTTTGTAGTAGTGGGGGATTCAGGACTTGGACTTCTTCTCGTCCTAGGAGGTGGCGGTCGTCGCGGACGGGCACTGGGACAGCGACACCAACCGTCTCTGCCTCCGCGCGTGCCTAGTGGCGCGCTCCTCGACGCCGTCAGCCAACACTGAACTTGAGGTGCGTGAGTGCGGGATCGGGATGAGCTTCTGGTTCCCAGCCGTGTGGACAGTACGGAACCGGAGTGTCACCGCCAGCATGCTCTGAAACGCGACCCAGCTGAACAGCAGCGACAACCACGCAAGTGTAGGCTCCGACGTCGCTCTGATAACCGCGTTGAGCTTCGAGGACTAGAAGGGTAACCTCTCCGATGTGAAGTACGACTACAGCTTCACCATACTTGAGGAGGCCAAGAAGTAAGGGTATAAGTGACTAACTTGCAAAACTCATTTATAGATCAAAATAAACCATGAATCCGTTTAAAAAGATCTATAAGTGAATTCGTGACTTACCACTTACACCCTTACCACTTACAAAAAGCATTATCTCAAGGCCGGCACGAGGAATAACAAGAAGAGCAGGGTTCGTTTCCGGGGAACTACTCTTACTCGTACGGTCCGTTTCCCATTCTCCTTGGAGGGAGAAACAGAGTATGGACGCGCCTACCCGGTCGCGATCGGCTCGGCGATGGTCGACGGTAACAGCCTGGCTGCCGAACATTCATTCTCCCGGCACGCGGCAGCGCAACTTGAGCAGGGTACACTGGTGAATGTCCGCTATGATGTAACGTACTACGTAACTACGTTGCACCTAAGAATTGGTCTTCCTTTGGCCAGCTCAAAGACCAGCATATATGGGCAGAGGGTGTTTACGATCCTACCACGGCCTCCCCGTGCATGGTTGGCTGTGGAGAGCTGAACGGCTCCATGGCAGGGGAAGGATCAGCAGCCTGACGGATAGCACCGACCGTCTCTACTTCCCAAAGAGGGATCTCACCTTGTTTGGGATGTACTCGCACGAGGTGTCCGAGTCAATCTGGAGGATGGACACGGAGACCGTCGTGGTGGTGATCTCCACGACGTTGACCTGCGTCTTCACCGTCCTGCAGATCCTCCATACCAAAAGGAACCCCAAGGCGGCTGCTTCCACATCGATCACCATGCTCGCCGTCCAAGCCTTGGGGCTTGTCACCCCTCTCGTGGTGAATTCCGAGCTACTGTTCATGAACAAGAGGAAGCATTTGGCTGGGCTCGACGGAGACAGGTGGCTCCGGCTCGACGAGCTGATGCTGAGGGTGCCCACGCTGATCGCCTTCGCGCTGCAGCTGCGCCTCCTTCAGCTGGCATGGTCCGGCCGGACATCGGCGGCATGCAGCAGCGAAGGCGAGACCTCGCCGGCGCCGGCGCCGGCCGCCGAGAGGAAGGTGGTGCGGACGTGCCTGCCACTGTACTTGCTCGGAGCCGCCGTCACCGGCGTCGTTCACGTGGTGAACGTCCATGCCGCGAGGGAGGCAGAGCTGGTCTCTCGCCGTTTCGCTCCGGCATAGGCCACCACGCTGTGGGCTGACCTGTCGTCGTACGCCGGGCTCGTGCTGGACGGGTTCCTGCTGCCCCAGGTGGTCTTCAACGCGGCGTCCGGGTCGAGGGTGAAGGCGATCTCGCCGTGGTTCTACCCCGGGGGCACCGTGATCCGCGCGGCGCCCCATGCCTACGACGCGTTCAGGGCTGTGAGGTACACGCCGTTCCACGTATACGCGAGCGCTCACGATGACTTCTTCGGCGTCTCGTGGGACATCGTTGTGCCGTTGGGGGAGCGGAGTTGCTGGCCTTCGTGCTGTTCTTGCAGCAGCGTCTTGGCGGTGACTTGTTGCTTCGTTCAAGGAGCAGGAGGTCGGGTGATTATCAGTTGGTTTCCACTTTCCAAAGATAGCTCAATCTCAGTCAGAAATCATCGAGAGTGCCGGCACTCAATCGGAATGTAGCCTGTCAGAGACTGAAGGAACTGCTCCCTGTTCTGAGTGTTCTGACTGGAGGTCTTCATTGCTCTCTGCATTGGGTCTGTGCTATAAATGTCATCTCTGAGAGGCAATAGTCGCCCACCGGATGTGTCATTTTGGCCATCTGAGTCCGTTTGAATTTTACTGTACTGTTCTTCCTTTTGGCTCATGCAAGTTGTACAATTTCAACGCATCTTTTTTTATGGCAAAACAGTAGGAAAGGCTCCTACTCTAAATTCAATTAAAGGAAGTGTTATTTACAAGAGAATGTGCAACAGAATTACAAGTTGTTAATCCATGTTTGCAAGATTCGACGATGCTAAACATTTACCCTATGTAAAAGTAGAGTAAAATCTTTCCGAAAAAGTTGTTTCCAGGTAGAAAAAGGTGGGATGTTGTTAAAAATCAGATCATTCCTTCTTTCCCATATGTTCCATAAAGCAGTAGTGATAACTTCAATGAAGAATTGATGTTCAAAGTTTTGCTTTGTTGTTACCACCATATTCATGAATTCCAACTGTTTGTCCCAGAGGATTCCAATGTAATTCCAGCATCGAATGGCAAAAGGGCAAGCAAAAGGGCAATGTAATTTCAATGCATCTTAATTAAGGGTTTGAAGTTTGAACTATTTTCTTGGTGCCTGTGCAACACGACCAAATATGATAAACTTATAACCTATATATAATACAACAATAAGGAAATGTGGAGTATTATGGCTATAATAACAGGTAAAGTTTTCGAAAAATAAAATCACCAGAACCATTAGCACATTTTAATCCTATACAAAAACAGTTCCGTTAAGGTCTCCTTTGGAGCAAAAAGAGAAACACATCTGCTGTTCTCCTTGACAACGAAGTACGACAAGCAGAGTCCATTCCACTTTCCAGCACCTCCCCAAAATTCCTTTGCACCTGACATAACAAAACATAACTCCATGCTCGAGAACTGGCTCTAATCATTTCCTTTTTTTTTTGTTCTTGTTTCTTCCTTGCAGGACCAAAATATTTTTTAAAAAAAGACCGAGTTAAAATATTAATCATGGTAAAAGCAGCATTTGATTTAAATGGAAGGCGTAGAACAAGAGAATGCAAATGATGTGGCTGATCTAATACAGTAATATCGATTACCTATGCTGTGATCTTGAGTAAAAATACATCAGCACACAGTGACACGGTATAGGCATCAGAAATATTAGAAATGGTTTGTAGCATTTTCAAATCATGTATTCGGTCATCTAATTTTACGGGAGTTGCCAATGGAGTGAAAAGCAGGGTAGTACCATGAATATAAGCTATTGGTCACGGTTTTGAGATCCATCAAGTTCATTGCTCAACATATGGTGCAGAAGAATATCAACCATGGTCCCCTTTGTCCTCACACTGCACAACATCAATGGTAAATAAATGTTGCAGCAATATGTTATCATGCCATAACAACTAATTGTTTTCTTTTATTACCGCACAGATCGCCGCCTGTTTCTTCCTTCCAAAGTAGGATCCTGCATGGATGAACAGATGCCTTCAAAAAACCACTAGCTATTTCTGTCCAGGTAACTGCTTAAGTTGATACAAACTAAAGTCATTTTGTTTGTGCAGGCGAAGCTAGTTATGCCAAATTCTTTCTTGATTTGACATAACAGAAAGTTAGAAACTATATAAACCAAACAGATATAGTACTACTTCCAACCAAAAGCTCAAGAGAAGTGGGAGCCATGAGTTGTTTGGTTGGTTCCCACACTAGCCACAAATTGGAGACGACACATGACATGAGTGCACAACCAGTGGCAAGCTGGCTCAGAAAGTGCAACTACAAACTAAACACTAGCCTCAACCATCCCTCAGCTGCTCAAACTCACCTAAGGCAACACTGGCAAGGTTTGGATTCGTGCTTATTCAAATAATTATGTGACAATAGTGTAGAGTGAATCGATGTTGTCAAAAGACAACACTAGGTTACCAGTACCAGTTAATTATTGGCTTTCCAGCAGTTATCTAAATACAAGTAAAGACAGCACAAATATTGTTCTAACCTGGATATCAGCTTCGCCATCTTTCTCCAGCTCCATCTCAGCAAAAAATGCCTCCAACACAAATGCTACAATCTGAGGAAAAAAAGGGCAGGATACAATTTATTTATTTCAACAAATAAGCATCTAAAAAATATAAGTAGGATAATAGGAATGTCAACAACTTTCTAACTGCATGCACATAAATAATAAAAACAATAGTATCATGCAATGTTAGAAATGCCATAAATGTCACTTCATGAACAAAAACTGAAATAACTATTTAATATCTTACCAGATTAAGCAGCAGTAATACTGAAATGAGGTAAAAGCTGACAAAATAAATAAGGCTCCAATAACTTCCAGTCAATTGCCTGTAGCTCTGAAAGAAAGAAAAGGGAGCTTCATTCAAAAGAACAAAGATAAGGAAACGAAGGTTAGCAAATAAAATAAGCCGTTCAAGACATTTTGGCAGATTTTCTTTAAATTCTTGTAGGCAGATGATCCAGATCGATGAACTAAAATTATAAGAATATAGCTATAGGAGAGAAAATATTATCCTTTTCCTTCTGATTTATTACTCTTAGCTATTTGTTTCTAGTTGCATACTTTTAACATCTATAGGGTAAGCTTTCAAACTTAATTTCACATATCTTAAGCATTCATTTGGATACAGTAAAATGGACAGGCATAACTACATCAGGAATTTATAAAGGTGAAAAATAGTAAAGTAAATCAGTGCATACAAACCACCCTCTCATCCCTCAAAATATAAAATATTCAGTGCATAGAACAAGCAAGATTGAGCACATGCATGGCGGCCATGTTCTTACCTCCATCCATGCTTGCCAATTGCCCATCACTAACAAATTGAACAGAGTTACCATACCACTTGGATAGTCATTGAAGTTAAAAAGAAGATAGCTGCACATGCCAAGATAAAAGTGCGAGAATTTTGTCAAAAACAAATAGAAGGTTAGAATTTAGTATAGAAGTTACTGGACCAAAAACACTTCTAAAACATTTTAGAAATCAAAATAGTGAAATAAGAACGAAAAGGGTACTCGTTACTGAAGAGATCAGTTTCTTCTAGTGTTGGATTTCCTGCATACACAATGCCCCCGAATATCTGCAAACAGAAGACTCGAGATTATCATCTAAAGACAATAATTGAGGTGTGAAAAGTGCTAATGATATTTAGACAGCAACGACGTGCTGTTTAAACAAGGAAAAGCACAAACAACAATAGTAATTAGTAAGTGGACAATAAGAACAAAGAAAAGGAACTCCGATCACTAGTGTAAGTAACAGATTGCTGTGACCAGTAAACAAACTGGACCAGCAATTTTGTCAAGACTGCATGTGAGGGGAAGCGCTGAAGAATGAGCATAAATATTTATGTTTCTGCAAAAACTTTAAGCTCTTGGATGAACTATTTTAGGACATTAAACTTGATATAGAAAACCATTAGTTTATTCCAACCTGCAAACCAAGGGAGCAGTAAATGCAAAGGGTGCAGAATACAATCCCCAAATATGGCATCAAGCTAGACATCAGAGTAAAGAATGTTGCAACAAATGCTCTGAAACGCCGAACTTGCAACAGAATTCTTGTCAAGCGTAACATCCTTCCAAGAAGAAGGTATCGAATCCTGCCAGGTAAAAATCAGAGGAAAATCAGGATTGTTAGAGCAAGGCAGTAAACAACGATAAATAGTTCTCAGAGAATTCTGTCAGCACTGTTGTCCACTCAGAACCTGTTTAAGTGACTTAATGTTAAATTGATGATTCAAACAAGTAAAGTTCAGGGCAACTATTAAGATTCAACACCCCATATAGCTCACATGATATTTAGGGTTACAGTTTCTTTTATTCACATGGTAACTTAAGTACATAATTCTTAAATCACCATCATATTAGGAATCTTTCTATAATTTGATTAATTAGACAGAATTATAGCCTTTTAAGCATTCTCAGTGAGCAGGGGTTTTATAACTGGGTTTGACCTTACTACCTGTTCTATACATATTGCACAAAGAGGTTATTAATTTAGTTTCAGCAATTAAAGAGCATGATGCATACTAAAAAGATTGATGTTTGTATCTTGATGTACATATGATGAGTTGACTAAATTTTGGAAAGTAAAGCATACAAAACAGTGAAATTACCATTCTCCATTTGAAAGAAAAGAAAGCTTCGACGGGAAGGCAAATGTTAGAGCCTCTCCAAAAACTACAACGAAATGAGATGTCAGATGCCACAAAAGCAATTGGCAAGAAGATTACTATGCGAAAAAAAACAATAGTTCTCTTCCAACGATGCTCCTTTTCAGATATGAATTAAGGCAGTTAAATACACAATACTGGTTATTTACTTATTTTCAGCGGAAACTGCATGGAACAAGAATATTTGGTTGTCCAGATTAGACAAAAGCTAAATTTTTGAAGAACATAATGCATTTGACATGACCAGTGTTATTTTCTTGGAAAGGAGACATGGTTTTGAAGTTCAGAGTTTATCACCATCCAATCTTGACCAAGGGAAAATCAATTATACTCCATCATATTTTTTCAGTAACCATGAATGCACACACACCCCTACTGTTACAATATTTTTCTAATTCAGTTTTGTTGTGAAAGGCAACTTTTCTTTTGAACCAGAAGTACTTCTTGGTCATATGGATTTTTCTTTAAAATGCAAGGTGGAAAGTAGAAATGGAAGAAAACAAGCAAATACACAGAACTGTTACTAAAATCATCTCAAAATAAATTAGTACGATTAACTTACATATAGTCCAAGTAATCACAAAATCAAACTTGTTTTGACCTTCCATCCAATAGGCACCAAACCCTAATGAAAATATTTTGAGTGCCATCTCTATAACATAAATCCATCCTGCAACATTATAGATTTTTATTGACATACTTACATACATGAAGACAAGGATATGAACATATTATTACATTACAATACTATCCTGCACCATATGCACCTTATAAAAAAAGGACAGGGGGTACTTTCTTATGAATATACTCGTGACGTTCAATAAACTACAAATTTAATTGTGTCAAACCTTAAATGATCTATCTTAGCAGACTCTTACATATTAGTAGTCAAAGTGTAAGAAGTTTGATTACATGATTTTTTATACAATATACACTTCTAAATAGATGGAATAAAACTTATGACCATTGCAACAATATTTGATTCTGTTGCAGCAACCTAAATCAGGGAAACACAGTAGACCCTTTCAACAAAATTTAAGAACGACAGGCTACTACAGTAGAATACAAATTCTGAAGTTTGGCTACATAATCATCAAACCTAAGAGAAATACCAATTATTCTTCAAGTGTCAACTTTAAGTTGGAAACTCAAGATAATATGCCAGGAATAAAAGTTATAAGAGATGGTTACTGCTCACAGAGCATTGTTGAAACAAAGTTCACCAAAATATGCTTACCAAAGACAAACTCAACTTCTTGCCACACTTTCTGCGAGGAGCTGTTTTCTATATCCAGCTGCAAAGATCACATCCCAGAGATTACATACGATTTTCACATCCAATTATTTCAATTCTTGGTTCTAAAATGAAGGCATGTTTCCTTGTCTATAAAACTTTTTTAAACATAAATTAGATTGAATAATTTTGTAGTCAACAAACTACTGCAAAGCTGATATAGTAGGTTGATTACGCTGCCATGTATTTCAGTAGTTAATGGTAAATGAAAAATAGAAAACGAATACTGCTAAGTGCTAAGAGTATAAATTTAATTCTAGCAGATATAGAAATCAAATACTGCTAACAATATAAAGTATGATTCCAAGTTGAATAAAAATAAAACACAAATTAGAAGAAAAAAACTGCCATACCGTTGTTTCAATAATGACAGCGACTAGATTCATCAGAAGAACAAAAATAACAATATACTCAAACAGTGGGCTCCGCACAAAAGATTTCAACCGTTCACACAGTGCTGAATGATAGAAAGATGGATACTTCTCGAGATAGGATGGCTGCAAAAATACGTACAATATTAGGTCAAACAAGGTAGAATGTTGCTGCAAACAGTGCAACATCGATGTATTTATATCCTTGACACTCAACAATCTTTGGTCATTGATACATTTGCAATTGAAGTATTCAGATTGTGTAAACAAGAGAAGGGCAAAGACATAATGTCACAAAACATTTCCTTAAACTTTTGCTAAAAGTAACAATAAAATAACAGCCAAGCTTTTGCATTGGGATTTGTGGCAAGTCAAATAGAGGGTATTTGTTTTAGACTGAAGGAGTATAGCTTTCAATTTTCCATGATAAAAAAGAGTAGAGAATTATGAACGTCAAAAGAAGTGCAACGTACCGGTGGTTCTTTCTGGAATTTTATTGCAATAGTATTGCACAGTGTAGCAAATTCTTCAGAGGTAACCTGGACAAGGATAAATAAGTGAGATGTATAAATGCTAACATGCCATATATCATCAAATGAGGACAAAAATTAACATCAGAATTAAGACCTCACTGAGGCATGTATACTTTCAGAAAATGGTACAGGTGATAATTAGTAACAGCTTTAAGTGTTTTTGTTATGAACATTCTTACAAGTACCTGTCCAGGTTTGTAGCCATGAATTGTTTTTTTTTTGTGGGGGAGATGGAGGGTAGTACGTGCTTGAAGAATTATTAAAAACTAAAACATGCTTACTGAAGATAGTAGGAGCACATACCTTGAAATCACCACTCTGATCAAGCTCGGCAAAAATTAATTCAAAATCTTCCCTTGAGGTTTTAGGTAACGATCTACAAAAGGAGGCAGCATTCTATGACACCCATAACTGATCCAGGAGCTAGCAGGAATTTGATAAAAATGCAAGGATAACATCTGACATCATTAACTTTGGAGGGGAGGGATGGCTCCATACCATGCTATGATAATAAGCAAAACTAACTTACACTTACAAACCATTAAGTTGTTGATTCAATAAAATCAATAAATGCAAAACTGAAAAGCGAACAGCATGATATGCTGCAATTGTAAGAACCATGTTCTAGGCTTCAAGCTATTAACTTGACATTTTCTACACAATTATTTCTGCTGACTTCTGATATATGTTATGAATGTCAAAATAATGAAGCAAAACTGAAATTGTGTAATTTGGAATAGCATTGAGATTGTCATAACGAAAGCAGACACCCATTTAAATGTGTGGTCTCTTCGAGATGGCGTGTCATCAAATGAGTATTCAAGTACCAGCACATCATTGTAAAAACGGATATTTGGCTCTACAGACCAGTAAGGGTGCTTATCTTCCAAAGGCAGTCAAGTCACTGTTTAAAGGTTTTTTTTCCTTACCAATTGCGTGAGTTAGTTACCCTTTTCAGTTTTCAGTGTCTCTACTATTAAAGGATAAAAAGAACTTCCTCAATGGATCGACCACTTTCATAGCTAGCATCAGGCTTGCACAGAAGTGGGTCAATTGGAGACTTCTTATACCCTTGGCATGGACATGGAGTTCATTTTGTTGGCATCTGGGTTGAGCACGTTTGTTAACCTCTTTACCAACTATGGATTTAGGTTTGAAGATTGGTTTCATGCATGACAGATAGTGATTTTGACTGACTTAAGATTCCTTCAGGAAATGGAGGAACATCTCCACAATAGAGAATGTAAAAATAAACTTATTACCCATATAATGTAGTGGTGTTTCTTTAGAGTCCTTAAGGATGTACCAGGAGGTATTGCATTTTCAGTGTAAATTTTTGGTACCTCCCTTGTGTTGAGGTACCTGAAGGTAGCACAAATTTAACACTAAAAGGTATGGTACCTCCTCAAGGACCTTAAAATCACTCTATAATGTAATAAGCAGATTTGAAAGAGTGTAATGTAAGAGGCCATTTTGGTTACCTGTATTTGTTGAGCTCATCTAGTAATGATAAGCACTGTTCTTTGTTGAGATAACCCTGACCCTGATGTCCACAGATAGGGAAGAAAGGGATATCAGCAGCCAATATAAATAATACTCATGAATAACACAGCCAAAGGACTAAACACCTCTATATCAACTCAATAGCAGCAGGACCTTGATTCTCTTGCTAACTCCTTTCCCTAATCTAAGATCTATAATATTAACCTCATCACGCCTTGTGAAGGTGAGCTAGTGCTGCTTATTAGATAATTTGAACATTTAAATTAATCCCAACTGAGAACCGAAGTGATCAGACTATACTCTGATGAAGGATAACTTGAACATCAAAGTTATACTAAAGTACTGAAGTACTTCTGAGTGCATTAGTTTTCAGGAAAACATAAAAAAAAATACTTGCACTAAAATACGTTGCCAAATTATGGTGCACTAGTTTGCAGGACAACAAAACACTTACATTGGCATCAATGAGACCAAATGCCTTCTCTAGTATACTTTTCCTTGTACAGTCTGCCTGAGAAACTTGCTTTGCTAGCTAGATCACGAAAACTATGCCATGTTAGCAGTCTATGTGAAGCATAATAAGAATAACTCAGAATTCATAACAGAAAAACATAGAGATCATCATGTGAATTAGGACAGAGGTGAGGAACCCACCTGCTCCTTAAAGCTATCATAAATGACAGCAAGAATTAAATTTGTTAGGAAGTAAACTCCCAAAAGTACGTAGACAATAAAAAATAGCGAGGACCAACGAGAGCTCCTGCTCAAAGATGTATAAGGTTAATTTATATGCATGTCATATGCAGGAACTATCATAAACACTTCAGTAATAGTGATGCCTTCTTACTTATAAGCAGGAACCCATACATCAGGATTATTGGAGGTGGTGAAGAGAATAAACATCTGATATAACGTGGTACCGTATGACGAGAAAAGGGTCTTTCCTTGTGGTGTATCCTCAAATGTTACATAAGCTAGCCAGCTTGCGAATAAGAGGAACAATAGTGAAAGGGCCTATATAATGCAAGCGACCAAAAAGATATGCATCAAAACTGAACACGTAATGTGCACTAATGCAGACATAAATATGAACATGCAGAACCATAAGAAACGCATAGAAAAGTAAATTTATATAAGAGGTAAACATCTTCGTAATTAGTATTCCAATAACTAGGCCGAAAAATATAGTTCCAAATTGACTTTGCTATTGGAAAGCAGAAAGGGCAGGACGCAAGAATGAACAGGATGTCAGAAGAAAACAATGCCCCCCTCCTTTCCAGCCTACCTAAATCTACTCAATACCATCATATGAAGAGTAATGAAAGGTCCCCGACTCTCAAGCATTGACAAAAACTTCTAATGGCTTATTCCGAAGGAATATGTTAATCATTGTATGTCTTACAGTGCTAGAAGTATAGTAATATTTCATAATTAATAAAGTCTTACCAAAACATTAAGGTATGTCCCAACCATACCAACCAGTGTAACAGCACACATTCGCAGTTCCCTGTCACAAATGGAACAGTTAATACATCTGTCAAACAGTCAAAAAAATAACATATATCTTAACTAACATCAACATGTATCTTTTCTTAAATGGGACAGATAAGTGTTAGCCTATGTGTCTATGTGAACACTAATCATAATTGTATGCCCTATATTTATTTATTTTGGGTCTTTTCTTTGCTATGCAGTATGATTATCCTGCAGAAATCCAGGTCATTTTATTTAAGGTTGATTCAATAAGGAGCCTTCATACTGTATTCAGAAAGCTAGCAGCAGAACTGTAGTCTAGATAAAACACTGCATACCTGATATTCATTATTAGAAACGCAACACGGATGTAAGGAGCTACTCTGAAAGGTTGGGGACTAAATGCAAATACCAGTATGTCACATGCTAAGATGAAGAGAAGAAGAACCTACAAGACAAAGCAGAAATATGGAAGACCACAGTTAGTGAAACAGTAAGAAAGACACATTTTTAGAGAGAAACAGATGCTTAATTAAAGTAAAACAACAGGATTACAGTCTGTTTGCAGCGTAGGAATTAAAAAGGTTAGCATAATGGGTAGTCTAGTTAAAACAAGGTTGGTTTATTTAGCTCGAATGTAACTGTAGCAAAAGTTGAAAGAGCCTAGTCCTGTCAAAAGTGAGCAAGCTATGAATATAAGTAGCAAATCTAACAAAAAAACTATCCCTCATATGTAAAAGCATATAGTTACTTTACGATAAGTAGTTAAATATGCGCACGGTCCCGAATTTTTTACTTTTTGGCTCTTTTTTAAAAAGATTATCACAAATAGCTCCTTGATAGTTTTAATTCGAAAAATGGACCCCAAGCTCGGCGCAATTGTTAGCTCGGCGCCAATAACAACAGCGCTGAGCTCGGGGTCCATTTGCCGAATTAAAACTATGAAGGGCATATTTGTGATAATCTTTCCAAAAAAGGATTAAAAAGTAAAAAAGTCGGGCGCACGGTCACATATGCCTTCAAATTTTAGATTTTATCTTAGTAGGGCCAGATATAATCCACATCATCCATTATTTTTTGCAGTTACATACTTTTATTTAACTTCAATTTATACTCGTATGCTATCCACATCCAATGGATCTTAGAAAAACAAACATGTATGCTATTCTTGCTGTTTATACTTGTATATATCTGTTTTACAAACAGATGTGTTACCTTCAATTTATTTATTGTGTTCTTCCAGAACAGGTTTAAACCTTCATAGGACAGTGGATAGAATATATCCATTACAAGAACAACAAGTGTGAGCCCCTGAAATTGAACAGAACAGCAAGTTTGCATCAATATATCAGATTATTGTTTTCGTTCCTCAATACAGACCATTACATGTTCATTAAACAAAGCATGTGCATTATCCTATTATACAACAAATAACCATACAAAATCTAGAATGATGGAATTCAGGTTTTAATGTACTAAATGACCATGCACTGGCCCAACTAGCTTTGCAACATATCAAAGCTCAACTGTAATATATTTAGAAGCCGAGATTAGTAAAGTCACCAAAGGTTGCTTTAATCTCACCAACAAAGTGGAGTGTAATTACAAAAGCAAATTATTGACCTGACTTTCCAACTGCTCATTAACTACTACTGACTGTAGTTTTTGAAGATTTCTGCAATTAAGGTTTTCAGAGAACATAGAAACACCACTCTTATGGACAAAGCCTTACCTCATATATGAGCGATTCAGTTTTGCTCAAGTATGGCAATTGCCCCAGAAAGTAAAGATCCCTTTGATCACAAGCATGTTGAGCATATCCCCGGCACCAGAGAGGCTTCTGAAATAAAAGAAACAACTCAAAACATGACCATAATGGGACTTGCAGGACTTTTAGCCGCTTTCCTGTACAATGTAATAGGTGGGTTCCATTTTCATAACTAACCTCGAGAAAATTCAAAAGAATCAAAGCAAATAGGTTAAGTGACCACAGCCAATCCAACTGGAGATACACAAAATAGAATCTCATAGCCCTCTCAAACCTTGTGTCATTCAAGACATCCTCAGGGATACCCACACCATCTTCTGCCTGTCAAACCATGCAATTAGTTTCCTAGTATATCGGAAAATGACAACAATATCGCAAAACACAAATGCATGACCTTGTTTCGCATCGCTAAAGATACCCTAGTTGTGTTGCAAAAGAAATAGGGATTTACTGCACTAAGTCCATTAGCTAAGGGTGTCGACGGATAACATATATTCTTGTTATGGTACTGGGTATTGAGTGAGAATTCAAATGAAAATGACACGACAGTTATAGTAAAACGTCAATTTGCACATGATAAAATTTTTAGATGGTACATTTTAACATAATTCAAAGATAGCGCAAAAATTGAAACACAAGTTAACAGCTATATGCAACATCGAAAATAGTGAAACTCAACTTAAACAATGTACTAATACGTTTGCTGTCATAAAACAGCACAACTGAAACTACGCTTAATTCTGGCATTGGCACGTAAATGTGCGGAAAGTTCAGGTTGTCGCCAAGCATCCTATGCCGAGTGGAGCCTTGGCCCTATCTCCTAAGTCCGAACAGAGCACAAGCTACAAACAACTACCTCGACCACGCAAAGCTCAGCACCACGTAAACACGCCGAGCTCGGGCAGACAAACCCTCAAACGCCGCCCCTACACCCACGCTCGCCAGCGCACACCACCCCGACAAACCCACGACCACGATCACCGCAATTCCCAAACAGCAGCCTACAGCAAGCAGTGTCGCGCTTCGCCTAATAACGAGTACAAACGACACAGAGCAGAGGAGGGAACCGACGAGGTCGACGAGGGCGGCCGCCTTCTGGTACCGGTCGCCGTAGGCGAGGGCGTCCGAGCGGCGTTGGTACTGCTTCGAGCCCCTCCATCCGCCGCCGCCGCCGCTGGTGTGGCTGCCGGTGCCGGACGACCCGGAGCCGTGGGATATGTGCTCCGCCGCCTCGGCGATCAGAGGCGCCTTCGCCTCCCTCATCTCTCCCCTCTCCCTCTCCCTCGAGTGGATGCAGAAGGGCAGGGAGAGATCTGGAACCACGAGCACAAGCCGAAGCGGAAGCGGAAGTGGATTAGTTTACAGGAGCGCGGTGCCGAAGTGGAAGTGGGAGTGGGATTAACTAATTCGAAGGCAACGTGCTTTGCTTTAAATCATACCACCACCGGTGGTCGTCGGCCACGTAACAGGCAGCTCTGGGCTCTGGCGCGAGCCACGCTGCACGTCCCGTAATCTGAAAATCCAAGTGGAAGATTACAGCGCGACGAACAGCGGAAAGGGAGACGCGCCACTAGCGCGAGGAACGCGCGTGCAGGGAGCCTGGTCCTGAGCGCGACGGTGGCTGGTATTTTGGCCGGTGAACGTGTAGCTTTCGGTACGGATGGGGGTCATGAATCATGATGGGATATCTGTCCGCGTGGGTGGAGCAGATGACGCGGGGGAAGAATGACGTCGCATCTGCCTGATGCTCACTTCTGGATTTTTTTTATTGATATTCTTTTTTCATAGAGTTGCGGTAATTTTTGTTGGCTTTGAAACTTGAAGTTTCGGAAAATTCGTATTTGTCAAGTTTTGGATCTACTTTAACAAATTCAAATCACATCGCTAACCAGGAATGTGCGAATAGGTCCAGCGCTGATTCAGATTCCGCCTTGGTGCCCTGTTTGGCGTAAACAACAAATCCGTCTTCGACCCAAGCCGACGCACCTGCCTCCGGCTCGTCCCGGATAAGATAACATCATCGGCACAGGGCACGAGGTGGTGCCCCTGGAGCTCACTCCGCACCGGAGCCATGGCGACCGCCACCTCCCCGCTCTTCTCCCTCGCCTCCCTCTCCGCCTCTCTCCCTTCCCCCGCGCGGACAGCCCCGGCGTCTCTCTCCCTCCGCGCCCTCTCCCCGCGGGCCCGCCTGTCCGCCTCCTACGCCGCCTTCCCCATCGGTACCACCTCTCTCTCCTCGAGTTTCTCTTAGTTATTCGTCGGTGATGCGAATGCTTTGTTCAGGTGCGCTCGGGACATGGGCGGCGACGCCGGCGTCGTCGGGGAGGTGGAGGAGGAGGGGACTGGAGGTGGTGTGCGAGGCGGCCAAGACCGGGACCGGGACCGGGAGGCGGCCGGACTCGGTCAAGAAGAGGGAGCGGCAGAACGACCGCCACCGCATTCGCAACCATGCACGCAAGGCCGAGATGCGCACCAGGATGAAGAAGGTACATAAAATGCGGTGCTTTCCTTTCGCATTGCTTATGATTGATCAGAGCTTTTCAATGGTTCCATCCCACTGTAAAAAATTGATAGTATGCTTTTAAGTGACACGTTATACACTGTGCAGAGAGAATGGGAAATTATGCGTAATTAGCTGCGTCTTGATATTATGTCAGTCAGCTTATGAGCAGAGTTGCTTGTTAGTATGCCTTCTTGGAAATGATGGATTTATGTATGTTCAGTGTCAAGCTCAAAAAATGGAGTGAATGTGATGTGATTTTGAAAGGTGCTGCTTACTGGAATTATCACAAATGTAGTAATAACATTTACATCTCAAAGGAGAAAACTACTAGACGGAATTTAGTTTCGCAGTTACCTTTCATGTGAATTATAGTTATTTTGTCAATCTAATGGATCTGATAGCATGAAATTTACCAGTTAGAGAAGTAAGAAAGGTTCATTTGTAGTACAAAAGTTCCTTTTGGTTCCTCTAAACTAAGTTAAATTTTTATGCAGCATTCAATATCATAAGTTCTTTTTACGGATATTAAATACCATAAGCCTTGTTCTTTGATTAGGTTTTGAAAGCCCTTGAAAAGCTGAGGAAGAAAGCTGATGCCACACCTGAAGATATCATTCAAATAGAGAAATGGATTTCTGAGGCATACAAAGCCATTGACAAGACTGTGAAGGTTGGCGCCATGCACAGGAATACTGGTAACCATCGCAAGTCCTTGCTTGCAAGGAGGAAGAAGGCCATTGAGATACTCCGTGGTTGGTATGTTCCAAATGCTGAACCTGCTGCTACCACCTAGTCTATTGATAAATCGTCATCAGGAATTTGCAGCAGATTCATTTTCCGCGCGTCTTGCCAAATTTGGACATGTGTATGTTGTTTATGGAACTAAACAGCGTGTTATATTCTCTCCATTTCAAGCGATGTGTATACCTGTGTTCCATGTTCTGTGTTCATGTGCTTGCTCGGTACTGGAAACCTTGACATAGAGTTGGGCCAATGCTTCCAGCTTCCCTCCCACTTCTGTTATCCTTCACATCAGCGTTGTAAAATGACAAACTGAAATACGGAGTATATTTATTTTTTTCTATGGTGAAGATGTCTTCAAAGTAATGTACTCAGTTTGAAGTTTTTCTTGCATAGCCCGCAGGTTTGTGCAAATAATTAGATGTTTGTCACAAGTAGTTTCAGACTCGCTGGAGAATTATGAATTTGGTAAAAATGTTGATTTCATCTAAGAATATTGTAAGCAGGAAACCTTACTGGTATATGCAGTAATTCTTATTCTGGATCACTGATCTGCAAGAGCTTTACCACACAGAGCAGCTCATGACATGCCTCACGGAGCTCTCCTGTTTGCCCTGCAGGCTGCAGCCTGCAGATCGCAGGACATGTAAAACACGGCTTGCAGATCGGTGTATTCCAATAGCATAGCACATCTTCAGTCTCACACAAGAACCAAGAATTGACGATAACCAGCAGTCTCTCACTGCTTACAAAAGCATGACCTGCCTACAGTGAAACACCATGGTCATCAATGGAGCTTGTACATCAATGGAGCTTGTACACAAGCTTCGAATTGAAACGGCTATCGAGTTTATACATAGCAGCACATGCAAGAAACACCTATTCCAGACTCACCTGCTAGGCACAAAAAGAGGCAAAATTCGCAGGTCATATTTGTTTAAAAGCCTGAGATACTGTCCTATAAACTAGGTCGAGTTTTCATTACTGAATGGTACGCTATAGCTATACATAGCTGTGCAAAAGAAACTGGCAGTGCCAGTTTTGACACTTCAACTGTTTTTGTCACATTCTTGTGTCTCTTTAAGGGAGAATGGAGAGGCCAGCTCTTCCTATGCTGTTACGCCTGATGGCTTCAAGGATTGAGACATCATCATGCATGGTGAATGGTGCACTGAAAAGAGAGTTGTAGGCATTCCATTAGGAGAAGACCTGCTGAGAAAGAAGTAGTAGAAGATAAAAACATACCCATTGAAGTCAAATCGTGCAAACTTCGAATCTTCTGAAATCTCAATTTCCACCCTTGCTTTTCTGGATGTCTGCTCAAAGATAAATAAATCAATTAATAAATTATCCTGGCCCCTCTCGTCAACACCCAACACCGTACGATTCACTTGATTTCTTTTGCTTACAACCTTTGTATCAATTAGTGTTTTGTTATCAGATTCATATGGAAGACTATAAGTCTGCAAGTACAAGACATTTCTATTTTCTAGCATGGTAGGATATGTATATCTACTAACACCTGTACGCACTAGCACCTGTAATCTACATTCTATGATGGATGGTTGTACCTCAATGATTAGTAAACGCTAGTTAAACAGCGTAAAAACAATGTCTAAACCAGCCCGTCTAAGATATACTCCACAAAGTTAGTTGAAATATGTACAGGGCAAATCAAGGTACAGCCATATGGTAGGGCTTAGTTGAAGGTGACTGGATTCAAGGGATTTTCCACTGTTGCCAAGCAAGAACTACCTTGATCAATAAGAACGGAAGGCGGATGCCATTAACACTCTCTGCTGGCCTCTGACTAGCCTGGTTGCGTAATTTAATATTCTGAAGGTCATCAAACTTGAAATAAACAAGAAAGAAACATCAGGCAATAATCAACTGCACCAGTTATTTGATAGTAGGCTACGAAGGTGAAATCAAATAAAAAGTTGATATGCTTCCAAACAAACTTACCTGCTTTTCAATTTCCTGGAGAAGCTTCTTCTTATTCTTGATCCTGGTGATGAGTTCTTTGTGAACTTCCTGTAAAACAGAACATGATAGAAATCAAATCATATTCCTATTGATTATTTTTAATCTAACCTTCAATGTAAGAGCCAGTGGCAGAGCCAGGGCCCAGCTAGCGTGCTCAATTGCCCGGGCTCCGCCTGCTCCATGCACCAGTAGATAATGTAGATTAATACTTAATTACCATGCTTTGAAGTTAGTCTCACCAGCAGAGTAGTATGTGTAGACAGGAGACAGTAGCCGCAGCAGTGTATAGTAATATTAATGAACATGCTTAACCCAAACTAACAAACCAAAGTGACATAAGTCTTTAGTGCCATCATCTTTTTTTTCTTTACAAGATAATACAAGCCCTATAATCTAGTCTACCTACAATACACAACCTTCATCTCATCAATATAATCTTGTGCACTGGTTTTTCTGTTCCTAAATCAGAACACGACGTTTGTCACATTTGCTTGTGTCTACACTCTATAGTAAATGACATATGGATTTGTACAGATATATGTGTACTTTTATCCGTCATTAGGCTTGCCCAGACTCAAGAAAATTCCTGCATCCGCCACTGGTAAGAGCAAGTACTGACCTCCAACTTCTGTATCTTTTCGTATCTGTAGTTAGTGAGGCCCATCCACTTTATCTCCTTTTTATCTTTTGCAATAACACGAATTGCAATGAGCACATTGAAAGCATCATATACTCTCCGCCTAATATTCTTCTCATCAAACTACAAAGACAACGTAATTTTGTATTAGCTCATCATTTGTTTCCTGTAAGTGCATAGACAGCTCAACTATATACAAATAAATAGTATGAAAATAGCATAAACAAACCTCCAAACCATTATGCGTAATGGACTTCAGCTCCGCAAAAATCTCATCGGCAACCTAGAATAGGCAATAGCAGATTGAGGAATTAGGTAATTTACAACCTTAAAGAAATCTCATCGACAACCTAGAATAGGCAATAGCAGATTGAGGAATTAGGTAATTTACAACCTTAAAGGGGGAGGAAATAAATCACTTCGAAACATAAATGTGTTCTTCCTTTGGCATCTAGTATATAATAGTAAGAGAATGCTAAAGGAGCCTCTCAAGGATAGAAATTACCACTTTAATCAGAGCAAAAAAAAAAGAAAGATTGCACCATTAATCATGGTGGGTCCATATTGTAATGGTGTAGATTGATTGCTATAGATGTACACAAAATACAGTTGTATTTATAGAAATATAAGCAAGAGTTGTATATCAAATACAAGTATACTTTCAAACCAACTTTAATCCAGCTCCACGCAAATTGCGCGGGAAATTCAGATAGTTTAGATAACAGGACAGGAAAAAAAATTATGCACTCAGTATTTGCCTATTTGGGATGTTCTCTATAAGCTCTCCTAAGCTTGTATAAACTTCATCGTTGGATGTTTGAACCATAATCTAAAGCACAGTAAATTCAGAAAGACTTTATAAATGTTCTGACCATGAACCTCCAAAACTAATGTATCACGGCCTATTAGCGCGGGATACATGTGTACAGGAATACCTCATTATATGTGGTTCTTCCTTTGGCCTCAACTTTCTTAGAAACTGCAAAATAAAGTCAAACGCTCATGAAATCACACACAAGTTTAGCATTTTTGTTCACATCATGAAAAAGCATCTACTTTAAACTGGTAAAACAGATCCATTACACATCTGCACCCTCACAAAATTTCTACTGACACAACCTCAGATGTCCTAGCAATTCTATAAACCATCTGCAGTGGGTAGTGACCATTGTGTAAACATGATATGTACAACAGATTCTCATTTCATATTATTCTACATGATGTGCTCAAAATGCTGGCATAACATCAAGTTGAGCAATGGTGACATAGTGTGCTCCACTAATGTAAACAATACCAACCACACAACAATAGACAATGTTTTCCACAAGTGCCCACTCAGATAGTCAGTCACTCATTCCTGCACTGTATAGCCTAATTAATCTGTATAAAATTCAAATCAGTACGGATAGCAACAGTCACCGGAGCTATCCCTCAACAAATGAAAAGGGCAGAAATTCCCACACCAAACAGGACATCGTTAACTATCGGCTTCCCTTTGGCTCAAGATGACACCCACACATTAAATCCAAGAGCACCATCCTAAACACTCGAATCGTCCAATCTTTTCCGTGCTGGAAACGACTGTACCGTACAGATTCCTCAGCAATGCCATCCACACACAAGTAATATAAACTCGATTGATCACGGCAGGTTCACGGGTAAAAACTCGAGCTTTTTCGGCATGGCGCATCATCTGACCTATCTTGCTGAACTCACGGAGCCCCCACCCGGTGATCCTCTGCGCCCCGGCCTTCTCCTTCTTCCCGTTCCTGTTCGCACCGCCCTCCTCCCTCTCTGCCGCATTGCCGCTGCCGCTGAGTAAAGAAACCGAAACAATTGGGAATATCCCCTTGCCTGAAGACCGCGCCACAAAAGACTGGAGCAAAGGAATCAGAAGTACAGGACCGAAATGGCGGTTACCGTTCGGGACGCGGAGGGAGCCTGGCGCCTTCGCGAATGAGCAGGTTGGCCAGGTCGGGCGCGGCGGAGGCAGCCGCCGCGGCATCGCCGCAGGGAGGCGCCATTGCGGCTCCAGGGATGCGTGGGTGTTTCGAGGGAGAGAGGTAAAGGTGCGGTTTTTCTTTGCCAGAGTAAATCTGGCTTTTTTTCACGCCGTTGGTATTTGGGCAGTACATTACAGTTTTTGCTAGCATATCTTATTGTACTTAAAATGTTCCCAATAAACACATATATTCATTCCAGACCATTTATAGATTACTACCTTTTTAGGATAGTCTCAGTATAAGGCATAATGGATAGCACTTCGGTTAATCCTTAAGCGAGGGATTATAAGTGATTTATTTGACGTCTATTATTATGGTGTCTAATTATTTCCCTTCAATCTCCACCGAGCAAGCCCTAAAGGTGTGTCCGATTGAAAGGATTGCCCTTTTTCTCAGCACGTGAGTCATTAATAATTAATTAATACTAGTTAAAAATTTTAAAAATAAATTAACATGATTTTTAAAGAATTTTTTTATTTTTTAAAACATATTGTTTAACCGTTTGATATGCATGTGTATAAAAAAGAGGAAGGATAAGTTGAAAAAGTATAGTTAAGAATCCAACTTTATACACTGTTAATTCAAATATATATAAACTAGCAAATCGTGCCGTGCATTGCAACGGTGAAGTCGGGACGCGGTGCGGATGAGGACGGGAGGGAGGGGCACAGGCGCAGCGCGGGATCTCCGAGCAGCGACGGGAGGGAGGGGCGCAAGTGGGGCGCGGCGTGGATGGGGACGGGCGAGAGAGGCGCATGAGGTCTTTTTTTTATCCAAGTTTTTCCTTCCTTTTCAGCATTGGGACTGCGTGTTAAATTTATAAACACTCAAAAGGTTTTCTGCAAAATAGTCAGGCGGATGAAAATTTTGGGTAGAAACACTACTTGCTTTATAGATAGTTATAGATATAGATATAAATATATATAGATATAAATATATATACTTTGTATGTGTACGTACCTATACAAAGTGTATACATATAGGTTGAATATTAGGCCTGCTAAAACAAGCCCGATTTGGTGTGTGTGAATGAATTGGGCTGACCTGCTAAATAATGAAGCCCATAAAGAATTACAAAAGAAAAAGTCTGAAAACGTGCAGCCAAATTTGGTAACGGGCCGAATTGATCGCACAGGCTGGACCGAAAAGAAAAATTACTAAAACAACCAATAAGCCAAAAACAGAAGTGGTCGCACACATAGTGGGCCATGCGCCTGGTCGTCTATTTGGCATTCGGGCTTGGTTCGTGTTGGGCGCGAGATGACCTCGAAATTGGATCAAATCTGAGGTGGATCGCTGCTTGGACCGTGGTCCTCATAAACTTTTATGTGCAAAATAGCCAGGCAAAACAAAATTTTGGGTAGAAACATTACTTGCTTTATAGATAGTTATAGATATAGATATAGATAATAGCAAAAAGTCTGTGCATTGCAACGGGACGACAACGCAGGGAGGGAAGTAGTCGGAGGGCGAAGGTCCAGGCGGCGACACGGGAGCTTCGAGCGGCGAAGAGGAGAGGCGCAGGCGCAGCGCGGGCGCCGCCTTAGCGGATGGGGACGGAAGAAAGGGACGCAGGAGGTCTTTTTTTCATCCAAGCTCTCCCTTTCTTTTCAGCATTGGGACTGCAGGTTAATTTTATGAACACTCAAGGAGTTTTCTGCAAAATAACCCCTTTTTCTTCTTTAACTGTTTTTTTTAAAATAGCCAGGCGGGCTGCGGGTTAATTTCGGAAAAACTCAAGGGGTTTTCTATAAAATAGTCAAGCAAAACAAAATTTGGGTGGAAACACTACTTGCTTTATAGATATAGCAAAATGCCCATGCGTTGCAACGGAACGACGACGCAGGAAGAGAAGCAAGCGGAGGGCAAAGGTCTAGACGGCGGCGCGGGAGCTCCGAGCAACGACGGGAGGAGGGGCGCTGGCGCGGCGCGGGGCGCGACGCGGATGGGGACGGAAGAGAGAGACGTAGGAGGCCTTTTTTTCATCCAAGCCCTCCCTTTCTTTTCAGCATTGGGATTACGGGTTTGTCGGTGATATGGGCCCGAGGGTATGTCGTGGGCGTGGCATTTGAAAAAAAGGAAGGTGCCCCTGTCCATCAAGGAGCGCCAAAGTTATGCCCTGAAAAGCTAGGCAAGTCTTGGCCACAGGCGGCCACGTGGCCGCCCGGCGGCCGGAGGCTGCCCGGAGGCCATCATGCTTCCAAACGGCAGGGTCCGGGGTCTCCCGGACCCCTGGTCGGAAGGGTCCGGGATCGCCCGGACCCCCATCCTCCATCCCGCACCTCTCAGAGAGAGGGGCGAACCCAACTGCCAACCAACTCATTTAATGCTCAAATAGGGGAAAGCTGAGCGTCTGCCCCGCCGCATTCAATGCGATGTGAGGCGCGGCTGTCAGTTGCTCCCATCATCACCCTTTTTTGCCTATTACGAGGAAAAAGGGGCTAAAAGTTCTTGACTAAGACCACGGTATGGCCGCGCACCCACTCCGCGTACGCCCCTCTCATGCTCTGTCCAGTCGCATTTAATGCACTGGGCGGCTGTGTGGAAGAGAGAGTGCGAGCGCAGGAAGCACGGTGCCTACACCTCCCTACGGAATGGGCCGCCGATCGGTGGGACCCATCGGAGGGGGTAGACAAGCCATCATCATGTCAGCGGCGTGGCAGCCACGACGGCGGCTCTTTTTCCACCTTCCATGATGTGGCAAACAGGGAGGAATAGGAATGGGATGGCTTCTCCGACAAGACAGAGCAAAAACCACTCCCTCACGTGGAATGAAGTAGAGAAAGGGTAGGACTGCTGTGGTGTTCCCTTACGTTATAAAAAGAGACCCAAGTCCTTCATAAAAGAGGTTCCGTTCGGATCGGAGAAAAGAAGTTTTCGCCCCAGGTTGAGTCCCTCCAACTAGCCTGTAGAAATCTCCCATCCATCACAAGGTCTAAGGGGGAGGAACACTCATTGTTCTTGGCAACCTGCCCCATATACTACATACACACAGGAGTAGGGTATTACACCGTGCTGGTGGTCCGAACCTGTATAAATTCCCGCCTCATCTGCATTATTTTATCTTTTATACGAGTTTGAGCCAGGATACATCGCTCCCCGTGCCGAACCAAAAAGGGGGTCCCAGGATCCCTGCGTGTCGACCTACGACATCGACAGGGTTAATTTTATAAACACTCAAGGGGTTTTCTGCAAAATAACCAGACGGACAAAAAATTTGGATAGAAACATTACTTGTTTTATAGATAGTTATATATACATACATATATATATAACTTTAGAAGCAAGAGTATCTTCAACTTTATGTACCACTGTACCTTGATTAAGAAATAGTATGAGATAGACATTTAGTCTAAGTTAATTTAATTTCACCAAATTAAGTCAAAAATATAATGAAAATAGATATTGACTTACGATACTTTAAACCGATTAGAAATTTGGTAAAAGTTTAAAATATCTACGTCAAATATTATTAGTTATAAAAGTATATTGATGAATAGGATAAGTTGCATGTATATCGACGGTGGCGCGCTAGCTCACGTGTGCAGCGTGTGCTCGGCCGTCGCTCAGGGCAATGCACGGTGATGCAGGAGGCGTGTGAGTCAGGCTCGCCTGCTGGAGGTGAGGAAAGTGAGGCATCAATGGAGCGAGAGGTTATACGGATCAGAAATTTTATAGATTTGGACGAAAAAATGATTTGATGATCAAAAAGTTATAGATTTTTTAAGTAGTTAAGATAAGCCCTATCATATGTATAACTGGTTTTTTTTAAATAGTCAGGCGGATTGCGGGTTAATTTTGGAAAAACCAATTTAATACCTCTCACCTATCGCTATCTCGTACGCTGCGCTTGGCACTCCCTTTACCACCACTCCTTTTTTTTCCACTTGTATGTTTTCAAATGTTAAACGGTATGTTTAAAAAATCTCTATAAGAAAAATGTTTTAACAAATAATATTAATCTACCTTTTAAGGTTTTTTAAGCTAATACCTAGTTAATCATGCGGTAATAAGTTACTTTTTGTGTGGGGAGAAGTTTTCAACTTCTCCTCCTAGACACAGCCTTAGATGTACTTTTCAACTTCTCCTAGACACAGCCTTAGATGTACTAAGACCATGTTTATTTTAGTTTTCTGGGTAACTTTTCAGCTTTTGTTTTTCAGAAGCTGAAAAACTAAAACAAACAGACATCTTTCCGAGCGGCTTTCGAAAACTGGAAAGTGGCTAAAATGAGTTTTTTTGCTTTTGGGGTCTTGAGATGATAAAAATTTATTAAAAAACTAATAGTAAAAAATCATCAGCCAGTAAGCCTTTTCAGAAAGCTAGCTTTTCAGAAAAGCTGAAAAGCAGAAGCACAAACAAACACAGCTTAAAACTCTGTCTCATACAAAACCTAGTTTTCCTCTCTTTCTCAGTTGGGTAAATCTGATCCATATCATTATAAATTTGTTGTATTGAAAAAACACCATTATTATTCACCTATTTATAACCACGTTACTACAAACTTCTAAAATTTGATCATGTCATTTTGTACGCATATGGTTTGAATCTTTTTTACTATCATATTTTTGTTTGGACCAAAATACCCAATCTGCACGTGGGACCCACCCATCAGTTTGTCATCTTCCTCCACCCTTTTCCTTTCAGGGCATTCACAGTGCGCTGATTTGGCATTCAGCCTGAGCATGACACGTTGGAGATTTGGTGCCATGTTTGCCTCTGACGCTACTCACCTGAAGCCCATGCGTCCAAAGAGAGATACTCGTTCCGGTTGGCCTTATCAGAAAAAGCAAGGAGACGCATGATGTGCCTTGGAAAAAGGGTACAAAGCCGCAACTCCTCTCCTCCAACTTGTCCGCCATCGTCGAGCAGAGAACGACGATGCCACTGTCGAGGCGGCCGTCGTCAGCTAGCTCCCGATCTGCGTCGCATGGAGAGGGGACCGACGGATGCATCGACTAGGGACTCAGGGAGGTCGCTGTCGCAGCGTGGGCTTGGGGAAGCCGCTGCCTGGACTGCTTCTCCGGCCAGATCCGTCGTGTGTGCTCGAGGAGGTCGCAACCGCTACGTGGCTTAGGGAAGCCGTCGTTGCGTGGGCTCGGGGTAGCTGAGGGAGGAAGCTGGATAGAGAGGGGAGAGGCGCCCGCTGCTGTCGCTAGCAGATCCGTTGGGGAGAGGGATGGGAGAGGCGCCCGCTGCCGTCAAGCTGTCGATGTCGTCTTCTCCCAAGCAACACCAGTGGGGGGATGGGGGAGGGAGAGCGCCGCCGGCTTAGGGCACTCCTAATGCAGAAACTAACCCATAGTTTCTATAGCTGAAAGACCTCACAACAAGAAACTATTCTCCCCAATGCACAGTCATTAATAGTAGTTTCTATAGGCAAAAAAATTAATTATGCAAAACAAATAGAGCTGATCAACTGTGGCACATCTTTGTGGCACAAAGATAGCAGTACAAAACAAATCCACATTAGTACATATATACAAGTTAATTCATAGCATCAAATTGGACAGGAGCACGGATCAAATCTGTACACACTATGGAGAGTTTAGTTCCATAGTAACATAGAGAGAACCATGGACAGTTTAGTTCCATATTTGTTCCAAGCTATACACACTACAATTTCTTTTTGTTGATTGATCTTTCACCAGCAACTTTCTTCTACATGCCATCTTTCTCACACCACAGCAATGTTGCATAATCTAGACAAATCATTTCACATGGCAGGGAAGAAATACTGTAAAAGAGAGAAGCACAATCATAGCATAATAATACAAGTCCATGTCCATCCATCATCATCCATCATTCATTAAGCCATTACAATAGCAATAATAGTGTAGATATGAAATATAAACTAAATAGATAATATTTAGATAACGTGACGCCATCCATTATCATCCTTTCTGCATAACTTCATTGCCATCATCCATCCTTTGTAGTGCGTCCTCCTTCACTGCATTGTTTAAAAATTAGGACGGATGTAGTATTTGAAGGATAGCATCAATGTGGGTGCATGATACAATATTTGATACAATGTAAACATAAGTTTGCAAAGATGTATAACCTAGATTTTAAACATGATTTATTCATGAACATGAAAGCTAGAGTGTGTATTAATAATTCTACCTAATTAGTTTGATTCCCAAATTTTTGCCATATGTGATCAATCAAGTCGGATTGAAGTTGCCTATGAACTTCACGATCATGAATCTCGCTATTTCTTTGTAGTACGTCCTCCATCACAGGATCATGCTCATGAGATATTGTAGATGGTTGAACAGTAGACGTGGTTGCTTCCTCGTTCAAGTCAAAAGAGTTGTCCACTATATCCTTCTCATCCTCGATTATCATGTTGTGAAGTATTATACAAGCTAACATGATATTCTCAAGATCACCTTGTTCATATAGACGTGCCGGACGACGCAAAATGCAAAAACGAGATTGTAAAATCCCAAATGCACATTCAACATCTTTTCTTGCCCCCTCTTGTTGTTCTGAAAACAACTTGTGCTTAACTGATTGTGGTGCACGTATGGACTTAACAAAAACAGCCCACTCTGGGTAAATTCCATCTGCAAGATAATAAGGTTTGTTATATTGCTTTCCATTCACATAGTAGTGGACCTGGGGAGCTTCTCCTCTTAATTGATCGACAAACAAAGTAGATTGATTCAACACATTGATGTCATTGTTGGATCCTGCCACTCCAAAAAAAGCATGCCATATCCATCGGTCATGTGAAGCAATGGCCTCTAGAATGATTGTAGGTACACCATGATCACCACGAGTATATTGTCCCTTCCATGCATAAGGACATTTTTTCCAATGCCAGTGCATACAATCAATGCTGCCTAACATGCCAGGAAAACCACGACGCTCACCAATTTCCAACAATCGTTCTACATCTTGTACTGTGGGTCGTCTCAAGTACTCTTGACCATATACTTCAATGATACCTTTCACAAACATCTTCAAGCACTCTACACCGGTACTTTCTCCCATCTTCAGATATTCATCATGCTGGTCTGCTGAGCCTCCATATGCCAGTTGACAAATCGCTATTGTACACTTATGAATAGGCGAGAATCCGGGACGATTAAGAGCATCCATCCGTAAGGTGAAAAACTCAGACCACCCACTTAAGGCCTCAACAATCTTCAGAAAGAGGGGTCTCCTCATCCTAAATCTTCTATGAAAAATAGACTCATTGTAAATTGGATTAGGCGAGAAGTAGTCATCCATAAGTTGTTGGTTGGCCTGTTCACGAGGTCTCTCCACATATCTCCTAGGACCAGGCTGAGTTCTTCCACCTTGTAAACCTTCAGCAAGGTGCTTCAATTCAGCTACTAGATGATCGCCTAAATCATCTAAAATTTCTTGCTCCATAAGGTACTCATCGAGAGGGTACAGATCAATAGGATCAATGCTTCCATCTTCATCCATTCAGTACAATGAATGTGGAGGGGAGAGTGAATGAGCATAAGTTATTTGGAGTGGCTGTGGAGGAGAGAAAGAATGAGGGTGAAAGAATGTGGAGGGGTTTCATTTTTTGTTGAGTTTCGGATCAGAAATTAAATACAAGATAAAATAAATACTTTCAGTTTCAGATTAGGAAATAAATTTAGGATTAAGTACTTTCAGTTTCAGATCAGAAATAAATTAATTACATACTTTCAATTTCAGATCAGGAAATAAATTCAGGATTAAGTACTTTCAGTTTCAGATCATAAATTAATTAATTAAATACTTTCAGTTTTAAATCAGGACAAAATTAAATATTTTCGTTTCAGATCAGAAATTAATGAGTTTCATTGCGATGTTGCCATCAATCGCACTTGCTTTACTCAAATCAAACTACTGCTCTCATGCTGTATTATTCAGTGAACAATTCAGGGAACAATTAATCTCATGCTATATTATTTAGTCTATTTGGCTGTAAGCCATGGATGAGTTGCAGCATGTACATTTAGGAAGCCATTTTTATGGAAATATCAGGGGTTGCATCCTGTGGAAACAGAACAACACTATGGTTCTTTGACATGACAGCAAAGAATTACATGACAGCAGTATGGTTCTTGGACTGGACACTATTGAAGTAACCACACCCTAAATGACAGAGACAAAGTTATTTGCTTAATCGAATCTATGTTTGTACTGAATGGAAGACAAACTTATTTACCCTTCTTTACAAAACAGGGTGCAGGGCTGCTGTTCCATAATGCATTCAAAATAAGTAAAGAAAATGCGAGCAGCTACAAACATTATATACCTTACAATTTCCTCAAAATAAGATTATAGGATTTCACACTTTACATACCTTTCAATGCAGATCATCAGAGCATAACTTGAACCTCCTTAACTATCACTGCATTGTTGAACAAACATAAATATCAATCATATACGTCAAAACGTTAACAAATGATTGACATACAAGCTGCAGTATCGTACCTTAGGAAATAAAACAATTCTCAGGCTATCTAGAGCCAAATTTCTCTCAGCCAAAGCATCTGCACTAAGCTGATCAGTAGGCGCAAGCAGCAGCTGTGCGTAAGTTTCTAGCATCTTACTTTTAGTTTGTTCATGTGCTATTTCTTGACTAATCTTAACTGTTTCATGAGTAATCTTAGTTGCTTCAATCTTTTTGTCAGCCAAGCTTTGCTGAATTTCAGACATCTTCTCTCTATCTTCCCTATTCTTGGTGCTTGCTTCAATGAACTTATCAAGTTTTCTATTGAACTCAGACATGGCATCATGTGCCTTACTCTTTCCACTGAGTTCTTTTTTTGCTTTCTTACGACCCATAGGTCTCTTTTCTCCATCTAATTCCAAATTCACCACTTGAGGTGGGTTCACTTTTGCACTCTTTTCCTTTTCTATCTTCAACCTATTCACATATGCTGACCACTTTTGTTCACCACGTACAACCTTCCACATATGTAACAGTTGGAAAGCCTTGCCATTATTTTGACCATCATACAACTCTAATGATTTGTCAGTCAACTGGTCGTCACTCATCCCACTTTGCCACACTCTACTAGTGTTTACCCAAACTCCATGAAAATCAGATATTGGTTTCTTAACATGATCCCAACGTATTTTTATTTGGTTTCGGTTCCTCTTACGACTATTTTCTGTGGTGTTGTTGTATTCATCAGTAACATCTGCCCAAAAAGCGTCTGCCTTCTTGCCATTTTCATCGATTGGGTCTTTTGAATTATGCAACCAAGCACTGGTCTACAATTAGAGAATCAACAAAAAAATAGAATAATCTCAGTCGGCTTTCATGGACAAAGTGATCTAAATCAAAAAGTAACGACGACAACCTACCAATCTTTTATCTTCATCAATTGTCCAGTTCAACCGCTTGTCGGTTCTAAAATCATGATCCAAATTCATTGTTTCAGTTTCCTGTGCATCTTCATCATCAATTACAACGTTCAGTTCTGAAGAGGGAGTTCTTGTAGTACCCATTGGAGACATTGAAGACTGACTCATTGCAGCACCAAATGGATTTCCATTAGTATAATTACCAAATGGATTTGAATGTATTAAATTTGTGAACTCTCCTGATGGGTATATCCTGCAAACATATGTTGGTTGTAAGGAAAGCAAGCAATATCAAATATTTGGCTGTATGGACATCAATTTCATTTAACAATGTCTTACCCTTCGCTAGGAGATGATGTTGAACACCATCCACCAACGGAGAAGGCAGTGATTGAAGCCCCGGCGGCTGCAGTACTGGTCGCATTACTATGAACGGAAGGAGAACAGGTTCCAGGGACACCACTGCCTTGCCAGGAAGTATTCTTTGTTATTCATCCCTTGATTCAGAGATACCAACATAAGTTTTTTATGCAAAAATTAATCTTGGTACGAAGCATTAAAAACATGAATTACCATATGTCATCGACGCATAACCGTGAAGTAACCACACCCTAAAATTGTTTTATCTTATTGATAATGACGGTATAGCATGGATGATAGTTGAGAAGCATTTGGTATTCATGCCCTAAAATCTGGAAGGCAGAGAGGATGCAGATCCCCTAATCTATGGAACATACAAAAGGCCACACTTTGGTTTGATGGTTGGTAATCCCCAAGATTTGTTTATCGTGTAGACTTGCCATTGCCAACAACAATGCTAGTAGCAATTTCTTCAACATCTCCCCACACAGCAAATCCGAAGGAAGAAAGTGAGACAAATATTTCTAGGGTTCAGTTCATACCTGGTTGGGGAAGACGTGTGCCGGCGTAGCGAGGTGGTGCTCGTCGGCGGTCAGTGTCGCGCGGAGCGGCCCCGGAATCAAGGGCCACGATTGGAGGGGGTGGCCCCGGCGTGGTGTAGACGCGCGCTCCGCTGACCGTCGCTCTGCGGCGCGCCGTGGGCTACTGCGGCGAAGGAGGTGGCAGGCGAGGCGAGCTCTTGTGCGGCGCAGGGGGCGGCGGGAGATGCGGGATCCGTTGAGTCCACGGAACACCTCCAGGTGCGGTGCAGGGGGCGGTTTAGATCTGAGGAAGGCGCACTGGATCGCGCCTGGCTCCTTGAGAACGGAATCAAAGATGCGGGGGAGACTGCACCGCGCGGGAGAGGGAAGAGCGCGCGCGGGAGAGGGAAGAGCGCGCGCGGGATCAAGGGCCTCCATCAGCGGGAAGGGGAAGGCGCACTGGATCCATAGAAACGACGAAGAATCTCCACAACGCGTCTGCTGGCTAGTTTCTTACGCTCCGGTCGAAGCGTAGACCCAGCGTCTAACTTAGACTCCGTTTCTTGTTTCTCCCCTCTCTTTCTTCAATAAATACAATGCCACCTCAGCAAAAAAATCATTAAATAGAGGCTAATAACTACACATAGAAACCATTGTGAAGTCTGCATTAGGACTGGCCTTAGAGAAGGAGGGTCGTCGCCAGATCTACATTGCCAGATCTTTTAGTCACTTCAGTTATCATTTTTGGAATTTTGAATTGCTTAGATTCTCTATCCTAGCATTTGATTGGCTCTGGAATCATTAAAGTGATGAGAATCATAAGAATGAGTGCAAAAATGCTTGTGTTGTGGTATAAAATTTGAATGTCGTTTAGCTATTGATATTTAGATCTCACTTTTATACAAGCCCAAATATTAGTGCATGTAATGGCTGTTATTATGGCAGAGGATATGGGCCCTCCATTTTAGTCCTGCAAAATGTTGTGTGCACAATTGAACCAATTCTTGGTCACTGTTTCTAGGCCTAAATCATTGTTACACATCTTTTGTTTATGAAAAGTCTAGTGTCAATAGCGACAGATTGTATTGTTCTAGATATTGTTCAAATTTGACACTGCCGATAACAACTAGATATTTGACCACATTTTGTTAAAAGTTGGCAAACCACCATTATAACTTATTGAAGTTGTATTGTCAATTTGTCAATTGTCATGAGCTAGGGAACTGGTTTGCGCCCACACAACTTGCCACACAAACAGAAAAAAAAAAGGAATCCAAAACTAACAACTGGCTTATGTAGTTCCCTGCGAGAAGCATCTTAATCTTTTATTTTTCGCTTTTTTTCAGTAAGACAGGATCTTAATCTTAACCACTGAAATCTGAATTGGATGGCCTTGGTATTCCTTGCAAAGGCAGAGTCTTCATAATTGCATTTCTATGACTGCCCAGCATACACGAAGTTCGCAAGAAGTAGGAAAAAGATTCAGAGAAGAGAAAGGAATGTGAAATCAAGGCTGAATCTTTGAAACCGATGAACACGATTTACACACGAATCTGCTGAGCTTGGAAGGCCAGAAGAGTGGCATAATCTGTAAGCAGCGTCAGATCTGTGGCTCGATCAGACGATGGTGCAGGAGTAGCCGGGGTGGTCGTCGACGGCGACGTAGTAGGGCCGGCACGTCCTGCAGCACTGCTGCAGCTCGACGCACTGCTTGATCTTCTCGGCGCACTCCTTTTTCTTCTTCTCTTCCTCCTCCTTCTCCTTCTCCTTCTTCTTCTTCTCCTCCTCATCTTTCTTCTTCTTCTCCTCGGCCTCCTTCTTCTCGTCGCTCACCGCCATCACCTCTACCATGTACCCCTCCATCTTCTCCTTCCCCTTCCCTTTCTTCGGATGCCGGAGCTTGTCCACGATCACCACCACGTCCACCTCTCCGATCACTGTCAGCGTGCTCTTCTCGTCGTCGAACGTCAGCGACTTGATCCCTGCCACCAACATGGTATCAACGGCGATGAGCAATGCATTGTATAGGAGATGAAAGCTAGAAAGAGAAACAACTAGTGACAAACCTTTGGTCTTCGAGACGATCTGCAGGATGCAGGATTTGCACTTCTTGCAGGTGATCGGCACCTTGAGCACTATCTGATTCAAAATAATGACACGGCAGATATAGCGAGTAGAATTCCATATGTACATAGGAGTGAAAAAAACACATATGAAATGATAGAAGAATTGCTGACCTTCATCGTCGCGGCGAAATTTTTTTTAGGATAATATAGTTGAGATTAGCTGATTGGTTTGTACTATATGTGCATCTGAGAGCCCTTTCAAAAGCCTCCTCCCCAATAACTAGCTTTATGTGCAAGGGGGTGATGCTTGGACATGGTCAATGGCACACACATACAGAAAGAATTATATTATTTTCTTCTGGATGAAATAAAATCCCAGTAGTAGTTGCAATAGTAGTACTCCTAATGATCAATAAAATACCGGGTACTGGGTGATCAGTGACTACTTACAAAATTGTTGGAAATCAAATTTAAGTCAAGGAGCTAGTCTTCAGTAGCAGGTGCAGCTTGATATTCATAAGAGGTTGTTGATATGGATGGAGTAGTTTGGAAGGCCTCTTGTTATCTGTACCTATCGTAGCCTGATAGGAGATGCCAAATCACTCCAATTGGTGCTATTTTTTATTTCAATGAAACGATGCAGCAATTAAGATTGCAGTCTAACAGCTGGTTTTGAGCATATAATAACTCAGCTGATCAAAGGGATGGAACGAATGCATGTTCTTGGGTGCTTCACTTCAACTCTTGTACTATATGCCTCATTATCATGTTGACACATACTTTAGTCTTTTTTTTCTTTTAGCGCTTAAATTAACCAGCAAATTAGTAGGTTGACTTGGTAGGAAGCAGAATTGCCAGCAACTAATAACGCTACACATTTAGTACTGATTTTTTTAAGTTTAAAAGTAGATTTTCAATGGTATAACATCGCTGAAGAACCTGTCGAGTATTATTTATGTTCAGACAACAAGGTAGGTTTTTTTAACAAAAAATATTCCACCCCTCAAATGTTGGTTGTATAGGTTCCTGGGAATCCACATTAATTCAGATAATCTTAGAAGTGTGTGAGTTTAGGATCTTCCTTTAACAATAAGTTGTGCAATGTACGACATATGTAACAGTATAAGATGGTTAGCAGATTAATCCGTAACATGTCCTTGATGTGCTGCTAACTAGTTGGATGTAGAACAGTTGGCTCGCTGTTGTTAGCTTATTATTCATGTAGTTGGCTGCTACTGCTAGCCGAGAGGACTATCACCTTTCATGTTAGCATTTGTCTTTGTACTTTATTTCCTGGACAAAATTCAATCGGCGGCCTCTGCCGGCCAGAAAAAGAATAGACCACTAAGGGTAAATGAATATAGGTCATCTGTAGTACTGCATATAATATATAATACTACTTACTGACGTGTGAATCTTATAGATTTCTAAAGTGTACATGTCAGTGTTAAGAATCTGAATTGTGAGCAAAACAGTTCAGCCGAGTTCAGGCACTGTCAACTGGGGAGTGATAACAATGCATGGTAGAACAGTGCTGGATCTCTTTTCTAATTGCTCAAATTGTAGATAATTAGATAGTACCTTCTTGGCTATACTCTGGTGGCAGATTTCGGATACTTTCTGCGTTTAGTTTTGTAGAATTGATACGTACATAATTTTCCAAAAGCATAGATGCATTCATTGGCTACAATGCTGGTGACGGTTTCCTGTTACACTTTTCCAACTTCTGCTCCCTCATTTTCTACATGCTCGTTTTACAAAATATTAAACGGTGAAAGTGCATCTAGCCTTTTAAATGAGTTTTGATGGATTAATGACATATTGGTTAAGGACTAATGAACTTTGTGAAGAAATATGTGTAGTTTTTAGTCCTCAATGAATTAAGCAAGGAAGGAAAACCCCCCAAAATTAACCTAATGGAACACGAAGCGGGAAATCAAAGAGTTATTTTATTTTTTTTAGTTTTATCTCTTGAGTTATAGGATTTTCGTACTATCAATAGGGTTCTTAGTTGATGTATGGTGTCTAAGTGCTCATAGTCATACTTTAATAGAGAGACATGTTTACATACATGCATGAGTTGAGCCACTTAAAACCGTTGTCTCTCCAGAAGTTCTCCGGGAGCTACCCGAAGAAGTTTTAGGCCGTTGATATTTCCGTTGTGTCTAAGTGTTGGCCAGAAGTTCTCCAAAAGCCAGCCCGGGACTTTCGGGCCCTGCTTGAGTTTGAACCTATGAGTAACGGCTAGCTAGCTGATGTCATATACGTACCTATATATTTCAGGTGCTCCCTACTTTGTTGGCTGGTAATTCTACTTTTAGTTTTTTTCCTAGCCTCTCCTATGGTGTTCATACCTTCTCCACCCTGTTCTTGAGCTTCCTTGATGAGATCAAGGGATTAGGGTGAGAGATCAAAAAGGGGTGAGGGCTAGGAAATCTTGAGCACTTGGAAATCATGTTGGTTGAAGCTTGGAGCTTATTACTCTTGGAGGGCAACCTCTTAGACGGATAGGTGTCGCTCGTGAGCATCTAAGTTATTGTGAATTTTCCTGGGAAATTTTGTGAAGGTGATCCTCGCCTCTGCAAGGAAAGGAGGTAATTTGAGTAAAAATCTGAGCTGAGCCTTCAGAGGTTGTCTTATAGAGCAATCCTCATCCGTGGTGTTCTCTAGGTGTTAAAGTTGGGGATATTTGTGGTCACTTGAAACCTAAAGAAGTACCTAGGGGTGTTGACTTGAAAACTCGAGACTTCTTTTATAGGGATTTGTTTGCTAAGGTAAGGGGTTAATCGAGACCCATCTATTCGGAGTTCCTTAACGGAGGATAGGATTCTTGTAATCCGAACTTTCGAAAAAAATATCATGTCTCCCCTTGTGTGCAATTTATGTTCCTCCTGCGATTTTCCGTTTTAAATTATTTTGTATTGTCTTCTGTGCCTCTCAGAGAATCAAGACTTGTATCACAAAAAGCAAGAATCCCAAAAGTTTTCAAAAGAATACCAAAAGTTCCGGGCAGCCCTCTCTACCTTGAGTGGAGCTGTGGGAAGTTTTGAGCCTTCTCCAGGAAAACTTTTGGGATTGCAATCTAAGAAAATTTCAGAAGCGCCTATTCGCCCTCCCTCTAGACTACACCTTAGGATTTCAAACGGTGTGTTGTTTTATTAAAAAATTCCATATGAAAGTTTGCTTTAAAAACCATATTAATCTATTTTTTAGTTTTTTAGCCAATACTTAATCGATCATATACTAACCTGTTGCTCCGTTTTATGTGGCAGGAGAAGGGTTCTCAACCTCAAACTAATACAACCTTTAGTTTCCTTGTCAGCAGGTGAGACCATTAAGGAGACCTTTTCATTTGAGGAATGAATTTTGAAATTATGCACTATTTTTCATAATTTTGCACATATATTTTTTGAAAATATTTGTGAAAATATACATTTTTGTGGGTTGGGGCCACGCCACCATGCCGTCGACACCGCTCAAAGGCACGAAACCGTCGTGGTGGCACGGCCCCAACCCATGTGGTCCTATGGATTGGTCTAGCGGATTAGTCATGCTAGACTGCGTGGTGCCGTGAACTGGTCATGCGGGACCGACTGTCTCCGTGTCGTCACTGTCCCTCCTATCGGTACTGCGCCTTTGAGCTGTGCCGACGGCACGGTGGCACGCCCCTAACCCGCAGGAAATATATATTTCTGTAAATATTTTAAAAACTTGTATATATATATATACAAAATTGTAAAAACAATGTGTATTTTAAAATTTAATTCATCATCTAAAACTGGAGTCACAGTAATAAAATAACAGTCAAATACATACCACACAAAAATCAGGTCTCTCCCTCGAATGCGAGTGTTTTTCCCGATCTGAAACTGAGCAGATTTATGTAAAAAGAAAACCTGCAAAATTTCTATGGAACTCGCTGTAGTGTAGGGTAGGGTGGATATATATTGCCAATAAAAGAAAAGCAGTAGGTGGACCGTGGACCGTGGACCGTTGAGGCGTTGACGGCAGGCAATCGAAGAGTACAGCAGAACAGCTAAATTAAACTGGTGTTGAAAATGTCACCCGGTTGCTTGTCGCTGGGCCGCAAGGCCGCAACTTGCGTCGCGGGATGTCGCCACGGCCACGTTAGAACAAGAGGCCGTCCACCGGTTTAATTCCTTGGAAACACTAGAAATGTCGTCACGGCGATATGAAAGTCACCGTGCCACCCCCGGCCGGGCTGCTCCCCGACGCCGCATCGAACAAACAAGCACACGTATGCCGATTGGCACCATCCATGGAGCCACTAGCTGAGATCGGTTCGCAGAGACCAAAACATCACCGATATCACATCCACGGACGACGAGATCGGAGCGGTCAATAACTGTAACCTAAACTCAGATCGTCACGTTAGGGATAAATCGATCATTAATCAATCATGTACCAAGTTGGTAGTGCTACACAGCCTGCTATTACTAGCTAACCTACTGAATACATGGACTGCTCGACGCACGACCGAGCCCGCACAGCTCGGTCTATGGACTTCCACAGATTATACACAGCCGAGAGAGGAGAAAGAGACCGAAGTGCACGCGCGTCCGGTTGGTTGGTCGATCGTTGTACGGTGCACGGCATGTTAGCGCTCCGATCAGTCGCGCGCGGTGCGGGAGCGTGACGGCCGGCCGGCCTTGGCTGGCGAGATCGATTGATCGATCGGTCGGTCGATCCCCTCACGCGACGAACCCGAGGAAGCTGCACGGTCAGAGGCAGGAGGGGGAGGGCTCGGTTAGTTGATAACGCTAGTAGCGGCTGCATCTCAGCGACAACGCTGGAAGCTAAGCTGTGCGCGTGCGTTCACCTGATGGGGCGCGCGACGGCGCCGTGGCGAGCGAAGAGCGCGCGGAGGAAGAAGTTGGCGCCGTGGAGGAGCAGCACCACGCTGCTGCACCCCACCAGCAGCAGCTCCAGCATGCTTGCACAACCGATTCCTTCCCTTCTCTGCTATACCTGCCTTGCTCAGTTCGGAGCGCGTGGTGATCCGCAAATAGGTCGGGTTGCTTGCTCGATCGAGGAGTCAAGGTTTGCTTCGAAGCAATCTGCCGATCTGCACGGGAGGTTTCTTCTTTGCTGTCTCTCCTTCGCTTGTTAATTCTGTGCTGGGTGGGATTGATCGATTGATTGGCGGGAGGGGAGAGGCAACTACAACTAGGCAAAGGGAGGCTGTTGGGTTTTGATTCGCCGTTGCTTTCGGCTGGATTCATTACTGGGGTATTTTGACGCGACCGGGATACAGAAATCTGGAGGAGAGAAAGTCCTGGATAGGAACGAGAGGTCGGGGCCGACGTGGTTAACCCAGCCTACCTGCGCCGCACACTTTTTTTTTAAGTTGAAAAAACAACTAAAAAAATACTGAGTTTACAATCATGATAATAATAATAATGATGATGATGCAGTATTGTACTAGTACTCCTACTTAGTAGCTAAGCTGTCATCACGACGAATTCACGATGCAGAGTCCAGACCGGTGTTCCTCTCGGTTGGCAGCCAGCAATGAAATGCTCTGAATTTTTGGGCCATCTTTTGCCGTGAAACGGGAACGCTGGCTCCATGCGTGCCGTGCCCGTGCTTTCTTGTGCTCTCAACCAAACATTCCTTCTGTCAGAAGAAGCGTGTGGTGGAGTGACCGCTAACGAAGCAACGGCGCTTGTGCGTTGTGCGACCTCTTTCCGTGGATAATGGCCGGCGTAATTCGTTTTTTAAAATTGGACAGGGACTGTGTGCCGGCACGAAAGGGAGAGATGCTGACATAAACTAAGCGATATCAAATCCGGAGCCAATAATTTCACTGTTGGATCGAGTCTCTTGGATTGAACCAGGCCTACGAACAGCCGAAGAATACATAATAAAGCCAGCGGACACGTCACAGGAGAGTATCGAAATATTTGTTACAAGTTCTCCAAAAAAAATTGTTATAAAATCTAAAATCTATTTTTACAAAATCTTAATGTATATTTTCAACAATCTCCGATGGCGACAAACTTTATATAAAATTTAAATTTTTATAAGAGTAATAAGCATTAAAGTTAGTTTCCATAGCAATTAAAACCGATAGAAAAACTAAATTCAAATAAAAAATTACATTTAGGCCCTCGCTCTTAGAAGGGTAATCTTTTAAAAAAACCACCCTCCCAAGGACATTAGGAGTTCATTTTCTATAATGTTTAGAAACAAATATATGTATTTGTAATTTTTTAAAGAGTTGAATATATATATATATATAAAACAAGTAGTATTTTCACTCAAAATTTTCGTCCATCAGTATTTTGTAAAAAACTCTTTGAGTGTTTATAAAATTAACCCATCCCAATCTTGAAAAGAAAGAAAGAGCTTGGATAAAAAAAGATATCATGCACCCTCCGTGTCTCGTGAAAATAACGGGAAAAAAAGAATAGTTAGATGTTACCGTAGATTTAGCCGAGCTCGTTGGGTTTGTGGCAATGTGTAAAGTTAGAGTTAGTCACATTATATTTTTTATATGATGTTGTTTACATACTAGCTTTAGTTTGTATTTTGCAATAGAACAAAAACAAACTCACCTTTGATATCCAAATTAAATTAAATTAAATTCAAATCACTCACACAAGCATGTTTAGTATTCCAAGTGCGTCGGACAAAAGGCCTCAGGTGAATACATAAAGAAAAAAATATAAATTGGAATTACATGAGACTTCAACTTTGGAATAATTATGATAAAGTAAAATGACGTCCGTTGTAGCACACGGACATATTTACTAGTCTATAACTATCTGTAAAGCAAGTAGTGTTTCTACCCAAAATTTTGTTCTGTCTGGATATTTTGCGAGAAAACCCTTTGAGTTTTTCTAAAATTAACCCACGATTAGGGGTGGATACTGGCTCGGCTTGGCTCGGCTCGTGAGCCGGCTCGAGCCAGCTTGTTTAGCTCGCGAGCCACTTTAATACAATGCAATTTATGTACAAATTACATTTCATTTTTATCTATTAAACATGTAAATATATAATTAAAAAATAAAAAGTGATATATTAAGTCCATAATTAATGTAATAACACTTGTCAATCGATAATTATTCATACAAATGTAACGATGCTACTAGATTAGATATTATTACTATTATAATCTAAAGCATTAGATCCATATTGACCATCACAAAATCATAAAAATTATTGATTTATTATCACATCAACAACAAAACAAACAAAAGAATAGCAAAACAAACAAAAACATTAGACTCTGCTTTGTACATTGCATATGCCTCGTTGAGCTCACGAGCAACTCGCGGTGACTCGGCTGTCTCGTCATAGCTAACGAGTTAAACCCTTGGCGCAGCTCGTTAGCATTTCTCAACGAGTCGAGCCAAGCCAACCACGAGTCGAACGAGCTAGCGAGCCATGGGTATTTCGTTATCCCTACCCGCAGTCCCAATGCTGAAAAGAAAGGGATGGCTTGGATGAAGAAAAGACCCCCTTCGCCCTCCCTCCCGTCCCCATCTGCGCCACGCCCCGCGTCGCGACTGCGCTCCTGTCACGCCCAGAAATTCACACCAGAATTTCCGCAGCTAATTTGTGCATTACACCCTCGTCCAGGCATCAGCCGAGGTACACAAATCGACGTTATTGATAGTACAGAAACCTCGTCTTAGAAACAATATAAAAGAGTTACACAAATGCAGCGGAAAGGAAAATAAAACTGACTTAAGCTAAACTTGACTCGAGCGAAGCGAAATGCCAACACCACGGCTAACCCTTGACGTCGAACAAGCCTACACCTCCTCGAGACCTCGATCTCAACCTCGCAAGGGGAAAAAGAAGCAACGCGAGTACAACCACCGTACTCAACAAGTCACACCGAAAAAGGGGACATGATGCAAGATAAATATCAAGGAAAAGGATAATGGGCTCAATTTGCATAAACATCAATTGCAGAAATAATAACAATATTTGAAGACAGTAAAACAGTAGTAATGATTAAACAGTATTAAATAAACACTGTCCAACGTTAAAACCACGTTGCAACAGCCCATCCATCCACCCGCACTAGTCACATTTCACCATTTCATTCAAGTAAATAAGTGAAACTAATCAAGGTGAATCTGGTCGATCGCCCGTAACCGTGGACACGGCTATTCGAATAGTTTTACTCTGATCAGAGGTGTACAACTGTACCCACAAGACACAATCCCACGACACGTTACCGTGCGCCGGTGCACCACCACGGTACCCCGGAAAGGAACTGTGACAGGACCCTTCACATAACCCCCTCTAACCAATCGTACCACACCAAGGTTTCGCCCCACTCCCATCGGGCAATGGGCGCCCTCTCTAGTCTTGCGATGAATCCGGAAGTTGATCAACCCTTAAAACCGGGCCGACCCAACTCCATCACGCCCATCCTCTCGGGATACGTCGGCTAGAGACGGCTACGCTACGAGACCCACCATTACCCATGCGGCTTGTGGTATGCACGGTACTTCTTCCGGGGTTTCCGAGAACCGGTCCTTAATTGTCATGAGCACATTAACCAAAGTCCAACCATGTGCTCATGACCTACCCTTTTCATAATTCAATATTATTAGAAATAGAGTCACAACTTAACCTCATCTGAGTGTTAACCTCTAGTAATGTACTTGATTAGTGTGATCCCCTTAAGTGAGCTAGTTGAGCTAAGCATAACTAAGCAAACCTTAAGCTATCATCTAGTCACATTGAACCCCAAGTTATCAATGGTATAAGGTAAACAATCCTATGGTTGAGTACAATAGGTATAATCATCCCATGAAATGACATTCTAAAACATATGCAATATTTGAGAGAAAAGAGATATTTACATAAAATAGGTACAATATGGTCAATGTAAGGTATGACTTGCCTTGTTACGGAGACGAGGAACCTCGGCGACTACTTCGAAGAGAACGGACTCGCCGAAAACTCGGGATCTACACGACAAACAAAACACTCAACAAACACCCTAAAAGGTCTACTAAAACAGCACTTAAAAGTATTTTTAATGGATTCTTGACACTTTTCTGGATTTAATGAAATTTGAATGGACTAAAACGGAGCTCGGTTTCAAAAGATATGGATTTTAGAAGTTTAATTGCGATTTTTACACTAAACGAGAAAAGATTAAAACATTTATTGCGTAATAAAGCCCCCGGTGACGCAAGCATGGCGCAGCGCGTAGGCGACGTCAGTGCGCAAGCGGCGCGCAAGCGGCGCGGCGCTCGGTCCACGTGGGCCAGAGTCCACGGCGAGCGGCGGCGAGCGCGGGACACGCGGCACGCATCCGCGAGCGCGCGATCGGACGGCGGCGGCTTGCGCGGGAGCGAACGGTCCCAGATCCGCCCGTCCGAAGGATCGGACGGTGCGGATCGCAGTAGGGTTAGGGTTTGGGCGGCGGCCGATGGGGCGGACACGCGGCGGCCATCCGAGTGCGGTGCTTGGATCGGACGGTGATGGCTTTGGGCGAGATCGAACAGTTCGGATCCACCCGATCCGACCGATCGGACGGCTCAGGGCGGGCGGCGCTAGGGTTAGGGTTCGGCGGCGGCGGCTTGAGCTCGCCCGCTGGCCATGGCCGCGCGGCGGCCGGCCGATCTCCGGTGGCATGGGAAGCGGCGACAGAGGACGATGCGAGGCGCGGGAAACGACGGCGGAGGGTGATGCGATTCGGGGCAACGGTTCGAGAGACGGCACGAGAAAACCGGAGAGAAAGGAAGCGGCGGCGCACTCACCCGAGTTGGAGAGGACGACAATGGCGGCGACGGTTTTTAGGGCTAACGCACGAGAGAGACAAAGGGGAAACACGTGGCGGCGGCGAGGGGACTTTATAGAGGCGCAAAAAGATCGGAAGGTGCACGGGATAGGCGCGGATTCGTCGCCGTTGGTTACGGACTCGGAGAGAGAGAGAGAAACGGCGGCAGCGAAATCCGGGTGGATAGGGTTTCCTTAGAACGCGATAGGCGCGAGGATGGATGCGGTGGCGCGAGATCGGGCCCGGCATGGGTCCGACGTGGCACGGGCTCACGCGGGAGCGGAGCGGAGCGGCGGCGCACATGGCGGGGCGGCGGCTGGGCCGACCGGGCGCGGGGACGGAGACCCGACAGGCGGGGCCCACCTGTCGGTGGCCCGCGGGACGAAGGACGGGTTGCGGACTTGCGCGGCGCGAGCGGCGTCGTGGGCCTCGGCCCACGGCCAGAGAAGGCGCGCGCGTGGGAGCGGCTCGGGCGGGGAGAAAAGCGGGGCCGACGGCCCAAGCGGAAAGAGGACGGGAAAACCGTACAGCTGTACGGAAAAAAAGAAAAAGAAGAAAAAAGGATTTTAGGGCTTAATTAAATTGCTGATTTCTTATTTAATTGATTAAAAATACTTAGAGTGCTCTAAAAATTCCAGTAAAAATCCTGTTAGCGCATTTTGACATGCGGAATTCAAGAAAAATCCTACCATGTCGTTTCCATTTATTGATTGCATTTTAAAATTACTGGTTGGCTCCAGATTAATTCCAGAAATTCCGATTATTTTCAAGGTAGATTATTTAAACAATTTAGGGCAAAACTCGGGGTGTGACAACCTACCCCTCTTAAACGGAATCTCGACCCCGAGATTCGAAGGTACTCGCGAAAAGGTGCGGGTGCGCAGCCTTTAGCTCATCTTCTCTTTCCCAAGTAGCTTCTTCCTCTGAGTGATGAGTCCACTGAACTTTGCAAACCCTGGTAACCTTGTTCCGAGTCCTTCTCTCGCTGATCTCAAGAATACGAGCCGGTCTCTCCACGTAGGTCAAGTCCTCTTGAATTTCAATCTGGTCTGGACTCGCCTCCTCTTCTGGTACTCTTAAACACTTCTTTAACTGGGACACATGAAACACGTCGTGAATACCAGCCATGCTGGAGGGAAGCTCAAGCTGATAGGCTACTTCTCCTCGACGTTCCCGAATTTTGTATGGTCCCACAAAACGTGGTGCCAACTTGCCTTTGGTTTGGAAACGGTGTACTTCCCGGAGTGGTGTAACGCGAAGATACACAAAATCTCCTGCTTCAAAAGCGAGGTCTCTTCGACGATTGTCTGCGTAGCTTTTCTGTCGGGATTGCGCAATCTTCAACCTTTCCCGAATCGTTCGGACCTTTGCCTCTGCTTCACTTATTACTTCTGTGCCAAACAACTGGCGCTCACCAGTCGATCCCAAAAAGGGGTGTGCGGCACTTCCGTCCATACAATGCTTCATACGGTGCCATTTGAATGCGGCTTGATAACTGTTGTTATAGGAGAATTCATAGGGCAAGCTTTTGTCCCACGCTATTCCAAAATCAAGCGCACATGCTCTCAACATGTCTTCCAAAACTTGATTCACTCTCTCAGTTTGACCATCTGTTTGCGGATGATAGGTCGTACTAAAATTCAAACGGGTACCGAGCTCTTCTTGCAATTTCTTCCAGAACTTGGAAGTGAACTGACTTCCCCGATCAGACACGATCTTTTTAGGCACACCATGTAAACACATGATCCTCGCGAGATAAAGCTCTGCTAGCTTCTTCCCCGAGTAGGTAGTATGCACTGGTATGAAGTGGGCCACCTTGGTGAGTCGGTCCACAACGACCCAAATTGAGTCATATCCTGACGATGTGCGGGGTAAACCCGTGATGAAATCCATTCCAATTTCTTCCCATTTTCACTCTGGAATCTGGAGGGGTTGCAACAGTCCTGCAGGCCGTTGATGTTCTGCCTTAACCCGCTGACAAACATCACAAAGTGCGACGAACTCCGCTATCTCCCTCCTCATACTGACCCACCAAAACTTCTCATTAAGATCTTGATACATCTTTGTACTCTCTGGGTGAATTGGGTATGGAGTTTGGTGAGCTTCCGTAAGGATCATTTTTTTCAAATCCTTGTCTTCTGGCACACACAACCTCTTTCCCATCCAGATTGTGTCGTGCTCGTCTTCGTAAAGCCACGAGCTTTTTCGACCCTCATGTTCTTCTTGAGTTCGGTCATCTCGGGATCGATGCACGAGCAGCCGAATTTGATCAATGAGAGTGGGTTGGGCTTCCAGAGCGGCCACAAAACCAAAACCCACCACTCGTAGATTTAGATACTCGAATTCTTGCTGCAACTGGTCGCACATTCTTTCGACATTGAGGGTGGTGCAGTAACTCTTTCGGCTTAGTGCATCTGCAACCACATTAGCTTTGCCAGGATGGTAATGTATCCCAAATCATAATTTTTGATCAGTTCCAACCATCTTCGCTGTCGGAGGTTCAAATCCGGTTGGGTGAAAATATACTTGAGGCTTTTATGATCCGTATACACTTCACAACGATTACCAATTAGGTAGTGTCGCCAGATCTTCAGGGCATGAACCACTGCGGATAATTCCGGATCATGAGTTGGATAGTTGTTTTCATGCGGACGCAATCGACGAGAAGCATATGCGACCACTTTGCCTTCTTGCATCAACACACATCCCAACCCTTGGCGAGATGCATCACAATAAACTTGGAAGTCCTTTGCTGGATCAGGCAGGATCAATACTGGTGCAAACACCAACTTCCTCTTAAGCTCTTCAAAGCTCTTGTTACATTCTGTCGACCACTTAAATTTCTCATCTTTCTTCAATAGTTGAGTCATTGGCTTGGCGATTTTGGAGAAATTCTCAATGAAGCGGCGGTAGTAACCCGCAAGTCCAAGGAAACTTCGGATCTGCGTGACCGTTTTTGGCGAGGTCCACTTGGTAACTGATTCCACATTCGCTGGATCCACGACTACTCCTTGGGCATTCACAATATGGCCGAGGAATTGTACTTCCTTTAACCAGAAAGCACACTTGCTAAACTTGGCGCAGAGTTGATGATCCCTCAACTTCTCGAGCACTATCCGAAGATGTTGCTCATGTTCTTCCTCCATTTTGGAGTAGACCAAAATGTCGTCAATGAACACCACCACAAATTTGTCCAAGAACTCCATAAACACCTTGTTCATCAGATTCATAAAGAAGGCCGGTGCGTTGATCAATCCAAAGGACATGACCGTACACTCATACAGACCGTACCTGGTGGTGAAAGCGGTCTTGGGAATGTCCTCTTCCCGAATTCTCAACTGGTGATAGCCTGATCGCAGGTCTATCTTGGAAAACACCTTAGCCCCCTTGAGTTGATCGAATAAATCATCAATCCGTGGCAGAGGATACTTGTTCTTGATAGTGACCTCACTGAGTGCACGATAATCGACACACATTCTCTTGGTCTTGTCTTTCTTCTCCACGAATATCACCGGAGCACCCCAACGCGACATGCTCGGGCGGATATACCCTTTTTGCAACTGTTCATCCACTTGCTTCTTTACTTCGGCCAACTCGTTGGCTCCCATTCTATACGGCCTCTTGTGTATTGGGGCGGTCCCGGGTACTAGATCAATCCGGAATTCAATTTCTCTTTCTGGTGGCATCTGAGTTAAGTCTTCAGGGAAAACTTCAGGGTATTCTCTGACGATGGGGATATCCTCTAACTTCATAGGGGTCTTTGCCGCCACTTCGGATGATCCACCGGCGGAAACATGATTCAAACTTGCTACGGTCTTGGCTTGCATGGGAGAACGAAAAACAATTCCTTCTCCTTTCGTATTGATTAAAGTAATGGTGCGACTAGCGCAGTCAATTATTCCCTTATGTCGGGACAACCAATCCATTCCAAGAATGACATATATGCCTTTGGACTGAAGGAGGATGAGGTTGGCTAGAAACATAGATCCTTGGATTTCTATGGTCACTGAGGGACAATACTGAGTAGTATCCAAGTGGTTTCTAGGGGTTTGAACCCGCATAGGTATCTTAAGTCCCACTACTGACAACCCATGTGCCCCAACAAACGCTTTGAGATAAATGAATGTGTAGCGCCGAATCAAATAATACTGTGGCGGGAGTAAAGTTTACGGAAACATACCAGTATAACTTCGGGAGCGGTGCGTGCTTCCTCGGCGGACGCATGATTGACCGGGCTGGATGAACCTTGGCCCGCGCGTCTTGGCTTTGGACACTTGTCTGCAAAATGCCCGGGGTCACCACAGTTGAAACAGACTCCTGGCTTTCCTCCAGAGTCCTTCCTTGAGGTGGTGGCTGTGATTGTTGCTGGGGTGGCGCCGTTGGAGGACGCGGGGCTGGAGCGCGCTGTTGTTGACCACTACCACTACTGCCAGTTTGGAAATTCCCTGGGTGATAAGGTCGATGCTGACGAACAATCATGGTGGTAGGTCCACTCTGACTTCCAGGCATGAAACGCGGCCTCTGCTGATTTCCCTGCTGTTGAGGAGGTCGGGACAGGATTGCTTTTCTCTTCTTGATCATCTTGTTGCGCTGATCTTCCTGTCAAATGGCCTTATCAACTAGCTTTTCAAAGTTTGCATACTCTCCTGAGATTAGCTTGTTTGTGAGTTCATCATCCAAACCAGCCAAAAACTTTTCTTGCCTTTCTGCATCGGTGCGCACATCTTCTGGGGCATATCATGCAAGACAATTGAACTCATGCAGATACTCAGTAACTGATCTGTTACCCTGCTCAAGAGAACGGAACTCACACTTTTTCTGTGTAACCATTCCCGTAGGAATGTGTGCGGTCCTGAAACTACGACGGAACTCTTCCCATGTAACTGCCGCTCCCGCTGGGCGAGTAACGGTTCGAGAGACGGCACGGGAAAACCGGAGAGAAAGGAAGCGGCGGCGCACTCACCGGAGTTGGAGAGGACGACGATGGCGGCGGCGGTTTTTAGGGCTAACGCACGAGAGAGACAAAGGGGAAACACGCGGCGGCGACGAGGGGACTTTATAGAGGCACAAAGAGATCGGAAGGTGCACGGGATAGGCGTGGATTCGTCGCCGTTGGTTACGGACTCGGAGAGAGAGAGAGAGAACGGCGGCAACGAAATCCGGGCGGATAGGGTTTCCTTAGAACGCGATAGGCGCGGGGATGGATGCGGCGGCGCGAGATCGGGCCCGACATGGGTCCGACGTGGCACGGGCTCACGCAGGAGCAGAGCGGAGCGGCGGCGCACATGGCGGGGCGGCGGCTGGGCCGGCCGGGCGCGGGGACGGAGGCCGACGAGGCGGGGCCCGCTGTCGGTGGCCGCGGGCGAAGGACGGGTTGCGGACTTGCGCGGCGCGATTGGCGTCGTGGGCCTCGGCCCACGACCAGAAGGAACGGCCGTGCGCGGAGCGGCTCGGGCGGAAGCGGGCCGAAGGCCCAAGCCGAAAGAGGGCGGGAAAACCGTACGATGTACGGAAAAAAAAAAAAAAGAAGAAAAAAGATTTTAGGGCTTAATTAAATTGCTGATTTCTTATTTAATTGATTAAAAATACTTAGAGTGCTCTAAAAATTCCAAGTAAAAATCCTGTTAGCGTATTTTGACATGCGAATTCAAGAAAAATCCTACCATGTCGTTTTCTTTTATTGATTGCATTTTAAAATTACTGGTTGGCTCAGTTAATTCGAAATTTCGATTATTTTCAAGGTAGATTATTTAAACAATTTAGGGCAAAACTCGGGATATGACAACCTACCCCCCTTAAACGGAATCTCGACCCCGAGATTCGGAGGTACTGGCGAAAAGGTGCGGGTGCGCAACCTTTAGCTCATCTTCTCTTTCCCAAGTAGCTTCTTCCTCCGAGTGATGAGTCCACTGAACTTTGCAAAACCTGATAACCTTGTTCCGAGTCCTTCTCTCGCTGATCTCAAGAATACGAGCCGGTCTCTCCACGTAGGTCAAGTCCTCTTGAATTTCAATCTGGTCTGGACTCGCCTGCTCTTTTGGTACTCTTAAACACTTCTTTAACTGGGACACATGAAACACGTCGTGAATACCAGCCATGCTGGAGGGAAGCTCAAGGTGATAGGCTACTTCTCCTCGACGTTCCCGAATTTTGTATGGTCCCACAAAACGTGGTGCCAACTTGCCTTTGGTTTGGAAACGGTGTACTCCCCGGAGTGGTGTAACGCGAAGAAACACAAAATCCCCTGCTTTAAAAGCGAGGTCTCTTCGACGATTGTCTGCGTAGCTTTTCTGTCGGGATTGCGTAATCTTCAACCTTTCCGAATCGTGCGGACCTTTGCCTCTGCTTCACTTATTACTACGTGCCAAACAAGCGGCGCTCACCGGTCGATCCCGAGAAAAGGGGTGGTGTGGCACTTCCGTCCATACAATGCTTCATACGGTGACATTTGAATGCTGGCTTGATAACTGTTGTTATAGGAGAATTCTGCATAGGGCAAGCTTTTGTCCCACGCTATTCCAAAATCAAGCGCACATGCTCTCAACATGTCTTCCAAAACTTGATTCACTCTCTCAGTTTGACCATCTGTTTGCGGATGATAGGCCGTACTAAAATTCAAACGGGTACCGAGCTCTTCTTGCAACTTCTTCCAGAACTTGGAAGTTAACTGACTTCCCCGATCAGACACTATCTTTTTAGGCACACCATGTAAACACATGATCCTCGCGAGATAAAGCTCTGCTAGCTTCTTCCCCGAGTAGATAGTATGCACTGGTATGAAGTGGGCCACCTTGGTGAGTTGGTCCACAACGACCCAAATTGAGTCATATCCTGATTATGTGCGGGGTAAACCCGTGATGAAATCTATTCCAATTTCTCCCTCCCGTCGCTGCTCGGAGCTCCCGCGCTGCGCCTACGCCCCTCCCTTCCGTCTCCATCCGCGTCGCGCCTCGACTTCACCCATTGCAACACACGGGCATAGTTGCTAGCCTATATATAAATAAATAAAATCGCCCTCTTTCATCCGAGCGTGCTGATGAGCTAAAGTCCAGGCCCATCTTCGATTTCGTACCCTTCCAAAGCCCACATCGAAGTAACATACACCCTAGCGAAAGCGGCCTATCAAAGTGCCGCCTCCACACCTCGTTCCGTGCCGTGTACCCGTGGGCTAGTGTCGGCCAAACGGGCGGCCCGGCACGGCCCGACACGGGCACGACCGAGACACGATCCGTCACGGCACGACCCATTAGGCACGACCACTGTGACGGGCCGTGCCATGCCGGCCCGCGTGCCCTGCCCCCGGCCCAAGCACGGCCCACGGGAGGCCGGGCCGTGCCGTGGCACGGCACGAATATGGCCGTGGGCGTGGCCAAGCCCACGGGCCCACAAGGCACGACCGAAATTAAAAAAAGAGAAAAATATAAAAAATAGAAAAAAAATAAACAACCATATTATTTCTATAAATAAAAATTAAAAATATAAATAAAGGATAAAAATAAAATAATGATATATTTGTCACGTTAAAAATATGAAAAAAATGAAATAATGATGTACTCGCCACGCGTCGACACGCCGTTGGCCACCCGCGTGCGTCGTGCCGTCTTGCGGCCGTGGGCGTCGTGGTCCGGCGCAGAACAGTGCCGTCTTGCGTGTCGTCTTGGCCGCGGGATCGGCCCGGCCCGGCACGGTTCGGTCCGTCGTGCCGTGCCAACATGGCCCATCTCAAACTGGGCTGGGCCGTACCGGGCCGATGCATAGTGTCATCGTGCCCAGGCCGGCACGCCTCGGCCCGGCTCATTTGGCCGGCTGTACCGCGGGCCGTGGCGAAGCCGATCCTCACCGTCCGTCGCATCGAACCCCAACTCCCAGCCCTATCACCATCTCATTCTCTCCCCCCTTCCGGCGAGGGTTTAGGCTCGGCGAAGCCAACCTCGCCGCCGGCGACCATGGTGTCGCAGCACGGGATCCTCCTCGCCGTAGGCATCATCTCCGATCACTTCGGCCCCCTAGTATCCGTAAGCTTCCCCCTTTCTCTGCCGCGTCCCCTTCCATAGTTCGCTTCGTACTCGTCCCTGCGCTGCGTCTGCTTCTGCTCGTGCTGGTTGTGTGCGGTATGCCCTAACCGCCGCCGCCTGATCCCCTCTCGCAGAAGGTGTGCCGGTGCCTGCTCCGCCACGGCGCGCTTCCGCTGCAGGAGATCGTCCGCCGCCTCGAGCTCTCTCCGGGGCAGGTGAAGAACTCACTCCTCGTCCTCATCCAGCACAACTGCGTCCAGGCCTTCAATGCCCCCAGAGGTGAGCCCCATCTGCAAATCCACTTACTTGTATGACCTGATTCTGTGCGCTGATTGTATCATATGTGACTCCATAATCCATTGTTTGGGGTTGTAGGAAGTGGTGATAAGACGGTAACGCACTACCTGGCCATCTTCGACAACATCCTGCACAGGCAGCGGTTCTCAAAGTTCCTTTCTGTCATCCATGCAGACATCCCAGAGGTCCTTGCTTGTTTTTGGTTCTACTTTATGCAGTAGTACATTGTTAAAATTGAAATTGACCCTAAAAGCTGCCATAGTTCGCGAAATGCTGATATGTGATTTCAATGTAGTCAGATTGTACTGTAAATCTCTCTCCACTTGTGTTATGTGGAGTTAAATGCATCCTGACCATGATTAATGTTCCAGAGTGAATAACATGAGGTTCTTCTTAGTACCACGTGCCTTTTTCTTTTACGAAACAATCTAGTATTTATGCACACATAAGTTGCCCTTGGTTGTCCTTGTCATAATTTTTACCATTGATAGCACTAGAAGTGACACTGATGCATTCATAAGATTGTTTGGTAACAGGGTAGCTAATACTTTATATCTGGAGTTTGTTATTCAGCAATGTCAAGCTATTGTACTGCTGAACTGATTTTTTTCCCCTTACTCCATTAAGGAGCATACCTGCTTTTCACTGCTAAACCCTTCTCTTGTACACAATGTTTTCCATCTCATATTCCCCATTTATTGAGGTTTGCAGATGTAAAGTTTGACCTAATGTTTTATTTGCATCGTCGGTACATCATTATCGAAAAGTGATAACTGGTAGAAAGCATTGTGAGTTGTTATTAAATACTGTAGAAATTTCTGTATCAAGGCTACATGTTTAGCTTGACTAATGAAAGACCTTACTATGCTGGTTGTAAAAAACAAAATTATATGATCCCCATCCTGAATGTTTGGTTTTTCTGTCAGTTGGTAATTATGCCAGCAATTATTGGTTTTTAATATTTATATTCAAATATCTTAACTTATCTTAACTTATTTTCTGATAGTCTATGCTAGTTTTCCCATAAAATTTAAGAATACACTTTGATTTTGTGATTTTGTGACTCAATTCTTGTGACTTAGTTTGATGACCTTATGCATGCATATTATATTTCTTTCAGTCTGAACCACTGCTTGAAGGATTGCTTCAGAATGGTAGGCTAACATTTGGCCAACTTGTGGAGCGAACAATTTCTAAAGTACCAGAAGGCGAGTCCTATCATTCATGTTGCTATTCCTTCGCCCTTGGTTCCTTTTTCTATTAGTTTTCTCTTTCCTTTTCTTCTTCTAAACTTCTCTTTTTCAGTGGCCACAACTGGTCATTGCTATTATAGTTTTTTGTCTCAACAATGGGCCATTACATGTTTCAGGCAGTATCACACCAGCAAGGGAGGAAATACGAATGAACTTCAACAAACTTGTATTTGCACATTATGTGGAGCGTTGCCCAAAACCTGAACCTTTCTTTGATCCACTTGTAGATGAACAATCTACATCGTCAAGGAAACGGGCTCCAAAAGTAAGTTAATCATTAGTTCCTAGCATGGGTATTGATTTGTTTAGGTTTTTGGAGTTTCAATCATCTACATCTCCTACTTTATAGTTTCACCTTATTTATGGTTTTCTTTGGTGGGTCTGTTGGCCAATGGAATATTGGTAGAAAATGACTAGACTTCTATCAGTATAGTACTTTTGTGTTTGTTGTTAGATCACCTAAATGTTAATTTGTTACCTGCAAATGTGTTAGCTCAGTGGTTAAGGAATTTTGTATCCTGCTTTTATGTTGGCTGTAAAACATAACTCATTTTTTTACGTATATAGATATTCAGTATTTAGAACTGGTTATCTACTAAATCCAAGACCTTGATGCTTCGAAGTGTTCCTGTCTTTTCTTCTCTTGATCCGTTCTGTGTATGATGATCGGGTGGGTGAGCTGATAGCCTGACTAATATCTCTTTGGAACAGACTGTCGAGATTGCTCTTTCAATTGATAAGAAAGTTGTCAATACTGCAGCTCTTTCTGATGCAGAAAGATTTTCTGAGATCCCATACATCATGGATGATGCATCCAATGCTAATGATTCTCCACATTCTTCTATTTCTGGTGCTAAGGTATTGCACTTTTGCAGCTCATTGTTATCATGATTTTATTATGTGTTCATGCTTTAACACCCCCAACCCCTCCAAGAGGTGCGTTGGTTCTGCCATTCTGTTAAACTAGAAAAACAAAGTGACATTCATAGATTGTTTATTTTATCAATATGTTATATGCAAGTATTAATGGCCAATGAAGAACCTATTTGAAAAGTTTATATACTTTGGTCATCAGTTAATTCTATGTACCGTTATTTCATCAGAGGAAACATAATGCCTTAGAAGGAGATGCAGAGCTCGATTCAACAATTGCAGAGAACGAATTACTTTGGCGGGCTAATTTTGAGAAATTCACATTCTGTCTAAAGAAGAAGGTTTGCTGCTTTACCTATAACATTGCTTTCAATAGCCAATTTATGTAGGTGCCTGTTTTTCATCTTTTTTTTCCTGTAGTGGTGCTATGCTATTTTTCCTATTTGCAAAAGGGAATTTAGAAGCAGCAGCCTTATTTAGCTTGGTGCAAGCTCAATGCATTACTCATATTGCTAACTTGATATGATATTTGTAACAAACAGTAGAAAGGATCCTAATGAAACATTTTTAAGTATATGCAATAAAGAGAAGCATAAAGAGGAGATAAGAAATCCCAGGGCCTTCTTGAACAGTCTCCATCTTGAAGAAGAGAATTGCCAGTTTTTAAGTATCTGTCTCTGTACGTGTGCATGATGCAACTGAATGCAAGGCAATGAACTTCGTTATCGCCTACAACTTAATTCTTTCTTCTCTTATTCAAGTTTTGTGCAGACCGAAAGAAACCTAAGTTGAAGGTTGGCACACATCCTATCTGGGAAGCATTTTTCGAGGCCAGTTTAATAGAGAGGGATAACAACTCTGGTAATAGCCATATAAGTATATCAAGTAATCTTTCGATATTAGAGCCAGAAAATACCTCAATATTATGTTATGGCAGTAGCTTATCATTTATATGTCTGAACATAATTGTTTTTGTTTGTTAGGAAGCTTATATAGTTTTATAGAGGTCATCAAGAAAGATCAAGCACGTTTTGTGTTGTTTTCTATTGTTGACCAAATTGTGCTAGCTGTTCATTCAAACTGCTTTTTAGTTATGTGTGCAATGACAAGTGATCTTCTATGAGCAAGATGAGAATGACATATAGTAGTTTTTTTTTTGGATTAATTTTGTTATCTCCTCTTCCTTTGTACTTTCCGTTTTCCTTTGGATTTTTCTATTTGAAGGGGAAAGGGGTAAGATAGATATACTGGCACAATGACGTCTTACCATTTAAAGTAGTGGTTTAGTTTAACCATTAGTTCTCCAGGTTGTTTCCATTGATACTTGTGGCAAAAACTCATAAACCTTACTGGCTAATTCATAGTAACATAAGAGGCAAAAGACAAATCTAAGTTCCATTTTCTAAATCTCTGTTGTGAAAGTTCGATTCAAGTATTTACCAGTAGATTTTCTATTTATTCAGTGACATCTCCAATAAATGGTATTATGGAGAGGCTAGGACAGAAGGAAGGAGGTACATCGATGACACTTGATCATATAACAAGAGTTTTGGAGGAGTTGAATTGTAGTGCTTCCTCGGAGGACCCTGATTCATTCATCTTGGGTAAGAGTTTATTAAATGTTATGTTATTTTTTGTTACTATGGTATAAATATAATTCTTCAAAGCGACAATTCATTTATAGAACTTGGTAAATTGGATACTAGAGTATCCAAGCAGGAATAGTCTGGTTTTGAACTTGACTCTGGTCATTGATTTGATTCCTTGATATATTACACAAAAAATGTAAAATGTAACGGTTGGTTTGCTTATGGACCTAATGGTGTAGAGCAGAAAATGTAAAGCTTTTGCTATCTTATTCAACGTTTCCTATCCTTGCTCAATATGAATGTAGATCGATGATTTTTGGTGCTACTCTTCCTGTCTTCCTGATGCAATATTATTTTATCCTTGTTTTCTCCTTTTCACCTTTCTATAGCACTTTAACTCTTCTCATGCTTTTCTTTATGTTCCTTCATTTCTTTCATATGATGGCCAACTTTCTTAAGAAAAAGAATGGGAATACAATATCATATTCCCAGGTTTGTGGCGCCACAGCCATGTGATTTGATATGTAGCCAAGTAGGCATTCTGTATTAGCTTTTCAATGGTGGGAAGGAAAGTGTGAATTGCAATTCTTGCATATTGACTCAATTTGAAACTTTGATATGTCCCTTTATTTGGAGTTTCACAAATCTATTAACATATTATTAGATTTCCAACTCTATTGTATTGAGTAATGAACGACCTAGAGTTGACTTTTGGTGATACCTTTGCTGTATGGTTTCTCTTGGGGGTTGGTACATAGTGCAGAGTATCTATACACAGAAAAATGCAATGGTAGCTAAGAGACTAAAATGTTTTTGTCTTTAAATATTTGTAAAAAATAGAACAGTGGTTAATATGTTCATCAACTTGATCGGACATGCTAGATTATTGCAAGCAAAACATAATCAAATACATGAGTTTGCAAAATATACTTTTACATGTGGATACGAGTTTTTTTAAAAAAGAATTGTCACGTGTAAAATTTGTCACAACCTTGAATAAACATCAGGGCTTCCTTTTGTAAGATTCTTAGATGACAGTGGTACTACTCTTTGTAGATTTAAGCAGAATTGTTGAAGCATCTCGAAATGAGGAGGTACAGATTGCTTCACAGTTTTATGTTCTGTTTGTTTGAAAGCTACTATTATACCATTTACTTGGAATATAAAGATGACAGCATATTTGTTCCTATATTTGTGCATAATAGATAGAGTCGCTTGTGAGAAAGAAATACGGGCAAGAAGCTTTTACAATTTTTAGGCTATTGGTCAGAGAAGGCGGTCCAGTTGAGACAGATAAAGTAAGTATCTCCTACAGCGAGCAAATTTTAGAATTCTAATATACCAGGTGTTCAATTCATTGCTGTTATGAAAGCATCTAGGCCTTTTCATGCTTTATCGTTATTACATGCTGGTCTTCCTATTTTACGAGGTTTGATAGGCAAAATGGTCTCCTGTTATGAACTGCAGTAAATAACACTGGACATTTGGTTGCACCTTGCAGATTATTGACACAACAATTCTTGACAAGCAGATTGTTCACGGAACTTTGTATAAGCTTTGGAAGGACGACTACATAGATACAGAGGTCCGTTACATAATCCACAGAGAAGTTACATTAGTTGTTTGGAGTATGGACTGATTTCCTCTAGTTTATATTCTAGAGTAAAGAAAAGACAGCTTACCACTTTACATGTTAGTGAGGGTTTACACCTTACTATACCAGCCAGACAACCCTTATTAGTTTTAGAGATGCATCACGATATGTTGTGTTTATTTCCAGCCTAAATTTATAGAGATTAGCTACCATTAAGAAGGCTGTTTAAGCATTGATGCAAAGCTTCAAACCTGATAAAATTGATTGTGATACTAGATATAGGAATTACTGACTTAAATGTGGCTTGACCCCATAAGAACTTTCATGCAAAGAGCTGCCTATTATATGTTTTAAAGGCATTGATGGGCTGTTGGCTCTTTTCTGAATAGTGCTCCAAACACTAATGTATGCCAGTCAAAAAAGATTGTCTTTTGGAACATTTAGGTGTTCTAGAGGCACTTATATTTGATATTTGATCCAGAGCAAACAATTTGTAAATTTTCATGCAACTAGCAAAATGCCCATGCTTTGCTATGGGTAAAATGCACATACTTATTTGAATATATGTTATTCACTTGATTCAAATGAATATTAGACTATTGCATAATACTAGAAAATATCAAGGACTAGTTTGTAAGACATGCAAATGTAGTGATGGTGGGTTGGTGGTAGAACCACCACCACCACTATTGTCTTTTGTAGTAGATCTAAACTACTTAAAAAATAAGCAACTTTCCAATCGTCACCTCTAGCTCTTTGTCCGTCGCTCCGTATCCTTTCTCACCCGGTCTTCGGTATGTAACCATGCAGCAGCAGTACTTCATCTGGATTACAGTGTGAACGGTTATTGTGTGTAGGCGTAATGTTTATCTGGAAAACCACATCACACCCTAAACTCAAATATCTCTGCCGCATAAACCTCCAAAAAATCAGCTGCGTACATACACACATCCATGCGTGATTTATATATACTTCCATATGGGCCATCAGCCAGTAGCAAACCAAATTAACCATGACTCCTTGTCAGTTGCTGCAGCCACATGGGCCATTAATTAAAGCACCCATATTTTATCTTCACTATGAAGATCAATGCTCTGTCAACGATCAAACTAAGTAACACTGGATCCATATTTTGAAAATTCATAACTATTTCATTTGAACTCCAAATTTTGGATCCATAATGGTAGAATTTATAACTATTTATTTAAACTCCAAATTTAGTGAAGCTTGAACCATAATCCATCTGAATTTGAGATTTGGTTTTAGCGCTGACATTATAATCCTGACAAACAAAATTTCCTTTTGATTGAAATCAGTTAACGTAATTTTCAGCCGTCCTTACCCACAATTAAGAATTACTAGCCAGGAGGCCAGTTAATTACATTTAAAATAAAATAAAATTGTGTTAGTCCTTTTTAGCATATTTCCAGTTTCTAGACTTTTTAAAGCTGTGTATTCCTAGCTTCAGATTTCTCTAGATCTGAATCTGAGATTACACTAATAACATTTGAATGAATCATTTTGTTACTATTTTAAATGAAATATACAATTATAAATTATTTTAATTTAATTTATGAACTTTAAATCCGATATGATTTGAGATTTGGAGTTGTGCCAGACAATACCTTAGAGAGTGTATCTTCAATTGAAATTACATTCAACCATTACAACGCACGGGCATATTTTACTGTACTATATATTACTTGGGATGAAAACCGTGACGGAAACTCTTGATAGACCGAGCATCATTTCGTAAAAGCTTCTTTTACCTTTTCCATTTCTAGCCATATATACAATATGTTTTTTTTCTATTTTCTTACAACATTGTCTCGTAGTAGCATAGCATTGTTAAAGAGGTAAATATGAAAAATCTTAACGGACTGACAATTATTTGTGTTGAAATGATATTGTCTTCGGCCATTTTTATCCCATCTGCTTAGAATTTTTGGAGTTCTACATTTGTCATCCAGTATTTCTTCATCCACCTTTGGCAAGGACAGCACAACCAATCCGACCCAGGAGCGGCCATGCTGACATGCCTGTGCCCATGGACATGGGTTTAGTCACACTCATGTAACCTAGAATACACTCCATAGCTCATATATATGAGGATACATAAATCAAACTTTGTAACCTGATCATGCTTTCGTGCAATATTATCATACGATTAAAGTAGACTTCGTCTGGTGCAAAGCATGGGCATTTTGCTAGTAGATGTATATATAGATAGATGTTGCCCAAAAGGAGAGAAGTTTTCTCTGGCAACTTTGAGCTTTTGCTTTTCTGGAGCAAAATTTTCTCAATACCTATGTTAAGCCAAGGAATCGAGTCAATTGACAAATCTGTTATGAATCAAAGCTGATGACAATAACTCCTATACTATTATAGACATGTAGTAACCATGCAAAATATTTGTAGAGGTGACTGTGTTCGTGCAACTCTTTAGTTACAAAAAGATTTTTTATGTTTTCCCTCCCATATCATTCTCCCATGTACACTTTCCTCGCATATAGGATAATTAGTGGAGTTAAAGTGCATAAATTTCATATGCATGTACCATGGCCACTGTGATAGTTGTGTATGCATTATATATGGATGTTCTGTATGTTAAGCAATAAAACTATGCTTCGTTTTGTACTTCTATTGATGGTAATTTCATTGTGTTTGCAGAGAATCCTTTCTGGAACAGGAACAGGGAACTCACAATTTTTTGTATGGAGAGTGAAAAATACATTCCGGGAACAGTTCGTCGATAATCTATGTCATGCTGCTTTAAACCTGCGGCAAATGGTCAATTACATAGCTGAACTCCTACTCGAGGTCACATACTGATCTACCATTGCAAATTTGTCTTGAAATAAGTCTTACCTTGCTTAAAGATGTGCTTCCTTTGTGGATCATCATAGTACATGTAACACCACATTCATGGCAAATCAAATTGTGGTGCATATATTTTTAATCATGTTCTTATAAGCTTATTTGGTCAGGTCCAGGCTGTGCCTTTCACTAGTTAATTGCAAATTCTGAACAGGAATACAAGTAGCCACTAGAACATAGACATAGTCTTGAATGTGCATGTTTGATCGTTACTTTTTCTACTCATAGTTCTACAAAAATATTAAAAAATCTAACTGCATGAAAGTATTTTTCACGACAAATCTACTAATGTCATTTTCAGATATCAAATCTTAATGTTGCATGTACTAATGATTTAAGATAAGGTTTGATTGTGCATATTCGAATATGTCATGCTATACATCCCAGAAATACCAACATGTAACAAATCATAATGTATTCAATGTTGTGTGCCCCTGTCAACCAGAACTGGCTGTTCTGCATGGTTGATAACACGATGTAACTAAATTATGAATTGGGATGGCATTTACTTGGTAGCTTAAAGGAGCTTTCACTCAAAACTGCTATGTACTACAACTGAACCTCACATTGTTTATACATAATGCATTTCAGGGCTCAAAGGATGACACAAAGTTGCGGAATAGAAAAAATATTTTGATCTTAGCCCTGACTAGACATGATGATTCTCTCATGCTGTTCCAGGATTTTTGAAGCACTGTAGCAGGTGTTCCCGCATCTTCCTGCCATACTTAAATACTTAATCATACTTCTTTTGAGTTAGATGGTCGAATATCATAGTTTGTTTTGCACCCAGGATTTTATTGGGTCAACTGGCTTAGGATTAACCAACGTTTTCCCTAGGCCAATCGAACCAACTTTTCCTTTTGGCATTTTCGTTTCAAACCAAAGTTCGGAAATGAAATCCTTTGGTATATTAGACTCCTGTGATTTCTTTTTGTCTTTTGTGACTAATTAAATTTTAGTAACGTCACATTTCTACTTATAAGGGCAATTTTCGTTTCCACCGGCCTTTTGTTTTCCACTTGGTACGTCAGAAGCGTCAGGTCGCCGATGATGAGTGGATAATGCCAAGTTGCAAGAACTCCAATATTGCGCCACTTGTAACGGATTATGATTATCATCTGAAGTCGCAAACGCGTAGCAGGAAATGTATGGCCATGGACTTTTGCATGCCATGCGGTTGCACTACCGTATCGCGTCCATGTGCGCATGAACGCTTACAGCTAATGTATATTACAAGGTCAACTGCAATTAGCTGGAAATCAGATGGCCTAAAACACGGAGGCAATAATCCACTAATTCATCTTGGCCATGGGGAATGTTCTTCGAAGGTAGCAGCACCAACTTCCGTGAACGACGGTATGAATGAAACGGCTGTGCAGTGGTGGTGCGCGTACGAATAATGTACTGTCTTATGGTTGTGTCCACACACACATGCCTAGTGTTTATACGTATCTACTACATGTACGACACCACGACAGCAATCTTGGGCCCATATAGCATGATACGTCAGGTGGATATGAGGAAGCTGAGCATACGTACGTACTCATGTTACGGATCGAGTTCAACTACTGCTTTTCTCTTTTTTTTTATTACATAGATGACGCATATCTATATGTATTATCACTATACACACTAATTCATTATTTCTCTAACCCATGCTCAAGAGAACATCAGCTGTAACTCTTTAACCTCCTTGAAATCCTTTAAAAAATATATCCACGCATGCTAATATTTTTTTTACGAACGCGTAAAAGGATTACACGTCAATATATTAGAAAAAAACTGAGATATGAATATACAAGGAGTTATGAATACACAACACAATCAGAGTTATGAATACACAACACAATCAGCCAGACCGGTTAATACCAAAGAGGGAGGCAAAGGAAAAAACCCGATACGTGAAAACGCTACTTCAAACAACGAAGGGACAGAGATACGCTAAACTCCATAGCAGAATCCGTTAAGAGCCATAACAGATCCTCTCGTTGTGTATTTGTAGACATCAGAATTTAAAATATTAGTAGATAAAATCATACGCCCATAATTTCTCAATCACACAACCGATACTTCCTCAACTACTCTTTTTTCATGGTCAAGAACGTAATCTCGACCACTACGGGAAATCCCCGTTTTGCCGAGTGCCTGAGACACTCGGCGAAGCTTGTTTTACACTCGGCGAAAATGTCACCGAGAGTTGCTCTCGGCATAGGTCACACGGTGAACATTGGATCAGCAAAGAGCTCTTTGCCGAGAGTTTTTCATCGGGCACTCGGCAAAATCTTCGCCGAGAGCCGCTTCGACACTCGGCAAAAAAAGTACACGTTAGGTTCGGTATACGGTGATGGAGAAGTTTGCCGAGAGCCGTAAAAAAACACTCGGCGAAGTTTTAAAGTTCGCCGAGGGACGGGGTTGAAAACACTCGGCGAACGCCGACACTTCGCCGAGTGTTTTCTCCCACGGCTCTCGGCGAACTTTAAAACTTCGCCGAGTGCTTTGGCAAAAGCGCTCGGCGAAAGTGGTTATTTCGCCGAGAGCTTTTGCCGCAGCCCTCGGCGAGTCAGTGCACTCGGCAAAGAGGGTATCCAGAACCCCAGTTTACCCTCTTTGCCGAGTGTTTTGGTCATTGCACTCGGCGAAGGCCTCTTTGCCGAAGTGTTGCACTGGCAAAGTGAAAATTTTAACCCTCTTTTATTTGTTCGGTTGCATATTTCACAAATTTTTAATATATACATCACATTCATAATCTCAATCATTTCATAACCCCATAAGCATCATTCCACATCCCATAAGCATCATTCACAATCCACAACATATAAACATTCACAATCCCAATCATTCCACAACCTCATAAGCATCATCCACATCCCCTAAGCATCATTCACAACCAACATGACATATAATTGACATTCGTAGTCACAGTCACAATCCACAAAACATAAACATAGTAGTTCACAGTACGTAGTCCACAATTCGCAAACGAAATTCGAAGAAAATACAGTAGTTCATAGTAGATACTCCAGAATTACAATTGTTCAAAAGAAATTTACCGAGATGGCCACGGCGCTCAACCGTCGTGGTCATTGTTGGGGGGGTTATTTGATGCCGCCGACTGAGACTGCACAAAAAGAAAATAGAATAGTATAGGTTGTCAAGGTAGTAATATTCGCAAATAAGAAAATTAAATACGAGGTTAAGTGACTCACCGGAGTGCCTACAAAAGGATGTGGAGGAGTGAATACCACAGGCTATGGTGGCGGTACGATAGGAAGACCCATGTTTTGGTGATTGATTGCACGTAGTTGTACATCTCGAGTCATCCTCATCTCAATCTCCCGCCGTTTTCTTTTCTCCTCTTCCAACTCGTCCTACAATATTCCATTTCAATTTTACAAAGTGAAGCAAATAATCAGTAAATATTAATGAATTGAGGAAAAAGAATTTTCTAACCGAAGGTGCTTGCACTTCGTGCAGTGCGTGATCGGCCGTGTGCGTATGGCCGGGCTTTCGCTCGTGCTCCTTGCTCGAAGCGGGACGAGTGGGTGTCTGGGCGTGTCGAGGAGGTTGTCGCCAATCCGATGCCGCCCATGCTTCTTGCCACCTCCCACCCTCATGACGACTTCTCCATCAATATCTGGGTAGTAGGATCGAAATCCTCTCCATGGATCTCCCTTGCCATCGTGGTGTCTTGGAGGCGGCGTGGATGGTCGCATTGGTGTACGCCGAGGGCCCGTCCTCTGGGTTGTAGTCGACGTCGGACGTCGCCTTGCCCTTGTGGGCCAAAGCCCATGCCTTGAACTGGGAGATAGGTTGCCCATCATGCGACGCCGACTGCGAATAAAACAATTGTATGGTTAAGAACTATTGAGCATTGGTCGTTGAAATGAAAAATAGAATTCACGTACCCATCTAGCTGCATACTGGTTGAGGCTAAGGCTGCCTTGGTGGTGTGGTGCACCTGGCATCATCAAACGCCGCTCTCGGCAAGCGGCGTGCGTCTCCTGCCACTCGGCAGCGCACCACCTATCCACCATGCGCTCCCAACACCTGCAAAATAGGGAAGCACGGCTCGATGGCCGGCACACAAGCGACGGCATGGCTGCGCGATGCGACTCCATTCATCATCTCAAATAAAAGGCTTCGACCATATGTGCATACAATAAACTTCAAAAATATATACGTGCATATTGCATATATTTTCTACTCAAATCAACTCAAAGAGTATAGATATGTATCTAATAAATATCATTGTTTTACCATATATTTGTTTGTAGTAAATACCTAAATATCACTCGTTTTAATAAACACTTACATACATGATTATTTTTATGTGTCAATAATAACTCACAATGTGAACTAAATGTTTAAATAATAACCAATCTAATTTTGCAAAAGTAAATGTTGCAAAAGTAAAAACCATGTTTACCGAAAATGCGGAGGGTGAGGGTGGGGCGTCGGCGGAGGAGGGGAGCGACGTCACGGGGAGGGCGGCCGGCACGGGAGGACGGTCGGCACGGGGAGGGCGAGGGAGGACGGGCGGCACGGGGAGGACGGCGGCGGGGAGGAGGCGGGCGGCACGGGGGCGGCGGGCGGCACGGGGGCGGCGCGCACGGGGACGGCGGCCGGCACGGGAGGCGACGGCCGGCGGGCGGCGGGTGGGGGCGGCGGTCGGCGGCGAGGATTTGTGTTGTTTTGCTAAGTCCGAATGTGAGCATGGCACGGGGAGGAGGCGGCCATATTAGAAACGTTTGCCGTGTCGACGCTTTGCCGAGTGCCCGATCTGGGCACTCGGCAAAAACAAGCTTTGCTTAGGGCCGGATCGGCGGCACTCGGCAAATACTTATTTCGCCGAGTGTCCTTCTCTAGGCACTCGGCAAAGATTTGCGCATTAGGGTTCTGTTCATTTTTGCCGTGTGTTGCTCTTTGCGGGAGCTACACTCGGCAAAAACTTTAGTTTTTATGCTTCAAATAATTTAGAAATTATCAAACGAGACTCAAAAATTTACAAAATTTTTGTATAAACCCATATATGCTATTTATTGCCTAGGGAAAAAGATTTGAAATCAAACGACAATTCGGCCGTCACTTTCTCTCGAAATCTAACTAATCCTTCTCAACACTTATAATCTACTCAGGAGAATCTTCGGTTTTGTGAGCGTTGTACCGATAAAAATATTCGAAACCTTCTCGATTTTTTACCCCAGCCTCCACGTATGATATCATGACATCCTAACAAATTTTATGAATTTCGACTTCGTTTGCTATTTTTACAATTTTGAAATCATTCGGTCAACACGTTCCTAACCATGTTGCATGAAGAAAAACATCTCAATTTTCCTTCATTTACCACATATTGACTCAAAAGGGTCTAAATAACATGAATATAATTTTTGCAATAACTTTTTTTATTTTTTAACCACTTGTAGTTCTAATTTGAGACTTGCAAAAAAATTCACGAAAATACAATAAATCAAAGAAATATAGCAAAATCATTTGAAAAATCACCAAATTTGATAATTAGGGATTACATGTTGTATTTACATAATAGAAAAAGTTTGGAGGTTGGATGAGGAAAAATTTTGACATGTTTGCGAGAGCCAAGAAAAGACACTCGGCAAAGGTGGGTTTTTGCCGAGAGCCTAGACCTGGCACTCGGCAATGGTTGTCTTTTGCCGAGAGCCTCGCCCTGGCACTCGGCAAAGTTGGTTTTTTGCCGAGAGCCTAGCCCGGGCACTCGGCAAAGATGGTACCAAACGGTATAAGTTGACGACGGTTAGTGTTTTGCCGAGTGTCCCACGTTGGCACTCGGCAAAAAAAACCGTGTACCGAGTGTTTTTGTTCGCCGAGGGCAAACACTCGGCAAATGGTCATTTTTACCGAGAGTTTTTTTGCCGAGAGCCCTCTCGGCAAATTTATATTTCGCCAGTGTCCGACATAAAGCTCTCGGCAAAAAATTATACACTCAACAAACATTGGCTTTCCCATAGTGGACCCAATCGATAACCGTAGCACTGGCGGTGGCGGTGCTTGTAGTTTTGGCTCGCCATCTCCCCATTATATGACTATAGGTACTATCAGTGCTTATATTACTAGTGGAATGGTTCGTGTGTTTGTATGGTTAGATAGTCTTTATTATATGTATTATACAATGGTGTAACTCGTATGCTCAAAAAATATGTACGTATTTAGCCTAATTAGATTTATTTATAAGACATCGTGTACATTTGAAAATGGTAAAGAAGTCTGAAGGAAAAACACTCGTAAGTCCAGTAACATAATTGAGTATGAGCTTTGATCAAATAAGAATAATTGAGCATAATAAGTCGTTCTCGATGATCTTAAAAATGCAATCAGTATACACGATAGTTTAATTTATTTTGGAATATAATTGTTAGGGATCTTAGTTGCTTCCTGGTGGCATTTGAGAGTTTCAAGCTGATCTAGTGATTTCTTTGCGATGTAACTTATTTGCAATGGACCCTTCTCTCTATATACATGCACGTACACTTAGAAGTAGTATTTATACTTCGTCTTAAAATAGAAGAACTCTTAGCATCTGAAAAAAGACCAAAATACCCACCTATTAATAGGAAAATATTATTGGTGGGTGGTTAGATGAGGGATATTAAAGGATACAATTTTTTATATTCTTGATTTACGGATTGATGATGTACAAAAGGGTAGAAATAATTTATTTTGTGACAAAGTTTGAACTGAATAAGTTGATTTATTTTGAAACAAAGTGAGTACGAGACGTATTTAGCATTATAATGTTTTTTGTCCGTCGGGAGTTGAACAGGGGCATATTATATGTACCCCGGTACTCTCCAGTCAATATGAAATTCAGACAACACTTTCAAAAATTATACCAGATTCAATTTGATGATGGGAATAGCTCTTTCTGAAGCGAATTTGCGGTGGTTGGTTAATTTCTTTGTTATTACTTTAAGGGAAAGCTGCATATTGCTGGTCGAATAGTAGCTTGGCTACACCTGCTGGCTGCTGCAACTTGCAACAACTCAATATGAGCTTGCAGAGCAAGCAATCGTCAAGTTTTGTACTGCCCTTAGAAAAGGCACTTTTATATTGTCAGTTTCACTAAAATACCATACCCCATCGGCACGATGGGATTAGTTATCGCCTTACCAATTACTACTACTAGCACAGGGAGTTCAGAAAAGTTGCAGTGACAGCCATCCGCGGTAATACCTGATCTACGAATCGACCTACGTACAAAGTGCTAGGAGTAGAAAATTTCAGGCAATCGAATCCTTGATTGCCTGCAAGCTTCAACTGCTAGCAGCAGCTGAAGATAACACACCAGTTACTCCATTATTGTAGCGATCAGCGACGCTTGACCTGTGAGCGGCCTATATACGTTTTGTTAAAATATCATAGCCCAGAAACATTTTTGTTCCTGTGCTGCTAGCTATACGCGGCTACATGCACCGAACATGTGGACATGTCCCCCTGCGATGATGCTGTAGTAAATGGACGATGAGCTGGAGCCAAACGCACCAATGGCTACTCAACTTCTCACCCTGTGTCCCTGTGTCGTTTGTGCCATGTGATATGGCAGAATATTTGCCTTGGCATGTGGCTTTGCTTCAATGCTTCCCCACCCATCATCAGAGCTTGTTGCGGACAAGTTTTGAAGCCTGTGGCGTCGTCGCCTTTTGTGAACTTTGCTGCCGATTCATATCAACTCGTGTCTAAACGAGTTCATCCTGCACGCATGGAAGAAGTAGGATTTCGGACAGTGGACACCGCTTCGTACACTGAAGCACTAGTTCTTGGTAGAATGCCGTGTACTTTCAGATTTCCGTAGGATAAAAAAACTGCTAGGTTGCGTGCTGCAAATATGTCACGCAGAGTAGGTAGTTGATCGTGGTCGTGGAGAACAGTTGTCAGGGTAGAAAAAAGAACCCAAGTCGGTGGCCATGTGCTAAAAAAAATGACCAGAAACTTGGTTTGCGAAACCACTTCCCTGATTCTATTGCATTTTTGAACTTCACACGATCTGCATGACGCATGTATGTACGAGCAGGTGCCATTTCCATGATTAGTTTTCCGAGGAAGTTCGTTTGTAAATACTCCCTAATTAGGCAACACACACGCATGCATGCACTCCACCAAAATGATCCATCCAATCTCAATCCTACGACCCGTCACCTTGGATCGAGATCGAATGGATCAGATTGGTGAAGTGCATGTGTACATAGATAGGTGCGTGTACACCTGATACGTTGCCCCCTAATTAGTCTCTCGTAACTTATCATTCTAAGTTCCACAATATATTAAGGGTTAAGAAAAAACCTATAATATATTTTATTAAATAATGTACGATTAAGAGTAAAAAATATTTAACTATTTATCACTCTTAAATATAGTGTTTAATAATTTGTTACCTGAATCTATCTGTCGTGTGTATATATATACACACACGATAAAATGATAGACATCAAATCTAAAAATGATAAATAAGTTGAGTACCTTAAAAGTGAAAGTTAAGGGGATCGAGGTTAGGATGAAGAGAAATTAAAATGTGAAGTGTGCTTAATGGGACAAGTGCTATATCCATTATATCCATTTTATATTATAAGTTGTTTGATATTATGAGTCATTTTGATGTTTTTAGTATTTTTTTATTTGATCAAATTTATAGAAAAATATAATAGTACAAAACAAATATTCTATTAAAATATATTAAATGTTAGTTTTAATAAAACTAATTTTGTGTTATAGATGTTGCTAAATTTTTTCATAAATTGAATGAAAAATCAAAATGATTTATAAAATAAAATGAAGAGGGCCGTACTTAAAAATAATAAGTAATTTAGAATTAATTTTAAATTATAAAAAGATAATTATATTGGAACGGAGGTAGTTAGTGCGAGAGAAAAGGAAAGTAGATTAAAATTCGTGAATTAAACCTTCCTCGGTTATTTGAGACTTTGAGGGCAAATAAAACTACGGGGCATGGATAAATCCTCCCTAGCGTTAAATATTGCACAAAATCAAATTCATATGGCGCGGCTGCCTCGGTTGCTCGGGGCCACACGCCCCAACAATTCACCAGCGCAGGCAGGCAGGCAGAACCGGAACCGGAGCTCTGCACCTGCATGAACACAAGTTCCGAGGCGCTCCCCGTGATGTGACGGGCTAGCCGCCGTGGTACCGCCACACGGCCTGCGCCCGCAGCCGAGGGCCACGGCGCGAGCTCGATCAGTGACACGGCATGGCAACGGCAGATACTACCCATTCTCTCCGTCATCGCGAGATCGACCAGCGTCGCGTGTGTCGGGCGCTCTCGCCTGCATGGCGTGGCGTAGCGGGTCGGCGTGTGGTTGATTGATCGATGAGTAACAGCGTAAGAAGGATGAAAAATGTTCGTAAAAATTATCAAACGAAGTTGGATGAAAGCTGTTCGTATTTATTTTCATATCGTACTATTTCAAAAAATTATCAGTTCGAGATTTTTTCTAAATGAATTATCGTAAAGGTATATAATTTTATTGAATATAGTACAACTATCTATTCGAAAATACGTGGGGATATCGAAAATAATTTCAATTCCTACGTGTAAGTGGTGACGCGAGAGCGGACGCGGTGGTCGTTTCGCGTGGTTAGGTGGGCTGCCCGATCGACTATATACGTGCATCCGTCGTTATCCCTTCACCCTTTCGATCACTGGATGTAGCCGTGTGACGAGGACGACCGGCCTTTTGTCACGCGCGGCGCTGGCCGCTGAGTTGGTTCCGCTTCCGCTCGCTATACGCCTTTACCCGTCGTCTCGTCGTCGGTTGTCACTGCGCTCCATCTGGGCATCCGGATTCCGGCCGCAGAGGCACGCTGATGCTGCTTGTGCCGTTGTGCGTATATTGCTCTCTAGCTGGCAAGGCAAGCTGTGACACCAAAATCTATCACAACTAGGGTAAATTTGGCACAGCATGCAGTGCTGCACGTCATTATCATTACTTACTCAATCCATCGAGCAGTACCAGGCACTTTCTCGGATCATGCACGTAAGATAATGACCAATCAGACACGCGCATATATGGTCCGTCATGCTTTCCCCTGATTTTCTTTCCTCCAAGCAGAGATTTCATGGTTCATACATGTTATTAACTCTTAACCTCGCTGGTCAAACTGTGGCGCTTTACGATATCATCAGCGCTATAATCTGCCAATAAACATAGGTACCAACGTGATAATCACTAAGTCAACGAATCTAAAGAAAGGGATATCTTGATATCTATATCCAAACCAAGATCAACGCCCCCCGGCACCGAGTACGTGCTGCCATGATAACCCAGTCCTCTAATTATCTATACACTCTCCTAGCTAATTATAAAACGTACGCACACCAGCTAATCATGCCCACCCTAGAGCCCGTTGCTCGCGTCGCCACGCAACTTAATTAGCAGCCAATCAACGGAGATGACAAATATTCATGCCTGGTTCCTTGTACGACTTTCCGCTGCTGATTGGGGGCGCCCCCGCCTGGCCTGGCGCGCATAGTCGCATGTGTGGCCCTCGCAAGGCGTTACCGCTATTAGCGCCGGGCATTCGGGGCGGCGGCGGCAGCACCAACAGCAGCATATCGCCATATGCGATGAATCGATACTGTCAATCCAACCTATATTGAACAAAAAAATAACTGAGTATAAAACATAAACAGAGTAGCAGTAATTGAAGGACCACGAAAATACAAGATCCACAAAAATACAAGATACGTTATACACTGTAGAAGGGGTCTATAGAAAAATCTTTTGCTCGATTCATCGGGTCGAATTAATTTGTATCGTGTATTCATGGCACACGTTTCGCGGCTAAATTATGAAAAAAAAAGTTATGTCATGTGTTATAGCATCAATGAAATCTAAGTTATGCTTGTATTGTTATACAAGTTTTGTACCGTGTGAACTACTGCAGTTTTGGAGGTCAAACTCATGCTTTAATAATTTTAGATCATGAACACATGTAATGTAACAATCAGAACTATGATGGGTCCAATAATAAAATGCATATACAACATGATAATATTTTAACTATATTACGACAAACTAAATAATATTTTCAGTGCATTACGTCGTAACCCATTGCGAAGTTCTAATATAGACAACAATGTTTATGAATAAACCATACAACTACCACTACTTAGTGCAACGAGGCCACTTTTCCTTCCTTTTAGCATTGATATTCTTTCCCTTTGCTCGACGCGCACGCTAAAGATTCTACTCCCATTCCTGTACGCAGCAACATGCCTCCTTTCCGCCTCTGCCTTGTGCTTTTTTTCTGCGGCCTCCTTTCCGCATCTCTTCTCCATCTTTTTTTCTGCGGCCTCCTTTCCGCATCTCTTCTCCATCTTTTCCTTGCGCTCTGCATCTTACCACAACATGTTTTGCATTTACTCCTTGCACTTTTGGCGCCGAGCTTGGCGCTACCTTTTTAGCGTCAACCTCGATGCCAAGATCTATGATGTCGAGATCTGCTACGTTAGTCTTGACGCCGACGTGACACATAAATCTCGGTGTCAATAATAATGACGTCGAGGAGTGTAAGCTTGACGTCAATAGCGACAGCGCCGAGTTTGAGGTTTATTTTTAAAATTAAAACTATATAGGTTATTTGTGCAAAGCTTAAAAAAAAGAGAAAAAAAAGGCCCAGACGGCCCTGGATCCACCCGATATCGCGATTCGCGAGACGCTTGCAAGAAAGGCAGCTAGCGCGCCATCAGATCGGTCTGGTTGCTTACTGGTGGGGCGGTGGCGTGGCGCCCTGTGCATACATGCGCGCAACCTCCCGGAACAGGGCGAGCGAAACGGCAAGATTCCAAGCCGCCGAGGTATACTTGTTAGGATACGTACAGCGACTAAAATATTGGCGCGGATAACACGAGATTAACTGCTGCCACCACGACGTGCCGGATCGAGCCACCTCGTATTCGGTTGAGGCTTGGAGAGATGGTCACCTTAATTTGTAAAAGAAACCTAGGGTTTGTTTTGAGGGATATGTTGACTCGTGATTGGATTTGCTGGTAATTTTTCTTTTTTTTTTAAAAAAATGATAGTACAAGGTATCTTTTGCAGCAGATAGCGAACAGAAATCTCTCGTTCTCCACGTAAATGCTTTCAAACTACTATTTTTTAAAAAACTTTTATTATAAAAAACTGTTTTTAAAAAATCATATTAATTGACCAATTTTTAAATTAATTTATTTTAAAATTAAATAAGTAATATTTAATTAATTATGCATTAATGGCTCAGTCTATGTTTTGCATTTCTTCTCTCAACACACTCTAAGTCAGATTTGTCACCATGCATCCTATTTCTTATGACTACAGCGTCAACGGAAATAAAGGCATACGATCGAGCATGCTGTGCTGGGTGAAAATGCAGGGATGCCAATGTGTGTTTTCGTGAGTCGCATTTTCGAACAACCATCAGTACCAGACTTGAAAATGTTCCAATTTTAGCCCGGGGGAAGGCAGTTTCTTCTTCTTCTTCATTCTTCGTCTTCATCACTCTACACCAATTCAATTCAGCATTTCACTTCGGTCCCAGCCTCGCAGGTTTCGAAAATGCTCCTCACCTCCTGACCGTTGTCACCGCCGCCCCGACCATCGCCGCCCAGGCCACCGTCGTCGAAAGCCTCGTCGGCGCCATCCACCAGAGGCAACCTGTTCTCCACAGCTGCCTGGCCGTCGTGCCAGCGCGTCACGCGCAGCTCTCAGCGCTGCCCCATACCAGGCCTACTCCCCTCGCCGACTCAACCTCCTGCCTTCGGCCATGCAGATCAACTCTTCGTCCAGCGTCATTCCTTCGCTTAGGTAGTATGAGGCGATGCCGTACCACAGCTGCCGCGACCTCAATGTGGAGCGGGCTCGCACTTAACTCCGGCCGTCCGGCTCAACAACTCCACATCGCCGCGGACAGCTGCGCCGCACGACCCTACGCATCTAGCACGTCACGTTGTCGAGGGGAAAGAAGAAGTTACTGCATAGCACGGCTGGTGTCGAAACTTGGTTTCGGCAATATAATTTCGGGGTCACGGTCGAGATCGCCAAGCACAATGGGCTAGAAGAAGAAGAAGATTTAGACGAGTTCGGCCCTCTCGTGAGGTAATACCCTACTCTGTTTCGATGGATTCGATCCGCCGAGTGTCTTTATTGATCTCGTGATCTAAAGCTGAAGGCTAAAAACTGATCTCCTATCGGAATCTCTGATCTAGAATCTGATCTCTGATCTAGAATCTGATATCCCTCAAGGGACGCCCCTTACCCCCCTTATATAGTCTTGGGAGGAAGACTTACAGATCGGAAACCCTATCTTACTCTAAGTTGGTTTCCTCAATCTTACCAAACTGTGACTATAGGCCGATTGCCTTATCTCTATCGACAATCGTAACACCCAAGTCATGTTCGGTTTACAGATATGGCAGGCGCAATCTATCCCTATCTCCAGTCGGATAAGCTTGCCATGTAGATACCCGATTGCCATAATCTCCACAGTAGCCCCCAAGTCCTTTTCAGTCGACGACACAACTCAGCTTCAAACCAAAGCCTCTTTGACCGAGTGCTTTTGGCGCCGAGTGATTCCATCATCTCTGCCTGAATCTTCCCGAGTGGCTTCAAAGACTGTGAAGGGCTGAAAAATATCTAAAAAAATTCTCAAAAATAAATATCTAGGTGCATCTCCTGATGCACCTAATTAGGTGTAGCCTCCGACTATGTGGTTAGTCAAAAATAGACTAAGCATATAGTCAAGAACTATAAAAAATCATTCTCATGTAGATGCCTAGCTCATGCTAAAGCAATCATAGAAATCTCATTACTCGGCAAGTTCATACTCATCCGAGTGAATTTGCCTGAGTCATCTCAAAACAAATAATTCAATCAACCCTCATGGGTGAAAAGTGCTCGGCAAGCTCATGCTTATCCGAGTAGATCTGCCTGAGTCATTTCGGAACAAATATTTTAATCGTCCCTCATGGGAAAACAATTTCTTTCAATCGTATGAAAAATATGACCAAGTTATTAAATAGCTTCGCCATAATATGGTCTTAATCGATAAAGATCTTCACCAAGGTGGAAAAATAGCATTGACATAATCACTCAGTCAAATGCTAAAAAACCAAACAGCCATTGTCATCAAGGCAGCTATAAAAACTTAGCTGTTGGTCACCTTCCAAGTTGCATCGTGTCAGCTTCTCATGAAGTCAAGCAAACCGCGGTATGGAAGGATTTTCAAAGGTACAGGGCATTCGGACACGTGCATATTGCCAGGGCAAATCTGCTTAAGCTCATCCGCTTAAGTCCTTAAGGACACGCGTCGGGCCACACCTTAACTGGGCCGTAGATTTTCTTATGGGCTCGGCCCAATCACTAGAAAACCTAGCGCAACCCTCAAATCTTTCTATAAAGGCACGAGGTCATCCCCGCCTCTTCATCTTCCAAAAGTTTCCCCTTTTCGCAGTACTATTCACCAGTTCACTGCGGAGAACCCTAGACTCGCGCGCTTCCAAATCCATCCATCTAGGAACTCGCTCTTTGCAACAACTAGCTTCCGCAGCCAAATCTCCCAAGTTCCTTTGTCAAAATCCCCACCTTTTCCGACCAGATCCACTTCCCATCAACACCACTCTCATGGCGGAGGAAAAAAGGATCCCGTTTGACCAATGGGCCGCATCGGATGTGAGGGAATCCACCCTCAAAGAGATGGTGAAGCATGGCGTGCTTCCGCCAAAGGAGATAGTGGGATGGCGCCCGGCGGCGGGGAGGATTTTCCAACCCCGAACACCGGTGAGCTTGTTGTTTTTACTTCTTTCTTCTACTGCGGGTTCAGCCTTCCTACCTCCGAGTTCTTCCGGGGGCTCTTAGATTACTATGGCCTTCAACTCTACCATCTGAACCCCAACTCGATGCTTCACATCGCCCTCTCCATTCATGTATCGAAGCCTTCCTTGGCATCCTCCCCCACTTCTAACTCTTCCGCCGCATGTTCTATCTCAAGCCGCATCCGAATAAGGACCACCCATGCGTTGTTGGCGGGGCAGGTTTCCAACTCCGCGGATCTCTCCGCAAGGAGTACTTCTCTCTTCCCTTAAAGTCTTCCAATAAGGGATGGCACGCGGGCTGGTTCTACATTAACAACCTCGAACCCAGCCTGCCAGCCTTCGTCGGTCTTCCCCCTGTCCTCAGGCCATCTTGGAGCACTGTTCCAGTAGCCCAAGATTGGGACGAGGCCAACAAGCTGCTTGCGAAGATCTTGGCAATGAAACAAAAGGGTCTTTGTGGCGAACAAATCACTCGGCACTTCATCAGGTGCCGACTGGCGCCGATCAAGAAACGGTCGAAGCCAGCTTTCGAGTACGAAGGCGGGAAGGACCCCAATCGGGAAGATCCAGATCCACTCAGCTACGAAATCCTGAAGATCCGGATGTACAAGATCTTTTCGAGTGGGATTGCAGTTGAGCGGGCCCTCATTCTGCCAGTTCTTCCCTTCAGCATCCACCGACCTCCTCCTCCGGTAAGCCGACTGGTTGCTTCATAGTGTCTTTCAATCTTGATATCTTGTCTCTTAGCGTTGTGCATTCTTTCTTCTGCAGGAAAATGCTTCTGTCACCTCCAAGCCATACAAGGTGTCCCACGATGACGCGCCGCGTCGCCCCGCCAAGAAGCCGGCTGGCGGGATCAAGATCCAAGGCGACCCAGTCGGGAAGCGAGCGGCGCCGAGTGAAGACTCAAACAAGCGGGCGAGCAAGAGGAGGCTGATCATCGAGGATTCGGATGACGACGTCCCGGCTCCTCCAGTCGAGACCCCACCTCTAAGGCGATCGCCGCGGACGGCGCCGAAGATCCACTGGTCATCCAGGTATGCTCTGTAACCGAAGTCCGAACTTTTCCGTTGAAAGCATTCTTTATCTTTATCCCAGCTGTATTCATTCTCGCAGGAGGCCCCAGGACATAGATCCTGCCGGGGAAGGTGAGGGGCCGACCCCTGCCGCAGCTCCCGAGGTGCCAAAGCCAGCAGAGCCAAAGCCCCGGAGCCCACAACCAAGTGTGAGCGCTCTGGGCAAGCAACCTCTCGCCTCCGAAGAAGGATGCCCCGAGGAAGGAGCCCCGGCCGCACGGGATGTCTCGGCGGAAGCCGATCCAACGGCCGGAAACCTCAAGCCGCGGCTCGAGCGGCCTCGGCCGAGGGCCACTCGGCGCAAGGTCGAGGGAAGGAGGCCAGCCGGGCCGCTCCACCTAAGCGTGCGGCCACCGAAGCGGTGAGACTTGTATCAACGTATTCTTTTATTCTTTTATTCTTTCAGTTGGAAACTTTCATGTCTTCATTTGTCCTTCTCATTCGCCAGCCACAGTGGAGGAAATCCCCAGGTTGTAGTCCTCCGAAACTTGGGTTCCCCCAATTAGGATTGAGTGGCGGGACTCAAAGGGTGGAAGGCAGGGCATCATCCTGGACCGGCAAGCCGAGAGAGATGAAAGGGATGCCCTTGTCGAAAGCTTGAACGAGGCGATCCGGCTGCTCAACGTAAGCCTTTGTCTTTCTCTTTAATTGCATTATCATTATCTTTCAGTCGGTCACTCTTCTGTTTTCACGTGCAGAAGGAGTATTGCCGCTCCATGGCGAAGTCCGAGGTGCTGGAGAAGCTGGTTCCTCACCTGAACTCCTTAGAAGACGTTCAGCGAAAGCTGAAGGCTACTCAGGAGGAGGCCGCGTTGAGGGAGGCGGCTTTAAGGAGGGAGATCGCAGAGCTTCGGGAGGCGAACCTCGACCTCCGAGGATCAATCGGGAGTAAGCCCGTCTCTCCAAGTTTCTTCATGATTCTCATGTTAATCTCGGTTGTTGACGATCTTCTTTTGTAGAAAATTCTTCGGAGGTCCATTCGCTTCAAGTCCAGCTGGAGGCAGTCAGCCTCGATAAAGCCGAGATGGAGGCCGAGTTTGAAGGTAAGCCTCTTTGGAGTAACACTTCTTGCGCCGCCTTATTTCCGAGTGCTTTGCATGATCCGAGCTTTTGGCAGCTTACAAGGTTAAGACCCGAGCTCAATATGACGTCTTGCTTGAGCGGGTCAAACAAGCGGAGAGATCCGGAAGAGGTCGCCAATGCTGCCATGCCGATCTTGCTATCCTTATTCCATCATGGGGTCGGGACCAGCTCCGGACCCGACCGAAATCTTTGACAAGCGCTGCGGTGGCTCCCACCGATATCCGGCCAACATCACGAAGCCGCAAACATGGGGGCGGTGGCGGCTCTTGCGCGACCAAGTCCTTTACCCCAGTGGATATCCACTCGGTCGGGGAGGGTTTCGCCGATGGGACCACGGATGAGCAGGCCTTGGATATGCTGAGTGAGGCGTAGGAGGCAGCGAAGAAAATATCCATTGATGTAGTGAACAATTTCAAGATTTGATTCATCTTTCGAACTTTGTCTTGTAAATGTCGTGTAATCGTGATGCTCCGGTGTAGAACTTGTGATATATCTAGTTTATTTATGCTAATGCCTTGATCCGAGTTTTTGTGTGAAATTTCTTAAGTAGTTTTCGTCTGACTGTCACCGAGCCTAGGCTCGATTAGGTCGTCGAAAAACTCTCAGTCCTTAGACACTAAACTCGAATCGAAGAACATTAAACAATGATAAACCAAATCATGCACAGAAGTTGATGATGAAAACTTATGCTTTATTGACATATGTACAGCCCCCGACTGCTAACTCAAGAAGTCATCTTGCTTGAGGTTGGCAGTCAAGGAAAACATGAACCCTTAGCCAAATTAGGCATAAAATCGTTGAAGATGCTCAATGTTCCAGGAGTTCTCCACCATAGACCCGTCTTCATGTTTTAGCCGGTATGCACCGGGCTGAGTCACCTCAGCGATTATGTACGGTCCTTGCCATAAAGGGGATAACTTGTGACAGTCTTTGGTGGTTTGGATCTTGCGTAGGACCAGGTCGCCAACGATAAAAGCTCGTGCTCGAACGTTGCGACTGTGGTATCTTCTGAGCCCTTGAAGGTATTTGGCCGACTGGATGAGGGCTGCCTTACGTGCCTCTTCCAATCGGGTGAGGTCATCCACTCGGTCGGGGTCGTAGCGTTCATCGTTGAAGCTGCGGACCCGGAGGGGTTCATACTCCATCTCGTTTGGCAACATGGCTTCGCGCCATAGACCAAAAACAAGGGAGTTTGGCCGGTAGCCCGGCGGGTGTGGTCCGCAGCGACCATAAGACCGAGGAAGTTCTTGGACCCACTTGCCGCGTAAGGGTTTAGGCGATCGAAAACGCGGGCCTTGATGCCTTGGAGGACCATGCCGTTGGCTCGCTCGACTTGTCCGTTGCTTTTGGGGTGGGCTACGATGCGTAGCGATCTTGATTCCGAAGTCCTCGCAGAATTCCTTGAAGATGCCTCCCGTGAATTGAGTCCCGTTGTCAGTTATGATTCTGTTTGGGACGCCGAAGCGGTGCACGATGTTGAGGAAAAAGTCCCGTGCCTTGTCAGCAGTAATTGTGGCGACCGGCTTGGCTTCAATCCACTTGGAGAACTTGTCGATTGCGACGAAGAGGTGTGTGCATCCTCCTGGAGCTTTTTTGAAAGGGCCAACCATGTCCAGGCCCCATACCGTGAACGGCCAAGAAAGTGGGATTGTTTGAAGCTCCTGGGCCGGGACGTGGCTTTGTCGGGCGAAAAACTGGCAGCCTTCGCAGGTTCGTACGACTTTATCCGCGTCGGAGACCGCGGTAAGCCAAAAGAAACCATGCCTGTAAGCTTTGCCGACTAGAGTGCGTGCTGCCACGTGGCTTCCGCATATGCCCGAGTGGATGTCTTGGAGTAGCTGTTTCCCTTCCTCGGGTGTGATGCTGCTCATTAGAATTCCGGAGGGGCTTCTCTTGTATAGATCGGAGTCAACCATGACATATGCTTGGCAACGACGTCGGACGCGTTCTGTTTCATCCCGGTCATCTGGCAGCTCTTGCTGGGTTAAGAATTTGATGAGCGGCGTCCTCCAGTCGGTATCGGTCATGGCGACTTCGTTCGTGGCTTTCTCGTTGGGAGTTGTCTTTGCCGTGATGGTTGGTTCGTAGAGATGTTCGACAAAGACGTCTGTTGGGGCAGCTTCGCGCTTGGACCCGAACTGCGCCAGCTCATCAGCAACTTCGTTGTTATGCCTCAGGACATGCGAGAGTTCGAGCCCGTCAAACTTGTCCTCAAGCTTGCGGACCTCTTGCCGGTAGGCCTCCATAGTGTCGTTTAGGCAGGACCAGTCCTTCATTACTTGATTGACAACCACGTGGGAGTCGCCTTTCACGATAAGCCGACGTATCCCGAGTGAAACTGCGAGCGCATCCATGTAGCGGGAGGCTTCGTACTCGGCAAAGTTGTGTGAGGCGGAGAAGTGGAGGTGAAGGACGTATCTTAGCCTTTCCCCGGTCGGGGAGATCAGCACAACTCCTGCTCCCAAGCCGGTGATCCTCTTGGATCCGTCGAAGTGCATGGTCCAGTGTTGGAGGTCTTCCCGAGGCACGTTCTCTTGTTGTTCAGTCCACTCGGCCAGGAAGTCCGCCAAGGCTTGTGACTTTATGGACGTCCTCGCCTTAAAAGTCAAGTCCAATGGCATCGGCTCTAGAGCCCACTTGGCGATGCGTCCGGTTGCCTCGCGGTTGTGGATGACATCGCCGAGTGGGAAAGAAGTGACAACGGTGACCGAGTGACCCTGAAAATAGTGTGCCAATTTCCTCGCGGTTATTAGAACACCATAGAGTAATTTTGGTACCTGAGGGTAGCGAATTTTGGCTCCTGCCAATACTTCGCTAACAAAGTAGATTGGTCTTTGAATCTTCTGAGCCCGTCCTTCTTCTTCGCGTTCGACCACAAGGACCGTACTAACCACTTGGTGAGTGGTTGAAACGTACAGCGGCAGAGGTTCCTGGGGTTGAGGGGAGGCCAGGATGGGTGGCGTTGTAAGGAACTCTTTGAAATCTTCAAAGGCCTTGTTGGCTTCCGCGGTCCACTGGAAGTCGTCTGTCTTCTTTAGCAATCTAAAGAAGGGCATGCCTCGTTCGCCGAGCCGGGATATGAAACAGCTTAGCGCCGCCATGCAGCTAGTGAGCTTCTGGACGTCTTTTTGGTTACTCGGGGGCTTCATGCTTAAGATGGCGTTGATCTTCTCTGGATTTGCTTCAATGCCGCGATGTGACACCATGAAGCCGAGCGGTTGCCGACGGAACGCCGAAAGTGCACTTCTCCGGTTTAACTTCATTCGAAGGCCCGATGTTTGCAAAGGTTTCTTCTAGGTCGGCGATCAGGTCTTCTTTCTGCTTGGTCTTGATGACAATGTCGTCGACATAAGCTTCAACGTTCTTGCCGATCTGCGTCTGGAAGCATCTTTGGATCATGCGTTGGTATGTGGCACCGGCGTTCTTCAGGCCGAAAGGCATGGTGATGTAGCAGTAGGCCCCAAACGGCGTGATGAACGATGTCTTCAGGCAGTCGGATTCTTTTAAGCCGATCGGTGATAGCCCGAGTAATCCAGAAACTCGGGAGTAGGCGCCTGGTGTTGAGTCAACGACTTGGTCGATGCGAGGCGGCCCAAACGGATCTTTGGGGCGGGCTTTGTTGAGGTCGGTATAGTCAACGCACATGCGCCATTGCCCCGTCTTCTTGCGGACCAGGACTGGGTTTGCTAACCAGTCGGGATGAAGGACTTCTTTAATGAAGCCGGCAGCCATGAGCTTTGCGAGTTCTTCCTTAATAGCGTCTTTTCGATCCTGCGCGAATCTGCGTAATCATTGTTTTATCGGTTTGGCATCGTCTTTGACGTGCAAAGAGTGCTCGATCACCTCCCTAGGAATTCCAGGCATGTCAGATGGTTTCCAAGCAAAAACATTCTTATTATTTTGGAGGAAGGTGACGAGCGCGCTTTCCTATTTGGGATCTAGGTCAGCGCCGATTACAGCAGTTTTCGAGGGATCCGACGGATCAAGGGAGATCTTCTTGGTCTTGGCATCGCCGGATCCTTATTTGGCTATCTTCTTCGTGGGGACTTCGCCCTCTGCCGAAGTTGATGCAGCCAATCGGACTTCTTGTTGGTCACGTAGTCTCTCGCGAGATTGGGCCATGTCTCAGCTCTCCTTATCGCAGGTGAAGGCTTGCTTCACATCGCTGCGAAGAGTGATGATGCCGTTGGGACCCGGCATCTTCATGCAGAGGTAGGTGTAGCGAGGGATCGCCATGAACTTGGCAAGCGCGGGCCTTCCGATGATGGCGTGATATGTTTGTTTCGAAGTCGGCCACTTCAAAAGTGACGTTCTCCGTTCGGAAGTTCTCTCGGGCCCCGAAGGTGACCGAGAGGGAGATGTGCCCGAGTGGTGTAGAAGATAGCCACGGATGACTCCGTGGAAGGGGGCTAAGCTTGCCTTTAGTTCGTCCCTCGGGATCGCATCTCATCCATGGTCTTGGCAAACGGGATGTTGAGGGCGCTGCCCCCGTCGATGAGGACGCGCTTGAGCCTGATATTGCGGACCACGGGATCCAGGACGAGTGGATAGCGCCCCGGGTGAACCACTCAGTCGGGGTGATCCGAGCGGTCAAAAGTGATGGCCACTTCCGACCATCGCAGATATCGAGGGACTTCGGGTTGAGCGCGTTGACCTCTCGGTCGGTTAGCTTCGTTTCCTCTTGGACTCATAAGCTAGCGGTCCTCCGAAGATGTGGTTGAGCTCCCCCACTGGGTCTTGAAAAGGTTCGGTATTTTCAGCCGCGTTGTTCTTTTTGGCGCCTGACGGACCAGCCTCGTCAGTCGGCTTCTTGTTGAGCTGCGCCGCGTACTGTTCGGCGAACTGCTTGTAGATAAAACAGTCCTTCGCCGCGTGCTTATGATTCGGATGATGGGTGCAGGCGTTCATGATGGCGTCGTAGGCGGCGACTCGGGGACGGTGTTGAGTGTTGGAGGTTACGGCCACTAGATCCTCAGATCGGCGCTTGCGATCTTTCTGGCCTTGGTTGTTGTCGTTGCCGTTATCCTTCTTAGGATTACGGCTCCCTCCCGCTTGCTTGTCTTCCCTTCTATCGGGCCGGTCTTGACGGGCGGCCTTGATGGCGTTGTTGGACTTTGCGTAGGAGTTCGCCGTCTCGAACATTTGTTTCACCGTCTTCGGTGGTTTGCGCCCGAACTTCCCGATTAGCAGCTCATCACGGACTCCCTTCTGGAAGGCGGCGATGATGATGTCATCGGTGATGTTCGGGATCTTGTTGCGCTTCTCGGAGAAACGACGGATGTAATCCTTCAGGGGCTCGTCCGGCTTTTGGATGACGTTGTATAGGTCGAAGTGTGTGCCGGGCCTCTCGAAGGTGCCTTGGAAGTTGGCAATGAAGTGGTCCCTCGCTCGCTCCACGAGCCGATTGAGCCTCTTGGCGGCTCGTGAGCCGCTTCGCCGAGAGTTAGCGAGGGCCACGGGCAGGTAATTGGCCATAGCTTTGTTGTCGCCACCTGCAGCACGGATGGCGAGGGTGTATACGGTTAGCCAAGATTCAGGGTCGGTCTTGCCATCGTACCTTTCAATCCCTGTGGGCTTGAACCCACTCGGCCAGTGCACTCGGCGGAGCTCCCGAGTGAAGGCTGGTACTCCGTCGTCGCCGCTATCGGGTGATCCCCTCCGATCTTCCCGAGTGCGTCGGTCCCGCTCTGGTAGCGGCGATCGAGGACTTCTGCAGATCACTCGGCGGGGTCTTTGGTTGGTGGTTGGGTAGCCGGAGCCGTTGTTGCGGCGGACGCGGTGGTGGACGGGTGGACGTCCATGTCGTTTGTCGCGGGAGTCGGCCGTCTGCTCCTGGTACTTCTGCGTGGACTCGCGGGGTGGGCCTCTTGGCCTGGTCGTCGACCGATCTGGCTCGGGCCTCTTATAGTCTCATGACCTTAGAGGCGGAAGCCGGCTCTTGTCTGGCGTTTCGGCCACAGATTCAGTCGGCCTTCGTGCCGAGGTGGTGGGCTGGCCTTAGCTGTGGCGGCGACGATGGTCTTGATCTTGTCGAGTATTGGAGTCACGTTGGCAGGTGCCGTCTCCGTGACGGTGTCCAAGAGGGTGAGCGCGGCAACAGCGTTCTGCTGTGGCGTTTGAAAGATGTTGGTGTTGCGGACCCGTGTTTGGAGGATGGCCTCCTGGGCAGATCGTCCGGCTGCACGTAGGTCCTGCTTCCTCTTATCAGCCTCGTCCTTGCGTTGTTTCTCTTCTTCGGTCGTCTTGCGCTCGTGCTCCATCTTGGCTCGCTCTTCTTCAGCAAGCCTTCTGGCCATGGCTGAGTCTTGACTCATCCGGTTCGGCCATGAGGACATCAAAGCACTTCGGCTCATAGTCCATGCGGCAATCGGAATTGTCTGCTTCGTCAGAAGGGATGCCATAAAGGTTGTCGAAGCCGGCGGAGCTGAGGTATCCATTGAGCTCCGAAGATGACCAGGAGCCGAATGATGGGAGGATGACGGCAACCTCCCTTGATCCTGGGTAGCCCGGATCTGGATCGTTCCAGTCCGAGTCAGAGCTCGGGGGTGTGGGCTCCTCTGAGTGGGTCGCCGCCAACTCGGGGGAGAGAAGTTTGCTGTAGATCTCGGTGGTGTTTGGTAACCCAAACGGAACCGAGAGGTCTTCGTCCGAATAGATTGCCTCCGTCGGGGAGGTGAGAAGATTGGCGCAGATTTTGGCGGTATTCGGAAATCCGAATGGTGCCGAGTGAAGTCCGTCGTCGGAGGAAGTAGATTGCATCTTGGTCTTCAAGATGTCGTTGTAGATGCTGGCGCTGTTCGGAAGCCCGAACGGTGTTGAGTGGATTTCTCCTTCCGACTGGTCTGAATCCGAGTCGAAGGAGGAATCGTCGACGAAGTAGGCGGTGAAGTCGCCGAATTTTGAAGGTGATCCCATCACGCTTGTTGGCGAGATTGTTGAAGAAGTCTCGACGCGCGGTCCCCTACCTGGCGCGCCAACTGTCGAAACTTGGTTTCAGCAATATAATTTCTGGGGTCACAGTCGAGATCGCCAAGCACAATGGGTTAGAAGAAGAAGAAGATTTAGACAGGTTCAGGCCCTCTCGTGAGGTAATACCCTACTCCTGTTTCGGTGGATTCGATCCGTCGAGTGTCTTTATTGATCTCGTGATCTAAAGCTGAAGGCTAAAAACTGATCTCCTATCGGAATCTCTGATCTAGAATCTGATCTCTGATCTAGAATCTGATATCCCTCAAGGGACGCCCCTTACCCCCCTTATATAGTCTTGGGAGGAAGGCTTACAGATCGGAAACCCTATCTTACTCTAAGTTGGTTTCCTCAATCTTACCAAACCGTGACTATAGGCTGATTGCCTTATCTCTATCGGCAATCGTAACACCCAAGTCATGTTCGGTTTACAGATATGGCAGGCGCAATCTATCCCTACCTCCAGTCGGATAAGCTTGCCATGTAGATACCCGATTGCCATAATCTCCACAGCTGGATCCACGTGCGAAAGCCCTACTGGTGGAGGCGCGAAGGATTTTCAAAATCCCCCCACAGCACACCGCGCCAAGGACACAGAGTGCCTTCACTCCGACAAGAAGGCGGGCCGGTGAAGCCGATTTACTCCGCCCCTCTCCTGCGCAAGTTCAGTGATGTGGTGGATGGAAGGTGTTTAATTTGCCTCAGCCGTGGGCACTGGGCGTCGCAGTGCCGAGATCCTTTTCGCTACTTCCAGTGCAAGGAGATTGGCCACCGCGTTCACGAGTGCCGGCGCAGGCCAGGCGGCCCCCGCGCCAAATCCCCGCCCGTTGACACTCAACCCAAGCATCGTCCTTGCGCCCAAGCGGCCTGCGCCGTGCGCCCCACCAGCCCCAGCCGCCACCCCAGAGAATCCCTCCTCCGCCCACAATCACCATAGCCGAACCACACCCCACCGTGCCCGCGTCCGGATCAGTGCTTTTCGTAGCTGCCACTGCCACCACCATCTTCACCGCAATACCAAATGGCGCAGCTTGGAGACCCTGTCATGTGCCCGAAGGAAGATTCGTGCTACATTCCGACTTCCTTCATGGTCGACGTCGAGCTCCGTGAATGGAGCGAGACGGCGGTTGTCTCATAGGCGGCGAGGGTCGCGCCGAACGTCGAGCCGCGGGACGTTGAACAGGCTTTCATCGACGAATTTCGACTACGCCGTGGTGAAGTGGCGGAGTCGCTACATCACCCGCAGGCTTATCTTATCAAATTCCAACACCGTCGCCACTGCGAGGAAGCTGTGTCCAAGGGCTTCGTAAAGAAACGCGGAGTGGAGATTCACTTCGTGAAGTGGCGAAGTCTCCATGATGCTCTCGGCGTCGCCCTCCTCTTCCGAGTCTGGTTGAGCCTAGACGGCGTGCCGATGCATGCGTGCGCGGACGACGTCGCGGAGAGGCTGATTGGGAGAACTTGCGCACTAGAGAAGATCGAAACGGACCTCGTCCATCCCTTGGAGGCAGGGAACACGCGTACAATCGACCTTTGGACCTGGATGGCAAACACCAGCGCCATCCCCAAACGGCTTTGGCTAGGCTTCACCATGCACGCGCACAACGCAGCTGCAGGACAAGTGTTCGACACCGACAACCCGCCCGAGCGATGGCAAAGAGGAGTGCGACATCCGGTCATCATCCACCTGAAGGAGATCCATGATTACACGGCCGCTTCGATTGATCTGGACGTGTTAACGACCAAATTTGGTAAGCAAATCTTCAAGTTTGAAGCAAAGATTGAAGCGGAATCAAGGGAGCGTTTTGAACCTCGGAGACAAAAGCTGCGTCGGCTGAGTCCGAATCGGCTAAGGAGCCAGTCGGCTGAGTTTGAGTCGGACAAGATAGCTGATAGCCGATTCCGATTGAGAGAAACGGATGGGACCAATCCCGGAAGGAAAGTGTAAAGATAATTATTGAATTCAGTTTCCAAGTGCTTTGAAGATATTGCCATCTATGGATAACGTACTACAACGATAATTGTATCTTTAAATTAGGATATTTTATATGGTTTTTTATAGATAATGTCGGTTTATTTAGAATATTTGTAATCTAATCTGTGATTGGATTCGTGTCCGTTACGAACTCGTTGTATATCTGGGTATAAATATGACCCGAGACCATGTAATTAACAACACACAACTCAATACAATCTTGACGCATCGCCATATTTTGTTTTTACTTTCAATCTCGACAAGTTCTTGCCTCGCCTTTGGGCTACATCGGATTCCGATCTCCAAGCAAGGTAATCTCTTGTTATAGGCAGTTTGTGCTATCGGAGTTAGTGCTTCCATCATCATGACACTCTGATCTTGATGCTACGAATTGCTTAATTTATCATATACGACATATAATTTAGATCAATGTCTAGATCTATCTCATGATCGGCTAGCGTTTCCCTCAAGACAACAGCCAACAGAGTTAGATCCAGAGGTTGATTTAGGTTATATGACGTATCCATCATCTTGAAAGGTTTTCATTAGTCTATATAGATCTCATGCTTGTTTTTTTACTTAATACTGCATCAGCTTGATCTATTAAGTTGCTCTTAGAATCATACAGATCTATTCGGCTCAATGACTGCTATTAGAGATAGTATTGGGGTTTCAGCCAATCTTACTGTTGATGAAAAATCCTTCCCACGCGCTGGCCTGAGAGATCTGCTTAACTCCAGTGCAGGTCCGTTCTTGGCTACCTTTGGTGATTAAGGTGTGCCAGTTGGTTTGATCTGCCAACCAACAAGAAACAACCATATATGCGTTAAGGTTAAAATTAGATCCTATTGGATCGGCTCAGGGAACCAATTTACATATAATTGCTATCCCAAAGCACATTTAGAATAAGTGATTAGGATAGATCGGCCACGCCGAGACAGTATAAACCACTTAGACCAAATACACATTAAGATAATAAATATATGCATTTATAACCTAGCCGATGTTGTAGATCTATGTGAATCGGCTAGTACCCCGATACATCTTATAAAAAGATATTAATCTAACCTAAATACTCTAAACCTAGATCAATCGATTATCATTGAAGACTGACAGATTGATACTGGCTTAGGGCATTTAACAAGATTGAGATCTTAATATAAGAGACGGCTTTAATACATCTAATAATGAATATAACTATAAAGATAATTAAAACAGATAAGGCCGGCTGAAACCCCGACACTGTCTCTAAAGATAAACATCCAGCCGAATAGATCTTAATAATTCTAAAAGTGACTTAATAGATCAATATGATGCAACATTAAATACAAAAAGAAGTACCAGATCCATAAAAACCGATGTAAACCCCTCAAGACGGTGGATACTACATATAACATGGTTCAACAACTAGATCTAGCTTTATCGGCTACTGTCTCCCGAGAGAATCCAACCAATGGTAAGATAGATCTAGATATTGCTCTAGATTATATGCTGTATATGATAATTTGTGCAGTTCGTAACATCAAAACTAGAGTATCATGACGATGTAAGCACTAATTTCGACGATACAAACCACTAATGACAAGCAATTACCTTGCTCGGAGATCGAGATCGATGCAGCCCGAAGCGAAATCAAGAACTCGTCTAAAATAAAAAGGTTTGGCGATGCGCCGAATTTGTATTGATGTGTGTTTTTTGATACAAGGGGTCTCGGGTCCTATTTATACCCAAGTACAACAAAATCTATGTAAAACATGGTTTCTAACTTACTGTACATCGTACGACAATATCCCGGGACGTGGTCCCATGCCGTGTTACAAAAGGAATATCTAAACAAATCCCTACTTCACATATACAATTGCCGTTACAGGACTCTATCCATAGATGGCAATGTCTTTAACGCACATTTGGAAACCGAATCTAACATTTATCTTCAAGCTTCCTTATGGGAAACGGTTCTGTCTTCTTCTCTGAATCGGAATTAGCTATTGGCTGTCCTTATCCGATTCGGCCTCAGCCGACTGGTTTCTCAGCCGATTTGGTCTTAGTCGATGCGGCCTCTGTTTCTCCGTCAATCACAATTCCGATCCGATTCTGCTTCAATCTCGGCCTTAAACTCAGGGATTTGGTTACCAAATTTGGTCATTAACACATACCCCCAAGTCCGTGATAAGATAATATCATGGATTTGCCGTTTTTTTGAATTCCCGCGTGACTCCCGTCCTATTCCGTTTTGGCCGTCGAAAAACTCTTTAAATATTGCCCGCCCAGCGCCGAAACAAGCCACACTGTCACTTTTCGCTCCTTAAACCCTAGCCGGAAAAAACTCTCCCTCTTCCTCGGCAACCTCATCGAACCGCCTCCAGGATCTTGGCACACACCCTTGAAGCGGCGATCTCCCTGCGCCGATGGCATCCTCAAGCGCCCCTTCCGATGTAGCCCCCGCGGAGTACCCTGAGGTAAGTTTCTTGTCGGCTCAAACTCTTCACTTTGCGCAATCTAGTTTTTTCCCTCTTTCTGATTCCGTTACTCCTTGCGATCTGTAGCATCTTTCCCACCAAATTGCAATCCCTAGCCTCCTTCATCCTGACCAGCTGCTCCTAGGGCCGATTGGCAATATAGATCCCATTGAATTTATCAATGCTGAGACCAATCAGATGCAACCTTCAAATTTTCCATCCTGAACTTTGATTATTGGTCAGGGGTCTTCAAATCCTGGACATCAACAGATAAATCCTGGCCGTCTTGGTATGCTAGGGTATCGGCCAGCAAGCACGATAGGGAGCACACAACATTCTTAATGATGTGGTTAGAGAAGTACTTATTCTGCGGATAGAGTTGCGGGCCAACCACCAACTGGCAACATGTAGCCGAAGCATTAGTGGAGAAGAAACGGATTCCTCTAGGGAAATACTTGCTCGGCTACTTGTACCAAATGCTGAGCAATGTGCCGGCTAAACTGGCTTTGAAGCAATCTGTCAACACATGAGGCTCTTGGTGGCTGCTGCAGCTGTGGCTTAACCTGCATACCCGCAAGGCTGCCAATCGGCCAAGTTTTCTTGATGCCGAATTCCCACAAGCCGAGCCGATATATCGTGAAGACGAAGAGATAACCACTCGATGATGCATGTCATACGGAGAGCTGCTTCCTCCTATTCAGGTTCCAAGCTGTTGGCCGAGTATTTCAAGAACTGGTTCAGTAATTTCTACAACAGATTCCCAACCAATTCAACAATCTGGTTTGCCTATGACAAATTCAACAAGTTTGAACGGCCAGACGATCTTCGGCTCGATGAAATCAATTCTCCGAAGTTTGATAAACCAAGAGAAATCTTCACAACCGCCATCTCCCCTTGCATCTTGCCAGTCGGCATCCACCAAGGAAGAAATATCCAAAAAAACCCATGTGTTTTTTACCATCCAATGGTGGTTGCAAGACATTTTGGATTGGGCCAACTGCTGATTGGTCTGTACTACTCAGATAAAATCCAAGCCATGGGCATCATAGATGGTAGAATCATGATGCATCGGCTGCTAAACCTCCCAAGTCCTCCTCTCGGCAGCTTCTGGGACATCGAGCTAACTGTCACCAGGACAAGTGCCTTCAGCCGATGGTGGGCGGAATGGAAATCACATATATTCCATCAATCGGCTTCCATGTATCTCACCATCGTCGACCCGGACATGATTCCATCGGTAAGTACCCCCTTTTTCTGGTCTTCTTCTTCTTCATCAGCTATTGTATGCAGATCTCACCACTTATGCCTTTGCTCCTACAGACAAATGACGCCTCCCCTCCTCGAGTCAGCCGATCAGGGGTAGCCGTCAGCTATGGTCGTGGCGTGCTGTCGAACGACTGTGGGTTAGCGCCATCCATCATCGGCTTTAACACGCCGAAGGTATCGACTCTACTCCCCGGCCAAACCCACGAGCCTATCCGTCGGCAAAAACAGACCAAGCCGTCAGCTGTCGCTGCACCGGCCGTGGTAAAGAAGAAGCCTGCAAAGAAGCAGAACCAAGCCCAGCTGATGATCTACCCCCCATCGACCCGGATGTCGACGCCATGCTCGATGAAGAGGTTCAGGACGAGGAGATGGAAAAAGCTCTTGATGACGACGCAGCTGAATCAAGCTCCTCCGATAAGTACGCTCGGACCCCATGAGCCGACGAGACGTCTGTGCAAAAAACCCCAAGTCCTCCATGACGTCCCGTCTGTCCGACGCCGGTAAGCTACTCTCAACACTTAGTCTTTTAATGCCTTGATTTATATTCTTCTTACTATGTTTGTTGCATCAGCAGAGGAAGAAGGTGGCAACCAAGAAGAAAATAGCTCCTCTTCGTTCAGTAAGTCCTAACTTGCGTCCTTTCTCACTTAGCCAATTTCTAAACTTACCCCTTTTCTTTTTAGCCTCCTCGTGCTCCAACACCCGCCCCCCAAGTGTCAAGTGAGCACACTCCATCGGCCGCAGGTGGTGACAACGTTGATGAAAAAGATACTTCGGCCCCAGTGATCTCGGTAAGCTTTGATCATCTTCATAATTGGCTCAATGATCCTCGTTAACCTTTCTGACTTTTTCCTTTCTTACAGAGCGTAGCCGATCTGCTGGGCTTTGACTTGTCGGAGTTCGTGGATCCAGATGAAGCTGCCGCAAAGGCCATAGTACCACTGGACGAAGACTTATGGATTACACTGGCCGACATCGCTAATCGGCTGGAGAGTTCTCTGGATGAATTGGTGGCCGATTGCGGCTCTGTCCGTAACTGGTTCGAAGAAGTCCAAGCCAGGCTCCCCGACGATCTAGCCGACACCATCGCACCAGCAACCTTTCTCGAGGCACATCGGCATAAATACGAGAGAGCAAAGCAGCGGATAACCGACCGGCGAGAGAACAAGTCACTGGCGGCCACAATCAAGGCCAGTCAGAAATCAAAGCAGAAAAAGCCAAGTTTGACACTCTGAAGACTGAGCTGATTGCTAAACTGGATTGGCTTCACGCACGTCGAGGTGCCGAACTCGTCAAGATCAAGACTGAAATCCAAATGCAAGAAGAATGTGTGAGTTTGCCGAAGGAAATCGAGGATCAACGAGCAAAGATCAAGGCGGCTCTGTCCTACATAACCGATCTGACGAAGACAGTGAAGCTAGTGGTCGGAACTGATGCAGCCGATGCCAAGGCGATTGAAGAGATTGATGAGATTCACCGTAAGGCGATATCAACCATCGTTGACTTCCTTAAGCATTAAGCCGATTGTAATAGCCAACTAGGATATTTTTGTAACTGAACTCCTAATCCATCTTGTAATTGGCTTGAACTACTTTTGTCATCGGCTCATTCTGCTTAATCTTGAATGCCACTGATATGTATGCTTGCCGATTGCTTCACTTTAAACTTGGAAGCTTCAAAAATTTGAAAAATTTGCTCTGCCTACCTTCTTGGTATCTCATTATATGTGTTGTACGTGCCCTCCTAATTTTGTTGATGATGTCCTCAGCGTTAACAAAATTATTAAGTCCAGTATCTTGCCGCTGTCGGCCAGGCTGAGCCGATGTAGAAAAATTAGGGGAAAAAATTTGGCATAAAAACGTTCTAAAGGCGATGCACGTATCCTACAACGCATCGTTTAACACAAATCGACACAACCATAGCCGAATCATGAGTTGATCCATACACTTGGGTAATACTTCTTTAAATATTTGCCGTTCAGAGCCCTTCCAAATATTTCTCCATCCAAACCTTCTAGCATATAAGCTCCTTTTGAGACGCATTTGTGGATCTTGAAAGGCCCTTCCTAATTCGGTGACCACTTGCTGAATTTATTATCTCTTGATCCGATCGACAATATCAATTTTCAAATGAGTTCACCTTCTTCAAATGATTTAGGCACAACCTTTTTGTTATAATGACGGGCTACTCGTTCCTTGTCCTTAGTTACCTTTTCTAAGGCCCTCATCCTTGATAAAACTAGGTTTTCAGACTCGTCCATCATCAAGTTATAGTAATCATCGGCTGTAAGCTGATCGTGCAACTGAATCCTTCTGGAGCCGATGATATTTTCCCATGGCAGCACTGCTTCATATCCATAGACCAGTTTGTATGGAGGTACTTGGATAGATCCGTGGCAAGCCATCTGATAGGCCCAAAGTGATTCGGCTAATCGGCTATGCCATTGCTTCGGGTGTTCAGCGATCTTTCTCTTTGTCAGCTTGATTAAACTATTGTTTGAAGCCTCCGCTTGCCCGTTAGCCTGAGCGTAATATAGCAAAGAATTGAGTAACTTGATCCCCATGTCGTCGGCAAACTGAACAAACTCATTCGATAGGAAAATAGATCCCTTATCCGTAGTTATGGTTTGAGGAACACCAAATCGGTACACGATGTTCTCCTTAACAAACTCAATCGCATCCCTTGAATCAACCTTCTTTAAAGGAATTGATTCCACCCACTTGGTAAAATAATTTGTTGCCACCAAAATGAACTTGTGCCCTTTGCTTGAGGGTGGATTAATCTAGCTGATCATGTCGATTCCCCAACCTCTGAACGGCCAAGGCTTGATGATTGGGTTCATAGCCGATGCTGGTGCCCTTTGGACAGCTCCAAACTTCAGGCAATCCTGGCAGCCCTTGTAGTACTTGAAACAATCTTCCAGCATCGTCGGCCAAAAATACCCTGCCCTTCGAAGTAGCCACTTCATCTTGTGAGCCGATTGATGCGTGCCACAGATTCCTTCATGCACTTCTCCGATAGCCATCTTGGCTTGATCGGCACTGAGACAATTAAGCAGCACACCATCAATCGTTTGATAGTATAAATCTTCGTCGAGCAAAACATATCTCAAAGCCTTGTAGCATAATTTCCTTGAAGCCGATCGGGAGGGGTTTTGTAGATAGTTGTAGACTTCAAACCTCCAGTCGTCGGCTGTGATGGTGGCAATTTCTACCCCAACATCTTTTGTCACCGGCCTGTAGCCTGATGCCCCTTGAGCTAAATCATTTGCTTCTGTGTTCTGCTCTCTGGGGATATGCTTCAATGTGACTAGCCAAAAGTTGTCCATCAATTCTCGGCATCTTTGATAATAGACCATCAGCGCATCATTTTTGTACTCATATTCTCCTGACAACTGGCTAAGCTGTACGTCATTCTGCTCTGCCGATCAGCTCGCCTGGGGCCGGCCTGGACCATGTTGACCGGGAAGGGGTTGCCATCGACTTTCATCGGCGAGGTGAATCGGCGAACTTGACTTCCGGCCTCAATAGTCGATGTTCTTTGCTGAAAACTTTACGATCGTTAGTGCTATGGGAGGTGGAGTTGTGCCACTTACAATACTTCTTCTTTTTGAGTTCTTCAGCCGATGGGATCGTGTGGTTGGCCGGAAGCTGAATTTGCTTCTCCTTAAGCAATAAGTCAAAGATCCTATCGGTTTTGGTGATATCGAAGTCGTACTTGTCCTCCTTGGCCGTTTTCAGCAGCCACTGGCAAATGATGGCTTTCTTGTTCTTGATCCATTCGTCTGCTGCTACTTCGGGCGTCGTTGTCGCTTGTATCTGAATCGGTTTCGACGACGACGTGGGCAACTTTCTTGGCGGCCTTTCTAGACTCCTGAAAGCGTTGCTCGTGGGCCGCGACTATTTATGCCAAATGTGCCAGGCTATCAAAGTCCTGAGCCAAAAACCTCTCCCGGATCGGCGACAAGAGGCCGTGGAAGGCTAGATCGGCTAGCTAGCAATCTGACAACACCAGGCTGTAGCATCGGTTCCTCATTTCTCTGAATCTCTGAATGTAGTCTTGAACCGATTCGTCATGCCGTTGCCTGATGCTGGTCATGTCCGACAACTTCATCTCGTGGTTGCTGGTGTAAAAATAACTATGGAATTGTTTTTCGAGATCGGCCCAGCTTTGAATAGAGTTGTATGGCAATGAAGAGAACCATGTGAAGGCCGATCCCAATAAATAAAGCGGGAAAAAAAGAACTCTGAGGGCATATGTAGCCGATGCCTCCCCGCACTGCGCCAGGAATCGGCTGACATGCTCGTATGTGGAAATATTGTCTTGCCCAGAGAATTTGGAGAAGTCTGGGACCTTGTATCGGTTCGATAGTGGTACCCTCTCGAAATGCTCTGGATATGGATACCGATACATGTTACCAGAGTCCTTGGGTTTTAGGCCGAATTGATCGCGCATTACGTTGGCAATCAAATCGGCTCAAGTCCGGTTGTCTTGAACTTGCTGTATCAGCTCGTACTTTTCGTACTGGATGGGTCGTTGCCGATGCGAGGTGGCGGCGTGCGCACGCCGGCAATATTGGTCATGCTGGCCTCCATGATACTGATACTGAGGTGGATCGACGGTGGGAGGTGGCCGAATTACCGGCGGTGGTGATTGGTCAGGGAAGAGCCGACGACCGCCGGAATTGTACTGTGATCATGGGAGAAGGTTGCCAACCAGCTTTGGTCATCGATTGAGATCGAACATGCGGCCGGTACTCTGGGAAGGAGGTTGCTGCCGATTTAGGATATTGGGCGGCGGGCGTTGAAGCCGATGCGAGGCATTCGGGAATAGGGACTCCTCGGTGGATTCTGCTGTGTTGGTGGTGGCGTCGGCTGATTTTGGGTTGCCAACACCCTGTAGCCCGGGAATTGGCCATCAGTGAAGTAGGTTGGCCCCCTCTGCAGTTGATCGGCAATTTTTGAGTCGACCACAGTGGCAATCATATTGTTGAGGGTGTTGACCAGTATGCCACTCTGATTGACGAGGGTGTGATGTACGGCCGAATCAATTCGATCCTGTAGTGTGTGCAGGCCCGAATCGTCTTGCTCCTGCTTTGCATCCTCCGTCCTGTGTTTTCCCTTCGTGTTGTCTGAGGAGGATGCCTTGAAGTCTTCCATGTTAAATTTATACTTCTGGTGGACAGCCCCAGATCTGGTCTGGGTGAAGGATTGCAGATAGTTGGCTTGCAGCTCTTCCACCATCTTTTTGTAGTCGGCCAAGTGTTCAGCCGACAATTGCTCAATCTTGACAGGAACGACATTCTCCTAAGTGATCTCGAGGCTCTTGATTTTAACCATCGTGTCGGCTGTAGCGATCTGCTGATGGTCCCACTGGGCGTGCCAAGAAGCGTGTTGATGAAAAATCCTTCCCACGCGCTGGCCTGGGAGATCTGCTTAACTTCAGTGTAGGTCTGTTCTTGGCTACCTTTGGTGATTAAGACGTGCCAGTTGGTTTGATCTGCTAACCAACAAGAAACAACCAGGTATGCGTTAAGGTTAAAATTAGATCCTACTGGATCGACTGAGGGAACCAATTTACATATAATTGCTATCTTAAAGCACATTTAGAATAAGTGATTAGGATAGATCGGCCACACCGAGACAGTATAAACCACTTAGACCAAATATACATTAAGATAATAAATATATGTATTTATAACCTAGCCGATGATGTAGATCTAATGTGAATCGACTAGTATCTCGATATATCTTATAAAAAGATATTAATCTAACCTAAATACTCTAAACCTAGATCAATCGGCTGTCATTGAGGACTGACAGATTGATACCGGCTTAGGGCATTTAATCAGATTGAGATCTTAATATAAGAGGCGACTTTAATATATCTAATAGTGAATATAACTATAAAGATAACTAAAACAGATAAGGCTGGTTGAAACCCCAGCACTGTCTCTAAAGATAAACATCCCGCTGAATAGATCTTAATAATTCTAAAAGCGACTTAATAGATCAATATGATGCAACATTAAGTACAAAAAGAAGTATCAAATCCATAAAAACCGATGTAAACCCCTCAAGACGGTGGATACAACATATAACCTGGTTCAACATCTAGATCTAGCTTTATCGGCTACTATCTCCCGAGAGAAACCAACCGATGGTAAGATAGATCTAGATATTGCTCTAGATTATATGCTGTATATGATAATTTGCGCAGTTCGTAACATCAAAACTAGAGTATCATGACGATGTAAGCATTAATTTCGACGATACAAACCACTAATGACAAGCAATTACCTTGCTCGGAGATCGAGATCGATGCAGCCCGAAGCGAAATCAAGAACTCGTCTAAAATAAAAAGGTTTGGCGATGCACAGAGTTTGTATTGATGTGTGTTTTTTTATAGAAGGGGTCTAGGGTCCTATTTATACCCAAGTACAACAAAATTCGTGTAAAACACGGTTTCTAACTTACTGTACATCGTACGACAATATCTCGGGACGTGGTCCCATGCCGCGTTACAAAAGGAATATCTAAACGAATCCCTACTTCACAAATACAATTGCTGTTACAGGACTCTATCCATAGATGGCAATGTCTTTAACGCACATTTGGGAACCGAATTAACATTTATCTTCAAGCTTCCTTATCAGAAACGGTTTCATCTTCTTTTCTGAATCAGAATCGGCTATCGACTGTCCTTGTCCGATTCGGCCTCAGCCGACTCGTTTTCCAGCCAATTTGGTCTTAGTCGATGCGGCCTCTGTTTCTCCGTCAATCACAATTCCGATCCGATTCTGCTTCAATCTCGGCCTTGAACTCAAGGATTTGGTTACCAAATTTGGTTGTTAACACTTACCTGTTTTAGCCATCTTATATGTTTTATTACTGATAGATGTGTTAAAGCCACCTTTTATATTAATATCTTATTCTAGTTAAATCTGCTGAGCCTGGTATCAATCTATTAAGTCATATTAACAATCGATTGATACTTGTTTAGTATAATTAGATTCGAATAATATTTTGATATTAAGCTGTATCAGAGTACTAGCCGGTTCACGTTAGATCTACAACATCGGCTAAGTTATAAATATATATAATTATTGTTCTAATGCATTTTTAGATATAAGTGATTTATACTGTCTCGGTATACTATTGATCTATCCCAGTCACTTAGTCCAAACATGTTTTAGAATAGTAGTTATGTATTATGAATATCTACAGCCAATCGAGTAGGATCTATTCTTTGTTTCTTATTGGTTACAGGATCAAATCAACTGACACGCCTTGCAAATCACCAAAGGCGATCCAATTTGGATATGCATTAGAGTTAAGCAGACCTCTCAGGCCAGTGCGTGGAAAATTTCTCATCAACACGCTTTTGGCACGCCCGGTGGGACCTCTGCAACTTCCAAGTCTGACACGATGGTTGAAGTCAAGTCTACTGACGTGGACAAGGAGAACATCATCCCCGTCATGATGGACAAGCTTACTGCCGAACAACAAGCTGAGTATCGGCAGATGATAAAATGATTGCAATCTCACTGTTTGCAGTCCTTTACCCAGACTAGGTCTGGGGCAATCGTTCAGAAGTACAAGTTCGTGATCCCCGAAGAATTTGACTCTGGAGCCATCTCCAGCAAGAGCAAGGGGAAATAAATGATTGAGGAGGTCAAACGGGAGGAAGACGGCTCGGAACTCCACACGCTACAGGACAGAATCGACTCGGCTATCCATCACGCTCTCGTCAACCAGTCTGGGATACTGGTCAACACCTTAAACAATATGATCAGCACCGTGGTAGATTCCAAGATAGCCGAGCAGCTGCCAAGGGGTCCAGTCTTTCTCCCTGACAGTCGATTCCCCAACTACAGGACTCTATCAACGCACGGGCTCTCGATCCTTCCACTGGGACAGCCGACTCCCCCCAGGGGAGTCCCTATTCAGCCGAATTTGCAGTCATCGGCTGTAAAACCGCCGCCCAAGCTTCTGAACAGGCAACCACCTCAGCATCAAGGCCACGGGGTTCCAATACCGTCCCAGGAACAGGTGGAGAACATGTTCAGCATCGATCGGCAACCTCTCATACACAAAGTGTTGATTGGCAACTATACGCTGGATCCGCCTCAAAACTCTGGTAGTGCTCGGCATCCCCCTGAGCAACAGCCTCCTTTGATGCCTCAGCTGCCTCTTGCCATGAATCAATCCCCACATCAATATCCAGGGGCAACTTGGATCAATATTACCAGCCTCATTCACCGCAAATGCAGTATCGGCAAGCCCCCATGCAGTATGACCAATACGAGCCGATACGACAAGTTCAAGCTCAAGAGGCACAACTGAACAAGCCTTGGGCGATTTGATTGCAGATGTCATGCGTGATCAGTTCGGCCTCAAGCCCAAGGACTCCGGCAACATGTACCGATACCCTTATCCGGAATACTTCGAGAGGGTTCCCTTGCCAATCCGGTACAAAGTGCCAAATTTTTCGAAATTCTCTAGGCAGGACAACGTTTCAACATACGAACACGTCAGCCGATTTTTGGCCTAATGTGGAGAGGCATCGGCTACGGACACGCTCAGAGTGAGATTGTTTCCACTCTCTCTATCGGGATCGACCTTTATCTGGTTTTCTTCACTGCCTTACAACTCAGTGCAAAGCTGGATCGATCTCGAGAAGCAATTTCACAGCTACTTCTACTCCGGCACGCATGAAATGAAGCTGTCGGACCTCACCAACATCAGACAGAAACACGACGAGTCGGTTCAAGACTACATTCAACGTTTCAGGGATATGAGGAACCGGTGTTACAGCCTGGTGCTATCTGATTCGCAATTTGCCGATTTAGCCTTCCAGGGCCTGTGGACCCCCGTTTTTGGGACGGGAATCTTTCGTGTTCTTAGTACCATTTCCCTGGATCGAGTAGTTTATACTCACGAATACAGTACTGAATAATCAGGTGCGCATGCACGAATAGTCTTACATCGACATTATTACAACAATAGGCCCGAAGGCAATGTTCAACACACAGGACCTCATGGTCCGGATACAATACAAAAGCGAAATTAGATACGGCGGCGGAATAGAGGCGGCGGCATGTCATTTGCCACGAGCAACGACCGGAGCTAAGACCTAGTAAGCGCCATCGCTTCCTTCACCCTCCCGGTAGTAAGCGTAAGGATCCTCCGGCTCTTCATTCCCATCACCGAAGGTTTGTGCGTATAGCAAGGGTGAGTACCAACCGTACTCGGCAAGCCAACACGAAATTGATGCATATGATAGGGTTATTCAAGGAATGGTGGAGTTCTTTTGCATAAAGCCAATTTTCACAATTCTTTTCACAAGCCTATTAACTAGCCAAATCAAGTTTTAGTTCCATAGTTCATTAATCCGGCGATGGTTCGTCTACCATCCATCGTGATTCCAAGGATGGCTTCCCGCCTCCGATTCGTCATGATTTTCCGGGAACCCACCCCTTCTCGCATCTCGAGAAGTTGATCCACCAAAATGAAATCATCATGCACACCCATCCCAGCGGTTTAAGTTTAAAGTCTAGCCAAGCGAACGTCTTGTCACGATGCTCGATATCGCGAGCACGGCTATTCGAATAGATTGATTCACTCACACTGCATGGATGTACACTTTACCCGTACTCCGCGATAGCCCAACAAATGAGCCTACGTCTCAACACATGAGACGATCACGGCAAAGCCTTTCGATAACCTTGCTTTGGCGTACGCTCCATGAACTTAAGCCCTCATGCACTCTAGCCGTCATTTTCTAGCGGTGAGAGGAGTTCGCGCACCGGGGTAAGAGAAGACTTCCTCAATCTTTAGGTTCAATTAATATCGATTTAATTCCACCATTCACGCAAAGGCCGCAGCCTCATTCTCATCACATAAACCACATCATAGAGAACCATCTATGCAAGGATACTGCCTCCGCTCGGCTATCTAGTCAGCTAGGTCTATACCCATTCGAGAAGTACGGTTGTACTGGCTCGTTTCCCGGCTATCTCATGGCTCGGTCCTTAATTGACCAGGGTCGGCACTTGCCTTTTCCGGAATCCACCCAAATCATCCGGCCGCCCTAGTCTAAATCATTTGTATATCATTTTCAGTTTTCATCAAACTTAGTTCATCATTCTCATGGCCATGTGGCGCTCATGTCTCCACAGGCCGTATTTCAACTACCTTCCCTAAGGTAGTTGCCCGAGCACAAAGCTTTCTTGCAAAATCATGAGTATGCATGGATCTAGTATAAGCAAGGCTAAGCATTTTTACCGAAGTTAGCCTCCGGTCATATCACATCGAAGGTTACGAAGAATAAATTCGAATGGTGATCAACATCAATGTGGGGTATATCAAGCATAGGTAGTCATTTGTGTATAGCATGCAATTTGTAATTTGAAGTCAACATCATTTCACAAAGTAGGATCAATATGTTCAAAGAGTGTGATGACTTGCCTTGCTCGCACGCTTGAGGGGTGGTGTCTTCAACGGGGTCGATGCCGGTCTCTTCAGTGCTACCCGTACGTGCGAAAAATCAATTGATTCGATTAGAATCCCGAGATAACACCAAAAGGTCGAAAAGGTTCGAAAAGTCTCGAAACGATTCCAAGTGCTAAGCCCGATTCCTACTTAAATTTGTACTACGATCGCCCGGAAAACTCCAAGTTTCGCCATCGGGTCGACGACTTAGGGTCTTCGTAAAACGACGATCGTGATCTGTTTGAGAAAACGGGTTTGAAAATATCCGCGGAGGGATTTGTGCTAGAGGTTTTGAAGGTCCGAGCTCAAAATGGAAACATATTAAAATGGCGAGAAAGGTCCAAACGAAATTCGGATTCAAAAACGACGCAAAACGGAGTTTCGGAAAAGTCCGGATTTGATTTCCAAATTTTTCACCGAGAAATCATGCAAGAAAATAATTTATTTTTGCCCAAAATTTTACTCAAGTCTTCACAAAATATCTTTCCAAATTTTCCTAATTTTCCCTTTTTTTTTTTTTCTTTTTTTCTCTTTTTTTCTCGCCGCATGTTCATTGTCCGCCATCGCCGACCGGGTCCGGCCAAAGCAGGCGGCGCGCGCGCGACAAAAGGGGCGGAGCGGGGCTTACGGCGACGACGGGCTGCGGGGAGGGCGGTGGGGCACGGGGAAAGCTTTGCGCACGGCGGCGACGGCGTTGGCGCTGGAACGGGAAGAGAGCGGCGGTGCGGCAAAAGAGGCGGGCGCCGCCTTTTATAGGCGCGGCCGGGAGGCGCGGCGCGGCGCGGGTGGAGAGGGGAGGGGCCGGCGCGGGCGAGCGCGGCGCGGCACGACACGCGGCGAGCGCGGGGACGGCCGAGTACGGCGGACGCGACGCGGCGGGCGGCGCGCGCGGCGCGGGTCCGGCGGCGCGGCGAGCGCGCGGGGGGTCCGGGCGCGGCACCGGCGCGTGGCGGCGATGGCGCGAGCGCGGGCGCGGGCGTACGGCCGCGTGCGCGGGCGCGGCGCGCGGCGCAAGCGGCGCGGCGGCGCGCGGCGGCGCGGGCGCGCGTGCCGTGGCCGGCGGCGCGTGGCGCGCGGGGTAGGGCCGGTGCGCGTGGCGGCGCGCGCGGCGGGCCGGTCATGCGCGTACGGCATCGAACACCCGGCGCATCATGAACAGTGCATTTTTCGATTTTTCCCGATTTTCCATTTTAATTTCCCATTTCTATTTTCCTTTCTTCTAAAAATTCCAAAATAAATTCTTATAATTTAAAAATAATTTTTAATATAATATTTTTCAACTTTTCTCCACTTTTATTTTCCCACATTATTTTTCATATTTATTTATTTAAAATCCCTCTTTTCTAATTTCAATATTCACCCCTTTATTTTCCAAAAGTTTCCGGATTTCGAGTACGACTTCCGAATATTTTATTATTTATTTTGTGTTCTAATTTATCTTCTCCCAACCACAATTACTATTTTATGTCTCCCAAATCGTGTTTTCATAAATCCGCGCTTTCTCCGATTTCTTTTTAAAAATCCCGATACGGACTTTCGCATCTTTCATTTCGACACTCCAAATCATCTAAAAACACCGAAAGGGGAATTGATCATGACTAAATTTATGCAACTGAGCTGGCAAATAAAAAGCAACAAACCCGAGAAAGAAGCAACAAGCGAAGGTTTTTGAAAGTTCCGATTTTTATGTTCCGATTTCAGTTGCTTCGATTTTCAGGATGTTACAGGGCCTCATGTCGCCCATTCGGGAGAGGTTCTCGGCCCAGGATTTCGAGAGCTTAGCCTACTTGGACCAAAGGGTGACGGTGCATGAGCAGCGTTTCCAGGAGTCCAAGAAGGCCTTCAAGAAAGTTAGCCACGTCGCCTATGCATCAGACTCGGACTCAAGTGACAGCGACGCCGAAGTGGCGGCAGCCGAGTGGGCCAAGAACAAGAAGATCATCGCATGCCAGTGGGTTAAAAATTTGGCTAAAGAGGAAAAGTACGACTTTGATATTACAAAGGCTGACAAATTTTTTGACTTACTGCTTCGGGAAAAGCAAATCCAGCTTTCAGCCAATCATGTCATCCCATCGGCCAAGGAGTTGAAGGAAAAAAAGTATTGCAAATGGCACAACACAGGCTCCCACAGTACCAACGACTGCAAGGTGTTCCACCAACAAATACAATCGGGCATTGAGGCGGGAAAGATAAAATTTGAAGACCCCAAGAAGCCGATGAAGGTTGATGGGAATCCTTTTCCCGTTAACATGGTCTATGCCAGTGACGGTCCAGCCGATCGTTGGTCCAGGAGAGAGGCCGGCCAGTTCAGATTCATGAAGGAATTCGACGGGGAGGACTCAGCCAATCGCCAGCCTAGGAACACGGACAACTGACTCTGATTCCAGATGAGGGTCCAGAAGGAAGAGGAGGCTCAACGCGGCAAGCCTTATCAGAGGGCGCATGATCGGCTGGGGGTGGCCTACTTCCGTCGCCATGACGGCTGTAATCCCCACTGGCGATGTGAATTTTTCAGATTCTGCTGGAAGCAAGGGATGAGGCTGCCCACATTAGAAAATTGCTTAGCCTGCTGCGAGTTCAGGGACGAGTCGATAGAGAGTTCCAGCCGATTAGTCCCAAGGGTTGTTTGGCTCAACCAGAGAAAACTCTCTATCCACGAACGACTTGGCCCAATCCACCAGGACTTCTTCCATGATGAAGACGAAGAAGATGATAAAGGAGAACAGCCTGCCATCCCCCAATGGTGCCCCTCTGGAGTGTTCACGAAGACCCAGAAGAGAAGCCTTCAGAGGATGAAAAGCAATGGGCAGGAGGAAGAAGTTCAAGAAAAGATCAATCATCGGCTGCAACAAGGTAGGAAAAAGTGGCACGTAAAAAGGGTGCTGCCCCAGCCGATGAGAGTCCAGCCGACCAGGCCAAGAGGGCGGCTAAAGGAAAAGGAGTAACTGCTGCATCGGTCAACATGGTGTTCATATTGCCAGCTGAGTTTGAGGCTGCCAAAGCCGATGCAGATATAGTGGAGGAGACCCATGCCAAATTAGTATTGTCCCCAGAACAAGCAGTATTTGAGAAACCTGAGGGGACTGAGCATCGACACCTGAAGCCCCTGTACATCAAAGGATTTGTAAATGGGAAGCCGATGTCAAAGATGTTGGTCGATGGAGGAGCCGTCGTCAATTTGATGCCCTATGATACTTTCAGGAAGTTGGGAAAAGAAGCCGATGACTTGATCAAAACAAATATGGTGCTCAAGGATTTCGGCGGGAACCCATCAGAGGCCAAGGGAGTTCTCAATGTTGAGCTGACCGTCGGCAACAAAACCGTGCCCACAACGTTCTTTGTCATCGACGGGAAGAGATCATACAGCTTATTGCTCGGAAGGGATTGGATCCACGCCAAATGCTGCATCCCTTCAATAATGCATCAAAGCTTAATCCAGTGGCAAGGCGACAAGATCGAAATTGTGCCAGCCGACAGGTCAGTCAACGTAGCCAATGCCGACTTAACTTTATGGGAAGTCGACGACATTGATTGCCTGTCTGGCAAAGTTTGGCAGGCCGATTTTCTAAAGATGTCCAATTCTGATATACAACCAATTGAAGACGAAGAGCCTCAATTATTACTTTAAGGGCGTCGTGGAGGGCTCGAACGTCTACACCAAGGACACCGTGGACGATCTGGATGGCAAACTCGGGCAAGGTTTTATGTCGACCGACGAGCTTGAAGAGGTTGATATAGGTCCAAGAGATAGGCCTAGGCCGATATATATTAGTAAAAATCTTTCTTCTTATTTTAGAACCAAGCTTATTGATTTGTTAAAGAAATATAAAGATTGCTTTGCTTGGGAGTATTTTGAGATGCCTGGTCTCAGCCGATCGATTGTTGAACATCGGCTCCCTATTAAGTCTGGATATCGACAATACAAACAGCCTCCCCGGAGATTTAAAGCCGATATGTATGATGCGATTAAAGCCAAAATCACTCGGCTATATGATGCTGGTTTCATTTGGCCCTGCCGATACGCAGAATGGGTTTCCAATATAGTGCCAGTAATAAAGAAAAATGACAAACTTAGGGTGTGTATGGACTTCAGAGATTTAAATAAGACTACCCCTAAGGACGAGTACCCCATGCCTATAGCCGATTTGCTAGTAGATGCAGCCTCTGGTCACAAAATAATAAGTTTCATGGATGGTAATGTTGGATATAATCAGATTTTTATGGACGAGAAAGACATTCATAAGACAGCTTTTCAGGTGTCCAGGAGCAATCGGTTTGTATGAATGGGTCGTTGTGACTTTTGGGTTGAAAGGGCTACATATCAAAGGGCCATGAACTACATTTTTCACGACTTAATCGGCTTCTTGGTTGAAATCTACATTGATAATGTTGTCGTCAAATCCAAGGAGGTCGAAAATCACATAGCCGATTTGAGAAAAGTCTTGGAGAGGACCAGAAAGTATGGCCTAAAAATGAACCCCACGGAGTGTGCCTTTGGCGTGTCGGCTGGCCAATTTTTTGGGTTTTTTTGTTCACGAGAGGGGAATTGAGGTGATGCAAAAAAGCATCAATGATATCAAAAGTATTCAGACTCCGAAGGACAAGAAGCAGTTGCAATCTTTGATCGGCAAAGTTAACTTTATCAGGCGTTTTATTACCAACCTATCTGAGAAGATGGAGCCGTTCACGCCTTTGCTACGGTTAAAAGCTGATCAAACGTTTACTTGGGGGGCAAAGCAACAAAAGGCTTTAGACAATATCAAGGATTATCTGATCTCTCCTCCAGTATTGATCCCTCCATAAAAAGGAGTGTCTTTCAAGCTATATCTATCAGCCGACGAGAAATTTATCGGCTCAGGTTTGATCAAGGAGTTCGAGGGGAAGAAGAAAGCAATTTTCTATCTCAGTAGAAGGCTTTTGGACGCAGAAACAAGGTACTCTCCCGCGGAAAAGTTGTGCTTATGCCTATATTTTTCATGTATAAAGTTGAGACATTATTTATTATCCAACGAGTGCACGATAGTCTGCAAAGCCGATGTGGTTAAATATATGCTATCGGCTCCAGTTTTGAAAGGAAGAGTTGGGAAGTGGATCTTTGAATTGACGGAGTTCGACTTGAGGTATCAAGTGCCCAAAGCAGTTAAGGGGCAAGCCATAGCCGATTTTATTGTGGAACACAGAGACGACTCAATCGACTCGGTTGATATCATGCCTTGGACAATAACTTTTGATGGATCTGTTTGCATAAGTAGATACGGCATCGGCTTGGTAATCATCTCACCCAAGGGGGCAAGTTTTGAATTCGCGTTTACAATTGCGCCTCATGCTACCAATAATCAAGTAGAATATGAAGCTCTCCTCAAGTTTGCAGTTGCTGAAGGAAGTTGAAGCCGATGCTGTTGAAATAATGGGCGGTTCACTGTTGGTCATCAGCCAGTTGTCAGGGGAATATGAATGCAAAAATGACGCGCTGATGGTCTACTACCAAAAATGCCGATAATTGATGGATAGTTTTCGGTTAGTTACCTTGAAGCATATCCCTAGAGAGCAAAATTCAGAAGAAAATGATCTGGCCCAGGGAGCATCGGGCTACAAGCCGATGACAAAAGAAGTTGAAGTGGAGATTGCAACCATCTCAGCCGATGACTGGAGGTATGACGTTCACAACTATTTACAAAATCCTTTCCAATCGGCTTCAAGGAAATTACACTACAAAGCTTTACGATATGTTTTGCTCGATGAAGATTTATATTATCGGACGATTGATGGTGTGCTGCTCAAATGCCTAAGTACTGATCAAGCCAAAGTTGCTATGGGAGAGGTGCACGAAGGGATCTGTGGTACCCATCAATCGGCCCACAAAATGAAATGGCTACTTCGGAGAGCTGGTTATTTTTGGCCGACTATGCTGAAAGACTGCTGTCAAGAATGTCAAAAGTTTGGAGTCATCCAGAGGGCACCAGCATCGGCTATGAATCTAATCATCAAGCCTTGAATCATCAAGCTTTGGCCGTTCATAGGATGGGGAATCAACATGATCGGCCATTAATCCACCCTCGAGCAAAGGACACAAATTTATATTGGTGGCAACCGATTATTTTACCAAGTGGGTGGAAGCAATTCCTTTGAAGAAGGTTGACTCAGGGATGCAATTGAGTTTGTTAAAGAGCATATCATTTACAGGTTTGGCGTCCCTCAAACTATCACCACGGATCAGGGGTCTATTTTTATCTCAGACAAGTTTGTTCAGTTTGCCGACAGTATGATAATCAAGTTATTAAACTCTTCACTATATTATGCTCAGGCTAATAGGCAGGCTGAAGCCTCTAACAAAAGTTTGATCAAGTTGATAAAGATAAAGATCTCTGAGTACCCGAAGCAATGGCATAGCCGATTGGCTGAATCACTCTGGGCTTATCGGATGGCCTATCATGGATCGATCCAAGTACCTCCTTACAAATTAGTCTATGGACATGAAGCTATTTTACCATGGGAGTATCATCGGCTCAAGGAGAATTCAACTCCAAGATGAGTTAACAACCGATGATTATTACAATTTGATGGTAGACGAATCAGAAGACTTGGTCTTGTCAAGTATGCGTGCTTTGGAAAAAGTGACCAAGGACAAAGAAAGAATTGCTCGTCATTATAACAAGAAAGTTGCACCTAAGTCTTTTGAAGAAGACGAGCTGGTTTGGAAGTTGATATTGCCGGTTGGTGCAAGAGACAACAAATTCGGTAAGTGGTCATCTAACTGGGAAGGGTCTTTCAAGATCCACAAGTGCGTCTCTAAAGAAGCTTACATGCTAGAAGGATTGGACGGAGAGGTATTTGGAAGGGCTCTTAATGGCAAATACTTGAAGAAGTATTACCCCAGTGTTTGGATCAACTCATGATTCGGCTAAGTCCTTGCGGATCCATGCTAGCCGATGTGTTGTGCAATCATACACATCGCCTTTAGGATGATTTTACTATAAGTTTTTCCTCTTTGATTTTTTAAATCGGTTGATCTTGGCCGATAGGTGTTAGTTGGTGTTATTCTCTAATTTTATCAATACTGCAGACAACATTGAAAAATTAGGGGGGCATATATATCATACAAAATCAGAGGACTTCAAAATTTTCACGACTTCATAAACTTTCGAGACAGTCAAGACATGGAAAATGAGGAAATCGGCAAAAGAGGAATATATTACAACATTCAAGGCATAGTGACTCACCGATTATAAAACAATTGTATGTTATAAAGAGTGCTCAAAGTTGCTAAAACCATCCTGATTACAAGAATTGATTCAACTATCGATAAAGTCATTGATGGTTGATATCGCCTTTTGCATGATGTTCTCGACTTGAGTGATCGTCGCGGCGTTGGCTGCGTCGGTTCCTGGAATCGGTTTCAAGGACTTTCTCAAATCTCTCAGATATTGAATGGAAGATTTTAGCTTGTTTCGTTGCTGCTCGATGGTCGTTGGAAGATCGGCTAGTTTTTTCTCTTCAGAAGCCAGTTCAGCTCTACATTGATCCAGTTCGGCCATGAGTTCAGCTTCCTTTTTCTTCAACCGTTCAATGTTGGATTGAGTAGCCGATGGCCCAGCAGTCAGCTCGTCTAACTTGGTTTTCTCAGCGATGACGCTTCGACGGTTGTTCTCGATCATCATTTCGAGATCCGCTCTGGCTTTTCTGTCGATCATCCATTGCATTGCCCTTTCCAGCTTGTATCGATATTGATCAAGGTGGGCAGCTTGGGAGATCGCATCAGCAACATTGTCTGGAAGTTGGCTTTCGATTTCTTCAAACCTAGCCTTGATTAGCCCACAATTGGTAACCAAGTAGTCCAGCGAGCTATCCAGCCGACGAGCAATATCCAAGAGTCTTTCTTTTAGTTCGTCGGCTATGGGAGCTTAGGCCTGGCTAATAATTTCTTCTTCTTCACCGATGAATTCTCTGATGTCGAAGGAGAACATGTCGGCTAAAGCCTGCAGGACCTTATTCGTGGTTGTTTAAGTATCAAGGGAATTAAATAGCTGATTTGTCTTTGAAGGGATTATTTTTACCTTAGCTGTAGGAGCTGATGCTAGTTCTTCTTCTTCGACGTGATGGCTACCCCTAGCCGACGGAGTGTGTTCGCTTGATGCATGAGGGGCAACCGATGGAGAACGAGGAGGCTACGTAGACAAGTGTTAGTTGAAATCTGCCAATCAACATAAAAAAAGAGACAGGGTTTCGGGCTTACTGGTGAAGCGGGGCGTGGTTGCCATTGGGCTAATCATTTGCCCTGCAATCAAATGTGTTTTGGTTAAGAACAAAAAGATTTCAGGCAAATTTAAAATTGCCAAAACTTCGAGAAAGGAAAGAAGCGTACTAGTTGAGGGCGAGCAGGACGATGGGGAGGAGATGGTATTTGCTGAGCTTGATCATGAGTCGACGGTGTTCGTGCGTACTTGCTCGTGTGGCTGGATTCGGCTGCAGCCTCTTCAATAGCTTGGTCGATTTCTTCTTCTATGATTTCTTGATTAAGGGCCTCTTCCACGCTCGGATCCAAAGATGGTAAACTGTCGGCTGGAGTTGTCTTTTGTTTCTTTAGTTTTTTCTTCTGTGCAGCCGATGGACCAGCAGCCAACGGCTTGGCCCTTTTCCTGGACAGCGCCTCGCGGGTTTGGCCGTGCAAAAGTATTGTTAGTTTCGGCGTGTTAAAGCCGATGATAGATGGAGCCAGGCCTCCATTTGGGATCCGCTCTGCAGTGTATTGGATTTTGATCCCTGAGTTGCTCTCATGAGGAGGAGAAGAATCGGTTGTCTGCAAAGAAAAGAAAGCATTGGTTAGATATTAAGCGGATAATAGCCGATAGCTTTGAGAGATTGACAAGAGAGAGAAGTACTCACATCAGAGACTGACTCTGGTTGCAGAGTGGTGAGGTACATGGAGGCGTGTTGATGGAAGATCTGTTTTTTAAGCTCAGTCCACCATTTGTCGTAGGCTGCACTTCTCTTGTGGGCTAGCTCCAGTATTGCAATATTTCCGACAGGGGGGCTCTCCATATTCATTAGCCGATCTATCATGATCTTTGAGCTGATCTCTCCTCTCATTTGGATTTTATCGGCATAATAGAAGCTGATTGGCAGTTGTCCAAGGCCAAGTTGCCTACCAGCCGACATGGGATAGTAAAAATCATATGACTTTGTGACATTGCGGCCTTGATGGATCCCAATCGGCAGAATGCATTGAGTGAGTACTATGGTGAAAAGTTCTCTACAATTAGGATATTTGTTTGAGTTCACTTCGTCAAATTTCAATTCAATCGGTAGTTTAAATTCTACACGGTCTTCATAAAAGAACCAAGTCTGATTGTTTTTGACAAAACCATCATAGAAGGATGTGAACTAGTCGGCTAGCAGCTCATCTGTCAACTTCGATCCAGTGTGAACAGCAGCAGCCTCTCCGAAAGATAAGCATCTTCGGGTGGTTATTTCTTCCCCCTCATCATCTTCAACCGGTCCTACTAAGGGAAATTGTGCATCAGCTAGCCGTGGCCATCCAAAGATCTTCTGAGTCAGCAACACTAACCACAGCTGCAGAAACCACTAAGGGCCTCCAGTGCCTATTGTTACATCGGCTGCTATCTTAGCCGATGCCTGGTTCAAGATTTGATAAAGGTAGCCCAAGAGGAACTTGCCTAAGGGGATTTTTGTCTTGTTGACTAGGGCTTCGGCTACCACCTGCCAATTTGCTATTGGACCACAACTGGAGCAACATAAAATGAATTTTTCTAACCACTTCATAAGGAATGTGGCATGCTCTCTAGGGCTGATGGACCCAGTTCCCATATTCATATTAACGTAACCGTTCCAGCCTCCAATAGATTTGGTCTTGAAGGAAAACTGGCCTTTACTGTCCAGCCGATTCGGGTTAGCCGACGACAGTATGTCCAATTCAGTTATCATAAATACGTCGGTTAACGTTGGAGTCATTGGGCCTTGTTGAAAAAGAAAGGCATTGAAAGTATTATTTCAGAAGTAGCAGGCAGTCGATACTAATGGTTCATCTTTAGGCATATCGGCTACAGAGAGGGCTAAACATTGGGCTATGTCTACTTCCTCCCAATGGTTGTGTTTGCTGGCCTCCATTCTCTTATACCAAGAGGGCCAAGATTTATCAATTAAGGGTCAAGACTTAAAAGTACCATTCCAGTGGCCTAGGCTGGGGTTTGATATTCTGTAGGGCATCCTATTGGTTTCGGCAATGATAATGTCAGTTGGGTCCTTATTGCCGATAGGCCCTAGGTAATATCTCTTGTTGTTAATCAGACTCGGAATGGCTATTTGGTGGGAAAGATGCTACAAATGGAAAAGGGGGCAAAATCAAGATTTGCGAAACATAAAATTCAGGTCTACAATTACGAGCAGAAAAAAAGGAAGGATTTAGCCGACGAGACGTACCTCAGCAAACTCGGTGGGAGCAGAGCCGGAGGAAGCAGCGGAGGCCTCCATTAACTTGATGCCGGTCGTCGGAGGAAAGGGGTCACTGCGATGGGGTTGAGAGCGCCGAGGAGATCACCGGAGAGCTCGAGGGCGTTTCTAGCTAGGGCTTTTGGATTGCAAAGATGACGGCATGAGTTTGTTCGGCACGGAAGGGGCATTATTTAAAGAGTTATTGTAATGGCTGAAACAGACTCGACTTAGGTTTTCTCCAAGGATGGGATCACATAAAATCCGCAACATTATCAATATTGCGGACTTGGGGGCATGTGTTAACGACCAAATTTGGTAAGCAAATCCCTAAGTTTGAAGCAAGGATTGAAGCGGAATCAAGGGAGAATTTTGAACCTCAGAGACAAAAGCCAGGGTTGACTTTACCGTTTTAGCTTGTCGTTCTGCCCCTCGCCGGTAGGGCGGTTTTCGCGAAAACCGCCCGGTGATGAACAGTACCATTTTTTGAATTTGGACGTTTTCGTAAGTACTGCGGTTTTTGTTCCTACCGCGCGAAAACCGTTTAGAACTGTGCGGTAAATTGCAAAACCATCACGAAAAATATGTAAATGATGTCAAACAAATTAGGAAAAATACTAAAATTAGTGAATACATATTTATGATATTTACACTAATATATTTGTGTGATAAATTTTACATTAATATGTATGATATTGACATAAGTATGTTTGTATGAAATATCGGGAAACAATAATTAATGTGATGTTAAAAAATGTACTAAAAAATAGGGATAACTATGTATAATATTTACATTAATATATTTGATTGATAAAAATATTTTGTTCAAAGAGATGTAATAAACTTGGTTTCGCCAACTTCACGAAATAATTAGGTTATGAAACGAGAACGAAATATTGGTTAGCATATGTTACAAAGTTGCAAATAGGTCCCATGACAAGATTGGAAATAAACATGGTAAGCGCCCTCATATTTCGCCATCAATTGTTGCAGTCTTCATGACCAAAGAGGTGAGCACGCGCATATTTCGTCCGAGTCCAGCACATAAATAGAGATATGTCAGCATCAATAAATATTTGCCTATAGGACATATGCACAATGATCATACATTCCCCAGCCAACATATCATAAATCTACAACTTCATAATTCACCAACATATGACACAAGTTCTCAACAACACGATTGTCGAAACTTGGTTTCGGCAATATATTTTCTGGGGTCGCAATCGAGATCGCCAAGCACGATGGGTTAGGAGAAGAAGAAGATTTAGACAGGTTCAGGCCCTCTCGAGAGGTAATACCCTACTCCTGTTTCGGTGGATTCGATCCGCCGAGTGTCTTTATTGATCTCGTGATCTAAAGCTGAGAGCTAAAAGCTGAACTCCTATCGGAATATCCCTCAAGGGACGCCCCTTACCCCCCCTTATATAGTCTTGGGAGGAAGGGTTTACAAGTCGGAAACCCTATCTTATTCTAAGTTGGTTTCCTCAATCTTACCAAACCGTGACTATAGGCCGATTGCCTTATCTCTATCGGCAACCGTAACACCTAAGTCAAGTTCGGCCTACAGAGATATAGCAGCGCAATCTATCCCTACCTCCATCGGATAAGCTTGCCAAGTAGATACCCGATTGCCACAATCTCCACAAGAGCCCCGAGTCCTTTTCACCGACGAGACAACTCGCCAGACCAAAGCAAGACTCAACCAAAAATCTCTTTGACCGAGTGCTTTTGGCGCCGAGTGATTCCATCATCTCGCCCGAATCTTCCCGAGTGGCTCCAAAGACTGTGAAGGGCTGGAAAATATATATAAAAATTTCTCAAAAATCAATATCTAGGTGCATCTCCCGATGCACCTAATTATAGGTGTAGCCCCGACTATGTGGTTAGTCAAAAATAGACTAAGCATATAGTCAAGAACTATAAAAAATTATTCTCATGCAGATGCCTAGCTCATGCTAAAGCAATCATAGAAATCTTATTACTCAGCAAGTTCATACTCAACCGAGTGAATTTGCCCGAGTCATCTCAGAACAAATAATTCAATCATCCCTCATGGGAAAAAGGCACTCGGCAAGCTCTTGCTTATCCGAGTGGATTTGCCCGAATAATTTTGGAATAAATATTTTAATCATCCCTCATGGGAAAACAATTTCTTTCAATAATATGAAAAATATGACCAAGTTATTAAATAGCTTTTGCCATAATACTGGTCTCAATCTTATAAAGATCTTCACCAAGGTGGAAAATAAACAGCATTGGTAAGATTACCCAACCAAATACCGAAAAACCAAACAGCCCTTGTTCACCAAGGCAGCTATAAAAACTCAGCTGTTGGTCACCTTCCAAATTGCATCGTGTCATCTTCTCATGAAGTCAGACAAACCGCGGTATGGAAGGATCTTTAAAGGTATTGGGCACTCGGACACGCGCATATTGCCGTGGCAAATCTGCTTAAGCTCATCCGCTTAAGTCCCTAAGGACACGTATCGGACCACACCTTAGCCGGGCCGTAGATTTTCTTATGGGCTCGGCCCACTCACCGAAAACCTAGCGCAACCCTCAAATCTTTCTTATAAAGACACGAGGTCGTCCCCGCCTCTTCGCCTTCCAAACGATTCCCCTTCTCACGCATCGTTCAACACTCACCGCGAAGAACCCTAGGCTTGCGCGCTCCCTGCCCATCCGCCAAGAAGCTCGCTTGCCGTGACAACTAGCTTCGCAGCCAAAACTCCCGCATCCATCGCCCAAGATCTAACCTTTCTCGCCGATCCGCTCCCCAACAACCTCGCTCTCATGGCGGAGGAGAAGAGGATTCCGTTCGACCAATGGGCCACCTCGGACGTGAGGGAATACACCCTCAAGGAGATGGTAAACACGGCGTACTTCCGCCGAAGGAACTTGTGGGATGGCGCCGGCGGCGGGGGAGGACTTCCCGACCCCAAACACCGGTGAGTGGTCGTCTTTACTTCCTTTTTCTATTGTGGATTCAGTCTTCCCACCTCCGAATTCTTTCGGGGCTTTTGGACTATTATGGCCTTCACATCTACCATCCGAACCCCAACTCGATGCTTCACATAGCACTCTTTATTCATGTGTGTGAAGCCTTCCTTGGCATTCTTCCTCATTTCAATCTGTTCCGTCGTATGTTCTACTCCGACACCCCATCCGAACAAGGATCAACCTTGCGTCGTTGGTGGGCAGCTTTCACCTTCGCGGATCCCTCCGCAAAGACTATTTTTCTCTCCCTTGAAATCTTCTAACAAAGGCCGGCATGCGAACCGGTTCTACATCGCAATCTTGAACCCAAATTCTTCCCGCCTTTGTCGGTCTTCCTCCTGTCCCCAAGCCATCTTGGAGCACCGTCCCGTAGCCCAAGAATGGGATGAAGCCAACGATCTACTCGCGAAGATCCCGGCGATGAAGAAGAGGAATCTTCGCGGGGAACAAATCACTCGGCACTTCATTAGGTGCCGACCGGCGCCGATCAAGGAGCGGTCGGCGGCCTTCGAGTATGAAGGTGGAACGGACCCCATCGGGAGGACCCGGATCCACTCACATACGAGACCCCGAAGATCCGAATGTACAAGCTCTTCTCATCCGGGATCTCGCCGAGCGGGCCCTCATACTACAGTCCTTCCATTCAAGCATCCATCGACCTCCTCCTCCGTGAAGCCGATTGGATGCTTCATAGTATCTTCCGATCTTGACGCCTTGTCGTTTAATGTTGCGCTTTCCCTTTTCGCAGAAAACGCCTCTATCACCTCCAAGCCATATAAGGTGGCTCATGATGACGCGCTACGTCGTCCCGTCAAGAAGCCAACCGGCGGGATCAAGATCCAAGCCGATCCGGTCGGGAAGCGGGCGGCGCGAGTGAGGACTCGAACAAGCGCGCAAGTAAAAGGCGGCTGATCATCGAGGACTCGGATGACGACGTCCCAGCTCCTCCGGCCGAGACCCCGCCTCTAAGGCGATCGCCGCGGACCGCACCGAAGATCCGCCGGTCATCCGTAAGCTCCGAAACCAAAATCCCGAGCTCTTTCGCGTAAAACTTTTCTTTATCTTCGCCGTGTTCACTTGTGCGGAGGCCCCAGGACATAGATCCCGCCGGAGGGGGTGAAGGGCCGACCCCGACCGCCGCTCCCGAAGTGCCAAGGCCGTCGAGCCAAAACCCCTGAGCCCGCAACCCAGCGAGCATTCCGAGAAGCATCCTTCTCCTCGAAGGAGAGCCCCTAGGGAGGAGCCCCCGACCGCGCCAGGGTATCCCGACCGGAAACCGCCTGCCGCCGGGAGCCCACTGGCCCGGCCCGAGCGCCCGACCGAGGGTCACTCGGCGCGAGCCCGAAGAAGAAGAAGAGCCCGCCGCCCTACCTAGGCAGGCACCACCGAAACCGGTGAGACTTGCTTCAAACTTCCCTTTGTTCTTTCAATTTTGAATCCTTCATGTCTTCATTGGTCTTTCTTGTTTGCCACCACGGTAGAAGAGATCCCAGTTGCGCCATCGAGACTGGGTCCCTCCGATCGAATCGAGTGGCGGGACTCGAAGGCGAGAGACAGGGCATCATCCTCGATCGGCAAGCCGAAAAGGACGAAAGGGATGCCCTCGTCGAGAGCCCGAATGAGGCGACCCGATCGCTCAACGTAAGCCTTCGTCTTTCTTTTTGATTATATCTTTGTTATCCTTCGCCGATCATTCTTCGCTTTCGCATGCGTAAAGAATATTGCCGCTCAATGGCAAAATCCGAGGTGCTGGAAAAGCCGGTGCCTCACTTAAACTCCTTGGAGGACGTTCAGACACCGAAGGTCACTCGGGAGGAGGCCGCTTCAAGGGAGGCCGCTTTAAGGAGGGAGATCTCGGAGCTCCGGAGGCGAACCTCGACCTCCGCGGATCAATCGGAAGTAAACCCGCCTCTCCAGCTTTATCATGATTCTTTTGTTGATCTTGTCAATTGATAACCTTCTTTCGTTGTAGAAAATTCTTCGGAGGTCCACTCGCTTCAAGTCCAGCTGAAGCGGTCAACCTTGACAAGGCCGAAATGGAGGCCGAATTTGAAGGTAACTTTCTTTGAAGTCAAATCCCGTGTGCTTTTATTTCCGAGTGCCTTGACTGATCTAGGACTCCTTGCAGCTTATAAGATGAAGACCCGAGCCCAATACGACGTCTTGCTTGGGCGGATTAAGTCCAGCGACGAGATACGGGAAGAGGTCGCTAACGCCGCCACGCCGATCTTAACCTCCTTGTTTGATCAAGGAGTTGGGGCCAGCTCGGGGCCAATCGAGATCTTCGACAAGCTCCCTGGCTCCCGAGCGATATCGAAGAACATCACCGAAGCGCACTAACATGGGGGCTGGTTCGGCTCTTGCACGTACTGTCCCTCTACCCCGAGTGGATATTCATTCAATCGGGAGGGCTTTGCTGAGAGGACAACAGATGAGCAGGCCTTAGATATGCTCAGCGAGGCGCAAGAGGCGGCGAAGAAGATCTCTTTAAATGTAGTAAACAATTTTAAACTCTGAACTGTATTTTGACTTTGCTTTGTAGATATCATGTAACCGTGAAACTCGACGTGGAATCTTTGTGACTATTTTTAGTTTATTTATGTCAATGCCTTGATTCGAGCCTTTGCGTGAAATTTCTTAAGTAGTTTTCGTCGGCTGTCATCAAGCCTAGGCTCGATTAGGTCATCGGAAAACTCTCGTCCTTAGACACCGAGCTCGAGTCGAAGAACATTAAACAATGATAAACCAAATTGTGCACAAAAATTTGATGAGGAAAATTCGAGCTTTATTGATATGTGTATCCCGACCGCTAGCTCAAGAAGTCATCTTGCTTGAGGTTGGCAAAGGAAAACATGAGGCCTTAGCCAAATTAGGCGTAAAACCGCCGAAGATGCTCGATGTTCCAGAGTTCTCCACCATGGACCCGTCTTCGCGCTTTAGCCGGTAAGCACCGGCCGAGTCACTTCGGCGATTATATAGGGTCCTTCCCATAAGGGAGATAACTTGTGTCGGTCTTTGGTGGTCCGGATCTTGCGTAGGACCAGTCGCCAACAATGAAAGCTCGTGCTCGCACGTTGCGACTGTGGTATCTTCCGAGCCCTTGAAGGTATTTGGCCGACCGGATGAGGGCCGCCTCGCGGGCCTCTTCCAATCGGGTGAGGTCGTCCACTCGGCCGATGTCGTAGCGTTCATCGCGAAGCCGCGGACCGGAGGGACTCAAACTCCATCTCGCTTTGGCAACATGGCTTCGCGTCATAGACCGAAAGAAAGGAGTTTGGCCGGTGGCCCGACCGGGTGTAGTTCGCAGCGACCATAGAACCGAGGGAAGTTCTTGGACCCACTTGCCAGCGTAAGGGCTTAGCCGGTCGAAGACGTGAGCCTTGATGCCTTGAAGGACCATGCCGTTTGCTCGCTCGACTTGCCCATTGCTTTTGGGGTGAGCTACCGATGCGTAGCGATTTTGATTCCAAAGTCTTCGCAGAATTCCTTGAAGATGCCTCCCGTGAATTGAGTCCCGTTATCGCTATGATTCCGTTTGGGACGCCGAAGCGGTGCACGATGTTGAGGAAAAAGTCTCGTGCTTTGTCAGCAGTGATTGTGGCAACCGGCTTGGCTTCAATCCACTTGGAGAACTTGTCGATTGCGACGAAGAGGTGTGTGAAACCTCCTGGAGCTTTCTTGAAAGGGCCAACCATGTCCAGCCCCCATACCGCGAACGGCCAGGAAAGCGGGATTGTTTGGAGTTCCTGGGCCGGGACATGGGTTTGTCGGGCAAAAAACTGGCAGCCTTCGCAGGTTCTTACGACTTTTTCCGCGTCGGAGACCGCGGTGAGCCAGAAGAATCCTTGCCTATAAGCTTTGCCGACCAGAGTGCGTGCTGCCGCGTGGCTTCCGCATATGCCCGAGTGGATATCTTGGAGTAATTGTTTCCCTTCTTCGGGTGTGATGCACCTCATTAGAATTCCAGAGGGGCTCCTCTTGTATAGATCGGAGTCGACCATGACGTACGCTTGGCAACGACGCCGGACGCGTTCTGCTTCATCCCGGTCATCCGGCAGCTCTTGCTGAGTTAAGAATTTGATGAGCGGCGTCCTCCGCCAGGTATCGATCATGGTGACTTCGTTCGTGGTTTGTTCGTTGAGAGCCGTCTTAGCCGTGATCGTTGGCTCGTAAAGATGTTCGACAAAGACATCTGTTGGAGCAGCTTCGCGCTTGATCCGAACCGTGCTAGCTCATCGCGCCTTCGTTGTTATGTCTCGGGACATGTGAGAGTTCGAGCCCGTCAAACTTGTCCTCAAGCTTGCGGACCTCTTGTCGGTAGGCCTCCATAGTGTCGTTTAAGCAGGACCAGTCTTTCATCACTTGATTGACGACCAGCTGGGAGTCGCCTTTCACAATAAGCCGACGAATCCCGAGTGAGTTTGCGAGGCGCAGTCCGTGTAAAAGAGCTTCGTATTCGGCGACGTTGTGTGATGCGGAGAAGTGAAGGTGAAGGACATATCTTAGCCTTTCCCCAGTCGGGGAGATAAGCACAACTCCTGCTCCCAAGCCAGTGATCCTCTTGGATCCGTCGAAGTGCATGGTCCAATGTTGGAGGTCTTCCCGAGGTACGTGTTCTTGCTGTTCAGTCCACTCGGCCAGGAAGTCCGCTAAGGCTTGTGACTTAATGGACGTTCTGGGCTTGAAAGTCAAATCCAGCGGCATCAGTTCCAGGGCCCACTTGGCGATGCGCCCGGTTGCCTCGCGGTTGTGGATGACGTCGCCGAGTGGAAAAGAGGTGATGACGGTGACCGAGTGACCCTGAAAGTAGTGTGCCAATTTCCTCGCGGTTATTAGAACACCATAAAGCAATTTTTGTACCTGGGAGTATCGGACTTTGGCTCCTGCCAATACTTCACTGACAAAGTAAATTGGTCTTTGAATCTTCTGGGCCCGTCCTTCTTCTTCTCGTTCAACCACAAGGACCGTGTTGACCACTTGGTGAGTGGCTGAGACGTACAGCAAGAGGGGTTCCTGGGGCTGAGGTGAAGCCAGGACGGGTGGCGTGGTAAGGAATTCTTTGAAATCTTCAAAGGCCTTGTCAGCTTCTGTGGTCCACTGGAAGTCGTCTGTCTTCTTCAGCAGCCTGAAGAAGGGCATGCCTCGTTCGCCGAGTCGGGATATGAAACGGCTTAGTGAGCTTTTGGACATCTTTCTGATTACTCGGGGGCTTCATGTTTAAGATGGCGTTGATCTTTTCTGGGTTTGCTTCAATGCCGCGATGTGATACCATGAAGCCGAGCGCTTGTTCGATGGGACGCCGAAGGTGCACTTCTCCGGTTCAACTTCATTCGAAGGCCCGGATGTTTGCAAAGGTTTCTTCTAAGTCGGCGATCGTCTTCTTTCGCTTGGTCTTGATGACAACATCGTCGACATAAGCTTCAACGTTTTTGCCGATCTGCGTTTGGAAGCATCTTTGGATCATGCGTTGGTATGTAGCTCCGGCGTTCTTCAGCCGAAAGGCATGGTGATGTGCGCAGGCCCCGAACGGCGTGATGAAAGATGTCTTCAAGCGTCGGATTCTTTCGATCGATCCGGTGATAGCCCGAGTAACAATCCAAGAAACTCGGAGTTCGCAGCCGGCCGTTGAGTCGACGACTTGGTCGATGCGAGGCAGCCCGAACGGATCTTTGGGGCAGCTTTGTTGAGGTCGGTGTAATCGACACACATGCGCCATTGCCCGTCTTTTTGCGGACCAGACTGGATTGGCTAACCGGCGGGATGAAGGACTTCTTTAATGAAGCGCAGCCAAGAGCTTTGCGAGTTCTTCTTTGATCGCGTCTTTTCGATCCCGTGCGAACCTCGCGTAATCGTTGTTTTATTGGTTTGGCGTCATCTTCGACGTTCAAAGAGTGCTCGATCACCTCCCTAGGAATTCCGGCATATCGATGGTTTCCAAGCAAAAACATCTTTATTATTTTGGAGGAAGGTGACGAGCGCGCTTTCCTATTTAGGATCTAGGTCGGCGCCGATCACATAGCTTTGGAGGGATCGGACGAATCAAGGGAGATCTTCTTGGTCTTGGCGTCGCCGGATCCCGATTTGGCTATCTTCTTCGCGGGACTTCGCCCTCTCGCCGAAGTGGATGCAGCCAATCGGACTTCTTGTTGGCCACGTAATCTCTCGCGAGATTGGGCCATGTCGCAGCTCTCCTTGTCGCAGTGAAGGCTTGCTTCACATCGCTGCGAAGAGTGATGACGCCGTTGGGACCCGGCATCTTCATGCGAGAGGTAAGTGTAGTGAGGGATTGCCATGAACTTGGCAAGCGCAGCCTTCCGATGATGGCATGATACGCCGTTTCAAGTCGGCCACCTCGAAGGTGACGTTCTCCGTTCGGAAATTCTCTCGGGCTCCGAAGGTGACTGGGAGGGAGATATGCCCGAGTGGAGTTGAAGATAGCCCCGGATAACTCCGTGGAAGGGGCCGAGCTTGCTTTGAGTTCGGACCTTGGGATCTCGCATTTCATCCATGGTCTTGGCAAACAGATATTGAGGGCGCTGCCCCCATCGATGAGGACGCGCTTAAGCTCGATGTTGCGGACCACGGGGTCCAGGATGAGTGGATATCGTCCCGGTGGACCACTCGGTCGGGATGATCCGAGTGGTCAAAGGTGATGGCCACTTCCGACCATCGCAGAATCGAGGGACTTCAGCCGAGCCGCGTTGACCTCTCGGTCGCTTAGCTTTTGTTTCCTCTTGGATTCATAAGCTAACGGGCCCCCGAAGATGTGGTTGAGCTCTCCCACCGGATCTTGAAAAGGTTCGGCATTTTCAACCGCGTTGTTCTTCTTGGCGCCGGACGGGCCAGCCTCGTCGCGGCTTCTTGTTGAGCTGCGCCGCGTCGTTTCAAAACCGCTTGTAGATAAAGCAGTCCTTTGCCGCGTGCTTGTGATTCGGATGGTGGGTGCACCGGGCGTTCATGATGGCGTCGTAGGCGGCGACTCGGGACGGCGTTGAGTATTGGAGGTTGCGGCCACTGTGTCTTGGATCGGCGCTTGCGATCTTTCGGGCCCGGTTGCCGTTGTTGCCGCCATCCTTCTTAGGATTTCGGCTTCCTCCCGCTTGCTTGTCCTCTCTTCTCGTCAGCCGGTCTTGACGGACGGCCTTGATGGCGTCGTTTGATTTGGCGTATGAATTCGCCGTCTCAAACATCTCGCTTCACCGTCTTCGGTGGCTTGCGTCCGAACTTGCCGATAAGCGCTCATCACGGACTCCCTTCGGAAGGCGGCGATGATGATGTCATCGGTGATGTTCGGGATCTTGTTGCGCTTCTGAGAAGTGACGAATGTAATCCTTCGAGGCTCGTCCACTTCCGGATGACATTGTAGAGGTCGAAGTGTGTGCCGGGCCTCTCGAAGGTGCCTTGGAAGTTGGCGATGAAGTGGTCCTCGCCCGCTCCACGAGCCGATTGAGCCTCTTGGCAGGCCGGTGAGCCAATTTCCGGCCGAGTTTGCGAGGGCCACGGGCGGTAGTTGGCCATGGCTTTGTTGTCGCCACCGCGGCTCGGATGGCAAGAGTATATACAGCTAACCAAGATTCGGGTCGGTTTTGCCATCGTACCTTTCTATCCCTGTTGGCTTAAAGCCACTCGGCCAATGCACTCGGCGGAGCTCCCGAGTGAAGGCCGGTACTCCATCGTCGCCGCTATCGGTGATCCCCTCCGATCTTCCCGAGTGCGACGGTCCGCGCTCTTGGTAGCGGCGGTCGAGGACTTCCCGCAGATCACTCGGCGGGGTCTTCGTTGGCTGGTTGGGTAGCCGGAACTGTTGCGGCGGACTCGGTGGTGGACGGGTGGACGTCCATGTCGTTTGTGGCGGGAGTCGACCGTCTGTCGTTTGTGGCGGGAGTCGACCGTCTGCTCTTGGTGCCTCGGGGTGGACTCGGGAGGTGGGCCTCTTGGCCTAGTTGACGACCGAGCCGGCTCGGGCCTCCGTAGTCTCCCGACCTTAGGGGTGAGAGCCGGCTCTTGTCGGTGTTTCGCCACGGATTCGCCGGCCTTCTTGCCGAAGTGGTGGGAGGGCCGTTAGCCGTGGCAAGCAATGATGGTCTTGATCTTATCAAGTATAGGAGTCACGTTGGCCGGAGCCGTCTCCATGACGGTATCCAAGAGCGTGAGTGTGGCGACAGCGTTCTGTTGTGGCGTCTGGAAGACATTGGTGTTGCGAACCCGTGTTTGGAGGATGGCCTCCTGGGCAGATCGTCCGGCTGCACGCAGATCCTGCTTCCTTTTGTCAGCCTCGTCTTTGCGTTGTTTGTCCTCCTCGGCTGTCTTGCGCTCAAGCTCCATTCTAGCTCGCTCCTCTTCGGCAAGCCTTCGGCCATGGCTGAGTCGGACTCATCCGGCTCGGCCATGAGGACGTCGAAGCACTTCGGCTCGCAGATCCATGGGGGTCGGAGTTGTCGGCTTCGTCGAAGGGATGCCGTAGAGATTGTCGGCCGGCGGAGCCGAGGTATCCGTTGAGCTCGAAGATGAGCAGGAGCCAAAGGACGGGAGGATGACAAGCAACCTCCCTTGATCCCGGGAAATCCGGATCCGGATCGCTCCATCCGAGTCGGAGCTTGGGGATTAGGCTCCTCCGAGTGGATCCTCACCAACTCGGGAGAGCGGTTGATCGTAGATCTTGGCGACGTTTGGTAACCCAAACGGCACCGAGAGGTCTTCACTGAGTAGATTGCTTCCGTCGGGGAGGCAAGAAGATTGGCGCAGATCTCGGCGGAATCCGGTAATCCGAATGGCGCCGAGTGAAGTCCGTCGTCGGAGAAGGTGGATCGCATCTTGGTCTTCAAGATGTTGTCGAAGATCTCGGCGCTGTTGGGGAGCCCGAACGGCACCGAGTGGGTCTTTCCCTTCGACTGGTTCGAATCCGAGTCGAAGGAGGAGTCGTCGAAGGAGTTGGCGGCGAAGTCGCCGAATCCTGAAGGAGATCCCATCACGCTTGTCGGCGAGATTGTTGAAGAAGTCTCGACGCGCGGCCCCCTACCTGGCGCGCCAACTGTCGAAACTTGGTTTCGGCAATATATTTTCTGGGGTCGCAATCGAGATCGCCAAGCACGATGGGTTAGGAGAAGAAGAAGATTTAGACAGGTTCAGGCCCTCTCGAGAGGTAATACCCTACTCCTGTTTCGGTGGATTCGATCCGCCGAGTGTCTTTATTGATCTCGTGATCTAAAGCTGAGAGCTAAAAGCTGAACTCCTATCGGAATATCCCTCAAGGGACGCCCCTTACCCCCCTTATATAGTCTTGGGAGGAAGGGTTTACAAGTCGGAAACCCTATCTTATTCTAAGTTGGTTTCCTCAATCTTACCAAACCGTGACTATAGGCCGATTGCCTTATCTCTATCGGCAACCGTAACACCTAAGTCAAGTTCGGCTTACAGATATAGCAGGCGCAATCTATCCCTACCTCCAGTCGAATAAGCTTGCCAAGTAGATACCCGATTGCCACAATCTCCACAACGATTCACATAGGACACGAACATATCACATAGTCACAATGCAATTAACATATAATGTAAAAGGAAGGGAGAGGATACCTTAATGGTTGTGGATGTGCAGTCTATTGATTCCAATGTCTGAAAGCCAACGAATATTCGTCGGTGGACATTACCATTAGCCCATTAGTTCGGAGCAACTCCGCCTTGTACTCATTCCAAGTCTATCCAGTCCAAGCAGCGGTGGTTTGCCACTAGCTATAGAGTTGAGCATACCACTGGGGCTCTTGCCACTCGTACACCCAAGTGACAGGAGGACTGTCAGCCACTCTCGGTTTAGGGTAGCTGTAAGTTAGATAACCACTGTCCACACTAGATGAGCTATAGTCGGTGCAGCTCGATTGCGACGAATACTCTGGTCATATACCGGTCGGATATTGTCCCCCATGACTCATTGTAGTGTGCCGTGGAGATGTCAAAGCTTCATAAGGGCCATGATCTGTGTCCTGAGTTGCATGGGTGAAGTAAGTCTCACCTGTTGAGTGGTAGATAGGAACGATTAGAAAGAAATGATGTGTTCAAATCAATTTATTAACAATTGCAAATTTAGTACAGTACCTATGAAATGGATCGGAGCCATAGGAGTTTAACCACCCTGTTGAGATGATTGTTGTGTCCTAGGTGCGGTAGTGGCAGCTTGTCCACCAGCATTGCCTCCATCATCCCCATCACCTCCTTCATCATCGTCTGAATCATCCTTGGACGATGGGCTGCTTTCCGTAGAGTCGTCGCTGAGGACAGTTTTTGATTTTTTTTTCCCTTTAGTCGTTGAAGGACCCTTCATTGTCTTTCTTTTTCCAAGGTGGGTGGCCCTCACATTCCTATCCGCCCATTGGCGAATGGAAGAATCCCCTGTGACCTTCTGCAAATCATCCTTGTCTATTTGGTCCACCACAAGCTGAGATGGAAGTGGGGTCTCACCTCCGTCGGAGTCTTCGTCAAGCACAGGGTCAGCATTTGATCTACCATTGTCCATCCATGCCTTGATGTTGTTGTTTCTCTCATAGAATGAAAGATCCGCAAGTTTCTGAAGCGGGTCGTCGTCGTCAGGTTTGAAGTAGCCTCCGGCCTGCTTAATCCTCAGGCGGAGGTTGTAATTCATGTAGACCAGCTTGTTTAACTTTTTGTGAGTTAGCCTATTGCGGACCTTGGTATGGATGAGTGCGAACGTACTCCAGTTACGTTCGCATCCACTAGATGAGCAACAGTGGGAAACAATTCATAGCGCAAGCTAACGTAAGGTTGGCGTATCCGATCCAAACATTAGCCACCATTGTGCTGCACATGGACATAAGTGTCGTTAGTTACACGTTATGTAAATGAAAGAACGCATTACACATTGACAAAATTGAATTGTGAGTTTGACTTACAATGCGATGTCTTTCTGTCTAAAGCCATCGTCTCTGCTAGGGGCTTGCTAAATTCCCCCATCTTTCAACTATAATACTCCACCTCATGCAAGGCCGTCGCCGCTGTATTGACATCGGTCATCCACTCGAAGACCTTGCGTAGGCCAATAAAGCATTGATCCGTCGTAACTAATCCGTAGTGCATCCTTGGACTCAAGGCAGATGCTGCAAAATTCAATCGACATGTAAGTGTATATGAGATTGTATACATAGTGGAAAAATAAAAAGGTAGTAACCACGTACATGCCCACATGAGAGTGTCCTGCACGATGTCTTGCAGACGTCGCTTGACAATAGAGCTGTACAACGTGTACTTCGACATGTCGTTTACAAATAAGCTTTCGCATTTGCCTTTCAAAATTTCAAATCGCATTAAGAACTCACTCATGTTGGTATTTCATCTTGATCAACGAATCGAAGCAATGAATAGAGTGGTTGCATAGCTTCAACCACATACTCCAAACCTTCCCACCACTCCATGCTAGAGAGGCACCCATGGGCATATCGACCTTCCACAGTCGCAACGAATTTACTATTCAAAAAACTTGGACAGCCAACCCATTGCAGGAACTGGGTTTTTTCTTTCGGAAGCTATCGAGGAACATGCAATTTGTTCCGAATCGGGTGATGTTCACCTAACAAGCTCTCCACCGATGGCCTCTTTCATCATAGTGTGTAGTTTAGTGTGGTTATACAACCACCGACATATCTTTCTAGCACTCTCAATTACCGACGTATGCTCAGGAATTTTTCCTATATCTTCTAATGCCAAATTTAATGTGTGTGCCACACAAGGTTGCCAAACTATATGAGGATATTCTTGCTTTACCAATTTGCATGCCTTCTTGTAGTTTGCTCCGTTCTCCGTGATAATTTGAACAATATGCTCAGAGCCAATGTCACAAAATACCTTTCTTATCTCCTACATCAATAAATATAATCAAGTAAGCACTCTTCAATTGTTGCAACATTACATTAATAGATGTAATGTGATGCTTACGGTTTGTAAGTTGACGGCGTCCTGGCTGAATGAAGTTGCATCCACAGACTTATGAAAAAACATCGTGCCATTACAATAGATCAAAAAATTGATCACTTCCATTCCAATAGGTCCAGTCCATGAATCGCACATGAGGGTCACACCATATGTTGGCCAATCCTCCTTGAACTTCTCATATTGCTTTTTCACGTCTGCCACAGTTGTGTCAAGGTACTTGTCGTTGATATCACGACCAGTTGGCGATAGGATCCCTTCTCCTGCATTGCATAGATGATCTAATTTTTCATCGCACATACAGTAAGTAAATGTTTGTAAAAATAAAACGTAGGAAACAATTACTAACCCCACTTCTGGGTTTCCTTAACAGCACTAACAAAGTACGGATTGTCCGCTTGCCGTGGAGCAATGTCGGTAGTGTAATAGAACTTCACCCACGCCGTTCCAATAGCATCCTTAGCTAACTTTTCCTTCTTAGACCACCAACTTGTGTCAATCCTAGGCTGCATCGTTGACCTTGAAGCAGCGATGTTATAATCTCCCACACGCTGCGAAGGTACTTCTCTAGTTGAAGCTGACCGCCTCATAAAATCAGTTATGGTTACTTCCACCCCTAGATGACTGCCTTGTTGATCGGGAAGGTGCGGCTTGGCCACTTCCACTTCCACCTCCATGTTCGTACACACCTCCTCTTCCTTCCACATCCCTTCTCTACTCTGCCTCACGACGCGATGCTGCCAACGCCGCCTCCATCTGCTCTTCCTCGTCAGCATCTGCAGTTAAATGAGTATATCTTCTTGCAGATGCATCCTCCTTTATTGACTTCTCAAGTTTTCGTTCATCGAAAGCCTCGGCCATTCTGTCTAGGTGTCGGCTAAAGAAATCCCTTATATCGGGTGGAACTGCGGTGCAATACTTTACTCCCACGTACCGATGAGCCAAATGGTACTTAAATCTTGTAGCTCCCCCCATTCCTCTTCGTACCACAATATTTGCAACGGAAACCATCACCATTCTTTGCTCCATGTTGCCACACGATGTCTTTGTTTGTCATGTCGACCCTAAAATGGAGAAATTAACATGTAACGCACGATGTCACTCAATATATATAACCATATATATGTTTGAAAATTTACAATTGAAAACTAAAAATGTAACATGCACTATATACATTGAAAATTGAACATGTTCCTTGCTTATGTCCAAAGTATTAATTTGGACAACCCAAAACATAAACATATACATGCATGTGTCTATAAATGAAACGATTAATTTAAATTATAAGTTAGTAATCACTAAACATAAACATGAACATAAACATATAAATGGATACAATGGTTAGTAATCACTAAACTTATATGTACATAAACATATAAGTTAGTAATCACTAAACATATAATATGTACATGTACATATAAATGAATTTCAATCATTTTATAATGGTCTTTTCTATGGGTACAATGGTATGATTTAAAATAAGTTTAGTGATTACTAACAAATGTATCATTTATATGTTACATCAATAAAATTATAAAATTAATGTACACAATTTTAATTTATATGTTACATTAATATTGTTGGTTACATTAATATTGTTGCTACAAATTTTATTCTATATGAGAAATTATATGTCAAAGTTTTAAAAACATTGCTGAGTTTGTACTACTTTCTTTCTTCTTCCTACACGCGAAAAACTTCTCTACCGCGACGGAAGCCACGCAAAACGGCCACGGTTATCGCCATCTACCGTGCGGCAGGCCGCTCCTACCTTGTCGTCGTCTACCGCGCGAACACCGACCAGATCCAGACGAAAATCGAGCAACCTACGACGAAAATCGTGCGCAACGAAGGATAAGATAACCCGTACCTGCTGTCGCGGTTATCGCGCGTGCCGCCATGGTAACCGCCGCTAACCGAACGGCTTCGGCCTCGGCGGCGACGGTTCGGCCAGATCTGGCGTCGGCTTGCAAAAGACCCTACCTAGAAATGCGACACAACAAGACCAAAGCACTGGTTGCGGCATGAAAGGGTGGAAGAAGGAGATATTTTGGGATTGGAAAGGTGATGGGCCTCAACGGGCCTGGATGAACACTACCAGAAAACAGTGCGGTTTTCCTTTTTCTTTTTCCCGAAACATATAATGATTTTTAAGCGCCAAAAACTAGTGTATTTTCATGTACAAAAATTACCATAATTCTTGTCAAATCGAGATCTAATTGATGTATTTTTTTCAATGAAAGTCTCCAAAATTTTTGAATTTTCACGAAATTCATCAAATCCTTTCGCGCCACTACTGTATCGTTACCACGCGGTAAGGACGAAAACCGTGGCGCGCAGTGAAGACGAACCCCGACGTAAGCCGTGCCTACGAGTCCGACCGCCTAAGGAGCCACTACCGAGTTCGAGCCTGACAGATAGCCGATAGCCGATTCCGATTGAGAGAAACGGATGGGACCAATCCCGGAAAGAAAGCGTAAAGATAATTATTGGATTCGGTTTTCAAGTGCTTTGAAGATATTGCCATCTACGGATAACGTCCTACAACGATAATTGTATCTTTAAATTAGGATATTTTTATATGGTTTCCTTATAGATAATGTCGGTTTGTTTAGAATATTTGTAATCTAATCTGTAATTGAAATCGTGTCCGTTACGGACTCGTTGTATATCTGGGTATAAATATGACCCGAGACCATGTAATTAACAACACACAACTCAATACAATCTCGGCGCATCGCCACCTTTTGTTTTTACTTTCAATCTCGACAAGTTCTTGCCTCGCCTTACGGCTGCATCGGATTTCGATCTCCAAGCAAGGTAATCTCTTGTTATAAGCGGTTTGTGCTATCGGGGTTAGTGCTTTCATCATCATGACACTCTGATCTTGATGCTACGAATTGGTTAATTTATCATATACGACATATAATTTAGATCAATGTCTAGATCTATCTTATGATCGGCTAGCGTTTCCCTAAAGACAACAGCCAACAGAGCTAGATCTAGAGGTTGATTTAGGTTATATGGCGTATCCACCATCTTGAAAGGTTTTCATTAGTCTATATAGATCTCATGCTTGTTTTTGTACTTAATGTTGCATCAGCTTGATCTATTAAGTCGCTTTTAGAATCATACAGATCTATTCGGGTCAATGACTGCTATTAGAGATATTATCGAGGTTTCAGCTGATCTTTCCTGTTTTAGCCATCTTATATGTTTTATTACTGATAGATGTGTTAAAGCCATCTTTTATATTAAGATCTTATTCTAGTTAAATCTGCTGAGCCTGGTATCAATCTGTTAAGTCATATTAACAGTCGATTGATCCTTGTTTAGTATATTTAGCTTAGAATAATATCTTGATATAAAACTGTATCGGAGTACTAGCCGATTCACGTTAGATCTACAACATCGGCTAAGTTATAAATATATATAATTGTTGTTCTAATACATTTTTAGACATAAGTGATTTATACTCTCTCGGTATACTACCGATATATCCTAGTCACTTAGTCTAAACATGTTTTGAAATAGTAGTTATGTATTATGAATATCTACAACCGATCGAGTAGGATCTAATCATAATTTGATTATCTATTCTTTGTTTCTTGTTGGTTACTGTATCAAACCAACTGGCGCGCCCTGCAAATCACCAAAGGCGATTCAATTTGGACCTGCACTAGAGTTAAGCAGACCTCTCAGGCCAGTGCGTCGAAAATTTCTCATCAACAGGACGCCCAAGAGGGTTTTCAGCCGACAATTCGTCATCTCCCGCCGTGGCACCTTGGGGTGCTCGACGGCGACCAAGTTCCACCCAGAGCTTTTGAGGATTTCCCTCACCATCCACCACCGCCTCGGTCAGTCCATGATCGCTTGGGTGGCCTCGGAGAAGAGGACGAGCAATGGAGTGGCCAAGACTCGAAGGAAGAGGATGATGGGTGTAGTCGCCGCCCGGGCCGCACCGGCAGGCGTCACCAGGGAGCGGGTCGCCGCTTTCAGGGCATGGCCACATCCGATTGGGGGCAAGAGGATGAAGACGACCGTGACGGCGAAAAGGATGTGCCGCGGGCCAGCCGTGGCCGTGGCCGTTTCAAGAAGGGGGCAACGACCACCCCCGACCGAACCATGAAGAGCGACGCAGGGATCACGACGACGATGATAGTCGCGGCCGGGGCCCAGCCGGGGCCACATTAACTGGAGGGCGCAGGACAAGCCCCACCGCCGCGAACACACCAGATCCCCAAAATGCTGGAACAGGGAGACGGGGGCCAGAGCGGTGGGGGCAGACGTCGGCAACTAGTTGGGGTAGAAGCGGGCAAGCTGAATTTGCTCGGCAACAAGGAAATGCACGAAAAGGTAGGGGAATTCCGTTTGTTGTATGCGTTGCACAACCCCTCCTTGTCCTTGCAGGCACCGCAGTCACCTCCGAGAGCCGGCAATGGCCAGAGGATCGTGCTCATGAATCCGGTGGTCGCCGAGGGGAATGAAGCTTGGTCCGCACACATTTTCCGGGACCCACCCCTCGCGTGATGTCACGCCGTAAATTCACACCAGAATTTCTGCAGCTAATTTGTGCATTTCACCCTCGTCCGGCATCACCGAGGTACACAAATCGACGTTATTGATAATACGTAATCCTCGTCTTAGAAACAGTATAAAAGAGTTACGTAAATGCAGCGGAAAGGAAAATAAAACTGACTTAAACTAAACTTGACACGAGCGAAGCAGAACGCCAACACCACAGCTAAACCTTGACGAGAACAAGCCTACACCTCCTCGGAGACCTCGATCTCAACCTCTAGCACCGAAGGGGAAAAGAAGCAAGGTGAGTACAACCACCGTACTCAACAAGTCACACCTAAAAAGGGACATGATGCAAGATAAATAACAAGGAAAGGTTAAGGGCTCAATTTGCATAAACAAGCATTTGCGAGAATATAATAACAATATTTGAAGACAAGAAAATAGTAGTAATATTTAAGCAAGATTAAATAAACACTGTCCAACGCTCGAACCACGTTGCAACAGGCCCATCCATCCACCTGCACTAGTCATGCTTCAACATTTCATTCAAATAAATAAATGAGACTAATCAAGGTGAATCTGGTTGATCGCCCGTAACCGTGGGCACGGCTATTCAAATAGTTTTTACTCTGATCAGAGGTGTAATACTGTACCCACAAGACACAATCCCACAACACGTTACAGTGCGCCTGCACCACCATGGTGCCCTGGAAAGGAACCGTGACAGACCCTTCACATAACCCCTCTAGTCAATCGTACCACACCAAGGTTTCGCCCCCATTCCCATCGGGCAATGGGCAGCCCCCTCTAGTGCCGCGGTGAATCCGGAAGCTGATCAACCCTTAAAACCGGGGCCAACCCAACTCCATCACGCCCACCCTCTCTGGGATACGTCAACTAGAGACAGCTACGCTACAGACCCAGCCATTACCCATGCTGGCTTGTGGTATGCACGGCATTTCTTCCAGGATTTCCCGAGAACCGGTCCTTAATCGTCATGAGCACGCTAACCAAAGTCCAACCATGTGCTCACGACCCACCTTTTTCATAATTCAATATTATTAGAAACAGGATCACAACTTAACATCATCCGAGAGTTAACTTTTAGTAATAAACTTGATTAGTGTGATTCCCTTAAGTGAGCTAGTTGCGCTAAGCATAACTAAGCAAACCTTAAGCTATCATCTAGTCACATTGAACCCCAAGTTATCAATGGTATAAGGTAAACAATCCTATGGTCGAGTACAATAGGTATAAACATCCCATGAAATGACATTCTAAAACATATGCAGTATTTGAAAGAAAAAGAGATATTTACATAAAATAGGTACAATATGGTCAATGTAAGGTATGACTTGCCTTGCTCTGGAGACTGAGGAACCTCGGCGACTACTTCGAAGAGAACGGGCTCGCCGGAAAACTCGGGATCTACACGACAAACAAAGCACTCAATAAACACCCTAAAAAGTCTACTAAAACAACACTGAAAAGTATTTTTAATGGGTTCTTCGCATTTTTCTGGATTTAATGAAATTTGAATGGGCTAAAACGGAGCTCGGATTCAAAAGATATGAATTTTAGAAGTTTAATTGTGATTTTTAAACTAAACAAAAGATTAAAATATTTATTGCGCAATTAAGCCCCGGTGACGCAAGCATGGCAAGCAAGCGTAGGGCCGACGTCGGGGCGCAAGCGGCCGACGCAGCGGCGCGGCGCGGTCCACGGTGGACCGAGTCCACGGCGGCGGCGGAGGAAGCGGCACGTGGCGCGCATCGGGGGGCGGCGTCGATCGGACGGCGACGGCTTGCGCGCGAGAGGACGGTTCGGATCTGCCCGATCCGAAGGATCGGACGGTGCGGATCGCGGTTAGGGTTAGGGTTCGGGCGGCGGCCGAAAGTGGACACGCGGCAGCCATCCGGCGTGCGGCGACCGGATCGAACGGCGACGGATCGGGCGTGATCGGACGGCGCGGATTCTCCCGATCCGACCGATCGGACGGCCCAGGAAGCGGCGCTAGGGTTAGGGTTTTGGGCGGCGGCGAGCTCGCCGCCGGCCATGCGCGCGCGCGGCCGCCCGATCTCCGGCGGCACCGGCGAGCGGAGGAGGGTGTTGCGGACGCGGAGTCCACGGCGGAGAGCGGAAACGATGCGCGCGGAGCGGCTCGGGAGGCAACCCGAAAAACCGAAAAGAAAAAGGACGGCGGCGCACTCACCGGCGTTGGAGAAGACGGCGATGGCGACAGCGGATTTAGGGCTAGCTCAGGGGAACAATGGGGAAACGTGCGGCGGCGAAGGGGAGTTTTATAGGGGCACAACGGGACCGAAACGAGCACGAAAACGGCGCGGATTTGTCGCCGTTGTTCACGGACTCGGAGAGAGGGAAACAACGGCAACGGATTTCTCGCGGATAGGGTTACCATCGGGCGCGAGGGTTGCGAAGATGGATGCGGCGTTGCGAGATTGGGTCCGGCATGGGTCCGACGTGGCTCGGATTCAAACGGAAAGGAGCGGAGCGGCGCGCGCATGGCGGGGCGCGGCCCGCAGCCGGCCGGCGCGCGGGCGGGGGACCTGACAGGCGGGACCCACCTGTCGGTGCCTCGCGGGCGAGGGAGACTCCGTGGACTTGCGCGACGCGGCGGGTGTTGCGGGCCTCGGCCCACGACCAGCTGGGCGCGCGCGGGCGACTTGGGCCGGGGAGGGACCGGCCGGCGGCCAAGAGAGAGCGGGAACACTGTGCGGCCGTACGGAAAAGAAAAGAAAAAAAGAAAAAGGATTTTTGGGGGCTTAATTAATTCCTGATTTCTTATTTAATTGATTAAAAATACTTAGAGTGCTCTAAAAATTCCAGTAAAAATCCTGTTAGCGTATTTTGACATGCAGAATTCAAGAAAAATCCTACCATGTCATTTCCATTTATTAATTTCATTTTAAAATTATTGGTTGGCTCCAGGTTAATTCCAGAAATTCTGATTATTTCAGGGTAAATTATTTAAATGAATTAGGGAAAAACCCAGGGTGTGACACGTGAGTCTTCTCGAGAATCACTGATGCCATCTTGCCGGCGTCGCTCCAGCAAGTTGAGCAAAGTCTTCTTCGATTGGAGCTCAAGTCGGAAAGGTCGCAGCTTGAGGTAGGCGATGGCGCAAACGATGTGCAAGCTAACGCAGCTGGATAGGAGGCCGCGTCGATCTCGGCGGAGCAAGCTTCCGATGCTCCTGGCCAAGAGGCCATAACGCCATCGGGGGTGCGGATGCTGGATGTGCCAAGCGATTGTGAGACCAACGAGCATCCACACCAGGCAAACATGGGCGACATGACAACCATTTTCTCCAAGCCGCAAGGGGCACTTTTGCCGACGCCGACGGAGCCAAGCCCGAAACGGCTGGCCGCGGCGCGTCCCGTGCCAACAAGGAGAAGCTTGCAAATCACGCGACAGCCGGCCGGGCCGACAATGCAGTGTTGTCGCCGGGTCTTACTCCAGCGCCTCGGCCTGTCCAAGGAAAACAATGACGAGGACTCCATGTAAAGGGTGCTCCAACAATACATCGTGATGTTCAATGGCCCGCTGTCGTCTAACATTATCACTGCACTCACGGCAATTTTTAGGTTGGACAACGACGACCAACGTGTCGCCGACGTAGCTCTCCTGTCTTTGCTTGGTGAAGGTGTGACGGAAGTGGCAGAGGAGGTCAACAACCTAGCGGCCTAAAAGGGATAGCCCAGGAGGGCATAGCCCAGTGGAGCGACTGCCTACTCCATGTATCTCCCTTATTTATGTATTAGCTGCGGGCTCGCCGCCGACAAGCCGGAGGACTTCGCTACCACTCTGTTCATGCGGAATTTGGGGCAAGTTTGGGGACGCCTGTGTGCCGACTCCATCCCCCTACCTGCGATCGTCCTAATGTGTTGTAATCAGACAAGAGTTCCCCTTTTGCTGCTATATCATCCTCTACTTCGTGATTGCACTTGGGATTGCCTATAAACCGCCTCCTCCCTTCCGACGAGCGGTCCGTCGCAGGGATTTGGTGCACCGACCCATTGTCACCGTGTTAGTGCTTGCGGAGAGAGAATCGACGATGCCGACAATCAGCTATTCAGTGGCCAAAGCAAAATCTTACCGGAAGAAGCTCAAAGGAGATAGGCGGAGCAAAGTCGGGCAGGCATAAGCCCGTCATGTGCGCTGGGTCATGATCGAACACCTGGAGTGGCGGCTACGGTAACCGTGAAGAAAGCCGCCGACGGCCAACCCAGCCTAAGCCGGCTCAGTTGGACCGGCCTACTACCAAACCGGGTGCAGGAAAAACTGAAGAAGGAAAAACCAACCGGCCTTGTAGCCCAAAAAATTTCCCGGGCCGGTGAGGCCACTCAAGCTATGGGCCGGATCCTTCTTAGCCCAAATGACAAAATTGCTAAAACCTCTCTTAGCCAAACCAATTGGGCTTCCCATGTCTCCTGGGCCGACAAGGCACTCTCACCGTACCGTGGGCCAGCAAAAGGGCCTTCGGTTGGCTGAGCCCATTTCATAGCCATTCAAGAGCATAGGCAAGGTGGTTCCCATGTTCCCCCGATATGACGAAAGGCCTAGACATCATCTCCTGGAACGTGAGGGGATTAAACTCGCCGGCGAGATGCAATGTCATTCACGAGTTAATGCTTGACACGAGTTGCAGTTTAGCTTGCCTACAAGAGAGATGAAACTCCAAAACATCGATGACGGTCTGGCACGCTTTCTAGGGGGCTACAAGCTAGACAAATACGCTTTTAAGCCAGCCACAGACACTAGAGGTGGCATCCTGCTGTTATGGAACAGCGCCCTCCTAGAGATTAAAGACATAACAATTGGTCGATTCTCCATTTTGGCAAATGTCACCTTAATACTTTCAGGAGATACCTTCTACCTTTCCTTGGTCTATGGACCTTCTTGGAACAACCTCAAGAATGCGTTCGTCAGGCACATCCGCTCGATAAGGCCAAGTGCAGGACAAGGATAGCTACTCCTAGGTGACTTCAATATGATCTACCGTGCAACAGACAAAAATAATACCAACATCAACCTTGCATGGATGAGGCGCTTCCGCTCCACCATAGATCGTTGTGAGCTGCGTGAGATCCCCCTCCAGAATAGAAAATTCACATGGAGTAATGAACGGCGAAGGGCCACTCTAGTAAAGTTAGATCGTTGTTTCCGCAATGAGCAGTGGGATTTGGCCTTCCCGAATCACACCCTTCATGCCCTCTCCACAGGTTTATCACCCTCTAATGTTGTCCAATCTTCGCAGCCCTCGAAAACCACACCCTTTCAAGTTTGAAAACTTCTGGGTAAGGCTACCAGGGTTCAAAGACAAAGTGTCAGAAGCGTGGGGTGAGCTAAACCCTCACACAGAGCCAAATGCATCGCCTCAACCACAAACTGCAGCGTACTGCACGAAGCTTAAAAGAATAGGCTACCTCTATCTGCACGGAGGCCAAAATTCAGTTCTATATGGCTTTAGAGGTCACTCAGAGGTTGGAGATAGCCCAAGAGAACAGAGGCCTCACCGTTGAAGAGGGCAGGCCTAAAGCGAAGGGTCATGGCTCTAGCGTCCATAGAAAGGGCAAGGAAAAAGCAATCCTCAAGAGTAACGCACTTAAGAGAGGGCGATGCAAATACGAAATTCTTCCATCTAAGGGCAAATGCGCGTCGAAGGAAAAACACCATTCAGAGGCTGCAAAGAGATAATGGTTGGGCCATAACACACCATGACAAAGAGGAAACCATTCTAAATCACTTCAAAAAGGTGATGGGTAAACCGACGACAAGGCAAGTGCACCTCAACTGGAAAACTCTGAACACCCAGCAGGTCGACCTATCCACTTTAGAGGAGCCTTTTGACGAACAAGAAGTTTGGAGGGCGATAAAGCATATGCCAATAGATCAGGCCCCGGGACCAGACAGTTTCACTGGACTTTTCTTCAAGTCATGTTGGGATATAATAAAGGGAGATATTATGTTGGTCTTCAATTCGATGCACAACCTAAGATTCTCATACCTAAATATGCTTAAGTCTGCCAACATAGTTCTACTACCGAAGAAAGAAGAGGCGGAAAGGGTAGCGGACTACAGGCCGATTAGCCTAATCCACAGCATCGCCAAAATCTTCTCCAAAACACTTGCTCTGCGCCTAAGGCCTCACATGAAGTCTCTGATCTCAGTCAATCAAAGCGCTTTCATTCAGGGCAGAAGCATTCATGATAATTACCTCCTAGTGAGGAATATGGTTAGGAGATATCATCGGTTGAGGCGGGCCATGCTCCTACTCAAACTTGACATCACCAAAGCCTTTGACTCGGTCAGATGGGATTACCTTCTGACACTGTTGCGACACAGGGGCTTTCCACAGCGGTGGGTTGATTGGATGGGAGCTTTAATTTCTACTTCCACCTCACTGGTGCTCCTTAACGGCCATCTAGGCAAAAGGATAATGCATGGAAGAGGGTTGCGTGAAGGGGATCCCCTTTCCCCACTGTTGTTTATCCTCACAATCGACCCACTGCAAGCAATTCTATCAAAAGCAACAGAACTTGGCCTCATCTCCAAACTACGAGGACGTGACCCAAGGCTCAGGATATCAATGTATGCGGATGACACCATCATTTTCCTAAATCCCACGCGCAGTGACGTAACTGCCTTCAAAGTATCCTGGGAAGCTTTGGAGAAGCCCAGGCCTTGTCACCAACTTCCAAAAGTCTCAGGTAGCGCCAATTCGATGTGAAGAAGCTCTCTTGGATGAGGTCCTAGATGGATTAGCGCCAATTCAATGTGAAGAAGCTCTCTTGGATGAGGTCCTAGACGGATTCCCGACAGTACGAGCAAATTTCCCTATCAAATACCTGGGGCTCCCTTTGGTGCTTGGAAGATTGCAGGACAGACTTACAACCCATCTTTGGTAACGCGTCAGGAAGGATAACTGGTTGGGGGGGATTTTGGGTTTGGCTGGAAGAGGAACCTTAGTCAAATCGATACTCACGGCGCAACTGATCTATCTACTCACCGCCCTAAAAGTTTCAAAACAATCTTTGAAGCAGCTAGACAAGCAGCGGCGTCGCTTCCTATGGGCGGGTGTAGGGGAAGTCACGGGGGGGAGGGAATGCAAGGTCAATTGGACAAGGACCTGCCTTCTTGCCTCTCAGGGAGGCCTGGGAATTCTTGATCTACACAAATTCACAAGGGCCCTACGCTTGAGGTGGCTCTGGCAGGAATGGAAGGACCCAACAAAACCTTGGGTGGGATTGCAAACACCGTGTATGAGGATGATAGAAATCTTTTCGCCGCGGCAACAAAGATAACTGTCGGTGACAGAAGATCAGTGCGCTTCTAGGAGTTAGCCTGGTTGGAGGATGGTCGAAGGCCGAAGGATGCCATGCCCTTAGTATACCAAGTTTCTAAGAAAAAGAATAAATCACTTCGTCAGGGGAAAGAAAACGATGCATGGGTACAAGACTTGGATTTATTCACAAACAGGCCAATAACGACTGACCTTGTCTCCCAACTGCTAGCTCTCTGGGAAGCAGTGCGAGGAGTACAGCTTCAAGATGATGAAGTCGATTAGATACAGTGGAAGTTCACCAACCATGGAGCATACACCGCAGCCGCAGCCTATCGAGCGCAGTGCTGCGGCACAATGACCACGAACTACAACGCCTTGATCTGGAAAGTGTGGGCCTCGGGTAGAAATTCCATGCTTGGTTGATAATTCAGAATAGCGTCTGGACTTCCGACCGACTGGCAGCAAGGGGTTGGCAGAACAACGGTCAGTGCCCCTTGTGTGAGCAGTGCCCTGAGACGGCGCTACACCTCGTTGCAGGCTGCAGACTTACTAGAAGAATTTGGCACCTGATGTCAGCCTGGGTAGGGTACTCACAACTTGAGCCAGCGCACTGGAGACAGGCGGCCTTAGTACAGCACTGATGGGAGAGCCTAGCAACGACAGAGGGAGTATCAAAGAAAGGGCTAAGATCTCTCATCCTGTTAGTCGTGTGGGAGATCTGGAGGAGAGGAATCGAAGGATTTTTGACCATGGAAGAGAATCCTCCGTGAACCTAGTACGACGTTTCAAAGAAGAAGCAAGATTATGGGGACTGACCGAGGCCAAATACCTGAGTGTGTTTTTACCTCATCAGTATAGTCAGTAAAGAAAAGTTCCCCTTATAGTTGTACAGTCTTTTTTCTTTTCTCTACTTTAGGGCTGTAATATTTTCCTACTATACTCAATGAAAAGATATGATCGTGTTGTTTTTCATTAAAAAGAGTCAGATTTTTTAACTTGATCAAGATAGATATAGAGATATATATATGTAAGTCCTGAAAGAAGTATGCAGATGATGCGTGAGCTATGTTGTGCAAAGAAGGCGACGATGCAATGGGTCCTTGTAAGATTCTTGCGTGTGTGCATCTCGTAAATACAAAATAGAATCACGAAAGCTACCGGACCAAACACGAACGCCTGCACTTGAGTGTGGACGATCGATATGAGCATGTAAGGAAGCGTGAAAGATTGTACCAAAGCATGATTTGGCTTTTTTCAAGCAATGTGATACCGTTAGGCATTGCTACTTGCAGGTACTACCGTATTAGCGAAACTAGTAGCAGCATGATTTGACGTGATGCAACATTACTGCATATACGCGTCTGTTGCGCACATGGATATCATCCGTAACATGTATACCAGTAGGAGTAAAACATCCAAAGCGGAAAGCGATGCGACCCTATCCCGACAACCTCAACTATGCCCAAGCAAGCTGCTGCTACCCCTACTATATTGTAGCAAACCAAAAGTGACGGCTTGCTCGTCTGTAGCCTGTAGATGAGCAGCGAGCACTGTGAAAAGAAAAGAAAACAAAACTGCCGAGATGCTTCAATGGCTACATAGGGTCTGTTTGGATTACATAGGGTACTAATTTCGGTCACATCGAATGTTCGATCTTTAAATACGAAAATTAAATATAAATTATTTATAAAACTTATTTATAATGAATAGATTATTCATGAGATGAATCTAACAAACTTAATTACGTCATAATTTGACGGTGTGACGATACAATAAACATTTACTAATCATGAATTAATCTAATTTCGGTCACATCAAATGTTCGATCTTTAAATACGAACATTAAATATAAATTATTTATGAAACTTATTTATAATGAATAGATTATTCGTGAGACGAATCTAACAAGCTTAATTACATCATAATTTGACGGTGTGATGATACAATAAACATTTACTAATCATGAATTAATTAGATTTAATAAATTTATTCATAAATAAATTATTTTTACGTTTTATAATTATTTAATTAGTTTATGTTTAGTTTTTTAAAATATTTAATATGATATGGACTAAAGTTTTTTTAAAAAACAGTTTAGTATCTCCGTCCATACACGCCGCGTACTACAACCCTCGAGTCAGGCGGGGCCAGGCCAAACTCCACCCCCACACGGAGAGCGTCCCCGTCCCGTGCTAACGAACGGATCCATCCATCCAGCCGAAATCCGGCGCAGCGAGCGTAACTTCGACCCTGCGCCACGCTGGGCAGCAGCAGCAGCCGCCATCCGTCCAATCTCCGAGCCAGCACGGCGCGCACAAGCCCGCGGCGCAACCAGGACCCCGCGGCAACAACTTGAGGCCAAAATGTGCAGTCACCGATGTGCGCGCCCTGCCCATCTCCTCCCACGCAGAGATAAATACGCACTCAGACGCAGCCTGCTGCCGCATACGGACACACACGGAGCCCGAAACGCGAGCACAACACAAACGCACAAGCGGCGGCACCACCGATACGATCCAGCACAGCAGCTGCAGCGCTCGCAAGCTGCGACTCGCGAGCAGTGAGCCCCGACCGGCGGCTTTGCTTTGCGGTGAGGAGGAGCGGGAGACGCGGCGCGCATTGGCGCCCGCAGTCGCCGCGACGCCATTGTTGTGTCGATCCCCCGGTGGACCATCGCGGGCGTATTTTTGGCGAGGTGAAGCGGGCGCCCGTCGCGAATGGCGGGCCGCCGCCGCGTGGTGGTGCTGGTTGGGTTGGTGGTGGCGACCGCGCTGTTGGTCGCCGCGGCCTCGGCCGGCGCGAGCGGCAAGTCGGCGCGGTTCGAGCTGCTCCGGCTCGCGCCGGCGGCGTCCCTGGCCGACCTGGCGCGCATGGACCGGGAGCGGATGGCGTTCATCTCGTCGCGCGGGCGGCGCCGGGCGGCGGAGACGGCGTCCGCCTTCGCTATGCCGCTATCCTCCGGCGCGTACACCGGGACGGGCCAGTACTTCGTCCGCTTCCGCGTGGGCACCCCGGCGCAGCCGTTCCTGCTCGTGGCCGACACCGGCAGCGACCTTACCTGGGTCAAGTGCCACCGCGCCGCCTCCGCCTCCAGAAACGCCTCCTCCTCCCGGCGCCGGCGGCGGCCTCCCCTCGCCACACGTTCCGGCCGGACAAGTCCAGGACGTGGGCGCCCATCCCGTGCTCGTCCGCCACCTGCAAGGAGTCCCTCCCCTTCTCCCTCGCCGCCTGCGCCACCCCCGCCAACCCCTGCGCCTACGATTACCGGTCAGTCCCACTCCCACCACCATTCTCTTCTTCCTCATCATCCGCATCCGCATTCGCATTCGCATTTGCTCCTCCCTAGTACAAAACATTAGCCCGCGCATTACTTAAACCGCTAAATCTCGCGCGTAATGCGATTCAATGGCGATCGATCGGTCCGGGTGGGGCGCGATTTGGTCATGGCATTGATGAGATGCGAGCAGAAGCAGCAGAGCAGCAGCAGCCGCAATTAGTGGCTGGTTGGTGGGCGAGTCGGATCTCGCCACGCCAAGGCCATCCATGGCAATGGCAGACGCCGCGGGGCCGCGTTTTAATGCGGCGCCATTGATGCACGCAGCTCTCTCTGCCCTGCTCTTCTCTGGGAAGCAGCTCCGGCCTGTCTCTCCTGCGTACACTACCCTTCTTGTCCAGTTCAAGTACTAAGACCAGTAGTAGAACACGGCATTGATTAGTTCCGGCAAGTAGAATACATGGTGCGACATCGCAACTCCTGAAACGATGGAGACGGAACCGAAGTCGCAACTCCGGTCGATTCTGCCGCTGATTTTGGGTCCGAGGCGTCGTCGGATCGTCGCTTTCTCGGGGAGCACATTGAATGCGTCGACGACTTGTCATGTGGGCTTTGCTTTGCTTGCCCACACGCGTTCGTTCACTCATCGCGTCTTCTTCTATATGCTTTTCCCCCCGCTAATCCGAGCTGTCACTGGCACACGCGCGTGGCTATCCATGATCCATCATCGCTTCTGCTCAGGAAAGCGATTAGCCGAATCACGCCATGATGCTGATCCGAGCTCTGTAAAGCGAGAGCTTTAGACAGAGAGACCGATCACACCAGCTGCATCGATCTATCTGTGCTGCATTGGATCCTAGACACCGGAGAAAAGGACGCACCTCCCATCTCGCCACAGGATATCGATATGCATGCCTGCCTGCCTGCCCGGCCGTCCTCCGTGTACTACTATTTGTTTGCTGCTGCATGCACGTTGCCGGTGGTCATTCCTAGGCCAGCCAATTGTTGTTTACTTAGGTTTTTTTATGCACTGGAACAAAAGGAAGAGGCACAACGACGTCGTAGAACGGCAGGCAGCAACAGCAATAGCTAAACCGCGGCTCATCGAGCATGGTGTGGCTCAGCAGTGCTCGGCTTTGTTTTTCCCCCCTTCACCATGTGCACGGTGGATTGGGCTGTACTCCATCCATGCCTGCTACTGTGTCAGGATTAAGCATCTACTACTAGATCGCGTAATCATCCAGGCGTTTATCTTTTTTGTTTTCGTTGCCACCAAGAGATATACGCGTAATCATCATCGGTTTCAAAGCGCATACTCTAATTAATCAGCCTTTGGGATTCCACAAAAACACTGTGGACTCTCGAGACTGGACTGGCGTTATGGAGACATGGAGTTCTTGTGGTACACAACAAGGTGTGCCCCACGAAAACAAAAGAACAGCAAGAGACCGCCCACATTGTCATACGTACGTACGTTTTGGTTTGTTGCTTTGTTGTGAACATGCGAGTTGTGGACTGTTCTTGCACCGGTAATCACCGCCTGCCTATCTGTCAAAGGAAGATATCATGTGCCGAGTTGGGGTTTGTACTTTTTACGACCCAAAATAAAATTACTTTTATTCTGCGACTATAATGTTGGATTTTACTAGTATCAATGCCCCTTTTCTTCTGCATCAAAGGACGTCAACATGGATATACTATGTCTGAGCAAAAATAAAATAAACAGAACTTGTTTCTTAGTACATAGTCTTCACTATCGACTTGATCTATATTAGTCCTCTTGGGGAGAGGGAAAAAAATGTAGCCCCACATGAGATTGTTTGTATACTATTGTCTTAGGAGTGTTGGACCATACCTGGGCTGTTGGGCCACGTTCTCGTTGGTCAAAGCAAGCTTTGACCGTCATAAATTAGCTAACCCTCCGGTTCAAATGTAACTGTACTACCTGAACATAAAGAGATCCCGATACTTTTAAAAAGCATAAATATAGTAGCTTGGAATGGAGTTGAGCTGATACTAAGCATCATTTGCACCGTGCCACCGCCCATCCATATCCTGATCTTGAGACATTCGGCTGCTTAATCAGGGTTGGCATTGTGGCCTTGACACTGGTGATGTTAGGACATCTCTGCTGTGCCACTGCCATGTTAGGTCTATGCGATACAGTTCATGATAAGACATGGCTTTTCCACTTGCTCAATGATTGTGCGGTAGAAGATTGCATTTTGCTTCAAGGATGTGTTAGCTTGCAAGACAGTCCTTGTGCACCAGTTGTTGTGTTGCCTTTCAAGTGCTGCCCAAGCATACTGCATACAGTGCATGGATGCATGCGAAAATACCTAACTTTTTTTCTTATCGTGTTTTTTGGAAGCAGGAGATGGTTTGATGATAGTGCAACCAGCTAAAAGCATAGCATAAAGCGGCAATTTGCAATTGCAACTTTTGTGTTAAGCTGCATTTGATGAATCTTAAGAGTTCACGCGATACTTGAATCGCGCCATGTGCCATACACGTAATTTAACCGTGGCGTATTTTGACTTGCTCGGCGGCAGGTACAAGGACGGGTCGGCGGCGCGCGGCACGGTGGGCGTCGACTCGGCGACCATCGCGCTGTCGGGGCGCGCGGCGAGGAAGGCGAAGCTGCGTGGCGTCGTGCTTGGCTGCACCACCGCCTACAACGGCCAGAGCTTCCTGGCCTCCGACGGCGTGCTCAGCCTCGGCTACAGCAACATCTCCTTCGCGTCTCGCGCCGCGTCGCGATTCGGCGGCCGCTTCTCCTACTGCCTCGTCGACCACCTCGCCCCGCGGAACGCCACCAGCTACCTCACCTTTGGGCCCAACTCGGCGTTCTCCTCGACGCCGTCGGAGGGCACCGCCTCGTGCAAGCCCAAGCCCAAGCCCGCGGGCGCGCCCGGCGCGCGCCAGACGCCGCTGGTGCTCGACCACCGGACGCGCCCCTTCTATGCGGTCAACGTCAGGGGCGTCTCCGTCGCCGGGGAGCTGCTCAAGATCCCGCGCGCCGTCTGGGACGTCGAGCAGGGAGGCGGCGCCATCCTCGACTCCGGCACGAGCTTGACGGTGCTGGCCAAGCCGGCGTACCGCGCCGTGGTGGCGGCGCTGAGCAAGAGGCTCGCCGGGCTACCCAGGGTGACCATGGACCCGTTCGACTACTGCTACAACTGGACGTCGACGTCGAGCAGCGACGTCGCCGCGCCCTTGCCAATGCTGGCCGTGCACTTCGCCGGGTCGGCGCGCCTGGAGCCGCCGGCGAAGAGCTACGTGATCGACGCGGCGCCCGGGGTGAAGTGCATCGGCTTGCAGGAGGGCCCGTGGCCGGGCCTGTCCGTCATCGGCAACATCCTTCAGCAGGAGCACCTCTGGGAGTACGATCTGAAAAACCGACGGCTCAGATTCAAGAGGTCGCGGTGCACGCACTGATTCAACGGTGCCGATCACTTCCTCCACTTCTTTTATTTTTTCTCCTTGTGGTGGTGATCTGGCTAATTTTTTTCGTTTTACGCCGTGTTCAGATACTAATGCAATGAGAAATGTATCAAGCAAAAAGTGGTAATCTGTAATAAGTTTTCCTTTTCTTTTCTTTCACCCATCTATTCTTCTCATTTCGATGAATATAAGTGTATAGATTTTCTCCGTCCAAATACTAGGTGCCCCTGATCACGTTGCACAAATTTTATTCTACAGTAAGTAAAGCATGGATCGCAAAAATACAAAATAAAGATAAAATGTTGTCCTATCACCTTAACATTTTAGCGCTTGGGCCGTCCATGTTGTCTTCAAAGTTGGAACGCTTCAACGTCCGAACTGCAAAGCCCAATAGGCCCAATAGAAAGGAGGAAAGAGTCAAACAGGCGAAGTGATCTGCAGAAAAAAGTCCAGGAATCGAAACGAAGACTCCGAGGAAATGGAAGGCGGCGGAGCACCCGCAGCGCCGCCACCGGCGCCGCACCCGGCGGTGGCGCCGCTGGCGTTCCTGCTGGGGAAGTGGCGCGGGGAAGGCGAGGGAAGCTTCCCCACCATATCCCCCTTCCGCTACGGCGAGGAGCTCCTCTTCTCCCACCACCCCTCCAAGGTAACGACCTCGCCTGTATGCGACGATAAGGATAAACCCAACTACCATCTCATTCGCTCGCCAAAGCTTACCTTTTCTCGACTTTCCGCACGCAGCCGGTGATCTCGTACACGCAGAGAACGTGGAAGGCGGCGTCCGGCGAACCGATGCACGCCGAGAGTGGGTACTGGCGGCCTCGCCCCGACGGCTCCGTCGAGGTAGTCATCTCGCAGAGCACTGGCCTCGCCGAGGTTCAGGTGAGCTCCTACTGCCCGTCGAGTTATTATTCTGAACGTAGCCTGATGTTAGAGTCTATCTTGTACCTGCTCTTTAAGAACAATTGCAAAATGCTATGCTGGTAGCTGCAGAGTATGTGATGACTGGTGAGTGAATTGATTCTCCTGTTCTAGGCCAAGAGCCAAGAAGAGGGACAGTCCATATCATTGAAATGTGATCTTAATTAATGTGAAACTTGTGTTGACCCACATTTGGCTATCCATAATTGGAAAGAGTAATGCCTGCTACTATGTGTTAGGAAATCCCCAACAGATCAGCAGCAACAACTCGAACAAACACAACGCCGGACACTGTAGTCATTCTGGCACGCTAGGAAATTTTGTGCTGCAAGCAAGCTGCAAAGTTTTCTGGTTTTCTTGCTATTTAAAGGCAGTTGCTTACAATGGAAATAACAATGCGAGAGCGATTCTCACGTTGCGCCACTGCCATGCCCATCCCCACGGCGCATAGTGTGCGTCTCGTTCATGCCGTGAGACGCCAGAAGCCACTAGCTAAACTCGGATGTCCCAAACAACTCACATGCACAGCAACCACACAACTCATGAGCTGCATGCAGCCCAAAGCAACGGGGCGAAAACTAACGGAACTAACTCAAGCACACATGTTTATTGTAACAAATCTCCCCCTAAACTGGTGTGCCTAATCATTGAAACCTTACCAATTTGATCTCACAGGTCCTAGAATCTTGCTTGAGGTAGCGTCTTGGTCAGGATATATGTGAATTGCCCTCAGATGCCGATGAAATCTGGCTGGATTTCTCCATTCTCCACTGCCTCGCGGATGAAATGAAACTTCATCTTGATGTGCTTGCTTCTATCATGGAAAACTGGATTCTTCATGAGGGCCAAGACAGACTTATTGTCCACCTTCAGATCGTTGAGGAGCCAGGCAAGCCAAATGCCTTGGCAAGCCGTCGTAGCAGCTGCAACTCCTCTGCCACGCCCATGGAGCCCCGGCTGCAGCTCAGCAAGGAGAGCACGGTGCCGCTTACAGACGCCACCTAGTACAAGAGCCTGGTGGGCAGCCTACGATGCTTGGTGAACACCAGGCCCAACCTCACCTTTTCAGTTGGCTGTGCGAGTCACTTCATGGAGAAGCCCACTAAAGAACATCTTGTGGCGGTGAAACGTATCCGATACGTGGCGGGGACGAGCCACTACAGATGCCGCTACGCGAGGAACAAGAATGGAGGGCTGCACGGCTACAACAACAGCGATATGGCTGATGACATCGACACATGCAAATGCACAACAAGAGTGTTGTTCTTCCTCGACCCAAGCTTGGTAAGCTGGCAGTCCTAGAAGCAGAGAGTTGTTGTGCTCTCTTCTTGCGAATCAGAGTACATTGCAGCTGCTACGGCTGCTTGCCAGGGCATTTGGCTTGCTCGACTCCTCAGTGATCTTAGGAATACTGAACCTGGCATCGTCGATCTGAAGGTGGACAATAAGTCTACCTTGGTCCTCATGGAGAATCTTCTTTTCCATGATAGAAGCAAGCACACCCAAACAAAGTTTTCATTTCATCCGTGATGTAGCTAGCTTTATCGGCATTGGAGGGCAACTCATAGATGTCCTGAGCAAGGCACAAGCTCGAGCAAGATTTCAGGAAATGCAAGATCAAATTGGTATGGTCTCAATTGATTAGGCACACCAGTTTAGTGGGAGAATTGTCAGAACAAACATGTGTGTCTGATTTAATTAAGTTACTTTTCTTATCATTATTTTGTATTGGTCTACATGAGCTCACGAGTTGTGTGGTTGCCATGCATGCGAGTTGTAAGGGCGTCCGAAATTAGCTCGTGGCTACCCGCGTCTCATGCCATGAACGGGACACACGTCGTGCGCTGTGCGGATGGCCGTGGCACTAGCACGCCATGAGAATCGCTCTCATTATTATTTCCGTGTAACCAACCGCTTTCAAATAGCAAGAAAACCAGAAAACACTGCAGCTTGTTCACAGCACAATTTTCTAGCGTTTGCATTGACTATAGTGTTCATGTGCGTTGTGTTTCTCTTCTGCGGCAGCAGATAGCTAACTGAGCCTCCTTGACCACGCGGTATATAACCAGCCCGCGGTCGCTCCTGAAGAGTGGCAGCCACAACTTCTAGGAGCGTGCCTGGTCTGTGACGGTGATTGTCGGCACTGAGAGTGAGTGCGTCCTTGAGGCATGAACACACTGTCAAGGGCATGATCTCGAGTCCAAGCCTTGAACCTCGCTTTGCACATGAGGTGATCCTTAGGCTGGATGTGGCACAAGAGTCAAGAGATCTCACACAACCTGAAAGACGTTTGAGAGCTTGCATTAAAGGGAAGTGCCTTGCACTAGCATCCTTTGAAAGAGTAAGACTGCGACAGCGATCTAAAGTGAGAGCGCTCTCTGACAGCCAAGCTACCTCCACCTTTTTCAGACTGAAAATGGTGGCTAGGAAGAGGAAAATTGTCATTCCAAGATTTGAACATGAGGGATTAACAGCTACCTCTCAGCAAGATATGCAGAATATGGCCACAGCATACTTCAAGAAGATTCTGACTGATGATCAATCCGCCTACACTGCTTTAAACCTGGAAGATTTGAACCTTCTGAAGGCTGATCTGACTTGCTTAGAAGGAAACTTCACTGAAGACGAGGTTTGGGAGGCTATCAAAGAGCTGCCGGCTGAAAAGTCTCCAGGACCCGATGGGTTTTCAGGGTTATTTTACAAGATTTGTTGGGGTATCATCAAAATTGATCTCTTGGCGGCCTTAGACAAATTTAGTTCGGGCAATTCTCAGAATCTGAACCTACTAAACTCTGCCCTTTTGGTACTTCTGCCAAAGAAGGAAGAGGCCGCTTTGATGAAGGATTTCAGGCCTATTAGCCTGATTCATAGTTTTGCTAAATTAGCAACGAAGATCATGGCGCGAAGACTTGCACCCAAAATGACCGAGTTGGTCCCAGTTTCGCAAACTGCTTTCATTAAGGATAGATGCATCCAAGAAAATTTTCTCCTTGTCAAAGGTTTAATCCAGCAGCTCCACAAGAGAAAAAAGGAGAAGCTGCTTCTAAAGCTTGATATCACAAAAGCCTTCGGCACGGTTTCGTGGCCTTTCTTATTGCAGATGTTGGAATACAGAGGTTTCGGGCATTCTTGGAGAAGACAGATCTCAGCTCTTTTATCCACAGCCGAAACAAGTGTCTTGGTTAATGGTGCAACCTCGGATCCCTTCAAGCCTTCAAGAGGGTTACGTCAAGGAGACCCGCTATCCCCACTTCTATTTGTACTTGTGATGGATGTCTTACATGCACTGATTTGCCGAGCACAAAGCAGGGGACTTCTCTCGCCACTGCAATTGCAGACCAGGGGTAACAGAACTGTTGTTCTTCCAAGCATTTCATTATATGCTGACGATTCCATCATCTTCTTCTCTCCAAATTTGATTGAAGCCAATACTCTGAAAGCAATACTGCAGCTTTTCGGCCAGGCTACAGGGTTGCAAGCTAATATGTCAAAGAGTGCTCTAACTCCACTACAATGTGATGATCATGCAACTGCACTGGTTCAGGAGGTGCTACCCTGCCAAATACATCAACTCCCAATAATATACCTGGGACTTCCTCTATCCTATAAGAAACCTTCCAGGTCAGAGCTGCAAAGGCTATTAGATGGAATAGCTAAAAGGGTGGCAGTCTGGATTCCACGGTTAATTTCAATCGATGGAAGATTGTGTCTAATAAAAGCAGTGGTGAGTGCCCTAACTCTACATTTTGCTTCTGTGATTCCACTGCCAAAATGGGCCATCAAAGAGATGGAAAGAAAATGTAGAGGGTTCTTATGGAAAGGGCAAGAACAAGTTGCTAGGGGCCATTGTCTTGTTGGAAAAGGGGGGTTTAGGCATTAAGAATCAACTCCTGTTCGGAACAGCCTTAAGACTCAAGTGGCTAGTGCTAAGCAGGAAGCAGCTGGACAGACCGTGACACAGGTGCAGTTCACTTTTGATAAAGATGTTCTTGCCATGTTCCTTTCTTCGGTGTTTTACAAAGTAGGAAATGGAAGAAACACACCTTTTTGGTCAGTCAATTGGTCGGGTAAGGGTGCTGCACTCTGGCGATGGCCGACTCTGGCAACTTTCGTGCGCAAAACAAGCATATCAGTGGCACAGGGGCTAACAAACCACAGACGGGTCAAGGACATAGTGGGGGGGCCTCAAATGGGGCAATTGCAGAATTCTTTGAGCTTTGGGATGAGGTGCAGGCCATCTCTCTGAGCAATTCGGAAGATGAAATCCAGTGGCAATTTGGGAATGCAGGAGAATTCTCGGTGGCTTCAGCCTATGATCTTTTCTTCGCAACAAGAGAAGACTGCAAATTTGGAACGCTGCTTTGGAAGTCAAAGGCTCCATCTAGGGTAAAATTCTTTATGTGGCTCGCTTTACATGGACGGTGTCTAACGGCGGACAATCTGATAAGAAGGAATTGGCCTCACCCCGAGCAATGCCCCCTATGCAACCAGGAGCAAGAGGATTGCAAACATCTTCTTCAATGCTGTACCTACACTATGGCAACCTGGGACCTAATCCGACAATGGCGACAAGGATCCTTTCGGCTACCGTCTGAGATAGATGGGGATATTGCAGACTGGTGGATGGAAATCAGGATGGAATTCTCACTGTCCCATAGAGGGGGTTTTGACGCCCTGTTTATGCTGGTGTGCTGGAGTCTGTGGAAGGAAAGAATGCGAGAACATTCCAAAGGCAGCAAAAAGAGCCTTATGCCTTGTTGGAAGAAATAAAAGATGAGGCCGCGCTGTGGAATGAAGCGGGTGTATTTCCATATTGTGAGTAGTTCGCGTTGCCAGTTGAACTACAGCGGCCCCCCTGTGGTTGCTGTTTCTGTCCACCTATTTTCAATTTTTCAGTTTTGGCACAGTTTGTTTCTTTTAGCCTGTTTCGGCGGGCTAAGCTCGACATCCTATTGTCATTGTAAACGAACTTTGTAACCTTTTTCTTCCATTATTCTTAAAGAAAAATCGGGTGATCAGCCTTTTGATCATCCCGGCCAAAAAAAAAAGATACCAATTGTCAGGAATCCCAAGAGATCGGCGGCAAGAACTCAAACAAACACAATGCACACAAAACACTGTAGTCAATCCGGCACGCTAGGAATTTTTGTGCTGCGAACAAGCTGTAGTGGTATTTGTTTTTCTTGCTATTTAAACTTTAAAGGCAGTTGGTTACAATGGAAATAATAACACGAGAGCGATTCTCACGCTGCACCAGTGCCACATCCATCCCCACGGCGTGCGAGGTGTGTCTCGTTCATGGCATGAGACGCGGGCAGCCGACGAGATAATCTTGGACACCAAAAACCAACTTTGTGGGGGTACACGGTACCCGGGTACGTCATGTAGGGTCTTTGTGCTATACAGCATAGGGTGGGCGTAATAGGCTCAAGCTAGCTTACTTGTAATATAAGAAAGATTTCCGAGATGATATATAAATCCTGAGGACCACGCACATTTTTTATGGATAGAATAGGAAGATTTCGTTGTAACCGACTATATGTTTTCCTTGTAACTTTCCCCCTCATCCTATATAAGAGAGGGCAGGGATCTCGAGATCGGGACAACTGGAAACGACTCTAGGCAACTCCCCACAACGCGGCATAGCACACCATAATGGTGGCATGCACACAATACACTACCACGGGTGATCATTACATGCTTCCGTAACACCGTATTGCGAAACTCTCTACATAGATCCAATCTACTCAACTGGACTATGGTATTACCTCTTGCCGAGAGTCTAAACCAGTATAATATATGTATCATCATCTTTCCTTGATCTTGTACACCCCATAAATATTATTATCGATCCAGAAAATCGACAAACTTGTATGCACGGCAACCAGACAACTCGTGAGCTCCTGCATGCAGACCAATTGAAAGCAGCGGAAAGAAAACTAACTTCACTAAATCAGGCACACATCTTTATTCGAATACTGTGATCATTGATCAGCCTGCAAGCTTCTGATGTTTCCATTTTTCATATTCTGTTCGAAGTTGTGGTTTGCTCGGTCCTTCCCCTCTATTTCAGAAATAACTGATTCTACTTTATGTAGTAATAATTTCTCCAAACATGTTTGTTAATATTGTTCAATGCCCAAACGATAGTCGTCATTCTGTACATCTATGGCTAATACGGCCAAAAGGTAATGACGAATCAGCTAGTAGGTTATGAATTAGGATTAATCATTTCATGAATAATGTTTCTTACGTCACATTTCATTGATAATGTTTCTTATGTCACTTAGCAAAAGCTCTTTTAATTTTTATCGTCTCCTTTTGGAAGTTGTTCTTTTATATATTCCTAAATTGTGTTTCGATTTATCACCATGCATTCACTTCCACCAAATTGCAGAAGGGTTCGTTTGATACTGAAAAGAAAACAGTGACGCTCCAAAGCGAACTTGTTGGGAACGCATCCAAGGTACTTCTTTTTCTGCTAACAATAATGTTGGAGATGAATTACCAATCCACGGTTTTCTTCAAAAGCACTAATTTAATGTGCTTAATACTGTGCACTACATTGAAATAACACTGCCATATGATTTTACTGCATTATCTGCACACATGAACCATCGGGTCTCGGAGACTCTGTCCAACTGCTACAGCCTCGGTAGCCTGAAGACTCTGGACTGGTTTACTAGAGACTTCTACAAATTGGATAGATCTATAATGATATCGAATATGTGTTTTTCATTATTACAGATTTTCACGAAGGTCTAGTGTGTTCTTGTCAGGTGAAACAGATCACAAGAGCTTTTCAAGTGGTAGATGGGGAGCTCTCATATGTTGTTCAGATGGCAACAATCACAACCAATCTACAGCCACATCTCAAAGCACTTCTGAAGAAGATTTGAACGATACTGCACCCCTAGAGATGTGCGGCGGACGCATTGACGTCTGTCATTTCTGGATTTTTATGTTAAAATAGAACTGGCATTTTTGCTTATTATCTGGGAATTGGGCCAACCTGCCCCTACGAGTTTGACATAATGGACGCTGAAAATACGCACTTCAGAGTTCAGACTCGTGTTCATGGATGAGAGCTCAGACTTCGGTGCGTTAAATTAAATTTAAAAGTAAATTTCACAAAATTATAGGCATTTTGATCAAACTATCACAAAATTAAGTATCACAAAACTGTATATATTAAAGTTATCACAAAACAAAACAGTAACTTTAGAGTTTAAATAACAATAAACTTTAGAGTTTAAATCACAATTATTATGTTGGAGCTATTATTGTTTTTCGACTAAATTGGTTTTAAACTTGTAATTTTGTTATAATTTAGTTACTAAATATGTAATTTTGTGAATAAATTTAATGTTAAATCGATAGTTTTATGATATACCGATTAAATATGTAGTTCTACGATAGTCGGTCACATATGTAATCTTGTGATTGTTGGTCACATGGTTTACAAACAACATGATTATCATGCTTACCGTCGAGGTACAATTAAAAAAACCACGGTAATCCTATTAAAGTCAAATAAATTTAAAAATAATTTGACTTTTTATTAATTTTATACGGTTCCTAAGATTTGTCACGGTTAATAATCACGATTTGTCACGGTTAATAATCATGCTTAGCCACGATGGGTAATCATGCTTAGCCTAGCCACGATTTGTCATTGTTACCACACGGTAATCATGCTTTTAGCCCAGAGAAACCCTGGTTGATCATAGTATCTGTAGTGAAATTTACTCTAAATTTAATTTTGCATAAGTATTTTGACAAATCTAACATACACTTTTCATTCGCTGGCGTGAATGTGTGATGGATCAAACAAACAACAATACCGTAACCCCAACATCCATCGCAAGAATAGATATAGTTCCATAGTTTCAATAAGCTTGGATTGTCCACGGACAGTACGATTATAAACACAGCATTCCAATCGTGTGATAACCTCGCCATGCCACCTAAACGTAGTAGGCGATAAGAAATCACACACGCCAAGGCCAAATAAAAAAAGTAAGATTTGCATCGCAAAGCGCTCATTCAATATTTGGATCTGATATTAAGTTCACAATGGCTTCAAAGTACAGGTTTTAGCAACATGCTTAGGAGATCCTAAAGTAGAGAACAAAAATGCTAAACGATGTGCTTGGCTCGACAGCCAATATAGGTCTTGACTCGATACAGAATCACGGGACTCCTTAGGGCACAAACGGTACTACAATCACGCTTCAGTTTGCTCCCTCAGACGACGGATTGTGCTCCTGACAGTGACCGCACTAGCAGTGCTGCACAACACGATAAGAAATAAGCGAAATAATGTGTGAAAATAGATGGTTCATTTGAAAGGTAAAAGGTGCTGGCAACAAGAACATACTTCATGGTGTAAGCACCACCGGCCTTGACCTTCCCACAGTCCTTGCATCCCCAAATTCCAACTGCTTTCCTCTTGACAGCAAACTGTAATAGCACGCAACAGCAGCATTAATGCTAAGGACTGCTGCTTTTATATAATAAAACAAAAGAAACTTGAGATCCCTGCCAACTATGGCGGTAAAATGCAGTTAATTTTTCAGATTTACGGTATTGTACCTTTCTAGATGAAACAAATCAGTAAAAAGAGATAAAACACTTCATCCATTGAATGATAAAACAACTGTGAGAGTCTAAACATGCAGGACAGAAAGATAGGGATATAAGAAAACTTGTTTTCATGTGATCAAGAACTACTCTAGAGTTCCTAAAAGGCCGATTTAAGTCTAAGACCAAGATTGATGGTGCTTCTATGATGGAACTATACAAAATGAATGGAACATAAGTATATGTACCCATCTTTCCTTGCTAAGAGACAACAGCAGCTGATGCAAACAAGATATTATGTTTGTGATACCATCTTGATTTGCAAAGGAAAAAGAAAATGGAATTAAATAGTGCAATTGTGAGACCATCTTTCCAGGCAAAGATATCATACAAGGAATGATGCGTAGAAACAATATCAATATGCAAGCATGTATCACAGTCCAGAACTGGTCTGAGATCAATTAATGCCACAGCAGAACTATTGCTGTCCTAAAGGCCACAGAAGCACAAGATTCTAGACCCTCAGTGGTATGGTTTCATATACTGTTTATCAGTTGACAAACAATATAGAACATTCACATGCATAACCAGGAAAGCCAACTATTTAACACTTCACAAACAGTACAAAGTAGTCAGACAAATGCACAACAAAAAAGCTAACAAAAGACATACCTTCCCACAGAACTCACAGAAGTACTTGGAGTGCTGAGAAACCTCCATCTTCTTGATTTGCTTACGCAAACTGGCACCATACCTAGTACCTATAATATTGGAAGATTTAAGTTGAGAAAAATACAGCTACATGAGCAAGTAAATAAGTCAATTTACAGAACTCCATACCATATTTGCCAACAATTCCGGCCTTCTTGGTGCGCTTCGTCTGAGTAAACATTGCAAAAACAATTTAGTTACACATTTGGTAGACAAACTGTGATGCTCAGTTAAAATCTAAAAGGCTTAAGATTCCAAAGACTACTTAATATCAAGCCAAATGCTTGTTACTTGCATCTGAACTTTTAATGTTGTCTTTGGAGATAGCATCAGGTCAGGAATTTTATTTGCTAGAACTCAACAGTTGATTCCATGCCACTAGATGCCTAGCGAAGCCTGTTACGTGACATTTGTGTGAATCATACAATAAGATAACATGGAACAGGAACAATTGGTGGAGAAAGAGAATATGATCATTTTCCAGGAATAATTGAGTGGGCAAATCTAACATAGAACAGAAACAGTTCGGTGGGTTGAAATTTGTAGCCAGTGCATAGAAAAGTTAATTTAGCATCAGAATTCTAAATAGACCTACTTTTTAATACACACACACTGAGTTCTAAAGACCTAACATCAAAGTCCCCCTAATTATATTCATGAAATGCTAACTCTATTCTCAAATAATTGCTCGACCTTGAGCGCTCAAAATGTCCACAAACCATCCTATCATGTATAATATTCTGAATCATGTTTCGGCCGAACATTAAAGATAACACAACTCAGGTCCGACGCGTCGACACTAATCAAACTGCGGCAAACTCCAATGATTCAGCACACACAATATCCTACAGACCAACGCCTACGAATCCACAAACGAGCACAGGTAGTAGTACAGCCCACGAAATACAAGAGCACAAGCGCACTCAGATATGGCGCAGATCTAGGAAGGCAGCACACGAAGGTTTAGGCCTTTGTAGCGTAGGGAGGGAAAGAGAAAAGTGAAGAGGAGCCGTACCATCTCGTCGACGGGTACCGGCGTCTGCGGCGGCGAGGTCGGGGAGGCGGCGGCGCGCGTGCGAGGGCTCGATTCGGGAGCGCGAGACCGAGGTTATATACTGGAGGCTAGGGTTAGGGATGGTGTGTGGCTCGGGTGCTTGGGCTCTTATTAGTGGGCTGGGCCAATAGGACAGAATTAACGGGCTACTGTTTAGGCCCATAAACTTGAGGCGGTGTTAGGCCTGGGCCGAGCACCGAATAAAACTGTGTAATTCTTTTTCTCCAGTTGACAGTGGACAGGACGAGTGAAATTACTGGTGGTCGTGGCAACAGTGGTGTTCGCTCACAAGTCACGGCTAGTAGTCGTGTTTTGTTTTAAATTACTACTCTATTCTAAAATATAACATTTTTTAATCATATATCTACACAAGCATTTTGTCCAGTGGTATAAGTTAGTACTATGTTTTCTAACGGTGTTTATCTAGGGTGAAAGAGATATTTAAGTATTTGACTTTTTTAATGCCTGTTTGGGCATGGCTCTTAACTTCAGATTTTGTTGCTCAGCTTTAAAACCCCATTGAAACAAACTTTGTGTGGAATTGGAGCTGTTTATATGGGGTGTTTGGCTACTGGGTGCTGTTAGCTCTAAAAAAAGATTTGTAGTCTCAAGTATCATTTATTGTCCTTGTTGTTGGTTTGGATATAACACACAAGCAACAGAGACAAAGCAGGGGAGCAAAAGACAGGCATGAGGGCGATGGCCATGGGCTAACGCCGGTGCAAGGGCAGGGAGGCCGACGCGAGCATGGAGACGACGGCTATGAGGGAGACCGACATGATGTGAGGAGGACGGCGACGAGGGAGACCAACACGGGCGTGGGGGTGGCGGTCACGAGATAGGACGGATGCGGGTGTGGGCGTGAGGGCGGCGGCCGTGAGAGAGGCCGTCACGAGGCGTGAGGACGACGACCGCGAGGGAGGGCGGCGTGGGCGTGGGGGGTCGGCCGCGAGGGAGTCCAATGCGGGCGCGGGCGCAAACTGGCGCAAGGGTCACGGGCGAGGCAGCTGGGCACGAGTACGTCAAAAGCTGATGCAAACACGAAGACGAGGAAGACGAAGCGAGCGCCACCAACAAGGGGGAGGACAAGGCCCGCGTCGAGGCGGACTCGCCTAGGAGGTCTGCCCAAGGACAACGGGCGAGATAGATGGCAATGCGATTATAATAGAAAAGGCGAACCATTTTTCGTGTAATGACATTAGTGGGTAATTACCCCTAACTCCATACCTACATTCATATTTGGGCTTGCTGAAGTTGCTAAAGAGATACTCCAACAAGAAAATAAACTAGCTCCACCAACTCTATGGAGTTGGGTTGCTTCATAAATATGTAGTGTTGACCTGTTTGGCTGACTTGAGTCAGCCCTAACCATATTGAGTTAGAGCTATGCCAAACATGCTATAAGTCAAAAACTATTTACTATTAACATATAATTAATTAAGTTTTAATTATTATAAATTTAAATTTAAATTTATATAATATTTTTATAACAACTTTCATATAAAAAATTTATTCCTTTAATAGTTTAAAAACCATTCTATCGAAATTGGAGATAATAAAATCTACCTAGCGGCAATGGAGAGAATCAAAATTGGGGCGCGTGCATTGTCTCGGCAGCGATGGGGATTATGGGGAAAAAGAAAAAGGAAGGAAAAAAGAAGCGCCGGGCCTTATCTTCTCCTGCGAAGGGGTGGTGCACCTAGTTGGGCCAAGGGAAATAGGTTGGAGCTAAGCACTAAATTTCAAAATTGACCCTGATGCGTGCGGAATTTTTTCATTTTTCATTTTATTTATTAAAATATTTAAAAAATATTTTTTTAAAGTTTTACAAATCTACACCTCTAACATCCTTTGAGAGAACTTTTTTTAAAAAAGCCCTTTTTTAAAAAACGTCCTTCTAAAAAATGTTTTTATGACGTGGTTCACAATTTGACACATGCTAACGACCACATGGAGAGCGACCGGTCATTTTACGACAATCCTCTTGTCGTCCTTTCAAATGGCTATAAAGAGGCTATCAATAAAATAACCAGGCATGACCAAGCAGTTTCTTGCTATCCTCCTAAAGAGCTGTAAGAGGCTTGCAAAATATGGTAGATTGCTTGCCATCCTCATAGAGGGATGTCTATAAATGGTCATCCTTGTTTTATCTACAACACACCAACGAGCGTGTATCATGTCATAAAAACATTTTTTGAGGGAAAGTTTTTTAAAAACCCCTCCTAAAAGACGGTAGGAGCGTAGATTTATAAAACTTTTGAAATTATTTTTTAATATTTTAATAAATAAAATTAAAAATTATAAAAAAATCAATGCATACGAACCCGCCCATTAGGCTTCGCCCACACGAGCCATCCAGAGCCGGCGTTTTGCGCTTGCACGTCGCCGTCTAGCGTCTTCCGCTACTAGGAGAAACCATCCGCTAGGGCATTCCTATGGCAACTTGGCGGCACAGCCATTCTTGTATGGGGGTGTTTGGTTGAGGGACTAAAAGCATTAGTTCCTCCATTTTAGTCTCTTTTAGTCCTTAAACTCCCAAACAGGAGGGACTAAAAGGAACTAAAATATCAATAGTCTATTAGCCCCTGTTGGAGAAGCTAATTGGGACCAAAGTGCTATTTTTCCAATGGATACCCTTCTATAACACACTCTCTCGCGAATAGAGGTAACATGGTCCTAGTATAGTGCAATTAATGAGTTTTAGCCTCACTGCATCCAAACAGTATGAGACTAAAATTTTTAGTCCAAGGACTAATCTTTATCATCTGACTAAAATACAAAATATGGTCTATATCTATCATCGATCTGCAGTGCTATACTCCATAGTACATCGGTACACGGAGTCATTCACACACGCGCCCGCTGCAGCCCCAGAGAGAGAAGAGAGTGGCCAGAATCAGAAAAGAGAGAGAGTGAGAGTGGCCCTAAATGATAATAAGGATGAAATGTATAGGTATCATATCACTTTTTTTCTCATATATAATGATATATTAGTATATAGTATTTTTATGTGATTAAAAATATTTCTCTCTATACACATATTGTAAAAATGCACATATTAATAGAAATTTTTAATGAGAATAACCCTAAATCACAACAACAACAAGAATAAAATGCATGGAGATCAAACTATGCATATCAATTTTTCTCTTCATGCACATATTGCCATGCATATATTGTAAAATTGTAATTTCTACACTAAAAAATTACAGTTTGACCATCCCTTCTCATGCATTCGTTTATGTGCATGGCATGGCATTGTAATTAAAACTTTAACTAATCATGATTAGTCATAATATATTATTTTAGATTTGGTTCGTACATACTAGATAATAAGTTTATAATTAGTAAATCACATCCACCTAGTATAACCAACATAATTTACTATTTTAAAATATTTTTCACGAACTTGAATAAAATTATAAAAGTGCACTCTACTGGTAGGACTATGATATCTTCTTTTATTGTGTTACACGTGCACGATGACGGTTTAAAAAAAAGCCACGGCACATGGCACGTGTGCCTGGTATTTTGTTCAGCTATTAGAGCAGTCCCAACCCACCATGTAGGGATGGTATATATAGAATTTAATAGGGTGTCACATAGACAAAAATCTGATGTGGCAAGAGAGTTAATGAGGTAAGAGGTAAAAAGATGAAGAAACTATTTCTCAGAGCAAGTTCAATAGTATAGCCAACAACTAGCTCCAAATCATCTTATAATCAATCAATAGCCAATTCATACAATAGTACATACTACATCATTAATATTTAGTCCCACCTCTCATACACACACTGTGTCTTGGAGTTTATGCTGCAACTGGCTACAAATCTGTAGCCCACTTCTCTTCTCTCTCCTCTCTTCTCTCCTTCACATATGCATTTAGCTGGCTTATAGCCTGCTATTGTACTAGCTCTCATGCAAGAAACCATGTCTACACAAGAACCAAGAATGAAAACAAGGGGATAGGTGGATAAAAGGAGAGAGAAGAGAGGTGATTGGATGAGAATTTAATTTAAAGGCACCATCCATTGTATATATAGTTTCTATACATGGTGTCTTTGTGACATGGCAAGTATGGAAACTATTTGATAGTTTCTGGGTTGGGGATGGCCTTAGGCGGTACGTCGGGGGCGTCTCTGTCTGCCGCGCGCCGAGAAAACAACTTGCACAGACGGCCGGCACCACGAGAAGCCCTCGCGCATGCCAGCATCTGGCCGCACGCTTACCGCAATAAACAGCGATTAGTGTTAATCTAATGTTTCATATATTAAAATAAAAAAGAAATAGTTGAGTTGAAAATTTGAAAAAAAGGTAGAGTTTTGAAATTTAAGTTCAAAAATTTGAATTCAAGTTGAATGTTTTGAAATTTAACTTTGAAAGTTTTGAATTTTGACTTGAAAGTTTTGAAATTTCGGTTGAAAGTTTTCAAAATTTGTACAATTTGTGGGTTGATTTTTTGGAATCTTGTGATAAAATTGAATTTTGAGTTGAATTTTTGAATTTTTAACACAAAAGTTTTGAATTTTAAATTGAAAGTTTCATAATTCGAGTTGGAAGTTTTAAATTTGGAAGTGAATATACAAAAATCGAGTTGTAAGTTTCAGATTTTGGGTAGAGGTGTTTAATATGTTTAATTGGAAGTTTGAAAGTTTGGGTAGAGTTTTTAAAATTTTAAATTCATTTTGAAAAGTTATTTAAAAAGGGTCAACAATCGTTTTAATAATGTGGCTTAATTATATAAAAAATGCAAGAAAGGAGTTCTTTTAAGCCAGATGGCGCACTTTATTAATTCATAAACATAGACACATCGTTTATCAAATGCTCAAAAATAAAACTAGGAGGGTCATCGACCCACACACACGACGAATTTACAGACATAGCTTCCCTAGCTAAGTGGTGCGTCACCTGATTTGCTTCATGAGGACATTGCTCAATGAATACTGCTTAAAACTCTTTTCATAAATTACTGCAATCATCATAAACCGGAGCTCCAACTGTGGCTGAATATTCTCCATCTTAAATGATCTCCACTACCATCATGCAATCTGAGTGAAGGACAAAACCATTGCATCCAATATGCCTTGCTAACAACAATCTATCTCTCACTGCCATTACTTCCGCTGTTGGGGCATCAGGCACATGATCATAATAAGAGCAAGAGGCTACAAAGAACGAGGCACTAGAGTCGTGTATGACAACTCCTGTACTTCCACTTTCCCGCTCTGGCTTGTAGCTCACATCAACGTTTATTAATAGCTTTCCTTCAGGGGGCTTCTTTCAAGCATCTCTCCGAGTAGTGGCCTTCTTCTGTGCTCGTTTATAATTGGTCGTCAGGGTAGCAATAGACAAAGTCAATCTTGTTGGAGTCTGGATTTCTTCCCCATGTACAAACTTCCTATGCTCCCACCATATAAACCAACCTCTAGTCAATAAGAGCTCTGCCAGCCCAACTTGGTTTAAGCTTCCTAGGGGTTTTGTTAATCTAATTAGCTCCTCCACCATGACCGACCCTGACCTATCCACGTGCATCACCCTTTCGATCTCATGCCATACTCCAATCTTCTCCTAGATCTCCTTTGCACGAGCACAAGTGAAGAGTACATGCTTGATGTCTTCACACCCCAAATGGCAAGCTGGACTACTACTAGAAGCTTCAATATGTTGATTTGCGAGAACACCTTGGCATGGTAGAAGCCCTTGAAGGACCCTCCAGCCAAAAATTTGTATTTTGTTATGGACTTCCAAATTCCAGAGTCTAGTCCACACATCATCTTCTCCAACACCACTAGCTTAATCAACCCCAATATTGGCTCCATACTTTGACAATCATTGCTGATAATACGCTAATTTGATAGAAAATAAACCATTTCGATTGTAATGCCAAGCCACTAGATCTTCTCTGCCTTGAGTAAGAGGAATTTGCAGGATCCTATGAATATCCATCGGCCAGAAAAGTGAAGTAATCAGGTCCACATCCCAATTTCCCGTCACAGGATTGATGAGTTCATCAACAGTAGTTACTAATCTGTTTCCTCTAGGTGTCATAATTTTTAGATTATGGCTTGTCGGTATGTTGATGAGAAAATTTTCCACGCACTGGCCTCAGAGATTTGTTTTACTCTAGTGCATATCCCAATCTGTTACTTGAGGTTCGTAGGTGTGCCAGTTGGTTTGATCCTGCAACCAACCAGAAACTAAAAAGAGAAAACAATGTTAGATCGATAGATCGGCTAGCGACCGATGACGTATCGTTTGATATTGTGTCGATGCAATATGCATTGAATTGGCAGCAATTAGATTCTTCCGATCGGCTGTAGATGTTAACAGAATGCAATCCAAGTCTTAAAGCGCATCTAAACCAAGTGACTAGGATAGATCGGTAGCGTACCGAGGCACTATAAATCACTTAGATCTAAAAATACTATAAGACGAGGATTATACTTGTTTACAGCATAGCCGAAGAGATAAATCTAACATGTATCAGCTAGTATTCCGATGTTGCTGTATACTCAGATATCATAATAAACTAAATACATTAAACAAGCAGCAATCAAATGTTAAAGTCACTTAACGGATCGATAACAAGCTTAATATATTTAGTATGATGAGATCTAGATATAGAGGGCAGATTTAACATATCAAGTGAGAAAAAAACAAACAAGATAGGTTAAATCAGATAAGATCGGTTGAAACCCCGATACTATCTCTAATAGCAATTGTAAGCAAGATAGATTTTTATAGTTCTAAATATTACTTAATAGATCAAACCCAACCGATGCAACATTAAGCATAAAGAGAAATATGAGATCTAAACATGCCGACAAAAACCTTTTGAGATGGTAGATACATTATATAATCCAAGCCAACCTTGACATCTAATTTCACCGGCTATTATCTAGCAATAGATACAAGCTGACTGAAATTAGATGACGACATTGGTCTAGGTTATCAATGCATATGATAATTCAGCAGATTACGAAAACAAGATTAGAGTATCATGATGATGGAAACACTAATCACGAGAGCGCAAGCCACTTGAAACAAGATTTACCTCTTGTCGGAGATCGAAACCCGATGCAGCCCAACGCAAAGCAAAAACTTGTCGAAATTAAACTAAAAGAAAAAAGTGGCGATGCGCCGAAAGTTGTATTGATCTGATTGTCGATAATTATTACAGGGTCTTGGGTCATATTTATACCCAATTACAAAACATATTCCTTGTCGGACATGACTCTTATCTCTAATACTATTGAAATTACGATAATTGCCTAAAACAAACTCTTGCTGACGTAATTTACAAGGATACCAAACAAAATATCCTAACTAATAGATACAATTGCCTTTTCATGACTTTATCCGTGTATGGCAACATCCGTGAAGCACTTGAAAACCAAATCTAATAATGATTTTAATGCTTTCCCGCCGGGATCGGTCATATCTATCACCCCTATCGGAATCGGCTATGTTAGATATCCTTGTCCGATTCGGTCTCAGCCGATTGACACCTTAGCCGATTCAGACTCAGCCGATACGTACTCTGTCTCCGAGAATCACGTGGTCCTTCAATTTTGCTTCTGTTTTAGCTTCAACCCTGAGAATTGGCTTGTCAAATTTGGTCGTTAACATGGTATCCAACTGTCATTCCATATGTTTATTTGAGAGCCATCACCTACTCTCCAGATATACCCCTATTTAAAACACTCCAACCCCGCCAAAATGCTTTGCCACGTAAAGGAGCTCCCACTTCTCGATTTTGCCTTCAATAAAACCCCATCCGGACACTCTTGCACACAGGGAATCCGGTTCTAACAGTAATCTCCAAACTTGTTTTGCCAGAAGTGCTAGATTAAAACCCTCCAAGTCTGTAAAGCCCATGCGCCCTTCTTTCTTTGGTATACATAATTTCCACCAAGCTTTCCAATGCATCCTTCTTTTATCATCATCATCGCCCCACTAGAATTGTGCTATGGCATCAGAAATCCCCTTGCATGTTTTTTTAAGGATCTTAAATACCATCATTGCAAACACTGATCCAGCTTGAGCAATTGACTTAATCAATACCTTCTTACCACCCATACTTAATAGTTTCTCCTTCCATCCTTTTGTCTTGGTCCGAATGTGATCAATCAAGTAATTAAAGTTATCACTGCGATCAGCCCGTATCAAGGCCGGGAGACCAAGGTACTTATCATTTAATGATTCATTAAAGATGTTCAGGGCTTCACAAACTTCCGACTTTACATGGGCTTCCGTGTTCTCGCTGAAAAAGATGGTACATTTGGCTTCACTTACAAGCTGGCCTGAATTCACACAATAGCGATCCAATATACTCCTCAAATTTTCCACATTCCTCCTGCCTACAAGCATCAGAATTGACGAATCATCAGCGAATAGTAAATAGGAAACCTCCGGAGCATCTCTGCACACCCGGACCCCTTCAATCTCGCCTCTAATCCCAGCCCCTTTCAACAAGCTCGACAGTCATTCTGACACAAGAAGGAACAAGAATGGAAAGAGTGGATCCCCTTGACACAAACCACGGGAAGGATAGAAGAGATCTGTTTTCACGGAATTAGAGCAGACATTATATCTCACAGATTTCACACAAGCCATGATCAAATTCATCCATGTTCTGTCAAAACCCATTCTGACCATAATCAACTCGAGAAAGCTCCATTCCACTCTATCATATGCCTTGTGCATATCCGGTTTTACCGCACACCAGCCTCTTTTTCCACTTTTCTTCTTAATTCTGTGTATATTTTCATAAGTCATCAGAATATTATCAGTGATTAATTTTCTCAAGACAAAAGCACTTTAATTATCACTTATTATGACATGGAATCATAGCGTAAAAAGAATCATGACTTGTTTTTTCAATCTGATTTTTATCCTGTCCATAAAAGCGGACCCACACGCGTGCGCTGGAGAAAAACGAGGAAGCGAGAGCGTGCGCGCGACTTCGATAAGTCGCGCGTCTGCGCGAGGTAGCGATTCACGACGATTATCTGTGCATTGAAATTTAAATTCGGAAGATGAGCAAACTCCGTAACTCTCTGCTGTGACGAGTTCATTACTCGAGCAAATAAAAACAATCGATGGGTCTATATTACATGCCCTCGGCTCGAGAAACTGGTTACTGCTACACGGTGCTATCCTTGTGACCGTGGTGGATCCCGGCCACGGCGGCGGCGCGCTCCCTGGTGGTGTCGAGGAAGTAGAGCAGGCCGCACATGAGCACGCTGCACGCCAGCATCGGGATGGGCCCGAACGTCCACATGAAGAGCGCGAGCGACGCGTAGAAGGCGCGGAGGCCCAGCGACCAGGAGTGGCTCCCCCGATTCACCGTCCGCGCCACGTACGCCGCGAACTCCTCCCGCGCCACCGCCTCCGCCTCCCCCTCCCCCTCGCCGGCGCCGCCGGCGGCGGGCACGGGCACGGGCACGGGCGGCAGGCCGAGGAGGAAGCTGGCGTGCGCGTACAGGCGGATGGCCTGCACGTTGCAGACGAAGGCGAGCATGAAGCAGAGCGAGATGGCCAGGTACTTGACCGCGAACACCTCCCCGGTCTTGCTCCCGTACACCAGCAGCGGCGCCCCCGACGACGACGACGAGGAGGAGGAGGGGGACGCCGGGGACCTTCCCGCCGTGGCGCCGAGGAAGACGCTGATGACGGAGACGAGCGTGATGGCCGTCGTCGCAAGCACGGTCGACGCCATGATGTTGTTCCGCAGCGTCTGCACGGCCAGCACGCCGTTCTTCTCCGTGTTCTGCGCCCACAAGAACGTACAACAGGTGACAATTCTAGAATCTCTAGAGAGAGATGACAAGAAGAAGAGAATCGATTGGTACCGACGGCCATCATGACGGTGACCCAGCGCTTGCGGGCGATGGCGTTGAGGCCGACGACGGTGCGGGTGGGGTGGCGGAGGACGGCGTAGAGGAGCCACAGGTGGTAGACGGCCAGCACCGCCAGGCCCAGCGGCACCAGCACAAAGTCAAGCTTCTCCTCCCGGACCATGGCTGATGCTCTCTGATTCCTCACCCTCTGCACCGATCAACTAACTACTACTAGTATTAGCCTAGTGCTAAAGACAGAGAGGTACTACTCCTATGAGTGAGACGTCGATGGCAAAGCACGATAGCAGAGTCAGAATTCAGAACACACACAATCTCTTACTAACTCACATTCATTCATCCTCCCAAGACACATTCATTCCTCCTCCCAATAAATATTGGGTTATATTCATTCCTCTTCCCAATTATTCTTGCCAAACAAGCCGTAAAAGCAATCTCTTTGAACTGGGAAGGGGAGTACTTCGATGGTGGCAAGCAAGAAACTGACATGGACATCAACGCTAACGACCTGGCGCGCGGCGTATCCTCCGGGCACCACGCCTGCGTTTGCTGGATGCCAGACGGGGGGTATTGGGGTTGAGTGGTCAGTTGCCATCTGACTTGCAGCTACTGGAATTGCCGGGGCTGGAAAGATCCACGTCTTGATAGCGAAGTGCTATTTGAACACTTACTCAGCAAGCACCGCGTAGTGGTTCCTTTGCGATATCAGATCAACAATATGCAAGTTCAGAGCTCCAACGATAACATACTACTAGTAGAGTATAGTATCCGCAAGCTGGGCAGCAATAGATGCATCAATGACCAGCAAGTTTCTGATTGTTCAAAAGATCAAGCACCATACTTGCCAGCAATTGGAGTCACTTCTACATCAATTTGTAAATTAAACTTAATAATCTTGCATCTTTCTAAAGTACAGAGCTATAACTGATACATGTGGAGGGAATAAAGAACAAAACAGGACAGCAGTCCAATGAACGTAGTCCTCCAGAGTTGGTGCGGTTACACGTTGATTCAGTTCGAGAAACCCCACAGCTCCCTTCGAGTCTTCCGAGCTGAGTTCTTTATCCCGTGCATCAGAAGATGTGCACAATATCATAGGCAAATCTGTTCATTGTTAAGGATAAACTCAAGCATAAAAATTGACATGCATTATAATCTATATGGCATCCTCAAATGTATAATCACAATGGTCTACCTCATATTCATGCTATGGCCTAAAGGTCACATAATAATGATTTATATATTCTAAGTTATACGGCTTTAGTATGTTTTGATGGTGGTGGGTCATTATACCAGTTAATCGAATCAGACCTTCACCTCACATATCTATACTGCCTTTTCTCTTAATAAAATTCGGACGGCGTCTCTTCCGCCGTGCTGGCAAAAAAACATATCTATACCGAATAACAAATACTAGATGGGTGTGTGTGTGTGTGTGTGTGTGTAAAATTGAAAATAGCAGTAATCTTTGCAGCATCAAGGATACGTCCAAAACAGCACAAAAGACTGCAAAAAAGCAAGGAAATAATGTTAGAACATCATCCAAAACAGTATAAAGCTCATTATCATGAAGAAATTTGAGGAAATAATCTAGTGGTGAACTATACATTACAGCAACAGAATCCTATATTGATATTAGAATACTAGCAACACCAAAAATATTGTTTAGCAAATGTGGTTGTATAACTTGAGAACATTTATCAACAGTCAATAGTAACAATTGAGATGTGAATCATTAGTCAGGGTACGAATCTCCCAATGTTTTATACTCCTTCCATCAAAATCTGTATTCTATCACCAAACTAGGCCACCTTTTAACAGCCAGGAAGATCCATGCTAATGCCACACTATTCATAACTAGGACTCTAGGAGGTTTCTAACAATTGGTTTAAAATGCCAAACAAGAACAGATAGTTAAGGGATGTTCAACATTCATCAACTTTCTAAATAATCAAACTTCCCATAACAATATAGAATATTGATTAAACATGAAAGGTACAAGTTCAAGTAAATCATGTTCAATGATCTGGACATTCAAGTTTTACGGAAATAAAGGTGTGCATCACAATGTTACAGCTCCAGTATGGCTTACCATAAGGCCACCAAAAACTCCTTCAATCAAAATCCTGTTCCAACTGTCGAAGTAGGTATGAATTGAAAATTTGGCCTTCACCAAAAGCCCAAGAGATGCCACCATCATTACAAGAAGGTAGAACACGAATCCCATCAAGCCTGTGAATCCCCAGATTCCGGCAACAACTCCACTGATGATTGACAAGAATGTCCGACTGCAACGCAAAAGAAATCCTCATGGTAAAGACATGTTTATCATCTTGGTATAAAAATGAATCAGTCAAATAATCATTAATATCTAGAATTGCAGAAAGGGTTATGAAAAGAGTTAATAATTAATGGGAGGTATCTAGCATCTATCTGAGCATGAAGTAGAAAAGCATGTAAACATTGAAAACTTTCAGTTGATGCATGAAGCCTGATAAGAAACAATGCACACCGATTACTCTAATTTGAGTAGAAGTGTGCAATTTGGCCCACAGTTTCTGGCAGCACGAACTGACCCACAGGATAACTTGACCCTTTTCCTGTTATTCATAGTTCTTAGATTTTTTATCCTAAATCCTAAACAGCACCACCTCGGATTTCGAAATTGCAACTAAAGAGTGGAAGCATGCCTACTACCGTTATACTACCAGGTCGCACAATTCCGGATCGAATCGGAAGAATACGGACCAATCTGAGCAGATCAAACCATGTCGTCGCATAAATCCCAGATCCAATTGAACGAACATAAGCATGACCTACTTATCAGATCAGATCGACTTGGTTGGTGGGAGAAGAGAACGAGCGGAACCTGTAGTAGATGGATTTGACGTTGCTGGTGAGGTTCTCCGAGTGGAGGATGGGGACGTCGGCGGAGATCCCGCCGCCGGTCGCCGGCGCCGCCATCTTCCTCTTCTGTTGGTTTCTCTTCGCCGATTAGAACGAGTCAGGGTGGAGACGGATGTGCGAAAGCAATCGAAGCCGTCCCAGACTCCCAGGCTCCAAGCGGTACTGTGGATTTTGCATATATACCCTCCAGTATGTTTTGTTTTCTACTCCGTACACGAGACCTAGCCTTTCGTTACTTTTTTCAAAAAGAAATTGGGACAATTATAGAAAAAAATTGAATATATATATATATACCGGTATGACAGTACAGAAGTATACTCGTTCAAAACAACTTATAGCATTATACTGTCATCGAAATCCACAAATGCGTAATCACTATCGTAATAATAAAAATACACGAGTTCGCATCACCAACATGTGAACACGTGACGTCATCAGCTGCTGTGAAGTTATGGGAGTTTACCGTGCAAACTCATGACGTCGTGCGAGTTTGTGAGTTCACCACACGAACTCATGACTCCTCGGTGCAAACTCGTGCTCACACGTGGGTGGTGTGATCGAGTTGGCAGCGGTCGGACACGTGCATAGTCACGTCAGGTGGCATCGCGCGTGGTAGACGCGACGGCATTGAGTAATGCTCTCGTGTCCTCTTCACCTTCACCCAAGCTCGAGACGAAATCGTGGCCTCCTACTATACAATTGCCTAATCTTGTTAATATTTTAGCTGTTGTATATCTTAAAAAACATGAACATTATATTTTGATTTTTTTTCAACAATTATATATGAATATTACCCTTTTATTATTTACTACTCGAGGCCTTCGAACAAATACAATGTGGTCTGCTGATTTAATGAAAGGATATACTAGGGAAAAAATGGATTCAGTTGTAAATTTCCTAACTTCTTCCCTCATTTCTAAACTTTTTTAACTTTTAATCCCTCGTTTTTCACGCGCAAGAAATTGTATGCTTTTTAAAAATATTATAGAAAAATTACTTTAAAAAATCATATGGATATATTTTTAAAATTTTTTATCTAGTATTTAATTAATCACGTGCTAATTTAATGCTTTGTTTTGTTTTATATTCGAAGCCTAAAGAGCATTTTGTATGTGTACCTGACGTTTTCTACGCTCTCTTACCCGCATATGACACTAAAGAATTTCATAGTTTTCATGTGGGTATTTTGTCCAGAATATCTTTGCAAGCATCTCAAAGTGAAAATCCCACCATGTTATAAACAAACTTGACAGATAAATGCATGGCACATTGAGTGCCAGCCCGGGAGGCCCGCCAGGGACCTGAATACCCTGATCTGCCACTGCCAGATGCAAGTGGTGGTACCCCCGAGCTCCACCGCAGCCCAGCCGCGATGGAGGCGATGTAAACACAGACGACGCCGACGCCTGCCCGGCTCTCCCATCTTCTCGACAGCAGAGGCCGCCGTCGCTTCCGCAGCATTTGACTCCCATCGCCGTAAGCTTCTGTCTGCTTCTTGTGATCCTTTTGCCATTGTCCGTCGGATTCAGCTTGTGAACTCCAATGCATTTGCTACTCTCTCTATCATGTCTCTTTGGTTGATCCTAATTCTAATTCTTACCCTCATTACGAGCGAGCGTTTGTTCAGATTACTTGCTGTCTACTGATTGCGATCCTGATTTTTTTAATTGATCTCTCCATCCGAATTCTCAAACTGGCCATGCAGGTAGACGAGTAATCAACTCCATTGATGCCAGCGGTGAGGGTGAACTGTGAAGGTGATGGAATATGAATCTAATAACGATCAGAGGATGCAGGACATGGAAATATGGCCGTCGGACGGCGGCGGCGTGGAGGAACACGACCCGTGGACGGCTTGGCTTTACAAGCCACACACGGTCTCGGTTCTCCTTGCCGGCGGATGCCTCCTGATGTAAGTAGTCTCAATTCTCAAAGTATATTTATACATGTGCAAGGATCGTTAGTATCAGATTTTGCAAGGATTGTCTGAGCGTAAGGCTCTTAGGGATGTAGAAAATGGGTTAGTTTTTGTTAGTTCTTTGGCGGTTAATAGAGTTCATAACCGGTAAAAATATTTCTCAATCTGCAGATTAAATTGATACTAGTTAAGTTTGCAAGATGGTAAAAGATAACATACGCTAGTATATTACTGTTTTTAAAGATATTAAGATTGTACTTGCTACTCCAATTAGGAACTTAATATGGAAATCATATTTTGATCCCTAGCGTTTTTGGTACGCTATGCTGAAAAATGGCAGAGAACTGTTACTGCAGCCTCTGTTTTTTTTAACTGGTGTGGCCTTTGGACTTCTCAGTAATCCATATATGCATAGTTTGTGTGCCATTTGTCTTCGAAGGTAAATAGTACAAGGTATTGTGTCTTGTATGAGATACTTTCTGATGTTCAACGCCACTTCACCAAACATTTCATGGTTCATTTGGAAATTCAGTATTCGCATTACGGGCAAACAACTATAAATCCATAACGTCAACTGAGATTCTGAGCAAACCTTCATCTGCGCAAATTCTGATTTTTAGCTTTTCTGTGTGAGATGTGGCTGGGATACTGAAACTCTGAAACAACCATGTGTGTTAGTCTTGTTGGACCACTCTCATACTAGTTACTTACAAGTTATAACCCTGAAGCGCTTGGAATAGGGAACAATTCATGGTAATTGGAAGTATGAAGAATCCGGCTCATTCTTTGAATTGGTTTCAGAGTAATGACACGAAATGAATGGCTACGATTTATTTAAGGACAGTGCATCATGGCAGGAAAAGTACTAGTTTATGCTTGAAAATTCATAAACACTCATATATAAACACGAGCACGTATTGGCTGCTGCTGCCTGTTACCAGTCATCTAACTTGGGTGCCAACCTATTCTATTCATATACAAGAATTGACAATTTAACAGTTGCAGTATTAGTAAAAAATGGTGTAGCTAGATCTGAACACCTTTCTTTACTTTCTCATCACTCTGGCAGTTGGTTCAGTTTTATTGTTCTCGCAGCTGGGCAAGTGGGGTCTTTCATCCAGAGATTACAAGCTCTCATGACAAGGTCATACCTATTAAAAGGTATTACACTGTGAAACACATTTACTCTAAATGACAAGAATTTGTAGGATGAATTCCAATATTATTGTTTTATTGGACTTCTGCTGATGTTATGTACTAGTAAGCAACAATGCCAGGAAAGTGATTCACTCACTGACATTTTCTCAGGGGTATCTGGGCTATGATCGCAGTTTTCCTAGCATACTGCACTCTACAAGCACATTCAACGTAAGTGAATAATCCCTTGTTAGGTAAACCATATGTTAACAATTATTGGTGTAATAATTGTTTTTTGTCTGCCTCCAAATCTTTGATGTATTCCAATGGTGGTTAAACAAATGCTTTTTACATTATTGTGTCCTTGTGGATCTTTCATGACCAATTCTTCTGCACTATGGTCCCCTATTGGCTAGGAAGATTGCTACAGGCATACATTTTCTTATTGACACTGGGTGCATTATTTAGCATTTCTTTTGGTAATTTTTTGCTTGTAAAGTGTAAAAGGATTGGCATTGAAGGCACATGCTGACATGTTCTATCCTACCAAAAGCCCAGCATATATGCTTTCTAGTAAATGAGTTAAATCACATCATCTTGTCAGCAGACATCCACTGGTCAGATAAGAAATGAAATACGCGAAAAAAACCCCGCGTCGCCCACGCGCAGGCGACACGGGGGCAAAACCACCTAGCGCCGCCCCCCTCCTTCTCCACCTCGCCGCCGCCGGAGCTCGTCGTCGGGAAGCTGGTTGGCGAGCTAGGATGGCGGCGGCAGGGCCTCTTCACGACGGCACTTTAGCTCGGGCATGGGAGAAGACGCGCGGCGACCGACGATGAGGAGAGCGGTGGTGAGTCCTCCCGACGAGGAGGACGGCAGCCACCCCGCTCGCCGGTTGACCCCGCGTTCCTCGCCGACGCGCGCATCGCTGTCCGGGCGGCGGCGACGACCTGCTGGCGCACCGGTTCCTGCGCGGCGGAGCCCCTTCCTGCGCGGCGTGCCGCGCCTTCGCCGACAGGCTGCGCAGGCAGCGCGGAGGGCAGCGGTAGGAGATCCTGCGGGAGCACCACTGGAGGCCAAGGAGAAGACGCGCGTTGGCGGCCGGCTCCCCGTGTCGCCTGCGTGTGGCCGAGGAGAAGACGTGTGGGCGACGCGGGAGACGCAGGGAGGTTGATGATGGCGGTAGGCCGGCGTGGCGTGAGGAGGTTCGACCGGCGGTGGCGGTACGTTGGCATGGCGCGAGATGCGTGGCCGGCGGTGTCGGGGAGGCTGTGCGGTGCGAGGATGCACGTAGGAGGCCGGCGTGGCGCAAAGATGCAGCTGGCGATGGTGGGAGGATGGTGCGCGAGGTCAGTATTGCCAGGGAGGCCGGCCTAGCCGACGGCGCGTGAGGTTGGACAACGCGGCGGCCGGCATCTTGGGCAGCAGGCGGTGGCAGAGCCGAGATAAGGGGGAAAAAAAGAAAAAGGGAGTCAAAAAAGAAAAATAAAAAGGGAAAAAATAAAAAATAAAATAAAAAGGGAAAAAGAAAAAAAGGGAAAAAGAGAGAAAAAATGAACAAGAAGCGCGCCCGGATCAGGCAGGCACGTGCTTGAGGACGAGCACGTGCTTGAAAGTGTCTACGGTTCTGAGGCGTCCTCGTCCCAGGCATCTTTTCGGAGGCGCGTGCGTGGCGGCATGGCAAGGGGAGGCACCACGGCGGGCCAGGATCTTAGAAGTCGGGCAACCTCTCTGTCGTGTGGAGAGCTTAATGGGGGTTGACGAGCCTTTGTGCAAACTTTCGAGGTTTTGGTGGCAGCCAGGGGTTGTTACATGGTTTGTCAGGTTCCGGTGGCTTGCAGCGGACTGCGGCAGCTGACATTGCTTGGCAATGGTCGGTGCGGTGTGGACTGCGTCATTAGACGGCGCTTGTGGCGGCGGTATTGTGTGATGACTAGGCTTGCAGCGGATCGTGGCATATTGTTCAGCCTTGCTAGGCTATCCGGTGCGGTGCATCGTTGAAAGACGGCGCAAGCAACTTCTCTGGTTTGCTAGCATGGCGGAGAAGGCTAAACGTGAGGGTGAGGCAACAAGGCCAGGTCGACTCTGCAGTGGCTCAGCTGTTCGATGGAGATCGGGGAAGCAGGGCAACTACTCTCTCGCTATGACAGCGACAAAAGAAACAGATCCGTGATGAGGAATGCAGTAGTGGGCGTGACGTGGCCCCCTCGAAGAGGAGTGCAGTAGCGGGTGTGGTGTGGCCTCCGCGAGCGGCGAGGTGGTGCCTAACAGCGGATGTGGCGAGGCCTCCGCACGTTGAGTCCTATAAAAAATCCGGATATTGTGGTTTTCATTCCGTCGAGTGGAGTTTAGCGTGCAACGGCACAACGACGACGAATACCGCGTGACGGAGACCCTTTCGGTGCAGTGTGGTATGTCTTCCCCTAATATCCAGTTGAATTGGAGCTTTGCCATAAGATTTTGACGGCTAGTTGTGTGTATGTTTGGTGGGTACCGCCGTATAAGGCTTAGATCTGTTTGGCCGCGTGGGGTGAGTTGGGTTCGATAGGGTTGTTGTGGAGGTTCGAGTTGAGTGTTTGTCGTGTTGATGTCCCAATCCAATCGGACGAGTTTTTTTCTTTTCCTGCCTATAGTCTTTTCGGGCTGTAGTTTTGTATTTTTTCTGCTATATCAATGAAACACGTACTATCTTGTGCGTTTCGTTAAAAAAATTAAAATACACTATTCTTTTCATATATCATATGTTTATGATTTAGCAAAGAAAACTCGCTCTGGCGAGATTACATGTTTTTCATTTTACCAGCACCACAAAAGGCATCTGTGTACTTGATCTCACAAAACCAGATTCTCATAGTATATGCCATTACGCACATAATTGTTTGGACCATTTACTACTTAGGTTATGCTGATTTTCTGTCTTATCTAATTTTGCTCTGTGAAGAACTATAAATACTTAAGAAGGATGCTTTTCTCGCCAAGCTAAAAAAAATAGTTTTTCGCCGGGCTACATATGAAGGATGCTAATTGATCAGGCTAATCATCTTTTGTACAGGATACTTATTAGGCCTCATCCTGCTGTGTGGCGTTTGGTGCATGGCATGGCTGTTGTGTACCTTGTTGCTCTAACTTTTCTTCTTTTCCAGGTTGGCTATGTCTACCGTTTATTGTATTTATTAACATGCTATTCTTAAAATTTACTCATTAGCCTTGCACTTGGACCATTTAAACTTGATGCTCAAGGTAGATATTGTAATTATGTGTTCAAATTTAGTCTGCTGTCTAATCTATATACCGTTTTCTTTCAGAAACGTGATGATGCCAGGCAGTTTATGAAGCACCTTCACCCTTGTCTCGGAGTTGGTAGAACATTTATGCAATGCATTCACAATGGAAAAGATCACGATATCATCTATAGATACATATATTCTGATCATTTGTTTATATCAAAATGCAGAACTACCAGAGAGATCATATGGATCTGACTGCCGTATGTATGTTCCAGAAAACCCTACCAACAGATTTATAAATATTCAAGTATGATTTTCCATATGAGCATCACTATTCACAACACTCATTTATTTTTAATGCTATTTCATCAAAATTGGTAATACGATGCACCTATAGGAGATATTGTTTGATGAATTTGTTATTGCCCATGTCTTGGGTTGGTGGGGTAAGGCAGTAATGATACGGAACCAACTTCTCCTATGGGTCTTGTCAGTTGGTTTTGAGCTCATGGAGGTTAGAAAAGCTGCCTCGACAAGGAAATATTCTTCCCTTTTATTTTGAGCATATGTTCAATTAGTAAATTTTCATGAACTATTGTAACAATGCACACTTGTATCATCTTCTGCAGCTTACATTTAGGCACATGCTGCCAAATTTTAACGAGTGTTGGTGGGACAGTATTATATTGGATATCATGATCTGTAATTGGTTTGGTGAGATCTCTGTCTTTCAAGGCAGTATCTAAATTTACAATTCATCCATCTGGTTGTTGTTATGTTTCTGAATGAAATAGTCATACAAGTTAAAAGTATCAAAAGTTCTCTCATAGCTGCTTCTTTTCTGGATGCTGATAGTATGCTAGATTTAAGGATATCGAGTTATCAGTGCAAAACATTAGAGGTACTGGTACAGACTAGCAGTGAATATGGGCTTTGTTATATCGATGTTTCTCATGTTATTTCATATGTAGACTTGCTTGGTTGATTAGGACAGCTTGTCTGTAATATCATTTGGAAGGACCATCTGCAAGTTAATTTTTTCATGATTTTCAATTCTCAATCAGAACTTCACTTTTGATATGTGTAGCAGAACGCACTAACTAGGATGTCATTGCCTTGATACTGTTTTGTCTTGGCTCGAGTATGTAGAACCTTTGAGAAGGTTCACTGTGTTTTTTTATTATCATTTTCTTGTTTAAACAACGAATATGTACGGTCGTAATTAAAAATCAGTGTATGAACATCAGAAGTTTTACTGTTGTTCCATATAAATGCTTCCATTCAACCAGTATTTTGAAACTTGATACAGGTATTTGGGCGGGGATGCACACAGTCCGTTACTTTGATGGCAAAACATACGAATGGGTTGGACTGAGCCGTCAGCCAAGCATTATGGGTAAGGTATGCTCAATTGCTCAACGGAAACACATTAATAGGAGATATGTTTCTTTTCTTCAGTTTTAATCTCTTAATTTGGTTATTGCATACTCAATAGAAATGACCAGTGGTCCAAGTTTTTGCTGTTCTGTCCTGCTCTTTTATTTTTTCGTAAACGCGCAAAAAACTTACGCGTCAATATATTAGAGAAGAAAAACATCCTGGCAAGAACACAGCAGCCACACAAGAAAAAACCGCAACAGAAACAGAAAACTGACAGAGAAAAGAAAAAACAAAAGAAAAAACTACAGGGGCAGACACGGCCCACAGGGGTTGGGGGGAGAGGGAAGGCACGATTTCCGAAACGCTACACTCCCCAGCAAACTCCAAAAACAACAGTGTCAACAGCCATGGACCAGAGGCATCCCTCTGCGAGGATGGAGTCCAGAACCACCGAGACCGAAGAGAGCTCTGAATCAAAAACCTAGAGTTTCACTCCTTCCATAGCTACCAGGAAACCAAAAGAACTAAAGAATCGAACCCTGCGTGGAGGTGCTCGGGTAGGCAAGCCCTGGACGAAGGCCACCAATCCTGGAGCCAGCTACCACGGGGAGGGGAGAGAGCAGACCATCCAGATGGCGAGAGAACACCAAGCCAGACCTGCCTAGCGAACACACAGTTGAGGAGGATGTGGTTAACCGTCTCGACGTCCTGTGCGTAAAAAGGGCAAGCCGAGTGGCTAGCGATGCCACGCTTCTGGAGGAGATCCGCTGTCCAACAGCGTTGCTGAAGAGCGAAACAAAGGAAGAATTTGCATTTCGCAGGGCCCTTCGCACGTCAGAGGAGATCAGCATAGGCGAAAGAGTGTTGGCCGAGGAAAAGTGCCTGGTAGGCCGAGCACGCTGAGTAGAGCTGGTCACCCGTCAAACGCCAAATGAGGCGGTCTCGAATACCCAAGGAGAGCTGAAAGTGAAACATCGTATCCCACACTAGAAGATACTGGGAGATGACCGGAACAGTCAGGACGCCACGGATATCCAGAACCTAGAAATGGTTCAGAAGACCAGAAGCAACCATGCATGATTTCCGGAGACGCTGGGAAACATCAAACAGCAAATCCGACGCCAGGGAAGCAATCGAACGGCCGTTGATCCATTGGTCGGACCAGAACATAAGGGACTCCCCATCACCAGGCACAAAGAAAGAAGATGTCGCAAATAAGTCGGAGACTGCCTGTTCGACTAGAGCTCTCAGATCCGCCCAATAGGGATGCCCTGAGTGCTGGAGCCAGAGCCAGCGAACACGCAAAGCAAATCTCATCAACCTGAGATCAGGAATTCCCAAACCACCGAGTGCTTTGGGACAACACACGTTTGTCCAAGACACGCGACATTGTCTCCCATGGGCTGAGTCCGTACCCATCCACAGGAAGAGGCAACGCCTCTTGTCGATGGCCTTGACCACCCAGGAAGGGAGACCGATTGCCATAGACACGTGGACCGGAATAGAGGAAAGGACAGACTGGACGAGCACAGAGCGGCCAGCCAACGTAGTAAGACGACCCTTCGAGGAAAGGAGACGACGGGAAACCTTATCCACCAGCGCTTGTAGGGCTGCCTTCGGCAATTTGCAAATGGACAACGGAATGCCGAGGTAGGTGCAAGGAAAGTCCAAGATCGAGCAGGGGAAACAGGCTTGGACCAGCTCCAAATCCTCCGCCGAGCAGCGGATTGGGGTCACCGAACATTTTGGTGAAGTTGGTGCGAAGACCGAAGGCTGCACCAAAGACAAAGAGGATGCCCTGAATGAATTGAAAATCCTGACGCACGGAAGAAAGGAAGAGGACCAAATCATCCACATAAAGGGAGACGCGGTGCCTCAAAGCGCAAACAGGGAGGGAAATAAACCCGCCCGAGACCGAAGCCTTGGTAAGCATCGCATTAAGCATGTCCATCACCAAGATGAAAAGCATGGAAGACAGCGGATCCCCTAGCCGAAGACCTCTCCGATGGCAGAAACGAGGGCCCGACGCCCCATTGATTAGCACCCGGGAAGAGGAGGCCCCGAGTATGAGAGAGATCCAATCACGCCAGCGTTGATTGAACCCAAGATGGGTAAGCACCTCAAGAAGGAACAACCAGCTAACCGTGTCAAAGGCCTTCGCAATGTCCACCTTAAGAAGAAGACAGGGAACACGCCTGGCATGGAGAGCTCTTGTAGCGAGTTGGACATAACGAAAGTTGTCGTGAAGATAACGACCCTTGACGAAGGCACTTTGGTTGGCCGCCACTAGCCCATCCAGAAAAGGAGAGAGACGGAAAGCAAGAATCTTAGAGAATAACTTCCCAAAACTATGGATGAGGCTAATCAATCTGAAGTCATTGACATCGACAGCATCCTCCTTTTTTGGCAGAAGAGAGATGAAGCCATCATTTAGGGCGATAAAACCCCTCCCGTTAGCCAAAAAGAGAGAGTCGAGCGTCGCCAGAACCTCCGACTTGATGACCGGCCAACAAGTTTTGTAGAACGGACCCGAGAAGCCATCAGGACCAAAGGCCTCATCAGAAGGCAAGGACTTGACCATGGCCCACACTTCCTCCTCCGAGAAGGGGGTATCCAGTCCTGCAAGGTGCACGGAACTGAGGCCAAGGGAGTGAAGGTCCAAGGCGAGATCCCGCTGGACGACTGTCCCCATGATGGCATCAAAGTGTGAAGAAGCGAGCTCTTGCGGTTCCTCATGGAAAACAGCGAGCCGATCACCATCCCAAAGACGGGAAATGAAGTTCTTCCGCCTTCATGCTCTGGCATGAAGATGAAAGAATTTGGTGTTGGCATCGCCCTCCTTGAGCCAAAGCAAACACGAACGCTGGGGTGCGATGGTACGCTCCAAGAAGGCAAGGCCAAGACACTTCAGCTTCAAATCTCGCCAGAACCAAGCCTCCAAAGGAGAGAGAGGGCAGCTATCCTGAGCCGCATCAAACCGAAAGATAAGCTTTCTTGCCATTTGCAGCTGAAGGTGAACATTGCCGATGTGACGGTCACTTCAGCTCTGCAACCGCTTTGTTGTGGTAGCGAAACACTAGGCAAGAGCGGCAAGAGGAGGAAGGTTGGCCAGTGGTTGCTAGGCATCCTGAACGACCTGCAGAAAACCGTCAAATTTGGGCCAAATGGCTTCGAACTGAAAACGACGAGCTCTTGAGGATATCACACAAGAATGCAAAAGAAGGGCACAGTGGTCAGAGGCGACGGAAGAGGCCGCACGAAGAAGACAAGAAGGGAAAAGATCCTCCCAATCCGAGGAAAAGAAAACACGATCAAGCTTGACGAGCGTAGGAGAATCACACTCATTGCTTCAAGTGAAGCGATGACCGTGAAGCGACAACTCACGGAGGTCCAGCTCGTCAACCAAACGTTCGAAAAAGACCCATCATCCGGCGATTGAGATTCGATTATTCTTGTCCCGGGCGTCCGGGATGAGGTTAAAATCACCCACCACACCCATGGCCCCGGTCTAGAAGATCGCAGCAATCGGAGCTCCTCTAGAAACCTAAGTTTCTCCGGCTCCTCCTGAGGCCCGTAAACTATGGAAAGCCACTACGAGGCATCATCAGAGCAGTGCCGAACCAACGCGGTAAAAGAGAACTCCGCATGGTGAACATCGGAGATCGACCAGGCATTCGTCCGCCAGGCAAGCAAAATACCTCCCGACCGACCAACAGTAGGCAAAAAGGAATAGTCAAAGTCAAGGCCTAACATTTCGAGAACGGTGCAAGAAGGCAAAACATCCAACTTAGTCTCCACAAGATAGAGAAGAGAGACCCGCTCATCGCGGACAACACCACGAACCGCATCCCGGCGGGCACGCGAGTTTAGACCCCGCACATTCCACACCAAGATATTTTCATTGCAAGATCCCATGGAGAACAAGACACGCCCTAAGGTGGGGAAGACAGAAAAGAAGGGTCAGCCGCAGGCCGACGACATCCCAGCCGCCTGTGCCGAAGGCAAGGAGCTGGAGAAGAGCGTGGAGAGGCCGATGATACAGTCCTGTGAGAGCGGCTGGGTGAAGAGAACGTCAAAATCCACCAGGGCCTAAGGCAGCACCAGGCCCTCCGCAGGCGCCAAACCGAGCTTGCGCATCAAGTTGCGCTGCGCCCAAGAGATCGCGTGGCACAGCCCGAAGTGTTAAGTCCTGCTCTTTTATCATCCTGACACAGATACTTTTACCAATGTTTGATTATGTGCACCAATGCTGCTGCCATAAGATTGAAGATATGTCGACTGTTGAGTTAGAAGGCTGTGTATATCTTGATATAGAGGTTGTTCTTTTTTTTTTCCATTGCCACAAAAGACTGTTCAAGTTAGACAACCTCCAGTGTACTTGGCAGAGTATTAACAAAAGATGAGTCATCCTATAACTGCATGTACTATGCAAGTGTAAAGATCTTTACTCCATGCATGGGAGATCCCAGGCAGAATCTGAGATTTTCCCAGTGGGACTGTACAATGAATTTCTGTTGCCGCAGAAGTCAGGCTGTCTTGTCTGCAGTTTGGCATCCTTAATCCCTGAATTTCTGAGCAAGTAATTATTCCACTTTGTACCATTCTCTATACATCAGTTAAATACTCTGTCTACATGTGGGTCATATATAATGTCATAAGTTTTTTTTTCAAGCAAAAGAAAGCCTCCTAGATTATGAAAAACCATTGATCACTTCTAAGGCTCCAAGCTAAAGCTAACTGCCTCAAGGGTGAGAATTGAGCAATTGAACTATGGGCTGCATGGAAGGTATTGGGTAATCAAAAAACCTCCAATGCACAGCGAGACATACGCACATGGATATTAGCAAAACGTTGCTTATATTTTAGGATAGAGGGAGTAGAATAGAACCATTAGGATAAGAAAAAGAGTCTGGAACTGATTTGGTAGGATATTTTATGAATTGAACAGACAAATTCGTAAACCAGAGCATATGCATGTTTATCATGACCTCAAAATTATGATTTTGGTATCAGCTGGTTTATTCTGCGCAAGCTAGTTAAGTTCACTTTGCTTTCATTGGTTAACCACTTTCGGTGTGGCAGGTAAAAAGGTCATTATGTCAGTTCACACCCGCTAAATGGGACAAGGATCAATGGCATCCTTTCATGGAGCCAAGGAGATTCATCCAAGTGCTTTGTCTCTGCTTCGGTTTCATGACAGTGGAGCTTAACACCTTTCTCCTGAAATTTTGTCTATGGATTCCTCCCGGGAACCCCTTGGTTGTGTATCGGCTGATCCTTTGGTGGTTAATTGCTATCCCGGCAATTCGTGAGTACAACACCTACTTGCAAGACAGGTCTTCTTGACATATAGATTATATCCTCCTACACCTTTGCTAGAATCATGTGTTCCCGGCGTGCAATCTTTCTATTGATGGATAACTAAATAATTTTTCAATATCAATTATCTCAGTAAACCAGTGAAGAAGGTGGGAGCTTTTTCTTGGCTTTCGTTAGCTATATGCATAGTAGAGCTGCTTATATGCATGAAGTTTGGACACGGTGAGTTATTTTATAGTATGTAGCATATTCTTGGCAATTTAACAAGGGCATACAGTTTATGTCGATACATGCTTGGTCAGTTTTTGTGCTAACACGAATCAACATAACCAGGTTTGTTTCAAGATCCAATGCCCACTTGGTTGATTACTTTTTGGATTTCTGTGGGGATTTCTCTTGTGCTTTTCTTGCTGGAATGGTCACGAAGGGATCACTTGCGTTCAAGAAAGCAGCTGTAATAGCTTCATCACAGTGTTTCTGCTCCAAACATCCTATTACCTTGTATTTGTTTGTTTTCAAGATAACTTATACATAGCTAGTCTCTTTAACTAGACCTTAAAGTAGGCAAATTTTACTTGACAATAGCTCTGCCATTGCAGGCGTGAGATTGCGAGAGTTTCAAGATAATTGTAGTATTTGGAACAACTTTATTTGAGAAAAACAGTGCAACATGTGTTTGAGCTACTTATCTCAGTATCAACGCATGCATAGGATGACAGGATTGGTTGAATGTGCATGATCTACAGGACTGGAAACAAAAATGTTCGTCCTAGGACGCTTGTCATGAGCACAAAACTGATGGTGTCAATTTTCCATGGTAATCCAGTTAAAGTTTTACTAGCGCAGTAGTGCGTTTACCTTACGTTGCACTTCTCAAGTATCATCCATGCACACAAGAGGGCATCAAGTGAAATGATGTGTCGTTAGTTTGTTACCTTGCCAGAGGAGATCGATATACTTTTTTCATCTTGAAGGTAAATTTCTCTTTGCGGTAGATAGGATAGTCCAACACAGTGTTAGGGAGTCTAACAAAGAACAAAGAAGTATGCCAGCACTTGAATCAATATCAACTTAGCAAACATATAGAAACTTTTACATGTATCTTTCACGGTCAAGAAGCTTCTGCAAAACAGCCTGCAAAAGTAAACCAGAGCACCATCATTCACAAAGCATGACAACCTGTTATCGTATTGAGATAGAACGGCAGGCCACAAAAGGGGTAAGGCTCAGATGATCGTCAAATTGGAAAACACATGGACGTTTAACTCACAGGGCAGGTCGCGTTCAACTTGAGAGACTCAGCAAGCTCACGAGAAGATATCAGAAGTTTGACAGGACGATATTCAAGCGCCTGATTTCTCCCTTTGTTGTCTGCAAAGCTAATCAACTCGCGATCCAAAAGATGCTCAAAAGCCTACATCGAAGGCCAAAAAAAAAACTTGTAATTTTTTTTATATTGTGTAATGGAAGGTTCATGAATTATTGATTGTGGTAATACTTACTCTAAAACAAACAGTATGTGAATATTTGTCCGACGTTTTGTAGGCATCCTGCACAGATTTGTACTCTGACAGACAACCAGTTCATCAACTTACTTAGTCTTTCCTATGACTGAACACAAATGGAGAGGAACAGATTCTATACCTTTCATAATAGTGATAAAGTTGTATGAACTTTGCTCCTTATCTTCTAGCCTGTTCATGCATACAAGAATGTACAGTTCCAAAATGGAGAGATCTGCTATCGAAATTTCAGTGTCAGAAATATGATGCCATTCATGTCCACTGTTTTATGGTGTGGAGTAAGGAAGGTAGCCTTGTTCTAGAATATAAATCAATATAGAGAACAATTCCATCCTACATAAGTAAATGAGGGACAACGAACAAAGACCTTGAAGACTATCCATCTTAGGCTGCCTCTGCATCGAAGTTAGCGCATTCATGAAGCTTTGCATTGACAGAAGTCCAGAATCTATGTCCATGTATGACACCACTCTGAAACTGAAGGTTTCGTTTTTCTACATTTAACCGAGTACTAAAAAGTGTGGAAATGTGAAGGAAAGGGAGGATAAAAAATGAAGGTGTTGAAATACTTACAGAAATCTAAGGATGTGGCTTGTTGTTGCGTCAGCATCAGTGAGGGAGTTGAGAATTCCTTTGAACTTTTTGTCATTGAAAATGCTCTGAAGTGTATAGGATAACATAAACCTTGGGGGGATTAGTTTCTTGTATTGCATTGAACTTCTGTAAAATCACTCATTGTCGTTATGACAAAGGTGGATCCAGGCCCATGTCACTGAGACAATGAGTGGCATGAGAATGTGAACTTTCAGCAGCACACAAGGAAATCCCAAGCTTTTAATGCAATTTTCTGCAGTACCTTACCTAGTTGATTATATGGATTGTATTTTTGTTTTGCACAGTAAAACAAATAACTTGATGGGATGATATCACATACAGTTCCATTTAGTCTAAGAAACAGTGCCATTGCCAGTTTGCCACCATGGCTTCTTTTTAGCAAAGAAAAAAACATATTCAGTAGCCATTCTTGGAATGAGAAAGCAGAAAAACTGTCCATTAACAAAACACTCTGTGGGTATATGTCAGCCTATTCAAATATAATTGCCATGAGGATTATAAAGCAAGAACAATCACCTGCAGGTTTTGTAAGCACATAAAGTGACATGCCACATTGAGCAAAGGATACAGTAACCTGTGCGTTGTACTCCCTGACATACTTTGTTGGTAATGGAGAATCTTCGGGAAGTGCTAGCAAGTGCTCCATTAATCTGCAATTATTCAAATGTCAAAAGATGGATTGAATAGAGATCTTGAGAAACAGTGAATGTTTTAGCCTGAGAAAATAATGCACAAGGCTAACCTCTGTATACTATCCACTGAAGAAGGAACAAACAGAAGCTTCCTATGAGAGAACCGGGATCTAACCCTTTTCTCTAGGAGTTGGTCCGCATCCTAAAAAATGAATTGATATTACAAAGCAGCTCACAAAGGAAACAGTAGATTTTTAGTAGAACTACCAATGTCTAAAGTTATCAGCCACTTCAATCCCAAGTACAGCGTTGGTATCATTAATTACCACAATGCACGTGGCACATGCTACTGCACTAATGCATATTGTGTATCGAATACCACACGATTAAGAGGATCATCCGAAACATGGGAGATGGTGTTCTTATGATAGTGTACTAGCACACAAATTACAAATGGCTAAGATGAAGAAATATGGGAGAGGATATATTTCGTACCAATCGGCAACTCACACCAATAACAACAGCTTGTGAGGTGAGAGATTGCATTGCATCAAGTAAGCTATAGAGTAACCTCTGCTTCCCCTGTAATAGGAAATCATAAATAGAATCATCTGCTATCCTGTTATGTAAAAATTGCCAGCAGCGATTGTAGAAAGCAAGCTATTCCTGTAAGACAAATGTCCCATAAACCATGACGTTCTACAATTCTATGCAGCTAACATTTGGCATGAATTAAGTCTAGTTAAACCAGAATGCATGTATTCGTTTCAACCTGAGCAAAGAGGTCAAACTCTTCTAGGACAAAAATTATCGTCTTGTGAGCTAGTCCACACTCCCTGCAGAAGAGAGGATACAAATGACTAGGCATAACTTTCAAGAACCAAGGAGTATGTCTCTATGATGTAAAGATGCTCATCATCTTAACACTTCACTTACCGTAACATGTCAATCATGAATTCCGTGTTGTCATCTGAAGAAGCCTAAAAGAGAGAAGATCTTTTGAAATGGTAGAAAGGACAATAATTGAATGAGGTGAAGACTAGAGTAGACACCACATACCATTTTGGAAAATGATAACTGATGTTCCAAACAAAGTTGCCTCGCAATTTCCTTAAAAGCAAAGTAACAAAAGCATTAGTATGGGTGCATAGGAGTTGATAAAGTATAGAAACAACTATGGAGTTGACTGAATTGGTGGACAGGAGTTAAGAGAGAGGGAGATTTGGTTCCGAGAGTATGTGGAATACGGAAATTGAACCAAAAAAATTGGCATCAGAAAGCTCTAACCTTTGTGGCACAGTTGTCATCACTATGTAGCATCCCATTCAGCCTGATCTGAAAAAAGTTTGCACAATGATCCAACTGAACTACAAGTTAACAAAGTCTAACTAATTGTGCATTATGATATATTGTCCTTTTGGCTAGGCCATGCATTTGAGAACATAAAAATATGCGAGGAGTTTCTACATTTATCCTTGTCCCCTTCCACCCTAAAGCGCCCTGAAACAAACTATTTTCTCTTAACCTGTATGTTTATTTCATGGACAACGTAGGTAAATCGTCGGTTGTGTACTATGCAAATACATGGATACATTTCTAGCAACAAGTAAAATATAACGTTTATACATACCACGGATATTGCATCAGGATGCTCCTTCTTCAGATCATCTAGAACCATGTCGACCACCTGCGCAGAGTTGAAAGCTTCAGTCCATGCCAAAACAACCCATAGCGTAAAGTCGTAGACCTCCCACTGGCACATTTCACCGAACATCACCCCCGCATTCCAGAAAACCGCGAAGGGGGCAGACGAGTATACTAAGAAGGAAGCTCACCGCGGCTTTTCCGCAGCCGCGGGGGCCGAGGAGCAGGACGGAGTTGTTGCAGGCCTCGGAGACGGAGCTGGAGACGAGGTACTTCAGCTTACTGCCCAAGTGCCCAACCCAAAACAAAGCGCGTCAGTCGCGAGGACTCCCGGGCTGATTTCGCGGGAGGGAGGCTCTGGCTGACCTGTAGTTGGTGTCCGGCGAGGACCTGAGGGCGGAGTGGACGACGGCCTGGTCGCAGAGCCTGCCGCGGAGTACGGCCTGCGCTTGACTCGCCACGGCCGCCGCCGCCGCCGCCGCCATGTGAGTTGGAAGGAGTTGGGGATCGGGGAAGGGGGAGGAATAACCGCCACAGCGCGGGCGAGCGGGAAAAATTAGGAGCCGCGGCTCGTCAGATTCGCGCCACCTCCCACCGGGCTAGCGCCGTCTCGTGACGGCGTTACGGGTGAGCGGCCAGTCGTGCGGGTTGGATATGCTGGGTGACAGAGACACAGGGCAACGGGTTAGGGCTCATGGCCCTTTCAGAGCATCTCCAACAAATTCTCAAAAAATAATTCTTAAAAAAGCTCATTTAGAGAATTTCCAAAAGTTTAGAGAATAAAATCAAAATTGATACGACAGATTCTCAAAATTGATTCTCTATTTTCCCTTTTTCAATCACAAAACTCGTATTTGCATCGGTATTCTATATCCATAACAGCTGAAAAATGAATAGGCTTGGAGATTTCAGTATACCTGAGTAGTAGCAGCACCGATTTTTTTACATACACGGGTGACTAAACCGAGTAGCCGACTACTGCTTACGGTGACACGCACCAAGATGCAGCGGCAAGCTTTTTTGACGAGATGTAGGATGGCGGCAGACGACGCAAATATGTTTTTTTTGTAGGCCTCGCGGTAAAATAATTCTCACGGTGACGAAGCTTATTTTAGAGAACCAAGACTCTATTCTCGTTTTGAGCATGAGATCTTGATTTTAGAGAATCTATAATTTTAGATCCATATGGAGTCTCTGTTGGAGCTAGTTTTTTAAAGAAAATTCTCTAAAACGGAATTAGAGATTCATTTAGAAACACTCTTGGAGATGCTCTCACAACCTCAGTTCTTAAATATTTTTTAAATTTCAACACATTTTTTAAAGCTTAGTCCTCATATTTTATAGGTCAAAATATTGGTTCATTATTATCCTTAGACACTACCTCAAGTTAGGATAAAGCCTTCTCACAGACAAAAAAACTACTTATTTCGTTTTAAAGTTTTAAAATGTTGTTATCTAATACACGATTAAATATTTTATATGATAACAAATGATTCCATGTCCAGTAATATATTTTTAATCAAAACAAAAATCTTAACTTACATGTATTTTAATTTTAATATGAGTATGTGATAAAAAAATATCAAGAAACATGCATAACTCTCTTACATAAGAAATGAGAGCTTTATTATCTAATACCTATATGCATACATACAAACTTAATTTGCATATATAAATATATTACACATCAAACGAAATAATTAGGATTGTATGACGATTAAATTAAAAATTTTGGTTTTGATTAGTTATTCCAGGCTTCAAGCTAGTATAGCATTGGGGCACCAGTGCTCCACCGCTTTGGAGTTTGGACTCTGAGTGGAGGGGTCCAAGCCTCCCAAAGGGCACGACACGAGGTAGTTTTCATTTCATCGTGTGAATCGACAGCGGTCGAGGCTTTGCTGCATCTTTGCGGCCAACGAGGAAAGCCGACCCGTGCCGGCAAGGCAAGGCGGGGGCCTTTCTCACAAGTCACGCGCAGCAGCGCAGTCAGGCGGAAAGATTGTTCATATGCGCTTGGATCTGACTCGTTGTAGGAGTATCATCGATAGATCCCTCATCCCTGCTGTTTATGCCGCTCCATCCCGTAGCTCATATGGCCTACACGCACGCGGCTAAGCTGCTGCTCTTGTCTGACTCCCCCTGCGATGTTGTTGACTGATGTAACTCACTACTGTGAGCCGCCTGTGCCGCTTGTTTGGACCCTGTCTCACCTAGCTAATTGCATGTCTTGTCTTTGCATATATGAATATGATGCTCGGGGGAGTACTGCATTACAGGAGATAATTACAGCGTGCTCGCGCCGGTACTATGTGCATGCATGCGTGTAAATGATCGATGTCTAGGTTGTAAAGTTGCAGCGCAGCACAGCACATCGCGCGGTTTGTTGGCAATCGATCGATCGGCCGCCCTTGTGCACGGCAACGCCCCCACCGGCCGGCCACCGCGAGGAGAACGAGGGCACGAGGCGGTCGAGCCAGCCGGGCCACGCATGGGCGTGTGGATGCCGGAGCATGGCGCGCACGCCTACCAGACACAGGGAAGGGGAGAAGGGTCGGGGAAAGTAGGCGGGAGTCCAGTGGATTAACTTTTGAGATAATATTTTGTTATTGTTTTGCATATCATGTAAATAATTATAAAATCTTTTAAAAAATAAATAAATAATATTTCACAAGTATACAGTAAAAATCAAAAACAAATTAAACTATGGCTAGTTAATATATATTTACAGTTTAACTTGTAAAAATTAAATTTGATTTTATATATTTATAAAATAATTTATCATATATTAATTTTTTTAGTTTTTTAAATTAAAAATTATTTGGAAAACATACCGACAACAAAGTTGGAAAATAGTTTACCGCGCGGGGCCAGACGATTCCGCACGCGGCCGAGCCGGGCCGGGCGAACCGCCGTGTCGACGCGCCGTTGGCGCGCGCTTGCACGGGGTGGATGACGGGGTTTGAGTGCTCAATCATTATATCCTTGGATTAGGAGCAGATTGCGCGAACTACTTTAATTTTGGTGCTAATGGCCGGACGTGCTTTTCACCTTTGCGAGTTGTAGGATCTTGGCTTATTTTGGCTTGTATATTGCCGTGAGCTTCACGGGAGACTCTACGAGAGAGTCAAAATTTTCAAATTTACTTAAATTTTTTTAAAAAATATAGCAACATTTTAACATAAAATGAATATATTATCAAAATATATTAATTTTAATGAAACTGATCTAATATTGTAGATGTCGTTAGATTTTTTATAAATGTAATCAAATTTAATAAAGTTTGATCACTACTTGGAGAAAAGATCTTTGATTTATCGCAAAAATTACAATAGTCTCGGTTCTAATGGTACGACTAAAAACGTTTTTAGTCCAGATTAAAAAGAGAACGGCTCTCTAGGACCTTTAGTCCCGGTTGGTAACAACCAGGGACTAAAGATCAACTTTAGTCCCTTAGATTTTTGTCGAATGCATCGGATCGACGGTCAACTTTAGTCTCGGATGGTGTTACCAATCGGACTAAAGATCCTATCTTTAGTTCCAATTGGTGTTATAAATCAGGACTAAAGATCAAAATAATCTTTAGTCTCGATTGGTGTTACCAACCGGGACTAAAGTGAAGGTTCATTTTTAACTTGACGGAAAATTATATTTAGTCTTGGTTGGTGACACCAATCGTGACTAAAGATAAATTGGAAATAACGGAAAATTATCTTTAGTCCCGGTTGGTGCCACCAACCGGGACTAAAAATCCAATGGTATATATATACCTGGCGCATCGTCTTTTCCACTGATCCAACACTTAGCTATTTTTTTAACTCTCTCTCCCTCTCGTTCTCCTTCCCTCTCCCTCCCCCTCAAATCTCCCTCCCTCTTCTCTTCCTCTCCCCTCACATCTCGCGACGGCAGGGGGCTCACCGACGACGCCGAGCGGGAGGCCGGCAGCGGCTACGGGCGAGCATGGGGTGACGGCCAGCGGAGGACATGCGCAAGAGGCGCCCGTCGAGAGCCGCGGCCGCGCGGCGCGAAGCACATGGACGACGAGAACGAAGAGCACATGTTTTTATATATTTTTTAGATGTTTTTTGAATCTGTGGATGATTGCGTGATTGGATGATTTTGTTGTTTGATTTGATGTGTGATGTTAATTTTGATATTATTGTATTCGATTTGTGGCATTGAAAGAATAATCTTTGATGCTGTTGTATTTGTGCTGTCGCGAAAATATTTACATTCGATATGTCGTATTTCATGGTGAAAAAGTATTATTGCAGGATGTAATCGAAAAACAATGAAAAAGAAAATAAGAAAAAGGAGCAAAAAAATAATAAAAAAAAAAACCTTTAGTGACTAAAGATGACGGAGTCGCCACGTGACGTCGCCATCTTTAGTTCCGATTGGTGTACTAACTGGACTAGAGATGCATCTTTAGTCCCGATTATTTCATCTGGGACTAAAGATGTCAATTTTTAGTCCCGCTTTCATAGTCCTGGTTCGAGAACCGGGGTTACGAATTAGGATAATAGTGAGATTCTCCAGTAATGGATTAGAAAAAAGTCGAATGATTTATACTAAGTAGCTTCTAAACTGAGATTAAAGGGAGAGAGGCGTCGCATCCGGCCACGCAAAACAAGAAACTAAAACAGAAAAAGAAAGGAGAAAAGGGAGTTCCGGCTAGCTAAGCTGGACACAGGAAGTACGTACGCATATATTCCGAAATGGGGCCTCTTGTGCTGCAAAAGCGCCTGCGTTTTTTTTGACTCCTCCCCGTCGTCCTAAAGCGGCCATCATTCTCATCCAACAGACCGGCCGGGATGCCCGCCCGCCCGCCTACCGCCCTGCATTAGCCAGCACACGCGCGGCGCTGCCTAAAACACGCACAAACACTGGGCACACACGGTCGCGAGCACGCACCCGGCAATCAGCATCCGCACGCGCCAACCAACCAGACAAACGCCCGAGCAAGGCCTCCCAAAGAGGGGAGCGCCCGCGAGACAATATGCCCATTTTGACCGCTTTTGCTCGAGTTTTTTTATTGGGTCCGTTGATACTTGCATATATACGAGCCAGTAGATGCAATCCATGAATGTGCATGCCTGCATGCTAGGCGCAGACCATTGCACGTTGCTGAGATTGTGCGTGCCTAGGCATATAGTATGTTCGTCGCGTCGAGATGCAACTGTGGCAAGGGAATCCCTGATCAAGCAAAGCCTCCATATGTGCAATTGTGCGTGCATGCAAGTATAGGAGAATCGATGCGCTGCACCGCCTGTGCGCATGCATGAGATGCATGTGTGCGCGTGCGTGTGGCTCTGTTTTGTGGGTGTGGATGCATGCATGCACGGCCCCTCGTCCTATTGCCCGGCCGGGACGATTTGCTGCGAAGTGACATGGCCCTGCACCTGAAATCTCCACTAGCTCGTGTGTGTGCCTTCGCTTTGCTTTGCTTCTGTAACGTTTGTCTCCGAGCATATTCGCCAGTAGTCGGTCGCCACTGGGCCGGACGCCGTCTTGATGGTGCCTGCTACTGCGCCTTGCCAGAAAATTCTTCTCCTTTTGCGCTGTTCGATCGTGTTGCTGTCTATTGTTCATTTGTCCTGTGAATTAGCCGTGCCAGCTGAATGTATGTGCAGCACCATGTAGTGTGCATGGAATTATGCTCTGCCAATGTAATGTGCGTACGTGCTTCACACAGGGGAAAGGAGATGTATAAATTGGATCCACAATGCCCAATGCATTCGTTCTCTCTCTCTCTATCTCTATCTCTCACCTTGCATGTATGGGGTGAACACTGCGAAATACACACACTAGCTAGTAGTATTACATGGTGCTACCTCCAATTATAACAGCATGATTTGAATTCGCCGGTGATAAATAAACAGCCAGCTTTCTCTTCTATCATGGGGTGAATCCTTTTCTACACACACCAAACATGGTGCACCTTTAGGAAAGAAAGAGACACCGTTCCTCTGATCAGCAGCTAGCATATATATGAGAGGAGAGAGCAGTATTATGTGCCCCTATTATGTGTAGTCTGAAAGCAGAAAGAGAAGAGAGAGAGAGGAAGACAGAGAAAAAGAACTGGTGAAGCTTCCATCTTTCCTAACTCCTACTAATAGTAAATAGTGAGGGAGTGAGTGGCATGCACATGCATGTAGTATATTGTCTAGCCGTAAACCGTTCTTAAACAAGTCCTAATCTCATCACTTAGTCACACTAACTGACAAACCTCATGGCTAGCTCCCGACTACACAAAACATGCATGCTAGCTTAATTAATTTCCTTTTATGGCTAGACAAAGCTTATGATTAATTACTTATTGCTAACTCCATCCATCTAGGCAGTTTATTCTACCGATACATCGGTAAGAGAGTTTCCAGACTGGTTTTGGGTTGAATGATCCACTAGCAATGCTACCAATTTTGTTATTCTCCTAGATGATCAAGTGGGTTGTTAACATAAGGTGAAAATAAATTATACAATTAGATGATTTCGTCTCACTGATAACTGGTCCACCCCATGCATGCCAGTATATCATACGAACAATCCACTGTTTATTTTCCTTGCTCACCCCAAGGTACCTTGGAGTCCGTGTAGGTGCGTTTTGCGTTCCCCACAAACATGCCTCCCATCACACTTTGTTTAATGTTAGGACTATCAATCTGCATTTCTGCACACACACTCACACAACAACATTCCTTTTAAAACACTAAACTTGTCCCATCCTGTCCCCACATTTATACTAGGGTGAATCTTAGTAGTCTACATGTATATAATTGCTCAAGCAATGCCAAAGCTCACAAAGAAAGACACTAAATTAATTGCTGTGAATTCAATTCTACAAAAAATACTACCTGTCCCACATAATGAGTGCTCTAGAATGAATATGTCTCCGTGTATGGACCAAGCTAATACCATAATGCACATAGCATGACCATGTAGGTATATATGTACTGTGCAATGGTACAATAATACAATGAATTCTTTGCGGTTTCTCGGAAAGGTGTACACACTTAGTCAGGCTCTTCTGTAGCTGTAGCAATTTTACCCCTTCTCTCTTAAAGCCCTTTCTCTCTCTCTCCCCTGTAGCCAAGTGAGTATATAAACACATCACCCTAGCTTTTCTCTATTGTCTTCTTCTACTTCTCACCACCCCCTTACACTAAACTTGCAAAGTGAGACCTCCTCTCGTCTCATGGAAATGCCTCATCTTGCTGCTTTTCTTCCTGCCCCAATGGAGCTCGCCGGTGCAGCTACTGCTGCTGCTACGACCTCCTGGCTAGCATTTGAGATTCCAAGAAAGGAATCGTTGGAGGGAAATGAGCCTCACAGATAGAAGAGAAGTTGGCGAGCATATTGTAATCGAGCTCTCACCGCGATCTCCTTCTGCTACTGTGGAGCATGAGGTAGCAAACGGCCGGTGTGAGCGTGTGGGGAATTGAGGCGTCATGGTCCGAGATATATAAATATCTCTAGGTATCTTAATTAATTAGCTTATTATTATTAGTTCTAGATCACTCTCGATGTTTTGTTTTGTTTCTGCTTTTTTTTGGTGTATTGAAAGGCTGTAAGTGACGCATTCTTGGTGTGGAGCTTGTTTGCGATGTTCAGACATCTTAACAGCCTTCTTGAGTAACATAGTGTGAAGAGTTGGAGATTGTCTTAAGCCTAGAATGCATCATTTACACTTTGTAATGCATGTAATCTTCCTCTTTTTTCCCCCGGTTTCCTCATCTGTCTCTGCTTATTGTATTCTACTAGTATTGTTACTTAGTAGGAACTTGAATCTGTATCTATATATGTCTGTTTTATATTTGAACTTACTGAATAATATATACCCGTCTTTTGTGTCAAATTTTCTCTACATCCAGTGCGTGAGACCCTGTGAAATAGTCTAGCTAGCCACAGTACTGTAAATCTGTAATAATGTGTGTTGTAATTGTAGAGTCGTCGCAGGAAACTGGTGTTCTTTGTTTCTATATTATTTCCATCACGAGAAAACATGTTATGTTTCTCTTGAAGATTTATTACTTCCTGCTACCTGAAATTTTAACACATGCATGCATTCATGTGCCCCATATACATCAAGAAAGCTCCCTTGATAAATGATAAGTACATGCCCAAATTCCCTATCCCCACAAGCACGCACTCGAATGTATACATCCTAAATGTAGGCTACCTCAGACGTGTTTAATGCATCTGTTTAATTACGCCCTCAATCAATTAGCATTATGAACATTCTTCTTCCAAACCAGCTAGCCGCAGGGAGAATAAAGATGGAATTGAAGGTGGTACCGCACACACACAGTGAGGCCAGAGCAAGAGACGAGACGAGTGCAGGGCACTGCATCTATGACACATCTCTCTCTCTCTCTGCTGCAAGTGGGAGAGAGAGAGAGAGAGAGAGAGAGATCCATTCCATCTCCATCCACACACACACACAAGTTATACTACTAACCTGCTGTGTTCTAGATAGTCTGCAGGGGTGGCCTTGAATGCGTTTCATCGTTCCACATCTGCTACCGCCTTGTGTGGTTGGTGCAGTGGCCGGCCCTGATCTGATTGGTCATACTAGTACGCTGCATTGGCGCTGCATGTGTACATGCATGCAGGGGCGGTGTGCAGTGCAGTAGACCAGCTCCTTGTGCCGCCTGTGATGTGGGCTAAAATACTACTAGTAGTAGCTAGCGTGGTCTTCGCTTTGCTGCATTTGCAATTTTGCAATGCAGAAACAACAGAATGGGCTGGCTGGCCGGCTGAGCTGCACAGTGGCGCTCAGATAGTATGCTGCTCGTCTCCTCTCCACAACCATTCAAACTCTGGCTGTTAATGCTTGTTGCAGGGAATATTCAGCGGCTGTGCAGGGGCCTAATGCATGCTACCACTGTACTACCTCATTTATGGGGGGCCTCCTCTCCTTTGCTTTTAATTAGAGTGGCAGCACTCACTGCACCACACTGCTCCATCCATAGTCCATATAGGAGTACCATACTCCATCCATACTACTGGCCCTCCCCTCCCTTGAGCCATGGAAACAAGCTGCCGCTGGCTTTACTCGTTTCGTCGAATAAAAGAATATAGTTTTTAATTATAAATTTAGTCATAGCAATTTTTGATTATGAATATGAGCGTAACCTATATCTAGATTCGTAGCGAGATATTGATTTTTATGTGACCGTATGGAGTACATGGCTAGAGGTAAAAAGAGAGAGAGCTAAATTAGCATAGGGTTGGCACAGGCAACATGCCACTACTCCAACTAGCGTATCCCCACACTGGAGAGAGCTGCAACATCAACATCTTGCATGCTTGCCTCTTACTCCTGCATTGGCATCTTGTGCTTGGCCCTCTCATCTCTCATCTCATGTGAGCGCTCATGCAGGAGATGACAGACCAGAGAGAGCGACACAACGTACGTGAAGAGAATGTGTGTGTTTAATTAATTAATGGCCAAGAAGAGGTTAAGCACCTGCATGTGGTTGTACGTATCCAGATTAATTTGTAGCTTTGTGAGGAAGTACACACGTAATATGCTCTAGAACTGCTATCGCTTTAAAAGCCATGCATGAGGACAGCAGCAGCAGCTAGATCACAGGCGATTAGGCAACCACGCGAGATAGCGTTTTTGTTGCTTGTGCTTTGTCCATTTCGTCGTTGAACAGTGGGCTGTAGTAGGCTACAATGCCGACAATCCAGCTATACTGTGAGACGTGAGTCGTGAGCTGTGTGACCACGCCTTAGCTACCCTGCATGCTTGACAGTAACAACGCCAGAGTAAATAGTCTCTCGCACAGCTAGCTGCATGCCCCTGCTATAGGCATCAGCAGTCATCACTGTAAATGTATTGGAGGGTTAGTGGTGCGTCATATATGTGACATATACAACAAGACGCGGATGATCAATGGTGGCTACACATTTCCATTTCTGATTTGTATATATAGTATAGCAAGTACTGTATATACTCTTTCACTTCTTTATTGTTAAATCTGACAGGGCATATTAACTCTGTGCTCTGAATTAGTAGACTACAGTTATACTGTTTCTAGTACTCGGGTGCCCAAAAAGAAAAAAAGAAAAAAAGAAAAAACTTTGCTATATTTCAAATGCGTCAGGTCACTAAACACGCTCCCTCTACCACTACGGAAAATCCCTTTTTGCCGAGTATCCGGGACACTCGGCGAAGGTTTTAACACTCGGCGAAAATTTCGCCGAGTGTTGCACTCAAGCATAGATCACACGGTGAACTTTGGATCGGCAAAGAGCTCTTTGCCGAGAGTTTTCCATCGGGCACTCGGCAAAATCTTCGTCGAGTGTCCCTTCGACAATCGGCAAAAAAGTACACGTTAGGTTGGATATACGGTGACGGAAAAGTTTGCCGAGCGTCGAAAAACACTCGGCGAAGTTTTTAATTTTGCCGAGTGCCCGGGAAGAAAACACTCGGCGAAGTTGAAAACTTCGTCCGAGTTTTTGCAAAAACACTCGGCGAAAGGAGGAATTTCGCCGAGTGCTTTTGCCACAACTCTCGGTGAAGTATGGGCACTCGGCAAAGAGGGTTGCCGAATCCCAGTTGCCCTCTTTGCCGAGTGTTGCACTCGGCAAAGTGAAAATTTCAACCCGTTTTATTTGTTCAGTCACATATTTCACAAATTTTCAAAATATACATCACATTCACAACCCCGATCATTCCACAACCCCATAAGCATCATTCCACATCCCCAATCAGTATAATCACATCGACAACCACAATCACAATAGCTTAGCCATAATTCACAATCTACAAGACATAAATATAATTCACAATCGTAGTCACGGTCACAATCCACAAAACATAAACATAGTAGTTCACGACGTAGTCCACAATTCGCAAACGAAATTCGAAGAAAATATAGTAGTTCGAGTAGATAGTCCGAATTACAATTGTTCAAAGAAATTTACCGAGATGGCCACGGCGCCCAACCGTCGTGGTCATTCTGGGGTTATTTGATGCCTTGCCGGCACTCAGCAAAGATGGTACCAAACGGTATTCGTTGACGGTGGTTCTTGTTTTGCCGAGTGTCCCTTATTGGCACTCAAGAAAATTGTACTTTCGCCGAGGGCCGTGTGGAGGCACTCGGCAAAAGAGATTTTTGCCGAGTGTTTTTTTTCGCCGAGGGCAAACACTCGGCAAAGTGTCCTTTTGTCGAGAGTTTTTTTGCCGAGAGCCCTCTCGCAGATATATTGTTCGCCGAGTGCCCGACATAAAGCTCTCAAGAAAAATTTTACACTCAAGAAACATGGACTTTTCCGTAGTGTACGTTTCATTCATAACCACGGTAACCACTTTGTTACCAACGGAAACCAGTAAATTTTTATTTGGACAGTTTTTAAAAATAAAATTTCACTTCATATTTTGTTTTAGCTTGGTCGGTTTATCAAGCGGTTTCCAATTAGTTCTATCGGCGTAGTAAGACAAGCAACAAATTAAGTGGTTATCTTTGCATTTTTAAACATGGCACATAGTACACATATATTATATATATGCCACTGAATATCTCTCTGATCTTATGAAAAAGAAGAAGAAGTCCATATATATACTCCCATAAACTTTGACTAAAACGTCTATCACTAAAAGATTACCTTTTTACAGTGGACCGTGGGATCCTGACCCCCCGGCGGCATAATAATTTTTAGCAAATTTCGACTAAATTTTGCTCGAATTTTCTGTTTTAAATTTGAATTTCTCAAGAACCATTTTGAAAGTTGCCTCAAAATTTGCTCTTGTTCCACGTCGAAGCCTTAAATTTTGGTGGGGTTCGACCTTGTCCATATAACACTACCCCTAGATTTTGGAACCATACATTGATCCAACCCCTAAAATATACAATACTATTTGTATAAGCCCCTAAAGTAATTTTGTTTAATTTCGCATGTATGAGGGATAATTTTAGCAACATGGCATGTATATTGAAGATACATGTCAATATTCACTCGAATGTATCTCTTTTATTACCTTTCTCTCTCACTGTTAAAGATAATTCAGACCACAATAGCTTAAGGACTGAGGATTGACACAATACAAATATATCATTTTAGTTAACGGCTAGATTAAGCATCAAAATACACAAAATCACCAACCTCAAAACTACTTTAGGGGATGTTATTATAGGTTATATATTCGGAAGTTTAGGGGACATATGGAGAAAAAAATCAATCCCATCGTTTATCATTCATCTTATAAGCCGTAACCAAAATTAAAATTTTAAAACTTAATTGTAAAGTTAATTTATTTTTTTATTGTACAACACTTGCTTTCTAAAGTGCTAAGAATATATATATATATTGTTTACAAATAATTTTTTCCTGATAAACCGTTATGGTTATAATAAGCATAAACTAAACGATGACACGATGACTATTGGAGTCTGCAAGCTTAGGAGAAAGATGGGGTGTTGGGTTGATCGTCTCGTTTTGCCATGTGACATTTTTATCGGTTAATCAGGTCATAACTGTGGTCAAATAATTTTATTTGCTTTAAGATTAGTCGTGGCAAAGTTACAGAACAACCAAATGGCCCCGTGTCACGGGGATAGACACTCGGTTGAGAGCTTAGCCGATAGATAGATCGAGGGCAGCGCGCCGGCAGAAACGTGCAGCGGCAGATGCATACGCGCACCTCGCGCTCTCTCAGACTCTCATGCCCCCTACGACGGCTTGTCCGGCGGATCTGCGCTTGTCGGGCGCGCAACGCGACACCACGACACCACGGCTCATCAATTCATTCTGGGCCAGCAGGCCCGGCCGGCCCCAGCTGTAATTCCTTCTCTCTTTTTTTACCTCTCTTTTGCACGGTAACTCCTCGTTCTATTTATATTTTAGCTTAGCTGCCAGTCTAATTTGCTGCTTTACCATTTAAACTGAGTACATACTACTGTAGTACAGTACAATGGAGCTAGTGGAAAGGTTAGGTGATGCACTGTGACCTGTGTGCGCATGCATAGATCGAGCAAGGGTGACAGCGGATACGATGATGCCTTGTTATTTTTGACCATAATGTCACTGGTGACGAATTGGCGAGGAGAGAGCTCTGACCATGTTTCTTCTTCACTGATGGATCACATCGATCGGGCATATGTTTTTCATGTGAAGTAGTAGTAGTAGCAGCAGCAGCAGCAGACAACCAGAGGCTTGTGTATTTGCATTTTCCCTTTTACTACTTCTGCTACTTCCATTTTGTCAGGAAAGAAAGAACTCGTACTACCTAATCGATTTTATTGCGACGCAGTGTCTGGGAGGAAGCGAACAAATGTTGGGCTACTTTCCCTGCCACCAAGATCCGGATTCCCGGGTACAAGAGCTATGTGACGCGTACATTGCACATGCGTGCGTAAATTTTAGCTCAGCTAGCTGCATGCATGTTTTTTTTCGGATCTTAAACTAAAATGGCAGGACTACTACTAATTTATCAGTGTACATAATGGCAATTATGTTGTGTAATGCAGCTACCCCACGTACATGCATGGAGTAGTGAGGAAAGAGATGCATATGCATCAATAATAGCTACCCAAAGTAATGGAAGTTTGGATGCGCATAGAAAAATACACCATTTTGTGAACAGAGGGAGTCTATCATTTCCGTTGTTGGATACTGCTCCTACTTGTTTGAACTCTTAATTCAAAGCCAAAACCGCACGTGAGCTATAGATATATATGTAACCCCGGTCATTGAAACATGCCTTTCGTTTTGTCCTTAGGGAGGTTGAAGAATAATGAAGAATGGATTGGTGAAGCACCATTTCAATGCCATCACCACTACTAAAAAAATCGATCTTTCATTATAATATCTAAAAACATAAATATATCGGCTCTATTACTAACCGGTGTTAAAGATACGTTAGTACTGATTTAAAAACAAGGCCCTATAAACATCTTTAGTCCCGACTGGTATTATCAATCGGTAAAAAAATACATCTTCAAATGTAAAAGAGAAATTATCTTTATTGAAGTTAGATGTGTAGAGTAGGTGGGATAGTAACATGTGTGAGGACTAAGGTGAAAACCTTGAGTTCGATTCCCACATTTCACATATTTTTTTACTTAGCATGCATCTTTAAATTCGATTTATTGGTCTTGGTTGCTATAACCGGTAGTATTAAAGATTGTTTGTCTACCGATGTGCTGACAACATAATCTTTCTTGCACACTACTGGGCTTGGCATTGTGTGCATCCAACTGAAGCCCGGACTATATCAAATAGGAGTATAAGTCGAGCATAGGGTGTCCTCTAGCTACCGATCGACCGCAGCTAGCTAGACGGCTCGATCGACAGTGAATAGATATTAATTTTTTTTAAAAAAATCAGTATCATATATTACAACATCACATATTTATACATAAACATATAAGGATAAAATTGATCTAAAATTGTTGAAAAATATATAAAATCAGACTGTAAACAATACATCTCCAACACAAACAAAATTTATTATTTTGTTTATTTATCTGTAGATTAAATTTTGATATGCTTGTTTGCATATTGATTTATATTATCTTTGTCTATATTATTAAATTTTATAAAATATTTACATAATTATATAGATGACAGATTATATCTAGTTGTAAAAAATACTTTCGCCGATAACTCTAGCTGACCTGTAGGAGACAAATCGTAAACTAGCTCTGCGTGTAGTATATAGAATTATAGATAGGCTCTGCACCAAAGCATCCAACTACTCCACTCTCTTCTTTTGAAGACTCTGCTCGAACTCCAAGGCGATAAAAGGAGACCCCAAACACGTAGCGATACCGGTGCGGCAATCAGGCTTGAATGCATATAAACCGATTGGGATCTCATGCAGTTTGAAATAGGACAAGTTTAGCGGTCTCAAGTTTTCACCATCGCTAGAGCAAAGTTCCCAACGGTCAGGATTTACATAGCAGTACTGTTTATCAGCATTTTCTACACCTACAATACATGCTATAGAATTCATATGCAGCAGTAATGATGAACAGTATTGTCAAAACTTGGTTTCGCAATAGAATTTTTGGGGTCGCAGCCGAGATCGCCAAGCACGATGGGTTAAAAGAAGAAGAGGATTTAGACAAGTTCGGCCCTCTCGTGAGGTAATACCCTACTCCTGTTTCGGTGGATTCGATCCGCCGAGTGTCTTTATTGATCTCGTGATCTAAAGCTCGAAGGCTAAAAGTTGATCTAGAATCGATCTAGCATCCGATATCCCTCAGGGACGCCCCTTACCCTCCTTATATAGTCTTGGGAGGAGGGCTTACAGATCGGAAACTCTATCTTATTCTAAGTTGGTTTCCTCAATCTTACCAAACCGTGACTATAGGCCGATTGCCTTATCTCTATCGGCAATCGTAACACCCAAGTCAGGTTCGGCTTACAGATATGGCGGCGCAATCTATCCCTACCTCCAATCGGATAAGCTTTGCCGTAGATACCCGATCACATAATCTCCACAAGTATTCTTGTGATCCGAGTCTTTGTTATTCGATCCAACGATGGTTGTATGACTGCTAAAGTCGTAGTCATACTAGCAGCTGCAGGTAATCTCAATTGCATATCAGCGCGCGTATGCAAATGCACGTACGTACACCGGTACACGCACGCATGCAGCTGCAGGCCTGAAGCACGCAAGCATACTCAGGCTATTACTACTACCAAAGGATCGCACTGGTATTTTGGCGACTGATAGGTCGATCCATCGGCACGCATATTCAATGAGATAGTAGATGCTACTCCTAGCGAGACACGATCAATCCATGCATGCATGCGACAAATCGTGCGCAGTGCGGGCAGGGCATGCGTGGTGGCTGGCTACGGGCCGGCTACTACAGCAACCAGAGTAGCTAGTATACGTCGATCTGCCCACTGTCCTTTCTACATACAGTACAGCTACCTATCAGAATTGCTATAGACTTTAGAGAGCTTCTTTTATCTTTAAAACTTTTAGATTTGTGATCATCCAATCATCTCAAGATTTATGAATAAATAAAAAAATGCTAATTTTTTTTTCACATGAATAACACGTAAAATCTTTGATACTAGCATATCAAACCATAGTTGAATATATAAGTTTTATATAAATTATATCAGTGTAATTATAATACCGTGTAGTTTTAGTACAACTACAATACAATTATACTAATCATTACTTTTAAAAGTTTTTTTTAAAAAAACTTGCACCAAGTTTTTTAAAAGATACACTCCCCCCAACACCCCCACCGATATAGTATTTAGTATCTCGGCTCGTCTTCTCTCTCCGACCGTTGCACTGTTCACCAGCGCTTTCTCCCGTGCTGTGTTGCCCCGGCGCAGCGCGGCGCTGGCTGGGTACGTTAGCTATAGCTAGCTGCAAGCCAGCAACGGCAAAGAAGCTAATGCGCGCCACGCGGTGGTTGGCCATACATGCGGCTTGTTCGCGTGAGGCCACTGTGCGAGCGTAGGTAGGGGTATACTCTCCTACTACTACATTTGCTGCTGCCTTTGACTTCGCTGGAGATGGTGCATGCAGCGGCCAGGAGACAAGGCAATGTGCCGATGTTGTACAGGCCAACACGGGCTGCTGTACAGTTTGATGCATGTATGAGGAGTGATGTAAGTTGTACCTATATAATTAACTAGCTTATACATCTACGGATTTATGCTGGATCTTCAAAAAGGGGTTATCTTAGGTCAAGTTAAATTTGTTTTAGTCTACAAACAACTAAGTCGTTGTAGTATAGTGGTGAGTATTCCCGCCTGTCACGCGGGTGACCCGGGTTCGATCCCCGGCAACGGCGATATACATTTTTTTTATTTTTTCCATTCTTTTGAGCAGAAAACTTTTCTCCTAATTGCAAAAATTGGATCTCCTAAAAAATTGCATTCTTTTGAGAATAAAACATTTCTGCTGCCTGCAAAAATTACATCTCCTCGAGCAGCTCGATTGCAAGTTCCTGAACTTAGTACACACATACATGAATCTGGACGGTCCAATGGCTCAACTTTTACTGACTTTTTTTAATGAATATAGTACAGGATTAGCATCACTGTATAAGTTCAGATCCACAGAAGGTATCGATGCATAGTACCATGAGACGTCACATGAAAGAAAGTCAAGTCCACGACTGGCATATGCAGCAGGCCTTCATCCAGATTGCGTGTAGGACAAGTAGGATTTCTGGCTATAGCACCAGATGGGTAAAAAGGCCACGGCATCTGGGTCTTCCTGCTTTAGACCTGAGAACGTCAGGCACCGTTTCAGCTCTGGACCCCTGTTTTTCTCTGTTCAGAAGCCTGATGGAATGAATCAAGAAGCATACTGTTCAAACGCGCACATCGCAACTGAGTGACTGTTTGGATAATAAGGACTAAATTTTTTAGTGGCGGTCACATTAAAATATATGTTATTTTAAAATATTAAATATAGATTATTTACAAAACTCATTTATAATAGATGATTAATTTATAAGACAAATATAATAAACCTAATTACATTATGATTTGATGATATGATGCTACACTAAACATTTATTAATTATAAATTAATTAGACTTAATAGATTCATCTCAAGAATTAATCACCAATTCTATAATTATATTATTTTTATAATTAGTTCACGTTTAGTCCTTCAAATTGATATCAAGATTCGTCTCGTGAATTAACCATCAATTCTATAATTATTTTTATAATAAATTCACGTTTAATCTTTCAAATTAATGTCAAAACATTAGATTGATGTCAAAACATTAGGATGTAACATAGACTAAACTTTAGTCCCGGATTCAAACACCACCTGAAACTAAATCAACAAAGCAGTTCCACGGGCAGAGACCTCTCACTTCCCAGTTTACTGTCTGGTTTGTCTCTATCGTACAACACCGGCGCAGGCAATACAACCGATCAACACAAGGCCATTGAAACAACATAACAGCAGTACAAATGAATGAAAAACTTGCGAACACAAGCAACCAAGGAGAAACAATGATCTGAGAAACTTTGAACGGGAATCGAATGGAGACTTCAAGCAGACCCAAACTCGGCCTGCCACTTCTCGTGTTTTTCTATATCAGCGGGTGATACACTCTTCTGAACCTTGGCAAGAGCTTCCTCAAAGTCACACATGGCCACTGGGTCTTTTGAGATCTCATCTTTTGACATGTTCTTAATCTCATCGCGGGTCTTGCCTGCAATCTTTCGTCTCATGCCATTCATTGAAGCATCACGGCAAACATTTGTAAGGTCGTCACCACTATAGCCTTCTGTCCTCCGTGCAACTTCATCTATGTCAACATCGGTAGCAACCTGTCGATATAAAAGAGGCGTTGACAAACAACAGAAGATATGGCACAGTACTTTTTCATCAAAGTTGACAAAGTAATGAAGAGTATTTGGTTATTTTCACGTACAAGGTACAACTCTGAGTAGAAAACTTCAATAGTCAAAGAAATACAGGATATGGTGTAAAGTAGGCATGAAGCTTATGGTCAAAAGGTGTCATTTACAGAAATTACATATGCATGTCATCACACAGGTATGTGCACTGCATGCATAGCAAAAACAATTCAGAGACATGACTGCCTATGTTGTGCAACAGTTATGGTGTGTGCAGGAACTGCACTATTTGATTAAGGCGGCAATCATAAAACGCTGAAGGAATAAACAAAAAGGGCACTAGGATGGAACTGCAACACAGGAAAGATAAGTGATATCATACCTCAACAGTTTTAAGATTAATATTGATGAGTGCCTTTCTGCTTTCAAAATTTGGAAGCGGAATATAAATACGCTTCTCCAGCCTCCGTCTGGAGTGAATCAAGAATGTCAGAGTTAGAGGTCTTACATGGATACCGTTTGGAAGATGAAAAGTAGTGAAAACAAATACTCCCTCCGTCCCAAAACATAGCTACCTTGTACTACAAATCTGGACAGGGCCTTTTCCAGATTTGTAGCTATATTCTGGGATGGGGGGAGTATGTGGTAACAGTAGTTACATGTAGCTAGTGCATTGACGGAGAAAGCAACGGCTAGGTCAAGTCTAATAGGAGTAACAGATAATGCATGCCACTGATGATGGTACCAATGGGTTTAAGTGCTATTGACTAATTAGAAATGACTCTGCCCCCAAAAGGTACCAATTGTGCTTGTGAGTAGTGAAAATGGTAAAAATATAAAGTTTGAACCTAATTTCAGATCTAAACCTCTAGTCGTTCAAACAAGTGATAATGCTTTCCATGCTTTGTTGACTTAGAACAGACGAAAATATATGTTCCTTCCAGGAGTTTACATTTGGCACAAGGCTTTTGAGGCCTGTCCATAAGTTCAAATATTATACGCTCTTAACCCATAAGAAGTGATGCGAAAAATTAAACAGGACCCAAACCACAACTATTTACAACAAATTTGATGAAATCAATATTCCAATTCCAATATCAGCATCTCAAGCAAACAAGCTCTAATACTAAATATAATTGAATTTATGTGATTTATCTTGTGAATTTCCAATTATTTAGTAGACTCAATAAATTATTAAAGTAAATGTGAATGGAAAGGGTTTGCCAACCTCAGTGCTTCATCAATATCCCATGGAAAGTTGGTAGCTGCCAGAACCATAACTATTTTCGGTTGACCATCTTCAGTGGTAGAACTATTATTTACACCATCTATTTGAACGAGAAGTTCAGACTTCACCCTCCTTGATGACTCATGCTCACCAGAAGCTCTGAACATTTGGTAAAAAACTTAGTAAATACATTAGCTCATACATCTGGTCATATTATTTCCTAAATGATGACATGCTTCTATGATGATCGGAACTTTAAGAAATGCAAGTGATGAGGTCTCTACTTTATTTTCTTGGTGAGCTTTTGTTTTTCAGAAAAAATAGAAGCAGAAGCACAAGTATGTTGCTTCTCTTGCAAACAAAAAGAATTTATATACTGGGCAAAACAATGCATTCATGATTATGCTAAAAAGTATTGAGAAAACTTTGATTGTCTTTGGAGACTTTAAACAAGTTGAACATGTATGGACAAATAGCATTAACATACCCACGAGATGTGCAGAGGGAGTCAATTTCATCAATGAAGATTGTGCTTGGAGCATAGAACCTTGCAAGATCAAACAAACAACGGACCATGCGCTCACTCTCTCCCCGCCATTTAGAAGCCAGAGTTGCCGAAGAAACATTGAAGAATGTTGTGCCACATTCTGTAGCTACTGCCTTCGCTAAAAGAGTCTTTCCAGTACCAGGTGGACCAAACATTAGAACCCCTTTCCAAGGTCGGCGAATACCCTGGTCAGAAATAGAGTGCATATGGATAGGATGAGGATTAAAAGAACTTTAAACTGAATAACAAGGTCACATGCGAGAAGAAGAGACTGAAATGAATATGATCAAAACTTGAAGTCTGAATTGAGGGTAGGGTAATCCGGGTATGGTGATTTGAGTGGCACATTTTGAATTAATGCCAGATCATGTCCATGGCCATAACATTGGGTAGCATCAATAATAAATGCAGGCAAGGTTACAGAAACCCGATAGAATAGCACAGTAAAAATCATTACCTGGAAATATTCAGGCATCCAGAGAGGAAGTACAACTGCTTCTTCAAGAAGTCTTTTGGCCTCACTAAGACCTGCAACATCATCCCATCTAACACCTGGGGTAGAATCCAGGACATCCCTTTCAAGCATGGCAGCCAAGTCCATATCTGGTCCTTCGTATTGCCCCTTCTTGGACTTGCCTTCTTCAGCATCGCTACTCTGTAAGGAAATAATCAGAAAATACATGGTTTTTAAGAAACTTGACCACCATATAGAAGAACATATATGTATAACCTATCATCTAACAGAAGGATGAGACAAGATAGGCAAAGAATTGCATATAGTACTCCCTCCGTCCCATAATATAAGGGATTTTCCCCTTCAAATTTGTCCCAAAATATAAGGGGTTTTAGGATCTCAAGACAAAACTATATTCTCCACCTATCAACTTTTATACTAGTTTATTGCTCACCATCCACTTTTGTACTAGTTTATTCTCCCACCGACTTTTATACTACTTTATTCTTTCACCCATCACCTTTTGTCCCACAATATGTCATTTTGCTACTTCCTTAACTTTTGCAAAAAATGGCATAGTCCCTTATATTGTGGGACGACGGGAGTATGTAACTAAAGCTTTCAATGCCCTTATTTGGATTTGGAATATAAAAACAAACAGATAGAGGCTCTAAGTTCCCCCTGTTTCAGTAGAAGGTTAATTTCAAGAAAATGCCATTATCGTTAGTACATCATATTTCGTACTAATGCAATATGAATACATTAGCACAGTAGGAACTAAGGATAGATGGTCATGATAATATTCCTACATTGAAGTTAAAATAGAGCATCTCTAGCATAGAGAATGGACATCTCGAAATTACAATTTAACAATAGGTGCTATGAACAAAGAAAGATAAGTTGGAATAAGTTGCATCAAGTGCTTGCATCTCATAAAAATTGAAGTCTACTTTGTATACACTCAGAGGTATGCTCAAACTAACAATGCAGTCATGTTTGGCAATATAAATCCATAAAAGTACTGATTACAAAAGAAGTTTGTATGCTAGATGGTGTGAATCTATAATTTTGCACGAGGCAGATAAATTGGAGATGATTCCAAAAGAAAAACAAACACTAAACATACATTGAAGTTGTGTTTTGCCTATCATTCACAGGAGGAAACTAAGAACACAAATACAGCATATTTGCTCAAATGAAAACTGAGAAGAACCAGTGTTTGACAGAAATTACCACTGAATCAGCCTTGCTTGAACTTGACTTCCCTTTTCTCCCACCAGTGCTAGAGGCAGTCGATGATCTTGCCCCAGAGTTTCCTTTACTTCCATTAGGTTTTGCACCACGACTAGGTGTTCCAGTCTTTGATGGACCCCGTGCCCAAGCTCCATCTTGGGAGGATTTTCTTGTACTAGATTGACCTCGTGCTGGTCTTCGATTTGGTGTATCTCTTGGTGGTGCCCAGACATCAGGATCATCAAAGGGCGCTGGTGATGATGTTGGATACTCATCCAGTGGTTGGAAAACAAAGGACTTGTTATTAGAGCGAATAGGAGGCGACGAGGACCGCCTTGCCCCAGGAGCTTCTTTAAAGGCCTTTAATTGAGCATCCAGCTGTTTCACGATTTCTACTTCATCACATATAGCTTTCTTACAGTTCATCCATTTTGTACGAATCAGAGCATCATCCAAAGTAGTTAGATGCCTGCACAATGAAGTCTTATCTATCATAACATGGATCAATATAGGGAGAAATTATTTTTCTAAATCTTTTTGTTATGTTCAAAAGTTGTCATATTCAGTATTTTACCTTCAAACATTTATCTACCCACTAAATCAACAAACATGTGAATATCTTTTCTTAGCACAGATTTTTTTAAAAAGAAAATATATACGTCAATGGATGAGTTCTGATGTGAGCACATGCCAACGAATAAAGCATAAACGTCCAATAGGTTCAATGATGCAAACATTGTTGATGTTCTGAAGAAACAAAGATGCTTTTTCTTACCAAAGTGCAAAGATGACTCAAATCCGGAGCACCTAACTTCAACGTTATTACATACATTGCCTCATGATCTCTAGCACCCAATCATAAACCCCAGTTTGCTGCGTCACTTCGGGCACTTACAGATCAAAATGTACCAAACCCAGTTAAACCACTCGATTTTACCTTGACACCTCACCAGTGAGAATAGGCGATAATTTTCCCAACCAAGCGAACTAGCGACGAACTTTATAACATAACCAAACCCAATTCTTTCAGCGGAGCATATCTTACTAGTTCAGCCACGCACAAATCTACAGCGTGCGTCCAAACGCACAGATCCGCAGCGGGGCGGACGCCGCGAATCGCACGAAATCGGGGTCACCGCACACGCCCAACCGCGATTCAATCGAGAGGGAGAAGGGTAGTAGGGATACCGGCTTCACGGGTGGGGAGGATGGTAGGGAGCTCACTTGTTGATCTGCGCGATGGCGCCGTCGAAGAAGATGATGGAGGTGTCGTAGAGGCCCTCGAGCGCGTAGTCCCGCGCGAGCTTGAGGTGGTCCTGCAGCCCCGCGAGCGCGCTCACCATCTCCGCCGCCGCCGCGGAGATCCGCGGGCTGGGGTTCCGGCGAGGCGCGTCGACGGTGAAGGCGGCGTGAGAACAGCCGCGGTGAAGTGAGGTGGCTTCGCCTGATTCGAATTTTTTTGGGGGTAAGGAAGATGAGGAAGAGGCGCTGCCTGTTGGTGGTCACCCGGCTCACCGCACCGACGTGTTCTCACGCAGTCACGCTCGCCGGTGACATTGACACTCGAGCAGCCATTGTCAGTGTCCCTGGGCCCACTTGTCATTCGCAAGCCCACCGGCCGCGTCCATGCGGAATTCGGATTCATCGGCTGTGCGATGTAGACCACACGATCGTGTGTGTATGGTAGTGATTTCAATTGCTGAACAAAAAAGTTAAAAAAAATCAAAAATCCGTTGCCCGCTGAACAAAAAAAAAAGTTTCCGTTGCCGGGACTCGAACCCGGGTCTCTCGGGTGAGAGCCGAGTATCCTAACCAGCTAGACTACAACGGAATTTGTGAACTTGAAGTAATGTTTCCTTATACATTGTTTCTGTCTATACTGACCTCATGTCCAAAAGGCCTAGATGCAACATCACATCACGGTATCACAGATGCACTAACAAATTTGAATTGGGATAGCATCAGAAAATTGGGGTTCCGATTTCCTTATAAGTAGATAGCAAGATTTCGTATACATCAAATTTTTACACGTTTGGTACTTGTTCAAGCCACAAGAAACAAGAGGCCAGTGGTGCTTGCTTGGAATATGTGGTCTCAGAAAGATCTGATATCCCAAACTCCACCATTGGGTCAGTAAATCCATTTTCTTTCAACATGTACATTCAGGGCTCATCTACCCCACATAGGATTCCTCTTTTCGTCTATGTCAACGACCAGCAGGTGGTCTGGGTTCGAGCCGTTTGGTCCCTCTTTATATAGAGTGGGCAAATATGCGTGGTATGCTGGTAGGTAGCGCGATACGAAATCCATAACCTGCAAGAAAATTACCAGAAGCATATGTTACCCTAGCTCATCAAAGGCACTAGAAAGAGAATCCAAGAAAATAAGTGAACAGATGCCTATAAGACTCGAAGGAGCTTCATTGAATAGCATAAAATCGTTCACTGAAAAATAACATCAGATAATCTAATACTAGTAGCAGTTCTTGTTGCTCAACTTTCAGGTGAAGTGATGCAGTTTTTTCTTTTTCCAATCACGGGAATTCCCTGCCTTCTTTCAATTTTCAACACGGAAAACTAGTCTGTTACATGAACAGGTTTTTAGAGGTGATTCACTGAGTAGCAAGAACTTTTTGCGTCCCTGAAAATTTTACTCAACTGTACTGAGGTGAATGGTTTACTTGTCCAGTTTGGCTACAATTGAATTCAGGGGGAGCTATTCCTAATTGGTGGCAATTTGTCTACTTTACTTGACAGTTAGTAACAGCAAGGCATTAGCAAATTATCTAACTAGGAAGGAAAGGAAGCCAATAGGACGTTATAATGAAAGCATAGCTATGTGAGAAACAAACCTCCTCATCAGACATTCCTGGTTTCCCATCTGCTCTCATAGCTATCTCTGCCTGCAAATCCAAACAACATAAGAAAATTGCAATTCATGGTTGTGCATTTCAGACACTATTAGTTACTCAGATAAATCTGATAATGACCTGCAGTCTCCACTGGTACACGCAACTAGGTTCCTTTATTTTTATGACCATCCATGATCCAATGAACCTGTCCCATGCATCGTAGTATGCCTCAAGGTTCTTATTAACCACCTCAAGCTGAAGATGAAACAGGCAAGTCATATTAAAGTAAAAAAACAAAGAAATCAGATAATGTGGTAATATCGGAAACCCGCCTGAGGGTCCACTGCTTTTACAACTTCATTTGGAAGAGGTTTGAATCCAAGCATCCATCCTTCAAAAAGAACAACCTAGGACAGATAAACAGACATAGAAAATGTTCAAAAACTACAATTTTCTCATCTCAAAAAGCCCTACAGCTAAACATGAGATTACCTCTAAGGGCCCTTCAACCTCTGGCCATGTTGAAGGATCAGCCCGATCACCTCTTCCACCAAAAGCAGACTACATGGACATGTGACATGTATCATGCAGCTACTCAATTATAAAAATCATCTAGGCGACGATAACTGCAACCTTTTACCTTGTCATACCGTGGAAGCTTCATCTTCATACCTAAATATATTGTAATGTCAGTGACAAACTATTTTACATTGAAACTAGGATGCATATCATTTCAATAAATTCTCCAAAATAAAAAATATACTATGTGCAAGGCTGTTCAAACAGAAAGAAAATGTCTGGAGAGGATATATATACTTGTCAAAAATCAGTACCTTCTTTAGTTAGTTTAAGCAGTGATTCAAGTGTTTCAACTGAGAACGGGAGATCATGGCTTCCAGCATTTCCACGAAGCTGTAAAGTTTTGGTTATTTACTCTCAGTTCACCATACAATACTTGAACCAGAACAGTGTATATTGGATCTAGGGTGTTCTTTGTACCTCCAAAAGAGCATTTCCAGGGTTTCTTTCCCTCAATTTAGCCTGGAAATATTCATTAATCGTTTTCACTAATTTGCCAAGTACTTGGAGTAGACTACTACTTATTAAAATAGAATGGATAATTGCCCAATATTTGAAGACTCACACCTGTTCTGTTGCCGTCAAGTAGAAGTCATCAATAGATAATGTAGCGGCATTCCTGAGGCACAGAAAAGTCTGTCTTTTAAATTTCATTGATACGGGTAAACATAACATGACTAGAATGACAAGAAGAACTCACCTACCAGCAACCCGAAAAAGATAATCAAGTGCGAAAACAAGAGTTGTCTTCCCACTGCCTTGGGGAGCGCTGACCCCAATCTACATCACACAAAGACGATTCATTTGCAAAATGTGGATTAGAAACAGATAAAGAGTTGTCCGTTCTTGTGACTTGATATTCACAGTTCCCATTTCGGTATAATCAGTATCTCCTTTCGTGATAAAACGATCCATGAGTGCGTCTCTTACTGAATAAAGCAATAGATGCTTCATGATGAAATATTTTGTGCGATGTACTCATAATGCAGAAGAATATCTTCTGTTATGTCCACCTGGTGGAACATGCCATGAGAGGTTTGGATGCTATCAAGGCACTAGTGGACAAAGCTACATGTCAGATTTCATCAGCTTCTTCTATGACTATGAGAAAAATGTTTCATGTGCATACCACTAATGGCGGGATCTCGTCGCCGTCCTTGTACTTGGCTCTGTGCTCCGTGACCTGGTCCTCGCACCAGAGGAAGACGGGGATGTAGAAGTGGTATATCCTGGCCTTCTCCGCCTCCGAGAGGTGGAGCTCGTTGAGGCGGAACAGCCGGGCCACCTGACCCCCGCAGCGCAGCCACCGGTCGATGGAGTCGGCAATCTTCTCCTTGGTGTAGCCGATCCTGTCCACGAGAGGGCCGCTGCAGATGAAGTCGTACAGGTCCTGGACGGAGGAGATGAGCGCCGGCGACGACGCCGGGGCGGAGCGCGGCGCCGCCGCCGCCGCCGCCTGGCCGTGATCCGGGCATGACAGGAAAGCTGGCGCAAAGAAAGAAACAAGGTGATCAGTGAAAATGGCGAAAGGAATCGTAACTTGCGCCGGCGATGTCTTTCTTGATCCTACCATCCATACAATACCAATAACCTGAGAAATCGACGATCTAAACTAGCAAAAAGACCAAATCTTTGAAGGACCAAAAAGTATTGACCTCTTGACCACAGCAAGAGAGAGAAAAACGGGTGTGCGAGAGTTTTTTATATGGATCATCAAACATTGCTCTTTACAATTACAACTAAAAAATGATAAAGAAATGGTTCGTCGAGTCATACGCGGTGGCAGGTGTACGCTTGCAAAACACCATGGCACACGAGACTTATCCGCTTACGCGAGCACTGAAAAAGCCAAGCCTAGAGTGCAATAAACAAGAGAAAACAAACGAAGCAGCAGGCGCGGCTACTGCTAAGTGCTAACTCCACGCCACGGCGCACAGCACGGGCCAGTGGCCAGCGCAGCACGAGACAATCGAGATCGTTCTTTTTGCTATGCTGCCTGAGTCGCTAACCTTTCCTCGACGGAGTGGTGGCGGTCACGGTGAGCGAGCAAGCCGAGGCCGCCGCCGCCGCCGTGGCCTTGGGATGGTAAGGCTTGGCGCGGAGGAGAGACGGCGGCGCGGAGGAAGGCGATGAGACGACCGCAGCCGCCGCTGCGGCATGGTGCGGGGCGGCGTGGAGCGGCGTCATCGCGCTCTTTCCCGGATCGACGTGCGCGTGCGTGGGAGGAGGACGTGGGGTGGAGGGGCGGGGCGGGCGGAGAGGATTTTTCAGGATTGGGCGCGGAGTGCAGGGAGCCTCTCGATGCAGTTCCTGCACGGCGGCACGCGGCCGGTCGCTTTCTCCTCGCGCATCGCCTCGACGCGAGCTGAGGCTGTCACGCGTCAAACCCGCGCGCCGTTTGCTTGCCACCGCCTCCGCAGGCAGGTGCGCCGTGCACGTACGCAGCCGTGTGCAGCCGGCGGCACAGTTTTGGTTGGCTTCGACTTCGACGGCACGGTTGATAGTTGTACATCTCCTCCTGCCGTTCGGTGCGATCGTTTTGAGGCCGTAAGCAAGCTGCAGTGAGACCCCTGGGCTGGTACTGGTAGGCCGAGGGATTGAATCACAAAACTATAAAAGCCCAAAGGACTATGTTAATCCCATTCTACATCTTTGCCTTATGTTTCTTGTTCTCAGAATTCTTTTTAAACACACTACAAACATACAAACTCACAGCACCCGTGCATTTATTTTGAAATTGTTTTGTACACGATACAAACACTAACACTCACAACACATGTACACATATCCATATGAATCACATGCGTATACTCTATTTCTAAAACCAGACGTCTTATTGCTGACGGTTACGTCGTGTAAAAAAAATAATTAACCGTAAATACGAATATACGTGTAAAATTTATACTTGAACCCGATGAATAAGTTTCAAAAAACCGAGTGAACATGTTTTAATCAGTTGAGGTCACGGTCACTTCGTCGTGTTTATAAATTGTTAAAGGCCAATTATAGTTGTGTGAGTATATTGTCTAAACCTCGAAAGAAAAAATGCTGTATATCTTACCCAAAACGCCTTACCTGACCATGGATGAAAATGCCAAATATTAAGAGACGAGGGATCGAGCACGAAGTACTATTTCTGTGCTCTATGACCAAAGTCCAAACGCCTATTGCATACTTTTGGGCAGGTGGGGCAAACGAACAAAAATGTCATAGGCACCTACAAAACACAACGGACAAACCTCATCACGATGAGTACGACTGGGCACAATATTATTTTTCACGATTTTAGTTTTTTAATGGTTTTTTATTTAAAACTTGAGCTAGCTATAGCAAAGTTGGAGGGGCAAATGCCCCCATTGATTTTGAATAAAATTGAGCTTTGTTTCCTTTTGCTACTATGACCAAACAAACCATGCATCCTACCCGTTCCAACATAAAAAGAATATAAATTCCGAGTCTAATTACTACATCATTTATCTACAACCTTAGCTAAAACACTCCCTTCGAAATTGAGATACACGCTATCATGAGATGATGGATAAAAAAGGATAAATAAACCAATCAGTTAGGAGGGAAAGATGTCCTCACTCTTTCGGCTTTCTGTGGGGAAGTCCAATACTCCAGTGTGACACATTGACAATAGATAGAGCAACTGAGCAAGTGACCAAGGCCTCCTTGGGCCCCTTGGCCACCACGGAGTTGTGAGTAGACGTAATCCGACAACGAGCAATCGCAAACGAGAGGTAACCATTGCATAGACGAACAAGCGTGGCAAAACAGTATATAGGGTTGAAAATGGACGAAATTTTTCCCGTTCCGATCCACCCTTTTTTTATATTTGACACGACCATTTTTTATTTTCGGAAAGAATTTGAAAACAGAAATAGAAATGACATTTTTTCGTCCGTTTTCGTAGAATTTCGTATTTAATCGGAATATTTCCGGTATCCTGATTTAACCCGAATTTTAGGCCCTGCAATATTTGTGTCTTGAAGGCCCAGCCGTTTATGTCCATCTAAACAAAAACTATCATATCCTTTATCTGTCAGGCTCCTTTTGATTTGACGTGAATGTTTGCTGGTTGGTATAATTATTTTAATTGTCTCATTAATTATCAAAGAACGAATAATACGTGGTTAGTAAATTCCGACTTAAGTTCCGGGTTCCAACCGTTTTTATGTCCCCGTATATCCCGATTCTGTTTTCGAACCCGTATTTTTCGAATGGATCCCATTTTCGCTAAATAATATAGAAAGGAAAGTAGAAATAGAGTTTTCCGTTCGTTTTCGTCCGTTTTAATCATGACAGTACAGCAGACGAAAATTTTCAGTCGATAAATATTACTAGTTCCCAAAATTATTTATTTGGAATTTTTAATTTTAGAAAAAAATAACAAATATAGTTGGGTTCATGGGCCTTAGGTGGTCCGACCTTCCCGTCCACGAGCTGGTTTTTCTTTGGACCCATTTACTTCTGACGGCTCGCGGCCAGGCCTGCCCCTCCCCCATCCCCTCCACTCGCCGGTTCGCCGTGATCTCCGGGCGACCCACCGCCACCGGCGACCACTCGCCGTCGCCCCCACCACCTCCGGCGCGCAGGTAGGACGAAGCAGCTTTCCTCGCCGCCCGCTTCGCCCGCCTCCTCTCTGCCTCCGCCGCCGCCACCGGCGGCGGAGCCTGGCCACGCCGCATCCGCTCGTCTTGCACACCCCGCCACTTCGCCGGAGCCGCATCCCTCCCCCGGCCTTGGAACCGCTGCCTACTTCGGTGCCACCGCTCTCCACCGGCATCCCTACTCGTGGAAGCTCACGCGGAGGCGGAGGTCCAGCTCTGTAGCAGTTGATGGGATCCTGGCCCGCGCGGCGAGGGTAGACAGGATCTGTGCCGCTCCAAGATTGTCTCCGGTGTCTTGACCTGAACTAAGTTACTGCCATGGCGTCTTCGGCTAACGAGGAGGCAAAACCGAAGCCGCGCCTCATCGTCCGCCTCGGGATATTCCTCGCGTCTCACCACATACTCTTCAGGTTCGCTCTCATCTCTTCCTCTCGGTCCAATCTTGATTCTCCTGTTTCTTTCTCTGTGAGACATTGTTCACCCTTTGTGACCAGCGCTCTGTGCTGTACGGCGGGCATACTCGCGCTCCTCTTCCTCCCTTCGCTTGCCAAGAACACGTACCTATCAGAGAACGCTCTTATACCTGGTAAGCAACGCCGTGCTCTATTTTCTTTTTCTTATATTGCGATTCCATGAAACAAACATCTCCTATGTTTGTTGTCAGACGCTTCTTTCTCTTGGTATTATCGGCAAAGTAAATTGTTCTTGAATGTAGGCTCTGCAAATACATTATTTTCTACTGAGGATGTCCTAGAAGCAAACAGATTTGTGAAGGGAATTGAAGCTGCAATTGGGGAATCAAGAGGTGGAAAGTATGTTGCTGTGTATAGAGTTCCTTCATAGACCGTGGGGTTTAACAAACATTTGCATTGGATATAGAGTTCCTTGTTTCATATGCAGCTTCTTCATAGACAGTGGGGTTTAACAAACATTTGCATTGGATAAATGTTGTTTAATTATCGTGTTATGCTCTGTTTCGAGTCTACTGTTAAAGGGGCTTCCTCTGATGAAATACATCCTTAATACTGCGTTTTAGCTATACTATTGAGTGTAGACATGGTATTCACATAACTCTTAATGCAAAGAAGTTTTTTCATTAGTAGTAATGAACTAATGATAAAATAAAACTCAGAGATATACAAAATTCAGTTTTTCTTATGAGAAAACAATGTAGATGCACACATGCGCACACCATACATGCACTTGAGTGGAAACCCTAGCACATGAGTATATTCATGGATGCTGCGGATAAATTCAGAGCATCATCTCCAGTTGAGGCGCACACATGTAAATATAACTTCTACATTTTTGCTCATGAAATATTAATCTAAAAGTAAATCATAAGCATGTGCAGTTTTCTGATGATGATACTCTGCACATTGAATAAGTGATAATAAATGATAAGAAGTGAAGGAACAAGTGTTATAATCCTGGGATTTCCAATAGCATGTAAGTTTATCTGATTTTCTCCATATCTAATTTTCATGCAATATTGTAGGGACATCCCGAAATTCATAGCACAACAAACGAAAAATCTGGGAGCAGAAGTGTATTACCATGAGTTCCTCCCTGACAGCAAATGTTTTCATCCTCTGAAGTTCTTTACATCCATGACAAATAACAAAGCAGTCAAACCCAACGCAACCTACACCAACTTTGGCATTAACACAGTTGGCATTATACGGGCTCCACGTGGTGATGGCAAAGAAGCAATTGTACTGGTTACTCCTTATAATTCTCAGAGAGTTAATCCAAATGAATCATTGTCTCTGGCCCTTGGATTCTCCGTCTTTTCCCTCCTAAGTCGAGCTGCGTGGCTATCAAAGGATATTGTCTGGCTATCTGCAGACTCTCAATTTGGAGAGTACTCTGCAGTCTCTGCATGGTTAAACCAGTATCATAATCCTATGTTTCTGAGTCACCCAGTGAATCTAGATACCAAGATGTATAGTGCAAATCAAATTTCATATAAACCTGATGTCACTACAGAAAAGACAGAAGTTATGGCTTTCAAACGTGCTGGAACAATGGCTGCTGCACTCATATTTAAAGTTGGAGAAACCAGGAAGTATGGTGATAGAGATAGTGTCACGATGTATGCAGAGGCATCTAATGGCCAAATGCCGAACTTGGATCTCCTGAATGTGGTGCACTATTTAGCTGTTCATAGACAAGGTTTTCGTGTGAATGTCGAGACGTTTAGTTCCTTCTTGAGCTCTTCATGGCTTAGGGTTATTGCTGAAGTATTTCAAAATCTTGGGAGTGTGTTGAGAAAAATAAATCCTGACTGGAAGCTTGATGTGACCGTTCCTGATTATGTGGAGGGCACTGCAAACCTTGCCAGTTCTATGTATAACCAGGTAATTGAAATGTATATTGTCCATTCATTTTCATTTCGTCTATATAAATATAAGTTTTTTACACTATGTTAATGCCTTCTTGTTGGGTTTGGCAACTGCAGGCTCTTGGAGTGCCCACAGGTTCTCATGGTGCTTTCCGTGACTATCAAGTCGACGCAGTTTCTTTAGAATTTGCACCAGCATTTCATCTTAAAAACGAGAATGCTAAATCTTCATTTCTTCTCAGGGGTGGAAGGTCAGTTTCTACTGTGTTATAGTTGTGTTGTTTTAAAGCTGCTCTTTTTAGAGCAAGTAGGTATTATTGACATGTGTTAAGTAGTTAATTACTTAATTAGAGACATGTGTTAAGTAGTTAATTACTTAATTAGAGGGCATGTATAAGGCATTCAAAAGTGTTTGATTGTCACATACCACAAAATTGAATACATCGTGAAGGTTTTAAACAAACTCTACCCTGTGCCGTTCGTTTTTCTGTATTTTTCTCTTTGATAACCAAAGCAATTTAGCTTTTTCAAGCATGGTCTAATTTCATATACCTTGATTTGTGATGCTCAACTAATTTTATTGTCAAAATATACTGATGGTGAGCATTAAAGCACAAGTTTGATGCTAAAGCTGTATAACCTCAGGCAACAAAAAGCTGATTATGAAGTAATTCTGTACCTGCCTTGGCCAGTTAACCTTGCATATTCTTGCACGGAACTATTTTGGTGGGAGATCTGATTGCATGTCAACCTTATAACAGGCGAAAAAAATTTTCTAGGTTTTGTCCTTATGTCAGTATGTGTCATGTGTGTCTGGACAATTCCATAGCAGCAGGATTTGCTAATGACATTAGCATATTGTGATCTTATTCAATGACAGAACATACAGTTTTACTTATTTCAACAAAAGAACTGGAAATAATAAGGAAAGGGTACTGTCACCTTTGCCTGAATCCAAGTTTGCCAAAATATTAGTGCTGTGTCAATGACATGGCATACCCAACATCACCTGTCATTGTCGGGCAACGCATGGTATTTTGGTAAAGGGCGATACGGGCAATGGTAGATTGTCCGTTTTTCCCGAATTGATGCAGTTTTGGACTGAACTTAACAAGGAAGCAGGATCACGAGACCTCTGATAATCTTATTGTATCAACGAGCTTCACTTTATTTTTTAGTAAAATATGCCTGCTGTATTTTGTAGAGCACATGCTTAGCACAGCATTTATGTTGACCTCACCACAGGATTCTGTTAACATGTTTGAGGATGCCTTTTGTTCAGGTTAACTGAAGGGGTGGTGCGCTCTGTAAATAACCTGCTTGAGAAGTTCCATCAATCATTTTTCCTGTATTTCCTTACAGCTCCAAGCAAGTTCATTTCAGTTGGTGTATATATGATTCCGTTTGCATTACTCCTGGCACCCCTCCCAATAGTTGCTGCTGCTCTCGCTGGTGGTAGTAAAACCAAGGGGAAATTGCTGGATGAATGTAAAACAAAGGATAATGCTGATGACCTGCAAATTGAGGGTGGATCGTGGAAATGGCTTAAGTCTGCAAGAGTACTGCTTGTTATCCAATTTTGGGCAGTACTTGTTTCTTTACTCCCATACTACATTAGCCAAATTCCTGGTGCTACGCCAATACAGTCTGCAGTGATTTGGGCCGTTCTCTCCATCGTTATGTTGATCATCCTGTATGCAATGTTTGGCTCACCATCCCATGCTGGTGTGGAATGGAAGCTTCTAAAAGCTACGATGATCACTTCCATCACCATAGGAATGGGGCTTATGTCAATCATAAATTTTGCTACTGCTCAGCTTGGGGCTCTGATATTGATCCCAATGTGCTTGTTTTCTCGGCCGTTGAGGGCACAGCTTGAGATGAATTTCCTACCTCGGACAATATTGTTGGCCTCCAACGTACTTCTCACCGTCTTGGGTTTCCCTCCAGCTGCATTTCTTATCATGAAAGGTCTATCCAAGGGATCATGGACAGTAGACATTGTTGGAGATTTCTGGCTGTGGATGGAGTTCTTGTGGGAATGGAGCAGCGCGACATATCTGTATGTATTTCTTGTCCATCTTCCCTGCTGGCTCTTGTGCATCCATGTGTTGCTGCATCCATGCCACCAGCCTGAATCAAAGATGAAGCAGGAGTAGCGCTTGTTTGGTCACGCATTGCTTTGAGGTTAGAGAACACCGCGAGTCTGTAACAGATATTCCTTATTTTGGGTGTGCTTTGGTTGCTAACATCTTGAAAGTAGCAACTTAGTTTCGTATGCAGGACTAGCAGCTTAGAAAAATAGAAACATCGATGTATTTTTTGCTGTTTCTTTTACAAGAACTACGGATGGGATATTAAAGCCTGCTTATTGCAGAGAGAGCTGCTGGAATGTGAATGTGGCCGTTTGTACTATTTACATCCTTTCTTCTGGGGATGCAGTAGCTCCGATGGAATACCTCAGGTTGATAGGTGATGTCATTCTTGTTGGAAACGTGATGCCTTTTGTTTGGAAATGTGAATATCATGCACTTGAAGTGCACATGAATGTCACTTGAATCACAAACCAAAGCAGTGGGGTGGGCCGGGTGCCTGCACATGGCTGGGAATAGGGAAAGGATTGGGTTGAGCCCAAGCAAGGTGGGGCCCAGCTTGCTGGGCTAGTTGGTTTGGTTTATACAGTTTGATACTTTGATACACCTGCTCTTCCTTGTTTTTGTTTTTTTTTCCTGGAAAGGTATTTCCTGTAAAGAAAGGGGCATCAAGCTCGTCCAGTTTGCTAGGCTCATCAACTCTGTTTGGCACAGTGCTAGGCTAAAATATCTCAGGCCAAATGCTCTCTCCGTTCGCCAGAAGCCATTTGATATTCGTGACGTAAATGGTCAAACACCTGACGGACCTTTTTGTCCATCTACGTCGCATCTAAAAGAACACATCGCAGCCTATCATCATAAACTAGAGAATCATGTAAGCAAACGACTATACTAACATTAATCTGCAACATAAATCACCTTATATCCTACTGCTATAGATCGAGCTCGCCATTATTGTGTCCTCTCCTCCCGCTAGTGGTGGTAGCCTGGTAGGCGCCGTCCGCCATGCAAGGACGTGCATGCGCGACGCGTCGGATCGCCTCGCCTCGGCCGGCCACCATGCGTGCGGAGGGGACGCGCCCCTTGGGCGACGCCGCGGGCCGCTCATCCCTCCACTCGCCGCAGCGGCCGCGGCCGTGTGGTGTCCCCTCCCCTCCTCTGCTCCCCACCTGGACGTGTACCACGTTTGACGCCTCGCTCACAGGAGGCCACGGCGACAAAAGCGATGGTGAGTGCGACGACGGGGCGTGACGTGCGGATGGATGAACGGAATCGATCGGCTGTTCCCGTGGGCGCTGCAGGAATGCATGCATGCAGTTTTGGGTGGACAAAACTAAACCAGTGTACGTAGGTTGGCATTGCCCAGCCGCGACATCCATCCCCAATTTCTCAATGGAACTATGGAAGAGTAAGTATCTGCATGGTTTACAAAACTATATAATTTCCACATAGTTGTCGTGTTATCACGTGTAGTAACTATTTTATTTTTTTAACCATCATAAACCTTACCGCAATTGTATGGTTATCATAATAATTCTATAGTTATCACAGTAATCACCGTATCATGAAATTACGGTAACCTTACTTAAAATAATTTGGTGAGAGGTGACGAGAATTGTGCAAACTTAGCACCATCTTGTTTGTTCTTATAGTTTACCAAGTGTGACGTAAACAATTCTCTCGCCCTCAGATCTCACATTCTCATATTACCACACTTGTTGATTTCTTATCTGGAGATCTTCCCCCTCAAATCTGCAGTCATCACATCAGCAAAAAGATACAGTAATAGTATGTACTCTCGCCGTACTACTTCTACGTGTCACCTTGAAACCTACGATGGGCGTCTCTTGATCCGAGGAACATGAACTCGAGGAAATCAATTCGAGAAACGTATGGTACTAGTACCGCCTGCGGTGCAAGCACGTCAGGTTCAGGAGGCAGAGGCTGGCAGTGTTATTATGACACACACTGACGTTTCACCAGTTTTACAACTGCTACAGCTTCCAAACTGAGAGCACTGCTGGATCGAACTGTTTTTGTCCGGCGCCGAGCCTCTTTCTAGCGTGGACCCTTGGCGTTTGGCTTTATGGAAACCCCGAAATCTGACCGATCATTGATCAGAATTTGCATCTCACCAGAACTCAATGTGTCGGTTCAGCAGTAAAGCCTACTCCTACTCCTCCCCGACTCTCTCGTGTGAATAGCAACGTGACATCTCTTGAAGTTTTTTTTTAGAACTGACATCTCTTGAAGTTGACATTGGAATCAATCACTGGTGTGAAGGTAGGTAAAATGCACGGCTGCTTTGTTTTGGTGCTCATCAGTTATACGAGTATACGAAGCTAAGGCCCTGTTCTAAACAGCTAAGCGAGCTTATAACTACTTCTCATTTTTCCTTAACTTTGAAATTATTTTTTGTTAGTGTGTTTTTCAAACATGATACATTTTATGCTAAAAAATTTTATGTAGAAGGTGCTTTAAAAATCAAATAAATTTGTTTTTAATATTTTATAATTAATACTCAATTAATTACTATCTCTGACAAAAAATATAGCTACTTATATCCATTTTAGGACTAATTTGAACATTAGACATATCCATATTCATAGTTTTAGAATGGGTTTAATTTTATAATAATTTGTTATATTTTAGAATGAGGGAGTATAAGTTAATTACGTTTACTTTTTTAACTAATCATGTAGTAAATCATAAAGGTAAAAAGTACGTGCCTAAGCCACAATTATATATTATACATGTAGTCGTAGAAACATGTTTAGATTCATAGTTTTAGTCTAATTTTATTCTAGATTGTGCTATATTTTGAAACGGTCAAATATATGTTAATCATGTTTTTTTTGTTTTTTGTGCAGTTAATCATCTATCAAATCGTTAAGCTAAAAAGCACGCGTCCTAGCCTCGCTCCGATTGTACACATGCGGACATGCTGTATATGGGCGCACATGTAGCTACAGTACTTGATGACATACATATGTTGTAATTTATTCGTATACAGTGACATATCTTGAAATGGACACTGAGCGCAGGCATTTATTTATCCAATGGAAAACACAAGAGTCGTTCTCACGTTGGTTATGTCAAGATCAAAATCCCCATCGCCCTGGTCCACCGTGCCGTATATCCGCGCGAAAATGTGTGAGCTTTTCTCTAGAGCGAAGTCAACTTCTCTAGATTAACCAGTAATCAAATATCCAAACACAGCAAAAGAAAGAAAAAATCTCCTGTTCTCAACCCTGATTGATTGAAGCATGAAATTGATTTTTTCCTCATAGAACTATCCTACTTGGACAATTTGGTCATTATCCCTTGAAGCTAATTTTGGTTGAGAATCTTAAAACTTTTAATTTTTTAGACGAAAAAGGTACCATATAAGTAATGAAATCACTCTGAATACATATATCTCTCGAGAAGACAATTCTTACATTGCATCTAAAGCACATTATAACAGAAAACATCATCAATGGCCAGCTCCTGCAGATGGCATCATTTCCCTGGCCTGTCATGTCCCCTGGAGAAGATAATGGCAACGGCCATAGGTGGCTACGTGCGTCAGCGAGTGGAGATGAGGTGTTGCTAGTTGCAAGGAACGGAAAAGAGGCTCAACAGCTCAAGCACAAGTTGAAAAGCAAACGCCTTCTGCCTTCCAGAATTCCGTGTTCGTTCTGACCCTGACTTCTCTGTACGCCACGCACACCGAATTAATCGCAGCACACCGGAGAACACCCCGTCCTGCGTGCTGCCTGCCCATGATCCTGCATGCGAAGCTGACCAAGCACCAGAAATCCAAAAGCAAAAGAAACCATTTGTGTATCGCACACTTCTCCGAGTTCTCTTGCTCTCAAAGAAATTATAATTCCAATGCCAACGACGACGACGACGACGACGACGACTCCATTTCTGAAAACTTCTTATTTTGTTTTGCGGCAGAAACGACGCCGCAACCGTGCAAATGTTTATTGGGATGAGGCAATCCGACGACGTATTTAGAGAAACGATAAAGAAAAGCCGCCGGCCGGCCGGCAAGTGCTGGATGACTGGACCTCATGCTTCCTTCTTGTTCTTGATCGGCCTGGGCAGTATAAGAAAATGCATGGCAATGTAATGCGCCAAACCCAACTTGGATTTTTCATTTGGATCTTTTGGTCGTGTGGCATGTGAGGATGAGGCTGCGTGCATGTTTTCTTACTACCTTTTTTACTTTGATTTTTTTTGGGGAGGTTGGTTAGCTAGCTCCGAACCAGCTGCAGGGTCCGCTGTATAACTGGTGGTTTCGTGGTCGATTTGCCGTTTGGTTTCGGCTTAAAGTAATAGCCTCTTTTAATTTCTTGTTCTAGATGAGGCAAGTCGAGGCCGCGAGGCAATAACAAATCAGGGCGTAAAGAGGATATGGACTTGTTGTTTGCTCAATAATCTGAAGAAAACAGAGAGGCTTCAGGGTATCTTCATCTTATGGCATGCTAAGTCTGACTTGCCTTTTGTTTTTCCTTTTTGTAATGCATGTAGCAGGTCATGAGGTCATAGGCTGTTTCCTCTCTTCTATTTATATTTTTTTTCTCTCAAGTTTTATGTCATAAGTTGGAAGGTAGTACTGCCTTTTTATATTAATATGAAAGAAGAAATTGTTTGCTTCTGTCTTGCTGCTGGTTGGACCTTGGCTGCCTCCAAAGGATGCAGGCCCTACCTAAACTGTACATTAAAGAATCAAATAGAATCTCATCTTACATAATCATTTAAGGTAGAATCTCAAGAGATTTTTTTATCATTTATCACCTGGTTGACAGTTAGCATTACAAAATATTCTAAGGCAAACGGCTCAGACATGAATATATAGTTTACAAAACTAGATGAGAACTGCAAACTTGCAGAGCCTAGCTGTTCCATGGCAAAATAAATATGTCAGCCAGAAGGAGGGTTTACTTCTAGCTCTCAAGATTAAAAATGGCTTGTGTTGCTTTCCTCCTTTCAATCCAGTGAATGCAGCAGTCACATGCATGACTGAACCATAGTAGTGGTGTGGTATATGATTTGTAGTAGTCTTCTACAACTATCGGTGCGACTTTGCTGCAAGGCCAGCTATATTTGACCTCAAAAATTTGGAGTCTTTTCTACAGAGTTCCCCAGAAATTTTACTATTTTTAATCAAGACATGGGAGAAATCTTGCCCATTATACTTATAATAGATGTCTTATTTCTTGATCAAGGCATGGAGGGAACAAAAGTCTGAACTATTGCAAAAACGAAAGAAAACCGCAGAAAGCAATGGCATGCATGCTTGACAAGCAAACTTTCAGCTCTTTTCGAAAAAATAATGGATTTGCTTTTTGGTTAGTCTGATCTCAGTCAATGTCCCAAATGGTCTAGCAAAGTTAGGTACTAGCTTCTTGCCTTGCAACTGTAACTCTTCTGATTGTCTAGTTGTTCACTTGTTCCTGATCCCAACTTGAGCAACCTGATTCCCTAAATTCTCCTGCTATGTCCAACACACAAACACTTATCATGATCCTTTCCTGTTACATGATTCCTTCCATAGCTGCAGCAGAAAATCCAAGGTGTTCTGTTTCACCCGGAAATGATACAGGCAATGGATTATCATCATGCCATTGTCAGTTGGCCCACTCCCTTATCACACAGTACAGCACAGTAGAATGTAATAGGGCCAGGTCATAAAAGAGATCAGCTGCATCACATCTCAGAAGCTGATAAACCCATCCCACCTATCCACTTCTGACCAATCCAATGGTAGCAAAAACAATGCAAAGCACATAGGGACATAGAAGTATGATGTCTTAGTTTTGGTGGTCATTTCGAATCTTGCTTCTCCTATGGAAGTACTAGATCGAGGACATAATTTTTCAAATTCCAGTATTCAAACCGTGACAAAAAAAATATTACGCCCCATGTAGAGGCCTGTACTTTCACTATCTTGAGTATATAAATGCAGAACATATATGGTTTTTTCCCTGCTCTTACGCGAACCGAATTATTTTATGTAAAATTTCGGCCATACAACTCGATCATTTCTTCCAGATTCTTTCTCGATTGCACGTTTCTTTAGGTGCACAAAGATAGCAAGGCGCATTTTCAAGTGTCAAGTGGGTTGATAGGCATCAACATCAAGGCATCAGCGGAAAGAAAAAAATTGATGCGGTACAAAAAGAAGATCCAGACTTGCAAGGCAAGGACTGAATAATTAAAAGTGGTAATGCAAAATCTTACTACTGTCATGGCGATTACTCTCTGGCCACACAAGTACTCCAAATCAAAGATGCTACAGGACTAATTCTCCAAATCATGCAGCAAAAAAAAAATCTTAAATTCTACTCCTGAAAGCTGGCGACTGCTTTAGCTTTTTGTGTAATGGTATCGGGATCGAATAACCGGAAGCCTGAAACACGAGAGGTGGCAAGTTAAATGAAGCTAATTTAAAGGCAAAGAGAGATCGATCGAACATCAATTCGTAGATCTCCTTATCATGTGGGACTCTCAGAGCGCTAAAGTGCGCATCGCTCTTTGGTGGTCTCCGGGGAGGCATTTTCTCGGGATGTTGTTTTCTTCCACCTACTCCTTTCCTTTCGTAGGATCGGAGTCCCTCACTAATGGACAGGGAGCATATGCATGTCAAGGACCACACTTGATTTCATTTGAGGTCCCGTTTCTCATTCTTGACATTTTGTGGCTTTTTTTTAGTTTTACTTACAGTCATTTGGAGTATAAGCATTTTTTATTTTCGTATGTAGATATGTACATTTTAAGAGAGAAAAAATATTTGGTTTGAAACGTATCACTTACATTAACTTTATGCGTGGACATAGGGTATCTTAGTTTTTTTTAAAAAAAAGAAAGTTACGTACCGTGGTAAAAATGTTTTTTTACAATTACCTACAATTTTTTTCTTCGACTTGTGGCCTAAAATGAAGATTCTAGATTGTTGATCGGTGGATGACGACATGGTATCTTACCTAGCTCGAGATTCCAACACACACCATGACATGTCCGGAGATCATGGATGACATGTGGCATTGATTCGGCTAAAACCTCTTAACAGAAAGTGACATGATAACAACCAAATGTACAACGATGAGTGGTCTGACAATGCGGTTGGTCTGCACATTGATCAAATGTTTACCAACCACATCATAATTTTAATGTAGTTCTTTCCGAAAACACCAAACTTTGAATCGATTGTTTATGGTTAAACCGAACGTTCAGGCTGTTGCATACTTGCATGATAGCGCAGCCTGTACTCGCGTCCATTATTTAAATGCCGTTCAGTTTTTATGTATCCAATGAAACTTTGGACTTCACAAAGATATTGCCAAATAATTTATCTCTACGGATTTTGTCCTTTTTAGTGGGGAGCAGCAGTGAATGGTTTGATGTTTCCCTCTTCGCGGTAGGTGGGATACCTCACAAGTCACAATTGAACTTCTTCAATGTTTTCTCAAAGAACCAACGAACTGATCGAGCATTCATAGCTCGTTAGTTGTCGACCACCTAACAAATGATTGAGGCAACCAAGGTAGACCCAGTGGTTGCAATGCTGAAATCAAACCTACTAGTATATTTTGTCAAACATTTTGTACTAACTAGTTTAATTTGGTGGCAAGCATAAGCTATATATTAGTATCTGCGTCAAAAAAAAGCTCAATTTTCTCAAATATCCTGAATATCTAAAAGTATTTTTATGAGTTTATTTAAAGATCACATGAAAGACATACACACATACACACATGCTCAATGTGACGAATGATTTTTTGAAGTCTTTAATCAGATATGACAAATTTATATGTCCTCGGGACAAAACTCAAAGATGTCGATACTTTCTCTGATTTCAAATATAAATTATTTAATTATACCATCACAAATAAGGAAAAAATAAATAACTTTACCTAACTACTGCACTTTCCAAACAATAAGACTACTCCATGTTCTTACGACCGGTCCTCACTTTGAGCCCATTCCAGGGTGTTCCCAGCAAAATTGCCAAGTGGGTGGAGAGCACACTGCACACCACGTGCACCGGTGCACGTCTCGGGCGGGAGGTGACAGGTGGTGAAGAATCTTTATCACGACCACCTCCGCAACGAACCACCGTGCAGATGCAGCAGCAAATGAACGAACAAAACCACCGGTATTTCCTGCACCAATTTCTCTATTTTTCCTGTGCATATATAAGTAGAAGTATTCGCGGAAATAAGATTCCGCTAGGATAGATAAAGCGAGGAACATATATACTGATAAACAAGTGTGCTTATATAAGCAGGTACGAGTAAGCCACTGGGCCCCGCGCTGCATGTTTCCTTTCTTTTTCACCTTTCTTTTCGACTTGCAGGGACGCAATGATTGGTACCCCGGGAAGCATGTGGAGGGAGGCGATTGGACATGCTGGTAAATTGCCGGTGGAGCCAAATAATAATAGTTGCTCCATCTCATAATAAATTTATTTTTATTTTATTTTATTTATCAAAAATAAATTTATTTTTAAAATAATTATTGCATCGAAGTTTATAAATTAAAAAATAATTATATTGAAAGTAAATAAAGTGATAAATAGTTGTATTAGGATTTGATAAAATAATTGTATTATATTTTTTAAAAGTGTGTATTGTTATGTGTAAAATGAATAAAAAATAAACTTATTTTGAGACAAAAATAATAGTAGAATGTTGCAATAGGTGGAGCTTTTGTGAACGGTTATATAGAACTATAGTCATAAATAAAGAAAATTACTAGGTGCCATACTCCTCTTCGTTTTTGAAAAATAAATAATTCTAGCGATCTATTGTCTGAAATTCGTCTGGAATTCGTGTTGTAGTATGTTTTATGCATTTGCGGAGTTTTATTGTTGTTTTTGTGTGTGTGCGCGTGTGTGGCCACAATATAGTAGAACAATAAGGTATAATTGTATTACTACAATTAGCGACCAAAGTTAGAGGAGTATTCAACAAAAAAAACGAGCGTACGTAGTTATTTTAACGTGTTAGACAAGAGACCTTCGTAAAAAGAGTAGGGAGTATACATCTGTTGGATCTACCTTTTCTTATGTTAAGGGGACGCAGGCAAGCATTGTGATATGCGCATGCAGTAGTATGTAGGCAATACATTTTCTGGCCCGCGCGGTAGATACGAGATGGACGTATTCACCTAGCGTGCCACGCAACATGTGTTACTCCGACCGTGGAGTTACAATAGTTTGATGGCCGCTCCATTTGGCTAATGGGATGCCCCACGATGCCATGTGAAGTCTAGCTAGGCGCTTGGCTTGAGAAACAGCAAACTTTGGAAATACCCGATGAATTAGAGAATTGCTTGATAAGCATGGGAATGCTCAATCAGTAATTAATGACACATCCCTACAAATAAATCTACAAACTGCTCTGAGCAAATTTAATAGAGATGGTTGTCAACTTCAATTTTATTCATACCATCTATCTATAAAGTTAAAACTTACTTACATTAATGCATTATATTTACTTCCTCCATTTCATACTATAAAAGTCATTTGACTTTTTGTCAAACTTCTTTTAAATTTAATAAAATTTATAGAAAAACTATAATAAAATTTTTAATATAAAACAAACACACACTTAAAATATATTCAATGTTAAATTTAATAAAATTAATTTAGTGTTATAGATATTGCTAGTTTTTCTTACAAATTTGATCAAACTTAAAGAACTTTGACTAAAAAAAGTCAAACGACTTATAATATAAAATGAGGGAGTAATACATTAGTCGCAATGCACTCAACCTTTCTCTCGTTGTTGACGTTTGTGTAAAGGTTGCTAAAGGATGGCTCCTCTTTTTTTTCTCTTCTCTTTCACATCATCATTTAAACATACATGACATTTTAGGTTTTGCGCTTAAATCTTATAGTACTTGCTCTCGTTGAATTGTCAATACGGTGTTCAGCCCTGTTTGTTTGGAGTTTCTCAAGAGAATGTACTCCTACGAAAATTCGACGATAGTCTCACAAAGTAAAAAACGACTATATATTTTCTGTGAATATGGTTCCAACACTTAAATCTATCTAGCAGGGTTTGAAGGAGAATTGTGGAACGGCTCAAACCCTACTCCTCATTCGAGTTCAATTTTTTGGGTCGATCTATTGCACTCCATTAACTTCTAGGTGCACTACAACGGGAACCCTCATCTTAATTGCCTCATCTGTGTCGGGTATAGTGTCTGTCACGGCTCAAAGGTTAGTGATGTGAGAAGTCATCTTTATCAGGTAAAAATTCGTCACCGATGCATTTATCTTTGTCATGACTAAACTAAAGCCCGTTACCGATAGGTTTGACCCAGAAGCGCAGTCAATCAAGGGCCCATCACCGATAAAATAATCTCAAACGGGCCTCAATTAATGCCCGTCACGAATGACTAATATCGATTACAGGCTTTAACTTAAGCCCATCACAAATGGTGTCATCTGTGATGGGCTTAAATTAAAGTCCGTCACCGATGAGTGTTTCTCAAACAAATAAATAAATTATGTTATTTAGCTAGCCTCAGGCCTTTGCTAGCCATGCCCGCTGAAAATTAGAGAAATAGAGATATATATTCTCATTCCCATCATCCCTATTCATATATACAATTATTTATAGAAAAAACCCAATTCAGAACTCACATATGATATTCACATATTTCACACATCCATTCATATATACAATTTATTTTTGAAATAGATGAGAATGAATGTTTAAATTTATTTTTAATAGGGAGAAGAATAAATCTTTGAATTTATTTTTGATTCTTTGAATCAACACAATATGTATTTTTCTACAAAACACAATATGTATTATTCACTGCAACAACACAATATCATGAAAATAAAAATTTTTGTTTCTTGCAACTGTCACTTCTAGTTTATAAGTAAACATGAGTAAAATGTACCCTTATATATTCTGCATATGTACCTGTTTGAGTTGCCTATTGCATATTCTTCATATATTCTGAGTAAAATAAACCTATTGATTCACTCATTGCATGAACTCCACAGAAAAATATAACAGTCCCGTTATACTTAATATCAGTCCCACTATACAACTAGAACGAAAGTGACATTACCTCAGATTTATATATGTCCCATTATACAACCAAAACAAAAGCGACATTATCTCAGATCTATACATGTTCCATTAACAGTGACCAATATACCACCAATACATGGCATGCCAGTCATCTCAGATGTATACTTGAGGGAGCATGACAACACATGAGAGAGATGAACTTATCTGGAGCACAGCGGCGCTTGGTGGCCGGGCTTAGGGACGACGACGCTTAGTGGCGGTGAGGGAGAACGACGGCGCCGGGCTCGAGAGGGCGCGAGGGACGGCGGTGACGGGCTCAGAGAGACGGCGGTGACGCTAGGGTTCATAATGTGAGGACTTATAAATTTTTCGCGCTCATGTGTAGATCTGAATCGACGCTCGAGCTAGGTTAAATGATTTCGAAGCATATCCGTGACTGCCGTCACCAATGACACTCATCGGTGACGGGCCTAATTGTTATCTCAATCGGGTCTCAGGTTGGAGCCCCTCACCGATGACACTTATCGATGACGAACCTAATTGTTATCTCAATCAGGCCTCATGTTGAAGCCCGTCACCACTAACACTTATCGGTGACAACCTAATTGTTATCTCAATCGGACCTCAGGTTGGTGCCCGTCACCGATGACACTGCTGGGCCCCGGCAAAGATATCATAGGTTATCTTTATCGGACCGTGATTTGAGTCCGTCACCGATAGATATCATCCGTGACATGCTCAAGTTTTTTCACATTTAACATATTTGTGCGAGTATTTTTTTTATCGGTCTCTTTTTAGACCTTTTTAAGATAATTTCGTTGTGACGACCCATAAAACCCAGACATATGAGATACCGTCATAGATGAAAGGATATGTACTAATAATCATAGAATTAAAATAATTTAATTAGCTGAAATTATATTTCAACGTTAGAAGAGATGTAGCTAAAGCTGAATCCTATAATTTCTTTTCACCTGCACCCATATGGCCGTATCACACGGTAACAGGGTTCGTGATTTTGATACCAGATCGAAATCCGCTCGTATCATCAGATTTCAAAAATTCGATCGGAAAACAAAAAAGAAATGAAATGCGGATATATTTTTATCAAAAATTTAAAATTCAGTTTGATTTTTCTAAATGTAACTGGAAAATCGAGTGGTTTGTATTTTCGACCGGAAAAAGTGTGAACCGGATTCTGCTGGAACGGTGAACCCTACCCGGTAGACGGTATTTGCATCTGGACGTGGCGCCTGGGCTGTAGACAGAAGGACAGCCTCGTGGAGAAACCGAGAGGAAGAAGGGAAAGGGGATGAGACAAGGCAGGAGGGCGTCACGTGTGAGCGCATCTCCCGGTGCCACTGTGCGCATCGCTTCCGTGGTCAACTGTGCCCTTTTTTCCCAAAATGCTCATGCGTCGCGTCGGCATGGGGCCATGGTGGAGGACTGGAGGGGAATGCAAATCTGTGGCGTGGTAACGCTGCACGCTGTGCTGCCGTGTTACTGCGTGGGACCCAGCTAATGTGGGCCCAAGGGTCCATGCCATGTTCCCTCGCCAGTCGCCAGTCGCCAGCACCAGAGCCATGCCAACGCCTCTAGTCATAGCTCAAGAGCCAATCAGATAGTAAAGTTTTGGACGGTCCCTAGAGGAAGGGATGAACTAATATTAGTCTAATCACATTAAATATTAAAATGTTGTTTTATAATATTAAATATATATTAGTTATAAAATTTATTTATAATTGATGACTAATTAATAAAATAAATTTAATGAGCTTAATTACGTCATGATTTGATGAGAGCATGTTCAGTCAATATTTGCTAATCGTAGATTAATTAGGTTTAATAAATTTGTTTCGTCAATTAGTCATCGATTTTGTAATTATTTTTATAATTAATTTATGTTTAGTCTTTCAGATTAATGTTCAAACATTTGATATGATACGACTAACGATTAGTGTCTAAATCAAAACACCCACCAAAGTTTATAATATAGTACTAGTCCGCAGCTAACTTTAAATTATCTATAATCAATTTAATAATCAATTTATATTATAATAGTTACCTATAAACATATACTATTCCATTAATACTTAGTCTGATCTCTCATACAACTTTTTTAAAATATATGTTGCATCTGACTATAAATGCCAACTGATTTTTTCTCTTTCATCTTTTATCTTCTCTACATATATTTATAACTGGTCTACTATTTTCTAAGAGTCATGCAACTACTACACGGCGACCATGTGATACATCTTCCAAGGAAACCTTGGATGTAGCAACGGGATTCATGTTCAACAGTTCAAGCAGATTCATCAAAATAGAGAAATTTTGTGAATATACATTTCCTTTAATAATTTATGTTTATATATATGTATGAAAAAAATTAACACGAATATATCCGTCCCGCAAAATGAGAACGCGAGTACCTTAAGAAATCGCGTTACGAAGGTGCGGGAGCACTGAGCAGATCGTTCCCGCAACATGGGTGAGTGGAAAACCGCCACGATCCCACAGGCCAAAAATACGGTACCATGACGGTCTCATGGCTTGGAAGCGTGGCAGCATGGTGGCTAGGAATTAAGATCGCGTAGCACTGCGTCGGTCCCGCGGATCAGTCGAGAGGCACCGTGAGCCGGCTAAGCGGTACTGCAGCCAGCCGCACGCCACCGACCAACGCCACCGACCTACCCATGCATGCATGCATGTTGGGTGGTCGCCCGCGGGACCGCGTGACTGACCTACGGGACTGACGTGGTATCATGACCTACGATTCGTGTACCCGTGGCGGGGGTTGCGTCGGTCATCGGTCCCGTGTTTTTGCCCCGCGCCAATCACTCGGTCCCGTGTTTTTATCTCGTGGTATGTATATATTTTCATAATTCTTTTAAAACCATAAACCATATATATAATTAAAAACATTAGAAAAAATGGATATTTTCATTTTTTCCAAAATTAATCTTCTCTTTGACGGTAATATGAAAATACAGACCGACAATGGAACTATTATCGACTTACTCTGTGAAAAAGTTATTTTAACCCGTCAAAAAACAGAATAACTAAAACATTATTAGAAGACTACTATAGCTTTAATTAATGAGAACAAAGAATGATAGAAAGTACTGTTGATCCGTGGCTAAAACGATAAGAAAATATTGGAATGAAGGGTCTACAGTAGTTTTGGTTTAAAAGAGGACTAGAGAATCCCACTTTAAAAAGACGGTCATAGAATGAAGGGTCGTTCGTATTTGATCTGACGTCTTAGCAAAAATAAAATGTTCAAAATTGATCGGCGTGTTTGCTTAGACTAAAATTTTATTCGTGAATATTTAGATGCCATTTTGAAGTATTAAATATAGTTTATTTATAAAACTCATTCCTAATTGAAAGATAATTCGTGAGACGAATCTAATGAGTCTAATTATATCCTAATTTGACGATGTGATGTTATAGTAAACATTTGTTAATCGTGAATTAATTAGAGTTAATAGATTTCTCTCACGAATTATCTTTCGATTCTATAATTATTTTTATAATTAATTCACATTTAATACTTTAAATGATATCCAAACATCTAATTTGACACGAAATAAAATTTAATCCATCAATATCAATGCAAACACCCCTTTTAAGCAGTCCCAACCCTTCATGTAGGATGGTGTCTATGACATTTAATAGGATGCCATATATGCAAAAATCATGTTGAAAAGAGTTAATGAGGTGAGAGATAAAAAGATGAAACCATATATACACAAAAAACAAAAATAAAAACAAGGGATAGATGGACAAAAGGAGAGAGAAGAGATGTGATTGAATAAGAATTTAATATATGATATGACATGATAAGTATAAAAACTATTTAATAGTTTTTATTGGGGATGACCTTAGGCGGATGCATGGCTCTTCGGCTTGTACGCTGAATTAATGCTTACGCATGCATGCAAGAGGCGCTGGTTTTCTGACCATCCAGTTTGCAAGTAAGCCTTGATTGAATAAAAATTGAATGGCTCTCCTTTAAAAATTCGCATGCAAGAAACTTGAAGGACAACATTAAATGACTAATGAAAGAGATTTTCTTTGCCTTCTGAAACATGACCATCAAATGTGAACGTAAGGAGCAGAATTTTGCTATAGAATATAGATGCATCAATTTCTACACATGCATTAATATGTGAAGATTATTTAGGGTCTGTTTGGTTTTATTAGTCTCTAAAACTAATGGAGCAGAGACTAAAAAAATAAAATTTTTATTAGTCCCTACTCTATTTGGTTTCACAGATTAAAAAATTTTTATTAGTCCCTACTCTATTTGGTTTCACGATTAAAAGGACTAATGAGCATTAAAACACCTACGTAAAGACTAAATTACCCATTCACTTTTGCCCTCGTTTTGGTCTGCATGTGAAAATGAAAGGTAAAGATGATCTATTAGTCCATTAGTCCCTCATTAGCATCCCTTTGAGGGACTAGGGACTAATGAGATTTTAGTCCCTTATTAGTTTCTCTGTTTGGTTCTTTAGTCCCATTATGGGACTAAAACTGCTTTTTTCTAGTTTCTAATTCATTAGTCCCTTGGAATCAAACAGGTCTTTAACTTGTCCTTATAACTTGGGATAGCTTTCCACTCCATATTTTGCTTTTAGCGGTGTGGGTTTACAGCTCGGCGGTATAAGGCTAATTCCATTAAAAGTTTTATAAAAGTTTCCGGTACACTAAATGTGATGATACATCAATATATACGATGATATGATAATATAATTATAAAAAGAGAAGGAAAAGAAGTTTCATCAGGACCAAATTGCCTTGTTTTCACGACTATGAAACCTGACGAAACTGACATTGAGGGCTATAAAGTTTCATTTTATTCATTTCATCTGACCATGTTAAATCACATATCTTACGATTAAATGATATGTGCATCCTATTAAATAGTGAAATGAAACTTTTTATTGGAGGGATTGGTTTCATTCATCAATCGGAATTTCTTTTGGTGACATGTCACTTTTAAAAATCACGAGATGAAACTTTTCACTTGTAATAGCTTAAGCTAATTTTGAAGGAAAAGTAATCCACTAAAATAGGGATGATGGACAAGTTTCTAATCTTAATTGATGAGCGATGCAGTGCATAACACTTAACGATTGGTTTCTCATATATTTTTTTTGGCCATGACCATGAGGCCAGTGATGTTACTAGTACTAGTAGTATATTTATATGGTATTCACATCCATATTCTCTAGTAGTTTACCTTAATATACCTCTATAACTTTTCTAGATCCAGCAAACGTGATGGAGGAAACTATCATTTGACTTTCACCATTTTAGAGGTGGATATGAGCATGCTATAACATATTGTTTCTGATAGCATGACATAGCATGGTCCTATTGACTACGAGGTGTTTTTTTTACCATGTATGATGGATAGCAAGTTCAATAGTTTGAGTTCAATAAATACCTGTAACATAGGTAGTGGGTGTGTATAATTTTTATGATAATAGCTATGAACATTATTCATATAAAATAACTACAAATGTCCTCGGTAAATAAAACATGGACTGATAATAACAAACAACTGTAATAAAACATGTTAATTAAACATTGATAAACTAATAATACTATCATTGTTCCAAAAATAAAAGGATTTCTATAGTCCCTAAAACACATTAGTATAGAAACAAAACAACTAAAGTGCCAATCATTAATTAATAGAAAAGTAATATTGATAGATGAGTAGGTAAAGAAGGATATTGCGAAGATAAGAGGATATAAATCAATTTATCTTGAGACAAACTGTAAGAAACAACGAGGATATTATCGACAAAAAGATGCAAGGTGCAAATTCAGAGTAATTCCTACCGATAATTTTTCTTCCCTACAGTTAAAAGCTAAACCTGTGCGCGTAGCATTTCCCCAGAAATCCGTCCGTGGTTGGTGACGAACACGTGTAGAAGAAGCTTTCCCCAGAAAGCACCTCGCCTTGCTGTCTGGCACGCGGGGCCCCAGTACCATAGCTGCGTCTGGGCCCGTCCACTTCTGCACACTGGCACGCCCCACCCACACCCCAAACCGCCCCGCGCCTCGCTCTCCGCCGCGGCCGCCCGACGTGATAGCGGCACGTAGGACTCGCCAAACACAAAAGTCATCGCGATTCGCCGATTTGGATTTTGTTACAAACCAAACCTCATTTAATTTAATTTAATTTAATTACTCCTACCAGATAAGGAGATCGAGTGGTAAAAGCTAACGGCGCGGCGTGGTTATCTCCGAATCGGCTGTGGCTCCCCGCGTCGTCGTCGGCGGCGCGCCGGCCGAACCCTGGCCGTCCGATCTGGCGTCTCCTTGGGCCCCACGCGCCACGGGCGGCTGTCGTTTGCTCCTCGGAGGGGCGGGCCCGCCGTGGCCACCACCGCAGGTCGCGGTCGCGGCTGACCTGGCGGTGGGCCCGCGCTCGCGGTGTTTTTTTTCTCTTTGTCTCGGTGGACCCTAGCGGGGGCCGCGGGGGCAGAGATTACGAAAACAGCGGAAACGGAAGATTGCAAAATTGCAACTGCTTTCTTGTTTTTAATTCCGGATCAAAAAGATTCTTTCGTCGGGGTCCCCGTGCCGTGGATATATTGCGCATATGTCCTCGCTTGTGAAAGATTATCTCCTTTATTTTTTGGGGAGCTGATCTCCTTTATTTTTTTACTTACTCCTATATGATGTATGGAGAGTGAATTTATTGTAAGTAAATTGAACAAAACTAATTATGATAAGTGCCATAAACATACATGATCTCATCAAGACCGGTCCTAAGGGCAGGGTGAGCAGTGCCACTACCCTGAGCCTCGGCGTGATGAGGGCCCTAGGCCAACCATGCACAACACAATATACATTTACATTTGTTTCTTCAAATAGTCAAGCGTAATGCATTGTCTAGCATGGGCTAACCTGCCAACAGTTCTAAGAAAGCTCTTGCCTTCATTCTATACTAGATTATTTTATCACCTCTCATTTTTTCTCATGTCTCTTCTTTATTACTGAGAGATTATTAACAAACAATTTTAACATTAATATCATTATCGCTGATCTAGTACTATTTATAACCACCATTGAATTTTGCTCGAATAAATGCTACTCCCTCCATTTCAAACTATCCATTCTATATTTATCCTAAAATAAACATTATTAATCTTTGTGCACTAATTTCTATAAACTCATAGTTTAACATAATAAGGTCTATATTTTGTTATTCACCATGAAAAATATTTTTCATAATATATATTTCACTTGCTATTAATATATATATATTTGTATTAATTAATGATTAAAGATAAACTTATTCGACTTGAGAGCCTCCGTTTTTATGCTGCTCTGGGCTATTCAAATGACAGGACCGTCCCTGGAGGATATCATGTAGACGTTCTGTTTTCTTTTGCTAGCCATACGTGCATATATAACCAAACAATCTATACAAACTACCCCTATCCAATTTACAAGTACACAACAAAAAAAAGTTTGAAGCAATCACCTAACCATGGTACAATAGGGTTGTCGTCGATGTTGTGTTCCATTCATTCCATTGTACTACAAACGTACTCCAGCTAGCACTGGACTTAAGCTTTGGACCCCAAATTCTGATCTTGTCGGGGACCCGTACGAAAATACTCCCGTAGAGATGCAGATACCGTCACACCTAACAACAAACGAATGTAAAAAAAAAAGGAAAAGAAGCAAATTCGGAGGAGAAAAACGGTGACCAAAATACTATAGTGGGTGTATGGGATTGTGGGGACGCGACGCGAGCGACGAGAGAGGAGAGAGGGTGGGTTGGCACGGCGAGCTCTGCCCCCTCCCCTGTCTATAAATGCAGAGGCGCAGAGTGCCCTAGTCGCCGCTATACTCGGAGGAGGAAACGGGAAGGCACGCCCCGCGAGAGACCCGCGAGAGAGAGAGAGAGAGAGGCGGCGCGCCGTTTCGTCCCCAAACCGGTCCATTCGCCAACCACGCCGTCCGCCGCGTCGCCGCCTTCGCCGGTAAAAAAGGCCACCGTGAGGGAGAGAAGGGGGAAGTACAACCGCGCTCGGGGACGAGAGCCGCGAGGTGAAGCGGGGGATCGGTGACGCGGCGTCAGCCTCGGTCTCATCTCCGGGCGTAGCCCGGCTACAAGAGCGAGAGGTACCCGCTCGGCCGCACGCACCCCCTCCTCGTCGTCGTCCTCCCAACTTGACAGGATCGGGAGACAGTTTTCCAAAAAAAAAAAAAACAAGTTGCTCGGCTTTTGGGTTCGGTTTGGCTTTGTTTGGTTGCGTTGTGCCTTGTGGTTGTTGTTGTTGGCGGCCGGCGTCGAGTGCTCTCCGCCTATATTTTTTTTTATGTTTCGATCTACTAGTGGCTCGCTCGATTCTGCGTTCGTGCGTGCTGGTCGTTTGGGCGCGGAGGGAATCTGCGCCGCCGTGTGGGGGTTGGTAGATCTGTTCATCCCCGCATGTGTCGCCGTTGCCCTGTGCGTGTATTTTTCTCGTTTGCAAGTGCTGTGTTCCATCGCAGCATGACACGAGCTCCCTCCCATTGCTTTTGGTGGTGACATGTGGGAAAGGGAGATTGCTTTGAGGATTTCTGTTCGTTTCTCTACTTTTCCCCCCTCTCTGCTCTGTATTTTTGTGATGGGATTTTGTCCGTTTTCTTCTTGCCGGTGGAGTACGGCCTAATGCTCGTCGTTTGATGCCGCGTGACAGGTAGCAGAGAGTCGTGAGGTGCAGCCATGTCGGCGGCGCAAGGGATGGCCTACAAGCTCCGCACCGACGCGGCGCCCACAGGAGCTGGCCGCAGGGCGCGGCGCAGCCACTCCTCCGTGGCGGCGCCTTACCGCGCGGCTAGGCTGGTACAGGGCGGCGTGTCCATCGAGGGCGGTTTGGTCGGCGGAGGCCAGCTCACCGAGGAGCGCGTCGCCGCACGGCCGCCCCGCGCCGCCGCGCGGGACGCCGAGCCGGTCAGGCCACTTTCGAAGCTCCCCGAGAGCAGCATTGGGCTGTACGACCCCTCGCACGAGCGCGACTCGTGCGGCGTGGGGTTCGTCGCCGAGCTGTCGGGCGATTACAAGCGTGCGACGGTGAGTTCTACGAATTAAGTGTCGCGCTGCAGTTTCTCTCTTCTATATATATATCACCACCTTTGCAATATCGATTTGATTTCACTTTTGTGCAGGTCAATGACGCCCTCTTGATGCTTGAGAGAATGGCACACCGTGGTGCCTGCGGCTGTGAGAAGAACACTGGTGATGGTGCTGGCATCCTTGTGGCTCTACCGCATAACTTTTTCAGAGAGGCGAGCTAGAAACTCAATAACATTTTAAGGCAAAGGCAGTTCGTTTTAACAGTTAATTCATCTTTTAGCTGTTGCCATTTGTACTCCTGCAGGTGACAAAGGATGCTGGGTTTGAGCTACCGCAGCCAGGTGAGTATGCTGTCGGTATGGTGTTCCTGCCAATCGATGAGAAGCGTCGTGACCGTAGCAAAGCTGAGTTTCAGAAGGTTAGTTTTTTTTCTTCATTTTTTCTTTTGTTTTTTCAATGCATGGCTGTGATGTACACTAATGTTTTTTTTGTTACTTTCATTTATCCAGGCAGCAGAATCTCTGGGGCATGTAATACTTGGGTGGCGTCGGGTTCCCACTGACAACTCAGACTTAGGTGAATCTGCGCTCCATACTGAGCCAGTTATTGAGCAGGTTTTCCTCACCAAAAGTTCAAGTTCGGAGGCTGATTTTGAGCAGCAGGTCATTCCACGAGTTTATACGTTTTGAATTTATGAATGCGTATGTAATAGATTGTGTATTTAACTCATTTCTAATGAATTATTACAGTTGTACATCCTGAGGAGGCTCTCGATTGTATCTATCCGTGCAGCTCTGAATCTCCGTCGTGGAGGAAAGAGGGACTTCTACATGTGTTCTCTCTCCTCAAGGTGCTTCCTCATCTTTTCTTTTTGTACTTCCAAATTTCAAACGTTTCTATGTTTGATTCCAAATTTCTACGTTGAAGAATGAAAGGGATGATGATTCCCAATCAAGTTCACTTTTCTATTTCCTGGAAGAGATCATCAGCAAATATTTTTCTATTGGAAATGAGACTTAACGAAAAAAAATCCTTGAGCTTTCTCTTAAGGATCATGTAGTGTAACAACCTTGTAATCGTGTTCTGTTCATATGAATAATTCAATGCTCGCTTTCTTGTGATATTTCCAGGACTATTGTCTACAAGGGCCAGCTTAAGCCATGTCAACTCAAGGGGTACTACTATGCAGATCTAGGTCATGAAAACTTCACGAGTTATATGGCTCTGGTAAATACAATACCTTGATCCTCTTATACAAAAAAAGTCATGACCATAGTCGGCGGATGGGAACCAATAATAGCAAGGCAGTTGTAAGATCAAGACACTCCTGTGCAGGCTTCAAATTTGAATTGTCTTATCGTCACTGCTCTATTCATATGCTATTTCAGTCCTGGCTCTTGATGCCTTTAAGTGAAGTATTAGAAATTTATTAGTTGATACCCGATAACAATGTTGCAGAGTCCAGCTGCAGTTCTGCTATGGCCGACTGCTATGCCGACTCTTCAGGATGTGACCTCCGATTAGGTGGTGGGAAGAAAATGTGTTTGGTTTGAGGTAGCTTAGGGCTCCCAACTGTTTTGCATGAAATTCTATGCAACTGATGCTTCAATTTTTTTCAGTGTGTTGGTGCTTCATTTAGAAGTTCTGTTCAACATTGTAAAAATGCGAGAGTTGAGTATAATATGATTACTAAGTGTCATGCATCCAAACAGGTTCACTCAAGGTTCTCCACGAACACCTTCCCCAGCTGGGATCGTGCACAGCCGATGCGTGTATTAGGTCATAATGGAGAGATCAACACCCTCAAAGGGAACAAGAATTGGTAATCTTGCTAAATCTTTTTTTTGTCTGCCCCCTGCAATGTCCATTTCTTGGTTGTTTGTAGTCATCTCCACATGCCTATGCCATTCTTTTTTATGATTCTTAGTTTTATAACTACTTTTGCATGCATGGCAGGATGAAAGCACGAGAAGGACTCTTAGAGTGTGAGAAGCTTGGCCTATCAAAGGATCAGTTTTCAAAAATTCTACCAATTGTGGATGCTACCTCATCTGATTCAGGTAAGAGCTCATTGTTTCATGCTGTGAAACATCAAGTACACTTAGAAAATGGGGATTTTCCTTATTTTTAGAGATTTTGTTAATTAGATAGAATCATTTCGATTCTAGGTGCTTTTGATGGTGTTCTTGAGCTTCTTATCCGTGGTGGAAGAAGCCTACCAGAAGCTGTGATGATGATGATACCTGAGGCGTGGCAGAACGATGTGAACATGGAACCTGAGAAGAAAGCTCTCTATGAGTTCTTGTCTGCCCTTATGGAGCCTTGGGATGGACCTGCTCTAATATCTTGTAAGAAGAAATAGAATCCTTTTCCTTCCTGATAACACATTTCCCATGGACTACTTGTGCTTACTTTCATTTCATCTGCAGTTACTGATGGCCGTTACCTTGGAGCCACCCTAGATCGCAATGGGTTGAGGCCTGGTCGATTTTATGTGACACACAGTGGACGTGTAGTCATGGGAAGTGAAGTTGGTGTTGTTGATGTTCCTCCCAAAGATGTATTGAGAAAGGGTAGACTAAACCCTGGAATGATGCTGTTGGTTGATTTTGAGAACCATACTGTAGTGGATGATGAAGCATTGAAGGCACAGTACTCTAAAGCTCACCCATATGGGGAGTGGCTCAAGAGACAAAAGATATACCTCAAGGACATTGTAGAATCTGTGCCAGAAACTGAGAGAGTTGCTCCAGGAATTTCCGGTTCACTCACAGTAAGTCTGCTACAGTGTTTTAACATTTTACTTTTTTTTTTTCACTGGGCTACAATTTTAGCTGGTATTTATGAGAATTTGTTTACACTATAATTACTTATTTTTTCACTCTGGTGTAGCAAACGAATGAGAAAAAGGAACATGCAGGCGTCAATGGGATTTTGACTCCATTAAAAGCTTTTGGGTAAGCAAGGTTTCACTTTGTTAATTATCTTTGTTGTTTTGAGTTTTTCTTTGGTTTATTTATCCAATTTACTTTTACTGCAGATACACAGTGGAAGCCCTTGAAATGCTGCTTCTCCCGATGGCTAAAGATGGAGTGGAAGCTCTTGGATCCATGGGAAATGACACGCCCTTGGCAGTCATGTCGGACAGAGAGAAGTTGACTTTTGAGTACTTCAAACAGATGTTTGCGCAAGTTACAAACCCACCAATCGACCCAATTAGGGAGAAAATTGTTACATCTATGGAGTGTATGATTGGGCCAGAAGGTGACTTGTTAGAAACAACTGAAAAGCAATGCAACCGCCTTGCACTTGAGGGTCCTTTGGTGTCTATTGATGAAATGGAAGCTATTAAGAAGATGAACTACCGTGGTTGGCGAAGCAAGGTGCTCGATATAACTTATCCAAAGAAGTCTGGAAGGAAGGGCTTGGAAGAAACTTTGGACAGAATTTGCACAGAAGCTCGGGGAGCTATAAAGAAGGGCTACACTGTTTTAGTTCTCTCAGATAGAGGTCAGTGAAATATTCAACATATACCACTGATGTTTCATTACTAATTACTCATAATTTTTAAAACATGCCAGCATGAGTCAAACAGATTCAACAAATGTAGTATCATTTAAATGTAGCTCCAAGCATATAATTTTGCAATATAATAGGTGCAGCTCTTTTATTATCAACAAAGTTATAACCTTCATTTACCTTGTGCATTTCCATGTCTATGATGGTTCAACATTTGGCCTTTTTGGCATGAAACTTACTGTTTTGTTTAAATTCTTGATGCAGGATTTTCCTCGGACCGTGTTGCCGTCAGTTCGCTCTTAGCAGTTGGCGCGGTACATCAACATCTTGTGGCCAATCTTGAGAGGACGCGTGTAGGTTTGTTGGTGGAGTCTGCCGAACCTCGCGAAGTGCACCATTTCTGCACCCTTGTTGGGTTTGGTGCTGATGCTGTATGCCCTTATTTGGCTATTGAAGCAATTTGGTGCTTGCAGAATGATGGGAAAATTCCTCCTAACTGTGATGGGAAACCCTACTCAAAGGAAGAACTTGTCAAGAAATTTTTCTATGCTTCCAACTATGGAATGATGAAAGTTCTTGCAAAGATGGGAATATCCACCCTTGCATCTTACAAAGGTGCACAGATTTTTGAAGCTCTTGGCCTTTCTTCTGAAGTCATCCATAAGTGTTTTGATGGTACACCTAGCCGAATTGAAGGCGCCACTTTTGAAATGCTTGCACGAGATGCTCTACGTCTTCATGAGTCGGCATTTCCATCAAGAGCACCTCCACCAGGAAGTGCAGATGCAAAGGCCCTTCCCAATCCAGGGGACTACCACTGGAGGAAAAATGGTGAAGTCCATCTCAATGATCCCCTTGCAATGGCAAAACTACAAGAAGCTGCTAGAGTAAACAGCCGGGCAGCATACAAAGAATATTCTAGGCGAATTCAGGAGCTCAACAAAACATGCAATCTGCGTGGTATGCTTAAATTTAAAGACATTGCTGACAAGATTTCTGTGGACGAGGTTGAACCTGCAAGTGAGATAGTTAAACGCTTTGTTACTGGTGCAATGAGTTATGGATCCATTTCTTTAGAAGCACATACTGCCCTTGCTATGGCCATGAACAAACTTGGAGGGAAATCTAATACAGGTACACTGAAATCTATGTAGCATTTGTCCCTTTGTTGCTACCATTTGCACAATCAGCAGTAAGAACACTTTATGAAATTAACCTTTCAAAACAAGCCTTCTGTGCCCCCCCCATATTTTATACATACTTGTGCCTACAAACGAACTTATTTTGATTCTATCAAACAAAAAGGTACTTACTGCATTTCAGTCAAAGAAACTTATGCTGCACTTTGCTTAACTTTTTTTTAAATCTTCTGTTGGTGTGGAGTGTCTTTTGAAGACAAAATTTCCCAACTTTTAGTGGGATTGAGTTTTTTTCCTTGCTATACAGAAAATTCTTCCCTGCAAGCAGCATATTTCACTGTTTGAGACTTTATTTTGTGTGTTTTATTTTATTTAACTGTTTCTTTCTTGTTTAACATATCTCTAGAACTTAGTATATTCTTTTATTCATTCCCAGCTCTAAAATATCTCTTTTTACCCTTATGCTATTTTGAGTAGTATCCATAACCTCTGAACTATATGCACTAACTCTAATACATCTGTGAAGGTGAGGGAGGGGAACAGCCTTCTCGTATGGAACCACTTGCTGATGGTTCAATGAATCCAAAAAGAAGTGCAATCAAGCAAGTTGCCAGTGGAAGATTTGGAGTTTCAAGCTATTATTTGACTAACGCGGATGAACTGCAGATAAAAATGGCTCAGGTACTTGTCAACATTGTGCACTACGCAATCATTAAAATGATTGCAGCAGTCTATTAAAAGCGCCTACGGTGTTGCAGAAATTTACCTTTTCTTATAACTTCTTTATGTATGTAGGGTGCTAAGCCTGGTGAAGGTGGTGAGCTTCCAGGCCACAAGGTTATTGGTGACATTGCGGTTACAAGACACTCTACTGCTGGTGTAGGACTGATTAGCCCACCTCCTCACCATGATATATATTCTATTGAGGATCTTGCACAACTTATCCACGACCTTAAGGTAAGTTAGTGTGATACTGCATTGCTGTTTCTTGAAACCAATCAATTTGTAGTTGTTTTTGTATAGTTGTTAGTATTAGATTGATTTCTGAGATATCATACCAACCTCGTGATCGCTCAGTTGCCATGCAATATTTTACAATTGAACTTGAACACATGCATATAGTTTTGGAAATGTTGCTTCCTGATATATGAACATTCCTGTTGCTTGTACTCTGCAGAATTCAAATCCTAGAGCTCGCATAAGCGTCAAGCTAGTTTCTGAGGCTGGTGTAGGAGTTGTTGCTAGTGGTGTTGTAAAAGGACATGCAGACCATGTCCTTATATCTGGCCATGATGGAGGCACGGGAGCTTCAAGGTGGACAGGTATTAAAAATGCTGGCCTTCCATGGGAACTTGGATTGGCTGAGACGCATCAAACTCTAGTGGCAAATGGGCTTCGTGGCCGAGCTATTCTGCAAACTGATGGGCAGTTAAAAACTGGCAAAGATGTAGCTGTTGCTTGCTTACTTGGCGCAGAAGAATTTGGTTTCAGTACTGCTCCGTTGATCACTCTTGGTTGCATCATGATGCGGAAATGTCATACTAACACTTGCCCCGTTGGTATAGCTACTCAAGATCCAGTGCTACGAGAAAAGTTTGCTGGAGAACCAGAGCATGTTATCAACTTCTTCTTCATGCTTGCTGAGGAGCTAAGAGAAATCATGTCTCAGCTTGGCTTCCGCACCATTACTGAAATGGTTGGCCGCTCCGACATGCTTGAGGTCGATCCAGAAGTAGTGAAGAGCAACGAGAAACTGGAGAACATTGATCTCTCATTGATTTTGAAACCAGCTGCAGAGATTCGTCCTGGGGCTGCTCAGTACTGTGTTGAAAAGCAAGATCACGGTCTTGACATGGCATTAGATAACAAACTCATAGCTTTATCAAAAGCTGCACTTGAGAAGGAAGTTCGTGTTTTAATTGAGACTCCAATCCAGAATACTAATCGAGCAGTAGGCACTATGCTTAGTCATGAAGTCACAAAGCGTTATCACATGAAGGGATTACCTGCAGGTACGATTCATGTGAAGCTCACTGGAAGTGCTGGTCAAAGTCTTGGCGCTTTTCTCTGTCCTGGAATCACCCTTGAGCTTGAAGGAGACAGCAACGATTATGTTGGTAAAGGATTGTCTGGCGGAAAAATTGTTGTCTACCCACCAAGAGATAGTACATTTATTCCAGAAGACAATATTGTCATTGGTAATGTGGCTCTATATGGTGCTACCAAAGGAGAGGCATATTTCAATGGAATGGCTGCAGAAAGGTTTTGCGTACGCAATTCAGGTGCTGAAGCTGTGGTTGAAGGAATTGGTGATCATGGATGTGAGTACATGACAGGGGGTACTGTGGTTATCCTTGGTAAAACAGGAAGAAACTTTGCTGCTGGAATGAGTGGAGGCATTGCTTATGTTTATGATATTGATGGGAAATTCAGCGTCCGCTGTAACCATGAGTTAGTTGATCTCTATCATGTTGAGGAAGAGGATGACATTACCACATTGAAAATGATGATAGAACAACATCGACTTAACACTGGGAGTGTTGTTGCTAGAGATATACTCTCTAATTTTGATACTCTTCTTCCTAAATTTGTCAAGGTATTCCCTAGAGATTATAAGAGGGTTTTGGAAAATATGAAAGCTGAAAAGGCTGCTTCTAAGCTTGCAAAGGAACCAAAGATTTCAAATGGTGTTTCTGTAACAACCAAGGTAGGAGATATTCTGAAGTGTTAAGTCTATTTCATTTTTGAACTAATTAAAATTTTACAATGGACAAATAACTTCCAAGTTGAGAAAAATGAAAAAAAGGAGACTTTTGAATTTAATATTGAGTATATATAATCGTGTATTCCATTTTTAAAATATCACCATAGAAATAGCAATGATATATGTTACCATTGCTCTGGAATTTTTTTGGCTTAATTGGATACTTCAATTTACAGAAAGTGCAAATGGTACCAACAAACCGACCAACACGTGTTTCCAATGCCAAAAAGTACCGTGGTTTCATTTCATATGAGCGAGAGAGTATTTCTTATCGGGATCCAAATGAACGTGTAAAAGATTGGAAGGAAGTTGCAATTGAGTCAGTGCCAGGGCCACTACTGAACACACAGTCTGCTCGATGTATGGATTGTGGCACTCCTTTCTGTCATCAGGTAATATTCTGCTATATCCTTCTTTCATTGGTATTATTTTTGTTGGATTGTTGTTAAGTTAATGTTTATTGTTTTCAATTTATCTTACTGTTGAATTCAAGGACAATGATGAGTAATTTTACATCTTAGACAGTAAGAAGTTGCCACTATTGAGCCATTGATTATTCTTTTATGATAACTGTTCGTACTTATTATTTGTCTTTACTTGTCTAGACAACTGCTGGCTTGTTGCCTTTATTTTTGTTCAAAATTTATTACTAATATCTACACCTTTTAATCATGGCTTGTGGTAATATCTCTATGCAGTGAGTACATATTAATGTATTGTTTTATCCATTGAATATTGTGATTCTTTTATGGTTTTTATTTATAATTTTCTTCAATATTTTTGCAGGAAAGCTCAGGTGCTGGCTGTCCTCTTGGAAATAAGATCCCAGAGTTCAATGAACTGGTTCACCAGAACAGATGGCGTGAAGCACTGGATCGTCTGCTTGAGACGAACAACTTCCCTGAATTTACTGGAAGAGTATGCCCTGCTCCCTGTGAGGGATCATGTGTTCTTGGCATTATCGAAAATCCAGTATCTATCAAAAGCATAGAATGTGCTATTATAGACAAAGGTTTTGAAGAGGGATGGATGGTACCGCGGCCTCCACTTCAAAGAACAGGGTATTCTTTTTAAGATGTCAATTTCTTTGTCTAATTTCCATCATGTTTTTAGTTGTTATTGCATTAGAAGGTAACATATGAGAAACTGGTAAAAAATGAACTCCCTTGTTTTGCAGAAAGAAGGTTGCTATCATTGGAAGTGGTCCGGCCGGTTTGGCTGCTGCGGATCAACTAAACAAAATGGGCCATTTTGTTACTGTGTTTGAACGTGCTGATCGTATTGGTGGTCTGATGATGTATGGAGTGCCAAACATGAAGACAGACAAGATTGAAATTGTGCAACGCCGTGTCAATTTAATGGCAGAAGAGGGCGTTACATTTGTAGTGAATGCTCATGTAGGCAGTGATCCTTTGTATTCAATTGAACGCCTCCGTTCTGAGAATGATGCAGTCATTTTGGCTTGTGGAGCTACTAAACCAAGGTAACAGATCTAAAATGTAGAATCGATCATTTCTATCTTAGCTTGCTGTACTGGTGATGGTAGATTGTGAAGTTCATGAGAGCTATCAGCAAGAGTAAATCATATGTTTGTACTATGAGTTGACATTTAAGTGGAATTATGTTGAACAGGGATCTAGGTATTCCTGGACGCGAGCTATCAGGAGTTCATTTTGCCATGGAGTTCCTCCATGCAAATACGAAAAGTTTACTTGACAGCAACTTGGAGGATGGTAGATACATATCTGCCAAGGGGAAGAAGGTTGTGGTTATTGGTGGTGGTGACACAGGCACAGATTGCATTGGTACATCAATTCGGCATGGTTGCACCAGCATTGTAAACCTTGAACTTCTTACCAAACCACCAAGCAAGAGAGCAGCTGATAACCCATGGCCACAGGTAAATATGCCCATGTATGTGATAGTTTAGCTGGCTTGGCTAACCTTGCAGGAAGCTTTCATACAAAATAAGGTGCATCTATAAAATAGTTTCTTATCATGGCCTTAGACCTGCTTTGCTGCTATCATTTCCAATTTGGGAATATGTTCTTATGTTTTCTGTTTTCTACTTGTAGTGGCCTAGAATCTTCCGTGTTGACTATGGGCACCAGGAAGCATCTAGCAAGTTTGGAAACGATCCAAGAACTTACGAAGTCCTGACCAAGCGTTTTATTGGTGATGAAAATGGAAGTGTGAAGGCCCTTGAGGTAGTCCGGGTCAAGTGGGAGAAAGTCGATGGGAGATTCCAGTTCAAAGAAATCGAAGGTTCAAACGAGATCATTGAGGCTGATCTTGTCCTCCTAGCTATGGGATTCCTAGGCCCTGAAGCGGTTAGTTTTCCCCACCAAAAGCTCTAGTATGTTATACTGTTGGGTGGGGTTTGGGAGAATGTTCATTAAATAACAAGCTGTTTCCCTTTCTGCAGACTATTGCTGAGAAACTGGGTTTGGAGAAAGACAACCGGTCTAACTTCAAAGCTCAATTTGGAAACTTTGCAACCAGCGTGGATGGCATTTTTGCTGCCGGCGACTGCAGACGTGGACAATCACTTGTTGTTTGGGCCATCACCGAGGGCCGGCAAGCTGCTGCAGCGGTCGACAAGTATCTGTCAAGGAATGAACAAGATGCCGCAGAGGACATAACCCCCTCGGGTGCAGGTTTTGTGCAGCCTGTTGCAGCATAAACGAAACAAGCAAACTTTTCAAGACCAGTGCATTCTAAATTAGGATCAGCGTTTTTAATCTTTGATCACAGCAAATTGTCTTTGAAAGATAAGCCGGGCTCCATAGGGAAAAGAGAAGAGCCTTCTATATTTTGATAGATAAACAATTGGAAATTTTGGTGCGTCCTGCTTGTTCGTTTTCCAGTTATAATGTTTTGCATGGCGAAATGCCGAAATGTCGTTTTGTAATCTGAATAATGTACAGTTGTTTTGGTTTAATTAATTGGTGTAAATTTGTCGATTAATCTTGCCATTTAGTTTTTCAACAGCTATTGTGGTTGTTTTTTTGGCCGGGGCGGCGAACAGCTATTGTGGTTCGAATTGTCGAGCGGGCATACCCGGTGAACAAACCATGAAAGTGTGAAATTTGTTGCGCTCGATTGGATTTGCTGAAGTACTGAGTAGTGTTCGGCACATTAGAACACACGTACAACGAGAACAAAAACATTGCACAACATAAGTGCATTTATTTACAAACACTACTTGCAGCAACACAACAGGAATGGAAGCAATACAGGTTTTTCCTTTTATGAATAGGATTTGTCGAGAAGCAAGACATGAGTAGTGTTGCAACATGTTTTTTTTTTTGTTTTTAGGAATAAGATTATTGTGCTCCAGCTCCTATTTCCGTACGATTAATTTAGAAGTTCCAGGGAAGTCGGTGTCGATAAAAATTGCAGAATACAACAGAACTGAATATTGGAGAAAGTCAGTTCAACTTCAATATCTGAGACCATCTCAAACAGATTATAGGAGCCATTCTACAGTCTACATGCACTGTATAGGAATATATCACTATCAGCTGGAACCTGGAATGGATATGGAGACAACCACCAAGCATTCTCTCAGAATACTTTCCTTAACCAAAAACGAAAAAAAGCATTCACAAAAGTTAAGACTTATTTCGTGAGAAGTTCCACTCATCAGGAGTAAATGTCACCACGATAATAGAGGGGGCCAATTCATCACATACTTTAGCATTCATTATAACTTACAAGTGTTCAATTTAGTTTATATTTTAAGAATCAATGGTGGATATTGTTAAAACGCCTTTTATGGCCAACACAATGCACCGAGCCTTCGGCGTGGATGAAATAGTCAAAGTAGTGACTTGATCTTGAATGTAGCTCTTGACCTTGGTGATGACAGAGATCCAAAACATCCGTTAAGGCCGATTAGAGTGATAATTGGGTAAACAATCACCTTAGGGACGAACATGAAAGTTTTCGAAACAAATCTATAAAGAATTTCACACTCTTGCAGCGAAGACAGATGACTTATAGCATAAACTGATAAAAATGGACAAATTAGTTGAGTAAGTAAAATGTAACTTATATATTAAATTAAGTTGTTCCATGTGAATTGGCTATAGCTCTTATAAAAGACTGAGCATAGAATCTCCACGTCTTATAATTTTAGAGATCCATTAGGTTTTGAAAAAACTATCATAAGCAAGGAAACTAAAAACTAAAAAAGAATCAAACTAAAGTCGGACTCAATCTCAGACTATAAACCACCAGACGGCTCAATTACTGTTGGTCGATCCATGGCATGAAGGATAGTCTGACCGGTCTTTGCACGAAGATTATGAGTTCTCTGTCAGTTTAGTCTAAATTTAATCCAATGTCAAATTTAATTGTCCCTTATATATATGGGTCACGTCACTTCCATATGCCAGCCACCGTATTATTTTGCGTTTTGATCTATTTCTTTTTCCCTCAATCCATTGCCTTTGTAAGGAAAATTAATTTGTTCCATATACATGCTTCGATAATATAGATCACCAGTACTGATTAGAGTGATAATATTATGTGCGTCTTTCCCAAGAACGGCTCCGAACTTCCATCCACGTCTTCATTGTTCGGGCAACTATAGTTTTATTAACAACCAAAATTATATGCACCAGTCAACGTCGACAATGAACAGGAGTGCCGTCAGATCCCAGCGAAGCTGTAGAAGTTACCGAACCCCAAGAGATACGCCGCGTTGACGGTCCAAGCCCAGCTGCCGCCGCGGTCATTCCATGCCAAAGTTTCGATCGGGCAACGGCGACGTACAGTTCTTGCCACGCCCCCCTAAACCCAATGAAATCGTGCCAGAACATCTCGTGTCAACCACGCCACGTCCCTCCGTCCCCCGAGCGCCTCGCGTCCTCCACTAGCTCCGTCGACCCGCGATAACCCTGGTCAATACGCTCGGTCGGGGCTTCTCCGGCTCCACCGCGCGCGCGCGTCCTTTTACCCTTTTGAATAGGTCATCCCCCTTCGCCGCGCGCACGGTGCACCGCTCACGCTATAAAGCGCGCGCAAGCCACGCCAGAGTGGCACCGCACGGCACCGCACCACCACCACCGCTGCTTGATTTCATCGCATCAGCATCACTGCAATAGCCACTGGGGTGCATGCAGCGGCTGGCTAGCTATACGAGGCACAGGCGCCATGGGCAACGCCGCCCCACGCATGCGCCATGACTACGCCACGGCGTCGGCAACGACGGGCGGAAGGAGGAAGAGATGCTCCAAGAACGCGGAGGCCGCGAACGTGCCAGCATCCGGGCGCGCGTCCACGGTAGCGCGCAAGCGGCCGGACGAGAAGGTGGCGGGACGTGGCGAGGCGGAGAACTCGGCGGCCGCCACGGGGGTGACGGTGAAGGTGGTGCTGAGGAGGAAGGACGCGGAGAGGCTGATCGCGCGGCTGAACGAGCAGAACGCGATGGGGCGGAAGGCCAGGATGGCGGAGATCAAGAACGAGCTCGGGCGGGGGACAGCGCCGCCGCCGCCGCCGCCTCGGCGAGCCCCGCGCGGTGCAGGGACGCATGGACGCATAGGTTGGCTCCGATTCAGGAGAATTGGCTAAGCAACCAGTATGTATAGTACAGTAACTAGTACACGATTTTGTTTGTTTGGTCACCCAACGGCCATGTGCTACGTAGTACTAAGTATATGCGCAGCGGAAAGCGGTGGTAACGTACGTACGTACGTACTTACACTTGTTAGTTCTTAAAACCGATGTTCTACTGGTATTGCCAGCTTGTTTGCATTTTAGCTTGAAAAATTTCCAGTTACACTACCTATTTGTTTGGAACTGCTTCATAAACTCTGCTCCATAAAGTCTATCGTAGAGCAGCTTCAAAAAAGTTGAAGTTTATGAAGTACCTTTTTAGGTGCTCTCATAACTCTATTTTTTTTCTAAAACTGCATGTGTGGAGTTGAACTCGTTTGACTAAAAAATATGGAGCAAAGCTAAAAAAACATAGAGCGGAGCAGTCTCAAACACCCTCTTACACTAAAAAATAACAACCAGATCATCGACTGGTCACTGGGGATAAGCTTCCCCATCTAAATTTTCATATAAAGGAGAGTGAAAATACATGGTTCATCGGTTTACATTATAGTGTAACGAGGAGTATAGAACTTCTTTCCAGGACGTAACTACAACCAGGGTTGGCTTTCGTGGTTTTCGTGCGTACCGCGGGGATGCGGCACGGTATCCCCCGCGGTTTCGTTTGAATAATTTCGTGCGAATTTAAAATTTTTTAAAAATTTATTTTATCCCAAATATATATATATATATTATAAAAAATAAAATTTCGCGCGGTTTGCTGCGAAACCGCGGTATGTGGCGCGGTCTTTGTGCGGTTTGAACGAAAATCGTGGCATGACACAGATTTGAATTTGGTTCAAATTCAAATTGTGGTTTTCACGGTTTTCGTCGCGGTTTTCGTGGTTTTTGACGTGGTTTTTGCACGGTTTTTACGAAAACCGTGGCACGGCAACACGTCGCAAAAATTACTGTTCATCCCTCCACGGTTTTCGCGTGGAAACCGTGCTACCGCAAGGGGGCAACACGGCTAGCTCGCACGAAATGTAATACCTTGACTACAACCCTATCGGCACATTTTAACCTCTCGGTCCAAAGCGTTGCATCTGCCACACATTTAGAAATAAGCCTAGCGATGGACTGAAGCTGGCCGCGGAAGATCACATCGAGACCATGGTTCCACAACCTCCAGAAACATAAGACATAGAAGGTCTGAAAGTGTTTGTGAGGTAACTGACTGGGGGGCTGCAGGCTACCGAGGTCTTGCATGGTAGAAATGTTCGGTTGGATCCTTAGAAGCCTCCAGAATGAGCTTGCAAATGGGCACTAAACACACATGTGAAGAGATGTTTCCTCTGCGCTTGAGCATAGCTCACAGGTCGGGGATTGCACCACATTGTTCTTATGTAGGTTTACCTTTGTCGGGAGGCGTTCCTTGGAGAGTAGCCAAGTAAAAAGGGATCTGATACTGCACCCACAAACCTGAAATGAAGAACTGCAAAAATGACAGCAGATGTGCACACCCACACTGCACCTACATAAACACGACTCAAGGCAGATCAAAACAGAACAGAGCTCAGCTTCTAGACAGACAATGAGCAGGGCCAAGCCAAGCCAACTGCTCGAAACGATTTATCAGTCGCGAAATCGCCTGTATGCCCAGTTTCATTGAGCTCTCTTTTGAACCGAACAGTACAAAACAGCATGATGTTTTATTGAATAGAACATAAAAAATTTATAAGACACCGATAATAAAAAAACAATAAGACACTGTCATCCTACACCGACAACACCTACACACAATCAAGAGGAAAGCTAGCACCAAACCATCTACCGCTACGTGTAACCGGTTGTCACTAGACCGACAAAATCCTTTCAGCTTTCGCCCATGCTTATTAGCCTCGTCCGTGGGGCGGTTGTTATCTTAGTAGAAACCAAATTTAAAAACACATAAACAAGGTGATTGAAAGGAGAAGAAATAAAAAATTGAGATTGGAAAGAGAAAAAAAATTAAGAAGATATATAAAACGAGATAAGTCATTGCATATGATTAATTAAATATTAATTATTATAAACTTTTAATATAAAAGAATATGATTTTTTTAAATAATTTTTTATATTTTTTAAAGAAACATATCGTTAATGTTCGATGTTTAGTAGTTGAACAGCCACATTTTTTCGTTTTGTTCTCCAAACGAACAGAGCCTCCACGCTAGCTACGCTCGTGGTTCGGCGGCAGACAAGAACGTTGTATCGAGCCGGACGCCGTTACGCTTGGCCCGGCCGCTGGCTTGAAAGCAACGCGACGGCGGCCCAGTGCCACCTTTTTAACGCGCTCAGCTTTGCGGTTCCCGCAGACAGGTCATGTGGTCACCGGCTCGCCGCGCGCGCGCACCACGGCACCAGTCGCTGACGTGCTATGCTACGGTCCACTCCTCCCTCTCGCCGCGGCTTCGTTGCCTCTCGCCTTCCTCTCGTGGTCCGTGCCCGTCCGATGAACTGCTGAAGTTACTCCACTCATCAGAGATGCAGTGGCTAACTCGGTACTCTAATTAGGGCATTTACAGTGAGCATAGGTGTGATTCAGCCCCAACCTTCCACGTTAAAAATTTCATGTCACATCTGCTTCTCCCGTTATCAAGTGAAGAACAAGAAGCCACAATAAAACACGGGTTTCTTGTCAGAGATTTATCTGGGTAGAGAGAGAAACGGCTCGGGCTACGTGTCAGGGGAAGAGGGAAGAGGTACGGGGAGAGAGAAGAGGCCGTCGACGGGAAGAGAGGAGCTGCACCGCCGCGGGGCTCGTCGTGGCACCCTTCTTCGCGTGGTTGCTCACGACCCACAGGCCTCTGCATCGCTGTCGTTGCTCTTCCTCATCCTCGCTCGATGCACCACCACCGCCGAAGAGAGGAGAGCAGCACCGAAAAGGAGAGAGACCGTCGACATAGAGAGAGGAGCGGCGTCGTCACGGGGCTTGTCACCGCCCCTTCTTCGCGTGGCTACACGACCCTCGGCTCCATTGGTTGTTGGATCCACTCGACTCGACGCCTAAGATGGTCGTCACCATCGTCGCCGCCACTCTTTCTCGTCCTCTCTTGATCCAACACCGTCATTGGAGAGAGAGGAGGAAGAGGCACCGAGGAGGGGAGGTGGGACGGGGAAGTCCGTCGGCGAGGAGATGAAAGAGAGGAGTGGCGCCGCCAAGCCATCCCTTGCTCACGCCGCCAATCCGCCAAGAGAGAAAGGCCGCCGATCGGAGGAGGAGGAAAGGTAGAGCCTCACCCGGTGTCATCGTCGCTTTGACCGACTTGTTTCTTTCGTTCGAGACTAAAAACACAAAGAGAAGATATGAAAAATGAGAAAAAAAATCAGTGAGATCTAATATAACATATTGTTTTAGGTGGCATGTGAGATCGGTAAATTCGTAGCTATTGGCCTTACGCGGTATGCTGCGCCTCCTCCAGATAGGTAGATAACTTTTTTACGTACGTTTCCGACGGTGTGACAGGTTTGATTATCTCCTTTGCGTTGTGTTTGTGTTATCTTGACCTGACAAGTCGTCAGGACTCAAAGAGTCAAACACTGGTCAGCAGTGAGCACCGTGTGACCGATGAACTCTTCAGGACCAAAGTGTCAGCAAGGCCAAAATCTCCATTTCTGCTAAATTGAAACGACGCAAACACGAATGATTAGGACTTCAAATTAAAAACCAAAGTGGTAGTAGCACCAGTGCTTTCTCGTGAAATCTCGAAAACAAGGCGTCCGCGTCGCTCGGCTCTAATTAAATCACCAGTCAGCCACACGACGGAACTGCACCCGGCCGGAGACCTAGCCAACGGTACACAGTCCACCCGATCGACACGATCTGACGGCTGAAAGCAAACGCACACCACCAGGACGGCACGACCCGTATTGTACCCGACAAGTTAGTTTCTCCACGAACCTTAAAAACACAGCGCAATCGAAGTTATCGAACCAAAATATCGCGTCGATCACCCGGCATGAAAAACTATTCTAAACTTGAAAAGAAATGTCACTCAAATAATTATAATTATTTTAAAAAATTAATAAAATAAAATAATATACGATAGATCACTTACAAACATTTCACGAAATAAAATTTAACTTTCACATGTTAAAAAATAATTATAAAAATATTTTAATTACTTGTAGTTTAATTTAATTTTTAACTTGTAAAATTTTAATTCTATTTTGTATGCATATTTATAAAGTGACTAACGACGATGCCGGGAGAAAAGCAAGTGGAGAGCGAAGGTCTAGGCGGTGGCGCGAGAGCTCCGAGCGGCGACAGGAGGGAGGGGTGCAGGCGTGACGCGGAGCGCGGCGTGAATAAAGACGAAAAAGAGGGATGCATAAGGTCTTTTTTTCATCCAAGTTCTCTCTTTCTTTTCAGATTAATTACGGTTAATTTATAAACATTCAAGAGATTTTTTTTTCAAAATAACCCATTTTCTTCTTTAACTGCGGGTTAATTTCAGAAAAATTCACGAAGTTTTCTATAAAATAGTCAGACAGAATAAAATTTGAATAAAAACACTACTTACTTACTTTATATAGATAGTTAGATATAGATTATAGATAAATTATAGATATAGATATATCAAATATATTAATTATATATTTTTTAAAAAATACAATCGTTGTCAGACAAGACGTCCTTTAAACACCACCGAGCCCGCCACGTCCAAAACCCCGTCTTTTGCCCTTTTGAACAGGTCATCCTCCGTTAGCCGCGCCCGCGCACGCTATAAAGCAAGCAACGCGCGCGCGCGCACGCCAAGCAGTCTACACCAACACCACACACTGGTTTCACTGCTCGATCGCATCAGCATCGCCACAAGTCCACAGTAAACCACACCACCGGGTGGCCACTAGCCTCAGGCTCTCAGCTCCGCCTCCACTGCATCTGCGCGCGCAGCCGCTAGCTCGCTACTTCTCTAGTCGCTACCAACGCGGCGCCACCAGGTATGGGAAACGCCGCGCCGCGCGCGCGCCGCGACGAGCCCGCGGCGACGGGCACGGCGAAGAGTTGGTCCAAGAGCGTGGAGGCTGCCGGCGAGGGCGAGCTGGCCAAGGCTGCGGGTGCGCGCAAGCCGCCGCGGCCGGGGGAGAAGGCGGCCGAGCGCGTGGTCGTGACGGTGAAGGTGGTGATGACGAGGAAGGAGGCGGAGAGGCTCGACGCGCGGCTGAGGGAGCAGAGGGCGAGGGGGCGGAAGGCCAGGATGGCGGAGCTGAAGAACGAGCTCAGGGCGGGGGCCGGCGGCGCCGCCGTGGCGAGGCCTCCGCGCGGCCGCGACGAGTGGGCGGCGCAGAGCCTGGCGCCGATCCAGGAGAGGTAGCTATGCATACTGCCATGTCTGAGCATGCACCTGGTGCAATCTTAGATCATGGTGGAGGAGATTGGTTAGTACCGTGACGTCGTAATTGTGGTTTTGTAGCGATACGTACGATTTTGCCTGGTCACCCGGCCATTGATCTGCAGTATATATACGTAGTGGAGATGTGGTGGCGACGTATATATGTTCGTGACTTCGTGTTACGATCGATGTAATATATCCTGCTTTGTTGATTAACAAAAAAGTTTGCATCACTGCTGTCGATCGAAGCTAGCTGATTGAATATCTTATTTCCAGTCAGAATGAGCGGCACGTCATCACGGCCCCCACTTCTCCTTTTCTTACATTAACAAAACACGAGGCTAAAGTGCAAAACACACCAAGGCATACCAAGACAAAAACGGAGCTCATCGGAGCCGAACCAGAGTTCAAGCCAACAAACGTGGCACACAATCGCACATCAAGCTTATTGTTGCTGCGGGGCTGCGCCTAGAAAATAAGCAATTAGTAGAAGCTTCGCCGCAACGCTGGAAATCGCGACGAGATCACGATCGAGATCGCCCCCACGCTTTTAGCCGTGCACGGCGCTCGCGCGACGGCGAGATCACGATCGAGATTGCCCCCACGCTTAGCCGTGCACGGCGCTCGCGCGTCGCGCGCCCGCCGTTTCCCGGATCCCGGAGCGGTAAAACCGAGCCCGGCCACAGGCTCGCGCCCGGCGTTTCGACGCGGTCACTCTCGCGCGCGGCCCCGCCGTACACTCCAATCCCCCCTCATCTGGCACGGGCACGGCGAACCGCGACGGCGCGCGCGGCACACGTCCCCGCACCGCACGTACACGTCCGGTTGGCCTCGGCCACCGCGCTCCGTCCCGCGCGTTGTTGGCACGCCTTGCACTGGCCGGTGACGCGAGCGAATTCTGCGAATTTTTCCAACCGGTGTAAAGCGCACGGACGCTACCTTTGATCATGCGACTGGCTAGGTTGATCGGATTTTGCAGTTCTAGGCTTCGGAGTTTTGGGGAGTTTGGAGTGGCATCCGTTTTGGCGTGGAAAACGAAACAAAGCTGGGGACAACGAGGGCGACGGCGACGGCGGACGAGCGTGTGTGTGTACGTGGTGCTTTGCCCACTTGAAAACAGCAGTTAAAACTTTGGCATCCGTAGTTCTTATCTCTCTCCCTCTGAAGCCGCCGCTATCAGGGCGTCGCAATTACCGACTTGTTCAAAGTTATCGTGAGCTAATTAAGAAGGCAACGTGAACCTTATCCAGGACCGTTTCTTCAGGCGTGGTTAAGAGACAAAGCGGAGGGAGAGTGAGTGACACGGCCACACGGGGACGTGTCGTCGATGTAATTATCCACAGCGCAACAGTGCTTCAAGTTCAAGTATTCAACCTGTGTGGTACTGCACGATTTTGTTGGTATATATTTGTATATGTAATTTAGGTTTAGTTGAGGGGGTAAAATGGAAAAGAGTGTGGAGTATAGTGCTAGGCTGGGAGAGGAAGTCGACACAGTTGCTTTGCCCAAATTTCAACATGGTATCAGAGCTAGGGTTAGGGTTAGGAGAGGCGATGTCGACGGCGAAACCCTAGGCGGGCTCGACGCCGTCTGTACCTGGAATCCGGTGGCGCGGAGGGAGCCGAGGCAGCCAGGGACTTACCCAATCCCGGCCGGCTTCAGCTCGTTGTGAAGCTAGGCGTGGCCAGGGCGCACGTGGTGGTCGGCGGCGGCACCGGCGGCGGAGTGCGCGCAGCGCGGCAAGGGCAGCGGCAACGTCGGAGCGTGGCTCGAGTAGGACGCAAGGCAAGCGGCTGTAAGAGAGAGAGAAAAGAGAAGAAGAAAGGGGAAGAAGGAAGAAAGAAAGGGGAAGAAGGAAGAAGAGAAACATAAGAGAAGAAAAGGAGAAGAAAGGCAGCGCACAGTAAGGAAGAAAGAAAGGGGAAGAAGGAAGAAAGAAGAGAAAAGCAAGGCAGCGCACAGTAAGAGAAGAAGAAAGGGGAGGAAGGAAGAAAGAAAAGAAAGAGGATTTGCTTTGCAACAGGAGAAGCAGCGCACAATAAGAGAAGAAGAAAGGGGAGGAAGGAAGAAAGAAAAGAAAGAGACATTGCTTTGCAACAGGAGACATTGGTTGTTTTGCAACTGGTTGTTCTTGCAGGTTGTTCTTGCAAATATTAGGGAAGGAATTGAGAAGCCAAGCAGATTATGGCAGAAAATCAAGGAATTGAGCAGGTCTTAGGAAAATTGGTGGAACTACTTGCTGCAAAAAGGGATGATGCCTCATCCTCCGGCAAAGAGGTTGATGTGGTCCAGAAATTGAAATTGATGCCTATTGATATTAGATTGGAGGGCATCAAGAATTACTTGGCATGGTCTAGGAGGGCAGTGTTACTACTGAGATCAAAGAAACTTGAGGAATTTATTAATGAATAGATAACTGAACCTAAAGATAAGTCTAGCTCTGAGTGGAAGAACTGGAGTGCAACCAATGCCCTGGTGGCAACTTGGCTATTAAATTCGGTGAGTACAATAATTGCTAGTTCTGTTGACACTATTACATGTGCTTCACAAATATGGAAGGCCTTGGCAGATATGTACTCAGGTGTTGGGAATTTGATGTTGTTGGCTGATACGTAAGATAGGATTCATTATCTCAAACAGGGAGCAACCTTTAATGGATTATGTTGCGAGTTAAAGCGATGTGGGCGACCTAGATCATTATGATCCGATTAAGTTATCTCATCATGAAAGCATGACTTGGGTAAAAAAGTGGGTGGAAAAGAAGAGGGTTCTTCATTTTTTGAGAGGCCTAAACTCAGAATTTGAAGGAAGGTGTGCTGCTATGTTTCATCAAGCAACTCTTCCTAGTTTTGAAGAAGCGGTTGCAGCCATGGCACAGAAGAAACAAGGCTCAAAGCAATAAAGGGCAACACCCTACATTCATCAAGTCCTGCTTTTGTAGTGACGGATCTCAAGAAACCGAATATGCTTTAGTTGTGGTGAAAAGGGTCATTTGATTCGTGATTGCAATCGGCCACTTAAATCAAATCGTGGTAGAGGTAGAGGTAGAATCCATTACAGAGGTGGTGCTAGTTGGGGAGGTCCTAACCGTGGAGGTGCTGGTCGTGGAGGAAGAGTGAGTTATCAAGCTAACCTTGCATCAACAGATGAGTGTACACCGTAAATCATGGTTCCATCTAGTGAGCTAGAAGAATTCAGAAATGCCGGAAAGTTGAGAAGGGTTCTAAACAGGGAAATCGATGATATTCTCGCTGACAGTTGTTGCGATGTGGTCCACTCGACTCTGTGTATTAAATCAAACTCTTGTATCTAATTGGATATTGGACTCAGGTGCATCAAGGCATGTCACAGGTGAAACTAATGAGTTTACATCTTATACACCATACTCAAACTATCATAAGGAGACAATTCAAACTGCAGATGGAACAGCTTGTCCTATTAAAGGTGTTGGTACAGTGCAATGCACACCAACTATTACTCTATCATCAGTATTACATGTTCCATCATTTCCTGTGAATCTTATATCAATAAGCTCTTTGCTAGATCAAATTGGTTGTCGGGTTTTCCTTGATCGTGAGAAATGTTTGATTCAGGAGAGAAGAACTGGAAGAAATCTTGGGATTGGAGTTCGGCATAATTGGCTTTGGTATCTTGATAGGAGCAAGACAAGGGAAGAGATATATTTTGCTTTATCAGCTAATGAAGATGATGCTAAGGTAATGCTTTTACATTGTCGGTTGGGACATATATCTTTTGATGTTATGAGGAAAATGTTCCCTCATGAGATGTCTAGGGTGAACAAAAGTAACTTGATCTGTGATGCTTGTGAGTATGGAAAACATATTAGGAGCTCATATGTGAGCAGGGGCTTGAGAAGTATTTCACCATTCATATTAATCCATTCCGATGTGTGGATTTCTCTAGTTGTTTCCATAAGTGGGGCAAAATATTTTGTTACCTTTATTGATTCTTATTCTCGTATGACATGGGTATATCTCATGAAGCACAAGAGTGAGGTACTTGAATGTTTCAAAACCTTTTATGCATATGTTAAGAATCAATTTGGCACCTCTGTTCAAATTATCAGAAGTGATAATGGAACTGAATATGTGAATAAAGAATTTCAAAGTCTTCTCTTAAAGGAAGGGGTCCTACATCAGACTTCATGCCCTGATACCTCACCACAGAATGGAGTGGCTGAAAGGAAGAATCGACATCTTCTGGAGGTAACCCGCTCACTTATGTATACTATGAATGTGCCTAAATTTCTTTGGAGTGAGGCAGTTTTGACTGCTACACATTTGATCAATCGCATGCCATCAAGGGTACTGGGGATGAAATCACCATGTGAGATGTTATTTGGTAAAAATGAATTTGTGGTTTCACCCAGAGTTTTTGGATGTACATGTTTTGTTAGAGACCATAGACCAAGTGTTGGAAAATTGGACCGTCAGGCCATCAAGTGTATCTTTGTGGGATATTCATCTGGACAAAAAGGATATAAATGTTGGAGTCCATCGGAACGCCGTATGTTTGTGAGTATGGATGTGACCTTTAAGGAGTCAATTCCCTTTTATGGTGAGAAGACAGATCTAAGTTCTTTGTTTGTTGATCTAGATTCTGAAAATGAATCAGAGCAAGTGGAATCGAGAAGTGAAGCTCGAACAAATGAGAAGAAGATTGTGGTTGGTTTAATCCCAAATTCAATGCAAGTGAATGATGTGTTACGGGAAGGAGAAGCAGAAGTTATTCCCGAGAAAAATATACAAGTGTATACAAGAAGGAGGAAAAATACTACACAACCTCTCACTATCACTGATGAAGTTGTAGGTGATCAAGTAGATCAAACTCATTTGAGTGGTGATGAGAGTGACCAGTTACTTGAGACAGGGGGAGAGATAATTCACCATTCTGATGACTTACCTATTGCTCTAAGGAGAGAAATAAGGAGCACAGCAGATAAGCCTCCAGTGAGATATGGATTTGAGGATGGATGTGAGGAAAGGCGTGATAACGAGATGGGTAACCATGTTTCATATAGATCATTATCATCTGAGTATCAAGCCTTTGTGACAACACTGCAATCAGTGCAAATTCCAAAAAATTGGACAGAAGCTAAGCAAGATCCAAGATGGAAAAAGGCGATGTTTGAAGAGTTGACAGCACTTGAGAAGAATGACACATGGGAACTTGTGGCTTTACCTCTTGGGAAGAAGGTAGTTGATTGCAAATGGGTGTATACTGTGAAACAAAATCCTGAAGGAAAGGTGGAAAGATATAAGGCAAGGTTGATGGCAAAAGGATACAGTCAGATATATGGGATTGATTATGATGAAACATTTGCACCGGTGGCAAAGATGAGTACAGTGAGGACCTTGATTTCTTGTGCTGCTAACCTTGATTGGCCTCTATATCAACTAAATGTTAAGAATGCATTCCTACATGGTGATCTTAAGGAGGAAGTCTATATGGGGATCCCATCTGGATTTGCCACTACTGAAACTAAGGGAAAAATTCTAAAACTGAAGAAATCTCTATATGGGTTGAAGCAATCACCAAGAGCGTGGTTTGATAGGTTTAAGTGTGCAATGCACGCTATGGGATACAAGCAGTGCAATGGAGATCATACTTTGTTTTACCTACATTCTAAGGGCCACATTACCATTTTAGCAGTTTATGTTGATGACATCATTATTACTGGAGATGACACCTTGGAGGTGATTCGATTGAAGGAGAATTTGAGGAAGGAGTTTGAAATTAAGGATTTGTGACACCTTAGATACTTTCTAGGCATTGAGATAGCAAGATCTCCTAGAGGGATTATTCTCTCACAGTGTAAGTATGTGTTGGATCTACTGAATGAGACAGGTATGCTTGAATGTCGTCCAGCTTCTACCCCTATAGAACAAAATCACAAATTGGGGGTGAATCTGAAATTCTGTGGATAGAGAAAGATATCAAAGACTTGTAGGACGACTCATCTATCTATGCCACACAAGACCTGATATATAGTGGTCACATGAATGCAATCTACAGGATATTGAGATATTTAAAGAAAAGCCCATGCAAAGGATTATTGTTTAAGAACAATGGACATCTGAGTGTGGAGGGATATTGTGATGCAGACTGGGCAAGCTGTCCTGATGATCGAAGGTCTACATCAGGCTATTGTGTATTTGTTGGCAGAAACTTGGTGACTTGGAAAAGTAAGAAACAACCGGTAGTATCTCGCTCTACAGCAGAAGCAGAGTATAGAGCTATGTCTCAAAGTTTAAGTGAATTGCTATGGGTGAGAAACCTCCTGACTGAGTTGAAGTTTCAGATAGATGGTCCTATGAAGTTTTGGTGTGATAACAAATCAACTATCAATATTGCAAATAACCCGGTTCAACATGATCGAACAAAGCATGTGGAGATTGATCGCTTTTTTATTAGAGAAAGACTAGGTGAAGGAATTTTGAATCTGGAATTTGTAAACTCCGAGGGGCAAGTTGCTTACTGTTTGACTAAAGGTTTAGGTATTAAAGAGTGTATAACTTTATGTAGCAAGATGAGCATGATTGATTTACAGTACCCATCTTGAGAAAGAGTGTTGGTATATATTTGTGTATGTAATTTAGGTTTAGTTGAGGGGGTAAAATGAAAAAGAGTGTGGAGTATAATGCTAGGCTGGGAGAGGAAGTCGACACAGTTGCTTTGCCCAAATTTCAACAGATTTCCATTCCACTTGTTTGGTCTCGGTAGAAAATTACTGTTTGTCTTCAGACCGCACACCGATCTCGTGCAAAGTCAGTAGAAAGTGAAAACTGAAATGACAAATGACAAGACAGTGCAGTTGACGGTTGATGAGGCCCTCTCTGACAGAGCTGGCAGGATGGAAGAGTGCCAGAACGGAAGCTACAACATTTTTAGTAGGAAGATCAACTAGAAGCTGAAGCTGGAGAATGCCTGCACACCAGATAGACTTCGTCGCGGAGGCAGGGCTTTTTCCTTCCTATCGGGAGTGTACTGGAGGTGGAGACAGATGCGATGAACCGATTAAACTTACATTATCAATGACGAAGTGGCGATTTTATGGTTCTTGAGGTTCGTCGCATCTGTTTCCACCTTCAATACATTCTCCATGGGCAACAAACAGCAAGTGCGTGGGTACCATGGATCGTCTAGTTCGTTTGCACGTAATGGGCACAGAAAACGACCAAGATAAAAGAGAGTAGATTCCTGCAATGAATCAGTGCAGAATCCAACTTTACCCTGCTGCCAAATCGAAATTTACAGAAACATATGAATATTTGATTTGTACTGTTTAGCAGCTTAAACCATACTGAAATCTTATGCTCGAATGTAAAAAGATTACAACTAGAAAAAACATATTGAAATCTTATGCTCGACTGTAAAAAGATTACAACTAGAAAGTCTGAACTATACCAACAGGTCAATTCTGAAATTCCTTGCAAGTTGGAAGCCGCAGCTCGCTTCAATAGCGTTTTTTTCTTTTAATTGAGGAAGTTTAAATTAGCAGTACCAAGAATGACGAGAAACCGTAGCTTAGATAGGTGAAATTGCATACTAAGCGCTCGAAGAGGATGTGTCCACTGTTCAGTAACAGCGAAGTTCTAGTAGACATTACAACATGTACATACAGGTACGTCATAGCTCATTAATTTTCAGTGTCAAGACAGAATTTATCATCACATTACAACGATTTCAAATTATAAAAGAACATCACATGTTCATTTGCGTTTCGTCATAGTAGCTGTTATATGCACTAGTTCTCATTTCCCCCCACCACTGGGCTTTGCGAACAGCTTCTTTGGTAGCTTCTCCAGAGGTGTTGTTTTCAGAAGGAAAAGCCTGGCAGCACGCTCTTGTAAGGTTCCACCACATTTTAGTCCACGATCCTGCAGCTCTAGCTTGAGTCTCTCCATGCCAAGTACCTAAAAGGCAGCAAAAATGTTTGATTACAGAGATACAGGCAACCAATCTAACAAATTGACAAGTTCATAGAGCAAGATACCAATCAATCAAGTTCAAAACCATCATAGGCACACCATTGGCACCACAGGAAAAAAAATAATTGAACAAAAACCCAAGGATAGAACTGTTTGTCTCTTGTCATGCATGCATCGTACAGTACAGAAAAAAATGGATTCATCATCAGCTTAGTCGGATTTAGGCAAAATGAGTTATACAGCACAAGATGTGCAGGGAAATTACAACGTAGTAACATGATTGTCATAGTGAGGAAAGATGATTATTCTATATCTCAGCAAATAACTGTGCCTAATGTACTTTTACACCTAGTGGTAATTCATTAATATTTGCATGTGATCACATACATTGCTTCATGTAAAAACAAGCTGCATAATATAAGCTGAACTATATAGAACTAATGAACTCAAGAATGATACTTAGGCTGAAAAGTCATTTGTTGTCTAATTCCCTTTTTTGTGTTGTCAACATGATAGTGTGGGTCTTTCATTCTGCATGCTAGTTGTCAACTACTCTATGCTATATTACCACCAATTGGGCATAGCAGCTAAATACCAACTTCCCCAACTTCTTAACCAAAAGCAGGGAAACTCATAATCTCCAAACCAAATTTGTTGTTAGTTTTAGACAAATCAACTAAAGCAACTACATGTTTGGCACAAAATAATATATGCATTATGACGACAACACATCTACTCTAGCAGGTACAATGTTTGGTGCACAATCATGTAATAAGCTTACCTCCAATTCTGCAGCTGAACTGTAGTTTGTCAGGTCCAGTGGTTCCTGTGAAAGAGGAGATATATTTCCATTGGCAGGTTCTTCTACCGGAGGCGCCTCTAGGTCATTGAGATGTGATGTGGCTGAAGCAGTGTTATCCTCTGCTCTGAAATCCGGTTTCAACACTTCTTCTGAAAGAGCACTAACACCATTCTCAGGTGTGTGCTCATCCACCACTCCAATCTCATGCTCCACTGCACCATCTGATACAAAATCACCGCATTCATCTTCTGACCTAATTGTAGGTTTCCTGGACTTCTGAACTCCATTTCCATTCTCCTCTGATTCACAGCGTCCAGACTTCTCATCTGAGGTCTCTCCTTCTGAAGGTGACTCAGTAACTGAACCCAGATCAACCTTCTCGTCCTCACTTTTGGATCCATGCGAGGAATTCCCATCATCAAGAATTATGGATTTTGTGTCTGCGCCCTCATCATCATCCATTTCACTGTCACTATCGCTATCACTCTCATCCTCTTCTATCTTCTTCTTTCCCAGCCTACAAAAATGAATTGAATCAGGGACTTCACAACACAAATGGAATAATATACAGTTGGCCACTCTTCAGTGTAACATGGTTGATAACCTTTGCTACACAAAGTATGCATACCGCTTGATTAATTTAAGTGCAAGACAAATTTCCTTCTAAGAAATCAGGCACTTACATAAACTAGCTAGATCTCATTGTAGCTGTGTATGTTCCAGCAAAATCAAGCATACAACAGCTCCAATCAAGCGCAAATTTCTACTCGGCATCTGAAGTTCTGTACAAAATTTAATCGACTAAGCTAATTGATCAGATCATTCAAGAAGATGTAAGCTCCTTATTTATTCCAATGGATTACAATTGAACCTACTTGCTTCTAATATATTCCAATGGATTGCAATTGAACTGACTTGCAGTAAATTAACCAATTTTTCATAAACATACAATAAAATAGAGTAAAGACCACAACAGATAAGTCATTCTTCAGGCACTCACCAAATCTTAAGCTTCTTGGCATCTTCCCCACTGCGTGGCTTGGCCACGGTCTTCCTCTTCCCAAGAGAGGCACGCACTGACTCCTCAACCGCACTAACGCAACTCTCGGCATCCTTGCGGTACTTCTCGAGGTATTTGTCCACCTCGGCCGCCTTCACACCACCGCGACCCGCTTCCTTGGCCTTCTTCTTGATAAAGTCCTCCGCGAGCTTCTCGAGCTGGCGATCCGCGGCCTCGGCCTTCCACTCCTCGAGGCGGCGCTCGGCGTTAACGTGGCGCAAGCGGCGGCCGTTGATATCGCGGCAGGCGTCGAAGTTGCTAGTCTTCTTCTGGCCGGCCTTGGAAGCGGCGCCACGAAGGAGCGAGCCAAACCCACCCTTGCCTCCGCGGAGGCGAAGGAGCGCGAGGGCGGAGGGGAATTGGCCGTCGGCCGAGGAGGCGAGGACAGAGGACGGCGAGACGTCGAGGCGGCCGGTGACGAGGCGGAGGGACGCGGCGGGGACGCGGGAGAGCGCGGAGACGGCGTCGAGGAGCGCCGCGCCGGAGACGATGGGCGTCGAGAAGCGGAGGCAGCGGGTGCGGCCGTCGAGGAGCCGCACCAGGATCTGGTACTGGTTGGCCTCGGCCATGCCGCCCGTTGGCGGTGGCGGTGCAGCCGGTGCTCGAAACCCTAGCCTGCCTCCCGCCGACGTCGCCTCGCCGAATGGGAGAAGAGAGAAGGGGAAAAAATCGGAGAGAAAAGAGGAGTCAAACTTTACCAATGACCAAAAACATTAGTAATAGGTTATCCCTGACAGGTGGGAGCCACATGTCAGTGACGGTTTGCTGCTGCTCCCGCGACGAGAGTCCTTGCCGCCCTCGCTTCACCGCCCCCGCCTCCGATTCGACCTCCTCGCCATGAAATTGGAGTTTCCGAGAAGAGGAAATCTCGAGAAGTAGAGAGAGAAGCCACAGCGTGGGCGTCCTTGATTCCGGCGACATGAAGCCCCCCGCCGCGGCCGCGGCCGGTAACAGGGCTGGTGGGGTGGATCCGTTGATTCCGCGGTTCCAGTGCCAGGAGTGCCACCGCGCGCTCGTCGTCGTCGGCGTGGATTCCTTCGCCGATAAGCTCCCAGCAGCTCAGGCCACCTCTGGTACCCTTACGCCCTGTCCGATTCGCTTGCCGTCCCTTCCCTACCTTCGGGGAAAACTGGGCATGATTGAAATGTTAGGAAGTAGAGTAGTGTAGTTCTCTTAAGTAAAAACCTAGGTTGTATACTTGTATTGGGTTATATAGGTTCCCAATTTGACTGTTGGTTCTAGACAAATTTAATTCAATACTGATATCGGAATCTATGCATTGTTGAGTTGAATGCACAGTGCAATTTTGTTCGATTTGATAGTGCAACAGTGAGAACTTTACAGTGCTTAGTGAATTTACGCTTGGGATTTTGGATTCCTGGAAAACTGAAGTTCCTATTTCTGGTGTGAAATCTGTTGCCTTTTATTGTATTTCCTGCCATTACTGATTTGCATTGAAAGTTGAAACTTGATACTACTGGTAGTCTTCGTAATGGTGGCAGCATGGTGCATTTAGCTTAAGTGGTATATGCTTCTCTAGGCACTCTTATCTTCCTATGGACTAGAGGTATTCAAACAGTTGAACTCACATGATACCATTCAGGGTAAATTGAACTAGCAAATTCTTGCTAATGTGTATTAGTCTAATGTTTATACCTGCAAGTTTCCATCCTAGATAAATCATAGACCATTTCGTCATATACTCAGATCACCATCTCAAAATTTATGGCTCCACCACTGCTTGCTTCTCCACTCTATGTATCCTCTTTTATGTGAACTACTGCATCATTTGTGCTAGAGATTTGTCTTGAAAGTAATTGTTAGCTTTCATTTTGTTCAAACTCAAGTTATTTCATCGAAATTGCTGTTTTTCGGCAGTCATTGTTCCTATCCATGCAGGGCATGTATCCTCTGTTCATGGCAGTATGATGGGGGCTAGCAGGATGGATAATTCTTATGTCGTGCTATCCAAACAAAACAAATCTCATGGCCATGGAATTCCCCCACGCCCAGCGAGTGCAGCAGCCGCACATATTGAACCTAACCAGCCAACAAGAGTGATAGAGGGTTCATATATAGTGCTTCCACCTGCTGCTGCTTCCATATACAAGATATCTACTTCTGAAGGAGGTAGTGCGCAGTTGCCACCACCAAGTATCAATTCCATTAGCCCGTTACCAGGAAATAGTTTTCACTCTAACGTGACTGTATTAAAACGGGCATTTGAGATTGCTACGTCACAAACTCAGGTACAACACTTGCTTAACATGTCTCTATATCATTGAATGTCTGGGCGTGCATGCATCTGCAATTTCTGTAATTTACTTGCTGCTGCAGTTATTGCATCGAAATTCTTCCTCTTCTTTTTTCCTGTTGTATGTGAGAAGCATTAGAGAACTACATTTATTAGCATGACTTGATGGCTCATTGTTAAATGTTATACGCTGTTGTTTAAATAAGAAATGTTATACGCTGACAATGGTGTAAATCTGGAATATACTTGCAGGTTGAGCAGCCAATGTGTCTGGACTGTATGAGGTTGCTATCTGATAAGATGGATAAGGAGATTGAAGATGTTAATACTGACATTAAAGCTTATGAAGCTTGTCTTCAACATTTCGAGCAGGAATCCTACAATGTCCTCAGCGATGCTGGTTTTCAGAAGGAGAAACAGAAGGTACAATCTCTTTTACATATGTATGGGCAGATGGTGATTAACGAGATTAGAAATGCAGGAGAGCATGCTGCTTGGGATAATATAAGAGAAGACAGAAGATTAGTTTCTTCTGATATACCAATCATGTACAATGTAGTTTAAACGAAAATTAATTCCTCTTCAACCTCAGTCTAAGAGAATGTGTGTCAGTTTAGAAGGACACTAAAGTGTAGCAGTTCTTGAAGAAGTTGTCCAGTGGTTCTGTAAAAAGCCTTTCTTGCATGATAAAACAAAAATAGACTCAACAATAGTTTATTTTGAACTGGTCGATGGCCATTATTTTCTTGTAACTAAACAACTTTGTGTGTTGTGCCATTTCAGATTGAAGAAGAAGAAACGAAGCTTAATGCTGCTATTGAAGAAGCTGAAAAACAACATTTAGAAATTAGTTCTGAGATAAAGGATCTTGAAATAAAATCTAAAGAATTTGAAGAATTGGAAGAAAGGTCAGTTTACATTTCCGTTATGTTCTTGTTATTACCTCAGAAGTTTGTCTACAGGGATCAGGATGCGGAATCTCAGATTATTGTTAATTCAATTTTGTGTGTGGGCCCTGATCATGCTTTTTGCCTTTTTTCTTTATGATGAATTCTGGCATAGAATACTGTATGAATATAACAGTGTTACATTAAAAACATTAGTATATGCTCTTGAAACTAACAGCTCGTTTCTATTCAAAAGATAACACTGGCACAAACACAGTATTGTATTGCTACAACAATTATCCAGTGGATTTGTGCAATCTGGAAATAGTGTGTTGGCTATGTTATTCGCAGAGTTCCAGTTACTTGTCAAACAAAGCTGATGTATTATATTTTTGAAACAGGTATTGGCATGAATTCAATAGCTTTCAGTTTCAGTTGACATCTCACCAGGTATATGCCTTTTACAGGCCCTATAAATATCTACTTATCAGAATAGCAAATTAGCAATTCATTATTTTATCAATATATTTTTTGGTATCTACTCAAGAGTGTACAGATAATCAGGACGTGCATTCTGTCCCAGATCTGTCATACATAGCTCACACAGTATAAACCAAGTCTATGCCTCTATGGTTAATTTTGTTCTCCCGTATTCTATTGGCAAAAAATAAATCGCTTTTAAAAAGTTATATTGTTTATGCCTTATGCATACTATCTGCATTATCTGGCTTTATACTGCCTTCTTTTTTGAAAATACTATCATTAGTTTTGGTTCCTTATCTATTTGTATGCTTTCTTATGGCTAAACTACGTTTATCCCTGATACTTAAATGTCGTTGAGACGTTGACTAAATTTTTCGCTTCACTATTCAGGAGGAAAGAGATGCAGTTTTGGCCAAAATAGAAGTTTCACGGGTTCATCTGGAATTGCTAAAGCGAACAAATGTTCTCAATGATGCATTCTATATTTCACATGATGGAGTAATTGGAACAATAAACAACTTCCGTCTTGGACGCCTTCCTAATGTACAGGTAATTATGCAAAATTTGTAGATATACCACATTTTATGTTTGATCCTTTGTTAATAATTGCGCAAATATCTGATACCCTTTTCTTAGGTTGAATGGGATGAGATAAATGCTGCTTGGGGTCAGGCTGCTCTTCTTTTGCATACCATGGCTCAGTACTTCGCCCCAAAATTTGAGTATCCTTGACATATGATGACCATTTATTTTACTGCAATTTATTCACTGGTCATTCTTTTGAGATGGAATTCCCATTGATCTTCTCTTCATCAACTAGTTATCCACTTATACCACATGTTTCAATGCATTTTAGTAGTTGCTCCATGTAGTTATCCCTTGTCCTTTTTATACGGAAACTTTATCGATGAGGCTTATCCTTTGTTACTAGGAAGTGTGTTATGAGACTTTGGTTTATGAGACTGTTCATGAGAAAGATCTGGCACAGATGTACAAGTACAAACTAGAAGGAATAGAAAGTGTTCTAGCAAATTGGAAAGATAGTGGATGCACATCAACCCCTCTTATATTGTATTGCATGATAGGTGTTGCTTAAGTTTTTCAGATGTTCTTCTTATCTCTCATTAGTAGTGTTGAGTTTGTTGACAAGTGCATATTCATGCTAAATGGAAATTTTAACTTAATTGAAGGTATGCATATAAATGATGACTTCTCTTTGGAGTTCCTTAACTTTTTTGTAGGTATCGGATTAAGATTCACCCTACGGGTAGCTACCCAAGAGTCACGGACATCCACAAAAATACATATGAACTGTAGGTTTCCTCCTGGCTAATGTATTCCTGTTTTTTCTAAAAAGAACTTCCCGAAGATTTGTAGCTTTTTATAAGGTTCATAATATGTTTATCTGATCAACAAACCTTGTTGCTAGCAATACCATATCTCTCTCATAAAATAGGTGAATTATGCTTACTTTGTTGAGCAATTACATTTTTGGTGGTAAATAAATTTGTTTGAACATGGTTCACATATTTACAGAGTTCTATTAATCATTCATAATCTGCTTTCATAGAGCACGTGCTGTGTTAGGTAGTGCGATTTTTCGCAAGTATGCTAATCACAGAAATTTAGGATATTTCACTCCTCGATAGTGCCGTTTTATAATTTATCACAGCATGTCTCATTCACATGTGGGGCTTGGTCCACATTTCGTAGGCACTTGAGTGCCAAATCCTAGATTGCAGCTTTTGGGGACTGGCTGTGGGTTGTGCAGTTGTGCACTTTCCATATTTGCCCTATTTGCTGACAGTTTGCTCTAGGTGTGCATTTTGCATATTTGGTGTCCCTTTGTTGAGCACTGCAGTTATATCATGCTAACCTAATAAGCTCTCCTGTTAACACTCAGATTTGGTCCTGTGAATTTATTCTGGAGCACACGTTTTGACAAAGCTATGACATGGTTTCTGACCTGCCTGCAAGATTTTGCTGAGTTCGCTATTAGCTTGGATAAAGAGAACAATGTACCACCTGAGAAGTCATTGAAGCTCCCATACAAGTAAGATATATTTGAACTTTCTGGTACTAAGTTTAGAAATTGAGTACATTTTATCATATGAATTGCATGCTTCATGTTTAGGACACTTCTTCTATACCATTGTACTTAGAATAAAATGTGCTCGTCAGTCATCACTGAAGATACTTAAGATGGGGAAGAATTGTGATTGAAATGTTCAATTTCCTTCATGTGATAATTTTACGTACAAGCAAGAGTTTCCTACGTAATATACATGAAACGGAATACATTATATATCATGCAAGCATAAGTGGTTGCAGCTTCTTTAAAGCAAAGACTGGGTTCTTTCCATTGTCTAAGAAAAAAACATGCAAGCATTGTTGCCTGTACTACTGTTAATTTAAATTACTATGTTTCGCAGGATTGATGGTGACAAGGTAGGGAGCCACACGATCTTCTTAAGTTTTAATAAACTCGAGAACTGGACGAAGGCACTAAAATACACGCTGTGCAACTTGAAGTGGGTCCTCTACTGGTTTATCGGAAATACGAGTTTCGCACCACCCTCTGGATCTTTGTGTACAGCGCAATCATCTAAGAGATGATATCACTGACCTTTGAAACTGATTGTAGCCGCACATTGAACAGATAGTAGCATTGACGTGATCAATACTAGTGGATACAACTAACTCTTTGCTTCTTTTAAGTGGTCACTGTATACTTGTCCCTTGTATGTATAGTCTCCTTTGGCATCCAATCAGGTCTGCAGTCAAATTAGAATGTCGATAAAATACTGTAGTGCCGTGGTCTTCTCTTTTCCAAAAAACAAAAAATGGACAAGTGTTTGTACTGACTTCCTCAATGCCCTCCCATTCACAAACTTCTTTGCTTCACATATTGGATATGATTTCTTTGTATATTTTAATGCGTAAGCGCATAAGCAAAGTGCTTACACCTTATCGACTTTCATGTGCCAAACACATGGGCGGTAACGTTTACATCAAGACCATAAGCGATGCATTATTAGTTTGTGCCCGTATCTCCCGTGCTGCCAAATGCTATGTACAAAGTACAAACCATTTCCTTCCAACCTACTTCGACACCACCATTAGTATCACCCATAGTTCCAACAGCGACACACAACACACATCGAACTATTGAAAAATAAATTCGCAGTTTCAAGAATAGGGAACCACCAATGTCACGGTCTCACGGACCCTGCATGCTGGAACTATCCAAAAGAACCAGAATTCAGAAAAGCGGGATATCTCTGAATCGGCTATTCAAAAAGACGTGAATTCATAGTGGAATCTCCCTGAATCGGCTACAGAAAAAACGAGTCATGCCACGTTTTGGCACTTACAACGGAATTTCGACAACAGCTGCTTGACTATGCTTTTTGCTTGAAACTCTTTGACGAAAATTGAAGAGCAGACCGAAACCTACTTATCCCGTAGTTTTTCCCCTTGTACAGTTTTTAATACTTGTACAGCTTCTTTTACTCATGCTATATTTAATAAAATTGATACGTTTTAAGTGCCGATTCGTTAATAGAAAAACTAAACTGAGGACCTCTGAAGAATACGTTCGCTTTCATGTGTAGAAACCCAGTTCCACGATTCAGTTAACCATCACTGAACTGGTGAAGCGACAGATGGTACTCATAGGTCAATTTCGACTCCTCCATTTAAATCTGGCAATCTGCTTTCCTGTGTGCGGCTGTTAATTTCAGAGGAGTTATGGCTCGGTCTGGTCCCGTTTGGATGGCTCTCGCCTCTCTCGACCGGTCCAGCATTTGCTGCTTGGTCGCTACCACCCGCTCGCTGTCCGCGACCGTTGAAATTGAATCCTTCCTGCGTGAGGGGAAAAGTGTGGCATGAACAGAAAGAAAAAAAAAAAAGAAAAGAACAACTCACTTTCGCTGCAGGACTCCTAGTCCATCGCGACGTGCCGTGCCGTACGTCCCCACTCCCCACACACACGCCGATCTCCTAATCAGTACTGTACACGATTTACTATCTCAAAAAATATTCCTATAATCCACGATAATAATAAAGTAAATAAATAAGATAGATACGCCAATACAACTATACAAGCAGATATGGCCCCGTTCGCACCTGATTATCATGCTAATTTTATCTTAATTTTTGTTATCACATTTTTCAAATAATTAGACGGTATATTTTATATGAAAAATTTTTATACGAAGACTGCTCTAAAATATTAAATAAATATATTTTTAAATTTATAATAATTAAAACTGAATATATCATGTAGTAATGTATTTCTTATTTTCATACCTTAACTTCATCAGCATCTTTTGATATTTCCTTCATTTTATAATTTCATATTATAAGTCATTTCAATTTTTATTAAGTTTATTAAAAAACAATATTTAATATAATATTAAATATATTTTGATAATATGTTTGTTTTGCATTGGAAATCTTGTTATATTTTTTTAAACTTTATTAAACTTATAAATATTTAACATATAATAATTATAATATGATATGAACTGGAAGTAGAAAAGACCCCGACATAGTATAATAAATAAATAGATATGTTTAAATAAAATAATAATAATAATGCAACCGGTAACCACCCGCAAGGCGAGCGCTGGGTTTTAAACGCGAGGCCCGAGCCGTGGCAGCGCGCAGCTCTCGTGCCCTCGTGCCGTGGCGACTGAGATCTCTCCCGTCTCGTGTATAAATTCCTTCAGCTAGTTTCGCATCTGCTATCTGCTTCTGCTGCTCCGTTGCGTACGGTCGTGGGAGGAAGAGGAAGAAGGAGATGGCGGGGTCGATCATGAAGCACCTCGTGCAGGTCGGGGAGGCGCGGGAGGCGGACGGAGGGGCGCCCTCGGCCGGGCCGGCGTACCGCTGCGCCTACGGCGGGAGCGCCGCCTCGCCGCCTGCCGTGCCGGGGCTCGAGTGCTGCTGGGACATATTCCGGTACGTCGTTGTTGGATCTGTTTGTTTCGCTTCGATGGGCGAGCGTCAATTCAATCTGGGGGGCGCCAAACCGCCGGTTGCGGAGGTTTCTCGCCGAATTTCTGGGTCAAATCGGTGCGATTAGGGGAAAATCCGTCATGCCGGTTCCCCTCCTGACATCCCTTTCTCCGCGCGTGGCGTGCGCCATTGCAGGATGACGGTGGAGAAGTGCCCGGACAACCAAATGTTGGGCCGCCGAGAAATCGTCGACGGCAAGGTACGTTCACGCCGCGCTTCTCTCTCTCTCTCTCTCTCTCTCTCTCTCTCTCTCTCTCTCTTTTTTGTTTTCTGGTGGGATTGATCGGCTGATGGCGTCTCCGACTTGTGCTGATTCCGCCCGTGTTCAGGCTGGCAAGTACACGTGGGTAACTTACAAGGAAGCGTACGACACCGTGCTCAAGGTTGGCGCGTCCATCCGGAGCCGTGGCGTTGGCAAGGTACGCAATTCATGTTCATGCTTGCTCTGTGATCTGGGGAGTCGTAAGTGGCTAAGAAAACATGTGCTGATCGGTTGCTGGTTTGGTCTGCAGGGTGGACGCTGTGGCATTTACGGAGCAAATTGCCCTGAGTGGGTTATCAGTATGCAGGTATGATGTATATACGAACGCTATGCGGTCGCACATTGGAAACAATTTGACACTGCGATCACATCGCCTTGTTAGTTGTAGACTTATGTTGCCAGGTGTTTAAACCAAATTGTGCACCTCAACCTTAACCCAGGATAACTCTTTAGCTATAAGTCCTACACGGTTTTCCCTCTCCTGGCAGAAGAAACAGTGTAGTTTTTCAGTACAGAGGTTTTGTTTTGTCAATTGCATTGGTCACCTGAAGAACAAAACGTGTTTTTTTAGATTTCTCTGAGACGTGAATCTCCTAATTAATTGTACTATGCTGTATTAAAATCAGTGCCACACTTGCATCTTTTGTTTGACATGTCACAATATTATTTGCAATGCTATCACTGCTCCGTTTTACTTGTTTTTCTTTGCTTAATACTGCAGGCCTGCAATGCCCATGGCATATACTGTGTTCCGTTGTATGACACACTTGGTAAGTTGTTGTTTTCATTGAGAATCGGGAACGTATGAAATTGTATCTGGAACTTTTTTTTTGGAAAGCAATTATCAGTATCACAACACAAACGTGCATTTGAATGGTAGATGCTTGTTTAACAATGCTTCCTGACATCTTGCATCATTTTCTGTGGTTGTAGGTGCTGGGGCTGTCGAATTTATACTCTGCCATGCTGAGGTAGAAATTGCTTTTGTGGAGGAAAAGAAGATAGGAGAGGTACATTCCTTCACTGGAACACTTAATGGCTTAACTGCAAAGTTACCCATACTATTTTTTAATACTATTTGCTATATGTCTATATAATTCAGAATGTCTTATAAATCTAGTTACTAACTAAAGCAAGATAGGACTATGAGATTTTGTCCCCTATATAATATCCTGTAATTTTATATTCCATTGAATTTCACTGTACTATTCTAAAGTCATTATATTGCATTTCCAATTGTGGTTTTCCTACTCACCGTAGGACGATCTTCTTTGCGATCTGAGAAGCTCTGATCTTTTCAGGTACTCAAGACATTTCCAAATGCAACAAAGTATTTGAAGAGTAAGTTAGATTTTCTTTTCCCTTTGTTACAGGGCTACAATGTTTTTTATGCTTTACTGATATGATATTATTTTGTTTTAAAGCAATTGTGAGCTTTGGAAAGGTCAATCCTGAACAAAAGGAAAAGATTGAACAAAACGGTGTGTCCATCTACTCGTGGGAAGAGTTTTTGCAGTTGGTAAGAGTTTACTGATCTAGCTCGCAACAGAAGTGTTTTGATATAGCAAACATAACAACTTTTGAAGAAAAACATATAGCAGCATACTACTGAGTAATGACAAATCTGTTGTTTCGATTAAAAAATAAGCAATCTGTTGAATGAACTATCAGATCAATATGACTTTATATTCATCCGATATTAAAATAATTGTCTGTTTTACCTGCAGGGAGGTGAAGAAAAGTATGAACTTCCTACAAAGCAAAAGGATGATATATGTACAATAATGTACACCAGTGGAACAACTGGTGACCCTAAGGGAGTTTTAATCTCCAACAGGAGCATTATTACTATTGTTTCAGCAGTAGATGGGTTCCTTGCAAACTCAAATGAGCAGGCAAGGCATTTAACATTTATTTCAGTTTCATTATCTCGTTATGTTGTTCATCATTCTTCTAAATTTTATTCCAAGGCATTTAACATTTATTTCAGTTTCATTATCTCGTTATGTTGTTCATCATTCTTCTAAATTTTATTCCACTGTAACAGCTTCGTGAAGACGATGTTTACATTTCTTATCTTCCACTTGCCCATATCTTTGACCGTGTACTCGAGGAAGTGTTCATTCACCATGGTGCATCAATTGGATTTTGGCGTGGAGTAAGAATGAAAAACTCAATGTTTATTATTTGGGAATTGCTTGTTACTATTTTCTGAAAATCACTTGACATTTTATTTCATGTAAAAGCAGCACGTTGACAAAGTATACGTTTTGTCTCAGGATGTCAAACTCTTGGTTGAAGACATTGGAGAACTCAAGCCAACAGTTTTCTGCGCTGTTCCACGTGTACTAGACAGAATTTATGGAGGTGCTCCATTCGAAATAATAAACTTTAATCTTGCAGCCATAGATATGTAATAGTGATAATGTACATTAATGCAATTCAGTCATTCATGTAGATATTAATATGCACAATTGCTTCTATGATTCAGGATTGCAAGATAAAGTTTCGACTGGTGGTTTCCTGAAGAAGACACTGTTTAATGTTGCTTACAAATAGTAAGATTTTTCAAGTGTCCCTGATCCATCACGTCATGCTTATTTATGCTAACATTGTCATTAAACTCTAATATGTTACTCTAAATGATTATGCAGCAAACAAGGGAATATGATGAAAGGAAGCAAGCATGAAGAAGCTGCTGCCATGTTCGATAAACTAGTCTTCACCAAGGTAAACTTGATTGCTAAATTACATTATCAATTGTTACCAAATTACATTATCTTTTTAGACTTCTTTACTGACATCATTTTTTATATTCTTTTACACAATGTAGGTTAAACGAGGATTAGGTGGCAGAGTACGACTTATTTTATCTGGTGCGGCTCCCCTGTCAAATCATGTTGAAGAGTTCCTGCGTGTGGTAACATGCTCCCTTGTTCTTCAGGGCTATGGTATGCTTGTGAAACCATATCAATGATCTTATAATTAAAAAGAATGATATTTGAGTTTCCAAAGACGCCTAATGTTTGATTGCGTTTGCTTGCTTTCTTCACTGCAGGTCTCACTGAGACTTGTGCAGGTTCCTTCGTTTCCCTGCCAAACAACATGTCGATGCTGGGAACTGTAGGCCCTCCAGTCCCCTATGTCGAAGTACACCTCGAGTCTGTTCCTGAAATGGGATATGATGCATTATCAAAAGAATCACCTCGTGGGGAGATTTGCATCAGAGGGGACACCTTGTTCTCAGGGTACTACAAACGAGAAGACCTCACCAAGGAAGTTTTAGTCGATGGATGGTTCCACACAGGTATGTCAACATGCGCATTTGAACAAATGTTGTTTGTGCCATTACCATTCAAGAAAGGCAAGTGAAAACCAGAACTTCTATGGACCTGTTTTGTCAACAAAGTGCTTTCCATATCAAAAGAGGCATTCGACCTGTCAACAGAATGCTTTGACACTTCCCCCTCATTGAATGCTTCTTGTGTGGTTGGCTCACTTTGATATCTTATTGTAGGAGACATTGGTGAGTGGCAGCCTGATGGAAGCATGAAGATCATTGATCGCAAGAAGAACATCTTCAAGCTCTCCCAAGGAGAATATGTCGCCGTGGAGAATTTGGAGAACATATTCGGTCAAGCTCCTGGTGTTGATTCGGTACAATCCGACAACCTTAGCTTTTTCTCATGACTTTTTTTTCATTATAACCGATCTTACGTTTCCATATGTTGACACGCTGACTCATCGTTATTGACAATATCTCCAGATTTGGGTGTACGGGAATAGCTTCGAATCATGCTTGGTTGCAGTGGTCAACCCGAACAAGCCAGCTCTGGAAAGATGGGCGGAGTCAAATGGGGTAACTGGAGACTTTGCTTCGATATGTGAAGATCCTAAAGCAAAAGAATTTATTTTGGGAGAATTAAACAAGACTGGTAAAGAAAAGAAGGTAAGTGACTTGGACAAGTGACAATCCTTACGCGATACTGTCGCAGATTAGGATTGACTCATCGTTCTCTTGATTTTTGTTACAACAGCTCAAAGGCTTTGAGCTCATCAAGGCTGTTCATCTGGAGCCGGTGCCATTCGATATGGATCGTGACCTAATTACCCCAACGTACAAGAAGAAGCGACCACAGCTGCTCAAATATTACCAGGTAAAAAACACAAGAAGTAAGAGTATATAAATGTCTTGTAGCTTCCTGCAAATTAAGGTGCTTGGATTATCATCCGTCTAAATTTGGCACTCTGTCTAACTGATGTCTGCCATTTTTTTTCAGAGCACCATCGACAGCATGTATAAGAACATGAAGTAGTCAAGATTTGGCGGTACGGTGGACCAAAACTTCACTAGTAACTTCGATGCGAACGGAAAGAGAACAGTTGGTGATAGCTAGGCTTATTTTGTTTCCATTTTATCCTAAATTTGGACGTGTAATAGTATAGTCGTACATAGCCGTGCTAGCATGAGCGACCTCATATGTTACCGTGTCAATTCTTGCATTTTCTTTGCATTGATAGAAAAGAGTGAACAGATACAAAACGGTTGCTGCCGAGTTTCTACTGTGTGGATTTACATTCATTTATGGAAACAATGACGCATACTTTACTCCCGTATTATGTTGTGCTATACTCCTGTCCAATTCTTTTTCGATTAAGATACAAATTTTTATTTTGGTTTTATTAACATATTTTTAAACTGCAGAACAATATAATAAATATATTATTTTAAGTCTACAATAATTAAAAATTAATTAATTAATCATGTGTTAATGACTTTAGTTGCTTTAGCTCTTCGTTGGCATATAAAACGAGATAAGAAATTGGGGTATGATTAATCAAACACTCTTTTCGGTTCCATAATATGTCACGTTTTGTATAATGACATGGTAAGAAGATTTTAAGAACGTTGATTTGTGAACTTGTTTTGGCAAAGAACGTGATTTTAAGAATGATGTTTTGGCAAAAATATTAATACTCCGTATGTACGCAAGAAGATTTTAAGAACGTGATTTGTGAATTCGTTTGTGTAGCAACTTCCAGCTGCAACTATCTATGAACTAAACTACCTGGAGGAACTCAGTCATAAAACGTAAAAATGGAACTATGAACTAAACTACCTGGAGGGAGAACTCAGCCATAAAACGTTCAAATTGGAAGGTAGTTGACAGAGACTATCTGGCCCACGCAACTGCATCGATTTCTGCCTGGGCGCTCCGATATAGTTCCAACCTCTTGGCGAGATTAGCTCTACGCTCCATCACCTCCGGGTCTTCATCAAGAAGATTAGAAAGCTGCTTGATCTGCACAACAAACGGCAAGAGTACCAGTAGAAGAGTTAACTGTTCTTATATGATGCATAAAGTTACGTTGTTTCCATTTATATAGTGCGCACCGATCAATACACACCACGATGACAGTTCATACCAAAAATATGGTTTACTGGATAATACTCCATCAGTTATATAATCGTTTCCTATTATAAAGTTGTTTTGACTTTTTTCCTAGTCAAGCTATTTTAAGTTTGATCAAGTTTATAAAAAATTTAATAACACTTTCAACATAACACAAACATATTATCAAAATATATTTGATCTTACATTTAATGAATCTAATTTGGTGTTGTATATATTGTTATTTTTTTATAAATTTAGTCAAACATAAAAAAGTTTGAGTAGGAAAAAAGTCAAAACGATCTATAGAATAATAATAATACACAAACAAATGTTCGGTCACTTAAATAGATGCAGACAATCCATAAGACGACAATTCTGAGAATAAATTCTAATTCTCAGGCAGCTAGTATTATGGGCACTAACATGTATGATGGCATGATTATATGTATATATGTGCTACCTTTGAATTGGATTATGATCATAAGAATTACTAAATACTTGAACGGAGCTAGTTTCATTCAGAAAAAAACAATAATAATTATACAATAATGTTGAAGGGAACATAAGGCACAACCTCAGCATCCCTGGGCACTAAGCAAATTGCCAATCAAACAGTAGTAACACATGCATGTTCATCTGAAGAAACCTGACTATTAGGCAATGTGCTAAGTAAGAAAGCAAATTGCCAATAAAATTGCTAAGTGACTCACCTCTCTTGCTCCCAATTCTGTAGAGAAGCGGTCGAGCAATGTGCGCTTTGCCTCCCGGACTTGGCAGTAAACAATAGATTTAGGGATGGAGTTTCTCAAGCTTGAACATACCATATTGACATATGCCAGAACATTAGTACCTGGAAGTTGAGAATTACATGGATCAGTTGTCAAATATAACAGCTTCATAGGATATGGCCAGACAATCTTTTATGTAAGGATATCAGTAACCAGTAACTGTGTGGGAAAATACCCAAACAGATGAGAACTTTGTTTTAGGGGAAGATGAGTTTCTTTTTAGGGGAAGATGAGAACTTACTAATACGTCTAAGGTATGAATCATTGTATCTATCAAAGATAGAGTTTGTTGGATTTCCAGCCTTCTCGACATCCTGAGGAAGCTTCCTAAAGAAATCAACAGTTAAATAGCTGTACTCCATATCAACCAGCTTCAGAGTATTTTTCTTGCTTTCCTTCCGCATTCTGTCCAATGATTCAAAAGCTGCATTGCTTACTTCCACACGGAGAGTGGGGAATTGCTTTAACTCCTGCACGAAAGTAGCCAAACAATTTACTATGCTCCTTAAAATGACTATTCAAAAAGATAATTTTCTACACAGTTCTCTCTACTGTTAATGTCCATGTTTTACTATGGATAAAATAAAATATATTATAATATGTCATGGGCAAAATATATTTTCATTATAAAATATGTTACCACTTGTTTGTTCAAATATGTGGTATTCACCGGTTTGAACCAAATGTTGGAATGCTCTATGATATCAGAAAATATCATGAGATAATATGTACAAACTATAAAGAGCAGTATTGAGTGGCAGATTCGCTGCCACCACCGTAGTATAGATATTCTAATGTTGTACGTGTTTGAACGATGACACAAATGGCAAAGTCCTATAGGTAGGAGACTTGATAGATTTGGTCTTGATAGTTTTCCCATACTGTACATGTGAAAATAGTGCAAGTTTACTCAATCAGAACAACTTTAACCCATTCCCCTTTTATACTAGAAAATAGAAGCATTACATTTCACGTGACTGAATGCACTCACTAATAAAGTATAAAAACCAAAACTGTCCAGTGGAGCAATGGAAAAAGAAAGAAAACATACATATGTCTCGCTGATAGCCTTGCGAACTAGTTCCTCGAGTATTGCATGGACCTACCAATGTTCAAAACGTGTCAGATTCTGAACTACAGGAGAAATGTAGTGATCAATAACAAAAAAAAATAGCAAGAACGAAGACATATAACATACCGCTTCAACAGCTGCCTCAGCCGGACTTCTGATACTAACTAGGCAAGACTCTATAAGACGATGATACCCTTGCTCCGGAGCTACTAGATGTGGTTGGTATCCATCAGCTTGTGTTATAAGCTTCCTTACATTTTCCATTGAAAGATTCTTGTCAAACTACAATCGTTTGAGAGCTACCGGAAATTGATTGTCAAATACATAGTAGATTTTCTCGCCACCTGGGCGCCTGCAAGATAAGAGTAATTCTATGAGAAATAGGAGTGGGTAGGCATCATGGATCCAAAAAGGAAAGAAATACCTCTTCGAAGACAATGGACAGAAAAGCTATCTGTTGAATCATACATTCCATCCAGATGCTCCTTGTAGATACCATCGAACATGCGACATATTTCCATAACTGTGTACATTTTTCCCTGCACATCAGGAACAGAAAGCATGCAACTAACATATTTGAAAGCGAAGAATATTGCGCACATAATAGTGACAATATTATGACATAAATCTGAATGGAAACTAGAAGTTCAAATCAAAGCAAAGAATCTAAGTAAGTACACAATGAAGGGTAATACCACAGTAGCACTAATTTTGTAAGTTGTTTGGGGATGAGTGATTTTAACTTTTGCCTTTTGGGGGTCTAGAGAAGATTAAATGAAATACATTGATAAAAACACAGAGAATTACTCCGGCGTCTGCAGCAGTAGGTTTTCCGAGACGATGAAGCTCAGCTTCTAGCTCTGCAATTGCCTTGCTTATAAGAGATTGGATCCCTGGAATTCTTGATTTAATCACAGATTCCAAATGCTGCAGGGAGTGCATAACAGATTGTCATGAGACCATGAAGACAAATAAGCCAAAAACATTGCACAGACACACATCATAAAACTAAGTATAAGACATACTTTCGAAAGCATCTTTGCTAAGTGCTCTGATCCCATTCTATGAGCAAGGCGTTTATATTCCATGGTATTTGCAAAATATTCACGCTCTCTATGCCTGGCAGCAATCATGTCAACGCTCTTGTTTATATCTTGCTGGGAACGATTGAGAACACCAATCCATGGATATTGTAGTCGATAGGATCTTCCTTCTAACATCTGCATAACAGAACTCAGTTGGAAAATTCAGGTTCAAGCTGTTGTAGGATAACCTAGAATAATCAAATAACCTATTTGTTCAAGACAATTATCAAGTGTTCTAGTACACAATAACCAATATACAACTTACATCAACAGCATTTGTGCCCTTGTCCATTAGATCGATTTTCGTGAGTACACCAAAGGTCCTTTCACCTGAATTCATCAGAGTTACTATTCTATAGAATATCACAATTGTTTTATTGGTATACTAATTACTAAGTTGCAACTATATCAAACAAACATGATCTGGATGTGATTGCCACATTAAGTTTACATACAATTTTACATAAGAACACTCCCAATAATTCTAACCAGTAACCACAGTATCACTTACTCATCCTCTTCTTCATTAAATTGGTAGCTTTAGTTGAGGAATACCTTTTGGATCAATTTCACGTGAAATCTTTATGGCGTCAGAAGTTGCAAGATCCTGATTTGCTGGAGAAATTGCAAGAATAATGTAGTTGGGCTGTAAAGAGTAAACTAGAGCATTTGTTATGCACATCTTTTATGGATATATGTACAAGCATAACAAATGACAGGTAAGGATAGCTTATAGAGGGAAAGGATAAGATAATGTCAGTTGACAAAATTACTTAAGATGTGCATCATCACCCCTTTATTCACTTGAAGCTGTTACGTATGCTCATCTATGGTAATAAAAAAAACGTGTGCAGGTTATTCAACTGTACCTTTTCAATAAATGAGCGAACCATGGTTTCAATGTCTTGCACAATACTGTCAGATTGTCCCTCTATTGAACATCTCAACAAGCCATTAGTCAAACTAACTGTCACATCAACAACAGAGAAAATAGTATCTAAAGATAAGAAAAGCAACTTACCAATTGCTACTTTAGTAATGCCAGGAAGATCAATAAGAGTGAGGTCAACAACTGAAATGAATAAAATCATTAGCAAACGGTAGAAGGTAAAATAACCAAATCACATGACCATAACAAAAATGTAAACAATCAGGACTTTATATCCCAATCCCTTATCCATGTCAGTTGAGCAAAACTGAGTGAAAACAAAACAGGTAGGTTTTGTATTTTCCACGCTCATATTTTTCTTGTTCAGTTTTTTCTTGTGATTTCTCAAAAATATACATAATAAACTCCAATATACATATTATATTGAATATAAAAAAGAACAAGGATTATAAGAGAGGGCTAGCCAGAGAATAGCTGCAAATAGTATAAACTGACCAAACATATTGCCAGCATTGCATTACCATTTGGTGAATATATGCTCAAATAAATGGGCACAAGTGATATTTGCTTTGTATGGCCAGTAGCTCGTTCAGTTTCATCTGCAATCTCTTTCCTCACAAGCGCTGTAAAAATGCAGCTGTTATCAGTTTCTCACTTGCCATGCATCAGTAAGATGCACTTACAGAAGCACTTTACATACAATTTAGGAACTAAAACATGCGCCTCTGGCAGAAGATATACAATTGAATCCACATTGAAGGGAACAAAACACGACCAACATCAAAGTAGTGCAGCAAGGTGAATGATCAAAAATAGTTTTATCTGGTTAGATTGCATCATTGAGAGAAGTACAACTATGGTGGTGCATAGTGAGAGCGCTATGATCTTCAGTTTGCATTATGCATCTTTCCCAGCATAATTATGTTCAGATCACTAAATCATTTGTCCACCAACAAAAACTGAGTAGATGAATTACCAAAATCTGTAAATTTAACCGTAGGATTGTGCTTGAATTCCGTGTGTTCTCTGTCTCCATTAATCCTGTGGAGTTGCAGGACCAGGGGGCGCTGTGTAACAATTCCTAAAGAAGTCCATAATTAAGCAACATCACAAATTAGACAAATTAGGAAGCTGGCGGTAAATCTCCATGAGCTCATAATATTGTTGTTAGGAATGAACAGCTTGTATTGAGAGGAGACCCAAAGAGCAATATATAGTATACAGAGGGGACACAACCCTAAAGAGGGGGAAGGTCTAAACTACCCTTGACTATTGTACAGAACCCCTTATACAATGGGGTATAAACAAGAGGAAACCAAAGAGGAAAACCAAAGAGGAAAACTCATGGTGGATCAACAACACTGAGTTTGGAGAGGAAGTAACTATGTTGTGCACGAGTCTGCGCCTTCGTGAAGAAATCAACAACCTGAAGCTCCGAAGGCACATACTGAAGAGCAATCACCTGATCCTGAACCTAAGACCGAACAAAAAAAAGCATCAACACCAATATGTTTGGTAAGCTCATGCTTCACTGGGTCTCGGGCAATGCTGATAGCTCCTGTACTGTCAGAGTGAAGAGGAGTCGGTACAGTCAAAGGAACACCAAAATCCTCAAGTAACCACTGCAGCCAACAAAGCTCTGCTGTCAACAACGCCATAGCACGCAACTCAGCCTCTGCACTGGAACGGGAAACCGCGGTCTGCTTCTTAGTCTTCCAAGCAATGAGAGAACCACCCAAGAAAACACAATAAGCAGAAAGAGACCGGCGATCAGAAGGATTACTAGCCCAGGTAGCATCAGAGTAAGCCCGAAGCTGCAACGAACTGGAGCATGGAAAGAAAAGACGGCGAGAGCTAGTGCCACGCAGATATTGTAAAACATGAAGAAGATGGCTGTAGTGAATATGTGTGGGAGCGAAGACGAATTGACTGAGAATATGTACAACATAGAAATATTCGGACGTGTGACACCAAGATAGACCATACTACCAACAAGATGGCGATAGCGGGTAGGATCTGAAAGAGGCTCACCATCAGTAGAGCGAAGCTGGAGGTTAAGCTCCATCGGGATGTCAACTGTACGCTCATTAGTCAGAGAGGCTCGAGCAAGAAGATCATGACTGTACTTCTCCTGGGATAAGAAGATACCATCAGAAGAAGAAGAAATCTCAATCCCCAGGAAATAACGAAGAGGACCAAGATCAGACATAAGGAACTGCTCACAAAGCCAAGCCTTAACAAAGGCAATAAACTGAGAATCATCTCCTGTGATAATCATGTCATCACGTACAGGAGAAGAAGAGTACGACCGCGAGAAGAAGATTGGATGAAGAGTGCAAGATCATGGTCACGAGCAGAGAAACCAACAGCAGTGACAACAGAAGAGAAACGCTCAAACCAAGCTCGAGGAGCCTGTTTAAGGCCATACGAAGAGCGACGAAGATGACAAACCATACCCTCTGGAACAGAGTACCCCGGAGGTGGCTGCATATAGACATCATCATGCAGCGCACCATTAAGAAAGGCATTCTTGGCATCAAGCTATGAGATCGACCACTGGCGAACAGAAGCAACAGCAAGAAGAGTACGAACGGTGGTCATATGAGCGACCGGAGCAAAGGTCTCATCAAAATCACGACCATGTTATTGCTGAAAACCACGAGCCACAAGCCGTGCCTTGTACCGCTCAAGAGAGCCATCTGAGCGAGTCTTGACTTTATAGACCCACTTGCACGTGATGGGGCGAATGTGTGGAGGAAGAGGAACAAGATCCCATGTACCAGTACACTCAAGAGCAGCTAGCTCCTCAGCCATGGCCTCGAGCCACTCTGGGTGAAGGATAGCGTCACGATATGAGGTCGGCTCAGAGAGAACGGTAGAAGAAAAGACAACAGGATCATACCGAGCAGGAGGCCGACGAACACGACAACCACATCGAAGAGGTGGCTCAGGCGAAAGAGAAGTGGCAGGAGAAGATGGCGAAACATCAGAAGGAGAGTCATCAGAAGAAGACACAGCCCATCGTGTATAGACATGGATTACTGGTGGAGTATAATCAGGAACCAAAGTGGAAGGCTCGGAAGACAAAGGCAAAGGGGCAAGGCTCGAAGGAAGCACAGGAGCAGTAGGTGTATCGGGAAAAGTCAGGAATGAAAGCGGCTCGACCAAAGACGGCTGTGACACATCAGAGGAAGGACTAGAGTAGAATGGTCGAGACTCATCGAAGACAATGTCACGAGAAATCCACATCCGACGACTGATAGGATCCCAACAACGATATCCCTTATGCTTAGAACTGTAGCCAAGGAAAACACACTCAACAGACCGTGAAGTTAGTTTGGTACGCTCCTGAGGTGGAAGAAGAATGTAACAAACACAACCAAACAATCTAAGCGAAGAGTAGTTAGGTAGACGCCCAAAAAAACGCTCAAACGGAATCCCCCCTGAAGGGTAGCAGAAGGCTGAACATTGATAAGATGTGTGGCAGTAGAGGCAACCTCAGCCAAAAAGGAGGAGGAACAAAGGAGGCAATCATGAGAGCCGTGTGGTTTCAAGGAGATGACTGTGTTTGCGCTCGGCAACACCATTCTGGGCATGAGCACCAGGACAGGAAAACTGGGGAAGGGTCCCTTGAGAATCGAGAAAAGCACGGAGATGGCTAGAAAGAAACTCTCCAGCAGAATCAACACGGAAAGCACGAATAGGCGTGCCAAACTGAGAGTGAATCATAGTAGCAAAGCGCCGATATATGGGGAGAACCTCGCTACGAGAAGACATGAGATAAATCCAAGTATAGCGAGAGAAATCATCGATAAATATGATATAATATCTATGACCCCCTTTGGAAGAAAAGGGAGCCGGGCCCCATACATCTGAGTGAATCAAATCAAAAGGATGCTGAGATACAGACTCACTACTATGATAAGGAAGCTGAATATGTTTTCCCAATCGACAACCCTGACACGAATGGAGAGAAACATCTCCTGAGACAGATCCAAGAAGACCACGACGAACTAATGAAGATAACCTAGAACCACAAATATGACCAAGACGATGATGCCACTGCTGAAAAGTGCCTGTGGAAGTGGAAGTAGCAAGACTGGCAGCAACAGCAGAAGGAATACGAAGCCAATCAAGCTGCCAAATACGCTGAGAATCACGGAGTTGGCAACCAATACCAATCAGGGACCCCGTGTGACGACCCTGAACAAAACATGAGTCAGAATCAGGATAATACGACAACCATGATCGGTGATTTGTCCGGCGGACATGAGCTGCAAGGTGAGTCGAGGAACATAAGAAACAGAAGGAACATGAAAAGAAGAAGTCTTAAGAGATCCTTGAGCAGCAACAAGAAGAGAGGTACCATCCGCGGTGAGGACAGAAACAGGCGATGAGGGAGAACACATAGAAGAAAGAACAGAAGAGTCCGAAGTTATATGAAAAGAAGCTCCGGAGTCAAGGATCCATGGAAAAGTACCTGACTGGGAAAAAGGTGGCCTCTCAATGCTGGAAGACACTGTAGCAGAACCAGCAAAACCTGTAGTGCCAGGTGGCGAGGAAACACACAAATGCCAAAGTAGCCGCAGAATCTCCTGCTGAGTACTGTCAGTGGTAGAAGCCAGAGATGTAGTGGTCGCCGGGGCCGACGAAGGAGCACCAGAGGAACAACGATGTTGCTTCTTCTTCCGATAGCACTGTGACTCCCAATGTCCATCACGATCACAATGATCACAGTGAAGACGGCTCTTGCCAGACAATGGAGCTCGTGAAGCAGCAGCTGAAGAAGCCGTCAAAGAAGCAGGTGTAGAAGACGCCATAGGTGAAGCCGTAAGCACAGTGGGCACTGGAGGAAGCGGCAGAAGACCAGCATCACGAAGACGAGTCTCCTCAGAGCGAACAACAGTGAGCACCTCCATGAGCGAGACACGAGGGTAGCGTGCAAGAAGCCGAGCACGACACCGCTCGTACTCGGTCGCAGCTGAGTGAGGAACTCATAGATGCGCCGAAAATCACGCTCGCCCGAATAGCATGACAAGCTCCACAGGCATGACACCCACAAGGTGAGAGTGTCCAACGACGCCAAACAACGACATCCGAGTATAAAATGCATCGATAGTCAAGTCACCCCGCCGTGAAGCATCCGCTCCCGGCGAACCACCGAAAGGTAGAGAGCATCACCAGACGGCTCATAGCAGCGACGGAGATGAGACCACATCTCAAAAGCAGTAGATAATCCAACAATCTCTACATCAAATGGGGAATGCATACCGGCAACAAGAATGGCAAAGAACACGAGCATCATCATCAATCCACCGAGTGTATGCCGCCAACCGATCGCGATATATATCCAAGGCCACCCGATATGCAAGAATGTATATGTCGTAGGCCGAGGAAACAAGCAGGATCCACCGTCGGGTTAGAAGGAGGCACAGGCTCTGGAGGTAGCTCCCTAACAACAGGACAGCGAACATCACCAGAAAGAATACCCCAGAGACGAAGACCTCGCATGTGCACCCTCATATGCTGGACAAAATCCGTGTAATTTGTACCATTGAAGAGCACCCGACAGCAAGGAACAGAGATGAAGCCTGTAGATGCCATCAGAGTAGCCGCGTGCGTCGCGCGGGGGTGCGGGACGAGAGTCGCGGATGACGCGTGAGGGCCCCGAGGCGCAGGCCCCAGGAGGGCGCGGGAGTGCAGGCACGCGAGCCGCGCGCAGGAGGCAGATCCGCAAACGCCACGTGGGTAGGGCCGTGCGGGAGGACGCCGAAAAAAAGGGAAGTCGGTGGAGCCGCGCGGGAGGACGGGAGCGCGGGAGGGCGCCGAGCGCCAAAAAAAAGGGGAAGTTGAAGCTGAAGAGAACCTAGATCTAAATTTTGGCTCTGATACTATGTTAGAAATGAGCAACTTGTATTGAGAGAAGACCCAAAGAATAATATATAGTGTACAGAGGAAACACAACCCTAAAGAGAGGAAAGGTCTAAACTACCCTTACTATTTTACAGAACCCCTTATACAATGGGGTATAAACAAGAGGAAACCAAAGAGGTAAACATATCTCTAACAACTGTGACCGCCATTATCTAAAAATAATCCTGTGACCGACCATACCTGAGCCTCGAGGCAGGAAATCCTTCCCAACGACACTCTCCAACACTGAGGATTTACCCGAACTCTGCCATACATCACGAAACGGAAATAGAAAACGGCATGCATGTCAAAACCCATATTTGGAATTATCTGATTCCATAATTTGCATCGCAAAGAGCCTCAATGAAGTCATATTTAAACCAAATCTAGCAGGATGATCGCACAATACTTGATCAAAATCCATGAAATGGCCCATTCTTAAAGCCGATCTAACAAACGAGTAGCCTACACCCAAATGCCGATCAAACTACTGCGGCGCGGCCACTGCCGCACCGAAACCAAAAAAACAAAAAAAACAAAAATGATAAAGCCCTGGAGGCGCGCGATGGGGCACCGTACCTGGCCGCCGACAACGGCGATGGCGGGGAGCGAGTCCCAGAGGGTGGGGCAGCTCGCTCTCCTCGCCGTGGTCGCCGAGGGCGGTGCACGCGCGCTGCAGCTTGTTGACGAGCGAGATGAGGTTCTCCATGGCCGCCGCGCCGCGAAACCCTAGACAGCCGCGCCGCTGGCCAGGCCAAACTCCCGGCTGACCGACGCGGGCGGGGGTGATGGCGAGACGATCGAGACGCGGAAACGGCGGGCTCACGCAGGATGGGGGAAGGGGAAGGGGAGGAACTTGTTCACGCAACGAGTAGACGAGCCGAGCTTTCTGGTGTAGCGGGGGTGTGCTCAGTACGCTTCGCTCGAATCGGGAACTCCTCCGGCTTCGTTTCATCAACCGGATAGTTTTACGATAAACCCTCTCACGTTTTAAATTATTGTTTAATCTCTCACTAGTTCGGCCGGCCAATCATTTTAGCTTCGGTTCCAAAGCCCACTGGGATAAAGGATTGTCGCGCTACACAGGCGTAAGCCCCGTAATGGGCCGAGTAGTGTGTCCATACTCCATCTATTCTTCTTGGGCCCATGAGTAGCCAAGTCCCAACCGGTGGAGGTTTTAGATCTTTTGGCATTTTTAATTTTATTTTTTAAAAGATTTACAAAACTAATTTTCGAATTCCGAAATTTACACATCTAATCTCCTCCCGCCCTCCGGAAGGACGTGATCGGAAAAACACCCTCCTGCAGGGCGTATTATCCGACGTGGCGACGGCCGTTGGGTGCCGTCGCTGCGCGGAAGGAATTTTGCAGCCGCCCTTCCCGCCTTGGTAAGGGTTTTTTCATGTGCACGGGGCGCCTGCAAAAGGCCGGCCGCCCCGGCATTTTTGCAGGCGGCCCCTTCCCACCCTTACCAAGGACGTTTTTTCGCTCTTTTGCAGGCGGCCCCCTTCCTGCCCTTTCAGAGGGCGTTTTTGCCTAAACCCTAATTGCCCTAATCGACATCGACCCACCCTCTCTCGTGTTGTTTGAGATGTAAAATGTTATCGTTGTATTTTTTGCTAATATAACCAATCCATTTGATTTGTGGTATTGTTGCAAATGTAACCGTCTTCGTGATTTGTCGTATTGTTTGAAATGTAAATGTTATCGTCGTATTGTTGCAAATGTAAATATTGTTGCAAGTGTAAATGTTCGAGGTATCGTACATATGTTGTTTGCATTACCTGTGAACATATTGTTTTAACCAAGTTAACTTAGTTGTAATGGTTAAGCAGTTGTTTGTCACAGTGTTACATAACCCATTAGGTACGGATGATACAATACAACTAACTCATCCCCGACGAGTCAAGGCTCGGCTACCTACGGAACCGTTCAAGGGCAATAAGCTTGTCATCAATTTTCTCTTTCCTTCTCGGCGTTGTACTCCTTTTGAGTTTCACATTCAGTTACTTTTAGGCCGTTATATTGGGGAATGACATTGTCGATCCACCTAGTGAATCCACACCTTCTTTGAATGCCCTGGTAAAGAAACACATGTAATCAGTTAGAGAGCCACTAGAGCAAAGACGTTTGCAGAATTGATAAAATGAAAGACGTACAACAAAGTCGTTGTCTAAGTTGGGGCAAATGAAATATCTCCGACCATATGTTCGTGGTTCAAAGGAGGTAGCCATCTTGCAACGATTCCTACAACCGCACATATGATGCTCCGACCATTTAGGGAAACCCAGTGGGTTGTTCCTCCAAGCTAAGATTGCGATTTTGACGCGACGTTCATACTCCATCCAAGCCCGAATGAATTGTTCGCCGACTCAGTTGTGTTACCGTCGACCGATCGAAGCGGGTTTAACCGTATCGATCCAATCTTTGTATGGACACCGACGTACATCCTCCCGTTGCATATTTTTTATGGTCGGGGTTAAAAAATGGAACAAGCGAAAAGGTTAAAGAAAGAAAAATTATACTCACGACAAAATCGTCATCCGCAATCTCGGGACACACGAAGCATCTTTGTCCTCTAGTTACTTGTCTTATGGATCTTACCACCGGCAACGTAGACCACGGTGGCATTCTGGACGTTCCCGCCATGTGGGTAGTGCCACCGATCCATAGGCCAGTCCAAAGCTTCGCGCGAACTCGACGTTGGTACTCGGCCTTCCGTTGAAGGTAGTCCGACCTTGTTTCGCTAAGTGGGTAGTAACGTGTTCCGTCGGTTCGTGGGTTCTCTCGTATCTATCCACTCAACGAAGTTGCACACCCGACGATATGCCCGCATGAGGTGTTAACACGATGTACAATCAAGTTAGCGTTTTCGCGTGAAGATTTTTAGATGAAAGCATTGCGCTTAAGCCATACCCGATCAATGTTGGCGCATTGGAAAAATCGTCTCCCCCGGTTTCGCGAGGAGGGACGACGTAAGTATGCAGCCATCTCCACAATGGCATAACGGACGGTCACACCATGGTGGAATAAAACCGCTCAAAGGATGGAGTCGCCATGGATACGCTCAAGGAATGGATGATATGAAGATCTCATTGCACGAGTTAATGTAGAAAAGAGAATGCGATTTGAAGAGCTCGTATTCGGATCTAGGCAATATATAGTGCGGGGAGGTGAAGGTTCACATCTATGTATCGTTTATGTCTGTCACGGGCAACAACTGAACGAGACGAATCGTGTAGGATTGTCACGGGGCAAAAGTTGATAGCGACGTATCGTGCAGACTATCACGGGCAAAAGCCGATAGCGATGTCTCGTGCGTGTCTAATCTGGGCCGAAAGTTTTTTTGTCGTTAGTAAGAGTATCATGCAAATAACGATACGGAAGGATCTCGTGACATGTGAGTGCGACGAATAGACATAGATATATACAAACATCAAACACAAAATAAATAATTACAATTTGTACAAACTGTTGCACACGAAGCTACCGACGAGGCCTCTTACCCCTATCCCTCCTAGGCCGTGCTCCGACGTGCCCCCGAGAGTACGTCGCCCTATCCGGGGGCACGCCACGACTAGCACGGACATCCGCGCGGCGTCTCTCCGTGGCGGGTCCCGGCTCGTGGTAGAGGTGCTCCACCGAGCCGAGAGGAGGAGAGAACGTCCCGATCCGGGTCCTCCAGTCGTCGGTCGTCGCCCGTACCCGACCCCCTCGTCGCCTCCCGGACCCACCCGCCGCGACGATGAAGCCCCCGAGCGGAAAATCCCCGCCGAGTAGAATCCTCCCGTATGTAAGCAATGTGAAGCATCGGTGACTTAAACTAACAAGTGTGAACTAATCATCTGACGACGCTTGCTCACCTCCCGCTGAGCAGGGACGAGGAACGGAGGATCCACTCGCTCCAAGCAAAGCTCGCAGTCTTGGGCCGAGTAGTGAAAGGCCGAGGGATCGACGATCCACTCGCGCCTGCCGTATCCCCTCTCGGTAGCGTCGGACCTACGCGACATTCGGTTTGTTAGATCACGTTGTAGGGTTGACACAATGAAAATGAGTGGAACTAACCTGTGGAAGCACCAGCGTCGTGTGGTGACCATCCGGGTACTGGACCACGTGGACGTGAACCTGTAACACCCTGTGGAGGAACCGCGTCGACGGCTGAACGACAAGAGAAGATCCGCAAGATCGAACATGCCGTCGTCCCGCATCCGCCGGAAGGTCATCCTCTCGTTCCACGTCGTTCGTGAATGCTCGCGTCCGCCTCGCATCACCCGAGTCGATTTCGGCATTCAATGCCCGTGCGGCGTCGGCCTACAAAAATCAAAACAAGTTAGGTTTTTCGCTCCAATAAAAAAACAAAATGGCGTACAAAGGCTTTAATGCCGAGAAATTATGACGTACCCCAACGAAGTAGTCCTGGTCTCGGTGCCTGGGGTAGGTGTCCGTGACTGCTGCCTGGTGTTGCTGCTGCGTGGCCGGTGTGAAGGTAACTCGCAGACGCGTCCGCGGTAGGTACCACCGAAGGTAGGCGGTGTAGTTCTCCTCGAGTGGCCGTAGATCTCGCCGATCACCTCCTCGGTGGCTATCGCCCGCCCGCCACGTATTGCTGCATACGTGGTTCCTGAGGGAGCCTCCCCGCCGTCCCCGTCGAGACAACCCGCGTACACAAGAAAGGTCGACTATAGTTCCATTTAATTTGACACAATAGTAGTACATTTGAAATAGAAATACTCACCGGTGGTCCTGGTGGGGAACGGCAACCGGTACGTCTACCTAGAATCCCTGCCGCAGTCCGAACTGCCTCATCACTCGGCCTGGGCAGTGAGGCTCGACGGTGATGTCATACACCATCGGGATCAACGTCATCCAGTAGGCCGAGTCGCGTGTGCACAACGTCGAGAGGCCTAGAGGCGCCCGAGCTGCGACCGCCTGCTGCGTGTACGGCTGCCAGACAACGTCGTACGGCTAGAGACGGTCCAACTCGAACACGAAGTCCGGGTAGCTCCGTCTCACCTGAGCGTGGGCGTAACGACGCTGTGAAAATAGAATAATCAAGTGGTTACAAGTTTTGTTCAACACAATTTAAATATTTGAAAGAAATATGACTTTGTATTTACGTTGCGTCGAAACCAGTACGAACCCATCGTAGGCCCGTCGGCCGGGTTCTCGAACGCGGGTGCTGCGTCGTAAGGAGAGGTGTCGACGACCGGTCGGCCGATCGCGAACCGCTCCGCAGCCCAAAGCTGTAAGAGAAGGGGACAGCCTGTGAAGATCGCTCCCGGATCTGTCTTCGTGCACGCGTCGCACAGCCCACAGTAGGTGGCTGCGAGGACCGCTGAACCCCAACTCCACTGAGGCACGAAGCCTATCTCCGCGTCCGCTATCGACCGGGCGTAGTGGATCAGCCCCCTCTCTACAGTGTTCCCCGACGTGTTGGTGAACATCACCCAGCCGAACAACCAAAGAAGGTACGCCTCCAACGAGCGTCGCACGGAGTACTCGTCGGCGTCGGGGTGGAGCTTGTCGGCCTACAAAGGAGAAAACCATGTTAACAAACATAAGATGTAATGAAAAATACCGAAGTCTTCAAGTTAACTTACTGTGAACTGCATAATCCAAGTCTTCGTAGGCCCGGTGGTCGCGTAAGGGTAGATCGCCCGAACACTGGGAGCCCCGTAGCCTCATCACCCGAGCAAATCGTGCGGTGATGTCCTCCTCCATCCACCAATAGCATCCACAGCCCGACACCTCTCCGGCTAGTGGTAGCCCTAGCAGTACGAGACGTCCCGCAGGCTTCGTGCCATCTCCCCACAAGGAAGATGGAAGGTGTGCGTCTCAGACGCCACCGATCCACCAAAGCAGCTATCGTGGACCGGTCCGCATCCCATCGTCCGGCCTGGTCGTGCTCGTGGGCACGCGCCTCAACAAGTCCGCAAAGAGCGATCGGCGGACTCACGTAACTCCGCATATCATACACATAGTGTAATATTAGTATCAAGCATAGTATTCTTGCAATAAGTGAAAAGAGTTTGATCATACCGCTGGACGTGTCGCGGATCGACACGCAACAACTCGCGCGACGGCCATGGACGAAAGGTGGTCAGCTGAGCACCCTGCACTGCCGACAAGTACGACCTGTGCACCCTGTCGACCTGTCTGCTGAAAGCGCTGGTGTATCGTCCGCCATACCTGCATGAATACATGAATAAATTAATAAGCAATTTATAAGAAAAAACAAAACAACATGAATACATGACATAAATGGTCCATTATATCTCAACATTACAAAAAAGTGCACGTCGTAATTCAAACTAGCAAACACAACATATAAGTATCACAACAACAATAAAACAGTTTACGTCTCACAATGATAAATATTACACGCACGACATATGGCAACAACATGACAAATATTACAAATATCGAATCACCACTAGATTGAAAAGGAGCAAACAAAATAATCAAGTCATTGCATCGCCAGCGGACGACGTAGTTGCCGCACGAGCACGTCTAGGACGTGGTCGCCTCGTTATTGTTCCTTCTCCGGATGGACGGCTACCATCGGAGGGCTGTCCGGAAAGTCCCGAACCTTCGACGGTTGAAGTTTCGAATTCTTCGGACATTTTTGTATGTATGTCCGTGCTCATCGCATTTGCTGCAACGTAGGGTCCTTCCCCCGGCCTCGGACTCGTCCATGTCGTTTCTGATGCGTCTCGACTGACGACGTCCCTTTTTCATCCTTAACTTCGATGGATCTGGAATGTAGAACACTTGTGGCCGCAGTGTTGTGTACGATCCAGATATCCCAAAACCATATATCTCCTCCTTCCACGTATGAAAAATTGATTCTTTCGTGTAGTACGGTGACACATAAATATCTGGAACTATGCCGCAGTCCCCAGCTACGGCAAGGACGTGTGAGCAAGGCGATGTCTAAGCTTCGGCTTCATACAGTGCAGCTACAACCACCTTCCGCATGAAGCACACATTCCCGCACAGCCTTGAACACGGTTGATGCCGCGCCTTCTCCCGTCGACACACATGATCTCGCATCAAGAACTTGGGTTCCTTGGGGATTACTCGTGCTTCATAGCCTTCGAATTTTGTCTTGCATATATTTCATCACCACGTTGCCAAATACAATGTTGTTATCGACCATTAAAGGGGATATTTTCTTAAATCTATCCCTAAAATATGCCTGAGTGCCATGAAGGATAAATTCCACAATACCCACCAATGGAAGCCCCCTAACTCCTCGCATCACCCAGTTGTACACCTCGGCCAGGTTCGTTGTCATTATACCATATCGAGCTCCGTTAGTGTCATACAACAGAGACCACTTTTCTTTCGGTTCATTTTCTATCCAGTGGGAGAAATTACGTATTGATGGTGCAGACCTCCTTCTCATTGTTGGCGGGTCATTATGCAATGGACCAAGAGGTACCGCAGCTCGTCAACTCGTGGCAAACGAGATTGCTCGTCGGTTTGCTTCGTTGTCGCTCATCCAACCTTCTCCACATCTCATTGAATTTTTCTCTTGATTTTGACCACATAGCCTCTTGAATAGATCCATCGGTGCTTGTTCTTGAATTGTTTGTAGAAATTGGCTCCCATATGACGCATGCACCACCTACTCCGAATATCATGCCACCTAGCTGGAAGTCCCCTCTCCGGCCAACCATTTTGAAGATAGTCGATTGCCCTCAGCATGCCGGCATGATGATCATGTATGAGACAAACATTGGGCCTCATACGAATGACTTGGCATCGAACTCTCTCCAAGAACCAATACCAGCTTTTGATGTTCTCACTCTCGACAAATGCAAACGCCATAGGTAACACCTGGTTGTTCCCATCCGCTCCAATCGCCGTCAATATTTGACCTCTGTATTTGCTGTCGAAAGGTTCCATCTATGCACAAAGGGCGACGTGCACAAATGCGTTGATGCAAGCACCAATCGAGAAAAATGCTCTTTGCAGCACGCTCTTGCTCGAATCAGTAGATGATGGAAATGTTTGAATGTCGTAGTAGGTATTGGGGTTTCTCTGAGCAATGGTGGCTAATAGACGAGGTAAATTATCATACGATGCTTCAAATGTGCCATACCTCATCTCCAATATCTTTTGTTTCGCCCTCCAAGCCTTCGCATAGCGAATAGTATACTTGAATTTGTTCTCAATGTGCCTAATAATGGAGCCAGTTCAAAATCGTGTTTTTAACAACATGGTGTACATCTCACCGCAACAAACGCCGACGTGATGTTGCGGTGGTACTTATCTACCCCCAACATACATGTGTGCTCACCAACAATGCTGACTTTCTAATAGTCACTCCATTTCCCCTTTTATGCATGAACGCGCCACGGACAATCATCCTTCATACACTTCACATCATACACATAGTTCGTAGACTTCACCACCCTAAACTCTCTATGCAAAGACACCGCCCAATGCTTCAGTGCCTCTTTCATGTCATCCTTATGAGCATACCTAGCACCCTGGATGACCTCGTTATCCTTGTATTCAAATGAAACATGTTGTCCTTCCGAGATAACAAGCCGAGAGAAATCAGCTTTTTCTCAATCGACGGCATGACATCTTCTTCCTCGTCCGATGATTCATCGCCCTCCGCCCGCTCATTTTCGAGAATCCTCCCTCTCCATTTCGTCAACAATTGCTTCGATTCTCTCCCCCTCGTCCGCCACGCCAATCGCCTCCTCCAAGCTTGCTTCATTGCTTGGATCTTCGTCATACTCTGTTTGCATTGTATTAATGCTATCGATTTCGTGCAGTGCCACAAAAATAACAAGGGGCCAGGACCTTTCAAGTGTCATGTCCACATAACGTCTCCATGACTCAGTGTTATCAATAGGCATAAGTTCCCAATAATATCCTTCTGTTGCACGACTTACTACAACGGATAGAGACATTGTGTTCACTCTTGTATCCACTTTAAATCCACGTAGCAACCAACTATACACCGACTCAAATGTTTTCTCGCCCGGCCTATCGATGCCCTTTGATTTCATCCTAAATTCGACAAATCTACACCTTCCGGACCGTATCTAACGTTGCCTTCACCGTGAACTATCTGAAATATGATCTTACTTGCCATAGTGCCCGACAAACAAATTGAAACCGAGTTTATTCCATACTACGAATATATTGCCTAGATGATTCTCGTGCCTAACTTAATTTCTTTAACAATATGTTCTCTGGTCTACATCTTAAATTTTCCCAAATCGATTTGTTCGTTTCATCTACCGCCAATCGTACCTCGTTCATTTCAATTTGCCAAAATTTATAAACTAAATTCAATTAAATCGTAGTTTATATCTAAACATATTTTGATTATCAACAAAATTATACGTACGATTTTCTATAGTGCTTACCATCTACTCACATAATTTACACTTAGATCCAAACACATTCTACCTAAGTTCATCTATCTATTCTACCTATGTTAATGTCCATTAAATTATCCTTGTTTATCTATCTATTCTACCTATGTTACTTGTCGATTAAATTATCTAAATTGATCTAAATTAAACCATCTGTTTTACAAATCTATAACAAAATATTCAATACCTATTCAAATATTACAAATTTATATTTTTCCTAATATTTCATTTACATACTAACTAACAAACAAAATAACGACGGGATATTGCATTTACCTCGGATGAAGTACGCAATCCAAAGGGGGCTTCGCGCGCTCCTCCTCTTCCTCACCTCTCTCGTTCTTTTCCGGATTTGGGAAGGTGTAAATGAGGTCAAAATCATTGAGTGTCGGCTTATATACGGGCTAGGTAAAAAATGCCCTTCCGGAGGGCGGAAGGGAGCCGCCCGCAAAATTGTCACGGCGGCCGTGGCAATTTTGCGGGCGGCCCCGTAAGCACAAGTGAAAAACGCCCTTGGTAAGGGCGGGAAGGGCGCGCAAAATGCCGGGCGGCCGACCTTTTGTAGGCGGCCCCCGTGCACGGTGAAAAACGCTCTTACCAAGGGCGGGAAGGGGCCGCCTGCAAAATTCCTTCGCGCGACGACGGCACCCAACGGCCGTCCCACGTCCGGATAATACGCCCTCCGGGAGGGCGTTTTTATCACGCCCTCCCGGAGGGCGGGAGGAGATTAGATGTGTAAATTTCGAAATTCGGAAGTTATTTTTGTAAATCTTTAAAAAAATAAAATTAAAAATGCCAAAAATTCGGAGGTTTTATGCGTGGAATAAGTTCACTTCAGATTTATTTTGAATCGCATCACTAAAATTTTGATCCCTAAACTTATAAAACCAGATTATATTAGATCTTTGAACAATATAGATAACTGTTTTCACTTATATAAAAAGTTAACATGGTCTATTCGTGTTGACTAGACGTTTACGTGCAGTGGCGAAGCCAGGATTTTTACATGGGGTATTGTGGACCCTCGATTTTGAGGCGGGAATCTTTCGTGTTCATAGTACCATTTCCCTGGATCGAGTAGTTGGTACCCACGAATACAGTACTGAATATCAAGTGCACATGCACGAATAGTCTTACAATACCATCATTACATTAATAGGCCCGAAGGCATTGTTCATCCCACAGGACCTTATGGTCCGAATACAACATAAAAAGAATTTAGATAAGGCAATGGAAAGAGGCAAGGCTTGTCAATTGCCACAGCAACGACCGAGCTAAGGTCTAATATGCGCCGTCAGTTCCTTCGTTCTCCTGGTGATATGCGTACGGATCTTCCGGCTCTTCAACTCCATCAGCTGGAGGTTTGTGCGTATAGCAAGGGTGAGTACCAACCGTACTCAGCAAGCCAACACAGAATTGATGCATATGATAGGGTTATTCAAAGAACATGGCTAGGGTTATTTTTGCGTAAAGCCGCCACAATTCTTTTCACAAGCCTATCGACTAGCCAAATCAAGTTTTAATTTCGTAGTTCATTAACCCGGCGACGGTTCGTCTACCATCCATCGTGATTCCAAGGATGGCTTCCCGCCTACGGTTCGTCATGATTTTCTCGGAGTCCACCCCTTCTCGCATTCTCGAGAAGTTGATCCACCAAATAATAAAATCATCATGCAAACCCATCCCAAGATTTTTAAGTTCAAAGTCTAGCCAAGCGAAAGTCTTGTCACGATGCTCAATATCCGCGAGCACGGCTATTCGAATAGATTGATTCATTCACACTGCAGTGGATGTACACTTTACCCGTACTCCGCGACAGCCCAACAAATGAGCCTACGCCTCAACACATGAGACGGTCACGGCAAAGCCTTTCGATAACCTCACTTTGGCGACCCGCTCCATGAACTTAAGCCCTCATGCACTCTAGCCGTCCTTTTCTAGCAAGAGAGGAGTTCGGCGCACCGGGTAAGGGAAGACATTTCTAATCTTTAAGTTTAACTAACATTAGATTAATTCCACCATTCATAACAAAGGCCGCAGCCTAATTCTCATCCCATAACCACATCATAGAGAACCATCTATGCAAGGATATTGCCTCCGCTCGGCTATCTAGTCGCTAGGTCTATACCCATTCGAGAAGTACGGTTGTACGGCTCGTTTCCGGCTATCTCATGGCTCGGTCCTTAATTGACCAGGGTCGGCACTTGCCTTTTCCGGAATCCACCCAAATCATCCGGCCGCCCCAGTCTAAAACATTTGTATAGTACTTTCAATTTTCATCAAACTTAGTTCATCATGACCATGTGGCGCTTATGTCTCCACATGCCGAATCTCAACTACCTTCCCTAAGGTAGTTGCCCAAGCATAAAGCTTTTTCACGAGTCATGAGTATGCACAATCTAAGTGTAGCATGGCTAAGCGCCACGAAGTTATGCTTCGTTGTTTGTATCACATCGCGAGTTACAATGAGTAATTCTAAAGGTAATCAATAGCAAGGAATGACGTAACAAGTATGGGTAACTCTGTAAAGCATGCATGTTTAGGGTTTACAATAACATCATTTCGCAATTGGGTTCGATATGTTCAAAGGGTGTGAAGACTTGCCTTGCTCGCACGCTGGTTGAGTGAGGCCTTCCGCGTAGTCAGTGTTCACCTCTTCGGACGCTATCCGTACGTGCGAAAAGAAGGGTTGAATCCAATTAAAATTCAACAATATCAACGAAAAAGAAAGAGATCTCAAATTGATCGCGGACAGCGGATTCCAAACACAACCTCAAACTTCGGAAATCTTAAGAGTTGAATCAACGAAAAGGAGTGCAGTTAAACCGAGCGAACCATCTTGTAATTAATATGTATTTTGCACTTAAATTTGAAGATATCCTAGAATAATTAGGTTTCTAATTTTCATATCTCCCATAATTGATCTTTAATGTTGCAATTATATTTGTTAGGGTTTTTGAAATTCTAACGACAGGATAATGTCATCCATGCTTAACCAATATATAAAAAAAGTCTCATGTGAACTTCGATAACAATTTAGAGGTCGGACAATATTTGAATTCATAAAAGGAAAAATTTAATTTATAAATCATTTTCACAAAGGATTTCTTTTTGGAAGGGAAAAGAATATTATACTCATTCCTAGATAATAATATTTCAAAACCTTATTTTATATCCTAAAATATTTCCAAAATAATTTTTACCTTTACCCTAATTCCTTTACTATTTTTCTTTTCCTTATTTTTTTCTTTCTCTTTTCTTTTTCCCTTTCTTTTCTTTTTTTCCTCGCCTTCTTCCCTCCCTTTCCCCTGCTCTGTTTCCACCGACGGCCGACGGTGAGGAGAGGGCGCCGACGGCGAGGGAGGGCCGGAGCTAGGGAAAAGAGGGGCATTACACCATCTTGGGACCACGGGGTTTCATTTCCCACTCGGCCGAGAGGACCGGCGACGGCGAGGTGGTTTGGCGGTGGTGGCGCGCGTCGGCAGCAAACTCCGGCGAGGTTCCGGCCAAAGTGAGGGTCTACGAGCATCGGTGAACCCTAGGGATGCTAAAGGGGGTTTGGTTCGGCCGGGAGGCGCTGCGGCGGCGACGGCGGGGTGGCGGCGGCCGAGACAAGGGAATTCGAGGGGGCTCGTCGCCGGCGATTTTTCGGCGACCATTTGGTTCGGGAAGCTTAGGGGAAATAATACTTAGAGCACGGGGATGATAATGGTACCTTTAATTCGGGAAGAAATCGGCCGAGGGTGACGAATTTCGGAGTGTCGCACGGGCGGTCGAATTAGGGTTCTTCCGACCGAGCTCCGATCCTTCCCAAAATTCGCGCAATGCAAGTGGCTAACCTTTGGGGAAATCGGGGAAAAGCACGAGTGAGCACTGGGAAGATTTTCGGTGTTGGGGGCTGGGTCGGGAGGCTTCTTATAGGCGGTCGACGGCGAGGGCGACGCGACGGCAAGCAATGGCGCAGGCGTCGGCGGCATGGCGCGGTCGCGGGGAGGTCGTGCGCGACGTGCGGCGCTTCGCAGCGATGTGTGTGCGTACGGTGGCGCGGCGAGGACGGTGCGTGCGGATTGTACAGCGCGGCGCTCACGCGGTAGTACGGCGACGGCATGGCGACGCCTAACGCGGCGTCGGCGCCGCGACTTTGGCGACCGCGGGGTGGCGCGATCGCCGGGCGGCATGCGCACAGGACGGTGTCGTCGGGCGAGAGCACGCGTGCGCGGGCGTCCGGTACGGCGCGGCACGGCGCTCGGCGCGTGGCGCGCGCGAACGTGGCTGACGGGTTGGTCAAACACCTACTGACACGATGAACAGTGCGCTTTTCCATTTTTCCCGAATTTGAAATCCTATTTTCCATTTCCATTTCTTTTATTCCTAAAAATCCCAAATAAATCTTGGTATTCACAGAACAATTTCTAAAATTATATTTTCCACTTTTCCCTATATTTTTCTTTATATATATTTTCCATTTTTATTTTGTTTGTTCTCTTAAATTCAAGAAAATGGAATTTTGATTAAAGCCAAATTTGAAATTTCATTTCTCTTTTTCCAAAAATATTTTTTTTGTTATCCAATTCCAATTATTTATTATATTTTCCCCCATCAATTAGGGTTTAAACATTAATATATCCCCTATTTGTAATGCACCATATTATATACATATATATATCTATATGCTCCTTTCGTGGTACACACACGTTTATTTTGAAATTGTTTTCACGTGGGATTGCAAAGCTTAGGTTTTATTCCATTTTACCTCAAAGTAATTCTAGAAGAAAATCTTATATCGCTGAACCGGCAATTAAGATCGAAAAACACGATAAGAAGTAATGATTCCAAAAGTTTTTGTGAGTTCCGATTTTTACGTTCCGAATTCCACTCCTTCGATTTTCAGGATGTTACAAACCTACCCCCTAACAATAAATCTCGTCCCGAGATTTTCTTACCGATTCTTGAATAGGTGTGGATATTCTCGTCCTCGGAATTCTTCGCTCTCCCGGTAGCCTCTTCTTCGTGTGATTGCTCCATTGTACTTTGTACATGCGCCACGACTTGGTTCGTGTCTTCTTTTCTCGCTTCATCTAGTATCTTGATTGGATGCTCCGGTAGGTAAGATCACCGTGGACATGGATGGTTTCTAACGGGGCTTGCTCTTCCGGCACCGCAAACATTTCTTCAGTGCGACACGTGGAATACTGGGTGGACATCGGAGAGATTCTCGGGCGTTCAATTGGTAAGCCACTTCTCCCTCCTAGCGCTTATCAAGAATGGGCCCACGTATCGTGGTGCGAGTTTCCCTTTGACTTTGAATCTCTCGTGTTCCCCTGTAGTGGTGAGACCTTTAGATACACGTAGTCACCTTCTTTAAATTCCAATTCTCTTCGTCGGGTATCCGCGTAGCTCTTTTATCGTGATTGAGCGGCTTGTAGTCGGTCCCGGATCGGCGAACCTTTTCCTCGCCTCCCTTGATTATGTCGGCCCGAATACGGTTCGTTCACCGGTTTCGACCACATCAATGGGGTTCGACATCGGCGACCAAATAAAGCTTCGTTTGGCGACATCTTCAGACTGGCTTGATAGCTATTGTTGTAAGAGAACTCGGTGTACGTCAAGCATTTCTCCCAATCCTTGGTGAAATCCAATGCACGGCTCTCGGCATATCTTCTAGTACTTGATTCGTCCTTTCAATCCGCCCATCGGCTCAGTGGGTGATAAGCGTGCGAAAGCGAGATGACTTCCGAGTGCCTCGTGGACTTTGCTCCAAAAATGAGATGTGAATTGGGTACCACGATCCGATATAATCCTCTTTGGTACACCGTGAAGACATACAATCCTACTCATATGTAGTTCCGCTAGCTTGGCACCGTTGTAGTTAGTTTTCACGGAATAAATCGCGCTTGGTGAGCCGATCTACTATTACCCAAATGGAATCGTAACCGTCGTAGTTTTGGGTAGTCCTACTATGAAATCCATGCCTATCTCGTCCCATTTCCATTCGGGAATCTTGAGCGGCCGCAGCAAGCCCGTGGTCGTTGATGCTCGCTTTCACCCTTTGGCACACATCGCACACGGCTACGTATTCGGCTACATCTCTCTTCATATTGGGCCACCGGTATTCTCCTTTCAAATCCTGGTACATTTTCGTGCTTCCGGGATGTAACAAATATGTCGACTCGTGGGCTTCTTTTAAGATCAATCCTCTCAAACCGCCTCGCTCGTGCACGCAGATTCTTTTCTTGTACCTCGGATTCCCCTGTCGTCTACTGCGAAAATTCCTTAGCGCGTCCAATGCCATGCGTTCCTTGATTTCTGGGTTTCCTCATTCCCTTTTTGGGCTTCTTCTATTTGAGTCCTCGAAGGGGTTGGATTTCCAGTGAGTGTACTTCTCCGTGAGGAATCGGGTGCGATTAAGTCGAGCCATTTCTTCTTTGGAGCTCATTAGCCATACCTTTCAATCCCATGTGGTTGCATTGGGCTTTGCAGCTCACCGCATCGGCCACTACATTTGCCTTGCCGGGATGGTAATGGATTCCTAGATCGTAATCCTTGATCAACTCCAACCATCGCCTCGTCGTAGATTGAGATCAGCCGAGTAAAGAAATATTTTAGGCTCTTGTGATCGGTATACACATCACGGTGGTTCCCGATCGATAGTGTCTCCGATCTTCAATGCGTGTACAACCGTGGCTAATTCCAGGTCGTGTGTGGGATAATTCTCTTCGTGGGGTCGTAACTGTCGCGAGGCATACGCTACGACCTTCCCATCCTGCATTAATACTCCTCCTAATCCTTGCCTGGATGCATCACAGTACATCATGAAGTCCTTCCGGTTGTCGGGTAAGGTCAAGATTGGGGCAGTGGTTAACTTTTCTTTTAATTGGTCGAAGGCTTTTTGGCACTTCTCATTCCACTCAAACTTCTTTTCCTTCTTCAGGAGTTGAGTCATAGGTCGGGCTACAGTGGAAAACCCTTCGATAAACCGTCGGTAATAACCGGCCAAGCCCAAGAAACTCCGAACTTCCGTCACTGACTTGGGTGCCTTCCATCCCGTAACGGCTTCGACCTTGGCGGGGTCTACCGCTACTCCTCCGACTGAAACCACGTGGCCAAGAAAAGCGACTTCCTTGAGCCAGAACTCGCATTTGCTGAACTTTGCATACAGTTGGTGCTCTCGTAGCTTTTCCAGTACGAGTCGTAGATGCTCCGTGTGTTCCTCGTCGTTCTTGGAGTAGATAAGTATATCGTCGATGAATACCACTACGAATTTGTCCAGGTATTCCATGAATACCTTGTTCATCAGGTTCATAAAGTATGCAGGGGCATTGGTCAATCCAAAGGACATCACGGTGAACTCGTATAAGCCGTAACATGTAGAGAACGCCGTCTTAGGAATATCTCCGGCTCTAATCTTCAACTGATGATATCCTGACCGTAGATCAATCTTTGAGAACACCTGCGCACCTTTAAGTTGATCGAATAGGTCGTCGATTCGAGGTAGCGGATACTTATTCTTGATAGTTACTTCATTCAGCGATCGGTAGTCCACACACATTCTCATACTCCCATCCTTCTTTTTGACGAAGAGTACTAGGGCTCCCCAGGGAGAAGAGCAGGGGCGTACAAATCCCTTCTCTTGTAGTTCTCTTATTTGCTTCTTGAGTTCCTCTAACTCGTTGGCTGGCATTCGATAAGGTCTCTTGGATATGGGGGCAGTACCAGGCATTAGATCGATGATAAACTCTACGTCGCGATCCGGGGGCATTCCGGGCAATTCCTCGGGAAACACATCCGGGTATTCTTGTACTACTGGCATTCCACCTAGGGGTAGCATGGTGAACACTCCCGCAGCTTGCTCACATAGCTTTGGGTTTTGATCCATAGTTATGCTCATCGGTGATCCCCACGGGGTGGATACCGTGACTTCCTTCGATGCAGTCTATAATTCCATTATTTTTGGTCAACCAATCCATTCCGAGTATGACATCTATGGTTTGGGGCGATAACACCATAAGGTTTAAGAGAAACACCACGTCTCTAATCCGTATGGGCACATTAATGCAGGCATGGGGTACGGTTATGTCTCCCCAGTGAGTGTACCAACATAGGCCTCTTAAGTGCTACTTGGTGTAGGTGGTGTTGTTTGCTTACTTGGGAAGATATGAATGAATGCGAGGCTCCGAATCGAATAAAACTTTAACGGTGCGAGTTGATAGAGAACATACCCATCAATACGCTCCGGGTCCTCCCGAGCTTCTTCCGCCCGCACATGATTCACCCGACCACGTTGAAACCCGGTGGCAGCCTCGTTGGGTAGCGGGGTCCCGATGACCTCGTCCGTCGCGAGGGTGGGGTTCCTCGGACGGGCGTTGCATTGGCGCTAGTGCGCACGGGGGCGTTGCGTGGTTTTGGGCAGCTATTGGAGTAGTGCCCGAATTCTCCGCAATTGAAACACTCACATTCCTTCTTCCGGAGCGGCTAGGGTTGGTGTGGGCGTACGGCCGAGGTGTAGCCGACTGTTGACATGGTCGGAAGCGGGAGAACGTCCGGTTGCCGGAACATTTGGCTTCCATCCGACGGGGTGGCTCCCTTGGGGCGTTGTGGCGTTCCCCGAAATGGGCGAGCCATAGCGAGCCTCCTCTTGCGGTTATTGTCTACCACCTTTTGGTCATGCTCAAGTCGGACGACCTTGTTGATGAGGCTTTGGAACCGGTGTGATCCCGCCCGATCATTGGTCCCCTCGGTTCGTCATTTAGTCCCTCAATGAATTTGTCTATCTTTTCTTCTTCGTCCCAGTCCTTGGTGGCGTAACGGCAAGCTGGGTGAACTTGTTCGAGATATTCTTGTACGAGGTGTTCCCTTGACGCAGCTGCGCGAACTCGTTTTCTTCATCCTCACCACTGCAGTGCACGAAATTCTCACGGAACGCAGCCGTGAATTCCTCCCATGTTGGTTCGCCGGCGTCTTCAGCTCGTGTCTCCTTGTAGGTGTCCCACCGATCACTTGCGGGGCCCTCCACCGGTTAGTAGCGAAGACAACTCTATCCGCTTCTCGGACTCGACGAGGGTTAGCTTCTTCTCTATCACTCTTAGCCAATCTTCAAGATCCATAGGTTCTTCACCGTGGAAAAAGTGGGCGGCTTAGCTCTCATGAATTCTCCCGGACTCGATCCTCCTCGACCTCCTTGATTATTAGCAATCGCTTGGAGTAGCCGGGTGCGCAAAGCCATGACCTCCGCCGGGTGGAGGGTTGGGTTCCGGCGGGTTCTCGTTGGTTGCTGCGGCCTGCGGCGATGTGCCATCCGAAGAAGGTAGATGAATTAAGAGATCGGACTAGTTTAGGTTATAGTTCCCAGGGGGATTTTTCTTCAAGTTCTTTTGAATGATCTTCAATCAACAGACAGGGTGAAATAATAATAAGCTTACGAATTAAGACACCGCAAAGCGATGCTCAGGTTCATCATATTACATAAGGGGGTACACGGACTGTACACACACAGTCCTTCATGCCAGGATAGCAATAATAATTATATCGTCCAACTACATCAACTAATTAAGGGGAAATAGGAAGTGCTGCCGAGCCGGGAAGGTCCTCCCGCCTAGTCATCCATCCATCCGCAAGAGCCGGCGCCGGAAGTGGGTGGTCCGTCGAAGCAAACCGAAGTCCCCATGGCTCGGAGGTGGTGGCCTCGGAGTCACGCCGAATCTTCCGACTCGGTGGCCGCGTACTCTTGCGAGCGGTCTGGCGGGTGAGGGGGCCTCCCGTGTGAGTCAGGCGACGAGGGGGAGCTTCCTCCTCCATTGAGTCGGTGTCGCTAGACTCCCATTTGATCTCCATGGGCTCTGCCTCAGACTCCGTGTCGGTGTAGATCGGATGGGGTTACCTCTCTCCGATCCCGGCTCGGAAGGCGACTGACGGAGCTCGGGGTGGGTCCCATGGATGTGGCGAAGTGGGGTCTATCGGGTATGGTGCGGGCTCGTGCTCAACATAAAGCTTGCTCCATCATAGCTTGAAAAGTATCTAAGCTTGCTGGAGTCATAAGGTAATAGTGGTCGGGCACGGGGGCATGAGGTGATGGTACGGGCTCGGTGGAAGTACTGCGGCGTAGACGGGACGAGTGCGCATGCTTCTCTAGCCGGTTGATCTGTCTTGCTCTTTCGAGCCGCTCTTCCAGCTCTACGAGCTTCCCCACGGGCCATATAGCGGTCCGAGAGTTGCTCATACTGGGCACCATTGGCTGCGGTGAGTCTCCGCATGTTTATCTCGGTCTTCACAGCCTTGGTGGCTGTTGACCGATCATTGAGGCGTGATCGCGATCGTTGATTTCGAGCGGGGCCTCCTCGTAATGCGTCGTCTGTCTCCGCCCAACGGGATAGACGCGTGACCATCGGGTTGTAGCAGCAAGGGGTAGCCTCCACGGTGCGATCGGGTTGTCCTCTTCGCGATAAGGATGATGCACGAACTCGTCATTGTGAGTTCGGCACGGTGTTCCGCATTAAGGCGAAGGAAGGCCTCGCGAGCCGCATCCCGAATAGCCGTTCGCTAGGTCCCGGTGGTAGCGAGTGTGGAAGCGTAAGATGTCTCACTTCCCATGCGGGCTTCTATGGATACGGCCGCCTCCCAGGCCGGATACACTTCGGAGCCATGCCTTTTGGTGTGATAGGTGGGTGGTTCCGGTACCTCAAGCACCATAGTAGGGACCGAAGTTGTACCACGAACCCCTCGTCTCGCGGAATAGTGACTTCCCGTGTTCCGTCGTGGTTTGACATCGCTTTTATAGGCAACTTGGGGTTAGCGGGAGAGAGCTATCATAATCATTTGGTAAAAAAATACGGATGTAGAAAAGGTATATTTGTATTTTCGGAAATATTAGTTTAAAACTGATCCTATTGTAGGGATATTTCCCTTTAGCCATCTAGTTAGGGGTAGGGCGCCATTTGGTCTTAGCCTACGGTCGCATGGCTCGATACCAGCTCTGTGGACCCCGATTTTGAGGCGGGAATCTTTCGTGTTCATAGTATCATTTCCTGGATCGAGTAGTTGGTACCCACGAATACAAGATCGAATATCAAGTGCACATGCACGAATAGTCTTACAATACCATCATTACATTAATAGGCCCGAAGGCATTGTTCATCCCACAGGACCTTATGGTCCGAATACAACATAAAAACAGAATTTAGATAAGGCAGCGGAAAGAGGCAGCGGCTTGTCAATTGCCACAGGCAACGACCGGAGCTAAGGTCTAATATGCGCCGTCAGTTCCTTCGTTCTCCTGGTGATATGCGTACGGATCTTCCGGCTCTTCAACTCCATCAGCTGGAGGTTTGTGCGTATAGCAAGGGTGAGTACCAACCGTACTCAGCAAGCCAACACAGAATTGATGCATATGATAGGGTTATTCAAAGAACATGGCTAGGGTTATTTTTGCGTAAAGCCGGTTTTCACAATTCTTTTCACAAGCCTATCGACTAGCCAAATCAAGTTTTAATTTCGTAGTTCATTAACCCGGCGACGGTTCGTCTACCATCCATCGTGATTCCAAGGATGGCTTCCCGCCTACGGTTCGTCATGATTTTCGGGAGTCCACCCCTTCTCGCATTCTCGAGAAGTTGATCCACCAGCGAATAAAATCATCATGCAAACCCATCCCAGCATTTTTAAGTTCAAAGTCTAGCCAAGCGAAAGTCTTGTCACGATGCTCAATATCCGCGAGCACGGCTATTCGAATAGATTGATTCATTCACACTGCAGTGGATGTACACTTTACCCGTACTCCGCGACAGCCCAACAAATGAGCCTACGCCTCAACACATGAGACGGTCACGGCAAAGCCTTTCGATAACCTCACTTTGGCGTACCCGCTCCATGAACTTAAGCCCTCATGCACTCTAGCCGTCCTTTTCTAGCAGTGAGAGGAGTTCTGGCGCACCCGGGGTAAGGGAAGACATTTCTAATCTTTAAGTTTAACTAACATTAGATTAATTCCACCATTCATAACAAAGGCCGCAGCCTAATTCTCATCCCATAACCACATCATAGAGAACCATCTATGCAAGGATACTGCCTCCGCTCGGCTATCTAGTCGGCTAGGTCTATACCCATTCGAGAAGTACGGTTGTCGGCTCGTTTCCGGCTATCTCATGGCTCGGTCCTTAATTGACCAGGGTCGGCACTTGCCTTTTCCGGAATCCACCCAAATCATCCCGCCCAGTCTAAAACATTTGTATAGTACTTTCAATTTTCATCAAACTTAGTTCATCATGACCATGTGGCGCTTATGTCTCCACATGCCGAATCTCAACTACCTTCCCTAAGGTAGTTGCCCAAGCATAAAGCTTTTTCATAGAGTCATGAGTATGCACAATCTAAGTGTAGCATGGCTAAGCAGTTTACCGAAGTTATGCTTCGGTTGTTTGTATCACATCGCGAGTTACAATGAGTAATTCTAAAGGTAATCAATAGCAAGGAATGACGTAACAAGTATGGGTAACTCGTAAAGCATGCATGTTTAGGGTTTACAATAACATCATTTCGCAATTGGGTTCGATATGTTCAAAGGGTGTGAAGACTTGCCTTGCTCGCACGCCGGTTGAGTGAGGCCTTCCGCGTAGTCGTGTTCACCTCTTCGGACGCTATCCGTACATGCGAAAAGAAGGGTTGAATCCAATTAAAATTCAACAATATCAACGAAAAGAAAGAGATCTCAAATTGATCGCGGACAGGATTCCAAACACAACCTCAAACTTCGGAAATCTTAAGAGTTGAATCAACGAAAAGGAGTGCAGTTAAACCGAGCGAACCATCTTGTAATTAATATGTATTTTGCACTTAAATTTGAAGATATCCTAGAATAATTAGGTTTCTAATTTTCATATCTCCCATAATTGATCTTTAATGTTGCAATTATATTTGTTAGGGTTTTTGAAATTCTAACGACAGGATAATGTCATCCATGCTTAACCAATATATAAAAAGTCTCATGTGAACTTCGATAACAATTTAGAGGTCGGACAATATTTGAATTCATAAAAAGGAAAAATTTAATTTATAAATCATTTTCACAAAGGATTTCTTTTTGGAAGGGAAAAGAATATTATACTCATTCCTAGATAATAATATTTCAAAAACCTTATTTTATATCCTAAAATATTTCCAAAATAATTTTTACCTTTACCCTAATTCCTTTACTATTTTTCTTTTCCTTATTTTTTTTCTTTCTCTTTTCTTTTTCCCTTTCTTTTCTTTTTTTCCTCAGCTTCTTCCCTCCCTTTCCCCTGCTCTGTTTCCACCGACGGCCGACGGTGAGGGAGGGGGCGCCGACGGCGAGGGAGGGCCGGAGCTAGGGAAAAGAGGGGCATTACACCATCTTGGGACCACGGGGGTTTCATTTCCCCACTCGGCCGAGAGGACTGGCGACGGCGAGGTGGTTTGGCGGTGGTGGCGCGCGTCGGCAGCAAACTCCAGCGAGGTTCCGGCCAAAGTGAGGGGTCTACGAGCATCGGTGAACCCTAGGGATGCTAAAGGGAGTTTGGTTCGGCCGGGAGGCGCTGCAGCGTCTTGGCGACGGCGGGGTGGCGGCGGCCGAGACAAGGGAATTCGAGGGCTCGTCGCCGGCGATTTTCGGCGACCATTTGGTTCGGGAAGCTTAGGGAAATAATACTTAGAGCACGGGGATGATAATGGTACCTTTAATTCGGGAAGAAATCGGCGAGGGTGACGAATTTCGGAGTGTCGCACGGGCGATCGAATTAGGGTTCTTCCGACCGAGCTCGATCCTTCCCAAAATTCGCGCAATGCGGTGGCTAACCTTTGGGGAAATCGGGGGAAAAGCACGAGTGAGCACGGGGAAGATTTTCGGTGTTGGGGGCTGGGTGCAGGGAGGCTTCTTATAGGCGGTCGACGGCGAGGGCGACGCGACGGCGGCAGAATGGCGCGGCGTCGGCGGCATGGCGCGGTCGCGGGGAGGTCGTGCGCGACGTGCGGCAAGCTCGGCCGATGTGTGTGCGTACGGTGAGCGCGGCGAGGACGGTGCGTGCGGGCACAGCGCGGCGCTCACGCGGGCGATGGCGACGGCATGGCGGCAGCCTAACGCGGCGTCACGGGCGACTTCGGCGACCACGGGGTGGCGCGGCCATCGCGGGGGCATGCGCGGCGGGACGGTGTCGTCGGCGAGAGCACGCGTGCGCGGGCGTCTGTACGGCGCGGCACAGGCGCTCGGCGCGTGGCGCGCGCGAACGTGGCTGACGGGTTGGTCGAACACCTACTAACGCGATGAAGAGTGCGCTTTTCCATTTTTCCCAAATTTGAAATCCTATTTTCCATTTCCATTTCTTTTATTCCTAAAAATCCCAAATAAATCTTGGTATTCACGAACAATTTCTAAAATTATATTTTCCACTTTTCCCTATATTTTTCTTTATATATATTTTCCATTTTTATTTTGTTTGTTCTCTTAAATTCAAGAAAATGGAATTTTGATTAAAGCCAAATTTCAAATTTCATTTCTCTTTTTCCAAAAATATTTTTTTATCCAATTCCAATTATTTATTATATTTTCCCCCATCAATTAGGGTTTAAACATTAATATATCCCCTATTTGTAATGCACCATATTATATACATATATATATCTATATGCTCCTTTCAGGGTACACACACGTTTATTTTGAAATTGTTTTCACCGGCTGGGATTGCAAAGCTTAGGATTTTATTCCATTTTACCTCAAAGTAATTCTAGAAGAAAATCTTATATCGCTGAACTGGCAATTAAGATCGAAAAACACGATAAGAAGTAATGATTCCAAAAAGTTTTTGTGAGTTCCGATTTTTACGTTCCGAATTCCACTCCTTCGATTTTCAGGATGTTACAGGTATGCCGAATCAAAAAATCTATATGCAAACCGGTAAAAATTATTTAGCAATTCGGTAAAGTTTCAAAGAAATTGTCCAACAATTCGATACATAACTACTAAATGGCATAATAAGTCTTAAATTAAATTACAAATAGTTTAAAATAGCACATTGATAGAGGTAAACTATGATAGAACACTATTTTTTGGGTCTACGCTTTTTTATAGCCATAAAAGTATTGAGTACATTAATTTCATCCACATCTTCCAAAATGTCTCTCTCAATGAACATGACAAGGCAATTATCCAAGAGACTATCACTCATCTTATTTCTTCACTTGGTTTTGATAAAATCCATACTAGAAAAGCTCTTTCAACACTTGCAGTCGCCACAGGTAGAAGCAATACTATTTTGAGAATCAAATAAACCAAATCATAAACTTTGTGATTATTTGTTTTCACTAACTTAACTGAGAGGTCAACAAGATTTTCTAGGCCACTGAATCTATCATCTTGTCTCATGACATCAATATAGGTATCAAGTTGCAATTCTAGCCTTAGCAATTCAGAGCCAAATATGTCCTTAGGATAGAATTCAGCAAGTTGGCGTACCTTCTGTGCATCAAATGATGCAAATGAATTGGAAGGGTTGAGGGCAGACATACAATAACTTGCAATAGGCAACCTTTTCACCTGGATCATGTGGAAGGAAATTGATATCAAAACCTGGTGGTGGCGGTGATGACGGTGGCGGTGGCGGTACATCTCCAATTGGTTCTAAAGATGGAGTAGGTGATGTAGGAGTGGCTACATTTGCCGTGGTACAAACAACTTCTTCAATTACTCTCTTCGCCTTGCTTTTGCTCTTCATTTTCTTTTGCACCACGGGAGATAAAGCTAAAGCACGTTTTTTGCATCATGCTTTCGAAACATTGAAGCAATGTCTCCATCCCTCTTCTTCATAGTTCACAATTCACAAATTCTACAAGCAAATCACAGATCCTATCAATTTAGGGATTTTGCCAACTAAATGCATGACCAAATCACATGATTTTCAATCCACATTAACAAATAAAACCAATTTCGGATGGGGATTTACTCACTTTCAGTCGAGCAGTCACTGGAGAGTGGAGGGGAGGGGAGGCCGTGGCGCTGAGCCGGCCGGACAAGCCGATGTCGCGTTGCCGCCGGGATGGGAGCAGGGGCCGCGTCGCCAGGAGTGCAGGGCCGCGCCGGCCCGCCGGCGCCGAGAGCGAGCCACGAGCCGCGCGCCGCGCGGCGCCGGAGCCGCAGCGCCCGCGCCACCGGGAGGAGGGGTCGCGCCGGGCGCCGGGAGCCGCTGCGCCCGCGCCGTCGGGAGGGAGAGGGGCCGCGCCGGTGCCGTGAGTGAGCCGCGCGTCGCGCCGGCGCCGCAGCCGCTCGCCACGTGCCTGCAGCCGCCTCGCCGCGCGTCGCCGGGAGCCAAGCCGCTACCGCTCGCTAGGGTTTCGCGCACGGGCAAGGAATAGTTTTTTCTTTTTTTTCTTATTGGGCTGGGGTATTATTTTTGTTGGGCTGAGGTATGGCACATCATACCCGTACAACCCATTGGATCCGCCCTGTTTACGTGACAAAAACTAGCTAAGTGCTTGCTCTCCCTCCCTTTTCTCGAAGGCAGATGTCTTGCAGCTATTGCGGTTGTCGAGGATGGAGCTGAGCCCACTTTTATGGGGTCCATATTTTTTCACGTTGTGATAGTAAATAAATAAATTTGAACAAGTGACACCGAATTATGATAATGCAAGTAGGGCTCACACTAGCTATAACTTATGTACTAGTAATTATTAAATTTGAATTATGGAATTACATTAAGAAAACATTAAATGAGAGTTGAAAACGGGTACAGCTTCGTATCTATTAATTCTGATGTTTATAATTACTAAATATAAAAAGTTAAGGTTGAGCCTCTAAACCGAGTAAAACTATGTTAAGAATTTTAGAAAATACTATATTAAGATAAGATAAATTGATAAACTATACTAGATACAACTTTATATTTATTAACTATTATAAGGCCATGTCGTTTTATGACTTGTAGATTGTTAAGTTAAATTTTGATAATTATTAAATTAATAAGAAAACAAAATCAAGACATCAAAAAGAGTATAACGACTAAGTACTAATCAATTCTGAACTCCAAATTTATTAAACATAAATAATTATGGTTAAGAATCCAAACAAAATATAAATTTGTATTTACTAAATATGAATTTTGCATTATTTAGGGAAAAGAACAAAATTAGGACTCCATAACAAGTACAATGTATTTATTAATTATAAATTTGATAATTATTAAATCAAGACTAACAAAAAGTATTATAGTTGATTCTATCAATAATTTTGTAATTACTAAGTTTAAATCGAGGAAGTATTAACAAAATTATATATAGATAATGGATAAAATCTGTCATTTGTTTCAACAGAAGCTATAACCATTTGTTGCAAAATTCTTAGCTCTAAACCTAGTAATATGAACCGTTGGACTTATTTGTATGCATGAATATATAGATTTGACCATTGATTCCGGTATGATTGGTGGCATACTTACGCTTCTAGTTATAGACTTGTAGCTCGACGAGCTGAGAGCCTGAGACGGCTAGTGAACGGTGATTCGGTCGCGCGCGCGCGCGCGTCCTGCAACTTGCACCACATAACAAGGGAGTGGCTGTACCTGTACGTAGCCCCGGTCAGAGTCTTCCCGGCGGAAAAAACTGGTGCGATTAATACTGCAAATTTGGCCGTGATCGCCCTCGCTCCAATACCCCTGCCACGACCGGCACCACGCCGTGTGTGTGGACGCGCCCGCGCGGCACGGCACGGCTAAAAGTCGCACGCTAGCTATAAAGAGGAAACGACGCGCGCGCGCACGCTGGCTGAAGCGATGGATCGTCTCGGCGGCATCAGGCTGCGGAGGCCAGTGCCGTCGATCGGCAACACGGCGCCCGCGGGGGAGACGGGGATGAGCGAGACGAAGAAGGCAGCGGCGGCGGCGGCGGAGGAGTCGCTGGAGGAGCCGGTGAGCCCGGCGGGGCGGCTGTTCCGGGAGCCGCACTTCAGCTGCTACATCGTGTGCTCGTTCGGCGTCGCCAAGCCGGTCGACCTGCCCGCCGTCCGCGCCGGGATCGAGGCCACCCTCGCGCGCCACCCGCGCTTCTGCAGCATCCAGGTACGACGTATACTGAGCACGCGCTCGATCGGCCGGCGCCGGCATCGCATTCGATCGGCCTGTGCACACACTGCACGCTACCAACTGTCATATGATGCATCGAAAGGATTTTTTTTTTCTACATGCAAGCTTGTGTGGTTCTCGTTTTGCATTTGCACTTGCACCACCAACGCTGTTTGTGTCTTTTTGTCAAGTGGGAAAATGAGCACAGGAAACGACACAATCAGTAGTGGGCATGGCCGACTGACGAGTAATCCATTCATGGCCGTATATATGCGATCCTAACCGTTTCTCTTTTATTCTTCTGACCTTTCGTCGTTCTTTAGATCGGCGAACATCGCCAGCCAAGCTAATTGCGTGTAGCTCTGGCAGCTTGAGTTCGAGAATTACTCCTTTTGTTTACCAGGTCGTGTAGTCATCGGCTACTCATTAACCAAGAAAATCACAGACACGTTAGAAGACCTTGTGCGGTCTTTGTGGAAGGGAACTTGGAAATAGCTAGACTCGTTACTATTTGTGGAAAAGTTGAACCTCCAAGAAGATTCGATGGATTAATTATAACAGTTCGGATTAATCAGGTCGTAGGCCGGAAGTTAGTTAAGCAAGCTTGTTGGGAACAACTTAATTAACTGCGATAGTTTCAGTGAACTGTTTCGATGGGCAGCATGCAGCGTTGTGCGTACGCAGCCGTCGCAGCGTATACCCTCATCCTATGGAAGCAGAATATCTCCACAGGAAAACAGAATACCTTAGAGCAAATTTTATAACAGACATGACTATTATCTATAATTTTATTCATTTCATCAACTAATTAATTAGAAAATAGCATATAATATATATGGTCTCCAATACAATATAACTATTTAATTTATTTGAATCACTTGCATCCAATCAATAACACTCTTTTCTTTTTTTCTTCTTTGGAGTTTATGCCGTCTAAAAAAACTTAATCAATGAGGAGATGTGACCCATAGTACAATGTATCTAAACTTTTTTTATTCAAATTTATTATATTAGGAGAATCATATCATTTAGGTTGAGTTTATTTTTTTTACGAATTGAATATATGATATATATGCTTATAGTACTGTCATGATATGAAAGGGACCGGACGGTAGAGTACCTAAATTTAATTTGTGCATATCACGAGCTAGCTTTCCAGGTTCCATTTCGCTCGTGTCGGGCTCAATCAGAAGTCGAATGAAATGAGGGCATGTCATAGTCTGCTTTTACGTATAAATTGTAATCAAATCTAGATCTACGATTACGTGAATAATATTTAAATAATACGATTACATGAATAATATTTGAATAAATCAATATGTTTTTATTTTAGTTCAAATTTAAAAGTTTAAACTATTATAATTTAACATACAAACATCAACAAATTTATTTGAAGTGTGAAGTGAATTCGCAAGGGACAAACTTTGGATGTCTCAGTCCCCGCTCTACGGTTCAAAATACCGGGGGCACAGAGCCAGGGACCAATTGCTGAGGATATGGATTTATTTTAAATATTTAAATTCAAAACTTTTTGAGGGTGTTTTACCGATAAAAAAATTCAAAATTTTAAATTTGAATGTTTGTACAACAAGTTCTTGTAACCAGTCGATTGTCAGTCTAACCCAGATAACCAGCGCTCCAATCTTCCAATCTTCTGTTGTTATCCTTCATGAAGACTAGAGCAAACATTCAGTCAAAAAAATAGCATAACAACAGAATTGTGTGAAAAAACTAAAAACGTAGATCATTTCTAATGAAAGCTTGGAACTGGGGCTTTACGTTTGCTTTTTTAAAAAAAAAGGGAAAAAACTTGATATAGCCTAACTAGAACAAACTAATGTAATTTTGCATGTAAAGCTACTTCAAATTAAAATTTGAAGGTAGAATTGCATTTGATGTATCTATGTTTTCATATATAACTATATTCTATATTCTACATTGCTTCCCTACTATCTCAATATATAAAATAATTTTTTGACACGACAGTATCATATGCTATTTAATATAACATATATTTTTGGGATAAAAGTTTTCATACGAAAGTTTGACCGAAAATTTTTAGATGGAAGTTTTCATAAAGAAAATGTGCACTGGGGAATTCGCAATCCATAATGCATATGATAAGATAAATTTGATGAAAAATAATTTTTATATAAAATGGATCCAGGTGTTGGACGAGCTGGATAAGAGCGCGAAGCCCAAGTGGGTCCGGACCAAGGTGAACTTGGACGACCACATCATCGTCCCGGACCTGGGCCCCACCGACACGTCGGCCGACACGGAGAAGGCCGTGGAGGACTACGTGTCGTCCCTGTCCACGTCGTCCATGGCCATGGACCACTCCCGCCCGCTCTGGGAGCTCCACGTCCTCGGCTTCCCCACCGCCGAGGCCGCCGCCACTGTCGCGCTCCGCATGCACCACTCCCTCGGCGACGGCGTCTCTCTGCTCTCCCTCCTCATCGCCTGCACCCGCCGCGCCGACGACCCGGCCGCGCTCCCGGCGCTTCCGTCCGCCGGCCGGCGCGCGGGCCCGGTATACGCGCTGCCCCGCCCGCCGCTCGCCGCGGGCGCACTCGCGCTGGCCGGGTGGGTCCTTTCTTACCTCGTGCTCGCTTGGCACACGGTGGTGGATGTGGTCTGCTTCACCCTGACGGCGGCGTCGCTCATGGGCGACGCGCGCACGGTGCTCAAGGGCGAGGAGGGCGCCGAGTTCCGGCCCAGGCGCTTCGTGAACCGAACGCTCAGCCTCGACGACGTCAAGAACATCAAGAACGCCATGGGATGCGTACGCTCAAAAAACTCATCTCACCAGTCACGTTACTTCTGAATTTCTGAAAGATCAAGCACATACTGATGAGATTTCGCATGCAGACTGTAAATGATGTGCTGGTTGGACTGAGCTCTGCATCATTGTCCCGGTATTATTTCCGGAGAACAGGTGAGGCTGTGACCACTGAACAGTAGTATTATCTGATAGATCACCATATTAGTGTGTCAGAAAATCAGCATTTTGAGACAGTTGGGTAGAAACAGACATTTGTTGCAACTTTCGATGTTCAGGTGAAAGTGATGGAAAGAACATCAAGGTGCGAACTGCTCTTATGGTCAACTTAAGGGCAACGCCTGGACTACATGTAAGCCACAAACTTGTATCCTCTTTGATGAGTTCGAGCTAATAAAGAAAAGATTATCCCTCATATATATCATTATAATTCAGAGCTGGACTTAATTATTATTGTTGGTCTGATCAGGAACTGGCCATAATGATGGAATCTGGCAAGAACAACGGCGTGAAATGGGGGAACCAGTTCGGCTACATCATACTGCCATTCCACCTAGCCAAGCACGACGACCCTCTGGAGTATGTCCGGAAAGCGATCAAGGTTACCCGCAGGAAGAAGAGCTCCATGGAGGCGATCTTCACCTACTGGAGCGCTGACATGGTAGTCAAAATTTTCGGCATCAAGGTACTCGTCCTCCCAAATATAAGCATTCTGGGACATCACAAATGATCGTGCTTCTATCAGTAGTACTGTAGTATAGTAGTCGATACGTGTGACGTGTGCCATTCGTATGCGTCATCGATTGCTGGTGAGATCATCATCATCATCATGTGACAGAAATCAAAAGCGTTTGAGGGCATATGTAATCTTCGCGGTTCATGATTCAGCAGCATTGGATGGTCTCTCAGTCTCTGACTGATTCTTGTACTACAGGCGGCAGCTTCGCTCTGCTACGGAATGTTCTCCAACACCACCCTGTCGTTCTCCAACCTTGCAGGGCCGAGCGAGCAGATAGTGTTCTGCGGCAACCCGATCGTCTACATCTCCCCAACCAGCTACGGCCACCCGCATGTAAGTATTATCCTCATCAAGAATCAGGCTGCGTCACCTCCAGAATATGCAATTCTGAAGAGTCTGATGAACCATTTGGGTTTGGGTGTGCATGCACAGGCCTTGACAATGCATTGGCAGAGCTACATGAACACTGTCAAGCTAGCCCTTGCTGTAGATGAAACACAGTTTCCAGATGCTCATGAGCTACTGGATGACTTCACCGAGTCTATGAGGCTCATCCGGGAGGCAGCTTCAAGAGGGACAGACAAAGCACAGGATGGTCCTTACTCCTTAGAGTAGAAATGTAGAATATAGGCAAAAGAAAATTGCTGAAGATGCTTGCTGTATTGTAATTCTGAGTTCAATTCTTTGTAAAGGATAGAAGGATCTATACCAAATCAAAGTATGGAAGGAAGAAGAAGAATGTATCTCAAGGGGAAAAGGAAGAAGAGTATACAGAAACAGGTATTCTCATACTGTTTGTTATACAGAAATTACACCTCCACTATCCGCAAAATTCCTCCCTTTGACCCTTGCCATATAGAGACGATATGAGAGCTGCTCATATTCAAGTATTCAGAGAACAGTTGTCGATCCATATAATACAGCAGAACAATTAGACAGAAAGTCAGAAACTATTCTATATCTTTGTTTATTCGGTTTTGCATAAATCGTGGTGACATATTTTTGGTCAAATCGCAGTCGATTCTTTTTGCCTTGGGTTTAGGCGGAGACTCCTTCTTGTTTGTGCATTATACCCCAGCGTGTTAGATCTGGACTATGAGAAGAAAACATGGTTGAATACAGTGCGAGCGATGAGTAACGAAGAGCATACCCCTACACGCTAAGCTAAATAACCATGCAAACATTTATTACATATTTATATAAAAATTACAATGTAATTAAGTATTGAAAATTATAGTGTAAGTTTTAAAAATTATAATGTAATTATAATGTAATTGTAGTGTAAGTTATAAAAATTACAGCGTAAACCCATGTAAGAAAAATCTGACTATTTTTTGACCGTCATAATTATACTTACTTCATTCTTTTTTTTTGAGTTATACATTTTCGCATGAATTCCTAGCTACGGGATGACTCATGACTCTCTTGACTGAACCTGAAGCTCCATTATTGTGCATGAAACTAGTCTCATTTCAAGCGTCGATCAATAAACTCTTGGATGTACAACTGCTGCTAGTTTATGACAGCTCTTGTCAACTTGGATGATGCAATGATTGAAATGGCATTGCTAATTTAAAAGGAATTGGACTTGTATATGACGTTTGCTTTCGTCTTCTCTCCACCAACCTTTTCTGCACAGCTTACGCACGTGCGCTACATGGCCACTTGCAGTTAGGAATATTGCTTTTGCTAATCGAAATATCGAACCACACATCGTTGCACCGACAGAACAAGGCATCCTGGCAGCATCGCCCTCTTAACTCAAGAAATGGAGCAAAAAATACAGTTGATCCTGCTTACCGACACATGTTATTATGTCCAACCAAAGGTTGTTAGATGGTATCCAGCTGAACTAACAGATTGGATCTTAGCTGCGCAGCTAGCTAGCTTATTTTTTTGGGGAAAGAAAAGGCTCAAGAAAGTGATCGATGTCTTATTGTATTACATGGACAGTCTGATACATATTATGTCCCTTTACACTATGAAGTGTTCAGCACCATCTCCGACGAATGATGCTTAACACCTAATGCTGCGTAAAAATTCAATACATAATCACTAATGAGTTCCAGATTGATGGACAGTGTCGCTAATCGAGATGAGACAGAACATGCTTGCATGTGCAGACCTGTATATGACTATTTTGGAAGACCCATGTTGGCACAGTACAAGCCTTGCTATACTCGGATTTGTGGTGTGCTCCATCTTCAAGCATATCCCGGATTTTATGTAACAACAGCTTAAAGTTGAAACGAAAATATCTAGTGTGTGTTTCTGGGTAGCTTTATAAATCCAGAGTTCGCTAAAGAATCTAGACACAAAACTTACAGTAGCAAACAGAAAAGAGCAGGACATGGCGCATTGCAATTTCTGGATCTGGACTGAACCACATGATACTATGATAATCAAGGGAAGCTCAGAGGCCTGGAGGACAGAGCAGGAGAGGAGAGACACATGCAGGGCTAGATATACCTTGACTGGATAGCATTTCTTGCCACCTTCTCTGAGTTCTTTCTAGCCATGTGTGTGCTGGTTGGTTCCAGATCTAATAGTGACAGTGCGTGCTCACAACTCACAAGGCCACCAGCCCACCAACCAGAATATCATAAGCACGAGCTGCATCCATCCATCAAGTTGCACTTGCCGCTCCACCAGCCTCTGCCTCCCTCCCTCCCAAATCGTAGAGAAAAGAGGACAAAACAAAAAAAAAATCAGTAGTTTGGGTTCAGCAATTGCGGTTTTTGGTGATTAGCTACGGCAGACAGCAACGTAGTACTACCAAGTAACACTAGTTCTTTCAGAGTTTCACGTCGCCGGCCTGTGGGATTCCCGACAATGGCGCGCGCCGGTGCGGTGCTCGTGGTGGTGCTAGCCGCCGCGTCGGTCTTGTTGGCGCCGAGGGAGGCGACGGCGCAGACCTCTAGCTGCGACGACGCGCTGCCCCCGGCGCTCGCCGGCAACTACTCCGGGCTGGCCTGCCGCCCCGTCTGGAATAACTTCGTGCTCCGGGTAAGTACCCACGCCTCCAATGCTCCGGCGAGCCAAGATCCGCGTGCTCACCGTCTCCTCTGTGTGTGTGTGTATGTGTCGCAGTACGCGCAGGGGAAGGACAATGTGCTGCGGGTGGTGCTGTCGACGATGTACAGCACGGGTTGGGTGGGGATGGGGTTCTCCAAGGACGGCATGATGGTGGGATCGAGCGCCATGGTGGGGTGGATCGGCAAGAAGGGGATGTCCCACGTCAAGCAGTTCAACCTCCGGGGGAAGGCGCCCTCGCAGGTCGTCGCCGACGAGGGGTTCCTGCAGTCCAAGGACCACGACCACACCGTCGTCGTGCAGCAGGCCAAGATCTACCTCGCCTTCCAGCTCAGGTTCCCGTCGCCGCTCAAGCGGCAGCCGGTGCTTCTCGCCTTCGGCACCGCCATCCCCGTCAACGACCGCCTCAACGAGCACGAGGACAAGACGTCCTTCACCTTCGATTTCACCACTGGTTAGTTCTCTTTTGCTCTGCTCCGGTGCTCCCTTCTGGTGCAAATGTCGTTTTTTTTCTTCGATTAACGCACACGCAAATCCACACCACAACCACGCGTGCGTACGACACTCACACACCCGCCAATGCGCCCCTAACAGACACTTAAAAACGAAGCAAATGTCGCATTGGTCCAAGGGAAAATATAGTCCTGTAGATATGAAGACTTCAGCATAAGTGAGAACCTTCCCAAAATAGAATTTCAGTAAATGTAGCCGTGTAGGTTTGGAAGTCCCCCTGAATTCAGTAAAGTTCAGTTCTTTTTCTCCATTGCCTCAAGGATAGAAAACTCTTCTTGGTTAACATAAATTGGTTGTGAAAATCGTGTGTGGTCTGAGCTCTTTCTTGTCAAATGAATGACCACCTGCTTCAAAAAAAAATCTTAAAAATGTAAAATGAAAGAATGACTCCTTTGCTATAAGTCTGGTGATGGCTTCTCCAAGTCATTCTTTTCTTGAAACTTCTGCCATCACTTTGATTGCAAAATCAGAAATTTCTAACATCTTCAAACAATTCGGCATTTGTTCATTTGCAGGCAGCTCTTCAGGTCCGTCTTACCCGGATAGTTTGAAGAGGGCTCATGGGGCACTCAACCTGTTTGCCTGGGGAGTTCTCCTGCCTATTGGTGCGATCCTCGCGCGGTACTGCAGGAGATGGGACCCTCTCTGGTTCTACCTTCATGCCGGCATCCAGCTTGTGGGCTTCATCCTCGGTCTAGCCGGCATTGTGGCCGGAGTATCATTGTACAATAAGATCCAAGCAGATGTCCCAGCACATAGGGGCCTTGGCATATTTGTGCTCGTGCTAGGCATCCTGCAGGTATGCTCCTTCTTCCTTCTTGCAATAATCATGTTAGTTATAACATTGATTTTGTACTACTCAGTTTACATTCAACATTACTCTTGCAATAATCATGTTAGTTACACCCTCCATTAAAAAAACAATTCCTAGGTACGAATCTACACACAGCAGTATTTCTGTACTGACCTAGGAGGAACTAATGACAGAAAATATGCACTTTGAATCGTCAAATATTAGTATTTTGTTTCAACAAAAATTGGATACATGGATCTGAATATATGTCATATTGTACAGGTTCTAGCCTTCTTCCTAAGGCCTCACAAGGACTCAAAATATCGGAAATACTGGAACTGGTACCACCATTGGGTAGGCAGGCTTGCGCTCTTCTTTGCAGCCATCAACATTGTCCTTGGGATCAAGGTCGGAGCCGCTGGTAACTCGTGGAAGATCGGGTATGGCTTCAACCTGGCCATCCTCCTGATCACCATTATCACCCTGGAGGTCCTCCTATGGACAAGGTGGAAAAACAACAGCAGCAGCTCGATGCCAACATATTAAGTGTGACCAAATTAGGTTCTTGTCGCTGTTAACTTATAACTGAAGGCCCTATTCTTCCATTACTTTCTTTTTTGTGGTTGTACCATTGTGTGGTGCTCTTGCTTTGATGGCCAGCAAGATCTTTTAGCAGAAACCAAAGATGTAGTACAAGACTAGTCAGTTGATGATGATGAGCTGTGATGTGAAAAAAAGACGAGGTGAACACAAGGGGTAACAGTAATACGGTGGGCGGTGGCAGAGGTGTACAACTGTGTTTGTTAGTATAGATCCTAGTAATCGTACGACTCTGCAAACCACGCAAAACTGCAGGTAATCGGAGACTTCGACGGAGGTCAGGTATGGGGCACGGATGCTCTGACTTGACGGATCGCATGGACGATGGCGCCTCGTGGTCAGATGCGCAACAGGCAATTCCTGCTTGGGCAATGGCCGCAATGCACACATCTGATGCCGCTCCGCGCGTGGCCTCGAAGCAGCAGCGAACTTCTGCTGAGGAGCCAGCAATCGTACACTTCTCGCAGGCTGAGGCTGCAGGTGATCGTCGCCACGCCCCACGCGCACGCGTGATAATCCCGCTCCCGCATCCCGGCATCTGCTCTGCCGGCGCTGCCATGGTCCATGTTCAGTCGCTCACTCGCTCGCCATCCACGCCCAACCAAAACGCCACGCCTCGTCGCGTCGTATATATCCACGGGTTTATCCCAGCAACCGTCTTGCTCTTGGTTTCAGCCTCAGATGGCACTTCTTCCATTGCCTAAAAAAACTAGATGAAATTAAATAGAGCTCGACTTCTGCTCTTAATCCACGAAAAATGAGTTAGGCTGCGTTCGTAGCAACAATTAAAAACGGCTAATTAATCATAACATACAATTAATTAAATATTAATATATATAATTGATAGATAAATTTATTAGATTTTAAGTAACTTTTGCATAAAAAGTTTTTACATGAAACACGTTATTTAGCATTTGAAAAACGTGTTAACGGAAAAGGAGGGATAGATGATTTACAAAAAGGTACTCTTATTCTTGTGATCGGCTAGAACAGCCATCCATTTAGGCTTAATAGAGTCTAAGTGCAAGGGAATAGCTTCTATAAACTTTTTTTCTAAGATAAAGCTAACGCACGCATTCACGCGGGCATGCATCTTAGACTATTATGTTTAAAAAACTTATAAAGGTGAAATATTAATCAAAACTTATAAAAGAATATCATTTGACTTGTTTGGATTATTTGAGCACATTTATAAAAAAGTCATGAAGTAATCGGAATATTTTCTCTAATTAAAGGCACATGACTTTGTTAGTTATTTTGGTTATGTAGTGTATGTTTAATTTAGCTATACATGTTTCAAAGCATGTCATGGTGCGACCCTGTATCGTTGAATTATATTTTTCTTTGGCAATTTGAATATGTAATTTTTCTTTCAATACTATTGATTTATTGATTTAATTTAGTTATGCATGTTTATAGAATGATTATTTCAAATACCTGACATGCAAAGTGCACATGTCGACTGTGCCCAAATGCCATAATTCATATATATCAAAATATATAGCATATGCTTCTTATATTGTTAGTTTAATTATAAAGAGAGCAGACGTATCGCTTATAATAAAACTACAGTTGTGTTGTTTTAATATTGATTGTTTCTTTTTAGTTAGTAGCTAAAAAATAAGCAAGGCGCGAGCAGTGTTATCTGAAGGAGGAGGTGGATGGGCGGTATTTTCTAAATAACTAGTAATATATATGTCCGTGCTAACGTTACGGTGTCACGATATTTGCTTAAGAAACTATTAAAACTTTATTTCATCTAACTAGAAATAGCTTTTATGGAATCTGTCTATTTGAGCTTTAATTCAATTCATATTATCAAATATATTGAAGGCAAAGTATGATAGTATGATATTGTCTCAAAATAATAATTTAAGACCATCGATAATCTGAATTCACATCAATTAACAATCTCAATCTTATACTAACTATAGATACGAGTGAGAGCCATCATAAAAAGGACTAAGAGTAAAATAAAAATATATGTTCTTATTCTTGTGTTTTTGTTTAATATCTAGTCGTCCACCATCTAAAAGCTCCAGAATACATAATGGATAGAAGAATAATGTTAATTTAATTTCAGACAAAAACAAATACACCAAAAATAAACTTACAAAAATAAAACATCGAGAAAATAATGTGAATATAAAAATATAGCTGATAACATCAATTATCAATCTTTTTTTCCAAAATACTAAACACGATATAACTAGTTATAACTAATAACCAGTTTACTTGATGCCAGCCACACATCAAGACGACCAGTTGATGGTGTTCATTTGTGCTATGAATATATGAGAAATTCATCTCAAATAATGAAATATATTAGGCTAACCAGTTGGTGATGTATTCATTAGGTACAGTTCACTATAAAAAGTAGTAACTCACTGAATGAATGTTTGTGCCTCTTTTGGTGAATGCTAGTAATCATTTTTTCCATCCTGATGCTAAAAAAATAGTGGTTCGACTGGCTTACTAAGATATCATCAATGAAGAAATAAAAAAGAAGAGAGATGAGAGCAAAAGGAAAAGGGAAAAGGGCGAGGAGCACAGGTGTCACGACGGACTGAGGTTGAACGGTGCATGTGCGCGCGGGTGGGGGAAGCAGCGGGTCCACCCCCGCATGGGCCCAGCGTGAGGCCCACCTAACCAGCGCTAATTTTAAGCGAAGTGGGGTGGGAAGGTTGTAGATTGCTAATTGCTAATTGCAGGATGGTGTGATGAAATTGATACATTTTATATTAGTATAGATTAAAGTTGATGATATAGTGTTTCATTTTTTTCTTAGAATTTATTTTACTGTTTATATAACTTTTAAGACACGACATATGTCGTCTTAAGGTTTTTCTAGAAATAGATCTAACTAATGAAAACTAATGAAAATAATATTGAATTCATTGAGTTAAGTTGAGTTAGTTTCCTAAATTTAAGATACATGGTTACTTAAAAGTGCTCTACAGGACGTGTAATCAATTTTTGTCATGTAGACTTAGACTGATTTAATATGACATAATGCATATGGTCAACTTTTTCTGTAATGTCTCATTCTTATTTGGTTTCCATGAAAAAAATAAGAGTCTATGAATTCAAATGATGTATTTTAATTTATAGTAAAATATGGATAATATGACATTTGAATTATTTATTTAATTGCAAATAAAACAACAATTGAAACAAACTAAAAATCAGACACAACTTTTAAAATTATAATCATTCAGCTATCTATTTATTATTTTTTATATGATGTTGTCCATTAAAAAAGAGAGAGGAGAGATAAGGTTTGTACATACCTCCACATTGACATATGTACATGACATGGGAAGGGGTAGGAAGCGAGCCTTTTCCCTTTTTCTATTGTTAGTATAACGGTAAAAAATAATAGGTCCATCATGTTTAAGAACATCCCAACAACAGTCTAAAAAGTTCTCTAAACCCGTATTTTAGATTTTAATTAAAAAATTTGTTCCAACAGAGTCTTTATATAGATCCCTAAAGAGAGAAGTTCTCAAAAATCAAGAAACTGGTAAGAGCTGATCCGTTATCTAAAACTTATCAAAAAAATGCATGCTGAAACACCCAGTCATAAAACTTGTCAAAATACTGCTTTGTTGTCTAATTAAGTAATTGGTGAGCCAAATCAGTAGAATTAGATCTGTCGAATCAAAGCACTGGGTTGAATGAAGAAACAGTTTAGAAATCTACATAGGTTGTAAGAAGCTGACCAACAGAAGTAGGATTTCTCAGTGGAGTTCTGTCCAAATACAGGCAATAATTAAATTAAGTTATCTAGTGTTTACAAACTTTGCACCGTAATTGTTCAAAGTAAATAACCTCATATAAATAATGTAATTATTACATAGAGATTCTCCTAGAGAATCTGTCGGATAAAATTTTGATTTCATGTTCTAAATATTCTTTTTTTAAACCAACTTGTGAGATCTTGTTGGGATGCTCTAAGTTAAAATAATCAATGGTTAGGTGTTTCTTTTTTTTTCAAAATTATTAAGATTTATTATAGTGTCACATGGTAGCTTAGAAGTGTTTGTAGGAGTCCCACGTAGTGTTTAAAATTTTTTAATATATAATAGATAGATGGCGTGCAAGTTGTCCAAATACGCTGAATATATCTTTAAGAAATATATTTTTACAAGTAAAATTATACTAGTGTAAACTTTATTTTTCTGACATTGTAGATCTATTTTAGTTATATGCCAGTGACGTGATATAGCATGAAACAATATATAATGCCACTTTCTTTTTATAATTTTTCATATATGTTTGAACGGCATGCAAAGAGTCCCAATAAAACTTAAATAAATATAATTTTTACAAGTTTAACTATAGTTAACAGGTGTATTAAATTCTAAGTTGTGATTTTAATCATAAATAACATAATGATAATGATACAAGTAGAACATATAATTTGGAAGTTAAAAAGTTGTGACTATTTAAAATTTATTATAACAAACAATATGTAATTTAAAAGTATCTAAAATGTTTCTTAAAAAAGACTAGCCAAAATTGGTCAAATAGCATAAAAATTTCCGTAAAGAGAGAAATAGAGGGGAGGTAAGTACGTACGTGCAAACCACACGCATGCTGCACGCATGGGAAGAGGGCCTTTTTTTAAGAAATAGAAAAAAATTAATCTGATCTAACTACTTGGAGTGTGTGCCTATTAATTTTAGTAAAAAGGGCTAGTTGTTTCTTTTTTCTCATAAACTATAAGATTTTCTTAATTTATTTGAGTGTCACGTGGCGGCTAAAAGCTATAGAAAGTTTAATAAATAAACTTTTAATATATAATAGATAGGTTAGTATATAATATATAGATAGATTGGATATCGTCATTAGAATTTAGCAACTCATGTTTGTAAAATTATTTAAGGTGACATAATATTGTTGTCAATTTTTTATAGTTATAAAATGTATCCTTGTTATATTTGTTGGCATGTAAAGAATATAGCCCATAGAACAATATAAATTTTGAATTATTTATTTAATTATAAATAAAACAACAAGGAAAGAGGACATGTGACTTAAATTTAACTGTTGAAATGATTAGAAAAGGAGACAGGCGATGAGCGGAGAGATACGTTTGAACCTACCGGAGAGGGGAGGTAGGGACCGGTGAAAAGGGGAGGTTTTGTTTTATATTAGATCTAATGGTTGAAAATATTGAACCCACTAATTTTTTAAAAAATAATGATTAGATTTTAGAGTGTCACTTGACGATTGACTGTTCATGAGCATTTGTTTGTTTAAGAGCGTTTATAGAATATTGATTTTATGGATTTTTAATATAACATAACAGATAGATAGTAGATTAAAACTCACCTCTACATCCACGCAACTAAGCAACAGAAGAGTACTTGGACCTCTTAAGAGTACTTGAGGAAAAAGAACAGAAGATACTTCCGCCAAAGCAGAGTTGCATGGCCAGGCCTCGGTTCTTTTGCATCGTCTGGACTCTGGACAGGTGGACCGGAACGGAAATGGCATGCTAAAACTCAGCAGCAGTATCAACAAAAAAAAAGTGTAGTAGAGTTACCTATGTAGCCATTGCCATGTATTTACGGCCTATTTACGGTCTCTTTGGTTATAAGAATTAATTTAGTCACTGTCACATCGAATATTTAGATTTTATTTTAGAATATTAAGGTCCTGTTTATTTTTTGATTTTGGGTGTAAATTTTAAAAAAAGATGTTTACTTTTATGTGTAAAGTTTTTGACTGCTAAAAAAGACAGATTTATCTCTATTAAATGCTTACAATCCTCATCAAGAAAATTGAAACAGCTAGCAAGCTACAATCCTCATCAATCTCATCGGCGACGCTTGCGGGACTCGCCAACGGGGCTGGACCGGATGTCGACGGGCGGGATGAAGCATCGACGAATAGGCCGGGAACGTTTAAGGCGCCACCACCACCACCGGAAGCGGCGGCAGCGTGGCCCACCCGCCATCGACCGGGTCGTGGAACACGAGACGATACGAGGTGGACATATCGACGTACTTGTTCCGCCTGCGCGAGGAGAGCGGGGCGCGACGGGGAGAGCGAAGGGAGAGAGCGGGGACGGCGGCGGATGAGAGCGACGGGGAGAGCGGGGACGCGACGGGGAGAGCGAGGGCGGCGGCGGGGAGAGCGGGGCGATGACGGGAGAGCGGGGGCGGCGGCGGGAGAGCGGGGGCGCGGCGGGGAGAGCGAGGGCACGACGGGGGAGAGCGGGGGCGGCGGGGAAGAGCAGAGGGGAGAGCGGTGGGAGTACTACGCATGCAGGGGGTAGGGTGGGCAAGCATGTTTCAAAAAAAGTACACCATTTTGGGTCTCAAACCTTTCAAATCCAAATTTTTTACAAACCAACTTTAAACCTATATGTTTACTTCCAAAATGTCAAAAAGTGATCAAAATCCCAAATTTTTACGATTTTTACAGAAATAAACAGGGCCTAAATGTGAATTATTTATAAAACTTATTTATAATCGATGAATAATTCGCAAGACAAATCTAATGAGTCTAATTATATCATGATTTAACAATGTGACGCTACAGAATATTTGTTAATCATGGATTAATTAAGTTTAATAGATTTTTCTTGCAAATTATCCTTCGATTCTGCAATTATTTTTATAATTAGTTTATATTTGATCATTTAAATTGATGTTATATTTAATATGACATAGACTAGTTTAAGTCATACGTCCTTCCCTCTGTCCAGAGCTATAATTTACGCAGTTTTTTTACAGAGAAATGAAGTCGTCCGCATGCTGCCGCGCACAAAGAACAGTCTCACAAGTCACAACATGATTGCTAAAAAAAATCAAGGACTCCATCTGTAGTTCTGTACGTTGCATGGCACACAATTACCACGTGCAATTAAAAGTGGTCAAACGAAGAATAGATCTAATGCTCTAATAGATACCGTCTGTTGGTTCTACATCCAGAACAATAACAATTCATGTTCAAAATTGAGTACATGCGTGCAATCATATTACTAGTACTCTTCGTTTGTAACCTACAATGCAAACAATGTTGGCCATCAACAATTTGTAGGAAGGGAACGGGAAATTCCAAAGGAAGTGCAGTACCGCAGTGTCACCACTCAACATCAAAGAAACCAGCCATTTCTGAAGGAAGGAGCATGTGTTATGAGGGCTGTCAGTGAGCCGAGCAGGAGCAAGCCTGGTTGCCAGGGTGACAGATTTACTCTTCTGTGACGGATTCCCTTGTGACAATCTATGACGAATTTTTAAGAAATCATCGTAAATTTTAGCCTTGGCTGACTCTAGTGACGACTTGAGGTCTCGGTCGTAAAAAATTGCCACGAGGTAAACAAGGTCGTCACAAACGCTTTAAAATTAGATATTAGAGACTTGTTTGGTAGGACTCGTCATTCTATAATTCTCTGTTTGTAAATTTTGATTCTCCTGAATCAGATTTTGGAGAGAATCAGAATCGGTATAATAAAGTAATAATTAGATGATTCTTGGGAGAAACTGGTTTCAGATGATTCTGGGGAGAAATTGTTTTTTAGTGATTCTCACTTCCTATGTAAAACTGTTGAATCACTTGAAGTGATTCTTCTCAAAATCAGTTACAAAATAATCCGTTTGATAGAGATTCTACTGATTCTGTTGAGAATCAGGAAAGAGAATCACTACCAAAAAGGACGAAGTCGGGCTAGCACACGGTAATGAAGTATTCAGTCTATGACTTTGGTAGGTATGTGATACTATGAAAAAAAACGAGGCCTAATTAGTCATAAGAATCGGACTATTAATCATATTTTAGTTACATTTATACCTTGAAGGCACATGTCCATAATTGTCCTCACTGATATCATCGTAAAGTATCACTAACATCTCCCATAGTAAGCTAGTTATTCTAAACATGGCTAGACATTTTCTAACCTAACATCTAGACATATTAATCCCAATTTATCAATGATATAAGGCAATTGTCACACCACAGGTTTTTCCTAAATTATTTAAATAATTTACCCCAAAACAATCGAAATTTCTGAAATTAACCTGGAGCCAACCAGTAATTTTAAAATGCAATTAATAAATGAAAACGACATGGTAGGATTTTTCTTGAATTCGCATATGAAAATGCGCTAACGATTTTTACTTGGAATTTTTACAAGACTCTAAGTATTTTTAATCAATTAAATAAGAAATCGGGAATTAATTAAGCCCCAAAATCCTTTTTTCTCTTTTCTTTTTCTTTTCCGTACGGCCGCACAGTGTTCCCGCTCTTCCTATTGGGCCGCGGCCGTTCCCTCCCGCCCGAGCCGCCCGCGCGCCCCTTCTGGTCGTGGGCCGAAGCCCGCGACGCCCCGCGCCACGCAAGTCCGCGAAGCCTCCTCGCCCGCGAGTCACCGAGCAGTGGGTCCCGCCTGTCAGTCCCCGTCCCCGTGCCGGTCGGCCCGCCCGCCGCCCCGCCATGCGCGCCGCCGCTCCGCTCCATTCCGCTTGAACCCGAGCCACGTCGGACCCATGCGGCCCAATCCCGCAACGCCGCATCCATCTCCGCATCCCGCGCGCCCGATGGAAACTTTATCCGCGAGGAATTCGTTACCGTTGTTTCCTCTCTCTCTCGAATCCGTAACCAACGGCGATGAATCCGCGCCGATCCCGTGCTCGTTCCGGTCTCGTTGTGCCCCTATTTAATTCCCCTCTTCGCCGCCACGCGTTTCCCCTTTGTTTCCTAGCGCTAGCCCTAAAACCGCCGCCGTCATCGTCGTCTTCTCCAACGCCGGTGAGTGCGCCGCCGTTCCCTTTTCTCCTCGGTTTTCCGTGTTGCCTCTCGGGTCGTTCACCGCGCGTTCGTTTTCGCTCTCCGCCGTGGCCTCCCGCGCCCGCAGCACCCTCCACCGCCATCGCCGGTGCCGCCGGAGATCGGCCAGCCGCCGCGCGGCCATGGCCAGCGGGCGTGCTCGAGCCGCTGCCGCCCAAAACCCTAACCCTAGCGCCGCTTCCCAGTGGCCGTCCGACGGCGGATCGGGAGAATCCGCACCGTCCGATCCCGCCCAATCCGTCGCCGCTCGATCCGGCCGCCGCACGCCGGATGGCCGCCGCGTGTCCGCCTCGGCCGCCCCCGAACCCTAACCCTACCCGCGATCCACACCATCCGATCCTTCGGATCGGGCGGATCCGGACCGTTCTCTCGCGCGCAGGCCGTCGCCGTCCGATCGCCGCCGCCCCTCACCGATGCACGCGACGAGTCCCCGCTCTCTCCGCCGCCGCCGTGGACTCGGTCCACCGTGGACCGCGCCCGCGCCGCTTGCGCCAGCTGACGTCAGCCCTACCGCTTGCGCCATGCTTGCATCACCCGGGGGCTTAATTGCGCAATAAATATTTTAATCTTTTCTGTTTAGTTTAAAAATCGCAATTAAACTTCTAAAATTCATATCTTTCGAATCCGAGCTCCGTTTTAGCCCATTCAAATTTCATTAAATCCAGAAAAATGTCAAGAATCCATTAAAAACACTTTTTAGTGCTGTTTCAGTAGACTTTTTAGGGTGTTTGTTGAGTGCTTTGTTTGTCGTGTAGATCCCGAGTTTTCCGGCGAGCCCGTTCTCTTAGAAGTAGTCGCCGAGGTTCCTCAGTCTCCAGAGCAAGGCAAGTCATATCTTACATTGACCATATTGTATCTATTTTCTGTAAATACCTCTTTTCTTTCAAATACTGCATATGTTTTAGAATGTCATTTCATGGGATGTTTATACCTATTGTACTCAACCATAGGATTGTTTACCTTATACCATTGATAACTTGGGGTTCAATGTGGCTAGATGATAGCTTAAGGTTTGCTTAGTTTTGCTTAGCGTAACTAGCTTACTTAAGGGAATCACACTAATCAAGTATATTACTAGAAGTTAACTCTCAGATGATGTTAAGTTGTGACCCTGTTTCTAATAATATTGAATTATGAAAAAGGTGGGTTGTGAGCACATGGTTGGACTTTGGTTAGCGTGCTCATGATGATTAAGGACCGGTTCTCGGGAAACCCTGGAAGAAATGTCGTGCATACCACAAGCCAGCATGGGTAATGGCTGGGTCTGTAGCGTAGCTGTCTCTAGTCAACGTATCCCAGAGAGGGTGGGCGTGATGGAGTTGGGTCGGCCCCGGTTTTAAGGGTTGATCAACTTTTGGATTCACCGCGGCACTAGAGGGGGCTGCCCATTGCCCGATGGGAATGGGGGCGAAACCTTGGTGTGGTACGATTGATTAGAGGGGGTTATGTGAAGGGTCCTGTCACAGTTCCTTTCCGGGGTACCATGGTGGTGCACCGGCGCACGGTAACGTGTTGTGGGATTGTGTCTTGTGGGTACAGTTGTACACCTCTGATCAGAGTAAAAACTATTCGAATAGCCATGCCCGCGGTTACGGAGGATCGACCAGATTCACCTTGATTAGTCTCACTTGTTTATTTGAATAAAATGTTGAAGTATGACTAGTGCAGGTGGATGGATGGGCCTGTTGCAACGTAGTTTGAGCGTTGGACAGTGTTGATTTAATACTGCTTAATTATTACTACTGTTTTACTGTCTTCCAACACTGTTATTATATTCTGCAATTGTTGTTTATGCAAATTGAACCTCTTATCCCTTCCCTTGTTATTTATCTTGCATCATGTTTCCTTTTCCGGTGTGACTTGTTGAGTACGGTGGTTGTACTCAGCCTTGCTTCTTTTTCCCCCTTCAGTGCCAAAGGTTGAGATCGAGGTCTCCGAGAAGGTGTAGGCTTGTTCTTGTCAAGGGTTAGCTGTGGTGTTGGCGTTCTGCTTCGCTCGTGTCAAGTTTAGCTTAAGTCAGTTTTATTTTCCTTTCCGCTGCATTTGTGTAACTCTTTTATATTGTTTCTAAGACGAGGATTCTGTATTATCAATAACGTCGATTTGTGTATCTCGGCTAATGCCTGGACGAGGGTGTAATGCACAAATTAGCTGCAGGAATTTTGGTGTGAATTTCTGGGCGTGACAAGTTGGTATCAGAGCCTTCCTGTGACTGTAGGACAAGCCAACTGGAAACCTTAAGAGCCCTCTAATTCTTTTCATGTGCATATGTTTTTTTTTAAAAAAAGGGGTGTTTTGAAAAGTGGAGTCAGTCTAGGGTTAGGAATTGTGAAAATGGGATGTTGGTCGTGGGTTTTTGAGCATGTTTTGATTTTCCCACTTCTTTGTTTCTATAGATGGCAAGTTCCCTAGCGACGCACTGCGGAAAAGGGATGACGGGCTTTGTTGCAGAGCTGGCGCGTATGGCCCTTGCAATCGGATATCCTGAAGCACCAGAGTATACAACAGTTGCGCCTCTCAGTGGCGAGTTGCCCTACCGTGTTCGGTTGGAGGTTCACGGGTTCGTGGGAACGTGTCTTCCCAACATGGAGGTCACAGCTTCCGGAGGCACGTCGATCACGCTTGTCAAGAAGCCGCCTACCGATGTTGGCCAGATGAGGAGCGCATGATGCCGACCTTCGCACCTCCTCCTACCGCTACCATCCCCGTCGAGGTAGTTCCTCCGAGGTCGGTGCATTCAAGTCTACGCGAGAGGAGAATGACTCTACCTTCGGCCACATGTGCACCGTGCTCAAAGGACTGGATAAGATGCACTCTGACCTACACAAGGCAACCAAAGAGTTGAACGACAAGAAGATGCTAAGGATCGTGCGACTGCAGGACGAAGTGGTTCGTTTGAAGAAGGAGGTAGCTGAGTTGAAGGGACTCCCGCCACCAGTTGGTGTCAAGCTCCGCACTACGCCTCGGAAGACCACCACCGCGCTGTCCGTATCCAGGGCACCTCGGATTCCACGCCTTCTCAGCTCCACCCGCTCCGGTTCGCGCCGGTTCCGCTTCCTCCCGCCAGTTCTCGCTCTCACCTTTGCTCCGGCTTCGGCGAATCAAGGCGGAGGTGGCGATGCGGTTGGATCTCCATCTCCGAGTAACTCAAGCTCGAGAATTCAGTGAAGACATGGACTCCGAAGAGACTCGAGATTCCTCGGAGGGAAGAGGCAGGATCGGTTGGGCTACGGCAATCGATTCAGAAGAGTCCAAGTCTTAAGTGACGCCAGAGGACTCTAGGAGCCGTTCGGAGGAATGGGGATCTTCGAAGGAAGCGCCACTCCTCGTCTCGTGGATCGTTCTAGTTGCCCTCCTTAGTTTTACCGTTTAACTTAGTTTGTCTTCTTGGTAGTTGCGTGTGTGTTAGGCCGTGTGTGTGGGATAGTGCGGATCGATATCAAGTGTGATATGACCGACCAATTAAGGATGTTTGGTGTTTTTCCTTGTTTTTAGTCAAGATCGAAACAATGCATTTGAATTCTAATAATAAAGATTAGTTCTAAGTCTGTCTGTTTTTCTTCTTTTCTCTCTCTTCGTCGGTCGTCTCCTTCGGATGGTGAACACCAGGACCGGTGGGGCGAACGCAACAATGGGCGTCAGTGCCAACAACAACGAGGCTCACGACGCCAATGGCAATGCTCCTCCACCGCCACCCGAGAACCCCACCATTGCTCAAGTGCTCGCTTCACGATACGAGATGATGGTGTAATGATGCGCAGATGCAACAACAACACCATCGGATGCAACGGCAGATGCTGCAACAAATGCAGCGCGCAGCAGAGAACAATCGCCTTTGCCCCCCACCACCACATCCAAGTTGCCGGAGTTCCTTCGTGTCCGACCGCCGACCTTCTCCAGTACCACTAATCCCATGGAGGCTAATGATTGGCTTCATGCCATAAAGAAGAAGTTAGATCTGCTGCAGTGCACGGACCAGGAGAAAGTCTCGTTTGCCACTCATCGATTCTGGGTCTGCCGGCTTGGTGGGACAAGTACACGGTTACTCGCCGGCGGGAGCGCGATTACACAGGAAGAGTTTCGTCGCGGTTTCGGGACCGCACACATTCCTGCGGGAATAGTTGCATAGAAAAAGTGTGAGTTTCGTTCTCTTGAGCAGGGTAACAGATCAGTTACGGAGTATCTGCACGAGTTCAATCGTCTTGCCCGTTATGCCCCAGAAGATGTGCGCACTGATGCAGAAAGGCAGGAAAAGTTTTTGGCTGGTTTAGATGATGAACTCACGGACAAGCTTATCTCCGGAGAGTATGCTAACTTTGAGAAGCTGGTTGACAAGGCCATTCGACAGGAAGATCAGCGCAACAAGATGATCAAGAAGAGAAAAGTATTCCGGTCCCGACCTCCTCAACCGGGAAATCGGCAGAGGCCACGTTTCATGCCCGGGAGTCGAGTGGACCTACCACCATGATTGTTCGTCGGCATCGACCTTATCACCCAGGAAATTTCCAAACCGGCGGTAGTGGCGGTGGTCAACAACAGCGTACTCCAGCCCCGCGCCCTCCAACGGCACCATCCCAGCAACAGTCACAGCCACCACCTCCAAGAAAGGACTCTGGGGGCAAGCCAGGAGTCTGCTTCAACTGTGGTGATCCCGGGCATTTTGCAGACAAGTGTCCAAAGCCAATACGCGCTGGGCCAAGGTTCATCCAGGCTCGGGTCAACCATGCGTCCGCCGAGGAAGCACATACCGCTCCTGAAGTTATACTGGGTATGTTTCCTGTAAACTTTACTCCTGCCACAGTATTATTTGATTCGGGGGCTACACATTCATTTATCTCAAAGCAATTTGTTGGGGCACATGGGTTGTCAGTAGTGGGACTTAAGATACCTATGCGGGTTTAAACCCCTGGAAACCACTTGGAGACTACTTAGTATTGTCCCTCAGTGACCATAGAAATCCAAGGATCTATGTTTCTAGCCAACCTCATCCTCCTTCAGTCCAAAGGCATAGATGTCATTCTTGGGATGGATTGGTTGTCCAGACATAAGGGAGTAATTGACTGCGCTAGTCGCACCATTACTTTAATCAATACGAAAGAAGAAAGAATTGTTTTTCGCTCTCCCATGCAAGTCAAACCCGTAGCAAGTTTGAATCATGTTTTCACCGGGGAATCGTCCGAAATGGCGGCAAAGACCCCTGTGAAGTTAGAGGATATCCCCATCGTTAGAGAATACCCTGAAGTTTTCCCCGAAGACTTAACTCAGATGCCGCCAGAAAGAAAAATTGAATTCCGGATTGATCTAGTACCCGGGACCGCCCCAATACACAAGAGGCCGTATAGGATGGGAGCCAACGAGTTGGCGAAGTAAAGAAGCAAGTGGATGAACAGTTGCAAAAGGGTATATTCGCCCGAGCACGTCGCCTTGGGGTGCTCCTGGTGATTTTCGTGGAAAAGAAAGACAAGACCAAGAGAATGTGTGTCGATTATCGCGCACTCAATGAGGTTACTATCAAGAACAAGTATCCCCTACCACGGATTGATGATTTATTCTATCAACTCAAAGGGGCCAAGGTGTTTTCCAAGATAGACCTGCGATCGGGCTATCACCAGTTGAGAATTCGGGAAGAGGACATTCCCAAGACCGCTTTCACCACCAGGTACGGCCTGTATGAGTGTACGGTCATGTCTTTTGGGTTAACCAACGCACCGGCCTTCTTTATGAATCTGATGAACAAGGTGTTTATGGAGCTCTTGGATAAATTTGTGGTGGTGTTCATTGACGACATTTTGGTCTACTCTAAGTCGGAAGAAGATCATGAGCAACATCTTCGGATAGTACTCGAGAAGTTGAGAGATCATCAACTCTACGCCAAGTTTAGCAAGTGTGCTTTCTGGTTAAAGGAGGTACAGTTCCTCGGCCACATTGTGAATGCCCAAGGAGTAGCCGTGGATCCAGCAAATGTGGAATCAGTTACCAAGTGGACCCCACCTAAAACGGTTACGCAGATCCAAAGTTTCCTTGGACTTGCAGGTTACTACCGCCGCTTCATTGAGAACTTCTCCAAAATCGCCAAGCCGATGACTCAACTATTGAAGAAAGATGAGAAATTTAAGTGGTCGCCGAATGCAACAAGAGTTTTGAAGAGCTTAAGAGGAAGTTGGTGTCTCGCACCGGTGTTGATACTTGCCAGATCCAAGAAAGGACTTCCAAGTTTATTGCGATGCATCTCGCCAAGGGTTAGGATGTGTGTTGATGCAAGAAGGCAAAGTGGTCGCATATGCATCTCGCCAATTGCGCCCACACGAAAACAACTATCCCACTTATGATCTGGAATTATCCGCAGTGGTTCATGTCCTGAAGATCTGGCGACACTACCTAATTGGTAACCGTTGTGAAGTGTATACGGATCATAAAAGTCTCAAGTATATTTTCACCCAACCGGATTTAAACCTCCGACAGCGAAGATGGTTGGAACTGATCAAAGATTATGATTTAGGGATACATTACCACCCCGGCAAAGCTAATGTCGTTGTGGATGCACTAAGCCGAAAGAGTTACTGCACCACCCTCCGTGTCGAAGGAATGTGCGACCAGTTGCAGTAGGAATTCGAGTATCTAAATCTACGAGTGGTGGAGTTTGGTTTTGTGGCTGCTCTGGAAGCCCAACCCACTCTCATTGATCAAATTCGGGCTGCTCAGGTATCAGATCCCGAGATGGCCGAACTCAAGAAGAACATGAGATTCGGAAAAGCTTGTGGTTTTACGGAAGACGAACACGGCACAATCGGGATGGGAAAGAGATTGTGTGTGCCAGAAGACAAGGATTTGAAAAAAATGATCCTTACGGAAGTTCACCAAACCCAATACTCAATTCACCCGGGCAGTACAAAGATGTATCAAGATCTTAAAGAAAAGTTTTGGTGGGTCAGTATGAGGAGGGAGATAGCTGAGTTTGTTGCACTTTGTGATGTTTGTCAGCGGGTTAAGGAAGAACATCAACGGCCCGCCGGGCTGTTGCAACCACTCCAGATTCCAGAGTGGAAATGGGAAGAAATTGGAATGGATTTCATCATAGGTTTACCCCGCACAACGTCAGGATACGACTCAATTTGGGTCGTTGTGGACCGACTCACCAAGGTGGCCCACTTCATACCAGTGCATACTACCTACTCAGGAAAGAAGCTAGCAGAGCTTTATCTCGCAAGGATCATGTGTTTGCATGGCGTGCCTAAGAAGATCGTGTCCGATGGGGGAAGTCGGTTTACTTCCAAGTTCGGAAGAAGTTGCAAGAAGAGCTCGGTACCGTTTGAATTTTAGTACGGCCTATCATCCGCAAACAGACGGTCAAGCGAGAGAGTGAATCGATTTTGGAAGACATGCGATAGCATGCGCGCTCGATTTTGGAATAGCGTGGGACAAAAGCTTGCCCTATGCGAAATTCTCTTATAACAACGCTATCGAGCCGCATTCAAATGGCACCGTATGAAGCACTTGTATGGACGGAAATGCCGCACACCCCTTTTCTGGGATCAGACGGGTGAGCGCCAGTTGTTTGGCACAGAAGTAATAAGTGAAGCAGAGGCAAAGGTCCGAACGATTCGGGAAAGGTTGAAGATTGCGCAGTCCCGACAGAAGAGCTACGCAGATAATCGTCGAAGAGACCTCGCTTTTGAAGCAGGGGATTTTGTGTATCTTCGCGTTACACCACTCTGGGGAGTACACCGTCTCCAAACCAAAGGCAAGTTGGCACCACGTTTCGTGGGACCATACAGGATTCGGGAACGTCGAGGAGAAGTGGCCTATCAGCTTGAGATTTCCTCCAACATGACTGGTATTCATGACGTGTTTCATGTGTCCCAGTTAAAGAAGTGTTTAAGGGTACCAGAAGAGCAGGCGAGTCCAGACCAGATCGAAATCCAAGAGGACTTAACCTACATAGAGAGACCGGCACGTATTCTCGAGATCGGCGAGAGAAGGACTCGAAACAAGGTTATCGGGTTTTGCAAGGTTCAATGAACTCATCACTCCGAGGAAGAAGCTACTTGGGAAAGAGAAGATGAGCTAAAGGCCGCGCACCCGCACCTTTCGCCGACCTTTTCGGGGTCGAGATTCCATTTAAGGGGGGTAGGTTGTCACACCACGGTTTTTCCTAAATTATTTAAATAATTTACCACGAAACAATCGGAATTTACGAAATTAACTGGAGCCAACCAGTAATTTTAAAATGCAATTAATAAATGGAAACGACATGGTAGGATTTTTCTTGAATTCTGCATGTCAAAATGCGCTAACAGATTTTTCTTGGAATTTTTAGAGCACTCTAAGTATTTTTAATCAATTAAATAAGAAATCGGGAATTAATTAAGCCCCAAAATCCTTTTTCCTCTTTTTCTTTTTCTTTTCCGTATAGCCGCACAGTGTTCCCGCTCTTCCTCTTGGGCGCCGCCTTCCCTCCCGCGCGCCGCGCGCGCCCTTCCGGTCGTGGGCGAAGCCCGCGATGCCGGCCGCGCCGCGCAAGTCCGCGAAGCCTCCTCGCCGCGCGAGTCACCGCAGTGGGTCCCGCCTGTCAGTCCCCGTCCCGCGCCGGCCGGCCCGGCCCGCCGCCCGCCATGCGCGCCGCCGCTCCGCTCCTTTCCGCTTGAACCCGAGCCACGTCGGACCCATGCCGGGCCCAATCCCGCAACGCCGCATCCATCTCCGCATCCTCGCGCCCGATGGAAACTTTATCCGCGAGGAATTCGTTGCCGTTGTTTCCTCTCTCTCTCAGAATCCGTAACCAACGGCGATGAATCCGCGCCGATCCCGTGCTCGTTCCGGTCTCGTTGTGCCCCTATTTAATTCCTCTTCGCCGCCGGCGTTTCCCCTTTGTTTTCCCTAGCGCTAGCCCTAAAACCGCCGCCGCCATCGTCGTGTTCTCCAACGCCGGTGAGTGCGCCCGTTCCCTTTTTCTCCTCGGTTTTCCGTGTTGCCTCTCGGGTCGTTCCCCGCGCATTCGTTTTCGCTCTCCGCCGTGGCCTCCCGCGCCCGGAGCACCCTCTGCCGCCGTCGTCGGTGCCGCCGGAGATCGGCCGGCCGCCGCGTGGCCATGGCCGGCGGGCGTGCTCGAGCCGCCGCCGCCCAAAACCCTAACCCTAGCGCCGCTTCCCGTGGTCGTCCGATCGGTCGGATCGGGAGAATCCGCACCGTCCGATCCCGCCCAATCCGTCGCCGTTCGATCCGGCCGCCGCACGCCGGATGGCCGCCGCGTGTCCGCCTCGGCCGTCGCCCGAACCCTAACCCAACCCGTGATCCGCACCGTCCGATCCTTCGGATCGAGCGGATCCGTTCTCTCGCGCGCAGGCCGTCGCCGTCCGATCGCCGCCGCCCCTCACCGATGCGCGCCACGTGTTCCCGCTCTCTCCGCCGCCGCCGTGGACTCGGTCCACCGTGGACCGCGCCTGCGCCGCTTGCGTCGGCCGTTTGCGCCAGACGTCAGCCCTACCGCTTGCGCCATGCTTGCGTCACCCGGGGCTTAATTGCGCAATAAATATTTTAATCTTTTCTGTTTAGTTTAAAAATCTCAATTAAACTTCTAAAATTCATATCTTTCGAATCCGAGCTCCGTTTTAGCCCATTCAAATTTCATTAAATCCAAAAAAATGTCAAGAATCCATTAAAAATACTTTTCAGTGCTGTTTCAGTAGACTTTTAGGGTGTTTGTTGAGTGCTTTGTTTGTCGTGTAGATCCCGAGTTTTCCGGCGAGCCCGTTCTCTTGAAGTAGTCGCCGAGGTTCCTCATTCTCCAGAGCAAGGCAAGTCATACCTTACATTGACCATATTGTACCTATTTTATGTAAATACCTCTTTTCTTTCAAATACTGCATATGTTTTAGAATGTCATTTCATGGGATGTTTATACCTATTGTACTCAACCATAGGATTGTTTACCTTATACCATTGATAACTTGGGGTTCAATGTGACTAGATGATAGCTTAAGGTTTGCTTAGTTTTGCTTAGCGCAACTAGCTCACTTAAGGAAATCACACTAATCAAGTATATTACTAGAAGTTAACTCTTAGATGATGTTAAGTTGTGACCCTGTTTCTAATAATATTGAATTATGAAAAAGGTGGGTCGTGAGCACATGGTTGGACTTTGGTTAGCGTGCTCATGACGATTAAGGACCGGTTCTCGGGAAACCACGGAAGAAATGCCGTGCATACCACAAGCCAAACATGGGTAATGGTGGGTCTCGTAGCGTAGCCGTCTCTAGTCAACGTATCCCGAGAGAGGGTGGGCGTGATGGAGTTGGGTCGGCCCCGGTTTTAAGGGTTGATCAACTTCCGGATTCACCGCGGCACTAGAGGGGCTGCCCATTGCCCGATGGGAATGGGGCGAAACCTTGGTGTGGTACAATTGATTAGAGGGGGTTATGTGAAGGGTCCACGCAGTCCTTTCCGGGTACCATGGTGGTGCACCGGCGCACGGTAACGTGTTGTGGGATTGTGTCTTGTGGGTACGTTGTACACCTCGATCGAGTAAAAATTATTCGAATAGCCGTGCCGCGGTTACGGAGGATCGACGAGATTCACCTTGATTAGTCTCACTTGTTTATTTGAATAAAATGTTGAAGTATGACTAGTGCGGTGGATGGATGGGCTGTTGCAACGTGGTTTGAGCGTTGGACAGTGTTGATTTAATCTTGCTTAATTATTACTACTTGTTTTTTGTCTTCCAACACTGTTATTATATTCCAAAATGCTTGTTTATGCAAATTGAACCTCTTATCCCTTCCCTTGTTATTTATCTTGCATCATGTCCCCTTTTCCGGTGTGAGTACGGTGGTTGTACTCGGCGTTGCTTCTTTTCCCTTCGGTGCCAAAGGTTGAGATCGAGGTCTCAGGGAGGTGTAGGCTTGTTCTCGTCAAGGGTTAGCTGTGGTGTTGGCGTTCTGCTTCGCTTGTGTCAAGTTTAGCTTAAGTCAGTTTTATTTTCCTTTCCGCTGCATTTGTGTAACTCTTTTATATTGTTTCTAAGACGAGGATTCGTATTATCAATAACGTCGATTTGTGTACCTCGGCTGATGCCTGGACGAGGGTGTAATGCACAAATTAGCTGCAGGAATTCTGGTGTGAATTTCTGGGCGTGACAGCAATCAAGCTAGGCTGCACACTATAGGTCCCATCCCACATGACATTATAAAATATTGCAGTTTAATAGAAAAGCGAGATACTTTACAATTACGTACAATATGGTCAGTGTAGAAAACATGACTTGAATTTCTCTTGCTCTTCAGAGACTTCTGCAACTACTTCGAAGTAAAAGAGAGCGTCGGAGGTGTCAAAATCTCAATGACAAACAAAAAACCATAAAACAGGCTATAAGTCACTAAAATAGACATCAAAACTATTTTTAATAGATTCCAGGCATTTTTATGAGTCATCTGCAACTTGAATAGACTCAAACGGAGTTCGAATGAATTTTCTATGAACTTCAGAAGTTTAACTGTTTTTACTAATAAAAGAAAAAGAATTAATGATTTATTGCAATCAACCTTAGGGTTGACGTCACCAGGGTCGGGCCGGCGCCGACAGGTGGGACCCACTTGGTGGTGGCGCGTGGGAGGACGGCGCATGGTGGTCTAGATTCACGGGGCCAAGGGCACGAACGGAACACGTGATGCACATGAGGCGCCGACACGGCATCCACGCGACGGACACGTGGGCAGGCGGTGCTGATACGACGTCGAGGTGGCACCGACGCAGGTTGGTATCGGGGTGAAGCGTGGATGGCCCGGATTCACCCGAGGATGGATCTGACGGCACTAGAGAGGGGTGACAGGTTTCGTTGGCTGAAGGGAGTGCGCGACGGCGCGTGGGACCAAATGGTCACCAACGACGCGCGGGAGCGGCGTGCGAGGCGCGACGCATGCGGGCGAGCTGGTGGGGTGCTCGATCGAGGGAGAGAATAGAGGAAAACGGGGGAGACATGGCTCATCATGGCAACAGTCGCCTGTGCGGAGGGAGGAAACGATGAGGCGACGATTGCGGCGACGAACTGACGAAAACAAGGGCGACCAAGGTACTACGAGGTCTGACGATTAAGAGAAAAATGAGAAGAGGGGAGGAGATGGCTTGCGGCGGCGGGAAACGTTGGCCGAAGAGGGGAAGAATTGTGGGGCTCACTGGTGCACGAGGGAAGATGGGTTCCGGTGGCGTGGGGCAAAATCCGAGTGGCAGCCGGGGTTCTTTGCGACCTTGCGAAGCTAGCGGTGGCGACGGAACGACTTGGCGACGGGCGGCGCGGTGGAATCGAGTGGTCGGAGTGAAGAAATATGGTGGCGCTAGGGTTTCGACAGCGTGAGCGCATGTGAGAGCTCTAGAGGTTCGATTGAGTTGGGGAAAAGGATGAGCGACACACGGGACGGTGATTGATAGTCATGGGCAAAGTGGACGTGGCACAAAGGCGACGGAAATGGTGGCGGCGTGCATCAAGGAGAGAGAGTGTGGCCGTGGGATTTTTCGAATCCGGCCATTCCACGGCTCGACGCGCACGGGAAAGACATGGGAAGTAGGCGCACGGCTCGGGAGCGACGCGACGTAGCGTGGGAGACACGGGAGCGCGCGGGAGAGGTAGCGGCGCGGGCTGACGACAACCCGCTTCTCCCAGCTAGAGGTAGGGGACGGGTCGCGACAGGTAGGACCCACCTATCGGCGTCTCGGACGAGCGAGGAGGGACAACGGACTTGCGTGAGCGGTTGGGCGCGGCCTCGGGCGGCCCGGCGAGAGAAAGGGCGCGCGAGCATGGGCGGTGAACATGAATAGGCCGAGGACGGCCCACGACCTAGAAAGAGAAAAGGAAAAATGATTTTTCGATTTATTTTAATTCCAATAATCCTATTTCAATTTTAAAAATTATTTTCTTTGCTATGAAAATTTCACTAAAAATCATGTTAATGTATTTTGAAATGGGAAATTTAGAAAAATTCCACCAAGCCCATTTCATTTATTAAATGGATTTATTTAATATGATTTCTCTCTGGGTTAATTCTCAACATTTTCTTTGCGCATTTTCTCTGATAAATTTTAGAACTAAGGAAAGAATTTTGGGGTGTGACAAAGCGGCACCAAGAAATGCAACAAGGAAGCAATGATGGTATTATATCATCTAGAATGAAGCAATGATGTATTTCCCGGAGTTCAAATCCTTGAGTAGATACTACTCTCCGTTGAGGTGCTCACAAAGGACCGGACCTTCTTCAACCCTAACCTTGTGAGGTTGCACAAATGTAGTCCTTCACTAGTGGTATCTCTTTCCTTTTGAGGCGAGATCCGGCCTTCACAAACTTCCCCCGACCAACCATAAGTAGATCGGTGATCTCATGATCCACCCAAAATGCATCATACTAGATTTCAAACTCCATATCCACACCACAAAGATTAAAAGCACCAAAAGCCAAGAGTGATTGGGAGTGAGAGAAAGAGAGCTCATGATCAAAAGCACTTTAGCACCAAGCTCTAGTGGAAATATTCCGATAATGAAGCTAGGTTCCTACTTCCCAAGGTCAAATACACGATTCAATGTGTGCGAAAAACACTACCATTGTCGAACATTTTGATGCATAAGATAAAATGCAACAAAGAATTGAGTTCAACGCAAATTTAGATATTCTAGCATGTTGGACAGTCCAACTTCAAGGTAAGATACCTTGATGATAAATGAGGAACCAACCAGATTGTTGAGTTCCTACAATTTTGGACTTTCAGGGATATTGGACAGTCTGGTATGGATTAGAAGATCCCAATGAAGAAAAGCTTTGGCAAAATAGAGACTCATGTTTTTGAAAAACAGACAATTGACAGATCGGACTTTCCAATGTGACATTGATACTATGACACTTTTCAATAAATTATAAGGCAGAACTCGAGTTTCGCTAAACCATCGGATCATTCCAATCCGTTGAATACTCTAATGATTTTCGGATAGTCTAACCTACAACTAATACGAGACCACAAGAAATAAGATTTTGAACACTAGTTTATCCTAAATATCGATGTCGCATCTCTCTTAATAGTATGGCATCATAATCCAATAAAAAGCAAAAGATATAATGTTTTACTCGGAGTTGGAGCCCTTTTACCTAAAGAGAAGCATGTCCTTGCAAGCAATTAGTCAAGACATTAGATAATTCTCTAAAGTGTGTTGTTATCAATGACAAAAATATTTTTTTGTTTTGTGTGTGTGTTGGGGGCGCTAGATGCAGTTAGACCTGTAGCAAGAACGACCCATTAGGATAAAGTTTTTTAATGGGTAATAGAAGATAGCTGAGAAATCAGAGCATTTGTCACTCTGACTATTGAATATTGAAAGGAGAACACTATTTATCCTATAAACAGAAGTACCCCACTTATCAAATACTATGCAAATAGTAACAAAAGTTTGTTAACATTGACATAATGTGCTTGTACCATACCCTTTCACAAAATTCATATCCAAGCATGGGGGGATCAGATTTGATTATGAATAGTAATGCCTAGATTATTCCATGACGAATTTCTTATTCTTAATTTTAATTATGTCGAGTGAGTTTAGAATATATTTTATATGGAGTGATAATTGACACTATACTCTATGTGTCTAATATTTAAATAGAAATTCCATAACTACTTGTGGTGCACATGCTTATGAAGCTTAGCTTGGGAAATTTTGTTTTGAGGTATTAGAATCATTTTCAAGAATACGAACAAGTAAATTTTCACCTTTGAATCCCTCTTTTTTAAAAAAAATCAAAATGCCATTTTAGACCCCTCTTATCAAAATTTCATTTGGACTCCTGTTTTCTGCTACAGTTTATTTCACATTGGACCCCCTCTCCTTTCCCATCAGGTTTTGCTTGTTGCACAACATCTCCAAGAGCATACTCAAATTAAACTCTCCATCTTCACATTTTGGCAAGTTGACAAAAAATATTCCTCTTCATATTTCATTTGAGCTCCAATAGTTTCTTCATCTACACTTTCTATTGTGAGTCTATGATAGTGGGACCCATACGTCATGCTTGAGAGGGATGGGGGAGGGGAGAGAGAAGGTGGGGTGGTGGAACCCATGTTTAGCAAGTGGTTTCAACTTGCTAGATTTGGCCAGCCATTTAGCTCGGCAAATTGGATGGCAAGTTGTTGGAGGACACTTTTTGTCCAAGTTTGCCAAATTTTGGTTTGGAGAGTAAGATGGGTAGTATGTTGGAGTTGCTCTACCCAAACGGTGAGGATATGGTGTTATAGACATGTTGGAGTGGTAGAACAAGCGTGTGTCCAGATTGAAATTTACTTTATAGGCTTTTTAGTTTATTTTAGTAACGATATACTTGTAAAAGAACCCCACAAAATGCAACTTTTTCAAAAAGCAAACCGGAGGCCAATGCCTTAGAATATATCACTGTATATAAAGCTAGCTAAGAGGACTACTATATTTGCAAGGTAGCCCCTAGGAACGGGGCAAATTACATGATTTGCAATAGATAAGTACAGAAGGGCTCTAAAAGAAACTGAAAAGCAATTAGATCCACTTCTTCCATGGGATTCTCCGAATCGATGATGACGTCGATAGCAAGGCCAGTCAATCCATGCAAGCTGCAAATAAAGGGAAAGATGCGTTCCCATTTGGAGCCTCCTAGAGATAGGGGTTGAGGCACATATGGAAATCATCAGCCGCCTCTTCAAGATCCGCCACCTACGACAAGGAAGATTACCACTAACAGCATAGATAGATCATTAGAGAAGTAGAGAACAACCAACACTACCTTGTTGTCTTGGGGATTGAGGACGAGACCTTTATCTCAAGCAAATCCACCATACTCCTAGTAGTTAAAAGAGGACAGAAATATTTAAGCTAACCTAGGTATCATGGTGAAGGTCGACTCATTCGGCAAACAAACCAGTGGATGTAACCACCAGGGAATGGCTCCAAAGCAGGAGATTGACATTGGCCATTGTTAACCTGAGGTTGAACCGTACTACACCTAAACTAATGGGAAAGACCCTACTAACAGGATTAACCCGACTAGGACGAGGACCTACTTGTAGGAAGGAGGGCTCCTCTGACTGATGCCGTCGAAGAGATGAAGAAGGTCTAGCTGGCTGCGTTTCCTGTAGAGGAGTTTCAATACCACGTCCGGGAAGATGCGAGAAAAGACCTACCGCTACAAATGAAACTGAATTTAATATTCTCTTATTCTCTACCTTAAATTTTTTAACATGTTGATGCTTTTCACTAGCTATCACGTAAATTCAATTGATATGTTGGTGGAAGCCCGGACTCATACCTCCACCTATGAATATTAACACATTCTTTATAAATTTTATCTAATCAAATTTTGATAGAGTAGCTGATGTGTTTGATTCGTTGTCATATCAAAATTTAATATTACAAAATTTTCAGAAATAAAAATGATAATAAAGTAAACAAGTCCTTTGCGCCAATTGATCAGTTCAGTCCGTCCTTCCGTAGGCTGTTGTATTGTTTTGTGCTCGGGACATATGCTGCATTGAGGCTCTACCCTTCGGTGAGCGGATCATGGTTCATGGTGCCCCAATCCCCAAACCGATCACAACTCAAGACACAACCAATAGGCAGCCTCCTCCTCACGTGCCTACCGCCCAACCTCTGACACGATCGACGGACTGTATCCACCATACACGCCACGATCTCAACGCGATCGCGTCCGTTGGTTTGTGAACCTCACTTGTCCAGGACATGTAAGTCTCTGACTAGTGGGGACATGCATCTGTGGTACCACGAGGTCAGTGAGGCAAAACTCATTCTCGGGCTCGTCAACGTGGGGCGCGAGTTACAGGCCGCTACGTGGCAGACTGACAGTAGGCCATTTATTGTCCACGTGGCACCTGATCGCGCGGAGTACCTCCCGTTCCAAACACCAGGGGCAGTCCATACTCTGACTGACATGTGGGTCACACGTATTTCGAGTGGCCCACCTGTCACAGCCCTCCCTAGGTGAGTAGCCATTTGCCGGTGACGTCCGTTCGAAAGGAAATCTCCCACTGGACTTTTTTTTAAAAAACAATCTCCCACGGTCCCACCGGCTTGCAGTGCAAGAGAGGATGAGATCATGAGACCCCGCTCGGAATCGGATCTCCACCTCTCCTCCCTCTCCCTGGAGTTTTTTTAAAGAGCCCGGGAACTTCACCACAAATTACTAATCTGCCACGGCCCGCGCGGGGGCAGTTTGGGCAGAGCGGAAGCGGTGGCAGAACGGTGAATAGCCACCCGTGGCGGGGGCAAAACAGGAAGAACGGAAAAGATAAAGCCTCTATTTGGACCCAGACTCTGCTCCGCATCGCCATTGCTGCCCTCCTCTCCGTCTTCCTCCTCCTTCCCCCCTTCTCTGTCGCCTGTTCTTCTTCTCACGATTTTCCCCTGCAAATTTCCCGGCGGCTTCTCGCATCTCGTTCATCGTCATCTGCTCGAGACTTGACGGACGAGGAAGAAGAAGGGAGAGATTGGTTTGACGGTAAGAAGGGAGGGACGCAGGGCCGGAGCGGTGGCCGACGGCCATTTTTTCATGCGTGGCTCCCTGGAGGTCCACGCTATTGGCAGAGACGCCGCGTCTCCGTGCGCCCTGAGACTGAAAGCCCTCCCGGCATTGGACATGATGAGGTAGACGGCAGATCTCCGGGCCCTCAAGCCTCTCGTCCTTGTTCCTGCGCTTCCTCGTTTCCTCCTCCTGTCTGTGTCAGATCGCTATGTTGTTTCTCTGGTTTGCGTTCGGTTTTGTTTTCCTCTTTCGTTTTTGTTCGGCTGGTGAAGCGATTTGGTTGATTTGCCGGCCTGCCGGTGATGGCCGGCCTCCTTGTCAAATTGCTGGCCTTTGTGTTTCTACTTGTTAATCTATCTGATGGTTTTGTTCTGTCGTTTGATTTTTGGATTTCATGGTGTTGCTGCTGTTGCGGTTCGATTGATCTCTACTTGACTGCTTCTGTGCCGGTTTCGCTAATTCGCGAGGAATTCGTGCGTCCGTTTTGACCCGATTTCAATCCTCCGTATTTCGGAGTCTTGTGCTCGTATTTCGGAGTCTTGTGCTCATAATCTCAGTATAATCGTCTTTGCTTTTCTCGGTTCCTCTCTGGCTGTTTCAGAGTCTAGAGGATGGGTACAAAAGCATCGGATCGTTTGTTCGTTTTGTAACCATGAGTTCTCTTTCTGGGATGATGAGAGCCCGCAGTTCATGTCAGTATGTTCATGTTCTTTGTGGCCGTGTCAAGAGCTGGTTGGTTGTTGTCAAATTTGCGGTCACTTTGGTGCCTCCTGTTTCCCCCTGCTTCTGTTGCATCTGCAGAGTTCGATCTGTTCGTTTTGTTTCCATTCCATGAGCTCTGGAAAGACCGATTTGCGACTCGCATTTTGTAGCAGATCTCTTTCCCCGATCAAATCGCTAATCGGTGCCTTTTGATTCACTGCAGGTACCAAAGGCTTAGTCCGGACTGCCTCCCGCTGGCCAACGGCGGCGGCGGCGGAGGAAGCGGTAGCGTGACCCGGAAGCCGGCGTCGAGATCCTGCAAACACGACGATGGCGGCATGGCCGTCGCCGCGGACAGCTCCCGCCTGTCATCGTACCTCCCATCGTCACAGCTCGATTCCAAGCCGCTGCGCGCTCGGGCGCCGCAGCCGTCGTCCTCCTCGGCCGCCTGGAGCCCGGCGCGCGACCAAGCGCACGCCCACCACAACCATCACCACCCGTCCGACTCCTCCGACACGGCCTCGCGGAGCTCCAACGGCGCGGGCACCGGGGGCGACGTGCTGCTGCAGTGGGGGCACAACAAGCGGTCCCGCTGCCGGCGTGACTCCTCCGCGGCCTCCTCGGCCAACGCGGCTCCCTCCTCTTCCCAGCGCCGACAGACCGCCGGCAAGATCCAGCGCCGCTTGTCGGCGCCGGCGGAGAAGCTCATGCCGCCGCCGCCCCCATCCACCACCACCGGGTCGTACACGCGCGGGTCCAACCTGAGGTCCACGTCGTCCTTCCCGACGCGGTCCGCCACCGCCGCCGCCGGAGACGCAAACCCCCACAGGTAACAGACGCCTCCTACCACCTCCGTCTCGTCTCATGTCGATATCGTGGGGAAGATGACGTCCTTCCTTTTTCCTCGCCTGTATTTCGCTCGGCGACTTTTTTGGTTTCCGCTTTTGCCCCCCGCGGAAACTACCGGGCCGCGCTCTCATATTCCTCGTTGGAGCTTGGAGTCGTGGTGGCTCTTACGTTTGTTTTGTTGGGTTCGTGGGTTCGTGTGACCGCGTCTTCGCGGCGTTATTTATTCGCTTCGGGGGGTTTTTTTTTTTTTGGTCTTCACTTCTGTTTCTGTGAGCTGTACCGCTCCATCTTTACTCGCACCGTAGATGGAGGGGTGGATTGAGTTTGATGAAAAGATTCTTTTCTCCTCTTTACTTCACACACTTTATTTTTTTCCATAAAAAAATTGGAGCAGGTTTTCACCTGATCTGGATCGCTTCGTTTCTCCCCCGAATTTTCGTGGTATTTATAACCCTTTTTAATTTTTCTTTACAATATTTTGTGGAGGATGTTCTGTGTCCGGATCTGGCGTGTGGTACATTGAGGTGGTAACTTTACCTTCCTCTTCCTTGACTAATCCTTAACCCAGACATAAGGTCATAGGAGGCAGCACCCGTATTTGTCGCACGTTGCATGATGCATGGGGACCCCAGGGAGATCTCCATGTCTCGCTGAAATTCGTTGATGGCCATGGTGGTACTCCTTGGTTAGGGCAGCTTTAATTTGGGAGGATTGTTTGGTTGATCCGGTGAATTTGGGGTGTTGGATGATGATGATAATCATCATATGAATGGCAGCATCAAGAGGAGGGAGAGCTTGTAGTACTGCTTGTAGGGTAGATGGTTATAAATATATACACATCACAGCTCCCCCTCTCTTTTCTTTCTTGGCATCAACAACAGGACAGCTTTTGCTTATAGTGCATCCATCTTGTTGTGGTAGGAGTCTCTAGTAGACCAGTTGTACTACTAGTGAGTAACCAATCCACCCTACCCACCCCTTCTTCCCCTTTACCCTCTCAACCTCCCAACCACTTCCAAGTCCATCATCACCACCACTAGCACTGCAACAATCCCATGATTAACGTCTTGGTTTCTTTCTCTGGTGGTATGATCAGGTCCGCCGCGGAGGAGCGATCAGGTGGCGGGCACAAGCGGTCGCCGGACAAGGCGCACAAGTCCGCGCTGGACGCGGCGCTGCACATGGATTCCAAGAACAACCACCATCACCACCACCACGACTCGTCGCTGACCGCAAACGGCGGCACCGGCGCCGGCGAGAAGCTCGTCTCCGAGCGGTTTGAGCTGCCCCGGATCTACATCTCGCTGTCGCGCAAGGAGAAGGAGGACGACTTCTTGGCCATGAAGGGCACCAAGCTGCCACAGAGGCCCAAGAAGAGGGCCAAGAACGTGGACAAGACCCTCCAAGTATGTCAACTTTTGTTCCGCAAACCGGCCTGATCTTATCTGCTCCGATCCATTCTAGCATCTGTTCTGATCACAGAGCTAACATGTGTCTCGTGTTGCCCCCGATGTGATGTGCAGTATGTATTCCCTGGGATGTGGCTTTCAGACCTGACGAGAGGCCGTTATGAGGTGCGAGAGAAGAAGTGTGTGAAGAAGGTATTACTCTACTCTGCATCTGGCATTTTCTTCATGCGTTACTATGTTTTTTACATTGTGTGGCATTTTCTTCATGCGTTACTATGTTTTTTACATTGTGCTAGTACTAAACAAAAACATAGTGCTAGTACTAAACAAACAAGAAGAGGAAAATTACTAGATTTAGGGCATCCGTGTCCCAGATTGATTGGTTCTAATGCAAAAATAAAGCCGAAGAGTAGGTGAATTAGTTGCTCTTTTCTTTTGGTTTGGCCCCCTTCTCACTCACATGGGGCCCATGACTCGTGATGCTCCGTGTCCTCATTGATGACGGCACGGCACTGATTTATTTGGCTCGGCTTTATTGCTGTGGACGTGGAGATGCAAGCGTACCATCATCCTATTGCCCTTACCTAAAGGAGTCTTCTAGTTCTACATTTGGATCCATTCATTCATCTTTCTACATTTGTCATATGCTTTCCCAGGCAAAGCACATTCAAAGAACACTAGAGTCACAACTCACAACACACCAGAGTGTGCCACATGTCACAGCGCAAAGAACAAAAAGAAGTCCTGGCCTCTTTCAGTATGGGGCCCAGCTGTCAGCCTCTTATCGTCCTTAGCAAGCATGAGAAAGAACTGTAGTATTACTACTTGGGTGGTGTTAGTTCAGTGCTTAGCCGCGGGTGCGAGATTGTTGACAACTTGATATGCAAATCGTCGTCGCTGACAAGTAGGGAAGGGCCAACGTGGAGACATGTATCTGTGTCTTTTGTTAGGACCACATGATAATGTCGAGATAGAGCTTGGAATCATAACCATCGAAAAAGAAAAGAAAAAAAAAGGGTACAAAGGGTTGGAAAAGAAATTGTGGTGCTGTCTTTTGATCAACTAGTCTGTTTTCCCCCTTTTCCCTGATGGGGTCTTCAACTCATTCCCTTAGTTGTAAGGAGCATTCAAGCATGCTGTAGTTTAATGAGCTCCTGCAACATACATATGTTTTCCAATAGTAACAAGGCCAGCTCGAATCTTGTAACATGAACTCTACTATTGTTTAGCTTACTGGCAGCTATTAAAACCCCCTGATGGTTAGGTCGTGCTTGAGGGGTGCTAGATTCTCCACAAGCACTAGGCTCAGTACATGCACCTAATCACCTAGTAGCATCCATCAAGGTTTCTGCTTAATCTCGGCACTAACCGAAAACTCCTGTGTTTCTTCTGACGATGCAGAGGCGTAGAGGGCTGAAAGGGATGGAGAGCATGGACAGCGACTCGGAGTGACGGCAGCGGGAGGTCAACAGAGGCAGCCAAAGCGGAATGAGCAATAAGATTTGAGTAAGATTGGAGTGATGGAGAGTGGGCCATTACAATCAAAGCGGAGAGAGAAGAAGCAAGGCAAGCCAAAGGGAAGGCTAAGGCCACAGTGATTTTCTGTAAATGGAGACGACGAAGAAGAAGAGGAGCAGGAGCAGGAGGTGCACAGCACGCGTAACGCGTTGCCTCAGCCCGGCCCAGTGGAAGCGGTGTGGCTTGAGACGACGACGATGCCCCGGGGTGATTTTTTATTTCTTTCGGGTTTTGTCAGAGCCGGCCACTTGCTCGCACGTCGTCGCAGCGGCGCACAACTTGGTGCCGCGTTTTTCTCCCCTCGAGAGGCCATTTTGTGGTGTGATTTTTTGGGTTGGGCTCCGGCGGCCGGCCTCGCCTTCATGTGTGAGCTGTGCGGGGTTTGGTTTGGTTTGGTTGGTTGGAATGGTTACCCGGTGACTCTTGTGCATATATTCTTCACTACTAGTACTATCATTTTTCTCTTCTCCCATTCATTCACGTTAGGCAGCCTTCGGAGCACCAAAAATATTCTGAAAAGGTTAAAAAAAGAATCATTGTGCAGTCGTAAATGAGGCAGGAGATTCTGAATGGATTCAGTATGGGCTAGGCCTGATGGAGGCTAGAATTTTTGGCATTTATAATTTTAATTTTTTAAAGATTTATAAAAATAATTTTTGAATTTGAAAATTTATAAAACTAGTCTCTTCCCGCCCTATGGGAGGCCGTGATTGGATAAAACGTTCTTTCAGAGGGTGTTTTATCCAACGTGGCAGATGTCCGTTAGGTGTTGTCTGTCGTGCGGGCGAATTTTGCAGGCGGCCTCCTTCCCGCCTTGGCTAAGGGCGGTTTTTCACTGTACATGGGGGTGTCGCCTGCAAAAAGGGTGGTCGCCCTGGCATATTTGCAGGCGGTCTCCTTCTCGCCCTTACCAAGGGCGTTTTTTCTCTGTTTTGCAGGCGGCCTCCTTCCCGCCCTTTCAGAGGACGTTTTTTTGTCATTCTCGCCCTCTGGAAGGGTGTTTTTATCTTAAACTCTAATCGACTAAAACCCTAATCGACCGACCCTCTCTCAGTATTGTTTGAAATGTAAAATGTTATCGTTGTATTTTTTGCAAATGTAACCGATCCATTTAATTTGTCGTATTGTGTGAAATGTAAATGTTATCGTCGTATTGTTGCAAATGTAAATATGTTATGTAATGAACATTTGTTTTATCGTCATATTGTTGCAAATGTAAATATTGTTGCAAGTGTAAATATTCGAGGTATCGTACATATGTTGTTTGCATTACCTGTGATCATAACATATTGTTTTAACCAAGTTAACTTAGTAACAATGGTTAAGCAGTTGTTTGTCACACTGTTACATAACCCATTAGGTATGGATGATACAATACATGCAAATGTCTTATTCATACATGATACAACTAACTCATCCCCGACGAGTCAAGGCTCGGCTACCTACGGAATCGTTCAAGGGCGATAAGCTTGTCATCGATTCTCTCTTTCCTTCTCGGCGTTGTATTCCTTTTGAGTTTCACATTCAGTTACTTTTAGGCCGTTATATTAGGGAATGACATTGTCGATCCACCTAGTGAATCCACACCTCCTTTGAATGTCCTGGTAAAGAAACACATGTAATCAGTTAGAGAGCCACTAGAGCGAAGACGTTTGCAGAATTGATAAAACGAAAGACGTACAACGAAGTCGTTGTCTAAGTTGGGGCAAATGAAATATCTCCGACCATATGTTCGTGGTTAAAAGGAGGTAGCCATCTTGCAACGATCCCTACAACCGCACATGGGACGCTCCGACCATTTAGGGAAACCCAGTGGGTTGTTCCTCCAAGCTAAGCTTGCGATTTCGACGCGACGTTCATACTCCATCCAAGCCGAATGAATTGTTCGTCGACTCGGGTTGTGTTACTTGTCGACCGATCGAAGCGGGTTTAACCGTATCGATCTACTCTTCGTATGGACACTGACGTACATCCTCCTGGTTGCACATTTTTGATGTTCGGGGTTAGAAAATGGAACAAGCGAATAGGTTAAAGAAAGAAAAATTATACTCACGACAAAATCGTCATCCGCAATCTCGGGACACACGAAACATCTTTGTCCTCTAGTTGCTTGTCTTATGGATCTTACCACTGGCAACGAAGACCACGGTGGCATTCGAACGTTCCGCCATGTGGGTAGTGCCACTGATCCATAAGCCGGTCCAAAGCTTTAGCACGAACTCGATGTTGGTACTCGGCCTTCCGTCGAAGGTAGTCGACCTTGTTTCGCTAAGTGGGTAGTAACGTGTTCCGTCGGTTCGTGGGTTCTCCGTATCTATCCACTCAACGAAGTTGCACACCCGACGATATGCCTGCATGAGGTGTTAAGACGATGTACAATCAAGTTAGCGTTTTCGTGAAGATTTTGTAGATGAAAGCATTGCGGTTAAGCCATACCCGATCAATGTTGGCGCATTGGAAAATTCGTCTCCCCCTGGTTTCAGTGAGGAGGGACGACGTAAGTATGCAGCCATCTCCACAATGACATAACGGACGGTCACACCATGGTGGAATAAAACCGCTCAAAGGATGGAGTCGCCAGTGGAGACGCTCAAGGAATGGATGATATGAAGATCTCATTGCACGAGTTAATATAGAAAAGAGAATGCAGATTTGAAGAGCTCGTATTCGGATCTAAGCAATATATAGTGCAGGGAGGTCAAGGTTCACATCGATGTATCGTTTATGTCTGTCACGGGGCAACAGCTGAACGAGACGTATCGTGTAGGATTGTCACGGGCAAAAGTTGATAGCGACATATCGTGCAGGACTATCACGGGCAAAAGCTGATAGCGACGTCTCGTGCAGGTCTGACACCGCCGAAAGTTTTTTTGTCGTTAGTAAGAGTATCATGCAACGAACGATTCGGAAGGATCTCGTGACATATGAGTGCGACGAACGAGATAGAGATATATACAAACATCAAACACAAAATAAATAATTACAATTTGTACAAACCAAGTTGCACACGTAAACTACGGCGAGGCCTCTTACCCCTATCCTCCTAGCTCGTGCCCCGACGTGCCCCCGAGAGTACGTCGTCACTGTCTAGGGGCACGACACGACTAGCACGGACATCCGGCGCCAGCGTCTCCCGTGGCGGGTCCCGGCTCGTGGTGAGGTGCTCCACCAAGCCGAGAGGCGCGGCGAGAACGTCCCGATCTGGGTCCTCCAGGTCGTCGAAGTCGTCGCCCGTACCTGACCTCCCCCTCGTCGCCCGCCCCGTACCCGCCCGCCTGTGACAAAGAAGCCCCCGAGCGAAAAATCCCCACCGAGTAGAACTCTCATGTATATAAGCAATGTGAAGCATCGGTGACTTAAACTAATAAGTGTTAACTACTCGTCGGACGACGCTTGCTTACCTCCAGTGAGTGAGGGGACGAGGAACAAAGGATCCACTCGCTCCAGCAAAGCTCGTAGTGCTGGGCCGAGTCGCGAAAGGCCTAGGGATCTACGATCCACTCACACCTGTCGTATCCTCTCTCGGTAGCGTCGGACCTACGCGACATTCGGTTTGTTAGATCACGTTGTAAGGTTGTCACAATGAAAATGAGTGGAACTAACCTGTGGAAGCACCAGCGCTGTGTGGTGACCATCCTGGTACCGGACCGCGTGGACGTGGACCTGCAGCACCCTGCGGAGGAACCGCGCCGACGGCTGAACGACAAGAGAAGATCCGCAAGATCGAACGTGCCGCCGTCTGCCTCCGCTGGAACGTCATCCTATGTTCCACGTCGTTCAGGTGAATGTCTGCGTCCAGCCTCAGCATCACCGAGTCGATTTCGGCATTCAATGCCCGTGCGGCGTCGGCCTAGAAAAATCGAAACAAATTAGGTTCGTCGCTCAAATAAACAAAAATCATGACGTACAAAGGCTTTAAGGCCGAGAAATCATGACGTACCCCAACGAAGTAGTCCTGGTCTCGGTGCCTGGGGTAGGTGTCCGCGACCATTGCACGCTCAGGCTGCTGGCTGCTGCGGCCGGTGTGAAGGTCACGCGCGGACACGTCCGTGGTAGGTACCACCGAAGGTAGGCGGTGTAGTTCTCCTCGAAGTGGCCATAGATCTCGCCGATCACCTCCTTGGTGGCTATTAGGCAGTCCGCCACGTATTGCTGCATACGTGGTTCCCAGAGGGAGCCTCCCTGCTGTCCCCGTCGAGTCAATCTGCATACACAGTAAAGGTTGACTCTAGTTCCATTTCATTCGACACAATAGTACTAAAGTTGAAATAGAAATACTCACTGGTGGTCCTGGTGGGGAACGGCAACCGCTACGTCTACCGGGAATCCCTCCCGCAGTCCGAACTGCCTCATCACTCGGCCTGGGCAGTGAGGCTCGACACAAATGTCGTACACCACAGGGATCAATGTCATCCAGTAAGTCGAGTCACGTGTGCACAACGTCGAGAGGCCTAGAGGCGCTCGAGCTACGACCGCCTGTTGCGTGTACGGCTCCCAGACAACGTCGTAAGGCTGGAGACGGTCCAACTCGAACACGAAGTCCGGGTAGCTCCATCTCACCTGAGCGTGGGCGTAACGACACTACGAAAATAAAATATTCAAGTGGTTACAAGTTTTTTTCAACATAATTTGAATAGTACAAAGAAATAAGAATTTGTACTTACGTTGCGTCGAAACCAGTACGAGCCCATCGTAGGCTGTCGGTGGGTTCTCGAACGCGGGTCTTGTGTCGTAAGGAGAGGTGTCGACGATCGGTCGGCCGATCGCGAACCGCTCCACGCCCAAAGCGTAACATGAGAAGGGGCGGCTGTGAAGATTGCTCTGGATCCGTCTTTGTGCACGCGTCGCACAGCCCACGGTAGGTGGCTGCGAGACTGCTGAAACCCAACTCCACTGAGGCACGAAGCCTATCTCCGCGTCCGCTATCGACCGGGCGTAGTGGATAAGCCCCCTCTCTACAGTGTTCCCCGACGTGTTAGTGAACATCACCCAGCCGAACAACCAAAGAAGGTACGCCTCTAACGAGCGTCGCACGGAGTACTCGTCGGCGTCGGGGTGGAGCTTGTCGGCCTACAAAGGAGAAAACCATGTTAACAATCATAACATATAATGAAAAATAACGAAGTCTTCAAGTTAACTTAATGTGAATTGCATAATCCAAGTCTTCGTAGGCCGGTGGTCGCGTAAGGGTAGATCGCTGAACGACTAGGAGCCCGTAGCCTCATCACTGAGCGAATCGTGTAGTGATGTCCTCCCTCCATCCACCAATAGCGTCCACAGGCCCGACAGCCTCTTCGGCTAGAGGTAGCCCTAGCAGGTACGAGACGTCCTGCGGCGTCGGTGCCATCTCCCCACAAGGAAGATGGAAGGTGTGCGTCTCAGGACGCCACCGATCCACCAAAGCAGCTATCAGGGACCGGTCCGCATCCCACCGTCTCGCCTGGTCGTGCTCGTCGACACACGCCTCAACAAGTCTGCTGAGAGCGATCAGGCCAGACTCACGCAACCTGCATATCATCAAGTGTAATATTAGTGTCAAGTATAATATTCTTGTCATAAATGAAAAAAGTATGATCATACCACTGTACGTGTCACAGATCGACACGCAACAACTCGCGCGACGGCCATGGACGAAAGGTGGTCAGCTGAGCACCCTGCACTGCCGACAAGTACGACTCTTGCAGCACGCTCTTGCTCGAATCAGTAGATGATGGAAAGGTCTGAATGTCGTAGTAGGTATTGGGGTTTCTCTGAGCAATGGTGGCTAATAGACGAGGTAAATTGTCGTACGATGCTTCAAATGTGCCATATCTCATCTCCAATATCTTTTGTTTCGTCCTCCAAGCCTTGGCATAGCTAATAGTATACTTGAATTTGTTCTCAATGTGCTTAATAATGGAGCATGGTTCAAAATCCGTGTTTTTAACAACATGGCTGTACATCTCACCGGCAACAAACGCCGAGGTGATGTTGCGGTGGTACTTATCTACCCCTGGCAAGAGACATGTGTGCTCACCAACAATGCTCATTTTCCAATAGTCACTTCATTTTCCCTTGTATGCATGAACGCGCCACGGACAATCATCCTTCATACACTTCACATCATACACATAGTTCGTAGACTTCACCACCCTAAACTCTCTATGCAAAAGACCGCCCAATGCTTCATTGCCTCTTTCATGTCTTTCTTATGAGCATACCTAGCACCCTGGATGACCTCGTTATCCTTGTATTCAAATGAAACATGTTGCCCTTCCGAGATAACAAGCCGAGAGAAATCAGCTTGTTCCCAATCGACGGGCATGACATCTTCTTCCTCGTCCGATGATTCATCGCCCTCCGCCTGCTCATTTTCAGAATCCTCCCTCTCCATTTCTTCAACAATTGCTTCGATTCTCTCCCCCTCGTCTGCCACGCTAACCGCCTCCTTCAAGCTTGCTTCATTGCTCGGACCTTCACCATACTCTGTTTGCATTGTATTGCTGCTATCGACTTCGTGCAGTGCCACAAAAATAACAAGGGGTCAGGACCTTTCAAGTGCCATGTCCACATAACGTCTCCACGACTCACTGTTATCTATAGGCATAAGTTCCCAATAATATCCTTCTGTTGCACGACTTACTACAACGGATAGAGACATTGTGTTCACTCTTGTATCCACTTTAAATCCACGTAGCAACCAATTATACACTGACTCAAATGTTTTCTCGGCTGGCCTATCGATGCCCTTTGATTTCATCCTAAATTCTGACAGATCTACACCTTATGGACCGTATCTAACGTTGCCTTCACCGTGAACTATCTGAAATATGATCTTACTTGCAATAGTGCCTAACAAATAAATTGAAACTGAGTTTATTCCATACTACGAATATGTTGTCTAGATGATTCTGTGTCTAAGTTAATTTCTTTAACAATATGTTCTCTGGTCTACATCTTAAAATTTCCCGAATCGATATATTCGTTTCATCTACCGCCAATCGTACCTCGTTCATTTCAGTTTGCCAAATTTTGTAAACTAAATTAAATTAAATCGTACTTTATATCTACACATATTTTGATTATCAACGAAATTATACGTACGATTATCTATAGTGCTTACCATCTACTCACATAATTTACACATAGATCCAAACATATTCTACCTAAGTTGATCTATCTATTCTATCTATGTTAAGGTCCATTAAATTATCCTTGTTGATATATCTATTCTACCTATGTTACTGTCGATTAAATTATCTAAGTTGATCTAAATTAAATCATCTGTTTTACAAATCTATAACAAAATATTCAATAACTATTCAAATATTACAAAACTATATTTCCTAATATTGCATTTACATACTAACTAAAAATATAACGACGGGATATTGCATTTACCTCGGATGAAGTACACAATCCAGGAGGGCTTCGTCGCGCTCCTTCCTCTTCCTCACCCCTCTCTCTGTTCTTTTTTGGATTTCGGAAGATGCAAATGGGAACAAAACCTTTGACTCTCGGCTTATATACTGCCCAGGACAAAAAACGCCCTTCCAGAGGGCGGGAAGGGGGCCGCCTGCAAAAAAGCCAGGACGTCCGCCCTTTTTCAGACGGCCCCCTGTATGAACAGGAAAAAAACGCCCTTGGGTAAGGGCGGGAAGGGGGCCGCCTGCAAAAATACCAGGGTGGCCGCCCTTTTTGCAGGCGGCCCCCCGTGAACAGTGAAAAACCGCCTTAGCAAGGACGGGAAGGGAGCCGTCTGCAAAATTTCACCCACGCGGTAGACGGCACCCAACGGACGTCTGCCACGTCGGATAAAATGCCCTCTGGGAGGACGTTTTATCCAATTACGTCCTTCAAGAGGACGGGAAGAGACTAGTTTTATAAATTTTCAAATTCAAAAATTATTTTTGTAAATCTTTAAAAAATGAGCCTGGCGCGTCGCAGTCGCATGTAAAGTGCAGTAGTCCCTTGTGACGAGCTGAGAAACGTTCGGCATGCCGGACGGGGCTGAGATCTCAACGAGGATCTTCTACGTCATATATGATGGAAGAATCTGTTACAGAAGTTTGGCATGGCTCACTATCAGCCGTGTGATTACACCAAATCTTGGACACGTGTCGGGCATCTCGCGTGATCAACTGGGCCGCTATTTTCTTTGACTTCTTCCTTCGCGTGGTGTATACCTTTGCGGAAGAGGTGATGATAACATTCCAACCATGTATTCATGTGCTGACGCGTATATGTATGTGCATGTCACATGTGGGCGAGTTTGGGAGGGCCGTGAGTCGAGGAAACGCGTGGTTAAAAAACGCCAGCGACCAAGATTTGCCATATGCAACGCCCGCAATAGTTGGGGTGGTAGTTTTTTTTTTGGGAAACCCTCTGTTTATATGGTTTTTTTGTAATATTTGTTTATATGGTTTAGGGGCCGAGAATTAGAGAGGTGTGTTACTCGCTTTGTTTCTTCGGACATGAATGGATTAATGGGTACGACTCGCTTGGGCCCTGGTTGAACCGAACCTTCAATCAGAGCGCGGATGCGCCGCCCTCGACCGTGTGACGTGTTACTGGCGGGGGACCGGACGGAGACGACCAGCTACCGTTGCTTTTTCTCAACTTTCTTTTTTCACGTCACGTTTTATAAACAGTTAAATAATTTATTTTAAAATTTTTTTATAGAAAATGTTTAGAAAAACAGAAATAAATGATATATCGTAGGACTGACGATATCAACCATATCAAATTTAATATTATTATATCGATATTGAAAATATCGATCGATACCATGTTAATGGTAGCTACAGACATCATGATATCGAATTATCATATCCGATATTCGATATTTACGATATAATGTTGACTCATGATATCAGAATATTAAATTTGATATCTATGAGATATTATATTTGATATCGAAGATATTAGATTTGATACATCTATCTAGTATCATATTGATATCATGTATAATAGTTATCTAGTATCATATTGATATCATGTATATTAGTTATTTCGTTGTAATGATATATTGTTTTGTATTCTTCATTCACAATTGTATTCATCGATTTCTTAATTTGCTAACATACAGCGCGCGCCATATAATTGCACGCGAAGCCGATCGGAGGCGTCTGGATACCTGTCGCATAGGCAGGGCGCCGGTCGAGTCTTGTGCTTGCTTTTCCGGTGTTGCTTGCATAGTTGTCCCCGACGCCCTCCTCCGGCTGTCGTACAAAGCCGCTTTGCTTGAGCCTGAGGCGTGCTGTCGTACAACCTGCGCCATTATCAAACGGATAGAGTAATTTACAAGTACGTACCTGCAAGCATTTGGCATGGTGGCGTCTCTAGTTTCACCGGCCTCGGCTGCTGGGCATACGTCTAACCGAGATTTCCGATGGATTCACTCGATGCTTCTGTTTTCAGCACTCGCTCGATCAGGTCGGCCTAGTGCCGGCCAAACGGGTGGCTCGGCACGGCCCGGCATAGACACGGCCGAGGCACGGTCCGTCATGGCACGACCCGTTAGGCACAGCTACTGTGACAGGCCGTGCCGTGCCGGCCCGCGTGCCCCGTCCTCGGCCCAAGCACGATCCACGGAAGGTCGGGCCGTGCTCGTGCTGACACGGCACGAATATGGCCCGTGGACCATGGCCGAGCCCTCGGGCCCCCAAGGCACGGCCGAAATAAAAAAATAGATAAAAATATGAAAAAATAGAAAAAAATAAACAACCCTATTATTTCTATAGATAAAAATTAAAATTATAAATAAAGGATAAAAAATAAAATAATGATAAATATTGACACTTACTATATGTTAAAAATAGTAGTGACCTTTATTGATGTTTATATCATTATATGATATAATGATATATGCTACATCGTTAAAAACTTTGTCATGTAAAAACTACTAGGGAAAATTGGAAAAACCATTACAAAGAAAAGAGTACAGCTCAAAGATCACAACTACTTCTAACAAAGTTCTATTGGGGTTGGTCTGGATCTAAGTAGAGGTTCTCGAACTGGGCGATCAATTCTTGGTTCTCAGCAGTGTATTAGCCATGCTGTCTAGCTAGCTCCCAGTCTTTAACGCTTAGTAACATTTCGACGTGGTCGCTGCTCAGAGTTGTCCTTCTTTCTTCGACGATTCGACCGCAAAGGCTGAAGGCCGATTCGGAGAACACTGTTGACACGGGGACCATCAACACATCCCGTGCAAGTTTTGAAAGCACGAGATATGCTATCTTGTGGTCATTCCACCATCCGAGGACGTTAAAATCTTGTGCTTCATGCCTGATGGCGTCGCTGTCCACATAAGTTGACAACTCTTCGACAACACCATGCGAAATGACGTCTCCACTTCCAGCCGACGAACTGCCACCCCCTTGGCTTGAAGATGAGCCACCCCAAATTCTACCCCACTGTATCTTCTTCTTACCTGCAGTGGGGATAGGAGGGGGTCTCTGCTGACGAACTCCCTGAAACTTTAGTTCATACTTTTCAAAAACTTCATATAGTTTACTCCTAACCTCAGTATAAAAAGAACTATAATCTACACCTACAGTATCTCCAATAAGTGATAATATAGTGGATATTCCCCTTAATTTACCCCTAGGATATAATGTAAAAGCAAAAGCATACAACATAGGTATATTTTTCTAATATTTGAAATATTTTTGTTTCATGTGAAAGACAGGTTGGTCTAGAATTTCATCATATTTCATGTTCTTTTAACAACGTGGTAATTTAAAGAATATTGTGCAAAATTAAATTGGCAGTTGGATAGTAAACTTGGAACAGAGTAAGAGTAGACTCATAAAAAGTTTCAAAAAATTGGTAATATCTTTGGACAATTGCCCAGACGTGCTCACTCAGTATTGACCCATCATCGCTGTTTCTTGGGCCATTACGTGACTGGACAAAATCAGTTAGTAATTCACTATAAGGTAACACAACTTTTAACATCAAATAGGTTGTATTCCACCGATGCTCTGTATCGGTGGCAAACTTACGTGCTTTCTTACCGGCCGCATGGCAAAACCTCTTCCATGCAGCAATACACGGGTTAGAAGGAGTTAACCACGCGATTGCTGGACGAACAGCGTCAATATGAACACTTACTCTCTTCATCTCAGTCTTAACAATCAAATTAATTATATGACAAGCACAACGTTGATGAAGTAGAAAAGACTGCGCATAAATATAAAATAAAGGTTGCAATATTTCCATTGCCGTAGAATTAGCAGATGCATTATCTAGTGTGACAACAAATATTTTATCTGCAAGATTATATTCATTAATTACCTCCCTAATTCTTTCGGCTATGTTTTCACCTGTATATGACACATCTATTAACCGGAGGCCTAGAACTCTTTTTGCAATTCCCAATGATCATTAACAGAATGAACAACTACGCTAAGGTAATTCTCCCTAGCTCCACTACTCCATATATCAGAGGTAACACTAACAGAGAAAGTGCATGTATTAAATAGTTCCTTAAGTGCATTACTACCCTTCTCATAAAAATTTTCTAAATCTCGGGTTGTTGTTTGTCTACTAACTGCTTTGAATCTAGGATTATGTGATTGCTGAACGTACTCTTCGAAAGCAGGAGACTCCCCAAAGTTCAAGACTAAATCTTGTCTGACGATTAACCAGACAAGATTTTCCTGAGCTACCATGGGATCGTACTCCCAGCTACGTATCGTACCGTCCGGGTTTAGCATCAGTTGTTGCTGTCGCAATTGTATTCCTTGCTTCCTTGCACACGCCTTTGCATGACGCTTTAGGTGTCCTGTACCATCAAAAGATCGTGCAGATAAAGTATTCCTACAAATTCTACATCTAGCTTGTGTTACCTCCCTCCTGTCGGGGCCGGTCACTTTCACCTCGTCAAAGTGCTGCCACACACCGGAGGTTCTTGATCTTTTCGAGCCGGTGTGTGTCGAAACACTTCCGCTCGTGGATCCGAATATCCTTCGGCCGTCACCGCCGTGACACAGGTTTCTCCACAGGTTGGTGGAGTTGGAGCCGATCCGGAGGCATCGTCAAACCCCGACATGTAATTGGGGTCGAAATCACCCAAAGTGAACGACGGCGACGGATATGGATAGTTCGGATCCATTCTGCAATTTTAATCCGAAATAAACAAATTTTAGATATTTATTAAATACACAAACAAAATACAAATAATACATACATATGAATATCGCTTACATCTTTCCAACCGCAAGCGCTTCACACCTCTGCGATCAAACTAATTAACTACGAAACTAATTTTGATTTTTGACAAAATTTGAGCAAATTTTGTCAAAACCAACAAATTAGAGCACAAGAGAGCACTTGAGACTTGAGAGCACAAAATAAGATGTTTGGGGTGAGAGAAATGGCTGGGGTGGATGCCCTATTTACAGGACGAAATTCCATATTTTTTAGAATTTTTTTTGGATTTTTTTCGATTTTTTTGGCCTCCAACGGCTAGTTTCAAATTCTAGCCGTTATACTGGCTGTTGGGACACGTGGCACACTATTATTCGCCAGTTCAAACCGCCCCGTACGCGCGTGCCGCCCTGCCCGCCACGCGTCGCCACGCCGTTGGCCCTCCCCCCGCCGTGCCGTGCCGACCCATGAACCGTGCCGTGCCCGAGCCGACATGAAACAGTACCCGTGCAGTGCCGTGTCAGCCCACGGGCTCGGCCGTCGGCCCAGACACGACACGGTCCATCGTGCCATGTCGGCACGGTCCATCGCGAGCCAGGCTGTGCCGTCCCGGGCCGGTGCATAGTGCCATCGTGTCTGGGCCGTCATGCCTCGGCCCGGCCCACTTGGCCACGACTAGGTCGGCCCCTTCCGTTGATTTAAAGCGGGAGCGGTGTGAGATGGGTAGTGGAGTATTAAAACTTGTCGCTTTCACGCACTGCCAGCACTCCTAATTTCGGATGCTTGTCGTCCATCACGATTAATTCCGCTATGCATCTCGCGTCCTTCTTCCGCATCCGTCGGTTGGCAGCACAACCGGGTTTTCCAAACCGCGTTATCGTGTCACGATTATCTCTTTTTAATTTTAAACCATAATCATAAGGATAAAAAATAATAACCTTCTAAAACGGTTTGTTAAACCCTAAACACAACAGCGAACGGAAGGCCACCTCGCAAGTCGTGCTCTCTTTGTTGCGTCGCAGAGAATTATCAAACCGAGTAAACTAATCAGCGCGCATTCTCTCCTGAAATTCCGCCGAGTTGCTGGCTTTGTTGCTGCCAGGAAATTCTCCAGATCACTGGACCTGATAGCGTAGGAGAAATCAGATGAGCTGCTTGATCGATTGCCTTCTGCTTTGTACAGCGAAAAATCGTGAGACTTTCTTATGTCCCTTTAAAGTTTACGCCTTTTTATCGTTCCAGGTTTTTTTTTGTGTGTGTTTTGTCAATCCAGCTTGACGAGCGTGCCACGCACCACATATGTACCAGTAGTGCACTATTACTGTACTGACAAAGAGTAGGCAGAACAACAGCGCCAGCACGGCGAAAGAATAGAAGGAGAAGGCCGGTTCTTCTGCCCGTCCACATCAGCGTCTGACGCTTCTTGTTATCAGTCCACAACAAAGCCAGAAATTTCATCTCAATTTTCATGGTTCGCTTCTCGAAGAAACCAAGTGAAAATCTCATAATTTCTATTCTGATTTGCATGAAGTTTGTGACTGTCAGGCGAGCATGAGCAAGACAAAAGGACGCAAAGTGCACCTGGACTGGTAGAAGTAAAGGAACCTGTCAATCTGACGAACTGACGATGAATCAGTCCAATCAGAATGCTTCTTCCTCTCGGCTCTCGTTCTCTCTGTTTTTTTCTTCTCAAATTAGAGGATCCTGAACCATGAGCCGAGGAAGGGGAAGAGTGCCACGAGAAGGCGCGTCAACAGTGGCGCTTGGTTATACCTCCTGCTGCTGCTTCTTCCTCGCGACATGCCGGCATTGCTGCGTCGTGGACCTTTCCTCGTACGCAATCCAAGATCGGAGGCAGCAGCTTCCGCGTCCGGCTCTGGGGGCGTCCTCTTGCCTGCGCCCTGCTGTTGCTGCTGCCGCTCGTCATCGCGGAGGAGGTCGTCCCATCCTCCAAAACCGGAGCCGGATTGGGTCGATTGCTGGTAGCTCCTGCTCTGCCATTGCCATGTCCCGGCATCATAGTAGTCGTCGTCGTCGTCGTCGTCTTCCTCTCGGCGTTGGAAGGCGGGATCGTCATCGTAGTCGTATCCGTACGACTCCTGCTGCCGCCCCCGCATCCTGGTGGTGAAGGAGACAACCCAGGAGATGGCGGATTGGGCAAGCGGCAGCGCCATGGCCATGAGGAAAGCTCTGGGCCCCGTGGCCACCAGCATGGACGCCAGCAGCAGCGGCAGCACATAGCCGTACGCACGGAAGAGCCTCGAAAACCATGGCTCGCCGAACAGCTCCTGCGCTGACCCACCCGGCCCGTCGCCGTCGTATCCGTACTCCTCCTCGTCGTCCTCTTCCTCCATGTCCTCGTCGGACCACCACCGCCTCCTCCCGCTCGTCGTCGTCGCCCTCCTCCTCCAGGGTCCCTCCGAGCGATGGCAGCGGCAGCGATGCAGCTGAAGGGATGCGGGGAGCAGTGGGCGGTGGGCTTGGGAGGCCGCTGCTGGTTCTGGAGGTGGTCCTACTCCGACGAGCCGTCCCCGTCCAAGAGGAGGACGAGGCGGCGGCGGCGGCAGCGGCAGCGGCATAGCCATTGCCTAGCTCACGACAAGGCAAGACAAGACGGGAAAAGGGATAACGATCGAGTGGCTGTGTGGACTGGACAAACAAGACAAGGAGGTTAGTAAGGTCTTTTCGCTATTCTAATTCAGAACGAAGGGAAGTATAGCAAACCTGTCTACGGCTAAAAATTTCTTCTCTCAAACAAGGTGGGGCGGGCTATGTTAAAAATAATTTCTTAAAAAAACATATCCAAAATGCTAAAAGTTACTTCCCAATAATTTAAAACAGACAACGTCATCAAAATTAGGTCTAACCCGAGCGAAACGTGATACGGGACAACGACTGACGAGCAGTATGGAGGTGTCCGGGCGAGGAAAAAAGAAAAGTCACAGGAAGCCACCACGGGAAGAATGTCAGGAGAGGATTGGGAAAGGTTTGACGTCGCTAATATATACGCGGTGTGGGATGCTTAGGGGAGTTTTGGCGAGCTGTTGAAGACCATTTTTTCTTTTTTTTCTCTAAACAAGGTATTGGGGGTAAGATTAGTAGTCTCTTAAAGTTGCTCTGCTGCTCTTAGAGCAACTCCAACAGTCTAACCAAATGACTCTTCAAACCAAATTTTAGGGCCTTTGGGGATCTTCCGCTCTCGTTTTTACTACTGTTCCATGTTTTTTAGCCAAACGGATTTAGCTCACACACGCAAACTCAGGAAAAAAGAGAAGTTGTGAGAGCACCTAAAGAGGTACTCTACAAACTCTAGTTTTTTGTGGAGCTGCTTCATGGTAAAGTTTGTAGAGCAAAGTTCGTAGAGCAGTCCTAAACAGAGCCTTAATCATTCTAATAATAATCCTTCAACCGTCTCTCCAAAAGGTTAAGCCATTTGGCTGACCAAATCCCTCCCTCAGTAGCCAAACTTGGCCAACCAAAGTCACTAGCCATCTATGGGGCCCACATCCATCCTTGCGCACAGATCGAGCGCTAACTCTTTCCCGTTTCGTGCGCCGCTCCTCCATCCGCTGCGGTAGCTCTCTCCCCGAGCCGTCCCTCCATCCGCCGGCGGCGCCCCTCCATTCGCTGCGCTCTCTCTCGAGCAGCCTCCATTGCCGAAGCCGCCCCAGCGCTATCTCTCCCTCGTTCCGTGCGTCGCTCCTCCATCCGCGGCGGTAGCTCTCTTCCCAAGCCGCCCCTCCATCCGCTGACGCCGCCCCTCCCTCAGCCAACGCCTCCCCTCCATCCGTCGCGCCCTCTCCCGAGTAGCCTCCATTGCCGAAGCCGCCCCCTTCGTCATCAGCGCCGTTCCCCCATCCATTGCCGGAGTTGGACGCCACCGCCACCTCCCCGGTCGAGACGCCGCCGCTGCCTCCCCCTCTATCGAGGATCTGCCCCCATCCATTGCCAAAGTTGGACGCCGCCGCCACCTCCCCCCGACCGAGACGATGCTGCCGCCTCCCCCCTCTGTCGAGGATCTGCCCCCCATCCATTGCTGGAGTTGGATGCCGCCGCCACCTCCCCCGGCTGAGACGACGCCGTCGCCTCCCCCCTATGTCGAGGATCTGCGCAGACGAAGAAAGGTTAGTTAAGCAGACGATGGCACAATATATGATCGAGTTTGACTGCCTTCCCTGTGGATTAATTATCCAGCATAGGAACTACAGATTACTTGCTGCTTGACCTGCTCAGTTTGAGGTACAGTAGAGGCAATTGAAGAGAACTGGTGTCATAGCCATGCTCCTTTTTGAGAACTTTTAGGTAGGCTTGCAGGGATGAATACCTAAAAGGAAGAGAGCTGCTTCTTTAACAGAAATAAACAGGGCAATGATGTAAACTCTAAGTGTAATGACTGTAAGTGCAAGCATGATGCTCCAGTGCTCTGAAGTATTTATGCTCCAGTGCTCATGATGCTGTAAGTGCAAGCAGCTTCTTCACTACTGTTCTCAAGTGTTCTATTGTTTTTAATAGATACATGTATGTTTCATATTTTTTTAGGGAGGATGAACTGTGCATTTCTAAATGATATATTGGGCGAGGGTAACAATTTGAATGAAACTTCATAATCCAACATAGTTTTGTATGAACAAGATACAATTAAAGTACCCCCTATTACTGTGAGAACAGGCACCAAAAGATCCAAAAAATTCTCACATGATGAAGACAAGCTGTTAGTTTCGGCTTGACTTAATACTAGTATGGATCCAATCCAAGGAAATGAACAAGCACATGACATCTATTGGGAGAGAATCACTGCTTGCTTCCATAAGCACAAAATGTTTGTTTTGGATCGCAATCATAGCTCTCTTATGCATCATTGGAGTGATATACAGAAGTATGTGAACAAGTTTACAGCATGTATGGATGATGAGGAGTGTAGGAGGCCAAGTGGGAAGACAGAGAGAAATAAGGCTTGTTTATTTCTGTAGTTGTGCATTTTTATGATTACTAAAGTAATGCAATATTGTAAATCAGAGGTATTATTGTTTTTAATGCAGATTATTCAAGCTTTTGAGATTTACAAGGGAACAGAGAAAAAAACGCTTTGTTGCACTGCTGGCCTCTCTTGCAACATGCACCAAAATGAAATGATTGGTTGACTTCGAAAAAAACAAAGAACATGCAGAAGGTACCAAAATCAAGGGAAGCTTCACCTGTTCCTATTAGTGTAGAGTCATGCTGCCCAGATGATGAGGATGATGAGGGCAATTCATCAGAGAGCACTTTGAAGAGGCCATGTGATATGAAGGCGGCAAAGAGAGCTAAAAGTAACCTTCGACAAAAAAATAGTGTTGAGTTGTCTGATGCTGTTGAGGTCATGTGGACAAAGAAGAATGAAAGTGATTTTTTGAAAGAGAAGAGGAAAGAAGAGAGGTATGAACGAGCAAGCCAACGTGAGCTTGCGATGATGGAAATAGCAAAAGAGAAGGTTGCAGCTATGAAGACCAAGGCTGAAGCAAAAACCAAAGAGGTGGAGTTGAAAAGAATGGTGAAAGAGGAGAGAATTATGTCCATTGACACAAGTTGCTTGAGTGGACCAATAAAGACGTATTATGATTCATTGCAAAAATGAAATTCTTGCTAGGCGGCTCAAGGATTCGAAGTGAAATATGGACCTTTAAATTCATGGATTTTTTTAATGCAATGTATAGACCTTTAAATTCATGGACTCTTTTTATGCAATGTATGGAACTTTAAATGGACTTTTGTAATGCAATGTTGGATCTTTTGTAATTCAATGGTAGTGTGAGGGATCATATATATAGTTTGAAAAAAAACTAGCCGTTGGAATATGAAGACTTCAAAATGAATAGACTGTTGGAGTGGATGAAGAGCACAGATTTTTGGAGAGAACTAGTCGTTAGGATTTAGAGAGTCTGAAATAAAGAGTCTGTTAGAGTGTACAGCAGATTTGAAAAGGAATCTTTTTAGCTAGCTAAATGAAGAACAAAAATAGCCATGCTGTTCAAGTTGCTCTATCCAACACCAACGAGACGTTTTCCTCTTCCAAATTGAACCAAGAATACAAGAGCAGCTGAAGCAGGGTCTACAAACAAACACAACTGAACATTGGTTAGTAAATAAATAGGAGACATTGTCAAGATGTACCAATGATGTCAGGTAGTAATTGGATGCGGCCACTTCCAAAATAAAACGAAGAAAGGATGAGATCTCCATAAACAAGAATCATCGGCATGGTTTGCATAAAGAATGCTCATCGACAATTCCAATACACACAATGCTCAAGGAAACAACGCCGGCGTAAGGCTCCCACCGAAGCAAACCGCCAAGCTGCAGCCTGCAGGACATAAAGATCCTGCATAAGATCGTCAGGCATGTAAAAATCGATTAGTAACAACGACGACAAGCACACATGGACCTTCGTTTGGGACGCATTTAAGTGCACACAACAACATAGTACAAAGTTCAACTATTCATAAGCCTGAAAATTCACAGCCTACGGCCAATACTTTATACATAGAATTTTCCATGGCTAGTAGTACCGTAGCATTTCAGCTTGTACATACTGTTTGCTCTGTTTCCCCAGAAATCACAGTAACAATTTCACAAAGCTGAAGAATTGCATCTCATGTAATTCTCTCTTTCCGTGCGTCTGACCACAGAAAGGGCCATGTCAGTGTCGACTGGGATCAACAGCGATGCTTCAATTCTAACGGAAAAGCCTGGGAACAGTCCGCCGTGGGATCTTCCCTTCAAGTTTCAATCTTCTGTAGGCTTCTCTGATATGGCAAGGCCTTACGGGTCCAGAATCCTTCCTCTCAGTCATAACTATTCTAGCTGCCACAAGCACAATTGAATTGTTAAAAATAAAGCCATCCATCCTTGTTCTTCTGATGTCAGAGAACAGGTTTTTCATACTATATCATGAGATAGAAAGCAGAAAAGGGGCCTTTGGACAGGGACAGTTACAAAAGATCAACCACAGAGTGATTTACTCAAGAGATGAACATACATCGAAATCATAGGTACTTTGGTGGTAGAGTTCTATAAGCAACAAAGCAAATAAGATAATTACTCTAGACTTGCCTGTTTCAACGAGCTCGCCAACAAACATCTTTGCAATTCCTGATACTACAATTGTTGTTGGTAGAGAAATCTTTTGACTGCCAGTGATGCTCGCCAATAGCTGCATGGAAACAGAATATCAAATCAACTTGAAAAGGACAGTCTAATAATGCAGTAATCTCATAATTCAATCACTGGTGAGCAAATACATGAAAGAACTTGTCCCTCTGACTAGAACATAATTTCATAGCATTTATAACTCCGGACACATGTTCAACAGCCAAAAGTAACATATTTTACCAAGAAAAAAGTCAACCTACAGTATAGAAGGCCTTCTAAACCTGCCTATAAATTGAAGAAAAGAATATTGACCAAGTTTGGTTTTTCGTTTAGGGAGTGTACACCACTTACAATCGGTAGAAACGATGACATAGGCAAAAATGTATTTATCTACAACTTAGAGTGAAATCAACTGTCCTGTGCATGAGGTTCTATCAACAATTCGGACAAGACATGCATGGTATATTGTACAACTCATGGTATGCATCCACAAAAGACTGAACCAAAATATAACAGGTGTTATTCAACAGAAAATAAGGGTAACCGTAAGAGTTAAGAAAGCAGAATATGCTAATGTGATGCACATTTTATGGAAAGCTTTCATTACAAAGGGGAACACTGAAGCCAATTCAGATGGAGGTGCCACACGCATCACACACACATGATATTGCAGTTTATACTTATACAATTAAATCAACGGAAGCTGGGAATGAGATCATACCTTTTTCATGTTAGATTTCTGGAATCCAGATCTGCGGAATGACTCATACCGGTTCATCTGGTCTTCTGTAAACTGGGACAGTATAGCACTGGAAAGGAGTACATTATCAATTAAACATAGAAATTCCTACTTAGACGGGTTTAATATTTCACTATATATATTGGAATATAAATCCGAGAAGTGCATAGTGTCAGGTTGTTCTGAAAATAAAAACACGAACAATGGAGAACAATCCCCTTTTCCAATTCAGAAATCTCCACTAGTACAAATCTTACTGTCACAAATTAACCAAAGTTGAACGGTGAAGGACGCTAAAACACTGAACTTGATCAAGAACATCTACTCAACAGACAGTCATATGGTTCCTAAATTTAGCTGATCTTTATGCAGTTAACACTTCATATATAGCACCAGAAGAAGGCAAAACTAGGTTTAGGATGAGCGCAGCCAGGCACCTACTTCATCTTAGCGAGCTTGTCGGGGTCGCTGGTGCCGGAGGGTAGCTTGTCGAGGTCTACCTCCATGTGGTCCTCCTCGTCATCCTCCTCCTCCTGCTCCTTCTGGACCCGCGCCACCTTACCCCTCGCCGCCGTGGCGGCACCACCGGAGCCCGATGCCCCGGCCCCCGAAGGAGGCAGCCGCAGCGGAGGCCCGCGCGAGCCGCTGGCGACGTCGTAGCCCTCCGGGGCCCCGGCCGCGTCCTCCTCCTGCGCCGCCGGTGACTCCGGCGGCGACTCCTGCTCCTCCACCGCCGCCTCGAACGGGTCCTTCATCGCCGCCGCGTCCCGGTCGCTGGAGACGAATCGCCGAGTCCGGAGTCTTCTGAAATTTTGGGCCGGGAGACCTACCTGCTCGCCGCCGCTGGGCTTGCTGGGCTGCTTCGCGTGTGGGCCTTTTTCTTGGGCCATATTTCTGGGCCGATTTCTCCGTGGCGGCCGCGAAAATTTTTCACCGGTGAATCAAATCGATCGTGCCGAACGCGTCTGACATTGAGTGCACATGTAAAGAGGACAGAGTAACTTCTTCCAGCAGGGCAGCAGCCAGCAGGGCTGCTGCTACACACGCTTATACACAGTTGAAACCGTGATGTGGCCTACCTCCCATGTGGACCTTACAATGGCCGGGCACAAAAGAAAAAGGAAACAGAGCAGGATTACTACTACTACCACCATCATCAAAACAGCAAGAGAAAAGTTTCATCTGTTCGTTCGAGACGTACGACATCGTGCGAAAGGCTTCGGGACCAGAAAACTCCCAAGCCGTGGGCACTGATCCACCGAGACTGACTGAGAACGATGCATCAAACGTGTGCAAAAGCTTAAGCAGCTAAAACCCCCCACGACCACGCAGGAATTTGGGCATTCAGGAGGATAGGATTTGCTTTGCCCCCTCACAGCTTTTGCAGACCTCCGTATCGAGCCTTGTTTAGTGGAGGGCGTTTTGTTTATTGCTGCTAATCCTAACGCATAGGATTCTCGCGCCAAGCAAAGAGCCTCGCAATTAGATTACTTACCAGATCACACCACAATATTCTGGGCTTAGCTAGCAGCTCCCCTGAATAACATTAGCTCCCATCCGCACACGGCACAAAGGTGCTTTCTGGCGCCGATCACTTAGCTCCACGAATATAAAAAAACGACATACTATATACACACATATATACGTACATATCATATATATATGTATATAAAACGACGTGAGCTGACTTTTTTTTTTCGCTTTGCTGTTGATGGGAGTGAATATTCGAACGGCTGTTCGTCTGAGGCTCTTCTGACCAACTCCCGCCATCATTGCTGCTTATTATTCCTCGCTTCGGTTGCGGTGATCGCTTTCAGGAACAGGGCGACAAAAACAAAAGAGATGCCCAGCTCGTGTATATCTCCAAGACTCGAAAGCTATACGAGCCATGTCTCCAACTGGTAGTAGAATACTGTTATACACTTGTACAAAATGGAGGTCGTATCTGTGACGGGATCGTAGCCAGCCAGGCCTGATCCTATACTACTACCTGCAATGCAAGGCCTGGCTGGAGCTGCAAAACTGTAGCCTTGTCCCGGCTCACGGTCAGGGGCGTACGTGTCGACCTCCGGCGATCTCTGCTGCTGCTGGGACGGCCGGGTGCGTGCTTGGGGATCTCACGGTGGAGAGCTCCCCGCTCTGGCTGCACGTACGTGTTCTCGCTGCTGGAGCTGTGTGTGACGCATGGCGAAACGGTCTCTTCTGTTTGATGTTTGAGCGTATCGAGAGCTATCGTGTTTTCTAATGTAAAATATGATAACTTTAAGTATAAGGTATTTCGACATATCATAATCATAATATTTGATGTAAAATTTTGATATTTCATTACTATAAAATCCCAGCATACCTTTTAAAGGACGTGGGATAAAAATATATAAAAATCAATATCTTTGGGCTACCTTTAAAAATATAAACCCGGAACATATAGTATATTAGTGTCATTATGCTCTCATCGTTTGGCCAAACGCGGATAATACGTCATTCGGCGTATTAACAAAATAATAATATTTTTAATAATTTGTAGAGAAAACTTTTATACGTGTGCTTTTAGCAACTTAAATACCAATGCTGCAAAATAAACTTCGATGAAAAAACTTCAAAATCAACTATAAAATTAAGTTTGAAAATTTAAATTTTAGCAACGGATGTTGACCAAAGCTCACCAAGCGTCAACTACCTTATCTACTCCATCGTCCTTATCCTCACATCCTCTTCCACCTCCTCCTTCTCCCTCCTCCCTCCTCCTCCTCCTCCAACACACTTGCTCCCACCGTCAGATGCCTACCTCCTCGCCACTAGTCCTATCTATTGCATTATACTTTCCTACTATTTTCATCTGTCTCCTCAACCTCGTCGTCGCCGCCTTCCTCCTTCCTCTTCCTCTCGGCATCTCCCCGACGCAGCGGTGGTGCGGTAGCTTCCCGGCGGCTTGGGATCTGGCCCCCAAGCTTGGGACCCCACGGTGGCGAGGCGGCGAGAAGGAGGTCTGACGAGGAGCAACGACGCCCTCCCGCTCACCCTTTCTTCTCCTCTCGTCTTCTGTGTGATTTATGTTGTGATTTTCGCCTCTCCTCTCATCTTTCGTGTGATTTATTTTGTGATTTCCATCTCTCCTCTTATCTACTCTGTGATTTTATTTTGTGATTTTCACTTGGATTGTCTCATGTACTATGATTTATTTTAGGATAATTTTCTGATGATTCTGATTGGATTGAGATTTAGTTTTTGGGTTATATTTATGACGATTTGGGATTCACTTCTAGCTCGAAGGAGCCGATGCATCGAGCTGTTTTTTGCGTCACGTGTACCTCAAAGATGTCGGTTGTGGAACCGACACCAATTGACCGAGGTCATCGGTATCACCGACGGTGTCGGTTAGAAAAACGAACATCTATAAAAGATTCTCAACCGACATCAAAATCCTTTTGTGTAGTAGTGTCTATATATACATTTTTAAAGAACAATAAATTTTTCTTTAGAGCATGAACGGCTTAAGGTTGCACTTTTGTAAAACTAGTGAGTGTGCACGTGCAAGGCACGTCGACATATACAATTGATTTATATTAGTATAGTGTTCGTGCTAACACCACGATTTTATTTAAGGGATGCACTTAAGAAAACCTAACACCACGATTTTATTTAAGGGATGCACTTAAAAAAACCAGACGTCAAGATTCTTTTTATAATTTTTTTGTCTCACGCAATTATATATGACCATAAATATAATCCGAAATATATTTATACATAACAAGGCATAATAAAGTAATATCTCATATACTACATATAAGTTTTGAATTGCTTAAGTAGATCTTTGAGGTCTTCAAGGAAGTTTTCACATTCATTCTGAAAGTGCATATGAAATACCAGTTACCTGTTATTACGATTCTCCATGCTTGTGATTTCTCGAGCTTTCAGCTTGTGGACAGAACGATCAGTGTATTACTGCTATCCAGTGTGGTTTCACATGATTTCCTCGGTGATCTCATGCACCATAGAACAATAGCAGTCTGAAGATAATCCTGAAATATTACTGGGCTTTTCTAGTAAGATTACAAGGGATTCTTCTCGTAATCAAAGACATAAATATAAAAAAGACATTAACATTATTGTTTCGAGATAATTTGTCCATTTATTCTTAACTTCCCCTTTCGCTTATCTTGTCTTGCAGCATCTTGTGATTGAACAAAATACGGTTTCTTGCAGAATTCCACTGAAGCACATCGCTTGCTAAATTAAGCACCCTACTGATCGTTTGCAAGCAACTTATTTGTTGTGCCGAATATAGGAGTAATATCAACATACACCTAAAACAATCAAGAACATGTTAATATAAACAAGTAAAATAAAACCCAATCAAACACTTGAAGAGAAGCCATGAAAAATGGTTTACAATTTTCTTCAGCTCTTAAAAATTAAGTATGAACCGGTAAATTTGATAGCTACCTGTATGCGTTCTATTTTGTCCAACGCCACACGCAGTGGTTGCGTCTTGCATGGGACTGCAGTAGAGACTGGGCAGCAGGCTTATCGCCCTTTGCTTGTATTGTCAGGATCTCTCTACTGAGACTCTCAAGAGTGTCCTCAACCTTTCATAGCACAAAGTTCTAATGAGAATTGACAGCATGACAATAATAATGTTGAGGGAAAAAAAGAGAAATACCTTTGTAAAATCAACTGAGAATTTTCCATCAGAATGCAAGACAAAGGCCCCTTTCTCATACAACCAGTTAAACTGCAAAGCTTGCCCTTTTCTACACACATAGTAACAGTGATTTATATAAAGAGCTCGGGAAGTACATAAATTCTATGAGAATTGAGAAGTATTTTTGTTCCTTTTTTCAGAAACATAATTCAGTTTGCTAACAGGTAAAATAAAGCCTCACCCATGAGCTTCTTCTAGTCTAAAGCGGATCGATCGGAACCACCTAGCCAGGAATGAGACATACATGGATTCTGATAGGTTCTTAGGAAGTAAACCCTGGTAGAGCAGAAGCATATGTGCTTTTATTATTAGGGCTATTCAAAACCGGGTTAACTGATTTTGCATAACCCAGTCAATGCAAAATTGCATGCAGGTGGTGCTCATGCAATGTGCAGTTCACGCAGTTCTAAGTAGTAATAACAACACAAACGAGGATATAGGCAAATGAAAATTTGCTTATGCATTCCTGATGTGCATATACAACAATAACAGGATTTGGCTGCCTGGTCTCGACTAAGCTAAGCACCATGGTAGCTTGATAATTGATGAAAGCAACTGACCTTTTTAATAAGAAAATTCAGTGCCCATAGACCAACTGTATCAGCTTTGGCCTCCTCCAATGCTGAATGAAAGTATTGGAGTTCCTGTTTTTTCATGGAGAGGTCATGTATGAAGCTCTGTGAGGTATCATCTAGTGGACCAGTCTTAAGGATTATTACATATGAACTTCCATTTCCACCCACAGACAAAAGTAAGCCGTCATATCTTCAGTTAGAACATAGCAGCATAACAGAGAACATATTATGTCATGATCTTGCAACATCAGGCTATTAGGACAAAATAAACTGAAGAATCCTAATCACACTTGTCTAGGGTGGAACCCAGTGGTGGCGAAAGCTGTTTCGACACTTCAACATATTTATCAAATGACTACTACTGCAGAGATAAAATGGTTTCCCTCATATTTATCAAATGACTACTACTGCAGGGAAAAAATGATAACACGTTATTTCTCAAAACGATAATTTATTTATAAATCTCCAAAACTTTTGTACATTCTACTCTACTCCTATAATGATGCTACATTGATCAGTATGCATTCTGCATGTCCCTTCAAAAATTACTAAGTAAATTGATGTAACAGTAGATGTGAAAGTTATTGCATTATTTCATTTGATTATATATGCATGTCTTGACTGCTCAATCAGTAGTGCCTAGGTGGAATCAGGATTACCAACGAAAGACCGTTCCAAAAAAAGATTACCAACAAAAGCTGCTACTTTATCATCATTTGGTTCCAAAGTAGCCAAATTAAATCACCCTCACATTATATGAGACGGTCGGAAGCAGAACTTACATAGACATTATGTTAGGTTATTTGGCTTTGAAATCAGGGTTTGCAATTTTTAGGAACATTTTTTTAAAAAAATGAACAAAATTTGATTGAATTTACAAAAAATGAAAAAATCAAGTAAAATATAGTGTCATGCGGCTCATGCCAGGGGCATTAATTCCTGAAATTTTGAACCGGAATTGCAAACAATGCTTGAAATATGGAACATGATAAAATGCTCTTAAAATATTACAACATGCTGATTAATTATTTCTTTAAAGATGAATATAACATAGTATAAATGTCTTTTGATCTGGTTCTTGGGATTACAATCGGATCATTGGATTATATTTCTGGTGATGAAGAAAAAAAGTTATGTACAGAATGTCGTACCTAAGCGTAGCTGGTAGGGATCAAAACTTGCAACCGTTGTTTATTTTATGATAGAATGATATAATTGAAGACAATCGGCACTGCAAACACACTTAACCTGTACTTGTATCAGCTGAATATATCTGAAATTGAAGTGAACATCCACTTACAGAAAACTGATTAGCACTTTGTAGTGTCAGAGGCTCAGAGCAGCTTGCTCAGAAAGATTCTGAAAACAAACTGGACATGAATTCATTCATAGTATTCATCATCTGAAAAATCATATGCTCAGAAATTTCATAGAGTATGCTTGCTCAATCTACTAATACTTGAATTCCAGACAGAAAATTTGCATCGATAATATTGAAATAAATTAGCAGAGCAAAATAAATATGAGTACCAAGTAAATATAGATCATTGTATATCTTTAGTGTTAGTGGAATGATATGTTAATATTTTGTGGTAGGAAAATTAACCAAATATATTCAGTCTGCAATATTATTTTTGAAATGCAAATTTGCCAAACCAGTGAATGCTAATGTCTGTCAGTTACGTGTCACTTTCTTGTGGGTGCATATATTCGAATACTTGTGGGTGCATATATTCAAATATTATTATCAATGAGCATTTTTCTGATATACAACTCATTCAATGTTTTTAAATCACAATTCTCTTACAGTGTTTTTGAAATAACATCATAAACTTGTCCTTGCAAGCTTTATGAAATTACTATGCTCTTGTGGATGTTGCAATGTACCCTAATCTTATACATTAAAATTTTTTAATTATAGTTTTACTGTTATTAATGACTGGAGGGAGTATTTACCATCAAGAGTAGTTAATACATTAAAAAAAGGAAAGAAAGAAATAACGGCTGCTGCAATGCTACTCCATGGAACTCTAAACTCTAATACTACAGACGAACACTTTTAACAGGCTAAAGTTTGCAGTAGTAACATCAAATATATAGGCTATGCACTTTAGCAGACAGACCATACATGGCAGAGAGATAAAGCTGTTGTGCACTGAAAGTAGTGAAAGAATTTACAACACAAAAATGTTAATAAAGCTCCCACCCCTTCATCATGGGAAACCCCTTAGTAAACTTGCTTCAGTACAGTAGGCACAGTAGAATGGCATGCATTTCCCTCTTCTTGCACTTCAATCTTACCTGTGGAGGAGGGAGGAGGAGGGCGGGGGCGCGACGGCAATCTTGACTGCAGATCAATCTTTCAGGAGTAATTCAACAAGTCAAAGCATAAAAACAATTCAAGTGGTAAGAACTCAATTGCCCCAATTAGAAAGCGACCTAGTTAAAATTGGATTAATGGACCAATGCAATGCAACACAATAGCAGCCATCCATTATTTGCAACTTAAGAACCTAACGGTGATGTCAGCTAATACACAAATAAAGCACTCAACAAGGAGAATGAATGAACCCCATACCTCAATGCCTCAGCAGCAATGTCCCTCTAATCACCAAATCTCATCAATTCTTCAATTCTCCTATAACTTGAACAATCAATTGGACAATGTGAAACAATCAACAAAATCCCACCCCATGGGCATTTCTATGATTCTAATTTCTATCTCATTGACCAAGAACCCAAACGATGCCGATAATCTGTAGGTGTATGATATCAGCAAGAACAAGCCATCAACTCGTGGAGACCAAACAGTTCAACCAAGAAACAAAATCGGTGGATTCGGTAGCCTACACTCCACTGAATTGGAACTCACCGAAGCAAGCAATCATTCCCCAATACAACGGAGCGAGAGGATTCCGGAGAAGAAGCAACCATACCAGGTGGAGATCGATCGTAGCTTCGATTCAAGATAGCGAATTCCTCTTTGAGTTGTTTGGATGGAGGTGGGCGGCGGAGGGCGCGAGGAGGGGCTGGCGAGCGTCGGCGGGCATACGCGAGGAGGCAAGCGGCAGAGGGCGCGAGGAGGCGGCGGCGGAGGGCACGAGGAGAGGCCGGCGAGCGTCGTCGGCTGGCGAGTGTATCTATGTATTTTTGCCAAAATCTGAGAATATGTACCACCAGTTAATTGATCAAAATCTGACCATATGTGTCATGCATCAATCAATTGGACAAGTCAAAGATGTTTATTGCTTCGGAGGATGTATATTGTACCTAATTGGAAGGGGTTATTGGTGTCGCTGATTTGCGCGAGGGCGAGCATTGGGTCGGCGGCGGCGGCGATCTGGGCGAGGGTGAGCGTCAGGTCGACGACAGCGGGAGATCTACGGCGGCGTCTGAGGGTGAGAACGGTCGATGGGATGGAGGCGCGGTGCTGTGCGGCGAGGTCGGTGTTTGACGGAGGAGGATGGTGACGGTTGGCGGCGATTGTGGTGGACGGCGAACTGGCGGCAGGATGGACTCGAGCGAGGAGGGGCGGCGCGGAGAGTGGGAGAGGGCCGCGCGGAGGAGAGGAATCATGGAGGGGCTGCGCGATGCGACGACGACGGAGAGGCGGCGCGGGAGAGGAGAGAAATCGAGCAACGGCGGACGGGGGATTTACGGGCGCGCGACGGTGAACTGCGCTGGATGTGGCGTCAGTGGCGTCGAGGGAGTGCGACGGCGACACACAGCCGTGAGGTGGCGACGGTGGTGGAGAAGGCGACGGACGACGATGGCGGGGTAGGCGCGAGGAGGCATCGGCGGTGGAGTAGGCTTCACTGCTGCCGGCGGCAGAGAAGGCGGCAGGCGACGGGGTAGGCGCGAGGAGGCATCGACGCTGGTAGAGAAGGCGGCAGGTGATGGCGACGGGGTAGGTGCAAGGAAGCGGGCTGGCGGAGGCGACGGGGTAGGGGAGTGGGAGATGGATTACTAATTAATTTTCCGTTCAGATGCGGTAGTGGAGGTCGCTAATTGCAGGGAGACTGCTAATTGTTAATTACAGGATGAACTGGTACATTTTATATTAGTATAGATCAGCACCCTCCTCTTCTTTTTCGTGTCAATTTTTTTCCTTCTTTTCTTTTTCTTTCTTTTTGTGTTAAGCTTTTTTAGGTTCTAATGGCTATCAGGCATCAGCGTTGCTCTCACTCTTGTCTTTTCCAGGCTTGTGCGATTCGAGTGGCCATTATGAGGTGATTATTGTGTGTACTTGGAACAATGTATCTGCCAATGTGGAGTGCTAATAATCCCTGCCAGCTGATTAAAAAGATAATGCAACTTCAACTTTTTGTATGACTTGTAGTAGTGGACTATACTAGTACTATGCTAGCTAAGTGCATGCTTATGTGCTGAAACGATTCTCAGAAAAATAATAATGACATGAATGCCAAATTCTAAAAAAAAAGAACAGATTAATTAATATGCATAAGTTCGTTGATCTAGTCGCAGGCACCCTTTCTTTTTTAATTGAGCAATGCTCACTTATGTTGTTTTGCCATCAGTAGGAAGATTGCTTTAATTCTAAGCAAGCTGTAACCACACGACCTATAAACCCCTTTGGACTTGTTTTGGCCTTCCTCTTGTTTTTTTTCCTTTAACAAGGAAGATAATTACACCCTTAGCCTCTACATTTAGATGCACACAGCCAAGGCCTTCCTCTTGGTAATGCAATTGTGCAGGGGGCTCCTGCACCCCTTTTCTTAAAAACAAAACGTATAGCATAAAAAATCTGCAAAATCTAATACAAAATTATTAACATTAAAATTATAATTTTCTTGGTAAATTGGTATCTAATTAGAGATATTAGCTAGTATATCTATATCTATGCTCCTTTAAAGGATTTAGTTAAGAAGAGAGGGAATCTGTTGTCCCAATATCGTTTTTTAAATTTTTTTTACAAATTAACTCGTGATATTTTGTGACATTATGTATTAGTCCAATATTCAAACAAGTTAATATAATATATTCGAATAAGCAAATAAGTGATACTTACTAACATATTTTCTATACTTCTTTTAAAAAAATGATTTTTGTTGACGCATTACTGTACATCTTGCTCTAGTGCTGTTAAAGTTTTTATAAATTGGTCAGTGTTATTTTTTGATATTATGGTTCACTCCAATATTTAGTTCAAACAAATAAATATAATATGTTTGAACAAGCAAGCAAGTAATACTAACTAACATATTTGATAAAAAATATTTATTTTGTTTATGACACCTTATGATATATTTTCTTACATACATATCAAAGCATGGGCATTTCGTTAGTATGCTTAAAAAACAGAGTTGTCACACATGGAAATGATATTGGTTGATATTGTGCCTTACAAAATGTATACCATCATATAAATAGAAAAAAAATAAACGAGCATCACATGCGTTAACACGCACAAAACGTATGTTGGAACCCAGTGAGGAGTAAAATTGTTTGTGTTAGATTCATTATATTGCTTCCCTTGACCTCTTTCAGGCTAAACCTGTGAATGGAGAATATTTTTCCAGTTTCCACTCTGACAAAGAGCAAAGCCAATTGGCCGAGCTGACGAAATTCGAAAACAAACATGCCCTCCAATCCGTTTGGAGAATCTCTTCCTTAGTAAAACACCTAGTTGCATGCCTCCATTATTGTCAAAAGCATATTTCCTTTGTGACAGAGAAAAGAGGGGTGTGCAAAAGCTAGTTTGAAGGGACTAGCAGTTCAATGTACTAAGGGAATATTTGTCAGTTTTTTTTTCTTTGAGACTAAAATTACTCAAACCGGCCAATGCGAAATGCAGATAGTGCATTATACTACAAAGAAAACAGAGCACTTATCCACCAACAATTCGAGCAGGATGACAGAGTTTTCTGTCCAACTGATGAAGCGAACCTTCAGATTAACAACTAGTCGATGAGCAGTTGAGCGAAGCACGACTTCGTTTCTCTGTTTGTGCGGAGCAATGAGCCATTGGAGGAAATTAAGAAAGAAAGCGTGCGCGGGGAGGCCAATCGAACGAGAAAACTATGGTTTTTTGGTGCTTGTCATTACGTGCGGCAGGCACGGTCTTATCAGCGACAAATATTTAGCGAGTGATTCAGTGGTTTGAGCTCATGGGTGCGTCAGCATGCACTACACAAATCATATGCGTGTGCATTGTGCTGCTGAATAATCGTGTCGTTGTCGTTGTTTTCTTCTCAGAGATCGTCATTATCGTTAGAGTATGTACTCCAGGTCACTAGCTAACCGCGTAGTCGTAGGTTAAGTCGCATAAGCACTACTAGGTTGGATCTGAGGCATGGGTGCCAGCCTATAACTCTGAATTACTATAGCTGAATCAAACGGTTGAGAAATCTGTTTGTAAGAGTTTCCTAACAACTTGTAAGTATGTCAGCACTGCTGATTTCATTTGCAGAGGTAGTACTTCAGGATATACATTGTGCAGTGTGTAGAGTAGTTTACACTCATACAGCTCACATGTTCAATGAGCAGGATTACTATAATAGGTTGAAATTTATCTAGGCAACGCTCAAGCTACTGTAAGCACTGTCCTAAGAATTATGTAATAGCTCCAAAACTTTGTGCTGCATTTGATCATAGAAATTTTTCCATGTTTATGTGGGAACCAAATAATTTTCTGTAAAATTTATGGGAAGTACTCAAACATTCTCTCCATCTCTAATGCAGCTGTTTCTACCTACAAATCAGATTCATAGGCAGAAATAGCTACATTTTAAAATGGAGGAGAGTATCTTTTTAAGTTAAACCATGAAAAATCCACTAAAACTGTAAGAACGTTGTTCTTCGATATGCAGGTTGTGAAAATCTTGTTTTTAATTTCTCTCAATTGAGATTATTCATGGCAACCATAAACATACCATTGCAAGTAGTGTTACTTTTTCTTTCACCATTCATGTGTTACTTGGAACATGCATGGAAACTTCCTCTAAATTTTGAAAACTGAAATATTTCTTTTGCAATCATTCGTCCGAATTTAGAAATGAGGTATTAGAAATTATGAATCTTGTATACTTCTCTAAGTGTATACACACCATTTAGGATAAGGAGGATAAGTACTAAGTAGTGCTGAAAGTACTCTTGTACGGGCAAGTTGGGGATGAAAACAACTGGTGGCTTTATAGATAGAGAGGGATAAATATAGAGCTCTTTACATACAAGACGTGCACAAATCATGCAAAAAAAGGAATTAAAAGATTTCAACTTGCCTAGTTGCCTCCTTATATGACATACTATTATAGAAGGCAAAAGAATCACTAGTAGTATTAGTGTAAGTAGCTCAAGATACACAACTGGTAGCTGCCACCCATGCACTCTGTTGGCATCCCTCGTCACCCTGCACAGAGAGTATCAGTTATACCAGATTAGAATGTTATTAGTGTTCTTCACCAGCCAACCTGTCAGAAACCCATCCTAAAACCCATGACAAATTTTGAAACAATTTCCAAAGATTGACACAATATTCATCTACCATACCACAGCATTTCAATACTCACAAAGTTTTTTCACATACATGCAAAGTCAAGGAGAAGAAAAAAACACATCCATCGGCTGCACACAGCAAACACTATCCTGACGAACATGAGGAGAAAAATGAGGCACTTTTCAACCATTTCAACTCTATCATGGGAAGTAAGGAGCATCGGAGTTGCACCTTAAATTGGAAAGTGATGGATTTATCTCAGGTAAACTCTAAACGACCTAGAAGAGCCATTCACTAAGAAAAAAAATCTGGGCTGCAATAAAGCAAATGTTTGCAGAAAAGGCACCTGGCTTTCACTTACATCTTCTACAAAAGATGTTGGCCACTAATTAAATAGGAAATCATGGAGGTCTTCCCATGTTTGTACAACCTGTCAGGAGGAAACTTTGGAGCCGTTAACAGAGTAGTGATCACGTTGCTATCGAAAAAGAACTCCCCTGCATCGGTCTCTAACTTCAGGCCAATTAGTCTCATAGACTTTGTGGCAAAGCTGGTATCTAAGGTGTTGGCAATACGGCTCGCCAAACAGTTGGATGGCCTTGTCTTAGTTGCTCAAAGCGCCTTCATCAGGAAGAGATGCATTCAAGACAATTTCTTGTATGTTCGGAATATAGTAAGAAACCTAAGTGCCAATAGGAAGCCCACTCTTTTCTTCAAACTTGACATCACTCGAGCTTTTGACTTGGTTTCATAGAATACTTGTTAGAAATAATGCAAAAGATGGGCTTCGCCACCATTGGAGAAATTGGATATGTCTACTATTTGCTTCAGCGACTTCTAAAGTTGCCTTAAATGGCGATCATGGCAAAAGCATCACACACCAGTGAGGCTTGAGGCAAGGGGACCCCAATCCCCATACCTCTTCATTATGGCAATCGATCCTCTACATAAACTTTTAAACCGAGCAACAGAGAGTGGTCAGTTAACCATCATTGGAAGCCGTCATGCCAGATTCAGGACCTCCTTGTATGCGGATGACACAACATTTTTTCTCAACCCAGCCCGAAGCAAAGTGGATGTTTTTGTTGACATTCTTAGGGGTTTTGGCAAGGCAACCGGGCTACATGTCAACCTTGATAAGAACTTGGTGGCTCCCATATGATGCCAGGGAGTTGATCTTGACGATTTCCTGTGCAATTTTCTGGATCAAGGGCCAATTTTCCACTAACTTATCTCGGGTTACCACTCACTCTTGGCCGCCTGCCCAAGGTACACCTCCAGTCGTTACACGATAAGATCAAGGGTTGTCTATCGGGATGGAAGCCATCGCTGTTGTACATCGGAGGGCGCCGAATTATGGTGAACTCAGTGCTAAGTTCCATCCCGACATATGTCCTCACAGTGCTGAAGCCGCCAAAGCAATCTCTTCAAGAAATCGACAAAGCAAGAAGACGTTTCCTATGGGCCGGTAATGAGGAGATGCATGGAGCAAATGCAAGGTAAATTGGTCCAAAGTATGTTCCCCCGTCCGTTCTGGTGATCTTGGAGTTCCCAATTAGAAAAATTTGCTAGAGCCCTACAGCTGAGATGGCTTTGGTATAAATAGAGGGCGCCAAACAAATCCTGGATAGGAACGGAAACACCTTGTGATGAACTCAATAAGGAATTGTTCACGGCATCGACTAGAGTCCTTATTGGGAATGGACGAAAGGCGAACTTCTGGGAATCCAACTAGATTGGTGGCCATAGCCTCGAAAATCTAGCGTTGAATCTCTACATGCACTCTAAGAGGAAAACTGCACGGTACAGGACGCCCTGCAACAAGGAAAGTGGATAAATGACATCCACCACAACCTCACTATCACTCTTTTTACAGAGTACTTGAAGATCTAGGAGGTCCTAACACTTGAATGCCCATAACTGACATAAGGAGTGGAGGATTCGATCACTTGAAGATGGACAGCAAATGGGGAATATAACACAAAATCTACCTATCATTTCCAATTCGAGGGAATGACAACCTTGCCGTCGGCAAAGCTGTCTTGGGAGGCATGGGTCTCGATGAAATGCAAGATCTTTAGTTGGCTTGCGATTCAAAATCGGGTGTGGATAGCAGATAAAGATTGCAAATCAGGGGGTGGCCAAACAATTATTTCCGTCAGTTATGCTTTCGAAACCTTGAAAACCATCAACCATTTGTTATTCGAATGCCCAATCTCGAAGCAAATCTGGTTGGCGTGCCCAATCTCGAACACCAACAGGGATCTGCTGGATTGGTGGACACAGGGAACAAGCAATCTAGAAGTAACAAAATACAAAGGGCTCAAATCAGTCTTCTTGCTTATTGCTTGGAAAATCTGGAGAGAAAGAAATGTGAGGATCTTTAGAGGAAAAAAAGAGATAACCCATTAAATAATCAATCGAATTTAGGACGAGTTGGGTTGTTGGAGCTTGGCCGATGCAAAGCACGTTGCGAGATTGTTGCCATAGTAAGGTGGACTGACATGCAATCATATTTGTAGTAACAAATGTACATTTTTTCTTTTCTTTTAGCTCTTGCTGTGTACTTAAACCCCTTCTATTAATATAACGCCAAGCAACCTGTTTGACCGTTTGAAAAAACATTTCAATACTCAGTAAAATTTGAATTAGCTGCTATTCACAACCACGTGTGTCTTTTGCGTTTCTCTATGGATCAAATTTGTATTTAAAATTTCTTTAGCGTTATAGGCGCTTAATGTATGTTTTGATGTTGTAAATTACTCTAGAATTTTCACCGATTTAAGATTTTACACTTTGGGGCACAGTAACACTAGATATTTTGTTTGCCTTTCCCCACCTCCCTTTCTCCTTTTTCCACACTGGTGTGTGTAACCCCTTTGGATCTTCCATCAAAGATTTTCCTGTTTCCAACAACCTAAAAAAACATCAAACAATAACTAATAGCTTTGAATTATAAAATTGAAGAACTGAATACTTGGTATTGATCGTTTTCAACTGGAATATTGAATAAAAAATTAAGAATTTGCTTCGATTGGACTGGCTAGTATACGTGGATTAGATTATATTCCCTTTAGAAACTCTGTTAGTGCAATGAGATATACTAGGGCAATGCCATTTTTTAGTGGGCATGATGGTAGAGACTTATAGTACACGTCCTAATTAAGCTCGATCATATAGGACAATTGAGTAGGTAACTAAGTTTGAATAATATATCCTTGAGAAAGTTAAGATCAACCCAAAAGGAGAAGGGTTGAAGGAAGTCCAAATAGGGAAAAGATATACACATGGTGCGACAAATTTATCTGTCTAGTATAGCAACATGGAACAAGGCAGATCATATTGGCATCCGTTGAGACGAAACAAGTCAAGTACATAGATACATGGCATGATCTCAAGTGGTGGTGTGGCTTTCTTCTTTCTTATGCAACATGAGCGTGTGTGGTCAGATTGTTCTCACAAATTGTCATCTTTTTGCCCTGATTGGGCCAGCCACCAATTAGCTCATGAGCATCCCCTTAATTTGTCAATGCTATATAAAACCTTATGCTGGCCCCTCCACTAACCACCTCCCCACCTCCAAGTTCTTATCGAAATAACTGTCAGCTAGCTCTCACATACACGTGGATGTGTATAGTGCAGTGGCAAAGGGCGTGTGGTTTCAACACCGAGATCTTGTGCTCAATTCTCCATACGTTCATAATTTTTTCTTAAGAAATATTTGGAGAGACGTCTTTTTCTCCAAATACGCTCATAATTTCTTCTAAAAATATAAATACGCTCATAATTTCTTCTAAAAATATTTGGATGGGCTTCTTTCTCTCCAAATCTCATTTTTTTACACTAACATATAAACGCAAAAGGGAGTCAGCCCTTTTACAAAAGGGAGCTAGCCCATTTTTCTCACATCCTGCAAATTTCTTGCTTGCGTCTAAACAAATATGACCGATAGGAAGAAATGGAGAGGGTGGAATGAATAGGCATGAGATTTTTTACGTTCCTTTGAGATGGTATCGCTGTACCAGGTGACCCTATGCTATGAGCATTTTGGCACTGCGTGCATGCCTGGAGCAATCTGCTTCTCTCTCTCTCTCTCATGGTGTATTCTCATTTGTATAATAGTACAAATCAACCAAGGATTTCGTTCACAATCAATTAAACATGGATACAACAAATAGCACTTCAGTGGAAAGAACTAATACAGTAGACATTACGATGGTGATTTAGCTAGTTCTCATGTGCCTAGCTAATTTCATTAGCTGAGGAGGTAACATGGCATTCCAAAGCACGGCTGTGCTGCTTAGGCCAGTAGATCAATATATTATCGAAGCCATTGAGAGTAGAGCTCGATGCACGACCAAGACACTTGAGATCATGCTTTTCTTAATTGAGTCGGCCGGCATCGCTCCTGCCATGTTTTATCAAAACAAAATTGTTAAGATTATCCAGTTTATCATCTTTTATTCTTTATCAGTCCTATTATAATGAAAAATTGATATAAAATCAGGGTTGTCCCTAACAATTTAGGAGCCCTATGCCAAATATAAAATAAGGCCTTATCTGTAAAAAATACTAACACATAGTAGATCATAGCTATAAACCACTACTTTTTGCTTGATCTGCATTGCAGCTGGTGGCTTTCCAACCAGGTAAGGAAAGCTAGCATCAATCTAATGATGTTCTCTTTAGCTATGTTCTCCTACCAAACGAGTAGAAATAGTTTGCAACTAATGATAACTATAACTATGTAAAAAAACTCACCCACCTATATATGTTGTGGTGATCTGGCTAAGTAGAAAAAAAAATCGTTGCAACAATTCAGCTTTTCTTATTAAATAGAAAAATAAAATTTTATTGTCTAAGACACATGTTCATAATGTCGTCACGAAAAACGGTTCTTTAAGGTAGTCATGATTACCATCGAACATTTGTTAGAGTTGAGAAAAAAGAGCTGGTTCTGGCCTATTCGATGGAGCAGAAAGAGAAATTTGAAAAAAAATGGTACGAAAAGATCCTAAATATATCAGAGCGTGTTGGCTTAAATTAAAACACACAAAAATTAGGGGGCCCTAATTTTGGGGGGCCTGCGTGGTCGAATAGCTCTATGTAGAACGGACCTGCAATAAAGTTATCATGAAGTATGTATTTAGCGTATTTGGAGGAACCAAAATATTCTACAGTGGCTGATAATGGGACGTAGCAGAGCAGTTATCAAATTAGAGTGATTTTACAGTTCTTTAGAAGGTATCTATAGGTATCACATTTTTTACTGTGTAAAATTTGATATCTCTCAATATTTGATAATAGAAGGTAAAAAATTTACATTGAAATTTTTTGATACCTCTTATTACTTTCTAAGAACTGTAAAATTTCTCACCAAACTAACACTACATGGAGCAAGTACGTACCAATACGGAAATATCGTTTAGTGCTTCTATTCTAATTTCTAAGTTCCAATTGACCATAAAAACACTGATAATCCAATGGAAGGCTTCTTATATGATGGCCACATGGATGGACAGCATTGCATTTCATGTCAAGAATCACTAAGAATGTTTTATGAGAAAGATCCACTAGAAAAGGAGTTAGTAATGGTGGGGACATGTGGAACAAAGAGAGGTAAATTCTGAAAGTATATAGATATATTTAAAGGTAGAACATGTCGATCGTTATAATATTCTAGAAGATCTAAAAGAAAGATAATTTCACCTTGACGATTTGATATGGTCGTGAATCGTGATCATGCTCATCTATATTTATGCCTTTATTATGTACTATACACATTATATTTTTATAGTCCTTTAGTTCATATATATAAATTGAAGATTTTTTTCCAATGCTAGTTGGTTGGAGAATAATTGAAGTTTGAAGATAAAGTAAATGAAACTAAATTTGTTAACTATATAATACGAACATGCACATGTCACTATTGTTAAAAATATATTTACCTAGTGTGCACAAATGTTGCCTCAATGTGGGTGGCCTCGTATTGGCCGTGATGCAGGGTTTGCCATGAGTTTAATGCCGGTGTAAAAATTGTGTGTATTTGCCAGAGTCGTACTTCTATTATATCACTATTATTATAATATATACGTACGTATATATATACTAGCAAAATGTCCGTGCGTTGCAACGGAACGACGATGCAGGAAGGGAAGCGGGGGGCGGCGCGGGAGCTTCGAGCGACGACGGGAAGGAGGGGCGCATGTGCGGCGTGGATGGGGACGGAAGAGAGAGACGCAGGAGGTCTTTTTTTCATCCAAGCCCTTCTTTTCTTTTCAGCATTAGGACAATGGGTTAATTTTATAAACACTCAAGGAGTTTTCTACAAAAATAGGCCTATTTTCTTCTTTAACTGGGTTTTTTAAATAAGACGGACTATGGGTTAATTTTAAAAACTCAAGGGGTTTTCTCAGTAAAATAACCAGGCAAAACAAACTTTAGGTGGAAACACTACTTGCTTTATAAATATTATAAAATTATAGATTATAGATATATATAACACGAATGATTTAATTTTTTTAAAAAATGTTGCTTTTCTTCAAAATGTAATTCGTTGCGGACTTTGAGACATTTTATCCAACTTTATTCGTCCAGTCGTACTTTATTCTATCCAGACTGTATATAGACTGTATATAGTAGGAGTATAGTACTAGGTTATATTTATATTTTAGAACAAAAGGTACCATTTATAAAAAATAATTATGTTCATTTTCATGTGTAACGAATGAAGAGGCATCAAATTAATTCATTTCTACGCTTCAATTATCATGCATCAATCTAAAACAAATGAGTATAGTTCACGAGCTATAACCAAGCCATTGCAAAGATTTGAGGGAGTTCATCACGAATCTATATATTTGACATCAAATTTATCATAAAACTATACATTTGTCTATAAATTTAACACCAATTTCATTCTAAAGGTATAAAATCTCTAAGTTTGTGATAACTTAGTTATAAAATCTTAACTAAAATCTTAACTAAAATCTTTAGTTATAAAATCTATAGTTTAATGATATTTTATTTTAAATATAGTCGTGTGATAAATCTGAGGTTAAATGTACAGTTTTATTATATACCTCGTTAAATCTATAATTTTGAAATAGGTTGTTGAAAATATTCGTAGTTTGTGTATGTTACTCTAAACAAACTATATAGAATCACAGCAGAGAAACATCTCACATTGGGAGTTATCGTTGTAAACATAGAACTCTTGCATGAAACAACTTTACACGCTTTGGTTATAGTTGTTTGTGCTGTTCTAACTGCCCATGTTTATTTATACACGCATTTGCCGCCACTTAGAGTTGATTAGTCCAAAAATGATGAACTAACCATCATAACGGCCTAGCTAACCTCCCACCCACTACCTCTCAGCTTAATGATTAATCTTTCTAAGTAGAGCCATCCAATTCCCCAAAGCTTATGTAGAACATATGTAGACCATTCATGTACTGCTATTAATGTCCCTGCATCGAATTAATCAATTGTGTTTTTCTTCTCGTCCCCAAGGATGCTAATATAACTTAATTAATTAGCAGTATACACAACAATATATACTCGTCCATAAACGTCATCTATACTAATATAAAATATACCAATTTCATCACATCATTTTACAATTAGCAATTTATAATTTAACGTTGGTTAGGTGGGTCTTATACTGAATTAAATTAAAGCTCAAATAGATAGAATTTATAAAAATTATTTCTAATTACTATCAAAGAGATCGTAATGTTAAGTTAACATGGACATTAATGCTCACTAATGAAAGTACAACGGCACACAATAGAAACGCGAGGTCGTGCATTTCCATAATGCTGATGAACCCGTAACATCATTAATTGGCTAATGTCACCATCATGCACACGCGCGCACACAATGGCTCTGTTTTTTTTTCCTTCTGCTTTTTATACTTCAACTTTTCCATTAGTGAGCTTGAGACATGATTGGGCGTGTGAGTAAACATTTAACTGTATATGGCCACTATATATAGTCCACCTTGATGTGTGTGTGGACTTAATTTCTGAGGGTGATTATTCCCCTCATCAAGCGACCCAACTTGCATCACTTTCTTTCACCCCATTTTCTAATGTGGAGTTGGACAACCAACAAGCCCTAAATATTACATTTGGAGGCCATGAACTCAAGCCAATCCACCTCAGGAGCATGATCCCCAAAATAATGATGATGTTCACATCAAGTAGTGATCTATTGCTTTCCAGAAACGTACTACATGCACATTGTGTTGATGATAAATACATATGCACATAGTTGAACAGCCATGCATGCAAGATTTACTGGTGATAGTTGCTGACAGTGAACATGTGGTGCTCCTACCGTATCAGTTATCACAGATCGATATCATAGCAGAGACATGGCAAAAAGATTGTTTAAACTGCTAAAAATGTTACAATCCAAACCTAGGGGATGCATGGCACGGTAACATTACATCATCTCAACAGTAGATCATATAGCTAGGTGTATATATATGGGTATCCATTATTGTAGTGCTAGAGATACTGTTCATGTAGGTGTACAAAATGAGACCGATTCACAGTGCTACCCTCTAACATTGATCTCACTTAAAAAGGCAAAAACTCCAAGGAAGCAACTGTTCATAAGGCAATGCATGATTAGCCCCATCAGGAAATATATTTACAAACAGAGTACACCGAACATACATCGGTGTCGTATGTATGTACTTGTAGCACATTATAATATCATTTAATTTTCTATCACTCCATCCATTGATATATTCATCCATGTCTCCACTAAAACCTTAAACCTTAGTACAAGCAAGTAGCAGTAGCCACCAAAACCAAACCAAAACCACAGCCACCAACCCTGTATATATCTCATGGACAGTACGTTGTTAATGTGCAACAAATATATGCAGCATTTGTCTCTTGTGCCTTGCATGATATATGCATGATTAGTTTTATGCGCCATGCATAGGATGCATTTGTGCAGCTTCACCAGATTGATCTGTGCTACCTTTTTTTTCTTCCATCTACTTGTGCTTTGACATTTAATTTTTCTTCCTGGAAAGGAAAAGGTTAGCTATAGCTCAAACGGCTTCAAGTACTGGGCCACCTTCTGCCGCGCCGCCACCTGTGGGGATCTTGTCCGCGGCGGCGGCTCCGGTGGTGGACGACGCGGCGGCCACCTTGCCGTCGCCGTCCAGCTTCTTCTGCGTGCTGTACTCGCCATAGAGGTAGGAGGAGAAGCCCCAGACACAGAGGACGGTAGCCACGGCCTTGTCCGCGCCGAACGGGTCGCGGAACACGACCACGCCACCGATGACGTTGGCGGTGAGAACGGCGGTCATGCACACGCCGCTGTGCAGCGACGACGTGAGGTACACCATCCCGGCGGTGCCCATGAAGCAGGCCTGCCACGTCGCCACCAGCGCGGCGAGCACGGCCCAGTACGCCGCCGGGGAAAGGTCCCACCGTGCCAGCTCCTCCTTCCACCCGCCGGCGGCGGCCAGCCCCGCCACCGCCAGCGCGGTCGCTGCAGCCTGCATGATCACCTGCACCTCCACCGCCATGCGGAACCCGCCGGACACGGCCTTGCGGTACACCAGCTCCATCACCGGCAGGTACGCGGCGAAGAGCCCCGCGGCGCCGAGCGTCACCGCGAAGCCGACGAAGTACCTCGCGCGGCTCCCACCCCCGGGACGCTCGCCCGAGTCGGACGACCGGAGCGCGAGAAGCACGGAGCTGAGCGTGAGGAGCACGACGGCATTGAGGTTGGAGAAGTTGAGCGGGTGCCGCACGATGACGGCGGCGAGCACGAGCGTGAAGGCGAGCTGCGTGGACAGCAGCAGCGACGAGGTGGACACCGGCAGGTACGACGAGCTGTACGAGAAGAGCAGGTTGTTCACGCCCATGAGCACGCCGATGACCACGCACGCCGCGAGCAGCCGCCGCGTGAACCACGCGAACGGCCGTGGCTGCGACGGCGACGGCGACCGGCCGACGTAGACGGGCACGAGCAGGATGGGGAACCCGACCGACTGCACCAGCGTGGCCACCCACCGGTTGTGCCCGCCGTGCGCGAAGTAGTACCGTGACAGGAGGCTGGACGCCACCGAGCCACCGAGCAGCGCGGCGTAGTTGGCGAACAGCAGCAACCGCCGCCTCCGCCTCGCCGCGCGTGCGCCATTGGCGGCTACGCTCGACGGCGGCATGTCGAGCAGCTGCTCCGGCGCGGAGGAGGTGGTCGTGATGGACATTGGCGAGACGAGTCGAGCACTCGCGCTTGGATTGGATGGGTTGGGGTGAGGAGGGAAGAGAGGGGGCGTTGGTGGGGGAGTATTTAAGATAAGTGGGAGATTTGCAGAGAGATTACTAACTAGAGATTACAAACTTTTTTTAAGCCGGATGGGTTGGCTATGTTGTTAGTTAATTCAAAATTTGTTATTCTTAAGCACATTCGTAATTATCCTCCTCTCCTTTAGTAGTGCACACGAGATCATTGCAGTTGTGAATCTAAAGATGCATGACACAACATGTACATTGTTTACCATTGGCGTAGTATTGGCTATGCTGAGTTGAATTTGAATTTTGTATTATCTGAAGCCTAATTTTCCGTCTTTATTCTCGGTGGTAGGTGTATCTAAACTGATTTGAAGTTTTGTGTGTCATAGTAGATGCGCTGTCTCAAATTAATGTTTTTAGAATTTATTTTTCACGGCTTTTAGGGTCTGAATATATATGGGAGTAGTATTACAACTTTACAAGGCAGACCGGCATGCAAGTTCTTTTTGCTTGAAATGTACGGTTTGGATAACTGTACAAGCAGTCGAATATACATTGATAACATAACATTACAGTACAGTACAAGAATACTAGTATATTAGTACGAACTTACAGCATAATCCAACACGGTGCAAGCCATATCTAGTCCACTCTCGAAAGTCAAATGATACCTCTGCTTCGTTTAAATACGGTCTAACAAAACTAGTAACAAAAAGGGCAGTTGATCAGTTAGTTGGTTAGAATATATTGTGTGCCTCGGCTGTAGGATCGGCACGCTTGGCGGCGGTAGAGACCGATCTAGTGCTCTGATCACGCACAAATCCCGCGCTGCTTTGCTGCCCCAAACCGCAGGACGAGCCAACTGACCCGCGAGACGCGCGCCCTTCCGGTTCGCGCTTGGCGATCGTGCTGGCCCGCGTCTCCTAACACCCACACACACACATGCCCACGTCCCAACCACGCCCACGCCCGCGCCCGCGCGCACCACGCGCGAAGGCGGCGCACCGCACCGCGGCCGTATCACATCGCGCGCCTCGCGGTCGGTCTCTGCGACGTGCTCGCTCCCGCGGTTTGGCGCAAACAGAGGGCGCGCGAGGGAGAGAAACCGTCGGCCTCCCTCGTTCGTGTCTCTGGCGCCCACGCGGCCCTATCCATCTCGCGGCGGCGTCGTGCTCCCCGTCCGCCCCGCCCCAGAGAGGCGCACCGCGACTCGTGCGCTGCAGCTGGTGCGCGGCAGGGCAGAGGACGCACCGGATAAATTTGCAGTGCAGTGCAGTGCACCGTGCACGGATCACCACGGTGGTTTTTCAGGGGGCGCTGGCTGCGGTGCAACTCGATCGCCTCGCGGTTCTCAACTCGACGGCTAATGGCTAAACGTACTTGCAAAATCTTTATACTATTAAACTCTGATAATGGAATTAATTGGTGTGTAGTTATAAAAAAACAAGATTTAATTACAATGTTTTGTGAACAGTTTTTTGTTGTGCACGTACAATTTTCCCAACTGGACCATATGCTTACCATTCTATACATGCTGGAACGGCTCGTCCGAAAATAATCATGGAATTAGAAAATATTTTCATCCACGTGAAGCATTCCAAACAAAGTGAAAATCTAACGAGTTCGTGAAAAAATTCTTTGCATTCCAAACAAGTGAGAGAAGCTGGCAATGAGCTTACTGATCAAACCATTCACTTATATCACCCAGGCGTCCGTTGTCCCCTTGTCCGTCGAGGTTGGGATTTGAAGCCCGATGAGAAAGAACTCGAGAAGAGAAGGTGCTGCCCTGTAACGGACTCCTACACAGCTCCGCGAAAATGAGCCCCTGTAGCTTTAGGAAATTAGCTATCGTGTGCCCATTTCCTTCTAGAGGGAGTGTGTACCTTCCTTCCGCAAGCCCAACCCTTTGCAGGCAGCAGCGGCAGCCGCCTCGAGGTAGGAATGGACTGACCAAGCAAGCCATGATCCTACAGGGACTCTCCTCTCCTTCCGTTTTTTGACTGAATGGTTCGTGCCCTCCTAGTAGGCAGTCAAATATCATGTCCATTAATTTCTCGTAAAAAAACTCAACCTATAATAAAATATAACCTATTTTAAAACAACAAACTGAACATGTTTTTTTATTTATTATCTTATGCATCACATTCTATTTAAAATTAAGTTTTTTTTGACGAAAAGAGTAATTGCAAGAGCAGGCTTACTTAAAAACAATGCCTGGTGTTGTACTACCATCCGTAGATAGATGTCGATGTTGGCGCCTCTCTTCCACCCAGAGATGGGTCAGTTTTCTACATGCAGGGGAGGGCTGTTCATCTGCACGAGCCTCCTATTGTCAGCAACAGGGCAAATGGATATGGCGAATGTCCTAGTGGCTAGTCCTAGTCCTACTGGAGTAGCTGCACCTGCATGGCATGGCATGCAATGCAGGACCACCTCTGCGAGAACAGCAACCTACACCTAGCCAGTAGTCCTGAGCTAGGAATGGACACGGCCAACAACGTCAGGGTCTAGCACCAGAGAAGCACCACGGAGCAGCAATGGAAAATGGATAAATTAGTCTAGTCGTTTACAAACGAAGTCTGTAATTTATTTTTTTATTAATTTATGTTTAATATTTTAAATGTGTTTAAAATATTGATGTAACATTTTAGCCATAATTTTTTAAACTACACACAGCCTCAGCCGCAGGGGTTTTGGGGCGTTTCGGCAGCGACACTCATCACGGCTTCCTGCCCCGTACTAGCTGGGTTTGGTTATGCTGCCGTGCTGCGCCCCTGCGCCCATGTGTGCGCTGTGCTGATGAAAAATGATTTGATCTTTCCTGTTTAGTTCTCAAAAAAAAAAGATCTTTCCTGTTCTCTTGTGTGGTTGACTGACTATTTGTCGCTTGCTATGTTTGGTTGGCTCCATGGCCTAGATGGAGGAGGGTTCAGTCCTAAAGTAAGGGCTCCTTTCAAACAACAATTTATACTATGATTCAAATCCTATGAACAATTTTCCTATATAACCACTTATGGATCTTGCTGTACCAAAAGGCTCTGACAGCTGACAACTTGTTGAGAGCAACTCTAATGTTGCGTCGGCAAGTTCGACGGAAGTCGAACGAAATTTTGGTTTGATTTTCACAGCGTGAGAATCGATTCTTGTGGGACCCAACAAAAAAAAATCTCAATCCAACCTTTCCTCTTGCCTTCCTCAGGTGCCTGTGCCTTAGTAAAAAAAATCTGCGTGCGACTGTTTTTGTAGTTGACCTTCAAACTGTGCTCACCTTTTGCTTGACATTAGCCGTCCGACTCCCACGACATGGTTTGTTTGTTTTTTTCTAAATTGATTTCAAGCTCACACTGGATGTGCTCAGATAAGGCACCGCCGTAGTGACTGGATTTGCAGTATCTCTTATGAAGTTTTTGAAACATTGAATCATTTATGAGGGAATATTGACTTTCTTTTGTTCTAAAATAAACAAACATAATTTAGGATATAACATATCTACTATAAAAATCTAAACAAAAGGTTATTGAGATTTATAGTATTAGAATTTGCCCTGTACGCCGTTTATTTGTTTGACTGAGTGAGTAGTAGTTTGCTCATGGAGAAACTATGCTGGAGTGCCGGGCTAGTCATATGATAGCCTTCGGATTTAGTCACTGCCTAGTGGAATTCGTAGGTAGAAAAAAAATCGAAGTATTCGAGCATGTCTATTTGACCAGCTTGAAAAAAAAAATAGAGAGCCAAATTTGCCTTTTTCTCCAACATTCACTCTATTACACTCTTCGGTGTGACAGTTGGTCTCTTTATGTGCTTCTTTTTCGTCCTTCTGATTTCATCGACTTTTGTATTTTTGATCCTTCGTTAGAAAAATTACCATAAATAAGCATATGTTAGTTTCAATTCAGAAAATGGACCTGAACCTCGACGCAGTCACTATTGACGCCAAGCTTACACATCCCAGCGTCATCACAATTGGCGCCAAGCTCTTTGCGTCACGTCGGTACCGAGGCTGTCGTGGCGCGACGTGGACATCTCGGCGTCATGAATGTTGACGCCGAGTTCAGCGCCATGGATCTTGGCTTGTAGACCGTAGGTTTTGTAAACTTTTTTACATTAATTTTTCAATTTTTTAGAACATATTCGCAAAATAAAAAATAATATACTGTATACACTTGGAAGCTGTGCCATCTCTGTTACTTTGCATGACTTGTGAGGGGATGAAATTGAATTGATGCATGTCGTTACCTTCTCAGTGTTTATTGTCCCTTGGGGCTTGTAGATCTTGAAGCAAAGAGCACAAGTGAAACTAAGACATGGATAAATGGAGATTATATTCTTTTCCACATCATCTGATTAGATATTCAAGCAAAGATCAGAAGTTCCAAATGTTTTTCGTCAAGTGGTTGATTACATGACATGAAAACTGCCAAATGAGCTCAAACCGTTTGAGTCAAACGAGTATCCCCATATTTTAGGCAATTTATTTTGCACCATGAAAAGCTTCACCGTTGAAAAGCTTTGTGTGCATGGACTGGTTTAGATCATTTAGCAAACTAGAAACCGGCTGATATAAGCAGTAGAAAAATGAAGAAACTATCAAAAATATTTATGTTATTAACATATTCGCAAAAAAATAAAAAATAATATACAAAAATTTCCTTTTTCAATTTTTGGTATGTCCTAATGTTTTATATTTTTCCAATTTTTTACATCATAATGTTTTGTAATTTTTTTGCTACATCGCCAAGCCTATATTTTTGTATCATTTTGTTTTATATCGTTTTCCTATATTTTTGTATACCATTTTTTATTTTGTTGCGATATATTCTTAAAAAATAAAAAAATAATGTATAAAAAATTTACAAAACTTGCAGTCTGAAGGTCTCAAACCCACGCCCTTCAGGCTAATAGCACCACATGCTAACCAACTGACCTAATATCCAACCATGTCATACTCTTTCTGTAAAGATATATGAATATACTAAATCTGATGAAGTTAGGTGAGTAGCGTAGCTAAGCTCGGCGCCAAGATCCATGACGCCGAGCTCGGCGCTGAAATGTTTATGTCAGCGCCACGACAGCCTCGGTACCGACGTGACTCAAAGAGCTCAGCACCAATTATGGTGACGTCGGGATGTGTAAACTCGGCGCTAATAGCTACGACGTCGAGGTTGGGGTCCATTTTTGAAATTGAAACTATTAGGGGCATATTTGTGAGAAACTTAAAAAAAAGACAAAAGGTAAAAAATTCAGTAGATTTCACTCCCCATCATCTTCTTTCTCCACCCACCCTACCTATCTCTCTCCACGCCGCTCCACAACCGGCGACAGACGAGGTGAGCATAGGACGATGTCACGCCCAGAAATTCACACCAGAATTTCTGCAGCTAATTTGTGCATTACATCCTCGTCCAGGAATCAGCCGAGGTACACAAACCGACGTTATTGATAGTACGTAATCCTCGTCTTAGAAACAATATAAAAGAGTTACACAAATGCAAATGGAAATGAAAACAAACCGACTTAAGCTAAACTTGACACGAGCGAAGCGGAACACCAACTCCACGGCTAAACCTTGACGAGAACAAGCCTACACCTCCTGGAGACCTCGATCTCAACCTCGCACCGAAGGGGGAAAAAGAAGCAAGACCGAGTACAACCACCGTACTCAACAAGTCACACCGTAAAAGGGGACATGATGCAAGATAAAATAGCAAGGAAGGGTCGAGGGGCTCAATTTGCATAAACGGCATTTGCAGTATATAATAATAATATTTGAAGACAAGAAAACAAGAGTTATATTTAAGCAATATTAAATAAACGCTGTCCAACGCTCAAACCACGTTGCAACAGCCCATCCGTCCACCTCGCACTAGTCATACTTCAACAGTTCATTCAAATAAATAAATGAGACTAATCAAGGTGAATCTGGTCGATCGCCCGTAACCGTGGCACGGCTATTCGAATAGTTTTTACTCGATCGAGGTGTACAACTGTACCCACAAGACACAATCCCACAACACGTTACCATGCGCCGGTGCACCACCACGGTGCCCCGGAAAGGAATTGTGACAGGACCCTTCACACAACCCCCTCTAATCAATCGTACCACACCAAGGTTTCGCCCCCATCCCCATCGGGCAATGGGCAGCCCTCTAGTGCCGCGGTGAATCCGGAAGCTGATCAACCCTTAAAACCGGGCCGACCCAACTCCATCACGCTCACCCTCTCGGGATACGTTAACTAGAGACAGCCTATGCTACGGGCCCACCATTACCCATGCTAGCTTGTGGTCTGCACGGCATTTCTTCCAGGGTTTCCCGAGAACCGGTCCTTAATCGTCATGAGCACGCTAACCAAAGTCCAACCATGTGCTCACGACCCACCTTTCTCATAATTCAATATTATTAAAAACAAGGTCATATCTTAATATCATCGGAAGGTCAACTTTAGTAATAAACTTGATTAGTGTGATTCCCTTAAGTGAGCTAGTTGCGCTAAGCATAACTAAGCAACCTTAAACTATCATCTAGTCACATTGGACCCCAAGTTATCAATGGTATAAGGTAAACAATCCTATAGTTGAGTACAATAGGTATAAAACATCCCATGAAATGACATTCTAAAACATATGCAATATTTGAATGAAATAGAGGTATTTACATAAAATAGGTACAATATGGTCAATGTAAGGTATGACTTGCCTTGCTCGGAGACGAGGAACCCGGCGACTACTTCGAAGAGAACGGGCTCGCCGGAAAACTCGGATCTACACGACAAACAAAGCACTTAACAAACACCCTAAAAAGTCTACTGAAACAGCACCGAAAAGAATTTTTAATGGATTCTTGACATTTTTCTGGATTTAATGAAATTTGAATGGACTAAAACGGAGCTCGGATTCAAAAGATATGAATTTTAGAAGTTTAATTGTGATTTTTAAACTAAACGAAAAGATTAAATTATTTATTGCGCAATTAAGTCCCTGGTGACGTCACCCTCGCTGCGCTCGGGGCGGCGTCAGCATGACGTCGGCGGCGGTCGCCCAGTGGCGACGCCGCCGCCGGCGCGCGCGGGGCGGCGCGGCGGCCGGATTGCCGCCACGTGCCGCGATCCGAGCGGCCGGATTGCGCGACGTGGCGCGACGGAGCGGCCGGACGGCGCGATCGGACGACGCGATCCGTCGCGATCGGACGGCGCGGATCCGTCCGATCCGCAAGATCGGACGCACGGGGCGGCGCTAGGGTTAGGGTTAGGGTTTCACGGGTGGTGGCGGCGGCGGCGGGACGGCGGCGACCCGCAGCGGCGGCGGGGCGGCGCGACGACCCGACGAGTGGCGACGCGCGCGGAAAAGAAAAGGAGACAAACGAAACGAAAGAGACCGGAGGAACGGCGGCGAGCTCACCGACGGTGAAGCGACGGAAACGACGGCGAACCGGGCTAGAATCAACGGCGAACAAAGGGGAAGACGCGGCGGAGCTCGAGGGTTTAAAAGGGGAGAGAAGAGGTCGAATCGGGCACGGATTCGGCGGGGATAAGGTCGCGGCGTTTCGGACTCGGAGAGGAGAGAGAGATATCCGGGGTCGTTTCGGGCGGCGACGGCCGTTTCGGCGTGCGGGAAAGCGGGCATGGGTGCGGCGCGCGGCCGGAGCCGCGTGGGGCCACGCGGCGCGAGGTGCGCGGAAACGGCATGAGAAAACGGCGGGCGGCGCGGCTATGGCGGCGGCGGCGGGGCCGGCCGGCGCGAGGAGGCGGCTCCGACAGGGGGGCCACCTGTCGGTGGCCGCGCGCAGGAGGCGCGCGACTTGCGCGGCGCGGCGGGACCGTTCCCGAATCACTCGGACCTTTTCCTCTCGCCGCTTATTACTTCCGTGCCAAACAATTGGCGCTCACCCGTCCGATCCCGAATAGGGGTGTGCGGCATTTCCGTCCATACGTGCTTCATACGGTGCCATTTGAATGCGGCTCGGTAACCGTTGTTGTAAGAGAATTGCATAGGGCAAGCTTTTGTCCCACGCTTTTCCAAAATCGAGCGCGCATGCTCTCGGCATATCTTCCAAAATCTGATTCACTTTCTCGGTTTGGCGTCTGGGATGATAGGCCGTGCTGAAATTCAAACGGTACCGAGTTCTTCTTGCAACTTCTTCCGAATTTGGAAGTAACCGACTTCCCCTATCGGACACGTTCTTCTTAGGCACGCCATGCAAACACATGATCCTTGCGAGATAAAGCTCGCCAACTTCTTCCGGAGTAGGTAGTATGTACTGATGAAGTGGGCCACCTTGGTGAGTCGGTCCACCACGACCCAAATCGAGTCATATCCTGACGTTGTGCGGGTAAACCCGTGATGAAATCCATTCCAATTTCTTCCCATTTCCACTCGGAATCAAGTGGTTGCAATAGTCCGGCGGGCCGTTGATGTTCTGCCTTCACTCGCCGACAAACATCACAAAGTGCAACAAACTCGGCTATCTCCCTCCTCATGCCGACACACCAAAACTTTTCTTTAAGATCTTGATACATCTTTGTACGCCCGGGTGAATTGAGTATTGGGTTTGGTGAACTTTCGTAAGGATCGTCTTTTTCAAATCCTTGTCTTCGGCACACACAATCTCTTTCCCATCCAGTTGTGCCATGTTCGTCTTCCGTAAAACCACGAGCTTTTCCGACTCTCATGTTCTTCTTGAGTTCGGCCATTTCGGGATCCGACGCCCGAGCAGCCCGAATTTGATCAATGAGAGTGGGTTGGGCTTCCGGAGCAGCCACAAAACCAAAATCCACCACTTGTAGATTTAGATTCTCGAATTCCGCCGCAATCGGTCACATATTCCTTCGACACGAGAGTGGTGCAGAACTCTTTCGGCTTAGTGCATCCGCAACCACATTAGCTTTGCCTGGGATGGTAATGTATCCCTAAATCATAATCTTTGATCGGTTCCAACCATCTCCTCCGTCGGAGGTTTAAATCCGGTTGGGTGAAAATGTACTTAAGACTTTTGTGATCCGTATACACTTCACAACGATTACCAATTAGGTAGTGTCGCCAAATCTTCAATGCATGAACCACTGCGGATAACTCCGCATCATGAGTGGGGTAGTTGTTTTCATGTGGGCGCAATTGACGAGATGCATATGCGACCACTTTGCCTTCTTGCATCAACACACATCCCAACCCTTGGCGAGATGCATCACAATAAACTTGGAAGTCCTTTGGGTCTGGGCAAGTATCAACACCGGTGCGACACCAACTTCCTCTTGAGCTCTTCAAAACTCCTATTGCATTCGCCGACCACTTAAACTTCTCATCTTTCTTCAACAGTTGAGTCATTGGCTTGGCGATTTTGGAGAAGTTCTCAATGAAGCGGCGGTAGTAACCCGCAAGTCCAAGGAAACTTCGGATCTGCGTGACTGTTCTAGGCGGGGTCCACTTAGTAACCGATTCCACATTTGCTGGATCCACGGCTACTCCTTGGGCATTCACAATGTGGCCGAGGAACTGTACCTCCTTTAACCAGAAAGCACACTTGCTAAACTTGGCGTAGAGTTGATGGTCTCTCAACTTTTCGAGTACTGTCCGAAGATGTTGCTCATGATCCTCCTCTGACTTAGAGTAGACCAAAATGTCGTCAATGAACACCACCACGAATTTATCCAAGAACTCCATAAACACCTTGTTCATCAGATTCATAAAGAACGCCGGTGCATTGGTTAACCCAAAAGACATGACCGTACACTCGTACAGTCCATACCTGGTGGTGAAGGCGGTCTTGGGAATGTCCTCTTCCCGAATCCTCAACTGATGATAGCCCGATCGCAGATCTATCTTGGAAAATACCTTGGCCCCTTTGAGTTGATCGAATAAGTCATCAATCCGGGGTAGGGGATATTTGTTCTTGATAGTAACCTCATTGAGGGCTCGATAATCCACACACATTCTCTTGGTCTTGTCTTTCTTTTCCACAAAAATCACCGGAGCACCCCAAGGCGACGTGCTCGGGTGAATATACCCTTTTTGCAACTGTTCATCCACTTGCTTCTTTACTTCGGCCAACTCGTTGGCTCCCATCCTATATGGCCTCTTGTGTATTGGGGCGGTCCCGGGTACTAGGTCAATCCGGAATTCGATTTCCCTTTTTGGCGGCATCTGAGTTAAATCCTCGGGAAAAACTTCAGGGTATTCTCTGACGATGGGGATATCCTCTAACTTCACAGGGGTCTTGGCCGCCATTTCGGACGATTCCCCGGTGGAAACATGATTCAAACTTGCTACGGGCTTGACTTGCATGGGAGAGCGAAAAACAACTCTTTCTCCTTTCGTATTAATTAAAGTAATGGTGCGACTAGCGCAGTCAATTACTCCCTTATGTCTGGACAACCAATCCATCCCAAGAATGACATCTATACCTTTGGACTGAAGGAGGATAAGGTTGGCTAGGAACATAGATCCTTGGATTTCTATGGTCACTGAAGGACAATACTGAGTGGTCTCCAAGTGGTTTCCAGGGGTTTGAACCCGCATAGGTATCTTAAGTCCCACCACTGACAACCCATGTGCCCCAACAAATTGCTTTGAGATAAAAGAATGTGTAGCGCCAGAATCAAATAATACTGTGGCAGGAGTATAGTTTACAGGAAACATACCCAGTATAACTTCGGGAGCGGTCTGTGCTTCCTCGGCGGACGCATGATTGACTCGAGCCTGGATGAACCTTGGCCCAGCGCGTCTTGGCTTCGGACACTTGTCTGCAAAATGCCCTGGGTCACCACAGTTGAAATAGACTCCTAGCTTTCCTCCCGAGTCCTTCCTTGGAGGTGGTGGCTGTGACTGTTGCTGGGATGGCGCCGTTGGAGGGCGCGGGCCGGAGTACGCGTTGCCGACCACGCCACTACCGCGCCTTGGAAATTCCCGGGTGATAAGGTCGATGCCGACGAACAATCATGGTGGTAGGTCCACTCGACTTCCAGCATGAAACGCGGCCTCTGCCGATTTCCCCTTGTTGAGGAGGTCGTGTCCGGAATACTTTTCTCTTCTTGATCATCTTGTTGCGCCGATCTTCTGTCGAATGGCCTTGTCAACCACTTCTCAAAGTTAGCATACTCTCCAGAGATAAGCTTGTCCGTGAGTTCATCATCCAAACCACCAAAAACTTTTCCCGCCTTTCGCATCGGTGCGCACATCTTCGGGGCATAACCGGCAAGACGGTTGAACTCGTGCGAGATACTCGAGAATCGATCGTTACCCCGCTCAAGAGAACGGAACTCACGCTTTTTCTCTCGAACTATTCCCGCAGGAATGTGTGCGGTCCCTAACGCGACGAAACTCTTCCTGTAATCTTTCCTCCGCGGCGAGTAACCAAATAGTTGTCCCACCAAGTCAAGCAGGACCACATGGCGATGAGTGGCAAAAGAGACTTTCTCCCGATCCGGCACCGCAGCCAGATCTAACTTCTTCTCTATGGCATGAAGCCAATCATTAGCCTCCATGGGATTAGTGGTGCTGGAGAAGGTCGGCGGTCGGACACGAAGGAACTCTGGCAGCTTGACTGGGGTGGTGGGGCGGCAAACTGGTTATTCCTGTCGCATTGCTTTGCATTTGTTGCAGAATCGCTGTTGCATCTGGTGGTGTTGTTGTTGCATTTGCTGCATCATTGCAGCCATCATCTGTGTCTGTGAAGCGAGCACTTGAGCAATGGTGGGATTCTCGGGTGGTGGTGGAGGAGCATTGCCATTGGCGTCGTGAGCCTCGTGGTTGTCGGCACCTGACTGCCCATTGTTAGCCGTTCGCCCGCCGGTCCCGGTGTTCACCATCCGAAGGAGACGACCGACCAGAGAGAGAAAAAGAAGAAAACGAGCAGACTTAGAACTAATCTTTATTATTTGAATTCAAATGCATTGTTCGATCTTGACTAAAAACAAGGAAAAGCACCAAACATCCTTAATTGGTCGGTCATATCACACTTGATATCGACGCCACTATCCCACACACGCCTAACACACAAAGAACTACCAAGAAGACAAACTAATTTAAACGGTAAAACTAAAGAGGGCAACTAGAACGATCCATGAGACGAGGAGTCGAAACGCTTCCTTCGAAGATCCCCATTCTTCCGAACGGCTCCCGGAGTCCTCGGGCGTCACCACGACTTGGACTCTTCCGAATCGGTTGCGTAGCCCAACCGATCCCGCCTCTTTCCTCCGAGGAATCTCGAGTCTCTTCGAGTCCATGTCTTCACCGAATTCTCGAGCTTGAGTCACTGGAGACGGAGATCCAACCATTACGCCACCTCCGCCTGGATTCGCCGAAGCCGGAGCAAAGGTGAGGGCGTAACTCGCAGGAGGGAACGGAACCGGCGCCGAACCGGAGCGGGTGGAGCCGGAGAAGGCGATGGAATCCGAGGTGCCACTGGATACGGACAGCGCGGTGGTGGTCTTCGAGGCGTAGTGCGGAGTCTAACCCCAACCGGTGGCGGGAGTCCCTTCAACTCGCTACCTCCTTCTTCGGACGAACCACTTCGTCCCGCAGGCGCGATCCTCGCATCTTCTTGTCGTTCAGCTCCTTGGTCGCCTTGTGTAGGTCGAGTGTATCCGATCCAGTCCTTTGAGCACGGTGCACATGTGACCGAAGGTAGAGTCATTCTCCTCTGCCGTAGACTTGAATACACCGACCTCGGAGGAACTACCTCGACGGGGATGGTAGCGGTAGGAGGAGGTGCGAAGGTCGCATCATGCAGCTCCCTCATCCTGGCCAACATCGGGTAGGCGGCTTCTTGACAAGCGTGATCGACGTGCCTCCGGAAGCTGTGACCTCCATGTTGGGAAGACACGTTCCCACAAACCCGTGAACCTCCAACCGAACACGGTATGGCAACTCGCCACCGAGAGGCGCAAGCGTGTATACTCGGTGCTTCGGGATATCCAACCGCAAGGGCCATACGTGCCGCCTCGCCACGAAGCTTGTCATCCCTTTTCCGCAAGGCGTGGGAACTGCCATCTATAGAAACAAAGGAGTGGGAAAATCAAAACATGATCAAAAACCCACAACCAACATCCCATTTTTCACAATTCCTAAACCCTAGACCGACTCCACTTTTCAAAACCCCTTTTTTTCAAAACATATGCACATGAAAAGAATTAGAGGGCTCTTAAGGTTTCCAGTTGGCTTGTCCTACGATCACGGGAAGGCTCGATACCAACTTGTCACGCCCGAAATTCACACCGAAATTTCTGCAGCCTAATTTGTGCATTACATCCTCGTCCAGAATCGCCGAGGTACACAAACCGACGTTATTGATAGTACGAATCCTCGTCTTAGAAACAATATAAAAGAGTTACACAAATGCAAATGAAATGAAAACAAAACGACTTAAGCTAAACTTGACACGAGCGAAGCGGAACACCAACTCCACAACTAAACCTTGACGAGAACAAGCCTACACCTCCTCGGAGACCTCGATCTCAACCTCGGCACCGAAGGGGAAAAAGAAGCAAGACCGAGTACAACCACCGTACTCAACAAGTCACACCGTAAAAGGGGACATGATGCAAGATAAAATAGCAAGGAAGGGTCGAGGGCTCAATTTGCATAAACGGCATTTGCGTATATAATAATAATATTTGAAGACAAGAAAAACAAAGTTATATTTAAGCAATATTAAATAAACACTGTCCAACGCTCAAACCACGTTGCAACAGGCCCATCCGTCCACCTGCACTAGTCATACTTCAACAGTTCATTCAAATAAAGAAATGAGACTAATCAAGGTGAATCGGTCGATCGCCCGTAACCGTGGGCACGGCTATTCGAATAGTTTTTACTCGATCGAGGTGTACAATCGTACCCACAAGACACAATCCCACAACACGTTACCGTGCGCCGGTGCACCACCACGGTGCCCCGAAAGGAATTGTGACAGACCCTTCACACAACCCCTCTAATCAATCGTACCACACCAAGGTTTCGCCCCCATCCCCATCGGGCAATGGGCAGCCCCTCTAGTGCCGCGGTGAATCCGGAAGCCGATCAACCCTTAAAACCGGGCCGACCCAACTCCATCACGCTCACCCTCTCGGGATACGTTAACTAGAGACGCTATGCTACGGGCCCACCATTACCCATGCGGCTTGTGGTCGCACGGCATTTCTTCCAGGGTTTCCCGAGAACCGGTCCTTAATCGTCATGAGCACGCTAACCAAAGTCCAACCATGTGCTCACGACCCACCTTTCTCATAATTCAATATTATTAAAAACAAGGTCATATCTTAATATCATCGGAAGGTCAACTTTAGTAATAAACTTGATTAGTGTGATTCCCTTAAGTGAGCTAGTTGCGCTAAGCATAACTAAGCAACCTTAAACTATCATCTAGTCACATTGGACCCCAAGTTATCAATGGTATAAGGTAAACAATCCTATAGTTGAGTACAATAGGTATAAAACATCCCATGAAATGACATTCTAAAACATATGCGTATTTGAATGAAATAGAGGTATTTACATAAAATAGGTACAATATGGTCAATGTAAGGTATGACTTGCCTTGCTCGAGACCGAGGAACCTCGGCGACTACTGAGAACGGGCTCGCCGGAAAACTCGGGATCTACACGACAAACAAAGCACTCAACAAACACCCTAAAAAGTCTACTGAAACAGCACCGAAAAGTATTTTTAATGAATTCTTGACATTTTTCTGGATTTAATGAAATTTGAATGGACTAAAACGGAGCTCGGATTCAAAAGATATGAATTTTAGAAGTTTAATTGCGATTTTTAAACTAAACAGAAAAGATTAAATTATTTATTGCGCAATTAAGTCCCTGGTGACGTCACCTCGCGCGCTCGGGGCTCAAGGTCGGCATGACGTCGGCCGGCGTCGCGCCCTGTGGCGACGCGCCGCACGGGCCGGCGCGCGCGGGGAGGCGGGCGCGGCGGCGGATTGCCGCCACGTGGCGCGATCCGAGCGGCCGGATTGCGGCGACGTGGCGCGATCGGAGCGGCCGGACGGCGGCGATCGGACGGCGCGGATCCGTCGCGATCGGACGGCGCGGATCCGTCCGATCCGCAAGATCGGACGGCACGGGGCGCGCTAGGGTTAGGGTTAGGGTTTCACGGGTGGTGGCGGCGGCGGCGGGACGGCGGCGACGACCGGCGGCGGCGGCGGACGGCGGCGACGACCCGACGAGCGGCGGCGGAACGGCGGCGACGACCGCGAGTGGCGACGCGCGCGAAAAGAAAAGGAGACAAACGAAACGAAAGAGACGGGAACGGCGGCGAGCTCACCGACGGTGAAGCGACGGAAACGACGGCGAACCGGGGCTAGAATCAACGGCGAACAAAGGGAAAACACGGCGGAGCTCGAGGGGTTTAAAAGGGGGAGAGAAGAGGTCGAATCGGGCACGGATTCGGCGGGGATAAGGTCGCCGGCGTTTCGGACTCGGAGAGGGAGAGAGATATCCGGCGGTCGTTTCGGGCGACGACGGCCGTTTCGGCGTGCGGGGAAAGCGGGCACGGGTGCGGCGGCGCGGCGGAGCCGGCGTGGGGCCACGCGGCGCGAGGTGCACGGAAACGGCATGAGAAAAACGGCGGGCGGCGCGGCTATGGCGGCGGCGGCGGTTGGGCCGGCCGGCGCGAGGGAGGTGGCTCCGACAGTGGGGCCCACCTCGGTGGCCGCGGCGCAAGGAGGGCGCCGGACTTGCGCGCGCGGGGACCGTGGGCCTCGGCCCACGACCAGGAGGAGCGGCGTGCGCGCGCGGGTGCGGCTCGGGCGGAACAATGTCGGGCCGAGGCGGCCGGCCGGAGAGGGGAAAACCGTACGGACGTACGGAAAAAGAAAAAAAAGAAAAGAAAAAGAAAAAGGGATTTAGGGACTTAATTAAATTCCTGTTTTCTTATTTAATTGATTAAAAATACTTAGAGTGCTCTAAAAATTCCAGTAAAAATCCTGTTAGCGTATTTTGACATGAAGAATTCAAGAAAAATCCTACCATGTCATTTCCATTTATTAATTGCATTTTAAAATTATAGGTTGACTCCAGGTTAATTTCAGAAATTCCGATTATTTCTGGGTAAATTATTTTAAATGCATTAGGGAAAAACCCAGGATGTGACAGACGACGAGAGGCGATGGGGGCGAACAATGCAAGAACATGATGGCGGCGAACGAGGCGGGGGCAGATGACGAGCTCGTCGGTGCGAAGGATGAGCTCGCTAGGGAGACAGTTGACATGGAGGACGAGCTTGACAATGTCAAAGAGGGGACAACAAGTTGGAGGACAAGCTCAACGACACCAAAGAGAAGGGTGTAAGTCGGTGCTATGTGGGTGTGCAGGGGCCACCATTGGCAAGTGACTTTGATAGGCCATGTTTGGCCGGCCAGGAGAAGGATTTGACGAGCCGCATGGCTTGGTCATTTAGTTAAAAGAGGTTGTTGGAGTATGATTTTTTATTAGAATTGTTAAAATTTGGTTTAGAAAGCGTTTGAAGAGACCGTTGAAAATGTTCTTTCAAGACCAATATCAAAGTGAAGAGTGGCTATCCTAAATAATCGTCTAAGACATTAACCAAAGAAAAATTGCTCTATCCTGATAGTGTCTTTTTTTTTGTCAGTTTGTTGTTTCAGTTTTATTACTTCATCTTGTAACAAACTTTATAAAACATCATTATCTCATTCTTACTTAACCCGGCATACTCCTGCCGTAAGGTTAAAAAAACATAATGTTCAACCTCTTAAAAAAATCCCTTCTCCTCACTCTCCCTTTTCCGATCCTTGTGTTTTTCTTACGCCCCATTAAAAAACTCCCTAATATAGAAAAATCAGCGTGCCATTTTTCTCCTCACAGAGAAACAGAAGAGGAGAATGGAGAACTGGGGAAGGGAGGACGAACTTAAGTGGCCTTGGGCCTAAGTACTTCGGTAAGTTTAAGCATTTAGTGTCGGGTTGGGCTGAAAGCTTCATTAATTATCCCCCGGTCTTGACGCCAACGACCAAAAATTAAAGACTTTATATAGACTTATTTGATCATTAATCAGCAGCTAACAAATCGTCAGCACAAATTACAGCGATATAAAGAGCTTGAAACAGTCTCCACACTCTCAGTGCACGCATGACTCATAAAAGCCAACCCATGGGCAGCTTTGTTACAACTTCTACTCACGTAAACACACTAAAAAAATGAAATTCGAACTAATTAACGACTTGACATCAGCAACCAGTGCCCCACGGCCGATTTAAGAAGTACTCTCACTTTCAAAATATAAAACTCTCTGAATATAAAACTCCCTGTCCAGATTCGTAATACCAATACTATATTCATTTGGTTAAAATTTTTTATATTTTAGAATAAAAAAGTAATTGGTAAATATTCAGCTACTGAAAATTTGAAGAAAATTTGAAGAAGCTTCTAGTTAATCTAAATTGACCTTTTGGCGGGGGCTGGAAGCTCTATTCGTTTGACTACATTAGTCTCAAATTAAAGAAAAAATTTCAAATATATTTTTCATTGATTTTATATAAATATACATGTTTAAAAAGCAATTACATGAGTATACCACTGTTGCCGAATGAAAATGCAAAATCACGTATTACCGTGTGACTTTACGCTGCGAATGCGTGAGGCCGCTCAGCCTCACGCGGCCAGTGCATGAGATCGTGACTTCGCATCCCTAATACATGATTAATAGACTAATTAGTGCCATTAGCAATTAAATTAATATTTTCTTTAATTAATATTATTAGTAATTAATCAATCGCTAATCAGATAATTAATCACTAATCAAAAGCCATGTTGCTGTGTAAGCGAGACCGCGCGGTCTTGCGCACTGGCTATGCGAGACCATGATGGGTCCGTGATCTCGCGGCACCGCCCTATGAGACCGGAGCGCGGTCACCGGCGTCTTCACGTCATCGTCATTTTCACTCACGGTTAAACGATGTCGTATCGTTTCGCACTTTTATTTAGAAACGATGGTATATTTATGTTAAAATAATTACATCACGTATATTTTTAGAAAAAAATAGACAGTATATTTTCAAATTTAATTCTCAAATTAAATCAATTGTTTTAATCTAAATGAAGTAATATGTATCGGACAGATAGCATCGATGTTCAATTCTACAATGCACCAAAATGTTCGGAAACGTATCCTCATCCTCTACAGTATTGTTGACTTTGAGTGGCTGGCTCACGCTCATTAAGCCCACATGTCAAGACAAAAGTCAGAGTCAGGGAACCGAACGAACTACAGAGGAGATTCATCCAAAATGTTCTATAGCATCTGACTTGAGCCATTCATTTTCAATCCGGCGGTTGATATCAGCCCTCTTTGTGGTCCTGTAGATCCTCGGCACTGAGAGTCTTTGAGACCTCCGATGCAGAGGATCCATTTCCATCCAGAGGATGACATGAACATTTTATTGACAAAGCAAAGGTACAATAGCAGTTTCATGAAACTTAAGCTACGCGTAATGCAGAACCGCAGCTGTTGGCTTCTTGCAGAAAAGCAGACAGTGTGCCGATTCAGGAAAGTGCCACATCCCCACGTCACACTTTGCCCTCATTAACAAAAGAGTCACGTAAACATTTCGAAAGACAATGACAACAAATACAAGTGATATGTATACATACGACATCTGTAGGATGTACCAGAGAACAAACATACTGGGGGTCTCTTTCCGAAAAGACTGGTTGTGACAATGATCAAAAATAAAAATTAAAAAAAATCCAGAAAGCACTCACAGCTTTACACATATATATTCATCGTGATACAGGCCAACCACAAATGTCCGAATCAAACAACCATTTCAGACCACAAAAAAACAAGCGAAAACGAAAGGCGCATGGCAACTTAGCAAGGCTGAAAGAAGTGGTATCTACCTATCTGAGAAGGTTGAAAGGAGTATAAATTAACAGCTATTTTTTATTCCCTATCTTGTTAATGGATACAAAAGACAGTACCTAAAACAATAATGTAAAGCAAGTACAAAAACTTATTCCAGTACAAAAACTTATTCCACTTCTTTTTCCCACCTTCAATGTCAGTACCTAAAACTTGTCTTAAATAAACCAACACCTACAACCCCAAATGACAACACAACCACAACCACCTACAAACCTTCACTGAAACACGCCTAACCATGATGGACTTGCTTCTTTGGATCAAACTAGACTGCTCACAAAGGCCCCAGCAGTATTATTAGACAAATAAAAAAAGGCATGACATAACGCAAAAAAGAAAAAGAATTCTTCCCTCCTAGCTGAAAAATAGACGAGGGAGAATTGTGCGTTAGCGGCTAGCGGCAGAGGTAGTAACACATACATGATCAGTAGATATCTAGCTAGTTGTGTCTTGGAACCTCTCCCCAGTCATCGAGCATTCTCATGGGAAGACAGCACCATGGTTCATCTTTTCCTTTCCGCTTGCATTTAGAAGTGGACAGTGCTAAAGATGCATGACCCTTTCTCAATGTTCCACACAGCAAGTTAATTGTTTGAATTAGGAAGCCCATTTCTGAAATCATCTCTTATGTTTCCAGCTCGAGTACCCATCCTGTAATTTTTTTTTCCGGGCCATCCATCCTGTAATTCTCCTCTGCAACCTTTCTCTGCTACTCACTACTGTTAGTTGTGTCAATTTCCACTTCAACTTTGTTGATCTGCTCATCACTTATCATGGATGTATCGAGTTCTGTTGCAATCTTGTCAATCACCACTTCATCTGTCTTGGCTGTATCAAGATCCACTGTACTTACAAATTGACTTGGCTTCTTAGTTTCTCCAGGTTTTTCAACTTTTAACTGCGAAAAGAAAAGAATCATGAAGGAGAAATATACATGGGAATAACTCTATAGTGAGCCTAGTGATAGAGCAAAAGGTTGACAACAAAAGATATGCAGTTCTTCCAGTTAGTGCTAAAACATGAAAAATCGCCATTGATAGTATAAAATATACAGGAATTAAAATCTTATGTATGCACAAGCCAACCCTTCTTAGGCCCAATTCAGAACAGATGAAAGTTTTTTCCTATCCTGTAGAAGTTGACTGATTCCTGAAATTCTAGCAAAACCACCGAGAATTATATACATCCAAATGGGGCATTAAAATGTGCCGACCTTTCACTAATCATAAACCAAGAAGTAGGACATTTCAAAAAGTAAATCTATTATTTATGTTCCAGAAATACAATGAACAGCAACTAGAACAGGATGGTTGAAGCTCTAATTAGTTGGCTAACTGAATCCATTTCCTTAAGATCTGTGTAAGGTTGTATTCTTGTATTGGTATGGTTTAGGAGAGATGTACCCTAGAGTTGTGCTTATGTGGGATTTGTAATCTGTATACCAGATTCATCTCTGCCAATTTCATCTTGTAGATCCTTTTGTAAATTCAATCTGTACTTTTTTATGATAATATTCATGTATTTCTAGTGTGGCTATCCCTTACTGCTCCTAAAAAATCAGCTCAAGCCAATCATCATTTTTCTAATTGTTCCTCTATTACTCTTGTTATTATTGGATTTTGATATAACCCACAATGTACTAAGGCAAAAGTGTAACCATGTGCAACATTTCATCGGCAGGGGATAATCAACTAGAGTAAAAGGTATGACTGATGACAAGGTTGCCCATGAAATAAAAAGGAAGAGATTTATAGCAGGTGGCTCTTGAAATAAAAGAAAGAAGAGATAAAATAGAGAATAGGGGCATACCATGGGGTGATCCAATGATGTAGCAAGTGGCTTGCCTCTCCTGTCCTGCATTACTTTCTGCCTATTTTCGTAAAAGTCAAAGTCGTCCAATATCGACGTTTTACATGAAAAGTTCTTGAAAATGTTCAGCATCTCTGAACCTTGTGGAAACTTGACCTGGATTGCCAAGCATTCAATTAGAGATCAAAATAAAACAAGGTAGCACATTACAGTGCGAGAAGCATAGTAGGTGAAGTGTAATAACATATTCAAATTGCCATTGCACAGTATAACTGATTGTAAAAGAATGCAAAATGGAGATCAGCACAGACAGGAGCCTAAGAGGATCAATTGCTTAAAAGATGACAGCATTGGGCATGGGTGATCAAGTGCAAGTGATAGGCCAAAAGATTACATTTTTTAAACTCATTTGAATTTTTAAGTTTTAAAACAAACAAGCCGTCATGCAGTGCAAATAAAAGGATTAGCAATTTAGACTTTTATTCGCTGAGGAAGACAGGATGGAAAATTTATGAATACTGCATACAAGCAGATGTCTTCAGATCATGAGTATAAATAAAATAAAAAATCTCTAGGTAATTGAATAAATACCTCTTGTGTATCCCTGCTGTTTGTCACAGGTTTGTTTTCGTTGTTCTCCAGTATTATGTGGCGAAATTGTGGATTAGGCACATCCTTGATAATGTGCCATTTTACTGGGAAGAATCCATTCCACTTGTCCTGCTGCCAGAAGTTCATATTCCTGTTGAAATCTACCGGACCGACCATCTCAGCCACGCCGCAGAACTGGCCACTCGCATTCACCTGGTCATTATAGTATAATAATTAGTAGAAGTTCACAACAAAGTTACAAGAATTGGCAAAAGTATATTTTCCCCCACAAAAAAAGGGTGCACCATGAACTCACTTACATGGAGCAAGATTGCAAGGAAAGCTCAAAACAAAAGAACAGAAAACGAAAATATATATGAAATCGAAGTGTGTTATCTCGCAGGCACTCAGCGCAACTGAAACAATTACTAAAACAAAAGTGTTTGAGTTAAATAAAACAGGGAATAAAATAATCTAATGGGATGTACCGGTTCACCATCATCATAAGTATTACTATATAGAGTAGTGAGAAAAACAGCATGGCTTCCTGTTGTCTACTAACTGTACGAAAATTAAGCACTCAAGCAACACAGCTACATTGAGAAATGAAAAGAAAAGGTTTGGACACCTATTCTGAGACATATTCAGGTGAAAAATATTAGGCATACGAGTAAATATTTAACTTACAGAGAAGAAAAGGAAAATAGGACATTTGGTTCCTTTCTCAGTAACTCTTTCTTGTGCAAGTCTAAAGGCATTGTCAAGCCTTTTATTTCCATTAGGAGTACTTGCCCAGACATTGTACTTGATACTCTTGTGAATATCATCCTCGCTATAAGATTTAATCACAAAGAATAAAGCTTGATCATACTTCGTAACGAAATCTGGAAGATTATATGCATCTCGGCTCATTGCAACAGGTGAAGGTGTAACATCATTACCCTCCCCTGCACTTGGTAGTCCATAACGACCACCTTGAGGGCTCAAGCTATTTTTGGAGTTAACAGTGAGGTTATCTGATATATCACAGTCACCATATCCATTTAGCTTACTTCTGGCCTTGAGCTTCTCAGTACTGTTCCAGCTTCTACCACTTTCCTTCAAACCAATGTCTTTACTTTGGTAAAGGTTGCCTTTTCCTTGGTTATTATGCACCACAGACTTGCTAGACAGAGGATACCCTTTTGAAATGGAAGCACCAGATGCCTAGCATAAGAATAAGTCTATCAGCACAAGTTTCCTACTTTCATCACCAAGAGCACTGAGTTATGTTTTTAAAGCAATTCACAAGTACCTTGTTTGCAGTCTTCGACGATGGATAGCCATTAGCAGAAGTTGACATTGTGTCTAGAGCTGACGACGATCCTTTGATGGTATCTGATGCAGACTTAGTGTTGCGGGAAGCTTTTGATGAAGGAATACCATGCTTATTAGAAGAGTATTTTGGTCTTCCAGGGTAATTTGTTTGATGCGCACCAACAGGATGTCCCTGAACCCCATCAAGAAGGGCAAAAGAAGGATCCCATGTGTATGCAGGGACTAGCTCAGGTCCATAAGCAACTGGATGAGCAAAAATGCTAGGTGTGCTAGGGTCCTGCATAGAAATTGTGGAGTAATATGGCTCTTTGCTGACATATTGACCATCCACACCAGCAATAACTCCAGGAACAATCGGACTATAAGTATATCCATTTTCATACCCCGGAAGATAACACAAATAAGACCCATTATCACCTTGAACTACCTGAAATAGATTGTAGAGCACATATAAGCTCTCTAGTAATACTAATATGTCAGCTTTCACAGCTACACCTTCAAGAAATAGTTCACCTGGACTACACCAAGCAATCAATTATAAAATAAACTAAAGGTGATAATGCAATATAAATTTCTGAATTGATTGTTCCAAACAACACTATAATCTCGACTTCATCATTAAAGATTAGTGTCAGGAAAATATCCATGGTACTTGACCACAAATTCTTGTATAGCGCGGAACATAAAAAGGCTCCATCATTCAGCTTTGTTTATTATACACATCATCGTTTGGGGAAGCAACATTGATATGGTGGATTCGTGACATGACTCCACCCACCAAGGTTTAAATCCTGAAGTCCACAAACATGGCCCTTGTGCATCCTTAGTTGGTGCATAGTTGGTGCAGAGGCCGGAAGTTATACTTCCTTTGGCCAAAAAAAAAAACAGCTTTGTTTATTCAGTCATTACAGTAAATTAATCTTTTGCTCATGAAAGCATATGTTGTGCTTACAACAGCACAGCAAAAAATATCATAAAGCTGTGCAGGATACTTTTCTGGCACAAGGATAACAATTGAAGAATAACGAGTGGTACTAAAGAAAAATGTTGGCCACTTTCCCAAATGTAGCAAAGTAAAGATGACAGCAAATAGGTTCAAAGCTTGTCGGTACCACCATACCAGCACAGAGATGTACTGAGTGCACCATTGTTTTGATTTTAGATAGAACCACTTGCAAATACTGTAGAAAAGGCATATACCATACTACATACTTGATAAAGTATGCTAGTTAATCACTTACTGTTGGGTGCACCTCTAGTCCATTGTATCCAACGAAGTAGCCATTCTCATCATATCCTCCAAATGAGGCTACAATAAACAATCAAATCATTAAATGGATGAACAGTATGCTTTGTTTTCAGGTCATGTCGTCATGGGGTTAATTCACCCACCAGGATAATAATATCCGTAGTAATACATCCCTTGGTCCCCCACAGAAGCTTCTTGGTTCATTTCACTTTCCTTGACAGTACTAGCTGCATCGCCCGAGGAAATGCATGATATTGCATCAGAAGAACTTGCGCCTTTTCTAGCAGGCTACAGATGTTGGAGAGGAAAGGAATCAGGGAGGAGGCGATAGATATAGCGCAACCAACCAACCAGAGTAAAGTAGGAAATAAAGATATTCCTTATACGCTAAGACAAGCAAGCTAGTATATCATGTAATTAAGAAGGAGAATCTTACCAAGTTGACATTACTTGTCTTTGTGCTACCATTAATCTTCAAGTTCTCCATTGCTTCTTGCATAGCTAGATGATAGAAAAAGTCAAGGATCACAAAACAAATTGAAAAAGGTCGTTGTCCATGAGTGAGAAATAAAGTAAGCCAACCAATGAAAAATAAACATTTCCTTAGTTCAATCATGCTCAGCTAATAATTGCCCTTTCAAGAACTCATGAGATTAACAGATCTGAAAATAAACAGGGATCATTTGATTAAGCACGAACATGAGGCTGGCCAAGGAGCTGAGATTAAGGGAAGATTAGGAGGTGCAGCCTGCAGCACCAGACCAAACCGTTGAGACGAAGCGAGTCCATGGACACTGGAAACCAAATAATTGGTGTACCACCTGCCGCATAAATGGGAGTTGGTTCGGCTCTCATCATCTCTCAAATCCTAATAATAGAGGGACATGATAGGCCGGCAAAACTCAATAATATCGAGATTGAAATGGATCAAAGTTTTAATCAAAGCCTATGCAAGCGACTATAATTTCGTGATAAATTCCACATAATATTTTTCTGAATAGTGATCGCGATTAAAAATAATAATAAACTTTGGATGAGAGGCAAAGGTTTTATTCAACAAAAGATGATTGGAAACCGGATCAAACCAAAAGTTCTCTTCAACAAATAAAGCTGGGATGAACACAACTAGTAGACGCCACGCCGATTTTTCTTTAAAAAAACAGGGAGTAAATGAGCACATGCCGATCATCATAACCATAACTTTTACTGAACAAGAGTAAAAGACAAAATCGAGAATTTTGATCTAACACAAAAGTACTAATACTTCCCATATATCAGCAAACTCTATAGGAGGAAGGAACAATGGGGTCGGATAGCAGCGGAACCACCAAACTCACCACCATTCAAAATCTAAAGTAGCTCCAAAAACATCGAGAAATCTCATTGATCCACAGCGAAAACATGCACCGGAACACCAGCAAACACAAACATCAGATCCACCGCTCAATAGCAGAGGGCGGGGGATTCGGCGCGCTCCGTAGAACGAGAGAGAAGGATACAGTGGCGGTTCTGGCTCTGCTGCTCGCCCTTGGGCTCCATGAGGCCGCACCACAGCTCGCCGCAGAAGAACCCGGGGCTACGCGTGTCCTCCAGCTCGACCGGGGGCGGGGCGGGCTCTCGCCGGAACCCTAGCCTGCTCAGCTCCGGCTTTGCGGCTGCCGGAGGGAAGGGGAGGAGGCGGGCGACCCCTGCTCTTTGGCGGTCGCGGCGGCCGGCCGCACGGACGGACGGCGGGGGCGCGGCCACGTGGGCGAGGCTGGCACGATCGGACGGCTGGCGCGTGCGGCAACGGACGGACGCGGACGAGAGGCGGGGCTCCTGAAATCTAGTGGGGGGCAAGGCAACCCGTTTCGGCTGCCGCGGCCGAATATTTGTAGCCTTTCGCTACAGAAAAGCTAAAACTCGTTCACTGCTCCTACCTCTCTTTTCAGCTAAAAAGAGGCACCAGTAGAATTAAACACACCATTTCACTTCAGTAAAATTTCTGCGTTGGCAGACACACGAGCATGATCACTACTATAACACACTATGCATTATTGTTCGTTGCGATCTTCAAATTGATTTAATTTTTATAAGCGAACATATATATGGCGGACGGAAGGAAAAGCAATGAACGAGTTTCGTTCTGAGAGAATCCCAACCTCCCGACACGAGCGGCGTGCTCGGCTCGACCGCTCGACACATCGACGCGAGATGCCTGACGTGTGCAACGACGTGGTTGGCGTTTTCTGTTAGTCCTTGAGGGCGAGCGAGGAATTTTCTTGTGGCCCAACCGAGAACATTTGCTGCGGCAGGCGTCCGGCCGAGGCGATGAGCCCTGGGCGGGAGCGGTCAGCCGCCGGGATGGAGGGTTGGCGTTCTAAAGTCACTTAAGTTTGAATCACTGATATATAAGTTTTATGAGAGATTGATTCACATATTTAAAGTCATGTGATTTTAAGTTAGAGGATTTTGTTTGGAGGGGGAGGAGGGGAGGGGACCCTTGCTAGCAGAGGGAAGAGAGCACGACCGCGATGCATGCTGCCGGCGAGGGGTCTAGGGATGTTGCCAAACCAGATCCTCTGACTTAAGTCAAGTGATTTTGATGGGCTTTATACGTGTAGGATTCACATGTCAGTAACTCAAAATTAGAGGTGAAAACGGATCGGATATGGTTAAAAACTAGCTATATCATATTTGTTTTTATATTTTTCTGAAATCGGATTTGGAATCAAAACTTCGGATAAAAAAACGAAAACAAATACTATCGAAAACAAATACGAAACAGATACGAATCAAAACAAATACGATAATGTATATTGATCGAATATTAAACCCTCTCAAACTAATCAATATTTATAATTTTTCATTAAGCAACACATATAATAAATTTTAAATGTCTATATCAATATTGTTTTACTAATTTCACGATCATATCATCTTTCATATTAAATATCATTATAAATCAAGCATAGTAATTTTAGACATCCATAATAAAAAAATAATTCACTCACATGAGTGTATATCATAATTTAAGTAGTTTATCATAAAATAGTTTATCACAAAATAAGCTTTTTTTGTTGGGTTTATGGAGGTCATGGGCCAGCTGGGCCAAAGGCTCAATATCGGGTCCAGATATTATCCGATGAGATATCCGGATATTATCCGACCGTATCCGTTATTCGCCGGATAATGCTTCTATTATATTCGTATCCGTATCCGAGAAAAATTATCCGTTTCTGTTTTCGAATCCAAAATTATTTAAAAATTATCCAGCTGACATTATCCATATCCGATTTTTCGAACGAAATTCAAATATTATCCGTGTCGTTTTTACCTCTACTTAAAATCAAAGTCAAAGGAACCATTTTCGAAGTGTTGCATACTTGCATTCCCTTCCACTGCTGCGGTGCACAGAGGCAAGGGGAATCTGGACCAGACGGACCAATCATTTGCTGCTAATTTGGTCGTGGCACTGTGGTACTACTGTGGTCTGAAAGGATTTTTGTTCGAGTTATAGGCATGGACTAATCCACGTAAAATAGATATGTGATGCACAGAACACAGGATAAACTTTGTAATCACATTAGTGTTAACTTATGTTAGGATGTAAAGAGAATGTAATCGATTGAGATAGGTATAGGACACCCGATATTTTTTGGTTTATGGTCGTCCCTGATTATAGGTAAGAAAATTCATAATTTTCTTTTTTTCAATTACCGATGTGAATTTTGTTAGGTACATTGCATGAGTCAATTTTTTCACGATTATATGTGCATACGTGCGCACACCCATGATGGTATGCATGTATGCCTTACTTATACACACACGAGTCTATCTCTAACACACGAATAAAGTTAAAAAGGCCAACAAATAACTTCCCGACACCACTTAAATTCTATTGAAAACGGCATAGTGCAATATCTGTGATCAACATGATTTATGCCTTCTTTTGGATTAAAAGATTTTTAAGGATTTGCAAGGATTCAAATTCTTAGAATTATGTTCCTCTATGCAACTTTGAAAATCCCATGAATTTGGTGAGAAGTCCGATGCAGTCCTTTTCCTTCTGCTCTCTCTTTTACCCAAACAAACTTCTTTCCAAAATAGCGATGTTTTTTTCCTATGGACCATTTGAAGACATTAGTTTTAATATTTTTATGTTTTAAATTCCTATGGATTTTATAAAATCATGACATTTAATTCATGCGTCTTTTTTCATATGCTTTAATAATCTTGTATTTTAAAATGAGCCTTTAAACCTGATGGATGACACATCCACGATTTTACCAAATCAGCGCTTCTCTAAATTTGATATGGAGTAAGAGCATGTTCAAGCTAACAGAAGCTAAGTTTGTGATATTATTTTCACGTCACGGAGCTAGTTTCTACTTGTTGTTGCAATGTTTAGCACATACTTGTTCCTATAAGATTTGTACACTCCACGAAATTCAATTACAAATAAAGATCGCCACCAGCTATGAGTTATTCCTATACTCACTCAAGTACTCAACCAAGTTTTCTCTTTGTTCGATTATTTTTATTTCTTAGGTCCGGATCCTAAACATGAACCGGTTCCAAGAGTTCCTGGCTCAGACTCTCTCTCCGTGTGCAATGGTTAGACCGGGTGAGAGCGACTAATATCAAGATCTTGGAACACATTGTGCATGGCCCAAGGAAAGATCTTGCTCACCTTCCAGTAAATCATGGTTAATATTTTCCTTAACACGTGCAGCGGTGAAAAAAAAACTAAAAATGAACATTTGTAGTAAGCGATACTACCAGTGTACTAGTTACCCACTTCACGTTGTAAAGGTGGCCTTTTTTATATGCTTTTGATATCAGAAAGGAGGCCTAGTGACTAGGCATGTACTATCAGGAGCATTTTACGTGATGCTCCACTTCCTGCAAGGAAGAGGGAATGAAAAGAGGAAAAATAAAGCAGCTAGACGTTTTTTTTTGATTTTTTTTCTATCTGAAATCGACCTCTGCAAAATACACAATAACAATGACATGGCTCATTTCTACATACAATTACTATTTAGTCTTGTTCATATCTTATTCGAAGAGCTCTAGTGCTCTACTTTAGATCCCCTATTTATATCAAAACTCATTTAAGTTTCTATCTTGGAACAATAGAAGGCATTTGATACATAGCTCATTTCATGCGGGTTGGAATTATTCGCTACCATTTTACACGGTTAAACTAGAATAAATTGATGAGATCATTACGCTATAGTAAACCACACTGCTATAAAAATGATTTTTCGAACAAGGCTCCTGTAAGTTCCAGACGGCCGTAATGGTGTCCGCATGCAATAATCGGTTTTCGAGGGTGAGTAAAGGCCCGCTTGCGAAAATTTTTTGCAGACAATCATCTTTTGAGGACCGTATATAAAGTTAAAGCTATTTTGTAAACGGGTCTCTAAAGTAGCTGTATGTAAAATTTTGATTTTCACATACACCTCCTTAAATGACCCGTTTGAAAAAAATCACAACAAACTATAAAAACCAAATTCATACTTATCTCCTCACACCTCCTCTATCCCTTATCTCCTCCACTAATCCACCTCTCCTCTCTTATCCTCTCCTTTCCTCTCTCTCTCTCATCGAGCAACCAGTGGCGAGCGGGTCGACGGCCAACGACCGGCTAGATCAGGAGCGATCGTCAATGCGCGTGAGTGGAACCGGAGGGCTCGAGAACGACTTGCGACGGGTTGGATCGAGCGGCGTGATGCTCATACCTTGGTGACGGCAGAATCCGATAACGGGTAGCTCAACAACGACGGATCTGCGTGGGGAGGCGCGACGACGACGTCAGCTTGGGGAGCTAGGGTTTTTGCCATCCCTGGCTCTAGGAGGGGCGGATCCGCTGCAATTGGCCTCTGGAGCGTCGTTGATTGTTGTGGCGACGATGACGGCGACAGCTAGGAGCTAGGGTTTTGGTTTTGGAGATTTTATTTTTTTATGACTTTTCTTTTCACGAACAGACAACAACGTAATTGACTGCCCGCAAAAAAAGTGATTTTTGCATGTGGGTGTGTCGCCCACATGAAAAATATCAATTTTGCCATAAATATTAAGGAAGATGGACGGCTCAACCACATGAAAAAATGAGTTTGGCTCTTATAAAAAGATCATTTGTGTTGCCGTTGTGCCGTTGTGGTATTTTCCATGGCATCGTACAATTGGTTGTCGTAGCTATACTAGCTCGTCATTCTACGTAGCATCGAATCTTTGTGCAACTACTTATCGTAGCTATGTAGAAGTACTCATTTTATTGTTGATGCAGTTTTTTATAAGAAGGTATTGTTAATGCAGTGACTAGATCCAGTCCATTCATGCACCACATCTGGATCAAGAACCTGTATATCGATGTCGTCCAATCGTATCCTCAAATTACCCATCCCCACTCACACGTTGTGCTTTGTTCTAATTAATAAGGTCCTTAGCTCAAATTCTTCAATGCTCCTCGATCGATCTAATCCTAGCCCCAAGACAAATACACCATCAACTTTCACCCTTATCCCAGGGCCACAATGCCACTTCCATTATATAGTTCCAATAGGTACCTCTCATCTTTACCCGTTAACATGCTCAATGCTTATTAGGCCCCATCAGGCCACTAACTATTTGCTCACGCTACAGAACGCTGCTATCCTGGCACACTGCAAATGTGTAAAAAAGGTAGCCCATATACGATGCCCATGCACTGTAGAAGAATATTGATATATGGTATCCATAATATAGTGCACACCTTGTACACTAGTTGATGTAACTGAGATCTATATAGTGGCACAAAGCAACTATTAATTAGAGCTAGAGCTATTGCTTTATTAAATTAATTTGGCATTATCGCAATGACAAAGTTTTAAAGATAAGCAATTGTCTAACCCGATTCGTGTTATATTCATGTCTTTCTATTGATTTTGTTTTTTTCAACGATACTACCACCGATGAGACATAACATTATACACAATGGTGTTATACTATTAAAATTAGTAACAAAGGGTCTCTTACTCTATGGATGACGTAGTTTTATTAGAATTGTTGGCTTAATCTATTTGGTTTAATGCTAGTTAATAGTAAAAGGGAGTTGGGAGTTCGTCCCATCATCTTTCATCTCCTTTTTATTTGTTAAACTAACTTATAGTGTGTGCCTGGGGCAAAAGCCGAGTATATAAATTATTTTCATTATCCAAAGAAAGCAACCATCAACTATGAATTCCTCCTCATCCTCTACTAAGTTACAGCCGCTATGTAAACTCCACCTATTTTAATTTCTCATCTTGATTAACCTTCTCAGATCGCTTATTTGTTTCGTGGGTTTGAAAATATAGGAGAGTAAAGTCAGAAAGCATATGAGATTTTTTTTTGGAAGGGAGGTACAAGATGTGAGAGGGATTTATTGTTTTTTTTTCTGAAAAGACATATAAAATCGGTGGAAGTTTTATTTGTAAAATGACTCCAGCGAAATCTTATCCATTGAATCGCAATCAAAGACCCAAGAATTAATGACCAATTGCGCGGGTACTAGCTATGCCCTTTGTGCATAGTATGTTTGCCCATTGGATGGGTACTTTTCCAGGGCATCTTTTCCAGTGTGCAAAAAATATTTCACTTTTTTAAAAAAATATTTTTCATTTTCAGGGCATCTTCTCCTGCATTTCTTTCCATTATTGTCTCGGAATATCATTGTCTCCATGAGGTCCGTGGTCAAGTACTCGAGTGTACAACCATCACCTCTCCTTGGAAAATTCCTTCCTCTCATCACAGAATATATCTATCGCCTTGGGACCTACGTTGATATATGCTCATGCTGTTGGGATGTCACAGCCTGTTGTACTTCATGGTGGGCATTGGGCAAAGGCTACCCTACACCAGGAAAAGGCAAATGCTGGTGTCTAAGGCATGTTTTCAGGGCGGCCTTTGCGTTTTTTCATCTCTTCTGTCGGTTGATCCCATGCTGAAATCCAGTTGAAGTTTTCTCTGAATTTATTTGGCCCAACTTAGATTACTAAAAATATATTCTAAAGCTGAAAAGCAGATCAACAGAGTACTAGTAAGTCCAGTACTTGTGTAAATTTGAATTCAGAATTCAGTTTAAGCACATGGTGCCTTCGGTATATAATTCTGAATTCAGCACATGGTGCCTTATGTAGTTATAGATACACAAGTTCGTCACTGCTCGCCAGATAGTCATGTTGTCCAAAAGAGAAACGTACACGCAATGTTCCAGCTTCTTATCTTATCTAGCTAGCTTGGATGCATGTAGATCGATCTCTGCATAATACCGTACTTAATTAATTCGACGACAATTTAATTGGTTCGTGAGCATGTGCATGGATCGTTCATGGTAAAAGTCCTCACGCTACCACGCGCCCACGAAATACGTGAATTCTGCCGTTTCTACGATGCTCGCTTCGTCTCTAAATATAAAATATTTTAATTAGATGAAGTATATTTTAATACTAAAATATGAAAAGTTATGTGATAAAATGATGACGTTTGATATTGTTCTCTTCATGGTAATCTATGACGTGCCGGTTCGAGAGATATACACTTACGTGACTAAGAATAATGACGTGACTAAGAATACTGACTGACGTGACTAAGAATACTATGCTCTGCTAAAGGATGCAATAGATTCATCTGATATTTTCTACTTTACTTGACCATCACACAAGCATCGGGTCCTTTAATTTATCTGTATCAACTAAGAAAAAATAATTTTTTTTCGCGAACACAAGCCTTACACATCAATATATTAAAAGAAGAGTAGCATATATCAGTATCACACCAAGACGGTTACTACGGTTGTATACGCAGACACTTAGTAAAGTGAATGTGACTCCTAGGTGGAAGGGGAAAGAAACGAGACTAAACTAATCTATGTGTCAAACAAGCTCTCGATAGATTGGCAGTCAGCTCTACCCGTTGCCATCTTTTTTGCATAATCCGCTCCACCACCATCGACATCTATGACAAAAAGTCATCGAGGACGCGAGCGTTCCTTTTCTTCCATAACTGTCAGACAATCAGGAGGACAATGTTCGAACCCATTCCTGTATTGCTTGCGCGGGTGACGCTGTGAGGTCTACCACACCAATCTTGGAGCATTGATTGGCGGCTCGGCGAGAGGTTAGTGAGTCCGACGAAGGCTAACAACTTGCATCACATTTGTTTTGTGAAGACACAGTCAATGAGAATCTGGTTAGTCGTCTTGTCCTCTTGTGCACAAAAGGGGCACATAAAATGGTTGCCTACTCCTCGATCGAGCATCCGGTTGATCGTCCATCAGCCCCGTTGCAGCGCTAATCAAAGAAAATCTTACATTTGATCGAACCGCTACTGCACTAGAGGGGTTTGGCATAAGGGAAGGAAGAGGAAAAAGGCTCTGTAGGCAGACTGAGCCAAGTATGGACCACCGGTCCATCGCCAAACGAACTCGTCTTTGATGACCCAGAGCAAGGTGTTGTGAACTCGATCCCATATCTGTAGGAATTGGGACAAGACGCGGACAGTGAGCGCATCGGTAATGTCCTCAAGCCACACACCACGTGCGATCTCGACAACTATCATGATTGAGTTCCTCCAACAATTGTGAGGTGATTGGCCGTCCAACAAGTTGTCCGTCCAGAACATGGAACTATGGCCATCCTCGAGGACGACGATGGTGGAAGCTCTGAACATGTCCAAAACCTTCGCTTCATGATGGACCTTACCGTCGACCTTAGGCTGGATTGTTGATCCGTTACAACCACAACCACCAAATCCTCGACGCCTAACCTATAACTTTGAGATCCAAGATATGTAAACCCCAAAGTCCTTCGACCGACTGACTTTAGATGAGACGATAAGACAATAGTTACTATGGCATCGTGTCCAATCTCTTTAAAATAAAAAAGACATGGCGTCTCTTGTCGATGGCCTTCACGAAGAAAAGTAAATTGACAAACGGCAACGAACTAATCAATGGCGTAGGAGAGTCCATGTCATGCGCGCTTACACCTCTTCCATGTCATATTTTCCCTATTTTAGGTGAGGCGTAGGAGAGAGCGAGGGTACGGCCGGGAGTCCATGTCATGTATGCTTACCTACAGTAACATCTATTAATTGAACCAACAACCAGCTGATAAGCTTTGTTATGAGCATGTGCAAGATCAAGACACTACTCTAATCCAGTCGGCATAGGTTATCTGTCATCATCAGTTAACACTAATCAAGCAGCACAAACATATATAATCGGCGCTTCTTGGGCGGCTCGACGATGTGTTTTTGTGCGTGAGATTGCAGCCAACGAATCTTCATTAGCACTCCAGAAGCTAGCAAGGAGGATTTGTGTCAAGTTGATGCCGTTTGGTTGACTTGTAAGGTGGCCGCGACGATGTGTCGCATTTCCTTCTTATTTCCTCTCTTCTCAGCAACTGAGAATATGAAGAACAGACAAGACAAGGGTGGAGAGTTTAGGTCTTTCCTTGTCCCGGAGGAAAACTTATATCTTTTGATATTCTCCAGGACACAACTTCCTCGCTTTTCCCTTTTTCCCCTGCGATTTCTTTTTCGTTTATGTTACATAAAAGGACGTTGATAAAAAATGAAGGTACAAGGAGCATGAACACCGGACTTCTATTCGTTTTTGCAAAGGCAATGAAAAGGTTTACATTTCTAGTTTTTGCGCTGAGGCATTTATATATTTTTCACTTCACAAATATGACGGTTAATAATTTGTCACTCATATATTTATGACATACGAGTCCAAGGCCCACGATATATAAGATGACAAATAATTACACGTCATATCTAAAAATTTCTAAAAAAGTCAAATACTTACATATCTCTTTCACGCTAAGTAAACACCGGTAGAAAACATAATACTAACTTATGCAACTAGAAAAATTGTTTGGATAGATATATGATTAAAAATCGTTATATTTTAGAATAGAGTAGTAATCTATAATCTATAATAATATAAATGTACTAGTTTCATCACACTATCCTCTAATTAGCAATTTGTAACCTCTCCACCTCACTTCCCTTAAAATTAGCGCTGGTTAGGTGGGCCCCACAATGGGCCCATATGGGGTGGGACCCGTTGCTTCCTCCGCCCGCACGCACGCACCGTTCAACCTCAGTCCGTCGTGGCACATGTGCTCCTCGCCCTTTCTCTTTCCCTTTTGCTCTCATCTCTCTTTTTTTCTTTCTCCACTGATTATATCTTAGTAAGCCAGTCGAACCATTATTGTTCTAGCATCAGGATGGAGAAAAACGATTACTAACATTCATCAAAAAGAGACAGAAGCATTCATTCAGTGAGTTACCACCTTTTATAGTAAACTGTACCCAATGAATACATTACCAACTGGTTAGCCTAATATATTTGATTATTTGAGATGGATTTCTCATATAATTCATAGCATAAATGGACACCATCAACTCGTCGTCTTGATGTGTGGCTGACAAAGTAAACTGGCTATCAGTTATAACCAGTTATATCGTGTTTGGTATTTTGGAAAAAAGTTGATAATTGATGTTATCAGCTACATTCTTCACATTCACATTATTTCCTCGATGTTTTATTTCTGTAAGTTCAATTTTGGTGTCCTTAGTTTTGTCTAGAAATTAAATTAACATTGTTCTTCTATCCATTATGTATTCGGACGCTTTTAGATGGCGGATAGCTAGATATTAAACAAAAACACAAGAAAGGTATTTTTACGGAATTAGAACATGCATTTTTATTTCACTTTTAGTCCTTTTCATCATGGCTCTCACTCGTATCTATAGTTAGTATAAGATTAAGATTATTAATTGATGTGAATTAAAATTGTCAATGATCTTGAATTATTATTTTGGGACAATATCATATTATCATATTTTGCTTTCAATATATTTGATAATTTGAATTGAATTAAAGCTCAAATGGACATATTCCACAAAAGTTATTTCTAATTATATGAAATAAAGTTTTTATAGTTTATTAGCAAAAATATCATGATACCGTATCGTTAGCACGGACATATTACTGGTTTAAAACAAAACACGACTAGCCGTGACTTGTGAGCGAACACCACTGTTGCCACTTGCAGCTACAGGTGACCTGCAGCTACAGGCGACCACCAATAATTTTACTCATCCTGTCAACTGTCGACTGGAGAAAAAAATACACAGTTTTATTCGGTGCTCGGCCCAGGCCTAACTCCGCCTCGAGTTTCTGGGCCTAAACAGAGGCCCGTTAATTCTGTCCGCTTGGCCCAGCCCACTAATAAGAGCCCAAGCACCCGAGCCACACACCACCCTAACCTCGGTCTCGCGCTCCCGGATCAAGCCCTCGCATGCGTGCCGCCGCCTCCCCGACCTTGCCGCCGCTCGCCACAGACGCCTCCGTCCCGGTACCCATCGATGAGATGGTACGACTCCTCACTACTCCCCTCTTTCCCTCCCTACGCTACAAACCTTCGTGTGCTGCCTTCCCAGATCTGTGCCATATCTGAGTGCACTTGTGCTCTTGTATTTCATGGGCTGTACTGCTACCTGTGCTCGTTGGTGGATTCGTAGACGTTGGAATTTGTGTTCTGACGCCTCATGTGCCAAATCAAAGTCGTCATGCACATAAATAAAATAAAGGTCTTAATCTATATCTATAACTATCTATAAAGCAAGTAGTGTGTCTACCTAATATTTTGTTCTGCCTGACTATTTTTACGAAAACCCTTGAGTTTTCCAAAATTAACCGCAGCTTCTAATGTTGAAAAGAAAAAGAGGGTTTGGATAAAAAGACCGCCGCGTCCCCGCCTCTCGTTCCCATTCGCGTCGCGCCTTGCATCGTGTCTGCGCTCCTCACTTCTATCGCTGCTCGAAGCTCCTGCGCCTCTCCCTCATGTTCTCATCTACATCCGTTACAACGCACGGGAACAATTGCGTACAGTTAGAATCAACTGCTGCACCGCTCGCCGCCTTCGCATCCCTGCTAAGACCTGACGCACGCGCTGGCCCCGCCGTGGCGCTCTCCCTCCCCCACGCTACCCGGCTGCCCGCCCGCCGCCGCCTCACCCCCCTCCCCTCCTCTCCCAGCAACTCTGCCTCCTCCACTCCCCTCTCCATCACCGCTTCCTCGTCCCCTTCCCGGCGCATCCTCGCGATCCCATAGCCGCGGTTCTGGCAACCGCTGTGTAGGCCGAATGGCGCGCTCCAGCAGGTCCTGAATCCAACGGTTGCGCAGTCAGGGTGGGGGAATTCCTTCTCGACATCGAGAGCCCCGTCCTCGTCTGGTGAGACTACAACAGCCACGTCTCCGCGGAGATCTAGCCAGGATACAGTACACCCAAGGAGGAGACCGAAAAGCGCAACAGTAGCTCCGAGCAGAGCTGGTCAGAGGCGATGACGTTTTCCTGGTATATTTCCATATTTATTATTTCCCTGTATGTTATAAAAATCAGGGTATTAGTTTTATAAAAGGGACTTGATACAGCGTAACAGAATAATTTACTTTTTCGAATTATAACATGTCGTTGCCTTCGGCAATCCCATTCCTACAGTATTGTGTAAAGTCCAACGTTACGGGATTATATCTTATATAAACTATACGAAGTTTTAGTATGGTTTGTAAGTATTGAACCCATTCTTCATGGTTTTCCAATATCTGGGCAGCTATTGAGCTTCAAAGCATGCCTAACTTGTAGTTTTACATGTCAATGTCCAAAACAAAGAACGCAAAGCCTGTCAAGCATGACTGGGCTGATGAGACTTCTGATGCCTCCCACTTCATCTCTCTGTCAAGCTTGGTTTTAAGAAAGGCAAGCCGTGGCCAGAAGCCTACAGAACTATATAGCTCTAGGACCATTAAAGCACAAGTTATCACCTCTTGTGCCTCCCACTTCACTCTCGCTGCAATATGTGGGCACTCTTACATATATTTACAAGTACTGATTTTTACTCAAATTAATGAAGCATAACTCAAATAAATGGATTTTAACAATTTCGGGGTTGGTAAGTTAATTTGCAGACATCTTCTTGGTAAAACTGATAAAATTATTTGGCATGATATTCAGTTGGTAGAGACAATTGATTCCCTACAATAAGAAAGCAGTTCATGCTGCTACCATTTTTCTAGAACTTGTACAACGGTGACCATAGAAGCTTATGTTACGTGTTAATTCTAAATCATTGCTGTTGTAATCTCTATAATCATACTTCACACATGGGAACTAAAACCTGTCAAATTAATCTATTTAACTTAGTTCGGTGCTGCAAGTGCTCATCAAAGAGACAGGTACAGTAGTAATTCCATAGAGGAAGAAAATTATAAGTAACATGTATTTTGCAGAAATCAAGCTCCATTTCGTGCATACACACCACAAAGAGGTTTATGTCATTCTTTGTCATAGTGAAACTAACATGTTTTTAGTACATCTGGAGTTTGCTTGAGAACAGATTGCAAAGGTTGTATATGTAATCAGTGCACTGGGGTAAGGAACAGAGTTAGGGGTGGGTGCTGTGGTTCATTGACCTTATTCGACAATTGTTGGTGAATCTTGGGAATTTTCGCTAACGTATATAACTTTATGTTGCTTCGTGTATTTTTGAATAGGGTTTGAGGATTTCAGAAAAGTTCAAAGGCCGGATTTAATGTTTATTGCTATTTTAATTTTTCACATTGCTTTAGTGTTTATGGTTATTGTATTTTTTCGTGTTGCAACGCACGGACACTTTGCTAGTCAAATATTAAGAGGAATTTGTGCATTCTTTCTTTGTTTCCTTAGCAAGGTAGATATGGCGTTGCTTGTTTGTATGCCAGCTTTGAACCCAATAAACTCCCATATGACAGATAAAATTGTTAGTCTTGCCAAGTCTTATCCCAGTGAATCTCAAGTATGAACATTATGAGACTTCGTTTCATTTTAATAACTTCATTGAGGACATGCGAAGTGACAATAGGTTCAAGGCGTAAATATTGGTAACTTCATTTAATAACTTCACTGAGAGAGACACTTTTTTAAGATTAGTGATGATCGATGATGTGATCGAGTGTTTCTGTGCTATGGAAAAGTGCCACAGTGATAAATTTGATTAAATTTCATCGTTTATGTTTTGTTAAACTTGATTCTAACTGCAGTTTTTTATAAATTAAGACCTTTATTGTATTTATGTGCACGAAGACTTTGATTTGACACTTGAGGCATCAGAACACAAATTGTAAAGATCCTGGGTTTGCCACTGGCTGGGGTGGATCTGGTGTGACGCAGATGCCCCACAGCACCGAGAAGCAATTGAGGAAGCTCACTCTCGAGGACACGTACCCCTTTGGCTGCACCAGCTCAGATTTCGCAAGAACAGAGAAGAGTGAGGAGGGCAATGGAACAAGAAGCAGCGACAGCTTTGGCAGCCAAGCAAGAGGAAGTGGCGCAGCTCGGGGAGGGTATCCTCCACCACTTTGAGCAAATCCTCCATCAAGACTCCCTCATGTAATCACATTTGGTTTCTCCATTCAAATTTTTCCCTGCATGCATTTTCTTGTCCTCACTTCTTGCATTTTGCAAACACATTTTTTTGAAATTCCGTTTCCTGCGTAATTTGACTGTTTTTAACTGTCTCTGATGAACATTCATGCAGAGATGAAGTGGGGTTCTTGCACCCGACACAGTTCCAGTCGCTAGAACACAATCAAACTGATAATTGGACATTTGAAGTACCTGAATGTCCGCGGAGATACCTCTGGTGCAAAGATCACAAGCTTGCCATATCCATGGAAATCCTACCTAAGCTCTACTGTGCTGCACGTCATACATACTCCAATTCAGCAGCAGCCAAGGATGGTTCATTCATGGAAACTGATCTGATGAGGCACAGCAAGGCACTGCTCATTCTTTGCCCTGACATGCTCACCGCATGGAACTCAAGGTAGTGCTGTCAACCTATCACGGTATCGCTAAAAGATTGCATCTTTCATAGCTAGAAGGATGTGACTTTGATTAAGTTGGAAATAAGGTCCATCACCGCCTGGAAGGGATTCCACATGGTTGTTTTATGTTTCTTTTCTTTTGGCAGGAAGATGGTGCTATCAGTGAATTATGATTTCACTAAGCTCAAGGATGAGCTGCAATTGTGTGCTTTGATCCTTTCATACTCACCAAAAAACGAAAGCACCTGGAGCCATAGGTACATCTTGTCTTTTCATTTGTCAACTTGTCAAATTATGGAGTTTGGGGAAACTCTTTCAGGTCACCTCTTAAGTAATATAGGGATTTTTTTAGGAAAAAAATGGATGCCTATGACCAACAGGTAGGATAATCGTGAGATATATGCCCCATGATTATTTACTAGGAGATCCTCTACCTTTCAATACCTCCCATTCTTCCGAGGACGCCATAAAAAAACTCGTTGGGGCTGGATTTTATTTGGGCAGCACTGAAATATTATGTTGATTTTGTCCATGCCCACACAACTAACAGGTTAAACTTCAAATTGATTGCCTACTACAGGAGATGGGTGATCAAGAAGGTTTCAGAACACAACCAGGATGTGTCGGAGCTTATAGAGAGGGAATCTGTACTAGTGAAAGAGATAGCAGAGGTCATACTCATAAATATTTTCTTCTTTGGGATGCTAATAGAACTATTCCCATCTACTTTTCTGAACCTTCATTTCCTAGCAGATAATTATCTGAACTCATCATATTAGCATTTCACACAGTTCCTTATTTAACTGGTTATTAAATTACTTTGATATTTCACACTTGTAATAAACAGTGTACAACAAGATAGGTTGATCCTTTATGCAGAAATCAAAGATGAACTACCGTGCATGGAGGCATCGCTGCTGGCTTATTCCCTACATGACAAGAAAACAGGTGTGGGTAAAGGAAAATCAAGCTGCTTAAAATTCATTGTCCACTTTTCTTAATCTTATGCGTAAACTTCTGAGCACCACCATGGTAGCTAGGTCAAGACTTTGTTATATTGCAAAACCCTACAAAAATTTCTGCCTGTCAGTTATCAGTTCATGCATATCCTCATCAGCATCTAATTTCTGTTAAAGGTTCTGAATGAGTTAAAGAAATCAAAAAGATGGGACGAGTTACATGTCGCTGACAACTGCTGTTTTCACTACCGACGGGTTAGTCCCTGCCCTTTTTGTGTATCTAGTACTAACTACTACTTCAAAAGCAAACTTGTATCTCACTCAACATTTGCATATTGAACTGTCTAGTATCAACCTGTGGCATATCTTTTGAGCCGTCTCAAACATGTCATTTTATTGATTGTTTGCAGTCCCTACTGCTTGCATTACTAGACAGTTGCCATGTAGAGGACACAGAAGACTCCCTTGATAGGAAGTCAGAAGTTCATTTACTGTGGAAGGTATGTTGTATTTCATTAAAAGCTATACCTGCTTTATTCACTATGATTCCCCTTGTGCCATCTTTCCCTCTCTTTTTCATTGTACATCTGTTACAAAGGAGAAACTCGCCTGTGCATTTCATTTTATTTGAGAAACACTCATTACTCTGGTGCTTGAGTAATTGCATCTGACAGGAGGAACTGACGTGGAATGAGAAACTTATCAGGCGCTACCAAGGGAGAGAGGTTTGAAGTTTGCCCATCATGATTCTGACATTTTTATATTAGTGCCATAATTTCTGGTGAATGTTGTTCCCCTATGTTGATTGTGCTAGTGTGTTGTTGTAGTCTTTGTGGATCCATCGTAGGTTCCTCTCGCAATGGTGGGTGAAGTTCTTGCTCAGCAGTGAGGAAACAGAGTGTGCTGCAGGCACATCGCTGGTGGATCTCTTCCTAGCCCAGGAGATATGCCTCCTGTCAGACTGCCTGAATGCCCCTGCCGATGAATTTGGTGAGGCATGTGTCCAAACTGAGCTTGCAGCTCTCTACATTCTCTGGATATCAAAGGTACTCCTAGATAAACATTTGAAACTACACATGTGATATATCCTCCTGCAAGAAGGATCAACATTTGAAAAAACTAAGCATGAGCATTTTGTTACTTTCAGCAAGTTCCGGCTGTGAAACTAAAGCTGGAAGAAAGGCTACACTCGGTGGGGAGCCTGGAGGATGTGTTAGCAAGGGCATGCCCGGAGAGAAGTAGACTGTGGACGGATTTGATAGCTTGACTGTTGAAAGCTGAACAAGGAAATGCATTGCAGCATACAGAGTTACTGATGAAACGATGATTATTGGTTGTCTAGTACTGTAGGGTCTAATATACTAGTTGACCGTTCTGGTTTTCTGCTGTAGTCTTTATGTAGTGGAAATACTGAAGAAATGGCTATGCACATTGTACAACAAAGAGGAACATAACAAAGAGAAAATCGTTGTGATGTTCCATTTAACAAAGAGGAACATAACATGTAGGAGAGTTGGTGCGTTTGTCATTCTTGATTAGAAAATCGTTGTGATGTTCCATTTAACCTTCTGAGATTAATTAAACGTGTAGTCTATTTACCTTCTTTTGTTTGCTGTGGATAAGCAGATCAACGGTGACTTTAACTAAATATAAAAAGGAGGTAGTACAATAGAAAACCAAACGGCTTAAGATTTCTGTTACTATACACAAAATTGACCTTTTTTTCCTAGCCAAATGTTTTCCGCGGGATGCAACCCTCGACTGTCAATCCTGCTTATCCTGTGGGCAAAACTACACGTGAAAAAAATGAACCAATTCAGGAAACATTGGCTCATTTCGTGCTGTGATGAAACACACACACAAAAAAAAAGGCGGTTTATTGATGCCTTCTCTGCATGCTCACTCTCGCGAGCAGGTCCGACCATCCGAGCGATGAGATTTGCCCCACTGCCCCCCAGCAAAATTTGGAGTAGAACTACTCCACTAAATGATACCTGGAGTGCTCCGTTGGCTTCTCACTGAACACTCTCTCCCTAGCATTTTCAGCCTGAGTACAATGGGCAATGAACCATGAGATATGTCAGTACAAGTAATGAAATGATTCATCTGCATTGCTTGTTTTCATGTATGAATTGTATGTGACAATGGGCTCAGATGAAGAACAAACCATCTTTTGCCAGTTGGTGAAAAATGTAATAGCAGATAGAAGGGTGATCTGTGATATTGAACCACAGACAATGCCCATCCAAAGTCCTTTTGCTCCCATATGTAGCACAAAGCCAAGAAGGATCGCCATTGGAATTCCAAGCAAATAGAACGAGCCGAGGTTGACATACGCGCCCAAATGTTGCCATCCACAACCTCGAGCAATGCCTGATGAAGAACAGATATTAGTAAACACTGATGCACCTAGCCATTAACAAATGTATCATAGCATATTTGTGATTGGCTGATGGTGACAATTGCCTATCACTCGACAACAGTATGGAAATTAAATGAGTGGCGATTACATCGTATGTAAATATCAGAAGTTACTATAGATACCAATTAGATCAATGATTAAAGATAAGTTTTAGAATGTGTCGGCAGTCATTTTCAGGTGTAAGAAAATGTAACCTGACAGAACTCCTTGTAGACCATCAGTAACCACAGTGATGCAAACCAATGGAACCATCATGGCGACGAAAGAGATGACCTCCTCCTCACTGCTGTATGCACAGCCCAAGAGACGCCGTGATGCTAACAGAGTTCCACATACTATAAGTGCCTCTGTCACTGCAACTGACAGCACAACATAGACAGCTGAACGAGCTCCTTCGGGGTTCCCAGCACCCAGTTCGTTTGCTACTCGTGTGCTATTCATTAAACCATTGAATTTACAAAAGCTGTTACCAAATGGAAAATCTCTCGAGGGAGTGAAACTGTCAAAATAATGCATCTTCCATGTATTTCATACCTTCCACCAGCTCCAAGCCCATAAGGAATGTTAAAGAGAAAAGTTATACTTGTGAGACTGCCAAAAAATGTGTAAAAAAGAATAAGGCGAATGTGTTTATATAAGCATATTTATACTACATAAAGGGTGTCCATTTCGTACCAAATTGAAAGCACTGAGGTTTGTAGCTCAGGGTTGGGTAGAAGTCCTGACATGAGAATAAGTAGCTCAAATGACCACCACTCAAGACTGGAAAAATAAGAAATTTCGTTAGCCAACAAGGGGACTTAAAATATCGAGGCATTCCACCAAGTAGATTCTATAAATATTAGTTACCAAATCATCATTGCAGATGGCAATGCTAGACGTAAGAACCCATCCACTCCCTTGAAGGCCTCGATCGTCGGAGGTATGCGTGTTTCCTTGCAAGAACTTGACAGCAAGATATAAGCCACGAGCATGGCCACATTCAACCAGTATGATATGCTTATCGACAAGGCAGCTCCAGTATACCCAAAGCTGGTCTTAAACACGATCAACCAGCACAGAGGGATGTGGACCGCCAGGGTTGCAACGGATGCAACAAGCATGGGAATTATCAAGCTCTGAGACTGAAGGAACTTCGTGATAGGCTGAATCACCGCGTTTGCGAAAAGCCCTGGAATCAGCCAGACGATGTATCTCCCGGCTCCATGAGAAATCAGGGGGTCTTGCCCTATGAATACCAGGATTTTGCCCATGAAAACCCATAGAAGTGATAGAGGAATGCACACCACCAGAAGAGTAAGTATGGCTCTGTAGGTGTGCACTCCTAGAGTATGGTATTGTTTTGCCCCATAAGCTTGGCCACATAGAGTATCCAGTGCACTTGCCATTCCGATCTGCATTCACAATCTATGTTAGCTATATCAGGTGAAATAAGAATCGTTTCTTTTCTCGCAACCAAAGAGAGGGGTAAACTAGAGTTGTACTGCGTCAGTAAGTTTTCAGTTCAGATGCACACTACAATCAGCACTGATTTATGACTTAGAAAAATAATTGTACTTGACCAGTTTACCGAACAAACTAAACTAAAATGAACGGGATCTCGATATCAGTTTCTTCTTTGCATGATGCGACTCAGCGACTAAACAAGTCGCGAGACACTAATGACGTGCGAGCAGCATAGCCTGGTCGTACCACAGTATTGTACTCTACTTGGCACTCATATCCAATGGAAACCGATGCTTTGAATAACAACCATTTCTACCCGAAAGACAACAAACTTTAAGCTGAGGCAAGCAGACATTTTGCACGATTATTCCTCAAACATAACTGATCTTACAGTCCTACTTGATAGCAGATGCCTGCATACTAATATACAGTTCCTGCGTCGTGGCTGTCGCTAGCGAACCAGTTGGAATAAGGAAATACTTGACCAATTGAGCCCCTACACCAATCGGAGATCAGGAGGCAGCCACCAGATCAGTATCACGTGTTCGACCGTAAAATACTCCAAAAATCACATGGCCATCCAGCTGCACCAGGGACGCTGGACACTGACCGATGCTAAAAACAATGGGAAAAAAGAAACTCGTGAATTTCTTCCCTTTTCTTGGTTTCTTTTTGTTCAAGATCATCCTGGAACAGTTAACGAACCAAGAACAATTTAAGCACAAATCTTGCATGCCCAAATAAACTCATTTCCCCTAGTGTCGCTCAATCCAACAGTTTGGACATCCAAGTATATATGCAGCTATAATACTAGTAAAATTTGCAAAGGCAGCAATCAAAAAGGAAAAGCTGGGGGAGTAAGGGGGGATTGTACGGACGAGGAGGCTGAAGCCGGTGACGGAGGCGAGGGAGGTGGCGATGGCGGCGGAGGAGAGCGGGAGGACGCCAGGGAGGTGGCCGACCATCATGTTGGAGGACACCTGCACCGCGTAGTTCGTCAGGCTCACCGCCACCAGCGGCAGCGCCAGGTACGCTAGCTTCCCGGCCTCGCTCCCCCACCTCCTTCTCCACCCCACCTCCTCCCCCTCCCTCCGCAGCAGCAGCGGCTCCTCCCTCGCGGCCGCGGCCATCGCTTCCTCTCCCTCTCCGGCCAGGCGGCGGCGCGCGCGCTCAGGCTCAGAGCCGTGGGCTGTGGCGGCGGTGTCGCCGTTGTTGCGGGCGCGGGTGTGGAGGGGGTGTGCGGCCGTGCGCGCGGCCTCCGAGTTATCGTGGCGAGACGGCGAGTGAGTGTTTGTCTCGGACCGCTGCCTCGGAAGGCGGTTGGGTCGTCGTGATTGCGACGGAAATTATATGGTAAAAAGAACGGAGAGAAAAAAACGGTACTCAGATAAGTAGGCTGCAGCACTCGCAGCATCTTCGGCCATATTTTTTAATAAGTCAAAAACAGTTATTATAAATAAATTCATATGTTCTTAACGATTTAAAAATCAATATAAAAATCATGTTAAAAATATTTTAAAATTAACTTTAAAATTATTTAAAATTTTATATTTTAGTTTTGGTTTTTGATTTATTAGGGCAACCAATAGTACCTTCGATATTGAGTTTGATATCCACGTTCAGGCTTGCACTGAGATAGACTAAATGATAAAAATGGCATGGATAGTCAACAGTTTAATACAAAATGCGCCAACGAATGGACGAAATCAATGTATGGAGTTCTTTTTTCTCCTTGAGTTTTGAGGCAGGGCTTTACTAGCGGGGAAGCAACTTCGATGAGCTTACCAGTGACAGTGAAGTTAGGTGTGTAATTTCAGCTACAAGGTTCTAAATATGTGCGTAATAGTTAGAGCTTAAATATATCCTTACTAAATTAAACGAAATTTTAAGAAAATAATCAATCATACACGATAGCAAGATGAAATTATTTTTACTCTCCAATCTATAATCATCATCGTTGGTATCATTTTTTATACGCCCACAAGTTACTCCATTTAATAAAATAATCAATCGATATAAATAATCTCCACAAAAACTATATTTGATCTATATAACATAGTTTTGCTTTAATTAATAAAACAATCAACCGATATAAATTATCTATAAAAACTGTATTGGATCTATGTAACCTAATCTAAGACGGTCATCGTTGTTATCTTTTTAGGTAGCTTATATTACCTCAAAATTTGTGCAGTGTGTTATTGCTCTGTGCTATTAGAGCAAGTATAATAGCAGGCTATACGCCATACGTCAGATAGATGCTTATGTAGAGAAGAGAAAGAGAAGAGAGAAGAGAAGCTGGCTACAGATTTGATTTGCAGTCATCTGTAGCACAAACTTTAAGATAAAGTGTGTATATGAGATATGAAACTAGGTATTAGTGATTAGTGATGTAGTATATAATTATTGTATGAATTAACTATTGATTAACTATAAAATTATTTAGAAATTATTTAGAGCTAATATTATTTAGAGCTAATAATTAACTATACTATCTTTTATAATTGCATCACGTCACGGCATGCATTATGTTATATTATCGAGGGAGACTAGGGGGCTGCTAGCAAGCTAATTAACCAGCGCACGTTGTGCCCCCACGAGCTGAGTCTAATCATGTGGTTATAAGCAAGTTTAATAGTTGAGCTATAACTATTGGCTATTAGTTCATATTAAAGCTAACATTTTATTTATTTTTTACTATAAATTTGATGTAAAAATCTGGAAGCATGCGTAGAACTATCTCTTGAAAGTTGATTCTTCTCATTTTCTTTGTCTTTTTTTATATAAGTTTATAGTTGGCTTATAGCCCATAATTATGCTTGTTCTGGTTCTTAGGAACTTAGGCTAATCACAATTAACACCAACCGTGGCTTTTTAATAGATTAGTAAATAATTAGTCAACTTGTAGTTTTAAAATTTAAGTTGAAAGCTTTGAATGTTGGAGTAAAAAGTTTTAAATCTTGGGTTACAAGTTTTAAATTTTGGAATTGAATTTTTGCATTTCGAAGTTGAAAGTTATAAAATTTCAGTTGAATTTAAAAGTTTTAAATTTTGCGTTGAAGGTTTCAAATTTTGGAGTCAAAAGTTTTAAATTTGATGTGAAAGTTTTAAATTTTGAGTTGAAAATTTTGAAATTTGGGTTGAAAATTTTAACCTTTTGAGTTGAATTTTTCAAATTTGAGTTCAAATTTTGACCTAAAAGTTCAAAAAATGGATAGAAAGTTTTAAAATATGATTTAAAAGTTTTATTTTTAAGTTGAAAGTTTTCAAATATAATTTGAAAGTTTGAAAATTCGAGTTGAAAAGTGACTAAAAACAAAAGCGTAAGAAATAAATGGGACGGCCTAAAAAACAAAAGTAAAAGAAAGAAAGAAAAGTGTGTGATCGTACGGCTGAGAAAAGTGCACTAAGTAAAAGTGTACGAATGTATTAAGGTTATAATAAGTACATAAATCTTAAAACAATTTTAGCCATTTAAAAGCGACTAAAATTTAGCTTAAATTTAGACTATTGATAAATCCATACTCACCTCACCACCGTTTTATAGTCTTATATGTTGATTCATGATATTATGTGATATCATAAAGTAGTCTAATATTTAGTTTAAATAAAAGATACTAACCTACTCTTTTCTTTTATTTATATATGATGTTACCAACGTCAATGAAAGAAAGAAACATTTAATAAAAATATATTTTATTACAACGATGTTACTATAATATTTTCTTCTACTATATTTTTATTTATATACGATGTTACCAACATTAATGAAAAAGAAACTATTTAAAAGTATATTTTATTATATAAAGATGTAATAATATTTTTTTCCTATTCGTAGGAAAGCAGAAATATTTTAATGGTAAACTAAAAGCAAACAAACATGAGTTTAAAATAAAAAAAATCTCTATGGAAAAGTGCTTGTGGACCCTATGCTAAAAGAACATATGATCGTATCATCATCAGGCTAGACAAACAAGTGAGTTCGATTGATGTGTCAATGAAGTGATGGATGCCCATTGGCCATTAGTACAATACAAGTTTCCTTTTCGTCTCAGTATAAATATACTAAATAGAAAATATAATATATTTTAATATATTTGATGTATTTATTTTTTAGAGAACATGAAATACAAGAAGCTAGGCTGATGCATGCACCAGACGTCAGCCTGCTGCGTTTTCTCGAATTGAGATGGCCTTTCATCCTTTTCGACTGAGCCGATCCAGATGATCATGATCAAGTGGGGCTGCAATTTCGAGTTCCAAAATCTCCATACTGTGTCACCGAAAGATTCAAAATTTGTCCAATAAATATTATCACTTTACTTGTTTCACCCATCATTTTTATTTAGATAATTTATCTATATAGGATAACTCACTACTGGAGAAACGATTTTTTCATACGGACCGAAAGACATCTTCCTGTGCGGAAGGCCTGTCCGTATGTGTGAAAAGGTCTGGGAAAAGTTCATTTTCGCGTGCGGACGGTCCAACCACACGGGAAGATCGATTATCCCGTGCGGTCGGCTTAAGCGGCCCTCACGGGAAGATATAATATTCCGTGCGGCCGCTTAGACGATCGCACGGGAAGATAGTCGTGTCCATTATTTTATGTATACGTTCGTTAGCTAGCTATTGTCCTCTCTCTTCTCTCCTTTCCTCTCTCTTCTCTCCTCTCCTCTACTCTCTGTCCTCTCCCTCTCCTCTCTCTCCTCTCCCTCTCCCCTCTCTCAGTAAAGTTAAATGGGTCCATATATATATATATATTTCGTGCACGAGGAAAAAACATTTAATATTATTTTCTCATAAAAGATATATATATATATATATAACACAGATCGATCATGCATAATGTTTATATACATATCAAGCTAGTTTCGTCTCGCAAATTAACATAAGTCTAGCTAGCAACAAATTTACAAATTATTTAATGGCGGTGCTCTTTTTTCCACTCCTTAAGTCGTTTGAATTTATCGTCCGTCGCCAGCTCGCTCTCCGGATCGTAGAAATCGCCCAAATGGTTGCAGACATCGCGACGGATGAAGCGACAAAGATCTGCAACCAAGTTAAGCATGGTTCTATCGTCGAACCGGTTCGCTACAACTGAAACTTTCGTGATCTGTTTAAGAAAAAAATAGTAGACATATACATACGATTAGGAAAATTATACAAGATCGATAACATGTAGAAAGATATATTTCTCTGATGAACTTACTTCTTCGAATTTAGTAGTGTATCTCCCATAGATTCTGAGCATCTCACACACGTAGTAGCCGCATAGGTTAGTGCCTGATGGTTGCTTATAACAACTTGTGAAATTTGTGAACGAATGGACTAGACAGTTGTAATATGGTGTATATAAGAGGTGTACATGTGAGCACAATGTTTACCCTAAAAGAAAGATGATCGGAAAGCGAGAATCAATTATGATTCTGAATCATCTTTCACATCAGAAAGAAATCATAAGTCTATAGCTAGCCTATGCATGCATGTGATAAACTGACAGTCAGCTCATTCTGTGATGGCTCCCCTGTGCCTACTGAGATGTGCTTTCTCTGTTTTCAGTAGCATTAATGTTCAAGTTCTCGTTGCTAATGTCTTCGGTCGAATTCTCGTGAATTACCACATCTTGATCGACACCTTCTTCCTACCTTCTTCACCGATCTTGGTCTCTTCAACATGTCATGATCCATCGTAGTAGCCTTCTTCACCGATCTTGGTCTCTTCAACATGTCATGATCCGATCTTGGTCTTTTTTCTTGCTCTTCTCCCTTTTGTTTTATAATCTTTCTGTATTGCTCTTTCTTAGAGTACGGCGTAGCAGTACCCGTGTATCTCCATCAAACCGGGTGTCATGGATGACCGCTTTCATGCATGCAAGGAGGATGCTAAATTTTTCTGGGTCAGGGCACTTAGCAGATCGCACGGGAAGAAAGAAGTGGTAGGAAAGACCCTCTCTTTCTCCGTCTCCTGCTGCGTAGCCTCTTGAATCAAATTTTTTTTCTCATTTACATGATAATGACTCAAGCAGGTCTAAACAACATGAATATACACAAAAAACAAACTGGTGTTTTACAATTTTTGGATTAACATCCTTCCGCACGGATGCAAACTTTGATTCGTCGAGGACACTTTCAATGCGTTTCATCCGCGTAGGAAGATCTGTGAATAACGAAATGGTGCCGTATTGATTATAGTCGGACGCGTCTTCAATGTTGTCAATACCAATGATGTGTTGCTTGCCCGATACAATAATGTATATCTTTTCACCGGAAGGATCCTTCACATAGAAAACTTGTGCAACACGCTCGGCAAGGACCATGTCGGAAGGTTATACATAGTGAGCAGAACTGGCCAAGTGCTGTGCGAGCTGCTTAGGTCACCGAACGGATTCATTCCATCCGTGCTCAACACAAACCTGACATTTCTCGGATCATTTGCAAATTCTGGATGCTTCGAATCAAAGTTTTTCCACTGTTGAGCATCAGCGGGATGTCGAATCATACCATCCGTCTTTCGACCCTCTTGATGCCATCTCATCAACTCGGCGTCGGTGGGGTTCGAGAACAATCGCTTAATTCGATCTTTGACTGGCAAGTACCACATCACCATGGCCGGAATCTTTTTCCCTGGCTCGACCAATGAATTTGGTTCGACAATGTCACTATCGGCGGCACTGTTATCCTTTTTGTGCCTACTCGCCCCACAAGTTGGACACTTGTCCAAGTCAGTGTATTCCTTGCGATAAAGTACACAGTGGATTAATACATGCATGGATCTTTTCCACACTAAGTGATAATGGACATATCAGTTTCTTGGCTTGATAGGTGTTAGCTAGCAATAAGTTAGGCTTAGGAAGCATAGCTCTCAGGAGACCCATCAAGTCGTTGAAACTAGTATCAGACCATCCGTGCCTGGCCTTTAATCTAAGAAGTTCTAGCACCGACCGCAACACTGTATAATCCATATCACATCCCTTTGCTTGATCGTATAAAAGATCTTTTGCTGCTTTCTGCAATGCCTCCCAATTATTTAACTCTCTTGCTTTCTCTGTTAGGACCTTTGGTTCAGCATGCCGCAACAAATCCTCAAGATCAAGATCAATATCAACCTCTGCCTCGTCAAAACCAGAGCCGCCAAAATCACCCGTCATTTCATGAGACATGTCCTCAATTATAAAATTCTCTGCCTCATCGAAACAAATATCAAGATTCTTTTCCGGAGGGGCGACTTCCCCGTGATAAGTCCAAACTGTGTATTTCTCCACGAATCCACGCTGAATTATGTGTCCTAGAATTACATTCGAATCTTTCAACATCTTTTCATTCTTGCAATCCACGCAGAGACAAAAAATATCCTTCCTATTTTCCCTCAAAGTGTGTGCCTTAATTTTATCAATAAATATTGATGCTTCTCTCATGTACACTGGATGAATTTTTCGTGTCTCATACATCCATATTCGATCCATCTAAAAACAGTGACAACATAAATTAATATTATATTGCCGATGTTTCTAAATAAACAAATTAAACTTAAATCCTACAAATAATAAAAACAAAGTAAAATATTTGACAAATAATAAAAACAGTGACAACATAAATTAATATTGCACAACAAATAATAATAATGAGACAAAAGTAGTTATCAAAAAATGGTTTAATAAAAAACAAAATATTTGACCTACAAATTACAAAAATAGCTCGACATATACAATTCAAACAAGTTTAAATATCTTCGCATTCAACCGATGAAATTTTACAAAAAAAGAAAATGAAGTAGATGATCAAGCACACTATCTTTTATATTGATTTCAATTGAAGATTTAAAGTCTAAAGCCTTCCACTAAATAAAATGCCTATTATTTGGAGAAAAAAAACCGAGTTAAAAAAATTCAAATATCTTCGTATTTAACCAATAAAAAATTTTAAAAATGAAAGCAAATAAAAGAGGAGATAAAGTATGATACCCTTTTGTATCGACTCCAATTGAAAAATTTAAGTTCAAAACCTTCCCCCTATAATTGTCTTTTTTTAAAGAGAGAAAACACCAGGGTAAATACGCCACTGTCGGGTTGAGCGAGAAATTTATTGCGCCACTGTTGGGTATCATCGCATGCGGTCCTCTTAACGTCCGCACGAGAAAACGCATTATCCCGTGCGGGTCCTTAAGTGGACCGCACGGGATAATGCGCTATTATCCCGTGCGATCGGTTAAGTAGGCCACATGGGATAATCGCATTATCCCATGCAGGCCAATTGCCGGCCCCCCGGAAACGGTTTTTCCAGACGCGAGCTCTTATGGCCCGCCTGAAACTTATTGGGGGTCTCATCCAGAAAAATCGTTTCTCCAGTAGTGACTTTTTATTCAAAGACAATAATAAGTTGTATAATACTTTCTCCTTTCAAAAATTTTACACTTATTTTATATTTTGATCAAATCCAAATAAATTAAATCAAGTTTTCATATATTCAAGACTTAAATGAAAAGATAAATTATAAATTAAATGTTTAATAGGAACTCGAAAAATCATGTTACATGCAAAATAAGTTAATTTTTCTTTGATTTTGGTGAGAAAAATAAAATATGTACTAACTGTTTTGGACGTGGAGGGAGTAGTACGGAGTACTTAAGTTTGTAGCTTTGCTACAGCAAATTTGGCCTGTGTTTAAGTATCTGCAACTTCTATAGTTCGAATTTCAAGAATATATAGTTGTAGTATAAATAAAAAATAAATTATAAGACAAAAAAACTGAAAAACTCAACTTTTTTATACTCTCACATTGTTTCTCGTAATCCCGAGCTACGTAAACAAGACCTCAGTGGCTTTAACTAGGTAAGTTCACACTATTTAAGCCGTATCAATTATAGAAATATTGCATTACTGCTTGAACCTCCAATTATATATATAAGATACAATTCTAACGTCCTAAATTAGATCAATATTTCCACATTCTTTATACATAACTCCTCAAAAAAATAGTTCAATTTCTAGAGCTAAAAGAAATCCACATTTCGAGCAGAGCCTGAATTTCCTCTCAAAGAAGTCAGTGGTTAATGGTTAACAAAGGAACCACCGGAACAACATAACAAAAGATAAGAAGTTCAATAAAATACATGTACAGGATTAGAAAGCACGGAAGAATATGACACGAGCTATCTACTTCGACATAGCTAGATTATCAAGGAAAACCAAAGTAAGCTAACAAGCACCAAACACAGCCCAAGGAACACCTTTGATTTACAGCATAGCATCGTACGTGCAGTCACTAATGGTTATCACAATCACCTAATCGTCTTGAGGTTGCAGACGTAGAGAAAGGCAAGCAGGCATGGATCTGGCGAAAATCCATCTTACAGATCATCGCCAGCAAAAGGATTCACAATTTTCAGCAGCATGTTTCGTTGCTCTCAGCCGGGAGAACGCGCTGCGTCCTGGGCAATTTCAAATGAAAATCCAGCGTCCCCGAAAGATGCTATTTTTTCATGTTCAGTCTAATGAAGGGTGCCTGCCTAACTGCTGACAACCTATAACACGTTGCTGGCACCTTGCACCCATCTGCCACCTTTTGTTCCAACGAAGCTGAGTCATGTGCACACATCTCCCAGTCTTGCGCCTACACTCAAGGGGTTTGGGAGCTGGGCTGAGGTCGCATTGGCTTCCTTTGCTCGAGACCAACAACAAGTTTGCCCTCCTGGTGATGCGAGGCCCGCAAAATGATCGTCAAGAGTGGCAGAAGAACCTTCGATGCGGGTGTCATCCTGCTAACCTGGTTGATCTAGAAGGGACGTAACGCTCGAGTTTTCGAGGGTCGTGCTTCATCACCAGTTTTTTTGTGTGCGACCATCGAGGATGATTGGGAAACTTGTAAGGCCGCCGGCCTGCTCACCACAATGTGATGTGTGCGTTGAGCGGAGGGTTCCCCCTCCCTCCCGGTGTTGTAATTAGAAGTTGTTGTAACTAGAAAGGTTAGCCAGACCACGCTCTTTGTCCGGCGCGTTATGATGCTCTTTCCAATCCGAGGCCTATCTGCCTGCATTCTCAACCGGCTCATCCTATCCTATGTGCCACGATGACCGTTATCTTCCATGACCAAACTCTGCTATCATCAGTAAAAGCAAATTGAGTGGTCAATTTGGAAATTGACCACTCAATTTCCAAATTGGCGAGGCCCTCTACTGCACAAGCGTTTGAGCAAACTATTCAACCCATAGAGAAAAATGCAAGTAGCAGCATGTCTCCAGCACCACCACTAAACCCTAGAAGCCAACACTACGGCACTACCCCAACTTCCCATCCGACCCATTCCAGCGGCATCTAGTGCCAAATCACGCAAGGCTGAAACGGGAGTAATGCCCCTGGATCATCACATAGTCCAAACGAACACCCAAAATCGCCGAGGGAAGGGGAGGGAGAGAAAGACGCGCACCATCCTCGAGGGGGATGAGGCACTCGTAGGAGATCTCAGACTGGAAGGGGTTGAGGAAGGCGGTGGGGTTGTCGAGCATCGCCACGTTCGTGATGTTCACCGCGCTCATCGCGATCGCCGCCGATCGCCGGAGGGAGGAAGGAGTTTTGGAAGTTCGATTTGGGAGAGGAGAGAGCTCAGCGCCTCAGCCAGAGGAGGAGCTCATTGTTTATGTATTTTCTCCTTTTTTTTGTATTTTTTTCCTGGGTGTAGTGGTTATTGTGTATGGGTTGGGGACTTGGCGGTGAGGAGTATTGGCGGTTTTCGCGCCGGAAGTCTGGGAATTGATGCCAAAATTCCGAGTTCGAATCGGGAAAACGTGGCAGGCTTGTCCTCCTTCCTCCTTTTTCAGCTTCTTGCACAAGCTGAAAGCCTAAAAACTCGAATGAGGTGGTCAGCCAAATCACTATATATTTTTTTTGAACGGAATGGTAAGAGAGCTGTCAAATTTAAATATTTAGAATGCGGGTTTTCATTTTAGACAAAATTTATCCCAGGACACTATACATTTGTGGTTCTAAAAACTTCAGTTATTTTTTGGTTTTGCTATAGGATACTGTGGTTTTGTGTTATTGTGGTAGTTTAGTCAAAAAGTACAAAGGGCTATAAAGATGCCCTATTCTTGATTGATAGTCATGTCCAAATTTATAGTACGCGCAACTATATTTTGAAATGAGAATAGTATAGATTTACTATCTTTATGATCAAAGTAAAATGATAGATTAGAAACACGAAAAAAATAAAGGGCAATCCTCTCAAATGTGTGCATTGACTCCAACACCTTCGAAAATGGCATTCGACGTATATAAGGCTTGAATTGAACATAACAAGCTCTAAAGAATACACATGAACAGGTTTATATTATCTTTCGTAAAAATTTACAGAATAAATTACGGTTTAATCTCATGTCAGTCATCTTGAAAGTTGCAAGCTAAGTGAGGGGTCAAATATATACTCCTACATCGAAAGCAACTCTTTACGTACACGCACAATGTCCACTACTTCAGTACACATAATCAAGGTTCCACTTAACATTGCAACTCAATTGGCACTTCAGTAGTTCAGTTGATGAACAAGACAACAGAAGAAAGATATTTACACACCATAGCATCAGAGGAAGAGCAGATATAATGAACAATAGAAGAATAGATCATGCTTCCAAGCCCTTGTTCACTGTTTTTTAGCACGCGGCAACACAAAATGGAAGAACAATGATGATGTTTAAGTTCTGTATCATGGCAAAAGAATTTATGCCATAATTACCAAGCACACACATAGATACATCAGTAATATGTTCACAAAAAAAGGGGGATTCTTTTTTTTTTGGTTGGGATGTTTCATGGAATAGTTTCCCTTTCAGTCATTGGCATGCACCCAGAAGTGCCTCAAGTCTAACCATGAATCCGTGATGTTGTTAAAACCCAGATGTTCAGAGCAGATAGCATCCCCAAAATGTCCAGTTTTCTTTGAAGATGGTTAGATTGCAGAGAAATGCCCAACTGGGCAGTGTAAAAATGAAATAAAGCTATTAGCAGAGAAAATTAGACTTGTAAAGGTATGCAGCAATTCCAAGAATGATGCAGAGCAAGACGATGTCAATACAGAAATTGCGACTGGACTTCAGCTGATAATACAAGTAAAGGGAGCAGAGAAAAGAATATTTAGCTCCGGCAATCTGCAATGGTTAGTTTGAAAGCACTTAAAAAGTAGTATTAGCCATTACCTGAAGAACCGTCTCCTTTAATCTGACGTTAGTATTCTTAAAGTCTGCATTTGCTCTATCAGCCTGCATTCATCGTCATATATTACAAACTACACATCCAAGATAATCACCAATGACAAAACTAATAAGAGTTACTTAACCCACCTTCACTTCTATTTCATCCATGAACGGAACTAGTCTGTCTAATTCCTGATTACACATATCAGAGGCCATGTTCTTCAGAGTTTCCAACCCTTCACCTATAATATCCAGGGCTTCATCCTGCAAGATAGAGTTAACTTAACCTTGCATAAAAGTGGAAGGATGAAACAAAATAAAAGAATAAAGTGTTCGGTACATCAAATTATTGCCTGTTTCATTTTGCCCATCTCATATTCTCTGCGAAACTGATTTGATTCTTCTGTTCCTTTGAAATACTCGCTATCAAAATTTCCATCTATATGCAGTAAGAAAAAAAATTAAGTTGCCTACTAAAAATCGCCCAAGATAATAAAATTCAGGTGTGCTCAATGAAAATAAATTTGAAAAAGAGCACTGTGCCCATCATGACAAGATAGCAATGACAGGTGTAACTTCTGTTCAAAGAAGGCTCAAAAGAATTATGTTAAGGAAAAGCAATCTGCAACTCAAACAAAATCGAGATGATAATCTATATAACGAAACCATGGGAAATACGCATGTTACAAGATATGCATGCACTGAGCAATCAAAACACTTGATGTTTCGACTCAAATAATGCTGGCTCAAAAATGATGTCTGGTTGCACCTCTCAACACCAAGATTAAACTACGAGTCATGACCAAGAATAAAAAAATGGAAGAGATAGGATTTGTTGCACAAACTAAGGTACAGAATAGATTCCTAAATAACACATGTATTAATAAAGTATAGAAGAGACTTATTTTTTACTGGTACAAAATTGGAGATTTAATGTTATTATCAGCTATTTGTAGCCAGCAAAGTCATAGACAAGTCAATTTTCAGTGAAATATCATCCTGAACATTTGCACATATCTCCGAATAAGCACAAGACAACAAAAATAAAGAGCCAAATATAAGATCTGGACTAATGAAAGGTTGTAAATTACAGTAATATCATCCTTTCTCAATAAGAAACAGCCCGAGTTAAGTTGGCAAATTGTTTCAATGGGGGGTAACAAAACTAACGGATTCTGATACAACAATACCAAGCAGATGGCATATTTACAAGATAAATTAAAATGATGGTTACTAACCAGATGTTGAGTCAAACTTAATCCCAGTTCCTGTACGAGATCCAGAAGATCCCCATAATCCAGTTTTCTTTGATGATGTAGCACTTCCATCTGGTATTGACTGAATCCTATCAGGTAAGGCAGTAACCTGATCACCGCGAATTGCAAGTTCCTCTTTTGAAAGCCCTTTAACCTGGCACAGAAAAATCTTTAGAACTAGTATTTTGTTTCAAGAAAAATCTTATAGCAATACTAAATCTAGCACATTGAACAGTCCATTTGAGTTAAATCCTTGCTGAAATAAAACTTGGACGTGCACCATGAACACCTTGAATACATGTCTGAGTTCTTTAAACAAAGACATGCATGAAGTGAATTGTCCAATATTGCTATTATGAGTAACATCCTTCCCATGAATGCAGCCTTGATTCAAGTTTGTATAGAACAAAACATTTTCAATTGAAGAGGGAAGTTCTCTAAACACCTAGTCACCTACGTCCTACCGACTCAATAAACAACACAGTGCCCATGCTATGCATTTTTTTCCTTTTTACTTCTAACAAAATACCATACACATATCTTTGGTATAATGCATTGCCTACATCACATGGTACCAAAGAATCTATAAGAATTTCTGCACGGTAAATTAGGAGTCATCAACAGTCAGCTTGCTTACTCAAAATTAAATGCCCCAAATGTTCAAGAGAAGAACTTATGAATCAACTTTGTTCTAGTTCTACTTGTACATAAAGAGCTGTATATCTCAACATCGAAAATCAAAACAATAGACCCATGACCAGCGATATGCATTTTTCTTAAGCTGCATTGCCATTACGAACTGCATATAAACATAGAAAGCATGACATCCATTAAGGTTGCGTTCATTCCCTGAGGATGGAAACTAATCCCTCTGACATATAAAACATATAAAACGGAGTGACTCATTAACGTATGATTAATTAAGTATAAGTTTATTTTAAAAATGGATTAATATGATTTTTTAAAGCAACTTTCGTATAGAAAATTTTTTAAAAGAACACACCATTTAGCAGTTTGCGAAACATGTGTACAGAAAATGGGGAATATGAGTTGGGAAAACAAGCAAAATAACACAGCCTAAGAATGGTCAATTCAATTCCTACAAAATCCCTATGGAGTTCCTGCTCCAAACAGGGTCAGCGCACATTCACCAAATCTACAATACTTAATAGCATGGCATACTTTGTAGAAGAACTGCCCTGGGAAAGCACATAAAACTCCTCAATTTAATTTTAGGTGCCCAAAGAATACATGTTTCCAGGCGATGTTACCTGCATTGCAAATGTTCTAGCTAGGTCTAGTCCAAGTCAATTATGTTTCTCCACATTTTAAAAAGATTAATACAACATGTTGTTTCCATCAGAAGAAAATCGACTAGAGCTCCGCAAAAATGTCGAAACAAAGCATAAGAATCACTCTCCTGGCACAGCAATCAGTTTGTGTGCCATATGCTAAATTTAGAAGTCGTTACTCTTGTGATCAACCCAGAAAGCTAAGGTCACAGCTCTGAAGCACAATGCAAGCAGGAACAAGCTCCTCGCACCAACCACCTTGCAGATCAACCGACTAGCTATGCAGAGCAACAGAGGAGAGAGGACTAGAGAAGCATCAATAACCTTCTTCAAGGCGAGCCGCTGCAGCTTGGGCAGGTCCTCCTCGGGGAGCTTGGCCTTCGTGCGGCGGATCTCCGCGTTCAGCGCGACCACCGTGGCGCGGTTCTTCTCCTGCTTCGCCGCCTCCGCTTTTTGCAGCGACACCCGATCAGATCAGATCAGATCACAGAAGAGGAGCGCCCAACCGGAGCCGCACCACCCTCGCCAATCAATCCCCCGCAGCGGCGGAATGCGAGAGAAAAACGGAGGCAATAGTGCAATACCTCGAGGCATTCGTTGACGTCGGCGTCGACTGAGGCGTAGATGCGCGCGAAGGGCTCCTCGCCAGCGACGCCGGAGCCGTTGAGCTTGTCGGCGTCGTACCTGTCGTACTTATGGCAGATGGCGTGCACCCGCGTCAGGATGTCGATCACGCTCATCTTCTTCTACTCCCCCTCCACACCCACCGCCGCTCTTCGGGCTCGTGGCTGATGGGAGCCATTGGTTGCAGTGACCGGACGGCGGTTGGGGCAACGGCGGCGAGGTGCGGTGTGGTGATCAAGCCGATGGGCGGTGGCAGGAGGTTGGTTGGGCGGGTGGCCGCACAGCCTGGCTCGGCGGCGCTACCGGGCTGGCAGCGGCACGAGGAGGCGAGGAGCTGCGGCTTTCTCATGGGCGGGTTTGATTACGTCCTTATGGGTTTTATGGGCTGGACTATGGGCTTATGGGCTGGATTATGCTCTTTTTTGGGTTGTGTTGTGGAGTTGTGAAACAGGGTTTTGGCTCAGTTTTGTCCTGGCCAGCATTTTTCTTCAGCATATCCTCTAAAAGAAGTGATTTTTAGGATAAGAACAGTGATTTTGTTCTGCATTTTTATATGAGCATTATGTTTTTTAAAGAACGTGTATATGTAACTTACTGGTTTTCTTATACCTCTATCGTTGGAAAATAAAAGTTCCCCCAGAAAAATATAGACCACAAAAAATAAAATATATTGAAATGAACGGCATATTTCAAACTTTATGCTCCATTCAGAACACATGAATTGGAAAAGTCATTTTCTAAAGGAAAACAAAATCCTCCTTCTTATTGAGATGACCCCTAGCTTACTAAACGAATCGAGAATAAAAATGATCGTACTTATTCCGTTACAAGTCTAGTTTTCATTGCAACATGCAGGTACTAAACAATGCAGGGAGAAAACAATGTGCCAGTCTCAATTTTTCTTTTTCTAAGGCGGGTTGTGTCATACAACGAGACGTGTGAATCTGTTGCGCTGTGGCTCAATATTTAAAAATCTGTTGGTGGTGTGTGTTCTTCAAAGTCCAATCCTTTGAAAGCTGTCGGAACATCACACTGGTCAAAATGTACAGAACAGCAGCACGACACAGCCAGGCAGCAGCGCGGCTTTCTTCCCACCAACATGCTCTTGTTGCGCGACTGATCTTAAACAAATAAAAACGACACGATCCCATTTGCCAGGGCAGAGCCAAGGTCAAGCGTGACGGTCCATACGGTTGTGATGTCAAACGACGGATTCGGTGCAACCGCAAGGGAAAAAGACTGTACCGGGTGCACACAAACTTGTGAGTTAGAACGCTTGACCTTCTCGTGTGGTAAAATGCTTATAATTCTCGCATTCTCTGATAAAACAATTGCGCTTGGCCAGGCCATGCCCCTCCCTATGTCCTTTCTTTAGACCGTACTAGTATGCCTTATCTGCATGGCCGCAAGTTTGACAAGCGTTCTGTGTTTGTCAATCGAGTTGAAAAACGACACGTTTCGCGACTGGATTCGATCAGGGAGGCGGTAAAGGTAGCATGGCAGAGTTCGATCTCTGAAGAATGGATGGTGATCTCTGTATGTAACTCTCTGGGATACCTTCCAGTTTCAGGCTTTCAGCACGGAGCCAGCATGGGTCACTGGAGCTGTCTGAAGTTCGGAGTTGCAAAAAAGTTCGCAGTATTTACACATGCGGTAGTGGTACTCCCGTCGAGCGATCCGCGGAGAAGATCGGAACGCATTTTGGCACGAACGCTCGTGAATGCGTCCGCAGTGCACGCCTGCACCTTCCCAGATCGTCTTTTAAAGTTTCAAGTCCGAAGAGGTGACGCTGTTCTCCAGTTCTCCGGCCGCGTGCCTGTGGTGGAAAGCAAAATACTCCTAGTATAGTATATACTCGTAGCGTCGTACAAAGTACAAAAAGACGGAGGAATTGTGTGTTGACCATGCCCGAAAAGTAAAACACAAGCGAGCGAGACGACGTCTCGCGTCTCTCTAGTCAACAGCGAGGCTCTACATTACCATGAAAAAATCATTACTTTTTTTTAAGGCGGGGCACACCGCGGCGCGCCCGGTCGAGTCGACTCGGAGACGAGATCGCAAAGCTGGTCTCACCTGGGCTGCCCCACCAGGTCACCCACCGTGCCGGCTACCGGCACAGAGAGAGAGAGAGAGAGAGAGAGAGAGAGAGAGAGAGAGAGAGAGAGAGAGAGGCGCTCCATTGCAATGTGGTCTATGATGAGAGCGAGAGCTCGCTATAAAGCCCGACCCGGTGCAGCATAGCCTGCCTGCCACGCACGCCCACCCCGCTCGCCGCTCCAAGCAGATACGCTCCTGCAGCCGCAGCCGCAGCCGCAGCAGCAGCCACGCCACGCGCAGGCTCCTCCACTCCTCCCGTCTCCCGTGCGTCGTGGCAGGGGAGAGCGCGTGAGAGATCGGCCGGCTCCGCGCGCGAGCGTCTCGGTCGATCGAATTGCAGCGCTCACGCGAGCGAGCGCGTCGCGCGCTACGAGGTTGGAGCAGGGCGGGCGAGGCCGGCGGCTGGGTGGTGCGTACCGAGGCAGTAACTAGGGATGGGGAGGGCGCCGTGCTGCGACAAGGCGAGCGTGAAGAGGGGCCCGTGGTCGCCGGAGGAGGACGAGCTGCTGCGGAGCTACGTCCGCAGCCACGGCACCGGCGGCAACTGGATCGCGCTCCCGCAGAAAGCAGGTGCGTGCCGTACGGCCCCCGGTTCCGATATCGACTTTCTCGTGTTCGTCCTGGCTACCCGGCCGGCTTTGGTGTGAGCTCGGTCGTGATCGGTCGTGCCATCCATCGTGCAGGGCTGAACCGGTGTGGGAAGAGCTGCAGGCTGCGGTGGCTCAACTACCTCCGCCCGGACATCAAGCACGGGGGCTACACCGAGCAGGAGGACCGGATCATCTGGTCCCTCTACAACTCCATCGGGAGCAGGTATTGCTGCCTACAGATGTGCACGATATATCAATTATCAAGCTACTAGCGTTTAGGCTAGTCTGCAGGGTGGTGTGTAACAGCTAGCCTACGTGCTTGGACGAAACGCAGGTGGTCCATCATCGCGTCGAAGCTGCCCGGCCGGACGGACAACGACGTCAAGAATTACTGGAACACCAAGCTCAAGAAGAAGGCCATGGCCATGCATCAGCCGCCGCCGCCGCCGCCGCAGCAACAGTACCACCACCACCGTGGCGCCGGTGGCGCGCGCGTCACGCTCGTGTCGCCTCCGCCCGCCCCGCAGAGCCAATGCGCGTCCATGCAGCCGTCGCCGGCGTCCGCCTCCTCGTCCGTGGCCACCACCGCGAGCGGCGGCGACGCGTGCAGCTTCGGCGCCGGCGCCATGTACTCCCCCTCCCCGTCGACCCAGCAGGCGCCACAGGCGGCGACACTCGCGGTCGCGGGATACACTTCCGTGGCGGGGGCGGTGGCGGTACAGCACTCACCGCTTGCCGAGTTGATCTGCCAGGTGCCACCACCTCCTACTACCGCCTCCGACTGCTGGCCCAGCGGCGTGACCCTCGACGACGTGTTCTTGCCCGAGCTCGTCGGAGCCGGCGAGTTCCCCAACGGCGATATCTTCGGCGGATTCGGACCGCTGCTCCAGGACAGGTCGTCCATGGAGCTCTCCGCTTGCTACTTCCCCAACGCCGCGGCGGCGGAGATGTGGCCGGCGGCCACGGACATCGTCAAGCCTGCCGGGCTGTGCCACAGCCTGACATGACATGTCAGACACTAATGATCCTCCATCCCCGAGTGCTCAAGTGATCCATGACGACTAGTCTCTAGTTGTTGCGTGGCTTCTTCTTGATTGATTACCTGATCATCTTTTTCTCCCCCTTTCTTCTCGACGAGATCATTACATGTACATTATCCTATCTGTACGTCGCGACGGCTGTTCCACAGACAAGTTAATTAGATGTTGATTGCCAATTTGACACTGTTCTCTCTTCTTCCGCCTACCAGCCAGTAGTCCAATTACTGTAAAATTTTCAGCAAGCGTGTGACTTTTTCCCCTCGATGTGACAAGGACAGGGAGGCTTTCTTTCACTTCCCTTCGAGGTGAAATAATTCAAACTCATACATGGAGTTCTTGCGCCAAATGCGCCTGCTGGAGTAGTAGTATAGTCTAACTAGCCAATTACTAGATGTAGAAGAAGATGATCACACGCACCAGTTACTGTCTGCGACTTGTGACTTTTTAAAATGCATGCATGCATATATCCATCAACGTACTCTGATGAACATGTCAATGCAATGCAAGAATAACCATTCATCGTTCATCGTGATTGAAACGGCCGGCGAGAAGCGCATGATGTACTGTGCTGCCGCACGTGCCCGGGGCGCTTTCTGTTTCAGCCCCCGTCGCGCGTGATGAATGGCGATGACGACGGCGACGACGCTGCGGCGGTTGGGCGCGCACGGCAACCGCCGCGCGCGACATGGACCAGTTCGCAGCTAGCTCATGGGGCTCGCATGCACGCACGCGCCCGCGCGCGCGCGGCGCGAGCGCGACCCGTTCTATGAGGTAACCGAGCGGCAAAGGGAGACGGGAGCCGTGGGGATGCAGGCGGCTAGGAGTTCGATGATTAGATTCTGTCTGGCTAGCTGCACAGCAATCACGTTGCACTTGCACCAGATCATAAGATAATTAATCCATCATCTTATTCTATGGGTGTCCCTCTTGGAGCACATGGGGATGATACTGGGATTAGCAGCTAGATCATCAGCTTGCTAGTTAGCCACATTTAGTTATTGCTGCTTTGCTAGGACTACGAGCCGTCGTTAGCCTGCTACCCTCTGCAGGATAGCTGCAGCCAGTAAAACAGAAAGACAGAGGTTATAGTCATCAAGCAAGCAAGAAAACCAGATCATGGCCATGTCAACATCATCACCGCGGTTTCGGAGAAGTTTCTTACCTGTCATATATGCATGATGCATGAACTCGTAAGTGTTAACCAGCAGTTAGTAATCACTAATCACGACTTAGCAATGACCGTTTCAACCCGCTCGTCAAAAAAGATTCAACACCGTGAATTGCCTGCAAGATCTGCACTGATCTGATGAAGCATATATGTTTCCTTTTCGCTCATGGTCACAAGAAACCGCACATAACTTTCGTCGCATATTAAACACATATTGTAGAATCATGACATCCCTAGTGACAAAATCCAATCATCTTCACGATATACTAGTATATAATACGAGCACTGTGTCCATATACTACTGTATAGCCACGTATTAGTTTATTACGCATCGCATTGGAACTTGGAAGCTAGGCGATCGATATGGATGGAACAAATGTTTTTTTTTGTCTTGGATTCTGCGGTCCGTGCGTGTCAAAGTGCATCACCGGTTGGTCAGCAATGCAGACGACGCTGCTGACATCGCGTTGAAGGGAAGGTTCGAACTGGCTCGGTCTTTTTGCGAGGAGGTCCATGGTTGCAATATTTATTTAACCAATTAACCATCACACCACACCACCACCCACGCTTGGTCCAGGTCTTTCTTTCTCATCGATCGGCATGGCAAAAGTTGGCATTGTCACGTCTCACGTCACAAGACCTGATATGGCCAAAACACCACGTACACACATTACTAGTAGTACTAGTACTACTACGCTTCGATCGATATAAACACAATAAGTACTATATAATTGTAGTAAGAAAGATTGTTAATTTACTAGAGGCAGATTAAAGAACAGAAGGTCGGTGAGCACTTTTGGGATTGCAAAGGGTAAGAATGATGGAGCACAATACTTTCTTTTTTTGTTTTCATGAAACAAGGGTGTACCGGTATGCTAATGCTTGTCATTTTAGATAAAGATATGATCTTTGAAAAATAATTTTGACAATTATTTTTTATTATAATATATATAAAATTATTAATAAATATATGATTTTATAGAAGCATTTTTTAAGACGAATCTATTACATATGTGCATCGTATTTTTACGATAAATATTTTAGATGTTATTTATAATTAAAGTTTTTAAAATTTAACAATGATATTGTCTAAAATAATAATAATTATCATTCGAACCAGTATGTTTTTTATTTATGATATTTTTAGGGCTGGTGTTATGGGAGGGAACGCCAAGTTTATGATGGTTTTTTGGTTTTCACAAGGCGATCCCGCTGCGGCGTGTGGGTTGTGCTGAACTAGGAGCTAGGATTGGACACTTTTGTGGTTTTGGTGATCATCTGATAGCCGCAGATATCAGATCGAGAGTCAAGCACGCAGATTGCGATGTGCGAAGTAGGACTCCCTTGGCAACGTGCACAGTGCGCCGAGCATGGCTGCTGCTCATCGTCGACAGGTTGATACTCCCTTCGTTTCAGTCTCGAAATCTTAGGTGTTTTTAGTTTTCTTGCAAGGGTGGGTTCTATATTTTCTTTCTCAACTTTTTTCAAACGGTTGTTAAATGATACATGTTTCTTGCAAAAAAAATCTAAAAAAACATTTTGAAAATCATATTAATCCAGTTTTAAAATTTTTTAGTTAATACTTAATTAATCATGCGTTAAGCGGTCGCTTTATTTTACGTAGCAAGGGTGAATGTTCGAACACATCCCGAGTACTTTTTAAAATTTGATTAAGTTTATATAAAAACTTATAGCAACATCTTTAATGTAAAATTTATATATTATATAAACATGTTCAATGATGAATTTAATAAAATTAATTTGGTTTTATAGAAGTTACTTTTTCTATAAACTTGATAAAACTTAAAACAAAACCAAAACAACCTGTATTCTGAAATAGAATGAATACTCCATAAAAACTACTAACTTGGCCTCACTAGTCTAAGATTACTAATCTAACATTTTCTTTCTGACAAACCTGACCTGTTTGGGTTTGTGATATGTCATATGTTTTTTTAAAAATTGTATGCATATTTTAAACTTTTTAAAAAAAATCAAATAGCTTACTTTTAGAAATAAATTTTAATGGCCGAGTAATTGTGGCAGAAGTGATTTGCTACACTGTTGTCTTCCACGGACACGGCAGCATTGTCCCATGGACAAAGGTTTACATATGAAAATAAGTGTAGGATGGTTTATTTTTGCAATTCCATTAACAAGGCTCAAAAAGATAATGAACGGTACACCTTGAATTTTCATAAGATTATATACAGGCTGACAAAAATGAGGCCCTTTAGTGTACTATGGATAAGTGGTTTCCAACACCTTGGTATATAAAATTTCAACTAACAGAATGGACATTTGCGCTGGATTTTTTTTTGATGTTTGCCTCAATAGAGAAATCAATACGTCGTGAAATATTTATGTACCTTTTAGGCTCATTAGATTTTTAGGATAATAAGCATTTGAAATGACAATGGAAGGTTCAAGAATAGCAATACTATAAAAGAATATATAGTTGAGTTTTGATAGTACAAAACGTTTAAGTGCTCTTGTAGTTGCATGTCTCTGCAACTAGGTTAACTTTGTATTATGAAGAAAATAGGCACTAAAGTTCGTCTCGGGATTCAAACTTGAGTGGTCTAGGCGTACATCCATACCATCGACCAACTGAGGTAGGCTCATTTCCTTGATCATCTTACTTTTGTTATTACTAGTACACAGAGTAATAACAATCCCTCTCAATCATTCCACCTCAATTCACCTGTAACATCCAGTTATATTATGCTTGTGTTATACTATCATTTTTTTCGAACGGTCACTTATGTTCTGTCATAACTTAGAGGCACTTAATAATTGTGGCCGTTTGCTGTTTCGGTTCTAGCTTCGCTCATAATGCATGAATTTGGATTGCAGCAGCTGGGCATTTTTGGTGATCAAAATTTGTCCTCATCCACCTACCATTGACTCAGCGCTTTGCATAAGTTCAATGTCCTCCCATAGGATAGATCATGCTATATTGAACTCTTTTGAGTCCTCCCAAAAAAAAAACACTAACTCTTTTGAGTACTCTTTCGAGATTAATTTTATTTACAGTTGTAAGAGACAAATGCATCAGCCATCAGACACCATTTTACTTTACTAGAAATGGTGTAAATAATAAATCTGCCTGGTTTGTCTGCATACCGCTAGATGACTAGATCCTTTTAAGAGTAAAAGTTGCAGTCTAAATATCTAATCAATGTGTGCAAGGGTTGAGAGTTTCCTAAAGTGCTATATAGCTTTCAGGCTTTGCATCACTTTTGCTTCAATTGCTCTGACTGCTGCTCTCAAAAGCAGAACAACATATGTACAAATATGCAAAAATTAAGAGGACTGAACTTAAATGGGAAAAATCAAAGAAAATTAACTGTAAATACCATTTGTCGTTCAAAGGATACGTTCTTCTTGATCTCAAAGTTTGAATGAAAACGATGCAAGAGGACTATATGTTCTGAAGAAATGCCTACACGTATGTCACTGCATGGCTGCGGTTTCAAGTAAAGTGCATTAGCTAACTACGGTTGGTGCCTCGAAGGCAAATTTGAGAGTGCAAATTGTGCACTTCCTGTCCAATCTCTTTCCATACCAACCTGAAAAGGATGAATGGAAGTATGGAACAATATGGGCAACACCTTAGCTGCACTCAAAATGTTATTACGCTGTCAGAAAAGGACATGCACTTTCTGAAAACGCATAGCCGAAATAAGATGCAAGAACACCTGCAAATTAATCTCAGGATCAGTTCAGGTACGCGTTCTCTACTGTTATCTACTGAACCAGAGGGGGAAAAAACAAAAAACTAGGATGAATGCAGTATCACTTTGCCGTTTGTAGTTATCTGAATTTCTGAAAAAGAAAGAAACTGGTGCTCTGACAAATGTGTTTCAGATGATTGTTGTGAAAAAACAAAGGAAGTCTGGGCACTGGCAGAATTATTATACGATTAGACTACATTCTGACCTGAGGCAGAGATCAAACTGAATTAGTTTTCCGGCACGACCCTGAATAAAAAGGGCCAGAAACTGACGGCCTCGCAGACCAAATGCGTTTGCTGCGGCGTCTCTCTCACATCGTCAACTGCTGATCTGCTTTAAACAACTGTGCATTGCCGGGAAAAACCAATCTCCCTCGCCCCGTTTGCGCGTGTCGTCTAGCAGGCCGTGAATATTCCTAAGCTTTGCTTTAGGAGCATCTGGGAAAGAGAAAGAAAGAAAGCTCTTCTTATCACCAAGGAAATTAAACTACCAGCCAATTGGTTGTAAAGCTAAGCTCGACAGCATCCTCGTCAGGTTCTTACTGGAGCTAATCTTGATCTGTATATACCAATTTATTTTCTCTGCTTTAGCGTTCTGATCACTGTGCATGCATTGCATGATGAATGAATGAATGAACCCTGAGAAAATTCAGAGATATGGAACAGTGCCTTTTCTCATTCGAGCTCTACCTAGTGTTTGTTTGTTTCTCTGACACTCTCCATGCTTGCATCTGCTACTGCTGGTGCCTGCCCTGATGTGCTAACCATCTCACCAAACATAGGCCTGCATCCAGGGCAAGGTCAACGTTGATGTTTCTTCTGACACATCAAAATGCTCACTCAAGCCACGCATGCAAGCCTGGATAGGTCGGCATGGCCTCCCTCAACGTCTCTGAATAACTCTGAAGACGATTCTTCTGCTGCATGCTGTAGTAGTGTTGTAAACATGTAGTAGTAAAATCAAGCGTACCTTACCTGTTCGTGGCTTCACCTCCGGTAGTACAAACAAACTCCCAATTCTGCAATTGCAAAGGACACAGTTTTTTCTGCATAACATAGCACGGTGCCTGACAGGCTCCCTCACGCGTGCGATGGCCGATTGGACGGGTCCTCTTGTCCTTGCATTTCTCTCCCGTGGATAAAAAGATCTCATGTACTGTACTCCACTTACGCACACACCTCATCTCTGAAACTCTGAAGTCATCGTCGTCTCAACCAGTCTTGGCACCCATGATGAGCAAACAGATCACCAAGAAAGAAATTGCTAGTTGTGTTACTGTAGTAGCAGTACATGCTTTGAAGCTGTGTGATGATGCAGTCAAAATTCCGGCCAAGAACGACGCACTCGGCTCGCTCGCCGTCGCCGGCGACGGAGATGGCTATCGATACGTTTTTGCCGTTTCACCAACCGTACAGAATTTTGGCCTCGCTTTTGTACTACAAACCGGGTGGCGTATCTACGACCTTCCACGAGCGACGACGACCATTCGGAAGACAGGATCATGCTTTTCCGAGACTTTTTTTCCTCCTCCCCTCGACCCTCATGTCTCACTGATTTCTCATGCATGCAGTGCTCCAGATGGGGAAGAGATGTGAGGGAAAAGAACCTTGCTTTATTAGCAGGACAGTGCGAAAAGGTCTCCATGATTGTCACTTTGTCAGAGGGAGAAAAAAATAGAAGGGCCCTATATATACCACGCTAGTGTATAAAAACAACTGGAGAGAAGAGAAATGAGATGAAACGAGGTGAAAGGTAAGACGAGATGGATCGCGACATCCACTAGCATGTGTGTGTGTGACGATATCTAAGCTAGGTTGTCCATCCGGGGTGTTGTCAACTTTGCCCTTTAATTATCTCGCAGGTTTAAATGGAAAGATGATCAGGCCCCAATAATCCAATCCAAAGCTGCATCGAGCTAGTTACAATTTCTCGCCTGTTATCATCATGTCATCGCCTGATTGGACAAGGTTCAGTACATGTATTGCTGAAAGAAGGAACAAGGAGGAGAGGCGTTTCAAGCAAGGTCATTAAGGTTATCTGCATGTAACCCTAGAGCTGCCTATCATGTCACCTTTTCAAAGCTAGCTTAATATATACTGTAGTAGTACTGTAGTAACAAAGTTGATGGAGTGCTGACTTTCCTTTCCTCGTCGGCTCCTCACCAAACTAGCTATAGCTAGGAGTAGCTCGGCTTAAATGCAACTGGAGAATGTTGCAAGCTTTGCAAGAATGAAAAAGTGTTGTATATATGGCTATTGTCTAGCTCTACGTATGCATGTGTACTAGTGTATAGGTATAGCACCATGTAGGAGTATATACTGTAGCTAGTAGTAGCAGCAGCATTAGATTGTCAGCAGCTGGGTGTTCTTATTTTTTCCTTTGTTTTTTTTAAGAATGGCCGACTTGTCACCTTTGAAGTCCTCCTAGCGTGTTTGGATGGAGCGTGTTTGGATGGAGTGACTAAGGGCGCGCGTTCACAAGTCATTATTGCGGCGGGGGATTAATCGCAATTAAAACGGGAGATGTGATTAGCATATAATTAATTAAGTATTAAAATATAAAAAATTAATAAATAAATTTATTAGATTTTTAAGTAACTTTATATAAAAATTTTCGCAGATTAAGTACCATTTAACATTTTGAAAAGCGTGCTAACGAAAAACAAGGAGAATAGTGTAGTTGGTGTCACATAATATTTTATACAACAATTTTAAAAACTAAACGTAAACTAATTATAAAAATAATTGTAAAATTGGAGAATAATTCGTGAGACAAATCTATTAAGCCTAATCAATTCATGATTAGTGCAAATGTTTATTATAGCATCATATTGTCGAATCATGACGTAATTAGGCTTATTAGATTCGTCTCGAAAATTATCCACCGATTATGAATAAGTTTTATAAATAGTTTATATTTAATACTCTAAAATAATATCTAAACATTCGATGTGATAGAGACTAAATTTTAGTCAATGTATCCAAACACCACCATAGTTTCATCTTTCCAAGTCAATAGTACTTTTTGAGTTTTTGTCATTACATACGGGGTAGACTAAAGACCAAAGGATACGAAGTATAATAACCAGTGGTACGTAGTTCTAAGAAGGTGAGGCTTTCACACAGTGGATATCGCATTTTGATCACGTTAAGCATGATACATGAGTGTGATTGTGTGATATAATTGAACAAGTCGGCTATCATGGAAACTTATGTGAGCTAATGGTCCATTTAGCTCACAAGCTAGACTGGCATATATTATAATTAAGCAGAATGCTTTGAAAAATACAGAGTCTCTGCAGACACGGAAAAGAAATATTAGTACGACTAGATACATCTGCCATTCAACTCCAAATGGAGACTCGATAGATCGACCTTGATGTTTTTTCCTCCCTTTAATGTTTTTCTTTAGACAAGTTGGACAAGCTGATGAGTTTGTTGTTAGCAATAATAGCCATATTTCCTGTTCCCGTTGACCTAGCTTTGAGAGGCTGTCAAGTCACATTAGTGAGTTGGAAATATTGACATCTTTTCTTAAGAGTTTATCAGAAGCAAGCAACCAAAGATAACGTTGGCTGGGGCAGCCTTTGCCCGGAGTTGTTCTTAATTGTGGGGCTTTTAGTTGTTTATTAAGCATGTTAGCGTCATGTGGTTGTTTATTCTCGTTGGAGGAACGCAAATGATTGTCAAGCGTATGCAAAATGGTGCCCTCATGGCTTGAAAGGTATAATTAGTATGAATGCATCCCACTTTCTTTGTTCTTGTTTTGCATGATGAAGTTACGAAAGCCCCACAAATCAAAGAATGACAAAAAAAAATCAGAAACGCCTGCCTAATGCAAGACAGAAATTGCAGTCACAAGACATAGGCAAAGTTCTATTTTTCTAGTAAAAAGACGTTGAAAAGCTAAGTACCATTTAGTATATACACAGTAGTACATAAGGTGGACAACAAAGGCGTTTGCTTGCTACTATTCTGCATCTGTACTGTACATCTACAAAAACACCCTGTAAGGCGGGGACAGATCAGCGCTGGCTCAGTGTGTCCTGGACATCGCTGCTGACCTCCATCTTCCGGGTCTGAGCTTTGAACAAGCTAGCAACATCAGTAGCGGTGCTACAATCCTCTGGGCTCCGATCTGGACGAGAGCGTATGTACCTCGGCATCCTCACTGAGATCCCACGCGATGGATGGACCAGACCAATAGCCGCATGGTGCACAGGGGATAGCGTGAGGTCTGCAAAAGAAGATACACCCAAATCGTGATTTTACACTAGTAGCCAAAAACCCATGCATTGCAGTGGATTTCAACAAAAAAATATCACATTTTAAAGTTTAAAGGCTTATATGTTCCTAGAAGAAATCATAAATAATTTACAGCTAAATATCAATCCGTAAATAGCATTATTGAAAGTCAAATGCATAAGTTATCTATGTTGTCCGCGGGGATATCCTATTAAGGCCTTATTTCGCAGGCCACAATTCCGGCCCATTCACAAATGGGTCATGCACTATAATTTGCTACTAAATGTATGTTAATCAGAGGGGCGTAATTACCTGCACCTCGGATTTCCCAAACCTGTTCCGCAGAAAACCACAACTCTGGAAGCTCATCTGTTTTGTAGTAAACAGGTTTCTTGGGCAGTATTCTATCGGCAGAATAGAACTCCTCCATCTGTAGATCGAACATTCCAAAATCACAATATATATACAGAAGCTTTGTTTGCAGAAATAACACAAAGTCCAGATGATAGGAACTATGTTGATGTTATGTGGGGCCGACAATACAGCCGCCGCCATCCCAGAGCACGAGGTGCTGCAGCTGTCCAACAGCAGCATAAGGAGGAGGCGGCTGAGGATTAAGGCCTCACGATGACCAAGAGAAGAAGTGTAACAGCTTAGCAGCTAGCTAATTAAGTCTGGCATTTGTATCAAGGAGATAAGCTCCTTTAGCATTTAGTAGCAGCCGGCTGTTAATGCCATGGCATTAGAATCAAGGAGCTGAGCTCCTATTTATGTAACCAGCTGACCATCGAATGAAAGGGAGGAATGAACAAGTTATCTCTATAATCTCTCCTCCCTGCTGTCTCCAATCTCATCCCCCTGCTGCTGGCGCCACCATCTCCTACCTCCAGCTACGAGCTACGCAGCCGTGGTCCGGCCACCCTGGGGGTTAAGGACCACGACAACTTGGTATCAGCAGTCCGTCGATCCTCCGGCAAACACTCCACCTCCATCTCTGAGCCGAACTCACCCACCCACTCCTCCGCTTCCTCTGTTCCCACCATGTCTGAGTCAGCTATCAGCGAGCTCAGCAGGCAGATCGCGGAGCTCACTCGTGGCATGGCCACGATGCAGCAGCAATTGACCACGCTGCAGAACCAGCAGCAGCACTCGTCCTCCGGCTCGGGCGCTCCTGCAGGCGGCGAACACCGGGTCGACAGGCCTCCTCGATTCCAGAAGCTGGACTTCCCAAAGTTTGACGGGAAGTCCGACCCCCTCGCCTTCATCAACCGCTGCGAATCATACTTCGTTCAGCAGCGCATTGCAGCCGAAGAACAGGTTTGGATGGCCTCCTATAATCTGGAAGATGTGGCGCAGATATGGTACTACACGGTGCAGCAGTCGGAGGGCACCCCGCACTGGCGGCGCTTTACAGAGCTCTTGAACCTCCGGTTCGGACCACCTCTCCGCTCCAACCCAATGGGCGAGCTCATGGCGTGTCGTCGCACAGGCTCTGTGGCGGACTACCAGGCCCGTTTCGAGGCGCTGCTACCCCGCGTCGGGCCCCTGGAAGAAGCACAGAAGATTCAGGCCTTCACAGCGGGTCTCCAGCCGCCGCTCAGCCACGATGTGGAGATGCAGAATCCACAGACTCTCGTCGTGGCTATGAGCCTGGCCCGGAAGTTGGAAATCCGCGAGCAGAGTGTCGCTGCTGCCTTGGCGGCTGTAGCGCCCGCCACGGTCTCCGCGACTGCCACGCCCGTCGCAACCTCCGCGGCTCACGTGCCGCGCCTTGCGGGCCGCGGGCTGCTGGCAGGGGCTCTGCAGCCGCTGGCCCTACCAGCCCCGACGCAGCCGCCGAAGGGAGCCGCCACCCCCGCGTCAGCTTTTGCGGGTCGCCAGATCCGCCGCCTCTCCACCACGGAGATGGACGAGCGCCGCCGGTTGGGGCTCTGCTTCAATTGCAATGAAAAATACTCCCGGGGCCATAACAAAGTCTGCCAGCGACTTTTCTTCCTCGAGATGACGGAGGAGGACGAAACAGAGGACACCGGCGCATCCACCGGAGTGTACACCGACGAACCGCTGATCTCTCTCCACGCAATCGCGGGCGTGCGCCTGGGGGAGACGATGCAGGTGCGCATCGAGCCGGGCGGCGCGTCGCTGCTGGCTCTGCTGGACTCGGGCTCCACCCACAATTTCGTGGCCGAAGACGCAGCCGCGGGCACCTCCCTCCGTCTAGAGCTCCGGGGCGGCATGAAGGTCACCGTCGCCAATGGCGAACGGGTGCCCTGCCCCGGGATGTACCGCGGCGCTCCCTTCACCATCGAGGGCACTCGCTTCACCACCGACTTCTTCGCGCTGCCATTAGCCGGTTACGACGTCGTGCTCGGCACGCACTGGCTGAAGACGCTGGGGCCCATACTCGGGACTTCGGGCGCCGACCATGTCCTTCGGCACCACGACCGCCGGGTTTGCCGGAAGGGCGTGGCCGGCCGCGAGCCCCGGCCGCGGGCGTGCCACTCCACCGATCTCATGCCGGCCCTCCTGGATGAGTTCACTTCCGTCTTCGCTGAACCAGAGGGTATGCCCCCGCCACGTTCCCGGGACCACCACATCAACCTCGCCCGGAGCACGCATGTGGCATCCGCCGTACTGCACGCTTATCCGGTGTCCCACAAGGACGAGCCGGAACGCCGCATGCTGCACCATGCTGCGCCAAGGCATCATCAGCGCAGCAAGTCGGCGTTCTCCTCGCCAGTGCTGCTAGTCAAGAAGGCGGACGGCTCTTGGCGGTTTTGCGTGGATTACCGCGCGCTCAACTCCATCACGATCAAGGACGCTCACCCCATTCCGATCGTCGACGAGCTTTTGGATGAGCTGCACGGCGCCCGGTTCTTCTCCAAACTGGACCTGCGTTCCGGTTACCACCAAGTCCGAATGCACCCGGCAGACATCGAGAAGACGGCGTTCCGGACGCACGAGGGACTGTACGAGTTCCTGGTCATGCCTTTTGGCCTCTGCAACGCACCGGCGACCTTTCAAGCACTCATGAATGAGGTACTCCAGCCGTTCCTTCGCCGCTTCGTGCTCGTCTTCTTCGACGACATCCTCATCTACAGCAACTCTCTGGCAGAGCACCTTCAGCACGTGCGCGCTGTCCTCACCGTCCTTCAGCAACACAGGCTCTTCGCCAAACGTTCCAAGTGCGAGTTCGGCGTTCCCTCCATTGGCTACCTGGGACACATCATCTCAGCCCAGGGCGTTGCCATGGATCCAGAGAAGGTGCGCGCAGTAGCAGACTGGCCACAGCCACGATCCGCCCGAGCAGTCCGCGGGTTCCTAGGCTTGGCGGGTTACTACCGCAAGTTCGTCAAGGAATTCGGAACGATTGCAGCCCCGCTGACCGCTCTCCTCAAGAAAGAAGGTTTTTCATGGACCACTGAAGCTGAGGCCGCCTTCTCTGCCCTCAAGCACGCAGTCACCACAGCGCCTGTTCTCACCCTGCCCGACTTCAGCCAGCAGTTCGTCGTGGAGTGTGATGCCTCGACCCACGGCTTTGGCGCTGTTCTGTTACAAGGGGCGCATCCAGTGGCTTTCTTCAGTCGGCCAGCTGCTCCACGCCACCGTTCTCTTGCTGCATATGAACGAGAACTGATAGGGCTGGTCCTGGCCATCCGGCATTGGCGACCGTATCTTTGGGGACGCCCGTTCTTGGTGCGAACAGATCACTTCAGCTTGAAGTTCTTGCTAGACCAGAGGTTGTCCACCATACCTCAGCATCACTGGGTGGGCAAGCTTCTGGGGTTTGATTTCACAGTGGAATACAAGGCTGGCAGCACCAACACAGTGGCGGACGCGCTCTCTCGCAGAGACACCGAGGAGGTTGGGGTGATGGCCATTTCCGGGCCCCGATTTGGGTTCCTTGAGCGTCTCCGGCAGGCCAACCAACAAGAGGCCACCTTGGTCGCTCTACAGGAGGAAATTGGCTCCGGCAGCAGAGGCGCTCCTTAGCAAGTCACTGATGGCATGGTGACCTTCAATGGGCGGCTCTACATACCGCCAGGGGCTCCGCTTCTCCAGGAGATCCTCTCTGCGGTACATGAGGAGGGGCATGAAGGTGTGCAGGGCACACTACACAGGCTGCAACATGACTTCCATTCACCCAACTCCGCGCGATCGTGCAAGACTTCGTTCGCGCATGCATCACTTGCCGCGGTACAAAACGAGCATCTTCATCCAGCAGGTCTTCTCCTTCCTCTGCCGGTGCCGTCGTCCATATGGGCAGACATTGGGATCGATTTTATTGAGGCCTTGCCCAAGGTGGGAGGCAAGTCGGTAATCCTCACAGTCATTGACAGATTCAGCAAGTACGCCACTTCATTCTCATGTCTCACCCTTACTCGGGAATCGGTGGCCCAAGCCTTCTTCTCCAACATTGTCAAGCTCCACGGCCCGCCTCACCCATTGTTTCGAGATCGGGACCCCGTCTTCACTTCCATTTTCGGAAGGAACTCATGAGGCTGTCCGAGATCAAGCTCCATATGACCACTGCCTTTCACCCACAATCTGATGGGCAGACAGAGGCAGCCAACAAAGTAATCATCATGTACCTCCGTTGCATGACGGGAGATCGTCCATGCAACCGGGCCGCAATGTTTACCATGGGCAGAATTTATCTTCAACACAGCTTATCGGCACCAAGATGACACCATTCCGGGTGGTCTATGGCGGGGAGCCCCGTCCATCTCGCTCATATGAACCAGGCGAATCACGTGTGGCGGCGAGCCGCCAAGTCCATGTCTCGAACGTGATGAGGCTGGCTGGCCGACGCACGCGCCCGCGGAGCAGGCGCGGCAAGTGTACAAGCGCTGCTATGATCGCACCACCGCGAGGTCCGTTTCGTGTCGGTGATTGGGTGTGGCTCCGACTCCGGCACCGCTCACCGGCCTCGCCGAATGAGGTCTCCAAGGGCAAACTCAGGCCTCGGTTCTATGGGCCGTATCAAGTGAAGGAGATCATCAACGAGGTAGCCTATCGCCTCGACCTCCCACCTCGCGCCCGCCTCCACAATGCCTTCCACGTTGGCCTCCTGAAAAAGTTCGTGGGCGTTCCTCCTACTACTCCACCAGCACTTCCTCCGGTCCATTATGGAGCCACTCAGCCAGTTCCAGCGAAGGCCACCCGCGCCAGACTTGCTCGTGGCGTCCGCCAGGTGCTCATACATTGGCAAGGCGAACCGGAGGCTTCTGCCACTTGGGAGGACATCGACTCTTTCCAGGACCGCTACCCTACCTTCCAGCTCGAGGACGAGCTGCTCGTCAAGGGGGGAGAGATGTTATGTGGGGCCGACAATACAGCCGCCGCCATCCCAGAGCACGAGGTGCTGCAGCTGTCCAACAGCAGCATAAGGAGGAGGCGGCTGAGGATTAAGGCCTCACGATGACCAAGAGAAGAAGTGCAACAGCTTAGCAGCTAGCTAATTAAGTCTGGCATTTGTATCAAGGAGATAAGCTCCTTTAGCATTTAGTAGCAGCCGGCTGTTAATGCCATGGCATTAGAATCAAGGAGCTGAGCTCCTATTTATGTAACCAGCTGACCATCGAATGAAAGGGAGGAATGAACAAGTTATCTCTATAATCTCTCCTCCCTGCTGTCTCCAATCTCATCCCCCTGCTGCTGGCGCCACCATCTCCTACCTCCAGCTACGAGCTACGCAGCCGTGGTCCGGCCACCCTGGGGGTTAAGGACCACGACAGTTGAGTTTAAAACAATAAACCACAATGGACACAGAATTTATCCTTTCTGTGACATGTTCACTAGAGATCTCAAACAAATACATAAAAGCTGCACATTTGCTAGAGTAAGTTTCTCAGTGAAGTCAATACCATAATAGGAGTAACTATACAATCACTCCACTGTTGGTCTAATTTCCATTATTAGTTGTATATTAACCTAATATGATAAGATTTGAAGAACTTTCATTCCACTTGTTTTCTCAAAACTACCTTCATTCTTTAATTTATCGTGTCAATTTATCAAATCATTCAGAAATCAAGAAACTGAACAACGATTTGTATAGCTTCCCAAAAATTATATTCAAGCATGTAAGCAGGTGTGGACATGATGTGCTTAAAGATGTAATATGTAAAGCTAGTATGCTACTAGGCAAAAGTATTGCGTGATTTGATAAACCAAGAATCCAAATCTATACCTCTTTATAGAACTCATCTGAGAAACCAGACATAACACGGCAGACACTTTGGAACTCTTCATATTCAGGGTTGTAGCATGCCATAAGAAAAGGGCTATACCTGTAATGTAGAGAAGAAAAGAGCATTGGGGCAAGTAGTATGGTAGGGGGAAAAGAGAGATTCTATGCACAGGGACTAAATGTACCATCCAGCTTTTCGACCATTTCCATACCATGCGCCAATTGGAACCAAGTCCAGGCTATCACCCAAGCCTTCAACATAGTCACGCTTAACCTGCAAAAGACACACATGGAATACATGATGCATAGTTTTATACTTCAGATATAATGAAAAACATTCAGATTCAGGCACTCGTTTAGTATAATACATAGGTTTGCACCTTTAACCATGAATTACAGCGCTTGGAAGCAGAGTATCCAGCATCAACATCCAGTGTTTTCAGCATAATACCCTCACAAGAAGACTGGCATGCCATTTTGAAAAAGCTGTTCATTCTCTCCAAAGTGGTAGAATTATCCACAGAAGCTTCATCTGCTTCTACCTGTACAGTAAATTGATTCATGTGTAGCATGCACAAACAGATGATAAAGAAGCAAGGACAGAAAGAAAGGCCAAAGTTCTTTGCAATGTCAACCAAAATGCAGTATGTTATTATTCTAGAAGAACTAGTATAAAACTATATGCTGAGACATTACCCTGAAAACCTATGGCCTAGTATAAAACTATATGCTTTTGTTATGTTTTCAGGGTAATGTCTCAGCATATAGTATATGCTTCAGATATAATATCCAGTGTAATCATTTTGCCTTGTTATCATGAATCTGCTGCTTCCAATTAAGAGGTGCAATGTTTCGAGTATCATGCAGGAGCACAGGAATGGTAGTGGTAATGTTAACGAATTAGTTGTGAGTAGGAAATTTTAAAACCGGTTAGGCATGCACTTTGTTTTTGTGTTGTCCATTCTAGTTGATTGATTGGTTGATTGGTTAAAAATATAACTTGATTCTTTAATTCATAAAACTAGTTACCTTCACATCGAAGTGGAAAAATGCTAAGAAGATGACAACGTAGCTTTGAATCTCATGCAATTTCAATTAACAGAAAGAAATGAAACGAAAAGGAAGGATAATATTATGGCAAGATGTAAAAGGCGATATCATTAGATCAAGTAAGAAGCGAATGTTTAGAACAGTAAATACATTCATTAAAATGTAAGTCAGAAAAGGATACAACTTACAGTAAGTTGCTGAGCTAACTCGAAATGTCCTGGCTTCTCCTGGAATAAGTCATGGATATCTGCAATGACAAATGCAGAAAGAAGTGTTATCACGTTTTCCAAGGGACTCACTCAAAAAGTATGCCCTGCTTATACATGTTTTTCAAGTACTTTAAGATGGTACTGAAACATACACTTTCTTCTTTGCCGAAGTGAGCAGTTCAATAGCCTGCAGAATAACACCGTAAATTTTCTGATATTGTAAATAAAGTCAACAAATAATTCATATTGATATGCATGTAAAACACTTTTACACCAAGCAAGTAGAATGTAATTGCTTTTGCAGCTTAATAGTGGCGTTCCCAATTACCAAACAATGTATATTTGACCAACATGAACTAAGCTTTATGAGTCATTTACCGTCTAAGCACAAGGATTTCTCATTTCTGTGTACCATTAAATCACTGATGACTTAAAACTAAAAGGTCACAAGCTTGGTAGTTGACATGTGGCACAACCAAACTAAATTAAACTAACAACACCAATTTGTCATTCTGTTTGTGAATAAAGCAATAAAAGCTCTCACATTGACCCATCAGAGAGGGGTGGTTGCAAAGTACTTTCCTCGACTTCTTTTATGTTTGAAAAAGTGTCAAGTTTAATGTTATATTATATAGGTACTTAGGTAGTCTATGTATGTGAAATACTCCATAGTGTTACCTTTGTCCATTGCAGAACATGATATCAAAAACAAACACACAAATGTCTACCTGCAAAGTGGTCAAAATATAGTCAGATAAAAAATTAAGATACAGTTACAAAAGAAAATTGACAGAGTAAGCATATTATGCATTCCTAATAGGTACTGCCACTAACTATTTGTCTATCCACACACTTTGTTTCAACTTTCAACACAGACATTTCAGTGCAAATGAACATCCTCTATGCTAGGAAAATTGATTCATGCTATGAAGTATGAACTACAAAAACATATACGTATCAGTGGAACTGTAGGAATATCTACCACAGAAGTTGAAATTTTGTCAACTATATATCTGATTATTTTAGTGATAAGTAATAAACACTGAAAAAACCATATACCTGCAAAGGGACTTGTTCATTCAGTTAAGGTTGTGGGTGACAAACATAAACAATTGAGTACAAATTTCTTTGATTATGTTTCCTGGACGAAATTCTATAATTATAGGAATTCATCACGTAAAAGTATTGCCCAAAAATAATGTTCAAGACTCCAAAGTAACAAGCACAGTACTTTGTAAATAAAAGAATAATGGCATAACCTTTATGTTCTGAATTGCAATTGAGGAGTGCTTGCTCCCTCTCTCTCTTGAAGACAGCTCTTGGAATGACATCAGCTTGTTTCCTTTCTTCCTATCGATTCCCACAACCTTGTTTGAATGCACAAGTACAAGAAACACAAGCCTAAGGTGAAGGAGTGTTATATTATGAACAAACAAGCAAATGTGAGTTCCTCATGAACAAAACTTACCTCGGCGTCAAGTATAAAGCTGGATACTTCAATGCTGCACAGCTCTTTGATCATGTCAACCAGATCAGGAAATCGAGAGGTTGAGTCTTTCATTTGCCTCGAAAATATTTGCACAGATCCATCATTTGATCTGTGAATCTGGGCACGCTGACCATCATACCTGGGAGCAACATTAAAAAATAGAGTGCAGTTATTCGGAAGGAAAGATATGCTTGCCAGGTCAAAATTCCTACAAACTGGAGTTATTTAAGAACTTGATAAGGGGTCACGCAACGAAAGGCTTGAACTTCTTATGTTAATCATAGATATAGATTTCAGGCTTTACTAAGAAGAGTAGACAACTTCTTATGAACTTCAAGCACAACAACTAGCATGAGAATAGGGAAGCTACTCATCTGTTCTTTCTTCCTTCATGATCCACGGTTGTCATAATTCCTCAAATACAACCCATTAGTTTGCTCAAGAAAGAGTAGAGTCAGAATAATAAATATGATGGAGCATAGTCACAAGAAACGGGGTCGGTGGCAGCGTTCCTCGACCCGGGAACGCCATCCCTGTCCTGGGAATACGGGGTCATTTTCGTCTCCACCTTGTAAAAACCTTTCACAAGTAGCATACCACGTTCCTCGACCCTGTTTCTCGATCCCATCGACCTGGGAAGTTTGTGACTATGTGATGGAGCATTTTCTTTCCTAGCTATTGACTCTACATGGCAGAAACTCCATCAAGAATTAACATTCCCCTCCATCTAAGGAACCATAAAGCTCATATGTAGGTTAATCTAGGGGTTGGGGGGTTGGGGAGGGGGTTAAAACAGGCAGAATGCAACCGTGGGGGTTAAAAGATTAGCAATTTATATAAAACCAATGTACATAGAACAACTGTACAGTCATCTAGGTAGGTTTCTTCAGAAATCTCTTAGAGAGCAACGAACATACTTGTACTCACAGGTAAATGCTCTACCATTAAACAATTTCAGTGATTGAGACAACCCATTAGTAATTCTGCAAAAGAAGGAATGCAGCCATCAAAATCGTACAGTAGAACTGTAGATAATAAATGAATAAAAATGGTTGTATTGAAATTTTTACTGGACAAGTATATATACCTTGCAAGCATAGGTGGGATAGGGGTGCCAGGTACCATTGCTAAGGACGAAGCTGAAAATGCAGCGCCTTCTCTCAGGAGAGAGGGAATGAGCAAATCCTGATAAATAATGTCACTAAAAAGGTAAATGCCTTTTTTCTTGAAGCAATAACTTAATTAGTTTGATTGAGTTTATCCAATAATTATCTGATGTAGAGAGTTTACAACATTAGTATTTCTTCCAATTCTGTACAATATCCGGGCCATAACATGCATCAATCTCTATAAGCACATGGATTGGCTAATGATCACTGTGTTGTCAGGTACTAAAGGGAGATAATAACTTCAATAAGACACCACATTATTACCTTTTAAAAAAGGTCAGGGTGCAAGGACCAAGTACTACAGAGGGAAATTCAATAATATAATCTCGTGCTTCAATATTCTAATGCGTATACTGCGGAAAATGGTTGTTGTCATTACTTACTATTTTGATAAATCCACAAAATTCATTTATGGAGGGTGTCTAATTTTGTAGCAATGCAAGCTAGATATCGACAGATTTGAGAAGGAAGCCAGTAATAAGATCATTCACCATTGCACCATGATATATCAAATGAAATAGGCTTGATACTCACAAGATTAGGAATGACATTGTATGCCTCAGCAACTTCAGTTGAAAGTTTCTGCCAAAAATGGAAGGGAAAAAACATTTTAGTCCAGAAAAATGGTAAAATTCCCTATGGTAGGTATAGAAATAATCACAAGAACAAGAAAAGGGAATATTCGTTTTTTTTTGCCTTGATTGTCATAATTTAGCTTCCTCCATTTTTTGGAAAAATATTTTATTATTAGGGACAAGAGAGCAAACCTCCGCATGTCCTTAGTTAATAACAGAATAGGAGCTTCAAAGGATCTTTAAGAATTCAGTAAAACTATCAAGTAGGCTGCTTCAGATGGCTTTGCAGAAAAGCTTAAGCACCATCAGCACTAAGTTTAAACTACCTTTACACAACTTTTGGACCTTTAGAGCTTATGTCTTATGAACAATGTCAAGCACTCCCAGATATTGCTTGCACAAAAGAAAATTCATGCTAGGTAGACAAACCTGTAGTTGTGGTTTTATGCCTTCCAAAGATAGCACAGGACTTTTTGAATATTTTCCATCAATAACAACAGCATGTGCAAGTGCAGGTAAAATTGTCTTCATCATGACCCCAATACGCAAGTTACGGACCTGTTGGTAAAACACACACATACAACAGAACAAAATAAATTGTAACATGAGTTATTGTCTGTAGTAATTCTAATAAGTTGAGATCAGTTGAAGATTGAGTTATACACTTAATTTAATAGGCGTAGGAGTGTTATAAAAGACAATGGTACTATGGTAGCAACAAAATTAATTACTACTAACACAACTGGCATGCAAATTTTGCTAAATATCACATTTCTGAACATGGAGAGTCAGATATCAGAATTTAACAATATTGAGTGCGTAAGTAGATGAACTATCCATAAAAAAGCAATAGTCGAACAAAATCAATTGAGAAGATAAATCAGGAAGATAGATGATCACATCTGCACATGAAATCCAAAAAAAAATAATGTACAGTCCATGCAATACAACAGCCTCAAAATAAAATTAGAAACTGTCAGTTAGAAACAAAGGTCGCATTACCAGTGTTCTAACAAGAAATTTCATCTCCATTTCTCTGCAAGAACGGATAAGATGCAAGACAAGAATTTTTCTTCTTCCAGTACTCCCACTACCTGATATCCCACTGATAATGAAAATTATGATGAAATAAAGGAGATTGTCATTAGAGGAACTCCATATGTTGATAGCATATGTAAGTTAGTCACCTTAGTACGCGAAGTGTGGAAAACACATCGCGAATTGAGAGTGGACGAGGAGGAGCAAGTAACATTTGATTCTGGCGGCATTCTTGGGCAACGTCACCTACAAATTACATTACATCCACTGTTAACACTACACAAGATCATTTCAGCATAAATAACCAGTACATGAAGCTAAACAAGGCAGTTGGACCTGGCTACAGCCTGCCAAATGCATGCATGCATGCATGCATCAAACTCCTATTTTGCAAAGACACAGCCTACACTATACAGTATTTTCCCCCACACTATCAACATCAATAATGCTGGTACTTCTAACCTCCAAACTTACCAAGATCGCCGTACGTTTTGTACATCTCATGTATTTTAGATCTGCTGGATCCTAATGCCTCCTCCAGAGCAGATACAACCAGACTCCCACCAATGTTTAGTTCCTAGCTTCATTAACAAATATGGGTTATGTATTGATTGTGCCATATGACAAGGCATAACAGAAGGGTAAACCAAGATATTTATAATAGGGCATGACACAGTTACTCGTTAGAACATAATGAGAGAAAGAAAGCCTTTCAAAGGAAAGGGCAAGCTATCACTCAACAACTTAAGAAAAAGAATCAACTTATCCTAATTGAAATGCAGATAGAAAATTCAGCCTATTTGGAACATAGTATCCTCACAGGGATTTTGTAGGACACCCACATCCATGTTCCTCCAGGAATTCCCATATTTCAAACAAAGCTTTAGAAAGAAGCAAAGAACACTAAATAGGGGGAGGGAAAGGTGCAGGAAATAAAACACTTACAATATTTTCATGGTCAGGAGAAATTTTATTAGTACATAAATAAACAGCAGGTAGCACATCATCAGGTGATAAGGCAAGCAAACTGCACTCGAGAATGTAAGATGTTAAGTATATTCCCCAATCAAAAACATACAGATGATAATAAAAAACTGCACGCATATGTATCTTAGAAGGTTATAGGAAAAACCTTCGGAACATGTTGCAAAGCATGGCAGTAGTTTTGATCTTTCCCTTTTCTCTTTCAACCAGATCAAAAGTGCGAGCTAAATGTAAGTATGGTGCAGGCTGTCCTGCTGTCCAGCAAACTGTAGAAGAGCACATACATGGTATTACTCACTGTGTCAAGCAAGATGCTAAGAAAAGGAGGGTAGGCACTAACCATGCTCGATGGGTAGATACTTTTCAATTGGCAATGATATACTGACTGAATCTGCTTGTGCTACATAAGATTGTACACATAAGTTTGGCATCTTTGGAGTGGCCTCAGAAGAGTTACGAAGCAAGCCTGTATTACTAGATTTATCTGCCATTTCATTTTCTGTGTTTTGTGTGACAATATTCATATCATTTTCAAGTACATTACTGTCGTCAGTTTTACTGTAAAATATATCAACTGCTACATTCACATCCCCTTTTGCCTTCTCAAGCAATGAAATTGCAGACTCTCTGGACATTCCACCATCAACAATCTGAAGAAGCTGGCTTACACTATGCTTCTCTGACTCTACAACATCAGTAAACTTGCCGTCATTCTTCACATTGTTTTGATTTGCATCTACAGTTACTTTATCGGATGTATCACTTTTAGAAGCAGCTGCCATAGTTCTAGTAAAATAGTTCGTAATTGTGGACTGTTTGCGTCCACTGGATTCTGTTGAGGGTTTAGAGGCAGTTGACCGTCCTTTCTTTTTTGGCTTGTCCACAGAATTAGAGCCCCTCTTCCTTTCCCTTTTAGAAAGATTTGAGTTCATTCTCATACCGTTCAAATTCAGCAGCTTTCTAGAATGATCCATAGGTTTCTGTGAAAATAAAGGAACTTCTTGCTGACTACTTGCATCAGCAGAAGATCCATGATCAGAAGAGAGATCTATCTCTGACTTTGGCGTTTCACTATTAGAAACGTTTGCTTCCTCAAAGAAATCTCTTTCTTTCTCAAAAAAATCAGTTGTTGCTTGAACAACATCACCACCTGACTTAATTAGCAGGTCCAGGATCAGGTCCTGGCTGACCCATGAGGGTAGGAAATCTGATAATTCCTTCTTCATTTCCACTGTAATCTTCTCTTGAAAACTATCTGATCGTTCAAAAGCCAAACTTATTGCAGGTAACAAAGTAGCCTCCATTTCTTGCACCTCCCCTTCTTGCTGGTTCAATCCAGTAACTGCATCCTCAGGGCCAAGAGTAGCATTTCTTGAGCTTCGGTGGAATGCCATCAGGAACTCTTGTTTGTTTGCTGTCTCATCCACCAAACCAGCAAAATGCTTCTGCAGAGCAAATGCCTCTTTACTATCGAGCTTTCCACCATCGAACCCCACAGTTGGAATTACCCGTTTTGGGTGCAAGAACTTCACGTAGTCCCGCAACTCATCATAGCTCGAGTGCTCACTATAAGGTACAAGATGGATCTCAAGTGAATCCTTTGCTCTAACTGCAAACCCTTCCTTCTTGGTCTCGTACATCCAACCGGTCGGTACAAATCCAACAGCCCTGTTACATCCTCTCTCCACCATGATCTCCTTCATCTTCACAAAATTTGGCCGAAAATAGGGCCATGTTTCACCTAAAATATTCCACCCAGTGACATGCACATCTGTTGCTGCAGAATCCTCAGTAAAAACTCCATTCTCCCCACCAATCCCCAATACAGTCAAAATTTCCATCTTCCTACTGTCCACATGGATCTTACAACCATGGCGTCGTGCAACTTCCAGCAAAATCCTCTCCTTGCCCACAACATAGGTCGCGATCAAACACAGCACGCGCTCTCCAGCTGCTCTGCTCTCCTCCTTCACCCGCTTGATTGCGTTCACAACATACTCCAGTGACTCCTCTTGTGGAGGAAACGTAAATTTGGGATTGCAGTACGTGGTATCTAGAAACACAGCATCAGCACCGATGAACTCCAGCAAATTAGGTTCGGTTCTCATAGACTGCGAAAACCGGAAGTCTCCAGTGTGGACATACCTCTCCGCATTTGGTCCAGATGAGCGGAAGAGGAATTGAACGGCACCGGGGCAATGGTTAGCATCCACAGCGACGACGCACCACCCATCCACGGTGACGCGGACGCCAACATCGAGTACGACGACGAGTTGCGGTGGCACGGAAAGCACGGAGACGAGGAGGCGCGCGGTGAGGGGGGAGCAGAAGACGAGGCCGCGGCGCCAGGAGGGGCCGAGGCCGGTGTAGTGGTCGGAGTGGAAGTGGGAGAGGAAGTAGGAGACGGTGAAATCGCCGGCGTGGCGGAAGGCGTCGACGAGGAAGCGGGAGCCCGGGATGAGCGCCGTGGGCGGCACGGAAGCGGGGACGGGCGAGAGCGGGGACGCGGCGGAGGCGGCGGGGGATTCGCTGTGGGGGAAGGGAGGGAGGCGAGCGACGATAGAAACAGGGTGGAGGTGGCGATGGAGAGCGATTTGGAGTCCGGGGAGGAGAAGAGGTACGCCATTGGGCGCGGCGGCCGGCGGTGGGTTTAGGGTTTGGGCGCCGCGGCGGCAGCAACGAAGGACATGGCGGTGCCGCCGTGCTGGGGGTGGCGCGAGAAGGAACGAGTGGAGAAGTGAAAGGAAGAACCAGAATAAGGGGAGGAAATCACGACGATGCCGTCGAAGAGAGAACACCGAATTTTTTTTGTCAAATTTGATGATTTTTTCATTTAATTTAAGACTACATTTGATTACTTTTCTCGCTCTTTTGTTACAATTAAGAGCGAGTACAGTAGGCTATTTTTGCTGATGATAATATTATCACGTCGAATTTATCGATGAACCGAGCAGGAGAGAGGGCAGGAGAGAGAGGTTAAGCCAACGACTACAATTTCAATGAAGTTTTATAGGTGCTACATTAAGAGATTTATAGTTTTTTAATGAAATGAGGAGGAGAAAGAGGAAAAGTTTTATGAGGATGAAACAATAGAGCGCTCTTTGTAAAACGTTGAAAACCGGGTGAAACCCACACTAAAGGCATTCCTTAGTTTTATGGACTGCTTCTTATTCGTTATTTCATAAAACTGTGAGACCGATGGGAAAAAAAGCTAAAATAAAAAACTATACGATGAAACTATGTAGTGAGAGAAAAAATTATTTCATTGTCTATTTCATACTTTTGGAGACTGGGAGATAAAATCTTGTATTAAGAATGGCCTAAATTATTGTCGACTACACATACTCCAACACCAGGTAGCTCCGATTGGGCCATGCGGTTGAAACTCGGCTTGCCTGCTCCCTCCTTGTGCACCCGTCTATACTCCTGTATACGTGGCAACATTTGTATCGTTGTTATTCTTTTCCCTATTGGCCCACATATAAAGTATGATTCAGATAATCCCGTCATTATCGACAGGTTATCATCGATTAGGTAACTAACCACGTAAGTAGCTTCATATGATTGCATTTTGAAGGGAAAAGATTTACACTTGGCGCCAACATTACTCGCTATACTCTATTTCAACGGAAGCACCATCCCCAACAAATTTCTTCATCACTTGATCATACACCATCAAGACATCAATATCCACACTAAAATAGCAGTATTAAGCAATGACAGAGATAGTTCCCAACATATCTGATGCAGAAACTAAAAACGACGATGGCTCTTGCGGTACAGAAACTAAAAACGTTGTGTACCATCAAATCCTCAATGCTACATTAGGGGTGGTACTGCATCTAACTATATTACATTTTCATAGCTACGTATTGTCTATGTGCTTATACTAATACAATTCAGGCTAGATCGCATCCGCTCTAATATCCAATAAGTAACAGTGTGTGCTATGTGCACCTTTTTAGGGAAGAAAGTTTTTGGTGTACTACATGTTTGTTGGATGGTTAGGTACGGGCTTAGGGTCATGTATCTTGCTTTCTTGCTGACATGGTTCAATTTTTACTTCTGATGTTATAGTGACCTTTGATGATGTAGGTTGACATGGAGCACATCCTTATTTCCAATCGACACCTTGGTGAAGAGAGCGCACGCCTTTGTGTCCGTCTTTCTAGGCTCTGGGATTGCTGTGATGCTAAGGATGAGAGCAAGATCTTCCACACAGATCTTGTACTGATCGATGAAAAGGTAAAAAAGTTCATGTTGTATATCTTGTATCATCTATTATTATAAATGCCTTCCTGAATTTATGGCTGGTTTTATTTGGGTAATGCCATTCATGTGCAAATCTACCCTCCTTATTTGGTAAAGTTCAAGACTCTGCTACAGAAGGGGAAAAGTCTATTACTATTACATGGATTCATATCGTGTCAAGGATACAAATAGGCTGTATAAGCTAGTTCCTAATGACTACATTATCACCTTTACTAGATGGACTACTGTCGAAGAGTGCATTGATGTGCCTGCTGATTTGCTGATTTCCCTACTATTGTGTACTCCTTGACGCCTTACGGAGAAATTCCAAACCTGATAGAAAAGACCAATTTCTTTGTTGGTAAGATCCATTGTCATTCCGTTTCATTCCAACAAAACCTTTAAAATATTTTGCTTCTATGTGTTTAAACCATTTTCATTTGGACAGATGTCATGGGAGTCATTACTAAAATAGCTATGCCAACAATGTTATGTCCTAAGTCAAGGGACGTTGATAGCCTTAAAAGAACGATTCAGATATGCGATGTAAAGTTATAATTTCTCATTCTGATGCTATCTTTTTCTCTATATACCGGTTTATATATATTACATGCTAACCACTAGACTACCCCAGACACAATTAGTAACCACAGTAAAGTAGGACTTTTAGTCTTTTAACATGCTTCCCAACTTTGCTCTACTTTTTACACAACTAGCAATTCCACTCTAAGTGTTGCTCCGTGGGGAGAACGTGCAACATCCTTCCCTGCCGAGGATGTATACAAGGCTGGTAAAACCGAGCCTCAAATTGTTCTATTTGTTGGTACACTTGTGAAGGACTATACTTCATCAAGAATAGGTAATATTTGATAACCATGCTAGGAAATATTTCATATATGCATCATACACCGTGTCTAATATTCCATGAACATAGGACTGGCGTTATCTGGAGGCTCAACATGCAAATGGTACATTAACATCAATATACTTGACATGGCTGAAAAGAAAGAAAAGTTAGTCCATAATTTATTATTTGCACTTGTCATTTCTAACGTTGCTACATTGTGTATATCTTCTAACAATGAGTTGCTACATTGTGTATGTCTTCTAACAGTGAGATTTTATGTAGGCTTGGGGCAAATTTCCAGCCAATCAAATGGGTTGAGGCTCCTGCCACTGGCTTTGTGCAGGATTATGTTGAGGAGAAGACTGTCAAGGAACTTAATAGATTAAATCCTCACAAAGCCAAGGTTAGTGTTGTCAAACCACATAACAAGAATATGTATTTACATCACAACGCTAACTGTGTAGAATCAAATGTGTTTGATTTATATTTTTGTGATGAAACATTGGTAGTGATTTGTGATGTTTTGGTTGTGCGCAAACTTGATCAGACGGTCAAACCGATCTGGTGCGACCGGTCAGACCGGAACGGTCAGACCGGCCAGGTGCCACCGGTCAGACCGGAGTTGTGTGAACGGTCAGACCGGCCTGCCCGTGGTCTGACCGGCTGAGACCTATTCGGTTTCAGATTTGATTTATCTTTTCGATTTTGGTTTGTTTCTTTGTGAATTTGGTTTCTAAAAGGTTCATGTGCATATGGTTACTGTTGACAAGCTAACGTGAGTCAAGTTTGGACAAACTTGTGCTCGAAATATGAAATTCTTTGCTAATGTGTGCAGGTGTTGCTTGAGGCCTCGGGATAGCGTTGCCGGTGATGGATTGGAGTTTCCTTAGGAGAAGTGAACGTCCAAAGATCACATGGGATGCTAAAAAGGCAAGAGGATAATTGCACAAGGAAGGTGAAGAATACATATGGAATACGAGAGGGATCATATGCATATGGAAAGTAGAATCGAATTTGGAAAGAAGACCGAGATTGGAAAGTTTGATTGAGATAAGGAAAGAAAAGAGTTTAAAGATGGCAAGAGAGGGCTTCCTACATGTTTGGAAAGTCTTAATATGTGCTGAATTCGTGGTTCACTTCGTGTATAAATAGAGGGGGAGGGTGTGCCTCCTAGATATCGAAATTGAAGAGAAAAACTTGAGAGAATAGCTAGGGTTTCGAGTTAGGACGAGTTTTTGGTGAGGAGTGTTGTAGTTGTACTTTGTAAACACTTTTAGATGCAATAAAGTCGAGATACTTTGATCTACTTCTTCGATTGTTCATCTACCGGTGTTTTTCTGGATCCCGACGGTCTGACCGTAGGTGTGCGGGCGGTCTGACTGGTGGGCTGTGGCGGTGATCTAACCGGCGGCATTGCGGCGGTCTGACCGGCTAGGAGGGGCGGTCTGACCGGCCAGGACCAGCGGTGTGACCGGCGACGGCTTCAACAGCTTCAATTCGTTTTTCGTTTTGAAGATCGGTTTCATCGGTAATGGTTAATCTATTAATTCCGCAAAAGGTTTGGTTTTTGGTTTTCTCTACCATTCACCCCCCTCTGGTAGGTTTGTTTGGTCTTGATCGATCCTACAAACTGTTCATTTTATTGCTTTCCCCTTTTTTTTGTATAGAGGCTTCACTTCATAGCTACTGTGACTATCAGACAGATCGGAAACTCTTGGTGGTACAATTCTTGTCCAAAGTGCTTTAAAAGTTCAAAATCATATGGATATACATATAGGTGCACTGCCTACTCTTGGATTGGAATGGCAACACCTAGGTAAAACAAAATTTAACATGTATTTTGGCTTGACAAGTTCTGTACGCGCTTTCTAATCTTTTTCTATATGGCAACATTACTTGCAGGTACAAGTTAACGCTCACAGCAGGAGATGATACCGATGATGGTGAGTTTGTTCTCTTTGGAAGAACAACCCAGCGCCTCTTGCGAAGGGCAGTTGAAAGTTTGGTAGAAGAGGTTCCAGAGGACAGTAATTTCATTCCAAATGAGATAACAAACTTGCTCTAGGAACAGGTTGTCTGGAATATAAGCATTACAGAGAATACACTCAATTCTGGGGAGGTCTCATTCCAGGTTAACAATATCATTTCAGTCAGTGCCACTGGACAACCTCTTATGCTTATGTCCCCATCAGGTTCTTAGGCTTCATCAGCTATGATGTCGCTAGGACCAAGCAACCTTCTCTTATCACCACCTAATCAGTTGAAGTTGGATGTGAAAGCCCGTAGATGTCGCCTAGAGGGGGTGAATAGACGATCCTGAAATTCACTTAAAAATTGCAACAGTTAAATCACACAGGCACTGAAACTTCCGGGAAGGAACTTTGAAACTTCCGGTCAACTCAAGCTGGTCGGAACTTCCGGTGTTCTGATCTGAAACTTCCGGTGTTCTGGTACTTCGAGAATATGATCTCGAGCCTAAGTGACTTTCAGGATAATTCTAATTGCAGGCAATAGAGAGGAATAACATGGAACTAAGAAAACTCAACATAAAGTAAAGCACAAGCACAATTGACACAAGGAGTTTTTCCCCAAGTTCGGATTCAAAGAATTCTACTCTCCGTTGAGGAACTCGGAAGAGCTAACTCTCGATTAACCCCTTGCCTCACCAAGCAAAGCCCTAGGAGAAAGTCTCCGGTCTCCAACCCAACGTTTCTATCTTCTTCACTAAAGATCAAGTAACCACCTAGATCCCAAACTTAACTCTCTAGCAAGAACCACAAACAAGAATTGCTCTACCAAGACAACCTCATAAAGCTCAGCTTGAATTTTCACTATGCATACCTCGTTTCCTTGTGAAGGTAAGGAAAACCTTCACAAACCTTCCCGGGTCAATCCACAAATCGTTGGATGCTCGCGGGAGACACCTAACCATCTAGGAAATCACTCTCCAAGAGTAATAAGTATCAAACCACAGCCCTGCGAGAATCACCAAGTGCTCAAATCATCCTAGCTCTCTCACTCTCACAAAACCCCTCAAAATCACTCAAATATCTCACAAATTTGCTACCTAGGCTCAAGAATTGAGTTGAATTGGTCTAGAATAACATGAAAGAGACTAGGGAACAGAAGAACGAAAGTTGAATTGCCAAAAGTAAGCTGGAAAGGGTGAGGGATATTTATAGGTTAGTGATGGCGTCACCTAGCTGACTCATAATTGAACTGCAGAGGTGTCCGGAAGTTCCGGTCTGGGACCATCGAAACTTCCGGCCAACACTTAGGAATTGAACGGCCAGGGTGTCCGGAAGTTCCGATCAAGAATCCCGAAACTTTCGGTCAGGACTCTCTGTCCTGAGAAGGGGAAAAAGCTGAAAAAGGTTAGAAAAAATCTCACTCCTCAAGATTATGACTTTAAGCACTTAGATCATCTCATGCCATCATTTGAAACCCCTCTTAATAGTACGGTTTTCCTAAAACTCAAGATTAAAGAAAAAAAGAAATTTTAAATAAGGCGTCGAATCTTCTCGCCTCTTTGCAATTGTTGTTGGAGGGTTTTCTTTGAGCATATTTCGCACACCTAAGCACTTTGGAACTAATCACCTATACTTATTTTAATTTGATGCATTAGTCCCTTAACCACTTTGTCATTAACCATCAAAACCCACTTAGGGGGCTAGATGCACTTTTCTGGTAGCACTTCTCCACCACCAGCTACAACAACTTCTCCAAGAGCCAAGCAATTGCTTGCTACACCAGAAAAAAGCCTTTCCAGTCCCCACTGACTCAAACTCCAAGAAGCAAGTATTCTTGTAATTGTACAGACCAAGGAACCTCAGCTGATCACACTGCAATGGTATGTATCTCACCCTGTGTCTAACATCCAAACAATTTATATCATTGTATACTGCCTACTGAAATACATTTGTCCCATTTTTGTAGAAGGCAAAAGCTTTTGCTATCTCCCTAGATGATATTGTTGCCTCACCAGAAAAAAAAAGCCTTTCCAGTCCCCATTATCTCAGACATCATCCATCAAGTACTCTTATGCTTCTACAGAGCAAGAAACCTCACATGATAGGAGTGCAGTGGTAGATATCTCATCTTTTGTCTAACATTAAGCAATTTATGTACTATTTGATGACTAATGCAACACATTCGTACCATTCTGTAGCAGGGGCGGGCCCAGGATTTTTAACTTGGGTATTCGAAATTGAAAAGGATATTTTTTCTAACCCAAAGTCTAATAGTTCTATAATATATAACGGTATAAGCATGATTTCATAAAGTCATAGATTCATAGAATTGATCATATATTGAATATGTCAAGCATATTAAACTACAATACTAAAGTATTAATTGACAAAACATATCAAATTTATAGAGCATAGTAAATAAAAAATAGTAAGAAATCTTACAATTTAGAGAATAACTTTTCGTTTCTTGATATTTTGAAAATGAGTGATGATGTCTTTATCCTTAACTTGCAAGAAGATATCCCTTTCAATGAATGTAACGAAGCAATCATTCAAATATTCTTGTCCCATCTTGCTTCTTAACTTGTTTTTGATATAGTTCATTGAAGAGAAAACCCTCTCAATACCAGCAGTTGCAACAGGGAGAACTAGCACCAATTTGAGAAGTCTATAAACAAGGTCATATTAAGAAACCTTGTTTGTTTTGACAAGCATTATTGATAGGTCTGCTAAACTTCTCAAATTTGTAAACTTCTCATCCTTACTCACATCACTAATATAGCAGTTCAGTTGAAAGGTGAGTTGGTTCATTTCTTCAACATTGAAATCATTAGGATAGAACTTGGCAAGCTTAACTAAGTTGTCAACATTAAAACCAGAGAAGGATTTGGCTGGGCTAAATGATGCCATGCATCTAAGTAGCTCTGTGTTTACCTCATCAAATCTGCTATTGAGCTCTTGAAGTTGCCTATCAATGACACCCAAAAACATATCGGCATGGAATCGATGGTAATTAGTAGCATCTTTGTAGAACGTCTTAGATCTTTGTATAGGCTTATACTTCCCTTCCATGCCCACGACTTTAACTTTGTGCTTCACACAAAAAGAAGTGACCTTCTTAAGAAATTATTGCCATCCAGAATCTTCTCTCGAAATATTAAGTTATACCTCTGTGAACTCAAGAAGATCCATTGCATTCACAATGTCTTGATCCCTCCTTTGTAGAGCATTGCAGAAGTCACTTGTGTATCCAAATATTTCATTCATCATGTGCAACAGGAAAACAAACTCAAATGACTAAAATACTTGTAGCATAGTTTGAGCTCCTATAGCTTCTGCACCTTTACTCTCTTTTCCAATCTTGTATAGAACTTTCTTGAGTGAAGGATATAGAGACATGACATGCATTACTGTTTTGTAGTGAGATCCCCAACGTGTATCACCTGCCACCATATGTTAATTAAAGTAGCGAGTATAATTTAGATGTGCAATAGAGATATTAGCATAGAGGATTAGAGGTAACAAGGTATTCTCACCTAGTCTTGCTAAGCCCATTTCTTGATTCAAACCTTGGCCACTCTCAATTTCACCCAACTTCAATGCTTCAATCATATACTCAGCTTGAGCTATACGAAGCATGCAGATCTTTTTACAAGACATCCCAAGGACATTCAACAAATTTGTAAGTTGCCCAAAGAACCATGCACAATCAGTATTCTCCTTAACAATAGCTACAAGGGTTAGTTAAAGCTGATGGGCAAAACAATATACATAGTAAGCAGAGGGGGACTCTTCCATAATTAGCTTCTTCAAACCATTAATATGACCCTTCATGTTACTAGCACCATCATATATTTGTCCACGTACCTTGGATAAGGGCAGTTGGTACATAATAAGCAAGGACTTAATTGCCTCCTTAAGAGTCAATGATGTAGTATCTTCAACATGGACAAGATCAAGAAACCGTTCAACCAGTTGCCCTATCTTTTTGACAAACCGTAAGCAAAGAGCCAACTGTTCTTGATCTTTGGTTGACAAGGGCCCAATGCAATATACTGCCTTCTAACTGAATCTTGATCATTGACATCATATTATGAGATAGGAGTCTGTACTCCAGGATCATGCTCTATGTCATATACACCACCATCATTGTCTTCATCACTTGAAGACTCATCATTCAGCCCTCAAATATCATCATTCTCTAGATCAGGTGGTATTCTGCTTGGACTGCTTGCTCCACTAGCACTCTCATTCTTAGGTTGACCTTGATATATCACTAATTACAACTGACTCTCAATGCAAGAAGGCTAACTTGGACCAGTTGGTTCTTGAGTTCTCTTCTTTTAGCAGCTCTTTCTAAAAAAGCCTTTAAATTAACCATGGGAGCGTTTTTCCTCTTCATGTTTCAAACCTACAAAACAACAATATGATCTTCCAATTTAAGTACTAGTCATGCTAACTCTCCTAAATATGTGCACCGATGCAATTTATAAATACTAACTCTGCTACAAAGCTTCACAAATAAGTAAATCACAAATTTTAAAGTTCAATTGTTCAACCATAAACCATTTGTCATTTCTGAATTCAAATAAACTAAATCATAAATCCTAAATTAAATGAACCATCCTGGATTCAACTATGAACTAAATACTAAATTTCTAATCCAACCAAATTACTAAAATTTTACTAACCTTCCACCTTCGTCTGGGCCTGGTGGAGTGGTGGTGGCACTGGTGGTGGGCGGCTCCGGCAGGTGGCGGCCTGGCGGCAGGGCGCCGGCCGCCAGGTGGCATTACGTGGATGTGGCGGCGCGGCCACGCGGGGACAGCCGGCGATTGAGAGGGGTGGGGCGTGGACGACAGCTGACGGGGACGGAGCGCAGGCAGCCAGGCACCGGTCGACCAGCCGTCGGGGTGCCACAGGCCCAAAGGGACGACGACCGCGCGGCGTGCGTGCCGCGTTGCGTGGGCTTCTTTGTGCCTTTGCGACGGCCCGGGGAGGCAGGCCATGATCGCCGCAGCCGACTGGACGTCGCCACCGTCGAGGATGGGTGGGCGTTGCTGCCGTCGCGTCGGGGAAGCTGGGCATCGCTTGTCGGCCGTGCGCGCCGCCGGGGAAGGAGGAGGCAGGGACTAGGGGATTAGGAAGGAGAGGTAGGTTAGGGTTTCATTTTTTCTGATTAATTTAGACTATTGGGCTAATGGGCCGAGGAGAGGAGGGAGCCAGGGAGATGAGATGGTGTCATGTTGGGCTGCTCTGAAAAAACAACTCTATTTTGCATACTTTTTCACATACATATGAAATATATATTACATATATGAATTTTTTGTCAAAAATCTTGGGTATTCAACTGAATACCCATGAATCATGGTGAGCCCACCCCTTTTTTAGAAGGCAAAGACTGTTGCTATCTCTTTGGATGATATGGTGCCTATTGCTCCTTCACCTGCCTCTAAAAGTACATCCAAAAAAAAGCTATACAACTTACCTTGGTTTCCTTTCACCAGTATTTTTCATGATCAGCATACTGAAGCATATTTTTCCATAGAGGTCGTCCATCCCATGCATCACCAATAGTTAAAATGCTATTCAGCGAAGATGGCGCTAAAAAGAAAGACGTAGCTGATAGGTATATTTTCTAACCTATAGTTCTCAAAATGTCTTTTGATGTTTTTTTGCAAGTATAGTGGATGGCTAACAATACTTCCTTTGTCTTTTTACCAGCGCATCAGGAGACGCATGATGTGGTGCACATGTACCTCGTCGAGCATTTTGGCCATCCAAGTTGTAGCGTGTTCGTCTACCTGGTCCGAACTATAAGGAGCAATGGTGTCACTAAAACTTCTATGTCCTAAGCCACGCCATATGTCTGAACCTTATGCTACAAACTACGCTTATCTCTTTATTGCCTCTAGCCTTTTGGAACCATGCTTAACTATATCTATGTGCTTTCTGTGTCATTATGTTAGATATTACGTAGCCTCATGCTCAGGGTCCAATATTATAGTTATACTAGCTTACGTAGCAATGGACCTTGAACAATTATCGGCCGCATGTTACTTTTTGGATGAAATGGTTGTTAAGACTGCTTGTTGTCTGCTATTTCTTTGCTGTTGCGCTATGTAACTGTGTGAATTATATTTGTGATGATACTTACTAATATAATTGCCAGATTTGTTGATGTAAAATTTTAAACGCATGTATATGTTCTGCAACAATGAAGTTTCAATTACCATTGAAGTATATATTTAATGTTACATCTACGTCTTCTCTCCTAAATTCCTTGCTGTCAGTGCCAAATGTCGTAAGTTTTGTTCGTGACAATCGTTATAAACTCACCGATAGGGCGCGGGGAGTGCGCCGGATGTCTAGTTAGCTTCTAACATTAGCTATAAAGGCTGATGTGGTCATTTTGCAGCCATTAACTAGCTGCACTATTGTCCTTGCTCTATCCGGTATAATTTAGGCTGTGTTTGGCATATAAAGCAACTCATTAGGACATGTTTAATTAATTATTAATCTATTTTTTAAAAAATAAATTAATATGGTTTTTTAAAGAAATTTCGTATAAATTTTTTACAAATAATACACCGGTTAACGGTTTAAAAGTGTGTGTGAAAACGAGGGAGGTGAGTTAGAAAAGATAAAAGAAAAACACAACCTTACAATGACACGTGGGATTGTGAGTGTAGGATGACAAACCATCTTTTATTTTTTATTATAATTATCAAACCGTTAAACGGTATGTTTTACTTAAAAAAATAATACAGACGTTTAAAAAACAAATATATTTAATTTTTTAAAATTTATAATAGTTAATACTTAAATAATTATACGCTAATGATCCATCCCTTTTATCATGTCGCAAACAATTTTAGCTGAGGCATAGTTTCGAACTCAGCCTAAGGAGCAGCAAATCATCAAACCCTCCAAAAAGTTTCAATTATATACCTAAACAATCCGAGAAATTTGAGACCAGCTTAAGGATTAAGTAGGTTATAGCTAGCTTAGGGAGAAAGAACTCGTCAAGATCATCGTGGGAAGGAATAATATCAGAAGTAAAGTCGTAAAGACAACGATGCAACACGTGCAAGGACACGAGATAAAAAGGGATTCAAATAGAGTAGCTAGTGTTGTAGCTCAACTCGCAATTAGTTCAAGAGCCTGTGCGGAGTAGAGATTATGTGCTCCCGTAGAGATTTCTCTTTATTTCCGTGAGCTGTTGAACTGTAACCCTTTGTTCAGGCATTAATAGAAATCTCTCTTTGCCCTCGAAAAATTACACACTGTGAAAATATAGTATTACTTTGAAGTGATCTCGATGAATTTTGAACTTAAAATCTATTTTGTCTTTGAAAATAGCTCATTGATTTGGACTTCCCATGCACTATGCGTTTGCTTTTTAAGAACATTGAAGTTTTAACGTCGAAGGTTTATTCAAGCACCCCGTACTTCTACTTTTGGCTCCGTCACAGCCAAATTTTGAGTTTTGAAACTTACGGTTTGTTTCCTGCAAAAGAAGATGAAAAAAAGATGAATCATTATCGAATGATTAAGTAAATATTAATTATTACGAACTTAAAAATAAATTTGTTTGAATTTTAGAAAACTTCTATATATGAAGTTATAAGTAGCTTAGCCAAGTCGCTGAATCAAACTCAGCGCATCTTCCTAAACAACTAGTTGGTTTAGCTACTATCTCGCTTTTCGTGAACGTGTTTCCTGATTTTCGCAAATGATTTCTATATAGAATTTTTTAATAAAATCAAATAACTTTACTTTTTTATCAAAGTCTATTCTTTTAAACCACTCAGAAATATATATATATATATATATATATATATATTTTATCATATTTTCTTTGCTTGCTTTATTTAATTTATCATCCGTAGCTTAGCCACGGTGACCACTTATGCTGCTTTCGTTTGCAACACATAGAAAAAATCTCTCGTTATTCACACGCACGTTTTCCCAACATCAAAAAAAATATAGATTAAAAAACTTGAAAACCGCTTAAAAAATTATATTAATTAATTTTTTACATTTGAAATAATTAATACTTAATTAATTATGCGTTAATGGCTCCCCTCGTTTTACGTATCTTTTTTATTTTTCCCTCTTCATCCAAACACCCCTTATAAAACTGTTTTTTCTTAGCAAACATCCATTGGCAGGAGCAATTTCTCAACCACTTTCTTTTAAAAAAAGATTTGCTAATAATGTTTTGACATATTTAAACAGACGTTTTTTTGTCCGTGTAATGTGGGTTAAAGATTCATGTTTCTCTTGTGTAGGTCTAACTTCTTCGTACCTGTCCCTGCTAGGCTGCTGCCTAATTCATTTATCTTGAACATAGTGCAAGGTGAAACCACGAGAACTTACTATACAATTATACTGTATTATATAAAACTTACTGTAATTACAATGGATGTAATTACAATATAAAAACAATTTGACTTTTTTTTGAAAAATATGATGCCATAAGGCTATTCCCAATGGAAAGTTCATGAGGTTTTATTCTCATTAATTAATTAGTATGATATGTAGGATTGTTCGATGACATCACATAAAATTAAAATTAAAGAAGAAAGAGATAAAACAAGTTTCATCTGGATGAAATCTTGTATGCACGAATACTAACTCTCCATGAGTCATAAAATTAAATACGATTTTGATCCTATGAAACTACACCATAAAACTATACATTGAGAAAGATAGTTTCAAACATCATTTCATTTCATTCATGTTTATATGGCTGTCTTAAAAATATTAATATAAAACTTTTTATCAGGATTAGCCTAGATATAACTACTGAAAAAACAATCACTATTCAACCCACAATAGCTACAAGCCGTTAATGACATGGAGCTAAGCCTAATCCGAGTGGAAAATTTTTAATTGATGTTTCCAAGACAGTCACATAACTATGAATGAAATGAAATGATGTTTGAAACTACCCTTCCTAAAAAGGATAAAAGCGGGAACGAAAAAATCCTGTTCCGACTGACACCGAATACTGAAAATCCTGACCAAATATCGTTTCCGCGAGAAAAAAGCAGAAACGTGGAAAAAAAGGAACGAGAACATGAATGGTTAGGGTGTTTTCCCAACCGTATTCGCGGATCCCGTATTTGTCCAAGAAAATTTCCACAGAAAATTCCCATTTATTTAGGCCTTTTCAACCAATTTCGGCCCACACAACCCACACCCCACCCGGGTCGGCCACCCCCTGCCGGCCCAGTAATGTGTGGCCCACTCGGCCACTCCCCTCCCTCAGTCAGTCGCCCCTCACCCAAACCCTAAGTCAATCGTCCCCACCTAGGCACCCAACGCCCAATCCCGACCCGACCCCTTAGCCTCTGCTTGCCGCTGCACCTCCCCACCCACCGCTGTCAGGTCTAGGTGACGGCCTACTCCGACCACTGCCAGACCTCCCCACCGTCACCGCAACCTCCCCGCCGCCAGGTCTCCCTACCGCCGCCAGCAAACAAGACCGCCTGATGCTGGAGTCGGGACCCCAAGCTGCCGAACCCTCTCCCCTCCCCCCAGCCGTGGCTAGGTCTCCTCCCACTGCTGACTCCACCCGCCGACGGCCGTCCCACTCCCGGGAGCGCGTCGGGAGACAGGAACACACGCTCCGTGGCCACCGTCGTCGCGCACAGGAACTCACGCTGCGCGTGGAGTCGTACTAGCGACCGGGACACTCGACGCCGGAGCCCTCCTCCCCGCCCCTATCGTCGAGGAGCGCCGCGCCGCGGGACTTGGTGAGGGACCCGTCCTCCGATGCCTCCTCCAGCGCCTCCCACAGCTTGCTCTCCTGCAGCCGCCGCCCGATTCCCCTAGCCACTCATCGAGCCATCCCCGCCGGTGAACAGCAGCACCCTCGCGCCTTTTCCACCGCCAGGTACATGAGTAGATCAGTAGAATAGTGATGTGTGAATCAGTAAATACATCGCTGTCATATTGTGAAATTGATATCTTCTATTACATCACTGTCAGTTGTTACATGTGTGTTGATGGTCCCGCTTTTTTTACTGATTCCTGATTGTAATTGATATGCTCCTGACCGTTCCCGATGTTCCTTATTATCGATTTTTTTCTCGTCCACCTTCCCCGTTCTCGTTCCCGATCCCGGCTAAAAAAGACGAGAACGCGAATGGTTAAGGCTTTTTTCTGACCGTTTTTGTCCCTACTTCCTAATGCATAATTTCATGGTGTGGTTTTATAGGATCAAAATCACATTTATTTTTATGACTCATGGAGAGTTGGTATTCATGTACACAGAATTTCATCCAGATAAAATTAGTTTTCTCTCATTTCTTTAATTTCATGCCATGTAATCAAATATTTTATATGACATACTAATTAATATGTATAAAAGCTCGTGAAACTTGTTAGTGAGAATAGCCTGATGACACATCATCAGGCACGCTTAGGGATGGCAACGGGGACCCTATCCTCGATTCCTCGTGGAGAATTCACCCATTAGGGGATGTGAATGGGGAGAAATTCATCCCCGTTGGGGTTGAACTGGGGAAATTTTGATCCCCGTCGGGTATGACGGGGGCGGGTACGGGCGACCATTTCCCGTCCCCATGAACCCACGTACCCGACTCTCCCTCAACCTCACACGTTGCGGATAGAAAATTGATGGCCTAGCCCAGGCGTTCACCCCACGCCGTCGCCGTTCCATTCCTTATTTGCAAGTTGCTGGACAAGTATTAATGAATATTTGAGGTTGTATTTGAATTTGATAGTATGATTATGAATCTCTTTTTATTTGCTTGTGTTATTGTTACTGCCTACTGATGGTGACAAGCTGTCGATGTCGGTGATCGACACGCGGGAATCCGATGGACCACCTTTTTGGTTCGGCACAGGGAGCGGTGAATTAGGGCTCAAACTCGCGGTGAAATGGAGAGAATGTAGGAAGATGGAAGGAAATCACAATCGCAAAGGACACAAAGAAATTATACAGGTTCGGGCCGTCTGGGGGACGTAATACCCTACTCCTGTTCTTGTAATATGTGGGGGATGAATTACAAGATGTGGGTGGTTGTTCTCTCTTGGGGAGGTTGGAGCCGATGACTGAGATGGAATGCTCGAAGCCCAATTGTCGATGTCGTAGATCGACACGCAGGGATCCGGAGGACCCCCTTTTTTGGTTCGGCACGGGGAGCGGTGTATCCTGGTTCAAACTCGCGATGAGGATGGTGTAACACTGATGAGGCGGGGCAGGGATCAGAGTTATGGAGACACGAGAGTGGTTCGAGCCACCGGCGGGGTGTAATACCCTACTCCTGTTTGTATGTAGTATATGGGACGAATTGCCAAGAACAAAGGGAACGCTCTTCTCCTTTCGGAGTCAGTAGTGGATGAGAGATTGCTATGGGCTAGCTGAAGAGGCAGAACCTGGAGCAGAACCTATTTTTTCAGAACCCCCTCTATGACGGACTTGGGTCTCCTTTTATAGGATAAGGGAACACCACAGTAGCCCAAGCCTCTCTCTCCTCCACTCCACGTGAGGGAGTAGTTTTTATCTTGTCTTGTCGAAGAAGCCATTCCATTCCTACTCCTTCTTGTTTGCCGCGTCATGGAAAGGGAAAAAGGAGTAGTCGTCGTGGTAGCCATGCCGTTGACGTGATGATGGTTTGCCTACCCGGTCCAACGGGGCCCACTGGTCAGAGACCCATCTCGCGGGTAGGCGCTGGCACTGTGCCTCCTGCGCTCGCACTCTCTCTCCCACGCAGCCGCCCAATACATTAAATGCGACTGGACAGGGCGTGAGGGGGGCGTGCGCGGAGTGGGTGCGCGATCATACCACGGTCTTAGTCAAAGACTTTTAGCCCCCTTTGCATGGTGATAGGCAAAAAGGGGTGATGATGGGTGCAACTGACAGCCGCGCCTCACATCGCATTGAATGCGGCGAGGCAGGCGCTCAGCTCCCCTCCATTTGAGCATTAAATGGGTTGGTTGGTAGTTGGACTCGCCCCTCTCTCAGAGAGGTGCGGGATGAAGGATGGGGGTCCGGGTGATCCCGGACCCTACCGACCGGGGGTCTGGGAGATCCCGGACCCCACCACTTGGGAGTATGGTGGCCTCCGGGCCAGCCCCTTCTGGGGCGGCCACGTGGCCGCCCGTGGCCGAGACTCGCCTAGCCTTTCAGGGCATAACCTTGACGCTCCTTGATGGACAAGGGCGCCTTCCTTTTTCTTAAATGCCATGCCCCCGACATACCCCCGAGCCCATATCACCGACAGTAGCCCCCGGCGTTGACCGGGGCCGAGTCGGGCTCGGGCGCGGTTGACGCCATTTTCTTGAGCGTGTGGGCCCGGGCATTTGGGTGCTTTTGCTATGGCAGGTGGCCGGTACGCGACAACTGATGTCGTACCTGGCCAAGCTTTTCCTTAGGACGGGGGGCGAGTTTGTTGGGCCACGCGCACGGGGGCCCATTCAAACCGCCTGGCACTCTCCGTCCCGCGTAGTGCGCCTGGCGGGCGCGGAACCCCAGGCGGCACGAAATCCGAATGGCGTGGGAACCCAAGGGGATGCGAAAATCAAAAGGGCGCGAAGCCGAGAGGGCGCTTCGCGTGGTAGTGTGGCGAATTTGATGCCGTGGAATCCGAGGGGGCGGTGATCGCTTATAAAACCAGACCCGTATGAAGGGGGATCGGTTTCTACGCTTTCCACTGCCATCACCTCTCACAGCCATTTCGCCCTTCGTCTACCCAGCGCCCTTGGCCCCGTCTGCTCCCTTCTCTCTTCGTGCTTCTGCATCCACCCTCGCGATGGGTCGTGACTCGCCTCTGGAGTTGGGGAGTGTGCTCCCCAAGTCTTTAGTTCGCACTGCGGAGGCTCACAGCCTCTTCAACAAGTTCTTGCCGAGCGACACGCGCAGCGGCGGTGATGTCCCGGAGGAGCGGCCCCCCACGAAGATGGTGTTCTTCGCCTCCTTCGCCATGGTCGGGCTGGTGCCGCCCTTCTCCCGCTTCTTCCTCGACGTCCTGGAGTTCTACGACCTCCGGCTGCACCACCTCACCCCCAACGCCATCTTCTACCAAGCCGTGTTTGCCCATACCTGCGAGATGTTCGTGGGGGTGAGGCCTTCTCTTCACCTCTTCCAGCAGTTCTTCCGGGTATGTCGGGCTAGCTCCCCCGGCGCGGTCGGGTACATGGCGATCCAGCCACGGAACGACAGGGCGGTCGGCACTCCCTTCATCGACATCCACCCCCGCTCCAGGTGGGAGAACTGGAGGGCGTTCTGGTTCTACACTAGCTTGGGCGACCACCCCGCCTCTCCTGCCGACGGGGATCCCGGTGAACCCGAGAACGGGGGCGTGCCCACGAGTTGGGAGGAGCTGGACGGGTGCTTGGACCGGATCGCCTACCTTCGGCGGGGCATCCACCACGCGGTCTTTCGCGATTTCGATGAGGCGCATAGCGCCGCCGCAGAGGGCCGCCGCGCCTCGCCTACATGTACACAGGCCCCAACGACGCCATGCGGACCCACGTGGCGCCGCCTTCGACCGGGATGAGAGGGACCTCGGGACCCTAGTTCGCCGCAGCCTTGGCGTCACGGAGATGGACCTGACACATCTCCCGCCCGGGCTGGTGCCGCTGTGCCAGGACTCTGCGCGCCCGGAGATCCTGCACCTGCTGCAGGTGGTGGGCGACGGCGTGGGCTCGTCGTCGGCCGCACCGGAGGTTGCACCGGAGGCTGCTCCGAGGGCGGAGGCGGAGACGACGACGACGACGTCGACGACCACATCCCGATCGGGCGGTTGAACCACCGGGTCCGGGCCAAAGCGGCCGGGGGCCCTGACCCAAAGAGGAAGAGGAAGAGGCCAGAGGAGGACCCCTCTCCTCCCCCATCTCCACCACGTGGCGGCGAAGCGGAGCGCTGCACCCCCCCGCAGACAAGGGGGCTCGCGGGCGACGGGCCTATCCCCGGGGGCCACCGCGCCGAGGGCCAGGCCGGCCACAACAGTGGTGACAACGACGACGGGGGAGGCCCGGGGCGCGTCCCCGGCGAGTACATCGGCGGCGGGGGAGGCCCGGGGCGCATCTCCGGCGAGTACGCCGGCGGCGGGGTCCGTCCGCGGGACTCCAGCATCAGGGGACACGGCGAGCAAGAGCCCGGCGAGTCCTCCGGGCCGTCTCGTGAAGAAGAATCGGGCTATCTCGGGATCTCCTGGGACTTCAACCCCGCCCGCAGTACGCCTTGCCGATACGTGGGTGCCTATTGGGGTCTTACATTTTTATCTTTGTTTCATGATTTCCTAGTTGTGTTTTTGGTTACGCTTCCGCGAGCACGGGCATTTTCGTCGAGGGTTGTACCCAAGGGCGGTTACGCCTCGGGCTCGGGGACGGCGTGCGGGGAGAGGCTCGGGGCGGCCGAGCCCCAGTCCGGTCACCCCTACGGGTTCGGTCCGGATCCGGCGCGATCGGGGAGCCCGCCCCCGGAGGCTGGAGCGTCGGTCGCCCATGAAGGGCAAGCCACGGGCGGCGCCGGCACGAGAGGGCGGCGGAAGGCGGCGGAGAGCAACCCGGGGTCCCTCCACGGCAACCATCGCCGCTGCCACAGCAGGCCTCGCCCGCGCCGCACTTAGCGGCGCCGTCGCCCCCCGGCTACCGTTAATCCTGCCGACGCAGGCCTGCCGCGAGCCCCCAAGGCAAGGGACGGGCGGCACCGGCCACGGGGGATCCTCGGCGGCTCAGCCTGCGCAGGGGGCCGATCCAGGGCCGAGTTCCGACTTCGAGTCTGGGGGCGCCCGGTCCGTGTTCGTGGCCGCCCTGGACACAGAGCCTCTCGTCCGGTCGCAGGAGCGGGCGAGGAAGGTCGTCTCCATGGCGCTGGAGTAGGCCAACGCTATCTCCCTGGAGGGGCTCCGGTCCCAGGTGCAGGCCTTGGCCGCCAGGGAGGTCTAGGTGGCGCGGCGGGAGGCCGAGGTCGAGGAGGGTCACCAGGAGCTGGCGGCCACGGCGAGGGCGGAGGGCCTCATCCACAGGCGGGAGCTGGCGGAGATCGAGCGACGTCAGGAGGAGCTCAGCCAAGTGTTTGAAGACACCGTCGCTGAGCGGCACGCCGCCGACCTCCGAGCAGGTCGCCGTCGCCGCTGAAGAGAGGGTGCGCACCACCGCCGGGCAGTTCCTCCGCGACCTCAAGGAGCGCGCGGGGCCTTGACGAGCGCGAGCTCACCCCGTGCGACGCCGAGGCCGCCACCGCCGCACCGACGCCGACCTTCAAGCTCGCGAGGCCGGCCTGGCGGAGCGGGAGAGGGCCCTTGAGGCGACGTGGCGGGCGGTTGAGAGCCGGGAGGCCGCCATCGCCAGGGCCAAGGAAGACTCCGCCGCGCGGGATGCCAACGTGCTGGCCCAGGAGAAGGCCGTCGCCGAGCGCGAGGTCGCCGTGGGGGGGGGCGAGAGGCGGCGGTGCTGGAAGCCCAAGAGGAGGCCTCCCGATGCCTGAAGGGCGTGTGGGATCGCGAGCAGCTGCTTGCCGTCGCCTCGGGCCGCCAGCAGATGAGCCGGAGCGATGGGAGCAGGAGCCGCCACCGGGAGCGGTGGTCATGGACGCGCAGCGCACTGCGGGGGGGGCCGGAACTAGAGGAGGCGCGCCGCAGGATCGCGGAGCTGGAGCGCGTCTTGCGCCTGGGGGTCCAGGGCCTGGCCTCATCCGTCGGGCACCTTCGGGACGCGGCTCGCGGGGTGGGGGTCAACCGTACCCCCCCAGCGTCCCTACCTTGGGGGGATTGGCCACGCATATCGACGATCTGGCCGAGGGGATACAAAGGGTGCCGGAGGAGGTCGACGAGATGGCGAATGAGTCATCATATGACTTATCCAGCCAGGTCGCGTCAGTTATCCTGGCAAGTTACCAAGCCCGCGACCCCAACTTCGACCCCTACATCCCCACTGAGGACTTCCCCGAAGGCACCGAGGAGGCCGCTCACCGCCGCATTCAGGACGCCGTCGAGTCCATCATGATGGGCTTCGATGGCACCCCGGCGGCCTTCCAGCTCGCCCTCCGCGAGGACTCGCCGAATGAAGACTCCCTGGCGGATGCCCCCAGCGACCCACCGGCCACTTAGGGCTCTCTTGCTCCCTCGCGGCTTGTATCTGTATCTGTGTAAAAAGATATTTGTAGTATTGTCTATAAAGTTAGCAGACTTGCCTTAACTTATGTTGATTTTGCGCTGTAACAGCTCATCGTGACTGCTTTTGATGACTCATGTATGTGTATGTTGGGAGCCCATGGCCAACTTAGCGCGCACGTAGTGGCGGTTGGTTGGCCCGAGCCCCTGTTTATTTGCTTTCCTGCAATTGATAGTTCAACTCTTAGTTATTGGGAGAATGCGGTAGTGTTGTCCTCCCCCGTGATTTGTCCCATGCAGCTGGGGGGCTGTTTCGGGTTCGGGCAACATGCACTGGTCGTTGGCTGGTGCCTTTGTCGGGGTTCCGGGTTGGAGCGAAGGCATAAAAGGCCGGTGAGGGCGCGGCAACGAGTGCAGGGACGGGCGTGTTAGTTCGCACCGAACCCCCGGGCGTTGAGCTGCCCCCGGGCGCGGTAGTATGCGGCATCATTGTACCCTCGACACCCTTAGGGCTCTTAGGCTGAGGCGGGCAAGGCCAAGGAACTATTGGAAAGCCGCATCCACAGCACATGCTCGAGCACATAGAGGAAAACACACTGCAGCAGGTATTTTGCAAGGAAAACATATGGAATGTAATTAACAAACGTATTGCTCATGCCACCGGGGGCAGTGGATGAACTTCCATGCATGTCTCAGCGCACCATGCGGCTTATGGGTAGAACCTGCGCAGGTGGGAAATATTCCACGGGTTCGGCAAAGGAGTGCCGTCCTCTGTGGCTAGGCGAAATACTCCCGGACGCGGGGTGCCGATAACCTTGTATGGCCCCTCCCACATCGGGGATAACTTGCTTAGCCCTGCGCGCGTTTGCACACGGCGTAGGACCAGATCATTGACTTGCAGCGCTCGAGGGCTGACTTTGCTTTGATGGTAGCGACGAAGGCTCTGTTGGTAGCGGGCCGCGCGGAGCGCTGCCCGACGCCTTCTTTCCTCGAGGTAATCTAGATCATCACGACACATTTTCTCTTGATCCGCTTCGGTGTATAATGTGGCTCGGGGCGATCCCAGGGTGAGCTCGGAGGGCAAGACCGCCTCGGCTCCATACACCAAGAAGAAAGGTGTTTCCCCGGTGGCGCGGCTCGGGGTTGTCCGATTGGCCCAAAGAACCGCAGGCAGCTCGTCAGTCCACGAGTCCCCATGCTTTTTTGAGCACATTGCAGGTCTTAGTCTTGAGGCCTTTTAGTATTTCTGCGTTTGCACGCTCGGCCTGACCGTTGCTTTGGGGGTAGGCAGGCGAGGCGAAACAGAGCTTGATGCCCATGTCGTCGCAATACTCGCCAAACAGCTCACTCATGAACTGGGCGCCGTTGTCGGTGATGAGTCTGTTGGGGACCTCGAACCTTGCCGTGATGCCTCTCATGAACCGCACAGTCGAATGTTTGTCGATGACGCTGACTGGATAGGCCTTGGGCCACTTGGTGAATTTGTCGATGGTGACATATAGGAACTTGCATCCGCCCCGCGCCTGCTTGAACGGGCCTAGGATGTCCAGCCCCCAGACCGCAAACAGCCATGAGAGTGGGATGGTCTGAAGGGCCTGGGCCGACAGGTGCGTCTGCTTGGCGTGGAATTGACATGCTCGGCACCGCCGCACGAGGTCTGTTGCGTCCTCTAGCGCGGTGGGCCAATAGAATCCTTGGCGAAACACCTTTCCCACCAAGGTTCGAGAGGCTGAGTGTGCCCCACATTCGCCTTCATGGATCTTGGCTAAGAGCTCGAGACCTTGTTCCCGAGCAATGCATTTCATGAGCACTCCGTTGGCGCCGCGTCGGTAGAGTGTCCCTTCTACCAACACGTACCTCTTGGAGGTCTGGGCAATGCGTTCACTTTCCTCGCGTCGCTCGCGCAATGACGCGTCTTGCAGGTATGCCCGGATTTCCGAAATCCAAGCCACCTGGCGCGTGATGTTGGTCTCGGCAGGGCCAGGCTGTGGCTGGCCCGCCAGATCCGGGGCGTCGGGACCGACCGATTCCTGCCTCTGGGGCGGTTTGGGGTGCGCCGACGGCTCTGTGAGACTTTCCTCAAATGCACCTGGAGGGGCTGGGGCTCGCGCGGACGCGATCCTAGATAGCTCGTCCGCCAGGGAGTTGTCTCTTCTGGAAATATGGCGTAGCTCGAGGCTATCGTAATGACGCTCCATACGCCATACTTCCTTGACATAGGCTTCCATTTGGGGGTCGATGCATTGGTACTCCTTGGAAACCTGGTTTACAACCAGTTGGGAATCTCCGAGTACCAACAGACGGCGGATGCCCACGCCTGCTGCCGCTCGCAACCCCGCTAGAAGCCCTTCATACTCGGCCATGTTGTTGGTTGTCCGGAAGTCGATCCGGACGATGTACTGAAGTACGTCGCCCGCTGGGGAAGTTAGCACCACGCCCGCTCCGGCTCCGTGCAAGGTGAGTGAACCGTCAAAGTTCATCACCCAGTGTGCGGCTCCATGGTCACGATCCTCCGCACTTTCGGGTTCCCCCGGGAGCGGATCGCTTTCGGCCGTTGGCGTCCACTCCGCCACGAAATCAGCCAAGGCTTGGCTCTTGATTGCATGCCGGGCTTCGAAGTGCAGATCAAACTCCGACAACTCAATGGCCCATTTGACTACCCGTCCGGTGCCCTCTCGGTTATGCAGGATTTGTCCGAAAGGGTAGGACGTGACTACCGTTACCCGGTGCGCTTGGAAATAATGGCGCAGCTTCCTGGAGGCCATGAGTACGGCGTAGAGCATTTTCTGGGCATGCGGGTAACGTGTCTTTGCGTCCCGTAGCGCCTCGCTGACAAAGTAGATCGGCCGCTGCACCTTGGTGCGGACCTTGTCTACTTTCTTAGGGGCGACTAGTTCCGGTACACCGGGGCGGGTCACCTCGGTGTCCGGGGCTTCGAGCCGTCGTCCCCACCGGGGCCCTCAGGGCCACTGCAGGTGGAGGGGGCTTTGGGTGCCCTCGGACTAGGGGGCCGGGTGGCTCCCTGAAGCTCGGGGGGCCAAGGGCCACCTCCGGGTTCGGGGGCCTCCTTGGACAACTCCGTTCCGGGGCGGGTCATCTTGGTCTCCGGGGCTTTCGGGCCGTCGCTTCCACCGAGGCCCTCGGGGCCACTCTGGGTGGGGGAGGGGGCCGGGTGCTTCCGGACTAGGGGCGAGCGGCTCCACGGCTCGGGGCCAAGGGCCACCTCCGAGCTCGGGCGCTTCCTTGGCGGCTCCGTCCCGAGGTCTCCTGCCTCCGGGTTTGACAGGGTTGGGGGCTCCACAACCAAGGCCGCACTAATCGCCTGGGGGGTCGCCGCCAAATATAAGAGGAGGGGCTCCCCTTCCCGGGGGGCAACCAGTACGGGCGGCGTGGAGAGGTAGCGCTTAAGCTCGCTCAAGACTTCCTCTGCTTCGTCCGTCCAAGTGAAGGGGCCAGTTCGTTTTAACAACTTAAATATAGGAAGCGCCCACTCTCCTAATCTGGATATGAAACGGCTCAGGGCAGCTACACAACCAGTGAGTCTTTGCACGTCCTTGAGCTTCCTAGGGGGGCGCATCTCCTCTATTGCCTTTATTTTGGTGGGGTTGGCCTCGATGCCTCGGGCAGAGACCAAGAACCCTAACAGCTTGCCCGCCGGTACCCCGAACACGCATTTTTCTGGGTTCAGTTTCATACGGGAGGACCGGAGGTTATTGAATGTCTCAGCCAAATCCGGGAGCAAAGTTCTTTGATCCCGAGATTTGACTACGAGATCATCGACGTATGCCTCAACATTGCGCCCTATTTGGTCCTTCAACGTGATGCGGACACCACGTTGAAAGGTGGACATGGCATTTTTTAAACCAAAGGGCATAGACATGTAGCAAAAAGTACCCACAGGAGTGATAAATGCAGTTTTCTCCTCATCCTCTACAGCCATGCGAAATTGATGATAGCCAGAATACGCATCTAGGAAGCATAAAAGGTCGCACCCCGCAGTGGAGTCAACTATCTGGTCTATTCGGGGTAGAGGATAGGGGTCTTTGGGACATGCCTTGTTGAGGTCGGTGTAGTCGATGCACATGCGCAGCTTGTGGTTGGCCTTCGGGACGACCACCGGGTTTGCCAACCACTCCGGATGCAGCATCTCCCTGATGAAGCCGGCCTCCTGGAGCCGTGCCACCTCCTCACGGATGAACGCCTGCCGCTCCGGGGCGTGCCGCCTTACCTTCTGTCGGACCGGGCGCGCGTCCGGCCGTACTGCAAGTCGATGCTCGATCATCTCCCTGGGGACCCCAGGCATATCCGATGGCTTCCAAGCAAACACGTCGGCATTTTCCCGTAGAAAGGAGACGAGCGCGTCTTCCTATTTGGGGTCCAAGTTGCCGCCAATGTTGGTGGTCTTGGACGGGTCGTCACCCAAACGGATAGATTTAATCACCACCTCGTCGGCAGAGGTGATGCGTTGCTTCGGGGCCCGGGAACCCGATGACTCTCCTTGGGGGTTCTCAGGTTCAACGCGGTCGGCCGCCACGATGTCGTCCACGCGCGCTTCCGCGCAGTTTAGCTCAGTTTTGACATCGGCGTGGACGGTGATGGGGCCTCCGGGGCCCGGCATCTTGAGCTGGCGGTAGGCATAATGTGTAGCCGCCATTAACTTCACCAACGCTGGCCTCCCGAGCACGGCGTTGTAGGGCAGATTAAGATTCGCCACATCGAAGTCAATCCGCTCAGTGCGGAAGTTAGCGGGGGCTCCAAAGGTGACCGACAGAGTGATCTGCCCGAGGGGCCACACCTTTCCGGGCGTCACCCCAATGATGGGGTGAGAAGGCCCGAGTACCATTCCCGGGGCCTTGATTGCCTCAAAAGCCTTCGGGGATAGCACGTTGAGGGCCGCACCCCCGTCAATTAAGACTCGGGCGACCTTGACGTTGCAGATGGTGGGGGAGGTCACGAGGGCCAAATGGCCGCTACGTGCGACGCTCCTGGGTGGTCGGTCTGGTCAAAGGTGATGGGCACCTCTGCCCAGCGCGATCTCCGGGCCGCCTCGTGAGACGGCACGGTTGCGAGGAGCTCGCGTCTCATGGACTTGAAGCTCCGGCGGGATACCTGGGCGCCAGCACCGCCGTCGATGGTGGCGACGACGTGTTGGGGATCCTGGTAGCCCAGGTTGTCATCATCGTCCTCGGCGGGGGCCGCATCCTTGGCCTCCTCTCGCCGGTGGTCCGGACGCTCCGCTGGAGCCTTGCCCTTGCGGCGGATCTCCTTCTCGTTCTCCCTCCACTCCTGCTCATACTTCTGCACTCGCTCGGCCAGATTTTTGACCAAACGGCACTCAGAGAGGTCATGGTGGGAGGTTTGGTGCACCATGCACCATTTGCCTCCGTCCCGGCCCTGGGGGCGAGGGTCCGGGGACCGCCTGCGGTTACCCGCGGGCTTGCCCTTCCTCAAGGGCTTCTCGGCTCCATCGGCGGCGAGGACGTGGCCCTCCTCACCACCGCGCGATGGCCTGCGCTTCCGTCGCCGTTCGCGTCGCTCTTCACGGGACGCGGAGGGGGCAGTGTCGGTGGAGGCCGGGGTAGGATTCCTAGGATTCCAAACCCGAGCCTCCTCCTTGCGGGCCACCCGGTCTGCGAGCTTGAAGAGCTCCGTGGTAGTCCGGGGGGCCTTGGATTCGATCTTCTCCAACATGACGTCGTGGCATACGCCACTCCGGAAGGCGAAGATCATTGCATTGTCAGCGATGGAGGGGATGGTGTTGCGTACCTGGCAAAAACGTTGAATGTATTTGCGCAGGGACTCGTCCTCCCCTCGTCGGACCATGTGAAGGTCGGCCTCCACCCCCGGGCGCGGGTATGTGCCCTGGAAGTTGGAGGTGAACTGGCGGCACAGGTCGTCCCAAGAGGTGGCCGCGGGCGAAAGGTTCATTAGCCGGGAGCGAGCCCGGCCCTTGAGCGCCATGGGAAAGAAGTTAGCCATGACGCGCTCGTCACCTCCAGCAGCCTCAATGGTGTGGTGTAGATCTGGAGGAACTCGGTGGGATTGGCCAGAGCCGTCGTATTTCTCCGTAAGGGCCGGCCTAAACTTGCTAGGCCGGCGCACGTTACGGAGGTTAGCGATAAAGGCTGGCGCCGTTGCGGCCGTAGGGCGACATCGGCGCGGGGCCTCATTGGGCGCCGCGGAGCTCCCGCTTGCGGCTGGGCCATTACGGCCGCTCGCCGTCCGCCGACGGGCTCCATTTGCGGTGGGGCCGCTGCGGCCGCCTGCCGAGTGGTGGCGTCTCCCGACGAGGAGGCGCAGTCCGGCGCCCACCCTAAGCGGCGCTCGTCTCGGCGCTGCTCGATGCGGAGGCGGGCGTCGCGCCACTGCGTACGGCGGGTCCCGGGCGGTTCCGGTTGGGCTGCCGCTGAGAGGCTCCCCTCCGCCCTTGTAGCAGCCGCTGCCCTTCAAGCCCATCGCCAGGAGGTAGAGCTTACCGCGACGCGTGTGAACCGCGCGGTTGGCGGGTGGAGAAAGCGAGGTCGGCGGCCGGTGGCGGCAGGCCGTGCCTACGAGCTTCGCCACGTCGTCGAACCACCTCTTAGCGTTGGATCCCTCGCCAGGGGTGACCGGAGGGTGGCGCAAAAGAGCTTCTGCCACCTGCAGGGCACCCTCAGGAGTGCCAAACTCCAGGCGGCGATAGACGTCGCCTCGGCGGGGCTCGCCGGTACGCCCGCTAGGGCGCGGTCTGGGTCCCGTAGGGGCGTTGTCAGCCCTGCGGGATGCATGGGCCCCTCCGTCCTCAACCGCCGCTTCAGCGGGGGACAGAGGGGATGGCGCGGGCGCTGCTGCCGCCGTCGCCACCAGTGGTGGTGAGGAAGCAAAGAACCTTCCCTCCTCGAGCGGAGGTGGCGGAAGTTGGGGCTGTGCCTGCCTGCATCGACTTCTTCCACCGCCTCGTTGGCCAGGTCACGCTCGCGCGTAGCGAGTGAGCCTGATGCGGAGCGTAGGACGCGGCCGTGGACCATGGCGGGGTCGGCGAGAGAGGATTCCCGCCAGAAAATAAGAGGAGTGTAGGAGTTTAAATCAAAATGCAGTGCGCTCCCCTACCTGGCGCGCCAGCTGTCGATGTCGTAGATTGACACGCAGGGATCCGGAGGACCCCCTTTTTTGGTTCGGCATGGGGAGCGGTGTATCCTGATTTAAACTCGCAGAAAGAATGAGATAATGCAGGGGTGGCGGGAAGAAGAGGTTAAAATTGCAGAGACACGGGGGTTATACAGGTTCGTGCCACCGGCGTGGTGTAATACCCTACTCCTGTTTATATGTAGTATATGGGGCAAGTTGCCAAGAACAATGGGAATGCTCCCCTCCCTTAGGCTCAGCGGTGGATGAGAGATTTCTACGGGCTAGCTGGAGAGGCAGAACCTGGAGCAGAACCTATCTTTTTCGGAACCCCCTCTATGACGGACTTGGGTCTCCTTTTATAGGATAAAGAAACACCACAGTAGCCCTAGCCTCTCTCTCCTCCACTCCACGTGAGGGAGTAGTTTTTATCTTGTCTTGTCGAAGAAGCCATTCCATTCCTACTCCTTCCTGTTTGCCGCGTCATGGAAAGCGAAAAAGTAGTAGTCGTCGTGGTAGCCATGCCGCTGACGTGATGATGGTTTGCCTACTCGGTCCAACGGGGCCCACTGGTCAGAGGCCCATCTCGCGGATAGGCGCTGGCATTGTGCCTCCTGCGCTCGCACTCTCTCTCCCACGCAGCCGCCCAATACATTAAATGCGACTGGATAGGGCGTGAGGGGGGCGTGCGCGGAGTGGGTGCGCGATCATACCGCGGTCTTAGTCAAAGACTTTTAGCCCCCTTTGCATGGTGATAGACAAGAAAGGGGTGATGATGGGTGCAACTGACAGCCGCGCCTCACATCGCATTGAATGCGGCGAGGCAGGCGCTCAGCTCCCCTCCATTTGAGCATTAAATGGGTTGGTTGGTAGTTGGACTCGCCCCTCTCTCAGAGAGGTGCGGGATGAAGGATGGGGGTCCGGGTGATCCCGGACCCCGCCGTTTGGGAGTATGGTGGCCTCCGGGCAGCCTCCGGGCCAGCCCCTTCTGGGGCGGCCACGTGGCCGCCCGTGGCCGAGACTCGCCTAAGCCTTTCAGGGCATAACTTTAACGCTCCTTGATGGACAAGGGAGCCTTCCTTTTTCTCAAATGCCATGCCCCCGACATACCCCGGGGCCCATATCACCGATAGTAGCCCCCGCGCGTTGACTGGGGCCGAGTCAGGCTCGGGCGCGGTTGACACCATTTCCTTGAGCGTGTGGGCCCGGGCATTTGGCGCTTTTGCTATGGCAGGTGGCCGGTACGCGACAACTGATGTCGCACCAGGCCAAGCTTTTCCTTAGGACGGGGGGCGAGTTTGTTTGGGCCACGCGCACGGGGGCCCATTCAAACCGCCTAGCACTCTCCGTCCCGCGTAGTGCGCCTGGCGGGCGCGGAACCCCAGGCGGCACGAAATCCGAATGGCGCGGGAACCCAAGGAGATGCGAAAATCAAAAGGGCGCGGAGCCGAGAGGGCGCTTCGCGTGGTAGTGGGGCGAATTTAATGCCGTGGAATCCAATGTATCCAGCAATGGCAGAACCTTAGATCTGCTTCTGGAATCGTTGAGGATCAGCCGGGGAGGGAACCTCCTTTTTTTTAGAACCCGCTCTATGATGGACTTGGGTCTCCTTTTATAGTGTAAGGGGACACCACAATAGTCATGGTTTTCTCTACTCGAGCGGTTCTTGTCCTGTCTTGTCGGAGAAGCTACCCCTATCTTTGTTCCTGTTACCGCGTCACGGGAGTTGGTGGAGAAAAACGGACGTCGTGGCTGCGATGCTGCTGACGTGAGGATGGCCAGCCTACTACCCCAATGGGGCCTTTCGGTCAGTGGCCCTTCACCTGGAGAGGCATCGACGCGACGCCCCCAGCGCACATATTCTCTCTCCCACGCGGCCGCCCAACGCGTTTAATGCGACTGGACGGGACGTAAAGGGAGGCGTGCGTGGAGTGATCGCGCAGTCATACCGCGGTCGCCGTCAAAGATTTTATACCCCATATCTCTCGAGACGGGCAAAAAGGGTGATGATGAGAGCGGCTGACAGACGCGCCTCACATCGCAATAAATGCGACGGGATAGGCGTCTAGCCTCTCCCTTAGGCATTAAATGTGGTGGTTGGCAGTTGGCGGTTGGACTCACCCCTCTCTCGGAGAGGTGCGGGGTGAAGGACGGGGGGTCCGGGTGATCCCAGACCCTGACGTCTGGGGGAGCGGTGGCCTCCGGGCAGCCCCCGAGCCGAGCCCCTTTTAGGATGGCCACGTGGCCGCCCGTGGCCCGGACCCGCTTGAGCCGTCCAGGATATATTTTTGGCGCGTCTTGGTGAGCGAAGGCGTCTTACTTCTTCAGATATCGCATCCTCGACATACCTCCGGGCCATATCACCGACATAAGTAATAAGGTCACTTGTTCGTGGGGACATGTTTTTCCGTCGAATACAAAATCCTCATCAATTTCCTTCGCGAGCATTAACGGAGTCTCAAGCACGCTCCACTCATCTCGGTCCACTGAAGACCGCGTCCATCCGTGAATTCCTCCGTGCAGTCCCACTCCCACCCCACCCTCCCCTCTCCTCCTTATTCCCCACCCCGTCCCGATCCCCAAACCCCTACCATTCCCCGCAGCGCGGAGCCGCCGCCGCTTTCCCCCACCCCGCAGACCATTCGGAAAACCTAGATCCGAGCCTCCCCCGGCGGCGGCTATGGCGACCCGCCGGGCCCTCACCTCCGTCCTCCGCTCCGTCTCCCGCCTCCGCGCCACCTCCCCATCCCCGTGCCCGCGCCGCGCGCCGCTCCACCACCGCCCGTCCCCCGCGGGCTTCCTCCTGAACCGCGCCGCCGCCTACGCGTCGTCCGCCGCGGCCCAGGCAGCCCCTGCGCCTCCCCCCGCGTCGGGCAAGGTCACTGGGGGTGGCAAGATCACCGATGAGTTCACGGGCGCCGGCGCCGTCGGGCAGGTGTGCCAGGTGATTGGTGCCGTCGTGGACGTGCGGTTCGACGAGGGCCTGCCCCCGATCCTGACCGCGTTGGAGGTGCTCGACCACAACATCCGCCTCGTGCTCGAGGTGGCGCAGCATCTCGGGGAGAACATGGTGCGCACCATCGCCATGGACGGGACTGAGGGGCTCGTTCGCGGCCAGCGCGTGCTCAACACCGGCTCTCCCATCACTGTACTGTCCTCCCCTCTTGTTCCCTATTCCTCACTATGGTTGAAACTGTTTTTTCGGATCAAATCTGACTGAATGACAGGCTAGTAGTCGGTAGATTTGATCTAGATGTACGGATCCGTGTATTGATTAGTGCATGCTCACCTTACAGATCTGCGACTATAGTTTGTTGACGAATACATGCCCTGATTTCGTGTGGATTCACCTATCAAATGACAAATGGCGAGGCCACAAGTGCAAACTGACTCTTACTAACATAATGCTGTCACAATTTTTCTATGTTCAAATGCTGTCCCGTAGATTCATTTTTCCATTCCATTCATGTCATTTGGAGATGGAGAAAACATTTACCGTTTGATAGTTTGGTAAAGGTACTGCCCTGATGGGTATTTTCCCTATCGTCTCTATGGTCCCAGAATCACACAAATCAAGGAAGGGCCTTCTGTTATTTTGGGTGTGGGGGCTTTATGAAAGGAGGGTTTAGAGAGAAAATGCATGTGACCCAATGTAGGTTCCAAAACCCAAAATGTGCTATGGGATAATGGGAAGTCCAAAAGTTTCTTTTGAAATAAAGTTAAAGTTATGATGTGAAGTTAAAGTTATATTGTGTTTCCTGAGAAACTTGGAAAGCTTAAGATTACGTGATAGGGTAACACCTTATTTTTTTTGCTTACAAATATTGGGGTTTACATTATAAGTTCTGTCACTCTGCGATTGGTTACTTTATAATGTGTCAAATCAAAGATCATTTGTTATTACCTGTGATAAAAGGCATCTGTCATAACCTGTTAATATATATTGTCCCTGAACTTAGATGTTGTCATCGCAGTATAACCATCTTTGATCTAAACCACGTTCTTTTTTTTGTCTGTTTTAGGTTCCTGTTGGTAGGGCCACACTTGGGCGTATTATGAATGTCATCGGTGAGCCTATTGATGAGAAGGGAGATATCAGTAAGTCTAAATGACATCCATTTCTATATTGTAGCTGTATGTATGCATCTTCAAAAACTTGGCGGCTATTTTCTTCCTTGTGATCTTTCGTTACTGATTTACCTTTCTTTGCCACAGCGACAAACCACTTCCTCCCTATCCATCGTGAAGCCCCTGCTTTTGTTGAGCAAGCTACAGAGCAACAGATTCTTGTTACGGGGATTAAGGTACACTGATTTCTGTCTCTTCTGAAATGACTTTCTTAAACCCTAAGTTGCCTAGTTGGTTAGGTTTCTTAATTGTCAAGAGGCATTCCTTTTGTACCCTTTTGTCTTACACAAGGATTGCACTTTTATCAGGTTGTGGATCTCCTTGCACCCTATCAAAGAGGTGGTAAAATTGGTCTCTTCGGTGGTGCAGGGGTGGGCAAAACTGTACTTATTATGGAGTTGATCAACAATGTTGCGAAGGCTCATGGTTTGCTTTTTACAGAGCTTGATGGATATATCCAAAGTCTTGTGCTTTGCATTGCCTTATCTGGTTGATTTGTTTATTTTAGGTGGTTTCTCTGTCTTTGCTGGTGTTGGAGAACGTACTCGTGAGGGTAATGACTTGTACAGGGAAATGATCGAGAGTGGTGTGATTAAGCTTGGTGACAAGCAGGTAAATAATTCACATTTCAAATAGGATATCACTATCTATTTTCTCTTTAATGAGATTTCTCCTCATGAGGTAGTATTTTCCTTTGGCAGAGTGAGAGCAAATGTGCTCTTGTCTACGGGCAAATGAATGAGCCCCCGGGTGCTCGTGCTCGTGTTGGACTGACTGGTTTGACTGTTGCCGAGCATTTCCGTGATGCTGAAGGGCAGGATGTGCTTCTCTTCATTGATAACATTTTCCGTTTCACTCAGGTATGTTTTGTGAGACCCTTCTGCTATCTCGTTCTGGCAATACTAGCAATGGTATTCGGTAGTTGATGCGCACATTCTTTTTGTTGATGTGTACTATTACGCCTGACAAGGCTGTTCATTTGATTATTCTGTATTAGGCAAACTCTGAGGTGTCTGCCCTGCTTGGACGTATCCCATCTGCTGTGGGATACCAGCCAACCCTTGCTACTGATCTTGGAGGACTGCAGGAGCGGATTACCACCACAAAGAAGGGTTCTATCACATCTGTTCAAGCTATTTATGTGCCTGCTGATGACTTGACAGATCCTGCCCCTGCTACTACATTTGCCCATCTTGATGCTACCACTGTGTTGTCACGACAGGTATGCCTACCTAATATCTCTTTACAATCTAAAATATTAACATCTCTGTTATAAATGGATTTATTTGTGCTGGATATGCAGATTTCTGAGCTTGGTATTTATCCTGCTGTCGATCCTTTGGATTCCACATCCAGAATGTTGTCTCCCCATGTACTTGGTGAGGACCACTACAACACAGCTCGTGGTGTTCAGAAGGTTCTTCAGAATTACAAGAATCTTCAAGATATTATTGCCATTCTGGGAATGGACGAGCTCAGTGAAGATGATAAGTTGACGGTTGCTCGTGCTAGGAAGATTCAGCGGTTCCTTAGCCAGCCCTTCCACGTTGCCGAAGTTTTCACGGGTGCACCTGGAAAGTATGTCGAGCTGAAGGAGAGCGTTCAAAGTTTCCAGGTATGTATTTTGACCGTTGTTTATTCCCCTTCGGAATAGCATTTTTTTACTGACACTTGCTGGATGTAGCCTAACACAGATGAACTCATGTTATGATCATAGGAGATAAAGCCGAATGGGGCATAGAAATCAAATTTTACCTGCTATTCAGCTATGCTAACTGGACAATATTTATCAAGCACTGTATCATCTTCTTCCTAAGTCAATGGTGATGTGGCTGCAATATACTCCACAAGGCAGCAGCAGCATATTGCTGCCATATAAAAAGTAATAGAAAGTAGAAGCACTAACACTACCACTCTGTGAATTTGTGTTGAACATTACCCAGTACATTTGGCCATTTTCTGATAAGTGATGAGCTAAACATGTGTCTAAAAAGCAATATGTTTTGCTATACTTGTCTCAAATGATGCATTGTCTTTTTTTTTTTTGGCTGGAGCCCTGCAAAATGATTACTACAATGGTTACTTTTTTTCCAAGCATTCATATGATCATGACTTTCATCTTGTTCAGTCTACATTTCTACCGAGTAATGCATTTTCTCTACATGTCACAGGGTGTATTGGATGGGAAGTATGATGACCTTCCGGAGCAGTCGTTCTACATGGTTGGAGGAATCGATGAGGTCATTGCCAAGGCAGAGAAGATTGCCAAGGAATCCGCTTAATAAGCGGTGCAATTTTTAACATTTGGAGCTCAACATGTTGTGCCTATTATGTCTGTTAGCCAGGACATGTACTTACATGCAGGAGGCCCGGCCCTGCTGATCGATGTTTTTTACCCTCCACTTTTTTCCAAATAAGGATTTGCAGTGACCTATTTGTTTGGCTTACTGCCCTTCAAGGAAGAATCGAGTTCTCTTTTTGTGTGATCCATGTGCGGCTAGCCCGTGAACTTGTTACTTCTTGGTGAAAACACTCAAGTATGGTCTCCCATACTAGCACCCTCATAGTTATACAACATGTTTTGAGAGCCGACATATCGCATATTCGCAATTTGGGTTAAAAATTTTTAACCAGTAATTTTGAAATTTCGATATTCATTTGTCATTGGGTGGATATGGTGATTCACTTTTTTTAAAAAAAAGTATTGGTTGAAGGGATAAAGGTGAATTTGGTGGATCAATTTTTTGTTTGGTTGGAGGGAGTAGGATGGATGAGTAGATGTGGTCACCTCTAAGAGAGATGGTGAGTATACCCCATCAAATTTATATATACTACAAATCACAAATTCATACACACACACACATAAAAAAGAAAAGAAGGCCTTCAACTTGTCGCCGCTGCATCTGGCTTTCGAGCTCGCTCTCGCCTCCGGTCTTCGGGCTCGTCTCCACCCTCTTTTCTCGCATCGGCCGCAGCGAATTGTCGTCGACATTGCCGCGTCGTCCCCGTCGTCACACTCGTCTCCCGCGTTGGATATCTGGGCTTGCCGCTGTCCCCTTCTCCTACCGACGCTGCGCTCACCGCCTGCACCGAGCGTCGCAGCGAATCATCGTCTCATCGTCGTCATTGCCACTACGGATCGCACCGATCACCTCTCCATGGGGTGACGCGACCGCTCATCTCGCTCGCCCGGTCACACGAACTGTCGCATCGGGGCGATTTGGCCAGAGCTAGCCATCCGACATTTGAGAGGAATATTTCCCTGTGAGTCGTCCTATCCCACTCTCGCCCACCAACCAACACCCTCTCCCTCCCCCAAAAAAAAAGGGCCGCCGTCCTATCCATCCAAACCCCCATCTACACACACCCATAGATAACCCCGATCAACCTTGGGTGTGCTTGACAGGAGTAGTGTTTGTTGACAAAATTCATGCCCGACCGATGATGCTAAATCTGTGTTGACGTGAGCTATATCGACAAACATAATGGCCTAGGAGATCTGCTTAGGTCTAGCGCAGGTCCTGAATTTCGATAAGATGCGGGCGTGCTAGTCAGATTGATCCGACAACTGACAAGATAAAAATATGTTGATGGCTAAAGTGCCAATCGGCCAATAAGCCGATGTAGCGATAAAACGAAGCCTGGGTCCCGTTGAGCGATCCAAAAGATACGTGTTAACCGATAGCTGATAGCTTGATGTAGAATCAGCCGATAGCATGATAGCCATTATCCAATAGTTATTGATGTCAGCCGAAAGCCGATGTAGCAATACTAACCGATGTCGATATGGTTTTGAACGATCGGTTATATGTTTGATGTAGATTGTGATACTTAGATAAATAATGATATAAAGACAACCGACTGATGATAATATAATCCAATGCAAACCAATCGACCAAAAATAATATTATAGAATAAATGTTGATCCGATAATTAAAGCACCCATCGACTAGTAATTCGATGTCATTAAATCTAAATGATTAAGTGATAAATGAAACCTTTGCTGCAATTGGCTAAAACTAACTTGTATATAATACTTATAAGCTGATGCAACGCTTAAATAATATCTAGATATCTCATCAACTGAAACCCCAATGAAACAATGATTGATGTCCACTAACTTAAATAAATCTAACTTACAACCATAACATCATATGTCGAATCTAACCGATGCAACATAAGGTTGATAATTGCCTGATAAATTTAAACCAACCGATGTGACACTGATCAAAGTGATGATGTATTAAATTTAACCAAGACAGTAAAATCATCAAAGAGAAATCTAACACATCAAATAAGATCAGCTAAACTTTCGATGAAACATTAGCCTAAATCTATCGGCTTAACAAGACTTAGATTATCAATAAAACCTAGTAGATTTGACCTAACCGATGCAGCACGAGATTGTATATGATAATCTAACACTCAATGGATCGATAAATCTGTCTAATGTGATGAATATAACAAATATATCTAAAGTGACATTATGTTTAAAGAAATATCAACTTAATTAGAATATCGGACCTAATTGAGAAAATCCTGACTAAGCCGAGGTAACTATAAATAGCAATGAAACTAAGGATGGAGATGACATATCAGAGAGCCAAAACTTGCATCGAACCGATTAGAATATTGAACTCAACCGAGAAAGTCATAGCCATGCCAGCGCAAACGAAGACGATGGAACTCACTTTTTGCCGGGGGTCGAACTCAATCGATGCACCTCATGAGCAAAAATAAGAACTCGTCAAAATAAAACCTCATAAGAGGATGACGATACGCCAAAAATAGATTTGTATATTGATATGTGAAGATGATTTACAAAAATCTCGAGTGTATATATTTATACTCATGGGTAGATATTAGTTCTTATTGGACACGATACAAACTTTTTTAAAGATAAAGTAAAAGATACAAATCCTAATCGGACTCTAAACAATATTTCCTAAAAAACAAATTGTCTCTGCCTAATTAATAGATAAATTATCATGTCACATCCTTTTTAAACTCAGCCTCTTCTAGATAGACTTTCTTTAAAACCAAATCTATTAAGAATCCGACTGCTGGTGACTGATAATTTTCATTGGTCAATTCGAGGACTCTGAAACCGATACTTACTTTAGGTTGATGATGACTTCGGGGCTTAGTAAATTTTAACGTTAACAGTGTCAGGTTAACAGAGATATTTAACCATTTGTCACATTAACGATTAACTATTTGTCATTGACACATACGACATAGATACATGACGATTTTTATGTCATTGACATATGGATAGTAAATAGTTAAACATCAAATTAAAAAAGCCAAATAGTTAAATGCCCTCAGGTTAAAGGGCTTTAAATCCCGAGACATACAGGCCTAAGAAAATTGGATTGATCTTGAGCATAGAGAATTAGAGATTGTCCTGGTACCCAAAAATAGAACAGGAAATTTATGCCTCCGTGTCTAACACAAAATTCGATTGACACCTTGGCTAGCGAAACGGGTCCCACCTGTCAGTACACCTTGTCCCGTATCCCTCCCACGTGTCCCATTCGGTCATTCTGCCCTGCTCCTGCGCCCGGGAGGCCGTAGCAGCTCAATCGCAACCGTCCAATTCAAAACGTAGGCCCGTAGATGCGATCGCTGCGGAGCCGGCCCAATAAAGGCTCCCCCGCTAACGTCTCTCTGCGGCTGTCCCCTTCCCCCGGATCCCTTCGAATTCTGAAATCCCCAAATTCTTCTCCACCCTTGCCTCTCCTCCCCCTACAGTATTTCAAAACATTTCAAATCACACTCCACTCTCCGTCTCTCCTCCTCTCCTCCCCCTCCCGCATCTGAGGCTCCGATCGCCGGCGACCCCAGCCAGAATCCGCCGCGCTGTATCGCCCTCCCCGCCCGCCGCCCGCTCGACGAGACCGCGCCGAGCGGCGAAGAGGTAAGAAGCCTCCCTCGGATCGTAGCGTCTCTCGTGCGGTTTACTCGCCCTCGAAACCCTAGGCCTAGTCGCGATCCCCGCGTTCCTGCTCTTCGCAGCCTGCGTGCCGCGTGCGGCGTGCTCGCTGCGGGTTACTGACGCAACGCGGCGGCGGCGGCAGTGCGGTGGGTGTTTCGCTGAGGAAGTTGGGTTTGATGTCTGTGACCGCTCTGCAGGCCTTCTGTTCTTCGCTCCTCGCGATGAGTAGCGCGGTGAAGGACCAGCTCCACCAGATGTCAACGACATGTGATTCGCTCCTACTGGAGCTCAATGTATGTCTTATCTCGCCGATTCCGCCATTTCCCCGCTACTCGTGCTGGTTCTGGCATGGCAGTGGCGAATTTATGGGGGTTTTGTTTCCTTTCTGTTTCAGGTGATTTGGGATGAGGTGGGTGAGCCCGACACGGCGAGGGACAGGATGCTGCTGGAACTGGAGCAGGAGTGCCTGGAGGTATACAGGAGGAAGGTTGACCTGGCGAACCGGAGCCGGGCCCAGCTGCGGCAGGCCATCGCCGAGGCAGAGGCAGAGCTCGCCTCCATCTGTTCAGCCATGGGCGAGCCGCCCATTCACGTTAGACAGGTTTGTTTCTGGCTCCACCGATGGCTGTGAAAGAGGTATTGCATGGTTGGATCAAAAGATGGAAATTGAATTCCTGTGGAACAGTACTGATTGGCGATGGAAGAAAAGGAAGATTTAGTAGAGAACCAAAAGCTACGATTTCTGTTGTAAGATTATACTACTGCTGCGTGCATTGTTGATCTGATGGAGCTAAACCGTGTGGAACTCCATCAGCAGTTAATATTTTTCTAACTGATTAGTACTAGTGTATCATTTCTTTCTCACTTTTATTAACGATTTTATGCCCAGTTACTGTGGTAGTGATCTCATGAGCTATACGCTCCATCGTTTCTATACTTTTTACTGCTGTTCCCATGCATTAACAATTTAGGATATGTGTTTTGTAAAACTTTATTTGTTTCATTCAGTTTGAATCAATTCAGTATGAATTTTATATATATATATATATATATATATAGAGAGAGAGAGAGAGAGAGATGGGCTACTGTGTGGCGCGCGCACAGCCTCATCCGTGTGGCATGGCCGAATCTCTAATTTGAAAACTCAAATTGAAAATCCAAACCGTTCAAATTGTTCTACATATTAATATCGCCTTGTATACCAAATTTTACATTTTTTTGAATTTTTTTACTATTTTATCAGATAGGTTAAAGATGCAATAAAATAGATACTCCAGAAATCGTTGGATTAATGCATCTTTGACTTATCTGATAAAATAGTAAAAAGATTCAAAAAAATGTAAAATTTGGTATATAAAACGATATTAATATGTAGAATAATTTGAACGGTTCGGATTTTCAATTTGAGTTTTTCAAATTAGAGATTTGGCCATGCCACACGGATGGGGCTGTGCGGCGCGCCACACAGTAGCCCATCTCTCTATATATATACACAGACACACTGTTTTACTGGCAGCATGACTAATTTACTGCTTGAAGTATGTTTTATTTGTTGAATCCATTGTACCTGCAAGGCACTTGAAGTCTGCTTGAATGTAGATTTTAGCACTTCCTCAGTCATTCATGCTGTGACATACATTTTTCATCTGTAAATTTGGCAGTCAAATCAGAAGCTTCTTGGCTTAAGGGAGGAGTTGAATGCAATTATTCCGTATTTGGAGGAGATGAAAAATAAAAAGGTCGAAAGATGGAACCAGTTTGTTCATGTCATAGAGCAGATTAAGAAGATTTCGTCCGAAATAAGGCCAGCCGATTTTGCTCCCTTTAAAGTTCCTGTTGATCAGTCTGATCTGTCATTAAGAAAGCTTGATGAGTTGACGAAGGACCTGGAATCCCTTCAGAAGGAGAAGGTCATCATCACCACTACCATCTTTATCTATTTTCACCAGTCATGTTGTTACCGTGTCTCTATCTATCAAGAGTCCTTTTCGTTTCTTGTATAAAAACTCACAATGCCATATACATGTTTTTTTCTAACAGAGCGATCGGCTAAAGCAAGTGATAGAACATTTGAATTCTTTGCATTCCTTATGTGAGGTGCTTGGCATAGACTTCAAGCAAACAGTATATGAGGTGCACCCTAGCTTGGATGAAGCTGAAGGATCAAAGAACCTGAGCAACACTACAATTGAGAGGCTTGCTGCTGCTGTAAACAGATTGCGTGAAATGAAGATCCAAAGAATGCAAAAGGTCAGCATTGCCTGTACCATTGTTGAAACATCAAAGAGCGCATTCAGTCTTTAACTTGGTTAATCTGATTCTGGCAGCTTCAAGATTTTGCTTCTAGCATGCTCGAGCTATGGAATCTCATGGATACTCCAGTTGAAGAGCAACAGATGTTCCAAAATATAACATGCAATATTGCTGCTTCAGAACAAGAGATGACTGAACCCAACACCCTCTCTGCAGATTTCCTGAATTATGTAATTTGTTGTCGCAGATATTGCAGAAGCGTCTATGTTCCAATTGTGTTATATTTTATTAAGATATGAATGTTCATCGACTATACTTATAACTGTAGGTGGAATCTGAGGTGTTAAGGCTTGAACAACTGAAAGCAAGTAAGATGAAAGATCTTGTTTTAAAAAAGAAAGCAGAACTTGAAGAGCATAGAAGACGTGCTCATCTAGTTGGCGAGGAAGGTTATGCAGCGGAGTTTAGCATTGAAGCTATTGAAGCTGGTAAGATACTCTCCTGCCTTACTGCCTTCGATTGTACCTGACAAGTGCATACCAGACAGAGTTCTTATACCTGATCTGTGTTTTATTTCTGTTCGCAGGAGCTATTGATCCCTCACTAGTACTTGAACAAATTGAAGCTCACATTGCAACAGTGAAAGAGGAAGCTTTTAGCCGGAAGGATATTCTTGAGAAAGTTGAAAGATGGCAAAATGCTTGTGAAGAGGAAGCCTGGCTGGAAGATTACAACAAAGTATGAATGCCAGCTGAAGTTATATCCAATCACCTTTGTATATTTGTTTAGCAAATAATGTGATACTGATATTTCCTTGGCTTTGGCTTTTTTAGGATGATAATCGTTACAATGCTGGGAGGGGAGCACATCTAACACTAAAGAGGGCTGAAAAGGCTCGTATTTTGGTCAACAAAATTCCTGGTAATGTTACTCAATGATTTATGTGTTTGGAACTTCTTGATCAAGTGCATATTTAATTTACAATTTTAACTCTTGTCATTACTGCAATCTGATATCCTGCTGATTTGTGCTGAGCAGGAATGGTAGATGTTTTGAGAACAAAAATTGTTGCATGGCAAAATGAACGAGGACAGGAGGAATTCACATATGATGGTGTAGGTTTTCTTACTCTTGCACATTACATCGATTGGGTCTATTTTTGTTTCTTTCTGAAGTGCCTTGCATGCAATACTTACAGGTTAGTCTTTTGTCAATGCTTGAAGAATATATGATCGTTCGTCAGGAGAAAGAGCAAGAGAAGAAGAGACAAAGGGTATTATGCTATTCCATACTCCCTCCGTCCCATATTAAGTTCATTTTTGGCTCATCTCATTTTGTCCCAAAATAGGTTCATTTTTTGAGTAATCATTGCATCAGAGTCTGTGAAAGTAAAAAATAATTGTATTGGTATGTGTGGGATAGATGAAAAAAACATTTATCTATTGTCTAAATCATCTGTTTCACCTTCTGTGAATACGCTCTAATACTTGAATATAACCTGCAGGATCAGAAGAAGCTCCAGGATCAGCTCAAAGCGGAGCAGGAAGCTTTGTACGGATCAAAACCCAGTCCATCCAAGCCCCTAAGTACAAAGAAGGCACCTAGACACTCTATGGGTGGTGCAAACCGAAGGTTATCTCTTGGTGGAGCCACCTTGCAACCCCCAAAGACTGATATACTGCATTCAAAGTCTGTTCGTGCTGCCAAGAAAACTGAAGAAATTGGCACTTTGTCCCCTAGTAAGCCCCTACTAGCTATCATCTGTAGATATGCTTCTTATTCCTCTAATTTTCACTTGAACATATGTCTAACGCAAGCAAACAATTTCAGGTAGTAGAGGTTTGGACATTGCCGGATTGCCTATCAAGAAGTTGTCTTTCAATGCCAGTACTCTACGTGAGACGGAGACACCTCGTAAACCTTTTGCTCAGATCACACCAGGAAACAGTGTGTCGTCGACGCCTATGCGGCCTATCACCAATAACACCGAGGATGATGAGAACAGGACTCCGAAGACATTTACAGCACTGAATCCTAAGACTCCGATGACTATCACGGCTCCAATGCAGATGGCAATGACTCCCGCTCTGGCCAACAAGGTTTCAGCAACTCCAGTCTCCCTTGTTTACGACAAGCCAGAGGTAACATTGCAGGAGGACATCGAGTACTCCTTTGAAGAAAGGCGGCTCGCCATCTATCTGGCCAGACAAATGGCTTAACTGTTGATCAATTTATGTACGTAGTTGAAACCTGACTGCATTTTCTTGTCGGAGGCCATTGCGTATGTTGGTCGACAATAGTCGGCCTTTCCAGTAGGACTATTCTGATTTACTGCAATTGTTTTAATGTTTTCTACAACCGGTAAAACAGCTCTATACGTTAGATTGTCAGTACAGCTTTCTCGGCACCACGAAACATTTCTGTTCTCTTTGATGAATATTTTTGTCGTGGATAGTACTGTTACATATACTGTCCACCAACTTGGATAAGTATGGTAGGCTCCGTTTGGTTACTTCGTCCGTTTACATCGAATACTATTTTAAAATATTAAATATAAATTATTTTTAAAAAAATCATTTATAATCCGTGGATTATTTGTGAAACTAATCTAATGAAATTTGACGACGTGATGTTACAGTAAAGATTTGCTAATTATAAATTAATTATTCTTAATAGATTTATCTTACAAATAATCCATAATTATTTTTATAATAATTAGTTGATTTAACACGGACTAAAAACTAACGCCACTTAAGTACGGGAGCTATTGTAAAAAGGATCGGTAGTCTAGCTTGCACCGTGAGGTCCATCAGTTTTCTATTCGTTTGTCCAACTGACTCCATGAAAGTCTTCTAGACATGGGATGGGAAGCTAAAGCTATCGTATCGCTCGGGCGAACATGATGTGTGCTGTGCCAGTGTGCCACTCTCGACTCTCGAGTGAGCAGACCACCAAAAAGTCTGACTTGACTGACTGACCCCAGCAACCAACAAACAGGCCAGCCATTTTCACCCCATATTTTGTCCCAAAACGCTTCCGCACCACCGTCAAGCCTCCAACCAAAACCAAAACGCTACGTAACACCCATCAACACCATGAAATCACTGCCCCGGTGCCCCCCAGTGCACCGCCCGTGCTTTTCAGCCACCCGCACGACAGAAGAGCTGCCTTGCAATTCCGGCTAGAGCCAGCGGCCGCACGTACGACACAGTACACCACCCGCCGCGCCACGTGACCCGCGAGCCCGCGGGCGATGGCCGGCGGGGCACAACCGCACAAGCACAACGCACGCTCGCCTGCACGCATAATGCCGCCCAGGCGCGCGGGCGGGCGCGGCATGTGCGCGCGGCCCTGCCCCGGTGTCATGCGCTAGCCCCGTTGCAACTTGCAAGTCTCCCCCATGCGTGCGGCTTCCGGGCGGCTTCGTCGGTGACATTATCTGTGGCTGTGTGGACTTGTGGAGGAGATGTATTGCGCTGCATCACTCATCGTCGATACATGTTACGGTTGGATCATGTGCACGTTTTTGGTGATGATGATGATGATGATGAGGCCCGGAGGGACCGGAGTGGAGCCAATGCCTGCACCCTCTTCCGGGGTCAAGCTGCGTGTCCCCCCTTAACATCGCACACTAATCAGCTGGGCTTGTTTCGCACTGGACTGTCACTGTCGCTGTCTGCGTCCTACCGTTTGGCTACAGGTCGTACAGCCTTGTACTACCTGGAATTTGTAGGCGCGACTTCGTGGTGCAGTGAAAGGGAAAATGGTGACGAACGATGAACTAGTGTCCTGTTGATGAAAACTGCGTGCTGCTTACTCAAAGTTGACGGGCGCGGTACAAGCAAGTTCTGGGTCATTTATCGAGCTGGTCAAGTGTGCTCTAGCTATGCCACATCATCCAAAGTACTAAGGCCACACACGATCTATCAAATGTCCATGCATATGCGCGTCATATCAGCAATGCCTTCTTTGTTGAATCACTGAGGGTTCACATATTTAGACCTAAGTTTCCAAAATCCCCCAAATTTGGGTTATTTGAGCTGCTTTTTTTTAAAAAAAATTAGCAATCTTCAAAATTTCAAGAGTATTTACTTGAAATTTTGGAATTTCGGTCCACCCCGAAATGAATATGCATACCAAACAGTAAACCCTGCACCTTTACTCACTTAAATCTTTCGAGATATCACAAAAATTCCTGCGCTTCAAACAAACCTACATGTTGTTCCGGTGGTTCATGCAAAGAAAGAGAATGGTTAAGTTCAATCCATTTATCCATTAAATCTATTCATAAATTTGCTCCAATGAATTATTAGGATCGCTCCAAAAATATAAATGGATCAAACGGACCAAAACATTATAACCTAGGTTTAAAGGGTTAAACCCAAAATAACTTTATATGTATAAATATACAAAATTATTTCTCTATATAATGAATTTCTATAAAATTTAACTAAATTTAATAAATTTTCATAATATGAACGCGAGTTTAAAAATTTGGGTCCAAATTTTATACATATTGAACTATAATTTTTGGTCTTAGTAATGTATCATAGACCCCGCATGTATAAATGGCTTAAAATTTGTATAAAGTTATTTCTCTGTACAATAAATCATTCCTATAAAATTCAACGTTTAAAAATTTTGAGTCCGAGTTTTAAACATATGTAATATGAGTTTTTTTCTAATAGTAATGTAGCTGATTCATTTGAATATCCATGGATAACCTATTAATATGATAAACTCATGATAAATTTATTCTATTAAACTATAAATCAACAAACTCATTTTTATTAAAAATGGTTTTGATTTGACATGTATTCTAACTATTCCCATCCTGAGTTCACGCCAAATATATGTCACCTTGCCATCTCATCCGCCCTTGCACATCCATGCAACTTCTTTCACTTTCAGGTGCTTGGGATTTCAGCCAACACACGAGACGGAAAAACGAACCAGCAGATGCCAACACGCGCCATGCGCCTGGTCGAGCCGATCTCGAGTCGGTAGTCAGTTGTCACGTCACCGGCGTACGGCATATGCACCGCACCAAGCACAGCATCGCACCGGACTAGCCGTAGCGTAGCCCTCCCTCCAACCGGACCCGAGCCCCCCCGCCCCGGCGCGCCGTGCTCGGTCGGCCCCACGCGGCCACGCCCTACGCGCAAATCCACTTCGATTCCACACTTCCACAGTTCCACCACCACGACCACGACGCGCCCGCGAATCCACCGAGCCGGCACCCCGGCCGGCACCACGCCACCGCCATCTCACGCAACTTTCCCCTCAAAACACATCTGACACAATAGAAATCACCAACACCCATCGCGCCATCGAACGCCAGTTCGCCGCTGCCCTGCGCCTTTTGCCTCTCACGTCGTCGTACGCGTTTCCGCCAAGCGAAGTCCACGCCACCCGCAACCACAACCATCACGGCATCACCCCCACCTATATATCTCGCGGCCTCGCATTCCACCGCAGCAAGCAGACACACAGACACACACACACACACAGAGTCTCGCATCGCAGTTCACCCTGAACCACAAGCCACACTCTCCTCTGAGAAGCGTAGCCGGCGAGCTCTCGATCCTCCTCGCGCGGCATGGGGAACCACCTGGCGTCGTGCACGATGGCGAGGGTGCCGGGGGCGGCGAGGGGGGCGAAGGTGGTGGTGCCGGACGGCGCGGTGAGGGTGGTGAAGCTGCCGGCGAAGGCGGCGGAGCTGATGCTCGAGGCGCCGGGCCACTTCATCGCGGACGCACGCGCGCTGCGGGCGGGGAGAAGGATCGCGGCGCTCGGCGCCGATGAGGACCTCGAGCTCGGGGGCCTGTACGCCGCATTCCCCATGAAGCGCCTGGGCGCGCCCGCCGCACCGGCGGACATGGCGCGCCTGGCGGCCGCGGTCTCCAGGGAGGCCGCCGCGCGGAGGTCGTCCGCCACGGCCAAGGTGGCGGCCGTCGTGGTGGCGGTGGCGCCGCAGCACGACGCCGCCGCGACGGCCGAGGAGGAAGACGGCGCGCGCCCGAGGCTGGACGAGATGGCCGTGGGCGACGCGGCGGCCGAGGCGGAGATCAGCGAGCTCAAGCAGCGGATCAGCGGCGGCCGCCGGTCGAGGCGGCCGACGTTGGAGACCATCCACGAGGAGAACTACGCGCCAGCAGCAAGATGGTAGTGATAGTTGAATTCAGTAGCCAAGTAGTAACATGCTGGGATGGCACAAGGCCATTTCTCGTAATATTTTTTCTTTCTTTTGAACGCTATGTAAAATATTTCTTTCTTTGGCGCCACCTCTTTTTTCATGTTTTTTTTGAGAGAGGAAAGGGGAACATATATGGAAGAAAAAGCATGGTGGAAAGGTGATTAATGAAATGAAGATATTTGAACACATTTCACTTACTTATGCACTCTGATTCAGTCTGTTTGCAATGAAGAAAATTGCTAAGATCATTTTGATATCTAGGAACTAGTGCATATTTTCTAGAAAAACGAACTACAGGATCCATCTGTTCCATAGTCTTAAATCTTTATTTTTGCTGATCTTGCAAGAAAGAATTCGAAGAATCTCTTCTTCTTTTTTCCCGAAGTATCTAAACCATAGAATATTAGAATAGATTATTGGAATTGTATATTTCTAGATCCAAAGTATCTAATCTAGCGAAATACTATTGATTTTATAGCATAAACCATTTTCTGCAAGGTTGCAATAGTCCAAAAACAGTTTTGTATGTCAGATATTTGTGGGTATTTTCTGCTCCAATCGTCACAAACCATATGGTCAATATCTGAATGGCAAGTTCTGATTTGTTTGGTCAAATCGTATCTCGTGGGCTCATGGGTAACTTGGCAACTTGTTGAGCATAAAAACACACTAATGTTCGGTTCTGTAAGCTAATCCCTTCAACCCAAAAAAGAACTAATGTCAATGTATAATTAATTAAGTATTGATCTACTTATTTTTAAAAATAAATTAATATAATTTTTTAAAACAATTTTTATATTTTTTTAAAAAAACATATCATTTAGCAATTGCTAAATTTAAGAAAATGAGTCGAAAAAGTTTAGAAAAAGAACGCAGCCTAATTCTCTCGAACAGTGGCGGCTATTCTATTGGTATACCAACACAAGTGGCTACTGTTTCATAAGTTAGATTATAACTTGTCCTGTTTAGTTCCAAAATTTGGAGGTAAACTTTACACCAAAAATTTTTTGGTGTAAACTTTACATAGTAGAAGATGTTTGGTTCATGTGTAAAGTTTTTGGCTGTTATAATAAAGACGACAGATTTGTCCCTATTAAATACTTGATTTGCAATAATTGAACTCATGTTTGGATAGCTCCTGTCATTGATCGATGATGTTAAAATTCGAAAGTCCATGAACATGACATCAATAACATCAGATAGGGCACCACAGCATAATCCAAAACTAGAGTAGAGCATGGTAAAATTCCACATAATCGAGTTAAATTTATCAATATTACATGCTAAGATTAGCAATAATATCAACTTGTCAACTTGATGGTTGAGTCTCGTAATGGCATATCTGATCCAAATGCTCAATGAGTAAATGCGCAGAAATGCAGCATACTGGTAATCTTATAACCCACTTCTAAATGATATCAACGGCTCGGTCGATCGACTAAACATTCGCACTAATAGATCAAACGGTTAAAAAACCCACATAATCTGCAACGAACTGACCTTGGCAGTTCCATTTCCTCAGAACGACCACAGCCTGCACAACTCCCCCCAAAAAAGGTCAAACCACAGCTCCAACCAACATACTTCAGTGGTGGTAACTCTCCCTCTCCCTCCTGTCCCGCCGGCATTCTTAGAGCAGAGCTCCCACCACAACGGCAGCCCCCGCCACGGACCACACGACGGGCCTAACTACGGGGCACCCGCACGTCCCGTGCACCATCAACCCCTCCTACACAGCCCCGACCCCGGAGCCGCCCACGCTCGCCTGCACGGGGAAAGACGTCGCAGTCGTCGAGGCCACCGTCCACGGCGACAAGGATGGCGGTGGTGGGCGTCACCAACTCCCAGGCGTCGGGGACGACGGGGTCATTCGGGGAGGAAGACGGCATCGAGCCGGCGTCTTGGGATTGAGTAGGAGGTGCGGGTTAGGAGAGGGGAGCAGCAGTGGGTGGATCGTCGAGTACGGGGATGCCGGGGTGGAGAACGGCGGGGACTGCGACGCCGACGACGGTGGCGGGCAGAGCTGGCCTCTCGTCCATGGTTGCGGTTGCCGTGGCTCACCGGATTCCGCCTCGATTCCGAGTTGCGCGGTCGGGGGATAGGCCGGGGGCGGCGCGGCCGAGGTAGATTTGGGGGCGGCGGGCGGAGTCGGTGCAGCCGAGGAAGCGAGATGGCGAGCGGTGGATCTGGAGGCGGATGGGATGGCTAGCCAGCGGATTGAGCAACGGATTTTGGGAGAGAGCTGGCGCGGTTCCGCGGGGAAAGTGGTTGGGGATGAGAGAGAGTACGACTGGGCGGCGCGGGGTAGGGATGGGATGCACTACTACCGAGAGAAAATTTCGTCTTTTTGGGCCAAAACACTTCCAAATCCAAAATCTTTACCTACCCAATTTACACCCATCTGTTTAGTTAAAAAACCCAAAAAATAACCAAAATTCTACAAGTTTACACATTTTGGATGCAACTAAAATGGGTCTAAAATAAAAAGTAGGTTCTGGAGCAGTATAAATCATTGACCATCATGAGGGGTAGAATGACTCGTGAAGTAGTAGCAAACACGCTTGCCGTGTTCAAGACATACGAACCACTATTGTCTTGTCAGATCAAGATCATAATACAAATGATGCTACTACTATATGCTTAATTCACATCATTTCTTTTTTTTTCTGAACAGCCAAACCAACTGGTTGATTCCAGAAACCGAAGAAATCAATGGCTGATCCTTTTCAGGAAAAGTGGAGAACAGTGTTCTTGGTCGTTCTCTGGTCTACCATATACTCCTTTCCAACCAGTAATTGAAAAGGCGTCGAAATTATAGAAGTCAAGTGCAAAAAAAGAAGAAGAAATGTCTTGCTCCATTTATTTATATGATGCCCATACGTTGCTTCCAAGCTTTATCAAACAGCGACAGCAAAGGCAAGTACGACATCTACACAGCAGCTAATGAAATTATTGGCTCTCAGCCCCTCACACAGTGTCACTTCTCCACTCATTGTATTGTTAGTGAATAGATCAATCAACCAACCATGTATCAAAGTGGGTTAATTACGCTGTTGTTTTCGAAACACAGTTCCTTCCCCCGGATTCTTCAGAAGAAAGCAAAGCTGCAGAGTGCCACACATGAGAGGGGAGAAGAAAAGAAAGGTGACATAGTTTAATTGATAAAATGCAGTTTAGTAGCTAGTAGCAAACAAGATTAAAGCTAAATATTAAGATTCTTTGGAATAATGTCATGACGCAACCCACACTATATGGGGGTGCTGTGCTTGCTAGGCTAGCTTTAACGGTGCTGATCCAGACCAGCGAGGCCACAACGCCCTCCACTATCTTATGCAACCGCAAGAGAGAGAGACCGGGGTATCAAATCATGGCCTGCGAATGATTAATTGCTTGGGGTTCACTTGCATGCAGAGCAAGTTGCCATGGAGGATGATGAGGGATTTTATTTCTCAGGTCAGAGCCATCTGCTCATTAGTTAGCGGAGATCTCATGCATATTCCTTAGACTCTCCTAGCTAGCAGGATATAGGATGTGTTTGGTTCCTGCTGTTATCATTTGTCAATAAATATTATCACATTTATCTATAACTTATTTATAAAGCAAGTAGTGTTTTCACTCAAATTTTGTTTTGCCTGACTATTCTACAGAAAACCCATTGAGTTTTTTCTAAAATTAACCCGCAATCCGCCTGGCTATTTAAAAAAAGCAATTATACATCTGATAGAGCTTATCTTAACTAATTAAAAAATCTATAACTTTTTATCATCAAATCGATTTTTCGTCCAAATCTATAAAATTTCCGATCCGTATAACCTCTCGCTTCATTGTTGCCTCACTTTCCTCACCTCCAGCAGGCGAGCCCGACTCACACGCCTCCTGCGTCGTCGTGCATTGCCCTGAGCGACGGCTGAGCACACGCTGCACACGTGAGCTAGCGCGCCACCGTCGATATACATGCAACTTATCCTATTCATCAATATACTTTTCTAACTAATAATATCCGAGTCGTAAATATTTTAAACTTTTACCAAATTTCTAATCGGTTTAAAGTATCAGTAAGTCAATATCTATTTTCATTATATTTTTGACTTAATTTGGTGAAATTAAATTAACTTAGACTAAATGTCTATCTGATACTATTTTTTAATTAAGGTCCAATGATACATAAAGTTGAAGATACCATTGCTTTCAAAGTTATATATATGCATATATATATATATATATAACTATCTATAAAATAAGTAGTGTTTCTATCCAAAATTTTCGTCCGTCTGGTTATTTTGCATAAACCCCCTTGAATGTTTATAAAATTAACCCACAATCCCAATGCTGAAAAGAAAAAGGAGGGCTTGAATGAAAAAACCTCCTACATACCTCTCTTCCATCCCCATCCGCGCCGCCCCGCGCTGCGCCCGCGCCCTCCCCGTCGTTGCTTGGAGCTCCCGCTCCGCCGTTTGGACCTTCGCCTCCGTCTGCTTTCCTCCTGCGTCGTCGTTTCATTGCAACGCACGGGCATTTTGCTATAACTATCTAAGCAAGTAGTGTTTCTACCCAAAATTTTGTTCTGCCTGGCTATTGGGTAGGAAACCCCTTTAGTTTTTCTAAAATTAACCCGCAGTTAAGGGTAGATACCGGCTCGGCTCGGCTCGGTTCGGTAGAGCGCCGAGCTAGGAGGCCGGCTCGAGCCAGCTCGTTTAGCTCGCGAGCCACTTTAATACAATGCAATTTATGTACAAATTATATTTTTTAGTCTATTAAACATGCAAATATACAATTAAAAAAAGTTAAAAGCGATATATTAAGTCCATAATTAACGTAATAACACTTGTCCATCGACAATTATCCATGCAAATGTAATGATGCAACTAGATTAGATATTATTACTATTATAATCTAAAGCATTAGGTCCATATTGACCATCACAAAATCTAAAAATTATTGATTTATTGTCACATCAACAACAAAACAAGCAAAAGAATAGTAAAAACAAGCAAAACATTAGACTCTGCTTTGTACATTGCATCTGGCTCGTTGAGTTGACGAGCAACTCGCGATCTAACTCGTTATAGCTAACAAGCTAAACCCTTGGCGCAACTCGTTAGCATTTCTCAACGAGTTGAGCCGAGCCGAGTCAAGCCAAGCCAACCACGAGCCGAACGAGCTAGCGAGCCACGAGTATTTCGTCAGCCCTACCCGTAGTCCCAATGCTGAAAAGAAAGGGAGGGCTTGGATGAAAAAAGACCTCCTTCGCCCCTCCCTCCCTGCGCCCCTCCCTCCCGTCCTCATCTGCGCCACGCCCCGCGTCGCGCTTGTGCTCCTCCCTCCCATCGCTGCTCGGAGCTCCCACGCCCCTCTGTGCCGTCCCCATCCACGTCGCATCTCGACTTCACCCGTTGCAACGCACGGGCACAATTGCTAGTCTAAGTTAAAATGATTAAATTTTTTATCACATCTTAGTAAGACTAAGTAAATTTTGTCGCACTTTTTTTAAGTCAATGACGTGTGGAGTTCAGCTTATTGGAAAAGAATTTTATCATAACTATGGCTACAACCAAACTGCTACAATGTGATCAAACCTGTTTAACCTTAGACGTGACAACTTTGATAAAATATGGCTGACAACCAAACACCCATTACAATTTCGTTTTGCACATTTCTATAGGAGAGACCAAAATTTTGTGACGAAAAACTTAAATAAATTTTGACTGAATTTAAACAAATTCACACGCACAAAATTGTTGTTGGGCGAAATGGTTTCATGCCCGGGAGGGGGAGGGGGCGGTGTTCCAAAATTTCAAACCCTGGCTAGCAGTGACGAAGGGAAAAAAACCCAGTTTTACCAGTTTGCCGTGGATGTACTTGGCTTGTCCATCTACCAATCTGGTATACTACTTTGTAGTAAATATGCCCGTGCGTTGCAACGAGCGTCATTTTATTTTATCATAATTATTCTAAAGTTGAAGTCTGATATAATTTTAATATATATTTTTTATGTCTTCACCGGCCTCGGGCATCCGCCTCGGGTCGACCAGCGACGAGCCAACAGCAGGGACGACGACGCAGGGAGGAAAGCAGATGGAGGGCGAAGGTCCAGGCGACGGCGCGGGAGCTCCGAGCGGCGACCGGAGGGAGGGCGCGACGCGGATGGGGACGGGAGGAAGGGCGCAGCGCAGCGCGGAGCTCCGAGCAACGACTTGAAGGAGGGGCATAGGCGCGGCGCGGATGGGGACGGGAGGGAGGGGCACATGAGGTCTTTTTTTCATCCAAGCCCTTCCTTTCTTTTCAGCATTGGGACTACGGGTTAATTTTATAAATACTTAAGAGATTTTCGCAAAATAACCAGCAGATCAGGGTTAATTTTATAAACACTCAATGGTTTTCTCGTAAAATAACCCCTTTTTCTTCTTTAACTGGGTTTTTTAAAATAGCCAAACAGACTACGAGTTAATTTCAAAAAAACTCAAGAGGTTTTTTGCAAAATAGCCAGGCAAAACAAAATTTGGGTGGAAACACTACTTGCTTTATATAGAGGTATAGATTTCAGGGTGTGGCTTAATATTCTATGACTAATTGTTACACACGTACTAACACATACATACATACAGAGGCAGTAGAAATGTAGAATACCCTCGCTACAAAACTGTACCAGACCTTGTCGGATAGACTGAAATTCCAGTCGATCCATATGTATATGCCACAAGGCCATGATTTTGAATTGAAATAAGTCTACTTGAGGTCCTTCAAAGTGTCAACGAATATGATTTTCGTCCTTTATCCACAATACCAGATATAACGGGTTCCTAAACTTGCAAAACCGGTGTGAATCTTGTCCTAAAGCAGTATGAAGGCTGGTTTAGTCCGACGTGGCATGTTGACTTTGGTACGTGGCATTTAGACCGCTGAGTCAGCACGATATGGCGCTTACGTGTTAGCACGATGTGGTGCTTACGTGGCAATTTGATTTTAGAGAAATAATAAATTTTGTGGACCCACATGTCAGTTACACAAAAAAATTAATAAAAAATGATGGGGCCCACGCGGGCCCCACATGTCATTCTCACCCCTCCTCTTCTTCCTCCTCTCTCCCCAGCCTCCCTTACTTCATCTCTCTCTCCTCTCCTAAGACGGCTCGTCGGTGACGGCACAGAGCCCGGTACTACTCCGATTACCCATCCAGCTTCAGCGGCGAGTGCTCGTCGTACAACATTTCCCCCTGGAACCAGACCATGACGTCCCCGTGGTCGCACCACGCCGATGCGTCCATGGCAGGGCTAGGCGGCGCGCCCGCCATGGCGCCGGGACCAGCCTCATCGGCCGCGGTGAGGGAGGAAGGGCACATCTACTCGCTCACCGCCAAGACCGACACGCCGTACACCGGCTCGACAAGCAAGAACATCCGCGTGTGGCGCAAGCAGAAGGACTCCGGCGGGTTCAAGTCATCGAGCGGCCTCGTGAAGGCCATCGTCATCTTCGGAGAGCGCATCTTCACGGTGAAGGTGTGGAAGAGGGAGCTGCAGGGAAAGGGGACCAAGCACGTGGCGGTGCAGACGCTGCTGAAGCAGGAGCACCGGTGAACGCGCTCGCCGTGAGCGCCGTCGCGTCGGTGCTCTACTGCGGCTCCTCTGACGGGCTTGTGAACTTCTGGGAGGGGGAGCGCCACCTCGTCCACGGTGGCATGCTGCGAGGCCATAAGAAGGCCGTGTTCTGCCTCACCGCCGCGGGCGCCCTCCTGCTCAGCGCCTCCGCCGACAACACCATCTTTGTGTGGCGGCGCGACGGCGGCGTCCACTCCTGCCTCTCCGTGCTCACCGGCCACACCGAGCCGACAAGGTGCCTCGCCATCGTGGAGGACAACAAGGACAACGCCGTTGCCCGTCGACGTCGTAGACAACAGCTTCGTGTCGGGCTCGTTGATGCGGTGGATCGTGTACAGCGGCAGCCTCGACAAGTCGATCAAGGTGTGGCGCGTGGCCGAGGACGTGCCCTGGGGAGAGAGGAGGAAGAAGAGGAGGGTGAGAATGACATGTGGGGCCTACGTGGGCCCCACCATTTTTAGTAATTTTTGGGTGTAACTGACAGGTGGGTCCATAAATTTTATTATTTCTTTAAAATCAAATTGCCACGTAAGCGCCACGTCGTGCTGACTCAGCGGTCTAAATGCCACGTACCGAAGTCAACATGCCACGTCGGACTAAACCAGCCTCCATACTGCCTTAGGACAAGATTCACATCGATTTTGCAAGTTTAGGAACCTTTTATATCTGGTATTGTGAATGAAGGACGATAATCATATTCGTTGACACTTTAAAGGACCTCAAGTGGACTTATTCCTTTTGAATTCAAAATCCTATGCCATGCACGTGGATGGGCCACTATTACGGCCCTATGCAAACAGGCCTCATTGCCATGAATCGGTGATGATTCTCTTTGAGGCGATAAAGGACAGGGACAATAGGCCACAAGAGAAGCTGGCTCTGCCGTGAAATCCCACCCTCCACCACTGGGAGAGAAGGAAAAAGTCTATTTGGCTCATTTAACCGTAGGCCAAGTTTAATTCATATCTTTTAAATACATCATTTTTCACAAGTGTTAAAATCAATGCAAAACGACTCTCTTGATTGTTTTGAGGGTGGTTTTGCTGCCTCCTTGTGTGCTGTCCCCGTGCATGGCTGGCATCCATGGATCGCCATGCTCCTGCCTTGGCAGTCGTCGCCACCATCGTCCGTCACTAGATCCTCTGGTTTCTATCCTTCGGTGATCTCATCCTTGGCGATCTATGCATCGATGAGGAAGGAGGTGGTGGTGTCGGCCAAGGAGGCATTGACAACAAGGACCAAGCGGTTAGAGGGTTCTCGGCATCGTCCTCGATGGTGGTAATTGATCGAGGAGCCTAGAGGAGAGTCAAATCTGGCATCAACGATGGCTATGGATCGAGGAAGCCAAAGGAGACAAATCTGGTGCCGACGTCCTCCCTACCTAACAGACACCAAATCTGAAGAGGTGGCATGCTCCGTGTGATGTTGTCATGGTAGCGAGTTCGGGGTGGGGACTCACAAGAGGGTCGCGACAAGCGCCGCGTTAAAGAGGCCATGGCGCTTAGGACGGCGATGGGCCTCCTCCCGCACTGGTCCAGAGAGCTATGGCTGAGCCTGTTGAAGATGATTGCCTAGCCTCCACCAAGCTCCCCTCATCATCTCTCTCTGCTGCCCGAAGCCTCTCTAGCTTGCCTCACCACACCATCATCGTTCGATGGAGCTCCGCCTCTCCGAGCACACCGGTGATCTCACCTCCCTCTTCTCTCCATACCGCCATCGGTGGCTTCCCTATTTGCGCACTACCGTCCTCAACGTCACGGTGGCTGGTCGCAGTCGAGCAGGCGGCAACCTCTTGAGAGAGAAAGAGGGAAGGGAGGAGAGGAAAGAGAATGACAGGTAGGTCCAACTTATTTTTTTTATATTTTTGAGAGATTTATGTGTAGATCTCGCCTATTTTTTATTTTTATTTTTATTGTTTTTAGATTGGAATGGTATGTAAGTGTCACATAGACGTCATCACGTAAAAGACAAAGTCAAAGTGACATGTAGATGCCACATAGGATGAAACCATTATCAAAACCTCTAAGGAAGATAAACTATCCGATTTTAATACTTGAAGGAGACAGTATACCTATGATGCTTTTATAGTTTAGAAATATGAATTAAACTCGGCCTATAGTTGAGAGAGTGAAATAGATGGTTGCTAGGAGAGAAACACTATCAATGCAATTTCGTCAAGACTTTCTTATGTATGTGGGCTTGGCTTTTTCCAAAGCACCCTGACTGCGGTATTGGCCTTCAAGTTGTCTATGAGATTACGGTATTGGCCTTCAAGTTGTCTATGAGATTACGGTACTGGCCTTCAAGTTGTCTATGAGATTACGATGCTGAAAATCGTCATTGAACAGTTTCACAAACTATATACAGTTCTCAGAACAACGAACTCCACGGTGCTCACAGCCTCACACAACACAACACACGGAGTACACTAACATACTAGTACACACGGAGTACACTAACATACTAGTAAACGTCCCACCCTTTCCTAAGCTGGGCCCGTCTACATCTAAAAACTCTCTAGGATCTCAAGACTGTCCTCACAGCCCAACACAAGTCTTTTCTACGCACTTTGTCCTCACTCATGCGCAACCAGGAAGAACTTTCTGGTCGGTCACCCATCCCTAAATTGCCCCAAGCCAAGCACGCTTAAGTCTTTTCTACGCACTTTGTCCTCACTCATGCGCAACCATTTCTATGCACTTTGTCCTCACTCATGCGCAACTAGGAAGAACTTCCCGGTCATCCATCAACAAATTGCCCCAAGCCAAGCACACTGCAACCAGGAAGAACTTTCTGGTCGGTCACCCATCTCCAAATTGCCCCAAGCCAAGCACGCTTAAGTCTTTTCTACGCACTTTGTCCTCACTCATACGCAACCAGGAAAAACTTCCTGGTCATCCATTCCCAAATTGCCCCAAGCCAAGCAACCAGGAAGAACTTCCCGGTCATCCATCCCCAAATTGCCCCAACCCAAGCACACTGCAACCAGGAAGAACTTTCTGGTCGGTCACCCATCTCCAAATTGCCCCAAGCCAAGCACGCTTAAGTCTTTTCTACGCACTTTGTCCTCACTCATACGCAACCAGGAAGAACTTTCCGGTCATCCATCCCCAAATTGTCCCAAGCCAAGCACACTTTTCTACGCACTTTGTCCTTACTCATACGCAACCAGAAAGAACTTTCCGGTCGGTCACCCATCCCCAAATTGCCCTGAAAGAACTTTCCGGTCGGTCACCCATTTCCAAATTGCCCCAAGCCAAGCACGCTTAATCTCAGAGTTCTTTGGAGATGAGCTTTCAGAAAAGAAATTGCAACTTGTTGGTATGAGTATTTTATTAATCATATTAAGCCCTAGGCCATCATGTTACATCCACCCTCTTAGAAGACCCGACGTCCTCGTCGATCAACCCCAGGTCAGGAACCTCCCCTCTTGGCCACGTCCGTGTATCCAGTACCAGCTCATGTGCCATGCTAAACCACGAGAGTCGACTCTGATACCAATTGTAACGTCCACCCTTCCCCGGGCTGGGCCCGTCTACCTCTGAAAGCTCTCTAGGATCTCAAGACTACCCTCATAGCTTAACACCAGGCCAGGAACCTCCTCTCTTGGCCACGTCTGTGTATCTAGTGCCGGCGCATGTGCCATGCTAAACCGCGAGAGTCGACTCTGATACCACTTGTAACGTCCCACTCTTCCCCGGGCTGGGCCCGTCTACATCTGAAAGTTCTCTAAGATATCAAGACTGCCCTCATAGCCCAACACAAGTCTTTTCCGCGTACTTTGTCCTCACTCATGTGCAACCAGAAAGTCGGTCACTCATCCCCAAATTGCATCAGGCCAAACACGCTTAACCTCAGAGTTCTTTGAAGATGAGTTTTCAGAAAAGAAGTTGCAACTTGTTGGTATGAGTATTCTATTAATCCTATTAAACCCTAGGCCATGATGTTACAGGCGTGCCGCTACAATGTTACAGGCGTGCCGCTACAATCTGTCTGAGGAGCTGCGATCCCATGGGCTTGCTGACTGCGAGCGGCTCTGTACCGTGCTGGCAACGAGCAGTCAAGCAGAGCATAGAATTAATATTCATCGTCACAGTTGCTATTTTCATTCTAAAATATAAGAGATTTTACTTAAAACATCTTTATATTTTATAACCGAGTTAGTAATTACTATTCGGATTCACGGTAGGAACAAAATTTGCAGCATTTTTGCATTGTAGAAGCAGATGTATCGAATGTTGCAAGCACACTGGAAGGAGAAGGACCAATGCATAATGCATTAATTTTCTATCTTTTTTTCATTCTTGTCTGTGATTGAGCAGAGCAAAATAATTAGTATAAAACTCACTGCTAGAATTATCAAGTATATTAGAAGTCACTCCCACATATATCTAACTCAAACAAAGAGAAAACTCGGTTACAAGTATTACCTTCATCCAAATATTAGTAAACTAAAAGTTATAACTATATCTTATATTTTTACATTGTAGGGCGGAGGACCGATATATTCTCCCATAGGTTGAAAGCACGGTGCGTCCGTCCAACAGGTCTCTGCACTCACGAAGAAGTAGGCAGCTAACGCAACCCCACCCAGTATCATCAGCCCGGTTTATGTCCATGTCATTTCCGTTGTGCCGAAGTATAGTAGGTACATCCCTTCAAAAAAGTATAGTACGTACACAAATAACAAAGCGATAACCATACAAAAGAACATAACCTGCAAATAAATAAATAAATAAAAATTTACGAAACGAATCAGTATCACCGGCGGCCACGATATGCTTTGGCAAAATCAGGTTGAGACTAATTAATTAACGACGTGGTATGTAGAGCGGTTCACCTTTCCCATGGTTTTGTCGCACGAAGATCGGTCGTCATGGTTTGCTGGATGAGCTATCTCGTTGACGACGGGGATGTACAGAGCCACGTGATGGTAGGCTGCTGGATGTGCCATCAACTCAACGTTGCCGTCTTCGGCGCTGTGGCGGCGGTGGCCACGCCATGACGACCGGAGACCCGAGCATGTATGGCTGCCGGACGATTTTCAACACTATCCGAATATTATTATCAACTTATAAATCAAGCGAGAAAACCAACTCGGTCGATCGGTTTGGAAAGTATTAGGTTAGGGTTACTAAACCTTTCGTCTGTAGAGACCACAGCTTGACTCCCCTTCTACGGCCAGTGGCCACCGAGGTCGGCGGCGGCGCGAGCTTCCCTTTGTTCTATCGGCGTACGGCGGCGGGGCGCGAGAAGGCAAGGACGGACCTAAAGAAGGGGAAAAGGAGCAAGTTCGATCGATAGCCGATAGAACGGGCGTCCGTCCCTGCAAATATATGGCTTAGCTTTTGTTATCTAAATTAACCTTATCATTTTAGCGTTATCAAATAGTGATAACGTTTGATGTGTTTGGTTTAGTCTTATCAAATTTTGATGAAATTTTTATGACAAGAAACTTCCGAATTACCAGTTTGCTATCCTCTTAAAATTTAATAAGGTTGACATGACAATAAAACGAACATGCCTACTTTTTGGCAATCTCAATTGAAGCTGTTTCCAAATTTCAAGCATCATCGTCCACTACGGAAAAGCCCATGCTTGTCGAGTGTAAAACTGTTTACCGAGGGCTTTATATTGGGCACTCGACGAACAATCTATTTGCCGAGCGGGCTCTTGGGAAAAAAACTCTCGGCAAAAAGTACACTTTGCCGAGTGTAAACTCTCGACGAACAAAAATACTCGAAAAAAACAATTTTGCCGAGTGCCAATAAATGACACTCGGTAAAACAGTAACCGCCATCAACGAACAACCGTTTGTCAACATCTTTGCCGAGTGCCGGGTTAGGCACTCGGCACAATGCCTTCTTTGCCGAGTGCCAATAAGGGACACTCGGCAAAATACCTTCTTTGCCGAGTGTCTTGCCCTGGCACTCGGCAAACATGTGAAAATTTTTCCTCATCTATCTTCTAAACTTTCTCTATTATGTAAATACAACATGTAATCCCTAATTATCAAATATAGAAATTTTTCGATTGGTTTTGCTATATTTCTTTGAGTTATTGTATTTTCGTGAATTTTTTGGCAAGTCTCAAATTAGAAATGCAAGTGGTTAAAAAAATTAAAAAAATTAGTGCAAATATTATATTTATGTTATTTAGACCCTTTTGAGTCATTATGTGGTAAATGAATAAAAATTTCAAATTTTTTTCTTCATGCAACATGGTTAGGAACGTGTTGACCGAATGATTTTAAAATTATAAAAATAGCAAACAAAGTCAGAAAATCATAAAATTTGTTAGGATGTCATGATATCATACGTCGAGGCTGGGGTAAAAAATCGAGAAGGTTTCGAATATTTTACCAGGTACGACGCTCATAAAACCCAAAAAAATCGAGAAGGTTTCAAATATTTTACCAGGTACGACGCTCATAAAACCGAAGATTCTCTAAAGACAATTATAAGGGTTGAGAAGGATTGGTTAGATTTAGAGAGAAAGTAACGGCCGAATTATCGTTTCATTTAAAATCTTTTCCCTAGGCAATAAATATCATATATTGGTTCATGCAAAATTTTGGTAATTTTTTGAATCCGTTTGATAATTTTTAAATTATTAGAAGCATAAAAACTAAAGTTTTTTTTGTCGAGTGTAGCTCTCGGCAAAGTATCACACACGGAAAAAATGTACAAACCCTAGTGTGCAAAACTTTGTCGAGTGCCTGGAGTAGAGCACTCGGCGACATTAGTATTTGCCGAGTGCCCCGATCCGGCACTCGGCAAAGCTGGTTTTTGCCGAGTGCCCAGATCGGGCACTCGGCAAAGCTGCGCACACGGCAATTTTTTAATATGCCCGCCTCATCCCCGTGTCACGCTCGCTTTCGGACTTAGAATAATTTTGAGACACCGCGCCGCCGCCTCCCCGCGCCATCCGCGCCGCCGCACCACCGCGCGCCTCACCCTCCGCGTCGCTGCCCGCCGCCGACCACCGCCCCGCCGACAGCCCGCCGCCGACCGCCGCCTCCCGTGCGGCCGCCGCCTATGCGCCGACGGCGTCGTCCTCCGGCCGACGCCTCCCCGTGCCGGCTGCTCCCCTGCGGCCCGACGGTCTCCTCCTCCGCCGACGCCCCCCGGCCGACGAACTCCCCACTGGGCCGACGCCGCCCCTCGCTCCCCCGGCCGACGCCCATCTTCCCTCGCGCCCGACGGCCCACCGGCCGACACCACCTCCCTCCTCCGGTCGACGCCTCCCCACCCCTTCGTATTTTTTCGGTAAATATTGCAACATTTATTTGTTATTATAACACTTAGTTCAAACAAAATTAGATTTGTTATTATATAAACATTTAGTTCAAATTATGACAATATTTAGGTTATTATTGACACATCAAAATAATATCATGTATTTAGGTGTTTATTAAAAGGAGTGATATCTACGTACTTATTAGAAACAAATCTATGGTAAAAACAATGCTATTTATTAGATACATATCTATACTCCATTGATTTGAGTAGAAAATATATGCTATAAGCACGTATATATTTTTGAAGTTTATTATATGCACATATGTTTGAAGCTTTTTTTTAGATGATGAATGGAGTCGCATCGCGCAGCCATGCCGTCGCTTGTGTGTCGGTCATCGAGCCGTGCTTTCCTATTTTACAGGTGCCGATGTCTTTACGTCTGTGTATAACGTAACCTTAGGCGTCTCCCGTTCGAAAGAGATACGGATGAAAATATGTGTCTTCTTGCATATCTTTAACCTGGGGATTCTGGCAACCCCCTTTGCCGAGTGCCCATACTTCACCGAGAGCTGTGGCAAAAGCGCTCGGCGAAATTCCCTTTCGCCGAGTGTTTTTGCAAAAGCTCTCGGCGAATTTTAAACTTCGCCGAGTGTTTTATTCCCAGGCACTCGGCAAAATTTAAAACTTCGCCGAGTGTTTTTCGGCCCTCGGCAAACTTTTTCGTCACCGTATACCCAACCTAACGTTTACATTTTTTTGCCGAGTGACGAAGGGACACTCGGCGAAGATTTTGCCGAGTGCCCGATGAAAAACTCTCGGCAAAGAGCTCTTTGCCGATTTAAAGTTCACCGTGTGATCTATGCCGAGTGCAACACTCGGCGAAAATTTCGCCGAATGTTAAACAGCCTTCGCCGAGTGTCCCAGGTACTTGGTAAAAAGGGGATTTCCCGTAGCGATCCAATTTCGTTCACAGGCATGCCCGTTCGAGTCGGATGACGCTGCTGCTCGTGTTGTTCCTAGGCACGACCCACTCTCTTGTCACTATACGATGTAGTTTTCGTCTTTATTCAATAAAAAGGCATCATCTTATTATTATTTTTCATGATGCACACCACTACATAGCACAGACGGATCTCGGCTTTGGCGCCGGAGGAGGCGCGGCCGAAGTCGGGGAGGTCGTCAAGCACGAGTGCAAGTTGGGGTTCACTTGCACGAAGAGAAAGACCGGGAACAGCCATGGCAAGCTTTGGGGTTCACTTGCATGAAGAGCAAGTTGCACAGGACGATGCCCCCCTAGCTAGCAGCAATGAGACAAAAAAAGGGGGGTTTAAATTTGCTGTGGATGTGCTCAAGAAATAGTCTTCAAAATAATATTAAAATAATAAACTTCTCTAGAAATCATTTCTTTTTTCCTTAAAAAAACTTGAAACCATTATCGTGAAAAACTATCTGGTTAACACAAATATCCAGTGACCTTATGAAGATTTTGCCATGTGGCTTAGAAATATTCTTCGACTAAGTTAGATTTGTGCAGAGGTACAATACCTGAGTGATTATATAACTACACTAGATCTAGTTAGGAATAGTATAGGCTAAAATTTCCATCAACATGTGCACTAACAATTCTTTTGAAGATCAAAATCTTGGGCCATAAATATGCATGGGCCAGAATTATGGCCCCATCCTATCCAAGTGAAACCTCTCAACGACCTGAAAAGAACCGAATTTTTTGCATTTTTAATTTTTTTAAAGATTTACAAAAATAACTTGCGAGATTGAAAAATTTCAAAACTAATCTCCTCCCGCCCTCCGGGAGGGCGTGAAGGGAAATAACGCCTCCCGAGGGCGAAGAATCCGACGTGGCGACGGCCCCGCACGGCCGTCGCCGCGCGCGTTTTTTGGGGCGGCCTTTCCCGCCCTTGGGAAGGGCGTTTTTCACCGTGCACGGGGGTCGCCGCAAAAATGCCAGGAGGCCGGCCTTTTGCAGGCGGCCCCTTCCCGCCCTTGGTAAGGGCGTTTTCAATGTGCACAGGGGCCGCAAAAGGCAGCCGCGCTTTTTGCAGCGGCCCCTTCCCGTCCTTACCAAGGGCGTTTTCACCGTGCTTACGGGGGCCGCTGCAAATTGCCACGGCCGCCCGGCAATTTTGCAGGCGGCCCTTCCCGCCCTCCGCAAGGGCGTTTTTACCCATGGAAGTATATAAGCCGACTCTCAATCATTTCAGCCTCATTTACGATCCAGAAAAGAACAGAGAGAGAAGAGAGGAAGAGGAGGAGCGCGGCGAAGCCCCGCGGATTGCGTACTTCATTGGAGGTAAATGCAATATCTCGGCATTATTTTGTTTGTTAGCTAGTATGTAAATGAAATATTAGAAAAATATAAATTTGTAATATTTGAATAGGTATTGAATAATTTGTTATAGATTTGTAAAACAGATGGTTTAATTTAGATCAATGTAGATAATCTAATCGACAAGAACATAGGAAAAATAGATAGATCAACAAGGATATTTAATGGACATTAACATAGGTAGAATAGATAGATCAACTTAGGTAGAATGTGTTTGGATGTAAGTGTAAATTATGTGAGCAGATGGTAAGCACTATAGAAAATCATACGTATAATTTTGTTGATGATCAAAATATGTTTAGATATAAACTACGAGTGAATTAAATTTAGTTTATAAAATTTGGCAAACTGAAATGAACGATTTACGATTGGCGGTAGATGGAACGAACAAATCGATTTGGGAAAATTTAAGATGTAGACCAGAGAACATATTGTTAAAGAAATTAAGTTAGGCACGAATCATCTAGGAAATATATTCGTAGTATGGAATAAACTCGGTTTCAATTTGTTTGTCGGCACTATGGCAAGTAAGATCATATTTCGATAGTTCACGGTGAAGGCAACGTTAGATACGGTCCGTAAGGTGTAGATTTGTCGAATTTAGGATGAAATCAAAGGGCATCGATAGGCCGGGCGAGAAAACATTTGAGTCGGTGTATAGTTGGTTGCTACGTGGATTTAAAGTGAATACAAGAGTGAACACAATGTCTCTATCCGTTGTAGTTAGTCGTGCAAATGTAAGGATATTATTGGGAACTTATGCCTATTGATAACACCGAGTCGTGGAGACGTTATGTGGACATGGCACTTGAAAGGTCCTGGCCCCTTGTTATTTTTGTTGCACCGCACGAAATCGATAGCAAGTAATACAATGCAAACGAGTATGGCGAAGGTCCAAGCAATGAAGCAAGCTTAGAGGAGGCGATTGGCGTGGCGGACGAGGGAGAGAGAATCGAAGCAATTGTTGAAGAAATGGAGAGGGAGGATTCTGAAAATGAGCAGGAGGGCGATGAATCATCGGACGAGGAAGAAGATGTCATGCCCGTCGATTGGGAACAAGCTGATTTCTCTCGCTTGTTATCTCGGAAGGGCGCATGTTTCATTTGAATACAAAGATAACGAGGTCATCCAGGGTGCTAGGTATGCTCATAAGGAAGACATGAAAGAGGCAAGTGAAGCATTGGGCGGTGTCTTTGCATAGAGAGTTTAGGGTGGTGAAGTCTACGAACTATGTGTATGATGTGAAGTGTATGAAGGATGATTGTCCGTGGCGCGTTCATGCATACAAGGGAAAATGAAATGACTATTGGAAAGTGAGCATTGTTGGTGAGCACACATGTCTCTGTCTGGGGTTGATAAGTACCACCGCAACATCACCTCGGCGTTTGTTGCCTGGTGAGATGTTGACCATGTTGTTAAAAACACGAATTTTGAACCAGGCTCCATTATTAAGCACATTGAGAACAAATTCAAGTATACTATTAGCTATGCGAAGGCTTGGAGGGCGAAACAAAAGATATTGGAGATGAGGTATGGCACATTTGAAGCATCGTATGATAATTTACCTCGTCTATTAGCCACCATTGCTCGAGAAACCCCAATACCTACTACGACATTCGGACATTTCCATCATCTAATGATTCGAGCAAGAGCGTGCTGCAAAGAGCCTTTTTCTCGATTGGTGCTTGCATCAACGCATTTGTGCACTGTCGCCCTGTGCTGTGCATAGATGGAACCTTTCGACTGGAAATACAGAGGTCGAATCGACGGCGATTGGAGCAGATGGGAACAACCAGGTGTTACCTATGGCGTTTGCATTTGTCGAGAGTGAGAACACCGAAAGCCGGTATTGGTTCTTGGAGAGAGTTCGATGCCAAGTCGTTCGTATGAGGCCCAATGTTTGTCTCATACATGATCGTCATGCCGGCATGCCGAGGGCAATCGACTACCTTCGAATGGTTGGCCCGAGAGGGACTTCCACTAGGTGGCGTGATGTTCGGAGTAGGTGGTGCATGCGTCATATGGGAGCCAATTTCTACAAACAATTCAAGAACAAGCACCGATGGATCTATTCAAGAGGCTATGTGGTCAAAATCAAGAGAAAAAATTCAATGAGATGTGGAAAAGGTTGGATGAGCTGACAACGAAGCAAACCGACGAGCAATCTCGTTTGCCACAGGTTGACGAGCCTGCTGTACCTCTTGGTCCATTGCATAATGACCCGCCAACAATGAGAAGGAGGTCTGCACCATCAATACGTAATTTCTCCCACTGGATAGAGAATGAACCGAAAGAAAAGTGGTCTCTGTTGTATGACACTGACGGAGCTCGATATGGTATAATGACAACGAACCTGGCCGAGGTGTACAACTGGGTGATGCGAGGAGTTAGGGGGCTTCCATTGGTGGGTATTGTGGAATTTATCCTTCATGGCACGCAGGCATATTTTAGGGATAGATTTAAGAAAATATCCCCTTTAATGGTCGATAACAAAATTGTATTTGGCAACGTGGTGACGAAATATATGCAAGACAAGATTCTCAAGGCTATGAAGCACGAGTAATCCCCAAGGAACCCAAGTTCTTCGATCGAGATCATGTGTGTCGACGGGAGAAGGCGAGGCATCAACCGTGTTCAAGCCGTGGCAGAATGTGTGCTTCATGCGGATGGTGGTTGTAGCTGCACTGTATGAAGTCAAGCTTAGACATCTGCCTTGCTCACACGTCCTTGCCGCACTGGGACTGCGGCATAGTTCCGTATATTTATGTGTCACGCACTACAGAAAGAATCAATTTTTCATACGTGGAAGGAGGAGATATATGGTTTTGGGATATCTGGATCGTACACAACACTCAGCGGCCACAAGTGCTCTACATTCCGCATCCATCGAAGTTAAGGATGAAAAAGGGACGTCGTCGCGCGAGACGCATCGAAACGACATGGACGAGTCCGAGGCCGGGAAGGACCCTACGTTGCAGCAAATGCGATGAGCGCGGACATACATACAAAAATGCTCGAAGAATTCGAAACTTCAACCGTCGAAGGTTCGGGACTTTCCGGACAGCCCTCCGATGGTAGCCGTCCATCCGGAGAAGGAACAACAACGAGGCGACCACGTCCTAGACGTGCTCGTGCAGCGACTACGTCGTCCACCGGAGATGCAATGGCTTGATTTTTTTGTTTGCTCCTTTTCAATGTAGTGGTGATCTCGATATTTGTACTATTTGTCATGTTGTTGCCATATGTCGTACGTGTAATATTTATCATTGTGAGACGTAAACTGGTTTATTGTTGTTGTGATACTTATATGTTGTGTTTGTTAGTTTGAATTAAGACGTGAACTTTTTTATGTTGAGAAATAATGGACCTTTTATGTCATGTAATCATGTTGTTTTGATTTTTCTTATAAATTGCTTATTGTGTGCTTCATGTATTCATGCAGTATGGCGGACGATACACCGGCGCTTTTCGCGAGCAGTGGACAGGGCGCACGGGTCGTACTTGTCGGCGGTGCGGGTGCTCGGACCACCTTTCGTCCACGGCCGTCGCGCGAGTTGTTGCGTGTCGATCCGCGACACGTCGAGCGGTACGTTCAAACTCTTCACTTATTGCAGAACACTATGCTTGATACTAATATTACACTATGTGTATGATATGCGAGTTACGTGAGTCCGCCTCGATCGCTCTCTGCAGACTCGTTGAGGCGCGTGCCCACGATCACGACCAGCCGGACGGTTCGATGCGGACCGGCACTGATAGCTGCTTTGGTGGATCGGTGGCGTCCTGAGACGCACACCTTCCATCTTCCTTGTGGGGAGATGGCTCCGACGCTGCGGGACGTCTCCTACCTGTTAGGGCTACCACTAGCCGGGGAGGCTGTCGGGCCTGTGGACGGTGTTGGTGGATGGAGGGACGACATCACCGCGCGCTTTGCTCGGTGATGAGGCTACCGGGCTCCCACTGCTCGCCGATCTACCCTTACGCGACCACCGGGCCTACGAAGACTTGGATTATGCGCCACGGTAAGTTAACTTCAAGACTTCGATATTTTTCATTACATCTGATGTTTGTTAACATGGTTTTGTCCTTTGTAGGCCGACAAGCTGCACCCCGACGCCGACGAGTACTCCGTGCGACGCTCGTTGGAGGCGTACCTTCTTTGGTTGTTCGGCTGGGTGATGTTCACCAACACGTCGGGGAACACCGCAGAGGGGGCCCGATCCACTACGCCCGGTCGATAGCGGACGCGGAGATAGGCGGCGTGCCTCGGTGGAGTTGGGGTTCAGCCGTGCTCGCAGCCACCTACCGTGGCCCGTGCGACGCGTGCACGAAGACAGATCCGGAGCGATCTTCACAGTGTCCCCTTCTCTTACAATGTGGGCTGCGGAGCGCCGCGATCGGCCGACCGGTCGTCGACACCTCTCCGTACGATGTAGCGCCGCTTTCGAGAACCCGGCCGACGGGCCTACGATGGGTTCGTACTGGTTTCGACGCAACGTAAGTACAAAGTCATATTTCTTTCAAATATTTAAATTGCGTTGAACAAAACTTGTAACCACTTGATTTTTTTTATTGTCGCAGCGTCGTTACGCCCACGCTCGGTGAGACGGAGCTACCCGACTTCGTGTTCGAGTTGGACCGTCTCCACCGTACGACGTTGTCCGGGAGCCGTACACGCAGCAGCGGTCGCAGCTCGGGCGCCTCTAGGCCTCTCGACGTTGTGCACGCGCGACTCGGCCTACTGGATGACGTTGATCCCGATGGTGTACGACATCACCGTCGAGCCTCACCGCCCAGTGTCGAGTGATGAGGCGTTCGGATCGCGCTGTGGATTCCTGTAGACGTCGGTTGCCGTTCCCCACCGGACCACCAGTGAGTATTTCTATTTCAAATGTAGTACGATTGTGTCAAATTAAATGAAACTATAGTCGACCTTTGCTGTGTACGCAGTTGTCTCGACGGGGACAAGCAGGAGGCTCCTCCGGGAACCACGTATGCAAGCAATACGTGGCGGATCGGCCGATAGCCACCGAGGAGGTGATCGGCGAGATCTACGCCCACTCCGAGGAGAACTACACCGCCTACCTTCGGTGGTACCTACCGCGGACGCGTCCGCGCGTGACCTTCACACCGGTCGCGCCAGCCGCACTGAGCAGCGATCACGGACACTTACCCTGCACCGAGACCAGGACTACTTCGTTGGGGTACGTCATGATTTGTCCGCATTAAAGCCTTTGTACGTCATTATGTTTTTTAATTGGACCGAAAAACCTAACTTGTTTTGATTTTTGTAGGCCGACGCCGCACGGGCATTGAATGCCGAAATCGACTCGGTGATGCCGAGGCCGGATGCGGGCATTCACCGAACGAGGTGGAACGAGAGGATGACCTTCGAGCGATGCAGACGACGGCACGGAAGATCTTGCGGATCTTCTCGTGTCGTTCGCCGTCGACGCGGTTCCTCCACAGGTGTTACAGGTCCTCGTCCATGCGGTCCAAGACCGGATGGTCACCACACGGCGCCGGTCCTTCCACAAAGTTAGTTCCACTCATTTTCATTGTGTCAACCCTACAACGTGATCTAACAAACCGAATGTCGCCTAGGTCCGACGCTACCGAGCGGGGATACGGCAGCGCGAGTGGATCGTCGATTCCTCGGCCTTCGCTACTCGGCCCAAGACTGCGAGCTTTGGGAGCGAGCGGATCCTCCGTTCCTCGTCCCCGCCGCCGGGAGGTGAGCAAGCGTCGTCCGATGATTAGTTCACATGTTTTATTTTAAGTCACCGATGCTTCACATTGCTTACATACAGGAGGATTCTACTCGGCGGGGATTTTCCTGGTCGGGGACTTCGTCGACGCAGGCGGGCGGGTCCGGGGAGGCGACGAGGGGGTCGGTACGGGCGACGACTTCGACGACTGGAGGACCCGATCGGGACGTACTCGCCTCCTCTCGCTCGGTGGAGCACCTCTACCACGAGCCGGGACCCGCCACGAGACGCCCGCGCCGGATGTCCGTGCTAGTCGTGGCGTGCCCCGACAGCCGACGTACTCTCGGGGGCACGTCGAGCACAGCCTAGGAGGGATAGGGGTAAGAGGCCTCGTCGCAGCCGCCGTGTGCATCGCTTGTACAAATTGTAAATATTTATTTTGTGTTTGATGTTTGTATATATCTATGTCCTTCGTCGCACTCACATGTCACGAGATCCTTCCGTATCGTTCGCTGCATGATACTCTTACTAACGACAAAAAACTTTCGGCCCGCTTAGACTCGCACGAGACATCGCTATCGCTTTTGCCCGTGATAGTCCCGTACGATACGTCGCTATCAACTTTTGCCCCGTGATAGTCCCGCACGATACGTCGCTATCAACTTTTGCCCCGTGACAATCCTACACGATAAGTCTCGATCACCGTTGCCCCGTGACGTACATAAACGATACATAGATGCGAACCGTCACCTCCCCGCACTATATATTGCCTAGATCCGAATACGAGCTCTTCAAATCTGCTTTCTCTTTTCTACATTTACTCCTGCAATGAGATCTTCATATCATCCATTCCTTGAGCGTCTCCACCGGCGACTCCATCCTTTGAGCGGTTTTATTCTACCATGGTGTGACCGTCCGTTATGCCATTGTGGAGATGGCTGCATACTTACGTCGTCCCTCCTCGCCGAAACCGGGGGAGACGATTTTTCCAATGCGCCAACATTGATCGTGTATGGCTTATCCGCACCGCTTTCATCTACAAAATCTTCACGCGAAAACGCTAACTTGATTGTACATCGTGTTAACACCTCATGCAGGCATATCGTCGGGTGTGCAACTTCGTTGAGTGGATAGATACGGAGAACCCACGAACCGACGGAACACGTTACTACCCACTTAGCGAAACAAGGTCAGACTACCTTCAACGGAAGGCCGAGTACCAACGTCGAGTTCGCGCGAAGCTTTGGACCGGCCTATGGATCAGCGGCACTACCCACATGGCGGGAACGTCCGAATGCCACCGTGGTCTACGTTGCCAAGTGGTAAGATCCATAAGACAAGCAACTAGAGGACAAAGATGCTTCGTGTGTCCCGAGATTGCGGATGACGATTTTGTCGTGAGTATAATTTTTCTTTCTTTAACCTTTTCGCTTGTTCCATTTTTTAACTCCGACCATAAAAAATATGCAACCAGGAGGATGTACGTCAGTGTCCATACAAAGATTGGATCGATACGGTTAAACCCGCTTCGATCGGTCGACGGTAACACAACCCGAGTCCACCGAACAATTCATTCAGCTTGGATGGAGTATGAACGTCGCGTCGAAATCGCAAGCTTAGCATGGAGGAACAACCCGCGGGTTTCCCTAAATGGTCGGAGCGTCCTATGTGCGGTTGTAGGGATCGTTGCAAGATGGCTACCTCATTTGAACCACGAACATATGGTCGGAGATACTTCATTTGCCCCAACTTAGACAACGACTTCGTTGTACGTCTTTCATTTTATCAATTATGCAAACGTCTTCGCTCTAGTGGCTCTCTAACCGATTACATGTGTTTCTTTACGGGCATTCAAAGAAGGTGTGGATTCACTAGGTGGATCGACAATGTCATTCCCCAATATAACGGCTTAAAAGTAACTGAATGTGAAACTCAAAAGGAGTACAACGCCGAGAAGGAAAGAGAAAATTGATGACAAGCTTATCGCCCTTGAACGGTTCCGTAGGTAGCCGAGCCTTCACTGTGGGGGATGAGTTAGTTGTATTGCATCATCCGTACCTAATGGGTTATGTAACACCGTGACAAACAACCGCTTAACCATTGCAACTAAGTTAACTTGGTTAAAATAATATGTTCACGTGTAATGCAAACAACATATGTACGATACCTCGAACATTTACACTTGCAACAATATTTACATTTGCATCCTTACGACGATAACATTTACATTTCAAACAATACGACAAATCACGAAGACGGTTACATTTCCAACAATACCACAAATCCAATGGATTTGTTATATTAGCACAAAATACGACGATAACATTTTACATCTCAAACAACACGAGAGAGTGGGTCGATGTCGATCAGGGCAATTAGGGTTTGGGCACAGTGAAAAAACGCCCTTGGTAAGGGCGGGAAGGGGGCCGCCGCAAAATGCCGGGGCGGCCGACCTTTTGCGGCGGCCCCAGTGCACAAGAAAAACGCCCTTACAAAGGGCGGAAAGGGGCCGCCGCAAAAAGCCGCCTCCCGGCATTTTTGCAGCGGCCCCCGTGCACGTGAAAACGCCCTTCCCAAGGGCGGGAAGGGGGCCGCCCGCAAAATAACCACCGCGCGGCAGAGACGGCACCGCACGGCCGTCGCCACGTCGGATTTTTCGCCCTCCGGGAGGGCGTTTTTCCTTCACGCCTCCCGAGAGGGCGGGAGGAGATTAGTTTTGAAATTTTTCAAACTCGGAAGTTATTTTTGTAAATCTTTAAAAAAAAATTAAAAATACAAAAAATTCAAAAGAACCTGGCCTGGCATCCCGTGTCTCACACACCTAAATAATCGAGCTCCGCATTGATCACAGCCTCACACCATACAAACGCGTGGTATTTGAGAAAGGATTTTGCTATATATTTATCACCAATTTTTTTAAAAAATTATCAAATATATAATATAATTATATAATTATAGTGTAATTATATTATAATTTAGAGAGTGGATTCTAAACTCTCGAGGGATATCTTCTCGTTGTTTATCTGTCATCCTTATGATTTTTTTAAAAATCAACAATATAAATTAATATGTGGTAGATCATTATATAAACATGCAAGTTAAAATTTAACTTTTACAAGTTGTAATAAAAAATAAATTAAATAATGGCTAGTTAACGTATATTCAAAGTCAAATTTATTTTTCTTGTAACATGTAGAAATTAAATTTGACGTTGCATGTTTATGGAGTGGTTTATAACATATTAATCTATCTTACTGAATTTTTTTAATTTTTTATAATCATTTGGATGATATGCAAATAATAAGATGATATCCATTTGAGAGTTTAGAATAGTTTCTCTTGTAATCTATATTTACCTATAATATAACTTATATGTAACTTTTATATAATTTTTAAATTAAAATTAAAATGTTGGGAATAAAATTTGTACAAGTTGAGAATAAAAAAAAAATCATAGCACGCGCATAGATGAGGAGATTCAGTCTCACGACCTTCACTTTGTGAAAATAACGTGTTACCGCGGGATTTTTAGAAGTTACATATAAATTTGTATTTGTATTGTAGTTACATGCAATTAAAATGTAATTACACTATAATTATATTATATTTACATCTGACAAATTTTTAAGGGAAAATTTTCCGATAAATATATAGCTAGTCTAAAAAAATCTTTTTCTCTCACGTAAGAGGTTTCCTTATTTCTCATGTTACTTGCGAAGTTATATATATATATTTTATAAAAATATAAGATACATATGTGATGTTTTTATCTGAAAAATTATAGAATTTCTTTAAAAATATAAGATATATTACATCATTCTACGAACGCCTAAGTTCAAATGCGACTTATATAGGTTATACAGGTTAAAGAGAAAAAATGTTAATAATACATACTATCACAGTCATATTTATCCCTGGGCAAGGGGTCGGATAAATTTCTTGTAGATGGTTGGAGAAATTGGAATGTAGGAGACAAGTCACTTATGAAACATTGTCGCTCAAGCACACAGGGAAGCTCATGAAAAGTACATTGGCTATTTAACTCGCGCACTATAGATGATAAAATTGAAAAGTGGAGTGATGAGGAAATAAGGGTTTATAAAATCAGATTGACTTATTCACTAAGATGTATCAAGTTTCTTTTGCATCAAGGGTTGGCATTCCGGGGACATGACGAAAGTGAAGAATCTAGCAACAGAGGGAACTTCATAGAATTGTTGAAATTTCTTGCAGCAAATAGTGAAGAAGTGAACAAGTTTGTGCTGAACAATGCTCCAGGTAATTGCTCATTGACTAGCCCAATGATCCAGAAGCAAATTATTTCATGTTTTGCTATAGAGACTAGAAAAAAATAGTTGAGATTGGTGAAGATCGCTTTGCTATTTTAGCCGATGAGTCAAGTGATGTGTCACACAAAGAACAACTAGCTCTTTGTTTGCGTTTTGTTGATAAATTGGGAAGGCCACGTGAGCACTTTGTTGGAGTAGTTCATGTAGATGATACTACCTCTTTATCACTTAAGAAAGCAATTGAGTCTTTACTTGTTAGTCATGGCTTGACTATAACTAGCATCCGTGGTCAAGGATATGATGGGGCTAGCAATATGAAAGGGGATATTAAAGGTGTGAAAACATTGATTATGCAAGAGTCACCTTCTGCTTATTATGTCCATTGCTTTGCACATCAATTACAACTAGTTCTTGTTGTTGTTGCTAAGGACAATACCGATTGTGTTTGGTTCTTGGAACAAGTTACCCTCTTACTAAATATTGTTGGAGTTTCTTGTAAGCGCCATGGGATGCTTCGAAGTGCTAGACTGGAGAGTATCATGAAAGCACTTGAATGTGGTGAACTCAAAACTGGGAGTGGACTAAATCAAGAGATGGGATTGGCTAGGCCTGGTGAGACTAGGTGGGGCTCTCATTATAGAACTGTGTGCAACATCATTTCTATGCATCCTACAATCTGTGAGGTACTCATCACTCTTGGAAAGGATACAACACACAAGGCTGATTGGGTAAAAATTCATTTTATGGTTGGAGCATTTGAGTCTTTTGATTTTGTGTTCAGTCTACACTTAATGTTTGTTATTCTTGGATACACAAATGAATTATCCGAATGTTTGCAAAGGAGAGAGCAAGATATTATCCATGCAATCCAACTTGTTAATGTGGCAAAAAGTAGAATGCAACACTTGAGGTCTGAAGGATGGAATCAATTCCTTCAAAAGGTCACTTCCTTTTGCAATAAACATAGTGTTGAAGTTCCTGCAATGGAGGCTAATTATGTGCTTTTTGGAAGATCACGGCGGTTTGTTCAAAATCAAACAAATGATGATCACTTTAGAAGAGAGGTATACATTGGGGTCATTGATAAAATAAGTCAAGAGCTTGATAGTCGGTTTGATGAGGTTAATATGGAGTTGCTTTCTTGTATGTCTGCCCTCAACCCTTCCAATTCTTTTGCATCATTTGATGCACAGAAGGTACGCCGACTTGCTGAATTCTATCCTAATGACATATTTGGCTCTGAATTGCTAAGGTTAGAATTGCAACTTGATACCTATATTGATGTCATGAGACAAGATGATAGATTCAGTGGCCTAGAAAATCTTGTTGACCTCTCGTTAAGCTAGTGGAAACAAATAATCACAAAGTTTATGATTTGGTTTATTTGATTCTCAAAATGGTATTGCTTCTACCGTGGCGACGCAAGTGTTGAAAGAGCATTTTCTAGTATGGATTTTGTCAAAACCAAGCAAAGAAATAAGATGAGTGATAGTCTCTTGGATGATTGCCTTGTCACGTTCATTGAGAGAGACATTTTGAAAGATGTGGATGAAGATGATGTACTCAATACTTTTATGGCTATCGAAAGCGTAGGTCCAAAAAATAGTGTTCTATCCTAGTTTACCTCTATCAATGTGCTATTTTAAACTATTTGTAATTTAATTTAAGACTTACTATGTCATTTAGTAGTTATGTATCAAATTGTTGGACAATTTCTTTGAAACTTTACCGAATTGCTAAATAGTTTTTACCGATTTGCATATGAATTTTTTGATTTGGCATACCCCATGTAAAAATCATGGCTCCGCCACTGAATAGAGTAATCAATGGACGGATACATTTCTAGTAACACCAGCATTTTCACACTGTACATTAAGGAAGGATTGGGTTCTCAATTCTCAGCCTTATATCTTTTGGAAGTCATGAGGCACATTGCCTGTCAGCTGTCGGAGAGGAGGGGGGTAGCTTGTTAGTAGTACGGAGTAGTTGTTACTGGCACTTCACTTCTCATGCACAATGTTAACGAATTTGGTTGTTTGGTTCTTCCACCGGCACGTGAAAAGCACTTAGATGAGGCAAGGTGAAAAGAGTGAAAACGAGACGGATATTTCTCGACCGTCTGCTTGACCCGAGACTCGTGGAAAGTATATGGGAGAGAAAATGTGATATCTGATATTTCGAATTGGAATACCTTAAAAAAATATAGACTGTGAAGAGTTATATCCGTCCGTATGTTCTATATTATAAAATATATATGAAAATTTATTATAAATCCACAAACATGATAGAAGATTGGTTAATCACTATTTTATTAATATTGTATAATATTTTTCTTGACGTATCTTTTTAAACACTTAATTGAGTCCTTATATTTAATATCTATGAATTAGATATACAAATAAATATTTGTTCTTGAATTCGATTCGAGGAAATAATATAGGATAGGATATAGTTGAGTGATATGTTATCCAGCACTATCTCTACTCGGTTCCTAATTTGCTTAAAAATATGGGTTAGGATATTAAAATATCGTGATCCGACCGAACCCGTCCATTTTTACCCCTAGGTGGAATATGATACATCATATTCAATCCAAAAATGAATATGCCTCTTCCACCGGCTCTTTTGTTTTGTGGATGCTCAACTTTTAGGTATTGAATCCAAAAATGATACATCATAAAACTATTTCAAAAATTCTGCATTCACATATCCAACATTGGTCATTTTATGATAAGAATCACGAAGTACATGGCTAAGTTTGCCTGATTCTGTAGTGAAAAATCGGACGCCTCCTTCCAACTCGTTCCACCTCCTATACGTCCACCCCCACAATTCCTTACTCACCACGCCTTGACTATGTTCTCGAGGAGACCGTGCATTATCGAAGGGCGCCGCCTCACTGTTGCTCTAAAGAAGCCGACAGAGGAGGACACCACTTTCGCTTGCCATGCCTTGGGGACAAACCCTTGGCACTGATCTGGTGGGGTACGAGTTGGCAAGTGGGAGGGAGGCATGGAGGTGGTCGGTGCTTGGGAATGAGGCAACGAGGGCACTGCTCACCGGAGCTCCAGCATCGTCGTGCCGTTTTGTTCCGATGAGAGACGGAATATGTCGGAGATTGGTTCTCCTACAACGGGGAAGTGAGGACCCCTCCTTTGAAGATTCGACCGAGGGGGCACCCTGCGCGGAACCAAGCCAACGATTCGGGTCGATGGAGACGAAGAGAGAGAGAGAGAGATGGACATAGGCGATAGACGAAGGAGGCAAGCATTTTTAGATAGGTTCAGATCGCTCGGAGGCGTAATACCCTACTCATGTTTGTATGTAGACTATGGATGAAAAATGGTAGTACAGGAAGATATGAGACTTGTCTAAGTTCTAACTCTGGGAAAATCTCCCTCTATCTGTTGGCCTAGATCTTGTTTTTATAGATGAATGAGAGTCCACAGTGTCGGTACATACGTGTCAGAGTGGGTGTGCCATGCGTCGCCTCCTCTATTCCTTTGGTTGATGTGGGCATGCAAAGAGCTTTACACAGCGTCACGTCCTTTCAGCATGCAGGTGAGTTGTACTCTGAGTTGCTCTGTCATGGGGTTTGTGCAAGGTGTTGGCAGTTGTCGATCCTTCGAGCCCATCGATGCTCATAAATGGGATGGAGTTCCCCGAGAAGAGCCCAAGGCAAAGGGCGTGTTCAGCCTCAGCCTGGAGCCTCAAGACACATGCGCCTTGTTCTTGGACGACTGCCAAGCTCGGGATAGCCCCGCGCCCGTGGCACGCCGCATGCCCAAGGCACCCTAAAATCCCCGAGCACCCATGACCGCTCCCATTGTTGATCATAGATTTTCTTGTTGGTTTGAATGAGCTTCTTGAAGATGTTGACCGTGAAGTAGTTCATGATGAGTATGGCTTGGAAGAGGTATTGGTGATTACATGCACCTGGTTCAGCACCTTGAAGATATAAATTTTGTAGGTCTCGATAGCGCTCCGAGAACAACTCACGGGGGACCACGCCTGGAGGTGGATGTGGCCAAGCACAGCCAGGGAGGCCGCATCCAAGGAAAACTTGATAGATGTTCCCCAAATATAGCCCATGGGGGCCACGTCCAAAGACAGATGTGCCTCGACTACAACCCACGGGGGTCGTGCTCGAAGAAGATGCGTCCCGAGCGCAGCTCACGGGGGAGCCGTACCAGGGGTTGGGTGTGCCTTGAGCATTGCCCGTGAGGGCGGGCTATGCCCGGGTAGATATGCCCTAAGAAGTCGTGCTCGGGGCCGATGTGCCCCGAACACAGCCCATGGGGGGCCACGCTCGGGTCAGGTGTGCCCCAAGCACCGTCCATGGGGGACGGCACCCAAGGATGTGCCTTCGGGTAGATATGCCCCTAGCAGTCGTGCTCGAGGGTCGATGTGTCCCGAGCACAGGTATGCCCTGAGCCTCGAGCACCGGCAGTAGGAGGCGACACCCAGGCGCTATGGCACCGGCAGCAGGAGGCGACACCCAGGCGCTATGCCCAGATAGATATGCCTGAACAGTCGCGCTCAGTGACCGATGTGCCCCGAGCACAACCGAGGAGGCCGTGCTCAGGAATTGGTGGCAAGGATGCTATGTGTAGCTGAGGATGAGAACCCTGGTTTCTATTTCTTCGACAAAATATTTAGACTTGTTGTGTTTTGTCACTATTTGGATGATCGGAATGAAAAGGATAACCTGGATATCTGTCTTCTGGCTTGCGGAGAAGATGAAGGACCATATATGGACAAATATATTTTGTGCTTTTCGATGGTTTAACCAATGTATCTTGACGTTTCACGTGTGATAAAAAATGTGCCAACTAGGTTTGCATTTGTTTGAAATATTCTTGCTACAGTGATGATTTTTTTTACAAATGATAGAACAATAGCCGATTTGTAGTCGTTGTATTTGTTTGAAATATTCTTGGCCTAGTGATGATTTTTTACAAATAATAAAACAATATCTAATTTGTAGTCGTGTACTTCGGTTAAGTTGGGCAAACCCAACTATAGTTAATCGGATTATGCGATGAGATGTACCTGACACTTATTTAGCCTTATACGTTAATTGGAACGAGAACTGAGTGCACGTGAGCCGCCTGGGTGCTCAATTCCACTGCATTCGCACCGACGGCACGACTCCGTTCGTTTCAAGTCTCAAATCTCAACTAATGTAATCACTACTCTGCTTCCATCACCAATTCACCGTTCCGACAAAGTCTGTACCCCCTCGAAAGAGAAAATTATTGTGTCCATTTGTGTATGGGAGATGGTTACGTACTATGCTGCAGAGCTCATCCCGGTGTACGAGCGGTTGCGCCATAGTAGCAGTCGGGCCAGCCACGTGATTTCCTGACTTCAGTACGCGTATTTACTTCAACTCCAAAAACTTTATACTTATCACATCAACACATAAATAAAATATTAATTAAATATAAAAAAAATAACTATTACACAAATGACATATAATTTATGAGATGAATCTTTTAAACCTAATTAGATTATAATTTGACAATAAAGTGCTACGATAAACTTATGTTAATGATGAATTAATTAGACTTAATAAATTCGTCATATCATTTACACACGAATTTTGTAATTTAATTTTTCTAGAATTCAAATACTCCATGTAACACCCCTCTATATATCATTCGATATGACATTCAACTTTACATCCTCCAACTAAACGCCTTAACTATGTTTATTGCAAGCTGTGACGTACGTCGTCGACTATTTCGTGGCGTGTATGGTGTATCCGATCGGCCCAGACGCTCGATAGCTTCCTATGGCTTTTGCTCTCCACACGAAATCTCGTAACAACACTTGATTAATTTCGGTCAATCACTAAAACGGTTCGTCGTCGCGCTCCCATGCTCCGCAAGCCGAACCGGTGGGCGTTTCTGAGGATTTCCTACGAGATATTGTGATGACTACGCCGTGATACCGTCAGTTCCAGGAGCAGAGACAGCGACGCCGAGCTGGAGTGGAGTTTGTTGTTTTTTGTTGTCTCATCTTGGAGAAAAGCGGCTCCCCTCCTTTATCCAATACATTGGAGTTGTTGGTGCACTACTGCCGTGCAGCCGCGCGCAGCCAGCAAAATGAGCCAAGAATCAGCAGCCGCCGCGGCCACGGGCGGCATGGCGCCGACGCCGGCGCCGGCGAAGGCTCAGCCGCACGTGCTACTCGTCTCCAGCCCTTTCCAGAGCCACGTCAACCCCCTCCTGCGCCTCGGCCGCCGCCTCGCCGTCAAGGGCCTTCGTGTCACCTTCACTACGGCTCTCCGCGACGGCATCCGCCTCTTCGACGACGGCGACGGCGACGGTGTCCGCGTCGAGCGCCTCCGGGGTGGAGGGATGTGGGAGCCCGACGACCCACGGCTCCGCGTCCCTGGGGACATGGCGCGCCACGTCGAGGCCGCGGGGCCGGCGGCGCTCGAGGAGCTCATCAACCGGGAGGCCGAGGCCGGGCGGCCGGTGGCGTGCGTCGTGGCCAACGCGTTCGTCTCATGGGCGGTCCGCGTCGCCGGCGACGTGGGACTCCCGTGCGCCATACTGTGGATCCAGTCGTGCGCGGTCCTGTCCGTGTACTACCACTACGTCTACTCGCTCGCGGCCTTCCCGTCCGGCGACGAGGCTGACTCCTCCGGCGCCGTGACCATCCCGGGGCTTCCGGAGCTGGACATGGACGAGCTACGGCCACTCCTGATTTACACTTCCGGCCAGGAAATGTGGCGCCAGATGCTCGTCGGGGATCTCGGCAGCATGACGGAGAAGGCGCCATGGGTTTTCGTGAACACGTTCGACGAGCTCGAGCACGAGGCCATCGCGGGGCTTCGCAAGCATATACCGCTTATACCGGTCGGTCCACTCGTCGAGCCAGACGGCGGCGGAGACAGCTCATCCACGGCAGCCGCCCACGACGTCGACGGTTGCACCGCGTGGCTGGACGCGCAGCCGCGGAGGTCAGTGGTGTTCGTGGCTTTCGGGAGCCTCGTGGACATCGGCCACGACGAGGTGGTCGAGATAGCGGAGGGGCTTGCCAGCACGGGCCGCCCGTTCCTGTGGGTGCTGCGCGACGGCAACCGCGCGCTCCTCCCCGAGGAGGCCCTCGACGCCGTGGTGGCGGCCACCTGCGGCGGCGATCGGGGCAAGGTGGTGCCGTGGTGCGAGCAGCGGCGCGTGCTCTCGCACGGTGCCGTGGGCTGCTTCGTGACGCACTGCGGGTGGAACTCCACCGCTGAGGCGCTCGCCGCGGGGGTGCCGATTGTCGCCTCCCCGAGGTGGTCCGACCAGCGCATCAACACGCGGTTCGTCGTCGACGTCTACCTGGTGGGCGTCCGCGCCCAGACGACGCCGCTGACAAGGGAAGCGCTCCGCCTGTCCGTCGAGGAGGTCACGGCCGGGCCGAAGGCGGAGGCGATGGCTGCGCGCGCGGCGATACTGGGGGAGAAGGCGCGCGCCGCCGTGGGCTACGGCGGCTCGTCGGACCGCGGCGTCCAGGCGTTCGTTGACCGGATAACGTCAGGAGCGGAGCCGTGACTTGCTTCGGATCACGTCTCGTTGGCGGTTTGGCGCTTAGTTGCATGGGTCACCCTGAATTCCTGAATTGGCATTTGGGAACGGGCGGGGCAGCATAATTTACTTCATGTGGATCAGTTTTCACGTTGTCACTTGACCTCCCAAATAAGCGAGGAAGTAGTTTACAGACACTGCATGTGCAGTCGATGCTGTTAGGCTGTTGCTATTTGTATATTCCATCCTTCTTGCAGGAAAGCACACAGGTTCGTGGCCACGGGAGTGCATGTTCTTATTACAGTACAAGTTTTACCGTAAGGATTTGTGTTTTTTTAAATATTATTATTTTAATGAAAAATCGCAAAAATGGTGATCGTCTGGATTTTTTCGCTAAAATAGGGTCCTATCGAATTACCGTAGTTCGACAAGATCCTAGCGAATGACGAAGGGGCGACAGGTGGAGGCTATCGAACGGTAGACATTTGACAGGGCTTGTTAAATAGCAGGAGTTCGACAGGCCCATATCTAATAGTGCATAGGTCCTGTCAAACTGTGGCTGTTCGACAGGCCCCACCACCGCCCCTATCGAACAATGATAGTTCGACAAGGCCCTTTACTTTTCCCTTCTCACACAACCGCCTGAGGTTATTTTCAGGGGAGAGGAGGAGGCAAGGACCAATCGTCGCTGTCGTCACCGTCACGTGGGGGAGGTGTTGGTATTTGATACGCACACAGATAAATCCACAAGCGCACAGATATCGTTGTATCACTTTCCCTTAGAGTATTCTAATGGTATCAAACACAAGAAACGTGTGTGTACTATCTACGAACAGAACTCTATCCAAGGACAATAATTGATGATGGATTTGGCTAGAGAGGATTTCTATGGATTTAACTAGCATACTTAAGTTAAAGGTAAATCTCTATTGAATGCTTTGGGCACCGGCCCTCCCCTAGTCTGTCAGGCTGAGTCCGGTCTTGAGCTCTATAATGCACCCGAACACGAAGGGATATAAAGGACGGACAGAGTTGTCACCACCTGTTGCCCACCTCACTTTCCGTGGAGCACACAACAAACGAATGTAATCACTAACCTAGACACCACATCTAAGCTATTGATCACTACTCTAGCTTTGCGTAGGAACTTTCTTCTTTATCTATAGTCCTAGTACTAGAGCATTCAGTTGCACACTAAGCGACGAACCCGCACCAATGAGAATATATCTAACTTAAGTAAACTTAATTAAATAACATAAGGATATCTCGAATACTTACTTTATAAAAAAACATCCATCGAGGTACAAGCGAGAAGAAGGCCGACAATCTCGGCGCTTCTTCGGAACTTCGTTGGAAGAATGCCGATACGTCCGGCACTCCTCCATAAAATTTTCAGAGAGACTTCGATATTCGGGACACTCCTTCCTGTTAACAACAAAATTTGGCATATTCCGTTAGATAAGTAGCAAGTGCAAAGCGGGATTGACGATGTGATCTTAGTTGCCAAAAGTAGAAGATTGCATCGGCTGGAGATGTATCGGCAAATGTGTATTGGCTTCAAAGCTCTGATGGTAGCCGATAGAAGATGATTGGTGGTCGACAATACCTACACACTTATCCTTTACTCGTCCCTGAGTAAAGCTCGTGCACCCACTAGAGTAATGATTTTCTGCCCAATGATATGACATACAAAATATTCAGAGACATACATGTGTTTGTGAACCTTGATGTGTCTACCATGTCATCTTGGGCGATTTAAGAATGAAACGGTCCTTGACTCAAGTCATCTTTACTCCTCTTGATAAATTACCTTGGGGTTTTCTTTGATGCTTATAAAAACATAACTTTCTTTGATGCTTATAAAAACATAACTTTGATGAATTACTCTTAACGGATCGCCGACAGAACGTCGCATCCACCGCAATCCCGAAGCCGTCGTTGCCCCTCTTGCCTCCGGCCGCCTCTTGTCGCCGCATGAGGTGTCACGCCCAGAAATTCAGACCCGAATTTCCAAAGCTATATGTGTATTAAAATCCCTGTCGAAGACCAGCCAGGGTACACATACGACAATTGTTGATATTACAGTTCCACGTCTTAGAAACAATACAAAAAGATTACAAAAGAGCAGCGAAAAAAGAAAAAGGGCCTAAGCCTAAGCTTGACGCTGGCCACACGGCTTCGACCACTCCACAGGCAGCTTCCAGAGTGCAGGACAAAGCCTACTCCACTTCATCTTCGTCTTCAACCTCTGGCTCAGGTTCTGATGAAGAAGCAAGGATGAGTACTTCCACGTACTCAACAAGTCACGCCGGAAGAGGAGAAGAATGAATGCAGGGGAGACAAAGGTCTGGCTAAGGTTTGCTTTTGCGCAAACGGCAGGAGTTTTCCAAACAATACGAATTTGAACAAAGCCAAAACAACAGTAAATTGAGTAAGTAAAGCCTTTTGACTCCAACACTGTCCAACGTTATCCCCACGTTGCGACAGGCCCAAACCATTCACCTATACTAGTCATGTTCCAAAACTTAGTGTGTAAAAGTGTGAGACTAATCACGAACAGCTCGGTCGATCGCCCCATCACCGCGGGCATGGCTATTCGAATAGATTTACTCTGATCAGAGGTGTACAACTGTACCCACAAGACACAACCCCACAACACGGTTTCCCGTGCGCCGGAATACCACCGCGGTACCCCGAAAAGGGAACTGTGATAGGACCTTTCGTATAACCCCCCTTCTAACCAAGCGAACCCCACCAAGGTTTCGCCCCCACTCCCGAACCCTGGGAGTGGGCAGCCCCCCCGAGTGCCTCTGTGAATCCGGCAGCCCAACAACCCTTATACCGGCGCCGACTGAAACTCCATCCCGCTCACCCTTGCCGATGGGTTCGTCAGCTAGGAGAGGCTACACTACGGGACCTACCTTACCCATTTCGGCTTGTGGTTTGCACGGTCATTCTCCCGAGGGGTCCCGTGAACCGGTCCTTAATTGCTATGGGCGTCGCTAGCCAAAACTATAGCGCCCACAGCCCACCATTTGTCATATTTTAGTTATTAGTCCGATTCACCTGAATCCTTAATCATTAATCCTCCGAACATAAGTCCGGGAGATATATATTAAGTGAGAAAATGACCCATTTAGTGAGCTAGAGAAACTAAGCCAGGCTAAGCATAACCTAGTCCTGAAATCTAATCACATTATTTTCCCATGTTTTATCAAAGGGCTTGGGGTGTCAAACCTAAGGCATAAACTATGCATAGGGTGTATTATTTTCCATGAAATGACAACATAAAATACATGCAATTTTATAGAGTAAAACAGGTGTTTTAGCAAAATGGGAGCAATATGATCAGTAATATAGCATGACTTGCCTTGCTCTTCGGTTTGGGGGACTTCTGCGACGACTTCGAAGTAAACCGGGACGGAGGGACTACCGGGATCTACACGGCAAACAAGCACTTCAACAAAACAGGCTAAAAAGCTACTAAAACAGGAAACAAAACCATTTTTAATGGATTCTTGGCATTTTTATGAATTTAATAAAATTTGAATGGGCTAAAACGGAGGTCGGGTTGAAAAGATATGATTTTTAGAAGATTATCTGTGTTTTTACTAAAACAGAAATCCTTAATAATTTATTGCGCAATAAATCCGGAATTGCGTCGGCGCTAGGGCTGACGTCGCGATGGCGTCATCGGCCGCGGAGCACGGTCCATGGTGGACCGAGTCCACGGCCGAGAGGAAGAGTGGCGCACCACGTGACGCACACGGGCGCGACTTCGGCGGCCACGCGGTGTGCCACGCGGCCGGCGGGGACGGACGGCCCGATCCGCCGAGGCGATCGGACGGCCGGAAGGGGTTCAGCGGCGCGATCGGCCGGCGATGACGCACGGTGGCGGAGACCGACCGGCGCCACTCGGTGGCGGCGCGGGCGGTGGAATACCGCGGCTCTTGCGTTGGCGAAGCCGTGCGCACTCGGGGACGGCGGCGCGCACTCGGCCGAGAGGGGAAATAGGGAAGAGTGCTCACCGTGGTGCGGCCGAAGTCGAAGGGGACGACGGCGCGGACAATGAGGGAGGCGGCGGAACCACTCGGGAAGGGGTGGCCGAGTAGCGCGGGCACCGGCGACGAGGAGGAGGAGTCGGCGGAGCTCGGAGTGTCTCGGAACAGCGGGAACACACGGCCGAACCTCGGCGACGAAGTCCGAAACAGGGGACGCACGGCGCGGGAATGACGGAGAGAGAGAGGCTTGAGTGGAGGTGTGGGGAGCTCGGGAAGGCGAGGGGTGCTTAAATAGGGGATGGGGAGGTCGGCGGCGACGGATAAGGCGCAATTCCTCGCCGACACGATTTGGGGGAAATAATGGCCGATGATTAAATCCGACCATTAAGGGGGCGCGGGAGCGGCGGCCGGGGCGATTGAAGGCGGCGGGAGAGACGGGGAAGTTAAGGCGGTGCCTTTAGGGCACGCGGGAGGGACGGGCGGCCGAGATCCGCGCGGGGCAGAGGCGGCGTCAATGGCGGCGGGGCAGCCGGAGGTAGGGGACGGGCGACGGGAGGGCCCCACCTGCTAGTGTCCCGGCAAGAAGGGGGAGACGAACTGGACTTAACTGCGGCGCGAGGGTTTAGCGAGGCCGTAGCCTTCACCCGCCCGCGAGAGAGGAGGCGCGCATCGGGCAGGGACGGCCCGCTCGAGGCTGGGCCGATCAGTGAGCGCGCACGCGGAGGATGGGCCGTCGGCTCGGGCCGGTGGCCCACAGCCGGAAAAAGAGCGGGAAAGGACGGAGGAGAGAGAAATTGATTTTCCCGAGATTTATTAATTCCAATTTTGATTTTAATTGGTTAAAAATTATTTCGGTGCTCAAAATTCCACTAAAAATCTCTTTAGCGTATTTTGACATGTAGAATTTAGAAAAAATCCTACCATGCCATTTCCATTTATCATTTGGATTTTAAAATTATTAATTCTCTCCAGTTAATTCCAACGATTCTCCTTTTACGATTTTCTTTTGGATTTTTAAAAGGGGAAAACACCTCAGGGTGTTACATGAGGCCACGCCGCGCTGTGTTGCCACCACTGTCGCCTTCGCCACACCACGCCGCACTCTGGCCCCCGCTTCGTTTTCCCAATCCACCGTCGGAATGCCCCATCACCACGCACCACCACATGCGCCTGGTGAGCTCTCCCCTCCTCTCTGCTCTCCTCTGTCTGATGGGTTACGCGGAGGCTACGCTAGCCGAAAACAAAAACTTTTCTACCGCGCAAACCAGGAACACTTGCAAGTAAGGGCCGATAGATCGTTACCGATTGGAGTATGCAGCGGAAATAGCCAATCAGGGCTATCCGATCTGGAACTGTGCTGGCCGATGACAGCCGATTCCCGCAAGCCGACAGCCGATTCCTGGGAACAGTCGATTCGCCAATGTCGCAGCCGATCCAAGTCGTCAATCTGCCGCAGTCGCCTCGCTCCAATTGCAGCCGATTCGTAGCCGATCAACAGCACGCAACGTAGCAGTGCCTCTACCGGTATCCACACGTCCGGGGACAGAACGCCGAACACCCGTGTGCTAGCACGCGATGCAAGGCTAGGGTTTGGCTCGAAAGTGAGGAGGGTTTCCGTGGAGATTGATCTCGCCGACTTCTAAAGCCGCGTGTGATCAGATTGATTTCGACGCAATGCAATTCAACTGATGTATCGCAGCTCTCTACCCCTCTCCCCTTTATATAGAGTTGGTCGACTGGGACTAGTGGCCGATCAGGACTCTATTTTGAATCGGATCCCATCTGAATCTCATAGAGTTGGCCACCCATACGTCATAAGCCCATAGGACTCTATCCGATCGGATCCCTATCCAATCGAGCCGTATCCGAGTCCAACTCGAATATCTATTCTATCCCCTTAAGCGTGCGACCCTGTAGGTTCAGGTATACTTAGTTTCGGCTATAGTCTAACTTAGCCGATCGTCGGCTCGAGTCCAACTCAGCCAACCTGTCAATAGCAACGCCTAGCAGCACATATTGACACCATAGTATACAAGAATATAATATCGGCTCTGAACCTGTAATGTGTACACAAATCCCTTTGCCTCACGATACCAATTAAGTTATAGGCAAGATGTGTGCCACCCCTTCAATAGCTTAACCATTCACTCGAACCGTATTGGATTATCTGTCTGTTGATTGACTTCTCAATCAACTTAGCATGGCCATGCATTTCCATAATCCATTACCTCGAGGGGCCCAGAGATATCTCTCCAAAGGAGGGACAAATTCCATCTTGATCACTCACATCCCACTCCATGTTTCATAGCAAACCCAAAAACTACCTTTATAACTACCCAGTTACGAAATAGCGTTTGGTAGTCCCAAAGTAGGCTACTACACATGTTGGAATCCATGATGATCTCAGGTCTAAGGACTTTGTACCAATACTACTTGAGATCAACTAATGGCACATTAATTCCTATAGTGTCTCATGGTGGGTCTATCCAACAATGTGTTCTCTAACACTTGTGTCCATGTTTATTGATTTGGTATCTCCATACCCATGATCTATGAGACATTAACATCAATCAATAAACATGTCGATCTTAGAATCATATTAGTTCCAATAATATGATATATGATCAGGGATCATTTAGAAATAGATTCATACATATAGAGTCTCATAAATAAGTCACGTACTTATTGATCAATACAAGATGTCTATTTCATGGAACTGAATAACACTTTATTCATAAATACATAAACATTGACCATGATATCCAACATCTCCATGTTGCCTCTAGGACATATCACTAACACTGTCACCCTCCCGTGTGCGTCGTCGCGTCGATGGCCGCCGCCCGTGACCATCGGGCCGCGCGTGCCGCTTCCCGGTCGATCGGCCAGTGGGCGTCGCCCCATCCTTCCTGGGCCATCCGATCTACCGCAGGGCAGATCGGGGCCGTCCGTGTGGCCTCCCACGTGGCTGCCACGTCGGTGCCACGTGTGCGCCATGTGGTGCATCCCGCCCGTGCCACGCGTGGACTCTATCCACCATGGACCACGCTGCGTCCTTTTGCTGACGTTAGCCTGAGATTAGCCCTAGCCTTTTCCTTTATTAAAATAATTAATAATTATGCAATAAATTAATTTAATTTTCATAAATTCATTTAAATAGTCTAAAACTTCTAAAATTCATATCTAATTCATACAAACTTTAAATCGGCCCATTCAACTTGCAAAATTCATCTAAAATTGAGCTCTACATGTTTTTTTACTTTTCGTATACTATTTAATTTTTTTATTAGGTTTTTTCTTGTTTTGCATGTTAGCGTGTAGACTCCGCCATTTCGAAAGTTCGCGCTCGCGAGGAAAAGAGTTTGAAAGATTGTTTAAAGAAGCAAGACAAGTCACACATTTCTCCTTGAGGCATATTGAGCCTACCTTATAAAATGTTTTACCGTTTGCAAATAAAATTACATGTCTTGCTAATTACATGGGAATTGAGACTACCTGTTTGCTTGCCTGTGCCATGTTTACTTGATATCCATTCATTGTCGAACTTGGATAATAATTTGATTGGCTCGCATCACAGATTTGACTTTGCTATAATTATATGTGCTTAACATGCTTAATTGCCACTAGTTCACTTAATGAGATTATCACATTAATTATTTTAGCATCTGACGAGCTGCGAGCTCGAGACACCTGGCCATGCTTATTGGTCATAATTATCTCACTAAAATATGACTTAATGGTGGGATGTGGGTGCATGGTTTTGCTTGTTGCACCCATGACAATTCAGAACCGATACGTGAAGAACCCTGAAAGACTTACCGTACTTACCACAAGCAAGAATGGGCAAGTGCTGGACTTGTAGTATAGCTCTCCTCTTTTTGATGTTCCCAGGCAAGGGTGGGTGTGATAAAGTTCAGATGGGCCGGACAAGGCCTCTGGGGACTTCGGATTCACCGTGACACAAGGGAGGCTGCCTACCCTAGATTTAGGGGTAGGGCGAAACCTGAAGTGTGGTGTCGCTTGGTTAGGGGGAGTTATGCGAAGGGTCTTGTCATAATCACTCGTATAGTGACGTGTCCGGCCAGGCACGGTGACATATGGTGGATTGTGTCTTGTAGATACAGTTGTACACTGTCGGTGATATGGGCCCGGGGTATGTCGCGGGCGTGGCATTTAAGAAAAGGAAGGCACCCCGCCCATCAAGGAGCGCCAAAGTTATGCCCCGAAAGGCTAGGCAAGTCTCGGCCATGGGCGGCCACGTGGCCGCCCCTGAAGGGGCTGGCCCGGAGGCTGCCCGGAGGCCATCATACTTCCAAACGGCGGGGTCCGAGATCTCCCGGACCCTTGGTCGGAGGGGTCCGGGATCCCCCGGACCCTCACCCTCCATCCCGCACCTCTCAGAGAGAGGAGCGAACCCAACTGCCAACCAACTCATTCAATGCTCAAATAGGGGAAAGCTGAGCGTCTGCCCCGCCGCATTCAATGCGATGTGAGGCGCGGCTGTCAGCTGCTCCCATCATCACCCCTTTTTGCCTATTACAAGGCAAAAGGGGGCTAAAAGTTCTTGACCAAGACCGCGGTATGGCCGCGCACCCACTCCGCGCACGCCCCTCACGCCCTGTCCGGTTGCATTTAATGCATTGGGCGGCTGCGTGGGAGAGAGAGTGCGAGCGCAGAAGCACGGCGCCTACACCTCCCTATGGAATGGGCCGCCGACCGGTGGGACCCATCGGAGGGTAGGCAAACCATCATCACGTCAGCGGCATGGCCATCACGATGACCGCACTTTTTCTACCTTCTATGACGCGGCGAACAGGGAGGAGTAGGATGGAATGACTTCTCCGACAAGACAAAGCAAAAACCACTCTCTCACGTGGAGTGAAGTAGAGAAAAGGGTAGGACCGCTGTGGTGTTCCCTTGTTCTATAAAAGGAGACCCAAGTCCTTCATAAAAGAGGTTCAGCTCCTCCATATAGACGAGAGGCTCGCATTCTGAAAAATAGGCTAAGTCCCTCCAACTAGCCTGCAGAAACCTCCCATCCTTCGCAAAGTCTAAAGGAGAGGAACACTCTCATTGTTCTTGGCTGCCTCCCCCATATATTGCATACACACAGGAGTAGGGTGTTACACCGCGCTGGTGGCCCGAACCTGTATAAATTCCTGTCTCATTTGCGTTATTTTATTTTTTACATACGAGTTTGAGCCAGGATACATCGCTCCCCGTGCCGAACCAAAAAGGGGGTCCCCAGGATCCCTGCGTGTCGACCTACGACATCGACATACACCTTTGATCAAAGTAAAACTATTCGAATAGCTATGCCCACGGTTATGGACCATTGACCAGATTTACCATGATTAGTCCAACACTACTAATTAAACTGGCTTAATAAACTGGATTAGTTCAGATGAAATGGTTGGACCTGTTCAACATGGTGTAGCGTTGTTTAGTGAAGAATTAACCTTGACTTAATTCAATCAATAGTTTTCTTGTTTTAAACCATAAATGTTTACCAATGCCTTTGTGCAAATAGCCACAAGCCCCTCTTTCCTTTCCCCTTGCATGTCTGCATCATTGGCGTAGCTTGTTGAGTATGGTGGTTATACTCAGCCTTGCTATTTCCCATTTTTCAGAAGTGTAGTGCTTCTGAGTCGAAGACGAAGTTAGAAGACCAAGGTTCATATCACAGTTGAGTTTTGCCGTTGGAGTGGAGCTGAAACCCCGCTAGGATCGTCCTTCTTTTCCGTTGCTGCTTTCTTTTGGGTGTAAGGACTATGTGCCTCTGCTGTAAGTATTTATGTTTTATTTATGTTTGGGTCTGTATATTGGTTTGTCGTTTTGTGTACCCTGGCTAATTCCTAGATAAGGATTTCTACACAAAATAGTCTGAAAATTTGGCTAAATTTCTGGGTGTGACATCACCCTATAGTTTGCTCACCATAGGGGTGTAGCATTGCTTCGCCCCATCCGTAAGAGAAAAGGAAACAACTTCCACCGCAAGGTATATTGGGCCATGCCCGTAATTGTCAGGCATGAACACAATTGCTCAAACTCTCACAGATGACTACAGGGATTTTCACTTTTGAGTCTCGAGAAGGTCTGTCCCCAAACCATGGCTATAAAGCCAGGACCGAGTTCATAGCCAGATGTATGAATTGGTTTTGAAGAAGGGGGTGGCTCACAAAACTCGGCCCTTGGAGCAGAGAGGTTTTGAATAGAATGTTTCTCCATGGTAGGTAAGAAGAGAAAGGAGGAAATAAAAGGAAATGAAAGAAAGATACGAGGATGAACCAAGTTCGTAGATGATACAACATACATTCCTAGGCAATAGTGTCATAATTGCTTGTTGGTATTTGCTACGCACACAGATAAATTCACAAGCACATGGATATCGTTGTAGCACTTCCCCATAGAGTATTCCAAGGGTATCAAACACAAGAAACATGTGTGTACTATCTATGAACAGAATTCTATCCAAGGACAACAACTAATGGAGGTTTTGGCTAGAGAGGATTCCTATGGGTTTAACTAGTTACCTTAAGTTAAAGGTAAAACTCTATCGAATGTTTTGGGCACCGACCCTTCCCTAGTCTGTCAGGCTAAGTCCGGTCTTGAGCTCTATGATGTACCCGAACATGGAGGGATACAAAGGACGGATAGGGCTATTACCACCTACTGTCTACCTTACTTTTCATGGTACAAGCGCTAAGTTATCATATACAATATTCAATCTAAGTTAATAGTGTTATTTATTCTTATCGGTCGATTCAATCTGAATAAGTCATATCATATAAATTACTATTGTTGATCTAGATTGGTTAATGTATCTACCACCCTGAAAAACAACCAAACGCTTGTTTAGACCTTACAATTTCAATTATAACTTGGTGCTACATCAGTTGGGTTTGACCTACTAAGTTGTAGTTTAAATTGTAAGAATTAACTTGCTCTTGGATTGCCGATAGGGGTAGTATCGAGGTTTTAGTCGATCTTACTTTGTATAACTGTTTTTGTCTTAAGATTACATGTTGTATTTTGCTTAGCTTGTTATATCTATCATCTTATATAAGTTTATTAATCCTTTAAATCTATTAAGCTTGTCTTCAATTTTGAACTGTCTCGATTGGGTCCGATCTATTGGGATTGTGGCTCGTTTAGTAGATTTAATTAAGTTTGATATTCTTGTATAAAGCTGTATCACAACTATAGCCGATATGTTATCTTCAATCACCTGAGTTACTTCATCGTCTATGATATAAATTCGTATAATCGTTAACCTATTTGATCTTGGTTATAAAAAATAATATTGTTTCGGTTGGGTCCGATCTATCGTAATTACTTTTTTTTCAGAGAAAGATTAGGTCAGTGATTGCATGTTGTTTATTTCTACAACCGATAGTTGTTATCTTGGGTTAATCTACAAACTCTTGCCCATCAGCTGGTTATTTAGATCATATAATTGTATAACAATTGACTTTAATACTATCAATCTTATGTTGCATTAATTGGGTTCAACCTATAGGATTGGTCCTGTTAAACAAAAGTTGTTTATTATTATGTTCAATCTAAATCTAGTTTATGAGCATCATCTTTCACACATATAGTCGATTCACTCGTGCATCGGCCGAGACGATACAACATCGGCCTATCGGCCGATCAGCTATCATCTTTTAATTTTTGCTATTGTCTATCTTGTTAGTTGCAGGATCAAACCAACTGGCACGCTCTGAATCCAAAGCTTTGGACCTACACTAAAGTTAAGCAAATATTCTAGGCCGTCGTATTTTCGCATGAACACTTTCGAAGCTTCCCCTCACTCTCTATTAAGCCAACATACTAAAGTAAAGCTAAAGTTCTAAAAGTGAGTTGTACTCTACTTTGTTGTGCATTTTCCAAGTGTGAATGTCTCCTCCTTTTATAGCTTGTAATGGTAGTTGTAATGATGGTTGTGGAGGTCGGTTCACCCACAACCGTCATTGAGGAGCAACCATGAGCTGCCACGTGCAAGGGTGTGCTGGGAGTGCCAGCCATGGTATGGCCGAACCAGGCAAACTGCCTCTGGCCACCGACCTTCTCCAGTGTATGACAGGTGGGTCCCTATGATGGTTAAGGATGGTTTGGCCTCACTTTAAGTCAGTTTTGACTGTCAGGTGGACCCTCCAATCGTTGTGCTCGCATGTGATTGGTCGAAGGTTCATTTTTGTTGCATGGTGGGTGTATTTTCTCCTTAAATGACTTGCATACATATATTTACCAAAGCTAGTGGAAATGGTTAGTAATAAACCCCTACCAGTAAGTTTTGATATTATATGTTACATTTCTTATTGCATGAGTTGATGTTAAAGTTTGCACTTAATGACTGTCGACAATTGACTGACCACTACTCACATGGAAGAGGTTCGGAAAAAGCCCGTTGTTGCCCGACAAGAGGAGCCCAAGGACCTGGAACCCGTTCCAAATGAATCACCAAGTGTCACTAGGTATAGGAAGCACAGGAGGGATACAAAGTGCTTCACAGAGTGGATAGAACATGAACCAAGGGAGAAATGGTTATTGTTGTACGATATGAATCGTTCATGGCATGATGTGATGACAACAAATCTTGCTGAAGTGTACAACTGGGTGATAAAAAATACATGTCCTCTAACACTTGTTGCTATCCTCGAGGGCATCACAAGAGGTACACAGAAGTATCTTTGTAAAAGGTACGCCATGGCTAGTCTTAACCTAAGCAAAACTAATGTTAGGTATAGCCCAGCTGTTACACAATACATGGAGGACAAAAGCAAGAAGGGAGGAATATATAGAGTCTGGCCTACTGGGAATAGGGAGTTGTTATTTGAGATTCAACGGGGGCCTAGGGCCTGTCGAACATCGGGAGTTCGACAGAACCCTAATGAACTGCCGTTCGATCGACCGAGCTGTCGCTCCTCCGCCATTCGATAGGGCCGTTCGACAGGGCCCTATTTTGGCAAAAAGAATTCCTGGCGGCTACCTTTTTGCAATTTTTCATTAAAATAATAATATTTTCAAAAAAAATAATGTTTACTCTCTTTGTTTCCAAAATATAACAGCATAGTACTTGATTAGACATCACATAGTAGCTGAGCAAACCCTTTGTTAAATTCGTAGTACAATGTGGTATTTTTGAGCACTATATTTTAGGTCGAATGGAGCGGTACGACTTTGTGTTTGCCCAACCTCTCTATGTGTAACTTCTATGTGACTGTAAGTAAAATTAAAGATTTGTCACTGCTAAAATACAGATAATAATGCCCTTCTCTGACCTTTCCTTAGGAAGCCTTCACCCTAATTCCATCTCTCTCCCTCCGTGTTGTTGTCTCTCCACATCTACCCTTTCATCAGCAAAGTGGTGTTTACCTAGTATTGAGTATCATAGTCCCTTGATTATATCTTCGGAATGATATGTCACTTAGGTTAAACCAATGATATATCATGAAATTTATGAAAAAAGAGAAGGAATAAGTTTTATCTAGATAAAACTTATCTACACACTTAAGTCTACCTTGGAAACAGAATGAAACGTCACTGTGGCCGAATCATTTCAATTTATGCCTTGAAAACAGAAATACAACCCTGTTGTGACCAAATCATTTCACAACATAATTTACAATTAAATGCTATGTGTGTAGCATATGAAATCATGAAATAAAACTATGCATTGAAAGACCTTTATTTTATTTATGAACCCAAACCTCTTTAGATTATTAAACTTAACTAGGAATAGCCTTATTGCCTTGTTGAAAAAGTGAAGATATATTGTGTTAGTATAGGTGTTGTGAACAACCGGATAACTTTATGTTTGATATTGAAAAGTGTTTTGCTTTTCAAGAGAATGCACTAATGCTTAGGTAAAATAAATCAAGGCCGTAGGTGGGTCAACCCGTAAACCCAATTATAGGTTAAATAAAATGGATAGAGTTACCCACTTAGTTCGTAGGTTGACCCACCTGCAACCCTACAATAAGTCCAACCAACGGATATTCTTGTGTAATTTTGCGTGGAGCTATAGATTCTAAAAGTACTTATTTAATATACAATTTCTAGATTTTGTTTTCATAAATACATTGCATTGTATATAAGGTAGACTTTAAATTAGAGTTGGATTAAATATATAACTCTTAGCTTCCATACATATAATTGTGTTTTGTATGCAGCCATATCGATCAATCTATATGGTTATAATCTAAGCCAACCATGATCTAATGGTGCAAAAAAATATTTTTCAATTAATGTGAGAATTTCTTAGCTCTTTCAGCAAATGTGATTTCTCAGCTCCTTTTTATTACAATAAATAGTTAGGCAATGAAAACCAATCTGATGAGGGTGATAGGGAAATTGTATGATAAGAATGAGAACATGAAGAAAGAGCAAGAGGAACATAAAAAATATAATTATAAGAATGAGAGCAAATATAACGGTAAGCATAGTGTAATATAACTGAAGTGCTAATCATACTTGTTTTTTATTGAAAAGAAATGAGAAATATCAGAGTGTGGCTTGCACGGTTCAGTAACTATATGATTAGATTACCAAACAAATCACTTTTAAATTAAGGTGTAAATTAGTACAAGTATCAAAGATTGTTAGATTGGTAGTTCCTAAATGTTGTTATCAATTGTAGCAATATTCATATGTATATTAATGGCTTCTTTAGAATGCCAGAACTTTTCCTAATTATGCTGTCTCTCACATGTGTGGTTCCTTGGCTGGGTTGGTCCCAATCTCTTTGTTCGTGCTATTTTTGCAGAAAAAGGCTATGCAAGGCCCAAAAATCCAAATGGCCAACAGAGGTGAAATAAACCAAGACAAATTGCCAAAGACACAGGTAACCATACATGGTTATGCTTCTGTGTTCTTTGGTACTATCTGCTTCTATTCCATGTTTTTTACTGGTCCTCATGCTATTTATATAGAATTAATCTATGAGAGACCTAAAAATTCAAACCATCCTTACGGATTATATTGAATCACCCAATGGTGTGGATCTTGATGATAGGCCATTAAAAAATCGAAGTATTCTGAGACAATTGTTTCTGAATCAGATAACCATATTGATTTTTGTGACCCACTGAAACCACATCCATCACCAGATATAATTAAGCAATCAGATGCAATTAAGCAATCAGAAGAACATATCAAAACTAAAGTTGACGAAGAATATGATTATCTCCCAGAGGTAATTGATATTTTCTTCATTATGTACATTGTTAGTTCCCTCAACTATGGCTGTTGAAAATACTTGATTTTTTTGGCAGATTATATAATGAGTGATCTTGATTTTTGTGCTCAAATATCAATAGAAACTTCTTTGGACTCTGATGTACTGGTGAAGATAGATGATATATATGTCAAGCAAAAACAAATGATGTGCCTGCTAGATCCAAGCAAATATGTGGATGACGATGTATGTACATTTTCATAAAATACTTTTTGAATATCATTAATAACTACTGATGTATCTTTTAATCTTTATTACAGGTAATCAGTGCATATATATGTTGTATAAAGGATACGACTCATCTATGAAATATGGATGATATTAAAATATATTATGAGAATTCTCTTATTTTAGGACTGCTAAAAAGAGACGGACTACTTGGAAGAAATGAAAGCTACTTCATTACAGATGTTGTGAAAAAATATCTAAAACATGAAATGATAACATCTATGTTTGTATTTTTTTATATTTTACAAATTATAGGTTTGTCTTGTTTTAAAAAAATTGTGCTTGTCTGCAACTAATTCAATGTCTTACTTATAGATTCTACTTCCAGTAAATATAGAAGAAACACATTGTTATTTAGCTATTCTTAATGTAAAAAATGTGAGATACAAGTACTGGACTCATTACGTTGGAAGTTCCATCGAGTTGACCTCACTAGTATGGTAAGTTACTAGCATTTTTGTGTTTAAATTTTAATTTTTCATTTTACTCCAGCATTTTTTTAAGATTTAAGCACCACTTATAACAATAGCTTTAGCTATTGATTAATATATTCAATTTATTTGCAGCTAAAAGGACTGCAATGTCATTTGAACATTTTCTTGAAAAAACAGGAATAGTTAATTCACCACAATTGGAAAAACCTGCAAGTTACTGAATGGAGGATCACAGAACAATTGGAAGAACCAATTCAAAAAGATGGGTATGCTTCAACACATTAACCTCTATTTGTGGAATATAGTTATTCTTCTGTAAGATTTTTTGCCTCTTTTTTCAACAATTATTCTTTTTAACCATACAGCTCGTCTTGCGGGCTTTTTATGGTCAAGTTTATGGAATACTGGACTAGAGAGACACTTTCCCATGCTATTACACAGGTACATTATACTGGGCTTATATATAGTTTATTTAATGTAATTTATATTTTTTTATTTACTTACTCATTTTCATTGCTACTTTACAGAATGATATTACTCAATTTAGATAGAAATTAACGGGTACACTGTTATGTTGTAAAACAAACACAGCAGATTTGACTACCAAGCCTATACAAAATCATGGCACTGAAGAGAATTCAAATAATGTTATAATATTGGAAAGTGCAACTGATGGAATGAAATCCAAAGAATTAGAGTCATTATCGTATCAGAATAAATATCAGTCACAAATGTCCATTCTTTGTACGACAAGTGTGCAGGAGTTAATTGGCAACCTTTGCGACCACATCAAATCAATCCATTGTGCAGAAACATTGAAGTAAGCCACTTCAAATTACCACTGCTCGACATTTTTTTAGTTTTTAAATAAAATTTAGAACATACACTATTTGATTTTCGTAAAAACTTGTAGGAAAGTATGGATCAAAAACTCCAAGCCATATTCCATTACCATCACTGTCAAAAAGCTGCAAGAAATGTTAAATGAGGATTTGCCCATGGACCGTGATTGTTTAAATTTGGTCGTACAGAAGATTATGTTCGACAACATTGAAATAGTGAAGAAAACCAAAGGAACAGTATCAAAACATTGTCTAGACATGCAGTTTTGGGTATGTTCTTATATATGTTATATCATGTGTCTACATACATGTACGCATCCCTTGTGATCACCTTTCTAAACAATTCTATTTAATTACCTAGGTTACTATAGATTTTGGATGAGACCCGAAGTTCCATAAAGAATTGGATGTGGAACGGCGAGCGGAGACCATTCGTAGCTGGCCTGGTATTAAATATAGTATTTCGGCATGCAAAACACTAAGGAACATATCTCTAACCTATAACAACCATTGTTTTTACTATTCTAACAACTTGCCAAATGCAGATTCTTATGCCAATACAATACAATGGTGGCTTCATTCTGATTATACTCAATAAAGACACTAGAACAATATACATTTTGGATCCAAATCCTCTTAATTCCATTTACCAGTACAACCCAAATGTAAGATATGTAAAGCATATTTTATGGATAGCTGAATACTTACTAAGAGTAATGTCAAAAACTTGCCCTGGGTCCATATGGAATGATAATATTTTCTTGTGGCATCAAAAAATCATACCTGATGTTCCAGTTTGTAACAGGTATTTAAATATACTAATTTTTTGATGCCTTTAATCATTTTTAGAATATTTTTTACAACTTTGATTAATAAAAAATCTATCTTATACCAGGGAACTATTCGGTTATCTTGTTTCCCTTTTTATGTCCGCATGGAAAGATGAAGAATTAGTATTGCCGCTTTTAAAGGTCGGTTTCATGGAACTTTTAAATTAATGTTTTTTATTTAAATATACAAATTTACTATTGATTATTTACCTTACAAAAAAATTATAAATCTACGGGATGGCTACGACCTCGAAAGCGAATTTTGGGACAACTACAAACATACAAAGACAATGAATGTAAAAACAATATGCCCTCCGGTGTCCTGGACTTCATAAGTTGTGTTTGCAACACTCAAAAGTGAAAAGAAAGAGTGTGATATGTCCTCAGATTTGGGATTAGTTTGGATATACCAAAACTTCCATTCGGTAGGAAAACTGTTGTATTTGGGGGGAGATTTTAGACAAGTTCTACCAGTTGTACGAAAGGGTATAAGATCCTAAACAGTAGATGCCTCACTACACAGATCTGAACTTTGGAATTGCATGTGTCACATGAAGCTTGTGCAGAACATGAGGGCTAAAAACGACCCATGGTTTGCAGAATACCTACTGCGCATCGGCAATGGCACTGAGCAGACAAACGATAATAGCGAGATACGTCTACACACAAAAAATATGTATTCCATGCATGGTGGATGATTCTGGACTTGATAGACTCATCGACAACGTCTATCAAATGCACAGCAATTGCCTAAAGGATCCAAATTACATAACGTCAAGAGCCATTTTATCCACGTGTAATGACTGTGTAGACCGCATTAATCTGAAAATGATTGATTGGTTCCAAGGAGAGGAGATGGTCTATCACAGCTTTGACAGTGTAGAAGATGACCCTCGTATCCCCCAGAATTCCTAAACACACTAACCCCAAATGGACTACCTCCCCATATGCTGAAGCTCAAGATCAACCGTCCAATAATAGTACTTAGAAATATCGACCCAGCTAATGGACTATGCAATGGGACAAGGTTGGTGGTACGAGGATTCCAGAAAAATGCAATGGATGCAGAGATTGTGCTAGGACAACATAATGGGACACGAGTTTTCTTGCCTCAAATCCCATTGTGCCCCTCTGATGATGAGATGTTCCCGTTCCGTTTTAAGAGGAAACAATTTCCTATCAGGCTAAGTTTTTCAATGACAATAAACAAAGCACAAGGACAAACAATATCAAATGTAGGCATATATCTGCCTGAACCGGTTTTCTCTCATGGTCAACTATATGTCGCGCTTTCAAGAGCAACAACGGCAAAGAACATAATGATACTAACACTAAAAAAGATTATGACAAGGACCAGAAGCAGGACGACAAAATAGAGACATCGGAAAAAAATAAGATAAAACAAAGAAGGAAGAGAAAAAAGCGACATATCAGGTAAGAAAAGGTGGATAAAAAAACACAACCGATACATACACAATGAACATAGTGTATTTAGAGGTACTCACCAAATAGGTGATGTGTATCAAATGGAAAAAAAATCCAATTTTAAAGCAATTATAAAATTTTTGCATCTATTTTTCAATCTCCGATCGCGGGGAAATGTACAGTTAAGGAACATGAAAATGAGTTATTATGTACGGGTAATGACCTCCTGATTCACACTAAAGCCACATGACAATGAGAAGAATATGTATACTATATATATAACTATCTATAAAGCAAGTAGTGTTTCTATCCAAAATTTTTGTCCGTCTGACTATTTTGCAAAAAACCCCTTGAGTGTTTATAAAATTAACCCGCAGTCCCAATGCTGAAAGAAGCCTCAGGTGAAGACATAAAAAAATATAAATTAGAATTACATGAGATTTTAACTTTGAAATAATTATGATAAAATAAAATAATGTCCGTTACAAACGCATGAACATATTTACCGAATATATTTACTAGTTATATTATCTATAACTATCTATAAAACAAGTAGTGTTTCCACCCAAATTTTGTTTTGCCTGACTATTTTACAGAAAACCCCTTGAGTTTTTACGAAATTAACTCGCAGTCCGCCTGACTATTTAAAAAAACAGTTAAAGAAGAAAAAGGGGTTATTTTTGCAGAAAACTCCTCGAATGTTTATAAAATTAACCCGCAGTCCCTGAAAAGAAAGAGAGGACTTGGATGAAAATAAAAGACCTCATGCATCCTTCTCTTCCGTTCCCATCCACGCGGCGCCCCGCGCTGCGCCTGCGCCCCTCCCTCCCGTCGCCGCCTGGACCTTCGCCCTCCGCCTGCTTCTCTCCCTACGTTGTCGTCCCGTTGCAACGCACGGATTTTTTTTCTAGTAAGTATAATATATTTATATCTTTATATCGTTACTGCAATAAAACTTTTATTTTTACTATCCAACGAATAGAACTACTCGCTCAGATGTTAAAAGGGCTTGACGTGAAAAATAGATGTCAAGGCCAAATTTTTGTATAGCCAAACAATGAAACCAATCTATGGGCGTGGCTTAACTGCCTCAAGCCCTCAACAATGAGGAAAAATAAAATAGCTTGATTGTCAAAAATCAAATTTAAGACAGAAATCAAATGACAAAAAACGTGTAAATTTTACCAAATTGGTTTCATCGATCATTATTGGTGATAAGTGGCTTCGTGTGTTTTTATCTCCAATTTAAACGTGGACTGCTTTGATGAACCTAAATCTATAAGCAAAGTTACACGTGCCACGGACGGCAGATCCAAACTTTTTTCTCATGCACCGGTGATCGAGGCGGCGATCAGACGACACTGCACGGCACGAACCCTTTTCCGGATGCAACATCAGCGATCCGGTTGCTGCAGAACCCGGCGAGGGAGGGAAACCGATTTCCGTTCGTCGCATCAGCTGTTGCTAGTGACGGCCACATGGACCGTGCTGAGGCGGATTGGTTCGGACACATGTGGGATTGTAGCAGCCCGGCACGACACGACCCAAAAAGACAAATGGGTCGGGTTGACACGACACGAGCAGCCGTGCCATGCTTGGGCTGTCAGTCGAGCCCGTGGACCGACACGACACAACCCGTATACTGTATCAGCACGGCATGGCACGGCACGCGACATGGTGAGGTGGCGAATCGGCGCGTGACGCGTGGCGCAGGCGCACTGAGGGCGCGCAACAGCTCTCCTGTCGTCCAATACGAGCGCGCCACGTGTCCCCCCAACGGCTATATGACTGTTTAAATTTGAAATTAGCCATTGAAGACTAAAAAATTCATAAAAATTACAAAAAAATCTTAAATTTCGCCCTATAAATAGGGCATGAACCCCAGCTATTTCTCCTCACCCCTCACTTCTCATCTTATGCTCTCAAGTGCTCTAAAATGCCCTCTCTTTGCTCTCAAGTGTTCATTTTTTTGATTTTGACAAAATTTTATCAAAAATCAAAATTATTTTCGTAGTTCAATAATTTGATCGTAAAAGTTTGAAGAGCTCGCAGTTGGAAAGATGTAAGTAATATTCAAATTCGTGTATTATTTATATTGCGTTTGTGAATTCAATAAATATTCTAAAATTTGTTTATGTCGGTTTAAATTTTCAGAATGAATCCGAACTATCCATACCAGTCGTCGTCGTTTACTTTGGGTGATTTCGACCCCAACTACATGTCGAGGTATGACGATGCCTTCGGATCGGCTCCAACTTCAGCATCTGTGGAGGAGGTACCGGTTCAGACGGCGGCGGTGGCTTCGAAAGGATTATCTTCCGGATCCGTGAGCGGAAATGTTTCGACACGCACCGGCTCGAAAAGATCGAGAACCTCCGGTGTGTGGCAACACTTCAACGAAGGAAACAGCCCCGGACGGAAGGGAGGTTTCGAAAGCTCGTTGTAGAATATGTAGGCAAATGTTATCTGCTCGTGGTTCTGCTGGTACAGGTCGTCTCAAGCATCATGCGAAGTCGTTTGCCAAGAAGCAAGGAATACAACTCCGGCAGCATCAACTTATGCTAAACCCGGACGGTACGGTATGTAGTTGGGAGTACGATCCCATGGTTGCTCGGGAATCTCTTGTCCAGTTAATCGCCAAGCAAAATTTACCCCTGAACATTAGAGAGACTCCTGATTTTGAACAATACATTCAGCAATCTCATAACCCTAGGTTTAAATCTATGAGTAAGCAAACAACAACTAGAGATTTAGAGAATGTTTATCAGAAGGATTCAACTGCACTTAAGGAATTGTTTAGTACATGTACTTTCTCTGTTAGTGTTACTTCAGATATATGGAGTAGTAGAGCTAGGCAGGATTATCTTAGCGTAGTTGTTCATTTTATTGATGATGATTGGCAATTACAAAAGAGAGTTTTAGGGCTTAGGTTAATAGATGTCTCACCTACATGAGAAAACATAGCTGAAAGAATTAGGGAAGTAATTAATGAATTTAATCTTGCAGATAAGATATTTGCTATCACCCTAGATAATGCATCTCCTAATTCTAGGACTATGAAAATATTGCAACCTTTATTTTGTGTTTATGCTCAATCTTTTTTACTCCATCAACGTTGTGCATGCCATATAATTAATTTGATTGTTAAGATTAGCATGAAGAGGGTAGGTAACCACATTGATGATGTTCGTCAAGCAATCGCGTGGTTAACTGCTTCAAACTCGCGGATTGATGCGTGGAAGAGGTTTTGTCATGCGGCCGGTAAGAGAGCTCGTAAGTTTGCCACCGGTGCGGAGCGTCGGTGGAATGCAACGTATTTATTGTTAAAAGTTGTTTTACCTTATAGTGAATTACTTACTGATTTTGTTCAGTCACGTGGTGGCCCAAGAAACAGTGACGGGTCGCTAGTACTGAATGAGCATGTTTGGGCAATTGTCCAAAAATTTTATCAATTTTTAGAAACTTTTTATGATTATATTCTTACTCTGTCACAAGTTTATTATCCAACTTCTAATACAACTGTGCACAATATTCTTGAAATTGCTTTTTTATTTAAAGAATACGAAAATGATGATGTTCTAAGTGAACCTGTCTTTTGCATGAAACGAAAATATTTTAAATATTGGAAAAATATACCTATGTTGTATGCTTTTGCTTTTGTTTTAGATCCTAGGTGTACATTAAGGGGATTGTCTGCTATTTTATTACTTCTTGGTGATACTGTAAGTGTAGAATATAGTTCTTTTTATACTGAGGTTATGGGTAAATTATATGAAATTTTCGGAAGATATGAACTAAAGTTTCAGGGAGTTCAACAGCAGAGACCCCCTCCTATCCCCACTACAGGTAAGAAGAAGATACAATGGGGTAGGATTTGAGGTGGATCGTCTTCAAGCCAAGGTGGTGGCAGTTCGTCGATTACAAGTGGAGATGTCTCTTTGCAGGGTGTGGCCGAAGAGTTATCCGGTTATTTGGACAACGACGCCATCCACCACGAAGCACAAGACTTCAACGTCCTTGGGTGGTGGAATGACCACAAGATAGCATATCCTGTGCTTTCAAAACTAGCACGGGATGTGTTGAGGTGCTCGTATCGACGGTGTCCTCCGAATCAGCCTTCAGTCTATGCGGCCGAATCATCGAAGACCGGAGGACGAATCTGAGTAGCGACCACGTCAAAATGCTACTAAGCGTTAAAGACTGGGAGCTTGCTCGACAACATGCCTAATACACTACGGACAACTAAGAATTGATCGCCCAGTTCGAGCAACTCTACCTGGATCCAGACCAACCCCAGTAGAATTTCGTTAGAAGTAGTTCGACCTTTGAGCTACTCTTTTCTTTGTCATGGTTTTCTCGGTTTTCCTATGAGTTTTTACATGACAAAGTTTTTAACGAGCGGCATGTATCATTGTATCATATAATAATATAAACATCAATAAATATTATTACTATTTTTAATAAATTCTTTTGCAATATTTTCGTAAATGTAGATTTATCTTTAAGATTAGTAAGTCATTATTTTTTGAAAACTTTAATTTTTAATTTTTATTTTTTAAACTTATCTTTTTTTTTAAAAAATTTGTAATGTGAAAAAGGCCGTGGGCTCGGCCTGACCCATAGGCTCGGTCTGACCCGTGGGCCACCCGTGGGCCACCGGCATACCGTATCGATACGGCATGACCCGTTTCATAAAGCGTGCCAAACGGGCCGTACGGAAATAGGCTAGCTTGGCCGTCCCTAGCTGTTGTTCCTACAAATGCGGAATTTTTACCATTTACCACCTGAAACTTGACCCAAATTCGAAACGCGTTCCCCGTCCGACCGGTCCAAAAGCCCCTCCCTCCCTCTCTCGTCCCTTCGCAATCGCCGCCGTGTCCGTCCAGCCCTCGCCGCGATCTCCCTCCCCCTCCCGATCCCCACCATGGCCGGAATAAGGCTCACGCCGGAGGAGCCCGAGCTGCCGCAGGGCACCCCGCCCCGCCCCCAGCTGCCGCCCGCCTTCGCCGGCGCCGCCGCCGCGGGTGCCGCCCTGGCTGGCAGTGGCAGCGGCGGCCTCGAGATGGCGTCGGACGACGAGCGGTCGGTGGCGGCGGACTCGTGGTCCGTGCGGAGCGAGTACGGGAGCACGCTCGACGACGACCAGCGGTACGCCGACGCCGCCGAGGTGCTCGCGGCGGCTGCGGCCTCCGCCAACTTCCCCTCCGGTGCCTCCGATTGCTGGTATTTGGCTCCTAGCCCTACCACCTCGCGTTGAATTGTCTGTCTCGAATGCAAACTGTGAGCTAGCGTCTCTGGAATGTGGATCTGGTGAATTTTGTTGGAAATAGTAATGCTTGATCTCGTGGACACCTTTGCTTTTCTAGCTACCATACAGGGTTATGGTCTCATGCTCTCATGGGGTTGCTGTCCGTACCTTTAACTTTGTGTGCTTTCTGATTACATCTAGTTTGATGATTGTGTTTAGGATTGTAATCAATATGTGGAAAGAGGAAATGTTAGAAATTTCTTAGCCAGCTTCATGATTAACTGACAAGTTGGCATCGGAAGTCAGATGTGCCTCGAACTTGACTGTTGTTAACCATCCGAGGCGATTAGATGCTTTATTGTGGAAAACCAAAGCAAAGTCACCCACTTTGTTTTTGTGATGGAGTTTAAGCCTGGAGGCAGTGCAAATCGTCCCTTGTACTGAAAAATGTGACACATTACACATGACGATTTTTAGAAGACCTTTTCTGTTTAGTTAGTGATACTCGAGGATCATATGGACCCATCACCTACATGCACTTGATAGCCTATCCAATAGCAGTTTACGGGTAGTAACCAATGGCAGAAAATATATTATTAGGTACAACCATAGCTGCCTGACTGCCTGTTCGCTACAGGACTGGAAAGCCACTAGAACCTTGTATGTTCCTCCAGGGGAGAAAACATACTCCATTCTAAAAGACAGTCCATTCTGATGTCATGATGATGGATGAGACCAAGAGGTTGAGATTGTATGGTTGTATCACTCCACCTGATTATTTGAAGGTGGCCTATCTATGCACTTTTTAATAGATATAACATTAATTGATGTAATGAGCATATATCATGCTCAGAGACTGTATAATCAGAATCCATACATTATATTCTAGACAATTGGTACATTTTACTATTTGAGGATGGATGAAAATACTAGATCTTTTATGGCAGGTTGCAGATGAGCATAAATGGCAAGAGGGAAATGTGTCTGTTGCCTGCTTATTTCTTTCCTTCGAATTTTCTCGTGATTAGTTTTTTACTTGATCTGTTATTATAAGCAGTTTTTTTAATATTCTAAAATATTGCTGTGTTGGCACAGTTCTGACAAAGATGATCAAGATCCTAGCGAGGTTGAAGGCTCAATGCTGGGGCTCCAAAGTTATTGGGACGCTTCTTATTCAGAGGATCTTGCAAATTTTCAGGAACATGGGCATGCTGGAGAAATATGGTGACTACATACCATAATTTTTTATACCAAAAAATCCAGTCATTCAGATTAAGTAAATAAAAAACCGAAGTGTTGTTATATCAATTGATGCACAAAGCTCAAGACATTGACACTAATTACTTGTATTTTTTATCTGTTGATAATTAATATTGCTTAAACTCAGAAAAATGCAAGTATGGCTGTGTAGAATTTCTTTTTCTTTTTTAAAGTAGATACCTCCCAAGGAATGTAAGGAACTTGGCAGTGTAACCTTAAAGTTGTTGAAGGTGTACTATCATTCTTTTGTTGGTTTTTTCACTATCTTCTGAAAATTCAATTGACTGCTTTGATTATGTATGTGACTGTTTGTCTTTTCATTTTTTTAATGGTCAAGATATATTCGTATATGCATTAGGGACAAAGGTAAACTAGTCACAAGCTTTGCAAACCTGTGGCCAGAGTTTGATCCCTCAAACTCAGAATTTGGATATCAAAAGATCACCTTGGCTTGTTATTTTACTTAACTTTACTCTCATGGGGCGGTTTTTATTTGTAGGAAATTACTTGATGATTCATTGGCATTTCTCTAAAGATTTGATTGATTCAAGATTGTCTTTTTGGGTTGTGAACAGAACTTTTCTCTGTTTGTAGGTTCGGTGCAGATGTAATGGACACCATGGCTGTTTGGACAAAAAAATTGTGTGCAGACATTATTAATGGTGGGACTCCATCTGGTAATGACAGCATCTATTGTGAAGTTGATGAGAAGCAACTATCCAACTACCCTGTGCTCGATGTTGGAACTGGGAATGGCCTTCTTTTGCAAGCGCTTGCCAAGCAAGGGTACAACCTAATGTTTTCTTAAATATGGTTTAATTATCCTCCCTTTCTATGCATTGCACCGAATTTTGTTTCAGACTTGTCTTCTGAATGTTTGACACATCTGCGTTCTGTTTTGTTTATTGGACTGGGATGCTTTTTATACAAGTTCAAAAGGTTTAGGGTGCGTTTGGTCCATATTTGTAGGGATATGGTGGTCCTTCTTTTGTTTGGTTGGGTGGATATGGCCATCCTGTTTCTTTTTTGGTTGGATGGATGAGAGGGGATGGGATGAAACCAATAACATATTAATTAATAATAAAATATGTTAATTATCATTAATATAGCCATAATCTATATTAATTAACAACAAAATGTATTAATTATTGCTAATCAATTACTAATGATCAAAATTAGCAAATGTGGATATCCTCATCCGGCCAATTCGGCCGGATACGCTCATCCAGCATCTTCATGGAATATTCCCTCTCTAGGACACCATATCCATCCCGCCCACCAACCAAACACACTCAAAAACTGAATCGCCATCTCCAATCCAGGATATCCCTCCAACCAAACACACCCTTAACAATGAGAGTTGTGCCTTATTAATTATTAAAAAGTTAGTAAAATATGTATTTTGGCGGATAATAGAGTATATTTGAATCAAACTATCAGATACCAACACTTATGTTTTCTTCCTTACTTTCTTAGAACTAACTAGGCACTTGTTGAACCTTTTTTTCTTTGTTAGGCATGTGCTTACATCATATCTTATTTTATCTTGTTAGGCATGTGCTTATACCATATCATATTTTATCCTGGCTAAATTTTCTAATGGACTTTAAAAAGATATGTTTGCTTACTTAGTGTTTCCAAAATGATAGCCCTTGACCTCATTATTCATTTCAGATAGAGTAAACTGAATATCTTATTTTTTCAGGTTTTCAAATTTAACAGGGACTGATTACAGTGAAGGAGCCATTGAACTTGCAAAAAACCTTGCTGCACGTGATGGGTTTACTTCTATAAATTTCTTGGTTAGTGTACTATATTCAAATCGAAGTTTCTTCTTCCTTCGACTGCTGCAAATACTTTGTACTTGAAGAGAACCTGTTCACCTACATCTTTCAATAAATATTATGTAAAGTTCTAAATAATGTTGAGTTACTATTGTCAGATGCACTGCAGCTCAAATAGCAGGAGTCTATGGGAACAATAGCTACTCTACTTGTTTTAACCTAGAAGCATATTTGCATCACTGTAAAATGAAAAACTAAAGGTTCGATAGTAAATACTTTAGGTTGTTTACCCAAATAAGCCCTTTACTTCCTTTTCTCATGTCCCTTCAAGTAAACGTTTGGAAGATCATTAAATGAACTGCATACTATATATATATATATATATATATATATATATATATATATATATATATATATCACAACATGTTGTGATGGTTTTTAAAAGTTAAAACAGCAAACTACTGTAACAGCTGTGGGACATATGAACCAAAAGTTTTGGTTCCTGAAGAAGAAACCATATTTTCTTTATAAGGTCTACAATATCCATCATTTTCGCTTATCTTTGATATTGTTCTATTGTACCTCACATATTGAGGTTGATGGTTTCTAAGCATGGGAGCTCACACTGGATGACTGGAAACTTACCGATGCCTTTTTATTTGAGCACTTACATCTGTGGTGCTTTCATGACGGTGGTCACTTATATTTGTGTCTGTAATAGGTTGATGATATACTCGAGACAAAGTTAGATATAAAATTCAAAATTGTTACGGACAAAGGGACATTGGATGCCATTGGATTGCACCCTGATGGTCGTATAAAAAGGTACAGCAACATGACTTGCTTGGTCAATGTTTGGTTAGCTAGCCGTTTATTTAATTTCTTTTGCATTTCCTGAATTATTCAAAGCTTTGAATATTAAATTGATTATGCATGTAGTCGTTGATATATTTGGTGAAGATATAATCATCCAAGATGTACTATCCAAGCATTGCATGAGCATTGGAATAAACTGGGAGCATTAGTGGTCCTGTCACCTGAGTGAATAGCTTGTCTTGACATCCTGCAATATTTGAACATATCTAGCATCTATGTTGTATAAATATGACTATCAACAGGATTTGTAGGTTTAGGTTTACAAAACACTTGATTGTACAGACTAACAGTAGATAGATGAGTGTTGCCATGCACCTCATGGTGATACCATTGGGAGACAGTCACTTAATGTTGACATACTTGGTTCATTAATCAGTACTGTATCAACTTTAAGTGTGACCCTTTTTCATTATTTTTTCCCCAGAGTAATGTATTGGGAGTCTGTATCGAACTTGGTTGAACCTGGTGGCATTGTGGTCAGTACTTTATCCTGCATATGCTCTTTGAAATTCTAGTTTGTATCTCTGCTCCTGTAACTCTAATTTGAGGTACTAATATCTACCAGTAAGTAACTCCTATTGTTAATCTGCTGCTCATCGGTGTTATATTTATTCCACTCGGTACCTCATGTTTTTAACTAACTTTTGCATGCCTTATTTACCTCCCAATGACCATAGAAAACTCTACCGAAGTTTGATGCTTGTATTTTCTTTTTTCTGCAAATTCATGTAAAACATCCTGTGGGATACCTCTTCAGATCATAACATCATGCAACCACACAAAGGATGAACTTGTGCAAGAAGTAGAAGATTTCAGTAAGACAAAATCTGGTAAGGAACACTTGGATGAAGGTGCAGGAAATGTGCCACAGATCTTCCGGTACATCGATCACGTCCGGACATATCCTACTATTATGTTTGGAGGGGTTGAGGGTTCTCAAGTGTGTACGGTGGCCTTCCAACGGGTGTGAGAACTGAGAACCGCTCATTCTTGGGCTGTCAATTATGCTGTCACAAGAACTAAAGAGAAGTTGCGTACTTCACCTCTGAGATTATCATCACTGCTCTTCCTAGTTTAGCCCTCCTGTACGGTGTAGCTCAATGTATCCTCGGTTGTAACTGTTATTATACCAGACTAGAGCACGGGCTGTTGCATTTAGTTACCTGGAAAGAGAGTATTAGGACATCTCCTAACAATTTTTGGTATCAGGCATCCTTACCTGTACTATTAATTCACCGTTAGCTTATTCACTGTATTTTTGTTTGAAACTATGTAGTTTCGGTTCAACCCCTTCCAGTAACAAGGAACAGGGGGTGTGTGCTCCAAATGAAGTTTCAGGCAATTCCGAGTCGGACTCCAATACGCAATCGGAATCGCCTGTATCGCCGATTCCGATTTCCGATTCAGATCTCACCATCATCCGCCGCCACTATAAAAGCATGGCAATGCCCCATGATTTTCTCAACTTCTCACGTACTGCAAGCCTCCGCGGTACACGGATCGAGAGAGTTCGAGACCTCGCCGTAGACAGCGGGAAACGCGTGCACGCGCAGCGCAGGTAATGGCCGCCGCCGTCGCGATGCCTGTGTCGCTGGCCCTGCCATTGGAGGCCGACCTGCCGTACGAGGAGAACGTCCTGCGGGACCCGCACGGCCTCCGGCCGTGGCGGCGCTACCTCGCGGCCCGTGCCACCGCACCCCTGCAGGAGCGCGCCGTCATCTATGAGCGTGCGGTGCGCGCCTACCGGGCAGCTACAAGCTCTGGCACGCCTACCTCCTCGAGCGCGCCGTCGCTGCCGCGCACGCCAAGCCACCGTGTGGGGAGCGCTCGGCGAACGAGTCCCTGAACCGCGCCTTCGAGCGCGCGCTCGCCACGCTGCACCGCATGCCGCGGATATGACGGATATGAGAGATGTTCCTCACCGCGCTCCTCGAGCAGCGTCGTCACGCCGATCCTGACGCCGACGAGGAGTTGTGAACCAAGTGGAGCTGCTTCAAGTCCGGCACGGCAACAAGGACACCTCCACGGGACATGCTCTGGATAAAGCACACGCAGAAGCATGCCAAGCCGCCTGGAGTTTAGGCGCATTGAGCTCAAAGACGAGAAGGTTCGCCGATCAGTTTGGCGCCCCTTAGGAAAAGAGGCAGGTAATTTGGAAAGAGACTATGCAAAACTTCCATTCCTTTTTTTCTTTTGATCACATACAAAACTTAAGAAAAATTTCCAAAATAATACTCGGTAGAATAGCTTCTACTAAGATTTATTCATCAAATATTTAAACCGAACGGATCAAATTCTGAGGAAGGTAAAATTCAATTCTTTAAGTAAATGATGAAACAAAGGAGTGTTTTGAGCAATGCAATAATACAGCAGTATACAAAGCCATCACACACAGAAAGAATTCATAGTTTCAGGGACCAACAAAGCTCATTCATAATCTATCTAGTTCCAACAAAACAAGAAACAAGGAGCACTAGCTTCTCAGCAAGAGCAGCTCATATTTCACCATCACAAAAACATCTCAAACAACCAGCAATACGCAAAACAGACAAAATATGAGGGGGTTCATCAGAAGAAACAATATAACGTCCTTATCTTCTCCTTGATCTCTTGAAAGTTGACAGATATCTACATACCCTTGTGTTTCTTCTATCTCTTGACGTCAGGTCTTTAGCAAGTAACATTAATGAGCATCACATAATATGGTTTTTTATTGAACAGAAAATAATACTCTAGAGCATACAACATGATGTAGCCCCTCAAGCTCTCACATGGTCCAAAATCTCACTTCGGAGAAAAAATTTTGGTGTGAAATATCTCTTTAACATCAACTACATTGACAACGGGTGGATCTGAAGACGATGCTTCCTCAGTGGCTTGAGCTTCTCTTTTCCTCTCCTTTCCTTGAGGATGGTTTATACCTAACCAACATTCTCTCATGCAAGCTAGGTAGCTGCTCTGGCATCATGACATACAATGCAGCGATCTTATCCTCTGTTAACTATAGCAACAAAATAAACAAAGGTTTGAGATACCATTATTATATAAAATAGGAGCTGAAATGTCATATCGAAACAAAATATTACTGGCCAGTGTGATGAGCTAGCAGATGTCTGGAAAACTCAGTCCGAGAGTATTCGGTGTCTCTATAATCTTGGTACCTAACACACACAGTTCTGGACCCATACTTTTCGTCCTCTATGTCACTCAAAGGCCCCTGCATCTATGGATCTCCAATGGTTTCAAGTTTTAAAAAGAAGCTCTGGTGAGTTTATTTTATCCCACACTAAATAAACTCATCTGTTTTGAAGTTATTCTCTCATAATATTGTTATACTCCAGTAAATCAAGAACCCTCAAGGTCCTTGAGTTGATAATACTACCAGTGAGTATATCAATAATGCTTGAAATTGTCCAAGTGCAACGGTGATTATAAAAAACAATCTTTTAAGCCTGTCATGGCATAAACTGTTAAAGTCATGCTTCTCCCCAAGGCCCCGTTACAAGGCTTATAAACTCAAACACCAATATAGGATATGTTTGCACAAGTGTCATGCTCTACAACTGTCATGCTCATCATCAAATGCAATTGTGAAATAAGTTTGCACAAGTTTCACAACCTTAAGCCAGTCGGCCCAATAACCACCTGCTGTGATATTCTCCATCTCAACTCTCTAGATGACAACACCAACGAACGTTCTTGAATAGAACATATTGTTGAATCTAAACCTTTCTCCGTAGCGCATTTGCTGTGAGTGAACAATTTCCATGCATTTAGACTATCTTCACCAAGCTGATGAAGATGATCGTATTTCATGCTAAGGTAGGATGATATATCAGAATTGTATGAAACCAGTGGCTACCATGTCTTGACATAACCCTGTCGATAAACTGAAGGAGAGGCTTCTCATCTTACACAACAGACCCGCTGCTTTTACCAACTACTCTACCTCCTAATCATGGTTAAACAATAATTTTTGTAATGCTCAAATCACAAATAAGTGCATCTCATCAATTTTTTGGAATCCCACTTATAATAGTAATCCAGATTACTCCATACCTTGTGTGATTAAAAAAGTTATTAATTATTAAATTGACTGTGTCAGTTGTTCGAGCATTAACCGTCCTAGATGAAAGGTATGGAAAAGTTATCTCAATAGGACGGACCTTCACAAGTTCTTGTGTAACTGAGCCATAACTGCAACAGAAAAGTTATTGTCAGCACGCTGTTCAAGAAATTATCTGAAAGAAGATTAAGATAAGCACATTAAGAAATCACACTTGCAAGATCGGCAGCCTACATCTATATGCATGCAAAAAAGTGAAGGTCTAGGTCGCATGCAAATGAACACTAATAGAGAGATTAACACGACTAAAGCACCGAGAGAACAAATCAGGAATGCATCATGCTCATGATGCAAGTGCGAGATCTGAGAAGCAACTAGTGGTACAGAAGTACAAAACCATGCATATGGAGTATGACTGCACGTACAGTAGATCGGATCCTCACCTGCTTTCCGAATGAACCATGGCACGGTCTGGTCAGGTGCGTGAGCCTCTTCTTCGACGATACCGGCGCCATAGCGACTGGCCCCGGCTGCGCGGCCGCGACCGCTGCCGCCACTGTAGCGTGGTTAAGCCGATCGTATTTGCTGCTCAATATCAATCAGGGTTTTCAAATGCCTTAATTACTTCAAGGCCATCAGGGTAATTTTATGTCGCTTTGCCTCATACACCCCATCTGAATTGAAGATGCAAATTTTAAGACCATATGTAGAACGGTTAAACTAGAAAGTGAATAAGCGAGATTATTCCGTTGCAAATTGGATTAAGCTGTGATAGATGGTCACAGCTTCAAGTTTTGTTTTTGGTAGCTTTTGTTATACAGGGGAAAATAATCAATATGAATGGAATTTGGGTGAATTCATAGCCCAAAAAAGTGTTTAATATAGATGTGTGAGATTGAGCCAAGTATCAGTCACCACTGCCAAAACTTCGTGTGCACGCTAGCTAGCCGGACTGGTCTCGGTGTCGAGCTTAAAGCGTTGCAAATTCGCGCGCACGACGTTGCCTGCGTGCCGTTTTGGTGAAATTTGGATGGACAAAAGTACCGATTTTTTTACTTTTTAATTTTTTTGAAAAAATTATCACAAATAGCCCTTTTATAGTTTTAATTTGGAAAATAGACCTCGAGCTCGACGTCGTTGTTATTGGCGCCGAGCTCGACGTCATTGATATTGATGCTGAGCTCTTAGTGACGTGAAAAACGTCAAAGAACGTCATGTACTGTCTGTCAAAAAACGTCATGTACTGTCTAAGTTATTTGTTTTAGTATAGGTCGACGCCAAGATCTATGACGCCGAGCTCGACGTCATTAACAACGGTACCGAGGTCGGCGTCAATATCGATGGCGTCGAGATGTGTAAGCTCGGCGTCAATAACAACGACGTCGAGCTTGAGGTCTATTTTTCGAATTAAAAAGACTATTTATAATAATTTTTTTTTAAAAAAAGCTAAAAAGTAAAAAATTCGGAACGAGAGTCTGCGCCAGCAGACGCAACTGGCGCATGCATCCAAACTTCGTTGGACGACCAGCTAAGCTAGGCCACCGATAAAAAGCAAAACTACTAATCCGCGCGCGTACGAAGACGCGCCGTGTCTTCTACCACGCTGCCACTGATCTGCCCCTCGATCTGATTATGGCTTTCCGTTTCTACCTACCTGGAGGCGCGCGAGAGGAGACAGAGAGAGCTGGGTAGCTTCGGAAATGTTTTACCCTCTGTGGAGGATGATAATGTTAGGCCACGGCGGAGCACGTTAATATGGAAGATCACCTTAAGTTCTTGTTTTAAGACATAACATACCTTGATTTAAGACTTAGGTTCAATAATTCAACAGTTCAATATCTTGCCGAGATCCATTATCGCCATACAATAATACAATAATCTAACACGCAAGATCACCTAAGAGGTATGAAACTGATGTTATGTCTTGCATACAGTTATATCTCTTATCCATCCAAGAGTAAGTTCTAAAGTGTTTCTCTGCATAACTTTTTATTTATTTATCATGAGCATGTTTTCTAACCTAGGTGTATTTTTAGAAAATCTTATTTTATAAAAAATACTTAAAAATCAACTAAATCTATTTTTCAAATCCATTTATGGAGAGCACGTTTTATAAACTATGTATTTTTTATAAATTTTCTTTTATAGAAATTACTTTTAAAAATAAATTAAAATTAAGTAAATTTATGTCCTAAATTTGTAGTAATTAATACTTAATTAATTGTATGTAATAATTCTTTCGTTTTTTAATGAAAAGCTCAGCCTTTCCTCCCTCGTTGGATTGAAGTCATCGATCGTCAACCCTCTAGGCTCTAGCAGTCCTAGCAGCCGGCGATAGACAGCGCTACGTGCTCATCCATGGACGCATGCATGCTGGACTGCTTGTGGTACGTGTCTCCTAATCCTAGCATTAGACACTACATTAGACACTACTAGTAGTACCGTAGTATTCCTTTGTAAATTGTACTACTAGATGAGAATGGTTAGGAATGGTTAGGTTCTGGTTCGAACCTAAACCATTTCTCTTACCATGTTGGTCCATGATTTAGTAGAAACAATCTTAATGGTTTTATTAAATAAATGATTAATCAATGAAGCAAAGAGTTACCCTACTGAACGTAGGAGACAACAACCAATTCATACAAAGGCAACATTATTAACCATATGAACATCAGCAACATTATTACAGTTCCATACCTGTGTACATTCTGAGATTGACATAACAATACTATCATGTAAAATGCATTTTGGGCACATTTTGGGCACATCTATTATTATCTAACCGCTGTAAACAGGGTTGGTGATACGGTAGTGAAAGAAGAGCCCCAGAATTACCAGATGCATAATGATTACCTCCCTGTAAGGTGTGAGCTTGTTCTTCGATATAGGAATGATCCGAGAAAGCGGCTCATATGCATCTGCCAACCTGCAAAGTGCAAAATTGCTTGGAATTACAATCAATTCACCACGACAGTTAACGTCAACAACCAACACTTAAAACTTGAAGTAACAAGAGTTTATGAATCAGTGTGAACACGAAGTTAAAAAGGTCACATAATAGGCTAGGAGAGTGCATACTGGAGGAACAAGATGAACATGTACTATTCACATCACAAAATAAGGTCTAATGTTATACAAAAAAAAGATGCGCTGCACCTAAATGAAACCTGATTAATGAGGTATAGAATATGATGTTAAGATTGACTACATATGCTGCTCTCAAAATTAGACAAAGGGTTTTGCCGTAGTAATCCAATAGGACGTTTTTATATTTTAACATGGTGAGATAATATCTGCATAAGGGATTTAAGTTCAGTTCTAAACGAATAACGTCTGCATAAGACATCAAGTTCAGTTCTAAATGCACATGATCTGGTACCTAGTACATCTAAAACAAAGTTAGATATAGCAAGATTCTAAATTTAGCCAAGACATAAGGTTTTTTTTTCTAAATGTCAACAAGGATCACCTAAGAGCATTTTTAGCCTTTTGATCTAATCAGGTATATTTTAATATACACAAGAATTTTCATTTGTAACTGTAAATAATGTATATGAATCAAGAAAGGTTACGATCTTGATGGATCACATGGATCTATGAAATGGTTCCATGGTCCTTACTCTTTTTCATCCATATCTACTATTATCTAACTTGTACTTAGAGTTCACACACATTTTGGGCACATGGAGAATCATTTTTCCTGTTAATCCTATTAAAGATATGAACTCAGCCTACTGTAGAAAGCAAAAGTGTAGGCTGCAGACTAATCGTAATACATATAAACAAAATCTAACTAACATGCAATGTTTAAGTGTTATTATCCATGAAAATTTGATCCACCAAAATAGAACACATGACCAAACCTGAACACATATATGACTTGACCACATCCGACTACATTTTATTTCATAGAACATACCAATTAGTATAATTGATAAGAAAATAGTTTAAGGTGATATTACCTCTAGCAATGGGTCTGGAATTGTATAATCAAAGATCAATTTGGTGCTTAGCTCTAAAGAAGATGAACCTGCAATTTCAAAGGTGCATGCAAGAATTATTATAATCAAAGGTGCGTGCAAGAATTATTATACATATAAAAACTGAAGTCCAGAAGTAACTGCAAACATGTTAGGTTAATTTGACCTGATTCTCTAATCAGGTATTGAAGACATATAAGTGCTTCAGTTGTTTCAGGAGTCAACCGGCTTCGAAATTCAGATACTACTCTTGATCCAGTGTTAAATGCACTCAGAGGGTACTGTTGAAGTAGGAACTGCTAAAATATCTTAAGCCATACAACCGAGTACTGGGAACTCAATAGAGTTTGCTTGCCATCATTTTAAGATATCGAAAGGTTCACTTCAAGGGAGTGGAGGCTTTGAAATATAATTCTTTAATTTTTAATGATGCCACAATCCTTGGTGGGGCAGCGAGGCTCACGTGTTGATCCCAATCAGCCAATTCATCATAACTACCTATATCCATCTCAACATCACCACTCCCTTACTGCATAGACCCAACGTTGATCATTTGCTAAGCATATTCATTGAATAGGGCCTCGAAGGTTGTCTTCAATCTTTCAAGCCTAGGTTTAGCACGATTTCCAAAGGCAAGGCCAAAACGAAACTTAAGAAAGGAATAATTGAACCGCGGATCCAAGATGATAGGAATACATAGCGCCATCCATGATAGTTTCCAGTATTTATCGAACTTGTCCTTCATGCCATTAACCATATCACTGACCCCTTCATTTGCTTATAATAATTCCTTTTCCAAGGTCTGCATGACTAGCCAAATTTTATGAAAGTATAGATTTGAGATTGGGTACTTTGTGGCTGATATCACGATAGTAGCATCATAGAACACCTTCAATAATCTGCAAACTTGATTAGCTCTTTCTCATTCTTCAGGTGTTGGCTTATATTTGTAGAATGGATCTTGCAAAGCTAGAGAATCAAATGCTCTTCTGTATAGTTGTGCTACATCAAGCATTAGAAATGTTGAATTCCATCTAGTCGCAACATCATAACTGGGACGTTTGCTGCAAGTAATGCCCTGTTGTGTAACAATCTCATTGAACCTCTCTTTTCGACCTTGAGATCCACGTATGTATTTAGCACTTCCCGTATCTTGGTAACAGTGCCTAGGACATGCGTTACACAACTCTGATGCAAAAACTTCCCTTGACCAACTATCACTCCCTTAGCTAGCAAATTCTCCTTCAATAACTTTGCCATCGAACCATTGTTGCTAGCATTATCCAATGTTATTGCAAATAGCTGTTTTCGAAGTTCCACTCTTGAATGCACTTGAGGGCAACATTGAACATTACATTGAACATTACTAGACCGGTGTGTGGCGTCTCCAAGACAAAGAACTTAATAATCTTTTTTTGTAGCTTCCAATCAACATCAATGTAATGACATATGATGCACATGTATCCCAAAGTCTGGTTGGAGGTCCATAAATCCATGGTAAGGGATATCCTTGATTTTGAACATGTAAGTTCTTCCTTTAGAGCATTCTTTTGGTCCTCAAAACATTTTCATGCAATCGATTTTCACTGTGCCTTTTGATATCATCCCAAAGAGTAGATTTAAGCTGGAGACAAACTTTTGAAAGCCATCATACTCTACAATGCTAAAAGGTAACTCACGTAACACAATCATTCTTACCAACTCTCTTCGCGAAATTTTTTGGTCAAAAGTCCACTTCCCCATACTAACTCCATAAGGGGACATAAGAGTAGCATGGAGCTCATCCACCACTCTAACCTTCTCAAGCCTTATTTTGCATCTTTTCAAATGATTCCGCAAAGCGCTAGCTCCTGCTCCACGCTTGGCACCAATTAAGGTAGTGCAATGCATGCACTCTCCTTTTGTAATTTTTCCATCTTCATAAATTGGCACATAATCTCACCATGCATTTGACCTAAACTTCCTTTTTGCCTTTCACCAAAGCAAAGAACCTGCATCAATTACATTGGCATCTTCTCCATCCTCATCATCAACCTCATTGTGAAGTTCCTCTCCTTCAGTTTCATCGTTAAAACCTGTCATGAAACATTATCGATGTTAGTAACATCAACTTCAGAAGAAAATATATATGCGACTAAACAAAAATTAATTAGCATGAACCATAGAAAAAAACTGTGAAGTTATCATAAGAATCATAATCTTTTTCTTTATTTTTTTTATAATGAGAACTTTATTGATCTTAAACAATTACATTAAAGTGATATAACCATATCGAGAATACTTCCGGCCTACGAATCATCCTCTAAATACTCCTGGCTGTGGAACTTCTACATCGACCCGGAGGAGAGCCTGGGCATGCTAGCGTCGACGCGCGCCGCCTACGAGGGCGCGCCGCGACGCCACAGATGGTGATCAACTACACCTCGTTCCTCGAGGAGCGTGGATACTTCGAGGACTCTTCGCTACGTACGAGACGGGCGCCAAGCTGTTCGGCCACCCGCAGAACAAGCCCATCTGGGAGACCTACCTAGAGAGGTTAGTAGCGAGGCCCGACGGGAGCAAGGCGGAGCACGCGCGGGAGCTCTTCGCAGAGGCCATCCGTCAGGCTCCTCCCCACGGCACGGTGCGCCTCTTCGTGCGGCACACTAGGTATGAGGAGTTTGGCTCCGCGGCGCGCGCCATGACCGTCTACAACGAGGCGGCGTGGTCCATGTCGACGAGAGCGGCGGAGCTGCGCGAGTCTACGACGAGCGATCTAGTCCGGCGGCCTCCCGCGCCGTGATGCCCTGGCGATGTCCCCCCGGCTCGACGCACTCAAGATAGCGCTGGGAAAGGCCGCCCGCGCTCGCGTCATGTTCATGCATGCATCGGGCTACGCCGATCTCGACGCCGATGAGGAGTTGTGGACCAAGTGGAGCTGCTTCGAAGTCCGACACGACGACAAGGACACCTTCACGGACATGCTCCAGATAAAGCGCACGCAGAAGCATGCCAAGTCGCGTGGAGTTCAGGCGCATGGTGAGCTCAAAGACGAGAAGTTGTGCCGATCAGCTTGGCGCCCCTTAGGGCAAGAGTCGTCGAGTGTAATTTGCAAAGGCACTATGCAAAACTTTCCTTCCTTTTTTGTCTTTTGATCTCATGCAAAACTTAGGAAAAATTTCCAAAATAACACTCCATAGAATTGCTTCTACTAAGGTTTATCCACCAAATATCTAAACCAAATGAACCAAATCCTGAGGAAGCTAAAATTCAGTTCTTTAAATAAATGATGAAACAAAGGAGTGTTTTGAGTAAGACAAGCATACAACAGTATACAAAACCACCACACACCCAAAATAATTCATAGTTTCACGGACCAACAAAGCTCAATCATAATCTACCTAGTTCCAATGAAACAAGAACAAAGAACACCGGCTTCTTCTCAACAAGAGTAGCTCACATTTCAGCATCACAAAAATATCTCAAACAACCAGCAATACACAAAGCAAACAAAACATGAGGGAGTTCCTCAGGAAAAACAATATAACATCCATATGTTCTCCATGATCTCTTGAAAGTTGACGCACATCTACATACCCTTATGCTTCTTGTACCTCTCGATGTCAGGTGTTTAGCAAGTAACATTAATGAGCATCACATAATATGGTTTTATTGAACAGAAAATAGTACTCTAGAGCAGACAACATGATGTAGCCTCTCAAGCTCTCATTTGGTCCAAAATCTCACTTCGAAGAAAAATTTTTGGTGTGAAATCTCTTAGACATCAACTAAATTAACATTGGGTGGATTTAAAGACGATGCTTCCTCAGCGGCTTGAGCTGAGGAAGTTTTATACATAACCAACATTCTCTCATGCAAGCTGGGCAGCTACTCTGGCATCATGACATACAATGCAACGATATCTTATCCTCTATTACCTGTAGCAAAAAAAATAAACAGAGATTTGAGATACCATTATTATATAAAATAGGAGCTGAAATGTCATATTGAAACAAAATATTACTTGGCGAGTGTGACGAGTCAGCAGATGTCTAGAAAACTCAGTCTGAGAGTATTCGATGTCTCTGTAATCTTGGTACCTAACATACACCTAGTTCTGGATCCATACTTTTTGTCCTCTATGCCGCTCAAAGGCCCCTGCATCTATGGCTCTCCAATAGTTTCAAGTTTTAAAAAAAAGCTCTGGTGAGTTTATTTTATCCCACACTAAATAAACTCATCTGTTTTGAAGTTCTTCTCTCATAACATTGTTATACTCCAGTAAATTAAAAGCCCTTAAGGTCGTTGCGTTGATAATACTCCCAGTGAATATATCAACAATTCTTGAAATTGTCTAAGTGCAAGGGTGATTATAAACCAACGTATCTTTTAAGTCTGTCATGACAAAACTGTCAAAGTTCTCCTTTCCTCCAAGGCCCATTACAAGGCTTATAAACTCAAACAGCAGCATTAGGTATGTCCATTCTTCAGAACTGTCATGTTCATCATCAAATGTAATTGTGAAATGAGTTTGCACAAGTTTCCACAACTTTAAGCCAGTCGGCCCAATAACCACATCGGGTGATACTCTTCATCTCAACTCCCCGGATGACAACACCAACGAACGTTCTTAATAGAACATATTGTTGAATCCAAACATTCCTCCGTAGTGCCTTTGCTGTGAGTGAACAATTTCCATGCATGTAAATATCATTGTCAAAACACTTAGGCTGTCCTCACCAAGCTGATGAAGATGATCGTATGTCATGCTAAGGTAGGGTGATATCAGAATTGTCTGAAACCAGCGGCTGTCATGCCTTGACATAACCCTGTCGATAAACTGAAGGAAAGGCTCCTCATCTGGCACAACAGACCCGCTGCTTTCACGAACTGCTCCACCTCCCAATCATGGTTGAACAATAATTTTTGCAATGCTCAAATAATAGATAAGTGTATCTCCCATCAATTTTTTGGAATCACACTCATAATAACAATCCAGATTACTCCATATCTTTGTGATTCCAAAAAGTTACTAACAACTGAATTGACTGTGTCAGTTGTTCGAGCATCAATCCTTACATTTGAGTCAAAACAATACTTAATTCAATTAAACAATACTTACAATCAAGTATACTTTAATCAAATATTGTAAATATTGTTCAATTTAATTAAGTATAGTTCTGACTCAAATATAAGTATTGTTGGTTGAACAACTGACACAGTCAATTCAGTTGTTAGTAACTTTTTGGAGTCATGGTACGAAGTAATCTGGATTATATTATTATTATGAGTGTGATTCTAAAAAAATTGATGGAAGATACACTTATCTGTGAATTGAGCATTGCAAAAATTATTGTTCAACCATGATTAAGAGGTGGAGCAGTTGGTGAAAGTAGCGGATCTGTTGTGGAAGATGAGGAGCCTCTCCTTCAGTTTATCGACAGGGTTATGTCAAGGCATGACAACCGCTGGTTCCAGACAATTCTGATACCACATTACCTTGGCATGAAATACGATCGTCTTCACCAGCTTGGTGAGGACATCCTAAGTGTTTTGACAATGATATTTAAATGCATAGAAAATGTTCACTCACAGCAAATATGCTACAGAGGAAGATTTGGATTCAACAATATGTTCTATTCAAGAATGTTCGTTAGTGTTGTCATCCGAGGAGTTGAGATGGTGAATATCACACCATGTGGTTATTGAGCCGACTGGCTTAAAGTTGTGGAACTTGTGCAAACTCATTTTACAATTACATTGGATGATAAACATGACAGTTCTAAAAAATAGGCATACCTAATGCTGGTGTTTAAGTTTATAAGACTTCTAATGGGCCTTGGAGGGAAGGAGGACTTTGACAATTTTGTCATGACAGGTTTAAAAGATTGTTGGTTTATAATTACCTTGCACTTGGACAATTTCAAGCATTATTGATACACTCATTAAAAGTATTATCAACGCAAGGACCTTGAGGGCTCCTGATTTACTGGAGTATAACAATGTTATGAGAAAAGAACTTCAAAATAGATGGATTTATTTAGTGTGGGATAAAGTAAACTGACCACAACTTTTTTTTAAAACTTGAAACCATTAGAGATCCATAGATGCAGGGGCCTTTGAGCGACATAGAAGACAAAAAGTATGAATCTAGAACTGGGTGTATGTTAGGTACCAAGATTATAGAGACACCGAATACTCTCAGACTGAGTTTTTTAGATATCTACTGACTCATCACACTGGCAAAGTAATATTTTGTTTCGATATGTCATTTCAGCTCTTATTTCATATAATAGTGGTATCTCAAACCTCTATTTATTTTGTTGCTACAGGTAACAGAGGATAATATTATCACTGCATTGTATGTCATGATGCCAGAGTAGCTGCGTAGCTTGCATGAAAGAATGTTGGTTAGGTATAAATGACCCTCAAGAAAAAGAGAGAAAAGAGCTCAAGCCGCGAGGAAGCATCGTCTTCAAATTCACCGTTGTTAATTTAGTTGATGTCAAAGAGATATTTCGCACCAAAAATTTTCTCCGAAGTGAGATTTTGGACCAAGTGAGAGCTTGAGAGGCTACATCATGTTGTCTGCTCTAGAGTACTATTTTCTGTTCAATAAAACTATATTATTTGATGCTCATTAATGTTACTTGCTAAAGGCCTAACGTCGAGAAGTACAAGAAGCACGAGGGTATGTAGATGTGCGTCAACTTTCAAGAGATCAAGGAAAACATAAGGACGTCATATTGTTTCTCCTGAGGAACTGCCTCATGTTTTGTCTGCTTTGCGTATTGCTGGTTGTTTGAGATATTTTTGTAATGGTGAAATGAGCATCTCTTGTTGAGAAGCTGGTCCTCCTTGTTTCTTGTTTCGTTGGAATAGATTATGATTGAGCTTTGTTGGTCCCTGAAACTATGAATTATTTCATATGCGTGGTGGCTTTGTATACTGTTGTATGCTTATCTTGCTCAAACACTCCTTTGTTTCATCATTTATTTAAAGAACTTAATTTTAGCTTCCTCAGGATTTGATCCGTTCGATTTAGATATTTGGTGGATAAACCTTAGTAGAAGCTATTCTACGGAGTATTATTTTGAAAAAAAATTCTAAGTTTTGCATGGGATCAAAAGACAAAAAAGGAAGTTAAGTTTTGCATAGTCCCTTCGCAAATTACACTAGTCGCCTCTTGCCCTGAGGGACGCCAAGCTGATCGGCACACCTTCTCGTCTTTGAGCTCACCATGCGCCTGAACTCTAGATGGCTTGGCATGCTTCTGCGTGTGGTTTATTCGAAGCATGTCTGTGAAGGTGTCCTCGTCGCTGTGCCGGACCTCAAAGCAGCTCCGCTTGGTCCACAACTCCTTGTCAGCGTCGGGATCGACGTAGCCCGACGCGTGCACGAACACGACGCGAGCGCGGGCAGCCTCTCCCAGCGCTTCCTCGAGTGCGACGAGCCTGAGGGACATCGCCAGGGCGTCACGGCGCGGGAGGCCGCCGGACTAGATCGCCTGCTCGTAGACCTGCCTTGTCTTCGGCGCGTTGCAGAGCTCTGCCGCCCTCGCCACATAGGATGCTCGTTCTGTCACTCGCCGACACGGACCGCGCCGCCTCGTCGTAGACGGTCATGGCGCGCGCGGCGGAGCCGAACTTCCCCCGTACCTGGTGTGCCGCACAAAGAGCTCGACAGATGGCCTCCGCGACGAGCTCCCACGCGTGCTCCGCCTTCCTCCCGCCGTGCCTCGCCACGAACCTCTCTAGGTAGGTCTCCCAGATGGGCTTGTTATGCGGGTGGCCGAACAGCTTGGCGTCCATCTCGTACGTCCTGAAGAGTCCTCGAAGTATCCGCGCTCCTCGGGAACAAGGCGTAGTTGATCACCATTTGTGGCGTAGCAGCGCACGTGGCCATGGCGTCCTCGTAGGCGGTGCACATCGACGCCAGTGTGCCCAGGCTCTCCTCCAGGTCGACGTAGAAGCTCCACAGCTTCGCGGACTTGTGAAGCTTCAGTTGGGCAGGCTCGGCAGCGGCTGCAGGGAGACAGCCTTGTCCAAGTGCTTGTGTCGAAGCTACATCTCCGTCCATTCGCACCACAGGGTGGCCAGATCGTCGGCTAATCTGTGGCTCGCTGCGTGGCCTTCATGAACACCTCGTCGACGCTATCCAAGCGGCCCATTTATCCATTGAACCTATCCACAAATATGCTCCATTGGGCCTTTAGGATTGATCCAAAACTCTAAATGGGCCAAATGGGTCTAACTCTAGAATCCTGGGAAACACCGGATCGAGGCTCGACGACTTCTCCATTTCTCCTTGGTGGCGACACACTCCGGTCTTGGCAGCTCGCGAGGGCCGCGCCTTTTGCCTCCTCCTTGGCGCGGCGGTGGTGCTCCGACGGCGGCCCAGGCTCGCAAGGGCTTCTTGGGAGCTGCGGCGCTCCTTGGCAGCGGCGGCGACGCTTCCTCCAGTAGGGGTTTGCAGCCCGTGTGCAGGCAGCGCAACCTCCCTTAACCCAAAGACCAAGAAACAATTATTATCATCTCATTGTTTGAATCACCCAACTAATACTACTCAATGGACTTAGAGATCTTAAAAGTGTAGGAATTAAAAATAATAATTTAGAGGATATGATGTGCTAAGTAATTGCTTGCATGCACGCCTTATATTATGAAACAACTTTAAAAAGTAGTTGTGTCCTATATTTTGGAATGGAGGGAGTACATGTTTAAGAAAAGAAGGTACCAACATTTATGGCCATGGTGTATATAACTTAAGTACATGTGAATGAAAATGTACAAAAGGAACCAAGCAACCATTCTACATGCGCATATTTCCACTTCCTTGAAAACTCATGATAGGTAGAGCACTTAGATATGTGCAGCAAACCATAAGCCCACAAGGTTGATATATTAATGTAGACCAGCATCTCAAAACTATACCTTCCAAAGCATGCCAAATAAAGAGTGTGTGTGTGCGCGCGCGCACGTGCGTGTGTGTCTATTAGTGTAATTTCAACGGTTTTTACATCATGCCCAAGTCAATCTCAGTGTATTTCCAACTTCGTTTAGAATATTGCTATTAGGAAGTAATTGGAGGCTATTTACTCAAACTGTAAGTTGCTACTTTGCTACAGCGAAAACTATAAGAGATGCACCTCCTGATTGCCAATGACCAGTTGACTCTTACTTCGAATGAAATATAGGAAAGAAAGTATGCAGAGCCAAATGTTCAGACAGAGTGACATAACAAGGGTGAATGTAAAGGAAGAAGCAGAACAACATGGAAAAATCAGATGTCCTACTCAAGCTGAATAAACTGAAACACTGTCCACAATAAAGCTTTATTCCAAGAGAAATTCAGTTTTCACAATGCTAATCTAAATTATATGTCACATGTTAGCATCAGTTGAATTGAAACAGTGAAAGTCTTACAAAAACATAAGCCAAATGCAAAATAACACATTAGATAAACAAATCTATGTAAGATCAAACCAAGCCAGAAAGAAAACACCAGTTGTTCTTGCCACTATCGTGCAAGCTCTACTAAAAACACCGTCATCACAGTAACAAATCAAAGTAAATCCCCAAAGCAAACCGAGAGATGCACGTTAATATCACAAAGCGTGATTCACAGCACTCATCCAATCAGTTGCACGAACAAGAGGCACTAGACAAAGCAACCAAAACTACTACTAGAAGTCAACGGCGCGAAGTGAGACCTTTGGACTTGGAGTTGACGTGGCTGACCGCCTCATCAGGGTCCATGACACAGTCGCCCAGTGCCGTGTAGATCTTCGGGTCAGGGCGGTTTTTGATGGAATGTATAGGGATGTTATCTCGATAGGCACCTTCACAAATTCTTCTTCAGTGACCGAGACATAACTGCAAGAGAAAATTAAAATACACATTGTCAATACCCTGTTCAACAAATTATGAGTTATGACAGAAGATCTAAGCATATTAAGAAAAACCCTATGTAAGAATATAACAAACCTTCCTTTATACCTCTTATCTGGATCGATCAATTTAATCACAGATTGTTCCGACTCAAATCTAGGTGCATCAGAAGTATGTTGGCTCTTCCTTCCATTATAAGCAGGCAGTTTGCTACCCAGAAATGTCCTTCTATGCGATTTGAATAGCACTTCCCTATTTCTTGCTCTAGAGTTTGACGCTGGAGTTATCGCAACCTATAAAAGAGACCAAAATTGAGATATATAACTTCTTATTGGAGCAACATTATTTACCCCGCAACAATCACAGTACAACATATGGAAACAACCATTTTTATATTCAGTAAAACGAAAGGAAGGACTTAATCAACAGTATTTGAGTTGATATTGTAAAACAGGCGTAAATATTTATGTTTACAGCCAGAAAGACTATCAACATAAACTAAAGTAATGCACAATTTTTTTATCATTAGACAAGTGGTAATATATATGAATTCAATCAATGCAGTGCAGGATAACTATAATGTCCAGATCTCCAGGAACAAAACAAAAATTGAAACTAATGGACACTGGCATGACTTATTCAGTGGGAAGTTCTTTGCACTGAACAAACGGCAAACACAACAGGGCACAGAGAAGCAGCAGCATGACCTGCGATATAGTTTTGCCACTGCCGGTTTATTCAGCTTTCATCTCTAGCACAAAAAGAAGAATAAGAACAGAAAAAGTTTGACACATATTTTTTTACGCAAGAAAAAGGCCCAGAGAAGCAGCAGCATGGCCTACGATATAGTTTTGGCACTGCCAGTTTCTTCATCTCCAATCTCTCGCACACAAAAAAGAATAAAGAACAATGCACTCCTTTTTGTGCATCCGGTATCAAACCCTCCAAAGACAAGGGGAATACGCTTTGCTTTTCATCAGTCTACGGGAAATTGTTTTAATTTATCAAGGGTATGTCCCCTCGTTTGTCTAAAAACCATCCAAATAGTTGTGAAAAATTCCTAAAAACAATTTGACAACATTCATGCAACATATATATATATATATCACTCCACAAAATATTATGTCCAAACTTAACTCACGTGTTGAGATATAAAAAAAAGGCAAATTCAGGTATTGAATAGTAGATACTAATCATATCCGAATTCATCTTTTTTGTTTCTCAGTATTTGGGTCGAATTTGAAATGGAATGCTCGATGTCATGTCACTTTACTCTACATTGTCCAAAAAAAAATAAATCTGTTTGTAATTGGAGTATAAGCTAAATTTGGAAGGAAAAAATACACGTGGGGACTTCCCTTCGGTTAATCCCACAGAGGAAGGGATGGGAGGATATCAAGAGGGAATAATTCCACATCACAATAGGTGTGGGACAAATCCCCTCCAGATCCCCCTCAATCCCCTTATGGGAGGGATTAGCCAAACAAGGTCTTAATAAGGGATTAAAATCCACTCCCATCAGTCGACCGATGAATACCGTTAGATTTTTTTTTAAAAAAAAACACGGCTTGGGAATCGTCTTCTACCCCAACCAGCATAAGGGACGGAGATGACGAGGACGATTCACCTTAGTCAGCGGTGTCGAATTCCTCGGCGAGCCCTCCGCGTCGGCGACATCCAGACTCCGGCAAGCTCCAGCCGGATTAGGTTTTCGGGGTTGGAGGTGAAGGCGGGTCTAGAGGGAAGGCCGGGGTGGCGGAGACGGGCGGGCGGCGCCGGAGTCGTGGGCGTGGAAGAGGGCGGGGTCGGCGGGGGTGCAAAGGACGCCATGTGGTTTAGGAGGGAGGGGAAGCTTGCCGATATTGAAGAGAGCGATGGCGGCGCGGAGGAGCAGCAGGGAGGGAGAGAGGCGGCGGGGCTCGTTGGTGCCGGCGCTCCGGTGATGCGGACGGGCACCGCACTGGATGCGTCAGCGTGCGTCGGCGGCGGACAAGAACTGGGATGGCAGGGGAGGAAGAGGAAAAGGATTCGGAGTTGTATGTGCTGCACACGAATCTTGATATAATCCGACCCGTCCAAAAAGTGACTAATTTACTGCGAAAAAAAAATGAGGCAGTAGATCAATCAACAGACAAAAACGAAGAGCAGACCGGCAACGACAGTGGGCTCGCCGCCATGTCCATATGTGACGAGCCCACGGCCAGATTCGGCGAGCCTCCGGCGGGTGGTCGGCGGAGATGAAGCCTGCCGCCATGGGAACCAGAAGCGGCTTCAACGCCCACGCGCGCGGTTGCAAAATGAGATCGACGGACGAACGCAATCGGGGACCTCGATGGCTATCAGATTCTTGACTGTGGCGACATAGATTTGGAGGGCTAAATACAAGTTCTCGAGGGCTCTCTCATTCGTGAGACCAACACACTTGCAAGATTGGCATCCTATATCTATATGCATGCAAAAGAGTGAAAGTCTAGGTCGCATGCAAATGAACACCAATAGAGAGATTAACACAACTAAAGCATCCGAGAGAACAAATCAGAAATGCATCGATCATGCTCATGATGCAAGTGCGAGATCTAAGAAGCAACTAGTGGTACAGAAGTACAGAACCATGCATATGGAGTATGACTGCACGTAGAGTAGATCGGATCCTCACCTGCTTTCCGAATGAACCATGGCACGGTCTGGACTGGTGCGCGAGCCTCTTCTTCGACGATACCGGCGCCAGATCCACGTGTAGCGTAGCCATCGCGACTGGCCCCGGCTGCGCGGCCGCGACCGCTGTCGCTACAGCGGGGGGCACCAGCATAGTCTCCGACATGAACGGCTTATCCGCGTCCTCCATAGCCAGAGGCGTGGTCGACACCAAGGATGACAGAGCCACCGCCGCGGGCAACGGTGGTGCGACCGGCGGCAGCAGCTGGTGCAGACCCCGAGCGGGCGATGGCGGCCGGCTGGTGACGTGCATACGCGGATAGTCACTCTGAGGTGACCCCAGGAAGGGCGGCCAGTACGCGACCGCGCCGTGTCGGTGCGCGGCCTGGTGTGACGCTGGCATGGACGCATGGTACAGGGACAGCTGGTACTGCATCGGTATCGGCACCGGCGCCGGCGCCGCACGGGGCGTCATCCCCGTTGGCGGAGCACCTCCTCCATGGCTCGTTCGGCGCCCGGAATCCAACAGACGCCGCCGGTCGCCGCCTTGGCCACGGCCTTCGCGGGCGCCGACTCGACAGACCATGGACGAAGCAAAGCAACTGGTGGGGGTTGCACTTGCGCTGCGCGTGGACGGCGCGCACAAGACAGGGCAAGGAGTTTGTTGGTGGGTAGCAAACCCATATACCAGGTGGGATCGAAGAGATGGTACTGGGCGGTCTTCACCGCTCGGTGACTGGATTACTGCTCGTACGTACACTGGTCCCTACTGTGGCGTGGTTAAGCCGATCGTATTTGCTGCTCAATATCAATCAGGGTTTTCAAATGCCTTAATTACTTCAAGGCTATCAGGGTAATTTTATGTCGCTTCGCCTCATACACCCCATCTGAATTGAAGATGCAAATTTTAGGACCATATGTAGAATGGTTAAACTAGAAAGTGAATAAGCGAGATTGTTCCGTTGCAAATTGGATTAAGCTGTGATAGATGATCACAGTTTCAAGTTTTTGGTAGCTTTTGTTATACAGGGGATAATAATCAATATGAATGGAATTTAGGTGAATTCTTACCAAAAAATGTCATTAATATAGATGTGGGAGATTGATATAGATGACGAGATGGGCCGGACCGTCGTGGGCCGGCACGGGCACGTTTGCACTGTTCATGGTATGGGCACGGCATGGTACGGAAGGAAACGGGTCGGACCAACGTGGCACGATTGGGCGTGCCATGCTGGGCTGCCGGCCGAGCCCGTGGGCCGGCACGGCACGGCCCATGGCAGGTAGGGGGCCGAATCAGCGCGCGACGCGTGGCGAGGGAGACGGCGGCGGCGGCGACACTGTGTAACGGCTTGCGCGGGAGCCGCGACACGTGGCCATAACGGCTAGTTTAACAGCTAGAATTTTAACTTAGCCGTTAGAGGTCTAAAAATTCCAAAAAATATGAAATTTCGTACTATAAATAGGAACTCCACCCCAACTATTTCTCCTTACCCCAAACATCTCATATTGTGCTCTCAAGTGCTCTCTTTTGCTGTCAAGTGTTTAATTTTTTGATTTTGACAAAATTTACATCAAAATTAGTTTCGTAGTTAAATAGTTTGATCGCAGAGGTGTGAAGAGCTTGCTGTTGGAACGATGTAAGTGATATTCATATTTATGTATTATTTGTATTTTTTGTGAATTGAATGAATATTCTAAAATTTGTTTATTTCGGTTTAAAATTTTAGAATAGATCCGAACTATCCATATCAGTCACCATCGTTCACTTTGGGTGATTTCGACCCGAATTACATGTCGGGGTATGACGATGCCTCCGGGTCGGCTCCAACTCCACCAGTTGTGGAGGAGGTACCGGTTCAGGCGACGACGACGTCTTTAGAAGGATATTCTGGAACCGTGAGCGGTAGTGTTTTGACACAACCGGCTTGAAAAGATCGAGAACTTCCGTGTGTAGCAGCACTTCGATGAGGTGAAGGTGACAGGCCCCGATGGAAGGGAGGTAATACAAGCTAGATGTAGAATATGTAGGAATACTTTATCTGCTAGATATTTTGATGGTACAAGACATCTAAAGCGTCATGCGGAGGCATGTGCAAGAAAGCAAGGAATACAATTCTGGCAGTAACAACTGATGCTAAATCCAGACGGTACGGTACGTAGTTGGGAGTATGATCCCATGGTTGCTCGGGTATCTCTTGTCCGGTTAATCGCCAGACAAGATCTATCCTTAAACTTTGGTGAGTCTCCTGCTTTCGAACAGTATATTCAACAATCACATAATCCTACGTTTAAAGCTGTTAGTAGGTAAACAACAACACGGGATTCGGAAAATGTTTATCGGAAGGATTGTACTGCACTTAAGGAAATATTTAGTACATGCACTTTCTCTGTTAGTGTTACCTTAAACATATAGAGTGGTAGAGCTAGGGAGGATTACCTTAGCGTAGTTGTTCATTTTGTTGATGATGATTGGCAGTTGTAAAAATATTATAGGTCTTATATTAATATATGTTTCACATATAGGTAAAAACATAGCTGAAAGAATTAGGAAGGTAATTAATGAATTTAATCTTACCGATAAAATATTTGTTGTCACCCTAGATAATGCATCTGTTAATTCTAGGGCAATAGAAATATTTTCTGTTTATGCTTAGTCTTTTCTACTGCATCAGCGTTGTGCTTGTCATATAATAAATTTGATTGTTAAGGCTGGGATGAAGAGAGTAGGTATCACATCGACATTGTTCGTCAAGCAATCGCGTGGTTAACTACTTCTAACCCACGGATTATTGCATGGAAGAGGTTTTGCAATGCGGTCAGTAAGAAAGCACGCAAGTTTGCCATCGATGCAGAGCATCGGTAGAATGTAACTTATTTAATATTACAAGTTGTTTTACCTTATAGTGATTTACTAACTGTTTAGTCACGTAATAAACCAAGAAACAGTGATGGTGGGTCAATACTGACTAAGAGCATGTCCAACAGTGTCTCTAAATGAATCTCTAATTCTATTTTGGAGAATTTCCTTTAAAAAAATTGGCTCCAACAGAGACTCTATATGGATCTCTAAAATTATAGGTTTTTTAAAACCAGGATCTCGTACTCAAAACTGAGAATAGACAAAACTAAGAATAGAGTCCTGGTTCTGTAAAATAGCTCTCGCCACCATATGAATTATTTTAGCGCGACGCGCACGTGAAAGAAACAGATATCGATCTGCTCCGTGCCGCTGCGCCGCCTACCGCCCAGTTGCCTGCACCGCCGGCTGCCGCCCTGCCTTGAACAATCTGCTGCACTGTCGCCTGCCACCTGCCGCCCCCACCTTGCCACATAGCCGCCGCGCACCTACTACCGCTGCTTGCATTGTCACTTGAATCTGTCGCCGAAAATTGTTTGCTGTACTACTGCATCAACTACAGCCGAAAGACGTGTCGCACAGCCGTCGCGCAGCTACTGCCGCTGCGTGCATTGTCTCCTGCATCTGCCGCCGAAAATTTTTTGTTGTACTACTGCATCAACTACAGCTGAAAATATCTTGCAAGATGCTCATCTCTATAGTTAATGCAAAGTTAATGCAAGTGTGATCTCTATCAACTACTCTGTTTCTTTCAGTTTTACACTCTTTTGTTTGATTTCTTCAATTCCAGGCAGACAGAGAGGGACATGTTTCGTTCAGATTTATAATATTAAAATTTATTTTATTTTAGAGAACATGCTTTGGATATATGAATAGACAGTTGTAGAATTTGCAGTTGCCAAGTTCTGGAAAGAGAATAAAAGGTTCACAAAGAGAGGAAACTGATAATTGCTCGTATAAACTCCACAAACATGACAGGAGAACAGATAACTGAAGAGATATACATATATATTATGTTTCCTTTAATTTGTTTTCTTAAACCATTTATATCTCTATCTTTTAGATAATATTTATCCCTTTGTTTGATGATTCTGACGCTGATATATTTTTTCGAGTTATTAATTTTGTGTGTCGTCTGTTTACTAATATAAATGATTTGTACATGTAGCATACTTCAGAACCTTAGCATGATGGATAATTCTAGAGATACTCTACGTGGTAAAAGATTGGCGCATAGGGTCCCTTCTTCGAATACAGCAAACAGACCACATGCGCGACCAATGACCGACAATGCTCATCCAGTCGAAGCTCAGGGGAATTCGGCGTATCAGCCTCCCAATACACGGCGCTTTCCGACAGCCGCAACCAACGATGGATTTGTACAACCCCAACCGACGACACCTTCATACAACTGGCCTGCTAGTGCTCTAGCGATCTGTGTTGGACGACACTTCGCAAGTAAGCGGTCATGGAGTTGACAATGTGGGAGTGGAACAAGACACACAGATCAACGACCTCGATGTCCAAGGTGAATGGTGTTGAACATTTTTTTTGTTGAATAAGTTAAATAATTATTTATTTTGCTACTAAATTGATTAGTGATTTTTTTGCAACTTCATAGGTCAATTCATATTGTACATATTAAGTTAAATAATTGTTTATTTTGCTACTTTGTTTTTTTTGCAGCTTCTATGTATTCCGGCAATTACTTCAGTGATCTTATGGCACAAGATAACAAGATTACATCAGTGTAGATCCTATTAATGGTAACAACCAAGGCAGGAATAGATATTAGGGGTAGGATATATGAGTACTTCCACAAGAACAGGGCATTCGACTCAGACCGTTCTCAAAAGTCACTTACGCAGCGATGGCAACATATTCAGGAAGCTATTAATAGATTTTGTGGTTGTTTAAGCCGTATAGAGGCGAGAAGACAAAGTGGCACCACTGTACAAGACAAGGTATCCCTAAAAATATTTTTTATTTACATGTTGTATTGCATTATATATTTATTTTCTCTCTATGAACAGCTTGTTCATGCACAGAGTCTTTTCAAATATGAAGATCCTAATAATAAAGTGTTTGCTTTCATGCATTGCTGGAATGGGTTGAGGAGTCAACAAAAGTGGATAGACAAGGAAAGGGAATTATTGGCCCCAAAGGTAACCAACAAGAAGCAGAAGATGATACCAGAATCATCTACTCCAATCAGTACTCCGACTAATGCACAGGATGTTGAAGAAGCAAGTCCTGAGTACAATACGTCACAAAGACCACTGTGAGTGAAAAGGACCAAAGCTAGTTTACATCAAGGTCATGATGACCGACACCTAACAACAGTGGATTTTCTGTGGGAGAAGAAGAAAGTGGCAGACGATGTCAAATTCTCTCAATTGTGCATGTTGGAAAAACAACGTGTTGAAACAGACAAGGAACTCAGACAAAAGGAGATAGCACTGAGAGAGAGGAAGGTCGCTATGAGGGAAAGGGAGGCTGACAAAAAACGCATGATAGATGAAGAGCGTATAATGACTTTAGATTTGAGCTCAATGTCGGTGCAGCTTCAAGAATACTATACGTGTCTCAAAGAAAAGATAATGAATAGTTACACGTACGCAAATAATTGTCATGTTTATTTGCCTCACAATTACTTTAGTGTAACGAATTATAATATGATGCTTGCTTTACATTTCATAGATAATCAGACGGGTAACGAAGACAACCATGATGCTAATGGAGGAGATGATTGATTTGATGGTTGCATAATTAAATTTTTGTTCAGTGCTCGCATAGAACTGAATCAAATAATTTGATATTTCCAAAGATAAACATATTTTTTCTTGAAAAAAAGAGAGAAGATATACACATTTTACTTGAGAAAAAGAGAGAAAAAGAGAGGAGATATACAGTGCTGCTTGCCGCCTGACCGAAGATGCCTGCTGCTGCCTAACCACTGCTACCGCCTACACTTTCTTGCACCTGCTTGCCGCCTGAAACTTCCTTGCTGCTGCACTGCAGGCCAGCTGCACCACCCTGTTGCCGCCGCCTACAACAGCTACTTGTCGGCCCATACTGCGCCCTTCGCCGCGTGCGCCGCCTGCTCACGCATTTGCTGCCACGCTTTGGGAAAAGATTGATACCCTAGCAGCAGTTGATAAGTCTCGGTTAGTTAACAAATAGAAAATCAGTTTTGAGAATCTGTCGTATTAATTATTAATTTCATTCTCTAATTTTTTAGGAATTCTCTAAATGAGCTTTTTTTAGAATTGCTTTTTGAGAATATGTTGGGCATGCTCTAAGCACGTTTGGGCAATTGTTCAAAGATTTTACCAATTTGTTGAAATTTTTTATGATTGTACTCTTACTTTATCTCAAGTTTATTATCCAACTGCCAATTTAATTTTGCATAATATTCTTGAAATTACTACTTTGTTAAAAGAATATGAAAATGATGAACTTCTAATGCAACCTTTCTTTTACATGAGACAAAAATATTTAAAATATTGAAAATATATACCTATGTTGTATGCTTTTGCTTTCATATTAGATCCTAGGGGTAAATTAAGAGAATTCGGCACTATTTTATCACTTATTAGAGATACTGTAGGTGTAGATTATAGTCCCTTTTATAGTGAGGTTAGGGGTAAATTATATGAAGTTTTTGGAAAATACGAACTACAGTTTCAGGGAGTTCGCCAGCAGAGACCCCCTTCTGCCCCCACAATAGGTAAGAAAAAGATACAGTAGGGTAGATTTTGGGGTGGCTCATCTTCAAGCCAAGGTGGTAACAGTTCGTCGGCTACAAGTGGAGACGCCTCTTCGCATGGTGTTGCCGAAGAGTTGTCCAGTTATTTGGACAGTGACGCCATCAAGCATGAAGCACAATTCTTCAATGTCCTCGGGTGGTGGAATGATCACAAGATGACATATCCCGTCCTTTCAAAACTAGCACGGGATGTATTGACAGTGAAGGGTTACGCGGAAGCTACGATAGCTAATAATAAAAAAATTTCTACCGCGTAAACCAGGAACACTTGCAAGTAAGGGTCGATAGATCATTACCGATTGGAGTAGAGTGCAGCGGATTAGCCAATCAGAAGCTATCCGATCCGAAACAGTGCTAGCCGATGACAGCCGATTCCCGCAAACCGACAGCCGATTCCTGCGAATAACCGATTCACCAATCAGCTGATTCACCGAGTAGCCGATTCGCCGAGTCGTCCGACCGCGCTCGCGCGCCTCGCTCCGATGCGCTCGACCGCAGCCGATTCCACCACAGCCGATTCGTAGCCGACGAACAGCACCGCAACGTAGCAGCGCCTCTATTGGTATCCACACGTCCGGGAACAAAATGCTGAACACCCGTGTGCTAGCACGCGATGCAAAGCTAGGATTTTGGCTCGAAGGTGGGGAGGGTTTCCGTGGAGATTGATCTCGCCGAATTCTGTGAGACATGATCATCAATCAATAAACATGTCGATCTTAGAATCATATTTGTTCCAACAATATGACATATAATCAGGGATCGTTTAGAAATAGATTCATACATAAAGAGTCTCATAAATAAGTCACGCACTTATTGATCAATACAAGATGTCTATTTCATGGAACTGAATAACACTTTATTTATTTATACATAAACATTGACCATGATATCCAACATCTCCATGTTGCCTCTAGGGCATATCGCTAACAGTCTCCCACTTGCACTAGAGTCAATCATGTAAGTATCTAATACTCATTGCTCTTGTGTGCGCCTCATGTTTCGGCTGAGAGAGAGGTTTTGTTAACGGATCAGCTATGTTGAGATCCGTGTGCACTTTGCATATCTTGACATCACCTCTGTCCACTATCTCACGGATGAGATGATATCGCCGAAGTATGTGTTTGGACTTCTGATGTGACCTCGGCTCCTTGGCTTGCGCAATGGCTCCACTATTATCACAATAGAGAGACATTGGACCAGTTGCATTGGTCATCACACCCAGCTCAGAAATAAATTTTTTTATCCAAACAGCCTCCTTTGCAGCTTCCGAAGCAGCAGTGTACTCGGCCTCCGTTGTAGAATCAGCAACAGTTTCCTGCTTGGAACTCTTCCAGCTGATTGCGCCTTCATTCAGGCAGAACACGAACCCAGATTGCGATCTATAATCATTCTTGTCCGTTTGGAAGCTAGTATCGGTGTAACCACTTACAACGAGCTCTTCTTCACCTCCATAGACTAGGAACATATCCTTAGTTCTTCTCAAGTACTTAAGGATACTCTTTACTGCAATCCAGTGACCTTCACCTGGATCTGACTGGTATCTGCTCGTAGCACTCAAAGCATTCGAGACATCTGGACGTGTACAAAGCATGGCATACATGATGGATCCAATTGCCGAAGCATATAGAACCATACCCATCTTATTCTGCTCATCATGTGTCTGAGGACACTGATCGTGCTAAGATTAATGCCATGTGACATGGGCAAGAAACCTTTCTTGGAATCGTGCATGTTGAACCATTTCAACACCTTGTCAATGTATGTACTTTGGCTTAATCCAATTAGCATCTTGGATCTATCTCTAAAGATCCGAATGCCCAATATGTATGCTGCCTCCTCTAAGACTTTCAAGGAAAAACTATTTTTCAATGAAGACTTGACGGATTCTAGCATAGGGATATCATTTCCAATCAGTAATATGTCATCCACACATAAGATTAGAAATACAATTGTGCTCTCACGGACCTTTTTATAAACACAGGCCTCCTCTTCATTTTTTATGAAACCAAACCCTTTGATTACTTCACCAGAATGAATATTCCAACTCCGAGATGCTTGCTTCAATCCATAAATGGATCTCTGTAGCTTGCATATCTTTCCAGACGATTGTAGATTGACAAAACCCTCAGGTTGTATCATATATACATCCTCGCTTAGGTTTCCATTTAGGAAAGCCGTTTTGACATCCATCTGTCATATCTCATAATCGAAATATGCAGCAATCGCTAGAATAATTCGAATAGACTTAAGCATTGCGACGGACGAGAAGGTTTCATCATAATCAACACCTTGAATCTGTTTAAAACCTTTCGCCATCAATCGCGCCTTATAGATGTGAACATTTTCATCCATGTCGACCTTTTTCTTAAAAACCCATTTACACTCAATGGTTTTGACACCATCAGGTGGATCAACTAAGTTTCAAACTTGATTGTCATACATGGATTCTATTTTGGATTTCATGGCTCCAAGCCACTTGTTGAAATCGGGTCCCACCATCGCTTCCTCATAGGTCTTAGGCTCCTCGTTGTCCAACAACAATATATCACGTTGTTTTGCACCTGTGAACCTGTCAGGCGCACGACATGATCTTTCAGACCTTCGTGGGGTTGGTGTATCTACAACAGGTGGCACAACATCTTGTTCCTCCTGTTGTGGTTTCGTGGTAGCTGAAACATTTTCTGGTGTTTCTTGAACTTCTTCAAGATGCACCCTACTCCCACTAACCTTTCTTGAAAGAAACTCTTTCTCCAAGAAGACACTGTGTCGGGCGACAAACACTTTGCCTTGTTCCCGATTATAAAAGTAATATCCCTTAATTTCCTTAGGATATCCCACAAAGAAGCACTTGTCAGATTTGGGTGTGAGCTTGTTGGACTGTAAACGTTTTACATAAGCCTCACATCCCCAAATTTTGAGAAAAGACAAACTAGGGGTCGCCCGTCCATATTTCATATGGTGTCTTTTCAACCGACTTAGATGGAACTCTATTTAGTGTGAACACAATGTTTCAAGAGTATATCCCGAAGGATAAGGGAAGATCACTTTGGCTCATTATCGACCGCACCATGTCCAACAAGGTGCGATTTCTCCGTTCGGACACCCCATTCCATTGTGAAGTTCCTGGCAGAGTCAACTGTGGAACAATTTCACAATCTTTCAGATGATTACCAAACTCTTGGCTCAAGTATTCCCCTCCACGATCTGATCGTAGAAACTTGATTGTTTTTCCTAAATGATTATGTACTTCATTATGGAATTCTTTGAACTTTTCAAAGGATTCTGACTTATGCCTCATTAAGTAGATATAACCATATGTACTAAAGTCATCGGTGAAGGTAATGAAGTACTGATAACCACCTCTGGCCGTTGAGCTCATTGGTCCACATACATCAGTATGTACGAGTGCCATCAAGTCATTTGCTCTCTCACCGTGTCCCATGAAAGGTGTCTTTGTCATCTTACCAAGTAAACAAGACTCACATGTCTCAAATGATTCAAAAATCAAAAGAGTGAAGCAATCCATCCTGATGGAGCTTCTCCATGCGTTTCTGATTTATATGGCCTAAACGACAATGCCAGATAAACGTGAGGTTTGTATCATTTGGGAGTTGCCTCTTTGTATTAATGTTATAGATGAGAGACGTTTCAAGATTCAAAACGTATAATCCATTCACCAATGGAGTATGAAAATAGAACATATCTCTAAGATAAATTGAACAACTATTGTCCATTGATCTAAAATCATATCCTTCCACTTGCAAACATGAAGCGGAAATAACGTTTTGACATAGAGTTGGAACACAATAACAATTATTTAATTTCAAAACTAATCCTGAAGGTAAATGAAGTGGTACTGTGCCGACAACAACTGTAGTAACGCTTGCTCCATTGCCGACGCGTAGGTTCACCTCGCCCCTTCTCAAGCCTCTACTTCTTCTCATTCCCTGCAACGATTTGCAAATATGAGCTACTGATCCGGTATCAAATACCCAAGAGTCAGTAGGTGAAGTAGCAAGATTAATGTCTATAACATTAATACCTGAAGCAGAAGTCGCACTTTGCTTCTTTTTGAGATCCTCCATGTACTTCTTGCAGTTCCTTTTCCAGTGACCTGTCTCCTTGCAATAGAAGCAAACGACATCTGATGTCGCCGACCCCTTCTTGTCCTTCTTTGCATTGGAGGCACTCACGATCTCATCGGGAGTTAGTTTCCTCTTGGTGCAAAGTTTCTTGACAGGTAGTTTGCGCTTAGCCTTCTGCATCATCATCACATGATGACCGTTTTTCTGAATACTCTCCTCAGTCGTCTTTAACATCCCATGCAATTCGGCCAAGATCTTATCCATACTGTTCATGTGATAATTCAATATGAATGGCTCGAAGCTCGGAGGGAGCGACTGGAGAATCACATCAGTAGTCAACTCTTGGCAAAGGGGAAAACCTAGTTTTCCTGACTCTCAATTTAGCCAATCATTTTTATCACATGCGGACTGATGGGACTCCCCTCAACAAGCCTGCACGCAAACAGAGACTTTGAGGTGTTGAACCTCTCGGCCCTTTCTTGGTTCTCAAACATGCCACGCAGTCCTTAATAATAGTATAAGCATCGCTGCTCCCATATTGCTTCTGAAGCTCAGAGGACATTGTAGCTAGCATGAGACACCTTATGTCTAGGGCATCATTAGTGTGCTTCTCATAAGCCCTCCGTGCAGTAGCAGTGGCATTATTAGGCAACTCATCCGGATAGGGTACTTCAAGAACGTACTCCTTGTGCTCTTGCTTGAGAATAATTTTCAAGTTGCGATACCAATCCATAAAGTTTGTTCCATTTAATTTTTTCTTTTTTGAGAATAGATCGCAAATTAAAGGTACTGTGTGTAGTATTAGCTGCCATTTATTCTACAACACAAAAAACAAAGTTTAGCACAATGTTTATGCTATGTCTTTTGTTAAACAATTTAACAAAAGACTCCAATTACGTATTTGGCACCTTTCCTCTAGGTTACCTACTAGGGTCAGGATCCACATGTTAATTAATTTCTAGTGAGCTTTGGCATCACTGCTGGAAGATTAATAACATCGATAAGTAACACCTTGCTAATCACATCTTTATGTGACTCTTGTTGTTGGTGTGGCATCTCCATTCCCCGGCGCCAACCTATGCCCTAAGGCCCAAAACTGTTTTGATAGCCTTGTTAAGTCAACCAAATGTTCCTGCTGTATATGTCTGGCATATACCCTCTCGTGTTATGATAGAGAATGACACTGCTTTGGCAGACCCACCATTGATGAGCATAACGGTGACGTGTGCAACATTTGGAAGGGCATCATTACTACCTAATTTTGCGAGGGATGCTACCCTATCAAACAAACATCTATAACTATCTATAAAGCAAGTAGTGTTTTCACCCAATTTTGTTTTGCCTGGCTATTTTGCAGAAAACCCCTTAAGTTTTTCCGAAATTAACCTGCTCTCCGCCTAGCTATTTTAAAAAAACCTAGTTATAAAAAGAAAAAGGGATTATTTTGCGAAAACCCCTTGAGTGTTTATAAAATTAATCCGCAGTCCCAATGCTGGAAAGAAAAGGGGTACTTGGATGAAAAAAAGACCTCCTGCATCCCTCTCTTTCGTCCCCATCCGCGTCGCGCCTTAGGCCGTGCCTGCGCCCCTCCCTCCCGTCGCCGCTCGGAGCTCGCGCGCCGCCGTCTGGACCTTCGCCCTCTGTCTGTTTCCCTCCTTGCGTCGTCGTCCCGTTGCAACGCACGGGCATTTTGCTAGTATCACATATATGAAAGCAAGTAAAATAGTAATTAATGAAATAGTATGGCCCCCTTAGAGGATCTCCATCTTCATCACCGTTCTTCCGAGTGTCGAATGCTTGATTTCTTCAAACTAAGCTACTACTATAGAAGCTATAATTGAGGATTACATCGACTCGTAGGTCATGAAAAAACATTACACGTATGAAAGAATATTACAGGGATTGCACATATGAAAGAATATTACACGCATTTCATGCATCTCATACATACAATAGGGCTATACCATCTCAAAGCATTCTCTGCAAAAACAAGTTAGGCGTAGAACGTTTCCTACCTATCGCAGAGATACGACATCGAGATGACCTATAAGGGGGGACACACACGGCACGAAATCCATAGATCCAATCTATGAAATCGCTTACGGAAACCATATCGGTATAATCATATTATGCCATCCCGATATACTACCAAGGAAGATGGTTTGCGTAGGCGCGAGACAGCAAACAAGGTCGGACTACGAGACAGCTTCGACATAATCACATTATACCGTTTCGATACACTATCAAGGAACGCTATCTCGAACCCAACTCAAACCGAGTTCTATGGACATTGCTTCGACGTAATCACATTACGCTGTTCCGATACACTATCAAGGAACGCAATTACCATCTATTCTCCTCTACAGATCCTGTAAAACCAATTGATCTAATCAACCCGTGTGTAAAACTTGTTTCAGATCCAATCTAAAACCCGAACTAAGTAAGATTAGCTCTGATACCACTGAAGGGTTACGCAGAAGCTACGATAGCTAATAACAAAAAATTTCTACCGCGCAAACCAGGAACACTTGCAAGTAAGGGTCGATAGATCGTTACCAATTAGAGTAGAGTGCAGCGGATTAGCCAATCAGGAGCTATCCGATCTGGAACAGTGCTGGCCGATGACAGCCGATTTGCCGACAGCCGATTCCCGCAAGCCGACAGCCAATTCCTGGGAAGCCGATTCACCAATCAGCCGATTCACCGAGTAGCCGATTCGCCGAGTCGTCCGACCGTGCTCGCGCGCCTCGCTCTGATGCGCCCGACCGCAACCGATTCCACCACAGCCGATTCGTAGCCGACGAACAGCACCGCAACGTAGCAGCGCCTTTAACGGTATCCACATGTCCGGGGATAGAACGCTGAACACCCGTGTGCTAGCATGCAATGCAAAGCTAGGGTTTTGGCTCGAAGGTGGGGAGGGTTTCTGTGGAGATTGATCTCGCCGACTTCTGTTGCGCCAAATCAGATTGATTTGGTTCAATGCGATTGCATGCAGCAGCTCTCCACCCCTCACCACTTTATATAGAGTTGCCGGTTAGGCCTAGAGGCCCATCGGGACTCTATTTTGAATCAGATCCTATCCGAATCTCATAGAGTTGGCCGGCCGGACTTTGTAAGCCCATAGGACTCTATCCGATCGAATCCCTATCCGATCGAGCCGTATCCGAGTCCAACTCGAATGTATGTTCTTATCCCCTTAAGTGTGCGACCCTGTAGGTTCAGGTATACTCGATTTCGGCTCGAATCGAACTCAGTCGATCGTCGGCTCGAGTCCAACTCAGCCGACCGTCGGCTCAAGTCCAACTCAGCTGATCTATCAACAGCGGCGCCTAGCTGCACATATTGACACCATAGTATACAAAAATATAATATCGACTCTGAACCTGTAATGTGTACACAAATCCCTTTGCCTCACGATACCAATTAAGCTATAGGCAAAATGTGTGTCATCCCTTCAATAGCTTAACCATTCACTCGAACCGTATTAGATTATCTGTCTATTGATTGACTCCTCAATCAACTCGGCATGGTCATGCACTTCCATAATCCATTACCTCGAGGGGCCTAGAGATATCTCTCCAAAGGAAAGGCAAATTCCATCTTGATTACTCACATCCCACTCCATGTTTCATAGCAAATATGAAGACTACTTTTATAATTACTCAGTTAAGGAATAGCGTTTGGTAGTCCCAAAGTAGGCTACTATACATGTTGGAATACATGATGATCTCAGGTCTAAGGATTTTGTACCAACACTACCTGAGACCAACTATGGCACATTAAATCCTGTAGTGTCTCATGGTGGGTCTATCCAACAATGTGTTCTTTAACACATGTCCACATATATTGTTTGGTATCTTCATACCATGATCTATGAGACATGATTATCAATCATAAACATGACGATCTTAGAATCATATTTGTTCCAACAATATGACATATGATCAGGGATCGTTTAGAAATAGATTTATACATAAAGAGTCTCATAAATAAGTCACATACTTATTGATCAATATAAGATGCCTATTTTATGGAACTGAATAACACTTTATTCATTTATACATAAACATTGACTATGATATCCAACATCTCCACGTTGCCTCTAGGGTATATCACTAACAGACAGTGCCCGTGTCAACGTGTCCTCCGAATCGGCCTTCAGCCTATGCGGTCGAATCATCGAAGACAAGAGGATGAATCTAAGCAGCGACCACGTCGAAATGTTACTAAGCGTTAAAAACTGGAAGCTAGCTAGACAACATGGCCAATACACTGCTCAACCAAGAATTGGCCGCCTAGTTCGAGAACCTCTACTTAGATCCAGACCAACTCCAATATAATTTTGTTATAAGTAGTTGTGACCTTTGAGCTATACTTTTTTCTTTGTCACGGTTTTGATCCAGATCAATCCCAATAGAACTTTGTTATAAGTAGTTGTGACCTTTGAGCTGTATTTTTCTTTGTCACGGTTTTCTCAGTTTTTCCTATGAGTTTTTACACGACAAAGTTTTTAACGAGGTATCATGTATCATTGTATCATATAATGATATAAACATCAAAAAAGATCATTACTATTTTAACATTTTTTAAATTTTTTAGTAAGTGTGAATTTTCTTTCAATAATCTCAACATGATGAATGTATATTTTTTTCAAGATGAAGAATAGAATATTTTTTTTCATATTTTCAACCCGAGGAATATATCATTTTTTAACTTTTATTTTTAATTTTTAATTATTTTACAAAGAATAGTGTTGCGGGTTTTTTTTTCCATTTCACTCGTATTTGTCGAGTCGGCCGTGCCTTATAGGCCCGTGGGCTCGGCATGACCCATGGGCCTTGTGTGTGACGTGTTAGCACGGATATAGCTCGGTCAACCGTGTGCCGTACTTGGATCGGAGGCGTGACACGTGAACTGGCACGACATGACCCGTAACAGTGACCATGTCTAACGGATTATGTCTAAACGGCTTATGTCTCATCCATATTCATGTTGAGCCGTGTGGTACGGCTCATTTGGGCACCTATAGAGATTGAGCCAAGTATCAGTCACCACTGCCAAGACTGCGTGTGCACGCTAGCTAGCCGGACTGGTCTCGGTCTTGGTGTCGAGCTTAAAGCGTTGTTAATTCGCGCGCACGGCGTTGCCTGCGTGCCGTTTCGGTGAAATTTGGATGGACAAAAGTACGACGCGAGTCTGCGCTAGCAGCAGCAACTGGCGCATGCATCGAAACGTCGCGCGTCTGCGCTAGCAACAGCAACTGGCGCATGCATCGAAACGTCGCGCGTCTGCGCTAGCAGCAGCAACTGGCGCATGCATCGAAACGTCGTTGGACGACCAGCTAAGCTAGGCGACCGAGAAAAAGCAAAACTACTAACCCGTGTGCGTACGAAGACGCGCCGTGTCTTCTACCACACTGCCACTGATCTGCCCCTCGATCTGATTATGGCTTTCCATTTTACCTCCCTGGAGGCGCGCGAGAGGAGACAGAGAGCTGGGTAGCGTCGAAAATGTTTTACCGTCTGTGGACGATGATAATGCTAGGCCGCAGCGGAGCGTGTTAATATGGAAGATCACCTTAAGTCCATGGCCCATATGATATATCACCGTAAACGGATCACCTTATATCTGTTTGTTTCAATTGGGCCGTTATCAGATAGTCTGTAATCAAATCACAGTCCAATATAAATTAGATTACGCTCTTGAATGGGCATAAAACGATTACGATACGAAGGGGAGAACGTGAGGCGCTTCTCCACATCGAGCGCCTCGAGCGCTGCTGTCGCTGTCGCCGCCGGTGCCACATCCTCGCCCCACGAGCGTCGCCGGTGCTGCATCCTTACCCTGCGAGCCTAGCCGGCGCCACATCCTCGCCCCGCGAGCCTCGCCGGCGCCGCATCCTCGCCTCATCTCACTCCCCAGGAGAAAAAGCAGTCACGCGAGCAAAGGGCGAGGGGAAGGATTCTGCACCCCCTCATCTCACTCTCCTCATCTCACTCCCCAGGAGAAAAGGCTAGGGTTTGGGGGCTCCTTCTGTGCGTCATCATGGGAGCTTTTTCTACTGCAAGCTCTCGTCGCCTCACTCTCCTGACCGTCGCTGCTCGCTCCCGCACTTCGTCGCCTCACCACCGGTCGGCTTCGTCCATCGGCGAGCTCTGAGATAAGTTCATCTCACCCCTCCTACCCGTTGCCCCCTCCCTCCTTCCTCCTCCCCCACCCTCCAGCTTCATTCTTTCACCCTTTTTCAGTATTTTTGTTCTTCCCTTTGGTTTTTAGTCTGATTTAGGTGAAGTAATACATGTATGCTTCGTCAATTGTCTAGATCTGGTGAAATGATGTTGGTTTAGTTAGGTGGTTGATATTCTGTGGATGTTTTTGCGTCATGTTTGTTCAGTATATTATTATGTGATTATTTTGCTAGATCTAGTTCTTTTCACTGCTATATTGATAAAAATTTTCTGACAGTGAAATGCATATTCATATGCTCGCATCATTTGTATCCGAACACAAAATTTTCCTGATAGTCTGTTTGTGGGACTTTGTTTTGGGAAATTTCGTAGTATATGAGGTAAGGAGATGAAATTTCAGTTCCTGTAAAAATCGTCCAAAGTTCATCCGTTCCAAAGGAGGCACAAAAATATGAAAACAGATCCTAGTTTCTTGTTGAGATCTCTAATTTTAATTCATTTGGTCCATGCTCCATATATTTAATGAAGTGCCTGATCTTCCTAAAAAGTAGCTGTTGACGCCAAATTCGTACCACCACAAGATGTGTTGACGTCGAATCACACGTTGGCCTGACAGATCTGCTTAGCTCTAGTGTAGGTCCTAAAATTGATGAATCACAGGCATGTCAGTCAGTTTGATCCTGCCACTGACAAGATATGCAAAACAGCAGAGCATAAATCATATCGACCGATAGGTCGATAAGCAAAACAGCCGATTTGTTGACAGCCGATTGTGTGATTCCAGCCGACGCCGATGTCCAGATAACTTGTCGGCATAAACCCCGACGAAACCCTTATTGATAGCCATCAGGCAGGCTAGAGACTACGATTCTAATCATGACTTAGTAGGTCAAACTGAATTGATGCAGCACTAAGTATGAAAAGAAACACAATATCTAGACAATGAAGCCCTTGACTAATTTTCAGGATGGTAGATGTCTAAAATAATCCAATCTAGTATCTAGTATTGGGAGAGACCCTAAAGCGAGAGACAGTTGATAGAGCTAAATTGAGATACTAGGACTAAATTAACATAGACATATGATAAGACCGACTAACCCTCCGATGAAACATTAGCATGAACCTATCGGCTTAACAACACTTAGATTATCGATAACAATCTAGTAGGTCGGACCTAACCGATGCAACACGAGATTGTATATGATAATCTAATACTCGAGGAGCCGATAGATCTGTCTAATGTGATGGATATAACAAATCTACCTAAAGCGACATTACGTTTACAGAAACATCAACTTCATTAGAATATCGGACCTAACCGAGAAAGTCCTAACTAAACCAATGTATCTATGAATGGTAATGAAACTAAAGATAAATATGATATAACTGGGCCGACAGGACCTTGGACTTACCTCTTCGCCGGAGATCGAAGCCGATGCAGCCCCGTGTCGGGTGTCAAGTCTCGTCGGATGATGAACAAAGTGGAAAAGGTAAAAGGTGGCGATGCGCCGAATTGTATTGATCGTGAGGATTGATTTATATGGACCCCGGGCTTACATATTTATACCCGCAGGCTAACAGAGATCCTAAGAGATTACAATTCAAACTTTTATAAAGATAAAAGGAAACAAAATGAACCCTTAACAGATACTAACACACTTTCCAAAAGATAAAATAGAAAGTTAACAAACTTATCCTAATTAATAGATACAAGTCGTATCCTTCTTGAACTCGGTGTCTTCTGGATAAGATCTTTCCAAACCGAATCTAACCAGAATCCGACTGCTGAAGATATTGATCCTCCATCGGCTGACGCAGAACTCTCAGTCGATTCCGCTTTGAGCCGATATAAATACTTAGTCGATGGAGACTCCAGGGCTTACCAAATTTTAGCGTTAACAGTATCACAAACATGATTTTGATATCTGATGTATGGATGGATGCAACATCATGGAGCACTTCACTTAACTCCAATGGTGATAGCTTCTAAGCTTAGTCTGATGAACAATTAGGTAGCAGATATATGGATCAGGAGTAGTATAATGGTCTGGCAGCTGACCCCTTTTTTCTTAAAAAGATCATCCTGCTTAAACTTCAAGGTTAAAATTGTGTTGCCATCTTCTGGTAATAGAAAGAATGTAGACAATAGCTATCTATCAACAGCACTGCATGTTCTTACAAAAACATAGGCTCAACACTGTTGTTTGTTACCCCTGCAACTGCAATCTGTTGTTTGAACAGGTCACTTCGATTATCAAAAATTTGTCAATCTGATTAGGTATAAATGTAAACTCTAAAAAGAATCATCTGATAGAGTTTATAGGAGATTTCCTTTAAAAGGCCAGGTTATCCAAACTGTCTTGCATGAATAGATCAAATGCGTTTGTAAAAGATCAGCATTTTAGTATGAATTCAGTGGTCCCTGTACTTTTGCAATATATTGTTTGCCATGCATATATACCTAACAAATTTGAACAAATTTCATATATTGCTTTAAAGGTATGATGTTGAGCATTATATATATTCTTTCATGTAATGTTTCTTGTACTAATTTCTAAAAATTTTTGTTACCAGATGAGGCAAAGAAAAAAATGAAGTTCTGAAGTTGTTTCCTTGATTGCCAGGTGAATGTTTGACACATGTAAACCAGCTTTGATCAATAGTTGTCTAGAAGCAAACAGGTTTTTAATCAGTAGCAGTGATCCAAGCAAATGATCCAAACGTCGTAATGTAAACAAATAACGTTACCGCCTCCAACCAAACAAACCAAACCTTGTAATCAGATAAAATGGTATCCGTTCCTGTTGGAGACAATACCAATACCGTTTACGTTACCACCTCAAAATCAGACAGCACCCGTGTTTTAAGACATAACATACCTTAACTTAGGTTAAATAATTCAACAGTTCAATATATTGCCAAGATCCAATATCGTCCATACAATAATCTAACACACAACAAGATCACCTAAGATATGAAACTGATGTTATGTCTTACATACAGGTATACTCTGATTCATCTCCGAATGACTATTTATTTATTTATTTATAATGCGCATGTTTTCTAAAATATTTAAATGGTGTGTTTTTAGAAAATCTTATTTTATAGAAATTACTTAAAAACAACTAAATCTATTTTTCAAATCCATTTATGGTGAGCACGTTTTATAAACTTATTTTTTATAATTTTTTTATAAAATTACTTTCAAAAACTAAGTAAATTTATTTTAAAATTTGTAGTACTTAACACTTAATTAATCATATATAATATTTCTTTCGTTTTCTTAATTAAAAGCTCAGTCTTTCCTCCCTTGTTGGATTGAAGTCATCGATCGTCAACCTCTAGGCTCTAGCGGCCCCAGCACTCATCCATGGACGCATGCATGCTGGACTGCTTGTGGTACATGCCTCCTAATCTTAGCATAGACACTACTAGTGGTACCGTAGTATTCCTTTGTAAATTGCAATACTATCCAGTACCCACCTACGCACTTGACATATTATTTACATCTTTAATTCCCCTGTTCAAGTGCACAGTACTTGTGTTAAAACAATCAGATAGAAGTCGGATCGGCTTATGCGTCCATGTATGTCTCTTGCATGTCAAAATTGCACCCGAGGCTAGCCTTGTCATCTGTCATCACCCTAGACCCTTGCAACAGTTCCACACATATGTATATTTCATCAACGTGTCGGTCCTTCCCAGGTTGAGGATTACTTGTGTTGATCCTTTGTCGTTTGCAGTCGGTGAAGGATGAGATCGTCAACAGAGAAAGAGTGGTCCCGAATGCTGTGGCTATGGTACTTGCGTTGCATCTGTTGGAATCTGGCGGACTCGATGGTTGCTGCTTCGCGTGCTTCTAGTCAGATTGTATCTTCTTGTACTGCTTCTTGGGTATTGTCTTCATTGTAAGCTCGGACCCTAGGGGATCCGAGTGCTAGTTCGGTGGGTAAGACTGCTGTGGCTCCGTAACACAAGAAGAAGGGAGTCCGGCCATTTGCTCGGCTTGGAGTGGTGCGAAGGACCATAATACAAAAGGCAGTTCTTGTACCCATTTGTCCGCGTAGGGTTTGAGTCGATCCAAGATGTGGGTCTTGATGTCATCCAGTACCATGTCGTTGGCGCGTTCCACCAGACCATTGCCCATGGGATTGGCGACTGAAACATAGCAGATCTTGATGCCAATTTCTTCGCAAAACTCTTGGAAAACTGACCCGGTGAATTGAGTGTTGCTGTCAGTGATGATGCGGTTGGGTACTCCAAAGCGGTAGACGACACCTTTGATGAACTCACGAGCGTTTGCAGCTGTAATCTTTGCGACCGGCTTGGCTTTGATCCACTTGGTGAACTTGTCGACGCAGACGAAGAGATGGGTGAATCCACCGGGTGCTTTCTCTAATGGGCCCACCATGTTGAGAACCCAAACGCGCAGGGCCAAGAGATGGGTATTGTTTAAAGTTCGTTGACCGTCATGTGAATTTGCCGAGCGAAAAATTGGCAACCCTCGCCCTTGCGGACGATGTATTGAGCGTCTGTGATGACGGTTGGTCAAAAGAAGCCTTGTCGATATGCCTTGCCAACGATGGTCTTGGACGCAGCGTGGATGCCAAACATGACCGAGTGGATTTCGTTGAGTAAATATTGGCCCTCTTGATGTGAGACGCATCTCATGAGTATAGAGGTGGCCAAATGGGTCGTGCCACCATGGGCCGGCCCGAGCACGGTCTCCCTGTAGCAGGCATGGCCCGGGCACGGCACGGGGCGTAACGGGCCAGGCCGACACGACACGAGTGGCCGTGTCATGCTTGGGCTGCCGACCGAGCCCGTGGGCTGGCACGGCACGACCTGTTACTGTAGCATATATTGTAGCGCAAGTACTGCAACAAATATTACGGTAGTGTTAATGCGGCCCGTGGGCCTTTAATGGGCCAAAACAATGCGAAACAATACAAAAATAGTGCAAAACAATGTCACGGGCCGACTTTGGCCCATGGGCCTTAAACGGGTCCGTGCTGACACGGCACGGCCCGGCCACCCCGTGGGCCGAGGGCCGTGAGATTCTATTTTAAATCTCTTCTACTTTTCTCAAACTTAATAACTCTCCATTTTAAAATATTTTCCCTTCAACTCTTTCTATTTTATTCAAGTTTAAATTCAAACTTTAAAAACTTAGCAAATAATATTTTTATTTAAAACTCTAGAAACTATCCTTTTTCTTCTTTTCAAAATATTTCAAATACTTTTTATTTTACTCTATTTCATACAGACTTAAATCCTAAAGTTTTAGGACCTAACAACTAATTTTCCTCTTTAAAACTTCAAAAATCACCTTTTAAACTCCTTTTGAATTTCTATATTTATCTAGTGTTTATTTAAGGTTGTTTGATTTATTTTATTGACTACCAATAGATCGCGATGTTGAGTTCGCAGTGGAAGTTGAGCCTAACCATATCATCGACAGAAACATCTTCATCGCTATTCAAGGAGAATAACAATTTGAGACCATTGGTTACGAAGGCAAGTCAAACTACCCTTGATCATCTTTAATATTTGAAAACAATAAAATTCCATGGTATAAATAGTATATTTACCTAGAAATATTTCGTGAGATGGGTTAGTTAAACTAGATAGTTATAAACTATCATTTCATGTACTCTTTAGGTCACATATTTCATGTAAGTATAAGGAATTCTTTAGTCTATATAAATCATTAAGTTATGCATTAGAAATATCTCACCATTTTATGTATAGAAGAAGAAAAGCTCATTATTTTATAAACTAGATATATTCTCTTTCTTCTTAAAAAACACTTTGATAACTTGGACTAGGTATAGAACTATCAACATGATAGGATAAACATTATCACATGTGCTAGTATTTCATTCATGCTCATAGGAAGTTATTTCATGTGGTAGAATAGAGCAATGATCTATTATTTTATATGATGTGACATTTATATATTTCTCTCCGATCCCCCTGGGGACTTAGGGGATTAACTTATGTGCATTACAGCATTGGAGGTTTTGGAGAAAGTCTCATTGGTGGACAGCTATGTAAACAGCGGATAAAAACGCCGATACTAGCCAGATTGGTATCGTCTGTTAAGATAGCAACGTAGGTTTCACCAAGCCAGGGCAAGTGTGTGACGAATAGCTATTAAAAGGTAGAATTGGTGCCCCTATTAAGATAGCCCGCCGGTCTCGTTCACACATCAGAAAAGGTTAGAACTATATAAATGCTATGTTACCCTTTAGTCTGGCTAACTAAGGTTAATCCTCGCGTAAAGCTGGGCAGACGCTGCAGAGTCGATTTGTATTCGAATACGCCGTACTCTCGGTTAATGGAGTTATGTCTATGGGTGAATCTAGTTTATTGGCATAAGTAACTTTTCTGAAATGCCATTTTAAAATTTGATCATTCATATATATGCATTTATAGGAAAGAATAGAACCTAGGATCATATTAAGGCTAGGCTCATATTTTTCTCTTTAAAGAAATCATACCTACCCATATAGTATAGAATCATGTTAAAGTTAGGCTTAGTTTATCTCCCTTCAGGACATCATGTATATCTACTTATGTATAATATGGAATCACATTAAGATTAGGCTTAAATCATATTATTCATATTTATATGACATAAGATCATGCTAAGGCTAGGATTACATTATTTTTTTAAGATATCCTGCATATTTATAAGAAAGGGTAGAGTATAGGATTAGGTTAAAGTTAAGTTTATAATTCATATTCTTAAATGTTCGCATTGGATATTTTAGGAAGAAGAATAGGATACATCTTCATGCTAGAAACATATTTATAATTTATTTCTCTTATCGATATAGAATGCATATTTAAATAGAATTGTATTCAGTTTCGCTTGCTGAGTACCATTGATACTCACTCTTGCATATAATAACTTCAGGAAATCTCAAAGCCAAGGAAGAATACGAACTCTAGGTCAACTCTACACTCGGGATATCCCTGTGGAAGTGTCGTGGCTTTCTTGTACTGTCTAGTTTGTATTTGTACATTAATAAGTTTGTAATAATATGCAAAATTTCTATATCTATATTATCTCACGCATAACCAGACTCCTGAGAGGTTATGTGGTATTATGGAGTTGACCTCTCCGGAGGAGACCCCACACTTAGCGATTTTATCTTGCATATACTTTGTTGTTATCAGCCATTAAAGGAGCAATTTTATTGTATTTGCCCCTAAAGTATGCTTGTGTGCCGTGAAGGATAAATTCGACAATACCAACCAATGGGAGTCCTCGCACTGCTCGCATTACCCAGTTGTATACCTCGACAAGGTTGGTTGTCATTATACCATATCGAGACCCATCAATGTCATACAACAGAGATCACTTTTTTTGGTTTATTTTCTATCCAATGTGAGAAATTACGGATTGATGATGCGGACCTCCTTCTCATTATGAGTGGGTCATCGTGTAGTGCACCAAGCGGTACTAGAGACTCATCATCCTATGGCTGACAAGATTGTTCGTCGGTTTGCTTCGTTGTCAGCTCATCTAACCTCCTCCACAACTCATTGAATTTTTCCTTTTGATTCTGACCACATAGCCTTTTAAAGAGATCTACCACTAGCGAAACGCATCACCTCATGTGCTTGTTCTTGGTTCTGACCACTAGCAGGAATTTTTAGTATTTTTAATTTTATTTTTAGTATTTTTAATTTTATTTTTAAAGATTTGCAAAACTAATTTTTCGTTTCAAAAAATTGCAAAAATAGTCCCCTATAGGCCTTTGGGAGGGCGATTTTTAAAAATCGCCCTCCCAAAGGGCGATTTTGTGACGTTGCTGGACTCGGACAACGTTTTGGTCGTTTTGGAATTTGCAAAAAATCGAAGGGCCTACATGCAAAACAGAAACCCTAACCCGACCCGCGCCGCCGTCGTCTCGCGCGCGCCGTCGCTCTCTCCACGCGCGCGCCGCCACCGCCTCCGCACGCATGCGCCGCAACCGCCGCCCCACGCTGCCACCACCGCGGCATTCTTGGCGCCGCGCAAGCCGTGCGCGGAGGTGGAGGAGGAAGACGGCGATTTTATATTTAGGCCTTCCGATTTTTTGCAAATTCTAAAAACATTCAAAGTATTGACGGAACCCAACAACGTCACAAAAACCGCCACCGAGAGGACGATTTTTAAAAATCGCTCTCCAAAGCGATAGGAGACTATTTTTATAATTTTTGAATAAAAATTACTTTTGTAAATCTTTAAAAAATAAAATTAAAAATGTAAAATTCCCACTAGCGGACGCATCACTCGAGAGGCTCCGCTGGCAGGCCACAGACAGCATCAACGCATCAATGAATGGGCCAGGATCGCCGCCGCCGCTAACAGGGCAAGCGACGTAGAAAGCAGCTCAGCCGGAGGGATTTAAAACCTGGCCTTTACTATCGTTAATTACTACTGACCCCGATGATTATTTTTCCTGGCTTTGCCCTGCAAATAACTCGTAGATATGATAGATCAAAGAACTCATGATCAACCGTGTGATTTCGTAAACAGTAAGCACTGTTGTTTAAAGTATCTTCAACCAATAATAGTTAAAAGTTAAGTAAAATGTACTTTTTTCTAAGTACGAAGGACTACAACTGCAGCCCATATAGAAATATTTTGGTTGGTCGCCTCTCAGTCTCAATGTCTCGTTGCAACCATGTTACTAGACCAAGATGGGATACGCATACAACCGGTGTTTGTATGGGTTGAGGAAAAGCCGTGTATGAATGAATAGCCCTACAGGATAGGGGCGAATAAGGGATGCACGTATGTTGGGCTGGGTCGATCGGAGGTCTGACCCACAACATCGGGAACACACCAAAGTAACACACTAGCCTGAATTTCTCTCTAATTCTTTTAAGATCCTAAGACAAACCACAATACCATGTTTAATCAAATTCTAAGAGCCAATCTTGCAGCCTTGCAGGTATACCAGTAGAGAAAAAAAAACTGACAATCCAGCAAAAAGAAAGCATGGGCCTCATGCCTGACGCAGAAATAAGCACTAACTGATATATGAATCCCGTGATTTTTTAAATGTGAATCCCGTGATTTTCTGAATGTCACGTCAGCCGAAGTCAGCCGAAATCATAGGTCTGAGGAACTTTATTTACCTGATTTTAAGATCTGAAATCATAGGTCTGAGGAACTTTATTGACACTGATTTTAAGATTTTATGTGTACTGGTTTTGAAAATTAAATGTTTATTCGGCTGGTTTATTTCCAGTCCGTTCGACTGGCTTATTTCCAATCAGCCAATAGTGTTTTTATCTCATAACAAATACAAATCAGCACTAGTCATCAATGAGGCTTAAGTCAGTAGTACTTTTTCTCACAATAAATCAGCATCAGCCAGCCGTACTTTTTCTCACAATAAATCAGCATCAGCCAGTCGAACAGGGCCAAAGACAAATTTAAACTCACAAACTAAGAACCAAAATGAGTACCAAAGTAAACTTATTCCGTAACAAAATCATGGGTCGACCCAACTGTAGCTCGGGCCATTGTGTTTACTTTGTGGACTGGCTGATGAGTAGACGGATCAGCCCGACCCACGTGAAATAGCTGGGTCAACGGAGTGCCGGTGATCTCTGCGCGACAGTTTCCAGTAGGCTTGCTTTGCCGGCGCAAAAGGACGGCACGCGCGAAACAACATCATGCCGAAATCAGGCAGGAAAAGGGTTGTCAAGTTAAATTACGTGTCCAATAAACTGATTAAAAAGAACAAGCAAAAAATGTAGTTGCGGCTGAAGAAAATGAGAAGCACCATGGATCGCATGGTTCATCAGACAATATATTGAAAAGGCAGTCAAAACAAAACATGGTGCAAAAAAGAAACCTATTCCACAGTATCCATGAGCTCAGTACTGGAGCTACTACATAGATGGATAAATTAAGCAAAAGTACTCAGGCAGATATTATGCCTTTCAAACAGCCAAAAAGAACACTAGGGTGATAACACAGTCGTTCACCAGAACACGATAACTAAAACACTCGCCATCTCTAGCCGGCATAGCTGAAACCTGAGATCTTGTAGATCCGGATGGTTCCATCTGTATAACCAGCATAGAGGGTGCTTCCATCTGCGCTCCAGTTCAAGCTTGTGCAGTAGAGCATCTGCAAGAGCCAAGAGAGCAACAAAAGGATCAAAAAAAAAGGTACAGCATTTTCTAGAAAAAATGATTGTTTTTCATAGTGCATCAGAAAGGTACAGTAAAGTTTTCCTATGACTAACAAGCTTAAACATACTACTGTGAGAACACAGGTTACCAACACAAAGGTAAAAGAACAGTGAATCCAAGAGAAAAAAACATAACAAACACAAAGTAAAATTCATCTTAACAAGCTAAGCTACCGATAATAATTCATGAAAAAAGCAAGATACTTTGAAGATGGATAGAAAAATATGAATAGCATGCAAAATGCAATGAGTAACATAAACATATAAACTAGCACTCCTAGCAATTTACTATCAAAAATATACAATGTAAGGGTTTACTAGCAAACATATAAAATGTGATTATATATAGATAGCAAATGAGCTAAATGATTACACCATTTCGTAACAGGAGAATGAAATCTTTATGTTGATAGATAGGAATTTAGTTTAACAGCTAATAATTAAATATTTAGGATTTCATGACAGAATCAAGATGTTTAGTGTATACAGTCTAAGCTGATCAGACCATATATAGACATCTTCGTACTGATTTGAAACTGCAAAAAATAACCAAAAATGTAAAAGGACCAAGTTCTAAGCTATAGCAATTAACAATGCTTAACAGAAGAGTTGCCAAACTAAATACCATCATCCTGCATAAGTAGCTAGAAACAAGTCACAATTGAGCTCACAACCACAGTTTATAGCACAAGTTATCACCTTTAACACAGGAGACCATAGAAACTATCTATTGTTATATTTGTAGCACAAATAATCATGTGGATGAATGACAGTAACATAGAACTGCATCGAACTAAATAACATGGTACATCCAGCATGAAGTATTAGCTCACCGCAAATGAATAACATACGACCGAAGTATGCTACAATAGCTATAATTTCCATACTAACAATATGACCAATATGAAGCATAAGGTGGAGAAACAAACCTGGTTCTTGGAGACGGGGATCTCGGGCTTAAGGTCCTGCACAATGTGCTTTGACTCAAGATCCCAGATCTTGATAGAGTCCTGGGTCGCCGCGCAGAGCCAGTAGCGGTTGGGCGAGAAGCAGAGCGAGTGAATGATGGAACCCGCGTCAAGCGAGTACAGCCTCTTGCCCTCAGCCAAATCCCAGAGCAGGGTAACGCCGTCCTTGCCACCAGATGCGCACAGCGAACCGTCGGGGCTAACCGCAACGGCGTTGACGTAGCCGCCATGGCCCTCGAGGTTGCAGCGCAGCTTGCAGTTCGTGAGGTTCCACACCTTGACGGTGCGGTCCCAGGAGCCAGAGACGATGGTTGGCTGGAAGGTGTTGGGGGAGAAGCGGACGCAGGACACCCACCCGTTGTGGCCCTCGCCGCCGCCGAGGTCGCCGCCAATGGTGTACTTGCACTCGCCGAGGGTGTTCCACAGCTTGATGGTGCGGTCCCGAGAGGCGGAGACGATCTGGCGGTTATCGACGGAGAAGGCGACGGAGAGGACGTCCTTGTCGTGGCCTACGAAGCGGCGGGTGGTGACCCCGGTGGAGAGGTCCCAGAGGCGGAGCTCGCCGTCCCAGGACCCGGAGAGCGCGAACTGGCCGTCGGAGCTGAGGACGACGTCTTGGACGAAGTGGGAGTGGCCGGTGAGGCGGCGGAAGGGCACGCCGTACTCGCTGGCGCCGGCGGCGTCGCCGACGTTCTGGACGGGGTTGGTGAGGTCCCAGACCAGCAGCGACTTGTCGCGGGAGGAGGAGACGATGAACGGTGAGTTGTCGATGGGCGTCGCGATGGCCGTCACTACGTCGTTGTGGCCGTGCATCACGCCGGCCAACACCAGAGACTCCTGCGCGCCGGCCATGGTGGTGAGTGCGGCGGGGGTAGGGAGGGAGCTAGGGCTCGGGGGGATGGAGGCGGCGGCGGCGCTGGGGAGTGATTGGAAGCCAAGCGGGTGACTAGAGAGGCGATGCCTTTTATACCGCGGCGGCGCGGGCGCTAGGGTTTTCGCTGGGTTAGGAAGGACTTTGGAGTAGGGTGGTGGAAGATCCTAGCCGTTAGATGCGGTCAGGGTATTTGGGCCTTCCAGTTCAATGGGCTGCATTAAAAAGACCATCCCATATGTACAATCAAGGCGCAGCCCATTGATTATTCAGGTCCGTGAGGTATCGGCCTACTATAGTTTACTACGGCAACGGCAGCCAGAAAATTCTTTGTTTTGCTGAATCCTGAATGCTGAGAACCATCATCTCCTTTTCTGAAAGATTGATGCTACTGCCATTACCAAATTTAACAGTAAGATGACTCAGGGAAAATGATATTTTAATGGTTATTTCATTGCCGGCTAGTAGTATGGCTGGAATAATTTCATCCATTATACTCTTTTAATAATAGATTTTCATTAATTCGGTCTCTATATCCACAAAGAATATACACAGCCAAAAAAAATAAAACACTTAGACTCACCCCTCAACAAAGCGTAGAACACACAACCATAAAAAGAAAAACCAATGACCTCGGCACATCCCCGCTTCTCGACATCCTCTCCTGAAACGGCCAGATTCGACGAGTGGAAGCCATCTAGTCATCGCCGCCCCTAGTGCGCCGTTGCTACGAACCTCCGCTGGTGCCGTCTTTATCCGCTTCAGGTGAGCTGACGCCATGCAGCGCCGATTTAGCCTACCTTCATCTCTCGTCAAGTCGTCATCCAGCCAACTAGCCGATCAAACGCGAGCCGACAGGATCCGTTTCCGCTTCGCCAGATTCCTAGGACTTCATTGCCCATAGGGCCGCCGTCGTCGTCGGGATCCTCCTCCGCCTCCCGGACTCCCAGCCCGCCACCGCCCCTAGAGCTGCCGCCGTCGTCGTCGGGATCCTCCTCCGCCTCCCGGACTCCCAACCCGCCGCCGCCCCTAGAGCTGCCGCCGTCGAGAGGATCCGCATCCTCCTCGTCGAGAACTTTGCACCAGCACTTAGGCCACCGTCGTCCCGGGCCGCCACTGCCCCTAGGGCTGCAAACGCGCCGCTGAGGAGGTCTTCCACCTAGACTCCCAGGCCATTGTCGCCGGTCACTGCTGCCTACAGGACCACCTTCGTCGGATCCGCCTTCTCCCTGTCGAGGATTGGCCGTCGACGTTTAGGCCGCCCTCCACAACCGCTCGAAGGGACGCCGTCGCCGACACCTCGCCGCTACTCATGGCCGCCCTCCGTCGCAACACAAGGAGCAAGGTCCCCGCCGAGGTACAGCCTCGCCGTCGCCTTCCTCGCAGCCGCTCGGCATGCCGACGGCCTACTCAGGCGAAGGCAAGGCAGCAGAGAGGGGAGACGAGGAGTCCAGCAAGATTGACAAATGGAAACTATTCGTGCATTGTACATGAAGCAGCCATCTGAAATTGTTGAGGTATCCATTTATTAAGACACATCATACTACATTCTTTTGCTGTAGAAAAGACCAAATAATTTCAATATTGCTAGCTGGTGCACCACACTATTGATAGGCCTTAGAACCAACCCAAAAGGCTCAATGATAAGTAGACACAAAGTGAGAGACCAAACCCATTACTCCGAAATCTTCAGAAAACGCTACTGATTAACAACGCAAGGACCACAGCTCCTGGCAATCTGTCAACAGTCTCAACAAACAGCAGACCGACCAATCGGATGAGAAACCCCTTCTCTGAACTGTCGTCCATCACCGCTGAACCCCAAACAGTAATCCTGGAAAATTCGAAGAAACGGAAAGCAATCTAGGTAGTAGCGAAGTTTAGCCTAGGTAGCCAAGAAGTTTAGCCGAGCCACGAAAGAGCTCCACGAAATCGAGGAATCAAATCAGCTCACGGGATGCGAGTCTGCGATCGAGAGAGGCGCCGCGTGTGCTGCCGCCTGCCGATCGAGATGACGAAACGAAATTAAGCTGCAGAGAGGATTGGATACGACCCGGCGTACAGGCGCCGCGAGAGAGACCACAGCCACCAGATGCCATGGTGTGCCAGGGGTGACCGGCCGGATGAAAGATCAGGAGATCGAGTGGAATAATACGTGTGATTAGTACAGCGATGGAACCCTAATCCACCACCCTAACCGCTCCAGTTGTCACCTTCTCCGCTCGAATCATGCCACGGTGTGATGCCAAGGATGGTGACTCGAGCAATGGCCGGTCATTCCATGAATCATTGCACCAGGTAAGTTTGCAGTTTAAAATCACTTGGAAAAAATATTGTAACTCTTGGTCCAGTGAAGAAGAACAGGTAGCTCCACGCCAATGAGAGTGGTGGGGCTTTGGCAGGAAAACATGATCAGTTTCCAACAATCAATACCAACTGCCAAGCACTTTGTGGAGCATCTATGACAGCACCTCCAATCACCCAGGTTTGTTCTGGAGAGTAGTAGCTAGTCCAATCAAAATTTCATTTTGACCAAACTAATCCGTTACTATCAGTTATCGTTGGGCCACAGTGTAACGATCAGGCAGCACGAATCACGAGGCATGTCACATCAATGAGTGTTTTTAAGAACAATATCAGATTCGTAGTACGTTCTATTTGTTTTTAGGTTATTATACTATGGAATGGTGGAATAGCAAGAAACTTAACAGACTCTCTCTCTCTAGCTAATATCTGGCTATCAACTTGGATGTTTGGGATATCCTAGTCCCGCCTTGCAAGCCTCCTTGACTTGTCGCTGCTGCTGCGGCTGCTTCTCCTGCTCTCTTTCTTTGCCCTGCTCCCTTGCCCACGCCGTCGCCTTTGCATCGCATCCTTGCTTCTTCCTTCGTCCGTGGAGAAAAGCCCGGATCTTTTCAGTACACGCGTGCGTGCAAACTAGTATATCTCGATCGCAACCTCATGGCATGAAAAAAAGCTCGCGGCTTTCCCTTGCATCGCCATCGGCTAGCTTTGCAGGCCGCACGGCGTTGTCCTCCTCCCAGGTGCGTAAACTATCTTAGCCTTTTTCACCGGCGCCATGGCTCCTCTTTTAGCTACTAGAAAGATGGTTGGAAAGGATAACTTTCTGTCTCAACGTGTGATTTGTTCGTTCGTGCTGATCATTTTTATCCTGAATTTTGTCAGATTGTAAACAAACAACTCGATCTCAGGTGAGTTTTCGGCCATTGTTCTGAATTCTGAAGAATATCTGTTCTTGGCTTATTCTTTCCAGTGTTCCAACGATCTGGAGGCTGCATGTTGCGCAAAGCTTCGTTTTGATATCCCGGTTCGGGAAAACGGTAGAGGATGGGGGATCACTTCGCGCTGATGGCTGGCCGGTTGCTCACGGAGTCTACGCTGCAGTCAGCCATGCAGGAGGCTCTCGCTGTAGCCTCCGTGAAGATAGTTCATGATCAGCCTGATCTTCCCGTTCATGTAGATGTTCAGGATGGAAAGACGAAGAGCGGTGTCATGGTGGAGTGCAGAATCTGCCAGGAGGAAGGTGACGAGTCCTGCATGGAGACCCCTTGCTGCTGCAAGGGCAGCCTCAAGGCAAGGTTTTCTCTGTTTCCATTCTGAATTCTCTCCATCATTACGTGATTAGGTGTTGAAATTTTGATAACATTTATGTATGGAAGAGCTTGCAGAATTGATTAGTGATCGGGATATAAATTATTGCAATCTCTAGCCCTTTTTTTTGAAAACGTAATCTCTAGCCCTGTTTTAACCCCCAGGACAACTACAAGTTCAGAGTTTCTGGGCACCTTGTACTCCCATTACTGAGTTTCCAATCACACAACAGTTCCTTACCAGCTCTTCTATCATCGTATCAAACTTCTACTGCTGTAACCAACATTCAGTTTTCCATATTGCAATTAATGGGACATTGGGGTTTCATCCCTTATGCTGAATGCTGATAACTTGAGTCTTCCAATAGATGATCCTTGAAGATTACTTCTACCTCAAATTCACCCTAATTCAGACTTTTCTTTACAGAAAACTCCCGGTTTCCATTAAATAAATTCTTGCAATTCAAAATGTTTTCATTCATTTCAGTGTTATTTCTGCTTGCTATTCTTACCCAATAGATTTCCTGCTGTCAAAGTATTTACTTGAATTAGTTTGTCACTATCTGCAGTACGCCCACCACGCATGCATTCAAAGGTGGTGCAATGAGAAGGGAGACACAGTATGCGAGATATGCTTACAGGTGAACCTTTATGAAACCGTCCACCAATTCATCATCCAATCCCAATAAATTCAGGAAAGAAGCAGATGCATAGAGTCTGTCCTTTTCTTCTCTCGGAAGCAATTCGGTTCTTATATATACTGAAGAATTTTATAGTCCAAATTTAAATATTCAATTGAGGAAAACATAACAATCACCAGTCTATAGTGATAAGTTACAGTTGATGTTCTTCATTGATTTGTTCTTTCTGCTCTTGTACCGCAGCAATTTACACCAAACTACACTGCCCCTTTAAAGGTGTTTCGGCATGGCAGGAACCTAATCAGTTTCAGGTACCAGCTGATGTCTGAATGATATATCATAAGAAAAAGGGCCATCCAACATCTACTATATAATCCCTTTTCTCGTTGTAGGAGATCTGGAGAAAGATCAGACAATGTTGATACTGATCATAGTCAAGAACGCCTTGCGCAAACCTCAGATCAAGCTGCCAGTACATCCAGTTTTGACTCTCAGAATTCCAGCCCAAAAGGTGTCTTCTGTTGCCGTGTAGTGGCCATATCTGTAAGTGTTGCAGAGCATGAAACTTCCATTTGGACATTAATACTCTCAATCGTGCCATCAAATGTTTCTGAAAAAAAAAATAAAAAAATGCAATCTTCAGCTGATGGCCTTGTTGGTGCTTCGTGATGCGATCTCACTTATACTCGGCAATCCTGAGGTCTACTCGATGGCACTGTTCACTGTAAGACACTGATTTCTGAAACTCGATTAACATCTTTCGTACCCTGACATGACGATGAATGGACAACCTGATTACATATGACTGACACAAATCACCTGGCTGAGGCAGCTTTTAATAATTAGAACAGCTGGAATTGTCATACCAATCTACATCATCTTGGTATCAGTTACCACAATGCTTCATCGGTACAGGCAACACCAGGTCTGTCAAAACCTCAAATAATTCAGTTTTCTCCCTAAAAAAAATCAGTTTCATCCATAATTTGGATTTGTGTGAGAATTCAGGCTGTGCACGAGGCAACGGATTCAGAACCTGGAGGAGAGGGCTTGCGGCCGATGCCACCTCCACGGCATGTTCTTATCAGCATCCAGTAGAAATCTGCAAGGAGATAAGTAATCAGGCTCTGTAAATATCTGAGATATGCCCCATCAGCTCAGTAGTAGTCGTTGAATGAGAAGTCCGTAGTAGGATATGAAAGAAAAAACAAAAATCAGTGGTTGTACAGCGATTTAATAGTATTCTTGTACATATGAATTCTAGACATAGCCACTCAACTTCAGCGACCATGAAGATGCGAAGTGAAGATTAAGTGGGCTTGATGTGTATATTACAAGATAAATTGGAAATTGGAGTGGAATGCACAGGTTTTCCTACATTCATGTGAAAGAATAAGCATTTTCTTTCAGTTGAAGCACTGCAAAAGCAAAAGTAACACGATGCAATTAGAAGAAAGTTCATTTACCTGGCATTTTCTAATTTTTAAACAAAACAAGAATCCAAGTAAAGATTTTGCAAGGGACTTTACGAGTCTATTTAGTTGGAGCCAGTTGGGCTCCAACTCTAGATCTAGATCTTAGTTTCAAACTCCAACTCCAGCTGAAGCTAGCTCCTACAGGAGTTAGAGGTAACCCTAAAGTGTTTGGCTATCTTGATCAACTCTAGAAATCCTGAAAGAGATGAGAGAAGAAAGATGTAAAATATTACCCTTAAGTTTTTTGCTGTTTACTTGATACATTATTAATAATCATTGATTGTAGAGCTTGTTGTATGTTTCAAATTTATAACCAATAAATCAATGTTAGTTCCCCTTAAAAACTTCAACACTACATGTCTATAATGTAAAAAAAATTATATGACAAAATTATAAAAATTATAGTGTACATTCATCATTTAGGGCATGTTTGACATGACTCTAACTTCAGGTTAAGCTGCTCCACTCCAAAACTTCAGGTGAAACTATATGGAGTTAGAGCTGTCAGCATAAAGTGTTCGGCTATGTGGTCGCGTTAGCTCCGAAAAAGAGGGATTTCAGGCTAGATTACCATAATTGCCCTTGGTTGGCTTGGATACACCGTTATTGCAAGAAAACAAGTGATGTGATATATTTTAGCCATACATATAAAATAAAATTGATCGTAATAATAATTTAAAATACTAAAATATTACAAATCCACTATCTATAGCAACAAATTATGAATGTCTATAATTCGAAAATATTACAAGTTCATATTCAATCCATGGAGTGCCATGCTGAGGCGATAGATGTAGCTAAATTATCTCGGGAATATATCCATTATCACAAAGCTTGATTTCGAAGTTGATCCATTGGAGGCATGTTGAGACACGACATACTTGTTGTACCTTTCTGGGATTGTAGGCACATAGCTAGGATCTCGATCGCAATTAGCAAAGTCCACATCCTCACTTTTGTGCTCACATATGAAATTATGGAGAACCATCCTAGCAGATGCAATCTTCTTTTGTGTAAGCATGGACCAGCAAGGCATCTTATATAGGATTTGCCATTTCATCTTTAGTACTCCAAATGAGCGCTCAATAACATTGCGAATAGATGAGTGCACCCGGTTGAACTTTTCTTTTGGAGTATTAGGTTCGATACCTTGATACCACTCCGGTAAGTGGTACCTTTCACCCTTATATGGAACTAGGTAACCCAGGCGATTAGGATAGCCCGCATCTACCATATAGTATTTTCCTACAAAAATATAGGATAACATAAGAATTTAATGCGTGCGAATGAGATAAGCCGAGCGTATGCATGAAAGTAGAAAAATTACCTAGAGGACATAGGAAGGTTTCTGCATCCACTTCCATTACATGATATAATACACTTGTGTCATGTAAAGAACCCGGTTGACCCACAGACACATAAGTGAAACGCATATCAACATCACAAATTGTAAGGACATTTTGAGTTGCAATTCCTGTCTTACCAATATACCTCACTTTTCTTCAGGTGAAAGAGAGGCACAAATATGAGTTCCATCAAGAGCACCAATGCAACCCTTAAAAGTGTGGATATGCGTCTTACCAATATACCTCACTTTTCTTCAGGTGAAAGAGAGGCACAAATATGAGTTCCATCAAGAGCACCAATGCAACCCTTAAAAGTGTGGATATGCTCTCTTATCTTCCCGAATCCTCTTGTGCACATTGCGAAAATTAGGATCGGTTGGTCTCAAGTAATGTTCAGCCATTGCCACCACACATTCTAGAACTTCATGAAATTTTCGACTAATGGTTTCATATGAATGCTTGAACCTATTTTTCGTCTCTTCTATTTGACTCACAACCAGCGCATATGAATAAAAAAATTGTAAGCATTTCCCTACTATCCATATGTTTGAACGGCTCCAAACCATACCCCTCAACCAACACATCATGCATATCACAGAATATATGTTTGTTCATCCGAAGCATTACGAGAATATATGTTTGTTCATCCGAAGCATTATGTGGCATTCTCCAGAGTATTTATAGTCTCATTCAACCACCCCATTCCAGTGAGAAGTGATGTCCTTGGAGGTGCTCTTCCATATACAAGTCAATATAAGCTTGTGCAAGTTTAGCCCCGCTTACAATCAGATTTAAAAAAATTTGATCATCATCACTACAATCATCATTCTCACTTGAAGATATCTGTACAAACAAGTTAAAGTGCACAATGAAAAAACATGCATTCAGAATTGCAGAAAAACATGAGTAATACACAATAGTGCCAACAGATTATAATATAATTGGTCCAAAATACATGATAGTGCAAATATTATCGGTGCATGCTAAATATTACAAAAGCAAAGAGTACATTAAAAATAACACATATGAGTTCTAATCAATACTCCAATTCATTTCTACTTTGCATACTTGTCATTATATTTCCTCCTAAGCCAATTGAACCTTATCTATCATTGTAGCCAAGGTCATAAACATATCATTTGTAGCCAAGGTCATAAACATGTCACGTTGCTCCTTCTTCACAAATAGTTTAGAAGCAATGTAATGTTCATTCGTCTCATAACCGGCACCACAAGCAATGACATGCTCCATAACCACTTCAATAGAATATTTGCCATCTCTCTTGGAAGCATATTCATTGGCTGAACTAGCTATACTTGTGACTGCTTGAATGAGGAGTGCTGAGTGCAGTCCCTGTCTTAGGCTTCTTGCCTTTTCCTTTTTTAGGCCTTGCTAATCTGTTGCCACGTGCAGGGGATGAATTCACTTCCTCTTGAGTTTCAGGAACAAAATCCTCATCTTATCTCTCAAAATTGGATGCCTCATCCGGTGTATCGGCTATGATGGGAGGAGTACGAATATTGACACAATGAGGAGACCAATGATCAGAACCAACATTAGTGATGTCTCCAAAACACCTAGATAATTCTTCTTCGTTTTGAAGGCCTAGCTTTCTAAAATTTCCACATCCTAGAATTTCCTATAATATGCAAAGTACAAATCCAAATTAGTTCAAGTACAAGTATTTCTAAAATGATAACATATTACAATAGGTAACACACTGCTCTAGCCTTCTTCCACCATTCATCATCCATATCAATAGTTCTCTTTATAGGGTCCCACCCGGTTCCTATTTGCTTTAAAATAAGCTTATTCCATGCCTTAACATCTTCCTTCAACTTGTCCCACTTGTTCTTGAGTTGTTGCTTAGTCACCACTAGACCCGTCCTATCTTTGAACCCTTTCTCCACCTCAGAATAACCATTAGGATTTAGGTATGTGTTTGGCTGGTTCTCTTTCCCAACTTGTTCAGCAACAACACACATATGATCCGTGTGTTGTCAAGGTTCCATCAATTTCAGGCATCTATACCAGCTAACAATTATTATTTCAATAGACATGTATAAGTACAAAAATACGCAAGTTCTAACGAAAGAAAAAACCAAGCAGTACAGTACAACCAACTTATTCATATGTTGCATGATTGCATGACCTGTTCGCATTATTCAAGATCCATCAAAGAGACCAAATGTTTCAAGGCATTTTACCACAAACCATGATTACACGCTAAAAATAAGTCAAACAGTATTGAAGCATTGATGAAACAATTAACTCAATTGAAATGGAACTCATTTGGAAGTAAAAAATAAACACCGTTTAACCTTGTTGTTCTCAATTTAGCCTAACACATTCACTGTCTCTATCTGTCCTATTGCATACAATCACAAACACAAAATACATCCATATCCATCATGCTACATTTTGGGTAGAGATGCAAAAAAAAAGGTGGAATACTATTAACATTTTGGGTTAATCCTACCAATACCCGCAGAAAAGAGTTTGTATGTCACTATGTGGACCGTTCACACACGACAACCCAGGCTCTAATGCCCTAATCCTTTAATCCTTTGATCATGTTGGTATATGACCTGCCATCATTGGCATACAACAAGAAGCAGTTACTAGTTTACTAATGCTACAAATAAAAATAAATTACTTCATTGAAGAATGGAAGGACATACCATGCCTACCATACCACTACTTATGTTCCTATTGGGCTATCAATGGTTTGCAATTAAAACCATTAACATAAGCAGCAAGGACACTGTACATTTAGTGACTATCAATTATTTGCAATTGATATGCTTATTCCTACAAACAGACAAGTTGTGTGTTCTGCTATTCATGTTTTTGAGACCTTTACACTGTAACAAGTTTTTATTTTACCCAAGGCACTGTAGGAAACAATCATAATGAGCAGTACATGGCATCCTAAATTTATCTTTGCCAACTGAACATTCAGTGAACTAAATGTTTTTCTATGTTAAAAGGGCATACCACTGAGGTGTTTCCTGAAACAGAAATGAAGATGACATATGGTTAAACTAGTTAGCAAGTGGATTTTAAGTTGAACATACAAGACTAGACTGCAAATTCCCTGTGGACACACTGCTCATGCAGAGTCAACTATGAGTTGCACCAGCTTATATCAGTCGTAATTCTGCCTATAATAAGCAGGTCTAACACCCCAATGTAAACATGGATACATGTCAAAGAATCAAATAATTAACCATAACTTTTGTTCTACAGCTTTGGAGTGGGGAATGATTTTTTTTGTCCATCTAGGAAAGCTCCTTGACCTCTCAACCTGTAATTCGGAAGCACTAGGGAAACTGAGAATGCCTTATGAGTTAGGATAACAGTCAAATGGCTGGAATTTCTGCAAAAAAATCCACGGAATGCATCCACTTTCTACAATTTCTGCAACTAATCTACAAAATGTATCCACTTTTCTACAAATTGTACAACCAATCCATAAATTACATCCCTTTTTTACATCCATAAATTGGAAAAATAAATTAAAAAAACATTTCACCTTGCTGTGTGAAGAGATCGCTGGCCAGGGAAGATCAGCACGAGGCGGAGCAAGCCTCCTGGATTATGAGCGCAAGGAGGAGGTGTTGTGGAGGAGGGAGAGCCGTGGAAGAGAGGGGCGTCGTGGAGGCGGCGAGGAGACGACGGCGGGGAGGCGGCGGCGGGGACTCGGCGGCGACAGTGGAGCCCGCGGTGGATGCGGCGGGGAGGCGGCGGCAGGGACTCGACGTCGGCGCTGGGAGTCAGGGGAGGGCGCGGGAAGGGGGGCGGTGAGGACGCGGCGCCGGCTGGGAGGAAACCCTCGGCTCCGATCGGGGAGAGGCGATGCGTCGGAGGAATGCGACGAGAGACGAGGGATTGGGATAGGAGAGAACAGCGAAACGTTTTTTTTAATGGTAATTGCGGGTAAATATCTCCCAACTCTAAACCTAGGTCTATATATTTGAGAGTAAAGATGTTAGGGAAATACTTCACAAAAAAATAAAGACTCTACAAGCTTCGGTCTAAAATTTTTCTGGTCCCATTTGACACAGCTTTAACTTTTAACTCTAACTTATCTAATTATTTAAAACTAGAGTTACGCCAAACGATATAGATTCTCTATTTTTCTAAGCGGAGCCAGCAGAGCAACTCCACAAATTTATACTACATAAGTGAAGTTGGGTTTGCTTGCTCCACAGCTCTACTCCAACCCAAAAGACCCATTATCCTTTAATTTTTTTAACATATTTACATAAAAATGACACGAGCTACCCTAAACTCACCTCCTCACTCCCTTCCGAAACCTCACGCGCGGCGGCGAGCACACAGGCGGCGGCCCGACGGTGGCACTTCGACAAGGGCTGGCAACGCGAGCAGGGACGACGCACGAGCGATGATGCGCGGCAGGCAGCGGGCAACGCATGGGCCACGGTGCACGGGGACAGCGCACAAGCGACGACGAGGCCGACGGTGGCGCTTCGACGAGGACGGGCGGGCGACGCACACCGACGGTGGACAGCGTGCGTGCGGCAGCGGGCGGTGTATGGCCGATAGCATGTATGGGGATGGGATTGGGGATTTTTTTTTCAATTTCAGATACGGAGCTGAAAGTTAGCCAAACACTTTTCAACAGGTCTCCAACTCCCACAGGAGCTAGCTTTCGCTGGAGTTAGAGTTTAGAGCTAGAAGTTGAAGTTTGAAGCCCTACCAAACGGGGCCTATATCTGTTTAGATGGCTCTAACTCGCTCTAGAGTTTAGAGTTGAAGCCATGCCAAACATGTCTTTAAATTCAGTACACGATCAATCATGTACTTCAACATCAAGGAAGTACTGACAAGCATACAATAAAAAAAAACTTGAGCTGAAATGCCTATTGATATGAGTAATACTGCATCATTTAACTATGAATAAGAAAACTTGAGCAGATTTTTTACTAAACCCATAGCTGCATAAAGTCACCACCAATTACTAGTGCTGTTTGCTTAAAGGTACAAGGAAATTATCCATAGCACAAGTGCGTATATAATTCCAACCAAATTGCTAACGACTAGTCTAGAAGTTGAAGCCATCCAAGTATGCTGACCGGGACCGAAATTGAACTGGAGAAAATGGTTGTAGGACTTCCGTGATGCGGTGGCATAGCTGCAAACAAACCTTTATCAGTCAGAAACTAGAAACAGTTGTAATGAAGTAAAACGAAGAACAAGTGACCTTCCTAGCCATGCAAGATTATTAACGAAAGAGTTTTCACCTTAAATTACACAAAATAGGTTTTCTAAGTTTCTCTGACGGCTCTTGTATGATCACTCCATACTAAGAACTGAACTAGATGGATACTGTCATAAAAGCTAAACTACTACCTCCGTCCCAAAATAGTTTATTTTTCATCCGTCCCATACATACCAATACAAACAACAAAACACTATGAATATCCCTACTCTATCTAATCCCGACGCAACTGTTTTTTATTTTCACAAACTTCGATGCAACGATTGCTCTTAAAATGAACTTATTTTGGGACAAATAAAAGAAGTGAAGGTAGAAATAAACTTAATATGAGACGGAAAAAGTAGATGGCAAATAATAGTAACAGAAGAGATGATTCATACAATGATCCAAGATAAGAAGACTGCAAGAATGTGGATTTCTGAACTTGAAACTTCAGAAAGAAACCTGAACTTCCACTAATGTTCAGAATGTGGTTTTCAAAACTACAAAAAAAAATACAAGATATCATTCTTATAATAGTATTCAGAATCGTAGATAGCATTGCGAACTGCCATATATTGACCAGCAGAAATTCGTAGTATCCAGCTCATGGTCACTAGTGCTTAAATCTGGGATTTCTCAATGACTTCTCAAATGCAAACTGAAATTATGGACATTGGACTTGGTCAGTGAAACAAAATGCTCATGGTCACTAGAGCTTAAATCTGAAATTTGACACACCTAAAGGGCAGTTTTTCAAGTTTTTCAAGTTTTCATTGCATAATACCAAACAATCAACCAAAATATACAATCATCCGTACATAAAATGAACCAGATTGAAACTCAACATGTGAGGAAAATTTAGGGTTTGGTTTATGTCAAACAAAACATTAGAGATTCCGAAAAACCAACCTTTCACCACCCTGCGCAACCTCAGTCGTCGTGCTCGTCCTCAACAACCTCACAGCCGTGCGCTGCCTCCGCCTTGTGTGCGTCCCTCTCAGCACAACCCCAGCCGCCGGCGTCGGGATTGGGAGGAAAAGGGAGGGAAGACGCAGGTAGGGAGGGCGACGACTCCGCCGCGCCGTGCGGAGCCACAACCGAGAGAGGTGGGAGAAACCAGGGTGGAGGGCTCCGCCGCCGCCGTCGGCGAGTCCTGCCCTAGTCGCTGAAGAGTGTACCCCTCCCTCCGCCTCCTGTTCTGTCGAGCGAGGTCGGGGCAAGGGTGTGTGCGAACCGGTGCGGGACTGGGGGATGGAAGGGGTAGTTCGATGGCAATTTGGGTGCTCTCCAACAAAAGCGTTTAGATCTCTAAACCAGATTTTTAAGATTATACTTAAAAAGTTAGTCCAACAGAATCTATAAATCTATAAATGCATCTCTAAAGAAAGAGATTTTTTAAAATCGAATTTTAGTTCTCAATATTGGAAAGAGCTCGTCCATTCTCAAAACGCCAATTTTTGGCTTTCATTTCAGTATGCAAAATCCTTCACCATATGAACAGAATATTTTCCTGTGGCTGAAAGCAATATCAATCAGTCAGTAGAAATAAACATCGTCGAGTTGATAGCAGAGTGGTGCATCATGGAACGGTACAACTTTTTTGGAATTGGGACGGTGCATCACGCCGCGGTGGTGGACGTGAGCATGGCGCCGTATCAACGACGTGATATGTCGGGCGCCTGACGACCGTAGCAGAGATCACGCGAGTGCAGAACAACGATCGTTTTTCTTGTGAAATTTCCAATTTGTTTGTTAGTTATCAAATAAGGATGTTTATAGAGAATCTGCTGTATATAATTTTGATTTCATTCTCTAAACATTTTGAGAATTCTCTATATGCTCTTTTTTGGGAACCATTTTTTGAGCTTTTGTTGAAGATGCTCTTAGGTTCTGAGATTGTAACGTAAAACGGTAGTAGTATTGCCTTAGGCTGGATATCATTTTATCTGTTACAAGGTTTATTTGGTTGAACGCAATAACATCATTTGTTTATAGGGACTGTTTTGGTATTTTAGTCAAGAGACTAAAGATTATTCTTTGGACTAAATATTTTAGTCCCTGTCTGTTTGATTGCAGGGACTAAAAAAACTAAAGATAATTAATTGCATTGTATAAATATCATATATAGCCATACAAGCTAAAAATAAAAACTCTATTGAAAATACAAATTGGAGACAAGGATACTTTGTATACATGTCTTAAAAAACATTTATGCAATCATGTATATTGCAAACACAGTATCAAAAATATTGTTATCTCTGCTCATAGGAACAATATTTATACAAGTGTCCGTTATTACAAATTAAAATGAAAGTGCTTAATATTATAAATTACTCGTTTCACAAGATCAATAAAAAGACAAATCACATATTTCTCAAAGTCCAAAGGCCATCGACAACCGAGTCCCGAAAATGATTCATCACTTGGCTATCCAAAAATCGGTTGCATCGTTCGTTGGAGAAGAACCTGTTCCGCCAATGGAACATAATTTGTATCTTGGTCGCAATGGTCGAATTCTTCATCAGCTAGGTGCGGGACCTGGGCGAGCAGTGTGTGGCGACGACGCTAGGCTGAGAACCCGGCGGCTCGGACGTGGGACCGGCGGCGGCTCGGGCGTGGGACTGGCGGTGGAGCGGGCGCGGGACCGACGGTGGCGCTGAGCGCGGGACCGGCGGTGGCGCGAGGCGAGGTCCGGACTTTGCGGGAGAGGCTGGCGGTTTGTGGGAAAACATTGGGGATTTACGGCGCTATGCGGAGGGCATCCAGTGGAAAAAATGTTTTTAAGTCCTAATAAGTACCTCCATTAGGAAACTATTTTAGTCTCTTTTACTACCTCCTGTTTGACATTTTAGGGACTAAAAGGGACTAAACTAAAGGGACTAATGGTTTTGGTTCCTCAACCAAACAACCCCATATTATAGCGTTTGGATCATTTGCTTGGTTGGTGTAATTTATGAGGAAAATGGATGGGTAGCTGTCACGTACGGAAATAATTTCTGAACTAATTTATATATATAATCCTGGTTCAAAAATTAACTAAAATGCAGCAGAAAAACATTTAGCGATGCCTTCAGCTGTACTTCCACAAACAATTTAACTGGGGTATAAGCCAAACGTATTTAATCCTCACCACGAAGAAAAATACAGCAGAAAAATACCTATCAATGGCTTCGGCTACACTCCCACAGACAGCTCAACTGGGATATAAGTGAAATGTCTTCTCCTACGAAACTTTCTTCAACTGAGGTTGATTAATTATTGCAAGATGAGTACATGGAATACTCAGCAAGTCACACAACAAGTATGTACACTTGTAAGTGTACAGGGATAACAAAGGATGGCATAATATAGGGTTCATTTGCGAAGCAACATTTAACAAATAGTTGAGAATTTGTAAAACAGTAGAATAATTAATTAAACAATATTAATCAACACTAAACAACACCCTCATATCATACAGGCCCAAATCATCCCTGAACAACCATGCTCGGTTACACAGATCCAACCAAATTAGCCATTCCATACTAGGAGCTAAACCAATTATCACAATTTATCACATTATTATTATTAATAAGTAGTGTGAGACTAATCATGAAAACCATTGATAGGCTCACCCATAACCGTGAGCATGGCTATTCAAATAGTCTTGTTCTGGCTAGAGGTGTACCAATATACCCACATGACACACCCACCGCATGTCACCGCCTACGCAGACATGTCACCATGCGAGTGATTGTGACAAGACCCCTCGTATAACACAACTCAAAGCGATGCACCGTTCTTGGATCATAGTCACCCCCTTTGGCCTCCAACGACCCCCGAAGGCTTATCTCCGCCACTTCAGAGTCTAACACCCCACGATGAACCATGCTATACAAAAAGTCCAACCATTGCCCACGGTGGGTTATGGTTAGTACGATTAATAGTTCACAACAGTAGCTCATAAACCGGTTCTTAATTGTCATGAGCTTGACCATCAAAATCATGTGCTCACAACTCACCATTAATCAGGTTTTAGTTGGCAAATTAATTAGTTAACCAATCATGATTAGCCATCATGAGCTATCATTTAATATCCATCATAATGATATAAGTGAATCATTAATTATCCCACATGAAATGATATGAATGTTTTTAAGCATGGTTAAGCAATTATTCTTAATATCTAGTTGAACCAACATATAATTTCAACTAGTCAAATTTTAACCCAGGGTATCAAGGAATAAGATAATCAATACAAATTGACGATAACAAAGGAATAGGTTCACATCACCCGATGACATTCAAAAATAAATACACATTTGAAATAAATAGAAAATTTAAATATAGGATCAACCTGCTTAAAAGATTTGTGTTTGGGATCCGTGTGACTTGCCATGCAATAATTAGTCTTTAATTTGTCTTCGAACACTTCCGACACACTTACAAACCTCCGAAACAATGAAAACGACCAGCTAACACGTAAAACGACGAAACAACTCTAATAAAACCAAATAAGCAGTACATAAAAAAGTAAACAAACATGTAGATCATGATTTTAGATAAATTTAGAGACTTGAACGACCTCAATCCGAGTTCGTATAAATTAGTTATGAATTTAATAAAATTTAATCCACTTAAGCCTATTTAAATAGATTAAATAGATTTGTTACATCATTATTATTTATTTTTGAACTAAAAGGGAAGAATGATGATGTTAGCCCTGGATCAAGATGGACGATCGAGATTAATCTTGACCAGAAATTACCTAGATCCAATGGACGAGATTGAATGTAGGGTTGAGGTTCCGAATGGTTGACATGGCATAGGCGATTACATGGCTCTGATGTGGCATTCATGTGGACAGCCACGTGGGCTCGACGCCCGGCAGCTCTGGACGACGACGATAATGATGAATGACGACAAGACTATGATAGAGCATCAGGATGAAGAGCATGAGACGGCGGTCTTTACCAACACTTACGCGACGACTGACGACGAAAACGGCGACCGACGACGAGCTTTAAAAGGCGAAGGCATTGGGTGGACGGTGGCGGCGGCTTTCCGGCGACGGTCAATAGCAAAGGAGAGGCGACCGTTTGTTTCCCTTGCTCCTGCGATCCCGAAGGTGGCGACGGAGAACTCCGGCGACGACCGAGGCGGCTGCTAGGGGCGGCTGGAATGGTGGCCGGCGAAAGAGAGAGACATGGAGCTTGTGGGGAAAGACGGCTAGAGCACGGGAGCTCGAACTAGGGGTTCGATTCAGAAGAGGGGACCCCGGGAAAACTTTATATAAGCAAAGAAGAGGGAGTCCGGCTCAGGAACGGATGGAATCGATGGTTTAAAAACTAGGGTTTATCCCGAGTTCACCGGAATACAAACAACTTCGATTCCACGGGATTTACTTTGGAATTCAAGGGGGTTTCTTCGAGGAAACTTAGAGGAGTTCGATGGGAATCTGTTTCCGCAACCAATTTGGAAGAAGAGGCAACGAGAGGCCAGATTTGGTGCAAGATGCGCCGACAACAGGTGGCTCGGGCGGCTCCAGGGCTCCTGCCCGAGCTTTAAGAAGCTACTGTGGCAATACAGAGGTAAACAGACTTTTGGCTGGGCTAAAAGAAGAGAAAGGCGAAGGATGTCAAATTGACTTTTTTTGCGGCTTCCTTATTAACTTCACTTGTCAATTAATGAAATTTAATATAAATTATAGAAATAATTTATAAATCCCTGAAACGAAAATCATGGTGCGACAATAGCGTTGTCTTTAGGTTCGGAGTGGAGCGGTAGAGCTGGCCTAACCCTGCTCCAACACTCAAGTTCATTTTTTCAGATCGCTCCACCCCACCTACTCCCCTTTTGTTGAATCTGGATCGTTTGGTTGAACTTTAGCTCCACATAAGATGAATTTGGGAGCTGGAGCTCTACCAGATATGCTCTAAAAAGACAGTGTCACACCATAGAACCAAACTTCATAATAATTAATCAACCAATCAGTGCCTCATGTTTACCAGTGAAATGCACATATTATGTTTGAAGGAACGTACAATATCATAATTTTCCCCCAAAATAATTTGATTTAAATTGAAGCCAGGGAAATCTTTACTACATTCAGGGCCAGAATTAAAAGAGGAAAAATAAAGAGGAAATCTTTACTACAGTAGACTAGGAACGCACAATATCATAATTTTCCTCCAAAATAATTTGATTTAAATTGAAGCCAGGGAAATCTTTACTACATTCACGGCCAGAATTAAAAGAGGAAAAATAAAGAGGAAATCTTTACTACAGTAGACTAGGAACGTACAATATCATAATTTTCCCCCAAAATAATTTGATTTAAATTGAAGCCAGGGAAATCTATACTACATTCAGGGCCAGAATTAAGAGGAAAAATAAAGAGGAAATCTTTACTACAGTAGACTACATTCAGGGCCAGAATTAAAAGAGGAAAAATAAAGAGGAAGAAAAGCTCGGTGAATTACACTAGCTGCTGCCTCTTGCTCTGATGGGCGCCGAGCTGATAAGCACATCTCTTCTTCTCGTCTTTCAGTTCGCCATGAGCCTGAACTGCAGGCGGTTTCGCGTGCTTCCGCTTGCGCTTGATCCGGAGCATGTCCGCGAAGCTGCCCTCATTGCCGTGCCGGACTTTGAAGCCGCTCCACTTGGTGCAGAATTCCTCGTCAGCATCGGGATCGGCGTAGCCCGACGCGTGCACGAACACACCGCGAGCACGGGCGGCCTCTCCCAGCGCTTCCTCAAGCACATCACCAGGGCGTCGCCGCGAGGGAGCCCACCGGACTCGATCGCCTGCTTGTAGACCTGCCTCACCTTCGACACGCCGCTAAGCTCGGCCGCCCTCGCCGCGTAGGCCTCGTAGACGCTCGTCCTGTCGCTCGCCGGCACGCACCGCGCTGCCTCATCGTAGACGGCCATGGCGCGCTCGGCGGAACCGAACTCCTCCTCGTACCTAGCATGCCGCATGAAGAGACGCGCCCTGTCCTGGGGAGGATCCTGGTTGATGGCCTCGGCAAAGAGCTCCCGCGCGCGTTCTGGCTTACTCCCGCCATTCCTCACCACGAACCTCTCGAGGTAGGTCACCCAGATTGGCTTGTTGTGTGGATGGCCGAACAACTTGGCACCCGTCTCGTACGCAGCGAACGAGTCCTAGAAGAAGTAGCCGCGCTCCTCGAGGAACGAGGCGTAGTTGATCACCATCTGTGGCGTCCCGGCGCGCGCGGCCATGGCGCCCTCGTAGGCGGCGCGAGTCGATGCCAGCGTGCCCAAGCTCTCCTCCAGGTCAACGTAGAAGCTCCATAGCTTCGTGGACTTGTGAAGCTTCAGCTGGGCAGGCTCGTCATCGTCGAATGCGGAAACGGCGAGCCGTCGCTTCAACTCGGGAGAGGACTCCGCGGTGGCTTGTCGCATCAGGGAGACGGCCTTCTCGAAGCGCTTGTGCCGGAGTTGCATCTCCGCCCACTCGCACCACACGGTGGCCAGGTCGTCGGCTGATCTGTGGCCTTCGCGAACACCTCGTCGGTGCTGTCCAGGCGGCCGTGCGCCTCGTACATCTTCGCGAACGCCATCCACAGCGTGTGCGGCTTGCCCGTCGCCTTCGCCGGGTTGACGGTCCTGACGGCCTCGACGTAGGTCGCCACCTGCCGCGCGGGGTCCTTGTCGAAGAGCTTCATCCACCGTGCCACGTACTATGCGACGTCGTGTGGGTTCTGACGCAGGAGGACGCCGTTGAGAAGCTCCGGCCGGCGGTCGAGCAGCCGCTCTAGCCTCGCTGTCACGAGCTTGTCGCCTTCCTCGTCCGCCGTCTTCTCCATCTTCACCGCGACCAAGCTCTGCTCGAGCTGCGCGTACGCTTCGAACACCAGCACGAACTCCGGTGCGGTGGCCGCGGTGGTCACCCCTTCCTCGAGGACGTCTTTGGCTCTGTCATAAAGCCCTCTTCGTGCGAGCAGCGCACGCCGCCTTCCGGCCTCGTCCGGAAACTTGCGCATGGCGCCGCAGAGCACGGCCTCCACCTTGAGCCCGGCGATCTCGTCGGCGTGCTTGGTGAGAAGATCACACAGCTTGAGCTGGAGTCAGGAGAGCACGATCTTTGTCACCCATCTCGCTTCCGCCATTGAGAACCGAGACAATGTGGTCGGCTGCCTCCTGCCACCGCCCGGCGAAGACGAGAGGAGCTCGACGAGCTCGGCGCGGAGGGGTCGAACCGGAGGAACCGGCGGTAGATGCGGATGGTGGTCTCGGCGGGGATGGAAGGGAGGGCTGGGAGGCGTGTTGGAAAATATGTAAAATAGATTAAGTGGCCGGATAGGTTGTTGGATTAGAGATAGATTAGCCGAAGCATCCAGGTGTCGTCGCATGCAAATGAATACGGTTGTTATCGCTGAAAAGTAGCAAGAGATAACAATCTATCTGCAGCATGTGATGATGACGATCTGGTCGGCTGTTCGGTTGTAACAAGCGATCTATCGGTTGCGCTGCTCCCTTCTGTTGTACCTGCCACAATATCGGCTTTTGAAACTATATACATCAACGTGCAAGCAACACCGAGAACAAGGTGCTATTTCAGTCTATCAGTTTTTACATGGTATCAGAGCCACGATCTATTTCCACCGAAATTTCGCATCTGTGAGAATAGGCCTGTGTCGCCATGGTCAACTCCTCCAAGAGCACGACATCCACTGCAAATCCATTCAGTGGCGTCGTGATTTCAGAAAAGTTGAGCAAAAGCAATCATGCCATATGGAAGGCCCAGGTTCTTCCGGTGATCCGAGGTGCCCGTCTCAAGGGGTATCTCACCGGTGCAAAGGCAGCGCCGGCAGAAACCATGGCGGTTGATAAAGATGGCAAGGAAGTCATCATCTCCAATCCATAGTTTGAAGATTGGATGGTTGTAGATCAACAAGTTCTCGGGTTTCTCTTGTCCACGATCGGCCGGGAAGCACTTGCACAAGTCACCATGTGCAATATAGCTTTCTCTGCCTGGAATACAATTGAGACCATGTTTTCTTCGGTGACAAGAGCGAGATCAATCAATACTCGCATCGCCTTGGCCACGGTCAAGAAGGGAGATCTCAGTATAACTGAGTACGTCGGAAAAGTTCGATCCCTTGGCGACGAACTGGCGGCATCCGGCAAGAAAATTGATGAAGAAGAGCTAGTGTCATATATTATCACTGGCCTCGACGAGGAATTTGAACCAATTGTTTCATCTTCGGTTTCAAAAACCGAATCTGTGACTGTGGGGAAGGTTTATTCTCAACTTCTTCACTTTGAACAGAGAATGGCGCTCCGGCAAGCTTCACACGGCGACCTGCATAACCATGGATCTATCAATATGGCAAAAAGGGGTCGTGGAAGATCGTTCCAGCACTAGCGCGGCTGTGGTCTCCAGCAGCGAGGCCGCGGTGGACGCCGAGGGCGCGGCGCTAGTACTGGCGCAAACACATCTCAGATACATCGGCAAGCAGGCGTCGGCGGCCCTGAAGGAAGAGTCAAATGTCAGCTCTGCTTCAAGCGGGGTCACACGGTAATGGAGTGTTGGCATAGATTTGATGAAAGTTTTGTACCAGATGAGAAATATGCAGGTACAGCTGTGTCTTCCTATGGAGTCGACACCAACTGGTACATCGACACGGGAGCAACTGATCATGTGACAAGTGAGATTGAAAAATTGTCTACAAGAGAAAAATATAAGGGAAGAGATCAGATCCATGCTGCAAATGGAGCAGGTATGAAAATTACTCACATTGGTCACTCAGTTGTTAATACTCCTTCCCGTGATCTACATCTAAATAATGTCCTATGTGTTCCTAATGCCAAGAAAAATCGTGTTTCTGCTCAACGTTTAGTTTCAGATAATCATGCCTATTTATAGCTTCATTCTAAATATTTTTATCTCAAGGATCAAGCCACAAAGAGGACTCTTCTTGAGGGAAGATGCAAGGGCCGTCTTTATCCTCTTTCATCTGCTCGTCCTCCTCTGAATCAGAAGAAACAGACCCATGCCATCATAGCTCCCTCTCTTGAGTGATGGCACAACCGCCTTGGTCACCCATCATTTCCTATTGTTAAAAGAATCGTTCAGAGTCATAAGTTATCTTGTCTAGATGTTGAGTCAAATAATATTTCAGTTTGTGATGCGTGTCAAAAGGCAAAAAGTCATCAATTACCTTTTGGTCTATCAACTAGTGAGGTTCATTCACCTTTTGAGCTTGTTTATTCTGATGTCTGGGGTCCTGCTCCAACATCTGTAGGAGGCAAGAAATACTATGTGAGTTTTATAGATGCCTATAGTCGTTTTACTTGGATCTATCTATTGAAATTCAAGTCTGAAGTGTTTGAAAAATTCCATGAATTTTAGAATCATGTTGAGCGCTTCTTTGATCAAAAAAATCAAAACCATCCAAATAGACTGGGGTGGTGAGTATCAAAAATTAAATTCCTTCTTTAATAAGATTGGAATTCGCATCATGTTTCTTGCCCCCCACACCAACAAATGGCTCTGCTGAAAGAAAACACAGACACATTGTTGAGGTTGGTCTTTCCTTGTTAGCTCATGCTTCCATTTCTCTAAAATTCTGGGATGAAGCCTTCTGTTCAGCTATCTATCTCATTAATCGAATTCCCACAAAGGTCCTTCAATATCGAAGTCCTTTAGAACAGCTTTACAATCAAACTCCTGACTACATGACTCTCAAAACCTATGGGTGTGCATGTTGGCCCAATCTCCGTCCATACAACACTCGAAAAATGCAATATAGATCAAATCGTTGTGTTTTCATTGGCTACAGTATAAACCACAAAGGTTTTAAATGTCTGGATATACCAACTGGAAGAGTATATATCTCTAGAGATGTGGTGTTTGATGAAAATATTTTCCCCTTTTCTCAGCTCCATCCTGATGCCGGCGCCAAAATCAGATCAGAAATTAATCTACTTCCATCCCATTTGCTTGCATCAAGGAGTATAAACGCTGATGATAATGTGATTAATTTTTCTACTAATCATGATGATCCCAGTGAGCAGATTTTTTCAGGAACAGGACATCCACAAAATGCAGCGCCAGACCATGGAAATGATGGGCATCAGACTCCTCTCCTGCGCCAACAGATGGGACTAATCATTTGTCTGATTTTTCTGTAGATTGGCATGAAGTGGCGCAGGAATCTGTCCCTGCTAGCCCTGGTGCTACTGCTAGCAGTACTGCTGCTGATGCAGTCCACACTCCCCCATGCAGTCCTCCATGCAGTACTACCCCTGGTAATGATGCCTCCACTCAGTCGGCAGGGGGAGAATCCAGACCAGGACCTGTTACTCGAGCCCAACGTGGCATTCAAAAGAAGAAGGTATATACAGATGGCACTGTGAGGTATGCTTTTCTTGCTGACACTACAGATAGTGAACCTAGCAATTTACATGAAGCTCTCACTAACAAAAATTGAAAACAAGCCATGGATGAAGAATATCAGGCTCTTGTAACAAATAAAACATGGCATTTAGTACCACCGAATTAGAAAAATATTATTGATTGTAAGTGGGTATATAAAGTTAAGAGAAAGCAAGATGGGACTCTTGACAGGTATAAAGCAAGGCTGGTGGCCAAGGGATTCAGGTAAACGTATGGAATTGACTATGAGGATACATTCAGTCCAGTTGTCAAAATGACAACAACAAGAATTATATTAGCAATTGATGTCTCTAAAGGTTGGTTTTTGAGACAACTTGATGTTAAAAATGCTTTCTTGCATGGCATCCTTAAGGAGGAAGTATATATGTACCAGCCTCCTAGTTATGAAGACAAGCAACATCCTAATTATGTCTGCAAGCTTGACAAGACGTTATATGGTCTAAAACAAGCTCCTAGAGCCTGATTTGCAAGATTGAGTCACAAATTGAATCAACTTGGTTTTCAGGAGTCAAAGGCAGATACATCTTTGTTCTTTTATAACAGAGAAGAACTAACTGTGTTTCTGCTTATTTATGTAGATGACATAATTGTGGTGAGTTCCAAATCTGAAGCAATTCCCATTCTTCTGCAGAATCTACAGCAAGATTTTGCATTAAAAGACCTAGGAAATTTGCATTATTTCCTAGGAATTGAGGTAAATCAGTCTCCTAATGTCATTGTTCTCACTCAAGCCAAATATGCAAATGATCTATTGAGAAGGTCAGGTATGATGAACTGTAAACCAGTAACTACACCTTTGTCAACGAGTGAAAAAACTTAGTATACATAAAGGGGATCCATTAGGACCGAGTGATTCATCAAACTACAGAAGCATAGTTGGTGCTTTACAGTATCTTACCTTAACCCGACCTGATATAGCCTTTGTTGTTGACAAAGTTTGTCAGTTTTTGCACTCTCCTACAACAGATCACTGGGTTGCAGTAAAAAGGATACTTAGGTACCTAAAATACTGTATCAAGATTGGAGTCAAAATCAGAGATCAAAATCCCTTGATATAAGTGGATACTCAGATGTAGACTGGCAGGCAATGGTGATGATCGCCGCTCCACTGGAGGTTTTGCAGTTTTTCTTGGAAATAGTCTAGTCTCATGGAGTGCACGGAAGCAGCGCACGGTGTCTAGATCAAGTAGTGAGTCAGAATATAAAGCAATGGCAAATGTCACGGCTGAAATCATGTGGATACAAACTTTACTGAAGGAGATACATGTTTCTAATTCTCCCACGGCAAGACTATGGTGTGACAATCTTAGTGCAAAGTATCTCTCCTCAAATCCAGTTTTTCATGCCAGAACAAAGCACATTAAGGTAGATTATCATTTTGTACAAGAAAGAGTCCAACAGAAACTATTGGAGGTTGGTTTTGTTCCTACAGGAGATCAAATTGCAGATGGATTCACCAAGGCCTTGTCGACACGACAATTATATAATTTTAAGTGCAATCTCAACTTGGGGAGTTGTGATTGAGGGGGAGTGTTGAAAAATATGTAAAATAGATTAAGTGGCCGGATAGGTTGTTGGATTAGAGATAGATTAGCCGAAGCATCCAGGCGTCGTCGCATGCAAATGAATACGGTTGTTATCACTGGAAAGTAGCAAGAGATAACAATCTATCTGCAGCATGTGATGATGACGATCTGTTCGGCTGTTCGGTTGTAACAAGTGATATATCCGGTCGTGCTGCTCCCTTCTGTTGTACCTGCCACAGTATCGGCTTTTGATACTATATACATCAACACGCAAGCAACACCGAGAACAAGGTGCTGTTTCAGTCTATCAGTTTTTACAAGGCGAAGGTAGAGCGGCCAGACGCGGTGGTGCTGCACTGCTGCGTGACGGGGAGCGCACGCAGCGCGCGGTCGAAGGCACCGCGGGCGCGCGTGACGAGGCGCTGCTCGAGGAGCATGGCGAGGTACATCTCCCATATCCGCGGCATCCTGTGCAGCGTGGCGAGAGCGCGCTCGAAGGCGCGGTTCAGGGCCTCGCACTACTACGAAAACAATCTTTCATGACGTTTGGAAAAACTTTTCTCTAGCGGCTACGAGGTGAAACCGCCAGCTCAAAAGATAGGGGGTGGGGGTCTCGGCCGCTAGCGAAAACACATCTTCGCCGGCGGCCCACTAAAGCGGCCGCCGCCGCCAGCGTGGTATTTTCTCCGCGGCCATCTTAAGACCTCGCCAGAGAACATATCATATCTTCGCTGGCAGTAAGGTGAGGTGGCCCGTTAGCGAAGATTCCTACATCTTCGCTGGCGGCCCACTTAAGCCGCCGCCACCCCTAAATATTTTCTATGGTGGTTCTATGCAACCGACATATGTTGACCGCCAGGGAAAATACCATCACCTATACCACCAGTCCAGCTAGCAGTCATGGCATTTGAGCACGATTTTCTCTCTCTTGTGAACAAATACATAGGGGGAAGGTTTTGATCTTTAATCTTTTGAAAGATCTACTGCACCAGAGGTTACATATACTTTCTCCTACTCTATTTGTAAAGTTTTTTTTTCATTTTTATTGGTTGTTTGTTGAGATTTTGCATAGCAAAAAGTATGTGACATGGGGAAAGAAAAGTATTTTTTATTTGTTATTTGGAGCTTAAAATGGGCAAACTTTGTAAGAAATATTGTGCATGATCGATGTTCCATATATATATATATATATCTAGTTTTGATATGTTTATTTGTATCGATCTATATATTAGTTAACTGGAGAGAACGCCGAGAAGAAGAGAAAAAGAACTAGTGTTTTTATTTTTTATAGTTGTTTGTAGTTTGTAGATTTTTGGCTTTCTTTAATTAGCTTGTCTAGATTATAGTGGTTATAAATATTAATTAGTATAATTTTAATGTGACATATTATCAAAAATATATAAAGTGACAAATTTGTACATATTTTTTCGCAAATAATGCATAGATGGCGGACAGAGCATGGATGTATAGAGAGAGATACCGGTCCTCATACATTGAAGGAGTTGACATATTCATGAAAGCTGCTAAGAAGAATGCGGCATCTAAGAAGACGAAGGAAATTAGATGTCCATGCTTACATTGCAAGAATCAGAAAATTTGGATCGACCCATCTATAATCTAGCAACACTTGGTGAAGCATGGATTTGTTGCAGGCTACACAAATTGGTCACATCATGGAGAGATCCCAAGCAAACAAGTTCCCAACCGGACGATAGTACAGGATGAAGTGTTCAACTGGGACGAGGATTTGATGGTAGTAGCAGAAGAAGGAGAAGAGGAAGTAGAGCCCATTAATGTTGATGATGATGTTGGTGGCGATGATGGTCAGCAAGATAGTTGATGATGTCGATGATGGTAATGTTTGCGTAGATGATGGTAATTTTGATTTGGAAGAGATGTTGCGTCATGCTAAACCTGAGGTTGTAGCTGGGACCGCTCGTGGGTTGGAGAACTTCGAATCATTACAAAAGGCAACGAAGGTTCTTTTGTACGATGAGGCAAATGGTTGCATGAAGGATTTCACATTGTTGCGGACGGTGCTTGAACTTATGAGATTGAAGGCAAGAAATGGTTGGTCGGACAAGTAGTTTCAACGATTTGTTGGTTCGTTGAAGAAACCGTTTCCGCAACCCAACTCCCCGCCAACCAAAGACCTATGAAGTGAAGAAGCTTATTTGCCCTTTATCTCGGGTGTGCGAAAGATACACGCATGTGTTAACCACTGCATCGTTTTCGTAAAGAGTATGAGGATTTGGACAGATGCCCAACGTGCAACACTAGTCGATAAAAACAAGCCGTAGCGTCCGAGGGTCGGGATGGTTCCCAAGACGAGGTAGAAGTCAACAACAAGATGAAGATCCCCGCTTGGTCATGTGGTACCTTCCGGTGAAAGATCGATTGAAGCGTTTGTTCTCGAACCCGAGGGATGCCGAACCGATGCGTTGGCATCATGAAAAGCGGAAAAGGATGGGATGATTCGACATCCGGCGATGCTCGACAGTGGAAGGAATTTGACGAAAGTACCATGAGTTTGCAGAGGACCCGAGAAATGTAAGGTTTGCATTGAGCACCGATGGAATGAATCCATTTGGTGACTTGAGCAGCTCACACAAAGACGTGGCCGCACTCCTAACCATGTACAACCTCCCTACGTGGCTTTGTCGAAAAGGAAGTATATTTTGTTGACCATCCTTGTACAGGGACCACGACAACCTGGCAATGACATGGATGTGTTTCTGGAGCCTTTGCTGGAGGATATGGCTGATCTATGGAATCGTGGGGTTCGGGTTTGGGACGAATTCATGCAGAATTACTTCACGCTTAATGCAATTATCTTTGTCACCGTCAACGACTTGCCCGCACTGTTTTCCCTATCAGGACAGCTCAAGGGGAAGACAGGCTACGTTATTTGTGTTGATGGTACAGTGTACAGGTATATTCAGGGATCGAAGAAGCTAGTGTACATGCGGTACCGACGTTACTTAAGAAAGAATCACCCGTACCGCTCCAAAGCTGAATATTTCAACAACACTGTTGAGGACGGTGATCCACCAGAACCATGGAAGGGTGATAAAGTGTTCACAATAACGAAAAAGCTCAAGGTTGTTTTTGGGAAGGCCAAAAAGAAGGAAACCAACAAGCGGAAGAGAAATGAGGCCAAAGAGCCAGCAAGCGCTAGCGGGCCATTCAAGAAGCACTCCATTTTCTTTAAGTACCTTCCGTACTGGCAAGATTTGGAGATCGTCATTCTATCGATGTCATGCACCTAGAGAAAAATGTCTTCGATAGCACCATGGGTACTTTACTAGACATACCTAGCAAGACAAAGGATGGGCTGAAGTCCCGTAAGGACCTCGTGAATATGCAGATAAGAAAAGAGCTTCACCCTGTAGATGAGGGTAACAGAAAAGTGTATCTTCCGCCGGCCTGCTACACCTTGACAAATGAGGAGAAAATGGCAATGTGCAAATGCCTACGTGGGGTGAGAGTGCCTACTGGTTTCTCCTCAAACATTAAGCGACTGGTGTCGATGAAGGATTTGTCATTTTGAGGCTACAATTCCCGTGATTGCCATGTAATGCTCACAGTATTCCTCGCTATCGCCATCAGAGCAATCGAACCATTACACGTTAAGGTGGTCATCACAAAGTTGTGTTACTTCTTCAATGCAATCTCACAGAGAGTAATTGATCTTGACGAGTTAGGTCCTCTCCGCACTTTCGCTATAGAGACCGTGTGCGAGCTTGAGATGTGTTTCCTGCCGTCATTTTTCAATATGATGGAACACCTCATAGTTCATATTGTGCCTCAGATTATTGCACTTGGTCCCCTGTACCTGCATCAGATGTGGCCATTCGAACGGTACATGTCCATTCTAAAAGGCTACGTACGGAACCGTGCGCACCCAGAGGGATCGATGATAGAGGGATATACTACCGAGGAAGTCGTTGAGTGTTGCATTGATTACCTAAAAGAGGGGAAATCAATTGGTTTACCGGTACCTCTACATGAAGGTAGAATATCTGGAAGAGGGACAAAAGGGCAGAAAAGAATCCACGACGATGATTACAAGAAACTAAAAGAAGCTCATTTCACTGTGCTGCAACAGCTCGCGATAGTGGAGCCGTACATAGATCAGCACCTTAAGGAATTACAAGCAATGAATACAGGGCGTTCTGATGCATGGATCATGAAGCGACACAAGGCTGCATTTACTGAATGGTTCAAGAACCTCGGCCTACCAGATGGCGATACTACGGAGGAAAAACTATTAAGAGGTTGGCCGACGGGCCATCAAGTGTTTACACCTCATGGCAAGCATATGATCCGAATGGGTATACATTTTATACCAAAGCGAAGACCAAAGGATTGCATGCCAAAACAAGGCCTTCGAGTAGAGGCAATCGACACAACCGGACAAAAGAGCACATACTATGGATTCATAGAAGAAATATATGAACTGGACTATGGATCCAACATGCGGATTCCATCGTTTCGGTGCCAATGGGTGAAACACCCATCCGGCGTGGTTGTCGACATTTTTGGCTCGACCATCGTCGACCTCGTCAACGTAGGGCACAAGAATGACCCATGGGTACTTGCCGATCGTGCCGCTCAAGTTTTCTATGTGACTGATCCATCTCGTTGAAGAAAGATATAGTTGTCTCTGAAAACAAAAGATTTTGGGAGTTGACGATGTCGAAGATGTTGAGGCATATAATCGCACGAGAAACATGATACTCTTCATGGACTTTACAAACAACATTAAGGTCGCGGAGGCAATGATTGGTGATTCTCCGAAGCCATACATGAGGAATAAGGGAGTAGGGAAGAATGTGAAAGGCTAATCTATATATGTAATTTCAGCACCTTATGATGGATAATGAATTTTTGTATGGATGATTACTGACTCTTTTTGTAATTAGTTCTATGAATATTTTTACATTTAGTTGTGGAAAGAACTAAATATTAAAATGGGCCAAAAGTTTTTCTCTAGCGGCCGGTAAGCAGCCGCTGGGGAAAAGGTTTTTGCTAGCGGCCGAGTAAGACGGCCGCCGTGAAAAAGCCGTCGCCAAAAAGATTTTTGCTAGCGGCCAGGTAATCGGACCGCCAGCGAAAAAGGTTTTTGCTAGTGGCCCGGTAATCCGGCCGCCGTGGAAAAGAATTTTGCTAGCGGCGCTTAGCCGGCCGCCAAAATGGTTTTCACTATATGTATGGGCATGCGGGAGTCTCAATTTTTCCTAAGTCCTGAAGGCGCGAAAACCCTTGAGCCGCCGCCAGGCTGCCAAATTTTTCAGTCGCCGCCTCCTCACCGCCACCGCTCGTCGCCTCCTCCTCACCGCCGTTGGCCGTCCTCACCGCCACCGCCGCCTCCTCCTCACCGCCGCCAGCCCTCCTCACCGTCACCGCCGCCGCAGCCTCCTCACCGTCGCCGCCATCCTCACCGCCACCGCCGCCTCCTCCTCCAGCCGCCGCCAGCCTCGTCACCGCCACCGCCGCCGCCTCCTCACCGCCGTCGCCCACGTCCTCACTGATGGCCGCCTCCTCACAGCAAACTGCGGCCGCCTCCTCACAGCCGCAGCCACCGGCAGCCTCCTCACCGCTGGCGCCACCGGCAGCCTCGTCACCACCGCCGTCTCCTCTTCTTCCTTTGCTCGTCGCCTCCTCCAGGTACCCCTCTCGCACGCGTGGATGATTGATACAGTGGATGATTGATGAGTGGATGAATGAAGAATTCTTCGCATGAGGTGGTTGATATGCTGTAGGTTTTGCTGCTATATTTGCAGGGGCCTTGCTTGATTTTTGTGCTGATTTAAGAAGGTTAATCACAAACAGCATATTCGAAATAAAAGTATAGGCAAATTTCACAAGCCCATGTTTGTGTCCTTTTGTAACACAAAAAACGTGTTATAATCCCATGTTTATGCAATGTAATTTAACACAAAGCCACAGGTTATAGATATAGATTCTAATTCTACAGAAAATTGAATGGACAATTACCAACGGCATATCCAATTATATTGAGGCTTGTAATAATAGATTCAGGAAAGATAATGGTTGAGAGGGCAATGAGTATCCAGTCCTTCAGAACTCCTGCAACTCGGATGGTGACTGCTCCTGTTCTTCCAATAACTAGAAAGATGGATATGTTCAATGCAAATGCAGCAACTGCATTAAAGAAAAATATCCAGTAGTTGAACTGAATTTGAGAAACATCCATTTCTGGCTTTTCAAGTAAAAACCAAGGAACAAACAGGAAGATGAAACTGCAAAACAGAAGAATACATATAAAAAAATGCAGAGTAAAATAGCACAAACCTTTTAGTGACATACAGAATATGCAAAACTTAGTTGTATGGAGACAAAAACAATGCATAATAATCACAGAGGCTACAAAGAAAAACCAGTGAGTGCAAAAGATGAGGCAGCAAATGGTTGTTCCTAAGTCCTAACAAACTATTATCTGCTTCTCAACAAGAAACCACACATTAAGAGTCTTACAGAAAGATGCCACAAACCTCTCGAATGCGCTTGTTGCCTAATCATATGCAATCTAGAAAGGCATATATAAATTTCAAATCTTTTTTTATTATACATTCAAACAATTGAGGTTAAAGCCTACTGCAAATGGAGAGCAGTGTTCTCTCTATTAATGTCATAGGAAAACCAATTGCGTCATAAGTTTTAGTGATTTTTATTTACATGTGTACATTACAATAGCAGATGCATAATAAAGTAGCACTAACTCCTTTTGGTTGTACATATTATATATATCTGAGTCATTAATATCACCGATGGAACCTTAAGAAAATGGCAGTTTACATGCTTTTGTACAAATATTATGTGCAAACTCAAAAATCCTCTTGTTTTTCGTATAAGTGTTCTGTAAGACATTAAGAGAGAAGTCGTCATTTCATTCAACAGTAGTTGGTTGAAGTCATATCAAGCAAGCAGATTTTTCGATATAGTTGCAATACCTGCAAGGGGCTATATAATACAAGCTTGTGATAGGGTTTAGAGTTAACCCCTTCTTTTGAAGGAGGACTGTGTTAGAACCAGCTGAGGGCTTCCGCAAAAATGCCCGTTACTTGGTATAATGTTCCTATGATATTAAAATGAATCTCGCCATATGATGAAACTACGACACCAACACTCGACCAAGACCATGTTCAAGAAAAGATCCCATCTTAATTTGTCGTACCACATAGAGCAGCCATTATAAATGTTGCCACAGCACGCATTACAAAGTAACTCAAATCAGTACCATACCAAAATGATAAATTGATTTACAAAGAGTTGCACGGTAACTCACTCAAGGCCTTGAGCATCTGAATGAAGGCAACTGAAATATACAAGTATGCTGTGTTTCCAAACCTGTAGAAACAATCAAATCAATTAAAGTACAGTTAGAATTTTATGCAAGGGAAACTCATTCTTCATACACTTGATTCCAGATAACTTTACAGGAGAAGTAGCAAATTTCCAATTATAAAAATAAAGTAAATGCTGTATGGGGGCTAATAAAGGAAAGTAATAGTATAATTCACATACTGAGATAAGATTCTAGTGTCACTATTAACAAAAGTAGAGTTTGTATACTGCGGTCCATTTGCAAAAATAACCAAATAAGTTAGAACACATTATACACGCACAGAGCATTCATTTGTCAATTCACATCACAATTACACATAATACCAAAGCTCACAAACCATTCTATTCAAGCTATGGTATACAGGCAAATAGTACATACACAAAAACTAGGTTTGAAAACAAGCTGATGGTAGAACATTATGGCAACTAGTGTTGTTTGTTATGTTGCTCTTTACGATCTGCTTATATGTTAGTAATTTGTATACCTAAATTAGGGGGTTAAGTGCTGGAAAGTCATTTGTTGCTTGCACCTTGAGAGTATCACATTGCTTGCTGTATGTCTTGTGTTGTACTTGTACTTGTACGATCTCCCATGTTTTCATTTGTACTTGTACGAACGCCTCATGAAATTTCCAAGAGGATTACGAAGTTAATGGAATTTTAGTGACCCTTGAAATTTAGCTGAACCATGTATTACACATATTAAGTTGACAGTTATTATTAGTTGAATAGTGTGTGTGGAGAGAATTGCCATTTGTAATAGAACTTGAGAATTTACTCATCGAAAAAATTTATGTTATTCATGATCACGATGACATGCAAATCTGACATTTTTCTCGACACGGTCTTGATATTACTTGAATGTAAAAAGAGTCATCTATACTGATAATATGTATCTATACTACTAGAATGAGAGGGCTCGTTTCTCGATCAGAAACTCTTGAGTTGTAACAAAGCCTTTGATAATTCTAGTGGCACCACCAATTGATCATCGTTGGTTTAGTACTTTGTGGTTTAGTAATTTGTAATTTACACTTAGGACAGTAAAACAATTTCATTCCGAATCTAATATAAACTCACCTTAAAAGGATATCAATGGAAAAACCGACCGAAGCGCAACCCTCGGGTGACAAGGGCAAGCAAACTCCACCAATGGTCGAGGAGGATATTTGCACATAAGTAGTCGCGGAGGAATCATCGCCGTCAAGATCCGCTGAGGAAGGGAGTGGATCGTATCACTCACCAAGTGACCCCCATCCTTCTCCTGCAAGGAAGAAAAAGGGTGGGAGCGACAATGAAGAAGTCGACTCAGACTACATCCCCTGCGAATCGGTGGTATGTAACATATTATATATGATTAGTTCCGATCGTATTAAGTATATATATGGATTATAACCGATGTCACGTGAAATGCAAATATAGAAGAATGCTCCACGCCGATCTAAAAGGAAAGCCCAAGCCGCACCCGAAGCGGAAGCCGAAGCCGGAACGTCGTGCGCGTCTCGCTTCAAGTAAACCCAAGAAAAGAAGGGGCGAGCGAGGGAAGAACATGTTGTTGAAAGAAGTCAGCGTGCCGACGCGGATCGCTGAGAAAGGGAACCCCTATCACCCGAAGATTCATGTTCCAAGTATAGCAACCAATGCGGGCGATAGTTAGGGATATCGTGGAGATCACATGGAAGGATTGGAAGAAAGTTCCCGACACTAGAAAGAACATTGTTGGACGTCGCCGCAAAGCAAGTTTGAGTATCCGCAAGGGACAGACGACGATGCAAAGAAAGGACTATGCACTCAAGACCATGGGCAAGCTATGGCGAAACGGAAAACAGACCTTAACAAGAAATATGTTCGAAGGGACACATGCCGTTCACGGAGTACGGAAAGATAACACCGGCCAGGTGGGATGAGTTCGTTGCCCGAAGACATCGGCGGAGGAAAAGGAGAAGAGCCGAGGATGTCCGAACTAGCGAAGGAATGAATATCCTCATCGTTTGGGATCGACCGGTGCGGTTAAGAAATGGACAAAACAAGATGAAGAGATGGAAAAGGGGAAACCGGTTCCTATGAAAAATCACAACCCACGAACCAGAACGGGTGCGTGCAAGAACACCGGCCTTCACCCGGAGGAGATGTAGTCTTCAAGGATCCAAAGCTCCAGGAGGTAGCTGTCAAGATGAAGAACATCGTCGCGCAAGAAGAGGCCGGGATGTTCGTGCGGATAGAGACCGAGACGAGCTGACCTATGCGTTGGGCAACCCGGAGCACTCTGGCCGTGTTCGGGGAGTATCCTCAAAGACTAGCTGGAAGGATGGATTCAAAGAGGATGCTCATACCTACAAGAAGCGTGATCGCTATAAGGAGGAGATAGAATCCCGGGCTAGGGTAGCATCGTGAGGAATGCCATAGATATTGGAGCCGCATATGATGCACGGTGGTGCCGTTTCGCACTGATCCGAGCTATCCGATAGACGATGTAACGGAGGATACTCCTTGCAAGCTCTTGATTTCGGTCGGCAGGGCAGGAAAGAAAATACAGGTTGCAACTGGGAGGTTCATATCGGGCCGCAGGTTCCATTTCCAAGACATTCCGGATGACTATGCCAAGGTAGAGGTCCGGACGGTCAATGAGGCTCACCGGATGCACGAGATCGACATTCCAACACCCGAGGGGATTGTGTACCTTGGAGATGCCGTTGACCAGTTTGTACTGTGGCACAAGAATGATATTGAACTAGGGTCAACGGATGGAACGGATCGTCCACCAAGGATACCGGTGTCACCGTCTTGTCCACTAAGGGACGAAGAACCGAGAGATCCTCCAGTTTCATCACCTCCGCAATCAGATCATCTAGTTGCATCACCTCCAAGATCAGAGCCTGCTGTTGCGTCACCTCCAATTGAAAAGGAGACAGAAGTACAATCGGGGCTTGAAAAGGATCAATCGAAGTACAAGTACAGAAGTGCCTCCGACAAAGAATCGAGCATGCACAATCAGGGCCTGAGCGGACAATGCCCGATGAACTAGACCCATCGCAACCACAGCCATCGCAACCGGAGGTGTCTAAGGGTGCCGATGTGCAAGTGATGGTAAGGACACACAAGCACAAAGGGAAAAGGGAATCGAAGAAAAGATATATGGTAACGGCATTCCGAGGAAGGGACAAAGATATCAAAGATGCCGATTTTAATGACAGAAAGTTAACAGGCCTCAAGCAAACCATGGAAGATTATCTCAATTATATCAACTCCCCGATGTGCCGCATGAGTTTCGTAATGGCCAACCATTCATCTATGCCCGGCAACTAACGTAAGGTCCGTGGCAACTAAGGAGGTGGCATGAATGGTACATCAGGGCAAGCACCACAACAGGCCTTTCATCGTTCACAGTTGCCGTGTAGGAGAACATCTTTTGGAGCGGGCCATGCCTATTCCAAGTTCATTTCTCCGATATGCATGCCCTCTATTGTCGGAAGAGGCTCGACGCCAATTTGGTCGGCATCTGGTGTCTGTAAGTGCATGACTGAACGTGTCAATAAATCATTGTACCTATGTGCGTACCTAATTTGACCTTACATTTTTTGAAGGATGAATTACGTGGAAGCCGAAGCGATGCGAAAGCCTTTCGGCTACCTAAACCCGTGCCGGATAAGCAAGCCGAACCACACCTACGTGCTAGACGAGAACAAGCTACCGGCACATGTTCAGGCGATGACGCGGCAAGAGAGGGACGCATATATAGAACAAAGGCATCAGGAAAAGATTCTCGATGTTGCTGCTTATGTATCTATAACACTTGAATCTACGCAGGACAAGGAATGCGTTTACTCGCCATACGCCTTTGAGTAAGTCTTCGTATCAACTACGAGTATATACATATAATCACGGCTGGACTAACCATTTCTTTTGCAGCGACCATTGGATAGTATTTCTTCTCTATCCAAAGTACAATGAAGTCGTCGTCTTGGATTCTCTTGATAAAGACAGCAAAACATATCAAGAAATGCTCAGAATTATCGATCTGTAAGTTATATGCATGGACGTTTCTTATTCTTATATATTCTCATGACGTGTTGTTATCTTTGATGAATTTAAATTAATTATCTCTGCAAACAGTGCATATAAAAGGTATTACCAGAAAGGCGGACAACGGAAAAACTCCAAACAACGCATAGTCATCCGCAATAAGTGGCCGGTAAGTAAATTTGGATGCCAAACAGTACTACTTAATTTTTATAAATGCATGTGTTTTTTCTATTTAATTAACTAATATACTTATTGATGTTGAAAGTGTCATAAGCAACCGGTGGGAACCGTACTATGCGGATATTACACCTGCGAATACCTTAGGGTCAATGGGAGATATTGCGCGAATTACGACGATGTAAGTACAAACCGTCAATACTCTTGTTCAGTTAATCGCTAACTTGCATTATTGTGAACAATTTCGTAATTTGTCATGATCTCGATGCAGCTTCCAAAAATTCCCAAGTCTGAAAGGGAGTTCGATGATAAATCCATTGAGAACATACAACGGGACATGTGCTACTTCATCCACCGTGAGTGCGCACATCAGCTTGGGAGGTTTTTCGACCACGATGGAGTTTTGGCCCTGTCGGAGAATGAATGTCTGTCTAACTGGAGCAGGAGTATAATATAGACAGGTTTCACCCGTATGTATATCGGTCGGGTTGTAAGACATTCAACTACTTGTATATCTGGTGTCGTTCCAATATATGTGGTGCTTAGAAATTGTATATATATATATGTATATATTAATCTTCATATATTATTCCGCGTGCATGTATATTAATCATCAATGGCGGCTGCACGAAAGATAACATACTTTATCGATAGCTCGATTAGTTATATCATCTACGTGTGACTCTAAAATACATGAACTAAGGTAAGAAAAAAATAATATATAGTATTGTTTTATTTTTTATAAATATTGCATCTTCGCAGGCGGGCCACGTGTCAAAATAAGGACAATGTCTTATTTTTACTGGCGGGCCATGTGTCTTTTCCAGAAACTGATGGGCTTTTTTCCTAGCGGGCCACGTGTCGTAAAAAGAGTGTAGCCGTCAGAGAAGAATATTTTCGCTGGCGGCTTCCTTAAGCCAGCGGCCAGCGAAGCTATGGCTTCGCTGGCGGCTGACTTGAACTGGCCGCCATAGAAAATGTGGCTTCGCTGGCGGCCGACATAAAGCAATTGCTAGCAAAGATATTTCTTTACTGGCGATGTGTAACCGCTAGCGAAGATCTTGATCTTCACTGGCCTTTGCTTTGTGGCGGCCCCGATTGCCGCCAGCGAAGACCCAAAATGGCCGCCACGAAAAAACTGTTTCCGTAGTAGTGTCGTGCACCGGGTGCTCCCCACACGGCGGCTTGGTGCGCTCGAGGAGGTAGGCATGCCAGAGCTTGTAGCTGCTCGGGAGGGCGCGCACCGCGCGCTCGTAGATGATGGCGCGCTCCTGGAGGGGCGCGGTGGCGCGGGCCGTGAGGTACCGCCGCCACGGGTGGATGCTGAGCGGGTCACGCAGGACGTCCTCCTCGTATGGCAGGTCGGCCTCCGACGGCAGGACCAGCGCCACGGCATCGCGACGATGGCGGCGGCCATTACCTGCGCTGCGCGTGCATACATTTCCCGCTGTCTACGGCGAGGTCTCAAACTCCCTCGATCCATGTACCGCGGAGGAACTATGGGGATCCGACTCCGAATCGTTAGCGGCGTCGGGCGTCAGCGATACTGGTGATTCTGATTACGTGTGGCCATGGGAGTTCGACACGGAATTCCCTGAAAATTCATTTGGAGCGTGCACACACACCCTGTTCCTTGTTACTAGAAGGGGCAGTGAACCGAAACTACAGCTCTGAAACTAAGGGCTTTAGGTAGAATGCCAAGTGCCTCTAGCCTCTCCTTGTTTATGTCATAGATCTTTGTCGATGTAAAAACACGACAGCCTGAGAGTTCTGCTTAGTTTCAGTGCAGGTCCAAAACATCGATGAAATACGGACATGTCAGTTGATTTGAAATTATAATAAATGTTAGAAGACGATATGTCGTATCGTGGTGACCTAGCTGATGTGAACAAGTCAAATCGGTCGTAAGGTAAAGGATACTGTTTATGAATTAGATTTAGATTAGATATAATCATAAACACTTCTTATGTAATAGAATCAATCCTATAGGTCGAATTTAATCGATACATCATAAGATTGATATTATTAAAGTCAATTGTTATACAATTATATGATCTAAATAACTAGTTAATGGACAGATGTTGAAGATTAAACGAAAACAATCATGATCGGCTATAGATATAAATAACATATAATAATTAATTTAATTTTTCTCTTAGTTTCAAACAATTACGATAGATCGAACTTGTCCAAGACAATATTAATTACTTATAACCAAGATCATATAAATTAATAATCATAGAAAATTATATCATGGCCGATGGACTAGCTCGAACGATTAGATAGTATATCGGCTAAAACTCCGATATAACCTTCTCTTAATTAAATCCACTAAACAGGTTATAACCTCAACATATCAGACCAAACCAAGACAGTGCGAGACTGATAACAAACTTAGTAGATTTAAAGAATTAATAAACTTAAATAAGATGAGAGATATAACCAGTTAAGCAAAATAAAGCATGTAACTTAGAACAAAATAGTTATACCAGGTAAGATCGGCTAAAACCCCAATACTACCCCTATTTCTAATCCAAGAGCAAGTTAGTTGTTACAATTTCAATCACGACTGAGTAGGTCAAACTCAACCGATTTAGCACTAAGTATGAAAGAAAAGGTAAGGTCTAATCAATCCTTTGATTATTTTTCAGGATGGCAGATACACTAAGCAATCTAAACCGTCGAGAACAATTTAACCGATATTAGTAAACCCTAAATGAGCTAGTCGATACGAGTAAATAGCACTAACGACTTAGATTAAATAATGTATATGATAACTTAACGCTTGTATTGACCGGGATAGAGTGTCGAACTCAACCGATGGAAGTCGCAGCCCCACCGATATAAGCAACTACAGACGAAACTCACCTCTTGCTGGAGATCGAACCTAACCGATGCAGCCTAACTTGAAACAAGAACTCGTCGAGAGAAAAACCTAGAAAAACTAGGGGTGGTGATGCGCCAAAAGTTTTATTGAACTACAAAACCATGGGTGTACATATTTATACCCATGAGCATAAACAAATCCATATCAGACATGACATAGATTTTGTAACGATAAAATTACAAATCCAAACCGGACTCAACTTAATCTTTCCTAAAATTACGAAAGAAAAATAATTAAACCTGCCTAATTAATAAATAAATCTTCATGTCGCTTCCTACCCGAATCTAATCCCCTTTTAGTGATATCCTTGGTTTCATCAATCGAATCCGACAAGAACTCAAACTCCTATTACATATCGGCAATCGCGAGCTGATATCCCTTTGCCAATGCCATCTGTCGATACGCTCCCAGCCGATACAATCCTATTTCTGGCAACTAAAATCACGCCATCAATTTCGCTTCGCAACCGCTCTTTCTTTAACGGAATATGCCAAATATTGTCGTTAACAAATGTCCTCCAATTCCCTAGCATGGATAAACATGCTCCGAAATTATTCTTGTATGACCCATTTAGCTCTATTAGCCTATTAGGTCATCGGCCCACTCAGCCCGATACACCTTTTGATATATCCACCATCATAAATACTCATGGTAACGTCGGTAATCCTTGCATTGTCCAAATCTTTCTCCACCCTCCACGCCGGCAAACCAATCTTCTCTCTCCTCAACTCCGGTAACCACACCAAGCTACTAAAGTCTTCATCAAAGAACTCCATCTTCGATTCCAATGGTGACCCTCACAGAAATTCCTGAGGTACGCAAATCCGCAATATATTTTTGTTTTCTTCAATCCCCGCATTTGTCTCAGATTGATCTTTGTCTGCTCTTCGTGTTCATCAAGCTCTTCGTTACCATGTCTTTTACTGTAGCACTTGAAGAACCAGATCGCCATCCTCATGCTCGACCAACCTCCTTTTTGCTTCTTGGAACCAATGGGAAACGAAGATCCTAAGAGCATATGCAACAGCTGCCCAATACCCTCTAAAATTCCTATTTTTAATTAATTTGAATGAAATTTATCTTTCAATAGATTGCCTATCTCATTCCAAAAAAAATTGGTTCCCTTTCCCATCATTCTCGTTCTTCACAAATAGCTAACCGAGTCTGGCGCCCAATATCAATTTCGCGCCATTGCGCTTCTTCCCGCGCGCACGTTTTTGGTGTCGCACGTCTGTCCTGCTCATCCCCCACCGTCGCATCCTCCCCCGCCTCCTCTACCATCGCCGCCCCTTCTCGACCCCTCCTCGTACAGGGCCGTCGCATCCTCCACCGCCGCAGCCTCTCCCCGTCGCCTCCTCGTACCGACGTCGCTGCGCTCCTCCCCCTCCCTTTCCTTCCCACCGCCGCATCCTCTCCCGCCGCCGCATCATCCTATAGCGCCGCCAAAATCAGGCCCAAAGCAATTTTAAATTTATAGGAAACCAGATTTTAAGACTTCTGTTGGATGAGAGATGATATATTGGAAATTAAATCTTTTTAGGAATGACTAAAAACATAATTATTAGGAATTTATTTAGTCATTTCTGTTGCATGTGCTCTACCGCCTTCATCAATACATGCATGCATGCATGCACAATAAAATAGGATAGCTCTGGTTTTGGATAGAAGTGAATATTGGCTATTATCTCGAACTAACTAATCTCCTGTACACGAGCGGGTAGGTTGCAGTTGGGATAACAAGGAAACAGAGAAATATCAGGGATTTGTTACTAGCATGCAGCGATGAAAAAAATATTTATATATACTCGGAACACGCAAACAAGAAATCGATCTAGAGCGCTGGTGAACAAACGGATCAAGGCGGCGGCGCGGCACAGCACAAGACAGCAGCAACAAAAGAATTGCACTGCTCCCACGGCAAAATCGCACGCAGCGACACAGCAACCACCGCCAGGTTGGGAGCAACACGATGACTGCGACGGCTCTAGACCGACGTGGTAAACACTTTGAAACTCAAACCAGGACTAAACTAAGCTAACTAGCACTCTGATGCGACGATGAACTAACACTCAGTAAAGCAAAAGTGAATGAAAATTGCAAAACTCAAAACTAAGGTTCGGTGAAGAGAAAAGTGGTATGGCTGTATGGTGGATGATGGGTAGATTAAATAAAACTATAAAACTAGACATCCTCGCCAGGCAACGGAGGCGATACCAATTCATGATGCTCTCTCTCGTGGCCCGATCTTCTGATAAGAGTTATCATAACTCTTGCTTTGATTGAGTGTGACGTTTGCGACGTGGCCAACCAAAACAAGTTCAGGACACCGTACAATCGCTACACCACAAACGATGTCGTACCAACCGTGATGTGTGGTTGATGATCGCTACAATGGAAATGAAAGAACACTACAAGAACAAGGTAATATTGCGAATAGGTATTAAGCACAAAGAAATAGTTGTGATTGAAATAGCAGATCTAATCGATCCGACAAATCAACACACCAACTATTAGAGGCTCTAAATCTATAGTCATCGACTAGTCGAGCGAGGACTAAAGACAAGGTGAATGGCACTTGGCAAAATTCAACTAAATAAAACCCAATTGTTCTAGAGGGTGTACATAGACATTTATAGAGGAAAATAGAGCTAGGGTTAGTGTTAACGGTCAAATTTGGTAACCAAATCCCTAAGTTCGAGGTTGGATTTAAAGCGGAATCGGATTGGAAAAGTGATATGCGGGGAAAACAGAGACCACATTGGTCACGATTAAATCGGCTGGGAGGCCAGTCGGCTGAGGCCGAATCGGATAGGAAGAGCCGATAGCCGATTCTGATTCAGAGAAGATGGAACTGTTTCCGATAAAGAAGCTTGAAGATAAAAGGAAGATTCGGTTCCCAAATGTTTGTTAAGATATTGTCATCTATGGATAGAGTCATGTAACATCAATTGTATCTGTAAAATAGGGTTTTTGTTTAGATATTCCTTTTGTGATACGACATTGGGGCTGTATCCCAAGATATTGTCGTATTTTAAATAGTAGGTTAGATAGAAACCGTGTCTTACACGGATAGTGTTATGCCTGGGTATAAATAAGACCCGAGGGCTCTTTGTAAACAACAATATACATCAATACAAACTCGACGCATCGCCAACCTTTTCTTTTAGACGAGTTCTTGATCCCGCTTCGGGCTGCATCGATCTCGACCCCCGAATAAGGTAAATGCTTGTCATTAGCAGTTTGTATCGTCAAATCTAGTGCTTACATCGCCATGATAGTCTAAATTTAATGTCATAGAGTGCACAATTTATCATATACGACATATAATCTAGGGTAATATCTAGATCTATCTTGTCATCGACTCGTTTATCTCGGGGGACAGTAGCCGATAAAGCTAGATCTAGATGTTAAATTAGTTTATATGTTGTATCTACCGTATCGAGGGGTTTACATCGGTCCATATAGATCTAGTACTTCTTTTATACTTAATGCTGCATATCATGAACTATTAAGTCACTTTTAGAATTATTAAGATCTATTCGACTGGATGTTTATGATTAGAGACAGTGCCGGAGTTTCAGCCGGCCTTACTTGTTTTAATTATCTTTTAGCATTATTTACTATTAGATATATTAAAGTTGTCTCTTATATTAAGATCTCAATCTGTTTAAATGCCTTAAGCCAGTATCAATCTGTTGGTACCAGTCGATAGTCGATTGATCTAAGTTTAACGTATTTAGGTTAGATTGGTATCTTTTCATAAGATGTACCGAAGTACTAGCCGATTCACGTTAGAACTACAGCATCGGCTAGGTTATAAGCACATATATTTTTTGTCTTGAGGTATATTTAGATTAAGTGATTTATACTGTCTCGGCACAGCCGATCTATCCCAGTCACTTAGTTTAAATACGCTTCGGGATAGCAATTATATGTATTGGTTCCCTAAGCCGATCCGGTAGGATCTAACTTTAACCTTAATGCACATATCTATTTATTTTTTATTGGTTGGCGTATCAAACCAATTGACATGCCTAGTTCATCACAGGTAGCCAAGGACGGACCTGCATTGAAGTTAAGCAGATCTCCTATGCCAGCGCGTGGGAAAGATTTCTCATCAACAGTTAGGTGATGGTTCGTGAAGTGGTGAGAGACACTTTTGAGATGGGCCAAGTTCGGTTTTAGCAATAGTATTGTCTTGTTTTGACGATTCCCGTTGACTCAGGATGAATTTGGATATGAGACCAGATGCGTTTGAAAGGTGACGATATAAAATTTTTAACAAGTCCAAAATCACCCAAATCGAAGTTAGCATGAAGCCGTTAGGTCCATTTGAAGTCAGTGTTGTCTCTGGAGACTGAACTAGACTTCGAGTTGTCATTTTAACTTGTGGAGTTATGCGCGTATCCGATGAAGTGATGTCCTCATCATCTAACATAGAAACACACCACTGCAGCCTTTCCTTTTTATTTGCTTCCTTCAAGTAAGGCTTTAGCGAGTTAGAGTGACGTCGTATCAGCCTTCTTTGAACCATCTATGTAATGTGTTTTTCAAAACACCAAGGGATTGTGCTAGTGACCGGATATGGCTCCTTTGATGCAATGGAACAGCTGCAATAACTGACAAGTCTATTTTGACCTTCTTGCGCCCAGAGTTCCCATGCTTCCTTGAGTCAACATTCATTGGTATTCCTGTTCATGGCAAATCTTTGCTCTCTTCCAAATACATTGGACTGTACGGATGCTAACATGGAACTCTTGAGCAACTACACGTGTGGTGTGTTTTTTCTAATTTTCCATCTGTACTTTTCTGAAGCACCAATTGATGCCTCGCCTTTGTATGTTTGTCAAATCTTTTGACAAACTTGCTCATTTTCATTTGCATGTTCTTCTTGATCGTCATCTGAATCGGGCAACTCCTCTGTATCAAAGACAACATTGACAGCTTTGGCGTACACTCCGTAGTCCTGAAGATCATCCTCCAAGGCTTCCAGCTCAAATTGCAATGCGCCAAGATCATCTACAAAAAATTTGACACGGTAAGTTAATGTGGGTTAATAAGATTGCGTACATTTATTCAATCTCATGAAATCAACGCTGTAATATGTCCCTAACTTCTAAAAAATCATGAGTTTACCTAGTTCAGTTTCTTTTTGTTCCTCATTTACGTGTGCACTCACATGCAGGTCATGCGCCACACGGTGCTGTACATTGTCTGTCGAAATACTTGCCGGTTAGTACACTTGTAAATATGTCACTACTCATGCTGTCATGCACACTATAACCTACACACCCTTAAGACACACTTGGTTTACAATTGAAAGTGTACCTGTATGTGTGTAATATTAGTGGGTACCAAGATTTGTATCATAGATAGTGGAGTTATGCATCCTAGAACCATACCACCAGTGCTTCTCCAAAAGTATATTTATTTTGATGTGTATACCACTAGTGCTTCTCCAAAAGTATAGTTTAGTGCAAACTTTTCATTCACATTTGTTGCATCCTATGGTCCATATTTTTCTGGTGAGGTGGCTTAATGAAGTTACAATTTGGGTTTCACTTTTCACTTATAGATATATGCAATCAGAGAATGCTTTTTCGAGCCTTTGCTATGGAAATATATATTTGACAGTGCAAAAATGTTGTTGTTTTAATAATACAGCCATAAGGATAGACAAGTCTGTTGAATTGGTGTAGTCAACTTTGCCTTGGAAAATAAAGCCTTCAAGCAAAGGATGAAAAGCAATTTACTTACCTTGATGCATTTGTTCTTCTTCTTTAGCCTCAATGTTGAGATCAAAAGGATGCAGGTTGAGATCAAGAAAACCTCCATGTTCCTATCCATCAACTCGAAGAAGGTTATCTCCAAGGACAAAAGCAGGTCTTTCATCTTTTTCCATATCAGCTTCTCCATTGAGATCAGGCAAAACCCCTCCATTTCCTTCCTTTGCCGGTAATAAATTTAGATCTATGATCTTTTGGATGTGTGTGGTTTTCAGTTGGATATGTAGTTGATGAAATGGAATGAGATGGATGACTCCTTCAGGATTTATAGCAAATGGAGAGGCACTCCTGGGTGCCAAACCTTACTTCATGGTTGATTTAAATTTTTGAATATGTTAATGATGGCTTTGCCCTGTGTCAATTTTGTGGCTAAGGCGCCAATTTAGATACCACGTGGTAACACGTGGCAATAAGTTGTGGTTACTTCATTAATTCGGCCGCGTTCGGCTGGTTTACCAGCCACCAGCCGAACAGTGTTTTTCTCTCACAAAAAATCCGCCCACCAACCAGCCAAACAGTACTTTTCTCTCACAACAAATCAGCACTAGCCAGCCCAACCAGCCAGCCGAACGGGCCCTTCATTAGCAACCAGGAAACATTCTCTAGAATATTCCGAGTACATGTACACATACTGAGAGACTGTTCCGTATTTTAGTAGTACTAAAGATTAGTCCTTGGGTTAAATATTTTAGTCTCTGTCTGTTTGGTTGTAGGGACTAAAAAAACTAAAGGTGGTTAATTACATTGTATAAAGACCATGTTACCCCTGGAGCCCATCGAAAATGGTATCCGCCGCCAGATGTAGGAATGTTCGACGGCGCTTGTGAGAAACCGAAGTCATTGCCAGCGGCCGAATGATGTGTGCGGGCTTGGGAAAAAATCGTAGCGGTCGTCCTCGTTGCCGGCCATTTCTTAGTTGCGGAAAGTGTGTCCACTGCAAAAATTCATCCATTTCCCCAAGAAAATCAACAAACAACATTCAAGCAAACAGATCAAGGAAGTAAGAAAAGGAAAGGCAAACATCAGTGTGCGGTGGTGTGGGACCTGGGCAAGCAGTGCATGGCGGCGACGCTGGACTAAGAACCCGGCGGCTCGGGGCAGGACCGGCAGCGGCTCGGGCATGAGACCGCGGTGGCGCTGAGCGTGAGACCGGCGGCGGCGCGGGCGCGGGACCGATGGTGACGCGGGAGAGAGCGGGACCGGTGGCGGCACGGGGTGAGGTCCGTACGTTTTGCGGAAGAGAGCCTGCCGATTTGCGGGAGAGATACTAGGGATTTACGGCGTTATGCGGAGGGCATCCAGTGAAAAAAATATTTTTAGTCCCAATAAATACCTCCATTAAAAACTAATGAACTAAAATCATTTTAATCCCTTCTATTTGATATTTTAGGAACTAAAAGAGACTGGGACTAATGGTTTTAGTTCCTCAACCAAACAACCCCTAAAAATGACAGCTGAATCAAATCTTAGGGATAATTTAGTCATTTTTCCTTGAAGCTAATTATGGCTGACAACCTTAAAACGTCACCCTTTTTGGGACGGAGAAGTAGTATGGTAAGGTATTAATATCTCTAAATATTAATTAGATATGTTTGATTTGTTAAAAGTTTTTTCCTCATCTCTAGTTAATTCAACTTATCCTGGAGGTTGGCAACTTGCAAATCCCACCGAAAGTTAGAAACGGTCTATCAGGCTTTTTAATACATCATCTACTGTTTTGCAAACTTTTCCACACTATTCGAATCGCTTTCACTATTACGCCCATTGTGCAACTGGTGGTACAATTTAAAACCTCCGTAAACAGTAGCAATTTGGCGGGTAGCTGAGTACATTAGGCTAAGCCACGTGCCAACGTGGGATCCATAAATATCAACCCCAGCAGCGGGGACACCAAAAAGCGCAAAAGCTCCCCCAAGATATTTTCGCCTGACTCGTTGCAATGCGCGGTTATTGATACATGGCTGGGACGCCGCGACGTCACCGCTCCAACCAACGAACCCGTCCGACGTCGTCCTCGTCCTCCCCGCGCCGTCTCATCCGCCTTTAATGGCGGCTTTTATCCCCCGCGACCGCGACCGCGGAGCCAAACGACGGACGACGCGGCCGTGTCCGTGTCCGCGCCAGCCAAGCGTAGCCCTTCCTGCGACGGGCGCGCGCGAGCGAGCGAGTGGTTGGGTAGCGACGAGCCAGCCAACCGACGAGGAGGGAATCGACGCCCCAATTCGCGCGACCTCGGCGGGCGGCTTGCGCCCACACGTTTCTCTCCTCCTCCTCACTTTTTATTCCGCGGGGAGGGGAGGGGATAGATTCAGCTGGGCTGGTGGTGATTGGGACGGCGCCGGTGTGCGAAAGGAGTGGGGCTGAGCGCTCCGATCCGCTCTTGGCTGTGGAGCGAGCTGCTGCTGGTGCTGGGCGCTGCGGACAGGACAGGTGCCGCAGCCGCGCCGGCTACTTGCGTCGGGGGCGCTTACCTTTTTATTGTGTCTTTCTCGTTCTGGACCAGGAGGAGCTAGCGGCGAGCGAAGGGCCTTGCTTGGTTTTTTGCTGCCTGTTCTTGGTTGGTTTGCTCTCGCCGTGTTTGGTGGTTGCTCGCGGTGGAGACGCTCGGATCGAATTTTGGCGGCGGCGAAGGAGGCGAGGGGTTTCTCAGGTAATTGAAATGTTCCTGCTGGTTGTTGCTTGTGCAGTTGTGCACTTGTGCTGATTTGCTATCCTACTTTGTGGTAAACTGGTAACTGAAAAGTCCCTTGTTTGGGGTGGTTGTAGACTTTACCAGAAGCTTGATGGATCCTCTTAACTTATTAAGATGGCAGGAAAATATCTTTCTTTTGTTGCGATTTCCCTGCTTCACGCAACTAGTAAAGACTTTCTAGTTTCTCCTCTCATTATAATGATTTCTTGTTGAGCGGCAAGAAGGTGTTTCTTGATCATTTCTGTTATCTTGGCCCGGCCAGAAAAATCATTTCTGTCCTTTTGTTCATGGAGCAAATTAGCAATTATGGAGATCTCACGTCAGGAGGAAGTATCAAGGTGAAGAAATAGATACCCAAAATATAAAATCTGTAGCTAGATGTAGAGTTTACTGTTCACTGTGTGGTAGCATAACAGAAGTTGGGCAACAAGTTGATCATGGATGCAGGCTGCCTCGCAAGTCGCAAATAATAGCAAGCACCTCTATCGGATCTCATTCATATTCTTTTGGAATGTGGTGAAAAGTTCTATCATGTCTTGCTGGCGACGAGTCTTTGGTGGAAGTAGGCAAGTAGCTGATTGTACTCTATGATTTAGCTAGTCATTTTGCTCTCTTTTTTTTTTACTTAAGCTAGTAGAACACCTTTCAGCATCTTTTGAGAGTACATTCTTTTTCCGTGTTTTTGGGAGTAAAATCTTTGTTCTTGCATTTTCTGTATTAGTTAGTGTTAACTTTTATTTACTCCCATGTTCCATATTGCAAGGTGTTTAAGTTTGGTCTTAAATCAAACTTCTCTAACTTTGACCAAATTTACAGAAATATGCACCAATATCTACAACAACAAATTAGTTTCATTAAAATTCACTGCGAAATATATCTTGACAGTGGATTTGTTTGGTATTCTAGATGTTAACTATTTTTCTGTTTGTTTAGAAATCAGTTTATTTTGTACTGTACTGTTAGGCGGTCTCACGAGGTTAGATTTGTCTCTTCATAGTTGTACTGTTGCGATACTCCATCCTCTATTTAGTGGTTTCACTGGGCATAATTGATCTTTATTACATTCCACAAATTAAATTCATTTCTAACAAATGTTTTCTTTTTGCAGAATCTTAAGCCAAATCTTTAAAGCCGACAATGCCAGAGTCTTCTGCCAACAGATTTGGTAAGAAAGTAGACTTAGAAGTTCTGCCAAGCAGAAATGACGTTGGAGAATCATCTTACCACAAGCATTCCCTATGGATGGCACACTGGGCCAGATCAAGCATCAGTCCAGAACCTCAAAATGGCCAGAGCTTTAGTCCACTCAAGGAAACTGACGATGTTGGCTATTCAAAGGATTGTGGGGCTTTACCTTTTGAGCTCATGAAAGCTAGAGTAGCTGAAAGGTTGATGGTGGGAATGAGCCATGGAGGTGCCTCTGCAGGAAATACTCGGCAATTCAGTACTAATATGTGGGGTGTAGCACGTGATGTTTGCCAAGAAGTTCGATGCAAGAATGTTGATCAGATGGGTAGCTCCTTTGAAAGTTCTGTGATGCAGAAAAATGTGAACTTATATGCTGCTAAGACAGTGGTTTCTGAAAGATATTCTGTTCATAAGATATCAGATATATCAGTGGATTCTCGTAAACTTTGTGGCACTGAAAATCTGAGTTCAGAGTGGAATCATTTTCCAATGTTTGAAATCAACAGGAAAATCGACAGTATTCTTAACCCAAGGCGATCTGCGTTGGTCACATCATCTGAAAAGATTTTTGTACCACAAAAATCTGTGAAGATAAATATGTCTACGTCTAATGTGATGTCATTTTCATCAAAGGAATATCAGTTGCACACACATCAGGTAACTGATGAGAATAGGCAATGCAAATCTGCAAGGGGCATGCTATCTCATCTTGATAATTACACTGGTCTCAATTCTGACCATGCAGGGAAAAAGCTGAAAGGCCATTTATCAATTGAAGAACCATGCTCTTGCAGCAAGGATGACACCGACTCATCATGTTCATTAGCAGACGAGCACCGTGCTAGCCATTATATCCCAAATTCAAAGAAGTCACCTCATCGGTCTTGCAAGAACAGTTTTGTGTATTCAGCAAGCAAAATGGAAAATCAAATTGTTGAAGGTTCTTTGCTGGAACATAAATCAGAAGTTTATGGAGCATGCAAAAAACAACAGCATTTAGAGGGAGTTGTGTTCCATGAGTCCGCACTGCATAGAGAACATGAAATCAAGCCAGTTAAAACTACTGCCATTACCAACGAGGGTGATGTGGACACTAATGGCCGCCATGTGGTCTTTGCTAATTTGTTACAAAGTGATCAGCAGTATCTGAATAAACACACAGTAGATTCTGTAGTGAATTTGACAGAATCCTGCAAGACACCTGATGCAATTGATAGTGCAATGATACTGAAGAGCAAGGACGAATCCCTGGCCCAAGAAAACAGAACAAACAACAAATTGACAGATAACAAACGAAAGGGTCCCTGCTTATTTGAAATGTTTACACAGCCTATGAAATCAAATGTCAAATGTTCCATAGATCGAACATCTTCAGGGAAATCTTGTGGTAACATGGCCAGTGGTTTATTGGGAGCACAGAAACAGTTTTCAACTAAAACTGATACTTTTTATGGTGAAGCTCACCATGCATCAAAATCTACAGCAGGTGAGACTTGCTATTACAATCTAGTCTCAGGTAGTGTTCTTTTCTCATTAAGATTAAGATTTTTCCTTGGTTTCCATTAGCACGTTTTTCAAACTGCTAAACAGTATGTTTCGTACAAAAACTTTCTACATAAAAGTTGCTATAAAAAATCAAATAAATCCATTTTCAAGTTTTTAATAATTAAAACTCAATTAATCATGTGTTAATGACTCATCTCGTTTTACGTGTGCTCTTAATCTTCATCCTTGACTCAGATTCGAAAGGGACCTCAGTTAAGACTTTCTTTTTTTGCGGAAAGTCTTAGTTAATACTTTGAGCCATCCCCCCCTGGCACACCTGGATGGTGAAAAGCCAAAAACCATTTTCTCCAGGTTATTTGTGTCACAAGGTGCTACTTGTTAATGTCAAGATGCAGTCTAATTCAAATGAAGAATATATTGTAATGGCTTTAATCAAATATTAAATGATATGATTGTTATGTTTTGTTTTGTAGGATTTGCTTCAGCATCAATGCAAAAGGTATTAGCACTCCACAAGTCCACATTACATTTTATATCAGCTTAGTTTATGCAACTATAAACAAGTTCAGGTGATCAGTGAAAAATATCATGTGGGAAAGCATGAAATTTTTTAAAATCCATTAAGAGAATGTGTCGTACTTTGTATGTGCCTGCAACATAAATCAACATTCCAATGTCTACCTTCAAGAATACAACTCAATTTGCTTAATCGCAAGTTAATCAACTTATTCTATTTCAGAGTTTCAAAGCATTGCAGACTCACAAGTGTGTTGCCTTTATGGATGTTGCAGTTTCTTGTCATGAAATAACCTAAAGTCCTAAACTAGGTCGATAGGATCAGAAAGCCAGTTATACAACTTATACTCTCCAACGGTTTTGTCAGAATCTGAACATATGTAGATGTGTTGATGCACAACATATCCGAACCTTTATACTCTTTTTTATATGTTATCAATATGTAACAATTTTTCCACAGGACTCCAGTTATCCATTCTCTGCAAAAACTGAACAGTTAGTGACTTCATCAGTTAGAGGAGTATCAAGCGGCAGTAAAGGAAATGAAGCAGTCAACGGGAGTGCAGAACACCACGACTTCTATCCAAAAGGAACTTGTGCCAACAATCAAGAATGGAGCATGTCAAAAACATCAAGCATGAACTTAGATTTAGTTCTTTTCCAAATAAGCGGACTGAAAAATCCAAATCCTAATGCTTTAAATGAGTCACCAGCATGTCCAGATCCAAGTGAGAAGTGGCTGAAACGCCTGCAACATGATACCTCAGACTCTCATGTTCCTTGTTCCAAGAAACCGAAGGTTGGAGATGGTCCATTGGCTGGAGGAACATGTACTGTGTTTGGTCAAGTGTTTGACTGTGACAGCGACAGTACTGGCATGATCAAGCATGTGAAGAACAAATTAATGTGTAAAGGACTCACTGACCAACAAAGCCAAGAAGGTTCTCCTATGCCAGCAAAAAATCTTAATCGTTGGATAGGAAGATGGTGCCGAGGAGGCACTCCTGTTTATCATGGAACTTCAAATCTAGTAAGACAGGAAGCCAAGTCTGACATGCCACCTGATGATCTTGAAGGTCAGTTTCCAAGCATCGCGGCAATGGCGATGATGGGGCGTGTAATGAACAAGCTCCGGCCATGTGAACTTCAGAAGAGAGGTCCCTCTGTAGTCTGGAGGACAGAGGGGCTGTAAAATTTGCATGGTGCCTGTTTTGCTGGCCATCAGCTATCATGTAAAGTCTTCAAATTCTGCAGGTAGGGGGTAATTTAGTAAACGCAATATGTGATTATCATTTTTCAAAAGAGAAAGTACGTGTGTTTTTATCAATCATAGCATGATGATAGGTTAATTGTTCAGTGATTCTCTTTTGCCCTATCTATCCTGACTCCTGAAGGGCACCCTACTTTTTGTATACAAATAATTCGATGAGCTGGCCTCGCACATGAATTTGCTTCTGTTGCTATTTGCAATTCAGTTAGTATTTACAAGATTGGTTAACCTGGGTCAATTTAGGTGGTTCAAATGCATTTCCACTAAGAAAACCAAACAGAGTAGAGAAGGAACATCTATACATACCTCACCTTAACATGTGTGCGATTTGTACTTGTACACATGATTTTTTGAGAACAAGACACGCTGCCGCTGTAGTTAGTCTGCAAGCGGCGTGATCAATCGGATGACAAGGTCGACGGCATCACGGCAAGGGCATCGTCACCTCTATGGAGGGGCACCGCGCGGCGCCAAGCCCCTCACGTGAGTGCATCTCATCTGCGGCCGGTGGCTGGTAGATCGCCAGTGCGAGGACAGGTCGCTGATGGCCAGCTCATCGGCAGCTGGATGATGGATCCATCATCTGCTGCGCATACATGAAGACGGGAGGGGGCAGGTCGCCCGTCGGTCGCGAACTGCGTGTGGAGAAGGGTCTTACGATCTCGCCTCGATCGGCCAGTGAAATTCGAGCACGAAGGACTAAGGACTAAGGAGACGTCGCTTTTTTCGCGACAGCATTTCACACACCAGAGAAAAGTGCGATGAGCTAACTGTGTTCACGAGGTTACGAGGTTGATGGTGATGACCACGGCCATTGGGGCGGATCACGTTTGTAAAGCGAGCTTGGTGTTGGTGGTGACGGTGCAAATGCGCAGGTACCAGGTAGGTGCTACCTGCTATCTCTGGCTGGAACAGAGGAGGGTGCAACCGTAGGTTCGTCGTCGAGCACCATCGCTCAAGGGGATCTGATGTGTAAATCTTATCTGTATTTTTTGGTTAATTGAATCAATGCCGTTAGAATTTGTCATTTTGAAAAAAATGTCATTACTTTTCGTGATATTGGATATGTACCACTAAAAATTTACAAAATTTGAACCGTGTCACTCTGTCACTATTTCTGTCAACATCTTTGTCAGCTCCAACTCTGGCGAGAGCCTCAGTTTCTTCTCCAACTCAGGCAAATCTCTTGCGATGCTCAGACTCGTAGATGATGATGCAGAGGGGGATTTCTCTGGCTGCGGCGATGCAAATTTGATGATGGCGCGAGCTCAGCACCAGGTGGGGGAGGTAGAGCTGGAGGCGAGCGCCAGTCATCGCCTCTAGAAGCTGCAACCGATAGTCCCCTCCAGGTCCACCGCTAGTCATAGTACATAGTTTAGATGCAAGTTGAACGGTTCAGTACAGACATACTACTATATAAAAAAAGATCAATCATAGCTACGAATTTGGACACGAGTGATTTTTCATGGGACGGAGGGATAGTTTAGATGTAACATGGACTGATGGACATAGTTGTTCATTACACACAGTTTAGATGCAACTTAGACAGTTCATTACACATAGTTTAAATACAATTTGTAAATTAAATCAACAAGTTCCGGTCGGACGAAAATTATCCGAACCACTTTCATCCCTAGTCGCAGGCAGAAGATGTACATGCTATCTCTACCGGAGGCCAGGAGCAGTGGAGAACGAAAACATCCATACAATTATTGAAAAAAAGGCTATGTTTATTTCAAACGCCTGCGAATACGCATGGTTCGTAGCTTAATTTGGTTCAAACGTTCCCCTGCAACTTGGCGCCGTAACCAGACGTCCTGTCTCTGAAGCGATCCCACAGCATGACGCCGCCGTAGTTCGCCGCCGCGCCCTTCAACGCTGGCAGCACCTGCGACAGCAGCGTGTCCGAATCGATGTAGCCCCCGTTCGCCGCATCAGGCGCCGCCGGGAGCCCCAGGAAGACGTCCGCAGGCGCCGGCACGGCGCTCGTCCACCGCGCCCACGAGGCCTGCAGCGCGCTCGCGTCGCCATCGGTGTACTGGCACTGCGCCAGTGGGTTGTTGTAGAACTGCACCCACACGTGGCTGAACACCCCGGTCTTGATCGCTGCATCGAGGTGCTCGTCGGGGTACGGGCACTGCGGCGCCGCCGTGAGCAGGCACCCGCCGGCGCTGTTGCACCTCGACGCGATGGCCGTCGCCAGCTCGTCGTAGTGGGCGCCGTCGCCCTGCTCTATGTCGAAGTCGATGCCGTCGAGCACCGCATCGCCGAGGGGGCGGGATGGCGAGCTGCCGCCGAGGAAGTTGTCCCACAGGTAGTCGGCGACGCCGCTCGCGTCGTCGGCCGAGGCGAGGGAGTACTGCCCGGCGCCGCCGCCGAGGGAGAGGAGCACCTTCACGCCGCTCTGCTGGCAGGAGCTGATCTCGGAGCTGAGCGACGTGCAGGTCCCGGCGTCCGGATTGCAGTGGCCAGCCAGGTTGAGGCCCGGGGTGCGGCTGTCTCCGAAGACGTTGAGGAAGCCGATGTTGACGAAGTTGTACAGGCCGGTGGCGCATGTCTCAGCGAGGCTGCCATCCCCGTTGTTCTGGCCCCAGTAGACGGCCACCTGGCCGGCGTTGGAGACGGCGGCGAAGGCGGCCAAGAAGGAGACGGCGAGCAAGATCCGAGAAGAACAGCAGAGTTTTTTAGCCATTTCTAGCTCCGTCTTGCACCTTATGTTTGTGTGTTTGATTACTTGGATTTGTTTACGTTTGGGTTGGCAACTTATAAAGATAGTGAGAGTCTCCATGAGCGTTGGTGAAGGGGAAAACTATGGAATTGCACGGGAAGATTCGGGACGCGACTCTGGAGTCTGGACGCGGCTAAGGAAACTGTGATGGAGACTGGTGTAGAGTAGACTTGGAACTTGGAACCAAGTCAAGAGTCGTCTGACGTAGGAGACTTGCTACTCCGTACTTGCTTGCCGTTACGAGTTACTGTCTTCTTAATTATGAAAAGAAAATAAAATATCTAAACTGTGCGACAAAGCTTCCTACTAATCCCTTTGATTCTTTGACCCGATTCTCATTCCAAACAACTCCCCTTTGAAACGCTAGATTAAAAGAACATGAGAATAGAGAAAAGGTATAATTTTCTCAGAAATACAAATATAAAAAAATCTATTAAATTATTAAAGTAATAAAAAAGCCTCCACGTTCTCATTCCGGGCCTAGAAATTCTCGAAAAAATAGGGTTCATATATAAATACAATTTCATATAATTTAGAACTAATAGAAATTCGGAATTAAAAAAGAAAAAAATAGAAGTAAATGTTAGAGTCCATATAGTAATACAATTTAAAAATAACTAAAATTTAAAATTTTAAAAAATATTGAAAGAATAGTCTAGAGTCCATATAAAATATAATTTAGAAATAACTAAAATTTGAAATTAGAAAAATAAGGAATATTGAAAGAAGAGGTTAGAGTCCATATAGAAATATAATTTAGAAATAATAGAATTTCGAAATTTAAAAATAAAAAATATTACAAAAAGAGTATAGAGTCCACTTAGGAATATAGAACTTGTCGGTGATATAGGCCCGAAGGTATGTCGGAGATACGGTATCAAAAAAGGGAAGGCGTCTTCGCCCACCAGGGCACGCCAAAGATATGTGCTAGACGGCTCAAGCGGGTCCTGGCCACGGGCGGCCACGTGGCCACCCCAAGAGGGGCTTGGCTCGGAGGCTGCCCGGAGGCCACCGAACTCCCAGTGGCAGGTCCCAATTACCTGACCCCTAGATGCAGGCAGACCCGGATCACCCTGGACCCCCGTCCTCACCCCACACCCCTTTGAGAGGGCGAGTTCAGTGCCAACCGCCTCATTTAATGCCTAAAGAGAGAGAGGCTAAGCGCCTGCCCCGTCACATTTAATGTGATGTGAGGCGCGCCTGTCAGCCGCTCTCATCATCACCCTTTTGCCCATCACAAGGTAAAAAAGGGTATAAAATCTTTTACGGCGACCGTGGTATGACTGCTCGGTCACTCCACGCACGCCCCCATCCACGTCCCGTCCAGTCGCATTGAATGCATCGGGCGGCCGCGTGGGAGAGAGAACACGAGTACTAGGGGTGTTGCCTCAGCGCCTATCCAGGTGAAGGGCCACTGACCAGTAGGCCCCACTGGAGTAGGTAGGTCGGTCCATCCTCACGTCAGCAGCATGGCAGCCACGACGCCCGCTTTTCTCCGCCAACTCCCATGACGCGGCAACAAGGATAAAGATGGGGGTAGCTTCTCCGACAAGACAAGGCAAGAACCGCCCCATCGCGTGGAGCGGAGTAGAGAAAATCAGGACTACTGTGGTGTCCCCTTGCACCATAGGAGGCCCAGTCCATCATAAAAAGGGTTCTGTTGGTCAGGTTCCTGGTGCTATTCCCGGTACATCGGCTCCCAACTATTCTTAGCTACCCCAGAAACAAGCCTAAGGTTCTGCCATTGTTGGGGACCTTGGGCTTCAAGCATCCCACCTCAGTCACCACCTCCAAAATTCCCAAGGAGGACACCCTCACCGGCTCCTGTAATTCATCCCTCATATTACACAAAGAATAGGAGTAGGGTATTACACCTCACAGGTGGCCTGAACCTGTATAAACCCCTGGTGTCCATTGCAGTTGCGATCTTTTTTTAGTTTTACCGGCTCCTCCCCATCCTTACCGTGAGTTTAAGCCCCGATTCATCGCTCCCCTATGCCGAACCAAAAAGGGGGTCCCTCGGATTTCCGCGTGTCGAGCGCACGCATCGACAGCTGGCGCGTCAGGTTAGGGGAGCGCACTGCATTTGGGTTTAAACTTTCGTGTTCCTTCCATCTCCCACCGAAAAACCCCCTCTCCCCGTCCTCGCCATAATTCACGGCCACACCCTACGGTCCGCATCAGGCTCACTCGCTACCCGCGAGTGCGACTTGGCCAACAAGGCGGCCGAGGAGGTTGACACGGGCGGGCATAGCCCTAACTTCCGCCACCTCCGCTCAGGGGAGGGAGGACCTCCCCCTCCGCCGCCTCGACGGCGGCGGTGGCGGCGGGCCGCGCCACCTTCTCTCGCCCCCACCGAAACGGCGGGCGTGGGCGAAGGAGGCCGGGCGTCCGCAGGCGCCAACGCTCCCGTAGTATCCGGGCCACGCCCGAGCGGACGTACCGACGAACCTCGCCAGGGGGACGTCCATCATCGCCTGGAGTTTGGCACGCCTGAGGGAGCCCTTGAGGCGGCGGAAGCTCTTTTGCGCCACCCCCCGGTCACTCCAGGCGAGGGATCCAACGCCAAGCGTTGGTTTGACAACGTGGCGAAGCTGGTAGGCACGACCCAGCGTCAGCTGGCCGCTGACCTCGCTTCCTCCAGCCACCAACCGCACGGTTCACACACCGCGGTCAGCTCGTCCTCTTGACGACAGGCTCGAAGGGCAGCGGCTGCCGCGAGGACGGAAGAGAGCCTCTAGGCTGCAGCCCAACCAGAGGCGCCTCGAGATCTGCTATATGCAGAACGGGACACCCGCCTTCGCATCGAGCAGCACCGCAACACGCGTCGCATGGGACGGGCTCAGGACTGCGCCTCCTCGTCAGGAGGCGCAAGCGCTCGGCGAGCGGCCGCAGCGGCCCTGCCGCAGGGAGAGCCCCTCAGGGGTCGGCGAGCGGCTATGATGACCCTGCCGCGAGTAGGAGATTCCGCGGCACCCAAGGGGGCCCCTCAGCCCTCGTCGCCCCCTCCAGCCGGCAACGGCTGTCAAGCCTTTATCGCCAGCCTCCGCCACGGAGAAGTATGACGGCTCAGTGAATCCCACCGAGTTCCTCCAGATTTACACCACAGCCATCGAGGCTGCTGGAGGTAACTAGCTCGTCATGGCCAACTTCTTCCCCATGGCGCTCAAGGGCCAGGCTCGCTCCTGGCTAATGAATCTGCCGGCTCAGTCGGTCACCTCGTGGGACGACCTATGCCGGCAGTTCACCTCTAACTTCCAGGGCACGTACCCGTGCCCGGGGGTGGAGGCAGACCTCCATATGGTCCGGCGAGGAGAGGACGAGTCCCTGCGCAAATGCATCCAGCGTTTCTGCCAGGTACGCAACACTATACCGTCCATCACTGACCATGCAGTGATCTTCGCCTTCCGGAGTGGTGTATGCCATGACGTCATGTTGGAGAAGATCGAGTCCAAGGCCCCTCAAACCACCACGGAGCTCTTCGAGCTTGCCGACCGGGTGGCCCGCAAGGAAGAGGCTCGGGTTTGGAATCCTAGGAATCCGCCCGGCCTCCACTGTGTCCCCTCCGCGTCCGGGAGGAACAGGCGTGAACGGCGGAAGCGCAAGCCATCGCGCGTGGCGAGGAGGGCCACGTCCTCGCCGCCGATGGTGCTGAGAAGCCCTCGCGGAAGGGTAAGCCCGTGGGCAACCGCAGGCGCTCCCCGGACCCTCGCCCCCATGGCCAGGTCGGGGGGCAAGTGGTGCATGGTGCACCAAACCTCCCACCACGACCTCTTCGAGTGCCGCTCGGTGAAGAACTTGGCCGAGCGGGTACAAAAGTATGAGCAGGAGCGGAGGAAGAAGGAGAAGGAAACCCGCCGCAAGGGCAAGGCCCCGGCGGAGCGTTCGGACAACCAACGAGAGGAGGCCAAGGGTGCGACCCCCGTCGGAGATGAAGATGACGATCTGGGCTACCAAGATCCCTAGCACGTCATCGCCACCATCGACGGAGGGGCGGGCGCCCAGGTGTCTCGCCGGAGCCTCAAGTCCATGAGGCGTGAGCTCCTCGCGGCTGTGTCGTCCCACGAGGCGGCCCGAAAGTTGCGCTGGGCGGAGGAGCCAATCACCTTCGACCAGACCGATCACCCGGGGAGCATCGCACGTAGCGGCCACTTGGCCCTCGTGACCCCCCCACCATTTGCAATCAAGGTCGCCCGAGTCTTAATTGACGGAGGTGCGGCCCTCAACATGTATATGCCTTTTGGTCTAAAGAATGCCATGTCCACTTTCCAACGTGGTGTCCGCATCACGTTGAAAGACCAAATAGGGCGTAATGTTGAGGTGTATGTCGATGATCTCGTAGTCAAGTCCCGGGACCAAAGAACCTTGCTCTCGGACCTAGCCGAGACATTTGATAACATCCGGTCCTCTCGCATGAAGCTGAACCCAGAGAAATACGTGTTCGGAGTACCGGCAGGCAAACTATTAGGGTTTTTGGTCTCTGCCCGAGGCATCGGGGCCAACCCCGCAAAAATAAAAGCGATAGAGGAGATGCGCCCCCTAGGAAACTCAAGGATGTCCAGAAAATTACTGGTTGTGTAGCAGCCCTGAGTCGTTTTATATCAAGGCTAGGAGAGCGGGCGCTCCCTCTATTTAAGCTGCTAAAGCGAACCACCACACTCGGAGGCAGAAAACCTCGGAACGGTGTTGGCTGAGGAAGCACCCGAACCCGGAGGCGGCCTTTGGCCCCCCGAGCTTCACGGAGCCGCTCGGCCCCCTAGTCCGGAGGCTCCCGAGGCCCCTTCCACCCAGAGCGGCCCTGGGGGCCTCGGGGGAGGCGATGGCCCGGCAGCCTCGGATACTGAGGTAACCCGCCCCGGTGCATCCGAACCCGTCGCCCCTAGCAAAGTAGCTAAGGCCCGCACCAAGGTGCAGCGGCCGGTCTACTTTATCAGCGAGACGCTACGGGACGCAAAGACACGTTACCCGCAAGCCCAAAAAATGCTCTACGCCGTGCTCATGGCTTCCAGGAAGCTGCGCCACTACTTCCAGGCGCACCGGGTAACGGTAGTCACGTCCTACCCTCTCGGGCAAATCCTGTATAACCGAGAGGGCACGGGACGGGTCGTCAAGTGGGCTATCGAATTGTCATAATTCGACCTACATTTTGAAGCCCGTCACGCAATCAAAAGCCAGGCCTTGGCTGATTTCGTGGCGGAATGGACGCCTGCGGTCGATAGCGACCCACCCCCGGGTGAACCCGAGAGTGCGGAGGGTCGCGGCCAGCGAACCACGCATTGGATGATGAACTTCGACGGTTCACTCACCTTGCACGGGGCCGGGGCAGGCGTGGTGTTAACTTCCCCAACGGGCGACGTACTCCGGTACATCGTCCGGCTTGACTTCCGAGCAACCAACAACATGGCCAAATACGAAGGGCTTCTAGCGGGGTTGCGAGCGGCGGCAGGCATGGGCATCCGCCGTCTGCTAGTCCTCGGGGACTCTCAACTGGTCGTAAACCAGGTTTCCAAGGAGTACCAATGCATCGACCCCCAGATGGAAGCTTACGTCAAGGAAGTACGGCGTATGGAGCGCCATTTCGATGGCCTCGAGCTGCGCCACGTTCCCAGAAGAGATAATACCCTGGCGGACGAGCTGTCTAGGGTCGTGTCCGCGCGAGCACCAGCCCCGCCAAGCGCATTCAAAGAAAGGCTCGCAGAGCCGTTGGCGTGCCCCGAACCGCCCCAAGGGCAGGAATCGGCTGGTCCCGACGCCTCGGACCTGGCAGGCCAGCCATAGCCTGGTCCTGCCGGGACCGACATCACGCGCCAGGTGGATTGGATTTCGGAAATTCGGGGGTATCTGCAAGACGCATCATTGCCCGAGCAACGCGAGGAAAGCGAACGCATTGCTCGCACCGACAAAAGGTACGTGTTGGTGGAAGGGACACTCTACCGACGCGGTGCCAATGGAGTGCTCATGAAATGCATCGCTTAGGAACAGGGTCTCAAGCTCCTAGCCGAGATCCATGAGGGAGAATGTGGGACATACTTAGCCTCCCGAACCTTGGTGGGAAAGACATTCCGCCAAGGATTTTTACTGGCCCACTGCACTAGAGGATGCAGCAGACCTCGTGCGGCGGTGCCGAGCGTGTCAATTCCACGCCAAGCACACGCACCTGCCGGCTCAGGCCCTCCAGACCATCCCGCTCTCATGGCCGTTCGTGGTCTGGGGGCTGGACATCCTGGGCCCATTTAAGCAGGCACGGGGCGGCTGCAAATTTCTATATGTCGCCATCGACAAATTTACCAAGTGGCCTGAGGCCTATCCGGTCAGCGTCATCGACAAGCATTCGGCTGTGCGGTTCATGAGAGGCATCACGACAAGGTTCGGGGTCCCCAACAGGCTCATCACCGACAACGACACCCAATTCACGAGTGAGCTGTTTGGCGAGTATTGCGACGATATGGGCATCAAGCTCTGCTTCGCCTCGCCCGTCCACCCCCAAAACAACGGTCAGGCCGAGCGTGCAAACGCGAAAATATTGAAAGGCCTCAAGACGAAGACCTACAACGTGCTCAAAAAGCATGGGGTCTCGTGGACTGACGAGCTGCCTGTGGTCCTTTGGGTCAATCGGACAACACCGAGCCGTGCCACCGGGGAAACACCTTTCTTCTTGGTGTATGGAGCCGAGGCAGTCTTGCCTTCCGAGCTCACCCTGGGATCGCCCCGAGCCACGTTATACACCGAAGCAAATCAAGAACAGCTACGTCGCGACGACCTGGACTACCTGGAAGAAAGACGGCGCCGGGCAGCACTTCACGCGACTCGTTACCAGCAGAGCCTCCGCTGCTACCATCAACACAAAGTCAGCCCCCGAGCGCTGCAAATCAATGATCTCGTCCTGCGTCGCGTACAAACGTGTGCGGGGCTGAGCAAATTATCCCCGATGTGGGAGGGGCCATACAAAGTTATCGGCACCTCGCGTCCGGGAGCAGTGCGCCTGGCCACAAAGGATGGCACTCCGCTGCCGAACCCGTGGAACATTTCCCACCTGCGCAAGTTCTACCCATAAGCCGCATGGTGTGCTAAAACATACATAGAAGTTCATTCACTGCTTCCAGTGGCATGAACAATGAGTTCGCTGTTACATTCCCTATGATTTTCTTGCAAAATACCTACTTGTAGTGTGTTTTCCCCATGTCTTGGAACATGTCTTGCGGATCTTGGTTTCCCGTGGTCTTCGGCCTTGCCCGCCTTAGCTCGAGAGCCCTAAGGGCGTCGAAGGTAGAGCGATGCTGCATACTATCACGCACAGGGGTAGTCAACGCACAGGGGCTCGGGTGCGTACTAACACGCCTGTCCCGAACCCCGTTGCCGCCCCCGCCGGCTTTTATGCCTTTGCTCCTACCTGAAACTCCGAGCAAGGCACCAGCCGCCGGCCGATGCATGCTGCCCGAACCCGGACCAGCTCCCAGTCACATGGGACGAATCATGGCAGTAGACCGTGCTACCATACTCTTGCAATGGCCGAACTAACTAAAAGTTGAACCACCGTTGCAGGGAAGCAAACAGGCAGGGGCTCGGGCCAACTAACCACCACTACGTGTGCGCTAAGTTGGCCGGGGGCTCCCAATATATATACATAAATATACAAATCGTTATGAATCATCAGAGGCAGCCACGATGGGCTGCTACAATACAAGTCCAGCATGATAAAGGCAAGTGCATTAATATTATAAATAATATTGCAATGTTTTTTTCATAAGTACAGATAAAGGCAAAAAAGGCGGGGGAGTCCTAGGCGGCCGGCGGGTTGCTGGGGGCGTCCTCTGGACTATCTTCATCCGATGGGTCTTCGCGGAAGGCGAGCTGGAATGCCGCCAAAGTGCCATCAAAGCCAACCATAATGGACTCAACGGCATCCTTGACGCGACGCCGAGCGGCCTCCTCGGTGCCCTGGGAAGTCCTCGGTGGGGATGTAGGGGTCGAAGCCGGGGGTCGCGGGCTTGGTAGCTAGCCAGGATGAGCGTCGCGACCTGGCAGGACAGGTCGTACGACGACTACTTCGCCACCTCGTCGACCTCCTCCGGCACCCTTTTTATTCCCTCAGCCAGCTCATCTATGTGCGTGGCTAACCCTCCCAAGGTAGGGACGCCGGTGAGGGGGCGGATAACCCCCACCTCGCGGGCCGCTTCCCGAAGGTGCCCGACGGACCAGGCCATGACTTGAAGCCCCGGGCTCAGGGTGCGCTCCAGCTCCGTGATCCGGCGGCGCGCCTCCTCCAACTCTGGCACCGCGTCGCTGGAGCAAGGGGCCGGTGGGGGCTTCCGCACCTGCGCCTCCGCGTCGCCAACCGCCTGCTCTCGGGCGGTTAGGTCCCGCTCCCACCGCTTCAGTTTGTTCTGCCGGCGGCTCGAGACGGCTGCAAGCAGCTGCTCGCGCTCCCAGACGGCCTTTAGGCACCGGGAGACCTCCTCCTGGGCCTCCAGCACTGCCACGGCGGCCTCGCGCTCGGCGACGGCCTTTTCCTGGGCCGCCACGTTCGCCTCCCGCGCGGCGGAGTCCCCTCGGCCCTGGCAACGGCGACCTCCCGGTCCTCGACCGCCCGCCACGCCGCCTCCAGAGCCGTCTCCCGCTCCGCCAGGCCGGCCTCGCGGGCCTGGAGCTCGACGTTGGTACTAGCGGCGGCGGCTTCAGCATCGCGCAGGGTGTGCTCACGCCGGTCGAGCTCCTGGGCACGCTCGTTGAGGTCGCAGATGAACCTACCGACTGTGGTGCGGACCCTCTCCTCTGCGGCGGCGACGACCTGCTCGCGGAAGTCGACGGCGTGCCGCTCAACGACGGTGTCCTCAAACACCTGGTTGAGTTCTCCCCGGCGCCGCTCGGTATCCGCCGGCTCCCGCTTGCGGACGAGGCCCTCCACCCTCGCCGTGGCCACCGGCTCCCGACGGCCTTCGTCGGCGTCGGCCTCCCGCCGCGCCACCATGACCTCCCGGCGGCCAAGGCTGAACACTGGGCCGGAGCCCCTCCGGGAGACCGCGTTGGCCTCCTCCGGTGCCACCTGGACACAATCATCCTCACCCGCTCTTGCGACCGGACGAGGGGCTCGGCGTCCAGGGCGGCCACGAACCCGGACCGAGCGTCCCCGGATTCGGAGTTGGAGCTCGGGCCGAGGTCAACCACCGGCGCGGAGCGGGAAGCTGAAGGAGGCCCATGATCAGAACCGCCCGTCGCTGCTTCGCCCGCTGGCGCTGCCCCGCCCTCCGGCGAGGCCGTCCCCTGCACCAGAAGGTCACGGTGGACCGGCACCAGCAGTGTTGGTGTTGACCGGCAGGGCGACGGCGTCGGATGGCCCGGCGCGGGAGATGGCTGCCGTGGTGGCGGCGATGGCTCCCGCGGAGGGGACCCCTGGGGCTGCTCCCCGCTGCCCGTCACCGCCTCCTCCACGTCGGGGGCAGGTCGGCCCGAACCTGTCGCCGGCGGAGGGCCCCCAGCTTTCCTCGTGGGCGACCGGCGCCCCGGCGTCTGGGTGGGCCCCCTCCTCAGGTCGCACCGGACCCGGGCCCAAACCCGTAGGAGGTGACCTGGACCCGGAGTGTTCGAGCAACCCGGGACCCTCCTGCGTCTCCTCCGCCGAGCCAGAGGCAGAACCGCCCTTGGGTATAACCCTGGGGCGAAAATGCTGATGCTCGCGGCTAGGGGCAGAAATAAACATGGTAAGGAATCAAAACACAAGACAAAAAACACAAGGCCCACAGGGCGTGTACATATATGCAACGCATTACCTACGGGCGGCGTTGAAGCCCCAGGAAACTCGGGAGACAACCCGCCTTCTCTTCGCGAGGCTGCCTGGGGGCTTGTCGGGCTGTCGCCCGCTGCCTCCGTCACCGTTGGAGCGCCGCGGCCGGCCCCCGCCGACGGCGTGCTCGCCGTGGGTGCGCTCCTGGCCTCCGCCGTCGTCATCGTCGTCGTCGCTATGGCCGTCCTGGCCCCCGGCGGAGTGGCCCCTAGGGTCGGGCCCGCCACCCGCGAGCCTCCAAATTTGCGGGGAGGAGCGGCGCGCTCCGCGCCGCCGCCGCGTGGTGGAGATGGGGGAGGTGCAGGGTCCTCCTCTAACCTCTTCCTCTTCCCCTTCGGGTCCGGGGTCCCGACTCGCTTCTGCCCGGACCCCGGCGGCCCAGCCGCCCGATAGGCACCTGGTCGTCGGTGTCGTCGTAGTCGTCGCTCCCACCCCTCGGGGTAATGCCTGGCGCTGCTGACGATGAGCCCACGCTGTCGCCCACCACCTGCAGCGCATGCAGGATCTCCGGGCGTGCCGAATCCTGGCACAGCGGCACCAACCCGCGCGGGAGCTGCGTCAGGTCCATCGCCGTGACGCCGAGGGTGCGGCAGACCAGGATCGCGAGGTCTTTCTCGTCCCAATTGAAGACGGCGCCCACATGGGTCCGCATATCGTCGTTGAAGCCCGTGTACATATGGGCGGGGCGCGGCTTCTCCTGCAGCGATGCGATGCGCCTCGTTTGGAAGTCACGGAAGACCGCGTGGTGGACGAGCCCCACCGGAGGTAGGCGTCTGCTCCAGGCACCCCGTCCGGCTCCTTCTGGCTCGCGGACGCGCCCCCCAGTTCCTCTGGTTCACCGGGATCCCCGTCGGGAGGGAGAGGCGGGGGTGGTCGCCCAGGCTGGTGTAGAACTAGAAGGCCCTCCAGTTCTCCCACCTGGAGCGGGAGTGAATGTCGATGAAGGGGGTGCCGACGGTCCTATCATTCCGTGGCTGGATCGCCACGTATCCAACCACGCTGGGGGAGCCCGCCCGGCATACCTGGAAGAACTGCTGGAGAAGATGCAGTGAGGGCATCACCCCCACGAACATCTCGCAGGTGTAAGCGAAGACGGCGAGGTAGAAGACGGCGTTGGGGGTGAGGTGGTGCAGCCGGAGGTCGTAGAACTCCAGCACGTCGAGGAAGAAGCGAGAGAAGGGCGGCACCAGCCTGACCATGGCGAAAGAGGCGAATAACACCATCTTCGTGGAGGGCCGCTCCTCTGAAACATCACCACCGCTGCGCGTGCCGCGCGGCAAGTATTTGTTGAAGAGGCTTCGGGCCTCCGCGGTGCGAACCAGGGGTTTGGGTTGCACGCTCCCCGGCTCCAGAGGCGAATCACAGGCCATCTCCAAGACAGGCGCTGGAGTGCGAAAGAGGAAGCCGGTGGCAGAGAGAAGAGAGGTGAAGGAGCAAGGGCGCTAGGAAGGTCAGAGGCGATGGCTGTGAGAGGCGATGGCTGTGGAAAGCGTAAAAACTGATCCCCCCTCTCGTGGATCTGTTTTTATAAGCAGCCACGGCCCCCTCGAGTTCTACGGCATTAATTTCGCCCCACTACCACACGACGCGCCTCCTCAGCTCCGCGCCCCTTCGTTTTTTCGCATCCCCTTTGTTTCCCGCGCCACTGGGGTTTCGCACCGCCTGGGGTTTCGTGCCCACCAGGCGCACTACGCAGGACGGAGAGAGCTAGGCGGTTTGATGGGCCCCTGCGTGCGTGGCCGAATAACATGCCCCTCGTCTGGAAAAGGCCTAGCCAAGCACAGCATCAGTTGTCGCGTACCGGCCTCCTATTACGGCGAGGCACATCCAGAGCTCGGGCCGACACACTCAAGAAATGGCGTTAACTGCGCCCGAATCCGGCTTCGGCCCCGGTCAACACCGGGGGCTACTGTCAGTGATATGGGCCCGGGGGTATGTCGGAGATACAATATCTGAAAAGGGAAGGCGCCTTCGCCCACCAGGGCGCGCCAAAGATATGTGCTGGACAGTTCAAGCGGGTCCCGGCCACGGGCGGCCACGTGGCCACCCCAAGAGGGCTTGGCTCGGGGCTACCGGAGGCCACCGAACTCCCAGTGGCGGTCGGGATCACCGGACCCTAGGCGGCGAGACAGGATCACCGGACCCCTCTCCCTCACCCCGCACCCCTCTGAGAGGGGGACGAGTCCAGCTGCCAACTACCTCATTTAATGCCTAAAGAGAGAGAGAGAGACTAAGCGCCTGCCCCGTCGCATTTAATGCGATGTGAGGCGCGCCTGTCAGCCGCTCTCATCATCACCCTTTTGCCCATCACAAGGTAAAAAGGGGTATAAAATCTTTTACGGCGACCGTGGTATGACTGCTCGGTGACTCCACGCACGCCCCCCTCCACGCCCCGTCCAGTCGCATTGAATGCATCGGGCGGTCGCGTGGGAGAGAGAACACGAGTAATAGGGGTGTTGCCTCAGCGCCTATCCAGGTGAAGGGCCACTGACCAGTAGGCCCCACTGGAGTAGGTAGGTCGGTCCATCCCCACGTTAGCAGCATGGCGGCCACGACGCCCGCTTTTCTCCGCCAACTCCCATGACGCGGCAACAGGATAAAGATGGGGGTAGCTTCTTCGACAAGACAAGGTAAGAACCGCCCCATCGCGTGATGCGGAGTAGAGAAAATCAGGACTACTGTGGTGTCCCCTTGCACCATAAAAGGAGTCCCAAATCCATCATAAAAACGGTTTTGTTGGTCAGGTTCCTGGTGCTAGTCCCGGTACATCGGCTCCCAACTATTCTTAGCTACCCCAGAAACAAGCCTAAGGTTCGGCCATTGTTGGGGACCTTGGGCTTCAAGCATCCCACCTCAGTCACCACCTCCAACATCCCCAAAGAGGACACCCTCACCGGCTCCTGTAATTCATCCCTCATATTACAAAAAGAACAAGAGTAGGGTATTACACCTCACAGGTGGCCTGAACCTGTATAAATCCCTGGTGTCTATTGCAGTTGCGATCTTTTTTCAGTTTTACCGGCTCCTCCCCATCCTTATCGTGAGTTTAAGCCCCAATTCATCGCTCCGCTGTGCCGAACCAAAAATGGATCCCTCAGATTCCCGCGTGTCGAGCGCACGCATTGACAGAACTAATTGAAAGTTTAAATAAAAAATTAAATGTAGAGTTTAGAGTTCATATAGAAATTCAGTTTAGAAATATGTAAATTCGAAATTAAAAATAAGAAATACTATAAAAAAGTCTAGAGTCCATATAGAAATACAATTTAGAAATAGCTGAAATTCAGCATTAAAAAATAAGGAATACTGATATTAAAGGAAGAGTCTAGAGTCCATATATAAACACAATTTACAAAAAATAAGGAATATTGGAAGAGGAGCTAGAGTTCATATAGAAATACAATTTAGAAGTAACCGAAATTCAGAATTTGAAAATAAGAAATATTGAAGAAAGGGTTTAGAGTCCATACAGGAATAAAAATTATAAATATTGGAACTATGGAATTGAAAAATAAAGAATATTGAAATAGAAGTGAAGAGGTCAAGTTAGGACAGAATTTAAAATTATGTTGTCATTTTGTAATGCCCCGATTTTTGTCACGTCGAGAAACCTATTTTATTTAAAAACCTATGTTTAAGTGTATCTAGGTTTATTTTTTCAAAAATCTCAATTAATTCATTCCTTGTGAACTCAAAATCGTGGCCAGATCTTTTCTTTTAAATTAAATTTCCTGGATTTGAATTTTGCTGTTCAAGTCTCCCTCTACATAAACATTTACAAAAATTTATCCAAAAGTCAAACTTCAATACAAAACCCAAAATTCCGTTCAAGGGCTCTCATTTGAACTTCTGTGATTTTTCCTGAGGATGCAAATCAAATTCAAAGTTCAAATGTCCATTCAAATATTCAACCCATCCGTTCAAACAATTCTCAGGAAAATTTATGAAGGTTCGCTATTTACTTGGGCCACCTCCTCCTTGTTTATATTTCAGCCCAACCCACTCCCCCTCTTTCCTCTTCCAGCCCAATCGGCCCAAGTCCTTTTCAACTCCCTCTCCCTAGCTTGACCCAGCTCGGCCAGCACGCACGTAAGGTGCTCGACGTTTTGCCCGCGAGCCGTGCCCATGCTGATCTTGCCAGCCAATGCCGTGCGCCGCACCACATCGCGCACAGCCGTGCCGCGCGACCCCATGCCTCGGCGTCAGACCAGCCGCACCACGCCGCTCGCCTCGCGCGCGCGCCCCGCCCGACGTCTTCCCCTTCCCGTGCGCCGCTATAACAGACAACGGAAGCCGACCGAGTCGCCATGTCAGCCGTGTCGCGCCTCCCGTGCACCGCAGCGATGCACGCCGCTCGCCGCCCTTATCCTCTCGCCCCTGTTCTCCGCTGACTCGCGCGCCTCGCCATCGGGTCCCATCTCCGGCCTCGCTGCCGCAGCAGATCACCACCCAAACACCAAAAACGGAATGCCGCCACTGCCTTGTATCCATCTCACCGAGCCGCGCCTTCCGTTCCGCAGAAAATCACCAGGCCGCCTCACCACGGCTGGCCCTGCCTCAGCGTCGAGTCTAGTTGCCAGTCTCGCGCCGACAAATTTGGGATTATACCATCGTAAAAGAGTGTTTCGCTGGAACGCCAATCGCTTCAAACGGGTTGGTTATAATGCCATTCTAAACTGAGAGGTGTTCACCAAAATGCCATTTTCATTCTTTTTGTTAATAGAAATGTTTTTGCTCAATTTTATTTTTTCCCTGGACCAAAATACCCCTGCCTCTATGTTGTGCCTATTTATGCATTTAATGATGCTTTCAAGAACAATGGTTGATTTTAGTATATTTGGCATGGACAAAATTGTTATGAATGACGTATCTTTGTACTAATATTAATTTATATATGCCATACAAATTCTCATTTTCATTTCAGCATCATATTAAATTAAATTTGGACAGCATATAGGTATAAAATTGGACAGCATGTAGACAAGCATCATATTAATTAAATTTAGATAGCATGTAAACATAAAATTTGATAGCATAGAGACATATAATAGAAGTTCAACATTTCTTGCACAACAAAGGTGGTTTACCGGAAGTACCATGCCTCACATGCACACCACCGACATGGTTCACAAAAGGAGCACAAAAGTACAGTTTGGATACAACAGTACAGAACTTAAAACATTCAAGTAGGCTTCATTTTCTTGGGTGTGAGCTTCCTTGTACATGTCTCTCTTTGATGGAGCCGGCTGTGAGCTTGATTCGACAATATTCAACCTCCTTTTACATGTGTGCTTGTCCCTCCTTGTTCCATTAACATTTGCAGGCCGGCTGCAAGAAAATTGTTGTGGTTAAGCAAAAAGACATCTAGGTTGATGTAATTGTAGTTGGTTGCAATAACCGTCTTGTCACAACTGTTTGGCTCTGTTGCATAATGGTTTCTAGATTAGGCCCAGTTGGGGTATATGATACAGGAGCAGGAGCCGGCCCATACCTCGTTGTATTTTATCTTAGAATTTTTAGCATTTTAATTTTACTTTTAAAAGATTTGCAAAAATAATTTTTCGTTTGAAAATACCTCCCAGAGGGCGTTTTGCTGACGTCGCGGATGACCGTTGGCCGTCGTCTGCCACGCGCGTGTAATTTTGTATTTGCCCCTTACCGCCCTTACAAATGGTGTTTTTTCACTATTCATTGCACAGTGAAAAACGCCCTTTGTAAGGGCATAAGAGGGTAAAATGCAAAATTAAATGCGCACGGCATACTGCGGCCAACGGCGTCCGCCACATCAAAAACGCCCTCCGAGAGGCGTTTTAATTCTCGCCTCCGGGCTGAGCGACTAGTTTGCAATATTTTCAAACAAAAATTATTTTTGTAAATCTTTAAAAATAAAATTTAAAATACAAAAATTCTTTTATCTTACCTCTCATTTCCATGGACATGACTATTCGAATAGTTCTACTCTAATCAGAGGTGTACATCTATACCCACAACACATAGCACCATAACACGTTTCCGTGTGCCAACATGCCGCCACGGCATACTGCAAAAGGGAATTGGGATAGGACCATTCGCGTAACCCTCTCTGACCAAGCGATACTACACTTCATTACGCCCCTACCTTTAAATCTAAGGTAGACAGCCTCCTATTGTGCCTAGGTGAATCTGAAAGCCGCAAAGGCTATGTCTGGCCCATCCAAACTCCATCATGTTCATCCCTACCTGGGTATGTGGAACAGGAAAAAGCTACACTACAAGCCCATCTGTTGTCCACGCTGGCTTGTGGTACGTACGATAATTCTTTCAGGGTTTTTCACGAACCGGTCCTTAGCTGCCATGGATGCGTCTATCAAGACCATGCACCCACAACCCACCATCAATCATGTTTTAGTTAAACTTCTACTATAGTGTCACATGTCTCTGATCATCGTCATTAATATTGTCATGAGCTAGTAGTGATATTTTCCATAATGAGTTGGTTGAACTAAGCATAGCTAAGCATTTCCTAATTCAACATCTAGTCATATTGAATCCCAAGTTATCAATGGCACAGGGTATCAGCTAGGCTGCACACTATAGCTCCCATCCCACGTGGCATTATGAAATACTGCAGTTCAATAGAAATACAAGATACTTTGCGATTAGGTACAATATGCTCAAAAAGAATACATGACTTGCCATGCTCTTGCTCTTGAGGAACTTCTGTGACTACTTCAAAGTAAATGGGGATGTCGGAGGTATCATAATCTAAGCGACAAATAAAGCACAATAAAAACATGCTATAAGACTACTGAAACAAGCATCAAAACTATTTTCGATGGATTCTAGAAATTTTTATGAGTCATTTTCAACTTGAATGGACTCAAACGGAGTTCGAATGAATTTTTATAAATTTTAGAAGTTTCACTCTTTTTACTAGTAAAAGAAATACAAATTAAGCGATTTATTGTGCAATCAGCCTTAGGGCTGATGTCACTGGGGTCGGGTCGGCGCCGACAGGCGGGACCCACCTGGCGGTGGCGCGTGGGAGGATGACACACGGTGGACTGGGTCCATGGGCCGAGGTGCATGCGCGCACCACGTGGCGCACACGTGGCGCCGACGCGACAGCCACGCAGCGGACACGCGGGCTGGTGGCGCTGACGCGGCGCCGAGGTGGCGTCGACGCGGGTCGGCGTCGGGTGACACGTGGATGGCCCGGATTCACCCGAGGGTGAATATGATGGTGCGGAAGAGGGGTGACTGGGCTCGCCGGCGGGCGGGGTGCAGCGGCGAGGTGCGGCGGCGCGCGGGACCAAATGGTCATCGGTAACGCACAAGAGCGGCACGCAAAGGCTGAGGGAGAAAAAGAGGGGAAAAGAAAGGGGAAATGGCTCACCATGGCGGCGATGACCGGTACGGAGGAAGGAGACGGTGCGACGGCGAACCGACGAAGACAAGGACGGCCGAGGTCCTGCACGGTCCAGCTAACATGAAATAGGGGAAATGAGGGAAGGAGGCGGTTTGCGACGATGGGAAACATTGGCCGAAGAGGAGAGGAATGGAGGGGCTCACCAGCGCGCGAGGGAGAAGGGGTTCCAATGGTGCGGGGTGAAATCCGAGTGGCGGCCGGGGTTCTCCGCGAGCTTGCGAAGCCGGCGACGGTGGCATAACGGCTTGGAGACGAGCGGCGCGGCGGAGTTGAGGGAAAATGCGGTGGCACTAGGGTTTTGACGTCGCAAGCATGTGTGGGAGCTCGGGAGGTTCGATTGAGTTAGGGAAATGGACAAGCGTTGTAGGGGATGACGTTTTATAGCCATGGGGGAGGCGGACATGGCCCGTAGGCGGCGAAAATGGCGGCGGTGTGGGGAGAGAGATTGGCGGCCAGGATTTTCGAATCCGGCCATTCCGCGTGGCTCTATGCGCACGGGGAGAGAGAGGGAGTGGCACATGGCTCGCGGAGACGACGCGGAGTGGCACGGAAGGGGTGGAGACGCGTGGGAGAGGCGGCCACGTGGGCTGACGTAAGCCCGCGTCGCCCGGCTGGAGGTAGGGGACGGGTCTGACAGGTGGGACCCACCTGTCAGTGTCCCGGGCCGATGGCGCAGGGGAGGCAGACTTGCGCGAGCGGCTAGGCCGTGGCCTCGAGCCGACCCAGCGAGAGGGGAGAGAGAGAGGGCGCGTGGCACGTGCCGGGCAGAGGAGTGGGCCGGGGACGACTGATGAGGACATCACTCCTTTGGATGCACCCATTGATCCTTCCAACATTAAGCAAGGTCCAATGACCCGAGCTCGATTGCGCCAGCTAAACTTAGAGGTAAGCTCGTTCTTAAGCGATACTTTTCATATTTTTGGGAATAGATTACTACCTAATGATGTTTTATGTCTTAGAAACATTGGAGAGGGTTATGAAGAGCTTGGAGGAATTGGTGGAGGCAAATAAGACTAGCAAGGACGTCCAATACCAGCCGGAGATCCGGTCCAACATGAATTCGAGATCGCGTATTGGCTAGTGTAAGATATGGTCGAGATCGCGTCTGACTATTGTCTCACCAGGAGTTGTGGCAATATCCTATTCTATAGTACCCTGTGTGTTTTAGTCTATGGTATCAGTGTCTAAGTGTTGTACCCCCCTATGTATTGTGTTGTGCCCTTGTATTGTAATGAATGTACTTTGGTTTGCGAAAACTTTCTCTTAAAAGTGCCCTCGTAGTTAAGACTTTCTTTCTCTCTCCTCTTGGGACAAATGGTTCGATGTCCCCGCCGCAACGTTTGCACTACCGCACATTTCGGTGATGAAGGGGAAAACCCTTTTCCATGCAATGCCACCCAAAAAGAACCCAAGGTAGAGCAGGACCAAAAATCTGAAACGGGCAAACCAACTCACACGACGCCCGGACCCTCGCATCAGATCCAGAATACCTACTCCATCCACCCTCCCATGGACCAACAGAATCTTCTGACCTTGCAGACTCAGATTCTTTAAGGCATCGCCCAGAACTTGGCCACCCTCAACCATCAGCCTCGCCATGCTCTAGATGGACGGTCCAAACTAGATGACTTTCTAAGAATTCGCCCTTTGGATTTCTCCCAAACTTTAGAACTAGTTAAAGCACATGATTGGTTGAAGGATGTGGCAAGAAAGGTCGAATTGATGCAGTGCACACCTAGAGAGAACACACTATATGTGGCTTACCATCTTAGAGGACCTACAACTGACTGGTACGAGAACTATCGCACTGCCACCATGATGCCACCACTATTGGTTGGGATGAATTTGTAGAGGCCCTTCGAGCGGCATACGTCCCGAAGAGTACCATTGACATCAAGAGAGGAATTCAATAATCTCAAGCAAGAAAATTTCGCCATCAATGAGTACTTGAGCAAGTTCAACCACCTGGCTTGCTATGTTGCTGATGAGGTGGACAATAAAAAGGAGAAGATCCGGAAATTCCTCAAAGGCATGAATATGGGCATCCTCATCCAGTTGGTGGCCCATAATTTCCCCACTTTATAGCAGATGTTTCACCGAGCACTAATTGTGGAAGATACTCGAAAGAAAGAGGAAGCTCTTCGAAAGCATAAGGCTGCTCAGTAAAGACTCCTACACCATGAAGGTCCATGCCCTAGGGTTAGCTACCCTGCCCAGTACCATCAGCCAATCGTTTGCTTTAACCACTCCTAAAGTTTGGGAGAAATCTAGAGGGTGAGTTCTTAGAAAGTCATTCGGTTTGGACCGTCCATCTAGAGCATGGCGAGGCTGATGGTTGAGGGTGGCCAAGTTCTGGGCGATGCCTTGCAGAATCTGAGTCTACGAGGTCAGAAGATTCTGTTGGTCTAGGGGAGGGTGGATGGGGTAGGTCTCTTGGATCCGATGCGGGGGTTTCAGCTTCACATGAGTTGATCTGCCCATGTTCAGATTCCTGGTCCTGCTCTACCCTGGGTTCTTCTTGGGTGGCATTGTAGGGAAAGGGCTTCTCCCTTCATCATCGAAACATGCGGGGTGCAAACGTTGCGGCGGGAACGTCCGGCCATCTGTCCCAAGAGGAGAGAGAAAGAAAGTCTTAACTATGAGGACACTTTTAAGAGAAAGTTTTCGCAAACCAAAGCACATTCATTACAATACAAGGGCACAACACAATACATAGGAGGGGTGGTTACAACACTTAGACACTAATACAACATACTACAACACGCATGGTACTACATACTAGGATACTGCCACAACTCCTGGTGAGTCGACAGTCAGACGCGATCTCGACCATATCTTACACTAGCCACTACCTTGCGAGACCACTTTATTCAAGCTACTAACTTCAGGTAGTTGACTGATACTGTCTAATACAAGCGACCCTCTACTGGGAGCGGTCGACGTGCGGCTACTAGCCCTCGGAGATGATGCCACAGGTACGCAGGAACTACTGGGTAGCTCCGGAACAACAGTGGTGGTGCCACCAGTCAACGGTGTACAAGTGGCATCACTAGTTAGCGATGTTGCCGGAGAAGCTAGATCTGCAATGGACCTAAACAAAGAGTGGTACTCGTGTGCGGTCATGCAACGAAACGGACGGGAAGACAGTGGCGAGGAAGGCGAAGAACTCAGCGAGTTGCCTCCCTTAGTGTGGAACGTCCCACTAAGGCACGAAGTGAAGCTGGCAGGTAAAGGACGAGCAAGGGGCATCCCCTCAAAGGTGGCGACGTGCCTCTCCAACTGGTGGTAGCCTTGCAGGAGCAAGTGGTACTAGGCATCCAGGTAAGCGATGAATGCCACCAGGCGAACCAGTGAGAGAGAGGTCTCCCCTCAAGTGCATCGGTACACACTCATGGAAGTACCGCGAAGAAGGCGGGGGATAAAACGGAAGGAATTGTAAGCGAGGTGGTGGTAGTAACGGCCTCAACATATGCCGCTCAAACCAGTTGGGGAGAGCGAGGAGGGCCCTATCTGTACGCACTCACACAGGACATGCCCTCCTCCTGTAGCATGCCCTGTCACACCCCGCCCTTGTGCCACTGTACGAATGGCACCGAGGAGGACATGTTGCAGGAGAACAACGAACCATCTCCCACGGAACCTCGAAACATGTACCAATCCCAGGATAATGATGTTGGTATCAGCGGTAACAAGATGAATCAATGGAAGATTTAAATAAATATACAACGTAACTTTTAGTTACAGCTTTAGGTAATCCCTGAGTTGCAACCTTCAATCAAAGATAGCAACAACTAAACTTAGCACAGCTAGGACACCAATCCACAAGGAGTAGTTTGGGTTAGGGACAAAACTCCAACATTCATCCTTTACTTGAACTTAAGCCAGGGGAGAAAAGAACAACAATGGGGGATCAAGTACTTTCGTACTCGGCAAGCCACTGGGAAGTGTATACATGCATGCTTCAAAGAAAGGCTAAGTTATTTGGCAAAGCATTTATTTTGAAAACACTTTTCAAAGGTCTATGTGTGGGTTTCCAAATAAAATTTCCTCGAAAGGAGGCGTCTCACCTTGATCATGTCCACGAGTTGCATTGCAACAACTCAAGTGGAAAAGCCAAATTTTAGTATTTAAAACATATTTTTTTATTAGTTTCTTTTCACTTTCAAAACATAAACCGACGTTTTCTCCAAAAACTATCCATTAACCAAGTCTCAAGGTTAACGACATCGGTTCTGGTCCTCTTGACCCACCAACCCAAACTCGGCCTTCTTGGCCCTATGATGCCAAACGACACCCCAGGTCACACAGACATGTTCCCAACCACGAAGGTTGACCGTCCGACACAAAGAAGGACTCTGGTAACGGTTCCCATCCCAAGAACCAACTTATTCAAACAAGTTTTAAAACAAATCTACGCTATATGAATCACCTTAAGTTCGTCCTTGACCATGGTTAGGACTGTTCCAATAGTTTAGTTAAACCTCTACAGAGACTGTATGCTTTTCCCATAAGACACGAAGCTTACACCGATATTGGCTGGTACGAGGTTCGTGACAAGGCCTTTCCCTAGGCAACCCATGAATATCCCATGCCACACAGATGGGTGGAATCTCTCCACCAAGCATCAGGCCACATTCGGCGCTCATCTACCTAGGATCCATATTATGGCTCCCGACAAGCCCCGATCGCAAGAGAAGTCCTTTTTCTCCACCATCTCGGTGCTCCTCCGCTGCCAACATGCAAGACACCCATGTTTCAGCTAGTTACTCATCCAGGGGCTTCCCATTACATCCATGTGGTCATACTGTAAGATGCTCGGATGTAAAACCCAAAGGAATCGGTCCTTGTGTGCGACTATGAAACCAAACCAGACATGAGAGGATTCACACCACAAGTTTTTTTATAAAACATTTTTATTTTCAAAACCGCCAACTCCCCGAGTCAGGTTTTATAAATCTTTCACAACACAAGTTTTTCCATAACGATAAACAAGTATAACCATGTGATGCTTGTGACACATGTGCCTGGAGCGCAAGTATCAGGGTATCACTATGGTGGAGCGATAAGGGTTAAGTCTAACAATATCCTACAAAAAGTAATGCAACCACTTAGGTTGGTCCATCGGTGGTGTTCATAGACTGAGACCGATCAAATTAACTGTGTACACTAAGCATGCAAGTTTGCAATCAACACATTTTATAATTTAGGTGCAGTATGATCGAAGAGTGGCTTGCCTTTCTATTGGTCTTCGAATCTTTGAGAAAATCCACGTCCATTGCATCTTCGAAACCTCCGTTACACAATCGAAAAGACTAAACCAACCAAAACCCTATAAAATAAATAATAACTTTTACATACTAGTGGTGTCATTTGGTCTTCGAATCTTTGAGAAAATCTGTGTCCATTGCATCTTCGAAACGTCCGTTACACAATCGAAAAGACTAAACCAACCAAAACCCTATAAAATAAACAATAACTTTTATATACTAGTGGTGTAATTTGATAGAGCTCAATTTTAGAAAAATTTTGGAAGTTGAACGGAGTCAATCGGACTTACCGTTGAAGAGATATGAAATTTGGAAGGTCGATGGATTTTTCGGAAAGAATTTAAAGAAATCCAAAAAGAATATCCCAGGGAACATTGCCGACCGACAGTGGGGTCCTCCAGTCATTGCGACAGAGGAGGATGGCTCATGGTTAGGGGTGAAAACGGATCGAAAACGGTCAGAAACTAGCTATACCATATTTGTTTTCATATTTTTTCGGATTCGGATTCGGAATCGGAAACCACGGATACGGAAACGGAATCGAATACTATCGAAAACAAATACAGAGCAAATACAAATCAAAATGAATACGGTAACGAAAATTGATCGTAATATAAAAACCTCTCAAACTAAACTTTACAAAACAATAAAGATTGATAGCTTCACATTTTCCCAAAATATATCAACATTTTTAATTTTTTAGGTAAACAATACATGTAACAAATTTCATACATCCATATCAACTTACTAATTTTATAAAATATACAACAATATCACAATCTTTCATATCATTACAAATCTCAAACATATTAAATTTAGGAATCAATAATAACAAAAATAATTTATTTACATGATCACATACAATAAACCAAAAAATTTATTACTCATGGGCTAGGTCATGCACTTATGGGCTGCGGCTATTGGGCCTGGACCATGGTCGAATATCCGCTAATTTTTTCGGATAGTTTTCGACCAATTCCAAAATCCAACAAATAATTCCTCTACCGTATTTGTTTTCAAAAATAATTATCTATTTCCGTTTCCGTATCCGACACTATCCAAAAATTATCCGACCGACACTTTCTGAATCCGAATTTTCGAACGGAAACATGAAACTATCCGAGCCGTTTTCGCCCCTACTCATAGTAGAGCTCTACTGAGCTGGTGGTTCGTTTTTCTTTTTTTTCTTTTTGGTCCTTTTTTAAAAGTTTCTTACAAATACGCCCGCGGCAGTATCATTTCAAAAAATGGAACCCAAGCTCGGTGCCGTTGCGATTGGCGCCAAGGTAACACGGCTCGGCGCTAGCAAAATTGGCGCCAAGGTCTCGAGGTCAAGTTGGCATCAAAGCAGATGTGGCGATGACATGGCAGAGCTCGGCGCCGTGGATCTTGGTGGCGAGCTCAGTGCCATGCATATTGGCGTCGAGCCTTGCTTACAGGTGGATCCCGTCTTCTTTCTCTATCTGTTACCTCATTTGCTTGTTGCTTTTCTCTCTCTTCGTGCTCTCGCCCCCCAGTGCTGACATCGATGCCGCCGCACCTGGCGCGCTCGCCCCGATCGGCACGCCCGTCTCGCCGCGGCCGCCCCGCCTAGCGCGCCCACCGCCGAGCCCGCCACCCCTCCCTAGGGTCGAGCCCCATCTTAGGGTGAGTTTTATGCAATTTTAGATTGTTGAAATGTACCAAAATATTTCTCTTCATGATATTATTCATACTTAAATTTTGTATTAACATAATGAGAATAATTTCACCTTTGAAACTTAATTGCTGAAGTAAATATTTACTTATTTGCTTTACACAGAAAATGGAAATAAATTTATTGGGAGAACATTAGGATTTTTGTCAATATAACCTCAACTAATATATGCATATGATATTTATAGCCCTATTTCTTTTAATTAAGCATGGAAATATTGGTGATTCACTTTGCATAGTAGAGCAAGAGAGGTACTACATAGCAACTACTTTCGACTAAACAAACTGTATGTTAGTTTTGAATTACTAGATGAACAACTTAGTGAGCATATATCATAGAGGCACTGTGAAAAAAGATCGCTGTGGATATGTCGAGTTTATTGACATGCAAAGCGTGTCTGTGCTATTCAATGAGAAGCTAACATTTAGAGAAGGCCAAGGAAAGAGTTGCCACACATGAGGTTAGACCATGCTACGGGATTATATGAGGTCAAACAAATCGGCTGTACGAGCACTGATGTTACCTTGGTTTGCTAGTTTTTCCACACCTTTGCATCCTACAGTCCTATAAAACACACAACTATTAAAATAGGGCATGAAACCCTAAATAATGCTTATTTTTACAGTAAAAAATACGACTAATATATACCGAACTGATGCCAAAAAAACTACGAGGGAGGAGAGGATACCTTGCTCTCGAAGATCTACGGATCGAATTCAAGTTTTCACGGTCCAATATGCCGATTCGTGAGGTAGGACGAAGTGGGAAAAGAAAAAACACGGGAGAAAGGAGAAGAAAAATAGACTCGAGGTTTAAAACATGGGCTCGACGCAGTGAATCTTGATGCCGAGCTCAACGCCAAGATCCACGATGTAACGCCAAAATCCACGGCGTCGAGCTCTGTCATGTCATATCATCGTCACGTCTGCTTTAGTGCCAACGTGGCCTCGACACCTCAGCGCCAATTTTGTTGACGTCGAGCCATGTTAGCACGATGCCAATTATGACAACGTCGAGGTTGAGATCTATTTTTTAAAATGTTACTGACACGGACGTATTTGTGAGACTTAAAAGAAAAAGCAAAAGGCAAAAAAAAGGCGCATGGGCCCACTGGTCAGCGAGACGTTTCACGTGAACCGGTGCACCGTCGTTGGAAGGCAGCGGGTCCCACCTGTAAGTAAGTGGTGGGGTCGACGTGGGTCCCACTTTCTTTTTCTTTCCATCTTTCTCCCTTATCTCTTCTCTCCCTCTCTTCCTCTTCTTTTCTCACACGGGCGCCCGAGGGAGAGGGAGCTGGCGTGCGACGGCTGAGGGCGGGGCGGCGGTCGGGTGCGGCGGCGCGGGCCGAGGCGTATGTGGCGCGCGCTTCGACGGAGGCGGTGCTCGTGGCCGGCGAGCCGAAACGGCGGCGGCAGGGAGGCGGGCGGCAGCGCATGGCGGCGGATCTAGCTTGGGGTGGAAAAAGGGGATCGGTTTTCCGGTGGGTGTTCGGGGCAGGAGAGGGTACCGGGAGCATCGCCTCGCCATGGGGAACCCATTTTCGAGGTTTCCCGGCGGTGGGTGGTGACGACTGACGCGCGGCGGCGGTTAGGGTGGGCGGCGGTGGCCGGCGCGACGGAGTACCCGGCCGGTTTCGGCGCGGGTGGCGATGGACAGGGTGGATGAAGCGAGGGAGTACTTTGGTCGGTGGTTGCTGGTGGCGTCGAGGTGAAGAGAGCGGCCGGGAAGCGAAGGTGGCTCGGGCGGTCGGCGTGCTGGATGGTGAAAATAAGGGAGAATGAGGGGGCGCCGAGGCTTTTGTAGCCATGGCAAGCTAGGGCGGCTTGGCTTCCAAGTCAAGGCAGGTGGTGGCGGCACAGGGGAGGTGAGGATGGCGATGGCATCACGGCGTGATTGACGCACAAGACGACGAGGACGTGGACGGTGCAGAAGAGCGGGGATTGAACGGCGCATCGCTGGGGTGGACGCGGTGTATGCTTCCGGGGTGGACGCGCGGTCGCGGGCGGCTGGCGAGCGCCGAGCAGGCAGCGACGTCCTGGACTGAGCTCATCATCGTCGGTGGCCATACTCGCTACTGTGTTCTCCTCACCCTCCACAGTTTCTCTCTGCTGCTGCCTGCTCTCCTTGTCTTGGCGTGGTGAAGGAAGGTATCGGCCGTTGGAGGGGCAGCAGCTAACTCGCCAGTGAGGGTGCTGGGAGATGATCAGATGAAGTGGAGTGGAGTGGAAAGGGACGTGGGTGCGGGAAGGAGAGGAATTAAAATGGGGGGTGGTTTTCTTGCAAGAGAAATAAAAGAGATCAGAGGAAAACTCCGTTTTCGCCGATTTTGTCTGTGCCCGATTAAATTTGTTGTGGTTCTGACTATTCACGGGCAAACGGGTCGCATGGCACGGCCTGACCCAGACACGTTTACAGTATGGTCCGTTAGACACGGTCACTATGATGGGCCGTGTCGACATGACCCGCGTGCCGTGCTCCTGCCCAAACATGGCCATGAGTGATCGGGCCGTGTTGTGTCGGCACGTATATGATTAAGGCCCACGGGTCAAAACCGGGCCATGGGCCAAGGCAAACCCAACCGAGTACTGTTACTCACGCGAAAAAAATAAAAAATAAAAATAAAACTATTTCTCTTTCGAAAATTCATAAAAAATATATTTCTTATCGAAATTTCATAAAAAAATATTTCTTATCAAAAAATTCAAAAAAACATGGGCCCACGACAGCATAAAAAATATTCCAAAAATTCATAAAAATATTCTGAAAAATTCATAAAAAATATTTGTTATCCGAAAAAATGGATCGTGGGTCGTGCCGTGCTGGGCCGGCATGGAACAGTGACCGTGCCGTGTCGTGCTGGCCCACGGGCTCGGGCGACAGCCTAGGCACGACACGCCTTAACGGGTCGTGCCGGCACGGCCCATCTCCTCACGGGTCATGCCGTGCCGGGCCGATGAATAGTGCAGCCGTGCTCGGGTCGGCCCATGCACAAGACGCCCATCGGCCATCACTAGTTCGACATGTACACATTCAATAAATATTTGTCGAAATATTTGTTGGGCGATGAAAGTCGAGACCAAATATTGTCAAAATCTCAGGGCAAAAGGAAAGTTATTTGAAGAGATATTTTGAGGCTTTGAATAATTACTTGAATTTCAAGTTCAAAGGAGTTTTAGGGAAAAAGTACTTGATTGTGATTTTTGATATTTGAGATGATTTCTGAATTTGTAGATAGTACCCTGGATGGCAAAGGAGGAGGATTTCTCAATGGGGTTTTGAATCCCAACTATATAGTTCAATTCTTCTATCTCGTGAGGTTGAAAATATCATGAGATGGAAATATATTTGAATGAAAATTTAAGAAAATTTGCTAGAGAAGAAATTGGATTCGAGGAAAGAAAATTTGTTTTTTTTCAAATTTCGATAGGAGGTCAAGGAGTTTCATGAAAGTGAAAAGGATGGATTTTTAGATGAATTTTCGTAGAGGTTCATCTAGAAGGGATTCAACTGCAAAATTCAAATGCAAAATTCGAATCAGAAAAATTAATTTAGAAGAAAAGGTTTGGCCAAGATTTTGAGTTCAAAATAAATTAATTGAGATATTTGACACACAAGCCTAGATACACTCAAAGAACCAAAAACTTATTTAATGTAGGATTTTATTAAAATAGTTTTTAAGAGTATACACAAATTAGGATGTTAAAGCATCACCAACCGCTCATCCAAATGATGCTATATACCAAATTTGTGTGTTTTTGATAAAAAATATGGTCCAACAAACTATCCAAACCATCATCTAAAATAGATGACCACCCAAATTGGACTTTTGGTCACCAAAATGAAGAGGACTCTCCCATCCCCAAATAGAGAGGACTCTCACATAAATTTCAAAATTTATGTTTGGGTGGGACATTTAGGTGATCTGTTATACATAAAAGAGGTATGGGTGACCTATTTAGATGGGTGATTTTCTATTCATCCAATTTAGGGATAAGATTTAGGTGAACTGTTGGTGATGCTCTTACAAACTATCCTTAATAGAATCTCGTCCTAAGATTCTGGCTGGAGTAGGGTAGCGGTCTGCTTTTGAGATCAAAAGTATCCTTGAAACTGTATATAGCCTTTGGTGACCGTTTTCTTTAGCAGCGGCCGGTGGTTGTGGGATTCCTGGCTCGTCTTTTACTGAGGCCCTCTTTGTTTCAGCTTTCTGAGTAGTTTTCCAGCTTTTGCTTTCTGAAATCTGTAAAGCTAAAACAAACAGTCAGTTTTTCGAGCTGGTTTTCAGAAAATTGAAAAGCTAGTTTCTGAGAAAATGAATGGAAAGCTAGAAAGCTGGTTGAAATAAGCTTTTCGGCTTTTGGTGTCTTGAGAAGATTAAAATTTATTATAAAAGCTAATAGTAAAATATCATCGCCGTGGTGCTTTTGAAAAGCTAGCTTTACGAAAATTTGAAAAGTAGAAGCTCAAACAAACATAGCCTGAGTGACACGTGAGGCTACTGTTGGGCACCCAAAATTTTAGTATTTACTCGCGGTACCTCCATGAGTGCGTACCCATGCGCTCACCGAGAGACCTCTCCCCCACTGGTTCGTCTAGTAGCGTTCACTGCTTGCCTCTCATTAATAATAATAATATATATATATATACACGCTATTATGGAAGAAAAAATATAACGATACGGGCCACCATGCTAATTATAGAATACAATAAAAATATATAAATGGTTGTTTCGATAGACTATAGTGAAAACATGGAAAATAAAAATAAACACTCAAAATAAAGTAAGTAGAGAGATGAATACTCAAAGGAAATTTCTATGAGATTGAACCTCATGCTACCTTTTTTCCAAAAACTCTTAAGCCATTTTATAGGTATTTTAATTATAAAATTTTTGGAGTCCTAATCTTTTATTTAAAAGGACCAAGTAGGTAAGAGCATATGCAACAGTTGTCCAATACTATCTAAAATACTTATTTTTAACTATTTTGAACAAAATTTATCTTCCAATAGATTGTCTATCACATTCAAAAAAACTGGTTCCCTTTCCCATCATTTTCGTTCTTCACAAATAGCTAACCGAGTCTGGCGTCCAATATCAATTTCGCGCCATTGCACTTCTTCCTGCGCGCGTGTTTTTGGTGTCGCGCGCATGTCCTGCTCGTCCCCCGCCGTCGCATCCTCCCCCACCTCCTCTACCATCGCCGCCCCTTCTCGACCCCTCCTCGACCCCTCCTCGTACAGGACCGTCACATCCTCCACCGCCGCAGCCTCTGCCCGTCGCCTCCTCGTACCGACGTCACTGCGCTCCTCCCCCTCCCTTTCCTTCCCGCCGTATCCTCTCCCGCCGCCGCATCATCCTATAGCATCGTCAAAATCAGGCCTAAAGCAATTTTAAATTTATAGGAAACCAGATTTCAAGACTTCTGTTGAATAAGAGATGATGTATTGAGAATTAAATTTTTTAGGAATGACTAAAAACATAATTATTAAGAATTTATTTAGCCATTTTATTGTATGTGCTCTAACTTTCATATAGGATTAGATCCCAAATTTCCTATGTTTTTCTTACAAGGCCCTGTATCTAGACTAAAACTACATATCCATTATCCAATAGAATATTTATATGGAAACGGAACTAGATTTAACATATTTTTTATATAAATATAATTGTATTTTCTTATATCCTGTACCGATCAATCTTACCATTATAATATAGAATAGGCTCACCATTCACAAATCCAACGGAAACAAAGAATATTATCTTTTTTTTCTCAAAACACGATATATACATAGACACTCATATATACACGCGTACGCTCAACCATACGAACTTACATATGCACACTTTACCCTATAAATATCTCAGATTTGACTAATATAAGAAGTTATCATAAACGCTTAGAAACAATATTTTTCTGATAATAGTGAAACTATGTATACAATGCTGAGACAATGAATAACTCAATAAGAGGGAACATAAGATTCTTATACTAGATTTTCATATAATTTAGTTTGTTTTCTAAAATTTTCGTTTATCATCTATTTCAAAGAGGGTTTAGACAATCCAAACTTAGCTAGAGCATCACCAATAATTACCTAAAAATCTACTCCTTAGATCTCTTTATAAGAATCTCTAGTGAGGATTCAAATGATTAAAAGATAATACTTTTCTTCGAGAGATAAACTAAACTTGACTGCCAAGTCGGCCACATCTAAACTACCAATATATGTCGTCGACCTCTCCTCTTCCACGTGATTGCGCGTGTCTTTTCCTCGGGCGCCTCTCCCTCGGCGCAATTTGGTCACGGTGAATTGGGAGCCAACGCTATCCCTCACTAGGCCATGTTTGGAAAATGGGTTAGAGATATGATTTCCCGCCTCTCAAAGGTAAGTTTTAATCTTAACCATCTATTCTTCTTACCCTATTTCATCCTATCCCTCCATCTATTTTCATTTTCCAATCCCTCCTCTCCTAACCCATTTTTCAAACACACCCCTAATGGAGAGCAAGAAGAACAGGGAATGAGATTCCAATTTTTAGGCAGCTAATTAGGGGAGCTGTTGAATCAAATTTTCACTAATAATCCCAAAATTTTGGAATTGGAAACTATATTGCGCACCTGTTGGTGATGATTTGCGGAATTCTCCACAAACTTTGCATAGTTCGTCTGTCGATGTATCTAGCAATATGATAATTTTCTAACCCAGAAAAGTGAATGTATTATTATCTTGCTTTTAGGTTTTATCGTTGTTTAATAAAGGGGTGAGTGCGAGCGTGTGTTAAGCATTTGTGTTTTTTACTGTATTTTTAATGAATAATATAAGGCAAACATGTATATTTCTTATTTTGGGTCCATTATACAGCTTATGTGTTTTTTCTTAGAAAAAGAAAACACTTCCTTGCCAAAAGAAAAAAAAGAAGGTACCTATTGATCTTGCAAAAGATTTATAGCTTGAAATGAAATAAAAAACATATCAAAATTGTAAATCTATAAAAAAACTGTTCTGAAATCTAATTTTGATGCATTGTAACTGAGCGTAAATGTATTGTACATAATTATAATTCTAAGTGCAAGTTAAATATACAAGAGTCTCGATACAATATTATATGAACGGAAAAAATAAAAAAAATAAAAGACTAAAATTCATGAAATCTCGGCCGTCCGATGTTACCATGAAAAGCAATTAGGGTGTGTTTGGATAATGTGATAAGAAGAGTGGGATCGGGATAGAGAAATGGATAAAGGGTTAGGATGAAATGAGAGAAGGATAATGGATGGCTAAAAGTATGCCCAACAAATTCTCAAAAACAATAGAGAATTTTTAAAAAGTTTAGAGAATGAAATTAAAAATTGATACGACAGATTTTCAAAATTGATTCTCTATTTTTTAACTAAGACCCATCAACCGCTAGGTATTTTTTTGGGCGCGACGGCGATGCATGTCTTGGTGCGGGCGGCGCAGGCGTAGGCGGTGCGAGTATGAAACACAGTGCGATATAAAAGCTGTTCTTTGAGTCGAAAAAATGTTATTGAGCTAAAAAATGTTCCTGCTCTAAAAATTTTAGCCGTTGCTGATCTGAAAAATGTTGCTTATACAAAAATATTGTTGTTGATCTAAAATTTATTAGAAAATAGTTGAAATATACAGTAAGAGACATTGATTTCAAATTATTTTTCCTTTTACAATCACAAAACTCGTGTTTGCATCAGTATTCTGCATCCATAGCAGCTGAAAAATGAATAGGCTTAGAGATTTCAGTATGCCCGAGTAGTAGCGACGATTTTTTTATACACGGGTGACTAAACCGAGTAGTCGGCGATGTAGGCGGTGGCATGCGCCAAGATGCGGCGGCAAGCTTTTTCGGCGAGATGCAAGATGGAGGCAAGCGGCAGACGACGCAAATCTGTTTTTTTTTGCGTAGGCCTCGCGGTAAAATAATCCTCGCGGTGACGGAAGCTATTTTAGAGAACCAAGACTCTATTATCAGTTTTAAACATGAAATCTTGATTTTAGAGAAATTATAATTTTTGAGATCCATATGAAGTCTTTGTTGGAGCTAGTTTTTTTAAAAAAATTTCTAAAACAAAATTAGAGATTCATTTAGAGACCTTTTTAGAGATGCTCTGAGATTTAAAGATACTTTTTTGTGAATGAAAAATTATTTTTTAATCCCATTAGGCCCTTAGCGTAGTCACGGCCAAACGGGCGGCCGGCCGCACGGCACGGGCCGGCCAACGGCCCGTTTGGCCCGCTTGATGAAACGGGCCGTGCCGTGCCGCCCACGTGCCTAGGCTCCGGCCCAAGCACGGCACGTGGGGAGCCGGGCGGGCCGTGCGGCACGGCACGCCGGTGGCCACGGGCCCGCCGAGCCCACGGGCCCTTTTTTTCCCAATTTTTAAATAAAAAAATAAAAATAAAAAATAAAGTTTTAAAAAATAATGACTTAGTAATGTTAAAAATAAATCCACGATTACGAAAATATTGAAACAAAATTTGTTAAAAATAGTAATGACCTTTATTGATGTTTATATCATTATAGGATACAATGATACATCTTTGCCTCGTTAAAAACTTTGTCATGTAAAAACTCGTAGAGAAAACCGAGAAAACCATGACAAAGAAAAGAGTACGGCTCAAAGGTCGAACTACGTCTAACAAAATTCTCTGGGGTTGGTCGGATCCGGTAAGCGCTCGACCGGGCGGCCAATTCTTGGTTGTCAGTAGTATATTGGGCATGTTGTCGAGCAAGCTCCCGTCTTTAACGCTTAGTAGCATTTCGACGTGGTCTTGCTCGATTCGTCCTTCGGTCTTCGATGATACGGCGCATAGGCGAAAGCCGATTCGGATGACACCGTTGAGACGGCACGTCAACACATCCGTGCTAGTTTTGAAAGCACGGGATATGCTAACTTGTGGTCATTCCACCACCGAAACGTTGAAGTCTTGTGCTTCGTGGTGGATGGCGTCGTGTCCAAATAACTTGGACAACTCTTCGGCCACGACATGCGAAGAGCCGTCTCCACTTGTAGTTGACGAACGCCACCACCTTGGCTTGAAGAAGATCCACCCCAAATACGACCCCAGTATCTTCTTCTTACCAGTAGTGGGGATAGGAGGGGGTCTCTTGTCAAACTCCCGAAACTTTAGTTCATATCTTCCAAAAACTTCATATAATTTACTTCTAACCTCGGTATAGAAAGAACTATAATCTATACCTAAAGTATCACCAAGAAGTGATAAAATAGCAGACAATCCTCTTAATTTACACCTAGGATCCAAAGCAAAAGCAAACGCATACAACATAGGTATATTTTTCCAATATTTAAAATATTTTTGTTTCATGTGAAAGACGGGTTCGGTTAGAACATCATCATTTTCATATTCTTTAAATAGAGAAGCAATTTCAAGAATATTGTGCAAAATTATATTAGAAGTTGGATAATAAATTTGTGACGAGTAAGAGTACAATCATAAAAAGTTTCTAAAAATTGATTATATTTTTGGACAATTGCCCAAACATGCTCATTCGGTATTAGCGACCGTCATTGTTTCGTGGCCACCACGTGATTGAACAAAATCCGTAAGTAATTCACTATAAAGTAAAACAACTTTTAACATTAAATATGTTGAATTCCACCGATGCTCAGCATCGGTGGCAAACTTACGAGCTCTCTTACCGGTCGCATGACAAAACCTCTTCCACGCACCAATCCGTGGGTTCGAAGCAGTTAACCACGCGATTGCTTGACGAACATCATCAATATGGTTATGAACCCTTTTCATGCCAGTCTTAACAATCAAATTAATTATATGGCATGCACAACGCTGATGTAGTAGAAATGATTGAGCATAAACACAAAATAAAGGTTGCAATATTTCCATAGCACGAGAATTAGCAGATGCATTATCTAGGGTGACAAAAATATCTTATCGGCAAGATTAAATTCATTAATTACTTCCTAATTCTTTCGGCTATGTTTTCTCCCGTATGTGAGCCATCTATTAACCTAAGCCCTAAAACTCTCTTTTGCAACTGCCAATCATCATCAATAAAGTGAACAACAACGCTAAGATAATCCTGCCTAGCTCTACTACTCCATATATCTGAAGTTACACTAACAGAGAAAGTACATGTACTAAAAAGTTCTTTCAGTGCATTTGAATCCTTCTGATAAACATTCTCTAAATCTCTAGTTGTCGTTTGTCTACTTACGATTTAAACCTAGGGTTATGAGATTCTTGAATGTATTGTTCAAAATCGGGAGTCTCTCCAATGTTCGGGGTAAATCTTGCTTGGCGATTAACCTAGGACAAGAGATTCCCGAGCAACCATGGGATCGTACTCCCAACTACGTATCGTACCATCCGGGTTTAGCATAAGTTGTTGTTGTCGGAGTTGTATTCCTTGCTTTTTGGCACACGACTACGCATGGCGCTTGAGATGACCTGTACCAGCAGAACCACGAGCAGATAACATTTGCCTACATATTCTACAACGAGCTTTTGATACCTCCCTTCCATCCGGGTTTCCTTTATCTCGTCGAAGTGTTGCCATACACCGAAGTTCTCGATCTTTTTGGACCGGTGCGTGTTGAAACACTTCCGCTCACGGATCCGAAAGATAATCCTTCCGAAGCCACGCAGATCGTGCACTGCAGTACCTCCCACGGATGGTGGAGTTGGAGCCGATCCGGAGGCATCTTCAAACCCGGCATGTAGTTGGGGTCGAAATCACCCAAAGTGAAAGACGGCGCGGTATGGATAGTTCGGATCCATTACGAAATTTTAAACGACATAAACAAATTGTAAAATATTTATTGAATTCATAAACACAATACAAATAATACACAAATTTGAATATTACTTACATCTTTCCAACTGCACAAACTTCAAACTTCCGATCAAACTATTGAACTACGAAACTAATTTTGATTTTTAACAAAATTTGAGCAAATTTTGTCAAAATCAAAAAAACGGACACTTGAGAGGAAAAAGAGCACTTGAGAGCACTTGAGAGCACAAAATGAGAAGTGAGGGTGAGGAGAAATGGCTGGGGTTCATGCCCTATTTATAGGGCGAAATTTCGATTTTTGCAATTTTTTGAATTTTTATGATTTTTTTGGCTCCAACGGCTAATTTGAAATTTGAACGACCATAGAGCCGTTGGTGACACGTGGCGCGCTCCCATTGGACCGCCAAAGAGCCGTTGCGCAGCTTTCTCCCGGCTGCCACGTGTCGCGCCACTATTCGGCCGCACGCGAAACGGTCGTGCTGTGCCACGGCCGTGCCGGCCGTGCTTGCGTCGCTACGGGACACGTGCCGTGCCGTGCCGGCCCGTGGGCTCGGCGGCCGGCCCAAGCACGGCACGGCTGACGGGGCGTGCCGGCACGGCCCGTTTGCCGGTCGGGCCGTGCCGGGCCGTGCCGGCACTGTTCACAGCGTGCTCGGGCCGGCCCGGGGGAGCACGGCCCATTTGGCCGTGTCTACCTTAGCGTCCTCCTCCCCATCCCCAATTCGGTTCCCAATCCAAGAGGAGAGATGGCGTGCTGCTCCCCGCCGCTGCTGCGCCGCCTCTTCTGCTGCGCCGCCAAATCCGCCTCCGCCGCCGGCGCCAGCGGCACCAGCAAGAAGAATATTGTCTTCTTCGGATCTCCCCAGGTACCACCCCACCCCCAAGCTCTTCACCTCTCGGTTCGCCAACACCTGTGCTCCTGTCTAGTGTCTGATCCAAGAGCTCGGCGTGTCGCGCCTCAGGTGGCCGCCTCCGTCCTGGAAACTTTGCTGGTGGCGTCGGAGTCCCCGGACTCCGCATTCCAGGTTTCCGCCGTCGTGACGCAGCCGCCGGCCGCCAAGAACCGGGGGAGGAAGCTGATGCCGTCGGCCGTCGCGCAGCTCGCGCTCGACCGCGGGTTCCCCGGCGACCTCATCTTTACACCCGAGCGCGCTGGAGAGGTACAACCTTTTGAATCGTTCTATGATCAATCCTTCACATTGAGGCTACAATGGTACGAGGATTAATGCAGGAGGCGTTTCTGTCAGACCTGAAGGAAGTGAGACCAGAGCTCTGCATCACTGCTGCCTATGGAAACATTCTGCCTCAGAGGTTTCTTGATATTCCGCCTTATGGTATGTCGGGCTGCCAAAAGCATCAGCTTGGCCAATTTATTTCGTAGCAATTGGGTACCTTATGGAAACGTGTACTGTCTCATGCTCAAGCAGAAATAGTTCTCTAGGAAATTTACTGGCATTGACTAGCAATTGGGCACTTCTGTTTCCTGCTACAATACATGTCAAGTTGTCCGTGAGTGGCTTATATTCCTTGAATAAGCACCTGTCTAATTAGACGCAAGCCAAAACTGGATAGCTTATGAGAGAATCAATGTTAACTGGATGGTCTTGATAACTTCTAATGAGTTCATAGTCAACCTTATATTTGGTGCTAAAAGCAGCCTACTTTTCCGCAAACCTATCTGGGACATGCTGAATATGTTGTCTATTGAGTGCTGAACCTTGACTATTTGACATTTCCATCTACATACCAGGAACTGTTAACATACACCCAAGTTTGCTGCCTCTATATCGCGGTGCAGCACCTGTGCAGAGGGCATTGCAGGTTTTTATGCTCTACCTGTCACAACTATGAGCCAGTGAAACTATGGAATATTTAACATTTGAATTTTAATTGCAGGACGGTGTTGAAGAAACAGGTGTTTCCCTTGCATATACTGTTTGTGCCTTGGATGCAGGTCCAGTTATTGCTTGTGAAAAGTTTGCTGTTGATGAATATATTAAGGTAGGTGGTTCTGATTATCTTGCTGGTTTTATTATCACCCGTACAGTTTAAAATTATAAAACAGATGTCAAGCATTACTTGAATGACAATATACATGGGCCTTTGAAATGCTTTTGCTATTCAGTCACATAACAAAGCAAGATTACATACGGCTGCACTTTAATTGTAATTTTCTAGTTAATGAAAATATATGACAACTCAAGTTAAAAAGAAAATGCATGACAATGTTGATAATTTTGGTCCATTATAGACTACCACTATGTGGTTGTAATTTTAGTCACGATGAATATGAACAATTGCTTCGCCATTATTATTCAAGTAGCATATGCTACACCTGATACCTCCACAGTTTTCCACATGATATTTCTCAAAAGAGCTCATTTAGTTCAAATTACAAACTAAAAATAATTTAAGTTCCATAAAATATACTGATCATTTTTGTAACTTTCTTCATATGCAGGCACCTGAGCTGCTTGCTATATTGTTCAACTTAGGTAAAGGCTATAAACTAATAATTATATGTTAGTAATGGTCATATTTCTAGACAGCTTATTCCTAACTCTTTTTCTAGTAACTATGATTACCAAGGAACAGACGTTATTGTAAGTTTTTGACACTATCTTCTTCTAAGGATAGTCTTGAGCTATATAATTTCAAATTTGGTAATTTGAATTCTTGTGTTAAATAGGATCCAAGCTATTGCTTCATGAACTACCCTCTATTCTCGATGGATCAGCTAAAGAAAAGGCAAAGCCACAAGATGACTCCAAAGTTACACATGCACCGAAGGTATGCATAGGATGGAAATATGGAATAGGATACCATTGAATTCATACATAGAACTCTGCACTAGTCCCTCCTAGCATTAACGGGGGAGGAAAAATCACTTTTATTGTTATCTCACTCAACTGAACTTGCACAAAACAAATAAGAAGACTTGAGCATAGCTACATGAGCCTTTGCCTTGTCATACTTCCTGCCTGCAGTTTAGTTTTTATTTTACATTTGATACTTCATTTGAAACTGCTTAAATCTATCATAGCTTATTTCCAAATATTTAACCAATTTGTTGCATTTATTTATTTCCTCTCTTTTCTTACAGTTTGTATCATTTTGGGAACTCCACCCTGTGTTTCTAATGTTGATATACACTTTCTAGGATAGTACTGTACTGAAGCTTATATATCCTTTTATGTTTGGCTTTGTATATTTTTATGAAATCTGGATCATGTTGTTGAACCCTCTACTATAAATGAAACCGGGAGTCCAAAATTCCAAATCTGTAAGCACTCTGCAGGATGGTACACGCAAATGGTTCTCTGCATATAGTTATACCCTAGTTAATTTATCATGATGGCCTCTGTTTTCCATCTGAATTTTAGGAGTCCTGCATTCAAATGATACTGTGCACTTTGGATATCCCAAGGTATTTATTATGGATGTTATGTTTTCCAGCTGAATTCTGATGAGTCATGGTTGTCATTCGACCAAGAAGCTAAAGTGCTCCATAACAAGGTGAGTTTCTTATTTCTAGCATACCCATTCATGCTATTGCCAACCAACTCTTGTAGGTACGAGCCTTTGCAGGTTGGCCAGGAACTCGTGCAAAATTGCAGCTCGTGAACCAAAACGGGGAACCTGATGTGCTTGAGATTAAGGTTATCAGCACGAAGGTTTGTGCATCCTGTGACAAAATCGGAGATGGAAATGAGGTGCTCTTCTCGGGAAACTCATTGCTTATTCCTTGCAGTGGATCATCTCGTCTCGAGGTCTGTATTCCAGCTTACAGGTTACGAATACGATGTTTCTTTCCTTGTGGCCTTCTCCAAGTTCTCTTTGATGTTGTATGGTTAGGTCTTGGAGCTTCAACTCCCTGGAAAGAAGGTGACGACAGCAAGGGACTTCTGGAATGGTTTGCGTGGTCAGAAGCTGCTGAAATCACCATAGAAGAATTACCATGGTCTTCATCACAGCGTGTACCACCACTGCATGAACAACAAGAGGGTCATTTGTGTCGTGCGCTTGGTTTCTACAAGTCATGGTAGAAGTTGATGCTGTCAATGGAGAACATTTTCAGGAGAATGCTACTACAGGTAGAGGCAGATTACTCGACAAGATCTTTTACTTTTCAGATTCTATCATTGTGAAGATAAACTTCCCTGCTACTTCGTGTTTATAGATACCTCCACGGGGGTAAAGCTGAGTTAACTGTCCATTCGCCATTGGAATCTATATTATCTCCAAAATTTTGGGAAAGAGTACACAATTGTTAGCTATTTGTAAGTCCCATTTCGCTTGAAATATTTTTACCGAATGATGGAGGTGCTGCACTGCTTGTGACCACTTAACCATTTGCGAATACAGTAATTGCATTGTACTAAGACAAATTTATGTTGCTGTCTTGAGAACATCATGTAATTGCTCTTCTCAAGCGGACCGTCCACGGCTGTATGGCTGTATATTATAAGAAATTTCTTGCTTTCATCCCGAGTGTTGGTTAATGCAAGAAAAAGGCCTTGCTTGGCAATAGAAGAACAGAGATTATCATAAGAAATTTCTTGCTTTCATCCCGAGTGTTAGTTAATGCAAGAAAAGACCTTGCTTGGCAATAGCAGACAGAGATGAAATGATCCATGGATTTCTGTTAGGGGTAGCGAGAATTATAAATAAATGAATGGAAGAAACCATAGGCGAGGAATACATTGCTCATGTAACTCATTATCTTCCAATGTGATTTTAAAGTCCTCGAGGCTTAGTTAAGATTATGGCCTAATCAACCATACCCAAGCAGTTTGATAAGCTTGGATGGGCAACGGGTTAAGAAGATGCGACAGAAAACAAACCAAAACCAGGACAACAATGTTCAGGAACATCAACTGATCCGTTCATGGCTCCAAATGACATTATATTTAATAATATGTTTGTTTCGTGTTAAAAGTATTATTATATTTTTTTATAATTTGATCAAAATTTAAAAAATTTGACTAGAAAATCAAAATGACTTGAAACGGAGGAAGTGGGTTATTTACGGTCTGCTTGATTTGATACAAGGTCGTTGCATTTCTCCAGGACATAATTTCATCATAATTGCTTGGTTAGTTAATTGACGGAGTTGTTGGGTCTTCTCGGTTATATTTTCTTGACTAAACTTTAAAAAATGATCGTCGGGGAAAAAGACAACTACATGACTTTTCATTAAAAATAAAAAGTCTCAACCACATAAAAAAGGCAACGAACTCTGTCATCTCACACACGAACTAACCCCTTATGAATCGGTCCTTAATTCGTGCTCTGATTTTCCTACCCTCTACAGGTTGATTACTTTTTTAACTATTTCTAACCACTAAATAGCTGATCTAAGATACACATTGCCCTCTTTCTTGTAAAAACACGTCATGTGACCTGAGCTATGCTCAGATGGTTTATTGCGAGGGGCGGACTAGAATTTTCCCAAACTTATGGCTAAGCTAGTGTAGTTTGCACAACTTTATTTGTTTCTAATATTTTGAAGTGTAGTTTTAGACTGAAGTCATAAGTGTCCTATCCTGGTTGCAAGAGTGTCTGCACAATATACTCACGTTTGATCTTAAATTATTTTTCAAAATCATGGTACTACAAACATCTAATATCTAAAGGTATCAAAGTTTATAAAAAAATATGAACTTTTTAATAATGCTTTTGCAATTTGATTTAATATCTAATATCTAACCAAGAAACGTCAACAATTTGATTTTTCCTATCTCCAGGAATCTCGCGGTTGAAGCTCCTGCCAAACATATTCTAAAGTATCTTATGGCGGAGGGTGAGCTGATACGCTAATAAAATCCGTCGACTATTGCGTACATTTGGAGTTTCACAGATTTTCTTTTCCGTAAAAAAAAGGTACTACACTTCTCTGCTCTTATAAGAGCAACTCCAACCGATCAACCAAATAAAATTTGAAGCTAAATTTGACCAGGCAAAGTAAAAAAATATGCTTCAATAGAATCACCAACCAACCATCCAAAACAGAGGATCTCCAACCCGGAATTTTGGGTCGCCAGGTATGGAGATGGCGCTGGATTCATCAAATCAGCCATGTTCCGCGATTTTGCGCTCCAGACGCCAACTCCCGCGCTCCCGCGCTCGGCACGGCGGTGAGTTCCCGCCCCACCGCGCCAGAATGCTTCGCTGCTGCCCCTCCGCGAGTCTTTGCGGCCATCCGCGCCCCTCCGTGGCCCATCGCCCCTCCAGTCCCCTTCGCGCCCAGTCGCCCCTCCGCGCCCCTCTGCCACCCCTCCGTGGCCCGCTACCCCTCCGTACCCGGCCCCACCCCGCCGAGTGCACGCCCCGCCGCGCCGAGTTCACGGCGCCGAGTGCACGCCCCGCCGCGCCGAGTGCATGCCCTGCCACGCCGAGTTCACGCCCTGCCGCGCCGAGTTCACGGTAGGAAGTCTGTCGGCTGCCAAAACTCCTCCACGGGCGGTGAGCAGCGGCAGCAGCGACGTCCTCGCTCACCCCTCCAGCGACCGGAACACCTCCGCCTTCTCCGGCGGCATCGAGTGTGTCACACGGCACCACGTCGCTGTCGTCATCTCCGTGGCCGTCAGCACCGCTGCGTGGTTGGTTTCTGCCTCTCTGGGATCGTTGAGCTCCGGCGTGGTATATGAAGGAGGGATTCGCCGCGGAGGCGTTAGCCTACAATGGTGGGCGGTGTGGGAGCGAATCCTGTGGGTGCTTGTGCTGTTTAGCCATGCTTCAGTTGGCTGCACGGCGAGCCGTGCTCCCTCCCGCACTCCCCCATGGGCGTCAGCATACAATTTGACTGACATGACCCAATTCAAAAAATAGAGATATTTTATTATTGGACTTCCACTGCAGACACACAAATTTAAGAATATTTATTTTTGATGAGAATGTAAATAGAAATCCATTTATGGCTTAAAATTGATAATTCCGTTGGAGTTGTTCTAACTAAGCAAGGAGAGGTTTTCCGGTTCTCAGGTGAGCCCAGCAAGGAAAGTTCCGCAGTGACGCAAAGAGGCAGGCACCCGATCAAACTTTCCTTATCGGTTCGCGAACGTGCACGTACTCTCGATCGATCGGAGCTAGCTTCACAAGAACCAACAAGCTCATGGCTCGTCCGCGAGATGGGCGCGCCCCGGCCCGCGGCCGGCCGTGGGCCTATTGCCGATGATCCGTCACCGCGTCCGCGAGCGCGCCGCCGCTGGAGCTGGTGATCGATCTCCACGCGTTCCTCGTGCTGGCCGGCGCGTCTGCCGTGGTACGCTCCTGCAAGCGGCGGCGGGCGCGCGCTGGCGGGCTTCCTCGTCTGGCTCCTCGGTGTCGCGCGCGCTGCTCTCCTTCAGTCACCTGCTGCTGCGACACTACCGTACCGGAGGGCCGAGAGCCGCCGCCGATCCCGCCGTGGCGAGGCTGATGAGGCGCTTCTTCCTCTTTGCCACCCACGCGCGCCGTGCCTTAGTCGCGCGTGCGACTGTGTGAGCCATAGCCTACCAAGTACCAACAGTTTGCTAGCTTCTGTGCCTTTTATTACTAGCTGCTCTGTAACGTTGCGTCGCTGCTCTGTAACGTTGCGTCGTAGGCTCGTAGCGCACGAGTACTGGGTAGTGAGTACACTATTTGCGTACGTTGATCCATGCGTCTACACAGTCTACTGGCTTGGATCTGCATGTGTTGTTGGATCTGCAGTATTACTCCCTTGACTAGGAGTAACATATAGACATTCCACTTTTTCCCCCTCGCTTTCTGTTTAAAATTCTCTACGGACTAAGTTGATTGTATTTGCAGAGTTTGCTGCACCAAATACGGAAGTCGTTTTCTTCCTCATCCAAAAAGTTTTAATTTTACTTTAAAATAATTATTACGAAGATAGATTACATTGTATTAGTTAACAACCATACAAGTTCGAATAATACTTACATCAATATAAACAAAAATAATGTGAAACACCAACGGTGTGGTGGTGGAGTTGTGGATGTATGACTTCACCCACCAGGGTTCAAATCTTGGTGCCGATATTATGCACATGCAGATGAACTTTCAATCCCGTCCGTCTGTTTTGGACGGGGCCTCACTATCCCATGTGCTTTGCTCGCTTGGCGCGTTCCCTACCGAAAAGAAATAAGTCCCCACGTGGTACCAAAGGGGTCCCTTCTATCCCATGCGCTTTGCTCGCTCGACACGTCCCCCTCCAAAAAAAAAGTCTCCACGTAATATCGAGAAGGAGGCAAGATGGAGAGTGAATGGCATTGGCACCGGATTCTTTGCCACCATCGAGCCTCCATGCAGGCACATGTCGCCTTCTCCTCCTCCTCCTCCTCCTTCCTATCCTCCTCCTCCACGGCATCATCTGGCGCTGCCTCGATGTCGATGATGAGGGAGAAGAGGTGCTAGCTACTACTGGTCGTCACTATCTGTGGTGACGAGAGCATAGAAGTCGAGGATGGGAGGTCGGCGGAGGCATGGAGGTATTGTATTACGTCCACATGTTCATAGATCCAACTACAAACTATTTTTTCTTTTTCTTGTTCTTGACTTTCTTGAAGGAGGAAGAGGAAGGGGATAAATTTTGGAAGGAATAGTTTGGTAGTGAAGAAAAGAGGATGAATTGGTGAATTGAAGGAGAAGAAAGAGAGGAGTAGAGGCATGGTATTGCATCATATCTAAGAATCAGACTGGTACTGACCGGTATTAGGTATAAGGTCTGGTATCATGATATCGACTAGTATCAGATCTAATATTGGTCAATATCAGACAATACCAATGAATAATTGGCCAATACATATGTGATATCATATGATACTGCAAAGTGTCATTGATACTGTGAATTATCACTTAATACTTTATAGGTGTCACCTAATATGGATAAGTATCAAAATATGATACCGACAAGTATCAGGCTGTTATCATACTATTCGAACAAGATCCCATGATATAGTAGCGCTTAAACTTGTATGTGTGTGAATTGATATATCATATATTGATACATCTTATTATTTTTTAAAAAATAACAAATTGACAACTTTTGTGTACATTCTTGAGGAAAAAGAAAACCTTCCCCGCCAAATACAGGACTCATGAAAAAAGCATTAACTCATGCCAAGATTAGGGTGGTATTGTTTGATATCTTGTGCTTCCAGAGGAGGAAAGGTGATGTTGGTGAGGAGGTGGCCTGGCGGTGGATCCGGCATATCGTCGGCATTGCCACACTAGCAGAGGGAGGTGAGCCAAATCAGGGTTCACAATTTCGACGAAATCTGGTCGGATTTCGCGAAAAACCGAGTTTTCGATGTGGCTCGGAAGCTGTTGTCATCTGAAAATTCAATAGGTTTAGTCCAAAATCAAATTTGAATTGATAAATAACAAAAAAATCCTATAAATAATATGATATTGGCAAGATCTATATAGGATATATATATATTAAAAAGTGAATTCCATGCATTTTGTGAACTGTGCGAAAAAAGAACAATAACTTAGAAAAAGAAAAAAGCCTTTTCTAGACCAAATTCCATGAAATAAACTCATTTAACACTTATATATAATGGAGATATGATGTGCCTGAATCCATGATCGATCAATCCCCAGAAAAGACGAGGTGAATGTTGCTTTCTATACGTGGATTGATTCTTCTACGTTAAATGTGCTATAAATTATTGTTTTTATAAGTATTGCATATTACGTGTACGCTAATATGAGGTTATCAAAAAATTTATAGGAAAGTGCATGCTAAAATTGTTTAGAAAATTTTCTAACATTTTCCCTCTATTTTCAATATTTTAGGAAAAATATAAATTTGGTATTTCTCATTGGTTTCTCGACAAAACTAATTGGTTTTTCTACGTACCAATCAGTTTTCACTTCGCTTAAAGTTTTTAGTTGCCGTTCAGAATTTTGCTAGTTTCTTTCGGAATTTCGGTAACGCTGATCTGTTATCGACACAAGATCGGTAACGCTGATCGGTTATCGACACAAGATCGATTGACTAGGGAATTCGAACTTAAATTTTGGTTCATGCAATTTATTCAAAATCTGTCAGTTTTCACGAGGTTTTCTACTGGATTTCGCGAAAACCGACGTTTTCGCCAGCATGGACATGGAAGGCTGTCTCGAAATTGTAAACCCTGAGGCAAATTCTTATACATATACAAAATTCTCCCGCTTCACTGTCTCATTCTCTATAATCTCATTGGGAACGAGAGCCAGATAGTGCTGAGACCAATACAGGGTGAAACTATAAAATTCCTGATTGCCAACAGGGGCCAAAATGAAAGCGATGGATAAATCTATGCATTGATTTGAATAAAAACACGGACAAATCTTACATTAATTTGGTGCAGCTGGTACTACACAAAACTAGAACTAAGCTTTTGGCGTCATAGAACTAGAGAAGCAATACAATGAGACGGCATGTTACACACCTAAGATACATGTACAACAGAGTTCAGCTTCGAAGTATCATTGTCAACTGCTGCTTAACGATCTGCACATCATGGAGTATTGGAGTCATTATACAGCTTCCCCAGTCAAAATTCAGCAGAACAGCATATACGGAACATGGGCAAAACTTCACGCATTTGGATGCTGCCGTAATTTCTGAGCCCTCTCTCTCCATGACCCCGTTTGCATTGCCAGAACCTGAGAAATTGTTTCATGAGTAGCTATGAAACAAGAAATAAACACGCATTCCAGGAAAAGGAACTTGAGGTTACTTTATCACTAATGAGGGAACTGCCAGGTTCGGCTTCAATATCTTCAGCTTTCTTGCTCTCGTCATTGGTTTCAGGCTCAGCCTCAGTAGTTTCAGTATCGACAATTAGATATGCAGGTACTCCAAATATAGCATTTTCATGTGCATCTCTGACTGTATCTTCATGCTTGGACTACAATTTGTGAAGAACATCATGGGTAAAACAACGCAGCTCAGAAACAACAGAAGTACAGAATATTACAACAAAAACGCAATAGCTCACATAAGTCATACTCATACCTGTATAGCAGAAAGTCGGAAGCTCTTTCCTATGTGCTTCACCAGTGAAGCATCATCATTAGCAACTGCAGAGGAAAATGATGAGATAAGGTATGGGTTATCAAACAGCAAACACCAACGAATGGCTGGATTTAGGCCTTGCAATCCTGCAAATAGTGCAGTAATGCACCCTAGTTTCAATAGCTGAGGAGCTCAACAAAGGCCAAACAGTCAGGTGGTTGTCAGGGTGTGCGCAACGATGTTATATTTTCTGGCTCCCTAGAACTGAACAATAAGTGTGGCATGAACTTTACAACAATATGCCTTGGATGGAGATCTTTGTGAGAAAATCAAGTTCCTCACTAAACCTTTAATATTCACAATAAAAATCAGTGTTGTTAAGCGGTTTAAGGCGACCCACCACTGCCTTAGCGCCATAGCACTGAGGCATAAGGCGTTGCAACGCCATATGAGATGGTCGAGGCATGATTTGTGGAGGATATGGTAGAGAAATTAGGAAGAGAAAAGGGGAAATTGGTAAAAGGCCCACTAAGCCAGGCAGCCAGCCCACCAAAGCCCAACATTAGTCTTTATACCCACGTGTCCTATGCCCTAAGAGGCATCGTACTCCACCAGGCATCAGCCGCCATGGCGAGAAGAGGAGGCACCAGCCGCCAGCCACCTCCGCATGACCTCAACTAGGGTTCCAGGATGAGCTTACCCCTTCTTTCCCTTTCTCTACTGGTTTTGCCTGTAATGCCTTTTTCTTTCCCTTTCCTCACTCGTTTTGCCTCACATAAGGCGGAGTGGACGCCTTGACCTCTGCAACCGCCTTAGCGCTATGGCAACGCTACAGCGACGACTTAACAACCATGATAAAAATGTATTATATTCATGGCAAATTTCGAAAAGAACATGTGTAGCATACAGGTTGCCACTTCCTGTATATAGCCATCGGATAATTCCTGCTTCGTCATAAGGTGCCGAGCTAAACCTTAATGCTTGCAATAAATATGTATTTATGCATCTCTGGATGCATTGAGAGAGAGAGAGAGAGAGAGGACAATTTTAGCAAGAATATGTGTGGTGTGCAGGTTACATAAGGCACTAAGCTACTTAATTCTATCAACACAGTGCATACTCCACACAAATTACAAAGCTGAAACAGCTACACGATGCAAGATGCATTTCTCCCTGCATGGAGCCTATGCTATCAATCACTCCAGCAATGGCTTAAACTGATGTAGCAAGTGTTGACTGGCCATACGAAAACTCTCGTTCAAATCCACTTATACATCAATGAAACCATGAGTGTCCTTTCTAATAATCAATAAGACTATGATGTAAATGTAATGCAACTAAACATATAGGACATAGCTCATTGTGCATTCAATAAGATAAGAGGCTAACAAACTTACAAACACTTATCGGGTTGCAATTTTACAATCTGCAAATATTAGCTCCAAGAGTGAATCTTGCAACTCACAGAAAATGGTATTTTGAAAAGAACTTGCACAATGATCAATGATGAAAACTCTGGATGCAGAATTGATTCTTGATGTGAATAGCTCACTAAAGTGTTCCACAACTCCTAAAAGGACTATGATTGAGCCTGTATGTTGTTGCGGATTTGCAGGAAATTGAGGGACATACTAGATTAAGAGTTATGCAAAGCCACAAAAAGGAGAAGAAATAATCAAGAAAATTATCAAGACCAACCTTCAACGTTGTTGTCATCTTCATCAAGTGGAGCATCCTTATTGAATTCAAATCTTTCCCAACCCACAGTGGCATTTCCAAGGGTGGAATCTTTTGAAGCTGTTAATCATTGATAGTGAACACAATGCAGAAGGTTGGAAAAAACATAGGCGAAAAATGAATACAGCATATGTGAGCATTTTACTAGGAAAGTAGGAATCATCAAGATAGAATCATAGAACTAAATTTCTCATGCATTCAAGAGTTGATTTTGAGCATAGAGCTGTACCAGATAAGACGACATAGTCATACATATAAACAGAAATACAATTAAAAGAATGATAGATATTGCACTCGCTATTGCCTAGAGGTATGTACAATAAACTGATCAAGCCAGTATAACCAAGTGACAGAATCAGGAAAATAACTTGTTGCATCATTAAACTTGTGCATTGTGCTAGTAACCACGTTACTAACTTTAAGTGACTTGAATCACTTAAACAAAACATAATGGAAATACAAGAACAAATGAAAAGAGCGGCCAAAACCTGTCTCTGAAAGCTGAAGCTTCATCTTTGCTTTCACTCTCTCAGCTGGCGTCTGCAAGAAAATCGACACACCGTCACTCCCAAACACCAAAAAACTAGCAACAAAATTGTATAATCACAGAGCAGTAAGAGTATGACGCAACTAACCATTCTATCATAACCTTCTATGAGCCGCGAGTAATCCACTTTACCGCCCTTCTTGTCCCTGCCACCGCGCCCCTTCGAGCTCTCACGGCGGCCGCCACCATCCTCACGCCGCCGGTCCCCATGCCGGTCCCGCCGGTCCTCGAAGTACGAGCTCCTCCCACTTCGGCGAGAAGGCGACCGCGATCGAGAACGAGACCGGGAGCGGCGGCGCGAGGCCCTGCGGTCCTCCCTCTCCCTCGACCTGGAACGGCGCCTCCTCTCCCTGGACCGGGACCGGTGGCGCCGCGAGCGAGACGGGGACCTGGACCGGGTCCGATGCCGCCGTGCGGGGACGGGAACCGAGAGTGACGGCCTGTGCGGGACGGCTCGGGCGGGGGAGGCGGCGGCTTGGTGAGGTTGTGGGGTTGCGGGGGGGCGGGGGTGGCGCCGGCCCGGACGAAGCCGGAGAGGAAGGAGGAGGAGGTGGCTGTGGGTTTGGAGGGGAAGGAGGTGGATTGGGGATCGGAGGAGGAGAAGCCGAGGCCCTGCTTGAAGCGGCGGGCGCCCTCGCCCTTGCGGTTGAGCTCGTCGTAGAACGCCGCCGCCTTCGCTTCCTCCATGGCTAACCGGCTCGGTGCGGGGCGCCGGCGAGTCTGGCTGGGGCTGTGGGCTTGGGTCGTAGGCACGCAACGACGCGATACTTCACATGGGCTTTCTCTCTGATATTTTCCTATGCAATAAGTTCAGCTATCCTTCGTCTTTACGTCGAGTTTGTTTGACATCTCTTATCTTCGATACTAGAATTTTTCACCTTTAAACTATACAAAACCGTATAATTTGGATCCCATGGCAGTACGTATGTTTAGTTTCACTGACGTGGCATCCTAGTCGGAAAAAATAAAAAATATGCAAGGGCCACGTGTGAGTGAGAAGAAAAAGAAGTAAGGTCCACATGTCAGCATCTTCTTCTTTCTTTTTTTTCTTCCCATACTTAGGAGGGAGAAGGGAGGTGGATGGCCGAAGAGGGGGATGGGGAAGAGGCGGCCAGCGAGCCTAGGAAGGAGGGGAAGGTGGCAGGCGAAAAAAATATAAAACCCTTCTCTTCCCGTCGGAGCTGCCTCACCAATGCAGGGCTTCGGGCGAAGCTGGTGTGCCACAGCGTCGGGGACGGCGTCGCAGACTCGGCGAGACACGGCGGCGAGGAGAGGCGTCGTCACGACAAGTCTATGATCAGAGTCGCCTCATCGGGTCGAGCACGCGACACGAGAACGAAGGCGGCGATGCTCGATGCCTCTTCCTCCCTCTCCCGCCTCGCCTCCCACATGGAGACCGGCGAGATCCGAGGAGGGCGAAGGAGGTTTTTTTCATCCAAGCTCTCCTTTCTTTTCAGCATTGGGACTGTGGGTAGGGCTGACGAAATACTCATGGCTCGCTAGCTCATTCGGCTCGTGGTTGGCTCGGCTCGGCTCGGCTCAGCTCGTTGAGAAATGCTAATGAGCTGCGCCAAGGGTTTAGCTCGTTAGCTATAACGAGCCAGCTTGAGTCAGCTCGCGAGCTGCTCGTGAGCTCAACGAGCCAGATGCAATGTACAAAGTAAGGCCTAATGTTTTGCTTGTTTTGTTATTCTTTTGCTTGTTTTGTTGTTGATGTGGTAATAAATTAATATTTTTTATGATTTTGTGATGGTCAATATGGATCTAATGCTTAGATTATAATAGTAATAATATTTAATCTAGTTGCATCATTACATTTGCATAATAATTGTTGATGGACAAGTGTTATTACGTTAATTATGGATTTAATATATCACTTTTTATTTTTTTTCAATTGTATATTTGCATGCTTAATAGACTCAGAAAAAATAAAATGTAATTTGTACATAAATTGCACTGTATTAAAGTGGCTCACGAGCTAAACGAGATAGCTTGAGCCGACTCATGAGCCGAGCCGAGCCGAGCGGGCATCCTGGCTCGGCTCTTTACCGAGCCGAGCCGAGCCAAGCCGAGTCGAGCCGAGCCGGTATCCACCCCTAACTGTGAGTTAATTTTAAAAAAACTCAAGGGGTTTTCTGCAAAATAGCCAGACAGAACAGAATTTTGGGTAAAAACACTACTTGCTAGATATAGATTTTTTCTGACTAGGATGCCCATGGGGCCCAAATTACAGCATCCATGCTACCATGGGGCCCAAATTACATGGTTTTGTATAATTTAGAATGAAGATTTTTGATATTAGAGATAAGAAATATTAAACAAACTCCGTAAAGTTGAGTTGAGGACGGGGTGAACTTATTCCTTTTCCTATTTATTGCACGGGACTGTTAAGCCCAGCCCAAGAGATATTTTGCAACGAGTAGTATCACAGAGGCCAATAGATGAGAGATTATCTTTACCATTTGCATGAAGCTTTTTCACCCTTGATCCAACACACATGAAAATCCTGACAAGATTCATTTGTTAAAACACACGTGAATACTTCGTTTGCATGTAGTTGTTTAAACTTGATTAGTCCTTTAGCATACATGAAAAATCCGAAATGGATTTTTGAACCGTGGTTAGCTTCATTTCTGCAGCACTTATCATGGTTCCAGGTTGCTCAAGACATTATGAGTTTGGAGATATGTCAGATGTAGATGCATATGTATCACTTTTTTAGTTGACAAGGCAATGCATGCCCTAGTACATTAATTTTGTTTATGTACATTGTACATGCATGATGCAAGGAACACAAAGGAAAGGAGAAAGGCACACAACTCAGTTGAAATGCCAAGGGTGGTATACATACAGTAATACACTTCCTCGTTTGTCTAAGCCACACTTTCTCATCTTAATGAAGCATGTGTTCAGTGAGTAATAAACCTGAGTTGCCAGAATCTCAAACACGCAACACGCCTTGATTCGTCACAAACAGAAGGCATCACTAGCTTGTAATTTTGACCTTTACAAGGTCCGCGGCTGCACGGGCGGAGGCGGAGGCGCGGTTGGCTGCAGCAATGGCAGCTCGGGCTTTTTCAAGAACGTCTGACGAACTTGGATTTGAGCAAGTTATCTCATCAGCTGTGGAGCCATGATGCTCTTGGCTCACCGTACTACTCTTTGTGGCAGCATGCGTTACTGCAGACCCAGCAGGTGAGCTTGGGGACTGGGGAGCAGCTTGGTATTTTCCAGTGTCCTCGACAGGTGAAATGGACAACGATGGCATATCTCTGGAAATGGAAGCAACTGGAGAGTTCTCGATTATAGGTAACTGGCCCTGGCGTGCTGAGGATCCTGACCCATCCTGTAAACCAGTACAGAACAAATGAAATGAATGTCCAGTGTCTTTATGGTCGGACACAAGATAGAGCGAAAGAGGTTTGAAAGAAGCTGTTTCTGCTCGTTGTTGTAAATTTCTAGCGTTAAAACATCAGGTCTGTAACCCACTATGTAAGAGTCAGAATCAACCAGTAGACTCGCATATAATCACGGGAGATTGGGAGCAAGAGATAAGAATAGAAGCCAGAGCTGAGGCCAAGAATGAGATGGGAGGGGAATAATCTACGAACAGAACCATGCAGATAGGCATATGACATGGCACCCCAATCGTACAGACTACAAAAATCATGAACAAACTAATCAAATATGCAGTTGACAGCCCTAGATTTACTAGCCGAATGTTAGATGGAAAAAAAGGGTGCCTCGTGTGGATTAGATTAACATGTAAAAGGACATTTATGTATTCTCAGTGTTAACCAAAACAAGACCAAACTAATCTGAACGAAACACAAGCGAAAAAGGTGTCCTAAAAGTGTAGTGTTCCTTTATATTAATTCCACAAAATTGCATATGGGCAGTTGGTCTTTCAGGCTTTCACTATGCTAGTACAATTTTCAAACGATTGATTTTGAAGCTGTCACATGCGAAAATACCATTTAGTTCTGATAATTAGGAAAAACAATGAGTTAGCAAATGTTACCAGCAGATCTTCGTATTTCTTGTTAAGCTCTGCTTCAGTATTCGACGAGTCCCATTCAAGGCTATACTCTTGAGCAATAGCTTTCAGAACCTTCAGCTTTGATTCAGCTGATGGGGCCTTCACTGAGAGCTTCTCAATTATCTGCATACAAGATGGCCAAGTTTATTCCTCTTTTTTTAAAAAAAATGTCACAAGATGCTCAACTTGCAAGCAACAACACAAATTAGTTTTCTGAAAAGAACAAATGTCGGTGTTTCTTCTTACTGTACGATTAACACCACTGTCAGGGCGCAATTCCATAGCTGCAGCAACAAATTCCTTGCCATATTTGGTGGTGAACAAAGTACGGAGATGCATTAGCTCAGGCAAGTCTGAACATCTCCCTGATGCAAATATTATACTAGCTATTGCTTCCCGTAGTTCTAAGGGGCATTCCCTGTTCCATGACAAAGCCAGTAAACTGTTATGATACTGTATTAAGTGAGAGAAACAAAGAATCATGACATATGCATGATGGCAAAACAGCAACTTAATGAGAAGACACTTGATATAACTGGACCTACTTTTGGACCTCGACAATAGGGACCCGTGCCAGAACAAATTCGCAGAAAAGCTCAACAATCTCATATGCAGCCAATATATTTTGCTCCCGAATAATGTGCTCCACCTATGAATAAAAATGATAGATTAGAGAAATGCAGAAATAATAGAAACAGAAAAACAAGAATCATAAATAGCAGTAAATTTACCCGAATCCTTGCTATCGATTCCTGGCCTGTCTGAAGATACTGAACCATCTCTTTGCGCATATTTATCAGCTGCAACTCCCTCCTGTTGCGCAGCAGCTTGATCCTCGAAATGACTAAATTCAAGCATGTTTTGCTGAAACAAAGCATAAAACCTAATTGAGGTTACAAATAAAGCCATGCTGTTTATCTATGTACGCATAGGCAATGCAATTAAAACACTGAATGAACGACATGAAACACAAAGTGATTTGTGGCCGTGGGTAAGCAATTACTAGTAGCTGGATCTCAGTAACTCTAACACAGTAATTATAATGAACTCATCGACTTCCTTTGATCTGATTACGCTAGTGCATACTGATATTTATACTAGTCGAGTTCTGTTGGTTGAATCCAGTTATGGTGACACTTACAATAAGAGTTCTGAAAAAAAAATGAAGCTAGCATCAAACCATCAAAACATTGACCATGTGGGATAACCTAAGATCTCAAAAAAAAACATAGCAATACACGCGAATTTGTGCCACCCTTTTGAAATAATGAATAGAAGGCATTCAGCAACGGCAATTCACCACAGGAGGAGGTGAAGACGTTTCTCTCTCTCTCTCTCTCTCTCTCTCTCTCTCTCTCTCTCTGATCCAGACGGAAGCTAGTTTTTGTTTTCCGTCTGTCTCCATAGAAAACTTGTCAATACCTGCGGACCAGAACCTAAATCTAGAACTCCTGCTAAGCACAAGCATGGAAGTCGCCGATCTTAGCAACACCGACCCAACCCGAGAGAGAAATTGCAGCAGAGAAAGGGATAGTAGTTGGATCTGGGAGGAAGAAGGCGAGGAGGCGAACCATTTGGTGCCGAAGGTGGAGCGGTTGAAGAGCGAATTGAGAGACGACATCGCTGGCAGCCTCCGCCGCTGATCCACCGGGCTATGTCGAGCGCAAAGGGGGGAAGTAGGGGCAGTAGGGGAGGAAGAACGACCTGCTCCTGCTGTGTGGATATTTGCAACTATACCCCTAGCTTTTTTCCTTTTAACAGTAAGATAAAGAGTTAACTTATTTTTGCCGTTTGGAACCTAAGAGCATCTCCAATAAAAACTCAAAAAAATGGTTCCCAAGAAAGAGCCTATAGAGAATTCTCAAAATTTTTAAAGCATAAAATCAAAATAATATACAACAGATTCTCTATAAGCATCTTTTTTATAACTAACAAACAGATTGGAAGTGTCCATTTTCTTGTCATTCTCGACAATCCAACAGTATCGAGCTCAGCTCGCCTCACTATAAATTCGTCCTCTTCTTGGTGCGCCGCCGCAACAGCAGCACGCGACCGAGGCTGATCAGATCTCGCCGCGATCGATGGAGCTCGACGAAGTGGCTCGCCACGGATTCAGCAAGATGGGGTTTGGGTAAATTGCTCTTGCTCATGCTGCTGTTCTTGGACAAGAAAAGCTTGGGTTTTTTTCTTTCTTTGAGCTACTTGAGCCCACAAATTCTCTCACAAATTCACATTGACTTCTTTCTTAGCACAATTAGTAAGAAGAGACAAATAAATAATTTTTGTACAGGATGTCTTCCCAAGGAAGATGAGATTGTTTATGTGGATAGCAAGAATCGCCTTTTCTTAGCATGAAGAGAATGTGATCAACTTTACACCTTGCTTACAATTATGGCCTTAATTTTTGATACCCTAAACAGGAGCACATCACATGCATGTCGACCTGAGACCACCCAAAGCAACAGCAGAAGCAGTTCAAGGAGCAGACGCCGCTCACCTAGTCGCCGCTCACCCGGTCGCCGGTCACCGGTCCCCTGGTCGCCCGCGCCCGGTCGCCGCTCCCCCGATCGACGCTCCCCTCGCTGCACCACAGGTCGCTCGCACACGGTCGCCGCGCCCGGGCCTGGTCGCCGCAGAGGTCTTCCGCTCCCCGCTCGCCGCGCCTCGCCGTGTGGCCGAAAAGCCACAGGTGACGGCCTCGACGGCCGTAGGCGGCGGTTCCTCCGCCGACTACCACGTCCGCCCTCACCGGCCCTCGCCGAGCCCACACCGGCCCAGCCCTTGCCGAGCTCCTCTCCGGCCCCCTCCGCCTCTCCGCGTCCACTCAACCCACGAGTCCACCGAGCTCCTCACCGCCCCGGCCCCCTCCGTCCCCTTCGCGTCCACTCAACCCATTTTCGTTCGTGCGTGCAAATATGTCGCGGCACTCCTTCGCTTCGCACGGGAGAGACTGCCGCGCGTGCTAAAATGTACCAAAATTAGCGTTTTGAGAATGGATGAGCTCTTCTCAATATTGAGAACTAAAATTCGATTTTAGAAAATCTCTTTCTTTAGAGATGCATTTATAGATTCTGTTGGACTAACCTTTTGGAGTATAATCTCAAAAATCTAGTTTAGAGATCTGTTTAGAGCAATTGTTGGAGATGCTCTAACTTCGTTAAGAGTAAAATTTATTTTGGGCTCCTTTAATAACTAAATTTTTATAATTGACTAGGACTATACCTATTTCATATGACATCCCATATAGTAAATATTTTTTACACGTTGGACAAGACAAGAATTTACTACTATAAAAATGCTAGGTATAGTCAGGTATAGTAGATGCTATTAAATACATGGGTTTCATGTTTCATTACTTAGGTTGTATCTGAGGGAGAAGGAAAAGAGAATTGAAAAGATACACAAAATAAGATCAGCCATTAGCATATTTATATGTATAACTATCTATAAAGCAAGTAATGTTTCATCCCAAAATTTTATTTTGCCTGGCTATTTTGTAGAAAACCCCTTGAGTTTTTCTGAAAGTAACCCGCAGTTATAATGCTGAAAAGAAAGGGACTCCCGCGTCGCGCATGTGCCCCTCCCTTCCGTCCCCATCCGCGTCATGCCTCGACTTCACCGTTGCAATGCACGGGCACAATTGCTAGTAATTAATTATGTATTATTTTTAAAACTTAAAAAATAGATTAATATGATTTTTAAAGCATTTTTATATATATATATTTTTTTTAAAACATACTGTTTAGCAATTTGAAAAGCGTGTGAAAATTTTCTTTGCTATCTTTAGCAATTAAGGGCACTTAATTTGATGAAGTACTCAAACTAAAAATAACGAAGTACTCAACATCACTTCCAAAATACTAAAATTGGATAGTGGATACCCTTCATCATCACGCCCCTAATTATGCTCAATTCTTTAAAGTGGCGCGTAATTGAGTCGTCCGAAAATTAAATCAACAAAATGAAATAGTCGATCAAGCAGAATAGAGTCTTTGTTGCTTGCAACTTTGTGAATCCCAGTCCAGACGGCAAAGGAATGTAATTATATGCGTAATTAATAAAGGTGGACAAAAAGTAAAATTTACTCTAAACTAACAAAGTGAAGGCAAGGGCTAAACTTAGAGTAAATATCATAAAACTCCACATTTTATGACCAAAATTCTAACAACAATGATAATATAACTTATGACACATAACACATGTTTAAGAGTTTTAAGAAACCTTACCAGAGAGTTTATGCAACTTTAACAATCATAGAAACAGCCCAATATGCTAAACTAAAAAAACATCAAACTAAGCATATGTCACATTGTTTTTTTACAAAAATGATCACAATATTCTTTTGTTTTGAAACTGGTCATAAGCACATCGTCTGCCTGCCTTATGCGGTCATCCCTTTTGCCATTGAGACTTCTTGATCGTTGAAGCAAATCTTGGACGGCTTGGATCTAGCTAAAGTTCTAATTTTTATGGCTTAATTGGAATCATGGAATTTAATAAGACTTTTACAATAATTAATTTAACTAGAAACGGTATGTTGTATATCCTATAATAATTTGTATGCATATGTTATGGATGATAATGCGTAAATATATATAAGCGTATGCATTTATACTATGTTTCATAAAAAAAATTACTGGCAGCAAGACATATATTATTTGTTTGCTTATGTTGGGTTTTAGGAAAGAAACATTTACGAGTATAAATAAACTGATATGAGGAGCTTGAAGCTCCCTATTATGAGTTAGTAATGATATCCATTAGCATACCTTTATTAATTTGTTCGTCGGGCATCATGTTTCATTTTCCGAACCAATTTAATATCCATGTATGCTAGGAAGTTTAGTCGGTGGTATTCCAGACTGCATTTTTTTAAAAAAAGAAATGCTAATCAATGGGGCTCCTTTATTTTTCGTATAACACTATATTGTTCCATTTTCCTCTCTTTAACACTCTACATTGTAATGCCATTCTTTCCGCTGGACTATATATAATCCTCTTTCCAAAATTCCTCAATAAAACTGAACAAAAGGCACTATACCGCGAAAAACTAATTTCCGTCTCTTTTTTCTATCCTGGTGGTGGACATAGCGAAGGAAGCTGTGGAAAGGATGATGCATGGTGGGAAGTTATGTATAAATTCTACTTTATGGTTTTTAGGGTCATTTGTATAAATCCTGGATATTTATCTGTAAAGTTAAAGATTGTGAGGACAGGAATATAACACTTTAGGGGCTGAAATAGAAAATCGCTAATCAGTACTGGTAGGTACAGTCTGCACTATAGGATACTTATCAAGTAAGTGATTTCTCCTACGTGTACTCATCTTTTCACGATGAAACTCAGGTGGTGTGGATCTTTTTCACGATGAAACTCAGTTGGTGTGGCTCCACATTGTGAATAAGCTAATGGCTTACACGCGTGACAATTCCATCCATAGCAACAAAGCCATCTCATAAAAAGAGCATTTCCAGAACAACAGACATGTTGAATTTGTATTTAGGAGCTACCACTACTGGAGAACTGTCTTTCGTCGATCGATCGAAAACATAAATATTTTAGCTTAAATATGAACAGGTAGTAAAGATAATCTTTAATACTAGATAAATAGCATATAATCTTTAGTCACAGTTGGTGTCATCAACCAGAGCTAATAGCTGTTTTCCTTTGTCAACCCTGTCAGAGGCGCGGGAGATCTTTAATATCAGTTGGTGACTTCAATCGGTACTAAAGTTCACTAAAGATGTTGTACTTTAGTACCGGTTAAAGTCACCAACCAGTATTAAAGATACTGAACACATTAGTATCGGCTGGAGACATCAACCAGTACCTGTGTTTATCTTTAGTACCGGTTGGTGACTCCAACAAGTACTAAAGACAGTATATATCTTTTTAGTATTTCTTCCTTCTTCAGTCCGAGACATTGCTACCAAAGAGAAGGAAGCTAAGAGAGGAACTGTCAAAATCTTTTGTGAAAGTATTTTGGTGATATTATATAAATCGAAGGGATCTAAAAGGTTAGCAATTTCATTCTTTATTAATATACGGTTAACATATTATATTTCTGGCTATATTTCTATACATCATTCTCTCTTAAAAATATATGAAAAAAGATGAGAGAGAATAAAATTTTAGAAGATATAAGAGCACTTCACAATTTTAGAGACATAGGATTAAAATGTAAAGAAAAAAGGCAACGAAGGAAAAGTATAGAAAAGGAATGAAAAAGAATAGAAAATTAGGAAAAAGAATGAAAGTTTGAAGGAAAAACAATAGATAATACAAAATAGAAAAATTAGTGTGTGGCGTTGTATATAAAATAGGTAAAAAAAATCTATAATAATAGAAAAAATAAATAAAAACAACACAACGTCTTGGTGAGAGGCACGACCCTGTGTCATTGAGTAGCTAGAACACTCTCGTCCACGGGCAATGGATGTACACAGTGAATTTTTGAGTTTATGATGGACACTGCTCTTCATCCACTCAACTATTGAGTTTAATTATGATGTTTTAAATTATTAAATACTTTTTAAATTATTAAATACTTATTGAATAATTTTCACTTTTGTTGACTTTCTTTAAATTTTTTATTTGATGTAGATGAACCGACAATTGATATATACTGCGGACCAACGGTCGAAGGAGTTTATCGATGTCGTGCATTATTTTTTTGAGTGTGGCCGATGCCCACAAGCCTAAGGGTTTTATATGTTGTCCATGTAAAATTACAAAAATCAGAAGCAGCATTATACATCAAGAATTCTTCATATTCATTTGTTGCAATCAGGATGCATACCTACCTATAATTGCTGGACCTCACACGAAGAGTTAGGAGTTGCAATGGAAGAAGATGAAGAAGAAGAAGACGACAACATTCCAGACTAGGCTCAATACGGTGGATTTGCATATGGTAAAACAGACGAGGCGGACGGAGGTGTTGCAGAAAATGACAGTGCAGACGATCTTGGTCAAATGTTGTGTGACGAAAAGAAAGAATGCGAAAGTGAAAAGGAGGTCAAGAAATTGAAGCGTATGTTAGTGGACCACAAAACATCCTTGTATCCAGATTGCGAACAGGGACAAAATATTGGGTACCACGCTGAAATTCTTGCAATAAAAGGCAAAAAATGGTGTGATTGACAAAACATTTGGCGAGTTATGCAACTCGTAAAGAATATTCTTTCAAAGGAAAATGAATTGCCCGAAACAACGTACGAAGCTAAAAAGGTAGTCTGCCCTCTAGAACTGGAAGTCCAGAACATACACGCATGTCCAACGATTGTATCCTCTATTGCAGTGAGGAGTACGAGAACCTGGAAGCATGCTCAGTTTGTAAGGCATTATGATACAAGATTAGACGAGATGACACCAGTGATGTTGACGGATAGCGTTCGAAGAAGAGAGTTCCTACTAAGGTGATGTGGTATTTTTCTATAATACAATGTCTGAGGTGTTTGTTTAGGAACAAAGCGTATGCTAGAATGATACACTGCCACGTAGAAGAACGTAAACAAGATAGGATGTTGAGACACCATGCCAATGGGTCATAGTGACGAAACATCGATAGAATCATTTTCCTCTGAAATATTATTTGAAGACTTCGAAAATGATACAAGGAACATAAGGTTTGGTTTAAGTACAGATGACATGAATATATTTGAAGAGATGAGAAACGGTCACCCGGAAAAGCCGAACCACCCGGAAACCCAAACCTACGCGTCTTCACTTCTTCACTTCTTGTCCCCCATCGCTGATCCGTCCAGTTGACCCAAAGCTAGAGTCTTTCTTGCTTCTCCTGACTTCTTGATCCACTGATTCGTTCGTCGATTTCCCGTTTCTTGATTGGCTGCTGCTGCTAGAAGCAGAAAGGGAGCACAAGATCGAGTAATACAGCTGCAATTAGAGGAAGAAGAAAAGGATGCTGAGAAGGGTGGAGGGGAGGGTGCAGATGGGTTCTACCAGATTCGCTCGGATTGCACCCACATGGTCCCCGAGACCATGTTCAAGATCAAGGTCTCACCTTTTGATTCCCCGATCTCTCCTCCTCATTAATCACTACTGCTTTAATTTACTTTGCTGATGTATCTTCCTTCATCGCTGTGAGTTAATCTTTCTGATTCAAAGGATTAATTTTTGTTTCTAAGCAATTAATTGAGCCTTCTGGGAGTGTGCCGGTAGATTGATTTATCCCTCTCTACGATTAATTTCAGGTTGGGAAAACGTTGATCGTTCGGAAATGGCATGTTGCGTTTACGCGTGAAGGCCGTTTGGATATTGCTTCGGGTAAAATTAAATCCTTCTTTGAGAAAAAACATTTGTCTTGTTGCCACTTTGTCCTTTCTGTGATATAGAAACCTTTTAGTATGTATTTTGCTGGGAGGCTATATAATGCCATACTGTCCGTTTGGTTTGAGCAACGGAATTGGTTAGCCCATCAAATTGCACATGTTTAACAGAAGGAACAAGAAATGGAGTCATTCCATCAAAATTAGGTAGGCAAGCATGGGGTTACTCCGTGGGTAACCATCGACGCACTCTGGTTTAACAAGTAAATTACATACACAATATGATCTTTAGATATCAAATTTTCAGCTAGAGTTGTTTTTACGAATTTAGGCTAAGATACCAGTGGATACCCGAAACCCAATGAATACTCGTGGGTTTGGGTTTAAATTTGCGTCCGTGGGTTTTTCATGGGTGGGTTTTGTTTGGGTTGATGGGTTTAACCATGGGTGGATTTTCTTTGTATCTGCACCCGAACCCGGTGGGTGTCATCCCTATACATGAAGCGCAAGTACATCATGATGTTGATTATTATTGAAGGCCCAAAGTAACCTGGTAACGAAATTGATGTGTACCTAAGACTATTGGTTGAAGATCTGTAATTGTTGTGGAAGAAAGAAGGTGTCCCTGTGCGGATGAGAATAAACATGAGCAATTTAACCTACGAGCCTTTCTGTTCATAACCATTAACGATTGGTTTGTACTTAGCAACCTATCGAGACAATCAAACAATAGGTATAGAGCCTACACCCAGTGTATGGATGAAACTGACACGATTGGCCTGCACTTAGCAACCTATCGGGACAATCAAACAATAGGTATAGAGCCTACACCCAATGTATGGATAAAACTGACAGTATGTATTTGAAACATTGTAGGAAGGTTGTGTACATAGATCATCATCGATTTCTTGTTGCAAGCCACCCTGTACGTACGAAAGGCAAACATTTTGAATAGAAGGTAGAACACCATACTAAGCCTAAACATCATAATGGAAAAACTATGTTTGCTATGGTGAAAGATCTAAAAGTAATATTTGGAAAGGTACATAACAACCAATCTATAACAAGTGAAGATGGTCACGCGATGATGTGGAAAAAAAACTATTTTTTGGAGTTACCTTATTGGAAAGTCTTAGATGTCCGCTACGCAATCAACGTGATACACCTCACTAAGAACCTTTGCGTCAACCTGCTAGGTTTTCTTAGATATATATGGGAAGTCGAAAGATACACTTGAAGGATGTCATGATCTGAAACATATGAAACAACATAACAACCTTCATCTAGAATCGAAGAAGAAAGGAAGCCATTACTTAAGTCCAGCCAGCTACACTTTGAGCAAGGCAGAGAAGAAAAGTATGTTCAAATGCTTAGACAACATCAAGGTACTGTCCAGATACTCGTCGAATATAAAAGGAATAATAAGCATGAAAAATAAAAAGTTCACAAATCGAAAGTCTCATGACTGCCACGTGTTGATGACACAGTTGCTTCCTGTTATAATTCGGGGTATCCTTCCTGATAATGTTCTGACAACAATAATAAAGTTTTGTGCTTTTCTGAATGCAGTTTTGCAAAAGGTCATCGATCCAAACAGATTAATAGCCCTATAAAATGACATGGTGCACAATCTTGTCAGCTTTGAGATGATCTTGCCACCATCCTTCTTTAATATAATGATACATCTTCTATGTCACCTTATCAAAGAGATCGGTATTCTCGGTCCTGTGTACCTACACAACATGTTTCCTTTTGAGAGGTACATGACGTTCTAAAAAAGTACGTTTATAACTGTTCTCGTCCGAAAGCATGTATCATCAAGGGGTATGGAACAAAGGAGGTCATTGAGTTTTGCGTAGAATTTATTGAAGACTTTCGTCTAATCGGGGTTCCTGAATCAAGCCATGAGAGGAGACTACGAAAAAAGGAGACTCTTGTAAGGAAACCAATAATGACTATAGACAATTATTTATTCCGTAAAACACATTTCACGGTTTTACAACAATCTTCGTTAGTGTCTCCTTACATCGAGGAGCACATGTCAATTGTTTGCTTCAAAAACATCGGGAAGTCCATTGCCTGGATTACACATCATCACATTGATACTTTCCCCGTTTTGTTGCGACAACATCTCATGGGTAACGACACGATTGACCAACAACTAGCCTTGTTGGCGAGGGGACCATCTTGCTCAATTTCGATATTCCAAGGATATGAGATCAATGGATATACATTTTACACAAGAGCCAAAGCAAAAATAGCACGAACCAAAACAATGTTGTTTGTATCGATGCCGTGAGATAAGATGGGACAACTAGCATGTATGACGATGCCATCGACGAGATATGGAAACTCGAGTATGGACTTTTGAAGGTCCCTCTGTTTCAGTGCCAATGGGTTAGGCTGACTAGTGGAGACGTAATGATTGATGACTTTAGGATAACAACAGTTAACCTTAACAAGGTTGGATACTCAGACGAACCATTCGTCCTAGCCAATGATGTAACGTAAGTTTTCGATGTGAAGGACATATGTAGCAAACCAAAGAAGGGGAAAGGGCTTGATGAGCGTCACGTGGTTCTCCTAGGAAAAAAGGAAGTCGTTGGAGTCGAGGATAAAACTAATGAAGATTACAATTAGTTTGACGGGCAACCTCTGTTCATGGTGACAGTCGACCCGAGCATCCTTCTATCAAATAAGGACACCACTTACTTATGCAACAATCATAGCGAAGGAACATTCGTAAGGAGAAAGAACGTTGCGTCAACCATCACGTTATGAGATTGATTGTATGAACGATGTAAATTATGTATACTACCTTGTTGTATGGACGTGGTAATTAATTATATATACTACCTTGCCTCTGCTATTTCTAGCACTGAAAAAAATATTTTGGTTGAACGTTTTAAATATATTCTCATTATTTTTATGATATTTTATTATTTTTAATGCACTTAATCAGGCCATGGTTAATTATATATGATATTTAAAATTTTATTAGAATTTTGACCTATTTTGAAGTATTCTCATTATTTTATGATTTTTTAATTATTTTAATGCACTTAATCGTGCCATAGTTAATTATATATGATTTTTAAAATCTTATTACAATTTTAACATATTTTTAATGTATTCTCATTGTTTTTCTGATTTTTATTATTTTAATGCACTTAACCGGATCATGGTTAATTATATATGATTTTTAAAATCTTATTACAATTTTAACCTGTTTTTAATGTATTATTATTAATTTTATGATTTTTTATTATTTTCAATGCACTTAATCGGACCATAGTTAATTATATATGATTTTTTAAATTTTATTACAATTTTAAGCTATTTTTAATGTGTTTTTAAGTCTCGGTTCGTATCCACAGTCGGGACAAAAAATTTCTGAAATTGCATAAACTCATCTTTTGACCCGGTTGATAATAGGAATCGAGACTAAAAATATCTTTAGTCTCGGTTGATATTACGAACCGAGACTAAGATCCTTAGTCCCGATTCGTAATATCAACGGGACTAAAGAGCATGGTATATATATTAGGGTGTTTCATCTTCTCGAACGCACCTATCACACTTAGCAGTTTTCATCTCTCCGAGCTCGCCGATGTCGCGTGATCGTCTCTAGCCGAGAGCACCGTGTCGTTGCCGCTGTCGCCGCCGTCGGAACCCTCCTTCGCGCTCCCACTGTCGGAACCATCTCCTCCGCCGCCATCGCGCGCCTATATGTCCATCGCCGTCAGAACCATCTACACTACATCGTACCGTTTGGCCCGACCCGCCGCCGTCGCCTGTCGCCGCCATCGCCGCACGCTGTCATCGCTCGATCGACCACGCCGCTGGTGCACGTCTAGCGCCTGCAGGCCAGGGCGCCATTGAGGGTACTGATAGGCCAGGCCCACATGTCAGATCCCCTTTAAATCTATTTAAAATTTTAAAAAATACATTAAAATTGAAAAATATATCTAATTAAAAATATGAAAATTAAAATCATTAAAATATATATCATTTAAAATATGAATTAAAATCATTAAAAATATCAACATTAAAAATATGTGTTGTGATTAAGTCCTTTTAAAAATCATTAGAAATAAAAAGAATACATGACAATATCTTTGTGTTATGTTTTAGTTCACCAATGTACATGTTTTAACTAATGGTTGTTTTTCTTGTCAGAATTACGTGGTCCAGCTGCTTATGTGGGTGCTCCAGCTTTCGTGGTCTCAAGGCTGCCAAGCAACACTAAAACAAGTTATATGAACTAGACAATTTTTATATTATATATGACATATGTCGACTAATTATATACAACTCTTTTCTTTTCATACCTACCTAGCTTAATTAATTATTATGTACACAATGCATAATTACTCGTGCGTACATAAGTAAATTAATTAGTAAGTTAATTATTGCTTATATATTAATTATTGATTACTACATATATATAGGTTGCATATATCTTAAGCAAGTGAATTTAGAAGTTCTTTATAGTCAAGGAGACTAAAATTTGACTTTACTCTTGTTCAAAATAACAAGTGTCATTAAACCACAAGTATGTAAATATACCATGCACCTTTTTTATGTATACTCATTTTCTATATTATTTAATGTTACAAAAAGATGGGAGAGTCAGATGACAAAAAAGTTCCTCTTAGAAACTATCAATGAGGGTAGCAGCCAGTACTACATGCCGGACGATCAAGAGGAATGTGGGCAGCACTTGAATGAGGGTGGAAACGAGGAGGAACACGAGGGGGAACAACATGAGGGAAATAAGGAGGAGAAAGAGGAGGGACAGCAGAACGTTGGTTCCTCGAAGAAGGCACACGGACAACGAGGTATCACAAAAAAAGGTGGAGAGGAAGCATATTATAACTGAGGTAAAAGATTATGGCACACCAGTTGCCCCTTCCTCTGTCGCGACGAAGTTTGTCTTACAGTACGGTTGGGTTGTGAGGGATCATGTGCCGATCAGTATACAGAATTAGAAGAGAACACGGCCAAACAGTGAACAAAGTTATCTCCCACAGTCAGAGAAGGATATGTTGTGGACAACCCTTCTCGAGACCTTCACTCTCCAAATCCCTGAAGCACAACAGTCCAAACTGAAGGAGTGGGCTCTCAAGAAGATAGCCACACAGTTTCAAATATTTAAGAAAAACTTGTACAACACATATGTCCTGAATGACGAGATGCTGGACTTTGACAAATACCCCAAGCTAAGGGACCATTGGAATGCGTGTGTTGAATACAAGTCGTCTGTGCAAGGGGCATCAAAGATAGCGACGAACAAAGCCAATGCCGCCAAGAAAAAGTACTTTCACCGGCTAGGGTCGGGGGGCTATAAGAAGGGAATTTCGAAATGGCAGAAGATGAAAGATGCATTAGCCGCAAGAGGTATTGTTTCGGCCATAGCTGATTGGGTTGAACGATCATAGCATTGGTACTATGCTCACAGGGGCACAAAAATGCGACTAATGGCTCCCTAATCTTCAGCGACGACATACGACAGACAGCTCACCGTCTCGTCGATGCCCTGGAGGCCTCTACTGAGGTTAGATTCCAGGCTGATAGAGAGAAGGACGAATTGACCCTCGTACTACATACTCCTAAGCACCCAGGACGAACATGCGGAAAAGGCGTGGTTCCATGAAAGTATGGGTTTCGCGAGGACATCCACACGTGCAGGAGTCGCATTAGAAGCAAGACCGAGCAGGAATCCAGGGTTCGAAATCTGGAAGTGATGGTCATGGGCTATGATCAAAGATTGGCCGACGAGGTGGCAAGATAGATCGATATACGACTAAGCCAGCAGAGCCAATAGAACCGGCTGTCTAATCCTCACGTCCTGGTTAGCCCTCAGGCAATCGAAGTAGCTGCGCTTCTATAGGGCAAATAACAGAACAAGCTAACGAAGTTGCAGCTGCGCCACCTGTTGATGAACCACGACAACCCATGGACGAAATCATGCAGCGAACATCGTGTGAGTTGCATATTTTCTTAAAGAACCTATCCATCAAGGTATGTTGGTAGTTTGCACATCCTCCTTTGTAGCTTGTGAAAAGTGGTGCATATGTTACTAACTAACCTCGTTTCTCGTGAAGATGGCATATGACATAGCCATACAAGTGGAGCAAGACCAGACGCACCATTGTATGTCGATTCCACTTTGGTACTCAAAGGTTGAGGTGGAGCAGATCTGCCCATACTTTGAGGATCTCGAGGTGAACATCCCTGGAGAAGATGGGGAGACGAAACTAGGAGAGACAGCCCATGCCATCATACCATGGTGCAAGCGCTACATCGTGCTTTTCGGGCAAGCAGCGGCGCCCGTTCATACATCTGCACCGCCGCAGCCTAATCGTTGGTCTCCACCGTCTCCTTCATCTCCTCTGCAACCTGGGTCTCCACCGTCTCCTCCATCTCCTCTGCAACCTTAGTCTCCACCGTCTCATCTGTCTCCACGGCAACCTCGGTCAGCACTATCTTCTCCGTCTCCACTGCCGCAACCAGCTACACGTAGGCAACAATGGTCTTGCCCACCTTCTCCTGCGCCGTCAAAGTACACACAATCGAAGAAGCCAAGACTTGACGAGCCAAAGAAATCCGCTGCCAAGAAAAGACTATATGATATGACTAACGAGGAGACTGACAAGGAAGTGAAAAGGCAGGCGAAGGAGCACTTCAAGCCATGAAGTATAAAGAAGAAGGCTCCAATAGACCCGACAACGAAGGCCTTTTTTCAGAAGATAAGCGAACCGATGAGATCTCGTGTTGGATCAGACTATGACCGCTCAGTACGCAAGTCTTATCAGAAGATTACAAGAAAGTCAAAAGCTATCCCCCAGCTCATAATGCAAGCAAAACAAGCAGTTGGCCCGATGCAATCCGACCTTGATGTTAATGCACAACTATTTATAGCAGATACAAATCTTAGCAAGGAGCAACTGCTAGGGATAACTACTATCAAGAAGGCCACAACAAATGATCTGAAACACCCATATAACATTGGTGCACCACTTGTCAAGCCAGAGCTAGTCAAGAACCTATCTATACACATGTATCGATTCCATCAATGGTACATGGAACAATCAGCTCATGGTAGGGTTATATTCACTGCAAGGGTTAAAGACGAAGATTTTTTCGTGTGATGTACGATATGTGGATCAACTCCAAGGATGTCTACGATGTATACCAACAAGACACCCTTGACGTCTCTCTTCTCAGATGTTGGGTTTTGTAAGTCTCATTTAATTTTATCTTGTTTATTAGCCCGCCGTATGTAACATCGAAGATTTACTGTTTGCGGATCCATCGCGGTTTTTCATGTAGAATGGAGATTCAAAATTACCGTAGGCATGGATATTTCAAGGTTGGTTTCATGGACCCATATATAATTAACGAGAATATTGTAGATGACTTTCCATGTGAAACTGAGGACAACATTTATAAATTTCTGGTGCAACAACATTTTAAAAACTTCATATTCTTGCTTTACAACACAAAGTGAGTTTTTACCACCCTTTTTACCAATTTCCTTTTAATATTCATACAATGATATTGATATCATATTTCACGTAATTTGTAGATTTCACTAGGTCCTCCTTGTCATAGATATTTCTAGTAGCATGATCCATGTCATGGACTCTATGCGAAAACCAAGAGCAACTTTCCACACAATCTTTGCCATGATTAACAGGTTATGTCATCTAATCCACTATCATTATGATTGTTTGCAACTGCAGGGCGTGGGCAACATTCTGTACAAACATCCGCAGGGATTTCAAGAACTGACTGTGAGGATTGACTTTTCGTGACATACATGGTCCAAAATTATATATCTTATTTATTTTATAATAGAAATATTTTATAAGTTCGTTTCTCCTTTAGTGTTTATGACAGGAACAGGGGACCAACTTGTATGGCTACTATGTTTGTGATTTTATGTATTGCATATTACAAGGCATTAACACTAATAACGATATCAAAGTTGGTAAACACCATTCATACATTATTTACACCCTTCCCATTGATTTAATATATTCATATCTCATTTTTAAAAAAAGATAGATTCTTTGGATGAACTACGCACTCCCCCGACGGATTACATAAAGGTTGTTTAAGAATCACTTATAGGATTTATTATGGACGAGATTGTTAATCAGTCGAGAGAATTTCATGACAATAGACAACCTATTCCTCATCATAAACAGCAGACCTAACTTCGTATATTGTAATATATGATACAACATTAGAAATTAGCGATTGCACATATATATCAAATATATGTATTTAATTTCCATTGTTCATAAATAATGCCAACAATTATATATATGTGATGCTATATACAAATATATATATTGCATGTGTATATGTATATATATGTGTGTGTGCGCGCGCCCACACACATACCTCTCTCTCTATATATATAACTATCTATAAAGCAAGTAGTGTTTCTACCCAAAATTTTCGTCCGTCGAGCTATTTTGCAGAAACCCCTTGAGTGGTTATAAAATTAACCCGCAGTTCGCCTGGCTATTTTGCAGAAAACCCCTTGAGTGTTAAAATATAAATTGGAATTATAGAGACTTCAACTTTACAATAATTATGATAAAATAAAATGGTGCCTATTGTAACGCACGAGCATATATATATATAGAGAGAGAGTGTTGGGCTACTGTGTGGCGCGCCATACAACCCTATCCCGTGTGGCATAGCTGAATCTCTAATTTGAAAACTCAAATTGAAAATCCGAACCGTTCAAATTGTTCTACATATTAATATCTCCTTGTAGACCAAATTTTATATTTTTAAATTATTTTACTATTTTATCGGATAGGTCAAAATGCATTAATACAACGATTTCGGAGTATCTACTTTATTGCATATTTGACCTAGCCGATAAAATAGTAAAAAATTTAAAAAAATGTAAAATTTAGTCTACAAGGAGATATTAATATGTAAAACAATTTGAACGGTTCGGATTTTCAATTTGAGTTTTCAAATTAGAGATTCGGTCATGCCACATGGGATGGGGCTGTGTGGCGCGTCACACAATAGCTTAACTCTCTCTATATATATACTAGTAAATATGTCCGTGCGTTGCAACGGGCGTTATTTTATTTTATCATAAGATAGCAGGGACGACGACGTAGGGAGGAAAGCATGCGGAGGACGAAAGTCCAGGCGGCGACGCGGAAGCTTCGAGCGGCGACGAGAGGGAGGAGCGCGGCGAGGATGGGGACGGGAGGAAGGGGCGCAGACGCGGGGTGCGGCACGGATGGGGACGAGAGGAAGGGGTGCAGGAGATCTTTTTTTCCATCCAAGCCTTCTCTTTCTTTTCAACATTGGGACTGTGGGTTAATTTTATAAACATTTAAGGGGTTTTGTGTAAAATAGTCAAGGAGACGAAAATTTTGGATAAAAATATTACTTGCTTTATAGATAGTATAGATATCTATAATCTATATCTATAATAATAATATTTATAAAGCAAGTAGTGTTTCTACCCAAAATTTTTGTTCACTGGCTATTTTGCGAAAACCCCTTGAGTGTTTATAAAATTAACCCAGCTTCTAATCTTGAAAAGACAGGGAGGGCTTGGATGAAAAAAGACCTCCTGCGTCTCTTCCTTCCTACGCCCTCCCTTCCATCCCCATTTAGGCGCGGCGCCCGCCCCTCCCCCGTCCCCATCTCGCGCCACGGCCCGACTTCACCCATTGCAATTTACGAGCACAATTGCTAGTTATCTATAAAACAAATAGTGTTTCCACCCAAAATTTTAGTTCGCCTTACTATTTTGCAGAAAATTCCTTGAGTGTTTATAAAATTAACCCGTAGTTCGCCTGACTATTTTACAGAAAACCCCTTGAGTGTTTATACAATTAACCCGTAGTCCTAATGCTGAAAAGAAAGAGAGGGCTTCGATGGAAAAAAAGACCTCATGCGTCCCTTCCTCCCTGCGTCCCTCCCTTCTGTCCCCATTCGCGCCGCGCCTGCGCCCCTTCTTCCTGTCGCCGCTTTGGAGCTCCCGCGCGCCGCTTGGACCTTCGCCCTCCGCTTGCTTTTCTCCCCGTGTCGTCGTCCCTGCTGTCGGCTCGTCGCTCGGTCGATCCAGAGGCGAACGCCTGGAGCCTGGTGAAGACATAAAGAAAAAATATAAATTGAAATTATATAAGACTTCAACTTTAAAATAATTATGATAAAATAAAATGACGTCTGTTGTAACGCACGAACATATTTACTAGTAGATATAGATATAAATAAACAATAATCAGTTAAAGATTATTTTTAGTCTAATTGACTTAACTCGGACTGAAATTGTTTCGAGCTGTGCGGACCGGTTGTACAATCGAAATTGTGAACCGGAACTAATGTCTCTTTTCATCCAGCGGTGTACTCAGCTACCTCCAGTTGCTGGTCCATCCTTAACCCACCAAACAAGATAGTATGACCCAAGCCTGTGCATCTGATCCTATGACCTATCATCGAAGATGGTTGCATTGGAATGTTCCGACGAATTGGTCTTGCGAGATTGGATGCTTCCGTTTTCCGACGAGTGAGATGCATGGCATATGTTCAGATGTCAGCTGGCTAAATGTTGAGCAGAGAGGATGCTTAAAGGTTTTATTCCTTCGGCTTTATTTTTGTGCGCATACGCCAACTAAACAATCATTAATTGACAGGCTTTCGTTATAATGTCGCACGCTGGCATGCACACAGGAGTACATCGCTATAACTCTCGTAGTACGTACAACTTGTGTGACTATGCAAATATTATCAAACCAATGATGAGCCTTGCATTCTTTGGGGCGGCAACTCACTCGATTGCAAATGTTAAGGATTTGAGTGCCTTCCATCACAGATAATTAATTAATATGACAGATATTTCTGCAATCCTTTCTTTTTAGTATTCAATTAGATAAACATATATATATATATATATGTATATCGCAGCATTTTTTTCAAAAAGAAAAAAACTATTTGCTTTGAACATACTGGAACAATCAATCAGTAATCTCAGCAGTAAGCCGGTTTTATTTAGACTAGTTGCGAAACGGAGTACCTGCAGACCCTGGCCTCTGAATAAACGAGCCCCGGTCTGCAGTAGTACCCCTTGCTCGGGCTGCAGTGCCTGTCCTCGGAGCAGACGCAGCGGCCGTCCAGCGCGCAGCCGTCGGCCTTGGGCAGCTGCTCCTCCCCGCCGACGACCTCGTCGGACCACCGGCTGTCGAACAGCCCCCGCGGGTCGAGCTGCCGCTTCGCCGCGGCGAACTTGGCCCAGCTCGGGTACTTGCCCCGCACGCCCCGGAACGCCACCAGCCTGTTCTTGGCCCAGTGCGGGCGCGCCCCGTGCTTGACGAACGCCAGCTGCTCCACCTCCTCCCACACGTCCTGGCTGAGCCGCGGCGACGACTCGTCGGACGCGCGGTAGTAGTTGAAGTCCACCACCACGGAGTCCTCCGGCTGGCCGAGGTACGCCTCCGACGCCCTGACGAACCTGACGAGGAGGCCGTTGTAGGCGTCGACGCCGCACATGCTGTCCCGGTCGAGGTCGCGCAGCCGCTTGACGTCGAGGACGAAGTCGCGGAACCTCGCCGCGGGCGAGAACATCGCCGTGCTCTCGTAGAAGAAGAGGCCCTTATACCTGGGGTCCCAGGGGCACGCGCTCAGCGGGTCGGTGGGCGGCGAGCGCGCGCAGGAGCCCGACGTCTGCATCCTCCCCTGGAACCCCACCACGGGGTAGCCGGTGAACATCCGCCCGCCGCCGCCGCGCAGCCCGTTGCCGACCAGCCTCTTCGCCGCGATCTCCGCTGCGGCCATCTTGCACCTGCCCTTCACGTTCCTGGAAGCCTCCAGCGCGGTCTCTAGGGCTCTGATGCCGGAGGAGACGGCCATGAGCGTGGACTGGAAGCCGATGAAGTCGTTGACGCCGTCTCCGGTGGCGTTGAGCGGCATGCGGTCGTCGATCCTGTAAACCGCCTTTTGCTGGGACGGGTACCAGGTGATGTCGGCGAACTCGTGGCTCGCGGCGTGGCTTGCGAAGTCATCCTGGATGGTGGAGTCGTCCCTGTAGTCGTAGCTTATGCTTCTCTTGAACTTTGGCTCTAGAGCCAGAGTCACCTGCACACTCCCACATTATTAGAGAAATGATTTTAAACTCTAAAAAAAATTACTCGTTATTTACATACCATTTAAATAATTATAAAAAATTATAAAAAATCATAAATTAATATATAATATATCAATATAATTTTTACGAGTTATAATAGAAAAATAAATCTAACTATAAATATGCGTTAACCAGCTCCTATCATTCCACATGCCATTTGCTGCTAGGAAGTATCAAGCTTTGCAACCGTACTATGTTAGCAAACCAAGCACGTCGGTGTTGTAGAAATGCAGACCATATATTCATGTCAAAATATACTAATAAATGATAAATAATTCTGTCATGTAAATGTTAATTTTGAATTCAATGTTCAGTCAAAAGTACAAATAGAGAGCATCTAAGATCCGAAGCTTAGAAAACGATTTGGGTAAACATATTTAGTGCGATCCATGTGTCATGATGAAGATCGACTGGCCAGCCATGATGCACGCTATGTAGGATATTTCTCAATAATCCACCTTTGCAATACTATATCATCAAGTCGTAGTAATTAAGCCAAAATGTATGGTACGTTTTGTGACAGCTAGCAAACTTATCGTAGCTGTGGTGATCGATATATTTTTTATTAACAAAAACGGCACTAATTTATGTGAGCAGAGACAGGGAAAGGATGAAATAATATACTGTTAAACGATTCTATCATAAATTTTGTCAAATGTTTCAGCTTCAAACAGATATGGACAAAATACTCCAGTAAAATATATGATACTGCTCTTCAAACGTTTCAGCATCACAGATCTGGAGAAGTACTTCAATAAAATATTTTTAGCTTCAGACTTCAACTCGAGCTGAGCATGAAGATATTTGCATAAATTAGCATAGGATTTGTTGCCATGCTCAATGGAGTGGTAGACATGTGAGGCGTCGCACGATGACAAATTTAACAAAGAGATCTTTGCTGTACATGTCCTTCCGAAAATACAGCCAATACAGACTAGGGCATGCAGATGGTCGCTACTATACGACACGAACAGTACAGGCAAGCATACGTTCAGGAGGACAGTAGGAGTGATTAGTTGCTAACCTTGGAGACAACCCCTAGCAGGCCGAGGGAGACGAGAGCGGCGTTGAAGAGCGCGTCGCCTCTCCGGAGCGACACCACCTTGGCCCACCCGTCCGCCGCGCCGGCGGGCACGACGAGCCTGAGCGCCACCACGTGGTCGTGCACGGCGCCGCCGCGGCCCCACCAGGAGCTCCCGTGGGAGCCCGTGCTGATGAGCCCTCCCACGCTCACCCCTTCCCAGTACGGCGCCGCCGTCAGGCTCAGCCCGCTCGCCTCCGCCGAGTCGATCACGGCCCGCAGAGGCGCGCCGGCGTCTGCGGTCACCGTCCGCGCGGCGGCGTCGACCGCCACGTCGTCGTACCTCGCGGTGCTGATGAGCAAGGAGGCCGCGGCGCTGCCGCTGCTGCCGTTCCCGGGGCACGCCAGCTTCGGGATGGTATGCGCGAAGCCGCTGACGACCTTGACGGGCATGTTCTTGGCGCTGGCGCCGGCGACGGCCGCGACCACGTCAGCCTCGGACGCCGGGTACGCCACGGCCGCGACGGGGCAGTCGGCGCGATCGCTCGACCACGCGCCGTAGGCGTTGGAGAGCACACAGCCTGACCCATCGCCGCCGTCGCTTCCACACCGCACAGGCGGGCGCGGCGGCAGCGGGACGGCGGCGGGCAGCAGGGTGGAGAGTAGGAGGAGGAGAAAGGTGGCGAGCATTGCTTAATTTGTTCTCAATCTTTGGTGCGCCTTTTTTTGCTTTGTTTGGGTGCCAGCCTTGGTGTGTTGCTGGAGCAATGGAGTCTTGCAGTCTCCGCTTTTTGTGGTGGTGAGTGGCGACGAGCGAGCGAGGCCGCGCGGCCGGGGGAGGAAGTGCTGTGCGTGTCAAGTAATGATGGCTCGCGCTTGTGTACTTGGAAAGGATTGGCATTGACAGTCTGGCTTAATTTTTTTCCAAGTTCGATCAATTTTAGTTTAATATAAATCTGCCTAGGAGCGTTTTTTTAAGTATATAATAGATAGAATCTTTGAAAATCCTCTAAAATTCCTCCATTCCAAAGTAAGACAACCAGAAGTTCCCATAGGTTGATTTATCTATAACAGCTTTGTTGCTTATGAAAATAAACAGTGGTAAAAGAGAAACTAGAAGGAATGCCTACATTACAACGTCCACCATGGCATTCGGTAATTGGCTTTCAAATCCAGGGCCGTCAATAAAGCACGTTTGAGTTAGATGACGGAACATGGCCCTATTTTAATCCATGCTTTGAAACTTTTACAAAAAAAATAAACACATTTTTCACAAATTGGCAAGAACCTAATACATGCTGACAGCATCATGTTACCAGCCACCAACAAACGAAACTAGAGAAAACGACTCGCACCTTTTCATGTTGCCAAAATTTATGCATCATGGTATTTTTTACTCTCTTAAAGAAGCGAAGGAACGCGTACAGATCGACTCCTATTTATTATGCGATTCATTTCCTACTTAAATTTAGACAATACAGCCGATCAACAGGACAATGTATAATGGTATTCAAGAGTGCGAATCCAGCCATGAAATGATGTCGTTAACGGCAGTTGAAATCCGATCATCAGGTTCACCCTCTAAGATAGAGTGATATCCATCTTCGTAGAGCTTGAGAGTCTTGTCTTTTGTGCTAGCTTTCTCGTACAGGAATTCGCTGACATGGGGGTCGGTAACCATGTCTGCTGCTCCGTGGAGAATCAGCAATGGGGAACAAATCTGTCAAGTAAAGAGGGTTTCGCATTTGTAACTATCTTTCAAAAGAAGAGATGGCAATGGTTGCTTCCAGGCACTGAATAATTTAGAGAAGGGAATTGAAACGCTTAAAAAGATAAGGTAAAAGCAACACCGACCTTCTCCAACTGGGATTCTATGTCCTTTGTAGCCCTCAAAAGTTCAACTGCTGTCCTCAACCTCATTTGTTGGGTATATGAAATGGCGTTGTACTCAGCCTGGAAGTTGAAAATAGAGATGATTTATAGCATTTAGATGTTTCAACCAGCTTTCTTGTACTGATGCTTTTTTTCCAAGAAGGTGTTATGATTCTTGCTGTTAACTTTTGAAAAATAAGTATTTTGTCAAAAAAAAGAAGTAAGTCCGAGAGGTGGTTACTTTAGTTTGATAATGTGCTATTACAGTACATTCAAACAAAGCAAGTTGAAGATATAGCATGAAATTGGTCCAAGAAACTTACTACTTTTCTTTTACTTGGATCTCTAAATGCCAAATCTCCAATATCTTTTTGTGGAAATAACTTTGCTTCTGGAAGAAGGCATGACAATATGCTCAATGCCTTCAACACTGGTGCTGGTGGTGTAACATCTTCTGAAATCTTGCCAAATTGAAGTCAGAACCATATAGACATTGTTAATGCGCCCGAATATAGAACAAGCATACCGATTGGTTTAAACTCTTGCAACAGAGCAGAGTAACCCAAGATGGTTGTTACGATAAAGATCACCAAATGTTGGTAATTTGTTCTTGCATGCATGGTTGTCTAAGTCGTAAAGTCTAGTCGAGGTACCCCTAGACTGACTTGTCGACTTGGTCGACTAGTCCATGACTAGTCGACGACTTATTCACGACTAGTCCACGACTTGGTCATGCAAAAACAGGGGATACAATATATAGTCTTTACTACTATTATACTGTGCTAAGCAATGTATATGGTATAAACTATGGACTATGGAGTAGCAAGCAAGACAATAAGTCAACAAGAAATAAAACTAAAGTACTAAACACAATAAGCCAATAGCATGGTGAATTGATGATTTGCTATGATTAATCATGACTAATCTATGACCGACTTTACAACTAATCTACGACTAACCGCATGACTTGCTATTTGGTTGAGTCATGGCTCTCTAGTTGACTAGCTTGACCGACTTTACGACTAATCTACGACTAATCGTGCCTAATTGGGTGACTTGATAACAGTGCTTGCATGAAGTATGGTTGCAAGTATTATTGCACATTGCAGTAAAAAACAACTAAAAATGGGACATCTCGCAGGTAGTTAGTATCCATTTCAAGTAAACTTAACAGTGGCATTGAGTTAGTACTGCCAACTTAATATCACATTGGTGATAAAGTAATTGATAAGCCCTCATTTACAATGCATTGTATTTCTCCTGACTTGAAAGTGAACATTGGACAATACACAACTAACACCCTAAACAAGAAAAATATTATAGATCACCAGATTTGTTGAACCTTTTCTAGATTCTAGAGTTCTAGCCTTACCTTGCACATTGGTGCAACAAGAAGCACCCCATCCCATTCTTTTGGTTGTTTCAGGTGTACTTTCAAAGCAACTGCACCTCCCATTGATTGTCCCAATAGAAAACGTGGGAGCCCACGGACCTCCTTCCTGCCTAGACATTAGAAATCATTGCATTGTGATGTATAGATTGTATGATTGTAAAGCATATCGATTCTTTATATGCTGGAGATATCTATCAAAAACCTTTTATCCTTGAGTATTGTTCAATGACATGTTCCACCATTCCATCAAAGCTTGCAATGTAGCCATGAAGACCATATGATAAACCAAAACCAGGATAATCCATAGCATATACTGCATATCCTGCTGCTGCAATTCTTTTTGCAATCCCTGATAATTCCAAGATAGTAACATATGCATAAACAAGCAGGCAATAAAAAGAGAACTAAAAGAAGAACATAACATTAGCAGTAGCAGAACAATCACCTTCAAAAAAGAAAGTGCAAGTATCACCATACCCATGGCAGAAGAAAAGTGCTGCCTTGGTGGCAGTGCCCTCCCTAGGCAGCCAACTCTTCCAGAAAATCTCAACCCCCTTTGAATTGGTCTCAAAATTCTACATAGAAAGATATATAACTTATCAAAAAAAGAAAAATATAAGCAATTAAACAGCTCATTCAAGGTTGAAAGTGTCTACTGCACTTAAATTTGTCTTTTGAGGTCAACTGCAAATTCAATATGCAAGTAAACATCATGCCAGTATGCCACTCCTTGTATAAAGTTTACTTAGTGGCCTGAATACACCACTTTTATATTTTTAATGGATGCCGACATGCCATCTTTTCCAACAGAGAAAACATTCTTGTGTCACAGGTAGATTGCATTTCTGCAAGGGAACTACTTGAACCAAATACAAGGGAAGGTCAATTCAAGATCTCCATCATGTGCTTACCTCTTCCATCTGGATTCCCTTGGGTGCCATCTGAAGAATGAGAATTAAGAGATAAATGATTAGAAATTAGGATCAACCAGCATCGTGCGCAACAACATTACTAGATAACAACCAGAGTCCAGAGATTATAGACATAGTGTGTTATGCTCTGCTCTCAAGAGCGATGAACTTTCGAATTTTATCAGCATTGATCGGAACTCAACACACCACAAGTATATTTCGGATGGCATAAACTACAGAATCAAAGGATCAGACATTCTCACTGAATAGCTCAACCAACACGACGTAACTACATATAGAGCTCCCTGTTCTATCCCATGATTAGATCCATTCTTATGAGTTCATTACTAACCCAGTATGCTTATGCTAAAATGAATGTGTGGTAGTAGCCAAACAGTACAATCAACAGTCCTACAGATTCAAGAGCGACTTCAGCTCATCTGACTGTTTACTCTTAACTCTACCGCTAACCTAAACCATTCCAAGTGACAGGTATACGGACCTTGAACAGGCAGTGGTCGAGGGTTGGGAGCACAGGCGCGAAGGCGCCGCGCACGCGGCGGCGCGCGGGGGCCCAGTCGAGGCACTGCGCCGCGGCGGCCCTCAGCTCCTCGCTCGCGCCCTCCAGCCTCGGCGGCTTCCTGGCCGCGCCGCCGGCAGCCGCCACCGCCACCGCCGCCCTCCTCCCAGCCCGCCGAGGCACCACCACCGCGGCGTGGCGCTGCGGCTGAGAGATCGCCGCCATGTGATTCGGAGGCATGGTGGGGGAACGGGGACAACGCCGCGGTGCCGACCTGAGAACGAGCGAATCAAAGAACTTTTTTCTCCTGTGTTAGAGTTTGGTTTAGGTGGTTGTCTCCTCTTTTGTCTGGTGCATTTGACTGTTCAGCGTCGCCGAGCGTGCGCACGCGGGTGTGGGCCCGCGCGGATGATTAGGCCCAGTAACCAGATGCATTATGCTGGGCCAGATAGATGGGCTTAGGTAGGCTGTTGGGCTTTGAAAAGTCTCGTGGGCTTCCACACAACCTGCCTTCTTTTCTCCTTTTCCTCTTCCTCCTGTTTACTGCTGCTGGGTATTTTCATGGAGAATTGGATGATTTACTATCCTGAGTCCTAACACACACGTTCATTGACGTATGGACCCATGTATTATAACCACGATATAACAAATGATAATCTAGAGTAGCAAATTATCAAATCGTCATTTTAAAAAGAGCTTGTAGCACTAACACTACGCCCAGCGGCAGAGCCACCACCCGACGACCCTGGGCAGCTGCCCGAGCTTATCGGCGCGTGCGCGGTAAAATTTTAGCGCTATTAACAGGATTAAAAATTAAAAATTTTGAACGAAACGGTTAGATTTTCCTTGGCTCTAAAAAGTTCTAGCTCCGCCGCTTAGTTACTACACCTGATCGATACAGCCATACAGAACATGCATCAACTGACACCCAAGCAACGGCTACCAATAAGCGCCACACTTACATATATACACATGGAGCCACACATTGACCCTGAATTTAACTAAGCATTGGTGCGTACGTAATGCGCAACCCGACATGCATCTCTGACGAGAGCCAGCGGCTGATCGTTTTGTTGCACAGCTTGGACCTCTCACAGCTGCTGCTTTCACATATCTGTTCGTTTTATTTAACCGGCACTCCGTTGCCTAAACAATTAGCAGCTCGAACAGCGATTGATGCCAACGCTGTGGATGGACCGATGCTGTCAGTTGATTGATGATGTTGTCCCCAACTCGACAAAACGGGCACTGCATCGGCGGTCATCTAGCCAGCAGGTGGAAAGGAGGTCTAAGTATAAATTTATCGATGGGGATGTCAACCTCGCTTAGTTTATACGGCCACTCATACTTGCTCCAACTGTACATATATACTAGTCAGATGTGAGGGAAGAAGAGGTTATATTTTCTACTTCCATCTCACTCTAGGCAATTTAATCTGGAAAGCAGAAAAGACAAAGAAATGGTGTGTGACTGTGTGTAAAATGTAATTAACATGCTCTACAAGCCTAGGTATTACCATATATACAGCACCTCAATTGTCGTTATCATTTTCTCTTATAGATAGAGAGAAAATGGCGACAACAACGGAGACGTTGGAGTTCGAACTCCAGCTTATGTCTTTGTCACCATCACCGTCAACCTATCTCTCGACCACTCTGCAATCCTCAAACTTGCAGTATTATTTAGATATCTGTATTATACTCAATATGGTTTGTTATTATATCGTAGCTGGGCCGGGGAGACCCGGCTCGGCTCGGATGAAAGCTGACCCATGTCGTCCCAGCAGCAGTCTGCATGTCTGCATCGATCCTTCGGTGTGTGACTGCTAATTTGTTTATTCAGTGATAACTTTGCTCCTCTTCTTTAGTTTCCTGAACTTCTGATGTGACCATCTCTGCATGATAATGATTTAATTTTGATCCTCTCGGTTTGATTTTTGTTGTGTATCACGTGATAGTGGTGGGACACACAACTCCCAAATTACCATCTAATTAACCTCCAAACAAGGTAGAAAAACCAGGGACTTCGGTTAGTTTCATAGAAGTCTAAAACTGGATGAGTATGGTGTACTTTTTTATAGCTAAATGTGTTTGCTGGATATTGTAGGGTAACTGCAAGTTGTCTCCCGTTATTTTCAGTTTTCTAATATTGTTAGTCCACTTACATATATATCAATATATCTGCTTGAATTGTGTCAACCCTCAAGTACTCATAGACTTTTAGCTGTGTACGCAATGACGATATGAGCTCATATCCTAAACAACTAACACACTGATAACAAGATGACAGCACTACACACACCAAGCTATATAGATAGATTGTCTCATCTGTCTTCTCTTTGTTGAATCTGAAGTTTCTGAAGTCTGAACTAGCTAGAAGAGATGCAGGACTACTCGCCATGTGCTTCACTCCACACTCGTTCTCTGCACTTCGCTTATGTTGTTAGATCAAAGAGAATATTGAATTAAGCTAGGATATTCACAGGTGAATTTAACGGATTAATCAAATGCATGTCGGTATATGTGGCCACGAATCGATCACACTGAGGGACGGTTTACTCTGCTCAACATCTTGATTTAATCTGGATATAAATAACTTACTGCACCTGTCACAGCTCCTATCATTCCGTCTTGCTGAAAGCTACAAGTAGCAATTGACTCCACCATGACCTTGAGTTTAATTTCCTTGTTTGATCTATCCGTTCTGGATGGTTATCAGTTCATAATTGAGACATGTCGATTGAATAAACTAGGCAGCGTGTAGCCGTCATCAGTATAGTTCTCTCGACCTGCTTTTTATATATGCATGCCCATAGAATAGACACTTGGTGGTATTCAATCAGTTCATCATGACACTGAGCGGCGTCATTTGGTTAATTAAGCACTCGGGTTTTTTGATAAAACTTTAAATCGTATTAATTCATTTTAAAGTTTTTAAAATTACTCACTCCGTCCCAGAAAGCTGATCGTTCTGTTGTTCAAAAAATATACCATAAAATTTACCGTTCGGACTTGTTTAGTTGAAGGATATAAAATTTTTAGATGTGATATCGAATAATATACAAGGATGCAGTATCTTGACCAGCAAACTAAACATGTAGTCTATTCCATCGAGTCATTCTAATCCACTCGAATCTAACTAATAATTACTCTTTTCCTATACAACACTGCCACTACTACCATGCGATAGATATCAGTACTAACAGTGATTAATTAATTATCTGCAGTAAACATTTCTTACAATCTGAAGTGACAAATGCAACCACTAAATGGGGATAATATGGTCGTTTTTACTTGCTGATAATTTATTCGATCAAACTTAAAACGACAGGCTTTTTAGAACAGAACAGAGAAAGTAATACTTAATTAATAATATATTAATAATGTGTTAATGAGTTATTTGTTTGGAAAAGAAGTTTCTCATCTCAACTCCTCTCCGAACACAGCCTTATATATCCTGCTCAAGCTTTAATTGTTGTGTACTCCTCCCGTTTCATACTAATTTCAATAAATCTAACACTAAATATACAGTATTTGTTCTTTTAAAAATATTGCTACGTTATTATATAAGTTTAGTCGAAGTTTAAAAAACTTGACTAAAAATCGAAATGTTTTATAATATGAAATAAAATAAAAGGAGTCTTGATTTCTATGTTATTACGTTTTGTAGGTTAACAATCACGTTATTAGTTTTATTTTACATCATATTTCCAAAATAGCGTGGAGCTTCAAGTTGTTTTAAGCATATTTATGGAAATGAGTGGTCAATGTGTACATAATATAGTCAACATTGTCAATCATTTAAAACAAATTTAGTGTTACATAACTATCTCTCCCATATATATTGTACGGCGGTTTAGAGTGATAAAAAGACACCCCCTCCCCCCTCTCTTTCTCAAACCTGATCTAAGCTTGTTGTGCATAATAAGAACACATCGGTTAGTTTACCCACAAATCTTTATTTACGTAGATGGTCGTGTAATCTGTCTATTAGCTTACTACACTATATCTATAGCAGGCCAAACGGACCGTCGGCATGGCACGGCCCAGATACGCCCGTGACATAGCACGCTACGACATAACCCATTAGGCATAGCTCCTGTAGCGGGTCGTGCCGTGTCGCCCCCTCGGCCCAAGCACGGTCTAAGTGGAGGCTATGCTGTGCCATGCTGGCACATGCCTGGCAAGGACCACGTGACAAGTCAGCCCGTTTGGCACGGGTATACCTTTGAATTTGGCCAAAGAAAGGTGAGGAGGAGAAGGATTCGAGGAAGCTGCCGGCGGCGGTGGGGGCGTTCGTGCGGCGACGAGCACAAGCCGGTGAGGAAGGTGGTGGCGCCTGCGCGAGTGGATAGGGAGGGGAACCGCGGCGACCGCGTCCGGCGTGGGTGGTGGTGGGGGAGGGGAACCGCGACGGCCGCGTCCACGTGGATGCGACCGCGCCGCTGTAGGATCGAGATGTCGACTAGAGGGAGTGAATAGGCGATTTAAAACTAAATGGCACTAAGTCAAAACTAACCTAAGTTGCTAGGCTTGATGAGAGACAAGTCTAACTAAGCAACTAAGTTATGTTTTACAATCCTAGGGTGGTAGCTCAAGTATGTATCTACAAATGTAAATTGTACAAAAGTAAATGCAACAAGTAAATGAGACAAGAGACAAAGAAGTTTTTCACCGAGGTTCGGAAACTCGCAGGTTTCCTAGTCCCCATTGAGACGAGCCCAACTCCACCGCTCAACCACGAAGCCACCACATGCCCCCTTTGTTAAGGGGTGGGCAAGGTGGGAGCCGGCCCACAGAGAGGACTACCCAAGCCTCGATCACTAGGGGTAGTTCTTCCTTCGCTCTGAAGGTGGTGAACTCCAAACCACTCACAAACTGGCGCTGGGCCTCCTCCACAATCTTCTCGGAGAGGTCATCGAGCAACTCCTCCACAAAGCCGTCTAGGAGGCGACAACCTGCAAGAGTAACAAGTAATACCGCTGCTCGAAGATGATCAAGTGCCACACAAGCTCTACAATGAAGCAATGCACTTGGCTCTTGGCTAATTTAACTCTCAAACACACTAAGTGGATGAACACAAAGCTTAATTGAGTGTGAGAGAGGTGTAATGGTGTATGCAATTGAAGAGAGTGCCAAGAAGAAGTCCTTTGCTGCCAAGAGAGGGTTATTTATACCCCACACCAAGTAAACTAGCCGTTGGGGACAAAATCCACCAACTCTGCTGCCTGCCGGTCAGACCGGAGAAGGATGGCCGGTCAGACCGGCCTTAAGTTGTAACGGCTAGTTTACTAGCCGTTATAGTGCAATTATTGCTCTGACAATGGGGGCCGATCAGACCGGAGGCCAAAAGGCCGGTCAGACCGCCATCAGCTCGGTCTGACCGACTGCGGCTCTGGCGGCTCTGGATCGCCAGGCCGGAGGGGATCAAGGAGGCCGGCCGACCGGAGGTGTATGGCCGGTCGATCGCTATAAAGAGCCGGTCGACCACGCAAAGACTTGCGGTCGACCACCCTCAAGGTCCAGTCGATCGGATCAACATCCACGGTCAGACCAGCCTTGGTCAGTCAATGACAAGAAATTGAAGTTGGAATGCAAATGACCTAATGTGACATTTTGATCATCTCTTTGCTTAGGTCATTACCCCTCTTGATAGTACGGCAAAGCTATAAATAAGTTCTATGAAATTTGATCACCCAAACTCCTCGATTATTAAAATAAATCGTTAGTTTTACCATCTTCAATCCTTTTGCTTTGTGCCATCGGAAATAATCCTCGGTGATCATCCATGCACTCTTATTGTGTGAACCTAGCTCAAATATATGAAACTCAAAAGTATCATTAGTCCATAATTAGTGCTTGTCATTAATTACCAAAACAAACAACGGGGCCTAGATGCTTCAGCTGCCTGACCGCCCGCGCCCTTGCCTGCGACCGCGTCGCCACTGCCCGACTGCGTCGCCCGCACCTTCTTCTCCGTCCTCACCTACGACACGACTGCGCCGCCTGGCCGCCCGTGCTCCTCCCTCCTCGTCGGCGTGCCCCCGCCTCCGCCCTCTTCTCTGCAATCTCTCCTCTCGAGCTCGCTCCCCGATCTGCTCCGGCGCCTTTGCCTCCGCTACGTTTCGACAGCGTGCCCATCTTTTGTCGCAACCTGCATCCCTAGTCGCCGTTGATTATCCTGCAAATTGCCGCAACCTGCAAACTGATGAGGAGGGGTCACAGGATAACTCACCAGGATGCAACATCCCTAGCTGCGTGGCGTGCCGTGTCGGCCCGTGGGCTATGCCGTGCCGCGTCGGCACACTACAGTCTTTGTGTTGTACCGTGTCGATCCACGGGCTGTGACGCCGGCCCAGGCACGACACAACTGAACGGGCCATGCCGACACGGCCCACACGCCATCGTGTCGTGCCGGGCCGGGCCACGCTACAGTGTGTGCGTGCTCGGTCCGGCCCGGCTAGGCATGGCTCATCTGACCACGTATAACTATATCTATAATCTATAATCTATAACTATCTATAAAGCAAGTAGTGTTTCCACCCAAAATTTTGTTCCGCCTGGCTATTTTGCAGAAAACCCCTTGAGTTTTTCCGAAATTAACCCAACTTCTACTCCCTCGTTTTTCGATTGCACGCTTCTCAAATTGACGGTGTGTTTTTGGCAAAAAGTGTTTTATTTTTGGAAAAAATATATAGAAAATTTCTTTAGAAAATTGTATTAATTCATTTGTTAAGTTTTTAAGCTAATACTTAATTAATCAAGAGTTAATCAGTCGCTCTGTTTTGCCTGGGAAAGGTTTCCAACCCTAACCGAATACAGCCTAAGCGTTGGATTCATCGCCTGGTCAGTGGATGGTTCTTTAGGAGAGTCTTAAAATTATCTTTAGGAGAGTCTTAAAATTATAGGAGCTTGCTATATCTCATAAAGTTGAATGGTTATGAGTATGCTGAGAAGAAATCAATATCGTTAAAGTGTTCAAATCTGTTATGCTTCAAAGGATGAGTGTGTTCATCATGGTTTTTTTTTTGCCGTTGCATGGCACGAGCACTTTGCTAGTATATGTATATACGAATTAAAATCTTCAAGGGAGCTCCCAGATTAACTAGAAAGGTCCAAGCCTTAACTACATGGATTTTTATATCATGACCGTACATCATAGTGATAGTTCGAGTTAATAAAACGTACCATAGGAGATATTATTCACATTCTTTAGAACTTTTTTCCTTCTAAAATTTGGAATCAATTAATATGGAGTTGTTCCTGTATTGGACTCTTAATTAGAATTGTATTAATGTAACTCATAAATACGAAATTAATAAGTAGCACATTGTAGCTGATATGGATTTGTCTTTCAATCAAACTAGCCACATTCATCGCACTTTACGTGGCCGTCGTGACCTTTTTGAGAAGTATCTATATATGGGTCGTGACATATGCCACTAAGGAGAAGGACCATGACCTCACTCTCTATTTCTTGTAAATCTTATATTTATATGCTATAAATTACTTTATAAAACATGCATTAGTTATCAAATTCAATTTTGAAAACCCTAATGATAAGAGTTTTGTTTATAAATCATTTTGTAGGTTATCAATATATAAATTTTACAAAATTATCACTTATTAAAAATATTTTGTACTAAAAGTCATTTGTAGTTTCAGTACTCCGGAGCTTGTGTGATTGTTTTCCTTGCATTCTTTTTTTTTCGTTGACTAGGGATTTCTTACAGGGCTTTCTCTCAATGACTGGACTCATTCATCCCTTATTGACAAGGACTCATTCTATCCAACGGTTCCTCTCTCCGTTTTCTCCTTTATCTTTTTCACGTGGCGGATTGTGGTGTGGAGGAAGATTAATCTTTTCATTACTTTAAATCTGCTATAATTTAGAAATAAATTCAGAATTAATAACTTTGGTGCTATATGCACCTTGGACTCTCAGTTTAGCATTGTGTTAATTTGTTTTTGAAATTCAAAATTAGTAATTAGCGAGCCAAGATGGACTCTTATTTTTTGTAAACCATACCATTTTATTTCCACAATAAAAACAATAATAGTTCGTCCAACGCATGAGTTGGTGACTAGTATCTATTAGTTGGATTCTTGGAGAAAATTTCAAACCTTAATCAAGTTTCATGTTAAAATTGGGCCAACATTTAGGACTCAACCTCAAGATCTCACGTTTGGACTCTGAAAATCTTAATTTTTGATTACAGAGAGAAACTAAATATGTGCAATTCACTTGTGTGTATTTATAAACTTCGGCAATGCTGCTCTTTCATCAAGGATTCATGTTCTCCACCGTCCCCCCTCTCATTTTATGGCTTCTAAAACTAGAGCTTTCAGTAGCTGCAGAGCCAAAGCGCCCAGTGGAGGCGACACTGATGCTACGCGCTAGTATATATTCATCAGCATTGCAAGCATGCCCGGATCTTATGTGTGTGAGCGCGCTTTTCGCTTAACGAATTGGCAATTGCTATCAAGCTCCAGGCAGATCAGCTGCATCCATGCATTAAAGGCCGGCGCCGTCGCATCCACTGTGGATGGAGCGATAGATGAGGTGAAATGCTGGGGCCGCGCGCGCGCGGCATACGATTCCGGCGAGCGCGACGCGTGCAACGAGCGATCGATGGACGCATCGATGTGTGTCCGGCCGGCAGGTCGGCGCCCGGACTAAAAAAGCGCGCGCCCGTCGTGGACTCGTGGTGGGCGGTTACGTTGGTACGTTCGATCGGTCGTAAAAGAAGATGAGAGACAGATTCGGCGTGCACCCACCACCACCACCACCACGGCGATCGAAGGAAGGACGGCGTGAGAGCGAGCTAGCGAGGGAGAGGGGATCGGAATACCAGCTGCTAGGTATAGCCGACCAAGCGACTCACTCGCTTGAAGTGCCGGGGAATCGGTGGAAAGGGATAAAGCGTCGGGGTTCGTTCTCCTGCTGTGCACACTCTTGCGACGTTGGGTGCTCCTGCGCCATGCAAATGAGTACTCTCAATGCCGATTTTGCCCGATAACTAGCTAGCTAGCCTAGGCCAGTGTGGAATGCATCTTGAAATATACAAGCAATTTAATATAGAATATAGGATGAGACTTAAAATAGATCTGAGAAAATATTTGTGAAGTTCTTTTAATTTAATTAGCTCCTGATCAAACATGTTGTTTGTTCTTACATTGTGCCTCAGCGAGGCATAATGCGCCTCGATACTAACTAATGGCAATATGACATCAAGAATACATACGTGCTGACTGCTGTGCTGTTGTTTGCTATAGCTAGGAGTGCTCCTCTTTTAGGGGGGAGCGCATTGATGCACCACTGCAAGATGAATCTTCCATTTAGATAGAAAGTTGACATAGACATGGAATGAACATCACCTATACGGTGGATTAAGAGAGAAGCCAATTAAATTTAGTGTAAACTTTGGCTGCGTTCTAGGTGGTTATTTGAGATTAGCTACTTCTCATTTTCCGTTAGCATGTTTTTCAAACTGCTAAATGGTATGTTTCGTGCAAATTTTATATAAAAGTTGCTTAAAATCTAATAAATTTATTTATTAAATTTTTATGTATAAATACTCAATTGATCATATGCTAATCACATTTTTCATTTTACGTGTGGTTAATTAGCCGTGTCAATCAGCTGAAAAAGCGCACCCTTCATCCTATCTACAATAATTCAAAACTTTCAATACTTCTGTCTTACATACTACTAGCTTGCATGTGCTTTGCAAAAGAATTTTAAAAAAACCCCGTACACTTTAAAGCCTCAATTTATTTAAAAAATCCCATTGTAAAATCTTCAGGTCATATTTGTTATCGTTTTGTACATCACTTTAGAATAATTTTTTTCTTTGATGGTTTGTGGTTGGAAAAGGAACAAAAATTCACCTACCACACTATTTGTGGACCGACATGGTAGCGGTGGTGGGTGGTGACAGATTTACCACTAACCACTATTTTTGGGGTCCTTTAAAGGATATAAATATGGATATGACAAATCTATGTTAAGAATGTGTTAAGAGATAGTTTTCAAATTATTTGCATTAGGACTATAAGTAATATTTATATGTTACCTTAACTATTAGTATTGCTATGAAAACTATTTTGCCTATTTTGTTGCAGAAGTGAAAGCTTGTTCTCCTATGGACAAGATGGTAATTTCTCCTAAAAAGTTAATTTAAGTATTTCTAAGAATTAGTTGGAGCTTCCACCATCAAAGAAGGGCTATCCATGTTGGCCCATCACCGCTGGTTTGGCGTGATCCTACAGCGGTTCACTTTAGTTTTTCGCCTAAACCAAAGTTACCTACAGTGATATTCGGTATTCAGTTCCACTCTAAGTGTTTTACCTAATTTATTTGGATATTAGTGTTAGAAAAAACTAGATGGTAAAACATATTGAACATGGTTTTACATTATTTGGGATCACACACATTAAAAGAAACCTATGTATTTCTTGTGCAACAAAAAGAAACCTCTGGTTAATTTTATATCACAAGTACTCTAACAATACTTCTACTTCATGCGATTATAAGTTTGAGCAATTTGTTATGACTCCTAAATAGGTGGTATAAAATCCACTATTTAGGTTAGTTCAAATGACAGGCAAACAGATGTTGGTTACTTCTTAAAGGTTTTGTTCTAAAGAGCCTGTCATATACATTGTATTTTCTTAGGTAGTTTTAGGAGAACTACAAACCACAAGGCAATAGGGATGTTTATTTTTTATGTCTTTTCCCCCTTTCCCCCTTTTTTCTAGCTTGGTGCAATAGAGACAAAATGCATTTAATTGTTTATGGAATATCCATTATTAAAAATCAGTCGGTACTCTTGTGTCGACGGGTTATACATGACCATGGTATTTGAGGGACATAGGATATGACTGATAGCAAGGTTTATGCGAGTATGGAACAAGAGAACGGGGGACAAGGATTTTTATACTAGTTCAAGACCTCGAGGTAGGTAGTAGCCCTACTCCATTATATGCATTGAGCTGGTGTTTATCACACTGAGTACAAAGGATAGTAAGTTAGCTAATTTAGAACCTATTAAACTAGTCTCGAGCGCCAGCTACCTAAAATGTTTCCTCCTGTAGTAAACTTGGTGTGGCAAGGTGTATGCTTATGATTCAATGCCCTCTCCTTCTTGGAGGCCATGTGTTTATACTGGAATTTGACCCCTTGTCTAAATAGAACTCGGTTATCCCAAGTAGGATACGGGCAGACATGACCCTAGCCCTCCCTCCTCTTTGTATAATAATAGGTATGTGGTATTCTCGCGATGATAGTAAATGCAAGTATACGGGGTATGTAATATCTATAACACTATCATCTTGTTTGTGAAATTGATAGAGCAAGCCTAATTACCAAGCATAAGCGACAAGATGCACCTTTTCCATATAGGGTGGATACCCATTATGTGTGTGTGACTACACAACTAGCAAAAACCAGCGGAAACAACCAGAAGAAGTACATGATGATAACATACTCGTTTGAAGTGGGTAGATACTTTGGGCACCATTGGCATCAAAGAAAAGAGAGCTGGTACTATCTTTGGGCAAATGGACTAGTACTTTCTATGCGCAAATTGTGTACTCTGGTGTGGTGGCTAGATATCGATGCCTAGAATAAAAAAAATCTATGTATATGAAACCAAATTAGCACTAGTATCCAATTTATCATTTTGAAACAAAAACTTCTCTAAAAAACAATCTAATCCACATATTTCAGTAGAAATGGACAAAAATATTCCCATGCTCCAAGTAGGGTATCAAAGCTACCCCTTTATTTTGGATAAAGCCTTGATGCTCAAATAGAAGACACATCATGGTCAGCTTCAATATTGTAAGCTGAAGCCACAAACCTGAATTTCGTCGCACAAATTTTCTAGAAAAAATGTGGTGTGTTTTCATCTAGTTTGATAGATAAATTTCAAAAGATAACATATCAATGTGAATCCATGTGTGCACCAATCGGTTATAAAGGCTCCTCAACCGAGCACAAATTAAATTTATGGCTTCTAGAAAAACTTCTATTACACTTTCAAATTTGCTATGGTACTTGCATTACTCCTTATTTTGATGTGTATTCCATGACGAATTCGATAAAATTGTGTTCATTCCGACCCTCATTTTTTTATCTTGGTTGAAAGTCTATACACTTACTGTTTGACAATATTTGTCTACTTACTAAGAATGTGCATATCATAATATGTTCCATGTAGTAAGTTGGGAGTAAAGTTATCGTATCATTATCACATTTGACCCCTTATTTGTGGTGGCAAAAGATGAATATACACTTTGCATTTGTTGTAGCTAATTTGTGTTGGTAAGTTTGTAGATTAGGCATAGACAAATATTATGATAAGAAAGAAGTAGTAGGGTTTATGAGTAAATTGCAAAGAAGTGTGTGTGCCTACAAGATTTTCACCTTTCGCTTTCTGGTATTCCCTTTGCACAATTGCATTTGATTGACCCACCTTATATGCTTCACTCTTGCTTTGATTCTCTAGTTCTCTTTCATTTGTGTGTTTACCCTATTTGGTTGAGGTCAACTATGCCAGCTAGTGAGCTTTGTGTCTATATTCTATTATTCCCCCAAATTGCAAGAAATGCCTATGAAATGACTAAAAGTTATAATGGGCTACAGATGCATGCACGATAAGTTATCCTTTCCTTCTTTAAATATATTCTAGAAAAACTTGCTCCCAATGTGCATCAAACCCCTCAATGTTCCCCGCATATAGGCCGATACTTTTCTAGCAAGTGCATGTACTATTGTTCTGTAAAAGTAGGTGCACTTTGGGAACATGCCAATCGTCTTGTGGTGAAGTGGGTTTTCAAACCTCTTAAGCGAACCTAGGTTCGTATCATAAGACAAACTCAGTATCTCTATTTTTTTTAATAATATCATAAGTTCTTTGCCATATTTATTTTTGAAAAGGTGGCACACTTTGATAGCACTGGTCCAATTGCCTTAGGACATGTCTAGTATAAAGCTAACGTTATGTATAATAACTCCATATCATCAAGATACAAACTAATTAAAAACAACTCATACAATAGATTATATATATTATATATAGATATATAGAGTTGTCTCTCTCACACACACACTCTACCTCTCTCTCACACACACGCACATCCACTCTCTATCCCTAAGAGAGCATGTGTAGAGTTGGTTCTTGTATGATGATCATTCTCATATTTTTTACTCATATCTCCTACATATGAAAAATTATGACCCACTACAGCTAACTAATTTAGGCGGTTCCTTAGAAATAAAGACATTCATACACCCAAAAAGTTTCTTCTAGTCCTAACATTGACAAAGTCTTTATTATGATTAATCTATTAGAATATGTACTCAATTGCACTTATGTTCATCTTACGGCAATAGTCATGGCCCCTTGTTGTAGTTACCATATGCCATGCGTTGAAATCCCACCAATTTATTCAGCCATTAATACAAACCCCTCCATAGTTGAAAGGATATAATTGAATATTTCAGAGATAATATGATTGAAGGTCTTTTAATTATAGTATATGGGCTATTATATGTTGAATCAAAATAGAAGGCAACTAAATGATATGCGATATATATATTAATTAGAAACAAGTATAAGGAATTATAAGCTGTGACTCTTCTTCTTTTTTTATATTGTTTTATGTAGCTGTCCATATATATAATAGATAGATAGATAGAAATAAGTATGGATATTTGTGACACAACACTATATAAATAGCATGCATTAGTCATCCTGTAAAAATATTTTTATTTTGTTTTAGGCAATACTTTGTGGGCCAAGTATAATATGTAGGGAAAATTGCTCTATTGACCCTATTCTGAAGTCTAAATATCAAATTGACCCTGTTTTTTAAAGTTTGCTCATTTGATCCCGCTTTTCAAAATCGGAATTGTCATCTGACCTTATTTTTATCACACTGTTAGGGATTCATTTAGGAAAAAAGAAAAAATATTTTTATGAGCCACAAGTGACCAAAATGCCCTTGGGTACACATCAACACTGTTTCCAAAATTCTCGATACTCCTTTATCCTCTCCCTTTCCTCTCACTCTCACCAAAGCCTGAAGACGAGCTTCCTCCCGTGCCCTTCTCGTGCAGAGGCAATCGGCCGACGGCGGCGGCTCGACGACGACGAGGAGCGACGGTGGCGGGGAAGGGGCGGTGACGTCTCGATGAGGAGGAGGAGCGGCGTCGGTGGCTCAGCGACTAGGAGGAGTTGCGAGGCGCATTTGGCGAAGGCTTGTTGCGCGGGTGATGAGAAGAAGGAGCCATAGGGTGGATCCGACGATGGCTCGACAACGAGGAGCGGCAGAGCAGATCCGGTGGAGGCTCGGTGATGAGGCGACAGATCCGATGGTGCTGAGGCACGCGTGTGGTGGATCCGGTAGCGTCGAGGCACGTGGGCAGCAGATCTGGAAGCGGCGGGTTGGCGTAGGCGGCCCGACGGTGGTAGACCTTAGCAGCCGCAGACGTGGTGAGGATGGTGGCTACAGCAGCGGCGGCCGACATTAAGGATGCAAGTAGGCAAGGCCACTATCCGCATAAAAACCTGCTTGCTAGTTTATTTCTCACATGGTAGTACAATTTTTAGAAGAAAAAATAAACAAGTGGGATAAGCGGGCAAAAAAATCCCGCTTGCCCGTCCCGCTTGCATCCCTAGCTGGTGTGTTGGGCAAGGCAAGGAGAGGACGACAACGGTGGCATTGCTCCTCCTTGATCTGAACAGGGAGGATGACGGGCGGCGATGTTCCTCCTTCTCGATCCGAACAGGGAGGTCGGTGGCACGGTCGGAGGCTACGGGACGACGGTGCTTCTCCTCTTTGATCCGAACGAGGAGGAGCAATGAGCAGTGGCATGGCTGAAGGCAGCGGGAGGTGACGAGCGGTGGGATCCATAGGCGGGCGGGCGTTTGATGGAGGCGAGCATTTCTGGTGGAATTAGAACTTTTTACTTCTGTATCTGTCATGGGATTATCGCTGTCAAACACTTATTGACATTGATTATATTGAAACAAAAACCATTAAGAAGTATGATCAAATGAGCATGGGCATAAATGATTTTTTTCTTGAGTTAACACCATTATGTTATCTTCATGGAATAGGGTCAGAGCTAACCTTCGTTTTTAAAAAAGATCAAATAAGCAAACTTAAACAGCAAGGCCAAATCAGTAGTTAGGCTTTCAAATAGGATCAAAAGCGCAAATGCCCTTAATGTGTATCACTTACATCAAATTTATCTGATTTTGTGTGCACTTCATATGGAAGTGGTACATTTTCTGGAATTATTTCAAGTTATTGCTTTTTTTCAGAAAAAAATAACTTTATCCCTTGACACAATCCCAAATCATTGACACTTCATTCACAGGCCCTCTAATGTTGCGCAAGACTAAGGTTATCTTCGTGATAGAGTTTTGCCTAGGCTTAATGGACACATGCAAAATGAAACATATCATTAGCATTAGTTTATTAGTTTATAATTAATTAAATATTAACCATCTATCTATCTATTATATGTAAAAACAATTAATCCTAAAAATTCCAATAAAAAAGCAAAAATCTGATCATCCGTTTTTACTTAAATTAGTGGGTTCATTAGATTATACCATTAGATCAATCGTTAAAACACGAAGTCTGATCCATCTTCACCTTCCGCGCGCATCTCCTATCGGCCCTCTTCCCTTCTGTTTCGTACCCTTCCCTCTTTCTTTTTTTCCAATTCTTTTTCTTCTACGTAGTAATTAAGTTAAGATGTAAATGTAAACCGTTGGATTTGTATTTTCCCCTTGCACGCGGACTTCGAGGCTACGGAGCTGCTAGCCTCCTTTCGATGAGTCTCTGGCTCTCTGCATGTATTCGTCAAACCATGCGATCTTTCAGCAAATTTAACTTCTAAACCATATATTGGGTTTATGACCAGTTGGATCCTTAGAATTCCTTGCAATTAATTTAATAATAATTAATTTAATAATAATTTAGTATCCATATTGACAATGTTTTGTCAATTTTAGAAAAGAATGTATGTGCCGTACTATAGTCATTTGCATGCATGTTAATTTCATCCGTTGATCGTTCGCTTATAAAAACCCCAGTAAAAGAATTGAGTTGTTTAATAATAACTTTGAAGAAGATATCATATGCACTTTTTTTCTTGAATACGAAGTAGGAGAGCTTAATTCTGAATATATGTTACATTCATATGTCCGTATGCATTGCATGTTATGTCAAAAAATAATTTTGAAGCAAGCGCGTAATCATATATGATGAATATTTAAATTTTCATCTTCCAGGTTAGCAATACATCTAAAACATCAGTTTTCACATAAATTAGTGGATTACGCCATTAGATCTATCATGAAAAACAATCCCTGCACGGCCTTGCGCCCTCCTGCCGTTCCGCCCCAGCACGCACACCTCCTCTCCATTTTCCTCTATTGAGTAGTTAAGAAAATCATGATTTGCAATAATAATTTTAAAACCGTAATAACTTTTTTTTATCTTTATGGACCACTAAAAAACCCACAAATACAGTCAGTTTGCCGGCTCTCCCTCCTAGCGTCCGTCTTCTTGTTTCTTTTTTTAGCTTGCAAACGGTAACAAATTAACAATCTTAAGTTAGACCTTTCTGTAATAATCAAAACCATTAAGTCTTATAGCCGATTTTCCTAATCCAAGAATGGAAAAGAAGAATATAATGATGTAAATCATTGATCCAAGTTCTCTATTGCTTATATTTTGATATGTTAAAAAAATATTTAGGACCCACATCCTCACTTTTTGCATATTAGTCAAATAACCATGAAAAATTGAAAAAAAGATCACAATGTATATTGTGTCATGACTACCACTGCATCCATTTATGGGCAATTTGTATCTACATTATCGGAAAAGTTGACCCATGGAAAAAAAAGTTGACTCTTGCATGCGTGAAATAGTCGCAGGATCCATGCAACTTACTTATGAGCCTTTTGAAATGGTTCAAATCAGCCAAGCAAGTTGGCTGATCTTTTATTTAAGTGCTCTATAATATGTTCTATATTGCCACCTAATGGATTTAATTTTGAGGGTGTTTCATAAATATTTAGTACTATATCATAAACTGATACATGTACATGTTGCTATGGGCTTATGTACTTTTCAAGTATGAAAATAAATTTGTTTATTTTATTTGTTCATAAACCAATAAATACGTGAATCGTCCAACGTAGACATTATCTGCAGGCTTCGAAAATACACATGAAGGACTAGCTGTGAAATCAATTTAGATTTTACAATATACCAAAACATGAATAAATTTTAGGATTACCTAAACTTCAGGAACAAGAACACCACTCATGTGGCAGTTTTGCAACCATGAGACATGTACACTGACTAGGATAAAAGTTATAGTTATTAGGTCTTTGAAACACAAAAAAATTCTAGGAAAATTGTCAAAATTACAAGGACTAAAGTATAAGCATTTCAACTAACATGATGAATTTTCGTGGTTGTAAAAATGCCTAATTCTTTCACACAATGAAGACATAAAAGAGTAGGCACTGTAGGCTTGGATAAAAGATTATGTGATCTAAATTTACTTTCCATACATGGCGCAAGAACTAGCTAAAGGTTAAAAAGACTGATCAGTTTGAAGTACATAAACTCCTAATATGTAATAGTAAATTTTACAAGAGATGAGCGTCAGGCTTGTAAACTGTAAATTGTAAAATAATATTTAAATCATGTTTGCAAAAATAATTGAATCCATTTCATAAAACGAAATGATGATTTCTCCACAGCTACGGTTCCCAGCCAATAATGTGCCTACTAGGTCGCCTAGAGCCTTGTACGAAACGTTCATACGTGGGTCCCACACCTAGCAATCCAGTGAGACTCTAGAAGCCCATGGATTGACTTGATCTCATATTTCATGCAATTCATCTATTAATAAATAATAAATAATTTAATTTTCTAAGAAAAAGAGGACTAGCTGTATCCCAATAGAGAAACAGTTGTGAAATATCTGGCCAATTCATTAAAAATATATGGCCAATTTTTCTACCAAAAAAGAACTATCCAAGTTTATTGAATGGTGCTTCCCGACTTTCACAGACTGTCTCTTATCTATAAGCTCATACAGACAATTAGAGACAAATCATACAACCCATAGACAGAGGGTCCGTTTGTAAGCTGTAAATATTTTTTTATACCATCTCTGACTTTTTCTGGCTTTCTCTTCCCCTCTTCCCTCCTCGCAGCTGCCGCCTCCGACCACCACCCCCACCACCTGGCGAAGGCAAAATCCTCGCCTCCACCCTCCCCCTCGATGGTTCCTCCGGCCAGCTTCACCCGTCGCCTCCTCCTCTGCTCCAAGAACGGGGGCTCTGAGACCGCCTCGCCCCCAAAAGCAGCCGCACACCCTATCGCTCAAGAAGGAGAAGGGGCAGGGACAGGAGACCTCCGCTGTTGGCGTCGGTGCCCCTTGGCCGTCGCGGCCTTGGAACCTCCGTACCCGCCGCTCCGCCACCATGGTGCCCAACACGTCGAGATCGGAGGCTGCGGGGAAGAAGGCGACTGCGGCAGGAGGAGGATAGGTGCTGCGGCAGGAGGAGGATAGGTGCTGCACCCGCCTGTACCATCCCCGGTGGTCGCGAGGAAGAGGGGCTTCTCTGTTGCGCTCACCAGGGAGGAGATCGTCACGGACTTCATCGCCATGCGTGGCACGCTGCCTCCACTGTCTCCGCCTCAACATCCATCGGTTCGCCTTCTTTGGCGTGCTTCTCGACCCCGACCGCCGCGGCGAGCTCCTCAACCCGGACCTCTGCGGCGCGCTTTGCCTCCACCTCCTCCTGCTGGGGAAAATGGCGCGAGCAAAGCAGCAGAAGCGCACATGTACAGGATCTGCGGAGTCGACGAGCGCATTACAACGTTGCTTCCTCGCGTCTCGGGCCACGAGCCACGCCCGTCGTCTCGTGAGATGACGGGGAGGCCGTCTACAGTCGTGAGCGGTTTTTTTTAAAATAACGTCATACAGACGAGGTCATATAAACCCATTGTACATGCCCTTAAACCGACACCTTATTTCAATATAATTTTAAGTATTGTTTGCACTTCCATTACTACAACTTTCCTCAATTTATTTTCATTGTGAAAACTGAGCGCGTGAATTGTCATTTTACCCTTCCTTCACACTTCTACAACCATTTTACACAATAGCCACGTGAAATTTTATGAATGATTAGTTTGATCACCAAATCCTAAGTAATGTTTTATGAAGATGAAAATATAATTTATTCCATACATCAGCTATATTTTAGACATTTCAAATATCACCTAATTAAATTGTTTCGATAACAAATTTCAGCCTAAAACAAAAGAAGATGCATAGTAAACAATTGAAGTTCATTATGTGCGTAGTACTAGCCAGAAGTATACTTTACATTTACAGAAAATATAGTTGCTTGTGCATTCACGAGGGCCTTCTTCCTAGTTATAACTTTAAAAATTAAATTTATTTGATTTAACAAATTATATTATTTAGTAGTTTAAAAAATATGTTTGCAGTAAGCCACTAGCGTAACTGAAAATAACTAAGCCTAGCAGTGAGGACCTATTTAGTTTGGCAAAATGTGGCTAGACATCACTAAAGTGTGGCGACAGATGTAGCAATGTTTGGGTTAGAAATGAGCCTATGCCATCTCGACCAACGAGTTAGTAAAGTATGTGGCTTGTCACATCATAATAACAAACCAAATAAATTGGCTTGCCAGGTATGTGGCTAACAACTTGTAAAACAAAAATCATTCAGGGTGGCAAGACGTGGCTACAAACCAAACAAGCCCTCCAGGTGTTATTCTGCCCTTGCCTCAGCCCACAATCCAAGTTCGCAGTTGATCTTTGAAACGGCCATCGGGAGACTACACATGATCCTACCTCTCGCTTTTTCTCTTTCCGCTACAGCACCAGCACCGGGGCAAGCAGCACCGCCCCTGTCCAGGCCGATTTCGCATGGGTTGCTGATGATGGTCCTCGACCTATCATCCCCAATCTTGTTGCTCTCACCTTACTCCCTGATGAATCCTCTTGTCCAGGTTTTTGCATGGAGTAGGAACTACTAACCTAGACGTACTAGTTTCTCACGTATCGGCGGCCTAGATAAAAGGGTGTTCGGTAGGACTCATCAAATGAAGCTGGAGTCTGAAGCTGACGAAATGTAGCTTCATTTTGCTAATTTATTTACTGGAGTGTTTCATTCAAATTTGTTTGGAGCTGAAGCGTTTGACAGGCTCTAGCTCCACTCCATTAGTATCCAGGATCTAAAGCCTTATCAAACACCCTCGTACTGCCATCAAGTGAATGCACGAGTAAATTTTAGCTGTTGAGGGAACCGGGGAGGGGGAAGGACCAGCAACAAGTGGATGGATGATATGGGGGTTGATAGAACCGATCGTCCGGAGGCAACTTGGAAGCAATGCTACAATTGCTCCCGTAGTTGCGTTGCACGACGTGCTACATTTGTAACCAGAAAAATGCCACGAGGATGCAGATCGATATAGTCAGGCAGCATTAGGGTGGTCGAGCCCCCAACGCTCAGCATTGCCTCATGAGCTAATTCGCACTCGCTTTTTCGTTAGCACAACACGCATGCGCTGTGTGCTCCCTTCGATCGGCACAGTTGGGTGCGTGGCATGGCAGCGACTGGTCGAAACGCGGCCGCACGACAGACACGCCGCTCGATCCCCGCGCGCGCGCGGCTGCAGTGCTCCTCCTCGATCTCGATCACCGGCGGCGTGGACGGCTCTCTTCCACGAGGCATGCGCCCGGTTATTTTTTTCTCTCTGCTCGCGCGAGGGGAAAAGGCTGCTGCTTCTTATTCTTATTCCCTGGAGCGATCAGCCTTTTCTCCGCCCCCCTGAGGTGAAAACAAAGCAATGAATGGAACCATGGAAGAGAAGTGAAGAGCGTGCCTTCGCAATCATGGCCTGAAGCCCTGAGCTATATATAAACCAAGCATTGTTGCCTCCTGCATTGCCCGTGTGAATGCCTCCCAATGATAGTGTAGTAGTGCCAGGACGGAGATACACAGCCCAAGAGCAGAGCAAAGCGCGAGAACACACCAACAAGGCAACAACGACCAGGCGTGCGCGTGCAAGCGCAAGGATTGAAACGGAGAGATACGAAAAGGGCAAGTGTTCGCCCATCATTATAGCATCTTTAACGGCTTTTCTATAAAATGGTGTCCTATAATACAGTTAGGATACATGTTAAAAATATATCCTTTAACCTACTCTTAAAAATATATCATTCAACATACTTTCTTATCTAATAGAACTCCAAAAAAGTTTCCCAATAAATTTAAATTCGTGGACTATGCCACCTGAAAATATTTTGGACTTTTTTGTCCAAATATTGATTTTAATCTTGTACTTTATGCCCACGTACCTAAAAATACTGATTTTAATCGAGTATAATAATTTAGAATAAAGTTTAGATGCAGGTAGTCTATTCGTTTCAAAACATAAAAATTTAAAATAAAGTTTAGATTTATAGTATCAAACCAAAATCTGTTACATTTTAGGAAAAAAACACTTTAATTTTATTAATATAAAATATTTTTTAAGTATCTGTATATATTTTTTAAAAAAAATAAACGGTTATTGTTACCGTCAATTCGCGTGCGGAAGAGCGGATAGGGGATGGGAGAGAATGAGAAGGGAAGAACAGGGGATAGAAATTTTTAGAAAATGTGATAAGACATTCATTAAAAACTAAATTTTAATCTAAAATTCTTAAAATTTAAATAAAATAGGAGATAGAGAAAGATGTTCTTACAGCCACAAGCCAAACCGCAAACCGCACAGTTGTAGTGGTACACTTGGACTCGCAATCTCTCAGTGTGTCCTTGCGCTTTGCGGTAAATTGGCTCTGCCTATATAAGCGAGCCTCTCCTGCGCGCTAGTGTGCTGAGGCGACTGGGGCTCGGTGAGTGATTTGGGTGGGCCGGCTATATGAGCAGTCTCGGTTTGAGGATCCGCACCGTCGTCCGCTCACCTATGGCGGCCGCGGCCGTCGCTGGCGTCGGAAGGAATGGTGGTAGCTCCTCCCAGAAGCGGCCACGTCGGGTTAGTGTGAGAATGGAGAGGAGGAGCAGAGTCGGGGACGGTTGCTGCTGCTCCTGCTCTGGCCGCGGCGGGGTGGCGTCTACGGCGGTCCGGCCGTCCACGGGGATGGTGGTGATCGTCGGCGCCACGGGCACGGGAAAGACCAAGCTTTCCATCGACGCGGCGCAGGCGCTCGTCGGCGAGGTGGTGAACGCTGACAAGATCCAGCTGTATGCCGGTCTCGACGTCACCACGAATAAGGTGTCGCTCGCCGACCGCCGGGGAGTCCCGCACCACCTCCTCGGCGCAGTCCGCGCCGAGGCCGGGGAGCTGCCCGCGTCGTCGTTCCGCTCGCTCGCCGCCGCCACCGCAGCCAGCATCGCGTCGCGCGGGCGCGTGCCCGTCGTGGCCGGCGGGTCCAACTCGCTCATCCACGCCCTCCTCGCTGAACACGTCGATGCCGCGCCGCGTGACCCGTTCGCGGACTTGGATGTCGGGTACCGGCCGGCGCTCCGGTTCCCGTGCTGCGTACTCTGGGTCGACGTCGACGACGCGGTTCTCGACGAATACCTCGACCGACGCGTGGACGACATGGTGGGCGAGGGGATGGTCGAGGAGCTCGAGGAATACTTCGCGACTACGTCGGCCTCGGAGCGGGCCTCGCACGCCGGGCTGGGCAAGGCCATCGGCGTGCCGGAGCTCGGCGACTACTTCGCCGGGCGAAAGAGCCTCGACGCGGCGATAGACGAGATCAAGGCCAACACGCGGGTCCTCGCGGCCCGCCAGGTCGGCAAGATTCGCCGCATGGCCGACGTTTGGGGCTGGCCCATCCGCCGCCTCGACGCCACGGCCACCATCCGCGCGCGGCTCTCCGGCGCCGGCCGCGCCGCCGAGGCCGCCGCGTGGGAGCGCGACGTGCGCGGGCCAGGCCTCGCCGCGATGCGTCAGTTCGTCGGCCGCGCCGACTTCAACGCCGCAGCGGTGGACCAGCTAGCCGTGCAGAGTCGGAGACAATGCCATCGCGGTGGCATGGTGAGCGGCTGAGCCCGAGCGGAAAAAAAAACTTCGAGCTTTTGGGTTCAAAATTTTTCGATAGGCCGCCGATTCTGCCGGGCCCGGTGGTTCATCTGACACAGGTCGGTGGGGCCACAGGGCATGCTACAGCGAAAGACACAGCACAATACAAAGCAAGCAGGAACAAGAAATAGAGAGAAAAAGCAGAGAGCTGTGAAGTTTTGCAGAGAGGCCTGTGACTGTGAATTCTTTCTCCCTGGAGGCTGCTTAATCTTCTTTTGGATTCATCAACCTTTTTCCTAGCAAGCCACCATTGTATACAGTGTAATCTACTGCTCCACCTTGTTCAAATTTTGAAATAGTTTTACATTTTCAACCTGACCTTGAGGAGGATATTACAGGATTCATCACCATGCACAGATGCACTTGGTTTTCTGCTCAGGCCTTTTTTTTTTTTCGTTTTTGTCTCCATGTGTAATCAAATCAGGGCATGCTTTGCATCTCTGAACCCTGTGCTTTTGACCATTGCGTTGGTTATCTGTTGATCGCTTGGAACTCGATTCTTTAATTCGATCTGCAGAGTAGTCTAAGCTAGTTGGGGTTTAGTTGCTTCCCTTGTTGAGATGTAGTGGTGGATTCTCTGAAACATTCCAGCTGGTTGCGTGCACTGGAGGCGCTGATTAAGTGTGTAATCTCATGCTTGGTGTGTGATTCGGGAGGGGTTTGTGCTGGCTGCATGAGTTGGTCTTGTACTCTTGTGCCAGCTACCAAGGCAGTTCGAGCCTAGACGTGTGATGCATTCTCATACTCTTTTCCTCTTCCTTCTCTCTCTCTCCCTTGCACATTTCTTCAGTGTGACTGTTCGATTCGACACGCACCGACATCGCCGTTTTTTTTTTTCGCGTTGCCGTGGTCTGTTAGTTCGCTGCTCTGGCTACTGACAATCCAACCCGTTGCTCCTGCATGAGTATTTTTGTCTCCTTTTTACACTCACCAAGACACCAACCGTTACACGACCGGTGAGTCGGCTGGGTTTGCTGACACTGACTGGCCGGGATGACGTGGCTGCGTGTGACTCGTTATTCTATTCTGCAGCCACAACCTGGCTGTGGGTTGGAGATGTTGAGCGAGAAGAAGGCAGAGACTGGCATCCTCTGAGACTCTGTTCACCACAAGCATGCACTTGCGATCGAGTGGTGAGTCCTCCTGCTGTCATGTGCGACTTGTTGATGATGTCGCTTGCTTCGCTCGATTAGGATGTGGCACCATACTGCTAGCTAGTACTAGTATTATTCTCTGGACTGGTGGACTGGAGTAGCCAAGCTGTTTCTCTCATGCGTGTTTACTTAATGCAAACAACTAACCCCCTTCGTGCTGCAAATATAATACTGCTACTACTGCTGCGACTGGCCGGATGATGCCGATGCCCCCTGCCTCAGCAGGAATTCATATCAGAACAGAAGCCGGCCGCCACCATTGCCATTCCCGAACAAACTCCTCGAAACCAAAGCTCCTTTCGGACGAACCGATGACTAGTATAGAAGCTAAGCTATAACTACCCCTCCTACAATATTCCTACACCGTGCATGCATTTGCATGCACGAGTTTTGACCTGAACAGTTGAGCGCGTGGCACGTAAAAGGATGCAGAGACAACGAGGCCCTGATGATGGCTGGGCTGCTGGCTCGTCGTCGCTGGGCCGCCTGGGCGCCGGCCGTTGCTGCATGCGTCGCGTGCGCGCGGCGAGCTGCGCCTGCGCCTGCACCTGCACTAGCCGCACGCGGCCCCCTCCGGTGGCGAGGAGCTGCGCCTGCATCTGCATGCATGCACTTGCTCTCGCATCTCGCCCAACCCGCCTTGGTAGTTGTTGCGGTTGCTGGTCTCTAGGGCCCTTGAGACGGCAAAGGCCATCATTGACGGGGAGGCCCTGCCTTGTTTTTGGCGCTCGAGGGGGGAGGCTTCTCCTTCTCCAGCTGCGCGTGTCTGTGCATGTACTAGGCCACGGCCAGCATTGTAACAACTACTAGCAACAATATACAAGTACTCCACTGTACTGGCCTCTGTTTCGCTTGTCCTCCCTGGGCGCAACCATGGCCCCCAGGCGCTGTCTAACTGTCGCTAATCCTCTTGCTTAGCACCCCGTTTACTAGTAATTAAGTACAGCCACTCCTTGTCAAAACCAGGGACCTCTTTGGTTCCATGGGCTAAATATTAACTCTCACCTTTTAACCTAAATTAGCCCCTAGAAACCAAACAGATGGGCTAATTTCGGGCTAAAATGAATTAGCCTCTCTAAGATATGTTTATTTGGGCTAATTTCACGTGGGTCCCCACCAAAAAGTCACTTTTCTCTACCCCGAGGCTATCCCCTCCTATGCCCTCCTGCAATCTGTGTCGCCGCCCCAATTCGTGCCTCCCATCCATGCCGTATGGAGCCATCGTCGGCCACCCCATCCGCGTCGTCGGCTTCCCGACCGATTGCCGTCTCCCAGCTGCTCCGTCACCGTCCTCTCCAACCGTCAACAACTTGCGGCACTTGATCTGGCCGTTCCGGAACGGTAGGAGCAGCTGGCGCACGGCGTGTTGCACGGCCCCGCCGACAGACACCCAATCTCTACGCTAGCCTGCTCGAGCTTCCCGCCGATGTCGATGATGGAGGTGACGGCCGTGACAGGGAAGAACTCCTTCCCGGCCCCAGCACCGTGGGCGCTGAAGGGGACCATGGGTAGGTCAATCTCGAACGGGATCCGATTGTGCGACGCCGCCAGCCATGGGAACACGGCGGCTGTGCCTAGAGTAGGCCTGTGAAACCTTGCACGAGGCGGTCCTCGATGTCCTGACCATGCCGCTACACGCCCTCCCACGCCTCGAACAAGATCACTATGCGACAGATCCGACGACCAATCCTCTGTTCCACCTAGCTCATTGCCACTCCTCCGCAGATTGGAACCCAATGAAATTAAATCGAATCGAATCGACGAGGGGCAGGAGGAGGAGGAGAAAACAAATGGGGAAAGGAGGAGAGTAGAGGAAGGAGAAGAGCGATGAAGGGGATGGGGATGGGGATAATGGCTTTGACTGGGTCGACATGGATTGACGCGGGCAAAGAGATCGGGCGCACCACTTCCGCCGCATGGCATGCCCCACCCTTCCGCATTGCTCCAACTCACCGTGGCTACCGTGGGTCGAGCTGACGGAGATGCCCGACTCACCGGAGAAGAGGATGAAGCCAGCTTCGGAGCAAATGCAGGTGGCACCTCACGCTGCAAGCACCGCGGCCTTACTAAAGATTGTAGATTGTATCGGTCAATATTTGACACTGACAAAAAATAAACGGCACATTTCACCTTCTTCGTCTGAATGAGAGACAAAGAATGAGACATGCCTGTAGTTGAAGTCAATGATTAATGAATATGCATTAAAACAAATTAGCTTATGGATCTAAATAGTTTTAGAGAGCTAAAATAAAAGAATAAACTCTTACCCTCAAATTAGCTCAAAGGCTAAAGAACTAAGACCAGCTCCTTCTCGTTGCCTTCTTAGGATCACGTCTTTCTGGCTAGATTCGAGCTGAATTGGCCCTTCTTGCGTTGCGTCGTCTGTCTTGATCACGTATGTGTATTATGTTTTATTCAGAGTCAAACTGAGACCACAAAGCGTTGGGTTTGGTCCTAATATTTAATTTGGCCTGTTCTTGCTCATGCCAACACATTCCTCCATTTTTGTTTTCATGTACTCTAAACTATAAACAAGTGTACTCAACGTTTCGACATGCTGGTTGTGCTGTACGAAAAGGTATGCTTAGAACATGATCGACTGATTCTCTCCTCTCCATGGTTGCACTAGATTTATTTCCACTTGGGCTCGTGTGCTGCAGTGAGGCGAGGTGCATGAACGCAGCGAATCGAAGCGAGCAGGGGCAACGATTTTAAATCTCGCGCCTGTTCTCCTGGGCAGACCCTGCAACCATGCCTCCTCTTGCCTGCGCCCCCAAAAGCCTCCCCAGATCCATTTCTGCTGGACATGAATTTAGCCTTTGCTTCCGTGTGTTGTGTACGCATTAGGACAGGATAGATGATTAACTGCTCCACTTGCTTGCATGGACAGTGCCTAGATGCTTCTCCTCAAAAAGATCCAATGATGTGTTTAGTGCCCTCTTTTCTCGCTTAAACAAGTATGATCCAGCCTGGTCTTTCACTATATAGATATAGTCGGCCTCAGAAAACTCCTCAATACTCTTCTCAGAAAACAGATCGTCTAACTGATACATTCGGTTCTTTGTCTATTTCTTCTCTGAGTTATTCCATCCAGCCTCGTGTCATAGGCTGACTATTCGTCAGATTCAGACACTTCTTTATACTTTGAGTAAAGATCTAGCCACTGATCTCATCACTCCTCTTATTTCATATTTAGAAAAATCTATCCTTTTCTTAGTTAGAAGGTCAAACAACGATTTGTTCTGACCTATAGGTATAATTTAAGTTCGGTAAACGATTACAAAATACACAGGTAGAATTAGTCCAAACATAGGAAAATAAAAGGTAAAGTTTTCATGTACAGAAACAAAATTGTACATTACGCGTTTGGGCTTAGCAATGTGCAAAATTATACGTGTGAGGGGCTAAAAGTTAGCAAAGCAAACACATAAAAAACTTGACCATAATGTTACTATGCGCCAGGCCACAGCAGTATTTAAATATCTGGCTCGATTATGCATTTTTTTGGGCTACAACAAAGAAATAACACACAATGTGTATATGCTAGCAAATGTGCAGTAGTATATCTGCAGGGACAACTCTGTCCTAACTGAAACACGGTTTGTACTATAATAAAAAAGTTTGGTTATACTCTCCAAGGTTCCAGTTAGAGAAACTGAAACATTTCTGAACTCCGATCCACATGACGGTCGGTATCCAATCTAATCACTGATCCCTGAATTCGACGGACGCAGCGGACACCCCGACGACACGGCGACGCCCATTGCCCGCAGAAGCTCGACACGCGGGGAAGAGACGACACAACGCACGGTGCACACTTACCTTCCTTGGCGCATCCAAAGTCGTTAGCCTCGTCCGCGCAGGGCGTCACATTTGCGTTTCGCCGGTCACGCATTGCTAACCGCCTGCAAACCGCAAGCGTTTGCAGGCGTGCCACGCCGCCGACACGCGAACATCTCTACGTCGTCCCGAACCGGCAGGTTTTGCTCCCGCGTCCTGCCGACCATCACGTCTATGACGATGGTCATGTTCGTTGCTATTTCTTACCTTACAAGTCCCGTAAAGCCGCGAACATTTTCCCAGCGCGGGCGCGGCGAATTCCTAGCGATGTGACTGGAACCGGATCGAGCGAAAAGCATGGTGGGTGGCAAACTGGCATCGGTGGTTGGCCGTTGAACTTGTTGTGGGCACGACGAAGACGAACACGACGGCTGTGAGGAGAAGGCCCGGCTGGGAGGCGCGCATGCTCTGGTATCTGGCGTGATGGCAACCGCTTGATGGAGGTAAAAAAATCGTTTTTCTTGCTCCGATCTTACAAAACCGGGAGCGCGCTGCCGCCAAGCTCAACACTTCTATGTCATTCATTCACTCTTGCGGGCTCAGCCGACCTCTTAGTTATGTCTGCTTGTGAATTCTGTGATTCGTGTGACATTCACGGTTTAGCGAAGATCAGGAGATATTTGACTGGACTCTAGATCCTAAATTTTTATGGAGTGAAGCTGAGCCTTGCCAAACGCTTCACTTGAAACAGATTTGAATTAAACACTATAGTAAAATAAACTAACAAAATAAAACCATCAAATACTATAGTAAGATGAAATTACCTTCCACCAGCTTCAGACTTTAGCTTCAGCTAAAACCGGAGCTTGAAGTTAAACCCCTACCAAACACCCTTATAGTTTAATCTTCAGTAACGCTACAACCCGATACCCCATAATCTTTTGGCCTATATATGTATCTTTAGATCTGACCTAAACGTAACACGGATACTATGTAGTTGTATCATACCACTTATACGATTTTTTTCAAGTAGTTTACTTCTTATGTCTAAACTGAGTGCCTCAAGCACTGTTCTACGTTGAGATATGGGTATCTATCAGTCTATTGCTGTGGTGCTCTTTTTTTTTTGCTCAAGTAGACCCAAGTTGTTACGAAACCAAGTGGTGCTAGCTCCAATAATATTGCTAGAAATGTATTAAAAAAGATTGCTAGAAGTAAATTTTTTTTATAAAGAGAAGTATTTATATATTTCTCTTCGACTGCGCTTGGCACAACCTTCATTGATTTTGTGGGAGAACACGGTTTGAAATGTCTCACCTTGCGATCGTATTGTTTCCATTCATATTTCGATGTTACTCCCTGCGGGCACAAATATTTGACGATTAAAAGAAAATTTGGTCTAATTATTAAATCATCAATTTATATTACAATATGATATTAATACTTCTCAGTGCCAATTTACATGTACTTATGTACTTATTTTTTAAAGCTCAACGTTCGAGAAATTATTGATGATAAAAGTTTCTTGATCAAATATTATCGTAAACATCAAATATTTATGACAAAAAATGTTTTTATTTTTTTAACATGGTATCGATATTGTCTCTACATAAAAACACGAAAACAACTACTCATTCAATTCAATTCAATTTTTAAGTAGATGACGCCATTGACAAAACAAGTATTTGACTGTTCATGTTATTAATTTCTTTTGTTTAAATATGGAAAAAGTAAGTCATGCTTTTAAAGTAATTTTAATGATAAACAAGTCACAACAAAACAACAAATGATGGAACATAAAAGCCAATGAAGCCATCTATTTAAAAACAGACCAGAGGGAATATAGTAGAGATATTTATATTTTTATTTAAGTAAAAGTACAAATTACCTTTGAACTATCGCGACAGTACGAATTACCCTCTAAACCACAAAACCGGACATTTTAAACCCTAAACTATCTATATCAGATGAACAACCCTGGTCGATCCAATCCGAAGCAATTTTGTCCTACGTGACATACACGTGACAATCCAAATCAAGAAAAAAAATAAAAGAAATAATGGCCCTACTTGTCATATACATCTCCTCTTTTTGTCGGTCCTCATTTGTTCGCGATGGTGGAGAGACTGACGTGGCGGGGACGCAGCGGGCGGCGGGCATGGCGGGGCGTGGCGGAGAGGCGAGTGGCAACCGGGAGGCCATTGTGAGAGTGGTGGGGCACGACGGGCGGATCTCGAGGGACGCGTCGCCCGTCCCCGTCGGATCTCCTCGTCACCGACACTTCCTCTCCACCAGCTTCCCTATCACCAGCGCCGCTTCTCCATCGTCGATGGGGTTTTGCCGACACCTCTGCCGAGCTATCGTTGCCGGCCACCCTACCCAAGCTCCGACCCCGTCGATGCGCCACACCCTCCTTCGGCTTCTCCATCGTCGGCCTCCCTCGCCCAAGCATGCGCAACTTCTCCTAGTGACGCAACGATGATGTCAGCATCGAGAGGGGCTTGAGCTCCTCCACTAACGTCGTCCTTAACCGAGAGCCGCCCGCTGCCTCCAGCGTCTTCTTCGAGAAGATCTTGAGCTCCTCCCCCTCGTCTCCGCCCTCGCCAGCGACGGAGAGGCCGCCTCCTCCAGTCCTCGCTGGCGGTAGAGAGACAACCTCCTCCTTCTCGTCCTGTAACCGCCGGCTCATTAAGCATCTGAGAGAGAGATAAAGATAGTGTTTAGAGATATGACATGTGGACCCATTAATTATTTTTATTATTTTTTCTAATTGGATTGTCATATGTACGTCACGTAGATATCTAAAACCACTCCGGTTTGTGTTAGGAGGTAATTTATTCGGTTTGAAAAGTTTGGTGAGTGAAATGTCTGGTTTTGTAGTTTGTTGGTGTAATTTTGACGGTCACAATAGTTTTTTTTGGGGTGGTTAATTGAACTTTTTTCTTTTATATATGACTTTTCCGTCCTGTACGGTCTCACAAAAGCGTCACTTTAGAAATTAAGAGCACAAATTCTGCGTGGTGAAGCTACTTTATTTACGCCTGCAAGCAAAAAGATTGACGACAAACTTCCGATCAAATAAAGACCCCGGCAGATCGACAGTTCAATTTCCTTTTTGGCGAGAGACCAATAAATTTTCAAGCTAAGACAAGACGCACGGCTTCCTTGAATGATCGTGAGATCGAGATGCGTGTTTTCCTCCTCTTGTGGTTTCGCTCTCGCCGATCTGTACTGGTGCAAACAATCCAATCTCCATCACAACACCAAGCCGACGTGATCGCAAAGTTTAGCTGACTATCTCCAACATATATATCTATATAAATCTATAATTTATAATCTATATCTATAACTCTATATCTATATCTATAATTTATAATTAAATTATCCATAAAGTAAGTAGTGTTTTCATCTAAAATCTTGTTTTGCCTGGCCATTTTGTAGTAAACCTCTTGAATGTTTCTAAAATTAACCCGTAATCCCAATACGAAAAGAAAGAAACGGCTTGGATGAAAAAAGACCTCGTGCGCCTCTTCCTCCCGTGTCGCACCCCGAGTTTTGCCCTAAATCGTTTAAATAATTTACCTTGAAATAATCGGAATTTCTAGAATTAATCTAGAGCCAACCAGTAATTTTAAAATACAATTAATAAATGGAAACGGCATGGTAGGATTTTTCCCGATTCGCATGTCAAAATGCGCTAACGAAATTTTACGAGAATTTTTAGAGCACTCTAAATATTTTTAATCAATTAAATAAGAAATCAGCAATTTAATTAAGTCCCAAAATCCCCATTTTCCTCTTTTCTTTTTTTTTCCTTTTTCCGTACAACCCATACGATTTTCCCGCCCCTTTTCTCGGCCGGTCGTCGGCCTAATTTCGCCCGCCCAAGCCGCCTCCCGCGTGCGCCTCTCCTCCTCGGCCGTGGGCCAAGGCCCACGAGCCGGCCGCGCCGCGCAAGTCCGCGCCCTCCTCGCTCCGCGGCCACCGACAGTGGGTCCCACTGTCGGGCCTCTTCCCCCGCCCGGCCAGCCCGACCACCATGCGCGCTCCTCACCCGCCTTTTCGCCCGTTCGTGCGCCCCGGCCACGTGGGCCCCGCCGAGCACCGGCCCGCGTCCCCACACCCGTTGCCGCCTTTCCCGCACGGCGAAACGGCCGTCACCCCGAAACGGCCACGGAGAGATCTCTCTCTCTCTCCCCCGAGTCCGAAACCGCCGTGACCTTATCCCCGCCGTATCCATGCCGGTTTCAACCTCTTTTCTCCCTCTTTAAAACCCCCTCAACCTCCGCCGTGTTCCCCTTTGCTCGCCGTCGTTTTTAGCCCCAAATCGTCGCCATCACCGTCCCTTTTTGTCGCCGCCGGTGAGCTCGCCGCCGTTCCTCGCTTCATTTTATTTACTTCGTTGTTCCTTTTGTTTGCGTTCGCTTGCATGCCGCCGCTCGCCGGAATCCCACCGCCGTGCTCCGACGTGCGCGCTCGCCGCCGGCAAGCCGCTTCGGCCGCCGCGCCACCCTGGTCGGCGACAAAACCCTCGTCGTCGCTTACGCCCGCGAACCCTAACCCTAGCGCCGCCTCATCTGAGCCGTCCGATCGGCTAGATCAAGCATACCCGAGCCGTCCGATCTTGCCCGAGCACCGTCGTCCGATCCGGCCGCCATGTCCCCGATGGCCGCCGCGTGTCCGCCGTTCCGCCCGGCTGCCGTCGCCATCCAAACCCTAACCCTAGCCGCGATCCGCACCGTTCGATCTTTCGGATCGGGCGGATCTGGACCGCTCACTCGCGCGCAAGCCGTCGCCGTCCGATCGCCGCCGCTCCTCACCAATGCACGCCGCGTGTCCCTTCGCCCGTCGTCTCCTCGGCTGTGGACTCGGCCCACCGTGACCGAGCGACCGCACCGCTACGCCGCCGCTGACGTCGCATGACGTCGCCCTTGCCGCCCGTGCAATGCTTGCGTCACCAGGGACTTAATTATGCAATAAATAATTTAGTCTTTTCTGTTTAGTTTAAAAATCACAATTAAACTTCTAAAATTCATATCTTTTTAATCCGAGCTCCGTTTTAGTCCATTCAAATTTTATTAAATCCAGAAAAATATCAAGAATCCATTAAAAATACTTTTCAATGCTGTTTTAGTAGACTTTTTAGGGTGTTTTGTTGAGTGCTTTGTTTGTCGTGTAGATTCCGAGTTTTCCGGCGAGTCCGTTCTCCGCGAAGTAGTCGCCGAGGTTCCTCAGTCTCCAGAGCAAGGCAAGTCATACCTTATATTGACCATATTGTACCTATTTTATTTAAATATCTCTTTTCTCTCAAATATTGCATATGTTTTAGAATGTCACTTCATGGGATGATCATACCCACTGTACTCAACCATAGGATTGTTTACCTTATACCATTGGTAACTTGGGTTCAATATGACTAGAGGTTAGCTTAAGGCCTGCTCAGTTATGCTTAGCTCAACTAGCTCACTTAAGGGGATCACATTAATCAATTATTATATTAGAGGCTAATTCTCAGATGATGTCAAGTTTGTGACTCTACTCTAATAACATTGAAATATGATAATGTTGGGTCGTGAGCAAATGGTTGGTCTTTGGTTAGGGTGCTCATGACAATTAAGGACCGGTTCTCGGGAAACCCTGGAAGAAATATCGTGCATACCACAAGCCAACATGGGTAATCGCTGGGTCTGTAGCGTAGCCGTCTCTAGCCGACATATCCCAGTGAGGGTGGGCGTGATGGAGTTGGGTCGGCCCCGGTTTTAAGGGTTGATCGGCTTCCGGATTCACCGCGGCACGAGAGGGGGTGCCGTTACCGATGGGAGTGGGGCGAAACCTTGATGTGGTACGATTGGTTAGAGGGGGTTATGTGAAGGGTCCTGTCACAGTCCCTTTCCGGGGTACCGTGGTGGTGCACCGGCGCACGGTGATGTGTAGTGGGATTGTGTCTTGTGGGTACAGTTGTACACCTCTGATCAGAGTAAAACTATTCGAATAGTCGTGCCCACGGTTACGGGCGATCGACCAGATTCACCTTGATTAGTCTCACTTATTCACATGAATGAACTGTTGGAATTTGATTAGTGCAGATGGATGGATGGGCCTGTTGCAACGTGGTTTAACGTTGGACAGTGTTTATTTAATATTGCTTAATTATTACTACTGTTTTACTGTTTTCAACTATTATTATTATTTCTACAATATTGTTTATGCAAATTGAGCCTACTATCCTTTTCCTTGATATTTATCCTGCATCATGTCTCCTCTTCCAGTGTGACTTGTTGAGTACGGTGGTTGTACTCAGTCTTGCTTCTTTTTCCCTCTTCAGTGCCAGAGGTTGAGGTCGAGGTCTCCGAGGAGGTGTAGGCTTGTTCGTCATCAAGGGTTAGCTGTGGTGTTGGCTTTTCGCTTCGCTCGAGTCAAGTTTAGCTTAAGTCAGTTTTTTTCTTTTTCCGCTGCATTTGTGTAACTCTTTTATATTGTTTCTAAGACGATGTTTCTGTGTTATCAATAATGTCGATTTGTGTACCTCGGCTGATGCCTGGACGAGGATGTAATGCACAAATTAGCTACGAAAATTCTGATGTGAATTTCTGGGCTTGACACTGCGCCCCTCCCTCCTGTCCCCATCCGCACGCGGCGCCGCGTCGCGCCTGCACCCCTTCCTCCCATCGCTGCTCGGAGCTCCCTCGTCGCGCCTGCGCCCCTCCCTCTCGTCCCCATTCGCGTCGTGTCTCGACTTCACCCGTTGCAATGCACGGCTCAATTGCTAGTATTTATAAAATAAGTAATATTTCCTCCTAAATTTTGTTCTCGTCTAACTATTTTGTAGAAAATCCCTTGAATTTTTTTGAAATTAACCCGCATCCGACTAGCTATTTAAAAATGTCCAGTTAAAAAAGAAAATGAGTTATTTTGCAGAAAACCCCTTGAGTGTTTATAAAATTAACCCGCAGTCCCAATGCTAAAAAGAAAGGGAGGGCTTGAATAAAAAAAGACCTTCTGGGTCTCTCTCTTCCGTCCCCATCCGCGTCACACCCCGCGCCGCGCCTGCGCCCCTCCCTCCCATCGCCGCTCGGAGCTCCCGCGCCGCCGCCTGGACTTCGCCCTCCGCCTGCTTCGCTCTTTACGTCGTTGTCCCGTTACAACGCATGGGCATTTTGCTAGTAATACCTAAAATATAAGACTTATTTTATATTTGCGTAGCGCTACAGTTAAAGGATTCTCCAACAATAACACATAAAAGATAACCTTTTTGCAAATGAATTTTTATGAGAAAGGATATTCATATTTGAGTTGCGTCTCTTTTAGTATTTAAAATGAGTTTTCTATATAGATATTTTGTTGAAAGTTGATATAACATTGTCGAAAATCTATTTTAGATTTAAATATTTATATATAGCTCTCCTGTTGGGGAGGGGGAGTAGGGGAGCATGCAAGCCGAGGCGACTGGCGACGGCAACACATCCGGTTGGTAGGACCGGATCGTACGAACAGACAACAGCGGCCCGCGGCGGTAGCCTCGTCGTCACGTGGCAACGCGGGAGGATCCATCGATCAATCTGTCAAACCGTCGATACGCTTTGACATCCTGCGCGACTGCGCGTGTCTCGCCGTCTCAACATCACGACCATTCCCCCGGCACGCGCGCGCGCGCGGACTTGGCGGGCTTGCCGACCTCTTTTGGTTTCCGAACGCTTCTGCCGTACGGCAAAGTTGCATCCTGCATCCTGCTGCCTGTCTGGATATGGCAGCGGACAGCGCAGCGAGACGATGCAGAACTGCGAGTGATCATGAGAAAAACGACAGCTTGTTCCTGCGCCGCCCGTCAGTCCACGACGACCCACCCGACCTCCGTTCACGGCGGTGACGTTCATCCGTTGGGTACATCTAGAACGGATTCCGTGACCTGACCCGCGGGTCTCGGTAAAAACATTTGATTTGCAAATAACGCGGTAAGACCGGGATTTCATTGACGGTGATAAGCAGAGGCTGTTTGCGTACTCCTACTTATCGTTAAGTTTCACCGCGAAGGTGTTTGTTTCCACGACGAGAGCACGACTGCACGAGTTGTAACCGGCGGAGGCAGTGGCAGTTGATGAGACGGCACGAAAAACTTGGAGATTTGAGCACGTTATGTTGGCCCGAAGGGTACTTCTAGGCCTGCAACTGATAAGCCGGCCCTCGGCCACCGGCCCACGTTGGCAGCAGCCTTAACAGGTCGTCGTCTGGTAGTTTCCAATGGGCCTTGACAAATTTGGCACAGAAAGATCAGATCATATTACCTCGAGGGAACATGCACACCTTGCGAAAAAAATTGAAAAATATATGTTTCAAGAAAACACTGGTTTGGAATTGTGAGACAAAAATATACCGTCGTTGCATTCCTGTTTAGCAAGATCGGTGCAACCGTGTCGCTGTCGGAGAGTGGCGATGCTCCGAGGTGTGCGAGAGGTCTAGCACAATGATCGCAGGGTGGCGATGTGACGAGACACGGTCTCGCATAGGGAGCGTGCGATTTTGCGTGGAGGATGCGAAGTCGTGCAATTGAAATTAATTAGCATCATTAATAATTGATTATTTGATATTTATTTCTTTAATTAATATTATTAGTAATTAATTAACCATTAATTATGCTATTTAATGGCGTCATTAGCCCTTGTTCATCATGTCGCTGGGCAGACGAGCGATACCGCTCGGCTCGACAGCGACAAGCGATCTCGCTTGGCAGCCTTGCGAAGTTGTATTAGCACTGCTAATTAATTTCTTAATTGAGTTGCAGTGCTTATGAAATCAATTAGAGTACTAATCAATTAATTAAGATAATCAATTAGAGCACTAATTAATTAATAAGTTACTAACGGTATTGAGAAATCGGAATTGGGAAGCGGTCTGGCAGCACTGCCATGCGAGACCGTGGCGCAGCCAACCATCTCGTGGCACTACCTGCAGGGCGGGCCCAGCATTAGCCCCCTCCCGCGTCGGCTCCACCATGCGACCCTTCTTGTGGAGATTGTGACAATCGAGTATCTACATGGCAAGCTTATCCGACTGGAGGTAGGGATAGATTGCGCCTGCTATATCTGTAAGCCGAACTTGACTTAGGTGTTACGGTTGCCGATAGAGATAAGGCAATCGACCTATAGTCACGGTTTGGTAAGATTGAGAAAAACCAACTTAGAATAAGATAGGGTTTCCGACTTGTAAACCCTTCCTCCCAAGACTATATAAGGGGGTAAGGGGCGTCCCTTGAGGATATCGATTCTAGATCGAAATTCCAATAGGAGATCGCTTTTAGCTCTCGGCTTTAGATCACGAGATCAATAAAGACACTCGGCGGATCGAATCCACCGAAACAGGAGTAGGGTATTACCTCACGAGAGGGCTGAACTGTCTAAACCTTCTTCTTTTTCTAACCCATCGTGCTTGGCGATCTTGACGCGACCCCGAGAAAATATATTGCCGAAACCAAGTTTCGGCGGTTGGCGCGCCGAGGTAGGGGCTTGCGCGTCGAGACTTCTTCAATAATCTCGCCAACAAGCGTGATGGGATCTCCTTCAAGCATTTGGCGACTTCGTCGCCAACTTCTTCTGGCGACTCCTCTTTCGACTCGGATTCAAACCGGTCGAAAGGAAAGACCCACTCGGCGCCGTTCGGGCTCCCCAATAGCGGCGAGATCTTCGACGACATCTTCAAGATCAAGATGCAATCTACTTTCTTCGACGACGGACTTCACTCGGCACCATTCGGATTACCGAATACCGTCGGAATCTGCGCCAATTTTCTCACCTCCCCGACGGAGGCGATCTATTCGGACGAAGACCTCTCGATGCCGTTTGGGTTACCAAACGTCGCCGAGATCTACAAAAACTTCTCTCCCCGAGTCGACGGCGATCCACTCGAGGAGCCTAATCCCCAAGCTCGACTCGGACCGGAACGATCCGCATTCGGGTTACCCAGATCAAGGGAGGTCACTGTCATCCTCCCGTCATTCGGCTCCTGCTCATCTTCAGAGCTCAACGGATACCTCGGCTCCGCCGCTTCGACAATCTCTACGGCATCCCTTCCGACGAAGCCGACAACTCCGATCGCCACATGGATCGCGAGCCGAAGTGCTTGACGTCCTCATGGCCGAGCGTGACGAGTCCGACTCAGCCATGGCCGAAGGCTTGCCGAAGAGGAGCGAGCGAGTGGAGCTTGAGCGCAAGAGCCGAGGAGGATAAACAACGCAAGGACGAGGCCGACAAAAGGAAGCGGGATCTACGTGCATGGACGATCCGCCCGGGAGGCCATCCTCCAAACACGGGTTCGCAACACCAACATCTTCTAGACGCCGCAGCAGAACGCTGTCGCCGCGCTCACGCTTTTGGACACCGTCATGGAGACGGCTCCAGCCAACGTGACTCCTATACTGGATAAGATCAAGACCATCGTCGCTGCCACGGCCAACGGCCACCCCACCACCTCGGCGCGAAGGCCGACCGAGTCCGTGGCCGAAACGCCGCATAAAAGCCGCCTTCCCCTAAAGTCGGAGACTACAAGAGGCCCGAGCCGGCTCGGCCGTCCAACAGCCAAGAGGCCCGCCTCGCGAGTCCACACCAAGGTACCAAGAACAGACGGCCGACTCCCGCGACAAACGAAACGGACGTCCACCCGTCCACCACCGAGTCCGCCGCAACAGCACTCAGCTACCCAACCAGCCAAGAAGACCCCGCCGAGTGATTTGCGGGAAGTCCTCGATCGCCGCTACCAGGAGCGCGACCGACGCACTCGGGAAGATCGTAGGGGATCACCCGATAGCGGCGACGACGGAGTACCGGCCTTCACTGGGAACTCCGCCGAGTGCACTGGCCGAGTGGCTTTAAGCCCACGGGGATCGAAAGGTACGATGGTAAGACCGACCCGAATCTTGGTTAACCGTATATACTCTTGCCATCCGAGCTGCAGTGGCGACAATAAAGCCATGGCCAATTACCGCCCGTGGCCCTCGCAAACTCAGCCGAAATTGGCTCACGAGCCTCGCCAAGAGGCTCAATCGGCTCGTGGAGCGAGCCGAGGACCACTTCATCGCCAACTTTCAAGGCACCTTCGAGAGGCCCGGCACACACTTCGACCTTTACAACGTCATCCAGAAGCCGGACGAGCCTCTGAAGGATTACATTCGTCGTTTCTCCGAGAAGCGCAACAAGATCCCGAACATCACCGATGACATCATCATCGCCGCCTTCCGAAGGGAGTCCGTGATGAGCCGCTATCGGCAAGTTCGGGCGCAAGCCACCGAAGACGGTGAAGCGAGATGTTTGAGACAGCGAACTCATACGCCAAATCAAACGACGCCATTAAAGCCGCCCGCCAAGACCGGCCCGACGAAGGGAGGACAAGCAGCGGGAGGAAGCCGAAATCCTAAGAAGGATGGCGGCAACAACGGCAACCAAGGCCGAAAAGAGCGCAAGCGCCGATCTGAAGACCTAGTGGCCGCAACCTCCAACACTCAACGCCGTCCCCGAGTCGCCGCCTACGACGTCATCATGAACGCCTGCACCCATCATCCGAATCATAAGCACGCGGCGAAGGATCGCTTTATCTATAGCGGTTCGCCAGAAGATCTGCGGCGCGACTCAACAAGAAGCCGGCGACGAGGCTGGCCCGTCCTGGCGCCAAAAAGAACAACGCGGCCGAAAATGCCGAACCCTTTCAAGACCCGTGGGGAGCTCAACCACATCTTCGGGGCCCGCTAGCTTATAAGTCCAAGAGGAAACAAAAGCTAACCGACCGGGAGGTCAACGCGGCTCAACCCGAAGTCCCTCGCATCTGCGATGGTCGGAGGTGGCCATCGGCTTTGACCGCTCGGATCATCCCGACCGAGTGGTTCATCCGGCGCTATCCACTCGTCCGGACCCCGTGGTCCGCAACATCGAGCTCAAGCGCGTCCTCATTGATGGGGCGCGCCCTCAACATCTGTTTGCCAAGACCATGGATGAAATGCGATCCCGAGGGCCGAACCGAAAGCAAGCTCACCCCCTTCCACGGAGTTATTCCAGGTGTCTTCAACACCACTCGGGCATATCTCCCTCCAGTCACCTTCGGAGCCCGAGAGAATTTCCGAACGGAGAACGTCACCTTCGAGGTGGCCGACTTGAACACACGTATCACGCCATCATCGGAAGGCTGCGCTTGCCAAGTTCATGGCGATCCTCACTACACCTACCTTTGCATGAAGATGCCGGGTCCCAACGGCGTCATCACTCTTCGCAGTGATGTGAAGCAAGCCTTCACTGCGATAAGGAGAGCCGCGACATGGCCCAATCTCGCGAGAGATTACGTGGCCAACAAGAAGTCCGATTGGCTGCATCAACTTCAGCAGAGGGCGAAGTCCCCGCAAAGAAGATAGCCAAATCGGGATCCGGCGACGCCAAGACCAAGAAGATCTCCTTGATCCGTCGGATCCCTCAAAACTAGCCGTAATCGGCGCCGACCTAGATCCCAAATAGGAAAGCGCGCTCGTCACCTTCCTCCAAAATAATAAAGATGTTTTTGCTTGGAAACCATCGATATGCCGGAATTCCTAGGGAGGTGATCGAGCACTCTTTGGACGTCAAAGATGACGCTAAACCGATAAAACAACGATTACGCGGATTCGCACAGGATCGAAAAGACGCGATCAAAGAAGAACTCGCAAAGCTCTTGGCTGCCAGCTTCATTAAAGAAGTCCTTCATCCCGACCGGCTAGCCAACCCAGTCCCGGTCCGCAAGAAGACGGGCAATGGCGCATGTGTGTCGATTACACCGACCTCAACAAAGCTCGCCCCAAAGATCCATTCGGCCCTCGCATCGACCAAGTCGTCGACTCCACCGGCCGCGAACTCCCGAGTTTCTTGGATTGTTACTCGGGCTATCACCAGATCAGTTTGAAAGAATCCGACTGCTTGAAGACATCTTTCATCACGCCATTCGGGGCCTACTGCTACATCACCATGCCTTTCGACCTGAAGAACGCCGGAGCTACATACCAACGCATGATTCAAAGATGCTTCCAGACGCAGATCGGCAAAAACGTTGAAGCTTACGTCGACGATGTTGTCATCAAGACCAAGCAGAAAGAAGACCTGATCGCCGACTTAGAAGAAACCTTCGCAAACATCCGGGCCTTCGAATGAAGTTAAACCGGAGAAGTGCACCTTCGGCGTCCCATCGTGCAAGCCGCTCGGCTTTATGGTGTCACATCGCGGCATTGAAGCAAATGCGAAAAGATCAACGCTATCTTAAACATGAAGCCCCGAGTAATCGAAAGACGTCCAAAAGCTCACTGGCTGCATGGCGGCACTCGGCCGTTTCATATCTCGACTCGGCGAACGAGGCATGCCCTTCTTCGATCGCTAAAGAAGCGCACGACTTCCAGTGGACCACAGAAGCCGACAAGGCCTTTGAAGATTTCAAAGAATTCCTTACCACGCCACCCGTTCTAGCTTCGCCTCAACCCCAGGAACCCCTGTTGCTGTACGTCTCAGCCACTCACCAAGTGGTTAGCACGGTCCTTGTGGTCGAACGCGAAGAAGAAGGACGGGCCCAGAAGATTCAAAGGCCAATTTACTTCGTTAGCGAAGTATTGGCAGGAGCCAAAATTCGCTACCCTCAGGTACAGAAATTGCTTTATGGTGTTCTAATAACCGCGAGAAAATTGGCACACTACTTTCAGGGTCACTCGGTCACCGTCATCACCTCTTTTCCACTCGGCGACGTCATCCACAACCGCGAGGCAACCGGACGTATCGCCAAGTGGGCCCTAGAGCTGATGCCGCTGGACTTAACTTTTAAGCCCAGGACGTCCATTAAGTCACAAGCCTTGGCGGACTTCCTGGCCGAGTGGACTGAACAGCAAAAACACGTGCCTCGAGAAGACCTCCAACACTGGACCATGCACTTCGACGGATCCAAGAGGATCACCGGCTTGTGAGCAGGAGTTGTGCTGATCTCCCCGACTGGGGAAAGGCTAAGATATACCCTTCACCTCCACTTCCCCGCCTCATACAACGTCGTCGAGTACGAAGCCCTTCTACATGGACTGCGCCTCGCAGTCTCACTCGGGATTCGTCGGCTTATTGTGAAAGGCGACTCCCAGCTGGTCGTCAATCAAGTGATGAAGGACTGGTCCTGCTTAAATGACACTATGGAGGCCTACCGACAAGGGGTCCGCAAGCTTGAGGACAAGTTCGATGGGCTAGAACTCTCGCATGTCCTAAGACATAACAACGAAGCTGCCGATGAGCTAGCACAGTTCGGATCTAAGCGCGAAGCTGCCCCAACAGACGTCTTTGTCGAACATCTCTACGAACCTACCATCACGGCAAAGACAACTCTCACCGAGCAAGCCATGAACGAAGTCGCCATGACCGATACCGACTGGAGGACGCCGCTCATCAAATTCTTAACTCAGCAAGAGCTGCCGGATGACCGGGATGAAGCAGAACGCGTCCGACGTCGTTGCCAAGCGTACGTCATGGTAGACTCCGATCTATACAAGAGAAGCCCCTCCGGAATTTTAATGAGGTGCATCACACCCGAAGAAGGGAAACAATTACTCCAAGACATCCACTCGGGCATATGCGGAAGCCACGCGGCAAAGACGCACCTGGTCGGCAAAGCTTACGGGCAAGGATTCTTCGGCTCACCGCGGTCTCCGACGCGGATAAAGTCGTAAGAACTGCGAAGGCCGCCGCTTTTTGCCCGTCAAAGCCATGTCCCGCCCGGGAGCTTCAAACAATCCCACTTTCCGGCCGTTCGCGGTATGGGGGTTGGACATGGTTGGCCCTTTCAAGAAAGCTCCAGGAGGTTTCACACACCTCTTCGTTGCAATCGACAAGTTCTCCAAGTGGATTGAAGCCAAGCCGGTTGCCACAATCACTGCTGACAAAGCGCGAGACTTTTCCTCAACATCGTGCACCGCTTCGGCGTCCCAAACAGAATCATAACCGATAATGGGACCCAATTCACGGGAGGCATCTTCAAGGAATTCTGCGAAGACTTGGAATCAAAATCTGCTATGCATCGTAGCCCACCCTAAAAGCAATGGGCAAGTCTAGCGAGCAAACGGCATGGTCCTTCAAGGCATCAAGGCTCGCGTTTCGACCGGCTAAGCCCTTACGCCGGCAAGTGGGTCCAAGAACTTCCCTCGTTCCTATGGTCGTTGCGAACCACACCCAGTCGGGCCACCGGCCAAACTCCTTTCTTCTTGGTCTATGACGCAGAAGCCATGTTGCCAAACGAGATGGAGTATGAGTCCCTCCGGGTCCGCAGCTTCAACGATGAACGCTACGACCCGACCGAGTGGATGACCTCACCCGATTGGAAGAGGCCCGCGAGGCACCCTCATCCAGTCGGCCAAGTACCTTCAAGGGCTCGGGAAGGTACCACGGTCAACGTGCGAGCGTGAGCTTTCATTGTTGGCGACTGGTCCTACGCAAGATCCGACCATCAAAGACCGACACAAGTTATCTCCCTTATGGGAAGGACCGTATATAATCGCTGAAGTGACTCGGCCCGGTGCATACCGGCTAAAGCGCGAAGACGGGTCTATGGTGGAGAACTCCTGGAACATCGAGCATCTTCGACGATTTTATGCCTAATCCGGCTAAGCCCTCATGTTTTCCTTGACTGCCAACCTCAAGCAAGATGACTTCTTGAGCTAGCAATCGGGGTACACATGTCAATAAAGCTCAAGTTTTCCTCATCAACTTTTGTGCATAATTTGGTTTATCATTGTTTAATGTCCTTCGACTCGAGCTCAGTGTCTAAGGACTGAGAGTTTTCCGATGACCTAATCGAGCCTAGGCTTGATGACAACGGACGAAAACTACTTAAGAAATTTCACGCAAAAGCTCGAATCAAGGCATTGACATAAATAAACTAAAAATAGTCACAAGGTTCCACGACAAAGTGTTACGGTTACATGATATCTACAAAGCAAAGTGGAATACGGATCGAGCTTGAAATTGTTTACTACATCCAAAGATATCTTCTTCGCCGCCTCTTGCGCCTCGCTCGGCATATCTAAGGCCTGCTCGTCCGTTGTTCCCTCAAGCCCCTCACCGAATGGATATCCACTCGGGGTAGAGGGACTTGGTCTCGTGCAAGAGCCGACCAGCCCCCATGTTGGCCGCTTCGGTGATATTCTTCGGGTATCGTTCGGGAGCCGGCAAGCTTGTCGAAGATCTCGATTGGCTCAGCCGAGCCGGCCCCAACTCCTTGATCAAACAAGGACACCAAGATCGGCGCGCGGCGTTGGCGACCTCTTCACGAATCTCGTCGCTGGATTTGATCCGCCCAAGCAAGACGTCGTATTGGGCTCGGGTCTTCACCTTATAAGCCGCAAAAAGTCCCATCATTCAAAGCACTCGGATATAAAGCGGACACGGAATTCGACTTCAAAGAAGGTTACCTTCAAATTCGGCCTCCATCTCGGCCTTGTCAAGGCTGACCGCTTCTAGCTGGACCTGAAGCGAGTGGACCTCCGAAGAATTTTCTACAACGAAAGAGGATTATCAATAGCCAAGATCAACATAAGAATCACAATGAAGCCGGGAGAGCGGGCTTACTTCCGATTGATCCGCGGAGGTCGAGGTTCGCTTCCCGAAGCTCCGAGATCTCCTCCTAAAGCCGCCTCCCTTGATGCGGCCTCCTCTCGAGTGGCTTTCAGCTGTCGCTGAACGTCCTCCAAGGAGTTTAAGTGGGGGACCAGCTTCTCCAGCACTTCGGATTTTGCCATTGAGCGGCAATATTCTTTATGCACGCGAAAGCAGTGGAGTGATCGACTGAAAGGCAACGATAATATAATCAAAGACAAAGACTAAGGCTTACGTTGAGCAGTCGGGTCGCCTCATTCAGGCTCTCGACAAGGGCATCCCTTTCATCCTTTTCAGCTTGCCGGTCTAGGATGATGCCCTGTCTCTCGCCTTCCGAGTCCCGCCATTCGATTCTGATCGGGGGAACCCAGGTCTCAGAGGACTGCAACCTGGGGATCTCTTCTACCGTGGCTGGCAAACAAGAAAGACAAATGAAGACATGAAGGATTCAAAATTGAAAGAACGAAGGAATGCTTCAAAGCAAGTCTCACCGGTTTCGGGCCGCCGCCTAGGTGGGGCGGCGGGTCCTTCTTCTTCTTCGGGCTCTGCGCGGCGATCCCTGTCGGGCGCTTGGGCGCGGCCGTGGGTTCCGAAGAACCGACGGTTTCCGTCGGGATATCCCGACCGGCCGGGGCTCCTTCCTAGGGGCGTTCTCCTTCTAAGGTGAAGGATGTTTCTCCGGAACGCTCGCACTCGGTTGCGGGCTCCGGGGTTTTGGCTCTGCTGGCCTTGGCACTTCGGGAGCAGCGGCTGGGGTTGGTCCTTCATCCCATCCGACAGGATCTATATCCTGGGGCCTCCTGTGAAAGTGAATACAGCAAAGATAAAGAAAAGTTTTCAGTGAAAGAGTTCGGACTTCGGTTTCAGAGCATACCTGGATGACCGGCGGATCTTCGGCGCCGTCCGCGGTGATCGCCTTAGAGGCGAGGTCTCGACTGGAGGAGCCGGAACATCGTCGTCCGAATCTTCGATGATCAGCCTCCTTTTACTCGCGCGCTTGTTCGAGTCCTCACTCGGCGCTGCCCGCTTCCCGACTGGATCAGCTTGGATTTTGATCCCGCCAGTTGGCTTCTTGGCGGGGCGACGCGGCGCGTCATCATGAGCCACCTTATATGGCATGGAGGTGATAGAGGCGTTTTCCTGCAGAAGAGAGAAAGCGCAACATCAAAAGACAAGATGTCAGGATTGAAAGATACTATGAAGCAACCAATCGGCTTACCGGAGGAGGAGGTCGACGGATGCTGAATGGAAGGACTGGCAGAATGAGGGCCCGCTCGACTGCAATCCCGGATGAGAAGAGTTTGTACATCCGAATCTTCAAGATCTCGTATGTGAGTGGATCCGGGTCTTCCCGATTGGGGTCCGTCCCGCCTTCATATTCGAAGGCCGGCTTCGACCGCTCCTTGATCGGTGCGCCGGCACTGATGAAGTGCCAAGTGATTTGTTCCCGCGAAGATTCCTCTTCTTCATCGCCAGGATCTTCGCGAGCAGATCATTGGCTTCGTCCCAATCTTGGGCTACGGGACGGTGCTCCAAGATGGCTTGGGACGAGGAGGAAGACCGACAAAGGCGGGCGACTGGTTCGAGATTATTGATGTAGAACCAGCCCGCGTGCCAGCCTTTGTTGGAAGATTTCAAAGGGAGAGAAAAGTAGTCTTTGCGGAGAGACCCGCGAAGCTGGAAGCCTGCTCCGCCAACAACACAAGGTTGGTCCTTGTTCGGATGGGGTTTCAGATAGAACATACGACGGAATAGGTTGAAGTGAGGAAGAATGCCGAGAAAAGCTTCACACACATGAATAAAGAGGGCTATGTGGAGCATTGAGTTGGGGTTCAGATGATAGAGATGAAGTCCATAATAGTCAAGAAGCCCCCGGAAGAACTCGGAGGTGGGAAGGCTGAACCCGCAGTAGAAAAAGGAAGTGAAGACAACGAGCTCACCGGTGTTTGGGGTTGGGAAGTCCTCCCCCGCCGCCGGACGCCATCCCACAAGTTCCTTTGGCGGAAGCACGCCGTGCTTCAACATCTCCTTGAGGGTAGATTCCCTCACTTCCGAAGCGGCCCATTGGTCGAAGGGAATCCTTTTTTCCTCCGCCATGAGAATGGGTTGATGGGAAGTGGATCTGGTTGGAAAAAGTTAGATCCTTGGCGATGGAACGTGGGAGATTTGGCTGTGGAGGCTGGTTGTTGCAGAGAGCGAGCTTTTAGATGGATGTATTTGGGAGCGCGCGAGTCTAGGGTTCTCCGCGGTGAACTGTTGAACAGTGCCGTGAGAAGGGGAATCGTTTGGAAGATAAAGAGGCGGGGACGACCTCGCATCTTTATAGAAAGATTTGAGGGTTGCGCTAGGTTTTCTGGTGAGTGGGCCGAGCCCATAAGAAAATCTACGGCCCGACTAAGGTGTGGTCTGATACGTGTCCTTAGGGACTTAAGCGGATGAGCTTAAGCAGATTTGCCCTGGCAATATGCGCGTGTTCGAGTGCCCTATACCTTTAAAAGATCCTTCTATACCGCGGTTTGCTTGACTTCGTGAGAAGCTGGCACGATGCAATTTGGAAGGTGACCAACAGCTAAGTTTTTATAGCTGCCTTGGTGAACAAGGGCTGTTTGGTTTTTTGGCATTTGGTTGGGTAATCTTACCAATGCTGTTTGTTTTCCACCTTGGTGAAGATCTTTACAAGATTGAGACCAGTATTATGGCATGAGCTATTTAATAACTTGGTCATATTTTTCATATGATTGAAAGAACTTGTTTTTCCATGAGGGATGAATGAAATATTTATTCCGGGATTACTCGGGCAAATCCATTCGGATAAGCAAGAGTTTACCGAGTGCTTTTTACCCATGATGGATGATTGAATTATTTGTTCTGAGATGACTCGGGCAAATTCACTCGGATGAGTATGAACTTGCCAAGTAATGAGATTTCTATGATTGTTTTAGCATGAGCTAGGCATCTACATGAGAATGATTCTTTAATGGTTCTTGACTATATGCTTAGCCTATTTTTGTCTAACCACATAGTCGGGGGCTACACCTAATTAGGTGCATCAGGAGATGCACCTAGATATTTATTTTTGAGAAATTTTTTAGATATCTTCAGCCCTTCACAGTCTTTGGAGCCACTCGGCAAGATTCAGGCAGAGATGATTGAATCACTCGGCGCCAAAAGCACTCGGTCAAAGAGATTTTTTGGTTGAGTGCTGTTTTGGTCTGAAGCTGAGTTGTCTCGTCGACTGAAAAGGACTCGGGGGCTACTGTGGAGATTGTGACAATCGGGTATCTACATGGCAAGCTTATCCGACTGGAGGTAGGGATAGATTGCGCCTGCTATATCTGTAAGCCGAACTTGACTTAGGTGTTACGGTTGCCGATAGAGATAAGGCAATCGGCCTATAGTCACGGTTTGGTAAGATTGAGGAAACCAACTTAGAATAAGATAGGGTTTCCGACTTGTAAACCCTTCCTCCCAAGACTATATAAGGGGGGTAAGGGGCGTCCCTTGAGGGATATCAGATTCTAGATCAGAAATTCCAATAGGAGATCAGCTTTTAGCTCTCAGCTTTAGATCACGAGATCAATAAAGACACTCGGCGGATCGAATCCACCGAAACAGGAGTAGGGTATTACCTCACGAGAGGGCCTGAACCTGTCTAAACCTTCTTCTTTTTCTAACCCATCGTGCTTGGCGATCTTGACTGCGACCCCAGAAAATATATTGCCGAAACCAAGTTTCGACACTTCTTGTCGACAACGACCGTGCTGGCGGCCATGCTCCGCTGGAACCAAACCCTCGCGCCCCTCTTCCGGCTGCGCAGCCGCGTACAAGGCTCGGTGACACCGACCAGCGAAGCGAAGGCGGCTTCCAGTTCCTTCCTGGCCTGCAGGGCTACGATGGCACCGCCGAGGCCTAGCCGCCGATGATCTTTTTCCTAATCTAAGCTCAGGCAAGAGCCCTTTTTGGTTCGCTCCCTTCTTGTGGAGAGATGTGTTGATCTTTGCTTTGTTTTCTTGGCAGTAAAATACTATGATGGATGTTGTAAAAAGTTTCTCTGTTCTGCTCAAATCTTGATATCTCTGTAGCGCAAATGTGTTTTTTAAGTGAAAAAAGCAATTGGAACATATATCTATGTTCTGCTCACAGGTTGAAACAATTTGTTAGTCTGTTAAAATGGGTAGTCTTTTAAAAGAATGAACTGAACTGAAAATATTTCGTGTATATATATGATGATGCGTTCCCCTTTGTGAATTTGAAGGCTGAATTCTTCACTGTACTACTCCATAGCAGCCGCCGTCTCTAGCCGCGGGCATGTGAGGCACACAAGCAACGGTGCGCGGGCGCATCAACACAGGCTTTTTGGAAGTTTCAGTTCTTGCTTTTGTTCGTTCACAGAGAGAAGTCGACCTGGAAACAATCGAGTATGTTCCATATATTAGTGATTTATATATTTATTTATTATCGATTACTTCGTTTATCGTTCGTCCAGGGCTGTTAGAAATTACTGGATCCGTCAGTGACTACCTACGAGACCGCGGCGTGGTCATGGTCTCATCGCGCCAAAACTCATCACACCGTCGTCATAATCATGCGTTGGTCTTACGATTGCGAGTTCGTGCTGCCAAACCGTGATACCACCCAAATCGTTTCTTTTCACCGCGACATCATTAACAAGTTCGCTGCTCTTCTGCGTGACGACATTTTATTCGTGTAAATCTGTTCGAATCTCGTACATTTCTGAAAAAACAAAACAAAACAATATAATTTCAAACTTTTTCCACGCCTTACAGGCTTGCACACCAACTAAAAATGTCATTAAATTTAGAAATAAACTGCATGCTCACTTCTAAGTATTACACATGTATAAAGTGTTAACTTCAAACTTTAATTATATTTTAGCTATAAGAAAAAATAGTTTTAAAAGTATAAATATGTCATATCGTTATGCATTTTTTTCTATGTATAATAAATTTGAAAATAATAATTTATATATAGGTGTAATACAACTGTAAGTAAATGTATATTTTACATATATTTGATGGTTTGAGATGAAGTTTTGTGCTGTTGGTTTTATCAAACAATATTTAAATAAAATAAATTACAAAAGAGAGCTTTGTTGATACTTATAGTATTTTTTATGTATGCTAGCACTAGTATGAAGGTTTATTTGTAACTAGCATAGCTTATATGTATTCTAGTCTTTTCATAGGTTTAGTTTTTTACATTTAAGTGATATGGTGCATGACATAATTTCATACTTGAATTAATAAAATATGCAATGTTGATATTAGTGCATAGTTTGGATTGTAAATGCTTATATATATGTTGTGTTGAATTGTTATTCCTCAAATTGCTTTAAAATTTCTCATTGTGCAAGAGAATAAAATATTATCTATGAGAGAAAAAAGAATACCGAATTCTTGAAAACAATCTTGACAACAAGGACGTATTCGATGTGAGCAAAAATAATGGGTGCCGAATCCTTGGAAATAGTCTGACAACAAAGACATACCCGGAATAATTGAGAAAAAAAATATAAGCAAAACTAGGCTCAAATAAACATGAGAAAAATTCTCTTGAATGTTTAATGCAAAAAGTTAATTTGAGAAAGAGTAATGGTTGCAATAGGTATATATGTTTGGGTTTATTTTTCAATCTATGTGCTTGTAAAGATGTTGCAATATAAACCGTTTAAATTCATGAATTTTTACTGCATTATTGATCTTAATTATAAAATCTTTGGTTCGTGATTATACTCTAGTGCATATTTGCTATATAATTGATGGGTTTATCTTCGTATTATTGCAACACATGACATGACTTACTATAGGTATGATGCTAAGCTCTTGAATATTGATATACATAATTCTTATGCTTGATGAAGTCATTGTCAAAAGGAGGAAAAGAGTTAAAAAAGTGCAAGTTTTTCAGGTTCAAGGGATATTCTTTCTTTTTAAAAGGGGGATAAATTTTCTTTAAATTTTTTGAGCACTCCGATGCTTTTTATTATTTTTATTTTTAATTTTCCACACATCAAAACACAACATTTTGATAGATTTTCTAATGTGTTCATCAAGGGGGGAGATTGTAAAATCAAAGTGTGTTTGATTCTTGGTGATGAACAATTGACATCTGTGATTATTAGTTTTGATATTTGGAGATTATTGGCGATGTGGTTTTGGAGATGATTGGAATATTCAGACGATGAACAGGGACAGCTGTTTTGTGGTTCGGTCAGACCGGGCTTGTGCTGCCGGTCAGACCGGAGGTCTCCGTGCGGTTAGACCGGTCAGCCTGAGGTCTGACCGGTCGACTCTGTGTCGGTTTTGGTTTCGGGTTGTTTCATTGGATATCTGTGTTTTTTTTGTGTTTATGGCTTCTAGATGGATACTATGCGTATGTAATACTGTTGTGTGCTAACAAATGAGTCAAGTTGGAGATAGCTTGTGCTCAGATATGGTTTCTCTGTTTGATTCATGTGTAGGTAATCTTTACGCCTCGGGAGAGTATTGCCGATGATGGATTGAGAGTCAACTTGGAGATAAGGTGACGTCCGAACGGTCTGATATCATGCGGGATACTTATGCTAAAGATTGATGCATGTGGTTGGTGAAGATTTCATATGGCATACGATGGAGATATTGTGTGAGTATGGGATGTAGAGTTATATTTTGGATGGAGTCCAAAATTATTACAATTAGAGTTTGTAATGTTTGTTTCTTATACGAGAAGGTTTCCAAGTGGATTAGGTCTTTTTGTATGAGTTGGATTTGTAGCTTTATGTTGCCTACCTCATGTATAAATAGAGAGGGAGGGTGTGGCCTTCCGATGTACGTTTTAGAGAGAGTTGAGTTGCGAGAAGGTTAGGGTTTCGAGTTTTGTCAAAATTTTGTGAGGAGTGATGTTGTTGCACTTTGTAAACACAGAGAGAAGTAATATATTTTCAATCTACTTTGAGAGTTCTTCGATTTATGTTTTCTTGGGTGCGACGGTCCAACCGAAGGAATACCGGCGGTTAGACTGGCGACATCTAACTAGTCGACGATAGGAGTACGACGGTCAGACCAGCACATGGTGGAAGGCGACTTTGGTGACTCAGCGACATCCGACGGTCAGACCGGATCTACACTACTGGTCAGATCGGAGGTATTCAGGCGGTCAGACCGACGCAACAACTTTGGTCAGACCGATTTACATTGAAATTCGGGGTAACTTTTATTTTCGCTAAGAGTTTGATTTTTGGGTATACCAACCATTCACCCCCTCTGGTTGGCTTAGTTTTGGGTATTCGATCCTACAAGTGGTATCAGAGCCTCATTTTCTTCTTTGGATTTTTACCGATCTAGAGTTTTAAGCCAAGGCTAACATGCTTTCAACTAAGCCACATGTTTTCGATGGTTCAGATTTTTCTTATAAGTGTAGTATTCAATCTTATATTATGGTTCAAGATTTATGATGTTTGACAAAAGGTTGCTCTTCCTTATGAGATTCCTGAAACTATTAATATTGAAGCTTTGAAAACTGAGTTTAACAACAATTCCAAAGCTCGTAATACTCGTTGAATGGGATTTCTCGTTCGGATTTTAATCGTGTGTCACATATTCATACCGCCAACGAGATTTCGAATGCTTTGAGAAACTTTCACCAAGGAACTAATAACATTAAAAAACTTTGTCGAGATCTTTTCAAAAAGGAGTACATAAAATTTAAGATGAAACCTAAAGAAGCTTTGGATGATTATCTTGGTAGATTTAACAAATTTTGAGTGATCTTAGATCTGTTGATTCTACTTATGATATAAATTATCCACAATCTGAGGTTTCTCGCTACTTTTTGAATGGTCTTGATATGTCTATTTAGGAGATGAAAGTTACTTCTATTCAAGAGTCTGTTGATATGTCTACTTTGACTTTGGATTCACTTTGCACAAAACTTAAAACTCATGAGATGAATATTCTTTCTTGAAAAGTTGATTCTAAGTCTAGTGCTTTGGTTTTCTCTTCAACTTCTTCGGATGTTGGTGCTTCTTCGTCAATGTCTACCGCTCTTGCTTTGATTAACGGCATGTCCGATGAGTAACTCGAACAGTTCGAGAAGAAGGACTTGGCTTTGGCTGCTAACAAGATTTCTCGAGCTACGAATAATGTTAGGTATAGGAAAAGAGGTGGACACCCTCGTTGCTTTGAATGTGGTGCTCTAGATCATATTCGTTCACACTATCCTAAGCTTGGGAGAGGCAAGAAGGAAGACAAAGGTGGAGAGAAGACCCAGAACGAGAAGCCCAAAGGGAAGAAATCCAAGGAGGTGGTGAGGAAGGTGCTGAGTAAAGTTTATGCCGCTTTTGAGCCATTAAGCGACATAGATTTTGATAGCGATGAAGATAAGGAGAAGAACAAGAATATCTCCGGTGTTTGTCTCATGACACGTGATGAATCGGATTCTGAGTATGAGGATAATGAGGTGAGTTCTCTTGAGTAAGCTATTCTTGTTTTAAGTACAAAAAATAAGAAGTGTGAGAAGATGTATAAAAAACAAGAGTTTATAAGTGAATCTCTAAATGCTGAAATTGCTAGATTAAAATCTCTTATTCCTAATGATGATGATTGCAAAAATTATGAGGTTTTTGATGCATGAAATTTCAAAAATTAGAGATATCAATGTTTAACATGATTTGAAATTAAAATCTTCTCTTGCTCTTGGATTTGCTATGCACACGCACTTTGGATGAGTTATTTTTAACTGAAAAGTTGTTAAAAAATATCAAGTTGCTTTCTATGCTAGTTTGATGTTTAATATGATTAGTGCTAAGAGGCTAAAACAACATGATGTTTGAATTGTTCAACATGCACACTAAACAAGATGAGTTTGAAAGATGTTTTGTGTCATGTTGAGTACATGGAGGATATTGTAAAATCTGATGAAGTGTTGTCTTGCCTCAAATGTCGTAAAAACAAAGGTGTCATGGTAGATTATAAAAATTGTGCAATTTGGAAAAAATATTTCTTATTTGAAAAGTTCTTTGCAAAGATTTTCTGATGGCAAAAACAACTTAACATAATTTTGGATCAATCTAAAGTGACTAGCTACAATAGGGGTATAGGTTTTGATGCTCATGATTATTTCACCAAATCAACCCAATGTTTTGAATATGACTGAACATGGTGAAATTTTGACAAAACCTAATGTTGTGGAAACAGTTTTTAAATCTGCTGAAATTATGCCCTCTCTTTCTGCTATACTAAAAGAAACTAAAACTAATATTTTGAAATCATCAACTTCTAGGGAAAAGTATACTTGTTTCTTTTGTGGTAAAGATGGTCATCTTGTTGGTTTTTGTTTCAAGTTAGCACGTAAACAGAAAAAAGAAAGAGAAATTGCTTTTGCAAAATCAAAGTGGCAAAAATCTGGTTTTCCCTCTGAAAGACCGGTCAGACCGCACTGGGTACCTCGGTCGGACCGACGCCGACGGGACCGGTTGCACAGTCCAGTCGGAGACCGGCAAGCGGTCGGACCGTCGAGATACTGAGGTCGACCGGCCTCGAGAAATTTTTCTAAAAATTCTAAAACTGTTTTTGCACGTGGATATATTCCTATTGGATCTACTGGTCATGTGTCTCAGTACTGGATTCCTAAATTTCTTTTATCTAACCCCAATACTGAGGCTTCGACGTCGTCTTGTGTGTAGGCTTTGGTGGTGAGGAAGGAGAACATGTGGATCGTAGATTTCGATTGTTCGCGGCACATGACCGGTGATAAAAATTGGTTCTCCTCCCTCAAGATGGCATCCAAGACTCGAATCAATTATCTTTGGTGATGCTTCTACTAGTGTCGTTCTTGCTACATGATCTATCAAGGTAAGTGACAAGTTTGAATTGAAAGAAGTAGCTTTGATTGAGGATTTAAAGTATAATTTGCTTTCATTTTCATAAATTGTTGATGAGAATTTTGAGGTTCACTTTAAGAAAACTGGAAGTAAAGTATTTGATTCTTGTAGTGATTCTGTGTTGAATATTTCTCGCTATGAAAGTGTTTAAAGCTGATTTTGGAAATCCTGTTTTACCTATTGTAACATGTTTGGTTGCGAAATTCAAGAAAGATTTGATGTTTTGGCATCGTAGACTTGGATATGTTGGTTTTGATTATCTCACTAGGTTAAGTGGTTTGAATTTTGTTTGTGGTTTTCCTAAACTTAAGAAAGATCTTGATTTGGTTTGTGCACTGTGTCGTAATGCAAAGATGATTGCTTCTTCACATACTCCTATTATTTCTGTGATGACGGATGCACCGGGACAGCTCTGACATATGGGCACCGTTGGTCTAGCTAGAGTGCAATCCGTTGGAGGAAAGTGGTATGTGTTGGTTGTTGTTGATGATTTTTCTCGATATTCTTGGGTTTTCTTCATGGCAACTAAGGATGAGTTTTTTGTACACTTTCGGAGTTTGTATCTTAGATTTAATTGTGAACTTCCCGGTTCTTTGAAAAGAATTAGAAGTGATAATTGGGGTGAATTTAAGAATGCTTCTTTTGAATAATTTTGCATTGAAAAAGGTCTTGAACTTCAATTTTGTCCTTCTTGTGTTCCACAACAAAACGGTGTTGTTAAAAGGAAAAATCATTCTTTGGTTGAAATAGCTAGAACAATGTTTGATGAATATCACACTCCTAGAAAATTTTGGGTCGAAGCTATTAATATTGCATGTTATGTTTCCAATCGTGTTTTTTGAGATCAAAACTTAGAAAAACTTCTTATGAGCTTCGATTTGGACATTAACCCAAAGTTTCACATTTGCGTGTTTTTGGTTGCAAGTGCTTTGTCTTGAAATCAGGAAATTTGGATAAGTTTGAGGCATGTTCTACTGATGGAATGTTTCTTGGTTACCCCGCACATTCTCATGGCTATACTTGTTTTGGAAACTAACAAAATTGTTGAGCCTTGTGAAGTCACTTTTGATGAGGCTAGTCCAGGTACTAGACCAGAACTTGCAGGTACATTGTCACAGGTTTAGGGGGAGGATGGTCGTATTTTTGAGGACGGAAGTGACGACGACAATGACGAGATCGACCTGGCTGGTCAGACCGCTTGACAACCGCCGGTCAGACCGGTGCAGGAGGCACGGTCAGACCGGCAGGGGTCGTCCACCTCGGGTTCAATATCGATCAAGGTGGTTCTTCAGAAGCTATATCCAATGAGGGTACAGAACGTGAATCAACTTCAGAAGTTGCTGCTCCTTTACACATTCAAAGACGACATCCGTCGGAACAAATAATTGGTAATTTAGGTGAGCGGACTACAAGGTCAACGTAACTACTCGTGATGTATGTGCAAATTTTGCATTCATTGCTTCTTTTGAATCCAAAGATGTTACTCATGCACTAACTGATGAATCGTGGATTAACACCATGCATGAAGACCTTGAAAATTTTGAGAGAAACAAAGTTTGGACTTTAGTTGAACCAACTTCTGGACATAACATTATTGGAACCAAGTGGGTTTTAAAAAATAAACAAAATGATGATGGTTTAATTGTTATAAATAAAGCTAGACTTGTTGCTCAAGGTTTTACTTAGGTGGAGGGTTTGGATTTTGACGAAACTTTTGCTCCTGTTGCTAGGATTGAGGCAATTAGACTTTTGTTAGCTTTTACTGCTTCAAAAGGTTTTAAATTGTACCAAATGGATGTTAAAAAGTTTTTTAAATGGCTATATACAGGAGGAAGTTTATGTTAAACAACCACCGGGTTTTGAAAATCCTGATTTTTCCAACCATATTTTTAATTGTCTAAAGCTTTGTATGGTTTGAAACAAGCACCTAGAGCATGGTATGATAGGCTTAAAAACTTTTTGCTTGCAAAAGGTTTTCAAATGGAAAAGATTGACAAAACGCTTTTTGTTCTTAAGCATGGTGAAAATCAACTTTTTGTTCAGATTTATGTGGATGATATCATTTTTGGTTGTTCAACTCACATTTTGGTTGTAGAGTTTGCTGAGACTATACGCAGGGAATTTGAGATGAGCATGATGGGTGAGTTGTCGTACTTTTTGGGATTACAAATTAAAGAAACACCTCAAGGTACATTTGTGCATCAAACGAAGTATACCAAGAATCTTTTGAGACGTTTCAAGATGGAGAATTGCAAGCCAATCTCTACACCAATTGGTTCTACTACTGTGTTGGATCCTGATGAAGATGGTGAAGCTGTGGATCAAAAGGAGTATAGAAGTATGATTGGATCATTGTTGTATCTAACTGCATCTAGGCCAAACATACAATTTGCTGTTTGTTTGTGTGCACGCTTTCAAGCTTCTCCTCGTGCTTCACATCGTCAAGCGGTTAAGAGAATAATGAGGTATTTGAATCATACACTTGAGGTTGGAATTTGGTATTCTACTTCATCTTCTATATGCTTAAGTGGTTATTCCGATGCTGATTTTGTGGGTTGTAGAATTGATAGAAAAAGTACTAGTGGAACATGTTATTTTCTTGATACATCATTAATTGCATGGTCTTCTAGGAAACAATCTAGTGTAGCTCAATCAACTGCTGAATCAGAATATGTTGCTGCTGCTAGTTGTTGTTCTCAGATTCTTTGGCTTATTTCAACTTTAAAAAATTATGGACTTGCTTTTGAGAAGGTTTCTCTTTATTGTGACAATACAAGTGCTATTAGCATTACTAAGAATGTTGTACAACACTCACGTACAAAGCACATTGATATTCGCTTTCACTTTTTGAGGGATCGTGTTGAGAAGGAAGATGTTGAATTGAAATTTTTGCATACTAAGTTGCAACTTGCGGATATTTTCACTAAACCGTTGGATTCATCTCGCTTTGCTTTTCTTCGTGGAGAGTTGGGAATCATTCATCCTTTTTGCATGGTTTGAGGGGGAGTTTTGTGCTCTTGGTTTTATCAAGCAATATTTGAATGAAGTAAATTACAAAAGAGAGCTTTGTTGATACTTATAGTATTTTCTTGTGCATGCTAGCACTACTATGGAGGTTTATTTGTCACTAGCATAGCTTATATGTATTCTAATCTTTTCATGAGGTTTAGTTTTTTACATTTATGTGATATGGTGCATAACACTTTAATTCATTCTTGAATTAGTGAAATATGCAATGTTGATACTAGTGCATAGTTTGGATTGTAAATGCTTATATATATGTTGTGTTGAATTGTTATTCCTCAAATTGCTTTAAAATTGCTCATTGTGCAAGAGAGTAAAACATTATCTATGAGAGAAAAAAGAATACCGAATCCTTGGAAACAATCTTGACTACAAGGACATATTCGATGTGAGCAAAAATAATAGGTGCCGAATCCTTGAAAACAGTCTTGATGACAAGGACGTACCCGAAATAATTGAGAGAAAAAAATATGAGCAAAACTAGGCTTAAATAAATATGAGAAAAATTCTCTTGATTGTTTTGTGAAAAAAGTTAATTTGAGAAAAGAGTAATGATTGCAATAGGTATATATGTTTGGGTTTATTTTTTAACCTATGTGCTTGTAAAGATGTTGCATTATAAACCGTTTGAATTCATGAATTTTGATTGCATTATTGATCTTAATTATAAAATCTTTGGTTCGTGATTATACTCTAGTGCATATTTGCTATATAATTGATGGGTTTATCTTTGTATTATTACAATACATGACATGACTTGCTATATGTATGATGCTAAGCTCTTAAATATTGATATACATAATTCTTATACTTGATGAAATCATTGTCAAAAGGGGGAGAAGAGTTAAAAAAGTGTAAGTTTTTCAGGTTCAAGGGATATTCTTTCTTTTTAAAAGGGGGATAATTTTTTTTGAATTTTTGAGCACTCCGATGCTTTCTATTATTTTTGTTTTTAATTTTCCACACACCAAAACACAACATTTCGATAGATTTGCTAATGTGTTCATCAAGGGGGAGATTGTAAAATCAAAGTATGTTTGATTCTTCTATGGTGATGAACAATTGGTATCTGTGATTATTAGTTTTGATATTTGGAGATTATTGGCGAAGTGGTTTTGGAGATGATTGGAATATTCGCATCGATGAACAAGGATCTGAGTTTGTGGTCCGGTCGACCGGGCTTGTGCCGCCGGCCGACCGGAGGTCTCCGTGCGGTCGACCGGCCGCGTGAGTTTCGACCGCCGACTCTGTGTCGGCTTTGGTTTTGGATTGTTTCATTGGATATCCGTGTTTATTTCGTGTTTATGGCTTCTAGATGGATACTATGTGTATGTAATACTGTTGTGTGCTAACAATGAGTCAAGTTGGAGATAGCTTGTGCTCGGATATGATTTCTTTGTTTGATTCATGTTTAGGTAATCTTTACGTCTCGGGAGAGTATTGTGGATTGGAAGTCAATTTGGAGATAAGGTGACGTTCAAACGGTCAGATATACTTAGGTTAAAGATTGATGCACGTGGTTGGTGAACATTTCATATGGCATACGATGGAGATATTGTGTCCGTATGAGATGCGGAGTTATATTTTGGATGAAGCCCAAACTTGTTATAATTGGAGTTTGTAATGTTCGTTTCTTGTACGGAAATGTTTTCTAGTGGATTAGGACTTCTTGTATGAGTTGGATTCGTAGCTTTAGGCTGCATACCTCATGTATAAATAGAGAGGGAGGGTGTGACCTCCCGGTGTGTGTTTTAGAGAGAGTTGAGTTGCGAGAAAGTTAGGGTTTCGAGTTTTGTCGAAATTTTGTGAGGAGTGTTGTTGTTGCACTTTGTAAACACAGAGAGGAGTAATATATTTTTAATTTACTTTAAGAGTTCTTCGATTTGTGTTTTCTCGGGTGCGACGGTCCAACCGAAGGAACACCGACGGTTAGACCGGTAATATCTAACCGGTCGACCGATAGAGTACGGTCAAGCCACCGGCACACGGTGGAAGGCGACTTTGGCGACTCAACGACATCCGACGGTCAGACAGGATCTACACTACCGGTTAGACCGGAGGTATTCCGACGGTCAGAACGACGCAACAACTTCGGTCAGACTGATTTATATCAAAATTCGAGGGTAACTTTTATTTTCACTAAAAATTTGGTTTTTTGTATACCAACCATTCACCCTATCTGATTGGCTTAGTTTTGGATATTCGATCTTGTGTTTGCTAACCTTTTTCTGCAAATACACATATATCACTTGGAACGTAGTCATGTAGATACCCATTCAATCTTGCTTTGCATGTTAATTACCTTGATTGAGTATTTTTACTGCAGTAATCGGCATCCCAAAGTACGACCATAATAAGCAACTGAAGGTAATTCATTAGCTTTTATGACTATGTGTGATCACAAAATTTCTGCAGGATGCATCAGCCAAACTAAAGGCATATGAGCATTGATGGTGCTTCTCTTAGTGAAGAGATTTATCAGTTTAATGTCAAAATCCTCTCTATGTAGAAGCTACCTAGCATTTCTAACTTAGCTAGGCCGCTTCCCTGCTCTTAGCTACATACGAATTATATGCATGTTACCCCACAAGAGTTATATTCACATGTTCCTATATTCCAAATCCATATGTTGTTGATGTGCTCTCCAATCTTCATGCGGCAGAGTATTCTATCATAACATTAAAATTATGTTAGACCCTATTTTTGGTGTGTGCTGAATGCAATTATTTTGTAGGTATTGTACATTGTTACATCTTCTTCACCAGACTTAATTCTTTTTCAACCAGACAGCCTGATTAGCTCTTCTTACTAATCTTTGTATACCAGATTCATTTACACAAAAGGATATTTACACCGTCAGATATAAAATGCTACGCACATTGTTTGCACAAGTTAAAGAAAAAGAGAACTCTGTTCAAGTTCCCCTGACCTATATAGTCTGTATTCCTATTGATTTTTAATCTTATCAACTTCTAATGATTCTGCAATTAAGTTTAATTATGTATATCATAGTTATATATGCATCGACCATTGCGGTTACTGAATGATACACACATACTGTTGTACAAGGGCATAACTGCATAATTGAGCTTAATATTTGTAAAGATCATCCAGTACTTATTGTGAGTTATTACTGCATTGGTAACAAAACAAGGGGCACAATTATACTGCTCTCCCATGCTCTCAGGTAATTGCTTAGGTACATTGTATTTTCATAGCCTTCGGGTCTGCTATTTGGGCTCACTACTCAGTCAATAGGATATATAGATGCTACTGTTTAGTGCAGCTTGCTGCTGCTACTACTTGCATGAAGAGAGTTTTTGGATGGTGCCACCGAGTATGAAGAATCTGTTCCTTCATCTGTTGCCGGTGCCTCTTTCGGTGTGATACTATGTGAAGTTTTGAGCTGAGTATTCATGCTTTCTTATCCTCTTTAATTAGCTAATGGAGGAAATTGTTATCTCACCATTTAAATAGATCCATTATGTCATGCATGATTGAGTTGTGCTCATTTCAAATATGTATTTTCTACTTCATTTACCTCATAGAGGCAGATTGTTTTTCCTTTATCTCTGGAATACATTTGAGATGGTATTTAAACCGGGAATGTTCTGTTTATGTCGAATAAATGCATGCCACAATTCATGCAATTTTCTCCTTATATTTGACCAGGATGATTCTAATTTCTCATTTGATTCTTCATAAAGAATATTCTATATTGATCAGCAAAAGGTTCTAATCATTTCTCATTTGATTCGTTACTATGCCCGCGACAACGTGCGAGGTCCATTCTAGTTTATGAGTTGATGCACGTGTTGAGTGCCTGAAGTTTGTTGGTGCGTGACACATTCCCGGCATCCCGATTGGACACAAAAAAGTATAACTTATGATTTGACGTGTGTCTCCTCCACCATTAATCACATTCCACGATTCCAAGGTCCACCTGAGGTGCCCGTGACCTTCCTCGGTAAACTGGAAAATGTCCATTTTGCATCCCTCAACTATAGCGTTAGTATAATTCACACCCCTCAACAATAGAATCAGACATATAGGCTCACTCAACCATCAAAACCGGCTTATTCTGCCTTCCTAAGTGGTTTGAAGAAGCATATTAACTTGGTCTTCGTCCGACGTGACGTCTATATGACATTACAAGTAAAAAAGTGAGACATCCATATGTTGATGACATCCTCTTCTCCTCTATCTCCTCCCCCAACCACACATACCTTCCTTACCACCCCCACGTCCAACTGTGTGGAGGCTTCTAACGACTAGCAGCTCCTTGAGTAAGATATCATCGGGCGGGTGCATGAGATGGCACAGGTGACATCGCTCGTCCTCTTCGGTAGCTGTGGTTGTGCGCTAGGGGGCGTGTCAGTATAGGGGATGAGAGGGATGGGGAAGTTATTGTTGATGAAGATGGTTCACCATGACCTAAAGTACCCCTGACGCCTTCAACTCTGACAATGCGGCGGCTACGGCGACACCTACGTGGCAGCCACGGTGGCAACTCATTGACGAAAAATCCATGCTTGGCCAATGATGCCAAACCTGTGTTCACGCGAACTGTGTCGATAAACACAATGACCTGAGAGATCTACTTAGCTTCAGTGCAGGTCGTAAAATATTGATGAGATGCGAGCGTGCTAGTCAGTTTGATCCTGCAACTGACAAGATGTAAAGTTGATCGGCCTGAGATATGTGTCAACCGATAGTCGAGTCTCAATAGTGTCGATGCCAATCGATGTAGCGATTCTAGCCAATGTCGATAGAGTTTTGAACAATTGGCTATTTTTCTGATGTAGATTACGACATAGATAATAATGATATAAATGCAATCAACTGATAATAATGTAATAAGATGATGAACTAATCGACCAATAATGCTATGATAGAATATATGTTGATACGATGATTAAAGCTTACATCAGCTAGAAATCTGATGTCATTAAATCTATGTGATTAAGTAATCAATGAAACTTTTGCTTCAACCGGCTAAAACCAACTTGTATATGATCCTTGTAAGCCTATGCAACACTTAAACAAAATAACCTATCAGCTAAAACCCCGATGAAAGAATGATTGATGCCTACTGACTTAAATAAATCTAACTTAACACCACAACCTCATAGGTCGGACATAACTAATGCATCATAAGGTTGATGATTGCCTGATAGATTTAAACCAGCCGATATGACACCAATCAAAATGGTCATGCATTAAATTTAACCAAGACAGTAAAACCATTAAAGAGAAATTTAACACATTAGATAAGATCGGCTAACCCTCCGATGAAACATTAGCATAAACCTATAGGCTTAACAAGATTTAGATTATCAATAATAATCTAGTAGGTCGGACCTAATTGATGCAGCACGAGATTGTATATGATAATCTAATACTCAATGAGCTGATAAATCTGTCTAATGTGATGGATATAACAAATCTATCTAAACCTGATCAGAATATCGGACCTAACCAAGGAAGTCATAACTAATTCGATGTGATTATAAACATTAATAGAACTAAAGATAGAGATGATATACCAGATAGGCAACACTTGCGTCGATCCGATTAGAATATTAGACTCAATTGAGGAAATCCTAGTCATGCCAGCGCAAGCGAAGATGACGAAACTCACTTCTTGCCAAAGGTCGAACTCAATCGATGCAGCCCATGCTCACAAACAAGAACTCGTCGAAATAAAACCTAGAAGACTAAGATGGCAATGCACTGAAAGTAGATGTATATTAATCTATGGAGATGATTTATAAAGACCCCGAGTGTACATCTTTATACCCACATGCCGATATGAGTCCTAATTGGACACGACAGTAACTTTTATAAAGATAAGAGAAAAAACATAAAGTCCTCATCGAACACTAAACAAACTTTCCTAAAGATAAAAAATAAACTAACTAACTCTAGCTAATTAATAGATAAATTGCCATGTCGTATCCTTCTTGAACCCGGCTTCTTCTGGATAAACTTTCTTTAATTGATTAACCTAATCTACTAAGAATCCGACTGCTGGCGACTGATAATTTTCTCGACCAATTCCAGGACTCTGATGTCGATACTGACTTTAGGTCGATAACAACTTCGAGGCTTACCAAATTTTGGCATTAACACATGCCCTCAAATTTTGGAGTATGAGGACTCATGCTTCAAAATTATCTTCATTTTCCTGGCTTTGATGACTCCAAAATTCTTCTTTCTTTGCCTCTTACAATCAACTTTCATGAGCCGATACCTTTTGCATCAAATGTGCTAAACTCTTAAACTCTTGGAAGAACAACTTTTCTTTGACAGGCGTTGATAATCCTTGAAATGCCAATTCTGCTAATTGCCCATCACTTAAGTTCAAACTATAACATCGGCTGTGAACATCACTAAATCTTTGAATATATCCCAAAACTGATTCATCAACTTGTTGCTTAACCAATGCCAAATCTAATAGTCTCATCTCATCGACTCTAGCAAAGAAATACTGATGAAACTACTTCTCTAGATTGGCCCATCTTCTGATAGAATTCTGTGGCAATGATGTAACCATGTAAAAGCCGATCCAAACAATGATAACGGAAACAACCTAACTTTCAAAGCTTCTTCTCAAAGTGCATCTAGCCCCTTAAGTGAGTTTTGATGATTAATGACAAAACAATTAAGGGACTAATGTGCTTATTGAGATAAGTGCAGGTAATTAGTCCAAAGGGCTTAGGTGTGCCAAGTGTGTACAAAGGAGACCCCCAACAACAAATGCAAAGAAGCGAGAGGACTCAAAGCCTTATTTAAAGTTACTTTTTTGATTACTCTTGAGTTTTAGGAAAGCCACACTATCAAGAGGGGTTTCAAATGGTTGCTTGAGAAGATCTAAGTGCTTAAAGTCAAATCCATAGAAAATAGATTTTTTAGCGCAAAATTCGAAATTTTCCCTAACCAGGACAGTAAGGCCTGACCAGAAGTTCCTGGCCTCCTGACCGAAACATCCGGGCGTCTCCTCCAGTCAATTTTTCTAAGTGCTGACCAGAAGTTCCGAGGCTCTCTAACCGAAACTTCCAAACACCTCTGCAGTTCAAAATGTGAGTAACTGCTACATGACATCAGCACAAACCTGTATATATCCCACACCCCCACAGCTCACTTTTGGCAATTCCACTTTCGTTTTTCTTCTCCTAGCTTCTCCCATCGTGTTTTGCCCCATCCACCTTGTTCGTGAGCCTAGCAAGTGAGTTTGAGTGAGAATTGAGGGTGCTGGAGAGGTTTGGTGAGGTTAAGAGAACTAGGATGACTTGAGCACTTGGTGATTCTCATTGGGCTACTGATTGATGCTTATTTCTATGAGGGTGACCTCCTAGACGGTTAGGTGTCTCCCGCAAGTTTCCGTTAATTTGTGGATTGACTCGAGAAAGTTTGTAAAGGTTTTCCTCACCTTCGCAAGGAAATGAGGTATATTGAGTTAAAATCTGAGCTGAGCCTTTGGAGGTTGCCTTGGTAGAGCGATCCTCGTTCATGGTATTTGCTAGGGACTCAAGTTGAGAATCTTTGTGGTCACTTGAATCCTAGTGAAGGACCTAGGAATGTTGGATTGAAAATCGGAGACTTCTTCCTAAGGCTTTTTCTTGGTGAGGCAAGGGGTTAATCAAGACCCAGGCTCTACGGAGCTCCTCAACAAAGAGTAGGATACTTTGAATTTGAACTTTGGGTAAAAATTCCTCATGACCCTCGTGTATGTTCAACGCTTTCTGTTGAGTTTTTCTGTATCCTGCTTATTTCAGTTTTGTCTCCTGCGCATAGGCAAATCTTGAAGTTCCCTGAGAATCAAGATCTGAACCTCAAAGTGCTAGAACATCGGAAGTTCCGGAACAGAACACCGGAAGTTTCGATCAGCCTGAGCTGTCCGAAGTTTCGGAGTTCTTGTCAGGAAGTTTCGGTCCCCGTTGAATTTAACAGATGCAAATTTTAAGTGATTTTTAGGAACACCTATTCACCGCTCCTCTAGGCGACATCTATGGGCTTTCATCTTCAAATGATGCTTCACCACATTGAGCAAGGAATCAGCTGATATGTTCAATTATAGATATGTTGTCATGCCATGAAAACTTGGAGAAATATGGGTCCTTGTATCGATCAGACAATGGAACCCTATCAAACCACTCAGGATATGAATGCTGATACACATATATCTGTTCCTTAGATTTGATCCCAAATTGTTCCCTTATCGTCTCAATAACTCTATTGGCCAACTTGTTTTTCCTTGCATTGTCCATATTGTAGGGTTACGCGGAGGCTACGCTAGCCGAAAACAAAACTTTTTACCGTGCAAACCAGGAACACTTGCAAGTAAGGGCCGATAGATCGTTACCGATTGGAGTAGAGCGCAGCGGAATAGCCAATCAGGGCAATCCGATCCGGAACAGTGTAGCCGATTCCCGGAGACAGCCGATTCGAGTCGTCCGGCCGCGTTCTCACGCCTCGCTCCGATGCGTCCGACCGCAGCCGATTCCACCACAGCCGATCGCTCCGATTGCAGCCGATCCGAAGCCGATCAACAGCGCGCAACGTAGCAGCGCCTCTACCGGTATCCACACGTCCGGGGACAGAACGCCGTACACCCGTGTGCTAGCACGCGATGCTAGGCTAGGGTTTGGCTCGAAAGTGGGGAGGGTTTCCGTGGAGATTGATCTCGACGACTTCTGTTGCACGCGATGCAATTGACATGCCGCAGCTCTCCACCCCTCCCTCCTTTATATAGAGTTGGCCGACTAGGACTAGTGGCCGATTAGGACTCTATTTTGAATCGGATCTCATCCGTATCTCATAGAGTTGGCCGCCCACACGTCGTAAGCCCATAGGACTCTATCCGATCGGATCCCTATCCGATCGAGCCGTATCCGAGTCCAACTCGAATGCCTGTTCTTATCCCCTTAAGCGTGCGACCCTGTAGGTTCAGGTATACTCGGTTTCGGCTATAGTCTAACTTAGCCGATCGTCGGCTCGAGTCTAACTCAGCCGACCTGTCAACAGCGGCGCCTAGCGGCACATATTGACACCATAGTATACAAGAATAATATCGGCTCAACTGTAATGTGTACACAAATCCCTTTGCCTCACGATACCGCTTAAGCTATAGGCAAGATGTGTGCCATCCCTTCAATAGCTTAACCATTCACTCGAACCGTATTGGATTATCCGTCCGTTGATTGACTCCTCAATCAACTTAGCATGGCCATGCATTTCCATAATCCATTACCTCGAGGGGCCGAGATATCTCTCCAAAGGAGGGGCAAATTCCATCTTGATCACTCACATCCCACTCCATGTTTTATAGCAAACCCGAAAACTACCTTTATAACTACCCGATTACGGAATAGCGTTTGGTAGTCCCAAAGTAGGCTACTACACATGTTGGAATCCATGGTGATCTCGGGTCTAAGGACTTTGTACCAACACTACATGAGACCAACTAATGGCACATTAATTCCGTAGTGTCTCATGGTGGGTCTATCCAACAATGTGTTCTCTAACACATATGTCCATGTTTATTGATTTGGTATCTCCATACCCATGATCTATGAGACATGATCATCAATCAATAAACATGTCGATCTTAGAATCATATTTGTTCCAACAATATGACATATGATCGGGGATCATTTAGAAATAGATTCATGCATATCGAGTCTCATAAATAAGTCACGTACTTATTGATCAATACAAGATGTCTATTTCATGGAACCGAATAACACTTTATTCATAAATACATAAACATTGACGTGATATCTAACATCTCCATGTTGCCTCTAGGGCATATCACTAACAATCTCCCACTTGCACTAGAGTCAATCATGTAAGTATCTAATACCCATTGCTCTTGTGTGCGCCTCATGCTTCGGGGAGGAGAGGTTTTGTCGCGGATCGGCTATGTTGAGATCCGTGTGCACTTTGCATATCTTGACATCACCTCGTCCACTATCTCGCGGATGAGATGATATCGCCGAAGTATGTGTTTGGACTTCGATGTGACCTCGGCTCCTTGGCTTGCGCAATGGCTCCACTATTATCACAATAGAGAGACATTGGACCGTCGTACTAGTCATCACACCAAGCTCGAAACGAATTTCTTGATCCAAACAGCCTCCTTTGCGGCTTCCGAAGCAATGTACTCGGCCTCCGTTGTAGAATCAGCAACGGTATCCCGCTTGGAACTCTTCCAGTGACTGCGCCTTCGTTCGGCGAACACGAACCCGTTGCGATTTATAATCATCCTTGTCCGTTTGGAAGCTAGCATCGGTGTAACCACTTACAACGAGCTCTTCTTCACCTCCATAGACTAGGAACATATCCTTAGTTCTTCTCAAGTACTTAAGGATATTCTTTACGGCGATCCAGTGACCTTCACCGGATCGGATCGAGTATCTGCTCGTAGCACTCAAAGCGTACGAGACATGCAGGCGTGTACAAAGCATGGCATACATGATGGATCCAATTGCCGAAGCATATGGAACCATACCCATCTTATTCCGCTCATCATGTGTCCGAGGACACTGATTCTTGCTAAGATTAATGCCATGTGACATGGGCAAGAAACCTTTCTTGGAATCATGCATGTTGAACCTTTTCAACACCTTGTCAATGTATGTACTTTGGCTTAATCCAATTAGCCTCTTGGATCTATCTCTATAGATCCGAATGTCTAATATGTATGCTTGCCTCCCTAAGTCTTTCATGGAAAAACTATTTTTCAATGAAGACTTGACGGATTCTAGCATAGGGATATCATTTCCAATCAACAATATGTCATCCACATATAAGATTAGAAATACAATTGCGCTCCCACGACCTTTTTGTAAACACAGGCCTCTTCTTCGTTTTGATGAAACCAAACCCTTTGATTACTTCATCAAAACGAATATTCCAACTCCGAGATGCTTGCTTCAATCCATAAATGGATTTCTATAGCTTGCATATCTTTCCGAGCGATTCTGGATCGACAAAACCCCGAGGTTGTATCATGTATACATCCTCGCTTAGGTTTCCATTTAGGAAAGCCGTTTTGACATCCATCTCGCCATATGTCATAATCGAAATATGCAGCAATCGCTAGGATAATCCGAATAGATTTAAGCATTGCGACGGGCGAGAAGGTTTCATCATAATCAACTCCTTGAATCTGTTTAAAACCTTTCGCCACCAATCGCGCCTTATAGATGTGAACATTTCTATCCATATCGGCCTTTTCTTAAAAACCCATTTGCACTCAATGGTTTTGACACCATCAGTGGATCAACCAAGTTCCAAACTTGATTGTCGTACATGGATTCTATTTCGGATTTCATGGCTCCAAGCCACTTGTTGGAATCGGGTCCCACCATCGCTTCCTCATAGGTCTTAGGTTCATCGTTGTCCAACAACAATATATCACGTTGTTCCGCACTTGTGTACTGTCGGTGCACGACGTGATCTTTCGACCTCCGTGGGCGGTGTATCTACAACTGGTGGCGCAACACTTTGCTCCTCTGTTGTGGTTCCGTGGTCGCGAAATATTTTCTCGGTGTTTCTTGAACTTCTTCAAGATGCACCCTCCCCACTAACCCTTCTTGAAAGAAACTCTTTCTCCAAGAAGACACCATGTCGGGCGACAAACACTTTGCCTTGTTCCCGATTATAAAAGTAATATCCCTTAGTTTCCTTAGGATATCCCACAAAGAAGCACTTGTCAGATTTGGGTGTGAGCTTGTCAGATTGTAAACGTTTTACATAAGCCTCACATCCCCAAATTTTGAGAAAAGACAAACTAGGAGGTTGCCCTGTCCATTCTCATATGGTGTCTTTTCAACCGACTTAGATGGAACTCTATTTAGTGTGAGCGCATTTTTCAAGAGCATATCCCCGAAGGATAACGGAAGATCACTTTGGCTCATCATCGACCGCACCATGTCCAACAAGGTGCGATTTCTCCGTTCGGACACTCCGTTCCATTGTGGAGTTCCTGGCGGAGTCAACTGTGGAACAATTCCACAATCTTTCAGATGATTACCAAACTCTTGGCTCAAGTATTCCCTCCACGATCCGATCGTAGAAACTTGATTGTTTTCCCTAAATGATTCTGTACTTCATTCTGGAATTCTTTGAACTTTTCAAAGGATTCGGACTTATGCCTCATTAAGTAGATATAACCATATCTACTAAAGTCATCGGTAAAGGTAATGAAGTACTGATAACCACCTATGGCCGTTGAGCTCATTGGTCCACATACATCGTATGTATGAGTGCCAACAAGTCACTTGCTCTTTCACCGTGTCCCGTGAAAGGTGCCTTTGTCATCTTACCAAGTAAACAAGACTCACATGTCTCAAATGATTCAAAATCAAAAGAGTGAAGCAATCCATCCTTATGGAGCTTCTCCATGCGTTTCTTATTTATATGGCCTAAGCGACAATGCCGGATAAACGTGGGGTTTATATCATTAGAGAGTTGCCTTTCGTATTAATGTTATAGATGGGAGACGCTTCAAGATTCAAAACGTATAATCCATTTACCAATGGAGCATGAAAATATAACATATCTCCGAGATATATTAAACAACCATTGTTCATTGATCTAAAATCATATCCTTCCGCTTGCAAACATGAAGCGGAAATAACGTTTTGACATAGTGTTGGAACACAATAACAATTATTTAATTCCAAAACTAATCCTCGAAGGTAGATGAAGTGGTACTGTGTCGACAAGAATCGTAGCAACGCTTGCTCCATTGCCGACGCGCAGTTCACATCGCCCCTTCTCAATCCTCTACTTCTTCTCATTCCCGCAACGACTTGCAAATATGAGCTACGATCCGGTATCAAATACCCAAGAGTCGAGGGTGAAGTAGCAAGATTAATGTCTATAACATTAATACCGCGTAAGTCGTACTTTGCTTCTTTTTGAGATCCTCCATGTACTTCTTGCAGTTCCTCTTCCGGGCTGTCTCCTTGCAATAGAAGCAAACGGCATCGATGCCGACGACCTCTTCTTGCCCTTCTTTGCATTAGAGGCACTCGCGATCTCATCGGGAGTTAACTTCCTCTTGGTGCAAAGCTTCTTGACAGTGGTTTGCGCTTAGCCTTCGCATCATCATCACATGATGACCGTTTTTCGGATACTCTTCTCACTGTCTTTAGCATCCCATGCAATTCAGCCAAGGTCCTATCCATATTGTTCATGTGATAATTCAATATGAATGGCTCGAAGCTCGGAGGGAGCAACCGGAGAATCACATCGGTAGCCAACTCTTGGCTAAGGGAAAAACCTAGTTTTTCCGGACTCATAATGTAGCCAATCATTTTTATCACATGCGGACCGACGGGATTCCCTCAACAAGCTCGCACGCAAACAAGGACTTTGAGGTGTTGAACCTCTCGGCCCGAGCTTGGTTCTCAAACATGCCACGCAGTCCCCGAATAATAGTGTGAGCATCGCTGCTCTCATATTGCTTCGAAGCTCGGGGGACATTGTAGCAAGCATGAGACAGCTTATATCTAGGGCATCATTAGTGTGCTTCTCATAAGCCCTCCGTGCGGTTGTAGTGGCGTTATTAGGCAAATCCTCGGGATAGGGTACTTCAAGAACGTACTCCTTACGCTCTTGCTTGAGAACAATTCTCAAGTTGCGATACCAATCCATAAAGTTTGTTCCATTTAATTTTTTCTTTTCGAGAATAGATCGCAAATTAAAGGTACTGGGTGTAGTATTAACCGCCATTTGTTCTACAACGAAAAAGCAAAGTTTAGCATAATGTTTATGCTATGTCTATTGTTAAACAATTTAACATTAGACTCCCATTACGTATTTTCCACCTTCCCTCTAGGTTACGTGTTGGGTCAAGATCCACATGTTAATTAATTTTCTAGTGAGCTTTGGCATCACCGCTAGAAGATTAATAACATCGGTAAGCAACTCCTTGCTAATCACATCTCTATGTGACTCTTGTTTGTTGGTGTGGCATCTCCATGCCCCGGCCCCAACCTATGCCCCAAGGCCCAAAACTGTTTTGATAGCCTTGTTAAGTAAACCAAATGTTCCCGCCGTATATGTCCGACATATACCCCTCGTGTTATGATAGAGAATGACACTCTGCTTTGTGCACCCACCATTGACGAGCATAACGGTGACGGGTGCAACATTTGAAAGGGCATCATTACTACTTAATTTTGTGAGGGATGCTATCCTATCAAACAAACATATCACATATGAAAACAGTAGAATAGCATATAATGAAATAGTATGGTCCCCTTCACATGGTGATCTCCATCTCCATGTCGCGCCGAGGATCTCCATCTTCGGCACCATCTTTCAATGTGCATGATGCTTGATTTCTTCAAACTAAGCTACTACTATAGAAGCTCTAATTGAAGATTACATCGACTCGCAGTCGTGAAAGAATATTACAAGCATTGCACGTATGAAAGAATATTACGGGGATTGCACATATGAAAGAATATTACATGCATCACATGCATCTCATATATACAATAGGGCCATACCATCTCAAAGTATTCTCTGCAAAAACAAGTTAGGCGTAAAAACGTTTTCTACCTATCGCAGAGATACGACACCGAGACGACCTATAAGGGGTACGCACACGGCGGTCCCGCTAGCCGGTTAGCGAGCGGGGGTCGAGGGGAAGCCGCCCTCGCGGGCTTCGGGCAGCGCCCGAAACACCACACGAAATTCATAGATCCAATCTATGAAATCGCTTACGGAAACCATATCGGCGTAATCATATTATGCCGTCCCGATACACTATCAAGGGAGATGGTTTGCGTAGGCGCGAGGCGCTAACAAGATCGGACTACGAGATAGCTTCGGCATAATCACATTATACCGTTCCGATACACTATCAAGGAACGCTATCTCGAAGCCGACTCAAACCGAGTTATATGGAAATTGCTTCGACGTAATCACATTACGCCGTTCCGATACACTATCAAGGAACGCAATTACCATCAACTCTCCTCAACAAATCCCGTAAAACCGATTGATCTAATCAACCCGTGCGCAAAACTTGTTCCGAGATCCAATCTAAAACCCGAACTAAGCAAGATTAGCTCGATACCACTTTGTAGGGTTACGCGGAGGCTACGCTAGCCGAAAATAAAACTTTTACCGCGCAAACCAGGAACATTTGCAAGTAAGGGCCGATAGATCGTTACCGATTGGAGTAGAGCGCAGCGGAATAGCCAATCGGGGCAATCCGGTCCGAAGTGTAGCCGATTCCGGAGACGGCCGATTCGCCAATCGCCGATTCGAGTCGTCGGCCGCATTCTCACGCCTCGCTCCGATGCGCCCGACCGCAGCCGATTCCACCACGCAGATCGCTCCGATTGCGCCGATCCGGCCGATCAACGGCGCGCAACGTAGCAGCGCCTCTACCGGTATCCACACGTCCGGGACGAACGCCGTACACCCGTGTGCTAGCACGCGATGCTAGGCTAGGGTTTGGCTCGAAAGTGGGGAGGGTTTCCGTGGAGATTGATCTCGACGACTTCGTTGCACGCGATGCAATTGACATGCCGCAGCCTCTCCACCCCTCCCTCCTTTATATAGAGTTGGCCGACTAGGACTAGTGGCCGATTAGGACTCTATTTTGAATCGGATCTCATCCGTATCTCATAGAGTTGGCCGCCCACACGTCGTAAGCCCATAGGACTCTATCCGATCGGATCCTATCCGATCGAGCCGTATCCGAGTCCAACTCGAATGCCTGTTCTTATCCCCTTAAGCGTGCGACCCGTAGGTTCGGGTATACTCGGTTTCGGCTATAGTCTAACATAGCCGATCGTCGGCTCGAGTCTAACTCGGTCGACCATCAACAGCGGCGCCTAGCAGACATATTGACACCATAGTATACAAGAATAATATCGGCTCGAACCCGTAATGTGTACACAAATCCCTTTGCCTCACGATACCGGTTAAGCTATAGGCAAGATGTGTGCCATCCCTTCAATAGCTTAACCATTCACTCGAACCGTATTGGATTATCCGTCGTTGATTGACTCCTCAATCAACTTAGCATGGCCATGCATTTCCATAATCCATTACCTCGAGGGCCCAGAGATATCTCTCCAAAGGAGGGGCAAATTCCATCTTGATCACTCACATCCCACTCCATGTTTCATAGCAAACCCGAAAACTACCTTTATAACTACCCGATTACGGAATAGCGTTTGGTAGTCCCAAAGTAGGCTACTACACATGTTGGAATCCATGGTGATCTCGGTCTAAGGACTTTGTACCAACACTACCCGAGACCAACTAATGGCACATTAATTCTGTAGTGTCTCATGGTGGGTCTATCCAACAATGTGTTCTCTAACACATATGTCCATGTTTATTGATTTGGTATCTCCATACCCATGATCTATGAGACATGATCATCAATCAATAAACATGCCGATCTTAGAATCATATTTATTCCAACAATATGACATATGATCGGGATCATTTAGAAATAGATTCATGCATATCGAGTCTCATAAATAAGTCATGTACTTATTGATCAATATAAGATGTCTATTTCATGGAACTGAATAACACTTTATTCATAAATACATAAACATTGACGTGATATCCAACATCTCCATGTTGCCTCTAGGGCATATCACTAACAATATTGACGTGGCACTCTTCCTTGCATATATTGATATTCTTCACCATACCAATCTGATGAGGTTCTTCTGGTCGATATTGATATGATTGCTTCCCAAGCTGAATTCCTTGAGCAATTGATTCATCAACTGTTTTCTTAATAAAATCCTATAATATATTCATTAAAACTCCAAATTGATTGAACAAGGCACGATGAACTGCTCCATCAACTGTATTTTGAAGTGTTTCAACCATCGGCTTGGGGAATTGAGTCTTCTGAATTGGCCCCTGTTGCGTCATGACGAAAGATTGAAGACAACATTTTTGAAAATCTGCCACAGATCTCTCCATCTTCCTCCGTCAAACTCTCCATTATAATCAAGATCTTGGCATCGATTTCTTCTTTAGACATGTTGGTATAAAATTTGTGTCCCACTGAACGTGCCAAAAGCATGTCGATGCGAAAACACGGCGGCCTAGGAGTTCTGCTTAGCTTTAGTGCAGGTCCAAAACTTCGGGTTGAAGGGCGTGCCAGTTGGTTTGATCCTGCAACCAACAAGATATGGTAAACGTTAGCAGACGATAGTCAATCGACCGACGGGCTGATGTCGTATCGTGATAACCTAGCCGATGCGAACAAGTCAAATCGGTTGTAAGGTAGAAGATGTTGCTCATGAACTATATTTAGATTAAATATAATCGTAAACAACTTCTCTTTAACAGAACCAATCCTATCGGTCAAACCCAATTGATGCAGCATAAGATTAAGATTATTAAAGTCAATTGTTATATGATTATATGATCCAAATAGCTAGCTAATGGACACATATTGAAGATTTGACCCAAATCAATCATGATTAGGTGTAGATGTAAATAACATGTGATTACTAATTTAATCTTTTTCTTAGCTATAAGCAATTACGATATATCGGACCAAGCGGAGACAGTATTAATTGCTTATAACCAAGATCGGATAAACTAATAATTATATGAACTTATATCTTAGCCGATGAAATAGCTTAGATATTTTTAGATAACATACTGGCTATAACTCCGATATAGCTTTATATAAGACTATCAACCTTAATTAAATCTACTTAAGAAGTTATAACCTCCACAGATCAGACCTAACCGAGACAGTGCGAGACTGATAACAAGCTTAATAGTTTTAAAGGATTGATAAACTTGTATAAGATGATTGATATAATATATTAAGAAAAATAAAAACATGTAACTTAAAGCAAAATAGTTATAGCAGGTAAGATCGGCTGAACCCCAATACTACCTAGAAAACCTAGAAAACTAGGGTGGTGATGCGCCGAAAGTGTCTATTGAATTGTTGTTGTTTTTACAAGACCCTGGGTGTACATATTTATACCCATGAGCATAAATGAGTCGATATCGGACACGAAACAGACTTTCCCTAAAGATAAAAAATAAATTACAAGCCCAAACCGGGCTCTACTCAGTTTTTCCTAAAATTATGAAAGGAAAATAATTTCACCTGCCTAATTAATAGATAAACCTTCATGTCGCTTTCTTCTCGAATCCGATCTCCTTTTGGTAAAATCCCCAGTACGTTCAACCGAATCCCACAAGAACTCGAACTCTTAGTACCTATCGACAACCGCTAGCCGATACCATTTTGTCGATGCCTCCTGCCGATACGTAGGGATGAAAATGGTCGGGAAAAGACTTTAACCATTCCTATTCCTGTATTTTTTAGCCAGGATCGGGAATAGGAATGAGAAAGGCGGATGGGAAAATGAGTTCGGTAATACGGGACATCAACAACGATCGGGAATCAGTAAAAAAATGGGAACATCGACACACATGTAACCACTTCAAACTGTTAACCCGACGCAACAATTTCAATCATGCATAATCCAACGACATTACATCACAAGTCCAAATTAAAAAGCAACATATCACAACTCAGTGACTCATAACTCACAAGTTGACCATGCATAATTGATAATCCAACAACATTACAGCACAAGTCCTCCAGCTAGGGTTTGGAACGTTCGCTACTGGGCCGGCAGAGGGTGGCCGGGTGGGGTGTGGGCGTGTGGCTGTGTGGGCCAAAATTGGTTGAGAAGGCCTGAGAAACGGGAATTTCCCGTGGGAATTTTCACGGACAAATACGGGATCCGCGAATACGGTCGTAAAAACACCCTAACTATTCCTATCCCATTCCTGTTTTTTCTCGTGGAAACGATATTCGGTTGGGATTTTTGGTATTCGGTGTCGGTCGGTATGGGATTTTCTTGTTCCCGCTTTCATCCCTACCGATATGCCCTTAGTTGATGCAATTTCCTATTTCTGGCAACTGAAATCATGGTGTCAATCCCGCTTCGCAATAGCTCTTTTTTAACAGAATATGCCAAATTTTCCCGGTAATGGTAGCTCGGGAGCGAAGCAACTAAGGATGACGTTGACAGCAAAATTCTGCAAGATACTCAAAGTCAAAGAACATATCAGGGCAGATTTGGCGGGAGAAAGAGTTGTTGCCAAATTTGACTATGCATCGGCTGAAGGGCTATATCGACCGATACAGAGTCAGACTTGACTAGCCGATATGGACAAGGCAGCAGATACAGTTGGTTTTAGGTTCAAGTTGGGCTCAGGTTGAGGATTCGAAAGTGCTGTCAAACAAGGATAGAGTCCACTATAGGCAATTATATCTATTAATTAGGGATATTATTGAGTATATTCGTTGGAGATATTTTTTTAAGAGTCTGTTTAAGGGACTTGTTTGTATGTTTTTGTAATTTAGGAGTTTGAGTTGTGTCTAGCATAGACAAGTTTGTATATGTGGGTATAAATAGATGCCCATGGTCTTGTAAAAAAACAACAACAATTCAATACACACTTTTGGCACATCGCCATCCTTATTTTCTAGGTTTTCATCTCAACGAGTTCTTGTTTCGAGTTGGGCTGCATCGGCATGGATCTCCGACAAGGGGTAAGGCTTGTCATGGCAGTTTGTATCCGCGGGATTAGTGCTTACATCATTTCGACACTCTAATCTAACTTATGCATATGCCTCTTTATCATATATCTTAATTAATCTAAGTCGATAGCTCTGTTTACTTGTATCGGCTAAGCCTTCTTTAGGGTTTTGCTGGTATCGATTAAACCGTTTTGTCGATCTAGATTAGCTAAGGTATCCACCATCCTGAAAATCAATCAAAGGCTTGATTGTTTAGACTTTATGCTTCTCTTCATACTTAGTGTTGCATCAGTTAAGTTTGACCTACTAAGTCGTGCTTAGAATCATAAAAGCTAACATGTCTTGGATTGCCAATAAGGGTAGCATCAGAGTTTCAGCCGATCTTACCTGGTATAACTGTTTGTTTCAAGTCATATGATTTATTTTGCTTAATTGGTTATATCTATCATCTTATTAAAATTTATCAACCCTTTAAATCTAGTAAGCTTGTTATTAGCCTCACACTGTCTCGGTTAGGTCTGATCCGTTGAGGTTATAACTTGTTTAACATATTTAATCAAGGTTGATAATATTATATAAGGCTATATCGGAGTGTTAGCCGATATGTTATCTAATCACCCAATCTCTTTCATCGGCTATGATCTAAGTCCATATAATTATTAATTTATTTAATCTTGATTATAAGCAATTAATATTGTCTCGATTAAGTTCGATCTGTCGTAATTGCTTGTATCTGAGAGAAAGACTAAATTAGTAATTACATGTTATTTGAATCTACACCGATCATGATTGCTTTGGGTCTAGTTTTCAATATATGTCCATTGGCTAATTATTTTAATCATGTAATCGTATAACAACTGACTTTAGTAATCTCAATTTTATACTGCATCGATTAGGTTCCACCTATTTGATTGATTTTGTTAAAGTAAAGTTGTTTATGTTTATATCTGATTTAAATCTAGTTCATGAGCAGTATCATCTACCTTACAGCCGATCCAACTCGACCACATCGGCTAGGTCACCACAATACGTCATCAGCCTATCGGTCGATCGGCTATTGTCTTCTAATGTTTACCATGTCTTGTTGGTTGCAAGATCAAACCAACTGGCACGCCCGCGTTCCTTTAACCAATATTTTTGGACATGCACTGGAGCTAAGCATAACTCTCAAGCCGCGGTGTATTCGCATCAACAACGACAGAAGGGCGTCGATGTTACATCATGATGAGCTCACCTGTGAACGGTTGGCAACATGGCGGTGGTGCAAAGGCAGTGCACAACATCGATAGCCCTTGCTGCTCCATCCTTCTCCCCTATGACCTAGGCAAGTTTGGGTGGAAGGACGTCGATGAACTGCTCATGTCTCACAGCCCTCATTGTTGATGGCGTCGGTTTCTCGTTGCTCCATTCTACCTTCGTGGCGTCTAATCACCTTTAGTGCGGCCATCCAATGAGCTCAGTGAGCTGGAGTGAAGGGGCATCGACGAGCTCCGAGAGTTCGTCCAGCCATGCACCGGTTTTGCAGCTCTAGCTCCACCGCCAGCGCCAGCCATGCCTCTGCATTGTTAGCGATGCTACTGGTGTCATGAGGCCTGCTAATTCTTGTTCGTCGCCAGTGTCGTTGTGTCGGTCGAGGCCACTGGTAGTTCTTCCGGCCTTCACGGAGAGGGAGGGAGAGAGAAAGTAGGGGAGGAAGAAGAGATATTACTAACTATGGATTCTACTTTTTTAGAGTACATTACATCGGTGGTACATGAACTTGTCAGGTGGGTGCAATCTAGTGCACGAACATGTAAAATACTCGTTTTAGTGCATGAACTTTTCTGGTGCGTGCAGAGAAAGGCTAAAAGGACACTACATGGCTAATCTTATTGATTTAGGGGCTGATTAGGATACTACATAAACATATATCTAAGAAGGTTGCTATTAGACATACACCTCTTCAATAAAAAGATAGAATGGGATATAGTAATCATATAAAAAGATATGAAAAACCGAGCAATGATATAAGGGTTAGAAATATATGAAATTCATAATTTTCATGAAGGATAAAGTAGAGATCAAATTTATAAATATAGCATGTCTTACTCATCCTAAGCAATATCAGCTTCATAAAATTAACATTGCGAAACCATTTTGGTCTTGGTTCGCATGAACTAGACAAGTTCATGCATCGAAACGAATATTTTACAAGTTTATACCTAATAAGTTTGTGTACTCCCAATGCAATTTACTTTTTTTATTGTCTTGTTTGTATTTTTATTTTGTTTGCTAACAATAATACCATGTAGATCCCATGTTGGACGGAGAACATATCAACATGCCACGTAGACTTCACGTGGAACAACACCGTTGTCCCAACCGTTCAAAGAGACAAAATAAACTTTTATGATAGTAAGCGTGGTTCTATATTTGATTTGTGATTGAGGGAGCAAAATCAGACTCGAGCTATAGCTAAGGGTGGCTAAATCCGGTGAAGTGCGATCATCTTCATAGGACTCTATACATCCTATGTTTGAGGATTGGGCCTCTATATACATTCTACTTTGGATTGGGCATCTATATACATGGCAAACATGAACTTTTAAAACAAAGACATCGCCATTCTGTATTGGCGACACGATTAGCGACCAGGCCAGGCTTCCAGGACTCCAGGACATGAAAAAAATACATATGATATCTCTCATCTTGTCAACGAATTACAAAATCGTCTTTCAACAAAAAAAGGGGATATATGACATCCATCAACTTAAAAAACCAGGTCATTCTGGGTCCTTAGACGTATTGACTCAGTTTTGTCCGATGTGGCGACTGAGTCAACATGGGACCCACATGGACCCCACATGTCATCCTCACAATCCTCTTCCACCTCTATCCTCTCTCTTCCCTTCTCAATCCAAGCCTCCAGGCGGCCGGCGATGGGCGGGGAGAATCGGAGAAGGGTGGAGACCGACAAGAGAGGCGCTCGACGGCTGATGATGGCCCTCGCTGGCGAAGACAGGCAGGGAGACAACGGACGGGGGGTGACGGCACGCAGGAGAGCCGAGGCAAGGTGTCGACGGGGTGCCGAGCAGTCCTCCAAGGGGGCTGCCTAAGGAGGTGAAAGGGTGATCGGGACGTCTACCAATGGGCTTGATGGTTGACTCGGGAAGAAGATGAACCAAGATTTTTAGACAGGTTCAGTCCTCTCGGAGGATAACAAGCCTACTCCTGCGTTCTTGTTAGGATAATCAAAGATCAAGGTTTGAGTACAGGTGTGAGAGAGTTGTTCTTGGATCCCATTTTTTCCTCTTCCCTGCCCGCGCGATTTGTCCTACCTTTTATAGTCCAAGGGGCTTGGGGCACAAGAAAGTTAGTCATAAAGCAAAAGGCAAATACAAACTAAAGCTGAAAAGCAAAACAGAATCGTCTCGGGATCCACTCGCCGTGGGCGTCTTGCACACAGTCTTGCCTCGGGATCCGCTCGCTGCAGGCATCTTGTGTGCAGTCTTACCGGGTGACATCATCCTCTGTCGGCTTGTCCCCCCTTGTCTTATCTACAAAACTTGTCAAGGAAGCCTTCTTCCCGAGGGGGAAGGCCTACCCTTTTAAGGCCGGAGCCGCGCTGCGTGTAGAGGTTGAGCTAAGGGGCTGAGGTCGGGCCAGGGGGCAGAGGTCGGGCTAAGGGGCAGAGGTCGGGCTGGTCATCCTCGCTCGAGGTATGGCTCCCGACCCCAACCCGAGGACTCCCGACCTGACTTATCCGACCTTATTTCCTTAGCGTGGGCTACCCCGGGGGAGCATCCCCCACAGCAGCCTACGAACCTAGGGGCAAATGGGACATCTGGCCCTAGGATCCAAGTTCTCCCAAGTTGGGATCCATGGTCGGTCTTTGAAGCATCTTGAGCGTGCTTGGGCGGTCAGGTGCGCCTGCCAGGTGTAGCTCCCAAGCCTGGGGTCAGATGGTACATTCGGGCCCAATCCTTCCGCACCATTCTTCGATGGTTGTCAGATCATATGGTTAGCCTGGTGTTAGCCACTGGGCCGAAAGAAGCATAGCCCGTAGGCTGATGATGGTCGGTGAGGTCGGAGAAAGCATATCCCGGAGGCTGATGGTGGTCGGCGAGGTCGGAGAGACCATAGCCCAGAGGCTGATGGTGAGCGACGAGGTCGGAGAGACCATAGCCCGGAGGCTGACGGTGATCGGCGAGGTCAGAGAGACCATAGCCCGAAGGCTGATGGTAGTCGCGCGAGGTCGAAGAGACCATAGCCCGGAGGCTGATGGCGATTGGCGAAGTCGGAGAGACCATATCCCGGAGGCTGATGGTGGTCGGCGAGGTCGGGGAGACCATAGCCCGGAGGCTAATGATAGTTGGCGAGGTCGAAGAGACCATAGCCCGTAGGCTGATGGTGAGCAGCGAGGTCGACGAAACCATAGCCCGAAGGCTGATGGCGATCGGCGAAGTCGGAGAGACCATAGCCTGGAAGCTAATGGTGAGCGATAAGGTCGGCGAAACCATAACCCGAGGGCTGATGGCGATCGGCAAAGTCGGAGAGACCATATCCCGGAGGTTGATGGCGATCGGCAAAGTCCATGGCCCGGAGGTTGATGGTGGTCGACGATGGCTGACCCAAGGACGTGTCCGAGGAGGACATCCGGGACATCTATGCCAAAGTGGAGCCCACCGTCGAGAAGATCGTTGGGAGCCCCACCTTTCAGGAAATGTAGAGAGTTAGTTGAAGTCCATGTAAAAAACTTTGTCGTTCCTTTTAATGCAATGGAATTTTGAGTTTGTTATATCAGAGAGTAAATTAGAAGTTCTCTATTTACCTTGTGTTTTGACTGTCTTGCGTCGGGTCCCGACCTTGACCTGATGTAGTAGGGAGCGTGCCATGTCTTGATCCGAGGGGTATCAAGCCGATCCATTCTGTCTAGTCATATATGTTGCGAATAGGAACGCAGAGACACTAAGGAAGAGACAGTCGAGCCCCCGAGCAGCTCAGGCGTACTCAATAGGCTTCCTTTCGGAGAGGCGGACTCTCATGCAGAACCCCGACCATCAGGGGTCGAGGCCGTGTAGCACAAGGCGGACCGTGAGCGTAGCGAAGAAGTTATTGAGCGTGCGCAGGCCATCTGAGGGTTGGGAGACTAAGGGAGAGATGGCCGAGCCCCCGAGCAACTCAGGCGTACTCAATAGGCTTCCTTCCAGAGAGGCGGACTCTCGCGCAGAACCCCGACCATCAGGGGTCGGGGCCACGTAGCTCACGGTCGACTGTGAGCATAGCGAAGAAGTTATTGAGCGTGCGCAGGCCACCCGGGGGTCGGGAGGAGAGCGGGTCGATGAAACGGACCAAGAAGAAAAGCTGCACAAAATTGAAGTGCTTTATTAAAAGAGTAGGGTACAAGATACGTAGCTATTCATACATAGAATAGACGCGCTGGGCCTGCTCGCGTTGGGCGACTCGGCCAACGTTGCGATGGCGACGGGTGTTGCGATGGGCATCGGACTCCTAAGAGCCCATGGCCTCGTCATCCGAGACCATGTCAGCCATCATAATGAAGGTTGCTGGCCAGCAGTTGCCGAGGGCGAACACCGGTCGGCACAGCCTCTTGGCGGGCATCACAAGACGAGGGCGAGTGCGTCGGGCGAAATTCGCAAAGCTCGTCGGCTTAGAGAGGACGGAGAGGCGTCCCGTAGCGAGCGCGGTGAGTGAAGATGGCTTCGGCGTCGAGGGAGCCAGGCATGCGGCGTGGCATCCCGTGCTACGCTCGATCCGCGTTCACACAGAATCTACCCTCGGGGCTGCCGTGCGGGCAGTTGGGGGCTTGGGCCGCCAGGTCTTCATGGTTGAGCGGGCCTCCGGACTCGAGGTCATAGGGCGCGAAGCCGAGCGCCTTGCCACCGTCATCATGTGCCGCAGCGCGGCAGCACGGTCCAACTCGCTAGAAGCCTCCGGGATAGGATGAGGCGGCTGAAGTCATAAGAGCAGAAGACCAAGCTCCCGAAGACGAACATCGTCTCAGTGGGAGCCGTGAAATCGTAGAATGAAACAACCATCAAAACCACTCGAGATGGTGAAGACAACCACTACCTGACGCGCCAACTGTCGACGGGGTGCCAAGCAGTTCTCCAAGGGGGCTGCCCAAGGAGGTGAAAGAGTGGTTGAAACGTCTACCAATGGGCTTGATGGTCGACTCGGGAAGAAGATGAGCCAAGATTTTTAGACAGGTACGGCCCTCCCAGAGGGTAACAAGCCTACTCTTGTGTTCTTGTTAGGATAATCAAAGATCAGGGTTTGAGTACAGGTGTGAGTTGTTCTTGGATGCCATTTTTTCCTCTCCCCTGCCCGCGTGATCTACCCTCCCTTTTATAGTCTAAGAGGGTAGTTACAAGGGGCTTGGGGCGTAAGAAAGCTAGTCATAAAGCAAAAGGCAAATACAGACTAAAGCTGAAAAGCAAAACGAAATCGTCTTGGGATCCGCTTGCCGTGGGTGTGTTGCACGCAGTCTTGCCTCGGGATCCGCTGCAGGCATCTTGTGCGCAGTCTTGCTGGGTGACATCATTTTCTGTCGGCTTGTCCTCCCTTGTCTTATCTACAAAACTTGTCAAGGAAACCTCCTTCTCGAGGGGGAAGGCCTGCCCTTTTCAGGTCGGAGCCGCGTGTAGAGGTTGAGCTAAGGGGCTAAGGTCGGGCCAGATAGCAGAGATCGGGCTAAGGGGCAGAGGTCGGGCTAAGAGGCAGAGGTCGGGCTGGCCGTCCTCGCCCGAGGTCTGGCTCCCGTGCCTAGCCCGAGGACTCCCGACCTGGCTTATCCGACCCTGTTTCCTTAGCGTGGGCTACCCTAGGGGTGCATCTCCCACACAAAGGAGAACGGGGGACGGGGAGTGCGAAAGGGGAGCATGGGAAGGGCCGGAGCTGAACCGCCGTGACCTAGCCGCCGCGGGCCTCCTTTTCTCCCACCTCGCCATCATCGGCCCTCCGGCCTCCTTCGCACACGCCACTCCGTCGCCGCGTGTGTGGAGGATTCAAGGTGTGGAGGCGGAGGTGGGCGTGGCGCCGTGGTGGTTGGCACAAAGGCGGGCTTTGTGGCGGTGGGCGGGGAAAGGGGGAAGGTGGACGCGGGCGCCATAGAGGTGGAGGTGGATGTAACAGACAATGTGCGGTGCCCCGACGCCGAAGGCGGACTCGAAGTCAGAGCCCCGGCCTACTCCCGTGTCGCTGATGTCCTCCTCCCGTCGCCAACGCCCTTCTCCACACCATCCCGGCGGCCGCCATCCGTGCCCTGTGGCCCCACGCGCTGCACGCGGCACCTGCCCTCGCGTCACCGTCGACGCCCTCCTCCATGGCACCACTGGTCGCTGCTGCCTGCGCCCTGTGCAGCGTGCTTGCTCCCATAGTCACCTTGCGGCCGTCGGACCTCCTCTCCCGCCTCGCCCCGCCGGCCTCCTCCGTACCCGTCGTTTTGCCCCATCCTGACGATGACGAGAAAAGTGAGAGAGGAGGAAGCGAGAGAAGAGGGAAAAGAGAGAGGGTGATGACGTGGATCACCCTAACATATGAGTCCCATGCTCACTCAGCTGTCACGTCATACAAAACCAAGGTCAATACCGTCCAAGGAGTAAAATGACCCGGTTTTTTAAGTTGAGGGATTTCATATATCTAGTTTTTTAATGAGGGACGATTTTATAATTTGGTGAAAAATGAGAGACCTCGTGAATTTTTTTTCTTTTCCCAAAGACATCAAACGCATGGCGCCTGTTCTGGCATAGCGGATTAGCGGTGGGCTGGACCGCTTGGTGACCAACGCGGCGCTGCGGCCTGCGGACGAGGAGCTTGAGGGTCCGCATGTCCGGCACTCCGGCCAGTTTTGCCAAGCCGGGCATCAATCCACCATGCATGCAGCATGTTTCTTCAAGAGAAAATGGCCAGTTTTCTCTCGCTTCACCGCACACGCGTTCCGGTAGCCGTTTACGTGTTGTTTTGACTGGCTGACGCATCATTTGCTTTTCTTTCTTCGCCTCCGCGCTCCTCTGTCCTTTACGACTTTTCTCACAACTCGATGACCGATGACTCAATTCGCTAGTGTCGACGACGTGGTCTTGAAATACAGAAATACTCGTAATGTATGGCGGCACTCAACTCAGAATAGGGAGCAATTCATGATTCGCAATTAACTAAGCTTAAACTAGCTAAGCTCAAGCACAGCAGGTGTACTTAATAAAAGTTTCGGGGATCGCCTACAAAATTGCGATATATCGTAAACAAAAGCACCCAGTGGGGCACATCGGTTAACCAAAGCATATGATTTTCTTTTTCAAGCAAAGGAATACACGAGTTTGGATTGCGAAAAGGAACACCACTTAGAACGCCAATTGGAGTATATTTGCCTACAGGATAAATGCCTTGATAAGAGGGTCTACTCCACTCTGCAGTATGCGCTAACAGAGCTGGTCACCCTTACCTGAAAACGATTCTTAAACAAGTCACACTTTTCAGTTCTCAAAGAAAAAGATAAGCATGAACGTATGATGGCTAAAGCTCAAATCAGTAGACCACAACTACCTCGCAAAGTAGTAATAGATGAAAATGCTTTATATAAATATCAAGAATTGTCTGTTTTGATGCAAGAAAACATGTAGAATAATGCATAGAAAAGGACCGATCAATTACAATACAATCCTGAAGTCACATCATGCTTAAGAAGCCAAATTACGACTCGAAACTGTAGACAATCCACACAACAAGGCTCGACCCTAGCAAAGCTACAGTACATAACAAGACATTTTCTCGATAAATATAACAGTATATAAAGAGATACTGACCTGTTTAGCTCGAGCAGAAGCAATAGCAGAAACAAATGGACCATCTGTCACTGAATTTTTTTCTCCCCAGGAAGCTGACGCCGGAACTTGAATAACAGCTTAAACAGAGTAAAGCCTGAACATAAAACGCAACACCAGCACCAAAATTTCCAAAGCCAGTTATACTAACTCAAGCACTTCAAAGTTCTCTAGAAAACTTGTAAAAAAGAATTATACACAGACAAAGACAAGTCAATACACTGATCCCCTCAAGCTCACACATTACTTTGTTAGTCAAACAGCAATAAATGCAAAACCATGGAAAGATCTGTTATCACTGTTTCCTAGCATTAATGTTGAAATAGGAAAAAGATTGTAAACGAAATTGCTGTACATGTAACATCACATAACTACAGAAACAAGGATATAATGACAAGTTTACATGAACTCATCACCCAATAGAACGTTTTGGGACCTTTTGTTTTATAATTTTTACCTTTGTCCACAACACGCCAAGATAACAAGCATTTTACACAAGCAGATATCGACCTCGAGTAGCAAGTAGATATATAAAGAATAAGTCCATACAGATGCTTGTGTTCTAGAAGTCTTGAACTGAAACAATACAGTGGACCAGTAGGAATCAGGCTTCAGAACAACGGAATAAAAACTTCCAAACAAGCACCAAATGCATAACAATATAATCTCAATATTAGAACAAAAGGAAAGGAAATCGACACTCCACAGGATGCATCGGTGATAACAATATAAAACAAACAAGACTTAAGCACAGTTTCTCTTTTTCACAACAAGCCAGAATAATTTGGCATGATAAAGCAAAACTATGCATGATCTTCTATTGTTAACTGAAAACAACAATGCACGAATTATTGTATTGAAGTGAAGCCAAAGCAGCTTCTTCCTATGCATGCAATGGAATAATATTTACATGTTTACTAGGACAATTTACCGAGCAAGCAACCATCAACAAGCAAAAGAAAATGCACAAAAACACTATAACACCTAGGAGACATGCTAAAACAAGAAGCAATATGGCTTGGTGAAAAACAACAAGAAGCAATAATTAAATAACTTTCTCATAGTTTCATAATAACGAAAATTCTTCATAGATTAATACAATGTACAGATGATTACACTTTATACAATTAACAATCCTACAAGCCCAATAATCAATTTCCACAACCTAAACTCCTAACAACCACATCCAATACATAATTAGAGGAGATTCCGTACTAAACTTCCCCTAACCCGTCCAGAACATTACGGTTCCGAAGAAACCTTGTTAGCCCATCACATAAGAAAAGGAAAACGATCAGAACATCTGAAGAGATAAGAGATCAGAACATCTGAAAATCCCCTCCCATTGAAGCTTTCACAACACCAATCACCTCTGCAAGACCAAAACACACGTTCAGAATTCAGAAATCAGAGCGAACCAAAGAGAAGAACCCAACCACACGAACGCATCGAACGACCCTTTACCTCTTCAATCTTGTATGTCTCCGGCGTCAAATCCGCTAGGCACAATCCAGGGTACAGCAACTGCAATTCCAAGAAAAGAAGGAACTTGAATCAAACACCGAACTTGGATGCCCAAAATTTTGCAAATTTACAAACCCAGGTTGAATCCTTACGTCGAGCTGGCGTTGCACGGTGCGGGGGCGCTTCTTGGGCCGGCGAGGGGGGCGAGTCCCGCGGATCTCCTTGAAGTCCTGGGCGATCTCCTCCTTGGACAGCACGATGGAGAACAGCCGCTTCTTCGTCGACGCCAGCGGCGGTGGCACACGCTCCGGCGCGGCATCGGCCGCGTCGTCCGATCCCTCCGGACGCGGCGCGGCGGTGGCGGAGCGGCGGGTGCGGAGGTTCCACGGCCGCTGCGGACCCCGCTGAGGCGAACCGCCGCCGCCCACGCCGTCGGTGGAGCGGTGGGCCGCCTTCTCCTTTTCCGGCGACGGGGTGTCCGGCGCCGTGGGAGGGGGCGACGAGGCGGGGTTCTTGGAGCAGCGGAGGAGGCGGTGGGTGCCCCAGCTGAGGGTGGGGAACGAGAAGCTGTGTAGACGCGTGCGCGACGGCGGCGGCGGAACGGGAGTGGGAGCCGGGAAATCCTCCGAAGGAGACGAGGAATTGGCGGCACGGTGGCGGTCGTGGTCGTCGACGGCGGCCATGAGGACCATGGGAAGGAGGGGAGGGAGCGGCCGCGCGAGGAAGGAGGCCAGAAGGGGGCGAAGCGAAGGAAGCGAGAAACGAGAGAGAGAGAGAGAGAGAGAGAGATGAGAGGGAGGAGAGAAAGAGAAGAGGGGTCAGTTTTGAAAACGGGGAAAGGCGTCTCTTTTTGCATCGGAGCCCCGGGAGATTCATGTATTATCCCGCGGGGTTGTTTCCATGTGTGTGTGTGTGTTTTGGAGCTTGGGCTTCGGGGACTCGCCTTCGGTGCGGTGCCTCCTGGCGCGCGCGTGAATGCCTGATTGGGACGCGCCGGCGGATGGGAAATCCATCCATCCATCCAGTGGTGGGGCGGGGATGGTCGATGGTGGCGTGGGCCGGCGGCGTCGCGTTCCCCTTTCTCCCCTCGTCGCGCGGGGGTCGCGGAGGAAACGGGGGCGTGGCGCGGGTGACATCACGAGGGCTTGCAAGTTGCCGTCGTCGGGTCGAGCCGCCGCCATCACATGCGTCGCCGCGCGCTCGAGGTAGGGAGGCGGGGCGGGGGCCCAGGCCGCCCATGGTTCCGTGCCCCTTCTTTGCGGAGGTTTGGGCGTTTGGCCATCCGGGGGTTGTCACTTGTCAGCGGCAGTGCTGGGCAAAATTTAGCCATGGATAGCAACAAGCCATTCCAGGCGGAAGCGGTAGCTATCGGTTCGCGTTTGGCGACTTGGGTCGCCTTCTCCGACGGAACTATCGGTACGTTTCGAGGCTTGTGCTGATCTGCTAGTTTGCACTGTGAATGTTTTATGTTTTGACCATTACTCGTGTCGGTTTTATTTGACATGTTTTTCTTTTGGGAATTTTATTTGGCCGGGTAGCTCAACCGTGGAATAAGAATAAGGAGGACTAACCTATTTTGCCAACTATCAATTTACAAAGACATGTTAGATGTTGATGAAGGAAACGTAGTATATGTTAATAAAGTTCAACAGTAGCATATCAAGGATCATATTATTATTGGTGCTCCTTCCAATCAATATATACCCTCAAAATATCTCCTAATGCACACTAAATGGCTCATTCGGTTTAAAAGATTTTTAAAAAAATATTATAGGTTTTGAAACCTTAGTATTTTAATCTTTCAACCTTATTTTATAAAATTCTTAGCATGAGGTAAGATCTCTTGGAAAAATTCCTAAGCATTATGGTGCAGCATTAAAGTGCATGTGACATTCTAAGGGGTCATTCAGTTTAAAGGATTTAGGATTATGGTAGGAATTAAAACCTCATATTTTTTTCATATGTATCATTCGTTTCATAGAAATGGATCTTATCAAATTCCTAAGGATTATAGTCTTACAAGCTTATTCCATAAGATTCTTAACATGAGATGAGACCTCTTGAAAAAATTTCTAACGGCCTATTTGTTTTGAAGAAATTTCAACGCATAGCAATAGAAAAGGTGGAGGAATAGAAATACATACACACTTTAATCCATAAGAATTTTTTAAGAGATTTGAGTGGATAAAATATTTTTCTATATTTTCTCTCTGCAACTTATTGGAAAGGAAAATTTCCTTTTGGTTTTTCTCTACCTATAATCCTATAAACCAAATAGCACTCATAGGAATTAATCCTTAGAAATCCAAATCCTTTGGTTTTTCTCTAAACCGAATAAGCCGAATAGAGTGGATGTGACATCTAATCCTTTAGTTTACCTATTCCTTTAATTTGAAAATCTTATGAATCGAATAAACCCTCCTTTACTTTTTCTATTCCCATGATTTGAAAATCCTATGAATCGAATAAGTCTTAAGAAATATAAATATTCTCAGTCAACTTCATCTTGTTTTACAGTATATCGGTAGTTCCTTGTAGATAGGTTATTTCTAAGACATTACTTTTTTCTTTCCATAAACAACCTATATTGGTGTATTTGTATACATTTGCTTTTTTTATGCGAGGATGATGGCATGGTTTTGTATTTAGACTCAAGTAAACCTTTGGATGTTTATCCGGTAAAGCTAGTATATTTCTTCACACAAATTTACTCGGATCTATACTTTAATGTGGAATTGGATTTGGTATACAACTTTTAACTCTTGCTTACATATAATTATATTATATATATATAAGATTTTATAAGAACAGTTGAATTTAATACAACCCTTAGTCTCTAATTCAAGATAAAACCGTAATCTTATATATGGGGATTTGCTAGATTTCAGGCATCTATAAATTATACTTTTGTCAGTAACCTAAAATTGCACACAGATATGCTTAAAATTACACTGATATGTAATGTGCAAATTTAGTTTGTTTTAATTGTATTTTTGTTATTCTATTTGGTTTCACTTTTTATTTATTATCTAAGCTTAAATACTTGTATATGAAACATTGCAAATTTTTATCAATTGTAATTTTGTTGCATGTTTAAGTTGGAATAACTCATTGTTCAAACCTTTATCTCATAAAGAAGGGCTTAAATAGGAAATGAGGGGAGAGTGATGAGAACTCCTAAATAAATATCATCTATGTGGGAGTATCATCCTGGGATAGTCCAAACTAAAGAAAAAAGGCTGAGCGTTCTGAGTCGGAAGTCTTTGAACTGGGGTTGGGAGCCACACCCCGGGCGTGGTCGGCGAGCCCGACCACGGCCCCCTGCCCTGGCCTCGGCTCCTTAGTCCGACCTCTATGCATGGCCCCGACCAGGACGGAGGTCGGCCACCCCTCCTCGGGAAGCAGGCTTCTTCCATAAGGATCGCAGAAGAGACAAAGAAGGGGACAACCCGATAGAAGATGACGTCACCCGACAGGACTGTGCATAAGGTACCTGTGGAGGACGGATCCCGAGGCAAGACTGTACACGAGATACCCACGGTGATTAGAGTCCAAAGGATTTGTGTGTACTTTTTCAGCTTTAGCCTTTCTTGTGTGCCAAGTCTATTGTAACTGCCCCCATAAGACTATAAAAGGGAGGACAGGGGTGCGCAAGGGGGAGGGACTCTCTGGGAACCCTAGACTCCCTCTCGGACGAACATCGTCCATTGTACTCAAACTCTGTTCATACGTCACCCCCAACAAAGAACAAAGGACGTAGGCTTATTATCCTCTGGGAGGGCCGAACCTGTCTAAAATCTTGGCTCACGTTGTTTTTAGTCGATCATCAGATCCGTTGGTGAGACGCCCTGACCACTCTTTCACCTCTTTGGGTAGCCCCCTCGGAGAACTGCCGACCCACATTTCGACAATCTAAGGGATAAGAAAAGTGATAGAAAGTTTTTTTAGAACAAATTCTAGTCACTTGAAACCAATCAATCTACACCGTTATAGTTTGTTATAAATTAGACGAGACTAGCTATACATTTGTCAAGAAAATTTTTCCTAAAAATTTGTCAGATGTAAATATAGTATAATTATATTGTAACTTGCATGTAACTACAATACAATTCGTACGTAATTTTTGAAAATTCCAAGGTAACATGCTATGTTCATGAAGCGGAGGTTGCTAGACCGAATCTCCTCACTCATGCGTGTGCTGTGATTTTTTTCTCCCAACTTATACTAATCTTGAAATAAATCAAAATTATACAAAAGCTACATATAACTTACATACAATTATATTGTATTTACATTTAACAAATTTTTGAAAGATAATTTGTCAATAAATATATAGCAAAACCGATTTATACATATCTAACTACTAATATTTTCTTTAATTAATGTGGAAATTTGAAGTCCCCCAGAGTGCCAGTAGCTCCCATTTTATCCTCTTTAGATAATACTCCCGTTTTTTAAGACATATTTAAAAAGTCAAAATTTATAGTGTTTGGCCAACATTTACTCTGAATTCAAACATTAAGTGCATACTCTAAAAACAATTTTGGTGTGAACTGTATAAGGTACCATCCTCGTTTTATGTTAACAGATTCTTTGTTTCATCCCGTGAGAAAAAGTACAAGCACGTACTTAAATTGTTATTAGTTGTTGATGGTTAAAAAAGTGATTAACAGATAAGGAGAAACAGTCGCTTAACCGACAGTCCGACAGACGGTTCCAAAAGCTAATTGGACTAGCTGGCATAAAAATCTGAACGTTAGGCATCGTTCTGCTTTCCAGCAATGGTGGAGCTACAGCATTCTATCACGAGCTTCTTCAGAGCCTCGCTAAGCTCTCTAGGGGTGGAGACCTGACCGCTGTGCACCTTCTGAATCATCTCTTCAACGGCAGAAAGGGCGTCGTCTACCTTCCTCTTCTCGGCTTCGATGGCACGGCGCTCCTTGTACAAAGAACTCAAGCAAATTCTTTGCCTTTATCCTCTCCTCCTCATCCTCATCCTCTCCCATCCCATGTACTCCTTCGCCTCCTTAGCCATCCTCTCGATCTCCTTGCTCAGCTCTCTTCTCCATGATCTCATCTGGTTCTTATGCCCCTTCACCTTGTCCCTCGGAGAGACCGTCAAGACGCCGTCGGCATCGATGCTGAAGCACACAGACACAGAAAGCTTGACTCCGGGCTTTGCTTTGTTGTGAGCCCCCGGAAGTTCGAGCTCGCAGAGGAGAGTGTTATCACTTGCTTGTGGCCTCTCGCCTTCAAAAACTGATATGACAACACCTTTCTTGTGATGGGGCTGGATGGAGATACTCTTCTCCCTCGCCCTGACGGGAATTGTGGTGTTTTTTGGTGTCATCACTTCCATGGCGCCTCCGGCCACCTCCACGCCGAGCGAGCGCAGCGTGGCATCTAGAAGGCGGAACAGGTCCAGCAAGCTGTCGCCGCTGCCGCGACTGGCCACGATGGCAGCGCCGCGCGCCGCCGCCTCCTCAGGATTGATGTCCTTGCGGAGTTCCTTCCCATCGAACAGGTCCTGAATCAGACGCCGTACGCGAGGGATTCGGGTTGATCCGCCGACGAGGACGACGTCGTCCACGCTGCTCCTGTCCATCTTGGCTCCCGCGAGGCACTTCCTGATGGGATCCAAGCACTTGCAGAACAGTTCCAGGTTGAGATCGTCGAACTGGTCGTGCGTAATGGCAGAGCAGAAATCTGCGCTCTCGTGCAAACATTCGAGCTCGATGGCGCCCAGGCTGCCCAGCTCGCCGACGAGAGCGTCCTTTTCGCCTGCTCGCACGCCGCCCTGAGGCGACCGACGTCTTTCTTGTTCTCTGCCTTGAACTGCGCGACGAAGTGCTCGACCATGCGGCAGTTGAAATCCTCACCCCCAAGGTGGGGGTCGCCGGCGGTCGCCTTGACGGCGATCTTGCCGGACGCGATGGCGAGAAGTGACACGCTGGTATGACTGCCTCCAAGATCAAAGAAGAGCACATTCTTGTCGCCCGCGATTTCGTGGATGCCATAGGCGACGGCGGTGGCCGTGGGCTCGTGGATGACGCCGAGGACGTCGAGCCCCGCGATGGCGCATGCGTGCCTGGTGGCCCGGCGCTGGAGGACATCGAACGACGCGGGCACCGGGACCACGGCGTTCTTGACTGGCCCCCCGATGTAGGCCTCGGCCCCTGCCTTCATCTTTGAGAGCAACATGGACACGACCTCCTCCGCGGCGAGCAGCTTCTGCTTGCCCTTGTAGCACGCGGCTACCATCGACTTGTCGCCACGGCACGGGACAACCTTGAACGGCCACAGCTTCAAGCCGTCCTGCACGGACGCGTCACTGAATCTTCTCCCCATCAATCGCTTCGTAGCTAGTAGACGGCATGCAATCGAATGTCAGGGTCGGTCGAGAGAGTACGACTGTACATACGAGACGATGCAAGAACGGAGAAGAGACGATACGACAAACAAAGGACTCACCGTAGACGGTGTTGGTGGGATTCCGGGAGGCCTGGCTCTTGGCCGCGTCGCCGACGAGCCTCTCCGTGTCGGTGAACGCGCCCCCGATGTTCGTTGGTCACGATCTCCACGTGGCCGTTCTGCCACACGGCCACGCACGAGCACGCCGTGCCGAGGTCGATGCTGATCACTGGACCTTGCTGGTCGCCCGTCTCTGCCATCCTGAGAATTCAGGGGGACCGATGCGATGGAACTCAATGGGGAGCGGTGACAGTGACACCGAACCACCGGAGTTAGCGACTATTAAGAGACTGTTTGGCATAACTAGCTCTTTCCTTTAATTTCTCTAGTGCTAGAGTTATGTCAAACGATTTAAATCTTCTATTTTTAGAAGTGAAGTTAGCAAAGTTACTTGTAAAAAATGAACTAGAAATATGGAGCTGAGTCAAGCAAAAAACCAACGTAATTATGCAATACTGCCACTGACCTACCCCTTTCCACCTCCTGACCTCTTTCACCCATGAGCCCTAACCCTCAGACAGAGACGACGGGCGAGCAGGGGTTGAGGCGCGCGTGTGGCAGTAGGCTTGGCGGTGCTCCGGCGACGGCTTGGCGGCGCTCCGGCGGCGGCTTGGCGGCGCACGGGCAACGTGCAGGTGGCAACTAGGCGGCACACGGTCGGCGGTTAAGGCGGCGAGTATGTACTCCCCTCAATCTCTTTTCCTTTTTTTTTTAGTTTCAGATCTAGACAAAGAGAACAACTGGGTGATTTTGCATGTATGTTGTTGGTGATTTTTTATCTGAACTATTTAGATGTAAAAAAAATATTGTATGTTCATACAAATTGAAATGAGAACAAAATAGACTATCATGTGTCATATAAACAACAATCCTTTAGCACCATTTGTTTCAGATCTGGACCAAGTGATATGGTATTTTTATGCATATATATGAGTAATACTAGCCTTCGTTCATTATATGTAATTATTTTTTACATAATGATGTGAGTGGGTGGATGACAGGGATGACTCGAAATGAACTTTCAAATGGTGTTAAGATGGCAATGGATTGTGCTGATTGGAATGACCACAACACTAGAATCGTGTGTGAGCTTTTTGTTGATCAAGTAGTAAATGATAAACAACCAAATCGTCATTTATTTATTGGACAACATTGATCCATGCATGACACAACTATGTTATTTAATGCACTAAAAATCGATATAGCTATCTTCTCATATTCTCCCCAAGGAGTGAAACCGATTCAAGAGCTATGTCTGGTTATATAGCACTTCGGCATCAACATAGGCACATACTATATGGTTTTTATTTTTATCAAAGATTAAGATAATGTTAGAATGAAAAAAGTCGTTGTTCTAGAATTAATTAAGCTTTAATTATTATGAATTTAAATATATATATTAGCTTTTATATAAAAGTTTTTATATGAAATATATCGTTTAGTAATTTAAAAAATATATAAACAGGTAAAATCTGTATTATAATAAATAAAAAAGGACTCGTAGCTACTCGCAGCGTACATTCGCATTTCGCAATCAAAGCGCCCCATCCCCTGTGCATTCCACAGATGCGAACGGACTATAGCCATCCCCGCAATACAAAATGTCCTGCCAGTACCTTTTTTGATTACACGAAACTGTCTAAAGTTTTAGTACTGAGTTTCTTAACAAAGAAATTGTTTTGGCATATAGTATATGTAATCTGAAATTCATCATCCTTGTGGATGTGTAGATGCTGGATTCTTAGTCCGTTATAAAAAAGAATGTATTCTGAAATTCAAGTACTGCCGTATATAATGTGCCACTGCTACTGGAAACGCGAGACTTAGCACGTTAATTTGATAAGGGCAAAGGCGGTTCAGATCGCTTATCACACGCATAGACTCCATCGATCTCCCTCCCCATATGCGCGATGCGCCCCAGCGTGCGTGACCGCATGTCGACCGTGGGCTTTTCGAAGGAACCACGTGCAGGTGCGTCCTCTGGCCCTGTTTGATTTAGGGGCTAAAAATATTAATCCCTCTATTCTTCTCTAAATTTTAAACATAAGAAACTATAGGACTAGTATTAGTCCGTTAGTCTTTAATAAAGGGGACAATTGGGACTAAATTTTGATTTTTCAGTCCATGCCCTCGTCAGTCTCTCTCCCAAGCGTCGAGCCAGTGTCCATCCTGAAATCGCCATCTGTGTCGTCGTCGGTCCCACGTGTCGCCCTGCGCCTCCATGCGCCGCCCCGCCCCACACCGCCCAGCACCCCACTCTCGACGCCGCCTTGCCCCGTGCCGTCGCTGGTCGGTCGGCCCGCACCGCCCTGTCGGTCCCTCGCCCCTCACCCCGCACCGCCGGTCCCTCACCCCGCTGCTGCCCTTCTGCTTCCCATCCGTTCTCGGACCGCTTGCCCCGGCTCAAGCCACTGCAATGATCGATTAAAGAAATGGTCGGCAACAAGGAAGAACACTATGATTTTTTTCTCCCAATCTCGCACACATCATCCGCCCGCCGGCATCAACAGCAATGACTTCGGTTTCTCGCAAGCGTCGTCGGCCATTGGTGGATCTGGCGTCGGCTTTCATTGTGACCAAGATGCAAATTATGTTTCATCGGCCGGAGCAGGTTATTCTCCATCAAATGATGTAACCGATTTTTTGATAGCCAGGTGATGAATCAATTTCGAGACTCGGTTGCTGATGGCCTTTGAAGTTTGAGAAATATATGATTTGACCTTTTATTGATCTTGTGGTACGAGTTATGTGTAATATTAAACACTTTCATTTTAATTTGTAATAACGAACACTTGAAGTTTTGAAGTTTATATTTTCAGTTTGAATGATTAAGTAATGTGTAATATTAAGTATTTTTATTTTAATTTGTGATCACAAGCACTTGTAATTTTTATTTTTAGCTTGCATGAGTGATTAAGGATAATATGATCTTTGTACAGTGTTTTTAGTCTTTACAACCAAACATTATATGTTTTTAGTCTTTACAACCAAACATTATAAGACTAAAATTTTAGTCTAGGGACTATATTTAGTTTCATGACTAAAGCTCCAAACAATATTGTCTACAAACAACATCTAGCTCCCCAAATCTTACCGGCGACGACGCGTCGACGCCTCCATGCAAATCTTACCGGCGACGACGCCTCCATGCATCGATCGATCACCCTTTGGCGTTCTCCATCGATCGTCTCCGATGCTTATATGCTGTGCCGGCATGTGGTGGTGATCGTCGTGATGTAACGTGCCGCAATCTGACGCTGACGGCCTGACGGGCGACTTGTACACGCACGTACTGATGCCGCCCCGGAACCTGAAGAATTAAGAAGGACGTACGATCGACTACAATTCCTCGGCCGGGGGTTAGGTCGTGCTTGGCGTTTAATTTGTGGCAAATGCGATGTTGATTGGGCTGGCTAGCTCTTGATGATCATAACCTGCACAGAGGATATTATCCTGCTGTGCTAGGGCACTAGGCTGACTGAAAGGGAGATGTCTCCCGAATCCGATAGAGGAGTTGCTTAGCTAACTACTGATATGTTGTTGATGTTGATTGTTGATGGTTATGAAATCCCGTTTGATGATTCCTTTGCTCGTTTTACTATCGGAGAGACTATAGGACGGTTCTGTACTTCGTCTTATAAAGTTCATTAATAGCCTGTCTAAACTTTTGGGTTTGCTTGCTCCAGGCTTAAACAGACGTAGGACGAAATCAACAAAGATTATGTATGCTCATGTGTCAATGGACAAAATGTCAATGGATATGATAAAGTAGTACGGAGTACAACATAAAAGCTTGCGAAGTCGGTTTTAAAACTTGTGCAATCGCTATTTTCTCTCCTAGTTATAGTACTCGCCGCTAGTGGTGTAGGCACAAACAAAACTTGTAAGCTATCTGGATCGTTCACTTTTTGGTTTTATAACCAAGAAGCACTTACCAAGATGACACAACAATTCCATTCGATCAGCCCCCAACAAATAACAGTACACTTGGCGCCATCACGTTCCACTTCGTTAGTTGATCATCAGACAAGCAAAGCTTTTGCAGGGTGCTTGCTAGTTAGTTGAGGCTTTACACCAACGTGACAGCGCGTTTCTAGCTAGCTCGTTCTCCCGTTTCCTCCCATGCAATTCGCCGTTGGTAACCTGCCGGCGTAATTTGCATACGGCAATTTTGCTAGATCAAAATTAATACTATGTCCGTACCCGTCGCCAACTCCTCGCCCCCATCTGGTTACGTACAGTAGATAGCACCTTGCACATGTTCGAATGGAGTACTAGTACTCTACTACTAGTAGTAGTGTCCATCTAGCGGGAGCGTGCTAGCTTGGCCACTGCACAAAGTTGGGTGCTGCAGTGACTTACGAGGTGGTTACGTGTTGCCGTGCAACCAACCACGCAGACGAGCAGAGAGACGGCAGAGCAGGAGCTTTTCACCGTGGGGTCACACGGAGAGCCACTGTGTGGTGGGCCCTATCCGAGGGCGGGTTTGAGCCTGACAGACGGCAGTGTGCCGCACGGCGCACACCCACCACCCGCCGCACCGCCGGAAATTCCAGGTCCACCGTGTGCTTCGTTACTGACCTCCTGGCCCCGCACGGAAATTCCGAGACGAAAATCCACCAGCTTCGCTGCTACTCGCACGCGGACCTCGCGCGTGATCCCTCGCTGCAGATTGGGGCCTCCGCCGGCGATTCGCTACACCGGCCTCCACCCAGAGACCCCGACGCGCGTGTCGTACCCCCGCGAGGAAAGAATTACCCGAACTGCCCTCCTCGCGACGCATTCCTTCACAAAACGCGACGAGACGCGGACCCGACCCGTCTTTCTTTCTTTCTCTCTCTCCTGTGTTTTGTCTACCACGGTCTCAACCCACACCTCGCCTGACTCCCTCTTACTCGTCTCCGCCGCCGCCGCCGCCGACGTCTCGACGGCGACACGGCTGCGTGCCGACTGTTACGTAGGCTGCGCCTGTGAGTCCGCAGGCGCTGCGGTGGGCGGCCGCCGCGCGCCGACCGTGGGTTGTAGACGACCATGGCGGCGACCGCGGATCCGAGGGCGAAGCCGCCGACGGCGCACCACATGAAGCCGTGGGTGCCCACCCCGACGCCTCGTTCCCACCGCGTGCAGTCCCTGCCGGCAGTCTCCGGAGGAAGCGGGGGCGCTAGGCCCGCCCGCGATCGCCGCCGCTCCTTCTCGTCGTCGTCCCACCGACGGGGCGGCACCGCCCCCGACGCCGGCGCCGTAGATGAGGAGGAGGTGGAGGCTTACGACGGCGGGCTAGAGGATCTCCGAGCGAAGCTCATGGGCCACATCAAGGACGTCGCCGACCGCCTCCACCTGCCTCAACCGAAGCCGAAGCCTCGGTCACCGGCGGAGCCCGAGACGCCTCCGGCACCTCCGTTCCCACCGCCTCCACCTCCTCCACCTGATACATCTGCGGCGGCGGCAGCCAGGCCGTGGAACCTCAGAGAGCGGAAGCGCCGTTCCTCGGTCCGCGGAAGCACGGCGGCGTCGCCTACGACGGCGTGGGCGAGACGAGCGGACGCCACACGGGGCGGCGAGAGACCGCCGTTCGCGGTGGCACTTGCGGCGGAGGAGATCGAGGAGGACATCTACGCCCTGACCGGCGGCCGGCCGCGGCGGCGGCCTCGGAAACGGCCTCGCGTCGTCCAGCGGCAGCTCGATGTAAGGCCAAGTCCCCATTCTACCCCTCACCCCCTCCTAATCTCCTAATCACCCTCATTAGAGAAAAGAAGCCCCTATTTTATTGCTCTCCTCGATGTGCTTTCAGCCTCCGCTTAATACTCTAATCAATTCTTGTTCGCGAGCGCGAGAATAATACCACTAATGATCCAGCTAATAATAACACTAGCAACTGTCTCGTGCAGTCGCTGTTCCCGGGGCTGTGGCTGACCGAGATCACCGCCGACGCCTACAAGGTCCCCGACGACTAGCAAGCACGCCAGCACCAGCTCCGGCCGGCCGGCCGGCCGGCTCCACATCTAGTAGCTTTATGAGTCGAAAAGAAAAATGTAACTAGGTTTAGTGCGTCGAGTTGATGATAGGTACCTGTGCTTGCTTGCGACGTCCCATGTTTTGAACTTTCTTCTCCTCCGAAAAAAGATCTGATCGATCAGTGCTTCAATTCCCAGCTGATGTATTTATTCACGGTGGAGCGCATATGTGCTTGTATTCTTGTAATCTAGTCCTAATCCATCAAAAGGCGACATGCCTTGCACTGTACTCCCCCTTCCATCTCCCAGGTTAAATGGTTTGGTGATCATCCGCTCAATGCAGCGCTGCACGAACTGTGGCTTTTCCCGGTTCTTCGCTCGCTTTGCCCTTTATTTTTTCCATATATGTGTGTTCGATCTGTTTGAACTTGACATAGGTTTGATCCATGTTCTGCATGTGTTCGCGGGGTGGTACACACGGTGGCCCGTAGTTATAGCCGTGGTTGGGTTAGGCTTTGGGTACTTGTGGGAATTGGTGGTTGGGTCGTTTTGGGATTCGTTGGCCCCCGCCACCTGTTGGGGTTAACGTGGGACAACCATGACACGACGCTATCATCGTTGGAAGCTCGAAAAGGCTAGTCCAACTGTAGATTTTTCTAACCTATCTTATCTCTCGGACTCGAGTCGATCGCAAAATCAGATGAACTGGAGATGGAGCTACATGGTCGTACTCGTACTCGTGATGCTCGCATGAGACGCTACTGTTCACAAGATCGAGCGAGCTACGAGGAGGGCGCGCGTGTGTCCAATCACCAGCATCAAATTCAAACAACGCGGTCACATTGAGGGAGAGGCAGGTGTGCCAGTACAAACCGCCATCGAAGCACGAGCCCATATGATTGGTCAGCCTCACACGACGTCCTTGGGCTTTAAATGAAAAAGAAATGGGATGAAATGTGCCAGTGCCCGGACTGGTCGATTCGATCGAGTAGCAGCAGTATGCTGTGGCCTGTGTGTGTTGCTGCTCCTGTCATCTCGTGCACTCGGAAGATCGGATCTTTTCTAACGGGACATGCGGCACGCCCGGACCGACCGGGACCGGAGGCTATCCGTTTTCTTGCAGTCCCGTTCGTTCGGTATGCGTAAAGCGACGGCCCGGCGCTGCCCGGTGCTGGGCCCAGGTGTCAGCCGTACAGGCTGCTAATAAATGGCTAGAGCAACAGGCAAACCGCACGGGCCTGTGGAGCCAGGTTTAAAGGAGAAGGCTCACATGTAAGATGTGTTTGATTGGAGAATGAGGTTGGATGAAAGATGGCCGTTATTTTTTTTGTGTTTGGTTAGAAGGCACGGTAAATAGGGCGGTTCAGGAAAGAGAATATTCCCGTTGGATGAGTGAATCCGGTGGATTTGTCCGAATGAAGTCATCCATGTGTTGGTTTGAATAATATGGTCTATTATGATTAGCTATAGTTGGTTTAATTTTTTATTACAAGTTTTAAATATTTTTTTCTAAACTGTTTATCTAATTTGGGATCCGATTTCATCATTATATTTATTACAATTAAAATTCTAAAATAAATAAGATTTTGAATGGTTATATTTTGATAAAAACATATGATAAATGGGTTTCTCACTAACTTTTGGCTTATCTCATCCACGCTATATCTCTCCAACCAAATAAAAAATTAGATTATTCTATACATACAAACCAAATAAAAAATTTAGATCGCCATATCCAACAAACATAAATGATCATATTTCATTTATGAATAACCATGAACCAAAACACATCCTAAATATTCTTGTTCCGTTGGTTTCCTGCGGCCTGGGATAGAAATGGTGGAATCTTCCATATCTCGGGCGTATGTATACGTACTTACGTGGATGGATAGATGGGTCATTCTGTCACCAACACGGAGATGTCCTCGTGCCCCAGTCGTAACATTCTCTGTTCTTAAAGGAAAAAAGCCCTTCGCCGTTCGTTAATTTGAGGACAACGGATTTAAAAGGATGACCATGGTAAGTAGTAGATTATTAGTTGTTCTTAAGGATTTTTAATGTGAGGTTAAGTACTAATTTTTATATACAAGGTTTGTGGAGTTGAACAAACCTGAGGGGATGTCATTTTTACTTCAATTGTGGTAGCTAGCAATTCAGTTGTGCACACCCTATGAACCATAAAAACCATCATCTTTTTCCTTGGAGCCTTGCTTATTAGATTTTATGATTTTGAGAAACAATGAATGTGGATATAATATGTGACGATTCTAACAGAGCCGGTCCGTAGTTTTGGTTGGCCCGTAACATAAACCTATATTGAGGTCTAACCGAGGCCCTATTAATATATATATATATATATTTGTATCAACTAAAATATAATATTCAACATATAGATCATATAATACTCTAAAGATAAAGATAATGAAAAGAGTACATAAAACCATAAATACTTACTTGTTACTTTATCTTAAATAACTTCTTCTAACACTCTGGGATACGAACTCATTGATTATAGTATTAAGATCAATCTCATCCAATAACTTTTTCTCAATACATATAGTCGCCAAATCATTTAGTCTTTCTTGAGTCATTGTGGACCTTAAATAGTTCTTCAATAATTTTAACTTTGAGAAGCTTCTTTCAGCCGACGCGATAGTCACAGGCACAGTAAATAAGATTCGATAAGCAATACAGACATTAGGATAACAATCCATATCTCTGACATGGTCGAAAATACCCATAGCAGCCAATTCTTCATCTGGTAAAGTGAACTTCAAAAGCCTTAATTTAGAAATAAATTCATGAACCTCCACATCAGATAATCCATCATGAGAGAAAATTTTTGCAAATTTAGTGCAACACTCTTCAAGTTCATTATCACTTAATGTCCTCAAGGTGCTTGAGCTCAATAAAAATTCAAATATATCTTTAAACACCATGAGCTCTTCAAATCTATTCTTCAAAGAAGTGATCGCCATATCGACTATAACCAAGAAATATTTAACTTCAAAAGCCTTTTCACCTTCTAGAATTTCATCTTGGCAATTAATTTCATCAAATTGTTTCTTCCTCACAGCACGACGTTTTATCGGAAAAGTTGGCTCTACACCCATTTCAACTGCAATACCTTTGGCAATAGTTAGACTAGAAGAAAACCCCCTCATTCCTATAATTCTCAAAGTATTGCATCATACCTTGTATCTGCTTCAAAGTAGTGTCTATGCACATGTCTGTCGACTGCAACTTCTTGCTCACTTTATTCACAGCAAATAAAATATCATGCCAAACAACCATACCAAGTAGAAATTCAAAATTGCCAAGAGCATCAAAAAGATTTTTTGCATCACTTTTATCCTTAGGTTCAATGTCAGAAGCATGACGTAACTCAGACAAAGCTGACCTTAACTCACTAGTTTGATATCTTATTGCTGTAACACTTTTGATCCGGCTCTCCCAACGAGTATTGGACAATGATTTCACAGTTAAACTAGGTACATGTTTAAGCAAAACATTCCACCTTTTTGTAGAACCAGCAAATAACACATATATACGTTGAACAATTCCAAAAAATGAAGTAGCTTTCCCACAAGATTTTGCCATATCACAAAGAGTAAGATTGAGACTATGACACACACATGGCATATACAATGCTCTTGGATTTATGTCAGTCAATCTCTTTTGCACCCCTTGGTGTTTGCCTTTCATGTTAGAACCATTGTAATAGCCTTGACCTCTTATATCATTGATATTTAGGTCGAATGATTCCACAGACTCAAGCAATACATTAAAAAGCCCCAAACCAGATGTATCATCTACTTTCAAGAACCCCAGAAAGTATTCCTCAATTTTTGTTTTCTCATCAGATAAATTCACACATCGAACTAACAAAGTCATTTGTTCTTGATGGCTGATATCAGGGGTACAATCTAGGATAATGGAGAAATACTTAGCCTCTTTGACAACCTTAATAATTGAGCTTGTGATATCAGCAGCCAAAAGAGATATCAATTCATTCTGAATTTTGTGACTAAGATAATGATAACGAAAATCTTTGTTCTGAATCTGTTTAAGGTGGTCTTGCATAACCAAATCAAATTCTGCAATCATCTCAACACAAGCTAAAAAATTGCCATTGCTATCATTGTAAAGCTGCTCACTACTTCCTCTAAAAGCCAAGTTGCGTTTGCTAAGAAATTTAATAACAACAACTATCCTTAATAAAACTTGTCTCATACGTTCTTTCTCTTTATTCATTTGCTGCTGGAAATCTCTATCAAGTGTTGCCTTTTTCTGCAATCTAGTTCTCAATTCATTCCACTTTTGCATGTTACGAATATGCTCCACACTATTTTCATGTTCTCTAAGCCTGACACTGTTATGCCTCCAATTTCCATACCCATCACTTGCAAAGAAACTCAAACTTGTGCTAGTACTAGTCTTAAAGATTTTACAACAGAAACAAAAAACCTTGTCAACGTGTTTCGAATAAACTAACCATTTTCTATCATGTACCTCTCCATTGCTTAATTTTCTAAAATAATGAGCATATGAAAAATGCCTTGAGTCAGCATCTCGAGGAAATTCAATATTTTCTTCTCTTAAAGGCACTTTCTCAACTAATATGTCTCTTTCTATATTATTAAGATTATCCCAATTACTTGGATCATAAATATTTGAAGTATAAGCCGGTTGCTGTTGCTCATTAATATCAGGAGATTGATTCTCAGAGCCACTTACATTGTTATCATCAATGTCGATGTTAACATTCTCTTCTTCATTCACATTAGTGGCTTCGTTCACAGCAACTATTGCCAATGCATCTGGATTCGTTGAAGTGGCGGTTGTGTTACTTCTGAAAAATTTATCAAGAGCTCCGCTCTGTGATTGTATTAACTCGTCCACGCGTCTCTTTCTTTTCCTTTTTTGGGCTCTAGATTCAAACTTCCTAGATGACATATTCTATAAGCACTGATAAAAAATAAATACACAACAATCAGATGGTGTAAGAGGAGACTAATTAGTAAGTACATAAGGATTAAATTAGTATTAGTTAAACTAATCAGTATCATACCGCTGCTGTGCTGGTCCACTACCGCTTGAGAAGGACGACCGGGTGCTTGAAGCTTCACTGTGGAAGGCCGAACCAATCAACCAAAGCAATTTGCTGCCTTGCGGTGCGGTTGCTGCCTTGCGTGCGGGTTGCGGGCTTGCGGCTGCGGGCGGCCGGCCCCGCAAACCAAACGACACGTCGACACCCACGGGGCCAAGCCACGCCGCGGCGATGGGGACTAGGAGTGGGAGTCGCCAGCAGAGACGGTGACCGGGGGAAGACGGAGTCGCAAACGGCGCGTGCGCGTGAAATTGAAACGTCGCGTGGAATACTCTGGAATTGGAAACGGCGCTCAAAAATTGGAAACGTCGCGTGGAGGCTGGAGTCGCGCGACTCGCGCCGAGGGCGGCCAGTAGGCCTCGCAAGAATTCGTGACTATATATGGGCCACATATGTTTGATTTTTTGAGGCCCTCCAGAATTGGAGGCCCGCTGCGGTGGCGCCGCCCATTATACATACGGGCCGGCCCTAGATTCTAATTAAGCTAGGAACGAAAACAGAATGAATTCGGACGAATAATGCTCATACCATACTTGTTTTTGTATTTTTTACCAGATACAGAAACAAATACGAATAGCTCGGATTACAGAAACAAATATGAATTATCTCGAATATGAATAAGGATCGAATATGATCGGATATGAATATGAAAACAAATATTTTCTCAAAACAAAAAACACCTCAACTTCTAATAAAAACAAACACCATCATATATAATTAACTCGTTTTATATAATAAGTTGATCATAGACTAAAAATGCTAATTAACTTTCACATTTACAAAAGTGTGATATAAATACATGTCTAACTGATATTATAATTTATAAAATATAAGTTAATTTATAAAGATATTAAATATTTAAATAATATTAATAATGTGGACTAGCGTTGTGAGATGGGTCATTATTAAAATCTAAAGGGGTAGATTGAAGGTCTAGAGTCAGAAAGAAATAGGATATGTCTTGTGCCTTCAGCGAATATCCGAATAGCACTATTCACCGGATATCCATATTATTATCCGTATTTGTAAGAAACTCTGACCATACTCGTATTCATATCCAAAAAAATATTTGTATTCATATCCGTATCTGGACTATCTGAGAATTCTTCGCTCCGAACGATATCCATATTTGTTTTTTCTCTGGAGCAGACGAAAACTATCAGCTTTGTTTCATCCCGAATTCGAGCAATCAAAACTAATTAAGTATTGGCAAAATTTGTTACAGGACACTCAAAGTTTGCGTTCTTTGCTAGAAGACGTCGCAAGAACGTGTTTTTGCAAAGACACCAAAAAAAGTAGTAATTAGTTGCTGGTCTCCCATGGTATTATTATATTATATATGGAGGAAATGGAGAGAAACGTTTGTTTTAGACAAGTTTGCCCATGGGCCTACTCGTCAGTCTCACATCTCTCTATATTTGTTCCTCTTCTTCCTCCTATTGCTATCTTCTTTCTCAAGGGAGGAGGTAGGTAGGGTGTTTGGCCACCCGTCAACGGAGGAGGAACGACGGCGGCAGAGTTCATCAGGCAACGGCGACTTCATCCAGTGGGACAATGGGCCGCGGCGGTGGTCATGTCGACGGTGGACAAAGCAGCGCCGGTGTTGGAGAGAGCAGCAGCGGGAGCGACGATCACGTTGACCACGGATCTAGGATGCAAGCAGATCCGACGATGACGGCGAGGTCCTGGAGAAGACGGTTGGGAAGCGGCTCGGTGCAGCGTGAGAAAATCTAGCAGCGGTGGCGAGCTTGTTGTGTTGGCGGCATCAGTAAGCACTGGGACATTTCCTCCTTGCATCAAATCCCTGCAGCTCCTGGAGTAGGGTTGCACCGGTCGTTTCCTCCTTGCTCTGATGGCGCAGCGGGGCAACCTAGGCATGGAAGCAAGCAGGTGCTCCTGCGAGCGGGCGAGAGGAAGAAGTGATGGTTGGGAGAGCGAGGTGTACGGTGGTGGAGAAAGGGGCATAATTGTACTTTCGCAGCTATTTCTCTCTCCATTTCATCAAAATATAATAAAATAACGCCACAAGTGTCCAACATCTTCACCACTTTTTGTGCCTTCCAGCAGAATTACGTTCTTATGGTGTCCACCAAGAAAGAGCGTAAAATTTGGATGTCATGTAGCAAATTTTACCTTAAGTATTTGTGCACATGTGATCAAAGTAGTGAAGTGATCACAAGACCATAGTCAAATTTGTCCAAATCTACAAAGCAAGGGCGGATCCAGTGAGCTGCACGGGTACGGCATGACATGTCCTAGGCCCAGCCCAACAAGAAAAATACCCCAGCCCAACAAGGAATAAAAATAAAAAAACAAAGAATCTTCACCTGACTCCAACTTGGTCTCTCCTGTGCGGCGCGCGGCGGCGTGTTCCCTCCCGATCCTAGGCCCGGCAGCGGCGCGGTGGCTTCCCGGCGATGGCGTGGCGGCTCCTGGTCCCGGCTCGCGGCTCGCTCTTCGATGCGGCGGCGCTGCGGGCCGGCTGCTTCGGCTTCTCTCTGTCCACGGAGCAGCGTCGTCCCCAGCCACCCCACGGGCAATGGCGTCGGCATCCTACTTCCCTCTGCGGGTAAGCACACACGTATGCACATACTCCCTTCTCATGCCTCTCTTCCCATACCTTCTCTCACCTTAACCCTTAGCTTCTCTTCTAGATCTGGAAAAAGCTTCTCTCTTCACCTAACCAGGCCTGCTCCAGGTAGCTAGCACATAGGTCATTAAATAAACCCTACCTTTTTAGTTGGCAAAATCCCTCTTTTATTTGTTAGCCACCCAGCCGGGCTCTTGCTCTTTTTTTTGTTAATGTGGCAAAAATCTCTAAACAGAGTGGATAGGATTTGTGATTTGGTTATGCATTTAGTTGGCAAAATCCCTAAACCCTAGGTCCATTATTTATGCATTATGCGATTTAGTTATAGGATTTGTGAACTATGAAGAAGAGGGATGAAGACATAGCTTCTATGTTCGGTTTGCATATGAATTTTTTGGTTCGGTACACCCCATGTAAAATCCTGGCTCCGCCCCTCTTACAAGGTGTAGTCAAATTTTTATTTCCAAAGTCATACATCCAATGTATTACTCTCATTAGTGACACAAGAAATACAAATTGACTTGTATCTCCCTAAAACTCTCTACAACTCTCTAGGCCTCTTTATTTAGACTTAGGTTTACTGTTTAGACTTAGATTTATTGGCTTAGATTTTTAAGTAAGCTTTTTTATATGATTTTATAAACAGGTGAATTTAAAATCCTAAATTTAGTGGTGGTGGTGTACTTCTACCTTACATAAGCAAAAAAAACTTCTTCAACTTAGCATTTTGCTTAATAGTATAAGTGTAGCTTATGACTTTTTAAAAAAACCAGACAAAAAGTTGTTTGCTTGTTTAAACATATATTTTTGGCTCATAAGCAACTTACGAGTCTAAACAAAAGGACCTAAGTATTTGTGTTCCTAGAAATCTTTTGTCATAATGAATTGGAACTAGTGAAGTGATAAAAGACCGGCAAAAAGTACGTGATCAAGAGGTTACTCCTAAGGTCATATTTTTCTAATTAAGATATAAATTTTATTTTGATTTTCTTTTCAAACCGTTAAACAATGTGATCCATGCGAAAACTTTTCATATAGATTGATGCTTTAAAATAGAAATAAATTCATGTTTTAAATTTATAATAATTAAAACTTAATTGATTATACATTAATGTTTTTTTCGGGTGCTAACTTCACATTCATCCTCCTCATGATCAAACGGGTCTTAGTACATTAATTCACTGCCATAAGAATTTAATCCTATTGTTCATGGATGTCATTGTGTATATTCTTAGTTAAATAGAAATATGATTATAAGTATGGGTCCGCTAGCTAAGATGATTGGGATCCAGTGGCATGTTGTGGCACAAAACGATTCATTCAGATTGGTCGACGCTTTGGAACATTGGAGTATCAGTTTGGCTTTTAAAAACTTGACTTTTCATCGCCAGCACGTGCCCTTACTTACAAATGGTTTCTGGTGCCATCACGGCACGCCGTTTCGCTGGCAAGACGGCGCAACGTGTCACACCGTGACGTCAGGTAGGGTCTCTTTTACTCTCTCTCAGGGTCTGTTTAGATCCATCGTCAAAATTTTATACCCTGTCACATCAAAAGTTTGGACACATAAATAAAGTATTTAATATGAACTAAAAAATAACTGATTGCACAGTTTACATGTAATTTACGAGACTAATCTTTTAAGCCTAATTAGACTATGATTTGACAATATTATGCTACAGTAAACTTGTGCTAATGATGGATTAATTAGTCTTAATAAATTCGTCTCGTCGTTTACAGACGAATTCTGTAATTTGTTTTTTTATTAGTCTATGTTTAATACTTCAAATGTATGTCCAAAGCATTGATGTGATATTTTGCCAAAAAATTTTCCTGGATCTAAACACACCCTCAGTAGCATATGTCACGGTCTCCGTTTGGTGTACGACTCGACCCATGTGGGGCTCATTCCACAGCTAGCCACAGGGGGAGATGCCGCTCAGGCCGACGGTGCCACTGCCATGTGGCGCCCGGTGCTCTTGCCGCCGCTCACGCACGCTCTCGGTATATACTGTCACAACTGATTTCATCCTTATCAAGCAGTTAATAAGCCACTATATTCACTCTATCACATCCTATTTGAACTATCACACCACATTTGGAGTTGTGGCGGTTAACCCCTCTATTGTATAAATATTCAATAATCAATGAACAAAGCACATGGATTCATTGTGTCATTCCATTCTCTTCATTATCAGTTCTAACACGTTATCACGCACGCATGCTTTTCTCCCTTTCAGAGTGAGACACCATTCACAAAGAAGAACAAGACAACAAGAGGAAGAAGAAGATTGTACGAGCATCGATCCGATGGATGAGGAAATATGCCTAGTGGACAGCGGTATCACTAACTCTATATTCAGGGGGATAAAATATTTCCAAACTCTCACAAAGAATAAAGGAAATATTTTAACAATCGCTGGACGCGATGCGGTAATAGTTGGCACGGTCGGGCCACTATTATGCTCCCTATGGGTACAACGCTAATAATTGAGGATGCATTATTGTATCCTGGCTCAACGTGTACCCTATTGAGTTATAGAGATATCCGTAAAAATGGGTTCCATATGAACACTCATGTGAACAATAATGAGGAATTTTTTCTCATTACAAAAAATCATGGATATGGCAGAGATACACTTGAAAAAAATTCCCTCACTCCCGTCAGGATTGTACTGTACGTACATAAAACCCGTATCACATGTTGCTTACAAAATAATTTTCCAGAATGTTAACACATTCCAAACTTGGCATAATCGTCTTGGTCATCCTGGCATAAGAATGATGAGGAAAATTATCAACAATTATGTTGGTTATACATTAAGTAATTTAAAATTTTTCCAATCCTCAGATTTTGTGTGCACCGCATGTGCCACAGGAAAACTAATTTTGAGACCCTCTTACCTCAAAATTCATACCGAACCTCTAAAGTTCCTTGAACGCATTCAAGGAGATATATCTGGTCCCATTCAACCATTGTCTGGACCATTCAGGTATTTCATGGTTCTCATAGACGCATGTACTAGATGGTCTCATGTGAGCCTTCTCTCCACAAGGAACCATACATTTGCTAAAATTGTTGCACAAGTTATTAAACTTAAAGCACAATATCCTGAACATCAGATCTGCTCTATCTGAATGGATAATGCTGCTGAATTTTTCTCGCGTGTCTTCAATAATTATTGCATGGCATTAGGGATTCAAGTTCATCATTCGGTCCCATATGTCCATACTCAAAATGGGTTGGCAGAATCTCTCTTCAAGAGAGTTAAACTTATTGCAAGACCGTTACTATAGAATTGCAGTCTACCAACAACTTGTAGGGGTCACGTAGTCTTACACGCTGCTGACTTGATTCAATTATGTCAACCTGCGTATCATGAAACCTCCCCGTTGCAACTTGCACGTGGAAATACACCAAATATTTCCCATCTGCAGAAGTTCGGTTGCGCTGTATACGTACCGATCCCACCACCGCAGTGCACATCAATGGGCCCACAGAGGGAAATGGGGATCTACGTGAGATATCAATCTCCGTCGATCATTAAATACTTGGAACCCCTTACAGGGGATGTATTTACTGCTCGGTATGCTGATTGTATCTTCAATGAAGATCATTTCCCGGCATTAGAGTGAGAAACTGAAAACCACAAACAATGCCAGGAAATTAATTGGAATGCCACAGACATTTCCAATCAAGATCCACTGTCACGCCCAGAAATTTAGCCAAATTTTCAGACTATTTTGTGTATTAAATTTCTGTCCAGGAATCAGCCAGGGTACACAAAATGACAAATCAATAAACATATCCAAAATGTAAATAAAGCGTAAGATACTTACAGAAGAGACATTTAGTCCTCACACCCGAAAGAAAGCAGCAACAGCAGAAAAAGGTGATCCTAGCGAGGCTTCAGCTCCACTCCATAGGAAAACTCAACTGGGGTCTAAGCCTAGATCTTCTAACACCATCTTCGACTCAGAAGCACTACACTTCTGAAAGGGGGAAATAACAAGGCTGAGTACAACCACCGTACTCAACAAGCCATACGGAGAAATGCGGACGTGCAAGAGGAGACAAGAGTGGCTTGGGCTATTTTGCATAAATACGGTTGTAAACCTTTCTAGTTTAAAACAGGAAAAAGGTTAATTAATTAAATCAGGATTAACCTTCCACTAAACAACGTTATCTCCACGTTGAACAAGCCCAACCAAACCACCCGAACTAGTCCAGTTCCATTAGGTCAAATTATTTTAGATGGGACTAATCATGGTGAATCTGGTTGATCACCCATAACCGCAGGCATGGCTATCCAAATAGTTTTACTCTGGCCAGAGATGTACAACTGTACCCATAAGACACGATCCACCGTATGTCACCATGCCATGCCTGACACGTTACCATGCGAGTGATTGTGACAAGACCCTTCGCATAACTCCCCCTGACCAAGCGACATCACACTAAGGTTTCGCCCTACCCTTATGCCAGGGTAGGCAGCCCCTCTGGTGCCTAGGTGAATCCGGCAGCCGCATAGACCTTGCCTGGTCCATCCGAACTCCATCACGCCCACCCTTGCCTGGATGTGTCGGCCAGGGAAAAGCTACACTACAAGTCCAACCGTTGCCCAGGCTGGCTTGTGGTAAGTACTGTAAGTCTTCCAGGGTTTCCCATGAATCGGTCCTTAATTACCATGGGTGCGACAAGCAAAACCATACACCCACAGCCCACCATTGGGTCATATTTTAATTAACCATGAACCTTTGCCAAGGTATCTCCGGTTTGAGACCGTCATTTCATGTGACTATCATCTAGTAGTGTAGTTCTTCCATTAGGTGAGCTAGCAAAAGGGGCGGTGCCGACACACAGGCCCCACGAGTCAGCGACACTGAGGGACGATCCACTGTGGACCAAGTCCAAGGAGGCAAGGTCGTAAATGGGAAGGGGAGGTGGACTGGACTTTTTGGGGTTAGGCCAAGGAGGAAAAGAGGACTTTTAGGGATGAAGAATTTCTATGGGCTATTGGCCGAAGAGGGGAGGGAGAAGATCTGGGCTTTCCTTTTTAGGGAGGAAGGATGGACTTTAGTGGAGAAGGAAGCCTATGGGCCGACGGCCCAAAGTGGAGAGAGAGAAGAAGGGAATAAAGGGAGGTCAATTAGACTTTGCGCATACAAGGGGCCGGTCTGGGCCGAAGAGGGGAGGGGAAAAGGGGAGAGAGAGGCCTAGAGGGACGTGAAATAGACTTTTTTCAGGGGAGTGAGAACAAATGGGCCGCACGGGGGAGGGCGGCCCGGGAAGGGGAAATGGGCCGGCCTCAAGGCCGGTCCGACCGGACGACTGAGCCAAGCCGGGACCGATGGATCGACCGGCTCGGCATGGCCGATCGTTGTGCGGCGGCACACCGTCACCGAAGGCGACCGATGGCGCGAGATGGGGTGACGGCGGCGCGGCGAGCGACACAGCGGTGGCGCATGGGCTCGGACGAAGAAACGGGCGACATGTGTGCACGCGACGAGGCACGACAGCTTGGACGGCGGTGCGGCGACAGCGCGTACGGCGACACACTGGCTCGGGCTGCCACCGATGAGCGCGGGAGAGGCGAACGGTGCGGCGAGGGGCGACGGTGGCACCCGGATGCGCACGTGGGCGAGCGACCGGAGAGGCGCTACCGACGGTGGGGAAGAGAGGAAAAGATGGGTGGGAGAGAGAGAGAGAGATTGCTCACTGGGGTAGGCCGGACACGGGGAAGGCAATGGCGACCGACGCGATTCCGGCGACCGCGATTTGGGAAAAACGATGGCCGGGGAACGGAATGATGTGGCGAAGCTGGCGGTGTGGCGGTTTAGCGCGGAGCGGCGGAGATTGCGAATTGCACGGCCGAAGGCGAATTGAGGCGATGGCGGCTCGGTATCGCGGTGGGGGTGGTGTTCCGGCGGCGTTTGGAGGAAAAGAAGGGGCAGCCGAGGTTCGGGGTGAGGTGGCGAAGCCGATGACGCGTGCGGAGAGGTGCGGCAGCGGCTAGGCCGGCCGTGGAAGGCTGCCGGACGCGGCCGGAGAGCGGCGGCGGTGCGGGTTCACGCGGGGAGAGAGTTCGGGATCGCGGGAAGAGCGCGGGAGTTGGGGAAATCAAGAGGGGAGCTCGGGGATGCTTCTTATAGATGTGGGATGCGGCGGGGAGGCCGGGAAACACGTCGATTTTGCGGCGAGGTGGGCGGCCGACGTGGGTTGGACCCGGCTGGGCGAGAGGGGCGGTTGGCGCCGAATTTTGCGGGGAGTGGGGGAGGAGGCGCGATAAGGAATGGCGGCATCATGGGCATGAGCTGCCCGCCCACGCGCGCGTGCGAAGAGTGCGGCAGTCGTGGCGCAAAAACAACGGCCGGTGGTTTTCGGCCCAGGGTGGTGGGAGGTAGAAGGAAGAGCGGACAAGTGGGGCGCATGGTCCCACCTGTCGGCGAAGGGAATGAGAGGGAGCTGAGCCGGGGAGGTGAAGTAGACTTTTGCCAAGGAAGCGGGCCGGTGGACTGGACCGGACCGAGTGTTGATGAGAAATTTCTCTCACGCGCTGGCCTGGGAGATCTGCTTAGCTCCAGTGCAGGTCCGTCCTTAGATACCTGTGATGAACTAGGCGTGCCAATTATTTTGATCTGCTAACCAATAAGAAATAAACAAATACTTGCATTAAGGTTAAAGTTAGATCCTACCGGATCGGCTCAGGGAACCAACTTTCATATAATTGCTATCCCGAAGCGTATTTAAACTAAGTGACTGGGAAAGATCGGCTGTGCCGAGATAGTATAAGTCACTTAATCTAAATATACCCCAGGATAATAAATATATGTATTTATAACCTAGCCGATGTTGTAGCTCTAACGTGAATCGGCTAATACTCTGATACATCTTATGAAAAGATACCGATCTAACCTAAATGCACTAAACCTAAATCAATCGGTTGTCGGCTAATGCCAACAGATTGATACCGGCTTAAAGCATTTAATCAGATCGAGATCTTAATATAAGAGGCAGTTTTAATATATCTAATAGTAAATGACACTAAAAGATTATTAGAACAGGTAAGGTTGGCTAAAACCCCAGCGCTGTCTTTACAAGTAGACATCTAATCAAATAGTTATAAATACTTCTAAAAGCGACTTAACAAATCACAGATGATGCAACATTAAGTACAAAAAGATAGTATTAGATCTATATAGATCGATGTAAACCCCTCAAGACGGTAGATACAACATATAACCTAGTCTAACATCTAGATCTAGCTCTATTGGCTGCTGTCTCCCGAGAGAAACGAGCCGACAGCGAGATAGATCTAGACATTGTTCTAGATTATATGCCATATATGATAACTTGTGTGGTCTACAACATCAAACCTAGAGTGTCATGATGATGCAAGCACTAGATTCAACGGAATAAACCACTAACGACGAGAATTTACCTTGTTCGAGGATCGAATCAATGCAACCCGAAGCCGGATCAAGAACTCGTCTAAAAGAAAATAGGAGGCGATGCGCCGAAGTTGTATTGATGTGTATTGATTTTACAAGAGATCTCGGGTCCTATTAATACCCAAGTACAACAAAGTCCGTGTAGAACACGGTTTCTATCTAATCTACTATTTAAAATACGACATCATCTTGGGATACAGCCCCAATGACGTATCACAGGAGGAAATCTAAACAAGTTCCTATTTTACAAATACAATTGCCGTTACAGGACTCTATCCATAGATGGCAATATCTTAACGAACATTTAGGAACCGAATCTTCTTTCTATCTTCAATCTTCTTTATCGGAAATGGTTCCATCTCCCTCTCTGAATCAGAATTGGCTATCGGCTATCCTTGTTCGATTCGGCCTCAGTCGATTGGTCTTCCAGCCGATTTGATCGTGGCCGATGCAGCCTCTGTTTTCTCCGCAGATCATTTTCCAATCCGATTCCACTTCAGCTTTAGCCTTGAACTCAGAGATTTGATTACCAAATTTGGTCGTTAACACATGCCCCCCAAGTTCGTGATAAGATAATATCGCCGATTTGCCACTTTTCAAATTCCCGCGCAACTCCCGTCCGATTCTGTCTCGGCTGTCAAGAAATCTCTTTAAATAGCACCTGCCTTACGCCGAAACGAGCCACGCTATTATTTCCATCTCTCAAACCCTAGCCAAAAAAACTCTTCATCTCCTCGGCGACATCGTCGGACCCGAAGCGCGACATCACCAACAAACCCTTTCCACGACGATGATCCCGCTCATCAAGGGCGTCCTCAAGCACTCATTCCGACGCGGCCCAAGCGGAATACCCAGAGGTAAGTTTCATCGGCTACCGCCCTTTACTCCTTGCAATTTGGCTTTCATCTTTTGTAATATTGTTTTTCCATCCTTTAAATCGCAGCATCTCACCCACCAAATTGCCATCACAGACCTCGCTAGCCCTAATCAGTTCTTGTTAGGGCCGATCGGCAACGTAGACCCTAGCGAGTTTATTAATGCTTAAATGAACCGAATCCCCTTCAGATTTTCCACTCCTGATCTAGCCCACTGGTCTGGTACCTTCAAGTCTTGGCCCTCAACAGATAAATCTTGGCCAGCTTGGTATTCACGGATGTCAGCTAGGCAGCAAACCCACTGGACTGAAATAGGCATAAGCCAATGCCTAGCCCTGACGATAGCCGATATATCAAAGGATGAACCCCTCTTATCGGTTGTCACCTACTTCTGGTCGGACACGCTAAATGCGTTCCTTTTCAGGCAAGGACCGATGACACCAACACTTTTGGACATAGTGATGATCACAGGACGGGATATAACATCCACAGTTGACCTAGTCGGCCTCAACATCAAGTGCTCCCACAATTTTAAGACCAAAAGCATAGGGGGCTGGAGCGGCTTCATATCAATGAACATGAAAGACGGCCCAATTTCTGAGAGAGAACACACTGCTTTCCTTTTAATGTGGCTGGAAAAATATGTTTTCTGCGGATCGAGCTGCGGGCCGACTAGCAACTAGCAGCACATAGCCGAAGCCTTGGTGAGCAAAAAACAAGTCCCTTTGGAAAAATACCTGCTTGGCTATCTATACCAAATGTTAAGTAATGCATCGGCTCGGCTAGCTTCTAAACAAGCCATCAACACAGGAGGACCCTGGTGGCTGCTGCAGTTGTGGCTAAACCTTCACCTCTATCGGGTTGCAGAAAGGTCGACCCCATTGGAGGCCGATTTTCCTTTAATCGAGCCAAGATTCAAAGATGATGAAGAAGTGACCACCCGCCGATGCCTGTTATATGGGGAAGCAGCAGCAACCTATCCTGGATCCAAGTTAACAGCCGAACACTTCAAAAACTGGTTCGGCAACCTGTACAGCGGCTTCCCAAGCAGCTCAAGGATATGGTTTGCTTACGAAGATTTTGATAGATTCAAACTCCCAGATGATCTTCGGCTGGATGAGCTCAACTCCGAGGGATATGAAAAACCAAGGGAAATCTATATGTCGGCTATCACACCTTGTATCCTCCTTGTCGGCATCTAGCAAGGGCGCAATATTCAAAAATCTTATGAGTTCTACCATTCAATGGTGTCCGCAAGACAACTTGGCATGGGTCAGCTGTCGATCGGCCTCTACTACTCAGACAAGATCCAATCTAGAGGCAAGATCGAGGGAGATATCATGATGAATCGGCTGCTCAGCTTTCCTGGCCCCCCTCTTGGCAGTATTGACAACATTGATCTGGCGGTGACAAGGACAACCATCTTCAGCCGATGGTGGAATGAACGGAAGCGATATTTGTTCCATCAATCGGCCTCGATGTACTTGACCATCATTGACCCGGAGATGACCCCATCGGTAAGTATCTCTCTTTTTCTTTGTCCTAGCTTTCTTCGGCCACTTCTTGTATTATTGACTAATCATGCCTTATTCCTTTGCAGACGACCGATACCTCCCCTCCACACACAAGTAATACGGGGGTGGCAATCCTTTATGCCCCTGGCGTGCTATCCGGCAGCTGCGGGCTAGCCAAATCCATCATCGGCTTCCACGCGCTGAAGGTGGCCACACTACTTCACGACCAAACCCGTGCACCATTGCATCGGCTAAAAAGGGCGACGCCATCGGCTGCTGCTACTCCAACTGCAGAGAAAAGAAAACAGGCTTCAAAGAAGCCGAAAATAGCTCCAGCCGACGACTTGCCCCCAATCGACCCGGATGTGGATGCGGCCCTTGAAGAAGAAGTTAGGGACGAGGAAATGGAGCAAGCCTTCAATGCTGCCATGGCCCAAACGAGCTCTTCGGACAAGTATGCTTGGACTCCATCGGCTGAGCAGACCACCACATGAACTCCAAGCCCTCCGAAACACGTCCCTCGCTCCCAGCCAGTAAGCGCTTCTCATCGTTTAGTCTCATCTTTTCGATTATGATTCATTGGCTTTCTGTGTCTGTAGGCAAAGAAACTGGCCGCCAAGAAGAAGACGACTCCTCCTCCTTCAGGTAAGTTCTGCTGCCCTTCATTTCCTTCCTACTAGCACAGCCGATTTTGAACTTGCAATCTTTTCAGCCTCCTCGTGCTCCAACACCTGCCCCCCATGCATCAAGCGAGCCGACGCCGACGGCCGCAGGTGATGATGACGTCGAGGATGTGGCTACCTCAGTCCCAGCCATCCGAGTAAGTTCTGTTTAACTTTATAAATTGGCTCATCAATTTTATCGGCTCTCCTAACCATCTCCTAACTTGCAGTTGTAGCCGATCTCCTGGATTTCGACCTCTCCGAATTTCTTGATCCTGATGAGGGCACCGACAAGGCCATGGTGGTGTCGGATGAGGAGCTACAGACAACCTTGTCGGACATAGCCAAACGACTGGAGTGCTCCCTCGACTTCCTGGTCACCGATTGCGGCTCGATCCGCAGTCGGTTAGAGGACATCCAAGATCGGCTGCCGGACCAGCTGGCTGACATTATTGCCCCGGCCACATTTATGGAGGCGCATCGGCACAAACTTGAATGAGGTAGACAGAGAATAGCCGATCGCCGTGAAAACCAAGCATTGGAGGCCACCATCAAGGCCAGTCAACAAGAAATTACTATCGAAAAGGCTAAGTTTGACGCTTTGAAGACCGAGCCGATTTCTGAACTTGATCGGCTTCGTAAGCGTCGAGAGGAGCTGATAGCCGAACTCACCAACATTGAAGTCGATATCGTGGCCAAGGAACAACGCGTGGCCGGCCTGCCGAGGGAGATCGAGGACCAGCGAGCGAAGATTAAGGCGGCCGTGTCATATCTGTCCGACATGGCCAGGGCGATGAAGCCGATCCCGGGAAACGACGCGGCCGATGCGAAGGCCATTGAAGAAATAGACGGGATCCGTTGTAGGGCAACATCTGCCATCAATGACTTCCTCTCGCGCTGAACTTACTTGTAATAGCTGGCTAGGCATTCTTGTACTTAAACTTTTGTGTGTTTTGTGATCGGCTAAAGCATCTTCTATAATCGGCTAGTCGCAACTCAATCCCTATTTAATGTATGCTTGTCGATTACTTCAAACTTACTTGATGATGATTACTTCAAACTTACTTGAAAGCTTCAAAAAATGTTTGAAAAAAAATTCAAAACTCGCCCTGCCTGCTTGATGTCATGTTATGTCGTGTATGCCCCCTAATTTTGTTGACGGTGTTCCCAGTGTTAACAAAATTATCAAATCAAAACATCCTGTAGCTGTCGGCGAGGCTGAGCCGACGTATAAAAATTAGGGGAAAAAACTTGGCGTAAAACGCCCTAAAGGCGATGCGTGTTTTACAACACATTGGCTAACACGAATCGGCACAACCATAGCCGAATCATGAGTTGATCTATACACTTGGGTAATAGTTCTTTAAATATTTGCCGTTCAGAGCCCTCCCAAACACTTCTCCATCCAAACCCTCTAGCATATAAGCTCCTTTAGAGACGTATTTGGGGATCTTGAACGACCCTTCCCAATTTGGTGAGCATTTGCCAAACTTATTGTCTCTTGACCCGATCAGCAATATCAAATTCCAAACGAGTTCGCCCTCTTCGAACGACTTAGGGACAACCTTCTCGTTATAATGGCGGGCTACTCGTTCCTTATCCTTTGTTACTTTTTCCAAGGCCCTCATCCGTGACAACACCAAATCTTTCGACTCATCTACCATGAGGTTGTAGTAATCATCGGCTGTAAGCTGATCTTGTAACTGAATTCTTCTAGAGCCGATGATATTTTCCCATGGTAAGACAGCTTCGTGCCCATAGACTAGTTTATACGGAGGAACTTGGATAGATCCGTGGCAAGCCATCCGATAGGCCCAAAGTGATTCGGCTAATCGGCTATGCCATTGCTTGGGATATTTAGAAATCTTCCTCTTTATCAGCTTAATCAAACTCTTGTTTGAAGCCTCTACTTGCCCGTTGGCCTGAGCATAATACGGCGAAGAATTGAGTAGCTTGATTCCCATGCCGTCGGCAAACTGAACAAACTCATCCGATACGAATATAGATTCCTAATCTGTTGTTATTGTTTGAGGGACGTCGAATCGGTACACGATGTGTTCTTTAACAAACTCAATTGCGTCCTTTGAATCAACCTTCTTTAGAGGATTTGCTTCCACCCACTTTGTGAAATAATCTGTTGCCACCAGTATAAATTTATGTCCCTTACTTGAGGGTGGATTGATCTGGCCGATCATGTCTATTCCCCAACCTCTGAACGGCCAAGGCTTTATTATTGGGTTCATAGCCGATGCTGGTGCCCTTTGTGCTCCGATTTTCTGACAATCCTGGCAGCCCTTGTAGTACTTGAAACAATCTTCCAGCATCGTTGGCCAAAAATACCCTGCTCTCCGCAATATCCACTTCATCTTATGAGCCGATTGGTGCGTGCCACAGATCCCTTCATGCACTTCTCCGATAGCCACCTTGGCTTGATCGGCACTGAGACACTTGAGTAGCACGCCATCAATTGTCCGATAGTATACATATCCATCGAGCAGGACATATCTTAAAGCCTTGTAGCGCAATTTCCTTGAAGCCAACTGGGAAGGGTTCTGTAAATAACTGTAGACTTCAAACCTCGAGTCGTCGGCTGTTATGGTGGCAATCTCTATCTTAATATCTTTTGTCATCGGCTTGTAACCCGATGCTCCTTGAGCTAAATTATTGGCTTTTGCATTCTGCTCCCTGGGGATATGCTTCAATGTAACTAGCCAAAAAGTTGTCCATCAATTCTCAGCATCGTTGATAGTAGACCATCAGCGCGTCATTTTTGCACTAATATTCTCCCGACAACTGGCTGATGACCAACAGTGAATCCCCCATGATTTCGTCGATGTCAGCTTCGACTTCCTCGAGAAGATGCAATCCTTTGAGCACTGCCTCGTATTCAGCTTGGTTGTTTGTGGTGTGGGGATCGATTGAGAATGCGAATTCAAAACTTGGCCCCCTTGGGGATATAATTACCAAGCCGATACCGCATCCACTCGTGCAAACCGAGCCATCGAACGTCAAAGTCCAAGGCATAATTTCCACCGAGCCGATTGAATCATTTCTGTGTTCCACTATAAAATCGGCTCTAGTTTGTCCTTTAACTATCTTGGATGCCTGGTATCTTAAATCAAACTCTGTGTTAACGACCAAATTGGGTAACCAAATCCCTAAGTTCAAGGTCGAATTTGAAGCGAAGTTGGATCGGGAGAATGATTTGCGGAGAAACAGAGGCCGCATCGGCTACGATCGAGTTGGCTGTGAAAAGATCGGTTATAAGGTTAGTCGGCTGAGGTTGGGTCGGACAAGGATAGCCGATAGCCGATGCTGAGTCAGAGGAGGGGATAAAACAGTTCAGCCGACAATTGTTCCATCTTCACAGGCACGATGTTGTCCTGAGAAACGCTGGGGCTCTTGAGATCGACCATCTTATCAGCTGCGTCGATGCGTCCTAGCCGAGTTGACAGAGATAGTCCCACCGGGCGTGCCAAGAAGCGTGTTGACGAGAAATTTCTCTCACGCGATGGCCTGGGAGATCTGCTTAACTCCAGTACAGGTCCTTCTTGGATACCTATGCTGTACAAGGCGTGCCAGTTGGTTTGATCTGTTAACCAACAAGAAAAATAGAGATATATGCGTTAAGTGTTAAGTTAGATCCTACTGGATCGGCTGCAAGAGTCAATTTACACATATATGCTATCCCGAAGTGTATTTAAACCAAGTGACTAGAATAGATCAGCTGCGCTGAGATAGTATTAACCACTTAATCCAAATATACAATGGGATAATAAATATATGCTTTAACAATCTAGCCAATGTCGTAAGTCCAACTGTGAATCGACTAATACTCTAATTCATCTTATGAAAAGATATTGATCTAAGCTAAATGCGCTAAACCTAGATCAGTCGGCTGTCGGCTATAGCTGACAAAGTGATTCTGGCTTAGGGCATTTAACTAGAGCAAGATCTTAATATAAGAGGCGATTTTAATAAGATAACAAATATATCAAAAGAATATTAAAATAGATAAGACCGGCTGAAACCCCAGTGCTGTCTCTAAACATATACAATTAGCCGAATAGATCATAAAAGCTCTAAAAACGACTTAATTGATCAATACTGATGCAACATTAAGTATAAAAAGAACGATCTGATCTACTGTAGTTGATGTAAATACCTCGAGACGGTGGATATCGCATATAACCTAGGCCAACCTTTATATCTAGCTCTATCGGCTGCCGACTCTTGACAGAAACGAGCCGATGTCAAGACAGATCTAAATATTGTTCTAGATTATATGTGATATATGATAACTAGCGCAGCATAAATCATCGAACTTAGAGTGTCATAGCGGTGGAAGCACTAAATTCGACGAGATACACCACTAATGACAAACATTTACCTTAATTCAGGGATCGAAACGATGCAGCCTGAAGCCGGATCAGTTGTTCGTCTGAAGAAAAAGGAGGCGATGCGCCGAAGGTTGTATTAATTGTATGTGTGTTTTACAAGGATCTCGGGTCCTATTTATACCCAAGAATAAGATTATCTGTACAGACCCTGAACTCTATCTAAACTACTATTTAAAATACGACAATATCCCGGGATAAGGACCCATGCCGCATTACAATAAACAGTCTAAACAAATTCCTAATTTACAGATACAATTGCCGTTACAAGACTCTATCCATAGATGGCAATATTTTTTAACGCGCAATTTGGAAACCAAGTCTTCTATTTATCTTTAACCACTTTCATCGGAAACAGTTTTATCCCCTCCTCTGACTCAACATCGGCTATCGGCTATCCTTGTCCGACCCAACCTCAGCCGACTGACCTTATAACCGATCTTTTCACAGTCGACTCGATCGTAGCTGATGCGGCCTCTGTTTCTCCACAAATCATTCTCCCGATCCAACTCCGCTTCAAATTTGACCTTGAACTTAGGGATTTGGTTACCAAATTTGGTCGTTAACACTCTGTTAAGGCAAAAATCCATTTTCCAACTCGTCCTTTTAACACTGGAGCCGATAGCATATATTTAACTACATCGGCTTTGCATATTATTGTGCACTCATTGGACAACAAATAATGCCTTAACTTGGTACATGAAAAATACAGGCAAAGGCACAATTTCTCCACTGGTGAATACCTTGTTTCTGCATCCAATAGCCATCGGCTGAGATAAAAGATGGCTTTTTCCTTTCCTTCGACCTCTTGGATCAAGACTGAGCCGATTGACTTGTCGTCGGCTGATAGATATAACTTTAATGGTATTCCTTTTTGTGGAGAAATTAGAACTGGAGGTGAGCTTAAATAATTTTTGATATTGTCCAATGTTTTCTGTTGCTCTGCCCCCAAGTGAATGCTTGATCGGCCTTCAGCCGAAGCAATGGCGTGAACGGCTCCATATTTTTCGAAAGATTGGCTATGAATCGCCTGATGAAGTTGATTTTGCCGATCAGAGATTGCAGTTGCTTCTTGTCCTTCGGAGATTGTATTGTCTTGATAACATTGATGCTCCTTGGTGTAACTTCGATCCCTCTCTCATGAACAAGAAACCCTAAAAATTGCCCGGCCGACACGCCGAACGCGCACTTTAATGGATTCATCTTAAGGCCATATTTCTTTGTTCGCTCCAAAACCTATATAAGATCGGCTATGAGATTTTTTGCTTCCCTGGATTTGACAATGACATCATCAATATAAATCTCTACCAGGGAGCTGATCATATCATGAAAAATATAATTCATGGCCCTTTGATAAGTTGCTCCAACATTCTTCAACCCAAATGTCATGACAACCCATTCATACAAGCCGATTGCTCCTGGGCATCTGAAAGCAGTCTTGTGAATGTCTTCCTTGGCCATAAAAACCTGCATTACCATCCATGAAACTTATTATCTTGTGGCCGGAAGCAGCATTCACTAGTAAATCGGCTATGGGCATTGGGTACTCGTCCTTAGGGGTGGCCTTGTTTAAGTCCCTGAGGTCGATACACACCCTAAGTTTACCATTCTTTTTTATTACTGGAACAATATTCGAGACCCACTTGGCATATCGGCAGGGCCGAATGAATCCGACGTCATATAGCCGAGTGATTTCGGCTTTGATTGCATCATACATATCGGCCTTAAATCTCCTAGGAGACTATTAGAATGGCCGATAGCCCGGCTTGAAAGGCAGCCGATGCACAACAATAGATGGGCTAAGACCAGGCATCTCGAAATACTCCCAAGCAAAGTAATCTTTATATTCCTTTAATAAATCAATAAGCTGGGATCTACAATGACAAGAAAATTTTTTACTAATATATGTCAGCCTAGGCCTATCTCCAGAGCCGATATCTATTTCTTCTAGCTCGTCGGCCGACATAAATCCTTGCCCAAGCTTGCCATCGTCGTCGTCCACGGTGTCCTTGCCGTAGACGCTCGAGCCCTCCACGACGCCCTCAAAGTAATAATTAGGGCTCTTCGTCTCCAATAGGCTGTATGGCAAAATCGGACACCTTTAGAAAATCGGCTTGCCAAACTTTGCCGGACAGACAATCAATACCGTCGATTTTTCAAAGTGGCAAATCAGCGTTAGCAACGCTCACTGACCTGTCGGTTGGCACGATTTCAACCTTGTCGCCTTGCTATTGGATCAAACTTTGATGCATTGTGGAAGGGATGCAGCAGTTTGCATTAATCCAGTCCTTCCCAAGTAGCAGACTGTAAGATCCCTTCCCAGTCGATGACAAAGAATGTTGTGGGCACGGTTTCCGCCGACGGTCGCCTCGACATTAAGCACACCCTTGGCCTCGATGGATTGCCGCCGAAGTCTTTAAGCACCATGTTTGTCTTGATTAGATCTTTGGCTCCATTGCCCAGCTTGCGAAAAGTGGCGTAAGGCATGAGATTGACTGCAGCCCCCCCATCGACCAGCAATTTGGACATCGGCTGTCACGCCCAGAAATTCAGACCCGAATTTCCGAAGCTATATGTGTATTAAAATCCCTATCCAGGACCAGCCAGGGTACACATACGATAATTGTTGATATTACAGTTCCACGTCCTAGAAACATTACAGAAAGATTACAAAAGAGCAGCGAAAAAAGGTAAAAGGGGCCTAAGCCTAAGCTTGACTCTGGCCACGTGGGCTTCAACCATTCCACAGGCATTTTTCAGAGTGCAGGACAAAGCCTACTCAACTTCGTCTTCTTCTTCAGCTTCTTGCTCAGGTTCTGGTGAAGAGGCAAGGATGTGTACTTCCACGTACTCAGCAAGTCACACCGAAGGGGGAGAGAATAAATGCATGGAAGACAAGGGTTTGGCTAAGGTTTGTTTTTGCTCAAACAGCAAGGGTTTTCCAAACAATAGAAATTTTGAGCACAATCAAAACAATAGTAATTTAAGTAATTAAGACATTTTGAATCCAACATTGTCCAACGTTATCCCCAGGTTGCGACAGGCCCAACCCATCCACCTATAATAGTCATGTTCCATTAATCAGGGTTTAATAGTGTGAGACTAATCACGGTGAGTTCGGTTGATCGCCCAATTACCGCGGGCACGGCTATTCGAATAGTTTTACTCTGATCAGAGGGGTGCAACTGTACGCACAAGACACAGCCCCATGACACGGACTCCCGTGCACCGAAATACCACCACGGTACCCCGAAAAGGAAACTGTGATAGGACCTTTCGTATAACCCCCCGCTAACCAAGCGAACCCCACCTAGGTTTCGCCCCCACTCCCGGACCCTGAGACGTGGGCAGCCCCCCGAGTGCCTTAGTGAATCCAGCAGCCTAGCAACCCTTATACCGGGGCCGACTGAAACTCCATCTCGCTCACCCTTGCCGATGGGTTCGTCAGCTAGAAGAGACTACACTACGGGACCCACCTTACCCATTTTGGCTTGTGGTTTGCACGGTTATTCTCCCGAGGTTTCCCGTGAACCAGTCCTTAATTGCCATGGGCGCCACTAACCAAAACCATAGCGTCCACAGCCCACCATTTGTCATATTTTAGTTATTAGTCCGGTTTACCAAGTTCTTCAATTATTATTCTTCCGAACAGATGTACAGGAGATGCATATTAAGTGAGAATGACCCATTTAGTGAGCTAGTGAATCAAAGCCAGGCTAAGCATAACCTAGTCTTGAATCTAATCATATTATTTTCCCAAGTTTAATCAAAGGATTTGGAGTGTCAAACCTAAGGCACAAACTAAATATACGGTGTACTATTTCCCATGAAATGACATTATAAAATACAGGCAATTTAATAAAGTAAAACCGGTGTTTTAGCAAAGTGAGAGCAATATGATCAATAATATAGCATGACTTGCCTTGCTCTTCGACTTGGGGAACTTCTGCAACAACTTTGAAGTAAACCGGGTCGGCGGAACTATCGGGATCTACACGGCAAACAAGCAATTCAACAAAACATACTAAAAAGCTACTGAAACAGAGAACAAAACTATTTTTAATGGATTCTTGGCATTTTTATGAATTTAATGAAATTTGAATGCGCTAAAACGGAGGTCGGATTGAAAAGATATGATTTTTAGAAGCTTTCTCGGTGTTTTTACTAAAACAGAAAAATCCTTAATTGGTTTATTACGCAATAAAGCCCGGGAGGCGTCAGCGGCTAGCGCTGACATCAGCAGCCGAGGGCTGACATCAACAGTCCACGGGAGCACCGGTCCACGGTGGGCCGGGTCCACAGGCCGGACGGGGCGGTGCACCACGTGGCGTACACGTGGCGCGCGGTGGCGACCACGTGGCATGCCACGCGGCGAGCGGGATCGCATGGTGCCGATCGGCCGAAGCCGATCGGACGACCGAGAAAAAGGGGCGCGGGGCAAGGTCGGCGCGACGGCGGCCGGTGCCCGAGGCCGACCGGCGCCATTCGGGTGGTGGCGCGGGCGGCGAGTGCGCGGCTCGCGCGGGTGGAGCCGCACGCACCCGAGTGGGGCGGCACGAGCGGCCAAGGGGGCGGGAGGGGCAGCTTACCGTGGGCGTCGACGGAGACGGAGAAGACGACGAGGACGAGGACGGAATCGGCGGTGAATGGGCGCGGGGAGGGGTGGTTGGCGCGGCGGCTCGGGGTGGCTCGGGACGGCGAAAAACATGGCCGAAGGCCGGCGACGAGCTCCGGAGCAAGTGCGCATGGTGCGAGAGCGAAAGAGAGTGAGTGAGACTCGAATGAGAGCGTGGGGAGCTCGGCAAGGTCACGAGGGTGATTTTAAAGGCCGTGGGGAGGTCGATGGTGGCTGGATAAGGACGTAATTGCTCGCCAGAGTAAAGGAGAGAGAGATTTAGGGGAAATAATGACCGGCGATTAACTTCGGCCATTAGGTCGTGCGAGACCAACGACCGGGGAGTTTTAAGGCCGGCGGGAGAGGCGGGGAGTTAAGGTGACGAGTTTTTGGGGTGCGAGGAGGCCGGCGGCGCGAGATCCGCGCGGACGCGGCGGCCGGTAATGGCACCGGGGCGGCGGAGGTAGGGGACGACCCCGATAGGTGGGCCCCACTGTCGACGTCCCGGGGAAAAGGGGAGGAAACTAGACTTATTTGCGGGCGCGAGGCTTAGCGGGCCGTGGCCTTCGCCGCTGCGAGAGAGAGAGGATGGGCGCGTGGGCGGGAACGAACGGCCGTCGGCCATGCGCGCGGGGAGGGGATGGGCCGTCGGCTCGGGCCGACACCCATGGCCGATTTTGGGCGGGAAAAGGACGAAGGAGAGAGAAAGAATTTTTCCCAGGATTTGTTAATTCCGATTTTGATTTTAATTGCTTAGAAATTATTTCTAGTGCTTTGAAAATTCCACTAAAAATCTGTTAGCGTATTTTGACATGTAGAATTTAAGAAAAATCCTACCATGCCATTTTCATTTAGAATTTTGTGTTTTAGAATTATTTGTTCTCTCTAGTTAATTCCAAAGATTTTCTTTTGTGATTTTTCTTTTGATTTTTAAAAAGGGGAAACACCTCAGGGTGTTACATCGGCTTTCCATTAACGAATCCCTTCACGTAGAGTGGTTTAAGGTGCCGATACTCACTCCCCTCTGGTTTCTCGAAGATAGCTTGATCTGGGGATAGGGCCAGCTTTGCCAATGTGTCTTTGACATTATCTGCATTGGCCTCAGGAGCGCCGAATTCAGCTGGCAATATGAAAAACATATTGACCGATGCAGAAACCTTTCCTTTTCCTTTAGCCGCCCTTCTAGCTTGGTCGGCTGTGCTTTCGTCGGCCGAGTTTGCGTCGGCTGAGGCGTTTTTCTTCTTGGGCCTCCACTGTTTCCCACCCTGCCGAAGGTGCTGATGCTGGATAAATTGTTGGACCTCTTCCTCCTGCCCTTTGCCTTCAGCCTTTGAATTCTTCTTTTTGCGTCTTGGTGAACAGGTTCGAGGGGCACCATTGTGGATTAGCCGATTGCTCGTCATCGGCTTCTTCTTCGTCGTATTCTTCATCATTATCTTCTTCATCTTCGAAGAAGTCCTGGTGAATCGGCCCGAGCCGATCATGCACTGACTATCGCCGTTGGTTCAACTGCACGGCACTGGGGACGAATTAAGCAGGGTTGCGCATTGGTGGGTCCCTGTACTCGTCCTCACGATATTCACTGCAGGCCGGGCAGTTGTCTATCGTCGACACCTTCATCCCCGACTCCCAACAGAATCAGAAAAACTCGCACCGTCAGTGCGGATCGCAATCGCTGTGATGCCTAATGTAATGGACGCCTGTAACCTCGGGCTTCCTCACATAAGGCCTGTTGCGCCGGGCTTCTTCTTCCTGCCAAAACCGCTACTGGAAGCGACTTCGGCTGTCCATGCGGATCGGTCGTCGGTCAGCCGATCGGCCAGCAGGACGCACTATGTTGATTGGCGCGGCTTGGTCTCCAGTCGTCCTCTTCTCTGCCTTGACCCCCTCGAGAGTTTCGGCTAAGCTATACGCCATTCTGCTCTGTCGATCAGCTCGCCTAGGGCCGGCTTGAACCATGTTGACCGGGAAGGGGTTTCCATCCACTTTCATCAGCCGAGGTGAATCGGCAAACTTGAGCTTTCCGGCCTCGATTGCCGCTTGGATTTGCTGCCTGAAAACTTTACAATCGTTAGTTCTATGGGAGGAGGAGTTGTGCCACTTGCAGTACTTCTTCTTCTTCTTAAGTTCTTCAGCCGATGGGATCGTGTGGTTGGGAGGAAGCTGAATCTGCTTCTCCTTCAGCAATAAATCAAAGATCATATCAGCCTTGGTAATGTCGAAGTCGTACTTCTCCTCCTTAGCCGTTTTAAGCAGCCATTGGTAGACGATGGCCTTTTTGTTTTTGGCCCATTCGGCTGCAGCAACTTTTGTGTCATCGTCACTTGTTTCTGAATCAGATTCGACGATGACGTGGGCAACCTTCTTGACGACCTTCCTTGATTCCTAAAATCGTTGCTCGTGGGCCATCACCTTCTGTGCCAAGTGGCTAGGCTGCGAAGTCTTGAGCCGAAAACCTTCCACGGATCGGCGGCAGCAATCCATGGAAAGCCAAATCGGCTAGGGAATCGGATAGCACCAGGCTGTAGCATCGGTTCCTCATCTCCCTAAACCTCTGAATGTAGTCCTGAATCGATTCTTCATGCTTCTGCCTAATGCTTGTCAGGTCCAACAATTTCATCTCGTGATTGTCGGTGTAGAAATAGCTATGAAATTGCTTCTCGAGATCGGCCCAGCTCTGGATAGAGTTATAGGGCAATGAAGAAACCAAGTGAAGGCCAATCCCGACAGCGGGAGTGGGAATAAACAAACACTCAGGGCGTCTGTAGCCGATGCCTCTCCGCACTACGCCAGGAATCGACTGACGTGCTCGTATGTTGAAGTACTGTCCTGCCCCGAGAATTTGGAGAAATCTGGGACCTTGTACCAGTTGGGCAACGATACCCTCTTAAAGTGCTCTGGGTATGGATGCCGATACATGTTCCCAGAATCTTTTGGCTTAAGGCCGAATTAATCGCGCATAACGTCGGCAATCAAATCGGCCCAAGTCTTGTTGTCTTGAACCTGTTGTATCGACTCGTACTGATCATACTGCATGGGCTCTTGTCGGTACTAAGGTGGCGTCTGAGGCCGATAATGCCGGTCTTGATGGCCTCCCTGGTACTGATACTGAAGTGGGTTGCCAGCGGGAGGCGACCGATTCACCGGGGGTGTCTGCGGATCTGGGAAGAGCTGTCGGCCACCGGCATTGTACTGTGCCCGTTGAATGAGATTGGCAACCGGCTCTTGCTGCCGATTGAAGTTGAACATATTGGCTAGCTGCTCCTGGGAAGGAGGTTTTTTTCGGTTCAGAACAACAGGCGATGGTCTTGAAACCGATGCAGCTGCAGTCGGCTGAGTGAGGACTCCTCCTGGTGGCCCTGGTTGTATCGGAGGCGGGATCGGCCAGTTCTGGGTTGCCAAGACCCTGTAATTGGGGTACGGGCCGTCTGTGAAGTAGGTTGGTCGCCGCTGCAGCTGATCGGTAATCTTGGAATCGACCACAGTGGCTATCATGTTATTGAGAGTGTTGATCAAGATGCCACTCTGATTGACGAGTGCATGATGCACAACCGAATCGATTCGGTCTTGCAGAGTGTGCAATTCCGAATCGTCTTGTTCTGGCTTCGGCTCCTCCATCTAGCATTTTCCTTTTATATCGTCGGAGGAGGATGCCTTGAAGTCATCTATGCTGAATTTGTATTTCTGGTGGACGGCCCCAGACATGGTTTGGGCAAAAGATTGCAGATAGTTGGCCTGTAGTTCCTCCACTATTTTCTTGTAGTCGGCCAACTGCTCAGCCAACAATTGTTCCATCTTAATAGGAACCATGTTTTCCTCGCTGATTTCGGGGCTCTTGACGTTAACAATCACGTCGACTTTGTTGCTGCTTTCTAGCCGAGTTGATGGTCCCACCGGGCGTGCCAAGAAGCGTGTTGATGAGAAATTTCTCTCACGCGCTGGCTTGGGAGATCTGCTTAGCTCCACTGCGGGTCCGTCCTTGGCTACCTGTGATGAATTAGGCGTGCCAATTGATTTGATTTGCTAACCAAATAAGAAATAAACAGATATATACATTAAGGTTAAAGTTAGATCCTACCGGATCGGCTCAGGGAACCAACTTTCATATAATTGCTATCCCGAAGCGTATTTAAACTAAGTGACTGGGATAGATCGGCTGTGCTGAGACAGTATAAATCACTTAATCTAAATATACCTCAGGATAATAAATATATGTATTTCTAACCTAGCCGATGCTGTAGCTCTAACGTGAATCGGCTAATACTCCGATACATCTTATGAAAAGATACTGATCTAACTTAAATGCACTAAACCTAGATCAATTGGCTGTCGGCTAATGCCAACAGATTGATACCGGCTTAAAGCATTTAACCAGATCGAGATCTTAATATAAGAGTCAGTTTTAATATATCTAATAGTGAATGACACTAAAATATTATTAGAACAGGTAAGTCTGGCTAAAACCCCAGCACTGTCTTTACAAGTAGACATCTAATCGAATAGTTCTAAATACTTCTAAAAGCAACTTAACAGATCACAAATGATGCAACATTATGTATAAAAAGATAGTATTAGATCTATATAGATCGATGTAAACCCCTCAAGATGGTAGATACAGCATATAACCTAGTCCAACATCTAGATCTAGCTCTATCGGCTGCTGTCTCGCGAGAGAAACGAGCCGACGGCGAGATAGATCTAGACATTGTTCTAGATTATATGCCGTATATGATAACTTGTGTGGTCTACAACATCAAACCTAGAGTGTCATGACGATGTAAGCACTAGATTCAATGGAATAAACCACTAACGACGAGAATTTACCTTGTTCTAGGGTCGAATCGATGTAGCCCGAAGCCGGATCAAGAACTCGTCTAAAAGAAAATAGGAGGCGATGCGCCAAAGTTGTATTGATGTGTATTGATTTTACAAGAGGTCTCGGGTCCTATTTATACCCAAGTACAACAAAGTTCGTGTAGAACATGGTTTCTATTTAATCTACTATTTAAAATACGAGAACATCTTGGGATACAGCCCCAATGTCGTATCACAAGAGGAAATCTAAACAAGTTCCTATTTTACAGATACAATTATCGTTACAAGGCTCTATCCATAGATGGTGATATCTTAACAAACATTTAGTAACCGAATCTTTCTTCTATCTTCAAGCTTCTTTATCGGAAACGGTTCCATCTCCCTCTCTGAATCAGAATTGGCTATCGACTATCCCCGTCCGATTCGGCCTCAACCGACCGGTCTTCATACCGATTTGATCGTGGCCGATCGCCTCTGTTTTCTCAGTAGATCATTTTTCAATCCGATTCCACTTCGCTTGACCTTGAACTCGGGGATTTAATTACCAAATTTGGTCGTTAACACCGAGGAGGAACTTTAGACATTCAGGAGAATGGGCCGAAGGCCGCCACGAACAGGGAGAAGAATTTTAATTTGTTTTTTTATTTAATCGTATAAATAATCTTTATATTTTTATAAATACTTTCAATGCTCAATTAATTCCGAAAAAATCCCGAAAATACGTTGGCATCCAAAGTATTAAATAAAAATATAAACAATTCATTTAATGATTAAATAATTTATTTAATTAATCACTTAAATGCTTTTTGTATTATTAAAATTATCTCTGGAGCTCCAAAAGTTCACGAAAAATTTCAGAGAGTATTTTAGGGCATGGAGAATATTACAAAAATATTTCCAGCCATGACTTTTAAAGGAAAATTTTAATTTTCTTAATTGATTCACTTGATCAATTTACTTTTCTTTTTTTTAATTTCTAGGAAGTGTATTATAAACGATTTTTAATCCCGATCGAAAATCGGGGCGTGACATCCACGTACATCTAAAACTTAACTTCAAGTCCAGAAGATCATAAATTTGCACCATATTGCAAATAATATGACAGATGCATTTGCTAATTATAAGGGTGTTACAAAATCCTACAATCCCGCGAGAAATGTGCCAGAAAGAGTAGAGGTACCAAATAAAACTACTCAACTCCCAAGTAAGAGGGGGAGAAGTATGGCTATTTCCATGAAGGCAGCTTCTAGCAAGCAAAGGAAAGGAATGAACATATCTTCCAACACAGCAAATGCAACTCAACCACATGTTGAGGAACACTCTGTGGAGTTTCAACCTTCACATCCCACATCAACAGTGCACTCAATTACTGATGTTGGGACATCGGAACGCCCCAATACGGTCATATTGGGAAATAATGATGCATCATAAAGGGTGCGTAAAATTTCCAATAACTACATTGAATCTGGAGAATCTTATGATATAAAGTCTACAGTTGTCGACATAGATTTCACTGATTCAATTGCAAAAATCATCCAAAATGATCCAGATCCAAAGACCATGGCAGAGTGCAAAAAGCGCTCAAACTGGAATCAATGGAAAGATGCAATTCAAGCGGAATTGGCCTCACTCTCCAAAAGGAAGGTATTCACTCATGCAATACCTACACCTCGTGGAATCTTTCCTGTGGGATTCAAATGGGTTTTCATCCGGAAACGAAATGAAAACAACGAGGTTGTGAGACATAAAGCGAGGCTTGTAGCACAAAGGTTCACGAAGAGGCCCAACATTATTTTCAATGAAACATATTCTCCAGTTATGAGTGGAATAATATTCCGATACCTTATATTTTGGAGGATTAATATTATTATTCATTGATATAAAAGAGGATTCAATCAAAGGGGATTGTTACAACTGATTTGATCCTCATCAAGCAGTTAACAAGCTACCACATCCACTCCATCACATCCCATTTGAACCATCACATCTCATTTGAAGCAGTGACAGTTAACCCTGCTATTGTATAAATATTCAATGATCAATGAACAAAGCACATAGATTTATTCTGTCATTCCATTCTCTTCACTCTCAGTTCTAACATATACATTGTGGATCACGTAGCAAAACCACCATGAATCAGCGCTTAACATGGGAATATGCTGCTGTAGAGGCGGCAGTCGATGTTGCCGGCGACGGTGGAGTCGCAGTGGAGGACGCGGCGGTGGAGGCCGGCGGTGGAGGAGCCGGCGGTGGAGGCCGACGGTGGAGAAGGCGGCCGCGGTCGGTGGTGCCGGCGGTGGAGGCTGATGGTGGAGGAGAAGGAGGCGGCCGTGGTCGGTGGTGGTGGCGGTGGAGGAGGCGGCTGCGGTCGATGGAAGCGGCGGTGGACGAGGCCGGCCGCGGTCGGTCGGTGAAGGCGGTGGTGGACGAGGCCAGCCGCGGTCGATGGAGGCGACGGTGGATGAGGCTGGCCGGGGTTGGTGGAGGCGACGGCGGAGGAGGAGGAGGAGGCAACGACGGTGGAGGAGGCCGACGGAGGAGGAGGGGCGGTGAAAGAGGCCAGCGGAGGAGGAGAAGGCCCTCGGTGGTGGAGGAAGCCGCGGCGCTAGAAAATTTCGTTGAGAGTTAGAAAATTTCGGAGCTCGCGCGTACCTATATAGGCGATGGTGATCATCGCGTGCGGGCGGCTTAAGTGCCCGCACGAAAGATTATCTTTCCGTGCGGGTGGCTTAAGAGACCGCACGGAAAGATTATCTTTCCGTGTGAGCGGCTTAAGCGGCCCGCACAGAAAGATTATCATTCCGTGCGAGCCGCTTAAGCCGTCCGCATGAAAAAACTATCTTTCTGTGCGGGCTCTTAAGCTGCCTGCATGCAATAATCTTTACATCTCTAAATTGGACTTTAAAAATGTAATAATATCTAAATTTGGTTAGAAAATTCTATAAATTGACAAGACAACTTAATTTTGGTCCATAACACTGTCATAAAAAATTCAATCAGTTCTGATCAAGTGAGACTATATGTTGTTCATAAATAGTTACACCTGTGTTATAGTTTATGAACTCTAAGTTTTAAAGTTTATATCTTATAAGAAGCTATGAACTTGTATATTACTCAAATTTGTACATAACCTTAACATTAACTCATTATCACAACATATGAAGTTATATTAGCACTTGTGTTGTGAAAAAAATATTTTTTCTATTTTTAAGTAATAACCCTTTTTTGAAAAAAATTGACCTTTTCTTTATATTTTTTAATATTTTTTCTTGACTTAGGAGCACAAGAGAGGTAACCACAGAAAATTTGAGCCTAAACAAGCGAAAGACGTGGCTTGTGAAAAATTCAGAAGACACGCTCAGAATTGGAAAAAAGCTTCCGGGCTCAAAAAAGACAACCTTCTGAAGCATTTTTGAGGAAAATAATATCGCCGAACACAGCGAAGCGACGAACGAACGCATCCAAAAAAATTTTCTGATCGATTTTCATATATGGAACGTCTCAATCAGAGTCTGTATGCGAAAGTTATGGCCGTTTTAAAAACCGACTCCGAGTTAGAGGACAAAACGGGAACAATACGCACAAAAACTTATCACACACGCACAAACTGTATTATATGTGCAGGGGGAGCCATTTTGTGTTAATTTCATCTAAATGAACTCTAAGTTTCAAGTTTATAAACCTTATAAAAAGTTATGAACTTGTATATATTTGTACATAACCTTAACATTAACTCAATATCGCAACATATAAAGTTATATTGCCACTTGTGTTGTGAAAAAATATTTTTTCTATTTGATGATATCTCATATCCAAGAATTAGATGGAGAATTTAATAGGTTTATAGGTAATTAAAACCTTACATCACTAAATTTATTTAAATAAATACATGGGTCTCATCCCGTGCGGCCCACTTAAGCGACCGCACAGAAAAATGGATTATCCTGTGCGGTCGCTTAAGTGGACCGTATGGGATAATCCAGTTTTCCATGTGGTCGTTTAAGTGGACCCACGGGATAATGCATCTTCAGTTTTTCCAAGCGTAACCACTTATGGCCCGTCTCAAACCTATCGGAGGTCTCGTCCAGAAAAATCATTTTCCTAGTAGTGGTATTAGTAAAAGAAAGATTATCTCGTCGAAAATGTGGTAAACCAAGTGAATTGGCGGTAGGTAGAACAATAGATTATTCCCGTTTTTATTTTTTATTTATAATAAGTATTATCTCCATTTCAAAATAATTATATTTTTATCATTCAAGCTTTGTAAAAAATTGTATTTCTAGTGAGATAAGACCCAACAAATTAAAAAAAATGAGATTTAAACCTTAATGTCGAAACCAAACATCTTTGACATTCCACTATCAACAAACTAACAAATTAATTAGTTGTGATTTATATTGCCTCCTAGCCTCCCATCTTTTCATCTCCATCTCCTCAAATTCCTTTTAATCAAGTTTACGTACGGAATAGATTTTTTAAAAAAGTTTACATACGGAGAAACCATTTTCGGTTGAAGTGCCAAAATCCATAATAGTCTCGGTTTGAATAGTATCCGGGACTAAAAACTATTTTTAGTACCGGTTTAAAAGTCTACGGACTTCTAAGAACATTAGTCCCAGGTTTGTGACACGAATCGGGACTAAAGATCATCTTTAGTCCAGTTCAAATATTATCGAGAGGTTGTCGGGCCGGGCATCTTTAGTCCCGGTTGGTAACACCAACCGGGACTAAAGATGCCCGCCCGACAACCTCGAATCTCGACACCATCTTTAGTCCCGGTTGGTAACACCAACCGGGACTAAAGATGCTATTTTTTCACCAACCGGGACTAAAGATAATTTTGATCTTTAGTGCCGATTGGTAACACCATGAATGTGTTTATTTTTTTAACTAAACCTAATAAAAATATATAAATTTTGCTACTTTCAAATGGTATAAAATTAATTTGAGAGGATTTGTAATTTCAAAGAGTGTGGCGTTGTGTGGGGGTGGGTGATTAAAGATAGAAGGAAGGTTTAATTTAATCATTACATTGTAATTACATATCATCATATTGTTACTAACTAATGATTCTCAATATATAAAATCTTTTGTAAAATTATTTTGGTGATAATATACAAATCGGAGGGATGTATAATATTGATAAGAATATTCAAACTCTGGCCGTCACGTCTAGTTTATGAGTGTGTAACAAGTTTTATGCTTATTGTTCCCGTTTCGTCCTCTAACTCGGAGTCGGTTTTTAAAACGGCCATAACTTTCGCATACGGACTCCGATCGAGACGTTCCATATATGAAAATCGATAAGAAAAAAATTTTGGATGCGTTCGATCACTACTTTGCTGTGTTCGGCGATTTTATTTTCCCCAAAAACGCCTCAGAAGGTTGCCTTTTCGAGCCCGAAAGTTTTTTTCCAATTCTGAGCATGTCTTCTGAATTTTCCACAGGCCACGTCTTTTGCTTGTTTACACTCAAATTTTCTGTGGTTACCTCTCGTGTGCTCCTAAGTCCATAAAAATATAAAAAAATAAAATAAAAAAGTTGAATTTTTTTAAAAAAACAACAACTTCAGATGAATATGAAAAATAGAGAGGGGCAAAAGAAGAACACTATCTAGAAGAGCACATTAATATTTAAGATTATCTATGTTTGATTAAATTTTAATATTATTATTTTAAACCTATATTTAATGAATTTAATTTGGCCCTATTTACAAATTATTTAATTGTTAACCTAGCCGGGACCAAATAAATTTGGAAAAATAGCAGAAATTATCTTTAGTCCGGTTGGTGCCACCAACCAGGACTAAAGATGAATTAGAAATAGCGGAAAATTATCTTTAGTCCGGTTGGTGCCACCAACCGGGACTAAAGATGAATTGAAAATAGCGGAAAATTATCTTTAGTCCCGGTTGGTGCACCAATCGGGATTAAAGATGAATTGAAAATAGCGGGAAATTATCTTTAGTCTCGGTTGGTGACACCAATCGGGACTAAAAATTCAGGGCTATATATATCCCCAGCACGCATCGTCTTCTCCACCGATCCAACACTTAGCACATTTTTCATATCTCTCTCCCTCTCTCCTCAGCTCTCTCCCTCTCCCTCTTCCTCTCCCTCTTCCTCTTCCCTTGGCAAGCAAGGGGAGGAGATGGCGGCGGCAGGGGAGGAAGTGACGGCAGCGGGGCGCCATCTCCTCACCGACGGGGCCGGGGTCGGCGGCCCCACGCACGGCGAGCGGCTGGCGGGCCGAGGTGGATGAAGGCGGATGGAGGCGGCCGGCGGGCGGGCCGTGGCGGTCAGATCTTTATTTTTTTTTATGTTTGATGATATGTGATGTGATTTGGATATGTGATGTGATAGTATTTGATCTGTGATTTTTGTGGATTTTGAAGATGTATTTGATATGTGGAGAAAAAATGAAAAAACATTTGGGATATGTATTGTTCATTGCTATTTGTGAATCTGTGATATTTGATTTCAGTATCTATAATGATTTTAGGATTTTGACAAGAAAAAACAAAAGAATCGAGGGCTAAGGGCTGGAGAAAAAGCAAAATAAAAAATTAAAAAAATCTTTAGTCGGTTGAAGCCACCAACGGACTAAAGATGGCGGAGCCGGTCACGTAGCTCCGTCATCTTTAGTCCCGGTTGATAGCTTCAGCCGGGACTAAAGTGCCACCAACCGGGACTAAAGATACATCTCTAGTCCCGGTTATTTAACCGGAACTAGAGATCGTCCATCTCTAGTCTCGGATTCGTAGTCCCGATTTAATAACCGGGACTACTGAGGGTTACAAATCGGGATAGTTGTGACTTTTTCTATTAGTGTTGTATAGAGTTATTGTGGTCATTTATGTTTATTGTTAATCGTCTCTAATTTTTTAGTAGAAAAATAATTATTTTATGACGAAGGTACTACTGCACTATCTTTTCAAAGAAGGCTGGACTATGAGTAGGACCAATACAGCCTGCATGATGGTATGCCGATCTCATCTACTTCATGTCATTTTCATGTCATTGTAATGGTTTCTTGCTAAACTCAAAACTGTCAACTCTACCCAGGAACCACGACAGTTTAGAATCATTAGTATCGCCGCCAAAGTGAATTCGGTGGGGACAGCTATATATAGGCTAAGCCGTACGCCAGACACGGACAGAAGAGAAGACAACCTGATCACATAGGCAGACGAGCGCAAAGATTCATCTTGTCGCGGCCTTGGTGCTTCCTCCTGCGTACGGCCTCTCACCGTACGCTGTTCAAACGAATCGATCGGCAGGAGGCATGGTTCAGCATGGTTCTGGTTGGTGTCCTATGGAGCGGCTTGCGTGTGCGCGACTGTGCGGTGCGCCTGAACTGCCAATGTGTATCTGAGGGCACGGGACGAGCGGCCACGACAGTGCATGATGCATCACGGACTCGCGACCTTCGCCCTCCTGTAAAACCAGCGGCACTGGGCCGCCTGCGGAAGGCGCAAACACGCAACGGCGCAAAGGAGAAGATAGCGGGAGGCGTACAGCAAGAGATGGGTCGCGTCATCGCGCGATTCGTGAGTTACCGCGCGCAACTGCCCCGCTAGTCTGCAAGCTCAAAGCAGAGTTGAAACTACGATTATCTGAAATAGGGTTATAAAGTAGCCTAAACCCTGTTATATTTTTCTAATTTATTTTATAAAAGTATTTCAGCTCGTTTTACTTTTTAAAATAAAATAAAACTGTTTGGTTAGGCTCTAACTTAGAAGAGATAAAGCTACATGTAAAACCTTGTTAAAGAAGTAGAGATTAGAACGTTATTTCGCGATGGGGTGCCGTGGTGGACGAACTCCTCTTGCCACCTAAACGCACACGGTTTACCATCCGACGTGGCCAGTTTCTCGTCTAGGTGTGGTTCGAGAAGTCCCAATTACTTGCGCACCAAAGACTGCCACAGAACCGTGCGTGACTCCAAAATACTTAATGGGTACTTTTAGTAAGTGTGGTTCGTTTCCCAGTTTTAGTACAGGTCTCAGTCTACGTCTCTCCTGCTGCTGCTATCATAATTCGCAAGTTGTCTGCTGGACCATACAATACCGATATATTTTTTTCTGTTACAGCTTGATCATCATATTCATCTTTGACATCGAGACCAAAAAGAGTTTAACTCTCCATATTCCATTTACTGCTGTGTGAATTCCAGTATGGTTCTCACATTGACATGAAAATTGATTAGCATACAAACCAAGTTGAGCGGCACTGGATTTTTATTGGACTCAAACTTACACCAAACATTTCGTGCCCCTAGAAAGAGACCAGCTCGTTCAACCCGAGGCAAAAGTAGTATCCATAGGCTTAGGCTATTCTTAGGTCATGTACAACGCTCGTCTACCAGCCGTCTGCGAGCTGCACCTTTTAAAAAAAATCCCTCCACGACTTCGCAGACGGCCTCCCTGTCGCCTCGTGAGGTGATGGCTTCGGCGCGTGTTCCCAGGCGGAACCGACACCCAAGCTCCCTATTGTACGCCTCGTCGACAGCCAACATCTCCTCGTCTCGGATCTGGGACAAGCCACACGGAGGAAGTTATTTGCGCGTGTGATTTCCTGTTCTTCTTCCGCCATGCTAGTGGCCCAGACTCCCTCCCCAGCGGGCTGAGGGTGGAGAAGAAGAAGAAAGGTGGCCGGCGAGCGGGCTGAGGAACATGGCGGCGAAGTCGTGGGCGACGGCATCGTCCCCAAGAAGGAATCGAGATAAATCGAGAGGAAATCGAGAGAAATCAAGAGGAATTGAGAGGAATCAAGTGTCGCCGGCACCTGCGGGGGGACCTCCTGGACCTCGTCGTCACTTGCAGCGTCCACCTCGCCGGCAACCTCGCCGAGGCCACGGACGGACTTCAGCCTCCAAGCGCACGCGGCTTCCTCGGCGGAGGACCAGCTGCGGGACGAGCTGGCCGGCCTCAGGAAGAGTTGCGGACCTTGTCGTCGTCTCCGTCCCCGGGAAAGGCCACGGCCTCTTCGCGCGCCGCTGCCGCTTGTCGGACGACTGTAGCGGTTGGATGGATCCGGCTCCGCCGCCACCAATGCGATGGTGTCGCTGAAGAGGCGCGATGGATCCGGCGCCCTCCCCTCGCCGCCCTGCCTCCCTTCCCCGTGGCCGTCGCCAGCCGCCTCGCCGCGAGGAAGAGCAGAAGGAGAAACCGAGAAAGAGAGCAAGTAAGAGAGAGAAAAGAAGGTCGACGGCTGGCGGCTATGAGCTTCGTCGGCCCAGCGCCGTGGTGAGAGATGAAGAAGTCGGATTCTTCCGGAAGAAGGAGCAGAGATATGAAAAAAAATATTATAAAAACATTATTTAATGATTACACACAGACCCTTATCTATCGGTTGTATGATCTGTCTATCTATCTGTTTGTATTGTAGTTTATAGATGAAAGGCCGTCTATGGGTTGTATATACCCTTAGTGATAGTTTTATACCCTTAGTGATAGTTTTATAGTAGTTTAATATACATTAAATACATTGACACATCATCTTATATGGTAACATGACAGAAAATTTAACAGGAGAGAGAGGGAAGATGTTTCATCAGGATGAAACTCTGTATACACTGTTTTCAAGACTATGAAACCTGATGAAACTAGTATTGAAGACTAGAGAGTTTCATCTCATCTCATCACGTCAAATCACATGCCTTGCAATTAAATGATATGTCCAGGCTATGAAACTGCGAAATAAAACTTAGTATTAGGAGATATTATTTTTTTATTCACTTAAAAAATTTTTATGGCATGTTAAAGTTTGAAAACCATAAGATGAAACTTCCCACTAAAAATAGATTTTGATTTTCTGTTTTTATCAGGTGACGATTAAATTAGAACGGAGAGAGTAATTTGGGTTTATCGTCAGTTACTACCGCCTTATCCTTGACATTTTATTAACGCTATGTGTTAATTAATGGGAAATGAGTCCGGCAAAGACAACATTCAGCACATTCGCATAACCAAGCTGTACTAGGGATGCTTCAAACCAGATCAAAAATGAAAAGAAAGGATGCTTCAAACAGAACTCTGTTACATTAAAAAAAATTAAATTCAGGCAAGTGCGCTTCCATGCATGCGCGGGTACTACTACAAGTTATTTTCTCCAAGGTTTGCTCTCCGTAACTCCGTTTATTTCTTCAATACCTTATTCCAAAAAGTAGTAAGTTTACGTGGTTATTAATTTAGACAATATTGAAAATGCAGGAAATTTTATAAGCAAGCTATTTGGCTCCCACATGAATAAAGAAAAATGTTTCAGACAGGGCCTAACGGGTATAACCACACAAGTCAACACGTCAAGTGTTGTAGTCAATTTAACTGTAGATTAGCAAAACTTCTCTGAGAGGCAATATGAATAAATTTTGCCCTGGTCAATAACAGCGTGCTGCCGCAATTTTGTTTATTCCTGAGTCAAGTTACACTGTGCTAGAAAGCAGATTTAGTTAACTTTTAGTCATCACAAGCTACTTAAAATATTTGGCCAAGCATTGCCTTTCAAATTAGAGGTGACACGGAGCCACATAATACTCCGATATCAGTTGGACTGGCTCTATCTGTACAGTCTTTACGAGGGCATGGACAATACCTGTTCTTACACGAGGATCTCAGTTAGCAACGTAGGTTTCACCGTAGAGAAAATGGTGTGGCTTGCGGGACCTAAGAGGCTAAGGGCCCGTTTGAAAGAAAAAACCGTTCTGTTTCAGGGCAGAAATTGGATTAAAATGTTGTTTTTCCTGTGGGTTTCAGAACAGAAACGATTCTCCTTTTATATGTGTGACTGTGAAACTGCCTCAAACCAGTTTCTCTGATTCTCCTCCCGTTTCCACTCTACCCCTCCCACACCCCACGGGCACACAAGAGAGAGGTCGCCGTTGGCAAGCCGGTCGCTGCGCCGCACCCCAGCCGCTCGGCGTCGCCGTCCCGTTCCTCAACCACTCGGCACCGACGCCCGCTCCCTAGCCACTCAGTGCCGCCGCCCCCCTCATCCCAGCCACTCGGCGCCGCCGACCCCGCCTCGAGCCGCTCGGCGCCGCGGCCGCCTCCGGCCAAACGGCGCCGTCCAAGCCGGATCCGAGCGCCCCGCCCTCGCCCGCTCGGCGCCGCCACCCCCTCTCTAGACGCTCGACGCCGCCACCCCTAGCCGTGCGCCACCGTCGTCGCCAGCCGAACACCGCCGTTGCCGCCAAGCACCTCCACCAGCATAGTTCCAGAAGATCCGTTGAAGGTATACAAATACGTAAGCACATGTGAACAAATCTTGTGGTTTTTGACTGTGAATCTTGTTGCTTTGCTCTGTTTTGATTGTGACATGAGAAAGGAAAATGGTTAGAGTCGGTTTAGGAGATGGACAGAATTTTATTTTGAATCATGTGACTGTGAATTATGTTTTGAATCATGTGACGGTGAATTTTATTTTGATCAGAATGCGCTTTGACCAAAATTAACAGAACAACTAGCACAATACGAGGGGCAAATTAGTCTATTCCAACTTCTCACCTACTTTTTAGAATCAGAATCTAGCAAATCTGCCAAATGGTTTCATAAGTGATTCTGATTTTTCAGAGAAACGTTTCTCAGGAAAATCTAAATCTGAAACGTTTCTTACAGAATCTGGAGCCCTACCAAACAGGCCCTAAGAGACGGGTTCCCTTAAAAAAACCCGTGACAGGTTCCCTATAATAAAAACCTGTGATTTAGGCAGGGAGACTATAATTTAGGCAAGGAGAGACTGGTTCCAAAAAAAAGCCCGTGATTCAGGCAGGGAGAGAGACGAAAAGAGAGGCAAATGGTGATGTCTCGGGTAGGAAGGGAATCTCAGAGCATCTCTAACAGAGTTATCATTTTTAACTCTTCAAATACATATTTGATCAGTTTGACAAAAATTTAGAGAGTCAAATTTAACTTTCACTTCAACAGACTCTTCACATCAAACTCTCCATATACGTATGAAACTCTCCATATACCTATGGACCCTACCTGTCATTCTTCTCCCCCTCTTTCTTCTCCATCCCCTCTCTCTCCGATCCACTCACGACGAGCGATGATAGGGTGAGGCAAGGCTGGTGGTGAATGGAGTGGCGGGGCACGGCGAGACCCCAGCGATGGAGGACGGGTAGCTGAAGTCGATGGTGCAGCTCTCGGCGGTGAGGAGGAGGCGATTGAAGGCTGGGTCGGCGGAGAAGATGGTGCGCTCGCCGAAGACGTGCATGGTGAAGACGCCGCCGTGGCGCGTCATGCGCTCATTGATGAAGGGCTCCGGGTTGGGTGTCTTGTAGGCAGAGATAAGCTGCAGCGTCTCGCCAATCAGAGGCAGGCCCCTGCTCCTCGACGGCATCCGCGCCCTCTTCCTTGCGGCGGGATCCCCCAGGAGGAGCCATCTGAGCGCCGAGACGACCACGACGGTGGTGGCCGCGGCCAGGAGGAGCAGCGGGGCCGCGTCCATGGCGGCGTAGCCGTGCGCGTCTTTGGGCGTAGCCATGTGTGTCTTTGAGCGAATTTGGGCCACGTCCCCTTGCCCCGACGCGGCCCGCTCTCCCCTCGTCCCGCACGCGGTCGCCACCGCCGGCACCCTTGCTATTCCCCGGGCTCAAGTCCGCTGCGAATAGATGCTCTTCTTCAAGAATTGATTGGGAGGAGAAATGTATGTAGGGCCCACCGTTGGCTAGTGACTTTGGCTGACCAGTTTAGCTAATGGAGAAAGGGTTTTGGCCAGCACAATGGCTTGACCATCTGTTAGAGGATTTTTTAAAAAAAATGACTAAAATTTAACTCGAAAAATCATTTAGAGAAACTGTTTGAAGACGCTCTCACGCCAGGCCCTAGTAAGGACACTCTCCATTGAAGAGATCGTTGCTTTAACTCCTAACCAACGTGGATGCATAATTTTCTATGGGGATACTCACTAGAGATACGATGCATTGTTTATGACTTGAGATGCATCGTTGGTGTCAGACGAGTGAGTTGTCATCTCAAAACCAGATTCTACGATGCATCATGTAATCAGCTTTTGAAATAGAATAAAGTGTGGGGAGTTTTTAAAAAGAAAGTAGCTATACAATATTGACAAATTAAAAAACTTTCAAAAATAATATTTATAATTAAAGTGTAATTATTTTGTAACTTTATATATAACTAGCATAAAATCAACTAAAAACCATGTGTGACTTGTTGGCTAGCTCCACACGCTCCCGTGCCCGAGATCGCGGGTTCAAAACCCTCTGGCATTGCACAATGCAAAATTCTTTCCCTCACTCCTTTACACAAATCTTAATGCAACCCGATGGTGCACTAATTTGAAAGTTCTGAGGTGGGTTCGAAACCCTCTAGCGCGCACAATGCAAAATTCTTTCCCCCACTTCTTTACACAAATCTCAATGCAACCCGATGTTGCACTAATTTGAAAGTTTTGAGGGGAAAAGTCAACAATTTTACTTATTGCGCCTGTAGCCCGTCCCCAAGATTTCTCACCGCGTTGGGCTTTTCATATTCACCTCGCATAGCTTACTTTTTTTTAACAACCCATACAAAAAAAGCGCGAAGTTTCATATTGATATATGAGAAAAAACTTACAAGACTTAGCCCTGGCAGGCTATAATAAAAAGGAAAGAAATCACAAGCCATGCCCCGTGCCTACCACAAGATCACCCGTTACGGAGAACAACCCTAAGCATCATGATAACCCGACACACGACTCTATGAATGTCAAAAGGTTGGAGAGGAAGAGAGCAAGAAAAAGGACGGATCTACTCTCCCTGCACTGACCCGCCAACATGGTCATCTTGTAGCGGCTAGAAGCGTCATTCCAAGAGACAATGATCTAGAGAAAAGTGTGATAGAAAAGACCCTTTTAAAAAGTGCCTCCTAGGTAACAACGTTGAGGAAGCCGTAGTTGCCCGTCATGAAAACCAGGACGCCTCGCAACTTAGGGTCACTGCAAACTCCACCTTAACCCCACCCAAAAACTTAGGGTTCTTTTGGATTGAAGGAATTTCATTGAAAAATTAGAGAATCTCATTCTTTAGGAAATATTTCCATTGAGGTCCTTTGAAACAAAGGATTGTAGTTTGCAAATTCCTATGGATTGGTCTCATATGCCTCCAATTTCATAGGAAAATAAACATAAGGTCCTAGCTCATGTTTTCATTTTCATTTGAGAAGTCCAATACACTTGGAAATTCCTATGTTTAGGCCTCATTCGGAATGTTGGATTTTTGTTGGATTTTCAGAGTAATACTGTTCATAGGATCTTTTTCCTTTTCCTATATTTTGGCTTGCACTAACCAGTCACATGAAAATCGAAGGAAACTTTCCCTTGGTACTGATTTCACATGAAAACTAAAGGAAAAAAATCCATTTAGTCCGATCTCATTTTTTTGTTTCATTTGCATTAAATCAAGCCAATCAAGCAATAATCTAGTGCAATCAACGCAACAACAATTGTGGAACAGAAGAGGAGAAAGAAGCAAATCGAGGCCACCAGAGCTTGCACCGCTGGCCGACGGCCGCTCGAGCTAAAAGCAAGCACCCACCTGCCATGCGAGCTCATGCATCAACCTCTCGAGCTTGCGTCGTCGCCTTCCGCCATGCCAAGCTCATCCGCTGGTCCTCCAGCTCACTCCACCATCCGCGCATGAGGCCATGACCCATATGAGCTATTCATGCATGCTCCACCACTCACTCGAACTCGTTTGCTAGTCGCGGCCCCTATCGTCGGCCTGGCCTACTTGAGTGCGCCCATTGCGGAAAAGAGGAACAGTGGATGAGGACCATGGTTGCTAAAAGAGTGGATGATAATGACAAGGGCATTAGAGATTACTATGTATAATCCCTATGTCGTTTTCTATGCTCAACCGAATGGGTTCATCATGTATTTTTCAATTCTCTGTTTTCCACGTGAATTCTTTTCATATTTTTATGTTTTTTATTCTATGTTTTTCTATCATGCATTTCAAACGAGTTATTAGTTATTGTGAAGCATCTAAAGACACCAACTTTAGCAATCATGTGTTTTCAATCTTATAGAATTTTATAGAGCGTGACAGTCTATTCCTGTGATTTTTCTATTTATGTGTTCCTAAAATCCTATGTTCCAAAAGAGCCCTTAATATGGCTACTTATGCTAGAGCAGCCTCTTTAGAGAAACACTCTCCACATGCATTTGAATGTGAGAAGTTTGATGTCTATAAAAAAAATCAGTACACGACAACTGTTGAAAATGCATCGGATGTTATGTTCGTTTCCTTTCTGTTCTCCATTTATTTTGTTGTTTTCCTTCGTGCAGCCAATACTCAATAAATTGGATGCGGAAATTGTTCACAAGGTGATATGTTCCAATCAATAAATTATCTAATTTAGCCATCACCTCATTTTTTAGAGAGTTTATATTTGAATGCACGCTAAACACATACCAAACACATCTTCTTAAGGTCAGTCTCAATGGTCATGTCTTTCCAACACGCTCATATTTTAGAAACAATATATAATAGTTTTATCTTCATAAAACTATCTCTATTCATATAAAATTCTTACCATCTCTCTTCATTAATACAGTGTCATATTAATATTTTTAATGCTCATAAAACACTTTATAAAATTATTATTAAGATGGGCCTAAACACAATACACCCGTGAAAGCACGGCTTGAACACTTCAAAATATGGCCCAGGCATCATCAGCTGATGACTCCTCTACCCCTCTCGTTCTTCTCCATTTTTTCAAATTCTTTTGGCTCCTCGAACTGAGTGACGCGTGGTTTTTTTATGGCCAGAGCTCCTCCATTGGAGCAGTAAAACTGGCAGCATGCAGTTTTGCTAGTCATAGCACTGTTCACCTATTGCTGCCCTACCTCCCACCACATGTGCGTGGTCTTCCCGTGCATGCACATTAGCAATTTTGCAAAAAACTCCTAGTATATATGTAGAATTTCGAACATACCCTCTCACTACCTGATAGTACGTTGGAGTTTTATCTAGAATAGCCCTTGTATTTCTATAAAATTGAATGCAAAGAAGGGAAAATTCTGTTTGTAGGATAGCGTTGTAAACATGGTAAGTATAAGGTCTGTTATGCAAAATAGCCTTATCCAAACCCCTGCTCCCCCTCCGGTCTCAGCCTATCCCAGCAGCCTCCTCACGCGAGACGCTGGCGGCCCTCGCCTAGCGGGGCAACGGTGGAGCCGGGGACGGTGTCCCCCTCTCCCCATCTTCTCCCTCCCCTTAGCCCTTCCCCTCTCTGGATCGACTGAGCTAGCAGGGGCAGTACCGGTGGTGGGTGACGGCGGGCGGGGCGAGGTGGCGGCGAGGGGATACTGCAGCTCAGCCTCCTCCACCTGTCTGAGCACAACTCACCCCGGCGGCGGCGGATGCCCAGGGGCTGCTGGACAGAGAAGCCCCGCGGCGGACGGGGCCTACCTACCACTCGTTGCCGCCCAGGCCAGGGCACCGTTCGTCGCCACCCTCCTTTTGCCCACCGCAATGATCTCGCCGCCGGGATTGTGCTGCCCGAGCACACCGACTGGCGATAATGGGGGTGAGGGGTCCTAGATCCGGCGACCTTTGTGGCGAGGTGGTGCGGGGAGTGCCGGTGCCGACGAGCAGAGCTCAGAGTGGCGGACCATGGCGCGAGGGAATCAACCAATGCCCGGATCCCGTATCGCCTGGAGTCGACGCTGGCGGGAGGACGACGCAGAGGCGGGAAGAGTCCAGGTAACCAGTTTAGAGGAAGGAACGGCGGCGGTGATAGAGGATGGCGGTCCAGATCTACAACACAGCCGACGGTCGCTCGATGTCGACTCAGCTCTTCGCCCGCTGCCTATTGCCATTGGATGCTGCCTTCTCTTTGGGATCTGGAGGTGCCCGCCGCCTCCGAGGGTTCCGTCTTAGCCTCTGCTTCACTGCCAGGGCGACCTTCTCCGTCATCGTACTCGCGACTTGTCTCCGTTAGGGATGAAAACGATTGGGAAAAAACCTTAACCATTTTCGTTTCCGTACTTTTTTAGTGGGAACGGAAACAAAAACAGGAAAGACGGACGGGAAAACGAATTCGGTGATATCAGGAACGGTCGGCAACATGTCAATTACGATCAGGAATCGATAAAAAAACAGGAACGTCGACATACATATAACCACTTCAAAGAGTTAACTAGATGCAACAATTACAACCATACATAATGTCACGGTATGAGTGAAGGTTTTATTGTTCACATGAGCTTACAATGTTCCAAAAATTTTATTAGTGAAGGTTTAATAGACTAAAGTGAATGTTTTATTATACACATGAGCTAAAAAACATGAATTTTCCGTAGGAATTTTTTCGGATAAATACGGGATCCGTGAATACGGTCGGGAAAACACCCCAACCGTTTCCGTTCCCGTTTCCCGTTTTCCCGTTCCTGTTTTTTTTCCGTTCCCGTTTTTCTCGCAGATACGGTATTCGGTCGGGACTTTTGGTATTCGTTGATGGTCGGTATGGGATTTTCCCGTCCCCGCTTTCATCGCTAGCTCCGTTACCGCCTTTTTTTTGTTTTTGGATGTTCGGTGCATCTAGCTGTTATGAAATGATGGACGAATGATGGACGGATAAATGAGAACAACAGATCAATCATAGAGGACATGAGATTTAACGTGAAAAACCTTTCTAAAACAGAAAAAAACCACGAGCCAACCAACAAATCTTCATTATATCGGATGAGATTACAAATACGAGGGATTTACAATGATTTTTCTCTTATTCGGAACAACGGCGTACAAGAAATATATATAAAGGTGAAACCTAAAAGGTGCTCCGGCCCAAGCCTTCGACGACGGGCTCCGCTTCGCTCCGTTCAAATTAGGCCTTTATATATGTATAAATGAATTTGGATTAACTCAACAAACTTCACATTAAGACAAATTCCAATAAATCAAACCTTCACCCTGAACACAACAAATAAAAAACACTTTCTACGCCAAATAGCCTCTTGGGCTAAAACGTTATACCAACTAAGTTTGAGCAAAGCTCAAACTTAACAACAAAAAATGGCTTTGTCATCATATCAGCGGGATTATCATGAGTGTTTATCTTGCATACCTTTATCTTGCCTTACGCGACCACATCACGAACATAATAGTATTTGGTATCAATGTGCTTTGTCATCTCATGGAACATCTGATCTTTAGTGAGGTATATAGCACTTTGACTGCCACAAAACAAGTTAATGCAAGAATCAACTCCACAAAGCTCAGCAAACAATCGTTTCAGCCAAACTGATTCCTTACATGCTTCGGCAATAGCCATGTGTTCTTCTTCAGTGGTAAACAGGGCAACAACAGGCTTCGCTCTTGCCCAAGCCTTCGGCAACGGGTCTCCGCTTCACTCCATCCAAAGTAGGCCTTTATATGTGTGTAAATGAATTTGGATCATAACTCAGCAGTGCAAGGTTAGCAAATCCAAGGAAACAAAGGGAGGAGGATGAGGTTACGAACAAAAGTGCACCATCAATAAGAACATGATGGCCAGAGAGATGGGGCAGAGTTTCTCCAAGCTGCAAATAGGTATGTAATGTGGATTAATCAGCTTATTGAAACAATATAGTTTGTATGGTTTGGATATTAGAATGAGTTTCCCATATGTGTGCTTTGCTGATTAACCACTGATTGCAGTTGTCATGTTGAAAACAATGCAATTGATTAGCACATAGCACATGCACAGTTATCTGAATGTTTTGAGAATCTTTTTGTGCACCTTTCCAAACAACGGTGGATGTTTTGTCCCAATGAATTGACTCAGGGTTCTGCGTTCTTTCAAAATTTTTGAAAGGCATTACTAAAATGCACCAAACAACAGTGAATGTTTTGTCCCAATTGAAAGGACCTTGATGCCGCCTAAAAGAAGGGTGAATAGGCTTTTCTAAAAATTATCACAACTTTATACCATATTAGAATGATGGGAATTTCTCTTCAAATCGAAAGTTCCTGTCTCAACCAAAAAGTTTGGCGGATAACGGAATAAAACAATAGCTATGAACTTATAGCTCGAGCAAACAAAATGCATATGAATCAAAAGTTGACAAATAAAGTATCTAAGCAAGATATAATGTCACTAGATATATCAATTAAGCATACAAGTAGATTAGGTAAAAACAATCTCAAGCACAATAGGAGAGAAGGCAAGAACGAGCAAACCAAGAGAGTAGACGCGTGATTTGTTTCCCGAAGTTCAGATCCACGGATCCTATGTCTCGGTTGAGGGGCCACAAAGGCCGGGTCTATTTCAAAACTTTTCCTCACGAGGTTGCACAAATGCACTTCTCGATTTCACTTAATTTTTTTCTTTGTGGAGGTGAAATCGAAACCTTCATAAACTTTTCGTGGCACACCACAACCTTGGGTGCTCACTGGCGATGCCTAGACGTCTTGGAGACTTCAGTCCCCAAGAGTAACAAACACAATCAAAGAATTGCTTGCTATGAACCCAAGTGCTTAAAGTATAGAGTGAAACTCACTAGCTCTCAACATCTCAATCTCGCAATCCAAACCTTTCCCCTTCTTAAATCCCTCTCATAAAGAGACACCACAAAGATAGGAGTGGGGAAGACTATTTGGCTTTGGATATGTCTAATTCTGCCCAAGAATAACAGCCACTCAAGGAGGGAATGGAGGGGTTTATATACCCGAGCCCCTCAAAACTAGAGGTTTGATGCAAAGATTCCATTTTTTGGAAGTTCCAAAATGCATTTTTGAAAATATCCAAAAATCACCAGAAAACAATTTTACTTTCGCAACCTTTTTCAGAATTTCCAAAAATTTTCGGAATTTTTTTCAGAAAATCCAAAAAACATCAGAGAGCAAAACTGCCATAACTTTTCGCTCGAAAGTCCATTTTTGAAGATCTTGGACTCTATAGAAAGCTCATTCAAAGGACTACCCAACTCAATCAAAAGAAACGTCTAAAATCACTCAAAGTATAGGTTAAAGCTTGAGTTTCTCTCAAGGTAGCACTAGGATAGGTCACTTTGAGCATCGAGATATACACAAACACATTGATGTTGTATCCCTCTTAATAGTATGACATTCCTATACTGAAATGTAAATAGGAAGAGAATTATACCAATAGAAATGTCTTCATGCCATATTCCTTTCTTTGTTTTAAGGGATACCAACGTCAAAATTTTTCAAATGACTGATGCAGACTCCTTGTAGCTTCAAATGGCCTCACACGGTCCATCATGACAAAGCCGCCACTCTTCCTTCGCCATTGGATTTGATTCTTCGGTGTCAAGCCCCTTGCTTTCTCTTCACCACCACATGGTCCATCGCACCCGAGCATTGCTTGCCCTTTACCGTCTTGCCATAGTAGACACTTCGTACCCAACATCTTCAGTACCTTCACTTTGTCATCCTCGATATCTTTAGGTGTCATGATCTCTCTTGAGAATTAACACCTTTTCAATTATTGGGACCTATTTTTATCATTAAACTTAATGAAATTGTTAGTCCCAATGATTCGGTTGTCAACCTTCACTTGTGGACCACCCGATCGCATGTATAAAATTATATGAATAAATGATGAGTATTAATCAACATCAAAAGTGTCATATACTCAAATTTAAAGATTCCAATTAAATGAAAGTGAATAACTTGGATCAACTACATGCATAACTAAGGTATAGGATTTGCTCCCCTAAATGTATGCATAAAAAATATTTGTGTGAAGCAAGAGTACACTTAAAAAGATATGAAACATTGGGAGCTTATCCTATATAAGAATAGAAGACATTTATCAAATATAGAACTTAAAATAAATGCATACCTTCATCATCTCCATGTTATCAATGTAAAGAGATAAACAGAGATAATGCTCAAATAAAACATTAATCTCATGTGTTGTTGGAGAAACGGGAACCCGAGTCCCCATTCCTTCGGGGACCTGATGCACTGTGGGCCTGCAAGATCGTCCATGCATACATAGAATTCATTGCCTCTCAGAAACTACTGAGGTGGTAGGTGACATGGTGTCAGGTAGGAACCGGGGCCCGGTTCAGCCTGGGCCCTGAGGCCTCGGCTCCCAACGCAACACAAGGTTAACATTTTCGAAGGTACCAACAGGAGTATGGAGACATACAAGATCTACATCTTCAAAGTATCAAGAGGAATGTGGAGACGCACAAGATCTACATCTTCGATGTACCGAAGCAAGTATATCTTAACGTCGGCACTCCCTTCAAGGCCATGTTCATCCGAAACTATTTCATCGGTGACATCTTCGAGAAGTTCGTCAAAATTAACAAGACACTTCATCAAGCAGCAAGGGAGCGTGCGGGGCCCTCGGGAGACCTATGGGCCTAGGGCACGAGACCAGCGCCAAGCACAAACCGCACCCTAGGACTACGGTCTGCTTGCAATGATGGCAGCCTGGGGTATATGTCTCACCTTCAAGTAAGACTAGTTAATATCATTACCATGTTGGAAAATAAGCTAACTTCGTCTGTTGCCTAGGCTCGACCTGGAAACCATATCAGCGGTGCCCACTGCCCTGGGCTGGGCGGAACTGTCCTCCACACTAGCTATGCAGGGTGGCGGGCCCGGCGATGGGACGGCAAGAGTGGCTTTAAGCAATGGCAATTCAGTTACATGCAAAAAGGATATGACAAGCTATGAGGTGATCAAGCTAGCTATGTCACCCAAAGGAGTAGTGCCAGGACAACACGCCATGTGCCGGCAAGCGACACTTGGCATGGTTACATGGCGTTACCAAGAGCGGACAATCCCCTATGCCTCGCTTGGTTTTAACAGCAAAATTTGGTGAGATACTCGAAGTCAAAGAACAGATCAAGGAAAATTTGGTGGGAGAAAGAGTTGTTTCCAAATTTGACTGCACATCGGCTGAAGGCTATATCTGCCGATACAGAGTCGGATTCGGCCAACCGATATGGGCAAGGTACCTGATATAGTTAGCTTCAAGTTTGAGTTGGGCTGGGATTGAGGATTTAAAATTATTTCCAACAAGGATAGAGTCCATTACAAGCAATTATATCTATCAATTAGAAATATTAATGAGTCATATTCATTATATATTTTTTGGTAAGGGTCCGTATAAGGGACTTATTCGTATGTTTATCTAACTTAGAAGTTGGAGTCGTGTCTAGCATGGACAAGTTTGTATATTTGGGTATAAATAGACGCCCAAGGTCTTGTAACAAAGGAAAGAAAACAACGGTTCAATAAACACTTTTGGTGTATCATCACCCTTTTTACTTCCGATGAGTTCTTGTTTCGAGTTGGGCTTTATTGGCTTCGATCTCCGACAAGAGGTAAGGCTTGTCATGACGGCTTGTATCGACGGGATTAGGGCTTACATCGTTTCGACACTCTAATCTAGCTTATGCATCTGCCTATTTATCATATATCTTAATTAATCTAAGTTGATAGCTCTGTTTACTTGTATTAGCCAAGCATTCTAGGTTTTGTTGGTATCGATTAAACCATTTTGTCGATTTAGATCAGCTAAGGTATCTACCTCCCTGAAAATCAGTCCAAGGCTTGATTGTTTAGACTTTATGTTTTTTTATACTTAGTGCTGCATCAATTGGATTTGACCTACTAAGTCATGCTTAGAATCATAAAAGCTAACATGCCTTTAATTGCCAATAAGGGTAGTATCGGGATTTCAGCCGATCTTTCCTGGTATAACTATTTTGCTTAACTGGTTATATTTATCATCTTATTTAAATTTATCAACCCTTTAAATTTACTAAACTTGATATCAGCCTCGCACTATTTTGGTTAAGTCTGATATATTGAGGTTATAACCTATTTAGCGGATTTAACTAAGGTTGATAGTCTAATATAAGGCTATCAAAGTTTTAGCCGATATGTTATCTAATCGCCCAAGTTATTCCATCGGCTATGATATGAGTTTATATAATCTTTAATTTGTTTTATCTTGGCTATAAGCAATTAATATTGTCTTGGTTAGGTCCAATCTATCGTAATTGCTTAGAGTTAAGAGAAAAAGTGAACCAAATATTATATGTTATTCATATCTACAGCCGATCGTGATTATTTTGGGTATGAGTTTCAATATCTATCCATTGGCAACTTATTTAGATCACATAATCGTATAACAATTGACTTTAATAATCTCAGTCTTATGCTGCATCGATTGAGTTTGACATATAGGATTGATTTTGTTAGGGAAAAGTTATTTATGGTTATATCTAATCTAAATTTAGCTCATGAGTAGTATCTTTCACCTTACAACTGATTCGATTTGTTCGCATTGGGTAGGTCATCACGATACGACATTGGCCGATCGGCTATCATCTTCTAACGTTTACCATATTTTGTTGGTTGCAGGATCAAACCAACTGGCACACTCACATTTCACCGATGTTTTGTACCTGCATTTGAGCTAAGCAGAACTCCTAGATCACCGTGTTTTCGCATCGACACTGGGCCCACCAAGCCCAGCTTTGCGACAGGTGGCACCAAAAGCTTGTTCCAGCTATCCCGAGCTCCATGCTCAGCTCCCTAGGGTACATGCACACGCCCGGTCAGCAATAATGAATAAGCTCAGGCTGATGTGACAAGGAGGACAACGACAAGGCTAGGCATATACATGTTTCCATACAAAATGTAATTGCAGGCTCCCCTTCGAGGTATAAAAAGGTATAAAAGGAGGAGTTATGCGACTTAGCAAAGGGTTGGACTGATAACACTTAGGGCTCACAGAAGTCCCATATCTAATTGTAATTCAAGTTCTTCATTGATAACCCACACAAACATAGGAATAGGGTGTTATCCGAACCTGTATACTTGCTCTGTGTTCTCATATTTGTCATCCTTTTGCGTGAGGTCATCTCGCCCCCTGGCCGAATCTTCAAACGGGGGTCTTTCACTTTTCCGTTGTTGGGGATCTCATCTCCTACACATGCATAAATCAATCACATGGAAATATTATATATGAACATATCAATATGTGCATGGAGAGAGGGAATGATACATATAACTTGATCTTCGTGTACTTCATCCTTGTGATTTAGGTCCACCATCAACGAATGTTTCTATCTCAACTCATATGAAGTCCTGGAACCACCTCTTACAATTTCCACTTTCATATCCACATGAAACTAAAAATGCTTATAAAAATATTAATCTCATATAATTGGATTTATCATTAATCACCAAATCCAAATTAATAACACTTGAACTTTCACCAATGAATTGACTCAGGGTTCTGCGTTCTTTAAAATTTTTTGAAAGGCATCATTAAAATATTTCTAGCAGAACTAAAAACCTGATAGGTCCTCTTTTATGTATTTAATGACCCGTTCATGTTACTTGGAGAAAGGAATGAATCGTTTCCTTTTATGATTATAACTTGCAGTCTATTAATGCTTGATTATTCGGATGCAAGGAGCGGGACAAAAACGTTTCCATCTTTGTATAAACATTTCATATTTTTGTTGGATCAAGACCTCACATGTTTTCTTTTACTCTTTGTAACTTACTAAGCCTATAAATTGTTAGTGCTAAGGGGACTTGTCCATTTGAAGTTTCACACCGCAAGAACCAGAGAATTAGCCCTCAAGTCAAGGTAACCATTGCATTCACAGATTGTCATACTTTTTCTTACTGAACTCGTGCATTTTTATCTTGAATACAGATAGTATAACGAGCCAATGAATATTTGAATGGATCGCCCACATTAGTGATCTATGAAACGAAACACGCAATATAGCACGTGTTTCACTGATATAGCAGAAAAAATACATGACTACAGCCTTGAAAAGCCATAGACAAGAAAAAAAAGATGAAAGGAAAAGACTCATCCGGTTGGATTGGAACATCAACGCGGGCAAACGCTCAAAGCGAGCCTCTACAAACAGCTCTAACAAAACCACATTCGCCCCGCACGGGCGACACAACGAAGCCTATACAGCGGCATCCACTACACAAGACCAAACGTTGAAACCTTACAGCAGAGCTCCAAGTCAACTGGATATTAAGGGAAGACAGACTACACTGCATTGAAAGGGTCCCCGCCATGCAGTACCCATTGCCACTGCGCCGCTGCAACGCTAAACCCCACTCAACGGGGTAAAAACCACCAGATCCAGATCTCTCATAGGACTCAATGTGGGGCCTCGCCACATCCGTCGTTGGACACCATCTCGCCGCTCGCTGGGGTCGCGCCACGCCCACTGCTGCACTCCTCTTCGCAGGGGTCATGCCACGTCCGCTACTGCACTCGTCATCACGGATCTGTTTCTTTTGTCACCGTCATAGCGAGAGAGAAGTTGCCCAGCTTCCCCCGATCTCCATCGAACATCTGAGTTGCTGCATGGCCTTTTCGTGCCACCTTAAGCCAGAACCACGAGCCTGCCGCGTCTCGTCGCGTCATGCCAGCCTCCGCTCAGGCCGCACCTTGCCGGTCACCTCCGTCGCCGGCCACGTCTCCGCACCGCATGCCCTCATGTTGCAGCATTAGGACCCCGGCCTTTCCACGTGTCGACACAGACATGTCACCTCCGGCCACGCGGACGCCAGATCCAAGCGCGTGCCTATCGAATCCGAGCACGCTTCTTCTCTTTTGGCTTTTTTGCCTTTTCCCTTTTTCTTTTTCTCTTTTTTTATTTTTTCCTTTTTTTTCCTTTTTTTCTCTCTTTCTATTTTTCTTTTCACGGGCTCACGCCACCGCCGCCGCTACTCGCGCTGCGCCCGCCGCCTCCCACATCACCATCGAGCGGCCCAACTGTCCGTCCGTCTGTGGACATCGCCGTCGAGTGGAGGCCCAACCATCGAGCGGCCCTCCCTGGGCAGCTTCCCTGGTCGGCGACTGCATAGCTCTCCTTGCCGTAGCTTGCGTCGGCTTCCACCGTGGCGATGTCGTTCCAGAGTAGTCCATCTGTTGGCTCGCTGGCGTGGTGGTCGCCACAAGCGGTCGATAGCCTTGTTGTCGCCGCAGTGCTGCTTTCTTGCGGCCTGCCACAGTGAGCGCGGAGGAAGTCGTGGTGGTGGTCGTGGTGGTTGTCGTCCCTGAGGCAGTGGAGCAGGAGGAGGTGCGCGACGACGACAAGGATCCGGATCCAGAGGCGCTCCATATCGTCTCCAACGCCGGCCGTGACATCCACCTCGACGGCCCGCTCCACGCCGCCACCAGCAGCGTAGGAGGTCGCCGCCGCCATCCGGGACGGCGATGCGTGCGTAGGCGAGGAGCGCGGGGTCAACCGATGGGCGGGGTGATCGGATCTGGGGAGGGCGTCGGATCTATGCCTGCAAGGCGCGGCCGGATCTGGCCGGCACTAGCGCGCGGCTCTCGTACCCCGGCGTCGCCCTCGCGCCAGCACCGGCACGTCGCGGCGACGCGTAGGAGGTGTAGCGCGATGCCACGGTCGCCTTTCTCAACTTGTCTCGTGCCTCACTCTCTCTCACTCGCTCTAGCTCCCGGACGCCGCCCCCGGCCACCCGAGCTTGCCGTCGACGAGAAGCCCTACCGCCGTCGTCCTCGCGGTCGTGCGGCTTTGCCGGCGGCCGCTCGGGCGGCGGCGAGGCGGGGAAGGAGGAAGGAGGGGCGAGGGGCGGCCGACCGTCGCCTTCCGAGCCGTCCCCAGGGGAGAGCGGCACGAGAGGTTTTCAAAATTTGGGAGAGAACAATACGATTACATTAGTGATCTATGGGTACTGCCTTTATTTACAAACATGCTATGGTATAGCCATGGCATTTCATTTCCATTTTTCTTGCATGTCTCGAGCTCATTTCATATGCTTGTGCAAGTTATGTATGCTCTGAAACCATGGTACATAAATATATATTGGTCTTCTATCAGCACAAAGAAATTAGGTTCATATTGCTCAGTACACAGTTCATAGAGACGTAAAAAAAATTAGAGCCATGTCAATGCCGATAATATTGAGCCGCTTCTTATAACATTCCAGTTGGTGGATATGGTACTTACATATTCAGTGCCGTCTTTCTTTATGCTACACTGATTTGCTGTCATAGCGCGATGACAGGAAATACTTATTATTTTAAGCATGGGAATTACAGTGTTCCTAAAGCAAACATTATGATTTGTGAGTTCTGCAATTCTTTCTTCCTGGAACTTATTTGTAGATGTTTTCGTACCAATGAAAAACATGCAATTAAAAAAACTACAACGATATAACACGCAATGCTATATATTTAAGCTTGTCCATGACATATTGTCATTTGCAAAATTCACTGCAGAGCATGTCCCTCAGTTTTGTTTTCTATTGTGTTTTGCTAAACAGTACTTTAAACCAACTTAAAGTACTGTTAATTTTAAGCAATTCTTTATCAAGCAGTTTGCTTACCACACTAATTTGTATAACAGTTGTAGGGCTCCGATAGAATTGCTTTCATCCCTCTTAATTTGGCTTTGCACCTATGCCACCAATCCAGTGGTTGCATGGTGCTACATAGAGTTTTAACCGACCAAGGTCAATTTTATGATGGTTGATTCTGACGATTCCTTTGTTGTTGCTTCTGCTCTGATCATGAATGTAGCAGCTGGAGTCGGTCCACATCTCCCCAATGCTAGGTAACCTGGAGAGCTAGAAATCTCAATTCTCAACTCAGCCATGAGCTATAGCAATTTAAAAGGTTATGAGTTTGTGTATTCTTTTCCACTGGTTTTCAACTACAAGCAGGCTTCCAGGAGTGTAGTGCACCCTGTTTCAAGGTAAGAGTGTTAACGATCAAATTTGGTAACCAAATCCTTAAGTTCAAGGTCGGAATTGAAGCGGAATCAGATCGGGAAAGTAATTTGCGGATAAATAGAGGCCGCATCGGCCACGATCAAATCGGCTGGGAAACCAGTCGGCTAAGGCCGAATCAGATAGGGACAGCCGATAGCCGATTCCGATTCAGAGAAGAGGATGGAACCGTTTCCGATAAAGAAGCTTGAAGGAAAAAGAAAGATTCGGTACAAATGTTCGTTAAGATAATTGTCATCTATGGATAGAGTCCTGTAACGGCAATTGTATCTGTAAAATAGGGATTTGTATAGATATTCCTTTTGTGATACGACATTGGGGTTGTGTCCCGAGATATTGTCGTACTTTAAATAGTGGATAAGATAGAAACCGTGTCTTACACGGATATTGTTATGCCTGTGTATAAATAAGACCCAATGGCTCTTTGTAAAATATACACACATCAATACAAACTCGGCGCATCGCCAAACCTTTTTCTTTTAGACGAGTTCTTGATCTCGCTTCGGGCTGAATCGATCTTTACCCCCGAATAAGGTAAACGCTTGTCATTAATAGTTTGTATCGTCGAATCCAGTGCTTACATCGTCATGATACTCTAGATTTAATGTTATAGACTACGTAATTTATCATATACGACATATAATCTAGAGTAATATCTAGATCTATTTTGCCATCGGCTCGTTTCTCTCGGGAGACAGTAGCTGATAGAGCTAGATCTAAATATTAAACTAGGTTATATGTTGTATCCACCGTCTTGAGGGGTTTACATCGGTTTATATAGATCTAGTATTTCTTTTTGTACTTAATGTTGCATCATCATGACCTATTAAGTCGGCCTTATCTGTTTTAGTTATCTTTTAGCATTATTTACTATCAGATACATTAAAGCTGCCTCTTATATTAAGATCTTAATCTGGTTAAACGCCTTAAGCCGGTATCAATTTGTTGGCATCAGCTGACAACCGATTAATCTAGGTTTAGCGTATTTAGGTTAGATTAATATCTTTTCGTAAGATGTATCGGAGTACTAGCCGATTCACGTTAGATCTGCATCATCAGCTAGGTTATAAACGCATATATTTATTATCCTGATGTATATTTAGATTAAGTGGTTTATACTGTCTCGGCCTAGCCGATCTATCCCAATCACTTAGTTTAAATGTGCTTTGGGATAGCAATTATATGTAAGTTGGTTCCCTGAGCCGATTCGGTAGGTTCTAACCTTAACCTTAACGCATGTACCTGTTTATTTCTTGTTGGTTAGCAGATCAAACCAACTGGCACGCCTAGTTCATCGAAGGTAGCCAAGGACGGACCTGCACTGGAGTTAAGCAGATCTCCCAGGCCAGCGCGTGGGAAAGATTTCTCATCAACACTCTTCTTGGCACGCCAGGTGGGACCATCAACTCGGCTAGAACGCAGTAACAATGTCGACGTGATGGTTAAAATCAAGAGCCCCAAGATCAGCGAGGAGGACATGGTTCCTGTCAAGATGAAACAGTTGTCGGCTGAGCAATTGGCTGACTACAAGAAGATGGTGGAGGAATTGCAGGCCAACTATCTACAATCTTTTGCCCAGACCAGGTCTGAGGCCATCCACCAGAAATACAAATTCAGCATGGACGACTTTAAGGCATCCTCCTCAGACGATACAAAAGGAAAACATAAAATGGAGGAGCCGAGGCAAGAACAAGACGAGTCGGGACTACATACTTTGCAGGACTGAATCGACTCGGCTGTGCATCACGCTCTCGTTAATTAGAGTGACATCTTGGTCAACACCCTCAACAACATGATTGCCACTATGGTCGACTCGAAGATTGCCAATCAACTGCAGCGGGGGCCGATTTATTTCACTGATAGCCAGTTCCCGAACTACAAGGTCTTGGCAACCTAGAATCGGCCGATACCACCACCAGTATAGCCGGGGCCACCAGGAGGAGTCCTTAATCAGCCGAATGCATCTACATCAGCTTCAAGGCTGCCGCCCGTCGTTCTGAACCGGCAGCAACCTCCTTCTCAGGAACAACTAGCCGGCATGTTCGACTTCAGTCGACGGCAAGAACCGGTCGCCAACCTCATTCAGGGGGCACAGTACAACGCCGGCGGCCGTCGGCTCTTCCCTGACCAATCACCACTGCCGGTGAATCGGCTGCCTCCCGCCGTCGACCCAGCTCAATATCAGTACTAGGGAGGCCAGCATGACCAACATTATCGGCCGCAGACACCACCACCTCAGTATCGGCAAGCACCCGTGCAATACAATCAATATGAGCCGATACAACATGCCCAAGATAACAGGACCTGGGCCGATTTAATTGCCGACGTCATGCGCGATCAATTCGGCCTCAAACCGAAAGAGTATGGCAATATGTATCGGATCCATACCCAGAACATTTTGAGAGGGTGCCACTACCCAACCGATACAAAGTCCCAGATTTCTCCAAGTTCTCAGGGCAAGACAATACTTCTACATATGAACACGTTAGCCGATTCCTAACGCAATGCGGGGAGGCATCGGCTACAGACGCCTTGAGGGTTCGCTTATTCCCGCTCTCGCTATCGGGATCAGCCTTTACATGGGTTTTTTCACTGCCTTACAATTCCATCCACAGCTGGGCCGATCTCGAGAAACAATTCCATAGCTACTTCTACACCGGCAACCATGAGATGAAGCTATCGGACCTGACAAGCATTAGGCAGAAGCATGAGGAGTCGGTTCAGGACTACATTCAAAGATTCAGAGAGATAAGAAACCGTTCTTATAACCTAGTGCTTGTCCGATTCCCGCTTAGCCGATTTGGCTTTTCATGGCTGCCCTCGATCCGTGAAAGGTTTTCGGCTCAAGACTTCGACCGCTTGGCCCATCTGGTGCAGAGGGTGACGGCCCACGAGCAAAGATTTCAGGAATCAAGGAAGGCCGTCAAAAAGGCTGCCCACATCGTCGTCAAGGCCGACTCGAAACAAGTGACGATGACGCGAGAGTTGCTGCAGCCGAATGGACCAAAAATAAAAAGCCATCGTCGCCAATGGCTGCTGAAAATGGCTAAGGAGGAAAAGTACGACTTTGACATTACCAAGGCCGATAGGATCTTTGATTTATTACTGAAGGAGAAGCAAATTCAGCTTCCTCCCAACTACACGATCCCATTGGCTGAAGAGCACAAAAAGAAGAAGTACTATAAGTGGCACAACTCTACCTCCCATAGCACTAACGACTGTAAGGTTTTCAGGCAGCAAATCTAGTCGGCTATCGAGGCCGGGAAGCTAAAGTTCGTCGATTCACCTCGGCCAATGAAAGTTGATGGCAACCCCTTCCCGGTCAACATGGTCCAGGCCGGCCCGGCGAGCGATTGGCGAAAAAATGACGTACGGCTTAGCCGAAACTCGAAGGAGCCAAGGCAGAGAATAGGCCGACTGGAGATCAAGATGCGCCAGTCAACATGGTGCATCCAACCGGCCGATCGGTCGATCGGCGGCCGATTCGCATCGATAGCCGACGCCGCTTCCAGCAGCGGTTTTGGCAAGAAGAGGAGGCCCGGCGCGACAAACCGTACGTTAGGGAACCTGAGGTCAGGGGCCTCCGAGTTATCAGACACCACAACGACTATGACCCGCACCGGCGTTGCGAGTTTTTCGATTCTGCTGGGAATCGGGGATGAGGCTGCCGACGATAGACAACTACCCGGCTGCAGTGAATATCGTGAAGACGAATACGGGGATCCGCCGTTGCAAAGCCCTACCCAATTCGTCCCTAGGGCCATGCAGCTTGACCAGAGGCGGCAGTCGATACATGATCGGCTTGGGTCGATCCACCAAGACTTCTTTGAAGATGAAGACGAAGACGAATACCACGAAGAAGAAGCCGAAGACGAGCAATCGGCTAACTCACAATGGTGCCCTTCTGACCTCTTCACTAAAACACAGAAGAGAAGAATTCAGAAGCTGAAAAGTGAAGGGCGGGAAGAAGAGGTCCAACAGATGATTCAGCATCAACAACGCCGGCAGGCAAGAAACAGTGGCGCCCCAAGAAGAAAAACACCCTAGCTGACGAGAGCACAACCGACCAAGCCAAAAAGGGCGGCTAAAGGAAAAGGTAAAGCTACTGCATCAGTCAACATGGTTTTCATATTGCCAGCCGAATTTGGCGCCACAGAGGCCGATGTAGATAGTGTTAAAGACGCCTTTGCGAAACTACCATTCTCTCCTGAACAAGCCGTTTTTCAAAAACCAAAGGGGACTGACAATCGGCACCTCAAACCACTGTACATGAAAGGATTCGTTAACGGGAAGCCGATGTCAAAGATGCTAGTCGATGGAGGGGAAGCAGTCAACCTCATGCCCTATGCCACTTTTCGAAAGCTGGGCAATGCAGCCGAAGACCTAATCAAAATGAACATGGTGCTCAAAGACTTCGGCGGCAACCCATCGGAGGCCAAGGGCGTGCTAAACGTCGAGCTGACCGTTGGCAGCAAAACCGTGCCCACAACATTCTTTGTCATCGACAGGAAGAGATCTTACAGCCTGCTACTTGGGAGGGACTGGATCCATGCGAACTTTTGTGTCCCTTCAACAATGCATCAAAGTCTGATCCAATGGCAAGGCGACAAGATTGAAATCGTGCCAGCCGACAGGTCAGTGAACGTCGCTAATGCTGATTTGCCACTTTGGGAAATCGACGGTATCGATTGTCTGTCTGGCAAAATCTGGCAAGCCGATTTTCTAAAGGTGTCTAATTCTGCCATACAGCCTATTGGATACGAAGAGCCTCAATTATTACTTTGAGGGCATCGTGGAGGGCTTGAATGTCTACGGCAAGGACACTGCGGACGACGACGATGGCAAGCTTGGGCAAGGTTTTATGTCGGCCGACGAGCTAGAAGAAATTGATATAGGTCCTGGAGATAGACCTAGGCCGACATACAGTAGTAAAAATTTGTCTTCTCGTTGTAGATCCCAGCTCATTGATTTATTAAACAAATATAAAGATTGTTTTGTTTGGGAGTATTTCGAGATGCCTGGTCTTAGCCCATCTATTTTTGTGCATCGGCTGTCTATCAAGCCAGGATATCGTTCGTACAAACAGTCTCCTAGGAGGTTTAAGGTCGATATGTATGATGCGATCAAGGCCGAAATCACTCGGCTATACGATGCTGGATTCATTCGGTCTTGCCGATATGCGGAGTGGGTATCGAATATTGCTCCAGTAATGAAGAAGAATGGTAAACTTAGGGTGTGTATTGATTTCAAAGAACTCAACAAAGCTACCCCTAAGGACGAATACCCAACGCCCATAGCCGATTTGCTCATAGATGCTGCTTCTGGCCACAAGATCATAAGTTTTATGGATGGTAATGCTGGTTATAATCAGATCTTTATGGCCGAAGAGGATATCCATAGGACTGCCTTCAGATGCCCAGGAGCAATCGGCTTGTATGAATGGGCCGTCATGACGTTTGGCTTAAAGAATGCTGGAGCAACTTATCAAAGGGCCATGAATTACATTTTTCATGATATGATCGGCTCTCTGGTCGAGATTTACATCGATGATGTTGTTGTTAAATCCAGGGAAATGTAAAACCATATAGTCGATCGTAGACAGGTTTTGGAGCGGAAAAGGAAATATGGCCTGAAGATGAATCTACTGACATGCGCGTTCGGCGTGTCGGCCGGGCACTTTTTAGGGTTTCTTGTTCATGAGAGAGGGATTGAGGTTACACCAAGGAGCATTAATACCATCAAGACGATAGAGCCTTTGAAGGACAAGAAGCAACTATAATCTTTGATCGGTAAAATTAACTTCATCAGACGATTCATAGCCAATCTTTCAGAAAAGATGGAGTTGTTCACACCATTGCTTCGGATGAAGGCCGATCAAGCGTTCACTTGGGGGGCAGAGCAGCAAAAAGCCCTGGACAACATCAAGGATTACTTGAGCTTGCCTCCAGTTTTGACTTCTCCAAAGAAAGGGATACCGTTCACGCTATATTTGTCGGCCGACGACAAATCCATCAGCTCAGTTCTAATTCAGGAGATTGAAGGAAAGGAAAAGGCCATCTTTTATCTCAGCCGACGACTGCTGGACGCAGAAACAAGGTATTCACTGGTGGAAAAGTTATGTCTTTGCCTATATTTTCATGCACAAAGTTAAGGCATTATTTATTATCCAATTAGTGCACAGTGATATGCAAAGCCAATATAGTCAAATATATGCTATCGGCTCCAGTGTTGAAAGGACGAATTGAGAAATGGATTTTTGCCTTAACAGAGTTTGATCTAAGATATCAGGCGCCTAGGGCGGTTAAAGGACATGCCATAGCCGATTTCATAGTGGAACATAGAGATGATTCTATCGGCTCAATGAAGATTATGCTTTGGACTTTGACATTTGATGGATCGGTTTGCACAAATGGATGCGGCATCGGCTTGGTCATCATATCCCCAAGGGGGGCAAGCATCGAATTTGCTTTCTCAATCAACCCCCATGTCACAAACAACCAAGCCGAATACGAGGCAGTGCTCAAGGGATTGCATCTTCTCAAGGAAGCTGAAACAGACGCCATCAAAATAATGGAGGATTCACTGTTGGTCATCAGCCAATTGTCAGGAGAATATGAATGCAAAAATGATGCGCTGATGGTCTATTATCAACGATGCCGAGAATTGATGGACAGTTTTTGACTAGTAACATTAAAACACATCCCCAGAGAGCAGAATATAGAAGCCAAAGATTTAGCTCAAAGGGCTCAAGCTACAGGCCAATGACAAAAGATGTCGAGATAGAGATTGCCACCATGACAGCCGACGACTGGAGATTTGAGGTCTATAACCATCTGCAAAACCCCTCCTAGTTGGCTTCAAGGAAATTGCGCTACAAGGCTTTGAGATATGTCTTTCTCGATGAAGATTTATACTATCGGACGATTGATGAAGTGCTGCTCAAATGCCTCAGTGTCGATCAAGCAAGGGTAGCTATCGGAGAGGTGCATGAAGGAATCTGTGGCACGCATCAATCGGCTCACAAGATGAAATGGTTAATTCGAAGAGCAGGGTATTTTTGGCGATGATGCTGGAGGATTGTTTTAAGTACTACAAGGACTGCCAGGATTGTCAGAAGTTTGAAGCTATACAAAGGGCACCAGCATCGGCTATGAACCCAATTATCAAGCCTTGGTCGTTCAGAGGTTGGGGAATCGACATGATCGGCCAGATCAATCCACCCTCGAGCAAGGGACATAAATTCATATTGGTGGCAACTGATTATTTCACAAAATGGGTGGAAGCAATTCCTTTAAGGAAGGTAGATTCAAAGGATGCAATCGAGTTTGTTAAGGAGCACATTATATACCAATTTGACGTCCCTCAGACAATAACAACAGATCAGGGATCTATCTTCATATCGGACAACTTTGTTCAGTTTGCCAACGGCATGGGCATCAAATTGCTCAATTCTTCGCCGTATTATGCTCAGGCTAACGGACAGGCAGAGGCCTCAAACAAGAGTTTAATCAAGCTGACAAAGAGGAAGATCGTTGAATATCCTAAGTAATGGCACAGCCGATTAGCCGAATCACTTTGGGCCTATCGGATCGCTTGCCACGGATCAATCCAAGTGCCTCCATATAAACTATTCTATGGACATGAAGCAGTCCTGCCATGGGAAAACATTATCGGCTCAAGAAGAATTCAGTTACAAGATCAGCTTACAGCCGATGATTACTACAACCTGATGGTAGATGAATCAAAAGATCTGGTATTGTCACAGATGAGGGCCTTGGAAAAGGTAACAAGAGATAAGGAACGAGTAGCCCGTCATTATAACAAGAAGGTTGTGCCTAAGTCTTTTGAAGAGGGCGAACTCGTTTGGAAATTGATATTGCCGATTGGATCAAGGGACAATAAATTCGGCAAGTGGTTACCAAATTGGGAGGGGCCTTTCAAGATCCACAAATGCATCTCCAAAGGAGCCTATATGTTAGAAGGGTTGGATGGAGAGGTATTCGGAAGGGCTCTGAACGGCAAATATTTAAAGAAATATTACCCAAGTGTATGGATCAACTCATGATTTGGCTATGGTTGTGCCGATTCGTGTTAGCCGATGCGTTGTGATGCACGCACCGCCTTTAGGACGATATTACGAATTTTTCTATATCGGCTCAGCCTAGCCGACAACGACAAGATATTTGATTTGATAATTTTGTTAATGCTGGGAACACCGTCAAAAAAATTAGGGGGCATATACAATATGATATCAAGAAGGCAGAGGGCAGAGCGAATTTTTCAAAATTTTTGAAGCCTTCAAGCAAGTTTAATATGATCGGCAAACATGCATTAAGTGGAGAACAACTAAGGCAAGCCGATTACAAATGATAGTTCGAATCAGTTAAAGCAAGCCCCCGAGAGGGCTTAGTTGATCATGATTTCTGTTTTCTCTTTCTTTTCCTTTTTGTTTGTTTCGAGAAAGATATCGTTCGATTCTCATATCGATCCGAATGAATCAGTCTTTCTACAGAGGTCAATCTTTGCCTATTAGGCAAGAGGATAGCAAGTTCGAAATTCTGTCTCGGTAGGACATGGATTTCTATTACTATGAAATTCATAAATGAAAATGAAGTAGTTAATGGATAAAAAACTCTGGACAATTTCGAAATCAGGCCAAGCGTCTTAATACATATGCAAAAAAATTCATTATTGGCCCACCATTGATTAGAAGATTTAACTTGTATGAATCGCTAAAAGAATTGGTGAAAGCCGATTACAGAGGAAGTTTAAGCCGATTACAAAACGCATAGAGAGTTCAAGTATAAGGATGCCTAGCCAACTATTACAAGTAGCTCAGCGCGTGAGGAAGTTGGTGATGGCCGATATCGTCCTACGACGGATCCCGTCTATCTCTTCAATGGCCTTGGCATTGGCTGCATCGTTCCCTGGTATCGGCTTCATCGCCCTGGCCATGTCGGATAAATGTGACACGGCCGCCTTGATCTTTGCTCGTTGGTCCTCGATCTCCTTCGGTAGGCCGGCCACGCGTTGTTCTTTGGCCACAATATCGGCTTCGACGTTGGCGAGTTCGGCTATCAGTTCCTCCCGACGCTTGCGAAGCCGATCAAGTTCGGCAATCGACTCGGTCTTCAAAGCATCAAACTTGGCCTTCTCGACGGTGATTTCTTGTTGGCTGGCTTTGATGGTGACTTCCAGCACTTGGTTTTCTCGGCGATCGGCTATTCTTTGTTTAGCCCGTTCGAACTTGTGCCAATGCGCCTCCATAAAGGTGGCCGGTGCAATGATGTTAGCTAGCTGGTCCGGTAGCCGATCCTAGATGTCTTCAAACCGACTACGGATCGAGCCGCAGTCAGTGACCAGGAAGTCAAGGGAGCACTCTAGCCGTTTGGCTATGTCTGACAAGGTAGCCCGTAGTTCCTCATCCGACACCACCATGGCCTTATCGGCACCCTCGTCAGGATCAAGAAATTCTGAGAGGTCGAAGTCCAGAAGATCGGCTACAAACTGCAAGTTGGGAGACGGCTAGGAGAGCTGACAAAGTTGATGAGTCGATTTATAAAGCTGAACAAAACTTACTCGGAAAGCTGGGACTGAGGTAGCCACGTCCTCGGCGTCACCATCACTTGTAGCCGTTGGCGTGTGCTCACTTGATACATGGGGGGCAGGTGTTGGAGCATGGGAAGGCTGAAAAAGATACAAGTTGGAAATCAGTTGTGCTAATAAGAGGGGAATGAAGGATAATAGGACTTACCGAGGGAGGAGGAGCCATTTTCTTTTTGGCAGCCAATTTCTTTGCCTACAGACACAGAAATCCAATGAATCATAATGGAAAAGGTGATGAGATTAAATGATGAAAGATCCTTACCGGCTGGGAACGAGGGACGCGTTTCGGAGGGCTTGGAGTTTTTTCGATGGTCTGCTCAACCGATGGAGTCCGAGCATATCTGTCTGAAGAGCTCATTTCAGTTGCGGCAGTGTTGACGGCTTGCTCCATTTCCTCGTCCCTAATTTCTTCTTCAAGGACCGCGTCCACATCCGGATCGACTGGAGGCAAGTCATCGGCTGGAGTTGGTTTTGGCTTCTTTAAAGTCCGTTTCTTTTTCTCCGCAGCCGGAGTAGCAGCAGCCGACGGCTTCGCCCTTTTCAGCCGATGCAATGGCTCACGGGTTTGGCCGTGAAGTAGCGTAGCCACCTTCGACGCATGGAAGCCGATGATTGATGAGGCTAGCCCGCAGCCGCCGGACAACAGGTCGGGGGCATAATGGATTGCTACCCTAGTGTTACTTGTGTGTGGAGGGGAAGCATCGGTGGTCTGCAAAATAATAAGGCATGGTTAGTCAAATAATACAAGAAATGGCTGAAGGGAGCTAAGAATAGAAGACACTTACCGATGGGATCATTTTCGAGTCGACGATGGTCAGATACATGGAAGCCGATTGATGGAACAGGCTTCCACTCATTCCACCATCAGCTGAAGATAGTTGTCCTTGTCACCTCTAGGTCGATATTGTCAATACTGCCCAGAGAGGGGCCAGGGATGTTGAGCAGCCGATTCATCATAATGTCTCCTTCAATTTTGCCCCTGGATTGGATCTTGTCTGAGTAATAGAGGCCGACCGGCAGCTGACCCATGGCAAGTTGTCTTGCGGCCACCATCAGATGATAGAATTCGTAAGATTTCTGAATATTGCGCCCTTGGTGGATGCTGACGGGGAGGATGCAAGGCGTTATGGCCGATGTGTAAATCTCCCTCGGTTTTTCATATTCTTTGGAGTTAAGCTCATCTAGCCGGAGATCGTCTGGGAGCTCGAACTAGTCGAAATCTTCATAAGCAAACCATATCCTCGAGCTGCTTGGGAAGCCACTGTACAGGTTGCCGAATCAGTTTTTGAAATGATCGGCTGTTAGTTTGGATGCAAGATAGGTTGCCGCTGCTTCCCCATATGACGAGCATCGGCGGGTGGTCACTTCCTCATCATCTTCGAACCGTGACTCGATTAAAGGGAAATCGGCTTCTAGTGGAGTCGGCCTTTACGCAACATAGGTGTGGAGATTTAGCCACAACTGCAGCAGCCATCAGGGACCTCCTGTGTTAATGGCCTGTTTGGAAGCCAGCCAAGCCAATGCATTACTTAGCATTTGGTACAAGTAGCCGAGTAGGTATTTTTTTCAAGGGGACTTATTTTTTGTTCACCAGGGCTTCGGCTATGTGCTGCCAGGATCTAGTCGGCCCACAGCTATATCCACAAAAGACATTTTTTTCTAGCCACAATAAGAGAAAAGTTGTGTGTTCTCTCTCAGAGATTGGGTCGTCTTTCATGTTCATCGATATGAAGCCGCTCCAGCCCCCTATGCTTTTGGTCTTAAAACTATGGGAGCATTTGATGTTGAGGCCGGCTGGGTCTACTGTAGTTGTTATATCCAATCCCATGATCATTACCACATCCAAGAGGGTTGGTGTCATCGGTCCTTGTCTAAACAAAAACGCATTTAGTGTGTCCGACCAGAAGTAAGTGGCAGCCGATAGGAGGGGCTCGTCCTTTGATATGTCGGCTATTTTCAGAGCTAGGCATTGGCTTATACCTAGTTCAGTCCAATGGGTTTGCTGCCTAGCCGACATCCTTGAATACCAAGCTGGCCAAGATTTGTCTGTTGAGGGCCAACACTTGAAAGCACCAGACCAGTGGGCTAGGTCAGGGGTGAAAAATCTAAAGGGGATCAGGTTTGTTTCGACATTGATGAACTCGCTAGGGTCTAAATTGCCGATCGGCCCTAACAAAAACTGATTGGGGCTGGCAAGGTCTGGGATGGCGATTTGGTGGGCGAGGTGCTGCGAATTAAAGAATGAAAGAACAAGATTACAAAAGATGAAAACCAAGTTGCAAGGAATAAGGGGCTGTGGCCGATGAAACTTACCTCTGGGTATTCTGCTTGGGTTGTGTCGGAGCGAGTGCTTGAGGATGCCATTGATGAGTGGGATCGTCGCCATGGAAGGGTTTGCTGGTGAGGTCGCGCTTCGGGTTCCAACGAGGTCGCCGAGGAGATGGAAGGTTTTTGGCTAGGGCTTGAGGAGGCAAAAGTGACAGCGTGGCTTGTTTTGGCACAAGGCGGGTGCTATTTAAAGAGATTTCCTGACAGCCGAAACGGAATAGGACGGGAGTCATGCGGGAATTAAAAAAAGTGGTAAATCCACGATATTATCTTATCATGGACTTGGGGGCATGTGTTAACGACCAAATTTGGTAACCAAATCCCTAAGTTCAAAGTCGGAATTGAAGCGGAATCGGATCGGGAAAGTAATCTGCGGAGAAACAGAGGCCGCATCGGCCACGATCAAATCGGCTGGGAAACCAGTCGGCTAAGGCCGAATTGGATAGGGACAGCCGATAGCCGATTCCGATTCAGAGAAGAGGATAGAATCGTTTCCGATAAAGAAGCTTGAAGGAAAAAGAAAGATTCGGTTCCCAAATGTTCGTTAAGATAATTGCCATCTATGAATAGAGTCATGTAATGATAATTGTATCTGTAAAATAGAAATTTGTATAGATATTCCTTTTGTGATACGACATTGGGGCTGTCCCGAGATATTGTCGTACTTTAAATAGTGGATAAGATAGAAATCGTGTCTTACACGGATATTGTTATGCCTGGGTATAAATAAGACCCAAGGGCTCTTTGTAAAATATACACACATCAATACAAACTCGGCGCATCACCAAACCTTTTTCTTTTAGACGAGTTCTTTATCTCGCTTCGGACTGCATCGATCTCGACCCCGAATAAGGTAAACGCTTGTCATTAATAGTTTATATCGTCGAATCTAGTGCTTAAATCATCATGATACTCTAGATTTAATGTTATAGACTGCACAATTTATCATATACGACATATAATCTAGAGTAATATCTAGATCTATCTTGCCATCGGCTCGTTTCTCTCGGTAGACAGTAGCCGATAGAGCTAGATCTAGATGTTGAACTAGGTTATATGTTGTATCCATCGTCTCGAGGGGTTTACATCGGTTCATATAGATCTAGTATTTCTTTTTGTACTTAATGCTGCATCATCATGACCTATTAAGTCGCTCTTAGAATTATTAAGATCTATTCGGCTGGATGTTTGTCATTAGAGACAGTACCGGGGGTTTCAGCCGGCCTTATCTGTTTTAGTTATCTTTTAGCATTATTTACTATCAGATACATTAAAGATATCTCTTATATTAAGATCTTAATCTGGTTAAATATCTTAAGTCGGTATCAATTTGTTGGCATCAGCCGACAGCCGATTAATCTAGGTTTAGCGCATTTAGGTTAGATTAATATCTTTTCGTAAGATGTATCGAAGTACTAGCCGATTCACATTAGATCTGCACCATCGGCTAGGTTATAAACGCATATATTTATTATCCTGATGTATATTTAAATTAAGTAGTTTCGATCTATCCTAATCATTTAGTTTAAATGTGCTTTGGGATAGCAATTATATGTAAGTTGGTTCCCTGAGCTGATTCGGTAGGATCTAACCTTAACCTTAATGCATGTACTTGTTTATTTTTTGTTGATTAGCATATCAAACCAACTGGCACGTCTAGTTTATCGAAGGTAGCCAAGGACGAACCTTCACTGGAGTTAAGCAGATCTTCCAGGCCAACGCGTGGGAAAGATTTCTCATCAACAAAGAGTCATGGTTTTTTTTCACTTAACTCAATGAAAATTAATAAACTTAGCCATGAACTGGACAGGTTTGTTTTCACGATGTGTTTCTTGAGCCCTGGTACTCATGGATGCACCAAATGGTTGCAGCGGCTGGGTTCCGTGCTTTTGCGCCTGATTTCCCAGGTTATGGCCTCTTGGAGCCACCGGCTGACCTGACCTAGCACCGCCGACATTGGAGGGCATGATGAATGACCTGAATATGCTTTTTGCTAGCCTGATTCTTCAGCCAAAGGATCCGCATAATGGCAATCTTCTCTTTGATAGGTAAGAATTTCTTTTCTGTTCTGAACTAAATGAGTAAACTTGGAATTGCCTGATTAATCTTCACCTTGCCCGGCTGACTGGTCCATATTGATTTTGGATCTATTTTGGAGATTTCGCCTGGAGGATATGTGGGGTTTGAAAGTGCACATTTCAAGCTAAGCCATGAGAAACTGACACTTGGAATCAGTTTCTGAGGTAAAAATATTTTTCATGCACTTTTTTCTAATGAAATGGAATTGGAGTTGTTGCACACATTCTGATTTAAGCATTGTGCTTTCAGATTATGTGTCAAAAGGGTACCAAGCAGGAAGGAGACACATGAATGGGATTTGATTATTACCACACTGCAATTGATGGTGCACAGTGGTCTCTAGAAGTGCCATTGACAGCATGGCTTGAAAGGTCATCCTGTGTCGCTAGAAGTGACATTGTCAATCCTGTTGGAAACATAGCTAATGTTCAGTTAAGGTGAAAGGTTCCGCGCTAAATCAGGTGATGCTATCTGTATGCTTTACATGCACTATATGTTGCTGAGACCAATGCTAAGGAAAAAAAAAGGGGAAAAGGGCGCTCCTTTGGGGTGTTGTCTGCATGAGAGTTTTTAATGATATGGAGATGAGTGGTGCTGCATAAATCAGGTGATGCTATTTATATGCTTTATAGATTTTGTTGGTCTACAGGTTAGGAAATTCAGTTAAGCTCATGACTATTACCAATTTGTGACTACACAAATGAATTTATGTCCTATTGGCCTCAATATGTATATCAGTGTATGAAGAAGAGGTATGGACACAATCAGACTCTTTTCTTTAGTACTTCCTTTCTTAAGCATTTAGCGTCAGCTTAAAAGTTTTATTGCATGAACTTGTTTTTATGAGGCACCATTTTCTAATTTAACTTGCATGTTACTGCGTTAATAGTCATTTTAGAAGAAAAAAATGTATGCATCAGAACATCAGTTGTAAAATGATAAGTGTTATGCTGTCACTAGAGTGGCTATGACAATTTCATTATCAGTGAGGTCTGATGGCACCAGATGAGACCAAATAGCTCGACACATCACTGTTCCGTTGTCTCTTGGTACCATCATAACTTAGTTTTTTTTCCCTTAAACATTCTAATCATAGGATAGATCCATGGTTATTTCTTTCTTATACATTGTCTATGTAAGTTAGGGTTTTGTCCAATTTTTTCATTGCTAGCTCTTCACTAATCTATTGTTACTTATTTATATCCTGTGTTCAGGATGGACTAAAAAAATATTGTTCAGCTACCTCCGTTCGTGAAGAAAGACCGCAAGAGTGTTTGTATAAAAAGTACATTGCTTGCTTTATATTCTTTTAATGTTTAGCAATGACACATTTCCTGGTAAGTAAATGTGAGGTGTTCATTGGAGAAATGTAATGGTTCAAAGTAGCAACTGTTCCTCCAAGCTATATAATCCCAAACTACAGTGGGATTATTTTACATAGGAATAACCAAGATGGTATATTGATGGAGTTGACCATGTTTTATATACATGTAGGAATGTGAACATCCTGTTGGCGGCAAATTTAAACGCAAATGTATTGGCCGTTAATTTTAAGGAGTATATCCTTTGATAGCTCATGTCGATGTTATAACTTTCTTCTTGTGCCCATTTTATATTTATTAAGCTTGCCTATACAAATATTCTGTTTGACATGTTGAATGCAATGTATTGGACACATCATATCTTGCACATTGTAAATTAGTAGTGGACATTCTTGCCAAATTTAATATTCAAATGAGCCAAGGGGACTAAATTCATATCATATCAGATGTTTGGATATCAATTTTAAGGACTAAACATGAACTAATTATAAAAATAATTATAAAATCGATAAATTATTCACGAGACAAATCTAATGAGCCTAATTAATCCATGATTAACAAATATTTACTATAGTATCACATCGTCAAATAATTACGTAATTAGACTCATTAGATTTGTCTCACAAATAATCCACCAATTATGAATATATTTTGTAAATAATTTATATTTAATATCTAATCATTCGAGAACATTTCGACAGGAACATCCTGAGAACCAAACGAGGCCTAAATATGCTACACCACCAAGCAACTGGCTGACTGCTCTACATGGCAAGTCCACTAACCGGCGGCAGTGGGCCGCATGCCATATAACCCAGTTCTATTTGTGGTAGAACCAGTTGATGGGATCAAGATGATAACGGGCCTGGTTTTAGGCGTGTTAGCCATGCAAGCGACAAAATCGATACAACTTCACAAGAAAAAAAGAAGGGAATGGATTGGGACTGACATATACCTTTAGAATGTGTAAAACGTTCAAGAAAGAGAACCACCCAGGAAAACTGCGTTTTTGAACGCGTGGAACGATGCAAGAATACAGGAATAAATGGATCATCAGATAATGAATCGGATCAATCTATAGTTATGTACTGTATACTTAGGCGTCGAAGGGCTTCAGGGGCAGAGAGGACCTGAGAGAAAGGTAGGTGTACGTAGCGTCCATATTGACAGCTTACACTACACCTAGTAGATTGCAGCTACGCTTTACAAAAATGAACTAGCTATGGGATGAAAAATATGGTAGCTATGCTACACAACTACACAATGTATTGCACGACTATATGTACATATCTGAAAACGAAGAAAGAATAATTCCCCACTAGTTTGGTGTAGAACAATCTGCTGTATCAGTCTTGATAACTCTGGTATTATAAGAACCACAGGAGCCGCATTTATGGTACAACCAGTGAAATCGAGACCTCCCTTTTCTTTCACAATCATTACAAAGTATATCCTGAATGAGTAAAACAACAAAGGAATAAATGACCCAGCGGGTGAAAGAATGAAAAACCAAGAACAGAAGAACTGGGATACCTGACACCGATCACGGTATTCCTCAGGAAGCTCTTCAGCAGCCAGCAAGGCGTCCAACATGCCAAAGTACACCTGTATATCGACAAAACAGAACATGTATCTTCGTTAAGATTCATGAGCGTGTTTTCAAATCTAGACTGCTCATCGATAGCACCCATTATAGCATGGGATATTGTAGGAGATACAGCAAAATTGTTTGGATAACTCCGAACAGATCACAAATGATGCAACAAGCAATATATTCAAGATCCCTCAACAGCATGAAGCCTACAATAGACTAGGTTACAAACACAGGAAATCATGAATCTAAATCACAGTTCCATAATATTTGGAGAGAGCAATGTAGGGTATCACATGTACAGGACAAGGTATCGCATTAAATCATCTAATTGCAGCTAAAACTCAAACAATAAAAAATGAAAGTAGCAGTATTCGATTAGTTTCTCACATATCCCAACAAAAAACAAAAATCAGTTTCTCACAAAAATGAAAGAGACTGTAAAGTTTTCTTACGGCATTTATTATTTGCCTGCAGGCAAGTAAAATATTCTGCAAACAATCATAAATGTTCCATGAAGGCAGCTTAGCAAATACTCTCTACATTCACATAAGGAGAAATAAGCACTTTCACCTAAGTGCAAACTAATCAAGCATAGAGCTCATGTATCATTACTGAAAAAACAAAATAGCCACAATATTGCAAAAGTGACGTAGCTTACTGCCATATCTCCCAAGGATTTGCAGCAGATAGGACAAGTGTAGTGACTACAAGTGTATGCCTGCGATTGACAAATTGATTGATTAGTCAGAATCATTTTGACAGTGTGAAGATAATGTCAGCAAATTGCATCATGATCCAACTAGATTTTAACATACCTGAAAGCAAGCTGAATGCATGAAGTGGCCACAGGGAAGAGCTCTAACTGCCGCGCTTGATGTAAATAGGAAATCACAGCAGATTGGACAGTTTGTCTCTAGCCCTTTCTCCCGGCATTTGTGTTCTGTTAATTTCATCCCAAGGCAGCAATTGCACTTCATGCAATGGAAGAAATCAACACCAAGACCTTTCCCAAGACGGCACAAATTACAAAATGGGCAATGATACACAGTCCTGAAAAAAGTCCTAGCATTAGAAGAGCCCTATTGGTGCCAATCAGAATGGCTGCAATCCAGATTTTGAATTCCAAAGTGTTCATGGTAAATGCAAAGACATAATGTTGGTACATGAAAAACTGAGATTTGTCCTGTACTTTGGAAGCACCCAATTACTCAACTTAGGTGCTCTGCAGCACCGAAACACACATACATACACAGAGCAAAAAAGTCATGGAAGTTTTCGTAAGATAGGTGATGGCGTCATCTCCACCAAAGATTAAAGAACACATGATTTGTGCAAGGATGTTAAAAAAATGAATTTCAGTAAAAAAACAAAAGCCCTTCTATTTCTTGTTTTCTCAGAAATGCAGGAGGGCTGCATTTCATTAAATTAAGAAGGAAGAAACATATCTACAAAGAAAAAAAAGGAAAAAAAGAGCACAACTATTCCATCTGTTTTTATAAAAAACAAATCACAATGTGGCAAAATTTGTTAACTAGCTCTATTTCATTTTTTTCATAAAATGAATGAACCCAACTATTCCATCTGTATGATTTTTTTGTGAAGTTCTCACACATCTCAAGATTCAAAACTTTGAAATTTTGCCAAATGATTCGTCCAAAAAATATATAAACTGAGGCCCCATTTCCATTTGGAGTGCAGAATTTTCACAGGATGTTCTCAACAATTTAACAGTTCAATTCCTAGCAGGAATTGGGGAAAAAAACATGTGTTCTAAAGGGGTGGTATTCAAGACATGAGATACATATTTGAAAGTATTATCTTATGTCCAAGATTTTTTGTTCTTAACATTATATTGTAAAACAAAATAGCAGTCAAAAGCTCAAAGCTGGAGAACCATTTCTGCTTTAAAACAATGGAGATACCTAGATATCTAAAAAGATAATAAGGAGACTAATATGGAAGCTATGTTTTGGTTTGTAATGAAGATAGAAAAACAGCCAGTTATTTAGTGCCACCCAAGAGATATCTCAACAACCTCAGTCTTAAGGGACATTTAATAACAGTCTTTCAATGTAGTCGAGGAATATTACCTTTCATCATCAAAAAATTTGCAGATGTTACAGTAATACTTTGCCATGGATAGCCCATTGCAAGATGGAGTTTGACAATTTGGACCAACAGGTTGAACTTTTAAGCATACCATGCACATCATCTCCTGTGTCGCTTTCCTACAGGTAGCAAACAAGTTCGGCACATTTTACTATCTGATATGATTGGAAGGTCTATAAGTCATCAATATGTCATACCAGATATTATACTAACTGGCTTGCCAGTTCTTATTGCCTTTTATCATCATTCTATATTGTTTTTATACATTGCAGCAGAGTTATGCCTCGTAAAAAGTAGAAGAGCAGAAAGATAACAGACCAAACATTTCAGCTGAATCAGAATCGCTACTTGTTACACCATCTTAACACTACAACTATGGGTACCTATCAAGCAAAGCCTAAGTTCTTGTTCATCTGCATCAACTCATTTCAATATAACCAATCGATGAGCATAATCGAAGCTCATGAGCCCATTAGAACAACTTCTTTTATACCATATTAAACAGGCAAAGCCATAAAAAATATGAATAGTAGTGTGGGAGAAAAGATATTAACAGGATACCAATAAAGGAGATGATCAAACACAACAATGTACTTATGTCTGTGAAATTTAACTGCAAGCTCTCTATTTTCTACACATTTATCTTCCTTCTCCGACATAGGATAGCCAACTTCTAGCAAAATCAGGTATACTTACTCTAGTATGATCAGGCAACATAAGTATTCTACAATAGTAAAATGATGAAAAGCAACCAAGTGTTTTTATGCAGTACAGACTCTACCTTTCCATCGTATGATCACTAATTTTATCATGGCAGAATCTGCAAGTGAACAGCTTGTTGCAACATGCAGCAACAAGCTTGCAGTTCCTTTTGTAGTGCTCACAACCAAATATTTGCTTCTCCTGGTCTCGATATGAAGGAGCACATCCAGGGATACCGGCACCTTCACCACACTCTTCTGATTTTGGCTCTGGTAGCTTCTGCTGAGCAGCTATCCAGCGACTGAAATGTACATGATTATGATCAGATTTTTTTTATATAAAAGAAAGTTATTTGCTGAAATATTGAGATGACAAACCTGGTCATGAGATTTTGGATTAGATAGGCCTTCCGCCTTGGGTCAAGCGTAGGATCTCGTGAAACCTTTCGCACCTCAGCCTCAAGTTCACTCTGGTTCATTCGAAATATGTCCTTCCATCCAGGCTTGAACATCTGGTCATTCTGGTCAATCTTATCCTGTAAATGACTATCTACAAAGGGCAAAGAAAAGGCAACTGAAATATTTTCGAAGGAAAAAAAGGGAAACGACCGTATAATTACTTTTAGACTAAACAGCCATCAATAAGTCATGTTTATGATAAGCTTCTCTAACATAACTTTACATCCTACTGACCCACTACCAATTTGAAATATGGATAGCCTGTCAGTGGCAAATGAAACGCTTGATGAATAGTCTTGGATTTTATTCTAATGCGCTTAGCTATAGCTTCAATTTTTCGTACATTGAACCATAGCAAAGAGCCAAAGATCTATTAACACTTGCCAGATCTTCTTGTTTCTTTTTTAAATGGTTTGGTCCAACTCTAGCCCAATATGTATCTATAATTCATTGGAGCAAGGTAGAGCCTCGACTAATTGATACCGATTTGCCTCAAATAAAAGAATAGAAGCATGATATTTACAATGTTATGGTAATGAAGCGTAAAGGCTTGCTCCATAACTATTCAAACAGATATGATATTAGAAAGAAGGGCCCAATCCAAGTTGCAAATAGCAATAAGACAGCAAGATAATAAGAAACCAACTGCACTAACCTTCTGGAGCAGAGGACGCCTCTTCCGAAGAATCAGATGATGTTGGAGCTCCCTTCCACCACTCGTTTAGCCACTCACCAAACATTGTATTCTTAGTGGCCTGTTTCCATGTATCCAGCATCATGTTCTGCTCTTCCTGAGTAAGTGCTGAAGTAACCCAGGGTAGCATCGATTGGAGAACCTCAGCACCAGTTGAACCAATTATACGACCTACAAGCTTATCCTGTTCCTCCACAGAAAAATGTTCATCAAACAATGGCCACAACTCAAGTTCTTCTCTATGGACATGGTTAGTCAATGCAACCCGGATTGACTTGCACATTCCTTGAAGCTTTGTGGCAAGCTCGTTGTACTTTCTTGTCCAATCAATCTCATCAGAAGAATTAAAATCGTTTTTCTCTGCTTCACTGACTTCAATGTGGGGGTGGGTCAACCTATCATGTAGCTGCGAAAGCTCAGCGAGGGCATCAGATATATCTCCAAATAATTGTTCTTCTTGCTTGTGGTCAAGAGTGTACGAATGACTGACATTGTGCAATGTCTCTCTTGATTCTAAAGCAGGAAAAACAATTTCATCCTCAGCATTACTGTGTGCCCTGTAAAGACCCCACAATAGACGGAATCTTCCAATGAACTGGCGAAGACAAGACTCATCACCATCAATGAGCTTTCCAGATTCAACATCTAAGTACTCTAAGTCCTTGCGAATTGCTTTATGAAATTTGAATATGGTATCGATTGGCCTTGATATGCCATCTGAACAAGATAAAGATGCATCTGTCTCCCAAGAAAAAAGGCTTGAATATAATGAAGGAGCAGAAGAATTGTATGATAGAGAGCGAAATGACTTTGCAGAAGCCAGCGATGAACTAATAGCAAGATTGCCAGTTTCTACTCTCAACCCAGGAATACAGCAAGGTTTTTTGCTACATGGACGTGCTTCAGTGTCATCAGTCTGAGACAAGTCACTTCCATTAGTACCAGGAACAGATTCTGCATCATTTCCTCGCTTTCCTGGCCTAGAACCATTTTCAGTCTGCAAATGCAGAGAAGCATCTGTATTGCTACGTGAAGCACATGGACAGAATGGCCGACATTTTTCCAGCCCATCTACTTCATCCAATAGGCATCTCACTTCTCCAGATGTTAAGCATAAGTACTCTCCAGAATTGGATTTGTCCTCTGAACGAGCTTTGCATGCCCAACCAGAGAAAAGAGTAACCAGTGCTGTTTCCGATGATGGTGCTGTTTCATATGCATTGTTTTAGTTAAGTGAATTTTGAAGTCCTTAAACATAGTAAAATGTACTTATACTATAGCATACAATAATCAAAGTAAAGGGATAACCTGCCAAGCGCATATTTTCAAGAAAAGAAGATGCCTCCTCATCACTCAGCTTGGACACTAACCATGGTAAAACACGTTCCAACAACTTCAATGGCATCACACATAAACTTTTATACAGAAGCTCCCTTTGCTTCTCAGGAGAGAAAAGCATCCTAGCTTGAGGAAGCACCTAAGTAAGTTAAGATGAAGATGAGACAACCAATATAGCAATAATTAAGGCAGTCTAGCTACATCGAGGCTGACTAACCTTGGTTTCTTCATCACAGAAGTGTTTCTCAATTGTCTCCATTATCTGATCAGCATGTGAACACAATTCGGAGTAAAAGTCTAGTGCAGTTGATTTTGCTCCTGCTATTTGGATTTGCTGAATTAAACATCTAAAATTGTTAAATCGGCGCTCTTCTTCAGCATGCTCATGCACGAAGGACAGCTCACTATCAACTGCAGGAAATACAACCTGATCCTCGGCAATACTGTAGGTCACAGAAAAATGAATGTGATGAAACTAAAGAGGAATTTAGTTTTCTCAAGGGGACATTAATGTATTTCAAGTGGAAAGCATACAAGTAATCAAGAAATACATGGTCCAATACTCAACAAGCTATTACTACCATGCTGTAAATACATGCCATATAAAATTCTGTCTGTACAGCAAAATGAATAATAACTAGATGACACCCTGTGCATTGTTGCGGGATGTTGGGTCTGTATAGTGGAGTTGCAAAATTGCAATATCTCAAACTGAGAAAATGACTAATCTAATAGCCCCAAAAAGAAGTAATGCAAGCTGGAAAGACTGAATTAATCTGAACCGTTAAAGAACCATCCAAGGGTGTCAAAGATAAGTGATGATGTGGCTTCTTGTGGTGACTTCTTTATAGAAATAACTACACTAAGTGGGCTGTAACTACATAGAAAGAAAGGACACAAATGCAAATGTCTCAACAGAAACTTGATAATCAGAATGTTGGGTCATACTTCTTCCCCAAGCATTTGTAGTCACCACTCATTGGCTACTTTGGATGGAAAAATAAATATCATGTGTAATAAAAGTGAACTTCTTTGTTAATGAAGACATAGGTTTGTCCCCAACTAATGCAGTATTAAATTTGATATCCAGGAGTTATGTAATTGCATTTAAGCATACAATCCTATGCTATGGTGACATGGTGCCATGGTGACTACGGGTCAGTGTGCCATTTTTGTGATGTGCTGCAAAGTTGCGGAATCTAGTTATTTAAGAGAGACTAGTAGATTCTCTCTGTTATACTCTTCAAAAAGATGAGATGATGGCTATTAATAAATCCACCAACAAGAAACATAAGCCGAAATCATACATAACATGTAGATTGATGCAAAGGAGCACCAAAATACTTGTACATCAACAAACAAATGGCACAATAAGTCAAGAAATACCAACCTGCATACACTATGAGAAAGGTAATATTGAACAATTGAGTAAAAGATCATTACTATAATTAAATAACAAGCTCATAATTCCATGAATAAGATTATGATAGATTAAGATATAAAACTACGTACCTGTGGAAGATGCACACATCTGCAATAAACTGCAGCCTTGCATTGAAAGATGATATATCAGAGAAATTTCCAGATTGCTGCATCCTTCTTGTCTCCTCTGCTATATCAATTAACTCTTTACGGATAGCATTGTGCCAATACAGAATCTCATCTATGGGATGCCTTTCAACCCGACCATCAATAGATTCTGCAGACTTTTTGTTCCCAACTTTAGAATCTTCATGTGAAGAAATATGGTTATCCACATGATCAATGGAGGAGGCATCCTTGCAATCACAGGTTGCTTCTGAATTAGACTCAGTGGAATTCTCTGTTACTTTTCTCGTTGCTTTCCCTTCGATCCAAGCGAAGACAACCTTCCAAAGTTTGAAGATTAAATTTTAACGCATGATCAAATCAATGACAAAATGTAAGAAGCATAATTGTAAAAACCTGCTGAAGGAGTTTCTCTTCAGGTACTATTTTACATAAGCAACTACGGATATCTTCATGTTCATCAGATGAAACCGAAGATGAAAGCCAGGGGAGGAACTCTGCCATCATATTTACGGGAATGTTACATAAGAACTGCCAAACTAAGTCAGCTTGCTCTTCGTATGAAAATTTCTTTGTAAGCAACGGAAAGACCTGAAACAACTTCAGATGATCAGCCATCGGTAGGAATGAATGGTAATAATCCACACATTGAGAAACAGCAAATTGGACCTAAGTTAATGCAATGCAGTTTCGTACGGTAACCTGGTTTTACACGCTTTTTTGTCAAGACTGTTATAAAGAACTTTAACAAAGCTTCTACACTATAATGAAGCCCCTCTGAACTACAAAACTAAAATGTTATCAAATTAACACCCTGGGCCCTTAATCAGATTCCTCGGTTCAGTAACCCAGCATGACAGTAAGAATTGTGTGAACCTGTCACAGGCAGTAGGCTACAGCTACATTCTTCCGTATGACCACTCAAAAACCAGGCTGAACATCTTTACTAGCACTGCATATGCAATTAACTTAGATGCACTTGGCAAGCTTTACTAGGAATTGGAAAAGTAAGTTAATTCTCAGGTGTGGCCTAACCTATAGGTTATGGATTCTGCTGTACCCTTGGCAATGACCACAAAACAGAGAGGGTGAGAAAGGAAATTGTTGAGAGAAAAGGTAACAACTAGAAGACAACTACATCACTGCCACCATTTCTCTCCTTCCACTTATTGTTTTTAAGGTCAAGAGAAAAATGGAATGGTATAGTTCAAAATCTTTGCAGTACAGGAGATTCCAAACTCTCAAACACTGTCAAAAAGGCAAGGTGTTGGACAACCATGTAATACAATCTTTGCTAAGGAACTTTTGAGTTTCAACAAAACAAAAAACAAACCTTAATACAATGTGAGCACATTACCCACATGGTTAGGGCTACTTTTCAATATATAATGGTGATAGAATGATAGAAGAACCCACTGATTCTAGAAACTAAACTGGCTAAAACATAAAGAGGCGGAACAAAAACTGTTTTTCATCCGTAGGATGTGATGTAATTAATTTCACAAGAGATTTTAAAATGGGTATATTGTACCGACCTGCTCTTCTTCTTTGGACATATGTTGGGAGAGACATGTTTGAATGGCCCCTGTACAGGATGCGAGTTCCCTTCGAAGACTATCATCATTTTGAATGTCCAGTTGTAACAGAGCAAACAGCTGGCTGAAGAGATCATTTTCCCCTTTGTGCTCAAGAGAATAGGTTCCTGCGACATTCTTGACTCGGATATCAAGTGCTGGAAAGATAACCTGCAATCCTCAGAACAAAATATATAACATGAAGAAATTGTTATTGATTGATGCCATTTAGAAGGAATAGAAGATTTTTTAAAAAAAACTATAGAATATAATGTTAAAGCAGTTACAACTTACATCAACAGAAAAGTTTTTGCACTTGAACACATAATCCTCTACTTTTGGCCAAAATTAAGGCAAAGAAGGTAAAAGTACCTTTGTTTGTCAGCTAAACCTCCGCCACTCAAACAAGGGCAGATAAATTTCAATCTACCTAATAGGGGAATAAGTATTAAGCATTCTATTAAAGGTAGTGACCTGCATTAGACTCCCACTAAGAGGTTGAAAACTAAGACAAGATAATCCTATTCAATCTGATATGTGATAAATGTGAGAGTTACTGTGCTCCAATCAAGACAAAACATCAGTGTTGTCCATAAATTAGACAGAGAAGGGCACACATGATGATACAGATCGAAATTCCCATCGTGATTTCAATTAAACAGTGGATTTCGTGTAACTGTTTGTACAATTAAGTCAATATGCATTCATGACATCACCATAGAAATGGCCATAGTGGCAAAAAAAAAGTTCATACTAGCATGATTATCCGCTAGGCACTATCCCAACCAAAGCAAGATCATAGCAAATTCCAACGCCATGGTATGAGCTTCACCAATTTCAGATCCTACCAGTGCTCGCCACATTTAATCCCAATCGCACTCAGTTCCTCCAGACCTACGGGAACAATTCCGCAACACTAAACCCAAACACCACCGAAATTGGGAAACGCCCACGCGTCTCCACGCCCAAATCCGAAGCTGCTCGACACCACAAAAAACACCGAAACAAGCCATAACAAAAGAAAAACGAAGCTCCGCACGGGGGAAGCATCCGTACCGCATCCTCGGCGTCGCAGTGGTGCTTGTAGATGTTGACGAAGAAGCGGCAACGCTCGGAGAGCACCCCGACGTCGCCGGCGCGCTCCGTGGCGAGGCGCACGGCGGCCGCGTGCAGCCCCTCGAGCTCCGCGCGGATCGCCTTGTGGAAGTAGAGGAATATCAGCATCGGCGCCTCGGCCGCCGACCCCGCCGCCGCCGAAGCCGTAGGGGACGGCGACCGCGGCATCACCGCCGCGAGTGTCCCCTCCCCGGCCATGGGCGTCGGCGTCGCCATCCCCGCCCCCTGCCCCCTTCACCTCACCTCACCTCACCTCACCACACGACGAGAGGCTCGGCCGCTCCGCCACGGCTCTCTCCTCCGTGCCGCGGTCCGGGGCGTGGCCGCGCGCGCCTAGGGTGTTCGCGTCGCCTCGCCTCCCAGCCTGTGGAGAGGGGAGGAGGAATGGATTTGGCGTCCGCGTTGGCCTCTTGCTGCGGGTCTCTCTCGTTTCGCTCGCTCGCTGGCTCTCGCTGCGCTTCCGCTGAAATGGATTTCTCTCTCTCTCTCTCTCTCTCTCTCCTCCCCGTCTCGTCTCGCCCCCCTTCTCTGTTTGTGGTTATTTTTCTGCCAACCTACCGGCCGGCTACGAGCGGAGGCTGATCGCGTTGTTGCTGCGGCTTCTTTTGTGTGTTTCGCAGCGTTTGGTTGGTTGGGTGTTACGATGGAAGTTTTTCTAGATTAATCTATGGGTGATACACAAATAGGAGAAGCTTGGAACCTGAAAACAGAATAATAACTCCCCTGAAAAGGGGCTTGGTCATGGGTTTGTGCTGCTTCCCCCAAAGAAAATAAACACTAGAAAAAATACACGATAAGATTATGGTTAGTACTTTATTGATTTGATTTGTGTGTTCTAATAAAAATATATAAATTTAATGTCATAATTTTTAGACGATCATTGTTTAGAGGTCTTCGAAGAAATATCGTGTGACTATTATACCTAATGTCTATTAATTTGATTTAAGTTAATTGTTATCTTGGCTTATCCACATGGGTGTGTGGTTTCAACCTAAGGTGTATTTAATTCTCCATATGTTCACAATTTTTAAAAAATAATTGGAGGGACGTCTATCCCTCCAAATATCGTTTTTTACGTAATATACTCTCTGTTTAAAATATTTGACGTTGTTATTTTTAATATAATATTCGTCTTATTAAATAATCGGCTCTCCAAATATTTCTTTACATAACATACTCTACTCTCTGTTTAAAATATATGACATTGTTATTTTTTAATATAATATATGATCATTCGTCTTATTAAATAATTTAGTAAAAACAGTATAAAATATAAATTGTGCTTATAATAAAAGTCACAACAACTCAATTTCAATTGGAAGTATCAATAGAATATTTTTTAGGGAGGAAGCACAAATAGGATAAGTTTTCAGAGTGGCCGTTCGTTTGTCTTATTAATAAAAATTAGTGCAAACATATAAAAATATAAAACCATACTTAAAATATCTTTAATAATAAGACAAGTCATAACAACTTAATTGGAAGCATCGATAAGATATTTTTTTAGGTAGGAAGCACGAGCAGAATAAGTTATCTGAATTATTATTACTCAAAACCATTCCAATTAACCTTTCCGTCAACTTCTCCGATCATTTTTGTCACAGAAAGTATGTCTACAAGTGTAGGTGCAATTGCCAAGAATGAGAAAAAAATGGAAAAAGGTGAAAAAGAGCATGATCTAGATCAGATTAGGAAACAACATTAGTGGAATGCGGTTGCTTCCTCCACCTCTCAATTCTCAAACAGACTGAAGGAGACTACATGAGAAATGTATTTGAAACAATTGCCTTCTTCTCCAATCTCCACTATCATGTACAGTACATCATAATATGATACGGTTCTCCTCGTCCAGATTGTGGGGGGCGATATATATATATATATGCTGCAACCCTCACCCATAATCTTGACCATACTTTTTGGTGGTAGAGCGGTTTATTAGTTGCTTAAAGAACTCTCAAGTGCATCTTAGAAGTGAATTAAGATAGGTCGAGCTAGAAACAGAACAGATGAGGCATGCATGTAGATAACATTCCTATGTATTTTCAATGCTGGCTGTGCTACAATCATACCTGTAATTAGGTTTCTGGGTTTATATATGTTTCCAAAACGGAATAACAACATAAAATTTCAAAATCTTCAATGTCAAGCACAAGTACAAGCCGTCTAGATCAGAATGAATATCAAGCAGTCTGGCACGACAGAAGCTAGTAGGATCTGAGTGTGTCCCTGAATCGATCGTGGTGCTGGATATGTCTAGAGACTAGAGTCTAGTGGGAGGCAAAGGTATTGGGTACTCTCTGATCGATCAGATTAAAGGTGATCGTGTCATCATTCATCAACCAATCCATTGTGTATGCCTTGCCTGCACAGACTAGCGTTTTTCTCTTTCTTTCTTCTTCGGGTCCCTCCTGGAACTCTAAAAGATCAGCAGATCGTTTTTTAATAACAAAATTCATTCCTAACTAATTGTTATAAAGGTTATAAAACAAACGCTAATTAAAAATAAAAAAACTATTTAAAATATCATCTCAATGATAAGGATTTTCCTTATCTATGATTGATGAAATCTATATAACTGTTTCTTCACGATGAGAATCAGCAGATCCATGTCAATTGATGGGATTAATTTCGACAGAAATTGGAGCAGGACGTCTCAATCGAACGAAGACACAGTTTTGCACTGGGAATTTTCTGCGTGGGTTTGTGGATCTCATCAATCCTGCGCAAGCGTGCAGCAGACGGGGAGTGCTTTGATTTTCACTCGCTTGACCTTTGAAGCAAAACAAAGCATTTGCACTCATGTACCCCATTCGGTTATTTACACCAAGCAGCAATTGAATTATCTCCGAATTTTGTCACTTACATCAACATGGTCACCGTCCACACACATTCTTCATTTTATTTTATAAGTGTTATCTATATCTACATCTATCTAAAAAATTTAGGGTCATTGAGAAAATTTATCAAAATTTTATACTAAAAATTTTTAATTTTATATAAAAATTTAATACTCGATATATGTAACTGAAGTACAAAAATTTTTCATAAAAAATATGGATCTCTCGATATCTTCTCAAAAGTTATAAAATTATTCATATCAATATCTGTCTTGATTCAAAAGACAAGTTTTGTCCGTCCACTCTCACCACTGAAAAGCACTTTTAAAAAACGATGGATGCACACGAAAACATTCTAATCAAGAATAATCTGGATAAAAACTGAACCGTGTCATGACTTGGATAGGAAAAACCAAACAAGCATAGGGTAAAATTGTTGGCCCATCTCTCTCCAAAATCCAGTTGTAGCACTCCAACACCTTAATTACTAGTATTAAGTAAAATTGAAAAGATTTATGATGAGAAATGTGCTTTGATGACATGTGAAATATTTACTTATTCATGCATAATAGGTGGTTATAATTGAAAGATGTTGCCTGCATGATGTATAGATAACACATACTTAAGAGCAGACGAAGTAATCAACGGTTGACAAGTCATGGGGTTTAACCGTTTACATATGGACCAAATGTTCCCCGTCGCATACAAAGCTGGCGCATTTTATTACTCAGGAATGTCCCTATCACGATTACTCATGGTGTGCTAGCTAACAAATACTCGTACAGACTGAAGTAGTATTAATTGCCTGCACGACAAGAACTGAAATCTTTTTATGATGTTATGGTGATGATAATACGTAAGATCGATCGAATTGATCAATAAAGGCACTCTATACATATATCTGTCAAGCACACCAATAGCACACGCAAAAATGCATACAAGAAAAGCTTAAAACGAAGAAGTGCTATTACAAATGGAACTATAAAGCCCCTTGCTATGAAAAGAATAGATAATTTAAAAGTCTAGTCCAAACGATGAAATGAGATAACCATTTCCTTTTTTTCCTAGTGCTAACTGAATATTATCACACTACTCGCGTTCTAAGAAAATGTTTGCAACAATGTTTAGAAAAGAACTATCTGAACATCAATCTATAAAGAAACTTGAAATGCCAATCCGTAATAGTAAGTAATATTTTTATACAACCCTGCATATTAATTTATTATAAACCAACGTATTACTCTATTATGCAACAGTGAATAAATCTAAGTGTGCTGGTAATTCGAAATATCATATATCATATTAAATGAAACTGACAAGCACCGAACAAAGGACTACCCAAATATATAAAAACTACCCGTCTCAAATAAATAAATATAAAAACTACCCATATATATTTATCGATAAATTTTTACTTAAAAATTAATGAATATAAATATAAAATAATTATAATACAATTACATTATAACTTACATATAACTTTATATATAATTTTATGTAACTATAATATTCTCAGTTACATGTTGTTTTCATAAAAAAACAAGTTGTGAGAGCGAATATCCTCGTATATATGCATGCTATAATTTGTTTTCTTTCTCGTTTGCATAAATGAAAATCTAACGTATATGAAAGATACATATAAATTATATTATAATTATAATAATTACAATATGATTACACTATATTTATATTTGTTATAATTTTTTAAAAAATTATCGATAAATATATAGCAAAACCGACAAATCACATGCCTAAATTCATTCAAAGAGAGCGAGGTCTCAATTGTTAAGCCACATCGCAGTGCACAAATGCCTCGTTTGCGTGTACAATCTGCGCGTGCCCGTGGCAGCATTGTGCCCGCCCCAAGGAAGCTGGAGCCGCGCGGAGGCGTGGCGGGTGGAGGCACGTGGCCGGACGGGCCCGACACGAGCCGATCACGAGCCGAAATACGTCGTACCACACGGCTGGTCGGGCCCACCGTCCAGTCGTACCATACGGGCCTACCCGACGGAAGCCTGGACCCCCATCTCGGATCTCTGACCGCGACGGATCAAATAAACTACTCGCTCGGAAGCGGACTTCCAATCCAACGACCCGATAGCCAACGAGCAACGCGATTGGCTGACTGCTTATGAATTGACGAGTATAACCATGTATTAGTACTATTAATCGTACTAAAAAATTTCAATTAATCAATTATTTTTTGTTTATCGGTTTATCTAGATAGAAAAGTCTTAATTACCAGTCTAAACTTTTATGGTAGTTTGATTTACCCTCGACATTAACACCTCAAGCTTATCAAGCTAGACAACACTTGGAGAAACCATAACGCCCTGTTCGTAACCTCGCAGCCTCGATTGTCAAACCGGACTACGAATCCGGGACTAAAGATAGACAATCTCTAGTCCCGATTAAATAACCGGAACTAGAGATGCATCTTTAGTCCCGGTTGAAGCCACCAACGGACTAAAGATGACTGAGCCACGTGGCGGCCGTCATCTTTAGTCCTGTTGTGGCTTCAACCGGACTAAAGATTTTTTTAATTTTTTTAATTTGCCCTTTCTCCACCCCACCGTCCTCGCATTCTTTTATTTTTTCTTGTCAAAATCCTAAAATCATCACGATCTGAAATCAAATATCACAGATTCACAAATAGCAATGAACAATACGTATCCCAAATGTTTTATTCATTTTTCTCCACATATCAAATACATCTTTAAAAGCCACAAAAATCACAGATCAAATACTATCACATCACATATCAAAATCACATCACATATCATCAAACATCAAAAAATTTCGAGATCCGCCGCCCGCCCGCACGCCGCCCGCTCCGTCCGCTCGCCCGCGCGCCCGCCGCGCGCCCGGCCGCCGCTCGCCGCCGCGCGCGCGGGACGCCGCCGACCCGCGCCCGCCCGCCGCTCACCGCACGCAGGCGCGCCGACCCCCCCCGCCGTGAGAGATGGTGTCCCGCGCCGCCACCTCCTCCTCGCCGCCATCTCCTCCCTTGCTTGCCAGGGAAGAGGAAGAGGGAGAGGAGAGAAGCGAGGGGAGGGAGAGGGAGAGATCCGAAAAATGTGCTAAGTGTTGGATCGGTGGAGAAGACGATGCGTCTTTGGGATATATGTAGCCCAATTTTAGTCCTGGTTGGTGTCACCAACCGAGACTAAAGATAATTTCCCGCTATTTTCGTTCATCTTTAGTCCTTGATGGCACCAACCAGGACTAAAGATAATTTCCCGCTATTTCTAATTCATCTTTAGTCCGGTTGGTGGCACCAACCGGGACTAAAGATAATTTCCGCTATTTCTAATTCATCTTTAGTCCTGATGTCACCAACCGGGACTAAAGATAATTTTCCGCTATTTTTTCAAATTTATTTGGTCCCGGCTAGGGTTAACAATTAAATAATTTGTAAATAGGGCCAAATTAAATTCATTAAATATAGGTTTAAAATAATAGTATTAAAATTTAATCAAACATAGATAATCCTAAATATTAATGTGCTCTTCTAGATAGTGTTTCTTTTTTGGTCCTCTCTATTTTTCATATTCATTTGAAGTTGTTGTTTTTTTAGAAAAAATTGATTTTTTTTGTTTTATTTTTTTATATTTTTATGGACTTAGGAGCACACAAGAGACAACCACGAAAATTTGAGCGTAAACAAGCAAAATACGTGGCTGTGGAAAATTAAGAAGACACGCCGAGTCGAAAAAGCTTCCGGGTTCGAAAAGACAAGAGGCTTTTTTGGGAAAAATAAAATCGCCGAACGCGACGAAACACGAACGAACGCATCCAAAATTTTTTCTGATCGATTTTCATATATGGAAAGTCTTGATCGAGTCCGTATGCGAAAGTTATGACCGTTTTAAAACCGACTCCGAGTTAGAGGACGAAACGGGAACAATGCGCATAAAACTTGTTAAACGCGTATAAACTAGACGTGACAGCCATGGTTTAAATGTTTTTATCAATATTGTACATCCCTCCGATTCGTATATTCTCACCAAAATAATTTTATAAAAGATTTTGTATATTGAGAATCATTAGTTAATAACAATATGATGATATGTAATAACAAAATTAAAGTTTTCTTCTATCTTCAATCACTCACCTCCACATAACACCACACTCTTTGAAATTACAGATCCCCTTAAATTAATTTTTGGCCATTTGAATCATGTAGCAAAATTTATATATTTTTATTAGGTTCAGTTAAAAAATAAGCACATTCACTTTTGTCCCGATTGATGTTACCATTCGAGACAAAAATATCATCTCTAGTCCTAGTTGGTGTTACAAACCGGGACTAAAGATAGTGTCAGAGGCTGTCAGAGCGCCAGACATCTTTAGTCCCGGTTGGTAGCACCAACCGGGACTAAAGATAACATCTCTAGTTCTGGTTGGTGTTACCAACCGGGACTAAAGGTGTCCGGCGCTCTGACAGGCTCTGACAACATTTGAACCGGGACTAGAGGTGATCTTTAGTCCCAGTTCATGACACGAACCGGGACTAATGTTCCTAGAAATTTGTAGACTTTTTAAACCGGGACTAGAGACTACTGTGGTTTTTCTACTTCAACCAATAATGGTTTCTCCAGTAGTGCAGATTACCCCTAAACGATTTCATAATGGTATCGATCCTACGTGATGTACACGTGGCAATGGTTTAGTAATGTCAATCTAGTAATCAAAGTAAGAAAAGAATATTTTTAAAAAGTATAACTGACCCCACGTGCCATCCACTATATTTTCTTCCATCCTCCTCTCAACATCCCCTATCTCTCTCACATCAATCGACGGTGTTGCTATCCTCCGCATCACCATGCTCATGGCCATATCTCTCTCACATCGATCGACGGTGTTGCTATCCTCCGCATCACCATGCTCATGGCCATATCGCCCCTACCTCGATTTCCCCCTCCTCCGTAGCTTCTGCCCAAACCACTGTTGACTTCGATGCCTAAGTCTGTCCAGAGCTCCATCCCTCTCCACCACGGCTACAACAACGATGAAGCCACCTCCTCTTTCTCTCTTTTTCTCTCCCTTGCTCTCTCCCCTTGTCGACACCAAGGATGGTAGATCTGGCCATTGCAAGACAGCCGTCACCAGACCCTAGGGTGTCAGGAGCTTATGATGGGGAGACAAGGGAACAATTAAGGCTATGACTGTTGTCAACGAACTAGGTGGGACACGATGACATGATAGTCGGGTGAGGAGGTGTCCCCGATGACAGGATGAGCTCGTCGCCACCATATCTACTAGAGAAGGCAAGATTGGAGGGGTCCATGAGCTTGGAGCACGGGGGCAGACTACGAGGATGAGGCTGCGACGATCACAATCAAGTTGGGTGAGGACAAGGAAGAGTACGAGACACCGACGAGCGACAGGCGATAGCCTAGCTGATGCATGGGCATAGATCTGGACAAAGAGAACCAAAGGATGGTGGTGACATGACCATGTGAGCATGGTCTCGCTCTATGTTGCCCGTGTGCGATGACTATCACCGCTACATGCTCCTTCACGATGATCACCACTGTCATGGGCTCCTCAAGAGCTAGATTGTGGACATCTTGCCGACACTCGCCACCTATTTGATAATATGCCGCAATAGGAAGGGAACAAGAAGGAATGAGCGAACGACATGTGGGTCCAATGTTATTTTTTCCTTCATAGAAAGCCATGCTAACTGGACCACCACATAAGCACCACATCATTCCAAAACCGTTGGTATTAGATGTAGGTCTTGTCTAGGGAGCTTAGGATTTCGAGAAGCAACTGGTTGGTTGTGGGAGGTGTCATTCCGAGGTGCCTCAAAAACCCGAATTGAACCTCAACAAAGGTTAGACCGAGTGTCCTCGGGATGTGACCGAGAGCCCGACTCCCCCTGGGGGTCAGGCATGCCGGCCTTCCCCCGAGTCCGACCTCGACCCCTTCTCTCGACTCCGACTCGACACCCGACCTCGAGCATCCTCGGGAGGAAACTTGGCAGGCAAGGAGGAAGAGGGAGGAGACAACCCGGCAGCGTCTGACACCACCTGGCGACACAGGAGCAGGGACCTAGGGCTGGTAGGAGCACAAGACACCCACGGTGTGCAGGACCTAGGAGACCAGCATGTGCTTTATCAGATATTCTTTGTACCCCACTGTTTGTCTCTCTTAGTCTTAGCTTTCTTGACCCCCAAGTTCATCTGTTCCTACCCCCTTGAAGTATAAAAGGGAGGGCAAGGAGGAGCCAAGAGAGAGGCTTTTCAGATTCTGGCTCGCGCTTGTAACTCTTGTTCATCATCCACCCCAGAGAAAGAACACCATACATTGGACGTAGGCCTATTATCCTTCGGAAGGGCTGAACCAATATAAACCCTTGTGTCTTGTTTTTTGGCTCATCTTAGGATTCGAGTCGACCATTAGATCCATCGGAGGACAGCTTATCCACCAAACTCTTTTCTACCTCCTCGGGGACCCCCCTTGGAGGATTTTCGACCCACCTGTCGACAGTTGGCGCGCCAGGTAGGAGACGCTGTTCTTCATCTGAGGTGATCCGATGGTTGTTTCCTTCGCCACAAACTTCGTGGCTCCCGCCGGGACGACCTTCGTCTTCGGCACCCTGGTGTTTTGCGCGGACGACTTCCGTCGCCTCACTCTCTCTCAGGCGGCCTCCAGTGAGCTGGAGCGTGCGGTCGCGCCTCCACGCGTGGCGGCGAGGCCAAGGTGCGTGGTCTCACATCCTGGGGCGTCGGCCCCTAAGCTTCGTGCGGCCATCAGGGTTTGGCAGCCCAAACCCCCGACTGCCTGCTCGGCAATCCTGAAGGCAGACGATGCTTGGACCCGGATTGAGCGACCAGCTCGACTCTGCACCATGCATCCTGCTCCACCATCAGAGGCACGTCTTCCTCGCCTCCGCGTGTTGCTGGGGGTGCTCCCGCGTCTCTCGGTGTAGGGGACCCTAGCAGGATCACTCGATGCGCCTCTCGCCCACACGTGGCATTGAGTGGACGGCCCAGCGGACCAGTGTTCATCCCTGGCTACCGCTGGCCTGTCAACTTCGTCATGATGGCGCAGGCGGTGTCCGATGACGAGGTCACGGGCTCTCAGGAGTCCGACGCTCACCGCAACGCGCGTCGCTCCCGTAACGTGGGGAGGGTTGCACAGCGCGAGCAGACCCGTTGTCCTCACGTCCAGCCCCGGCGCCTAGAGTCTGACTTCACGATGGAGTTCGAGAGGCACCAAGTGTTCCGGACACCGGCGGCCAACTTGGTCGCCATCGAGCGTGCCCTCAATGGTCTTCCTTACTCTCCGGAGATTCGGAAGGCCATGGCCATGACCCAAGCTACTGCCGCACAACTTAATGTCCCGGCCCTGTCTGAGCGCCTCCCTAGGAGCGCTCGGCGCTCAAGGTCGCGACGGTAGCAGAGTGCCGGTCAGTCGGCCCCCCGTGCCCTGCAGTGGGTGCAGCCACGAGGATCGTGGTTTCCCCCGCAGGCACGGCCCGACACTCCCGGAGTGCTCGCACGACCAAGCATCAAGGGAGCTCCCACACGGGGGACCTGCGCGAGGTGATCGCACAGAGGATGGATGCCCGCAACACCATCGAGCAGCGCACGCCGATCGGAGGCGCCAGGAGATACAACGACGGGACGAGTATGACCTGTTGCATGGACCTCTTGACGCAGTGCCCGACCCGGCACCTCGCCACGATGGCTTTGTGGCCTTCACTGCCAAGCTCCGGCAGGTCACGTGGCCCAAGGGTTTTCGCCCAACGGGGATAGAGTCGTATGATGGTAAGACAGATCCCACCCTGTGGCTCCAGCTGTATTGCACGGCTGTTCGAGCCGCAAACGGTGACGATCGTGTCATGGTCAACTATCTCTCGGTCATGTTTGCACCTACAACCATCAACTAGCTTGCTGGACTACCTAAGGACTCCATCAACTCGTGGGATGAGTTGTGTGATGCCTTCATCGCCAATTATCATGGCACGTGGCAACGCCCGGCTACCTGCTACGACCTTGGCCGAGTCCGACAAGGCCCTACTAAGTCCATCTGGGATTACATCCGGCGTTTCTCGAAGCGCCGCAACTCTGTTATGAGCATCTCCGACAGCGACGTCATGCGCATTTTCTTAGAGGGCCTACGGAAACCCTCTGAGCTATTCCGCTTCCTCACTCGAACGAAGCCCACCACCCCGGCTCAGGTGTTTACCATCGCCGAGGGCTTCGCCGACGCTGAGGACGCCGAGAACCAGCTCATGACGCCCGTCGTTTCCCGCCTCCCGAGGGAGTCGAAAGAAAAGAAGCGAGCCGCCCCCGAGCGCCGCTCGCCGACGAGGCCGGACTGCCGCCCGCATCTGCAGGGTCGGCAGGAGGATTCGAAATGCCAGCCGACCACGGAAGTTGCGGCCCTCGAGGGACCAAGCTTGAGGGGAGAACCCTCGAGTGAAACACGCTAGGAAGCACTGGACAAGCCATGCTTCCTCCATCCCGATGGGAATCACACCATCCGGCAGTGCTACTCCCTCCAGGATCAAATGGTTCGGGAGGCGCGAAATCCCCGACCACCAAGGCCGTGGAAGGGGAGGAGCGCGGAGCCGAAGCGCCGAAAAAGGGACCAGCGATGGGAGGACGGCTTCCAGGAGCCGACACATACTATCAACATGATCCTCGGCGACGAGGCAACCTCGGAGAGTCGACGCCAACAAAAACTCCTTTCTCATCGCGTGAACACCATCTCGATTGACTCGCCTGAGCGCCTTCGATGGTCTGAGGTTCCGATCTCTTTCTCTCGAGCAGACCAGTGGACCAATGTCCCAAAGCCAGGTCGGTTCCCATTGGTGGTGGACCCAGTGGTGCTCAAGGTGCGTCTCAAGCGTGTTCTGGTCGATGGGGGAGTGGCATCAACGTCCTCTTCAGAGGTACCCTTCGTGAGCTCGGGGTCTCCCTCTCCACCCTTGAGCCTACGGACTCGCCGTTTTATGGCATCGTTCCGGGTCGAGGAAGCCTGCCCTTCGGCATGATTTCCTTTTCCGTGATGCTTGGAACGTGAGAGAACTTCCGCATCAAGTTCGTCAAGTTCTACGTGGCCGACTTTGAGATGACCTACCACGCAGTACTTGGCTGTCCGGCCCTCGCCAAGTTCATGGCGATTCCCCACTACATGTACCTGGTCCTCAAGGTGTTAGGTCCTCAGGGGGAGTTCTCCGTGCGCGGTGATATTGTCACGTCTCACGCCTGTGAATCTAAGAGCCTTGCCCTCGGTGAGGCTGTTGGTCTGTCGGCCCGGGTAGACGGGCTTTCTCCCTCGAGCGCCGAGCCAAAAGGGAAGGCCCCAATGGTTGAGGACGACCCAAGTCTGGTGCCGTCACTGTCACAGCCTTCCGCAGGCTTCGTCGAGTTCAAGGCTGTTTCCCTCTCCGACACTGATCCCTCCAAGACGGCGCTGATCGGCTCGCACCTTGGGGAGAAATAGGAAGGCGCGCTCGTCGACTTCCTGCGGGCGAACATCGATATGTTTGCTTGGAAACCGGCAGACATGCCGGGAGTACCCAGGGAGTTGGCCGAGCATGAGCTTCATGTTTCCCCTGATGCCAAGCCGGTCAGGCAACGCCTGTGTCGGTTCGCCCAGGAGCGCAAGGACGAGATCTGGAAGGAGTTGACTCGGCTTCTACATGCGGGTTTCATTCGGGAAGTGTATCACCCAGATTAGTTAGCCAATCTGGTCCTTGTAAGGAAGAAAAATGGGAAATGGAGAATGTGTGTTGACTACACTAATCTTAACAGGCATTGTCCTAAAGACCCGTTTACTCTTTCCCGCATCTATCAAGTCGTCGACTTCACCATAGGGTGTTCCCTCTTGTGTTTCTTGGACTGCTACTCAGGCTACCATCAGATAGGCCTCAAAGCGTCCGACCAGGAGAAGACGTCTTTCATTACGCCATTCGGGGCCTTCTGTTACACCACAATGGCTTTCGTTCTAAAGAACGCCGACTCGACCTATCAGCGAGCCGTCCAGCATTGTTTAGCCAGCCAGATTGGTCGTAATGTTGAAGCTTACATGGATGACGTAGTGATCATGACGCGGATCCCCGACGATCTTTTGCCCGATATAGTAGAGACCTTCGCGAACTTGCGCAAGTACCGATGGAAGCTTAACCCCGAGAAGTGCGTCTTCGGCGTGCCCTTTGGGAAGCTTCTCGGTTTGTCGTATCCGAGCGAGGAATCAAGCCCAACCCCAAGAAGATCTCTGTAATCCTGAACATGCAGAAGCCATCCTGTGTAAAGGACATGCATAAGCTCATGGGTAGCATGACATCTCTCAGAAGATTCATTTCCCGGCTTGGCGAGCACGGAGCGCCGTTCTTCAAGCTGGTTGGGAAGGGCAAAGATTTCCAGTGGACGGCAGATGCCGACAAGGCATTTGCCGACTTCAAGCACCTTTTGACTACGCCGCCAATCCTCACAGCTCCGAACCCCAAGGAATAGCTACTCCTGTACGTCGCTGCGACCACTACTGTTGTTAGCACGGTGCTGGTCGTCGAGCGCACAGAGGAAGGGCGCGCCTATCCGGTCCAAGGCCCGTATATTTTGTATCCGAGGTCCTCGGGCTGTCGAAGACACGCTATCCCAAAGTGCAAAAGTTGTTGTATGCCGTCCTCATCACCACTCGAAAGCTGCGACATTATTTCCAAACCCACAAAGTGATGGTGGTGACGAGGTTTCCCCTCGGGGACATCATTCGAAATCGCGAGGCTACTGGGTGGATAGTCAAGTGGGCCTTGGAAATGAGCGAATTCTCCACCGATTACAAGCCGCGCAACGCCATCAAGTCGCAGGTCTAAGCCGACTTCGTGGCCGAATGGACAGAGATCCAGCTCCTGCCGACTTCCGAGTCATGCCCGACCTGGACCATGTATTTCGACGACTCCCTTAGCATTGACGGAGCTGGGGCTGGCGTGCTCTTGGTCTCCCCAAAGGGTGAGCACGTCAAGTACGTCCTCTAGTTACTGTTCAAGGCGTCCAATAATGCCGCCGAATACGAGGCTCTCCTCCATGGTCTCCGGATCGCTAAATCCATTGGCGTTGAGCGCCTTATGGTTTATGAGGATTCGAAGCTAGTCATTAGCCAGGTCAACAAGGACTGGTCCTGTTCGAGCGAGAAGATGGATGCCTATTGCGCCAAGGTCCGCAAGCTCGAGGGCAAGTTCGCCGGCCTCGAGTTCCACTACGTCCCTCGGGACGCCAACTCAGCGGCCGATCAGCTGGCTAAATTTGGGTCCTCCCGGGTGATGATGCCGTAGGGGGTCTTCATCCACGAGCTACACAAGCCATCGATCAAGGAGCCGGATTCCCCGGAACCGGCCCCAGCGCAACCAGTTGAGTCAGTGCTCGCCATTACTGGCACCCTTGACGACTGGCATCAAGAATTCATAGACTACATCACCACCAAGGCGCTCCTTCCCGACAAGGCGAAAGCAGAGCGCGTCGTTGTTCAAATGTGCGACATCCAACCGAGTACTCTGGTTGTGCGTCCCTCGGGGCTGTTATATCCAAATCCTCGATGAGATTCATTCGGGCATCTGCGGTAACCATGCGGGCGCAAGGACGCTGGTCGGCAAGGCTTTTCGGGCGGGATACTATTGGCCAACAGCCAACGAAGACGCCAAGGAATTAGTCTGGCGCTGGCAGGGATCTCAGTTCTTCACCAAACAGCACCACCTCCTGGCACAAGCCCTTCAAGCGATCCCGTCATCGTGGCCCTTTGCGTGTTGGGGGCTTGACATGGTCGGCCCGTTCCCTAAGGCACCAGGGGGCTACACTCATGTTTTTGTCGCAATCGACAAATTCAGGAAGTGGATTGAAGTGTATCCGCTGAGAGCTTGCACCGCCAAGAAAGCGGACGAGTTCATCGAAGGCATCACCTTCCGCTTCGGCGTCCCGAGGGAGATCATCACCGACCTTGGGACACAGTTCACCGGGAATATTTTTTTGGGACTTCTGTGAAGAGAGGTGCATCGAGGTCAAGTATGCCTTGATGGCGCACCCTCGGCCAAACGGACAGTGCGAGCGTGCGAATGGCATGATCCTGCAAGGCTTAAAGGCACGGGTCTTTGACCCGCTTCGAAAGCATGAAGGCCGCTGGTTGCGGGAGCTCCCGGCTGTACTCTGGGGGCTCCGCACTCAGCCAAGACGAGCCATGGGATGGTCCCTATTCTTCCTGGTCTACGGCTTGGAGGCAGTCCTCCCGGTCGACATGCTTCATGAATCCCCAAGGGTTCAATTGTACGATGAAGGAATGGCCGAGCAGACACGGGCCGAGGACATCGACAGCATTGAAGAAGAGCATATGGCTGCCACAATCTAGATGGACCGGTACCAACAGGCGCTACGCCGATACCACGACCGCAATGTCCAGAGGAGATCCTTCAAAGTCGACGACCTGGTTCTTCGAAGAGTATAGTCCACCGCTGGCATGAACAAGCTCTCACCCCCATGGGAAGGCCCCTTCATCGTCTCCTCCGTCACCCGTCTGGGCTCGTATAGGCTTATTCGCGAAGATGGACAGGAAGTGCCGAATTCCTGAAACATTGAGCACCTGCGCCGATTCTACGCTTGAACAACTAAGTACCTAGACCCGATCCCTTCAATTCTATAGCTCTTGATTTTCTCTAAAACTCACCTACATATTGTATACCCGACCCCCGACAAGACTCGGGGGCTCGAAAGCCTTCCCGAGCAGTATCGCCATCCGTGTTGATCCCTTTTCACGCAGATACCCTCTTGGCAAGGCTTGAGTGGAGCGGCCCTTAATTAAGGGTTTTTAGAGAAGTTGTACCGCCTGTTGTGCTTGAGTTGCTCGAGGGCTCATTCATTACCCGCTTCGACTGAACGTGGTCGGCTTGGCCCTAAGTCCTCCGAGTAGTGATTTCATTCCTATCCGGGGCTGGCTGGGGTCGGGCTGGCCGTGTTTCGGTCAAGTGCCGGTGAATGAGCTCGCGACTCGAAAACGTCTGAATCCTGTGTATACAACTAAGACACTAAGAGCTCGACTTGGGCCACCCAGACAATGTCTGTCGATGGCCCGACTAGCTCTACTTCGAGGGTTAGACACACAGAGATCGAACGGACATCGACGACCTTGCGTTCACCCGATGCGTACACAACTAAGTGACTTTGCTTGACCGAATGTTGCGCCCTTGAAATGGCCATCGTGCATAGTCGGGATCCGTCCCACCAGCTTCCGCCGCTTAGTCATGAGAGTGTAGGATCGAACTCCCAAACTAAGCCAACCAGAGGGAGGTGAATGGTTGGTACACCCAAAAACAAATCTCAGCGAAAATAAGACTTACCCTCACAACTCGATGGTGTGTGGTCTGACCGGAGGTGTTGCTCGGTCTGACCGCCAGATCACCGTCGGTCTGACCGGTAGTATACGCTCGGTCTGACCGCCCGTGTAGCCGATCACAAGAACTTAGCCGATTCGCCTGATGTAGCCGATGCGCTGAGTGTAGCCGATGAAGGCCGGTCTGACCGCAATGATCCAAGCGGTCTGACCAGTTGGAGGCCGCCGGTCTAACCACCGATTGGACCGCCGCACCCTAGAGAAACACAAATCGAAGAACTCTTAAATTAGATTGAAACTTTATTGATTCTCACTATGTTTACAACGTGCAATCAACATCATTCCTCACAAAATTTCGACTAAAACTTGAAACCCTAAACTTTTCTCAACTCAACTCTCTCTAAAACTTGATACCAAGAAGCCACGCCTCTCCTCTCTATTTATACATAAGATGTGCAGCCCAAAGCCACGAATCCTACTCATACAAGAAGTCCTAATACACTAGGAAACCTTCCCGTACAAGAAATGAACTTTACATATTTCAATTGTAACAAAATTGAACTCCTTCCAATTTTATAACTCCGTATCCCATACGCACACAATATCTCCAACGTATGCCATATGAAAACTCCACCAATTACGTGCGTCAATCTCTACCCTTCAGTATCCCGCATGATCTCCATCTTGGACGTCACCTTATCTCCAAGTTGACTCCAATTCTATCATCGACAACATATTCTCGGGGTGTAAAGATTACCTGCACATAATAAAACAAAGAAACCATATCCAAGCACAAGCTATCTCCAACTTGACTCATGTTAGCATAAACAACCATACATGTGCATAGAAACACGAAACTTTCATGTATATGCAAGGAAACAACTCGAAACCGAAACCGAAACAAAATCGGCCGCAATCGGACTATGTCGACCGGCCCGATCGGCGATGCCCGCCTGGGCCGGACCGCACCGTGTCCTCCAATCGGGCAAGATAAGCCCTGGCGACCGGACAATGGAGTTGGCAGTACTGTTCATTATCCGAAAACCAAATATCTCCAAATCCAATTTGCCAATAAACTCCAAATAATAAAACCAATAATCACAGATGCCAATTGTTCATCACCATAGAAGAATCAAACACACTTTGATCTTATAATCTCCCCCTTGATGAACACATTGGCAAACCAAATAAAAATGTTTTGTTTTGATGTTTTGAAGATGAAAAACAACAAAAAAGGTAAAAAGCATACTGTTCCAAAATATCCAAAGAAAATTTCTCCCTCTTTCGAAAAGAAGAAAATCTCTTGACATTGAAAAACTTGCACTTTGTTTTGTTTACTTTGTTCTTTGTTCTCCCCTTTTGACAATGATTTCATCAAGCATAAGAATTATGTTCATTAATATTCAAGATCTTAGCATCATACATAAAGCAAGACATGTGATGTGTTGCAATAATAAGAAGATAAACCCATTAATTATATAGCAAATATGCACTAGAGTATAGTCATGAATCAAAGACTTTATAATTAGGATCAATAATGCAATCAAAATTAATGGATTCAAACGATTTATAAAGTAACATCTTTACAAGCACATAGATTAAAAGATAAACCCAAATATATATACCGATTGTAATCATTACTCTTTTTCAAATTGGTTTTTACCAAGAGAGTTTTTTCATATTTAATTGAGCCAAAATTTTTCCTTTGCTCATATTTTTGTATCTCTCAATTATTCTGGGTACGTCCTTGTCGTCAAGATTGTTTCCAAGGATTCGGCACCCATTTTTTGTGCTCACTTCGAATACGTACTTGTCGTCAAGACTGTTTCCAAGGATTCGATATTCATTTTTGTCTCTCAAAGATAATATTTTATTCTCTTTTCACAATGAGCAATTTTAAAGCAATTTGAGCAATAATAATTCAACACAGTGCATATATAAGCATTTATAAATCAACACATGCACTAATATCAACATTGCATATTTCATTAATTTAAGTATGATATTAAATGTCATGTATCATTTCACTTAAAAATAAAATCTAGATCACATAAAGATACTAGAACACATATAAGCTATGCTAGTGACAAATAAATCTTCATAGAATTGCTAGCATGCACATGAAAATACAATATGTATGGATAAAGCTCTCTTTCTCTTTTTCTTAATTTATATTATTCAAGAATTGCTTGATAAAAACAAGAGCACAAATCTCCCCCTCAAAACATGCCAAAAGGATGAATAATTCCTAACTCTCCTCGAAGAAAAGCAAAGCGAGAAGAATCCAATGGTTTAGTAAAAATGTCAGCAAGTTGCAACTTTATGTCCAAAAACTTTAATTCAATATCTCCCTTCTCAACATGATCCCTCAAAAAGTGAAAGCGAATGTCAATGTGCTTTGTGCGTGAGTGTTGAACAGGATTCTTAGCAATGTTAATGACACTTGTATTATCACAATAAAGAGGTACTTCCTCAAAAGCAAGTCCATAATCTTTCAAAGTAGAAATAAGCCAAAGAATCTGTGAACAACAACTAGCAGCAACAACATATTCAGATTTCAGCAGTTGATTGAGCCACACTAGATTGTTTCCTAGAAAACCATGCAATTAATGATGTACCAAGAAAATGACATGTTCCACTAGTACTTTTTCTATCAATTCTACAACCAGCAAAATCAGCATCGGAATATCCACTTAAGCAAATAGAAGAAGAAGTAGAATACCAAATTCTAAACTCAAGTGTATGATTCAAATACCTCATTATTCGCTTGACCGCTTGACGATGTGAAGCACGAGGAGAAGCTTGAAAGCGTGAACACAAACATACCACAAACTGTATGTCTGACCTAGAAGCAGTTAGATACAACAAAGATCCAATCATGCTTCTATACTCCTTTTGATCCACGGCCTCACCATCTTCATCGGGATCAAGAACAGCAGTAGAACCAATAGATGTAGAGATTGGCTTGCAACTCTCCATCTTGAACCTTCGCAAAAGATCTTTGGTGTACTATGTTTGATGGATAAACGTACCTTGAGGTGTTTGCTTAATTTGTAATCCCAAAAAGTATGACAATTCACCCATCATGCTCAACTCAAATTCCCGCACATAGTTTCAAAAATTCTACAACCAAAGCGTGAGTTGAACAACCAAAGATGATATCATCCACATAAATCGAACGAAAAGTTGACTTTCACCATGCTTAAGAACAAAAAATGTTTTGTCAATCTTTCCCATTTGAAAACCTTTTTCAAGCAAAAAAGTTTTTAAGTCTATCATACCATGCTCTAGGTGCCTGTTTCAAACCATACAAAGGTGCATGTTTCAAACCATACAAAGCTTTTGACAATTTAAAAATATGGTTAGGAAAATCAAAATTTTTAAAACCCGGTGGTTGTTTAACATAAACTTCCTTCTGTATAAAATCATTTAGAAAAACACTTTTAACATCCATTTGATACAATTTAAAACCTTTTGAAGCAGCAAAAGCTAACAAAAGTCTAATTGCTTCAATCCTAGCAACAGGAGCAAAAGTTTCATCAAAATCCAAACCCTGCACCTGAGTAAAACCTTGAGCAACAAGTCTAAGCTTTATTTCTAACAATTAAACCATCCTCATTTTGTTTATTTTTGAAACCCCACTTGGTTCCAATAATATTATGTCCTCAAGGAGGTTCAACTAAAGACCAAACTTTGTTTCTTTCAAAATTTTCAAGTTCTTCATGCATGGGGTTAATCCACGATTCATCAGTTAATGCATGAGTAACATCTTTGGGTTCAAAAGAAGCAACAAAAGCAGAATTGCAAAGTCATGCGCAGTTACCTTAGATCTTGTAGTCCGCTCATGTAAATTACCTATTATTTGTTCACGCGGATGTTGTCATTGAATGTGCAATGGAGCAGTGATTTCAGAAGTTGATTCGCATTCTGTACCTGCACTGGTCGTAGTCGCCGACGAATCCCCTTGATTGGAGTCAACTGTAATCCGAGGTGTGATCGCCCTGGGCCGGCCTCTGCCCGGCTCGGCCCGACCGGCAAGCTGCCTGTCCGACCGGCGGCATCGCCTCGGCCTCGACCGGTCAGTCGACCTCGTCGTCTTCGTTGTCGCTTTCGTCTTCGAAGATACGACCATCCTCCCCCTGAACCTGTGGCAAAGTACCTGCAAGTTCTGGTCTAGTACCGAGACTAACCTCATCAAAAGTAACTTTGCAAGTCTTGACAATTTTGTTAGTCTCCAAAACAAGTACATGATAACCACGAGTGTGTGCGGGGTAACCAAGAAATAAACCATCGGTTGAACATGATTCAAATTTATCCAAATTTCCTGATTTCAAGACAAAGCACTTGCAACCAAAAACACGCAAATGTGAAACTTTGGGCTGACGACCAAATCGAAGCTCATAAGGCATTTTACCAAGTTTAGATCGCAAGAAAATACGATTGGAAACATAGCATGCAGTGTTAATAGCTTCGGCCCAAAATTTCCTAGGAGTGTGATACTCATCAAGCATTGTTCTAGCCATCTCAACCAAAGAACAGTTTTTCTTTCAACAACACCATTTTGTTGAGGAATACGAGGAGAAGAAAATTGATGTTCAATGCCTTTTTCGTTGCAAAATTGTTCAAAAGAAGCATTTTTAAATTCACCACCATTATCACTTCTAATCGTTTTCAAAGAATTGGGAATTTCACAATTCAAGCAAAGATCCAAACTCGAAAGTGTCCAAAGGCCTCATTCTTAGTTGTCATGAGGAAAACCCAAGAATATCGAGAAAAGTCGTCAATAACAACCAACACATACCATTTTTCTCCAACGGATTGCACTCTAGCTGGACCAACAGTGTCCATTTGTAAAAGCTGTCCCGGTGCATCCGTCATCACAGAAAGAATAGGAGTATGTGAAGAAGCAATCATTTTACCATGACGACATGGTGCGCAAAATAAATCAAGATCTTTCTTAAGTTTAGGCAACCCACGAACAAGATCCAAACCACTTAGTCTAGTCAAATGATCAAAACCAACATGTCCAAGTCTGTGATGCCAAAACATTAAATCTTTGTTTAATTTCGCAACCAAACATGTAACAACGGGAGAAATAGGGTTTCCAAAATCAGCTTTAAAAACTCTCCCATAACAAGAAATGTTCAACACAGAATCACCACAAGAATCAAATATTTTACTTCCAGTTTTCTTAAAGTGGACTTCAAAATTTTCATCAACAATTTGTGAAACTGAAAGTAAATTATACTTTAAGTCCTCGACTAAAGCTACCTCTTTCAATTCAAATTTGTCACTTACCTTGACTGATTCGGTAGCGAGAACGGCACTTGTAGAAGCATCTCCAAAGATTATCGATTCAGTCTTGGATGCCATCTTGAGGGAGGAGAACCAATTTTTATCACCGGTCATGTGCCACGAACAACCGGAATCCACGATCCACACGTTCTGCTTCCTCGCCACCAACGTCTACACAAAAGAAGATATCGAAGCCTCAGTACTAGGGCTAGTGAAAAGAAATTTAGGAATCCAGTACTGAGACACACGACCAACAGATCCAATAGGCATATATCCACGTGCAAAAACAGTTTTAGAATTTTTTAGAAAAATTCCTTCGAAGCCGGTCTGACCGCTGGGGTGCTGCCGATCTGACCACGTGCCATCGACGGTCTGACCGAGGCAGTGCCGTCGGTCTCACCGGGTCCCACGGCCGGTCTGACCGTTTGACCCACTGCGGTCTGACCGGCCTTCCCAAGGGAAAGCCAGATTTTTCCACTTTGATTTTACAAATTAACCTCTCTTTCTTTTTTGTTTTCGTGCTAATCTGAAACAAAAACCAACAGGATGACCATCTTTACCACAAAAAGAGCAAGAAAACTTTTTATTAGTTTTAGTTTCTTTTAGATAAACAGAAAGAGATGGCATATCTCCAGCAGATTAAAAATTATTTTTACATCATTAGGTTTTGTCAGAATTTCACCATTTTCAGCCATTCTCAAAACATTTGGGGGATTTTTGGTGAAATAGTCATGAGCATTAAAACCTATTCCCCTATTGTTGCTACACACTTTAGATTGATCCAAAATCATGTTAAGTTGTTTCTTACCATGAGAAAATTTTTGCAAGGAAATTTTCAAATAAGAAACTTCTTTTTCAATATTTGCACAATTTTCACAACCAATCATGACATCTTTATTTTTGCGACATTTAGAGCAGGAAACTACCTCATCTTGTTTAACAATGTCTTCCATGTGCTTAACACGAGCTAAAGCATCTTTTAGTTTTAATTCATTACATCACATGTTAAACAAGGTTTAGTAGCCAAAACTTGAGAATCATTGACATCTCTAATTTTTGAAATTTCAAGCATTAAAACCTCATAAGTTTTGCATTCATCATCATTAGGAATAAGATATTTTAATTGAGCAATTTCAGCATTCAAAGACTCAATCATAAAATCTTGTTTTTTAAACATCTTTTCACATTTTTTTATTTTTTTGCACTTAAAACAAGAATAGCTTCCTCAAGAGAGCTTACCTCATCTTCCTCATTTTCAGAAACTTCATCTTCGCGAGTCATGAGGCAAATGCCGTAGATGTTCTTGTCCTTCTCTTCCTCGCTATCAGAATCTATGTCGCTTAATGGTTCAAAAGCGACATAGACTTTGCTTATCACTCTCTTCATCATCTCCTTCGAGCACTTCCCTTTGGGCTTGTCATCCTTGGCCTTTTCCCCGCTTTTATCTTCCTTTTTGCCTCTCCCAAGCTTGGGGCAGTTGAAGCAGATGTGATCCAACGCGCCACATTCAAAACAACGAGCTAGTCCACCTCTTTTTCTGAACCTGACTTTATTCATAGCTCTAGAAAGTTTGTTAGCAGCCAATGCCAAATCCTCCTCCTCGAATTGCTCGAGTTGCTCATCGGACATGGCATTAATTAAAGCAAGAGCACTGGGAGTTGAAGAAGAAGCAACATCAAAAAAAGTTGAAGAAGAAGAAACCAAAGCACTTGACTTAGAATCCGTTTTTCGAGAAAGAATGTTCATCTCATGAGTTTTGAGTTTTGTATAAAGCGAATCTAAAGTCAAAGTAGCCATATTAACAGATTCTTAAATTGAAGTAACTTTCATCTCCCAAATAGACATGTCAAGACCATTCAAAAAGTGGCGAGAAATCTCAGATTGAGGATAGTTTGTATCATAGGCACAATCAATAGATCTAAGATTGCTCAAAATTTTGTTAAACCTACCAAGATAATCATCCAAAGCTTCAGCAGGTTTCATCTCAAATTTTATGTACTCCTTTTTGAAAAGATCTTGACGAAGTTCTTTTATGTTATTAGTTCCTTGATGAAAGTTTCTTAAAGCAATCCAAATTTTATTTGCAGTTTGAAGATGCGAAACACGATCAAAATCCAAACGAAAAATCCCATTCAATAAAATATCACGAGCTTTGCAATTGTTATTAAATTCAGTTTTCAAAGCCTCAGAATTAATAACCTCAGTGATCTCATAAGGAATAGCTACCTTTTGCCAAACATCATAGTCTTGAGCCATGATATAAGATTGCATCTTACTACACCAATAAGAAAAATCCGTATCATCGAAGACATGTGGCTTAGTTGAAAATTTATCAGACATGGCGAAAAAAGTTTAGATCAATAAAAATCCACGAGAAGAAAACGAGGCTCGATACCACTTGTAGGATTGAATTCCCAAACTAAGCCAACCAAAGAGGGGTGAACGGTTGGTACACCCAAAAACAAATCTCAGCGGAAATAAGACTTACCCTCACAACTCGATGGCGTGCGGTCTGACCGGAGGTGTTCTCGGTCTGACCGCCAGATCACCGTCGGTCTGACCGGTAGTATACGCCCGATCTGACCGCCCATGTAGCCGATCACTATAACTTAGCCGATTCGCCTGATGTAGCCAATGCGCTGAGTGTAGCCGATGAAGGCCGGTTTGACCGCAATGATCCAAGCGGTCTGACCGGTTGGAGGCCGCCGGTCTAACCGCCGATTAGACCGTCGCATCTGAGAGAAACACAAACCTAAGAACTCTTAAAGTAGATTGAAACTTTATTGATTCTCTATGTGTTTATAAAGTGCAATCAACAGCACTCCTCACAAAATTTCGACTAAAACTCGAAACTCTAAACTTTTCTCAACTCAACTCTCTCTAAAACTTGATACCGAGAAGTCACGCCTCTCATCTCTATTTATATACAAGATGCGCAGCTCAAAGCCACGAATCCTACTCATACAAAAAGTCCTAATCCACTGAAAAACCTTCCCGTACAAGAAACAAACTTTACATATTCCAATTGTAACAAAATTGAACTCCTTCCAATTTTATAACTCTGTATCCCATACACACATAAATCTCCATCGTATGCCATATGGAAACTCCACCAATTACGTGCATCAATCCCTACCCTTCAGTATCCCGCATGATCTCCATCTTGGACGTCACCCTATCTCCAAGTTGACTCCAATTCTATCACCGGCAATACTTTTCCGAGGCGTAAAGATTACCTGCACATAATTAAACAAAGAAACCATATCCGAGCACAAGTTATCTCTAACTTGACTCATTGTTAGCATAAACAACCATACATGCACATAGAAACATGAAACTTCCATGTATATGCAAGGAAACAACTCGAAACCAAAACCGAAACAAAATCGGCCAGCAGTCGGACTGTGTCGACCGGTCTGACCGGCGATGCCCGCCCGGTCGGACCGCATCGTGTCCTCCGGTCAGACCGATAGTATAAGCCCGGTCAGACCAAACAATGCAGTTGGCAGTACTGTTCATTATACGAAAACCAAATATCTCCAAATCCAATTTGCCAATAAACTTCAAATAACAAAACCAATAATCACAGATGTCAATTGTTCATCACCATAGAAGAATCAAACACACTTTGATCTTACAGAGAGTTATACATGTATCGACTGATCGCTGATCCTCACCCGTCCCCCTATTCATCCTGCACTCGGCTGAGTCGATCCGAGTAGACTGAGGTAGCCTTCAGATCCGTCTGTTAAGGCCCGAAGAACGCTCTGCATCGAAGGCCAGTCAGGAGATGAATAGAAGGCTATCTCCTCGCATTCCAACCTGCTATGAAGGAGAAGGATCTGCCTGGAGTTTGATCGCTAGCCCACCGGACCAGGTCCGTTGATGGCCGAGATCACTCGGCAGGATCTACTCCCTGCGCAGACGTCCTAGAGTTTGATTGTAAGCCTTCTGGCCGAAAGTTCATAGACGGCCATGGTCACTCGATGTAAGCTATCCTAAGGTGGTAGCCCTTTCCGAGTTTTGACCACTTCGTCCCCTGAACTCGAACTGTTGAAGGACGAAGTCGCTCGGACGATCTATCGCATAGTGGAGTGTTGGATGTTCAAGAAAATATTAAAAAGCTACTCTAGACATATAGCGAGTCGAAGACAGCATACAAAGAAAACTAACAAAAGTTTTCTTCATTTCTCGCGGAGTGATGATCATACATAGGGCCCGAGGTCCCCGTAACATACAACAGCATCGACGCGATGACTTCTTTTACTATCGATTCCACGGATCAGGCCGAGGGTGTGCATATGCTGGAATGATTAGAACAACAAGGCCAAAGGTTTTCCTAACCTATAGGACTATGTTGTTCATAATCTTATCCGCCACCGACTCTACGGAAGCGTAGATGTCATCGACGTTGCCCGACTCGACGCCGGCAGGCCACCCCTCGGCGATCGCGTCGATGTTCGCCCGGGGGTACAGCTTCTGTACAATGCCAATGACGTGCGTCACCGCCGTCTTAGCTACCCCCTGAGCGTAGCACCGGAGAAGTTCCCGACCGCTCAGTAGATAGGCCTGAAGCACGTCGTCGTTCGGGATGAGCGATGACGTGTCTAGATCATTCTCGGCGAGGAGCGTTCGGGTCGTCTCCGAACAAATTTCCCATCGTCGGTCGATCGTCTTCAGGCTGTCCCCGAGTCGACGAAGCCGTCGATCGGCTCCCGCCAGTTGGCCTGGTCACAAAACAGGTTGGATGAAGCGTACTTCCACTTCGACAACAAAGAAATTGAAGAAGAGTAGCACTTACGGACAGCCTCTGCCCGCACGACCTGGTCCTCGACCATTTTGGCCAAGGCTTCATCCCCTGGACGTCTCGGCAGCTGCCAGCTTCTCCTCCAGCTCAGCCGCCACTGCCTTCGACGCTGATGCCTTCGCCTTCGTGTCGTCGAGCGCCCCGGTCAAGTCTTGGATGAGGGCTTGGGTGTGCTGTGAAGTGGCCGCAGACACTTCAGCTCCGCCAGCAGATGACGGCCTGACAAGACGAGGGTTGGCCCAAGATGGCTTCCTCTCAGCAACGCCAGTTAGCGGGGGTAGGGCCAGAAAAGAAAATGCGACCATGGTGCTCACCTGGTGGACGCTGTGAACTTCACAGTACCACGTCGAGCAATCTTGGGGGCAGGTCCTGATGCTTGCCCACCCGCCTCCCCATGGACGCTCGGCCCTGCCTCTGCAGAAGTAGTTAGCTTCCGTTTCCCTTTTGGCTCGGTCGTTGTGGCGGGAAGGCATATCTCTGCAATTTTCAGCTTTGGAGTAACTCCAGATCCTTGCCAAGGCATCGACACCTGGCAAGTGAAGCTCCACTAGAGGAATGGAGGAAACGTTTAGGCAAAGAAGTGAGGCTAAGCCTACCTACCGCTGTCTATTCTCAGGGCTCTCAATCGAACTCCAACTTTCATTGGAACTCAGCGACGAGGCCATGAGCCAAAGACCGCTTTGAGGAAGGAGAAGGTTGCAGAGTGGAGGCGGGAGAACTAAGAAATTTTCTCTTCCTCAAAGTGGAGAAGTAAGATGGTGTAAGGAGAAGAGCCTGTTGCAATGGGGTTTACATAGGGAGATGGGGGTAGGCTCGTTGGCATGGTTATCGGAAAACGTGCAGTCTCATTCGTGGCCAGCACAGAGCATCCGAAACGCCTCTTGCCCATTCATTTCCTTGGCTTGACATGTCAACTTTGGGCAAAATCTGGGTCGTCGGATCTTTGGAAGGACGAACGGTGTCCCCACAACTTCCGTCGTCCACTCCGAAGAACTCTTCGAAACGCCACTCCACCTTTTCCATCTCAACTGTCAGCGCCGCCTAACACTTGGGAGAGGGAGGGGTGCCAAAAGATTTGATATGATGCAGCCGCGCTCCCAATCCTCGTGTCGTATTCAAGAAGTAGCAGAAAATGTCAGAAGGCTTTGCTTTGATACTAGCAAAACCCCATTTGGGTCAGGTTCATCTCGACTAGGGGTGGGCTTCCGAGCTGGCCCCCGGTCGAGGTCGGGACTGCCGAGTGCCCTCGGGCAGTAGCCTCGGCCGTAACCATGTTCTTCGTCGCCCCAAGGACGGTGACCTTGACGATTCGAGTGTGGGCTTCCGAGCTAGTCCACAGGTGAGGTCGGGGCTACCTCGAGCCCCAGGGCTCGTAGCCCCGCACACCTTGCCCATCCTCACCGCCTTTGGACAGTGAACTCTCTGACTCAGGGGCTGAAGGCCAAGAGGCCTCCCCCTTGATCAAAGCAGGGATTGCCAAACGCCTCCGGATGGTAGACCTGTTCGTCTCGGCTAACCCCTCTTTCTTGGTATACCTCGAGCGTCGCTCATATCATCGGGAGGTTGGTAAAACACCCTCGATGATTTAACCTTAGGCTCGGATGTACCATCCAACCCCAGGCTCGGGGGCTACACCTGCTAGGTGCATCTAGGTGGTGCACCGGCAGATCATCGGTTCACAAGAACTACTAGGGATCGGCACCTTGGAAGAAAACTTGACCCTAAGGCCAAATGTTCTATTTGTCCTTAGGCTCGGGGGCTACACCTGGCAGGTGCATCTGGGCGGTGCACCTACCAAAATCTTGGCTTAAAGCTCCAAGGATTACGAGAAGGCATTGCTCCGAAGGAACTCTGACCCTAAGGAAGGATGCTTCATCCCTCCTTAGGCTTGGGGGCTGCTGTGGGAGGTGTCACCCCGGGTACCTCAAAAACCCGGATTGAACCTCAACAGAAGTCAAACCGAGTGTCCTTAGGATGTGACCGAGAGCCCGGCTTCCCCCAAGGGTCGGGCATGTCGGCCTTCCGCCGAGTCCGACCTCGGCCCCTTCTCTCGACTCGACTCAACGCCCGACCTCGAGCATCCTCAGGACGAAACTTGGCAGGCAAGGAGAAAGAGGGAGGAGACAACCCGGCAATGTCTGACACCACCTGGCGACATAGGAGCAGGGACCTAGGGACGGCAGGAGCACAAGACACCCACGGTGTGCAGGACCCAAGAGACCAGCATATACTTTATCAGATATTCTTGGTACCTCACTTTTTCTCTCTTAGTCTTAGCTTTCTTGACCCCTAAGTTTATCTGTTCTTGTCCCCTTGAAGTATAAAAGGGAGGGCAAGGAGGAGCCAGGAGAGAGGCTTTTCAGATTCTGGCTCGTGCTTGTAACTCTTGTTCATCATCCACCCCAGAGAAAGAACACCACACACTGGACGTATGCCTATTATTCGTCGGGAGGACTGAACCAGTATAAACCCTTGCGTCTTGTTTCTTGGCTCATCTTAGGATTTGAGTCGACCATCGGATCCATCGGAGGACAGCTTCTCCACCAAACTTCCTTCTACCTCCTCGGAGACCCCCTTGGAGGATTGTTGATCCACCCGTCGACATTGGTAGTTATGAGATTTTGGAAAATTATGCTTTTTATCTTTTGACTTCTAGTTAATTTTATGAATTCTATAGCTATAGATTCTTAAAATATGAGTGACAATTTGAACTGTTTGGGGAGTTGGAGATTCTAGGAGAAACTAACAGTTGCTAGAAGCTTCCCAAATAAGGTCTTAGGAGATAATTTATTTGGTTTCAGAAGCTCAGGGATGGCGAATGTTTAGGAATGTAGTTTAGGAAAGGGGTAATTGAACTATCGCAAAGATTAAGGGGATAAATCAGATTTTTTTTTCTTGTTCAGATTGTCGCCAGTAAAAAGACAAACAGAACATGCCAGTGCATATATATATATATATATATATATCATGGCTACCTTACTAAAGTTTGATAACTGTATGTTTTCACTCTTGAAATCTCTGCCAAAATTTGGTGAGGCTTTATACTAAACAAGTCCAATATTTATACTAAAATGGTGTCCATTCTCATACCATCTTTACCATTAATATTTAGATTCCACAATATATATTATTATAACACATTTGAATAAGTCATTTCTTATTTCACTATTGGCTCCCCGCAACTTTTAAAATCACATATTTGTTTAATAAAAAATCATAGTATTATTTAGACTGGCTATAGACTATAGGCTATAAGTTAGGAATTTAATTTGTTTTTGTTTTCGTAGCACAGGCTATAGACTAGTACTATTAAAATTTTGGTAACGCTATGTGTCAAAATTTAATAGGTTTGAATGTAACGATAAAGTGAACATGCCCACGGTCACTTTATCAGGACTATGCTTAAGCTAGTATGGTAGATCTAGTACGTTTGAATCTTGATGCGCTCATTCTAGCTTATCAACTAGATTGGCCACTTCTATTGTGGCTGACTAATCACTCTTATTAACAATTGGCATTTGGTTCAAACATTGTTTTGCAAGTACAGTTCAGAGTTTAATACAATACAGATAGGTTTTGTTTTTAGTTAGGACAAGTACTAGAAAAATTTCTGCTAACACACACCTCTTTCCTTTGCAGAAACATGGATTCTTTTCAGAGTACATGCATCCGGTTAAGCAGGGCTCCCTGATAGCCCCATCTTAACTAACTTAATTTAATTTAGAGACAAGTACATGCTAATCTCCCTAATTAACAAAAGTTCGGAAGCATAACCGAGAATTAGGGATGGGAATGGTTAGGATACGGGTTGAACCTAAACCTTTTTCAACCGTCAATTTGTTGATCCATAGTTTAATGAGATAAATTCAAATTTAATGAGATAAATCCATCACTAATCCATTATATTAGTAGGTTATCTATGAATATAAAAAAACTCATATTACATATATTTAAAACTCGGACTTAAAATTTTTAAATTCGTGTTCACACTATAAAAATTATCAGATTTAGTTGAATTTTGTAAAAATAATTTATTATACAGACAAATAATTTTATATAAATTTTGAGTCATTCATATACGTGGGACCCACAATGCATTACTAGGACCCAGAAATTATAGTTAAATGTGTGTAAAACTTGGATCCAAATTTTTAAACTCGTGTTTCTACTGTAAAAACTTATTAAATTCAATTGAATTTTATAAGAATGAATTATTATACAAAGAAACAACTTTGTACAAATTTTAAAAATATTTATACATTTGAAGTCATTTTGGGTTGAATCAATTTAAAGGTAGATTCTAATGTTTTGATCCGTTTGATCCATTTATGTTTTTAGAGTGATATTTATTAAAGCAAATTTGTAAATAGTTTATTAATAGATAAATAAATCGATCAAGCTCGCAAGACTGTCTAAACACGTGTAAACTACATTCCGCATTGGCGCTACGAGAGCCACGAAGCATGCCACTACTCACTGGTAGTCTTCACTTTGCACTGTTGTCCATCCAGGCAAATGAAGCAAATGTATATTCTCAAATCGGTGGTAGTCATGCTCTGGGACAAATCATCCTGTGCACGGTGGATTAACTAATCACGCTGCCATCTGATTGAATCGGGCTCACGAATTACTGGCAGGCTCCACATGAACCAATTGACGACGGTCACTTGGAACCGGTGAACGTCTACCACCACCCGACTTTGATTGACATGCGTGGACGAGTGAGAATCATCATTTGTCGTCAGGTAACAATTGCCTAAGATTCATAAGTGATAGTACTACGTTGTACGTGCTTATACGACTCTAATGCAACTGTTTATATATGATGATGATGACATGGGATGCTTAAAGCCTTCACCTGTACCCAGTTTGATTCCATTCTCTCGAGTCATTGAGCCGTCCATCGTTTTCCTGTGGTGTCAGCCTTTAATTTGTACCAGTACAATCTCATTCTCAGAATTAAAGCGTGTCCAAGTGGGACATGAATCCGAATTGATCGGCCGGTTTCGAGATCATCAATTGGTACTCTCGCGGACTTGGTAGCCAATTCAGATTCCAAGTGAAGACGCGCAATTTCACTTCTTGGGGATTGAACGACCGTTAAATTTCTAATTGGTTAACCAGTTCTTTTTTCTGTTGTTCTTCTTAAGAGGGGTCTTGGAAAAATTTTACAGCGAAGGCAACCAGAAGAGTCAAAAAGTTCGTATGACAATATTGTCCAACGGATGCTTGTTGGCCAAACACGCTGACCGATTTCAGCGTTCGGCCGTCGCACTTTCTTCCCGTGTACATTGGTCCACAAATGCTAGTACTCCTACTAAAATGTCACTCCAACAAATGCTCATCTCGTAGGTATATGACGAGCATTATCCACTCTCCAACGTTCAGCTAGTCTACAGTACATGTTCAATTTTCAATCTAAAACTCGAATAACATATACTAAAACATAAACACAAACGATTTAACTCTGAAAGCTAGCTCCACCTGATCCCTCTACCCATTACCAATTTCAGGTTCAGGGCGTTTTCGCCGCCACGCGGATCCAGCAGATATCCAACTCAGCAGATCACGGAAAAATTCACCGATTTTCCCCCAAAGGAGCAGCGCTGACCACAGCAGCAGCGACGGAGAGCCCACGGTTCGCGACGAACACTTTGGACTTTACGCCGATGGTTTTGCTCTGCTCCTCCGATCCACTCGACAGCTGTCGCTTGTGCAACCGCGCTTAGCTAGTTTAATCGCCCTCCTCTCTTACGCGACGTCACGTGACAAAGTACGGCGTAATTACCTCTCTTATTTTATCGATCCAAAACGTACAAAAGCTCACGACAGGTAGCTTCCATTTACATTTTCTGTTCAATCTTCTGGTTTCAGATAGAGTTATATAGTAATAATTCGATCTCTCACGGTAGAGAGTTTTGCATATGCCGCTGCAAGTTGATGAAGTTGTTTTGCGTTGACCCCAGATCATAGTACGAACAAAAGCATAGATAACCATCAGGATCCAGAATTCAGATAGCGTCCAAATGCAGTACGCAGGGGGTGCGGGTGGCGCCCAAGGATTTTAGAAATGGAAACAAACCGCTGGCAAAGTTGCAATGTAGACGCCAGCACATGGATAATTCGCAGTACGTATAAAAAATGCAAAACGGGAGAGGTTGAAGGAACCATTAGTAGTTTATATTTAATCCTAAAGGAGAGTAAGAGTAAGGATTTAAACCAATTGATAATTTGCAGCACCAGAAGCAGTAACACGTCAGAAGCTAAATTGACAATTTAACATCATCATTCTGATTTAGACAACGTCTGGGAGTTGAGACAGACATGATTGCAAAAAAGAAGGGCCCAACCAATAGTTTCACAGGGCTTTGGCTGTGCCAGGAGTCGTACTGACGTGAGTACCAAACTATTCTAGATTAGACCCTAAGTGGGCCTCAAGTATCTCCAACAAGATCCAGAGGTTGGAGCTTGGAGAAAATAGATCAAAACAAAGTCTAGCCACAGCATCTGCAGGAAAACATCAGATAGAACCCTGAAAATTCAGACAACCTGCCGCACGGTTCTTGGAATTTTCACTGAACAATTTCTGCTCCATGACAAGAACATTGGCATGGAGGGATGATTTTGCTGTTAGAACATAAGGGATCTTCAGTAACTCACATGTTTGCTTTCCTCTCCCACCTTTCTTTAACATCAAGCCTGAAAAATACGATGCACGATTGGTAAGCACCAAAGGAGAGTATTTTCTTTTCAAAAGAACAGGTGAGCTGATTGCCTCGTGAGCATTAGCCAACTGAGGTCAAAAAGAAGTGTCACACCATACTGCACTACCATCTTACCAATTCCACCAGATTTATGGTGACAATCAGCTTTCTCTTGATTTCTTAATGACAAGTGACTAAGTGAGAACATGACAAGTGACTAAGTGATAACATCTCATAACCATCAGACAAAGTTGATAATACAAAAGATAACCAATAAAACACCTATCGCTAAATTGCAGTGTGAGTCCTCCCTACCACAGTCCATCCACACAGGGAAGTTGTACAAGCTAAACTGTGCCCTCTTTGTTAAATTACTCCGAAACAGAGAGTATAAATTCACCCGGGGAATTGTGCAACGTATATGATCTTTCTGAATGATCGTGTGATTATTTAGTGCACCTAGTGTTAATAAAAAGTTTAAGATGAAAAGGTGCACTCGAATTGCATGGGTGCTAAAGAAGCTGAGTAAGTAACACAACAGAAGTTGCTACACGGTATAGTGATAGAACTGTACCCCCAATGTAACTTCCTTTTGTTCCTTGAGGGAAATGATGATGCAAGATCCTGCAAAATTAATGGGAGTAAAAGCAGTAGTCTTAATCAAAGTCAATCAGATCAGTAGATTTTCATTCGCAATTCTGTTGCAGAATTATCCACATGGAATCTTGGTGAATATTATGTAATCAATGGATACTTCATGCACTTCGATGCTAATAGAGTTTTGCTGCTTTTGCACTAGGTACTTTTACCTAAAACTAAATGAAAGCAATAATTGATTTTACCATTTTGTTGATTGAACGATAGTTGTAGAAATTAGATAGAAGTCAGGATAAAGCATTTTTCATCACTTTATTAATATAAGATTCTGTAGTAATATAGAACTTCATTCACTACAATAGGTCACAATAACCAAACAACTAATGTTTTTTTTCCAAAGACAACAAAAAAGAGGAAAAGAATAACTTCCAGGATTCCAGGGAAAGGAAGATAATCTCCACTGTCCAAACATACTTTCCAATAGTACTAACCACACATACCACTTGGGTTCCAGCAGGGGATACTGTATGCTGTACATCTATAGCAACATTGCAGATAGATTCACCCTTGTCCTTGATACTACAATCACTTGTCGCCTTGATATTCTTCTTAGTGCTTCCTAAGAGATAAATGCCATGACCAAATGGCTTAGAATAACTGACAGGTGGATAATAACACAAAGACGAGCGGGTATAAATGTGTGTGTGAGAGAGGTACCTCTAAGTTTCCCTTTGCATTTTGGTTTTTCCTTTATTTGCAACCGTTTTTTGTGTAATTCCTGTGATGCTAAACAAATCAAATAATAGATCCGGGCACCCGGTAGAATCAAAAGGAAACAATCAAATGCATGAACAGTAAGCCTTATGAAGGAAATCCATCACGGCCAAGAGAAACTTAAGTTCAGACATTTGTCATGTTACTTAGGGTTATGAGAAGGGAAATTACGCTTTCTGAATGAATTTTTTTCTTAAAGAAGGTCCATACTGTACCTTTATATGACAGGCAATGCAAAAAGAAAAAAAACAAAATATCACATCCACTCTAGCACCGGTAACTGATAAGGTGTGATTTTTTTTTGTTCCAACTAATATTCTAGTAGCATACCATCTGCATACTCCAAGCTTCATCAGAAGCAACAAAGTATTTTCCTACTCAGAAAAGGAACCAAAAGTTCTCCCTGAAATCCATATGTTTTTTTTGAAACCCAGAAATCCATATGTTTTTTTTGAAACCGAGAAATCCATATGTTATCATTAACATCACAAAACCAACTCATAGCTTAGGCATTCTCGCCGTTAGCATTGACATCAACTAAAGCCTCTAGCTAGAATATTATCGCCTAACAAATAATAATAGCATCTTCTCTTAGTTAATCGTTCCTGTTTGAGTACACATTACAGTCTTGTTCATATACTTAAACACACACAAAAACCTCCAACATTGACATATCATCAAAGTAACATGACCTCAATTCCACAAATATCTTCACAAAAAAGAAGGCCTAATATGTTCCTTTATGCATGAACACATAAGGACAAACGGACAATTTTCTTTCCCACAGCGGGTAGCGATTAGCGAATTGCTCGAGCTTCTGCGTAAACTACCGTGAGTTGGTCTTTCGAACGAAAAGGATTCCCGAGCGGGATCAAGAAAAAAAAACAGAAAAATGTAAAAGAGGGAAACCTTGAACTTGTCGAGCCGATCTTGTGACAGCTTGGAAGGCTTGAAATCCGGGTCGAGGAGCCTGCTAGATGCGAGCGCGTCCTCCTTCCTCTTTTCCCCGTCGCTTCCATCGGCGTCTCCGGCGCCGTCTCCTCTTCCAATCTGGTCCTTGCTTGCTGCTTCCATGGCGGCCGAGAGGAACGAGAGCAGATGGGTTGTGTTGTGGTTGGATCGGAACCATGGCCCAAGGCCGCGTAAAAGCCCATTTACGGCCTGGTCGCATCACGTGCGCTATGGAAAGTTTTGGCCTGTTCTGATCATTGCTAATCCAAACGTTAATGGTAAGATATGACAATGTCAAATTTTGGCGTAGGATGGCCGTTTTATTTGTTGCTAAAGTTTTAACATACGTGGCTCTGGTTTCTTGCCCATATTTTATAAAAAAATCTATTTTACTTGTTGGAATCAGAGCACATAGCCTACTAAACTACTTTCGGTCTCATTTTGCAATTTTGCATCTGAAACTACTAAAAATAGTTTACTTTAAGAGGTTAAAATGACAAAAAAATATTTTAAAGGTTAATTGATGCATTGAATTAGTTCGAAAGAGTAAAATGATTTTTTTAGAAATGTCAATTTTTAAAAGACAATCCCAGTGCTCATTAACTTCTGGCTTTTTTTAATTTCAAAAGAAAACTTATCGCTTCTTTTTAGTCCTTAGAATTTGAAAGAAAACTGAGTAATCTAAAAAAAATTGCTGAATTTTGACGAGGAGAAGTGAGGACATGTGGGAGAGCGACGCGGGGGAGATCCATTGACGGGGGAGCCGGTGGTCAAGCGAGTTTATCCCCGCGAGGCAGTGAACGTGAAGCGACTTGGTCTCCTTCTGCCATGCCATCTCTCATGCCAATCACACGCCATCATGCGCTGCCGATCTCCTATCAATGGCCGTCGTGCATGCATCGAACCAAGCGAGGAACAGAGGGGCCAAGGGGAGGCCGCCACCGATTGGGAGTCACACTCACAGGCTCACAACAATCACATCCAATCCGCCGGAGGAAAGGGGAGAGAAAATTTGTCGCGGAGGGGTGGAGATGCTGGTGCCTGGTGCTAGTGCTACGCGGACACTTGGATTCACGCATCCTCTGTGCCGCCGCCATGCGTGTGCTCTCGTGAGGTGGTGTCAATGTGGGCATGGCAGAGAAGAGATGAGAATTTGGAGGTGGTTTTTTTGATGATTGATACGGTAGAAATAGCTCAAGGGCCCTTTTATTTAAGGAAAAAACATATGATGATTGTGGGATTCAAATTTTATAGGATTTCTTTATATATGGTCCTTTGAAATAAGAGATAATTACGTTTTTTACCCTATTTCAGAGCCTAACTACTAACTTGGTTTTATTTTTCTAATATGGTTCTATTTTTTTTAATTTGTTTATTTGATCCATTTTATAAAAGGAAGTTACTGTCGACTGTAGTTCCATTACGTCAGTCGTTAGGGTTTCATTTAGAAAAAATATCCAATTATTATCTAAATCGATCAAAATACCCTTATGACTCAACCCTATCCATTCACTCTCAACCCTTGGCAATGAGTACCTGTGACCTGAAACCCGATGGATATTTATCCTATTAGGGTACCAATGTAAGGGAAAATTATTACCCATGGGTTCTTAAACGAGAAAAATCATTTATCCATTGGGTACGTGGGTATGGATATGTTTTAGCAGTCCCCATACCCGTTAACCCATGGGTAAAAAAATCCGGCCTAAACTCAAAGAAGCCTACCAAACCACACAGCCCATCATCAGCTAATTAGTGAAAACCCTAGGTACTTAACCCCCTCACCTCAACCGGCCAGCCGCCGGCCACCCCTTCCTGTCGCCCACTCGCCTTGCCCCTTTGTCACTTGCAAACTATGATGTATTAAGTGCTAGTGCCTACTACTGCTAGCGAAGTACTATCTACTAGCTAATGTGTTATGTGTATAGATCATGAATTATTATTGTGCTATGTGACTGGTGGAGTGGTGGTTGCAGTAGAAATCATTATGCTATTATTTGTCTAAATTTTTGTGTTTTTGGGAGTGTTCGTTGTTGAATTATTGACTGTTTATGTATTTACGAAAGAATTTTGGTGGATATGGTTGACCCGATGGGTATGATTTACCCGGCTGGGTATGAGTATGAGAAATTCCTTTCACCCGCAGTGGGGTATGGGTATACCCGTGGGTCTCATGTTATTGTCGTGGGTATGGGTCTGGGGAGTTCATACCCAATGGGTATTTATCCATTGCCATCTATGTATCCAGTCACTCCCTGCCTCATGTCTCTCAGTTGGCGCTAGCGCGGCTGCGGCAACGGCGATGGTGCGTAGGGGGAGGGAGCGGCGACGACGACGATGTTGGGAGGGAAGGAGCGGAGGCGGTGGTGACGCATGGAGGAAGGGAGCAGCAGTGTTAGGTGAGGCGACGGTGGCGTGCGGAGATGGAGAGCAGCGGTGCCAGTGCATGGACAAATGACATCCTCAAATGACATCATCTAAGGTAAGTGAGCTGATTTTGTGTCATGTGGGCTCAGCTGACGTTACGTTATGTGAGGAACCACTTCTGTTCGTGGAGGGAGGAGTGGTGGCGGCGCAGCCGCCACGCGGAAGGAGGGTGGCGCGCGGAGCGGGTCGTGGAGGGTGGCACGGGAGCTCGCCACCGCCGGGCGCGCGGCGCAGGAGCTCGGAGGCGCGGATCAAGGAGGGTGGCGTGAGAGCTCACCGTCGTCGTGCGTGGAGGGATGCGCGCGGCGCAGTAGCTCGACGGCGTGGGTCGAGGAGGGCGACGCAGGAGCTCGCCGCCATCGGGCTCAATGCAAGGGCCCGCGCTCTGCTTGTGACGCAAGAAGGGGGCGGCGTCCTCTTGCTCTTGCCGGCATCCTTGCTAGCTTCCTCGCTGGTGAGCACCCCTCTCGTTCTACCCACACCTTCTCTCTTTGCAGCGGCGGAGTAGAGAGGGGGTGAGTTGGAGGTGGTCGATTGGGCCGCGGCGGGGCCTGCTGGTGAGGCCAACGGGGTGACGCGGAGAGGAGGGCCTCTGGGAGAGCGGTCAGGGAGGTGGTCCCGTGGTGCTGCAGATTCGGGCATTGGCGAGATGGATAGAGGCGGCGAGCTGTAGGTCACGGTGGCAGGTGGAGGCGGGCAACGAGGAGGCCGAACCAGTGTTTTCAATTTCGCGAAAGCCGTGACGAAAGCCACGAAATTCACCCGTTCCACAAGGTAGCGAAACGGTAGGGACGCGGTAGGATTTGAAAAGTTTCGGAAAGATTCAAAAATTTTGGGAAAATTCATTAAAAAAAATCTTGGTTATAGAACAAGAATTTACAAGAATTATGGTAATTTTTACGCATGAAAATACACAAATTATGGGCGCTTAAAAAACCATTTATACTTTCGGGGAAAAAAAAAAGAAAAACAACACTGTGCACGTGTACTGTTTATGCAGCCCATTGTAGCCCATCACAATTTTTTTTTCAAAAAGCATTGCTTCTTCCACCATCTCTCACTGCAGCTGATTCTCCTTTCTCTCTACGCCATCCTCCCCCTTGCAAGCTGACACCAGAACTACAGATTCCACCGCCAAGTGCGCATATCCCGCGACGGCACGCGCGGAAACTGTGTCGAGACACGCGAAAACCGTGGCTGCAGGTATGTCGTCCCCTCAGTGCTTGGGCACACGATTTTCGCAGGGTTTAGCTATCTTTCCGTGTAGATCTGGGCGGTTTTCGCGGGTGATTAGCTAGTCTGCCGTGTCGGTAAGGGTGGCTAGGGTGGCACGGCATGGACTGCGTCTCGCGTCGTAGGAGGCGAAAACCGTGGCGTTTATGCAAGCTTGCCGCGCGAAAGGCTACGAAAACCGCCGCTACTCTGTTGTGTCCGAATGGATTTTTGCACAAATTTTGAGAAGTTCATCGTCTCTACTATAGCTTTCCGGTTGATTCCAAGAGAGATGAGAAATTTATTTTTACAAGCAATGCAAATGCAAAGTGTATGTGGGTGCTTATTATCATGTTTATTTTCAATCTTATTATGTGACCTATTTACAACTTTGTAACATATGCTAACACAAATATTTCGTTCTCGTTTCATAATCTAATTATTTTGTGAAGTTGGCCAAACCAAGTTTATTATATCTCGTTGCACAAAAGATTTTTATCAATTAAAATATACATAGTTATCACTATTTTTTTTGTTTTTTACTACATTTTAAACATCATATTTTCCCCCGTAATTCATACAACCATACTTATATCAATATTATACATATTAGTATAAATTTGTTCACACAAATATATTAGTGTAAATATTATATTTATGTATTCACTAATTTTAGTATTTATTCCTAATTTTTTGGACAATATTTACACATTTTTCGCGACGGTTTGGCAATTTTCCGCACTAATCGTCATGGTTTTCGCGCGAAATCAACGAAATTCGCGATATGAACGAAATTTATCAAATTCAAATTTATTTACTGTTCCTTATCATCGGCTTTCATAATTTTTACGACAAAATTCATCATGCCATCGAAGGACGGCACGGTATAAGCAGCCGGTAATGAAAACGGCCGAACAGGGCAGGCGCTCGGGAGCCCCCGAGGCCCACCACAAGTTGACGACGATGACCCAGACCGCCGATGGCGAAAAAAGTGTAGCTGCGACGCGCGTGACGGCACCATGCGATCCGGGGAGATGTATTTGTTGGAGATGTACTTATGTCCGTGTTGAACAAGTATTGGTGCTTCCCTTTGACATGTATTTTTTTTGTTTTTGGTGGACACAAATTTATGCCATGTATTTGTGTTTGGGGCAATTTAATGTATACTAATAACTGCACAAAACTGCATTGAATAAAAAACTTTGAGAAACTGGGTTAAATTCACAAGGGTATAAAATGGAATTTTTGTCTTGAGTTAATACCATCACGTTGCTGTGAATAGGGCCATGCCTCATCTTTGTTTTTTTAAAAAGGGTTAAATGAGCAAACTCGAACAAACAGGACCAAATTGATAGTTAGCTTCAAAGTACGCTCAAAAATGCAATTGTCCCTTAAAACAAAGGATTGAAAACTATTAAATCCTATAAAATTTCTATGGTTGAATCAAACAATCATTTCTGATATTTTTTTACAATCTTCTGTTTTGTGTTTAAATTACTATCATAATTCTGCGGTTTTTCTACTCTTTTGTTTTCTCAATCCTACATTTTAAAGGAGCCCTACCTGATATCTGCACATTAATATGAGTAGACACACGCTTAAATGCAGGTAAGACACACGCTTAATATGAGCCCTACATTAATATGAGTTGTACGGGGATGGTAGACACACGCTTGATCAGTAGTATGTCCACACCTATAATTTTCATTTTTCAAGGAATGGGCATGACCAACTGGCTACAATGCAGGTAAGAAAATGATCTGGGAGATGTGTTTACTGCTTAAAAAAGACACCACTGACTATTGCATACTAGTACCATAGTCCAACTTTTTTATTGTTTGTAGAATTATATTGACAATATTACAAATAACTTCGATTCGTCAATGTATGATCAGATTGGATGGTACTTGTCATGCCACTGGAAAATAAAAATATTGAAGGGTTGGACCCGACAACGATATTTTAAGGATGTAGCATATGTTGATATCAGGGCATATGTGAGATTAGGAGTAAAAGACAGGAGACAATGATTTTTGTAATTTAGGCTCTTGAGATGGGTAACAGCTATAATTTAATTTATATGTATAGCTAAGGGATCTGTCACATCAATTATAAAAGGAAAAGCCAGCTAACTATTATAGCATATTAAACTAGTTTTCGTCGAGAACTAATCATGTGACTTGAAGTCGACGATTAATTGTAGGCTTTTTCCTGACTGGTCTTCGATGTAACTCGTGGCTATGACTTTATTATTCAATGTCTTTCCCTCTTAAGGCTTTGCTTTTATACGGGCATATATTTTATACGGGCAGATAACAGTAGAACTCAAGGACTCTAAGTAAGCCATAGACAGGCAAGACGTTGTAGTATCTAGATTGGAATCCAACATCTTTTTTTACCGGGAAAGAAATTTTGCCCAAATCTATAAAATTTAATAGATTTGAATATATATTTTCGTATAATATTGGATATATATTATTCTCGACAGATACGAATATAAAAACAAGAGCTGATCCATAACACTAACACAGGAGGTGCTAGGTTGTATATCAATGTTGTACAATTGTTTTGGATTCCTCAATGTATGCGTTGGACTCCACGGTACTTGTCATGCTACTGTAAAGTGAAGAGGTGCTAGGTTGTATATCTATGCGGTACAAAGTTGAATTTTTGTTTGTATTGTTTGGCACTTTTTGGAGAAAGTTGGTTGCTTCAACAATTATATACATGACTTTATCTTCTTTTGGTATCTAAGAATAAGTCAAAGAGATGCAAATAAGTTCATGGGTCCACGACAATTAAAGATGCAATAATTTTAACTAGCAGGTTATCAATGCTATCAGAGCTTATGACTGGTCAATTTTGTGTTTTCAGAAAGAAGTTACATTTATTCGAAGAATGCGGATGAGTACTAACTTACTAGTAGAGTACATCCCTTTCAATCTTTTATCATATAGAAAAAAATCTATCAAGTCATATTCTCCAATTGATAATCCAACTCTGTTTCTGAATATAACTCAAAACAACTTTACAAAGAGGAAGAATTTCCCAAAAAAGAACACATACATTATCAGATACATTTAAATTGTCCTTCCGCATGTTTGTTGTTTCTAGGCATCTCGAACAATAAAAAAATAGTTCAAGAAGCCATACTTATTGGTCAGCATCTTCAAAGGCTCCTTTGAAACGCTGGGTGAAAACACGAAAATAGAAAATCACAGAAATAGAAAAAGCAAAAAAAAACTTTGAGTCACAAGGGAGAGAAAACCATGAGGTCTAGTCTCATGTTTTTTCCCTCTAAAATTCCGATAAGACAAGCTATTCCGATTTTGGCAAAGCCATTCTTTTATCCTAAAGGACCATATAGGGAAATTTTGGAATGGACTTCTTCAATCCTCTAAATTCATCCATATTTCCTTCGGAACGGAGCCCTCAATAACAAAATTCAGTTTATGTAAGGAAGCCACAACATCCATATTGTTAAGATGAAAGAGAAGAATATATATTTCAGAAATTTCTAATTGAAAAATTTTTAGTGAAATCTTTTAAGCAGGCTAGGGGCTCCTTCGAAAACGCAGGTTTAGAAAAACGTAGGAATAGAAAATCGTAGGAATATGATAGGATTGAACAAACGATTACAAAATATACGATTATAGCAAGATAAATCATTTGGATGATCCATAGAAAAAATATAGGAATTTTAGCCTAGAGAAGTGCCTCCTGTAACTTTGTATGTTAATGGATAATACCGAACTGTACTTTAATAAATAAACATAGCAAATCCATAGCTTATCACATGACAGATCAAGATACTCTATCATTAACATATAAACCCGACAAATCTTAGAGTCATATCTTAGTGACAAAACACATTAACATATAAACCCGACAAATCTTAGAGTCATATCTTAGTGACAAAACACATGCTGACTCTAAAATAAAGAATCTCAATCCATCATGTCCATCATGTGATGGTGGTAGTTTGAATAATCAGTTGCTTGGTTGCCTCAGTTCCTTACAAATAAAAAGGAAAAAACGGTAATGGATTTTTCCCTACGTTTTATTTTTTTCCCCTTGAAACCGCTGGGGTAGGAATTTTTCCTTTTGCTTTTCGCAGCATGACTTCCTGTAAACCAAACAGTACTACGATCTTGAATCCTTTGTGTTTCCTTTGATTTCCCATCAATGCTCTAGCCTCTAGATGTGCATTTCAACCATAGTGACGACAGTGACACTCTCGAGCTTTTTTTAGTTGTCATTTTACAAAACAGTTTTTGTTAATTAACAATAGAGATTTCAATATTAGAACATATGCAACAACTGTTTAATAATCTTTGAAATTCCTAAGCGCGCTTCTTTCCGCACGCGCTTTGAGTCGCGCGCGTCGCAGCCCTCGTCCACCGCCGTCGCATTCTCCACCGCTGCAGCTTCCGTCTCTGTCGCCTACTCCTACCGAAGCAACCGCGCTCCTCCCCCTCCCTGCCCTTCCAACCGACGCATCCTCCGCCGCCGACTCCTCCTCCCAACTGCGTCGGTGTTCACTGGAGCAGTCGGTGTTGCCTTCGCAGATGGTGCGGCACCTGATCGCGGCGGGGCACGAGGTGCACGTGGCCACGGTGGCGCCGGAGTTCATCTTCACCGCTGAGCTGCGCTCCCCGGGTCTCCTCCACATCCGCAGGGCCATCCTCGACTGCGGCGCCGTCCAGACCGACGCGCTCACCGTCGACCTCCTCGCCTCCCTCGACAAGGTTTGACCCGCGGACTCCTCCTCGCTTGCTATGCTGCTGGTTTTCTGTTGATTCCGTCTAATTTTGGCTGAATTGGTGTGTGTCGGTGGCCTTTGATTGCTGCGGAATGCAGTATCATGAGACGGTCGTGGTGCCCCGCTAGTCGATTTTGAGGACCGAGGCGGAGTGGCTCACCTCCATTAACGCAGACCTAGTGGTACTACTACTACTTCTGGATTGCTCATGTTTCATTGTGATGCATTTGTGATTGTTAGGAGGGGTGTTACTTGTTAGGTGTCTGATTAACCTCTTTCTATGCATGAAGCACTCCTCTGGAAGCAGACTGCAAAGCAAAAGTCAATACTTTAACTTGCTTGGTAAGCGATGGTAGCTTAAGCTGATCATCCTAGCCACCCAGGGCAATCCTGCAACATGAACATCATCATCCAACTCCGAGTTCAATCTATCACGAAATATCCATGATTCCTCTTCACTTAAACATGACATTTGATAGCTTTGCTTTACCTTGCACTTGATTTTAGTAAAAGTGTTATCATGCATTCTCTGAGTGATGCTGATTTGATGAATTGGTCCAAGATATCTCTGTTGATAACTTACTGTTTACAAGTCATTAGCATGTTATATAGTCAGAAGCACCATGTTATATAGTAAATGTACAGGTAAAACTATTTATAGCTAATAATTTGCTTGCTGAAATGTTGTCTAGTTTTTACCTATGTTCTATCTATCAGGACTCTAGGAGACTAAAATATGTTGTGATACAGTGAAGTTATGTGATGCCTAATCTTGATGCGGCTTATTGGGATGAATGTTTGTCCTATGCATGAAACTGTATTTTTTTTTGCTCTCATTCTTGACATGAAAATTCTGGTCACCATTTCCCAGTCTAGAATTTACTGATCTCCATTGATATGTCCAACCTAATTTTCAATTTGTTCAGATTTTGCACCTATTAACTCTGAGATGAAATTGGTATGATGACTAATCCTCTACTGCCATAAGAGTAAAAAAACTATTTTGCTCCTTTCTACCACACATGTATTCCAATGCTTAATTTCTTATGTACACTTCCTTGCAGCATGATGTGAACTTCAACCCTTCTGCAGACAGACTTCTGCAGGAATGGACGTGTCGGCGTCCTTACCAACCTTATTACAACCTGATGGCATTTCCTTGATATACTATTGACCATTAGCTTGTAACTAATACCACTGGTTGCTTCTGTACTTAGTATGAAGTACTATCTGTGCTGATTGATTCCTCTGTGTGAAACCTCTTTTAAATTGCCTGATGGATCCTTGACAGCTGAAAACTAAATAAAAGGTCCATGATACTAGATTACTTGAATGGGTTTTCAGATGATTTAATTATGAATATTTCATGCTTATGTTTTCCGACAAACAATTGTATAATTTCATAGCATAAATTGTATAATGGGTTTTCCGTGATTTATATGCAACGTCTTTGCTCATGGGCCAACAAATGTACATGGGCCAACAAACATACATGTGTCAATGAACAGCCCAACTAACAGACATGGGACAATGAAATCAGACCCAAATCATTTAAATTTATAGGAAACATAGATTTTAAGAAATCTATCGGATGAGAGATCCTGTATTGAGAGTTATTTTTTTAAAAAAATACCTAAAAACAAAATTATTGAGAATTTATTTAGCCACTCTGTTACATATGCTCATAGAGCCTGAGTGACCATCTAACCAATCAGAGAGATAGATCTGCACTGTCTATTAGTGCAAATATATAGCAAGAATACCATCTAAACGAAGATGTGTATTTTTTTCAAAAATAAATACATTTATTTTATATAACTCTAGGTTGCCTCAAAATATTTTTTTCAATTTTATTGTTTTTACTTTATGTACCGTATTACTTCTCACCTACCATAGGTCCATAGTACTCTCCTCCTAGTTGGAGGAGATCAGGAGAGCCTCATCACCGGCCATGGCGGCTCCCAGCCTCAGCCGATCCGCGACATTCCTGTCCGAGTGAGTCCAACCGCTTCGCTCCTCTCGCTAAATCTCATCCCCCAACTAAACAATCCAAGCTAAAGCGCAGCACAGGAGAAGAGGAAAAGGTTCGCAGTAGTGTGTGTGTGTGTGTGAGCTCCCACCTCCCTTCCTCCTCCTCCTCCCCACCAAACCCTCTCCGATCCAAGCCTCCCTCCTCTCTCTCGCATGCCGGCGCCCTCCCCGAGGCGGCGGCGCTGCTGACAGGGGACACCCCGCCGCTGACCATGGGCGGCGTCACGTCCACCATCGCCGCGCGCTTCGCCTTCTTCCCGCCCACGCCGCCGTCCTACACCGTCGTCGCCGACGCCGCCACGGGCCGCCTCGTCATCCCCGAGATCTCCCGGCCGCCCGCGCGCCGCCGGCGGAGGGACGGCGGCGGCGGCGGCGGCGGGGACGCCTCCGCGTCGGGCGCCGGCGGAGCCGCCCCGCGGACGAGGAGGATGGCACGGAGGTTGTGCGCCTCCGCACGCGGCGCGGGAACGAGATCGTCGGGGTGCACGTGCGCCACGAGCGGGCCTCCGCGACGCTGCTCTACTCCCACGGCAATGCCGCGGACCTCGGCCAGATGTACGGCCTCTTCGTTGAGCTCAGCCGCCGTCTCCGCATCAATCTCTTTGGGTAACCCTCTCTTCGTCCTCTCGCTTTACCTCGTTTGCTTGCTAGTTTTAAGTTGGATTTGGCCCGGGAGCTATCTGGTTTCCATTGGGGAAAACTAACCGGAGTTGTTTCGGAAAGAGGCGTGCTAGCGATGTGTTAGTCATTTGGTGCGCATTTATTATTTAGATTTGTTGTTCCTATATCTTGATTGGTTGTTATAATTATGCTAAGCGAAGTGTTCTACGCTGATCTCTGGACCTAGTTAACGGAAATTGCCCCTGTGACACATGAATCAGTCTGAAATGTTTGGATCACACACAAATGGACATGACATTTAGGTGCGGATGAAATTGGGGAATTCAGTTGTATTTAGTACAAGCAGTTAGCTGCACGTATCTTCCCTCCAATGTTAGTTACTCTACTTGTCACCGGTTTACCACTATACATATGTAATTGCAGCCAACGCAAATTAACTCTTTTCTACTGCAGCTTTCTGCCAAACTGTCCCCAAAGACTACTTGATATTTTCATTACAGTTACAAGGGGACACTAAGTGCAAATTTGGAGTTGGAGACTTGAGATTTTGGAGTCACAACTTCTATTGCTTAAAGATAATAAAAAGGTTAGGGACCTAAGCTTACAGAAGTAGATGGCAAGGTGCAAGCGATTGTGAACAGCTAACAGGAAATGCAGAGTTTCTTTGTTTATTTTATTTTCAAGTTTAATAATATCAGAATATCTATTAGTACATGGTCTGTTGTATTGTACCTGTGTACCCTACATTGTGACTTTGCCAAGAAAGCAAGATAATGTATTTTGTGGAGGTACCTTGGATTTTACACAAGAAACCTTTTTGATGATGAGATGGTGTGTTGTATTTCGAGGCATAATTAGTGGGGCTGTCTGGTGGATCACCTATAGTGATTGCCTTGTGCAGAGAGATGGACATCATATTTTTTGGATTCCAATTTCCAAGAGGGAAACCCTCACAATCAGCCAACATAACTCCCACTCTCTATCTGTTTGGAATGTGCAGATTGACTGTTGATTCCGTCACAGATTTCCTTCATGATCATAAGTTCAAAACTATTATATAGTTTTTTTTAGACTGGAACTACAGCCCATCTTGTTATTCCAGATTGATTGCAAAGCACCACAAATCTTCTTAGTAAAAAACTATAGGAAAATTTGAAGCATATTCAGGACTACAGAAATATGATTGCTTAATAGCTGATGTACTGCATTCTCATGTACTATAAAATTATGTCCTGTCATAGTATTCAATCTCTTTCAATTGCAGAATAGGCCTTTGTACATTGGTGCTTTCTTTACTATCAAACATATCACACTAAATAGAGTAAAATTAGGAGAATGTGATTTTTCTGAGCATCATTTTAATGGACACCATATGTTTGACAGGTATGATTATTCTGGATATGGGCGGTCTACAGGGAAGGTATCATTCAGTTCTTATTTGTTGGTCGCTTCAATTTAAGCTTAAGTAGCAAAGCTAATCTTATACCTAACACATCTTAATGGACAGTTTATTCTTCCATTGAACAGCCCACTGAATGTAATACATATGCAGACATTGAAGCTGCATATAACTGCCTCAAGGAAAAATATGGTGTCGCAGATGAGGATATAATCCTGTATGGTCAGTCTGTTGGGAGTGGTCCAACCATTGATCTTGCTTCTCGATTGCCAAATTTGCGAGGTGTGGTTTTGCACAGTCCCATTCTATCTGGACTAAGAGTACTATATCCAGTCAAAAGGACATATTGGTTTGACATTTACAAGGTAAACTTGATTTCGTTTCATCTCTCCCTAGAATTCTGGTTTCTGAATGCTGATATACTTTCCCTCCATGTTGTAGAATATCGACAAAATTGGCCTGGTAAATTGCCCAGTGCTTGTAATTCATGTAAGTCCAATTGTTTTACTGTCATTTTCATTTCCAGTAGTTACTAGTCACTTCATATGTAATAGATTACTCTAGTGCGTAGAGAACCTGAAGATTGATTACTCCCAATCTTTGAATTTGTTGTGAAAATGCCTAAGTACTCAACAAGCCAATTATGGTAATTAGACACAATGAAAAAAATGAACAATCAAAAAACAAAGTTATGGAGGCAAAGTAACTGCTGTCCTGTTATAGAGTGCTGCTATTTATAGTCAGAATTGCCATCTTACAATTTGGGTGCTCTTGTTGTCATAACTGAACAATTCTAATGCTTACATCAGGGTACATCAGATGATGTTGTTGACTGTTCCCATGGAAAGCAGCTGTGGGAACTTTGCAAGGTGAAATATTCACCATTGTGGCTAACTGGTGGTGGCCACTGCAATCTTGAGCTTTATCCTGATTATATCAAGCACTTGAAGAAGTTTGTGTCAAGTCTTGGCAAAAAATCGTCAAAACCTGACCTGAAAGAGATAACGATGGAGGACACTTCTAGTAAAGATGCAGAACCTGCAAGCTCTGACAAACCCCAAGAAGCTCCAAAGTGCCCCCAGATCTCACGAAAGAGCTTAGATAGTCGAGTTGGGAAATCAAAAACCGTGGATGTTCCTGAAAAGCCACGAATGAGCTCAGATGATGTCGACAAGTTCAGGAGGAGAAGATGTTTGGTCTGGTGATATATGATGTGAATACAATAGCATGAAAATGGAGCAACTGTATTACATCGTATAGCGAGGAACATACCAGCAGTTCAAGCAGTTCTTACGCCTTACGTGGCCGGAATGAGAGTTGTTAAATAAGGGAGAAAGATCAGTATGCTGCTGGAGTAAATTATCATCCATCAATGAACTGAATCTCAACAATGGTAACATCGTCGATAAATTAACACGTACGCCATCGTCCTGTTTTGCAACACCAGTAGGATTTCCATCGTGTAAAAGTGTATCATTATTGTCTGTAATCATGAGGGACAAAAAACTGAAAATTTGCTGCCGCTTTGTGCAGAGTCTAAAAAGCCTTGACACAAGGAGCAAGATATTAGTTTGTGTTCCAAGTGTTTGTTGTGTTGTTTATCGGTTTAGCTAGCTTCTGAGTTAAACTCTTCCGGGAGCACAGATGACTCAGACTGTGACATCCTTATCTCCAGGCATTATGCAAGACCGGACCAATCCCAAATGGTAACATCCACTCGGTATCCGTCCGTGTGTATATATATCATTACCACTCTAAACATCTTATGTACATTCCCTCTGTTCTGGTAGCAAACAAACACATATACACATCACCAGGGAAGCCTGGAAACTGGGGAAAAAAGGTCTCACACCTCTCGTACAACAAGCACACGCCTCTGCGTAATAGCAGTAATACACATATTAAGCCTCGGTGGCAAATACTGACCTAATCTAATAACCCGCTGATCACTGGCTAGTGTTAGGAGTGGTCTGTCTGCTATCCCACGGAGCATGCACCGTGTCAGGAGATAATGGCGGATCAGCGCCCTTCTTGTCTTTGCCTCCATCTTTCTCCATCACGCATAGGTCCTGTACCCCCTTGAGCACCTCGAGCACCTCCTTGATCGGCGGCCTCATCTCGCCGTTCTGCTGCAGGCACCGGAACGCCAGCTCGGCGACCATGGTCATCATCTTCTTCGTCGCCGGGTCTGACTCGTAGCCGAGCTCGAGGTCCACGAGCTCCTCGAGCTGGCTCTTCTGGATCCTGTTGATGGCCATGCCGGCCAGGTTGATCTCGTTCCGCTGCCGGGTGATGTCCACCGCCGGCTTCGACGAGATGAGCTCCACCAGGACGACGCCGAAGCTGTACACATCGCTCTTGTCGGTAAGCTGGTAGCATTGGTGATACTCCGGATCCACGTACCTGCAAAAGCACAAGAACAAAATTTGAAAAAAGGCATATTAGTTAGGCGTAAAAATACGAGAAGCTCTTGGACAAACTAGTCGATGCATCGTATCATATCACTGTGCCTGGACCGGTAAGGTGACGTGGACGTGACACGCTGACATGTGACTACTTACCCTGGGGTGCCCTGGGGAGCGGTGGAGACGTGCGTGACGTCGAGGGGGAAGAGACGGGAGAGGCCAAAGTCGGCGACCTTGACGTGGAAGTCGGCGTCGAGGAGGATGTTGGTGGTCTTGACGTCGCGGTGCACGATGGGGGGCTCGATGGCGTGGAGGTACGTGAGCGCCGCGGCCGACTCGACGGCGATGTTGAGGCGGAGCGGCCACGAGAGGGCGCGCTCCTGCGCGCGGTGGCCGTGCAGGTGGTCGGCCACCGTGCCGTTGGCGACGAACTCGTACACCAGGAGCAGCTCCCGGCTCTGGCTCGACGTGCACCCGTAGAACATCACCAGGTTCGGGTGCCGCAGCCGCGACAGGATCGCCGCCTCGTTCACGAATTGCTCCACCCGCCGGTAGCTGTTGTTGTACAGCCGCTTCACCGCCACCACGCGCCCGTCTCGAAGTATCCCTACGTTGACATGTGAATATTGTAACTTTGTAATCATCAAAGCATGAAAAAGTGTTGGCCGTTGTCTGCGACCATGTATGTGTACCTTTGTAGACGGTGCCGAAGCCGCCATCACCGAGCTCTCTGTTTTCGTTGAAGGAATCGGTGGCCTCCTCGAGCTCCTCGTAGCTGAAGAGGTGAGTCTGCAGGTCCTTGACACTGCCAGACTCCATGTCGCCGCCCATGGAGCGAGGTGTCCCGCCGGAGCCGCTGTACTTGAGGAGCTTGGAAGATGAGTTCACCTTCTTGTGCCTTCTCTTGCGAACGAAGAAGACGGTGGCTATTGCGCCAAGAGCGAGCATCGCAGATAATCCCCCGACCACACCTGAAACAGCAGCGAAGGAAGATCGACAGATTAGAGACTGACATTGCTGAAGGCAGTTGTAAACACTGAACAGGTAGGTTCAGTCTGTAATCCCCGTAAAACCAAAATTAGGACCAGCATTGTCTGTGGTCATTTTTGCGTCTAAATTTGCCTCCGGTATAATTTATGAACGTTTGTTTTACTGACAAAAAAGAATGAAACTGCTCATTAGTTGATCTGTATGTGAGTTACCTGCTATAATTTTGGTATTTTTTGACTTCGATCCTGCATAACAAGCAAAAAGGAAAAAATGTCAGGAAAATAAAATCCAAATGTAAACTGAAATGTCTACAGTTGGTTTTTCTATCAAATAATTCTTTGTTTTGCATCTTCTGCTGTTGTAATACATTATAAAGAGGCAGTTTGTGAACTTGACCAAGTATGCTGTTTTCGCCTGGTAAGACGGTCTATAGCGATGTAGCCTGGACATACCTACAAAGCCTGTAAACCTTGCCCATGACTTTATACTCTTTGACTACACATGAGCAGCTATGAAAACTATGCAAATTTCAAATTTGGTACTAATATAAGAAGAAGATCCATGATCTTTCATTTTTATCTTTTATTTTCTTATTTTGTTGATAAAATTATTATTCCATTTTCTTTTGAAGATATGGTGCATGGGGGCATCACGTCATGTGAGATAAAAACATTAGGACTTTGGAAAAGGTTGTGACAAAGGTTACTTGGTTTTCTTGTAGGTGAGATATCAACATCAGAAAAGAACACTGAAGATCAGTTTCGAGAATGAAAAGAAAAAGAACACAGAAGAAGTCATAAAGCCAAGCAAAGCATACTCATGTTACACTTTCCAGGAACGATCAGGAACATTTCACCATGACGTCATAGCATTGGAAAATCATCCAAACAAAAGATCAATTTTCGTAAAGTCATGATTCCTGCCAACATTTCCAGGTTTTGAGCCTTAAAAGTCACCTAAACTTCTCTTAGGTTAGGTTAAAAGATGAGTAGAGCTCGACAGAAACATGCATCCCAAAGACCCTACACAAACAGTTTGAACCATAGGTTTTTTCGGGTCCAAAGTAATTATAGCCCTATCTGAAGCAAACAGATGTTAACTTGTCAATTGCAAATCCTAAACAAAAGATACTGCCTGTGGCTTCCGGTGCTCATGTAATGATGTGAACACCGGAAGCGCAGGTCACAACAATCAATTCAGGCTTTATTGTTGTTTTATGAAAAAAAAGAGAATCAATTCAGGCTTACAGGTATTGTGCTTTTCGTTCGGAAAGTGTGTGATAAGATGTCGACCTCCGAAATTAACAGGACTGGGGGACTAGCACACATCAACTTTTGCTGTGTGTCGACAAGTGGACCACAATTCACCACACCAAACCCATCTATTCGTCGGTTAGCTCTTGCCGGGAAGCGTTATTGTACTTAACAGAAGGCGCGGGAGTACTGAACTACAAACAGTTTTAACACTCGACTAATTATGTGTGTTGAGACCACATAGTATTATAGCACCGAAACTAATTGATAACGGAACGTTGGCACACCAGCAAGATGCACTAGACCACTAAAAATGGAATGATTACTAGTAGAAGTGATTGGCACAGCAGAAAGCTGCGCTATAGACAACTAAAAGGGGTATTATAAGTAGAAAAGATCAACCAAAATTTTGGTGTCCACAGATATAACTATGTGCATATTTAGTTGGTGCAGGGTTGGAAGTTGTACTTTCTTTGTAAATAAAAGAAATACAAATCTTTTTTGAACGATTCGCATCTAGTTATCTACTCCATATTAAATTTTTTATTCACATTATAGCATCTAGTTAGACAGGCACATTCACTGTGCATCTAGTTATCTACTCCCTATTAATTTTCTTATTAATTTTTTTTCACGTCACCGTGTTTCATGTGTGGTCTATCACACAGAATAGAGTGATAAGGGGAAGGAGACAAATGAAAAAAAAAAGAGATAATGAGCCATCTTTAAATTAAAAGGCAACCTTCACACAAACTTATGAGGATTCTGGTAGTATTAGTAGTTATGTATTAGAGATGACATAGGTATATGTTACATTTTAGTTTATGAGTGAATGATGTGAATACAATTAGAAACGATAATATAGTGCTTGCTCTTAGCAACCGCCACTCAATAATCTCGGGACCTACTGATCGTAATCAAGGCGATTTATGGAGAAACGGTGCTATTCCACCATCAGGGCCTTTAATGCTTCATAGTGCGCCTCCGTCGAGCGAAGAAAGGTACGCGAGAGTACGAACTGGACTGACGCACTTAATCTTCGGTCCGTTTCACACGCTGATATTTCTCGCCATGATCTAATATCCATCAGAACATGACAGCACGAGTGCGATGGTGTGAAGGATAGGCTATAATACGACTATGTCTATGTGTGACCTATATGGCGCGTAGATTAATCGCCAAGCGATCGACAGGCAATGTGCTAACCAAGTAATGATTCGCCCGGAAGCTTAGCTGGATCACGGAAGTGTACTCGAGTAGTACTTATACGAGGCTGCTTTTGATGAGGAAAATTAACGGCTTACCGGCCAAGCGCAGGGTGGAGTCGGATATCTTGCTGCAGGCGTCGCTGTCCACGAGGCCATTGGCGCAGAGGCAACCCAAGAACTTGCCGTTCTGGTTGTAGCCGCACTTGCCGCTGGTTAGCTCGCACCGGGAGCACCGGTCGGTCCGGTCCCAACTCATCTGGAACCCCTTGCGGAGCGACGCGATGTAGCCGTCTTTCCTCCACGCGGGATCGTTCGCGTCGGACGGGAGGGAGCCGCCGAGCACGGGCACGCCGTACACCGCCTCGCACCCGCGGTGCCAGCTGTCGCCGGGAGGCAGGGGGCTCGCCGGAAGCAGGAACGACTGCCTGGGCTCGTCCTCGGAGTTCTCGCCGCAGGTGAGCGGGTGGATGCTCGGCGGCTTGGGAGGGGCATTGGCTGCCGGGCCGAAGGCGCAGCGGAAGAAGAAGATGAGCATGCCGACGGTGTCGGCCAGGTGCAGCGACGAGGGCGGCGGCGGGATGGTCACGTTATGGCTGACAACGGGGCAGGTGCCGTTGGCGACGTCGGCGTCGGCGAGGGAGACGGTGAGGCTGGCGTAGTCAATGCGCGACACCGTGTAGCTGTCGTTGCCCAGCAGCATGGCGGCCTTGCCTCCGCCGTCGTCGCAGATGATCTTCAGCCCCGGGTACCCGCAGAACGTGGACGAGTTGGCGTACTTGGGGAGCGCCCTGGTCGCGTTGGAGAGGTAGAACGGGTACCGGACGATGACGCCGCCGCAGGTGTTGGAAGCTTGCGCGCCGCACATGGCGGTGTCGTAGGTGTCACCGGTAGGATCACCGCGGCAAGCGGCGGCGACGAGGAGGAGGAGGAGGGGGAGCAGCACGCGGCCGCCGTGGTGGCAGAGGCGTGACATGGCCGCTTCGTTGCTCTATTGGCTCAAGGTTTCTTGTGTAGCTCTGCGTCTGCGCGCTGTTTTGGTTGGGTTGGTGGCCCGTGCACCGCGCGCGCGCGCCCCGCTTATAAACAAGCGTGACGCACGTCGTGCCAGGAGCAAGGGCGCAAGGCTTCGTTTCTGGGGTGAAGGGGTGGGTAGGTGGTTACTACGTGCATACGGCACATGGGCATCGATGTGGAGCCCGTGGCAGCAGCGACACGGCAGCTTACGGCCACTCTCGCGAGTCGCCGAGTTACCGTCTCTCGTCCTATCCCTGTCATTGTCTCGTCGCGACTCGGGTGTCAGGGAACTTCACCTTTTTTAATTTTCGTCAAAGGGAAGATGCTCTTGGTCTACGATATTCCTTGGTATTTTACCGTACTTGTTTTCATCTAGAAGGGCTTGGTGGTTCACTAATTTGGTTGGTAAGAGTGTCAGCATAACCGGAATCCTAATTCACGAACGCACACGCGAACGTTTTCCGTCTACGATAAGTCTCACGTTAAGGTTAGGATCTCGAGGATGAAAAAGAGGAAGAATTGGAGGATCGGACTTGGAAAGGAATGGGAGACGGTGCACTAGTGGTGAGAGAAAGATCAGGACGGGCGACGATACCGGAACCATAGAGTTGGAACCAGACGGTAAGCCAATGTTGATGGCGGGACACAATAAGACAAAGGGGAGGGAGAGGAGGCAAGCTGAGCGGAGCCACGTTGACATATTGACGCTTTTCGACACCGACAAGGCCGGATGACGGCGTGGTGTGAGGTGGCAGTGAAGAAAAGAGATAACCTAGTTGTTGGATTGACCTTATTGGAGAAAGGCCGCAAGCCCGCCTCTTCTTTTCTCCATCAGAGGAAGCTCGACGGAGGGAGGAGGGGGCTCGTTGGAGGGAGGTGGAGCGAGCTTACTAGAGGAAGGCCGTGGTTGTCTTCGTCGCGAAGGGAGGCCGCTCGGCCACAACTTCTCTCCTTGTTGTGTTGTGTGTGCTGATGAATGGCTACCTGTTGCATGCATCGGAGAGAGAAAATATGGTGGAGAGAGAGAGAGAGAGAGAGGAAAAGGAGAAGAAGGGCTATCGTTTTGCGTTAGCGTGCCGTGAACGCTCATCACCTATTAGAGCCCCCAACAGGCCAGCATAACTCGCACCTTCTCAACACACAAATTACAAATTATTTGATAGAATTTTCAAACTGTTAAAACTTTAAGCATCGATAAATCTCAAAAATCTTAACTCAAAGAGAAAAGTGTGCGTAGATTTATCTTAAAAATTACTCTCATAACCAATAAAATTTTATAAATTTATTCTAATAACTAGCATCTGTACCCATACGTTGCACGGTGAAGTAGAACGCGGCGTGGATGGGGACGAGAGAGAGGGACTCAACGCGGCGTGGATGGGGATGGGAGGGAGGGGCGCAGCGCGACACGAGATGCGGCCGATGAGGACGGGAGGGAGGAACACATGAGTTTTTTTCATCCAAGTTCTTCCTTTCTTTTCTTCCTTTCTTTTTTTATTGGGACTGTGGGTTAACAAAAATTTTGGGGAAAGAAATACTATTTGCTTTATAGATAGTTATTATAGATATAAATTATAGATAAACATGTAAAGTGGCAAAAAAAGTCAAATAACTCGTAGTTATGACAAAAGGAAGTTACTTAGCAAATTAGCAAGCAATAAAATCAGGGTCAACTGGTGTTGGTTTAACTTTACTTGCACAAGTTCAAGGGGATTGCTATTTAGCGCAACTACGTTCCAAGCACACACCTTTCTGAAAACTTTCATCCAAAATACATTCATCTGTATAAATGTGCACTGAAAATTCTCAGCTATATAAAGATTTCGTGAAAGATTAGATGGAATCATGTGGAAGGCAATATATATCGCCGTGATAGATTTAAGTACACGTCCTTACAAAAAGACCACTATTACTTACGTGTGGTTATTGAAGGTACTGCCTATCTAATATTCGGTATAAAATATCTTAAAAAATTTATCAAATATAAATTATGTAATCAGGGTGTAAGCGGAGCCAGCGGCTAAAACCTATGGGGTCAAAGCTGTAAATTTTTTTAAGTTTTCTATTGTTGGAACATAAATATCAATAGTTTTTTAGCAGCTTTGCAAAAACCTATGGGGTCAGCTGACCCCACAGATTACATGCAACTCCGCCATTAGGTATAAGTGACATGTAAAACTACACAAAACCCTCGCTCGCTTAGTGCTTAGTGGGGAGGCACACACATGATTCTTGGGTCGAGAAATTGAATTCCCACACGAGCATGATCTTTTGTACTGGCCCGCCTAGTACAAATCTTGACATATATCTAACGGCTAGCATGAATCTTGATGCACACATCTAATGGTCAGAAATTTGACAAACATAGCTACAAAAAATCTGTCACATAGGAGAAAACCGTATCTTATTCCGTATAGGAGAAAGACAACATTTCTCGGGTTTGCTGGGCTTACTCAGGCCGGACTTGGGCCGGTTAGTCAGCTGCTGTTCACAATATCTAACACGGACTAGCAAGTACCTTACGTATACGGTACACGCGCACCGCTGGCTTTTGGAGTCTCTCTCCCGTACCGACGCCACGCCATGGAAAATAAGCGCGCGATTGGCAAGGAATTGGTCCCCGCCGGACGGAGCTCGGATGCAATCTTCTGACCGTTCAAGCCTCGCAACTCAATTAGCCCCTCTAGTTCGTGGCAGACCAAAATATCGTGAAGGAGGACGCAGGCAGATCAGAGGAGGAAAGCAGGCGAAAGAAATGGAAGGCATGAAGAGGAGGCGGCGGCTACGGAACCGAAAAATACGAAGAAGACGAAGGCCATGATATCAGCTAGTTTTCAGGTGAGGGCTCCAGCAAAGGATCTGGTTTAAGGCCATCTAGATGGTCAAGGTTGTATACGCGTTAGTTCTTCGTCAAGATCCGATCAATGTTAAAAGCTCTGTTCTTCGCAGGATATATGGCAGCAACAGCACTGCTGACTCTTCAGCATATGTTGGAGAAATAAAGATCCCCAGATCGATGAAACACGCAGTATGCAACGATGTAGTAATACGTATCAACTGGAACCGGCAAAACTAATTTCCCCCTTTGGCCTTTGCAAAAAGAAGCAAGATCGAGATACGAATGGCTTACCGGTTGAGTTGCTGTCACTGCACCTGAGAGGGCGCACTCGTCCGTTTGCGCACAAGCAGCCAATGAATCCCCCGGCTTGGCTGAAACCGCACCGTCCTTTGGACTGCTCGCACTGGGTACAATTGGCGGGCCTCATGCTATCGTTCAATGACAACGGGAATCCCTGACGAAGAACCTGGCCATATCCACCCTTCCTCCATGCGTCGCCGTTTGGGTCCATCGGCTGATATTTGAGCACAGGAACTTCGAAGGTTTGATGGCAAAACTGCGACCAGTTCCCAGGGGGCACTTGATCCTTCGGAAGCACGTACGACTGTCCAGTGAGACCGGCAAAGCTGCAGGTGATCGGGTTGATGTTTTCCCGTGGGAATAAGAGATTCGTCAAGGAGCAGCCGAGAAACAAGACGAGGTAATCGACCGACATGCCAGGGACGAACAGCCATGAGGCCGGTGCGATCGTCACGTTATGATCGACTCTTGCGCAGTCGTTGCTGTCGTCGACGACCTCCTGATCGACTAGGGACACGTCGGTGACGCTCCCGTAGATGATGTTGGTGACCTGGTACTTGTCGGAGCCATTGAGTTGCAGGGTGGGCTTGCCGTCGTCACAATCGATCGCCAGGCCGGGGTATCCGCAGTATGAGTTGCTGGACCCGTTGATATCTCTCGTCTCCTTAGCAAGGTAGAAAGGGTAGCCGATACTGACGTTACCGCAGGTGGTTGGTTTCAGCAGGCACATGGAGGTGTCGTAGGTGTCGCCGGAAGCATCGCCATGGGAAGCGGCAACCAAGAGGAGGAGGAGGAGCAGGAGAGGCATGGCTAACGAACTCAGAGAATGCTTCCTTTTTTTTTTTTTTTTTTTTGCCTGCAGGTATGGTGGCAGCACAAGGTGGACCGGTCGTTGCCGCCACGGCGCGCTCCCGTGTTTATAGGTCGCGAGGGCACGGCGAAATTCTCAGAAAGCTGCAAGCACCGGTGGAGTTGTGACAGGGACATGGCGGCACATGATGGGAATTGGGAACGCTCCTTGCATGACCGTGACCAGTTTGGTCTCGCAAACATGGCCAGTTAGTGCCGCCTCATTGTTGTTGCGTGGAGCGGCTCCGTGTTTTTCAATTTGTTGATGTCCATGAAGAAATGTTTTTGGGTGGTGTTTGATACTGATTAAAAAAATTAAGTTGACATGTGTAAAACAAAAAAATTAATAAATAAATATATTTGATATTTTAAATAAATTTTTATATAAATTTTTTATATAAAACGTATTAAACTTCGTTTAATAGTTTAAAAACATGCTAATAAAAATTAAAATCAAAATCTTAATCAGAAACGGTCTCCGATAGCTATGGCTTGTCTCTAGAACATATGCGTGCCGAGAAATTGTTAGTTCAACGCTGTTAATTATTCTTCTCGAATAAGATGGACCCCGGCCTGTCCCGGTTCACTCTATTTTGGGAATCTACTGCCTTCTGATTGAACACAAAGCACGCGCTGTCTAACCCCTGAAGCGCACATCCAGGACTAGGAGAAACAACATAGTTCCCTGACCCTGAGCCGTTCGATTGATAAAAGGTCGTTATAAATATTTTTTTAATTACGACGGTTAATTTTTAAATACTTTATCTCTAGTTTTGTATGGAGTATTTATAATGATGATAAGTGTGGATATTTGAGGTATGTCATATCTTTAAGACTAACATCTTATGTTCTTTTTTTCTAAAGAAGAGTTTGTCTTACAAGGAGAAGGGTTTACCATACCTACCCATATCCCTGATAATAAGTCTACTTCACAGAAACTGTGTGATTACCGAAAAAAATTATAAAAACACTTAAATTTCTGTTGATGCAGCTTGGTAGAATTACTGACCATTGTTACCACACCTCGATGATAATTGATGGTAAGGAAAACCTTTGCTTAGAACCATCCTACGTTGATCTAAGCACCTCCTTAGATTTGGCAGATTCATTTTAATTTCTTTTTCTTAAGTTAAACTTCTCCTTCCAATTATTGCAGTTTTATTGTTTCATATTTTTTTGACATTAGTTTTGAATCTTAAATTAGTTTTAGTCTTTTCATAGTACGTTTTCATTTAGGATTTTTCCTCTTTGGCTATTTTCCAGATTTTCAAGGTATTTGAAGTGTTTTGGTTTTGTGAACTTCTCTGAACAGTTTTAAAAGTAGCCTAATTTTTATAAATCATTTGTAAAATAACCCTCCTGGCTTATTTGTATTTTCTGCCAATAAGGATTAGTGACATGGCGTCGACGGGACAACTCTACCACACTTGGCGACAAATTGCCGCTGCCAATCCAGTTGATCATGGTGTACTTTGCTGACGCTGCACATCCGCGGACCCGCGGTAGCCAAAAGGGCTTATCTTTTCATTATTGGGGGATTTTTGTTTTGAAAAAAATTTATAAATATAAATAAAACACTCTAGGGGTGTGGTCCACCCTCATTAGGAATAGCCAATCATATGGTGACACCAACTTGTAACGTTTTTAGACGTGCAAGAAAAAAACTGTCACTCCAGCCAATGCTGATTAGTGATTACCACTTACCAGACCATCTACTCAGTCCTACTGGTCACTTAGCAAACAAACTATCGCTTCATGGTACGGACCTTTGCTCTAGAAAAGCTCTTTTTATTTCCAGCGCTCCAGGCTCTTTCACGCAAAGGTTGTATATTTGATGAAAGGCTGGGGGACCTCGGGTTACAATCCATCCTTGTCGAGTGGAAATTACTCCTAGGAACCCGAGTTTCTAATTCTCTACCTACCCACCAAAACTACCCGATTTAGTTCCGATTTGATCATGTCAAACTCATAGCATCAGCTAAAGGGGCAAGGGGGTGCCGTGCGGACCGCAGCACGGGGGAAGGAGGAGGCTACGACGATTACGAGATGCAAATCATACCAAGCAACGAGATGTGAGAACGCTGAGACGCCATGCCAGATGATCGACTACTTGCAGGCTTCGTAGAAGAGAGAAAAATATATCAAAGGATCGGTATCGAAGGACTTACTTGATGACGTGTTTCTGCAATCCTGGGTGCCCACCTTCCCACCGGAGCACAAGCAGCCTAGGAACCCCCTCTTCTGGCTATAGGCACACTGTCCCTGTGATTGCTCGCACTGGTAGCAGTGTTCGTCTTTGCGTGAATTCCATGCCAGCACAAACCCCCTATTGAGCACATCAACGTATCCGCCTTTTGGCAGCGGAGTCTGGTCACTTGGCATCGTGCCATTTGCCGGCAAGACGATGACCTGGCTGCAGTGCCTGCCCAATTCGTACTCCAGTGATGCGTCAAGCTCGTTGGAGTCGGACACGAATGAAACTTCATTGCCAGGCCCATTACTGAATCCTTTGCAGTCGATTCGGTACTTGTCTGGGTTAAAACCAGTCGGCCATGGATTGGTTGGTGTGGTGTTGCAGCCGAAGAAGAAGATGAGGTCGTGACGGGCGCCAGTGTATTCCAACCACTCATCGGCCTGCCCGAAGGTGACGTTGTGTTGGACTCTGGGGCACCTACCGGCGCGGAGCGCGTCGGTGTCCGCGAGCACGACGATACTATTGCCGTAGAAGATATCCTTGATAGTGTAGTTGCTTCCATTGAGTTGGATAATAGGAGTCCCGTACCCCCCCTCCAGGCTGCAAGTTACCTTCAAATCGGTGTAGCCGCAAGAGTAGGAAGTGTAACTGTCGATTTCGCCGATTGTGTTGGAAAGATAGAAAGGATATGAGATATTGAAGCGCCCACACCAGGATGACTTGGAGCAAATGGAAGTGTTGTAAGTGGGTGGAAGAGGCGAGCCATCGGAAACGGAGGCATGGACGCCGATGAGGAGGAAGAAGGGGATCAAAAGCGGTAGGTGAGCCATGGCGGCCAGGCGAAATCGCAATTTGGTTTGGTGAGCCACTGAGCCGGCCCGCGGTATAAGACGAGTCGTCGTGGAGCAAAGAGTACTTGCTAGGAGTGGACTTGACCTGGTTTCGCAGAAGGTTTTGGTTGGTCGGTGGGGTCCGGAAGTGGGCCACACGAGAGGCAGGTGATTGGAAGAACGAGACCAACTTGGTCTCGGCATGCATCTTGCGGTGTGTGCCAACCACTGGATCCACGGTGTCGTGGACCGGAAGGACACGCTGCCGTATGGTTTTTAGCTTGACTTCAATGCTAATCAGTAAATTAGTCTTGATTGCTTTTAAATCCGATATTTTATATGTCGCTCTCCAGAAGATCCTTTTTTATATATGAACTGAGCACGAGTACATTTCGCCGTTCGGGAGTACATATCACCGTCAAACGGCGCACGAACGGGTACCATTGGAGACGAATTCACATGGTTACAAATCGAACGTATTTTGTAAATTATCGAACAGTGTTGTATTATATATAAAAAATGTTTTACTAATCTATAAAAATATTTTAACAAAAATGTTTCTGACGGATAATATTGTATCACATATAAAAAATGTTTCACCGATCATTTCAACAAAAATATTTTAGTTGTTTGCGTCTTGGAGAGAAAATATTTTATCTCTCTTGAAAAAATATCTTCAGTCTCAAATATAGTCATATGAAATCTTATTATAAAGATTTAATTGTAAAAAATTTAACGATATAATTAGTTTATAATTGAATAAATAGTTGGAGCGAAAAAATCATTTTAAAAAATGTTATGAAGTTTTATCACTTACACATGCAAATAGTAAAAGAGAGGGAAGATGTGCCATGTACTTGCATGCAGAGACAGCTGGATAAAAAATACTAGTATCTCTAAGCTCTACCAGCTATATGTGTATAGGTGTCCGATTTTTTTAATATATGGAACGACCGATGTTAAGCATATCTCTACCATAACAGCACACGAACTAATATCATTAGGAACGGTCATGATCAACAGGTACATTGGATTGTTCATCTGGTTAAGTAGGACCACTAGGACCACTGCAGTTTTGTTCATATGATACTATTCTATTTGACAAGCGGACTCTCGCCACCGGCAGGGTAGAAGTTAGTCATAGAAAAACATAAAACGTAAAAGGATATATATCAATTCATCCTACAAATATAGACCAAAGTCTAAATTTGGTCAGCTGCGGTGTCGCTCGTGAGGTGCGATATGGGCAGCGACAAAGCTGCAAGCCCTATCACTCCACCACCCTCCCTCGCTGTTGTCCACTAGAATCTGTACAGTTGCAACGAAGGTAGCGGCATTTTTTTTTCTTTATCTTCCTTGAGCTCCCAGAGACCATGGTGACGACTCTCATGTTGCCTCTAGCATCGAGGACGGTTGGAGCGGCGAGAAGGTGACTAGATAAGGTGCAGGGTTTATGTCAACGTGTAGGTCGACAGTCTTTTAAAGGGCTACCCGAGAAGTAGACAGGTTCGGTCCTTTCAAAGGATAACAAGCTTACGTCATGTGTTTTTTTAAATGATGTATGAACAGAGTTTGAATACAATGGACAATGCTCGCCCCCCTCGAGAGTCTCCCCTCGTGTGCACCCATGCCCTCCCTTTTATAGTCTAAGGGGACAGTTACAATGGACTCGATATGAAAAAAACTCAGGTCCTAAAGTACCAAGCAAGTACAGGCTAAATCTAAAAAGAAAAACAACATCTCTTTGGGATCCACTCGTCGTGAAAGTCTTGTGTGCAGTCCTGTCTCGGGATCCATAACAACAGGTACCTTGTGTGCAGCCTTGTTAGGTGATACCATCTTCTGTCGTCCTGTCTCTCGTTTATCCTGTTTGAGAGGCTTACGAAGGAAGTCTGCTTCCAAGGAGGGGCGATCGATCTCCATCCTGGTCGGGGCCATGTGTGGAGGTCGGACCAGAGCGCCAAGGCCGGGCCAGAGGGCCATGGTCGGGCTTGCCAACCATGTTCGGGGTCTGGCTCCCGACCTCTGTCTAAAGATTTTCGATCCGGTCCACTCAATCTTCTTTCTTTTAGACTACCTCATGATGATACCCTCTCCCTTTAGAACCCTACTCGCTAGTGATGTCCGAGAACCAATGGGTGTAATTGGTTGGAGGCGGTGATAATCACAGTAGTTGTTGCTCTGTTGTAAGACTGAGGCAGCAATGACCGGCTACGGGTTGTGCAAGTGTTATTCGGCATGTGTTGGTGTTTTTTTTTTTCTGACTGAAGTCTTCTCAGGCTATAGTCTTCTAATTTTTCCTGTCATATCAATAGAAACTTGTATCGTGCGTTGTTTGCATTTTTATTTTTAAACAATCGTATTTGGTCCCACACGGATGTCACATGCTAACCATTGCCAGTAAGTCCCTTTTATGTAAGGAATAAGTTCATGTTATCCTCTTACTTGTTTGTCTAAAAATCTCATTAACTTATATACTTACTGCTTATTGCCTACATGAGGGTGTTTACATGGCAGTTCAGTAAAGTAATAATAGGTTCTACTACATCCATCCGTCCGTAGTCCCAAAAATATAATAAATTTTACGTTTTAATACGGATATATTAAGAAAACACAGAAAATTAAATAAAAAAATTACGATTGGTAAAAAGAAGGTAGGTGTTAAATTTAAATGGTGAAAGGTTACGATTGGTTGAGAAGAAAATGTAGATATTGACATGAGTATATTAGAATTTTGTCTGTTTTATTTATAGCTAAAATATAGTAAATTTAAAGATAAGACTTTAAGTTTATGTACAATGTTTTTAAAATTTTTTGATGATATTTGTTATTTAGTGTATATAAAATGTAAAAAAATTATTTTCTTTATTGATATGCACGGTGCTGTAGTTCCTATGCACTAAACAACTAAATGGGCTTAGTTATTTCCTGTTTCTCATTAACACGCTTAAAGTAAAGCGATAAGAAAACTTATATATCTTATATAGAGTAAGAGAGTACAAGAGAGTGTTTAAAACAATCAAATAACAAATTTGGATCCTGCGTCGCCCTCCCACAAGGGTGGCTTGGGAGGCGACGGCCTGACAACCCCCTCTCCCCCACCTTCCTCCTCCGCCTCACTGCCGCCCGAGCGGCCGCCGGCAAAGCCACGTGACTGCAAGGACGGTGGCGATGGGCCTCCTCGCCGACCATGACCTCGGATGGCCGGGGGAGTTGCCTAGGGCTTCGGCAGCGACGGTGACCGCTAGATCCGTGTCTTTCCGGCCGGATCTGGTGGCGAGGTGGCGGCTAGCAACAGGGAAGGCTGTCGGAGGAGACGAATCTCACGGAGAAGCAACTTGCAAATAGCAGCGAAGGAGAGGGAAGAGAAGGTGGAGTTGGCAATCGGTGGTCTGCGCCGTTTGTGAGGAGCTCGGCGAATGCGTCCGCGTTTGGACCCTGGGCGACGAGATGACGCGCGTGGAGGAGCGAGAGTCGTCGTCCTACCCAGGGCTCCGTGCCAGGTACGTTCTCCATACGGTGGAGGGCGTCCCTGAGGAGGACGAGTTTGACACGGAGGAGGACAAGGGCATGAGGATAAGGTCACCATCGAGGGAGTCTGCAGCGACATCACCGTGAAGCGCCTCTCCTAGAAGTGGGTGGATGACGCGCGGAGTCGGCGAAAACCCAACGCCCAGTGAACTCGATGGCAGGCTCGGAGGCGAGCAGAGCGACGATGCCGACGACCGCGGAGAGCGGGGCGCGAACGATGGTCCCGGCGGCCGTGCGCTGCCGCTTGCCAGCTTTCCCTTCGACGGCGACGACGTTTTCCTTCTGATGGAACTTCCTAGCGCGCGTGGACATGGAATGCGAACGGTTCCAGATCTAGCGGGCAGCGGGCGCCGCGGCGGGCAGAGGAGAGGTCTGAGGTTTTCGGTTTTGGAGAAAGAAGAAAAGAGAGGAAAAAAGAGAGAGAAGAAAGAAAAAAGGAAAAAAGAGGGAAAAAAGAAGGAAAAGGAGGAAATTAGAAAGATAAAAAAGAGGAAAAAAGAAAAAGGGGAAAGGGGGAAAAAAGAAGAAAGAAAAAAAACGTATTTGGGATGCTGCAACGCGATGATGATGCGGGAGGGCACGCAGTGCGGAGACGTGGCCGGCGACGGAGGTGACCGGCGAGGTGGGGCCTGTGCGGAGGCTAGCATGACGCGACGAGATGCGGCAGGTTCATGGTTGCGGCGCAAGGTGGCGCGTGAGAAGCCCTACAGCAGCTTAGATGTTCGATGGAGATCGAGGGGAACAGGGTAACTTCTCTCTCGCTATGACGGTGGCACGGAGAGTGCAGTAGCGGGCGTGAAGTAGCCCCCGCGAAGAGGATTGCAGTATCGAGCGTGACATGGCCTCTGCGACGAGGAGTGCAGTAGCGGGCGTGGCGCGGCCCCCGTGAGCGGCAAGATGGTGTCCAACGGCGGATGTGGCGAGACCCCCGCGTTGAGTCCTATGAGAGATCCGGATCTGACGGTTTTCACCCCCTCGGATGGGGTTTAGCGTTGCAACGACATAGTGGCGATGGGTACTGCGTGGCGAGGACCCTTTTGGTGCAGTGCAGTCTGTCTTCCCCTAATTTCCAGTTGACTTTGAGCTCTGCTGTAAGGTGTAGGCTTAGTGGATGTCGCCGTGTGTTTGTCGACCGTGTGAGGCAAGTTTGGTTTTGTTAGGGCTGTTTATGGAGGCTCGCTTTTGAGCATTTGCCATCGTTGAAGTTCTAATTCAACCGGGTGAGTTTTTTTCTTTCATCTTCTTTTTCTTTTTCCTGTCTATGGTCTCTCAGGACTGTAGTCTTGTATTTTTGTATTTTTTTCTATAGTAATGAAACACACAATATCTTGTGCGTTTTATTTAAAATAATAATCAAATAAATTAATTTTTAAAATTATAGTTAACTAATACTTAATTAACCATATACTGATCCTATAGAACTTAAATGCCGAAAAGAACGTGCTTCCCTTCAATGCAGAGAGGATCCATTTCCCGAAAACTCTGTATGGCCCTGGCGGACTGGCGGCTACTTTCAGTCAGCCGATAGTCGGATGAACAAGTGAAAAGGAGCTGATCCTGAATTGTGTTTTGCGTAATGCGTTTGCTTTCGTACGACCACTCACAGATCAGATAGAGCGCTACTGATTCGGGAGGTTGTATAGTTTCGTTTTACTTAACCTTAATCCAACTTAAAACAACCCTTAATCCACAATGCCGATTGTACTTGCATCCTTGCATAGTCTTAACTGCTTATGTGGCCCAGGATCGACCCGCCGCTGCCGAACGCGATATTCAGTATGAACGGAAGAATTCGGCGAGCTATAGAGTCGTACCAATCTTAATCGAATCAGCTTTCCGAACTTCAATCCTAGAGAAGATCAAAAGAGACGTGGCCCAGCGACTTTTAGTCCACGGGAGTCGTAATATACTAGCAAGCGCAACAAGCAACTGGTGGCGAGCAATCCATCATCTATCCAACGCGGAATCGATCCGTATATAGGTAGAATAAAAAGGAAATGTTTTATGTATCATTGGTTCCAGTTTGTCCGCACCAAATGCTACCTCCTCCGTTAGTTACCGAGACTTGTCCACTTGACCATTTCTTTACTGCTAAGCTAATGGGCCACTGAAATCATTTCCTGCTATCTGTCACACTTTAACGGAACCAGGAAGGTGTGGAACAAACTGTCAACAGAGGCTCGGTTTGTTCAGGCAAGTAGTAAATTCAGTGCAGCAGCAACTGCTTGGAGAAGTTGATTCTTCGTATCGGTTTATTGAGCATTTTTGGTCTTTCTACTCGTAATTCGATACCCGCGGCCCCAATTCTGAAACCCGAGCAAGCAAAACGCCAAAGAGAAGTAATGAGATTACGGGAGAAGAGGCACGCGTACCGCAATGGCTCTTGGTCGGGCCTTTGTCGCAGAAACAGGTGAAATCCATGGTGGTGGACGTCTCGTTGTGCCGGTAGCCGCACCAACCCTTGGTTCGCTCGCATTTGCCGCACTTGTCGGAGTGAGCGCTGTAGGTCAGCTCGAACCCAGCGCTCAGCACCTCGCCAAATGATCTGTTCGCGGGAGGAAGACCCCGGTGCGCATCCACCATGGCCTTCTTGTGCGCATCAATCACCGGCGCCACCACCACCGTCTCGCACTCGTAATCGTAGGCTTCACCCGTGATCCAGCCATCCAGGAACACGTACGAACTACTGATGTGCTCTGGTCCAGCTACACATCCAGTTAGCTTCACAGCGGAGGGCAAGGAGGTGTTGCTCTTGCAATTGTAGAGGAAGGTGATGTTGGAGTCAGAGGACGCGAGCTGCAGCCAGGAGTTGTCGTCGATGGTGAGGTTGGCGTGCAGGTGCGGGCAGCTGCTCTGTACGTTAGAGTATTCCATGTCGGCGTCGGTGAGGGAGATGGTGTGCTTGCCGTACTCGATGTCCAAGACCCTGTACTGTTGTGTCCGGAAGGGGAGAATCAGAGTGGCGTTGTCCACGCAGCGGAGGCCGAGGCCGGGGTAGCCACAACCCAAGGCGGATGAGTTGTCGATCAGCCAGAACGGGTAGGCGACGGGCACGTCGCCGCAGGTGGCGTTGCGGCAGGCGGAGGGGGAGGCATCGGCTGCGGCGAAGAGGACGAGAACGACGGGGAGGAGGAGCAGAGGAGGCATGGCGTGTGCAGGGTTGTCGTGTATGTGGGTGTGTGTGAAGAGGAAGGGAGATGCAGAGGGGCGCCCGCTTTTTCCGGCGAGACTGTGCGTGAGAATCAAATGATCGGTGGAGTTGGGTTGAGTTTGCTGAAAGCCTGAAACTGACGCGGGGCATTCGGCCGGACGTGGAAATTTTGCGCGGCAGCTTGCGGTTGCGTTGGCGCTACCTCCCCTCGTCCCGTCGTCCTTGCATGCCCCGCGTATTAATCGCGGACGGCGACGGAGTGGGCCGCGCCGGTGGGTGGTCGGGTCGGGTGGTCACTATTCTGATTGCGTTCTCTACAGGTAGTTCGAGGCCATGTTGGTTGTCGATACCAGGTTAACGACGATTTTTTAATTTTTCATGTATTTGGGATTTTGGGTAGGTTCTAACGGGTAACGGCGAGAAGTAGTTTGCTTTCAACGATAGTTTGTTTGATAGCACATAATTAATTAGGTATTAACTGTTAAACTTAAAAAATATTTTTTTAAATTCTTTTAAAAAAATTGTATGTAGAAAGTTTCTCTATTCTCTAACGCAATTGTTCGAGAAGCTATTTAAACTCAGCCTAAGTTTGTTGGCTTCTTTGTGCCTTTCTTCTTCATGGTTGAATAGGTCGAGAAGCTATTTAAACTCAGACTAAGTTTGTTGGCTTCCTTGTGCCTTTGTTCTTCAAGGTAAACTTTCCTAGCACATTTAGTTTTGTTGTTACCCACAAAACTATGCATATTGTTGTTCTAGTACAACATTCTCCATTCAGCAATACGTGTCGCCAAAACATTCTCTCCTACACGAATTTTGGTATCCAGTGTGGCAAAAATGCCCTTAAGAAATAAGTATTACAACTATTAGAGATGCATTATCTAAGAGCTTGTTTGGTTTAAGACTAATTTTTACCCTACTAAAATTTTGACAACTTTAATAGTATCATATAAATATTTGCTTTACTACCATTTTTTACCCATGCTAATTTAAATTTTATACTACCGATATGGGTAGTGTGATGCTTGCAAAGCAACCCCATGAAAACCAGCCATTGAACATGTGGCATGGACCGAATAATTCAACCTCTCAAATAGGGATTAAAACGGCTAAAAAAGGACATAAACCACTGTTTTCACCGTTTCTGTTTTCAGGAATCGAAATCAAAACCCCAAATACGAAAATACGAAAATAGAATCAAATACTATCAAATACAAAATTGAAGTAAATATACAGCAACATGTATTTATCAGAATATAAAAATCTGCTGAGCTTCTCAAATCAACGAAGAGATTTAGTTCATTTTTTTTAAAAAAAAATAGATCAACATTTCTAGTTTTTATCAATTTTAATAACAATAGTTGTACGCTGCACTTTCATTGAGAAAAAGAACTATATTCATCTATATAACGATAATTAGTATATCATGGACTAATAAAAAAGTAATTAGGTAAAAGAAGAACATATTTAAAGCATCACACTAGATAAAATATCTTTATTCACCAAATCACCTCAAACACTCGCTTGAAATCTAAACATCTAGAAAAGAGAAGGCTTAACCTAATCGGCTGTATATGAAAAGTTTCCGTCTGTCGAAAACATCATTTCCAGTTCCCGAGGAATAGCAGCCCCCCGTATTTGTTTTTGTTTTCCAGAAAAAAATCCGAATTTATTTTCGTTTATGAAATTTCCAAGCCGACATTTTCCATTTTCGAAAACACATCCCAAAACCGGAAACTTTATGAACTATTTTCATCCCTACCCTCTAGAATCTGCTTTCTCCTCCCTACTAGCAGAACTTGTTTTTTAGGGCTTGTTTTTAACGCCTGGTTTTCACGGTGTTGCTTCCAGTTGCAAGCATCACGCTACCCACGTCTGTGGAATAAGAAAGAGAAAAACTATAGGGTAGAAAAGCACTATGCGCTTTATGGCCCGTCTTGCGTTTGTGATGAAACGTAAACCTTGGGATTCGGGGGCTAATAATGGGCTAGACTTCTGAATTTTGTACGTCACATATAAAAAATATAAAGGTAAATTAATCAAGTTTTAAAGTAGAGGGAGTTATGTACCCTGCGGTTAAGGATGCGATCAGCTCGTAGTTGTGGTAAGTAAAATGGACTGTTTCCTCCTTACAAAGAAAGAGAACACAGGCCCAGTAGTAGTTCGTCGGCCCATTAGAGCAGGAATGTTTGTAGGCTGCTCGTGCTCCGACCGACGGAAAGAGGCCGGCTGGCCGGTCAGGTTTGCATAAACAGCGTTTCCAGCATGGTGGTTCTCTGCATTAAGTTCTGCAAAATTGATGTTTTCTGGAGTACTAGCCGCTCATTTTCAGTATGATCCAACCATCCGACTGCCAACTCGACATTGTCTGCTACTTGCTAGACTGACAATACTACAAAACAAGTGCCCTTGTCTTGACCGAGTCCAAGACCTCGTTTGAATGCTTGATGTTTCACGGAACACAGCCACCGATCGTTTTCAGCAACCGGGCCTAACTCGTTCACGCGACTCACGCACAATCTCGTCGAAAAGCGGCAGTCTTCTACAGTCTGCACTCCGCCTCCTCCACACACGCCATGCCTCCTCTGCTCCTCCTCCCCGTCGTGCTCGTCCTCTTCGCCGCAGCCGATGCCTCCCCCTCCGCCTGCCGCAACGCCACCTGCGGCGACGTGCCCGTCGCCTACCCGTTCTGGCTGATCGACAACTCATCCGCCTTGGGTTGTGGCTACCCCGGCCTCGGCCTCCGCTGCGTGGACAACGCAACTCTGATTCTCCCCTTCCGGACACAACAGTACAGGGTCTTGGACATCGAGTACGGCAAGCACACCATCTCCCTCACCGACGCCGACATGGAATACTCCAACGTACAGAGCAGCTGCCCGCACCTGCACGCCAACCTCACCATCGACGACAACTCCTGGCTGCAGCTCGCGTCCTCTGACTCCAACATCACCTTCCTCTACAATTGCAAGAGCAACACCTCCTTGCCCTCCGCTGTGAAGCTAAGTGGATGTGGAGCTGGACCAGAGCACATCAGTAGTTCGTACGTGTTCCTGGATGGCTGGATCACGGGTGAAGCCGACAATTACGAGTGCGAGACGGTGGTGGTGGCACCGGTGATTGATGCGCATAAGAAGGCCATGGTGGATGCGCACCGGGGTCTTCCTCCCGCGAACAGATCATTTGGCGAGGTGCTGAGCGCTGGGTTCGAGCTGACCTACAGCGCTCACGCAGAGAAGTGCGGCCAATGCGAGCGAACCGGCGGGTTGTGCGGCTACCGGCACAACGAAGCGTCCACCACAGCGGATTTCACCTGTTTCTGCGACGGCGGCGCGATCACCGACTGCGGTATGGGCCTAGCTGTTCGTTTTGCTTGTGCATATAGCTTCTACTACTTCGTATGTATTTTTCTTAGCAACTCACGCGGTGAACATGTGCATCATAAGAAATCCATCTTTCGCGCACACCTGATAATAATTCCACGCCTGGAAAAAAGATAAAAGAAGAAGAAACGCGCCCGGATCCAACAGACACGTGTCTAAGGTTGGGCATGTGCTTGTTTGTGTCTACGGTTCCGAGGCGCCGTTGCCGAGGCAACAATTCGAAGATGTGGACGCGGCAGCAGGGAGAGGAGAGGCGCAACGGCAGATCAGGATCTTTGGAAGCCGGACAACCTCTCTGTCGTGTGAAGAGCTTAATAAGGGTTGACGAGCTTTTATGCAGGGTTTTGAGGTTTTGGTGGCAGCCAGGGGGTGTTGCATGGTTGTCGGTTTCTAGCGGACCACGACGGCTGACGTTGCTTGACAATGGTCAGTGCGGTGTGGGACTGCATTAGTAAACGGTATTGTGCGACGACTAGGCTTGCAGCGGATCGTGGCGGATTGTTTCAGCCTTGCTGGGCTATCCGGTGCGGTGCATCGTCGAAAGACGACACAAACGACTTTTTTGGTTTGCTGGCTTGGCGGAAAAGGCCAAACGCGAGGGTGAGGCAACGAGACCAGGTCGACTCTCTGCAGAGGCTCAGCTGTTCGATGTAGATCGGGGAAATAGGGCAACTACTCTCTCACTATGACGGCGACAAAAGAAATAGATCCGTGATGAGGAGTGCAGTAGTGAGTGTGACGTGGCCCTCGCAAAGAGGACTGCAGCAACGGACGTGGCATGGCCCCCGCGAGTGGCGAGGTGGTGTCCAACGACAGATGTGACGAGGCCCCCACGTGTTGAGTCCTATAAAAAATTCGGATCTGGTGGTTTTCACCCCGTCAGGTGGGGTTTAGCATGCAGCGGCGCAACGACGACAAGTACCGCGTGGCGATGACACTTTTGGTGCAGTGCGGTCTGCCTTTCTCTAAAATCTAGTTAAATTGAAGCTCTTGTGTAAGGTTTTGTCGACGAGTTGTGTGTATATTTGATGAGTGCCGTCGTATAAGGCTTCGATCTATCGGCTGCATGGAGTGAGTTGGACTCATTAGGGTTGTTGTGGAGGCTCGAGTTAAGAGTTTGCCCGTGTTGATATTCCAATCCAACCGAACAAGTTTTATATATATTTTTTTTGTCCATGGCCTCTCAGAGCTGTAGTTTTTTCCACTATATTAATTAAACACTTGTTATCTTTAACGTTCCGTTATAAATATAATTCTACTCCTAGGACATGGTTCTGGCATAGATAAACACAAAATCTGGCACTGCACCTGACATCCAGCCCAACTGTCTATAACTTAATCCAATCCACGTCCCCTGCTGCTTGATTTCGACCTGATCGATCGTCCGGGATCGGTCTGGACGAGATTCTTTTGGTAGTAGCTGACACGTGGTCCCTGATGATCTGGGGGTGAAGCATGAAAATGGTTCGAAAAGTTTTTATTTTGACCTGTTTTTATAAATAAAAGTGTCGATCGGATTTTTTATAAAAGAATTGAAAACGAAAACAAAAACAAATAAATAAAATAAGAGTACTATCCATAAAAAGCGAAATCAAATAGAAACTTTTAGAATTTCTTGAAAACGAATTTGGATTTTTCCCAAAATAATGTTACTCTCAAAATATCAAAAGATAAAAGAAAATTAGACTTGACAAAGGTGATATGTGATATGTGATATTCGAATTATGAAATGTGATGTTATCCTAAGATATAAATATAAAGTGCATTGTTAGTTTCTTTTTCTTATTTTTTATCTTTCGCTTTAAAAAAACTGAGCGCTTAGTTTGAGGGATTTTATATTTCAGAAAATATTTGTTACCGTTCGTTCTGTTTTTTTGATAATATTTGATTTTGTTTTTCTATTTGGGGTTTACTATTCGTGGGAAAAAACTCTGACCCACCTTAGTTAGGTATTTCTTTATAACCTCAAGGAGAAAAAAACAAGAAGGTGATGGGGATAGGAGAATAAAACTCCGATCCTCCTTGCTCCGTTTTTTATTCTTTTATAGGTATGCGGAAAATCAATATCGAGGCCGTCAGCGCGTAAAGTCAAATCAACGAGTGCTTAGTGTTTACAACAGTTGGCATCTACCCCACTCAAAACTCACAACGGTGAGACAGTAACGGCACGTAAAATGAGGACGGATTCTAATCATCCAAGTAATCATTTAAGTGTGTCTACTCGTTTATTAAATATCATTTAAATAATTATATTTTTTAAAAAAATTAAATAAACATGTAAATTCAAATTCAACCTTTATAAATTATAGTAAAAAAAAATTAAATGTAAACATACGTCCACTAATTTGAGTTTTAAGTTGTTATCATGTTATAATTTGTAAAAATTAAATTTAAACTTATATGTTTTATTTATTTGTTGTCAATTTTTTTATTTTTTATAATTATTTAGTTATACGTAATATATGGGTGAACATGCCCCAAACGATTAGAAAAGAGTTTTCGTCATGCACCAGCTTGGGCGAGCTTTTCACTAAAAAGAAACATAGACCAAGTCGACTGGTAGTACGAATACGCCGGCACATAGCACCAGCCACCGGTCGATTGCTCTGTACACACAAACTGACTACTACCATGGACGGAAGTGATGCCCAATCAAGTCAACTACAAGTCTTCACGCGACTCTTATACGGGGACACAGACACAAAACCAAACGCGTGAGGAATCGAGAATAGAGCAAAACAAACACAGCAGATCATCTCGCAATGGCTCACTTACCACACCTTTTGCTCCGAATTTTCCTTCTCATCTCCTTCTTCCTCCTCATCGGCGTCCATGCCTCCGTTTCCAATGCCTCGACTCTTCCACCCACTTACAACACTTCCATTTGCTCCAAGTCATCCTGGTGTGGGCGCTTCGATATCTCGTATCCTTTCTATCTTTCCAACGCAATCGGCGAAATCGATAGTTACACTTCCTACTCTTGCGGCTACACCGATTTCAAGGTAACCTGCAGCCTGGAGGGGGGATACGGGACTCCTATTATCCAACTCAACGGAAGCAACTACACTATCAAGGATATCTTCTACGGCAATAGTACCGTCGTGCTCGCGGACACCGACGCGCTCCGCGCCGGCAAGTGCCCCAGAATCCAACACAACGTCACCTTCGGGCAGGCCGATGAGTGGCTGGAATACACCGGCCCCCGTCACGACCTTATCTTCTTCTTCGGCTGCAACGCCACACCAACCAATCCATGGCCGACTGGTTTTAACCCAGATATGTACCGAATCGACTGCAAAGGGTTCAGTAACGGGCCTGGCAATGAAGTTCCATTCGTGTTCAACTCCAGCGAGCTTGACGCCTCACTGGAGTACGAATTGGGCAGGCACTGCAGGCAGGTCATCGTCCTGCCGGTAAATGGCGATCTTCCAAGTAACCAGACTCTGCTGCCAAAAGGCGGATACGTTGATGTGCTCAATAGGGGGTTTGTGCTGGCATGGAATTCAAGCAAAGATGAACACTGCTACCAGTGCGAGCAATCACAGGGACAGTGTGCCTATAGCCAGAACAGGGCGTTCCTATTCTGCTTGTGCTCCGGTGGGAAGGTGGGCACCCAGGATTGCAGAAACAGCGTTGCCAACATCGTGTCTGCATCAAGTAAGTCTTGCAAATTTGGTTTTTAACTTTGTAAGAATATCAAACGAACTATTAGTCACTTATTATTTGAAATCTCATCCAAACGTCCAACTGCATGACACCTCAGTTTCTTATGCTTGATAGACCTCTAAAATCTATATATGTTTGCCGTTCAGATGTAGTAATCCAAAATGAAAATTGTCCAGTACAATGGAAGTGTAAAATCGGTCTTGAGCATTATGTGAACGTCGATACGCACCGAGTCTCGACGGGCAAAATGGAAGACCGTACTAGCCCTGACCAGACTCCATTTGCGAATACTAATCTTGCCATGTAATGTCATGTGCCAGTCTCATGCATCTTCCCGGAAAACTGCCATACAACTCTATACCAGCTCTCTGCTTACTAGTAAACGGGCGGGCGGACACTAAGCATCAAGTCATCTAACCACTGTTCAATACCAAACTGTTTGTTCTGCTGACTTTGATCTCTAGCTAGCCATGCCTCTCCCGCTGTGTCGCTGGTTGCTGCCGCTCGTCCTCCTCTTGGTAGCCGCTTCCCATGGCGATACTTCCGGCGACACCTATGACACCTCCATGTGCCTGCTGAAACCAACCACCTGCGGTAACGTCAGTATCAGCTACCCTTTCTACCTTGCTAAGGAGACGAGAGATATCAACGGGTCCAGCAACTCGTACTGCGGATACCCCGGCCTGGCGATCGATTGTGACGACGGCAAGCCCACCCTGCAACTCAATGGCTCCGACAAGTACCAGGTCACCAACATCATCTACGGGAGCATCACCGACGTGTCCCTAGTCGATCAGGAGGTCGTCGACGACAGCAACGACTGCGCAAGAGTCGATCATAACGTGACGATCCCACCGGCCTCATGGCTGTTCGTCCCTGGCATGTCGGTCGATTACCTCGTCTTGTTTCTCGGCTGCTCCTTGACGAATCTCTTATTCCCACGGGAAAACATCAACCCGATCACCTGCAGCTTTGCCGGTCTCACTGGACAGTCGTACGTGCTTCCGAAGGATCAAGTGCCCCCTGGGAACTGGTCGCAGTTTTGCCATCAAACCTTCGAAGTTCCTGTGCTCAAATATCAGCCGATGGACCCAAACGGCGACGCATGGAGGAAGGGTGGATATGGCCAGGTTCTTCGTCAGGGATTCCCGTTGTCATTGAACGATAGCATGAGGCCCGCCAATTGTACCCAGTGCGAACAGTCCAAAGGACGGTGCGGTTTCAGCCAAGCAGGCGAATTCGTTAGCTGCCTGTGCCCAAACGGGCGAGTGCGCCCTCTCAGGTGCAGTGCCAGCAACTCAACCGGTGAGCCATTCACTTGTTTTGTTTTCCCTTTTGGAATCGCATGAACTTTTTTGGTCCGGGATTTAGGTGGAGTACTGTCCCCTTTTTTAAGGCAAGGGATTTATTTTTAATCAGAAGAGTTTTATGCATATTCATACAGGATATAAATCGCATCCTGCATCTGCATGGCTGCATCAAGGCTACATGCAATCTTAGCAACCCTTCATATCTAGTATTCTACTAGTGTGAATGGGCATCATCAGCATCCCTGGACTCCTGTTCCCTTACCGGGCATTTGGACCAGGACACCAGAAGCCTAGCCCTGGGCTAGCCCTTGATGTACTATGGCCAATTTATATACAAAGTTATGTTATCAATCCTGTAGGCTGAAAACTATTCCTATAAATATGTGTTGTCAGTACAGTGCAAGCAAAATCCTGGGAAAAAGTATAGTGAAATAAATGCAAATATGAAATTGTTTATTAGTAAGTGCATATTAATCTGCTTATATCTGAATTTCTGTTTGAATATTGCAGGGTCAAGCTTAAAGAGGAGAAACAATCTTTGTAAGAGACTCCTATATCTCTATATCCTTCTTATTTGGCTCCAACAAATTTACTCTGACATGTGTTTATAAAATGATCGTGTCCACAATCTGCTAAGACAGCAATATCTGATGCTAAATAAACTCTAAATCTACCGAGGGATTCCAAAATAAATTCTATGCACTAACCATTTAGGAAGCGATAGGTCTATGTCTTTATGAACTATACTCTGCATGCTTTGGCTTTGCTAATATTTAGCCAAAACTTTTGTACCCTTATCAGCATTCAGCTATGCTGTAATGGATAAGACTAGATATTTCATTCTGATACCTTTCCCTGTCCCAAATTGTCTGCATGCAGATATAATAGCAGGTACCTCAAGCGTGCTTTTGCTATGTCTACTTTCCTTTGCATGTTTGTTCGGTCTCAAGAAGTGTAGGTACAGAAGGATTTCGACGGGAACACCAAGGATTGAGTCCTTCCTACAAAGGAATGGAACCCTACATCCAAAAAGATACACTTACGCAGAAGTGAAAAGGATGACAAAATCTTTATCTGCAAAGCTAGGTCACGGTGGATTCGGTGCTGTTTACAGAGGCAACCTATCTGATGGCCGCCAGGTAGCAGTCAAGATGCTAAAGGACTCCAAGGGTGACGGGGAAGAATTCATCAATGAGGTTGCTAGTATCAGTAGAACTTCTCACGTCAACGTGGTGACTCTGTTAGGATTTTGCTTGCATGGATCCAAAAGGGCTCTGATCTATGAGTATATGCCAAATGGTTCACTTGAAAGATATGCTTTCCGCAAGAACTCCAAAGGCGAACTTTCACTAACTTGGGAGAAGTTATTTGATGTAGCAGTTGGAATTGCCCGAGGACTTGAGTATCTTCACCGTGGATGCAATACCCGTATCGTGCATTTCGATATTAAACCCCACAACATTCTACTAGATGAAGAATTCTGCCCTAAGATCTCAGATTTTGGAATGGCTAAGCTTTGTGCTAACAAAGAGAGTATCATCTCCATTGCCGGTGCAAGAGGAACAATAGGCTATATTGCCCCGGAGGTCTATTCAAAGCAGTTTGGAGCAATAAGTAGCAAATCTGATGTCTATAGCTATGGAATGATGATACTTGAGATGGTTGGGGCAAGGGAGAGGAATATGGATGCGAATAGTGCATCTAGTAGCCACTATTTCCCACAATGGATTTATGAACATCTAGATGAATACTGCATCAGTTCTTCTGAGATTAATGGTGAGACCACAGAGCTTGTAAGAAAGATGATAGTGGTTGCGCTGTGGTGCATACAAGTAGTTCCAACTAACCGCCCAACAATGACTAGAGTCGTCGAAATGCTAGAAGGTAGCACGAGCGGTCTGGAATTGCCACCAAAAGTGCTATTGAGCTGGTAAGCATCCACAAATTTCGATTGAATGAACATTGTTGCTCACTTCTTCCAGTGTTGTACAACTGCAAATACTATTTAGCAGTTACAAAATTTAAGAGATTTGGAATTTGAAACCAAACTCACTACAATGTCGACCCTCTTTTGCCCAGTTATACTCTAGATAGACTGTACTTTACAAATTCATCGGTTGGCTATGGTTTGAAACAGTTTCAGTTTCTATAAAATACTGTATAAATTAGAAACAGCAACTAAAACTTCCATCCGAGCTGCAAGCTACGGACACTTGAACTGTAAACTGGACATCGCAGTTTCAGAGCCAGAGCTTACCTGAAGTCAGAGTAGTAGTTCAGACTTCAGATCTCAGAAGGTCGCCGTCCGCCGTCGCCCGAACCGGTGCCTGAGTGAAGGCCCGGCGACCGCGGCGGCTCAGGGATGTGGCGAGCGCAGCGAAGGATGGCGCGGTTGGCTGCATACGGGGGGTCGAGGGAGACGGGCTGGTAGCCTGCTATAGCGCGGCGAGCTGCGGACGGAGGAGGATACGGCGGGGCGACGAAGGGCAATGCGACGCGTACGTAGTTGGCTTTCTTCTCGGTTCATCTGTAGCGGGCCTTGGGCTTGTAGGTCATACTACAGTGGAAACCTAATAGCTGTCGTTCGATTCAAAATTTAACGTCTGCCATTTGTTCACATCACTCAGACATACTTTTTTAATCCAAGAGTAGTTTTCACAACATATTTTCCCGACCGTGCTTAGCTGCAGCCACGCGATCAGTTTACTTCTCCTATATATCTATAACTATAACTATGTATAAAGCAAGTAGTGTTTTTACCCAAAATTTTCGTTCGTCTGTTTTGCAGAAAGCCCTTGAGTCCGTTTGGCTATTTTGTAGAAAACCCATTAAGTGTTTATAAAATTAACTCATAGTCCGCCTAGCTATTTTGCGAAAACCCTTTAAGTATTTTCGTCATCGACTATTTTGTAGAAAACCCCTTGAGTCCGTTATTTTGCGAAAACCCCTTGAATGTTTACTAGCAATTATGTCCGTGAGTTGCAACGAGTGAAAATTTTTTATCCGCCTGGCTACTTTGCAAAAAAACCCCTTGAGTCTGTCTGACTATTTTGCACAAAACCCCTTGAGTGTGTATAAAATTAACCCACAGTCTGCCTGACTATTTTGCAGAAAACCCTTTGAGTATTTTCGTCCGCCTGACTGTTTTGCAGAAAACCCATTGAGTGTTTATATTTTGATGCTAGATTTAGTTTGTATTTTGCAATAGAAAACAAACAAATTCACCTTTGATATCCAAATTAAATTAAATTAAATCCAAATCACTTGCGCAAGCATGTTTAGTATTCCAAGTGTGCCGGACAATAGACCTCAGGTGAAGACATATAGAAAAAATATAAATTAGAATTACATGAGACTTCAACTTTAAAATAATTATGATAAAATAAAATAACGTCCGTTACAATGCACGTGCATATTGCACCAAAATATCTTAAGTTTCTTTTTCCAGTTTTGAGAACGAGATCATATTTTAGAGAATCTACAATTTTAGAGATCTGTATAGAGTCCCTGTTGGAGCCACTTTTTTCCAGAAAAATTCTCAAAAATAAGTTTAAAGATTCATTTAGAAACACCGTTGGACATACTCTTACGTCTACTCCGTTGCTCGAGATGCGATGGCTTATCGTACTGTTCGGTCAATCCGACAACATAGGATCTTGGTGAAAGGAAGGGATGGGTTGTTGGTTTGGGGTGGTTGGTTTGTTACGGTACATATCTATAACTATCTATAAAACAAGTAGTGTTTCCACCCAAAATTTTTGTTCGCGTGGCTGTTTTGCAGAAAACTCCTTGAGTGTTTATAAAGTTATCCTGCAGTCCGCCTAGCTATTTTGCAGAAAACCACTTGAGTGTTTATAAAAATTAACCCGCGCAGCACCCCGCGCCCCTCCCTCCCGTCACTGCTCGGAGCTCCCACGCACACCTTGCTATAGAAGAAAGTTCTCCATAGTCTTTTTTCACATTCATTAGCTTTCCAAGAGTGAAAACTGCATTCAAATTAAATTAAATTAAATCCAAATTATTCGCGCAAGCATGTTTAGTATTCCAAGTGTGCTGCACAATAAGCCTCACGTGAAGACATAAAGAAAAAAATATAAATTAGAATTACATGAGACTTCAACTTTGAAATAATTATGATAAAATAAAATGATGTCCGTTACAACGCACGGGCATATTTACTAGTATATATATGTATATATATGTACTAGTATATATATGTATATATATTTACTAGTATATATATATATATGTATATATATGTATATACATATATATATCTTGCAAGGGCGTTATTTTATTTTATCATAATTATTTCAAAGTTGAAGTCTCATGTAATTTCAATTTATATTTTTTTCTTTATGTCTTCACCCGAGGCCTATTGTCCAGACACTTGAATACTAAACATGCTTGCGCGAGTGATTTGGATTTAATTTAATTTGGATATCAAAGGTGAGTTTGTTTTTTTGTTCTGTTGCAAAATACAAAATAAAGCTAGCATCAAAATATAAACACTCAAGGGGTTTTTTTGTAAAACAGCCACGCAGACTACGAGTTAATTTTATAAACACTCAAGGGGTTTTCTGCAAAATAGCCAGGCGGACGAAAATTTTGGGTGAAAACATTACTTTCTTTATAAATAGTTATATATATATACACACTAGTAATATATGCTCGCGTGTTGCAACGGGCGTCATTTTATTTTATCAGGTGCGGCGCGGGGCGTGGCGCGGAAGCTTCGAGCAGTGACGGGAGGGAGGGGCGCAGTCGCGGCGCGGATAGGGACGGGAGAGAGGGGCGCAGGAGGTCTTTTTTTCATCCAAGCCCTCCTTTTCTTTTTAGCATTGGGACTGCGGGTTAATTTTATAAACACTCAAGGAGTTTTTTGCAAAATAGGAGGTGGACTGCGAGTTAATTTTATAAACACTCAAGGGATTTTTTGTAAAATAGCCAAGCGGTCAAAAATTTTAGGTAGAAACACTATTTGCTTTATAGATAGTTATATATTATAGATATATAGGATGTGCTTATTGTCAGTCATGACTGACAGATCCTTCCGTCAGCCGCAATAGTTTTGATAAATTCAAAATTCAAATGAGCGATCCAAACCGTTTGTCTCTATGTTCATTGAAACAAGGTTAGAAACCAAATTCATATTTTTTAAATTTTTTACTATTTTTAAGAGGGGTATGAAATTGTAGGTTTTGGATGGTTGTGAAACATTTAGATTAACTAATTCCATACCACTCTTAAAAATAGTAAACAAATTCAAAAAAATGTGAAGTGTGAGTTCCAACTTTGTTTCAATATGAACATGGAGATGAACAGTTTGGATCGTTCATTTGAATTTTAAATTTATCAAAACTATCACGACGATGGGAGGATTGACGTTTCCCATCCATATATATATATATATATATATATATATATATATATATATATATATATATATAAACACGCACGTATGTGCTATGTACGCATGTACAAACTTTATACATGTGCATACAAAGTTTGTGCATATATATATGAACTATACATACTAGTAATATACCTGTGCTAAATGCTATGGTGCAATTATATTATCTTTAATAATTTTTGAAAATTTCATGTTAGCAAAAAAAATTTTCTATGATCCGTGCAATTGAGCTTTAATTCAATCCATGTCATACATCAAATATAATATCACGCAAAGTACAATAATATGATATTGTGTGGGCATAATAAATCATGACCCAATTGAGCTTTAATTCAATCCATGTCGTACATCAAATATAATATCACGCAAAGTACAATAATATGATATTGAGTGGGCACAATAAATCTTGACCAGAATTAATTATATATAATTATTCTAGTACGAAGTATATATTTAAAAAATATGTTAAAAAAGTAGAGAGTTATTTCATTAATTCCACGATGCCACTTTGCTTTGTGAAGTTGCACATGTTGTTGTGAGCAATCTTAATGAGGATTTTGAATCTCGAGTATGCAATACGTCCTTCAGGCAATATCGACACTGCTATACCAGACGTTGCAGTTGTAGTGACTATTAATCTCTCGGATCGCACTCTAGCAAGAAGCGTCTTTTACTGAAATATCTTTCCAATGCCACCTGGACCGTCGATGGAAAATACCTGGCTCTTCTTATTAGTTATATGATTAATGATCTCATCAAATCCTGCATGCTACTCATCATTAAGGGATGTGTATATGTCTAAATAATCTTGGTCCACTGGCACATTAAGTTCCTCTCTGGTCTCTGTTAGTACGTCGTTGCAACATTTACCTGATTGGCGAAAAGAAATAGATGCATCATGAAACTATCGGTGGGTGGTGCAATTGTAATGTAAATTAACAAGAAATAAAACGTGCCAATATAACAAACATTACCATATATCGAGTGGCTGGTTTACTAAAATATCGATTATATATATCAAAGACCAATGACACGTGATATGGACTATCTAAATAGAGACAAAAAAGGTTTTTTTCCTTTTAGAACAAGTTTCAATATGGCGGATCCTAATTACAACAAAGCTAGAACCATCGAGTGTTACAAGGCAAACATAACCATAAAAGCTTCTTAAGATGTATTTTCAAGTCAAATTTTGGATTTTGAAGGATGAAAAATCTATGTAGTATGATAGTTATGCTGGTCAATTTATCTAAGCTGAAGAACTCACTTTATACTAATTTGTCAATTTCAGCATGAATCGCATCAATCCATAGGGACTTCGTTAGGGGAGGGGGAAGTTACCTTGAAGAGGTCCAGGGAGAGGTTGGAGTCGAGGAGCCTGTGAAGCAACTCATACCCTCCGATTGATCCCGCCACCATGGTCGTATCTTCCTCCTCTCCCTGCGGCGGCCGCTCGCCGTTGCTGCTCGCCATCCTCCAAGCGGCACGGCCTCGCGCGGCTGGTGGTGCTGCCTCGTGCAGGCGGCGGCGAGGCCCGATCGATCCCGCCACCGCCGCCGCATCGTCCTTCCCTACTTAAAATAAGTTAACTGCAAGTTGGAAGCGACTGATCTTAATATATATGCCTGATCTTGTGTTAGTTTGTATATGGTTCTTCAAAACACTATGGTTAAATTTAAGTAAGATTAGTGAACAAATCCTCTCGGAGCAATATTTAAGCTAGCTTCCGTCCAATTTATTCAAAGATCCTCAACATATACCAGAACAAATACGTACACATGTTCCAAACTTCCAGTGAATAAAACAAAAATTAAACAGGCAATGGTTCACTATCTGCTTTCACAGGTATATGTATTTGTTAGTTTATGGAAGCAATTGATTAAGAATACATGGTGCCATTTGCCATGCAACAGGTCGATCGATAGATTATTAATTTTATGGCAGCTTGAAGCAAACAGATCACTTATACTCTAATTTGTTTTGTGTTCTTTTATGTACTTTTATATACAGAAATAACTCATTAAATTATGAATTCCATTGTGTGTCGATCGGTATTCACCAATAATATAAAGCCATCTTCTAGCAAACCTGATTTGTATTGTTGTTCTCCGTTTCTTGTTTTATCTTTTGACTTACATGTGCTGCTTTACTTACTTCTGCAGACGGCCGGTACACGAGCTTTGCTAGGTAGTTGCTTGAAAACTGAAATCTGATGAAAAATGAAGAATATTCATATAAATAATTCGACGAGTCAGACTCCAATGCGAATAGTGACTACAAAGTTAGTATGTACATATAATTCATCTTGTAGTTAGATGTTGTTCACTGAAACATAACTCCAATTCCAAAACCAATTTAGCAGATTCATCAATGGCTACCTCTGAACAAAATAAGGAGATAAAGTTCCTACAACAGCATGCGTTGGTTCTAGATTCCAAATCTTGTCTTCTAAATCAGGAGCAGTAGCCTATAAACTTGAAAACTGAAATGCATCAGAACCAGTTACAAAAAAAGATTGCATTTTTCAGTATGAAAATGTGTTCTTGAAAGAAAACCTCAAGGGCATCCCTGCGCAGCTCACGTGTGGTGATGTCCATCATGTTCACTCCTTGCACCGTCGGTCTCGTCGATGCAGGCATAGCCGCTGACGAGCAGCGACACCATGAATGAGCTCATGAGCGAGATCCTCTCAGTGGCGTCGTAGACACGCCGCCTCGTCTGGTACATCTTCCTGATCTGAAAGTTATTGCACTATTTCATTTGACATATTGAAGAGTTATTAACAATTCCATCCGCTCCTTGTACCATGAGCTTAGATGACTGAACAACACAAAAGGCTCCTCTACTAGCAATTGTACAATTTGATGAACTATTTGGCATTAGCTTCCACTAAAATAGCTACATCAAAATGACAACCATAAGAAACATAAGCAATAATGTACAAAACAGTACCGAAACAGAGGATACATCCAAATTTGTCAGAAACAATGCCTTCCATCTAGAATAGGTTTTCTATATACAAGGGCTAAAAAACATACATGGATCACAAATCCAATATCTGTACCAGGCAACCTAGAAATAGAACAGGGTAACACAAGATCCACGTCGAATTATATCACTGATAAACAGGGCAACCATCACTAAACAAGTCCTACAATATCACCTTCATTAATCTTCGGATTAGATTGCAACATTTCACATATTTACACATGTGTAACGAATTTCCACGGAACATCAATGGCGACCTGTCAACCACATGAAGACCTTCTCTACTGTGATCGCATATCGCGCCATCATCCAATTGTGATAACATGAAAGTAAGCAGTTAACATCTCATACAGCTAGATTACAAGTTCACGAGCCCTCTACGAATTCGGCCCAAGCCAGAGGCGAGGGTTGGAAGCCGGAGGGAGGGAAGACGAATCGTATACCTCAGCGGAGAAGCCACGCGCGCCGCTGATCAGGACCTATGAGCACTTAAGTTCATCGGGTAAAGGCTCCCAATCACTTAAGTTCAAAAAGAGTTTTGCAGTAACATCAATACGTCTTCTCCGTTCCCTCCGTTCCATGTTACAAGACGTTTTGGCGTCCCCATCCCTCATCCAGATTTACTAACATCAATATGAATTTGAACACATATATGAAACACATACATGGATCATGCATGAATCTATTCAAAACACAAAACATCATAATGTGAAACAGAGGTAGTAGAATTTAAGCATACATATAGGCCTGAAATTTGGAATGTGAAGGACTGAGATTCTAATGGAAAACTGCATTACCTGCTCTCTTTTCTTAAGTCAAGTGGGATGAAATTCACCATGTTGTAATCATCAACCTACATGATAGTATTAAGGTTACTAATGATGACTGATAACACTGCATTAGAGCAAATTATCTTTGAACAAAAGAATACATGCTAAACAAGGCAATGGGAAGATAGAATATGGGGTTACTATAACTTTGTAACAATCAGCTCAGACAATCAGACATATATTATCTAATAGTAGTTGATTCAGATGTGTACAAAAGATAAACAACATGAGTATACCCTTTTATTCATGTTCACACAACAAATCGATGTTTCTAAGCCTCCTCTCAGGAGTCACACACACACCCCAAAAAAGAACACTCCAAACCTCAATAATGTAGGCAATTTGTTTCAAAGGAATAACAGTTTAAAACAAAAGTTAATACGTCCATCATTTATGAATTCTCGTGACATCCTTAAGGTGCTCATGACCCATTGTTATTAGATCCAGACTGGACTGGTGGTTTGAATCGAAAAATCCAGACCCAGTGCTTTCCCTAGTCTGGTCCAGGCTATCTGATCATTTCTGCAGCCAAGCCACTTTGGACAGTAAAAACCTATCAAACTACCAGGCCATGCTCTTGGCTGTGAACAGCAGTGAAAGCATAGACATTTGAAATACATATGGTGCCTGGATGTATAAAGAAAAACATGTAGTTCAACTTCAACCAATGACCCAATGACCTGAGACCTGACTGGGTCAATCACCGGTTCTGATAACAAGGCTCACAAGTCGCAACCACATATTTTGACAATTACAGGCTTTATAAAGGGTTAACAATATCAGAAGAACTTGCAGGTTCACATCACACGTACCAATTCAGCTAACGATTTGTTTAACTTGCCAAACTTGGGTGCCATCTGTCGGTTCAGTTGTGATAAGAGAACTTGCACCTCTGGATTCAAATACCTAGAAATGATATGTACAAAATAGAAACTGATAAGTTACAGGTGAGGCGCAGGGACTTGCTAATTCAGCTTTATCCTTTACAGTTTCAAGACACTCAAGCAAGGTTAGTGTTGTTACTTGTGAGGTTGTTGTGGTAGTCAAAGAAAGATAAAATTATATTTCACTTTTAGACTTACTAACATAACTGCATAAGAATCCAGATGACATGTTTGCACATATATTCTAAAGAATAGCTAGAACATATTTTCAACAAATGCAATTCAAGCACATGAACAATTCAATATAGCATGATTGGAACCTTTGTTTTACTCAAGATTGTGTGATTGGGCAATTTTTTTAGACTAACAGATTGATAATGTAGACAACAAATTTAGGTTAGGTAGAGACTGGAGAGTATGATAAAAAAATGAGTATAGTGACCAACTACCAAACTTGCAAATATTGCAAATTATTGCAAATTAATCTGGAATGAGAATGAGATTTCTGCAACAAATATTGAAAATTAATCTAGAATAAGAAGGGATTGACTAATTTCATCTATTTGTTGTTTTAATCGGCTAATTGCCAGAAGGTAATTGATGGGCACAGAAAGGGGCAGGGGAGGTGTTATCATGATCTATTACCTAAGTTTAGAAATTCAAGAATAAAGCACCCAAACCTGGTGGTGTGTTCGCAGCACAACCTTGCAGTTTGAATGTATTTCTTGGACATGCAACAATGCTTTGAAGAATTTCTCATCTATTTCTTTGTCCCGAAGTGCATGTATCTATTAATAGAAGAACAATAGATAAATGTCATGGACATAGAAGTGCTCGGTTTCATTCTTAAAAAATGAATAACATCACAGTTTGGCAACCAAATTTGCACGTTCAGGTTTATGTGAAAAATGAAATCTTTCATCTGAATTTATCTTTTTACTTTCACCTGTTCCTTTTTTAGAAACAAAGAAAGCATGTCTACCTGAAAATGCAAATGCCACTGCTCAACCTTATTCCAGGCGAAGTAAATACAGGCCAAACAATCAAAATTTTAGAAAATAAAAGGTGTATGCTGCAAGATAAACATTAGATATTACATCAATATTCTGGTTTTTGCAGTGAAAATTGCATTCATCCTTTGATGCGTTAAATCATCAAAATAAAAATTATTATATAGCAACATGTCTAAGTTCTCATGAAAAAGAAACCGAGCACCTTGATCGAACACATAACACTTCACTACAAATCATTTCCTCAATGAACACCTGCAAATCGAGCACCTTGATCTCCCACAAAAAGAAAAGAAAAATCATCTTAGGTCGAGCGGGGCCTCACCTGCTTGAGCGAGGAGGGGAACGTGATCCACACGACGGAGATAGGAGCTGCTCGATCTTCTGGTATCTGGAGAGTTGGCGGATGGCGCAATGGCGCGGCGGCGGATGCAGCGGATGGGGATGGGAGGAGCGGCGGCGAGGGCTGGAGGATGGAGGGGGCGGAGCGGCGACGGATGGAGGAGGCACGCGTGCCGATGAGAGAGCGGCGGATGGATGGGATCGGTGCGACAGATGGGGACGAGATTGGTGCGCGGTGCATGCGGGTGATGTGTGAGGCGGTGCGTGTGGGTGACGTGCGATGATGGCCATTGGATGATGAGTGAGTAAGAAAAAGGATGTATCTGGAGCGATCTCTTGCAGCGGGAGGACGCTGGCCAGCACCAGCTCCTCCAACATCTCGCTCCTAGTGTGCGAAGGGACGAAGGCCGAGCTCCACTCGGTGCCTTCCCCACCGCTGGTTGAGCCCTTTCCTCCTCTCTTCGAGGTCTTCTTGATGAGCGTCCTCAGTTTCAAAGAAAACAACCGCCGACCGTTGTGGTATCACACCATGCAACAACAATGGAGGTGGCGGCCTTGTGCACTAGAACGGTGAGGAGCCAGGAGACGGAGGTGATGGCGTGAGGGCAAAGGATTTGTGGATTTTTGAATGAAAAGAAGGTGTGAGGAATAAGGAAGTCAAGGCGACGGGGCTTAAAAGGGGGAAATGATGGGCTTGACAGAGCCATTTTCAGAAAGCACGCAGCGCCGTTAACAGCGTATGTGGGGCATCTGAGGCGTCCCGACCCATCCGGCTCCCGGGCGGCCACGTCATCCCAGTAGTTGATCTAGCCGTTGGTAAACCATAACATTTAACGGTGCACGAGTGGTGCGCATTACGCGTCCGTTGAAACCACCATTGGGCCTACCACTCCGCTTGAGCGACGAATCTTGACTGTTGGATCTGCGAACCGTTGGGGGTAAAGGGTAAACATTCCATGATCCCGGTCTTGACGATTTTAATGGGACATGACTGGTGCACAGTACAAACCACCAGTGGCCCACGTGCCTAGCACACGCCTCGAGTTCCAGCAACTTCCTGATGACCGATTCCTTGGGATTTTCCTTTGGCCACACCAACTCCCATCAGCCTCCGAGCTATGGCATGTTAGTTGTTAGCCTTTGGGCTGTGACCTCGGGCCAATCGCCGTCAGCCTCCAGGCTATGGCATCTTGACTAACAACCTCTGGGCTATGGCATATAGGTCGCTAGCCTCTGAGGCTATGACTTCCGAGCCATGGCCCTCCGCCGACCATTGTCAGCCTCCGGGCTATGGTACGGCAGACCGTCATCTACCTTTGAGCTACGACAACTCGGTCGTCAGCCTTTCAGCTGATCGCCTCGAGCCGATCCTCGTCAGCCTCTGGGCTGTGGAACCTTGGCCATCGACCTTCAGGTGATGGTCCCTCGCCGACCGCCATCTGCGCCTGGGCAGAGACTCTCCTTATCCCATCGTACGCCACCAATTCAAAGACGATGCCCTAAAGGTATCTCGAGGGTGATGTTTTTGGACTTGACCCTAGGTCTAGATGTTCCATCCAGCCCCAGGCTCGGGGGCTGCACCTAGCAGGTGCACCTGGGATGTGCACTTGCCAAAGCACTCTTAAGTTGTCACGAGGACTTTACCCATGGTCCCAGTTAGGAAAAATCTTGATTTTAGGCCCAGATGTACCATCTGGCCCCAAGCTCGGGTTGCACTGGCGGTGCACACGGCGGTGCACCCGCCAAAGCTTGATCAAAAACCCCGAGAACTAGCTTTGGGACTGACCGGGAAGAACTCAAACCTTAAGTATGAATATTCTATTCACCCCTAGGCTCCGGGGGTGCTGTGGGGGGTTAAGAATAGCCGAAGTCGAACTGATAGTCCTCGAAAGAAGATCAAATGCCCGACCTCTTCCTGGGGTCAGGAGCCCCGACCCCCCCACTGTCCCAACTCAGTGTCCTACCCCGACTACGGCTCATCAGCCCGACCTCCGATCTCCTTGGGTTAGGAGGCTAGCATTGTAAGGATCACGGAAAAGATAAGGAGAGGACAACCTGACAAAAGATGACGTCACCCGACAGGACTGCGCAGAAGGTACCTACGAAGGGCGGATCACAAGGCAAGATGGAGCGCGAGATACCCACGGAGTGCAGGACCCATGGGATCTCTATGTACTTTTCAGATGTTGTTTGTAGTTGCTTTTTAGCTTTTAGTCTTAGCTTTCTTGGCCCTAAAGTCCGCTTATAACTGCCCCCTTGATCTATAAAAGGATGGACAGGACCACGGGGGAGGGAGGTCGATACTTTGGGAGCTAGGTTTAATCTCTAGAACCCCAAGAACTCCCATCCATTGTACTCTGTTTCATACACCACCCCAACAAAGAACACATGACATATGCTTGTTATCCTCCGGGAGGGCCGAACCTGTCTAAAATCTCTCTTGCTCATTTTCTTTCTTGAGTCGACCATCGCGCCCTTTCAATAGACGTTCCCGACCACTCTTTCACCTCCTTGGGTAGCCCCCTTGGAGGACTGCCGACCCGCACGTCGACACTACCCGACGAAGTGTGTCGATGAAGGTAGGGATCCCTTCAGCCGGGTACTCATGTCGGGGTCGGTGCTTCGGTGTTTTGTCTGAGTAGTCTTGGAACGGGCAGTGCACCACGATGCGTCCATCTGGCATGCGCTTGGCGTGCCTGCAGCCTCCCTCGATGTTAGGTTCGTGGATGCGGGCCAGCTCTACGTTGCGTTGGTGGCATCGCTCATTCATGACGTTGCGAAGGTCGGCATTCATCCGCCAATTGGCTTCGATTTTGTCATGTAGGTCGCTGGTGCGTAGACTAGGTAGCGAGCTCCTGGCCTGGGAGCGTTGGTGGTGGGAGGGTCGGACGCCCGGCTGGCAGGATGGTCGTTTGGACGACTTGGTGTCCGTGTTGGAGGCGATGGGCGCCATTTCCTGGTTTTGGATGGCTGCAGCTTCGACCATGGCTTTCACCTGAGGCACGATCGTGTTCATGATAGGATTCTCAGGTATGTTAATAGTGTCAAGTAGAGCTTTGGCCGCCACGATGTTATCCTATGGCGTCATAAAGTCATCGTGGTCCCCCATCTTGGTTTGGAGTATCGTGTTGTTGGTGACGTGACCGTGTTGGCAAAGTTCCGCTCAATGTTTGTCAAGCTCCATTTGTTGTTCCTTAAGCCGATACTCACGCACTTCGCATTCCCACATCTCGGCCTTCGTCTCCTGTCCCAGCATGACGAAGACGTTGCGCGAAGAGCGGCTTGCTAGGGAGATGCTCTCGGAACTTTCCTGGTCCAAGTCTGAGAGCGGCACAAACTCATGTATGAACCCGACCCATTGAGGGCCGAGCTCACGAGGTACCCAGGCATGACGACGCGGGGCTTGGCAGGGTCATGTTCTACTGGAAGGTGGTGCGATCTTGTTGCTGGGATAGATGAGGTAGTCGCGGTGTTGAGGTGAAGTTCTTACGATCAAATAGAAGTGGGAGGCAAGGCATCGACCGCAGGACGGGTGATGATGTTGGCTTGAGGACGCCTGCCTTGGTGGCGGTGAAATTGAGGGATCCAAAGCAGAACTGCTCCTCGGGAGAGAAGCACATCGTTTTGATGCAACCGACGAAGCCGGGTGGAATTTGGGAAAGTCGGCCGGTATGATCAACGACGAAGGAGAAAGAACCGAAGGAGATTTTGCTGCCGGCTGAGAGCGCGGCGTGATTGGTGAAGACGATCCCTGAAGAGGCCATCTCCTCCTTTGATGATGATCAAGCGCACCCCTACTTGGCACGCCAACTGTCGATTCTTATGATCGGTAATATAATTTATAAGGTGTGCTGGATCAAGGAGAGATGGTGACACAGACGTTTGTACTGGTTTAGGCCCTCGGCATAAGCAATACCCTACTCCAATTATCTATAGATTGGATCTGTGTAGGTGCACAACATGGCTTAGAAACAGCATGGCTTTATGAGAATAATATTGTTCATACCCCTTAGGGTTTCCCCCGGCGTCCCTTATATAAATACTAGGACGGCCGGCTAGGTATGGTAAGGTAGCCATTATAATCCAGATACCTACCACCTGTTTACATGGAAAGAGATTGGTTGCCTTATCCTCAATCTTTTTCTTCAGACACAAGTAAGCCAGATGGGCCTAGGACACTCAGCTCACCCTGTGCCACACGGCCCAAAAGCCATGCCATGGGTACCCAGGCATTATGCACCACACACATTTAAAATAGCAGGAGGACTGCCATATGTTCTCAGTGTGAGCTATCCGACGGGCAATGCCGCCAGAATTCTCGAGCTGCTTGTATTGTGTCCAAATGAGCGATTGCATTTTTGTAAAATTCCAATATCAATGACTCAACCCATAAGCCATTTCAAAAATTTGCTCCCTTTAATTTACCGTTACTTTAGCATATGTTTAAGAGATAGTGTGTGCACGTTTTGAGTGTCTGTGTTTGTAATGTGTTCTAAAAGAAGTCCTATTAAAAAAACTCACTTCTGTCGTTATATGAAAAGTGTAGGATCGAAACACAAGAACTAAGCCTACCAACGGGGGTGAATGGTAGGAATACCAAACACCAAAACTTTTAGCAAAATTAAAAGTTACCCTCTAAATCGATGAAGATCCAGTCTAACTGTCGAGTGCACTCCAGTCTGACTTCATCCTAGCCATTGGTCTGACTGGTGCACTTCGACCCTACTGGCAGCCGCAACCTCCTAAAGCCGTCAGAACAACTGCCTGGACGCCGTCGGTCTAACCATTGGGTATCCATCGGTCTAACCAATGGGTTCTCGCCGGTTTGATCGCCAAGATTGAGAAAAACACAAATCGAAGAATTCTCTAAAAGTAGATCAACTTTATTGCTTCTAAATGGTGTTTACAAAATGCAACAACAACACTCCACTTTTAACTTTCGACTAAACTCAATATCTAGGTTAAACCATAATTTTTCTCTCAACTAGTCTCACACAAAATTAATACCGAGAGGCATCAACCACTCTTCTATTTATACCCAAAGATGACTGCACAAAAACCATGAATCCACCTTAGTAAAAAAAGTCTTAATCTACTAGAAAACCTACACGCACATGTATCCAACTCATCAAACTCCAATCATATTAAATTTGGACTCCTTAGAACTTAAACTCTGTATATCAGATTTTGGAATGGCAAAGCTTTGTGCCAACAAAGAGAGTACAATCTCCCTTGTTGGTGCAAGAGGAACTATAGGTTATATTGCCCCGGAGCTCATTCTAAAGCAATTGGGGACATTAAGTAGCAAATCTGATGTTTATAGTTACGGATGGTTGGTGGAGCAAGGCAAAGTAATTCCGATGCAAATAGTGAATCTAGTAGTCACTATTTTCCTCAATGGATTTATGAACATTTAGATGAATATTGTATCAGTGCTTCTGAGATTAATGGTGAGACCACGGAGCTTGTAAGAAAGATGATAGTGGTTGCGTTGTGGTGTATACAACTAAGTCCAACTAATCGCCCAACAATGACTAGGGTCGTCGAAATGCTAGAAGGTAGCACAGGCTGTCTGGTATTGCCACCAAAAGTGCTATCGACCTGATAAGTATCCGCAAGTTCGATCGAGTGTTGTATATTTTAACCTTCATGAACATTGTTGCCCAGTTGTTCCAGGGCTGTACAGCTGCAAAAACTTTTTTAGCAGTTTCTAAATTTTAGGATGATGGTATCATTTGGAACTTGGAATCAAACTCATTATTTTTGTCAACTCTCTTTTCTACAGTTATACGCAGTTCATGCGATAGATGCCTTACGTACTCATTAGCTTGCTCAGGTTTTGCAAATACAATTTCCTACAGCTAAATTTTTTTAAAGAACATGTTTTATAGTCATAGTTGCAGAAAATCATATTTAGATGAATAATATCTTCTGTAGTGTAAACACATGTAACACATTTTCATAAAAATATATTTTTTATTATTTTAAATATAATATGATATATTTTCTTTTTCCATAGCAAAGCACAAAGATGACATGTATGACGCATGGTGTTTTCATTCCTCGAGAAGATATCTCCTTGTTTCTTGCATATCATCTAAACAGTCATTAAAAAAATTAATAAAACATTGATAACATAAATTAATATGAAATATATCACTACACTACATATATATGTAAGTTCAAATTTAACGTTTACAAGTTATAACAAAAATAACAAATATAACTACGAATGTATGTTCGCTATTTCAGTTTAATTTGTTATTTTTGTTGTATTTGTAGAAGATGAATTTAGCATTACATGTTTGTGTCGTGATATATGTGAGTGTCAAAATAAGACATATCTAATATACTTGGGTTCATGGTATATGATAATACCATATACCTAATAATATTAAAAATGTTTCATTTAATTAAGAAAATACTACGAATCTAGAAGAAAATTGTTTTCTCGAGATAGAAGGTATCAGAGTCCTATTCGAAAAAGACAAAGTCTTCTTAGCTCATATCATGTTATAGTTATCCGAGTTTTACTTGAAAAATAAGGCGGTCATAGCTATAAATACAAGGCCCCTGCTGAGAGAGGGGTATCGAGTTACAAGCTATAGCTAAAGACACCTCAAGATACAATCTGAAGGAAGCCTAAACCCTAGTGTCGAGTAGATCTTGTCGGGCCGTTTTCGACAGGTTCTAGTCAACGAATTAGATTAGTTATTCAACCTTTCCATTGTAATCCTTATGGTATTCCCAACCATATATACATATAAATTAGAGTAGTATTATTACTCATTTTAAGGCCTAAATCAGTACAAATTATAGTCCCGTATCTTCTTGTTACGATACTCTAGCTCCAATGTCCCCTATACTCTTCAGATACCGTCTTCGGATATATAACCTGTCGATAATATATTTTATATTAATATATGTTGTTAAATTTTTTAAAGTTTTTATGACTATTTAGGTGATATGTAAGAAATGAGAGGACATTCTCTCATAGCGATAAAAATCCATCTCCGAACCGAGGAAAGTGCTTCCCTAATATCTGCATCAAACCGTATATGTGTGTAGAGATATATCGGTGCAGATGACACACACAATCGACTAGCTGCAAAGATACAATAAACCCGTCGATCATTTCTGTAGTTCGAAGAAAAAATATACTCTAGCACTGAAGTTTTCAAGCCTGTGACAAACTAAACAGCTTCCGTATGTCCGCTTCTCTCCTGACTAATCCATGCACAAGAGACCACACGGCCACCTTGCCATTTGCAACGAATTCCAACTCCTCAATCCTTTGCTGGAAACCGCATCATTTCTTCCATAAATCAACTAGACTGCTCGTGCTAATGCTACGATTTCATTTAAGAGATACACTTAAAAACAACAAGACAGTAATATTCTTTTTATAGTTTTTCAACTACTGGAGCTGCTGCTGGTGATGTTGACGATCTCGATGGAGGGGCTGGGCGTCGCTGACAGCCAACCTCCATGACTGCTATCCACTGCTACTTATGCTGGAGCGAAGGTCAACCCTGGTGCCGCGGTGGGTGAAGGTGGAGGCGGGGGCGGCACGAACGCGGGGAGAGGCTCTGGTGTTGCCGGTGGGTTCCGGTGTGCGAGCTGGATACGCACTGGAGTGGTGGTCGTCTTCCTCGAGGTGGTGCGGACCCTGGCTCCCCTGGGCGGCGAGCGGCCTTGGAGAATAACATTCTCCCTTTTGAGGCAAGCCACCTCATCCTTAAGCCGCACGATCTCTAGCAGCTTCTGATCGTTGAGGGCCTTGGACACCCTATGCAGGTTGCCATGCATAGTGTCCAGCCCTTGCAGCACTGTGCACATGCGCCTGAATGTCGTGTCGTTCTCCATCACTGCTGAGCGGAAGGTGCTGGTGCGGTCGAAGTCGCCACGACTGGGGTGGTAGCGGTACGCGCTATCACGGAAGTCAATGTCATGGCGCTCCCGGAGTCTGACCATCATCCGGTAGGCGGCCTCCTGGCAGACATGCTCAAACGTGCCTCCCGAAGCAGTAACCACCATGTTGGGCAACACAGTGGGGATGCCATGCACCTCCAAGCTGACTTGGTGCGGGAACTCACTGCTGAGTGGGCGGATTTGCATGTACTCCGGGTCATTGGGGTACCCGACCAGAATAGTCATCCTGCTGAGCTCTACCATGAAGTATCCCATGCGTTGACCACGGTGCGTCGGGGGAAAGCCTGACACCTATAGAAGACAAAGGGGGAACCAATGCATGCTCAGGTCAAAATTAAATTATTATTTAAAATATTTTTATGTGATACTAACTGCATTAGATTTGTATTTTGAAATATTTTTATGTCATACAGGTTGTTTATAACATAGTATATATGAAGTAAATTAATGATGAAAGTATATCATTAAATACCGCATAAAAAATAGCCGAGAGCTCCCCTTGCCCGCCGCTCCCCATGCTCATCAGAGTAAGTACTATATGTATATGTAGTGGTGATTTGGCTAAGTACAAAAAGAATCGTTTCAACATATTTTTTTTTTGTACTAAATAGAAAAATAAAATCCATATTGTCTAGAACGCATGTTCATATCATCGTCACGAAATACAGTTCTTTGATATAATCATGATTACCATCGAATACTTGTTGAAGTTGAGAAAAAAAAGCTTGTTCTAGTGATTCAATGGAGCAGGAAAAGTGAAATTTAAAAATTGGAACCTAACGATCCTAAATATATCTCACCACACATAAAATTTGTACTACTATCAAAATTCACAATTCCCACTTGTCTAGGGATAGGACTGATTTTATGCTAAAAGCTAGCTCCATTAATTTTATCTTTGTTTCAAAGGACTTCGTCTTGTTTTTAAATACATAATTGTTAACTTTTGTATATATATTTAACCATTTATCTTATGAAAAATATTTGTATAAATATGTAAATAGAAGACAATGACATAATAATTTCAATAACGGTCTATAAAGCTAAAGATGGTATTTTAGAGAAAATTCCAGAGAACTATTAGTCTATCATAGTAATATGCAAGAGCTATGCTATTTTTGTTAGGATAAAAAATCATCTGACTTCATGTTCATCTTGGACCAGTTGCATGCTGGATGTTAGGTTTTAACCCAACAGGCAACACCTCATACCAAAAATTGAATTGCAAGAAAGAGGCTAGTACTAAGTGAAGTATTGAAGCTTTAATCCTATCGAGAACAACGATGCATCGATTGAGCAGAAAATATTGAGGGTACAGAATGCAAAATTGGCATTTTTTACCTTGCTTAGCTTCTGCTGCAATTCTTTGTAGGTCCTTCGTAGATCCTGCTCGAGTCCTGCAGCCCAACTCTATACATTGCTGAGCCCCAGGCATCCTTTATATAAGCCGAGGAGAGGGAGTCCGGCTCGGAATCGAAAGGGGACGGCCGACGGAAAAAAATTAGGGTTTGTAAAAAGGAAGTCGATTTTGCAAAGAAAAATTGGGATTGATTTCCTCGCGGTTTTGGTTGATTTTTGGGCAATGGAAAGAGGGGATAAAGGGAAAGATTATCCCTCAACCAATTTTGGATTTGGGCAAGGGATTCGGTCGGATTTGGAAAAGGGAAAAAAGATGTACTCGGGATGAACAATAGGCAACCGGCTGAAGGGAAGATAATACTGTAGCGATAGGGAGGTATAGCAGACTTTTATTTCCTAAACAGTTTTGGGCCGATTTGAACAGGGAGGAAAAACAGACTTCAGATAGAGACAGACTTCAAACAGTTCGGGCCGATTTGTTTGTTGAAGATTTAGAATTATCCAACCTTATGGGTTCTTTGAGGTAAAGACAAACAATCTATCCAATCTAAATCTATAACTATCTATAAAGCAAATAGTGTTTTTATCCAAAATTTTCGTCCACCTAGCTATTTAACAGAAAACCCCTTGAGTGTTTATAAAACTAACCCGCAGTCCCAATGCTGAAAAGAAAGGGAGAGCTTGGATGAAAAAAAGACCTCCTGTGCCCCTTCCTCCTTGCGCCCCTCCCTCCCGTCCCCATTGTGCCGCACCCGACTTCACCCGTTGCAATGCACGGGCACAATTGCTAGTTCTAAAAATTTGCAATACCGTCGGATGGTATATGTAAAAAATGAAACGTTTAAATCTATGTATACATGGAAAGAAATCAATTCATTTAAGGGATGAATATAATTTTTCCAAATGAAGATTCTCCAAATGAAGGTTCTCTATTCAATGCACCAAGAAAACAAGGGCCTCCATAAAATTAACATTAGCATGACCAAAGAACACGACATGGTACAACAACAAGAAAACAAGAAGCGTTGCAGACAGTGGGACAGATCCATGATGACCATGGGACAAACCCAAAGGTGAGCAGCGCCCGGAGTGACCTCATGAGCTAGTCGGTGGTGAGTTGTCCTCCCCCATCGTAGTTCTTCTGCCCATCCCGTCAGCATGTAGAGGCACAAATCCCGCTTTGCAAGAACAAAGGGAGATCGGGACCTATTGCATTATGTCCCCATCATTGAGCAAAACGACAACATATATACAACAAAATCAAGAACCTAATCAACAGGGCCATATGCACTAAGCAGTTTAGAAAAAAATGTATCGATATACTCTGTTCAACCAAAAAATTGCAGATAATTGCTAAATTTCAGAAGGAACAAAATAAAAGAGTTAAAAATCACAGCTCAGTTGCAACCCAATGAACCAAAGGATTAGTTTAAAAAGTCAATAATCAAGATGATGCTTCATCTCAAATTCGTTGACAAAGAACACATCACAGCATGAAACAATGGTTAATGACGAATAGTTCTTAGCTTAGCGAAACAAGAGTAGGATAGTTCTTAGCTAATGACGAATTACTCCCCAAGTTCAGCCACCAAAATGGCAGAAACAACTGTCATACCTGTGGTTGAGTTTTAGTACAAGTTGTGTCATCAACGACATCCTTCCAGTCATAATTCATAAAATCATTCAATATCTTTGTTATACAGAATATGTGCATACCATCAATTTAGGAACTCGGATTTTGTAGACATCCACAAGCTCCATCATCAAGCCATATAAGTTAGTGAAAGCACTATCCAATACCATTCCAGCAGTTGAGGAATCTTCTGCTCCATAGAGTAGGCTGTATTACATTAGTTCACAAAACAATGAATGAATTGGGGGGATTCGTTAAGCAGTGATCACATATTTAAGACATCTTATACATGACATGAACCCGAAGCCTAAAAACATTCTAAAACACATTATCAAAGAGCAAAACGGGAGAATCAGAGGCCACTTAAGTACAGATAATTTTGTTCAATGTTGATCTCTGTTTGGTGTAACCTATCAATCAAGTCACGTGAAGTGAAATAAATAAATCTCCACCACCAAGTAAAAGGAGCATGCAGCAAGTAAAAGGAGCATGCAATATATCCACACTAAAAGATACCTTGTAACAACACCCATCGATCGCCCCCAAAGGCCTATACAGGAAACTTGTTTAGTGGTTCGTAGATATGACACCACACATTTTAGGTCCTCTTTCTAGAAAAGTTCAAAATAATGTAATTATCCATGATATAAATGTAGAACAACAAAATGATACTGATTATATACCTCATACCAACCAAGGCTTACATAACCTCCACCTGATAGACCTGACCCAGAAAAATCAAGTGTAAAATCAGTGATATTTGCAGGAAGCAGTATAACAGCGGCTTTGCATCTGCTCGGCATCCACTGCATTGAGTCAAAGCAAAAGCCTGTTAAAGATTCCAAAAGATATCGGTGATTGCTTGACATGAATCGCATCAGTAAAGAGGAAATGCTAGCTCATAACTTGTGCTACTACCTTAATATTAATATGGTTTCCAAAGGCTTAGGAGCACGTATTAATATATCAAAATACAGTAATCTGAATGTTAAAGAAAACACGACTCAGAACATATGCTAGCGCTGAGCATGCAAGGTAAATACCTATTTCCATGGCAGTAAATCACACATGGAAGGGAAGTATTCTCTGGAATGAAAGCAAGAAAATAGTGGCTGCATTTTATTGTAAGGCCTCTTGCATTTGTAAGTGGTAAAAGCATAATAAGGCTATCAACAAAGATGTCCATGATTGCAGTCAAACTTCTTCTCCCGTAAATGGATGAAAGAAGAAACCTCGATAATTGGTTCCCTTACTTGCCTCCAGAATAACATATGAGCCATTCATATAACATCTCCTTGTATACATGACTGTAAAACTGATGCCATTAAATGTGATATGAAAATTGAATTCGTGTAGACAGAAGAGTTAATAAAATTATATTATAATGATTCAACAAAATATAGATGAGGAAATAAGCTTCACTTTGTTTTGATAATCGATCTAGCTAAAGTGCTGGCATCTGAAGTCACTTTATTCAGAGTCTATGAACTTTCTAGCCCACCAAAGTACACAATATATATTTCAGGCATCAATTCTCCAATAATTAGAACTTGATGGGATTGGTAACGTTCATCTTAAAGATTGATAACATTGTATAATCATGTATATCCACAGATATTTTCTCAATAGCCTACCCTAAAATTAGTGATATAAGATGGAAACATCACAATAATTATCAAGTGTTAGTTCATCACAAAGTTACAGTTAAGATAATCCAAGTTATATTGATCACAGAGCACTGACCTTTGTTCCCTGCACATGACGTTAAAATGCAAGGGCCTAACTTATAGATGCATTTGTACATGCCTATTGCCATGGATCTCAAATACATAAACAAAGGCAAGCTTCTCATAAACAAGAACAGGCACAAACAAAGCCAAGCTCGCATCCTACCCTTAAATTACTGATATAAGATGGAAACATCACAATAATTATCAAGTGTTTGTTCCCTGCACATCACGTTATCATGCAAGAGCCTAACTTGAATCTCTGCATGTCACAAACACTGGTTCCATAACATAACCTTATAGATGCATCGGTACATGCCTTTTGCAATGGATCTCAAATACATAAACAAAGCGAAGCTCGTCAGAAACAAGAACAGGCACAAACAAAGCCAAGCTCGCATCAAGATTTATGGTAACAGAGTAGGGGGCTTACATTTTATGTGCAAGCATCAAGATTTCCTGGAGACAGGAGCAGTGGCGAGATTGGAGCTTTCTTTCCCTTCCTCCCCAACTCTGCAGCTTGCCTTCTGCCTCTTTGTTTGGTGGCGGATGGAGGGGGCGAGAGCGAACGGAGGCGGCGAGAGAGGCGGCGCGGGGCGGCGGAAATAGTACAAAATCAGTGGATGCTAACTTGGCTTTGAGCGTGGGCGGCGGATGTAGCCGGCGGCGCAGCGGATCGAGCGGCGGACGGGGCGGCATGCCAGAGCGATGGCGCGATGGACGGGGCGGCCCGCTGGCACAACCGCGTGACGCGGGCAGCGGATTGGAAACCGTGGCGCGATGGACGGGGCGGAGGATGGCGCAGCCGCGCGGCGCGGGCATCGAATTGCGCCAGGGGCGGATGGAGCCGGAGGCGCGGTGGCTAGGGCGGCGGACGGGGGAGGCACGTGGCGCGGGTGGTGGCGATGATGGCGCTGGCGCGGCGGATGGCGCAGCCGCGCGACGCCGGCAGCGGATGCGCCGGCGACGGATGGAGCCGCACCGCGGCGGCGGATGGAGTTGGTGGCGCGGCGGGTTCGAGCGGCGGACAGGGAGGCACGCGACGACGATGGCGTGGCGTGGGGATGGAAACCGATGGCGCGGGTAGCGGCGTCCATGGCGCGGTGCGGGGGATGGAAACAGATGACGTGGGCGCGATGGACACAGTGGCGCGATGGACACAGATCACGCGGTTGATTGGGACCGTTGGATGATAAGTGAGTAAGAGAAAACGAATGTATCTGAATCGTTTAATAAGATGTATTATGTATTATGTATTTATGTATAATGTATAAATATATTAATAAAATGTATTAATTTATTAATAATAAGTAAATAAGTAGTACAGATAGAGAGTAGAGATAGAGATAAAGATGCTCACATCACAGTCACGCATATGCCTCGCCATATTGCACATTTGCATTTTGAACGCACCACCTCGGCACATTTCGGCTTTCGCCATGTCCGGCAACCTCTGCTTCTTCGCGTCCGTACTCTTGTCGATGTCCACCGTCCTAGCGACGGCGGCGTCGGGCGGCGTCAGTATCGCCGTCCACTGGGGCCAGAACGGCAGCGAGGGCACGCTCGGGGACACGTGCAGCACCGGCCTCTACGCGTACGTCAACATCGCCTTCCTGTCCACGTTCGGCGCCGGCCGTTCCCCGGTCCTCAACCTGGCAACCACTGTGACGCCCCCTCGGAGACCTGCACGTCCCTCGCCGCCGACATCGCGTCCTGCCAGGCCGCCGGCGTCAAGGTGCTCCTCAGCATCGGCGGCGGCGCGCTTGGGTACAACCTGTCGCCGCCCTCCGACGCGCGGGACCTGGCCGCGTACCTCTGGGACAACTTCCTCGGCGGCGCCGCGTACCGCCCGCTCGGCGATGCCGTGCTCGACGGCGTCGACTTCGACATAGAGTCCCCCTCCAGGTTCTACGACGACCTCGCCAGGAACCTGGCGTCGCTGTAGTACAAGGGTGCCACCGCGGGGGGCAATACGTACCTGCTCACCGCCGCGCCGGAGTGCCCGTACCCGGACGGGTCCCTCGCCGCCGAGCTCGGCACGGGGCTGTTCGACCACGCGTGGGTGCAATTCTACAACAACCCGCCGTGTCAGTACGCGCCCGGAGACGTGAGCGCGCTGCAGAGCGCGTGGGAGCAGTGGACGGCCGGCTTGCCGGCGGCGACCGTGCTCCTGGGGCTGCCGGCTTCGCTGGATGCTGCAGACAGCGGGTTCGTCGACGCGGACACGCTCGCCTCGCAGGTGCTGCCGGTGGTGGAGGGCGCGGCCAACTACGGCGATGTCATGCTGTGGAGCCGCTCCTATGACAAGGACTCCAGCTTCAGTGTGAAGCTGCAGGCCGCCTTGCAAAACCGGAACAAGGCAACAGGTATTACCCTACTATTAACGATTCGCGTTATCTACAAAACAAAATGTTTTCATGAATGATTACTGATAAGAAAATTGTCAAATGCGAGTAGTAATCTTTCTAGATCTCCTTGACATCAAGCCGATGACATTTCTTTTCTTTGAAAAATTGCAGGCGCCGGCACGTCCTTACATAACAAAAGGAGAATATGTAAGTGGTTAATTTTTGTGTCCATTCTGACCCAGTATGTACTGCTGACTGCTGTATTATCCAGCCAGCTGCAATTTTACAATTGAAATCGAGTGAAATATGCATTGTTAGCTTTTAAATTTTTCCAATCTATGTGATAGACTGACAGTAGACTTGCAATGGAACTCAGGAAATTACAACATCAAAGATTTTTTTTCAGTTCATTTCCATGCATTTTTTAACTCACTCTTGGCCTTGCAGATATAATAGGAGTTGTCGCCAGTGTATGTCGAAACTCGGTTTCGGCAATAGAAAATTGGGGGTGCAGTCAAGATCGCCAAGCACAATGGGTTAGAAGGAAAAGAGGATTTAGACAGGTTCAGGCCCTCTCGTGAGGTAATACCCTACTCCTGTTTCGGGGATTCGATCCGCCGAGTGTATATTGATCGGATTCGATCCGCCGAGTGTATATTGATCTCAAGATCTGTAGCTCCTAAAGTCTAAAGCTCTTGCTTATCAACTCTGATATCGCATCTGCTCTCGCATCTCATATCCCTCAAGGGACGCCCCTTACCCCCCTTATATAGCCTTGGGAGGTGGGTTTACAAGTCGGAAACCCTATCTTACTCTAAGTCGGTTTCCTCAATCTTACCAAACCATAACTATGGGCCGCTGCCTTATCTCAATCGGCAACGTAACACCCAAGTCATATTTGGTTTACAGATATGGTAGGCGCAGTCTATCCCGACCTCCAGTCGGATAAGCTTGCCATGTAGATACCCGATTGTCATAATTTTCACAGTAGCCCCCGAGTCCTTTTCAGTCGACGAGACAACTCAGCTTCAAACCAAAACAGTACGCAACCAAAAACCTCTTTGGCCGAGTGCTTCTGGCGCCAAGTGATTCCATCATCTCTGCCTGAATCTTCCCGAGTGGCTCCAAAGACTGTGAAGGGCTGAAAAATATCTAAAAAATTCTCAAAAATAAATATCTAGGTGTATCTCCTGATGCACCTAATTAGGTGTATCCCCCGACTATATGGTTAGTCAAAAACAGACTAATCATATAGTCAAGAACTATAAAAAATCATTCTCACGTGATTACTTTGCTCATGCTAAAGCAATCATATAAATCTCATTACCCGGCAAGTTCATACTCATCCGAGTGAATTTGCCCGAGTCATTTCAGGACAAATAGTTCAATCGGCCCTTATGGGCAAAAAGCACTCGGTAAGCTCATGCTTATCCGAGTGGATCTGTCCGAATTATTTCGGAACAAATATTTCAATCATCCCTTATGGGTAAGAAATCAATTCGCTCGGTAAGCTCATGCTTATCCGAGCCGATCTTCCCGAGTCATCCCGGAAATTTGTCCGAGTCATCCCGGAGCAAATAACTCTCATATAAATGCTTAGCTCAAGCTAAAGCAATCATAAAAAATCACATCACTCGGCAAGCTCATGCTTATCCGAGTAGTTCGCCTGAGTCGTCTCAGAACAAACAATTTAATCAACCCTCGTAGGTAAAAAACACTCGGCAAGCTCATGCTCATCCGAGTTAACTTGTCCGAGTCATCTCGGGACAAATAATCTAATCAACCCTCGTGGGTAAAAAACACTCGGCAAGCTTATGCTTATCCGAGTTAACTTGTCCGAGTCATCTCGGGACAAATAATCTAATCAACCCTCGTGGGTAAAAAACACTCGGCAAGCTCATGCTCATCCGAGTTAACTTGTCCGAGTCATATCGGGACAAATAATTTAGTCAACCCTCATGGGTAAACAAATTTTTCAGTCATCTGAAAAATACGACCAAAATATTAAATAGCTCCTGCCATAATATTGGTCTTAATCTAAAAAAGATCTTCACCAAGGTGGAAAAAATAGCATTGATATAATCATTTTATCAAATGCTTTAAAACCAAATAGTTCCTATCATTAGGACAACCATGAAAAGCTTAACTATTTGTCATCTTTCAAATTGCATCGTGCCAACTTCTCATGAAGTTATGCAAACCGCGGTATGAAAGGATTTTAAAGGTATTGGGCTATGTGACACGTGCATATTGCCAGGGCAAATCTGCTTAAGTCCATCCACTTAAGTCCCTAAGGACACGTGTCAAGCCACACCTTAGCTGGGCCGCAAGTCTCTCATGGGCTCGGCCCAATCGCGAGATAACTTGGCAAAAACCCTCAAGTCTTTTACGAAGCCTCGAGGTCATCCCCGCCACTTCGTCTTTCGCGTCACTATTCATAAGCTCTCCGCGGAGAACCCTAAACTTGCGCGCACCCAAATCCATCCATCTAGGAATTCTTGTTCCATCACAAGCCATCTTCCGCATTCAGCCTCCAAGATTCACTTGACGTCCGAGGTTCAGTCGGGAGTAAGTTTAATCATCTTGGTCTCTTTATGCCTTCGATGTGAACTTGTAGGTATCTAGCTTATTTATGTTAATGCCTCGACCCGAGTCTTCATAGAAAATTTCTTAAGTAATTTTCGTCCGACTGTTACCAAGCCTAAGCTTGATTAGTCATCAAAAAATTCTCAGTCCTTATCTATTAAACTCGAATCAAAACACTAAACAATGATAAACTAAATATAATCAAGTTATCAAAGAAAACCATGCTTTATTGACACGTATGCAGCCCCCGACTGTCAACTCAAGAAGTCATCTTGCTTGAGGTTGGCAGTCAAGAATAACATGAAACTTACGGCAATTTAAGCATAGTATCGTCGAAGATGTTCAATATTTCAGAAGTTCTCCACCATAGATCCATCTTCGCGCTTTAGTCGAAATACTCCTGGCCGAGTCACCTCAGCGATCATGTATGGTCCTTCCCATAGTGGAGATAATTTGTGACGGTCCTTGGTGGTCTGGATCTTCCATAGAACCAAATCGCCGACAATGAAAGCTCGCGCCCAAACATTGCGACTATGGTATCGTCTAAGTCCTTGAAGATGCAGCCAATCGGATTTCCTCCTGGCCATGCAATTTCTCACGAGATAGGGCCATGTCACAGCTCTCCTTGTCGCAGGTGAAGGCTTGCCTTGCGTCGCTGCGCAAGATGGTGACGTCGTTTGGACCCGGCATCTTCATGCAGAGATATGTGTAGTGGGGTATCGCCATAAACTTGGCGAGCGCAAGCCTTCCGATGATTGCATTGTAGGCCGTCTCAAAGTCGGCCACCTCGAAGGTGATGTTCTCCGTCCGGAAGTTCTCCCGAACTCTGAAGGTGATTGGAAGGGCGATATGCCCGAGTGACGTAGATGACAACCCTGGGATAACTCCATGGAAAGGGGCTGAGCTTGCCTTCAACTCAGATCTTGAAATCTGCATCTCGTCCAAGGTCTTGGTGAAAAGGATATTGAGGGCGCTGCCCCCATCAATGAGGACGTGCTTTAGCTTGATATTCCGAACCATCGGGTCGAGTACCAAGGGATACCGCCCTGGGTGAACCACTCGGTCAGGATGATCTGAGCGGTTAAACGTGATGGCCACCTCTGACCATCGTAGATATTGTGGGACTTCGAGTTGTGCCGCGTTGACCTCACAGTCCGTCAGCTTTTGCTTCCTCTCGGACTCATAAGCCTGCGGCTCCCCGAAGATGTGATTCAGCTCGCCCACGGGGTCTTGAAAAGGCTCTGAATTTCTAGTCGGGTTGTTCTTCTTGGTTCCCGCTGTACCGGCTTCATCAGTCGGCTTCTTGTTTAACCGTGCCACATGTTGCTCGGCGAATTGCTTGTAGATGATGTGTGCACTGAGCGTTCATGATCGTTCATGATTGCGTCGTAGGCCGCAACTCGAGGACGGCGTTGAGAATTGGACGTTGTAGCAACCAGGTCCTCGGGCCGACGCTTGCGTTCTTTCTGGCCCTGATTGTTGTTGCCATTATCCTTCTTAGGATGACGGCTTCCTCCCGAGTGCTTGTCGTCCCTTTTGTCAGGCTGATCTTGGCACGCCGCTTGATTGCGTCGTTGGACTTGGCGTAGGAGTTCGCTGTCTCGAACATTTGCTTCACCGTCTTCGGTGGCTTGCGCCCAAATTTTTCGATTAACAGTTCATCACGGACTCCCTTCTGGAAGGCAGCGATGATGATGTCGTCGGTGATGTTGGGAATCTTGTTGCGCTTTTCGGAGAAACGCCGGATGTAGTCTTTCAATGACTCGTCTGGCTTCTGGACGACGTTGTAGAGATCGAAGTGGGTTCCAGGCCTCTCGAAGGTGCCCTGGAAGTTGGCGATAAAATGGTCTCTTAGCTCGCTCCACGAGCCGATCGAGCCCCTTGGCAGGCTCGTGAGCCAATTCCCGGCTAAGCTGGCGAGGGCCACGGGCAGGTAATTGACCATGGCCTTGTTGTCGCCGCCTGCTGCGCGGATGGCGAGAGTGTACACGATAAGCCATGACTCGGGGTCGGTCTTGCCGTCGTACTTCTCTATTCTCGTTGGCTTGAATCCATTCGGCCAGTGCACTCGGTGAAGCTCCCGAGTGAAAGCTGGCACTCCGTCGTCGTTGCTATCGGGTGATCCCCTCCGATCTTCCCGAGTGCGTTGGTCACGCTCTTGGTAGCGGCGATCGAGGACTTCCCGCAGATCACTCGGCGGGGTCCTCGGAAGGCTGCTGCGGTAGCTGGAGCTATTGTTGCGGCGGACGCGGTGGTGGATGGGTGGACGTCCATGTCGTTTGTCGCAGGAGTCGGCCGTTTGCTCCTGGTACTTTTGTGTGGACTCGTGGCGTGGGCCTCTTGGCCTTGTCGTCGATCGATCTGGCTCGAGCCTCTTGTGGTCTCCTGACCTTAGAGGCGGGAGTCGGCTTTTGTCGGGCGTTTCAGCCACGGGCTCAGTCGGTCCTCGTGCTGAGGTGGAGGGATGACCATTGGCCGTAGCCGCGACGATGGTGTTGATTTTGTCCAAGATTGGAGTCACGTCGGGGGGCATCGTCTCGATGACGGTGTCCAAGAGTGTGAGGGCAGCAACAGCGTTCTGCTGTGGCGTCTGAAAGATATTGGTGTTGCGGACCCGCGTCTGAAGTATAGCCTCCTGAGCGGATCGTCCGGCTGCCCTCGGATCCTGCTTTCTTCTGTCGGCTTCCTCCTTGCGCTTCTTCTCTTCTTCTGCCAGCTTGCGCTCTTGCTCAAGTCTGGCTCGTTCTTCTTCCGCGAGCCTACGGGCCATGGCTGAGTCGGTCTCGGTCACCTCAGCCATGAGGACGTCAAAGCACTTTGGCTCGTAGTTCTTATCACAGTCGGAGTCGTCAGCTTTGTCCGAGGGGATGCCGTAAAGGTCGTCGAAGCCTGAAAAGCTGAGGTACTCGTCGAGCTCCGAGGATGAGCATGACCCGAACGGCTGGAGGATGACCGCGACTTCCCTCGATCCTGGGTTGCTCGGATCTGGATCGTTCCAGTCCGAGTCGTAGCTTAATGACATGGACTCCTCCGAGTGGGTCGACCTCGACTCGGGGGAGAAGAACTTGCCGTAGATCTCAGCAGCGTTTGGTAATCCAAACGGTGCCGAGAGGTCTTCTTTTGAGTAGATCGTCTCTATCGGAGAGACGACAAGATCGGTGTAGATTTCGGCGGCGTTCGGTAGTCCGAACGGTGCCGAGTGAATTCTTTTGTCGGAGTGAGCGGATTGCATCTTGGATTTTAAGATGTCGTCGAAGATCTTGGCGCTGTTCGGGAGGCTGAACGGCGCCGAGAGGGTCTCTCCTCCCGACTGGTTCGAATCCGAGTCGAAAGAGGAGAACTTGCTGAAGTTGTCGGCAGCGAAGTCGTCGATGCCTGAAGAAGATCCCATCGCGCTTGCCGGCGAGATTGTTGAAGAAGTCTTGACGCGCGGGCCCCTACCTGGCGCGCCAACTGTCGAAACTCGGTTTCGGCAATAGAAAATTGGGGGTGCAGTCAAGATCGCCAAGCACAATGGGTTAGAAGGAAAAGAGGATTTAGACAGGTTCAGGCCCTCTCGTGAGGTAATATCCTACTCCTGTTTTGGGGATTCGATCCGCCGAGTGTATATTGATCTCAAGATCTGTAGCTCCTAAAGTCTAAAGCTCTTGCTTATCAACTCTGATATCGCATCTGCTCTCGCATCTCATATCCCTCAAAGGACGCCCCTTACCCCCCTTATATAGCCTTGGGAGGTGGGTTTACAAGTCGGAAATTCTATCTTACTCTAAGTCGGTTTCCTCAATCTTACCAAACCGTAACTATGGGCCGCTGCCTTATCTCAATCGGCAACGTAACACTCAAGTCATATTTGGTTTACAGATATGGTAGACGCAGTCTATCCCGACCTCCAGTCGGATAAGCTTGCCATGTAGATATCCGATTGTCATAATTTCCACAGTGTACTACTACTGTTCTTGCTTCTTACAACCTGTTTCCTGTGCCATAAGAAACACCGCGGCCTTCCGCCTCCAGAAGAAGAATTGACGACCCCTCCAAAGACAGAGTCATCTCAGCGGAAACAGCGAGCTCAACATCTGAAAAGATACAGCTATTCAGAAGTTGAAAGAATGACCAAAACCTTTGCTCATAAACTAGGCCAAGGCAACTATGGTGATGTTTACAAAGGCAACCGTCAGAGAGTGGTCAAGTTACGGAAGAATTGCACAGGTGATGACAAGTAGTTTCTGAACGAGGTTGCGAGCATCGGCACGATTTCGCATGTCAATGTTGTTCCTCTGCTGGGGTTCTGCTTGCAAGGGCCAGCAAGAGCTCTAATCTACGAGTACATGCCAAATGGCACGCTTGAAAGCTATGCTTTCAGCAATGATTATTCCCTGTGGATATACTGGGAGAAATTGTATGAAATTGCAATTGGCGTCGCGAGAGGGCTCGAGTATCTCCACGGAAGCGGCAATGCAACATTATGCATCTCAAAATCAAGCCAAGAAACATTCTACTGGATCAGGAGCTGTGTCCAAAGATATATGATTTTGGAGTAGCAAACCTGTGCTTGAGGAAAGAGAGCAAGACATCCACTCAAAATGTGAGGGGAAAATATTGCTATGATGCACCTGAAGGCAGGAAATTCGGAGCAGTCAGCAGCAGTAAGTGTGACGTCTACAACTATGGCGTGATGGTCCTTGAGATGATTAGAGCAAAACATACGTATCAATGTTGGTGCTGGCACTACCACTAACTATTTTGCTCAGTGGTTGTATGATCACCTGGATCAGTTCTGCAATAGTATTTCTGACATCAGTGATGAGACAAGAGAGCTTGTAAGGAGGGTCATGATAGTTGGTCCGTGGTGCATACAAACAACACTACAAATCGGCCTTCGATGAGCAGAGTCGTCGAGACGTTGGACAGTAGCAGCACAAACATGGATTTGCCAAGAAAATCTATCAAATAGTTAAACATGATTGTAAATCGTCAAAATTAAGAAAAGTAGTGTTTGCACACCCATCAAGAAAGAAAGAAAGAAAAAACTGCGGGCGCTCTTTGCATATATGTGGTGTTAATTTCAAAATAGCACATACATAAGTATTGCATGCTGTTATTTGTTAGAAGAGGAATAGTTTCGGTTGGTCTTTATAATTTTTATCTATCTTTATTCTTACCTCTGCAATTTGTAATAATATACCTCTATCAACGATTCAGATTTAATATTTTTTTCTAACTCACTTAACAAAATCATCCCAAACCCAATCACGCGCGCGCCATCCCCGCGACCCTGCACCATCCGCGTCGCACTTGCCATCCATCGCGCTAGCCATCCAATCGGCACATCTGGGTTGGAGGAGGAGGGTGCTACTATCCGGGCAGCCGCAAGGACGCCAACTGCGCCTGCGAGATGTGCCCCGCCAGCATCAACGCCACCAGGGACCTCCTCCCCGGAGGCCGCCTCCGCGCGGAGGTGGTTCGCCACAGCGGCCAGGGACAGGAAGCCCGCCTCCCGCCCGCTCTTCGGCGGCGCCGACACGCCACCGCACGAGTCCTCCGTCACGGAGCCGTGGACACTGCCGATGCGGTCCACCGTGAAGTCAAGGAGGCCCCGGCAATAGGCGGCCGGCGATAGGAAGAAGACCGGGCGCATCACCCATCCGCCGCCGCGTCGCCGCCCCCATCCGCCGCCACTCCATCGCGCTTGCCATTCGTCGTGCCGCCCGCATCCGCCGCCACGCGCCTCCAGTCGGCGCATCACCAAATCCGCCGCCGCGCCGCCGCCCCCATCTGCCGCCGCGCCGCCTGGAGGATGGCGAGTAGCAACGGCGAGCGGCCGCCGCAGGGTGCGACGCAGGATGCTGTTGATGATCCTCTTGTTCTGGCCGCCCCCACGGCCCTTATTGTCGTTGGGGGCGATCACCGGCGGCGAGGAGCACTGCTCCGTGATCATGTCGAGCAGCGATGCCGCTGCGGGTGTTGCAGGCTTGGTCAATGGTATAGGCAGCATCGGTGAGTTCCGCCACGGCAGTGGGATCAGCGAGTCCCGGTGGGAAGGCTGCTGGTGAGCTCCGTCGCACAGTGAGACTCTTCTTGCTTTTGTAGGGTGCGCGCCGACAGGGTTGTTCTCCTTCTCCGACGACATGGACATCAGGTGGTTGATGTTGTAGGTGTCTGTGTTGCTGTCGGAGAACATCTGCTTTGCGATTCCAAGGTCTTTGATCAACGTTGCTGGTTTCTATGCTGTGGAGTTGAGGTTCCTCTCTGCCATGGGGCTTCTCGTCAGGTATGGTGAGTTTTCTGGTTTCATGCTTTGCTGCTGCTGATGCAGGTGATCTTGGGCGATCTTGTTGTCGACATGCTGCCTCGCTATCTTCCTTTCAACCAGCAGCCGTGCTTCCAGCTCTTTGATCTAGGTATAACGAGAAAGTGAGTAAATAATGTAAGCATGCTAATTCTTCATACATGAAAGTATGAAGGCAACATCTTCGTTAAAAAATAATGGTGATTATGGTCTTTATATTGCAAAAGCAGCTACAGGAAGCTTGAGGAACTAAGCAGCTAAAGACAAAAGATGTTTGAAGTACCTTCTCTTGGAGATTCAGAGTGAGGAGGTCTTTGGCCTTGTTCTTTGCTTCAAGAGATTGGATTGTTTCTTCCATGCTCTTAATCTGAACATCTTTATTCTTGCTATCCTGTTTGGCTCTCCCAGCCTAGCAAAACGAGCAGCATGAATTCAATTTTTAAAAAAAGAAAGATGGAAGCTGAAACCTTACTAAAAGCATATATTGACATAGTAGTGTAGTAGTATGTCAAGGGCGTTAGTGCCCAAAGACGCCGGACCTCGACTACGGAGTTCGTAGCTTCGGTCCGTGGTAACTGGCAGGGTTATACCCCGTGCCGTCTTCTTCGTCGACAGGATTATCCCCCCTGGTCGACGGCTTAAGGTAGAAGGAGAGGGAGAGATTAGATGGTAATTCTTAATTCTCAAGTGTTTGCTTACAGAGTATCTATAGCCGGCGGCTGGCCAAAAGGAGCAACAAACTCCACTAATTAAGGACTGATTAAATGGAAACTAATCCGCTACTTTCCTCCTTAGCCACTGGTTGTGGCCTTGCCGTGCATGTCGCCCTGCACGGTTTGCGCGCGCTCAGCTGCGCGTTCCTGGGCTCGGCGCACGTCACGGGCCCTGTGACGCCTCGTGTATGTGCGCCCGCACATGACATAGTACTGTACCATAAGCTTGTATCTTGACAGTTCTCCAACATCAACTTGTTTCCTTGCTTGTCCAAGCTCTATTCCCCGTACTCTGCTCGCAAAGTTTAGCGAGCAAAGAGTCTCACCCACATCGTTCTCATTTGGGCTGATTTGGACAAACATCAAAGTCTTGGAATCTCCACCTGTTTTGCTTTCACACATTATTAGTATAAACAAAAGAATAGCTTTAAATCCTATCATTATGAGGAAATAAGGTGTATGTACTTAGAGAGTCCTGGAGCAAGTGCGTTAGCTTTGAATTCCTGTCATTTTGAGAGAATAGATACGTCAGTGGGCACTGGCCCCGTATTTGATACCAATGAAACTTAAAAGGACTATAATTTGGACCCTGGATGGTATATGCTGGCTCTTGGTCGCAAGAGCAGATATGATATCTCCAAGTGTAGAAAGGGACTTGTTAATATTTTGAGCTTCTTTCAGCCGTTCTCCTTGAGCATCTATCTTTGCCACTCGCTCAGTCCCGGCAAGGTCAATTAACCACAATTTACTTTTTGTTTGTTCCCCATTCATCAAGTTTTCTCCTCTGACCATCACACAATGCATACTAAAATACAAAATTAACGAGGTTAGGATTGTAATAGTCACAACTTTAGCATAAATGGAAGAAAAATGTGTCAAACAAAAGTATGAATTTAACTGACTAACCAGTGTGATCGGCTGCTATGCTCATTAGTATTCGTTGAACCAACAACCCTAGCTTTGCTTCCAGTTTGCAGGACGTCCCAGGCTCATTCATATTAGTAACTCGTGCTTCAACAAGTCTTGGTACATGATGAACTCCTTCTGTAACTTGCCTTACTTTTAGCCTGTCAATGAAGTACCATGATATATTGGTTTTCATATGTCGGCATGTCACTGATATGGTATAATTCACAAGTAACATACCTTTTTGTTGTTGCGCCTGGTTGAATCCCTGTCAGCAGCAAATTGTGAATCTGCTCATTGTACACCTCCAAAACGCTGACACCAATTTCCATGAATGTATATTACTCTCTTCCATTTATTACTCTCTTCTAGGAAGGCAATGTCTAAGCTACAAGAGCCATGGCAATCCATTTGAAAAGAAGAGGTTGGTAACAAGGTCCTAATTAGTGCATTTTATGATGGTGAGTGAGAACAATATGTATCTCTAGATCCAATTATTTTTTAGTTGATGTGTGGCATACATTGTTCTGTACATATGCATTGCTACTAAAGTTGCTTTGTAAAATTTGTAAAACCTACTCTTACAGTATGTGTTCATGCTCTATATTTGGACATCCAACTTTTCAATGGGAATTAATGGGTATTTTTATGTCATTTCATGTTTTTAATTCCTCTTCGTAGGTCGATGAAGGACAATTTCTACATAGAATTATTTTTCGCCGATCAGGTCTTCATCGATTTATTGAGCAAGCAATAAGTTGTGAGGCAACCATCTTCTTTTGACATGAAAATTGGACATGATAACTTAAGTGACATGATATTTTGGTAATTTATTTAACAAATAGTATGTCGTTTATAAAATTAATTGAACTTAAATTTTAAATTTATCTTATTTTATTCTTTGTTGTCAAAACATATACTATTTGGTTTGATTTATATTATCGAAAATCGCCATAGCATTAGTACGGACATATTATCTCCCTTTTCAGCAAATGTAAGATTTCAAGAGATCGTTAAGACTATTCAAGCAGAAAAATCCCTAACTAAAATGAACCATGATAACCTCATATTCTCATTTAATATTACTTCTATTATTGATCGTCTAATAAAATATCTTGAGAAGTTTAGATGGTGGCGAACCTTCCGTACCAATCTTTCAAATTTTGACTATCATGCACGCACATATGTCATCTCATACATATATTGTCATTACTAAATATCATCGTAGCGTTCGCACGGACAAGTTAGACAAGAATAGTTTCAGATACCTTGCTAGCTTCAGGAAATATTCATACAGCCATCCTCTGCAGATGGAAAGTTCTCGTTTTTATTTAAACCTCTAGCAAAGTTGACTGGGAATCAATTGTCGTAGATTCAGACATTCGAATAAGTGAATTCAACATCATTTCTGGAATATCTCGAGAACAAAAGGTCCATCAAGCATGACGATGAACGACAACAACAGTTTCAGATGACCCTTCGCTGCTAAAACACACGGAAGCACTAACACCAACTAGGTTCTCCTTTTACTACTACACTTGGCCACAAGCCCACAACATGACAACACGTAACACACTCACAGTCGAGATGAAGCCCCAAGGAGGATGAGATCCAAGCCACCATACAGATTACAATGCGATTACACGAAGACACGAAGTTAGCACCGGGGTGCCTGCACACTGCAGGCAGCTGCTACCTTCCTGCTGTTCTGGGACTCGATGTACTTCCTCAGGTCGGGGTTCTTCGCGTACCTGCACAGGCAGCGCTTCTGCGCATGGAGCTCCGTGCAGCACGCGGTGGACGGCGCCTCGCCCCAGAGGATCGCCGGCGCGCACGAGTGCAGCACCAGCGGGTCGCATTTCGCCGGCGTTGTCCTGGACGCCCGGCATACCGTGGCGGGGGCGGTGACCACAGCCAGTACGAGGACAAGGACGAGCACCATGTGAAGCTTCATGGCTAGTCACTGACGGCAACGCCGGTAAGTGTTGAGATGAGCAGCAATGTTGGAATGGTTTGGAAGAGCACGAGAGGGCGTGGTATTTGTAGATGGAGCTGTGCTGGGGGAGGATGGCGCGCCGGGAAATATGAGGATATTTAGTTGTGCATGATAGCGTAATAAACGGTAGAGCACGGTCGTTCGCATCAAGTGTTTGTCACTTGTCAGTATGGAAGACAGAACTGCTTCGGAGTTTGGGTAGCGTGAAGTAGACTGTATGCACAGTACATGCCAAGATTGTTATGCACTCAACTGAGTTTATTATTGCTAATTTTCTCGAGAGAAGTACAGCGACAGGTTGATCGGAGCTTGCACCACCACTCAAAAGTGTTGGTAGCTGTGAGCGGTGACAGGTTTTCTGCCTCGCTGAACAATGGTCAATGCAAGGCGCTCAAGCTGACAAGCTATGCACAAGCTTAGCAGTTCGGCGCGGGCACCTTGCACGCGGTGAAGACCCTCTTGGTGCGATTGGAGCTGACGATGCGCTTCACTTTCGGGTCGTCCTTGTAGAGGCACAGGCAGCCGGAGCCCTGCGCCTTGAGCTTGGCGCAGCACGCGGACGACGGCGCGCCCTGCCCCTCCCCGGCGAACGCGCTGACGCACGGGCTCAGCTGCATCAGGTCGCACGAAGCCTTCTTCGCCGCCCTTGCTCTGGCCGCGGCCGGGGTAGCCTGCAGGAGGAGGCTCAGCAGCGCGGCGATGGCGATCACCGCGACAACGGAGGAAAAAGAAGGCCTCGTCGTCATCGCGACGGCTGGATGGATCTCTTGCCGGACACCGGGATGCTAGGACGATGTATCGGTGTGTGGCTTTTGTAGGCGGCGGCTGCGCAGAGGCAATGTGGCAGGTGAGTCACGGTGCAAGCGTGCAAGTGCAAACTGCAAAGGCCGGTCATGGCGAAAGCACCTCTTACGCGTCCACCGTTACCAGGTGAAGCACGGTGAAAGAAGCGGTGTCCATTAGGCGCAGTCTCACCGTTCACCAGAACAGGGGCGTTCTCCTGTCCAAAAATAATAATAATAAAAAGGGCGTTCAACAGTTACGTTGAGTACAGGACTATTTACATGGTTAATGTATTGCAGATATCCATTGATCTGGCTGAGAGAGAACTCAATATTCTGGAAAGCCTCTAGCATTTCTTAATGCTTTTGATAGCTAAACTTGCTTCTTGCCTTCTTGGCCTAGCAATGACGTCGCCCATGCCGTGGCAAACATCTGGTAAGGTAAACTGTATTCGTTTGTTCCCTTCAATTGCTCAACTCCCACAGGCCAAGCTATCCTTTCCTTGCAAGTATAGGCTTCTTGAGAGATTATGCTAGCATTTCTGCGTGCTTATAAAGACGATGTTCTCTAACTAGACCGATCAGAAATACAAGTTTTAGCTGCGTAATATCCTAAACACACGAAGCTATGCCGCCTCATTTTCCGAGCGATTCTGACAGGGACCAGAATGTCAGAATGCCATTTCATGGGCACAAGTCGATCCACAAGCTTCTTGGTGGAGGTCAAGGTGCGCTATTATTATTCGCTTTCTATGAAACTATTCAGCATTAGTGCCTTTTATCATAACTTCTCTCTGAGTCGATGTGGTTATGGATTTCATTGTTGGAGCTATGCAGTTGCGGATATTCTGCTGTGGAAGAACAGGAACTTATCTGCGGGGGTCCTCGCCGGGGCAACATTGATGTGGTTCCTGTTCGATGTGGTAGAATACAATATAATTCCGCTCCTTTGCCAGATTGCCATTCTTGCCATGCTTGTGATCTTCATTTGGTCGAATGGCGCACCACTCTTGGACAGGTACTAGCTTTAGTTCCTGTGGAGATGGTTGAAAACTCAGCTTAAAGAAATGGCATTTCACGTAGTATAACACTAGACATTAGGTACTAAAACTCAAACTATCTGTTTCTGTTCAGGGCCCCTCCAAGGATCCCAGAAATCATCATCTCTGAACATGCCTTCAGAGAAATGGCATTGACCGTCCATTACAAACTAGCATACACTGTATCTGTTCTTTATGACATTGCATGTGGAAAGGATCTGAAGAGATTTCTCCTGGTACATAATAATCTGCACCTTTGCTACGTTAATAAGACATGTAAAAACATGCAACAGTTCCAGTGCCAACATCGTCCAAGGATTGTGCAATTATTTCTAAAGCGCTAAAATTGGTCAATTAGACACATCACAATATTGAATTGTAGAGTTAGCCAATAATCCTCATAATGTTAATGTGCTATTGTTGTTCACAATTCAATGTAGTCCTGGACTAACAATCAGATCGTTTATGATATTAAGGTGGTAGGATCTCTATTGGTATTGTCGGCAATTGGAAGTTCATGCAGCTTGACAAGTCTACTATATATTGGTAGGTATCCCAGATAAATATGAAATTTTAATAAAACAATCACACAGAAGGATTTGAGGAGAAAGCATTTAATGAGTCCGATAAGATCATACAAAACAAAACTTTCACAATGACAAGTATGTATTTCTTACTTCCACAGGATTCTTGTGCGTCCACATTTTGCCAGTGTTGTACCAAAGATATAAGACAGAAGTTGACCATCTAGTTGCAAAGGGTAGCGACGACATCAAGAAGTTCTACAAGAAGGTTGATTCCAATCTGCTCAACAAAATACCAAGAGGACCTGTGAAGACAAAAGTTAAATGAAATGTACACAGAGAGGCTGTCAGAACATATAAAATAATTGCTTTGAAAGAGAACGGACATACATTGGAATAGATTTCAAGAACTTAATATAAGTAGCAAAGTGTCATGGACGCCCACCTTGCCTCATGACAGGATTTGCACAAACCCAATCTCAGATAAGCAAATCAGATGAGACTCCAGTTGAGAGTTCAACCCTGACCACTAGTGTCCAAATGTACCTACCAAAAGAATTGATGATGCCAATAAATATGTATACTTCCATCAGCTCAGAAATCAATATGAAAAGAACTGATGCTTGATTGACAAAGCATGTGAGTATGTCACTATCAAGAATTCAATGGTGTCCTTTTTTCAACTGACAATGTGACATTGTGGGATCTGTACAGGTACATGTGAAAAGCATCCAAAAAACAGAACAGTATAAAGGACAACTGGCAATAATTGCCTAATCGTCCAATAAAAGAGAAAGATAAACAGGGAATTAGGTTTTTTACATTACATCTTCAATTGCTGTTTTACTAAGACAGAAAAAAAAATGTTATTCGTAGGGCCAAAACCTATGACATGACACACTGCTATGACGGTTCATGAAGTTTCATCCGATAATTTGAACCTCCTATATTTATATTTTGAATCTACTACTCCCTCCATCCCAAAATATAGCAACCTAATACCCGATTAGGCACCAAATCCATAGTACTATGTGGTATTAGGTGGTGTCTAATAGAGTACTAGGTTGCTATATTTTTGAGACGGAAGGATTATATGGAAGAACATATTTGATACATCAAGGCCCTTGTTTTTTTCTTAAATCGGTAGATGAAATATCCATGCGAAACTTCTCCTCTGGTATAGAGATAAACATGTCCCTTAACTCTCCTGGAATTTCCAAATCTTCAAGGACCTTCAAAATAATAGAGAAGTATAGGATCAGACCTTATTTTCCAATGGGTGTAGAAGATGAACATTACAGTGAATGCATACCTTGAAAACCCCTTCAATATTTCGACCACCAACAAGAAATGTTGTACCTGTGTTTTTACATTCGAGAAGTATCTCCAGCATTCTAATGTAATCGCCTCCATAATACTTAGGCTGCAACAAGTAAACTTCATTCAGTATGAGCAACAAGTAAACAAGCTGTCAAACTTTGTCTTTCAGAATTCAGCATTTGGTTGGAAATATTGTGTTTGGTTCCATCTAACTTCTTACATTAACAAGCCTAGCTGCAGTGTCTGCACCGATTACAAATGCGCTGCCTGGAAATAGCTCTGCTTTCTTGTAAAAGTATGGTTGGTTAGATATTATCACATTCTTCCCTGCATCAGAAAGAATAACAAAACCATCGATCAGTTGGAGATTCCTACCTACAGGAAGGTAGTGTATTCTTATCTCAAGCATTAAGCCCCCCAAACACAAAATATGTGAATGATTATTGGTTAGCTGGAGACAGATTTCAGTAATTAGAAAAGGAGTTGTCCAGGTTGTCGCTTGTCAATTATTATTTCATACAATTGATTATAAAAACAAACTGAATAAGAAACATGAATTGCAAATCTAAAAGACATCCCTTCCGTTCACTGTTACCCGTCTACCTGGTGCATCCTATCACCTTGAGACCTTCATTCATGGCAGTGTGTCATACCTACTTTTCTAAATTGCTCAACCCGGCGCTTGATTTCTGCGATAGATAGTGGAGGTTTGTCGGCATTGATTGCTGATATCTCAAAGCATGGAAGACCATCATCACACATGCTACAAGAAGCAGATTGTGGGGAGGAAATATCAGTTCTTACTCTTTTGAGGTTAGAACAAGCAAACTAAAAGCTTTATATGTCATGTTGTGCACATTTTATGCACATGTAGCTCATGGAACCAACGTCACACTTATAGTTTTAAAATAATTGAAACGTGAAAATGGAGAGGGGCAGTCTAGTCCTTGATACAGTACGTATATTTATGTGATTTATAATTTCCAGTTTAACAGAGTGCCTTTTCATTAAACTACTTCTTTGTTCATTTCTATTCTTGCTTCTTGCTAATTTTTAACATGAAAAATATCCAGCTGTGAAAATGCTATGATCTATTCTCTTCATTGTTTTCACATGATAAAATCATACCTTGATGCAACTTCTAACAGCTTAAGGTGTCCATCATGCAGGGGATTGAATGAACCAGGTAGAATTATTTTCCTGTTGAAGTTCTTCTCCATTGAATCTGCAAGGAATAAAGAAATAGATTTAAGAGTGAGAAAAACGCAGGACGGCTGCACACTTGTATTAAAAGATACTACTTGTCTGCTATATTTTGGGATAGAGGTAGTATGATTTAAGAGCGAAAGTGAAATATTCAAGAGTGCAACATAGCAACTATGGGTGACAAAGTATACCAGAAAAGTGGTACACTTTCATGCAGACTTGCCCATCAATAACTTGCTGGAGTTCTTGGTCTTCATCAAATTGTTCCAGGCTTTCTTTTGGAAGCTCAGGTTCTTGAACATCTGACTGAATGGTTGCAGGAACTCTGCAGCCATCAGCAATTGCCTGCGAGATAGTATATTCTTATAATGGAGAACTAACTGGAAGAATACCAATTAGCAAGAAGGTTGGCCTGCCCTGACGGGATTGGTTGATTGTATAGCTGAATCATGACCAATTATAAGGTTTGGTCAATTGTTCTAGTTAATCATGACGTCCAATTCAAGTGCACGTTGCCAGTGATGACATATATATGCGTGACAGTGTGAGTACACCTAGTTATACATAACAAACCTTGAGCAGAAAGTAGCTTGAAACCTTATCTTCTTCCTCTCTGATCCATAAATCCTGGGTAGAAAGACCATGTTAATGTGATAAAACATAGCTAAGTAATGAGGTTGTTATGTTTATTTCTATTGTTGCACTTTCCAAAGATGTGCATATATTTAAAATGTGATAGTAATAAGGCACACCATAATAATGTGACCAACCCATACAATTTTTGCACTTTCTTGAAAGAAATTCTATGTTAAGATTGAAGACAAAGGATAGCAATACAAATACCTTTGACAGCGTAACATGTGATGTCCTGAGGCAATTTTGTGTTCGTGTTGACACATAGAACCTATTCAATATTGCTAACAAATGTTATACAGTGCATTAAAGAAATGGGAACTAAAGGCATCTCTGCAGAAGCAGAGAATGTTGTGTGATATAACATGTCTTAAAGCCCATATGCCTGACTTTAACAACAAACATAAACAAAGTTTATGTCAGCGAGTAGTTCATATGAATAGCAAGATAGCTTCTGTATGATTAATATCATGCTATGTTGCTATAGATGTGCATGTCATGTTTCACTAACTTAATTTGACAATTTCAGGGCAGGTAATGTTATATGTTAGTACTAAGAAGTAGGATCACACAGCGAATGAGCTAGTTATACCTATGCTCACCATGTTTTGGACGTGAGCTAGCCAGTGACCCAGTAAAGCCAACACCCATTACTTGTAGACCTGAACATATTCACACTGATTTACTTCAATTTGCATAATGGACAGATGATGCTGAGTGGTAACTGCAAACTCTTGTGCAAAACGGCCCACATACCTGGTCCAGAAAGCTTGAGGGCGCGGTTGAACGCGGCCAATGCCATATCCTCTGCGGCCTGCTTGCTGGTGAACTGCAAGGGCATCTGAACATTGAAGCATTATCAGTACGACAGTACGTTTGCACGGACGGTACCAGCTTCTGAACAATCCACCGAATTGGCTCACGCGCTCAACGCGTGTTCACAAGATGGTTCGAAACAAGTTCAAATTCGGGATTACTCCGGGGAGGGGGGGGGGCGGGGAGCCGAGGAATTCGGGAGCTAGCGCGGTTACCTTGCCGAGCAGCTGCGCCATGGAGGCCCTGGAGTAGGGCACGACGACCTCGAGGACGGTGCCGGACGCGCCGGGCACGGACAGCAACCAGCCGAGCGCCTGCGGCGAATGCGCGCTTGCTTATTCGAGGCGTCAAACAGTACTATATCGGATCGAATCTGCCGCGGCTATGGACAGAATCACGGCTCAGGCGGCGCGGAAGTGGGAGGCAGCGGAGAAGGGGAGAAGGGGGTTACCTGCGAGGCTCCGCCGGCGAGGTAGATGACGGCCTGGACGCGAGAGGAGTGGATGGCCTCTACCACCGCGCGGACCCAGCTCTCCATCGCGCGGTTCGGCCGGTGGCGCAGCGCAGCCGCGAGAAGCTACCAGACGACGGAGGAATTTGTCCGGTTCCCGTTACGCCTCTTGTTGATCGGTCTGCCGGTGGGACGATTTTGCCCCTGGGCCCATTTGTCAGATTAAGGGAGAGATCGAGGACTCCAGACCGATCGATAAAGCATTCCAGCCCCCGAGCGGGTCGCGGCGACGAGAAGACGGAACTGCTCCGAGCGCCGCCACCATCTCGCCACTGCGCCCTCGCCCTGCAGTCCGCCTTCCTGAAATTCGCCGCCTTGTCCGTACACCGACATCCGCCGCTGCCCTCCTCTCTCCAGGGCTTCCGGCGGCCATGGCCGGCGGCGACGGTGAGGCAGCAAACCCTAAGCGCCACCATCCCCGGCACAGACGCCCCCGTTCTGTCCTATATACGGCATCTCCCTTACACCGTTCCCCCTCTCTCCCCTCTGCAGGCGATCGCGCCCGCGCTCCGAAGCGGCACAAGTCCTCGGCGCCGCCGAAGTCGATTGACGAGACCGCCGAGCTGGACTACGCCGATGACGTCGATGACGACGTCCGCGATGGTACCGGGCGCTCGATTCCGCCCTAAAACCGCCCTTCCCAATCTGTAAGGCTTTGCACGAGACATTGAACTGATTGGGGATTCTTTTTTGTGGGGGGCAACTTTGATTCTGTGCAGCCGATAGGGAGGTGAAGAAGAGGGACTTCACCAAGCTGGAGCTGAAGCCGGATCACGCGAACAGGCCGCTCTGGGCCTGCGCCGATGGCCGCATCTTCCTCGAGACGTTCTCGCCCCTATACAAACAGGCCTACGATTTCTTGATCGCCATTGCGGAGCCTGTTTGCAGGTCAACTTCAATCACCTTTAGCCTCAACCTTAGTACCTTATTGCATAGTCGTTTTGAACTTCTCTGAGATTGAAATTGCATCCACCAAGTGGAGTTCTGCCCAAATCTCAATATCTCAATTGTTTTTAGTGTTTTTTTATGGCTTATCTAAGGTTCAGATTGTGCACAGGCACAAAGCCGAGCCTTTTAGCTACACAAAACAAACCGCCTCACTTCTCATGTTTAGCATTTTGTCATGCAAATTTCCTGCAATATTCATGGGGTTCCATCTAGGTGGTTGATTTCCCAAAAAATTAGCATGCTTTCACCGAAGCCAGGTTCAATTAGGCTTGTTTTTGTTGTGCATTGAAACAGAAGTTGAATTTAGTTATATTATCTTCATTTAGAGCTGTGGGGATCATATCATCTTCTGAGGATTTCACTGCTTGATCTTTTAGGGGCTTTCGTACTGCCATGTGATTGCTCAACTTGATTTTCTGTGAACTACTTGGATATAATTTTTTTGGAATAGGTTGGATTTGGATCTAGTTGTTTGGAATTTGAGGGAAAAACCAATGGTTTATAATGGAACTAACCATGTATTACTTGAAAATGGTGAGCTCAGCTATGTGATAGGCATATCATTGTGCCATTAAATTGTTTGAATAGATTAATATGCACCATGTGGCTATGTAGAACCTAGAATGTATACTGACATATATAAGTTGCAACCATGTTGATGTCCCCAGCATGACTTCAGTAGAGCATAACCAGTCCCTTGTTACTTTAGAACTAAATTCTAGCCTTCTAGGGTTCTTTAGTTTGAGGGATGGGATGGTGGGTTAAGGAGATTATTAGTCCCTTTTTTCTCTTTGTAAGTAAGATGGGACTGAGTTTGACCTGAAGTCTTTCTCCAAAACAAAATGATGCCTATACTCCAATGGAAGAGATGGTCAAATTGATCGTCTATTTGATTTGAATCTTTTTTGAAATATATGTGCATGGTTGATTACCTGAAATGTATTACTTTGTCGAAGGGTTTCTGATTTTTCGTTTAAATTATTTGATTTTGACCTTTGGTGGTGCAGGCCAGAATCCATGCACGAGTACAATCTAACACCCCACTCGTTATATGCTGCGGTCTCAGTTGGGCTTGAGACTAGCACTATAATCAGTGTCATGAGCAAGCTCTCCAAGACTAAATTGCCTCGTGAAATAATTGATTTTATCCATGCATCAACTGCCAATTATGGCAAAGTGAAGCTTGTTCTGAAGAAGAATCGATATTTTGTCGAGTCTCCATTCCCTGAGGTCATATCATACTTCTGTGATTCAAAAATGTTATTTTTTGTCTATTATTTTCTATTTATATGAGCTAATATTTCATCTCCAGGTTTTGAAGACCCTTCTGAAAGATGATATCATTTGCAGAGCACGGATATCTCCTGAGGTTGTTCATCTGTTTTATGCACTTGAATAGAACTCCTATGGCAATATACTAATAGCAAAGTCATGCCTTCCTACTCATTATCTTATGCAAGCCCTAGTCTGGTGTAATTACGTTGTCTGCATGGAACCATCGTGTAACTTCTATACATGCAAGCTGATTTCTATATTGTTACCTAAGTCCATTCTATTTTATCCAGGATTCCGTTGGGGCACCTTCATTTACTATTAGCAAAACAGCTGGTGAAATGGCTAGTGGCCATGAGGACTTATTAGATGGAATGGAACTGGCTGCTGCAACTGAAGACAAGGAAACACATTCTTTTGAAATTGATCCTTCTCAGGTTATGTATTTACTTCAAGTATAATCTCATGAAAAATTTTCAATGATGGAGACTGATGTTTAATTCATGTCATGCAGGTTGAGAATGTGAAGCAGCGTTGCTTGCCAAATGCACTGAACTTCCCCATGCTGGAGGAGTATGATTTTAGAAACGACACAGTAAGTTCTTTGCATATCAAGAGACATGCATAATTGTTGGTCCATATAATCATATTGTCCATGCAATTGGTCTGTATTGAACCAGAGAAAATCACAATGGGGGCTGACCCAACTTTGCTTCTTCAAATTTTGCAAAAACAATTTTTACCTTTGCACCCATGGAATTTCTCCCATCACTTCTGCTATACAAGACATTGTACATACCAATTCAATGGTGGCTAGTTTTTTTTTTGCTACACCAAACATAAATGCTATAACAAAACAAAAACTTGTAACGCAATAGCAGAGTTCATTTACTGTACAGTGTTATCTCTAAACATTGCACAGTGATGTATTAATAGAGAAGATCCAACTTCATATATATGAATAATGAAAAGTAAGCTTTTAGATTGCACAATCACAGATGTTCAGGCTGAGTTTGGTGGCACTGAAAACAACTAACATGTTTTCTGATGTATATAGTGCAGCTAAATATATTATTCTAAAAAAGGCAGTCAAATATTGAAAGAAAAGAATGATTAGAAATCTGGAGCATGGGAACACATCTTTAGGAGCCCAGCAGAATGAGCATATATACCTCAGAAATGAGTTCCAGGTCAAAGTCAATTGATATTTTTGGTACATTACATGACAACTCTCATTAGTGTATAACGTAAAAAACTCTCATTAATGCGCAAAGCCTTTTTTTAATTAAATCCATATATAGGAGTAAGAGAAAAACAGTTCATCAAGCTTGCTTAGAGCATTTTCTGTATTTTAGCATTTCGTGTTTGGTAAAATTTGTATATCCAACACAGCACAACTAGATAAAACATTGCTGATCCTATTTCCGTTGGAAAACTGTGGTATTCTTAAGAATCAAAATATATCTACTTCTTATGTTAGTAGGCACCTTACAGTATTACCATTTTGTGGTTTGGCAGCTGTTTAGGGGCATGATCATGTACATATATTTGCTACATTACTGAGAATTAAAATCTGATATCTTAATTGTAGGTGAATCCAGATTTGGAGATGGAATTAAAGCCCCAGGCACGCCCAAGGCCATATCAAGAAAAGAGCCTCAGCAAGATGTTTGGGAATGGTAACTTTATTATACATTTTGCATGTGAATATTGAATTTGTACATTTGAACAACTGGTAAATAACTGCAAACCGATACAAGTTTGGGCATGTTAATTTTCAAATGATTTAGTCTTTAAATATGTTGTTTCCTTGCCTTTTTACCTAATCACATACTGATTTCTGGATCTAAAGACTGAACGTCTAGTGTTTTACAGTAATAATAAAATTAGAATATCCTACTAAAAATGTTGTCAGTATTGTTTGAAGTATAGGAACTAAAGGGGTGTGGTGGGGAACTGTGTTTACCAAGAGTGAAAACTAAAATTGCTAGTTGCAGTACCTTGCTTGTGTTGTTAGTTAGCAATTTACCTTCATTTGCATTCACTTCACATTTCCATTAACTTACACGGACTTAACAGACTATATGCTTCTTTTCTTATTGGATATTTCTTTTATGATTTTGCAGGCAGAGCAAGGTCAGGCATTATTGTGTTACCTTGTGGTGCTGGCAAGTCCTTGGTTGGTGTATCTGCTGCATGTCGTATCAAGAAGAGTTGTCTATGTTTGGCCACAAATGCTGTATCAGTTGATCAATGGGCATTTCAGTTCAAGCTTTGGTCAACTATAAAAGATGAACATATCAGCCGTTTTACATCAGATAACAAGGAGAAATTCCGGGGAATGGCCGGTGTAGTTGTGACTACATATAACATGGTTGCATTTGGAGGTAAACGGTCTGAAGACTCAGAGAAGATAATTGAAGAAATTCGAAATAGGGAGTGGGGCTTGCTCCTAATGGATGAGGTGGGATATCCATTAGTTGATATTTGAGGTGTTTAATCTGAGGTATTTGAGGTCTTCATACATGTCCGTTTTCTATTTTTTTATTTGTGTTTGCAGGTCCATGTTGTTCCTGCACATATGTTCAGAAAGGTCATCAGCATTACGAAATCTCACTGCAAGCTTGGTCTTACTGGTCAGTTTTGATTTTATATCTCTATGTGATTTTACCATTCACTTTTATATAGGTATTCTAAGTAACTCGGATTACTGTAATTGCAGCTACACTTGTGAGAGAGGATGAACGCATCACTGATTTAAATTTTCTTATTGGACCAAAGCTGTATGAAGCAAACTGGTTGGATTTAGTGAAAGGTGGATTTATCGCAAATGTGCAGTGTGCAGAAGTTTGGTGTCCCATGACCAAAGAGTTCTTTGCTGAGTATTTGAAAAAAGAAAATTCAAAGAAGAAGCAGGTGAATCTTTATTGAAGTTCCTCAGTCTGCCTTTTTCAGATTAAGATTCATGTCTTTATTTTTGCAATATAAAGTCCACATGTTGCAATTTCTAGTATAGCTTTTTGTGCTACTCCTTCCATTTCAGAATGTAATATGTTTTGGTATTGTTATAAGTCAAAACTTCTTTAAATTTGACTTGTTCATAAAAAGCTAAAGATGTAGCAATATTTTCAACACCAAACAAATAATATTATAAAATTATATTCAATGGGTTGATTTAATGAAATTAATTTGGCATTGTAGATGTTACATTTTTCTATAAACTTCGTCAAACTTGGAGAAGTTTGACTTGGGAGAAAACCAAATCATCTTACATTCTGAAACAGAGGAAGTACCTAATTCACCCTTTAGTTTTATGTGATGGTTATAACAAACTAACTCAGCAATCAACATAAAATGTTCTTTATACTCCTACAAGAAAATGTGGTTTTCTTGTGCTTTGGACATACCAGACATATGAATTTATTGATCAATGTGCTTCTTTCTCAAATCTCGTCATCTTCGAGGATTGCACTAACCCTGACTTATCAGGTACTCTATGCGATGAACCCAAACAAATTCAGGGCTTGCGAGTTTCTAATTCGATTCCATGAGCAACAACGTGGGGACAAGATAATTGTGTTTGCTGATAATCTATTTGCACTGACTAGCTACGCAATGAAGCTCCGTAAACCAATGATTTATGGTTCCACAAGGTGATTCTCATTTTATACAGATGTTTATGTGTTCCATATATGCTTATATCTGCTTGAAATATTCAGCCATGTTGAGAGGACGAGAATTCTGCATCAATTCAAGAACAGCTCAGATGTCAATACTATTTTCCTTTCAAAGGTGCAGTTACTGACATTCTGATTCAAAACATACATGTGTAAAATCAACCATCATCATCTTAACTGCATATCTACTGTCACTTAGGTGGGTGATAACTCGATTGATATTCCAGAAGCAAATGTGATTATACAAATTTCATCTCATGCTGGTTCACGGCGTCAAGAAGCTCAACGGTTGGGACGTATTCTCAGGGCGAAGGTAAAATTGGTTGAAGCAGATTAGTTCATGGAACAGAATGATGTTGCAATGATACTTTCTCTTTGTATCTAAAATTCATCATAAATGTTAATGTTTTTATACAGTAAGAATTACTGAGAAAATGCATGATGGATCAAACCAATATTGTTCATATATAATTCTGGCTGAAGATATCAAGCATGCTCATATTTACTTATATGTTTTTAAAGTTTGTTCCAATATGTGACAATTCAATTTGATTTTAGTATATATATAATAATTTATTATCATGCTGTAACTACAGCTCTGGAATCTGAAAGAATAGTTTTGTGTAAAGTAGTTGCAGTATGTTATATGCTAGTTATGACTAAGGAATTACATGTGTCCAATCAGATGATAAAAATGACGGGAACATTAGATCTCAAACTGCTGCAGTCGTGTTCTAAGATAGTGCTTTCTATTGAAATGTCATTGGATCTTGATAACTACTGTGGCATCAGGGTAAGCATCAAGACAGGATGGCTGGTGGAAAAGAAGAATACAATGCTTTCTTCTACTCTCTTGTATCGACTGACACTCAGGTGAGTCTCACCACTGTCTCTTTTGGCATATCAATTTTCTTGTTTGTGAAATCCACCAACAATGGCGATATGTCAAATTCAAAACTGTATATGACCATGACCTTTTCTTTATTGTTCATGCAGGAGATGTACTACTCAACTAAAAGGCAACAATTTCTTATTGACCAGGGATATAGCTTCAAGGTTTTACTTTGCGAGCTTCTAAATGTTGAAAAAGATTGATCATTTGGCTTGATTCCTACTGAAATATTTCATTTACCAGGTGATCACCAGCTTGCCGCCGCCTGAAGAATTACCTAACCTGAAATATTACACACTTAATGAACAGCTTGAACTTTTGGCACAAGTAGGTGTTTTCTGTACCTGTTGTTTGTAAGCTGTTGCTGCTTTATTATTGTGCAAGCTTGCCTGTAAGCTCACTTCACCACTTAAAACAGTCGCTGAGTGCAAGGGATGACATGATTGGCATTGAGCACTTGGAAGAAGATTCTGATGGCAAGGCTCTTATGAAAGCACGGCGATCTGCTGGATCAATGAGTGCCTTTTCTGGATCGGGGGGAATGGTCTACATGGAGTACAGGTGCTGCTTCTCTCCGCCTATATTTCATTTTTTATGTTAATTATTTGATTTCGTTATTCTATTTACTCAATGCTAACCTGTGAGCTCTTCTCATCCAGCACTGGTAAGGGGAAGACTGGAGCTTCCAAGAAACCGAAGGACCCTTCAAAGAGGCATTATCTGTTTAAGAAGCGTTATCAATGATCTTGATAAGTGGTGTTGTTTCCTTCCTTTGCCTATCGCCTCTGCAAAAAAACCTGAATACGAGTTACCTGGTTGAAAAGCTGAAAACCGAATGGTTAAGGAATTCCAATGGTTAATGTGGAGTGGGAGCTTGTTTTAGCATGATTTGATTCCGATTATCGCATCGGCCAACTTTTTTATTAGAACTTGCCGAGAAATTAGCATCAACATCCTACGGCAAGAAGCATTTATTTGGTCGCACGCACTTGTGATTGCTAATGAGAAGAAAACTTAGGCGGTCCTGAAGATGTAAGTACTATTGATGCAAATACTTCTGTAAGGCATATAGTTATTTTCCGGACGTGAACGCATTGTGTCCTTTTTTATATTTCAAATTTTAATTATATATAGATATCAGTGATAATTGCACCAGAATTATGCTGATGAGATGCAGGTTGCTACGCACAAATAGTCTGATGAAATGCAGGTGTTATTTCTGCATCATCGTCCGTTCAACAATTTCTTGTTGCTCTTTTTAAAATACTAGTAAATATGTCTTTGTTTTGTAATAGAAAAAACACGAGAAAAAATTAAAGAAAAGAGAAAAACTCGCTCGATTATATTAGGGTGAGATAGAAACATTGAAGGAGAGAGGATGGTTGTTCAACGAAAGAGGGAGGTGGAGGCATTCGGCACCCTCCCTCATTGCTTGTGGTACTTGCCTCGTAAATATATTGTGGTACTTGCCTCATGAGAGTATTGTGGTACCTATGTCATCTTGTTAGAGCCAGTCTATGTAACGATGAATCATATACTGTCACTCTGTCATTTTCTTATGTTTCCTCTCCTACAACTGACAATTTTCTTATCTTTCTCTTTTTCTTGACGTAGATGCTTAGTTTCTGGGTGTTTTTAGATTTTCAAAATTGGGAATATGGGAATAGAAAACTACGATCAGACATGATGAGTTCTTCTACATGTTTTTTTAAAAAATGAGAAAAAAATTCCCCTCAACGAAAATAGAGAAATCACGATCAACACGTAGGACGGACAAGACCTGTTGCCTCCTTGGGGTTCCCTTTAAAAAAAGAAAAAAATAAAACCAGTAGAATCTACAGGCTCAAGTTACTTGTAGAGTCTCGTGTGACAAACGTCACATCGACGAGACCCGTTCTAGTGCCTGTCGAGGACCATGAGGATGGACTCGAAGTCCTCTGTTTCATAAGTAATGGCGAGCGTGTTGTTGCTACACATGAACCCGAAACTTGTTTATTTTCTTTCGTAGCTGACGAAATACCAGCACACACAGGTACATTATCGGTACCACGAACCAGCATCTCCACCACAGCATACACCATGCAACACCCGCACAGCACGTCCATTGGCCCATCCGACCGATGTCACTGCCTCTATTCCAATGTCCCCGCCGCTCTCCTCGACGACCACTGCCCTCATGGGCCCATGGCCTCGCCTGATCTGCACTCGCGCCAGCATCGGTGGAAGCAGGGCGTGGTCATTGTTACTGTCTAGAACAAGTGTCTCTGTGGTGTTCTGTGTTACACGGTTTCTTGAACGTCACTGGCGATGTCCAGTACTAATATAACTTCGGTGTTTGCTTCTAGCAACACAACAACATGTATTCTGGTCATCACCTTCTACTTTTTTTCATCACCACCAATAAAGAGTGGGAGAGATAACCAGCTGGACTAATGAAAGGAATTAAGCTGTACTTATAGATGGCCAAATGGGTGCATGGCAGGGCACGACCCAGGGCCGGTTGAGGCACGGCTCCTGTAGCGGGCCGTGCCGTGCCGACCTACGTGTCGCGTCCCCAGCCCAAACACGGCCCACGTCTGATCGGGCCCATGCCATGCCGACACGGGCACGCTTAAGGTCCATGTGCCGAAAATCGGCGCAAGGGCCAAAACCTCTCCCCCATGCCCCAGCCGAGTATCGATGCCACCGTCGGGCGTCGGGTCTTCGTCCTTCCCTCTGCCCTCCGCGATCACGTTGGTGCCGCCTCCGCCCCGCCCTCCGCGTTGGCGCCGCCTTCTCCGCCCTCCGCGCCTCGCGCCGCCTCCACCCTCTGTCCTCATCGTCGAGCCCTCCGCGTCGTGCCACCGACCTCTGCGCCGCCAATCTTCGCGCCGACGATCTCCCCGCTCCCGATCTCTGCGCTGCCGACCTTCGTGCCGCCGATCTCCATGTCGCCAACCTCCTCGTTGTCGATCTCCGCCGCCGCCACTGCTGTCGCCGCCTCCCTAAACCCTAACCCTAGCACGGGCGCATGCATCATGATTCTCGATGTGTCGTGTCGGCTCGTGGGCCGTGCCGTGCCCGGGTCGGCATGCACAGGAGTTGTGTCGTGCCATGCCGACCCACGGGCTCGCCCGGCAGCCCAAGCATGGCACTACCCGTTGGCCCACCTCCATTCGTGTCGTGTTGTGCCATGCCCATGCCGGCCCACGATGGCCCGGGCCATCTGGCCATGTATAGATGTGCTCCATTTGAGGTTTCGCTGGTGGGAAGTTTCCAGTAATCCCATGTCCTAATAAGCTACAAGCTTGCAACTAACCGAAAACCATCACACTATCACAGGTACAAAAACGCTTGCAAGAGTCATCGGGTCGCTGTCGTGGCGCCATCGACTCCGCCACCACTTGTGGGGTCGACCACATGCTTCGAACCCGACCTCAGCTCCAACTGTTGCATATCGCTCCTAAACCCAAACTCCAGCCTCTGTCTCCTACGCCACCGACACCGCTCCTCACATGTGCACCCCAAATCAAGTTACAAAAATGATCCAACAAAAACACACCATACAAACCCAGCACACATAGATAGACATGTCACCAAACCGAAGGTCTGGAGCGGCCGACGGGAAGGAACTATGCCAAACGGAAGCGCAACAGGATACGGATGGAAGGATGTGCGCAGCAAGCGACGCCGCACAGACCAAGAGAGAAGCCGGATCAATGCCCATGGCCGAGTCAGACGATGTGCTTAAGACCGCGACGGCGGACGAAACCTACCGGCAGAAACACTATCAATCCGAGACGTACACGTGCCGCATGTAGGAGCGGGAGATGGATGATGCTCGCGGGACACATGCGGACAAAATACGAAGATGACCAACGATGGACAAAAAGGAGGATAAGTACATAATTGTCAACGGGTGGTCGATCAGTCCTCCAAGGGGGCTACTCGAAGAGGTGAAAGAGTGGTTGGGGTGTCTACCGAAAGGATACGATGGTCGACTCAGAGACAATGCAAGCCAAGGATTTTAGACAGGTTTGTCCCTCTCAGAGGATAATAAGCCTATGTCATGTGTTCTTTGTTGAGGTTGTGTATAAATCAGAGTACAATGGTGTGAGTTCTTGAGGCTCTAGAGATTGGATCTGGCCTCCAAAAAATCTATCCCCCTTACCCGCGTGACTTTCCCTCCCTTTTATAGCTCAAGGAGGGCAGTTATAAGAGAACTTAAGGGTCAAAAAAGCTAAAAGTAAAAGCTAAAAAGCAAATACAAACATCATCTGAAAAGTACATAAAGATCTCCTGGGTCATGCACACCGTGGGTATCTCATGTTCCATCTTGCATTGGGATCCGTTCTCCACAGGTACCTTCTCCGCAGTCCTATCGAGTGACATCATCTTCTGCCGGATTGTCCCCTTCTTTGTCTTCTATGCGATCCTTGCGAAGCAAGCCTTTTTCCCGAGAAGATCTGGGGTCAGCCTAATGAGTCGAAATCGGGATAGAACGCTAAAGTCGTAACAGAGCGAAGGTCAGGACGACCGACCCTAGAAAGAGGTTGGGCTTTTAACCCCTCCCAAGGACTACCAGTCCGAATTCAGTTGATCTTAATTTGATTGTAGGTGATACCCCACAATAATGATCTCTAATTTTTATAATAGATAAAGCTTTTCTATTTTTTTTAGCACAAATATGTTTTGAATGAACCGGTTTAAAACAGATTTGACCAGATTATTATAGTGGATTATCTACATAGATATAAATTATTTTTTTATAACTAAACTTCACAAATATAGCTCGTAGCAAAGGATCAAGCAATTTAGAGAAAACCTATTTTCAAAAGACATCGAGCAAATAATTCATGATAATAATTCAGTGAATTAGCCAAAAATAACACGAGGTCCAGTTACCCCTTTTAATGGTATAATTTTCTATCCTTGTGAATGAAGGCACTACTTGAACTTTATGGAAAATTTCTTACTAGAACTAAATACACTCTTGATCCTAAAATGTGATTCGATAGGAGGTATGTCGAGATAAAATGTGATTCGATAGAAGGTCAGTCTAGATTAGTAGCAATAACCTGTATACTATTTCGCACGTATTAGGTTAGGTTTTTATATTGATATATACTGTTCCGTTATATTTTAGGATATGTGAAGTAAATCCGAACCATAAATTCATTTTTTTCAGAAAAAAATACGTAACCCGTTCCCGTTTGAGGTTTCATAATAGTCCTTCTAAAAAAATTATTTGAGGTTTCATAATAGTCATTTCTAAAAAATTTAATTCCCAATATAGCATCTTCCATCCAACAGAATTTTTAAAATCTGGTTTTCTTTAAATTTAAAATTACTTTGGGCATGATTTCTGCGGCGTTGTAGGATGCGGTGGCGGGGGAGGATGCGGCGGTGAGAAGGAAAAGGAGGGGGAGGAACGCAGCGGCGTCGGTACGAGGAGGCGACGGGAAAAGGCTGCGACAGTGGAAGATGTGGCGGCCGTGTACGAGGAGGGGCGGCAGTGGTAGAGGAGGCGGGGAGGATGCGGCGGCGGGGACGAGCAAGGCCAGGCATGTGATAACAAAAACGCGCGTGTGGGAAAAAGCGCAATGACGCAAAACGATATTGGACGCCACACTCGATTAGCTATTTGTGAAGAACAAAAATGATAAAAAAAAGAATCAATTTTTTAGTGAGATAGACAATCTATTAGAAGATAAATTTTGTTCAAATTAATTAAAAATAAAGATTTTAGAGGATATTGAAAAACTGTTGTATATGCTCTAGCGACCTAACGAGCCTTCATGTCGCAAATATATCCGAACCGAGATTCAAAATTTCAAAATAATAAGACAAAGAGCCAGGATCTGCATCAATCAGAGCCGCACGTCCACCCCTACAAGCCGTCCCGTGGCCGTGGTCGCGAGGCCGTGTGTGAGGCAGCGAGCCAGCCAGCCAAGGCACTCTCGATTTCTTCCTGCTCCAGCGCCCAAAGCCCGGCGCAAATCACAACCTTATTTCCTCCTCTCCCCCTCCCTCCCTCTTCGTCCCTCCTCCCCCGCCCCCGCCGCGATCGAGACGGCGGCGAAACCAACACCAGAAACCGAGGGGGATCCGCCGCGGCTCCGCCCTAACCCGCCCCTTCTCGAATCCACGCATCCGCCCTAAATCCCCTTGCTCCCCCGGCGCGCCGCCAGCCCGCCCCGCGAGCCCCCGATGGATTTGGATCTGTGGATCTCCAAGGTGAAGGAGGGCCAGCACCTCGCCGAGCACGAGCTCCAGTCCCTCTGCGAATACGTGAGCTTCCCCTATCCCCGATTGGTTCGGTTAGGGTTTTTGCCAGCCCCGTGCTCTCGCGCGGCGGCGGCGGCGCGGTGCGGTTGCTAGGGTTCGTTGATAGGGGGCGGATGCGGGGAAACTGTTTGCCTTTTGCTGTCCCCACTGAACTTGAGTTTGTATTGGTATATGGGGTCACATGTAACCGCGGTTGATTTTTCGCTGATCCTTCCAGGTGAAGGAGATCCTCATCGAGGAGTCCAACGTGCAGCCAGTGAACAGCCCGGTGACCGTGTGCGGAGATATCCATGGGCAGTTCCATGACCTGATGAAGCTCTTTGCGACTGGGGGGCATGTGCCCGAGACGAATTATATTTTCATGGTGTGGCTTCTGGAGCATTTTGTGTTTGTGTGTGTGTGAGCTGGTTGGTTGAGATGGTTCTGGATGGTGCTGTGTTCCTGAATTCAGCTGTGCTTCACGTGCAGGGTGATTTTGTAGACCGTGGCTTCAACAGTCTGGAGGTTTTCACCATTCTTTTGCTACTAAAAGCGAGGTATGTCTACCTTTTTGTTTGGGATCGTGAATGGTCTGTTTGTTTGTTCGAAAGCTTTGACCTTTCTGGCGCCTAGCTGCATCTGCTTCACTGTTCCGTTTGGTATTACAGTACTTCGATGGAATGTATGGGGTCGATGTGTTGTTTTATACTTCTATATGATCCTGTTTTCATGTTGTTAAAAATGTGTTTATAATTCTGATACAAATAGCGCCCAGGAGTTGAACTGAAATGCTGAATAGTTTTAGGCTGACCACACACTGTGATCTAACTGTGGCTCGTGCATTTGAGTCTAGTTGGCTGAATTTTGAAATTGGCATTCATATTGTTGTTTTCACAACTTGGACTGCTAATTTGAGTAGAATGGTTACATCTCATCATTTTTTGCAACAAATTTGCACTGTTAAGTAGTGAACAATTCCTGTAAGTCTCCCTAGTCGTTGCTGGTTTCATTTATTCTTGGTTGCTTTCTTCTCTCGAGGATTCTGGTATAGCTTTTACCCAAGTGTCACTGTCTGTGGCTCATTCTTGTTATTGGGTTTCCTGACTGTAATTAGGTATCCTGCACACATAACGCTTCTGCGCGGAAATCATGAAAGCAGACAGTTGACACAGGTATGTCCTGGTATGGAGAATGTTTTCATTTGTTATCCAATTGATTTTTTTTGAGATTTTGAGATACTTATGTTGCACAAGTGTTGTATCTCAACTGCTATGATGATTTATATGCTGTGTCTCAACTGTTGCAGCCAAAGGTCCTGTTTTTAGTTGACTGTTGGCGTGATGTATGCTTGTATCAAACATTTGTAGGTTTTGTATTAATTATCTATGAGTATACCATGCATCGGACATAAATATGCATAGGTCCATTACATACTGTTTTGTTTCTGGATGAGATGTATTATCTCGTATTGCTTTTCTGCCTGAGCAATATCAAATAATCCAGTCACTATATCTATCAATTTACCTTGGTTTCATGTTCGTTTCAGTGTATGCACATTTGGACTGAAAACACACATACATGTTGCGTACAAGTGTATCTATGGTTCATAATTAACATCGTATGATGAGCAACCTGTGTTGTCATCCTTAGATTTTGTTTAGTGGGTTGGCCTATCTGTTTTTTACATGGTTCCTTACCGTTTTCTTTATTTGTACAGTTCATCCGCTTGACTGACTTTATGCTCATATATATACACTGCACATGTATTTGGTGCTTATCATGCAGTAACGCTTAGTATTTTCTGATTTTAGGTGTATGGTTTCTATGATGAGTGCCAGAGGAAGTATGGGAATGCGAATGCATGGCGGTATTGCACCGATGTTTTTGATTACCTTACTCTTTCTGCAATCATTAATGGCACAGTAAGTTTATGTGGACAGTTTGTAAGTTGTGGGTTTATAATTTTTGTGCTAAATCATCATTAAACCATATGTTAAAAATGCAGGTCCTTTGTGTTCATGGTGGTCTTTCTCCTGATGTGCGCACCGTTGATCAGGTTTGCTGAACTTCTTTTCTTGAAGTTTCATAAGCGTCATTAAGTCTAGGCATTGTTTATGAAACTCTAATTAAATGTAATACTTCCCACTATTGATTTTGAGTTACTGTACTGCACCTTGTCAATGCAACAATTAGGTCTGGCACCAAGTTGAAAAGTATTAGATAATTCTGCCTTTTAAGTATGGATATCTTCAACTGATCAAGTGACATTCATTGAAACTTTTGAAAGGGTAAACAACAACTGGGTGTTGGCATTTTAGACAAGGGTTAGATAATTTGTTGACTACTGTATATGCTATTTTCAGTGACACGTGTGTCTCCGACCCATCCTTTTTTTAAAATGATTGTGCTAACTTAGTTGTGATATAGTACTTCTCTTTGGCATTAAAACATACATTATCTCTGACTCTGTACTATTAGAAATTGATTTGTTCATAACTTTGCATGCTCACAATATTTTAAGAACACATGGTTCTGCGATTTGTCTTTTCTTGAGATTTACTGTTGTCAGATGAGATTAAGAGTTGTCTTGAGGCAATATTACAATGAAATTAATCATGTGATTGAATATCCTTGTTGATTCTGTTTACCAGATTCGGACGATTGATCGCAATTGTGAAATTCCCCATGAAGGTCCTTTCTGTGATCTAATGTGGAGTGACCCTGAAGAAATAGAGACATGGGCTGTTAGCCCTCGTGGAGCAGGTTGGCTTTTTGGATCACGAGTGACAGCTGAGGTATGTGTACAGTTATTTAATGATTTCTTACTCTCTTTTTTGAGAGAATGTGTACAGTCACTATATTCTGGATCATCTGTTCATTGTTTCCTTGTAAATGTTTTTCATCTACCTTTTGCAGTTCAACCATATTAACAATCTCGATCTAGTTTGCCGGGCTCACCAGCTGGTTCAGGAAGGTTTAAAGTACATGTTTCAGGACAAAGGCCTTGTAACTGTAAGTTTCTGTCCACGTCGGTCCAGATAATCATAACATTGTATTGTAGTAGCTTGAATTTCTTTTTTCAATGCTGCCATATTCTTTTTTCCAGGTGTGGTCTGCGCCTAATTATTGCTACAGATGTGGAAATGTTGCTTCTATACTAAGCTTCAGTGAGACAATGGTATGTTGTGCCGCTGTGGTGGAATCATTATGTAATTGCATTAAACTTCATATACTAGGATTTGCTAGTGCACGCACAATACAGAGATGAAACAGTGCTAGGCACCCAGCTGCTTTTGTGTACTCAATAATAAAAAATGACATGCCATGTTTGATGTTTCCCATAATCTACTTGGTAATGAATTAATGACACAGAGCTCTTTGGTTTGACTAGATTGGGAAAGACTTAAGTTGGACTCAAAAGCAACGAGCAGATTCGTTTCTAGTTGTCTAACTGTGGCCACCTTCAATAAACCATTCTCTTGCCTCAGTTAGGGAATAGAAGTTCCAATTGAAACTTATCTACAAGTACTGGAAAATTCTTGCTACTACTGTGAAATTGATATCTGATCTGCGGTCTGACCTTTGCGTTAGTTGATCTGAATATGTTAATGAATATTGTTTTACAAATACTACCTGGAAGTATCTGATTTGTTTCAAGGCTCTGATCTTTTATATCCTTTGTCCAAAACGTCAGGAAAGAGAGGTCAAATTCTTCACAGAGACAGAGGAGAATAATCAGATGCGAGGACCGAGGACCGCTGTCCCATATTTCCTCTGACTTCATCAATTGTACAATTTTAGAAGTCATGTTTTTATCTGTAAGGGTTAAAGATGAAGCAGACCTATTTATTGTTGTAGGTCCAGGTCATAGTGCAATCTAATGCGTTTGATTTTTCTGTTCTTTTAACCACATGTACAATAGACCATTTGGGGTGTCATCGCTCCTGTATTCCTTCTGTGGCGTTGTCAAGTTTTGTTTCTGATTTATTTCGGGTCGACACAGTTTGCCACACAGGAGGTTTGGCCCGGTATTGTGATTTATTTGCAGCGACAGCTTCCCACTCACGCGATCAGATATTTTGTTGCAGGCCACGTGACTTAAAGATTTTCATGCGACTTGCCCATAGGTCGTACTATCAGTATGATTATGTAAGATGGACCACTTATTATTCGCACGCGTTTATCCCATTGAGCTTGTTAACAGATGATGAAATAAGTTGCATTTGTGCAAGTCAAATTCATTCTCTACATGATAGTATGGCAGTACATCCTTTAGACTATAAGGACCCTTGAATAGCATGAATAGAAAAAAATACAGGATTTTGATATTTTTGAATAGCAGAATGAAAAAAACAAAGAAATAGAAAAATTACAGGTTTTTGACAGAAATACAAATGTAAAATAGGAATTGCTGTTTTGATAGAGTATAAAATAAGTACTGTTTGATTGGATTGCAGGAAATCGGATGAGAGATTTGATTGCAGAAAATCGGATGAGAGATAAGACTCGGGAATTTTTTCTCTATAGGATTGTTTGTTTCATAAAATTTTCAAAGGATAGTGTCGATGTCATAGATCGACACGTGGGAATCCGAAGGATCCTCTTTTTTGTTCGGTACGGGGAGCGGTGTGTCCTGGTTTAAACTTGCGATGGAAATGAGATAATGCAGATGAGGCGGGAGAAAATCAAGATTGCGGAGACACGGGGGTTTATATAGGTTCGGGCCACCAGCGAGGTGTAATACCCTACTCCTGTTTGATATGTAATATAAGAGATGGAAATACAGAAGGTGGACTTGGGTCTTCTTTTATAGTACAAGGAAACACCACAGTAGTCCTAACTTTTCTTTACTCCACTCCACGTGAGGGAGTGATTTTTATCTTGTCTTGTCGGAGAAGCCATTCCATTCCTGCCCCTTCCTGTTTGTTGTGTCATGATAAGCGGAAAAAGGCGGTCGCCGTGGTAGCCATGCTGCTGACGCGATGATGGCTTGCCTACCTACTTCGACGGGACCTACTGGTCAGTGACCCATCCCGTGGATAGGCACTGGCACCGCGCCTCCTGCGCTCGCACTCTCTCTCCCACGCGGCCGCCCAATGCATTAAACGCGACTGGACAGGGCGTGAGGGGGGCGTGCGCGGAGTGGGTGTGCGACCATACTGCAGTCTCAGTCAAAGACTTTAGGCCTCCTTTGCCTCGTGACAGGCAAAAAGGGGTGATGATGAGAGCAACTGACAGCCGCGCCTCACATCGCATTGAATGCAGGGTGGCAGGCGCTCAGTTCCTCTCTTTTTGAGCATTAAATGGGTTGGTTGGTAGTTGGACTCGCCCCTCTCTCAGAGAGGTGCGGGGTGAGAGATGAGGGTCAGGTAACCCGGTTCCCTCGGCCGGGTCCGGATCACCGGACCCTACCGTTTGGAAGTATGGTGGCCTCCGGACGGCCTTCGGGCCGGCCAGCTTCAGGGCGGCCACGTGACCGCCCGTGGCCGGGAATCGCCTAAGCCACTCAGGGTGTAACTTTGACGCTCTTTGACGGACAAGGGCGTCTTCCTTTTCTCAGATGTCATACCCCTGACATACCCCCGGGCCCATATCACCGACAGATAGGATTGGATAGGATTTAATCTGGATTTAATCTTTTGTTTCAAAAATTTTCATAAAGAAAAATTTATAGGATTGGTATCCTCTAAAATTTCTATGTTTTTCTATAAATCAAAAGGACCTAACTGAAAGCAAATCGAAATAGGAAAGTTTTGGGTAAATTAACCGGGTTGGTACTTGGTATTGCTTTCTCTTTGATAGGACGTATGAGTTCCATTCGAAGCCGAGCGGAAGCCCACTTCCCATTGCCTCCACATCCATCCCCGACCCATCCCGGCGTCCCGTCGTCGGTGCCGCCACCTCGCTTGGAGAGAGGCCGCGAGCTTTGTGGAGACAATGGAGGACAGTGGAGCCACGGGGTGACAGAAAGCTGCTTCCGCCGCCTCCGACGTAGCGCTCGCATTCTTCAGGCTCGGGGCATCGCCTTCCCTGCCGCTCGTGTTTTTTCTGTTCCTGATTCCACGTGAAATTGCTGAAAATTTTACACAGTCCCACATACCACGTTGTGTTAGTTACACAGCAATCCGGTATAGGATGGAGCCGAGCCGAGCATCGTGGGTCGCGGCGGGCGGTGGTGGCAAGCCTTGGTAACTATAGTTGGGTATACTTGATAGTTTGCTTGTTCGCAAAAAAAACACCACATGCCCGGGGCGAGGCGACGCGACCCTCCATTGCGGTCGCGGGCTCGCGGCAACGAAAAGATCCCTCGCGCGCACGTGAGCCATCGCCCGTGCCGTGCCGCTTTTCCAACGGCAGGGAGAAGGCATGCCCTTCCTCGGCCGGTCTCCCTCGTCCACCCGTAACGAACAAAAGAATCTCGCAAGCAGCACGCACGCACGGGCGGGGGTGTAACGAGTGGCGAGCAGTGGGAGTTTGGCACGCAGCCGCCTCGTCGCCGCCCGCGCCGCGCGCACGGTAGAGGCGTAACCGCAGCCGACAGCGACCGCGTGCGGCTGCGTGACTGCGCCGCCCTGGCGTGAATGCGTGTTTCCTGCCTGCCTCGGCCGTCCTCTGCCTGAGGTTGTTTGGCCGGCGCGAGATCATCCCTCACGTGATCTGACATATGTGGTGCTGGTTGGTTGCTGTTGCTGAGCTCCGCTCACTTACCTGTCTGTCAGGTGACTCAGGTCGTGTCGCTCACGACAAGTCAAACACCTTAACAGCATGTGTTAATACCGCTATCCCTACCATCGGTTGCTATTAGATTACGGTTCAAGCATTCCGCAAAGGACTTTCTAAAGTAGAAATATTGTGAGGGGAATAAATGTTCAAAACTCTCGCACCATGCAAACTGAACCGTGTTTCGTAAGTTAATAGTACTAGACGGACATATTCCTCCTTGTATTGATCCGTGGAGGAAGGGCCCGGCATCTTTTGGCACCCTGATTTTTTTTGTCGATACTCATGATCATTCAGGTAGGGGCGGCGGAAGGAAACTATTTCACTGTTCGGCTTGTCTGCTCCCCATGATTTAATTATTCATTAGTCTTTGATTAAAAACGAATTAAAAGCTCGCCAAATTCGCAACTGCCCAAAGTGCACGTATGTTTGACTAGCAACGGATTACTCTGAACGGTAAGCAGTTTAACCCGCTGTTTTCCAGCCTGTAAACAAGAGAGGAAAAACCAGTGATTCCACTGTTCTTACGGAACAGTCACGCCCAGCGAAATATTGGGGATCAGTTATGATGGGAGAAGCAGCCGATAATGCAGCTATCTTCTCGTATGATCCGCTTGTTTGCGCGCAACGATTGAACCATCTGGAACCAGAGGAAAATTATGACAATGGGATGTGCATTGAGCAGCAACCTGGCCTTGTTTGATTGGTGTGATACATTGGGGGTGGCCCTCTTCCTTAGCAAAAATCTTTTCTTCTTTTTTTTCTAAATTCTAATCATGAGTTAGCCACTAACCATATTAACCAAAGATCGATCCTACTTCGGACGCTCTGGTGGTGATAGTTAGAGCAAAATTGGTGGAAATGATTGGGGGAAAAATGCTAACTTACACTATCTTCTTCGATCACGAGGGGATGGTTGTTGCTGCTGCTGCGGTGGCGCCGGCGGTGGGGATTGGCGGCTGCCACTTGGAGACGTCCCCCGTGGCCGGAACTCCTGGTCCGCCATTGCGCGCCTGGGCCGTCCCGGCCGGAAGTCCCCGAGCTCGGCGTCGGAGAACGACGACGAACCGCCGGGCGCGAGCCGGCGCTGGGGCCTCCGCCTCCTCCACCGCCAGCACCGCCGCGCGACGCGGACCGGCGCGCGCGCCACGCAGCAGAGCGCCGCCACGGGCAGGCACGCGCACAGCACGCAGCAAGCCGCCGCGCACTCCGCGAGCGCCGCGTCCCTCCCTCCTCCGGCGTCAGCGGGTGGCGCCGCCGGGGACAGGTCGCGCCCACGCGCGTCCCCTCCCCGCCGCTTCGCCGCCGCCTTCTTCTTCCGAGGCGAGCCGGCTGCGTCCATGCCTTGCTCTTCTCTCTGCCAGTATACTACCTCGCCTCCCTTCCCTCTGCGGCTCTGCCTTTGTCGTGGGGAGATTCGAATGGGTTGGGACGAGCCGTGGTCGCGGGGAGGTCGTGGGATGGGAGGTGGATAGGAGAAACGCCTCCCTTCCCTCTCGCCTCGGTTGCCAATACTCCGCGTTGAAACGAGAAACGCCTCCACGCAAGTTTTCTATCAGTGCAGTGCAGTGTTGTACTGATGCTACTCCTACTTTTTTTAACTGGTCTTGACACTGGTCAGAGATAGAATGGGATTTGTGTCTTTTTAATTGAGCAACCGAAAGCTTGCGTAAGTGATAATAGACTAGATATCTTTTCTCAAAGCAGTCCCATTTTGAAGAATCTCCCTTACTAATTGTCTAATATACCACCTGTCACTTATTTTATACCTTCATATTTTAATAAAGGACACCGTTAAATTTTAACATAACATTTAACCATCCACCTTATTAAAAATATTTATAAAAATATTAGTTATTTTGTTGTAACTTATTTTATTATTGAAAAAATTTAAGTATAACTTATCTTTTAGCAAATTTACATTAAATTTTTAAATATATGATGAATGGTCAAATGTTATTTTAAAAGTTATTTATTAAGAATTGAAAATTGGAGGGAGTATTTTGGTTTGGTCAGTTCATGCCAAACTGTTTGGTATTTCTGCTTGCAGTTGATTGATGATCTGTTATAGCCCAAGGGTATTCGGTCAAAACGCTGTCACCTTTTAGAACGGAACAAGTGTACAACGTATCAGTTGCTATTTGCAGAACCGCATGACGAGTTGACGACTGGCTGCCCACGCTAGGTGCTGCACTTGCCGGCCCCCGGCGCCGGCGCTTGCTTTGCTTTGCATTGCTTTATGGCAGTGTCACAGGGTTATTTCAGGGGGGCAACCTTTTCTTTTCCACATGCAACAAAAGCAGGGTTGCACACTTGCACTACCACACTTCAGAGAAAAGCTGATAGCAACTAGCAACTTGAGCGAACACTTGACATATCATGATATCAAACCTGGCATTCCCGGTTAGAGAATTAGCAACTATAGATAGGAGCGACTGCTACTCAGGCTTCTGAACTGTATTTGAGTTTACTTTTGTTTGTGGTGGATCGGAAACGATTGTAATGTGTCCCGAGTTAATTAATGAAGTCCATTCGGCTCATTTTTCACCTGCTGCTGCTCCTCGTAGCCCCGATCTCGTTGGCGCGCCCACCCCGATCTAACCGTCACAAAGTCGGGAAGCCAGTTGCAGGGGCGTCGCGTGAGGACCCTGACGCTGCCTAGCTAGCTTCCTCAAGCTCGCCTGCCGTCGCCTCTTGCCTAGGTCTCTCGAGAAGGCCGGTGGTGGTGGCGCGGAGAAAGCACACGGCGATGTCCACTCCCCAGTTTCTTTCGCTGTCGTCGCCTTGCTGCTACTAGCTGTCGCTGGCTGAGATGAAGAGGGAGGAAGTGGAAAGGGGGCTGATAAGGGAGCCCCATATTTTTTCCTAATCATTTACATGTGGACCCTGTTTCTAATTTGTGAGTAGGATGCTACATAGTATAGGTGAACCAAGTCAATGTGTAACGTTAGCAAAAAAACACTCTTAAAATTGTTAAGAGAGTCAAATTGCACTATTTTAATAATTGAGAATCAAGATATATCATATATTATGGTTGAAAAAATGAATTAGATTAGATATATATTTTTGAGGAAGTTAAAGTGGACTTATTCCTTCAGATTATTCAGCTGTAAGATCAATTGGGCCTCGTAATGGCCCACGAAAATATCTCTACCAAGGAATAAGTCCACTTACCGCTTCTTAACTTTATGTCGAGTTTGTTTGTCGTTTTTTATCCTCAATACCTGAAATTTTCACCCTAAACTATATAAAACCGTGTAATTTAGGTCCCATGATAGTATTAGAAGTTGGTTTCGCTGACATGACATCCTAGTCAGAAAAAATAAATGGGGCCCACATGTAACAAAGAAAAAAATGTGGGGCCTATCGTGTCAGTGCCCACTTCTTTCTCCTCTTTTCCCCCGCCACGCATGTGAGGTCGACGGCTCGACGACGCTGGGTGCAGGTGATAGCCTTAGATCTGCAAGGGGATGGGCCAGTGGAAAGGATACGACGGTGACAATGCTGCCTCGTTGGTGGCCGGCGATGCCAGGAGCGGCACCACCAGCAAGAGAAGGAGAGGAGGCAGAGGAGGAGAAGGTCTTCCTAGTGCCGAGCCACGGTGTTCCCCCATGGCATGGCCACCGCGAGGCCATCGCTACCCACGGCCAAGAAGGAGGAGTACGACAAGTCGCCGTTCGGCTCGTTGTCTTTGTCGGCCATGGACGACGGCTCGTCGGCTATGATGCCGCCACCGCCCGAGTTCGACATAGGGAATGGTGTGCCGGCCCCGAGGCAGGCGGAGTAGGAGGCTTCGGAGCTAGTGCTCACGCTGACTCCCTCTCCACCGGCAACCACGCGGATTGACGCCAGTTGAGCATATTGAAGTCTCCCAAGCGTTGGTTGCACTTGGGTCGAGCTATCCCCATGGTGCCTACTCTATTTCACTCCTTATCATCGCCATCGCTAGGTAGGCGTACTGTCACTGTGCCCATCGTATTCGTTGTCGCATTCCCCATATCCCCTTTTTGGATTCACTTGATCCTCACAGAGCATCAGCAGCAGAGCCAGCCTGAGATGTCCCAGCCGAGCTCAGGCGCGATCTGGGCGGCGGAGTTGCTGGATCCCTGACGGCGGCGTAGACCCAAGGAGAGAGGGTGTGGGGGTGGAGGCGGTGGTGGCGACGATGGTAGATGATGTAGGGGTTATGGCCCTATCAACCCCGTCTCCTCGGCTATGGCGTTCTGTACAACGAGGAGGCTGGCGGTGGTAGCAGTGAGGAAGTAGACTAGCGTGGTCAGGCCAGCGTCGATGAAGGCGAAGCTCAATAGCAAGCCCATCATTGCATCGTTTGCCGTGCGCTGCCTGCTCCGCATGCTGTCCGATGTTCGCCTCTGGTCCTTGAGCACAGAGATGGTAGTTGGGAGAGCATCGCCGCTCGTGCCCCTTTACCCTCCACCTAGCACCGTCGGTCGTCTCCTGTGCTAACATCGCGTGCATGGTTGGGGAAAAAAGGGAAGAGAAAGAAGTGGGCGATGACATATAGGCCCCACATATTTTTTTCTCACTTACATGTGGGCCCTTTATGTTTTTATTTTTTTTGCTGACTAGGATGCCACGGCAATGAAACCAACTGCTAATACTGCCATGGGACCTAAGTTACACGATTTTATATATTGTAGAGATAAATATTTTTGGTATTAGGGATAATAGATGTCAAACAAACTCAACATAAAGTTGAGGGATGACAAGTGGACCTACTCCCTCTACCGATGATAGCAATCAGGCCTGTGGAGTTTAGATGGGCCTCACTGGATCAACTTCCTAAGTCCGAGCCGAATTACATGTTCTTTCTCAGAATAAGTCTATTTTGTATCTCTTAACTATTGTCCTGATTGAATTGCCTCCCTCAACCTCAATGCCAAGTATAACGTCTTCTCAATCTTCAAAAACTAAAGAAGATTGAGGGGTTGTTTGGTTGAGGGACTAATTCCATTAGTCCCTTCAAATTAGTCCTTTTTAGTTCCTAAAATGCCAAACAGCCCTGACTAAAAGGGACTAAATTTGTTTTAGTCATTAGTCCCTAATTGAGGTGCTTATTGGGACTAAAATCACACATTCCACCAGATGCCCTCGGCACTGTGCCGCAACCGCATCCTCACGCAAATCGCCTGCGCCCCATGCTCGCCCAGCACCGACTCCGGTCCGGCGCCCAGCGCCGTCGTCGGTTCGTGCCTCGCCGTCGCCGGTCCGCGCCCCCTCCGGTCTCGCGGACTCGCCCCCGGTCCGCGCCCCGTCGTCGCCGGTCCGCCTCTCGCCGCCGACACTCCCGCGTCCGTCGTATCGGTCCCGCCTCTCGACGCCGTCGATCCGCGAGCTCGCCGCCCGCCTCTCGCCTCGCGTCGATCCGCGAGCTCACCGCCGTTGGTGCCCGCCGCTTGCCGCCCATCCCGCCGCGCGCGGTCCCGCCTCGCCTTGATCCGCCCCGTGCCGCCTCCCGCTCCTCCGTGCACCGCCTGCCCGCCAGCCGCCGCGCCGCGTTGCCAACCGCGCCCGCCTCGGCCGCGCCGTCCGTGCCTCGCGGCGCCCGGCGGTACCTCGCCCGCCGCCGCGCCGCCCGCCTCGCGTCTCCATAAGAGTCCCGCACCTCAACTTCTCAAGCGAAAAGGTAATTACTTTAAGCAAGCCCTCGCGGAGTTATTTGTTCATCATTCTCAACTTAATCTACATCCTTTATTACTGCTATGTATTGCATATATGGGTTCAGCGAGAGTGCCCGAATCTGTTGGCACTGTTCTCCGGAATCTGCAAGTTCGAATCTGGATGAACTCCCGAAGGATGTGATATCGCTTAGACACGCTTCTTTCTTGAAGCCGCACCCTTCCCGAAGGAGGTATGCATAACGTTTGGGACCATTGGTGTGAGATGGAGACAGGACGGTGTGGAACGTGAAGAACAGGGTTATTGTGACAAAACAAACGTGGAGTGGGAGTCATCTCGCACTGATGGTTTGAGGCATTACAACCTCGACTAAGCTCACCATCTTCGGGAATTGCTGAAGAAGCAAATTACAGAGGGATTGGTGATGGCGTCACCTCATATAATTCACTCCCGGTCTTAATTTTCCTCGGTGCAATACTGTGATTCTCTGTGTGGTAATAATATATGCTGAATGTTTTACGTAGGGATAAAATGGTCTTTATACAGTGTAATTAATGAGTTTTAATTCCTTTTAGTCCCTGTAACCAAACAGGAAGGGACTAAAATATTTAGTTCAGGGACTAATCTTTAGTCCCCTGACTAAAATACCAAACAGGGCCTGAGTCAGCTGTTTGGATAACGTCCTATGCTCATGGGAGTCACATGTTAGTAAAAAAATTTAAAAATAATAATAGCCCCACATGTCAGTCATCTCTTTTTTTTATTTTACCCTTTCTCTCTGCCCCGCTTACCTCTCTCGCTGAGCCGGACTAGCGATGTCGCAGTCAGCGACCCCCGCGCCACACCCGCCATGCGCCGCTTCATTAGGGCCCTCCGCGCGCTCCACACCCTAACCCTGAGCCCCGTCCTGACGCTGCTCCGCGTCCTCTCCACCGCCTCGGCCTCCTCTTCCTCCTCCTCTGTCGTGGCCGCCCTGGACGCCGACCTCGACAGCTCGGAGTTCATGCTGCTGCCGTCAGGGCCGACACCGTAGCAGGCGCGTAACCCGGTCTCCTTACTTCGGAAGCTCCGGTTTGACCCCTCCCTCCGTGCGTGCGCTGACGAGGTGCTTTTCGGAAGGAGAGGGATGTGGAGGATGGGGTGGACGAGACGGTGGAGGAGCAGTCGCAGAAGGTGGCGCTGGCCCTGCTCGAGGCCGTGTTCGAGCCGTTCGACATGGGCCCCCGGGGAGGTCAGGGAAGAGGACCATATGGCGCTGTCGGTCGGCATCGTCGGTGTCCCCAACGTCGGCAAGTCCTCATGGTGTTGATGACCAGAAATTGTGTTGTTTTTGTAACTTAATGTTGTTAATTTCTGGACGTCCCTCTCAATCTCACATTCTCTCACTGATCCTTGCAACCATGGATATTTGGATAATTTATCCTGGGTTAAAAAGTCCAACTTCGCTAAACTTAGGTTTAGACTAATCAAAGGACAATAGGAATGACCATCCTGAGCTCTCTTTCTCTACTACAGATGCAAATGCTCCTGATCTAATCATGCTGTAGTTTATTACTCCACGAGGAAGACCAGGAGTGCGTCATCTGCTTGGAGGAGAACGAGGAGGATGGGCATATGGTGGTGGCGGCGAGAGGGGTCGGTGGAGGGTGCTTCCTGGGTGGGCGCACGCGTCTTCTGTCCCAATGTCGGCCGCCGTCTACCTCCCTAGCGACCTTGGTAGTCAGGGCGGAGGCCAGCGGGTGCGGCGTGGGGTCGATGACTGCAGCGTCGCTGGTACGGCTCGACGAGAGAGATATAGGGTAGAGAGAAAAAAAGGATAAGGACAGTTTTAATGGGGTTTTATAGAGGGTTTTATACATATTTAATAGGATGTCACATCAGTTTTTTACATTAAACTGAAAGGAGAGAGAGGGGTATCGTTTCATCCCCACGAAACGAATCAACCCGGTTTCCAAAACGTTGGTATTTGCATGAAATTCCCATCGAGGACGTAGATGTGTTTCATCGTGGGCAGGCTGGCGCGGGCACGACGAGAGCATCAGCCAGGGCGCAAGGGTGAGTGGGAGCCGCCGTGGCCGTGGTCGCGACCGGGAGCTCCGCCGGCGGGCGCGAGGGTGGGTGGGCGTGAGAGGAGCTCCGTCGTGGGCTCCACTAGGCGTGATGTGGGGGTGGGTGGGCGCAGGCTCGACGCCACGGGCGGGCGCGAGAAGGGGCTCCGTCGGTCGCGGCGTGGTGGTGCGCGGGCGCAGGCTCGACGCCGGCCAGGGCGCGGGCGCGAGCAGCCGTGACGCCGCGGCGCACTGGCAGGGAAGAAGGGAAGAGAGAGAGGGAAAAACGAGATCAATGAGACCCATGAAAATGATAAAATAATCCATAAAACGCACAATAAAACTATACATTAAGAGGAGACTGTTTCATGTTAAGTGTTTCACGTCTTGGAAAGTGGAAGGTGAAACCTTATAGTGAGACTAGCCTAAAGGGAAAAAAGAGATGGCTGATATGTGAGACTATTATTTTTTTTTATTTTTTTCTTATTGACATGTGGGTCCCAAAAGCATCATAAGACGAAATCATAGAAAAAGTTGAGGAAGATAAAATAAATTTATTCCTTCTTCCTCCCCAAGCTGCACAAAGCCAAACGCTGTTTGAGCCACCGTGAAATATGGATCGCTACTACTGCTTGCGAGAATTTTTTTGTATTTTTAATTCTTTTATTAAAAGATTTACGAAATAATTTTTGATTTTCCCGTGCGTGTCGGGTGGCCAACGAACGTCGCACGTCACTAAAATCGCCCTATAGGAGGACGATCCCGAAAGGCGATGAACGATTAATTTTGCAAAAATTCAAAATCAAAAATTATTTTTCAAATCTTTTAATAAAAAATTAAAAATTCCAAAAATTCCTGCTTGTGATCCTCCTACACAAGTGATCACTACAGCCAGCCAATCCATCATCCACAGACCAATTTGGGCGGAGCCACGAAGGGGTTTGGGGATTATTTACGATGCGGAATCTCGAGTTCCCCAGGCAGGAATTACGGATATGAATCTCTTCTTCGGCGAATTTTTTATTTTTTATTTTATTTATTAAAATATTTTTAAAAAATAATTTTTGATTTGAAAAATTTATAAAGCTAGTCGTCCATCGTCCCTTGAGTCCTTTCGGAAGACGATTTTATGACAAACAGTGTTGACCATCGTCTAACGACCGACGATCGAAGAAGGGACATTTTGTAGGTTACCCTCTATAGCCAAAAGTCATTCTCTAGGGGACGTTTTTCACGTGTGGGGGCTGTGTGAAAAAGTCACCCCGTACAATAAAAAATAGCCCTCTAGCAGGCTACAAGGGCTGCCTGCAAAAATAAACGATCCTCCCAGCCTTTTTACAGGCAACCCCTACAACAAAAAACCCTCTCGAGAGAGCGGTTTTGGCAGTAGGGGCCGCCTACAACTTTTCTCCGCCTTTGGTGGTCGGCCGTTAGGCAAGGCCAATGATCGTCTGTCACGTCGGATAAATCGTCTTCGAAAGGACGATTTTTAAAATTCGTCCTCTCAAGGACGATGGACGACTAGTTTTGTAAATTTTTCAAATCAAAAAATATTTTTTAAATATTTTAATAAATAAAATTAAAATTAAAAAAATTCCTCCTTTGGCTGTGCGTATGTTGGAGATGGACACGGTGCAGATGCTGCGTAATCGCTGCGATAAGTAAGTGTGATCGGTCACTGCAAACTGTTTTATTGAAAGAAAAATGATACATGCACAAAAAAAATCTTAGTACAAGCATTTTACAAACGCTGTTATTGAAACTACTACTAAAAATTTCTGAAACAGGAAATAAAGTGCAACCATGCCAAGCATCCAGTTGTATGTGCGTGCCGTGTAACCATGATAAAGTTCAGGTATTCAGTGCGATGCTGTGGCGGCATCAGCGGCCTGCATCTTCTTGAAGAACTCCACGATGTTCCCCACGGCGGGCGACGCGCCGCGGATGGCGTCCACCGCCTCGTAACGCTCCGCCCACGCGGCGAGGCGCGGGAACTTGGCCGCGTCGAGCAGGTCGGTGCCGGCCACCTCGTCGAGCGCCTTGAACCACACCAGGTAGCCGCCGAGCGCGACGTCGACGAAGCCGATGCGGTCGCCGCCGAAGAAGGGCTTCCCTTGCAGCACTCCTTGAGAGCCTCTTCCAGCGTCTCCACATGACGAATCACGTTCTTGAACTTCTCTTGCATCTCCTCCTCCGTCCTCGACTTGAAGAACAGCTCATATGATGGGAAGAACTGTGAACGACACGTGCCAAAATTTTCAGCGATCAGAATGAGATAATATACTAGCTATGCATTCATGTGTGCTAAATTAAGCTGGTCCTCGCTGCGCAATCAAAGAAATCGAGAGGAAATACCGCGGATTTTTGTGGAAAAGCTAAGAGGATGTAAGCGGGGGTCATTGCTTGGTAGCATGGAAGAAGATTTGTTCTCCGATTGACAATGGAGGTTTAGGAATCAAAGATTTACATTTTTTCGGGCAGGCGTTGCGCCTGCAGTGGCTCGTGAAGAAAACAGAGCAAGCGGACAGGCCGTGGTGCGCCGCAGGCTTGCAACCGAAAAACGACGTTGCTGCGATTTTCAAGTCAGTGGCCGAATTTGTGGTTGGAAACGGCCGGAATGTTCAGTTCTGGAATGATAATTGGATGGGGATTGGCAGCATTGCTATGAGATGGCCGGCGCTGTCGTGCGGCGCTAAATTAACCGTTGTAGCGGGCCTAATAGGGAACAACTGGGTTTGCTGGCTACAAGGATCTCTATCCAATGAAGCTTTAGCTGACTTTTTCCAGCTCTGGGATGAGCTCCAAGGAGTGACCTTGCAGCTGACGCCTGATACTATGAAGTGGCAATTGACGGCATGCGGGAAGTTCACCGTGGCGTCAGCTTACAACCTTTTCTTCATGGCGTCGCACAACTGCCTTTATGGAGAGTTGATATGGCGTGCCAAAGCGCCCTCTCGAGTCAGGTTTTTCGTTTGGCTTATGATCAAAGGAAATTGCTTGACGGTAGAAAATCTTGCCAAGAAAAGCTGGCCGCATGACCCCCTTTGCTCTTTATGCCGACGTGAAGCAGAGACTAGCTAGCATCTGTTTGTCTCCTGTGTTTTCACGGCGGATGTTTGGCGAAGGCTTCGTTCTTGGATCAGAACCGATTTCGAGATTCCCGCCGAGCAAAACAGGGGAATCGGGGATTGGTGGTTGTCAGCAAGGAGACATTTTCGAAAATGCAACAGATCAAACTTTGACAAATTTGTTCATGGCTATCCTGTTGGATCATCCGGAAGGAACGGAACGGATACATTTTTCAGCAGACGGCAAAACGGCAGCGCAGTTGTCGAAGTAAATCAACAACGAAATCGTTGTGTGGAAGGAGGCCAGGATTTTTCCCAATTTGGGCGAGTAGTCGGCTACTGTTGGTCGTCCCGCCGTTGTCGGCGAGTTTGCTTCTTTTTCTGTTTGCTTCCCCTGTTTCCCCTGTTCCGTTTTCTCTTTAATTTCTGGATTTAAGCAAAGTTTCAATCCGGCGCGACATGTTTGATGTCGTGATTATGTAAACTTTTACTCTTATCAATTTTAAATTTTTGGTCGGCCTTTTTTTCGATCGCCCAGACAAAAAAAATTAAGCTGGTTCTGTATACCTTGTCGTCGATGTAGGCAGCCCAGAAACGAGCCCTGGCGCGCTCATAGGGGTCGGACGGCAGCAGCGCCGGCCCAGATCTCGTCCACATACTGCACGATGACGAGTGACTCGCACACCGGCGCGCCGTTGTGGATGAGCACCGACACCTTCCCGTGCACCGGGTTGGAGGCGAGCAGCAGCTCGCTCTTGTGCTCCAGGTCCTCCTCCACGCACTCGTACCCCGACACACACTTCACCGCCATCGCCTGCTTCACCCGGATGCAGACGGGCTCGCCCGCTCCTCCACCAACCGCAACTCCGGCGCCGTGGCCGATTCCCCTGCTCCCGATCCCGCCATTGCGGAAATGTTGCTAGCTTCTTGGTTAGTTTTTTACCTGCGTTTTGTGGCCGTGTTGTTGCTTATAACCTGGAGGGCCATATATATATATATATATATATATATATATATATATATATATATATATATATATATATATAGAGAGAGAGAGAGAGAGAGCGCTCGGGTGACGCATATGTTAGAATTGATCTCCTCCCGTTGGGCCCAACGGCCCAACGGGGATCCTTGACCGCGCCTGATCGGGGCGCCCAGCCTCCTATGGCTGGTGGGCCACTGTCGCCTGCGCCATATAAAAGGGGTGAGGGCCGGGACGGCACACGACACGAGGATCGCCGCCGCCGCCAAGCCTCACCCACAAACCCTAGCCGATCTAACATGGGGCGCGATGGCGACGGGAAGCGCCACCACCGCGCCCCACGACATCAACACACGACGTCGGCGACAACTACCATGGCCGACGGGCAGTCCTCGAGCTCTCACTCCACCGGTAACCCTGACCTCTTTTCTCTCTCTAGTGCGCTACTATTGATCTACATGATTGAACCTGCCTAGACCCGATGCCTAGTGATCCAGAGGTTATAACAATGGTACCAGAGCAGCTAACGCATTGATCTAGGTAGGGATTGAAAGAAAAGAACTCGATCCGATCGGATCGGAAAGCCTTCGCGCTTCGGATCGGGAAAAGTAAAGAGGAAAGAATACTCACCTCGCTGGTCTTCGGCCGCCGGGCAAGGGCGCCGCGACGGAGCGGGCCGACGGCGGCGCGCGCACCCAGGGTGCACGCGCACGTCGGCGACAGGGCCCGCGGCGGCGCCACCGTTTCCTCCGCCACTGTTTCCTCCGCCGAGAGTTTTGCGCCGAAGAAAGAGGGGAAACGAGAGAGATGGCTCGCCGCCGCGCGGCCGGCGCGAAGGAGGAGGAGACGAGCTGCTGGTGTGGGGGGGATTCGGGAGAAACCCTAACCCTAGGTTGCGGCGCGGTTGCGGCGGCCGGGACGAGGAAACCCTAACCCTAATTAGGGTTTCGGGCCGGCGCTGTGCTCCAACCTTTATCTATCCCAGCGACGCTCGGCCGTCGGATCCATCCGACGGCCGAGATTGAGGCGGGCGCGCGGCATGTTTGGGCCAAATCGGTGGCCCAGCCGTCGGCTGCGGGCCCCGAGCCCGTGCTCTCACGGCCAAGCAGGCCGAAAACGGGTGGGCCGAAAAGGAAGAAAAAAAAGAAAAAGGAGGAAAAGAGTTTTATTTTTTTACAGTTAATTGTTTTTATTTAGTTTAAAGTTTTCGCTGCAAATTGACAAATATTGTTGAAACTGACGTTTCTAAAATTGAATTTCGAACCAACGGGAGAATTTTAATTTTAGGAATTTCATTTATGGTATATGATGTTGCTATTTTCTGACCAACGTTGTTAATTGCAATATCATGCTATGTATTATGCCTAATTTCTGCCCAACGGTGATGAAGGCTTAATGCATAGGAAGGTTATGTGATATCTTGTTTCTCACTTTTCATGATCAATTTTCAGGAGGTTACTCCTTGATGGGATGCATAAAAGATATCCCGACCCTACAAGGAGATAACTACAGTGAATGGAAAAGGAAGCTTGACCTAGCTTTCATCTTGGGAGAGGTGGACTGGGTGCTAGCCACACCTGTCCTATAGAGCTCTTTGCATTAGTCGAGGCAACACGAGTCAAACGCGACTTTGAAAAAGAGAAAAAGAAAATGCTTGACCTTAGACAACTATATATAGTTGAAAAGGCAAAGTGGGCCTCACCAACAAGAAATGTATGGTGTGGTAAAGAACACAATTGAGCGAGCTATTGTAGGCTCAATTCCGGAGACTCACAATGTCTCGAGTATCTTGAAAGAATAAAGACCCAGTTCACTTGGTTCTTCAAAGACACATGCCACGAACTCATAAAGGACCTTGTCACGGACGGGTACACTGGAGGTGACATTAGGGATTTTATCCTACGTAAGAGTGCACAAAATGCAAGACTAAAGCAATGGGACTTGGATCTAAAGGAGGACTTTTTGGTTCACCGATCATGTCTCGGTTGCCAAAGGAGTTTGATCCTTTCATTCTCAACTACAATGTGCACCCAGAACTGGACCTTTGATACTCTTCTTGCACAATGTGTACAAGAGGAGGAGAGAATTAGGCCCAAAAATGGTGGCGTTATCAACTACGTTGGTAGCCCAAAGAAAAGGAACTATAGACCGTCCCAATCAAAGGACAAACGGCCTCAAAAGCCCCAAGGTCGGCACCAACCTCGGCAAAAACAATTTACGGTGGGGACAAACCGGTGCATCGTAAGAAGGAAGGACATTTCAAGAAAGATTGTCCTGATTTTTTAAAGATGATAATGGCAAAGAAAGGTGAGAATTTTATCACTTTTGTAAATGAATCCTTGTATGCTAGTTATTCGAAATCCACATGGTGGATCGATTCGAGCAACCATTCATGCCTCCAACTCCTTACAGGGATTCCATTTGACGAGGACTACGCAAAGAAGCGAAAGCAACGTTAAAGTCGCAAATGGAGTTAAGTGAAAGTTGAAGCCGTCGGAAATCTCAATCTCAAACTTCATAACGGCTTTATCCTTCCACTCCGAGATGTTTTTTATGTCCCATCTTTGCATAGAAACTTGATTAGTGTGCCATGTTTGACAGAAGATGACTATTATTGTTATTTTGACAAAGTACAATGTCGCAAAATTCATAATAATGAATGTGTGGGTCTCGCCTTCCGACGAGACAAACTTTATATGCTGCCTATGCATGAAAGTGTGAATGTTCTATGCAATGATGCAAATGATGTGAATGATGGATCCTCGTTGACAAAAGAAAATAAGAAAAGAAAGAGAACTCCTAATGTCTCATCGAAATTGTGGCACTGTCGTCTAGGCCACATTTCGAGGGGGAGAATAGAGAGACTAGTTAAGAATGAAATTCTTCCTCCACTGGAGTTCTCAGATTTAGAACAATGCATAGGATGCATCAAAGGAAAATATGCAAAGCACATTAAAAAAGGTGCAAATAGAAGCGCAGGAACATTGGAGATCATTCATACAGATATTTGTGGTCCATTTCCTGTTAAAAGTGTGGATGGGTATGACTCTTTCATAACATTCACAGATGATTACTCCCGATATGGTTATATTTATCCAATTAAAGAAAGATCGGAAGCTTTGGATAAATTCAAAGTATTCAAAGCTGAAGTTAAAAATCAACACGATAAAAGGATTAAAATAGTAAGATCCGATCGTGGGGGGGAGTACTACGGTCGGCATACTCCTTATGGACAAGTCCCAGGACCCTTTGCAAAGTTTCTAATGGAAAATGGCATAGTCGCCCAATATTCTACACCGGGCGAGCCTCAACAGAATGGGGTGGCTGAACGGCGTAACCGTACCTTAATGGATATGGTGCGCAGCATGATGAGCTACTCCACCCTACCATTGGGTTTATGGATGGAAGCGTTAAAAACCGCCGTTCATATTCTCAACAGTACCTAGCAAATCGGTGCCCAAAACACCGTACGAGCGTGAGGACCAAGACTACCCTCGCTAGCTCACCTCCGTGTGTGGGGGAGTCCTGCGGAGGCTAAAGTATTTAACCCAAACATCGGGAAATTGGATCCCAAAACAGTCAGTTGTCATTTCATGTCACGCCCGGAAATTTATCCCAAATTTCCTGACTATTTTATGTATTAAATCCCTGTCCAGGAATCAACCAGGGTACATAAAATGACAAATTAATACACAGATCCAAACGTAAAAACAAAGCGTAAACATAAAAATACTTACTGAAGAGGCACTTAGTCCTCACACCCAAAAACTGCAGCGGAAAAGAAAGACGACACTAACGGGGCTTCAGCTCCACTCCACAGGCAAACTCAACTGGGGTCTGAGCCTTGGTCTTCTAACTCCATCTTCAACTCAGAAGCACTACACTTCTGAAAGGGGGAAAAATCGCAAGACTGAGTACAACCACCGTACTCAACAAGCCACACCGAGAAATGCAGACGTGCCAGGGGAGACAAGAGTGGCTTGGGCTATTTGGCATAAATGCGGTTTACAAACATTTAAGGTTTAAAAATAGTAAAACAGTTGAGTAATTAAGGTAATATTAATCTTCCACCGAACAACGTTATCCCCACGTTGAACAGGCCCAACCATTCCACCCGAACTAAACCGGTTCCATTAAATCAAATTATTAGTGGAACTAATCATAGTGAATCTGGTCAATCGCCCATAACCGCGGGCACGGCTATTCGAATAGTTTTACTCGATCGAGGTGCGCAACTTTACCCACAAGACACGATTCCACACATGTTACCATGCCCCGAAGTACCACCATGATACGCAAAGGGGAAATCGTGACAAGATCTTTCGCATAACTCCCTCTAACCAAGCGATACCACACCAAGGTTTCGCCCCACTCCCGCGCAGGCGGTGGGCAGCCCCTCTCATGCCACGGTGAATCCGGCAGCCGATCAACCCGTAAAACCGGGACCCAACTCCATCACGCCCACCCTCACTAGGGTACGTCGGCGGAGGAAAGCTATACTACGGATCCAGTGTTGCCCATTCGCTTATGGTTTGCACGATATGTCTTCCGGGGTTTCCCATGAACTGGTCCTTAATTGCCATGGGTGCGACCATCAAAACCATGCACCCACACCCACCATTATGTCATATTTTAGTTGAGATAATTATGACCAATAAGACATGGTCGGGTGTATCGAGCTTGCGGCTCATCGAGATTAGAATAAATAGTGTAATTATCCCATTTAGTGAGCTAGTGGTAATTAAGCATGGCTAAGCATATAATTCTAGCTAGAATCAACATCGTGACTAAAGCTAGTCAAATTAACACCCAAGGTTAACAAAGGACGGATAACAAGTAAATAAGGCACAATTAAGCGAGATAGGTATTCCATCATTCCATGTAATTAGCAAAGCAATGCAATTTTATTTGCAAACATAAAACATTTATAAAAATAGGATCAATATGCTTCAAGGGAAGTGTGACTTGCCTTGCGTCTTCAAACAAACTTCTGGACTCTTTCCCTTGCGAGCGCAAACTCCGGAAACTGCGGAATCTACACGCTGGCATACAAAAAAGGAAAAAACCTAATAAAAACCAAATAACAGTATATAAAAAGTAAACAAACATGTAGAGCTTAATTTTAGATAAATTTTGTAATTTGAATGGCCCAATTTGGAGTTCGTATGAATTAGATATGAATTTTAGAAGTTTTGGACCATTTAAATAAATTGGAAATTAAAATGATTTATTACGTAATTATTAATTAATTTTGAGCTGGAAAAGGAATAATATGACGTCAGCCAGGAGAGAGGATGTGCGACATAAGACGCCACATCGGCGCCACGAGAGGACGGGGAGGACGGACATGGCGCGACGGGGATGCCACGAGGCGCCACGTAGGCACGCCGGCCGGCTCGGGATGGCTCCGGCGACGACGAACGACGGCGCGGCGAGAGAACCGAGGGCATCAAAGAGAGAAGATTGCGGTGATTCTTACCAACGCAAAAACGACGATGAACGGCGAACGGAGATGGCCGGCGACGAGATGGAATCGGCGGCCGGGCTCGGGTTGACGGTGACAACGGCTTTCCGGTGGCTTTCGGTGGAGGAGAGGTAGAGGACGGGCTTCGGCTTGCTGCTATGATGCCGACGGTGAAGACGGCAACGATAAACCACGACGGAACGGCGACGAGGCACGGCCGAAGTGCGAACGGAGGCGGCGACGCACGGGTCCACGGCGACGGGGGCCTTCCGGCGGTGTTGGGCACAAGGGAGATGGATGCCGGGCTTCCTTGAGTCCTTGCGGTGCCGAGGGAGGCGACGGCGCTGTCCGGGGACGGCCGAGACGGCGGCTAGGGGCGGTTGAAAAGATGGCCGGCGACCGATAGACATTGATCTCGAGAGGGAGGCGGCTAGAGCACGGGAAAAACCGAGTAGGAGATCATGGGGGTTCTATTTATAGGCTTGGGAGGGAGAGTCCCGCACCGGGAAGAGAGGAATTGGCGCCGGATTTTTAGGTTTATCCCGAGTTCGTCGGGATAAGAACGGGGCCAAAATTCGCGCGGTTTAGCACGGGATTGAGGGGGGTTTCATGGGGGAAATGTGGAGGAGATCGAGAGGAATCCGTTCCCGCAACTAATTTTTGATTTGGGCAAAGGATTAGGCCGGATTTGGTGGAGGAAACAAAGCCACAGTTTTCGGCACTGTTCGGCACTGTAGCACGGGCTGGAGGTTGAAGACGCCACTGTAGCAGGAGGAAAAACAGACTTTTCGGTCCAAACATCCTTTAATTCTTATAAATACTTTTAATGCCCAAATAATTCCAAGAAAAATCCTGAAAATATATGAACACCCATCGTATTTAATAAAAATATCTCCAGCTCATTTAAAATTTAATTTATCTATTTAAATAATTATTTAAGTGTTCTTTGTTTTATTAAAATTATTTCTGGAGCTCCAAAATTTCACGAAAAATTTCAGAGAGTACTTTAGGGCATGGATAATATTTCAAAAATATTTCCAGCCATTATTTTTAAAGGAAAATTTAATTTCCTTAATAGGTTCACTTGATTTACTTTGTTTTTCTTTTTATTCAATTTCTAAAAAATAATTTATTAAATGATTTTTATTCCCGAACGAAAATCGGGTTGTGACATTTCATTGGCTATCCCGACGGATCGAAAGGTTATCGTTTCTCTTGTCCGAACGCTTATACAAAGTTTGTGGAAACGAGACATGCGTCTTCTTAGAAGATGAAATGATAAGGGAGCGCGGTAGCTCGAGTGATTAATCTTGAGGAGAAGCGGGAATCTATACCCACTTCGACGATTCGGGAATCTTTCTTCTCACTACCTGTTGATGTTGCGCCTGCAATGCTTGACGTTGCGGCTCCAACACGTGTTGTTCGCTCTCCCGTGGTGGAAACGAATAGAAATGAGGAACCTGTCCTTCAGGATCCATCAGAAAACACCACCACACATGAGGAGGAGCAACAACAGCCTCAAATAGAAGATGTGCCAAATCAGGAGACTCCACAAGAGTCTCAAACAGAAAATGTGCCAAATGTTGAGGCCCCTAGAAGGTCTGAAAGAGTAAGAAGAAAAGCTATACCTGATGATTATCAGGTGTATAACACAGAAGAATCTCATATAGAGGATGATCTCGCCTCATATGAAGAGGCCATGAGAAGCGCCCGCTCATCCAAATGGCTGGAAGCCATGGAAGATGAAATGAAATCCATGAAATTAAATGACGTTTGGGATTTGGAGGAAATTCCTAAAGGAGCCAAAACAGTAGGTTGTAAATGGGTCTACAAAACAAAATGTGACTCCAGAGGGAATATAGAAAAGTTTAAGGCGCGACTTGTGGCAAAAGGATTCACACAAAGAGAAGGAATTGATTACAATGAGACGTTTTCTCCAGTCTCTTGTAAAGATTCTTTCAGAATAATAATGGCACTAGTGGCACATTACGATTTAGAATTACATCAAATGGATGTAAAAACGGCATTTCTAAATGGAGATTTAGAAGAAAGAGTCTATATGGCACAACCAAAAGGTTTTGTCATGAAAGGAAAAGAGAATATGGGATGTCGATTAAAGAGATCCATTTATGGATTAAAGCAAGCTTCGAGACAGTGGTACTTGAAGTTTGATGAAACCATAAAGAAATTTGGTTTCCAGGAAAACGTTGAGGACAACTGCATTTATACAAAGTTCAAGAATGGGAAATTCATATTCTTGATTCTGTATGTGGATGACATTCTACTAGCAAGTAGTGATGTTAATCTTCTACAGGGAACAAAAGAGTTCTTGTCCTCAAACTTTGATATGAAAGACCTTGGTGAAGCATCATATGTTTTGGGCATAGAAATTCACCGAGATAGAAGAAAGTATGCACTGGGATTGTCTCAAAAGGGATATATAGAAAAAGTATTGAAGAAATTCAACATGTCAAAATGCAGTGCTACGACTGCTCCTATAGTGAAGGGCGAAAGATATGGGGAATGGCAATGCCCCAGAAATAAATTCGAGCTCGATGAAATGAAGTCAAAGCCATATACTTCGGCTGTAGGAAGCCTACAGTATGCACAAGTGTGCACACGCCCTGACTTATCTTTTGTCACCTGGTTACTTGGCAGATTTCAAAACAATCCAGGCCCAGAGCACTGGAAATTGGTAAAGAAAGTCCTGCGATATGCGCAAGGAACGAAAGGCCTTATGTTGACATATAGAAGATCTGACTCACTCCAAATAGTGGGTTATTCAGACTCTGATTTTGCCACAGATAAAACAAAGTCAACATCCGGATACGTGTTCACTCTTGCAGGGGGAGTTATTTCATGGAAAAGCTCTAAACAGACCATCACTGCAGGGTCTACAATGTATGCCGAATTTATAGCATGTTATGAGGCCACGGGGCAGTGAACGGCTAAAAAGTTCATACCCGGTTTGAGAGTGGTTGACGTATTGAGAAACCACTAAAGTTATACTTGCGACAATGAACTGCAGATCTGTACTCTCACAACAATCAGTCAAGTGGTGCTGCCAAACACATTGACATAAAGTATTATGTTGTGAAGGATAAAGTCCGGGATCAAACAATAAGTCTCGAGCATATAAAGACTGAAAAAATGCTTGCGGATCTGCTAACGAAAGGCCTACCACCCAACTTGTTCAAGGAACATGTAGCCGGCATGGGTTTAAGGGAAGCCTTATGATTCTGGACTCAGGGCCCAAAAGTTAAAGTATAAAGTATCTGTTTCTGAACAGAGATGTGTATAGTGGCTATTGAATCTATCGGCGATTGACCGTGATGATGAGATATGCTCTATACGTTAATTTGTGATGAAACAGACAAAGGTTAAAAGTAATAGTAAAGAGATCAAGGGGGAGAATGTTAGAATTGATCTCCTCCCGTTGGGCCCAACGGCCCAACGGGGATCCTTGACCGCGCCTGATCGGGGCGCCCAGCCTCCTATGGCTGGTGGGCCCCTGTCGCCTGCGCCATATAAAAGGGGTGAGGGCCGGGACGGCACACGACACGAGGATCGCTGCCACCGCCAAGCCTCACCCACAAACCCTAGCCGATCTAACAGTTGGGGCGTAGTAGCGACGGGAAGCGCCACCACCGCGCCCCACGACATCAACACACGACGTCGGCGACAACTACCATGGCCGACGGGCAGTCCTTGAGCTCTCACTCCACCGGTAACCCTGACCTCTTTTCTCTCTCTAGTGCGCTACTATTGATCTACATGATTGAACCTACCTAGACCCGATGCCTAATGATCCAGAGGTTATAACAGCATAGTGTGATGACTTGGCTAACTGGCCAGTTCTCTGTTGAGAACCTTCCTGCAGCTGTTGGTACGAATTGTATATGCAAAGTAGTTATAGACATAGTTGGGGGTGATAAGTCATGTGTATTTTTCTTCAACTCGGCTGTTTGGTACGGATCGTACATGCAAGTATAGTATTAGTTATAGTTTGGGTGATAAGTTTTGGATTAGTCGAACACTGGAGCAATTCAACTAATTGGAATTGTCGATGGTGGTATCTCGTTTTGTTGATTTGTACCCTTTTATGAACAACAAGGTCAAATCATTTGCTCTCCTCTAGACGAAATATGCACTCAGGCCTCCGCACTGACGCCTGTGGTAGTTAAATTGTTGGTTGTGACAGCTACATCAACATATTGGGCCAATCTCAGGTGTAAGTGTAACCCATCTGGTCGAGAGTAGGAAGATGAGTCTGTAGTTACCTTGAGGAATGGCCTGGTATATAACACGTTTACATATGGCCATATGAGGCAATTGGCGGCAATTAATTTCTAGTTTTCTACCATGAACGTGCCAGTATTCCAGACTTCCAGTGAACTAAATTGGTCACGCACCTGATGAAGCAAAACTATATCTGTATAGACAAAAAATTGCCTCACTATTTTGCTCTCCTTTTATTCAACGAGAGCTTCTTTTGTACTTGGAATTGATTACGACCGTTGATCGCATATAATCTAACATATTAGTATAAAAGGTACCAGGGAAAATGTACTTAAAGTGTAGGCTAGATACGAAAGGTGGGATGTTAAAATAGTAATTGACTTTTATGATTTATTTGTGCAGTTAAGGGAAAATATGTACAGTCATCTTTTACCTAAGATTCGGGATTTCAAAAAAAAATTCACCAGTAGATTCGGATCAAATTTCAGATATTTTGGTCCAAAGTTATCACCGCTGGTACAGTTGATGCAAACTAGAGCATTTTCAATAAAAAACCATCATAATTTCTATGAACATTAATTATACTGTCTCTGACAAGGTAGTTTATTGGAGAGAGAGGACAAAAATCATAGAAATCAAATAGAAATCAGGTAAGTTATAAACAATGTCTACATGAGAATCTAAAACATAAAACATGAAGAGATGTGATGGATAAAAAACAGGGAACAATATATGGTTGAATAAAAAATTATTCTGTAAAAATTATTCATTGGGATCCTAATATGTAGCATTGCATTGGGAATGTCCGGAGTAACATGCATTGGTATGGTGCTTAACTAGTTTCTCATTGCGCCCGATCTGGTTAATTAAATGCTCAGCAATTAACAAGCGAAATGTTTCTTCGATCATGCTAGCAATTAAGCGCATCAATTTCGCAAGAAATCAATTACTCCAAACTTTTCGATTCCATTTAACAGCTTCCGAGCTAATCAATTCTTCACAAAAATGAATCAATGCTATTCTGTAACCATCAGCAGCATCCAGCATCCATCAGCAGCATCTGCATCACGCAGCATTCAGCAACAATCAGATCAGCCGTCGTACGTGTCCGCCGGTCGCCGCCGCTGTGCACGCCCGCGCTCGACTGCCCCTGCTCCTCGCTCCTTCTTTCTCTTAGGGTTAGACACAGATGGAGTGGATTAACGATCAGATCGGTATAGGACGCTGCTAGCCAGCGGATGGGGAATTGAGGATTGAGGAATTACAAAGCTAACATTGTTAACATTATTTCTTAGGCAAAATGCCCGTACGTTGCAACGAGACGACGACGAAGGAAAGCAGGCGGAGGACGAAGGTCCAAGCGGCGGCGCGGGAGCTTCGAGCGGCGACGGGAAGGAGGGGCGCATGCGCGGCGTGGATGAGGACGGAAGAGAGACACATGAGGTCTTTTTTCATCCAAGCCCTTCTTTTCTTTTCAGCATTAGGACAAGTGGGTTAATTTTATAAACACTCAAGGAGTTTTCGTAAAATAGCCCCCTTTTCTTCTTTAACTGTGTTTTTTAAATAGTCAGGCGGACTGCGGATTAATTTTGAAAAAACTCAAGAGATTTTCTGCGAAATAGCCAGGCAAAACAAAATTTGGGTGGAAACACTGCTTGCTTTATAATTTATATATATAAATAGTGTTATAGATTATAGATTATAGATTATAGATTTCTAAATTACCTTTTAAAAATTAACGGTGGATATTAATTGGTTTAGAGAAACTCCAAGATATCCTAAAATATTTTTTCCCTAAACGTTGTATTGAGAGATATGTCAAAAGTTTTTTCCAAAAATATATCAACCCACAGCACAACACCAAAAAAATATCTTTAATATTTTAAAACAGGTTAAAAATATCTTTAATATTTTAAAATATCTTTAATATCTTTAATATTTTAAAAAAATATCTTTAATATTTTAAAGATATTTTAAAATATCTTTAATATTTTACATAATCACAATTGAGCCTATTTTATGTTGGGTTGCCCACCTTGTCACACTGTCATCTTCCTCGTGACGTTGATGATTAGGTTAAAAACGTCGCTGCTCTCAGACCGCCCCTCCAGGGCACTAATCATTGCCGGCACAATATGATTCATTTGAGACAGACAGGCTGAATACAACAATACAGCAAGAAACGGAGCAGCAATACAATGATCATATTGCGTATTCAGCAATATAGCCACTGCAGCAGCACCTAACGCCTGGAGCAGCGGCAGTGGCAGCAGTGCCTGGAGTAGCAGCAACGTCTAAAACAGCAACAACACCTTGCGCGGGGCTCGCGCGGGTGATTTGTCGGCCTTGCATGGGGCGTGCGCGGGAGATTTTGCGGGAATGCCTGTTTGTGCAGGGAAGGAGCCGGTAGCGGGGGCGATTGGGGAGACGACCAACGCGCAAACTTGCGGGGCGATGGATTTTTTCGCGTGGTATGTGGGAGCTGTTGGTGTTGATTTTTTCTGATTTTTTTCCCTAAATAACGTTTTGGGATAACTTTAAGGGCTTTTTTAGAGTTGCTCTTAGAAGGTAGCCGTGTATCTCTTAAACACTGTAGTCAAAGCAGGCGAGCCAAGACAGAGATAGATACATTTACTAATTAGCTAAAATCAACTGACGTAGCTAATTTAGTCAGAAATCCCTTGTAGTGCTCCAGGAGCTTCCCGGCGTCGGGCATCGCTCCCCTGACGGCGTCCACCGCCAAGAACCGCTCCGCCCACGCCGCCAGGCCCGGGTACTTGGTCTCGTCCAGGAGGCTGGTGCCAGCCACCTCGTCCACCACCCAGAACCACAGCAGGAAGCCACCGACCACGACGTCGACGAGACCAACGGCGTCGCCGTCGAAGAAGGCCTTCCCCTTGGAGCACTCCACGAACGCTCGCTCCAGCACCTCCACCTGAGGGACGGCGTTCCTGAACGCCTCCGCTCTCTGCTCCGCCGACGTTGCCCTCATCAGCGCCCTCCACCGCGGGAAGAACTAAAGCAGTATCGAAAGAAAAATGTCGATCTCTAAGGTTGATTCCACAATCACCGACATGAACTTTGTTATCTAAGGTTGATTTCTTCAAGAAGATGCCACCATATTACCGTGCTGTCGAAGTAGGTCGCCCAGAAGCGAGCGGTGGCGCGGCCATGGGGGTTGGCCGGGAGGAGTGGCGGCCCGACCCTGGCCCAGGCCTCGTCGACGTACTCCAGGATGACGCGCGACTCGCACACCGGCTTGCCGCCGTGGATGAGGACGGGGACCTTCTTGTGCACCGGGTTACTGTTGCGCAGAAGCTCGCTCTTGCCGAAGAGGTCCTGCTCGATGTACTCGTAGCTCAGCCCCTTGAGCCCCAGCGCAATTTTCGCGCGGATAGCATACGGGCTGTACCATGTGCCCAGCAGCTGCAGCTCGCCTCCTCCTCTTCCCGCCATTGCGGCGAAACTGTGTGCGTGTGTGGGAGCGTGTGATGTTGTTATTGTCTGGATCAGTTTCACGGTGTTTACAAGATGGGTATAAGTATAATCACATGGCGAATTTGTTAAGTTTATCTATCAGGTGATTAGTGTGCAGTTTGACTGGTTTTAGTTAAGCCGTGTAGGCAAAGTTGGAATTGGCCTGTGAGTGCGCAGCGATGGGCGATTGCTCCATGCCGTTGCTTGCTTGGAGAAGAGGTCACTTGATTCCGTCAGTGCTGATTGTGATGTTGTACATGTGTCGACCAGACGTGGCAGCAGATGATGGAGTTGGTATGGCCTTGATTAGTGGATGAATGATTGAGCTTGACCAGGTGATTAGTTTATATTTTACTGATTCACATCCTCCAACATTGTGAAGCGATGTTAGAGGAGCACAGTGCCGCACAGTGAGAGGAAATGGCAGAGCACTTTAGCAGTTGTACTGTACCGCACTGTAGCAAATCACTATATCTAAAAGTAGTGATTAAAATCGTATTTTATGCGGTGGGTTATTGCTGTGCGGCACTGTTTACTCCCTGTCATTATTGTTTGATGTTAGAGAATACGAGCGCTAGTAGCTATGTAAGACAATATATCATGTGATGGTGTCTGTACCTACTTTCAGTCCAAGGTTTTATATGGAGAACCTTTTTGTCATTCTCGAAAAATGTTTTGGACCCTTAAAAGTAACAAACACATCCTCTCCAAAAAATCATCATTTTTTTTTAAAAAAGTTGACATGACAAATCAGTATAAAATATATATCATTTTACCAACATACAAATTAAAATTTAATATATACAAGTAAAACGAATAACATATTTTATATTAATCTATTATGTCAATTTTTTTAAAAAGTTTTGATGATCTTTTGAGTGACGTACAAAGCGAGGGGATGTCACTTCAAGGGATGAAAATAGTTTTCCAAAAGCAACATAATTTAATGGAACGATACGAATTTCTTGACAAAGAAAACAATGTTTACCTTTTAAAAGTGTGCTCAGCAAATCAACCAAGTGGTTCATCTAAAAACACTGGAGTAGTTCACTGAACAGCTTGTCAATATTTCTCCTTTTATGAAACAAAAAACCCGTTAATCACGCGTACCAACGTACTTCTCAAAGTACAGACGCCGCCGTACACTTCAGTCCACGAAGACGAAAGTAGGCAAAGCCGTTCTGCCGTTGTGTTCAGGTTCAGCTTGAACCAGCGCCTGCAGTCCATTTGGCCAGAAATCCCTTGTACTGCTTTAGAACATCGCCGGCGTCGGGCATCACCTGCCTGACAGCGTCCACGGCCAAGAACCGCTCCGCCCACGCCGCCAAGCCCGGGAACTTGGCGAATTTTTTGCATTTTTAATTTTTTTTTAAGATTTACAAATCTAACTTGTGAGTTTGAAAAATTTCAAAAGTAATCTCTTCCCGCCTCCGAGAGGGCGTGAAGGAAAAAGTCCTCCCGAGAGGGCGAAAAATCCGGCGTGGCGAGACACCCCGCACGGCCGTCGCCGCGCGGTGGCATTTTTGCGGGCGGCCCCTTCCCGCCCTTGGGAAGGCGTTTTTAACGTGCACGGGGGCCGCTGCAAAAATGCCAGGAGGCCGGCCTTTTGCGGCGGCCCCTTCCCGTCCTTGGTAAGGGCGTTTTCACTGTGCACGGGGGCCGCCGCAAAAGGACGGCCGCGCGCTTTTTGCGGGGCGGCCCCCTTCCCGCCCTTACCAAGGGCGTTTTTCACTTGTCTTGAAGATATTTTATAATTTTTGAAATGATTGAATGACTTTAAATATTATTAAAACTTATAATTGGTCATTTGTAATCCAAATAAATTCTCGTCAAGCAAAAAAATAATAATTGGTTCACAGAATATATTTGTTGCATCTAAATAAAATCATTACCGTGGAACAAAATATATGTAGGCTCCAGATATTACAATGTGAACCTAACATATTTGAATAATATTTTAGTTCAGTTATAAAATTTAGAAATTCAAACAAACATAGCGGCTATAATCACATTTTAATTTTGAAAATTATCAATTAGTTCAAACAATTCGTAGAAGTTCTCAACTACATATTAATTTCTTGAGACCTACTACACGTGTGGGGCTATTTTAAGAACTCACTTTTTTTAAACTTTTCTTAAATAACTAAATTGTTGTGTAACTTTGACCATTAGTTTCGTCATTAGTATTTTTCTACCTATATGATTTTTCATGTTTTCAAACCAAACACATTGAGATTTATCGATGGTTAACGTTTTAAGAGTTTGATCATCAATAAATCTCAAAATATGGAGGAGCATAGGTTGTTTGCATTACTGTGAACATATTATTTTAACCAAGTTAACTTAGTTGCAATGGTTAAGCGGTTGTTTGTCACGGTGTTACATAACCCATTAGGTACGGATGATGCAATACAACTAACTTATCCCCCACGAGTGAAGGCTCGGCTACCTACGGAACCGTTCAAGGGCGATAAGCTTGTCATCAATTTTCTCTTTCCTTCTCGGCGTTGTACTCCTTTTGAGTTTCACATTCGGTTACTTTTAAGCCGTTATATTGGGGAATGACATTGTCGATCCACCTAGTGAATCCACACCTTCTTTGAATGCCCGTAAAGAAACACATGTAATCGGTTAGAGAGCCACTAGAGCGAAGACGTTTGCATAATTGATAAAATGAAAGACGTACAACGAAGTCGTTGTCTAAGTTGGGGCAAATGAAATATCTCCGACCATATGTTCGTGGTTCAAATGAGGTAGCCATCTTGCAACGATCCCTACAACCGCACATAGGACGCTCCGACCATTTAGGGAAACCCAGTGGGTTGTTCCTCCATGCTAAGCTTGCGATTTCGACGCGACGTTCATACTCCATCCAAGCCTGAATGAATTGTTCAGTGGACTCAGGTTGTGTTACCGTCTGACCGATCGAAGCAGGTTTGACCGTATCGATCCAATCTTTGTATGGACACTGACGTACATCCTCCTAGGTTGCATATTTTTTATGGTCGGAGTTAAAAAATGGAACAAGCGAAAAGGTTAAAGAAAGAGAAATTATACTCACGACAAAATCGTCATCCGCAATCTCGGGACACACGAAGCATCTTTGTCCTCTAGTTGCTTGTCTTATGGATCTTACCACTTGGCAACGTAGACCACAGTGGCATTCTGGACGTTCCCGCCATGTGGGTAGTGCCAGCTGATCCATAGGCCAGTCCAAAGCTTCAGCGCGAACTCGAGGTTGGTACTCAGCCTTCCGTTGAAGGTAGTCTGACCTTGTTTCGCTAAGTGGGTAGTAACGTGTTCCGTCGGTTCGTGGGTTCTCCGTATCTATCCACTCAACGAAGTTACACACCCGACGATATGCCTGCTTGAGGTGTTAACACGATGTACAATCAAGTTAGCGTTTTCTGCGTGAAGATTTTGTAGATGAAAGCAGTGCAGATAAGCCATACGATCAATGTTGGCGCATTGGAAAAATCGTCTCCCCGGTTTCGGCGAGGAGGGACGACGTAAGTATGCAGCCATCTCCACAATGGCATAACGGACGGTCACACCATGGTGGAATAAAACCGCTCAAAGAATGGAGTCGCCGGTGGAGACGCTCAAGGAATGGATGATATGAAGATCTCATTGCAGCGGTAAATGTAGAAAAGAGAATGCAGATTTGAAGAGCTCGTATTCGGATCTAGGCAATATATCGTGCAGGGAGGTGACGGTTCACATCTATGTATTGTTTATATCTGTCACGGGGCAACAGCTGATCGAGAAGTATCATGTAGGATTGTCACGGGGCAAAAGTTGATAGCGACGTATCGTGCAGGACTATCACGGGGCAAAAGTTGATAGCGACGTATCGTGCAGGACTATCACGGGCAAAAGCTGATAGCGATGTCTCGTGCGGGTCTAACTGGGCCGAAAGTTTTTTGTCGTTAGTAAGAGTATCATGCAGCGAACGATACGGAAGGATCTCGTGACATGTGAGTGCGACGAACAGACATAGATATATACAAACATCAAACACAAAATAAATATTTACAATTTGTACAAACTGTTGCACAGCGGCTGCGACGAGGCCTCTTACCCCTATCCCTCCTAGGTTGTGCTCTAACGTGCCCCGAGAGTACGTCGGCTGTGCGGGGGCACGCCACGACTAGCACGGACATCCGCGCGGGCGTCTCCGAGGCGGGTCCCGGCTCGTGGTAGAGGTGCTCCACCGAGCCGAGAGGAGGCGAGTACGTCCCGATCCGGGTCCTCCAGTCATCGAAGTCGTCGCCCGTACCCGACCCCCTCGTCGCCTCCCCGGACCCGCCCACTGCGTCGACGAAGTCCCCGACCGAAAATCCCCGTCGAGTAGAATCCTCCTGTATGTAAGCAATGTGAAGCATCGGTGACTTAAACTAACACGTGTGAACTAATCCTAGGACGACGCTTGCTCACCTCCCGGCGACGGGGACGAGAACGGAGGATCCGCTCGCTCCAAACAAAGCTCGCAGTCTTGGGCCGAGTAGCGAAGGCCGAGGATCGACGATCCACTCGCGCTGCCGTATCCCCGCTCGGTAGCGTCGGACCTAGGCGACATTCGGTTTGTTAGATCACGTTGTATGGTTGACACAATGAAAATGAGTGGAACTAACCTGTGGAAGGACCAGCGCCGTGTGGTGACCATCCGGTGCTTGGACCGCGTGGACGAGGACTGTAACACCTGTGGAGGAACCGCGTCGACGGCGAATGACACGAGAAGATCCGCAAGATCTTAGTGCCGTCGTCTGCATCCGCTCGAAGGTCATCCTCTGTTCCACCTCGTTCGGTGAATGCTGCGTCCGGCCTCGGCATCACCGAGTCGATTTCGGCATTCAATGCCCGTGCGGCGTCGGCCTACAAAAATCAAAACACGTTAGGTTTTTTCGCTACAATAAAAAAACATAATGACGTACAAAGGCTTTAATGTAGACAAATCATGACGTACCCCAACGAAGTAGTCCCGGTCTCGGTGCACAGGGTAGGTGTCCGTGATCTTGCTCAGTGCGGCTGCTGCGCGACCGGTGTGAAGGTCACGCGCGGACGCGTCCGCGGTAGGTACCACCGAAGGTAGGCGGTGTAGTTCTCCTCGGAGTGGGCGTAGATCTCGCCGATCACCTCCTCAGTGGCTATCAGCCAGTCCGCCACGTATTGCTGCATACGTGGTTCCCAGAGGGAGCCTCCCTGCTGTCCCCGTCGAGACAACCTGCGTACACGGCAAAGGTCGACTATAGTTCCATTTAATTTGACACAATAGTAGTACATTTGAAATAGAAATACTCACCGGTGGTCCTGGTGGGGAACGGCAACCGTACGTCTACGGGAATCCCAGGCGCATCCGAACGCCTCATCACTCGGCCAGGCGGTGAGGCTCGACGGTGATGTCATACACCATCGGGATCAACGTCATCCAGTAGGCCGAGTCGCGTGTGCACAACGTTGAGAGGCCTAGAGGCGCCCGAGCTGCGACCGCCTGCTGCGTGTACGGCTCCCGGACAACGTCGTACGGTGGAGACGGTCCAACTCGAACACGAAGTCCGGGTAGCTCCGTCTCACCTGAGCGTGGGCGTAACGACGCTGCGACAATAAAAAAATCATGTGGTTACAAGTTTTGTTCAACACAATTTAAATATTTGAAAGAAACATGACTTTGTACTTACGTTGCGTCGAAACCAGTACGAACCCATCGTAGGCCCGTCGGCCGGGTTCTCGAAAGCTGGCGCTACGTCGTACGGAGAGGTGTCGACGACCGGTCGGCCGATCGCGAACCGCTCCGCAGCCCACGAGTTGTAAGAGAAGGGGACGGCTGTGAAGATCGCTCCGGATCTGTCTTCGTGCACGCGTCGCACGAGCCACGGTAGGTGGCTGCGAGCACGGCTGAACCCCAACTCCACTGAGGCACGCCGCCTATCTCCGCGTCCGCTATCGACCGGGCGTAGTGGATCAGGCCCCTCTCTGCAGTGTTCCCCGACGTGTTGGTGAACATCACCCAGCCGAACAACCAAAGCAGGTACGCCTCCAACGAGCGTCGCACGGAGTACTCGTCGGCGTCGGGGTGGAGCTTGTCGGCCTACAAAGGACAAAACCATGTTAACAAACATCGATGTAATGAAAAATACCGAAGTCTTGAAGTTAACTTACGTGAACCGCATAATCCATGTCTTCGTAGGCCGGTGGTCGCGTAAGGGTAGATGGGTGAGCAGTGGGAGCCCGTAGCCTCATCACCTGAGCAAAGCGCGCAGTGATGTCGTCCCTCCATCCACCAACACCGTCCACAGGCCCGACAGCCTCTCCGGCTAGTGGTAGCCCTAGCAGGTAGGAGACGTCTGCGGCGTCGGAGCCATCTCCCCACAAGGAAGATGGAAGGTGTGCGTCTCGGACGCCACCGATCCACCAAAGCGGCTATCGGGGACCGGTCCGCATCGAACCTCGGCTGGTCGTGATCGTGGGCACGCGCCTCAACGAGTCCGAGAGCGATCGGGCCGGACTCACGTAACCGCATATCATACGGATAGTGTAATATTAGTATCAAGCATAGTGTTGCTGCAATAAGTGATAAGAGTTTGAACGTACCGCTCGACGTGTCACGGATCGACACGCAACAACTCGCGCGACGGCCGTGGACGAAAGGTGGTCAGCTGAGCACCCTGCACTGCCGACAAGTACGACCTGTGCGCCCTGTCCACCTGTCTGTTGAAAAGCGCTGGTGTATCGTCCGCCATACCTGCATGAATACATGAAGCACACAATAAGCAATTTATAAGAAAAATCAAAACAACATGAATACATGACATAAATGGTCCATTATATCTCAACATAAAAAAGGTTCACGTCTTAATTCAAACTAACAAACGAAACATATAAGTATCACAACAACAATAAACCAGTTTACGTCTCACAATGATAAAAATTACACGCACGACGATGGCAACAACATGACAAATAGTACAAATATCAGATCACCACTACATTGAAAAGGAGCAAACAAAATAATCAAGCCATTGCATCTCCAGTGGACGACGTAGTCGCTGCACGAGCACGTCTAGGACGTGGTCGTCTCGTTGTTGTTCCTTCTCCGGAAGGACGGCTACCATCGGAGGGCTGTCCGGAAAGTCCCGAACCTTCGACGGTTGAAGTTTCGAATTCTTCGGACATTTTTGTATGTATGTCCGCGCTCATCGCATTTGCTGCAACGTAGGGTCCTTCCCCGGCCTCGGACTCGTCCATGTCGTTTCGATGCGTCTCGGCGACGACGTCCCTTTTTCATCCTTAACTTCGATGGATCCGGAATGTAGAACACTTGTGGCAGCGGGTGTTGTGTACGATCCAGATATCCCAAAACCATATATCTCCTCCTTCCACGTATGAAAAATTGATTCTTTCCTGTAGTACGGTGACACATAAATATCGGAACTATGCCGCAGTCCCAGTGCGGCAAGGACGTGTGAGCAAGGCGGATGTCTAAGCTTCGGCTTCATACAGTGCAGCTACAACCACCACCCGCATGAAGCACACATTCCCGCACGCTTGAACACGGTTGATGCCTCGCCTTCTCCCGTCGACACACATGATCTCGTCATCAAGAACTTGGGTTCCTTGGGGGATTACTCGTGCTTCATAGCCTTGGAATTTTGTCTTGCATATATTTCGTCACCACGTTGCCAAATACAATTTTGTTATCGACCATTAAAGGGGATATTTTCTTAAATCTATCCCTAAAATATGCCTACGTGCCATGAAGGATAAATTCCACAATACCCACCAATGGAAGCCCCCTAACTCCTCGCATCACCCAGGTTGTACACCTCGGCCGGTTCGTTGTCATTATACCATATTGAGCTCCGTCGGTGTCATACAACAGAGACCACTTTTCTTTCGGTTCATTCTCTATCCAGTGGGAGAAATTACATATTGATGGTGCAGACCTCCTTCTCATTGTTGGCGGGTCATTATGCAATGGACCAAGAGGTACAAGAGCTCGTCAACTCGTGGCAAACGAGATTGCTCGTCGGTTTGCTTCGTTGTCGGCTCATCCAACCTTCTCCACATCTCATTGAATTTTTCTCTTGATTTTGACCACATAGCCTCTTGAATAGATCCATCAGGTGCTTGTTCTTGAATTGTTTGTAGAAATTGGCTCCCATATGACGCATGCACCACCTACTCCGAACATCATGCCACCTAGCCGGAAGTCCCCTCTCCGGCCAACCATTCGAAGGTAGTCGATTGCCCTCGGCATGCCGGCATGACGATCATGTATGAGACAAACATTGGGCCTCATACGAACGACTTGGCATCGAACTCTCTCCAAGAACCAATACCACTTTCGGTGTTCTCACTCTCGACAAATGCAAACGCCATAGGTAACACCTGGTTGTTCCCATCTGCTCCAATCGCCGTCAGTATCTGACCTCTGTATTTCCCAGTCAGAAAGGTTCCATCTATGCACAGCACAGGGCGACAGTGAACAAATGCGTTGATGCAAGCACCAATCGAGAAAAAGGCTCTTTGCGGCACGCTCTTGCTCGAATCGGTAGATGATGGAAATGTCGAATGTCGTAGTAGGTATTGGGGTTTCTCGAGCAATGGTGGCTAATAGACGAGGTAAATTGTCATACGATGCTTCAAATGTGCCATACCTCATCTCCAATATCTTTTGTTTCGCCCTCCAAGCCTTCGCATAGCTAATAGTATACTTGAATTTGTTCTCAATGTGCTTAATAATGGAGCCTGGTTCAAAATCCGTGTTTTTAACAACATGGTCAGTACATCTCACCGGCAACAAACGCCGAGGTTATGTTGCGGTGGTACTTATCTACCCCGGCAACGACATGTGTGCTCACCAACAATGCTCACTTTCCAATAGTCATTCCATTTTCCCTTGTATGCATGAACGCGCCACGGACAATCATCCTTCATACACTTCACATCATACACATAGTTCGTAGACTTCACCACCCTAAACTCTCTATGCAAAGACACCGCCCAATGTTTCTTTGCCTCTTTCATGTCTTCCTTATGAGCATACCTAGCACCACTGGATGACCTCGTTATCTTTGTATTCAAATGAAACATGCTGCCCTTCCAAGATAACAAGCGAGAGAAATCGGCTTGTTCCCAATCGACGGGCATGACATCTTCTTCCTCGTCCGATGATTCATCGCCCTCCTTGCTCATTTTCGAATCCTCCCTCTCCATTTCTTTAACAATTGCTTCGATTCTCTCTCCCTCGTCCGCCACGCCAATCGCCTCCTCTAAGCTTGCTTCATTGCTTGGACCTTCGTCATACTCTGTTTGCATTGTATTACGCTATCGATTTCGTGCGGTGCCACAAAAATAACAAGGGGCCAGGACCTTTTAAGTGCCATGTCCACATAACGTCTCCACGACTCGGTGTTATCAATAGGCATAAGTTCCCAATAATATCCTTCATTGCACGACTAACTACAACGGATAGAGACATTGTGTTCACTCTTGTATCCACTTTAAATCCACGTAGCAACCAACTATACACCGACTCAAATGTTTTCTCGCCCGACCTATCGATGCCCTTTGATTTCATCCTAAATTCGACAAATCTACACCTTCGGACCGTATCTAACGTTGCCTTCACCGTGAACTATCGAAATATGATCTTACTTGCCATAGTGCACGACAAACAAATTGAAACTGAATTTATTCCATACTACGAATATATTTTCTAGATGATTACGTGCCTAACTTAATTTCTTTAACAATATGTTCTCTGGTCTACATCTTAAATTTTCCCAAATCGATTTGTTCGTTCCATCTACCGCCAATCGGAACTCGTTCATTTCGTTTGCCAAAATTTATAAACTAAATTTAATTAACTCGTAATTTATATCTAAACATATTTTGATCATCAACAAAATTATACGTACGATTTTCTATAGTGCTTACCATCGCTCACATAATTTACACTTACATCCAAACACATTCTACCTAAGTTGATCTATCTATTCTACCTATGTTAATGTCCATTAAATATCCTTGTTGATCTATCTATTCTTCCTATGTTACTTGTCGATTAGATTATCTACATTGATCTAAATTAAACCATCTGTTTTACAAATCTATAACAAATTATTCAATACCTATTCAAATATTACAAATTTATATTTTTCCTAATATTTCATTTACATACTAGCTAACAAACAAAATAATGACGAGATATTGCATTTACCTCCAATGAAGTACGCAATCCGGCGGGGCTTCGCCGCGCTCCTCCTCTTCCTCACCTCTCTCTGTTCTTTTCTGGATTTGGAAAGGTGTAAATGAGGTTGAAATGATTGAGAGTCGGCTTATATACTTGCACAGGTAAAAACGCCCTTGCGGAGGGCGGGAAGGGGCCGCCGCAAAATTGCCGGGCGGCCGTGGCAATTTGCGGCGGCCCCCATGTAAGCACGGTGAAAAACGCCCTTGATAAGGGCGGGAAGGGGCCGCGCAAAAGCCGCGCGGCCGGCCTTTTGCGGCGGCCCCACATGCACGGTGAAAAAATGCCCTTACCAAGGGCGGGAAGGGGCCGCTCGCAAAAAGGCCGGCCTCCCGACATTTTTGCGAGCGGCCCCCGTGCACGGTTAAAAACGCCCTTCCCAAGGGCGGGAAGGGCCGCCGCAAAAATGCCTCCGCGCGGCAGACGGCCGTGCGGGGCCGTCTGTCACGTCGGATTTTTCGCCCTCTGGGAGGCGTTTTTCCCTTCACGCCCTCTCAGAGGGCGGGAGGAGATTACTTTTGAAATTTTTCAACCAGATTTGTAAATCTTTAAAAAAAATTAAAAATGCAAAAAATTCGGAACTTGGCCTCGTCGAACAGTTTGGGGCCGGCCACCTCATCCACCACCTTGACCCACACGAGATGGCTTCCGAGCGCAACGTCCACGAGCCCAACGGCGTCACCGCCGAAGAAGGCCTTCCCCTTGGAGCACTCCCCGAACGCTCGCTCCAGCGTCTCCACGTGAGGGACGACGTTCTTGAACGCCTCAGCTCTCTGCTCCGCCGTCGTCGACCTGAACAGCGCTTTCCACGACGGGAAAAACTGCAGAGAAATTGCAGAGGAATCAACCGATCAATCAGGCAGAATTCCAATTTGTCATTCGTCATACCGTGTTGTTAACGTAGTTGGCCCAGAAAGCCGCGGTGGCGCGGTGGTAGGGATCGGCAGGGAGGAGCGGCGGGCCGGTGGCTCCCCAGATATCGTCGACGTACTCCAGGACGACGAGCGACTCGCACACCGGCCGGCCGCCGTGGATAAGAACGGGGACCTTCTTGTGCACCGGGTTGGACCTAAGCAGGAGGTCGCTCTTGCTGGAGAAGTCCTCCTCGATGTACTCGTAGCTCAGCCCCTTCATCCCCAGCGCCATTCTCACCCTGATCGCCCATGGGCTCGACCACGTCCCCAGCAGCCGCAGCTCGTCTCCTTCACCTCCACTTCCTGCCATCGCGGTCTTGCACGTTTATAGACACTGTACACTAGCTTAATTATGCCTTCCCTGATACTTCGATCTGCACTGAAGAGAACGAGCGTGTGTATCTATATATACACACACACACACAGTACACGCTCAGTTGATCATCGGGGGGTATGAGTAGCAAGTTGAGTGGCCAGTGATTCCGTCAACGCTGCCGTGTGCCGTGGAAAGGAGGCAGACGAGACGATGGAATGGACCAGCTAGTCGTCGCGTCGGGCTACGAGCCTACGAGTCCAAGGACTAGGAAGACTAGAAACAGGATCGAGATTTCGAGACGCATCAGGCATTGAGCAGCGAGACGATCTACATATATCTGTCAAAAAAAACTGCCTTTAAAAAAATTATCAAATATAAATTTAATATAATTATATATATTTATAGTGTAATTTGTATGTAATTTTAATATAATTTATATGAAATTAAGGTGTAACTTTTAAAAGCACTTCTTCTCGTACGAAAGGGACGTCGCGGGATCTCTCTCACCCGTATTAAGGTAGTTTTATCGTTCAATTACTTTTGTTGTATACAGTGAGAAAGGAAAAAAGATATATATGGTACCTCACTTGTTCGTCGTCGAGTCCCACCCATGCATGTCATCGACTGAGGCATGCGCCCTGCTGCCGCGTACGCACAAAAATCGAGGGATGCGCCTTGCACTAATCGGATGGTTAAAAAATCGACAAATTGTAAGAAAAAAATTGGGACTAGCTGTTGCTCGCTCGAAAACACACACTGATTTTTACATCATGATTGACATACAGTAGTACTATCTTGCATTAGAACTTGCGAACAATGACACACACAAAATCAATTAACAAGATTAAAACAATAAATAGTTTAATTAAATAACATATGACCTTGAAAAAAATTAATAATACAAATGTCGTTATTAAAAAATATATAGAAGCACAATCCTACGAAACAAAAAATAATACAAATCTAATACGAAGCCAACTAAACATAATACAAATCTAACATCCTCGATGTGTCTCCTAACCAAAAAAAATTCATGGATCATGTTTCTAACAGTTGAGAGATCCAAGTATCAAAAACATGCACAGTTTATTTACTAGATTATTATATTGCATTATATTCTTAATTTAAAAAATATTACCAACACATCTATTAAGAGTTACACTCTACGGTGTAATTATTGTGTAATTATATTATAACTCTAAGTATAATTTTATTTAGATGTACAACCCCTAGAATTTAACAGTGTGTAATCATAATAATGAGTTACACTCTATGGTACGGTACAGTATAATTATTGTGTAATATATTGTAACTCTAAATAGTTTTACTATTTAGATGTATAACCCCGTGTAATCATAATATAATTACAATATAATCATAACTACGATGTAATTGCTAAAATTACACTCTAACTACAATACGATTTTACAATTTACATCATTTATTGTAATTATAGTGTAATTATAATATAATTGCTACGTAGTTATGTTATTACTATAAACATGGTTTAATTTTGCTATAACAATATGTCTTTGCTCAGCTGGTTGTGAGCTTATCGTGGCAAGCAGGCATTGCTGAATCGAATCACACCCAGCGCGTGAACGCCTCCTTTTTTTTTTCTAGCTTTTCTAGCACGAATCTTGATATATTCCTACGGTCAAGGAATCGAGTGATCTCTAACAAAAAAATCACGCGAAAATATATAGCAAAATCGAAAAAAAATGACGACAGATTTATAGCAAAACTATTGCGGGCTGGGCCGACGGGCCTGCGTTTGGGGACAGAGATTGCAGGTTGGGCCAAGTAGAGCCAATTTGTAACCGTGCGCAAGGCCCACTCAGGCTCCTCTCTCAATTTATCGTCCAGTTTAAAATTCGTATCTAAACCAAAATTTACAAAACCGAATCAGCATAAAACCCACACAGGCCTTATATGTGCTAGCATTTTTTCCTCCTCCCTCTCCTCTCTCTCTCTTCCCCCATCTTCCCAATCATCTCCAGGACGACGACCGATGAAAAGGACGGTGCGACGGGCGGTGGAGAGAATGGTGGTGGCTAACAGGGAGAAATGGCGACGCGCGGCGGCCACCTTCGCAACGCGCACCAACGCACCAACTCCATCCAGCGCCGAGCAGGGCAAAGGCAAGGCAAACCATGTCAGTGTTGGTGGCGGGAGACGAGGACGGCGCCGTCGCGCCGGGAGGAGGATAGGCTCCGACCGTGGTGGGCGACGGCGACGTCCTCCTGTCCGACGTCGTCCTCATCTTCGTCGCCCTCGTGTTTTTCTTCGCCATGCACCACTTCCTTGCAGCGATGTGTCGCTGCGACACGAGGGACGCGGGGTCGATGTCGGTATCGAGTGACGGTGTACAGGGTGGAGGACTTCGCCGCGGACGCGGGGGCGGCACCGATGGAGTGCGTGGTGTGCCTCGCGGAGGTCGAGGACGGTGAAGCGGCGAGGTTACTGCCCAGGTGCTGCCACGGCTTCCACGCCAAGTGCGTCGACCTTTGGCTACGCTCCCACTCCACCTGCCCGCTCTGCCGCCTCGCCGTCGACGCCGGCGGTGCCCCTCCTCCGTTCACTCTCCCTCCGACACAGCCGGAGCTAGCCAACTACTCAAATGCGACGACCACTGCCCTGCCGACGAACGTCCTGTTCTGGGGATGGCAGGGCTCTGTCGAAACTTAGTTTCGGCAATAGAAATTGAGGGTGCAGTCAAGATCAACAAACACGATGGGTTAGATGGAAAACAAGGATTAGACAGGTTCGGGCCCTCTCGTGAGGTAATACCCTACTCCTGTTTCGGGGATTCGATCCGCCGAGTGTTGTATTGGTCTCTTAATCTTGTGTGTCGCATATCACATATATCGTACATATCCCTCGAGGGACGTCCCTTACCACCCTTATATAGTCTTGGAGGGTGGGCTTACAAATCGAAAACCCTATCATATTCTAAGTCGGTTTCCTCAATCTTACCAAGTTATGACTATGAGCTGTTGCCTTATCTGATCGGCAACGTAACACCCAAGTCATAGCATGTTTACATAATCATTAGGCGTAACGTATCCCTATTACTAGTCGGACAAGCTTGCCATGAGGGTATCCGATTGCCATAATCTCCACAGTAGCCCCCGAGACCTTCGCAGTCGACGAGATAACTTTACCTCGAACCAAAGCAACACACAGCCGAATGACTCCCTGGCCGTGCTTCTGTTGCCGAGTGGTTCCATCATCTCTGCCTGAATCTCCCGAGTGGCTCCAAAGACTGTGAAGGGCTGAAAAATAACTCAAAAAATTCTCAAAAATAAATATCTAGGTGCATCTCCTAATGCACCTAATTAGAATGTAGCCCCGACTATATGGTTAGTCAAAAATAGACTAAGCATATAGTCAAGAACTATAAAAATCATACTCATATAAATGCTTAGCTCAAGCTAAAGCAATCATAAAAAATCACATCACTCGGCAAGCTCATGCTTATCCGAGTAAATTCGCCCGAGTTATCTCGAAACAAATAATTTAATTAGCCCTCATGAGTAAGAAATTAATTCACTCGGCAAGCTCACACTTATCCGAGTTAACTTGCCCGAATCATCTCGGAACAAATAATTTAATCGACCCTCATGGGTAAACAAATTTTTCAGTCATATGAAAAATACGACCAAAATATTAAATAGCTCATGCCATAATATTAGTCTTAATCTAAAAAGATCTTCACCAAGGTGGAAAAATAGCATTGATATAATCATTTAATCAAATGCTTAAAAACCAAACAGTCCCTGTCATCAGGACAACCATGAAAAGCTTAACTGTTTGTCACCTTTCAAATTGCATCGTGCCAACTTCTCATGAAGTTGCACAAACCGCGGTATGAAAGGATTTTAAAGGTATTGGGCTACGTGACACGTGCATATTGCCAGGGCAAATCTGCTTAAGTCCATCCACTTAAGTCCCTAAGGACACATGTCAAGCCACACCTTAACTGGGCCATAAGTCTCTCGTGGGCTCGGCCCAATCACGAGATGACTTAGCAAAAACCCTCAAGTCTTTTTACGAAGCCTCGAGGTCATCCCCGCCACTTTGTCTTCCCAAAATTTTCTCTTTCGCGTCACTGTTCACAAGCTCTCCGCGGAGAACCCTAAACTCGCGCGTGCCCAAATCCATCCATCTAGGAACTCTTGCTCCACCACAAGCCATCTTCCGCATCTAGCCTCCAAGATTCCCTTGACGAATCCCCATCTCCCGTGCCAGATCTGTTCTCCCCCAAATCGCATCCATGACGGGAGAGAAAGAAATCCCCTTCGAACAATGGACGACCTCGGACGTCGAGGAATCGACTCTCCGAGAGATGGTGAAGAACGGAGTTCTTCCGACCAAAGAGATCATCGGCTGACGTCCGGCGTCCGGTGAAGAGTTTCCCTCTCCAAACACCGGTGATATTGTCGTTTTCACCTCTTTTTTCTACTGTGGTTTCAGCCTTCTCACCTTTGAGTTCTTTCGGGGTCTCCTTGAGTATTACGGTCTTCAAATCTATCACTTGAATCCCAACTCCATTCTTCATATCGCAATCTTTATTCACGTCTGTGAAGCCTTCCTTGGCATCCTTCACCACTTCAACCTCTTCCGCCGCATGTTTTATCTTAAGCCACATCCAAGCAAAGATGAGCCCTGCGTCGTCGGTGGGGCCGACTTTCAACTTCGCGGAACTCTCCGCAGAGATTATTTCTCTCTTCCCTTGAAATCTTCCAACAAAGGCTGGCATGCGAACTGGTTCTACATCTCAAATCTTGAACCCAGTTTGCCCAACTTTGTTGGCCTTCCACCAGTTCCGAGACCTAACTAGAGCACTGTGCTGGTGGCCCAAGATTGAGATGAAGCCAACAAGCTCTTGGCCAATATCCTTGAGATGAAGAAAAAGGCCTTCAGGGAGAACAAATCACTCGGCACTTCATCAAAAACCGACTGACACTTATTAAAGAAAGATCCAAGCCTGCATTCGAGTATGAGGGTGAAAATGACCCCAATCGGGAAGACCGCGATTCCTTGAGCTACGAGACCACGAAGACTCGCATGTACAAAATCTTTTCTTACGGGATCGTGGTTGAGCGCAGCCACATGTTGCCTGGTTCTCCCATACAACTTGTACCGTCCTCCTCCCCGTAGTGACTCAACTCCCTTAATCTCTTTCAATCTTAATCTTGCATCTCTTAGTGTATAAAAAATCCTCCTTGCAGGCGAATGCCTTCATCATCTCTAAGCCGTACAAGGTGCATTTTGACGATGCGCCAGCTCGGCCTGTCAAGAAGCCAGCCGGCGGCGTCAAGATCAGGAGTGATCCTGTCGGCAAAAGGGTTGCTGCTGATGAGAATATCAGCAAGCGAGTGAGCAAAAGGAGGCTGGTGATCGATGACTTGGACGATGATGTTTCAGCTCCTCAAACTGAAGTAACCCCTCCGAGGCCGTCCACCAAATCCGCACCTAAAATTCGCCGATCAGCCAGGTATGTCTCATAGTTGAAATCATATCCTTGTTGAAAATCTTTCTGCCTTTGTCCCGATTGTTCCCATCTTTTTTCTTGCAGGAAGCCTCAGAACATAGATCCCACCGGGCAGAGTGAGGCCTCAAAGCCATCTGCAGCAGCTGAAGAGACAAAGCCCGTAGAACAGAATCTCAGGGCCCTCTCCCGAGTGAGAGCGCTCTGAGTGAGAAGCTCCCACCTCCCAGTGAAGATATCTCGATGAAAGAGCCCCCGACTGCCAGCCAGGAAACCCCTGCTGGAAACCAGTCGGCAGAAGAAGATATCCCGACTACCGCTCAAGGCGCCCCGACTGAGTGCCAGTCGGGTGTGAACCAAGAAGAAAAAGGCAGCCGGGAGGTACGAGTCGAGGACTCGGCCACCAAAGCTGGTAAGCTTCAAAGCAGCCTTCTAACTTTAGTCTTCAATCTGTCTTTTCTTTGTCTTCATTTGTCTTCTTTGAATCGATCAGCCAAAGAAGAGGAGATCCCCAGGCTGCGATCTTCAGAGACCTGGATCCCTCCGATTAAAATAGAGTGGCGCGACTCCGAGGGCTTAAAGCAGGGCATCATTTTGAACAAGCAGAAAGAGAATGAAGAAAGAGATATGCTTGTGGACAACCTTAATGAAGCTACCCGACTGCTAAATGTAAGCATCGCTCTTCTCTATCATAACCTTACGGTTTCTTTTAGTCAACTAACTCTGAACTCGCGTGCAGAGGGTATATTGCCGATCAATGGCCAAGTCTGACGCCCTCGAGAAGCTGGTCCCCCACTTAAATTCCCTGGAGAACATCCAACAGGAGCTTAAGGCCACTCGGGAAGAGGCTGCGTCAAGAGAGGCTGCCTTGCAGAGAGAGATTGCCGTGCTCCGAGAAGAAAACCTTGACCTTCGGGGTTCAGTCGGGAGTAAGTTTAATCATCTCGGTCTCTTTATGCCTCTATTTGTAATCTGTCTCGACCTTGACATCAGCAAATTTTCTTGTTGCAGAGAACTCGTCAGAAGTCCACATACTCCAGACCCAGCTGGAAGAAGCTAATGCTAACAAAGCTGAGTTGGAATCTGAGTTCGAAGGTAAATTGTTTTAAGATAGCATTCTTCATTTTGCTTCATCTTCGTGTGTCTGTGTAATCATATGTCTCTTGCAGCTTATAAAGTCAAGACCCGCGCGCAATTCGATGTCTTCGTCGAAAAGGTCCGAAGAGCCGAAGGCGTAAGGGACGATATTGCTAATGCAGCCACACCGATCCTCTTGTCGTTGTTCCAGCATGGGCTCGGGACAAGCTCACTGGATGTCATCGAAGTCTTCGACAAGCTCAGGAGGGCCCCGGAAAAGTACACAGCTAATATCTCAGAAGCGGCCACCATGGGAGCAGGCTTCGCTCTTGTGCAGGCCAAGTCACTCTATCCTCGGATAGATGTTAACTCAGTCAGGGAAGGCTTCGCCGACGGCACTTCAGATGAACAAGCCTTAGAGTTGATCGGTGAAGCACGGGAGTCGGCCAAAAAGTAGCTGATGTAGTTGATAACTTTCGATCTTAATGACTTTGTGAATGTTGTTTGTAACCTTTGATGTGAACTTGTAGGTATCTAGCTTATTTATGTTAATGCCTTGACCCGAGTCTTCATAGAAAATCTCTTAAGTAATTTTCGTCCGACTGTCACCAAGCCTAAGCTTGATTAGGTCATCAAAAAAAATTCTTAGTCCTTATCTATTGAACTCGAATCAAAACACTAAACAATGATAAATCAAATATACACAAGTTGTCGAAGAAAACTATGCTTTATTGACACATGTATAGCCCCCGACTGTCAACCCAAGAAGTCATCTTGCTTGAGGTTGCAGTCAAGAATAACATAAAACTTAAAGCAATTTAAGCATAGTATCATCGAAGATGTTCGATATTCCAGGAGTTCTCCACCATGGATCCATCTTCGCGCTTTAGTCGATATGCTCCTGGCCGAGTCACCTCAGCGATTATGTATGGTCCTTCACATAGTGGAGATAATTTATGATGGTCTTTGGTGGTCTGAATCTTGCGTAGAACCAAATCGCTGACAATGAAAGCTCGCGCCCGAACATTGAGACTATGGTATCGTCTAAGTCCTTGAAGATATCTTGCCGACTGGATCAAGGCTGCCTCACGGGCTTCTTCCAGTCGGGTCAGGTCAACCACTCGGTCTTGATCATAGCGCTCGTCATTGAAACTGCGGACTCGAAGAGATTCATACTCCATTTCATTCGGCAACATGGCTTCGCCGTAAACCGGGAAGAAAGAAGTTTGGCCGGTAGCTGACCGGGCGTAGTCCGCGGTGACCATAGGACCGAAGGTAATTCTTGAACCCATCTCGCGGTGTAAGGTTTGAGCACATCAAACACTCGGGCCTTGATGCCTTGAAGAACCATGCCATTGGCGCGCTCAACTGTCCATTGCTTTTGGGGTGCGCGCCGATGCGTAGCATATTTGATGCCGAAATCTTCACAGAATTCCTTGAAAACGCCTCCAGTGAATTGAGTCCCATTATCGGTTATAATTCTGTTTGAGATACCAAACCGGTGCACGATGTTGAGGATGAAGTCTCGCGCTTTGTCAGTGGTGATCGTAGCAACCGGCTTAGCCTCGATCCACTTGGAGAACTTGTCGATCGCGACAAACAAATGTGTGAATCCTCCTGGAGCCTTTTTGAAAGGACCGACCATAGCCAGGCCCCAAACCGTGAACGACCACGATAGTGGAATCGTCTGTAGCTCTTGGGCTGGAACATGGCTTTGCCGAGCAAAGAACTGGCAACCTTTGCATGTGCGAACCACTTTGTCGGCTTCAGAGACCGCCGTAGGCCAGAAGAAACCTTGTCTATAGGCTTTGCCTACTAAGGTGCGTGCTGCCGCGTGACTTTCGTATACACCCGAGTGGATATCTTGGAGTAATTGCCGTCCTTCCTCAGGCGTGATACATCTCATTAGGACTCCGGAAGGGCTTCTCTTGTATAATTCGGAGTCAACCATGGCGTAGCCCTGACAGCGACGTCGGATTCGTTCGGCCTCATCCCGGTCTTCCGGCAGCTCTTGCTGAGTTAAAAACTTGATGAGTGGATTTCTCCAGTCGGCGTCAAGCATGGCAACCTGGTTAGTAGCTTCATCATTAGGAGTTGATTTGGCAACGACAGTCGGCTTGTAAAGGTGTTCTACGAAGACGTCAGTCGGGGCTGCTTCTCGCTTGGACCCGAACTGCGCCAGCTCGTCTGCTGCCTCATTGTTCTGTCTCAGGACATGGGATAGCTCTAGTCCATCGAACTTGTCTTCAAGTTTGCGAACTTCTTGCCGATAGGCTCCCATGGTGTTGTTTAAACAGGACCAATCTTTCATCACTTGGTTGACAACCAGCTGAGAATCTCCTCTCACAACCAACCGTCGTATCCCAGTGAAACAACAAGTCGCGGCCTTTCTCCGGTCGGGAGATCGGCCACGACCCCGCTCCGAAGCGGTGATACTCTTGGACCCGTCGAAGTGCATGGTCCAATATTGTAGGTCCTCCCTAGGTACATCTTCTTGTTGTTCGGTCCACTCGACCAGGAAATCTGCCAGGGCTTGTGACTTTATAGACGTCCTCGCCTTGAAAGTTAAGTCCAGCGGCATCAGTTCCAGAACCCACTTTGCGATGTGCCCAGTCGCCTCCCGGTTATGGATGACATCGCCGAGTGGAAAGGAAGTGACGACGGTGACCGAGTTACCCTGAAAATAGTGCGTCAATTTCCTCACGGTTATCAGAACACCATACAGTAATTTTTGTACCTGGGGGTAGTGAATTTTGGCTCCTGCCAGCACTTCGCTAACAAAATAGATTGACCTTTGAATCTTCTGGACTCGTCCTTCTTCCTCACGCTCAATGACGAGAAATGTGCTGACCACCTGGTGAGTCGCTCAGACGTACAACAACATGGGTTCCTGAGGCTGAGGTGAGGCTAGGATGGGTGGTGTCGTGAGAAACTCTTTGAATTCTTCAAAGGATTTGTGGGCTTCTGTGGTCCATTGGAAGTGATTGGTTTTCTTCAGTAACCTGAAAAAAGGCATGCCTCGTTCGCCGAGTCAGGAGATGAATCGGCTTAGCACCGCCATGCAGCCAGTGAGCTTCTGGACATCTTTCTGGTTACTCGGGGGCTTCATGTTCAAAACAGCGTTGATTTTCTCTGGGTTAGCTTCGATGCCGCGATGGGACACCATGAAGCCGAGCAGTTTGCCTGATGGCACGCCGAATGTGCATTTCTCCGGGTTCAACTTCATTCTGAAGGCCCGAATGTTTGTGAAGGTTTCTTCTAAGTCGGCAATCAGGTCTTCCTTCTGCTTGGTCTTGATGACGACATCGTCGACATAAGCTTCCACGTTTTTCTCGATCTGCGTCTGAAAGCATCTCTGGATCATGCGCTGGTACGTGGCTCCGGCGTTCTTCAGACCGAAGGGCATCGTGATATAGCAGTAAGCTCCAAACGACGTGATGAATGATGTTTTCAGGCAGTCGGATTCCTTCAAGCTGATCTGGTGGTAGCCCGAGTAACAGTCCAGAAAACTCAGGAGCTGGCAGCCGGCTGTTGAATCTACGACTTGGTCGATGCAAGACAATTCGAATGGATCTTTAGGGCAGGCTTTGTTGAGATCGGTGTAGTCGACGCATATGCGTCATTGCCCTGTCTTCTTCCGGACCAAGACCGGGTTAGCCAGCCAGTCGGGATGGTAAAACTCTTTGATGAACCCGGCGGCTAAGAGTTTTGTAAGTTCTTCTTTGATAGCATCTTTTCGATCCTGAGCAAAACGGCGTAATCGTTGCTTAATGGGTTTTGCGTCATCTTTGACGTGTAAAGAGTGCTCGATCACCTCCCTAGAAATACCCAACATATCAGACGGTTTCCAAGCAAAAACATCTTTATTATTTTGGAGGAAGGTGACGAGCACGCTTTCTTATTTAGGATCTAGCTCGGCACCGATTACAGCGGTTTTGGAAGGATCCGATGGATCAAGGGAGATTTTCTTCATTTTGGCGTCGCCTTGTCCCGACTTGGCTATCTTCTTCGTGGGGATTTCACCCTCTTCAGATGTTGATGCAGCCAGTCAGATTTCTTCCTGGCCACATGATCTCTCACAAGATTGGGCCATATCGCAGCTTTCTTTGTCGCAGGTGAAGGCTTGTTTAACGTCGCTACGCAGGGTGATGACGCCGTTGGGGCCGGACATCTTCATGCAGAGGTAGGTGTAGTGTGGTATTGCCATGAACTTGGCGAGCGCAGGCCTTCCAATGATTGCGTGGTAGGCCGTTTCGAAGTCGGCTACCTCAAAGGTGATGTTCTCCGTGCGGAAATTCTTTCAAACTCCGAAAGTGACTGGGAGGGTAATGTGTCCAAGTGGCGTAGATGACAGCCCTGGGATGATTCCGTGGAAGGGGGCTGAACTCGGCTTCAACTCGGATCTTGGGATCTGCATCTCGTCTAGCGTCTTGGCGAATAGGATGTTGAGGGCGCTGCCCCCGTCGATGAGGACGCGCTTCAGCTTGATATTTCGGACCACCGGGTCTAGTACCAGGGGATACCGCCCCGGGTGAACCACTCGGTCAGGATGATCCGAGCGGTTAAACGTGATGGCCACCTCCGACCACCGTAGATATTGTGAAACTTCAGGTTGTGCCACGTTGACCTCGCGGTCAGTCAGCTTTTGCTTCCTCTTGGATTCATAAGCCTGCGGCCCCCTGAAAATATGATTTAGCTCGCCCACGGGATCTTGAAAAGGCTCTGAGTTGCCAGTCGGGTTGTTCTTCTTGGTTCCCGATGGGCCGGCTTCGTCAGTCGGCTTCTTGTTTAGTTGTGTCGCATATTGTTCAGCGAACTGCTTGTAGATGAAGCAATCCTTGGCCGCATGCTTGTGATGTGGATGATGCGTGCACTGGGCGTTCATGATCGTGTCGTAGGCTGCAACCCGGGGACGACGTTGGGAGTTGGACGTTGTAGCGACCAGATCCTCGGGCCGGCACTTGCGATCTTTTTGGCCATGATTGTTGTTGCTGTTATCCTTCTTTGGATGCCGGCTGCCTCCCGACTGCTTGTCGTCCCTTTTGTCGTGCCGATCCTGTCATGCCGCCTTGATCGCGTCATTGGATTTTGCGTAGGAGTTCGCTGTCTCAAACATTTGTTTTACCATCTTCGGTGGCTTACACCCAAACTTCCCGATCAGCAACTCATTGCAGACTCCTTTCTGGAAGGCGACAATTATGATATCATCAGTGATGTTGGGGATCTTGTTGCGCTTTTTCGAGAAGCGCCGATGTAGTCCTTCAGCGGCTTGTCTGGTTTCTGGATGACGTTGTAGAGATCAAAGTGGGTCCTAGGACTTTCGAAAGTGCCTTGGAAATTGGCGATGAAGTGGTCCCGAAGCTCACTCCATGAGCTAATCGAGCCTCTTGGCAAGCTCATGAACCAGTTCCTGGCTGAGTCGACGAGGGCGACGGGCAGGTAATTGGCCATGGCCTTGTTGTCTCCTCTTGCTGGGCGGATGGCGAGGGTGTACACGGTCAGCCACGACTCGGGGTCGGTCTTTCCGTCATATTTCTCGATTCCAGTGGGCTTGAAGCCACTCGACCAATCCACTTGACGCAGGTCCTGAGTGAACGTAGGCACTTCGTCGTCATTGTAGTCGGGCGATCTCCTTCGGTCTTCGTAGGAGCGCTGCTCGTGCTCTCGATGGCGCCGGTCAAGGACTTCCCGCAGATCACTCGGCGAGGTTCTTTGTAGGCTGCTACGGTAGTCGGAATTGTAGCTGTGGCGGATCCGGTCGTGGACGGGTGGTCGTCCATGTCCTTTTTCGCGAGAGTCGACCGATTGTTCTTGATGCCTCCGTGTTGTCTCGTGACGGGGGTCTCTTGATCTAGTGGCCGTCTTGGCTTGCTCGGGCCTCCTGTAGTCCTTCGACCGTAGCGGCGGAAGTCGGCTTCCGTCAGGTGTTTCAGCGATGGACTCAGTCAGCCTTCGTGCTGAGGTGGAGGGAGAGCAATTGGCTGTAGCCGCGACGATGGTCTTAGATCTTGTCCAGGATTGGTGTTACCGTAGCGGGTGCCGCTTCGATAACAGTGTCGACGAGGGTGAGGGCGGCAACAGCGTTCTGTTGAGGCATTTGGAAGATGTTTGTGTTGTCGACTCATGTCTGAAGTATGGCCTCTCGAGCGGATTGCCCAGTCGCCCTCAGGTCTTGCTTCCTCCTGTCGGCTTCTTCCTTGCGCCTATTCTCCTCCTCTGCCAGCTTGCGCTCCTGCTCAAGCCTGGCTTGTTCTTCTTCTGTGATTCTGCGGGCCATGGCCGAGTCGGTCTCAGCCACCTCAGCCATGAGAACGTCGAAGCACTTTGACTCGTAATCCTTGTCGAAGTCGGAGTCGTTGGCCTCGTCCGTGAAGATGTCGTAGAGATCGTCGAAATCGAAAAGCCGAGGTACTCATCGAGCTCCGTGGATGAGCATGATCCGAGTGGTTGGAGGATGACGGCGACTTCCCTTGAGCCCGGATCGCTTGAGTCTGGATCGTTCCAGTCCGGGTCGCAGCTTGATGATGATGGTTCTCCCAAGTGGATCGATTCCAACTCGGAAGACAGAAGATTGCAATAAATCTCGGTGGCGTTTGGTAACCCAAAAGGCGCCGAGAGGGTTTGTCCTCCCAAGTGGATGGATTCCGACTCGGAAGTCAGAAGGTTGCTGTAGATCTCAGCGGCGTTTGGTAACCCGAACGATGCCGAGAGGGTTTCTTCTCCCAAGTGGATGGATTCCAACTCGGAAGTCAGAAGGTTGCAGTAGATCTTGGCATCGTTTGGTAACCCGAACGGCGCTGGACGGATTCCCCCTCCCGACTGGTCTGAATCCGAGTCGAGGAGGGAGAGCTTGCCGAATCTATCAGCGACGAAGTCGTCGATGCCTGATGAAGATCTCATCGCGCTTGCCGGCGAGATGAAGAAGAAGTCTTGACGCGCGAGCCCCTACCTGGCGCGCCAACTGTCAAAACTTGGTTTCGGCAATAGAAATTGGGGGTGCAGTCAAGATCGCCAAACACGATGGGTTAGATGAAAAACAAGGATTAGACAGGTTCAGGTCCTCTCGTGAGGTAATACCCTACTCCTGTTTCGGGGATTCGATCCGTCGAGTGTTGTATTGATCTCTTGATCTCGTGTGTCGCATATCACATATATCGCACATATCCCTCGAGGGGCGTCCCTTACCCCCTTATATAGTCTTGGAGGGTAGGCTTACAAATCGGAAACCCTATCACAGTTTTCTCAATCTTACCAAGTTATGACTATGGACCGTTGCCTTATCTGATCGGCAATGTAACACCGAAGTCATAGCCTGTTTACATAATCATTAGGCGTAACCTATCCCTATTACTAGTCGGACAAACTTGCCATGAGGATATCCGATTGCCATAATCTCCACAGGCTCGAAGGTGGCATGCTCTGGAGAGTCGACGACATTGTGTGCGCCAACAACGAGAGCCGGCACATGGTCCTCGACCTCCATAGTGAGCCGACGCGACGCCCAGCGGAGAGAAGGGCGGCGGGGAGAAGGGCACACGAAGGTGTCTGCCGCACGCCGCCCCTTCTCCCCGCCGGCCATCACCCTTCTCCCTCCGCCCGTCATACTTTCCATCGGCGGCCGCCTTGGAGTGGATTGGAGAGAAAGGAGGAAGGATAAAAAAAGGGAGAAGGGAAGGGAGGAAAAAGATAGTGCTAGCCAATGATATATGGGCCCTTTTGGAATTGCGTGGGTCTTATGTTAACTTGGTTTATCATGTTAGCTAAAATCAAACATAATATTATCTTAAATAATCTAATTTTATAAATTTTAGGGATCTCTTATACTTAATATTTTGATCTAAAGATAAATTTTAAATTCGACGATAAATTAAAAGATCTAAAGGAGCTACAACCAGGCCGTATACAAACTGGGCCATCGGGCTAGGCATTGATGTACAGTATTCCAGCTCTCTCGATCAGCCCTCAATTAGCTCCTTTATTTTCACTTATGCTTATATATATTACTTATTAGCAACTATTTAAATACTAAGAATAAAATTTTTATATATTTGTTATTGACGACTCAAAATTAAATATTATAAAATAATATACGATGAAAATAACACAAAATCAACTTCAAAATCGAAATTAAATCTTAAAATTTAATTTTGACTAATAAGCATAAGTTTAATGGAAAGTCTAATTGTCTCTCGACATGACGTCCTTTGTTTTTTCGGTTAAATAAAAAGTTATAAAATAATTTAACATGATGGATCAATATATTCCATATCACTCTAAAAAATAGAAGAAAAACAATAAATTTGATTGTTATAGTACTCATTTGTTTTTTGTCTACTTGTGTAGGTCCAATTTGAGCTGGTCACATATATATTATATATTGATTTATCATGTCGAATTTGATATTTTTTTTGTTGATATGCACAAAATGAAAATGAGGGGACAACCCATCAGAAGCACAAAAATCAACCTCCTATCAATAACGCCCGGAAGTCTGTAACACAAAAAGCAGATAGAAATAGATGGATAACACCGAAATACTCAAATACATGTGCAAAACGAGTACGCAAAAAAAGAAGAAATGTTACATGATGTAGCCGATGATATTTCAATGAAGCCCCTGTGGGAATGTGCAAAGAACTGATGATTCAATGGTCACTCCGAGTTCACTGTTTGATCGATGAATCTCATGTACACACGTGATCCAATTTGCTCCAATCTATCTCTGCAAAAGACACATATGTGACCTTCAAACTGCAGCAACCTCATCGACGAAACGCAATACAAACCACTCGCGGTTTCGGTGGCCGAAAAAATATCTGAAAGATACCGTTTGTCGTATTCCTTTCTTCTTGTTCTTCTCAGTAGTTCTATTTGTTATACAGTACTCCTAAACTTGTACTGTACCAGTATTCAACATTACTAATTTAGAGAGATGATTTTACCTGGCCTAAATTGACAACTACCAGTGTAGGAAGTTCAGACAAGAACAAGGTGGATAATATAACGGGATCAGACATGTTGTGTACTTGTGTGGTAGTGAGCTCCTCTAGTCATGCCAGGCAGGATAGACCCGGGAGCTGCTACACTTGTCCTCATTTACCAACACACAAGCTCTCCCTTGTCTTAACTGTTCTCTAAACAAATAAGTACTTCCAAGAATTATTCATTCCAAAGATTCGTCTTGGTGCAATTCACCTTTTTCTTTGGTGCGATAAAATGGAGGCTGCCATCACCATGGATGAGAGCTTGGGACGAAGTGGGTCATTTAGAGCTGCGATGAGTATGTTTGGCGAAAGCATAAATGGGAGGAAGGCAGACAAGAACAGAGGAACTATTCCAGCCCAAGAGGTACTGAAACTCTGAATTCACACACTTTTCTGATCCTGATGAACAAACCGTTCAATAGTACTCTATTTTATATCATTCCTGCAAAAAAATACTTTTATATATACGTTTCCTGTAAAAAAGTTGTATTTGTATCTTTATATCCAATTCCTGTATATATGTGCAGAATTTGTCTTCTGAAATCAAGCAGCTAGCACAATCCGGTCTTGACAAGCTGAATGAACGCAAGGCGTATGTGGACAAAGAGAGAGACGGCGCCGAGTCCGAGCTGTCGAGAGCGCGAGCCATGGCGAAGGAGCTTGAGCGCCAAATCGAGCAGACAAAGGCCAAAGCCACGTCCCAGAGGTCGGAGCTCCAAGCAATGTGGGCAGCAAGGACGAGGAAGAAGGGCGCCGACGCACCGGGCGCGCACGCGCAATCGGAGCGCGACGCTCGGTACTCGGAGGTGGCGCAGGAGCTGGACCAAGCCAAGAAGGAGCTGCTCCGGCTGCGGCTCGAGGTGCGGTCCGCGGCTGAGGTCAAGGCGAAGGCCGAGAGCGACATCGTGGCGTCGGCGTGCACGATCCAGTCCAGCCTGCGCGCCGTCGACGAGATGAAGCGGCGGGTGGACGAGGCGAACGAGGAGCACGTGCTGGTGGAGCTGGCGCGCATCGAGGCCGAGCGGGAGCGCCGTGAGATCGACGCCCAGCGCGGCGCCGAGGCCGAGCGGTTCGCCAGGGACATCGAGGCCGCGAGGGCCAGGGTCAAGGCGCTGCAGAAGGAGGTGAGCCGCGCGAGGGAGATGGAGGCGAAGCTCGCCGTGACGAACTCCGACGTGGAGGTGCTGCAGGCCGAGATGGAGCTGGTGCGCGCCATGGAGAAGAACCACGTCAAGAACGACGAGGCGGCGGAGGACACGTTGAGGAGGAACAGGGAGGAGGCGCAGGACAAGGCGCTCCTGAAGACCGTGGAGGCCGAGCTGGACGCCGCGAAGAAGGAGCTGGAGACGATCAAGGCGGGGAGCTTCCAGTTCATGACATCCATGGACCTTACGCGTACCGAGATCATGCGCGTCGCCGAGGAGATCAACCGGCTCAAGGGGCAGGAGAAGAAGGCTGACGAGCAGGTGCAGCAGCTGAACGCCAAACTCCTCAAGGCAAGGGCACGGCTGGAGGCCGTCACGGCGGCCGACGAGAGGTCCAAGGCGATCGTGTCCAACTTGGCGGCGGCGATGAAGCAATTGAAAGCCGAGACCGAGGCGGCGAGGATGGAGGAGGACCTTACCAAGCTGGAGAAACGGTGCGTGATTGCGGAGGCCGATAACATCGAGAAGGAGATCGCCACGACCGAGGGACGGATCAAGCAGTCGGTGAAGGAGCTGGAGGCGGCGAAAGCGTTGGAGGCTGAGGCGATGAAGAAGCTCAGGGACACCGTGGAGAGCACGATTCAGGCCAGGGCGTCGTCGGCGCAACGGCGTCAGGGGACGATGACCATCTCCCGGTTCGAGTACGAGTACCTGACCGGGCGCGCGGCGCTGGTCCGGGTGGTGGCCGACAAGAAAGTTGCCGCGGCGCAGGCGTGGGTGCAGGCGCTGAAGGCCAGCGAGAAGGAGGCCGCGGCGCGCGCCGAGGCGGCGGAGCGGGAGATCAGGGAGATGGAGGCCAGGGCGGCGCAGGTGGCGGCGGAGGCGGAGAAGACGGCGGCCGAGCAGAAGGAGCTGGAGCAGGAGCTGTACGACCTGAACGCGGCGGCGGAGAGGGACGGCCTGCAGTGCGCATACCCGCGGCGGCGGTCGAGCAGGGTGTCGGCGATGTCGAGGAGGCCCAAGCCCCGGCGGTCATCGGTGTCCGCGGGTGCACGGAACCCACGCTCGCCGTCGTTCACAATCAAGAGGAAGAGGAAGGTGATGCCCAACCTCCTGAAGCTGATCAAGGACAAGAGAGGCGGCAAAAAGGGCACCTACTGATCGAGCTGCATAAATTGTCATGATCGCGTGCTGGCGACAATACGACCGTTTTTCCTGTTCTGATTTCTGGCGTCGCAGCAGGAGAATATTTTCGGTCATCTTTGTTAATCAATTTCGCGTGATTATTGACACTGATCGTGTATACTTGTGCTAGATAGCTAGAGTACGTACTGTATTAAGCAAGCATTTTAATATCTGTTCACTGGATACGCACATACTGTAACCTGTACGTTCCTACAAAATGGCTGGACGGTAACTAGTGATGAGATATGGTTCTAGCAGAGTCAAAATTAAACACGTGCTCTTGTTCTGAATCATCTGAAAATTACGAAATTTTTAGGATGTGTTGTCTTCGATGTGATCCAACACAAGTCCCTGCCACGACCCGTCTCCTACACGAATACCTCTAGCTCTTGCCGGGCGTGCCTCTTTCCGGAAGAAAAGACCATGGCACGCGTGAAGCACGACAGCAGACAGCTGCAAATTTGGCAAATCTGGTTGGCTTATTTCCGCATTCCTTGCCGTTTTAACGACCTCACACAAAGATGCTCCCGCGAACACAGATTTCCGGCCCGATAGGTACAGCATCATACGTGTTGCTTGCTAAGGTGGTGAACGTGTCACGAAATTCCTACCCGTTAGAAGGCGACTGCCACAGAGACTGGCCCATCGGTCAGTGTCACCACCCTTCGGTGTTCAAGCGGCGCAACCAAACCGGAAAGGGAAGCCGGAGAACCCACCGGAGAGAGAGGCGAGAACTAACCGCCCGCGCGGCCCACCCGCCATGCCGCTCCTCCACGCGGCCAACCTCCGCGTCCTCCTCGCCGGCGCCGCCTTCGCGCACCTATCCTCCCCCGCCACCACGCCCGCCTCCTCCCCGTGCGCCCCTCCCCCGCCGCCGCCGCGCGTCCGGGCCTTCGCCTCCTACCGCTCCTCCCTCCGCCGCCTCAACCATCGTCACCGTCGCCGTCGCCGTCGCCATCCCGGGCCCTCGCCTCAGCAGCCTCCGCCTGCGAGCAGGGGGCGAAGCCCGCGATCTGCACAGCGGATGAGCTGCACTACGTGCCCGTGCCCGGCACAGAGTGGCGGCTCGCGCTCTGGCGGTACCGGCCGCACCCTGAGGTGCGTGCTTGTTTCCCTCGCGGAGAGGGTGGGCTGGTGGCGGCTGGTTTTGGTTGTTGATTTGGTTCTAGCTTGGTTTGTGCAGGCGCCCAAGAGGAATCACCCGCTGATGCTGCTCTCGGGAGTGGCCACCAACGCGATCGGATTCGACCTGTCTCCTGGGGTGAGTTCATCTATACGACGGATGACACTACTGGTTTGGATAACTCGATCGGCGAAGAGTATTTTTCGATTTTTTTTTCTTGACAAAAAAGTGAGGTTTAGCTAATCTCTACAAACTGTTTACCACTTAGTTCCAGATAGGATGAATCTGTGTAATAGCTTGTTGATAGAAATTAGTACGTAATTGTCTTGTGGGAATTAGGGATTGAAATTTGGAAAGAGCTCAACATTGTTGTTGCAATTTCATTTGTTCTGAACACTTAATGTAGAGAAGTACTCCGTAACTACACTATGTCTTGGAACAACAGATAATTAACTCCATGTTGTAAATACACTGAACAAACAAATCGCTGCAGTAAACAGAACGTTCTACACCAACCAATGTGAAAATACTTCTTTCAGAAAGCCTACACTCTCTGTAAGAACATATTTCCTTAGTTTGCAATGTCTAGGATGCAATAAGGCTCCAAATGATGATTCAAGCAAAGTGCAACATAGACATGTTGCTGGCACAAAGCAGACCAGCAGAACTAGGGAATAACGAATTTTTAAAAAGTTCATGTACAGAACTTATGTAATTTGGTGAGAAAAAAATCTGACTCCATTGTTGACAGCTATGAAACTTCATGAGAATGGAAGCAGTGGTTTCGGTGCATAACAGATAGCATTAAAGTTACGAACTTACGTTACAGCTGGGCAGAATTTCTTGAGTAAGAATGTTGCATACACACGATTGAGAATACAAGTTTGTACAAGAAAAAAAATGCATAGATACATTGGTAAGATTGTACAGATCTTTCAGTAAAAGTTATGCTGGTGCGCCCTACTTCAGGCTTCAGATAAAAGATATAGTAGTTGTGCTTTTATAGCAGTAAGTTTCAAAAGGCACATGTTTTGTGGCATTGATTACTCTTATTTAAAAGATACCTCTGTTTTTTTTAAATGTAAATGTATTTCATTTTAGTAGTCTGTTTACTCACGCCTTGGTCACTATCTGTTTGATACTCTATATTATTTATTATCACTGCTCAATAAACAAAAATCGTACAACGAATTGGCTCTCTTGTTACTGCCTGTCATGATTATAGAATTCTGTCTATATTTTCCCTTTGATTTTGACTATAGTAATGCTGTCAGGCTTCATTTGCACGTCATATGTCCATGCAAGGGTTTGATACATGGATTGTCGAAGTGCGTGGTGCAGGCCTGAGCATGCGTGGATCTGAACTAGCTGTAGCTGACACCACATCTGATATGTCTCCAAGTACTGCTTTGGATAAGATTTCTTCTCAGAAATTAAATGGCGCTGGACCTGCCAAGGATGAATCCGCTTGTCGAGCTCAAAATTTTGAAGTTCCAATAGTAGAAGATAAATTTGAAGTTCCAGTAGTAGAAGATAAGGATATAGTAGCGAGTAATACATCAGAAGAACCACAGCTGGTGACAAAGTTATCAGATACTTTGGCACGATTGGGTGATACATTTTCAGGTTATGTAAAAGATAGTCGACTGAGAAGTATTGCTGATGGCTTTTTTAGTAGAGTATCAGAACTTGTTCCTGATGCCTCATTAACTAGTAGTCTTGAGGAAGTCTCAGAAAAAATTTTGAGCTTATTGGAATTGCCACAAACATCAGCGATATCAGATCAAATAAGCCATTTAAGTCAACGTCTTGTGAGTATTCTTGGGGAAGGTCAACAGAATATATCACCTCGGCTATTTGGCTGGCAAGAACGCCTGTCTGCAACAATAGAAGATCTACAGAAACAGTTGGAGCTGATTATTAGCTATGATTGGGACTTCGACCATTATTTGGAGGAGGATGTACCTGCCGCGGTTTGTTAACATAGTTTGTCCTCTATAAAGATCACTCCAGTGATACCTGGGAACCTTGGTAAAAAGTATTAATCTTCTCTCTTTTTTTGTCCTGCAGATGAATTATATTAAACAGCAAAGCCCGACAAAGGATGGCAAACTGCTTGCCATTGGTCATTCAATGGGGGGAATATTATTATATGCAATGGTTTCAAAGTGTGGTATGTATAACTGGAAATCTTCTTTTGATCTGCTTCAGATAGCAAGCAAACAAAAAATTTATTTAACAATGTTGATATTCCACATTTTCGAGGATAGTCTTAAATATTTCTTATGTTATGATTATTTATTATCAGAGATTTAGATTCTATTATCAATACATGATTCTAATTCTAGTTATCTGCCTCAAAAGGATGTGAAGGTGCTGAGCCAGAGTTGGCAGCAATTGTTACTTTGGCCTCATCAGTTGACTACACAACATCTAACTCATCACTCAAGTTGCTATTGCCTCTTGTAAGTTGACCATATGCAATTTAATTTAATATATTAATATACATATACATAAACCTAATCTTCATTTTTATTAGGCAGACCCAGCTGAGATGTTACGTGTTCCTGCTATCCCACTAGGGACATTACTGTCTACCACTTACCCTATATCATCCCGTGCACCCTATATTCTGTCATTGCTGCGCTCTCAAATTTCATCAAAGGACATGATGGATCCTGAACTGCTTTCGAAGCTTGTCTTGAATAACTTCTGTGAGTCAATGTCTATCTTGCCTTTTCATATTTAAGCTTTGTCAAAGCTGCAAGTTGTTTCATTAAAAGGTATAACAACCCGATATTTTGTGTTCATGGATGAACTTACCATCCAAGTGTAGTATGATGATATGGTCAAGCGAACACTTCTATTCCTAAGAAGTTGTGCATTTTACAAATATGGCCTAGCCAGGTTAATTTCTACCATTATCAGTATATTGAAATTTCACAAAAATATTTACTCCATCTGGGCTAATAATACTTATCGTTTTGGACAAAGACATGGTCTCCAATAACAACTTTGACCACTGTTTTTATTATAATATATATATAGAAATATCAACAAATGTATGATTTTATTAAAGTACTTTTTAAGGCTAATCTATACCCATCATCTTTTTATTTCTTAAAAAAATATTTTAGAAATTATTTATAGTCAAAAATTTTAAAGTGTGATATCAACCTTGTCCAAAACGACAAGTATTATCAATCCATAGAGAGTAATACTTAAATATGTACTGTAAGCATGTGATAGATATACATAGCCTGAATGTTATTGCTCATATGGCACTGTTCACTTGTGAAGTTTCTGTTACCATCTGTAGGAGTATTGATTGCACCGTTTCATTTCTATCTGCCTATCATCTTTCTGAACATGAATTTCAACGAGGAAGCCCTTGAAATTCTTGTGATGACTTGATGCATGATTGTTCAGGCACGGTGCCAGCAAAGGTTCTACTACAGCTGACAACTGCATTCCGTGATGGTGGGCTGCGCAACAGGACTGGTACCTTTCTCTTCAAGCAGCACCTGCACAAAATCAAAGTGCCAGTACTTGCCCTTGCTGGAGATGAGGATCTGATTTGCCCCCCGGAAGCTGTTTATGGTATGGCAACAAGCTCCATTTTTGCACTGTTATTTTGTAATGAAGATTTTTGGGTCCAAATGTACTTCAGTAATTTAGTAAAATGAATGCATATGGGGAATTTTATAAAATTAATACCTGTTCAGGTTATCATGTGAACTAATGCCAAGTTCAAAGTCATAACGAATTGCTTAATTTGGCTGACCCTTGGACCACAAACCTCTGCAGTCACAGGATTAGTTCATACTATACTGCCTGACTGCAATTTTTATCTATGCTGAGCTGGGTTATCCCTAGCTACGGTAGGCCATGCTGTTAGCTAATGCATATACTAGGATCTATACTTGGCTTCATTGCTTGATTATGTATTTTTGAGTTCATTCATAAATACATATCGCAACAACATTTCCTTGTATTTGCAGAAACGGTGAAGTTAATTCCTCAGCATTTGGTGACATATAAGATTTTTGGAAAGCCAGAAGGCCCTCACTATGCGCATTATGACTTGGTTGGAGGACGAAAGGTATGTTTACATTAACGAGTACTTAAAAGGCTGTAAAGCTGTTTGTTTACTGTGATATGCTTTATCATGTAGGCTGTCCATGAAGTGTACCCTTGTATAATAGAGTTCCTCTCCCAGCATGATGAAGTGTCTTCCTAAGTTTTGTTATTGGCGTAAATGTTAGATGTTAGAGTTCCAACACGCTATTGCACGAGTGCACAATTTCATCCTATATTGGAACAGAGATAATCACAATGGTAATGGAATGGTGAGGTAAAAAAGTGTATTATTCGTTTTGCTTCCTTTTCTATATCCAAGCTTCTTGTTTACTTCCACAACAGTGTCGACTTATAACCTATATATGTATAAATGTTTTGTTCATTCACAAAAGGGACAAGAGGCTTACACTGGCACGGTGGCACTGATCATCGCCTGCAGAATACCAGAAGCACATTCACCATTCACTAGTAATGTCAGATAAATAAATAAAAGGTCTTTTTGCGAGGAAAATAAAAGTAGTTGTAATGGCAACAGCTAGTATCTTCGCTAGACAGCTGGTATACAGTATAAACTACTTGCCGAATCAGCTTCTTAGGGTAAATCAGCTTCATTGGAAACGTTACTGAATACCATGATTTTGTTAAAAGAAACTCGCAGTGGTAAGATTCAGACGTGCTCATCTGATTGTTTCAAGCTAAAGCAACTTAACACCTGAAGGATCGAATGAGGTTGCAGGTTGCACAAGACACTTGCTGGTATATACCGTCCCGGACTGTGCCAATATTGACACCTGAGATAAACGGGAGGCAACTCCAGAAAATAAATTATTCATCTTAATGACTAACACTACAGCAAAATCTTTTCCAAATCACCCTCGATAAAAGAGTATCAGAATTCAGAACCCACATATATTTGATAAAGGATGCCACAATATGGCATTTCTATCTGCAAATGCAAAAGAATGGATGATGTGTTTATACAATAACATATGTAATGGACTGTACAGAGCACAACAAACATGTTTTTAAAGTTTGACCCAGGTGTTCAATCGGCATAGCCCGGAGTCCGTACTTCTTCAAGTCTTGGTAACAGCAGTCTTGCAAACTGGGCAAACATTCTTCTGAGAAAGCCATTGCTTGATGCAATAAACATGGTAGCTGTGGCCACAATCCAGCCTCCCCATCTCTTCATTTGCTTCAAACTCTTCCTACAACACACATTGACATGGGGAATGCAGTTTGTTTACAAGTAAGACGCTAGATGCTGGTATAGACTGAAGAGAAGCATAGCAGATAACTCGAGAGGAAAGAGGTTGAGGGCATACTTGGCAAATACTGCATTTCTTTTCCATTTCTGATGAATACCGGAATGAGGAGTCAAAGGCTGGGTGTTTGACCTTCCTAAGGTTGCGAACTATCTCATCCTCACGCAATCCTGTGTTGACATACCCTATTTTATCTCCAAGCTCAAGCAACTCCTGTAAAACGAAGCGGTTGATGATGGTGGTGGTGAAAAGTGATACTATTATACAAGGCAGAGAGACAAACCTCGTATGTCATGTTATCAACATCAAGCCGCCAATCCTGGTACCGATCATACATGCTCATTCCTCCCAACAGAACTCTTGTCTGAAACATCATGATCTGCCACATCAAAAACAGTTTCAATAAGTATTTGAACCTGCTATCTTTGATAAGGCGGCTTATTGAGCTAGCTACATGCATGAATGTATACGTCTGCTAGGAAGATCACAAATTAATAACTACGCCACTTGTATTTGTCCACACATTATGGTAGCATAAGTTAACCTTCAATCACTGACAATTGGACCGGTTATTCTTCCAAGTAGAGTACGGCCCCCTTTTATTTGATTTGCAGGACAGGAAAAACACAGGAATATGAAAAAACGTAGGAATTAAAGTAGAATGATTCTCAAATCTTATAGAAATAAAAACCACATGAAAAAATAATAGGAGCCCTTTGATAGTACCATGGGAAAAACAAAAGAAAGTTTACAAAGAGATCACACCTCTTGGTAATTTTACTATAAAATGTGAAACATAGGAATACAATTTTATGGAAAGTTTCCTTTCTTTTCCTATGAATTAAAGGGGCATGTAAAAAAATCCATAGAAAATTGAATCCTATGAAAAATCCTTTGTCAATCCTATGAATCAAAGTGACTTGTACAAGTGTGCAGCTAAATAAGCTTCTACAGCTGCACCAAAGTATCTATTGTATTCTTTATAGATTAGATTACACAGAAAGGTTAGATTGAAGCACCAGATAGATATATAGTAACTTTTTTATGACTGTGGAAAGTGGAATGTATCAAATATGAATTCTTATGACAGTGGAAAACCAAAGTCAGAAAACAGAGGTATAGCACAGAAAGAAACTAGAGATACTTGATAGAACAAATGTCTGTAGGTAAGGAAATGGACTTCCCTGAACTGGTTCCAAATTACACCTAAGCATACCAAAGTAATTATTCCCTCTAATATATCTCTTGATAGGCATTGGTAGTTCGGGACCGACAATCCTTGTGGATCTTGATGTTGAGCTATCATTTAGGAGTCATCACCAATCACGTGACCACATGAAATCCAAAAGGACCAGAAGGAATGACTACAACTCTAGATCTGATTATGACTGAAGCAACGAGAACATGATAAGGAGCGTTGGTCCCCCTTAAGCACCAAAAGAATAGTTCGGTCAAGCAGAACAGCCGGGCACTAATCATAAATGGTGAACTGCTAGGACTCTCGATGTGCCATCAGAGGCAATCATTCACGCACCACACCAGCATACCCATTCCTACCAACCGTACGATCCACCACAGAACAGCATGACAGTAGAGAGAATAAACCATACTATCGCTTCCCATTCCCAGGTGTGCTCCAGCACTCCTTGCCCACATTCTGAGATAGCACCGTTGACAACAATTGACCATCCCGGCAACGTTTCTGAACAGATCAACAGAGTATCCAGCATTTATACTTGTGGTTGGCGCGGCATATGCACAACGAGAAGTATTCATGGAAGTGTATGACCACGGTTGAGAGGTCTCTTTCCAAAGCTGTGGCCACATTCCTCTCTGTCTCGTTCCCTCCCTTCTCAGCCGCATTAATCCTAAACGAGTATACGGCCACTACACTAACCAGCGCGCATAACGCAGGGAGACATGGCTGCAGCTGCAACTGCAACCGCTTATAATTATTGTGCGCGCCTGTGTAAGGCTGCCGATTAGTTAACCTCCAAGAAGGCCACGATCTCACGTCACGTTTAGCGCACGAAAGAAGCAAGTCAACCACTTCCAAAGCCCACCCGGCCACCCCCAGGTTCACTCGCGCGCCAGACAATCAATCTACCTGTTAATCTATCACGCGTTACAGCTGCTTAAGCATGTCAGATCACGCGCTAAACTGCCCTACGCACGGGAATCTTATGCAGGCAGCAGGTGCAGCGTCTCGCAACAACCGCTGTCAGCATTCGCACTTGTTGCGGGCCGTGTCCATTCTCGAATTACGTTGGAAAATGTATCATCGATGCATGCAATGCGGTTCAGGACAAAGTGTGCAAGGAAGCAAAACGCAGTGTGGGGGCAACGAGGAAACGAACGAACGTTTGTTGCAGTGTGTGCTAGTACTACTGTGAGCCTGTGACGTGTTTACCTCTTCCTCGAGGCCGACGGGGGAGTGGCTGTACCCGCGCATCCGGCGGAGGCGGCCGGAGGGGAGGAGGTCAGCGCCGAAGAAGGGCGCGACGTCGAGGTGCGGCGGCGGCGGCGGCGAGTCCATGAACGACGAGGATATCTGCTCCTGCACGGTCACCCTCCTGGACAGGCACGGTCTCTGCGCAAGGCAAGAAAAGCGTAGCGTGAGATCATCAACTTGGGGAGGGAGAGAGAAACATGGCAAAGATTCCGCTTGCGCACATCGGTACAGGGGAATGCAGTACGCCCAGAAGAGATACATGTCACATGTTTAGATAACAAGAACTTAATTAGACTGACCAAACACGACATTAAAGACTGGCTTTAATTGGTTCGTCAGGACTACAAGTGGTAGAACAGTGGCAAATGCTACGATTTTTTAAAGCCGCCAGAATTGATTGTGGGAGGAAAACAGCAACAGAAGAACAGAAAAACAGAGTATTGAATGTCGAATTTAAATCTTTTTTTTCGCCAACAGACAAAAAGGAGTGAAAGAAAAGGCACAAAGAGGGGCCAAAACAAAAGTAAATGAGAGACGAAAACTCGAATCGATCGACCACCCACCGCAAAGCAAAGAACAAGCAAATCAATCGTTCCAAGAGCACGAACAGATCCGAACAAGAGGCTAAATCAACAAGAAGCAGCGAAGGATCGACGGGCATCCACGCACGCAAGCAACGCACCTCTCTGTGCGGCCTCTCCGCGTCGCCGCCACGGCCCCTCCCCACCATCTGGTGCCGCGCCACCACGCAGTCCACGGACGACGCCTCCGCCGCGAACGGTATCCCCGGCGCGCACCACACGTCGGCGCCGATCCCTCCGCCCACGAGGTGGCCGCCTCCACCCCTCCTCCTCCTCCCCTCTCCTTCCTCTTCTCCTTCCCCCTCCTCCGCCTCCGCCCGTGCCAGTCCGCCGACGTCCGCACGGCCGCCGCCGCGGCCCCGGGCGCGTACGCCTGCGAGGCCACTGCCGACGTACACCCCAGCCCGCGCAGCGCCGCCGACGCGAACCCCTTCCGCCTCCCCTCCTCCACCGCCGCCACCGGCGGCGAGGACGACGACGACCCTCGCCGCGGGGCAGCAGCAGGCGCCGGATCCCCGCCGCCGCTCCCCGTGGGCGAGACGCCGCCGCGGCGGTCGCTGGCCATCAGGCGCCGCTTCGCCCTCGGCGTGCCCGCGCTCGTGCCCGCGCCCGTGCCCGGGAAGAGGTAGATAGGTGAGGGGCAGTAATGGCAGCGCGGAAGCCGGAAGCGGTGGTGCGGGGAGGAGAGGAGCGAGGCCTAGCGCTCTTCTTCTGTCCACGCGTGTGCGCTTCAGCGCTTGGCTTTGTTGCGTAGTGTACTGGTAGTTGTAGTCGTCTGTGCGAGACAGCGGAGACTACAGAAGTTGTAGAGAGCGCGAACGACGGGAAGGGTGGAAGCACGAAGAAATGAGAGGTGGGTGAGTGAATTCTTGTCGCGGGGTTCGGTGCGTCACTGGATTTGATCGAGTGGATGGATGTTCTTGACTTGTCTTCATTTACCGGCGCCACCCCCCCCCCCCAAAAAAAAAAGTCAAATAAAATTCTTCATGACATAGGGTGAAGAGCTGTTGGAAGAAAAAAACGTTCATCACTACTCCATCTAGTAATCAAACTCTTTTTTTAAGGCTCCTTTGTAAGAAAAGAAAGTTTGAAGGATCTCAATCATATAAAAAAATTCTATGAAGACTTTAGAAACAAAAAATCAATCGTATCCTATCCTTTAAATTTTCTATGAAATGAATAATTGAATAATCCTAAAAAATTAATGAAAATTTAGTAAAAATTTCAACATTTTGAAAAATTTTATTTTGAGTCTATCTTTTTCATCGAATTTCTGTTTTTTCTGTGGTTCAATTAAACGGTAATTAAACGATCATTGCTATGTTTATAATCCTCTGTTTTATATGTATTAATGTGTTTGTTTTATTTCTCTGATTTTTTTATTTCTACGAGACGCTTAGACATGAAAATTAGATATATTTTCATAGTATATGTATTTCGGAGTATTTTTATAGTATAATCAACATAGTAGACTTCTATACTATGAAAATACTCATACATTTTCTCAATTTACACATTTGGTTTTTATGGATCCCAATAACATGTGTCTCCGCAAGTATATGCAATGCTTCGGGAGAACAAACGAGGATCATGTGTACACATGGATTTTCCGTGTTTGGTTGGTGACACAGGAGAAGGGCCATCAGCTCACCCGATAGGGTGATACGGGGTGGGCAGTTATTGAGCAGTAGGAGTAGTACTACAAGTTTTTGCTTTTTTTTTTAAGACTACAAGTTTTGGCATCTCAAGTATGTGCTGTGCCATCATGCAAATACGTCAAAGATTGAAAGATTGAAGATGAGTCCTTTCAGGAAGAGTATCTCTATTGGATCCCAATACATTAATTTAAAGAAAATTTGATGAAAATATCCCTCTAACAGTACCCTTAATCTTTCCAAAAAAACAGCAACGCTAAAATAAACTCTACAGTCACGTAAATATCCGCGACATGGAGGCAACCCCAATCTCTTCCCGCAACTTCCTCTCCTCCTCGTGCGCCATTCCCGTCCTCCTTCCCGCGGGGCTCGGCCATTCCTGCGCCATTCCCTTCCTCCTTCCCACGCCTTGCTCTCCCTTTTAATCGTGCGCAATCCCCTTCCTTCTGCGCACCGTCGTCATCCCCTCCCTTCTGCACGCCATCCCCTCCCTTCTGCACACCGTCATCTCCTTGCTGGCAACGGAGGTGGCTATTAGCTAAGGCGGTGCGGAGGTGGCTTTCAGTGACGGCGACGGCGGATTTCGACGGAGGTGGCAATGGATTTGGACGACACCAGCGGCGGAGGTTGCAATCAGTTGTGGCGGCGGCGGATTTCGATGGCAGCGCCAGGGGCGAAACCTGCTCTGCAGTAGTTTCCTGCCGAAACATGCAACTGCTGCTGCCATTGTTTCATGCACTGCTCTGCTACTATTGCGACCACTGTTGTCGCTATAGGCGCTGCTCAAATTGGCGTTGGCAGATATTGGCAACTGCAGTGATCTCAACTATTGGCGACGACAGGGATCGGCGCCATGGAGGTCGCGAGCAGCGACATTATTAATCTGACTGTGAGAAGATGATAGCGTGGGCCCAATTACGATTGTGTGTCATGTTTAAAAATATTGGGATATTTTTTAAGTTCTTTTATGGGTTGATATATTTTTAGGGAAAGAAATTTTTGACGTATCCCCCAATACAACATGTTAGGAAAAAAAATATTTTGGGATCTTTTGAAGTTGCTCTGCCTCAGTTCAATATGTACGTGGTCTATCATTAAAATAAAGAATTAGCGGGATGACACATCCATACAAAATTATTTCTTTTTTACACATGATTTTATTTAATTATTTAAGATTTGTTAAATGATTATCTTGTTGTATTTTAAAAGATCGAATCCAGGTTTTTAATAATTTTATAATTTTAAAAGGTCACATTGGTCGTCATCCTTTTATCTTTTGTCGATCACCCCTTTGTTTACTTGCCTAACCTACCACGATTTCTATTCATCCTCTCTTTAAAAATTGAATCTTATAGTTAAACTATTATATTTTTAGAGTTTAATGTCTCATTGAGTTTTGTTTCGTAGTTTTTCAAAGTCCCGTCAGACATTGCCGTTTTGACTGTTTGTACTCCTCTATAGCCCGTCCGTTAGATTTTAAAAAACGAATCCAATCATCTTTGGTTTTTTTACTTCCTTTAAGTCTCGTCGACCCTCGTCACCGAGCTACTTAACAGACTGCCCACTGTCCCTTCTTAATCATCGTTAGAAATCTAAAAATCAAACATAATCGATCATTATCGAGGTTTTGATTATAATTCGTCACATCAACTATCACCAACCTACTTCTTTACGGCTAGTTCTTTACGGCTAGTTAATCGCTCTTCTACTAATTATTATCATTTGCCACTATTCTTTTTTAGATGGGCTGTTCTTTCATTATTTTTTTATTTCTAGGTTTTTACTGTTTATAAATTGTATTGCTACTTGAATTGCAACTTGGAAGTCTCTTTTTCTGTAATTTTGGTTTTATTTTATTTCTTATTCTGAATATATTTAATCTCGTATTGTGTTATACATGTAGTGTCCGTTCAATATTTTCTATTTTAAATTCTAGTTATTTACAAATTATATCCTACCTGAACTCTAATTTTTATTTTTCTAATATCAGAATTTATTTTATATTTACGTCGATTTTTACTTAATCACGTGTTGGGTTATTTGATGATATATTCTTTCATATTTTTTTATTTCGAATTTTAGTTTTAGTTATTTATAAATCTACTTTAACTCTTATTTTTCTTCTTCTAATTTTAGAATTTATTTTATTTTTTATTTAAAATTTTAATTAATCTCGTGTTGCCTTCTAGATGGTCTATTCATAGTCCTTATTTTTACTGCAAATTTCACTTATTTATAAAATCTATTCGTACTTAATTTTTTTCCTTTTTTCCAATTTCATAATAGATTTTATTTTTTTCTAATTTTAATTAATCTATACTGTATTTTACGTGGACTATTCATTCAATATTTCTATTTTTTCATTCCGAATTTCACTTATGTATAAATTTTATTCATACTTGAACTCTTGTTTTTATTTTTCTAATTTCAGAATCTACTTTATTTTTTATTTCAAATTTTAGTTAATCCTGTATTGTGTTTGTTATTTTAGTATTTCTTTTTATTCGAAATTTTAATTATTTCAAAACTATATTCCTACGTGAACTCTTGTTTATATTTTTATAATTTTGGAATTTATTTTTTTATTCTTAATTTTAATTAACATTGTATTGTATTTTACATGGACTGTTTTTTAATATTTTTATTTAAATTTTAGTTATTTCTAAATTTTATTTATAATTAATTTTTTTCTCTGTTTAATTTGGGAAGTAAATAATGTTCAAAAAGTAGGAGTCATTTAGTAACCGATTTTTATCTTCTATTTGAACTCATTTTCATAATTAATCTCTAATTAATTCAATCAGTTCCATTCTTGTCGCACCACCCTGGCACCGTCGGTGCAGAGGACCCGCCCGAGACGATGGATCTATTGAGACAAAGGCTGCTTTCGGCAGTCACTGCCGAAATTCTAATCTTACAACCCCCCTCTCATTTTATTATTATTTATTTTTATGGTACTTAACATTAACTTTTCTATTGACATTGTTAGTATTTTTATTTAAAATTTTAGTGATGTATGGATTATACTATAAAATTTGTCTTCAAATCAAATATTATTGTTTTCATTTTTTATTCTAAATTCAAAATATCGTTGGATCGGTCTTAATTTAGAAGGACCTTTCTTTTATAAATATATTTTTTTAATTTAGATGGATTTTTATTTTAATAATTTTAGTCATATGCATCCTAATATATGCTATTGCATGCACCTAAGCTGTAGAAACAAAACTTAAGTGTGCTATTTTTAGGCTACCGGACGCCTGGCATTTGGTTTTTGCCAGCCAATAGTCGTCGTCGGCCCGAAGGGTACGTTAATAAAACTCTTTTTTTTGGCTGGCACATGACCAGGGATATTAATACCTATCTATTTGTTTCGGTATGGCAACTGAGTCGAAAACAAAGAGCAAATAGTAATGAGATAATCAGATTGTCTGTTCGATTGGATTATTTCTACAACTCTATTTTACAATATATCTTTCTATGTCTGTCAAGAAAGATATCAACCATTATTATAATTAATATGAACCCAATCTAACTATATGTATATTTTTTTCTCTTATTAATGTGATAATTTGTAACATTTACGACGAACGTCTTGCCTATTTTCAAAGCCATTTTAATAATATAACTAAAGGATTGTCTCGCAAAGTTTTACACGAAGCTAGATAATTCACTTAAAGGTAGATTTAATATATAACTAAAATTTTATTTCTATAGGTAACATATTTGGATTTCATATGCAACTCTTAGATTTGATTTTTACAAGGTCTTGTCGAAGTGTGGTCAATCAGTCCTCCAAGGAGGATGCCCGAGGAGATGAAAAGAGTGGTCGAGATGTTCTACCGATGGGTCTGATGGTCAACTCGAGAATAATGTGAGCCAAGATTTTAGATAGGTTTGACCCTATTGGAGGATAATAAGCCCACGTTATGTGTTCTTTGTTGGGTAGTGTATGTACAAGATTTGTATATAAGTGAGAGTTCAGGATTGGATCTGGCCTCCCCTTTTCGCTCGTGCGACCTGTCATCCCTTTTATAGTTCAAGGGGACAGTTACAAAGGGGTCTGGGACGTAAAGAAGCTTGGCCATAATGTAAAAAAATAAATACAACATAATCTAAAAAAGTACACATAGACCCTTTGGACTCTAGTCACCGTGTGTATCTTATGGCGCCTTGTCTCGGGATCCGTCCTCCACGGTACCACGCACGCATCTGTCGGGTGATGTCATATTCTATCTACTTGTCCCCTCTTTGTTGAGTACGTCTCCTTCCTGATGAGGAAAACTTCCTTTTCCAGATCGGAGTCGTTCACAGAGGCTGGGTTAAGGGACTAAGGTCGGACTAGGGGACGGAGGTTGGGACAGCCAACCCCGAATGAGGTCGGCCACCGACCTCAACCCGAGGCCCCTTAGTCCGACCCAGATGGTCTTCTTTTCCTTGCGTGGGCTACCTGGGACGATATCCCCACAAGTCTAGATTTCATATATCTCTTATATTATTTCTGTAAGGTCGGAATTTCATATACAACTCTTAGTTTATATTTGTATATATATAGTTGTATTTTGTATATAACTATATCAATTAATCTATGTCGTTATAATCCGGACCCACTATGATCTAATGGTTAAGATATTTTTTTGATTAATGTGAAAATTTCTATCCTCCACAACAAACATGGTGCCTACTTTCAAAGCCGTCTTAATAATATAATAGATAGAATAATAGATAGATAAATAGATAATTAATCATAAATACAGACTCATGTCAAGTTATAATTTGAATCCGGTGAACAAGTTCCAAAAAACATAATCAATCTTATAACTTAATGTCAATATGTCCCATGGATATATTGATAGTTTGGATACTAAATATGATGATTTTGGTTTGAAGTCGAATTTTGATTTTACCAAAAAACTGGTTTCTAATCGTATCAAACCAAACATGACCAATACATTTCTAGGGCCCCTTTAAAACGCATGATCGAAAAAAATAAAAATAAAAAAAAACTTAAGAGTTTGAGAGAAACACAAATGTAAAATAGAGAATTACAAAACATAGAAAGAACCGTTGAAAAAGCATAAGAATTTGAGGAGAGATAAAAAAACCCAAAAGAAACTTTTTATGAGGTTCCACATCATGTTAAATGTTCTCCAAAACATGTATGGAACGAGACATTGCATAGGAATTTTATAGGATTCCATATGGTCCATTCCTTTAATTAAAAGGGATAAATGGGAAAAAATTCCTATAAAAATATAATTCTCTAAAATTTTTATGATTTTCTTTTGAATCGAAGGAGGCCTTAACCTACGAAATATTAGTAGTGTTAAGACTTGCCAGGTTTTAACCGTTCCAACGTTTTGGTACGGTTTGAAACAAAACACCCTTAATCAGTTGGGGGATCCACCAACACGTAAAAAAGCCTTGACAAATTCATTTCGCTTCATCACTCATCCGCCTTAGTTAATGGGTGTGTACAAGCAATCGAGTGCACACACGCACAGCGTCGTTTGCCTTGGATCCTGCCAGTGTGCGCAGGGAGGAGATCCCAGAGTCAAAGGGGGACAAGCTTGCAAGAATACAAGATGCCCTGTTCCTTTTTCGTTTCCATCTCGCTCTTTTACTCATGCACCGATGCATGCAAAGACAAGCAGAGGTCCCCTTGATTGGGGAATTTGTACTGATCTTGTTTCTTAATCAAACCTAAAGAGAAAAAAAAACTCTCTTCACTGCTGAATGGTGATGGACCCTCCATGGATGGCTTGAAATTTTGGACTGTATAATAGTAGTGGGAACTCTACTCGATCTTTCCGGACTCTTTTTTCTGTGATGGACTTTGGGAAGCGTTGCTGTTGATTTTACAGAATACAGTACTAACCTAAAGCGGTTAAAGTACAAAGTAATTTACCCTACATTTCCTCACTTACTGGAGTGGGGCAGTGGGACTGATATATTACTTGTACGGTCTTACGGATGGGTGTCGTTTTTTGGTTTTGCCTATGCAGGTTTAAGCAGAGAAGTCAGCAGGTCGTCACGTTAAAGTATTCAGCCGTACCAGCATCGCTCAATCAAAAAGTCCACTATTGAGGGGCTTGAGTCCAACGGAGCGCTCTTCTCCGGGGGGAGAAATATTCTTTGCTTTTTTATCTAGTGGGCGCGCATATAAACGATGGGAATACAGTTCGCAGCCGCTTTTGGCAGCCAAAGAGAAGCGACGAGCAGTAGAAAGAAAAGAGATGCCTCCTATCACTCACTGTGGGCCTGTCCTGTGCCTGTACTGTGGTCGCGACCGCAAGCAAGCAAGCGACGGAGGGCAGGGATGGAGAGTAAAGTATCATTCCTGCACTTCGGCTTCAGCTCACCTCTATCTTTATTCTTCCCTTCATTGTCTTCAGATGCGTGGTGTAATTGACTCCCGACTGCTAATTATATTTTGTTTGCTGTGTGTCCTTTACCTAAACGAAGGTATCACTCTGTCTGTCCATGGAGCAAGATTAGAAAAAAAAAGGCAGTAGTGTCCAATAGATGGTGACCAGCAGGAAGCTAGGCAGTAGTGACGCTGAGCAGCATCGGCTTTCTTTCTTCAGACTGTGCTGTAAAATGGACTAAATTTGAGCTTTCACCCTTCTTTGTTGAGGCCGATGTTTTCCCGTATTCTGGTCATGCTTTCAGTGATTTGTCAAAGACAAAAGATATTGTTTCTGTCATTTCTTTCCATCACAGATGGGAGCTGTTTCAGATATTCAGTTACACAAGGAAGAACTGACCAGCTATATACACTCCTACATATCATTTGGTTAATCTGTCTAAAGGATGATGTATCAAGAAAATACTACTACTACTCTACCATTTAAGGGCAGGCCGCCAGGTCACTTCAGTACTCAGTACTCACACGTCAGTAGGACAGTAGGTCACTCGGTGCATCCAAAATCCAAAACACTACTGATGGTTGAGAGGTCATGTATCATAGATGATTCCAAGGACGGATATAAACTGATTCTCCCTACAAACTAGCTAGTAGAGATTTGAGAATTTGCAAGCCATTTTCTCAATGGACTTATACAAACAAATTTAAAGCACAAATGCGCGTGATACAGTTACACACCCGGAGCCATCAGGCACACAGGCTCATCCAAAGCTAGCTCCTTGGATAAGGAGGAGCTGAGGATTATTAGTAGCAGACAGAGAGATTGGTAGCTCGGGTTGAGCTTTCCATCTCGCATCTCTCCCTTTCGATGGATGACCAATCGAAAGAACACGAGACGTTGGACGTTGCGAGCCGGCGTATCCATTAAAACGGGCTTGATCATTCGCTGCCGCCAATCAGCCATGCATATAATATATATATATATATATATATATATATATATATATATATATATATATATATATATATATATATATATATATATATATATATATCTCCCATGGGAATCTCATCCTGCAAGCGATTGGAGGAAAGCAACCTTTCTGTACTCTATCTTAATATCTTATGTTGTGATGCTATCTACATTTTAAAATTTTCGGTTTTGTGTTTTGTAGCAACCATTTCATCTGGCTATCCTGACTTCTGCGTACATTATTTTCTTTTTTTTAAAAAAAAAAAGCTGTGGCACATCATTGTGCGGACAGATATTCAGATGCTGCTGCTGCTAGTAGAATACCTTTACATTGTTTAATCATGCTAGGATGAGGCTGACGAAATTTCTCCCTGGAATTATTAAAAGAAACATGACAGGAGTACAGGGCACACTGGCAACGGATACTGATACAGTATCTACCTCTCACGAGCAGTTCAAACTTACATTTTTTACTGAATGGTAATGAGGCTTTACAGGTTGGAAGCAAAGCAACGCCGAAAAGGCCAGTCAAACTCAGAAATGAGGCAGGCATATGAAAATGCTTTCTCTACAATGAATAGTGAACAGTGCCTGCCTGCCTACCTACCTTTTTATGGTATGGGCCTGTACCTGATCTACGAAGGACAAGGCAACTAGGCAGCATTCGGCATCCTGAGAATATATATATATATATATATGGTGAAAAAAAATACAATGATTAAAGATGGTTGGGGAGGGGTATGTGCAATGAAAACGAGTTCATGATTCATAGTCTCCTTACCGAAATGATGGGGCATAATTGTACGTTGTCCTGCTCCTTTTACGTAAAGATCGACATTTCGAGAGTCTCCAAAACGAACCACATGCTTGATATAGATTGAAACGCATTTATCTATTTATTCTTTCGTGAGAAAGAAGTGTGATATTTTTTTAATGTATCGAACAACATTTGGCATTGCAACATCCCCTTCTTCAGGTGCTTCTCGTGGTACCTGCGTCAACGTCTCTACCCTTGATGGTTTACTGCCCGTGAGAACCTGCAACTACCAATCTACCAAAAGGAGTGCTTTTTTTTTTTAACCCGGGATCGAGACCGAACGTTCCTGAGTTCGACGCCACGGCGGTGATGCAGACGCACCTACGGTAGAGCGGCCGGTAGCACAAAAGGACTCCACCTCCACTTAAAACTGTGTTCTTCAGCTTATTTCTGACTCACCTTTTGTTTTTTTACGCTCACGCTTAACCGTTAAACAGTTTTCCTTTAAAAAATTTATATATTTTTTTAAAAAAGATATATTAATTTATTTTTAAGATTTTTATAGCTATCATTTAATTAATTAATTATATGTTAATCTCATTGTTTTATTTTTGGTACGAATGGGAGGGGTTCTCTCAACCTCTCGAGGCTAAAACTTGAACATCCCCGCATTTGCAAAAGCCAGTGATGGAGGGAAGCCTCGTTTTGTCCGCGTCTGCGTGGCGGCGTCCTCCCAAACCGAACCGGCCAGCGCGTGCACTGCCTCAGCCATCCGTGCATCGTAAGGCGGCCGCGCCCGCGGGTCCGGGCATGCGCACGGCTCGAGAGCCCGTGCCGCTACCACCGCCGCCTGTGCGTGACGTGCCCCGGTGCGACGCGGCCTCTTGCTCCCCTCGCTGGCAGCGTGACCGGTTTGTGCCCCACGAGGCGACGGTGCGACGCCTCGCGATGACGAGTTGTATTGATCCGGTCAGCTCAACCGCTCTTTCGGCCGAGGCCGCCCTTTGGGCCTTGCTGGCTCGGCTCGCCTTATTGTTAGCTAGCGCGTGCGTGCGTTCCGCGCGCGGACGGTTAACGCCATCACGGATTCACGGTTAGTCGCGCTTCGCTGGGCCTACCGGGCTGCACAGGGACCTCGGGCTTGATGGAGTTGTTGCCTTGTTGGTTCTGGCAATTTTTCATGGCAATTTTTACAAAAGTAATCTCTCGTCGCTCTTTGGTTGGACAAGATTTAAAAATCACTCTCTCAGAGGGCGATTTTGCTGACGTGACAGATGACCGTTAGGCGCCGTGTACCGCGTTGTGGCTTTTTTGCAAAATCGTCCCTTACCGCCCTCGGCAAGGACAATTTTCACTGTAGATCTAGGGGGTCGCCTACAAAAAGGGCGGCTGCCCTGACAATTTTGCAAGTGACCCCCTTGTCGCTCTTGCAGAGGGTGATTTTTGCCAAATCTCGCCCTCTGCAAGGGCGATTTTTGGCCGCCGCCACATATAAGCCCACTCCACCAAGGAAGCCGTCATTTGCGTCGCATGCGACTCCAGAAAAAAAGAGAGAGGGGTTAGGAAGAACAAGGAGAGCGGTGAAGACTTGTCGGTGTGCGTACTCGATTCCAGGAAAATACAATATTTCGCTGTATGTTTGTGTTAGTTAGTTTGTGTAGAATATTAGAAAAAATACATTTTTTAATATTTGAATAGTTATTTAATATTTAGATCTAGGTTTACAAATTAGGTCATGATTTAATTTAGAGAGTTTGACGTAGGACAAACCGATTTAGATCAACATACGTAGAATATATTTTGATCTATGTGTATATTATCTGAATAGATGTTTAGCACTATGATCTAGATTTAAAAATTAGGGCATGATTTATTTTAGGCAATTTGACCTAGGACAAACCGATTTGGATGAACATATATAGGATATATCTTTATCTATGTATATATTACTTTATGTAGAATTTTGTTGAATATGTAAACATATGTGTAGCACTTAGTTCTTGATTTATAAATTACGACATGATTTATTTGAGGGTAATTTGACAAATTTGGATGAACATATGTAGAAAATAAGTACGATTGGCAATAGATCTACATGGTCAAACCGATTTGGTATATTTTAAGATATAGAACAGAGAACATAATGGTAAAGAATTTAACTTAGGCACATATTGATCTAGGCAACATATTCATATTATGAAATAAAATTAGTTTCAATCTGTTTATCAGGCACAATGGCAAGTAATGTCATATTTCAGATAGTTCACGGTGAAGGCAACGTTAGATATGATCCAGATGGTATCGATCTTGAAATCGAAGGGCATTGATAGGCCACCCGATAAAACATTTGAGTCAGTCTATAGTTGGTTGCTACGTGGATTTAAAGTGGATACAAGAATAAACACAATGTCCCTATCCATTGTAGTCAATCGTGCAACAGAAAGATATTATTGGAAACTAACGCCTATAGATAACACTGAGTCCTAGAGACGTTATGTGGACATGGCTTTTGAAAGGTCCTGATCCCTTGTTATTTTTTTGCATTGCATGAAATCGATAGCAGTACTACAGTGCAAACAGAGTATGGTGAATGTCCTACCAATGTCGTGGAGAATGTTGGATCATCGATACGAACTGGAGGTAATGAAGCAAGGTTGGAGGAGGCGATTGGCGTGGCGGACGAGGGGGAGAGAATCGAAGCAATTATTGACGAAATGAAGAGGGAAGATTCTGAAAATGAGCAGGCGGAGGATGATGAATCATTGGACGAGAAAGAAGATGTAATGTCCGTTGATTGGATAAAAGTTGATCTCTCTCAACTTGTTATATCAGAGGGGCAACATGTATCCTTTGAATACAAGGATAACGAGATAATCCAGGGTGCCAGGTATGCTCATAAGGAAGACATAAAAGATGCAGTGAAGCATTGGGCGGTCTCCTTGCATAGAGAGTTTAGGATGGTGAAGTCTACCAACTATATGTATGATGTGAAGTGCATGAAGGATGATTGTCCGTGACGTGTTCATGCATATAAGGGAAAATGGATTGACTATTGAAAAGTGAGCATTGTTGGTGAGCACACATGTTGGTTGTCAGGGGTTGATAAGTATCACCACAACATCACCTCAGCGTTTGTTGCAGGTGAGATGTATATCGATGTTGTTTGTAACACGGACTTTGAACTGTGCTCCATTATTAGGCACATTGAAAACAAATTCAAGTATACTATAAGCTATTCCAAGGCATGGATGGCGAAACAAAAGATATTGGAGATGAGGTATGACACATTTGAAGCATCCTATGACAATTTGCCTCGTCTTTGAGCCACCATTGCTCAGAGAAACCCCAATACCTACTACAACATTCAGACATTTTCGTCATCTAATGACCCGAGCAAGAGTGTGCTGTAAAGATCCTTTTCTCGCTGGGTGCTTGCATCAACGCATTTGTGCACTGTCGCCTTGTGTTGTGCATAGATGGAATCTTTCTGACAGGCAAATATAGATGTCAGATATTGACGACGATTGGAGCAGATGAGAACAACCAGGTGTTACCTGTGGCATTTGCATTTGTCAAGAGTGAGAACACCGAAAGCTGGTATTGGTTGTTGGAGAAAGTTTGCTGCCAAGTCGTGCGTATGAGGCCCAATGTTTGTTTCATTCATGATCGTCATGCGGACATGTTGAAAGCAATTGACTACCTACAGAATGGTTGGTCGGAGAGGGGACTTCCAGCTAGGTGGCATGATGTTCGGAGTAGGTGGTGCATGCGTCATATGAGAGCCAATTTCTACAAACAATTCAAGAACAAACACCTGATGGATCTTTTCAAGAGGCTATATGGTCAGAATCAAGAGAAAAAATTCAATGAGTTGTGAGAAGGTTGGATGAGCTAACAACAAAGCAAACCGACGAGCAATCTCGTCGGCCACAAGATGACGAGCCTCCAGTACCTCTTGGTCCTCTACATGATGACCCGTCAACAATGAGAAGGAGGTCCGCATCATCAATACGTAATTTCTCGCACTGGATAGAGAATGAACCGAAAGAAAAGTGGTCTCTGTTGCATGACACTGACGGGTCTCGATATGGTATAATGACAACCAACCTAGCCGAGGTGTACAACTGGGTGATGCGAGGAGTGCGAGGGCTCTCACTGGTCGGTATTGTGGAATTTATCCTTCATGGCACTCAGGCATACTTCAGGGACAAATACAAGAAAATTGCCCCTTTGATGGTTGATAACAACATTGTATTTGGGGATGTGGTGACAAAATATATGCAAGACAAAATATCAATGGCTATGAAGCACAGCGTTATTCCCCAAGGTACCCAAGTTCATAGGTACGAGATCATGCGTGTCGACAGGAGAAGGCGCGGCATTAACCGCGTGCAAGTTGTGCAGGAATGTGTGCTTCATACGGAGGGCGGTTGCAGCTGCAGCTGCATGAAGCGCAAGCTTAGACATCTGCCTTGCTCACACGTACTTGCAGCAGCTGGGGATTGCGGCATACTTCCCGATATCTGTGTGTCACCCTACTACTGGAAAGAAACAATATTTCATACATGGAAGGAGGAGATATATGAGTTTGGGATATCTGGATCTTACACAACTCTGAGCCCACAAGTGTTCTACATTCCAGATCCGTCGAAATTAAGGCTAAAAAAGGGACGGCGTCAGTTTAGACGCATCAGAAACGACATGGACGAGTCGGAGGCTGGGGGGAGGACTCTACGGTGCAGAAAATGCGATGAGCACGTGCATACGTACAAGAAATGCCCGAAGAATTCGGAAGCTCAAACCGTCGCAGGTGCAGGTCTGTCTGGACAGGCAACCGATGGCATACATCCATCGGGAGAATGAACAACAACGAGGCGACGACGTTTTTGGCATCTCTCGTGCATGTAATATTTATCATTGTGAGACACGAACTATTATAATGTTACTGTCATATTTCTAATGTGTCTTTAGCAGTTTGAATTACCATTGTAATGAACAATTTCTGTCATGTTTTCATGTTGTTTTTTTTGTTATCAATTGCTTATTTATAATCTTATGTATACAGGTACGGCGGACGATACACCAGCTCTCCTCAATAGGGGACTGGACAAGAACCACCGATCGTACTTTTCGGCGGTGCAGGGTGCGCACCTTACCACCTTTCGTCCACGCCCGTCGCGTGAGTTGTTGCATGTCGATCTGCGACACATTCCGTGGTACGATCAAACTTATTTACTTCATGGCAATTTTTGACTTCACTGCACATATGTGGTACTAATGTTAAACTTGACGGTATGTAGGTTGCGTGAGGCAGGCTTGATCACGATATGCAGGCTTGTTGAGGCGCGGCGGACGAGAACGACCCGACAAAGCGCTGGGATGCGGACCGGTCCCTGCTAGCTGCTTTGGTAGATCGGTGGCGGCCGGAGACGCACACCTTCCATCTACCCTATGGGGAGATGGCACCCACGCTGCAGGACGTTTACGTACCTGCTAGGGCTTCCACTACCCGGAGAGGCTGTTGGCCCCATGGATGGTCTGGGTGGATGGAGGAAGGATATCACGGAGCGATTCGCTCCTGTGATGAGGCTACCGGGGATCCTGGCTATTCAGGTGCTGAACACGTACACCACCGTCGGGCCTACGAAGGCTTGGCTGATGCAGTTCACAGTAAGTTAACTTTTACACTTTGTTATTTTTCAGAAATCTTATGAGTGTTAACATCGTTTGCTTTTGTTGTAGACCGATAAGCTCCACCCCGACGCCTACTCGTTGAGACGCTTGTTTGAGGCCTACCTACTCTGGATGTTCGGCTGGGTGATGTTCACCAGCACGACAGGCCATGCAATAGACAAGGGCATAATCCACTATGCCCGGGCGATCATGGATGCGGACATAGGCTGCGTGCCGCAGTGGAGTTGGGGTTCGACAGTCCTCGCAATCACTTACCGTGCGCTGTGCGAGGCTTGTTGCAAGACTAATCCTGGAGCGATATTCGCGGGCTACTCCCTCCTTATACAGCTTTGGGCAGCTAACCGGTTCACGATCGGCTGATCGATCGTGGACACCGCGACGTACGATTCAGGACCCGTAGCTGACAACCCAGCCGACGGGCCAACGATGGGCACGTACTGGTGCCGCCGCAACGTAAGTACAAATTGTTTTGATTTCAAATTTGAGATTATGTGCGACTTAACTTCTAACCAGTTGGTTATCTGTTTGTCGCAACGCCGGCACGCCCACGTCCAGGTCAGATGGAGCTACCCGGAGTTCATCTTCGAGTTCAACCGTCTACAGCCTTCGGACGTCGTCAGGGAGCCCTACACGCAGCAGGCGGTTGCGGCTAGAGTGCCTTTAGGCCTGTCTTCCTTGTGAACGCGCGACGTGGCATATTGGTTGATGGTAGTGCTGATGGTGTTCGACATATACATCGAGCCTCACTGCCCTTACCAAGTTATGAGGCAGTTTGGACTGCGGCAGGGGTTTCCAGTGAACGTACCGCTTCCTCTTCCCCCCCAGGACCCCCGGTGAGTACTTCTCTTTCAACTTTACTATTATTATGTCAAATGATTTTGAATGATCGATAACCATTATTTTCTTTGCATGTTGACTCGATGGGGACATCAGGCAGGGACCCTGTGGGTACCTCGGATCAACCCATACGTGGCGGGCTGGTTGATAGCCACCGAGGAGGTGATTGCCGAGCTCTTTCCCCACACAGAGGAGAACTACACTCCTTATCTTCAGTGGTACTTGCCGCGGACGCGTGCCCACGTGACCTTCACCCCGGCCGCTCCGCAGCATCACCAGGCAAGCGTCACGGACACCTACCCCGCGCACCGAGACCAGGACTATTTCCTAGAGGCACATCAATCTTTCTCGGACTTCTTACCTTCATAATACGCGTTTGGTATATATTAGAGTGACGAACGTAATTAATAATGATTTCCACAGGCCGACGCCGCACGCGCCATGAATGCCAACATCAACGCGGTGATGCTAAGGTTGGACGCAGGACTGCACCGAAACGACGTGGAGCAGAGGTTGACATTCGAGTAGATGTAGACGAAGATGCGTTCGATCTTGCGCGTCTTCTCCTGTCGTTCGGCCGTGGACGCGATACCTTCGCCGGCTGCTGCAGTTCCACGTCCACGCGGCCCGACACCAGGATCGACAGCGCACGGTGCTGGTGCCTCCATAGGTTAGTTCCGTACAATTTCACTATGTGAAACCTTCACCATGATATAACAAACTGCATGTCTCATAGGTCCGACGCTGCCAACAAGAGATTTTGCTGGAACGAGTGGATCGTCGATCCCTCGGCCGTTCACAAGTCGACCCAGCACATCGGCCTTTGTTGGAGCGAGCGGTTCCTCCATCCCTCGTCCCTTCAGTCAGCCGCGAGGTGAGCAAGCGTCGTCTGACGAGTACTACAAATTTATTAGTTTTCATGATTGTTGCTTCACATTTGATATCTCCAAGAGGATTCTACTCGGCAAGGATTTTCTGTTCGGGGGCATCGTCGTCGCAGGTGGGCGGGTCCGGTGCGGGCGACGCAGGGGGTCCGGTACGTGCGACAACTTCGATGACCTGGAGGACCCAGAGCAGGACGTTATCGGCGCCTCTCAGCTTGGTGGAGCACCACTACCACAGAGCCAGGAGCAGCCATAGGAGACGCCCGCACCAGATGTCTGCGCTGGTCATGCCGTGCCCCTTGACAGGCTGACATACTCTTAGGGGCAAGTTAGTGCGCAGGCTAGGAGGGGTAGGGGTAAGAGGCCTCGCAAGTAGGTTATGAGTGCTACGTGTTTGTAATATTTACACTTATGAACTTTGTGTTACCTCTTTGTATATAACTCTGTTCGTTCGTCGCACTCACATGTCACGAGAACCTTTCATGTCATTCGCTATAGGATACTCATCGAAACGAAGAAAAACTTTCGGCGTGTGACAGACATGTACGATTGGTCGCTATTAGCTTTTGTCCCATGACAAACGTATACGATACGTTGCTGTCATCTTTCGGCGCGTGAAGACATCCTCACTCAGCTTTTGCCAATGCTTTCTTCGACAGATTCATTCAATTTGCGCTGCCGCGTGAACGCCTTTTCAAATCCGTCCAATAAGTGAACTCAAGTTACATGGAGATGAGCCTCTGCTTCCTTCACTATATATTACATAGGTCCGAATACGAGCTTTTCATATCTTCCTTCTGTTTCCTGCACTTCTACGTACAATGGAGCATCCATTTTCTGAGCATCTCGACTGGTGACTCCATCCTTTGGGCGGTTTGATTCCACTATGGTGTGACCGTCCATTATGCCATTGTGGGGATGCCTGCATATTTACGTCGTCCCTCACCATAGAAACTCGGGCGAGGCGATTCTTCCAATGTGCCAACATGGATCGGGTATGGCTTATCTGCAATGCTTTCTAGTACAAATTCTGCACACACAAAATGCTAACTTCATCGTACATCATGGTAACATGTTACGCAGGCATATCGTCGGATGTGCAACTTCGTTGAGTGGATAGATACGGAGAACCCACGAACCGATGGAACACGTTTCTACCTACTAAGCGAAACAAGGTCAGACTACCTTCGACGGAAGGTTGAGTACCAACGTCGAGTTGGTGTTGAAGCTTTCCCCTGAGGTGTGGTGTCGCTTGGTCAGAAGGAGTTATACAAAGGGTCTAGTCACGATTTCCCCCTTGCAGTATCATGGCGATACTTCGGGGCATGGCAACATGTGTGGAATCGTGTTTTGTGGGTACAGTTGTACACCTCTAGTCAGAATAAAACTATTCGAATAGTCGTGCTCACGGTTATGGGCGATCAACCAGATTCACCATGATTAGTCCCACCTTAATAATTTGACTTAATAGAACTGGACTAGTTCAGGTGGTTTGGTTGGGCCTGTTCAACGTGGAGATAACATTGTTCAGTGAAAGAATTAATCTTGATTAAATAATCAACTGTTTTACTGTTTTAAACTAGAAAGGTTTTACAACCGCATTAACACAAAATAGCCCAAGCCACTCTTGTCTCCCCTTGCACGTCTGCATTTCTCCGTGTGGCTTGTTGAGTACGATGGTTGTACTCAACCTTGCTATTTCCCCCTTTTCCTAGAAGTGTAGTGCTTCTGAGTCAAAGACGAAGTTAGAAGACCAAGGCTCAGACCCCAGTCGAGTTTGCATGTGGAGTGGAGCTGAAGCCCCGCTAGAATCGCCTTTTCCGCTGCTGCTGCTTTCTTTCGAGTGTGAGGACTAAGTGTCTCTTCTGTAAGTATCTTATGCTTTATTTACATTTTGGATCTATTTATTGATTTGTCATTTTGTGTATCCTGGTTGATTCCTGGACAGGGATTTAATACATACAATAGTCTAGAAATTTGGCTAAATTTCTGGGCGTGACAGATTGGCCTTTGGATCAGCTCACACTACCCACATGGCGAAAACGTCCAGAATGCCATTGTGGTCTCCGTTGCCAGGTGATAAGGTCCATTAGACATGCAACTTGAGGATAAAGATGCTTTGTGTGTCCTGAGATTGTGAACGACGATTTTGTCATGAGTATCATTTTTTCCTGGTGAACCTAATCGCTTGTTTCACTTTCTAACCCCAAACATCACAAATGTACAACCAGGAGGATGTACGTTAGTGTCGATTCAAAGAGTGGATCGATACAGTTAGACCTAGTTTGATCTGTCTGACGGTAACGCAACCTGAGTCGACCGAACAATTCATTCAGGCATGGATGGAGTACGAACGTCGGACCAAAATCGCAACCTTAGATTGGATGAACAACCCACTAGGTTTTCCTAAATGGTCGGAGCGTGCCAAATGCGGTTATAGGGATCGTTGCAAGATGGCTACCTCCTTTGAACCACTAACATATGACAGGAGATATTTTATTTGCCCCAACTTAGACGACGACTTCGTTGTACGTCTTTCATTTTATCAATCCCGCTAACATCTACAGTCTATTGCCACACTAACTGATTACACGTGTTTCTTTACCAGGGCATTCAAAGGAGATGCGGATTCTCTATGTGTGTCACAGCCCGATTTTCGTTCGGGAATAAAAATCATTTAATAAATTATTTTCTAGAAAATTGAATAAAAAGAAAAACAAAGTAAATCAAGTGAAACTATTAAGGAAATTAAATTTTCCTTTAAAAATCATGGCTAGAAATATTTTTGAAATATTCTCCATGCTCTAAAGTACTCTCTAAAATTTTTCGTGAAATTTTGGAGCTCCGAAAATAATTTTAATAATACAAAGAACACTTCAATAATTATTTAAATAAATAAATTAAATTTTAAATGAGCTGGAGATATTTTTATTAAATACTTTGGGTATTCATATATTTTCAGGATTTTTCTTGGAATTATTTGGACACTGAAAGTATTTATAAGAATTAAAGGATGTTTGGACCGAAAAGTCTGTTTTCCCTCCCTGCTACAGTATCGTCTTTAACCTCCAACCGTGCTACAGTGCCGAACAGTGCCCGAAAACTGTGGCTTTGTTTCCTCCACCAAATCCGGTCCAATCCTTTGCCCAAATCAAAAATTAGTTGCAGGAACGGATTCCTCTCGATCTCCTCTACATTTTCCCCATGAAACCCCTCAATCCCGTGCTAAATCGCGCGAATTTCGGCCCGTTCTTATCCCGACGAACTCGGGATAAACCAAAAAGTCCGGCGCCAATTCCTCTCTTCCGGTGCGGGACTCTCCCTCCCAAGCCTATAAATAGAACCCCCATGATCTCCTCCTCGGTTTCCTCATTTTTCCTGAGTTTTTCCCATGCTCTAGCCACCTCCCCCTCGAGATCAATGTCTATCCGTCGCCGGCCATCTTTTCAGCCGCCCCTAGCCGCCGTCTCGGCCGTCCCGGACAGCGCCGTCGCCTCCTCGGCACCGCAAGGACTCAAGGAAGCCCGGCATCCATCTCCCTTGCGCCCAACACCGCCGGAAGGCCCCGTCGCCGTGGACCGTGCGTCGTCGCCTCCGTTCGCACTTCGGCCGTGCCTCGCCGCGCCTCGCGTGCAGCGTTGCCGCCTTCACCGTCGGCATCATAGCAGCAAGCCAAGCCCGTCCTCCACCTCTCTTCCACCGAAAGCCATCGGAAAGCCGTTATCGCCGTCAACCCGAGCTCGGCCGCCTCTTTCATCTCGTCGTCGCCGCCGTCTCCCGCCGCCTGCTCGTCGTTGGGTAAGTAGTGGTAAGAGTCGCCTCACCGTCCTCTCTCCATTAGTGAACTCCGTTTTCACCGAGTGTCGTGGTTCGTCGTTGCCGCGTCGCACCGCGTCGCCGCTACCCATTCGAGCCGCCAGCCGTCGTGCTGTGTGGGCCGCTTTCGTGGCCGCCACCTCGCGCCGTGTGAGCTCCTTTGTGCCATGTCTCTTTTGATGTGTATCACATCCTAACCCTAAACCAGTCAAATCTTGGTCGCTTAATCCAAGCCGTTCATCTTTATATATTCATTCAGTTTAATTTGAGCCACTCATCCTTTGTTCCCAGTTCAATCCTAGCCACCCAAATCTTTGTGAACCTGTGAACCGATCGGAGCTGATGTCTTAAACATCCTTTTCCAGTTCAAAATTAATTAATAATTGCGTAATAAATCATCTTAATTTCCAGAATTCATTTAAATGGTTCAAAACTTCTAAAATTCATATCTAATTCATACGAACTCCAAATTGGACCATTCAAATTGCAAAATTTATCTAAAATTAAGCTCTACATGTTTGTTTACTTTTATGTACTGTTATTTGGTTTTTATTAGGTTTTTTCCTTGTTTTGCGTGCCAGCGTGTAGATTTCGTAGTTTTCGGAGTTTGCGCTCGCGAGGGAAAGAGTCCAGAAGTTTGCTTGAAGACGCAAGGCAAGTCACACTTCCCTTGAAGCATATTGATCATATTTTTATAAATGTTTTATGTTTGCAAATAAAATTTGCATTGCTTTGCTAATTACATGGAATGATAAAATACCTATCTGCTTAATTGTGCCTTATTTACTTGTTATCCGTCCTTTGTAAACCTTGGGTGTTAATTTGACTAGCTTTAGTTACTGATGTTGATTCTAGCTAGAATTATATGCTTAGCCATGCTTAACTACCACTAGCTCATTAAATGGGATAATTACACTTTATTCTAATCTACGATGAGTCTGCAAGCTCGATACACTGACCATGTCTTATTGGTCATAATTATCTCAACTAAAATATGACATAATGGTGGGCTGTGGGTGCATGGTTTTGATGGTCGCACCCATGGCAATTAAGGACCGGTTCATGGGAAACCCTGGAGACATACCGTGCAAACCACAAGCCAGAATGGGCAACGACTGGATCCGTAGTATAGCTTTCTTCTGACCAACGTACCCTAGTGAGGGTGGGCGTGATGGAGTTGGGTCGGCCCGGTTTACGGGTTGATCGGCTGCCGGATTCACCGTGGCACGAGAGGGCTGCCCGCCCCTGCGGGGAGTGGGGGCGAAACCTTGGTGTGGTATCGCTTGGTTAGAGGGAGTTATGCGAAAGGTCTTGTCACGATTTCCCCCTTTGCGGTATCATGGTGGTACTTCGGGGCATGGTAACATGTGTGGAATCGTGTCTTGTGAGTAAAGTTGTGCACCTCTGATCAGAGTAAAACTATTCGAATAGCCGTGCCCGCGGTTATGGGCGATTGACCAGATTCACTATGATTAGTCCCACTACTTGAATAATTTGATTTAATGGAATTGGTTTAGTTCGGTGGAATGGTTGGGCTGTTCAACGTGGGGATAACGTTGTTCGCGGAAGATTAATATTACCTTAATTACTCAACTGTTTTTCTATTTTTAAATAATTAAATGTTTGTAAACCGCATTTATGCAAATTAGCCCAAGCCACTCTTGTCTTCCCTTGCACGTCTGCATTTCTCGGTGTGGCTTGTTGAGTATGGTGGTTGTACTCAGTCTTGCGATTTTTCCCCCTTTCAGAAGTGTAGTGCTTCTGAGTTGAAGATGGAGTTAGAAGACCAAGGCTCAGACCCCAGTTGAGTTTGCCTGTGGAGTGGAGCTGAAGCCCCGCTAGTGTCGTCTTTCTTTTCCGCTGCAGTTTTTGGGTGTGAGGACTAAGTGCCTCTTCAGTAAGTATTTTTATGTTTACGCTTTATTTTACGTTCGGATCTGTGTATTAATTTGTCATTTTATGTACCCTGGTTGATTCCTGGATAGGGATGTAATACATAAAATAGTCAGGAAATTTGGGATAAATTTCCGGGCGTGACAGTTCGACAATGTCATTCCGCAATATAACAGCCTAAAAGTAACTGAATGCAAAACATAAAAGTAGTACAACATCGAGAAGGAAAGAAAAAATGGAAGACACGCTGAACGTCGTAGAAGGGTTCCGTAGGAAAGCCGAGCCTCGACTCGTCAGGTCCGATTAATTTGTATCATGTATGCATGGCATAGGTTCCGCGGTTTAATTAATTGTAATAATTTTTATAAAACATATGCCATGTATTGTATCATCCATATATGATGAGTTATGCAACAACGTGACACACACCTGCTTAACCATTACTTCTAAGTTAACTTGGTTACAACGATATATTATGAGTGTGTACAGTGCTGAGCTACGAGGCGAACTCTGAGTTATGTAGCTATTTTTGCCCAAATTAGAATAATATTTAACTCATACAAAACTTGTTTAATATTGTACATGTTATCCTCTACTTTATTTATAAATGACATGGCCAAACTTTCTTTAGATTTGGAATAATACATATTATGGATGAATTCTTGGAAAAAAGCGACCCGTAGAGGTCATTTAGGGTTTAGGGTTTCATGTGGCCCCAGCCAGGAAAAAATCGCTCTTGCAGAGGACGAGATTTGGTAAAAATCGCCCTCTGCAAGAGCGGTAGGGGCCGCCTGTAAAATTGCCGGGCGACAGCCTTTTTGCATGTGGTCCTCTAGATCTATAGTGAAAAATTGCCCTTACCGAGGGCGACAAGGGACGATTTTGCAAAAAAAAAACACGATGCGACAGACGATGCCGAACGACCGTCTGCCACGTCAGCAAAATTGCCCTCTGGAAGGACAATTTTTAAATCTCGTCCTCCCGAAGGGCGATGAGAGATTACTTTTGTAATTTTTTGAAACCAAAGATTATTTTGGAAGTCTTTAAAAAAACTAAAAATACTAAAAATTCTATTTTGGGTCTACCCCATCCCTAGGTTGACGCTCTCAAAAACTAGAAATAAATTAAAAGTGGTAAAAACACTATAACTATGACGGTAGCAACTACCACCAAAGCTAATTATTAACAAACCATGATAGTAAGACTAAAATTACATAACTCAGGCTATGAACATGTATGCGAGGAGCCAAGAGAAGTACTATTGTCCCAATGATCTGTAAATTCACGAACTGTTAGGTCGAACGTGAAATGTGAGGCCGGCATGTTTCGCTGCAAAACGTGACCCTCTTCGTGCGATCAACATCAAACCTACGGCCCATCACCATTGTATGTAATCTTCTACAGAAAAACTTACCATACTTCTACCTTACTTTTAGCGAAACTTCAAAAATATGTATTTCATTATTTTTAACCGTTCGTGGGTCCGACTACCATCGGACTCAGCGTTCAATCATCAGTCCTGTTTTAATAACTATTTCCAAGAACAAATGTGATCATGGATGGATCTAAAGTAGCGAAGAACGGAAGAAATCTAGCCTATCATTGGGTCGGAACCAAATCCTCTCATATAGAAGATTCTACGTCAACGGGATGACGCCAGATCACCGTCCTGTGCACATGCAACGATAACGTCTGTTTCACTCCGCCTTTCTTGGGCCAAGAAGCGACAGGAAGCTGCCGTCTGTATCATGTATATAGGGGTGTTAACACTTAAGATTTTTCGACGGTTTGATTAAAAAAGAGATTAACAATTTGATAAAAATTTATTCAGAAGAGATCGAGTTTAAGAGAAAAACATGAAGACCATGACATGACAACTTAATTTATTTATTAATTAGTCATGTTTTAGTAATTTTTTATCTTTAGGAAAGTGTGTTTAGTGTCCGATGAGGACTTTATGTTTTTTCTTTTATCTTTAGAAAAGCTTGTGTCGTCTCTCATTAGGATTTATATCGGCCTGTGGTTATAAATATGTACACCGGAGACTTTGTAATCTATTTTCATAAATCAATGCAATTACTTTCGACGCATCGTCATCCTAGTGTTTTAGGTTTTATTTCGATGAGTTCTTGTATTCGAGTATGGACTGCATCGATTAAGGTTGACCTCCGACACGAAGTGAGTTCCGTCATATTCGCTTGCGCTGGCGTAGCTAGGACTTTCTCGGTTGAGTCCGATATTCTAATCGAGCCGACGCAAATATTACCTCTCTGGTATATTATCTGTATCTTTAGTTTCATTACTGTCATATCGGTTTAGTTAGGACTTCCTCAGTTATATCCGACATTCTTATCAAGTTGATTTCTTTAAACATAATGTCCCTGTAGATAGATTTGTTATATTCATCACATTAGACAGATTTATTGGCTCATTGAGTATTAGATTATCATATACAATCTCGTGTTGCATCGGTTAGGTCCAACCTACTAGATTGTTATTGATATTCTAAGTCTTGTTAAGCCGATAGATTTATACTAGTGTTTCATCGGAGGGTTAGCCGATCTTATATGATGTGTTAAATTTCTCTTTGATGGTTTTACTGTCTTGGTTAAATTTAATACATGACCACTTTGATCGGTGTTATGTCGACTTGTTTAAATCTATCAGGAATTATCAATCTTATGCTCCATCAATTAGATCCGACCTATGAGGTTGTGGTTGTAAGTTAGATTTATTTAAGTCAGTAGGCATCACTCATTGTTTCATCGGGGTTTTAGCCGATGAGTTATCTGAACGTTGCATCGGTTTACATGGATTATATACAAAGCTAATTTTAGCCAATCGCAGCAAAGGTTTTATTGATTGTTTAATCAGTTGGATTTAATGACATCGGATTTTCATGTGATGTATGCTTTAATCATTGGATCAATATTTATTCTATCATATCATTATTGGCCGATTGGTTTCTATTGGAATATATTGTTGTATTAATTACAAGTTCTCACTGCTTGTCCGGTTGCCTTTATATCATTATTTATCTAAGTGTCGGAATCTACATCGGACATATAGTCGATTGCTCAAAATCCTATCGACATCGGCAAGAATCGTTACATTGGCTATCGGCTGGCATCAACAACTATTGAATATCGGCTATCATACTATCGGCCGATTCTACGTCAAGCTATCGGCTATCGGTTGACACATATCTTTTGGATTTCTCAGTAGAACCCAAGCTTCATTTCATTAACATCGACTTATTGACCGATTAGTATTATATCTTGTTAGTTACAGGATCAAACTGACTGACACGCTCACATCTCGTCGATATTTGAGGTCCTACACTGGAGCTAAGTCAACACAGGTTTGGCACCGTCGGCCGGATGCGGTTTTTCATCAACAGGTGGCCACAGACCCTTGATGTTGTGCACGACTATGAATGGGCCGAATCGAGCAGGCTATCACTTCTCGGCCCAAGACGAAAAACAGAGTGAGATGAATGATGTCGTTGGATGTGCCAAGGGATGGCTATCTGGCATTCTATGTCAGAGGATATGGTTCATTGGATCATGTTACTCTTCTTCCAATGGAACACAAAACATTGGATTAAGGAAAATTGCTAATAAGACCCCTCAGAAAATTTTTATTTACATTGCAATCCTCTAGCCCCTCGTAAGTTTGAACACGTCCATGCCTTTGAGCTCATGTATGTGGAATATATTTATAGCGCATGATAACGTGGTTGAATTAGCTGTTTCAACAAAGGAAATCGACATTCCAAATGAACCATGCCAAAAAATTGGCAACATTTAAATGCGGCTATTGAGGCTTGTTTGGTTCATGACCCAAATAAATTACACCGAAAATTTGGCAACACTTAAAGTAGTCAATTTGGTTTATGAAAAAAAGAAGAGCATCGCCAAAATATTTTGGTTTATATGAATTGAAAGTAATACATTGAAATGTCTTCTGATAACAAACCAAATAAAATCTCTCCCAATTTTATCAATACTTTTGATATGTTTTGTTTGTTAGGCCCTGTTTACTTCATGTAAATTCTTGTAAAGATTTGAGATTTTGGTTACTTTTTGGCATTTTGGAAGTAAACACATGGGTGTAAAGTTGGTGTGTAAAAATTTTGAATTTGGGAGGTTTGGGAGCCAAAAAGTACAGAATTTTTTGGGAGAAGTGCTTGCCCACTCCTACCCTTGCATGCACAATAAATTTGACTTTTTATAATATCATAAAAACTTTACACATGGAAATAAATACTACTCTAGATGTAAAATTTAGTTTATATCTTAAAGAAGTAAACAAAGCCGTAGTTACAAACCAAAAGTGTGACTGACACGTGCGAGACCAAGGTCCCACCAGTTCCACTCATACCGTCTTCAGCGAAATGTGCGGCGATACTACACTCGCATTGGATTGTTTTCCCTCGTATCCCGTGAGATCAATTGAACATGCGTCGTTTTGGTAATAGAGATGGATTTAAATGCGGGCGAGAGATATGGTCAGAATTCCGTATGTACTGTTTCGTCGCGGTTGGTTAGAATCTTCTCCACGAGACGAGGCGCGACCCCGTGTGGACGCAAGCACGCCCCTCCTACTTCCGCGGTCTGATATCTCGATTTGTGTTCATGTCGACGCGGCCAACCATCCGATCTGCCTGCCTCGCCTCTAACCTGTCCTTGAAACCCTAGCTCTTCAGGGGTTAAGCCAGCAAACGGAACAGGCTGGTAGCTACTATACGAGGGGAATGGACGAGAAGGGACGCCATGGCGGCGGCTACGTCGATGATCCCCTCGCCCTCACCCTCGGATCCATCTACTCCACCGCCCCCACGCCGCCTCCCTCGCCGTCCCCGGTCCCGGCCCCCATGCTTCTTCCCTCGCCGACGCCGGTGGTCGCCCCCACGCTGCCTCCCTCGCTGACGCCGGTCGTCGTCCCCACGCTGCCTCCTTCGCCGACGCAGCCGCTGGTCTTCCCCATGCAACCTCGCCTCGTCGTCGTCCCAGCTCTACCTCCCTCGTCGCAGCAGGTGCCGCAACCTCCTCTTTCCCCGCTCTCTGCTCCGGGTTCGACTCGCCGCCGCCGTAACAGTCCTCGTTCCTCGCCGCTTCCGCTCTCAAATCGTCGCCGCCTCAACAACCCCGACGGAGGCCAGCCCCCGCGAGGCCGCGGCGAGGAGGCGAACGGGGACGAGGGGGCGGTACACCTGGCGGCGCCGTTCCCGTGGGTGACGGCCGATCAGCCGGTGCTGCACTACACCCTGGAGAGCCTGCTGCTGAAGGGCATCACGTCCGTGGAGGGCAAAGCCACCTGCAAGCGCTGCAGCGCGGAGGCGCCCATCGCGTACGATCTGGAGGCAAAGTTCCGGGAGGTGCGCGACCACGTCGTGGCCAACATCCATGCCATGAATGACCGCGCCCCGGAGCACTGGATGTGCCCGCGGCTGCCGGACTGCGGCGCGTGCGGGAAGGAGGCCTGCATGTGGCCGCAGATCCCAAACGAGAAGCGGGAGATCAACTGGTTGTTCCTCTTCCTGGGCCAGATGCTTGGCTGCTGCACACTAGACCAGCTCAAGTTCTTCTGCAAGAATACGAGGAATCACCGCACCGGCGCCAAGAACCGCGTGCTGTACTATGCTTACATCGACATGTGCCGGCAGCTCGACCCACATGGTCCGTTCAATGTCTGATCGATCCATGCATCCGCGCATAATTTAATTTTTAGGGGTGAACTTAACGGATGACGCAGTAGGAGATTATCCTTCCTTCATTTTAGCTTTGATAGTTACAAGATTTTATTGGTCTTGATGAATTGCATTTTGTTGGAAAATTAAAGGACTTGTCATGTTCTTTTATGACATGCACTTTTTATACACTCGTCACGTGTTACATTCATTACCATTATATATGTTCTATACACTTTTTGTTTTGTAATTTGACGTTGTCTATTTATTTCATCCAAACATGGATGATTGCATTCCATATTATATATGCTCGTAAAATTTCACTAGAAATAGAACATAATAGTACTGTTGCTTCCCATCTTCTACGCATATGGTTCATGGTAGGGATCATCCTCTGTTAGCATTGTTTTTCTGTTACAAATTACCGTACATGATTCCTAACTACATGAAAAAAGGGAAAAAAAACCTTGTTTTCATGGCACATGAGATTTATTTTTCATAAATTCAATGGTTTTATATGCCAACAAGTTAAGTTTTCATAGATTTTATTCTGGAAAACTATTGGTCGACGTATTCGAGCTCACTAGTTGTACTTAGATTACCGTGCAATTGTATTGAAAAATCTGAGATAATTTACTAACTATAGGATGGTCAGAATCATAGTAAATTTCTAGCCCATTATGTTTAGATTTCTTTCTATGTTGGTATATAGTAATAACTATTACTTTTTTCTGTAGTTGTGGGTTGTTAGTGCGATTCCAATGAATCTATGATAGACAATTGGTACTAGCTTAGTTTTGAAGTATTTTGATGGATAGAAATTCCTATAGAATTTTTTTAAAGGGTAGCACGTGCTACCTCCGTCCCATAAAAATTGGAATTCTAGCTCTGAGGTTTTGTCCCAACAAATTGTATTTCTAATCATGTGGGACCCATCAAATTGATTAATGAAAATATGTTTCCTTATGCTTATGGTATCCCATCCTTCCATCCCACACTTTAATCCGTTGCCTCATCCTCTCCCCCATCTGCTCGTACTCATGGCGTCATCTCTCCTCAATCCTCTCCCTCATCCGCTCGTCTCCTCTCCTCCCCTCAATTCCCCTCACCCACTTGCCTACTAGGATGGATGACGATGGCAGCAAAAACCAGCAAAGCAGCGGCGGAAACCAGCAAAGCAGCGGCGACCGCATCCCCTCGCTTGCTCGGATGAATGACGGCGGCGACGGAAATCATGGAAGCGGACGGATTTGTAGGTGCAATGGCGGGATCAGCAGGTGTAGCAGTAGGATCCGTCGCCGTGGCAACCGCATCGGAATCGGTCAAGGTTGGATAAGCGGGAGTGGTGGCCTTCGAGTGGACGCCGACGACGAGCTGTATGTTCTCGACTCGAAGGAGGAAGGCGCTAGATGGGATGCCAACTACGTCTTCGACTCGGAGACGCAAGTCGTTGATGCTACCGGCTACTATGTCCCGGATTCAGAGGACGTGGACGACGGCTTCTTCGTCCTGGAGACCCAAGACCCCAACGTGGAGGTGGGCGATGATGCTTCGGGTAAGGAGGTGAAGGCCGCTGCCGCAGAGGTAGAGGGCAGCTCCTTTGTCCCGGAGACCCAAGAAGACGACGTGGAGGTGGGCGACGATGCTTCAGGTAAAGAGGTGAAGACCGCTACCATGGAGGTAGAGGGCAGCTCCTTTGTCCCGAAGACCCAATTGCAAGACCCAATAGAAGTGAATGTCGCCGCGAGGGTGGAGGATGGCCCTACGGTCATGGAGGTGGACGGTGTCGTCATGAATGTGATGGACATCCCTGTTGTTGATTTCTATCGCACCATCAGAGAAGGGGGAGATTCTCCCCGTGACGTCATCCTCGGTATGCTTGGGGTTTTGCTGCCTGCCTACTTCGAGTTCAATAAAAAGTAATCTTAGTTAATCTATACAAGTAATGGTTATTTCCATGGTTTGGAGAAGTTATAATAAAGTGATGCCTACTTCAATTGCATAAGTAATGGTTATGTCTTTGGTTTAGGGAGGTGAAATATTAATAAAGTTATGCTTATGGTTTGTAGTACAAAAACTGCTCAAGTTATGGTTCCAAAAATTTAAATATGCATGAAGTATTGAATGATCTTTTGGTATTTGACTTACACTAGTACAAATTCAGAATTGTCAGGAAATTTAATAGAAATGCTGAACTTATATCAAAATGAGTACTGAACTCAAATAAATTGGATACACATACTGAACTTAGATGAAATTTCAAATGCTGAACATAAAGGACATTGAGTCACATTTTGAACTTTAAAGTATCCATTTGAATATAAAGATTGAACTGGACTCAAAATATAAATTCAGAACATATTCTTTTAGTTGCGCAAAGACTCCACTCTCTCATATATCAGACGATCAAAACCAAGTCTTCTAGGAAGAATGCCTAATGACTCTAGCCTTTATTTGTTCATATGAGGGATTTTGTATCTATTTTCGCCATCAACTTTCATTACTTCAATCGAGCAGCTTTGTAGAGTCAGGAACACTCTATTCAGAATACCTGCATCATAGTCATCATATTCCTTTGCAACATTCTCTATGAGCTCATCTATGTTTCTAGAGACCGTTTTATGTGTTAAGGACTGAAGAGATGCAAAGAAACCTAGATCTAGTGCATTCATATGAGGGGATTTTGGAGGCTGGTTCATGAGGCGGATGTCAAGACCTGTTCGTGATACTGCTAGTATAAATTATGGATCATCCACTGGCACATGAGTCCTTGCATTATACTGTTGAATCCATAAAGTGTTACCTACATCTTCTGGATGCCAACTTGCTATAACAGCTGGCAACATCCTACTAATCAGATAGGACCTACTAGTATCTCTATCAACCTTAATAGTCTTGGTAAATAGTGTCCCTCTTTTTTATTGATTGATATACATGCATATGCCAATGATGTCCTTACTGTTGATGTTATTGCAAGTGAAAAAAATGAAAAAAAATCATTACCTGCTTGATTTTCTTCTTGTTGGTCAGCATCATCAACATTTAGATCAAATGGATGCACAGCATGGACATACCCTCCATCCTGATCATCTCCGATCTCATCATGGCTTTGGTCTTGTTCATGAACAATAGGGTCTACAGTAAGGTCAGAAAGAAGGTTTTATTTATGCACACAACATAAACACATAACATCATGAACATGATTGTCAACCAGAAAATACAAGATAATGATGCATTCATGAAAATGTTTAATCCTGCTAATCTAATCTATGTTTAAAAAAATCACACTGACCTGCATGAATATGTTGTTGTTGCTCATCAGTTTGATCGTGTACAAGATGTCTTCCAACTTCTTCCTCAACTGGCAAGGCTTCATTCAGGCTAGGTATTGCATCTCCATCTCCCTCATCATGTGGTACATTGAGATCTATGGCCATCAATGACTTTTCAGGTAGAAATGAGTCTGCGAATGAGTCTGTGCCAAGCTTTTATAAGACATGGAATGCCAAATTATTTCTATTGTTTCATATTTTTAGGCGCAGGCAAACTGTGCCTTTCTGTGTAAAAATAGGCGCCAACATGTATTTGGTGGGCAGCCAATTTTTGGTGCCAAATCCATTTGGCGCCAATGCATGTAATTTGGGATATTATGCATGTAATTTAAGAATGCTAACTATGTGGGTTAATTGGCTCAAAATTCCTTTTAATCAATTTTATACATGGAATGTGTGTATGTACCAGGTTTATTAAATAAGGTTATTGTGGTCATTTGTCTATCCTCCTAATTTGTCCTTAATTCCCTAGAATTTCAATTTTTGTGGAGGTAGTACAAATTATAGTGATATTGAGAAATTTGAGATAAATTACCGAGTGTTGGATGATTAGAGTCTAGCCCTTTGTATATGGATTTCTTATGCTGCTTGTAGTAACCTTGTCAATTTTGCTAGTAATTAGTGTTAAGAAGTATTGAGAAATCCCAGATAAATAACAAACTGTTGGATAATTTGGCTCTTATAAATTGCTAGTCCTTTATATTTGGATATTTTCATATTTTTAGTATTAACCCTCCAATTTTATATAATCGTGTAATAATCGTGATCTCAATACAATTTTAGAAGCTTATCGGTGGGATACTGATGAATGCAGAGATGCACAAATAGCTTAGTTTTTTTACTTTATTGGGTTAAGTTTGTATAGAATAATTCTTACATAGGGTAGTACATTCTACAAATTTATGTTATTTGTGAAATTCAGAGCCTATTGGTTTTGAGAAATTTGAGATAATTTATTGAGTGTTGGATGACTAGACTCTCAATAAATTGATAGCCATTTGTGTTTTTCTTGTGTTGCTAGTTTATAACCCTCATTTGCTAGTAATTAGTGTAGCCCTATGTTAAGTTGAGCTTCCATAGATTTTGTTTTCTAAATCATTGGTTTGGTAGAGTTGACCTAACCATTTTGTATTTAGATTAGTGTTCAGTGATATTGAGAAATCTAAGATAAATAACTGACTATTAGATGATCAAGAGGCTTAATAAACTGTAAAAGTGCATCTAGTCCCCTAGTGGGTTTTGGTGGTTAATATCAAATTGGTTAAAGGTGTAATGCGTCTAATTGAGATGAGTGCAGGTGATTAGTCCCTAAATGCTTATGTGTGCAGGTTTTGGTAAAAGAGTTCCCTCAAACAACAATTGCAAAGAGGAGAACAGTTTCGACGACGGTTTTTAATTTTTCTTTTTCATTATTCTTGAGTTTTAGGAAAACCGTACTATTAAACAGGTGCAATTCATGGCATGAGATGATTTAAGTGCTTAAAGTTAAAATCTTGAGGAGTTAGATTTTTCTATGATTTTTAGTTTTTCCCTTTTCGGACGAGTCATGATCGGAAGTTTTGGAGTTCTGGACGAAACTTCCAGGACTTCTTGCCTTGCAGCCGGCTAGTTTCCTAAGTGTTGGTCGGAAGTTTCGAGGGTCCCAGACCAGAACTTCCGGATACCTTTTCAGCTGAAGATGTGAGTAACGGCTAGGTGATGAATTTATTAACCTATAAATATTCCACACCCTCTCCAGCTCATTTTTGACCATCCAACTTTTGTTTTTCTGTCCCCTAGCCTCTCCCATGATGTTCTAGACCACTTCAACTCAATTCGTGAGCCCAAGAACTAAATTTGTGAGAGATTTGAGTGATTGGAGGGTTTTGTGAGAGTGAGAGTTAGGATGACTTGAGCACTTGGTGATTCTTACAGTGTGGTTTTGTGCCTATTACTCTTGGAGAGTGATCTCCTAGATGGTTAGGCATCTTTCGCGAGCATCCGACAATTTGTGAATTGGCCCAGGAAAGTTTGTGAAGGATTTTCTCACCTCTGCAAGGAAACGTGGTATGAATAGTAAAAATACGAGCTGATCTTTAGCATTTGTCTAGGTAGAGCAATCCGCGTTTGTGGTTCTTGCTAGAGAGTCAAGTTTGAGATCTATGTGGTCACTTGATCTCTAGGGAAGAACCTAAAAATGTTGGGGTTGGAGACCATAGACTTCTTTTTGGGGATTTGTTTGGTGAGGCAAGGGGTTAATCGAGACCCATCTCTTCGGAGTTCCTCAACAGAGAGTAGGATTCCTGTTTGCTAGAAATTCCTTCTTGTTGTCTGCTATTAAACATGTTTTGATAGTTTCAAAAGTTCGAGTTCAGATCTTTTAAGTCACAGAAGATCAGAAGTTCCTGATCAAAACTCCAGAAGATCAGAAGTTCCTGATCAAAACTCTGGAAGTTCCGACCAGCCTAACATGACTGGAAGTTCCAGTGCCTATGTGTTTTAACAACTGCATTTTGAAAAAACTTTTAGGATCACTTATTCACCCCTTTCTAGGCGACATCTACGGGCCTTCAATTGGTATTAGAGCCTAAGCTCTTGATAAGCTTCATCTCTTAGAGCCGGTCCAAGATGTCGGGTGTGGATGATTGGTATGAAGATGATGCAAATGGAGGAAAGTCTCCAAGCAAGGAGACGGGGGAAGTTTCTATACCTTTTGATTACAACAAGTTTAATATTCTCTCCAACAACTTTATCTCCATGCCTTACGGGCGTGCACCTCACTTTGATGGTAGACATTACGCTGCTTAGAAGCATAAAATGAAATTGCATCTAATCTCTTTGAATCCTAGCATTTGGAAGGTTGTTTGCACAGGGACCGATGTACCTACTGAAGGTATGGACCTCACTTCGGAGCAAGAGCAAAGCATCCATCGAAATGCTCAAGCCGCCAATGCAATCCTCTCCGCCTTGAGCCCGGAGGAGTTCAACAAAGTTGATGGGCTTGAGGAGGCCAAGGAGATTTGAGACACATTGCAAGTGGCTCATGAAGGCACTCCCGGGGTAAGAGAGTCCAAGATCGAGGTTTTGGGAGGAAAGCTTGGAAGGTTCGTTATGGAAGACAACAAGACTCCTCAAGAGATGTATGATCGCATGATGCTTTTGGTCAACAAAATTCAAGGACTTGGGAGTGAAGACATGACGGATCACATTGTGGTCAAGAGGCTTCTTCGGGCCTTTGGACCAAGGAACCCTACCTTGGTCACTCTCATTCGTGAGAGGAAGGACTTTAAGAGGCTCACCCCAAGTAACATCCTTGGAAGAATCGTGGCTCATGAAATGCTTGAAGAAGAAGCAAATGAGGTCAAACAAATGGCCAAGAATGTGGCCATGATCAAGAACAAGAAAGTCGCCTTGAAGGCCTCAAATAAACAAGTCTCATGTGAAGAAGAGAGTGATGATGAGGAGATGAGTCTTATAATGAGAAAGTTCAAGCAATACCTTCGCCGAGGCGGATTTGGCAAGAGCAAGAGAAATGAAGACAAGGAAAGAGCTCATCAATCCAAAAGAGCTTGTTTCCAATGTGGGGAATATGTTCATTTCGTCGCCGAGTGCCCAAAGAACAATGAAGTTAAACCAAAGATGGCTAAGAAGAAGGTTGGGCGAGCTCATATTGGAGAGGTGTGGTATTCCAGTGATGAGGCGGATCCCGAGGAGAAGGATGAAGGAGATGGAGGAGTTGCCACCATCGCCATCAAGTCTTCATCACCCACCAAGGTGCGCATCTTCGACAACTTGAGCGATGATGATGATGGCTACACCAACTACTCTTGTTTCACGGTGTTAACGACCAAATTTGGTAACCAAATCCCTGAGTTCAAGGCCAAAATTGAAGCGGAATCGGATCGAAATTGTGATTGATGGAGAAACAGAGGCTGCATTGGCTAAGACCAAATCAGCTGGGAAATCAGTCGGCTGAGGTCGAATCGGACAAGGGCAGCCGATAGCCGATTCTGATTCAGAGAAGAAGACGAAACTGTCTCTGATAAGGAAGCTTGAAGATAAATGTTAAGATTTGGTTCCCAAATATGCGTTAAAGATATTACCATCTATGGATAGAGTCGTGTAACGACAATTGTATCTGTAAAGTAGGGATTTGTTTAGATATTTCTTTTGTAATGTGACATGGGGCTGTGTCCCGAGATATTGTCGTACTGTAAATAGTAGATAAGGTAGAAACCGTGTTCTACATGCACTTTGTTGTGCCTGGGTATAAATAAGACCCAATGGCTCTTTGTAAACATATCAACAAACATACAATCAATCAATCTCGGCGCATCGCCACCCTTTTTATTTTCGACGAGTTCTTGCTCTTGCTCGGGCTGCATCGGGTTCGACCTCCGAACAAGGTAATTCCTTATCATTAGTGGTTTGTATCATCGGAATTAGTGCTTCCATCGTCATGACACTCTAGTTTGATGTTATAAACTACGCAATTTATCATACGTGACCTATAATCTAGAGCAATGCCTAGATCTATCCTACCGTCGGCTGGTTTCTCTCTAAAGATAGCAGCCGATGAGGTTAGATCTAGGGGTTGAATTAGATTATATGTCGTGTCTACCGTCTCGAGGGGTTCACGTTTACTCATACAGATCTGATATTTTTTTACTTAATGCTGCATCTAATCGACCTATTAAGTCGCTCTTAGAACTATAAAGATCTGTTTAGTTTAATGATTACCATTAGAGACAGCGCTGGAGTTTCAGCCAACCTTACTTGTTTTAGTTATCTTTAGTTTTAATTGCTATTAGATATATTAAAACTATCTTTTATATTAAGATCTTAATCTATCTAAGTGCCCTAAGCCAATATCAATCTGTCATGCTATGCTGACATCCGATTGATCTAGGTTTAGCATATTTAGATCAGATTAATATCTTTTTATAAAATGTCTCGGAGTATTAGCCGATTCACATTAGATCTGCAGTATCGGCTAAGTTATCAATGCAGATAATTACTACCCTAACATGCTTTTAGCCTAAGTGATTTATACTGTCTCGACATAGCCGATCTATCCCAATCACTTAGTTTAAGTGCGGTTTGGGATAGTAATTATGTATAAATTGATGCCTTCAGCCGATCCCGTAGGATCTAATTTTAATCGTAACGCATATCTGTTTGTTTCTTGTTGGTTACAGGATCAAACCAACTGACACGCCTTAATCACCAAAGGTAGCCAAGAACGGACCTGCACTGGAGTTAAGCAGATCTTTCAGGCCAGCACATGGGAAAGATTTCTCGTCAACACATGGCCCAAGGACGCAAGGTGATACACTCATCCAAACCCTCTATTGATGATGATCTTGAGAGTGATGAGGGAAGTGAGGATGATTTGAGTGATGTGCTCAAAAGTTTTAGCAAACCAGCGATGCAATATTTGGCTAAGCTAATGAAGACATTGGACTACAAGGAGAGATCCCTTGACAGGCAAGAGGACTTGCTCATTTCTTGAAAAGAAGAGAAACCTTGCCTTAGAGGAGGATTTGGCTAAGGAGCGTGAGAGGGTTGAGAAATTGACCAATGAGCTCACCTCGGTCAATGGATCAATGGCTAATATAAAGGATATCAATGACTCACTTCAAGAGAAACTTGTGACTTTGGACCAAAGTCACAAAGCTATTGAAGTGCAATTTGATAACCTTTGGACTAGCACCTCTTCATCCAATGAAGTCTCCAAGTTGTCCAATGCCTCCACTAGCAACGGTTGTGCTAGATGTTATAGCTATGATTTGGATTTCTATACAACTAACCTTGAAGCTATAGCGGCCCTCAAGAAGTAGAATGAGAGGTTGGGCACCTTGGTGAATTATGGGTGTTTGAAGAACTATCACTCCAAGGATGCCCTCTACAAAACTATCGCCACTCATGTCAACAAAGATGGGCATGGCCTTGGCTTCTCGGAGGAGAGCCAACCCTCAAAAAGAGTGATTGTGAACGGAAAGCAATGCTTAATGTTTATCAAGGAAGGAGGCGTCCCACAAGCAAGCAAGGTGAGCAATCTCTTGGCTGGTCAGAGATCCGAAAGTCCAGGACTAGTTGAGAAATTACCGGAAGTTTTAGCCCGACTGACCGAAAGTTTCGGACCTCTACCAGAACTAGGGGATTAGCAGGAAGTTCCGGGCATAGGGCCAAAAAGTTTCGGCTAGAAGGTATATATTATGATTCATTTGTGATCAGCAAAAATCACAATGGTAAGGTGGTGCTCACTTCAATGGAGGTCACAATGATGAGTATTGTGCTTGTGTGTGGGTGCCCAAGGCGCAAGTGACTAACATTCGAGGACCCAAACTTCGACAAGGTTGGGTACCTAAAACCCTAGCGTGAACTTCTTTTTAGACATACTCCTTCGATGGATCAAGTTGAGTGGTGGATAGCGGATATACCAATCACATGACGGGGGAGAGGAGTATGTTTACAAGTCTTGACGAGGAGGGAGGAAACCATGAGAATATCATCTTTGGAGATGATTATAAAGGAAAGGTAATTGGGTTAGGTAAAATTCCTAACTCAAATAATCAATCCATCTCCAATGTCCTCCTTGTAAAGTCATTGAGCTATAATCTTTTTTCCGTCTCTCAATTATGTAAAATGGGCTACAATTGCTTGTTTACCGACTAGGATGCGACCGTCTTTAAGAGAGATGACTCATCTTTGGCCTTCAAAGGAAAGTTGAAGGGTGACCTCTATCTTGTTGATTTCGACATAGATAGAGTAAACCTCGAAGCTGCTTGATTGCCAAATCTTCCATGGATTGGCTATGGCATTATAGGCTAGCCTATGTAGGAATAAAAAATTTGTCAACTCTCTTAAAAGGGGAACACGTACTCAGGCTTGCTAATGTTACCTTTGAGAAAGATCGTGTGTGCATGGTTGTCAAGCCAGAAAACAAGTTGGGAAACACATCCTATCAAGAACATCATGACCACTACAAGACCATTCGAGCTTCTTCACATGGATATATTCGGCCCCATGGCTTATCTAAGAATAGGAGATAACAAGTATGGTTTTGTGATTGTTGATGATTATTCCTAGTTCACTTGGGTATTCTTTCTCCATGACAAAAGTGAAGCTCAAGAAGTCTTAAGTATTTCTCAAGACAAGCCCAAAACCAATATGATCTCACAATCAAGAGAGTACGAAGCGACAATGGAGAACTCAAGAATACACAGGTGGACAAATTTCTTGATAAAGAAGGCATCAAGCATGAGTCCTCCGCACCATATGATCCCTCTCAAAATGTGTAACACCCTAAAAATCGAAGGCTTAAAAATTGAAATATAAAATTCGAAACTTACAAAATTTTTTGAATTATTGCATCTTGTCGTATTTAATTGCCTCTTATTTGCGAGTCTTTGTTGCCGAGTTATAAATCAGAGAATATTTTTTAATGATGGAAAAGTCGATAAGATTTAAAAACCCTAAAAGAAAAGAAATTGCAAAATAAATATTAGAAATAAAATTATAATATATATATATGTAATTGGGAAAACTAAGGTTTAACAAAAATTTACTTTTGGACCAAAATTATATTTTTGGGTGAAATATAAAAATTACTAAGTATAAATAAAAGGAAATTATAAAAATAATGTTGGGCAAAATTTAAAATTTGAAATAAAATTAAATTTATATTTGGGGCCAAAATTATATTTTTAATTTTATAGTTGAAAAAAGGAATAAAAAAATCAGGAAAATGACAAATGGCACTCTTCATTCGCCTCCGGTGTTCGGCCCGCGCCACGCGCCTCCCGACCCCCTCTCCGCCCGTGCACGCCACGTGTCGTGCCTACCCGGGCCCTCCGCGCCGCCCGCGCGCGCGCGCGCGCGCGCGCCGCCGCCCGTGCCTTGCCGCCGCGCGCGCCGCCGCTGCGCGCTCCTCGCGCGCGCCGCCGCCGCCTCGCGCCCGCGCCGCACGTCACCGCCCTATCGCACGCCGCACGCCGCACGCCGCGTCTCTCTCTCCCTCGTGCGCCTATAAAAGGGGCCCCAAATTCCCTCTTTCTTCATACTCGCCATCTCCCTCCCTCATTCCTCCCCTTGTTCTTTTCCTCGCGTCGCGCCACCGTCGCCGCCGCGCCGCGGCCTCGCCACCCCTTGTCGTCCGCGCCGAAGCTCCGCCCTCACCGCCTCCTTGCCACCACGCCGGTGAGTCCCCTCCCCTTCGCCCGTGCCGCCATGCCGCTCGCGCCCGCCCGCTTGGTTCTAGAGAGAAGAGAAAGGAAGAGAGAGGGAAGAAAACAAAGAAGAGAAGGAGGAAGAAGAAGGAAACAGCAGAGAGAGAAGAAGAAAAGAAAAGAGAAAAGAAAAGAAAAAGAAAGAAAAGAAGAAGAGAAGAAAAAAGAGAAAAGAAAAATAGGAAGGAAAATAAAAAGGGAAAATATTTAGGAAATTTAGGAGACAAATATATTTTCTGGAATAAAATTTTAGGGGATAATTATAGGCTAGATATTAAATATAATATTAAGGATTTAATTATCGCATGAATTTAATTTAGGAATTTTATCATATGAATTTTCTAAAATTTAAAAATTCTAAATAGTGTCAAGCTTTAGGGTTAATTATTTTTGGATTCGCTTATTTTAATCCTAGGGTTTGTCGATTCGATAAAATTTCGAGATAAAATTTGAATTAACTATTTCTTTTCCCGTTATAATATTTTTGAATCATCGATCATAATATTTCTTTAATTTAAAATGAATTAATATGAAATAATGCCACCTCATAATTAATTAAATCGATTTAACTGCGGAACTTCAAACTACGGTATCTCGCTTGGTTTAACTTGGATTCTATCGAAACTCAAACCTAAACTCATCTAAAATCATTGACTAGTTTTAGGAGCCGCATTTGCGATTTATTTGGTATTTTGGTGATTTTATTTGAATTCTGGTCGAATTCAACCGGATCTCTCGCACGTATTTATAGAGTCCGAGTGAGCCGTTGAGTGCGCCGAAGATACATGACAAGGCTGCGAGCAAGGCAAGTCATCACTTCCTTTGAGCATGTTGAACCCATTTTGCGAATTTATGTTATTTTTTAAATCAAACATGTATGCTATATACATGAGAACTCCCATACTTGTTATATGCCATGCCCTAATATTGAATACTTGTATATTCTTTGTACCCTGTAATGTCGTGCGTTTGGAGTCAATCTTCGACAATGCTTAGCCATGCTAATTTAGATTGATGCACATTCATATTTATCAAATGTATATGCTTGGGCAATTACCTTGAGATAGGTGGTTGACATACGGCATGTGGAGACATGAGCGCCACATTGCCATGACAATGATGAAATGTTTTTGGATGCAAACTAAAAACCAAACAAATGATTTAGACCGGGGCGGCTGGATGATTTGGGCGGATTCCGGTAAAGGCAAGTGCCGTCCCTGATCAATTAAGGACCGAGCCATGAGATAAACATGAAACGAGCTAGTACAACCGTACTTCTCGAATGGGTATAGACCTAGCGGAGTAGATAGCCAAACGGAGGCGGTACCCCTGCATAGTGGTTCATTTGTGTGTGAGAATAGGCGGAAAGCCTACAGGGGGAACATTGGACTGAAATTTGATTTAATTACAACTTAAAGAATGAGTGAGTCTTTCCCTTTCCGGGAGCGCCAGAACTCCTCTCACTGCTAGAAACTGTGTACGGCTAGAGTGCATGAGGGCTCAAGTTCATGGAGCGGGTACTGTCAAGGTGAGGTTATTGAAAGGCTTTGCCGTGACACGTCTCATGTTTTGGGACTTCGACTCATGTGTTGGGCAAATCACGAAGTACGAGTAAAGTGTACATTCACTGCAGTGTGAGTAAAACAATCTATTCGAATAGCCGTGCTCACGGATATGAAGCAGCGGGTCAAGTTTTTCGCTTGGCTAGACTCTAAATTTTAAAATGATGGGATGGGCATGCATGATGATTTTGTTATGTGCTGGTGGATCAACTTCTCGGAAGACGAGAAGGGGTAGACCTCAGAAAATCATGACGATCCGGTGGCGGGAAGCTTTCCTTGGGATCGCAATGGATGGTGAACAGAACCGTCACTGATTAAATAAACTATGAAATTAAAACTTGATCAGTCTTAGGTCTTAGGCTTGTGAAAAGGATTGCAAAACTGACTTTATGCAAAAGAACCACAACCATTCCTTGATTATCCCCTATCATATGCATCTTTGTTGTGGTGGCTTGCTAAGTACGGTTGATACTCACCCTTGCTATATGCACAAACATTCAGATGTGGGCGATGAAAACCCTTAAGATCCGTATGCATACTACCAGGAGAGTATGGAAGACGATGGCGCTCAGTAGGTCTTAGACTTCGGCCGTTGCCTGTGGCAATGGCGTGCCGCTGCCTTCTCTTCGCTGCCTTATCTGCATTCTGCTTTTGCTTATATTCCGGACCATTCGGTCCTATGTTCTAGACAATGCCTTCGGGTGCTATATTGTAATATTTCACGTAAGGCGATTTATGTATCATGCACATTTGATGATTCAGTAATGTAATCATGGGTACCAAACTACTCGATCCAGGGAAATAGTACTATGAATACGAATGGTTCCTGTTACAAAAACGGGGGTCTACAAAATGGCATCGTTGAAAGGAAGAATCACACACTCATTGAAGCGGCAAGAACGATGCTTGATGAGTACAAGACCTTAGATGTCTTTTGGGCGGAGGCCGTGAGTACCGCATGCCATGCCATCAACCGACTTTACCTCCACAAGCTTTTGAAGAAGACATCCTATGAACTCCTGAATGGTAAAAAGCCTAACGGTTCATACTGTCGTGTCTTTAGGAGCAAGTGCTTTATTTTGAGTAAGAGACCTCGTTCATCTAAGTTTTCACCTAAGGTGGATAAGGGATTCTTACTTGGTTATGAATCAAATATCCATGCCTATCATGTTTTCAACAAGATCTCCGGTGTTCTTGAGATCACTAGGGATGTGATGAATCTAATGGCTCCCAAGGAGAGCAAATTGTGGTACATGTTGTAGATGATGTGAATCAAGCTAGACGATTGCAACGAAGGCTATTGGAGACATACGATCAATCGAGACGTAGGATGATCAATTCTATGGTGATCAACCTCCGTCGTCGATAACAAATAGTTCTTTACCAAGGCAAGATGATGATGTCCGGAAGTTCCGGTGCCTCGGCCGGACGTCCGATCGAAGTTCCGGTCCAACCGGCCGGAACATTCGGACATCGGGCGCCAAGAAGTTCTGGGTCCAACTGACCGAAACATCCGGGCTAATGAAGCTGAAGGCGTGCCTCCGACACAAGTGGATGGGCTCGACACTGAGGACACTCAAGAGCAACCTGATCAGGCTCAAGTCCACTTCGTGCACCATCCAAGAATACATCACACCTTCCAAAGAGATCACCCCATCAATAATATTCTTAGAGATATTCAAAAGGAGGTAACCACCCGATCTCGAGTTGCTAGCTTTTGTGAGAATTACTTTTTTTGTCTCTTCTTTGGAACCAATTAGGGTGGAAGATGTGTTTGGTGATCTGGATTGAGTGATGGCCATGCAATAAGAGTTGAATAACTTCACTCGCAACCAAGTGTGGTCATTAGTGGAGAGGCCTAATCAAGATGTGATCGGGACCAAGTGAATCTTCCGGAACAAGCAAGATGAGAATAGAGTAGTCACTCGCAACAAAGCCCGGTTAGTGGCACAAGGGTTCACCTAAGTCAAGGGCCTTGACTTTGATGAAATCTTTGCATCGGTTGCTTGTCTTGAGTCCTTACACATTCTATTAGTCTATGCTGCTAACCATGATTTCAGGTTATATCAAATGGATGTCAAGAGCGCCTTCTTGAATAGACCAATATTCGAATTGGTGTATGTAGAGCAACTACCTAGCTTTGAAGACCCTAAATATTCAAATCACGTGTTCAAGCTTCACAAGGCGCTCTACGGGCTCAAGCAAGCCCCTAGAGCATGGTATGAATGCCTTCATGACTTTCTCATCAAAAATGGTTTTGAAATAGGCAAAGCCGACACTACTCTTTTCACTAAGAAATTCAAGAATGATTTGTTTATTTGCCAAATTTATGTCGATGACATAATTTTTGGCTCCACTAACGACTCCTTTAGTGAAGAGTTTAGTAGGATAATGACGATTTGAGATGTCTATGATGGGTGAGCTCACATTCTTCCTTAGGCTTCAAGTCAAGCAACTCAAGATCCGGAGAGAGACAAGACTCTATATTGAATTAAAACAAGTTGAGAATAGTGGGGGGGGAATTAAAAAGCACATTTGAAATAGATATGATTGGAGGAAAAAAAAGGAGAATCCACTACTATAAGTCGAGGCGCAAATTGGCGCCACAAGACCAATGTGGATATCGAGCATCTAAAGTAGTGAAAAGTGGGAAAAATCCTGACCAATCATAAGGATCGTGTCATAGCTAAACATGAGGCAATTCAGTGAACACCGAGCGATGCATCAAAGGTACATATTGCTAAAAAGACCCTAAGATAATTTATAGTTACATTGTAATCATATAGCCTCTCGTAAGTTTGAAGTTTGAATACGTCTGTCCTTTTGAGTTTATATATATTGAATGTTGTTGTAGTGCATTAGCTCACTGTAGATAGCAAAATCAGTTGTTTCGATATACCTTCTAGTTTAAAACCAATCTGGATATTGTTTATAAGGATGAAAACAAATCGACGTTCCTCTTATGTGCATCACTATCAGGGCCTATTTCGTTTGTGACCCAAATCAACCATGCTACAAATTTGACAACATCAATAAATTTGTCCTTCATTAGATTTGTCGCAAAAATATTGCTTTATTTCGGTATAGTTAAATTGGAAATAGTATGTAGGGATGCCTTTGGAAGCAAATCGACCAAAAGTTTTACCAATCTTTATAAAAAAACGTTGGCAATGACCAAATAAATTTCTAGCGCTTTGTATTCAGATTTCTTTAGATGATGGCAGTAATAACTCTACCTATTTTGTGTAGTTGAGTAATGACTTAATTTTGTATGCAACTTCAGGGAATGTGCTAGTGGGATACCGATGAATCTATGATGGACAATTGCACGGGCGTAGTTTACTATGAAGTATTTTGATGGATATAAATTTCTAGAGAATTATTTTTGTATAGGTTAGTACATTGGATAATTTTTATATTGGTATTGAGAAATTTGAGATAAATCATTGTGTTGGATGATTAGAGTCTCAATAAATTGCTTGTCCTTTCATTTGTACATGTATTTCTCATGTTCCTAATAACAACTTTGCCAATATTGCTAGTAATTAGTGTTTAATAGTATTGATAAATCGAAGATAAATAATGGATCGTTGGATTTCCTTTGTATCTGGGTATTTTTGCATTTGTACGAATGATCGTTTTAGTTTTTTTATTTGTGCAATGATCGTAATCTCAAATACTATTTTAAAAACTTATCAGTGGGATACCTATGAATATAGTCTATGGTACAGAGTTGCCAACAGCTTAGTTTATTACTTAGTTTTTGATTGGATTTAATTTGCATAGAATAATTCTTATACATATAGGGTAGTATATTCTACAAATTTATGTTAATTGCAAAAATCAAAGTATAGTGGTTTTGAGGAATTTCAGATAAGTTACTAAGTGTTTGATGATTAGACTCTCAATAATTTTATAGCCATTTGTGTTTTTCTTGTGTTGCTAGTTTATAACACTACCAATTTTGCTAGTAGTTAGTGTAGCCCTTGTTCAAGTTGAGTTTCCACATATTTTCCCTTTTCAAAATAGTTGGTTTGACAGAGTCAACATCACCATTTTGTATTTATATTAGTGTCCAATGGTATTGAGAAATAAAAAATAAACAAATGAATATCAGACTATCACACTCTTAATAAATACCTTGTGTTTGTATTTGAACATTTTTTATGTTGTTAGTAGTATCTCTGCCGTTTTTTATTTATGTGACAACCATAATTTAAAGTGCATATTTATATGCTTATGAGTGAGATACCGATGAATCGATGAATCTATGACAGAGAGTGACCAATAACCTAGTTTATTATTTAAAATTTTGATGGAGATAAATTTGTCTACAATAATTTTTAAATCAGGCAATATATATTGTACATATTTGATGAGATTCAAAATATAGAAGTATTGAGAAATTTGAGATAATTTAAGATCATTAGAGTCCTTACAAATCATTATCACTATTCCTAGTCTTTTTTTGTTGTTTTTCTATGGGATAAATGAAGAGGTTGGTGGCATGTATTATGGGGGCTCGTCCAACACAAGACCACTTCTCAGCAGCACAATACGGTAAAAACAAAACAGTGCATGTAAAAAGAATAAATAGAATGAAAAGGTAAAACTATAGAGCTGAAAAAACTAACATCCGAAAAGAGAGAAGAAAACGTTGTACTCAAATTAAAATGAGTTGACAGTAGTGAAAAAGATGAAAATTATGAAAATAAAAGTAAATAGGAAAAAAACCCACCTACATATAAATTGGTGATATCGATGCATCTTTAATAGTGAGAGAAAGCTTGACCAATTATAAAATCCTACCATAGCTAAATGTAAGCATCCAATAAAGAAATCGAGTGAACAATTAGGCTAGTCTTAATGCAAAATTTCATCTCATAGTTTTCAAGATGATGAAATAGACAATGAAACAGATAGTTTCATCGTACAATTTCATATGTTATTTTAGCTTTTTTTCATCGGTCCCATAGTTTAATGAAACGACCAATGAGAAGCAGTCCATAAAACTAAAGAAGATTGTCCATGTGGGATTCATCCGGTTTTCAACGTTTTGAAAACAATGCTCTATAGTTTCATCCCCATGAAACATTTCCCCTCTCTCTCCTCCTCATTTTATAAAAAACAATAAATATGCTGATGTGATACCGCATTAAACCTTCCATAATACCACATTGAGACTGGCTTTATGGATCAAAAGGTACATTGCCAAAAAGACCCTAAGAAAATTACTATTTACATTGTAGTCCTCCCGCCTCTAGTATGAACGTTTCCATGCTTTGGATTTCAGGTATATGGAATGTTATTATAGCGCATTAGCTCAATGCCGAAAGGAAATTAGTTGTTTCCAATCTAGACACTGTTTACACGGAAGAAACAAATCATTAGATCATCATTCCTATTACGTGTGTTAGGGCTGTTTTGTTCGTGACAAAATCAACCATGCCAAAAACTTGTCAGTGTGTTAATTTATTCTCACACATCGCCCTTATAAAAACATATATGCACGTCCTACCCATACGAACACCGTCAAAAAATAGACTGACATATATGTGAGCTATCATATACATATACACATACCCTATCTTTGTAAGCATCGACATATTTTAAGATTGACGAAGTTGTGATAAACGGCTCGCTGTCGACACACATGGTCTACCACAGAAGAATAACTAGTCAGAAATACAAACACTCATATGAATCATAGTACTTGCACTTAGGTAGATAAATTCCATCACAAGAAATATAATTAGCCGAGCTATACTTGATTTTGTCGTATTAGAAATAGTTCTTCCATCATATCAAAATATATTGGACGAGACATAAATATGTACAAAGAGCTTGTCCAGATTTATAACATTAGATGCATCCATTCAACCAAAATCTCTTAGAGCATCTCCAACAAATTCTCAAAAAAGAATTCTCAAAAAAGCTCATTTAGAGAATTTTTAAAAAGTTTAAAAAATAAAATCAAAAATTGATATGACAGATTCTCAAAATTGATTCTTTATTTTTCCTTTTCCAATCACAAAACTCGTGTTTGTGTCAGTATTCTACATCCATAACAGTTGAAAAATGAATAGGCTTAGAGATTTCAGTATGACTGAGTAGTAGCATCACTGATTTTTTTACATACACGGATGACTAAACCGAGTAGCCGACTACTGCTTACGGTGGCATGCGCCAAGATGCAGCAGCAAGCTTTTTTGCGAGAGGTAGGATGGCGGCAGGCGGCGCAGGCGGCAGACGACGCAAATATGTTTTTTTCGTGTAGGTCTCGCGGTAAAATAATTCTCACGGTGACGGGAGATATTTTAGAGAACCAAGGTTTTATTCTCAGTTTTGAGCATGAGATCTTGATTTTAGAGAATCTATAATTTTTGAGATCCATATGGAGTCTCTGTTGGAGCTAGTTTTTTAAAGAAAATTCTCTAAAACGGAATTAGATTTATTTAGAGACACTCTTGGAGATGCTCTTATATTTTAGGATAGAGGGAGTACGTTGGAATGCTTTTTGATAGCAAACCAAAAAAGTTTTGCCAATCTTTATAAAAACTTTTGCAATGACCAATTCCTTTTCTATTGAGTTTTTTGGGAAATTTAAAAAAATCTCCCATAAGTCACTTGAATTTTGATATTCTACTTATAAGTTATTTTATTACAAATGTCCACCTCTACTTAGTTTTGTTGAAAAAAACACCTCATTGTGCACATGTTTAACCAAAATATGGTCATCAATATGGTCTTTACTTCTAGATTAGATTATAATCTGGATATTTTTGGATAATTTTATAAATAAAATGATGATGAGAGCTTAAATGTTGTCGCACAATATCCACAAGAAAATTCAATAAAATATAAACAATAAATCTAATACAAGCACCCAACGATAATGAGTTAATTCGGTTAAATGTGTGTACTGGGGTATTTTTTTATAAAAAATTAGGTAGGATGGACATTTACAACAAAATGATTTATGGATCTGCGATTTCAAATTTTAAGCGATTTATAGTATGTTTTTTCAATTTTCCCAATTTTTTTACAAGGTTAGTGTTGCCTGAAACGAGGTCAGGCCAGTTCCATTCCAACCGCCTCCGTAAACAGCGAAATATGCCGCGAGATAAATAAAACTCACATTGGTTTTGTTTTCCTTCGTATCCCGTGAGACCAATTGAACACGCGTCGTTTTGGTAAGAGCGATGGAATTAAATGCAGGCGAGAGAAATGGTCAGAATGCCGTCTGTGTTATTCGTCGCGCGCGGTTTGTTAGAATCGTCTCCACGCGACGAGGCGCGACTCCGAGCGGACGCAAGCACGACCCTGCTGCTTCTGCGTCCTGCCTGTACACGTACGGCTTGGTACACCCAGGTGAAACCGACCAGCGCCCGGCCGGGATGACGCTCACGCCATCCGATCTATCACTAATCCGTCCTTAAAACCCTGGTTCCCCAGGGGTTAAGGGAAACTAAACTGGTTTGCTAGCCACCTACACACTGGGGGAAATGGACGGGAGGGGACGCGAACGCGATAGCGGCGGCGACGTCGATGATCCCCTCGCCCTCACCCTCGGATCCATCTACGCCGCCGCCCCCACGCCGCCGCCGGTCGGCGCCCCCACGCTGCTTCCCTCGCCGACGCCGGTGGTCGTCCCCACGTTGCCTCCCTCGCCAACGACGCCGGTGGTCTTCTCCACTCAGCCTCGCTTCGTCCTCGTCCCCGCTCTGCCTCGCGCGGAGCCGCAGGTGCCACACGCTCCCCGATCTCCGCTCTCTGCTCCGCGCTCCACTCGCCGCCGCCGCCGCCGCCGTAACAGCCCTCCTTCCTTGCCCTTTGCTTCGCGCTCGACTCCCCGCCGCCACAACAACCTCGACGCGATCCAGTCCCCGCGAGGCCCCGGCGCCGACGAGGCGAACGGGGACGAGGGGGGACTACTCCCGGCACCGTTCCCGTGGGTGACGGCCGATCAGCCGGTGCAGCACTACACCATGGAGAGCCTGCTGCTGAAGGGCATCACGTCCGTCGAGGGCAAGGCCACCTGCAAGCACTGCAGCGTGGAGGCGCCCATCGCGTACAATCTGGAGGCAAAGTTCCGGGAGTTGCGGGACTACGTCGCGGCCAACATCCACACCATGGATGACCGCGCCCCGGAGCACTGGATGTGCCCGCGGCTGCCGGACTGCGGCGCGTGCGGGAAGGAGGCCTGCATGTGGCCGCAGATCCCGAACGAGAAGCGCGAGATCAACTGGTTGTTTCTCTTCCTGGGCCAGATGCTGGGCTGCTGCACACTGGACGGCCTCAAGTTCTTCTGCAAGAATACGAGGAATCACCGCACCGGCGCCAAGAACCGCGTGCTGTACTATGCTTACATCGAGATGTGCCGGCAGCTCCACCCACAGGGGCCGTTCAATGTCTGATCGATATTCGATCCATGCATGCGCATGCATCCGTGTGCTCCCGTTATGTTGGATTTTCTGCTGTGTTGTTTTTGTTTGCTTAATCATTCGGTACTTTTTATGGGTGAATGTTAAAAATGAAAGGAAAGAGATTAGGGCACTCCCAACCCAGAAACCACCTTAGTTTCTATCCCTATTAATTATCTTGTCACATAGACATTTTGCTGGCATGACAAGTCATTTAAGGAGGAGAGAAAAAGAAAAACATAGAAACCATTTCTATCTTAGAAACAAAGTCTTCACGCACAACGAAGCTATGGAAACCGGCGTTGGGAAGAAAAGCTTCGTTTGCATGGATCCTGTGCGCACAACCGGGGGAAGCGAAGCTCGCGCGTTGCCGCCGCCGAAGCCCACGCCGCCGCTCACATCCCGTGCTAGGCCGCCTCCCGTGTTTCGGTCGCCTCGAGCACGTCGGCCATCTCCGCGCGCCGACGACGAGGGGATGGGGAGGGGGGCGTGCCGCCGCCTCGCGCGCCGACGAGGAGGAGGAGGGGGAGGGGGGAGGCGGGGGAGGGAGAGGGCGGCGAGGGGATGGGGATGGTAGGGTAGGGGGCGTGCCGACCGCCTCGAGCGCACCGGCCGCCTCCGCGTGCCGGCGAGGAGGGGGAGGGAGGGGAGGGCGGGGAGGAAAGGGCGGCGAGGGGGATGGGGATGGTAGGGAAGGGGCATGCTGGCCGCCTCGAGCACGTCGGCCGCCTCCCGCGTGCCGGCAAGGAGGAGGAGGAGGAGGAGCGGGGGAGGAGAGGGTGGCGAAGGGGATGGGGATGGGAGGGGGAGGGGGATGGGGAGGAGAAGGGGGTGGTCGGACTCGGGATTAGGATGATATTTTTTCCATAGAAGATCTTTTTTCGTTTGTTCAGACATGTGAATGCTTATTAAATCTCTTTCTTCCTAGAAACTACTTGCATTATGAGGAATGATTTCTAATAGTGAAGTCTTGTAGCTATAGAAACTACGGTGGTTTCTAAGCATTGGGAGTGTCCTTAGTGTTTCTTCATTTAGTTCCGATTGTTAAGAATTCATCCTTGTATCGATTTGATAGTTTTTGCAGGAAAAGGAACTGTTATGTTCTTTTGTGGGGCATGCACTTTTCATACAATCATTCATATTTATTATCAATACGTGTTCAGTACACTTATTTTTAACATTTCTATTTAATTGTGACGCTGCCTATTTATTTCATCTGTACATGAATGATTCATTATACTATCCGTAAAACTTCGCTCGGAATGGAATATAATGAAGTACCTGCTTCCCAATGAGGTCTATATATACCCACGATTTTAGCTAGATATAAACCTTTTGGGGAAATTGCAAATATACCACTACTTTCACCCCTTAACTCTATAGCCATTAAAAAAACACGAACAGCAAATTTGCCACTGTTTTTTGGTTTGTGTTGCTTCGGTTTGCCACTGCCATTTGATTTAGTGCAAATAAGCAGACAAAAATAATTCATAAAAAAGAAACATGATAAGACCGTTTTGCCCTTAGCCAGTGTTGATCCCCTCACTGCCCATCTCTTCTGATCACTGCTCTTCGCTCCACCGTGAAGAATCAGCTCCTCTCTCTCCGAGAACCCTAATCCCCTCATCACTTTCTCCACATCAAAAGCAAATCAACCCAAAAAATTGATCACACTGAAGTAGGAGATGGCAATAGAGGAGCTCATGGCTGGGGGACAACGGCAGCGTTGGTTGGGGAACAGCGACTGCAGGGGGGCAGCAGCAGCAAGCGGCATTTATATGTGGGTTACATATTGATTTGCCCTCCAAAACTGATGTCAAAGTTGCTGCTCCCTTGCCTCCACACTAAAAATGCTTGCGACCCCCTAGCTATGTTTATTGTGTATGCATTTATATGTGGGTTGTGAACCGATCCTTCTTGATCTACTAGAACATTCCTCTCTTTTTTTTTTTGCTTATGTTATAGGAATGGTCCGGCTTCTTGACAATTATTGTTAGAGTTGAATCTCATTTGACCACATCAGTTTTGGAGGGCAAATCAATATGTAAGCTTTTTATGGCAATTTGGCAAATATGATGTCAATCTTGCGATTTCGTGGGCTTGGGCATGGCATCCTTGTCCTATTATTTCTGAAAACCATCCTTCTTCTAACGGTGTTAGTCTAATCTGTCAATCCAATGGCAGCATACAATCCAATGGCAGATATGCTGGGTTCTAACTGTTTTTGATGGCAAATATACAATTATCTATAACTATCTATAAAGCAAAAAGTATTTCTATCCAAAATTTTTATCCGTCTGACTATTTTGCAAAAAACCTCTTGAGTGTTTATAAAATTAACTCGTAGTCTCAATGGTGAAAAAGAGAGGGCTTGGATTAAAAAAACCTCATGCCCCCTCTCGCCCTACGCCCCTCCCTCCCGTCCTCATCTGTGTCGTGCCCCGACTTCACCTGTTGCAACGCACGGACATAGTTGCTAGTATTTTTTATAATAGCAAATTCACAATACTGGTTCAAACCAGTGGCACATATGCAATCGGCCCAAACCTTTTTGAGTTTTAATCTTCTATATGGTTTATTATAGGGATAATTTTCCAAGTGGAGTATTATGTTCCAAATTACCACACATGATTTTCCTAACTACATGAAACAAAAAAATCCTTGTTTTTTCATGCCACCTGAAATTTATTTTTTGTAAATTCAAAGTTGTAGATGTCAAATTAAGTATGAGAATCATTGGCCTGACTAAGTCGGATTCGCTCTGTTCTATTTAGATTAGTGTGTAGTGGTTTGAAAAAATCTTTGATAATTTACTGACTATTGGATAATGAGAGTCTTAGTAAATTCCTAGTCCTTTGTTTTTGTATTTGTTTTATGTTGATTGGAATAACTCTCTCTATTATGTGTAGTTGTGTGATAACCAGAATCTCATATTCGATTTTAGATGCTCTATCAGTGGTATTCTGATAAATCTATGATAGACAATTGCCACTAGCTTAGTATATTACGAAGTATTTTGATGGATGTAAGTTTATATAGAATTGTTCTCATATAGGTAGTACATAGTACTCCCTCCAAGATTTGGGATTTTTTTTGAGAAATTAAGGTTAAGGGGAAAACACTATAGTGCCCTTATTAAATTAGGAGTATGTGGTGAGTGTGAGCATTCTAGAATCCCTTATATTTGGAACAAATTTTGAATTATATTTTGGGATGTAGGGAGTAAGAATTATGGTGATGGAGATAATTAGGGTTTAGTGGTATTGAGAATTTGAGATAAATTACTAAGTGACGGTGGCCATTCTCAATAATTGCTAGCCCTTTGTATATGAATTTGTTGTGTTGCTAGTAACAACTTTGCTCATTTCACTAGTAATTACTATGTATGTATATTTGGGAAACCATTAGTCACAGAGTCTACCCAAGTTTTTTATTTAGATTAGTGTTCAGTCCTATTCAAATCTATGATAGATAATTGAAAATTGGATTATTAGTCTTAATAAATGCTAGTCCTTTGTATTTGGCTATTTCTATATTGCTAGTAATAACTAAACCAATTTTATGTATATATGTAACAAACATAACTTCAATCACAGTTTTCAAAGCTTATCAGTGGGATACTAGTGGAATTGTGGCAGAGAGTTACAAATAGCTTAGTTTACTGAGTTTTTATGTGGTTAACACTATATAGAATAATTCTTATATAGGGTAGTATATTGTACAAATCTATGTTGATTGTGAGATTCAAAGTGTAGTGGTGTATATTGAGAAATTTGAGATGAGTTGCCAACTGTTGGATGTTTAGAGTTAGTAAATCAATAGCCTTTTGTGTACTTTTTTGTGCTGCTAGTTTATAACCGTGCCAATTTTGCTAGTAATTAGTGTTGCCCTTTGTCAAGTTGAGTTTTGATAGATGTTTTTAGAATATTATTGGTCTGACAGAGTCGACATCACCATTTTGTATTTAGATTAGATTTTAATGGTGCTGAGAAATCTAAGATAAATAACTGATTTATTGGATGATCAGAGTCTTAAGAAATCACTAGCTCTTTGTGTTTGGATAGTTTTATGTTGTTTGTAGTAACTTTGAAAATAAATTTGCCATTTTTTTGTTTTTGCGTGATGAACGTGATTTAGAATGCAACTACAGATGTTATGTGGGATATTGATGATTTATGATAGAGTTATCAATAGCTTAGTTCTTACTTAGTGTTTTGATGGAGATAGGTTTATCTAAAATAATTCTTATATGGGTCGGTATATTGAACATTTTGGTGAGGTTGAAAGTAGAATTGTATTGAGAAATTTGTAATAAGTTACTTACTCTTAGATGATTATAGTCTTATCAAATTGAAAACCTTTTTTGGTGTTGCTAGTTTGTAACCCTGCCAATTTTGCTAGTAATTAGTGCAATCCTTTGTGAAGTTAAGGTTCTATAGGATTTTTTGGAAAATCATTCGTTTGACAGAGTCAACCTCAGTGTTAGTATTCATTAGTATTGAGAAATCTGAGATAAATAACTAACTATTTGATTAGCAGAGTCACAGTAAAAGTAAATTGCTAGTGCTTTGTGTTTGGATATTTTTTATGTTATTAGAAATAACTCTGCCAATTTTTTGTATTTGTGTGACTATCAGTCTGAAACATAGCTTTAGATGCTTGTAAGAGGGATACTTATGAATCTATGACAGAGATTTAGATAGTTTAGTTCATTACTTAGTAATTTGATGAAGGTAAGTTTGTTTAGAATAATTCTTATACAAGCTAATATGTTGTACATATTTGTTAACGGCAAAATATGACACAAAATATGACAGATGTCGTTAGTCAAAGGATGAGTCAAAGGAGGGATTAACGACGTGATTTTGCTTGCTAAAGATGAAGCTTGTATCTGCTGGATTAGAAGAGTTGGAACCGGTTTTGTATTGGCTTTCGTGAAAAGGAAGGTGTATCTTAGTTTTTATATTTGTTATACAGTCTTGAGCCAATGGAGTCATGTTGAAATTAGACTCACATTGTTTGTTTTGTTAGCCAATCAAAGTCATGTTTGAGTAGGAGTCTGTAATAATGGTTTCCTTAAAGTTAGAAATAGAGTCCTGAAGTGATCTGATCGTAATAGAATCGGACTTAGTATAGCTTTTGGGTATAAATATGTACACATATGGCCTTTTGTAATTAACAACAATTTAATATACAAATTTTGGCGCATCACCATCCTTGTTTTAGAATCAACGAGTTCTTGTTTTTTTCGAGTTTGGGCTGCATCGATTAAGTTCGATCTTCGGCGAGAAAGTAAGTCCTTTCAACTTCGCCTTTATCGGTGGAATTAGTACTTCCTTGGTTAGGTCCAATATACTAATTTCGCTTTTACTTGTGTTGCCTATCTAATGTATTGGCTCTTTCTTTGATTACCTGTTGCTTTCTTCTTAGTTAGATCAATCACTTTGAACAGCATCAATCGGTTAGTTTAAATCTGTCCAACTTATTATTAATTTCGAACTGTCTTGGTTAAGTTCAATCTTCTGGGTTATAATTTGCTGGTTAGATTTACTCAATTCAATAGGTGTTAATTATTGTTTCATCAGAGTTTTAGCCGATGATATCTCTACTTATCATATTATAATTTGTTGTATCAGTTAGATTTGCAAAGTTTAGTATAATCGGCCAGTTACTGTGATTATTACTTCCAATCTAATACTATCTTTGTTAAGTCGATCTATCTATATTGTGGGTAATAATCGTAGATTATTGGTAATTTATACCTTACATTTGTCAATAATTGATATTAGTCATGTGCTTTTATATAGAGCATGATAAGTTTTCCACACATCTGCTCATAATAAAAAATAAACATATATTTGTCCAAGATTGAATTTTATTACTCTCAATCTTATACTATCTCGGTTAGGTCCGATCTATCAAGATTAATTGTAATAATATTAGAAGATTCACAAATATATTGTATCCAAGTTCTGACCAATGATGTTTCATTCCTTCGATATCTAAATTTATTCGGTTATAGTCGATTGATCCAAAATTCTATCGGCATCGGCTTGGGCAAACCATACTATATCGGCCCATTGGCCGATTGGCCTATCGATCTAATATTTCTTGTTTATTTTTGTTAGTTACATGATCAAACTAATTGGCACGCCCTGAACCCGATTTGATAGGACCTGCACTAGAGCAAGCAAATCTCTTAGGTCTTCGTGTGTCACGATAAATTTCACGTCAACATTTGGTGATATTCAAAGTGCAGTGGTGTAGAGAAATTTGTGATAAGTCTTAACAAACTGATATCCCTTTGTGTTTTAGACTTTTGTTTTTGTGTGTTGCTACTTGGTAACCCTTTCAATTTTGCTAGTAATTAGTGTAGCCTTTTGTCAAGTTGAGTTTTTGGTTTATTTATTTTTGGAAAATCATTGGTATGACAAAGTTGGCGTCATCATTTTGTACTTAGATCAGTGTTTAATGATATTAAGAGAAAATCATTAATAAACTACTAGCTCTTTGTGTTTGGATATCTTTATGTTGTTCGTAATAACTCTGCCAATTTTGTGTATTTGTGTGATGATCATAATGTGAAATGCAGCTTAGGTGCTTTTCAATGGGATACTAATGAATCTATGATAAAGAATTACCAGTGGCTTAGTTTATTCTTAGTATTTTGATGGAGATAACTTTCTCTAGAATGATTCTTATATACGGTAGTATATTGTACATATTTGGTTAGATTTAGAGTGTGTGGACTTGAGAAATTTGAGATAAATTACTGACAAATTGATGATTCAAGTCTTACATTGATAGCAGTTTGCATTTGACTTTTTTATGTTGCTAGAAATAATAACTCTGCTAAGTTTGCTACTAATTAGTGTAACCTTTTGTCAAGTTGATTTCCCAAATATTAGTTTTTCTTTGGATATCATTGGTCTGCCAAAGTCCCCATCACTTACTTTGTATTTAGATTATGTTCAATAGCATATATAAATTTGACATAAATAACTAAGGGGCTCTTGCATATTTGCTCTTATTTTGTATTGAAATTGTATTTTTGCTCCTGTTTTTTTGACTTTGTGACTTGTGTTTTCAAAATGAAGCATCACATTGCCCCATTCTCGTTATTTTGTTGTAATGGTTTTAACTTTTTACAAAAAGACCAAAATGTCATCCCCTGTTCCTCCCGCGACGTGGAAAGTCGTCGCGTCGCCGTCGTCGCCGCCCGCCGCACACCGGCTTGCCCCACCCAAAGTCCACGCGTCGCCATCAGCTCGGCCACCGACTAGAGGTGGCCCTCCTCCATGGCTGCCGGCGTCGCGCAATTCGTGACGGCGGTGAGCAAGTTCGCGCGTGGGGTGCCCGGCGCGCCAATGGTGACCACCGGAGTACGAGCCGGCGACGGTGATGCTGGTGACATTCCACGTCATCGGGAGGAACGGGACGGCGCCGTGCCCCGAGCCGCTCCGCCCGCCACGCCGCGAAGTGTCGCCGCCGCCGCCGCGCCCCACCCGCCGCGCCCAAGCTACCACCACCCGCCGCTCCCTGCTGCGCCGCCACCACCACACAGTGCCACGAAGTGCCGCCGCCGTGCCCTAGCGCCCGTGGCCTACGTGAGTGGAGGGGATGGTTTCAAATAAAGATAGGAGGGTAATTTTGTCTTTCCACCATTATTTTTATATATTTGGTAATTTTTTTAATTCGTTTATTTAATACCATCTAACACCTATCCAAACCAAGGACAAACGGTAGCTTCATTTCAAATTCGCGAGGGCAAAATCACAAAGTTAAAAAAACAAGGGCAAAATCATAATTAGATCGGTGGATAGGGGCAAAATCATAGTTGTTCCTTTTTTCTTCTACTAGAACGATACTTTTAGTTTTTTACTGAAGTACTGTAGGGAGGCCCTCACAATTGTTTTTTTTAAAAATATTTAAACAAAAATATTTAGAAAGAATCAATCCACTCTTTAAGAATCTCTCTTTCTATGGGATTAAATCTAAACAAAAGCAAGAGGAGATCATTCTTATAAAGATGTCTCCAAGAAAATATTACTTTTAGTTTGAAATAGATTATTAAATGGATTGTTGTTGCAGATTATCTACTTGATTATAAGGATAAATTGAACAATTTTATAAATAAACTTAATAGATAGCTTAAAACATGTCGCCTAAGCAATGCGGTAGAAGATAGAAGAATTTTCTTTCAAAAAATATATATTATTCAAAGTTTAGAGCGAATAATCTGTTTCAATAGCCCAATGAATAATCTGAAAACAATTAAGCCTTGCATAGTTCCCAAACTTTGTATTGCGGTCAAATTCAAATAAAAGCAAAACAAAACTATATCATTTCCGCATCGAATACTTGATATCCATGCAAATTTTAGTTACAAAGTTGTTTATCTATAAAAACTTATTGAGTTTGACTTCTCCTATTGTTCTATTTTTAAAAGGAATAAGTTCATTTGAGGTCCCTTAAATTTACACTGAATCTGATTTTCATCCTTGCACTCCAAAACCAGATACAACGGGTCCTTGAACTGTCAAAACCGGTGCAATATAGGTCCCTCGGCGGTTTTGGCTGACGTGGCGCCTACATGGCTACTTTGACTTGGTCTTCATATGACGTGGCGCTTACGTGGCAATTTGGTTTGGAAAATAATAAAAATTATGGGCCCACATGTCAGCTACACCAAAAAATAATTAAAAATGATGGGGCCAGTGCGGGCCCCATGTGTCATTCTCACCCCTCCTCTTCTTCCTCCTTTGTCCCCAACTACTCTTTCGGGCCAGGGCCTCAATGGAAGGTGCCTGAAGGCTTCATCTTCGTGTCTCGATTAATTTTAGCTCTAGTTTGCGTGTACATGTTGAGTTGTTTATGCTGATAACTTTGTTTCTTTGCTCCTTCCTCGTATCGCCTTCAGTTGTTCAGTTCCGCCATTGTTTATAGCTTCTTTTTGCCCCAACGCTTGCCGCCTCCTGGTGTATAAAGTGTCTGCATTTGCGAGAGTTCATTGTGTACCATAGTTGTTGTCAAGAACCAAGCTTTGCCATTGCCCATTGGAACAGATCCCTGCGAAGCCGCGACCAACAAGAGTTCTTCAGGAGATGACTTCCACTGAGTTAGCGTCGGATGTGTACGCGCTCCCGTGCGACGACGACGGCACGACAACGCTGTCGACACCGGTGGTCGTCTCGGTCCTCGCGTCGCTGCTGGAGCGGCACATCGCCCACAACGAGAGGGACTAGGCGAGGCGCGGAGAGGCAGCGGCGGACGGTGAGGCCGAGAGGAGGGCGCCTGCCTTTGACAGCGGCACGGTGCTGGATATGAGCCTGCGCGCGTTCCTGGAGCGGTTCTCCCGATACGCACACGTCTCGTCGTAGGTGTACATCGTGGCGTACGCGTACCTGGACCGGCTTCGTCGCGGCGCCGATGCCGGCGTGCGCGTCGTGTCGGCCAACGCCCACGGTTGGTCGACCGTGGCGAACCGAACTCGCCGGAGCCGGACTTCCTCTTCCCGATGCGCCTGCACCAATGTGAGCGCGCCGTGTTCCGTAGCTCGCAGCACTGGAGAGGGAGGTAAGCTATGGCGACGGTTACCAGGTGGAGAGGTGCCTCAAGAAGGCTCTCATCTGCTCCGGCGAGGCACAGGGGTAGCAAAGGCAAGCAGCGACGGCGGCAGCAGGCCAGTAGACGTCAGCTCCGAAGCCGCCATTGGCGCGTGATCTACCACTTTGGGGACAGAGGAGGAAGAAGAGGAGGGCTGAGAATGACATGTGGGGTCTGCAAGGGCCCCACCATTTTTTAATTATTTTTCTAGTGCAACTTACATGTGGGCCCATAATTTTTATTATTTTTCAAACCAAATTGGCATATAAGCACCACGTCAGTGCCACGTCATATAAAGACAAGTCAAAGCAGCCACGTAGGCGTCGCGTCAGCCAAAACCGCCTTTCAAACCGCAGAGGGACATATATTGTACCGTTTTTGACAGTTTAAGGACCCGTTGTATCTGGTTTTGGAGTGTAAGGCCGAAAATCGGATTCGCTGTAAATTTAAGGGACATCAGATGAACTTATTCATTTTTAAAACTCTGGTCATAATGAAGTAGATAAGACGTCTCAAAATTCTTTTATAATATGGTTGATTTTTTTTTGAAAGGTCTACTACACCATACTTATATTCTAGGCTCTCTAAGTAAAAAAAACACATCCATTATATCTGTTTTCAAATTGTATTATCTGTAGGAAACCTTGTATATATCAAAATCAATGTCAACATTTTCACAAGTAATAATGAAACCGGCTATATTTTAAAATAGTTGGCTACGTTTTTTTGTGTGTCATGTTACAAGATATGCACCAAACCATTATTATAAAACTCAAAACCATAGCAGGACAGGTTCATAATTAGTTTTATTATACATTTATCGACAAAATTAACTTTACTGTAATCGTAATATAATTATTACATTGTAACTTGTATCGTAATATAATTATTACATTGTAACTATGTAACTTTCACATAATTTTGAAACGTAATTTTAAACCGTTAGATTCACTTTAAGATTCATGCAAACGAGAAAGAAAAATCACATAGTCCGCTCCCATGACCTATGTTCATAAAACTACATGTAATCGAGGGATTTTCAAAATTTATATTATATAAAATTTATAATATAATTATGTTATGATCGTTATATATATATATATATACTAATTTTTTAAAAAATTATCGACAAAATATATATATAGGTAGTCCCGTTGGCAATTGTTCTCCCTCGTAGGCTTGTGGCCCGGGCTGCCAACAACCCAACCAAACTCATGTGCCAAATACATCTGGAAGCACGCGCTTTCCCCCTTCCCCAGATAACCAACTCACCAAATTCCCCCGCCTCGAGGAGGAAGGTGACGACCGTCCGGCCAATTTCCAACCGCCCTCTGCGACTGCCGAGACATCCTTGAATTCCAAGAGTCAGCCGCGCCGCCGGCCGGTGCCCTCTCCCTCTCGTCGTCAAACGTCCCAATTATAATACAAGGAAGAATAGCCAGCCAGGAAGGAATCCCGTCTGCAGTCTGCTACTTTTTCAGCCCCCGCACGGAAGAGTATCTCCCTTGTGCATCGCATTGTATGCTTTCCGGAGAAGAGGAGAAGGGGAAGAGGAGGGAGACGACGAGAGATTTGTCCTGCCGGCGAGCCAAGGCGGCCGTTCTTCCCGTCGTGAACGCTTCGTGTAAGGTTCGGTGTCTCGCCTCTCATATCCGGTTCAGAAGAAAATCGTATTGCTGCTGTGCTGATGCTAATTGAAGTCTTGGCTCTCCTGGATGGCTAGTCTTGTAATCTAGGGACAAGTACAAATTTTGTTAAATACTACGAATTCAAGGTTATGAGTATGATTTCTGTACTTCGTTTGATGAACAGTCAAAACATCCATCTAATGCGAATTGGATTGCTTAACCTAATTGATTGACAACTCCGGATCAGTAAATACGAGATGCCGGCACCATCAGCATCCATCCATCTGGGAGTTCCAACTCCGTACATAACATCTCATGGATCCAAAGTCGCACGGCTACACATGTATGACTGGATTGTGCTGGTTCTTCTAGTCGCAGTAGATGGAATACTGAATATAATAGAACCATTCCATCGATTTGTCGGATCAGATATGATGACAGATCTCAGGTACCCCATGAAAGACAACACAGTCCCATTTTGGGCGGTGCCGGTAAGTATCTTACACTTCTAGTTCTATCCAGCATATTTCCTTTGGCCTGTACAAGTAATTAATTAAAGTTTCTTCAAAATTCATGCTTTTGTAGATAATTGGTATCATTGGACCTATGATAATCATCACTGGAATATACTTCAAGAAGAGGAATGTGTATGATTTCCATCATGCCATATTAGGTGAGCTCATGTTATTTCTTTTCTGTTCTGTTATACTAGTGTAGTCATTTGTAATTTCTTTCTGAAACTTATCATGTTCTTGCAGGCCTCCTATTTTCAGTTCTTATCACGGCGGTTATAACTGATGCCATTAAAGATGGGGTTGGTCGACCGCGTCCAGATTTCTTTTGGCGCTGTTTTCCTGACGGAGTACCTGTAAATTTCTAGCTTTCAATTGGACCCTATAATCATGATTTTATTGGAGCCCTTTGTTGCATCTGTCTGTATGTAAAACTTATGGCTTTCCTTGGATTTTCAGGATTACGATAATTTCACTACAGGCGTGCTTTGTCATGGTAAGGCGAGTGTTATCAAAGAAGGTCACAAGAGTTTTCCGAGTGGCCATACTTCTTGTAAGTGAATTCATGTCTGTCAGCTGATAATTTCATATGTACTTCTACCTCAGTAATACGAAATCTCAGTGGAGTTTCAGACTTAACAAAAACTCACAGAATTGGTCATATCATACTCTAGACTGCAGGAGCTTTTGCGTGCTACTGCTACCTGCTCTTGTGGAGTTCGATGAATGACTGACGATTTTTTGGTTCTGTTTTTCAGGGTCTTTCGCTGGCCTTGGTTTCCTGTCATGGTACCTGGCTGGTAAAATAAAAGTTTTTGATCGAAGAGGCCATGTTGCAAAGCTCTGTATTGTTATTCTCCCTCTGCTCGTTGCAGCCTTGGTTGCTGTTTCTCGGGTAGATGACTATTGGCATCATTGGCAAGATGTATTCACCGGTGGAATTTTGGGTAGGTTTATTTTGCAGGGTCACCTGTGCAAATTATACCTCACAACGAGTAAAGGAGGTAGTGAGTAGTGACAAGTGTTCTGCATGTAATTCTTGGAAGTTTTTTTTTTAAAAAAAAAAGAGGGCAAAAGCTTTGCTTCATATGTTCATCTGGAAGGTTATTAACTTACTGTTAAAACTTTGCAGGGTTGGTGGTTTCTTCATTTTGCTACCTCCAATTTTTTCCGATGCCATCTGATGAAAACGGTACGCTTCGTAGTTCATCCTACTTTTCTTAATAGATACTTCAAACTTCTTGCAAAGATGAACATCACCCAGGGTCATTTTGAGCAGTCCAATTTGATACAGTATTTTGACATATCTTCCGTACTGTAATATGCTGGCCTGAAATTTTTTATGGCCAATTTCCTGGGCATCGCATGACTGAAAATTCCATGTTCCGTAGGAAATATCTGAAGTTGTACTGTAATTTTTTATATTCTCGAGCTTCATATTTGTCTCTACTAATGTTGCTGATGCCTTTACATTGTTCAAATTTTCGATGACAGGCTTATGGCCTCACGCATACGCCCGGCACATTCTTAACCCTGATCAGCTGGAGAACAACGCACAACCCACATCCGTGGATCGCCCTAACTCTCTACCGAACGGCTCTTTTAGAAGCTCTAATGGATTGGAAATGGGAAACACGAGCCAAGCATTAGATTTCATGGAAGCTGGTCGTAGACATCAATAACGAGACATAACCTGCTACGTTCGTAGCAGACGTAATTGACGCATTTTTTTATAGCGTGAGATTTACGTCGAGACCTTTTAGGTTTACTTTGTTACATTTACCGTGTAGAATTGTTACTTGTACATTTCAACATGATCTTGTTAGCTAGTATTTCTCACGTAAATCCATACCAGATTAAAATAACGCACCTACATGGCTACATTTGGGTATGCGCTTCAGTATACCTGACAGTAGGTGGTCAAATTACTCGTTTTAAAAGTGATTATAACTCATAACTGTGCTAAGAAGCAGATATGTAACATGTACTGCCATGTGAAACAAACATCAGTTTGCTGTTCTCTGGGTCTTACTTAACAGGAGGATCATAAAAAAGGCTATAACTTGGAGCTACAATGATCATGAAACTGGACATGTTTCCAGAAGATCTGAACACCTCTCAATTCTCAACAGCCCGTCACTAATCTTGGCATAAACGAAGTCGTTTTTCTCAGTAGAGAGAACCCATTTCTTGATGTCCCCCACACCGCTGCCGTAGCTGCCGCTCTTCACCAGTCGCAGCCGAGAGAGGATGCAGTACTACTCACTGATATGTGGACTCTAAATCTTCAGGTCCACATGTTAGCGAGGCATAGGATCTCAATTGGCGAACACCCCTGCCTCCCTCTTCCTGACCCTCTGCTGGGATTCCACACGATGACGGCAGCGGAGCAATGGAGATGGCGCAGACATAGATGGGTCGGAAAGGGAGTGCGGCTTAACGCGCGGCATGTTCTATTTGAGCCGAAACGTGATTCTGCCTTACGTGCGGCCCGTTTTTTGTTAAGTCGGAAACTATGGCTTACATGCGGGCCTTGGCCGGAACAGGACGACTATGACTCGCGCGCGGCCTATTTTAGTTCGGGCTGAATGGGATTGCGTGCAATCGGCACGGCCCATTTATGCAGGCCTGCTAAATATCCCGCTGCCTGAAGCAGCGAATCCCATCACCGGCCGCCGATGGAAACGGCATCGCGACCGGACCGAGCCAGGAACCGGCAGCCTCTCCTCTGTCGACGCCTGCACTGCACTGCCGATCTGTTGGCATTCTGAGTTTGCCGATCAAATTGCGACTCCTGAACAAAGTGCGTTTGGGTGGATAGGCCCGGCCGGGCCAGAGTGCTTAGCCATGGCAAGCTGCAAACATAGCATAGAAGGTTTCTAGCTTTTGCAAGAGATTTCATTGTTCCAACATGATCATGTTCTCTATATCGCTATGCGTCGTGCAAATTCCATGTCATAGAGTATAAAACACGTGAGACCAGTACGTGTAAATGTGAGTAGAGGATCAGCACCATATACTGTATCTAATTATTTATCTGGTCCCTATAATCATGGCATGCCTTTTGTTTTGGAGCATATATATCTATATGATGCAGATGCGTCGTCTGTAGTAGTAGTAGTACTCATGTGACACAAAGAAACATGAGATCAACATGGCCTGAAACACTGAAATGATGCTTCATTATCTTTTATCATTGGTGTCAGCCAAAAGTGTCCTGGTGACCTCACCCTTGAATATGAATAATATGATTCTCTGCTGTACTATATGTTCGCCTGCCATGTGAATCAGGTGATGATCAGCGTAACATTTTCCCCTGAATTTGCAAGGTAATGGAGGTCTCCGACACTTGCATTTCGTCCATCTGAATCTATCACAGCATCACGCTTGCTCTGAGGTTGTTCATCTTGTTCCAAGAAAAACCATGTTGCTCTGTCTGCCTCCTTTCCTTGGACAGGCTGTGCATACTTTGAATAAGGTGGTAAGGTTTGAATCGATGGACATGTTCAGGCACCCGAGCAACATGGCCAAATTGAGCCTAACCTGCCCCTAGTTAACATGGAACAGACAAAAACCTGCGAGCTGATCCTGACACACCAACGGGTGGCTCTCAATTAATCTAAGACCAAGAGATGATCAGAAACTTTATTGGAGATGAACCAGATATGAGCTGTTTAGACGACTCTGAGAGAGGAGTTTTGTTGTGACACGAATGATAATGTCTTTCCAACAAGATATGGGTCGCCATTATGTTGCCATTCCTTTGACTACACCATCGCTGAAACCTACTCCTTTTTTCTTCTTCACATAATCAACCACGTTAGGCAACAAAAGGTGGTAGATTATATCATAAACGTAACTTTCTTGTGGACATCACATTTGTCTTAGCTTTCCAGAACGCCAGGTCAAATCTGCTCAAACTTCTCACCCAAGCATGCTATTTTTTTAAAATTTGCTGGAACCATTGAAGCCGACGCAACAGATAGATGGTCCAGTGTGGGGCTTCAAATTAATCAGATTTAAATGGTGGACGACTTATGGCTTTTCTGACATTGAGAGAGATTTCTTCAGCATACTTTTGAATTGTCTGTGACCACTGGATGCCACAATGCATCAATTTTTGTGGCACCCGCCCCCATCGAAAATTCAGTGATGCGCCCATCTGTGGTCTGACCAGGTTACAGTTGATATATGGACCTGAATTAATATATCAACAACCAAATATCTGTCCCATGTTATATTGCGAATAATTCAGAGATGTTGAGGAATAGTATGCGTCAATTCTCAGGTTTCTTAGGTCGTTCCCTTGCCGGAAAACCTGGGAGAAAATTGTGAATTCCGGTATGGATCCTGTCGTGCATATATCAGCTCATTGGGTAGTAGACTGGTAGTCTCACTGAACAATTGCACCTTGGGGCGACGAGATACTACTTATGTTTGCACTGGATTCTTTGGTCATATCTGTTGTACAACTGCCAAGAACTTACAAGAAGAGAGAAAAGATCACTGACCAAATTGATAAGTAAAAATAGGTGAAGGGAAAAAAGGAATGAAGAGGGGACAGTCACACAGTCTAGTGACAATCTGCGTGGCATGAACTCTTTGATCTCGTCCTCCAGCTGTCTCATGCAAGCTTTGTCAAATCACAGAGCCCACCACAGAAGGCGAAGTTAGCAGCAACATGCACATGACTTTCAGAGAGTGATTATTCAATCGATCGATCAGACGGATGGGCTACAAGATGACAAACGGCATTGACTCAACACGCTAATCCGGCGTCGAAAGTAATTAAGCCTAAGACAAGTTGTGTTGCTCAGATCTGTACTGTGCACGGCTGACCCAATCGTGGCGTGAAGTCCTCGAATTAAGCCGCCGATTAGATTACTCGTGACTTCGTGAGCCTTGTAGATGCATCTGCTGCAAATTGTAGATAGATGTCTACGCATAGGCGTATGATTTTCTGAAGTGGCTTTTCATGGTCAAATGCTAACCACCGGGACGGATGAAACGCGGGATAGCATGGTACTCGCGGGTTTGTCAGTTTGTGGTTTACTCAGCGTGGTGCATTTTTCTTTAAACATCGTCAAGGTGTACTTTATATTATGAAATAAAGAAAATTATACAATAGCCCTAGAGACTAGGAGTTATGTGAAAGAGAAAGGAAAAATGACTTCGGGATGGTCAGCATGTTCGAGATTATAGTTGCTTTGTTACAGATTTTCGGTAGTGTCGTCTTACTCGTTTGGCATCAGGGATTTGATGACTTTTGCTCCACCTATATGCCAGAATCTGATCTCGTCTGTCGCCCGATCTATGATCCGTTGCAGCGGCAACTTCTCATTTCTAAATACTCGGGTGTTTCTCTTCTTTTATATTGATATTCGAATGAGAATTGACTGGACGCCCTTTTTTTTCTTTGTGGTTGTTTTGGCGCTTTGGCTCCCGCTCAGTGTGGTGCATTGAAGATGTACTATTGCCTCACGGGTAGATATGCAAGGTTTACTTGACCTAATAGTATCAACCTGTGAACCGAACAATTCGTGAACACTAGTAGAGAAACGATTTTTACGTGCGGGCCGAAAGACATCTTCCCATGCGGAAGGCTAGCCGCATGCACGAAAAGGAATGAAAAAAATCAAATTTTCGCGTGCGGGTGGCCCAACCGCACGGGAAGATCTATTATCCCGTGCAGACGGCTTAAGCGGCCCGCATGGAAAGATCTATTATCCCGCCGCCCACACGGGATAATAGATCTTCCGTGCGGACGAATTAAGTGGCCCGCACGAAAGATGCATCCCCGTCCTATTGCATATTGAATTATTGAATTGTTGTATTATTGAATTAAATCGACAACTAATATCACATCACAAATTACACAAAAATAATTTTACATCATCACAATTTTATTACTTCACATGTTTTACAATAAATTTTACAATGACGATGGCGATGCGGCAGCGGCGACGGTCGGTGTTGCTTGGCGGCGGTGAAGCCGCAGTGGAGAAGCGGCGGCGGCCACGGTCGGTGGTGGCGGCCGCGGTGGAGGAGGAGGCGGCGGCGGCTGGTCGGTGGCGGTGGAGAAGTAGGCGGCCGCGGTGGAGGAGGAGGAGGAGGAGGTGGCGGCCGTGGTCGGTGGCGGTGGAGAAGGAGGCGACCGCGGTGGAGGAGGATGAGGAGGCGACGGCCGTGGTCGGTGGCGGTGGAGAAGGAGGCGACCGCGGTGGAGGAGGAGGCGGCGGCGGCCGATGGCGTGGAGAAGGAGGCGACCGCGATGGAGGAGGAGGAGGAGGTGGCGGCCGTGGTCGATGGCGGTGGAGAAGGAGGCGGTCGTGGTGGAGGAGGAGGCAGCGGCGGTCATGGTCAGTGGCGGTGGAGAAGGAGGCGACCGCGATGGAGGAGGAGGAGGCGGCGGCGGCCGTGGTCGGTGGCGGTGGAGAAGGAGGCGGCCGCAGTGGAGGAGGAGGAGGCGACGGGCGACGGCCGTGGTCGGTGGCGGTAGAGAAGGAGACGGCCACGGTCAATGGAGGCGGCGGTGGACAAGGCCGGCCGAGGTTGCTGGCGGCGTCGGCGGCGGCGACGGCGGTGGTGGTGGTGGTGGAGGAGGAGGAGGAGGAGGAGGAGGCGGTGGTGGAAGAGGCCCTCGGCGGTGGTGAAAGACGCCCTCGACGGTGGAGGAAGCCGTGGCGCTAAAAAATTTCGTCGAAGTTAGAAAATTTCGGAGCCCGCGCGCACCTATATAGGCGGTGGTGATCATCGCGTGCGGGCAGCTTAAGAACCCGCACAAAAAGATTTATCTTTCCGTGCGGGCGGCTTAAGCGGCCCGCACGAAAACTATTATCTTTCGTGCGGCGGCTTAAGCGGCCCGCATGGAAAGATTATCTTCCGTGCGGGCGGCTTAAGCGCCCGCACGGAAAAACTATCTTTCGTGTGGGCTCTTAAGCCGCCCGCATGCAATAATCTTTACATCTCTAAATTAGACTTCAAAAAATATAATAATATCTAAATTTGGTTAGAAAATTATGTAAATTGACAAGACAACTTAATTTTGATCCATAACACTGTCATAAAAAATTTAATTAGTTTTGATCAAGTGAGTCTATATGTTGTTCATAAATGGTTACACATGTGTTATAGTTTATGAACTTGTTTACAAACCTTAAAAGAAGCTATGAACTTGTATGCATCTTAAATTTGTACATAATATTAAGATTAACTCATTATCATAACATATGAAGTTATATTGTCACTTGTGTTGTGAAAAATATATTTTCTATTTTTTAAGTAATAACCTTTTTTGGAAAAAAATTCACTTTTTTTTTTTTTTTTATATGTTTTATGGACTTAGGAGCACACGAGAGGTAACCACAGAAAATGTGAGCATAAACAAGCAAAACATGTGAAAAATTCAAAAGACACGCTTAAAATCGGAAAAAAGCTTCCGGGCTTGAAAAGACAATCTTGTGAGGCTTTTTTGGGCAAAATAAAATCGCCGAACGTGGCAAAACGTGAACGAACACATCCGAATTTTTTTCTCATTGATTTTCATATATGGAATGTCTCGATCGGAGTTCGTATGTGAAAGTTATGGTCGTTTTAAGAACCGACTCCGAGTTAGAGCACGAAACGGGCACGATGCGTGCAAAAACTTGTTACATGCGCACAAACTGCATTATATGTGTAGTGGAAGCCACTCTATTATAACTTCATCTAAATGAACTCTCCTTATAAAAAGTTATGAACTTGTATGCATATTAAATTTGTACATAACCTTAATATTAACTTAATCACAACATATGAAGTTATATTGTTTCTTATGTTGTGAATTTTTTTTATATTTGCTATAAAGTTAGATGAAAAATTCAATAGGTTTATAGATAATTAAAACATTACATAATCACAACATATGAAGTTATATTGTTTCTTGTGTTGTGAAATTTTTTATATTTGCTATGAAGTTAGATGGAGAATTCAATAGGTTTATAAATAATTAAAACATTACATATCTAAATTGGTTTAAAAAATATATGTGCATCATCCGCGGTCCACTTAAACGATCGCACGAAAAATGGATTATTTCATGCGGCCACATCGGCCGCACGGGAAAATCCATTTTCTTGATCGCTTAAGTGAGTCGCACGGATAATACCGTATTATCCCGTGCGGCTCACTTAAGCGACCGTATGAAAAATAGATTTTCCCGTCGGCCGATTAAGTGGACCGCACGAAATAATGCATTTTCGATTTTTCCAGACGTGAGGGTGTCATCCAAGTAGTGAAAACTATTTTGACAGTTTGATTGAGTGGAAAGAATGACCAGGTACATTGTCCAGAGTATTGTCCAGAGTAGACAACTATTAACGTACTATTCCGATCTTTAAAAAAACTGTGATGCCAATTTGATTTGGTTATTATACCATCATACAAACAACTAGCTAGTAATACAGTATTGACAATCTGGTAATTTATAGGGCTAATCAGTACTAAAAATTAAGCGGTTTAATTGCTGGTATTAAAAACTAGCAGATCGTCGTCGTTTGGAGCACATTTTCCATCTGCAGCGGCATACGAAGTAGCTAGCGGACATTAAAGGTTTTTGTCCGTTTTCGTTTTTCTTTGCTATTGTTTGTCACTTCTCTCTTCTGTACGCCAAAGCTAGATCCTTTGGCAATTCATACAATCCTTATCTGTACTTTATCACGTCCCCTTTTCTTTTGAAAAACCTTACCATGCGTTGTACTTCACACTATCCAGTACTACTGCTAATCCATGGTCAAATTAGGACGTTGTATACATTATATTGTTTGATTAGGGTGATGTTTGGATTTAAAGACTAAATTTTTGTTCGTGTCATATCGGACATCAGTTTAAAAGACTAAACAGAAACTTATAAAAATAATTACAAAATCGGAGTATAAAGACTAAACATAAACTCATTATAAAAATAATTAAAGAATCAGAGTAAAATTCATTAGAGGAATAGCCTAATTAATTCATAATTAACAAATGTTTATCGTATCATTAATGAGTTTTATAAATAATCTATATTTAATATTTTAAAATAATATTTTGATATGACATGAACTAATTTTAGCATACGTGAACCAAACAGCACCTAACCGAAGATGAAGGTTGATCCTTGAAGATGTGAATGAATGGGCCAGCAGGTTCGGCCGTCAGCTCTGAACTGCAAGCACTCAAAGTAAAGTGTAGTTGTTTAACTGAAGAAAAGTACTACTACTACCTATGTGTGCATATCTACGTAGCTTTCCGTTTTTTCATGCCATATAGTAGCAGTATAGTACCACACCATCCTGACTGCTTTTGATGCGAGCATCATTTGGTTACTTAAAAATTTTCCGGCGATATGTGAATCTCAAACTTGTATGCGCATGAAGTGAGAAAACGACTGGTTATTTACGCTTCGTTGTTGTCGCGCCGTCATACGTGCAAGCCTGTAATATATATACTCCAACTGTCCAACATGCATATGTACAGTACAGAAAACACAGTGCAAGTTGTATAGTGCCTTACAACTCAACGACGACTAAATTAAGGGGGAAAATAACTACAAATAGCTAGTTAATCCGGTTTGATCTCTTGCTATCTACCAAGTCAAAGAAAGAGCTCGTGGAGAGAGAGATAGAGATATGGGGTAGCTTTCAGACCGGACGTACTGAACTGAGAGTGCAGCTACACAAATAAAGAAAGATAAGAAACTAGCTAACCTTAACAATATAACCACTTGGGCAAGATTGCTTTTGATGCGCTATAATAGCTTAGCTACCTGCACGTTGATTAATTAGGCAGCAGCAGCAGCAGGATGGCATGGGGAGATCGACATCGAAATATCGCCTGTGAAGTTTGACCGGTGTCCAATGGCCGCCAATGGCGTCGCAGGCGTCCATGGATTACGTATACCAAAGACGTGCTTATCCGGCCTCCAAATTGCGATTAAAGTGAAGGTTGAGCACATGTGGCGGCATCCTCTTTTGATCCCCCAAGAGCCACACAGAGGATTAATTAACTAATCGCCTAACCGGAGCAGCAGCAGGGCATACTGATTGATCAATTAGTTGGTAGTATATCTTGCTTCTTGATTCGGCAAGGGGGAAGAAAGAACAGGCCAATTTGTCCATTCCACAGTACTACTTTGGTGAAGATAGTGTATGTGGTAAGCTTGGTACTACTCCGCTACTAGGTGATCTTGTAATTTAGCCCTAAGACTTTAGCATAATCCCATGTTTTTCATTTGCTCCTTGTATTTATGTACAACTCACCAGACAAGTATTCCATATGCAGGTGTACATATGTACCTGCAGCAAGTACACATATATTTTAGCTGAAATTCAGGGTAGATGCCGCGTTCTACTATTCTTTTATGCATGTTGTAAGCTGCTGCAATTCGGCCAACACACCATTACACCACACCATACATAATAATTTAGCTACTATAGCAAACAACGAATAAGACGGTAGAAATAAAATCCCCACTGTCATTTCAGCAAAACCCGTAGACTTGTGGACTTTGTACTTTGACCAGTATTAGCCTTTGTCCCGCATGAACCATTTTGTGTGAATCAGCTGCAAGAATCTAGCCAGGTCTACTAGAGTACACATCCACTTGGGCATCGATCGATGTGGCCAGATTGTAGCCCACGGTACACCACTTGGACCTGCGATTAACTACGCAATAAACATGCGTATGTATACGTACGTAAGCACGAAATGCAGCAGAAATACAGACTACCACTAGCACATCCATGCTGATGCAGCAACCCTAGCCAGCGGCCGGTCCTTGTTTTTTTGTCACGTGATCAAGTCATACACCACGGGAAGGGTTTGGCTGTCACCCACCGTCCCTTTCGCAGGTGACATTGTAGAGACTTTGCCGCTTAAGCAACCCGATGCATACTTTGCTGTTGCGGCGAGAGATGACCAGGACGCCACTGTTTCTGAATCTTCCAAAAGCTCAAGGGCTCACAAAAACGCCAACGTTGGAAGACCAAGGAAAACGACCTAACCATATATACTACTAGTAGTAGTAGGCAATGCAAGCTTCGAGATCCGAGCATATGAAACATTGGGTTGACTTGCCATAACAGCCGGTCAACAGCCATCCACATGCAGTGATTGTGCAAGACCTATCTGCGTTTAGCAGTACTCCAGTTAAATCTGTTCTCAAGCAAGGTGCATGCTACTACGAAAAAATCGTCTCGCCGGTGCATGTTTTCCATGATTGTGCGATCGATCATACTACGCGGGAGAGATGGTTAAAAAATGAATCAGATGGGCGGAAACAACACGGCAGGGGCAGGACCTGCTGCATGTGGCCACTACTGGCCCCTGCATTGGCCAGCACGCAGCGAGGCAGCAGCTACGGCGTCAGCGACAGGCAGCGCGGAGCCGCAGGGAAAGATAGAAAAAAAAATTAGCTGCGGTGCTGGGTCGCTCTGGCCACCGGAAAGGGAGGAGCAGGCTTGCTTGCGTCTCCACTTTCCACACGCAGCCGCGTGCCGATGATCCTGTCGATGGATCGATCGGTCTCCCAAGTCAGACAGGCTGCCTCTGGTGTTTTTGCTCCTGTGCCTGTGTCCTTTGCGCTCTCTCTCTCTCTCTCTCTCTCTCTCTCTCTCTCTCTCTCTCTCTCTCTCTCTCTCTCTCTCTCTCTCCGCCTGCGCCCCAATACTGCGCATCTGTGTGGCTGTTGAGAGCCAAGTGACTTTAACACGAAGCTAGCTCGTCTCCTCTCCGCATGGTTTGCACATTTCCTGTGACCAAGTGCGAAACTTCCAGGAAGGTATGGGTCGGGGCTAGGCTTGGGGATTGGGGCAAAGCGCTGGCTGTTTTTGAGTTTTGACAGCTACTACTATAAAGAACGCCGATCTCAAAAGACAGCTTTGGTTCAGGGTTTCAGGGCTTGGAATGTAACAAAAGCTCTATTCACTTGCGTATCAACATGCATGTTTACTGGAGCTGAGCAGTTTAACAGCCTTTGGACGCGTTCTATGTAGCTATTTGAGATTAGATACTTTTCGTTTTTAGCACGTTTGAAGCTAATGATATCTTTCGTGTAAAAACTATTTATATAAAAGTTAATTAAAAATCTAATAAATTTATTTATTATTTTTTATATATTATACTCAATCTAATAAATTTATTTATTAATTTTTTATATATTAATACTCAATTAATCATATGTTAATTATGTTTCTCATTTTACGTGCGGCTAATCAGCCGTTTTCAAAATCCGAAAAGAACACGCCCTTTTTTGAACACGTAAAAAATTATATGTTAATATATTAGAGGAAACAGAGTTTAAGTTACACAACACAACAATCAAAAGCCATTACCAAGAGGACGAAACAGGGTAAAAACTGCTAAAGAAAACTAAAAGACTACTGCTCCAAAGTTTCTAGAGACACGAGGCGGGATGGGGCACCACTATCCTTCCAACCAACAGGACCCCAAAAGCAGCGGCACCGATAGGTGACCACAGAATACCTTCCTGTAGGATGGAGTCCAGAACAGTTGAAACCGATGAGAGAGAGAAATCGAAAACCCTAGAGTTTTGCTTCTTCCAAAGCTGCCAAGAAACCAACAGAATCATAGAGTCAAAACCCTTGCGAAGATGCTCTGGCAGGCACGCATTAGAAGTTGGCCACCAAACCTGAAGCGTGCAGCCACAGGAAGGAGCGAGGTCAGGCCAACTGATCGGGGACAACACATGGTGCCAGACCTAGAGAGCAAACACATAGTCAAGAGGGATGTGGTTCGTCGTTTCAAGCTCTTGGGCACAGAAGGGGCAAGCCGAGTGGCTGTTAATCTCGCGCTTTTGCATAAGGTCGCCCTTCCAGCAACGCTGCTGAAGCGCAAGCTAGAGGAAAATGTTTCATTTAGCCGAACCTTTGGCTCACCATAAGAGATCGATGCAAGCAAAAGAATGCATGCCAAAGAAGAAAGCCTAGTAGGCCGAGCAAGCCGAGTACCGCTGAACGCTCTTCCAATGCCAGACAAGTCAATCCTCCGTACCAGGAGAGAGCTAGACGGGAAGTATTGCATCCCAAACCACCAGGAATTGAGAGATGACAGGGACTATGAGAGCGCCACGGATGTCCCGTACCCAAGAGTTATCGGGAATACCCAAAGCGCGCGTGCGCGATGTTTGGATACACGTAGGCACGGTGAAGAAAAGGTCCGACGCCAAGGAGGCCACTGAATGACTATTAATCCACTGGTCCGTCTAGAACAGAGTCCTCACGCCGTCACTGGGCATGAAAAAGGTGGACGCCCCAAACCTGTCTAAGACACACCGCTCGTGGGTGGCCTTTAGGTTGGCCCAGTAGGGGTGCCCCAAGGTAACTAGAGCCAGCAAAGGCGAAGAGCGAAGTATGTCGTCCTCATGTCGGCAATACCCAGATCACCGATCAATTTTGGGCGGCAGACGTTTGACCAAGACAAAAGGCAATGGCCCCCCTGGCCAAGTCCATACTCATCCACAGGAAAGTACGGCGCTTCTTATCAATGGCCTTGACGACCCAGCCCAATTGCCATGGACACATGGACTTGGACAGAAGAGAGCATGGATTGTACCAGCACAGAGCGATCGGCCAAAGTGGTGAGCCGTCCCTTCCAGGGAGGAAGCCGATGGGAAACCTTGTCAACAGGAGGTAATGCTGCTTTCGGCAACCTATGGACCGACAACAGGATTCCGAGGTAGATGCAAGGGAAGTTCGAGATAGAGCAAGGAAAAGAGCTCTGAACCAGCTCCAGGTCCTCGGCTGAGCAACGGAACGAAGTAATAAAACATTTGACAAAGTTAGTGCGCAGCCCGGAAGCCAAACCAAAGACTGAGAGGATGCCTTGGATGAACTCCAGGTCCTGTCGGACGGGGGGAGAAAGAGCACTAGATCATTGGCATAGAAGGATTCACGGTGTCATAATGCACGATCATTGAGAGGTGGAAAACCGCCTAAGTCGGAGGCCTTTCGAATCATTGCGTTGAGCATACCCATGACAAGGAGGAAGTCGGGGGATAGGAGATCGCCCTACCGGAGACCTCTTCGGTGGAGGAAGTGAGGACCCGACACCCCATTGATCAGCACCAGGGAAGAGGAGCAGCGGATAATCAAGGAGATCCAATTATGCCAGTGGCGGCTGAAACCCAAGTGGGCAAGTACGTCCAGCAGGAAAGGCCAGCTGACCGTGTCAAAGTCTATTGCAATGTCCACTTAGAGAAGTAGACGAGGCATGTGCCTAGCATGGAGTGCCTTGGCCGCAAGTTGAACATAGTGAAATTGTCATGGAGCAAACGACCCTTGACGAAGGCACTTTGATTGACCGCCACCAGCTCGCCAAGATGAGGAGAGGGCTAGGAAGCCAAAATTTTAGAGAATAGTTTGCCAAAACTATGGATGAGGTTGATCGAACGAAAATCCTTGACTTTGATGGCCTCATATTTCTTCAAAAGGAGGGAGATGAAGGCATCACTAAGGGGGGCGAAGCCCTGGCTGTTCGCTAGAAAGAGGGTGTTGAGGGCAACCAAAATTTCTTTTTTGATCACTCGCCAGCAAGATTTATAGAAGTGACCTGTGAAACCATCAGGGTCGGGCCCCTTTTCTGACGGAAGCTATTTGGCCACCGCCCACACCTCCTCCTCGGAGAAGGTGCTGTCGAGGGCACCAAGTTTTGCTAGACAAAGATCAAGTGAGTGGAAGTCGAGTCAAAGACCATGCTCGACGTTCGTCCACATGACACCACCAAATTGAGCGGGTGCAAGCTCTTGCAACTCGTCGTGCGAGACGGCCAATCGGTCGCCATCACGAAGGCACATGATGTAGTTTTTCTGTCGTCGGGCCCTAGCATGAATATGGAAGAATTTGGTATTGTTGTCACCATCCTTGATCCAGACAAGGCGCGAATGCAGGCGAACGATAGTGCGCTCGAGAGAAGCTAGCCCAAGGCACTTCAACTTGAGGTCCCGCCGCAACCAAGACTCCAAGGAAGAGAGTTGATGAGATTCTTGTGCGACCTCAAAACGGAAGATGAGCTCCTTCGCCATCAGCAATTGAAGGCGAACGCTGCCGACGTGTCGATCACTTCAACTCTGTAAGCGCTTGGCCATGTTAGAGAAACATCAAGTGAGCACGGCCAGCAGAGGGAGAAGGACTGGCGACTGCCATGCGTCCTGCATGACCTGAAGGAAGCCGTTGAACTTAGGCCAGATCGCCTCGAAACGAAAGCGATGCACTTTCGGCGAGGACACACAAGAGTGGAGGAGAAGGGCACAGTGGTCTGAGGAAACAGAGGAGGCCGCTTGGAGAAGACAAGACAGGAACAGCTCCTCCCAATCCACAGAAAACAAAACACGATCAAGCTTGATGAGCATAGAGGACTCGCGCTCCTTGCTCCAGGTGAAGCGAATGCCATACAACGGCAACTCCCAAAGGTCAAACTCATCAATCAGCCGACGGAAGCAGCCCATCATGCGTCGGAGATTCAGATTGTTTTTGTCTTGGTCCTCCAGGATTTGGTCAAAATTGCCCGCGATAGCCCATGGTCTTGTGCAAGAAAAGCGCAATGAACGGAGCTCGTCCAGATACCAAAGTTTCTCCGCCTCCTCCTGCGGCCCATAAACCATGAAGAGCCACCAGGGGGTACTGTCGGAGTGGTGTTGAACCAACTTTGTTAGAGAGAAATTGGCCTAGTGAACAACTGAAACGGACGAGACAGTGCTCCGCCAAGTAAGCAACACACCCTCACTCCGATAAATCGCACGCAAAAATGAGTAATCAAAGTCCAAGCCTAATATTTTTAGAATTACTTGGGGCAAGATTATAACCATTTTGGTATCCTCTAGACATAGAAAAGAGACACGCTCATCATGGACAACATCACGGAAAGAATCCCACCGGGTGTGCGAGTTCAGCCCCCGCACATTCCACACCAAAACTTTCTCATTGCATGATACCATAGAGAAGGAACCATGCAGGAGATGGAGGGCCGAGAACAATCAGCCAAAGGCAGACAACATCTCAGTGGTTGGCACCTATGGTAGGGAACTGGAGAAGAGCGAAGAAAGCGCGATGATGTGGACCTGTGAGAGGGGCCGAACGAAGATGGTGTTGTATGCTGCGATCGCCTCAACCGTGATCGGGCCATCCTTAGGCACCAACCCGAGCTTGTGCATCAGGTTGCGTTGTGTGCAAGAGACCGAGTGGCCTGGCCCAACGAGCACGAGCTTGGTAGCAATCCTCTTGCTGTAGTCCGGGGCTGCCCCCACGACCACGATGGTGGGCGTCGGAGGTAGAGGTGGCGGGAGCAGTGCCGGAGGTAGAAGCTTGGAGCAGCTAGCGAGGAAGGAGCATAGGACGATGTTCTCTGCGACTAAGGACGGCATCGCCTGCGCCATTAGGCAGCCGTCGAGATCGAGGACAACCACCAGGACGTTGAATAGGACCACGTCGTCCATGGAGGTGGAGCACGTCGAGAGTGGAGATGCGTGGGGAGAAAGGTGACGGAGACTAGAGGATGATCGGCATCGGCCAGGTCCCTGCTGCGTCCGCCAACCGTGGCGGCGAAGAAATGCAGAACTCGGATGGAGCCACCACCGGCTGTGATGACAGAGGAGGCGCGCGGTGAGGAGAGGAGCGCCTGGTAGAAGCGTGAAAGCCCGTAGATGTCGCCTAGAGGGGGGTGAATAGGCGTTCTTGAAAGTTACTTAAAAATCGCAGCGGTTAAAACAAACAGGCACCGAAACTTCCGAGCAGGAACTCCAGAACTTCCGGTCAGCTCAGCCTAGCCGGAACTTCTGGTGTTCTGATCCGAAACTTTCGATGTTCTGGTACTTCGAGGTTCTGATCTTGAGCCTAAGTAACTTTTAAGACTAGCCTATGTGCAGGTGACAAGGATGAATAACCTAGATAGAAAGATACTCAACACAAAGTAAAGAGCTTGCACAATAGAGAATGATTATTTTCCGAAGTTTGGATTCGAAGAATCCTACTCTTCGTTGAGGAACTCCGAAGAGCTGGTTCTCAATTAACCCCTTGCCTCACCAAGCAAAGCCCTAGGAAGAAGTCTCTGGTTTTTGACCTAACATTTCTAGGTCTTCGCTAGAGATCAAGTGACCGCATAGATCCACAACTTGACTTTCTAGCAAGCACCACAAACGAGGATCACTCTACCAAGACCACCTCCAAAGGCTCAGCTTGAATTTTCACTATTCATACTTTGTTTCCTTGCAGAGGTGAGGAAAACCTTCACAAACCTTCCCGGGTCAATCCACAAATCACCGGATACTCGTGGGAGACACCTAACCATCTAGGATATCACTCTCCAAGAGTAATAAGCATCAAACCACAGCCCTGCAAGAATCACCAAGTGCTCAAGTCATCCTAGCTCTCTCACTCTCACAAAACCTCTCAAATCCCTCAATTCTATCTAAAATTTGCTTCCTATCCTCAAGAATTAAGGTGGAGTGGTCTAGAATAACATGGGAGAGGCTAGGGGACATAAAAACAAAAGTTGGATTGCTAAAAGTGAGTTGGAGAGGGTGTGGGATATTTATAGGTTAGTGATGACGTCACTTAGTTGTTACTCACATTTGAACTGCAGAGGTGTCCGGAAGTACCAGTCTGGGACCCTCGGCAGTCAACACTTAGGAATAGAGCTAGCAAAAGTGTCCAGAAGTTCCGGTCAAGAACTCCGAAACTTCCGGTCAGGACTCTCTGTCCTGGAAAGCGAAAAATTCTGAAAAAGGCTAGAAAAGATCTCACACCTCAAGATTTTGACTTTAAGCACTTAGATCGTCTCAGGCCATAACTTGAAACCCCTTTTGATAGTACGATTTTTCTAAAACTCAAGTGTAAATGAAAATGAAAATTCAAAGACAACGTGTAATCCTCTCGCCGCTTTGCAATTGTTGTTGGGAGGGTTCCTTTGAGCATATTTTGCACACCTAAGCACTTTGGGACTAATCATCTACACTTGTTTCAATTAAACACATTAGTCCCTTAATCATTTTGTCATTAACCACCAAAACCCACTTAGGAGGCTAGATGCACTTTCAAAGAAGTGGCTTCGGCGGTGAAGGCCTAGTGGTGACGGCAGCCGTAGGCGGCATGGGAAAGGACGAGGGGGAGAAGGGGGTCGTTGTCACATCCGAGAAGTAGATGGACAAAGGGGCACCCTTGAATGGGCCATCGACCGTCCCAACACACTTTCGGCCCACGCGGACTAAAGCTGGAGGCCCAAGAGGGACATCAGAAGCAGTTGCCCCAAGGAGGAGCAGGCTGCAGCCCAAGAAGGCCCATTAGGAAGTGGATAAGCACATGGGGATTGCAACACCGAAGCTTCTAGAAGGTTGGACTGAATCAACATGGGATTCGACATAGACGAGACAACCTGGAAAGCCACCCATCTAGCCACCATCTCCTCCTAATGGGAACAGACATGGTCAAAAGACAAAAAAGGGAGAATTGGTGGTTTCCTTGTCCCCATGCTAGCCGACGTCGGCGACAAGGTAGCTTTTGGCAGGGGACCAGACGGCAAGGCAATGCCAGCGCATGCGGACCCCTTCGTTTGAATGGGTGCCGGCGACCTGGTGGTCACGCCGTCCGAGGCTACCGTGGTGCCATCGTGTGCATGAAAGGCGCAATGACGATAGCCACCGTCACGACGGCTTCATGATCAGAAGAGGGCACGACGATAAGGGGCATGTTTCACGACAACCGGCAACGACCGGTGTGGCCTGGCACAGGGCCACCACAACATCGTTGGTGAATAGGAGGATGGGACTATGCCGTAGGCTAGAGAGGGCGGCGTGCCATCTCGACGGCCATGCATCGCAGGAAAAACGCAGCAGCAGTGAGTGAAGCCACCTCAACCCCCGTTCGGCCCTCACTCCGGCTGCCCACCATGGCTGCTGTCGCCATAACTCGAGGACACTGCCTCCTCCAAACTCGGCTCGTCGAAGTAGCACTCCACGGTGACGAGATGGAGCAGGATAGAGTAGTGGAGGCCGTGCCCCTCGGTGATGACCTGAGGAAGATGACCGAGGTCCGGGTCGATCACCACCATCGGAGGTGGCATCTCCGTGATGAAGAGAGCCTGCTCCCGTGGGATCAAATCTGGGTCAAGCATCGAGGCCGTCACCTGGAGGTTACCGAAGTCCTCCTGCTGGTGAGAGGCCTCCTAGACGGAGTCCAAGCAGTAGGAGGACGACAGCATGACGGCGGCGGTGGCGGAGACGGCAACCGAGGACCAGGTGTGAGTCGGAACTCCCTCGAAGTACATCGTGATGCGAAAGGGCATGGGGAGGAGTTTGCCAGCGAACGCCAGGTCCAAGGTCCGAGAAAGAGCTGAAAGGAGGCCGTCACAGAGGAGGGCTCGAGAGGGCGAGGAGAAGATGAAAATGAAGTCGTCGAGCTGAGCCCGGTGAGTGATGAATGAGTCGACGGGGATCCACAACATCGTGGCGACTGCCGAAGCCACCTTCACCAGGTAAACATCATTGAGCACCCGCCCCACACAAGCAAAGAGCACCTAGCTCAGCTTCACCTCCGCTATGTTTAGAACGGTGAAGCGCTCAAGCACGCAGAGGCTACTCGCGCACGGTTCTCTGCCTCGCCACGATGCCAACCCGACAAAACAGGCTCACTGGCCTCACATCCTCCGATGGTAGGGGGAGTGATGGAGAGGGTGATAGAACGATGGTGAGAGGGGGAACGGTGGAGATGGGCATGGTGGCGTGGCTGGACCCAGCGGTCGGCAGACCCAGCCACAAAGGAGGAGGACGCCAAACTGCGAGGGCACTGACAATCCTATGCTAGATGTTGAAAGCCTCGACAGCGGCTACAGCGCACCGGTAGGTGACTAGTAGCCACACGGTGCGTGGTCGAGAGACAGTTGAGGCAACGGTCCAGGAGGTAAGGCGGAACGGCGTGTGTGGCCTCCTCTGGAGGCAAAGGCTAGTGGGGCTGGTGAGGGCAACGGCAACGCCGACAACTAGGCTACCACCTGGCCGACGCAAGCGGGGCCGCCCCAAGATACCCTCGAAGACTGCCGCTGGCGGAGGGGGAGGCATCGTTGCTCAGCTATAGGCAGACGTGAACGGCACCACAGTGCAACCAACGGCGGAGGCGGGCCGCGACACAGGGCAGCCACCGCCTGGACTACCAGCCCCTCCGACAGCGTGGCAGACAAAGATCGGAGCGTGACATCTAGGTAGGAGGGACGGGTTGAGAAGGAGGAGGAGGAGGGGTCCAGGAGGGAAGCCGACAGGTAGAGGTCGACGCAGGAGGCCAGGCTGTCACGCCACTCGCCGGAGGAGCATGGCGAAGCCAGAGGGGATGGGGGAACAACGATGGAGCGAAGAGTCATGGCGGGCGAGGGGTGGACGTCGGGGCCGGAGTAGCCGTTGGCGGTGGGGAGAGATGGTCACCGGACCCGAAGTGGGCACCGACACAACTCTCAGTTTTTTCCGAAGTAGCAGGCAGTTTAAAAACCTTGCTGTTGTGATACGTATTCTCGCTCTACTCATAAAAAAGAGTGTTCAAGCTATGGTTCTCTGTCTCGCCTCCACGGCGTTCAGAGCGAAGCGCTCAAACACGTAAAGACTGCTCGCCGCACGGTTCTTTGCCTCGTTAGCGGTGCCAAGCCGACGAAACAGGCTCATCGGCCTCACATCCTCCGACAACGGGTGAGTGGCAGAGAGGGGGTGGGAGAAAGGTGGCAGGAGGGGAACAGTGGAGATGGGTGGAAAAAATCCTAAGGATAAATTAGACATGGTGTACGTCTAGGAATTCATAGGATTTGATTTTTTGGTAAGGGATACTACTGGAGAGATGATATTTGCTCCACTTGCCGAAATCCACAATAGTCCCGGTTGCAATAGAAACCGAGACTAGAAAAAAGTTTTTATTCCCGGTTTAAAAAGGCAACGACTCTCTAGGATGTTTAGTCCCGGTTGGTGTCACCAACCGGGACTAAAGAACATCTTTCGTCCCGGTTAGATTCTTGTCAGTGGTTGTCAGGGCGCTGGGATCTTTAGTCCGGGTTGGTATCACCAACCAGGACTAAAGATCATTTTGATCTTTAGTGCCGACTGGTAACATCATCCGCGACTAAAGTAAAGGTGTTTTTTATACTTTATCTTCCTCCTCCACCCCGAGCCAGTGTCGTCAAACTTTTGCTCAGAAGGGAGGTGCTTCCAAAATTTTTTGTGAATTTGTTTTGGTGATAATACACAAATCTTTGCTATCTACAAGGTTAGCAACTTCATCCTCATACGATCTATGCTTGCGTATTATTTTTTAGGTTTATTTTTATATATTTTTATCTCTATATAGGTTAATGGAAAATGAAGAGAGAGAAAATTTGTTTGAGAAAATTATTTTACTAAAAGCACATTACATTTGTTTGAGAAAATTGTTTGAGAAAATAAAGAGAGAGAAAAGTATCCTTAGCACATTACATTTGTAGGATATTTTATGTACACTTTTATCTCTAAAAATATTTATGGAAAATAATGAGAGAAAAACTTTTGGACAAAAATTGTTATCAAATAGATGACAAAGGAAAAAATATACAAAATTTGATAGTATGTTAGAAAACTAAGGTAATTTAAAAATCGTTAAAATAGTTAGAAATAAGTACAATACCTACATTAAATTAAAAATATGTTTACATCTTTAAAAAATGTTTAAAAATAATTCTAAATTTTTTAGTATAGCAAATTACATATGTTGGATTATTATATAATTATTGTCCGATTATATATATATATATAATTATTGTAATATTATTTAAATTGTTTTTCTTTCATGGATTTTTCTTATGCTTTTTGTGTATTTTATGTAGATGGATCGACAATGGATGTACACCACAGACCGATGGTTGGCAGCTCGCAAATCCTATTCGTAATTGACGTTGGCAGCTTGAGGATCCATGTGTACGACTCAATGGATAAACCAGAGTCTACATTCACAAAAAAAATTTGAAGTGTTAAAGAGGTAATACCGTCTTAGTTATTGTTGTATATATACGGTTCTCGGATAATTACTCACTAGCTTCCAACTACACGTAGGGCATGGGCATGGTTTCGTGAGCAGGTTCACAGGAATTGGAAAGAAAATTTTACTATGAGCATGAACTTTTTTGTGAGTAACATGCTCCAAAGTTATACTGAATCATTAATTTGTTCTAAAATAGAAATGTATATTAAATCTTTCGTCGTTTCTTCTTTAGTGTGCAAAACAGGCGCAGGAGATAAATTTATGTGGCTACTACGCCCGCAACTATATTCACCACCTAGTTCAACAAGTCACATGTCCCGCTGATTTGGAAGTACGTATAACAGTCATTCATACATTACGTATCGATTTCTTATTGATTTCATATATTTATTTCTCATTTTATTCAAATGACATATTGTTTGTGACATAAGAGATAAACTCCCCCACGCGAGTTTCATACAGGCTGCTCAAAAAGAACTGATGAGATTTATCAACGACCATGTTATTGATCCCATCGGAGCATTATACTGGGATTGAAGTGGTCGTGGATCCATATCGTAGATAAATTTTTGTAATATACGACATAGAACATATATGTATACATATTTTGCTAATACATATATATTTACTTAATAAAGTGCAGTTATATGTGCGTATAATATATATTTATACATATATATGCATATTACATATATTTATATGTGTGTGTAATATATGTATGTGTAAAACATATATGCATATATATAAATTAACAAGCAGCAAGCTAGCAGCAGGAACAAAATTAAAAAAGAAAAAAAATTAGTCCGGGTTGATAACACCAACCAACATGGTGTCATCGTCTTTATTTTTGGTTATTTTACTTGGAAGAAGTAAAAATATATATTTTTAGTTCTGTTTTATAGTCTCGGTTTAAACCTTAGACTAAAAAAGAGTTACAAATTGAGACTAAAACCTCTTTTTACGGCAGCGGGGGTGTACTGCACACCCATAACTAACTAATGTAAGAAGTGTAAATCGATGGTGTTGCATAGCACATTAATTAATTGGGTGGTGATGGTGTAAGTACGTTGACATCTGCTTCGTACTAGCGGTGTTTGTCCAGTGTTTCTCCGGTGTGTAGAAATGGAGTGTACATACGCGTCCTTATTTAAAGTCACTTTGGACCTTTTTAAAGAGCTTAACATTTTAAGAATTTACTGATTGATAGACAGTTTTTATAATATAGAAAAATAGATTATTAGCTTCTGGTTTTTATTTTATATTTTGGATTCTATAACTACTATTTTTAAAAACTAAACGGAAAACTAAACTAGTTGAAAGAGTTTTTGATTTTGAGAAAAGTTACAGCTGACAGAAAAACTTAAAACAGGCCCTTTAACGCAATGCAGTGTATATGCATGCTTGCCTTCTCTTTTTTTTTAAGCAGCGAAAAAAATAAATACCGGCCAACCTCATACGGCTGCTTGCAAAAATACCGACGATTTTTAATCCTTGACCATGAACGATTGAACCGTTACTGTGGTTGGTAATCTATTTTTCCATCTCAACAAATTACAATTGTCCTTCATTTAATTATATATCTTTGTTTAATTTTTATGAAAAAACTTATAATTTTAAAAGTGTTTATATTTTAGGAGGATTATAGTATTCTAAATCTCATAATAACAAATACACTAGTACTATAGTAGTAGTATCAACAATTTTTCCATGGTACTCTAATCCAGCAGAGGCCTACAGCTTGCTCAAGTGGGTGTCGGTTGTTCGTGTAACTTCACTCATCAATATTCTAGGCTCAGTGTCCATTGGCCATTGGGTCACTCTCTGGTCTCTCCTTGCTTTCACTTATTTCCCATCCTTAAACATAAATAAATATAAGGGTTATAGTTAAAATTCATCTACAAATGTAAAAGATTTTGTAATATGATTTTTTAATACATTTAATTAACCATTGCATTTATTGCTACTGTTAGTTGTACCATTAGACGTTATCTTTCATAATAACCTAAATCTTTAGAAATATCAACATAATTTAACATAATGAAATCGGTTATAAATAATATAAAATCCCATATATTCGTGGAGGGAGCGAGTGGTATCAAGCTAAGCCATCGCCCGCAAAATTAGGTGGCCAGGCGAGTAGAGCTTACTACGACTTTTCGCGACTCCCTTGGCTTGTCCCCATGTTGCCGCCGCGTGCAGATTATTGTTGCTCAGGCCTCAGGCCGGAGGCCCCCCCTGATCTCCTCAAGAGCCGTGCCTGCCAGCAACTCTCTTTCTTTCTCACACACTGTATACTCTCCGTACGTGGCGACGTTGGAGTCTACCTGTTGGTGACTAGGCCCTGACCCATCAATCAGCAGGGGATCACCTCGCATCCGTACGTCGTCGTCGCTGATATTGCTAGCTCCATCTCCCGTAGATTTGCATGGACTGATCAGTGCAACAGTAGAGAGAGAGAGGCGTATCATTGCCGGCCTCCTGCTCCAAGCAATAGTAGCTGATCCGATACTAGCTGCTTCTACTACAAGTCTCCACCAATTATTCTTCCAGAAACCCGAGCGCCGTGTAGTGGACTATAGGACTAGTAGTAGTGTTCCAATCAAAGATTCCACCGGCTGCCTGGATGCCGTTTTCGCCTGGCCGGGAGGGCCGGTCGTCGAAACAACGTTGATTCCGCTGGGTTTTCGTTTTCGCCCAGGCCGGTCGTCGTCGAGACAACATTAATTCGGTTGGGTTCTCGTCAGTCTCCTCGTGACATGATGGTGCGCATGCCGCATCAGCAGCAGCTAGATTCCAATGGCCGTATCAATTCGAGATCGATCACAGGAAGATTCAAATATGGCCGGTACCATTGCCAACAATCCTACCTCAGACTGAGCTGGATGGTAGCTGCTAGCCTGCTACTAGGAGTACTCACTAGTTAGTCCTACAGTATCAAGCATGATATACTGACACTGATCGCCTCTCCACGTCAATGTGTTGCACATGCTAAAAGATCACGCCTTGCATGCAGTTGATTATACTAATCAAGGCACGATCAGGCACCTAACCGGGCTCATCTAGCTAGCATCTAGATAGCTAGAGACCACCACCCACCATACCACCCCCCCAGCTTGCGATTTGTTGCAATGCGGCGCCAGGACCAGCAAAAGCATGCGCGATAAGCTTAGATGCCGTGGGAACAGAGCAGTAGTACTTGCAACACATTGCTTTTGTTCATTTCCAGATCTCTCTCTCTCTTCTTATTTTTTTTTATCTTCTCTATTGGCGAGCATATCCCTGCAAAAGTCACTGTTTCCGGCTTCCCACCTGTTGCTGATAAGTTTAGCATATCATGTCTACAGCTACGTGTGTCAGTGTGTGCAATTTGTGCATGCATGCCGCCATGGGCGCGCCCATCAGATAGCTCCAGGCCAGCGCGAGCTTTCCCTTTCCAATCAAACAACAAACAGCGCACCCCCCGGGACATGCTGCACCTGGGCAAAGCTGCAGGTAGAGAGAAGATCATCGGTAGATGCTCGAGACACAACGCGTCACATCTGCGGACTGCACAAACGCATCAGAGAAGCTAAGGAGAAAATGTGTCTAGTGGTTGTGGTTAATTGACAGATATGATGGACAATTTCTAATGTTTCTTCTTCTTATGTGTTGGTCTAGCCTTCTAGGGCTATGCTTCATTAGTATACACTTGGGAGGAAAAGATTTACAGCAAAGCAAGCAAGAACATGGACGAATAAATTAACATAAAAAACAAAGTGAGATTAGATAGGATCAAGAAGGGACTAAGCTAGCTACCACCTGAATTATGATGCATGGGAGCAAAAAGACACCTAGCTAGAGAAGATCGAGCTAATAGTGCTACTCTACACTAGTGCCAGCTTTATGCATTGCTTCTTGAACGCCGCCGCTTGTGGAGGCGTCGTCGCCGCCAAGTTCCTGGCTCTCTTACACCCGGCCTTCTGTTCGGCCGGTTCCGGCGCCGTGAGCAGGTCCACACCGAAGAGCTTGACGGCCTTCACCGGCGACGCCGCCGGCTGATCAGCGGGCGACGCGAGGGCGGCGCCGGTCGACCGTACTAACTTGCAGTCAATGAAGAGCTTGCCGTCGTCGCCGGCGCTGGCGGCGGACCGGTAGAAACCGACGACGTCGCCGGCGTGGAGGCCCTTCTCCTTGACGAAACGGCTCCAGCCCTTGGTTAGCACGTAGCTCTGGCTGCTGTTCCAGTACGAGTACCGGAACCGCCACACCTTGCCGGCGGCGTCCTCGAAGTTGAGGAGGACGCCCTTGCTCTCGCCGCCGGCGGACGGGAGCTGTAGCGGGAAGTGCTTCTCGGCGTGCTGCTTCGGTATGACAAGCCTGTTCAGCTTGCCCACGTCGCTCGGGGTGACCGTCTTGTCGAACAGGTGGTCGCGCGCCGCGGCGGGCGCGGAGGGGGCGCGAGGCGACGAGAGGTGGCCGTTCGAGATGGTGGTCGCGGCCGATGGCGTGGAGGCGGCGAAGGCGCGCTTGTTCTGCGCGAGCTCGTCGAAGTAGGTGTGCTTGCGGAGCATGTCGACGACCTCGGTCTTGGAGCGTGTGGCGAGGAAGCGGAGCTCGGCGGCGGCGTCGGGGTCGGCCTCGGCAAGCGGGCGGAAGTTGGTGACGGCGTCGCGACCGCGGAAGCGCTGTGCGGCGACGTCGTAGGCGCGCGCGGCGTCGTCCTCCCCGGCGAACGTGCCGAGCCACACCCGCTGGTGCCGCTCGTAGATCTGCGCGCCCCACCTCCCGTTGGGCTGCGGCACGACGCCCTTGAACTTGGACGACGGCAGCTTCCCTCCCGCGCCGCCGCCCACACGGCCCCCGGACCCGGAGTCCGCCTCCGCCCCAGGCTCGGCCGCATCCACCACCGCGCTGGCCCCGCTCCCCATGCGTTCCAGCGGCGCCGTCTCCGCCGCCGCGGCGGCCAACGCCCTCAGCTTGTCCGTGGACAAGCCGCCGCTGTTGGTATCATCCACCAGGCAGCTGGAGCTGTCCATTTTCAGTAGAGCTCACACACTAGCACACACTCCTCTCCTCGCAGTACGGACGGATGCAACTCAACTCGACTCGAACTATCTCGGCTTCCTTCTGTTGCGATGCTATAGGCGGCAAGCGTAGGATAGGTAGGAGAGAAGGGAAGCGGAGGGGGAGGAGGATATATAGGAGCGGTGGGTGGGTGGTTTGGTTTGGTTTGGCTCGTGATAGATGCCGGAATGTGGTTGTGTATGGGGCAATGGGGGCTACCATACTGCCCCCTGTACGGCTATACCATGTCCGCGTGGAGGGAAGGAGGCAGATGGTTTGCTACTTTTGTTCTGTTCTTTTTTTTTTTGGGGGGGGGGGGGTCTTTTCTTTTCCTCTTTTCGGTGGCTGGAACCATATAAAAAATGTCCTGACTGTTGTGTTAGACTTTGGATAGAACGACGTCACGGCAATAGAGAGATGAGGGAGTGGCAAGTGTTGGTTTGTGGGGTAATCAGCTCAGCCCATGGGAACGGGATGGCTTCATCGAGAGCTAGTATAGCTGGATAAAGATGGAGGATAGATTGTTCTTATTGCTCTGGTGATGTGAGCTGGCTGGCATGGATATGTGCCCATGGGTGCAGCTTTGCCATGTCACACTTGGCCCCTTTCTGTTTTTATTGTTTTCTTTTATTTGGTTTTTGATCTTGTTGCTTTGATCCAAGCTATGGCTGCATTAGTGTTGCTTAAATATCTGGGGTTTATTGTGTCTTGGGTGGATATATATTGCCTGTGATGACCTGTGCATTGTGGAGTGTTTGGTTGTGCAATGCGTGGACTAGTATGCGTCTTTCTGGAAGTTTTGGAGGAATCAGGTGGGATATTCGCGTCAACAAGGAAGTTCTTTGATTCTAGTGAAAAAGATATATAGAAACAATGAACTGGAAAGTGGAAACAGCATGTAAGTGTCCACAAGCTACTGGGGCATGTTTTGTACCATCTGACAGAGAAAAGTCTAACTTTATTACATGAAGCCAAAACAACTCTGATATAAATTTAACGTGAAATACCTTTGAAAAGTAAAAACGTGAAAAAACCTTTGAAAAACAAAAACCATGAACATAAATACACAACGAATTGAAATCAGTTATGCATGTGTTAGCAAGGCAGAAATGGTGTATGTAGTAAATCATGGAAAACATGATGCCTCTGTGCTATATTTGGTTTCAAATATACTTTATCCGTTTTTAAATAATGCAGTTTTTTAATACCTGTAGTGAAACTCTATGGTCCTCGAGATATTTAAATTTTACGTTAAACTTTTTATCTTCAGATACTCGAAGGTATTACTAGAAGTATATTCCGGTATCGTGTCAAAAATGTTAAAATTACCCTTATAATTAATATAACGTAATGTGAAATTTACTGCTTTATATATTATCATTTCTAAATATATGTGCTCTTTTTTTCTTAGCATCAGATATAAGATCAAGAATAACAACAACAAAATACATGCGTTGGAGATTATATCGTTGGCCTACATTTAAAAACCCGGCGGACACCAGCTGACCTGCAGACATATTTGAATTTCTCGTGTTAAAACGATATCGATTGACCTAGCTACCCAAAAACGGTTAAATGTACGATATGATAATTAAAAACGTGGTCTACATGCTAACTCCACAAACTATCATATATTCATGTGTGTCCTCCACACACACATCTAATTATTTTGTTGGTGGCATCCCATACCTGGTGGAGTGCGACATACATCAATTTGTTCACGGAACATATGCTGCGTATATGTAATCGTAATGAAGATTAGTGGAAAACAACACCAAGTCTAGACCCTGGTAGGACGACCATTGATCTCACCCCTTGACGTACTTGCTACAAATTAGTACTCCATCTAGTCATAAATTTTAGGTTTTCTTAAAACAATAATCACTACTAAAAATAGCACAATAGTCCTGGTTAGTAATTTCGGTTGTCAAACCGGGACTACGAATCCGAGACTAAAAATCGCTATCTTTAGTCCCGATTGAAATAACTGGGACTAAAGATATCACCAACCGAGACTAAAGATGGAGGAGCCACATGCCGGCATCTACTTCCTTTTTCTTTTTTCATTGTTTTTCTATTTGCATATTATTTTTTCCACAATACAACAACAAAATCAATATATCACAGATAATCAAGAATATATCTTAGTGAAACATGAATCCATCTCATATCAATCTCAAAAACATATATCACAGATCCATAAACATATTTCAGAGATCCAAAAAATACATCTTACTACAACAAAAATCATCAAACAAATTCTCAAATCAACTTTCACAGATCAAACAAATCCATCTCAAAAAGTTTCACAGATCAACACACACATCATCGCTGCAGACGCCGCCTAGCCGCTGCGTCGCCTGGCCGCCGCCGCACCTGGCCGCCCGAGGCCGCCGCTGTGTGTGGCCGCCGAGCCACCGCCGCGCCTGGCACCGGACCAGGAGAGAGGGAGAGGGAGAGAGGGAGATGGAGGGAGAGAGAGATCTGAGAGGGAGAGGATAAGGAGAGAATTAAGAAGAGGACAAGATAAGGGAGAGATCTGGAGAGAGCGTCTAGAGAGGGAGAGATATGGAGAGGGCTAAAATTTTTTAAGTCTCGTCTTGCTGCACGCGCCATGCGTGGGTGGGACGGCTGGACACTTTTTTAAGTCCTGGTTGATGCTACCAACCGGGACTACAGATAGTGAGGGATATTTTTTTAACCGGGACTAAAAGATCAAAAAGTGCCGCTACGCTTTAGAACCGGGACTAAATATATTTTAAGTCTCGGTTCCAATAAAAACGACCAAAGATAGTTTCTTCAGTAGTGAATCATCTAGTAAAGTATTTTTTTTATTTATGCAAAGTGTAGATGTCCACCGTGAAATGCTCTACATGCATGCAACTGTACATATGAAGCTTTAACCCATGTAACATTTAAAAGCGTAAATTAAATGTTAGATACAAGGTGACTTCAATCCATATAACATTTAAAGCATAATTTAATTTTTGTTAGATACAAGGCGACATAACATCTCAATCGATTATGATTAATTTTACAATGATGGACACCTTGATGTATTTAGTTATGATGTCTTTTGTTTAAGAAAGGATTAAAATGAGATCAGCAACAGTAAGACACATGTTAGATTCGATATAACGTTGATATCCTCAACGACAGGGTAAAAGCGAAATGATGTGCGAAACAACGAGAACTAAACGTTGCGGTTGACTGGTCGCCCCCTAGCCTGCTTAGCGTTGCACGCTTGCACGTCGGTTTTTCTATTTTAAACAAACCGATCCGCGTCGAAGAGATAACGTCGCGATGGTGAGTACTGAGTAGTGGTTGATAAGTCGGCGCGTGCCAAAGCCTAATAAACCCCTGCAAGTTGCCTTAGAATTTCGCGATGTGGGTGTGCGCTGTGCTTTTTGGCCGGACACGCCCGTCGTCGCCGTGGTACCCCTGGGCCGCGCCGTGAAAACAACCGCGCGAGAATTTTGGCCATATTTGTTGCGATGCGGGCGTACTTGATGAGATAGAGCGCTACCTAATGCCAAAGCCAAAGGCCAGCCAGCAACCGGGCGCGAGCTAGAGATACGGCCGCGACGCGGACGCGGACGCGCAAGTGGCATCGCTACGAAACAGTAGAGTAATTGCAGCGGCGACTTGCACGTTGCAAGTTGCGCGGCCTCCATCTCTCACGCGCGGCTGCTAGTGCTAGTGCAGCTGCTACCTCCTATCGTCTCGTGGGATTTCAATACTCCTGTGTAAACTGAAAACAACACAACACACACCAGATATATGCCACTGTTGGATGTATACCCCGATCCAGCTAGGTAGTGCCAGTGGGGGAAGCAAGGTACCACTGCAAAGTTAATTGAGGAATTTAAAACTGCGGCGTATGCATTACTAAAACCGGAGCACTGTTGCGCTGGGGGAAGACCTGGTGGTCTAAACCGGAGACTTAGTTGAGTCTTCTTGATGGGCAACAGACAAAGAATAGTAGTACTTTTTTAAGATAATACAAAGAATTTTATTAAAAATAAAATTACATTGCAGCTGCATCAATCAGGATGCACACAGCTCAGAAAAGAAAATAGAAAACATAAGCTTAACATGGATTTTCATCCGAAGTCCAAGTTAACACCTTCAATAAAAAATAATAAACATACATCGACGTTGTCTTATCTAGATAAAAAAATGATAGCATCACCGGTGTATTTTTGTGAATAACTTTTAATTTGAATGCATGAGAGGTGTGCTATATAGGAGTAGCTCTCTGGAAAATTGGAGTAAACTACCAAGCTTGCTGGGCACCCATCTGATAGTGTCACAGTGGGTAGAGAAAATCCTTTTGTGTACGTACAAGAGACATTGGAGATACGTATCCTATACGTCGGGGTTCACCAGGTCTTCGTCTTCTGAATGTATAGGGAGGGGGAGGGAGACACTGTACTATGGATCTTTTACAAGCAAGTGATTAAAATAGCACGCGTCGTAAGATTGACTGACTTGGATTTTGATTTTTCGAGGGGGATATTTTGAACAGGACAGGAGTAGGTCCATAGATACGGTCTCTGTTTGACAGCCTTGAGATTATAAAAATTTATTAGTTGGTAGCTGGCTTTTTAAGAATACGAGGAAGTTAGGTTTTTTAGTTTTTTATTTAATTTATTTTTTATTTTATAATTATAGATTTTTAGAATCTGAACAACCATCTAAACTGGAAGAAAGATTTTATGAAAAACTATAGCTGCTATAAAGCTTCGGCACTCACCGTATGTACTGATATCACAGGCCGCACGTCATAGAAATTTCCATAAACGTATATTTGGATGGCCAACATCCAGAGCCTGAAATTTACTCGGACCAAATTATTCCCTTTATATACCATAGGATTAAGTGGCATGGGTCTAGTTTTTTTCTGATTAACATACATATTTTATTTTTGTTTTCATTAGTATATTTTTCAAATTATAAAACGATATTTTTTATAAAAACTTTCTATATAGAAGCTACTTTTAAATATATTTATTTTTTAAGTTCGTAATAATTAAAACTTAATTAACTATATGCTAATAATTTTTTATTTTACGTGCGTTTACCTCGTCTTGGTCTAGTGTGGACCAGGGTTTGTAATACCACGAAAACCGTCGCGGTTTTCGCGCATATCGTGTGGATGCGAAACGGTATTTTCACGGTTTCGTTTGAATAATTTTATATGAATTTAAAATTTTGAAAAAATTTATTTTATCATAAAAATATATTTATCAGTAATTTTAGTTTTTTTCAAAATTTTTAACACATTACAGAATAAAATTCGCTCTAAACCGCACGAAAACCGGTGGCACAACCAATTTAAATTTGATTTAAATTTAAATTTTGTTACTATTTAGACGTGATTTTTGTGGTTTTTACGTGAAAACCGTGCTTTTAACTGACTATAGTGTTAGCATATATACCAGGCTAGTCAAATAGTGATTGCGGTGGCTTTTATGGCTTGTTTGAGTTGAAGTTAACTAGCTGTGTGATTCACGTAATTGCGTTGCAAACATCCATCTAAAAATTTCTATCTTTTTACACGTGATTTTCTTTAAAATATATTAAATATTCATCTCGTTGTTTTTAATTCTAACAACTGAATCTTATCATCATCGGATCATCATCGGATTTTTAATTTACAGTTTTTAAGAGTCATCATATTTTACTCCTTTCTCGTCCCTTTATTAACATATCTGGTTTGTCACGTTTTCTATTCATACTCCATAAAACCTTTAAAAATCAGATATTAGTTTTTAGAGTTCATTATTATGCTAAGTTTCGTTTTCATAATTTCTAGAAGCACTATCAAAATGCGGTCAATGTATTTTTTTACAGCTCGTCCACTGCACCTCTCTCTATTGTTAATTGGATTTGAAAAATCAAACCTGATCATGCTTGACTTTTTTTACTTTCTTGAAGTCCCGTCGATCCCTGCGACCCTACTCTGTCGCCTTTCCTTTTAATCGTCGTTGAGATTCTAAAATCAAAACTAATCGACGAACATTAAAGATATTGTTTTATAGTTTTAGATGTCTCATCGATCGTCACCACCAAACTTTTTACGGCTCTCCTCTCTTTATTATCTTTTGCCATTGTTGTGCCCTTGATAGATTGTTTTTTAATATTTCTTATTTTAATGATGGATGGAGTAGGCCACTGTTCAAAGATGGAAAACAAGAAATGAGATACTTTTTAGATTTTGAGAGGTCATAAGTATACACTTCCATTAAATTCACCTTTACATATGAATATATATTTAGATTCAAGTATAAAATTGTATTTATTATGGATGGGGAGTGTATATCAATTAAAAAAGACTATCTAAAAAACCATCATAAGTTTTTTTGAAAAACTTTTAAAATGTAACTATAATATAATTATAATATAATTTCATCATAACTATATTATACCTACAATATAAATTGCATATAAATACCAAAAAATATATGCAACTTTTTATACCTAAATTAGTTTGTATAATGTAACTGTAATATACTTATATATAAGTAGCGTAGCACAAATCTATTTTATACGAACAAAAATTCAACAGCTATTGTAAAGAAAAAATTGCCACAAGTTTTCTAGCAAATCCGAAGAAAAATACGGGCATGCACTTCACCACACCATGCATGTTACTAGAGTGTGATACGTAACGTTGTCCTGATACATATTACTTCTTTCATTTTAAAATAAACAAATTTAAGAATAAGAAAAAAATACTCGATAAACATACAGGATACTCCGTAGTTAGTATACATAACTCCACAATGATACGCGACCAACTGCTCGTATCTCATCTACTGGAGTGCATCCTTCATGGAAGCAAAAAACGTGAAACGTCCAATGTGTCAGCTATATGTTTGTGTTTGAACTTTGGCAAGCTGCTTACAACTAGTAGTACTACCACCTCTATTTCATTTTTCTTAAGAATGATACTGTAGTAGTAGTACACAGGAACCCGCAGGCCGCGGCACGGCGCAGCACGCGTGGTGTGTGATCAACTGATCACTGATCAGGGGGCATCAGGCTGCCTCTACTGTTCTTGGAAGCGAAGCATGGAGAAAGCTAGCTAGTGTCGCTGTTGGTACGGGGCTTCGAGGGTGGGCCCGGCAGAGGGGCAGACGGATGAGGTAGGGGCGTGGCGTTCACATGGGCCAAGTGCATTCCCCCTGATGAGAACAATTTGCAGCTGTTAGGACGGGTGCTGAGTACTGCTGACCGCTGACATTGCCATTGGCCGCTTCTTTTCGTTTCGTTTCGGCTCATTCATTTCACTCACTCTCTCTCTGACTCTCTCTCTCTAATCTGACCATATATACTACTACTACTACTTGTGTTGAATAATGCAGCCGGAAGGAGAGGATGGGAGAAGCGCCATGCGTGGCTTCGCTGTCACTAGGGATAACGAGCAAGCCTGCTTCTTTTTTTAAGCAGGGATGGAGGGAGAGATTCTACCTGTGATTTGGCTGTTGGTTTTGGCGATTCTGCCATAGATAAGGTTGATGAGAACACAAGATAACTTGCACATCCCGTTGGCCTACGCTTATAATTGCTTAACGGCTAATGGTAGTATACTACGATGCCTTGTATCATGGAGGTGACTTCTGTGTCCGTTTAATACTGGCAGCTGCACGCTTAAATATTGCTCTAGGCGTTGGGGTTTCTTAATGGAAGTTTTGAAGGACTTCTAGTTGCTAATGCTTCTGAGCGGATTAGTGTACTGAAGCGCTTGGAATTTTGCAAACAGAAGAGACAATCTGTTGCCTTCCCTTATCAGATCAGCTCACATGAAAACATTTGAAGTACTCCCAGTGTGTGTGACTGAGAGAGCTAGGTGGATTATCCCCGCGGAGGTGCATGAAACTTGGGGTTGTCTTGTTGCTAGATTTGGACTGGAGTGGAGAGAGTGAAAGCCTGAAACCGATCGTTAGCCGCAGCGTCCCATTATCTTTTTTCCCCTCTGCTGACGAATTCATTCCCCTCATAGAAAAGGGTGACAAGCAACCGACAACAATACCAGGTGGGCTAAACAGCCTTTGAGGTTGGGCGGTTGGCTGGCCTGCATTCACGTAGTACAGCACTAGTCTTAGGGTTTGAAAAATAAATAACGGTCGGAGTAACTATCTAGTAGCTTTATATATTTCAATTATTGTGGTAAATACTCTGATTGACAGTGATAGATGCTAAATTAGAGCAAATTCATTCATAGTGTTAGATGAAGTTATATCAATAGTTATATTGCTGAAACGTGAATATACTATCACAGGTAAAGCTATATAACATACGAGTGAGATGGATGATCAGTGATTAAGTTGATAAAAGGTTAATCATAAATTATATATTGGAAAGTGGTATAATATCGAGAGTTTATAAAAAAATAAGAAGAATGATATATATGATATAGAGCAGTTAAACAGTTAAATTCGTTCTCATTAGACCTAGCAAGGGTCAAGAGGCCGCTGCACCACTTTCTCTTCATCCCCAACTTTTTTTAGAAAAAATAATGCAATTTTCACTGCACGGCTTACAAACAAGCCAATACATATAGCGGTTCGAAAAACCCACTTACCATTAATAGGCTCAGAAAAATAGTGGCTTGAAACATTCAATAGTTTCCCCTCTTGTGATATTTTCTCACTTTCTCGTAGTGCACTGTTTCCTCATCTGCTTGATTCGATCCAATCCAATTCTTTCACAAGGATTTGTCCTTCTCATCCTCAGCCTTCTTTCTTTGGTCCCCGCATATATGGCTGTGTTCGAACCATAACTCATTTGTCACAAAAAAATAACTCTAACATATGAACGATTAAGTATTAGTTTAAAACATTTGATATATATATATACATATATATATATATATAACTAATATGATTTTTAAACAAATTATATATAATATCTTTAAATCACACTGTAATAGTTCAGGAAGGATATGCGTGAAAAACTAGAAAAGAACCACTAGTATGGATCAGGTCGTCTTTATCGAACGAGAACTCTCATTTGTATCGGCGAGCGGCTTGGTCACAGATTATTAGTTAGTGATGTAAAAACTTATATGTGTCGGATCGGCAGCCGTCACCGGTAGCAGTTATCTTTGTCAGGCCTAAATAAAAGATTGTCATAAATGACTCTCATCCATCCATGACGGTTCATAATTATGAACCCTCACGGATTCCGTGAGAATTTATGATTTTTGAATTTTAAATGTACCAAAAACCCTAAAGTATATTATAAATATTACTAAGGTATTTCAACCATGGGCACACATCACTAGCTAAAAATTTATGATTTATTAAGTGACATATGCATGCATGTCATAGTGGTATTTGAACCTAAGACCTCTTAACACATACAAACTAATCTTATCGTCTTACATGTGGACCACATTTTGATAGACCTTTAGATGTTATTCTTTTAACTATTTTTGTTCAAATATGAAATACAAGTTTGAAACTCTATATGACTTCAAATGAGAACGCTTTCAACTACAAAGTTACAGATCTATCGAGCTCTACAACTTTAGTACAGGGTATATCTCCAACCAAGGTCTTTTGAAAAATTCATAAAATATTTTGGAAATAGATCATATCACTTATAACACATATTCGGGGATGAAAATAATCTCAAATGAAAATATTGTCAATTAAAAAGTTGTAGATCTCATCGAATCGTTTGACTTTGATATGGGGCATATCTCCATCCGAGATCATTTGAAAATTTCAAAATTATGTTTTTCAAAATAGATCTCATCACTTATAATGTATATTCGGGAATGTAAACTATCTCAAATTCAAATGTTGTCAGTTTTAAAGTTATATATCTCATCGAGTTCTACAACTTTCATATAGGATATGTCTTTATCTGAGATTGTTTGAAAAATTCAAAATTTTGAATTTTCTCTCATCCGTGATGGTTCGTAACTATCACCCTTCACGGATAACTTTATGGATAACATTATCCGTGAAGGGTGGTAGTTATGACCCGTCATGGATGAGTGCTCTCATCTTTGATAGGTCATCTCATTACACCTGTCACAGATGACATGTTATCCGTGATGAGGCATGGTTGTGATATGTTATAGGTCATTCATGACGTGTTATAACTCGATCCAATAAAGATGACCTTATATTGGTGACGGTCATTACCGATAGTTATATCTTAAACATGATACTTTTTGAACCATTAGAGATGAATCATCTAAACGAGTCATATTACTTCAACATGGATGGCTGATAAAAATGTCCGAATTTGTATATAGTAGTGAATGAAAACTCCTAGTTTAGAACGCAGCCATAATCCTCTTTGGCATGCTCTAATGCTAGTGCATTGAGCAATGCAGCCATGGGTGGTGAGCCTTCAATCATCAATATCTAGTAGGAAACGAAGACGTTGGTGACCTCTATTTACTACTTACTACCTTCTTACACGATCATTGTCAACGCCATTCTAACCTCCTAACTTATATGCGATGTCCATGCTAATTTTAGAAAGTCGCAAATCAAGACGTGCAAAGCCTGCCCTTAGACTGACGCCGGGGCTTGATACTAAGGGTACGCAGATTTTTGTTGAAACACGAGAATGCATGCGGACAACTTACAAGTTTTGAGGGTCGTTAACATATACTCCCTCCATTTCATATTATAAGTCACTTTTATTTTTACTTTTTTTATAGTCAGACTTGTTTAGGTTTGATCAAATTTATAAAGAGTAAATTTCACTTTGAACCATATTTTGTTACTGATGTTTCACTTTGGACCACTCTTTAACTGATGTTTTCACTTGGACCAAGTAATATTACCTTTGTTTTACTTTGGATCACCCTGACTCTCTTCTCAAGCATATGAACGACATGAGTTGAGGTTGGGTTAGACAAGAACGACCACATCCCCAACTTCCTTACTCGTCCTTGGCCTTGAGGAAGAGGGTGAAAAACAAGACTCGGCCCCACCACCACAAGCGACCCATCACCTGGTTGGGGCCCCACACAAGGGAGAGGGGTGTTGGCGGCCGGTCAATAAGAAGAAGACGTCGCATAGGCGGCGGCAGAGGGCGACGATGACAGATGGCGACGACATGCGCCACAGGGACGTTGACAGAGGGTGATAACGTGTGGCGTGAGAGTGGCGGGAGAAGCTAAGGGCACATGGCGTAGGGCGGCGACGGATGGCGACGCGCCGTGGCACAAGGACGGTGACAGAGGGCAACGACACGCGACATGAGGGCGATGACGGAGGACGATGATGCACGGCGTGAGGGCGTCAGGAGAGGCCGACGACACATAGACCGAGTGGGACAGGTGAGTCCGCGTGTGGAGTCACACTCTCACTTAGAGCGACAGACGCTGGCAGCGGCTGGAGGAAAGGAAGGTGTTGTTTTAGGGTTTTTACCCTTCCTTTTATACCTATAGTAGTAATTGGGCCAATGGTACTGGGCTTTCTATATCAATTGTATAAAAATAACTAATGGGCCTCCTATACCGGATCCCTAAAGACAAATCCGTGGGTGGGAATAGCCCCCTGCTCCAATGGATCCACGGGTTAAAAATCTAACCTGAGCTCGGCCCCGTCGGGTACCGCCCTCAACGGGGATTTTGTCATCCCTAATTCCGAACACCATGTCAGCGCAGGTGCGTGCACCGTAGCGACAGACCTAGGAATTTCTAATAGCCTTGGGAAACCACGAGCAAAGTAATCGATAATAACAATCATACTACACTGAAACAAAATGTCAAAAGCTTTCGCCTTTTCGAAATGAGAGATTATTCCTTCTAGTTGTGATTAGCTAGGTTTCATTAAAAATATCATCGGTGGCTCGAGACATAAAAGCCTATTCAGACACTCTATTACCGTAGAACTAAACATTGGCAGCTGGTCACACCAATGTGACTGAATCAAGAAATTAGGCAGATTTGGAACTTTGGTACAAACATGGTGGCCTACATTGCTGGTTGAATTTCAATTCAACTGAACTATAATTACATGGTGGCCTACATTTTCTACTCGTAGATTTCCATCAAACTGAACTATAATCCCAAGTGAGCATTTCAATCAGAACACAAACATGAGTGCAAACGCAAATCAACATTTGTTCAATGTCACAACTGAAACTACTAAAAGTCTCATCAAAATTGAAATTCTGAAAAAAAAAATTTACCTCCATTGTTGTGGCGTTGCTCATCACATCTAGAGGGCCATGGCCGCCACCTTGCCAGCTCCCCTTCACATCGCCTCCAAGATCTTGCTCCTGGTTCTTCTTGACCCCTTGGACACCTGCCTCAAACAAGATCGATGTCACAATTGGTGAATCGAATAGCCAAAACCATTAATCAATAGATTTGGGAATGCAACAGCGTGGCCTTCGCTCACCTCTGTCGGTGCGCGGCTGCGAGGAAGCAGGCCGGTCTAGCATGCAGCCGCCGCCGCGTCCTCCCCGAACAACCTCGCCCTCTCCTTGTCCATCTGCCAGAACGTGCTCACGAGCCTCCTCGCCAACCGCGCCCCATTCGCAGCATGGGCGTGGCAAAGCCGGCTGGGACGACAACTCCGACATGGCCGCCGCCACCCCTCCTCCTCCCCACCACCGCTCCACCACGAAGCACCGCCGGCCTCCTCGACCCGAGCTTCCTCACCACGCTCAACGCGCCCGACGACGATAGCACGCCCGCTTCCGGATCCCGTCCGGCGCCTCACCACCACCCCCCGCACCCATGTCGCCGCCCTCCCTCCTCGTCGTGCCTCCGCATTGCAGCCGTCGTCGCCCCCTCCTCCTTCCCAGTCGTAGTTTCGCTGCAAAAGCATCGTCGGCCTCCTCGACCTGAGCTTCCTCGTTGCGCTCGACGTGCCCGATGACGACAGTGTGCCCCGCTTCCGGATCCTGTCCAGCCGCCTCACCACCGCCCCCACACCCACAACGCCGCCATCGCCGCCCCCTACTCACCGCGCCTCCGCATTGCAGCCGTCGCCGCCACGCCGCAAGATCCGCGCCTGCTTCTCCCCCTCAGCCCTCTTTCTTCTCTCGCCAACCAACCAAGAACAGCAACGAGCCCAACAGTTAATGGCCTGGCCCAATAGTACTAGGGGGAATGAGCCCGGGCAGGGACCAGGTTCGTTGGGCCTTAGTCCGTCACTTGCGCACTCTGTACATGTGACACCCCAGGCCACAAAATCCCGGGATATCACTAAAATCTACTACGCGACTAGGTGCTTTGCTAACTAGTAGCAGAAAAATTTCAGCAGCAACTCCCTTGTAATTTCAATAACGTGGAAGCAGAATAATTAATAGATAAGTTGTAAGCAACTGAAACCATAAAGAATCATCCTAACAGTTCATCAAAGATGAAAATTTAAAATTACATCATCAACACTAGCCTTCCACCACCAAAATTAACCAACAAGCTTTAAGAGATAACATTATTTTCAAGATTAGCAAAAGAGACATTTGAAGAATCATGAAGTGTGGATCCGTGCAGCTACATCCCTTCCCCACATGACATGCCTCAGGTACCTGGAGGGGGAATACAAGGGTGAGATTCAAAAATCTCAGTAAGTAAACTTATTTTGACAAGCTATTTAAACCATAGTTTGATTAGGCCTCAGCTTAAAACTTCCATAATTGACAAAATCAGTATTAGAATATCAAGTGTCATATCATTTCCACCATTAATTCATATTTCATTCTTTGTCATCACACTAAACTGTTACTATTAGAACAACTTTTATCATATTGAAGAATCATTAGGAAACTAACAACTTAATATCCGAGCAAATAATATCAAAGATATCATGATAAGAACATTTAAATCATATTCATCCTACCACACACAAACTGCTATTTCTTTTTTCATGTAAACAATATTTGACCAACCCAAAATTATCACCATTTGGGTATTATAGATCAGTCATGGAAAACACACAAGGAGTCCATGACAAAAATAACAAAGAACTAGAATAAGGGATCCGGTGATCCCTTTCATACTAATTCCAAACACAATAATAATTATAAGACAAATGAAATGCATAAAAATACAATGCAAATCCACACAAAATCCTTCACAACTCCATCAGTACAAACACAGTACATACAAATGTCATTCAAAACCACACATATAATTTCATCGATATCCACAATATCAAGGGTTATCCGCATTACGTACACTCCTTGAGAAGCATCACTTTTCATGATTACTTCTAATGTTTATGCAATACATAAGACAATCACTTTCATGCAACAAGTGCACATGAATGCATATGAACTCCTGCCTGCATACCCAACAAGGTATGTAGCCGCATCCATGGATGTTGTACTGGTACAGCCGTAATCATAAGATCACGACATAACTTTCAATACAATGCATATGCATATAATATGGTGCATTGATAGTGCCACCAATAAATCTTCAACTTCCTTATCAAGTGTGGATTAGCCACACACCACATGATAATATCGCAACCAATATTTAACCCTTTCCCAAAGTGAGGAATTCAATACATACCACAACCATCACATATAGCAAAAATATTAGAACATACTTTAATGCATATAAAAATCCACACCTCCATGCGTAAGATACTTGTATTACAAATATCATAAATAACACTTCAATATGTCAAAAACATTCTTCAAACCCGAAACCACATGATGAAACTCACCTCTAGAATCCAAGTCTCCACCAAATAACGTCCCTTCTTAAGATGCTAACCATATAAGCCAACAATCCATAATATATTAATGCATAATACTATTTTAAATATAAACATATTTGCACGTAGATTGAACTACGGAAATTCATACCAAGGCCAAGGCAACCCGTGCACCTATAATTTTCACACACTATCCAACAACGATATTAGCCATATATGGCCATAACCAAGAAGTGAAGTCCATTTTTGAAGAGGACCCGGATTCTAGTTCGACCTCAGTGCTATCACATCACGATGAATCAATAACAATTGATTAAATCCAAACAAACTCCTAAAGTAATGACAGATTCTCTAATCTTTATATTTTGGTAAAGCACAAGGTGCACGACTGAGCCTCATTTATGAATAATATCACTTAAGCATGTAATTATCTCTATTCACCCAAAATACCAACATAAAACCTAGATTATTCATTATATTGAATTTAACTTTATTTTGTTAGATTACTCCACCAAGCAAATAAATCATGTTCAATCTTTCAATTATTGAGTATAGTCATATGTGCTAAGTTTTAGACATTTAAGGTGATAAAAATAACAAGTCAAAACGGTAGCAAATCACCGCTACGTTTACTTGCCTGTAACTTGGTGGAGATGAGTGCCCCAGGCACGACCTGGAGCAATACCACCTTTTGAACATCCCACAATCTTAGCGTACAACATGAAATAAACATACACAATCATTAGCTAACTCACACCTATGTCCAACACCCCAAATAGGAAAACAAAGACAAAAGCACACATCCTGAAATATTCAGCTAGAGCAGCAGATCTTATATTTTTTTATATCTCCTGATTCTTATGGATATAAATTCTAAAATTTTGCTATGAGTAACATACCTTCATAATCTACAATTCTTTAGTTACTATCATCTCCAACAAAAGTTAGTAATGTTGTCAAAACTTTAGTCTAAACTCAGCCGGATAGTCTGCCCCAAACTGCAGAGGAGTCACACTAAAACAGTCATATTTTTGATACAAAACTCCAATGAACATGTGCTTGACCGATATGAAAAGCTTATGAAATTATCCACGATTTCTGCAACTGCCACAAAGTCTGATTCGGCCTCTAAATAGGATTAATCTACAGTTAAACAGATACTACCCAAATTCACACATTCATAACTCACCAACCACAAATATGATTGAGGTGTTCTTTATGGCCATGAAAAGATATTTAAATCTCCTATAACTTTTCGAAAGGCTTATTATTTTTTGGAGCCTCTAAGATGTCCAAAATAACCAATTTCTAAGACTGCACAGATTAACAAGTTTCAGATCAAGGATAAAGCTGCATTTCGAGATCATTTCCTTTAATCTCATCCCCTAACCAGGGATCTAACCCACAAAGCATCATCCAATCAGAGAGATTAGGGTTTCTCACCTTGCCCTTAGTAAAAGCAGCAAGAACCCTAGATTCTCCACCTTCTCTTCTTCCCCATCCTCTTCTTCCTTCTTCTACTTCTTTCCTCTTCTTCCTTTCCTCTCTCCTTTCTCTACTTTAGGACAAAAGCAGCTGTAAGCCAGCAAGCAAGGAGGGAAAAGTGAGCTGAGGTTGGAAGAAGATAGGGCTAGGTGTTCTTTTATACTAGAGTTCTCTAGACACATATCCAACGGTCTACAATTACTCGGATCATCGGAGGAGCAATACTTAGCCGAATTGGACGAGTGAGTAGTCATACGGACTCGTCTCGACGAGTTCTACGCAACCACGGTCTCCGATCATTTATCCGAGCAACGGATTTAAAAGTTAACTTTTATTCCTCTCAAAAGTAATTAATCAACTTTCTTTTTTCTCTAATTATTATGAATTGTGGGTATTTCAATATGTCCTGCTCCTGCACCACGCCACACGGCCGGACGTGTACGGCGTCCCGCCCCATCCTTATCTCGTTGCAAGCCGCGCACGTTTTTCTACGGCGGTGCTGGATCTGTATCATTCTCCGCCTCCAGCACGTAGGTACGTACCTGGAGTAGTTATTAGATCGTTACAGGAGGGTAATGTTTTTTTTTTGGTTCATCTGCATCTGCCTGTACAGCACACGCGCGCCCAGCCGCCCACGCATGTGTTCCTCCATATCACCAAAGCAAATGAATGGTACTCGAGCTTACGCTTTTGTTAGTTAATCTACCTACTACAAACGACGTGCTCGCCCATCTACTGTGTGCACACGTAAGCCCGTACGTTCACATCACATGCATGCTAGCGAGCCGCCGACTGGAGCGTCTGTCTGTGAACAGATTAATCCCTGGAATTTATCTGGCTGACATGGCGGTAGTTAGCGTACAGATCCATCATCTAGAGGCTCAAGAGCTGATCGGAACTCTGCATGTGAGTGATCTGCTAGCAGAAAAGCGTTGTGCTCTAGCTTTCCGTCGTCGTCGTCGGCAGATGAGATCATTGGGCGCGTGCATATATTTAACTTGACCCCGGTTTGGTTCAGCGATTTGTTTAAGACGCACTTTTGACCGAGAGATAGCGGGGTGGTGGTGGTTGCCTGCTTGTAGTTGTACTTGCGCCATTTCTTTTCTCCTTTCCATGTGAAGTTTGTTTTCCACAGATGGATTCCTAAACAATGGGGTAGTCTTACAAATTAATTCTCTGGTATGTGGTGTTAGTATATCATCAGCCTACTGATTGACGGTAGCTACAGCACGGCACCTTTCTGTTTTGCTTTGTGCGTGCGTGGATTTGTTTCTGAATCACTTTCAGAGTTTCAATAGATAATTAATCTTGGAGGAGTTAATTGTTCGCACGCATGAACATGGAGATTATCGTGTACCGTTTTTTGACCGGTGACTACAGCACTGTGGCTAGCTGTAGTAGATAGCACACTGTTCTTGCTTTCGAACTTATTAGCGTGATCATGGCCTGAAAATTGTATATTCTGACTTCAGTTCCCTGGCTGTAAAACCGGTCTAGCGCTGGCAAGCTAATTAAAGAACGTATAGGCTCAGTATAGTTTGATTAACTGTTGACAATGACCTCTTGTTCGTTTGTACGTATCAGCCGGACTTATCAGCCGTTCAAACAATACTTAAACCAGTCGGCTTGTCTTATCAGCCGGCTTATAGACCAACCGAACACATCCTTGTTTTCTTTTTTTAGTTAAACGAAGACTTGGAACTTTTTTCTTTCTAGTTTTGATATATAGATGTGAGATTAGTAGGCACTAGTAAAGAAAGACAAGCCAAGATTCCTAAGAGATAATCTGCTGGTACTGTTTGGACAGCTACACGTGATGATTTGGGCGTGCACCATATACACTAGCTACGTGTGCGTGCAGTACATGTATGCGCCACTACCAGCTAAACTAGCTAGCGAGCCAAGTTAGTGCGTCACGCGAGAAACAATCGAAAACGTGACGGTCACAACAATATGGTAATGTAGTACATCGGAAGTGCAACGATTGCATTGGAACGCATCTACCTACTATCGTAGCACACCAAGGTCAAGGTTTTCCCCATGACGCATTCACTCGTACAGGTAGTACATGTTTATTTCCTCGTGGAGCAATTAGCTAGGGCCAACGAGGCGAACGTGAACTGTGGTAATTAACATCATTAATTTGGACATGTGAGACGGTTCTCTTGATAAATCAGAGGCAGATTCAAACAGTGTAAACACTGTAGGCTCGTTTGTCCCGTCGTACAACGCACAACAACCTTTTCGTGGCGCCGACGAAAGGAACAGCGGCTAGTAAACACGTGTTTTTTTAAAGTCCTCTATGCCCACCCACATGAAACCTAATGCTATAGGAGTGACGATATAGTAAGAAACATTGTGTGAGTTGTCTCGCGAATCAATAATACCATGCAAAAACACACACACCAAGTTTCGATCTGAAAAAACGGTATTAGGATTTTTCTTTTTTTACAGGCCTGTAGATTAATTGTAGTTAGCCGTGTATATATTTGTGAATTGATAGATAATTCCACAACATATGTTTGTTAATGTTTTGAGAAATTTCCATATATATTTGGGTAGCATACAAAGCGATCGACAAGGACATGCACCTCTAAAAAATTTTGGATGTACAGTAGCCTAGCATGTGTTCAAGATGTAAAAAAATAACCAATTGATTTTTTAAACGGTTCGGACATTTTATACCTACTCCCTCCGTCTTCCTCCTCTCAATCCTCATCTCAGTACATGTCGACTCAAAATTCACACCAACGCACGAAGGTTTGAGAGATTTGTTTAATTTGCAGGTTCTATCAATCGAGTTTAGGACGTTTCAGTTAGTTTGATTTACAACTATCAAGATAAAAATAGATCGATGATCAATGAGCCAACCGGCCGATAGGCCAATATGATGTAGCGAGGCCAACCAATGTCGATAGGATTTTGATCAATCGGCTATAAAACTGATACATATTTAAATAATTAGATAAATAATGAGATTCATGCTAAACTCGGCTAGAGCAAAATTATGTACAATCATCGATAAACCATTTTTTTATCATAATCTTGATAGATCGGACCGAATCGAGGCAATATAGGATTGAAGATGATAAAAAGAGATTTAATTAGTGAATATACAAATTTAAATATGAACGGTGCAACACTTAAAAATCATAATAAGATAAATCATCCATCGGCTAGAACTCCAATGAAACATTGCATAAAAACTTATCGGCTTAATAGAAATAAACTTATTAATAGAATGTGATAGATCGGACCTAACCGATACACTATAAAATTGAAGATAATACGAAAAATCTATTTTGCTAATAAATCTATAGAAACTAATGCATATATCAATCAATCTAAAATTTTAAAACAACAATTTGATTAGAGAAACATCAACTTAGTCAAAATATCATACCTAACCGAGAAAGTCCTAACTAAGCCAATATGACTCTAAATAACGATGTAATTAAAGATAGAACCGATATAACGATAGGCCACGCTTGCATCAACTTTAATAGAATATCGGACCTAACCGAGAAAGTTCTAGCCAAACCGATACAACCGAAGTTGACGGAACTTACTTCCTCGCTAGAGATCGAACTTAACCGATGCAGCACTGCTCGAAACTAAGAACTTGTCGAGAGGAAAAGGTGGTAACCGATGCAGCACCGCTCGAGACTAAGAACTTGTCGAGAGTAAAAGGTGGTGATTTGTCAAAATTTGTATATTGATCAAGAGATGTCTTACGAAGACTCCAGATGTATATATTTATATCCTCAGATTGATACAAGTCCTGATCAGACACGGGATAAGATTTTCTAACAAGAAAAGGAAAATAACTAATCCTGCCTATCTAAGAGATATACTAATAAAACATAAAACCGTATTGCCGTGGTCTTCATGATTCCTCCTTAAACTCGGCTTGATCTGCATAAACTTCCATCTATCAATCAACTTGTTTCCTTAAACGAATCCACTAAAGAATTATACCAAATTTTGGTATTAACACATGCCCCCACTTTTGGAGTATGAGAACTCATGCTTTAAAATTATCTTCTTCATGGCCTTTATGACTCCAAAAAATTTTTCTTCCTTGGCCTCTTGAAATATGCTTTCATGAGGCGATATCTTTTGCATTAGATGAGCTAGACTTTCAAACTCTTGGAGAAAATCTTTCTTTCATAGTGCTTAACAATCTTTGAAATGCCAATTACTCTAATTGCCCATCACTTAAGCTCAAACTATAGCATCAATGTAATGCCCGTTTCGCCGTGGCGTTAGTAGAAAAACCTATTTATGAAAAACCCTAATTGTGAAAACTTGCTCTTTGGTTGTGACCTTGTAGTGTGTGCCAAGGTCTCGGTTCCCTGCTCTGTGCTAAGCTCAAATCCTGGAGAACATCCTGAATCGGAACTCAACAAATCCTAAATCCTCCAAAAATCAGTTATCTACGAAAGTCTAAATTGCGTCCCTCCTTCTTGGGCAGTATCTCTTGGTAGGCCTACCTCCCTGGCGGCCCGTCTCCATGGTCACGTGCGCCGCATGTGCCGAGGCAAATGCCTCCCTCTTGCGCCGTGCAAACACCACGTCGTTGCCATCCAAATTTTCGTGTTGCTCGTTGCGTCTCCCCACGCGTCCTCCGTGGCCGACCGGAAGGATGCCGACATCATCCCGCTGGATGCTGCTTGCACCAGTGACCGGCTTGTCCTTGCTTGGCACCAAACCGGCCATCATAGCCTTTTGCCATCAACACGGCCGTCACCTTGGGCCCGGTCGGTCCTCGTCGCAAGCTTCCAAAGCCGAGAGGCCACGCTCGCCTCCTCTACCTTCTTTCGCCCAAATCGGCATGGACAAGTTCCCCTTTCTCCCATTCCTTTTTTATTTTCCCTCTCTCGGACCGGCACTCGTCTGCCCGCCGCTTGTCTCTTGTGCATCGGACAGTGAGCCGCTAACACCAGCGCACCAGCTCATCGTCCTCGCTGCTTGACCGCACCAACTACCCGTGCTCGGGTTCCCTTCTCCTTCAAGCCTCACTCGGCACCTATAAAACTCCCCTCCCCTTCGTTTTTTTGGTCTCCTCTCCGTCGCTGCAAGCGCCTAGTGCCCAACCTACTGTGTCGTCGTTCGTTCGCCATTGAGTACGATGGAGGAGCCAGTGCGTTCGTGGACGCGCGTCGTGGACTCCAGGCGCCTGCTTCTTCCCCTTCCTTCGGCCCGAGGCTGCAACAATTACGTTTCGCACCGTCGGCCTGCCTTCACGATGCTCCTACCCATTGTGGTACCTGCCTCCATTTCCTCTCCATTCGTCTCCTCCTTAGGATGTTAGCTAGCTCGCCGCTGTCGTCTCGTGCGTGTAGATGTTGTCTTAACCCTGCGACCACTCGTCGTAGCTTGCGCCGTGCCATGGCTATGTTCCGAGGCGTGTTCGTCGTCGCCGTTGCATCCTAGAACCACTCGTCACCTCTCATCACCCAGAACGACTTCGTGGACCCACGTAGATGCTCCAGCTTCGACGAGTAGGGCCCTTGTCGCTTTGATGAGATTTTTCCCTTTTCTTGCCGGCATTTGCCGTCGGATCAATCCGTTGTCTCCGGCTGCCACGTGGACGCCACGTCGTTGCACCTCTCTCCCTTCGATGCACGCGGTCCACAGAGAGCCGTGAGGCTGCGCGTGGGCCTGTCGCACCCTAATCCACACTGGCGCATCCCTCATACCCCTCGTCCACTGAACCCTACTGTGGCCCCTAGTGTGCACCCGCCCGTTTAGAACCATGTCGATGACAAGTGGGTCCCGCTCGTGATCTTGCCCGGTGGACCGCGGTCGTCGGCCTGCCTCGCGCGCGTGCCTGCTTGCTCTGGGCCATGCCATCGTCCAGCCGACTCAGCCCCCTTTCGTCCTAGCCACGTCGCCCGCATGGGCCGCGCATCGCCCACTAACCCGCTCAGCGTGACTTACACCGTCCGGCCGTGGGTCGTTTTCTCCCGCGTGCCGGCCGGCTCGCTCGGCAGCAGCCGTGCATTGCTCTCGGTCGCGCCTCGCGCTTGTCCTAGAGTCTGAACCACTTCCCTCGTCAGTTCTTTTTCCAGAGAATTTTATTTCATCCTTTTTCCTTTAGACAGAAAATCATTTAATCTTAGAAAATATATATCTCCTCAACCATTTGTCCGAATGATTCCGTTCATCTTCCAAATTCCTCAAAAATCGAGATCTATCCAGTGGCATACTTAGTGGTCTTTAATTGGATCTTTTCCTTTGTCGTTTTGTTGTGTTGCCTCGTTCCGCATGTGGCTTCAGAGTCGAAAGAGCCTAGTGCGCGGAGTACGAGGAAGAAGCCCAAGATCTCGAGCAAGGCAAGTTACCTTTGATCAATTGAGCCCATAATTTGAAATTATGTAATTCCATTTCTAAAAATATGCATCTCTAGGTTACACATGAAATGACAATCGTAATTTGCAATATAACTTGTAGGCCTCCTCTATAATTGCTGCATTTTAACCTCCTTGATAAATGAATTACCTATACCTCCCTTGTCACCTTTTATGTTAGACCTTGGTATTCGTGCCCTCATGTATGAATATTGATGGTCCTCCTCAAAATTAAAATGACCAACTGGGTAAACTTGGGTTTACAAAATCTTTGGAAAAACCTGACACCTAGGTCGGTGCCTTGAAAATAAAATGAGTTCCCAAAACTCATGGTGCGGGAGACGTACTGGTGGTATGGTTTTCCCGTTCTGGCCCAAAAGGTCCGATCCCTTAGGAATTTCATTCAAACATAACATGTGCGACCCCTTGGGTGAATTGGGACACCCATGGCTGAGTAATTAGCTTGGCTAGGGAAATCTTGATGCCAATGGATAAGTGGATTCATCGAGGTGGTGTCGGGAAGGACCCTTGGGCTTCCTGGCACAACATGGTCTGGGGCCTAACCTGTTGTTGGTCCGTGGGACCCGTTCAGTTGGCATAAGGTGATCCTGAGATGGCTTTCGAAAAGCCTTGTCACAAAAGCCTCAAAGTCGCCAGATGTGGCTGTTCTTTACGGGCTATGTGACCAAGGTTAGTAGCGTTGTGTGGGTAAAGTGTACCCCCTCTACAAAGGTTAACAAACTGTTCGAACAGCCATGTCCATGGTCATGGGCGGATTTGAGATGATTCCTTAGCGTAGTTTTGCTTGACAACTTGTGCGGTATATGACACTCGGGTACCCGCGGCATGGTCTCTGGGTTGTGCAACATAGAGTAGGCCAAGTGCCCTAGGCCCATCCGTCTTACTTTTATTTGAAGAAAGAGATTGAGGATAAAGCAATCAATCTTATCCCATATAAATAAGAGGTAAGTACCTGGATTATAAGGGCTATCTTGCCATATCTAGCCGGCCGTCCTAGTATCTATATAAGGGGCGTCGGGGGAAACCCTAAGGGGTGAATCATTCTACCATAAGCACTACGTGCTATTCTTGAACCGTGTTGCGCACCTACATAGATCCAATCTACACTCAACTAGACTAGGGTATTACCGCACCTTGAGGGCCTGAACCAGTACAAATATTTGTGTTATCATATCTCATTAATCTAGTGCACCCAATAAATTATATTGTCGATCATAAGAATCGACAGTTGGAGCGTCAGGTAGGGGTGCACTTGATCGTCGTTGTTCTAAGGAGGAGATGGCTTCAATCTCTGACTTCGTCGGGTTTGTCGTTCTGAATTAAATTGTGTAATTAAATTGATCTCATTTTCTCTAATGGCTAATGTAGATTGATCTATGATCATCCATGGGCATCGTTGGTTGCTTCCACGAGCGGAGCCGTGGTGTTCGCTAGTCGTCAGCATGGCCATTGGCCAAGCCACCGTCGCGCTCACACTGGCCGACCGACGCGAGATGGAGCTGCTGCTGCCCTCAAGGATTGTGCCACCACACGGTAACTATGCAAATATCATGTACTACCGGAGCCGATGTGGCCACCAGCTGCCTCTGTGCCGCCAAGCGGTGACCTCACCCCATGTCAGTCGCATTCACCGCTGTCGACGGGTTCTTTCGTCCCCGCAGTCGGTCATCTTCGTGTTGCCGAGTGGCAACCGCGTTCTCACGTAAGCCACATCCGCAAACACCACCAATTGCCTCAACAACTTCGCGGTTGGCTGCCTCCACGTCGCCGAGCCCGGGTACCGTGGGAGCTCAGCCCGACCATGCTCAATGCGTGTACGCCCGGGGCACGACGTTGCACACCTGGGGGCTTCGGCCTTCGCTCGTCTACACCGCCTTCACGTCCAGGGGCTTCATCCCTGCGCGACACATGCAAACCCGGCTACGTCCTACCCGGCTATGCTGCCTCGACCAACACCGGGTGACCACGTTCACGGCTGCCTGAACCCATCTGCTACCGACTGAGGGACCTTATCTCTGTGTTGGTTACCTTCGTCGCGGTCGAGGAGCGTCACCGATAGATCGGACCTAACAGAGACAATATAAGATTGGAGATAATAAGAAAGACCTATTTAGCCAATAGATTTATACAAACTGATGAATATATCGATCAATCTAAAATTCTTAAAAAACAATGTGATTAGAGAAACATCAACTTAGTCAGAATATCAGACCTAAGTAGGCCAGTATGACTTTAAACAATGATGTAATTAAAGATAGAATCGATATATTGATATGCAATGCTTGCGTCAACTTTAATAGAATATTGAACCTAACCGAGAAAGTTTTAGCCAAAACGATACAAGCAAAGTTGACATAACTTACTTTCTCGCAGGATAATTAACTTAGCCAATGTAGTCCCACTCAAAACTAAAAACTCATCGAGAGTACAAGGTGGCGATGCATCGAAATTTATATATTGATCAAGAGATGTCTTACAAAGACCCCAGACGTACATATTTATACCCTAATGTTGATACAAGTCATGATCGGGCACGATATAAGATTTCCTAACAATAAAAAGAAAAATAACTAATCCTGCCTATCTAAGAGATATACTAATAGAACATAAAACCGTATTGTCGTGGTATTCACGATTCCTCCTTGAACTCGGCTTGATCTAGCTAAACTTCCATCTACTTATCAGCTTGTTTCCTTAACCGAATCTACTAAAAAACCATACCATATTTTGATGTTAAGAATACCACCACTCGTGCTATCATGCATGACACATGGTTGCGTGAACACTCAAACACGATCACCAAAACAAGTGGAGTCCCCTATCACTAGGCTGCCACTTGAGTAACATAGACGCCCGGTGGTGTTAGTGTTCAAGCATGAGCGAAGGAGGCAGCGGTCGATGGCGTCGTACTTGAGAACGAGTGGAGGAGATGGTAGCTAGTGGCATTGGCTCAAGAGCGGGAGTAGATGAGGCGGTGACAGTTGATGTTCACAAGAGAGTGGGGAGAAGAGGATGCAGTGGTTGACAACACTGGTGATGTCGACGGGTGGGTCGATAGTCCTCAAAGGGGATGCCCAACGAGGTGAAAGACAACGGTAGAGAGGCTGTTCCCCGATGGATCCGATGATCGACTTGAGTCCCGAGACGAGCCAAAGAGTAAGACACAGGGGATTATACTGGTTCGGCCCCCCGAAGGATAATAAACCTACGTCCAGTGTTCTTTGTTGGGGTGTGTGATGAGCAAGAGTTACAAGCAAGGGTTCTTGGGGCATGAAGCAAGCTAGCCAAGAACTGGGAATCTGAAGTTCTCTCTCCCTTTTTCCTTCTCCTTTTTTCTCTCCCCTGGCCCCCTCGCCCTGCCCTCCCTTTTATAGCTCAAGGGGGGCAGTTAGAAGTGAACTTAGGGGCCAAGAAAACTATGTCTAATGTGCTAAAAGGTAAGTACAAAACTACATCTGAAAAGGTACAATACGGTCTGCTAGGTCCTATACACCATGGGCATCTTGTGCTCTCTCTATCTTGCCTTGGGATCCCTCCTCCATCTGAGACACCTGTACTGTGCTGTCGGGTGACGTTAGTCTCTGCCGGAACTGTCTCCTCCCTCTTCTTTCTTGCGCGCCAAAGTCTTGTCCCGAGGATGGTCGAGGTCAGGCCATAGTTGATGGGGTCGAGAGAGGAGAACCGAGGTCGGACTCAGCGTAAGGTCGGGATGTCCGATCCCGTAGGAGGGGGTCGAGCCATCGACCACGTTCCGAGGACTCTCGGTCTTTACTTCAGGGGGACATAGATTTTAGTCCGTAGGGTACCCCGGGGTGACACCTCCCATAGCAGCACCTGAGCCTAAGGAGAAATGGAACATCCATCCTTAGGATCAGAGTTTCTTTCTTGCCACCGTTTTCAAAGGATCCTCAAAGCATCGAGCCAAAGTTTTGGCAGGTGCACTGCCCAGGTGCACTTGCCAGGTGTATCCCCCGAGCCTCAGGGCGAATAGAACATTCGTCCTTATGATCAAGTTTCCTTCTAAGGTGTTGGTCCCTTGCATGTTATCAATGTTTTTAGGAATTCTCGGTTATACAGGTGCACCGTCCAGGTGCACCTGGTAGGTGTAGCCCCCGAGCCTAGGGTCGGATGGCACATATGAGCCTAGGGTCAAGTTGTCTGAAGAGTCATTCGCTGGCCTTCTGGCTTGGGTATAGCCCAGTGACCCAGCAAAGGCCCTTTTGGACCCGACATGCTCACATCCTGGGAGCATAGAGTAATTCTCGTGTTATCCCCATCATGGCCCGGAAGCCACTACACCGGGGTAATAAGGGTTGGCCATTCGGTCGGGACTACCGCACGAAGGCTCACAGTAGTCCCGACCCCGGTGATGGGCTAGCTCAGAAGCCCATGCGCGAGTCCTCGAAATCCATTGTCCTGAAGCAACGGAAACCAACAACATGGTCGGGACTACTGCCCGGAGGCTTATAGTAGTCCCGAACCCGGCGATGGGCTAGTTCGGAAGCCCATGCGCGAGTCCTCGAAGTTCATTGCTCTAAAGCAACGGAAGCCAACAATGTGGTTGGGAGTACTGCCCAGAGGCTTATAGTAGTCCCGAGTCAGTGATTGCCACTATCCTGGGATAGTGGGGGTGTGGTCGGGACTACTGCCCGAAGGCCTGATGTAGTCCCAACCTCGATGGTGGGCTAGCTCGAAAGCCCACGCACAAGTCTCGGGGAACTCTCATGGTCAGCAAAGTCAAAGAGGAACTCCCCCAAACCTTATCACCAGGCGGTTGCTTAGCCTCGAGGTCTGCTCCTCAATCGAGGCCCTATCCCCCTGACAATCTGATCGAGGGTGCCCGTCATGTCTTATCAAGGGACCACGGAAGTCGAAGCGGCACAACGGCTAAGTGTGTTTCCACTTCCCACCTTTCCCGAAGCGTCAAACATAGTTGATGGTTGGGGTGAGAGAAAAAGGGGAAGCGCTCGCCGACGATTTCTTTAGAAATCGTAACGGCCACCTTGTGCATGTCGTTACGCATTCTCGGAGATGGACGGTCTGGATCCGGCGCCGAAGCGTCATGGCTTATGAAAGGGGAAGGTTTATGGGCATGTCTCCGACGCTCCGCGTTCGTCATTAACGGCATCACGCGCTTTCCGAATTGATGCCGCCCGACTCATCATTGCCCCTTTATAACTACTACCGCCGCCTGCTTCCTATTCTCCTTCACGCTACTTTTCCCCGTTGAAGAAATCAGCGGCTGTCGGGCTTTTTCCATGGCTCGGCAGACTTCAGCGCGGGAGGACCGGCTCCTTTCAGCGCGCTCAACCCCAACCCGAGGTAAGCTCGACCTTCCTTTCCCTTTTTCTTGTCCTGAATAAACTTTTGCATTTTTGCCCAAAACCTCACCTGCCAAGTGTCGGCACTGACAGGAAGCCCGATTTCGGGGTGCACTCGCTCGACAAGCCGAGAGCTCGGAGCCCTCCGACGAGACCGGAGAGGAGGGGAGGGGAAAGGAGCTTAGGCTCCTCCAGCAGCAACCGGGAACTAGTGAGGCGGCATCGGGGGGACCAAGCGGAAGTTGGTGCTTTCCTCCTTCGAAGAGAAGTGGAGCGACGACTCGTCCGAATCGAACGTGTCGAGACCAAAGCCGACCTCGCCACCAAAGTAGGTGGTGAAGCTGATTGGTTTAAAGTTCAAGGCCTTCGCCTCGTAAGTATAGACCTTGACTCCGACATCGCTCTTTTCTTCTGTTCTTGTTTTGATTATACCTCTCATTCAGGCCCACCGGAGATGCTGGGCGTCACGCCGAAGCGTCCTCAAGGGCGACCGAGATCGCCATACCAAGTGCGGCAGGGGCAACCGGCTCTACCCAACCCGCCGTCGGCTCGGAGCCTACGGCACCGGTGGCTGTTTGGGAGGCGGAGCCCCTGTCGGTAGAGACCACCGACGGGGTTGAGAGGGAGGCGTCCGAGAGTGTGGCTTCACTGGTGGCTAAGGCCGCCGCTGAGGTCGAACAAGCGGCCCAGGCGACTGCCGACGCCGAGGTTGGACTCGGGGTAAGGTCGGGACGTTCAACCCCGTAGAAGGGGGTCAGGCCATCGGCCATATCCCGAGGACTCTTGGTCTTCACTTCAGCGGGACATAGATTAGAGTCCGTAGGGTACCCCGGGGTGACACCCCCCACAGGTGAGCTAGAGGAACGATCAACGAAGGAGGCAGGGAGGTGGTGTACGAGCGCACGAGGAAGATGAAAAGGTAGTTGGATCGGGGTCGGGAGTAAAGATGGCAACGGGGATTCCCCGTCGGAGGTAACACCGCATCCCCGTCCCCGTGGTGATATAAATTCACCGTCCCCATCCCTGCTAACCATGATGGGAGGAGTTTTCCACCATACCAACCCCGCATGGGGAATAATTCCCGCGGCGATGACTGCGATGAGAGAGACTGTAAGGGCGAGGCCGTGGCCGGCTAGAGGCGGCGGACGACGACTGGCGAGGGGTGACGGATGGCGCCCGGGCGGAGGCCGACATTTGCCCGTGGGACAGTGGATGGCAACCGGGAGAAGGCAGGTGAACGGCGATCGGGCGAAGGCCGACAACTGACGAGGGACGGAGGACGATGATCGGGCAAAGATGGAGCCGGGCAGAGGCAAGTAGAGATAGTTGGAGGCGGGCGAACGGCGGCCGGGTGGAGGCGGAGGCAGGCGGACAATAGTTGGGTGGAGACGGAGGCCTCGATCCCCCGATTCTTGATCCGGTATTTGTGGAGTCCGATCTCTGGGGTTTTGAATTTCTTCCATTTACTTATATAGTATGGCTATGGGGCCTGGTTGGGCTGGACCTCTATATCAATAAATGAAGCGGGCCTCCGCGAATGGCGGGAACGGGAAGGATGGTGAATAATCCCCGTCCCCGCTAGCCCCGACGGGGAAGGACTTGCCCCTCATTAGATTCCCCATGGGTAATACATTGCAACCATCCTCATCTCTTAATGGGTGAATCCCCACGAGGAATCGAGCAATGGGCCCCTTGCCACCTCTCGGGAGAAAGGTTGATGCAAAATTACAATCTTACCCTCCCATGACTAGAAACCGATCTGTATTTGCTCTTGCATGAACGCAGCACTAGGTGGTAATGGCTAGGGATATGGTACCTTCTCCCCGTAAAAAGCCTCACTGCCATATATCATCTCTATAAATTTGCACAGATATTAAACTGTAGATGAAGTATGTCCACACTGCTTATTTATTCCTCCACTTTCTCTAGGATTTTTCATTTTGTAGTCCATGTTGTAACCATGACTCTCATCCGAACTCCCAATTGTAAATAACGAACACTTAGCGAGCAAATTGGCATTTAAAATTACTTAAAAACAAGCAGATCAGGTACTTACTCGGGCATTAGAATAGAGGAAAAAATTTTAAAAATACTATTCATCAAACTTTTTTCCATAAATATATCGGATAAGAAAGTATTTTTCATAAATATACTATTGGTATCATGGTTAGCAGTGCGATACCGAGGTTCACACGTGGGTGACATGAAACTATCACGGCATCGCTCGTCCGCACCATGATAGTGTGATGATAACGACGGTTTCATGCGCTGGTCGCACAAATTCCCGTGGTCTCATGAGACGAAAGTGTGAGAGAGTGTCGGTCTCGCACGATGAGATGGTGGACCGTGGTCTCATGGTATTGGGACGTGTCACCGACCATGGCCTTGATTTTCGGTGGAGCGAGAGCGCCACGTGGCGTAGAACTCAGGAGTTCACCATGGTCTCGTGTTTTAGGAGCACGAAAGTGACATGGGCCCACAATCTCGTATTTGGGTGCATGAGAGCGGCTCGACACGCAATGGGCCCGTGGTCTCGTGCTTGGGTAGCGCCTGGAACGCTCGACGCTGATAGCTAATTGATAATAACGAGATCAATGCATGGGTCATTGGTGGAGTGACCTAGCTATACTACTGCGTTCAGTGGCGGACCCAGGATTTTATAGGAGCCTGGGCGAACCGCCGAACCCTAACCGCAAGCATCACAATTAACAGTAAAAATCACTCACTAAAAAATAAAATTACCGATATTTGATATTAATAGACATACCTTATGGAAGATTAGAGTATGAGGTAATTGCATCTTTCGAGTCTTAATATTTTGAAACCGCCAAATGATAGTAGCTTCATCAAGTGATTTGAATAATTCCCGCTCAATATAGCAAATCATCAAGTGATTGAACCAATCATCGGCGATCCTATTACGCAATTTAGTTTTGAAAATTTTCATCGCTGAGAAGGATCTTTCAACTGTTGTCGTAGAGACCGGAACTAACAATACCAATGACCAATAGTAACGACCACGATTCAAAACTTAATTATCCCTAAGTACTAAAACATTGAACAGCAAAATCAATAAAAATAGAATTAATACCCGATTGGCTAAGTCTTCTCTGCGCTGCCACTGCTGGAACAAGAACAACCGAACAACCGATGGAAATTGAAAAACCACACTGAACCGATGGAAATTGAAAACCACACTATGGTTTGTGCTGTGGACGTTGAAAATCAAAACCTAAAACCTGAAGTCAGTCCGGCCGTAAACGTGAAGGTCGCGTCCACTTCTGTTCCTTTCCTGTCCAGCCGTGCCCATGAACGTGAAGGCCGTGTGTGAACGAGATCACGTTGCTTTGCTCGTTGAGGTTGTCGGCTTCGCCGAGAGGATCCTGCACACCGTAGATTAATTAGGCTTAGCTTAATTAGGCTAATTAAAGTAGTTATATATATTAGCCGGTGTCTAGCCGTGATTCGTGGACGGCGCCGCCGCGATGCTCACTTGGAGTTGGATCTCGCCGGCGGCAGCGGCATCGAGTGGAAGAAGTGGAACCGGGCGGGCGCGGCGATCCGTTGCCTTGCGTGCGGTTGCGCCGTGACTCACGGCGGCGTCGCTCCTTCGAGTGCGATTAGAAATACGGAATCCGAACCATTTTGCCTTCGGCCTGCTCAGCGCTTGCCCCAGCCCAACAAACCGGTTGCTATATTTTTCTTATGGGCCTCAATGGTTGCAGTGGGAGCCCGGCACGCGGCCAGGTCGCCGGGCCCTGGGCCCGCCACCGTGCGTTGCACGTCCGTCAAGACTGAATTAAATTGATGAACATGTAATTAATTAATTTAAGGTGGTTGTAGATGATAGCAAGTGTGCTGTGAGCTAGCTGAGCTACTTGGTCATGTGAAGCTTTGAACTGAAAAGCTTCATTAGCACTGGCTAGCTAGCTAGCTATAGTACTGTACTGTAGTCAGCTAGATCAATGCATGGGTCTCGTGTTTTTGAGATGTGATATCGGCGCAGACGCCGGCCATTGGCCAGATGGATGGACCCGCGCATGTTGCTGTCGCTCTCGCGGCTCCGACATGCGAGACCGCTGGCGCTCTCTCATGGACTAGCGCTGGCCAGATGGGCGAGACCTTTTCGCTGGCCCGGGCATGCACATACTATAGCACGGCCTGGCTCGGTACGGCACAAGAAGGAGTGGGCCGTGGCCCGGTCGGGTGTGTCGTGCCTGGGCTGACGTCCGAGCCCGTGGGCCGACACGGCATGGCACAATTTCTTTGCGTGCCGGCAGAGGCACGGGACGGTCCATGGGCACGATATGGCCCACGGGCCAGCACGACATGGACGAGGAAGCGAGGAGCCAAAGCGTCGGTGGAGCTCAGGTCGTCCGGGCATCCGGTGTCGTCCACGGCGTCCAGCGTCCTCTCCTCGCTCGATGTCGGCGTTCTCCTCCAGATCCAGCATCATCCAACATCCTCTCCTCGCTCGGCATCGGCGTTGGCGTTCTCTTCTAGATCTGGCATCGCCGTGAAGCTTCCCTGTGACCCGTGACCATCGCCCTCGAGGCCGCCCCGCCGTCATGGCACCCCTGCCGCTGGATCTGTCGTGGTGGAGCCTGACGCCTCCCCGTCTGTCGCCGTCGACCCCGTCCACCTCTCCGCGCGCCACTAATTTTTCTCCCGTCAGGCCACCGCTGGTTTCTCTTCTCTCGCCTTCTCCGCTTCTCATCAGGTTGGTTAGCGACCGGCTCGTGCCTAACAGGCCGACCTCGGCACATAGGCCAGTGATGGGCCCATGTCGGCACGGCATGGCCCTACCACCTGTGGGTCGTGCTTGGGCCGGGGGATGGCACGTGGGCTAGCATGGCATGGCCCGCTATAGGAGCCATGCAAACGGGTCGTGTCGTAGCGGGTCGTGCCACGGGCGTGCCCGGGCTGTGCCATGCCGGACGACCCGTTTGGCCAGCATTATCATGGACCAAATGTGCGAGACAGAAGAAGTGGCGAGGCCCACGGTCTCACGGCTCGGCCACGTGAAACCGTGTTACTCCCGTTGCCTCATCATGCGAGACAGCTGGCGCTCTCGCTAAGTAGCGGCATGAGACTGAAACAGTGTCGAGGCCCACGGTCTCGCGGCTCTCCCGTGTGAGATCGCAGGTAGGGGCGAAGCCAGGATTTGAGGACAGAGGGGCAATGAACAAAGTAAAGTAGAACTGATAGTCATACTTTATATATAATAGTATCATGTTTCATAATTCTTAACACAAAAATTATATTTTTATCAATTTAAATTTTGCTCTACGAGTAGCAACAAGATCATAGGCTTCAATAATTTCATCGGTACTAATTGAAATTCCTTTTCATTATAAATTACCAAACAATCTCGCAAAAATCCATCTTCTATTGTACATCTAAGACGTATTTTCGCAATTTTCATAGCTAAAAAGTATTTTTTCGGTGGTTGCAGTTAATATTGAAAGAGTTAATATTAATCTTAACAATCGCCCATTATAGAATAAGATGAATATTTAAAACAGTCCACTTGTTAAAAGCACTAATTAAATTAATTAGTTAATAAAGTACTAATTTAAACATAGTTAATGAAGAATAATTAATTAATAAACACTAATTTTATATTTTTAAAATTTAAGTATAAAGTATTATGAGAATGTTGGGAGGTTGGGGGTGTCAGACCTCCTCCAGCCCCCTCCCTCCGTCTCTGATCGCAGGCGACCTCATTGTCCTGTAGCATGATATTGTTGGCGCCTCGCGTACTCGCTAAACGAAAAAGCGATAGCGCTTTTGTTTTCGCACCCCATTGAAGGAGATCACTACTGCCCTCGGTTTCGCTTATTGGCAGTGCAACGACAATATATTTATGTACTTCTATTCCAAACAAGTATTTTCTTACTAATTCGATAAAAAAACATGTATTTTCAAAAAAAAATCTTAGAATACGATCCATTTGTGCCAAAGCCGACCAGCGTGCCCATCTGCCCACACCACCAGAAAGGCGGAAAGCATCCCAAGGGCAACATGTATATCCACCCCGAATACGGCAATACCGAGTAAGATCGCTTGTCCCGTTGCCATGCCAGTCGCGTGGTCCTTCGCCCCGCCAGCCCAAGTCGACGTTTCTCTTGACGGGTGATGCGCGCCACAAAATCTCGGCAACCACCCGGCGCCACAAATAGCAGCAACAAATCAATCTGATTTTGCGCATATGTGTGTGTCTATATATATATACACACACATTAGCAATTGTGTTCGTGCGTTGCAACGGGTGAAGTCGAGGCGCGACGCGGATGAGGATGGCACGGAGGAGCGCGGGAGCTTCGAGCAGCAATGGGAGGAAGGAGCGCAGGTGCGACGTGGGGCGCGGCGAAGATGGGGACGGGAGGGAGGGACGCAGGGAGGAAGGGGCGAAGGAGGTCTTTTTTATCCAAGCCCTCCCTTTCTTTTCAGCATTGGGACTACGGGTAGGGCTAGACGAAATACTCGTGGCTCGCTAGCTCGTTCGGCTCGTGGTTAGCTCGGCTCGTTGAGAAATGCTAACGAGCTGCGCTAAGGGTTTAGCTCGTTAGCTATAACGAGCCAGCTCGAGTCAGCTCGTGAGCTACTCGTGAGCTCAAGGAGCCAGATGCAATGTACAAAGCAGGGCCTAATGTTTTGCTTGTTTTGCTATTCTTTTGCTTGTTTCGTTGTTGATGTGGCAACAAATCAATAATTTTTATGATTTTGTGATGGTCAATATGGATCTAATGCTTTAAATTATAATAGTAATAATATCTAATCTAGTTGCATCATTACATTTACATGGATAATTGTTGATAGACAAGTGTTATTACGTTAATTATGGACTTAATATATCACTTTTTACTTTTTTAAATTGTATATTTGCATGTTGAATAGACAAAAAATGGAATGTAATTTGTACATAAATTGCATTGTATTAAAGTGGCTCACGAGCTAAACGAGCTGGCTCGAGCCGGCTCACGAGCCGAGCCGAGCCGGCCGAGCCGAGCCGGCTCGGTATCCACCCCTAACTGCGGGTTAATTTTTGAAAAACTCAAAGGGTTTACTTGCAAAATAGCCAGGTAACAAAATTTTAGGTAGAAACACTACTTGCTTTATAGATAGTTATATATATATTAACCCGTGTGTTGCAATGGGACGACGACGCAGGGAGGAAAACAGGCGGAGGGCGAAGCTCTGGGCGGCGGCTCGGGAGCTCCGAGCGGCGATGGAAGGGAGGGGCGTAGGCGTGACGTGAGGTGCGGCGCGGATGGGGACGAAAGAGAGGGACGCATGAGGTCTTTTTTCATCTAAGCCCTCCCTTTCTTTTCAGCATTGGGACTCCGGGTTAATTTTATAAACACTCAAGGGGTTTTCTACAAAATAACCCCTTTTTCTTCTTTAACTGGATTTTTTAATAGCCAGGTGGACTGCGGGTTAATTTAAAAAAAATTCAAGGGGTTTTCTGTAAAATAATCAGGCAAAATAAAATTTAAGTGAAAACCCTAGTTAGTTATTATAGATTATAGATTATATAGAGAGAGATATCGTCTCTTTTCTAGTAGTAACTAGTATAGGTACTTCTTGGTTGTACAGACGCAATGCATTTGGACACTTCCTGGAAGCTGCACGAGCCACTCTTCTACTTGCTCTGATGAGGGGTGAAAACGGATCGGATACGGTCGGAAACTAACTATATCGTATTTTTTTTTATATTTTTTGGAATCGAATTCAGAATCGGAAACCTCAGATACGAAAACGAAAACGAATAATATCAGAAACAAATACGAATCAAAACAAATACGGTAATTGGAATTAAATCCTCTCAAACTAATTAATATTTATAATTTTTTAGCTAAGCAACATATATAATAAATTTTAAATATCCATATCAACATTGTTTTACTAATTTTATGACCATATCATCTTTCATATCAAATATCATTATAAATCAAGCATAGCATTCATAATAAAAAAATAATTCACTCACGTGAGTGTATACCATAATTTAAATAGTTTATCATGAAATAGTTCATCAACATGGTCCATAATTTTATATATCACACTCATAAATATTTCATAAGTTATACCATGTTGAACATAATGGGTCGGCTGGGCCAAAGGCTCCACACCTAGGGTCCGGATATTATTCGATAAGTTATCCGAATATCCGACCGTATCCGCTATTCACCGGATAATGCCTCTACCGTATTCGTATCCGTATCCGAGAAAAATTATCCGTTTCCGTTTTTGAATCCGAAATTATCCAAAAATTATCCGGCTTACACTATCCGTATCTGATTTTTCGAACGGAATCCGGATATTATCCGTACCGTTTTCACCCCTGACATAGGGTCCGAATATTATCCGATGATGTATTCGGATATTATCTGAATGTATTCGCTGTCCACCGAATAATGTTTCTACCATATTCGTATCCGTATCCGAGAAAAATTATCAGTTTCCCTTTTTGAATACGAAATTATCTAAAAATATTTGGCTGATATTATCCATATCCGATTTTTTTGACGGAATTTGAATATTATCTGTATCATTTTACCCACTGATGGATGGATTGGATCAGAGATAAGCTGTTCGCTTCTGGGGGCATGTATTCTCTGATTGCTGGCAGCCAAGGCTGAAGCAATACATATAAGCAGCAGAATGGTACTACTATCAAAACTGAACGCAGCGACAGTGTACAACTGCATGGTGATAACTTTTCCATTAGTTCATACTTACTCCGTATCATAATTTAGGAACTAGTATCAAACTAAACATAACCTAATACTATAAAATTTTAGGATAAAGGAAGTAAGTGATAATGTGCTGTCAATCGTCAGCAGCTACAGGATCACACGATCACAATAGAAAAGGGTTAAAAGAAACGCTCGTGTCTTCAAGAGAATACTTTTCACGGTGATTGGTCGCATCGTGCAAAAAGAAAAGTTTTGGGTTATGGTGTTACTTACTCCCCTAGAAGATCTTCTTGGCGCTTAGTCACTAGCTCTTTCTTCTTTACTTCTTTCTTCCTTTTTGTTTTTTAGAGTCCGGTTCCCCTTTCCTAGTCAATTTAGTGTGCCCTTTCTCTCCTTCATAACCATCATGATCTAGATTTTAGTGTCACATCAGCATCACGGTCATCTAAAACAGCCTACAATAATAATTTAGGACTACATTTGTATTGGTTTTGTAAATTAAAAGATATGTTATATTTGATATTATGATTTAAGGATAAATTTCAAATTCGATCTCAAAGAGAAAAGACCTAAAATAAACTTATTCTTCTCTTCGCCGAACTTGCACTCCCTCGCCGTCCTGCTCCTGCGTGCGGGCCTCGCCACTGCGTTCAACTCTGCTTCACAAGGCTTTTTACGTGTTTAAAGAAAAATTGATGTGGTAAAAGAAACTGAGGCCCTTCAATCTTTCACTGGCCCACTATATTTCGAGAAATTTGACAATACGTCACTAAATACGCGCACCTTTGCAAATATACCATCCAATCCACATGGCTTCTCTAATACACCATTAGGAGTGACAATTTCTTGATTTCATACCACTTTCTCTCTTTCTCGTCATTTCCTCTTTTTCTTTTTCTTTTTTTTTTCTGTTTTATCCTCCTTTTTACGGACTGTTTTACCCCTGGCCCCACCTGTAAGGTAAAAGAGAGAAAGAGGAAGGGTTTTACCCATCGTGCAGAAGGGGATCACGACGTCAAGGGCCAGGGCGCCTGCTGTGCTTCTTCTCTGCGAAGTGTAGTGACAGCATATAGCCATAATTTTGACCACATGTAACCATAATATTTGCATACATAAGCTGCTGCTCCTGGGCTGCCAAAATTTTAACAGCATGTAACCATAATACATATATAAGCTGCTGCTCTTGGGCTACCAAAATTTTGACAGCACGTACCCCAAATTTGCAATTTTTACAGCATTTGACATAAGCAAGTACCCATAATATGGTCAGAGATAAAAAAAAATGGCAGCATGTACCCATAATTTGTGCACATATAAGCAAGTCAAGCAAGTTCAATACCAAATTTGAGAACATCATCCAAATTACATAACCATTTGACACAAGTTCAGAGCACAAAAATGAAACCAACCAGCTTGGTCCTACTTTTCACATTACAAAAGCATCCATAACACTACATACTATATTTAGAAAAGCACTCATTTTTTTTCTCTTTCTTTGGAGTGATCTTCCTTGCAGCTCTAGTAGGCCTTGGAGGGGTTGCCATTTGACTCGATCCTTCTCCAACAACATTGGTCAATGCCAGTTGCCTTGAATGAACTAAGTGTTAGTAAAATTTTGAGAAATAACCATACCATTCATATATAGAAAAATCAACCTTCTAGTGACAGGCCCAGGACTCACATTGCTCGTTGCAACTTTTTATCTTTTGGGCGTGCTAGAACCTGCTGCACCACTAGTTAGAACCTAGTGGTCTTTCTTGTTTGGCACGACTTTTCCTAAAAATGTAAAACAAGTTAATTGATTTATAAAAGTTAATGTACAATATGCTACAAAAAGTAAATGTATGCATTTACATTTTGAGGATGTTTTTCTATGGCCCATGTTAAGACACCTGAACCTGCCATTTGCCTTTAGTCCTAGGCTTGTCTCCTTTCTCTAGGCACCCAACTATCATGTTCTTTCTTTGCCTCCCTACGTCTCTCTTAGTGAGAGGTGGCAGCAACTTGAAACCAATATTGACTTTTGGTCATTGAGACTTATCTGGAAGTGGATGAATAACACATGCATATGCCAGCTTATACTTTCCCACTGAATAGCAAGGATCCAGGTAATCAGCTACTCTTGGATTTCTAGCTGATATTATGAGAGCTAATGCATGTGGGCATGGTTTGCCAGAAACTTGCCACTCTCTACAAGTGCATGTACGTTCTGTAAGATTAACAGCATGCCTACTAATATCATGTTCAGGAGTGATCTCAGTCACTTCTGCTTGGTCCCTATTACCTTGCACTATCCTCAAGTGACCCAAATCTCTAGTCATTGCATTCAGTTGACGAACTACAATAGGGAGCATCACACCATCCAGTTTCTCACCTATCTTCCTCTGCCTAGCCAATAGATCCATTGTCTTTGCTCTGATGCCATCTGCAAGATTTGCAATAGGACGATCCTTCATATCCTTGATCCATTTGTTCCATGACTCTGCCAGGTTGTTGGTGATGAAGTCACATTTCATCTTTTTCGAGAACTTACTCCTCATCCAAAGTAGGTTGTGATAAGTTTCTAGGTATGGCTTCACATCTGGATTTGCCTCATGACTTTTATTCATGTAATGCTCATATTTGTCAATCATGTAAGACCTAGCTACAGGGTACATGTTCCCAAACACTGGACCATGAAATTTCTTGATGAAATTCTGCATCAAGTGCCAAAAGCATTCTCTATGCTCTGCTGTACTGAATACACTTTTTTCACAGCATTCTCTAGCCCCTTACAAGCATCTGAGCAGATCGCTAAGTGTGAATGTTCTCCAATTTCCTTATGAAGCTGTTGCATAAACTAAGTCCAATTGTTAGTGGTCTCGCTTTGAACAAATCCAAATGCAGCTGGAAACATCCAGTTGTGTCCATCTATGGATGTAGCAGAAGCTAGCTGAACATTCCAACTCCCATTAAGGGTTGTGGAGTCTATACTCAAGTATGGCCGACATCCATTTATGAACCCATCAATCGAAGGTTTGAATGCACAAAAGAAGCTATGAAAATAAACCCCATCAATGTTCTTCTGTACATCTATCTCCACAACACTTCCAGACATTTTTAGCTCAACCTCAGCCTTGAAGTTAAACAAATATGCAAAGCTCTCTTCCTATGTACCAAAAATCTTATCTTTAGCCATGAACATACCTCTATACACAGTATGGTATCCTAATGTGACATTATACTTGGTTTCTAAGTCCCCCATCAGTTTCTTTGCACCCATATTTGGATCCTTTTTAGAAAAGGAATTGCCTTCTCTACCACCCACTTAAAACTTGCCATCTTGGTCTTTATTCTCCCAGTTGATGCACAACTGTGGGCAAATTTGTTCAAGGTAACCTACAACATACAAAAAAAAAGGTTACAGCCATGAGACAACTCATATGGACAAACCAATATTTGAAATATGAGATATTGTTTAGTTAGTTAGTTGTTAGAACCCTCACGGATTTTTCATTAGGCATCAGCCTTGCCACGATAGCCCATGGGCATTCCTCAGCTGTCCAAAAGCCCCTAAACCTTTCTTTATTAGACTTCTCTGTCCCAAGCTGACATTGTCCCTTTATAGCGTGTTGCCTCTCAGCTGACCTAAATTCATTCATACTTACATATGAGCTTCCAACTTCCATCGGAGGATCATCCCCGTCATTGAAAATTTCAGATTCACCAGGTATTACATCATTAACAGCAATATATGCCTTGTTAAGGTTCAAATTCCCTTCAATATGAGCTGGACCTGGTGTAGGAACAAAATCCCTTTGCCTCTTAGCTTCAATCCTAGCTTGCTCGGCTCTCTCATCCTCAGCTTTAAGTCCGACAAATGTATACATTTCATCTTCATCCATCAAAGGCATAGAAGAATCAAGTTGCTGTTGTGGAATTGGTTCTATCTCCAATGCATCCCAATCAATAGCAAGCTGAGGAACTTGGTTATGTGGAATTGGAGCTATCTCTAAACTATCCCAATCAATACAACTGCTACATTCTTGAGCATCATCTTGCCTGGCTGTCACAACTTCACCCATTGCTATCTCATTGACCTCTGAAACTATCGAGTTAGTCACCAACTGAATAGGTTTGTCCTCCACATCAACAAACAAAATCAACTTTCTATCACTCTTCCTAACAAACAATGCATGGACTACATCCATATTATCCTTAAACAGTGTTTCCTCACCGGTGCTCATGTCATAGCTGCTGATCACAACATGTTGGCAGCTGCGCCATTTTACTCTTGCTGCAAGGTCCTTTTCCAAGCTCTCCAATGTGCACTAATGATAGTCCACAACCCATTCAAGCCATTTACACGCCACTTTAACACAAGTACTGTCGAAACTTGGTTTCGGCAATATGATTTCTGGGGTCGCAGTCAAGATCTCCAAGCACGATGGGTTAGAAGAAGAAGAAGGTTTAGACAGGTTCAGGCCCTCTCAAGAGGTAATACCCTACTCCTGTTTCGGTGGATTCGATCCGCCGAGTGTTTTTATTGATCTCGTGATCTAAGGCTCAAAGCTCAAAGCTGATCTAACATAGGATATCCCTCAAGGGACGCCCCTTACCCCCCTTATATAGTCTTGGGAGGAGGGCTTACAGATCGGAAACCCTATCTTATTCTAAGTTGGTTTCCTCAATCTTACCAAACCGTGACTATAGGCCGATTGCCTTATCTCTATCGGCAATCGTAATACCCAAGTCATGTTCGGTTTACAGATATGGCAGGCGCAATCTATCCCTACCTCCAGTCGGATAAGCTTGCCATGTAGATACCCGATTGCCACAATCTCCACAAGTACCATCATCAAGTTTAGCTGTAAACTAACCGAACTGAACGCACACACTAAACTCCGCATCATGGTCAATCCTATCGCATATGAACAAGAAAAATGGGAGTAAAAAATCATTAGTTCGCCCGCTAACCAATTCCGTCCTAGGTTCTGCTCCTCAGCTCGTTGTGCAAATAATGGAGATGAGGAGGGTTATAGCCTTACCCAGAAGGGAGCTCACTTGGAATCAAGGAGCATGCTGGCTGCGCCATGATCTCCTCTGCAGCGGAGCCGTCGCCCCCTTTCCCCCTCTCTCCCTTCAAACCCTAGGGGCCGGAGGCGGGGCACGGAGGCTGCCTGGCGGCGAGGCAAGGAGGCTAGCCGGCGTCGGTGGGCGGTGGCAGGGCGATGGGCAAGGAGGCTGCTAGCGGTGCCGGCGACGGAGCCTGGTGGCGGCACCGGCGACGAGGCCTGGTGGCAGCGCGTGCACAAGACTGGAGTGCAGCGCGCGTCGGCTCCCGATCCTCTTCTCGAGAGAAAATCACAATTATTGGGCTCCAAATAATAAGCCTCGCAATTATAGTTCTCCAAACATCAAATTCGCTAAAATGACACTTAAAACATTGTTTTTTTATACATGACATTTGATGTTTTTAATCTTTTTTCTCATCACAAATACATGTATTTATTATCAAAATGACCCTTTTGTCTTTTCTCCTGCCCGACTGTTCATCTACCAAACCGAGCAAACATGTGCTTCAACTTTTCATCTGCCAATAGATGCGCACCGATTCTTGCGTCGCTGCCGGAGGATGAAGATGGCATTGCGGCGCCGGTTGAGGGCAAACCGAGCGAACGTCGCCTCCTACTCTCCTCGTCGCGGCGGCCCTTCTGCTCTCCGCCGCCTTCCCCGCGCACGACGCCGATGGATGCGTCGCCGATGGCTGTGCCACCGCTAGAAGATGAAGAAGGTTGCGCCGCTCGTTTTGTTGGGCTCGCCGCGCCGGCTGAGGGCATGGCAGCGCCATTTTTTGGAGTCCCGGCAACATCGGCTCAGGTTCGCAGGTGCACAGGCTCAAGGCATGGCAGCGTCGGCTCAGGTGATCGCGGCGCCAGCAGAGGGCATGGGCATCGACAGAGGGCTTGGCCGCACCGGCTTAGATGCCCGACGTTTCATATGCTGCCCTAAACCCTAAACCAAGCACCGCAATGCAGGCTCATGGCATGGCGACACCGACAGAGGGCTTGGCCCCGCCGGTTGCGCAGGCTGATGACCAGGTTTTGCTAGCAGTGGACGCCCTTCCCGACACCATGTCCAGTGCTCTAGCCCTAACTAGAACGTTGTTGCCCACAGCACCTCTTCCAGCAGTAGAATACAACCTTCTTGTTTTTGAAGTGCAAAGGTATTGGCCTTAATGATTTCTGTTTTTTTACCATGATAGTAGTACACAGTAGTAACATTTGATTGCACTTGTTTAGGTCCCAAGTAGATCACGTGGAAAATATGGAAATAGTTTGTTGGGATAGCATACAAATAGTGAAGACACATGATGATGAAGGTCATATTGCAGTTATGAGTGAGAATCAGATTTGTGAGCTTTTAGGTTTGACAGAGGAGGACACAACAAATGTGCATGCATAGGGCTTACCGAATGGATGAACAGGGGCATCATAATGAGCTTGGACAAGATAATGAAGGTGCTACCATTCCTACTAGTGATGTCATACCAGGTGAGATGGTCATTTCATAGGATAAGAACAGCCCATCAATGGATTTAGGAAGAGTGTACCCAACAATGAAGTAGTTCAAGATGGCAGTGCGGCAATTTGCAATTAATAAGGAGTTTGATTTAGGAACAGAGAAGTCATGTAAGACGAGACATAGGGCTTTTTGCAAGTCAGGTGATGAAGATTGCCCTTGCACTTGGAGGATAAATGGGACCAACCATAAAGGCCAAAGCACTATGGAGGTGAATAAATTAATTTGTATTTCATTAATTCTACTTGTTATGTAAATTAATATCAATCTCATTGATTTTTTTTGTTTTGCAATTAACCGTCTTAGTCGATAAGCATACATGTGTGTCTAGCATGAGGCAAATAACTACAACTCCAAATCTGAAGAGGTAGCTAGCAAGGTTGTGAGTATCCTTAGAGATGATCCAAATATTGGTGCTAAGGAATTGCACAAGAAGTTGTAAACAGATCACAAGTGTCAAATTACATATGACACTGTATGGCGGGGTAAAGAAAGAGCTCTTGATAAGGTTTATGGCAAATGGGAAGAGAGTTTTGAGCTCTTGTTTAGGTGGAAGGCAGAGGTAATGAAGTGGTGCCCCGGGAGTATCGTTGAGATTGAGGTACTTGAGGTGGATGGTCAGGTATATTTTCACCGTTTTCTTTGTGTTGTTAAACCATGCATTGATGGTTTCTTGGAAGGTTGTAGGCCTCATTTGAGCGTAGATGCTACAACACTTAATGAAAGGTGGAATGGTCACTTGGCTGCAGCTATAGCAGTTGATGATCACAATTCGATGTATTCACTCACTTATGGCTTCATAGCTTCTGAAACAATAAGCAACTGGACTTGGTTCATGGAACAATTAAAGAAGGCAATAGGTGATCCTCCACTCCTTGTTTTTTGTTCTGATGCTTGCAAGGGCTTGGAGAATGCAGTGAAGAATGTATTCCCAAATGCAGAGTAAAGAGAATGTTTTTATCATCTTGTCACAAATTTCTTGAAGAGATATAGAGGGTTTGGTCAGATATATCTTGCGGCATGGGCTTACATAGAAGAAATATTCTATGACAATATAGCAAAAATGGTAAGTGAATCAGCAAAAGTAGTGAATTGGTTACATACCAATCATAAGCTATTATGGTATAAGTGTGCTTTCAATCCAGAAATTAAGTGTGACTACATAACTAGTAATATTGTTGAGTTATTTAATAACTGGATTAGAGACCACAAGGACTTACCTGATGCTGACTTTGCTAATAAGATTAGAGAAATGATCATGGTTTTTTGGAACAAGAGAAGAAATATTGCATACAGGCTACCTGAAGGCATGATACTTTCAGCTATTATGCATCAGCTAAAGGCAAAATACTAGAGGTCTGGGACACTTAAAAATTGTACCATGTTCTAATTGGAGTGCAGAGGTGTGGGACCATAGCAACAGAGTTGAGAGACATATTGTCAAGTTACACCAAAGGACCTCTACTTGTCTTGAATGGTTGCACACTGATAAGCCTTGTCAACATGTATTGGCCTATGTAACCCGTCAACGGGGAGTTGACTAAACAGTTTGTGCATGACTATTACTCGATGAATAGATGGGTAAAACCTGACCTCGTGATTCCCTTCTGCACGATGGGTAAAACCCTTCCTCTCTCTCTCTTTTACCTGATAGGTGGGGCCAAGGGTAAAACGGTCCGTAAAAAAGAGGTGAAAATAGAAAATGAGAAAAAAAAGAAAATGATGAGAAAGAGATAAAGTGGTATGAAATCAAGAAATTAGCACTTCTAATGGTGTATTAGAGAAGGCATACAGATTGGATGGTATATTTGCAAAGGCACACGTATTTAGGGGGCGTTTGGCAAGGCTCCAGATCCTGGATCCTGGTGAAGTGAGGCTGGAGCCTTGCCAAACGCTCTATCTCCAAACAAATCTGGATGAAACACGCTAGAAAAATAAACTAGAAAGTTAGAGCTACCTTTTATCAGCTCTAAACTTCAACTCCAACTGAAACTGGAGCTTGAAGTTGAAATTCTACCAAAACACCTCTTTAGTATCATATTGTCAGATTTCTCCTAAATTTCTTGCAGCGTGGGCTTATTTCTAAGGCGCGACTGGTGTTGCAAATGCAGGTGTATTAATAGTTCATGACGTCTCTCTATATATTTCTTGGCCCAGCCGTAAGCCCCTAACCGCGGCCGTCGCCTCATGACCTGTCCCCACCGTAGGCCATGGAGAAATTACCCGCGGTCCGATCGGCCGCTGGCCAGCCTGGCCTCGCGCTCGCTCGCACGATGCGGCTGCATGCATTACATATTTACATGGTGGCTTGCATTGACCCGATCGGCCGCCTCTTAACTCGATCGATGTGTGCCATGCATGCGCACACCGGAAAATCGGTGACCGCTGCAATGTACTAGTCGTCGACTCGTCGTTGCCCCAGCCGATCAATCGGTCAGTCACATGACTAGAGGGACACAGCCGCACAGCGAGCCAGCGACGGATATGTGTACCGTGTGAAGCGAGTCAGGAGTCAAAGTCTTTGCGATGCCACTTGTTCTTCTTGAGAGTTCAGAAAGAGACAGTTTCCATGTGATTTGATTTCGCATCATCTACTTTAGTACTGCAATTCTTGACCTCGGAAATCGTGAGGGTACTATCAGTCTCGGTGCACAGCGGATGATCGAGGGAATGCTAAGCAAGCAAACTGTTCTGTCACATGCCAGCAATGTCATCCCAAGTATATCATCAACAAATACTCGCACATTTCTTTCACGTTGCACCGTCGTTTCTGGAATCACACCTAGGCAGGTGAACGTGCAAGACCTGGTAAAATGATAGGTATGTGCATGATGATTCATGAGGATTATTAGGACAGTAATTAATCGGACAATGAAACGGACTGCTAACCTGTGGCTGTCTCCAGAGGCTGCTCGTACTATACTACTACCAGCTGTCAATCATAAGAGCTGTCCGTCCTACGTGGAGTACTATTGGAACGCACATTTTCTACAGGAAGCCAGTGCAGGTTACCAGTGGCAGTACTATGCAGCCGCCGTCCTTGAACAGACTAGTTGTCTTAGATCCAACAGATAGATCACTTTTACTGAAATCATCTTAGCTTTCGCAAAATTATCAGCATAATTCTTAGCTTTCTCATTTCGCCGTCAATTACTGGTAACTTAATTAAGCATGGGAATGCGGATGGGAATGCCAGTTAGTGAGAGATCATGTATGGCGACATCACAACATGAAAGCGAAGTCTGATCCAATCATCTTTCCATTTGATGGGCTAAAGTAGCGTCCACCGTTGGATAGTTAACAGCAGCTTGCTATAATTACTGCTGTTGTTGTCAAGAGACCACAACACAAGTCAGAAAAGAAGGGAATTAATCTAAGCTGTGCTTGATCATCGCCGTCAGGCTCGAAGCAAAATGGTACTATTCCAAAGTATCTTTTCCCATTTGGGTTTCGTCTCTACCTCCAATGTCTCAGTGGACATGCGCTGTTACTTTTTTCGTGCCTTTTGTTTGATCTTTTTACTAGTCTCGGTAGCTTTACAATTCAATAAACAAATTTCATTTATACTCATGACTCTGGCTGATTACTGACGGACTTCAAAGAAAAAAATTAAGAACTTTTCTCAGTGGAAGTTTCGCCCAGAAAAGGAAAAAAAATAAATCAAAGGCAAAATAGTTTTATGGCTTTATAAGAGCAAGAGCAGATAAACTTTAGGTAGCCTAGTCAATATACTACTATTGCATGGTATCATGTCTGAAGGGAATAAAGTGTAACAACTTTTCTACAAGCCCACTAACATGGTCAAAGCTCATAATATGCCATGTCTCAACGTTATAAAACGGAGTAACAAATATGGTAGGAATAAATTTACTTTAGGTCCTCATTTTAACGTCAAGAATCACAAAATCAGGTAGATCATATTCTTTATCTTTTAAAACCGATGTAAATATAGTACTAAAACAGTATTAAAGACAATTTAAATGACGTGACACAATAAAAAAATAAAAAATAAAGCCACGTGAGACCCATATATAAATAAAACATCAATCTTCTTTCTTATCCCCTCTCTCACTCTGTCAGGTGGCGGCTGGCGAAGCCACGCGGTCGTGCTCCGAGCAAGGAGCAGAGCAACGACGGGCGGGGCAGGATGGGCGCCAACAGCCTCAATTTGGGTGGCGGGCGGCTGCGCAGACGATGGTTGAAGCACGGTGACGACGACAATATAGGATGTGCGGTGGCCCGCCCACATCACGTAACGAAAGCAAAACCCAATCATGCCAGCAATTCACCGAAATGGTTTTGATTGGCTGGTAACCAAATCAAGCATTTGAACCATAGTCAATGCTTAGTTTTACACATTACTACGAGTAACCAACAAATGGTGGCAAGAAATTAAACTGACATCTCCTACAATAAATCCACAATCTGCAAGCCGACAACAAAAACTACCTCTCCCTCTCCCTCTCGCACTCTACCTCTGTATCTCTATCAAAGGCTGAGGAGTGGAACAAGTTGTAGAATCTGCTATAGGAGTTACACTTGCATAGGGACAGAGACAGGATAAAATGGAAATTGACAACAATAGGATAGTTTTCAGTCAAATCCCAATACAGAGTAATGACTTTTGGAGGTGTAATTGACAGGAGATCACAGGAAGTTTGGAAAATTTCGGCTCCTCTAAAGATTAGGGTCTTCTTTTGGATGATGTTGAAGAGGATGATTCAAGTGACAACCCAACTTAAGAAAATGAATTGGCCAGGGGGCCAACCATGCAAGGTGTGCGGGGTAGATGAGGATGTCGACCACTTGATGGTTAGATGTGCCCCTGCTAGGTTTTGGTGGTGTTGTCCGAGAGATGTCTGGAACTGGGCTTTCATCCCACGAGACAGAGCTGAGATGGTCAAGAGATTGCAGGACACTGGGAAAGGTGTTAATAAATTTTTATGGCTTTCTTTTTTGCAGCCTGCTAGGCTATTTGGTTAATGAGAAATGATTTAGTTTTCAGAAATGGTCTCTTTATTACAACAGTGGAGAGTGATGGTGCTGGTGAAGCTAGTTGGAGCGCTGGACTCGTTCATGGACTTGCTACTTGCCAGAATCAAAGAGGTGCGAGGCAGGGATGCGCAAAGCTGAAGTTGGGGAGGCCCTGAGGACGAAGATCAAGACGAAAAGCAGCACGAAGAAGTACCTTGCACAGGTGGTGGTCTGAAAGTGTGTCTAGGTTTTTTTATCTGCGTTTTGATAAGCAGTTTGGTGGGGAATGGCTTGTTTTTTTCTCCCTGCCTAAAACTAGTCGGTTTCCTTTTGGTTATTAGGGTGCGGAGCTGGCTTTGTAGTAGGTCGTTGGTTTCAGGTTTGTGCTTTTTGTTGGCAAGCTGATAATACCAGTATTTCCCATGTATTGAACTCCTATTATGCTTTGGTCGGTAAAACTGGGCGAAAGCCTTTGATCTAAAAAAGAACTCTGAATCTCTCAAGTCTCGTCGAAGTTGGCCAGGTGAGAGGGAGGAATGCACGAGGGCAGGGAGGGAGAGAGACATGGGAAGGGGGAGATTTCATGGCCGCGCGGCTACGCCCGCTGCCCACATGACAGAGTGGGAGAGGGGGATATGAAACAAGCTTGATGTTTCACTCATGTGGGTCCCATGTGTTTTTTTTTCATTTTTGCTTATTATGCCATGCCAGCGTCATATCACTCAAAACCACCTTTAATACTATTTTAGGACTATATTTACATCAGTTTTGAAAGATGAGGATACGTTCTACCCGATTTTACGGTTTAGGGATGTGATTTCAAACTCGACGTCAGAAGAAAAGACCTAAAAGTGAACTTATTTCAATATAGTACTAATAGTATAAGCCCACTAACATGGTCAAGGCCCACAATATGTCTGACGGGTTAGAACAGTGATGAATTTAGGATTTTAACTTAGGGTATGTCGCTCAACAAAATTTAACATAAGATGTTGGTAATAATTATAAAATTAACCAGGTGATTAGGTACATATGTACTAAGTAACACGATAAAAGCTTTAATTCTTAGATTAAATAGAAATGATCCACTAAATAAAATGTAAATAGTTCAAACATGATATTGATAATTAAAAATATATGCATAAAAGGTACATAAGACCTATAATGTTATTTTTTTGACTAATTTATTCGACGATTTCAAAGGGACATGAATGTCTTAATTATATCATCTTCATCAACTTGAAAGAAAATATCCCGCTCAAAGAAAGTGACTGGACAATCATCAAAAATACTATGTTTTTATCTTATTTCGTAATTTTGTTTTCAATAAAATCATTGCAGAAAATGTTCTTTCAACACTTGCCGCTGCCACAGATAGAAGCAATACCAATTTGAGAAACTCATAGATCATATCATACACTTTGCGATGGCGCACTTTGCGATGGCCGACTCACAGGTCCGACAACACTGGTTCGGGCGTTCGACGATGGTTCCCTTCTCCCACTCTTCCCGAGTTTTGACTTCCAAGCTCCAAGGCAACGAGCCGTACTGCCGTATGCAACGTGGTTGGGGACTTACGGTTGGAGTCCCGAGTCTTCACGCGACGCGATGGACAAGACGAGATTTGTGCTAGAGAGAAGATATATTGCCATATATTTTTAATTTTTTAACTCATAAATATATATTGGACCCCTTACGCATGGGCCTAGGGTATGCCGAAACTCACCCGGCATACCCTGTAGATCCACCCCTGAGAACTAAGGTGACCTGGAATAGATGGCCCAAATCTAAAGAATTCTACAATTTGTGAAGTGGGCTTCAGTCCAATAACTAAGTCCTCCGCTCCTCGCCTTGACAGTTGACATAGGGAAGGGAAGGAATCAACTATCAATAAGAGGGTTAGCAGAAGACTCTTATATGAAGCTCTAACTCAAGTGACGAACATTGTTGAGATAACTGCATATCCTCTTCGTGTGCACTCAACAGTCAACAGACAGTCGTTTTTGCAAGGGAAAGTAGGCTCTTATGTGGTTTAATAACAGTGCCTTCAGTCTAGGGCTGAGCACCTTTTAACCAAAAATCGAAAAAAACCAAACCGCATCGAACCAAACCGAAGTCTATGGTTTTTCGGTTTTTAATTTCGGTTCGTGGTGTTGCATAATCGAATAATTCGATTCGGCTTCGTTTTTTATGCCTAGAAAACGAACAGCTGAGAAACCCGGGCCCGGCCCACCGCCGCGCCGCCTCCAGCCCGACTCGCCGCCTCTCTACTTGTTCTTTTTTACTTGTTCTTTTTTAAGTAAAAACAAAAACAAAAAAACAAACCCAAAATTTATGATTTTAAGTATTTACAAGAACCGATCGGTTATTACTTCATGTCAAACCGAACTTTACATAGAAAAAACCAAACTGAAGTCTCATTTTTAACTGAATGCTCACCCCTACTTCAGTCCAACGAGAACCTGTCCTGTTTAGCAAATACTAGAAGCAGAATTTTCTATTCTTCACGTTATATTTCTCTGAAATACTATTGTTTTTCTGGATAAATCACAACGAGGTGTAAGTCGTTTATAGGATGTATGCGATATTCCATGCAAGCACGAGGAGCTTTTTGCAAAGTTGCCAACCACGTGTAAATCTTACACCTCTCCAAGGAGTCGGAAAAAATTAAAAAAAAAGAAAACGGATGTAGGTAGAGGCAGGGTTTTGTATTTAGCCCGAAGTATACTGTGCCGCACCATTGTGGTAGCGTGATTTTCGAGCAAAAATCGCGACGGAGTGAACAGTAGTTTTTGCGACGTTTTGCCGTACCACGGTTTTCGTCTAAACCGCGCGAAAACCATACCAAAAAAGTGAAAAGCACGCCAAAAACCATGCAAACCGCGCCAAAAACCGTGAAAACTACGAAAATCACAATTTAAATTTGAACCAAATTCAAATCCTTGTCGTGCCATGGTTTTCGCTCAAACCGTGCCACATACCGCGGTTTTCGCGGAAACCGCGTGAAATTCATTTTTTGTGATAAAAATATATATTTTTGTGACAAAATGATTTTTTTCAAAAATTTTTGAATTCACACAAAATTATTCAAACGAAACCGCGGAGATACCGTGCCACACCCCACGATACGCGCGAAAACTGTCGCGGTTTTCAAAACCCTGGGTAGAGGTGTTACTAGCTGGATATTTCGCTTCCCCCTGTGTAGATCACTATTCACAGGGAAGATAAATTAAGTCTACCTTCGTATCTTGCTCACCAAAGTTCTGCAGACTGAGGAGAAGGTTTTCGACGTTTAGCAGAACAAACAGGTATCATACAAGATTGCGTGCCTTGGTTAAGAAACAAAATGAAGAATCAAGATACAGTGTGCCTATGTTCAGAGTAAGACATCAAAGCAAACTTGCAGTGATAAACATGCATCAAGGTTAACTACGGGGGCAATGTAGTCTCCAGTGAGGAATATAGCATCCGGTTTCTGATGGAAAGCTATCATTACCGTTACTGTTTTAGGCACATAAACTAAAGTGGAAGCCAGACAACCAAATTAAGGAAGATTTTACGCAAACACTAAATGGTAGTAGTAGCTAGTTACAGGGAGACGAAACTAAGTTATCCAATATCATAGGGTATAAAAACTCAAACTCAGAATCAAGCTGAAAGGTATACTCGGAAGATTATGCCGTGATGATAATAATAACTCAAAGGTCAATCTCACATTTTATTTGTTGTCATAGGATATTCATATCGCCTGGAATGATTGGTCTGCTTGTAACACAATCTAGCTTTAAGGGTTAAAGATACTAAATGGAAAGACTACAGCAAGGCAGTCAACCTATATGACAGGTTAAACTATGACAAGCCATTGATAAATAGTGATAGGTCCAGCACACTAGAGATTTTACTGTTTAACTGAACTAAATTTAGGATATCCACTCATAGTTCGACTCTGACCATGGAACATTGCTATGTAGTTCTAACAAAACTAAGATACTTACAATGGTGCTACATAATACTGGTTGTCTTGAGAACAAGGATTATGCTTTTCAGAAAAGAATTCTCTTGCGACTAACAAAACTAAAACAATTTGCGACAACTCTAAGTGTTTAATAAATACTATCAATACAGACTTCAAACCATGCAAACAAAGAGGATTCTTGTGGTCATTGACAATTTGACAAACAATAGTGAGTAAAAGTAATCAAAAGGCACAGCCATATGAATCCATTTCGAAACAATTATTCAAGGAAAAAGTCCAAATACCCCCCAAAAAAAAAAAAAAAACTTTGATTCAAAGTCCATTCGGCACCCTGAACTTTGAAACAGAACATCTAATCCCCAGAACTTCACAATACCATTCAAATAACCCCCTAAGGTGGTTTTGCAAAGTGATTTTTTATCTAATTTGTATAAACGTTAGATGTGTTTGACTACATGGCATACACATTAGACATATATATATATATATATAAATTCTACACTTAAATATTTCTTTTACCCCCATGTTCGCTCTCACTTACAAACGAATACCAATGTAATAGTAGCATGACATGTAAATATGCTTATATTAGTTATTTAAATTGAGATCATAAATTGAGGACCGCTGATTGATGATATGTAGATATGCTTATATTAGTTATTTAAAACCACTCTTTTAAGCGTCCAAATATGCAAAACCACCGTCCAAAACCACCTTGGGGTGTAACATAAACGTTATTGCAAAGTTTAGGGGGTTAGATGTCCAGTTTTAAAGTTTAGGGTGCTAAATGGACTTCCATTCAAAGTTTAGGGGGGTATATGGGCTTTTTCCATTATTCAATTAAGTGCTAGGGCCATAACCACTTATTGTCATATTACATGATACATATAAAGTACAAGGAACAGCTCTATCCACTTATGTGTATAGTTAGAAGAGCATCAAAACCTAGTACTACAAAATAAAGATTACTGTGACACACCAAGTTCATCAACTGCAGTTGAATAAGATGCAGAAAAAGAGTTCATGGTGACAATAAGCAAGATAACGGCCATGGGGGTTAACTAAAGCTTAGATCTTACCATTCAGCTTATTATGGAGAACATCCATCACAGAAGCAAAGTCAGCCTTCACATTGATCGGTGGATTAGCGTACTGGCACAGCATGTCCTTGATGTTCCTGTCATGGTAGTCTATCTTCGATTGTGTGAACTTAAGCCCATGCGCTGTACTAACAACCACCGTGCGGTCATTAGGCCCGATTATGCGCTGGCCTCGAAGCTTGAACAAAGCAGCAAGTGCAACCCCAGTGTGTGGGCAGGCAAACATTCCGGTGCGGTCAGCAAGTGACATTGCATCCATGAGTTCTTCCTCTGTAGCTTCCTCAACAATACCATCAGTTGCCTTCAGTGCGACCACCGCACGGTCGACAGATACTGGATCACCAATCTGTATGGCAGATGCAAATGTAGTTTCAGCTACACGTGGCTGGAATTCAGTCCACCCTGACTTGTAGAACCGATACAATGGATTTGCATTTGCAGCTTGTGCGCATACAAGTCGCGGCACACGATCAACAAGCCCAAGAACACGGCACATCTCAAACCCCTTGTAGAAGGCATAGATATTCCCAAGATTGCCTCCTGGAACAATAACCCAATCTGGCACCTGCCAATCGAACTGCTGCAATATCTCGATGGCTGCCGTCTTCTGGCCCTCAAGCCGAAGGGAGTTCAGCGAGTTGGCAAGGTAAATCGGTAGCTCAGCGGTCACCTCTCTGATGAGCCGCATGCACCCGTCGAAGTCTGTGTCCAGTGAGAGCACGGTGGCGCCGTTGGCGATTGGTTGGATGAGCTGCTGCAGAGAGATGCGGTCGGCGGGGAGGAACACGATGGCGGGGATACCTGCGGCGGCGCAATACGCGGAGAGCGCGGCGGAGGTGTCGCCCGTGGACGCGCACCCGACGCCGTTGATGGGGCGAGAGAGCGGCGCGCGGCGGAGGCGGTTGACCTGGCTGACGAGCACCGTCATGCCGAGGTCCTTGAACGAGCCCGTGTGCGAGATGCCGCAGTGCTTAACCCAGAGGTCGGTCATCCCGCCGAGGTGCTCGCGGCCGAGGCGCTCCGCCCAGAAGAGGTTGGAGTTGCCCTCGAAGAGGGAGACGATGTGGTCGGAGTCGATCTCCGGGAGCACGAACTCCTTCTTGGACCACACCCCGGAGCCGTAGGGCCAGGTGGTGCGGCCGACGCGGGAGTCGAAGAGGTCGCGCCAGTAGGAGCCCGGGAAGCGCGCGAGCGCCTCCATGTCGTGGCAGACGTCGAGGAGGCCGCCGGAGCTGGAGCGGTAGACGACCTCGTCGAGCGAGTAGCGCTCGTTGGGGTTGTCCTCGGGCGTCGGGGGGAACGGCACGTACCACGCCGAGAAGTCGTTCCCGGGGCCGCGGAGGCGCGCGGCCTCCTCCCGGATGTTCTCCTCCGCGGGGCGGCGGTGCTTCGTGGCCGTCGTGGAGGCGGCGGCGTCGGAGGCGCATCGCGCGCGGTGGGGCGCGGCGCGCAGCGGGCGGCGTAGATGGGACCCGCCGGCGAAGGGCCCGGGGTTGGAGGAGCGATGGGAGGAGTGTGGATGGGCGAAGAGGAGAGAGAGGGACGAGGCACTGGCGGCGGCGGCGGTCGCCATGGCGGAGGCGGGGTGCTTGGCGGCGCGGCTAGCGGCGGCGGCGGCGAAGGGATGGGGAGTAATTAGGGAGGAGATGGATGACGTGGATGGGGAGGTTTTAGGATTTAGGGGAGGAGGATTCGATTGATCTGGACGTTAATTGGGCGCGCGGCCGTTAGGAGGCCGACAGGTGGGGCAGATTCTTTGTGACGGTATATTTGCGTTTTGTTTTTTTTACTCTCTCCGTGAGTTTAAATCCAAATACAGTAACAGTAGTCAAGCTAGATTTGGCTTGCTACTAATGTATAGGTATCATGTCATCTATAAACAATAATATAAACAGCAATCTCTATTTTGCATCATTCCTATTCTATGTAAAAAATACTTTAGGCAAAATAGGTCGCGAAGCATCCGAAGATAATTATTTCAATTCTATACAACACTGAAAATTAATTCACTTGATCCGGTTCTCTGTAAATGAATATTACTACTATTGTATTAAAATATAATAACTTTTGGCTCTCTATGTATGTATTTTGGGATGGATGTAGGGACGGATATAGTAAGTTTAATTGTCGGTTTTCTTCTATGTAGAGTAGTGGTGACTTTGTTCCTACCCAATTATTACAATTGTTATATTTAATATATGGGTCTTATAATTTATATTATTACATTATCTTTCGAGAAATTCTCTCTCATTTTATTATTAACTGTTCTCAAATTTCAAAAATCGTTTACTTGTTCAATAAAATTTGAACTAAATAAATGTTTTATTAAATATTTATTTGTTAATTTAATAAGATAGAAACTCAATTTATTTTCGTTACAAAGCATAAACTTTAGTTTAATATAAATATAAATATAAACATAAACATAAACAATGCATTTCAATCAAGTTGCCCTGAGATTTGTCGTGAAATATCCACTTAGAGCATCTCCAAGAGACTTCTTAGATAACTCTCTGTAGTAAAAAACTGTGTTTCAACGGACTCCTTAAACATATTCTTATCCTAAGGAGCTCCTCAGATTCTCTCCTCTTTACATTGGGCAAGCAGTCAGCCTCCCCATCGTGCCTTGCCATCTCATTTTTTTCCTCTCGCGCGCCCCCTTCCTCTTTCTCCATCCTGCACCCGCGTCGTCCGTGCCGCCTCGTCGCCGCTCGCGTCACATCCGTCCCTTCCGCCGGCCATCCCTCCCTTCGGTCGCGCCGTCCTCACGGGTTTCTCGACCATGGACAAGATCTTGGCTTTCTTGATCCTAACATCGCCGATGGAGATTGTAGTGGTGGGGAGCAACCGCAGAAGACGACGGCGGGCAGAGAAGGTGCCGAAGCAGGAGGGGGAGAAGCAAAGTTCGCGGCAGGCAGAGAGGAAGCCGAAAGGGAAGCCGCGGTTCGCCCCGGATTTCGATGGGATCAACTGCATCATGTCCTTAGTTCGTCGGTGCTGCCCGTTCCTGCTACGCCCCCTCCCGCTGGTTGACCCCATGGTTGCGCCCAGGCTGCGCTGCCCCCATGGTCCTCATCGTCGTGGACCTCACGGACGGCAGCCGCTCCCCGTTGCCTCGCCAGCGCCGCTCGCCCCTCTTGTCGGCCGACCTCATGGCCACGCCCACGGTCGCGCCGCCCCGCTCCTCCCGTGACAGAGAGAAAAAAAGAGAGAAACATAAAAAAAAGAAGGATAATAAAAGATCGATACGTGAGTCTTTTCGTTATAGACACAAAATAGAGAGTATAGATATAGAGGCTGTTGAAGGAAATCACAAGTTGAACTTGCTAAAACATATAATGAGCTAGTTATATGTGGCTGTTTAAATTTAAAGAGCCTGATGGAGATGCGCTTAACTACCTAAAAGGTGGGTAATATCTACTTTGCTGTACTCTATCCTCCTTTGTTGGGACAACTGCGAACTACCATCGCATATTTAGAACGTGGAAAATCGAGATCGAAGGGACAACACGATACAAAATTGATTTTGGATGGATAGTACGGGTTGGAGGAAGCGTCGAGGGCCCCAGAGCCACAGCTGCCACACAAGATCATCACATCTCTGAAAATGGACGTGGTTCTGCGCAACCAACAGTGGCGAAAGCGAACGGCGAAGGTGGCGGCCCCGTTGCCGTTGCCGGTGAGCCACCGTATCCGCATCAGCAGCATATTCCAGCGGTCCAGCCGGCCGGCTCCTACCGCGCGTGCTGCAAACAATATCTTGTGCCGTTGCTGTGGGCTACGAGTATGAGCTCATGGTGCACAGCTGCCTTGGAAGAACAAGAGGAGATTGCACCCTGTATTGCTCAATTCAGTGTGTACAGGTAACAACGTATTCATGCTTCAAAAAAAAAAAGGTAACAACGTATTCAAATGAGTGATTACTGAACCAACATTTGTATATACATACAGAAAGTGAGACAAGGTATCGTGGAACACTGAAAGCCTGTTTAACAGTATGCGGACGATTTTCAAAGTACAGATTACCAAGACAAAAGGCTTCTTTTCTCTCTTTCTCCTCCTCATCCTTCCAGGTCTCCAAATTACAGGGTTACAATTGTTATTTTGAAATCAATACAAGGCTACAAATGTAAGAAATAGATAGTACCCATGTAATGTGACGTCTCTAATTTCCCTGTATTTAAGCTGCTGGTAAAAATCACCGTCCCAAGTTGCTGCAGCTCAAATAATCTCTTAAGCTCAAGTAAAAATGACCACCAAGTGTGCAAGTATCTGCTGGATTGGAAACACTGAGATCTGACAAGAATTTCTATGATATAAGAATATATTGAACAGTTTATCATCTATTCAACATTCCAGAGGACTGCGCGGTGTTCACATAAGTTGCGCTCTTGTTGAATCCCTCAAGTACCATTGTTCTAACTGCCTCCAAGCCCCTATGGAAAGCGAAATCAAGCTGCAAAGAGAAGGTACAGCTTAAACAAACAATGCTATGGCCAGAACAGAAAAGGATATAAATATGATTAGAAAAAAAAAGTGTCTTCGAAGCATTCTAATAAAACCTCTTCTTGTTCTTTTCTGTTAAATGGTCGCAGAACAAAATTGGCAGGATCCATCTTCCCAGGTGGTCGTCCAATGCCTGCAAGATATCATCACAAGAATATTTTCAGACATGGTAACTAAGGAGAAAAAGGAGATAAGCACCATACCAATTCTTAGACGCGGGAAATCACGGTTCTGCTTCAAATGGTTGATAATGCTTCTCATCCTGCGCGTGGTGGACAAACGGATGGTATCCCAAGCGGTTCCCCAAGAAATAATGTGGGAGAAATAAATGTACAAATGAACACGTTAAAGTTTGTCTGATGCATTTCCTCACAACTAAGCACCTAGTACTTCTTAAATAACAATTGATAATGCATTTCATTAGGACAAGTACAAAGATGGTGTGAACGATATATGATGAGAAATTAAGAATATCCTTTTGCTTAGGTGAACTCAGAGTACACATCAGTTATCTGCCTCCAAAAGTTAGGTCTTCAGTCTAAAGATAGTAAAATAATCACTGAATTTATAACATATACAGTTAATGAGTTCCGACCATTTTGTAAAATAAGTAGAAGAGAACTGGATTACCCATTATGACCGCCATGTCCACCTTTCGGCAGTAGACGCAATTTCGCAAAGGGTAAGTCTAGGTCATCATACATCTGCAGAGAATAGAAAATGAATGATGAATCAAAATATAGCCATCTGTTGTGAAAAAGTAGCAACCAGAACCTCAAGAATAACAATTACCACAAGAACTTGATTAAGTGGTATCTTGAAATATGAAACCAACTGCCCGACCTGTATAACTCAGTGTGTCAAACGAAAAGGTAAAAAAAAAAGGAACAACTAGTAGTCAAGGTTGTTTGGAATCAGTATACTTACAGACTCACCACTTGCATTCATAAAAGTTTGTGGCTTAGCTAGCATGATGGGGGCATCACCAATACGACCTAAATAATGGCGAATATTATTTTCTGTTATGAATGTTTGATAGCAGTACCTTCAGAATTTCAAATGAGTAATATCCTCCTACTTATGTTCAATTACAACCAACAGAAAACGTATCAGTTGGAGAAAAAATATTGATTATAAATATTACCTTTTCCTACCATTGCCTTGAACTGCATACTGCTGAGAGATATACCCTCAGCTTCAGCTATAACATCAATCATCTCGAATCCAACCTGTGAACAATCATGTATGACCTCAAGGCCATCAACTCAAATAGAGACATAATACATTGGTGCGTTGATAATTTGAGTATGTGACAATTTATTGAACAGAAGATTGAAGCTATGTGTAGTATCTATTCCACTAAACTGATACTGAAGCCATAGAAACTGAAAATCAGACGGACAAGCATCGTATAGAATTATAGATGCCTCAAAAAACCAACGCATAACGAATTTTGCGGCCCTCAAAGTGAGATCTCCTTTGTAATATATACTGTCAACAAAAACTTGACAACTACATTGAAATGTTCTTTTCAAATACTTTATCTAGCATGTGGCCATTGGCATTTGGCTGTGCCACGGCCACACTGAAACTAAAGGATGACGCTACCCAGAACCACGGACTTGCACAATGGGTTTAAATTGTTAGCACCAAGTCTGTTCCTAGACTATTTCTACAGCTAGATGTCAATAAAACCTCTTCCTTCAGCACTTCAACAGTCGGAAAGGTTGCAGCTTTGTTGTTTCGTCTTAAACAACTACCAGTTGGAGTATTCGACCCTAACAAGTACAGGAGTCTAGGACATACAGCTCAGAATCAAGCAACTTACGTTGTGGCGAGTCCCTTGGTACACTTTGCCGGGGTTCCCGAGCCCGACGAACAACCACGGCTTCTGCGCGCCGCCGTCGCCGGCGGTCGCCGCGGCTGACGAGGAGGCCGCTCGGCAAGCGGTGCCAGAGGCGGAGACCGGCAAGCATCTTTCCCTCGCGCGGACGAATGAGAGGAGGGGGCAGGGGATGCGCGAAGCAGAGGCGCCGGAGAGCAGCCGCATCGCCGTCGCCGTCGCCGCCGCCCGAGAGGAGGAACCACGAATTGGCCGGCTCGGAAGCAGGAGCGCTTTCCATCGTCTACTCTGATCGAACGGCTATGAGTAATCCAGGATCGGAATCCGACGATTGCCTCTGAGCCCTCGATCTCGGGCGGAGGCTTCGAATCCGACGGTGGAAATGGCACGGGCTCGAGTCCCTTCAGCCACTGGCGTAGCGTTCGGCCGGAGCCAACCGCCACCGTCGGCGACTAGGCCGCCGCCGGCAACTGCTGGTGTCGTGGCGGTGATGAAGAAACGGTGGTGCTTACGGCGCCCGGAACAGAGAGCACAGCATCGCCACGGTGAACCTTCGCTTTTCCGCGTGTTCTATGCAAAGAGATCACCAAAACTTTTTTGCCCTAAGCTTGTAGTTGTACCCGCCAGTTACTACTTGCTAGAGCCACGTTTGAGCGACATGATCAGACGGAAACAAAAAAAAAAAAGCAACTCTCACATGAACAGCAAAAAAAAAAACTTGTTTCAACTCCTGAGATTAAACACACATTTCCAACATATCTCCGTTCCACTTGATAGTAAACTCTTTCTTGCTAGTTGTTCGTAGTATTGTCGAACTACATTATTGTGTTCCTTTAAAAAAAAAACTACCGCTGCTGCTGTTTATCTGTGCTAATAGAATCCTAGCTATGTGAATCGACTTTTGGCTAGGTACATCCATTTTAAATGTAGAGACCGATTTAATATAAATCATTATCTAAAAAAAAGGCTATCTGAATCGACAGAATCAGCATGTCATTCTGCAGTTCTCTGCAGAAAATATGGGATCTGCACATTGCACCCTGATTTACCAAGGTGGATGTGTTCCGCGAGACCTGTAAGTCTTTCACGTTAGTACGTATACGTTTGCACATTCTTAGACTCGTCATATCAAATATTTAGATACAAAGTATTAAATTTGGATTATTTATGAAACTCATTTATAATCGGTGAATATTGGTGAGACGAATCTAATAAACCTAATTACGTTATGATTTAATAATACGGTGCTACAATAAATATTTGCTAATCATGGATTTATTAGGTTTAATAGATTCGAATTATTTTTTGATTCTGTAATTATTTTTATAATTAGTTTATGTTTAGTCCTACAAATTAGGGAGTGTTTGGATGAAGTAGATAACTTTAGTCCGTGTCACTTCGAATGTTTGGATATCAGGAGTAAACGTGAAATAATTATGAAAATAATTGTAGAACGGAAGAATAATTCACGAAACAAATCTATTAAGATTAATTAATCCATGATTAATAAATGTTTACGGTAGCATTACATCGTCAAATCATAAGATAATTAGGCCCATTAGATTCATCAGGTGAATTATCCACCGATTATGAATGAATTTAGTAAATAGTCTACATTTAATATTTTAAAATAGTAAACATTCGATGTGACTTAATTTTAGTAAAAAAATAAATAACCCCTTAATATGTAAACAGATGGAAACTAATTTTAGTCGCTCACCAAACAGCTCCTCGCAGCACCAAAAGATGAGGCAGTTAGCGAGCCCTGCATGCCAGTCAAGTGTTACTCCAGTCCCTCACTAGACAGAGATGTCCTGTCAATTAGGCAAGACCCTTTCCCTTATTCCAAGTTCAAACCCGTCAACTGGTTCATTTGACACACACATATTCAGAGTTTTCACACTGACGATGCCATGCATCAGATACTAGAGGTACTAGCAAACATTACCCTTTAAGTCTGAAACGCGGTTGGGACATGTGTGATCATGCGGTCGTGCTTCTTCCAGTCCAGTCGCTTAGTTTCCATATGGATTTGGCAACATGCGTCTAATACAAGGAATCTCGTCTAATACAAGGAATCTCTCTTGTTTTCCAGCAAAAACGTGTCCAATGGAGACGCTATAGCTACTAGCAACCAATATAAAAAAATACTCAGAATAAATTAATCTAAGACATGATATAAAATACCATATTAATGTAAATTTAAACAAGTGACTGTTTAAATTTGGATTCATTGTACTAAACTATATTACATCTCATACTAAATTAATTTATTTTAAAACAGAGAAAATAGGTAAGGCAACAACAGTTTTTATTCGAGGTTTCATACATATTTAATAGTCTGCTACATCAGCCTTTACATAAAATTGAAAGAAGAGAGAATGTAAACTTTCGGCGTTTCCAACAAAAATAAAACATACTTGAAATCTTCACTGAAAACATATTGTGTTTCATTCCGTCTTAGAAACAATGTGAAATCCCACTGAAAGTCTCTTTCATTTTATCTTGTCTTGGACAATGAGACTCATTTGAAATAAAATTATTTTATTGAGGGAGTTTGTTTCATTCACTTTTACTAACGTTCTCACGTCTTGAAAACAGTGAGATAAAACTTTTGATTGAGATTGATCTAAGTAGTAGTCAAATCTTTGGAAGCATCAACAAGTATTGTAGTCTTCTTTTTGTCCACGTCAAGAGAAAAAGAACATGATTTTTTCCTGGGACGTAGAATTCAAAGCTGCGTATTCAAGGCAGTACTAGCAAATTAAGCTGTACACTCACCACTCGCAGAAACAAATGTCAATTTCGTTCCGTGAGTGTGCAGCTTAATTTTCTTTGGTGAGATCAAAATGCTATGCCAATACATTTCTTTCCTATTTCACCTTATTTTTTTTCATCGCGATCACAAACACGAACATGCACGTACAGGGAAGTAGCTTGTGAACGAGCTCACTCGCACCATCGTCAGTTCGTCACCAAGACTTGTTTCCACAGGGGTCAGGGGACAAAAAGTCTCTGGTCGGTCTTCCGGATGTCCGTGGACCTCTCCACTATGGCAAATCGGAGGATATAAGGTGCAGGCCCAGGCCATGTACTGGCTAGGCAGCCTAGGCCACCACGCCATGCACAGCTGAGCTACCGCCTACCAGCCTCAGCCTGCCACCTTCGATTCCATCGAGCTCTCCTCCCGCCAATGGCGCTCTTCCTCGTCTTCTTCCACCTCGCCGTGCTGATGGCTACGCTCCTGCTCGCAAGCGCGCCGGCGTTCGCCACGGCCGACGACCTGTCGGCGCTGCTGGCGTTCAGGGCGCGGGTGTCCGACCCGCGCGGCGTGCTCCGCGGCAACTGGACGGCGGCCACGCCCTACTGCGGCTGGCTCGGCGTCACCTGCGGCGGCCACCGCCACCGGATGCGCGTCACGGCGCTGGAGCTGCCCGGCGTGCCGCTCGCCGGCTCACTGGCTCCCGAGCTCGGCGAGCTCACCTTCCTCTCCAGCCTCAACCTCAGCGACGCCGAGCTCTCGGGACCGATCCCGGATGGCATCGGCAACCTGCCACGCCTCCTGTCTCTTGATCTCTCCAGCAATCACCTCTCAGGTAATCTCCCCTTGTCTCTCGGCAACCTCACCGTGCTTGAAATCCTCGCTCTTGACTCGAACAACCTCACCGGTGAAATCCCTCCCAACCTGCACAATCTGCAGAACATTATGCATCTTGAACTAAGTAGAAACGACTTGAGCGGGCAGATACCACATGGCATGTTCAATGGCATGTCTCAGCTTGTTTTCTTGAGCCTTGCACATAACAAACTAACAGGAGGCATTGCTGCGGATATTGGTTTCTTGCCAAACATTCGGATGCTTGTACTGTCAGGGAACCAGCTTTCAGGGTCAATACCTACATCTCTGTTTAACATGTCCAGTTTGGTAGGGATGTACCTGGCCAAGAACAATCTCTCTGGCTCTATCCCAAACAACAAAAGCTTCAACCTTCCCATGTTGCAAAGTGTTAATCTCAACACAAACCATTTAACTGGCATAGTGCCTCAAGGTTTTGGGGCATGCAAGTACCTGCAAGAGTTCATTCTAGCCTACAATGACTTCACCGGTGGCATACCACTGTGGCTGGCTTCTATGCCTCAATTGGCTATCGTCTCCTTGGGTGGCAATGACCTTTCTGGTGAAATCCCTGCCGTCATGGGCAACCTTACCGGTCTCACCCATCTGGATTTTACCAGGAGTAATCTGCATGGGAAGATACCACCGGAGCTGGGACAGCTGACACAGCTGGAGTGGCTGAACCTTGAGATGAACAACCTGACCGGTACCATCCCAACCTCTATCAGAAACTTGTCTATGATCTCCATTCTTGACATATCCTTTAATTCATTGACTGGACCTGTGCCAAGGTCAATATTTGGTCCAGCCCTTACTGAACTCTTGATCGATGAGAATAAGCTCAGTGGGGATGTCGATTTCATGGCTGACCTGTCAGGTTGCAAGAACCTTAAGTATCTTGTGATGAACACAAACTACTTCACTGGTAGCATCCCAAGTTCTGTTGGTAACCTTTCCTCTCTCCAGATCTTTCGAGCATTCAAGAACCAAATTACTGGAAATATCCCTGATATGACAAATAAGAGCAACATGTTGTTCATGGATCTTCGCAACAACCGATTTACCGGGGAAATTCCGGTATCAATTACGGAGATGAAGGGTCTCGAAATGATTGACTTTTCTTCTAATGAGTTGGTTGGGACCATTCCTGCAAATATTGGCAAATCAAATCTGTTTGCCCTAGGCCTTGCCTACAACAAGCTCCATGGCCCCATACCTGATAGCATTAGTAATTTAAGTCGGCTACAAATCTTAGAACTATCAAATAATCAGCTCACTTCAGTAATACCCATGGGCCTATGGGGCCTTCAAGATATTGTGGGTCTTGATCTGGCTGGAAATGCTTTGACTGGCTCTTTGCCAGAAGTTGGAAATCTGAAAGCAATAATATTTATGAACCTTTCTTCCAACCGACTTTCTGGTAATTTACCAGCCTCACTTAGCTCACTTAGCACACTGACCTACTTAGACCTTTCATATAACTCCTTCTCTGGAACCATTCCAAAGTACTTCGCCAATCTTAGTTCACTCACTACCCTAAATCTCTCTTTCAATAAATTGGATGGACAAATCCCAAATGGTGGTGTGTTCTCAAACATTACTCTTCAATGTTTGAGAGGGAACACAGCGCTCTGTGGTCTTCCACGCCTTGGTTTCCCACATTGCAAAAATGACCTTCCTCGTCAGGGTAAAAAATCAAGGCTTCTAAAAATAGTTCTTATTCCAAGCATATTGGCTGCTGGAATAATAGCAATCTGCTTGCTGTTTTTTATTAAATTTTGCACCGGCAAGAAACTGAAGGACCTGCCGACTACTATGAGTTTGGAGTCAAACAACAACCATAGAGCTATCTCCTACTATGAGCTGGTTCGTGCCACAAACAACTTCAATAGTAATCACCTACTAGGAGCTGGAAGCTTTGGCAAAGTCTTCAAGGGTAATCTAGACGATGAGGAGATAGTCGCGATAAAAGTCCTCAACATGGATATGGAAAGAGCTACCATGAGTTTTGATGTCGAGTGCCGTGCACTTCGCATGGCGCGGCATCGAAACTTGGTGAGGATACTCACCACCTGTTCGAATCTGGACTTCAAGGCGTTGGTGCTGCAGTACATGCCCAATGGGAGCCTGAATGAATGGTTGTATAGTGACAGGCATTGCCTTGGACTGATGCAGAGGGTGAACATCATGTTGGATGTGGCGCTCGCGATGGCTTACCTACACCATGAGCACTTTGAGGTAGTCCTCCACTGTGACCTGAAGCCAAGCAACGTCTTACTCGACGCAGACATGACAGCTTGCATCGCGGACTTTGGAATTGCAAGGTTACTGCTAGGAGAGGACACCTCCATATTTTCCAGGAGCATGCCAGGAACAATCGGATACATGGCACCAGGTAATCACTTGTCGATTTAGCATTGATCTTTGGTTGCACTGAAATCACCAATTTCTGCAAATCCCCCTTGATCTTTATTTACCATGAACATCACAGAGTATGGGTCAAAAGGAAAAGCATCGCGAAAGAGTGATGTGTTCAGCTATGGGATCATGCTCCTCGAGGTCTTCACGGGGAAGAAGCCAACCGATGCCATGTTCACCGGGGAGCTAAGCTTGAGGGAGTGGGTCAACCGAGCATTGCCAACAAGGCTCGTCGACATTGTAGATCCCAGCATTTCTCTGCATGACGAGGCGATGAGCAGTGATCCCCAAGGGGGAAGCTGGCCAAATGGGGAGGTATCCACCGGAGATGGGAGCTGCTTAGCGCAGCTGCTGGTTCTGGGGCTGCAGTGCACGCGAGACTTACCCAAGGAGAGGATGACGATGAAGGATGTGGCTGCAAAACTGCAGTGGATCAAGGAGGTGTTAGAAGCCTAGATGGTCTTTGTCCTGCAGGTGATCTGGAGAATTTCGCCGTATTTCTTCTGTATATTACTCCATGATGGCATGATCTATATGTTCTATATCCCCTGACTTCCGCCGGCATGGAGGATATTGGAAGTGTTAAACATAGAAGCTTATCCATATATTTGGTAGTTGTCTATTACTATCCTTATGAGCTGCATCTCCTGATTTTCTGGCTGATTGTTGCCGTGTAATCCAAGATTGGTTGTACCCTTCTTATTCTGATCTATATGAAGGAGACGTGCTGCCCTGGTCGAGATTGAGCGCCATTACGTTGACAGGAAGAATTGATACAGGACGGTGCAGCGTCGGGCAGCCGTTTTCGTTGATTTAGCTGCGGGCTGTGTGGCACGTTGGCACAGACGGACCGGGCGCCGTCGTGACAGCCGTCACTACCGGAAAATCACACAACTGTCCCGTTTTATAATTTTTTTTTGTTTCTAAACCAAAACTACAAAAAAGTGAGACTAAAGATGTTTTCTTTAGTCTCGGATAAAATAACCGAGACCAAAAATAAATCTTTAATCCCGGTTGATGTTTCCAACCGGGACTAAAGATACACATCACCCTAACAACATCCTAAACCCATTTTTTATTTTTTTCATTGTTTTCTCTGCCCAAATCAAAATCACATATCAAATGTCCCAAAATCTCCTGCACATCCAAATTCACAACACAAAATATCACAAATTCACATATACATCACAAAATTCACAAAACATCACAGATTCACATATACATTACAAAATTCACAAAACATCACCGATTCACAAAATCACATATGAACATCACACAAAAATTTTAAAAAAAATCCACAACACGCTGGCCGAGGGGAGGCCGCCACCCGTCGCGCGCCCGTACCAAATCCGGTCGCCCGCCGCCGCCGGATCGGCTGCCCTCTCGGCCCGCACGCCGCCGCCGCGGCCCGCCTGCCTCCGCGGAGGGTGGAGGAGCGCCACCCCGCCGCCCGCCCCAGCCGCCGCCGCGGCCACCGCCTCCGCGGCGCGGCTGCCGCAGCCGCCGCCTCCGGCCCCTCGGTCGCGGCCACCGCGCGCTAGAGGAGAGATGGAGAGGGAGAGATGGGAGAGAGAGCTGAAGGGAGAGGGAGAGATGGGAGAGGGAGAGAACTCTCAGACCTAGACTTAGTAAAAACTTGAGCAGTGCGCGCGTGACGACCGAGGAGATAAAGACGAGCGATTTTTAGTCCTGGTTGGTAAAAAGAACTGGGATGAATGTTGATTTTTAGTCCCGGTTGGTAACACCAACCGGGACTTAAAAATAATGGGAATCTCGTACGAGTTGTAGAATTTTTTGAACCGGGACTAAAAATAAACTATTGTCCCGGTTGGTGTTATCAACCGGGACTATGGTAGAAGTTCACGCAAATGTTTTGCCCTGCCAGGCACCAGAGCTTAGCCTCCTCTTTAATCTTTGCTAGAAGATATGACGTTGTCATCTCTTTATGGTCAAAGATTCGTCGGTTCTGTTCCTTCCAGATCTCCCAGACGATTAGCAGGATCATGGATCGTATTCCTTTTCTCAGTACACCTTCCAGTTGCGCTAGGTTCTCCCACCACTGATGAACTGTTACCGCATGTCTCCATCGTGCAGGCCCTACCTGCTCATATCCTATCGTCATTTGCCAGATTCTCCTTGTGTATCTGCAGTCTGCTACAAGGTGTAAAGCTGTCTCAGGTTGCTGTCGACAAAGTGGGCAAAGGCCATTGTTTTGCCACCCCCTTGCCGCCAAGCGATCTGAAGTCCAGACCTGTTCTGTATAATTAGCTATGCGTGGAGCTTGTATTTTCCGGGGGGCCCAAACTTTCCAAATTAAGGACTTGAAATTGGTGTTGGTCACCCCGAAAACATTGCGCTTGATAGGCCGAAGAAGCTGTGTATTCCCCGTGGCTTGTGAGCTTCCACTGTATCTGATCCTCTTCCTCACTGTTTAGTTGAACTGCTTGGACCGCCTCCCATAATACAACTAGTTGACTAGTTGTTCCACAAGGTTAACCGTTAGAGGTGGGTTTGTCTGGAGATCTAGGTCTTGCACCCACGCATCGTTCTTCTTCCCCTGCCGTAGAGATTTTTTTTCTTATTTTTTGAAATAGCGTATACAAGTGACATCGCATCCTTCGGTCTTCTACCATCGTTTAACCATGTGGAGTCCCAAAAATGTGTTGTATTTTCATCTCCAATGGTTATTTTTGTCGCTGCCCAGAAATACTACTTTGGCACAAACGGTAGTAGAGTTGCAGCCATATAACAGGTAATAGTAGAGTTGTTTAGGGCTAACCGGCTAATTCTCTACCAACCTGCCAAAGAACGCAATGAATATTTCTAGTTTGCATGGACCATTGAATAAGCCCACAGAAGATCAGAGGTCCAGAATTCCATCATACCCAACCTCAACCGTACAAAAGAAGTAAACAAGGAAACAATTAGGTACTACTACTAGTTACTAATGGAAGGCAAGTTGCACACGTACCGCTTCTCTTGTACTCTTGAATGTATATCAGTTATCAGTACCACAGTAGTATTACAGCAAAGATATGATGCCTATGTATTCTTTCTGAATCTGGCCGTCCTCAATAGCAGTATGTCAAGTGGCATGGGTTGAGTGTGCACGACTATGGGCGTGTTTGATACATGTCGTGTTACGTTTGGACATTAATTAAAAAAATTAAATGAAAACTAATTATAAAAATAATTACAGAATCTATGACTAATTCGTGAGACGAATCTATTAAACCTAATTAATTTATATTTAACAAATATTTACTGTTGCATCACATCGTCAAATCCTAATGTAATTAGATTCATTAGATTCGTCTCGTGAATTAACCACCGATTATAAATCAATTTTATAAATAGTTTATATTTAATACTTCAAAATAATACATATTCGATCGAAACTAAAATCCATATGAATATACATGGAGTTAGATTATCTCAAAGTTTTTTTATAAAAAAATTCTAGCTAACCTAGAACAAACATTTAAAGTGATTTCTTGAAAAAAAATTTACACCAGATGTTTCATTCATGGAAAATCAAACAAGCTAAGTACTGGCGCCAAGCATAAGAAGCTATCAAAGTTGGCTGTGTACACTCATTTTGGTATAAAGATCGGGTTCTAGTCCATTATAAAAAAAATACAAAGCTATCAAAGACGCAAATGGCATGTCCTCCTACAGCTGCTATCCAGGACATGTTGCTCGTGTGCTCCTTGACTTCTGAAAGAGGTCGTTTCTTTGAAGGAATTATTTTTTCTTCCTTTTTCTGTTTCTGAAACTTTGAAGTCAGTCTACATTACCAAGAAACTGCAGTGTACAGCCAGCTATGAAAATGAAAGTTTGTTTTGAAACGAAAAAGACTAACACGCTTTCTTCCTTTCACACATATACCCACAAAAGATGCAACTTGCTGACCATACAACATTATGCACATGTCAATTGCATATCCCACATGGCCACACTCACAATAAAACCAGCACACTGCTCATGCGTATCCTCATCATCAACCTTCATTCCTTCACTACCATGGCTCTTCTCTGCATCAGCATGGTGCTCCTCATCCTATTGGCACCATGCGCCACTTCACTCACCTCTCCGTCCAACAACACAGACCTCACTGTACTGCTCGACCTCAAGGCGCAGGTCAAGGACCCTAATGGCATCCTTGCCAGCAATTGGACTGCCAGTGGACCCTTCTGCTCATGGATTTGGTCTCATGCGACAGCAGCGGGAAGTGGGTCACCGGGCTTGAGTTTGAAGACATGGCACTCCAGGGAACTATCACCCCACAGCTTGGCAACCTCTCCTTCCTCTCCAGCCTTGTACTCTCAGCAACACCAGCCTGATGGGTCCTGTGCCAAACGAGCTCGGTACTGTCCCGACTGCGAAGTCTTGTGCTTTCATACAACAGATTGTCAGGTAACATCCCCTCCATCCTTGGCAACCTCACAATGCTTGAGTCTCTCTATCTTAATAGCAACAACTTCTTTGGAGGGATTCCACAAGAGTGGGAAAATCTTAACAATCTTCAGGTATTAAGACCGTCAAATAACGACTTGAGCCGACCAATACCACAAGGCTTGTTCAATAACACACCCAACCTGAGTATAATACGACTCGGGTCAAATAGGCTAACAGGAGCAATTCCTGGTAGCAACGGATCATTGTCGAAGCTGGAGATGGTAGTTCTAGAAAATAATCTTCTCTCAGGCTCCATGCCTGCTGCTATCTTCAACATGTCCTACCTGCAAACCATAGCTGTCACACGGAACAATCTCAGAGGTCCAATTCCTGGAAACGAGAGCTTTCACCTCCCTATGTTGGAAGTGTTCTCTCTCAATGAAAATTGGTTTAACGAACCTATCCTATCGGGCCTTTCCAAATGTCAAAACCTTGATGCGATGTCCCTAGCTGCAAATAATTTTACAGGTTCTGTGCCATCATGGCTGGCTACAATGACAAAACTCACCGCGATTTACTTGCCAACCAATGACCTCACTGGAAAGATCCCAGTTGAACTGAGCAATCATACTGGGCTTCTTGCTTTGGACCTTAGTGATAACAAGCTAGAGGGAGAAATACCACCAGATTATAGACGGATGAAAAACCTTAGATATGTAAGCTTTGCAAAAAACCAAATAACAGGTACCATTCCTGAATCTATAGGCAATCTCTCTAACCTCACCACAATAGATTTGTTCGGAAATGGATTAACTGGATCATTGCCAATGTCATTTCGGAACTTGTTGAATCTTCGTCGCATCTTTGTTGATGGGAACCAGCTCAGTGGGAACCTTGAATTCCTAGCTGCAGTATCAAATTGCAGGAATCTGAACACAATTGGCATATCACACAATGCCATTTGAAGGGAGTTTACTACCCTATGTTGGAAACCTTAGCACACTGCTCAAATTTTTTGTAGCAGACAACAATAGGATCACTGGAAGCATCCCCAGTACACTGGCTAAGCTTACTAGTCCCAGTACACATGAATTTCTCCTTGAAATATAGAGAATGTTGACCTTATCATGAAATAATAAAAATGGCATAATGCTAACTATTTTTAAACAGAGGACAGACACCGGTTTCATTTTTCATCAAGAAAGATAAGTCATACATTCTGTGATAAAGCGAATAGTGCCCAGCCTATTTGCGGCTTCTTTTCTTTCTTTCTTTCTTTTTTTCAGAAGCTGCACTGGTGTGGTGCTTCTACTAGAAAGGCAGGAAATAAATAGCTAATGCGTATGCGTCCAATCAGGTCTTGCCATCCGAGATTAGCTCCGAGATAACAACAGACCATGCACAACTTAAGGTAGAAAATCCTGATTATCTAAGAGGGAAATTCTTGAACCATTCATCACTTAGAACAATGGCGGACCTAAATTTCTAGTAGCCTATGGACGAATCCACAAGTGACTGTGACCGAAAAGATTAATGGGCAGACGAGGAACGACAACTTGTATTGAAGAACAGTAGTAACCTGCACCGCACGCATGGATCGGTGGAGGGCAGCAACCAACAGCCCAGCAGTAAGAGGCAAGCTAGGTTGAGATCCGCGACGGGCGATCCAATCCGATCTGGCTGCTCTAATCTAATCTAGATAGAATCTAATCTTAATCACGGAGAGTACGTGAGGCCGAGCAAATCAAGCTCCCGAGGAGGTAGGGAGGATCACTCACCGACGGGTAGGGGGAGCAGGCTGTGGCGGTGGGCGGTGACGGAGGAGGAGTCGAATCGATGGAGGCTTTGCTGCCTGCGTGCGCCGCTGGGGAAGAAGATTAATTTAATCAATCGTCTTTTCATTTTACCATCATCGCTGGCTATAGTAAACTAATGGGTCTCAAGGAGTATGGAGTAGTAACCAACTATTGCAGCCCACGGGCCGAGAGTCTGCCTGCTTTTCCTTTTCCTTGTATGACAAATGTTGGGTCTGTTTTCTTCTGAAGGCCCAACATACAAATGCCTTGCAGTCGAGCCTGGGCAGGGGCCCAGGGTTGCCAGCCCTTGAGCCCGCCACTGACTTAGGCCAGTCTTAATGCAAGATTTCACTTCTCAGTTTTTAAAATCATGAAATAGACAATGAAACATGTCTTCCTCTCAATGCATAGTTTCATCCCCCAGTTTCATGGGTTATTTTAACTTTTTTGATCCCACCGGTCCCACAGTTTCATGAAGCAACAAATAAGAAGCAATCCATGAAACTAAGGAAGACTCTCAGTGCGGGTTTCACCCGGTTTCCAATGTTTTGGAAACAACGCTCTATAGTTTCATCCCCATGAAACCTTTTTCCTCTCTCTACTTCTCGTTTCATGCAAAAACTATAAATCTGCTGACGTGACACCTCACTTAATGTGCATGAAACACTTCATGAAAGTTCATTGAGACTGGTCTTAAAATAGGGTGTTCTAGATGCAGAAAGTAATACAAACTTAGGACAACATGTACATGAAGTTCATAATTGACCATCGAACTATCATGAAGTTTGTATTTGAATATTCAACTAAAAAATTGAGTATCTTACACCTCCAACTATCAAAATCATATATTTTTGGTCATTTGATCTGGTTTTGTAGAAATCCAATGCCACGCTGATATCAAGGACTGAGTCAGCAGTCTACATTGCCTGTTAACAAATCCCGACGCCTCTCTCTCTCTCTTAGTTGCTCTGTCTGGTGACGTCGGCGGAGAGCATGGAGCTGAGGACGTCGTCGCCGTGGCGGGGGGGGGTGGGGATGGTGTTGTTCCGGGTGGTGCGGGCGGTGCCACAGGGCAGGGGCGCACCCGCTGCAGTGCTCCCGGTGGCGGCGAGACGGCGCCGGCAAGAAGAGGCCGACGGACAAGCGGCGGCAGGTACAGCGTCGAGCAGTCGCCGTCGCCGTCGCCGCTGCACCCGTACAGCCAGCCGAGGGCCGACTACTCCGATAGCGGCAGCAGCTACGGCGGCCTCGTCGCCAACTCCCGCGCCAAGGGCGGCGGCGCCCCGCGTAGCAACGAGACAGTAAGCCCTCTGCTCTGCTCAACTCTCCGCCATTGATAGCGCTTTCGCAAGCTTCATGACCTTGTTGCTATCACCAATGGCAGCCGACGAGGGGGTCGGCGGTGCCGCGGTTCGGCGACTGGAACTCGAACCCGGCGTCGGCGGACGGTTACACGCACATCTTCAACAAGGTGAGGGAGGAGAAGCAGACCGGCCATGCCGCCGGGAAGCCGGGGGCGGGGCTCGGCAAGGACGGCGCCGCCGGCCACGGCAACGCCGCCAAGCGACATCACGACGACGACGACTACGCCTTCACGGTGAGCCACTCCACCAACCAACCATACACATCTAGATCAAGATTGGTTCTTGAATTTCTTGTACATTTCTGATCTCATTTGAGCTTTGCATTGTTTTTTATCTTTGGTTCTTCATTGCAGAAATTCTCGTGCTTTGGATGGTGCAAATAGAGATGGATTAAGGCTGTTTCTTGTATTGTAAGAAAAGATTATATAGAAAATTTTTACATGACGTAAAGTTTAAAAAGGTGAGAATGAAAATCCAATATGTAGAATCAGGAAAGAACATGGTCGTATGCGCTATTAATCTGTGAAACTAGATTTCTAGTAGATTTGGATTTTTTTTTGTTTTTTGGATAGCTTATTATTGCTGAAGCTGGCAGTCTGCTGCAGAACTCCCTTAATCTGAAGACTGATGAATGGTCGCACGCACTATGATCCTCTGAAGTTCAGGAAGCAATCTGTTTTTTTTCTTCTGAATTTACTAAACAAAACAGTGTAAATTGAATTACTTGGCAGTTTGCATTATCATCATAAAAACGAAATGCACATACGGTGCGTACTGGATCAAGAACACTAGTATCAAAACCTAATCGGACGGCAAAGTGAGCGCAGCTAGTCCACCAGAATCCAACACGGATGTCGCATTTACCCTCGACAGCGAATCCGACCAGAATCTAACGCGGTCTGAGGTGAAGCGGCTGGCGCGGGATACGCCCGGCGTCGGCGGGGGCGCGCTCACGGCGCACCTAAGGCGCAGGTGCGCGAGAACCAGGCGCTGCTGCGCTCGACGCCGTGGTGAACCGCCTCCAGGCTACGCTCGACGCCAAGGACGTCGCGGCTGCGTCCCTACGTAGGGATCACGCTGCGCTCACCGATGGCAACGCACGGCTCGGGGCACGTCTCGACCGCGTCCTCGCGCCGCCCCCTAGGGCCGGCGGCGACGACGCCCTCAGCGCCATGCTCTCTGCCGACGTCACCAGACAGAGCAACTGACAGAGAAAGAGAGGCGTCAGGATTTGTTAACGAGTAATGCTCACTCATCATTTAGCCCTCGGTATCAGCGTGACATTGGATTCGTGAAACCAGATCGAATGATCGAAGATGCGTGGTTTTGATAGTTAGAATGTAGGATATCTAATTTTATAAACTTTTTTTAATTTAAAGCATATTATCACTAGATTAGTAAATTCTGCAAAAAAGGCAAGCCGAGAGGAGAAAAAAAATGTACCAGCATTACCGAATCCCAGTCCCCTGGTTACTGATCAGCAAGGGAGCATCACTCCGTTCCACTCCCGGAAACCAAAAACCTAGTCCTTACTACTCGGGGTAGTAGCCACCGTCACAGGCATTGTCGATGCGTGTGCTGATCGGCGAGGCATTGCCCATGCGTGCGCTGATCCGCCGATCAGCGCTGCAGTGCATATGCCGGCCGGCAGTGACGGATCTAGAAACGATCTTCATCTCAGGCTAACTGATATAAAAGTAAAATAATTCGTTATATTTAAAACAATGAGACTACAAAAGCAAAAGGAGGCTTACATGATAAAATAAAGTAGATCACCATTTGACTTCAAATCTTCACGATTTTGGTACCACGCTACCACTTATGCTGATATCCTCGGTACTACATTAAATTTTTAAAAATAAAATAATAATAAATAAAATTGACTAATGTAAGTTTACAATACGCACCGACTGTTACGTGACAAATTCATCTTTCGGTTTCTTAATCCTTGAAAGCGATTTAGAATTTTTTTAATCTTCAATAATCATATTATAATAGAAAGCTATTGATTACTCACCACGTTCTTAAGTTCATCTGAAATAGAAAGTGGTGCAGGTGCAAGGCCAGCCTTTTGTGCATAATCGTCCTGTACAAACACAAACACCAACCCTCAATAAATTATAATTAAACTGATCTTAAGTAGAAACTTCTTTGAATATAAAACATAAAAGCTGTATTCTGATAGTGCAAACCTCAGAGTTCAGCAAGACCCTTCTTGCTCTTACTTTCATCCTGTTGAAATAATATTGATAACGGTAAGACAACAATCACATGATTAGTTATTGTTATCATCAATCAATGAGTTATGTTACTGGACAAAACTAAAGTATACCAGCTCATTTTGTTCCTTTGGGGCTTTAAATTGCAACTTTGCAAGGGAGAAGGCTCACGGGGCCGCCGGGGGCAGGGGCGGGGGCCGGGGCCGAGGGCGGGGGCCGGGGCGGCGGCGGCTGCCGCGCGCCGCCGGGAGGGAAAGGCGGCTCACGGCCTCTGGAAGCACCGCCGCGCCTCCCCACCGTGGAGCTCGGCGACGGAACGGCAGCGGGAGGAGGAGCGGGGGCGGCGGCGGCGAGGTGGCGCGTGCGCGGGCTCGGGCGACGGGCGGCGCCGCGGCGGATCCTGCGGCCTACGGCTGCGGGCGAAGGCGCGGACGGGGCGCCGCGCGCGGGAGCAGCCGACTCCCGGGCGACGCCGCGGCTGAGGGTGACAGTGACTAGTGAGGACTGAGGAGCTAGGGTTTTCATTGGGCCAAATGGGCTATTTGGGCTGTAATTTTAAGAGAAGCTATTGGGTCATATGTAAATTTTTCGGGGCTATTGGGCGTATCGAGTTCCTCTTCATTTTTATACAGTAACCGGGCCTTGCCCCGGGCTACAGCCCAGGTAGCCCGGGGCCCAGATCCACCCCTGCCGGCAGGGAGCGTCCGGGCCGAGAGAAGGCAACAAAGCAGCACCTCATCCTTGCGACGGTGAAAAACGCCGCCCGCGCCACCGCCGGCCATGGCCAGCATCTTCATTGGCTTTCCCCTCCCTCGCGCGGTGTGGAGCGCCCCCGTCGCCGCCCGGTCGCCCGACACGCTGCGAACCCATAATGGTAGGAGTTACTAGTTGGGACTTAGGTGGCGAGAGGCGCATCAATGATAAAAGCACGTTGAGAATGACCAATAGATTCTTCAAAAGCAATTTTCAAATAAACTTATTTAGAGAATTTTTAAAAAGTTTAGAGAACAAAATAAAAAATTGATACGGTAGATTCTCAAAACTGAGTCTTTATTTTTTAACTAACCGGGACCCATCAACCGCTAGGGTATTTCTTTCCGGGGCACAGGCGACGCAGCGCGTAGCTGCAAAATTCATTTGTTACAGCGTGATTGTTGTTATCATGTGCCATAAGATCACTAAAGTAATTGTTGGAATACATAGAAGCTGAAAAAATAATGTAGCAAAATAAATAATTATTTAACTTATTATGTACAATATGAATTGACCTATGAAGTTGCAAAAAAAAATTCAGCAGGGAAGGCAGCGCTATGCGGCATGGCAGGCAGGGCGACAGGCGACTGGGTGGCAGGTGGCGCGGCACAGATCCATCTCTGTTTCTTTCGCGTGCACGTCGTGCTAAAATAATCCACGCGGTGTCGGGAGCTATTTTAGAGAACCATGAACTCTATTCTTAGTTTTGAGCATGAGATTCTGATTTACAATTTTAGAGATCTATATGAAGTCTCTATTGGAGCCACTTTTTCAAAGAAAATTCTTCAAAACAGAATTAGAAATTCATTTAGAGACACTGTTGGACATGCTCTTAGGCCCCTCATCTGTAATCACATGTCGGAGGACAATTGAGCATGTCCAAAGTGATTCTAAATGGATTTCTAAACTTGTTTTTAGGGATTTACTGATAAAAATGGCTCTAACAGATGCTCTATATGAATCTCTAAAAATATATAGATTCTCTAAAATACGATTCTCGTTCTCAAAATTGGGAATAGAAATATGGCTCTCTAAAATTTCTGATCGCGCTGCCGCCAACCTGAGGAATTGTTTTGGTGTGATAGCCTGGGCGCACGCGGGCGCGTGATTTTGCATCTCGTCTTCGCGTGAAGATATTGCGATTCATCACGCAATCTTTTTGTGCGTGGCGCGGCGGTGGATGGGCTCCCGACTTGGCTCCGGCGACGCGACAGACGAGCAACGCCGCCTCCGCGCCGCTCTCGGTTGCTTGACGGTGATGCGGCGGACGGGCTCTTGGCGCTGCTTCTAGACAGGCTCCCGGCGCTGCTCCCGGCGTGCTCCCGACGCTGCTCCCGACGCTGCCGTCAATCGAAGCAGAAAAGCACGCGTATTTGCGAGATTGACTTGCGCCCTGGGCAGAAAAGAACACAAGATTGACGGTGCGGTTGATGGGGCCCAATTAGTTATAAAAATAGATAGTAAGTTTTAAGAATTTGTCGTATCAATTTGTGATTTCATACTCTAAATTTTTAGAAATTCTCTATATGATCTTTTTAAAATTGTTTTTTGAGAACCTGTTGAGCATGCTTAAAAAAATTCTATAGGTAAAATTTTTATGGGCTAGTTTGGTTTGGTTTCAAATTATGCCCTACCAATTTATTGGTAATTTTCAATAATGTTTCTAGATGTTTGGATTGGTGCTAAATTTTACCAACACCATGCTAAATTGTACCAACTCCACCTCTTACGTAGTAGAAATTTTGCCCACCCAAAATTGGCAATGCCAAAAGTTACCTAAACTTTGGCACTACCAAAATCGGTAGGCACCAAACCAAACTAGCTTTATGTGTCCTTGGCGAGTTAAAAATCAATATAAAATATAAACTTCAATGAAAAAAATTAAAATTAATTTAAGTTTTCAAATATGAATTTTGACAGTGACTGATTTTATATAGGGCAAATGATAGGGACCATACAGTCGTCTGGTTCCAGAATTTTGAGTGAACAAAGAGCCTGCGAGACTTGTCAGCTGGGGTAAGCAAACTAGTAAAGGGACTTCCAGAGTTAGTATGGTCTACTAATGCTTTTAGGGGAGATTCCACCTGAAATACTACTAGTAGTTATTTGAGAAACTTTGTCAAACTTACGTAAGGTTTCAGAATTAGAGTGAACAAACTACGAGATTTGTCGGCTGGGTGAGCGAAGGATGGGTTCCTGCCATGCTAGTCCATTGTGAATTTGCGATCGTGCAGATGATTAGTGCATACTGACGCTGGAAGAAGATATCCCTTCTGAAATAGGAGGCTATTGGAGCGAGCAAGGACCCGTTTGGCAGCTCCAACTTTGAGATTCTTATCCTGTTGTGGAGCTAAGGTTATACAAACACTTTCGAGATTCTAAATAATATACAAAATAATATACAGTAGAGCTATCCAGGGTTTTCAAACCACAAAAACCATAAGGGTTTTCAAACCGCAAAAACCACCACAAGGGTTTTCAAACCGCAAAAACCACCGTGAAAACCATGGTTTTGAGTGTACCGCAAGGGTGCGAAAAGTTTTTTGGGTTTTCGGGCATACGGCAGGATGCGAAAAGATTTTTAGGTGTGACAACCGTGATTTTCGCGTGAAAACCGCCCTACCACCAAAAGTCGATATCCATATGCTACGCCTAAACGGTGAGCTAACACATCGCTACTAAAAAAATTACACTACAAGGGTGAAGAGTCGCGCACACAGCTCGTCAGCTGCACTCCACCCGTACCAAACGGCCCCTAATTTTGCAGGGAGTGTTACAGTTTCCATGAAAGACGCATAGTCCCAAATCCAATTTTGAGCAAATAATACGGTTCTGCTGCAATATAAGGAACAAACAAAACACTCTCTCCAAACGGGGCAAATAACTAGATTTATATTTCAGAAACTGGCACAACTGGTAAATGTTTGCGAGCTCACGTCATACTAGTGTGCGCATTGTGAAAACCTGACATTAAACATGGCAAATACATTATTGGTTTCCGAAGTCCTCGGATCCTGGCACTTAGAAGGAAATACTCGCCGAACTCCAGGACACCATGGACTAGAGGTACAGTCCCTGACTGCGGTAAGATCAACTTCCTTGTCGAGCACCAGACTCGTAGTTTCAAAACCGACCCACTTGATGATGATCCACGTTCCACGACTGCTGACCTGGGCATATGGTTGCAGCCTTACCTTCCCCCAGATATCGCAGCCAGAACTGCAGTTGTCCTGGCACGCAAATGTGAAAGCAGAAACAACTGGGTGGCTGTATTCTAGGAATAATCTGGCTTCACCTGTTCAGAAGTTGATGTGGCTTATGAACTGTGCTGAAAGACCTGTAGTTTTGTAATGTTGCTTTCAGACAGTTGACAAGACGGAGAACGGCCTGCATCTTTCAACTCTTATTGGCTGTTGAAGTCTCGAGTATTTCATCTGCTAACTGAAATTAAAGACTAATGATACTCATGACTTCAAAGACAGGTGAACAACTAGATTCTTCAAAATCTCCAACACTGCATCATGGAAGAGAAGGGGGGAATATTAAAATTAACAAATAAGCATCGTACTGTAAGTGGTTAAATAATTGAAAGCAATTTGTAGTCACCAAACTCACCCTGCCTTCAGCCAAAAACCCATCAAAACTGCAAATTCATGATCCAAACAAACATTCACATCTCCCATCTGATACCAAAGATAATGTGTGGGTTGGTGCAGGCAAACCGATGAGAGCAAGAAGGGACTAAAATGACATAAGGTTCTTTGGATAGATTAACCGCATATATGATATAATCAACAAAATTCAAGCAGTTCCATACAAAAACATGTTGCCTGCAAAAACAAGAATTATGATGTTAGGATGAGTTTTAGAAGAAGAGAAGCACAATATCCATATTCATGGCAATCTAGAATGTCAATCTTCAAGATATCATTGAATATTACCTTGACCAAGGATAAGGACTGAATCCTTGGAGATAGGCACAATGTCCTGAACCTTTTCACTTGTAAAGATTGCTTCAATAGCTGCAAGAAAACACAAGTTAAAAAACATGACAAAAAGAGAGTTATGATGTAAATGATAGATCATGGCCCGATAAAAAAAACAAACAAGCTCAGTACCTTAGTCAATGGGAAAAAAAAGGACTTCATACAATATGCTGGTTTTTTAAACCAATTACTTTGCAAGTAAAGTATTAGGAATTACATGATGAGGTTAAACATGCACATCTATGCCAACTGGGGAAAGTTTAACCAACAAATGAATGACTTAATAGGCAACACTACTCAGTTTTGGAGAGTAATGGCCTGGGATGACTTTATAATGTAGCGCAACAGGTCAACAAATTTGAAAAGAAAAATCAATTAACAAAATATGAAATCTACATGATAATTAGATATTCCTAGAAACTTGCCTATCAGCGCAGTTTCTGAAGATGCAATTGAGCTAATAATGAAATGATTGAAAATAGCAGGTAGGACAAATAAAGGCCTAAGGTACTTTTAAAAAAAGGGACCTACGGTACAAACCTGAGAGGTTAATGGTTAATTCTCTTTCTCCATTACCATGTCCGTTATCACTGTTGGGGGGTTCAACATCAAGTGCTGACATTATGTGTACAGAATGCCCACCATCCGAAACCCAAAAGATTTCTGTCTCTGCACAAACACTCTGAACACATTTATTAATGAAGTAAACCACCATGATGAAAAAACAACAAAGACAGGATGGAAAACTCACTTGTAGAGCTACTTGGGAAGACAGCAAACAGCTGCACTTTCATGGCATTATCCAAACAGTATGTGTGACTTCCACTATATCTCTTGCTAGTAGGTTCTGAGAACAATTCTTTGTTTTGAAGACTGAAGACATGTAACACTCCTGCTGAATCGAGGACCAAAAACTTGTCCTTGGAAAGAGGACGGATTGAAACAACTTTCACTACTTTTGTCACTTCCACGCCACCTTGTAAGTTATGATGATCCTCAGAACTACATGAGGAAAAGAAAGAATAATAGCTCCCTGAAGTCTGTTTTATTCTCAAAGTTGTCAGCTTACCTGAAAGAGTAATTTTGGACTAAATATTAGTTGATTTAGTGAAATGCAGCTGAAAAAGCAGTGCAATCAAAGAGTCTATACATGTTCATAGTAAAACTGACCAACTAATCCCAAAAGTAGCACCAATTCTACTGTAAGTTTGTTCTTAGTCAGGCCTGCCGATTGACACGACTGAAAGAAACCAAACATCAATCGGTAAGTATTACCTCAGAATACTATATAGCAATATGATTGGATTGTGTGGTCGAATCTAGAACAACCTCTGATAAAGGTGGTTTAACAAGTGGCTAGTAGTGCCAGAAAACTATAAGTTGAGTACACTATCTCTATCTCATCCTACATGTTAGAAATTCATGATCGCGGGTCTATACATAGTTGGGTTCCCCTTCTTTCCATGTTTTTTTTCATCGTTTTGTTGTAAAATTAGCATTGTGCCAACACATGGGCATAGACAAAAAAAATACAATGGTATAACTCTGCATGGACCTTCCTCCTCATGTACCCTCTAATAAATTTTTGTACAGATTCATAATTTTACAGTCCCTAGTAATTGGCCATGCAACTTATTTCTGCACCTACTAGTAACAAAAAGCACAAAAGTCAGAAATAAAATTATTATTCCTCATTTTTAACTCCATCAGAAGTTATTGATCAATCGATATCATTGTACAGATGATGATTTATAAGGAATAAGCTGGCAGATTGAATTACAAAGGTTGCAAAGAAAATCCAAATGGACTTTAACAATCAGATATGTTACAGTTAAAGAAAACATCAGCATGTTGCAGAGATAATTATTTAGCTTTATTAATCTTTCAGCCTTTACAATTATTAGCCTTAGATATAAATTAGTACACTCAAACAAATATTATCAATTTCTTAGAAAAACATTTTGCTCATGAAACCACCAATCAGAGAAAATTGGGGCCGAGAAAATATTATCAATCATTTGCTCATAAACCATCAATCATTTTGTTAATACTAATAGTACTATAACTATAATACCCAGCTCCATGTAGTTATGTGAAATTTGTAAGCCCGTAGTTTTCTGCTACGAAGGGCATGTACATGGAACTTTCCAAAAAAAACCACTACTACATATTGAAAGGAATTATCTATACATCCGTCGTCAAATTTATTCTTATAAATTTGTCAAATGTAAATACAGTACAATTATAGTGTAATTACACTGTAATTTATATAACTACAATGTAATTTGTCTGTAACTAGGATGTAACTTTAAAAAACCCGCGTTAGAGCAGCGCACTGCTCACATGAAAACAGAGCTCACGAGTACTTCCTTGAAACTGAAAAGGAAAAGATGCATGCATGCCATCAAACATCAAACGATCGAGGACATGTGTGACCGTGCAGTTTCGTTTGCTGCCTACACACGAGCAGCTGCTCTGAGCCCCACGAATGTCAAAAGAAACAAAAGCACACACGTATCTCGAGGTTAATTTGATGGTTGGAAAATCGACAAATTTCAAGGAAAAAATTTGTCAACAGATTTCTAGCAAAACTGTATTGAAAAATAGTTCCCAACTTTGCTCCTTGCGTTGGGGCAATTATTTTACCGAACCATGAGTTTAGTGGACATGGAAAATTCTTGTTTGCAATGAAAACGGAAAAAAATCGCAAATCAACTGAAGATATTTCCTGTTTTATCGGTACCTCCACCACAGCTGCTCTATCGTGATCCTAAGTGAACACTAATGCGTCGCCTACACGCAGAGTCGCAGACATAACAAAAACAACAACACTTAAGAAGATTAGAGCTACCTTATATTCCTGCACTTTTTTCTAAGTGCAATCAAATATTACCTAACCAAGTGTCATTCGCAAAGCTAGTTATCAACCTTTTTCACATTACAGCACTAGATAATCGAATAGAATCAAAGCTTCAAGGGAAGTTAAGGATACTCACGCTTGGAAACAGTTTCTCCTGTACCACCTCCCTCGCTACTGCCATGCCCAATTGGCACAATAAACCCATTCAGAATTCCATTCTTCTTGTGCAGGCTCTTCCTTACTGCTGCTCCTGCTCCCTCCTTCCTCCCCTGCCTCTCTTTCCCACTCTTCATCAAGCCTTGTAACGGGAAAACGCGCAAACCACCAGCCTCTCCGAGGAGCAGCCTCCCCATGGCAATCTCCATGGAGTACGCCGGCCGCGACGGCTCAAGCTCGATGACTGCGCACTTGTGCAGCTCCACCGTGCGCCCGTCCGCAGCCATCCCTGGGGCTAACACCCAGATCTGTCCGGAGGAGAGGGACAGCAGAGCCACGGCGTTGACCCCACCGGCGAGGCGGACGCCAAGGCCGAACGGGAGGCCGTGCAGCGGCAGACCGGAGGCCGAGGCCTGGCGCTTGAAGGAGAGCGAGACGGGTGAGAAGCGGCCGGAGGCGAACGAGTAGGCGCGGAGGTGGACATCGGGGGAGGAGGGGGACGGGTGCGCGGAGAGGAAGAGGAGGTGGGAGGAGGGCAGCAGGAGCACGAAGCAGGCGGCGGCGGCGAGCGGGGAGGGGACAGGGGTGGGCGCGGGAAGCGAGGCGGCGGGGCCAGGGGCGGGCAGGGAGGGGAAGAGGCGCGCGGAGGAGTCCGGGAAGAGGAGCGCGAGCGCGCGGGAGGGGAAGGGCGCGGCGCGAGGAGGAGCGAGGCGGGGGCGAGGTCGCGGGTGGGAGAGGGAGGCGCTGGGCGCTGAGAGGAGGGTGAGGCGGCTGCGGAGGCGGGGGTGGCTGGTGCGGCGGCGGAGGCGGCATGACCACCGCCGGTGTTTTTTCTGGGGGGTGGGGATTCGGGCAAGGGATCGTGCCGGCCGGCCTGCCTGCCGGGGCAATTGGTTCGACCTGTACAACCTTCCTACACTACTTCGAGTTCGAGTACGTATCAGACCAAGTTACGCTTATGTACGTCCTTTTTTCTTTTTTATAGCATACTCAACAACAGTGTCACTAAAACCAATTTTTAAATGAAATAAAAAAAATAATATAACAGATTCTTAAAATTGATTCTTTATTTTATAACTAACTGGACACTATCACCGTCAAGGTATCAATCTCGCGTCGCTTTTTCCCGAGGCGCGACATTGAGGGAGAACCTGCGTATGTGCGTCTACTTGAGGGAGATCCTCTGAAAATTGATCAGGTTATTGAACTGACGCGCACCGTTCATGCGAAAGATATCAAAATTGGAATGTCAGACTAGTTGATCTGCGTAAATAATTTGATCACAGTTTTGTTTCTTCTCCATCTTGTAGTCAGCTCTCACCGGTGAATCCCTTCCTGTCACCAAAAGAACCGGCGACCTACTCTTCACTATCTCACTAGGCTTAACATGCAAGCATGGTGAGATTGAAGCTGTTGTCATTGCAACTAAGATATCACTCTTTCTTTGGCAAGGCAGCATCTAATGGACTCCACTGAGGTTGCTGGGCATTTTCAGAAGGTGATTCATCAATCTTCAGACTGTAACAAGATTATAAGAACCTCATGATGTAAGCTGTTTCTAACAACTAAATTTTCAGGTTCTTACCTCCATAGGCAACTTCTGTATCTGCTCAATTGCCATTGGTGTGATTGTTGAGGTTATAATCATGTTTCCAATCCAGCACCGGTCATACCGAGATGTGATCAACAATGTGCTTGTTCTTCTGATTGGAGGGATACCGATACCGATCGTAATGCTACTGTTCTGTCAGTCATACTTGCAATAGGTTCTCATCACTTGTCTCAACAGGTGTGGCAAGATATTGTTGTGCTGTTTCTGTAATTAACAGACATTATATCACATATCATTACTAAAAAAATTGGCATGGTGTTATCACTAAAAGGATGACAGCCATAGAGGAAATGGCAGGAATGGATGTTCTCTGCTGTGACAAAACTGGAATTCTCACTCTCAACCATCTCACTGTTGACAAAAACCTAATTGAGGAAGAAAATTTTAATAAAAAGATGTAGCATATCGAATTCATAATTATTGACTAGCTATGCAACTTATGATCCATCCTCGAGTAATTGCAGGTTTTCAGCAGAGAAATGGACAGGGCAGTAGCAGGCGTAGTGGTTGGCACAGGCCTTGGCGCGGCAGCAGCATGCGTGGGCGGCGGCAGCAGCAGGCGCATGTACCACGTTGCAGGCACGCGGCAAGGCCTGGCCGCCGCTCCGCCACCCAGAATTCTCGTGTGCGTTTAGAGATTTATACGAAGTCTCTGTTGAAGTCATTTTTTAGAAAAATTCTCAAAAACAGATTTATACATTTATTTAAAGACACCGTTGGACATGCACCTAGAAAAAATATACATACGTGACAACGGGTAAAATTATTTTTTCTAATGATATAACAGCTATTAGAAGCTAAGCAATAAATTAAAATATTATGATCGTTATACACTATAATTGAAAAAGTTAATTAAAATCCTTTCTTAGTTTTAGGCCGAAAGCTCATTCATTTCTTTCTTTTCAGCCTCAGCCTATTCCGTTGCTTCCTGTCTTTCTTCGCTCGGCCTGCCTCTCTTTGACCTAGCCCACAAGTGAAGTCGCAAGCCCAACTAGCACAATCAGCTGCCTCCTCTCGTTACCAAGCCAGACTCACACGCTATAGTAGTGTCTTCAACCTCTGGACGATAGTCATGTGCTCGTACGATGCCAGAGCCGATCCTCCCCATCAAGTCCGACCGAATCTTTGTCAATCTTTCAAAATTAGTTGAGGGCTTTTGATCGACTCGATCTTCTCTTTCGTTTCCCCAAAATTGAAGCGAATCCACATCCAAATCGTCCAAGCCCAATTCCGCAAAACTCGGGATAAAAACAACAAGGGAAGCTCGTCGGTTAGCCATCATTGGTAGTGGGGAATCAATTTTTGCAATCAATTGGAGAAGAAAACGCATGGGGAGGCAGATCGACATGGCAACGATACTAGGGTTCAGGCGGGAGAGAAGAATGGACGGCGGCTAGAGGCGCCCGTAGGGCGAAGCAGGCCGAGACAAGCGACGGCTGGGCCAAGCCCAAGCACAGCCAAGCCTAGGACGAAGGAGAGGGAGCAAGCCGAGGCGAGGAGGAAAAAGTGAGGAGTAAAAAAGGATTCTCATCATAATCGTGTTCAACGGTAAAAGGTTCCTGAGGACTATCCTCTCTAACGAGCATAATTTGACCCATCAAGAGGCTCAATGAGTCTGATGTGACCAAAAGCTGGAAATTATGAAGAAAAAAAATCCGTAAGTATACGATGCAATTTATTTGCGTTGGCTCAATTAATTACATACATATACTTAAATGAAATAATTAAGAAACATGAACATAAATAAAATTTACATGAATTTATAATCAACCTTGGATAGAAAATAAATACATATCATAAAATAATTAGCTATAATTAAATTAATAAGTAGGCATAAAAATTTACATAATTTTTCAACATTTTTAAGCAATTAAAATGGTACTAATGCTATTTCGACAAAAGACCTCATTGGACCCCGCCTGCTTGGTAAGGCATTCACGTGCGCAACCCGTGAAGCACATGCGGCCTAGCGGTGTTGTGGCCCGGGGATGAAGGTCGTCCCGACGCGGGATCGATCCGAACATTTGTTTTGATGGATTGCTCGGATCGGTTTCTAATCCATCAAAACCGTTGGTGCCCAAAAATCCTAACCCTAGTTTCACTTTTTTCTCTCCCGATCCCCTTTATTATCCTGAAATGGCGACAGCGATGGTGGTTTTCAGTGAAGCGACGGTGACGAGGCGCTCGTGTGCGGGGAGCTAAGGCCGCCGTTTCCCCTCCACTCTCTTCTCCCCACCGGCGACGCCGTTCCCTCTCTGTCGCTCCCCTACCCCTACTTGCATTGTCGCTCCCCCCTCCACCGGCACTCTCCCTCTCCCCATTGTCGGCCCCTTTCCTCCTTGTCGGGATGCCACCGTCGCCCTGGTCCTCACCATATTAGGCTTGAGACCTGCTGGATCTGGTCTTGGGAGGCGGTGGCCGGCGACGATGGTGCTGAGCCATCGGTGGCGATCACTCCGTGCCTCCTCCTCCCCGGATTTGGCTTTGAGAGGCGGTGACGGTAGCTCGAAGGAGGCGGTGGCAGCGACTGAAGCTCGACGACGACAAACTCATGCCGCTTGTGTCTTCAACGATGTACGATGACAGCGCGAAGCCGATTGGGAGCGCACGCGATGAATCATGCCATGTGCCACCGAAGATCGAAACCGATGAGACCATGACTTCGGTGGCTGGATTTTTGTTTGATTTGGGTTTTTTGTTTGTCGTTTTTCAATTCTTGCATTTGGATCTAATTCAAGGAAATTTTGTAACCAATATTTGTATGTTGTATATGCAAGTTCTCCTTGCGTAACACAAATTGGTTTATATTTTTGTGTGTTGTTTGATGTGGACTCAGGATGGTTTTTGTGTGATGGACTCGAAATATTGCGGACAAAAAAATTAGCGTGTATAAAACGAATTGACGGACAAAAAAATTGGTAACTAACAAAAAGTTGCAAATTGTTTAAGTAGTTAAGATAAACTTGCGTAAGTCCTAGGTAGAGTAAATGACCGATTAGGATTTAGGAATAGAGTAGCGAATTTGCTGAAAATGTATAGAGTAGTGTTTTATATCCGACTCAACCATCTGACTTATATACGATCGTGTCGAACCAACCAATCATCGTAGTGTTCATTATCATTATGTGGGCTCAATCAAAAACAAAGTTTATATGTGTCATAGGTGGAACGGACAGGCAGGGTCGTACATATAGTCATTCTGTTAGGAATATGATACTCATACTACCTCCGTTTACTTTTTATTTTTTAAGATATGTTTATCATTCGTTTTGTTTAAAAGTTTTATATAAATATAAAAAGTGTATGTTATGTTAAAAGTATCTTTGATAAAATAAATAATCATTATATAACTTTTAATAAGATAAATAGTCGAAGTATGTCGAAAGTCAATGATATTATTTATTAAAAACTAGAATATATATTTATTTTTTGAGACAGGAACTAAATAGGAGATGATTGATAAGTATTTAGGACGATGACACCGGTACGGAGTCAGCAGATGTTAAATCTTGCACAATGTAGAATAAAGAAAAAGTGGTTTTTAAGGCACATGCGTACACATGTGAACGTGTCTTCTAACACACTTAGGGGCTGTTTGGTTTAGGGACTAAACCAATTAGTCCTATCACTTTAGATCCTTTTAGTGTCTAAAATCTCAAACAGGAGAGATTAAAAGAGACTAAACTAGTATTAGTCCATTAGTCCCTAATGGAGATACTTATTGGGACTAAAAACATATTTTTCACTAGATGCCCTCCGTATAGCGCCGTTGCAAATCCCCAGTCTCTCTTCGCCCTGCGCCGAAGCCGTTCCCGCGGCTCGCGCCCAACGCCCTGAGCCGCCGCCGCTCCAGCGGCCCGCGCCGGAGCCGCTCCCACGGTCCGCGCCCCGCGCCCCGAGCCACCGCTATTCTCGTGGCCTGCGCCGCCACCGCTCCAGCTCCGACGCCCCATGCCGCCACCGCTCCCGTTCCTGCGCCCGCGCCCCGAGCCGCCGCCGCTCCCGCGGCCTACGCCGCCGCCTCTCCAGCTCCCGCGCCCCGCGTCGCCGCCGCTCCACCTCCCGCGCCCTGAGTCGCCGCCGCTCGATCTGTTGTTGTTTTTCGATCTGTTGTTGTTTGTTGATTTTGTTGGGGGAATGGATGAATGAGTAAAATGGTCTTTGTACACTGCAATTAACCACCTTTAGTCCCTTTTAGTCCCTGCAACCAAACAGAAAGGGACTAAAATTTTTAGTTCAGGGACTAATCTTTAGTCCATTGACTAAAATACCAAACAGAGCCTTAAAAGAAACACAGGCTAGCAACAAATCCGAGTCATATCAAAATGCCAAAAAACGAATACACCATAGTTTATTTTGAATTGATTGACTTGGCGTGTTGGACTTTTTTGTTTTAATAAAATTTTAGAAACACTAGCTAAATGCATGTGCTGGATTGACAATGCCTTTAAATAAAAGTAGAGCAAATTGCATTGGTAACATCTAAATTTATCGGGTGGATGAAGTCTAGTATATAAACTTATAAAATATTTATTTTGATGTGCAAACTAAATCTAGTATGGTGAACTAATAACAAAATAGCTTGGCAAAGCTAATTTTATCAAATTGACAGTGACGTGACATGCACACGCGTAATATGTGTATGCATAATATTATGTTATATTTGTAACTTGATCTCTACTTTATTTTTTATCATTTTAATGATAAATTTTATATCTTTCGAACCCTGGTATTATTGCTCATTACTCAGTTTTTCATATCTTTCTATACAATTATTATGACTTATTTTATCCTTTTATTGAATATATGCATGTCTACGTAGCAAACTTATCATATATATGTTTACATTGTATATATATTTATGTACAGAGATAGCGGCTCTTGTTTTTAGCTTTTTTTTTAACCGAACAACCTTTTTTCCCTGCCTGTATATTTTGTCTTTTAAGGAAAGACATTATCAAACACAAAATATGTAGGGGAATGGCATGGCGCCTTAGCTTGTCTTAGGTTTTTAAGATAATCTTTTTGGATTTTATGGTTTCTATTCTGATGGCTTTTAAATATCAGGTTCAAGAGTGGAGTCGCAACTTATTGTACGTAAGCCAAAAAAAGGCTACTCAAAACTAACTTTTGATTTAATCTTCACCTGAAATTTCATGTGAATAGTAAGAAAACACTATTTACGTAAAATTTGTCTTTTTTTCGTTTTTTCACATGAATTTAAATTTGGATGGTATGTATGTATTTCATGCTTATATCTATCTTAATATTTTTATTCATAAATTTAAAGTGAAATTTTATATATAATTTTTACGGGTTTTCACATGATATTTTTCCTATAAGCTGACTATGACTGGTAATAAGCTGGCTGGTAAGCCCAAAGAAAGAGGCCCTTAGTAAATTGCAAGATTACATCGGTAAAAAGATAACAACGGTGTCACATTGACATGAATCCATTTGATGCTATTCCCTATTTTCTACTCGACGCAAAAGAAACCTCATGGAAGTATGCAACGGACTGGAATTAAAACAAGCCCTATAGAAATCGACGGAGGGGTACGTCGAAAGCCCAAAGCTTATTGGAATTTTGGACCTTGGTGTAATTATCATTTCGCCCAGAATATATTAGTAAGCACTAAACAATTACTAAAGTAACGCAGCACCGAATAAAATCAACGGAGCTAATATTGTCTATTGCCTTTGATATGCTAGTGAATCAAAACATCTATAAATTACTTTCCCAGCGGACTCAATTAGTTAATGTACAATACTCATTGTTCGCACTGGAACGGAGGAACGATTAGTTAATCAGTCGGATGCCGTCTCCATGCACCCTCGAAAAGGAATGCCGCAGCTTGCAGTTGCAACCATGTCTTCTCCTTGGCGGAAGACATGAGGATCAAGCCATATCATCCTCCTAAACAATATTCCTTCTATTCTTTGCTTGTCACCGAAGCCTCAGTCCGCAATTGCAGGACAAAAGATACAACTACTGTACAACTTGCATGGGCTGCACATCATAGGAGCCCCTCGAGCACAAGCACAATGAATCTATAAGAAACCACCTTGGTATCCCTTTGCTGACACCTTGTAATGTTGTTTGAAAGATTGAATCAGGTCCCGCAAATGTAGACCCTTCGAGTGACACCGCCGTCTTCGGCTGTGCTCTGTTTTACGCACGCATCATCATTGTTCACAAGGCACTGTGTGTGTACTTTTATGATCAGCAAAGCCTTCTCGCATCTGATAGGCGTTTATACATCGTATTTCACATAAGAGTCGCACCAGGAAGAGAGGAGGTTGCATCTGCTGTTTGCAATGCAGCAGGCACAAACGGAATTGGTGCCTGCTGTGGTTCATTGATGAAGCCCAGAACTCTCAAAATCTGTCTGCATTTGCAGAAATCATGACAAAAGGCATGTTAAGAATATGAATAGGTGAGACACGTGACACTTTGGAATCTTTTTGCAGAATATCATGTATCAACGCACCACTGATCAAAGACCCACTAGGACCCAATGAAACAGATTAATAATAATTAATAGACAAAAATCAACAGGGGCACGGACCGCACAATTTTAAACATTTCTTCTCCGCTTAAAACTTCACCACAATGAGATGGGAAGTAAAAGCAGCAGGAACTAGAGTAATGACTATACCTTACTGTAATTTTTGTTTAGACTTTGAATGATTGTTTACAAAGAAAAATAGGCGTCATACATATTCTTGAGTCCTTAAACCACAGAAATAGGTTTATATGCATAAAAAATCACAAACTCCAAAAGAAAATCAAGGAGATGACTTGAAAACTTGAAGTTACAGGATATCTAACACGGAACTGAATCGCCGCACATCAAATTTCAATTGAAGGGTGACTAATGATAGATGAATGCTCTCCACAGAATACAACATAACATGAACACCAATTCACTTAGCTAATATATTTAAGACTAATTTATGTGTAGGGGTTGATCATAGTTTACTTATAAAATCATTTGCTATAGTTGTAGTTTTGTGAAATATCCAGCTAAACTGTAACAAAGTTATCCGTTTTGACCAAATAATTGCAGTTTTGTGAAATTTACTCATACATAAAACAAGGTGATAAATAGTAGAGAAGTGGGTGCTCCGCTAGTATTTGTGTCAACTAGTCGTTTTTGGTGAATCAGACTGTCGTTTTTGGTGAATCAGTCTGCTGTTGTTAACTGTCTGCTGAAGTATTTTCTGCCCATAAAATCAAAAAAGTAAATTAAAACTGAGCAAGCTGTTAAGAGACTAATAACATTACTGGGAAAGTACCTGGGCAAGATGCTGTGCATGTTCCGCTGATTAACAAAGGAACAAAGAGGAGTTCGCAGACTGGGGTACTTATTCAAAGCAATTTCGAGCTGGGGTGGAGGCAACTAAAAGTAGCATTGTGAAGCCATGTCAGTACAGTAGTATATTGGATATCAAGGAGTGCATATTTTTTATAACATACGTGCAAGAATGCATTCAGTAATTTAACACTGTACCTGCAAAATAACATCAAACGAGCGTGGCTGAGTCTGATATGCCAATTTTAAGAACCCAACCCATAGCTTTGGCATTTTCCATATCTGCAGCATGAAAAGTAACACGAAGCTTAAGAACAGCAGATAAAGAACTACTCAAAGAACATTGCAAACAAAAGAACTACTCAAACAAGTTCCATCCTATTTTTTCGGCAAAACAAACAGGATAACAATTCAAATTGTGACAGATGAAAATGTTAGCATTATCACTGATCTGTCGAGGCAATGATAAGTTTGTGTTTCATACACATGATTAGTGTACAGGAAGCATGACTAAACTACAGATGTTTAGTTACAACACTTAAGGCCACCCTATGTAACTAGCTAGTTTATACTCCCTCCGGTTAAAAGTATTTGATGTTTAGGACAATATTCAGCCAAACATTTAAAATTCCAACCATCAATGTTTCTTCAAACGCTTAGTTTTAAAAAAAAGGAAATATGTAGATTTGCCTCGAAAAGTACTATCATAATAATTAATATCATAAACTTATTAGAGTTTATAAACTTATTCTAATATAAAATTGATTGTCAGAAACTCAGAACATTAACAGTTTGACCAAATCTTGTCCTAAACTTCAAATATTAGATATAGCACAGATAAGTATCCAAGATATTGCAGATAAGTGAATGGTTAATTAGTAGCTGGCAAAGAAAATCAAACAAATAATGTACCATAACGAACCTGCTTATTGACAAGCCTGGAGAGTATTTCCATGACAAAATCAACCTGAAGAAACAAATAATGATCAGAAGACTGAAAACATTTTAAGGTTTTCACGTGGTTTTGCCTAAAGAGATTTATTTGGAATATTAATTAAAATATAAATTGACAAGAAAAGGTTGTCTCAATATGCAAACAATATCATGGAAAACGTACTTTATTACATCTTACTGATAGGCAATAATATTCATAAATACTAAAATGATATGAAAAGTGTTAAGCAAATAACCTTCCAACTTATAACAAGATATATAAATTGCACATAAATTAGCATGAAAATCACTGTACCAAAGCTGGGAAAGCATCAAGTGCTTGGATGACTGTTCTCATAAAAAGAAGTGGAATTGGTACATTGTCAACCTACATAACAATCCAAACAGTTAATCAAAAAGAAGAATATGTAAAAAAAGGGGTAAACAATAACAGCAGTCAAGTTAGTACCAATTTATTCAGTGACTTCTCCAAAACTTGCTGAGTAAATACCGTGCGCTGTTCAAAGCAAGATGTGCAAGCATCAGTGACCTGAAAATATTTTCATTTCCATCAGAAATGATAAAAAAAGTTCATGGCAACCAAGAAAAAGGATATCTACTACACAGGTGCACATTATGGCATATGTGTGTCTCTGTCTCAGTACAAAATCCATCAAGACATCCAGTTTGTGCACTGCGCACTAATTTATGCTGTAGAGATGTTGGAATATATTGAGTACATCAACATAACCAATAGCTCACCTTCTTCAGGGCAACTTTATCCTTTTCAGGATTAATATCATGAATGGCAATAAGAACTTCAGCAGGGGTTAAAGCCGGACCAGTATGAGCAGATCCCTGTCAAAAGGAAATTTACTTAAACTCAATCCAAGAAAATTTTTATACCCCAATAAAAATTAACTTACAAAATGCATCGTTAATAACAAACATTGACATGGTTGTTTCCAGTCAATACAAATATTAAATCATTTTCGCATGAATATGCAGGTAATTCACAATCACTGTGCCAAATGTGCCACAAGAATCAAGATAATTAGATAACTCGCTATCCTTCTATACAAGCATTTGAATTGGTAAAATTCTTCCCTCAACAGTTAAATGAGATGCTATGATTAATTGTCACCAACTATGATGATCTCAATATATTCCATAGGTGCAATTCTACTCAACTGAACCATTACATAATCCTGTAAGATATATGTAATATCTATTAACTGAATGTTGAATAAGGACAAATAAGTTCACCTGCAATATCCGAGCAAGTGCATCTTGGAATCTATCAGGTGGGAGATCAACTAGTCTTGGAAATATGGGCAGCACCTGGGACCAGTGTAATACAATCAAGTCAATATGTGCAGCTAAATACAACCGTATCATGAAGAGGAAAATGTAAGTTCACAATCATGAGAAGCATACAGTACTTGCTAGACATAAACAAATGATTTTGAGAAGAATAGATTATAAACAAAAGGATAACATACAATATATTCCAAAATCCAATATAATAACTTCAAAATGATTTTTCACACGTATTTATCATCGATGCAAATATTTTTGCTTTCCAGATTGATGTTTTACTCCAAAATAAATTCAAAACTATTTCAAGTTGGTACCCTACAGATTATTCTTAGTCTATGGTCTGATAAAGCATCCACAAAGTACAAACTGAGTACCTATGAGTCACCAGAAATGAAGTCTTAATCAATACTTAGACCTTCAGTGCATCAGCTAGAATTATACTTACTTGGACTTGAACAGATTATCACAAATATGATAGCAGAAATTAAATATCAAGTTCCTCAATAATATTTTTTTTAACCCTCGGCTAGAAATATTCTACTCCCTCTGTTCCAAAATATAGCAATTTCTAGCATTCAAAATTTGTCCCAAAACATAGCTACTTCTCCACCTACTCCCTCCACTCAACCAATCACAACTATTCCTCAATCAAATCCACCTACTTTCTTAATCTCTGCGCAAAACCTCAAAAGTGCTTATATTTTGGGACAGGGGGAGTAGTGAATATAGTAGATAACAAGCTAGCATACAAGGAGAGAAATACAAACTGCACACTGCATGATCTGAATTAAGTGTGACATGCCACCAGACAATTTCTAAGTGCCACTGCATAGCGACTAATTAGCTATAATCACCTGCCAGATCACACAAAACAAGAATATCCTGACGACTCAATCCAGATTGCACAAGGCATGCATCCTTCAAACATTACCATGGCAAGGCAGGTATTTCTATTTCTCAGATAACAGGCAACTAGATAGTTAGAAGATGCGTAAACAAAATAAAAGAGACCACTACCTCTTCCTTTGGAAATGAAGATAACAACGGAATGAGAATAGATGCATCCTGCCAGAGAAAATTACAAGATTCAGCAAAACCACCAAGTAACCGATACTACTAAAAGGACAAACAAAACAGTTTGCAGTATGATGATACACAGCATAGAGCAGGCAGAAATTCTTCAAACCTTCAGCTTGGTTTCATATAGATGTTTAACTGCCGCAACGAGTTCGGCTGAAGGAGTTGAATCTTCTGTCAGAGTTTGCAATATCTTTAAGAAGAGAAGATAATGAGTATAAGGAATATCCATGCTTCAATAATGCATAATGATAAGTCAAGAGAAAAGATGGTAATACCAAGGTAACAAGTTCTTCACTGCCTTCAGGTGGATTATGAATAATAGCCAGCATCTCAGAACATGAGGATCCCAGATTTCTTACAAGGTTGGGAATATGCCAATGGATACACTGCATAATATTGCAACATAATGAGCAGACAGTGGTTGTGATCCAATAGTCAAAATTCAGAACTTTAGAAGTAGCAGAAAGCAAGTTAAAAGTAGAACCTGCTTGACAACTTTTGGAGACCTTCCATAAACATTGAACAGTTGTTGAAGAAGAATGGGCCTCTGGAAGAAGGGAAATGGTTTTACTACCTCTGGCAGAAAAAGAAAAAAAAAACAGAACAGAACAAGCTAACACTGTTTTCATCTACAGACCTTCGTGCAAAGTGCAAAGAACAATGAAGTATGGCGTTTGGCCTCAGATACAGATACTGCTGATTGTTTAGGTGAAATCAAATCGGTCTTATTGCATGTACTTTCAGAAGGTTCAGCATCTGAAATATGGGAGCCACTAACCGAAGTTTCCTGGCTGCCTGCCTCAAACTGCTTTCAGAAAAAAAGAACTTCAATATCAGTCAAATGTTCAACAAAATGCAGCGTGTATGTCAAAACTTAAGACATTTCAATGGCATCTGAAGAAAATTAGGACATTTGATCTCTTGTATCATTGAGAGAGTCAAACTGCAGTGGAAAATTGAAAGAAGGATAGGGGAAATTTTGATTAGGAGGTGATACTAAAAGTCAACTAAACTAACTACCCAACAGGCATTTCACCTAGAAGCTAGAATAAATAGATAGAACAATACAAAATCCCTAAAGTATGGGTAAACATCCAAGCAACATGCTCAAAGCCATATCAAATATACAGGTGTCTTTCTCACTCAGCTTATATCACCAGAACTTTAAACCAATAGTTACCAGATCTTTTTTGGGGGGGTTATAGATAGCTCATTCCCATGTATCTACAAATTATTTGGGGGTTTTTAAAGAACTTCAACACATGGTTTCCCTGCAGTTTAGTAAGTTGGGCAAATGCTTGAACATGAATTGACATCAAATGTGAAAAGGTGTTTACTTATTTTGATACACTGCAACGAAAAATACTGATGTTGACTTATCACACTAGAGTTCAAGTGTGGACAACACAATATTTTGGATGGCAAAGTAACCATTCCCGTCCATAATACAAATACAAACGGAATAGACTATCGTTAAGGAGAAAATATATAGGTATCAATCATACATTGCATTTGCTACTGTTGAGTTCAGCAATAGCACAATTCGGATGGCACATCTGTTCTCACTCCTAGTTGAGTCTGAGTGCATGATAAAGCACCAAGCATAACAAGGAAAATCATCAACAATTACCTCAGGTGAAGATTCTTTTGAGGATGTGAAATTAATGTCTGTCTCCACACCATGTTTATTAGCAATTGCCAAAAGACTGTCGGTGGCAAACTGCTCAACTCTTTCTGATGCGTATGTTAGTTCATAGAGTTTTTTTGTAACCTATCAAACATACAAGGATTAGCATTACAAAACCTGCACTAAATAAAAAATGGCAAATTAATAGAACATAAGCATAGAGTCAATGATGCTACACACCAATCTAACTGCCTTTCCCCTGACTTCATCTTGAGAGTGAATGGCACACTGCAAATTCATAATACAGGAAACAGGATAAGTGAACATAGACGCATAGTAAACTCATATCAACATTGTCCTTAATTGACAAAATTATACTGGTACACATTTCAGCCACAAATATGTTAAATCTTGGATTAAATGGGGTGTGTGCAACAGAAATACAGACAAAAGTAACTTCCATATACACATCACCAAAATGCTTCTAGTAAACAAAAAGCAGAAGCAGGTTAATCTTACCCTTTTCGTTACATTAGAATGTGAAAAGACGTCAAAAAATGTAATCAGTCAAAATGATTTATGGTATTCTACCAGTTAAAAAGGAAAAGATAATGCAAACCTTCAGAGCAATATCCAAGCAAGCTTGTCGAAGTGGAGGCCGTGATAAGATAAGACTCCACACGGTTCCAAGGCCTTGTGTGACACGATCACCATCACTGTCCTTTGTTTGCTGGCTGTTGCCTTGTGACACACAAATATCCTCCAGTAATTTAAGCATAGACTCAGGCAAGTACGGTGCATCACACAGAAATTTGCTAAAAGATTTGTCTGAAGCAGGTAGCGAGTGAATCAAGGACCTTGCCTAAGAGCGAAAGAATGAACAGATATTAGTACCACCCAAATTTCAACCTTCAGAGAGAATACAAAACAAATATCAAAATAAAGTTTTATTGCTTACAAGTGATATAAAGAAGTTCTCATAATTTTTGGAAGTAGGTGTGGTGCCTTCTGGTGAATCAGCAACATTCACACTGTGCAGCTGATACAACACATGCATTGCCAGTTCATGACCCTGTAAATCACATGCTTCAGAAGTTAAGAGTTTTGCAATGATTGTTACTAAGCACCTAACATGTGGTGTCATGAATCGTGATGACATTCAGGGGCTCAAATTTGCATATGAAAATTACATCTAGAAACAAGACAAGCTGAGCAAACTCTCCACAGTTAAAATTTGTGTCTCTGCCTCTCTGATCGAGGTTGTTTAACCAGCACAAGGTCAACCTGAAGGAAGCTTGGATTAGCTCAAGCCCACTACAGAGAGTCCACCAAAGCCAGAATCACTAGAACAGTTGAGAACCCTAGACAAACACAACAGCTGCCAAAAGATATAGCTCAAATAGGATAGAATGGGCAAGAATGAGGTTAGCTACACATCATGCATATTCAAGCAAATCAAGCTCAGACACCTCGAAATAGATTTAAGCATAATGTTTTGCTCAGGGTAAAGTCCTTCTGAAATTTGGTTCCACGACAAGTTCAGTCCAAGCCAAAAAAATTGAGCTAATCCCAGATTTCTTTCTTAACTTATATCTGACAAAATAGAATGATCTAAACTCATATTACAATCATAAAAAGTATCAAAATTTTAAATTCTAAAGGACCTAAACCCAAACCAAATCCAATTCTTTTATCCAGGTTTTCTTATCCTAGCAAATTTGATCGATTGAACACTGGATGCTAACCGCCTCTGATACAACACTAAAGGCAACACTACTAAACGCAAAGATTAGAAGTAGCATGCAATCAGTAAAGTACCTGATCATGATAATGATATATAATGTGTCTCTGAATCAAATCCATAATATTGTCATCAGCAGCACTCTGGAATAACAGAAACCTGGTGTGAGAACAAAATATATTGTGGTATTTCCAGAACACTAGCAAAGTTAGCTCGGGGATTAAAATTACTAAACATATATGTCATAGAGAAGAAACAAGTAAAAATATGTCAGGCCAATAAATATTACAGCACCAAAAGTATACCTGGGCAATCAAATGAGCAAGGAGGGAAAATCTTGTGTTAAGGCTGTTTTTCTTGTAATCGTCGATTATCCGTCTAATTGCTAATTTGTGCAAGAAGATTTTCTCATCATCGCTTAATTCCAGATGAGATGGAAGAACTGGCAAGTCATGATTAGTAGTATCCTCTGGTGTTGATGCCTTCAAAACTGGGGAAAATGGATCAACCTCCAATTCCACGCTATCCAATTCATTGTTTGAAGTAACTTCTGGAGACAATGGATTGACCATCTCTTTATCAACATCAGAAGAATGAAATCTAACATCCGCTACTGCCTGCACTTCAAATTTTGGCTCCAGTTCCAAGGCATCATCCAAAATCTCACAATTTTCCTTTGGAAGTGCTTGATTGGGTTGACAAGATGTTTGCTGGCCGTCTTCATTTTTAGATAGGTCTCCTGAATAGTCTGAAGTGTTTTCAACCTTCCCTGCAACAGGATAAGGTACATTTGACAAGTTATTTGTCTGATGCACGCCGGTGGTTTCCCCCTTCACATGTATAGAACTAGTAGCTGCAGGTGCAACTGTCCGACGTGGATCAAGGCGACGGGGATCCTGCAATACATTGACATTTTTCATAATATGCACTTCTGTTTGACTGCATAAAATGTGAATTAAAGATAGATCATATCATACTCTTCTTGGGTCACGCTTAGAATCATGAGTGCCAGACACAACAAGCACATCTGACATCGACATGCTAACTCCATCTGCAGGAAGTGCGAACTGTGTACTGTAGGGCAATGAGTGGGAGTTTGCTGGCAAGTTTTCTGTCAGGGGACTGGAGGAAGATTGAATGTTTTTTTGCTGGCCATTGTTGCTGGTAGTTAATAGAATTGAAGTTTCAGGTAGATGTTTCATTGTTTCTATTACAATGTCAGCCATGACATCTGCTTCTACTGTTGAGATGAGAATGCCTAGGGATTCAGCTCCTCTTTCCCCTTCAGCAAGTAAAGCACCAATCATTTCAATCATCTTCTCAACAGGAGACACATCACTATTCAAGAGAGCTGGATCAGAGGAATGACCCACATTCACTTCATTGTCCACCTGCATATTAGAATAATCAGATGCTCCCTGAAATGGCGGATTTAAAGCAGCAGAGGTATCAAATCTTGCTCTTTTAGCTATGCCATCAGCTGTAGCAAAAGCATCACTTGATCTGGCAGCAGGATATTTACGACTAATATCTCCGTAAGGCATATCCAGTGTTGAAGGTTCATCCTATAAATAAAAGAACACTTTAACATTCTTCAAAGGAACATATTCATGGCCAAGAAAATCTAAAAAAACACATGCCAAATTTATTAATGATACAATATATATGTATAGAGCAGTACAGGCATTACCTTGCTAGCACGAGAAGCGCGCTCAATATTTCTAGCCATCTTCTCTACCTGCCTAATAATCTGTTCTGTTGCTTCACCAGGGCTCAGAACTCGAAGCTGCCTTACCAGAGTATCCTTGGACTGTCCAGACAAGAATGGCTACAATTAATTTCAGAAATAACAGGGAACATACAATGATACAAGGCCCAATTAAATGCATAAACACAGTTAAGTCCATCAAACAACATGAAAGCAGGAAAGGAAACATAAAATCCTATATAGACATGGGAAAGTAGTAAAGCCAGATCCTAGAAGAGAGCTAAAAAACCCAGTTCATTTAGTTGACAGATAAAGCAACGCGAAGCAACACAAACTACTTTATGTGTATTATAAAATCCAAGAAACATTTTAAGCTTGCACAGCTCGCTAGTTGCTACTAGGAGTATTTAAGTATTATCATTTATGCGAGGATGCAGTTACATGGAATTTAACAGATGAAAGAAGATAACCAGATATCCACTAAATAATTAGAACAGAAATGCACAAGCTGGACCATATAAGTCATTAGTTGATTATTATACATGGCCGTCCTTCATATGTAAGGCAGGCGACTATTAAGACAAGTACATGTCCCATAACTATTATCAGTGTCACTTACTGATTTCACCAAATTTGTCATAACATCATCATTAATCGAGTGACAATCATTTCACATGACATCTTTGCAAGTTAGCTAAGTTAATTTGTTTTCATCACAATAAACCACACGGACAACTTTATAACTTTTTACGAAATCGAATGGCTTTTGGTATGATTATTTAAACAGTTAAATCAAAGAGACCTGCACTAGAATCTACTACTAGTGTAGGCATGTAACACTAACAAAACAACAAGCACAAGGATTAAAAGAACTAAACAGGAGAAGATGCAAAAAAATTAGATATGTGAGTACATTTTGACTAGTGTACTTTGAACTCTAGAAAACGGTAGAGATGGCGTATAACTATAAGGTGAGCTCACCTCATTCATTGCCTGGCAAGGACTCCTTAGAAACCCTAAAAAGGCTGTTTTCAGGGAATACCGCAGACTTGCAGAATGAGCTCCTTTTGCAACCTCCAAACTAGGGTCAAAACCAAGTAGCACTGGCAGTATGCGTTCGTAGTAAACAGGTCTATTCTTTGCAATAGCTGCAAGACTGGCAAGTGGCAAACATTTATATTTCCAAAAGATAACAGCACAGTTTGCAAGGTTGTACTGATAGTAAGATAACTTCCAACAGGTAAAAGATATTCCGAACATTAAAATCTTAAAGTCAACCACATGGACATGGTACAGTTGCAAGCTTTGCTCATGGCTAAATTTCATCACTACTCATGTCTGTTGAGGCCAATTATATAAATGAACTAAAGAATACAAAAGCCTAAATAAATGTTACAGTAGCCACTTCACAAAGTACAACACTATGGTGATCTCACTAAATATCAGGTGAAAATAGTAGAACAAAGACAAAGTTGCTGAACCATTAGAGACAAATATTGTTCTATACAGTCAGGATAGAAGTGTGACAGGTCAGAGACAACATAAGAAATAGTTACTATGCATAAAATGAAACTGAATCAGAAACAACAGTTTATAAATGACACAGATAGCTATCCACCAATCCCATATATGGAGGCGACAACTCAAAATGAGCAGAAGGTAGGGGGAAGGGATGGGGTAAATTTCTTCTAATTCATTCATGCAACAAACTGGTAGAGAGTCTTACGAATTAATGGTGCCAACTAGGAAGGATCCTTGGTAAGCACAAGCTGACTGCAGTATATCCAGAAGGAGGATGAGAGCCCTGTTTGCATCAGCTTCGAGAACAGCAGGGTTAAGGCTAGGATGGAATTGAGATAACCTTGAACTATCAAACAACCTCCTGTTCCATCCTGTTTGTACAGCGAAAATATATTTCGTTAATTTGATTGCAAGACCACATTATGCCCATTTAATTGTTTGCAAAAATCTGTCAAAAAATACCTTCAATTGGCTGCATCCGATCACTTTTGGATTGAGGTGTGAAACACAGGATCCATGTTTCAATGAACTTTATAGCAAATAGTTTAGTTGCAACAGGGACAGACTGTTGTATATCACATGAAGAATAGCAGTCAGTATGTTGGATACCAATGCAGAAAAAGTATTAAATCATCAATTCAAGTTTCAAAGTAGTCATTATTTACAAAGCCGTGTATTTTTGGTAGGATGAGCAAATAAGAGGTGGTCTGGCTCCTTTTCTTCATATCATATCACAAGGGCAGGGATGGGGTTTGTACTGTGGAATAATTCTCACTTTCGTAGTGTTCAACATAGTCACAAAAACTCTCCACAAAAAAAAGGGTATTGTGTTTATCCAGAGCACTAGATCATGGTTTTACATAAAATAAAGAGAAACAGCATAATGAAAACCTGATATATGTAGGTTTTGTACTCTAGTTTTATCAGGTAAAACCATGATATGCAGCAAATTGCTAAATAGTGCTTGCAAACACACAACAGAACAACCACAGTATCAGCATATTATTGAAATTAAGCAAGGCATAAATTTCTATGCTACTAACCTCATGGATCAGATTATGGACTGCATCTTTGAACTGCTTCATCCAAGCCCACATCTCTTCAAGCCAAGCATCAACCTTTCCACCCTTATTAATCTACATTCAGCATTAAAATGGAAAGTGAGTACCCAGAGCAAGCTATCAGTAATATCTATGTGATAACATTTTAAGTAGCATCAATTCAATCAGGAGAAAATTTTGAAAGGGAGACATTTCTTCGTAGTTATTCTACATAATGTTTCGCATTTTCAGAACTAAAGGAAAACATATGGGTTTTCTCTGACTACTGTGTAAAATACTACCTTAACTTCACAGGTATAATCACAAAACCATTGCTTGTAAAATAGTCAAAACAAATAACTAACAAACAAATCTATGAGCATTGTATGCCTCAATTAGTTTTTAACTACTGAAAGAAGCTTCAAGTTGTTCTTGATCACATAGAGTCCAATTAGGGTTGTAACAAAATTTTGATAATTACAGTACAAATGTAAGTTTAATGTTTTAATATGTGATCCAGTGGATAATATTTTCCTGGAAGCTTCTTTCAGCTTATAAATCACAGGTTACAAAAGGAAATATTTTTTTGTGCTACTTATTAAATATGAATTGAACAAACATGAAGACAGTTTTCACACTGCTTCAAATTACAAGACTACAACTGGGTATAGTTTATGTCATATTTATGCAGAACTCTTTTATCACTTTGTAAGTGGTATAATCGTGTAAGATTGTCGACTTACTGTAGTAAAGTCGCTTTAACTGATTGATTTAGGAAAAGAGACCAAATTGACATGCAACAGCTTCTGTTCCAACTATTCTAGCACCAAACTGACATGCAACTACTCATGTTCCAACTACTCTAGCACAAATATATACGAGACAAAGCATGTTCCTTCACCAATTGTCTAAAACATAGGCCACTGGTAGATCATCAGAAAAATGATTTCTGGGAGTAAAAATGAACTATAGAAGCAAGCAAGATGCATCATTAATGGAGTCACAAGGATTTAAAGGCTTGTTCACTGGATGCACTAGCTGAAATGGTTTGGCCCTCTAGTGGTATCACAATAAGATTTGCGATGGGCGCTTTTAGCATAGTGACAGTACAGAACAGACAGTACTGCTCTTCATAAGCACTTTATGATAGGCAGAGGCTGTATCTGTCCTGCATAAAACTGACCCATGGGAACATGTGAAACAGAATAAATGAAACATCAAACAGCAAAGTACTGGGTTTATGCAGTGCCTCCAATAACACTGAAAGAGCAAAACATGCATTGCAATGAAGAAGTGCTGGCCTCTGAGGTTATAAACACGCCTTTTTCAAGAAAACATTTTAATATTATGTATTTCCTTTGGCACATTTTGTTTTTTTTCTGAGACATACTCCCAAAACAATTAGGAGAAGCAAGTAAAATAAACCTCGTCAAACGATAACACCAACATCGCAACGGTAGTAATTACAACAACAGTGGATTTATTCATTAATAAATATCTGTTTTACAAAAAAGACCTGAAGTGTCATCTCTTCCAATACAGCAGCAAATAAATTTGTCCCACTAGCTATGGATTGATTAACAACCGCAGGATCGCCATGTTTCAGAAATGATAGCAAATTTGGCATCAGCACAACCAAATCTTCTGTTACATTTGAGCCAAGCTCTCTCAGCAATCTGCCATCAACAAAGAAATCAATAAGAACCACTAAAATAGTTTCTGCTGTGGGGAACAAGAGAATGCAGAAATAAGCATTAGATATATTAGTGAACTATATGTTAAAAATTAGGCCCATTTTTATTCCTTGAAATTTTACTAAATTTATTTCCACTTTAACAAGTCAAAGGAGATCAGAAGCGTTTCATGCAAAACCCTGAATCAAGATATATTCGATCAATGTACACACTTCCAAACCATGGCATCAGATAGATTATATTACTTTAAACAAAAATATCTCTGCATCCAACCGTGTTTTGACCCTATATCTTCTCAACAAAGTTCAAAATAATAATTTACATTAGTGCCTGAGTATGGATCATCTCCCATGAGTTTTTCAATACAATGAAGTCAAAAAGACTTTTCTTCAGTCTTCACTGCCCTGTCCTTGCATAAAATAAATTCCTCGTTCCCAAAAAAGTTAGATGGCATCTAGCACTTCACATAATATTTATTCCTTGTTCTGAGAAGCTAGATGGCATCATCAGTTATTGGCAGCATATACAAAATTAATCCATATTCATGCTATTACCGGTGCACGCTTCAACACTAGAAACTATTCCCTACACACTCAACAGGCATTTTATTGAAAATCTTGACTTGGCCAAAGTCCCAGAAAACAAATTCGTAAACGTACAAAAGCAGAGCTAAGCACATTAATCTATAATAGTAAATCCTACAGAAAATCCCATAAATTAAGTTCTACCGGAGTACACGCTTTATCACTCGTGTGAGGATTTTTTCGAGGTAAGGAAGGCTTGCCGCTCACCTTAGGGCACGAGACGAATCGAAGCGGGGGGAAGGTGCATCGCCACGCTCCAGCGGCAGCGCCCCGGCAGCGTCGCCTCGCGGCTCCGGCCACCGGGCGCCGCCATCCACCTCGAACTCCATGGCCCCGGGGGGCCAAAAACCCTAGCTCTGGGCTGCAGCCCCTCCCGGGAAGGCGGCCGCCGGGGAGAGCTAGGGCCCCGTATCTGTGGCTGGGAGGTGGAAGCAGCGTTTGCGGCGATGAGGGCTGGTCTAGGGTTTTGATTTGGGAAGGCCGCCGCGGAGGAGGCAGGCGGCCGGAGGAACCGGGCGAGGCGAGGCGAGGCGCGGGCGACGTGGGGACGGGGGCAGGAGGGGTAGGAGCGGACGGGAGGGACAACGAGGAGAATGGCAGAATGCCCACTGGTCTGCACGATATTATTGAGGCGGGGGAGTGGGAGACTGACGTGTGGGGACCCTGTGGTTTAGATGGGACCCACGTGTAAGTGTGTGGTTCGCACCCTGTTCGAGGGGAGTTTTGCTACGTGGTTGGGCCAGTGGAGTGGAGGCCCATCTTGCCCGTTAAGCGATCAGTCAAGTGGACCATTTGCAGACTTAAGCCCAGTTAATCTCAGACGCTCAATTCTTCAATAGCATTTCTTATTCTCATTTTTTGTCACCAAAAAACTCTCCCTACTAAAACCGGAGTCATCCCCTTCCTTCCCATCATCGTACTTCTTCTATATCTAGAGCATCTCCAAGAATATTTTAAAATTTCTCTGTCTAAATTATTATTTAGAGAGTCATTTACATAAAAATTATTTTCTATAATTTTTCACTTTTCAACAATTTTTCTATATCTCATTGTGGGGGGTATCACCCCGGGGTAGCCCACTGAGCGGAGTTAAGACCAGCTAAAGTCGAACTGATAATCCTCGGGAGGGGGTCAGAAGCCCGACCTTTTCCTAGGGTCGGCCGCCTCGACCTCCCATTTGTCCCGACTCCAGTATTCTATCCGGACTACGACTCATCAGCCCGACCCCGGATCTCCTTGGGAGGAAGACTTGCTTGATCGCATAGAAGATAAGGAGGAGACAACCCAACAGAAGATGACGTCACTCGACAGGACTATGTAGAAGGTACTTACGGAGGACGGATCCTAAGGCAAGATGGAGCACGATATACCCACAGCGCGCATGACCCGAGGATCTCTATGTATTTTTCAGATTTGTTTGTGCTTGCTTTTTAGCCTTTAGTATTAGTTCTCTTAGCCCCAAGTCCTCTTGTAAATGTCCCCCTTGAGCTATAAAAGGGAGGACAGGTTGTACGGGCAAGGGAACTGTTCTTTGGAAGCTAGATCTAATCTCTATAACCCCAACAATTCACACCATTGTACTCTGATTCATACATCATCCCAACAAAGAACACATGACATAGGCTTGTTATCCTCCGAGAGGGCCGAACCTGTCCAAAAATCCTTGGCTCGTATTCTGTTCGAGTTGACCATCATATCCTTCTGATAGACGTTCCCAACAACTCTTTCACCTCGTCGGGTAGTCCTCTTGGAGGACTGATCAACCACCCATCGACAGTTGGCGCGTCAGGTAGGGCATGTCTTCATTGATCCGAGTGGTGCGATGATAGTTTTCTTCCCCATCGACTTCACGGCACCAACAGGGACAACGTTCGTTTTTGGGAGCCTGGTTTTCCGTACCGACAACTTCAGCCGCCTCACCCTCTCCCAGGAGGCTTCCGAAGTGTTGGAGTGCGTCGTTGCTCAACGGTGTGCAACGACGAGGATGAGGCATGTGGTACCACGCCCAGCAACCCCGCCGTCAGCGGCTCGTCCTGTCGCGAAGGTCTGACTGCCCAAGCTCCCGACAGCCCGCACGATGGTCTTGAGGGCAGATTCTGCATGGGCACACATTGAGCGTGCCGGGGGATGTCGTTCTGCGCGCCCGGCTTCTTCTCTGCGAAAGGTGTCGCCGCCTACCCCTCCAAGAAGCCCGCCCAGAGAGCTTCTCCGTGCCCAGCCACACCGGCCAAGAGGTTATGTCAAGCGGAGTTCACTCCCAGCAACTGCTGGCCGACAAACTCCGTCATGATGGCGAAGGTCGTTTTTGACGATGAGGCTACAGGCTCCCAGGAGTCCAATGTCCATCGCAAAGTTCGCCATCACTGCAATGCCGACCAGGTTGCGCGGCGCGAGCAGGCCCAGTCTACTCGTGACCAGCCACGAGACCTGGAACCCGCCTTTACCTTGGAGTTTGAGGAGCACCAGGTATTCCGGACTCCTGTGGCCAATTTGGTGGCCATTGGGCGTACGCTTACCGCGCTTCCCGACTCCCTGAGGTGGGAAAGGCAATGTCCATGACTCAGGCGACAACCGCGCAGCTCAATGTCCTGGACTCGTCCGAGCGCTCCCCTAGGAGTGCTTGATGAACGAGGTCACGGCGGCGGCCAAGCGCAGGTCTCTCTGCCTCCATGCACGACGTCCTGAACCAGGCTGCGGGGGATAGGACTACTCCCGTCTTTCCAGACTGGCATATGGGGATTGCTCCTTATTAGTGATATGCTTTAGATGCAACATAAAGATGTTGGATATCATGGTCAATGTTTATATATTAATGAATAAAGTGTTATTCTATTTCATGAAATAGATATCTTGTATTGATCAATAAGTATGTAACTTATTCATGAGACTCTTTATCTATGAATCTATTTCTAAATAATCCCTGATCATATATCATATCTATGGAACGAATATGATTCTACGATTAGCACGTATGTTGATTGAGATCATGTCTCATGAATCATGGTATGAGGATATCAAATCAATAAACGTGAACACATGTTAGAGAACATGCTGTTGGATAGACCCACCTTGAGACACTGCAAAGAATTAATGTGTCATTAGTTGGTCTCAAGTAGTGTTGGTGCAAAGTCATTATACCTGAGATCATCATAGATTTTAACATGTGTAGTAGCTTACTTAGAGACTATCAAACGTTATTCTGTAACTGGATAGTCATAAAAGTAGTCTTTAGGTTTGCTATGAAACATGTAGTGGGATGTAAATGATCAAGATAGAATTTGTTCCTCCTATAGGAGAGATATCTCTGGGTCTCTCGATGTAATGGATTATGGAAGTGCATGGTCATGTCGAGTTGATTGAGGAGTCAATCAACAGATAGATAATCCAATACGAGATCGAGTGAATGATTAAGCTATAGATAGGATGACATGAGTCTTGCCTATAGCTTAATTGATATCGTGAGGCAAAGGGATCTATGCACACATTACAGGTTTAGCCGATATGATCTTCTCGTATACTATGGTGTCAATACGTTCTGCTAGGGGCCGCTGTTGACAGGTCGACCAAGAAGTGTTCTCGGGTCGGAACCAAGTATACCTGAGCCTACAGGGTCGCACACTTATCGAGTTAGAACATGCATTCGAATTTGACTCGGATATGACTCAACCAAATAGGGATCCGACCAGACATGGAGTCCCAATGGACCTTTAGGCCCAGTCGGCCAACTTCATATAAAGAGACGCGTGGGGTGGAGACCAGTGTGTGCAAGAGACAACAGAAAACGCGCGTGACATCAAGTCGCCGAGTCGAGACCTTCCACGAAACCCTAGTCGCCAACTTCTGAGCCAAACCCTAGCCTTGCATCGTGTGCTAGCACACGGGTGTTTGGCATTCTCTCCCTGGATGTATGGATACCGGTAGAGACATCGCTAAGTTGTGGTGTAAGTCGGTGAGTCTGGGCGGATTGAAACGACATCGAACCAGCTTCTCTCGACCCCTTGTTCGTGAGGTCAGGAGGTCGGGCGATCGGGCGAAGAGGTCGACAAGGTGGTCGGTGATGAGGTCGGGTGAAAGGACCGAGGTTGACGTCGGGGTTGGCAAGGTCGGCACAGCTTCCTGACGTGCGTACGTTGGATCGGCTACTCCAACGTAGGTTTTCCGCTGCATTGCACGTCAATTGGTAACAATCTATAGACCCTTACTTGCAAGCTTTCCTGGATTACACGGGAGAAAAATTTTGTTTTGTGCTATCATGGCCTACGCGTTATCCAACAGTGGTATCAGAACTAGACTTGCGTAGTTTGGTTTTAGATTGGATCTGAAACAAGTTTAGCACACGGGTTCCTTGAGAGTCGATGGAAACTATGTTCCTTGAGATTGTCTCAGATCGACATGATGCGATTGTGTCGAAGCAGTTTACATAGGACTTTGTATGAGTATGAGTCGGATTCAGGATGGCGTTCTTTGAGAGTGTCTCGGAACGGTATAATATGATTATGTCAAAGCTATTTAATAGTCTGACTATGACTGCTGCCTTGCTCCTATGCAAACCATGTCCCTTGAGAGTGTCTTGGGACGGTATATTGTGAATATGTCGATGTGGTTTCCCTATGTGATTTCATAGATTGGATCTATGATTTTCGTGTGGTGTTCGCGCTGTCCGGAAGCCCGCGAGGCGGCTTTCCCTCAACCCCTCTCCCCCCGCTAACCGGCTAGCGGGACCACCGTGTGTATCCCCCTTTATGTCGTCTCGATATCGTATCTCTGTGTTAGGTAGAAAATGTCCTACATCTAACTTGTTTTTTTGCAAAGAATGTTTTGAGATGGTATGACCCTATTATATGTATGAGATGCATGTGATGCGTGCAATATTCTTTCATACGTGAAATGTCTGTTATATTCTTTCACGACCTACGTGTCGATGTAATCTTCAATTCATAGCTTCTATAGTAGTAAATTAGTTTGAAGAAATCAAGCATCCGACACTTGGGAGAACGGTGATGAAGATGGAGATCCTCTATACCGACATGGAGATGAAGATCACCATGAGAAAGAGTCATATTGTTTCATTATTAATTGTTATTCTTACTGCTTTCATGTATGTGATATGCTTGTTTGATAGGATAGTATCCCTCAAAAAATTAAGTAGTAATGATGTCCTCCAAATGTTACACCTATCATGGTTGTGATCGTCAATTGGTAGGTCTGCCAAAGCAGAATGTTATTGTTTATCATAACACGATAGGGTATATGTCAGACATATACATGCAGGAGCATTTGATTTACTTAATAAGGCTATCAAAACAGTTTTGGGCCTTGGGACATAGGTTGAGGACGAGGCATGATAATGTCATCCAACGAACAAGAGTCACATAGAGATATGATTAGCAAGAAGCTGCTTACTCATGTCATTAATTTTCTAGCAGTGATGTCAAAGCTCACTATAAATTAATAAACATATGGATCTTGACCCAATACGTAACCTTGAGGGAAGGTTTAAAACATATAGTGGGATTCTTTTGTTAAATTGTTTAATAAAAGACAATGCATAAACATTGTGCTAAACTTTACATGTATTTTCTCTTGTAGATCATGGCAGCTAATATTGCACCCAGCTCTTTTAATTTGCGATCTATACTTGAGAAATAAAAGTTAAATGGAACAAACTTTATGAATTGATATCGAAACTTGAGAATTGTTCTCAAGTAAGAACGAACGGAGTATGTTATTGAAGTTTCTTATCCTGATGATTTGCCTGATAATGCTAATGTTTCTGCATGGAGGCTTATGAGAAGCACACTAATGATTCCCTAGATATAAGATGTCTCATACTTGCCACAATGTCCTCTGAGCTTCAAAAGCAATACGAGAGCAGTGATGCTCACAGTATTATTGAGGGTCTACGTGACATGTTTGAGAACCAAGGTATGGCCGAGAGGTTCAATACTTCAAATTCTTTGTTTGTGTGCAGGCTTGTAGAGGGGAATCTCGTCAATCCACACGCGATAAAGATGATTGACTATATCGAAAGTATGGAAAAACTTGGTTTTTCTTTTAGCCAAGAGTTAGCTACAGATGTGATTCTCCAGTCGCTCCCTACAAGCTTTGAGCCATTCATACTAAATTATCACATAAACAACATGGATAAAACCTTGGTTGAGTTGCATGGTATGCTAAACACTACTCAGGAGAGTATCCAAAAAGGGCCATCATGTGATGATGATGCAGAAAGCTAAGCGCAAACCTCCTGTCAAGAAACTTTGCACAAAAAAAGTTAACTCCTAATGAGATCACGAGCGCCTCCAAAGCAAAGAAAGGCAAGAAGGGGTCGACGACATCAGATGTCGTTTGCTTCTATTGCAAGGAGACATGTCACTGGAAAAGAAACTGCAAGAAGTACATGGAGGATCTCAAAAAGAAGCAAAGTACGACTTGAAATCAATCTTGCTACTTCATCTACTGACTCTTGGGTATTTGATACCGGATCAGTAGCTCATATATGCAAATCATTGGAGGGAATGAGAAGAAGTAGAAGCTTGAGAAGGGACGAGGTGAACCTGCGTGTCGACAATGAAGCAAGGGTTGTTACAGTTGTCGTCGACACTATGCCACTTCATTTATCTTCAGGATTAGTTTTGAAATTAAATAATTGTTATTGTGTTCCAACTCTATGTCAAAACGTTATTTTCGCTTTATGTTTGTAAGCGGAAGGATATGACTTTAAATTAGTGAACAATGGTTATTTAATTTATCTCAAAGATATGTTATATTTTTATACTTCATTGGTGAATGGATTATACGTTTTGGATCTTGAAGCGTCTTCCATCTATAACATCAATACAGATAATCAATTCCCAAATGATATAAACCCCACATTTATTTGTCGTTCTCTCCTACGCCATATAAATGAGAAACGCATGAAAAAACTTCATAAAAATAGTTTGCTACACTCTTTTGATTTTTAATCATTTGAGACATGCGAGTCTTGTTTACTTGGTAAGATGACAAAGATATCTTTCACGGGTCACATTGAAAGAATATACGTTGGATCGGCTACTCCAACGTAGGTTTTCCACTACACTGCGCGTCAATTGGTAACAATATATAGACTCTTATTTGTAAGTTTTTATGGATTGTGCGATAGAAAAAAATTGTTTTATGCTATCATAGCATACGCGCTATCCAACACTCCTACTCAGGTGCAGCAGGAGGATTGCTCGGAAATGAGATTCATCAGTTGTAACACATGAACATTTTGCTAGTCACATGAAAACTTAAAAAAGACAAAAAAAGATAACATAAAATTAAATCCTATAAAACCTTTGGTCCGTAGTCCTCCCAATCTCGTTATAAAGAGTGGGCATAGAACTACAACACCAAAAAAAAAAACAAAATTTGGATGCTCTAGAGTCTGGATAAACAAACGCATCATTGCCAGGTCCCCTCGTACGACTGGAAACAAAACATGGCTAATTCAGTACTTCATGGCGTTGACAGAAGGTTTGAGGTTTTTTGTCAGTTTTGTGGGAGAGCGGAGGAAGGTTTCCGTATCTTGAAAGGTTCGGTGCCAAAAATCGAAATCATTTTCTAGGATAGTTGGATGCATATGGTATTCAACAATACATCATTCATGCCTTCGCCCAAAAAATATTCCTTCAACATGGCTAGATTGGTTAAGCTCTAAAATGGTCTTGACAGCCATCCGATCAGGCCATCAGGGAGTAGACAAACGTAGCATCCAAACTCAGAAAGTAGCAAGGAAGACCACAAGGTTTAGAATTCAAGGTTAGATGCGCGGAGGAACAACTGTTAAAGTACAGAACATGGTGTTGCAAGCTAGAGACTGCTAGCCTGCTACTGCCTTGAACCTTCAGGTTCAGTAGCCGTTGTCCACTGCTGCAAATTGCACTGCTTTGTTGGCAAGACAACAAAGAGTATCTAGCGTGTAAACTTGCTTCCCAACTTATGCACAAAATAATCATTGTCAACTTGATGGCTGTCGGTATTCTAGTTTGCTGGTAGTGTGTGAATTAGTATGGAGACTTCTTTTCTCTTCAGAGCAGAAAGTGTGGAAAAACAATGCTAATCTATCTGTACGAGGAAAATGCAAACTTCAGATGAAACAGTATCCGGGGACTACTTTTGTTTTCTGAACGATCCAGAATAACAGATTGAGTTTCTGAACGAGCAAATAGACAACTGGTATGTCAGAATCTAACAAAGAAGAGTGCCAAATCATCGGTGTTAAAGGGTGAAAAGATTGGAAAGAACATACTAGCCCTCCATACATAGTTATGTATATCGATCAAAGAATTGAGTTAACCCTAAATTCTGGAAATGAAATCCAGAACAAAAAAGGTTGTCCATCCATATCCCGGACTACAACAAAAATGCGTGATGATCAGTATGATCACTGATCAGTCGCTGTTGCAGAGAAGCATGACGACGCATCGCCGGATGATGTACAGCCTCGCCTTCTGCTCCTTCAACATTCTGCTAAGGCCTCCTCTTCTCCCTTGGCGCTTTGGATTGTCCATACTGTTGGAGATATCATATGACGATTTCTCTTAAGAAAAGACAGGACTCCTTCACAAGTGTTTAGTGCTTAAGTGCTTCTGCTTAGCATGGTGATGCCGGTTGCATTTGACGTGCTTATATAGAGGAGAAGCACCGAAATCTCTACTATCTTCTTTTCTTTAAAAGAACCCTTCTACTGTCTAGCTGTAAGCTGCTAATAATATATCATGCATTTTGATGTAGTAGTAATATTTATAGAGTGGGTAGCGGCCAGTACTCCACAGAGCACATGCCACGGTTTCTCAACTTGCACGAAGTGTGATGCAAGATCGATCTGGGGGACAACGCCTCTAAAAATTTTGTGGCTATAATGCCTCATGAATCTTGCTCTAGGATTTGTTTAGCTATACGTATGGCTAACATTCCAACTTGTTTGACACTAACTTGGTTCTGTCTGGTCCTGTACATATCTGAGTTTCTGTCCTCGGTTTTGCAGGATCCTGATGTGCTGAGATCGTCAGATTCCCCAAATTAATGATCTCGAGGCTAACTTCTGGTCATCAATGATCTGCTGTGTTATTGATAAGTCTGCAAAGATTACAGACAAGTACATGATCGTAGATTGCATTTTGTTTCAAATCAGTCATAGAGGTTTGCAACTTGCAAGCACCTCACCTAAAGAAATAACACAAACTAACGCAGACGTCGGCAATTTTGCGACCACGTACTGTAGATGATGCATGTGTACCCCTACCTAATTCTTACCGGTTATTATTAGCAGCCAATACTGTAGCGAGTAACAGCGGACTTTGGGTTCTTCTATCTGTTGGGCTAAATCATTACACGTAATACGAACATTAACCACTGTTGTGAGAAATCAGGTATAGTTTCGATTTAATTGTGATGAAAAATTGGGAAGTGTTATAATACGAAATGTGTTACTATTTGGCAATGAGGAGCTCATCAGCCAGTAACAATTTGGATTACATGTTTGCGAATTGCAACAACAACAAGCTCTTGTTTGTACAGATTACAGACACGTACATGATTGCAGATTGCATTTCTTTAAAATCTATCTATAGAGGTTGCAACTTGCAAGCATTTCCCCTTTGTTTTCTGGAAGGGAATACGAACTAACCACACAACCGTAGATAACTAGATATGCATGTGAATCACTACCGAATTCTCGCCTCGCCGGTCAGCACACTCTGGCAGTAGTATCGGACTTTTAACTCTTTTATTGATGAGCTAATACCAATCTCAATAGGTTTTATGAGAATGTTTATGCACATTAGATGACCTATGAGTAGATTTATAGTTTTTCATTAAACGAAGATAGAAAGAGAAATGTTTTATGAGCATGAAACTATAGAGCATATAGAGCATTGTTTTTATAAACCGGGTGAAATTCATGGGTGAACTTTTTATTTGTTACTTCATGAAACTGTGAGACCAATGAGACAAAAAAGATAAAATAACCAATAAAACTATGGATGAAACTATGCACTGAGAGAGAAAACTTGTTTTATTGTTTATTTCATAGTTTTAAAAATTAAGAGATAAAATATTGCATTGAGACTGGCCTAAGGGTGCGTTCTTGTAAATCATCCACTCCTTATTTTCCGTTAGCACGTTTTTTAACATGTTAAATGATACGTTTCGTGTGACAACTTTCTACACAAAAGTTGCTAAAATCCAATAAATATATTTAACAATTTTTTATATTAATATTTAATTAATTATATGCTAATTAGTCGTTTCCAAGCCTAAATCATCCCACGACACATGATACATGAATCAATGGTTGAATAATCAGTGTCAGAGAGGCTTAAATGTGTTGTCAGTTGACAACGAGGAGTTCATCAGTCAGTTTAGTAACAGTTTTCTCATTTTTCTCTGGATTGCAACGACGGCAAGCTCTTCTTTGACCGGCTTTTTAAAGAGACACAGAACCGTGGCCACACAATTTGTTCTGCCAACGTTAGCGTTTGTGCCCACCGAGGTTTCAGTCAACTGGCTTGTGCGCCAATATAGCGATTCTGTCGCGTAGACAAGTGATCCCTGATGATAGGACGTAGGAGTACGTTAAACTTTAGATGCCGGCCAAATCCCGTCGCCGTTTTAATTTCGTCCTGATGCGATTTATCCTGTGTCCAAAATGGATGGATCGTGCTAGCTTATGGGAGTAGCATTGATATATTGATTGGCCAGTCAAAAAGTAATTTGGATAGGGCCAGTGGCTTGTTATATACCCTTTGGATAATTGGATTGATATGATCTGATAATTTTAGTTGCGCTCGAATGCACGGGATGGTTCATCACCTTAATTTTTCAGAACCATATCGAAGTGTAGGCGTGAAGTAGCATACTAGCATAGCAACCCTGACGAACTAATACTAACGTTCAGATCGATGATTGATTGCACTGCACTACAGATGAAAGAAAAATTCTTGCCGCTCGGTCAAGGCATGGAAGCAGAGGAAGGAGACAAGATGTATTAGCAAATCTACAAAGAAAAGGTAATGGCTCGCGGTACGACGCAGTGGTCAGCGATGACGAACAACAAGCGGGTCGACGGCTGTATCGGCATACCCGGCACCGGATCGATGGCAACATTAGCTGCATGCAGTGGCGGGATTTAGACTTGAGGAGACCATTTTAACCTAAGTATCAAACAAGAATAATCATAAAAAAGATCATATTACAAACAAATAAATTGAAACATTTTACATGAATAATAAATCATATCAACATATTTATGTTGTATTGACTATTTTTGTGCTTATTATTTATTCATAGGCTACGTACATAATTTTAGAAAATTTTAGTGTTTTAATTTAAAATGAAGAGGTAAATCAAGTATTAATATTAGGGCTTACAAAAGAATGTATATTGCCAGCAAACATGATGTGCGGCCAGGGGAACAACCGAACGTCTAAACATCATTGTGTTTATTGGTGTTAATTACTAGGTTATTAGGTTGTTACAGACCAAATATCATCTGTTTAGCCTAGGAAGCAGAAATCAAGCTGGCTAGCGTTGGAAGCCTGAATGCGACCAATACACTAAAATGCTTTGACATAATAATCATGTAATTAGAGAAGGCCAATACACCAAAGTGCTTGATATAATAATCAGGATTAATTAGCTGATAGTAAGAAAGAAATTAAGCATTGGGGGAGGCCAGGCATCCCTTCGGCCCCTGACAGTCGGCTGGTTTGCTGTGAGAGAAAAATAATGTTTGAACGGTTTATAAGCTCGACTAATACGTCCGGTTGATATGAATAAGCGAACAGAGCCTGTTTCTAATCTCCCTGAAGATAACGAACGGAAGTTAACAATCAAGCATCAGGCGGATTCGTTCGGATCTGCGAATTAATGCCGGATCGACCAGAGCCGACGTTTCGACGATCCATCTGGTTGCTGTATCCGGCCGGGAAAGTTTGCAGGTTGGTGCATGCGCTTGCACGGAACTCACCGTGAGCTAGCTACGGTCAAGGCGTCGTACGCACTGCACGTACGTACAGCTCGGTAGCTGCACTGGGACTCCACCTAAGTTAGCGCGACCTATATTGAACCTTCCAGCGTCCGTCCAAGTGCACGTACGGGCGTCCTTCCCGTCGTCCAGAGCTAGCACGCGGTATATAAACACATCAACAAGCGGCCCCGATTCCATCGCGCACCCACACCGTCCAAAGTGTTTTTGGCATGCCAGCACCCGGTTAATTTAGCTGGCTCGTGCGCGGACGCCTCAGGTAGCTAGCTCGCTCGCTTTCGCAGCAGAGAGCCAAAGACGAAGGAGCGCGCGCCCGCGTGAAGACCATGGAGGTCGTCGTCGCCAGAAGCCACGGGGCGAAGAAGCGCAGAACCGCGCGAGGCGCCAGCCTGGGCGGCGGCTGCAGGGTGGCGCGGGGGCACGAGGCGCGGCTCCGCATCATCTTCCGCTGCGTCGCGCTGCTTGTGTGCTACCGCGACTGATTGGTCGATACTCTGGCCACGACGGACGGGTCGGGCTGGCGCTTTTCTTTGTTCTGGGGTGTGTTCACAGTTTACGTGCCGTTTCTGTGTTCGCCTACTGCTCCTGGTGCGTGTGTAGTCTCTCTCGTTTTTTCCTCGCCGAGTTGGCTTTTCTTGCCGACGACGTCCTCCGTCTCTTTTTGGGCCTTCTTGGCGCAGGCGAATTGGAGGGTACACATGCCGCATGTTCAGGCAACATGAGTGTGATGTGATTAGATTTGATCATTTCACAATAACGAGGAATAATTAAGCACTTTATAACAGAGTGCATATTTGTGTAGTTTACCTATTTGATCCTGTATTCCTTGAAATTTCCAAGGGACTAGTGCTTGTATGCATGAAAACTAACTCAATCCCGGAAAACTTCATTCCTAGGCAGGGGCTTGAACACCAACACGAGTCATCTGAACTTTGATTCCGATATCGCTTTACGCCGATTGCTAATCCGTTGTTTAGATGGACCATACGGATTTGGACGCGTGTCTATTGACTTGCTCGCGACAATACCATGAAAGGATAGCGCATATAGAGAAGGTTGCATTGCAACTGTGGTGTTTGTGGCCGGTCACAATTGAAAGACAGGGAGGCACGACGGCATCGAGTCGAAACGAGGGGCAGCAGTGCTATACAGTGGTGGAGCACACAATAAATTAGATGGGTCTGTTGCCACGGCCGGGAGCCGCACCCTGCCGGGAATGCTGCGTCTCCCTGTCCAATCTCTTCTCCTCAGCTGTTCTCCCTCCTCCATAGAATGCGCTGGGCGCTGGTCACCGGAGTCACGAGGCAGTGAATTGGTCATGGACGGCGTGACACGGCAGCTTACGGTAATAGTGTTCGTGCCTTCGTGTCGTGGTTTCGATTGTCGGGCAGCTGGGGGCAAGAAAATGTAAAATGGTGGCATAAGGAATTTTGCTTCCTGGTGTGGTCATGTGGTAAAATAAGTCTGTTTTTTTCTTTCTCCTCTCTTGCTACCGATTAAATCGTCTCTCTCAACCATAAATTCAGGTAAAAGTTTTTTTCAAAAACCCATGATATAAATAGTAAAAAAGACAATTCATATTAACATTTCATCCATCTTCGAAAACCGATGCAAATCGATTTATTCGACAGTTTGCAAAGCGGTTTTTTAACGTGGCAGGTTAAACGGGGTTTGACTAGGTGGTCAGCGGTGGGACCCACATGTCATTGAGTCCATCACTCATCTTCTTCCTTACTCCTTTCTCTCTCTTCTCTCTTTCCTCCTCCTCCGCTTCATCTGCTCTGGCAGTGTCGACGGTGAGGAAAGCGGTCCGACGCTCGCCGAGGCCACCGACGTGTGCGAGGGAAGAGGATAGCCTGGCGAGGCCGCGCCGACCATGTACACCCACGCAGCCAAGCTCGGCCTCGATCGTCGTCGCACCGTCCACAATGGTCTCATTGAACTCTACCTCGCACGCAATGAGCTCGCCTCCGATGCAGGAAGCGGGTGCTCCTTGACGGGTTATTGGATGTCGTGCTTAGCCACGCGTGGGGATGAATTGAGCTCGCTGGATCCGAGATGTGCATCGGGCGGAGCCGAGGATGTGGCTGTGGTAGGAGCCCGTCGCTGCCTCCATTGCTAACAGGGATGGACCCGAGCTCCATCTCTCGCAGGCTCCGAAAGGCGTTGCTCAACCTTCATTGCTAGAGGGGATGGACTAGCTACCACTCGTCGCGGGCTCCAGATGGGAGTGCCTCCGTAGAGCACCATGACTCTCACCGCTAGAGGGGGTGGACCAGCCTTCACTCATCGTGGGCTCTAGACGGTGTTGCCTCTGTAGAGCACCGTGATCCTCACCGCTAGAGGGGGTGGACCGGCATGCATCTCTCGCAGGCTCCGAACGACATTGCTTCCGTAGAGCACCACAACCCACATTGTGAGAGAGGGTGGACCAGCCTCCACTCGATAGCGTTGCCTCCATAGAGCACCGTGGCCCTCATCGCTAGAGGGGGTGGACCGGCCTCCATCTCTCATAGGCTTCAGACGACATTGCTTTCGTAGAGCACCGTGACCCTCATCACCAGAGGGGGTGGACCAACCTCCACTTGTTGCGTGCTTTGGACGGCGTTGCCTCTGCAGAGCATCACGGCCTTCATCGCTAGAGGGGGTGGACCAACCTCCAATTCTCAAGGGCTCAGGATGGCGTTGCCTCTGTAGAGCACATGACCTCCGTTGCCAGAAGGGGTGAGCCCGCCTTTGAGCCCAACGAGCTCCGGAGGGAGCTGCCCTCTTGAGCCGCACTGCATCCACCATCGAAGGGCGTCGCCCTATCGAGCATTGTCATCTGCTCCGGCTAAGGAGATTGACTTACCATTCCCGTGAGCCTCTTCAACGTGGTCTCCACCAAACATTGTGGTTTCTGACGTCCGGCTTTGGGAGCACCACAACACCCAAGAAAGTAAGAGCTAGAAATCATTTGCTCCCCCCGAATCTCAGAGCTAGTAGATGATGGTGTATTTTTAGGGAATAACCTCATATCTAGAGTGTTGTATAAAATAATATAATAAAGGACTAAAATGTCTCAGTCAATGTTATCCTTATGTAACCAGCCAAAGACAATGATATAATTTCCTATTTTAAGAATAAATAGGGTCCCAAGAGGCAAGGCGGGGGATTCTCCCTTCCTCTAATCTTAAAAAAAACTCTCCTCGTCTGGTTTTCATGGGTTCAAGCTTGAGTTCTCTCCGGTGAGGAGGAATCCCTGTCATATTTATTGGAATTTGTTTCGACAGATTGACAAGAAAATGATGATATAAATATTTTCAGGATTTGACTGTAACTATAATAATAAAGTTAGTCAACGAAGATTAAGGACTTGTGGAGAAGTTCCGTTAACACATTAAATTTGCACATGGACACGTTAAATGAGCTCATGCAACAACTGAACAACCTATGGTATAAATGTTGGTGTGCTACTATGCAAAGGCTTTTCAAAATTGATTCCCTACATATATCATTTGAAATTAATTGGATATAGACACAGCTATCTTCCCGTCCCTAACAACAGCAAACAGTAAACAACTTCCCTCCTCAATCCCTTAAAATTACCTGTTTCCACATAAAGTTGCATGTAGTTACAGTTACACATTAAGGTGCGAAGCAACTTGAAGCAAAACAAAAGAAAACCTTTAACAGTATTTCTGTCCGTTTTCTATGCTTAACAGTTCAGAGTTCAAACAGAAAGTAAGAAATGAATGTTCCAACTGTTTGTGGGGGATCAATTGTCCAAGTTCACACAAGGAAATCATCTAAGTTTCAGATGTTAACCATCAGAGAAGTCTAAATATGACCGTAAGTTTAAATATTGTTAGTATAATCCTCATTCTATTTGTGTCATGGGTGAAAATATTTAACACAGGAATATGACGAAAATTGTATTTGAACGAATTAACGGGACGCGGCCCTAGACCTAACCGCGCCGGCGAGGCAGGAAAGAGAACACCGAGTTTATTCAATCTGATAAAAAAACTGTTTAACTCTTATCAAGTCTTTGCTTATAAAGTGCCAAGGTTCGAAAGTAAACCCCTAACAAATGGAAAGATAAAAGATGATAAGGAAACAAATTTTATGTCTAAACTTAATATTTCTATTGCCATGTTGCCGCCGGTTGCTGCTTCTTGCGGCGCACGTATTGGACTCTTTTGGTTATGTACAATGCTTTTCTATCTATAGTAATACAACACCGGCTAAGGATGACTCGGTTTTTAAAAACGAATATAATTTTCTTTCCCTGTTGGTTTATAGTTACACATTGATGGATGAATATTACAGTTTTATCATCGTATTTGTGAATAATAATGTACTTTTGAAACTTTATTTATAAATGATATTGCAATTTTGATCATTTATTTATCAAATATTATACCACAGGATAATGCATTAACTTCTTAAAAAGGTGAATTGTAAAGCTAATAGTTCTGAGAAATTTCGACATAATTTTAAGAATAACAAAATAAATATAATCATGGCAGGTAATGTATCATGTGTGAATTCATTTTATGCTCAACCTAGCTAAACACAACAAGCCCAATTGCCCACTGTCCCTAGGAAGTATCCTAAGGCCAAGGTCGGTTTTTGTTGGCCCGTAATGTAAACTTATACCGAAGTCTAACCAAGGCCTTATATATATATCAACTAAAATATAATATTCAACGTAAAGATATATTCAACATAAAGATTATATAATATTTTAAAGATAAAGATAATGAAAGAGTACATAAAACCATAAATACTTATTTGTTACTTCACTTAAATAACTTCTTCTAACACTCTGTGATACGAACTCATTGATTATACTATTAAGATCAATCTCATCTAATAACTTCTTCTCAATACATAGAGTCGCCAAATCATTTAGCCTTTCTTGAGTCATTGTAGACCTTAAATAGTTCTTTAAATAATTTCAACTTTGAGAAGCTTCATTCAGCCGATGCGACAGTCACAGGCACAGTAAATAAGATTTGATAAGCAATACAGACATTAGGATAACAATCCATATCTCTGACATGGTTGAAAATCTCCATAGCAGACAATTCTTCATCTGGTAAAGTGAACTTCAAAAGCCTTAATTCAGAAATAAATTCATGAATCTCCACATCAGATAATCCATCATGAGAGAAAGTTTTTGCAAATTTAGTGCAACACTCTTCAAGTTCATTATCACTTAATGTCCTCAAGGTGCTTGAGCTCAATCAAAATCCAAATATATCTTTAAGTCTGATTTTTTGAGGCCCTCCAGAATTGGAGGCCCGCTGCGGAGGCACCGGCCCATTATACACACGGGCCGACCCTGCCCAAGGCTTAAGAGGGTGTTCTTCTTCTTATTTAATTCCTCGTTTTCTAGACATGTACTTTTCAAACCGCTGAACGATGTGTTTCTCTTAAAAATATAAAAAGTTATTTTAAAAATCATATTGTTTTATTTTTAAAAATTGTAGATAATACTTAATCGTGCGATAATCTGTCGTCCTATTTTATGTGCAAGTGAAGGTTTTCCAACCGGCGGAAATGAACGTAGACACACATGCTCCCTGCCTCCAGTTAGGTCAGAGCAATCCTATCAGACAAAACCAGTATAGAACTTAAAACAGTATAGAACTTACAATGGTATTCCTGCTAGGTAGCTTTGAGTGGTATAAACAACACAAGAGATGTTGTGATCCACAAAATATAACACAATATAAACAATTCAAAAGATGTAGCAGTACCTACAGTAGAATTACCTCGTAGCTAGGGGACTGATCCTAAAGATGCTGGAAGGGATTAGTAGGCAACATAACAGGATTTGGGATTCCTCGGTCAGAGAGTAGCCCAGATAGGAAGGTCTTCTTGCTGCGCATGTCGACCCCGCAAATGTGATACGATTGGGGGTCCTCAGGTTTCCTGAGCGGTTCAGGCAATATGAAGTAGACGGCGCCATCTTCCTGTGGCCTCAGAAAGGGCCACATGGGTACCTCCTTCGGCAACCGGGATGCCTTGAAGTTGAAGCCGAAGCCCCTCTTCCGCCATAGGCTCTTCATGTTGAACTCCACGTCCTTTTTCCAATCCAAGCCGGCTTGGTCCAAAGTCCACACAGCCACCGTCGCGTTGTCTGCTGCAGTGGTGGCATGGCATGGCCGTTCGGTTGCTTGGCCTGCTGCAGCAGCTGTGCGCGCTCTGTTGATAGAAACAAACTTGATCAAATCCCCAGAGTCGCCTCGCCATGAACCTGTGCATCTCCATCGGGCCAAGTTCTTCTGATTTCATGATGTCAAGTAGGAGGTACTCCCTAGGGAATCTGACGTATCTGAAATTCACAGAGCCACCAGAGAACAGATCGGTGGTGTTGCAACACATGAACCCCTACTTGAGAACGGCCCAGAAAGTCTTGCCCTTGAACGAGAAAACAACGTTTGGGGTGAAGAAGCCCCGGTCCCCCTGCGGGAGGCACACATCCTTATGCATCCATTGACTGGAGCAGGACCTATCCTTCATCGGCCACAGGCTAAGAACATCCTGATGTCCCCTAGTCGTGAGGAGCCTCCCTAGGATGGCCAGGTCATGGCCCCCACTAGAGGAACGCCCTAGGACAGGCACCATGTGGAAGGCCACGAAACATGGCAGTGTCAGGCACAGAATCATGATGAACGACTCATCGATGTTGTCGTAGATGAGATAGCAGACGTCGCTACGGTTGTTGAAGAACGCGGTGAGGATGACGAGGTTCTCCACCGCGGCCTCCAAAAGGCAGGAGAAGGGGATGCGGGCTGTCGGCCTCGGGTGACCGGGAAAGGGGCTGTGGCTAGGGTGTTTGGCTGCCGTGAACCCCCGCAACGCCTCGTCGGTCACACGGACGACGAGGACGGAGAAGTAATCTTTGGGGCCCTCGCTGAGGCACACATAGATCGTCATGGCATTTATCAGTGCCTGGCCGGACTCCTTTGTCACACCCAAAAATTTAGCCAATTTTTAGACTATTTTGTGTATTAAATCCCTACCCAGGAATTAGTTAGGGTACAGAAAATGACAAATCAATAAAACATATCAAAACATAAAATAAAGCGTAAGATACTTACAGAAGAGTCACTTAGTCCTCATACTCGAAGAAAGCAGCAACAGCGGAAAAAGGTAATCCTAGCGGGGTTCAGCTCCACTCCACAGGCAAACTCAACTGGAGTCTAAGCCTTGGCCTTCTACTCCGTCTTCGACTCAGAAGCACTACACTTCTGGAAAAATGGGGAAATAGCAACGCTGAGTACAACCACCATACTCAGCAAGCCACACGGAGAAATGCAGACATGCAAGGGGAGACAAGAGTGGCTTGAGCTATTTTGCATAAATGCGGTTGTAAAACCTTTCTAGTTTAAAACAGTAAAATCATTAATTGATTAAATCAGGATTAATCTTTCAAAAAATAACGTTATCTCCACGTTGAACAGGCCCAACCAAACCACCTAAACTAGTCTAGTTCAATTAAGTCAAATTATTAAGGTGGGACTAATCATGGTGAATCTGGTCGATCGCCCATAACCATGGGCATGGCTATTCGAATAGTTTTACTCTGGTCAGAGGTGTACAATTGTACCCACAAGACATGATCCACCGTATGTCACCGTGCCATGCCTGACACGTTACCTGCGAGTGATCATGACAAGACCCTTCGCATAACTCCCCCTGACTAAGCGATACCACACCGAGGTTTCGCCCCTACCCAAAGTCCATGGTAGGCAGCCCCCCTGGTGCCTTGGTGAATCCGGCAGCCGCATAGACCTTGCCCGGTCCATTCGAATTTCATCACGCCCACCTTGCCTGGGTACGTCAGCCAGAGAAAAGCTACACTACAGGTCTAGCCGTTGCCCATTCTGGGTTGTGGTAAGTACTATAAGTCTTCCAAGGTTTCCTATGAACCGGTCCTTAATCGCCATGGGTGCGACAAGTAGAACCATGCACCCAAAGCCCACCATGTAGTCATATTTTAATTAATCATGAACCTTTGCCAAGGTACCTCCGGTCTGAGACCGACATTTCATATGACTATCAGCTAGCAGTATAGTTCTTCCATTAGATGAGCTAGTGTAATTAAGCATGGCTAAGCATAAATAATTCTAGCAAGATCACGTAAGTGATGCGAGCTAGTCAAATTAATCATACAAGTTGATAATGAATAAATAACAATTAAACATGGCACAAGCGATCATGTAGGTTGTCCCGATTCCCGTGTAATTAGCCAAACATGTAATTTTATTTGCAAACAATAAATAATTTGTAAATTGGGATCAATATGTGTCTAGGAGGAATGTGACTTGCCTTGCTCCCTTCGCTGATCCTCCGATCTTCGTGAACGCAAATCCCCAAAACGGCGAAGTCTACACGCTGGCACACAAACCGAGGAAAAAATCTAATAAAAACCAAATAAACAGTACGTGAAAAGTAAACAAACATGTAAAGCTCAATTTTAGATGAATTTCGCAATTTGAATGGCCCAATTTGAAGTTCGTATGGATTATATATGAATTTTAGAAGTTTTGGACCATTTAATTGAATTTTGGAAATTAAAAAAATAATTTGTAGCACAATTTTTATTTATTTTTACAAGAAAAAAGGGTGCTGCTACGTCAGCGGAGCGAGGGCTGACGTCAGCTGTGGCAGCGCGGTGCATGGGTCCACCATGGACTCGGCACACGGGGACCGGTCCACGGTCCACCACGTGGACGGCCACGCGGGCAGCCACAGGGGACGCCCTGCCGATGTGGCGCCGACACGACGGCATCGCTGGCAGCCACGTCGGCCGCCACGTGGACGACCCAGATCACCCCAAAGGGGATCGAGCGGCCACGAGGGACAGATGACCTGGATCGGCCTCGGACCGATCCGACGGCCGGGGAGCGAGGCGGGGCTGCGACGGTCGGTCGGCGGCGCGGCGACACACACCGTTGCGTGGTGGAGGAGAGTGGGAGGAAGGGGAGGGGTTTTGCCGCGCGCACGGGGAGAGGGCGGCGCGGAAGCGACGGCGCTCGATGTCACTAGGCGGCGCTCGGGCGGCGAGAGGCGAGGCGTGACTCGGGAGCGACGGGGGAAAAGGGAGAAAGAGGGGAGGGATGTGCTCACCGACGGCTGGAGTTGGAAGGGACGTTGGCAACACGGCGATCCCGGTGGAATGAAAGAGGGGAAAAATGAAGGTGGCGGATGCGATGGATTTGCACGGTGAGCGGAGGGTGCGACGAATTTGGTGGCCGGAGATGAAATGAGGCGGTGGCAGCTCGGGATTGCGTTGATAGCATTGTTCCGGCGTCGATTGGAGAAAACCAGTTGGAGGCTGGGATGCGGCGCGGCGTGGAGAAGCCGACGATGCAAGCGGCGAGGTACGACAATGGCTAGGGCGGTGGTGAGGTGTTGCCGGAGATGGGAAGGCGACGACGAGCTCGGGTTTTGCGACGCTAGCACGAGGGAGAGCTCGGAATGATGCAAATGAGGGAGGGAAAAACAAGAGGGGCGCTCGGGAACACTTTTAAAGCGGCAGGGAGGCGGTGGGAAGGCCGGGAGCGATGGATTTCGTGGACGGAGTGGGGCGCGGGTATTGTGGAGGAGTGAGCGCGACCAAGGCGGATTATGGCGGCAAATCGCGCCGAGCTTCGCGGGAGTGGGGGAAGCGGCGCGGGAGAGAGGGGCGGTCGACGGCTCGCACGCGCGGAAAGTCGTGGCGGCCGGAAAAAGAGGGGTGTGGGCGTGCCCATGGCAGTGGCGATCCGAGGAAGACGGAGGAAATGAATGACAGGTGGGCCCTATCGGGAGGGAAGGGGACGAGAAACGGACTTGCGCACGGGAGGAAAGGATCGGGCGGCTTTGGGCCGAGGAGAGAAAGAAAGGAGGAGGGCGGCGGCGATGGCCCAAGGGAGGGATTTCGGACTTTTCAAAGAGTGGGCCGACGACGGCCCAAGAGCGGGAAAGGAGTTTAAAGTTGGTTTTTAATTTATTTAATCGGATAAACCATTTTTATATTTTTATAAATACTTCCAATGCTCCATTAATTCCAAAAAAATCCGAAAAATTAGATGGGCCTTCAAAGTATTTAATAAAAAAATAAAAAGCTTATTTATTGATTAAATAATTTATTTAAATAATTACTAAAATGTTTTTATCTTATTAAAATTATTTCTAGAGCTCTAAAATTTCAAGAAAATTTTAGAGAGTATTTTAGCACATGAAGAATATTACAAAATATTTTAGGCATGATTTTTAAATGAAAATTTAATTTTCTTATTAAGTTTCCTTAATAACATTATTTTTTTTGTTTAATTTCTGAAATATACATTATTAAATGATTTTTAATCTCAAACAAAAATGGCGCGTGACATCCTTCAACCCGTTGGCCTCCTTGCATGAGCAGTTGACGGTTGCCCACTTGTGATCGCTCATGTTAACGAGATCGGCATCCTGCACCACCTTGTCCAGCACGACCCATGGAGGCAAAGCCGAAGCCGGTGACGTCATGGATTAAAGTGGTGGTGAACTACATGAAAGGGTAGAGGGGATCTGCGTGGGTGGTGGATGGAAGACGTCGAAGACGAGATGCGGATGAGGGCGGCTGCGGACAGCCCGCGCCACGTCCGCATTGTTCACGTGGCTGGAGTGGACAGGCTGTGCCCGCGTCCGCATGCCCGCAGTGGACTGGCGGCCTGCAAGCGGGTCCTGCATGGCTGCCCGCATGCACGATACATTAGTTTGGGAGCAAACAAACAGTACAACTTGATGAACATCCTTGCAACTTACACATACGTAACGAACATTCCGATAATATTATATTGATAATTCATATCAACAGTGCAACATGCAACCAAAAATCATATTAAATTAACAATTCATATCAACATGTGCAACCAAAAATTGATGTGCTTCTCACAGCGAGGTTTTTAATCTCATCTCTGAACACTACCTCTTAATTGCACATTATCACTCTATAAGAACAAGAAAGCAGCGAATCAGGATGTCCGGACAAGAGGAACAAGAGCCTTTGAGGCAGATCATGAAAATCTTTTTTCCAACGTCTCACAATTGACAAGTTGGAGGTTAAAAAACAAAAATCTGAAAGTTGGCGAGTCCATCTATGTCAGAGTCCTTCGATACCGTTATAGAGATTATAGCAATCGAATATCTACATGGCAAGCTTATCCGACTGGAGGTGGAGATAGATTGCGCTTACCAAATCTATAAACGGAACATGACTTGGGTGTTACGATTGCCGATAGAGATAAGACAATCGGCCTATAGTCACGGTTTGGTAAGATTGAGGAAACCGACTTAGAGTAAGATAGAGTTTTCGATCTGTAAGCCCTCCTCCCAAGACTATATAAGGGGGGTAAGGGGCGTCCCTTGAAGGATATCCGATATGCGATAGTAGACATCATATGCTGGATCAGAGATTCCAATAGGAGATCAGCTTTTAGCCTTCAGCTTTAGATCACGAGATCAATAAAGACACTCGACGGATCGAATCCACCGAAACAAGAGTAGGGTATTACCTCACGAGAGGGCCTGAACCTGTCTAAATCTTCTTTTCCTCCTAACCCATTGTGCTTGGCGATCTCGACTGCGACCCCAGAAATTACATTGTCGAAACCAAGTTTCGACAGTTGGCGCGTCAGGTAGGGGGCCGCGCGTCGAGACTTCTTCAACAATCTCGCCGACAAGCGTGATGGGATCTCCTTCAAGATTCGGCGACTTCGCCGCCTACTTCGTCGACGATTCCTCCTTCGACTTGGATTCGGACCAGTCGGAAGGAGAAATCCACTCGACGCCGATCGGACTCCCGAACAGCGCCAAGATCTACAACGACGTCTTAAAGACCAAGATGCAATCCACCCTCTCCAACGAAGGACTTCGCTCGGCACCATTCGGATTACCGAATATCGCCGAAATCTGCGCCAATCTTCTCACCTCCCCGACGGAGACGATCTACTCGGACGAAGACCTCTCGGTGCCGTTTGGGTTACCAATCGCCACCGAGATCTACAGCAAACTTCTCTCCCGAGTCGGGCGACCCACTCGGAGGAGCCCGCATCCCCAAGCTCGACTCGGGAGAGCGATCCGGACCGGGCTACCCGGGATCAAGGGAGGTCGCCGTCATCCTCCCATCATTCGGCTCCTGCTCATCTTCGGAGCTCAATGAATACCTCGGCTCCGCCGCCGACGACCTCTATGGCATCCCTCGCGAAGCCGACGACTCCGACTACCGCAAGGACTATGAGCCGAAGTGCTTTGATGTCCTCATGGCCGAGCCGGACGAGTCCGACTCGGCCATGGCCGGGAGGCTTGTGAAGAAGAGCGAGCCAAGATTGAGCACGAGCGCAAGACGGCCGAAGAGGAGAAGCAACGTAAGGACGAGGCGACAAGAGGAAGCGGGATCTACGCGCGGCGGACGATCCGCCCGGGAGGCCATCCTCCAAACACGGGTTCGCAACACCAACATCTTCCGGACGCCACGGCGAACGCGTTGCCGCGCTCACGCTCTTGGACACCGTCATGGAGACGGCACCCGCCAATGTGACTCCGATACTCGACAAGATCAAGACCATCGTCGCAGCCACGCCAACGGCCACCCCACCACCTCGGCACGAAGACCGATCGAATCGTGGTGAAACGCCCGACAAAGCCGACTCCCGCCTCTAAAGTCGGGAGACTACAAGAGGCCCGAGCGATCGATCGACGACAAGGCCAAGAGGCCCACGCCGCAAGTCCACGCAGAAGTACCAGGAGCAAATGGCCGACTCCCGTGACAAACGACATGGACGTCCACCCGTCCACCACCGCGTCCGCCGCAACAACAGCTCTAGCTATCCAACCGACCAACCGAAGACCCGTCGAGTGATGCGCGGAAGTCCTCGATCGCCGCTACCGGGAGCGGGACCGACGCACTCGGGAGGATCGGAGGATCACCCGATAGCGGCGATGATGGAGTGCGGCTTTCACTCGGGAGCTTCGGCGAGTGCAGCGGCCGAGTGGATTCAAGCCCACGGGAATTGAAAGGTACGACGGCAAGACCGACCACCGAGTCATGGCTTACCGTCTACACCCTCGCCATCCGCGCGCGGCGGTGACAACAAGGCCATGGCCAATTACACCCTGTGGCCCTCGCTAACTCGGCCGAGCGGCTCACGAGCTGCCAAGAGGCTCAATCGGCTCGTGGAGCAAGGCGAGGGACCACTTCATCACCAACTTCCGGGAACCTTCGAGAGGCCCGGTACACACTTCGATCTATACAACGTCATCCGGAGCGGACGAGCCTCGAAGGATTACATCCGTCGTTTCTCAGAAGCGCAACAAGATCCCCAACATCACCGATGACATCATCATCGCCGCCTTCCGAAGGGAGTCCGTGATGAGCCGCTAATCGGGAAGTTCGGGCGCAAACCACCGAAGACGGTGAAACAGGATGTTCGAGACGGCGAATTCATACGCCAAATCCAACGACGCCATCAAGGCCGCCGTCAAGACCGGCCCGACGGAAGGGAAGACAAGCGGGCGGGAGAAAGCCGGAATCCTAAGAAGGATAACGGCAATAGCAACAACCAGGCCCAAAAGGATCGCAAACGCCGATCTGAGGACCTAGTGGCTGCAACCTCCAACTTTCAACGCCGCCCCCGAGTCGCCGCCTACGACGTCATCATGAACGCCCAGTGCACTCACCATCCCAACCATAAGCACGCGGCTAAGGGCGCTTCATCTACAAACAGGTTCGCCGAGCAAGATGCAGCGCGCTCAACAAGAAGCCGAATGACGAGGCTGGTCCATCGGGCGCCAAGAAGAACAACGCGGCGACAACGTCGAACCTTTCCAAGACCCTGTGGGAGAGCTCAATCACATCTTCGGGGGGCCGCTAGCCTATGAATCCAAGAGAAAACAGAAGCTAACCGACTGAGAGGTCGACGAAGTCCCTCAGTACCTACGATGGTCGGAGGTGGCCATCACTTTTGACCGCTCGGATCACCCTGACCGAGTGGTTCATCCGGGGCGCTATCCACTCGTCCTAGATCCCGTGGTCCGCAACATCAGGCTCAAGCGCGTCCTCATCGATGGGGGCAGCGCCCTTAACATCCTATTCGCCAAGACCATGGATGAGATGCAGATCCCGAGGGCAGAATTGAAGGCAAGCTCAGCCCCCTTCCACGGAGTCATCCCGGGGCTATCGTCTACACCACTCGGGCACATCTCCCTTCCTGTCACCTTCAGGGCTCGAGAGAACTTCTGAACGGAGAACGTCACTTTTGAGGTGGCCGACTTCGAAACAGCATATCACGCCATCATCGAAAGGCCTGCGCTTGCCAAATTTATGGCGATCCCACATTACACCTACCTTTGCATGAACATGCCGGGTCCGAACGGCGTCATCACTCTTCGCAGCGATGTGAAGCAAGCCTTCACCTACGATAAGGAGAGCTGCGACATGGCCAATCTCGCGAGAGATTACGTGGCCAACAAGAAGTCCGATTGGCTGCATCAACTTCGGCAGAGGGCGAAGTCCCCGTGAAGAAGATAGCCAAATCGGGATACGGAGACGCCAAGAAAGAAGATCTCCCTTGATCCGTCGGATCCCTCGCTAACTCGCGTAATCGGCGCGACCTAGATCCCAAATAGGAAGCGCGCTCGTCACCTTCCTCCAAAATAATAAAGATGTTTTTGCTTGGAAACCATCGATATGCCGGAATTCCTAGGGAGGTGATCGAGCACTCTTTGCACGTCAAAGATGACGTCAAACCGATAAAACAACGATTACACAGATTTGCGCAGGACCGAAAAGACGCTATCAAGGAAGAGCTCACAAAGCTCTTGGCTGCCGGTTTCATCAAAGAAGTCCTTCATCCCGACCGGTTAGCCAACCCGAGTCTGGTCCGCAAGAAGACGGGGCAATGGCGCATGTGCGTTGACTACACCGACCTCAACAAAGTCTGTCCCAAAGATCCGTTCGGGCTGCCTCGCATCGACCAAGTCGTTGACTCAATAGCTGGCTGCCAACTCCTGAGTTTCTTGGATTGTTACTCGGGCTATCACCAGATCAGCTTGAAAGAATCCGACTGCCTGAAGACATCCTTCATCACGCCGTTTGGGGCCTACTGCTACATCACCATGCCTTTCGGCCTGAAAAACGCCGGCGCCACATACCAACGCATGATCCAAAGATGCTTCCAGACGCAGATCGGCAAAAACGTAGAAGCCTATGTCGACGACGTTGTCATCAAGACCAAGCAGAAAAAAGACCTGATCACTGACCTAGAAGAAACTTTTGCAAACATCTGAGCCTTCAGAATGAAGTTGAACCCGAAGAGGTGCACCTTCGGCGTTCCATCAGGCAAACTGCTCGGCTTCATGGTGTCACGTCGCGGCATTGAAGCCAATCCAGAGAAGATCAACGCCATCTTGAGCATGAAGCCCCCGAGTAACCAGAAAGACGTCCAGAAGCTCACTGGCTGCATGGCGGCACTAAGCCGCTTCATCTCTCGACTCGGCGAACGAGGCATTCCCTTCTTCAGATTGCTAAAGAAGACATACGACTTTCGGTGGACCGCGGAAGCCAACAAGGCCTTTGAAGATTTCAAAGAGTTCCTTACAACGCCGCCCGTCCTGGCCTTGCCTCAGCCCCAGGAACCTTTGCTGTTGTACGTTTCAGCCACTCACCAAGTAGTTAGTACGGTCCTCGTGGTCGAACGCGAAGAAGAAGGACGGGCTCAGAAGATTCAGAGGCCGATCTACTTTGTTAGCGAAGTGTTGGCAGGAGCCAAAATTCGCTACCCTCAGGTACAAAAATTACTCTATGGTGTTCTAATAACCGCGAGGAAATTGGCACACTATTTTCAGGGTCACTCGGTCACCGTCGTCACCTCTTTCCCACTCGGCGATGTCATCTACGACCAGGAGGCGACCAGACGCATCGCCAAGTGGGCTTTAGAGTTGATGCCGTTGGACTTGACTTTTAAGGCGAGGACGTCCATAAAGCCACAAGCCTTGGCGGATTTCCTGGCCGAGTGGACTGAGCAACAAGAGAACGTACCTCGGGAAGACCTCCAACACTGGACCATGCACTTCGACAGATCCAAGAGGATCACCAGCTTGGGAGCAGGAGTTGTGCTGATCTCCCCGACCGGGGAAAGGCTAAGATACGTCCTTCACCTCCACTTCTCCGCCTCACACAACGTTGCCGAGTACGAAGCTCTGCTACATGGACTGCGTCTCGCAGTTTCACTCAGAATACGTCGGCTCATCGTGAAAGGCGACTCCCAGTGGTCGTCAATCAAGTAATGAAGGGTGGTCTGTCTAAACGACACCATGGAGGCCTGCGGCAAGAGGTCCACAAACTTGAAGACAAGTTTGACGGGCTCGAACTCTCACACGTCTTGAGGCATAACAACGAAGCAGCCGATGAGTTGGCACAGTTCGGGTCCAAGCGCGAAGCTGCCCCAACAGACGTCTTTGTCGAGCACCTCTATGAACCAACCATCACGGCAAAGACAACTTCCAACGAGCAAGCTGCGAACGAAGTCGCCATGGCGACGCCGGCGGAGGACGCCGCTCATCAAATTCTTAACTCGGCAAGAGGCTGAAAAGACGGGATGAAGCGAGAACGCGTCAGACGTCGTTGCCAACCATATGTCATGGTTGACTCAGACTTATACAAGAGGAGCCCCTCGGAATTCTAATGAGATGCATCACACCCGAGGAAGGGAAGCAGCTACTCCAAGACATCCACTCGGGCATATGCGAAAGCCATGCGGCAGCACGCACTCTGGTCGGCAAAGCTTACAGACAAGGTTTCTTCGCTTACCGCGGTCTCCGACGCGGACAAAGTCGTACGAACCCTTGAAGGCGCCAATTTTTCGCCGACAAAGCCATGTCCCGGCCAGGAGCTACAAACAATCCCGCTATCCTGGCCGTTCGCGGTATGGGGCTTGGACATGGTCGGCCCTTTCAAGAAAGCTCCGGGAGGATTTACACACCTCTTCGTCGCAATCGACAAGTTCTCCAAGTGGATTGAAGCGAAGCCGGACGCCACAATTACTACTGACAAGGCATGGGATTTCTTCCTCAACATCGTGCACCGCCGGCGTCCCAAACGAGAATCATAACCGACAACGGGACTCAATTCACGGGAGGCATCTTTAAGGAATTCTGCGAAGACTTCGGAATCAAGATTTGCTATGCATCAGTTGCCCATCTCAAAAGCAATGGACAAGTCGAACGAGCCAACGGCATGGTCCTCCAAGGCATCAAGACCCGTGTGTTCGATCGCCTAAACCCTTACGCAGGCAAGTGGGTCCAAGAGCTTCCCTCGGTCCTATGGTCTCTGCGGACCACACCCAGTCGGGCTACCGGCCAAACTCCCTTCTTTTTGGTCTACGGCGCGAAGCCATGTTGCCAAACGAGATGGAGTATGAATCCCTTCGAGTCCGCAGCTTCAACGATGAAGGCTACGACCCCGACCGAGTGGACGACCTTACCCGGCTGGAAGAGGCCCGAGAGGCAGCCCTCATCCAGTCGGCCAAATATCTTCAAGGGCTCAGGCGATACCACAGTCGCAACGTTCGGGCACGAGCTTTCATCGTTGGCGACCTAGTTCTACGCAAGATCCAGACCACCAAAGACCGTCACAAGTTATCCCCCTTATGGGAAGGACCGTACATAATCGCCGAGGTGACTCGGCCGGTGCATACCGGCTAAAGCGTTAAGACGGATCTATGGTGGAGAATTCTGGAACATCGAGCATCTTCGACGATTTTATGCTTAATTTGACTAAGGTTTCATGTTTTCCTTATTGCCAACCTCAAGCAAGATGACTTCTTGAGTTAGCGATCGGGGCTATACATATGTCAATAAAGCTTAAGTTTTCCTCATCAACTTCATGCATGATTTGGTTTATCATTGTTTAATGTTCTTCGATTCGAGTTCGGTGTCTAAGGACCGAGAGTTTTCGATGACCTAATCGAGCCTAGGCTTGGTGACAATCGACGAAAATTACTTAAGAAATTTCACACAAAAACTCGGATCAAGGCATTAACATAAATAAACCAAATATATCACAAGCTTTGTATCGAGCACCACGATCATATGATATTTACAAGCCAATGTTCACAAGACAAATTAAATCCGGAAGTTATTCACTACATCTACAGAAATCTTCTTCGTCGACTCCTGCGCTTCACTCGGCATGTCCAGGCTGCTCATCTGTGGTCCCGTCGAAGCCCTCTCCGACCGAGTCGATATCCACTCGGGGTAGAGAGATTTGGTCTCGCGCAAGAGCCGGCCGCCCCATGTTGGCGGCTTCGGTGATGTTGGTCAGATACTGGTCAGGGGCTCGCCTGAGCTTGTCAAAGACTTCAATTGGGTCCAATGAGCTGGTCCCGACCCCATGGTGGAACAAAGACAGCAAAATCGGCGTTTGACCCGCTCAAGCAAGACGTCATATTGAGCTCGGGTCTTAACCTTGTAAGCTGCCAAAAGCATCTGATCATGCAAAACACTCTGAAATAAAGCAGCACAAGGAATGTTACTTCAAAGAGGCTTACCTTCAAACTCGGCCTCCAGTTCGGCTTTGTCGAGGCTGACTGCCTCCAGCTGGACTTGGAGCGAATGGACCTCCGGCGAATTTTCTACAAGTAAAGAAGATCATCAGAAACCGGGTTCAACATGAGAATCATAAAGAAACTCGGAGAGACGAGCTTACTCCTGACTGATCCTCGGAGGTCGAGGTTCGCCTCCCGAAGCTCTGCGATCTCCCTCCTTAAAGCCGCCTCCCTCGACGCGGCTTCCTCCTGAGTAGTTTTCAGCTTCCGCTGGACGTCCTCTAAGGAGCTCAGGTGAGGAACAAGTTTTTCCAGCACCTCGGACTTTGCCATGGAACGGCAATACTCCTTCCGCGCATGAAATCTGAAGAGTCACCGACTGAAAAAGGATGATAACACAGTAAAAGAAAAACACTAAGGCTTACATTGAGTAGCCGAGTCGCTTCATTTAAGCTTTCGACAAGGGCATCTCTTTCTTCCCTTTCGGCTGCTGCCGGGACGATGCCACGCTTTTGGCCTTAGAGTCCCGCCACTCGATCTTGATTGGGAAACCCATGTTTGAAGAGCGTAACACGGGATTTCTCCACTTGTGGGACAGATAGGAAGAACAAATGAAGACATGAAAGATTCAAACTAAAAGAGCAAAGAGAAGATTCTGATACAAGACTCACCGGCTTCAGTGGCTGCGCACTTGGGTGGAACAGCCCGGCTGGCCTCCTTCCTCTGGCTCTTCGACGAGTGACCCTCAGTCGGGGCTGGCCGAGTCGTGGCCTGAGGTTTCCCGGCTGTCGACTGGCTTCCAGTCGGGACGTCCCGGCTGGCGGTCGGGGCTCCTTCCTTGGGGCATCCTTCTTCGGAGGCGAAGGTTTTTGCCCGAAGCGCTCTCGCTCGGATGCGGGCTCCGAAGCTTCGCTCTGCGAGGCTTTGGCGCCTCGGGAGTAGCGGCGGGGTCGGCCCCTCACCCTTCCCGGCGGGATCTATGTCCCGGGGCCTCCTGCGATAATGAATACAGTGGGGTGAAGACAAAGAAAGCTTTCAACGAAAAGTTCGGACTTCAGGTCATAAAGCATACACGGACGACCGACGGATCTTCGGCGCCGTCCTCGCGATCGCCTTGGAGGAGGAGTCTCGACGGAGGAGCCGGGACGTCATCGTCCGAATCCTCAATGATGAGCCTCCTTTTGCTCGCCCGCTTGTTTGTGTCCTCACTCGGGCCGCCCGCTTTCAAGCTGGATCACTTTGGATCTTGATCCCGCCCCGGCTTCTTGGCGGGCGACGCGGAGCGTCATCGTGGGGCACCTTGTACGGCTTTGAAGTAACAGAAGCATTTTCCTGCAAGAGAAGTTCGCACAACACTAAGAGACAAGATATCAAGATTGCAAGACATTATGAAGCGGCCGGTCGGCTTACGGAGGAGGAGGCGGTGGATCTTGAAGGAAGCTGCGAGAATGAGGGCACGCTCAACCGCAATTTCGCCGAGAAGATCTTGTACATCCGGATCTTTAGGATCTCGTAGCTGAGTGGATCTTGATCTTCCCGATTGGGGTCCTTCCTGCCTTCGTATTCAAAGGCTGGCTTTGACCTCTCTGTTGGAGCCAGTCGGCACCAAATGAAGTGCCGAGTGATCCGCTCGCCGCGAAGACCCTTTGTTTCATTGCCGGGATCTTTGCAAGCGGTTTGTTGGCCTCGTCCCAATCTTGGGCCACTGGAACGGTGCTCCAAGTTGGCACAGGGACAGGGGAAGGCCGACGAGCGGGCGAGGCTGGGTTCGAGGTTGCTAATATAGAACCAGCCCGTGTGTCATCCCTTATTGGAAGATTTTAAGGGAAGAGAGAAGTACTCCTTGCGGAGAGATCCGCGGAGTTGGAAACTGCCCGCCAACGACGCATGGGTGGTCTTTATTCGGATGTGGTTTAAGATAAAACATCCGTGAACGATTGGAAGTGGGGGAGGATGCCAAGGAATGCTTCGCATACATGAATGAAGTGGGCGATGTGAAGCATGGAGTTGGGGTTCGATGGTAGAGCGGAGACCATAGTAATCTAAAAGCCCCGGAAGAACTCGGAGGTGGGAAGGCCGAACCCGCAATAGAAGAAAGAGGTGAATACGACGAGCTCACCGGTGTTCGGGGTTGGGAAGTCCTCACCGCCGCGGCGCCAGCCACGATCTCCTTTGGGGAAGCACGCCGTGCTTCACCATCTCCTTGAGGGTAGATTCCCTCACATCCGATGTGGCCCATTGGTCAAATGGGATTCTCTTTTCCTCCGCCATGAGTGTGGTGTGGATGGGAAGTGGATCTGGTCAGAAAGGATGGCGATTTGAGCAAGAGATCTTGGAAGAATTGGCTGCGGAAGCTGGTTGTGACAAGAAGCGAGCTTTTGGATGGATGGATTTGGGAGCGCGCGAGTCTAGGGTTCTTCGCGGGAACGGTGAACAGTCTTTGCGAAAAGAGGAATCTTTTGGAAGATCAAGAGGCGGGGACGACCTCGAGCCTTTATAGAAAGATTTGAGGGTTGCGCTATGTTTTCTTGTGATTGGGCCGAGCCCATGAGAGAATCTGCGCCCGGTTAAGGTGTGGCCCGACGTGTGTCCTTAGGGACTTAAGCGGATGAGCTTAAGCAGATTTGCCCTGGCAATATGCACGTGTCCGAATGCCCTATACCTTTGGAAATCCTTTCATACCGCGGTTTGCTTGACTTCATGAGAAGCTAGCACGATGCAACTTGGAAGGTGACCAACAGCTAGGCTTTTTATAGCTGCCTTGATGACAAGGGCTGTTTGGTTTTTTAGCATTTGATTAAATGATCATATCGATGCTATTTTTCCACCTTGGTGAAGATCTTTATAGATTAAGACCAGTATTATGACAAAAGCTATTTAATAACTTGGTCATATTTTTCATACGATTGAAAGAACTCGTTTCCCATGAGGGACGATTAAAATGTTTGTTCCGGGATGACTCGGGCAGGTCCATTCGGATAAGCATGAGCTTATCGAGTGCTTTACACCCATGAGGGATGATTCGGTTATTTGTTCTGAGTTGATTCGGGCAAATTCACTCGGATAAGCACGAGCTTGCCGGGTAATGAGGTTGCTTTAGCATGAGCTAAGCATCTTCATGGGAATGATTTTTTATAGTTCTTGACTATATACTTAGTCTGTTTTTGACTAACCACATAGTCGGGGGCTACACCTAATTAGGTGCATCAGGAGATACACCTAGATATTTATTTTTGAGAATTTTTTAGATATTTTCCAGTCCTTCACAGTCTTTGGAGCCACTCGGGAAGATTCAGGCAGAGATGATGGAAACACTCGGTGCCAAAAGCACTCGGTCAAAGAGATTTTTGGCTGTGTGTTGTTTTGGTTTGAAGTTGAGCTGTCTCGTCGACTGAAAAGGACTCGGGGGCTACTGTGGAGATTATAGCAATCGGGTATCTACATGGCAAGCTTATTCGACTGGAGGTAGGGATAGATTGCGCTTACCATATCTGTAAACCGAACATGACTTGGGTGTTACGATTGTCGATAGAGATAAGGCAATCAGCCTATAGTCACGGTTTGGTAAGATTGAGGAAACCGACTTAGAGTAAGATAGGGTTTTCGATCTGTAAGCCCTCCTCCCAAGACTATATAAGGGGGGTTAGGGGCGTCCCTTGAAGGATATCCGATATGCGATAGCAGACATCATATGCTGGATCAGAGATTCCAATAGGAGATCAGCTTTTAGCCTTCAGCTTTAGATCACGAGATCAATAAAGACACTCGGCGGATCGAATCCACCGAAACAGGAGTAGGGTATTACCTCACGAGAGGGCCTGAACCTGTCTAAATCTTCTTTTCATCCTAACCCATTGTGCTTGGCGATCTCGACTGCGACCCCAGAAATTACATTGCCGAAACCAAGTTTCGACAACCGTCGTCAAATAGCATCTCGTGGTAGCGACATTCGTAGCCGCAGAAGGCCATCTCATCCCTAGAGAAGGGAATCAGGCCATCGGTAATTCAGAATTGGTTAGTTGATCAATTCTTTTACACATAATCATCACTTGATCAAATGGCATCGAGCGCATATGAGAATCTCAGATCTCACAATGCCAAGCTCTGATAATTTTAATGAAGCAAATAATCAATTTAATAATTAATTCACTTGCCTACAGTTAGAACATGACATTCCAGAAAGGACGATTTCATTGAGTTTTGCCCCCACCCCCAAAGCTTGCTCCTGCATTACTTCCTCTGTATTAATCCCTCCATCTCAATTTGAACATCCTCTAATCAAAGGACGCCAAGACGAAGGACACAATTTATCATTCTCAAATTAATTCTTATCAATTAAGGTGCTCAATTGTTTTGTGTCCTGTGGATTGCTCATGTTTTAAATATTGCATGTCATTGCATCAGTAGAAATTAATTTTGGTTGGTTGCAAACAATACATTCAATTATGCACATTTACTCTTTATATAGGTAAACAAAGGCATACTTGTTAGATGGTCATTTTGAGAAGACCTCAACAACTTTCGGGGACAATCAAAATGGGATGAAGAGAGTAATAAGCAAATGAAACATAAATTGTAAATTTTAATTAGATCATCATAGTACCCATAGTCAATTAGTCTTACATAAATACAAAATCAAGTAATTTAAATACCTGACAATTTCATATTTACATCATCGCCCTCAATAGTATCAGTTAGAATTGAATATGGATCACCAAAACCTAAAACATCATAATTCAAAAGTTCAACATAAATAAGTTTACGGGCCATAATATAAATAGCAATCCACATATGTCCATACCATCTGCTCGCATCCAATCATGAAGGCATTGAGTGCCTCCATAGTTCCACTAGCCAACCTACTCCTATAGTCGCCGATCCAGTAGAAAATGTAGACTCTGATGCAACTGAAGATGCAGAGACAACTAGAAAATTAAGCATCATGCTTGACAATATTGGATATTTGCATGAGTTTACCCTCAACAACTGGAGTATGTCAAAATCATCATCAAGGAAATCATTTCCTTGAGGAATATCTTTGAGATATCTAGTTAACTCAGTCTTTACTTTACTTTTGCTTTGATCAAGCCGAGCAGTCCTGAGTCAGCACTTCTCGAGGTTCAACTGCAGCCTTTCCGGAGTTTACCTAAAACACAATCCTTCCCCGAAGAGTAGTGTCGTTGGCTGTTAGATCGTGTGATTGTTTTCTGTGTACAGGTGTATGGTTCACATCAGTGGTGGGGATATGACCATACTAGGTTGTTTGCTTAATCAACTTGAAAAGTAAAAGTACACCTGTCGAAACTCGGTTTCGGCAATATAATTTCTGGGGTCGCAGTCGAGATCGCCAAGCACGATGGGTTAGAAGAAGAAGAAGATTTAGACATGTTCAGGCCCTCTCGTGAGGTAATACCCTACTCCTGTTTCGGTGGATTCGATCCGCCGAGTGTCTTTATTGATCTTGTGATCTAAAGCTAAAGGCTAAAAGTTGATCTAGAATCTGATCTCTGATCTCCTATTGAAATATCCCTCAAGGGACGCCCCTTACCCCCCTTATATAGTCTTGGGAGGAGGGCTTACAGATCGGAAACCCTATCTTATTCTAAGTTGGTTTCCTCAATCTTACCAAACCGTGACTATAGGCCGATTGCCTTATCTCTATCGGCAATCGTAACACCCAAGTCAAGTTCGGCTTACAGATATGGCAGGCGCAATCTATCCCTACCTCCAGTCGGATAAGCTTGCCATGTATATACCCGATTACCACAATCTCCACAGTAGCCCCCGAGTCCTTTTCGCGACGAGACAACTCGGCTTCGGACCAAAGCGGCACACACCAAAAATCTCTTTTGACCGAGTGGTTTTGGCGCCGAGTGATTCCATCATCTCTCTCGAATCTTCCCGAGTGGCTCCAAAGACTGAAGGGCTGGAAAAATATATAAAAAAATTCTCAAAAATAAATATCTAGGTGCATCTCCGATGCACCTAATTAGTGTAGCCCCGACTATATGGTTAGTCAAAAATAGGCTAAGCATATAGTCAAGAACTATAAAAGATCATTCTCATGTAGTTGCCTAGCTCATGCTAAAGCAATCATAGAAATCTCATTGCTCGGCAAGTTCATACTCATCCGAGTAAATTTGCCCGAGTCATCTCAGAACAAATAATTCAATCAACCCTCGTGGGTGAAAAGCACTCGGCAAGCTCATGCTTATCCAAGTGGATCTGCTCGAGTCATCCCGAAACAAATATTTTAATCGTCCCTCATGGGAAAACGAGTTCTTTCAATTATATGAAAAATATGACCAAGTTATTAAATAGCTTATGCCATAATACTGGTCTCAATCTATAAAGATCTTCACCAAGGTGGAAAAATAGCATCGATCTAATTAATTAGCCAAATGCTAAAAAACCAAACGGCCCTTGTCATCAAGACAGCTATAGAAACTTAGCTGTTGGCCACCTTCCAAGTTGCATCGTGCTAGCTTCTCATGAAGTCAAGCAAACTGCTGTATGAAAGGATTTTCAAAGGTATAGAGCACTCGGACACGCGCATATTGCCAGGGCAAATCTGCTTAAGCTCATCCGCTTAAGTCCCTAAGGACACGCGTCGGGCCACACCTTAGCTGGGCCGTAGATTTTCTTATGGGCTCGGCCCACTCACCAGAAAACCTAGCGCAACCCTCAAATCTTTCTATAAAGATGCGAGGTCGTCCCCGCCTCTTCATCTTCCAAACGATTCCCCTTCTCACGGCACTGTTCAACAGTTCACCGCGGAGAACCCTAGACTCGCGCGCTCCCAAATCCATCCATCTAAGAGCTCGCTCTCCACAACAACCAGCCTCCGCAGCCAAATCTCCCACGTTCCATCGCCAAAGATCCAACTTTTTTCAGCCAGATTCACTTCCCATCAACCCATTCTCATGGCGGAGGAAAAAAGGATTCCGTTCGACCAATGGGCCGCCTCGGATGTGAAGGAATCCACCCTCAAGGAGATGGTGAAGCACGGCGTGCTTCGCCAAAGGAACTTGTGGGATGGCGCCCGGCGGCGGGGAGGACTTCCCGACCCCAAACACCGTGAGCTTGTCGTTTTCACTTCCTTCTTCTATTGCGGGTTCGGCCTTCCCACCTCCGAGTTCTTTCGGGGGCTTCTGGACTACTATGGTCTCCATCTCTACCATCTGAACCCCAACTCAATGCTTCACATAGCACTCTTCATTCATGTGTGTGAAGCCTTTCTTGGCATTCTTCCTCACTTCAATCTATTCCGTCGTATGTTCTATCTGAAACCCCATCCGAACAAGGACCAACCTTGCGTTGTTGGCGGAGCGAGCTTCCACCTTCGCGGATCTCTCCGCAAAGACTACTTTTCCCTCCTTTGAAATCTTCCAACAAAGGCCGGCACGCGGCCGGTTCTACATTAGCAATCTTGAACCCGGCCGCCGTCTCTTTGTCGGTCTTCCTCCTGTCCCCAAGCCATCTTGGAGCACCGTCCCGGTAGCCCAAGATTGGGACGAAGCCAATGATCGCTCGCGAAGATCCCGACGATGAAGAAGAGGAATCTTCGCGGGGAACAAATCACTCGGCACTTCATCGTGCCGGCGGCGCCGTATCAAGGAGCGGTCGAAGCCGGCCTTCGAGTATGAAGGCGGGACGGACCCCAATCGGGAAGACCCGAGATCCACTCACATACGAGATCCCGAAGATTCGAATGTACAAACTCTTCTCATCCGGGATTGCTGTCGAGCGGGCCCTTATTCTGCCAGTCCTTCCATTCAGCATCCACCGACCTCCTCCTCCGGTAAGCCAATTGGTTGCTTCATAGTATCTTTCAATCTTGACGTCTTGTCTCTTAATGTTGCACTTTCTCTCTTCTGCAGGAAAACGCCTCTATCACCTCCATGCCATATAAGGTGGCTCATGATGACGCGCCGCGTCGCCCGCCAAGAAGCCGATCGGCGGGATCAAAATCCAAGCGATCCAGTCGGGAAGCGGGCGGCGAGTGAGGACTCGAACAAGCGCGCGAGCAAAAGGAGGCCGATCATCGAGGATTCGTATGACGATGTTCCGCTCCTCCGTCGAGACCCCGCCTCTAAGGCGATCGCCGCGGACGACACCAAAGATCCGCAGATCATCCAGGTATGCTCTGAAACCGAAGTCCTGAACTCTTTCGCGGAAAACTTTTCTTTATCTTCGCTGTATTTACTTTCGCAGGAGGCCCCAGGACATAGATCCTGCCGGAGGGGGTGAAGGGCCGACTCCGGCCACTGCTCCTGAAGTGTCAAGGCCAGTAGAGCCAAAACCCCGGAGCCCGCAACCGAGTGTGAGCGTTTCGGAGAGACAACCTTCGCCTCCGAAGGAGGACGCCCTAGGGAGGAGCCCCGTGCCGCGGATATCCACTGAAAGCGATCATCGGCGGAAACCCGAGGCGCGGCTCAAGCACCCCGCCGGGGTCACTCGGCGCAGGGCCCGAAGAAGAAGAAAAGCCCGCCGCTCCACCTAGGCGGCACCACCGAAACCGTAAGACTTGCTTCAAGCATTCCTTCGTTCTTTCAATTTTGAATCTTTCATGTCTTCATTTGTCTTTCTTGCTTGTCGCCACGGTAGAAGATATCCCAGGTTGCGCTTCGAGACTGGGTTCCCCGATCGAATCGAGTGGCGGGATTCGGAAGGCGAGAGACAGGGCATCATCCTAGACCGGCAAGCCGAAAAGATGAAAGGGATGCCCTTGTCGAGAGCCCGAATGAGGCGACCCACCGCTCAACGTAAGCCTTTGTCTTTCTCTTTGATTATATCATCGTTATCTTTCAGTCGATCACTCCACTGCTTTCGTGTGCAGAAAGAATATTGCCGCTCAATGGCAAAATCTGAAGTGCCGGAGAAGCTGGTCCCCCACTTAAACTCCTTGGAGGACGTTCAGCGACAGCTGAAGGCCACTCGGGAGGAGACCGCATCAAGAGAGGCGGCTTTAAGGAGGGAGATTGCGGAGCTTCGGGAAGCCAACCTCGACCTCCGCGGATCAATCGGGAGTAAGCCCGCCTCTCCCAGCTTCATTATGATTCTCATGTTGACCTTGGCAATTAACGATCTTCTTTCATTGTAGAAAATTCTTCAGAGGTCCACTCGCTTCAAGTCCAGCTGGAAGCGGTCAGCCTTGACAAGGCCGAGATGGAGGCCGAATTTGAAGGTAATCTTCTTTGAAGTCGAATTTCGTGCGCTGCTTTATTTCCGAGTGCTTTGAATGATCTGGGACTTTTTGCAGCTTATAAGATGAAGACCCGAGCCCAATACGACGTCTTGCTTGGGCGGATCAAATCCAGCGACGAGATTCGTGAAGAGGTCGCCAACGCCGCCGCGCCGATCTTGCTGTCCTTGTTCGATCAAGGAGTTGGGGCCGCTCGCCGGAGCCAATCGAGATCTTCGACAAGCTTCGGGCTCCCGAACGATACCGAAGAATATCACCGAAGCCGCCAACATGGGGGCTGGTCGGCTCTTGCACGGACCAAGTCCCTCTACCCCGAGTGGATATCCATTCAGTCGGGGAGGGCTTCGCTGAGGGAACAACGGACGAGCAGGCCTTAGATATGAGGGAACAACTGTTCACCAGCTCACCGCGGAGAACCCTAGACTCGCGCACTCCCAAATCAATCCACCTAGGAGCTCGCTCTCTGCAACAACTAGCCTCCGCAACCAAATCCCCCACGTTCCTTTGTCAAAATCTGACCTTTTCCAGCCAGATCCACTTCCCATCAACCCAACTCTCATGGCTGAGGAAAAGAGGATTCCGTTCGACCAATGGGCCGCTTCAGATGTGAGGGAATCTACCCTCAAGGAGATGGTGAAGCACGGCGTGCTTCCGCCAAAGGAACTCGTGGGATGGCGCCCGGCGGCGGGAGAGGACCTCCCGACCCCAATCACCGGTGAGCTCGTCGTTTTCACTTCCTTTTTCTATTGCGGGTTCAGCCTTCCTACCTCCGAGTTCTTCCGGGGGCTTCTGGATTACTATGGGCTTCATCTCTACCATCTCGAACCCCAACTCAATGCTTCACATAGCTCTCTTCATTCATGTATGTGAAGCCTTCCTTGGCATTCTCCCCACCTCCAACTCTTCCGTCGCATGTTCTATCTCAAACCTCATCCGAACAAGGACCAACCTTGCGTTGTTGGCGGGGCAGGTTTCCAGCTCCGCGGATCTCTCCGCAAAGATTACTTCTCTCTCCCTCTAAAGTCTTCCAACAAGGGATGGCATGCGGGCTGGTTCTACATTAACAATCTCGAACCCACTGCCAGCCTCGTCGGTCTTCCCCCGTCCCCGTGCCATCTTGGAGTACCGTCCCCGTAGCCCAAGATTGGGACGAGGCCAACGAGCCGCTTGCGAAGATCCCGGCGATGAAACGAGAGGTCTTCGCGGGGAATGATCACTCGGCACTTCATCGTGCCGACGGCGCCGATCAAGGAACGGTCGAAACCGGCCTTCGAGTATGAAGGCGGGACGGATCCCAATCAGAAGATCCAGATCCACTCAAGTACGAGATCCCGAAGATCCGGATATACAAACTCTTCTCGTCTGGGATTGCAGTTGAACGGGCCCTCATACTGCCAGTCCTTCCCTTCAGCATTCATCGACCTCCTCCTCCGGTAGCCGACTGGTTGCTTCATAGTATCTTTCAATCTTGACATCTTGTCTCTTAATATTGCACTTTCCTTCTTCTGCAGGAAAACGCCTCTATCTCCTCCAAGCCATACAAAGTGTCTCATGACGACGCGCCGCGTCGCCCCGCCAAGAAGCCGGCTGGCGGGATCAAGATCCAAGGTGACCCAGTCGGGAAGCGAGCGGCGCCGAGTGAAGACTTGAACAAGCGTGCGAGCAAGAGGAGACGATTATAGAGGATTCGGATGACGACGTCCCGCTCCCCCACCGAAACACCTCCTTTGAGGCGATCGCCGTGGACGGCACCGAAGATCCGCCGGTCATCCAGGTATGCTCTGAAACCGAAGTCTGAACTCTTTTGTTGAAAACTTCTCTTTATCTTTACCCCTGCTGTATTCACTTTCACAGGAGGCCCCAGGACATTGATCCTGCCGGAGGGGTGAAGGACCGACTCCAGCCGCCGCTCCCGAGGTGCCAAGGCCAGTAGAGCCAAAGCCCCGGAGCCCGCAACCGAGTGCGAGCGCTCCGGGAAACAACCTTTGCCTCCGAAGAAGGATGCCCCGGAAGGAGCCCCGCCGCCGGTCGGGATATCCCGACGGAAACCGAGTCAACGGCCGGAACCCCGAGGTCGCGGCTCAAGCGCCCGACCGGGGCCACTCGGCGCAGAGCCGAAGAAAAAGGCCGCCCGGCCGCTCCACCTAGGCAAGCGGCCGCCGAACCCGTGACACTTGTTTGAAGTGCTCTTTTACTCTTTCATTTTGAATCTTTCATGTCTTCATTTGTCCTTCTCGCTTGCCGCCACGGTAGAAGAGATTCCCGGGTTGCGATCCTCGAGACGGTTCCCCGATTAGAATCGAGTGGCGGGACTCGGAAGGCGAGAGACAGGGCATCATCCTAGACCGGCAAGCCAAAAAAGATGAAAGGGATGCCCTTGTCGAGAGTCGAACGGCGGCGACCCTGCTCAACGTAAGCCTTTGTCTTTCTCTTTAATTATGTGATCATCGTTTTCAATCGGTCACTCTTACGCCATTGCGTGCGAAGGAATATTGCCGCTCTATGGCAAAATCTGAGGCGCTGGAGAAGTTGGTTCTCCACCTGAACTCTTCAGAGGACGTTCAGCGACAGCTGAAGGTCACTCGGGAGGAGGCCGCGTCAAGGGAGGCGGCTTTAAGGAAGGAAATCGCAGAGCTTCGGGAGGCGAATCTCGACCTCCGAGGATCGATCGGGAGTGAGCCCGTCTCTCCATCTTCTTCATGATTCTCATGTTAATCTCGTTGTTGACGATCTTCTTTTGTTGTAGAAAATTCTTTGGAGGTCCATTCACTCCAAGTCCAATAGAAGCGGTCGGCCTTGACAAGGCCGAAATGGAGGCCGAGTTTGAAGGTAGTCTTCTTTGAAGTAGAACTTCTTGTGTTGCTTTATCTCCGAGTACTTTGAATGATCCGGGACTTTTGGCGGCTTACAAGGTAAAGACCCGAGCCCAGTACGACGTCTTGCTTGGGCGGATCAAACGAAGTGACGAGATGCGGGAAGAGGTCGCCAACGCCGCCACGCCGATCTTGCTGTCCTTGTTCGATCAAGGAGTTGGGACCAGCTCGCTGGAGCCGATCGAGATATTCGACAAGCTGCGGCTGGCTCCCGACCGATACCTGGCCAATATCACCGAAGCAGCCAAGCATGGGGCTGGTCTAGCTCTTGCTCAGACCAAGTCCCTTTACCCCCGAGTGGATATCCATTCAGTCGGGGAAGACTTTCGACGGGACGACGGATGAGCGGGCCTTGGACATGCTAAGCGAGGCGCGAGAAAGGCGAAGATATCCCTTGATGTAGTAAATAACTTCAAGATTTGATTTGTCTTTCTGACTTTGTCTTGTAAATGTCGCATATCCGTAACATTCTAATGTAGAACTTGTGATATTTTTAGTTTATTTATGTTAATGCCTTGATCCGAGCTTTTGCGTGAAATTTCTTAAGTAGTTTTCGTCTGGCTGTCATCAAGCCTAGGCTCGATTAGGTCATCGAAAAACTCTCAGTCCTTAGACACTGAGCTCGAATCGAAGGACATTAAACAATGATAAACCAAATTATGCACAAAAGTTGATGAGGAAAACTTGAGCTTTATTGACATGTGTATAGCCCCCGACTGCTAACTCAAGAAGTCATCTTGCTTGAGGTTGGCAGTCAAGGAAAACATGAGGCCTCAGCCGAATTAAGCATAAAATCGTCGAAGATGCTCGATGTTCCAGGAATTTTCCACCATAGACCCGTCTTCTCGCTTTAGCCGGTATGCGCGGCCGAGTCACTTCGGCGATTATGTATGGTCCTTCCCATAAGGGAGATAACTTGTGTCGATCTTTGGTGGTCCGGATCTTGCGTAGGACCGGGTCGCCAACAATGAAAGCTCGTGCTCGCACGTTGCGACTGTGGTATCTTCTAAGCCCTTGAAGGTATTTGGCCGACTGGATGAGGGCTGCCTCACGGGCCTCTTCCAATCGGGTGAGGTCGTCCACTCGGTCAGGGTCGTAGCGTTCATCGTTGAAGCTGCGAACCCGGAGGGACTCATATTCCATCTCGTTTGGCAACATGGCTTCTGCGCCATAGACCAAAAAGAAAGGAGTTTGGCCGGTAGCCCGACTGGGTGTGGTTCGCAGCGACCATAAAATCGAGGGCAGTTCTTGGACCCACTTGCCAGCATAAGGGTTTAGGCGGTCAAAAACGCGGGCCTTGATGCCTTGGAGGACCATGTCGTTGGCTCGCTCGACTTGTCCATTGCTTTTGGGGTGAGCTACTGATGCGTAGTAGATCTTGATTCCGAAGTCTTCGCAGAATTCCTTGAAGATGCCTCCCGTGAATTGAGTCCCATTGTCAGTTATGATTTTGTTTGGGATGCCGAAGCGGTGCACGATGTTGAGGAAAAAGTCACGTGCTTTGTCAGCAGTAATTGTGGCGACCGGTTTGGCCTCAATCCACTTGGAGAACTTGTCGATTGCGACGAAGAGGTGTGTGAATCCTCCTGGAGCTTTCTTGAAAGGGCCAACCATGTCCAGCCCCCATACCGCGAACGGCCAGGAGAGTGGAATTGTTTGAAGCTCCTGGGCCGGGACATGGCTTTGTCGGGCGAAGAACTGGCAGCCTTCGCAGGTTCGTACGACTTTATCTGCGTCGGAGACCGCAGTAAGCCAGAAGAAACCTTGCCTGTAAGCTTTGCCAACTAGAGTGCGTGCTGTTGCGTGGCTTCCGCATATGCCCGAGTGGATGTCTTGGAGTAACAGCTTCCCTTCTTCGGGTGTGATGCACCTCATTAGAATTTCGGAGGGGCTTCTCTTGTATAGATCGGAGTCAACCATGACGTATGCTTGGCAACGACGCCGGACGCGTTTTGCTTCATCCCGGTCATCCGACAGCTCTTGCTGGGTTAAGAATTTGATGAGCGGCGTCCTCCAGTCGGTTTCGGTCGTGGCGACTTCGTTCGTGGTTTGCTCGGTGAGAGCTGTCTTTGCCGTGATGGTTGGTTCGTAGAGATGTTCGACAAAGACGTCTGTTGGGGCGGCTTCGCGCTTAGATCCGAACTGTGCCAGCTCATCGGCGGCTTCGTTGTTATGTCTCAGGACGTGTGAGAGTTCGAGCCCGTCAAACTTGTCCTCAAGCTTGCGGACCTCTTGCCGGTAGGCCTCCATTGTGTCGTTTAGGCAGGACCAGTCCTTCATCACTTGATTGACGACCAGCTGGGAGTCGCCTTTCACAATAAGCCGACGTATCCCGAGTGAAACTGCGAGGCGCAGTCCATGTAGAAGAGCTTCATACTCGGCAACGTTGTGTGAGGCGGAGAAGTGGAGGTGGAGGACATATCTCAGCCTTTCCCCAGTCGGGGAGATCAGCACAACTCCTGCTCCCAAGCCGGTGATACTCTTTGATCCGTCGAAGTGCATGGTCCAGTGTTGGAGGTCTTCCCGAGGTACGTTTTCTTGTTGTTCAGTCCACTCGGCCAGGAAGTCTGCCAAGGCTTGCGATTTTATGGACGTCCTAGCCTTGAAAGTCAGGTCCAGCGGCATCAGCTCTAGGGCCCACTTGGCGATGCGTCCGATTGCCTCGCGGTTGTGGATGACATCGCCGAGTGGGAAAGAGGTGACGACGGTGACCGAGTGACCCTGAAAATAGTGCGCCAATTTCCTTGTGGTTATTAGAACACCATAGAGCAATTTTTGTACCTGAGGGTAGCGAATTTTGGCTCCTGCCAATACTTCGCTAACAAAGTAGATTGGCCTTTGAATCTTCTGAGCCCGTCCTTCTTCCTCGCGTTCGACCACGAGGACCGTACTAACCACTTGGTGAGTGGCTGAAACGTACAGCAGCAGAGGTTCCTGGGGCTGAGGCGAGGCCAGGACGGGTGGCGTCGTAAGGAACTCTTTGAACTCTTCAAAGGCTTTGTTGGCTTCCGCGGTCCACTGGAAGTCGTCTGTCTTCTTTAGCAGTCTAAAGAAGGGCATGCCTCGTTCGCCGAGCCGGGATATGAAACGGCTTAGTGCCGCCATGCAGCCAGTGAGCTTCTGGATGTCCTTCGTTACTCGGGGGCTTCATGTTTAAGATGGCGTTGATCTTCTCGGATTTGCTTCAATGCCGCGATGTGATACCATGAAGCCGAGCAGCTTGCACGATGGGACACCGAAGGTGCACTTCTCCGGGTTTAACTTCATTCTGAAGGCCCGGATGTTTGCAAAGGTTTCTTCTAAGTCGGCAATCAGGTCTTCTTTCTGCTTGGTCTTGATGACGACATCGTCGACATAAGCTTCACCGTTCTTGCCGATCTGCGTCTGGAAACATCTTTGGATCATACGTTGATATGTGGCTCCGGCGTTCTTCAGGCCAAAAGGCATGGTGATGTAGCAGTAGGCCCCAAACGGCGTGATGAACGATGTCTTCAGGCAGTCGGATTCTTTTAGGCTGATCTGATGATAGCCCGAGTAAGATCCAGGAAGCTCAATAGTTGGCGGCCATGTTGAGTCGACGACTTGGTCGATACGAGGTAGCCCGAACGGATCTTTGGGGCAGGCTTTGTTGAGGTCGGTATAGTCAACGCACATGCGCCATTGCCCCGTCTTCTTGCGGACCGGGACTGGGTTGGCTAACCGGTCGGGATGAAGAACTTCTTTAATGAAGTTCTTCTTTGATCGCGTCTTTTCGATCCTGTGCGAATCTGCGTAATCGTTGTTTTATCGGTTTGGCGTCATTTTTGACGTTCAAAGAGTGCTCGATCACCTCCCTAGGAATTCCGGGCATATCGATGGTTTCCATGCAAAAACATCTTTATTAATTTGGAGGAAGGTGACGAGCGTGCTTTCCTATTTGGGATCTAGGTCGGTGCCGATTGCGCGGTTTGAGGGATCCGACGGATCGAGGGAGATCTTCTTGGTCTTGGCGTCGCCGGATCCCGATTTGGCTATCTTCTTCGCGGGGACTTCGCCCTCTGCCGAAGTTGATGCAGCCAATCGGACTTCTTGTTGGCCACGCAACCTCTCGCAAGATTGGGCCATGTCGCAGCTCTCCTTATCGCAGGTGAAGGCTTGCTTCACGTCGCTGCGAAGAGTGATGACGCCGTTGGGACCCGGCATCTTCATGCAAAGGTAGGTGTAGTGAGGGATTGCCATGAACTTGGCAAGCGCAGGCCTTCCGATGATGGCGTGATATGCAGTTTCGAAGTCGGCCACCTCAAAGGTGACGTTCTCCGTTCGGAAGTTCTCTCGGGCTCCGAAGGTGACTGGGAGGGAGATATGCCCGAGTGGTGTAGAAGATAGCCCCGGGATGACTCCGTGGAAGGGGGCTGAGCTTGCCTTTAGTTCGGCCCTCGGGATCTGCATCTCATCCATGGTCTTGGCAAATAGGATGTTGAGGGCGCTGCCCCCATCGATGAGGACGCGCTTAAGCCTGATGTTGCGGATCACGGGGTCCAGGACGAGTGGATAGCGTCCCGGATGAACCACTCGGTCAGGATGATCCGAGCGGTCGAACGTGATGGCAACTTCCGACCATCGCAGATATTGAGAGACTTCGGGTTGAGCCGCATTGACCTCCCGGTCAGTTAGCTTTTGTTTCCTCTTGGACTCGTAGGCTAGCGGACCTCCGAAGATGTGGTTGAGCTCCCCACTGGGTCTTGAAAAGGTTCGGTATTTTCGGCCGCGTTGTTCTTTTTGGCGCCTGACGGGCCGGCCTCGTCGGCCGGCTTCTTGTTGAGCTACGCCGCGTATTGTTCGGCGAACTGCTTGTAGATAAAGCAGTTCTTCGCTGCGTGCTTATGATTCGGATGATGGGTGCACTGGGCATTCATGATGGCGTCGTAGGCGGCGACTCGGGGACGGCGTTGAATGTTGGAGGTTGCGGCCACTAGGTCTTCAGATCGGCGCTTGCGATCTTTCTGGCCTTGGTTGCCGTTGTTGCCGCCGTCCTTCTTAGGATTTCGGCTTCCTCCTGCTGGCTTGTCCTCCCTTCTGTCGGGCCGATCTTGACGGACAGCTTTAATGGCGTCATTGGATTTGGCGTACGAATTCGCCGTCTCGAACATTTGCTTCACCGTCTTCGGTGGTTTGCGCCGAACTTTCCAATGAGCGCTCATCACGGACTCCCTTCTGGAAGGCGACGATGATGATGTCATCGGTGATGTTCGGGATCTTGTTGCGTTTCTCAGAGAAACGACGAATATAATCCTTCAGGGGTTCGTCCGGCTTCTGGATGACGTTGTAAAGGTCAAAGTGTGTGCCGGGCCTCTCGAAAGTACCTTGGAAGTTGGCGATGAAGTGATTCCTCAGCTCGCTCCATGAGCCGATTGAGCCTCTTGGCAGGCTCGTGAGCCAATTTCTGGCTGAGTTTGCGAGGGCCACGGGCAGGTAATTGGCCATAGCCTTGTTGTCGCCACCTGCAGCACGGATGGCGAGGGTGTATACGGTTAGCCAAGATTCGGGGTCGGTCTTGCCATCGTACCTTTCAATCCCTGTAGGCTTAAAGCCACTCGGCCAATGCACTCGGCGGAGCTCCCGAGTGAAGGCCGGTACTCCGTCGTCGCCGCTATCGGGTGATCCCCTCCGATCTTCCCGAGTGCGTCGGTCGCGCTCTGGTAGCGGCGATCGAGGACTTCCGCGAGATCACTCGGCGGGGTCTTCGGTTGGGCTGGTTGGGTAGCCGAAACTGCGGCGGACTCGGTGGTGGACGGGTGGACGTCCGTGTCGTTTGTCGCGGAGTCGGCCGTCGCTCTTGGTACTTCGGCGTGGACTCGCGAAGTGGGCCTCTTGGCCTGGTTGTCGGCGAGCCGGCTCAGGCCTCCTATAGTCTCCTGACTTTAGAGGTGGAAGCCGGCTCTTGTCTAGCGTTTCGGCTACAGATTCGGTCGGCCTTCGTGCCGAAGTGGTGGGATGGCCGTTAGCCGTGGCAGCGACGATGGTCTTGATCTTGTCAAGTATCGAGTCACGTTGGCGAGCCGTCTCCATGACGGTGTCCAAGAGCGTGAGTGCAAGCAACGGCATTCTTTGTGGCGTCGGAAGATGTTGGTGTTGCGAACCCGCGTTTGGAGTATGGCCTCCTGGGCGGATCGTCCGCCGCACGTAGATCCGCTTCCTTTTGTCGGCCTCGTCCTTGCGTTGTTTCTCCTCCTCGGCTGTCTTGCGCTCGAGCTCATCTCTGGCTCGCTCTTCTTCGGCAAGCCTTCTGGCCATGGCTGAGTCAGACTCGTCCGGTTCGGCCATGAGGACGTCAAAGCACTTCGGCTCACAGTCCATGCGGCAGTCGGAGTTGTCGGCTTCGTCGAAGGGATGCCGTAGAGGTTGTCGGCGGCGGAGCCGAGGTATCCATTGAGCTCGAAGACGAGCGGGAGCCGAATGATGGGAGGATGACGGCGACCTCCCTTGATCTGGGTAACCGGATCGGATCGTTCCGGTCCGAGTCGAGCTTGGGGGTGTGGGTTCCTCCGAGTGGGTCGCCGCCGACTCGGGGGAGAGGAGTTTGCTGTAGATCTCGGCGGCGTTTGGTAGCCCAAACGGCACCGAGAGGTCTTCGTCTGAGTAGATCACTTCCATCGAGGAGGCGAGAAGATTGGCGCAGATTTCGGCGGTATTCGGTAATCCGAATGGTGCCGAGTGAAGTCCGTCGTCGGAGAAAGTAGATTGCATCTTGGTCTTCAAGATGTCGTCGAAAATCTCGGCGCTATTGGGGAGCCCGAACGGTGTCGAGTGGGTCTTTCCTTCCGACTGGTTCGAATCCGAGTCGAAGGAGAAGTCGTCGAAGTTGTTGGCGGCGAAGTCGCCGAATCCTGAAGGAGATCCCATCACGCTTGTCGGCGAGATTGTTGAAGTAGTCTCGACGCGCGGCCCCCTACCTGGCGCGCCAACTGTCGAAACTCGGTTTCGGCAATATAATTTCTGGGGTCGCAGTCGAGATCGCCAAGCACGATGGGTTAGAAGAAGAAGAAGATTTAGACAGGTTCAGGCCCTCTCGTGAGGTAATACCCTACTCCTGTTTCGGTGGATTCGATCCGCCGAGTGTCTTTATTGATCTCGTGATCTAAAGCTAAAGGCTAAAAGTTGATCTAGAATCTGATCTCTGATCTCCTATCGGAATATCCCTCAAGGGACGCCCCTTACCCCCCTTATATAGTCTTGGGAGGAGGGCTTACAGATTGGAAACCCTATCTTATTCTAAGTTGGTTTCCTCAATCTTACCAAACCGTGACTATAGGCCGATTGCCTTATCTCTATCGGCAATCGTAACACCCAAGTCAAGTTCGGCTTACAGATATGGCAGGCGCAATCTATCCCTACCTCCAGTCGGATAAGCTTGCCATGTATACACCCACATCAGATCAGTAGGAAAGTGGGTTAATGTGTTATCTTTAGCAACCCCCTTTTCCATCCCTTCTTCTGGGCAGCAGTTGGTCGGTTCCAGGGAAAATGTTATCAACCGCAACAGTATCAGCGGCAGTGTGTTGAGGTCAGAAATCTTTGGGTCGCATCAGGTCACCATCTACAGCCTGTGCCGAAAACCCCTCTCATGTTCAGTTTCTGGTTCCCCAAGGTCAGATGTTGAATGTGCAAGCCGTAAATACAACAGATACAAAGTCAGATACGAAAGACGTAGCAGAGGTACCAATGGTCGCAGATGCAAGCTTAGAATCGAAATCAAGATCAAATCCAGTACATTCCAATGTAAGCACCTACGACTACTGTCAGTATGTAGCAGTGTCAACACGTGTCAGCCGTCGACAACCTCAGAGTCCATAAGTGTTACCTAAGGTGGTTATGGTATACAAGGACAAATTTTGCGAGCATTCGACCATGCTTGGAATTTGAATGCCAGGGCACCAACTCATGATGAAGTGTTAACAAAAAAAAGAAACCGTAGAGGTTAGCCAGCCAACCCAACCTCAACCCTACCTTCTTTCCTTCTAGCCCCGAATCTCGGGACAAGATTCCTGTAAGGGGGTAGGTTTGTCACGCCCGATTTTCGATCGTGATTAAAAATCATTAAATAATACATTTTCTAGAAATTATTGAAAGTGAAAGTAATTAAATCAAGTAAATTAATTAAGAAAAATAAATTTTTCTTTAAAAATCATGGTGGAAATATTTTTTAATATTTTTATGGTCTAAAATACTCTCGAAATTTTCCATGAAATTTTGGAGCTCCGAAATAAATTTAATAATACAAAAAACAATTAAGTGACTATTTAAATAAATTATTTAATCAGTGATTGATACTTTTATATTTTTATTAAATACTTTGAGTGCCCATATATTTTGAGGATTTTTCTTGGATTTAATTGAGCATTGGAAGTATTTATAAAAATACAATAATCATTTATGCGATTAAATAAATGGAAAACAAATTTAAATTCTCTTTCCCGCTCTTGGGCCACCGTTGGCCCAATCCTTTGAAAAGTCCGCATTTGCTCCCCACGGCCTTCCTTCTCTCTCTTCCTTGGCCCGCTACACCAGCCCACTTCGTTTCCTCCCGCGCGCAATGTCTATTTTTGCTCCCCGCGGCCTTCGCTCCTCAGCCCAATTGCCTCCCGCCTCCTTTCGCAAGTCCATTTAAACCCCCTCCGACTCAGCGCTCTCTCTCTCCCCTCATCGACATGTGGGTCTCCTTTGTCAGTCTCCCTCCTCCCTCTCGAGCCACCGATAGGTGGGCCCCATCTGTCGGGGTCATCCCCCTCCTCCCACCTCTCTCGGGCGACCGCCGTCATGGCCGCCCACGTCGCGCGAGACCTGGCCGCCTCTCCTCCCACTCACACACACCACTCCAATCGAACCGCGCGCCACCCCCACTTCCCGCAGAGCTCGGCGTCCACTCTCCCCGCATCGGCCGTGCCCACTCCCCGCTCCGGCCGGCCCACTTCGCCGCCAATTCTGGCCGCCCCGGCCTTGCCACCGTCTTCCCGCGAATATAAAAACATTCCCGTGCACCCCCGCCCATTTCCCCTCTCTTTCCCGAGCTCGCCGCGCACCCCATCTCCCTCCCCACGCTAACCACTGCTCCGCCGCTCGCCGACCATGTTCGACAGCGCTATACGGCTGCCCTAGCCGTCGCCGCACCCCGCCGCGACCGCCTCTGTGTTCGCCGCACCAGGGGCAACCCCGGCCACCCTTTGCTCGCATCCGAGCACCGCCGCAACACCACATGCACCGTCGACCCGAAGCCACCGCCGCCTTTTTCATTCCGGCCGCCCGATTTGCGTCGTTCGTCGCTCGCCGCTCCTTTCCGCCATCACCGCCGTGTCCCCGCCCGACGTAGATCCCCGCCACCGCTCCACTTTCCCCGCTAGCCGCCGGATCGCCATGCTCCCCATGCTCCCGAGGAACCGCTGCTTTTGGCCACCTTCGGCCGCGTGATTCGCCACCACCGCCGCTTGTCGCGCCAATACTTGTAACATCCCGAAAATCGAAGAAACCGAAATTGGAACGTAAAAATCGGAACTTTCAAAAATCTTCGCTTGTTGCTTCTTCTCGGGTTTGTTGCTTCTTATTTGCCGGCTCGGTTGCATAAATTTAGACGTGATCAATTTTCCTTTCGGTGTTTTTGGATAATTTGGAGTTGTCGAAATGAAAGATGCGAAAGTCCGTAACCAGATTTTTAAAAGAAATCGAGAAAGCGGATTTATGAAAACGCGATTTGGAAAATATAAAATAAAAATTATGGTTGGAAGAAGATAAAGTAGGGCACAAAATAAATAATAAAATATTCGAAAGTCGCGCTCGAAATCCGAGAAAATTTTGGAAATAAAGGGAGAATATTGAGTTTTGAAAAGAGGGATTTTAAATAAATAAATATGAAAAATATTGTGGGAAAATAAAAGTGAGGAAAATTTGAAAATATTGTGTTAAAAATTATTTATGAATTATATGAATTTATTTTGGAATTTTTAGAAGGAAGGAAAATGGAAATTGGAAATTAAAAATGAAAATCGGGAAAAATCAAAAAGAGCACTGTTCATAGCACGCCAAGTGTTCGACGCCGTACGCGCGTACGTCCGCCGCGCGCGCATCGCCACGCGCGCGCGCCGCGCTACGCACGCCACCACGCCGCTACTCATGCTGCTGCCATGCGCCGCGGGCAGCGCCGCGCCGCGCCACGCCCGCCCGCGGCCTTGCACGCCCGCACAGTGCACCGCGCGCCGCCACGCGCAGCCGTGCCGCGCCGACCCCCACGCCGTGCGCGCGCGCGTTGGACCCCGCCGCGTCGCGCGCGCCGGCCGGCCGCGCGCGCGCCCGCCGCACCCGGCCGACCCGCGCGCGCGTGTCTCCACCCCGTGCCCGCGCCACGCCGGCCTCCACTCCACCCCGCGCCGCGCGAGCCCCCTCGGCCGCGCCTATAAAGAGGCGCCCCGCCTTTGTGCTGCACCACCGCCACTTCCTCCTCTCCCGAGCGCCGCCGCCGCCGCTAACCACCGAAGCCGCCGTCGCCGTCGTTGCCGCGCGCCGCGACGCCCGAGCCCCGCCGCCCTAACCGCCGTGAGCCGCCGTCGCCGGTAAGCCCACGCCGCCACCCCTTTTTCCTCTCGTGCTAGCGCCCCCGCCTCTGTTTCTCTCTCGCACTGCCGAACACCTTGCGGGCATTGAACAGTGCGCAAAGAAAAAAGAAAAAGAAAAAAAAAGAAAAATAGGGAAAAATTAGGAAAAATTTTGGAAAATTTAGAAAATATTTTGGGAAGACTTGAGTAAAATTTTGGGCAAAAATAAATTATTTTCTTGCATGTTTTCTCGGTGCAAAGTTTGAAAAATCGAAATCGGACTTTTTCCGTAATTTCGTTTCGCGTCGTTTTTAAATCCGAACTTCGTTTAATTCTTTCTCGCCATTTAAATATGCTTCTCTTTTGTGCTCAAACCTTTAAAACCTCGAGCACGAATTCCTCCGCTGACATTTCCAAACCTAATTTCTCAAATTATTGCGATCGTCGTCTTTGCGAAAACCCTAGGACATCAACTCGATTCCAAAACTCGGATTTTCCTAGCGACCCTTGTCCTAACTCAAGTAGAATCTTAGGCAAAACATTTGGAGTCGTTTTCATGGCCTTTATGGTTCTTTTCGATCTCTCGGTATTTTATTGAATTCTAATTGAATTCAATTGATCTTTCGCACGTACGGGTAGCACTTGAAGAAACGGCATCGACCCCATTGAAGGTACCACCCCTCAAGCGTGCGAGCAAGGCAAGTCATCACACTCTTTGAACATATTGATCCTACTTTTTGAAATGATGTTGATTCCAAATTACAAATTGCATGCTTTACACAAACACTACCTATGCTTGATATACCCTGCTTTGATATTGATCACCATTAGAATTTATTCTTTGTAACCTTCGATGTGATATGACCGAAGACTAACTTCGGTAAAAAAAATGCTTAGCCATGCTTACACTAGATCCCTGCATACTCATGATTTTGCAAGAAAGCTTTGTGCTCGGGCAACTACCTTAGGGAGGTAGTTGAAATATGGCTGTGGAGACATGAGCGCCACATGGCCATGAGAATGTTGAACTAAGTTTGATGAGAATTGAAAATGCTATACAAATGTTTTAGACTGGGCGGCGGATGATTTGGGTAGATTCCGGAAAAGGCTAGTGCCGACCCAGTCAACTAAGGACCGAGCCATGAGATAGCCGGAAACGAGCCGACAACCGTACTTCTCGAATGGGTATAGACCTAGCGACTAGATAGCCGAGCCGAGGCGGATCCTTGCATAGATGGTTCTCTATGATGTGGTTATGTGATGGGAATGAGGCTGCGGCTTTTGTTGTGAATGGTGGAATTAAGCGATATTAATTAAACTTAAAGATTGAGGAAGTGTTCCCTTACCCCGGGTGCGCCAGAACTCCTCTCACTGCTAGAAAAGGACGGCTAGAGTGCATGAGGGCTTAAGTTCATGGAGCGGGTACTGCCAAAGCAAGGTTATCGAAAGGCTTTGCCGTGACCGTCTCATGAGTTGAGACGTAGGCTCATTTGTTGGGCTGTCGCGGAGTACGGGTAAAGTGTACATCCACTGCAGTGTGAGTGAATCAATCTATTCGAATAGCCGTGCTCGCGGATATCGAGCATCGTGATAAGACTTTCGCTTGGCTAGACTTTAAATTTAAAACTGCTGGGATGGGTTTGCATGATGATTTCATTCGCTGGTGGATCAACTTCTCGAGATGCGAGAAGGGTGGATTCCCCAGAAAATCATGACGAATCGGAGGCGGGAAGCCATCCTTGGAATCACGATGGATGGTAGACAGAACCGTCGTCGGATTAATGAACTATGGAACTAAAACTTGATTTGGCTAGTTGATAGGCTTGTGAAAAAGAATTGTGAAAATTGGCTTTATGCAAAAGAACTCCAGCTGTTCCTTGAATAACCCTATCATATGCACCTATTCCGTGTTGGCTTGCTGAGTACGGTTGGTACTCACCCTTGCTATACGCACAACCTTCAGCTGATGGAAATGAAGAGCCGGAGGATCCCTACGCTTACTACCAGGAGGGTGAAGGAACTGATGGCGCTTACTAGATCTTAGTTCCGGTCGTTGCCTGTGGCAAATGACATGCCGCTGCCTCTATTCCGCTGCCGTATCTAATTTATGCTTCTGTGTTGTACTCGGACCATGGGGTCCTGTGTGTTGAACATTGCCTTCGGGCCTATTGATGTAATAATGTTGATGTAAGACTATTCGTGCATGTGCACTTGATTATCCAGTCCTGTATTCATGGGTACCAACTACTCGATTCAGGAAAATGGTACTAAGAACACGAAAGATTCCCGTCTCAAAAACGGGGGTCCACAATACTCCACCACTGCCAGCTTCGTCGTTGCCCAAGTATCATCAGTCGCTGCTTTCCCCTGAGATTTGCCGCCCGATTCGCCCCACCGTCATCCTCTCCAACTCCGATCGTCGGTGAGCCTCTCCTACTCCCTCCCCTCTTCTTCCCTATTTTCGGTCGCACTCCCCGAGCCACCGAGCCCCATCGCCGCATCGCGACGCGCGTCCAACACCGTCGCTCTCTTCGCGCGTCGCACCTCTGCTCGCGCCGCTCTCGGCCAAGCACCTCCGCTCGCCCACCCGCCGCCGCTGCTAGGCGCCGCCAGTGTTGCGCCTTGCTCGCTCGCGCTCGCACGTCGCTTCGTGGTTCCACTGGTGCACGCGCCGCGCGTCGATGGCCGCCGCCAATGACACCGGCCGCACCCGCCGTCGCCACGCCGCCCACTCGACCGGGCGGGCGAGTGCTTTCCCGCGCCGAGCCCTCGACCGTCGGATCGGTCGGAGACCGATCCGAGCCGTCCGATCTCCATGGCCGCCTGATCCCCTTCGGGGCAATCTGGGTCGTCCACGTGGTGGACCGGGGGCCGGTCCGTGTGGACTCGGTCCACCGTGGGCCGCCCAGTGGACCGCGCGTGCCGCCGCCGACATCGCCATTTGCCGACGTCACCGTGTCGTGCTGCTGACGTCGGGCCCATCGGCTGCGACGTCGGCATCGCTCTTGTCCTTTGTGAAATTAATTAAATATTGCACAATAAATAATATTTAATTTCCAAAATTCAATTAAATGGTCCAAAACTTCTAAAATTCATATCTAATCCACATGAACTCCAAATTGGGTCATTCAAATTACAAAATTTATCTAAAATTGAGCTCTACCTGTTTGTTTACTTTTCATGTAATGTTTATTTGATTTTTATTAGAGTTTCTCGTTTTGCGTGCCAACGTGTAGACTTCGCCGTTTCGAAGTCGCGGTCGCGAAGAAGAGGAGATCAGCTAAAGAAGCAAGGCAAGTCACATTCCTCCTTGACGCATATTGATCCCAATTTATAAATATTTTATATTTTATTGTTTGCAAATAAAATTGCATGTTTTGCTAATTACACGGGAAACGAGATAAGCTATCTGATCGCTTGTGTCACGTTTAATTGTTGTCCATATATTGTCAACCTGGGTGATTAATTTGACTAACTTGCGTCACTTACGTGATCTTGCTAGAATTATTTATGCTTAGTCATGCTTAAGTACACTAGCTAACCTAATGGGAGAACTATACTATTAGCTGATGGTCACATGAAATGACGGTCTTAGACCGGAGGTACCTTGCAAAGGTTCATGATTAATTAAAATATGATTAAATGGTGGGTTGTGGGTGTATTGTTTTTGCTTGTCGCACTCATGACAATTAAGGACCGGTTCATGGAAAACCCTGGAAGACTTACAATACTTACCACAAGCCAGCATGGGCAACGGCTGGACGTGTAGTGTAGCTTTTTCCTGGCCGACGCATCCAGGCAAGGGTGGGCATGATGGAGTTCGGATGGACCAGGCAAGGTCTGTGTGGCTGTCGGATTCACCTAGGCACGAGAGGAGGCTGCCTACCTTGGATATAAAGGTAGGGGCGAAACGTGAGGTGTGGTGTCGCTTGGTCAGGGAGAGTTATCCGAAGGGTCTTGTCACGATTTTCCCCTTTGTAGTATCGTGGCGATACTTCGGGGTATGGCAACATGTGTGAAATCGTGTCTTGTGGGTACAATTGTACACCTCTGGCCAGAGTAAAACTATTCGAATAACTGTTCCCGCGGTTATGGGCGATCGACCAGATTCACCATGATTAGTCTCACCTTAATAATTTGACTTAACGGAACTGGACTAGTTCAGGTGGTTTGGTTGGGCCTATTTAACGTGGAGATAACATTGTTCAATGAAAGAATTAATCTTGATTGATTAAATAATCAACTGTTTTACTGTTTTAAACTAGAAAGGTTTACAACCGCATTTGTGCAAAATAACCCAAGCCACTCTTGTCTCCCCTTGTACGTCTGTATTCCTCCGTGTGGCTTGTTGAGTACGGTGGTTGTACCCAGCCTTGCTATTTCCCTCTTTTCTCAGAAGTGTAGTGCTTCTGAGTCGAAGACGGAGTTAGAAGACCAAAACTCAGACCCCAGTTGAGTTTGCCTGAGAAGTGGAGGCTGAAGCCCCGCTAGGATCGCCTTTTTCCGTTAGGATTGCCGGAGCATTTTTTTCCACACTGAAACAATGGAGTCTAAAATAGGATTAATAGCAAAGTCCACACTAAAAGCATGTCCATAGATTTTTTTAAAAAAATTCCAAAAAATTTATGAGCTACTATAGGGAAGAAGGCACTATAAAATGTAAGAATGTTGGTCACACCAATCCTATGGAAGCAAAACATGATATAATATATCAACCTCAGCTCATCCACTCAGAAATCAAAAACTTTATGACAAACTAGAATGTGCCAAACTGAAGGTCGCTTACAAACTAGAAGTTCCACCAATCTGTGTGCTAGCAATATTTTATTTCTATATATCTACCAATCATGGGGACAGAGATACACATCTCTGCATGTTCTTGACCAGACACCAAACCAACGGCGAGGAGACATAAGCAAACATTAATTGTAATCGAATCTCAACTATACTGTCTGCTAGCCTGATTATGCCTCATCCGCCACCCATGGCGTTCTTTCCCAATCGACGAGAGGAGAGCTTAAACAACAAGAAAATGAAGAGGCAAGAGCAAAAAAGACGTGAGCTCACTTGAGGAAGGAGCTAGGCTCGCCCAAAGACGAAGAGGGCCAAGAGAAGGGATGGCGCGCCGTGGCGACGGAGGACGGCGAGCGAGGGAGCCACTCCAGCCTTGATCTCGCGAGGGCGACGGTGAAGACACACGGACGCAGACATGCGGATAGTGGGCTAGGGTTGGGATAACGGGATAGTGGGCTCTTGGCGGACACGTAGACGCGAATCAATCTAGCTCGTCTAGCATATGCGGCCTTTTCGCGGGGCGGCCTTGTGGGCAAGCCCGCTAGCTTGCCCGCGCCACTTGCACCCTAGGAGAGGGGGGAGAGGGGAGGGGGAGGTGAACTCCCAATCTGTGTGGATGAATTCGGTCCAAAAGGAATGCGCCTGACGCGGATCACGCTATTGGTGAATGGTAGATATTTACCTCATAGTGGATTCGATCGACAGTAGACCACCGTCCTACATTGCTTCGTTGAAGTTTTTTTATTTTTTATTTATTTATTAAAATATTTTTGATTTGAAATAATTAAAAAACTAGTCGTCCATCGCTTTCGGGAGGCGATTTTTAAAAAGGCCCTTTTAGAGGGCGATTTATCCGACGTGGCAACGACCGTTGGTCTTCGCCTAACGGCCGACCACCGAGGATGACGAAAGTTACAGGCGGCCCCCAAAGCCAAAATCGCCCTCTTAGAGAGCGATTTTTGGCTATAGGGTTGCCCTGCAAAAAGACTAGGAGGATGGTTTTTGCAAAAAGACTAAAAATAGCTCTTTTAGAGGGCGATTTTTGTGGCTTTTTTTCAGGTAGCCCCCGCACAGTGAAAAAAAGTCCTCCTAAAGAGCGATTTTTGGCCGTAGGGCCACCGCAAAATGTCGTCAGCAGCCAGACTTGGGCGAGGGTCAACGGTCATTTGTCACGTCGGATAAATCGCCCTTTGAAAAAATGATTTTTAAAAATCGTCCTCCCAGAGAACAATAGGCGACTAGTTCTGTAATTTTTTCAAATCGAAAATTATTTTTAAATAATTTAATAAATAAAATTAAAAATACAAACATTTCTTGCTTCGTTGATGGCAAAAAAGGAATCACAGCCCAGGGCTTTATGGGCTGTCACAGGCTTCTGACTTGCTGAGTCCACTGAAATCAAGGTCCATCACAGGATGCAGGGCCGGGTTTGGACCCATTCAGCCGCCAACGCCGGTCGACGCCAATGTCAAGCCGTCTGCTTCGTCCTCACATCCAAGTCCGGTGGCGAGCTGGGACCCGGGCCACCCGGCGAGACAACCCAGCTACCCCGAGCGACTTGGAAAGGGAGAACACAACCGTCCCCGCCCTTCCCCCTCCCTCCTCTTCAGAATCACACGCACGCTTCCCCCTCTCGTAGTCCCTTTCAATCCGACGCCGTGCATGCAGTTAATCTTCCAAGCCACACGAATTCGCAGTTTATAAAAGTTCGCGGAGAGAACGCTATTTGTCACAGGCGAGACGTGCCTGTGAACTGTCACGGTGGCACCTCCCCCCCACCTTTCATCAGTTCTCTCTTCTCTGCTACCAAACCTTTCCCCGGAAGAAACCAAGCTGCATGCTGCTGCGGTAGGACCACGGTGTTAGGACACACTAGAGTTGTCAATCGTCTTTACAGCCAAACAACCACGCATTTTTCGTTCTGTACAGCATAAAATATGAATGACTTGTCTGTGCTGAGATTCTTTCTTTCATGCCTATTGCATGCTCAGGAATCAAGCCATGCGCAGAAGAAAGGTTTAACTGAAGTATAAACCGTAGCTTAATTGGGCCTTTTGACATTGTTGCACCAGCAAACCTAAACACTTTCATGGAGCTGCCTGGTAATCAAACCAGCTGCTACACTACTGCTTTTGATAGGAGCAGCAGCCGGCCTGAATTGACTCTAGCTTATTGCCTTCGAATTAGGCTTGAAAAATACTTAGTACTCTGTTATAGTATAAAATATGAGATTCCACCGATCAACAATCCCACAAACCAATCGTCTGAACACGCTGTCTCAAGCGGTCAGTGCAATTTTAAATTCGAGAAGTGATTCATTTTATAATTTAAGTCCGAGTATTTAAAATATTCATTTTTTATAGATTAAAAGGAAACCATTTTTAGATATTCGGCTCGTTATGCTCGTCAGACTTTTAGATAGCAAGTATATAATGCATGATGTGTCATCTTTAAAAGTGATATATATGATTGAATTATAAGATGAAAGGGAGATGCGAGAAAAAAAAAGATGAGTCACCTCTTATAGATAATCTCCATACAAACTTAAAAAAAAAATAAAAAGTGAATTGAACTAACAAATAAAATAAAATAAATCATTGAAGGTAGTATGTTATAGATAGTATAGATGTAAATATGATGTACATATTATCTTTTATTTTATATGAATTAAATTAGATTGATAACTGTTGTTTTATTAATAAAACTTGCTCGTATAAGGTGTGAAAAGTGACAACGCGCCTTCATATTTGGCAGCATCGCAAAAACGAAGCCACCCCCTATTTATTGGCCGTTCCGTGCATCGAGCAATCTGGCGGACGCGGAGCCGGAAATCGAAACAGAAAAAAAAATCAGAAGCGAAGAGGGGAGAGAAAAAAATCGAGGAGGCGGCAGTCGACGGCGGCGAGCGAGCGAGCGGAGGAGCAGAGAATGTCGGCGCTGCAGAGCTGGCGCAAGGCGTACGGCGCGCTCAAGGACACCACCACCGTCAGCCTCGCCAATCTCAACTCCGACTTCAAGGTCCGCGTCGAGCTTTTGCCACCCCCAATTCAGTGGCGCAAACTGGTTCAGTTCATCCGATTTGCCGCAACCGACTGGGGGCGAGGAGTCCAGGAGGGAGGCGTTTGGATCTGTGTTCTACGATCCATTGAGATTTATTATGGTTTGCGATTTTTTTCTCTCTGTAGGATCTGGATGTAGCGATTGTGAAGGCCACGAACCACGTCGAGTGCCCACCCAAGGAGCGCCACCTGCGAAGTACCTTGATTCGTCCTCACTCCCAATCTCCTATATCCTCGCTTGCGATTTTTTTGCTTAGTTTAGTTCAATGTGTGTGGAATCGGATTTGAGATCGTTCGGTAGGATGGAGGTACATGCTGTTGGGGTTTTCCACATTCTCTGTTGGGTTTGATGTTTGATGGGTTGGTGGTTGTGTTGCAGAGATTGCAGCGGCGACGTCCATCGCTAGGCCTCGGGCGGATGTCGCCTACTGCATCCATGCTCTTGCTCGCCGCCTCGCCAAGACCCGGAATTGGATTGTAAGCACCGTGCACTCCTGCTTTTTCGTGTTTATGTTTTATGTTTGTATGTTTTATGCTTATTAGGTCGCTTTGAGCGCTTGCCATACTGTGGTGGAGTAACAGACGGGTTGCAAAACTGAAATTTTTGCTGTATAAATGTAATCATTTATGTAACTGCCGCAGTGTAAGAAGTTAGGATACCTGAGCTTGAGCTTTTTATGGTTTAGCGGTGGTACAGTGGTACTAATGTGGGCATCCAGATATCCAGGATAGTAGAAAGTACATTTAAATTATGTTACTGCTTATGCCCTTGATATATCTCAAACTTGAAATCTTACTTAACTCAATTGATTAACATTCTCTCTTCTCTATATCTGAGATGGTCTGCATTTTTCTGTTCATTCTTGTTGATTTTGATAGCCTTTTGTTCATCATCCATGGTTTCTCTATTTTGCTGGTTGTCCTGAATCATGTTTTTTTGATACTGTGATGTTCTGTCTCATATTAAATGCGTGCTCCAATCTTGATCTTTTTTACTGATTTGGTGAGATTCAATGTGCTAAATTGGCTTTGTCTGAAACAAGTTTTCCTGATTTTTTTGTTTTCGTGCCACCATTTCAATATTTCAGACACTCTTCAGTGTCTGTTTCTATTTACAAGTATTCGCCGGTCCATATCTGCAGCCAATTAATGTAACATTCATTTCATGTACTATGTAGGTTGCACTGAAGACACTTGTGGTGATCCACAGGCTTCTCCGGGAAGGTGATCCTACATTCCGTGAGGAGTTTCTTACTTTTACACAAAGAGTGCGGATTTTGCAATTATCGAACTTCAAGGATGACTCCACCCCTGTTGGTTAGTAGAGCACATCAATTTTCTCATCAATTTTCTTTAGTATCACCTCCTAAATTCCCATTATTTCTAATACAATTTTTTATCCAGCTTGGGACTATTCTTCATGGGTTCGTACGTACGGTCTGTTTTTGGAGGAAAGACTGGAATGCTTTAGGGTCTTAAAGTATGACATTGAAGCTGAGCGTTTGTCGAAGCAGGGTCAAGGGCCTGAAAAGGTTTGGTTGTTATCAATTTCATTTGATTATTTTAGTCAAATTAGCTACCATGATTAATTAAAGTTGCAACATTTTGTCAATTATTGGTTTCTATCTTGCTGAGTTCTTACCATGACTTTTTCAGGGCCACAGTAGAACCAGAGAATTAGATTCTCCGGACTTGCTGGAGCAATTACCAGCACTGCAGCAGTTATTATATCGACTTATTGGATGTCGGGTGATTTTCTCTTTTGCCAATTTGGACTAATGGGGGAAATAAACAATTCTAAAATCTAATTTCCAGTCTGTTCTTGTGAAGACAACCTGACACAGCTTTCTTTCTTCTTATGCAGCCAGAAGGAGCTGCAAATAGCAATTATTTGGTGCAGTATGCTCTAGCTCTGGTAAGCTATGTTTTTTTTACCACCAGTGTTTTCTCGTTTCTTCTTGGGGATGAAAATGTGTTTCTTTTTATTACCCAACCGCTCGATTGTAAACATCTTGGTTGCCGGGCACTTTATAATTTGTCAGGATGAAGAGCCATATCCTGTTATTACTGATATAATTGAGCAGTTCCTTCTTTGGACTAGTCTATTCTTATTATACACTGTATCTGCGCTATCTTTTCGCTCATGTCATTGCTTGTTTGTACAGATCTTTGGCAATATTTTGTAGAGCAAATTATGATCAGGTGGTGATGCCTTAGTGGAGTACATTCCTAGAAATTTTCATTTGTTAAAATGGTTTTATATCTATATACTATCTTAAGGTATTTGGATAGTTTTTTTTAGAATTAAGTCTTTTGGGGCATTCTATTGTGTTGACATCTTTAGTCATATAAGGAAACAAAAGTTTCTTTGGTGTTTTTTGGAATAACATTCTGGTCATAAGAAAACAAAAATGATCACTCTCCTTTTAGGAATTAAATTTCCAGTTAGTGTTATGAATTAAATTTATCGATAGTTTTATTAATTTAATTTTTTATTAGTTTAACGGTAAGTTGAGTGAATCTCCTTGTTTTGCACAGGTTCTTAAAGAAAGCTTCAAAATCTATTGTGCAATAAATGATGGAATTATCAACCTTGTTGACAAGGTAATTTTTTTTATATTGACAACACTGTACTATTTATTTGTGTTCTGGCAAATTGTGCATATTAATATTTGCTCTTGTTGCTTGGAAACGGTGCAGTTTTTTGAGATGCCAAGACACGAAGCACTCAAAGCCCTTGAAATTTACAGGAGAGCTGGACAGCAGGTGATTCTAAGATTCTGAAGGATGGTCATGTGAATTTTGTGGTATTTCAAAGATGATGATAATGCTAGAAATAACACACAGTTATCCGGCATTCTTACTGGACAGCTTCTTTTTGCTCCAGGCTGGAAGCCTATCAGACTTCTATGAAAATTGTCGGGGATTAGAACTTGCAAGAAATTTCCAATTTCCTACTCTGAGGGAGGCAAGTATTTTTGTGCTAACTGTGCAACTTCTTGTATTGTAAATCAGATAAATCACTGTCGTCACTTTCTTTTTCTATTCTTTTTCCAGCCACCACAATCATTCCTTTCGACCATGGAGGAGTATGTGAGAGAGGCTCCACGCATGGTTCCAATTAAGGAGCCCTTGGTCAGTTCTTGGTTAAAATGACCTGCTATTTCTTTTAAAAATGCCTTCTTTATATTATAATAATCAAGCAGCAGCCCTGATGATGATGTTTGTGTAATCCTTTCTGTGCATTATTGATCTTTAATTGAAATTTGAAACAACAGCAAAAGAAGAATCGCATGTGTTGTGTCACCAAAGTAAAATAATCACATGCTGATTTGTACTAAAACAATCATTTGATCTATTAAACGGATTCTTAAACTCTTAATAATTGTTATTTCACTAGGAGTTTCCTGAGAGACTCCTCCTGACATACAAACCAGAAGAATCAGAAGAAGTTCCTGAGCCTGTTTCTGCTGAGGAGGAAAAACCACAAATTGAAGAACCTGCTGTTGCAGCACCATCTACTGAAGTAGTTCCATCACCTTCTCCTAAACCTGAGGTCGTTGACACTGGTGATTTATTGGTAAGTAGAACAAACCATTTACTGCATGTTGCACTGGTTCATTTATCACAATTTAATGATATGTTTGCTCCTAGGGATTAAGCGATCCAACCCCTAGTGTATCAGCAATAGAGGAAAGCAACGCTTTGGCCTTGGCTATTATTCCTACAGGTATTTTGTCATCCTTCAATCCAGTGATGCCTATCATGAACCTTGTGTTACATAATTCTGAAAATTGTGTGCAATATAACAGGTGGTGATACGTCAACAAGTGGCACAGCTACACTGCAAGACAAAGGATTTGACCCTACAGGATGGGAACTTGCTCTTGTTACTACCCCAAGCACCAACACAAATTCAATTGCCATGGACAGTAATTTGGTGGGTTTTCTTACTCTTTCTCTGAGGATATTTGTGTTTAGTATAATGTTCCGCTTTGAATTTGGAAACTGCTATTCTGCTGTTAGTAGCTCCTGCCAGCTTGTCTTGGTTTTGGGTTGGACAGGGTTTTAGCCATAGCTCCCAAATCAACATACTTAGCCTCTGTTTGTTTCAGCTTTCTAGGTAGCTTTCCAGTTTCTGCTTTCCAGAAACTGAAAAGCTAAAACAAACAACCAGCTTAAAACAAACAACCAGCTTGACTTTCGAAAAGCTGGAAAGCTAGTTTTTGAGGAAATGAATGGAAAACTGGCTGAAATGAGATTTTGGTATGCTGAGAAGATAAAAATTTATTACAAAAACTAATAGTAAAAGATCATTTGCCAGTAAGTTAGAAGCTAGCTTTCCTGAAAAGCTGGAAAGCAGAAGCTCAAACAAACACAACCTTAGTGTCTGGCTGGAAAAGCTTTGCTGGTTCATTGTTGGTGAAAACAGGAAGCATAACTGCCTACATATCTCTGTTTACCAGAAAGCATTTACGTGAAAAAAAATGATAACTTTGTAATCGGTGTGAATTGCAAGTAAATGATTTATTTCCTAGAATTAATGGACCTCATGGAGTCTTGGGTTAATGTTAAGTACATGAAAGACCTGCTGACATGTTCTGCTTCTCAAAGAAAAAAATTCATTATGCTAGCAATTGCGCAATGTCTCATCCTAATAGTGACTAGTAATGTGCATGTGCTAACGCTACGGCATTTCAGGTAATGCAAACCAAACAAACAGATTCGCAGAAATTAGACCTTTTGCTCTGCTCTGTAGGATTATTGAGTACTGAATACTTAATCAGAGAACAAAACAATAATATGCATGCTAGGTCCTGATTGCAGTGCCCAGCTAAAAAAGAAAAAGATCCAGTTTCAAGCCTTTGAGGTGCTAGGTTAGGCCAGACTCCTTTTGCTGGTACATCTGCTGATGATCTGCACCCATGCAAAACAGTATCATATTAAAAATCTAAGTATCAGAGCGACATATACACAAGGATTGCACCAATATGTTGATTAGCAGAAGATGTTTGTTCGAACCTGGAAGAGGCTATCTTGTGAGGTTAGGTTGGCTGCAAGTGCCAATGAACTGGTGGAGCCGGTGAGGCAGGTGGTTCCACATCTGGATGGTAAAGCAATTTCACTTAACAGCACATGTAAAGAAACCAAAACAACCAGTGAGTGTACACTATCTCAATGAATTCGTCCAATTAGATAGCCTAATGAGAAATGACCAAAGCTCTACCCAGCTTACTGTGGGACTTTTCTGATGTCATCTTTAGATACCAAACATGATCCAAGTCAGTAGCTACTTAAAAAGCACTAAAGAAATATAGTAAATATTTCAGATGCCCAGAAGCATGAATATCAACTTTTCTGAATTTAGAAAACAGGAGTTGTAATGAAGATAATTCTTGCTTGAAGAAAAACACTGCTAGCATTAAAAAATACATTATGAACTCCATGGGAATGTTCACTTCCACAATTAGTTTGTGGAGCAAATAAATTTCACAAGATCTGTTCAATTGCCTTAGGAACCATGAAAAAAACTGCTTGGTAGTTTTCTGTTTGCATTTTCAATTTATTTGGGCAAAAGTGTTCCCAAATTCAACTTTCAGGTGAAAATCGCGCTTTTCGTAGGCACAATCTTTGGATTTGCTTCTAAATTTTAATGACTGAGCTGATAGTTGGCACCTTTACAGTTTGTTCTACTTTTATACTTGTGATCTCATGACGGTAATTTATAAATTTTTGAACTGTTGAGTGATTTGGGTTGGGTTCAGAAACAATGTTACGACTTTTTACTCCTTGTTGCTATTATTGGTCTAGTTGATCAGGCCAAAAAATTTATTCTCTTGTTTCTGTCTGCAGGGTGGTGGATTTGACAAACTCATTCTGGACAGCCTATACGACGAGGGAACCTACAGGCAGCAGATGCAGCAGCAGCAGCTCTATGGTTCAGCTGCCCCCAACCCTTTCATGGCGAGCGATCCTTTCGCAATGTCGAATCAAGTAGCTCCCCCACCATCAGTTCAAATGGCTAACATGGCTCAGCTGCCCCAGCAGATGCATATGATGATGCAGCCAAATCCCTTCGGGGCACCACTACAGCCGCAGCAGCATGTAAGCATTGCTCAGGCACCCAACCCCTTCCTCGATGCTGGGATCGGCCCTTTCCCTGCGTCAAATGGGATGCACCCGCAAGCCAACCCGTTTGGAACTGCCCAACTTTTGTAGGGTCACAGTTAACACACGAGATGGGCGCTTGGGCAGTGCAAATTCAGTCTGTTGAGTTGCATATTGCGTATTCAGAAGTGAGATTTGCAGGTGTCGCAATGGTATACCTACTTTGTATTGGCTTATCTTGGGCTGTGTGGCTGTGTGGCCGCTTGGCGATCTTGATTCTTTTGTAGCTCAAGCCTGTAAACCTCCTGTGCAGTAGTATTTGTTTTTTTTTCACCATTTGTGGCGTGGCGGCTGGTCTGGGACGACTCTCCTTGTAAAGAAATTTATTTTCTCTGATTCATAGTTACATGTCAAAAAAATTGTAAAACTGGTGATAGCTACCTGAATATATATACTTTTGTAATTAAAGATATTTTCAGTTTATGACTTTGTTCATCGAACTGTCGGAGTAGCAACAGCAATTTCTGCTATGATAGCTTGGAATGCTCGCGGATTCATATCGTGGCATGTTACAGCTGTTCTTTTGTTTTACCCCCTAGTTATGTCTTTTATGGTCAGAAGCATGGGGACAAAACGACAGTAGAGCTCCCTGTCGCTCGTGAGTGTAATCACGTGGGACGCCTGGAAGGCTACCTCATCCATCGACGTGGTACGAGCAATTCTTTTCATTCATCGATTGTGCTTTACTCGTAGCGTGTGGGCAAAACACCAAAATCGATGGCAATAATCTACTCCTGCTTTGGCCTTTGAGTTCTCACTTTGATCTTCAGAAAGTTTTCACCTTTTTGCCAACCGGATCTCCATGGCTACTCCTCTACGGTTCAGCGCGACGATGAGCGACGGGGTGCACGTGGTCCGACCCTTTTCTCTTTTCTTGCCGAGGGTGGTGGTCGATCCTGATTCCTCATAGCAAGTTTTATAATAAGGATCGATACTGTCTCATATATATATATATATATATATATATATATATATATATATATATATATATATATATATATAATTATAATTATCTATAAAGCAGTAATGTTTTCATCTAAATTTTGTTTTGCCTCATAATTTTACAGAAAACCCCTTGAGTTTTTTCGAAATTAACCCACAATTCACCTGGCTATTTTAAAAAAAATCAGTTATACATACGATATAACTTATCTTAACTACTTAAAAAATCTATAACTTTTCGATCATCAAATCATTTTTACGTCCAAATCTATAAAATTCTGATTCGTATAACCTCTCGCTCCATTGTTGCCTCACTTTTCTCACCTCCAACAGGCGAGCCTGACTCACGTGCCTCCTGCGTCGCCGTGCATTGCCTTGAGCGACGGCCGAGTACACGCTGCACGCGTGAGCTAGCGCGTCGCCGTCGATATACATGCAACTTATCATATTCATCAATATACTTTTCTAACTAATAATATCCGAGTCGTAAATATTTTAAACTTTTAAACTTTTACCAAATTTCTAATCGGTTTAAAGTATCAGTGAATCAATATCTATTTCCATTATATTTTTACTTAATTTGGTGAAATTAAATTAACTTAGACTAAATGTCTATCTGATACTATTTCTTAATTAAGGTCCAGTGATACATAAAGTTGAAGATACCATTACTTTCAAAGTTATATATATGTATATATATAACTATCTATAAAGTAAGTAATATTTCTATCCAAAATTTTCATCCGTCTAGTTATTTTGCAGAAACCGTTTGAGTGTTTATTCCAATGCTGAAAAGAAAGGGAGGGTTTGGATGAAAAAAAGACCTCCTACGTACCTCTCTTTTATCCCCATCCACGCCGCGCCCCGCGCCGCGCCTGTGCCCTTCCCCCGTCGTCGCTCGGAGCTCCCGCGCCGTCGCCTGGATCTTCGCCCTCCACCTGCTTCCCTCCCTACGTCGTCGTTCCATTGCAACGCACGGGCATTTTGCTAGTATATATATACACACACTAAATATATCCGTGCGTTGCAACGAATATCATTTTATTTTATCATAATTATTTTAAAGTTGAAGAGCCATGTAATTCTAATTTATATTTTTTTATGTCTTTACCTGAGACCTATTTCAACATTAGAACCATGGGTTAATTTTATAAACATCCGGACTGTGGGTTAATTTTATAAACACTCAAGGGGTTTTCTGTAAAATAGTCAGGCATGCTGCGGGTTAATTTTATAAACACTCAAAAGGTTTTCTACAACTGCGGGTTAATTATATTAACACTCAAGAGGTTTTCTGTAAAATAGTCAGACATACTAGGTTAATTTTATAAAAAGTCAAGGGTTTTTTTTAAAATAGCCAGACAGAACAAACTTTTTATGGAAATATTAATTGTTTTATAGATAGTTATATTATATATATATATATTATATTTAACCCACAATAAACACTCTATTTTTATTAAAATCTTACCATTTAGTTTTCATTAAACCCCTTACCATTTAGTTTTACGTGTCATCGTGAGGTTTGTGTCAATGCCTGTAACATTTCCTCTCGACAGTATAATTTATGTTTGATTTTCTACGTGGCGAGACACGATAGAGTGTCGTAGACCTACCCAAGCGTTCTACCCATGCTGCAAACTATGCTGGTACTCGATCGTACCATACGTGGAGTACACGAGGCAGCATGCATTAGCGCCGACTGGAACGAAGGCGTATTACAGCATATGAAAATTTCTCTATTCGTTTAGAAAATGAAAACAAACCATTTTACATAAAATTTTTATACATCCATTCTCATGTCATCTCATTAACATATATGCCTCATAATATATACTATTACACCTCAACAAGACATTTCTTATTTTTTTATTATTTTTGTTATTGGTTCTCTAAATTTTAAAGTCACATGCTTATTCAATAAAAAAAATCACAATATTAATTAGGCTAAAAATACTTATTAATTAATTTAATAAGTTAGAAAATATATTTATTTTTATTGTAACGCATGGATTGTAAGCTAGTGTACAAAAGGGGAAAAATTACTGTAATTCGAGCGCTTTGAATCTGGGTGGGACCCAAATCAAGCCAAGTGCACCACCTAATCTCAGGCAAAAGGGAAAATTGTAAAAGCCACCCAAAAGTTACTTGAAGTTTGCCATTACTTTTATCTCATAAGTTATTTTTGTTGCAAATGACCATTCTCCTACTTAATTTAATTTTATACAAATATCATCTCAGTATACACATGTTTAAATGAATCAGCATGTTAATATTGATGTAGAGCCACCACAGATTAACCACAAATTAAGCTAGCCGAGTCAATTTTTGTCAAAATGCTTGCATCGGACATATTCTTTATGTTTCATTGATTTTTTTCATATAGTGAAACTTAATACAACAAACATTTAAGTTATCTTCCACAGTTATATTTATACAATAAAAAATATTATTTAATTTTGATAAAGACCACGTCATCTCATAATTTATAAAAAGATACCGATTCGGTTAAGCAAGTGTATTGGAGTGGTTTTTGCAACAAAATAATTTATCGGATGAAATGTCAAATTTTTGGTTTGTAATTTTCCCTAGACAAAACGACGAAAAAAAATCTGGTCTGCTCGGATCTCGCGGTCGATCTGATCTGATAGCGCGCTCGGCCGCTCCTCCCCTGAATCCTTGTCCATCCCACGACCCCTTCTCCCCGTCTCCCGCCTATAAGAATCCCTCCCTCTCTCCCCCCCTTCGTCGCTCACTCCCCAGTCGCCACTCCTCGTCGCAGGCTCGCGCCGCCTCCCTCAAACCTCGCCATCATCCGGTGGTGGATGCAGCCGCGAGGGCGATCCTTCAACCGCCGTTCACGTAGCTTCTCCCGCGCCCGCCTCGCCATCGAGGGTTCTTAGTCTCGCTGGCCTCTCTCTCTCTCTCTCGGTCGCTAAACCCTCCCCTCTAAAATCGCACTGAACGAGCGCGCGAACGATCCCGCCGAGATGGACGCCGCCGCCGCCACCGCTGTGAACGGTAAGCAAAAAGACGTTTCCCCAATGGAACGGATCGGGCCGGATCTGTTTTTGTTTCCGTGCGTTTTGTTCTCGTTCTGCTGATCTGATTTGGGGATGGGGCATGGGGTTGAACGATTGAGCCGAGCGCGGGCTGATCTTCTTCGTGCGGAGGGTGTTGTTTTGCTGGGGATGGGTGAGATGCATGGCGGGTGATAGCCTGACGCGTCTGCGTTTGTGTTGCAGGAGTGCTTGAGGTGGAGGAGAGGAAGGCGCAGAAGAGCTACTGGGAGGAACACTCCAAGGACCTCACCGTCGAGGCCATGATGCTCGACTCCCGCGCCGCCGATCTCGACAAGGAGGAGCGCCCCGAGGTGATAACACAGTGCCATCGCCTAATTTCCTCCTCGCTATCCAGTGATCCGTGGTGCCTTAGTGATTTCCGTGAAATGTACTGGACATTTCCTGTCTCAACTTGTTACCATCTGCTTAGATCTGGGGTTTCGGCCCTTTTCCTGACCAAATACAATACCTACGTGGTAGTACGAGACGCGTGGTAGAATGTTGAGGATGCTTTTAGAACAAAATTGTTCTGGGGAGGCAAACTGCTCGGTGTTTTGTGCATTGTTTTTCTATATAATTGTTCAACACAATTGTGCTCAAAGGAGACTGGAGGTTGGAGAGGCTGGTGTCTGTTTTTCTTTTGAGAGTGACTGATGTTGACTCGTATAATTTTTGGGTAATCCTTGAGTCAAAGTGATTTTTCTTAGCAAAATGAGGTGTACACTTGACATGACAACAAACCTTCACATAGTATTAGGTCATCTGAATTGTTGTTACTGTTTTCCTTAAAAGGATTTTTTTTCTGTTTTTATGTTTCCATTTTCCAGTTTAGAAGAAGATGCTAGACCTTTTACTTTAATGATCAGCAGACCTGTTTGCTGAATGTAAGAAGTAAGAGCATCCCAGCAGCTCATCTAAATTTTGATCATTAAAAAAAATTCTTTTTTTATATCCTTTCTTATTTCTTCATTCATATTACATCCTCTTTATCACACATTCTTATATTTTAATAATATCTTTTAACTAGTCACGATATCTTTCAACCAAACAAATACTCTATTCTCACGTCTCTCTTCCTCTCTCATCTTAGTCATGCTCCTGATTTCTCCTCCTCTACTTGTATAACTGAGAGGACGGGGAGAACGCGGGGAAGGGAGCGGCCGGCGTGGCTTGGTGCAAGCGGCGCAGGGGCAACGCGGGGGTGGCAGCGTAGGGTCGATGCGGGAGCAGTCACGGCCAAATGGGCCGTGCTCCCGTGGGCCGGCCCGGGCACGCTTGAACAGTAGCGGCACGGCCCGATAGGCAAACGGGCTGTGCCGGCACACCCCGTCCAGCCGTGCCGTGCTTGGGCCGGCCGCCGAGCCCGCGGGCCGGCACGGCACCGCCCGTGCACTGTAGCGTGACCTTTTTATTATTAGTTACTAGCACTGTACCGTGGCCTTGTTCGGATGTCTTTTTAAGTCTGTTGCTGCCTGGCTCGGTCGTATGGCGCAACCAAACAGGCCCATACAAACACCTTCCCACAATGCACCAAAATTGCTTTAAAAATGAAATGTGAATATAGCCATTTGCTTGGAAAATGCAACGCTTTATCCAGCTTGAAATGATGATACATCGATATTAGAGGCCGAACAATTACTACAGCTAGAAGTAGGGCATTTACTCAATTATTAAAAAACTTATGTGCTGTTTATTTTTTTAAAATAAATTAAAAAACTTTATTTTTAAATTTTTATTTGTTTTTAAACTTATGTGCTGTTTATTAAAAAATTGTAAAAAACGGCTCGTGGGCTTGGCACGGCCCGTGGCCACGGCGTTTTGTGCTGGCACGGGCACGGCCCGGCTCCCCACGTGCCGTGCTTGGGCCGAAGCCTAGGCACGTGGGCCGGCATGGCACGGCCCGTTTCATGAAATGGGCCAAACGGGCCATGTCAAAACGGGCCGTGCGCGGCACGGGCCCGTGCCATGCCGGGCCGGCCGCCCGTTTGGCCTTCACTATGCGGGAGTGGCCGACGCAGGGCCGAGCTGCAGGCGGCGTTGGGGCGGCGTGGTCGTGGGGGCATAGGGCCAATGTGGGCACAGGCGGCTCGGCCGCGGGCGGTGCTGGGGTCGGCGCGGTGCAGCGCACGGTCGGAGGTGTCGCAGGCGGAGCTGCTCTGCCGGCGACGACCACATCCCCTCCCCCAAAATCCATCCCCATCGCTAGATCTGGTCCCTTCCTAGTCCCCACCGCCGTCACCACCCTAGTCCCTGCCTTCGTCAAAGCGAGTAGAGGAAGAGGAGGAAGGCGTCAATCCGAATGTGGGCGGGAGTTCGGCCTAGACGTCAGCAGTTGTGGGATGGCATGAGGAGAGAGAAACGCCAAATTGACGTTTCTCTCTTTGGGATGGAGGATGCTCTAAATTTGGAGGGTGGGATGGAGTATCTGCTGGAGCACATTTTTCTTCTCCCAACCGCTATTTTGCCGATGGATGTTCGGATGGCGTATCTGCTGGGGATGCTCTAAAACTCTTTTCACAAGAAAAATACTACCCACTTAAGAATTTTTGGGGACTGTCCTCACATGAGAATGTGTTACTTTAACTGTCAATAATACTACCATTAGCAGGTGAATGGGATTCTTCCACAGTAATTTTTAACCTTTTTTAAAATTAGCATTTGTCATATTGATTAGACATGTTTTTTGGATGCCGGAAAATGTTTCACTGGACTTATGTTCTAATGTATCTCTTTTGACCCTTCTGCAGATATTATCTTTACTTCCTTCATATGAAGGAAAATCAGTACTGGAACTTGGTGCTGGAATAGGTCGCTTCACTGGAGAACTAGCAAAAACAGCTGGGCATGTTCTTTCAATGGATTTCATTGAAAGTGTGATTAAGAAGGTTTAACATTCACTTCTCATTTAGAACTAGTTTGGTAGCTGAACTATGATTGGCTTCTTTTATCTCTACATGAATGATATGCCTGATTCATGGAGTCCTTTATATTGTTTCTTGTAGAATGAAAGCATAAACGGTCACCACAAGAATGCATCCTTTATGTGTGCGGATGTCACATCTCCAGACCTGACAATTGAGGATAACTCCATTGATCTGATATTTTCGAACTGGTTACTGATGTATCTTTCAGACGAGGAGGTAATGAGCAGATAATACTTAATAGTCCTTATATCGTGTCTCAGTTCAAATAAACAAACATATTTAAGATCTGTTGTGATCCTTCTTTGTGCATCTGAATATGTCTTAGGAAATGAGCCCTGGATGAGAAAAACCTGACTTTGTGTTGAAATTGGATATGTTTTGGTTGTCTTTTATGTTCGCTAACTCATACTATTACTGTAGGTTGAGAAGCTAGTAAAGAGAATGGTAAGATGGTTAAAGGTTGGCGGCTATATCTTCTTTAGGGAATCTTGTTTCCATCAGTCTGGAGATTCAAAAAGGAAAGTGAATCCAACACATTACCGAGAGCCGAGGTTTTACACTAAGGTCAGAATGCAAACTATCTTGTTTCGGTTCTCCCTTCTATCATTTCAATCTCAAGCTTGACAGTTAAAGGTTTTCTACTAGTCCTGCCTCGTTAAATATTACCCACTTAACTGAATCTAAACTGTACACATAGTATGCTTACAAGGGGTGAAAACGGTCAGAATCAGTAGCATCTCTTCGGAAACGACACTTGGTCGGCTGGTAATTGACATATTTAACATTTAAACTACTCAGTGTTGACATCAATATGATGCATAAAGAAATTAGAAAAAAAAACAAATTTTATATATAGCCAAAAAAGGGTAATGGTCGGAAACGGTACCCCTTGTATGGAAATGGCGCTTGGTCGATCGGGAATTTCCGTGACCATTTTAACCCCTTACAGCCTTACAGCAGCACTGAACAATGTTATTGCACTGTTTTGTAACAAGCTGTGAAGATTGAAAGCTAACAGATTGATTTAAAAATAGGTGTTTAAAGAGTGCCAAGCTCTTGATCAAGATGGAAATTCCTTTGAACTCTCTCTACTTACTTGCAAGTGTGTTGGAGCTTATGTGAAAAGCAAGAAAAATCAAAACCAGGTACTTTGTCCTTGCAAACCCACATACACACCCATGTCCTGTGGTCAAGTGAATTGATGGACTTGATGTCATACTATGCAGATATGTTGGCTATGGCAAAAGGTTGATTCAACAGAAGATCGGGGATTTCAAAGATTTTTGGACAATGTGCAGTACAAAGCCAGTGGAATATTACGCTATGAACGCATCTTTGGAGAAGGTTTTGTGAGCACTGGTGGAATCGGTTAGTAGATGCATTTCTTTGTGTCATTTTTAAATCAGTACTCTAATTTGTAATATGCCTATTTTTTTTCAAAACTTCATCCAGAGACTACAAGAGAATTTGTGGACAAGCTGGATCTTAAACCTGGCCAGAACGTTCTTGATGTTGGATGTGGAATTGGGGGCGGTGATTTTTATATGGCTGAAAAGTATGATGTTCATGTTGTTGGTATCGATCTTTCGATAAACATGGTTTCTTTTGCACTTGAGCGTGCTATTGGGCGTAATTGCTCAGTTGAGTTTGAAGTTGCTGATTGCACCACAAAGACATACCCAGAAAATACATTTGACATCATCTACAGTCGTGATACTATCCTTCACATACAAGTACGTTTTGCACATTATTTACAACCCATTTGGAGGTTGTTTCTTCCTGGTCTATTTCTCTACAGCATGCAACCGTTTACATATTTTCAGTTTGAAATGGACAGTTTTAGGGTTTTAGGTATACATTTGTAATTGTTAGTGGGATTGTGGGAAAAATAAATTCTTCGAACTGTTTTACTTACTGTCATTTAATTATGTGTTACCCTTTATCTGATGCCATAACACCAGTGTTTTGATCAGTGCTGTTTTTGCACTTTGCAGGATAAATCCTCACTGTTTAAAAGTTTCTACAAGTGGCTCAAACCTGGGGGTAAGGTTCTAATTAGTGATTACTGCAAGTGTCCTGGGAAACCTTCAGAAGAGTTTGCAGCTTACATTAAGCAAAGGGGTTATGACCTTCACGATGTCAAGGCTTATGGACAGGTGCTTTTGCTAACCACACTATTATTAATAATACTGTTCTTTCCATGAAAATATAGAGCTATGGTAACATCTCTTTGGTAAATTATCCAGATGCTCGAGAATGCTGGTTTTCATGATGTCATTGCTGAAGACCGCACCGATCAGGTAACCCCCTTTGGCTAGTTCACTGGCTCCCATATTCTCTTCAACTGAGGTGTAGATATCATTTTCTGTGGTATTGATTATGTCAAATCTTGTATTGCAGTTCCTCAATGTTCTAGAGAGGGAGCTTGCTGAAGTTGAAAAGAACAAAGAAGAGTTCGTCTCTGACTTCAGCCAGGTAATTAGGCAAAACCCTTAGAGCACAAATCTAACTATTTACTGGCAGTTTATTACCTGCTTTCTTCCCATGATGCTGGTATTTCACTTATTTTTAGGAGGACTATGACGCCATCGTGAATGGATGGAAGGCAAAACTTCAAAGGAGTTCTGCTGGTGAACAGAGGTGGGGGCTGTTCATCGCGACCAAGTGATGAATCTACATGCGCAGCATGGGGGACTCGCAAATAAATGGCTTCATGGCGTGTAGCTATCATTTTACATTTTTATATTTTTGTTGTCGCTTTATTTAATTTCGAATTCAGGTGTATTTTGTGTGAAACTTTTGATGTTGCTGGGACATAAAACAAAAATAACCAAAGTTCGGCCCCCATTGTTTTCGACTTCTTGAGTTGGAAGTTCAGTTAGCGTAAAGAAAATTGAGGTGTACTATGAAAACTTCGATGATGTTTGGATAAACAAAAAACCGAAGCTCGTACTCCCATTGTTTTCGACTTCTTGTTGAGCTGGAAAGTTCAGTTTCGTAACGCAAAAACGTTGTCGGTGGGCAATTGCAGAACAGCAAGATTAAAATTTTATATCGATTATCATTAACACGTTTTTAAAATTATTATACGATATGTTTCGTACGAAAATAATTTATATAAAAATTATTTTAAAATATTAAATATATTTATTTTTTTAATAATTAAAACTTAATTAATAGTTTTTTATATGTCCGTATTTTACCTTAATTCACATAAGATTCCAACGCAGCGGCATCTCACGTCGCAGGCTCGGCTCGCAGCTTCCCGCTTCAGTGTGCCCAGGGAGAAAGCCGAAACCGAAAAAACGAGCCAACGACGCCTGTGCAAACTATAGGTTAACGAAACGCTAACAATGGCCTGTGCAAACTATCGTTTGTAGCCAAGTAGTCAACCGAAGGGCTAACAAAACGCTCCCTTTTACTTTTTGTCAACTTAATTTTTCCGATTTAACTAAGTTTATAAAAAAATTTAACAACATTTATAACATCAAATAAGTTTTATTCATTAAATATATTTTAATTAATTTTATATTGATTTTATTATTATATTTTTTATAAATATAGTTCCACTTAAAAAGATTTGACAAAAAAATCAATGTGACTTAGAAGGAAGAAACGGAGGTAGTAGCACTTCATACCAAGTCCCCGACGCGTGAAGGGCGTGGACGTGGCGGGAGACGGACGAGAGGTAGGTAGCCAAAAGGGAGCAGCGGCAACACGGGCACGGGTGGCATGGACGATGACTTCAGAGTTAGGCAAGACACAGGGCAGACAGAGACTCTCTTCCTCCACAAGGTTGCCCCTGCCTGCCTTGCCTGTACACGTGATGGCGTCATGTGCCAGGCGACAGGCAACATCGTACTAGCCTCTAGCCTCCTCCTCTCCGTTCCGTTCTCCTTTTACAACCATTGTCGCACTGCTGCCCAGTGCCCACAATCTCCTGGGAGTTTTCAATGCTAGACAAGCGGCCTCCCGGAGTTTCACGGTTGATCAGCTGCTTTCTCAGGTCCAGAGGTCCTACTGGCTACCACTGCGTGGGGATGTCCCTACAAATCCACAGTTCTCGCTGCGGTAAACGACGCACCGTCCTCGGTTTTTTCCTCACTGCATCGATTGTCTTCTTGTTTGACTTGTAGTTTTGCAAACGAAAAGATTCGAGAGCGACTGTAGGTGATTATATTTTGTTCTTTTTCGTACTATAGGTCTATAGCAGATGAAGCATGCCATTGATTTATTTTTTTAAGGGAAATGCATGCCATTGATTTGGCATCGAATGGACTGTGTGGTAAGTACTGTAATACACTGAGGTGGCGTTCTTTTCTCATAAAAATAAAAATAAAGATAGAACACATACAATAAAAAATAATTGAGTTTTATCTATTAAAAAAATAAATTTTTTTAATTTTTTAAAAGGTAAATTTAATAAAATCATGATCTAAATTATACAAAACCATAAGAATCTTTACACGTGACACATAACCTCGGGTATCATGGTTTTAAAACCTCGGATACATGGTTTTAAAGTTTTACAAAACCACACTGTTAACTATTTTGCCATACTCTATATTAAAATTTAAAAATATAGATGCAACATTTATATGATAGATAAAATCTTCACAAAATTGAGATGTAATTGTAGAACTCAAAAGTATGATAGACCACAATCAAAATAGTCAATAGTGTGGTTTTATGACACATGACAAATGACTATAATAAATATGATTTTGCAAAATTTACTTTTTAAAAATAACTCTTGTATAGGATTTTTTCGCATGAAACATACCGTTTAGCAGTTTGAAAAATGTGTTAACGAAAATCGAGATAAAATCTATATTTTAATCAGAAAAAACACTACATAAGTCACTGATACGAAAATGATCCAAGACTAAAATCCAAAGATATTAAAGTGGAAAAGATTTTAAAGTGAGATGCAGGTCGTGTAGCTCACTGACATATAAGCCTCGCAGACCCTTGGACCCACACATCAACGAGCAAGCAGTGCTACATGCATATTGCAAAGGATCTCAATTAATTAAAGTGTGGTAAGATTGTATTTAAAGTGACTAAGTGTATCATGGTACCTGAGTCACTATACAGCCGTTCATACTCAAAACCAACAATATTCTAAATTTTCTAAGGTTATTGGAAAGGACAAAAGGTTCCAATAGGACACATAAACTTTATAAAATTTTCATATGAAATACTTTATTTGTTAAGTATAAAATTGCACTAAATTTCCTCGGTTGCAAATTGCAATTTGCAAAGAGGTTGAGAAAACGTAGTAACACCTTTGCCCTTAACGGAAGTTCCGTCATAACTGACGCAGATCCCGCCTGTCCCACGGTGGACTCCCACCTGTCCACCACGCCGCGAAATCGCCAGTCGCCCCACCGGCCACCGGCCCGAGCTACGACTGGCCAGCCACTTTGCACGCCCGTGCCGCGCCTAGGCCAGCGTCGCCTCAGTGCGACCGGCCTCCACACCCAACCGCGCACGAACCCGCGGGCGTCACGAGGCCAAAAATCGCACCAAATGCTACGGGAAAACACCACCACCACCGCCCCCGTCTTCGTTTCTCCGCCGCCGCGGTCAACCCAACGAGGCCAACAAGTTCGCCCGAAACGCCACGCCTTCTCTAACCCGCGCGCCCCCGCCGCCGCGGCGATCACAAGGACTCAAGGAGATCTCCTCTCTCTCTCCTCGCGCTCGCTTTTAAATGCCACCGAGGCCCACGGTGTGGGCTGGTCCACCGCACGCCGCGCCCGCGCACGACGCCGACGATGCCGGCAGCGAAGAGGTCGGCCTCGGCGGGGTCGGTGTTTGCCCTCACGGTGGCCGGACGCCGCGCGGCGCGGGTCCGCCTCTGCCTCCGCCTCGCGGCGCCGCTCTCCTTCGTGCTCCTACTCGCCGCGCTGCTCCGCACCCAGCCCCTGTCGGCGCCGCCTTCCGCGCCGCCGCCCTCCGCGGGCCCCGCTAAGGTCGCCTTCCTCTTCCTCGTCCGCGCGGGCGTCCCCCTCGACTTCCTCTGGGACGCCTTCTTCCGCGTGAGCACCAAACCACCTCCGTTGATTCGTTCGTTCGTCCCTGTTTGACTATTCGATTGGTTCTGATCACCGGGTGTTCGGCAGAACGGCGAGGAGGGCAAGTTCTCGGTATACGTCCACTCGGCGCCCGGGTTCCAGCTTGACCGCACCACCACGGGATCGCCGTACTTCTACGGGCGGCAGCTCGCCAGGAGCGTAAAGGTTCGGCCATTTTTTTTGCATGATCTCTTGCTTCTGATTCGTTGGTGTGGGTACGATTTGAGTAGGAGGAATATGGTTGTGGCGTTGTGCCTTGCAGGTGGCGTGGGGCGAACCTACCATGGTGGAGGCAGAGAGGATGTTGTTCGCCGCCGCGCTCGAGGATCCTGCGAACCAGCGCTTTGTTTTGCTCTCTGATAGGTACGTACATTCCCCCAGATGCGAGTGCCCTGTTCTTGCTCGTACATAGTTCAAATTTTACGGGGGTGGACCATGATTAAATGTTCAACTGTGGCTGTCAGACTCGTGATTAGTAATGGCAAATCGGCAAGTGAACTCGTACGAAACCAGTTTGTACTTTGCAGGACTCTATAGAAGGCATTCTTCTTAGTGATGCATTTAGATTGTGGTTTCCTGTTGTGATGCTGCTACTGTTTCTTGAGAAGCCTTCAGCTTATGCTTATCGTCTAATAGGTGATGTAAGAAAAAAAAATCAACTGTGAAGGCATCCTGTAGTTCTGTGAATGCCTTTTTCTTGGTTTTCCTTGTGGGTGGGTGCTCACCTTGAAAGATTCCAAGACTCCTCATGATGATTGTTTGGCATCTCTACAATGTTAGAGAGAGTTGGAGTGACATTCTGATCATATTCTTCAGTAGTCAGTATGCTTGATGTCTTTATGTTGTAGTTTGAATTGAATTTACGTTTTTTTACCAATGTTTATCATCTTATAGACGTTTCCAACATTAACATTTCAAAACATCCTTTTCTACTGCAGCTGTGTTCCTCTGTACAATTTCAGCTACATATATACTTACTTGATGGCTTCGCCTAAAAGTTTTGTAGACAGGTAAGAGTAAAAAGATCTTCTGAAATCTTTCAAGTTCTTGTTTGTTCCTATAGATTACATGCCATATTTTAATTTTTATTTCTCAATTAGTATGTTGATCTTTTCCAGTTTTGTTGACAAGACGGAGAAGCGTTACAATCCAAGCATGTCCCCTGTTATCCCAAAGGACAAATGGAGGAAAGGATCACAGGTTCCTGCTGTTTCTTGACATTCTTGTTCTTACAATTATTTCATTTTTATTCAGAGTTTTACCCTGAACCATGTATCCTCTCATTTCAGTGGGTAGCGTTAACCAGAGGACATGCAGAAGTAGTTGTTGGCGACAAACGTGTCTTGCAAGTATTCAGAAGGCATTGCAAGGTATATATTTTTTTTCATTCTCGCCGACATTGGAATACTTGCTTAGCTTGATTTAGTCCTTTTTAATCCCTCACATGTTAACCCATTTTAAGAAAATTAGTTATTAACCAGGTTACTAGGCTTTTTCAAGTATCCTTTCAAATTCGCTCAATTTCCAAGTATGTGATGTGCTTATATGGGCTGTGAATGTGAGATTAGTTTTCTATTCCCTTATTTGTACATAGTTGATGACTTACAGGGTTAAATAATCAAATGATCCTATCTAATCAATTAAGAATGATAGCGTCCTAGTGCTCTGCTGCCAACATGGCAATGATTTGTTTGTATATATATGCTATATTATTTGGAAAAAAATGCCAAGCGAGTTGCAGCATAATTGTCTAAGAGAAGTTCCATCAAACTTATATATGTTCAGCCTGGAGGTTTTGTGTTATACATTTACATTTTATCAGCAATACTCTTTCTGATAGCCTATATCATCCAGCTACATAATTACTCCATGATAAGAGTATATTTATCTTAGCCCATTGTTAGTTCCTTGTAAAATTGTCCTTATGCTCAATGCGAGCTGATTATGTTCTCATTAGATTAATCCAACTTCTATAAGTTGTGTAAAACTGAAAAAAAAATTAATGGAGTTAAAGTGTTCTTGTCCTGAATTAAGACAACTGTTTGTATTAAGTTTGGTCCATTAGTCCTACATATTCTTCTACATGTAGAACTAACGATTCTATTGAATTTGACCTGATTTTTGCAGATGGTAGTAACTAAGGCTTTGCTTGGAGAGAAACCTAATTATGTAAGTTTTAAGTTTAATTTGGATTTTTTTTCAGTCTAGTTTGAAGAGAGAAGATCATTTTAACGTACATAGGCTAATATCATGTATAATAACAATCATTGACTTTGTCTTCCAATTCTTAGCTTAAGTGACACCCTTTTTGTACCATAGGTATAAACAACTTTTCATATGTAATACTATCCTTCGCTCAATGATATACTAATGTGAGTTTTTATTGTGCGGTCTGGCATGTGAATGTGAATGGTCTTTTTTTGCTTTCTCTTGATCACCAAAATCAAATGATTTATCTCATTTCATACCCTGCTAAGGAATGTTTCATTACGTACCCAATAATACTGTTGTTCCCTGAATTAATTATATCTATCAAGACCTCTGGTTGTTGCCCTCATTAAGTATTATGGGTCTCTTGCAGCGAAGATTAGGATTTGGACTTCGCCGAAAGCAGATATTGGTAAAGTTTCAACTGCCCACATTCTCTTTTATCTATTCTCAAGCTATCAAGCATGCATGCAGATGGAATTTTCATAGATTTATTTGACAAAGGGAGTTCAGATTGTCGGATTTGTTCATAAGTTTCCATAAGAAATGCTGCCCTCAACCTCAAGCTGTTGTTCACATCACAGAAGTTCCTTGCCATTGACTCTTCACTGAGACATGATATCCCTGCTAAACCTTGCAGAAAGGACCTACTCGAATGGAGCATGATTGCATTCCGGATGAACACTTTCTGCAGACATTATTTTCTGTAAGGCTTGTTATTGCTGATATAGATTTGCAAACTGAAGTTGACATAACCATAACATCAATTTATAATGTTTCTCATTCTTTTAACATTCTAGATCAAGGGACTTGAAAATGAACTGGAAAGAAGAACTTTGACCTATACATCATGGAACCAATCATCAGATCCTAAAGATAAAATGACTTGGCATCCAATGACATTTGAGTATGAGACAGCAAGTCCTGAGCAAATCAATTCAATAAAGGTAATATCTGTGGATTTCGTTTTGGCATCTCTTCCTTTTTCAGTTGGCTTGTGAAGCTAAAAAAGGTCTAGTGTTTTATCTCGTCCATTTGCCTCCCTGCCTGTCCATCTCATAGGAAATTCAACTTAATAAGAGTAATCAATTCTCTTTGTTTTCTCCTGAATAGAGAAATAATCTACTCGGAACATGTATCTGCATAGTAGAGGTCCTTTCCAGTTTGTGAACTCCAACCTTTGTTACAAGGAATGTGTTTCCAAGTTTATGTTTTAAAATACTGGTTTCCCTGTCTATACTACCTGATGTTAAATTCCATTCTGAGAATAAACTCAGTAAGTTTTTGTTATGATTGCTTTTTCAAGCCAGACACTGCATCCTGTGGTGCAGGACCTCTACCTTCTATGGCGTATTAAGTTAACTGATTCTCACTTAAAGTTTGCTGCATTTTGCAGGGTATTGATCATGTGAATTATCAGATGGAGCACAGAACTGAGTGGTGCCAATGCAATACTACATCCGTTCCATGTTTTCTATTTGCCAGAAAGTTCTCCTACAGTGCAGCCATGCATCTATTAGAGGCTGGGACGGTCGGTCCACTAAAATCTGCTCTACTGGCTTAACTATTACTACAAAATTTTGATCATATGAGTTCTCATTTTTAGTTTTCATGGCTGACCATAGTTTATAGTCCATCAGCATCATTAGGTTCAGTAGCATCTGCAGCTGAATCTGCGGAGTCACCCGAGTACCATATGTGTATTATTGATAGTGTTCAGATTTGTGCATAGACCACTGGGACAGAAGAGGTTTGATGTACAGAGCATCAGTTTTGGAGCTTGTCAGCTCGGCTACATTGCAATACTCAAACGACAGAATGAGGCAGGATCAGGTATCTTGTGACGAAGAATGAAGCGTGCTCAACCCTTCCCCCGATGGTATTTACTAATTACAGGATAGGAAAGCTGTAAAAATATCTTGATAAATGATCATATACACATTAACAAAATTAATAAAGGAAAAGAAGTATGATTGTTACTCCGTTCTTCCGCTTTCCGCAAGAAATAATTTCCCAGTAATTTCTGTTACAAGTTCTTATTCTCATATTTGCAACTTACGGAAGCAGGCAGTAGATGTACTCGCAAGCTCTTCATCACACTGTTCATATTGTCCAATGTGGAATAGCTTGCTAACCACATGATCCGTGGGACATATAACAAGAGACTACTTTTCTTATTTATCAGGCACATTCCTCGTAGCAAAGTCCCGGACCGGAAGTTAGAAACCTAGCACACACCTATGCTATACGTCTCAGCAAAAAGCCAAGAACCAGAATTCTATACATCTCAGCAAGAAGCCCAAAAGCAGAATGATCACGAGATGCCAAGATTGGCCTTATTTTTCACAGTCGTGCTCTACTTCCTCCTCTTGTAGATCTTGCTCAGAAAGGATTTCAGAACCGCTCGTACTGCTTCTTTCGGTTGTGTTTCGATGGCTGACATTAGGTTTTCATAGCTCTCCCTTTCATACTCAGAAAATACCCGCTGAAAGAAAAAAAAATCATGCATGATAAATGAATTTGTCATGCCAGGAAAGCATGCAGCAACTGCAGAAAGAAACGACTAAACAGATAAGTCACAGCATTATTTAGTAAGCGTCTTGGTTCCATATAATATCAAGGCTTCAATGTATCTTTTTGTAAAAACAAAGTTGAACATTCAAAATCAAGGATTGAAGGCTGAAACGTGGCTGGATTATACCATCTTAAGAAAAAAATACACATACTTTTCAAGGTTGAACGACGAAGTGACAAAAGTATACCTCTTGTATATTAAAAAAATGTCAAAAAGCAAAAAAAAAATTTAACAGAGGAAAACCTGCAGATCAAGCCCGTTATACAGATCCTTCACTTTGGCAACACAAGCAGGATCTGATTTCCCATAATTTTCCTGCAATCATGCCATCCAACGAATTAGACGTCAATGACTACACAAAGATACAGCGTAGTAATGCGCGGGCCTTACAAACAAGATTCCTTTTTGCTTCTCATCAGCACGCTCAAGTGCTTGAACAAATAGCCAAGAACACTTGAAGTCTTCAATGTCACTTCCGATCTGATATAGGATTGCTTGGGAATCAAGTTCAAAAAACTTTTGATAGTACTAGAGCTATGAAACTTGTGATAGTACTGCAGGAGTGATGTGCTTACCTTGCCTATAACTTCAGGTTCACCAAAACAGTCTAGATAATCGTCCTGGAAGGAGAATTTACTAGTGATATCGAGATGAATGAAAACAGAAAAACCAAGAAGACAAAAGCATTTAAGTGGAAAAGAGAATGAAACATCAAGATGATCTCACCTGGCTTTGAAAGTAAACACCCATTTCAACTAGGATATGCTTCACTTGAACATAATTGTCCAAACTCTCACCAAACAACAGCAGTGCGCATGCAACCTTGTAAGGTTGAAAAAGTTTTGCTGCTTGTGAATACCAACAAAAAAAACCACAAAACTCAACCTCACTAGTCACTACAACATATGCATAAGCATTTTTTCACAAGATGAATTAAAATAGGGAATATTGCAAAATCCACCTCAGAAGTCACTTGAAGATTGACATTCCACCCCATAAGTTATTTTGTTGCATACCACATTGACATCTCACAATTTATGAAAACATATTGATTTGGTTAAGCATGTGTGTAGTGGGGTGGTTTTACAACAAAACCGAGTATGAGGGTGAGCATTTTGCAACAAAATGACTTATGTGGTGGAATGTTAAACTTCAAGTGACTTCTGGGGTTGTTTTTGCAATTTTCCCATTAAAATAAGTTGTTTCTAGGATCATCAAGCTTCATTCTGAACTATATGTAATCCTGTTTGTGAGGAGCCATGCTCACGAGTCATGGGTACAGTGAAAAGCTGACCATTTGAATTAGATTTCTAATTCTACTTTGATTAGATACATATTGGAACAACGTAAGTATTCATGAAAGGTAGAAAAAAATTCCATGGGTGGCAAAAGCAGAAACATTTTCTCAGATTGCAGATATTGACAAGCAACGGCCAGAATTGATGCTATAAAAATTTCAAAGTATTATGTTGGAGTCATTCTTTTTACTGGCAAATAAAATGAATAGTAAGCTGTCTTGTATTCCACAATGCGCCTATATCTGCATAAAATTAAAAAATGACTATTATCACGAAGAAGAGTAAAAATGAAAGTGACAAACAACTGCCTTCTAGCACACTATGCAAGCATTATGTCAGTATGAAACCACGGAGAAATTCATAATCCAGTGACATACACGTCTACAGTATACTTGTTCAGATCTTTCCTTCCTTCATTTGTTGTAATTTGATCCAATAACTGGCCTGAAGTTGTCTGAAACTCAACCTAGGAGGAAGCAATGAAATTATGCTTCACTAATGAAATTGGTTCTCAAGAGATTCTAAGAATGTAGAACTACCTCATTGAATAAATCTAGGAGATCAACATAGTAACTTTTTCCATAAAAGTAGCGCCTAAAAATCCTTGAAATTTGGCTGCGAAGGACTAGTCCATCATTTATAGCTATGAGGCCGACCTGTTCAAGGTAGAAAATATGAATTAAATCACCATTTAATCAAGGAAAGGACTCATTATAAACAGCATTAATCTACATATCTATTTCATTCTTTTGCATCTTTTGCTAGTTACTAGATAATCAAGCAAATACCATGATGGCACCTATCCCTAGCATGGAGCTGCCCCTAGTTATTTAGCCAACATAATAGCATCTGAGAACAATATTATGTTACCTTGAGTACAATCATAACATTTTAACGAACACTTGAGAATCTACAGTAACACAAGGCCATCTCTATGTGGAGTAACAAGTTACTCCTACTTGACAAACCTTGGGAAGCCTAAACCAGCAGGGCTTTCCTCGTCGAGTTTGCGAGTTATCCATAATATCATCAAGAACCAGAAAATAGGCCTGAAGCTGCACATTACTCAAAGACCAATTCAATTTTAAAAAACAATCTTGTTAATATGGTTGTTTCATAATCCCCAGGTCGCTAAATCATACAAGTATCATATACCCATTCGATGCCCCAACCAAGGATGCATGCAAGAAACAATTCCTCCTTGCTCGGTTCTGTTGCGCTAGCAGCTTTCAGTAATTTGTAGCTCTCAACAACAGCCAAGCCACGGTTCAGTTTTCCTGTACACGAGCAGAGATCTAAATCACTTGCCAACCATATCGCAATGTGCCATTGTTTGGTCTCATTTTTCTGAATAGCATGTTTTTCTCACCACCAAGCACGTTGTAGTCCAGCATCTGTTCAGAGATAAGGTTCAGTGATTTTTTCAGCTAAATATTGACAAATTGCAGTTAATACAAAAAACAATGAAGACGTTGCAACGTGCAGATCATACCAAAGCTAAAGGAAAAAAGGATCAAATATTTCATCAATTGTAGTCTATCTAATTAAGGACAGTGCAAAAAAAAAAAGTTACGAGTTGCACTGACGGTCTCGAGCCATTGGATGGCGTCGTTGTTGAAGTCGAAGGAGGGGTCCTGGAGAAGCTCGGCCTTGAGGGTGTCGTACACCCGCCGGAACGTCGCGGCCGCCGCCTCCGCCGGCGGTTCGCTCGCCCCCGCATCCGCGGCGGCCATAGACCCCTCCACGGACCCGCGTGTGGTGGGCAGCTGCGGGCAGAGCAGACGAGCGAGGAGCGTGTGGCCCAACCGACCAATGGCGATGGGTCCAGGCGGCGTGCGCGTGCGTGCGTGCGGTGCGGTGCGGTGCGTGGCGCGCGCGCGCGCGGGCCAATCGATCTTGCGCGGTGGGTCGTGTTGCGTCGAGAACCTTTTGCGGTTTCTTCGATTCGTCACGCGGTGGAGCGAGCGACACCGACACCGACACCGACACCGACACCGGCGGACGCCGCGGGAGTGGGAGGCGCTCTCGTGGGGTCGTCGACGTCGTCCGGTCGTCGTCGTTCTCGACGCCGCGATCAGACGGCGACGTAACTTGTCCCTGTCTGAAGGGATCAACACGTGTTGTCCGTCTCACGGGAAAAATCGCCCGCGTCTCCGCCACTCCTTCCCTGCGCGGGATTAAGAGGCCGTGAAGGATTTCAGACTTGAACTGAACTCAACCTGCATTGTCGAGTTACGGCGTTTCAGGCTTTCAGCGTGCGTATGTTGAATCTTTTCAGACTCGAGAACAGAGATGGCAGCACATGAATTGATGAGTGATCAATCAAAATGTATATCAGCAGGATGAAATTGTTCTTGGCTGACCTAGCAAATAAAAGCTGGTTACCATTTACCATGGATAGACATGTTGGAGTCAATCCGCTTGTCGCTGGAGCCTGGACTTGTGACTAGCAATACATGGGCAATTCGGAGTTTCAGAATTCAGACCATTCTGATGATTCTAGCTTCTAAGTCTCGTACAAAAGTACCTCTCTGGAAAGTGGGAAAAAAAGGACAACTCTCTGCTTTGATTTGTTCAAGAAGGGCCAACAGCGGCAGAACGCCATTTAACATTTTCAGTAAGGTTGGCATGGTTAAGTTTGCTCATCCGAGGTGAAGTGCGATGAGTACCGCTGCGCCAATCCGCAGAGGCCAAGGGTTCCACCCGTATGGATCATCACCACTTTGGTTCTACTGTCTCCAACAGATAGATCCACAGCTTGCTCCCAACCAGCTAAGGTGTACATAGGATCCAGCAGGATACCAGTTTGGTGCGCAATCTGGCGGCATAATGCAATTTCGCCATTCAGCACCTTGCCAAATCTGCACAAAAAAATGGTCCCAAGAAGAATCAATAATTGAGCGCAAATTCTAAAAGTTCTAATAGCAAGGTCTAAAGGCATGAGAAGGACATAATTATTCACCAAAACAAATAACAATCGGAATATCAAGTCCACTTCAACCGCTGACAAAATAATACCAAGTAAATTACTTGATACTAAAAAGAAAACTAGTAGTAAATGAACACCCTCGAATTACGAAGTTCATGAATAACTCCAGAATGTTAATGGACACGAATACAATACAGAACATATCAAGCATGCCATCAGCATCCAACACTTTATACTGAACAGTACATTTTTTTATAGGGAGATGCCTTAAAAATGACCCAAGACAGCATTGTATTGCATTGAACACTTGAGAAAGCAGCACATATTGAATACAATCGATGCTCAATAAAATGCAGCATATTAAATTAATTGATTGAAGCATACCGTCTTGGTGAAAATCGTTCCACCCATTCAACTAAATTGTCACCAATATCATTTTCTCCCACCATTTCATGGTAATTATCATGGGAAAGCTTCTTAAAGTCAGATATTAAAGACTTCTCTCGTTCTTTATATCTTTCAAGTGTGTCAGCAAGCATGACAGCAGTTACTCTCCAATGCAATCTGCAAGGATCATGAAAAAAACTGTGATCTCTAGCAAAGATGCATGGAGAAAGCAACAATATAGACATGGAAATACTAGGTGATGTACATTTCCATTGACATGATTTTTAATTAGTATTGTTTGACCAAGTTAAAATGCACCAAATTTGCCATCAGAGACATTAATTTATCCCAATTTTTCTTTGATAGATCAAGTGTAAGAACTGTTCTCATTATTGTGCTTTAGATATTCCAAAAGTATCTCCAACAACAAAGCCTTCAAATTAAAGAAATGGAAAATCATGGTACCTTTCGTACCATTAGAAAGTCTCAAAAGTTCAAAGTGTAGAAAAGCTGTAATTATAATTCTCAATTTGTTCTGGCAGCATAATATGCAAGTAGTATTAACAAACGCACCCTAGACATACCGCTCCAAGAGCTAACCCCACAGCTGTTGTGCCTGTCCCAGCATCTACCACGACATGAACATTCTCATGTTTCTGAAATGCTGACAGATTGTAAAGGTACTCCACTAGCCGAATAACACCTGAAGGTACAACAAAGCCATGAGAAATATGCAAGATTTCCTTTTCTTCGGGGCCCAAGTTAAAGGTTTCAGATTAACAAGCGATAAGAAAACAACATACTATGGAAGCAAAATTGACTGCCCTAGTGCCCTGCTCGTAATACTTAAAGTGAAAATTTTCGACCTCAAAGCAAATATAGCAATATAAGGACACACACGAGTTCAAAGTTAAGGGTATTAAATTATTCCTTTGTCAAAAAAAGTATTTCTATTGACGAACGGAACTTAAATCAGGGTTCAGGGCAAAAACAGTCCATTACTTACCTAGCAATGCTTGGACGTTGCCAGCTCCTTCCTTAATAATAACTACTCTTCTTGAACCAATTTCACAATCATTATCTTCATCTAAAACAAAATCCTCTTTGCCAATATCATCAGCCCACAACACTGTACCACCTGTACCTGCAACTTTTCTGGCGTGATCGTAAAGCATTTCATCTCTGTGTGCGTACACTGACCGAGAGGCATAAGCCACATTGCCAAACATCAAAGAGATCAGATTGTAGCCTGTTGGGACTTCTGGCTGTTCACCTCTCAGCAGTATGTGTGGCCTCATTCCCCACTCAGCACAGTAGACCGCTAATGCAGTAAATGAAAAAAATGTGAATGCTATGAGCAAAGCAACATTTTTGTTGGACTTAAACGAATTCAAGAAAGAAAAGCAATACATTTCAGCACGTTAATCAAGAAAAATTTGTACGACCAAGGAAGCAATTTTGCAGGGATGTAGTGGTATGGACGTATTGATATCTTTACCGAAGTTTATATGGTCGTAGCTCATGTAAAGAAAGAACTGGAATTTACAGACAGATTCAAGAGGAATGAAGAAAAACAAAATGGGTAATCCATGTCTCACCAGTGGCCGCAGCATGAGCGCTCTGGCAACCCCCACACGTCACCTGCAATCGGAAGTCCAGAACAGTGAAGATACCATCAGATTGAAAAAACAAGATGTTATTAAGGCTGGGCGAAGGGGAATGCAACGGTGAGTACGGACAACGTCAGTAGCGCCGCGGCGGCGCAGGAGCGGCAGGAGGGCGTCGAGCTTGCGGGCCTTGTTGCCATTGGCGAGCGGGTGGAAGAGGTCGTCCCGCACCACCTCGAACCTTGGGCCGCCCTCCTCTTCCCCCTTGCCTCCGTTGCGCTTAGGCGCGGTGGTGAGGTTGGAGAACGCGAAGTGGTGAGGAGGAGACGGCGGTGAGTGGGAGGGGAGGACGGAGATGGTGTGGACTTCGGTGGCCGGAGAAGGAAGCATCCACTCCGTGGCGGAGAGAAGGTTTGCAACCGTCCTGCCGCCGCCGGCGAGCGCCGGGGATGGCCGCATGAGGAGATTGGCAGATGGCGGCCGGGAACGGTTAGAGTCTACCGCTAGAGAGTCACGTAAAGCCAAAGTACGCCTTCATGAGGTGTTGGCGGATAGCGTGGAGCATTGGTACTGAGAAATAGTAGTAGTAGCGTTGAAAACGGAAACAGGCAAAAAAACTTTATTTTTATTTTTATTTCTATATTTTTTAATAGAAATGAGATCGGGTTCAGAAAAGACGGATTTAGAAACAGAATCGGAATATGTGGATGTACGAAAACAAACCAATATGATTGAAAATTCAACGAAAATGGTCGAAAACCGAGAACCTATTCCAAAATACCGCACATGTTTATACTCATAAATTATAATAACATAAATACAACTAATATTTTAAGTTACAAATGGAGTAAATGATGTAGATAGATAGCATTCAAAATCACACAAGAGTTCACGAATAGTTCAAACTTCAAAGCATTAAAAACACATTTGTCTTTATTAGACCACATGACACATCTAAAAGTTTATAGTTCAAAGCATTAAAAAATACAGCAATGCATTTGTTTTTGCTAGCACTTATATCCAAAAGTTCACATTTTTGAGTCTTAAATATAGAATATTAATTAGAAAAAGTACAATTCAATTCATGAGATTTCATTCAAAATATAGTTCAAATTATAGCGATGCCTCATCATCCACCTAGTGAGGATCACTTTCAATCTTATCTTCCTATATTTATGTTGCACATATTTGGTTAGAGTAAATTAACACTTACTATAGCATAAATAGAAGTGCATGACAAATATCACATCATTCAAGGGCTAACTTGCAAAAATAAAAAATTCCATAAAAATACGGAAATATTCCGACCAAATACGGGATTCCGAAAATATGAGCGGAAAAACACCTTTCCTGTTTCCGTCCCGATTCCGGAATACCTCGTCCCGTATTCCGTCCTGTTTCCGGATTTTTTTAAAAATACGAAAATGGTCGGATCAAATGTGAAAAAACGGTATGAGACGGGATCTTTTTCGTCCGTTTTCAACCTAAGTACTAGTACTACGGTACTACCATACTAATTTCTACCATAGGCGAACACATTGCCAGCTACTTGCTTGAAAAATGAGTGGTAGAACAAACTGCCACTCGGAGACGACAAGAAGGAAGGGGGATATGCCCATATTGCCACAATGACATGCTCCCATCAAATATGTAACTGATTGGCAAATCTTGATGGCGCTATGGCAATCATCTTACAGCCAAGTGAAAGGTGCCAACCAATAGAGACAGAGAGATTTGTTTAAGAAAGCAAAATGAATTACTTGGCTGAAACATGCATGCTAATTGTATCGTAAAATCATCTTAATTAGGCCTTCCTTAGAGTGGAGGAAGCTAGGAGAAATAATAGAGGAATTGAACTAAATCATATAAACTCTAAAACCCACTACGTTTCAAAGGAGCCCCGGTAGTTTAAGTCCTAACGAACAAATTAAATTAGCTGGTCACATCGTGAAGCTTTTAAATGCATTGGCACTCAAATGCTCCTCCTTGCATAAATCTACAAACATTCGATGCGCCAGAGGTGATTGACACATCCACAAAATTCAGATGTGGGCATTATTTTTCAGTAGTGCAAGTGAGAATATATAAAGGCAAAATCCTTATCAAGTATCAAACAGTATTGGATAAAAAGAAAGGAGAATAATTTTATTTGACTGAAAACAGTAGGAAGTGACATAAATATTACTACGGTATTGTTGATCCACGGTGGATGAGAGTAGGTCTATGTACTGCCAGGAGTATAGAACCATTATATATATATATATATATATATATATATATATATATATACACGCTAGTAAATATGTTCGTGCATTGCAACGAGCGTCATTTTATTTTATCAGTCTCATGTAATTCTAATTTATATTTTTTCTTTATGTCTTCGCTGGTCATGGGCGTCCGCCTCTAGGTCGACCGAGCGGCGAGCTGACAGCAGAGACGGCGACGCAGGGAGGGAAGCAGGCGGAGGACGAAGGACCAGGCGGCGGCGCGGGAGCTTCGAGCGGCGATGGGAGGGAGGGGCGTGGCGTGGATGGGGACGAGAGGGAGGGGCGCAGGCGCGCCGCGGGAGCTCCGAGCAGCGACGGGAGGGAGTGGCGCAGGCGTGGCGCGGGGCACAGTGCGAATAGGGACGAAAGGAAGGGGCGCAAGAGGTCTTTTTTCATCCAAGCCCTCCCTTTCTTTTCATCATTGGGACTACGGGTTAATTTTATAAATACTCAAGGGGTTTCTGTAAAATAGACAGGCGGACTGTGGGTTAATTTTATAAACACTCAAGGAGTTTTCTGTAAAATAGCCAGGCGAAGAAAATTTTGGGTAAAGTCACTAATTGCTTTATAGATAGTTAAGATATATATATATATACTAGCAATTGTGCCCTGCGTTGCAACGGGTAAAGTCGAGGCGCGATACGGATGGGAACAGCACAGAGGGACGCGGGAGCTCTGAGCAGCGATGGGCGGGAGGAGCGCAGTCGCAACGCGGGGCGCGGCGCAAATGGGGACGGGAGGGAGGGGCGAAGGGGGTCTTTTTTTCATCTAAGCCCTCCTTTTCTTTTCAGCATTGGGATTGCGGGTAGAGCTGACGAAATACTCATGGCTCGCTAGCTCGTTCAGCTCGTGGTTGGCTCGGCTCGTTTCGGCTCGTTGGGAAATGCTAACGAGTTGTGTCAAAGGTTTAGCTCGTTAGCTATAACGAGTCAGCTCGAGTCAGCTCGCGAGTTGCTCGTGAGCTCAACGAGCCAGATGCACAAAGCATGGCCTAATGTTTTGTTTGTTTTGTTATTTTTTTGTTTGTTTTGTTGTTGATGTGGCAATAAATCAATAATTTTTATGATTTTGTGATGGTCAATATGGATCTAATGCTTTAAATTATAATAGTAATAATATCTAATCTAGTTACATCATTACATTTGCATGGATAATTATCGATGAACAAGTGTTATTACGTTAATTATGGACTTAATATATCACTTTTTACTTTTTTCAATTGTATATTTACATGTTTAATAGACTAAAAAATGAAATGTAATTTGTACATAAATTGCACTGTATTAAAGTGGCTCGCGAGCTAAACGAGCTGGCTCGAGCCGGCTCACGAGCCGAGCCGAGCCGAACCGGTATCCGCCCCTAACTGCGGGTTAATTTTGGAAAAGATCAAAGAGGTTTTCTGCAAAATAGGCAGACAGAACAAAATTTTGGATAGAAATACTACTTGCTTTATAGATAGTTATAGATTGAGAGAGATATGTATATATATATTCCTTGGGTTAATGGTTACAAACAATTTTTTTACACAAAGGAGAAGGAAATTAAGAGAGACGGACACCAAAAGCATGCACCGGAAAATATTCTTGTGCAGATTTTGGATGGGTACCTAACAAATGCAATTAAGTACTGTAGCATAAAAGAATCTTGATATCGTCTAGATAAAAATGAATAGGAGTTTAAAACTTTTAATTAAATATGGAAGCTAAACTTTTTGGATAATCCGGATATTTTAGATATTCTAAAAATCTCAAATTTACAAGCAAGCTAGCAAGGCAAGCAAAAAGGAATAGCGACACAGGAAGAAAAAGGATCGCACAAACAACGATTAAACTAATAGCGACACCAAATAGCAAAGCTAAAAAAAGTAAGAGAGATATATCACCAGGATTCTTATAACGCGATGTGTTAGCGAAGTTCAAATCCTTTAGGGGATTCTACTCTCCGTTAAGGAGCTCATAATGAGCCGGGTCTTTTTCAACCCTATCTTTTTGAGGTTGCACAAATACACTCGTCCTTTCACTAAGGATCTCTTCCCTTTCGGAGGTAAGATCCGACATTCACTAAATTTCTCGACACACCACAAACAAAATCGGTGTCTCAAGGTTGACTTCTAGTCGTCTAGCTGTCCTCAACCACCAAAAAAATAAAAATGCAACAAAGATTTTTTGGGATGAATCGAGTACCCAATAAATCTTCACGAAGTCAACGCTAAACACTCAAACAAACTCAAATCAATCACTCACACACACACGAAATCCAAGGTTGTAGATCGGTGGAGAAAAAAAAGTGAGAAGGCAAGGCTCAAAAGTGAATCTCAAGCAAAGCAAGCCAAGGACAAAAGATTAGGAATAGAGCTAACAACCTTGGCTTGGGGGGTGCAGGCGGCTATTTATAGCCACATCCCTAAATCTACTCGTTGGAGGCAAAGATTTCATTTTTGGAAATCCTAAAAACCATTTTCGAAAAGTCCGAAACACATCAGTACTCGGTTTCAAGAGAAAAAAAACTCATTTTTTTCGAAAAGTCTGAAAATCACTCTAGGACAAGTCCAAAAATTGACGAGATCCAAAACTTCGATGCACAGTCATTTTCAGAAATTCCGAAAATCACTTTAGAAGACAAGTCCGAAAATGACCAGTACTAAATACTATTTTTGAAAAAAAAAATCCAAAAATCACTTTCGGAGAGGTCTGAAAATTTTTAGTACTTAATCTCAAATGCATAGCCGTTTTCGGAAATTCCAAAAATAACTTTTGGACAACTCCGAAAATTTTTAGGAGAGAAAAATCGAATAAGAACCACTTCAAAAAAGAATTTGGAGCACTAAACTCATCCCTAGACATCATGGCTACATCTCTTTAATAAATACAACTTTCCTACCAACTCAAGAGCAAATAAAAAACTATACCAACATGAATACCTTTACGTCATCTTTTTTCGTTGCTTTGATCAATGCTAATATAGAATTTGGCTTAATCTTCAATATTTCATCTTGTGCTTCTTCTTCATGAAGGGTTGATCATCAGAAACTTGCGACATCCTATGACCTTGATTGGTTCGTCGGTATTCGGCCAAGCACTTGGTCCTTCACCGCTGCGTCGGGTCCTTCAGCGCCAAGCCTTCACTTGTCCTTCTCCCATGCATGATCCATCGCGTAGTCAAGTCTTGCCAACCCTTCACTGTCTCTTGCCTTGGCGCGAGCGCAATAGCCTTGGCACGGGCGCGGCGGTGGCGCTGCTCGGCTGTAGCTGCCGTGCTCGTGGCTTCTCGTCGTGCTTTCTTTCTTTCTTTTTATTTCATCTTCTACTTCTGTTTCTTCATTCTCTCTCCCATTTTACTAGCATTGTTATGCACGTAACAATGTCATTGCCATGGCACGGTGCGGCCTGGCAGCCGTCGTGCAAGGCATAGGTGCGACCTTGATGCAGGCTTGCACCATATGGCGCGGTGCGGCATGGCCAAATGCGCATTGGTGGCCAACCGTTCCAAAAAATCCCCAATCGGCGTTTGCCGACGACTCCAAGTCGATGTTGGTGGATTTCTCGGAGAAGTAAAACCGGAAGGGTTGGGAGCGTTTTCGCGATTAGATCCGCAAAACGAATATATGAATTCTTATACTTTTTCTTTCTCGGTCTCCGGTAGAACGTTATGCACATAATGTATTATGCAATCTCTCTGTAGCTACAGAGTAGTCCAAAAGGGATTGCATAATTGAAAAAAATTAAAAACACAAGATATGGGAGTATGGCTTTTTTTCTCATTCCTTCATTCTCATTAGTGTATAATCCATCACCTCACTATTATAGACGTAGCCCTTATTCAGCTTTCATATTTGGTGATGGGCCCAATTAGTGAGTAATCGGGTTGACCGCCGGTTTTCTAACACATTGTACATTTGTAGCTTCGTTAATGTGCCTTTTTGTTTTTCTTTGTCAACCCGATCGAGAGGAGTCTTTCAGTGTTTAGGTTAGGGATGAGAATGGTTAATCGATACATTTATCTATTAAATCTATTGCTTCAAAAATATAAATGGATCAAACGGATAAAACCATTAGAACCTAGATTTAAAAGGTTCAACCTAAAATGACTTCACATGTATACATATCTTTAAAATTTGTGCAAAGTTGTTTCTCTATATAATAAATTGTTTCTAAAAAATTTAACTGAATTTAACAAGTTTTCATAGTATGAACACGAATTTAAAAGTTTGGCTTCAAGTTTTACACACATTTAACTAAAATTTTTGGGTCTTAGTAATGCATCATGGGCCCCGTATATATAAATAGCTCAAAATTTATACAAAATTGTTTCTGTGTACAATAAATCATTCCTACAAAATTTAACTGAATTTGATAAGTTTTTATAATAGGAACACGAGTTTTAAAAATTTTTAGGTCTGAGTTTTACACACATTTAACTAGAATTTTTGGGTCTGAGTAATGCATCGTGGGCCTCGCATATATAAATAGCTCAAAATTTATACAAAGTTGCTTCTCTGTACAATGAATCATTTCTACAAAATTTAACTGAATCTGATAAGTTTTTATAATGTGAACGCGTGTTTAAAAATTTTGAGTCCAAGTTTTACACATATGTAATACGAGTCTTTTTTTCTAATAGTAACGTAGCTGATCCATTTGAGTATCCATAGATAATCTATTGATATAATAGACTTATGATAAATTTATCCTATTATATCATGGATCAATGAATCCACTAAAAATGATTTAGATTCGATCCATATCCTAACCATTCTCATCCTGAGTGTAGGTGGATCCGAATCCTCTGCATTAGCTTCTAGAACCAATGTCCATCCATTTCCATCCAACGGCTGTGACTAGTCCTTCTGCTACCAGAACCAATGTCCTCTTGCATGCTTGATTCACCGAAACAATCACAGACTATTCACAAATTTTGATAGGGAAGAGAATTGGTGAGAGAATTTGGAAGAGGTGCATGAATGAGAGAGAGAATAAAGAGACTCATAGGAGGCAAGTCTGAAGAAATTGGAGGAAAAAGGAGTCTTGCAGGGCTTTGATGCCTAAACCAAACCTGGGACTGCTGCTCTTCCTCTAAGGCCCATTTCAGACTTTGCCTTATCTACTGGAGAACTAGCCACAGCCGTTGGATGGAGATGGATGGACAGGATTAGAGCTAATGCCACCCTCTGCAGAGGATCCGAATCCCGTCTAGGTGGTGTCCAATTTTGCCTTATTAGCATGCGACAAAAAATAGTGGTCCTAAACTTTATACCAAGAACTAGTTTTTCTTGGTTCGTCCATTACGAACAGATGCTGTCGTTAATAAAAGAGCTATTTCACGTCCTATCAAAGAATTTTTCATATATATACTCGATAATGGTCTTCCAACTATCAGTGGTGGGCAATTGTTTGCAGCTCCAAGACAAGTCATATATATGCCACTAGATGTATCTAAACGTTTGCAAGTAATGTGAGAAATCCCGTGGACAAAAAACAATATACAGTTGGCATGAAAACAATATGTTTGTACCCTTATACACATCTCTCATATAGGTTCAATCATGCATTTACTGTGGCATTCCAATCCAAATTATTGATCATGAATCGAATGATCGGCATGCGCCTAACAATACACTTTTATCATTGTCCTCTTTTGGTTAGTCACATGCTACGGCAAATGATCCATTCCTTTTGTGCTACTCAATCTCGCTAGACTACCGATCTGGATGTACCGTGTGAGAATATAACTATTACCTCCGATTTTCTATATATAACTCAACTGATTTTTTTCTAAAATTCAAGAAAAAAATTCAATTGCATTATATATTAAAAACAGAGTTGGTAATATGGTATGTGATCTGAACCATTGTTTATATAGACAATTGTATTCTTAAGCCTGTTTAATCAACTTTATTGGTGATTTTATCTTTATTTTTCCAACTTTGTAATCTTGTCCTTTTTAAAGCTTGTGCTTGACCCTATTCGGTTAGGATGGCTTTAAAAACGCGAAAATTCATGCTAAAATAGGAGTAAAATTCATATCAGGCTTGATATCAAAACATGAACAGAATTACAAATTCATCAGAAAAGTAGGGACAAGTTGCAAGAGCAATACATGTCTTGACACCATTAAGTCCTCTTAGCGAAACATGGGCAACACAAGATTCAGTTAAAAAATAAGGATAAAATCACAAAGTAGAAAAGGTGAGGTAAGAACACAGCTACCTGTTCTTTATAAATCTGGTGTGGTCTCAGCCGAGGTTGGTACGGTAGATACAGGGACCATATCTCACCTGATCGACTAGCCGAGGCAGGTCGGCAGTACAGCACCCATGCCTGATGGAACAGCTGATGTTCTTGCCTCACCTGACATAACTTGACTTCAGTTGATCTTAATCTCTGAAGTCTGAACTCGAGTCGGACAATTAATCGCTGCTGTCCTAGCCTAGATAGCAGATTCCTTTCACAACCTTGGTCATTGTCTGTTTGATAAGCGTCAGTTTTTGGTCAAGTAGTAAGCTTTACGTTGCAAGAACAGACCTGCCCGATCGATCGACAACAAGGCGAGACAGAAGATGAAAAAACAAAAGGAATCCGCGTGCAATCAAAGTTAATTTGCAGACATCTATTCATCTTGACCGCAAAGCAACCATACATGTACCAATCGACCACCCGAAAACAACAGCTGATCAAAATTTCCTTGATCATCTTTTATTATCTGCATTCGGAGATCGAGATGCCTAATGCTAATCACCAGCTAGACATAAGAGATTTTCAGTGAAACTGCCAATTAATAATGCAACATCACATCACACAAGCATCAGCACAGCATCATGGTTGATTCAGAGGGAGAGATCGATCAGGGTAATCTGGTTATAGATATGGAGCCTACAATTGTCGGCCAAATTTTGTACGGGACAAATAAAATAGAGGCCACGTCTTAGTCTTACCAACCATTGTAGTTGGCGGCATTAAACGTTTCCCCTCGAGACGAGAACTACAGAGATCATATATTCATATGTCTTAATCATCCAACAATGCACTCGGCAGAATATCTTTACCAAAACTTACGAAGGGATCGCAGAAAAAAATATGAAAAAGTTGGTGAAAATATGATATATACATACATGAATGAAAAGAAAGAGTTGATTTACCCTCTCCGCGGTCTAATAAAATACCTTTTGTACATTTCATTTGCAATTATTATTTGATCACGTCAGCTAATTATTTACCTTCTCCGTCTACTAATATAAATCTGCAAATTGCAATCCTGTCTTTTGAAAATAGAGATCAAGGTGAAAAAATACGAAAGATTAAGGTAAAATAGGAGAGATCATCGGGCTAAGTTGGCATCTTATAACATGCCGGGCCACACTTTTCAGGAAATTCTCATGAACTGCGAGGAAGGGGATCCAGGGGCTAGCGTTTTGTGATTTTTCGCTCTCCAATGTGGATCCTACCATATGGCTTCATCTTAAACATTGTGAGCCGAGTAGGTGAGTCCTCTTATGACCTTTAGTATAAGCATCGAGGATGTTTTTATATTTATGTATAAAATTTAAAACGATAGGAATGCTTTATTCGTGAATAGAGAGAGTGTATAACGTGACAGAATCAAATTGGATTAAGATGAATGAAAGTCCATCATAATTTTAATTTTTTTTAAATAAACATACAAAATTTATTTTGCTTCGCAGCTGTCAGTAAATATGTATCTCCTGGACTTAATTAATTTCACATGAATTAAAGTAATGTCGACTCTAACATTTTACACTTTCCACTATTAAAAAGAGGAATGACCATCGCCGTTTAAAATTTTTCAAATCAACATAAAAATATCTTTTTTGTACGAGTGACCATAAACGTCTTCTGGACTTAATTGCGTATGAACTAAAAGAGAGTCCATTCTATCGTTATGCATATTCACCATAAAAACAATATTTACTCTTTTTTTAATAATCTGGACGGCGATCCTTCCGCTGCCTCGGCCAAAAAAAAGATAAGACATCTTTTTTGTTTATGTACAAGTGGTCATAATTTGTTTTTTTACAAATTCCAGCATGAAAAACACAAGGAATGGCCATCATCATTTTAATATTTTTGTTTCAAATCAACATAGAACATCATATCCCTTTCTTCTTGAAAGTGTGGCTGTAGGCATCTCGTGGACATAATTGCACGGAATCTTATTTTGTGCATCCTAAGTTTCCGATGTACACTCTCTACACATCAACTAACAAATGTCATAAATTTTTAAAAATGATTCTACAAATGTCACATATGTGTAAAGCTCGATATTCAAATTTGTCATATTTTAGTCTAAAAACAAAAATTATGATAGTTTTAAGAGTATAAATATGTAAAAAATTTTGACTTTGCACATATAGGTGTAGTGCATATATATATTAGCCCTACTATATATATATAGTAGGGCTAAAATGCACATAGGTGTATTTTAGCCCTACGTTGCACAAGGGTCGGGCGGATCAACCAGACGCGTGCGTGACCGAGTCGTGCCGTAGCGCCACGTGAAGTACACATATCCTCGCCTAAACCTTATCCTCATGCGCACGCTTGAACCAATCACATAAACACCGAATCCCATTAGGTAGCGGATCCCATTAAAACTTTAAAGTTAAGCATAGTATTAGGATGAGTGACCTTATGGAAAATGGGTGACCTTTTGAGAAATCTAGTTACAACTTTATTTACACACAAATTACAACTTCATCTAAACATCGGTTACAACTCCACTAGTTTGTTACACTAGTTACGACACACCAATATCACCATCCGTCCAATTGCAACTCAGTGGAGTTGCAACTTCATCTAAACACCAGTTGCAACTGACGTACAGATCTGGTAAACGTCAGTTGCAACTCCATCAGTTGTGACACACCAATATCACCGACTGCTCGCACAGTTGCAACTTAGTGGAGTTGCAACTTCATCTAAACACCAGTTGCAACTGGCGTGCAGGTCTGGTAGTTGACCAGTTGCAACTTCATCTAAACACCAATTGCAACTCCATCAGTTGTGACACACCAATATCACCGACTGCTCGCACAGTTACAACTCAGTGGAGTTGCAACTTCATCTAAACACCAGTTGCAACTGGCATGCAGGTCTGATAGTTGACCAGTTGCAACACACTTGATATGCTGATTGCAACCTAATCTAAACACCAGTTACAACTCCGCCAGAGGACTTTCCAGGAGGTCACCCATCTTAGTACTACTCTCGTCCAAGCACGCTTAATTTCGGAGTTATAATGAGATTCGGTGCTTTAGTGTCGGTCCCGATGAATCAACCGGTAGGTTCGCATGCGGATTGGTGCATCTAATTGGTTGGGTCGGTTGGCCTGAGTGCATTCTGTACCTAGAATACACCCAGGCATATTATAGACACAGTGTGTGTCTATCTATCTATATATATATAGTTGGCTACTATGTGACGCGTCGCACAGTCCCATCGCACGTGACATGGCTGAATCTATAATTTGAAAAACTCAAATTGAAAATCCGAACCATTCAAATTGTTCTGCATATTAATATCGCCTTGTAGACCAAATTTTACTTTTTTTAGAAATTGTTTACTATTTTATCGGATAGGTCAAAGATGAATTAATCCAACGATTTCTGAGTATCTATTTTATTGCATCTTTGACCTATCTGATAAAATACTAAAAATTTCAAAAAATATAAAATTTGGTCTACAAGATGATATTGGTTTGGATTTTTAATTTGAGTTTTCAAATTAAAAATTTGATCATGCCACATGGGATGGGAATGTGCGGCTACACAAGAACTCCATTTATATATATATTCTAAAATTTTTAATGATATTTGCTAGTTCGTATTAACGGAGTGTGCACCGAATACTTGCGTTCCCTAATTACACATGAAATAAAGGACATCGACTTTAAACACTGTTTAAATTCCACCAGTAGTTAACAAACTGGCGCCCACCACCGTACCTCTGCATGCAGAGAGACAGAGTCACAGGCAACGGGCATACGGGCATACGGGCATACGGTGCCGATTCCTTCGCCTTTGATATCCATCACGCGACCGGCCGCTCCGGTTGCGTCGTTGTCGGCCACGAACCACGATTGCGCGCGAAGAGACAAATTTATAAAACGGAGACGGGCAGAGATCGAGTAGCCTCTCACTTAATTAGAAGAGCAAGCTGAGAGAAACAGTAGTTCTCTTGCCAATGGCGTCGAGCGGTAGAGCATATCAGGATGCTGAGAAGAAGGAGAAGAAGGAAGGGAGCAGCAGCAACGACGGCGACGCCGGGAAGCTGCCGTTCCTGGGGATGTTCAGGTACGCCGACGGCGTCGACAAGGCGCTGATGGCGGTCGGCACGGTGGCGGCGATGGCGAACGGCATGTCGGAGCCACTCATGACCGTCGTCTTCGCGGCGGTCATCGACTGCTTCGGCAGAGGCGACGCTAGCACCGTCCTCCACCGGGTCAGCAAGGTATTATCACACATAAGGTAGCTATGTACACGAGGCCTGCAGAATTGTTGCAACTCTCTGATTGATCACGAGGCATGCACGGTGATGGAAGTAGGGGTAAATCATGGAAATTCTCGACCGACCAACACTAATTTTCCATTTATACCGGCGAAGCATTTAAAAATGATAATCGATGAAAACGAAAACTATAAAATAAATGAGAACGAAAACGACTTTGTTATTTTTGCGACTGTTTCCTAATCGAATGGAAATTACTATTATTATAAGAATTTTTATACTATAATAATTACCATATTTCTAAATACCCAAAATTCGTGGTACATGTCTTTATTTGACTCATGTTTAGAGGATCAACAACTTCTCAATCAAATCACTATTTCTAAACAGTTTTGGAAGTTTTTTTTTGAGTGTAGCGTGTCTCCGCCCTCTCTCGTTTTCGGGGGTATATTTTTTTGCTGTAGTAGTTTCCGGCTTTGGTTTTTTTTGTCTTTTCTTCCTTCTTTTAGTATAAGTCGGTCTGATTAATTACGTTATATATAAAACTTTTTTTGTTATATGTAAATTTTTTGCGCGTTTGCATAAAAAATGAGAGATTTTGTAATTTAAGAGCATAGTACATAGTCATTTTAAGACAAAAATATGTTGTTTCGTAGTTTAGTGTTCCAGCACTAATTACCCGTTTCAGATCGATATCGTTATATATGTTTCCGTCCACATGGTTTTTATATTTCTGTTGTCAATTTTTCAATATTTCAATTACCGTTCTAGAAAAAAATATGGTTATGAAAATGATTGCTGGTGTTTTCTAACTTTGTGGACCATTTTATCACTAGATGGAACAGTAGCACGAGACACCGGAAGAGATGCTCTCGTACGTAGGGGAGGGCATTCGGTGTGACCAAACCAATCGGTTCAGTTCCTGATCGAACTCCTAAACTAAGCCAACCAGAGGTGGTACACCCAAAAACCAAATTTTAGCGGAAATAAAACTTAACCTCTGATTTCGATGTTACGCGGTCTGACCGAGAGTATTGCGCCGGTCTGACCGCCTGATCACCTCCGATCTGACCGCCCGTGCAGCTCCGGTCGGACCGCCCGTGTAGCCGACTCGCATGGACTTAGCTGATTCGCCTGATGTCACCGATGCGCCGAGCGTAGCCGATGAACGCCGGTATGACCGCAATGATCCGCGCGGTCTGACCGGTTGTAGGCCGCCGGTCTAACCGTCGATTAGACTGCCGCACCCAAGAAAACACAAATCGAAGATCTCTCAAAGTAGATTGAAACTTTATTGAATCTCTCTGTGTTTACAAAGTACAACCACAACACTCCTCACAAATTCGAGCAAAACTCAAAACCCTAAATTTATCTCAACTCTAAACTCTCTAAAACTCGATACGAAGAGGCCACGCCTCCCCTCACTATTTATACACAAGATGCGCAGCCAAAAGCCACGAATCCAACTCATATAGAAAGTCCTAATCCCCTAGAAAACATTCCCATACAAGTACAAACTTGACATAAATCAACCGTCGTAATCTCGGTCTTTCCAATCTTGAAACATCGTATTCCATACGCACATAATATCTCCATCGTATGTCATATGGAAACTTCACTAATCACGTGCACTAATCTCTATCCTTAAGTATCCCGCATAATCTTCATCTTGGACGTCACCTTATCTCCAAGTTGACTTCAACTTGATTACCGATAATACTTTCTCGAGGCGTAAAGATTACCTACACATAATTAAACAAAGAAACCATATCCGAGCACAAGCTATCTCCAACTTGACTCATTGTCAGTATAAAACAATATTCATACGTATAGAAACACGAAACATCCATGTATATGCAAGGAAACAACGCGAAACCAAAACCGAAACAAAAGCGGCCTACAGTTGGACTGTGTCGACCGGTCTGACCGACGGTGCCCAACCGGTCGACCACACGGTGTCCTCCTGGGCCGACCGGCAAGACAAGCCGGTCGACCGAACAATACAAATTGACAAGATCGTTCACCGTCGGAAAAACAAATATTTCCAAATCAATTTTTCCAATAATCTCCAAATAACAAAACCAATAATCTCATATGTCAATTTTTCATCACCATAAAAGAATCAAACACACTTTGATTTTACAAGAAAGTCAGGACCGAATTTGGTTTTTAAAAAGTCAGGACCAAGCACTTCGGTCTTCGGTTAGTTCGGTTCGTTCTTTGGTCAGGACCAAAATTTTCAGGATAGGTGTTGATGAGAAAAATCAACACGTCGGCCTGACAGGTCTGCTTAGCTTCAGTGTAGGTCCTATAATTGATGAAGCGCGGGCATGCCAGTCAGTTTGATCATGTCACTGACAAGATATACAAAGCAACATATCATAAAGCGTATCGGCTGGTAGGACGATACCCAAAAACTAGCTGATCGGCTAATAAACCGATGGTGTAATTTTAGCCGATGCCGATGCCAGCTGATGGTGTTAGGGCTTGAATCAATCGGCTATGTGTTGCACAAATATCTATATAAAGGCGATCAGCTGACGATAACATGACGACATATAACATTGTATAAACCAATCACATGATAAAATATATACTGATTTAAAGATTAAAACACACATCGGCTGGAAGTCCGATGTCATTAAATCCAACCGATTGAATATCCAATAGAGCTTCTGCTGCAATCGGCTAGATCCAACTTGTGTATATTCCTTGCAAGCCGATGTAATATCCAAATAACTCATTGGCTGAAACCCCGATAAAACCCTTAGTGACAACCAACAGGCATGCTAGAGAATATGGTTCTAATCATGACTTAGTAGGTCAAACTGAATTGATGCAACACTAAGTATGAAAAAAAAGCAATATCTAGACAATCAAGCCTTTGACCGATTTTCAGGGTGATAGATGTTAAACTAATCTAATCTAATAAACAGTTTAGCCGGTATCGGCAGAGACCCTAAAGCAAGAGATAGCCGATAGAGCTAAATTGAGATACTAGGACTAGATTAACAGAGACATATGATAAGACCGGCTAACCCTCCGATGAAACATTAGCATGAACCTATCAGCTTAACAAGACTTAGATTATCAATAACAATCTAGTAGGTCAGACCTAACCGATGCAGCACAAGATTATATATGATAACCTAATACTTGATGAGCCGATAGATCTGTCTAATGTGATGGATATAACAAATCTATCTAAAGCGACATTACGTTTATAGAAACATCGACTTGATCAGAATATCGGACCTAACCGAGAAAGTCCTAACTAAGTCGATGTATCTATGAATGATAATGAAATTAATGATAGATACGATATACCTGGGTTGACAGGACCTTGGACTTACCCCTTCGTCGGAGATCGAAGCCGATGCAGCCCCGCGTCGGGTGCCAAGTCTCGCCGGATGATGAACAAAGTGAAAAAGATAAAAGGTGGCAATACGCTGAATTGTATTGATCGAGAGATATCATACATGAACCCCGGACTTACATATTTATACCCACGGGCTAACAAAGATCCTAACAGATACCAATCCAAACTTTCCTAAAGATAAAAAGAAACAAACCGAATCCTTACCGGATAATAACACACTTTCCTAAAGAAAAAATAAAAAGTTACCAAACTTATCCTAATTAATAGATACAAGTCGTATCTTTCCTAAACTCGGTGTCTTCTGGATAAGATCTTCCCAAACCAAATTTGATAAGAAACCGACTACTGAAGATACTAATAAGGGAAAATCCCCATCGGCTGACCAAAACTCTAAGCCGATATTGGCTCCGAGCCGATTTGAACCTTGACCCGATGAGGACTTCGGGGCTTACCAAATTTTGACGTGAACATATGCCCCCTAATTTTGGAGTATGAGAAGCCATGCTTCAAAATTATCTTGGCCTTGATCGCCCCAAAACTGATTCTTCTCTTCTTCTTGACATCGGCCGTCGTAAGCCGATACCTTCTGTAGTAGATGGGCCAGACTATCAAACTCATGAAAGAAAAACCTGTCTTTGGTAGCCGCTGACAACCCTTGAAATGCAAGATCTACTAACTGCTCATCACTCAGGCTCAAACTATAACATCGGCTACGGACGTAACGAAACCTTTGAACATATTCTTTAGCCGATTCCCTTTCTTACTGTCTGATTGATATCAAGTCTGCAAGCTTCAACTCACCAACCTCAACAAAAAAGTACATGTGAAATTGTTCATCAAGATCAGCTCAACCTTTGATAGAATTTGGTGGTAATGACAAAAACCATGTGAAGGCTGATCCAGTTAAGGACAATGGAAAAAATCTAACTTTTAGAGCTTCTTCAGCCGATGCCTCCCCACATTGAGCTACAAATTGGCTGACATGTTCCATTGTAGATACACCATCTTGCCCTGAAAACTTGGAAAAGTCTGGAACCTTGTATTGACTTGGAAGTGATACTCTATCAAACCATTCAGAATATGGTGGCCGAAACACAAAAGTTTGATGTTTGGGTTTAATTACAAACTGCTCCTCCATTACCTTTCCAATAATATCGGCCCAATCTTCTTTAGACTGATATTGTTGAGTTTCCTCTGGCCGATAGTGCTGTTGTGGCTCTTTATGTTGATATGCTTGCCCCCGGAGCCAATGTTATTGTTGCCGATGATGATGATATTGTCCACGTTGACTTCTTAATGCAATCACCCTGGGAACCATCTTCTTATTCAAACCATATAATGTACTCACCAAAACTCCAGATGGATCGAACACAGTGCGATGAACAAATTTCATCAACCATCTCTTGAAGTGTCTCGTCATCCATCGGTTCAGTAGATTGTACCCTGTCTTCATTCATCAGCTTGGGAGATTGTTCTTCCTCGGCCTTGACTTATTTATCAGACATCTTGCGGCAATTATGGGTCCATCGAGCCGTGTAAAAAGATATGCTGTCCAAAACACGGTCTCACTGGGCGTGCCAAAAATGTGTTGACGTCAAATTTCAACACGCCGACCTGGGAGATCTGCTTAGCTCCAGTGCAGGTCCTAGAATCGATGAAGCGTGGGCGTGTCAATCAGTTTGATCTTGCCACTAACAAGATATACAAAGCATCATAATATAAAGCGTATCGACTGGTAGGCTGATACCCAAAAACTAGCTGATTGGCTGATAAACCGTTGGTGCAATTCCAGCCGATGCCGATGTCAGCCGATGATGTTAGGGTTTGAATCCATCGGCTGTGTGTTGCACAAATATCTATATAAAGACGATCGGCTGATGATAACATGATGACATATAACATTGCATAAACCAATCAAATGATAAAATAGATACTGATTTAAAGATTAAAACACACATCGGCTGAAAGTCCGATGTCATTAAATCCAAATGATTAAATATCCAATGAAGCCTCTGCTGCAATCGGTTAGATCCAACTTGTGTATATTTCTTGCAAGCCGATGCGATATCCAAATAACTCATCAGCTGAAACCCCGATGAAACCCTTAGTGGCAACCAACAGGCAGGCTAGAGATTATGGTTCTAATCACGACTTAGTAGGTCAAACTGAATTGATGCAGCACTAAGCATGAAAAGAAACACAATATCTAGACAATCAAGTCCTTGACTAATTTTCAGGGTGATAGATGTCTAAACTAATCTAATCTAGTAAACAGTTTAGCCGGTATCGGCAGAGACCCTAAAGCGAGAGACAACCGATAGAGCTAAATTGATATACTAGGACTAGACTAACTAAGACATATGATAAGACCGGCTAACCCTTCGGCGAAACATTAGCATGAAAATATCAGCTTAACAAGACTTAGATTATCAATAACAATCTAGTAGGTCGGACCTAACTAATGCAGTACGAGATTGTATATGATAATCTAATACTCGAGGAGCCGATAGATCTGTCTAATATGATGGATATAACAAATCTACCTAAAGCAACAATATGTTTGCAGAAATATTAACTTGATCAGAATATCGGACCTAACCGAGAAAGTCCTAACTAAGCCGATGTATCTATGAATGGTAATGAAACTAAAGATAGATACGATATACCCGGACTGGCGGGACCTTGGACTTACCCCTTCGCCAGAGATCGAAGTCGATGCAGCCCCGCGTCGGGTGCCAAGTCTCGCCGGATGATGAACAAAGTGGAAATGGTAAAAGGTGACGATGCGCCGAATTATATTGATCGTGAGGATTCATTACATGAACCCCGGGCTTACATATTTATACCCACAGGCTAACAAAGATCCTAACAGATTATAATCCAAGCTTTCATGAAGATAAAAAACAAACCGAATCCTTACCGGATACTAACACACTTTCCTGAAGCAAAAAATAAAAAGCTACCAAACTTATCCTAATTAATAGATACAACCGGTATCCTTCCTAAACTCGGTGTCTTGTGGATAAGATTTTTCCAAACCGAATCTGATAAGAAACCAACTGCTGGAGATACTGATAAGAAAATATCCTCATCGGCTGACCAAAACTCTAAGCTGATACTGGCTCTGAGCCGATTTGAACCTTGAGCCGATGAGGGCTTCGAGGCTTACCAAATTTTGGCGTTAAAAACATGTCATATTTCAAAAAAATTAGCTAGTTTACTAAGCAACATGATGTCATTTTTCAACATGAAAGTAGCTACAAGCAAAAAACAAGTTCAAATAAACATAGTGCCAACAATTAAGACAATTGGACTGTTTGCGTGATGAACAGTGAAGACAATTAGGCTGGGGTTGTTTACTTCGGTCACTTTAGTTAGTTTGGGTAACCGAGGCCCAGGACCGAAGTTTTTCAACATGAAAGTAGCTACAAGCAAAAAAACAAGTTCAAACAAACATAGTGCCAACAATTAAGACAATTGGACTGTTTGCGTGATGAACAGTGAAGACAATTAGGCTGGGGTTGTTTACTTCGGTCACTTTAGTTAGTTTGGGTAACCGAGGCCCAGGACCGAAGTTTATTCAGTCATTGCAGTTTTGAGACCGAAATTTAATTTGGTTTTTTTGGTTTTGGTCTTTTTGGTTTCAGATTCGATCAATTCGGTTCGGTTCTTCGGTCTAGATCAATTTGTTTCGGTTCTTCTGTCCTTGTTATTTTTGTCCACCCCTACTCATATGTGACGTGTGTACGTTTAGCGGAGTGCGTAGTCTCCTGCATCTCGCATGCATGTGTTTACTGTTGTTGCGGATATACACATCACACATGCAACTTTTAGTGTGGTAGCCACTGCCGCTGTTCTGCTTAATTGGTACTACTAGTAGGCGTAGGCGTGTGGCAAGCCAGCAAGTGGGTGGAATCATGGAACGACCGTGATGTCTCCGAAGCCCGTATAGAATACAACGGGACAATATTAAGTGTAGTTACACGAAACATGTGAAAGGTGCTTAATAACGGCTTCTCTCGTTTGATATTGTCGTGGATTTTAATAATCTTGTTTGATGCAACTCCTTAGTAGGTTTAGTGTTTGGCAAAGTACTTTCAATTCTTTTCCGAGGTGACTATTTTTACTTTATTTTTAAATGAACCATACCAGACGGCTAGAAGTTGATGGCAAAAGAAAATACAATACTACTATATATGAAAATACAATACTACTATATATAGAACCGAGAGGCTATAATTATGTTTATGGTTAAAAAAGTAGTTATACAACTTTTGATAGTTTTTTTAAATAAAACTTAATGTAACTATAATATAATATAACTATTCTGTACTCAAAATATTTGTACTTCCTTCGATTCATAATTCTTAATGTTTTGGGCAATGATATGGTTTTTGAAATATATCTTTGATTACGATTTTCTACTATGATATACATAATAAATAAATAAATATTTAAATATTTACTTTTATTATAGTATCTTTTAAGTCTAATCTATATATGTTATTTTAGTCTCTTCAAACTAAATATTTTTAGAGTTGATATTCCATGTTCTAAAAGTTTGACCACAACTATGTTCAAAACGTAAGAATTATGACATCGTAGGGAGTATATAACTATCAAAACATGCCTTCATTCGGTTGATTGAGAGGTTGTAGGTTCGACTCCTTCCCCACGAATGCATCGCACAATTTTTTCCATCCTCGCATAAATCTCGAGGTGATCCGAGAGCCACATTTAGAAATTTTTGGGAAGAAAAACCGTCAGAAGTTTTTAGCATCTGTAAAAAAAGACACCACACCACATGCTGACAACGTGTCCGCAAACTGCCAAGAAAGGAGCCTAGTACCAAGTTGACCACCTCTATGTGTGACCAATCGCCTTCAGGCTTTCAGTAGAGCCACATATCCAGAACGTCTATTCGAATGGGACCTCCAAAAGCAATACCTCTAGGGAGGTCACAACACTGAAGTGTCATTGCTAGAGCATCTCCAACAGACTATCCAAATCAGGCTATCCAAATACCCATATAGCCAACTCTCCATCTGATTTGGCAAGTCAAACTCGTTGCTCACTCTAACAGCCTCTTCATCTATAATATCCATTGTTGCACAGACAGCGACCATCAACCAGAAGCCGATGGCGCATGGCAACGGCGAAGGCGGATCCGTGCGCACACGAGGCAATGGAGATGGCGGCAGGCATGGGCGAAGGATGTCAGCGAGCGATACTGGATAACGGCGAGGCTATGGCAGCGACAAAGCTGAGGCGTGTCTTCTTCCCTGTGGCAGTGGCGAGCACGAGCGAAGGATGCAGGTGATGGTGTGGATGGTGAGGAGAGAGGGGAAATAGATGGTGGGGCCTATAGATGGCAAGTAGTTGTGGCTGCCCAAATTTGGCCATCTCGAGCCCATGTTTGACAAGTGTTGTTTTTTGGTAAGTGGGATTGCCATTTTGTTGGAGTATAATTTTTCCAAAATTGCTAAAATTTAGCTTGGGGAGTGGGATAGAGAGACTATTGGAGATCCTCTAAGGAACTTTATACATGGTTTTCACACACAGGATCCTGCCAGTGAGAGAGAGGAAGGTCAAATGACAATACCTCGAGCTAGGCTTTCACCCAAAACCTATTTGTTCCTCTGTTGTCGTCGTGGCCCCACCATCCACCAAGCTAGCCGCCGCCGTCCAAACCATTGCCAGCAAATGGCTACCGTCGCCAGATTCACCTTTCCGTTAGCCCTTGCCGTGCCGCCCCTCGTCGATAAGGCGGTTTTCGCACGAAAACCACGAAAACTGCAAAAACCGACCGGCGATGAACAATACCAAATTTGAATTTGGACGATTTCGTGCAACCGCTAAAACCACGCCAAAAACCATGAAAACCGAGTGAAAACCACGAAAACCGTGAGAACCATAATTTAAATTCAAACCAAATCCAAATCCATGTCGTGCCGCGGTTTTTGGTCAAACCGCGCGAAAACCGCACCACATACCGTGGTTTTCGCGGCAAACCGCGCGAAATTTATTTTTGTGATAAAAATATATATGTATTTGTGATAAAATGAATTTTTCAATTTTTTTGAATTCGCACGAAATTATTGAAATGAAACCACGGGGATGCCGTACCGCACCCCTGGTACGCGCGAAAACCGTGGCTGTTTTCGCGAAATCACGAACCCTGACCGTCGCACCAATACCCCTCCACTTGAATCCTCACTCGTCGGATCACCTTCCCCACTACCCAAGCCCATTTGACTCGTCTCCCCTTCCCCTCCCCAACCCACCATGGAGCTCCTTGTGATCAAAACTCTAGAAGAAAACTAGCCATAGGATTTTTTTTGGGGAGGAGGCGAGGGGGATCCATAAAGAAGGGAAGATTAGGTTGGCAATTACAAGATGACCTACCATTGTTGTCCTTAACCTGCGGGGGGCTATCAGTCCTCCGTCCCTGCTACCTAAGCAACTGGCACATGCCTCACCATGGAGCTCCCTGCAACCAGATCTAGAAACATACTGGCCATTTGACCGGATCTAGAAACAAACAAGGCCAGGTAGCAAAAGATAATCGGTTGCCACCATTTGATACTACATGAACGGATCCAAGCACGATGTCCTACCATCCTCCTTTCCACTGCCAATAGCCATAAGCCTCAACAGCTACTAGAGGCACTTGTCGATCTCATCGCCTACCAGAGGCATCTGCCGCCAGCCCCCATGCGTGTGGGCTTGCCCCACAATCATCGTCAACCTCCACATCTTGCCCATCGTCTCCATTGCTATGCCTTGCGTTTTCCGCTCCACCACACGCGTTGGTCGTCCGCCTCACCGTTGACCCTCGTCAGTCGCCAACCACATCATGCCCGAATATAGACATCATTAACGAGGAAACACTAAATCTAGCTCTCGAGGGAGATCCCCATTGTCCTAGCCAACTCCTTGCCCTGATCACCCCAGTGCACACGAGGGAGAAAAGAAAGGTCCCTACCACTGTCGTCCTTGTAGCCGCTTGGACTTTCACCGAGCAGCTTACACGGTTGACGGGATTGGGGTTGGCGGTGGCAGTTGCTCAAGCTCCATCCAGATCACCCCTAAAAGCGACATGGACAGGGTTGCCATGAAGATTTCAACTACTTTCATTTTAATCTATGTTGCAAACAACAATACTATTAAGGGCTCCTTTGGATTGCATGATTTCAAAAATGCAGGAATAGAAGATCACATGATTGGAAAGTCATTTATGAGCAAATCCCGTTGAAGAAGATTGAGAGGGGGTGGCAATGATGGTTGCTCAAGCTCCGTCCAGGTTGCTCCTAGAAGCGACATGGATGGGGGTTGCCCTAAAGATTTCAACTACTTTAATTTTAATCTATATTACAAACGACAATACTATTAAGGGCTCCTTTGGATCGTATGATTTAAAAAATGCAGGAATAGAAGATTACATGATTATAAAGTCACATATGTGAAAATCCTGTCGAAATCCAAAACACAAGAATTTGAGACATATTGTGTTTGGATGATTCATATGGATAGAACCATAAATTTTGATGGAATTAAAAGAGAGAAGAGAGACAAAGAGAGAATATGTATATGACTTCTCAAAGAAAAAAAATAAAACGAGGTTTGAGCTCATGGTAAAAATTTATTTGGAATTGGTTCATATGATAGCAATTCATAGGAATTTAACATGCTCAAACCCTCTGGTCCAAACAACACATCTAGGAAAAAATCGTAAGGTTAGCAATCCTTTAAAATTCCTTTCGATTTCCTTCAATAATAAAGCCACCTAAGTTCCAAATATATTTCTTTTTGAAAGAATGTTCTGAATATGTGAAACGATTAGGAGGTATATGACTAATCATAACATATAAAACAAACCACAATGGTTATAAGTTTCTATTTCCACAATAACTTGCACGACACAATGACTACAAATTGGACATATATCATATGCAACTTGTGTCAATATACATTACTAATTAGGTCTACTACCTAGGGGGTGCAGTTTCATACATGGGGGGTGCATAACCTTGTTTCATACATGTCATTTAAATTGTTACCGAGAATTGAAAACGGAATGATAATTTAGATTATGATTTCGTATGTCATCCTACATGAGTATAATTTCATATTTTGCCCTACAAAGTGTAAGGCTAAATTCTATCTACAAATTTAGCCACATTCATATTTTTGTCCATATGTATATTGAATTAAGCCTTACATGTTGGTTAAGTCAAATATGGTATGGTAATTTAGGTTATTTTTTCTAACTACTTAGATGACATGCATCAAACAAGGTATATATCCATATATTAAGGTGTGAAATGACTTTCCCATGGCGACCTTCAGATTGGTGCATAAAAATAGAACTTCTCTGATTCCAATTTGTGCTTCTATAATACTAACTTTCACTCGATATCTAAAAATGTTTTCCTTATTATGATTATTTGCTCTCTCTTTCTCTTTTTTACCCTCTAGTATTTCCTTTTGTCCAGGTTGTTCTGTACTACATCTACTTGGGAGTGGGAACATCAATTGCTTCTTTTCTTCGTAAGAATGCTTAATCTCATACTATACGTGGGGTATGTAAAACACCAATTAACAAGACGTGCCATTGTACATCTTACCAACGTAGATGAGAGAAGGATAAGAGAGGAAGGGCACATGCACAAGTATGCTACGAGCACAAAGTACAAATGGGTGACATTAATTATCATAATTATCATATTATATGTCTCTTGCATGGAAACATATTGTGCACACCAACTAAAAATATCAAAAAAAATTATAGAAAAAGTGCACATATACTTTCAATAGTTGTTACACCTATATGTAAAGCGTAATTTTCAAATTCATCATCGTACAAATAGAGCAATAAAAAAGATAAAATTCTAACATGTCTATACTCATAAAGCTATCAGACTTTTTTTGGTTACAACTAAAATATAATGAATTTGAAGTTAGAGACTTTATACATATGTCTAATAATATTGGAAATACTTGTGTAAATTTTTTAGAATTTTTGGTGATAAATGTTTGTTTGGTGTGCATGGTGTGAGCACCGGAAGCTTATATGTACATGATACGTTTGCCTCTTGCATATGCCTATATGTTGAATTTGAGTTATTTTTAGTTGATGTAGAGACTTCCAAAAGATCATACACCTATCAACCATTGTACATTGCCTTAAACCATCAAACTCCTTAGAAATGATTTTAAGATCATCAGCTAGAGCAACATTGCTATCCACACACTAAGACTAAAATGGCTTCTAACTATTTGTTGAACAATTTTAATATCATAACTTTGCTACTTGTAGCTTATATTGAACTTCATAGTTAGATCAACAAAAGAATATTAAGAGGTCTTGGTCTAGTACTTCATGAGACAATTAATTAATGAATCACATTTGCCACAACCGAAAGCAATTTTACCAGTAGTTTTATATTTATAAATTTTCTACAACTATTTAGAAAATTTAACAATCAACCAAATTCATGTTTAGTTGGGTTGTACATTCACATATAACAAAATCTCATATGAGTGCTCAACATTTACATATTCCAGAGGTTTCATGTTGGACAATGGCTGGAGAAAGGCAGTCAACACGCATTCGATCTTTATACCTCGAAGCTGTTCTTAGGCAAGACATTGCATTCTTTGATGTGGAGATGACAACTGGAGAAGCTGCTTCTAGAATGTCCGCAGACACTGTATTGATCCAAGATGCCCTCGGTGAGAAGGTACAAGACTAAAAAGCACACTAGACTAGGTCAAAATGAAACCAAAAGAAAACTACTGTTCGAGCACCATTTGAAAAGATGCACAAGTATTGAAATTTTCCTTAGAAAACAACATTCACTAGAAATATGGGTTTTCAGTGTTACTAGGTAATTTATTAATGGTACCACATACTGTTTTTCCAATGGCAAACAATAGGTTTCTAATTTCCATAAAATAGATTTTCATGCTCGGGACATAACGCAAAGATGTGATGTAACACTAATAATCTGACTATTCATGTCCAGGTAGGAAAATATATACAGGTTTTGACAGCTTTCGCATGTGGTTTTGTCATCGGATTCATAAGGGGCTGGATGCTGGCTCTTGTTGTGATGGCCTGTATACCTCCAAGTATTTTCTCTTTTGCAATAGTCTCTCGACTACGAGCTCAGATATCTGGAAGGACTCAAGCATCATATAGCAAGGCAGGGAATGTTGTTGAGCAGACCATTGGATCTATACGAACAGTATGTTCTTGTTCTAATGATTTCAAATTATGAAAAATAATAATGGTTACTTGCAATTTCTTAACATAAAAAACATCTAAAAAATAGGTTATCTCCTTCAATGGCGAGAAGAGAGCAATTGCAATGTATAATAGTCTCATAAAAAAGGCATACAAGGCTACTATCATGGAAGGGATTATCAGTGGTTTTGGAATAGGCTGCATCTTTTTTGTTGTCTACTGCAGTTACTCTCTTGCATTTTGGTATGGTGCTAAGTTAATCATTAGCAAAGGCTACACTGGAGGGCAGATCATCAATGTCGTATTTGCAATTTTGACTGGTTCAATGTGAGTTTCCTGATTGTCGGTTGTGTAACATGATATGTTAGAGCACACTAGTACTTACACTAAAAAGGGGGGCGGGTGTAATATTTCTTTATTGATTGAAAATAATATTTCCTTTTATGTTTCAGAGGTTGGGAAGTCAGAACATATTTTCCTTTTTGCCGATTAAGTTGAGAAGCAACTAGAGTAGAACTATATATTGATATAGTTTCTCAGTTACCATGTTATTACCATATAAAAGACTAAGGTATGATAGGCACTCTATGCCTACTTATACAATAATTATAAACAATATTACAATATAATACTACTTTTGCCATATGTCAAAAGTGAAGACAACTAATGCTAAACAAAGAATATTAAATTAAATTAAATAACATTTCACAATTATTTTGTTACAAGTATAGATTTGGTAAAGCTTTATAATTTGTCATCACAGATGTAGGAATAGGGTCTGCAACTCCATGCCTAGGGATGTGATTCTCTTTAAAGAGATTTTTTGTTAGTGATACAACTGTTATTCACTCAATTATCTAATTATTATACTGTTAACTAGTGATTGTCCTAAATACCAATATTTTCCAACGATATTACTTTTGAAGCACATGACAATATGCAACTTGTTCAATTCAACAAATAGACCCTAAAATTAGTTTGTCAAATAACAATCTAGTGATGATCTTTATTGTTTGGTAAACTGCGAAATTAAGGTTTTTTTACACTAAGGCATCTTTTGTTCGCAACAGGGCTATAGGTAACGCGTCACCCTCTATTTCTGCTATTGCAGAAGGTCAATCTGCAGCTCATAGGTTATTTGAAATAATTAGCAGAAAACCAAAGATTGACATCACTGACACTTCTGGAATAATATTAGAAGATATCAGGGGGAACGTTGAACTCAAGGATGTGTGCTTTAGCTACCCCGCAAGGCCTGAACAACTGATACTTGATGGCTTGTCTCTACAAGTACCTAATGGTACTACAATGGCAATAGTTGGGCAGAGTGGAAGTGGCAAATCAACAATAATTAGTCTAGTAGAGAGATTCTATGATCCACAAGTTGGTGAAGTATTGATAGACGGAATTAACATCAAGACCTTGAAACTCCATTGGATAAGAGGAAAGATGAGTCTTGTTAGCCAAGAACCATTGCTTTTTATGACCTCCATCAAAGATAACATAACCTATGGTAAAGAAAATGCTACGGACGAAGAAATCAAGAGAGCAGCTGAGCTTGCAAATGCAGCAAACTTCATTGATAAGTTGCCTAATGTAGTCCCTAGAAACGCCATTTGTTTTCAAAAGCACCTTATTTATAGTTTATTACAATTAGATCATCTTATTCATTCTTCACATGGTACAGGCATATGACACAATGGTGGGTCAACATGGTGGTCAGCTTTCTGGGGGACAGAAGCAAAGGATTTCCATTGCAAGAGCCATCCTTAAAAATCCAAAAGTCCTTCTATTGGATGAAGCTACTAGTGCACTTGATGTAGAATCTGAGAGGGTAGTTCAAGAGGCACTAAATAGGATCATGATAGGGAGAACTACACTAATTGTTGCCCACCGTTTGAGTACCATCAGGAACACCGACTGCATAGCAGTGGTTCACCAAGGAAAAATAGTTGATCAAGGTAGGCCATACTTCCATACCCTTTACTTGGTATTTTCTCCAAACGAAATAACCAATGTGAATTGGAGGTAGTTCAATTTGTATATCCACAAATGCATGTCCCACAGGTTCCCATGATGAGTTGATCAAGGATCCTGATGGAGCTTACTCTCAGCTTATTCAGTTACAACAGACCCATACTGAAGAAAAGCATGATGTGCAACATAATGAGGTGTCAAGTTCAAGACTTAAAAGTAGAAGTTTGTCTTCGGAACAATCAGTGATCAAAGATTCTCCTAGAAACAGAAGAAAAAACTCCTTCACAAAATACATTGGCTCATCTGGATCTGATGGATTGCACAAGCATGGTCTTACAGATGAACAGGAAGGGAAGGAATTTGGTGACATCAAAGATAATAAAGCACCAATCAGACGACTTTTTAATCTCAACAAGCCAGAAGCACCTATTCTCCTATTAGCTGTTATAGCTGCTTTTGTTCATGGACTTCTCTTCCCGTTATTCAGTGTAATGATGTCTGGTGGTATAAGAACTTTCTTCTATCCACCACACCAACTTCGAAAAGATTCAAGGTTCTGGGCATTGATGTGCATTCTGATGGCAATCATTTCTCTGGTATCGATTCAATTAGAATTTTTCTTATTTGGAATGGCTGGCGGAAAACTTATAGAACGTGTCCGTTGTTTGTCTTTCCAAAGCATCATCCATCAAGAAGTTGCTTGGTTTGATGATCCTTCCAATTCTAGGTTTGTTAGTGTAATGGATTTACATGTTTCTTTCTTATATCTAACACTTTTTTAATATCAAGCTGCCCTTCTAAATTTTACAGTGGGACACTTGGAGCAAAGTTGTATATTGATGCTTTGAACATCCGACGCCTTGTGGGAGATAACTTAGCCATACTAGTGCAGTGCACTGTAACGCTTATTGCTGGATTTACCATAGCATTTGCTTCTGACTGGAAACTCACGCTGATCATCATGTGCCCGATTCCTTTGGTGGGTTTACAGAATTATGCACAGGTTAGGTTCTTGAAAGGATTCAGTGAAGATGCCAAGGTGAGAACATGTTCCTAGTATCAACAAAACCATTTCTGATTTTCAGTTTTTTATAGAAAAAATCACAGATAATCCTGACGCTTCCTATGTTTGATGAAGATGCATGTTTTGGTAGATGGCATGTAATTTGGTATTACAACTGCTATATTCCATGATTGCCATAAAATGAGTTTTCCCCTCAAAATATTAGTAAATATTGTTTTCCTAACCACTAGCAATTTCTACAGGTGATGTATGAAGATGCAAGTCAAGTCGTAACTGAAGCAATTGGTAGCATTCGGACTGTAGCGTCTTTTTGTGCAGAGAAGAGAGTAATCAAAACATACAACCAAAAATGCCAAGCTTCAATGAAACAAAGTATTAGAAGTGGAATGGTTGGAGGCCTCGGTTTTAGCTTCTCATACTTAATGGTGTATCTCACATATGCTCTTTGTTTCTATGTTGGTGCACAGTTTGTACATGGGGGAAAATCCACCTTTAAAGATGTCTTCAGAGTAAGAGATGCACATTTGGCATCAGTTATATAAGGCTGATTTTTTAATCCAATGACAATGCTAATTTTGTACTTGCTTTGCAGGTTTACTTTGCTTTGGTTTTCACAGCTTTTGGAATTTCTCAAACAAGTGCAATGGCATCGGATTCGACAAAAGCCAATGAATCTGCATCTTCCATATTAGCAATAATAGACAGAAGGTCCGAAATTGACTCAAGTGTTGATGAAGGCATAATATTAGAAAAGGTCAATGGCACAATAAATTTGAAGCGTGTGAACTTTAAGTACCCATCCCGTCCAGATGTCCAAGTTTTCTGTGACTTTACCTTGGACATCCCCTCCGGAAAGGTAGAGTTAACTTGATATTTTTCATCGTTTTTCCTTTACTTCCAAGCAGCAACCTTGGAGCGCTTTATCTTTTGCTTCCTACAAATATCGTGCTTATATGCTTAGGGTGTCCACTCAATTCTAACATAATTTTTCATGAAATTTGTTGTCAAGCAAAAAAAGCTAACATGGTAAATTAGTTACTACACACTAAAGTTTTGCCTTTTTAAACTTGATAGTTCCTACAGTATGTTAGATTACCATGATCCTTGCCTTCTCAGCATCATTGAGCACTTGAGCAGGGCGGGAGAACTTAGTATGCATTTCAAATGAAAATTACCAATAATACAAATTTCTTTGTCTTCATATTTTCCTTTATAGATAAACTTATATTGACATGTTATAAACCAATTGTCGTATGCAGACTGTTGCACTTGTTGGAGAGAGCGGCAGTGGAAAGTCCACAGTAATTGCTTTGCTGGAACGATTCTATGACCCAGATTCTGGCACAATCTCACTAGACGGAGTAGAACTTAAAAACTTAAAATTGAGTTGGTTAAGAGATCAAATGGGGCTGGTAAGCCAAGAACCAATACTTTTCAATGACACAATTCATGCCAACATAGCATACGGAAGGAAAGGACAAGTAACCGAAGAAGAGATTATAGTTGTTGCTAAGGCAGCCAATGCTCATGAGTTCATATCGAGCTTGCCTCAGGGATATAGCACTACTGTTGGAGAGAGAGGAACACAACTGTCTGGTGGGCAGAAGCAACGGATAGCTATAGCAAGGGCCATCTTGAAAGACCCAAGAATACTTCTACTGGATGAGGCTACAAGTGCCCTTGATGCCGAATTAGAGCGCATTGTTCAAGATGCACTAGATCAAGTTATGGTAAACAGGACTACTATTGTGGTAGCACACCGACTGTCCACGATTAAAGGGGCAGATGTGATTGCAGTCATCAAGGATGGTTCAATCGCTGAAAAGGGACAACATGACTCTCTCATGAGGATCAATGGTGGAGTCTATGCATCGCTAGTAGACCTACACTCAAAGACAACATAAAAGAGATGTATTTTTGTTCTTCCATAGCATTGTTCATCTACAAGGTGGGAAAATGCACACAATATTATGCATCAAATATGTATGAAACGCCACTTATTTTCTATCCTTCAGGTTTTGTTTGTCCTAAGACACCATAGGTAAAATTGTACAATAATTTGTTTTCGTAGTTTCATGGCATTAGATGACCACGACGTAAAGAGATGTATTTTTTCTTCCCTAGATTTGTTCATCTACAAGGTGGAAAAATGCACATAATATTATGCATCGAAGATTGTAGAGAAAATTCCTTCTATGCCCCTGAAACTTTAGCAGATCTCTTCTGTGCCTTTGAATTTTCTTCACTTCCTTGTATACCCCTAAGTTTTGATTTTGATTCCTTCCATACCCTTGCCATCAATTGACCGTTAAATAGGTGTAAAAAGTTAGTTTTACCCTTAGACGTGCAAGGAATATGTAGTATTTGTGAAATCTATTTTTGAAAATATTATAATTTATTGTGTGACTATAATATTCATAAGTTTATTTCATGAGGAAGTATTCATAATAATTTCTATGTATAATAATTCATGATGAAACAAGCTTATGATATTATAGTCACACAATAAATTATTGTATTTTTAACAATAAATTTCACAAATCATATATATTCCTTGCACATCTAAGGGTAAAACTGACTTTTTTACATCTATTTAACGGTTAAGTAATGGTCAATTGACGACAACGATATAGAAGGGATCAAAATCAAAATTCGGAGAAAGTGAAAAAAATTCAGAGGCACACAAGGGATCGGCTAAAGTTTCAGGGACACGAAGAAATTTTCTAAGATTGTATGGAATGCCCCTTATCACTTCTTCTTCAGGTTTTGTTAGAAGTAAGAAAATATCGGTAAAATTGTACAATGGTTGGTTTTCGTGGTTTCAGAGCATTATTAGATGACCAATGCATATAGTAAAAAGAAACAAAAACATATCACTGATTCCTTCTACTCCTTCAACATCTATCTACAGTGAAAATTAGCACATAATTTATGAGCAACGGATATTTCTACAATTTTCCACTAGCAGAAAAATAATCACATAGAAACGCCCGAAATTTAAGGTTCAAGAACAAAAACTTCACATAAAATTTGCCTACTAGATTTGCGAGAGATGATAAATATTTCATAAAGTGCAGGTGTCATAAACATGCTATTTGCATTTGGATTTAGAAGAGAAAATTTAGCAGGATTATCTTTAGTATATCGAGGAGTCTGACAGACACTATGGCGTCCATCAGTGGCGGAGACAAGGGTGGGACAATTAAGGATTGCGCCTAGGCTTATGATCAAATTCCCATTAAAATCTTGTTCAAAATATTATGAAAAGCTGAATATATAAAGCGACTCGTCAAGAACACATCAACTCAGCCCTAGGCGTGATCATTTCTCGGCTCCGCCCCGCCCGCAATTGTTACTCCCCACCCCTCTTCTTCCTCCCCCGAGCTGCCGACGAAAGGAAGCAGCAGCTGCGGCAGCGGCGGCTCGACGAGTGCGGTAAGCGAATCCGCGGGAAACTTGGCGAGGCATTAGCTAACCTTAGCGTTGTGGAGTTGTGGGCCCGGCCCATTAACTAACCTGCTCGGGTCAATCTGCCGAGGCCCGAGGCCGAACCGCCGAAGAGGGAAGGGACGACTGGCTGGGTGAGCTCCAGTTCTCGCCTTCTCGAGGTCGAGGAGCCGAGGAGCACACCTGACCATGGCACGGGCGGCGGCGGCGGCGGCTGGCGGGCTGGGATGGGCAGGTGCCCGCGCCTTGTCGTCCTACGCAACGCAAGGCTACAAGGGGAGAGAGCGGCGGCGGCTGCCGCTGCTGGCAGCGCGGGCGGGTCGGGCACCAGGGTGGCGGCGTCAGCGGCAGCTGGTGGCGTGGGCCGTGTGACAGCCGGTGGGAGACGCCAGAGGCAGCAAGGAGACACCGGCATGGACACAATGCCGACCTCAAAAGGTAAAAAAAAAACCTGCAAGTAAGTAGGGGATTTGGGCATCTTCATATGATTGTGTGATTGATTGGCTATTTGGCTTGGTATGAGTTTATTTGTTTGATTAATTGGAAGTATGGGCTCTGGTGGAACTGCCTTGTCTGCGATAATGAAGAAATGAATGAAGAGTCTAACAACAACTGTTAACCCGGTAAAAACTCAGACATTAAAGATAAGTATACAATTTATCCCAATGATAACCGCTGCTTAAATCTGCAAAAGAAAAATTGTTTGGTGCATCATGTACAATTGGTAGGTCTCTCTAAGCAGTTTAGCCCATTCGCCCCTTCCCCATGGAATGCTTTCCGTACTCATGACATTTGTTCTTGAGCATCCCAGAGACGGCGGTTGCTCTTGCTCATCGCCACGTGCAGATTTGTAGGTGACTAGCTAACCTACGTTTAGAGGAACTATAGAGCTAGTGAAATTTGGTATCTTCTCTATGCATCCCTTAAATATTACTGTCCCGGATTAGTATATGAAGTGACAAAAAGGGAGAGGATGCTGTTCACACGCTCATGCTTGTGATCTCTTGAAAACGCTTCATCGTTTGGTGTAACTAGTTAGTGCGTACACACAGACACGGTTGAATTTACTGTCTGTGGCTACCAAGATCATAAGTTCAGAACCATAGGTCTTTCATGCAACAAACTACCAAGAACACCTCTAGTTTAGCATCCACTTCTCAAATCACAAACAGCTAGAATTTATGGCTAAATGAGTTGTACACCATCAAAATATACATCATTTTACTCAGAATTGGAGCGGAGTTGTACAAGTGAAGCATATGCGCCATCCTTGATCCGCATTAGTGCTTCGTGCTTTCCCTTTTCTGCAATTTTTCCTTCCTTGAGGACTGCAATCATATCAGCCCCTTTGATCGTGGAGAGGCGGTGTGCCACTACAATGGTAGTCCTGCTGACCATGACTCGATCCAATGCATCTTGAACAACACGTTCTGATTCTGCATCCAGAGCACTGGTTGCCTCATCAAGTAGCAGTATCTTAGGGTCCTTTAGGATGGCCCTTGCAATTGCTACCCTCTGCTTTTGCCCACCAGATAGTTGCACCCCTTTTTCACCTACCACTGTGTCATATCCTTGTGGCAGGCTTGATATGAACTCGTGGGCGTTTGCTGCCTTGGCGATGGCTGTGATCTCTTCCTCTGTTACCTCGTTGTGTTTCCCGTATGTTATGTTGGCACGGATTGTGTCGTTGAAAAGCACTGGCTCCTGGCCTACAAGCCCCATCTGATCCCTCAACCAGCTGATTTTTAAGCTTCTAATTTCGACTCCATCTAGTGAGATTTTACCAGAATCAGGATCATAGAAACGCTCTAATAAAGCAATTATCGTGGACTTCCCACTACCGCTCTCTCCAACAAGTGCAACGGTCTGTAGAAAAGGAAGGAAAAGGTTTAGTCATAACTATTTAAGTACACGGAAATGCTGAGATGCAAAAAAAAAAATAAAGTGTAAAGTTGTGTATCAGCACATATGATGTCACGGAAGTGGATGGGTCGCACTCGCATCCATTTTGAAGTATGTTACTAGTTCAATAATCAAGTTAATTTTCTGATGGAAATTTTGGGCATGGCACTAATTGCAAGAAATAGGAAAAAGGAAGACAAATAGGTGCATGTAGAAGCATACCTTTTGGGAAGAAATGTGCAAGGTAAAGTCACTGAATATTTGAACATCAGGGCGTGATGGGTACTTGAAACTGACATTATTGAAATCAATGCTTCCAGTGACGTTTTCGATTATCGCTCCCTCGTCTCTACTTGAATCAATCCTGGACTTCCGATCGATAATACTAAAAATGGAAATGGCAGAATCCCTTGCCTTTGTTGCATCAGTAGACAATGCACTTGACTGCGAAACACTAACAGCTGCCAAAACTAAAGCAAAGAAAACCTGAAAAGCATCCAGCCCATTTGTGAATGATAATAAAATTAATATTCATAGGCAATTGTTACTTGAAATACTTTAGGATTTCTTACTTTGAAAACATCTGAAAAAGTAGTTTTTCCCTGACTTACGAACTTTGCACCAACATAGAAGCAAAGACCGTAAGTCAGATATAACATCAAGTTTGAGAAACCTAAGCCAATCCCTCCAACGATTCCACTTCGAATTCCCTGTTTTCTTAAAGCTTCACATTTCTTGTTGTATATTGCACTCACTCTTTTCTCTGAACAGAAAGATGCTACAGTTCTGATGCTACCTACAGCGTCAGCTGCAACTTGGTTTGCACCCTCATACATCTCCTGTATAATAAGATCGCATTATAAGGGCAATCAATTTAATTCAAGGACCACTTGTCTAGATCATTCTCAATAAAACAGCAAGCAATTTTTACAGTTGTAAGCTGTAATGTGTCACCTTAGATTCTTCACTAAACCCCTTCAAGAACTTAACTTGAGCATATCCCTGTGTACCCACTAAAGGAATTACACAAGTGATGATCAGTGCAAGCCTCCAATCTGCCGCAAAAGCTATGGCAAAGCCAGTGATTAGTGTAGCTACAGCCTGGACCATAAGGGCCAGGTTATCTCCTACTAAACGGCGGACATTCAATGCATCGACTGAGAGCCTTGTACCAAGTGCCCCACTGTAAGAAATAAGATGGCATCTTAGCATTTGTTTAAATATAAATTTTTTTTATAAAAGATAAAATAGCAAAAGTACATTAGAGTAGCACACCTGGAATTTGAGGGCTTATCAAACCAAGCAACCTCTTGGTGCATAATTCTTTGAAATGACAGTGTACGGACACGCTGTATAAGCTTTCCCCCAGCAATTCCAAACAAAAAATATTCAGCTGGGATTGAAATCAAACAAGCCACCCCCAGGACAACAGACATCAATGCCCAAAATCTAGAATCTTTTCGCAGCTGATCTGGCGGTTCATAGAATGATTTTAGAACACCTGGCATTATTATACCAAATAGTGGGAAAATGACTCCATGCACTGATGCTGCTATAGAACCTAACAGAAGAACTGGCAGTTCTGGCTTATTAAGATTAAAAAGCCGTCCAAATGGTGTTTTTTTAATGGCCTTACTGTCAGAGTGCTCAACCTTTTGTTGTTCGCTTGTCATTCTGTCCTCATGTATATCAACAGGCAATCCTAAGGGGCTCTTGAAGGAATACCTGTTGCTCTTGCTGAGAGAATCTTTAGTTCTTGATCGTCTGAATGACAAACTAGTACTTTTTGATCTGGAATCTGGCAGTCCAGAATCTGGTAGTTTATGCCTTGCATCACCACGATTCTCTTGTAGCCTAATTAGCTGGGAGTAAGCTCCATTGGGATCCTTCACCAGTGCATCATGAGGACCTGTGTACACAGGACATGTTTTGGTATAATGGATCATTTAAGGTTGACCACAGAAATTTTCTATAATAGAAAACAATGCATTTCAAGTTAATTCAACCTTGTTCAGCTATTTTTCCTTGGTGGACGACTGTGATGCAATCAACATTCCTCACAGTGCTCAAACGATGAGCAACAACAAGTGTGGTTCTTTCTACCATCATTCTATTTAGTGCCTCCTGAACTATCCTCTCAGACTCCACATCAAGTGCACTTGTTGCTTCATCTAGCAAAAGGATTTTTGGATCTTTAAGGATGGCTCTTGCAATTGCAATTCTCTGTTTTTGTCCTCCAGAGAGCTGAGTACCGCGCTGGCCAACTAATGTATCATAACCCTGGTATGACATGAAAACATTGTTAGTTTATTATTTCATTTATATTCAATTAAATTTGAGAACATGGAGCACTCAGTTTTTCCTTTCTTACATTAGGTAACTTGTCAATGAAGTTAGCTGCATTTGCAAGCTCCGCTGCTCTCTTGATCTCTTCAAGTGTTGCATCTTCTTTACCATATATTATGTTATCTTTAATGGAGGTCATAAAAAGCAGAGGCTCTTGGCTAACAAGACCAATCTTCCCTCTTATCCAATCAAGTCTCAGTTTCTTGATGCTAATTCCGTCTATTAAAACTTCGCCAGACTGTGGATCATAGAATCTTTCGACTAGGCTGATAACAGTTGACTTTCCACTTCCACTCTCTCCAACTATAGCCATTGTTGTTCCACTCTCTACTTGTAACGACAATCCATCCAATATCAACTGCTCTGGTCTTGCAGGATAACGAAAGTACACATCCTTTAGCTCAATATCCCCATTCATATCTTCTAAAACCATGCCATTGTTATCATCGGAATCTATCTCTGGTTTCCTCTCAATTGTTTTGAACAAATTGTATGCTGCAGATTGACCTTCCACAACTGCAGCAAATGCAGGTGTTGCATTGCCTAATGAGCTGTCACAAACAATTGGAAAGTGCCATGTTCAGAACATTATATACCATATCAAATGATAAAATTGTAACGGCAATTTTGTTGTTTCACACAAATAAGTATGGTTTTCAAAAAGGTCATAACTAGTTATTTGGTGAGTTATACACATGTGATAGGATGTAAATCTTTCAGCTTTAATGTGATTTTAGGAGAAATAGCAAGTTATGTAGGTACAGCAGTGAAACCCAATGCAATCGTTTGCATATGACATGTAATGTACTTCTCAGGAGAATATTCTCTTCGTGACGGTTCCAAAAGCCTAGCGTTTGTCTACTTTTCCTGTTAGCACAGAACATATTGATTAAACCCACTCTTGCAATTGCTAAGGATACCCTGATTTAGCTATTAGGTACTTGTGTCTATATCTCAGTTCATGATCCCCTTTTACTAACAGGAATTAATAACTAGTAGATATGTCTGCCTAAAATGGTAATACGGCCTAGGGGTTATGTATAGTCATGCAATCGACTTGACCATCAAACTCTAAGTTCATTTCATACCGTTTACAAGAAACATGTTAATTTCATGCATTGGAAATTAGCATTGGCGAGTAGTAATCAAGAAAATAGTGAAAATAATTTAAGGTAATTCTGAAGATCATCTTGAAATCCTGAAAAGCATTCTAAAAAACACCTGAGAAAGGAACAAAACTGCTGTTTACACTTCTAAAATTGCATGCTTATAGAAACCGGCCTTCTTGATTTTGAACTAATATAAATGTCTTGTTATTTTTCCATCAATCCAAATAATACATGAATAGATTGGGGGCTCATTATTGCAGTGCACTAAACAACATGTATTTTGATAAACAGTGGAGGATTGCCGAAACTTACGATGCACCGGTCAACACAGCAAACAAGATAGTAATGATCTTTCCTCCCGTGTAACCTTTCTCAACGATTAGCTTTCCACCATACCAGAAGGCTAATCCATAGCTGCCAAACCCGATGCACATGACCGAGCCCATGCCAAAACCAGTGACAATGCCTTCCTCAATGGTAGTCTTGTATGCCTTTTTTATGAAATTACTGTACATTGCTATCGCTTTCTTCTCACCGTTGAAGGACACAACCTGTTAACACGAGATATTTATCAAACTTACTTTCTGCTACTCCAAAAAAAAAGTGTGTTATAGTATTAAACGATTCATATAAATATGTGAACTCACTGTTCTTATAGATCCAATGGTCTGTTCAACTGTGTCCCCAGCATCACTATATGATGTTTGTCTCTTGCTAGAAACTCTAGTTAGGGCCTGTGCAGAAACTGCACCGGCAATAGCAATTAATGGTAGCGATGTTAGCATGACAAGAGTGAGAAGCCATCCTCTAGTGAATGCTATGATAAAGCCACCAATGAATGTTGATAACAGTTCTACAAGTTTCCCTGCCTGTAAAGGGTAAGATTAAAAATCCAAGAACACATCAGCAACAGCAGCACAAGGTGCACCTTACTGCCTGAATGTATGATAATACAGTTAGTAAATATGAAAATTATATCCATATGATATATTTTCCTAAATATGCAAATAATTATGCCTGCCATCAACTTGTGTCTGTTTGCACTGTGATGAAAATATATATTTTTTTCAGTAGCAATTTAATAAAAAAATATTATTTCCTTACAAGAGAGCTAGTAAGTATTTAGTACCTTCTCACCAAGAGCACCTTGAATTAGCAGGGTATCACTAGACATTCTAGAAACTGCTTCACCAGTTGTCATCTCTGTGTCGAAGAATGCAATATCCTGCCTCAGAACGGCTTTCAGGTATAAAGAACGGATGCGGGCAGACTGCCTTTCTCCTACCATAGTCCAGCATGACACCTCTGGGACAAATCAAGGTGAGCTTTTTACTTGCAGTTGTACCATTAGTATGTGATATATTTAACTGAACATATTAGATCGAAGATGCTGAGGATTATATGGTTAGGGAATGCATTTGGTACTTCTCACTGGATAAGTGCATGATGATGTTTATACTGTGTTAGTGTATCACAGTTGAGAATAACCGAATTCTAACATGTAGTAACAACTGACAAGCATGATGTTAATAATGAATATTATGTTTTGGTGATTGCGCATCCATGCAAGAACAAATTAATTACTTATCCTGATTTCACACTATCCTACAAAATATCTTACCGACTTATGGATACTGACACCCTTTGAATAAAAAGTGTTAATTTATGCTTTTGAATCTGATGGATACTCTGAGACCCTTTGAATGAAATTTCTTATTGACATATGGATACCCTGAGACTCTTTGAATAATAGGAAAAAAATAGATATTGAAAGAATTTTTAATACTGTTTCCTATAAATTCCCTTGCTGAATACTATATATAATTTCACATCCATAATTTGAAGCTACAGGTTAATTCTTTTTTCTGTGCCTTTTTTCAGCGAAAAGGGCAGGAGCTCTCTCTAATTCACTAAAGAGGGGTTCCAATCAGAGAAAGAAATTTTACTTACGAAGAAAGGAGGCTACTGACGTTCCAATGCCCAGATATATGAAGTTGAGGACAACCTGAAGGAGAAAGAAGATCCAACGTTAGTTTGGCTACCGGCCAGTGTATCACCATCACTGAGCGCCGCGCGTACTCACCTTGGTCACGCTGCGGAGGACGCTGCCGCTGGTGTTCTCGCCAAAGGAGCTGATGACGTTGCCGAAGAGGACCGTCAAGAGGGGCTGCGACATGCCGTTGCCGAGCGCGCCCACCGTGCCGACAACTATCAGCAGCACGTCGAGGCGGTCGGCGTACCGGAACAAGCCGAGCAGCGGCACCTTCTTCCCCGCCGAAGGTGCCACTGCCGCCGCCGCATCCTTCGTCTCCCGGCCATGATCATGATCTGTTCCTCTGCCTGTCTCGTCCATTTTCTCTCGCCGGCCGGCTAGCTATAGCTCGATCTACAGTGTGAAATCATTGGGTGGTGGAGGTACGGCATATATAGGCATTTCCTGTGCAGAGTTTTGACTGTTACGCGCGCTCCTGTTACGGTGCTAAAATGGAACTGACGGGGAAGGCGGGATGAACTTACTAGTCAGGTTTATGGAGAGAAAAAGGCCACGTCTAGTAAGCGAAAATTGTGCAAAAATTGCTTTTGCTACACAACTACAGGTATGAGCGAGCCAAGACCCGTGACAATTTTCTTTAGCCTGTGCTGCTCCTTTTCTGCGTTCGTGATCGTTAGCTGAATTGTCAAGTGGGGAATCTTCATCTTGGCCTCCCGATTAGTGATGGCAATGGGTATCCGAAATTCGAGTACCTGATGAATTTTACCTGATAAAAGGACCTGTATAAGATGAATTTTATACCCACAGGTATGTTGTTGGACGAAAACATATACCCATCGGGTATGTTGGGTACGGGTATGAGTGCGTATTATCCATACTTGTCTACTTACGGGTAAGAAAAACTCACATAAAAAAGTCTAGCTGTCCTCTCTCATTTAGCCCATATGCCCTTCCTCAAACCCTAGTTTTATTCCCTCCTAGTCCCAGGTGACCAGTCTCCAGTCCACGCTCGACGGCGTCGCCATCTCTACCCGACGTCATGCCCCCACGTCGTCCGCCCACACGTCATCTGCCGTCGAGCCGTCCGACCGCCGCTAGCCTTCCACGTCGTCTCCATCGCCACGTCGCCCCCGCCCTCGCCCCCATGTCGCCCGTCGGCATGTCGTCCGTCGGCACATCGTCCGCCGCCACGTCGTCCGATGCCATCGCAACCTCTCACGTCGTCATCGCCAGTAGCCATGATGGAGAACTCCGGGATAGGAGAAGATGATAGCCGGTGATGCTCTTTTCATCCCTAACCAGCTCTTCTTCTTCATCTAGCCGTTTCTGATGAACTACTATACATCACTCAATCTTTCTTGGTTATTACTTTCTTGGTGTATGTGATGTATCCTCTGTATACTCTATCGGGTGCAGGTAACCCGTCGGTTAGAATTACCTGCGTAGGTGCGAGTATAAGAGTATTTTCTTACCCACGTGCAGGTACAGGTAATTCAACTAGCGGGTACAAATATGGGTGACCACTACCCATTAGATATGTACTTATTGCCATCTCTACCCCCTATGCATGTATGTACGGGCGATCGAGGCTAGCTAGTTGGGCAGTAGGACGTACGTACGTGTCCACGATAGTGTTAAGCACCCATGGATATGATGTTGTACGTGTGCAACATCCACGTGATCGCAAAGAGGCCTAGCGCCGCCACACATACACGTACGTGTGTAAAAATGTTTTTTGATCAGATTATCAACGGTCAATTTTGTACGAGCTTTGAGCAAACTACTACAAACCTGGACCATCCTTTACTGTAGGGCACATCAATACATCTAGAGCCAGAAATTCTTCAGGTGCCACACATGAATGCGCCACGTTGCAATTTGCAAGTGGCAAGGCCTTTACCTCCAAGCCAAAACACTGCTACCGGAGAATATCATTTGGGAAGAAAATTTTCTTCCTATGATTTGGACCGTGGGCGTCAGCTTTGACCCCTAGAGCGAAGCAGAGAAAATGTGATTCGCTCGAACTTTCCTTTGACCAGGCGGAGAGAACTGGTGGACACCAGAGGAGGCAGACTTTTGCTTGGACACCAAGAAACGACACGTTGACGCCTGATCCGAGGTCACCTCCTCCTGGCACGAGGTGTGCAAAAGATTCCACGATAGCATCTTTGATTGTTCAGCGAATAGTTGATTGTTCAGCGAGTCGGGTGCTTGCTTTTTTGAGGGGAACTATGGTGGGTGTTTACACCAGCCTGAATTTTATTACGATTCATAAGACAGCATGACTTCTGATGGCCCGTCCTGTTCATTTCGGCCCGGCTAAACAGATGAGTCCGTTCTTAGCTAAGATAAGTTTACTTTACATCCCATCTCTCCATCGAGTTAAAATAGTATCCCTGAATTGTAATAATATTGACCCTCCAAGTTGCAAAACTAGGCTAATTAGGTCCCATGACATAGTATGGATAGGTACTTTCGTTGACATGACATCCTAGTCAACAACAATACAATTAAAAAATATGAGACCCATATGCAAGTGGGGGGAGGAGGAGGAGGAGGAGGAAGACAAGCTGATTCGGAAGAGGCGACACATGAGATGAGATGAGACCTCCTATCGTCGCTGCCGCCTCTCGCAAACGGTCTCACGGGGCGGCGTCCCTTACCCGATGGTGATCTCCTAAGGAAGAGGAGGAGATGAGTGAAAGAGAAGAGAGAAGAAAGGTGGCCACTTACCTGTGGGCCTCATATTTTTTATTTTATTCTTGCTTACTAGGATGTTGCGTCAGCGAAATCATGTATCCATATTGTCATGAGATCTAATTTAACCTGGTTTTGTAATTTGGAGGGTTATGATTTTCGGCATTGCGGCCAAGGATACGATTTAAACTCGATAGAAAGATAAGGGATTAAGGTGGACTTATTCCTTCTTAGCTAGGATGGATAAGCACGGCTGAAACAAGTTTGGCCATCTCTAACTAGTTGGGCTTGACCGCTTCATTGCTCAGAAAAGGCCATCTTGTGGAGTATTTTGGTATTGAGTATTGAGTATTGACTAAGCCGGCTCGGCTCGAGTCGGCTCGTTAGCCAACCAGCGCTCGGCTCGGCTCGGTAGAGAGCCGAGCCAGGAGGTCGGCTCGGCTCGGCTCGTGAGCCGACTCGAGTCGGCTCGTTTAGCTCGCGAGTCACTTGAATACGGTGTAATTTATGTACAAATTATATTTTATTTTTTTAGTCTATTAAAAATGCACATATACGATTGAAAAAAAGTAAAAAGTGATATATTAAGTCCATAATTAACGTAATAACACTTGTTCATCGATAATTATTCATGCAAATGTAATGATGCAACTAGATTAGAAATATTACTATTATAATCCAAAGTATTAGATCCATATTGATCATCACAAAATCATAAAAATTATTAACTTATTGCCACATCAACAACAAAACGAGTAAAAGAATAGCAAAACAAGCAAAACATTAGGCCCTACTTTGTACATTACATCTGGCTCGTTAAGCTCACGAGTAGCTCGCAAACTGGCTCGAGCTGGCTCGTTATAGCTAACGAGCTAAACCCTTGGCTCAGCTCGTTAGCATTTCTCAACGAGCCGAACCGAGTCGAGCCGAGTCAACCACGAGCCGAGCGAGCTAGCGAGCCATGAGTATTTCGTCCAACCCTAACTAGTACCAAGTTTAAAGCTGTAAATGAACTGTTAGGTTTGAAACTATAGTTAGAGTTTAAGTTTCAGGCTATTATTCGATATCAGTAATTATACATTTATTTTATTAAAGAGAGTCTGAATCCTCCCCCATTTCTATTACAAGAAACGGAACAGAGTTCAGTAGTACATCAGTAGTTATACATAGCCATGAATATACACAGAAAAAACAATCCTCATAGTTCCATTTATTCAGTTTGCTCCAAATTTTATGGCATGCTAATGCTTCAGATCTCTTTCCCCGTGACACCTATCACCACGGCGCCGAATTGCCGATATCACAACCCGTAACCTTATGAATATTTTGCATTGCAATGCTTTTTTCGGATAAAGCGTGACGCGATGCAATCCCCAAGCCAATGAATTGTCAGTTTGTCACCGAGAATTCTTCCCGTTTCCTGGAAAATGCCACAGACCGCACGCCGAAGAAAAACAACCACCCCCACCGACCATTGCCTCTCCGGGAGGTGGCGCTGCGGTGCACGGCGAGAAAAGCGAGCACGCCCCACCACTGCCTGGTCGTGAACCGGTGATAGCGTGTTAACCAGCCTAGCCATCGCCGGAAGCAAAACCCGCGCGTGTTTCCTCTCCGGCCATCTCCAGGAGGCCAAGCGCGCGCGCAGCCGATCGATCCATCGATGAAGCGGAAGAGGCCAGCGCGGCGCGGCGGGGAGGAAGCGGCGGCGCCGCCGCCGGCGCTGAAGCGTGGTCCGTGGACGCCCGAGGAGGACGAGGTGCTGGCGCGGTTCGTGGCGCGGGAGGGGTGCGACCGGTGGCGCACGCTGCCGCGGCGCGCCGGCCTGCTGCGCTGCGGCAAGAGCTGCCGCCTCCGGTGGATGAACTACCTCCGGCCCGACATCAAGCGCAGCCCCATCGCCGACGACGAGGAGGATCTCATCCTCCGCCTCCATCGCCTCCTCGGCAACCGGTAAGCAATTCGTTTCTTTCATGCGCCTACGTGTGCATTTCGGCGATCGCTCGTGTGCAAGAACTGCCCTCCGGTGACCGTCCGTGCATGTACGCGTAGGTGGTCGCTGATCGCCGGGAGGCTGCCGGGGCGCACGGACAACGAGATCAAGAACTACTGGAACTCTCACCTCAGCAAGAAGCTCATCGCGCAGGGCATCGACCCGCGGACGCACAAGCCGCTGATGGCAGCCGCCGATCAGTCCAACGCCGCCGCCGCCGCCGCCACTTCTTATAAGACGGCGGTGCCGGCCAAGCCGCCGAGGATGGCACCGCCGTCGACAGCGCGACCATCCTCGCCGGCCGCTGGCATTGGGTGCAGCGACGGTGGCGGTGACTTCGCGGCGATGGTGAGCGTCGCCGATGCTGAGGGCTTCGCAGGATTTGGCGATCAGTTCTGTGCCGAGGATGCAGCTCGTGGTGGCTTCGACATGGGTTCCGCTTCCGCCATGGTGGGTGACGACGACTTCTCCTCGTTTCTGGATTCTCTGATCAACGACGAGCAGTTAGGCGATTTCTTCGTCATCGAGGGCAATGAGCACGAGCACGGCGATGGTGAGATTGGTCATGGAGACGTCATGGAATCCAAACAGTAATCTTTCGTTTATGGAATGGTTTACCCATTATCAATTGGTCAGTGAATAAATTGATCATGAGCAAACATGTAAGAACAGCTTCTCTGCTTAGTCACGACCACAGTGATGTGTATCAGTGTATGTGATGGAAGAACACCTATGTACGAATTAATGCCTGCACCTACTACTCATGTGTGCATTATTCGAGTGATCAATTTGAGCATTTGCAGCTCACAAACCTGCAGGTTTGTCTGCCTATATATGCACGTATGCGCAACTCATTAGTGTTACTATTTTGTTTGCCACACCTGTTCTTATTCCAGAACATACTGATACTGCCATTGATGTCATCCGAAATGTTTCAGCTGTTGTATGTGGATTCAGTAAAACACCTAACAGTCTAGCACTTCATTTTGTTCGAGAGTGCCAATCATACTAGGAGACGCATAATACACAATTTCAGGTAAAGCCTGCCATATACACTTATCCAGGACAGATTAACTAGCACTTAATTTCCGGTTTCCATGTATTCTGCACACTGACAGAGAGCGCATAAATACAGAGAGTAATGTCAGCTTGAAAGCAAATAACACATCCAAACTTAATTATGTATTATAACCTCTTACTAGCAACTGAATATCAGTAAGCAAGAACACTGCTCTGAACCTACGAACGTCAATCACAGCCAACAATAACTTCAAACTTCAACCAAAGTAGATAGGCAATATCATAAATGGCAATGCATCGCACAATTTAACAGCGAGGAAATGACCTTTGAATCAAGAAGTAGCGACAGCATTCGTGCATTCAGTGTGAGTACAACACTGCTTCTCTGCTCCCGAGCATGCAAATGCTTCAAATTGCAAGCTCCGTATGTATGTGACATTGTGTGTGTGGGAGTTGAGGAAGAAGGGTTAGGGACACTGGCACTGTGCTGGCGGTGGATGCTATATAGTAACGACGCTGTTCGTGCGCCGAGCGATCAGCCCGGCCGTCCTCCGAATGGACCGTCAGGTTGGACTGGACCATGAAATTCAGGCAACTTATTTCTCTCTTTATATCTGTACAGAAATGTGTTCTGTTCCATGTACGAAAAAACTATTTTGGTAAGTTGGATTGACCGGTAGCTACGAACTTACGGTTTGTGAACAAACGTTTTATTCAGTAGAACTTTCCCTTTATGCGATCTACTTAAATTCTCCATCATCAGCACCTAATTCAAGAGTTTCACATTAAAAAAAGGAGTCTTCAAAATTGTAAGAAGAATTTAGGGGCATATAGCAGTAGACTGCACATACGTCGTCCGGTAAGGACTTGTTGGATGGGCCGAAATTCCGGCCCATCCCGGAGAAGCCTTAAGGAGGTCGCGTATTTCTAATTTTCCGCTTTCAGTGCCAACCCATCTTGTCTACCGAGACGCTCACCGGAGATGGCCTTCGCCGTCGCGCCGCCGGTTGCGCTGCCTCCACCTTCTCCCGCGGCGGCATGGGGGAGGCGCCGCGCGAGGGAAACTTCTCCGCGGTTAGCCCTGGCGGCATCTACCAGAGACGGCGACCCTGCCCCGCCGACGTTCGAGCGGCTGCGGGAGCAACTCCTACAGCTCCACGCAGAAGCCGACCTCACCCAATCCAAAGGTATACGTATTCCGGCATCCCGTGGCTGTTATTCGGATCGGCTCTACTGGTTCAGTACTTAGGGAGTTATGGAATGATGAAAAACTTATCTGTTATATGCTCCAGACTTGTGATAGTGCCCAGATAATAAGGGCGATACCTAAATTACGTTATAATCCATGTCAAGTTAATTTGGACTGGAATTGAGTAGGATCTTATGGTGAAATGATGAGATTGTTTGTGTGTGTGCATGCGAATTGAGTGGATGGCCACTATGGTATCTGCAGCACTCAAATTTGTGGTTTGTTCTGTAGCAAATAGCGCGAGGGTAAGGCTTGTGCGGTTGACTGAGGCTGCTGAGAATCTTAAGAAAAGAGCTGCGGTCAGCATCCGAATGGGCAAAGAGAACGAGGCAGTGGATTTACTTGTGCAAAAGAAGAAGTTGACCAAAGCTCTTGAAAGCATAAAACAGCGCATTGAGGTGCTTGATAAGCTTTCCACGAAAATTAGTGAGGTACTGAGGCGATGGCATTTCTTTTTACTATGTACCATGTGCTATTTTTTCTTGCGAAAATGGATATATATATAGGTTGTGCCAAAAGCTCATGGTACCTAGCCACTGCCAAACCATTAATCAGCACTTACATGCCGTACTGTTGCTGTGCTAAATTGTTAATTGTGCTGATAGTGTCAAGTATGAAAAAATACAGATTCTCTTTCTTTATAGAATATATCTGATATCCCACATATACCACTCCCACTAAGGAACCAAATTTCAAATTTATATTCATCTATGCATTTGAACTGCTATGATGTAAATAATCCTATTATTTTTCTACTTTGTTTGATTCAGGCAATTTCGATGAAGCAGAACATGTTAATTGAACATGCATTGCATCCAGGGATGTCTAATGGCAAAGAATCCAATGACAACATAAGAGTTTTCTCTGGTAAAGTTGGTGATGACGCTAATGAGACTACTAGCTCTCCTGCGAAATCACTTGAGAAGGCATTTGATCTGAAACATGTGGTGCATTCAGGCATGACTGGCCAGTTGGAGCAAAGTGAACTTCAGACATCCGATAACTTCAGATTTTCCAGTGACCATGAATCACCAAACAGTATAACAAACCATTCTTCTTATGATGCTTTTCTAGAACATATTGGTTTTCAGCTGGACTCATTAGAATGTGAAATTGAACAATATATCAGTTCCCAACTAGCAGAACAGGTGGACATTCAGAAGCCAATAAATGGCAAGCGGCAAAAATTGTCTGACATATTGAAGCTTGTGATTGAAACTAGACAGAGGTGAGTCTTGGAGGAGGAAGAGGAACGAGGCGTATTCAAGGGGCATGATACTTTTTTAATCATACGATTATTGCATGGCTACTACATGCTTAAGCTTCATCACCACCCATTATTTCAGGATTGCAAAGATTGTGGATAATACAGCAACGGAGACTGGATCTGAGGACTTGAGGTCATAGCGAAGTATATAAAGCAATATATCGATGACATCAAACCCTGTTTCTTTCATTTGCAACTTGGTAAGTTGTGTGATTGTTTAGATTTCACTGCACATTGAATATTCAAATATCGATTGTTTATCCACTATTTCCTTGTATGAGACTATCTTATGATTCTTTAATATTGTATGTTTATTGTGTACCTGCCTCTCTGCTTGTATACCTAAATATCAATACAATCTGGAAACAAATATGCAAGAAATCCTGAAGCTGAAATTATGATTGAATTCATTCAACCAGCACATGGACTTTTACTTCTAATTATGATACATAGTACTTTGAATAGTGACGCTATTTAATAGGTTACCCACACATGTGCATCCTTAAATTTCTGTTTAACAAAGTATAAGACGGCAACTATCACTATGATATCAGATATTCATATGCATCATGCAAATCATACTTATAATTTTCCAATAATGTCCGCAAGAATGATCTTTCCGCACTTTGCAAGGCCAAGCTGATCAAACTGGTCTGAGATCATTGCAATGTCTTTGTCATCAATCTTTCCTATCTCTTTGAGTTTGTAGATCAGAAAGTCCGATTTGCTGTGGCAGAAGAAGAAAAAGACCACAAATTTAGAAGGACTAAATAACTGTGTTGAATACATAAGGTCACACTGTAACGCAACATTATAAATTACTTTTGGATTAATACAATAAGGAAAAAAACAAAAGGTTGCGAAAGTAAATTTCATGAAGGGCCATGAGGTGTTAATTTTCATGGTGTCACCTGCATCACAGGCATGTGACCTTGCCCTAATGCCCTGTCTATATGTTTATTTGAGCAACTTAATTATGTTTCTTTATCTAACATTTTTCAAAGTTCAAACAAAACTATACTCTGGGCCTAGTTTCATCACTAACAAAGAAAATTGCTCTTACATTTTGGTAATTAAGCTCTTGGTATTCTTGTTGCAAAACATTAAAACGTACTTGTTAAACAAAAAACTGTGCAATACCTTACAGAAGCATCATGATCTAGGTCTGCAGCCAGTGGCTCATTGTCCATTTTCTTCTTGAGGATCCATTTTGTAGTTCTTCGGTTCCTTCTATCCATCCTTAGATCTGTTAGGAACAGGAAGGCCTTGGCAACTGCCAAAGTGCTCACTAACAAACACATGGTTGCAGAGAGCCTTCCTGCTGGTGTTGAGAAGCTATAATCCCCATATCCAACTGTTGTCACAGAAATGACTGATAAATAGAAGCTATCAATCCAATTTAGACCCTCCACCTCATGCACTATGATTGTACAAATTGAGATAGTGCCTGCGACAACCCCTAACGCAAGTAGCACTTTCATCCTCCCTCTTGACCTTTTCTTTTCAGCATCAATCATATAGGTGTCAAATACCTTATTAAGCTTGTTATCATCCATTGTGCTAAGTAAGACTGTTCTCTGCTTGTCAAGTATGTTTGTCAACAGCTCATTTAGCACAATGTCAACAAAGCGAACACCGATTAGTAGAAACAAGCATGTGAACACCTTTGTGAAAGTGGTGCAAGGGACTATGTCACCATATCCTATGGTGCACAAGCTTATGATGGTGAAGTAAAGGCCATCCACTAACTTCAGCGTGGATCTCCCCTTGAAGCCTTCGACATTTGTGATGTATACAAGAACTCCTATTGAGATGTAAAAGATGACGCTAACAATAGCCTGCCTTGCAAATGACGGTACGTGTTGTGCAGCATGGCTTTGGTCATCGAACTCATCCGCACAGGGAGTTTCTTTGATTGATGTGAACATAGAAGGAGAAGAATGCACCCGCTGGAAAGTTTGTGTGGTAACTATATTGGCATTTCTGCTAGTAGGTAACGAATGATTGGGAGTATTGGGGTTACCTTTGCTATTTGTACTTGGGTGAGAGGAAGTTACGCACCTGTTTGGGACATCAGAGGATTTTCTTCTGTCTTGCCTTGAAGAGTATATTTGATCACAGTGGACTAAAGGCAGAAGGTGCTCTTCCATGGAAGACATGTTAGATCTTGGATTCAACAGCTTACAGCTTGCAGTTCTCATGCTGTATCCATCAATTTATATCCATGGCAGTTCTGCTGTGATCTTGGTGATGGAATCAGTAACCATGAGATGGTCAATCAAGGATGTACACTTCCCTGCTCTCTCTGGGATGAAAGGAGTGTATCAAATCTCAAAACATATCTTTCTTATTTATTGCAACATTTATATCATGTAGTTTCCAGTATCTTGCATAGTAGCTGATACAAGAGGTAATTGATGAAAGGGAAGGAAAAGACAGGCATATTCTCTCTTTCGATGTCTGAAACAGCATTGCTAGATCTATATCCTGATTAAATTGGATTTACTATGCTGTCAATGCTCACTTGTAACTATTCATTTCACATATGCTATCCACATCAGTATGTTGGCTAAAGGCGTTATCGTCGTAGTTACTTGCGTCGTGGCAGGGAAAATCTTGCACCGACCCACTATTCGTGCACATGCACTAGTAGGTGTCCCGAATTAAATCTGATGTTACATTTTATGTTGCAGGTATCAAGATTGACAATGGCTTATTAGCATTCTGATTTTGCAAGTTGGCCTTCCCTTCTCTGGGATGATCCATTGGCATCAAGGCAATGCCATATACTGCAGGGCTCTGTTCTACAACTTGGGGATTACCCATTTCTGTATGGGAACATGTCAGTTTCTTGCGGCATGAGATCTTATTGCCGGTGAAGGAGGTAAATACTATGCGACTGTAAGCTTCTCAAGCTGTGGATCCTTGTTTCCGTGCCATCTATGTATCTTCGAGCTGTCTTTATCTGACGGATCTTGAGTGAAGTAGCTTTGTCCCTGATGATCAGTCTCTGCGTGATACGTCTGAAGAAAAGGCTGTGCAGATGAAAACTAAGGCCTTGTCTGGAATTTAACCGCGGACTGAAGAATTTCAGAGTCCCGGGCAAGCAAGCATTCTTCAGGCTTCCAGCTTCCTGGCATAAATGTTGATGAATATGTCGCCATGAATATCTATTAGCCCCTATCAAACTTATCTAGCTTGATCATCTATCCGTGTGATCGACGGAGTCCTGAAATTTGTTACTGAAGCAGAGGCTGTATCGCCAGATCTTCACGTTGTTTGCTTGACCGGCAGTCCGGCATTGCATCTGATTGGATCATTGGAACTTGCTAGACCATAGTTTGATCAGATCAGATCAGACACCATGGAAACGGTCCACCACCTTCGTGTGGATTGCAGATACACGAGAAAAAACGATCTACTACCTTCTTGTGAATTGTAGATATACGAGAAAAATATAAAGCATGATATCAACGTGGATAGCTCATGAGAAACTTAGATGGCATAGGTGGCCTGCATCTATGTCAGTATATGTCTGGTGAACAACGCTAGCAACCACCAGAGGTCTACCAAGAAAAAAGTCCACTCGCTCATCCTCCTAATGTTTTGGGAGGTATGAAAAGAAAGGAATCGAAGAGTTCTTCGACATAAAAAGCTCCCTCTAATAGTGCTTGTTGGAGAAACGAGAATCGAGGTCATGTTCCTTCGGAGATCTGGTACACTCTGGGCCTGTAAGATTGTTCATACATACACAAAATTTATTGTCTGTTAGAAACCATCGAAGTGGTAGGTGACCCGCGGTGTCAGGTAGGAACCGGGATTCGGTTCCTCCGGGGCCCTGGCACCCCACGCAACACAAGGTTAACACCTTCAAGGTACTAAGAAAAGTGTGAAGACATATGAAATCTACATCTTCAAGGTACCGAAATAAGTATATCTCGATGACAGCACTCTTCGAGGTTATGTTCACCCTAAACTCCTTCGTCAGCGACATTTTCGAGAAGTTCGCTAGAATTAACAAAACAGCTCATTAAGCAGTAGGGTAGCGTGCGGGGCCTTGGGGGTACCTGCGGGGCCTAGGCACGAATTTAGCACCAAGCACGAACCGTGCCTCGGGACTACGGTTCTCTGACAGAAATGGCAGTCCGGGGCATAGGTCCGACCTTCAGGCAAGACTAGATAGTGTTATCATCATGTTGAAAGGCAAGCCTAGCTACACCTGTTGTATGGGCTAGACCTGGAAACCATATCAGCGGTGCTCATTGCCCTGAGTTGGATGGAGATCTTCACCCGGCCGGCTATGCAGGGTGATGGGCCCCAACGATGGGATGGCAAGCGGTGGCATTAAGCTGCAACGGAGCTATGCCCAAACGGCGAGAATTCAAGCTTACAACTCAGTTGTATGCAAGAAGGAAATGGCAAGCTATTGAGTAGCCAAGCTAGATGCGTCACCCAAAGGAATAGTGCTAGGACAACATGCCATGTGCGACGAGCGACACTTGGTGTGGTTGCATGGCGTTATTAAGGGCGGACAATCCCCCATGCTTTGTCTGGGTCCACCAAGCTCAGCCTTGCGACATGTGACACCATAAGCTTGTTCCAGTTGTCTCGGGTCCTATGCTCAGCTTCCCGGAGCACAAGCATAGGCCCCGATCAACAACGACGAATACACTCAGACTGATGTGACAGGGAAACAACTACAAGACTAAGCATAGACATGTTCTCATGTAAAATGTAATTGCAGGCTCCCTTCCGAGTATGAAAGGAGGAGTTGTGCAACTTAGTAGTGGTGGGATGGAGGCTCACACAAGTCTCATATCTGATTGTACCAAGTTCCTAGATAATCCACACACACAGGAGTAGAGTATTACACATCCGGACGCCCGAACCTGTATACTTGCTTTGTGTATACTTGCTTTGTGTTTTCGCACTTGTCATCATATCGCACGAGCTCGACTCGCCCCCTCGCCGAATCTTCAAAGGAGAAGTCTTCACTTTCTCGTTGTTGGGGATCTCATCTCCGACAGTGTTCGTGATGAAATTAAGGATGAAACCAAGACCTGGGCTTTAGCAGGAGCAAAACGTCTCTTGGAACTCATGCCTTAGTTTTTTCTTTTACAGTTTTATTTTACATATGTATAAAAGTTTATATTTCTACTATTCTATTTAATAAAATTGACATGTCTAATGTCGATTTTTACCATCCCTTAACTTTACGTCAAGTTTATTTGACATCCTTAATTCTCAATGCTAGAAAATCTTGATCCCTCAAGTGTTGAAAACCATGCAACTTAGAATTCCATGGCAGTGGTTTTCGCTTACACAACAGATTCTGGGCCCACTTGTCGGAACGCTGATTCACCCAGAGAGGACGATGGCTAATACTGTTCCTCTCCTCTTCGAGACGAGAGCAGATAAAGGCCTGCTCCACTCCTCTTATCATCACCATCACCGCTGTCGTGGTCGCTTCACGCACCTGACGACCTCCGCCATCATCCTGGGTCCCGACAGGAGCCTCATCAGCAGCAGGCCACGCGACTACAAGCTCCCCTTCAACCTAGCTGCCCCCCATCGCGCCGCCCGGCCAGCTCTACCAGCCGTTCCACCCTTCACCGTCGTCGCTCCCAGACAAGTATAAGACCTTCGACCTCACCCAGCGGCTTGCCATGTTGCGGGATCGCCTCGAGCTGTGACACGAGTACGTACCGCTCGTCTCCACGCTGTCCAGGGAGGGGTTCACGCCGCCGTCGATCGAGGAGACCACGGGGATCTCCGGCGTCGAGCAGAACCGCGCGTCGTCGTTACCACCCTGGTCCGCGACTCGCTCGTCTCCGAGGACTTCCCCGACGAGCTCCTCCCTCACTTCGACTCCTACGACGGGCCGGAGCTGCTCTACGAGCTCCGGTTCCTCAGCGCCAGGCAACGCACCGACAACGCGGCGAGGCATGTCATCGACCGCCGCCTCGAACCCTGTGGGGTGCGCGAGCTTGCCCGCTCCATGAAGGACTTCCCGCGCCGCCGCAGCAACGAGGGGTGGGAGGCCTTCATGCGGAACAACCCCGGCGACTGCCTCGCCTTCGCTCCAGAGACGACGGGTGGGAGCCACCGACTGGCGGGTCCAAGGCCCGGCTAGCCTGGGCCACTGCCCGGGCTCATCCATTCCTTGTAACTGGGCCAGGTCATATATGGGCTGTAACTTCTGGCTGAAACGAGGCAGGCACCGGAAGGAAGACGGCGCAGCAGACGGCAGGGCGGCGCTTGCGTCGGTAGCAGCAGCAGGGACGGCGGCGGCAGGCGACCGAATCGGCGCGCCGACGGGAGCAGGCCGTGGGGCGACGCTTGCGTCGCGTCCGGCGGGGCGGCATGCGGGGCGACGCCACGGCGGCATCAGGCAGGCGAGGCGGCGGCAGCAGGCGGGCCGCGATGGCATCGGGAGACGTACATCAGGCGAGCGTCGCGGCATCAGGCGGGCGCCGTGGCGGCATCAGGATTCAGGCGGGCGCTGCGGCGGCAGTAGGAGGGTGGGGCGGCACTGTTAACCGAAGATATTTGCTTTGCTGTCAGTAGTTAGTATTGATGCAAGTAAACCTTTTCTTAGAGTTAAATGAGCTTCAATATCTCATTCAGTATCTCTGTCTTTAAGATAGATGTGCATTTTTTTATAACATCGTGGTTTGAATTAGTTACTTTACTGGTTTTCAGTTGACGCTCCACTCTCTGCTGCAAATGTCAATACAAACAACAGTCTTTTGGATCTCTTTTCAAAGTGAAAATGGTACTGTGTTATCGGTGCAAAAACATGAGCCTAAATGTTTATGTGTTATATCATCAATGACAAGGACAAAATATGGATCTGAAAGTGATGGTTACAATTTATTTAACCAATTTGATGTTGTTCAAAAATTTTCGGATCATTACTATGCAAAGAATTCACCAGAGAAGGTAAGCTGTGCCGTTTTATGAATTCTATTTCTATCACTAGATCCAACTGTGAATTAATTTCTTATCTTTATCCGTGACCACTGACTAGACCTCCAAAGATTGGGTGAAGACAATCCAAAATAATTGGTTCAATCATTTGATGATTTGTTACGTTGAGCTTTCGACGGTTTCAAGACTCGAAAGATATAACTGTCTCGTGCCGTACTTAAGATATGTTTATTGAACATACTAAAACTTTATTTATAATATGTGATTGATATGTTTAAGTTATATTTTATTGAACAATGACTTCGAGTCTAAAACTTTATTTATAATATGTGATTGATATGTTTGTATAATTGTTATTATCGATTAATTTATTCGTGATTCGTCCAGGCTATTAAAAATTGTTGGGTCCGTCAAGACGATGCAGACGAGCGCAACTATGGCCTGGACAGCGACCTCCCAGGGGTATGATAAGGGAATAACTCTACCTGCTTAATTTGTTTTCTCGTTGGATTCTCCTTTGCTTTAGCTAGTTCTGTTCTGCATGGTCAAGTGTTCCAGTTCCTGGTCATGCGCTAGAGTCGGCTGACGCGCGCTGCGTTCGCGTGGAGCCATGGTGTCGTTCCCTGTGTATGTTCTTTCTCTCGCATTGCGTTTTGTCGAACAACTATAGGGTTGCCGCTAACAGGGTACTCCTCGGGCCGAGGAAGATGACGGCGGGGCCGGCGGCAAGCAGCAGGAGAGCGAGGCCGAGCAACGCGCCGGGGGTGCAGGAGTCAGTCACCACCGACAGCACCTCTAGCTCCTCCACCTTGGACAACAGCCCGAACCGCTCCACCGCCGACAGCAACAACCCGGAGCGCTCCGCCGCCGACAGTCGGCCGGCCTTCTTCGCCTTTGTTAGCAGCCGCAGCTTCTCCACATTCGTCAGCAGCTTCACCGGCGTGCCACAGCAGCAGTTAGGGATGAAAACAGATCGGAAACTGTCAGAAACGTTATACCATACTTATTTTTATATTTTGTTCGCCGGATACGAAAACAGAATCGAATACTACGAATTGGAATGAATCTAACGAAAATTGATCGAATATAAAAACTTCTCAAACTAAACTTTATAAGACAACAACGAAGATAGCTTAATATTTTCTCAAAATATATCAACATTTGTAAAAAAATTTAGAACAGCGAACCTTTTCTTAAAAAGGAAAAACTTAAAAACCTAATCCTAAAAACCCTACGGTTAGTTTTTCGGGGCTTGTGGTTGTATTTTTGAGGATATTATCCGACTGATTCCAAAATCTGACGGGTAATTCTTCTACCGTATTCGTTTCCGTTTTTGAAAATAATTACCCGTTTTTATTTTCATATCTAATATTATCCAAAAATTATCCGACCAACAGATACTTTTTGAATCCGAATTTCTGAACGGAAACTGGATACTATCCAAACCGTTTTCATCCCTATCGGCAGCAGGAGGCGGCGGCCGTGCACGCACCGTGCCTGACAAATGAGCCCGAACATCTATCGCAAAAACAGAGAAAATGGAGTCTATACTGTCATAGAATCTAAGTTAAACGGTTTTAAAAAATTGAAGGATTTGCTATTAAGGATTAGAGATGATAAACAAACTTGACGTAAGTGACGGCAGGTGGACTTATTCCTTAAAATAAAAAAGTTTAATCAGATGTGCAGGGCAGAGCAGACGAAATCTACACGCCGTCGTGCAGTGCACCGCAACAAAGCGCAGACGCGGGCGGCACGGCCTGGTTGAACGGCTGGCCCGAAATCCCGAGCTTACACGTTGCACTGTCGCAGTGGGCTTGCGTGCTAGGCCTTGGTCTCGGCTGGCCGCGCGGTGGGCCTGGCCTCGGAGGAAGCAACAAGCAAGCCATCAAGGAATTTTTGGCATTTATAATTTTATATTTTTAAAGATTTACAAAAATAATTTTTGGATTTGAAAATTTGTAAAACTAGTCTCTTCCCGCCCTCTAGGAGGGCGGGATTCAACGCCTTCCGGAGGACGTTTTATCCGACGTGGCAGATGGGCGTTGGGTGCGCCGCGCGCGCATGTAATTTTACATTTTACCCCTTCCCATCCTTACGAAGAGCGTTTTTCACTGTTCATTTTACTGTTCACACTGTTCACTGCACTGTTCATCACTGTTCGCTACTGTTCACTATTCACTATTTATTACTGTTCACTGCACAGTGAAAAAACGCCCTTTGTAAGGGCGGAAAAGGGCCAAAATACAAAATTACACGCGCACGAGACGGCACCCAACGGCCGTCTGTCACGTCGGATAAAACGCCCTCGGGAGGGCGTTTTAAATCCCGCCCTCCCGAGAGCGGGAAGGAACTAGTTTTGCAAATTTTTGAATCCGAAAATATTTTTATAAATCTTTAAAAATTAAAATTATAAATGCTAAAAATTCAGCGATTAAGTTGGTATAACTGACGGGAAAAAAGAAAGAAAAGGAGGAGGTGCCCGGTCGGCAGCGTCTCACCGGTGGCGATGCCCTGCTGTCACATGTTACCTGTGAGTTCTTGTGACCGAGAAGTTTGGGAATGTTTTTTTAAGAAACAATACGATTTTAACGAAAAATTAAAAATTATAGATCGACCAAATGAAATCGTAAATTTAACATCGAACGGACTCAATATAATTAAGCTATAAATATGACATATCATATAGTTTGAACTATGGTTGTTGGAGAGTGTCATTGGTCCAAAAAATAATAGAAGTGCAGGCATGCATTTGCATGCAGGATGGCCTTTCGAACATTGTGTGTTTGATAGGTCTCTTGCAAACAGGCTGCACAGTAGTTCATACACACATCATAAAACACTGAAAAAAATTATACTGCCATGTCAAACAACCGCTATTTGACCGTATCAAATTTTGTTTATTTGACAGGATGTTAAACTTATGTCATCTGGTCAAACTAATTTTCTAAATTTTCATTAAAATCGTATTATTTCTAAAAAATCGAAGTTTGGAGCATGTCGTGTCCTGAGACATTTGGAAGTGATTGCTTCGGTGTTGGATCCGAATCCAAGGGTTCAAGTTTATCTAGGTACTAACGATCTAACATAGATATAGGGTTGAAAGCGGGGGCGGGAAAATCCCGTACCGACCGACACCGTGTACTGAAAATCCCGACCGAATACCAGATTCGCGAGAAAAACGGGAACGGGAAAAAATACGGGAAACGGGAAACGGGAAACCGGAACGGGAACGGTTCGGGGTTTTCCCGATCGTATTCGCGGTTCCGGTTTATACGGGAAAATTCCCGCGGGAATTCCCGTTTTAGTGCACCATGTAAACGAATTTCGGCCCGCCCAATTAAATTTTGGCCCAACAAGCAAACCCTAATTCAATTGTGAGAGAGAGACCCTAGAGAGGAGAGGACTTCCGGTTCGGTTCCACACCCCACCCCGAGTTCTGCTTGACGCCGCCGCAATCCCTAGCCGAGCCGCAATCCCTAGCCGCAACCCTAGGGTTTGCAACACCACGACGGCGAGCCCCGGCCGGCAGCGCGCTCGCCCCGTCCGCGTCTGCCTCTCCAGCCGTCGGTCGTAGGCGGAGCACCGTGTCGTGGGCGGGGCGGAGCGGGGTGTCGCGCTCGCCGCACCACCCACGACGGCGAGCCCCGCCGCCGCGCGCTCGCTCGCTCGGCTCCGCTTTGGCTGCCCGTCCGCGTCTGCCTCTCCAGTGCCGGCCGTACGTACGTCCGCAACGGCGGAGCACCGCGTCGTGGGCGGGCGGAGCGGGGCGTTGCGCTCGCCGGCACCACCCACGACGGCGAGCCCGCCAGCCGCGCGCTCGCTCGCTCTCGGCTCCGCTTTGGCTGCCCCGTCCGCGTCTGCCTCTCCCGCCGCGGCGTACGTCGCCGCGCAACGGCGGAGCACCGCGTCGTGGGCAAGATGAAGCCGTCAACTGAGCAAGAGCAAGCTTCTGGATCAGCCTCATCCGCCTCCAAACGCCGCCTCTTCGTAGAACCAACCCCACCGGTGAACAGCAGCACTCTTGAGCCTTTTCCACCGGCAGGTATAATTAGTGTTGTATCCTTGTGCATAACTTATTAAACATCCCTAGTGTTTCAAGATGCCATAATAGACTCGTGACAGTATGGCATAATAGACCCTAGGGTTACTTACATGCTTGATAGACTCGTGACAGTATGGCATGGATGATGATGGATATTGCAGTGAATGTACTTTTCTTTTGGAAAAAGAAAGAGATTGTCTAGAGGGTCTGATCATTTCTCATAAACTATACTTGACTAAGGTGTTTTAAGTGCTATGTTTTAAGTAATCACACTTTTTTAGGTGTAAATGTTTTCTATGACCCTAGATTTATATGTACATCATCTATTTGACTAAGGTGTTTGTAATACTTGTACAAAATAGCATGTGGTACTTTTAAAAGTAAACATACATCATAGTCATAAAAAAACACACACATTACATGGCATGGATATTCATTCTGTTATTATGAATTTTATGACTTAACAAATATTGCCTTGGCAATTGGCAGGTTCTAAAAGGTCAAGGCAAAGCCCTAATGCATGTCTGTCTATATCATCTGCAAATGCAACTCCTACATCTAGTCCAAGGGAAGCAACTGACGTAGGTTCTTTGCCAAGTCAAGGTGACAATAGGTCAGGAGGTGATGGTGGCAGTGGTTCAAATGTTGATGTTCACAGTGGTTCAGGTGATGTCGCTGCTCCAAGTGTTAGAGATGTTGTGGCAAGTGATATAGGTGTTGTTGGTGCTGCTGCAAGTGATGAGCCTGTGCAACAGAGAGATGACCCCAGTGGAAGGAGGAAGAAGTGCACGTCTGATGTGTGGCAGCACTTCACCAAGAAAAGTCTTGTCATTGAGGACAATGGGAAGACATATGTTCAGAAGTGGGCTCATTGCAATTGGGCAAGATGCAATTACAAGGGTAGATGTGAGAGCAACTACGGGACAACTGGATTTTGGAGCCATCTGAGGGTTACACATGGTGTAGTGAAGGGCCAGCAGCAGCTCAAGGTAGAAAAGGATGATACAGGTAAACCCATCACTACTGTGGTACCTTATAAATATGATGAAGACGCTAGCTTGAGAAAGTTTTACTTGGCAATAGTCATGCATGAGTACCCATTTAATATATCTGAGCATGAGTACTTTGTTGAGTTCATCAAATCCTTGCGTCCTAGCTTTCCAATCAGATCTCGGGTTACCATTAGGAATGAAATTTTAAGTATGTTCTTAGCTGAAAAGGAGAGGTTGTATGCCTACTTCAAAACTATATCTTGCCGGTTTAGTGCCACCATGGACATGTGGACTTCAAATCAGAATAAGTCATACATGTGTGTCACTGTGCATTGGATAGATGACAATTGGTCTATCCAGAAAAGGATTGTGAACTTTGTGCATGTAGAGGGCCATCATACTGGTAGAAAGTTGTCTGAGACATTTACTGAACTTATGGTAAAGTGGTATATTGACAAGAGATTGTTTGCTCTAACCCTAGACAATGCATCAGCAAATGAAGTAGCAGTCAAAGACATCATCTCTGATCTAAGGGCCAGTGCTAGTGCAACATCTTTGATATGTGATGGACTATTCTTCCATGTGAGGTGTGCTTGTCACATACTCAACCTAGTTGCTAGGGATGGTTTGAGTGTAATCGCACCCACAATTGAGAATGTCAGACAACTAGTTCTTGCTGTCAAAGGTTCTCCATTGCAATGGGAGGAGCTTATGAAGCGTGCAACTGAGTGTGGACTGGAAACGAACAAGGGTCTTTCACTTGACGTGTCAACCAGATGGAATTCCACATACTTGATGCTTCGGGATGCATTGTACTACAAGAATGCATTCATGAGGCTAAAATCATCAGATCGCCGTAGGTATGAAAAAATCACTCCTTCTCCTAATGAATGGGACATGGCATTTAAATTGTTCCAATGCTTGAAGAAATTCTATGATCTCACTGAACAGCTGTCTGGTACTTTATATCCCACTGCAAATCTATTCTATAGAGGGTTTTGTGAGATAAAGATTTTACTAGATGATTGGATTGTTTGTCATGATACCACTATTAGTGCAATGGCTAGTTCTATGAGTAAGAAGTTTGAAAAATATTGGAAGAAATCATCTACTACACTTGCTGTTGCCTGTTTTCTAGATCCTAGATATAAGAAAAGGCTTATAGAGTTCTACATGAGAAAATTCCATGGCATCTCATTTCAAATTCATGTTGATGAACTTGTTGATGTTATCAAGTCATTGTACCAGTTCTATGTCACTACTATACCTTCATCTTCGAGGTCTAAAAGTGGGTCAAATGATGATAAGCATATAGATACAGCTGATCTGTTAGTGGACAATGGAGATGATGAACTAGAGAACTACTTATATGAGTCTAGTGTACATGATGGTGATGATATGACATGCTCCCGACCGTTCCCGACCGTTTTCCGTTGTCCCGTGTTACCGAATTCGTATTCCCGTCCGCGTTTCCCGTTTCCGTTTCCGATCCCGCTAAAAAATACGGAAACGGGAATGGTTAGGGTCTTTTCCCGACCGTTCCCGACCGTTTTCATCCCTACATAGATAGTCAATTCAGTATATCCTCCTCCCACGGCGACGCGATTTCTTCGACTACCCATGACCCCCTACACCTTGTCTCACGTCTCTCTGGTACGTAGTGAAATGTTCGTTCGGATTCATAAACTGCCAATCGTTGTTCAGTTTTGTTAATTACACTAGGTTTCGTGCGTTCCTGTATTATATTATTCCTATTCTGTATGATTGAGTATCGCTTGTGTGTGCGCGTCTCTATGTAGAAGAAACTAAGGGCTAAACGATAGACACGAGAACATGGCATAACCGTATCAATGTTTTAAAATTGCCGGGTGTGCAGAGCTCAACGGCAGCTTGTAGCATGTGACGTGCGTTCGTGTTCGTGTTCCCAACTAAAAACTTTCTAACCACCATCGATAACGCCACTTGCACAGCCGCGTCAACAGACACAGCTACTCACGCTCTCTTCTAGAAGAAGATAGCATCAGCGGGAGTGCCCAGAATTACTAATAAGAAACAGCTCTTCCCGGCCCAATCCCACAAACTGCGATGCCCCGCATTTCGGCGATCAATGGCGAGTCAAACCGCAGGATCGCGGCACGCAAACCGTACGATTCAGCTCATTTTTAATCAGAGATAGTACCCCATGAGATTGGATTTGATTTTGCGGTCGATGCGTGATATCCTGTCCTTAACTTAATTTGCTGCGAGGATTATCAAACAAACCCATGCGGTATAACAGCTCCATCATCAAGCACTTTACAGCAAATAGGATGATTAAATGTCCATATCAATTTAAGTACACTTACGTTTCGACAGTCGACGAATCAGCCTATCTTTATCGAGCACGTGCCTTTTTGAGCTTAAGAGATCAGATTCAATCCATTCCATTATCCATACATATCATATTGTCCTATTAATTTTAACTCTACCTAGGTTTTTTGAATGGCTTATTAGTGATGATATACACATGTCATGTGTGAAAGCTCAGCAGAAATGTAATGTTTATATAGGTCAATCGATCTTACCTACATACGGACTACATAGTAATTACTTTATTTAGAGAGAGAGAGATTGGGCAATTTTGGAGCATGGTAAAGATCTAGTTGCATGTCCACATGGATGGTTAGTACCGTACTTTAGTTTAATCATCATATCAAGTTGACCTCCGTTCTGGCGACGCCTTGGAAGCGAAGCATGAGCCTTGGCGACCAAGAATCATATCTGCTTGATACTCTGATACTCAGATCAAAAACAGAGGGGGGAAAGAATATGATGAAGTCCATGAGTATAAAAACTAACAGGAGGTTTGACCAATTAAAAGGCCTGTTGTGACTAATTATTATAAGCAAGCACCTTGGATGCCAAGAAAAAAGGGGAAGGATGCCTGCCTGCCTAACGGAACAGAAGGCGACGTCTGACTTGATGGCTCCATGACTGTAGTGCAACGGCGCATAATATAAAAGAGAAAAGGTGTATAATGTACGACATTGATTACGTACTCTCCAATCTCTCTATGACTTTGCGCTCCATGGTTTTCTTGGAGCCCATAATATGCATTATGGTCATGTTTGGCATGTGCGTGATAGCTAAGCGAAAAAAACAATACTAATATTGGCCGTTAATGGATCTTAGCTAGTACAAATTAAAGGGAGAAAAGAGGTGTAAAATATGAATAAAATGTTTCACCCTAATAACTCTAATCTATCAGCAGCTCCAACTCCAATAATTTTTAAAACTAGAAAAACCTAGTTTAAACAACTTGGAGCTGTAGTCCCTATATATAGAAAACATTCTGTTGTTTTCAATGGCTGAAAAGGTAACTAGTTCGTTCTAATAAATAATTAAGTAAATTACGTTCACAGTATACAAACTTGCAAAGTGAGTGAAAATAGTTACAATAACTTACAAATTACAAATTGCTCATTTTCGTATAATAACTTGGGCAGCTCATGCGGTCCTGGTCCAAACAATCCATAAACAGACGATCTGATGTGACGCAGCACCCGGAGAACACCCATGCACTTAACAGTTGTGTTGAAAAAAAAACTACGGCTGGTAGTGCTCCAAGATGGACTTTTTCCTCTGAGTTGCTAGCAGCCTACAAAACATTTGTGACATAATTATCATTGTTGGTGGCTATGTTTTGCAAAACTAAGATTGAGCTAGAGTTTATAATATTGTACCATAGAGGTAAATTGTTTGTTAAATTAGAGCAATAAAGTAGATATCAAAAGTTTGTAATAAAGACATTGTGTTCTCACAGTAACACACTGGCTCTGGTTTCAAGCCCAACTATTAGTATATGATGTGGATAAATATGTCATTTAACTTGTATGCAAAAATTTGAAGTCACACGATCATGTAAATATTTACCAACTTTGGGTGAAGATTACGATTTATTGATAGGTATTTCTTTTTTTGTTGATGTGCTATGAACTTGTTTTCTCATCGTATTTTTGTTGCTTAATTCATATTTGGTTCAATTTATAGAAAAAACTTTGTAATAAGAAGTTGTAGGAGGTAAATACCGAATTATTATTCATTATATTAAAAACATTGAAAAATGAATGAAATAATATTAATTCCTGTTTATATCCCTCTCAAAACGATATCTCAACTATAAAAATAAATGCTTTTGCATACTAGCTAGCTATGCTACGTGTCACGTATTACATGGTGCCACCATCCGCGCAGGAAACCGCGTGGTGTGGAGGCAGGCAGAAGCAGAACGCCACGCTCGTGTTTGTTCCCCGCACTCCAGCGCACGGCGCGCGCGGCGCACGTGCGTGTTTGAACTCCAAGCAGGTCGCGGATCATGATCAGGGCGCCGAGACACCAAACCGAACAAGCGAGTTAATTTACTTTTGATCGATCGACTACCAATCGAAGTTGTCGTTTTCCAACTCATTTGAAATGCCAGTGTGTTCACACATAAAAGAGGATGCACTAATATATATTGTTCTTTTCGGTCAATAATACTTATATATACCTTAAAAATTAACTTTAACCATTTTTTATTAATATATATATATATATATATAATATCAATAATTTTAAAGATTAATCTATACATATGATTTTATATTTTTAAGATAAATATTTTAGATGTTATTTATAGTCAAAGTTTAAACGTTACCTAGTTTAAAATGACAAGTATTCACTAGTACAGAATGTCTAATAGGTGGCGGTTCGGAACCCTCAATAGGTGTCGGTTTCGTACCCGACACCTATTAGTCGGCACCAATGACTGCCGGTTCTTCACCCGGACACCTATTAGGCTTAATAGGTGCCGGTTTTGTATTGAGAACCGACACCTATTCGGCCTAATAAGTGCGGCTACGATTAAAAACCGGCATCTATTGTGACTAATATGCCGGTTCTCAATACAAAACCGGTACTTATTATGACTAATAGGTGCCGGTTCTAACTTCGAACCGACACGTATTAGTCGTAATAGGTGCCGGTTTTTGTTTGAGACCGAGACCTATTGATCGTAATAGGTGTCGGTTTTTGTTGAGACCGATACCTATTGGTCTAATAGGTGCCGGTTTTTGTTAAAAACCGTACGTATTTTCCTGAACATACAAAAAGAATTATATTTAGCATAAACATTCCTCCATACAACCATCCAACATTTGCAATGGTTCATACATCAGATCTGACAATATCCACAGCTCATACAAAAACCACACGGTCAAAAGGATCAATCAGATATATCCACAGCTCATACAATCCACAGCTCATATACAAAAACCACAGTTCATACACAGATCAGCTCACTGCTTTGTTATAGTCACTGCTCAAAAACATCCCAAATGAATCAAAATTGTGTAGCACATCAAAGCTAAGTATGAAATGGCAATACTTCTTGCCTACTGTATAATATATACAGTTAACACTAATGAACTCCAGGATCTGGTAACACTTAACAACAAAGCCACTAGTCAAGATTTTCTAATAAAGGATTTAAACCAAGTTTATTAGTCAAGGTTACCAGGGTTCGATCCCAGTCATCACCTTGAAGAACCTGCAAAAGGTAAACACGAATTATTAGGAAATAAATCATCAAATATTCTCTAAAAAAACTTACTAGGACAATAAATATTCTGTCTAATTCGTTGAGATTCAGTAAACCACTTAATCATTTAGATTCAACGAGATTCTTGTCTGCTTCCAGTACACTTAGATTCTGTATTGCATTGCAATTAATCATTTCATTTCTTAATTTCTTGTAACTATGTCTTTTTTTGGCATGGTTCCAGTGAAAGTTCTTGAATATTTGGGTTCGAACACGAATTATTAGGAAATAAATCATCAAATATTCTCTAAAAAACTTACTAGGACAATAAATAGTCTACTGATCAACAGGTGCCAGCAACTACCCAATGCATTCCAACACATTCACACTTTTTTGTTGGTGAAACATGAACTGAGTATGGATGAAGGGCTAAATAGTTGTGATTTGTGATAATTATAATGAGAAAATATTCGGTGAAAACCATCAAATAAATAAAAATCATATTCATGAAAAAAATCATATTCATGAAAAACCCGTAAAAAATAAATAAATAAATCCGTTCATCCGAAATTTGTCTTTTGTGTTACTCCATGATAAAATTGAGTTTGAAGTTAAGATTTGATGAGAAACATATAATGATAAAATACTAACAGGATCACTCTTGAAGAAAACCAATGATGAAACCCACTCATGAAACGTGATATGCGCCGATCGGGATGACATGTTCGAAGATGAACCCGCGAGTTGTTCAGCGAGGGCGAAGCAAACATGTGGCAACAACTTACTTGTTGGGAGCTTAAGTTTCGCAAATGAAAATTGAATATGTGAAAACGCACTATGAGTTTAGAAACGCGTATTTCCGTCTTAAAAAATTGACGAACCTCCGCATCCGTAATGTTCCAGTTGTCGATCTCCATGAAAGTCCACATAAATTTCATCGTGTAGAACCCACATGTGCTCGTTCCTTGATCTTGACGTTGACACCAAGGGTGGCGGGTTCCCGGAATGTATTTGAACAGGGAGCGTGTCAAATGCACTTCTTCTTATACTTCACTAGTGTCTTATTGAGGATGTCAATTACGGATTGGAAATCTTCTCGCGTTCCTCAATCCATCCGAACGAGAATTTTGGAATCATTTAAATGGATCACAAGAAGGATCCAAGTGGTTCCTACATACAAAGGGACAGGGCAATTAACACCGAGTAAGGACAAATGGTAGGTGGAACGATAACCGCCTCACTTACTTAAAGTTGTAGGGCGAAGAATCGTATTCATGTCCTGAAGCTTCACAAAGGAGCCGTACGGGTAGTCTAGCACCATTTTTTGGGACGTTGGGCCTCCATCAATCGATTGGAGTTGACAATCGCGGATCGAGGACTGCTAGTTTGTTACAAGTCGCTCTACATTCAAGCGCCCCATTCTGCATAAGGAAACAAGTTAGACAACTTACAAAGGCTAATACTTGACATGAACTTAGAAATACTAGCTAGGGATTCAAGTATGCTTACAATGCCCATATTTGAAGTATAGATACGTCTAGCTCCCTCGATTGTATAGCTGAAATAGTTCATCAAATGGGACCCAGTTACACCATCGTCGTGATGAAAGTCCTCGTTCTTGTAAAAGACACCGAACGTCTCCTTACCCTCCTTTGCCATCCGTAGGTACCACTCTTCTACCCTTCTCATCCGAGTGCAATTTGCAATGACGTTGCGATATTCATCGGTGGTCAAAGGACCACCTAACTTGAACTTAGCGCCAAAGGTGCCTTCGGAATATTGTCCACATCGACAAACTCTTCACCCTGCACTTTGGAGAAATTCTTTCTCTTTCTTCTTGGTGTCTTTTGTGAATTGAGCCTTGGAAAAATCTTGCAATTTCTTTTTCTGGATCGTGCGTTGAAAGTCCGAAATAGGTTGCATCGGGGCTGGTGGACTTGCCATGCGAATGAAGTGGTCCTGTATTTGAAGTGACACTTTCAGGGATGGCTCCGACTTTGTAGAAATAGTCGCTTTCTTGCCCTTCTTAAGGTTAGATGGTTCAGACATATCTGTAGATTTGCACAGTCGACCCCTCTTTTTGGGCTGGTCATTAGGAGCTCTTTGTGCCGGTGGAGGAGACGGGCTCTTATGTGGCAACGGTGGTGGAGTTGGTATTCTTTGGGGGGAGACAGCAGGCCCGCTAGAGCTAGACCCGCCATCGCTTGGCTCGTCATCACCATCTCTGAAGGAAAGACAATGAACCTCTTGCGCCACACGATGACATTGTGGATAGCTTCTCCAAGAGTGTTCACCCCTTCCTCGGAGGAAATTCAAGGGATGGCCCTATATCCGCTCGACACGTCCTCCACTTCAACCCTTGAGTAGCCGCTGGTATTGGATTACCGTGTATCCTTCCTCCCTCCACTACAGGATGTGCCATACCGCGTGCCACCTCTATAGTGAGGTTTTGACTCTGCAGTGGCACATGCAACCTACATGCGTACGTACGTGATTGCGTCCACGGGGTGACGAGTTGTCTCCGGTTCTTGAGGAACCTCGGTTGAAGTGCAACCGCTTTTCTTCCTGTTGGGTGGCTAAACGGCCGCATCGCCGCCAATCCACGCAAGTAGCGGTGCCTCCATCTTCGAACTTTTTCCATTAGGACTCTCATCTGTTCTAATTGGTCAGCAGAATTTTTATTACTTCGAGACCGGTATCTATGTCTGTCCTCAGGAAAACCTTCCCTCCATGGTATGAGGCCTACTCCCCTTGTGCGTCCCGGATGCTCAGCGTTCTGTAATGCAAGTGTGAGCTCATCTTTCTCCCTGCTTGGAACAAAAGAGCCCTCAGAAGCCTGATGATGCGCATCATGTAGCCTTCGGGACACTTCTTGTGAAGTTGGACACTTGTGTACCAACTCGCCTGTATCAGAGAGTGATGCCCCTCGGGCGTATTGGTAATTCTTTCCTCGTTCGCACCAGTCCTTTGTCTCAATCTCGATCCCCTTTTCCAACAGCTCTTCCTCCCTCGCTCGCCATTTCTCTACGTTCTTGGCATAACCGCTACGACCGAGACGATGAGCGAATAAGTTTTTGGCCGCATTTGCTTGATTCCTTTCGCTAACCTCCTTCGCGGAATCTGATGTTCTGTACGCTACAAATTCATCCCAGAAAATGCGGCACCTACGATAATTGGGATCTTCAAAATTTGGTGTCAGTCCCCGCTTCACAAACTTCCTGGTAAGGTTCGTCTTGAACTTTCGGAAGCTGACGCTCATCCTCTCAAGGGCCCTCTGCTTTGCGAGTTGTTCTGATCCCGTGGGAAACTGGAATGTCCGCTTCAACTTGTCCCAAGCAAGGTCCTTGTCTCTTTCTGGTACCGTCCACTCCAATAGATCTGGATCACTGCTCTTCCAGTATCGGTACTTGATTGGGATGTCATCCTTCATGATGACACCTATAGCATTTGAGTATGGGGTGAGTACCGACGTAGGAGCTGTAGGGTTCTCGTCTGGATCTAACGTTGTTATAGTGTAAAGGCCCGAGGGCATCCTGGTTGGACCTCTCCCCCTTTTTGTCGATGAGGTCCCGGTATCACTAGAGTTCACAATGGCCGAAGGGGTAGCCTCCTCCACGCTTTCAGGGTTCAAGTTTAGAAAGCCACTTGGGCTACCAGGACCACCGTTGTTTTCTCCGGAAATTGCAGGCATACTGTTATCTTGTTCTCGGGACATTTTCTACACTATAATGATCAAAGTTTGAGAGAGTTAATCCAAAAATGATTGTGGACATGTGTGTAAATTGGACTTTTTAACAGAGAAAAGGAATTTCTAAAAACCTATATATATAACTTATATATATAATATGTATATGTGTGTGTGTGAAAATATTACTCCACATCTGCTCATGTTTTTTTAAAAAAAATACAGCCAACATTTACCAAGGCATATAAAGCTGATGATATAGTACTTAGAAGATGGAGATCTAATGGAGATCTAAAGAAGAGGGGGGACACAAGAAGGAAAGAAGGAAAAGAAGGAAAGAAGGATTCAATGCTACAAGTTCCTTTTAATGGAATATGCCAATTAATCCATAGGAATTATACAAAAATAAGCATGAAGTCCTACGTCATGCATGTTTTTTTTATGTGTTCAGTTTCACATCAAATTTAGTTCAGTACAATAGTACAAATATTCTGAATGTTCAGTTGTATAAAATCATTTTGGGTACAGGTATCAAGATGTGTAATAAGAAGATTCTGTGAAACAGCAGTCAGCACCTGTATTCAGCTGTTGGAAAATCAATCAACTGAATTATTAGTCGGTAAGAAAAGAAGGAAAGAAGAAAAGAAGGAAAGAAGGAACGCTGCTTGGACTATAAACAATACTGCTGCTTCAAAATAAGTGATTTCACATCTTTGTTTTTTAAGAAGTAGAATGATGGCATGGACCCATGGTGTCAACTGCCACAATCTTATGCTCTACCAAATCTACAAAAGTATATCATTTTGAAGTGCTTTTGTTATGAATTTACTATGTTTTTAACCTACTTTGAGATTAATAAAATGTTACACCAGGCCTTGCCTAGTAGTTGTATTTTATATTAAAAGGAAATATTTACAAGCAAACAAAGAAAGCAAAACAAAAATACAACTGCTGTAACCAGGAAAGAATCAAAGAGCTAAGAGACTTCATCCTACACAAATGCATCCTTTTCTTTCTATTGCCAAACAAATTTTATGTGGTAACTTTACTTCGCCATGATTTTTACTATAATACCGATTGTTCTATTTTGAACTATACAGGTTGTCAGCAGTAAATGTAAGAGAAAACAGTTGGTTACTCTGTATACCTGTACATACATATCATATGGAGGAGAGAGATTCAAACAGGAGTGAGAGCTGATGATAATCCACAAGTACAAACTAGTGATATATATTTTACATTTGATTCAGGACAAAGCTTAAATATGAATTTCCTCACTTCATAGACACTTCGGACGCATCATAGTTTTGCATTGGTGCTAGACTGGTAGTTGCTCACGTTAGTGCATTTGAGTGTAACATAATGTTACACTCATTTTTAACCTACAAAATATCCAGTCTTCAAATGGCCACTAGCAGTTTCAATTGATTCATACATATAAACATACATGAATGAACAACATCATGCCTAGTCATGCATTAATTTCCTTTAGACTAATCCTAAACCAATGACTTTTGCCGTTCAAGCTGTAATTAAGCGTCCCTGTTTGTCACTTTCTCTTGTATGCTTTAGGGACGACTGATCATTGCTTGAAGAAATACATTGTGGCCTTTAATCAGTTCAGCCAAGATCAGAAAAATATAGCAAGTTGGAAATGCATAACAGAGGAAACCAGCAGCAGGCATTTGTCCATCTTGATTATTTTCGGTGTACAGATGGGTGCCTAACACGTCTCTCAAGAAACTACCATGAACTTAAAATAAATCGAAGTAGACAATTGTTTCCTTGTCAAGCAGGAGAAGAGAGAAAAGGACAGATAGACAGACCTTGTCTGGAGCCGGCTTTCGGGGATGTTGAAGAAGCACTGTTAACTTCTTGATGATGTTGAAGAAGCTTGCCCCCCTCCCCCACGTTGACTGCACAGTTCATCATCGAGCTTGCTGTTAGCACTGAATAAGTGGAAAAACCCTAAAGAAACAAAACCCTAAACAAAAATGTGGAGGCGGGCCGAAGATCACCGGGCGGCGGAGGCAGCCCGGAGTAGGGCGAAGACACTGAACGATGACGGCGGGCGGAGGATGGCGGCAGGCGCTGGGTTTGACAGAGGACGGGCGGGCTACGCTGGACGGGTGGGCGGGCGGCGGATCTGGACGACGGCGACGCTGGACAGTTTAAAGGCGGGCGATGGCGGGCGACGAAGGGCGGGTGTGCGGCGCTGGCGGCGGATCTAGATGACACCGAGGAGGCGGCGGATCTGGAAATATATATATACTAACTTTATAGGTGCCGGTTATTAATAAAAACCGACACCTATTTCTCATTATAGGTACCGGTTTTACCAAATAACCGGCACCTATTCGGAGAAATAGGTGTCGGTTTTTACTAATAACCGGCACCTATACGAGAAATAGGTGTCGGTTTTTAGATGGACCCGGCACCTATTCTCCAAAACCCTAGGCTGCCAATGGGCCCGATATGTATGCATCAATTGATATATAATCATCCAAACAAATTAAATCCAACCATTGATTGTTACGAGGGATCGCACGCGAATATATTCATTCGGTTCCAAAATTACGATTCATGTTTGTTACAATCAAATTCCAACTTATAAGTCGATCACTATTACTCCTTCTTCATGATCAATGCGAATATATGGGGCTTTCTCCTCTTCTTCGTCTTCATCTCCGTCTTCTTGACTTTCTTCACCTTCGTCTACATCTCGTTGCAAAAGGTGGTAACTCGTCAATTTGATCGTAGCCTTCCTCATCGGTGATATTCTCAACTCCAACAATGTTTCGCTTTCCATTGAGAACTACGTGGCGATCGATCACCGATGAAGGGTCCTTGACATAGAATACTTGTGTTACGAGTTTGCGAGCACAAAAGGTTCATCTTGATAACCCACATTGTTTAGGTCCACGATGAACATCCCGTACTTGTCAATTTTCAAACCACTTGGAATTTTGACCCATTGACACTGGAAAAGTGGTACCTTCGGTCCATACTCAAGCTCCCATTGCCTCTATATAGCCATAGTATGTTTGTTTTACACCATTACCATCGAAGGCATCTATACGGACACCACTATTCGATATTTGCTCTTGGCATCCTGCGTTCTCGTGTAAAATGTATACCCATTAATATCATACCCTTGGAATGAATGAATAGTGCTCGCAGGCCCTCGAGACAAAACATACAACTGGTCACTATCAGGATTCGAAGCCATGATTTGCTTCTGTAACCAATCATCGAAATGCAGTCTATGCTGCTTAGCGATCCATGCTTCTGATTTGCCTGGGTTCTCGGTTCGGAGGGAGTTGTAATGCACATCAACAAATGGAGCCACCAAGGCCGACTGCTCGAGCACCGTGAAATGTGCTTGTCGTAGTGTTTCAAGGCTAGGAGCGAATATTGCGTTATGCCCTAAAGTCCCTTTCCCAAGTAGCCTACCCTCGTGCCGGGACATCGGCAAACCAATGGGACATAGATCCATATAGTCGATGCAAAACTCAACCACCTCTTCGTTGCATAACCCTCTACGATACTCCCTTCCGGTCGAGCTCTATTACGCACATACTTTTTATGATCCCCATGAATCTCTCGAAAGCCCACATGTTATGAAGATACACTGGGCGAGAATCTTTATCTCTTTCACGATATGTATCACTAGGTGAACCATTATATCAAAAAATGATGGTGAAAAACACATCTCGAGTTGGCAAATGGTCACGATTACATCTGCCTGGAGCTTGTCTAGTGTGGTTGGATCGATCACCTTCTGATATATAGCATTGAAGAACGAGCACAACTTTATGATTGGGTTTCGCACCAGTCCGGCAAGATGCCTCTAACCGCAACAGGGAGTAGTTGTGTCATCGCACGTGATAATCATGTGACTTCATGCCCACTATTTTCTTCTCTCTAATGTTGACAAGTCTTTTAACGTTAGCGGAGTAACCGACGGGACTCGGACACTCTGCAGCACTCCAACAGCTGATTTTCTCGGCGGCACCGAGGGTGTAGCACGCGGGAGGAGGTATTGTCGGCCATTGGGACGTTCTTGAGGATGTAGCTCGGACCGATGTTCATGTCTACGAGGTCTCTTTGGGATTTCAACGTATCCTTTGTCTTGCCGGTATGTTCAGAGACTCTCCATCAAACTCTCGCATACATTTTTCTCAACGTGCATCACGTCGATTGCATGATGGACATCCAAATATTTCCAATACGGTAGTTCCCGAAGATAGATTTCTTCTTCCAAAGAGGCTTCTCACCACCCTTGACCGCCGCACGTGTATTGCCATGCCCCTTACCAAATACATGTTCAATATCTTTTACCTCTTCAAAAATATCTCTGCGTATGATGTATCGGAGCTGTCCCCTTCTCCACCGTGCCATCGAAATCTCTTCTATTGCTACGATGCGGTGACCGGCAGAAGAAACCTCCGGTGGCACATGTACACGTCTTTCCAGTACCTCGCCACCGCTTGCTGTGTCCCGCATGCACGCACACATGCACAACCACCTTTCACCGTTTGTCCGAGATGTGTTGCCACCGCAGGGTAATCTTGAATGGTAACCAACAATATTACCCTTAAGGTGAAGTACTCTCTTTTGTAAGCATCCCACATCTGCACCCCCTGAACCCATAGTAACTGAAGATCATCTACTACTAGTCTGAAGTAGACATCGATATCGTTGCCAGGTTGCTTGGGCCCTTGGATTAGCAGTGGCATCATGATATACTTGCGCTTCATGCACAACCATGACGGAAGGTTGTACATAACAAGTGCCACTGGCCATGTGCTGTGCCGACTGCTCATGTCACCGAATGGATTCATCCTGTCTGTGCTCAGCCCAAACCTAACATTCCTTATCTCGTGAGCAAAATGTTTGTACTTTCTATCTATCTTTCTCCATTGAGACCCGTCGGCAGGGTGCCTTATCATCCCATCCTTCTTACGTTCTTCGGCGTGCCACCGCACCATCTTTGCATGCTTTTTATTTGCATACAGACGCTCAATCCGAGGGATTATAGGAAAATACCATACAACTTTAATAGGCACTTTCCTCTTCTTTAGGACGGGGCCACCGCTGTCATCATCGGCATCATCGCCGTTACCTCCACCCTTATACCGCGGTGCTCCGCAACCGGACATGCATCCAGGTCTTCATAGTCACCCCGGTATAGGATAGAGTCATTTCGACATGCGTGAATTTTTTGCACCTCCAGCCCGAGTGGACAAACGACCTTCTTTGCTTGATATGTCGTTTCGACGAGACGTGACCCGCGGGAAGGAGGTCTCCGATCAGTGTAGAAGCTCGTGAAGCTCTTGTCGCTCCAGCCGTTGGTTGATTTCATCCGCAACAACGAGAGGACGACGTGTAATTTGGTGTGCTCCTCGTTGCAACCTGGATAAAGCGGTGTTTTTGAGTCCTCCACCATGGCTTTAAACTTCTCGTATTGTCTGTCATCGCTGTATGCTTTCTCTCCATCCCGCAACATCTGATCCAACCCATCCGATTCGTCATTGTCGTATTCACCTTCGTCAGCAGGTAACTCCACATTGTCTTCATGCATTGCATCGCCATGATTGTCCACACTATCATTCTCATCTTCACCGTGATTGTCCTGACATGTGTGATTACGCATAAAACCTCTTGTTAGCATATGCTCGTGAACTTGTTTTGCGGGAAACTCTCTCCTTCCTGCAATCAGAACATGGACAATGCAAATATTCTGTCATGCTCAACGATCGTGAACTCGTGGCCCCGATCACGAACTTGGTTACTCCCCTGGCATACTCTAAGGTACCCCGCTTCACATCGTTCATCCCTCCTTTATCCATCGGTCCTACGGAAATTTTTAAAAAATATGACGTATTCATATAAATGACATTATTTTATTTTGGTTACATTACTCTACGGTGATAGTCTCTTTAAATTTGACAATCCGAAATATTTTGAATTAAAGAAAGAGACACAAATGACATAAATGGTGTCATGCATCTACTAGCATATACACACAAATCACAAAAAAATATCATAAAAAATCACGTACACAAATAATAATCAACTAAAATATACTAACCTTTAATTTTTCTGAAAATTTTTGGCAAAACCTTCCCCCCTCTGTTTCGTTCTACACATGAAGACCGAATAAAATGAGCTAAGTGGCTAAAAGGTTGCATTTATAGGTGGTCGGAATATAGGTGTCGGTTTTTAACAACAACCGGCACCTATATTACGAAGCTTACAACGGAAGGAACCTTATAGGTGTCGGGTGAAGAGAAAAACCGACTGCTAAAGTATAAGTGTCGGTTTTCACTACTGACCCGACACCTATGTAGGACAAATAGGTGCCGGTTCCATTTAAGAACCGGCACCTATACGATAGGTGTCGGTTTTTCTTTTCACCCGACACGTATTTCACACGATAGGTGGCGGTTATTAACAAGAACCGGCACCTATTCTTTACATGCTACCTATATGCATTATATGTGCCGGATTTGTTTTAACCGGCATTTTTTTGGGCGACACCAATGAACCTTTTGTAGTAGTGATTATGAGTAAAAAAGTAACAATTACAGATTTAGAAAAATACTTATTTTGATTTTTAAGGAAGCTGGTATATTGAAATTCTTTTGTAAAAATATATTGTATAAAATACGAGAGAGTAGCTAAGCCAAGAGTCAAGAAACTCAAAACCAAAACAAACGTAGCCTAAGGCAACCAAAATCAGTGAGACGAGGCATGCAGCGTTGAAAGAATTTCAGTTGCGTTAATTGTCCGGACAAGAATTGTGTTGTTGTGTACTTCTATACGCGGTAGTACTTCCTAACTTGTCTCTCGCTGTCATGCTATCGTATCTTCTCCACTATCTTAATATATACGAGACATTACGTATTTCTTTTTTGGTTCGAGACGGTATATACTGCAGAATGATCGATCATATATGGATGCCCTTCAGAAAATATGCATGCAAGGATCGGATGATCAAAGCGCATTTTATCGTTGTTGACACCTGATGACTAGCTAGGAGCTATACGTACGGAGTACTTGTCAAACAGGATGTGTATATATATTACTAAGGATATAAAGATATGTTAGCTATAACAGTTATAACCTTGCTCGGTAAGGCCGGACATTTGATAAATAAATAGCTTGGACGACGAGCTATCTCACTGCGACAAGAAAATCCATGCCGCATGAGGAGAGCCCATACTTGTCAAGTGGTATGTGCATATATACTACTAAGGATTTGGCTAAAAAAAATATACTACTAAGGATGTGTTTGGATCTGTGGCTATAATAGTTATAGCCTTGCTTGGCAAGGGCAGGCATTTAGTAAATGAAAAAAAAAGAATCCTAGCTTTGGACGGCAAGCTAATTAAGCTAGCCCACCACGCAAGAAAATCCTTGCTCCTGCACGAGCAAGCAGGGGGAGAGAAAAGTCATGTGTAACTACCCTGAATAATCTCGCAAATCCAAACGACAAGCCTGGTCATTCGGACTTGCCCAAATAAGCTTGAGTCTAGCCTGGCTGAGCAAATTAAGCCAGAGATCCAAACGCATCCTTAGTAGGCTCAACTAGAAAGACATATTTCCATGCAGTACAAGCTAGCTCTATCTGGGTTGACTATATTGATGAGTCATAAAATCTTGTACTAGCGAATGAATATAGCTCGTTGAACATAGCTCGATTGATTAGACTTTTTTAATGAAACCTATCCACTCAGGTTTAAGTCCTTGACTTGACACAAGTTTTACATTTATCGTTAATTATTTTAGTAGTAGACAACGTATTCATCAACAGTGAGACGCCTGTTATGACTTTGTCAATCTCAAAATATGCCAGCTCAAGTTAATTATCTTTTCAGTGGTAGATGATGTACTCGTCGACAGCGAGACACTTGTGATGAATTTATCAATCTCAAGATATACCGGCTTAGGTTAATTATTCTTTTAATGGTAGACGACATACCCGTCAATAGCGATGTGGCTGTCACTACTGGAGAAACGGTTTTTCCATGCTGGTCAAAAGGCATCTTCCCATGCGGAAGGCATGCCCGCATGCGTGAAATGGTCTGGGAAAAGATCATTTTCGCGTGTGGGTGGTCCAACCACACGGGAAGATCGATTATCCCGTGCGGTCGGCTTAAGCGGCCCGCACGGAAGATCGATTATCCCGTGCGGGCCGCTTAGCCGACCGCACGGAAGATCGATCTTCCGTGCGGTAGGCTAAGCGGCCCGCATGGGAAGATAGAATATTCCGTGCGGGCCGCTTAGCCGACCGCACGGGAAGATGGTCGTGCTCATTATTTTATGTATACGTTCTGTTAGCTAGCTATTGTCCTCTCTCTCTTCTCTCCTCTCCTCTCTCTCTTCTTTCCTCTCCTCTCTATCCTCTCCCTCTCCTCTCCTCAATCTCAGTATTGTTAAATGGGTCAATATATATATTTCACATTAAAAATTTCACAGCAACTATTTCATATGAAAAAAATTCATCAACAAAATTCATCAAAAAAATAGCAGTCCATTTTACATTTTCATCAAAAAAATTGAAGTCCTACACATCATTTCAGACAAAAAAATTCATCGACAAATCTATCAAAAAAATAAACAGTCCATTTTACATTTTCATCAAAATTAACTAGAGTTCCATCAAATAAATAAAAGTTCATTTTACGTTATATCAAAAACTCATCAAAAATTTATCTAACATTCATCCAAAATTTATCTAAAATTCATACATAATCCATTCATCCACATTCATTTTCTATAAATCCATTCATCAACACATCATATTTTTCTATACTCTACTACTATCCAAAAACATCCATCACAGTACAATCACATCCATAATCCATTCATCCACATCCATATAATCAACTTAGCATAATCATCTTCTCGCAAGAACATAGCATAAACATCCCCCGGGGGGAGTACTAACCGGTGGCCGGCGAAGGTCGCGCGGGGATGGGCCGGCAGTGGTCGCGCGGGGATGGGCCGGCGGCGATGAAGGGGGCGGCAGTCTTGAAGGCGGCGACGACGGTGAGCCGGTGAAGGGTGGAGATCTTGAGGGCCGTCGTGAAGGGGCGCCGGTTGAGGCCGGTGATGGGGCAGGTAGGAGGCGATGGAGTGGTGGAGGGGCGGCAGTCTCGGTGAAGGTGGCCGTGCGGGCGGGCCGGCGATGGTGGGGCCGGCGGTCTTGAGGCCGACGACGGCGACGGAGAGAGAGAGGGGGGCGGTGAAGGGACGGACGACGGCCTGTGAGGTCGGTGAAGGGGCACGGACGGCGGAGCGGCAGTCTTGAGGACGACAGCATCGACGGAGAGAGAGAGGATGGGGCGGTGAGGCGAGGGTTAGCGTTGAGCGGTGGCGGCGGCGGCGGCGACGCTGGATCTGGCGGCGCAGGATGGCGAACAGGGCGGGGATCCGGCGGGGCGCTAGATTTTGGCAGCCTGACGGCGCGGTGGTTGTTTGGATTTCGTCTGGGGACTTAGAAAAATTTGGGAGCCCGCGCGCGAGTATATATAGGCCACCATCTTTCCGTGCGGGCGGCTTAATAGCCTACACGGGAAAACGATCTTCCCGTTTGGGCGGTTTAAGCGACCCGCATGGAAAAACAATTTTCCTGTGCGGGCCGCTTAAATGGCCCACACGGGAAAACATCTTCCCGTGCGGTCTGTTTAAGCGGCCCGCACGGGAAGATATTTTCCCGTGCGGGCGGTTTAAACGGCCCGCACGCGATAATCGACCCCTCTTTTTTTTCAATCAAATTGGATATTAATGAAAAAATATCAAACTGATTCAAAAATTACCAAATTTTCCCATACATCAATATATGCTAATTATTGCCTATGAAAAAAATTTTGAAATCAAAAGACAATTCGGCCGTCACTTTCTCTCCAAATCTAACCAATCCTTCTCAACACTTCTAATCTTCTGTGGAGAATCTTTAGTTTTGTGAGCATCGTATGTGACAAAATATTTCAAACCTTCTCAATTTTTTACCACAGCCTCTACGTATAATATCAAGACATCCAGACAATTTTCATGATTTTCCGACTTCTTTTGCTATTTATACAATTTTAAAATCATTTGGTCAATAGGTTCCTAATCATGTTTCATGAATAAAAATTCAAAATTTATTCTCATTTACAAGATAATGACTCAAGCATGTCTAAACAACATGAATATAATTTTTCACTAATTTTATTCTATTTTTTTAATCACTTGTAGTTCAAATGTGAGACTTGGCAAAAATTTCATGAAAATAAAATAAATCAAAGAAATATAGCAAAACCAATCAAAAAATTACCAAATTTTATAATTAGGAGTTACATGTTGTATTTACATAGTAAAGAAATTTTGGAGGGTGGAGAAGAAATTTTTTTCAAAATTTTGCCGAGTGCGAGGGCCCTTAAGTCGACCGCACACGATAATGTATCTGATAAAATATTTGAAACCCTCTCAATTTTTTACCACAACCTCTGTGTATAATATCATGACATCCAGACAAATTTCATGATTTTCCAACTTCGTTTTCTATTTATACAATTTTAAAATCATTTGGTCAATATGTTCCTAATCATGTTTCATGAAGAAAAATTCAAAATTTATTCTCATTTACAGGATAATGATTCAAACATGTCTAAACAACATGAATATAATTTTTCCACTAATTTTATTTTTTTTAATCACTTGTGGTTTCAATGTGAGACTTGGCAAAAAAATTTATGAAAATAAAATAAATCAAAGAAATATAGCAACAGTTGGCATCATCGCATACGGTCCACTTAACGGCCCGCACGAGAAAATACATTATCCCGTGCGGGTCCTTAAGTGGACCGCACGGGATAATGCGCTATTATCCCGTGTGGTCGGTTAAGTAGACCACACGGGATAATGCGATTATTCCGTGCGGGCCAATAGCCGGCCCCCCGATACCAGTTTTTTCAGGCGCTACCTCTTATGGCTCGCCTGGAACCTATTTGGTGTGTGATGACTTCGTCAATCTCAAGATATACCGACACAGTCTTCGAAGATGCTCATAGGGGTAAGGTATGCGTGAGTCTTCAGAGATGCTCATAGTGATAGGATGTGTGTGTCTGTTTTTAAGGATGAGTGTGGATGCTTATGTGGGCGGTTGCGTTTACTACTATAAAATCCCTCATAGGAACCAGCTTATAGATGTCGGTTTATTTAAACCGACACCTATTAATGTTTTCGACCTCCCGTTGACTAAAAATAAAGAACCGATACCTTTGAACAATAATATGTATCGGTTCTAAAGAAAAACCAACACCTATAATATCGATACTGGTTTTTAACAAAAACCAACACCTATAATATAACAATAGGTGTCGGTTCTAAAGACAAAACCGACACCTATATTATTGGTACCAGTTTTTTAAAAAAATCCGACACCTATAATATATTATAGGTGTCGTTTTTCATAAAAACCGGCACCTATAGATTTGAGCCGAGCCGAGCCGTGAAAAAACCGGCCCACCGACAAGGATAAGATTAGATCGATACTGATCTTTCTCTCGGTCCTTCTCTCTCCCTCTCTCTCGATACTGTGTCCTTCCATCGGCTCTCTCCTACTGTCTCTCTCCCTTATCTCTTCTTCTCCTCCCACCGACTCTACGACAGTAAGCGGCGGCAGGCAACGGGCTCGCGAAGGGGACGTGGTGGCGGGTTCATTGGGGTGAGGTGGCGGTCTAGCCACAGGGAGCCGGCGACAACAGGTGGAGCCCTCCCCTCCACTAGATTCGGCAGGAGGGGAGGCGGTGACAGGGACAGCGGGCTCGCGAATGGAGGCGGCGGCAGTCTCGTCAAGGGCAGGCGGCGAGCTCGCCGAGGAGAGGCGACGAGGCAGGTGGAAGAGCCCTTTCCATCCGCCAGATCCGACGGGAGTAGAGGTGGCAGCAAGGGCAGCGGGGTTTGCGGATGGAGACGGCAGTGGCAGGTGGAGGAGCCCTTCCCTCCGCCAGATCCAGCGGGAGGGGAGGCGGCGGCGGGCGGTGAGGTTCATGAATGGAGGCGGTGGCGGTCTCGCCGGGGGTAGGCGGCGGGCTCGCCGAGGGAGGAGGTGCGATGGGAGGTGGCACGATGGCTCAAAGACGACGACTATGGCAGCTACGTGACTGTGTGACGACGACAATGGTGGGACAATGACAGAGAGGTGTGGATTCTTTTCTTTATTGCCAAGATGTGGGATGAATTTGGATGTCAAAATTTGTGTTGTGGATGATTGATATGTGGATGAATCCATGTGTGGATGAATACTTTTATTGCCAAGATCTGGAATGAATTTTGGACTACTCAGCCAATTCATCTGAGTCGGATTTTTTTGATTCGTCGAACATTAAAGGTAACATTTCTTAAATAGGCACCTTTTTTTCATATCAGTGCACCTCCGTGGTGCCGGTTGGGAAAACTAGGTTTTCCAACCGGCACGTATTTGTGTTTTTTTAGTGGTTGTACTGTATTTTGAAAAAAATATATGTACTATACACAAGTTTGTTAATTGCCACGTGTGTACAAACTAGCTACTGTGATAGTACCGTAGCTGCAGTATTGTTTGACATCGATCATATCGGAGATCAAACTGGGAGAGACGTACTTGCTCGTGGGGTAGAGCATCAAATTAATTTGAACAGATTAAGCCCGTACATCGTTTCAACTACTTACTATTTCATCAAATTATTAATATGGATTATTATTTGCTTCACATTTCTAAGAGTATATATATTTTATAAAAGTTTTTCTTCTACTATATCTATATTATTTAAAATATGAATAGTAATGATGTTAATTCTCACACTACCCTTACTACTATATAACATATAGGTATATAGTATTATATCATTTTTTATCTTTTATAGCTTCTCTAATTTTAAAATTACATACTTGTTTGATAAAAATATTATAAAATTACTTTGACTAAATAAATATTTATTAATTGATTTAGTAAGTTAAAAACTTAATTTATTTTTTGTTAATTTATTTTTTATTAATTATTTATTAATTGATTTAATAAGTTAAAAACTCAATTTATTTTTATTACAATCCACGGGTCTAGCCTCTAGGCCAGTTACTTATATATACAACTTGTTCTATACACTATTTGTTAAGTTTATTTTTTAAAATTATTTAAGTTTCCCCATAATCAGTAGAGAGAGAATCGGGCAACGATAATTCGGTACACAATTAATCTGTTTCGTGCTTTCTAAATTCGCCAGAGACTTTTGGAGCCAAGCAGCCCCTTGTACTGCTAGCTAGCTTCGCTATGCATTGCATCAGCATGCATGCATGTTCATTTCCCCACTCCCCTGCAAGTACAGCCTGACGACTAAATGACAAGAGGTTAGTTCACCAAATGAGCATCACCACCCCTGTAAACTGAAGCATGTGCATGCCGTTAGTAGGTTCACGAGTGTGCGGCAGTAGCTGCATCACCCTCATTTTATATTTCTAGATAATGCCATGTTGTAATGTTTTAAGATAATAGAAGTAACTTTCGAATTTGTATTGATCATAGGGATATGCACAACAAATTAATTATGTACAGTGGAATTCAAATCTTAGCAGTATATATGAAGTCATACTCCCACAATTTCATTATCATAATAATTAAAGGTGTTTCCACAAGACCAATACGCCCTATTTTAGATGGACATATCATATGCATAAGTGAGACTGATTTGTACATGTACAATGGGTGAAAACGGTTCGAAAGTTTTTGGTTTCGGTCATGTTTTCGAAAACGGAAAGCGTCGATTAGAATATCTTTAGAAAGTCTAAAAAAGAAAACAAAATCGGACTTTTTTTCTTAGAAACGAATACAATAAAACTACTATCCGTCGAAAACCAGAATCAGTCAAAACCTTTCCGGAAATAAATTTGAAAATTTTTGAAAATAAATTTGGATTTTTCTCCGAATCAAAAACGAATTACTTTTTTATATACAACTTATTAGTTTCAGCTTTCTCTAGATATTCATATTTTTACTGATTAGTTAAATAAAGGCATTTTATCTAGTCCGATGTTTTAGATGTTTTTCTTTTGCCTAATTACTATTTTTTGTTTTATTAGATCATGACATACTATAGATGTAGATGAATATAGTTCTTGCTTATTGTAATTCTCATGGAAAGTGCTACTAGTTATATTATTATTAATTGATAAAATTTAGAAATATCGATTTATTGTTGTAGAAAAGTAATGAGCTACATCTTTGTGTTGATTTGAGAAGCTCAGTTTGAGTTGTTTTTATATCCCATAAATATTCATTAACGTATTTGCTCCAATCCGTATTCATACTGTTTTCGTATTCGATAATATTCGATTTTGTTTTTATATTCAAGGTTTTTATTTTGATTCTGTACTACTGGAGAAACCATCATTGGTTGAAGTGACAAAAATCACAGTAGTTTCGGTTTGAGTTGCACCCGGGACTAGAGATGATCTCTAGTCCCGGTTTAAAAATTCAACGGCTCTCTAGGAACTTTAGTCCGGTTCGTGTCACGAACCGGGACTAAAGATCACTTCTAGTCCCGGTTCAAATGTTGTCCGCGCGTGTCGGAGCGTCGGGGACCTTTAGTCCGGTTGGTAACACCAGCGGGATTACGAATGTCATATTTTGTCCGGTTGATGTTACCAGCCGGGACTAAAGATGCTGGCGCTCGACAGGTTCGACGGCCTGCGGCGCGATCTTTAGTCCCGGTTGGTAACACCAACCGGGACTAACGATGATCTTTAGTGCCGGTTGGTAACACCAACCGGGACTAAAGATGGCTTGCTTTTTATACTCCTTCTTCCTCCTCCAGCCCGAGCCAGCTACACTTGTTTTCAAAATTTTTCTCTAGAGGGAAGGTGCTGCCAAAATTTTTTGTAATTTTGTTTTGGTGATAATACACAAATCTTTGCTAAGGTTAGCAACTTCTTCCTCTTATGATCTATGCTTAGCACTTTGTATTTTACGATTATTTTCTATACATTTTCATCTCTAGATTTTTTTGTAAATATGAGAAGAGAGAAAATTTGTTTGGACTAATTATTTTGCTAAGCATATTATATTGTGTTGAGAAAAAAGTTGGGGAAAATAAAGAGGAAGAAAAGTATGCTTAGCAAAATCTCCCAGACTCAGAGAAAGAAATGATGTGGACTACAATGCTGCAAACGTTCACCATCCCAGACTCACAACAAGCAAGGGTCAAGGAATGGACGTTAAAGAAAATGACAGAGCTCTTCAAGAACTACAAGAAAGAGTTACACAAGAAATATATCTGAAGGGTCGGACCACGACTTTGACAAGTTCCCAAAGCTCGAGATCATTGGGATGCTTTTGTTGAACACAAGGCGGGAAGAAGCACAAGCTATCATAGAAAAGAACAAGGCCAATGCAGCTAAAAAGAAATACCATCACAAGCTTGGGTCAGGCGGCTATAAGAAAGCAATGGAAAAATGGGAGAAAATGAAAGCCGACCTTGAAGCGCGAGGTATCGTTCCAGGCACAGCCACTGGCCGGAACGAGCAAAGCACTGGTTTTATGCTCACGGCGGCTCACTTAATCACGTCGATGGCACAGTTATCTTTGGTGATGAAATTCAAGAAGCCGGACGGAGGTTAGAGGAAGGTGACCAGGCCACTTCCTCGGGCGCGTTCAGGCCCGACAGAGAGAAGGACGAGCTAACGCTCGCCCTCCAAAACCCAGAGCACCCGGGGCGAACGCGAGAAAAAGGCGTCGTCCCCTGGAAATACGGGTTCCAAGCTGGCGTCGATACATACAAGAGCCGAATGAGGTCAAAGCAAGAGCACGATGCGAGGTTCGCTGAGATGGAAATGAAGCTCTCGCAGATTGATCAGATTGTGGACGAAAGGCTGACCCTAAGGTTGGCAGAGGAGCGGAGCCATTGGGTTAGCCAACAGCCGGATCCAGCAACAGCCACTCAACTACAGCAGCAGCGCAGCAGCTGCGCTTCAACTGGAAATGAAGGCGATTTGGCCCCACAAGCTGAACCAGGTCCGCCATGCCCCATGTGAGCTGTACATTCCGCTAAAGAACATAACAGTAAAGGTATGTTCGTACTTTTATGTTGTACGTATATTTTCTTGAATAACTTGTCAATCAATGTTCATTACTAACTAATAAACAATCTTCTCAAACAGGTCGCGTCGGGCATGGCCATTCCAGTAGATCGAGATGGCACCTACCACTCCTGGCCCGTTCCACCTGCGTAGTCGAAAGTTGAAATTGAACAAGTGGAACGCGACTATGAAGATCTCGAGCTGGATATCCCCGGAGGAGACGGGGAGCTGACGCTAGGAGAAACAGCTCACGGAATATTTCTGTGGAGGAAGATCTTCATAATATTCCTCGCACGTGGGCCGTCTCCTCCGTCTCCACATGGGTTGTCTCCTCCGCCTCCACGTGGGCCATCTCCTCCGCCTCCATGTGGGTCGTCTCCTCCGCCTCCTTCACCGCCTCCGCCTCCTCCACCTCTTGCGTCGCCTCCACGAGCACCGACTCCTAAACGGTCGTCTCTAACTCCACCGCCTTCTCAGACTCCTCCGTCGCCACAATGAGCACCGACTCCTAAACGGACATCTCGAGCCACGCGGTCAAGGTCAACCAGCAGTGGACCTAGAAACAAGAGGCCTAAACTTGACCCGCTCCCACCAGCCCCAAAGAAAATGGCGTACGACATGACTCCAGAGGAGCTGCACGAGGCCGTCCAAGCTAAAGTCAAGGCCCACTTCAAAAAGAAGTCTCCTGAGAAGCCTCCTAAAATTCCCCAGGAGACCTTGGACTTCTTCAAGAAGACGTACCTAACGCCACAACCTAAACCGCAACCTCAACCGCAGTCCGACTACGACAGGACTATTCGGAAGGCTGCTGTCAAGGCGAAGAGAACGAGCAAAGATGTACCCTAGTTCAGTGTTCCAAATGTCAGATCAGACTTAAGACAATTTATGGAATTTGCTGGAATTTCAATGGATCAATTACACGGTCGTGCTCTCCTGGCGAAGTCTCCGCTGAAATACAAGTTCAAACTTGGAAAGCCTTTTGTAAAGCCGGATCAAGTGAAAAAGCCACCAACACAGATGTACCGTTTCCACAAGTGGTACATGCAAGAATTCAGCAAGGGTGGAGAGATGTAACGGGCAAATATTCACAGTACTATTTTGTCGATGGAGGTGACGACTTCTATATCCGATTTGAAGACATATTCGACCTGTACCAGCTTGATGCCCTCGACGTCTCACTTCTAGCCACACGGGCTCTGCAAGTATCATTCTGTTATTTCGTTTCTTACCTTCTTGTATTTAGCTGACTAAAATTCTTTTTAACCATTGTAGAATGGTGATCCAATACTGCAACATGCACGACTGTAGCAACACATGGATTCATGGATCCACGCAAAATCAACGGAGTATTGGTTGATCATTTTCCTGATCCAACACTGGACAACATTTACAAGTTGCTGGTGATAAACCACTTCTGGTCATTTATCCTTCTGCCCTACAACACTGCGCAAGTATTTTCTTCCTTCCGTAGCGATTTCAATCCCGTGTGCATACATAAATTTTTATATGTGTCATCTAAACCAATTTGCAGATTCCACTGGGTTCTGTTAGTAATTGACATGGATAACTCGCGGATCTATGTCTTTGACTCAATGGATAAACCAGAGTTCACGTACGCAAAGATATTTAAACTGCCAGATAGGTAATGCCATCTTACTTGCTATTTGCATATATGTGGTTCTCGGATAATTACTAGCTAACTTTCAACTGCACGTAGGCCATGGGAACGGCTTCGGGCTGAAGTTCGTGGAAATTGGAAAGATAAGCTCTCCGTGAGGATGAACTTTCCAGTGAGTAACATGCTCCAAAGTTGTTTTGAATTATTACTTTGTTCTAAAATATAAAATATATATTAAATCTGTCGTCATTTCTCCTTTAGTGTGCAAAACAGTCGCAGGGCACCAACTTATGTGGATACTACGTTTGCGACTATATTCACCGCTTTGTGACCGATGTCACAATTATCAACGACATAGATGTATGTATAATAGCCATTCATACATTATGTCTTGATTTCTTATTCACTTCATATATTTATTTCTCGTTTGATCGAATTAATGACAGCTTATGCGAGTAAGAGACAACCTCCCCCACGAGACTTTCATACAAGCCGCTTAGGAATAATTGATGGGATTTATAAACAAGCAGATCATTGATCCCACGGGGGAGTTCTATTTTAATTTAAGTAACTTAACCACCGGATCCACAAAATAGACAATGTTTTGTAACATACGAAATATATGTGGATATTGTACATATGTGTATATGTTTTGGTAATATATTACATGTATATATTTTCTTTCTTAAGTTCATTTATATGTGTGTAACTTATATATTTATAAATATATATTATATAATATATATGTATAAATATATATGTGTAAAATATGTATATGTGTAATATATAATATATGTGTGTAATATGTAGTATGTAGCACTTGTTGGAGAAAGAAGAAAATTAAAAAATATAAAAAATTCTTTAGTCCCGGTTGATGGCAACAACCGGGACTAAATTTGGTGGAGCCACGTGGCCGGATGCGCCATCTTTAGTCCCAGTTGGAGCCACCAACCGGGACTAACGATGGCGCAGCCGGCCACGTGGCTCCGCCATCTTTAGTCCCGGTTGGTGGCTTCAACCGGGACTAAAGATGCATCTCTAGTCCCGGATTCGTAGTCCCGGTTTGACAACCGGGACTACTGAGGGTTACGAATCGGGACTAGTGTGGTTTTCTCCACTAGTGCTGGTTTCTAAAAACATATGAATACAGAAACGATAGAGCTGTTTTTTTCATTTTCGAGCCGTTTACATCCTAATAACTAGACAAGTGCAAGAAATTGACGAGGGCAGAGATTTATAGAAACTCGCTAAGTTCTCTTTGTACCGCGCTTACGTGCAATCATGATCTTTTGTTAAATTTGACGAGCATTATATTTTAGTACACTATTGGAGAAACCATCATTGGTTGAAGTGGCAAAAACCACAGTAGTCCTGGTTTGAGTTGCACCCGGGACTAGAGATCACGAACCCAGGACAGTAGTCCCGGTTTAAAAATTTAATGGCTCTCTAGGAACTTTAGTCTCGGTTCGTGTCACGAACCAGGACTAAAAATCACCTCTAGTCCCGGTTCAAATGTTGTCAGAGGTTGTCAGAGCGCTGGGCATCTTTAGTCCCGGTTGGTAACACCAACCAGGACTAAAGATGTCATTTTTTGTGCTGGTTGGTAACACCATGAATGTGTTTATTTTTTTAACTGAAACTAATAAAAATATACAAATTTTGCTACATGATTCAAATGGTATAAAATTAATTTGAGGGGATTTGTAATTTTAAAGAGTGTGGTGTTGTGTGGGGTGGGTGATTGAAGATAGAAGGAAGCTTTAATTTAATCATTACATTGTAATTACATATCATCATATTATTATTAACTAATGATTCTTAATATATAAAATCTTTTCTAAATTATTTTGGTGATAATATACAAATCGGAGGGATGTACAATATTGATAACATTCAAACCCTGGCCGTCACGTCTAGTTTATGCGCATGTAACAAGTTTTACGCACATTGTTCCTCTTTCGTCCTCTAACTCGGAGTCGATTTTTAAAACGGTCATAACTTTCACATACGGACTCCGATCGAGACGTTCCATATTTGAAAATCGATCAGAAAAAAATTTCGGATTGCCTCAAAAGATTTTATTTTATTTTCCTCAAAAAAGCCTCAGAAGATTGCCTTTTCGAGCCGGAAGCTTTTTTCCTATTTTGAGCGTGTCTTCCGAATTTTCCACGAGCCACGTCTTTTGCTTGTTTACGCTCAAATTTTCTCGTGGTTACCTCTCGTGTGCTCCTAAGTCCATAAAAAATGTAAAAAATAAAACAAAAAAGTCAAATTTTTCCAAAAAACAACAACTTCAGATGAATATGAAAAATAGAGAGGGGCAAAAGAGGAACACTATCTAGAAGGTACATTAATGTCTAGGATTATCTATGTTTGATTAAATTTTAATATTATTGTTTTAAACCAATATTTAATGAATTTAATTTGGCCCTATTTACTAATTGTTTAATTGTTAACCCTAGCCGGGACTAAATAAATTTGGAAAAATAGCGGAAAATTATCTTTAGTCCGGTTGGTGGCACCAACCGGGACTAAAGATGAATTAGAAATAGCGAGAAATTATCTTTAGTCCGGTTGTTGCCACCAACCGGGACTAAAGATGAATTAAAAATAGCGGGAAATTATCTTTAGTCCCGGTTGGTGCCACCAACCGAGACTAAAGATGAATTGGAAGTAACAGGATATTATCTTTAGTCCCGATTGGTGACACCAACCGGGACTAAAAATCCAGGGCTATATATATCACAGGCGCGCATCGTCTTCTCCACCGATCCAACACTTAGTTGTTTTCTCCTCTCCTCTCTCGCTCTCTCTCTCTCCTCTCTCTCCTCTCTCGCTCTCTCTCGCTCCGGCGACGGCGGTGGGACGTGAGGAGGTGGGAGGAGGTAGTAGCGGCTCGAAGATGGCGTGGCCGGCGGCTCGGAGTGGGCGCGCGCGGCGGCTCGGGAGGTGGTGTCAGTGCCTCCTCCATTTCCTCCTCTTCCTCGTCCTCTCCAGGAGCGGCAGCAGCTACGGATCTAGAGATTTTTGGAGATTTTTGTGATGTTCTAAATTTGATATATATATATATATGTGTGTGTGTGTCTGTGATGTTCATTACTCGATTTGTGATGTGAATTTGTGATGTGGATTTGTGATGTGGATTTGTGTTGTGGATTTGTGTTGTGAATTTGTGATGTGAATTTGTGATGTGAATTTGTGATGCGGATTTGTGAAAAAATTTATGATGCGAATTTGTGATGTGATTTGAGGATGTTAATTTGATATGTAAATTTGATTTCGGCAAAAAAACAACGAAAAAATAACAAAAAACACATATAAACAAGCAACAGGAGGAAAAATAAAAAAATAAAAAATGCTTTAGTCCCGGTTGGAGCCACCAACTGGAACTAAAGATGACGAGAGCCGGCCACGTGGCTCATGCCATCTTTAGTCTGGTTGGTGGCTTCATCGGACTAAAATCATGCAGTTCCGGTTATTTAGCAGGGACTGAAATCGCTCATCTCTAGTCCGGTTCGTAGTCCCGGTTTGATAACCGGACTGCGAGGGTTGCTTAGGGACTAGTGTGACTTTTTCCGATAGTGGTAGTGCGATTAAGTGCGTGGGAATGTAGAACTATTGATTATTAATTAGTTTGGTGTATACTTCCTCAATTCTAAAAATATAACATAACTATTTCTTTTCAAATATTTCATAATTAGCAATTCTTTTCACTAAATTATTATTTTTAAAATCCTTTAATCTTAAGATCTCTAGTTTTATTGGATACATATATTGTATTTATTAGGATGATTGAGATAATAATAATATATTTTGGTCTATGTATTAAAAGATTGTTACGTCTTATATGTTGAAACAGAGGATGTATATCCATACTAAGCCATGGAAACAAAAGTTTAGTGCATAAGGGCGTGCAGTTAATTAATTAATGGGAATGGCCGGACCATTTCGGCAGTCCGGTACGTACGGATAAGCTGTCCTACTCTGAATGAGATCGCGGGCCTACGTACGTGCGAATATACAAAATTAATTAATGGTGCGCGGCCGCTATCTGTGCTTGCCTCTGTAGACGGGTTCACATCTTGACGTCGATCGGTAACAGTTGGCGATTGGCTTCTGATTAATTCGCAATGGGTATGGATAGGGGTGGACAAAATTAAAGTTTGTAGGTTGTTAGTTTGCTTGGCTTATGACTAGCTTGGTTTGATTCGATTTAGCTCGACTCGTTGTATTTTTTAAATGAACTAAGCTGACGTTTTAGCTCGTTAATTATAATGAGTCAGCTCAAGCTAACTTACGAGTTGCTCGTGAGCCAAACGAGCCCAATACAACACCTCAGCAGCCCAATCTTAGCAGCTTATATGTGAAGCCCAATAAAAAAAACAAGTAAAAGACTCATCCTATCTACCCTAGATGGAGTTCGATCTCCCGTCCGGTTGCTCACTTGTTTGGTTGTTCCCCAGGCTCGATCTACTGTTGCTCCTCTCTCTCCTCCTGTTGTCTCTCTCACCATTTGCAGCGACACACCATCCCAACTCCCAAGCATCCAGCTTGCCGCTGACTGCTGGCTCCCATCACTTTCTGCTGACGTTTGCCTCCCACCGTTCATCCTTTTCCTGTTCGGGTGTCGGAGGAGGTGTGGTATGGAGGACGATAAGGTCTGTTGCTGCGGAGTCCATCGCTTTGATGTGGTCCGGCCGGCGGCCCTTGTCTCCAGCCGCGTGGTCCTCCTGTCGACTCATTGGCCGAATCACCAAAGAAGCAAGCGGATGAACAAGACCTATCATGTCAACATCTGTCTATTTTTTCTTCCAAAATGATTATATTTGATTTATGTCTTGCATGTTTTGTTGACACTCAATTGTCTTTTTAGATCTGGAGTGTTCTTTGGAGTTTTGTTGTACTATTGGTTTAATCTTGCATTCAGGCCACTCGGATGCATTTAGTTTGTAATAATTTATCAGTAGAATGCTTGTTATATATTAATCATACCAAACATTTGAAGATTCATTGATTTTTCTTTTCAATCTTAATTTATTGAACATTGAGGCTAGGAGCTGATACGCTGTATCTGCTTTCTCTTTTTTTTGCTCACAAGCTAAAGAAGTTAGCTTGAGCTAGCTAATGAGCCAAACCAAAACAATTTTCTGATTTATTAATATAACGAGTCGAACAGAACCAGCTCATTAGGCTAACTGAGTCAGAGCCCCTAACGAGCCAGAGCCCATCGAGCCGGCTCGCTGTCCAGTCCTACCCATGTGACAGAACTCTCCGGAGCGTCCAGATTAATTAATGAAATACAGTTGTCTCTGTCGCGTAGCGTGTTTGGACATAGCTCTTTCTATAGTACGTAATTACAAGTAAGTCGATCGTGGTGTGCTGTAACAAAACCGAAATGTAGAGACAAGATTAAATTATTGATGGTACACGAATTTGTTAAATAAATATGATCTAATATATAAAAAAGTTTATTTCGATACATAAATTTATTAGTGTATGTGAATTAAAGACAAAAAAAATAAAACAAGTTTGCTAATTCAAGTGTTATTTAAGATGCTACGTAAACACACGTGAAAAAATGCTATATATATGTGTGTATATATATATATAGATGTTTGTTCAGTAAAAAAGTTTAATAAGCTTAAAGATTGCATGAGAAAAAACATCAAAAACCAAAAGGTGATGTAACAGATAGAAAAAATAAAGCACAAATCAAGTTTACAAACATAGCTTATCTCATGTCCACCTCACGTGCATACATCATATCGTAATCAACATTTCACTTAGTAAAATTGGTTATACCATGTCTTTTTATCTTGATTTGTACTTATCAAATAAATATATATATATAATAAACGTTTTGTAAGTTCATGTATTGAAGCACCCCCACCTAATAAATTTATGAATCCCCAACAAAATTTACTCCGGAGACAACACAAGTACCACACGGTTTACCGATCAAACCGTCTCTAGTAACCGAATCGTGGATCCTGATTACTGTAGCTAACTTCCCAAGGTAACAGCACGCCTCTCCGCGGGCGTACTCTCCAGGCGCGGCACGTGGCGCGGGTGGAATCCACCCGCCGTCGCCAGGACACCACACGCGTCGTAGTGCATGCGACGCCGGCGCGCCCGGCGTCCTCTTTTTACCCCGCGCGCGCGCCGAACTGCCAGCGGCGGAGGTTATATTAGCGAGCAGGTTCGTGATACCACAAAAACTAGTGATTTTTAGTTGTCGAGTATATTACGAAGATGTGAAACGGTATTTTTATTTAAATAATTTTGTGTGAATTTAAAAAATTTGAAAAATTTATTTTATTATAAAAGTATAGTTATCAGTAATTTATAAAAATAAATTTCTCTTCGTCGCAAAAACCACTGTACGTGGAACGGTTTTTCGAGGTTTGAGTAAAAACCACGACATGAATTTGGTTCAAGTTTAAATTTCATCACTGTTTATTTCGTCATGATTTTCGCAGTTTTTAAACTATGATTTTGGCACGGTTTTCACGTGGTTTGGACGAAAACCTTGACATGACGAATCGATTCAAATTTAAATCTGTTTAATATTTAAATTCGTTTAATATTTATTTTTCTACGATTTTAACTATTTTTGTGTTAATGCTAGAAGACAACACGACATGACAAAACGACCCCTGGTAGTGAGGGAGTAGCTGAGATATTAAGCTCGAAACTACACGATTTTTACTGGTCTCTAAGAAAACAGAGAAAGAGGCTAGCCACGTACTTCTTTTATTTCATATTATTTTTATTATCAGTCTTTTTAATTTTTAATCCAATATTTTTTAATTTTAATCAAATTTATAAAAAATATAATAATATTTTCAATACAAAACAAATATAATAATAAAAATTATTTAATGTTATATTTAATAAAACTAATTTGATTTTGTATTGTAGATGTTAAATTATTTTATAAATTTGAGAAAATTTGGTTAGAGAAAAAGTTAAAACGCATATAGCATAAAAATATGATACGGAGGGGAGTACGTAATTAAGTTTTGATTCCCTGCAAAACCCTTTTTATCTAGAGTAGTCAACACCTACTAGTTGACATCACGTATATACACAACTCGCGAGGTTCCCGATCGCCGCGATTTCGCCGGCTCGACTCTCCAACCGGAGACGTCACCCCTGACGTCACAGCAAACCTGATACATAGAGGCAGATACGAGATGCTGATGCTGCTGGTAATATAATAAACGGCGTACGAGTACGTACCCCCTTTACCAGACCGTACACGACGGACATGCATGCGGCCGGTTGGGCTAGTAAAATTTTGTGACGTTCCGTACGTAAAGGGGGGCTCAGTTCGGTGCGGCCGTACAGGAAGACGAGGGGTAGAAGCTCGCCTAGTGTTTTCAGGACGGTGATTTCATATGGTGAAGAAAAACCAATTACGTGGCAGTGGAGCCCGCCACCTACCAGGGTTGAACCTTGATTCTTATGCTTATATGAACAAAGCTTACAATAATAGTCTTATGATGTCTTTTTATTTGAGTTGTATGATATTTTAAAATTACTTTAATGTTGTGTTCTTTTCTGAAACTTCAAACTAAAACGTTTTCGTTTTTAGTTTTCCGTTAAATGATATGGTTTTAAAAACTTTTTATATATTTCTTTAAAAAATTAAATAAATATATTTTTAATATTATAATAATTAAATACTTAATTAGTTATATGATAATTCTCGTTTTTCTTTTAAATGATAGCAAAAAGCTAAAGCAACTTGACATTAAAACAATGACATCTATACCTGTCGAAGAAATGAAAACAAGGCTCCATCACCAATTTCTGCTTATAGTCCCTTTTGACTATGCTCGGGGTATATCGGTCCATGAGCGTGACTGTTCGGTCATATCTATTTGAGCACGGGGCTTGAGCGCTGGTTTTTTGTGACGCTTACGGTACATCCGACTCGGACGTGGCCTTCTATGGGCTGTGCTCGGCCACATCCGCCTGCAGGCGCGATCTCTCATGTGCTATGCTCAGGGTACATCGGCTCTCGAGCACGACTGTTCGGGACATATCTACCCGAGCACACCCTTGGGTGTTGCCCCCAGCGGGCAGTGCTCGGGACACACCTAAACCGGATGCGGCCTCTCGTGGGCTATGCTCGGGGCACATCGGCCCCTGAGCACGTGTGGACCTCCGTTTTTAAAATAGGAATCTTTCGTGTTCATAGTACTATTTCCCTGGATCGAGTAGTTTTGGTACCCATGAAATACAGTACTGAATTATCAGGTGCATATGCACGAATAGTCTTACGCTAAAAGTATTACAATATAGGCCCGAAGGCAATATCCAACATATAGGACCTCATGGTCCAGATACAACCAAAAATAGAAATTAGGTAAGGCAGCGGAATGAAGGCAGCGGCCTGTCGATTGCCACAGGCAACGACCGGAGACTAAGACCTAGTAGGCGCCATCGGCTTCTTCGCCCTCCTGGTAATAGGCATATGGATCCTCCAAGTCTTCATTTCCACCATCTGAAGGTGTGTGCGTATAGTAAGGGTGAGTATCAACCGTACTCAGCAAGCCAACACAAAAAGGTGCACATGATAGGGATTCTCAAGGAGATGCCGTGGTTTGTTTGCACAAAGCCAATTTTATAAATCTTTTCACAAACCTAGCATCTAGCCAAGTCAAGTTTTAGTTCCATAGTTCATTAAGTCGGCGACGGTTCTGTCTACCATCCAGTGTGATTCCAAGGATGGCTTCCCACCTCCGGTTCGTCATGGTTTTCTGGGGAGTCCACCCCTTCTCGCCTTTCGAGAAGTTGATCCACCAGTGAATAAGAATCATCATGCAAACCCATCCCATTATTTTAAAATTTAGAGTCTAACCAAGCGAAAGTCTTGTCACGATGCTCAATATCCGTGAGCACGACTATTCGAATAGATTAACTCATTTCACACTGCAGTGGATGTACACTTTACCCGTACTCCGCGACTGCCCAACAAATGAGCCTACGTCCCAACACATGAGATGGTCACGGCAAAGTATTTCGATAACCTCACTTTGGCAGTACCCGCTCTATGAACTTAAATCCTCTTGCACTCTAGCTGTCCTTTTCTAGCAGTGTGAGGAGTTCTGGCGCTCTCGGGGTAAGGGAAGACTTCATTCATCAAGTTATAATTAATTTCGATTTTCAATCATCCATTCCCAATCTCATCTCATACATAAGAACCACTATGCAGGGGTACCGCCTTCGCTCGGCTATTTACTCCGCTAGGTCTATACCCATTTGAGAAGTACGGTTGTACTGGCTCGTTTTCCGGCTATCTCATGGCTCGGTCCTTAATTGACCAGGGTTGGCACTTGCCTTTTTCGGAATCCACCCAAATCATCCAGCCGCCCCAGTCTAAAACATTTGTTTGGTATTTTCAGTTTTCATCAAAACTCATTTGATCATCCTCATGGCAATGTGACGCTCATGTCTCCACATGTCATATCTTAACTATCTTTTCCAAAGGTAGTTGTCCAAGCATATAGCTATTTGCAAAAGCATGAGTATGCATGAATCTAATAATAGCATGGCTAAGCATTTTACCGAAGATATTCTCCGGTTGTATGTATCACATCGAGGGTTACAAGGAATAATTCTAAAGGTAATCAATAACAAGGCATGACATAACAAGTATAGGTAATTCTTTGTGTATAGCATGCATATTTAAAGTTTAAAACAACATCATTTCGCAATTTGGATCAATATGTTCAAAGAGTGTGATGACTTGCCTTGCTCGCACGCTTGTTGAACGGGGTCTTCAATGGAGTCGGTGCCTGCTTCTTCGGCTGCTAACCGTACGTGCGAAAAGAAAGATTAAACTCATTTAGAATCCAATAAGAACGAATAAAAGATCAAGAAAACCATAAAAGAACTCTAAAATATCTACCCTGCGATTTTAATCCAGTTAGGGAGGAATTTTGAATGAAGTATGAGTAAAGAAAACGAGTAAGGGTCGTTTTAGGGTTTTCGCAAAATACCGATTAAAAGATTAGATGATAAACCAATAAATGTTGTTTGAAAGATTTTCTATTTTAAGTATGGTGAGTTAGAAAGCCAAATCATATTTTAAAAAGGCAAGAAAGAATAAATAAATCCTCAAGAAAATTTTACGCGAAAAGTGAAGTTGCCGGAAATCTTATTTCGAAACGTGAGTTTTCTCTGAGGAAAATGTATGAGAAAACTATATATTTCTGCACAAATATTTCCCAAATATTTCCCAAAAATATTTTCCAATTTTTCTAGAATTTTTCCTTTTTTTCTATTTTTCTCTTTCTTTTCTTTTTCTTCTTTTCCTTTTCTTTTTTTCTTTACCCTACCCGGCACCTGTATATTCTCTCTACTATCTACCCCCCTTCGTCTACCCCCTGCCGCCCGCCCGGCCGAATCGGCGGCGATGGCGCGGCGGTAGCAGACAGCGGCGACGGCGAGGGCGCGGGCTGTAACATCCTGAAAATCGAAGGAGTAGAATTCGGAACGTGAAAATCGGAACTCATAAAAAACTTTTGGAATCATTGCTTCTTATCGTGTTTATCGTTCCTATTTGCCAAGCTCTTTGCATAAGAGTTCTTTTTGAATTGTTTTGATACGAAGTTGGATAGAAACTCTAAGCTTTGATATCCTAGGTGAGAGTAATAATTCAAAATGTATATATTTGGAGAAGGATAAATACCTAATTTTGTGGATTTACAAAAGATTCTTGAAAAGAATATATTTTGGTTTAAACCCTAACTGGTGGAAGAAAAATAATAAATATTTGGATTTAGATGATAAAAATATTTTGAAAAGGAAATATGAATTTAGAAATTAATTAAAGACCCCAATTTATTGATTTTAAAAGAAGAAATAAAAATATGAAAAATATATTTGAAAAATAAAAAGTGGGGGAAAAGTTTGAAAATATAATCTCAAAGTTATTTTGGGAATATTAGAATTCATTTAGAATTTTTAGGGATAAAAGAAATGGAAATGGAAAATAGGATTTTTAAATCGGGATAAATGAAAAAGTGCACTGTTCATTAGCTCAAGTGTTCGACCGAGTACACCGCCCGTTCGCAGCCCCGCTCACCGCGGTACCCGAGACCTCGCGCGTGCATGTTCCCAGCGTCATCGGCTCCGGTCACGCACAGGTGGTCGCCGGTCCGCGCCATGCCGAATGTCCCCAAAGTCGCCGCCGTACACGCTCGCCATGCCGCTCGCGTCGGCGCCGCGCGACGTCCGCACCACGTCGTCCTTTGCCGCGGCGCCTGCCCTCCCGCTCTCGCGCATTGCCTCACCGCGCTCGCCGTACTCGCATGCGTTAGCTGCAGCTTGCCGCACGTCGCCGCCGCGCGTCGTGCGCGCGCTCGTCAGCCTATCACTGCACTGGGGCGCCCGAACCACCTCGCCGTCGACCGCCTATAAATCGGCCTCCTCGGACCCAGCCCCCAACACCGAAAATCCTCCCCGTGCTCGCTCGTGCTTTCCCCCAAATTTCCCCAAGGATTAGCCACTACATTGCGCAAATTTTGGGAAAGATCGGAGCTCGCGGAAGAACCCTAATTCGACCGCCCGTGCGACACTCCGAAATTCGTCACCCTCGGCCGATTTCTTCCCGAATTGAAGGTACCATCATCATCCCCGTGCTCTAGGTATTAATTCCCCTAAGCTCCCCGAGCCAATTGGTCGCCGGAAAATCGCCGGCGGCGAACCCCTAGAACTCCTCTGTTTCGGCCGCCGAACCACCTCGCCGTCGCCCGGCCGCAGGCCTCTCCGCCGAACCAACCCCACCGTTAGCATCCCCGGGTTCACGAAGCTCGTAGACCCCTCACTTTAGCCGGGCTTCGCCGGATTTTGCCGCCGACGAGCGCCACCGCCGCCGAACCACCTCGCCGTCGCCGCTCTTTCCGCCGCTTCCGGTCTCGGCCGTGTGAGGAAATGGGACCCTTGTGGTCTCGGGATGGTGTAGCGCCCCTCCTTTCCCTAGCTCCGGCCCTCCTCGCCGTCGGCACACCCTCCTCACCGTCGGCCGCGGAAAGCAGAGCGAAACAGAGGAAGAGGAAGAAAAAGGAAGGGAAAAGAAAAAAAGGAAATAGAAAAAAAGAAAGAAAAATAGTGAAGAAAATTTGGGTAAAATATTTTGAAATGTTTTGGAAATATTTTAGGATAAAAAGATAGGGTTTTTGAAATATTATTGTCTAAGAATGAGTATTATATTCTTTTTCCTTCCAAAAAGAAATATTTGGAGAAAGTAATTTCTAGATTAAATTTGTCCTTTTTATGAATTCAAATATTGTCCTACCTCTAATTTGTTATCGGAGTTTACATGAGCCCTTTTTTAAAGATTTGTTAAGCATGAATGTCGTTATTCGGCCATTTGAATTTCAAAACCCTAGCAAATATAATTGCAATATTAAGGATCAATTATTGGAGATATGGAAATTAGAAATATAATTATTTTGGGATATCCTCGAGTTTAGGAACAAAATATATATTTATTACTAGATGGCTCGCTCGGTTTAGCGGACTTCTTTCCGTTGATTCAACTATTAAAATTTACGGAGTTTGAGGTTGTGTTTGGAATCCGTTTTCCGCGGTCATTTCGAGATCTCTTTCTCTTCGTTGATATTGTTGGATTTTAATTGGATTCAACCCTTCTTTTCGCACGTACGGATAGCGTCCGAAGAAGTGAACGCCGACTACGCGGAAGACCCCACTCAACCGGCGTGCGAGCAAGGCAAGTCTTCACACCCTTTGAACATATTGATCCCAATTGCGAAATGATGTTATTTTAAACTTTAAACATGCATGCTTTACCGAGTTACCTATACTTGTTATGCCATACCTTGCTATTGTTTACCTTTAGAATTACTCCTTGTAACTCGCGATGTGATACAAATAACCGAAGCATAACTTCGGTAAACCGCTTAGCCATGCTATACTTAGATTTATGCATACTCATGACTTTATGAAAAAGCTTTGTGCTTGGGCAACTACCTTAGGGAAGGTAGTTGAGATTCGGCATGTGGAGACATGAGCGCCATATGACCATGATGAATTAAGTTTGATGAAAATTGAAAGTACTATACAAATGTTTTAGACTAGGGCGGCCGGATGATTTGGGTGGATTCCGGAAAAGGCAAGTGCCGACCCTGTCAATTAAGGACCGAGCCATGAGATAGCCGGAAACGAGCCGTACAACCGTACTTCTCGAATGGGTATAGACCTAGCCGACTAGATAGCCGAGCGGAGGCGTATCCTTGCATAGATGGTTCTCTATGATGTGGTTATGGGATGAGGATGAGGCTGCGGCCTTTGTTATAAATGGTGGAATTAAACTACGTTAATTAAACTTAAAGATTGGAAATGTCTTCCCTTACCCCGGTGCGCTGAACTCCTCTCACCGCTAGAAAAGGACGGCTAGAGTGCATGAGGTCATAAGTTCATGGAGCGGGTACGCCAAAGTGAGGTTATCGAAAGGCTTTGCCGTGACCGTCTCATGTGTTGAGGCGTAGGCTCATTTGTTGGGCTGTCGCGGAGTACGGGTAAAGTGTACATCCACCGCAAGTGTGAATGAATCAATCTATTCGAATAGCCGTGCTCGCGGATATTGAGCATCGTGACAAGACTTTCGCTTGGCTAGACTTTGAACTTAAAATTACTGGGATGGGTTTGCATGATGATGATTTTATTCGGTGGATCAACTTCTCGAGAATACGAGAAGGGGTGGACTTCCCGAAAATCATAACGAACCGGAGGCGGGAAGCCATCCTTGGAATCACGATGGATGGTAGACAGAACCGTCACCGGGTTAATGAACTATGAACTTAAAACTTGACTTGGCTAGACAATAGGTTTGTGAAAAGAATGGTGAAACGGCTTTACGCAAAAGTAACCCTAGCCATGTTCTTTGATAACCTTATCATATGCATCAATTCGTGTTGGCTTGCCGAGTACGGTTGGTACTCACCCTTGCTATACGCACAAACCTCCAGTGATGGAGTTGAAGAGCCGAAGATCCATACGCTTATCACCGGGAGGACGAGGAACGACGGCGCATATTAGACTTTAGCTCCGTTGCTGTGGCAATGGACAAGCCGCCGCCTCTTTCCGCGCCTTATCTAAACTCGTTTTTATGTTGTATTCGGACCATAAGGTCCTGTGGGATGAACAATGCCTTCGGGCCTATTAATGTAATAATGGTATTGTAAGACTATTCGTGCATGTGCACTTGATTATCCAAGATCGTATTCGTGGGTACCAACTACTTGATCCAGGAAATGGTACTATGAACACGAAAGATTCCCGACTAAAAATTGGGGGTCCACAGAGCTGGTATCGAGCCATGCGACCGTAGGCTAAGACCAAATGGCGCCCTACCCCTAACCGGATGGCCAAAGGGAAATATCCCTACGGTAGGATCGTTTTAAACTATTATTTCCGAAAATGCAAATATATCCTTTCTACATCCGTATATTTTTTTTAACAAATGATTATGATAGCTCCCTCCCGCTAACCCTAAGTTGCCCGTAAAGCGATGTCAAACCACGACGGAACTTGGGAAGTCACTTCCGCGAGACGAGGGGTTCGTGGTCCAACTCCGATCCCTACTATGGTGCTTGAGGTATCCGGAACCGCCCACTTATCACAACAAAAGACATGGCTCCGAGATGTATCCACTGGGAGGCAACCGTATCCATAGAAGCCCGTATGGAAAGCGAGACATCTTATCGCTTCCATACCCGCTACCACCGGGACCTAGCGAGCGCTCGGATGCGGCTCGCGAGGCCTTCCTTCGCCTTAATGCGGAACACCATGCCGAACTCACAATGACAGAGTTCGTGCATCATCCTTACCGCGAAGAGGGCAACCCGGCCGCACCGTGGAGGCTACCCCCGCTGCTACAACCCGATGGTCACGCGTCTATCCCGTTGGGCGGAGACCGCAGCGACGAGCTTACGAGGAGGCCCTTCTTGAGATCAATGATCGCGGTCACGCCTCAATGATCCGGTCAGCCACCAAGGCCGCGGAGACCAGATAAGCATGCCGCAGACTCACCGCAGCCAATGGTGCTCGATCGAGCAACTCTCGGACCGCTACATGGCCCGAGGGGAGGCCCCGTAGAGCTGGAAGAGCAGCTCAGAAGAGCAAGCAGCAGATCAACCGCTAGAGGAACAGCGCACTCGTCCCGTCTACGCCGCAGTACTTCCACCGAGCCCGTACCATCACCTCCTGCCCCTGTGCCCGACCACTATTACCATATGACTCCAGCAAGCTTAGATACTTTTCAAGCTATGATGGAGCAAGCTTTCATGTTGAGCACAGAGCCCGCACCGTACCCGGTCGACCCCACCGCCGCTACATCCATGGGACCCACCCGAGCTCCGTACCGCACCATCCGAGCCGGGATCGGGAGAGGGTAACCCCATCCGATCTACACCGATACGGAGTCCGAGGCGAGCCTATGGAGATCAAATGGGAGTCTAGCGACACCGACTCAATGGAGGAGGAAGTTCCCCCTCGTCGCCCGACTCACACGGGAGGCCCTCACCCGCCGATCGCTCGCAAGAGTACGCGGCCACCGAGTCGGAAGATTCGGCGTGACTCCGAGGCCACCACCACCGAGCCGTGGGGACTTCGGTTTGCTTCAGCAGCAGACCACCCACTTCCGGCGCCTGGCTCTTGCGGATGGATGGGAGGACTAGGCGGGAGGACCTTCCCGGCTCGGCGACTTCCTATTTACCCTTAATTAGTTGATGTAGTTGAACGATATAGTTATTATTGCTATCCTGGCATGAAGGACTGTGTGTGTACAGTCCGAGTACCCCCTTATGTAATATGATGAACCTGAGCATCGCCTTGCGATGTCTTAATTCGTATGCTTATTATTATTTTACTTTGTCTGTTGATTGAAAATCATTCCAAAGAACTTGAAGAAAGATTCCCCGAGAACTATAACCTAAACTAGTCCGATCTCTTGATTCATCTCCCTTCTTCGGATGGCACATCGCCGCAGGGCCGCAGCGACCAACGAGAACCCGCGAAACCTAACCCCTCCACCCCGGCGGAGGTCATGGCTATGCAGACCCAGCTACTCCAAGCGATTGCCAATAATCAAGGAGGTCGAGGAGGATCGAGTCTGGGGGAATTCATGAGAGCTAAGCCGCCCACTTTTTCCACGGCCGAAGAACCTATGGATGCCGAAGATTGGCTAAGAGTGATAGAGAAGAAGCTAACTCTCATCGAGTCCGAGAAGCCGATAGAGTTGTCTTCGCTACTAACCACTGGAGGGTCCCGCGAGTGACCGGTGGGACACCTACAAGGAGACCCGAGTGAAGACGCCGGCGAACCAACATGGGAGGAATTCACGGCTGCGTTTCGTGAGAATTTCGTGCACTGCAGTGATGAGGATGAAGAAAAACGAGTTCGCAGATGCGTCAAGGGAACACCTCGGTACAAGAATATTTGAACAAGTTCACCCAGCTTGCTCGTTATGCCACCAGTGACTGGCGACGAGGAAGAAAAGATAGACAAATTCATTGAAGGACTAAATGACGAACCGAGGGACCAATGATCGGGCAGGATCACACCGCTTCCAAAGCCTCATCAACAAGGTCGTCCGACTTGAGCATGACCAAAAGGTGGTAGACAATAACCGCAAGAGGAGGCTCGCTATGGCTCGCCCATTTCGGGGACGCCACAACGCCCCAAAGGAGCCACTCCGTCCGGATGGAAGCCAAACGTTCCGGTAACCGGACGTCCTTCCGCTTCCGACCATGTCAACAGTCGCTACACCTCGCCAGTACGCCCACACCAACCCTAGCCGCTCCAGGAAGAAGGAATGTGAGCTGTTTTAATTGCGGAGAATTCGGGCACTACTCCAATAGCTGCCCAAAACCACGCAACGCCCGTACGCACGGCGCCAATGCAACGCCCGTCCGAGGAACCCCCACCCCGCGGCCGGACGAGGTCCGTTCAGACCCCGCTACCCAACGAGGCTGCCACCGGGTTTCGACGTGGTCGGGTGAATCATGTGCGGGCGGAAGAAGCTCGGGAGGACCGGAGCGTATTGATGGGTATGTTCTCTATCAACTCGCACCGTTAAAGTTTTATTCGATTCGGAGCCTCGCATTCATTCATATCTTCCCAAGTAAGCAAACAACACCACCTACACCAAGTAGCACTTAAGAGGCCGATGTTGGTACACTCACCGGGAGACATAACCGTACCCCATGCTGCATTAATGTGCCCATACGGATTAGAGACGTGGCGTTTCTCTCAAACCTTATGGTGCTATCACCCCGACCATAGATGTCATACTCGGAATGGATTGGTTGACCAAAAATAATGGAATCATAGATCGATCGAAGGGAAGTCACGGTATCCACCCCGTGGGATCACCGATGAGCATAACTATGGATCAAAACCCAAAGCTATGTGAGCAAGCTGCGGGAGTGTTCACCATGCTACCCTTAGGCGGAATGCCCGTAGTACAAGAATACCCGGATGTATTTCCGAGGAATTACCCGGAATGCCCCGGATCGCGACGTAGAGTTTATCATCGACCTAATGCCCGGTAGCCCCCATATCCAAGAGACCTTATCGAATGCCGGCCAACGAGTTAGAGGAACTCAAGAAGCGATACGGGAACTACAAGAGAAGGGATTTGTACGCCCAGCTCTTCTCCCCGGGAGCCCCGTACTCTTCGTCAAAAGAAGGATGGGAGTATGAGAATGTGTGTGGACTACCGATCGCTGAATGAAGTAACTATCAAGAACAAGTACCCGCTACCTCGAATCGATGACCTATTCGATCAACTTAAAGGTGCGCAGGTGTTCTCCAAGATTGATCTACGGTCGGGATATCATCGCTAAAGATTAGAGCCGAGACATTCCTAAGACGGCGTTCTCTACACGTTACGGCTTATACGAGTTCACGGTGATGTCCTTTGGATTAACCAATGCCCATGCGTACTTTATGAACTGATGAACAAGGTATTCATGGAATACCTGGACAAATTCGTGGTGGTGTTCATCGACGATATACTTATCTACTCCAAGAACGATGAGGAACACGCGAGCATCTACAACTAGTCTTGGAAAAGCTACGAGAGCACCAGTGTATGCAAAGTTCAAGCAAATGTGAGTTCGGCTCAAGGAAGTCGCTTTTCTTGGCCACGTGGTTTCAGCCGGAGGAGTAGCGTGAGACCCCGCCAAGGTCGAAGCCGTTACGGGATGGAAGGCACCCAAGTCGTGACGGAAGTTCGGAGTTTCTTGGGCTTGGCCGGTTATTACCGACGGTTTATCGAAGGGTTTTCCACCGTAGCCCGACCTATGACTCAACTTCGAAGAAGGAAAAGAAGTTTGAATGGAATGAGAAGTGCCAAAAAGCCTTCGACCAATTAAAAGAAAAGTTAACCACTGCCCCAATCTTGACCTTACCCGACAACCAAGGACTTCGTGATGTACTGTGATGCATCCCGGCAAGGATTGGGAGGAGTATTGATGCAGATGGGAAGGTCGTAGCGTATGCCTCTCGGCGCTTCGACCCCACGAAGAGAATTATCCCACACACGACTGGAATTAGCCGCGATTGTACACGCATTGAAGATTTGGAGGCACTATCTCGATCGGGAACCACCGTAATGTGTATACCGATCACAAGAGCCTAAAATATTTTTTTACTCACCTGATCTCAATCTGCGACGGAGGCGATGGCTGGAGTTGATCAAGGATTACGCTAGGAATCCATTATCATCCCGGCAAGGCAAATGTAGTGGCCGATGCGCGAGCCGCAAAGCCCAATGCAATCACATGGAATTGGGAGGTATGGCCAGCGAACTTCAAGAAGAAATGGCCGGACTCAATCGCACCCGATTCCTCACGGAGAAGTGAACTCATTGGAAATCCAACCCCTACCGAGAACTCAAATAGAGGAAGCCCAAAAGGGAATGAGGAAACCCGGAAATCAAGGAACGCATGGCGCCGGACGCGCTCGGGAGTTTTCGTGGATGACAAGGGAATCTGTGGTACAAGAAAAGAATCGTGTGCCCGAACGAGGCGGTTTGAGGGGATTGATCTTAAAGGAAGCCCACGAATCGGCATATTCGTTACATCCCAAGCACGAAAATGTACCAAGACTTGAAAGGAGAATATTGGTGGCCCAATATGAAGAGAGATGTAGCCGAATACGTAGCCGTGTGCGATGTGTGCCAAAGGGTGAAAGCTGAGCATCAACGGCCAGCTGGTTTGCTGCAGCCACTCAAGATTCCCGAATGGAAATGGGACGAGATAGGCATGGATTTCATAGTGGGATTACCCAAAACTACGACGGCTACGATTCCATTTGGGTAATAGTAGATCGGCTCACCAAGACTCGCGATTTATACCGGTGAAAACTAACTACAACAACCAAGCTAGCGGAACTATATATGAGTAGGATTGTATGTCTTCACGGTGTACCAAAGAGGATCATATCGGATCGTGGTACCCAATTCACATCTCATTTTTGGAGCAAAGTCCACGAGGCACTCGGAAGTCATCTCGCTTTCAGTACCGCCTACCATCCACAGACCGATGGGCAGACTGAAAGGACGAACCAAGTGCTGGAAGATATGCTGAGAGCCTGTGCATTGGATTTCACCAAGGATTGGGAGAAATGCTTACCGTACGCCGAGTTCTCTTATAATAATAGCTATCAAGCCAGTTTGAAGATGTCGCCAAACGAAGCTCTATTTGGTCGCCGATGTCGAACCCCATTGATGTGGTCAGAAACCGGTGAACGAACCGTATTCGGGCCTGACATAATCAAGGAGGCTGAGGAAAAGGTTCGCCTGATTCGGGACCGACTACAAGCTGCTCAATCACGACAAAAGAGCTACGCGGATACTCGACGAAGAGAATTGGAATTCAAAGAGGGTGACTACGTGTATCTAAAGGTCTCACCACTACGGGGAACACAGAGGTTCAAAGTCAAGGGGAAACTCGCACCACGATACGTGGGCCCATTCCTGATAAGCGCTAGGAAGGGAGAAGTGGCTTATCAATTGGGCCCGAGAATCTCTCCGATGTCCACCCGTATTCCACGTATCGCAGTGAAGAAATGTCTACGGTACCGGAAGAGCAAACCTCGTTAGAAACCATCCATGTCCACAGTGATCTTACCTACCCTGGAGCATCCAATCAAGATACTAGATGAAGCGAAAAGAAGACACGAACCAAGTCGTGGCGCATGTACAAAGTACAATGGAGCAATCACACCAAGAAGAAGCTACCCGGGAGAGCGAAGAATTCCCGAGGACGAACATCCACACCTATTTAGCAACGATAAGAAAATCTCGGGGACGAGATTTATTGTTAGGGGGTAGGTTTGTAACATCCCGAAAATCGAAGGAGTAGAATTCGGAACGTGAAAATCGGAACTCATAAAAAACTTTTTGGAATCATTGCTTCTTATCGTGTGTTTATCGTTCCTATTTGCCAAGCTCTTTGCATAAGAGTTCTTTTTGAATTGTTTTGATGCGAAGTTGGATAGAAACTCTAAGCTTTGATATCCTAGGTGAGAGTAATAATTCAAAATGTATATATTTGGAGAAGGATAAATACCTAATTTTGTGGATTTACAAAAGATTCTTGAAAAGAATATATTTTGGTTTAAACCCTAACTGGTGGAAGAAAAATAATAAATATTTGGATTTAGATGATAAAAATATTTTGAAAAGGAAATATGAATTTAGAAATTAATTAAAGACCCCAATTTATTGATTTTAAAAGAAGAAATAAAAATATGAAAAATATATTTGAAAAATAAAAAGTGGGGGAAAAGTTTGAAAATATAATCTCAAAGTTATTTTGGGAATATTAGAATTCATTTAGAATTTTTAGGGATAAAAGAAATGGAAATGGAAAATAGGATTTTAAAATCGGGATAAATGAAAAAGTGCACTGTTCATTAGCTCGGCAGTGTTCGACCGAGTACACCGCCCCGTTCGCAGCCGCCGCGCGTCACCCGCGGTACCCGAGACCTCGCGCGTGCATGTTCCCGGCGTCATCGGCTCCGGTCACGCACGGTGGTCGCCGTGCTCGCGCCATGCCGAATGTCCCCAAAGTCGCCGCCGTACACGCCGCCATGCCGCTCGCGTCGCCGCGCGCATACGTCCGCACCACGTCGTCCTTTGCCGCGGCGCTGCCCTCCCGCTCTCGCGCATTGCCTCACCGCGCTCGCCGTACTCGCATGCGTTAGCTGCAGCTTGCCGCACGTCGCCGCGACGTGCGCGCGCTCGCTCGGCCTATCACCGCACCGGGCGCCCGAACCACCTCGCCGTCGACCGCCTATAAATCGGCCTCCTCGGACCCAGCCCCCAACACCGAAAATCCTCCCCGTGCTCGCTCGTGCTTTCCCCCAAATTTCCCCAAGGATTAGCCACTACATTGCGCAAATTTTGGGAAAGATCGGAGCTCGGCGGAAGAACCCTAATTCGACCGCCCGTGCGACACTCCGAAATTCGTCACCCTCGCCGATTTCTTCCCGAATTGAAGGTACCATCATCATCCCCGTGCTCTAGGTATTAATTCCCCTAAGCTCCCGAGCCAATTGGTCGCCGGAAAATCGCCGGCGGCGAACCCCTAGAACTCCTCTGTTTCGGCCGCCGAACCACCTCGCCGTCGCCCCGCCGCAGTGCCTCTCCGGCCGAACCAACCCCACCGTTAGCATCCCGGGTTCACCGAAGCTCGTAGACCCCTCACTTTAGCCGTGGCTTCGCCGGATTTTGCCGCCGACGAGCGCCACCGCCGCCGAACCACCTCGCCGTCGCCGCTCTTTCCGCCGCTTCCGGTCTCGGCCGTGTGAGGAAATGGGACCCTTGTGGTCTCGGGATGGTGTAGCGCCCCTCCTTTCCCTAGCTCCGGCCCTCCCGCCGTCGGCACACCCTCCCTCACCGTCGGCCGGGGAAAGCAGAGCGAAACGAGAGGAAGAGGAAGAAAAGGAAGGGGAAAAAAAAAAAGGGAAATAGAAAAAAAGAAAGAAAAATAGTGAAGAAAATTTGGGTAAAATATTTTGAAATGTTTTGGAAATATTTTAGGATAAAAAGATAGGGTTTTTGAAATATTATTGTCTAAGAATGAGTATTATATTCTTTTTCCTTCCAAAAAGAAATATTTGGAGAAAGTAATTTCTAGATTAAATTTGTCCTTTTTATGAATTCAAATATTGTCCTACCTCTAATTTGTTATCGGAGTTTACATGAGCCCTTTTTAAAGATTTGTTAAGCATGAATGTCGTTATTCGGCCATTTGAATTTCAAAACCCTAGCAAATATAATTGCAATATTAAGGATCAATTATTGGAGATATGGAAATTAGAAATATAATTATTTTGGGATATCCTCGAGTTTAGGAACAAAATATATATTTATTACTAGATGGCTCGCTCGGTTTAGCTGGACTTCTTTCCGTTGATTCAACTATTAAAATTTACGGAGTTTGAGGTTGTGTTTGGAATCCGTTTTCCGCGGTCATTTCGAGATCTCTTTCTCTTCGTTGATATTGTTGGATTTTAATTGGATTCAACCCTTCTTTTCGCACGTACGGATAGCGTCCGAAGAAGTGAACGCCGACTACGCGGAAGACCCCACTCAACCGGCGTGCGAGCAAGGCAAGTCTTCACACCCTTTGAACATATTGATCCCAATTGCGAAATGATGTTATTTTAAACTTTAAACATGCATGCTTTACCGAGTTACCTATACTTGTTATGCCATACCTTGCTATTGTTTACCTTTAGAATTACTCCTTGTAACTCGCGATGTGATACAAATAACCGAAGCATAACTTCGGTAAACCGCTTAGCCATGCTATACTTAGATTTATGCATACTCATGACTTTATGAAAAAGCTTTGTGCTTGGGCAACTACCTTAGGGAAGGTAGTTGAGATTCGGCATGTGGAGACATGAGCGCCACATGACCATGATGAATTAAGTTTGATGAAAATTGAAAGTACTATACAAATGTTTTAGACTAGGGCGGCCGGATGATTTGGGTGGATTCCGGAAAAGGCAAGTGCCGACCCTGGTCAATTAAGGACCGAGCCATGAGATAGCCGGAAACGAGCCGCACAACCGTACTTCTCGAATGGGTATAGACCTAGCCGACTAGATAGCCGAGCGGAGGCGGTATCCTTGCATAGATGGTTCTCTATGATGTGGTTATGGGATGAGGATGAGGCTGCGGCCTTTGTTATAAATGGTGGAATTAAACTACGTTAATTAAACTTAAAGATTGGAAATGTCTTCCCTTACCCCGGGTGCGCTAACTCCTCTCACCGCTAGAAAAGGACGGCTAGAGTGCATGAGGTCATAAGTTCATGGAGCGGGTACTGCCAAAGTGAGGTTATCGAAAGGCTTTGCCGTGACCGTCTCATGTGTTGAGGCGTAGGCTCATTTGTTGGGTGTCGCGGAGTACGGGTAAAGTGTACATCCACCGCAGTGTGAATGAATCAATCTATTCGAATAGCCGTGCTCGCGGATATTGAGCATCGTGACAAGACTTTCGCTTGGCTAGACTTTGAACTTAAAATTACTGGGATGGGTTTGCATGATGATGATTTTATTCGCTGGTGGATCAACTTCTCGAGAATACGAGAAGGGGTGGACTTCCCAGAAAATCATAACGAACCGGAGGCGGGAAGCCATCCTTGGAATCACGATGGATGGTAGACAGAACCGTCACCGGGTTAATGAACTATGAACTTAAAACTTGACTTGGCTAGACAATAGGTTTGTGAAAAGAATGGTGAAAACTGGCTTTACGCAAAAGTAACCCTAGCCATGTTCTTTGAATAACCTTATCATATGCATCAATTCGTGTTGGCTTGCCGAGTACGGTTGGTACTCACCCTTGCTATACGCACAAACCTCCACTGATGGAGTTGAAGAGCCGGAAGATCCATACGCTTATCACCGGGAGGACGAGGGAACCGACGGCGCATATTAGACTTTAGCTCCGGTCGTTGCTCGTGGCAATGGACAAGCCGCGCCTCTTTCCGCCGTCTTATCTAAACTCGTTTTTATGTTGTATTCGGACCATAAGGTCCTGTGGATGAACAATGCCTTCGGGCCTATTAATGTAATAATGGTATTGTAAGACTATTCGTGCATGTGCACTTGATTATCCAAGATCTTGTATTCGTGGGTACCAACTACTTGATCCAGGGAAATGGTACTATGAACACGAAAGATTCCCGACTAAAAATCGGGGTCCACAGTGGTATCGAGCCATGCGACCGTAGGCTAAGACCAAATGGCGCCCTACCCCTAACCGGATGGCCAAAGGGAAATATCCCTACAGTAGGATCAGTTTTAAACTATTATTTCCGAAAATGCAAATATATCCTTTCTACATCTGTATATTTTTTTTAAAACAAATGATTATGATAGCTCCCTCCCGCTAACCCTAAGTTGCCTGTAAAAGCAGATGTCAAACCACGACGGAACTTGGGAAGTCACTGTTCCGCGAGACGAGGGGTTCGTGGTCCAACTTCAGTCCCTACTATGGTGCTTGAGGTATCCGGAACCGCCCACTTATCACACCAAAAGACATAGCTCCGAGATGTATCCAGCCTGGGAGGCAGCTGTATCGTGTTTTTCATTTGTTCCAAATTAAATTCCTAAATTTCCATTTCTATTTTCTTTCACCCTAAACATTCAAAATAAATTCTAATATTCCCAAAATAATTTTGAAATTATATTTTCAAACTTTTTCCCCCACTTTTTATTATTCAAAATATATTTTTAATTTTTATTTCATTTCTTCCTTTAAATTCAATAAATTAGGGTCTTTGATTAAAATAAGTTTTTAAATTCATATTTTCTTTTCAAAAATATTTTTATCCTCCAAATCCAAATATTTATTATTTTTCCTCCACCAATTAGGGTTTAAACCAAAATATATTCTTTTCAAAGAATCTTTTATAAATCCCCAAAATTATATATTTACCTTTCTCCAAATATATATATTTTGAATTATTTCTCCCAGCTGGGATTTTAAAGCTTAGGGTTTTTATCCAACTTCACATCAAAGTAATTTCAGAAAAAACTCTTATGCAACTGTGCTGATAAATAAGATCGAAAAACACGATAAGAAGCAATGAATCCAAAAGGTTTTTGTAAGTTCCGATTTTTAATTTCGGATTTTAATTTCTTCGACTTTCGGTGTTACAGACGATTGCTCGAGCATATCTACCTGAGCACAACCCCTGGGTGTCTCCCCATGGGCGGTGCTCGGGGCACATCCGACCCGACACGACCCCTCGTGGGATGTGCTTCGGGCGTATCGTCTTCGGGCACAACTCCCGTGGGTTATGTACGGGGCACATCCATCTCTGGACGTGGCTCTCCGTGGGTTGTGCTATATCTTCAAGGTGATGAACCAAGTACATATATGCAATCACCGGTAACTCTTTCAAGTCACACTCGCCATGAACTATTTTATCTCGTTGACATCTTCGAGAAGCTCGTTCAAATAAAAAAACCTATGATCTATAATGGAAGCGGTCATAGGTGTCCGGATATGTTTGATGTCCCACGCATGCGACGTGCCCCAAGAGCGCGGCTGCCTTGAGCTTGGCGGTCATGCGGCAACAAGAAAGACGTCATGAGGCCTCGGGCTGAGATTCAAACACGCCCTTTTTTCCGGATTTTTTTTGAAAAGCTCTGTCCCATTTATAACATTGCCTCTAGTTTTTATCCCATTTTGTAATGATCCTTCCGAACATTTTCTCCATAGACCATTTGGCAATAGCTGGCGCAGTGATATTTTCTATTAGTCCAATCCTCCTCTCCGTCTCTCTCGGCCTGCGGCGGTGTGGCCAACCCAATAAATACCCGCTAAAGGTTAAGCAGCGAACTACGAACTCAGGACTCCGGCGCAGGCCGAGGCAAGCCACGCCGTATCTATCTTGTAAATACAGTAAAGCTGCCAACAATGGACGCGGCGGCGGCGGCGGCGAACGGCGGCAGGGATGCCGAGGACAAGAAGAAGAAGGAGAAGGCGAACGGCAGGGACGCCAAGGACAAGAAGGAGGACGGCGACGCCGGGAAGAAGGTGTCGTTCACGGGGCTGTTCCGGTACGCCGAGGGCACGGACCTGCTGCTGATGGTGGTCGGCACGGTGGCGGCGCTGGCCAACGGGGTGTCGCAGCCGCTCATGACCGTCATCTTCGGCCAGGTCATCAACGCCTTCGGCGAGGCCACCAACGACGACGTCCTCCACCGCGTCAACCAGGTGAGCCAGCTATCCGCCTGGCCGTGTGATCTCGCGGCTAACTTCTGGCTGATCGAGCTCTCGATCGGTCGATTCCTCTCGCCGTCGATGTGCAAGGAGACGCCGTGGTATACCGTGCGGCGTGCACGATCGATCGAGCTTGGCCAATTCAACTCCATTCCCTTTCATTTCATTCATTTCGCGGTCTTTTTCTTTAGATGTGGGTTTGATCTTGAGAAAGCTCCGGTGAAATCTGTTGATGTTTTGTGCTCGGAGAACGAGGTGCCGTATCTTGACTTTTGGCGGTATTAGCTCGTCGTCGATTTTGCCTCTGGTTTTCGTTCTTTTTTTTCCGTATTCTCGACTCATTTCTTTCTTGCTTTGCTTCTTGAGAAAGAAAAAGGATGGAGTATTCGCTTGTGAGAATCAATTCTTCGTACAAGTTGGGATAATTCTTCGATCCCGGAACTTAACCAAATAGCCTCTCGTATTGAGCGATGCTCTCTATTCAACTAAATATATTTGTATTTTCTATTCTATATTTGTTCTCTCAATCTCTCTCTTTCTTTTAGATTCGCACTTCTTTTTGTTAAGTATAATTAATTTGTTTGTTTCTTTCAAAGCATTCAGTGGTTTTGTAGCTCGTTTTCTCGTTCATCTGAGGCTGAGAGGTAACGAGATCATCTGACATACTAACTCTCTAACTTTGAGAGGCTGACATGTGAGCCTCACAGCTCATGGGTCCACGTATCAATGACCCAACGTCAAGGAGAGTATGTTAGAGGAACCGTTTTCGGCTGGGAGCTAGCTTTTATACGGACTGACTTTACAGTGTGCAGCTTTCAGATAGCTATGTTTCATCCTTTGAAATAGTAATAGTTCAAGAAAGTAAATATGTTACGCCAAATTATTGCAACTTGTAATAATAAGTTAATACTCAAACAAGAGACAACAGAAGAGTTAACAGAGTTTTTTTTTTGCGCAAGAAGGATCAAAGTCCTTCCCATTTACAGTAAAGAAATGTCATATAGGAGAACAGTATCAATCAATGTATAATGGTTGGAATCTTTTTCCTATCAAGGGGTCAGAGGTCGACACGTTATAAATTTTTAATCTTTTTTGAATGAGGGTGGTGATGATCCACGCTGTCGAATTTGTCGATTCGCAGTTTGTTTATCACCATCTGTTTGTCATCAGGGTGATGAAATAGTAAAATGTGATCAAATTACAGCCAACTTCTTTCCATTATGAATTCGTTACCTTTACAGTTACACATTATTAAAGGACTGATGACATGAATACACTTTTCACCTTGCTGTAATTTTCTTTCAATTTCTCTAGGCGGTTCTCAACTTTGTCTACCTGGGCATCGCAACAGCGGTTGTTTCATTTCTTCGTAAGTATGTGTAGAATTTGCTGTTCTCTTGGTATGTGTTTGCACTTTGCACACTGCACATGCGTCAACTGTTGCCGTTAGTTATGGATTATCATTAGCAAATTAGTCATGATTGCATTAAGAGAACGGTGAGAGCATATGCTTAGCAAACTGGCAACTTATCTCATACTACTACTCCATATCAGCTTTTGCCCACACTGACGTTTCAAACCTGCACGCTGCCATCAATGCAGAGAGTCAAAGTTTGACTTTTGGTAATATGGTTTCAAAAAGTTCTGTTTATTAAAGCTATCACAGTCCACAGAAGTCACTCACATATTTTTTAAGATTGTGAATCGAATATTCCTGTTAAACCAATCTTCTTACTATTGAATACGAGAAACAGAGCACATGTTTTACTTTTCCTTTCGAAAGTGGAAAATGGATAAGCATACGTCAAACACTCAAACTGCCCATTAAAAACGGTACTACTTTTGATTTAATAAACTAAACTGAGTAGGAAAAATAAAATAGAATTCTACATGTTCAAGGCATATTGTGCTCTCATCACTGTAAATAACCAATGCCGATTTGATGTCTGTGCAGAGGTGGCATGCTGGACAATGACCGGAGAACGGCAGGCGACACGCATTCGATCTCTATACCTCAAATCTGTCCTGAGACAGGATATAGCATTCTTTGATGTAGAAATGACAACTGGGCAGATAGTTTCAAGAATGTCCGGTGACACCGTGCTAGTTCAGGATGCTATTGGTGAGAAGGTAATCAGCTTCTCTCAAGTTCAATAGAATTGACAACATATAACTTTATATGAAGAACAATAGCACAAACTGACATATACATGAATAATTTCTCTGTTGTGATGAAAAATTCTGCAGGTTGGCAAGTTTCTACAGCTTGTGGCTACCTTCGCCGGTGGTTTCGTTGTAGCATTTGTGAAAGGTTGGCTTCTATCCCTTGTCATGTTGGCCTGCATCCCTCCTGTTGTCATTGCTGGTGGAGCTGTATCGAAGATGCTAGCAAAAATCTCTAGCAAGGGGCAAGCATCATATAGCGATGCAGCGAATGTTGTCGAACAGACAATTGGAGCCATAAAAACTGTAAGCTGATTTGATAGAATAATTTCACTCCCTACCTCCATCTGAAATGGCACGAACTCACCGTTTGTGTGTGGTTCCTATCTGAAAACAGGTTGTTTCCTTCAACGGTGAAAAACAGGCCGTTGCATCGTACAATAAACTCATAAACAAGTCATACAAGGCAGCTGTTGAGGAAGGACTTACGAATGGTTTTGGCATGGGCTCCGTTTTCTTCATATTTTTCTCCAGCTATGGTTTAGCTATATGGTATGGCGGAAAGTTGGTAGTCAGCAAAGGATACTCGGGAGGAGACATCATAAATATCTTGTTTGCTGTCATGACTGGGGCAATGTGAGTTCTTCTTAATTTATTATGATATTTTCATTTTAATGAATGGAGGTAAAAATTTTCATTTCCTTGTGACAGGTCTTTAGGGAATGCGACCCCATGTATGGCAGCCTTTGCAGAAGGGCAATCTGCAGCTTATAGACTGTTCAAAACAATCAAGAGAAAACCACAGATTGATCCTAACGACACAACTGGGAAACAGTTGGAGGACATCAAGGGTGATGTTGAATTGAAGGATGTGTACTTCAGCTACCCAGCAAGGCCTGAACAACTGATATTTGATGGATTTTCATTGCGTGTTTCTAGTGGCACTACAATGGCTATAGTTGGGGAGAGTGGAAGCGGCAAGTCCACTGTGATTAGTCTTGTAGAGAGATTTTATGATCCACATGCTGGTGAGATTTTGATTGATGGGATTAACATCAAGAGCTTGAGGCTTAATTGGATAAGAGGGAAGATTGGCCTTGTCAGCCAAGAGCCATTGCTCTTTATGACCTCCATTAAAGATAATATGACATACGGCAAAGAGGATGCGACAATTGAAGAGATAAGGAGAGCAGCTGAGCTTGCTAATGCAGCAAATTTTATCGACAAGTTACCTGATGTATGTGATAACTCCAATAAATTAACTTGCATATGTCCAAGTATTTTTTGTTATCAGAGTTGGGTCTAATGTTTTCTCTTATCTCGTACCAGGGCTATGATACAATGGTTGGTCAACGAGGTGCGCAGCTCTCAGGGGGGCAAAAGCAAAGAATTGCTATTGCTAGAGCAATACTTAAAAACCCCAAAATCCTTCTGTTAGATGAGGCTACTAGCGCATTGGATGTAGAATCAGAGAGGATAGTTCAAGAGGCACTGAACAGGATCATGGTGAACAGAACCACGCTTGTGGTTGCTCATCGCTTGACCACAGTGAGGAATGCTGATTGTATATCAGTTGTCCAACAAGGAAAGATAGTTGAGCAAGGTTAGGATTCCCTTTCCACTGTTCATTATGTATTCATTGTGAGTTATTCAGCTTATTTTGACTGCAGCGATCAATTTCTTACATGAATGCTTGCATAGGTCCTCATGATGAATTGGTAATGAACCCCAACGGTGCATATTCGCAACTCATTCGACTACAAGAAAGCCATGAAGAAGAGAAGAAATTAGACCGTCACATATCTGATTCAAGGTCTAAAAGTAGAAGTTTGTCATTCAAGCGATCAATTAGCAGGGATTCTGCGGGGAATAGTAGCAGGCATTCTCTAGCCCTTCCCTTTGGCTTGCCTGGCTCAGTTGAAATGCTCGAAGGGAATGATTCGACTGTGGGGGAACAGACAGAGCAGAGTGGTGATGGTCAGAAAGCTCCTATTGGACGACTAGCTAGACTAAACAAGCCAGAGGTACCGATTCTTCTGTTAGCGACACTGGCTGCAGCAGTTCATGGAGTGCTTTTCCCAATGTTTGGAGTAATGATTTCCAATGCCATCAAAACTTTCTTTGAGCCAGCAGACAAACTAAAAAAGGATGCTAGCTTTTGGGGTTTGATGTGTGTTGTCCTGGGTATCATTTCAATAATATCAATACCAGTGGAGTACTTTATGTTTGGAATAGCTGGAGGTAAACTTGTAGAGCGTGTCCGTGCCTTGTCATTCCGGAGTATTATTCACCAAGAAGTTGCTTGGTTTGATGATCCTAGGAATTCCAGGTTGGTTGCCCATTGTTTATTGGTTGTTTTTTCTTCCTCCTACAGATCAAAGAATTTTATACATTGGGTACTGATTGTGAAATTCCATCCTACAGTGGAGCGCTTGGTGCAAGATTATCAGTTGATGCTTTAAACGTCCGGCGTTTAGTTGGAGACAACCTTGCATTGGCAGTTCAGGTCGTCTCAACACTTATCACAGGAATTGTCATAGCGATGATAGCAGACTGGAAGCTCACTTTGATAATCCTTTGTGTGATTCCACTTGTGGGTCTTCAAGGTTATGCTCAAGTTAAGTTCTTGAAGGGGTTCAGTGAAGACGCCAAGGTAATCCATCAAATGATGTTGTTCTTCTTGTGATAGAATGTTTTGCAAATAACTGTTGAAACTAAATATTACTCATATTATTATTAATTTATATAAAGCTAAGACTATGATCCTTTTAAGTTTAGGAAGTATGATTGAGTTTCTAAATTTCACAAAGAATAATGAGAAACATTCACTCTAGATATAATTTTTCACAACTTGCTTAACTTGTGACAATGAATTCCTGGTTTGGTAGATGTTGTATGAAGATGCAAGTCAAGTGGCTACTGATGCAGTAAGCAGCATCAGGACTGTAGCTTCTTTTTGTTCTGAGAAAAGAGTGATGACAATGTATGATAATAAATGTGAAGCTTCAAAGGATCAAGGGGTCAGAACAGGAATGGTTGGAGGCCTTGGTTTTGGTTTCTCATTCTTGATGTTGTACCTAACATATGGTCTCTGTTTCTATGTCGGAGCACAATTCGTACGCCACAACAAAACTACTTTTGGTGACGTTTTCAAGGTTAGTAAATGCAAAACTTTAATAGTAAACTTTTTAACCTTCAGAGTTTTTTCTTCTTAAACTCGTAATCCCTCCATAAATGAGAGATCTGCTTTTTCTTGGTGATTTGACATAATTAGCCATGTTTTGCAGGTTTTCTTTGCACTGGTGTTGGCAACTATTGGAATATCTCAAACAAGTGCAATGGCTTCTGATTCTACAAAGGCCAAGGATTCAGCTATCTCCATATTTGCTTTGCTAGACCGTAAGTCACAGATTGACTCGAGCAGTGACGAGGGTAGGACATTGGACGAGGTCAAGGGCAACATTGATTTCCGACATGTCAGCTTCAAGTACCCAACCCGACCAGATGTTCAGATCTTCAGTGATTTTACCCTTCACATTCCCTCTGGCAAGGTTAGCCAACTTATATGCTTGTTGCATAGTTATATATTCTTCATTAACATATCCAGCAACTTACTATATGGATTTATGCAGACCGTTGCACTTGTTGGAGAGAGTGGTAGTGGAAAGTCAACAGCAATTGCTTTGCTAGAGCGATTCTACAATCCCGAGTCAGGTACCATCTCGTTGGATGGAGTAGAAATCAAGAGCTTAAAGGTAAATTGGTTGAGGGACCAGATGGGGTTGGTGGGCCAAGAGCCTGTGCTCTTTAACGACACAATCCGTGCCAACATAGCCTACGGGAAGCATGGGGATGTCACCGAGGAGGAGCTCATCAAAGCTGCAAAGGCATCCAATGCACACGAGTTCATATCGAGCCTTCCCCAAGGATATGATACCACTGTTGGGGAGAGGGGGGTGCAGCTATCTGGTGGCCAGAAGCAGCGTGTGGCTATTGCGAGGGCCATATTGAAAGATCCTAAGATACTACTTCTAGATGAGGCAACAAGTGCCTTGGATGCTGAATCTGAGCGCATTGTGCAGGATGCGTTAGATAATGTGATGGTTGGCAGGACTACGGTTATTGTGGCGCACCGTCTCTCGACAATCAAAGGTGCTGATATCATTGCAGTTCTAAAGGATGGTGCCATAGCGGAGAAAGGAAGGCATGAGGCGTTGATGAACATCAAAGATGGTGTCTATGCTTCACTTGTCGAACTCCGTTCAGGCTGATCGTAATACCCAGGATTTTTTTTGGTTCTTCACCATCTCTGGGGATGTTATATATCTTCTGGTTGACCCTTTTTTGTTTTACAATTTGGGGTTTAGTAATATTAATTATTTGGATTTTAAAGTGGAATTTGATAAGTATGGTGATCTCTGTATGTATCTATGCGGTATCGGTTAATTAAGCAATGAGAAAGAGAACTTGTGCTACTGATTCTGATATGTGATTGTCCATGTTCGATGTGGACAATTGCAAATGATTTCATTTTTGTGCTGAACCTTTATACCTATGTGGTTATCCCAAGATCACCGTATATCAAATGTAAATTCTGCACATACATTGTCATATGCAGCAATTCAAAAACTCCAGCTATGTTATTATCGAGAATTAACTAACCAGATAGTGAGAAGCAGAACATGCCAACGCAACTGAAAGATTGTATTGGTTGCCGTTGGAGGATCTGGGAGCACGCACGCGCCGGGATCCATACCGCCAACGGCGCCACCACGCGAGCAGAGCGGAGATGACGACGAATCCCACCCCCGCCCCCGCGCAGCAAGCCCAGCCACGGCCGCCGGCGACGCTCCCCGAGTTCCGGAGGCCGCTCGTCGCCACCGCGACAACCGCGTGGTCCCATGGGCACCGAGTAGCCCCAGCCCCCGGCAGCGCCTAGCATCCGCAAGCGCATGCATCCCAAGGGGGCCCGGCCGGATGATGGCCGGGGGCGGGGACCGGGGGCGGCGGCGGCCGGCAGGCATCGCCTCTTTCGCCGCGCCTTGGGTGGCTTGGGGAAATCGAACTGTACGGCGAGGCTTCTGAAGCGAAAGGCTACATCGGGCGTTCATGGGCCAAGCTCGGGCCGGTTTCGGTCCAGGCGGCAACGCAATTTGCTTGTACGTTGCAAATGTGCTGGGCCTTGTGGGGCTCAAACTTCGCGCCGATGCCGCCTCGTCCCAATTTTTTTTTATTTTTACATTTTTATTAAAATATTTACAAAAATAATTTTTCGTTTCAAAAATTTATAAATCTAGGTGCCTCATGCCTTTCTAAAGAGGTGTTTTTTAAAAAATCGCTCTTCTAAAATACGTTAAGATGCCTAAATGTAAATATTTCTGTATGATTTTATAATTTAAAAATATATCATATAAACTTGGATGAAATCAAACTTTATATAAAAATTATAGAGACAAGATATCTAGTTAATAAAATTTTCATTTAATATCGTTTAGATGTATACGTATTTGTTAGAACTCAGATCTACATTTTAAACGACATCGAATTAAGAGAACTAGATCTACAAGTTTATATAGTCTGCTTTTTTATTTAAAATCATTCGAAGTGCCGAATAAAAATTACTAAATTTTTGAGTAATTAAAACGGAAAAAATAATTTAAATATAAATAAAAATTTATATTTAGGTCCCTTAACGTCTTTTGGATTGATGATTTTTAGAAAACACCATTTTAGAGAGCGTGATGCATATTTGTAAATTTTCGGAAAAAAATTATTTATGTAAATATTTTAATAAAGAAAATTTAAAATCACAAAAAAAAAATCGTCCTTCACGAGTCCAGAGTGCGCATGTCGAGCTGATCCGTCACGGGCCTCACGGCCCACGGGTGTCCTAGAGTACAGGCGTGTTTCGTACTTTCGTGTTGAGTGAATCAATCACCGGCTATAACAGCCCTTCCCCACCATTTTTCTTCTTTTTCAGAAATTACTTTTTCTAGTGGAGATTGACACGTGGTTGACTATTTTGCAAAAAAGTCCTTATCTATATACAAAATAGTGAACAGGTCCTCGCACCATCTGAAACTAAAAGCTCAATGCGTTTGTTTTGTAACAACCCTCGTCTTTCCATGAAATATAATACGAATAAGAGAAAAATTCGCTTATAAAGACAATGTTGCAAATACAGGCAAAAGACGACGACTAACGATATGGTCAGCTAGTCAGCTCTCAGCTGGCAGTCCAGCAGAGAGCAACATATGCCAACCGTTTGGGTTACTTCGCACTTTCGCACCTCTCAACCAGGGGATGACGGGACGCGTTCTTCGGCGTGTACAGGGAGGTGTCGAAATAGATGGCGACAACAGTGCGACACTACTGCCACGGCTCGACGGGCGCCGGCCACACTCGCCAGTCGGCTATGGGTGCAAGAGCTCAATCAAACGGCTTTCGACGGAATGCGCACGCGGGACGTGAGACCGAGATTGGAGTGGAGGAGCGCTGGATCCTTGACCTTGTCCCAGTTAGTCTTAATTTGGTCTAAAGATTTCTAGATTAGTTAGTTACTACTCAAAACAAGCGGGAGCTCTGGGTCATCGAGAACATTAAAATATCGTGTATGCGACCACGAGTCTCGCTTTGGGAGACCTGGACGGATAACGGGTCGACGGACACAACAGGACGCAAAGACACGATCAAAGTAGTTTATTGGAAAACTTATATTAGTTCTGTTTGGTAACTCCTTTAATTTTGAATTTTAAATTGGGACATATCCGATTAAAGATGACGGCGACTCCAATCGAGACTAATTTTTTTTTAATTTTGCTCCTGTTGCTTGATTATATATTATTCTTCCGACATCACCAAATGTTTTTTTGTTTTTTTTGTTTTTTCTGTTGAAATCAAATTCACATATTAAATTAACATCCTCAAATCTCCTCCATATCACAAATTCACATCGCAAATCAATGAACGTCACAAAATTCACATATCACGTATCATATATATATATATATCACAAATTATTCACATCACAAATCGAGTATAGATCATCACAAAATTCTCAAAAAAATTCACAGCGCCGGATCCAGAGGGGACGCCGTGGCCGTCGCCCGCCGCTCCTGGAGAGGACGAGGAAGAGGAGGAGGAAAAGGAGGAGGCACGCCACCACCTCCCGCCGCCGGCCGCCGCCATCTCGAGCCACCGCGCCGTAGCCACCTTCGAGCCGTTGGGCCGCCGCCATCTTCGAGTCGTTATCACCTCCCCTCCCACCGGATCTTGCGGAGGGGAGGGCACGACCGCCACCTCCAAGCCACCGCCATCACCGGAGTGAGAGAGAGAGCTGAGAGAGGGAGAGAGAGCTGAAGGAGAGAGAGCTGAGGAAGATAGAGCTGAGAGAGGGAGAGACAACCAAGTGTTGGATCGGTGGAGAAGCCGATACGCGCCAGGATATATATACCCTGGATCTTTAGTCCCGGTTGGTGGCAACAATCGGGACTAAAGATATATTAGGCCCGGTTGATGGCACCAATCGGGACTAAAGATTCAATTTTTAGTCCCGATTGTCGCCACCAACTGGGACTAAAGATAATTTCTCGCTATTTCCAATTCATCTTTAGTCCCGGTTGTAGCCACCAATCAGGACTAAAGATAATTTTTCACTATTTTCAATTCATGTTTAGTCCCGGTTGTAGCCATCAACTGGAACTTAAGATAATTTTTCGGTATTTTTTAATTTTTTTGACTAGGGTTAACAAATTAAATCGAGCCAAATTAATTTCATTACACATAGGTTTAAAACAAGTAATACATTAAAATATAATCAAATCACAAAATTAATGAGAAAACATCTAAAGTAGTTTAAAACTGTTATTAAATTATAATAATTATATATAATTAACATATGCCCGATATAAAATTATTTTAAATTGTAATAGTCATATATAATTAACATATTCCTTTTAAAGCTCGAGCGTACGTGGTAATTCTAGACATTACACCTCTCTATGTGCTACTCTAGAATTGTTCCTCTTTTGTCCCTCTCTATTTTTTCTTTGATCTGCTGTTGATCTTTTTTTAAAAAAAGTCAACTTTTTATTTTTATTTTTTAAATATTTTTTATTGACTTTAGGAGCACACGAGAGGTAACCATAGAAAATTTGAGCATAAACAAGGAAAAGACGTGACATGTGAAAAATTCGGAAGACACACTCGAATTGAAAAAAAACTTTTGGGCTGGAAAAGGCAATCTTCGAGCCGTTTTTGGGGAAAATAAAATCGTCAAACGTGATGAAGCGTTGAACGAACGCATCCGAAATTTTTTCTAATCAATTTTCATGTATGGAATGTTTCAATCGGAGTCCGTATGTGAAAGTTATGGCCGTTTTAAAACCGACTCCGAGCTAGTGGACAAAACGGGAACAATGTGCGTAAAAACTTGTTACACGCGCATAAAATAGACGCGACGACTAGGGTTTGATGGAAACAAAGAGAGAAAACACACGAACTGGACTCTAACATGATCTGACATTGACCAGGACACAAACTCAACACGACGAACTCTGAAACTGAAATGTGCAAAGACTATGTCATGGAAGGTCCTAGTGACACACTGATCCGGCTTCAGATCGAAAGATCCAACACTACAATATTAGCACCACAACTTCTCTCATTATCAACGAAGACACAAACCCGGTTGACCTCGCCAAGAAGGCTAATCCCTGCCTGTGCAACGAAGAACATAGGCAAGAGTGATTGGACCTTATATGTCCAGCAAAAGAATGTTGTGTGTATCCAAAGAAGTGATGTTCTTATCAATATTGTATATCCCTTCGATTTGTATATTATCACCAAAATAATTTTAAAAAAATTTATATATTGAGAATCACTAGTTAATAACAATATGATAATTTTATAAAAGCTTCCTTCTATCTTCAATCATCCACCCCCACACAACACCACCCCTTTTTTATTTCAGATCCTCTCAAATTAATTTCAGGTCATTTGAATCATGCAACAAAATTAATTTTATTCCTTTACAAGAAATCATATTTTTAACTACCGCAGTTAAAGAAACACCTTCCTTCACTTTATTTTCGGTTGGTGTTATCAATCGGGACTACTGGTTTATAACACCAATCGACACAAGATCCTAGAGAATCGTTGTTTTTTTAACCAGGTCTAAAACCTTTTTTAGTCTCGGTTACTATTGAAAGAATTATTGTGGATTTTGACTAATAAATTAAAGATAATCTCTTCAATCATGTCATCAAAATTAACGTAGACCCTCTTTGAGGTCGAGAAGATCGCTCATGGTGTCGTCTGTTTGTCTCGGTGCCCAGTGCCCAACTTAATTCTCTGATCTTAAGAAATGCACAACAAGATTTTTAAAACAACCCGTATGAGACAATGTGAAAATTTTCTAAGATGCACAGGAAGTTAATATAAGAACAATTAAACGTCCCCATGTAGCGATGTGAGTCGAAAGAAGCACTATGGGTACCTTACCATGGATACAGATTGTGTCCAATACTTGACGTCAACACGTCAAGTCTTCAGTCTTTCCGAATACCAAATTACGTGGAAATTAACTTGCAAGTTGAGAATAATGCCGCGGACTTACTTTATACCTGCAGGTCACCGTGCCAAAACTGCCAAACCACTCGCGTTCTACTACAATGTTCTATATAAACGATCGAACTCCATTCGTCCAGATCACCCCATGCATAACACACATGCATGCATTTGCAAGCCATACGCCGACACGACGCTTGATTCAATCAACAGCTTGTAATATGGAGACCAAAATGGGAGCGCTTGCTCTCATGCTCCCGCTTCTACTGCTACTTACTGCCACTCGCGTTGCCTACTGCGGCATCCAACCCTCGCCGCCCCCTGCGAGCTTCCAAGCCGCCTTGGTCCGCACCGAACCAGGCATCAACTACACGCGCGCCGTGCAGCGCTCCCGCTCCCGCCTGTCCATGCTCGCCACCATAGCGGTGTCCAACGCGGGGGTGGCGCCTGGGGAGAGCGCGAAGACCCCGCTAACAAAGGGGAGCGGGGACTACGCCATGTCGTTTGACATCGGCACGCCGTCGACGGAGCTGTCGGCCGAGGCGGACACCGGGAGCGACCTCATCTGGACCAAGTGCGGCGCCTGCGCGCGGTGCTCGCCGCAGGGCTTCCCGTCCTACTACCCCACCAGCTCCAGCTCCGCCGCGTTCGTCGCGTGCGGCGACCGCACGTGCGGGGAGCTGCCCCGACCGCTGTGCAGCAACGTTGCCAGCAACGGCAACGGCAACTGCTCCTACCACTACGCCTACGGCAACGCCAGGGACTCCCACCACTACACGGAGGGCATCCTCATGATGGAGACCTTCACCTTCGGCGACGCCGCGTTCCCTGGCATCGCGTTCGGGTGCACGCTCCGCTCCGAGGGTGGTTTCGGGCAGGGATCCGGCCTGGTCGGGCTCGGCAGAGGAAAGCTGTCCTTGGTCACGCAGCTCAACGTCGAGGCCTTCGGCTACCGCCTCTCGTCCGACCGGTCCGCGCCCAGCCCCATCTCGTTCGGCTCCCTCGCCGACGTGACCGGCGGCAACGGCGACAGTTTCATTTCCACTCCGCTACTCACAAACCCAGTAGTTCAGGACCTTCCGTTCTACTACGTCGGTCTGGCCGGCATCTCGGTCGGCGGGAAGCTGGTGCACATACCTCCCGGCACATTCTCCATCGACAGGAGCACCGGGGCAGGCGGCGTCATCTTCGACTCCGGCACCACGCTTACGATGCTCCCGGACCCCGCGTACACGCTGGTGAGGAACGAGCTGCTGTCTCAGATGGGCTTTCAGAAACCACAACCGGCAGCGAACGACGACGACCTGATCTGTTTTACCGGGGGGTCGACGACGACGACCTTCCCGTCCATGGTGCTGCACTTCGACGGCGGCGCCGACATGGACCTGTCGACCAAAAATTACTTGCCGCAAATGCAAGTCCAGAAAGGCGAGACTGCCCGGTGCTGGTCCGTGGTGAAATCATCGCAAGCCTTGACAATCATCGGCAATATCATGCAGATGGACTTCCACGTCGTGTTTGACCTGTCCGGCAACGGGCGGATGCTGTTCCAACCGCCCACCGTCTGATACGAGAGATTATGGCCGTTGATTTGTGCGTTGTATGTAGTAGCACGTACAGTTGTGCCGTAGCGAATAAGTTCCGCACAAATTATTTTCTGCCCTCCACTTCATTGTCAGGTACTAGGATTCTCCTCCCTAATTTTCAATTGAATCAGTAGAATCTCTGTCAAATGAATTATTTTGTAACTGATTTTGAGAAGAATCACTTTAAGTGATTCAACAATTTTACATATGAAGTGAGAATCATCTGAAAACCAGTTTTTCCTCAGAATCACCTGAAATCAGTTTCTTAAGTCTGTTTGGTAGGGCTCCTGATTATATGATTATCTGATTCTAGATTCTGATTCTTCTGAATTTGATTCTGAAGAAAATCATAATGGGTATAATAAAATAATAATTAGAACAATACTTTAGGTTATTTTCAGGTGATTCTTGAGAGAAACTGGTTTCAGGTGATTCTGGGGAGAAACTGCTTTTTAGGTAATTCTCACTCCCTATGTTAACCTGTTGAATCACTTAAAGTGATTCTTATCAGATTCAGTTACAAAATAACCCGTTTGACAGATATTCTACTGATCCTGTTGAGAATCAGGGAGAAGAATCCCTATCAAACGGAGCCTAAGAATCACCTAAAATATTATTCTAATTATTATTTTATTGTACTGATTTTGATTCTCTTTGGAATCTAATTCAGAAGAATCGAAATATAGAATCAGATAATCACAAAATCAGAAGCCCTACCAAACGGACCCTTAGTATTCAGATTGCACAAGTACGCGAGCCTATGTAATAAGTCTTTCTAGGGAAACTGAACGGACATAATACTGCATGTACGCTTACAATATACTTATAAACATACACGTTTACACATATATATAGTATACCATCTTATTAGTACTAGTGGAGGTACCATCCCGGGATAGCTCAAACCAAATAAAGGAGGCCGAGCAGACCGGATCGAACGTCTTTGGACGGGGTCGGGAGCCCGACCACGGCCCCCAGGCTCGGCCTCGGCTCCTTAGCCCGACCTCCATGCATGGCCCCAACCAGGATGGAGGTCGGCCGCCCCTCCTCGGGAAGCAGACTTCCATCGTAAGCCTCACAAACAAGACAAAACATGGGACATGCCGACAGAAGGACATTACCCGATCAAACTGCGCACAAGGTACCTGCCATGATGGATCCCGAGGCAGGACTGCACATAAGACGCCCACGACGGACGAATCCCAAGGCGATTTCTATTTTGCTTTTAGCTTTAGCTTGTACTTGCTTTATATTTTAGGGTCAATCTTTCTTACGCGCCAAGTCCATTGTAACTGTCTCATCCTTGGACAATAAAAGGGAAGGACAAGGGTGCGTGAAAGGGGGGTTAGACTCTCTCTGGCTCTGGCCTTGTCCATTATATTCAAACTCTGTTCATACATCACCCCAACAAAGAACACAAGATGTACGCTTGTTATTCTCCGGGAGGACCGAACATGTCTAAAAACCTTGGTTCGTATTGTTTTTGAGTTGACCACCAGATCCGTTGGTGAGATACCCCGATCACTCTTTTACCTCCTCGGGTAACCTCCTTGGAGGATTGCTGACCCACACGTTGACAACATTATTATTATTTTTCGGTTCTAATTATAGATGGCCAGATGGGCTGGGCCAAAGTTGGCCAGCACAGGCATGACGAACCCTGTAGACGGCACGGCATGAAGGCGAAACGTGTCGTGCTTGGGCTGCCGGCCAAGCCCATGGGCCGGCATGACACGACACGACTACTGTTCCGTGTAGGCCCGGGCACGGCACGACACACCCCATGGGCCGGCACGGTGGGGCCAAGGCCGATGACGAGACCGACGGCTGGCGACGACGGCGGGATGCATGGGCGGTAAGCCGGCCGCGGGCGCGCGCGATGATGCTGGGGTCGGGGGCACGGCGACGACGGCGGGGTCGGGGCACGGCGACGACCGAGGGTGTAGGGCGCAGCCGGCGGCGACGGGAATGCCCGGGCGCGGCCGAGCGACGGCGGTCGGGAGGCGCGGGCCGAGCGACGGGCGGTCGGGAGGCGCGGTCACGACCGCCGGGGAGAAGGGGTCGGGGACGCGCCGACGGACGGGGGTCGTCGGGCGCGGCCGCGTGGGCGACGGCCGAGAGGGTCGGGTCGGCGGCGACAAGGGAATGCGTGGGCGGCGGGGTCGAGGCGCGGGTGGTGCGACCGGGGATCGAGCGGCGCGAGAGGCCGGCGCCGATGGGGATGGTTAGGGACGGTTAGGCGGTTAGGGATAAAATATGCAATTTTACCAAAATACCCTTAGTATATGTAACACAGTTATAAAACTACTCGTATAAAATGGTAATTTCGCGTTAGCGGGCCAAATGGGCCAATCGCAGCCCATGGGCCGTAGCCAGGCCCATGTCGTCACGGCACGGCACAACCACCCCGTGGGTTGTGCTTGGGCCGAGGGTGAGGCACGTGGGCCAACACGACACGACCCGTTACAGTAACCGTGCCTAACGGGTTGGGTCGTGCTGCCCGTTTGGCCATCTATAGGTTTGTGGACGCAAAAAACGCACACGTGTTGGCCTGAGATATTTGTTTTACTCTAGTGCAAGTCCAAATCTTGTTTTTAGGTTCATAGGATATGTCAGTTGGTTTGATCCTGCAACCAACAAGAAACAAAGAAAGAAAACAGAGTTAGTCCGTAAACGATAGTCGATCGACTAGTGGCCGATTACATATTGTTCGATATTAAGCCGATGCTATATGCATAGAATCGGCCAAGGGAAATTAGATCTATTTGGTCGGATGTAGATGATATCCATAGTATATAATCTAAGTCTCAGAATACATTTAGACCAAGTGATTGGGATAGATCGGTAGCATATCGAGACAATATAAATCACTTATATCTAAAAGTACTTTAAAACGAATATTATACTTATTTATAGCATAGCCGATGTCGTAGGTCTAACATGTATTGGCTAGTACTCCGATACCACTTTATATTAAGATATCAATATAGATTAAATACATTAAACAGGAATTGATCAAGTGTTAAGATAACCTAATAGATCGATAACAAGTTTAATATATTTCGTCACAGTGAGATCTTAATATAAAGGGCGGATTTAGCATATCAAATAAACATAAAAGAAGACAAGATAGCTAAATCAGGTAAGATCGGCTAAAACCCCAATACTATCTCTAATAGCAATCATAAGACAGGGTAGATATTATGATTCTAGATAATAGTTAATAGGTCAGACTTAACTGATGCAACACTAAACATAAAGAGAAGCATAAAATCTAAACAAATCGATGAAAGCCTTTCGAGATGGTGGATACACTATATAATCCAAGTCGACGTTGATATCTAACCCTATCGGCTGTTGTCTAGTAACAGATGCTAGCCGATTAGGGTTAGATAGCAATATCGATCTAGATTATATAGCATATATGATAACTCGACGATTTACAAAAACAGGATTAGAGTGTCATAATGATGGAAGCACTAATCCCGAGAGCGCAAGACACCATAACAAGCTTTACCTCTCGTCGGAGATCGAACCCGATGCAGCCCAACTTGAAAGCAAGAACTTGTCGAAAATAGATGAAAGTAAAAAGGTGGCGATGCGCCGAAGTTGGATTGAACTGATTGTTGTTAAATTACATGGTCTTGGGTTGTATTTATACCCAGATACAAGATATGTCCTTGTCAGACACGATTCCTATCTCTATTACAACTCAAATTACAGAAAAGTCCCTTAGGTGGACTCTGACTGACATAATCTATAAGGAAACTATTTAAAATAACCTAATTAATAGATACAATTGTCTTTCTTGGACTCTATCCATGCATGGCAATCCTCATGAAGCACTTCAAACAAATCCAAAGATGATTCCTATGTTACCTTATCAAAATCGACTATATCGGCTATCCTTGTCCGATTCGGTATCGGCCGACGAACACCTTAGCCAATTTGGTCATCAGCCGACGAACTCTCCAGCCGATTCGGTCTACAATTGGCGTCTGTCTCTAAGGACCTCGGTTCCTTCAAATCAGTTTTGGCCTTAACCCCAAATCCGATGCATGATTTACCAAATTTGATCGTCAACACATGTCCCCCAAGTCCGCTATATTGATAATGTTGCGGATTTGCCGAATCTTATCTTCCAAGAAAATCTAGGGCTTTCCATCGGTCGGTTACCATGCCTCTTTAAATAATAACCACCGTCTCAAAGTTTTTCATGTCGTCACTTGCGCTCTCACCACTTTAGCGACAAACATCTCCAATCTTCATCGGCGACCTCCTCGGAGCCCTCGGCGATCCTGCAAGCTATCCCCTCGCGGCGACGACTTCATCCCCGGCGATGTCGACCTCAACCACTCCTTCCGGTGCGCCGTCGGCTGAATTCCCTGAGGTAAGCCCCATCGGCTTTAGCTCTTTTTCCTTTTGTAGATTGGTTTTCTTCTTCGTAATTTGTGTTCTCTCCATTGTAGCATCTCGCTAACCAAATCACAATCCCCAATCTTGTCCATCTCAACCAATTCTTCTTAGGGCCAATCAGCAACCCAGTCCCCACAGAGTTCATTAATGCTGAGACAAATAGGGTGCCCTTTAGATTATCAAACCCTAGTTTGTCGCACTGGGCCGGAACTTTCAAATCATGGCCATCCACTGATAAGACTTGGCCGGAATGGTATAACAGAGTATTGGCTAGCCAGCAGAGCCACTGGAAAGAACTAGGGATAGCGTAGTGCTTAGCCCTAACCATAGCCGATATGACCAAGGACGAGCCCATGCTGTCGGCTACTAGCTATTTTTGGTCCAATACTTTCAATGCTTTTCTGTTCCAACAAGGACCGATGACACCAACCCTCCTAGATATGGTTATGATCACTAGCCTAGACATTACAACACCGGTTAACCCTGTCAGCTTGAACACCAAAGGTCAATTCTCCTTCAAAACCCAGGCTATTGGCGGCTGGAATGGATTCATCACCCAAAACATGGGAACTGACCCAGTAGGCCCTTGGGAACAAGCAACCTTCCTCTTGATGTGGCTAGAGAAATTTCTATTCTGTGGTTTGAGCTGCGGCCCTACAACCAACTGGCAGCACATAGCCGAAACCCTGGTAGAGTAAAAACAAATTCCTTTGGGCAAATACCTGCTAGGGTATCTTTACCATACCCTGAACAATGCATCGGCTAAGATTGCCACAAATTCGGCTATCGGCACTGGTGGCCCATGGTGGTTTCTCCAACTTTGGCTCAACTTGTATACACATAAAGTTGCTCAGAGGCCAGATTTAATAGAAACCGACATCCCAAGGGTACAACCAATTACAGATGAAGATGGCAATGAAGTGACAACATGCCGATGCATGTCTTTCGGAGAGGCAGCATACTCATACGCCAGACCCAAACTATCGGCTGATCTGTTCAAGGATTGGTTTGGCAATTTATATGATGAATTTCCAAGGGCCTCAAGGATCTGGTTTGTCTATGCCAACTTTGAAGATTTTGAGCTCCCTAGTGACTTTAGATTTGACGAGATAAACTCTGAAAAGTTTGACAAGTCTAGGAAAGTCTTCACATCGACCATCTCTCCTTGCATCCTCCCAGTTGGTATCCACCAAGGCAGGAATGTACAAGTTTTTTATGAATTCTACCATCCAATGAGTGCTGCCAGACAACTAGGCATGGGACAATTGCCGATTGGCCTATATTTTGCCGACAAGATTCAGATTAGGGGCAAAATCGACTCAGGCCTCATGATGGACAGGTTGCTAAGCATTGAAGGCCCCCCACTTGGCAACATCGATAATATTGAACTGGCCGTAATGAGTAGTTCAGCCTTCAACCGATGGTGGATTGAATGGAAGAAGCACCTTTTTCAACAATCGACTTCGATGTATCTTACCACCATGTACCCAGAATTGATCCCAGAAGTAAGCACTTTTCCTTCTTTTGTCATTCTTCATTATCGGCTATCATTCTTTAATATTTAACTTCATCTTTCTTTTTGTTTACAGACTACCGATTCCTCTCCTCCTCATGTTAGCAATACCAGGATATCTATCTGTTATGCCATCGGCATCCTCCCCAATGGTTGCGGCCTAGCTCCTTCAAGGATCGGCTATGATGCCCCCAAGAAAACATCTTTGCTTCATGGGCAAACTCACCAGCCGAACCCCTCTGAGACTGGAAGAAGAAAAAGGAACAAGCCATCGACTGCTGATCCATTGGCTGCAAAGAAGAAAACTTCTAAGAAACAAATAACAACTGCAGCCGATGATCTGCCATCCCTAGAGCTGGACGTGGAGGAATTCTTAAATCAAGAGGAAATAGAGGAAGCCGTCGATGACGCTGTGGCCGAAACAAGTGAACCAAGAAGAACCATGTCGACGCCGTCAACCGATGACCCGGCTCCTCAGAAAACTCGAAGTCCTCCAAAATGCCAACCTCATCCTCAGCCGGTATGTATTTTTCCAAATTTTCATATTTCAATTCGACCAAATTCCTTTACTTGTAGAAGAAGAAATTGGCCACCAAGAAGAAATCGGCTCCAGCTCCATCGGTAATTTTTAACTCAAACCTTTTCAATTTTCAATCAGCCAATTCTGAATCAAACTTATCTCTCTTCTCTTTGTACAACCTCCTTGATCTCCAGCACCTGCCCCCCATGAATCAAGTGAACGCACTCCATCAGCTAGGGGCAGCCATCACATCGAGGCAGAAGAAGCAACTCCCATCACCCCTTTAAGTGTCTCTTGTAAATTTCCATATCGGCTACTCTGAATTTTCTCATACTTAATGATTTCAATATCCTCTTTTTTAGGTTTTAGCCGATATATTCTCTTTTGATATAAGACAGTTCTTGGATGAAGAAGAAGAGACCACAAGTAAAGCTCTAGCTTCTCTTACTGATGACTTGAAAGCTACTCTGTTAGACATGGCTCATCGGCTAGAGAGCTCCTTGGATTACCTGGTCTTTAACTGCGTGCCAATCAGAGCTAGGTTTAAAAAATACAAGATCAGATCCCAGATAACCTAGTTGACATCATTGCCCCAGCAGCATACCTTGAACAACATCGGCACAAGTAGGAGCGAGCACGCCAAAGGATTTGTCGATCGGCGAGAGAGAAAAGCTCTCGAAGCCACCATCAAAGCCAATCGACAGTCAATCATAGCAGAGAAGACCAAGCTGGACGAGATGACTGCGGGGTCAAGTTCTAACCTTGATCGGCTGGAAAAATGCAAGGAGGAGCTACTAGCCGAACTTGAAAAATGCAACACTGAAATAGCATCGGAGGAGCAAAGACTTGCCGATCTCCCCAGGGCAATCAAAGAACAGAAGTCCAAATTGAAGACTTCAATCAAGCACTTATCAGATATGACTATAGCTCTGCAGGTGATCCCTGGAAGCGATGCTACCGATGCCCAAGCCATAGAAGACATAGAACAAATTAGGCAAAGGGCGATATTGGCTATTAACGAGTTGTTGTCTGGATGAGCCGATCTTGTAATAGGACTCAACACTTTTGTAACCTATGAACTTTCATGCCGATTCTTGTAATCCTCTTGTGAACTCCTGTGATATAACTTGCTTGCACCATTTCCTGTATATTTTGCATTGAAACATTTAAAGTCCACATATTTTTGTATACATGTATGTATGCCCCCTAATTTCACAATGTCAAACATTGATAAAATTATGGCTTGACATAGGACGATATCACAAATCGACTATCACACATCGGCAGACACAATCGATTAAGATAAGTTAAAAAAACTAAGGGCGATATAACTCATATCGGCCATCTCACATCAGCAGAAATCAACCGATTATGATAAGTTAAAAAGACTAAGGGCGATATAACTTATATCGGCCATCTAAAGGCGATGTCAACACATCGGCTACCATGTATCGGCATAACTCAGCCGAATCATGAATTGATCCAAAAATTTGGATAGTATTTTTTCAAATATTTCCCATTGAGAGCCATTCCAAAAACTTCTTCAACAATCCCTTGCAACATGTAAGCTCGTTTAGAAACAGACTTGTAGATCCAAAAAGGCCCTTCCTAATTTGGTGACCACTTGTCGAATTTATTATCTTGAGTCCCAATCGGCAGAATCAACTTCCAAACCAACTCGCCTTCTGAAAAAGATTTTGGCATAACTTTCTTATTATAATGACAAGCGATTCTTTCCTTATCTCTTGTCACCTTTTCCAAAGCACGCATCCCGGATTGAACCAATTCTTCTGATTCATCTACCATGAGATTATGATAATCATCGACTGTCAACTTATCTTGCAAATCAATCTTTCTCGAGCCGATGACACTTTCCCATGGCAGCACAGATTCATGCCCATAAACCAGCTTGTAGGGAGGAAGTTGGATCGATCCATGACAAGCCATCCGATAGGACCACAATGCCTCGGCCAATCGGCTATGCCATTGCTTTGAAAACTCGGAGATCTTTCTTTTAGTCAACTTGATCAAACTTTTGTTGGATGCTTCTGCTTGTCCATTGGCTTGTGTATAATATGGTGAAGAATTCAACAACTTAATCCCCATGCTTTCTGCAAATTGGACAAACTCATTCGACACAAAAATTGATCCCTGATCAATTGTAATAGTCTGAGGAACACCAAATCGGTATATGATATGCTCTTTGACAAACTGAATCGCATCCCCGGAATCAATCTTCTTTAATGGAATTGCCTCCACCCACTTTCTGAAATAATTGGTTGCCACCAATATAAACTTATGTCCTTTGCTCAAGGGTGGATTGATCTGGCCGATTATATCAATTCTCCATCCTCTGAACGGCCATGGCTTGATTATGGGATTCATAGCCGATCTTGGTGCTCTTTGAATTGCTCCAAATTTCTGACAATCTTGACAACCTTTGTAATATCTGAAGCAATCCTCTAGCATCGTCGGCTAAAAATATCCAGCTCGTCGAAGCAACCACTTCATTTTGTGGGCCGATTGATGAGTACCACATATACCTTCATGCACTTCGCCCATCACAACCTTTGCTTGATCGACACTCAAACATCTTAGAAATACTCCATCAATCGTCCAATAATACAAATCGTTATCCAGCAAAACATATCTTAAGGCTTTATATCGCAATTTTATCGAAGCTGATTGAGAAGGATTCTTCAAATAATTAAAAATATCATACCTCCAATCATAGGCTGAGATTGTAGCAATTTATACCTCGATATCTTTCATCATCATCTTGTATCCCGATGCCCCTTGAGCCAAATCATTGGCTTCAACATTTTGCTCTCGAGGAATATGCGTCAAAATCACTAGCCGAAAACTATTCATCAACTCTCGGCATTTCTCATAGTAGATCATCAATGTATCGTTATTGCATTCATATTCTCCAGCTGGCTGATTGATGACCAACAAAGAATCACCCATAATTTCCACTGCATCGGCTTCAACTTCCTTCAAGAGTTGTAGTTCTTTGAGAACTGCCTCATACTCAGCTTGATTATTGGTAGCATAAGGCTTAATAGTATAGGCAGATTCAAAACTTGCCCCCTTTGGTGATATTATGATCAAGCCGATGCCACAACCATTAGTACAAACCGATCCATCAAAAAACAAAATCCAAGGCACTATATCAACCGAGCCAATTGAGTCATCACGATGTTCGACAATAAAATTGGCTATGGCTTGCCCCTTTACTGCCTTGGATGCTTGATATCTGAGATCAGATTCTGTTAAGGCATAAATCCACTTTCCAACTCTGCCTCTCAACACCGGAGTCGATAGCTTATACTTAATGACATTGGCTTTGCAAACTGTGATGCATTCATTGGACAACAAATAATGCCTCAACTTTGTACAAGAGAAAGATAAGCACAAGCATAACTTTTCCACCGGAGAATACCTTGTCTCTGCATCCAGAAGTCTTCTGCTCAAGTAAAAGATTGCTCTTTCTCTGCCCTCAAATTCTTGGATCAAGACCGAGCCGATTGACTTCTCATCAGCTGACAAGTTCAACTTGAAAGGTACTCCCTTTTGTGGAGAAATCAGAACTAGAGGGAAACTCAAATATTCCTTGATATTGTCCAAGGCCTTTTGTTGCTCTGCCCCCAAGTAAACTGTTGATCGGCTTTCAATCTGAGCAAAGGTGTAAAGGGCTCCATCTTTTTGGATAGATTAGCAATAAACCTCCTAATGAAATTCACCTTGCCGACCAGTGATTGCAACTGCTTCTTGTCTTGTGGAGGTTAAATATTTTTGATCGCATTGATACTCCTTTGTGTCACTTCATTCCCTCTTTCATGAACAATAAAGCCCAAAAATTGTCCAGCCGATACGTCAAAAGCACACTTCGCGGGATTCATCTTCAGGCCATATTTCTTTGTCCTTTCAAGAACTTTCCTCAAATCAGCTATATGGTCGTCAACCTCCTTCGATTTCACTACCACATCATCAATATAAATTTTGACCAACAAACTGATCAGATCATGGAATATGTAATTAATGGCCTTTTGATATGTAGCTCCAGTGTTCTTCAAGCCGAAAGTCATCACAACCCATTCGTATAAGTCGATTGCACCAGGACATCTAAAAGCAGTCTTGTGAATGTCTTCTTCTGCCATAAAAATTTGATTATATCCAGCGTTGTCATCCATAAAACTGATAATCTTAAGCCCTGAAGCAGCATCAACCAATAAATCGGCAATCGGCATTGGGTATTAATCCTTAGGGGTAGCTTTGTTCAGATCTCAAAAATCAATACACACCCTAAGTTTGCCCTTTTTCTTGATCACTGGAACTATATTGGACACCCACTCGGCATATTGGTATGGTCGAATAAAATCAGCATCATACAATCAAGTGATTTCGGCTTTGATAGCATCATACATATTGGCTTTAAATCTTCTAGGTTGTTGCTTATATGGCCGATATGCTGGTTTGATAGGAAGCTGATGTTCTACAATCGATCAGCTGAGTCCTGGCATCTCAAAATATTCTCAAGCAAAGCAATCTTTATATTCTTTCAAAAGTTCTATTAGCTTGGTTCTAAATTGAGAAGACAAATTTTTACTAATAAATGTTGGCCTAGGCCTATTTCCTGGACCTATATCCACTTCTTCCAAATCATCGGCCGACAAAAAGCCTTGTCCCAGTTTGCCGTCGGGATTATCTATAGTGTCCTTGGTGTAGAAGCTTGACCCCTCCACGACGCCCTCAAAGCAATAATCGGGACTCTTCATCTCCAACTAGCTGTATGTCACAATCGGACACTTTTAGATAATCTCCTTGCCAAATCTTTCTAGACAAGCAGTCAATTCCATCCATCTCTCAAAGAGTTAAATCGGCATTGGCAATATTTACTAACCTGTCGGTTGGCACGATTTCCGCCTTGTCACCTTGCCATTGGATTAGGCTCTGATGCATGGTCGAAGGAATACAACAATTCGCATGAATTCAATCCCTTCCAAGCAACAAGCTATGCGATCCCTTCCCGTCGATGACAAAGAATATGGTAGGAATAGTCTTACTGCTGATTGTCAACTCCACGTTTAAAACTTCTTTAGTTTCCGATGGACTACCACCAAAGTCTTTGAGAACCATGTTGGTCTTGATGAGATCATTTGTACTCCTGCCCAACTTCTTGAATGTAGCATATGACATCAAGTTCAGAGCAGCTCCACCATCAACCAACATTTTGGACATCGGCTTGCCATTGACAAACCCCTTGACATACAGTGGCTTAAGGTGCCGATGTTGAATATAGCATATGGCATCAAGTTAACAGCAGCTTCACCATCAACTAACATTTTGGACATCGGTTTGCCATTGACAAACCCTTGACATACAGTGGATTAAGGTGCCGATGCCCTGTCCCTTCTGGTTTATCAAAGACAGCTTGATCTGGGAAAAAAACCAACTTGTCTAAGGATTCTTTCACAAGATCTGCATCGGCTTGGCTAGCCTCATATTTGGCTGGTAACACAAAAACCATGTTGACCGATGCAGAGGCGACAACCTTTCCCTTAGCCGCCCTTTTTGCCTTGTCGGCTATGACCTCATCGGCTGAGAGCTCCTTGCTCTTAACATGCCACTCTTTCCTTGAGTGCTCTTGCTTTTTCTTCTTCAGCCAATGATCGATCTTGGCTTGGACTTCGTGGAAACGTCCCCTGCTCCTCATCCTTTAAACCCTCCTTTTCTGATTCTTAGTGAAAGTATCAGAAGGGCACCATTGTGGGTTCATGGTCTCATCTTCATCCTCATCAAAATCCTCCTGTAGAAAATCCTGATGAATTGGACCCAATCTCTGATGAACATGAAGTTTTCTCTGTTTCAGCCAATTTTCCTTAGAACAAGATCGGCTTGATTCTCCAGCGTAGTCTTCATCATAATTGCTGCATGCTGGACAATTTTCTATCGATGGCAGCCTCATCCCTTCATTCCAGCTGTTTACACCCAAAATTGGCACCTAGGAGTCGAGATAGGAAAATTGTAATGTTTGGAAAGTCTGTCGGTTTCCTTCTGGAAGGCCGGTCTGACCGCCATGTATATGCCGGTCAGACCGGGCCTTAGGGCCTGTCTGACCGGTGGCATGTGGCCGGTCTGACCGGCAGAGTCCAAAACCTAGCCGAATTCATCGGTACTCAGGTTTCCTTCCTCCATATGGTATGTCTCAGGTTTCCAAAGGTGTCTACCCCGAATTGGACGTGGAGGAGGGCCTGTGGAAGACAAGACCAACCCTCTATTTAAGGGCCAAGGCTGGTTCAATTGGCATGATCAACACATACACAACCAAAACCAATCTAGTTTCTAGTTTTTAGACAATTGAATCGTTCTTTTACTTTTTTCTACATTAGTTAGTCCATCTTTGTCGATTTGCGCTATAAATCGTCCGCCGCCGCTGCGAGAGTGCGACATCTCTTTGTAAGTTTGTCTTGAAAACTTTCCGTTCGCCCACGAGACGGGTGTTTATCTATCGTTTTATCTAAATCGGCTTTGCTAGCTGGTTTAATCTATAAAACCTATCTTGCTTTAGTTCTTTGCTAGATCGAGGTGGTTGGCGACTCCATATCACCGCAAGCCGTTTAGGTGTGTCGATCGTGTTCGTGCCTTTACCAAAAAAGGTGCCAACACGATTTTTGGCGACTCCGCTGGGGAAGTCCGCTCAACGCCATCTCAACTTCGACGCTGCCATGACGAAGCAAGTTGCGCAAGAGATTAGCCCATCTAACGTCGTCCACATCTCGCTGGATGACCTAGATGGAGAGGCGCACAAGGTAATGGAGGAGCGGATCAAACTGATCACGCAGGAGGTCTTGGACAAGTCGTGTACCAAGACCCGTCAAGGCGTCGTCCTCAAGCCCGGGAGCCCGCTCAAAGTCATCTGAGATGAGGTAAGCGCTGATGACCTAGCTCTTCCTATTCAACAGCTCGCAGCAAGTACGGTGGATGAGTCCGTCACCGCCGCCATAAATAGGAGTCTTGCTTTAATAGGATGTTTAATGCGCATATGAGTGCTAAATCCGGCTCACCCAAGGCCGATTTGTCGTTTACCTCTGTTGCAAGCACTAGCCAAACCCCTGTACATCACATATTTAGCAAAACCGACGGGGCAATCGCACAACAACACGAGGGGGTGAGTTCTGCGGCTTCTATCGGTCTGACCGGCCCTACAGCCGGTCTGACCGGTGCATCCTACATCGGTCAGACCGGTCCACGGGTCGGTCGGACCTTTCCCCACCTCGATCGGGCATCTCAGGCCGGTCCGACCGCCCTTCACCGGTCAGACCGGCGGCTACACGGCCGGTCAGACCGCACCCTACATGGCCGGTCAGACCGGGCCCCTGGCCGGTCAGACCGGCGCTCTGGTGTCGGTACAGGAGGTAGATCCGATCACGGGTAACTCGGTTCTATATCACGTTCCTGTGCACGACCCCCCTGTAGCTACTGTTCATGCACAAGTTCCTCCGCACATTCCCAATCAGTACAATAATCCTAATAGAGGATACCCACATGACACTGGGTATGACCAATATGGCAATATTGCGCCGCAATAACCGTTTTTTAGGCCACCAGTTTTACCCAATCCACCAAGGCCTGAAAATATGGAGGAACAAATTAGGAACATTATTAGAGAGTCATTTGGAATTGAGCCCAGGAATCATGCTAGGGTTTACCAAAAGCCGTATCCTGATTACTTCGATAATATCCCATATCCTCGTGGCTATAGAGTTCCTAAATTCAATAAATTCAGTGGCGAGGATAATAGGACCACATGAGAGCATATAGGCCAGTTCTTAGCGCAATGTGGAGAGGCTAGTACTTCTGATGCTTTTAAATTGGACTTATTTTCTTTATCGTTGTCCGGTACTGCTTTTACATGGTTTACTTCGTTACCGGCTAATTCTATTCATACTTGGGCTAAGTTAGAACAAAAATTCCATGATTATTTTTATACTGGTGAGACTGAGCTTAGACTTTGTGATTTAACATCGATTAGACAAAAATATAATGAATCTGTCACTTATTACATTAAGAGGTTTAGAGATGCTAGAAACTGGTGTTTTAGTTTAAGTGTAACTGAGAGAGATTTGGCTGATCTTGCTTATAGTGGCTTACTTACCCCTTTTAAAGACGGCCAACAATTTCTGGATGTTAGTCAGGTCATGCAAAAGGCTCTGGCTCAGGAAAGCCGAGTTAGGGATAGTAAAAGATTTGTTAGGACCAGTGACAAGAAACCTCATGTTAGCATGATTGATTGCACTGATAGTGATTCTGATGTTGATGAGGGCGATCATGATATGTATGTTGCTGAGTGGTCTTGGACTAACAAAAATAAGCCTTTTGTTTGTTCTAGCCTGATGCCGACTCCTCGCAAGGATCGGCAAAATGAGATCAAATATAGTTTTGATGTGGCCAAGTGCGATAAAATTTTTGATTATCTCTTGCAAGAGAAGCAGATTAGATTGCCTAAAGGCCATATCATACCTTCAGTAGAAGAATTGAAGTGTCTCTCTTACTGTAAGTGGCATGACTCTTATTCTCATTCTACTAATGAGTGTAATATTTTTCGTCGACAGGTTCAATCGGCCATAGAGGAAGGATGGTTGAAATTGACTGAGGGCGCCAAGATGAAGCTTGACAGTGACCCTTTCCCAGTTAATGTCGTTGATCTCGATGGCAAGAAGGTGTTGATTCGGCCAGAGCAAGCCAAATCTACTAAGGGGAAGGAGGTTGTCGTTGGAGAGCCTAGGCCCAAGATGCTTGTGCCAAAGAGTCCGGAGGTTGGTGTTTGGAAGAAAAACGAGGGTAAAGCTTCAACATCAAGAAAACCCCAGAAGCCAAAGATGACTTTTGATATGCTCTTGGACAAGTATGAGAAGAGGAGCATGGAGAAAGAGCATAACAAGGGCAAGAGGCCAAGATCGCCTCCTAAGGAGCGATTTGGTCATTCATCAAGGGCATTGGAGCCGCCGTTCCCGCACTGTCCTCAAGTCATGCCATGGGGACCTTGCCCAATGCCGCCGCCAGGTTATCCTTTTCCTTACTTCATGCCTTGGGGGGCACCACCACCAATGTATAATCATATGCCTCCAATACAATTTCATCAAGGATGGGGGAAGAAAAGGAGATCTTTTCATGGAGGTGCGTCCTCATTAAATGGAAGCTGGTTTTCACCAAGAAATTGGTTTGGGGGAGAGAAAAGGGCGCATAAGCACGCTAAGGCTGAGGAGAGGGCTTCGGATGTGATCACTGTCAAGATAGGATCTCATGATGTCCCGATACCATCTGGAGCTAGGATGGTTTTTGGCAATCGAACCAAAGCTGGGAAGGGTTACGTACGGGAGAACGGTCGGATTGGACTCTGCGGCGGTCGACGAAGGACTATGTAACCGGTCCGATCGAGCCTTCGGCGGTCCGGCCGTTGCTCCCATTCCGGTCGGCCGAGCGATGGCGGTCGGCCAAGCGGCCTAGAGCCGGTCGGCCGTGTCTTCGATCGGTCATTGTAGGCACAAGGCCGGTCCGATCGGTTACCATAGCCGGTCTGACCGACAATCTGCCAGACGTGGTTCTGATTTTGCTTCTTCTTCGCGAAAAAATAACGGAGGACATTATATACCGCCTGGTACAGAGCCAAATTTGAGGTGGATGCCTAAGGATTTGGATTTGATGGCTACACAAAGGAGGAGGTTGCAGTGTCTTCGGGCCAGTGAGTTGAGGGAGAAGGAGGCCGAAGAATGGAGAGACAAAAGATTCGATGAGTTGCGACCACCACCAATGAAGGTGTGGAAGTCCAAATCGATGAAGGGTGAAAAGCCGGTGGTTGTTCGGGAAAAAGAAGAAGAGAAGGAAGAGAACAAACAATCAGCTGATGTGTCGTCACTAGGTGAAAGCATGGACATCAGTATGGTGTGCATGTTGCCCATGGAATTCTGTGCCATGGAGGAGGCTGAAGTGGCTCAACTCTCACTAGGTCCACAAGATGCGGTTTTTGAGAAACCCAACGAGTCCAACCGTCATATGAAGCCTTTTTATCTTAAGGGTCATATTGATGGGAAGCCGGTCTTCAGGATGCTAGTAGATGGAGGCGCTGCTGTGAACCTGATGCCATATTCTTTGTTCAAGAAGTTGGGTCATGAGGAAGCTGAGTTGAAAAAGACCAACATGCTAGTTAACGGCTTCAATGGTGAATCAACGAAGGCTAAGGGGATCTTGTCTGTGGAGCTCACGGTAGGTAACAAGATGTTGCCTACTGCCTTCTTCATCGTCGATGTGCAAGGTAACTACAGTCTTATTTTGGGGTGGTGTTGGATTCATGCCAACTGTTGTGTTCCCTCTACCTTGCATCAATGTGTAATTCAATGGGACGGTGATGATGTTGAGGTTGTTCAAGCAGACACATCGGCTGAGATTGCAACGGCCGATGCTTCAGTAGGGTGGAAACGTGGAGATATGCAGTGCTTGTCAGGGTTAGATCTTTCTAGCTTTGATTTTATTAGTGTTTCCAAGGATGGTTTTATACCTATCTCTGTAAAGCAGGCTAGTTTAGCATGGCTAGGTGATATTACTTTATATGATGAATAAAACAACCAATTTAGAGTGGTTACAGAAGAGGGTGCAAGAATATCGGTCTACAAAGAACGATATTGGAGAGACCATAGAGGATTTTGATGAAGTAGAAAAGCTTGGTCAAGGGTTTACATCGGCCGATCCATTAGAAGAAGTGGATATAGGAGATGGAAGTGTTCCAAGGCTGACTTTTGTAAACAAAAACATGAAAGCCGATTATAAAGTTAAAATAATCAAGCTGCTTAGGGAATATGTTGATTGCTTTGCGTGGGAGTACCATGAAATGTCGGGACTTAGCCGTGAGCTTGTTGAGCATCAGCTTCAGATAAAATCAGGGTTTAGGCCTTATAAACAACCCCCTCGTCGCTTTAACCCTCTCATATATGATCGTGTCAAAGAAGAGATAGACCGATTATTGAAGGCGGGGTTTATTAGGCCATGTCAGTATGCGGAGTGGGTGTCCAACATCGTTCCGGTTGAGAAGAAAGGGAGCGGTAAGATTAGAGTATGCATAGATTTTAGAGATCTAAATAAAGCCACTCCTAAAGATGAATATCCTATGCCTATAGCCGACATGTTAATAAATGATGCTTCGGGTCATAGAGTGATTAGCTTTTTAGATGGTAATGCCGGCTATAATCAAATCTTTATGGCAGAAGAGGATATGTACGAGACGGCTTTTAGGTGTCCGGGATTTGTTGGGTTGTTTGAGTGGGTCGTTATGACGTTCGGGTTAAAGAATGCCGGCGCAACATATCAAAGAGCGATGAACTTGATTTTCCATGATTTTCTAGGTTTTATTCTAGAAATCTATATCGATGATATTGTTGTCAAATCGGATGGCATGGATGGTCATATAGCCGATTTGAGGTTAGCTTTTGAGAGGATGCGTCGGTATGGTTTGAAGATGAATCCATTCAAGTGTGCTTTTGGTGTGTCGGCGGGGAAGTTCTTAGGATTCACGGTACATAAGAGAGGGATTGAGATTGATTCTAAGAAGGTTGAGAAGATTCAATATTTCAAAGCGCCGACATGCAAGAGAGAAGTTCAGAAGTTGCTAGGTAAGGTGAATTACTTGAGGAGATTTATATCTAACCTAGTGGGTAAAATCGATACTTTTGTTCCTATCTTACGTTTGAAAAAAGAAACCGATTTTACTTGGGGGCAGCACAACAAGAGGCGTTTGAGGGTTTGAAAATATATTTATCTACTCCACCCGTGGTGCGAGCTCCTAAAGCCGAAATTCCATTTCGGATGTATATCGCTGCGGAAGACAAAATTATTGGAGCTGTTTTGACACAAGAGGAAGATGACAAAGAATACATAATCACATATTTGAGCCGCCGTCGTTTAGATGCCGAAACGAGGTACGTTTTTATAGAGAGACTTTGTCTTTGTTTATACTATGCTTGTACCAAGTTACGTCATTACTTGTTATCTAGTACATGCATAGTTGCTTGTGAGACTGATGTCGTTAAGCATATGTTGCAAAGGCCAATTCTAAGTAGGAGAAAATTGGCAAGTGGGTGTATACATTGATTGAGTATGATTTGGCTTATGAACCGTTGAAATATATGAAAGGCCAAATTGTAGTAGATTTAATAGTAGACTATCATGTAGATATTGCTTATGAAGATGAGGTTTGCTTGCTTACTGTTACACCTTAGAAGGTTTATTTTGATGGCTCTTCGTGTAAGGAGGGTCAAGGTATAGGTGTAGTTTTGATTTCGCCCAATGGTCAATGTTTTGAGGCATTGGTTCGTTTGAAGTATTATTGTACAAATAATCAAACCGAATACAATGCTTTGCTATTCGGTTTAGAAGTGATGGAGATCATTGGAGCTACACACGTAGAAGCGTATGGTGACTCAGAATTGGTGGTGCAACAAGTTGCCGGAGTTTACAAGTGCTTTGATGGGTCGCTAAACAGGTATCTTGATCAATGTTTGGATATTATTGCCAATTTCGATAATTTTGCTATTAAACATATTACTAGGAGTGAAAATTCTAGAGCAAATGATTTGGCACAACAAGCATCTGGTTATAGTGTTAAAAGAGGAGTATTTTTCATACTAGAAAAATCGGTGCTTGATTACAATTCTTTGAGCGAAATTGGCAGGGATGCAGATCGCAGGCAGTCTGACCGACACACTGTTGTCGGTCTGACCATGAGTGGTCGGCGGTCTAACCGACGTTTCTTGGCCGGTCAGACCGGGCTCACAGAAGATGCTGGGGGGCACGATATCACTGATACAGAGGCCGAATTGAGTTTAAATTTGGATATTTGTGCCCTGGAAACAACAGAGGATTGGAGAATACCTTTGATTCAATATTTAAAAGATCCTAACCTTAAGGTTGATCAAAAAATTCGGCGGCAAGCGTTTAAGTATACTTTGCTCGATGGAGATTTGTATCGTCGAAATATAGAAGTGCCTAGATAGTGATCAATCTAAAGTGGTTATGGGAGAAGTACATGAGGGTATTTGTGGAACACATCAATCAGCCCATAAAATGAATTGGTTGCTTAGGAGAGCGGGGTTCTATTGGCAAAAAATGATTGATGATTGTTTCAGATATTATAGAGGATGCGAAGCCTGTCAACGGTTCGGCAATGTTCAATTGGTACCGGCTGCGGTGTTGAACCCTATTATTAAACCATGGCCTTCCGGGGTTGGGCTTTGGATTTCATTGGTCAAATTTATCCTTCGTCATCAAAAGGGCATCGGTTCGTGCTAGTTGCGACGGATTACTTCACCAAGTGGGCCGAAGCCATGCCGCTCAAGAATATGACTCATACGGAGGTAAGTGATTTCATTTTGAAGCATATCATACATAGATTCGGCATTCCTCAAACATTGACTATGGATCAAGGAGCTTCTTTCATGTCTAAAGAGGTAAAAAATCTTGCTGAATCTTATGGTATGAAGTTGTTGAGTTCTTCTCCTTACTACGCTCAGGCTAATGGACAAGCCGAGTTTAGTAATAAAACTTTGCTAAAGTTGGTTAAAAAGAAGATCGAAGAACATCCCAAGAGGTGGCATAAGGTGCTTTCTGAGGCATTATGGGCACATCGAATATCTAAACATGGTGCTACCAAGGTAACCCCTTTTGTGCTAGTCTATGGACAAGAAGCCGTTTTACCGGTTCAGGTGAATCTTGGCTCTCTTCGATATATAAAGCAAAATGATTTGTCGGCTAAAGACTAAAAGTTAATGATGGGAGATAATCTCGATGAAGTGGTTGACAGAATTTGAAGGCTTTGGAAGAAATGGAAAAAGAGAAGAAGAGGGTGGCCAAAGCGTACAACAAAAAGGTGAAGGCGAAGACATTCCAAGTGGGAGATTTGGTATGGAAGACAATTTTGCCTTTGGGTTGTCGATCTAAAGAATTCGGTAAGTGGTCGCCAAGTTGGGAGGGACCTTATCGGATATGCGGAATCATTCGCGGGAATGCATATTTTCTGGAAACACTTCAAGGAGAATGATTTCAGCGGGCTATTAACGGTAAATATCTAAAGAAATACTTCCTGAGTATTTGGCAAGATGCTTAGGAAGTCCTATGGCTGGTAATTAAATTATCGCCCTAAGATAAACATGTTCTATGCTTTTAGATTCACGATGTTCATCATAAAAGGCAGGGGGCATGTGTTTACACCCAAAATTGGCACCTTGGAGTCGAGATAGAAAAATTGCCAATGTTTGGAAAGTATGTCGGTTTCCTTACGGAAGGCCGGTCGACCGCCATGTATATGCGGTCGGAGGCCAGAGCCTATAAGTCGATCGGGCGGCGGCATGTGGCCGGTCGGCGCGAGTCCGAAACCTAGCCGAATTCGTCGGTACTCGGGTTTCCTTCCTCCATACGATATGTCTCAGGTTTCCAAAGGTGTCTACCCTGAATTGGACATGGAGGAGGGCCTGTGGAAGGCAAGACCAACCCCTATTTAAGGGCCAAGGCCGGTTCAATTGGCATGATCAACACATACACAACCGAAACCAATCTAGTTTCTAGTTTTTAGCCAATTGAATCATTTTTTTACATTTTTCTATATTAGTTCGTCCATCTTTGTCGATTTGCGCTGTAAATCGTCCGCCGCCACTGCGAAAGTGCGACATCTCTTTGTAAGTTTGTCTTGAAAACTTTTCGTTCGCCCACGAGACGGGTTTTTATCTATCGTTTTATCTAAATTGGCTTTGCTAGCTGGTTTAATCTATAAAACCCATCTTGCTTTAGTTCTTTGCTAGATCGAGGTGGTTGGCAACTCCATATCACCGGAAGGCGTTTAGGTGTGTCGATCGTGTTCGTGCCTTTATCAAAAAATGTGCCAACACCAGCAAAATCTGAAAATTTTGCAACTCCAATGGGGATCAAAGATGTCATCATCTTGATAGTACCTCTCTTCCTGTCTGTCATGTTTCCTCTGGTAGTTGTCGATGAATCTAACCGAGTTAGGTTTCTTGGACCGATAATCCTTCCTATCGGCTGCTCTCCCACTCATGTGAACCATGTTGACAAAAAAAGGATTACCATCAACTTTCATCGGCTTCTTTTGAATCTTCGAATTTAATCTTTCCTGCTTCAATAGCCGATTGGATCTGTTGCCTGAAGACTTTGCAGTCGTTGGTGCTATGAGATGCAGTATTGTGCTACTTGCTTACTTCCTCTTTCTCAACTCCTCAGCTGATGGGATGACATGGCCAGCAGGAAGTTGTATTTGCTTCTCCCGAAGTAGCAAATCAAAGATCTTATTAGCTTTGGTGATGTCAAAATCATATTTTTCCTCCTTGGCCGAATTTTTTACCCACTGACATGTAATAACCTTCTTGTTTCGGGCTCATTCGGCTGCTGCTACTTCGGAGTCATCCTCATCTTCTTCAGATTCAGAGGCATATGCAATATGGCTAACCTTTTAAAGACTTTCTTGGCTTCTTGAAATCCTTGTTTATGTGCTGTTATATTCTGAGCTAAGTGAGCCAAGCTTTCAAAGTCTTGAGCCGAAAACCTTTCCTTAATTGGTGTTAACAATCCCTGGAAAATGAGATCGGCTAGCTGAGAATCTGATAAAACCAAGTTGTAGCATATGTTCCTCATATCCCTGAACCTCTGAATGTACATCCCTATGCCTGATTGCTGTTAGATCAGACAGTTTCATCTCATGGATGCCACTATAAAAGTACTTATAAAACTGCTTCTCTAGATCAGCCCAACTTTGGACAGAATTGTATGGCAAAGATAAGAAGCATGTGAAAACCGATCCAGATAAGTACAGAGGGAATAATCTAACCCTCAGAGCATCAGTAGCCGATGCTTCACGACAGTGGGCCAAAAAAACGGCTGACATGTTCATAAGTTGACACGTTGTCTTGCCCTGAGAATTTTGAAAAGTCTGGTACCTTGTATCGGCTTGGCAATGGCACCCTCTCGAAGTATCTGGATACGGATGCCGATACAAGTTGCTAGTATCCTTAGGCTTCAAACCAGACTGCTCCCTCATGACATCGACAATCATGTCAGTCCATGACTTCTGTTGAGGTGCTCGTTGAAATTGCTGCTGTATCGACTCAAATTGGTTGACTCGAGGCAGGTACTGGGGTTGAGGTGGTGTCCCCTGCCGATACTGCACCTGAGGTAAATGGGGTTGATACTGGAAATTGGCATTGCCCCCATGTGATGTTGAGGAGAATGATGCACCCCATGGGCTAGCCGATCATGAACGAATTGAGAGCCGATCGACTGACGCTGCTGTAGGATTGGTGTCTGCTGAATCGGCTCAATGATCGATTGATTCGTTCTGAACATAGCCATAACTTGGTCTTGGGAAACCTGAGGGATGTTGTATCCAATGTGCTGAGGCTGCTGTTTGGTTAGAAGAAAAGGATTGAACTCCGGCTGCCTCCGTGCCGATGATGAAACAATCGGCTTTTCAGGAGCCGATGTTGATGCCATCGGCTGTACTGGCACCATACCTGAAGAAGGCTGTTGTTTGCCAGTAACCAGAGTCCTATATGGTGGAAAATTGCCTTCAGGAAGACATATCGGCCCCTTGGCTTGGTGCTCGGCAATCCTACGATCAACCACATCTTTGATCATATTGTTCAAGGTGTTGACCAGGATCCCCGATTGGTTGATCAGCGCATGATGCACGACATAGTCGATCCGATCTTGTAAGTTGTTGAGTTTTGGGCCTTCTTCTTGCTTGATGTCCTGAGGCTTGCTTTCCTTTCTAGAACTTGACTCGGGCTCATCGTTGCTTGGCAAAATCACCTTGTAACACTGAACGACCGTGCCCAAGCAAGTTTGGACGAACAAGTGCAAAAACTAGTTCTGCAACTTGTTCATCATCTCTTCAAACTCGGCCTTCTGTTCTGGCGTGAGTTTGTCCATGGTGACGGGGACGATGTTCTCGGGATCAATTTCTGAAGACTTAATGTCCACCATGATGTCTTGTCGTGTCCCACCGGGCGTGCCAAGAAGCGTGTGGACGTAAAAAATGCACACACGCTGGCCTGAGAGATTTGCTTTACTCTAGTGCAGGTACAAATCTTGTTTTTAGGTTCATAGGGCGTGCAAGTTGGTTTGATCCTGCAACCAACAAAAAACAAAGAAAGAAAATAGAGTTAGTCCGTAAACAATAGCCGATCGGCTAGTGGCCGATGACATATCGTTCAATATTGAGCTGATGCTATATGCATAGGATCGGCCAAGGGAAATTAGATCTATTTGATAGGATGTAGATGATATCCATAGTATATAATCTAAGTCTCAGAATACATTTAGACCAAGTGCTTGGGATAGATCGGTAGCGTACCGAGACAGTATAAATCACTTATGTCTAAAAATACTTCAAAACAAAGATTATACATATTTATAGCATAGCCGATGTCATAGGTCTAACATGTATCGGCTAGTACTCCGATACCACTTTATACTAAGATATAAATATAGATTAAATACATTAAACATGAACCGATCAAGTGTTAAGATAACCTAATAGATCGATAACAAGCTTAATATATTTCGTCACAGTGAGATCTTAATATAAAGGGCGGATTTAGCATATCAAATAAACATAAAAGAAGACAAGATAACTAAATCAGGTAAGATCTCTAATAGCAATCATAAGACATGATAGATATTATGATTCTAGATAATACTTAATAGGTCAGACTTAACCGATGCAACACTAAGCATAAAGAGAAGCATAAGATCTAAACAAATCGATGAAAGCCTTTTGAGATAATGGATGCACTATATAATCCAAGTCGACGTTGATATCTAACCCTGTCAGTTGTTGTCTAGTAACAGATGCTAGCCGATTATGGTTAGATAGCAATATCGATCTAGATTATATAGCGTTTATGATAACTCGACGATTTACAAAAACATGATTAGAGTATCATAATGATGAAAGCACTAATCCCGAGAGCGCAAGCCGTCATAACAAGCTTTACCTCTTGTCGGAGATTGAACCCGATGCAACCCAACTTGAAAGCAAGAACTTGTTGAAAACAGATGAAAGTAAAAAGGTGGCGATGCGCCGAAGTTGTATTGAACTGATTGTTGTTAAATTACATGGTCTTGAGTCATATTTATATCCAGATACAAGATACGTCCTTGTCGGACACGATTCATATCTCTATTACAACTTAAATTACAGAAAAGTTCTTTAGTTGGACTCTTACCGACATAATCTATAAGGAAATTATTTAAAATAACCTAATTCATAGATACAATTATCTTTCTTGGACTCTATCCATGCATGGCAATCCTCATGAAGCACTTCAAACGAATCAAAAAATGATTCCAATGTTACCTTACCGAAATCGGCTATCCTTGTCCGATTCAGTATCGATCAACGAACACCTTAGCCGATTCGGTCATCAGCCGACGAACTCTCCAGCCAATTCGGTCTGCAATTGGCACGCACTCTGTCTCTAAGGACCCCGGTTTCCTCCAAATCGGCTTCGGCCTTAACCCCAAATCCGATGCATGATTTATCAATTTTGGTCTTTAACAAGGTTCTAATATAAAAATACAAACAAAACTACGAAAGGGTCATCTGTTTTGAGAAGATCAGTCAAACTAGTCATGGAACATTAGCAGGCCCTGTAGGTGCCAATTGTACATACAATACTATTTTGGGGCAGGCGAGACAAACCATTTCGAAGGGCCATCGTGGTAGACTTTGGACTGGACCGATTCAAGTATCGCACATGGCCTAGAGCCCCACGTGAACCATGAGTCGCTTGTCAAATGCCTGAATCATAGTCAGAAGCTATTCTAAACTCTCAAGGCTCGAGATATTCTTATTTACATGTCATCACATGATTATAATTTTTTTAAAAAAATCAACATAGATTAATATATGATAAATTACTCTACAAGCATACAAGATAAAATATAATTTCTATAAGTTACAACGAAAAATCAAATTTGACTAAAAATATACGTTAACTAGCCATAGTTTAATTTATCTTTTTTTACAACTCGTAGAAGTTAAATTTTAAGTTGCATGTTTATGAAGTAATTTATTATATATTAATCTATTTTATTGATTTTTTTATTTTTATAACAATTTGGATGACATGCAAATAATTTTCAGAGTTTAAAATTTACTGCCTTTGTCATGGCGAAGTAGAGCAGTTCCTGCCTCTGATCCTCGCTGCACGTCTCCCATCCTTCTCCAGTTCACCAATGCTCTTGCTGATCTGCCAAGAGAATTCAGAGATCGTCGAGGCATACCGCAGCCGTGCGGCCGCCTTCAAGCATCTCCGATAGCCTCTCCAATCGGCTCTCAAGTTAAATTTTGGCTATTCTACCAAAAACATGCTCCGACAGCCTCTCCAACTCACTAGCCAAGCTATTTGGCTGACCAAATCTTCCTTCTCACTAGCCAAATTTGGCCACTTTATTTCCCTGGCCATTAGTGGGCCTCACATAGCCCATCTCCTCAATTCTCCCCCTCTCTCTCGCATCCTGCCTGATCGTCACCACCGCGTCGTCCTGCGCCTTCCGGAGGCTGTGCTTGAACAGCACCGGCACCCACTACACCCAGCGTCGGCGTCGATGGTGGAGGCGCGCACGGAGGCCGGGGAGGGCCTGGGATTGGCAAAAGAGGCAGGTGGAGACGTCAGTGTCGGTGGCAGAGCGAAGGCCACGCGGGAGCGCGCGGAGGCCGCGGAGGCGAAGAAAGGATGGCCACCTTCCGCTCATCGGCCGTGGCCGCTGAGGCGGAGTAGTCATGACAGCTGCGGCGGATGGCCTAGGACAGCCGCGATGGCCGCGCGCGCGATGGTGTCGTCCCGCGCTCGCCTCGCCTCTCTCGCCACCCGCCGCCTCTCACCCTCGCCGTGGCCGCCGGCTTGCCCTGGCCGCGCGTCCTCGAACGCCCGCCCACCCGGCCACCCTCGCCGCCCCGCCCGCCCACCTCGCTCGGCCACATGCCCTCGAACACCCGACCGCCCGCCCTCGCTGGGCCGCCCCGCCATCACCGTAGGTATGGAGAGCAGGGGAAGAAGGAGTAGAAAGAGACTGACATGTGGGTCTCGCTGTTAAATGGAGAGTAAAGACAGAGATGCTCTTGAAACGAAAGACAAATTTCACTCTCTAAAATTTTGTCAAACTGACTAAATGATTATTTAAAAAGTCAAAAATAACAATTTTGTTGGAGTTGCTTTTACTTATCGAGAGAGATCAGTAGGTCCTGTGGCTGTGTGAAACCTTGACCAGAATTTGATGGGCATCAAAGATAAGTTTTCACGGTAGAGCTCGACAACTTGTGCGTGCCACTACGAGCCTTTTATTACTTTTAGTCCAAGAAGCTCACAAGTCACTCAATAAGCTTCTAACTCCGTTTCAAGATATAAAAAATTTTAAAACCTAAACATGATACTTAAAAAATAGATAAAATTAAATAAAAAAGGGTTATGCTTGGTATAAAAGAAAAATAGATAAAGAATTTGAATGGTGAAAGTTGAGAAAAATATAGATAAAAAGATTATTATATTTTAAAATAAATTTTAAATTTTATCCGTTATATTTTGTGACGGACGAGCAGCAGTCAATCACATATAGAACTGAAACCACACGTTCGTCCTCTGATCTTTTTATCACAAGAGCAAGGAAAACAATTACTCAAGCCAGCGATACGAAATTGAAATAACCCAAAGTCGCAGTCATGCGCGACCATCTCTGTGGTGGCCCAACTCGGTGGTTACGAGCGTCACCCTATCTCCACCCAACTACAGTCTACAGAGCCTGCCTCATCCAATCATTCCCCACGTCAGGCGCTGGCCGCTTCCCTCCACGATTCCACCAGCCGGGCCAACGTCACCTCCGACTCGCCGCCGTCGCGCAGTGCCGCCTTCGCCTGCCGCATGGCCGCCAGCGTCCGCTCCAGGAGCGCCCTCCCGCCGTCGGATTCCATCAGCCACCGCACCTTCGCCGCCACCTCCTCCGCCTTCACGGTCCCCTCCCCGACGTCGTACCCTTCCACCGCCACGGCCAGCCGCATCTCCTTCTCCAGGAAAACCCTGTTCATCCGCTGCTCCGCGTACAACGGCCACGCCAGCATCGGCACGCCGGCCATGATCGACTCCAGCACCGAGTTCCACCCGCAGTGCGTCACGAAGCCGCCCACGGCCGCGTGCGCCAGCACGTCGCGCTGCGGTGCCCACGACTTGACGACGAGGCCCCTGCCCTTGGTCCGCTCAAGGAAGCCCTTCGGGAGGAGCGCGTCCAGGTCGGGCTCCGGCGGCTTGTCGAACTTCTTCGCCGGGTCGTCGCTCGGCGGGCTCCGCACCACCCACAGGAACCGCTGCCCGCTCGCCTCCAGCCCCGCCGCCACCTCCTCGATCTGTTTCGCGCTGAACAGGCCGATGCTGCCGAAGCAGAGGAACACCACGCTGCCGTTGGGCTGCGTGTCCAGCCACGCCTGGCACTCCTCGCTCCGGTTCTCGCCTACCTCCTCCGACTTTATCAGCGGGCCGATGCAGTAGACGGGCGGCGTCGGGACGCCGGGAGGCGTGCAGCTCCCCGTGGCCACGGTCTCGATGGCGCGCGGCTCGAGTTTGCGGAATGTGTTGACGAGGAATCCCTCGGTGCGGCAGAGGTCGGTGGCCCCTTTCAGAAATTCCAAATAGACCGGGTCGTCGCGTTCCATGAGTGGTAGGACGGAGTGCGTCGCCGGGAACGAGGGGATGCCGGGGGCGTGCACGAGCTCTTCGCCCATCTCCCCGAAGTTCACCGTGGTCTGAGCGTGCAGGACCGGGAGGTACAAGAAGAAAGCCAGGATCTCGGCGCCGGAAGTGTAGAACATGTAGACGGGAACACCCAGCTCGTCGGCGACGTCGAGGGCGGCGTTGCAGAAAAAATCGATTATGAGGACGACCGGGGATGCGCCGGCGAGGAAGTCGCGGAGACTGGGGTTGGAGAGGCGGGTGACCTCGAAAGTGAGCATCTCGTGGTGCTTGGATGCTACTGGCGGTACCTCCACCTTCGGCAGACGGTGGAACGTTATGGCCGGGTTGGCCGCGGAGACGCCGGCGAGGAAAGGCCCCGTCGCGCCGGTGTTGCCATACGGCGGGTCGACGACGACGACGGTGACGGCGAGGCCGCGGGCGGCGAAGACCTTCCCGAGCTCGATCATGGAGACCAGGTGGCCCATGCCCGGCGACGGGTAGAGCACCACCGGCTTCCGGGCCCTCGTGGTGGCTGCGGCGCCGTCCATCTCCGAGCCCTCGAGCAGGCGTGGAATATCGGATGCGTCGACGTCGAGACGAGTGATGGGGGAGACGCCGAACCGAACACATAAATAGAGGCACGAGTCCCTACTCCTACTACTCAGTGCAGTAACTGAGTACCAGCTAAGCAAGATTGGTACTGGTCCAGTGATGAGTGGAGAGTGGGGACAGGTTTAATTTGGATGTACCGCCGCGATGCATTTCCGGAAAACTCACAGTCACATAACCAAGCTATTTATTGCTTCAGGTCTTTTTACTCTTTAGCGGTTAGCCGGGTGAGCCTGAGCCATCCGAGATCCGTTGAGAATTCATGTAGAGTTTAATCCACCCACAACGGCTCGTCGAAAATACAAAAGGAAAACAAAAACTGCTCCTGCTGTCAAGAGTCACACTGTCACCTCCAAGCCGCTAACATGACAACATCCACATGGTGGCTGCCGGGAAGTTGGTAAGATAAAATCAGGTAGTTGGATCGAACGATTGTCGCAACGTCATCGATTACGAATAGAACCACATCACCCGTCCCATTCGCAGGTTTCTTCCTTTCCGTGGGCATATATAATTCGTTGCTTGTGTTATGCATGGGCATATATATATATATATATATATATATATATATATATATATATATATATATATATATATACCCTCGTCGTTGGCGATGGCCAATAAAACGGCATCGTGCCGTTGGGCGATCTTAAGATTTTTTTTATTTCATTCCTCCTGTTGAACTTCGTTTGATCGTTCCCTTTCTCCCGTAAGGAAGACGAGACAATAGATTTGTCGTCAATTTGAACATTATCAAATTCAACAATGAATAAACATAAATATTGATATAAGACTTTATCGATGAAAAATTTAGAAGAGATAGAAGTCAAAATTTATCGTAAGTGAAATAACAAAACCAATATACCTATTTCTCTAAACTTCACCTAAAAATTAAAATGACGATTAACGAGTTCAACGCGACAAAAAACATGACAAAGCCACGTGACCGGCTTCGCCATCTTTACTCCTGGGACTAAAGATTTTTTTTTATTTTTATAACTTGTCCTTTCGCAGTACTGCTAACTATATATATATATATATCACAAACGATAAAATCAAACATTACCAAACATATCACAAAACATATCACAGATTAAATACATGTCCAAATCACATATCAAATACAACAATAAAATTACAAAATACAAATCAAATACAACATGTATACATCACAAATCAAAATCTCATCTCATTAAACATCAAAAACATCAAAAACAAAAAAATCATCGATCGAACATGAGGGCCGCCGCCGCGCGGCCGCCCTACGCCCGGCCGGCCCAGCCTCGCTGGCCGACGCCTCGTCTGTGCGCGCCCACATGCGCCCGACCCGGCTCGGCGCGCGTCCATCATCGCTAGCAGCCGTGCGCCGGCGCGAACCCGTCATCGGCAATGGCGCCATGCGGCACACCCAAGCAGCAGCCCAGCCACACCGTATACCCGCGGTTGTTGCTCATCGTGAAAGTCGCAGACCACGCAGTGCAACACACGCAACAACCCCACCGATCAGCGATCGCACGCAAGCAAAACCCAACGGCCAATGCCAACCAAAAATACAAACAAACACAAAACAATGCACATAAGCGAGAGAAAGGACGCTAAAGATCCATTACCGGAAGTAGGAAGAACAGAGCAAGCCGCCGCCGCCGCCGGCCGTGCCGCCGCCCCCGCGGCCGCCGCCGCCGCGCGTGGGCCGCCCCCCGCCACGCGTCCACGCGGGCCATCACCGCCCGCGGCGCAGGCCGCCGCCGCGCGCCCACGCGGGCCGTCGTCGCTCGCGGCGTGGGGCCACCGCCGCCGCCGCCCGGTCCGCCCACCCGCCGCCGCAGCAAGAGAGGCGCTAGCTAGAGGAGTGAGGAGAGGGGAGAGGGGATAGATCTATGTGGGAGGAGAGGGAGAGCAGCGGGAGGAGAGGGAGAGGTAGCAGAGAAAAAAGTGAAGTCTGAACTCTGGATAGATCTGTGATGCTTTAATAAAGTGCGTGAGGACCGAGAGCGTGCGCGGAAGGACCGAGAGGGCACGCAGACTGAAATATTTTTAGTCCCGGTTGGTAACACCAACCGGGACAAAAGATACCATTTTTAGTTGGTTGGCGCTCACGGCCTCGATAATATTTGAGCAGGGACTAGAGATGATCTTTAGTTCCGGTTCGTGACAGCAGGACTAATGTTCCTAGAAATTCGTAGACTTTTTAAACCAGGACTAGAGATCAAACCGAAACTACTGTGATTTTTGTCACTTCAATTAATGATGGTTTCTTTCGTAGTGTGCATTCCGTATTGAAGGAAGCAAGACAGAGGTCAAAACGCGACAAGAAACAAGCCCCTTCATGTCCAGCTATCCACGGTGAAATCGGTGACGCACTGACGCCTGAACCGAAATAAATTACCACCATGCTCCATCGTTGCAGAAATTACAATAGCTCGAAACAAGCCCCTTCATGTCCAGCTATCCACGGTGAAATCGGTGACGCACTGACGCCTGAACCGAAATAAATTACCACCATGCTCCATCGTTGCAGAAATTACAATAGCTCGCGCATGGGCCAACGGCAAAGGATACCGGACATCGATCATGCCTTTGGTTTGGAATTAGGTGGGCTCATCTTTTTTTTTCGACAAAATAATTCCAACTATCTATTTGATATAATTGATTCGTCAGTTACTTAGATATGATTGTCTTGGATCTCAAGGGAATATTTCTATTGAACGATCCCATTCCACTTGTTTCTAAAAACACTAAAAACTTACCTAGAAAACAGTAAAAAAGGTAAGCATGTCCTACCCCATCTCATTCTATCTCATGCACTAAACATATGTATGTGGGAAGTGATGTTGGTGGAGTATACCGTAAAGATACGTGAATCACCGAATTACGTATATGAAAGAAAAAAAACATCTTTTATCGGTGCCAATGCTTTAAAAATCCGTGATATATTATGAGTGGCAAGTGGCAACATTAGGATAGGTCCTTATGAGCTGGGGTCAGAGGACCCGTTCTATCGATTCTTTTCCGCGTGTTGGCATTAGCTAACGTCGTTGTGAGCTTGTGGCTGAACCTGGCCGTGATCCGTGGGCTGCCACTCTGCCAGGCTGGGGCTTTGCTCGCGCAGTACGTGGTCCGTCATTTTCCAAACACATCTCTCTACCTATCTATCTATCTATCATATTATTAAATAATATTAATATGATCTTTAAAAAAAATTCAAAGGGCTGACAAAAACATAAGGTATATGAAACTCAAATATACTTCTACATATAATGATATTTTTCTAGTTATATATTAAATCTAACTCCACGCCAATTATCTAGCTTCGTGCAAAACCGTGCAAGGCTATTCTCTAGTTATATTATCAAGACAATCTTAGAAGTGGATGTACGTTTTACCCGCACTCCGTGATGTGTCCAACACATGAGACGTGTCATGGCTTAGTCTTTCGGGTTCCGTTAAGGTTGCGATACCTGCTCCATGAACTATCCGCCCCCATCATCTACCTGGCTTCGCAAACCAGAAGTGAGAGAGTTCTGACGTCCCCAAGATATTTTAAGGGAAGAAGTCTTAAGCACAGTTAGTCTAATTTTAGTGTTAGATTTTACGCCTTCCATGAATTATCATTGTCGACGGGGTACCGAACAATCCTCTAAGAGGGGTGCCCAAGGAGGTAAGAGTAAGTACGACTTAGTAGGTCAAACTTAATTGATGCAACACTAAGTATGAAAACAAGCATAAAGTCTAAACAATCAAGTCTCTGACTGATTTATAGGGTGGTGGGTACCTTAACTAATTTAGATTGACAAAGCAGTTTAATTGGTACCAACAAAATCTTAAAGAAGGCCTAGCCAATGCAAGTTAACTCATAAAAGCTAACATGACTTGGATTGTCAATAAGGGTAGTATCGGAGTTTCAGTCGATCTTACCTGCTATAACCATTTTGATTTAAATTACATGATTTGTTTTGCTTAACATGTTATATTTATCATTTTATTTAGGTTTATCAATCCTTTAAATCTACTTAACTTGTTATCAGCCTTGCACTATCTCGGTTAGGTCTGATTTGTTGAGGTTATAATCTGTTTAGCATATTTAATCTAGGTTGATAATCTTATATAAGGCTATATCAAAGTTTTAGCGATATGTTATCTAATCATCCAAGCTATTTCATCGACTATGAAGTAAGTAAATATAATTAGTAATTTGTTTAATCTTGGTTATAAGCAATTAATACTTTCTCGGTTAGGTCCGATCTATCATAATTGCTTGTAGCTAAGAGAAAGACTAAATTAGTAATTACATGTTATTTATATCTACAACCGATCATCATTGTTTTGGGTCTAAATCTCCAATATCTGTCCATTGACTAGTCATTTAAATTATATAATTATATAACAATTGACTTTAATAATATCAATTTTATGTTGCATCGATTGAGTTCGACCTATAGGATTGTTTTTGTTAAGGAAAAATTGTTTGACTTATATGTGATGGTTGTACTGTTGTTTGGGAAAAACTTGGATATTTAGTATTACTCGTTTATTTAAAACCTGTCGGGATGTTAGTTTGGCTATAAAGTGAAAAAATGGTTTAGAAACTTGATGGTGTGGGAGTCAGTACCTTGGTGGTTTGGCTACGCATCATCCATAAGGACCAATTCCTTTGGGAAATTCATCCAAGCATAAAATAGTATGACCACACGAGTACAATGGGATGCCCCTGGCCGAGTAAGTAGCTAAAACATAGGTATCTAGAATGTTGGCAGTTGAGGAGCAACGGATGGTGGAGTGAAAGGCACTCTCCTACAGTGGGGATGTGACGGGAGCCATACGGTGGAGCCTGAGTAGATGAGTGTAGACGGTGCATGGGAATTGGGCGGGAGCGGTCCAAGAAAGGAAAAAAGAAAAATAGGATTTTGGGATTTATTTAATTTCGATAATCAGCTTTTAATTATTAAAATTATTTCCTTTAACTTTAAAAATTTCACTAAAAATTTTGTTAATATATTTTAGCAAGAAGAACTAAAGAATAATCCCATCAAGTCAATTCCAATTATTAAATGAGTTTATCAATTAGGAATTAACTCTAGGTTTATTTAAACAATCTCTTCGGGTAATTTATTAAATAATTTAAGGCTAGAAAAAGAAAACTTCGGACGTGACAAGTTAGCAAGCCACGGGAAAAATATGACATGCAAAGCTATAAGCAAGGAGAGGCAAGGTTTATTTGGAAAAATGCAAGTTTTAGTTGCAAAACACTAGTGAGTAAAATCATTTTTAATAATGATTTGTATTAAATCATTATTAAAAATGATTTAATAATGCATGTTCTAGAAATTTTTTATAAAGAAAATAATTATCAACTGAATTTAAAAAGAAAATTAAAGGAAAAATTTTTTATAAAGAAAATAATTATCAATGAATTTAAAAAGAAAATTAAATTTTCCTTTAGAAGTCATGGGTGAAAGTAATTTTGTAATATTCTCCATGCCCTAAAATACTCTCTGAAATTTTGTGTGAAATTTTGGACCTCTAGAAATAATTTTAATAATATAAAAAGCATTTTAGTGATTATTTAAATAAATAATTTAATCATTAAATGATGTAGTTATATTTTATTAAATACTTTGAGTGTCCATCTATTTTCAGGATTTTTCTTGGAATAATTTGAGCATTGAAAATATTTATAAAAATACAAAGATCATTTATGTGATTAAATGAAAGAAAAAAATTTAAATTCCTCTCCTGTGCTTGGGCCGTTTCTGGCCCAACTCCGCAAAAGACTGAAATCTCTCCCCACGGCCGACCTTCTCTCTCCTCGGTCTGGCCCAGCTCGCTGGCCCGCTCCCTTCGCCTCTCGTGCAAAGTCCATTCTACTTCCCTCTCCTCCCGAGCCACCGACAGGTAGGGCCTACCTGTCGGGCTCGTCTCTATCCTCCGGCCGCCGTTTCCCCTGGTGGCCCCACGTCACCAAGCCCGTGCTACGCCCCTGCTTTTCCCGGCCGCCACGCCTCACCGCACGTGTGAGCGTCGACCACCATTCTCGGCGACGCCGTTCCCCCAGTTCCTCGTGAAACCCGCCATCATTCGCCGCCACTACGCCGCACCGGCCGTTTCACTCTGTCCACAAAATCTGCCGCATCCCAGCCTTCCCACCGCCTCTCGCGCCTCTATAAAGCATCCCGGTGTTCCCCTCCGCCATCTCCCTCTCTTTCCCGGCTACGCCTGTGCCCGAAACACCCCTCGCCGCTTTACCCCATCGTCACCGTCAGTTTCTGTCTCTGGTCGCGCGCCATTGCCACCCTAGCCGCCACAATCTACCCCGCTAGCACCATCGTCTTCGCCATCCCGAGGGCAACCTCGCCGCCCCTTCTTTTCCCCAAACCGGCACCGGGTCGAGGCTCCTCCGTGCTCCCGGGAGTCTTTGCTTAGCCTTCGACGGCAATCGCCACCGCTCCGGCCGCCGCCTCTCCCATCCACCACCATCACCGCATTCACCATGCTCGCCCACACCTCGGCCGACCTTTTGCCTCCGCATTCAACAAGAAGGATGTTGAATTAAAATTTTTGGACACAAAATTGCAACTTGCTGATATTTTCACAAAACCATTGGATTCTTCTCCCTTTGCTTTTCTTCGAGGAGAATTGGGAATCATTCATCCTTTTGGCATGTTTTGAGGAGGAGTTTTTGTGCTCTTTGTTTTATCAAGCTACATGATTAACATAAACTGAAAAGAGAGCTTTATCCATACATATTGTTGTTCATGTGTATGCTAGTAATATTATGAAGGTTTATTTGTCACTAGAATAGCTTGTATGTATTCTAGTATTTTTATGTGATCTAGATTTTATATTTAAGTAAAATAATGCATGACACTTTAAAATCATACTTGAATTAAAGAAATATGCAATGTTGATACTAGTGCATGAGTTGGATTATAAATGCTTCTATATGTATTATGATTGAATTTTTTTCCTCAAATTACTTTAAATTTGCTCATTGTGAAAAGAGACTAAATTATTATCTATGAGAGAAAAAAATGAATACCGAATCCTTGGAAATAGTCTTGATGACAAGGACGTATTCGATATGAGCAAAAATAATGGGTGCAGAATCCTTGGAAACAGTCTTGACGACAAGGACGTACCCGGTATAATTGAGAGAAAAAAAATATGAGCAACAAATATGGCTCAAATCAATATGAAAATTTTTTCTCTTGGTTTATGTGTGCAAAAAGGTAAATTTGAGAAAGAATAAAAATTGCAATAGGTGTATATATTTGGGTTTATTTTTCAACCTATGTGCTTGTAAAGATATTGCATTTTAAATCGTTTGAATTCATGAATTTTTATTGTGTTATTGATCTTAATTTTAAAATCTTTGATTCATGCATATACTCTAGTGCATATTTGCTATATAGTTGATGAGTTTATCTTCGTATTATTGCAACACATGACATGACTTGCTTTATGTATGGTGCTAAGCTCTTGAACATTCATAACCATAATTCTTATGCTTGTTGAAAACATTGTCAAAAGGGAGAGAAAATATCACGTGGAGGAGAACAGGCAAACAGTGCAAGTTTTTTTGGGTCAAGGGGTTTTCTTTCTTTTCAAAAGGGGGAGAAATTTTCTTTGATTTTTGAGCACTCAAATGCTTTTTATTATTTTTTTTAATTTCCAAACACCAAAACAACACTTTTTATTTTGTTTGCCAATGTGTTCATCAAGGGGGAGATTGTAAATTCAAAGTGTGTTTGATTCTTTATTTGATGATGAACAATTGGCATCTGGGATTATTGCTTTGTGTGTTTTGTTATTTGGAGATAGTTGAATTTTCGGACAATGAACAGTGTTTAGTCGGCTGCACAGCCGGTCTGACCGGGCTGTCGGTCTGACCGGAGGTGTTCGTGCGGTCAGACCGGGCAGGCAACTACGGTCGACCTCGAGCCGCCGAGCGGTTGCCGATTTCGATTCGGTTTTGGTTTCGGTTTGTTTCCTTGCATATACATGGGAGTTTCGTGTTCCTATGCACGTGCATGTTTAGTTATGCTAACAATGAGTCAAGTTGGGATAGCTTGTGCTCGGATATGGTATTCTTTGTTTAATTGTGTGCAGATAATCTTTACGCCTCGGGAAAGTGTTGCTGGTGATCAAGTTGGAGTCAACTTGGTGATAAGGTGACGTCCAAGATGGAGATCATGCGGGATGCTGAAGGGTAGAGATTAGTGCACATAATTGGTGAAGTTTTCATATGGCATACGATGGAGATATTGTGTGCATATGGAAAGCGGAATTTCGGTTATGGGAAGACCGAGATTGCTACGATTGTTTTATGTAAAGTTCATTTCTTGTATAGGAAGGTTTTCTAGTGGATTAGGACTTCTTGTATGAGTAGGATTCGTGGCTTTTGGCTATGTGTCTTGTGTATAAATAGTGAGGGGAGGCATGGTCTCTTGGTATCGCTTTTGATTCAAGTTTTAGAGAGTTTCGAGTTAGGGTTTCAAGTTTAGCTTGAGATTTTGTGAGGAGTGTTTTTGTTTGCACTTTGTAAACACAGAGAGATTTAATAAAGATCAATCTTCTTGGAGAATTCTGTGTTTTCTTATTCCTCGGTACGGCGGTCTAAACAACGGTTAGACCGACTCAACTCACCGGTCAGACCGCACGCACAACTGCGGTCAAATCGGACTTCATCGGCGATCGGCTACAAGACAAGGAATCGGCTAAGTGTTGGTGATCGGCTGTACGAGCGGTCAGACCGGAGCAATACGAGCAGTCAGACCGGCTACACAGGACGGTCAGACCGGCAGATCAACTTCGGTCAAACCGATCTGCGTCAAGTCAGAGGGTAACTTTTATTTCCGCTGAAAGTTTATTTTTTTGGTACTCCAACCATTCACCCCCCTCTGGTTGACTTTGCTTTGGGTATTCAATCCTACAGCTGCGAGTTCTTCAGGTTCTGCTGGGAGCAAGGGATGAGGCTGCCCACTCTCGAAAGCTGCCCGGCTTGCAGCGAGTACGGGGAAGACGAGTACACGAGCTCACCAATGCAAAGCTCTAGCCGATTCGTCTCCCGAGCCATTCAACTCAACCAACGGAAGCTTTTCGTCCACGATCGGCTCGGCCCAATCCACCAGGACTTCTTCCGGGAAAATGACGAAGAGGACGACGAAGAGGAGGCCGAAAAAGAACAATCGGCCAAACCCCAATGGTGTCCTTCGGACCTGTTCACCAAAACGTAGAAAAGGAAAATTCAGAGCCTGAAAAGCGAAGGACAGGAGGAAGAAGTCCAGTAAATGATTCAACGTTAACAACATTTGCAGGGCAGGAAACAATGGTGCGTTAAGAAACAGGCAGCCCAAGCCGACGAGAGCCCTGCCGATAAGGCCAAGAGGGTCGCAAAAGGAAAAGGAATAGGCTCTGCATCGGTCAATATGGTATTCATATTGCCAGCCGAATTCGAAGATGTCGAGGCCGATGTGAGACACCGTTGAAGAAACCTTGGCCAAGCTAGTGCTGTCCCCAGAGCAGGCCATCTTTGAAAAACCCGAGGGGATAGAAATCGACACTTGGAAGTGTCACGCCTAGAAATTCAAACCCAAATTTCGAGACTATTTTATGTATTTAATCCCTATCCAGGCATCAACCAGGGTAGACAAAATGATAAATCAATACACAGATCCATACGTATAAATAAAGTGTATAAATACTTACAGGAAAAGAGGCACTTAGTCCTCGCACTCGAAAGAAAGCATCGACAGCGGGAAAAGACGATCCTAGTGGGGCTTCAGCTCCAATCCACAGGCAAACTCAACTGGGGTCTGAGCCTTGGTCCTGTAACACCGTCTTCAACTCAGAATCACTACACTTCTGAAGGGGGAAGAATTTGCAAGGCTGAGTATAACCAACGTGTTAATGATATGCCCTAGAGGCAACATGGAGATGTTGGATATCATTGTCAATGTTTATGTATAAATGAATAAAGTGTTATTCAGTTCTATGAAATAGACATCTTGTATTGATCAATAAGTACGTGACTTATTTATGAGACTCTATATGTATGAATCTATTTCTAAATGATCCCTGATCATATATCATATTAATGGAACTAATATGATTCTAAGATCGGCATGTTTATTGATTGATGATCATGTCTCATAGATCATAGGTATGGAGATACCAAATCAATAAACATGGACACATGTGTTAGAGAACACATTGTTGGATAGACCCACCATGAGACGCTGCAGGAATTAATGTGCCATTAGTTGGTCTCAGGTAGTGTTGGTACAAAGTCCTTAGACCTGAGATCACCATGGATTCCAACATGTGTAGTAGCCTACTTTGGGACTACCAAACGCTATTCCATAACTGGGTAGTTATAAAGGTAGTTTTCGGGTTTGCTATGAAACATGGAGTGGGATGTGAGTGATCAAGATGGAATTTGCCCCTCCTTTGGAGAGATATCTCTGGGCCCCTCGAGGTAATGGATTATGGAAATGCATGGCCATGCTAAGTTGATTGAGGAGTCACTCAACAGACAGATAATCCAATATGGTTCGAGTGAATGGTTAAGCTATTGAAGGGATGGCACACATCTTGCCTATAGCTTAATTGGTATCGTGAGGCAAAGGGATTTGTGTACACATTACAGGTTCAGAGCCGATATTATATTCTTGTATACTATGGTGTCAATATGTGCTGCTAGGCGCCGCTGTTGACGGATCGGCTGAGTTGGACTCGAGCCGACGATGGCTAAGTTAGACTATAGCCGAAACCGAGTATACCTGAACCTACAGGGTTGCACGCTTAAGGGGATAGAATAGATATTCGAGTTGAACTCGAATATGGCTCGATCGGATAGAGATCCGATCGGATAGAGTCATATGGTCTTACGACGTATGGACCGCCAACTCTATGAGATTCGGATGAGATCCGATTCAAAATAGAGTCCTGATCAGCCACTAGTCCCAGTCGGCCAACTCTATATAAAGGGGCGAGGGGTGGAGAGCTGAGACAGATCAAACACGTCAATTGAAGTCAATTGCGCCGAAATCAATCTGATCACACACGGCTTTAGAAGTCGGCGAGATCAATCTCCACGGAAACCCTCCCACCTTCGAGCCAAACCCTAGCCTTGCATCGCGTGCTAGCACACGGGTGTTCAGTGTTCTGTTCCCGGACATATGGATACCGGTAGAGGCGTTGCTACGTTGCACGCTGTTGATCGGCTATGAATCGGCTGTGGTGGAATCGGCTACAGTCGAGCGCATCGAAACGAGGTGACGAGGACGCGATCGGCTGTGACATTGGCGAATAGGCTGATTGGTGAATCGGCTGTCCCCAAGAATCGGCTGTCGGCTTGCGGGAATCGGCTGCACTGTTCTAGATCGGATAGCCCTGATTGGCTGGTCTGAACCACTCTACTCCAATCGGTAACGATCTATCGGCCCTTACTTGCAAGTGTTCCTGGTTTGCGCAGTAGAAAAGTTTTTGTTTTTGGCTAGCGTAGCCTCCGCGTAACCCTTCACAACGTACTCAACAAGCCACACCAAGGAATGCAGAAATGTGAGGGAAGGCAAGGAGAGGCTTGGGGCTACTTTGCGGAAAGGCGGTTGCAAAACACTTTATTTCGGAAACTGGGAAAACTGTTGAGTAGTTAGGTCAATATTAATCCTCCTCTGAACAACATTATCCCCACATTGAACAGGCCCAACCATTCCCACCTAATCTAATCTAGATTATTAAGTCCAATTATTACGGTGGGACTAATCATGGTAAATTTGGTCGATCGCCCATAACCGTGGGTACGTCTATTCGAATAGTTTTTACTTTGATCAGAGGTGCGCTACATTACCCACAAGACACGATTCCACACATGTTGCCATGCCCCTGAAGTATTGCCACGATACTGCAAAGGGGGGAATCGTGACAATATCTATAGCATAACTTCCCCTTAACCAAGCGAATCACACAAAGGTTTCGCCCCCACTCCCGTTCCTGGGCAGTGGGCAGCCCCCCCGAGTGCCTCGGTGAATCCGGCAGCCCAGCAACCCTTATACTGGGGCCAACTGTAACTCCATCATGCTCACCCTTGTTGGGGATCGTCGGCTAGAGAAAAGCTATACTATGGATCTAACAGTTGCCCATTCTTGCTTGTGGTAAGCACTATAAGTCTTCCAGGGTTTCCCATGAACCGGTCCTTAATTGCCATGGGTGTGACAAGCCAAAACCACGCACCCACAGCCCACCATTTAGCCATATTTTAGTTGGGATAATTATGACCAAAAAGATATGGCCAGGTGTTCCGAGCTTGCAGCTCATCTGAACTAAGTTTAGATAGGTTGATTATCCCTTTCAGTGAGATAGTGTTAATTAAGCATGACTTAGCATATAATTCTAGCAAATGTCACGTAAGTGACTAATGCTAGTCAAATTATCATCCAAGGTTAACAAAGGACGGATATCAAGAGGCATGGCACAAGCAAGCAGATAGGTAATCCCATCATTCCATGTAATTAGCAAACCAATGCAGTTTTATTCGCAAATAGTAAAATATTTGTAAAATAGGTTCAATATGCTTCAAGGGAAGTGTGACTTGCCTTGCTTCTTCCAACCAACTTCCAAACTCTTCGCGAGCGCGAACTCCGAAACGACGAAAACTACACGCTAGCACGCAAAACAAGGAAAGATCCAAATAAAAACCAAATAACAGTACACGAAAAGTAAACCAACATGTAGAGCTCAATTTTAGATGAATTTTGCAATTTAAATGGCCCAATTCTGAGTTCCTATGAATTAGATATGAATTTTAGAGGTTTTACACCATTTAAATGAATTCTAGAAATTAATTAGATTTATTGCATAATTTTTAATTATTTTTCAAAGGAAAAAGGGCTAGGGCGACATCGGCGCCGCGGCGCGACGCGCAGCCACGGCCGTCGTCGGCCGTCGGCGTGCGGCGGCGACGCCGCGTTGCGGCCGGTCCCACCGTGGACCAGGTCCAAGGCGGTCACGGGCGGGCACGCCACGTGGTACACACGTGGCGCCGATGCGGCAGCCACGCGGAGCCACGCGAGCGGCCGGATGGACGGCCACGATCGCCACGAGGCGGATCGGGCGGCGAGAGGCGGTGACGGCCGACGACGGCCGGCGATGGCGCGGGCGCAGCGGCAGCACCGCGGCCCGATGGTCACCGGCGGCGGCCATCGGTGCGGCGGCGAGCGGCGGAGGGTGGCGGAGGGGCGGATAGGCGAGGTTGCTCATTGGCACGGCGGAAAAAGGCGGTGCGCCGGCGAACGGCGACGAGAGGCGGTGGCCGACGCTTGGGAAGAAGACGGCACGATGGTCCGTCCGCGATTGGCGGCGACGGAGGGACGGCCGAGGCTCAAAGGGTGCGGCGGAGCTAGAGGGGGCGGCGTGGCTCGGGAGCAGCGAGGCGGCGGAATTGGCGGCGGAGGCGACGGTGGCGGCGCGGCTCGGTGAGCACGGGGCGAGGAGTTGCGACGGCGGCTCGAGCGCAAGAGACGGCGGCCGGGAGCGGGTGCTGCGGCAAAGCCGGGGATGGCCTCAGCGCTCGGCGGAGGGGCTCGAAATGGTGGTGGTGCACGGCCAGAGTTGGGCGGCAACCGACGGAGAGAGGGGAAAGCGGGGAGGGGCGAGGAGAGCACGACGGGCTCGGGAATGATGGGGGAAAGGGAGAGGGGAGCTTGAGGAGCACTTTTATAGGCGCGGGGAGAGGTGAGGATGGCCAAGGACGACAGAAATCACGGTGGAGGCGGTGGCCGGCGGCTTAAAGCGGCGAGCAAAAGCGGCGATTTAAGGCGACGAAATTTGGGGAAAATTAAGGGGGAAGGCCAGCGGCTTGATTGCGTGGCTTTAGGGCGGCTTGAATGCGCGCGGGGAGGACGAGGTTCACGGTGAGGAGGCGCGGGTTGTGGCGGCCATGGCGGTGCGGCCGAAAGACAGGGATGACAGGTGGGCCCCACCAGTCATCGGCTCTGGGCTGGAGGGAGGTCGGATGGACTTTCAGCGCGGGTGCAAAGGAGACGGGCCATGGCCACAAGGCCGGCCCACGAGCGGGAGAGGCGCGCGTGCGGGATAGAGAGGGGACTGGGCCGGGCCACAGAGAGAGGAGAAGGAGGGAGCAAAAGCAGACTTTCAAGGAATTGGGCCGAAACCAGCCCGAGAACAGGAGGAGGAATTTTAATTTGTTTTTCTTTTAAATTAATCACATAAATGATCCTTAAATTTTTATAAATACTTCCGGTGCTCAAATAATTCCAAAAAAATTCTTGAAAATATAAGAACACTCAAAGTATTTAATAAAAATATAACTACCATTTAGTGATTAATTTATTTATTAAATATTTATTGAAATGCACTTTGTATTATTAAAAATTTTTTTGGAGCTCCAAAATTTCACGAAAAATTTGAGAGAATACTTTACGGCATGGAGAATATTTCAACAATATTTCTAGCCATGATTTTTAATGGAAATTTTAATTTCCTTCTTTATTTCACTTGGTAATTGATTTTGCATTTTTATTTAATTTCTTGGGAAATGATTTATCTAATGATTTTTATCCCGAAAGAAAATCGGGTTGTGACAAATCTACCCCCTTACGAAATCACGTCTCGAGATTCGGGGCTAGAAAGAAAGGAGGTAGGGTGGGGTTGGGTTGGCCTGGTGACTTCTACGGTTTCCTTTCGGGCTCACGCTTGACTCGATTTTGACCAATCTTGGACGTGAACCCGCGGCACTCAACTTGGTGTTTTCTTGCCTTTGCCAAAACTGCATTGATGGTTATGAACACTCGCCCCGATATGCTGCAGAGGTGGAAAGATCTTTCTTCCCTTAGACTGCACACTTAACAACAACATCTTTAGTATTCTAGGGATTCACTTTGACTTGAAACCGGTGAAATTGTCCTGGAAACCTTGAAACTGACTTTCATGAAACCATGACCTCTAGATTTTACTTTGAACTGCTCCTGACCTAGACGACAGTCATTTCAAGAAGTTGTTCAATCTGCCTTTATCTGAACTGTGTGTGCCTTGAGTTTTTGCTTCTTTTGGTTGTACTGTTGACATTACCGCTTGGGGTGTGCTTTAGATTTGAGCTTGTTCACTTGGGATCGATGTAACTCTGCTAACGGCTTGCAACTGACTCCATTGATTACAACCCTATCTACTTCACAGGGTTGAACCTTCAAGCAATACAGTTACGGGGTAAACCGAATTTGACTTCAGGCTCGCTTCACCAAGGTAGATGGGCTTTCATCCGACTGCGACTAGTGAGACTACTGCCCTTGAGATTGATTCGCCTCTATGGTTTCTAGGAAACTTCGATCCGTAGAACTGATTCTTCGTCATTCCATCGAAATGAAGTACTGACAAAGCTCTTTTATTCCAGGAAGGCTTAGAATATATCTTTCAATTGACGATAGGAAGTTCCTTGTAGAAGTGATTCCGGCTCACCTTTACAACTAGTAGCCCTGCTTTCGCCTGACCACGAACAAACATACTGCCATCCTTGAGGTTGTTCCCATTTCTCTTATTTACTACGAACCTTGACTTTAAAAATTGGATACTCCATTGGTCAATGAAAAGAGGCAAAGGCTGTGCACTTTCATTCCAGTGACTCCCGGGACACAACACTCAACCGATGACTGGAAGTCTTTCCTAAGTGTGACTCTCATGCAATTCTCGAGCATACTGGCTCTTGATTGATTTCCCCATCAGTTGTAACTACTGACATGACTCTTCTGCTTCTGGCTTGACTGAGGTGGTCAACCTTCTGCCTGGGTTGCTTAGCAGCTGGCTTGTGGAACAAACACTGGCCACTCATCAAACCATGTCGAAAATGATACTCTAGCAAATTCTTATTTCGTTGGTTCTCGTATCATTTGCCAGCTTTGAAGACTGACGAGACCCAAAGTTTGACGTTGCTTTCCCACAAATGTCGAGATTAGTGAACCGATGGGAACTGCCTTTGAAACAACCAAGGGTTCCTGTTGTTCATCTCACAAGCTCACTTTCAATCCTTGGGTAAGGATGGTTCACCATGACGGATTCTCCGTATCACACTTGGATGGTTTGATGTTCTAGCCTGACATTTGGATCCATTTGACTCTGAGTAGGGCGATGGGAAATTTTCTAATATCATCTTCCAGGAGACATCGAGGTGGTTTTCGAGAACTGTAACAGTCGCCTTGACCTAAGGACAACTATTCTTGATCCATATTCATCGCTAGGGTGCAGTTGCACCTACTATTTTCTGGAGAAGCTTCCAAGATTGAGAGTGCGGACATTTCTCCCATGATGTTATCACCAAACTTTCGTCATTCTACTCATCTCCTTGAAGTGCCACTATTTCTGACTTTTATGGAAGTCGTATCATGCTAAATGTTACTGTCGAAACTCGGTTTTGGCAATATAAATTTGGGGGTGCAGTTAAGTTCGCGAAGCACAATGGGTTAAGTGGAAAACAAGGTTTAGACAGGTTCAGGCCCTCTCGTGAGGTAATACCCTACTCTTGTTTCGGGGATTCGATCCGTCGAGTGTTTATTGATCTCAAGATCTGTTGCTCTTGTATTGCATATGAGAGTTGATATCCCTCAAGGGACGCCCCTTACCCCCCTTATATAGTCTTGGGGGGCGGGCTTACAAGTCGGAAACCCTATCATACTCTAAGTCGGTTTCCTCAATCTTACCAAACCATGACTATGAGTCGTTGCCTTATCTAATCGGCAACGTAATACCCAAGTCATAGCCGTACATAATTAGAAGGTGTAACATATCCCTATTACCAATCGGATAAGCTTGCCATGTGGGTATCCAATTGCCATAATCTCCACAGTAGCCCCCAAGTCCTTCGCAGTCGACGAGATAACTTTGCCTCGAAATAAGATAACACATAGCCAAACAACTCTTTGGCCGAGTGCTTCTGGTACCGAGTGGTTCCATCATCTCTGTCTGAATCTTCCGAGTGGCTCTAAAGACTGTGAAGGGCTAGAAAACATCCATAAAAAATTCTCAAAAATAAATATCTAGGCGCATCTCCTGATGCACCTAATTAGGTGTAGCCCCCGACTATGTGGTTAGTCAAAAACAGACTAAGCATATAGTCAAGTACTATAAAAAATCATTCCCATATAAATGCTTAGCTTAAGCTAAAACAAATATAAAAAATCTCATCACTCGGCAAGCTCATGCTTATCCGAATGCATTTGCCCGAGTCATCTCAGAACAAATAACTCAATCAACCCTCGCGGGTGAAAAGCACTCGATAATCTCATGTTTGTCCAAGTGGATCTGCCCGAGTCATCTCGGAACAAATAATTTAATCAACCCTCATGGGTAAACAAATCTTCAGTCATCTAAAAAATACGATCAAAATATTAAATAGCTCCTGCCATAATATTGGTCTCAATCTAAAAAGATCTTCACTAGAGTGGAAAAATAACATTGACATAATCATTTAATCAAATGCTTAAAAACCAAACAGTTCCTGTCATCAAGGCAGCCGTGAAAAGCTTTACTGTTTGTCACCTTTCAAATTGCATTGTGCCAACCTCTCATGAAGTTGCGCAAACCGCGGTATGAAAGGATTTTTAAAGGTACTGGGCAATTAGACACGTGCATATTGCCAAGGCAAATATGCTTAAGTCCATCCACTTAAGTCCCTAAGGACATGCGTCAGGCCACACCTTAGCTGGGCCGTAAGTCTCTCATGGGCTCGGCTCAATTGTTAGATGACTCAGCGAAACCCTCAAATCTTCTACAAAGCCTCGAGGTCATCCCCGCCACTTCGTCTTCCCAGAAAAATTCGCCCTTTCACAACACTGTTCACCAGCTTGCTTGCGGAAAACCCTAGGCTCACGCGCTCACCCAAATCCGTCGATCCAGGAGCTCGCGCTTCTCCACAAGCTAGCCTCCGCATGTAGCTCCAAAGATCGCCATCTCAAATCCCCATCCCCCAAGCTAGATCCACTTCCCCCAAAACCACATCCATGGCGGGAGAGAAAGAGATCCCTTTCGAGCAATGGGCGACCTCGGATGTCAAGGAGTCGACTCTCAAGGAGATGGTGAAGAACGGAGTTCTCCTTCCTAAGGAGATCGTCAGCTGGCGTCCGGCGGCCGGTGAGGAGTTCCTCACTCCGAACACCGGTGAGATCGTCATCTTTACTTCCTTCTTTTACTGTGGCTTCGGCCTCCCCACCTCTGAGTTCTTTAGGGGTCTTCTCGATTACTATGGCCTTCAACTTTACCAATTGAATCCCAATTCCATGCTCCATATAGCTCTTTTCATCCATGTTTGCGAGGCTTTCCTTGGCATCCTTACCCACTTCCAACTCTTCCGGTGCATGTTCTATCTCAAGCCGCATCCGAACAAGGATGAGCCCTGCGTTGTTGGTGGGGTCGGCTTCCAGCTCCGTGGTTCCCTCCGCCGAGACTATTTCTCTCTTTATTTGAAATCCTCTAACAAGGGTTGGCATGCAAACTGGTTCTACATTGCAAACCTCGAACCCAGTCTACCCAACTTTGTTGGCCTTCCTCCAGTGCCAAGATCCAATTGGAGCACTGTGCCAGTTGCCCAAGATTGGGATGAAGCCAACAAGCTTTTGGCAAACATTTTGGAGATGAAGAAGAAGGGCCTCCGGGGTGAACAAATCACTCGGCATTTCATCAGGAACCGATTGGCGCCGATCAAGGAGAGGTCCAAGCCTGCCTTCGAGTACGAGGGCGAGAGGGACCCCAATAGGGAAGACCGCGACTCCCTCAGCTTCGAGACCTTGAAGACCCGCATGTATAAGATATTTTCGACTGGAATTGCAGTCGAGCGCAGCCTTATGCTGCCGGTCCTCCCGTATAGCTTATATCGTCCTCCTCCTCCGGTAAGTTGACTCAGCTTCTTTATTGTCTTTCAATCTTGATGTCGCACTTCTTAGTGTTCAAAGAATCTCTCTTGCAGGAAAACATCTTCATTATCTCGAAGCCATATAAAATACCCCATGATGACGTACCAGCCCAACCCGCCAAGAAACTAGCTGGCAGCGTCAAGATCCAAAGTGACCCAATCAGCAAGAGGGCCGCTGCCAGTGAGGACATCAGCAAGTGGGCGAGTAAGAGGAGGCTGGTGATTGACGACTCGGATGACGATGTCCCAGCCCCTCAAGCTGAAGTGACCCCTCCAAGGCCGTCACCAAAAACTGTGCCCAAGATTCGCCGTTCGACCAGGTATGTCTCATGACTGAAATTGTGCTCTTGTTGAAAACCTCTCTGCCTTCATCCCAATTGCTCATGTCTTTCTCTTTGCAGGAGGCCTCAGAATATAGGCCCCACTGGGCAGAGTGAGGGCCCTATGCCATCTGCAGAAGCTGAGGCGACAAAGCCTACAGAACCAAAACCCCAGAGCCCTCTCCCGAGTGAGAGCGCTCCGAGTGAGAAGCCCACTCCTCCCAGTGAGGATATCCCGAGGGAAGAGCCCCCGACCGCCAGCCGGGAAGCCCCGACTGGAAACCAATCGGCCGCAGAAGAAATTCCAGCTGCCACTCAAAGGACCCCGACTGAGAACCAGTCGGGTAAGAACCAAGAGAGGAAAAGCAGCCAGGAAGTACTAGTCAAGGATTCGGCCACCGAAGCTGGTAAGCCTCGAAGCAATCTTTCATCTTTTAATCTCCAGTCCATTTTTCCTGCGTCTTCATTCACTCCTTCTGAATTGATCAGCCAAAGTGGAGGAGATCCCCAGGTTGCAGTCCTCTGAGACCTGGGTTCCTCCAATCAAGATTGAGTGGCGTGACTTCGAGGGCCTGAAACAAGGCATCATCCTGAACAAGCAAAAGGAGAACGAAGAAAGGGAGATGCTTGTAGACAGCCTGAATGAACTACTCGGCTGCGAAACGTAAGTTTTGCTCTTTTTCTATTGTAGCTTTATGATTGCTTTCAGTCGACCAACCCTGAATTTGCACGCAGAGGGTGTATTGCCGGTCAATGGCCAAATCCGATGCACTCGAGAAGCTGGTCTCACACTTGAACTTCCTGGAGAACATCCAGCAGGAGCTAAAGGCCACTTGAGAAGAAGCTGCATCGAGAGAAGCGGCTCTAAGGAGAGAGATACCCGCGCTCCGGGAGGAGAACTTCGACCTCCGGGGTTCAGTCGGGAGTAAGCTCGATCTCCTTAGTATTTTTATGCCTTTATTTGCAGTTTGTTTTGATCTTGGCGTTGACAACTTTTCTTGTTGCAGAGAAACTCGTCGGAAGTCCACACGCTCTAGACCCAGCTGGACGAAGCCAACGCCAGCAAAGCCGAGCTGGAGTCTGAGTTTGAAGGTGAGCTCTTTCAAAACAGCGTTCTTTATTTTGCTTCATCTTCGAATGTTTGTGTGATCGTATGTCTTTGACAGCTTACAAGATCAAGACCCGAGCCCAATATGATGTCTTTGTTGAAAGGGTCAAAAAGGCCGAAAGCGTAAGGGACGATGTTGCTAACGCGGCGACACTGATCCTCTTGTCGCTGTTCCATCAGGGGCTTGGGACCAGCTCGTTGGACCCCGTCGAGGTCTTCGACAAGCTTAGGAGGGCCCCTGATCAATACCTGGCCAACATCTCAGAAGCAGCCACCATGGGAGCGAACTTTGCCCTTGCACAGGCCAAATCACTCTATCCTCGGATAGAGGTCGACTCAGTCGGGGAGGGCTTCACCGATGGGACTTCAGACGAGCGGGCTCTGGAGTTAATTGATGAAGCTTAGGAGTCGGCCAAGAAAGTGGCTGCTGACGTAGTGAACAATTTCCGTTCTTAACTATTTTGCAAACATTTGTATGCAACTTTCTGATGTAGACTTGTAAATACTCAGCTTATTTATGTTAGTGCCTTGATCCGAGTCTTTATGTCAAATTTCTTAAGTAATTTTCGTCCGACTGTCACCAAGCCTAAGCTTGATTAGGTCATCAAAAAATTCTCAGTCCTTATTCAATGAACTCCAATCGAGGAACATTAAACAATGATAAACCAAATATGCACGAGTTGCCGAAGAAAACGATGCTTTATTGACACGTATGCAGCCCTCGACTGCTAACTCAAGAAGTCATCTTGCTTGAGGTTGGCAGTCAAGAATAACATGAAACTTAAGGCAATTTAAGCATAGTATCTTCGAAGATGCTCAATGTTCCAGGAGTTCTCTACCATGGATCCGTGTTCTTGCTTTAGTCGATATGCTCCTGGCCGAGTCACCTCAGCGATTATGTATGGTCCTTCCCATAGTGGAGATAATTTGTGACGGTCCTTGGTGGTCTGAATCTTGCGTAGAACAAAATCGCCGATAATGAAAGCTCGCGCCCGAATATTGCGACTATGGTATCGCCTGAGTCCTTGAAGATATCTTGTCGACTGGATCAGAGCTACCTCTCGGGCTTCTTCCAGTCGGGCCAGATCGTCCACTCGGTCTTGATCGTAGCGCTCGTCGTTGAAGCTGCGAACTCGTAGAGATTTGTACTCCATTTCGTTCGGCAGCATGGCTTCTGCCCTGTAAAACAGAAAGAAAGGAGTTTGGCCGGTAGCCTGACTGGGCGTAGTCCATAGAGACCACAGAACCGAGGGGAGCTCTTGAACCCATTTGCCAGCATAAGGATTTAGCCGGTCAAACACTCGGGCCTTGATGCCTTGAAGAACCATTCCATTGGCACGCTCAACTTGTCCGTTGCTCTTGGGATGCGCGACCGATGCATAGCATATTTTTATGCCAAAATCTTCGCAGAATTCCTTGAAAATGCCTCCAGTGAATTGAGTCCCATTGTCGGTTATTATTCTGTTTGGGATGCCAAACCGGTGCACAATATTGAGGATGAAGTCTCGTGCCTTGTCAGCGGTGATTGTAGCAATCGGCTTAGCCTCGATCCACTTGGAAAACTTGTCAATTGAGATGAACAGATGCGTATATCCTCCTGGGGTCTTTTTGAAAGGACCAACCATATCCAAGCCCCATACCGCAAACGGCCAGGATAATGGAATCGTTTGTAGCTCTTGGGCTGGGACATGGCTCTGCCGGGCGAAGAACTGGCAACCTTCACATGTTCGGACGACTTTGTCGGCATCGGAAACCGCCGTAAGCTAGAAAAAGCCTTGTCTATAAGCTTTTCCCACCAAGGTGCGTGCTGCCACGTGACTTTCGCATATACCCGAGTGAATATCTTGGAGTAGTTGTCGTCCTTCCTCCGGCGTGATGCATCTCATTAGGACTTCAGAAGGGCTTCTCTTGTATAAATCAGAATCTACCATGACATAAGCTTGACAACGGTGTCGGACGCATTCCGCCTCATCCCGGTCTTCCAGCAGCTCTTGCAGAGTTAAAAATTTGATGAGCGGTGTCCTCCAGTCGGCGTCGATCATGGCGACTTGGTCTGCAGCTTGCTCGTTGGGAGTTGGTTTTGCTGCAACAGTCGGCTCATAGAGATGCTCTATGAAAACGTCTGTTGGAGCAGCTTCTCGCTTGGACCCGAACTGCGCCAACTCGTCAGTTGCCTCGTTGTTATGTCTCAGGACATGGGATAGCTCCAGTCCGTCAAACCTGTTTTCAAGTTTGCGAACTTCTTGCCGATAGGCCTCCATGGTGTCGTTTAAACAGGACCAGTCTTTCATCACTTGGTTTACAACCAGCTGGAAATCTCCTTTCACGACCAGTCGACATATCCCGAGTGGAACAACAAGTCGCAGTCCATGCAGCAGGGCTTCGTACTCAGCGACGTTGTGTGAGGCGAAGAAGTGGAGGTGAAGAACATATCTTAGCCTTTCCCTAGTTGGGGAGATCAGCACGACTCCTGCTCCCAAGCCAGTGATCCTCTTGGATCCGTCAAAGTGCATGGTTCAGTATTGTAGGTCTTCTCGAGGTACATCTTCTTGTTGTTCGGTCCACTCGGCCAGGAAATCCGCCAGGGCTTGTGACTTTACAGTCGTCCTCGCCTTGAAAGTTAAGTCCAGCAGCATCAGTTCTAGGGCCCACTTCGCGATGCGCCCAGTCGCCTCCCGGTTGTGGATGACATCGCCGAGTGGAAAGGAAGTGACGACGGTGACCGAATGACCCTAAAAGTAGTACGCCAATTTCCTCGCGGTTATCAGAACACCATATAGCAATTTTTGTACCTGAGGGTAGCGAATTTTGGCTCCTGCCAGCACTTCGCTAACGAAGTAGATTGGCCTCTGAATCTTCTGGACTCGTCCTTCTTCTTCGCACTCAACCACAAGAACCGTGCTGACCACTTGGTGAGTCGCTGAGACGTACAGTAGCAGGGGTTCCTGAGGCTGTGGTGAGGCTAGGACGGGCGGCGTCGTGAGAAATTCTTTAAAATCTTCAAAGGCCTTGTGGGCTTCCGTAGTCCACTGGAAGTCGTCAGTTTTCTTTAGTAGCCTGAAGGCATGCCTCGTTCGCCGAGTCGAGAGATGAATCGGCTTAGTGCCGCCATGCAGCCAGTAAGCTTCTGAACATCTTTCTGGTTACTTGGGGGCTTCATATTCAGGATAGTGTTGATTTTTTCTGGATTGGCTTCAATGCCGCGATGGGACACCATGAAGCCGAGCAGTTTGCCTGATGGTACGCCGAACGAGCACTTCTCCGGGTTCAGCTTCATTCTGAAGGCCCAAATGTTTGCGAGGGTTTCCTCTAAGTCGGCAATCAGGTCTTCCTTCTGCTTGGTCTTGATGACGACATCGTCGACGTAAGCTTCCACGTTCTTGCCGATCTGCGTTTGAAAGCATCTTTGAATCATGCGTTGGTATGTGGCTCCGGCGTTCTTCAGACCGAAGGGCATCGTGATGTAGCAGTAAGCTCCAAACAGCGTGATGAACGATGTTTTCAGGCAGTCGGATTCTTTCAAGCTGATTTGGTGGTAGCCCGAGTAACAATCCAGAAAGCTTAAGAGTTGGCAGCCGGCTGTCGAGTCCATGACTTGGTCGATGCGAGGCAGCCCGAATGGATCTTTGGGGCAGGCTTTGTTGAGGTCGGTGTAGTCAACGCACATGTGCCATTATCCTGTCTTCTTCCGGACCAAGACGGGGTTAGCCAACCAGTCGGGATGGAGAACTTCTTTAATAAAACCGACGGCTAAAAGTTTTGTGAGTTCTTCCTTGATGGCATCTTTTTGATCCTGAGCAAAGCGGCGTAATCGTTGTTTGATAGGTTTCACGTCATCTTTGACGTGTAAAGAGTGCTCGATCACCTCTCTAGGAATTCCAGGCATATCAGATGGTTTCCAAGCAAAAACATCTTTATTATTTTGGAGGAAGGTGACGAGCGCACTTTCCTATTTAGGATCTAGCTCAGCGCCGATTACAACGGTTTTGGAAGGATCCGATGGATCAAGGGAGATTTTCTTCGTTTTGGCGTCGCCTTGTCCTGCCTTGGCTATCTTCTTCGCGGGGATTTCACCCTCTCCAGAAGTTGATGCAGCCAATCGGATTTCTTCCTGGCCACGCGATCTCTCACGAGATTGGGCCATGTCGCAGCTTTCCTTGTCGCAAGTGAAGGCTTGTTTGATGTCGCTGCGCAGGGTGATGATGCCGTTGGGGCCGGGCATCTTCATGCAGAGGTAGGTATAATGCGGTATCGCCATGAACTTGGCGAGTGCAGGCCTTTCGATGATCACGTGGTAGGCCGTCTCGAAGTCGACCACCTTGAAAGTGATGTTCTCCGTCCGGAAGTTCTCCCGAACTCTGAAGGTGACTGGAAGGGCGATGTGCCCGAGTGGCGTGGACGACAGCCCTGGGATAACTCTGTGGAAGGGGACTGAGCTTGCCTTCAATTCGGTTCTCGAGATTTGCATCTCGTCCATGGTCTTGGCGAACAAAATATTGAGGGCTCTGCCCCCATCAATGAGGACGCGCTTCAGCTTGATGTTGCGGACCACCGGGTCTAGTACTAGGGGATACCACCCCGGGTGAACCACTCGGTCAGGATGATCCGAGCGGTCGAACATGATGGCCACCTCCGACCACCGTAGATATTGTGGGACCTCGGGTTGGCCTCGTTGACCTCATGGTTGGTTAGCTTTTGCTTCCTCTTGGACTCATAAGCTTGTGGTCCCCCGAAGATGTGATTCAGCTCGCCTACGGGGTCTTGAAAGGGCTCCATATTTCCAGTCGAGTTGTTCTTCTTGGTCCCTGATGGACCGGCTTCATCAGTCGGCTTCTTGTTGAGCTGTGCTGCATATTGCTCGGCGAATTGCTTATAAATGAAGCAGTCCTTGGCCGCATGCTTGTGGTTTGGATGATGCGTGCACTGAGCGTTCATGATCGTGTCGTAGGCCACGACTCGGGGACGGCGTTGGGAGTTGGACGTCGTGGCAACCACATCCTCAGGCCGGCGCTTGCGATCCTTCTGGCCCTGGTTGTTGTTGCCATTATCCTTCTTAGGATGCCGGTTTCCTCCCGACTGCTTGTCGTCCCTTCTGTCAGGCCGGTCTTGCCGCGCCGCCTTGATCGCGTCACTAGATTTGGCGTAGGAGTTCGCTGTCTCGAACATTTGCTTCATTGTCTTCGGTGGCTTACGCCCAAATTTTCCGATCAACAGTTCATCACGGACTCCCTTCTGGAAGGCGGCGATGATGATGTCGTCGCTGATGTTGGGGATCTTGTTGCGTTTTTCTAAGAAGCACCGGATGTAGTCCTTCAATGGCTCGTCTGGCTTCTGGATGACATTGTAGAGGTCAAAGTGAGTCCCAGGCCTTTCAAAGGTTCCCTGGAAGTTGGCGATGAAGTGATCCCGTAACTCACTCCACGAGCCGATCGAGCCTCTTGGCAAGCTCGTGAGCCAGTTCCTGGCTGAGTTGGTGAGGGCAACAGGTAAGTAATTGGCCATGGCCTTGTTGTCTCCTCCTGCTGCACGGATGGCGAGGGTGTACACGGTTAGCCACGACTCGGGGTCGGTCTTTCGTGGTGCTTCTCGATTCCTGTCGGCTTAAAACCATTCGGCCAATGCACTCGGCGCAGGTCCCGAGTGAACGCAGGTACTCCATCGTCGTTGCTGTCGGGCGATCCCCTCCGATCTTCGTGGGAGCGCTGATCTCGTTCTTGATAGCGTCGGTCAAGGACTTCCCACAGATCACTCGGCGGGGTCCTTGGCAGGCTGCTTCGGTAGTCGGAGTTGTTGCCGTGGCGGACCCGGTCGTGGACGGGTGGTCGTCCATGCCACTTCTCACGGGAGTCGACCGATTGCTCTTGATGCTTTCGCATGGCCTCATGGCGAGGGTTTCTTGACCTAGTGGCCGTTCGATCTTGTTCGGGCCTTCTGTAATCCTTCGACCGCAGCGGCGGAAGTCGGCTTCTGTCGGGCATTTCTGCCACAGACTCAGTCGGCCTTTGTGCTGAGGTGGATGGAGAGCAGTTGGCTGTGGCCGCGACGATGGTCTTGATTTTGTCCAGGAGTGGTGTTACCGTAGCGAGAGCCGCTTCAATAATAGTGTTGAGGAGGGTGAGGGCGGCAACAGCGTTTTGTTGAGGCATTTGGAAGATGTTGGTGTTGTCGACTCGCGTCTGAAATATGGCCTCCTGAGCGGATCACCCGGTCGCTCTCAGGTCTCGCTTTCTTCTGTCGGCTTCCTCCTTGCGCCTCTTCTCATCTTTCGCCAGCTTGCGCTCCTGCTCAAGCCTGGCTTGTTCTTCCTCTGCGACCCTGCGGGCCATGGCTGAGTCGGTCTCGGCCACCTCAGCCATGAGAACGTCGAAGCACTTCGGCTCATAGTCCTTATTGCAGTCGGAGTCGTTGGCCTCGTCCGAGGGGATGCCGTAGAGATTGTCAAAGCCTGAAGAGCTGAGGTACTCATTGAGCTCTGTGGATGAGCATGACCGAACGGTTGGAGGATGACGACGATTTCCCTTGAGCCCGCGTTGCTCGAATCTAGATCGTTCCGATGACGGGGTTCCTTCGAGTGGGTCGATCTCGACTCGACGGAGAGGAGTTTGCAATAGATCTCAGCGGCGTTTGGTAATCCAAACGGTGCCGAGAGGGTTTCTCCCTCCGAGTAGATTGATTCCGACGGGGAGGTCAGAAGGTGGCTGTAGATCTTAGCGGCGTTCGGTAGTCCGAACGGCGCCGAGTAGGTTCTTCCATCTGAGTGGATGGACTCCATCTTGGAAGTCAGAACTGCATCGTAGATCTCAGCGTTGTTCGGCAACCCGAACGGTGCCGAGTGGATTCCTCTTTCCAAGTGGGCAGAACCCAACTCGGAAGTCAGAACCTTGTCGCAGATCTAGGCGCTGTTTGGTAGCCCGAACGGCGCCGAGCGGGTTCCCCCTCCCGACTGGTTCGAATCCGAGTCGGGGAAGGAGAGCTTGTTGAATCCTTTGGTGGCGAAGTCGTCGATGCCTGAAGAAGATCCCATCGCGCTCGCCGGTGAGATTGGAGAAGAAAACTTGACGCGCGGTCCCCTACCTGGCGCGCCAACTGTCGAAACTCGGTTTGGGGGTGCAGTCAAGTTCTCCAAGCACAATGGGTTAAGTGGAAAACAAGGTTTAGACAGGTTTAGGCCCTCTCGTGATGAATACCCTACTCCTGTTTCGGAGATTCGATCCGTCGAGTGTTTATTGATCTCAAGATCTGTTGCTCTTGTGTTGCATATGAGATTTGATATCCCTCAAGGGACGCCCCTTACCCCCCTTATATAGTCTTGGGGGGCGGGCTTATGTAACACCCTGAAAATCGGAGAATTTAAAACCGGGAAAAAAATCAGAACTTACAAAAACTTTTTGACTGTTGCTTCTTATCGTATTTATCGTTCTTGTTTGCCAGCTCAGTTGCATAAGAATTCTTTCGAATTTGCTTGATGTGAATTTGGGATAAAACCCTAAAAATAAAAACCCTAGCTGGGAAGAAAATTCTAGAGTATATGTTTTCAAAGGAAAGATAAGTGCACAATTTGGAAGATTTCTAAAGTTAATTTGGGAAAACATATAATTAGGTCTAACTCTGAATTGAAGAGGAAAAAGTGATTAAGGTTTTGAGGCTTAAATAGTGAAAGAATTTTAAAGAGAAAAATATAGATTTGAAAGACATCTTGCCAAAAATCTTAAAATCTTGAAATTTAAAAGAGATAAATTCAATATGAAAAATATAGTTTTAAATAATAAAAGTGGGTGAAAAGGTTGGACATATATTTTACAACTTATTTTTAGATGTGTTATATTTTATTTTGAATTTTAGGGGTGAAAGGAAATAAAATTGGGAAAATAGGAAATTTAATTCGGGAAAATCGGAAAAGTCACTATTCATTGCGCGCCACCAGTTCGACGCCGTACCCCGGACCCCGGACCGCCTCGCCACCGCGCGCCGTGCGTCGTGCCCGCAGCACCGTGCCCCACGCCGCCGTACCATGCCCATGCCGTGCCGTACCGCGCCGTCGTGTCGCCGCATTGTTCCCCGTCGCGCCGTGCGTCGCGCCACGCCCGCCCGCGCCGCCTACGCTGTGCCCGCGCCCGGACCCCGCCCCGAGCATCGCCACGCGCCGTTCGTCGTGCCCGGCCCCGCCGTCCCTCGTGCCCACGCGTCTCGCGCCGTGCCCGGCCCCCTCCCAATCGCGCCAAGCGTCACTCCTCACCCTAGGCCCCCTCCCCGCACGCGCGCCATGGCCATCAGCCTCGCCCGAGCTAACCCGGCATGGAGCGCCTATAAAAAGGCCAGGGCAGATCAAGTTCCCTATACAAGATTTCTTCGTGAATCACTCCCCTCCATTTTCCCCAAGTTTTCCCCAAAGTTCCCCCACCGCATCGCTTGAATTTTGAAGGAAACCGACGAGGAGCCGAAGAACCCTAGCGCCGACCGCCCAGAGCCAAGTCCAAAATTCGTCGTCCCCAGTCGATTTCCTCCCAAATTGAAGGTACTTCCACGATCTCCATGCTAAAGCTTCGTTTCCCCTAAGTTTCCTGGACCGATTAGCCGTCGGAGACCCGTTGCCGACGAGCCGCCGCATTTCCTCTGTTTCGGCCGCCGCCGTGCGCACGTCGCTAGCACACCACACTGCCTTCCCAGCCAGCACACCATCGCCATTAGCGTCGCTAGGTCTTGTAGGTACTCTGCGACCCCTCGTCGTGGCCGTTCCATTGCCGGAGCACATCGGCGACGAGCTCCATTGTCGCCGTGACATGGCTGCCGTCGCCAGCACGTTCTACCACCCCAAAGCTTCAGCTATCCCTTGGAACGCAACCATCATAGCTCCTAGATGGTTAAAAGTAGCCTAGCACCCCTAGCCCGGCCACCCTCGCCGTCATTCGCTCGGGAGATTTGCCGACGTCGCGAGGAAGAAGAAGAACCGTGCAAAAAGAAATAAAAACATGGTAGGAGCGAGAGTGAACGACATCGGCTTGGCAGCGCAGCGGTTGAGTTGAGCCGCGTGAGTCACTAGGTCACGGGTTTGAATCCCTCCCCGCGCCATTTTATTTCCTTTTTCTCTTCTTCTTTCCTTATGCCAGCGAAGAGAGCTCAGGAAAGGGGAAAGAAAAGAAAAGAAAGAAGAGAAGGAAACGAGAAAGGCGCGATAACCCAGTGGAGAGAGTGAGCTGGGTTGAGAAAGAGGTCGTGGGTTCGAACCCCAGCCGCGCAGAATTTTGCCGATTTTCATTTTTTTCTTTTTCTTTTTCCTTCCTCTCCCGTCGGCCCACACGTCAGAGAATAGAGAGATATTGCACAGTGCCGGTCTAGGGAAAAAAAGAAAAAGAAAAATTAGAAAAAAAAGGGAAAAATCTTAGAAAAATTTGGGGAATATTTTGGGAGTATTTATGCCAAATTTTTTTGTAGTTTCCACAGCTATTTCTCTTTTAGATAAAATGAAACCCTAAATACGAATTTCGGGAAAATCTTCCATTTACAAACACCCTTTCCAAAAGAATTAATGTATCTTTTCCTTTACTTCAAAGCTATACCTATCTTTTGGATACATTAAAAAGAAATATCAATAAATCTTTTTGGACAAGCATTCGCAAGATTTTCGCTTCATCGCTTTATCGATTCTATTTACGAAAAACCCTAAATAACCGTAACTAGACAATACGGTCGATTTTGCCCTAAAATCCTCCGTAATTTTGGTAAAATCATAGGGAGATATTTGGAGTACTCTTTTTGGTTTTTCTTGATTCCTTATTCGTTCTTATCGAATTTTAATTGGATTCAATCTTTTATTTCGCACGTATGGATAGCATCTGAAGAGGCAGCTACTGACTACGTCGAAGACCCCACTCAACAAACGTGCGAGCAAGGCAAGTCATCACACTCTTTGAACATATTGATCCCAATTGCGAATGATGTCGTTTTAAACTTCAAATATGCATGCTATACACAAGGAATTACCTATACTTGTTATGCCATGCCTTGTTATTGATTACCTTTAGAATTATTCCTTGTAACCCTCGATGTGATACATACAACCGGAGAATATCTTCGGTAAAATGCTTAGCCATGCTATTCTTAGATTCATGCATATTCATGATTTTATAAAGAACTTTATGCTTGGGCAACTACCTTAGGGAAGGTAGTTGAGCTACGGCATGTGGAGACATGAGCGCCACATTGCTTGAACATGATGAAAATGGTTTTGATGGAAAAACAAAAAAAATAATATAAAACCAACGTTTTTAGACTGGGGCAGCTGGATGATTTGGGTGGGTTCCGGAAAAGGCAAGTGCCGACCCTAGTCAATTAAGGACCAAGCCATGAGATAGCCGGGAAACGAGCCAGTACAACCGTACTTCTCGAATGGGTATAGACCTAGCTGATTAGATAGCCGAGCGGAGGTAGTATCCTTGCATAGATGGTTCTTTATGATGTGGTTTGTGTTATGAAGATGAGGCTGCGGCCTATGTTGTGGATGTTGAAATTAAATCGATATTAATTGAACTTAAAGATTGAGGAAGTCTTCCCTTACCCCGGGTGCGCCAGAACTCCTCTCACTGCTAGAAAATGACGGCTAGAGTGCATGAGGGCTTAGGTTCATGGAGCGGGTACTGCCAAAGTGAGGTTATCGAAAGGCTTTGCCGTGACCGTCTCATGTGTTGGGACGTAGGCTCATTTGTTGGGCAGTCGCGGAGTACGGGTAAAGTGTACATCCCACTGCAGTGTGAATGAATCAATCTATTCGAATAGCCGTGCTCGCGGATATAGAGCATCGTGACAAGACTTTCGCTTGGCTAGACTCATAAATTTTAAAATGATGGGTTGGTATTCATAATGATTTTGTATGCTGGTGGACTCAGCTTCTCGACCTGCGAGAAGAGGTAGACTCCCCAGAAAAACCATGACGCACCGGAGGCGGGAAACCATCCTTGGTATCACGATGGATGGCAGACAGAACCGTCGCCGATTTAATGTACTCTGGAACTAAAACTTGACTTGGCTAGCTGTTAGGCTTGTGAAAAGATTTGTGAAAATTGGCTTTATGCAAAAGAACCCCAGCCATCCTTTGAATGACCCTATCATGTGCATCACTTCCGTGTTGGCTTGCTGAGTACGGTTGGTACTCACCCTTGCTATATACGCACAAACCTCCAGATGAAGGAGATGAGGAAGACCCGTACACATACTACTAGGAGGAATGAAGACAGTGGAGCGCAACAGGTCTTAGTCCCCAGTCGTTGCCTGTGGCAATCGGCATGCTGCTGCCTTCCGTCTGCTATCTTATCTAATTTCTGTTCTCGGTTGTATCCGGACCGGTAGGTCCTATATGTATTGGATATTGCCTTCGGGCCTATTATTGTAATAATTTCGATGTAAGACTATTCGTGCACTTTGCACCTGGTAATTCAGAACTGTATTCGTGGGTACCGAACTACTCGATCCAGGGATAAGGTACTATGAACACGAATGATTCCCGTCCTCAAAAACGGGGGTCCACAGCTTACAAGTCGAAAATCCTATCATACTCTAAGTCGGTTTCCTCAATCTTACCAAACCATGACTATGAGCCATTGCCTTATCTAATTGGCAACGTAATACCCAAGTCATAGCTGGTTTACATAATTAGAAGACGTAACCTATCCCTATTACCAGTCGGATAAGCTTGCCATGTGGGTATCCGATTGCCATAATCTCCACAGTTACTGTGGTCCGAACATTTGCATTTCCTTGATTCGTGTTCACACCACTAGAGTGCCATTGCCAATCACCACATCCTTATGACTTTAAAGGTTATGGGATTTCAGTAATCCTTATATAATGTTCCACCTGAATATTTTTGTGCACCTTCCCATACTCTTCAGGTGTCCATCATACGACCCTTTTGATGTATCTCCTGAGGTTAAGGGTTTCAATGGTCTAACCATTCACATTTCCTTGATTGACCATTTACTTCTCCTAGTTAGCAATCATTCCTTGGGGTCTAACCAAGACTGGAATGAACGGAAAGAATGAAACTCTAGGTTTCTTATAACACTGGCGGTTAAACAAGTTAACTTGCTTTTGGATGCTCAAAATGTATCATATCAGAAGAGAAATCGTTTATCTCACATTTTATTCCATATTCCCTTCTTATTACATAACTGTCATGAAACTTCTATATACAAGCACAAATCTTCTTAAGGATTACACACTTGTAGGCTATTGCCGGTTTGACTAGTAGATGTCTTGACAGGTGGGACCATTTCTCCTGTGATTCTGGCCTGGTTGACTTGATCAGCCCATGCTTACATACTGGTGTTCCAACGGGGTACTGTTTCGCATACAGACATTTCTACCTTCTTAGTAGCTATTGTAGGTAGACCTTCTGCTTGAGGTCTGGCTCTTGCTCAATTGATTGCCAAACATCTGAGTTGAGGTAATACCGGGTGCCTTGCTGGTCTTCATGGTAATCATGACCTGGTGCTGCCGACAATTGCTGCGGTTCCTGCTGAAGGAGAGTATTGTTTCTTGTCAATTGGGGTGAATCACTGCTTCCTCGGCATTGCTTTCCTTGCTGTTGTTGGCTCTGCAGCTTGAGGATAGGTTGGCGGTTGAACCTTTGAACCTTTGCTGGTGTCTTTAACGACAATACGTTGTGGTGGAGGTTGCAGGTATGGGAGACGACTGGTATCCTTTGGCTTACGGGCGCCTTTCGGTTGGATTCGACCCTGCTGTGCTAGAACTTAAACAGCTTGCGTAATGCTGGTGTTGCAGACAGTGCCGGTACTTAGAGGATGGTGGCGCTTGGGCACTGGACATCTTCTGGGTACATGACCCGTTTCCCCACAGTTGAAGCAACGACGAGGATCTTTTGCTGGTCTTGGAAATGGACATTTGTTGAAGTAATGTCCTGGATTGCGACAGTTGAAGCAAATCCGACCCGTTTTATCACGGTGTGCACTCTTCTGGGTCTGCAGACTCACAACTGGAACTGGAATGTACATTGGCTTGCGAGCCTTGTTTTCCATGCCTTTGTTACTACTTGTGGTCTTCGTAGGGGCTGGAATTGGTTGATGACCAGGAGCATCATCGTCATTGATGGTACCAACCACAAGTGGACCGACAGATTGTCGGGTTGTCCCATGGTCTTCCTCGTCTTTGGTTAGAACCGAATTCGACCGACAGCTCTTGGGCACATGATCTGTTCCCTCACACAAGAAACATGTGACATTGCTCATGGGGCATTCTTCTGGTACATGGGCGTCATCACCACAAAGGCAGGTGTGGTTGCACAAGCTCGCAGTGTGTGTCCAACTTCTCCACAGCGAGTACACGCTTTGGGCTCCATTTGTTTTTCACTGATGCCTTCAAAGATTGCTTCCTCCTCGTCAGAGGATACCTCTTCTGACTCATCATCCTCTGGCTTGGGTGGACCATAAAACCTGACATGACGGGTTAGCTGACGTGCACCACGGAAAGTATTTCTTCTCAGGTGTCGAGGAATCTTCTCCGCATCTTCGGGAGTAAACTCTGTACCAGTGATGATCATCTTGCTGGCACATCTTGTATTCCATTCTGGTGCCTTTCTTTTCTTTGAGTTGGACGGTGTTGTACCAAAACCTTGGTTGTTTAGCTGACCGGATACATCCTTCCTTCTGAGACACTGCATTTCATTTACAATCGGTGCCCTGGTGTACACTTCCCGCGAACCGTTCCTTGCATTACGATCTTGCTCCTTATAATCCTGGCAGACGACAGGCGTTTCTCTTTGGCCTGATGGCAGGGTTGGTGCCCTCATCTCCTGAAAACCTAATGGTATGCTGGCGGGAGTCACCAAGGCTTGCATCTGTTGCTGCTGTTGATACTGCCATTGCATCAGTTGCATCATTGGCCACTAACTGCGTCTGATTGGCCACTACCTGGGCTAGGGTGGGATTCCAGGGAGAAGGAAATGGAGTGCTTGCAGGGTTGCTCTGAGCTGATCCATGGGACTGCTGGGGTCTTGATCCACTGACACTACCCCTGACTTTAAACATCTGTTGTCGGAGAAGGAAGGAGAGGGGAAAGAAGGGGTTAAACTAAAGATGAGATGTGATGTGGGTGTACTTTTATTGTTCAAGATGATTAAGCAAACAACCTAGTATGGTCACATCCCCACCACTGATGTAAACCATACACCTGCACACAGCAAACAATACACGACCTAGAAACTATCGATACTACTCTTCCGGGAAGGATTGGGTTTAGGCAAACTTCGGGAAAACTTCACTTGATCCTCGAGAAGCGCTGACTCAGGCTGCTTGGCTTGGTCTTCTTGCTCGAAACTTGGGCTTGACTTGACTTCCAGATGGTGCTCCAGGCTTAACAACTAGAGAGTTGGAGGGGGAAGGAGAGAAATTTGACAAATCATTATTCAAAGACTCCAGAGGGAATCGAAGAGATATTTTCACAAATAAGGTTTTTACAAAACTAGTCCTTAAGGTTTTGACCATTTGGCTCAACCTACAGTCAAGATGACTCATACCAACTTGTCACGCCCAGAAATTCAAACCCGAATTTCCAGACTATTATGTGTATTTAATCCCTGTCCAGGCATCAACCAGGGTACACAAAATAACAAATCAATACACAAATCCATACATATAAATAAAGCATATAAATATTTACAGGAAAAGAGGCACTTAGTCCTCGCACTCGAAAGAAAGCAGCGACAGCGCGAAAAGACGATCCTAGCGGGGCTTCAGCTCCACTCCGCAGGCAAACTGAACTGGGGTCTGAGCCTTGGTCCTCTAACACCGTCTTCAACTCAGAAGCACTACACTTCTGAAGGGGGAAGAATTTGCAAGGCTGAGTACAACCAACGTACTCAACAAGCCACACCAAGGAATGCAGAAATGCGAGGGAAGGCAAGGAGAGGCTTGGGGCTACTTTGCGGAAAGGCGGTTGCAAAACACTTTATTTCGGAAACTGGGAAACTATTGAGTAGTTAGGTCAATATTAATCCTCCTCTGAACAACGTTATCCCCACGTTGAACAGGCCCAACCATTCCCACCTGATCTAATCTAGATTATTAAGTCTAATTATTACGGTGGGACTAATCATGGTGAATCTGGTCGATCGCCCATTACCGTGGGCACGGCTATTCGAATAGTTTTTACTCTGATCAGAGGTGCTCTACTTTACCCACAATACATTATTCCACACATGTTGCCATGCCCCCGAAGTATCGCCACGATACTGCAAAGGGGGGGAATCGTGACAAGACCTATAGCATAACTTCCCCTTAACCAAGCGAACCACACCAATGTTTCGCCCCCACTCCCGTTCCTGGGCAGTGGGCAGCCCCCCGAGTGCCTCGGTAAATCCGGCAGCCCAACAACCCTTATACCGTGGCCAATTGCAACTCGATCATGCTCACCCTTGTCGGGGATCGTTGGCTAGAGAAAAGCTATACTACGGATCTAACAGTTGACCATTCTTGCTTGTGGTAAGCACTATAAGTCTTCCAGGGTTTCCCATGAACCGGTCCTTAATTGCCATGGGTGCGACAAGACAAAACCATGCACCCATAGCCCACCATTTAGCCATATTTTACTTGGGATAATTATGACCAAAAAGATATGGCCAGGTGTTCTGAGCTTGCAACTCATCTGAACTAAGTTTAGATAGGTTAATTATCCCTTTCAGTGAGCCAGTGTTAATTAAGCATGGCTAAGCATATAATTCTAGCAAAAGTCACGTAAGTGACTAAAGCTAGTCAAATTATCACCCAAGGTTAACAAAGGACGGATATCAAGAGGCATGGCACAAGCAAGCAGATAGGTAATCCCATCATTCCATGTAATTAGCAAACCAATGCAGTTTTATTTGCAAACAGTAAAACATTTGTAAAATAGGTTCAATATGCTTCAAGGGAAGTGTGACTTGCCTTGCTTCTTCCAACCAACTTCCCAACTCTTCGCGAGCGCGAACTCCGAAACGACGAAAACTACATGCTAGCATGCAAAATAAGGAAAAACCCTAATAAAAACCAAATAACAGTACATGAAAAGTAAAGCAACATGTAGAGCTCAATTTTAGATGAATTTTGCAATTTGAATGGCCCAATTTGGAGTTTGTATGAATTAGATATGAATTTTAGAAGTTTTGGACCATTTAAATAAATTATAGAAATTAATTATATTTATAGCGTAATTTTTAATTATTTTTCAAAGGAAAAGGGCTAGGGCTGACGTTAGCGGCCGGGCGCGATGTCGCGGCTGCTCGGCCGACGTCAGCCGACATCAGCGGCCACGGTGGCGCGGTCCACGGTGGGTCCACCGTGGACCAGTCCACGGCGGTCCACGGGCGGGTGCGCCACGTGGTACACACATGGCGCCGACGCGGCAGCCACGCGGTGGCCATGCAGCAGCCACGCGGGCGACCGGATGTACGGCCACGATTTGCCACGAGGCAGATCGGGGTGCGGAGAGGCGGCAACGGCCGACGACGACTGGCAATGGTGCGGCGGCAGCGCACGCGGCCCGATGGTCGCCGGCGGCGCTGGCCGCCGTGGCGGCGAGCGGCGGAGGGGTGGAAAGGTGGGGGTGCTCACCGGCACGACGAAAAAAGGCAGCGCGCGGGCGAACGGCGACAGCCTGCGCTTGGGAAGAAGACGACACGTCGGTCTGGCCGCGATTGGCGACAGCGGAGGGGGGCCGAGGCTCAGAGTGGTGCGACAGAGCTAGAGGAGGGGGCGGTGCGGCTCGGGGAGCGGCGACCGGAGGCGGCGGTGGCTCGGTGAGCACGGGGGCGAGGAGTTGCGGCGGCGGCTCGAGCGCAAGAGACGGCGGCGAGCGGGTGCTGCGACGGCCGGGATGGCCTCGGCGCTCGGCGGAGGGGCTCAAAACGGCGGTGGTGCGCGGCCGGAGTTGGGCGGCAACCGGCAGAGAGAGGGAAAGCGGGGAGGGCGAGGACAAGACGGCGGGCTCGGGAATGATGGGGAAAGGGAGAGAGGAGCTTGGGGAGCGTTTTATAGGCATGGGGAGAGGCGAGGGTGGCTGAGGGCGGCGAAAATCACGGTGGAGGCGGTGGTCGGCGGCGTTAAAGCGGCGAGCAAATGCGGCGATTTCAGGTGACGAAATTTGAGAAAAATTAAAGGGGAAGGCTGGCGGCTTGATTGCGAGGCTTTAGGCGGCTTGAATGCGCGCGGGGAGGGCGAGGTTCGCAATGAGGAGGCGTGGGTTGCGGCGGCCAAGGCGGTGCGGCCGGAGGACGGGGATGACAGTGGGCCCCACTGTCATCGGCTCTGGCAGGGAGAAAGGCCGGATGGACTTTCGGCGCGGGCGCAAAGTAGACGGGCCGTGGCCACAAGGCCGACCCACGAGCGGGAGAGGCGCGCGCGGAGAGAGAGGGGACCAGCCTGGCCGGAGAGAGAGGAGAAGGAGGGAGCAAAAGCAGACTTTCAAGGAATTGGGCCGAAACCAGCCCAAGAACAGGAGGAGGAATTTTAATTTGTTTTTCTTTTAAATTAATCACATTAATAATCCTTGAATTTTTATAAATACTTTCAATGCTCAAATAATTCCAAGAAAATTCTTGAAAATATAAAGACTCTCGAGTATTTAATAAAAATATAACGAAACCATTTAGTGATTAATTTATTTATTAAATATTTACTGAAATGCTCTTTGCATTATTAAAAATTATTTCTGAGCTCCAAAATTTCACGGAAAATTTCATAGAATACTTTACGGCATGGAGAATATTTCAATATTTCCACCATGATTTTTAAAGGAAATTTTAATTTCCTTCTTTATTTCACTTGGTAATTGATTTTGCCTTTTTATTTAATTTCTTGGGAAATGATTTATTTAATATTTTTAATCCTGAAATAAAATCGGGTTGTGACATGAAGCCCTTGTATGTCAAGATTTGTCAATGGGAAGGTGATGTCAAAAAATCTAGTCGATGGAAGGGCCGCCGTCAATCTTATGCCTTATGCAACCTTCGTGAAGTCGGGCAAGGGAGCCGACGACTTGATCAAGACCAATATGGTGCTCAAGGACTTCGGCGGTAACTCATCGAGGCCGAGGGAGTGTTGAATGTCGAGCTTACCGTCGGCAGCAAAACCATGCCCACAACGTTTTTTGTCATCGATGGGAAGGGGTCGTACAACCTACTTCTCGAAAGGGATTGGATCCATGCGAACTGCTCCATCCCTTCCACAACGCATCAAAGCTTAATCCAGTGGCAAGGTGACAAGATAAAAATCGTGCCAGCCGACAGGTCAGTCAACGTCGCTAGCACTGACTTAGCTTTATGGGAAGTCGACAACATTGATTGCCTGTCTGGCAAAGTTTGGCAAGCTGATTTTCTAAAGGTGTCCGATTCTGAAATGCAGCCAATTGGAGACGAAGAGCCCCAACTATTACTTTGAGGGCGTCGTGGAGGGCTCAAGCGTCTACAACAAGGACACCGTGGATGACATCGACGGTAAACTGGGGCAAGGTTTTATGTCGGCCGATGATTTGGAAGAAGTAGATATAGGTTCAGGAGATAGGCCTAGGCCGACATACATTAGCAAAAATTTGTCTTCTCGTTTTAGGACCAAGCTTATTGATTTATTGAAGGAATATAAAGATTGCTTTGCTTGAGAGTATTTTGAGATGCCTGGTCTTAGCTGATCCATTGTTGAACATCGGCTCTCTATTAAGCCTGAATATCGGCAGTACAAACAACCTCCCAGAAGGTTTAAAGCCGATATGTATGATGCGATTAAAGCTAAAATCACTCAGCTATATGATGCTGATTTTATTCGGCCCTGCTGATATGCAGAGTGGGTTTCAAACATAGTTCCAGTAATGAAGAAAAAGGGCAAACTTAGAGTATGCATTGACTTCAGAGACCTAAATAAGGCTACTCCTAAGGACGACTACCCAATGTCTATAGCCGACTTGCTGGTAGATGCCGCCTCTATGAGTGGGTTGTCATGATTTTCGGCTTGAAGAACGCTGGAGCTACGTATCAGAGGGCCATGATTTACATCTTTCACGATTTGATCGGCTTCCTAGTGGAGATCTACATCGATGATGTCGTCGTTAAATCCAAGAAAGTGGAAGACCACATAGCCGATTTAAGGAAGGTTTTGGAGAGGACAAGGAAATATGGCCTGAAGATGAACCCTATGAAGTGTGCGTTTGGCGTATCGGTTGGCCAGTTCTTGGGGTTTCTTGTTCATGAGAGGGGAATCGAGGTCACCCAGAGAAGCATAAATGTGATTAAGACTATTCAACCTCCATAGGACAAGAAGGAATTGCAGTCTTTGATCGGCAAAATCAACTTCATCAAGTGCTTCATAGCTAATTTGTCGGAGAAAGATGGAGCCGTTCACACCTCTGCTTCGGCTGAAAGCCGATCAAGCATTCACTTGAGGGGCAGAGCAACAGAAGGCTTTGGACAATATTAAGAATTACCTGAGCTCCCCTCCCATTTTGATTTCTCCACAAAAGGGGGTGCTGTTCAAGCTATACCTATCAACCAATGAAAAGTCTATCGGCTCGGTTCTGATTTAGGAGATCGAAGGGAAGGAGAAGGCAATTTTCTTCTTAGTCGAAGGCTTCTGGATGCAGAGACAAGGTATTCCCCAGTGGAGAAATTATGTTTGTGCTTATATTTTTCATGCACGAAGTTAAGGCATTATTTTTTATCCAATGAGTGCACCATATTATGCAAAGCTAATTTAGTAAAATATATGTTATCGGCTCCAGTTCTGAAGGGGCGAGTTGGGAAATGGATATTTGCTTTGACAGAGTTTGATTTAAGGTATCAAGCACCCAAGGCAGTAAAAGGGTAAGCCATAGCCGATTTTATAGTGGAACACAGAGATGATTCAATCGGCTCGGTGGACATCATGCCTTGGACTCTGACTTTTGATAGCTCGGTTTGCACGAATGGATGCGGCATTGGCTTAGTGATAATTTCTTCCAGGGGGGCAAGCTTCGAGTTTGTTTTTTCCATTGCACCTCACGCAACAAACAATCAAGCCAAATATGAAGCCGTTCTCAAAGGATTACAACTGCTCAAAGAGGTTGAAGCCGACGCCATCGAGATAATGGGTGATTCACTGTTGGTCATCAGTCAATTATCAGGAGAGTATGAATGCAAAAATGACGCGCTGATGATCTACTATCAAAAATGCCGAGATTTGATGGACAACTTTTGGCTAGTAAGCTTAAAGCACATCCCAGAGAGCAGAATTCAGAAGCAAATGATTTGGCTCAGGGGGCATCGGACTACAAGCCGATGACAAAAGATGTCGAAGTGGAGATTGCAACCATCTCAGCCGATGACTGGAGGTTTGATGTTTACAATTATCTACAAAACCCTTCTCAGTCAGCCTCAAAAAAATTACGCTACAAGGCTTTACGATATGTTTTGCTCGATGAAGATTTATATTATCGGACGATTGATGGTGTGCTACTTAAGTGCCTGAGTGCCGATCAAGCAAAGGTTGCCATAGGAGAGGTGCACGAGGGGATCTGTGGCACTCATCAATCGGCTCCTAAGATGAAGTGGTTACTTCGGAGAGCAGGATACTTTTGGCCGACTATGCTAGAAGATTGCTTCAAGTATTACAAGGGCTATCAAGATTGCCAGAAATTTCGAGCCATACAGAGAGCACCAGCGGCGGCTATGAATCCCATCATCAAGCCTTAGTCGTTCAGAGGTTGGGGAATCGATATGATCGGCCAGATAAATCCACCCTCGAGCAAAGGACACAAATTTATATTGGTGGCAACCGATTCTTTTACCAAGTGGGTGGAAGCAATTCCCTTGAAAAAGTTTGACTTCGGGGATGCGATCGAATTTGTTAAGGAGCATATTATATACAGGTTCGGCGTTCCTCAAACTATCACTACATATCAGGGATCTATCTTTATCTCCGACGAGTTTGTTCAGTTTGCCAACAGCATGGGGATTAAATTGCTGAATTTGTCACCATATTATGCTTAGGCTAATGGACAGGCTGAAGCTTCAAATAAAAGTTTAATCAAGTTGATAAAGAGGAAGATCGCTGACTGTCCAAAGCAATGGCATAGCCGATTAGCCGAATCATTGTGGGCTTATCGGATGGCTTGCCACGGATCGATCCAAGTACCTCCATACAAGTTGGTCTACGGACACGAAGCAATTTTGCCATGGGAGAACATCATCGGCTCAAGAAGGATTCAGTTACAGGATGAGTTGATTGCCGATGATTACTATAATCTGATGGTTGATGAGTCCGAAGACCTAGTTCTATCTAGGATGCGTGCATTGGAAAAGGTGACCAGGGACAAAGAACGAGTGGCTCGTCATTACAACAAGAAGGTTGTGCCGAAGTCTTTTGAAGAAGGCGAGCTTGTTTGGAAACTGATATTGCCGATTGGCTCAAGAGATAGCAAATTCGACAAGTGGTCACCTAATTGGGAAGGGTCTTTCAAGATCCACAAATGCGTCTCCAAGAGAGCCTATATGCTAGAAGGATTAGATGGAGAAGTGTTTGGAAGGGCTCTTAATGGCAAATACTTGAAGAAATACCACCCCAGCATTTGGATCAATTCATGATTTGGCTAAGTTTTTGCCGATCCAATCTAGCCGATGTGTTGTGAGAATACACACATCACCTTTAGAACTTTTTGCTCTACATTTTCCCCTCTGATTTTTCCAAATTGGCTCAATCTAGCCGACAAGTGTTGAACGGTTTTGTTTTATAATTTTATCAATGTTGAAGACATCATTGAGAAAATTAGGGGGGCATATACATTACAGAGTCAGAAAGAGTTAGAGGACCTCAAAGTTTTCGGGATTTTGAAATTTTTCAAGACATGGGAACAAATAAATCGGCAGAAGACATCTGATTGGCACTATGGGCACAAGCCGATTACAAATTTATATGTACAAGAGTCGAAATACAAGTCGAATACATGAAGAGTTCTGAAGACTAAGTCCTATTGCACCCCCAGGAAATTATCTATGGCCGATATCGCTTCGTCCTTGATGGATTTTCTTCATCGACAACGACCATGTCCTCTTCCTCGGTGCCAGGGACCGCCTTGGCTGCCTTGTTCAGCTCCCCCAAGTGCTTGATGGTGGCAATCACCTTGCCCCTTTGATCTTCTATAGCTTTGGGGAGATCGGCCAGTGCTTGCTTCTTGACGGCGATCTTTGCCCTGCACTGCTCCAACCGCAACAGCAGGCCAGCTTCTTCAAGCTCGAGCTTGTTGATCTCATCCTGTGTAGCCGATGGCCTGGCTATTAGTTTGTCCAATTTGGACTTCTCGGCCATCACATTCTTCATTGTGGCGTCGATCCTGGCCGCCAAATTGGCTTGAGCCTGCGGATCAATCATTCTGTGCATCGCCCGCTCCAGCATGGACCGGTGCTGGTCGATGTAGACGGCCTTTGAAATCTTCTTGGCCAAATCGTCGGGAAGCTCGCCTCCGACTTCAAAGTAGTGCGACCGGACCGATCCGCATTCCATCACCAGCCGGTTCACGTCAATATCTAGCCGATGGTAGATGTCTTGAAGCTTTTCTTTAACTTCGTCGGTTATGGCAGCCTGGTCCTGGCTGGTGGTTTCTATTTCTTCCTCGCCAACGAACTCTTTTATGTCCAAAGGGAACAAATCGGCTAGAGTCTACAAGAGAGATCAAAGCAGTTAAAAAAGGGAATAAGACCGCCGATTCTTAAACTTCTCAGGAAAAGGGGAGAATGAACTTACGCATACGGCGGGAGCTGGAGCGGCTACCTCTTCGACATCTTGGCTGGCTGGGGCAGCTACCTCTTCGGTATCTTGGCTGGTTGGAGCGGCTACCTCCTCGGCGTAATGACTGCCCGTGGCCGATTGAGTTCGCTCGCTTGATGCATGGGGGCAGCCGATGGAGACCGAGGGGGCTACACAGAAGATAAGTGTTAGTAGTGGTCGGTTGAATGGAGAAGAATGGGTTCAGAAACTACTGGTGAAGCTGGGCGAGGAGCGCGACCGGCTAATCTCTTGAATTGCAAGGAGGATTTGGTTAAGGCTTAAGTGATTACAGTTTAAGAGTCAGATTCAAAAGGACAAAAGTGCTTACCGTTCGCTTCGGAGCAGGAGGGCTTGGTGGAGTCGGATCGTCGGCTGGTGGACTGACCGAATTGTGGCTGGAGCTGGTTGATTCGGCTGCCTCTCTGACAGCTTGTGAGATTTCTTCATCCATAACCTCCTTGTTGAGAGCTTCATCGATGCTAGAATCGAGCGAAGATAGGATGTCGGCTGGCGCAGTCAGCTTTGTTTTCTTTTGCGTCTTCACTGGGGTAGCCGACGGTCTTGCAGCTGATAGTGGAGCCCTCTTCTTCCTCGTCACGGCTTGACGAGTTTGGCCGTGCATTAAAGTCTTTAGCTTCGGCGCATCCCAGCCGATGGCCGATGGGGCATACCCACATCCGTTCGGGAGGATACCCAAACGGTACTCAATGGCCAAGCCAGAGTTACTCACTTTTGGGGGGTCTGAGTTTGTCGTTTGCAAAAGAAAAGAGTTTAAGTATTAGCAAGAGATGACAGCCAATCAATCGGAGGAAAAATGCTTAAGGGTGAAAAGGCTTACCGAAGGGATCTCGTCAGGCAGTAGGGTGGTGATGTACATAGAAGACCGCTGATGGAAGATGTGCATTTTGATTTCTACCCACCACCTGTCATAGGCCGTGCTCCTCTTGTGGGCCAGCTCCATAATTTCGATACTGCCGAGAGGTGGGCCCTCTATCTCCATCAATCTGTTCATTACTAGCTTGGAGTCCACCACCCCTCGGGTTTCTATCTTATCGGCATAGTAATAGCCTATGGGCAGTTACCCAAGTCCAAACTTCCTGCCAACCAACACTTGGTAATAGAACTCATAATTTTTTACGACATTACGCTCTTGGTGAATCCCAGTCGGCAATATGCATGGGGAGAGTGCTGTGGTAAATATTTCCCTGTACTTGGGATAGCGGTCCGAGTTAATCTCGTCCAGATTCAGCTCAATCGGCACTTCGAATGATGCCCTATCCTCATAAAAGAACCAGACCCGATTGTCCCTTGGAAAGCCGTCATAGAGGGAGATAAACCACTTGGCTAGCTGTTCGGCTGATTGCTTAGATCCTTCATGTGTAGCTGCGGCTTCCCCAAAAGACTGACACCTCCTAGTTGTTTCCTCATTCCCTTCATCGTCCTCAGTCGGCTCCAGGAGGGGGAGGCATGCTTATGTTAGCTTTGGCCGACCAGAGATTTTTTGAGTTAGTAACACTAGCCAGAGTTGAAGAAACCACCAAGGGCCTCCAATATTGATGTTTGCGTCGGCTGCGATCTTGAAGATGGCTTGGTTCAAAGTTTGATATAGATAGCTGAGAAGGAATTTGCCTAAAGGAACTTTTTTCTTGTCTACTAAGGCTTCGGCTATCACCTGCCAGTTAGCTGTTGGGCCACAACTTGATCCGCAGAAAAAGAACTTTTCAAGCCACATCATAAGAAAGCGGCATGTTCCCTGGCATTGATCGGTCCATCTCCCATGTTCATTGCCACATACTCATTCCAGCCCCTTATTGCTTTAGTCTTAAAGGAGAACTGGCCCTTGGCCTTCAATCTGTTTGGGTTAGCCGATGACAAGATATCTAAGCCAGTAATCATGATAACGTCGGCTAGGGTTGGGGTCATGGGGCCTTGTTGAAAAAGCAAGACATTTAAGGTGTTATTCCAGAAATAGGTGGCAGCAGACATTAGTGGTTTGTCCTTAGGCATGTCGGTTATTGATAATGCCAAGCACTGGGCTATTCCCACTTCTTCCCAATGGCATTGCTTGGCCAGCTGCATTCTCTTGTACCATGCCAGCCAAGACTTGCCCGTGGAGGGCCAAGATTTGAATGTACCGGCCCAGTGGTTCAGATTTGGATTCCTCATTCTATAGGGGACCCTGTTAGTTTCGGCTATGCTGAAATCGGTTGGGTCCTTATTGCCGATTGGTCCTAGGTAATACCTCTCATCGTTCAGCAAGCTTGGGATTACTACTTGGTGAGTGAGATGCTACTATCGGAAAAGAAGCATATTTCAGATTCAAAGACCCTAAAATTTGGATCTACGGCTAGGAGCAGGAAAAAAGAGAGGGTTTGCCGATTGGGGCGTACCTCAGGGAACTCAGCAGGGGCGGAGGCCGACGGAGCAGCGGGGGTCGCCATTGGTGCGCTTGAGACCGCCGGAAGGAGGAAATTGCCGCCGCGGGGTCGAGGAAGCCGCGGATGCTGTCAGAGAATTTGAGGACGTTTGTTGCTGTTGTGGATTGCGTTTGACGGCGTGAGGTGCTCGGCGCGGGTGAAACGTTATTTAAAGAGTTTTATAACGGCCGAAACAGACTCGACCTAGGGTTGCGCCGGGGATGAGGTTGCACAAAATCCACAACATTATCATATCGCAAACTTGGGGGCATGTGTTAATGACCAAATTTGGTAACCAAATCCCTGAGTTTGAAGCGGAATTGGAGCAGAGATTGGAGCGGAATCAGAGGAAACGCGCGGTTTGCAGGAAACAGAGGCTGCATCGGCTAAGTCCGAATCGGTTGCGGAGCCAATTGGTTGAATCCGAGTCGGACCAAGGTAGCCGATAGCCGATTCTGAGTAAAGACAGAAGTGGAGCCAATCCCGGAAGGAAAGGTTAAAGATAAAGTATTGGATTCGGTTTCCAAAGTGTGTTAAAGATATTGCCATCTGCAGATAAGGTCCTACAACGGTAATTGTATCTTTAAAGTTAGGATATTTTGTATAGTTTTCTTATAGATAATGTCGGTTTGTTTAGAGATTCAATCTGTAATAGGAATCGTGTCCATTATGGACTCATTGTGTATTCGGGTATAAATATGACCCGAGACCATGTAAAAAGATCAACACACATCAATACAACTTCGGTGCATCGCCAACTTTTTCGTTTTACATTTTCTCGACGAGTTCTTGCTTTGCTCTCGGGATGCATCGGTTTCGATCTCTGAACAAGGTAATTTCTAGTTACAAGTGGCTTGTATCGTCAGGGTTATTGCCACGCCCAGAAATTTAGACAAATTTTTAGACTGTTTTGTGTATTAAATCCCTGTCCAGGAATCAGCGAGGGTACACAAAATGACAAATCGATAAACAGATCCAAACATAAAATAAAGCATAAAATACTTACAGAAGAGGCACTTAGTCGGTTAGTCCTCACACCCGAAAGAAAGCAGCAGCAGCGAAAAAAGACGATCCTAGCGGGGCTTCAGCTCCACTCCACAGGCAAACTCAACTGGGGTCAAAGCCTTGGTCTTCTAACTCCATCTTAAACTCAGAAGCACTACACTTCTGGGAAAAGGGGGAAATAGCAAGGCTGAGTACAACCACCGTACTCAACAAGCCACACGGAGAGATGCAGACGTGCAAGGGGAGACAAGAGTGGCTTGGGATATTTTGCGTAAATGTGGTTGTAAAACCTTTCTAGTTTAAAACAGTAAATCAATTGATTAATTAGATCAAGATTAACCTTCCACTGAACAACGCTAGACCATGTTGATCAGGCCCAACCAATCCTCCTGAACTAGTCCATTTCCATTAAGTCAAATTATTTAGGTGAGACTAATCATGGTGAATCTGGTTGATCGCCCATAACCGCGAGCATGGCTATTCGAATAGTTTTACTCTGGCTAGAGGTGTACAACTGTACCCACAAGACACGATCCACCGTATGTCACCGTGCCATGCCTGACACGTTACCATGCGAGTGATCATGACAAGACCCTTCGCATAACTCCTCCTGACCAAGCGACACCACACTAAGGTTTCGTCCCTACCCCTATGCCAGAGTAGGCAGCCCCCTCTGGTGCCTAGGTGAATCCGGCAGCCGCATAGACCTTGTCTGGTCCATCCGATCTCCATCACGCCTACGCTTGCCTGGATGCGTCGGCCAGAGAAAAGCTATACTACAAGTCCAGCCATTGCCCATGCTGGCTTGTGGTAAGTACTGTAAGTCTTTCAGGGTTTTCCATGAACCGGTCCTTAATTGCCATGGGTGCAACAAGCAAAACCATGCACCCACAGCCCACCATTGGGTCATATTTTAATTAATCATGAACCTTTGCCAAGGTACCTCCGGTCTGAGACCGTCATTTCATGTGACTATCATCTAGTAGTGTAGTTCTCCCATTATGTGAGCTAGTGTAATTAAGCATGGCTAAGCATAAGTAATTCTAGCAAGATCATGTAAGCGATGCAAGCTAGTCAAATTAATCACCCAGGTTGAAAATGTATGGATAACAATTAAACGTGGCACAAGCGATCAGATAGGTTATCCCGATCCCCATGTAATTAGCAAAACATGCAATTTTATTTGTAAACAAGGAATATTTTATAAATTGGGATCAATATGCGTCGAGGAGGAATGTGACTTGCCTTGCTTCTTCAGCTGATCTTCTCTTCTTCGCGAGCGCGAACTCCCGAAACAACGAAGTCTACACGCTGGAATGCAAAACGAGGAAAAACTCTAATAAAAACCAAATAAACAGTATATGTAAAGTAAATGAACATGTAGAGCTCAATTTTATATGAATTTTGCAATTGGAATGGCCCAATTTGGAGTTCGAATGGATTAGATATGAATTTTAGAAGTTTTGGACCATTTAATTGAATTCTGAAAATTAATATAATTTATTGCGCAATTTTTATTTATTTTGACAAGGAAAAAAGGCGCTGCTGACGTCAGCGGGGCGAGGGCTGACGTCAGTGCAGCGGCTGTGGCGCACGGGACCATGGTAGACTCGGTCCACAGTCCACCACGTGGACGGCCACACAGGCGGCCACGGGGACTGCCTGCCGACGTGGCGCTGATGCGGCGGCACCGCTGGCAGCCACATCGGCCGACATGTGGACGGCCCAGCTCACCCCGAACGGGATCAGGTGGCCACGAGAGACGGACGGCTCGGATCGACACGAGGGTGATCCGACGGCCGAGAGCGAGGAGGACAATGATGGCTTCGGCGGCAAGGCAAAACGTCGGCGAGTGGCGGCGCGGGCGGGCACGGGACCCGAAGGTCGCCGGCGGCAGCGACGATGCAACGGTGTGCGGCGGAGCCCACCGACGTAGAAGGGGAAAGGGAGAGGGGAGCTCACCGTGGGGCACGACACTGGGGCGGCGGTCGGCGGAGCTTGGGCGAAGGGAGGCGGCGGCGCACCGGCGATGGGTGGCGCTCGGGAAGAGGAAAACGGGCTCGCCCTTGACCTGAGAAAGAGAGATGAGAGTTTAGGGAGGAAGAAGCCCACGTAGAGCGGCAGGAAACAACGACCGACGGCGGCGGCAGGGGAAGGGAACCTCACCGGCCGAAGGGGATGAAAATCCGGCGACGGATGGCAGAGGCGGAACACCGGCCGACTCACGGGTGGGCACGGCGAATGCGGCGAGGAAGGGGCAGCGCAGTTAGTCGGCTCGGGCGGCGATTTTAAGCAGCGAAGCCTCGGGAGTGCGGTGGGCGCAGAGTTTTGATGGTGATTTGCGGACGAGGAGCGGCGACCGGGGATCTATGAGAGACAGCGCACGCGGCGGTGGAGGTGGATTCACATGGCGAGCGGCGGACGCGACAAAGCGGGTGATGGAGGCAGCACGGACTGGCGCGGTCTCTCGCGGCGGCGAGAGGTGGCCGGAGACGAAAGAGGCGGCGGCGGCTTCGGGAGTACGGTGGGCGATGCGTTTTGGCGATGATCCGTGGACGGCGAGCGGGTGCCGGGGCTTGGCACGACACGGCGAACCCGACAATGGAGGTGGATTGGAGCGGCGAGCTGCGGGCGGTGGGAATTGGGCGGCCGGAGTGGAGGAACTCTGTGGCGGCTCGGGATTGCGGTGGAAACAAGGTTTCGGTGACAAATGGAGGAAAAGGGGTGGAGGCCGGAACTCACCAAGAGGCGGTGAACACGGGGGTGGCTCGGGATTGGAGCGGCGACCGCTAGGGCGACGGTGAGGCGCGGCCGGACATGGCCAGAGATCGGCGACAGTGCGGGTTCGCGCGGGGAGAGCGAGGTAAAGCGCGGAGAGCTCGAGAGAGTGAAGGGAAGAGAGCGGGGGTGCACGGGGATCGTTTTAAGGGGCTCGGGAGGCGGCATGGTGGCCGGGGAATGCGCGAATTTTGCAGCGAAGTGGGGTGGCCAACGTGGGCTAAGACGGCGGCACGCGGTGCCGATTTGCGCGACGACATGGGCATGGGCACGGCAGAGTGGGAGCGGGAGGCGCGATTGGAGGTTGGCGGTGACCCCGATAGGTGGGGCCCACCTGTCGGCGGCTCGAGAGAGAGGAGGGGAGACTGACAAAATGGGCCCACACGTCAGTGAGGGGGAGAGAGAGAGAGGCCGGCCGAGGGGCTAAAACAGACTTGTGCAAGGAGCGACCGACGAGCTGGGCCGAGCCGGAGAGGTGATTTAGACTTTTGGAGAACGGGCCGAAAGCGGCCCAAGAACAGGAACAAGATTTAAATTTGTTTTTCTTTTATTTAATCAGATAAATAATCTTTATATTTTTATAAATACTTTCAATGCATAATTAATTCCAGGAAAAATCTTGAAAATAGATGGGCATCCATAGTATATTACAAAAATATAAAATGCTCATTTACTAATTAAATAATTTATTTAAGTATTTACTTAAATGATTTTTGTATTATTAAAATTATCTCTAGAGCTCCAAAATTTCACGGAAAATTTCTAGCATATTACACGGAGTATTATATGGCATGGAGAATATTACAAAAATATTTCTAGCCATGACTTTTAAAGAAAAAATTAATTTCCTTAATTGATTCACTTGATAAATTATATTTCTTTTTATTTAATTTCTAGGAAAAATATTATTAAATGATTTTTAATCCCGATCGAAAATCGGGGCATGACATCCCTTTGGTTACAAAGAACCTTGACTTTGAAAACCGAGCATTGCATCGGTCGATCAAGGTGAAGCAAGGACTCGTGTGTCACGCCTGTAAATCTGCACTGCACTTTTCGAAGCTATATGTGTATTAAAATCCCTGTCCAGGACCAGCCAGGGTACACATACGACAATTGTTGATATTATAGTTTTATGTCTTAGAAATATTACAAAAAGATTACAAAAGAGCAGCGGAAAAAGGAAAAAGGGGCCTAAGCCTAAGCTTGACGCTGGCCACGTGGCATCAACCATTCCACAGGCATCTTCTAGAGTGCAGGACAAAGCCTACTCAGCCTCATCTTCTTCTTCGACTTCTTGCTCAGGTTCTGGTGAAGAGGCAAGGATGAGTACTTCTACGTACTCAGCAAGTCACACCGGAAGGGGGAGAGAATGAATGCAGGGAAGGCAAGGGTTTGGCTAAGGTTTGCTTTAGCGCAAACAGCAAGGGTTTTCCAAACAATAGGAATTTTGAGCTCGATCAAAATAGTAGTAATTTAAGTAATTAAAACATTTTGCAACCAACACTGTCCAACGTTATCCCCACGTTGCGACAGGCCCAACCCATCCAACTATACTAATCGTGTTCCATTAATCAGGGTTTAATAGTGCGAGACTAATCACGGTGAGTTCGGTTGATTGCCCAATTACCGCAGGCACGGCTATTTGAATAGTTTTACTCTGATCAGAGGAGTGCAACTGTACCCACAAGACACAGCCACACGACACGGTCTCCCGTGCACCAGAATACCACCATGGTACCCCAGAAAGGAAACTGTGATAGGACCTTTCGTATAACCCCCCGCTAACCAAGCGAACCCCACCAAGGTTTCGCCCCCACTCCCGGACCCTGGGACGTGGGCAGCCCTCCCGAGTGCCTCTCGGTGAATCCGGCAACCCAGCAACCCTTATACCGGGGCCCACTGAAACTCCATCCCGCTCACCCTTGCCGATGGGTTCGTCAGCTAGGAGGGACTACACTACGGGATCCACCTTACCCATTTTGGCTTGTGGTTTGCACGGTCATTCTTCCGAGGGTTCTCGTGAACTGGTCCTTCATTGCCATGTTCGCCACTATCCAAAACCATAGCGCCCACAACCCACCATTTGTCATATTTTAGTTATTAATCCGGTTCGCCAAGTTCTCTCATTATTATTCTTCCGAACAGATGTCCAGGAGATGCATATTAAGTGAGAATGACCCATTTAGTGAGCTAGTGAATTTAAGCCAGGCTAAGCATAACATAGTATTGAATCTAATCATATTATTTTTCCAAGTTTAATCAAAGGGTTTGGAGTGTCAAACCTAAGGCATAAACTAAATATACGGTGTAATATTTCCCATAGGATGACATTATAAAATACATGCAATTTAATAGAGTAAAACAAGTGTTTTAGCAAATTGGGAGCAATATGATCAATAGTAAAGCATGACTTGCCGTGCTCTTCGACTTGGGGGACTTAAGCAACAACCTCGAAGTAAACCGGGTCGGCGGAACTACCGAGATCTACACGGCAAACAAGCAATTCAACAAAACAGGCTAAAAACTCTGAAATAGAGAACAAAAGTATTTTCAATGGATTCTTTGCATTTTTATGAATTTAATGAAATTTGAATGGGCTAAAACGGAGCTCGGATTGGAAAGATATGATTTTTAGAAGTTTTCTGGTTTCTTTACTAAAACAGAAAAGTCCTTAATTAATTTATTGCGCAATAAATCCCAGGTGGTGACGTCATCGGCTAGGGCTGACGTCAGCACCCGCGGGGCGCTGGTCCACGGTGGACCGGGTCCACGGGCCGGACAGGGGCGGTGCGCCACGTGATGCACACGTGGCGCCGAAGTGGCGGCCACATGGCGGGCCACGCGGGCGCGGGATCGGACGTCAGAGAATAATGGGCGCAGCACGGCCGGCCGGCGGCGGCTTGACGGTCAAGGTCCGTGGCGCCATTCGGCGCGGCGCGGGACGGCGGAGTGCCGCGGCTCATGCGCGGGCGGAGCCGCGCACACCCGAGAGGGGTGGCACGAGCGGCCGAGAGGGCGGGGGCGACTTAACGCGGGCGTCGATGGAGACGGAGAAGACGACGACGGCGAGGACGGAATCGGCGACAGAACAGGCTCGGGGCGGTCGGGGCGGCACGAGCACCGGCGATGAGGAAGAGGTGGCGGCGAGGCTCGGGGTTGCTCGGGACGGCGGAAGAACGCGGTCGAAGGCCAGCGACGGGCGGCGGGACTTGGGCGCACGATGCGGGAGCGAGGGAGAGAGGGAGGAGGTCGAGTGAGTGTGTGGGGAGGACGGGGAGCTTGGTGGCCGGCTTTTAAAGGGAGCGAGGAGGTCGGTGGCGGCCGGATAAGGGAGTATTAACTCGCCGGAGTTAAGAGAGAGAGAGAAAAGGGGAGAATAATGGCCGGCGATCAATTTCGGCCATTAAGGGGCGCGGGAGAGGCGGCCAGGGCGTTTAAGGCCGGCGGGCACGGACGGGAGTAATGACAGCGGGATCCCAGGGCGCGGGAAGGCCGGCGGCGCGAGATCCGCATGGGGCGGGAGGCCGGAGATGGCACCGGGCGGGGCGGCCTAAGGTTTAAGACGACCTGACAGGTGGGCCCCACCTATCAGGGTCCTGGGGAGAAGGGGGACGCAAAATGGACTTATTTGAGGGCGAGAAAGGTTGGCGGGCCGTGGCCTTGGCGCCCGCGGAGGGGGAGAAAGGAGTGGCGCGCGCGGGGGAAAGAACGGGCCATCGGTCGGCCGTGAGGAGAGAGGAGAGAGGGCGCGCGGCGGGAGAGAGATGGCCGTTGGCTCGGGCCGGCGGCCCACGGCCAATTTTTTTGGCGGGAAAAGGACGGGAGGAGAGAGAATAAGAAAACCCGTGATTTATTAATTCCAATTTTGATTTTAATTACTTAAAAATTATTTTTTGTGCTATGAAAATTCCACTAAAAATCCTATTAGCGTATTTTGACATGTAGAATTTAAGAAAAATCCTATCATGCCATTTTCATTTAGAGTTTGGCTTTTAAAAGTTATTTGTTCTCTCCGGTTAATTCCAACAATTTTTCTTTTGCGATTTTTCTTGGGATTTTTTTAAAGGGGAAAACACCTCAAGGTGTTACAAACCTACCCCCTTGGACGGAATCTCGACCCTGAGATTTGGAGGTACTGGCGAACAGATAGGGATGTGCGGCTTTTAGTTCATCTTCCCTTTCCCAAGTGGCTTCTTCTTCGGAGTGATGAGTCCACTGAACTCGACAGAACCTGATAACCTTGTTTCAGGTTCTCCGCTCGCTGGTTTCGAGGATACGTTCTGGTTTCTCCACATAAGTCAAATCTTCCTGGATCTCGATCTGATCCAGACTGGCATGTTCTTCCGGTACTCTCAGACATTTCTTGAGCTGAGAGACGTGGAATACGTCATGGATTCTTGCCATGGTGGGTGGCAGGTCGAGCCGGTAGGCTACTTCACCTCGTCACTCTTGAATCCGATATGGTCCCACATAGCGTGGTGCCAACTTGCCCTTGGTTTAGAATCGGTGTACTCCCCGAAGTGGGGTGACACGAAGATATACATAGTCTCCGGCTTCGAAGGCTAGTTTTCTGCGGCAGTTGTCTGCATAACTCTTATGACAAGACTGTGCAACTCTCAGCCTTTCTCTTATGATTCTAACTTTCTCCTCGGCGTCACTTAACACTTCAGTCCCAAGCAACTGACATTTGCCGGTCTGGTCCCAGTAAAGCGGGGTACGACACTTTTGTCCATAAAGCGCTTCGAAAGGTGCCATCTGCAAACTGGCTTGATAACTGTTGTTATAACAGAACTCCGCATAGGGCAGACTATTATCCCAAGCTCCTCCGAAATCCAGAGCACAAGCTCGCAGCATATCTTCCAAACCTGGTTCACACGCTCAGTCTAGCCATCGGTTTGTGGGTGGTAGGCTGTGCTAAAATTTAACCGGATGCCAAGTTCCTCTTGTAACTTCTGCCAAAACTTGGAGGTGAACTGACTACCACGATCTGATACTATCTTCTTGGGTACCCCATGGAGACACATAATCCTTGCAAGGTACAATTCTGCTAACCTCCTTCCCGTATAGGTGGTATGCACTAGGATAAAATGAGCCACTTTAGTGAGGCGGTCGATGATAACCTAGATAGAATCGTGTCCTGATGATGTCCGAGGTAAACCGGTGATGAAATCCATCCCGATTTCCTCCCATTTCCATTCTGAGATTTGGAGTGGTTGGAGTAATCCAGCAGGTCTCTGGTGTTCTGCCTTCACACGTTGGCACACATCGCACAAGGCGACAAACTCCGCGATCTCTCTTTTCATACTAACCCACCAAAACTTCTCCTTAAGGTCCTGGTACATCTTGGTACTTCCCGGGTGGATAGAATACTGACTCTGATGAGCTTCAGTAAGGATTAACTTCTTCAATTCCTTGTCCTGTGGCACACATACCCTGTTGCCCATCCAGATCGTTCCACGCTCATCCTCCGTGAAATCACGAGCTTTTCCAACCCTCATGTTCTTCTTAAGCTCAATTATGTCAGGATCCGAGGCTTGAGCTACGCCGAATTTGGTCTAAGAGTGTGGGTTGGGCTTCAAGAGCGGCCACAAATCCAGGTTCAACAATTCTCAGGTTTAGGCGCTCTAGGTCCTGTTGTAACTGTTCACATCTCCCTTTTATGTGGATAGAGTTGCAGAAACTCTTTCGGCTCAAAGTATCTGCTACCACGTTAGCTTTGCCAGGGTGATAGTGTATACTTAGGTCATAATCCTTGATCAACTCCAACCACCTTCGCTGACGGAGGTTCAAATCCGGTTGGGTGAAATTGTATTTCAGGTTCTTATGATCCGTATATATTTCACATCGATTACCGATGAGGTAATGTCGCCATATTTTCAAAGCGTGGACAACTGCCGCTAGTTCCAAGTCATGTGTTGGGTAGTTAGACTCATGAGGTCTCAACTGGCGGGAAGCATAAGCGATCACTTTTCCTTCTTGCATTAACACACAACCTAACCCTTGGCGAGATGCGTTGCAATAGACTTGGAAATCCTTGGTTTGATCTGGCAAGATCAATACTGGTGCGGACACCAGTTTTCTCTTAAGAGTTTCAAAACTCTTGTTGCACTCGGCAGTCCATATAAACTTTTCATCCTTCTTTAATAACTGCGTCATTGGCTTGGCAATCTTTGAGAAGTTCTCGATGAACCGACGGTAATATCCCGCAAGTCCTGAAAACTTCTGATTTGGGTGACGGTTTTGGGTGGAGTCCACTTGGTTACTGTTCCCACATTGGAAGGGTCCACTGCGACTCCTTGGGAATTCACGATATGTCCGAGGAATTGCACCTCCTTCAACCAGAAAGCACATTTGCTAAACTTAGCATAGAGCTGGTGGTCTCTTAACTTTTCGAGTACCAACCGGAGATGGTGCTCGTGTTCCTCTTCCGACTGGGAATAGATCAAGATGTCGTGATGAACACTATGACGAACTTGTCCAGAAACTCCATAAACACCTTGTTCATCAAGTTCATGAAAAAGGCTAGGGCATTGGTAAGTCCGAAGGACATGACCGTGCACTCGTACAAACCGTGTCGAGTGATGAAAGCGGTCTTGGGAATGTCCTCCTCCCGAATCCTTAGCTGATGATAGCCTGACCGTAAGTCTATCTTAGAGAACACCTTTGCTCCCTTTAATTGATCAAACAGATCATCAATCCGAGGAAGGGGATACTCGTTCTTAATAGTGACCTCGTTGAGTGCGCGGTAGTCGACACACATCCTCTTGGTCTTATCCTTTTTTTCCACAAATATTACTGGAGCACCCCAGGGCGATGTGCTCGGGCGGATATAGCCTTTCTGTAACTGTTCATCCACTTGCTTCTTGACCTCTGCCAACTCATTGGCTCCCAATCTATAAGGCCTCTTGTGGATCGGAGAAGTGCCAGGGACTAGGTTAATCCGAAACTCTATTTCTCTTTCAGGCGGCATCGTGGTTAGGTCTTCCAGGAAGACCTCCAGGTACTCGCAAACCATGGCAATATCTTCTAACTTCGTTAGGTCCTTTCCTTCCTCTTCGGGTTTCTCCTTAGCCGAGATCCGATTCAGACTTGCCACTACCCCCGACGGTTTAGGGGAGCGGTAAATCACTTTCTTCCCTTCGCCATTGGTCAAGGTGATCGTGCGGCTTGCGCAATCGATTAGGCCTTTATGACGGGTTAGCCAGTCCATCCCAAGGATGACATCCAGGCCTTTTGATTCCAGAAGGATAAGGTTGGCTAGAAAGAGGGATCCTTGGATTTCTATTGCCAATGAAGGGCAAAAGTGGGCGGTGTTCAAACGTTTCCCGGGAGTTTGAACCCGCATGGGTATCTTAAGTTTTAGTGCCGACAACCCATGTGTCCCCACAAATGCTTTTGATATGAAAGAATGGGTTGCACCCGAATCAAATAGTACTAATGCTTTAAAGAAGTTCACAGGGAACATACCCAGTATGACCTCTGGTGTGTCCTGTGCTTTCTCTGCCGAAGCATGATTCACTCTTGCCTGGATGAACCAGGGCGCACGTTTTGCTCTTGGACACTTATCTACGAAATGTCCAGGTTCTCCACAGTTGAAACAGTTGCCAGGTTTGAATCCCGAGTCCTTCGGCGGTACTGGCTTGGATTGGGGTGGCGGCTACGCCGTTGACGGACGCGGAGCCGGGTTCTGCTGTGGGTGTTCGGGACGACTTCCACTGGGTTAGAAATTCCCGGGATGGTATGGACAATGTTGGCGGACGATCATAGTGGTAGGTCCACTTTGACCACCCGGAGTGAAACGCGGCCGTTGGGGATTCCCTTGCTGAGGTTGTGGCCTAAACTGAGTGGCCTTCCGCTTTCAGAGCATTTTATTGCGTTGATCTTCTTGGGATGGCTTTGTCGACTAACTTCTCGAAGTCAACATATTCTCCTGAGATGAGTTTATCTGTTAACTCATCATCCAGCCTGGCCAAGAACTTTTCTTGACGTTCGGCATCAGTGCGTACGTCCTCTGGAGAATATCGTGCTAAGCGATTAAACTCGTGCAGATACTCGATGATAGTCCAAGTGCCTTGCTCTAGTGATCTGAACTCCCTCTTTTTCTGAGCTACTATCCCTCCGGGGATGTGCGCCTTCCGGAATTGGTGGCAGAACTCTGCCCAAGTGACAGCAGGTGCATCTGCCCGACGGGTAACCAAGAAGTTGTCCCACCAGGCTGAGGCGGGGCCTTGGAGTTGGTGGGTTGCAAAAGACACCCTTTCTTGGTCTGTGCACTGTAGTAGGTCCATTTTCTTTTCTATGGCATTGAGCCAATCGTTGGCTTCCATGGGATTTGTGGTGCTGGAGAAGGTTGGGGGTCGGACACGAAGAAACTCTGACAGTTTGTTTTGTGGGGGAGGTGGCGGTGCGAATTGGTCGTGATGGTTCTGGTTCTGCTGTTGGAACTGTTGCATCATTTGCAATTGCATTTGTTGATGCTGCTGTTGCATTTGCTGCATCTTTGCAGCCATCATTTGGGTCTGGTTGGCTAAGACTTGAGCCAAGGTGATGTTCTTGGGTGGAGGAGGTGGGGTGTTGCCATTAGCTCTGGTGTTGTTCTCTGCTGACTCAGTGTTGGTGTTGGTGCTGCCGTTCCTGGTGTTCACCATCTGAAGGAGCGGAACGAATAAGGCGGGAGAAGGAGTAAAACAGATTGGACTGAGAAGTTGAACTTTATTACTTGTTTTGATCTGTTCTTTATTAAAACACTTAAAACACACTCAACATCCTTAACTGGGCAACCCATACCCACACTTGATACAGGTTGACTACTACCCCACACACAACACTCCTAACACATAGCAACTAAACAAACAGGAAAACTAGGGAAAACGGTAAACTAAGGGTGGCGACACTCTAGGGGTCGGAGCGGCTTCCGTGGTCGGCGGAGTCGAAACCACTACCTTGGGAGTTCCCGTCTTCCTTTTCCTTCGAGCGGCTTCGAGAGCTTGCTAATTCCTCTTTTTTGCCTAGGCTATTAGAGCTGCCACTGCTATTGCCTCTGCTGTTGTTGGACACGGAGATCCATCCTCCTTCTCTGCTCGGAGCGGGGACCAGAGCAGGAGTTGGATCTGGCATTGGGGCGGGAGCTGGGGAAGGTGGCGGAGCTGGAAGGGGAACCCTGGGCGCCAGCTACATCCGCACCGGGGTCCGAGGCGTGATCCTGATTCGAAGGATGTTGGGAGGTGGAAGCCCTTTCAGGATGGCGATTTCTCTCTTGAGGCGATCCACTTCATCCTTCAGGCTCTTGATCGTCAGGATCTTCTGGTCATCCAGGGCCTTGCCTGCCATATGAAGGTCTGAGTGCATCTTGTCCAGCCCTTCAATCACAGTCCTCATGTGAGAGAAGGTGGTGTCATTCTCCCCTTCAGCAGATTGGAAGGAGTTGATCACTGATGAACTTCTGCGCCGGGGATGGTAACGGTAGGCAGAGTGGCAGAGATGATAGTCATGCATCTCCCTCATCTTGGCCAGCATCAGGTACGCAGCCTCTTGGCAGGCGTGCTCATCCGTTCCTCCCGAAGCAGTGACCACCATGTTCGGGATGTTGGTGTCGACGAAACCGTGCATCTCCAAACAGACCTGGTGGGGCAACTCGCTGCCGAATGGTGAGACGACGGTGTACTTGGGAGCATCAGGATAGCCTACTGCCAAATCCATCTTTGCCAGTTCTGCGACGAAACCCTTCACGCCCTGACTGTTGTGGGTGACGGGACGGCCTGCCATCTAGAGAAGACAAGGTATGGGATCAATGCATGCTCAAACCCAAGTTAGATAAACGGTAAAGGACTCAAGTAAAGTAAATGAGAAAAGAAGGGTTTTTGAGCAACATTTTCATGAGGCTAAGTAAAGCTTCTAACAACATCCCCTGGATGATGTGGTAATGCTTAAAAATAGATGCTTAGTTATAGCAAGTATAAAACCAGCGACCATTCCCTCCTATCTTGACTTAGGACTTTGCGCCCTTAGAAAAATCCCGACTAACGGTGGAATAAGATTGCAAATGGTTTTTTTCAAATTTAACTTCAAAGTCCTATCACTTAGACTAACCTGGTTTTCAAAATTTTCTGTTTTGAAAGACGCGCAAAATTCTCCCCAACCCTGAGTGTGGAGATTATGGCAATCGGGTATCTACATGGCAAGCTTATCCGACTGGAGGTAGGGATAGATTGCGCCTACGATATCTGTAAACCGAACATGACTTGGGTGTTACGATTGCCGATAGAGATAAGGCAATCGGTCTATAGTCACGGTTTGGTAAGATTGAGGAAACCGACTTAGAGTAAGATAGGGTTTTCGATCTGTAAGCCCTCCTCCCAAGACTATATAAGGGGGTAGGGGGCGTCCCTTGAGGGATATTCCGATCAGATATCATATGCTAGATCAGAGACTCCAATAGGAGATCAGCTTTTAGCCTTCAGCTTTAGATCACGAGATCAATAAAGACACTCGGCGGATCGAATCCACCGAAACAGGAGTAGGATATTACCTCACGAGAGGGCCTGAACCTGTCTAAATCTTCTTTTCCTCCTAACCCATTGTGCTTGGCGATCTTGACTGCGACCCCAGAAATTATATTGCCAAAACCAAGTTTCGACAGTTGGCACGCCAGGTAGGGGACCGCGCGTCGAGACTTTGATTAAGTGATTATATCGATGCTATTTTTCCACTTTGGTGAAGATCTTTAATGATTGAGACCAGTATTATGGCAAGAGCTATTTCACAACTTGGTCATATTTTTCATGCGATTGAAAGAACTCGTTTTCCCATGAGGGACGATTAAAATATTTGTTCTGGGATGACTCGGGCAGATCCACTCGGATAAGCATAAGCTTACCAAGTGCTTTACACCCATGAGGGATGATTGGGTTATTTGTTCTGAGATGACTCGGGCAAATTCACTCGGATAAGCACGAGCTTGCCGAGTAATGAGATTGCTTTAGCATGAGCTAAGCATCCATATGGGAATGACTTTTTATAGTTCTTGACTATATGTTTAGTCCGTTTTTGACTAATCACATAGTCGGGGCTACACCTAATTAGGTGCATCGGAGATGCACCTAGATATTTATTTTTGAGAATTTTTTAGATATTTTCCAGCCCTTCACAGTCTTTGGAGCCACTCGGAAGATTCAGCAGAGATGATGGAATCACTCGGCGTCGAAGCACTCGGCCAAAGAGATTTTTGGTCGTGTACTATTTTGGTTTGAAGCGAGCCGTCTCGTCGACCGAAAAGGACTCGGGGCTACTGTGGAGATTATGGCAATCGGGTATCTACATGGCAAGCTTATCCGACTGGAGGTAGGGATAGATTGCGCCTACCATATCTGTAAACCGAACATGACTTGGGTGTTACGATTGCCGATAGAGATAAGGCAATCGGCCTATAGTCACGGTTTGGTAAGATTGAGGAAACCGACTTAGAGTAAGATAGGGTTTTCGATCTGTAAGCCCTCCTCCCAAGACTATATAAGGGGGGTAGGGGGCGTCCCTTGAGGGATATTCCGATCAGATATCATATGCTAGATCAGAGATTCCAATAGAAGATCAGCTTTTAGCCTTCAGCTTTAGATCACGAGATCAATAAAGACACTCGGCGGATCGAATCTACCGAAACAGGAGTAGGATATTACCTCACGAGAGGGCCTGAACCTGTCTAAATCTTCTTTTCCTCCTAACCCATTGTGCTTGGCGATCTTGACTGCGACCCCAGAAATTATATTGCCAAAACCAAGTTTCGATAGTTGGCGCGCCAGGTAGGGGACCGCGCGTCGAGACTTCTTCGACAATCTCGCCGACAAGCGTGATGGGATCTCCTTCAAGATTCGGCGACTTCGCTGCCTACTTCGTCGACGATTCCTCCTTCGACTCGGATTCGGACCAGTCGGAAGGAGAAATCCACTCGACGCCGTTCGGACTCTCGAACAGTGCCAAGATCTACAACAACGTCTTGAAGACCAAGATGCAATCTACTCTCTCCAACGAAGGACTTCGCTCGACACCATTCGGATTACCGAATATCGCCGAAATCTGCGCCAATCTTCTCGCCTCCCAGACGGAGACGATCTACTCGGACGAAGACCTCTCGGTGCCGTTTGGGTTACCAAACGCCGCCGAGATCTACAAGCAAACTTCTCTCCCGAGTCGTGGGCGACCCACTCGGAGGAGCCCGCATCCCCAAGCTCGACTTGGGTGGAACGATCCGACCGGGCTACCCGGGATCAAGGGAGGTCGCCGTCATCCTCCCATCATTCAGCTCCTGCTCATCTTCGGAACTCAATGAATACCTCAGCTCCGCCGGCTTCGACAACCTCTATGGCATCCCCTCTGACGAAGCCGATGACTCCGACTGCCGCAAGGACTATGAGCCGAAGTGCTTTGATGTCCTCATGGCCGAGCTGGACGAGTCCGACTCAGCCATGGCCAGGAGGCTTGCTGAAGAAGAGCGAGCCAAGATTGAGCACGAGCGCAAGACGGCCGAAGACGAGAAGCAACGCAAGGACGAGGCTGACAAGAGGAAGCAGGATCTACGCGCAGCCGGACGATCCGCCCAGGAGGCCATCCTCCAAACACGGGTTCGCAACACCAACATCTTCCAGACGCCACAGCAGAACGCTGTTGCCGCGCTCACGCTCTTGGACACCGTCATGGAGACGAGACCCGCCAATGTGACTTTGATACTCGACAAGATCAAGACCATCGTCGCAGCCACAGCCAACGGCCACCCCACCACCTCGGCACGAAGACCGACTAAATCTGTGGCCGAAACGCCCGACAAAAGCCGACTCCCGCCTCTAAAGTCAGGAGACTATAAGAGGCCCGAGCCAGATCGGTCGACGACAAGGCCAAGAGGCCCACCCCGCGAGTCCACGCAGAAGTACCAGGAGCAAACGGCCGACTCCCGCGACAAATGACACGGACGTCCACCCGTCCACCACCGCGTCCACCGCAACAACAGCTCCAGCTACCCAACTAGCCAACCGAAGACCCCGCCGAGTGATCTGCGGGAAGTCCTTGATCGCCGCTACCAGGAGCGGGACCGACGCACTCGGGAGAATCGGAGGGGATCACCCGATAGCGGCGACGACGGAGTGCCGGCTTTCACTCGGGAGCTTCGCCGAGTGCACTGGCCGAGTGGATCCAAGCCCACAGGAATTGAAAGGTACGACGGCAAGACCGACCCTGAGTCATGGCTTACCGTCTACACCCTCGCCATCCGCGCAGCAGGCGGTGACAACAAGGCCATGGCCAATTACCTGCCTGTGGCCCTCGCTAACTCAGCCAGAAACTGGCTCACGAGCCTGCCAAGAGGCTCAATCGGCTCGTGGAGCAAGCTGAGGGACCACTTCATCGCCAACTTCCAGGGAACCTTCGAGAGGCCCGGTACACACTTCGATCTATACAACGTCATCCAGAAGCCGGACGAGCCTCTGAAGGATTACATCCGTCGTTTCTCCGAGAAACGCAACAAGATCCCCAACATCACCGATGACATCATCATCGCCGCCTTCCAGAAGGGAGTCCGTGATGAGCTACTAATCGGGAAGTTCGGGCGCAAACCACCGAAGACGGTGAACCAAATCCAACGACGCCATCAAGGCCGCCCGTCAAGACCGGCCCAACAGAAGGGAAGACAAGCAGGCAGGAGGAAGCCGGAATCCTAAGAAGGATAACGGCAATAGCAACAACCAGGCCCAAAAGGATCGCAAATGCCGATCTGAGGACCTAGTGGCTGCAACCTCCAACTCTCAACGCCGCCCCCGAGTCACCACCTACGACGCCATCATGAACGCCCAGTGCACTCACCATCCCAACCACAAGCACGCGGCTAAGGACTGCTTCATCTACAAACAGTTCGTCGAGCAGTACGCGGCGCAGCTCAACAAGAAGCCGAATGACGAGGCTGGTCCATCGGACGCCAAGAAGAACAATGCGGCTGACAACGCCAAACCTTTCCAAGACCCTGTGGGAGAGCTCAATCACATCTTCGGGGGGCCGCTAGCCTATGAATCCAAGAGGAAACAGAAGCTAACCGACCGAGAGGTCAACACGGCTCAGCCCGAAGTCCCTCAGTACCTGCGATGGTCGGAGGTGGCCATCACTTTTGACCGCTCGAATCACCCTGACCGAGTGGTTCATCCGGGACGCTATCCACTCGTCCTAGATCCCGTGGTCCGCAACATCGGGCTCAAGCGCGTCCTCATCGATGGGGCGGCGCCCTTAACATCCCGTTCGCCAAGACCATGGATGAGATGCAAATCCCAAGGGCAGAATTGAAAGCAAGCTCAGCCACCTTCCACGAAGTCATCCCGGGGCTATCGTCTACACCACTCGGGCACATCTCCCTCCCTGTCACCTTCGGGGCTCGAGAGAACTTCCAAACGGAGAACGTCACTTTTGAGGTGGCCGACTTCGAAACAGCATATCACGCCATCATCGGAAGGCCTGCACTTGCCAAATTTATGGCGATCCCACATTACACCTACCTCTGCATGAAGATGTCGGGTCCCAACGGCGTCATCACTCTTCGCAGCGATGTGAAGCAAGCCTTCACCTGTGATAAGGAGAGCTGCGACATGGCCCAATCTCGCGAGAGATTACGTGGCCAACAAGAAGTCCGATTGGCTGCATCACATCAAGATAGCCAAATCGGGATCCGGCGACGCCAAGACCAAGAAGATCTCCCTTGATCCGTCGGATCCCTCGAAAACTGCTATAATCGGCGCTGACCTAGATCCCAAATAGGAAAGCGCGCTCGTCACCTTCCTCCAAAATAATAAAGATGTTTTTGCTTGGAAACCATCTGATATGCCTGTAATTCCTAGGGAGGTGATCGAGCACTCTTTGCACATCAAAGATGACGCCAAACCGATAAAACAACGATTACGCAGATTCGCGCAGGACCGAAAAGACGCTATCAAGGAAGAGCTCACAAAGCTCTTGGCTGCCGGCTTCATCAAAGAAGTCCTTCATCCCGACTGGTTAGCCAACCCAGTCCTAGTCCGCAAGAAGACGGGGCAATGGCGCATGTGCGTTGACTACACCGACCTCCACAAAGCCTGTCCCAAAGATCCGTTCGGGCTGCCTCGCATCGACCAAGTCGTTGACTCAACACCGGCTGCCAACTCCCGAGTTTCTTGGATTGTTACTCGGGCTATCACCGAGATCGCTTGAAAGAATCCGACGCTGAAGACATCGTTCATCACGCCGTTTGGGGCCTCTTGCTACATCACCATGCCTTTCGGCCTGAAGAACGCCGGCGCCACATACCAACGCATGATCCAAAGATGCTTCCAGACGCAGATCGGCAAAAACGTAGAAGCTTATGTCGACGACGTTGTCATCAAGACCAAGCAGAAAGAAGACCTGATCGCTGACCTAGAAGAAACTTTTGCAAACATCCGAGCATTCACAATGAAGTTGAACCCTGAAAAGTGCACTTTCGGCGTTCCATCAGGCAAACTGCTCGGCTTCATGGTGTCACATCGTGGCATTGAAGCCAATCCAGAGAAGATCAATGCCATCTTGAGCATGAAGCCCCCGAGTAACCAGAAGGACGTCCAGAAGCTCACTGGCTGCATGGCGGCACTAAGCCGTTTCATCTCTCGACTCGGCGAACGAGGCATGCCCTTCTTCAGATTGCTAAAGAAGACAGACGACTTCCAGTGGACCGCGGAAGCCAACAAGGCCTTTGAAGACTTCAAAGAGTTCCTTACAACGCCGCCCGTCCTGGCCTCGCCTCAGCCCCAGGAACCTTTGCTGTTGTACGTTTCAGCCACTCACCAAGTGGTTAGTACGGTCCTCGTGGTCGAACGCAAAGAAGAAGGACGGGCTCAGAAGATTCAGAGGCCGATCTATTTTGTTAGCGAAGTGTTGGCAGGAGCCAAAATTCGCTACCCTCAGGTACAAAAATTACTCTATGGTGTTCTAATAACCGCGAGGAAATTGGCACACTATTTTCAGGGTCACTCGGTCACCGTCGTCACTTCTTTCCCACTCGGCGATGTCATCCACAACCGGGAGGCGACCGGACGCATCGCCAAGTGGGCTTTAGAGCTGATGCCGTTGGACTTGACTTTTAAGGCGAGGACATCCATAAAGTCACAAGCCTTGGCGGATTTCCTGGCCGAGTGGACTGAGCAACAAGAGAACGTACCTCGGGAAGACCTCGAACACTGGACCATGCACTTCGACGGATCCAAGAGGATCATCGGCTTGGGAGCAGGAGTTGTGCTGATCTCCCCGACCGGGGAAAGGCTAAGATACGTCCTTCACCTCCACTTCTCCGCCTCACACAACGTTGCCGAGTATGAAGCTCTGCTACATGGACTGCGTCTCGCGGTTTCACTCGAAATACGTCGGCTCATCGTGAAAGGCGACTCCCAGCTGGTCGTCAATCAAGTAATGAAGGACTGGTCCTGTCTAAACGACACCATGGAGGCTTACCAGCAAGAGGTCCGTAAACTTGAAGACAAGTTTGACGGGCTCGAACTCTCACACGTCTTGAGGCATAACAACGAAGCAGCCGATGAGTTGGCACAGTTCGGGTCCAAGCGCGAAGCTGCCCCAACAGACGTCTTTGTCGAACACCTCTATGAACCAACCATCACGGCAAAGACAACTTCCAACGAGCAAGCTACGAACGAAGTCGCCATGACTGACGCCGACTGGAGGACACCGCTAATCAAATTCCTAACCCAGCAAGAGTTGCCGGAAGACCGGGATGAAGCAGAACGCGTCCGGCGTCGTTGCCAAGCATATGTCATAGTTGACTCCGACTTATACAAGAGAAGCCCCTCCGGAATCCTAATGAGATGCATCACACCCGAGGAAGGAGGCAGCTACTTCAAGACATCCACTCGGGCATATGCGGAAGCCACGCGGCAAGACGCACTCGGTCGGCAAAGCTTACGAGCAAGGTTTCTTTTGGCTTACCGCGGTCTCCGACGCGGACAAAGTCGTACGAACCTGCGAAGGCTGCCAATTTTTCGCCCGACAGAGCCATGTCCCGGCCCAGGAGCTACAAACAATCCCACTATCCTGGCCGTTCGCGGTATGGGGCTTGGACATGGTCGGCCCCTTCAAAAAAGCTCCAGGATAATTCACACACCTCTTCGTCGCAATCGACAAGTTCTCCAAGTGGATTGAAGCCAAGCCGGTCGCCACAATTACTGCTGACAAGGCACGGGACTTTTTCCTCAACTTCGTGCATCGCTTCGGTGTCCCAAACAGAATCATAACTGACAACGAGACTCAATTCACGGGAGGCATCTTCAAGGAATTCTGCGAGGACTTCGGAATCAAGATTTGCTACGCATCAGTTGCCCATCCCAAAAGCAATGGACAAGTCGAACGAGCCAATGGCATGGTCCTCCAAGGCATCAAGGCCCGCGTTTCGATCGCCTAAACCCTTACGCGGCAAGTGGGTCCAAGAGCTTCCTCGGTCTTATGGTCTCGCGGACCACACCCGGTCCAAGCTACCGGCCAAACTCCCTTCTTTTTGGTCTACGGCACAGAAGCCATGTTGCCAAACGAGATGGAGTATGAATCCCTCCGAGTCCACAGCTTCAACGATGAACGCTATGACCCCGACCGAGTGGACGACCTTGCCCGGCTGGAAGAGGCCCGAGAGGCAGCTCTCATCCAGTCGGCCAAATATCTTCAAGGGCTCAGGCGATACCACAGTCACAACGTTCGGGCACGAGCTTTCATCGTTGGCGACCTAGTTCTACGCAAGATCCAGACCACCAAGGACCGTCACAAGTTATCCCCCTTATGGGAAGGACCGTACATAATCGCTGAGGTGACTCGGCCCGGTGCATACCGGCTAAAGCGTGAAGACGGATCTATGGTGGAGAATTCCTAGAACATTGAGCATCTTCGATGATTTTATGCTTAATTTGACTAAGGTTTCATGTTTTCCTTGACTGCCAACCTCAAGCAAGATGACTTCTTAGTTAGCAGTCGGGGGCTATACATATGTCAATAAAGCTTAAGTTTTCTTCATCAACTTCTGTGCATGATTTGGTTTATCATTGTTTAATGTTCTTCGATTCGAGTTCAGTGTCTAAGGACTGAGAGTTTTCTGATGACCTAATCGAGCCTAGGCTTGGTGACAGTCAGACGAAAATTACTTAAGAAATTTCACACAAAAACTCGGATCAAGGCATTAACATAAATAAACTAAATATATCACAAGCCTGTATCAGAGCACCACGATCATATGATAATTACCAGCCAATGTTCACAAGACAAATCAAATCCGGAAGTTATTTACTACGTCAACGGAAATCTTCTTCGCCGACTCCTGCGCCTCACTCAGCATATCCAAGGCCTGCTCATCTGTGGTCCCGTCAGCGAAGCCCTCTCCAACCGAGTGGATATCCACTCGGGGGTAAAGGGACTTGGTCTGTGCAAGAGCCAGACCAGCCCCCATGTTGGCGGCCTCAGTGATGTTCGCCAGATATTGGTCAGGAGCCCTCCGCAGCTTGTCGAAGACTTCAACTGGGTCCAGTGAGCTGGTCCCGACTCCATGGTGGAACAAGGATAGCAAGATTGGCGTAGCAGCATTGGCGACCTCTTCCCGGACCTCTCTGGCTCGTTTGACCAGCTCAAGCAAGACGTCATATTGAGCTCGGGTCTTAACCTTGTAAGCTACCAAAAGCATCTGATCATGCAAAGCACTCGGAAATAAAGCAGCACAAGGAATGTTACTTCAAAGAGGCTTACCTTCAAACTCAGCTTCCAGTTCGGCTTTGTCGAGGGCATCGCCTCAGTGGACTTGGAGCGAATGGACCTCCGACGAATTTTCTACAAGTAAAGAAGATCATCGCAACCGGGGTCAACATGAGAATCATAAAGAAACTCGGAGAGACGAGCTTACTCCCGATCGATCCTCGGAGGTCGAGGTTCGCCTCCCGAAGCTCCGCGATCTCCCTCCTTAAAGCCGCCTCCCTCGACGCGGCTTCCTCCGAGTAGTTTTTAGCTTCCGCCGTACGTCCTGTAAGGAGCTCAGGTGAGGAGCAAGTTTTTCCAGCACCTCGGACTTTGCCATGGAACGGCAATACTCCTTCGCGCATGAAATCGAAGAGTGACCGATGGAAAAGGATGATAACACAATAAAAGAAAAATACTAAGGCTTACGTTGAGTAGCCGAGTCGCTTCGTTTAAGCTTTCGACAAGGGCATCCCTTTCTTCCCTTTCACCGCTGTCCGGACGATGCCCCGCCTTTGGCCTTTCGAGTCCCGCCACTCGATCTTGATTGGGGAACCCGTGTTTCGAAGATCAGTAACCGGGATTTCCTCCACCGTGGTGCGAGATAGGAAGAACAAATGAAGACATGAAAGATTCAAACTAAAAGAGCAAAGAGAAGATTCGATACAAGACTCACCGACTTCAGTGGCTGCGCACTTGGGTGGAACAGCCCGGCTGGCCTCCTTCCTCTGGCTCTTCGCCGAGTGACCCTCAGTCGGGCGGCCGAGCCGTGGCCCGAGGTTTCTCGGCGCCGACGGTTTCCGTCGGGACGTCCCGGCGGCGGTCGGGGCTCCTTCCTTGGGGCATCCTTCTTCGGAGGCGAAGGTTTTTTGCCCGAAGCGCTCTCGCTCAGATGTGGGCTTCGAGGCTTCAGTTCTGCAGGCTTTGGTGCCTCGGGAGCAGCGGCAGGGGTCAGCCCCTCACCCTTCCCAGCAGGATCTATGTCCTGGGTCCTCCTGCGATAATGAATATAGCTGGGGTAAAGACAAAGAAAGCTTTCAATGAAAAAGTTCGGACTTCAGTCATAAAGCATACCTGGACGACCGGCGGATCTTCGGCGTCGTCCTCGGCGACCGCCTTGGAGGAGGAGTCTCGACTGGAGGAGCCGGGACGTCATCGTCCGAATCCTCAATGATGAGCCTCCTTTTGCTCGCCCGCTTGTTTGTGTCCTCACTCGGGGCCGCCCGTTTTTCGACTGGATCACTTTGGATTTTGATCCCGCCAGCCAGCTTCTTGGCAGGGCGACGCGGAGCGTCATCGTGGGGCACCTTGTACGCCTTTGAAGTAACAGAAGCATTTTCCTGCAAGAGAAGTTCGCACAACACTAAGAGACAAGATATCAAGCTTGCAAGACATTATGAAGCAGCCAGTCGGCTTACCGGAGGAGGAGGCCGATGGATGCTGAAGGGAAGAACTGGCAGAATGAGGGCGCGCTCAACTGCAATCCCAGTCGAGAAGATCTTGTACATCCGGATCTTCGGGATCTCATAGCCGAGTGGATCTTGATCTTCCCAATTGGGGTCCTTCCCGCCTTCGTATTCAAAGGCGGCTTTGACCTCTCTTTGATTGGAGCCGCCGGCACCGAATGAAGTGCCGAGTGATCTGTTCGCCGCGAAGACCCTTCTGTTTCATTGCCAGGATCTTTGCAAGCAGTTTGTTGGCCTCGTCCCAATCTTGGGCCACTGGAACGGTGCTCCAAGTTAGCCTGGGGACAGGGGGAAGGCCAACGAAAGCTGGCAGGCTGGGTTCGAGGTTGCTAATATAGAACCAGCCCGCGTGCCATCCCTTATTGGAAGATTTTAAGGGAAGAGAGAAGTACTCCTTGCGGAGAGATTCGCGGAGTTGGAAACCCGCCCCGCCAACGACGCATGGGTGGTCTTTATTCGGATGTGGTTTAAGATAAAACATGCGGCGGAACAGTTGGAAGTGGGGGAGGATGCCAAGGAATGCTTCGCATACATGAATGAAGAGGGCGATGTGAAGCATGGAGTTGGGGTTCAGATGGTAGAGCTGGAGACCACAGTAATCTAAAAGCCCCCGGAAGAACTCGGAGGTGGGAAGGCTGAACCCGCAATAGAAGAAAGAGGTGAATACAACGAGCTCACCGGTGTTCGGGGTTGGGAAGTCCTCACCCGCCGCCGGGCGCCAGCCCACGATCTACTTTGGGGGAAGCACGCCGTGCTTCACCATCTCCTTGAGGGTAGATTCCCTCACATCCGATGTGGCCCATTGGTCAAATGGGATTCTCTTTTTCTCCGCCATGAGTGTGGTGTGGATGGAAAGTGGATCTGGTCGGAAAGGATGGCGATTTGAGCAAGAGATCTTGGAAGATTGGCTGCGGAAGCTGGTTGTGGCAAGAAGCGAGCTTTTGGATGGATGGATTTGGGAGCGTGCGAGTCTAGGGTTCTCCGCAGGGAACTGGTGAACAGTGCTGCGAAAAGAGGAATCTTTTGGAAGATGAAGAGGCGGGGACGACCTCGAGCCTTTATAGAAAGATTTGAGGGTTGCGCTAGGTTTTCTTGTGATTGGGCCGAGCCCATGAGAGAATCTGCGGCCCAGTTAAGGTGTGGCCCGACGCGTGTCCTTAGGGACTTAAGCGGATGAGCTTAAGCAGATTTCCCCTGGCAATATGCACGTGTCCGAATGCCCTGTACCTTTGAAAATCCTTTCATACCGTGGTTTGCTTGACTTCATGAGAAGCTAGCACGATGCAACTTGGAAGGTGACCAACAGCTAAGCTTTTTATAGCTGCCTTGATGACAAGGGCTGTTTGGTTTTTTAGCATTTGATTAAGTGATTATATCGATGCTATTTTTCCACTTTGGTGAAGATCTTTAATGATTGAGACCAGTATTATGGCAAGAGCTATTTCACAACTTGGTCATATTTTTCATGCGATTGAAAGAACTCGTTTTCCCATGAGGGACGATTAAAATATTTGTTCTGGGATGACTCGGGCAGATCCACTCGGATAAGCATAAGCTTACCGAGTGCTTTACACCCATGAGGGATGATTGGGTTATTTGTTCTGAGATGACTCGGGCAAATTCACTCGGATAAGCACGAGCTTGCCGAGTAATGAGATTGCTTTAGCATGAGCTAAGCATCCATATGGGAATGATTTTTTATAGTTCTTGACTATATGTTTAGTCTGTTTTTGACTAATCACATAGTCGGGGGCTACACCTAATTAGGTGCATCAGGAGATGCACCTAGATATTTATTTTTGAGAATTTTTAAGATATTTTCCAGCCCTTCACAGTCTTTGGAGCCACTCGGGAAGATTCAGGCAGAGATGATGGAATCACTCGGCGTCAGAAGCACTCGGCCAAAGAGATTTTTGGTCGTGTACTATTTTGGTTTGAAGCTGAGCTGTCTCGTCGACTGAAAAGGACTCGGGGGCTACTGTGGAGATTATGGCAATCGGGTATCTACATGGCAAGCTTATCCGACTGGAGGTAGGGATAGATTGCGCCTACCATATCTATAAACCGAACATGACTTGGGTGTTACGATTGCCGATAGAGATAAGGCAATCGGCCTATAGTCACAGTTTGGTAAGATTGAGGAAACCGACTTAGAGTAAGATAGGGTTTTCGATCTGTAAGCCCTCCTCCCAAGACTATATAAGGGGGGTAGGGGCGTCCCTTGAGGGATATTCCGATCAGATATCATATGCTAGATCAGAGATTCCAATAGAAGATCAGCTTTTAGCCTTCAGCTTTAGATCACGAGATCAATAAAGACACTCAGCGGATCGAATCTACCGAAACAGGAGTAGGATATTACCTCACGAGAGGGCCTGAACCTGTCTAAATCTTCTTTTCCTCCTAACCCATTGTGCTTGGCGATCTTGACTGCGACCCCAGAAATTATATTGCCAAAACCAAGTTTCGACAGTTGGCGCATCAGGTAGGGGACCGCGCGTCGAGACTTCTTCGACAATCTCGCCGACAAGCATGATGGGATCTCCTTCAAGATTCGGCGACTTCACCGCCTACTTCGTCGACGATTCCTCCTTCGACTCGGATTCGGACCAGTCGGAAGGAGAAATCCACTCGACGTCGTTCGGACTCCCGAACAGCGCCAAGATCTACAACGACGTCTTGAAGACCAAGATGCAATCTACTCTCTCCAACGAAGGACTTCGCTCGACACCATTCGGATTACCGAATATCGCCGAAATCTGCGCCAATCTTCTTGCCTCCCAGACGGAGACGATCTACTCGGACGAAGACCTCTCGGTGCCGTTTGGGTTACCAAACGCCGCCGAGATCTACAGCAAACTTCTCCCCCGAGTCAGGGGCGACCCACTCGGAGGAGCCCGCATCCCCAAGCTCTGACTCGGACTGGAACGATCCAGACCCGGGCTACCCAGGATCAAGGGAGGTCGCCGTCATCCTCCCATCAGCTATTAGTTTTTAGCTTTAGATCTTGAGATCAATAAAGACACTCGGCGGATCGAATCCACCGAAACAGGAGTAGGGTATTACCTCACGAGAGGGCCTGAACCTGTCTAAATCTTCTTTTCCTCCTAACCCATTGTGCTTGGCGATCTTGACTGCGACCCCGGAAATTATATTGCCGAAACCAAGTTTCGACACTGAGGAAAGAGAGACCCATTTTCCCGAAATGACTCCAAACGCCAGGACTTATGCATATGAAAAGGTTCACAGGGCTTCTAGGGTTTTTCCGTTTGGCTTTTCCTACGGTCTAGAATTGGCTCTGATACCATCTCGTCACGTCTAGAAATTCAGACCAAAATTTCCAAAGGTATATGTGTATTAAAATCCCTGTCCAGGACCAGCCAGGGTACACATATGACAATTGTTGATATTATAGTTTCACGTCTTAGAAACATTACAAAAAGATTACAAAAGAGTAGCGGAAAAAGGAAAAAGGAAAAAGGGGCCTAAGCCTAACTTGACGCTGGCCACGTGGCTTTAACCATTCCACAGGCATCTTCCAGAGTGCAGGACAAAGCCTACTTAGCCTCATCTTCTTCTTCGACTTCTTGCTCAGGTTCTGGTGAAGAGGCAAGGATGAGTACTTCCACGTACCCCCCCCCCCGAGTGCCTTGGTGAATCCTACAGCCCAGCAACCCTTATACTGGGGCCCACTGAAACTCCATCCTGCTCACCCCATGCTGATGGGTTCGTCAGCTAGGAGGGACTACACTACGGGACCCACCTTACCCATTTTGGCTTGTGGTTTGCACGGTCATTCTTCCGAGGGTTCCCGTGAACTGGTCCTTAATTGCCATGGGCGCCAGTATCCAAAACCATAGCGCCCACAGCCCACCATTTGTCATATTTTAGTTATTAATACGTTTCACCAAGTTCTCCAATTATTATTATTCCGAACATATGTCCAGGAGATGCATATTAAGTGAAAATGACCCATTTAGTGAGCTAGTGAATCTAAGCCAGGCTAAGCACAACCTAGTACTGAATCTAATCATATTATTTTCCCAAGTTTAATCAAAGGGTTTGGAGTGTCAAACCTAAGGCATAAACTAAATATACGGTGTAATATTTTCCATAGGATGACATTATAAAATACATGCAATTTAATAGAGTAAAACAGGTGTTTTAGTAAATTGGGAGCAATATGATCAATAGTAAAGCATGACTTGCCTTGCACTTTGACTTGGGGGACTTCAGCAACAACCTCGTAGTAAACCGGGTCGGCGGAACTACCGAGATCTACACGACAAACAAGCAATTAACCAACATAGGCTAAAAAGCTACTGAAACAGAGAACAAAACTATTTTTAATGGATTCTTGGTATTTTTATGAATTTAATGAAATTTGAATGGGCTAAAACGGAGCTCGGATTTGAAAGATATGATTTTTAGAAGTTTTCTGGTTTCTTTAAAAAACAAAAAAGTCCTTAATTAATTTATTGCGCAATAAATCTCAGGTGGTGACGTCATCGGCTAGGGCTGACGTCAGCACCCGCGGGGCGCCGGTCCACGGTGGACCAGGTCCACGGGCCTAGAATAAAGGGGCGCGATGGCATGGTCGGCCGGCGACGGTGGCCGGAGGCCGGTCGACGCCATTCGGGCGGAGGCGCGGGGTGGCGGAGTGCCGCGGCTCACGTGCAGGCAGAGCCGCGCGCACCCGAGAGGGGTGGCACGAGCGGCCGAGAGGAAGGGATCGGGCGGATTACCGCAAGCATCGCCGAAGACGGAGAAGACGACGACGGCGGGGGCGGAATTGGCGGCGGAAGAGCACGGGGAGGGGCGGCCGGGGTGGCACGAGCACCGACGACGAGGAAGGAGGCGGCGACGGCTCGGGTGGCTTGGGACGACAGAAAAACGCGGCCGAAGGCTGCGACGGGCGACGGGACTTGGGCGCACGATGCTGGAGCGAGGAGAGAGGAGGAGCTCGAGTGAGTGTGTGAGGAGGATGGGGAGCTCGGTGGCCGGCTTTTAAAGGGGGCGAGGAGGTCGGTGGCGGTCGGATAAGGGAGTATTAACTCGTCGGAGTTAAGAGAGAGAGAGAAAAGGGAGAATAATGGCCGCGATCAATTCCAGCCATTAAGGGGCGCGGAGAGGCAGCCGGGCGTTTAAGGCCGGTGGGCACGGTGGGGAGTAACGGCAGCGGATCCCGGCGCGGAAGGCCCGTGGCGCGAGATCCGCGCGGGACGGAGGCCGGAGATGGCGCCGGGCAGGGCGGCCTGAGGTTGAAGACGACCTGACAGGTGGGCCCCACCTGTCAGGGTCGCGAGGAGAAGGGGGACACGAAATGGACTTATTTGAGGGCGAGAAAGGTTGGCGGGCCGTGTCCTTCGTCGGCCCGCGGGAGGAGAAAAGGAGGGCGCACGCGCGGAAAGAACGGGCCGTCGGCCACTGTGAGGAGAGGAGAGAGAGGGCGCGCGTGCGGGGAGAGATGGGCCATTGGCTCGGGCTGGCGTCCCACGCTGATTTTTTGGCGGAAAAGGACGGGAGGAGAGAGAAAAAGAAAACCCGGGATTTATTAATTCTGATTTTGATTTTAATTGCTTCAAAATTATTTCTAGTGCTATGAAAATTTCACTAAAAATCATGTTAGCGGATTTTGACATGTAGAATTTAAGAAAAATCCTACCATGCCATTTCCATTTAGAATTTGGCTTTTAAAAATTATTTGTTCTCTCCGGTTAATTCCAACGATTTTTCTTTTACGATTTTTGTTGGGATTTTTTAAAGGGGAAAACACCTCAGGGTGTTACACTGTGCGCTTTCATTCCAGTGACTCTTTGAACTCAACGCTCAGATGGTGGCGGGAGATCCCACATAAGAATGACTCTCATGCCACTCTTGAACATACCGACTCTTGACTAACTTTTCTAGCAGGTACAACTGCTGGCATGACTATTCCACTTCTGTTCTGACTTCAGTGCCATCCGTCTGAACATGCTGATATTCTTTTTCTCGGAACAAACATTGATCACATGGTATAACATTTCACTTCTTCGCCGAGCCTTTACCGACTCTCCCGGGTTGATAGACTATGAGTCCTACAGTTGCTTTCCCCACAACACCAAAATCTGTACGTCTACTGAAAACTGCCTTTGATGCTGCCAAGAGTTTCTGTTCTCTGACCAAAACAAGCTCACTTTCAAACCTTGAGTAGAACTAATTCACAAGGAATGATTCTTTTATCGCATGATCTGCGGACTGTATTGTATGGTTAGACCCCTTCATTCGTTTATTCCCGGCAGAGGTAATGAAACCATTCTGTTGTCATCTTTCTAGGAAACGCCGAGATGCTTTTCGAGAACTGAAACGGTTACCTTGAACTAAGGATAACCATCCTTGATCCATATGCACTGGTAGGGTGCAGTTGCACTTGCGAGTCTCTGGAGAACCTCCATAATTAAAAGTATGAATATTCCTCCCATGTTGTTATTGCCACATTTTCCATCGTTCTTCTCATTCTCTTGAGATGCCACTTATATGGTTCTTCCAAGAGGTCTTATATTGTTGGGTGTTAACACGGTCTAATCGCTCTTCAGTTGTGGGTTAACCTTTTCCTTTCTATGTTGAGGGTCATGCTTTCAAGCTCGTCAAAACTGCAATGAGTCAAGGAATAGAAACTCTAGGTTTCTCATGACACTGACAGATACACGAGTCAAAAACTCCTTTTGAGTGAGTGAGATGGTTTATGTGCAACGGAAAGACTGCCCGAGGCATACTTTATTCAACATTCTTCTTCTATTACATAACAGCCATGAGACTTCTATACAATGGGAAGTACTTGAAGATCAGACTCATAATGGGAAGTACTTGAAGATCAGACTCATAAACTACTACTTGTCCTTATAAACAGAAGTGTTGACCAAAACAACATTACTTCGACGGTTGGCCTTTCATGAAGAAGCACCTTTGCTCTAAGTAGTTGAAGTAGTAGGCTCAGCCTTCTTGTTGACATTGTTTCTCTTTCATGACTGCTTACTAGACCTCTGAGTTGGAGCAATGCGGGGTGCTTCTCTGGTTTTAACGGTAGCTTTGTGGCCTGGTGCTGGCAACAACTCTTGCAGGTTCTGCTGAAGGGGTGTGCCATTTTCTTGCAGTTGAGTCGGGTTGTTGTTCTCCTGGCATTGCTTGCCCTGCTGGTGCTGGTTCTGAAGCTCGAGAGTGGTTGGTGGTACAATAGAACCTTTATGGGTGCCCTTGATGATAACTCGCTGCGGTGGAGGTTGCACGAACAGGCGACGATTGGTAACCTTTGCCTTTCTGGTGCCTTTTGGCTGAATTGGACCATGTTGAGCTGGTGCTAGGACAGCTGGTGATGTAAAGGAGTTGCAGACGATACCGGGTGCCTTGAGGACATTGATGCCTAGGCATTGGACAACCATCAATCAAGTGATCTGGTTTCCCACAGTTGAAACAACAATGGGCTTCTTCTGCCACTCTCGAAAGTGAACATTTATCGGAATAGTGCCCTGGCTCGAGATAGTTGAAGCAAATCAGACCTGATTTATCATGGCGTGCACTCTTCTGGGCATGCAGGCTCGCTGCTGAAACTGAAAGGTGCACTGGCGCACGAGCCTCGTTTTCCACACCTCTGTTACCACTGGTGGTCTCCATAGGGGTTGGAGCTGGTTGACGGTCGGGAGCATCGTTACCATTATTAGTGCCAAGCAAGAGTTGACCTACAGACCATCGTGATATCCTTTTGTCTTCCTTGTCCTCTGCTAGGACCCAATTCAGTTGGCAGTCCTTAGGCACGTGATCTGTTCCCTCACACAGAAAACACGTAATCTTACTCATGGGGCATTCTTCTGGCATGTGGGCGTCTTCACCACAGGGGCAGGTGTGAGTGCACATGCTCGTAGTGTGTCCCATTTCTCCACAACGAGTACATGCTTTTTTTTAAGCTCCATTTATTTTTCACTAATTCCTTCAAAGATCGCTTTATCATCGTCAGAGGATACTTCTTCCGATTCATCACCTTCTGGCTTGGGTGTACCATAAAGCCTGAGGTGTTGGGTTAGCTGACGTGCACCACGGAAGGAACTCTTTCTTAGGCGTCAGGGAATCTTCTCAACATCTTCAGGGGTAAATTCTGTGCTGGTGATGATCATCTTACTGGTACATCCCATATTCCATTCTGGTGTCTTTCTTTTCTTAGGGTTGAATTGTGGCGTACCAAAATTCTTGCTGATGGGTTGTTTGGAATCTTGCTTCCTTCTTGGGCACTGCATCTCATCTTTGGCTGGTGTCCTGACGTATGTGTCTCGTGAACTGTTCCTTGCATTACGACCTTGCTCATTGTTACCATAGTCGGTGGCATGCGTTTCCTTCCAGCCTGATGGCGGGGTTGGTGTCATCACCTTTTGCGAACTTGACGGCATACTGGCAGGAGTGACAGGTGCTTGCATCAGAGTCAACTGGCCTTGATCTTGATATAAACTCTGAACTTGCATCTGGGCTTGCATCTGTTGCTGCTCATACTGTCATTGCATCTGCTACATCATCATGGCCATTAGCTGCGTGTGATTGGCCACCACTTGGGCTAGAGTCAGATCCTCAGGGAGTGGAGGTGGAATGCTCATGGTATTGCTCTGAGTTGACCCATGGGACTGCTAGTGTCCTGAACCACTGACACTACCTCTGACTCTGCTCATCTGCTGCAGAAGGAGAAAGGAGAGGACAACGAAGGGGGTTAAACTAAAGGCGAGACCTTAATCCGCTTGACTAATGATCTGATGTGGGTGTACTTTTACTCTTCAAGTTGATTAAGCAAACAACCTAGTATGGTCACATCCCCACCACTGATGTGAACCATACACCTGCACAGAGCAACCAATCACACGATCTAACAGCTAACGACTCTACTCTTCGGGGAAGGATTGGGTTTGGTCAAAATCCGGGAGGGCTTCACTTGAACCTCGAGAAGTGTGGACTCAGGACTACTTGGCTCGACTTTCTTGCTTGAAGCTTCAGCTGGCGCTCCAGGCTTAACAACTAGAGAGTTGGAGGGAAAGGGGAGAAATTTGACAAACTGTTTCGCAAAGAGCTCCGGAGGGAGGGAAGAGACATTTTCGCAGATAAGGTTTTCCGAAAACTTTTCCTTAGGGTTTAACCATAAGGCTCAATCTACAGTCAACCTGGCTTTGCTACCAACTTGTCACGCCCAGAACTTTAGCCAAATTTCTAGACTATTTTGTGTATTAAATCCCTGTCCAGGAATCAGCGAGGGTACACAAAATGACAAATCAATAAACAGATCCAAACAAAAAATAAAGCGTAAAATACTTACAGAAAAGGCACTTAGTCAGTTAGTCCTCACACCCGAAAGAAAGCAGCAGCAGCGGAAAAAGACGATCCTAGCGGGGCTTCAGCTCCACTCCACAGGCAAACTCAACTGGGGTCAGAGCCTTGGTCTTCTAACTCCATCTTCAACTCAGAAGCACTACACTTCTGGGAAAAGGGCGGCCGCATCGGACGGCAAGGCATGCGCGTGGGATCTGGCGGCCCAAATCCGCCCGATCCGAAAGATCGGACGACGCGGACGGCGGCTAGGGTTAGGGTTTGGGTGGCGGCGGCGGCCGGACGGATGGCTGACACGTGGCGGCCATCGGTGGGCGGTGGTCGGATGGGATGGCGGTGGCTTGGGCGAGTTCGGACGGCTTGGATGCGTCCGATCCGCCCGATCGAACGACACGGGTGAGGCGGTGGCTAGGGTTAGGGCGCGACGGCGGCGGCTCAAGCTCGCTCGCCGGCCATGGCCGCACGGTGGTCGGCCGGCTCGCCGGCGGCGCGGACAGCGCGGCAAGCAGTGTGTGCATGGCGGTGGCTCGGGACGGCCTCGGGATGGCACGGGAAGGCTAAGACGCGCACGGACAAAAGAAGGGAAAGGGTGGCGTGCTCACCGGAGATGAAGGAGACGGCGGCGGCCGATGGCGGCGAGATTTGGGCGTCGGCAATCTAGGGTTTGGAGTGAGGCGGCGCAAACGGAAAAGAGCGGCGAATTTTACAGAGGCGATTGGAGTCCGGATTAGGCACGGATGGGCCGTGAAATCCTCGCTGCTGCTACCGACTCGGAGAGAGAGAGAGAAAAGCGGCGATGGCGGTTTGGATGGGGTGGCGGTCATTGCGGGATGTGGGAAGGCGGTGCGGCGGAGCGCACTCGGGCTTGACGTGGCACAAGCACGCGTGAAAGGGTAGGCTGCGGCGGCGCGCATGGCACGGCGGCGGTACGAGCCGTCGGGCGCGAGGAGGGCGGCCTCGACAGGTTGGGCCCCACCTGTCGGTGGCCGCGGTGCGAGGAGGTCGCGCGGACTTCGCGCGCTTGAGCGGCCGGCTCGGCTTGGGCCGAAAGAGGAATGGGCCTGCGGGAAAAAACAGCGGGAACCGTACGGCCCAAATAGGAAAATTGAGGAAAATTAGGAAAATAGAAAAGGAACTTAATTTAATTGCTGGTTAATTATTTAATTGATTAAAAATAATTTCAGTGCTCTTAAAATTCTCGTAAAAATCCTGTTAGTATATTTTGACACGTAGAATTAAAAAAAATCCTACCATGTCATTTCCATTTATTAATTGCATTTTAAAATTACTTGTTGGCTCCCAATTAATTCCAGAAATTCTGATTATTTCATGGTAAATTATTTAAATGATTTAGGTCAAAACTCGGGGTGCGACATGCCCGCGCCTCCCTTCTCCACTCCTTGGTCGGCCAAAGACCGCGCCCAGCAAGGCCGCCCACATTGCTCCCTGGGGACGTTGATAGGTGGGACCACCAGTCAGCTTCGTCCTGGACGTTTGGTGTCATAGCCGGATTTTCGTTCGGGATTAAAAATCATTTAATAAATCATTTCCTAGAAAATAAATAAAATAAAAAGCATTGTAATCAAGTGAAACTATTAAGGAAATCAAAATTTCCTTTAAAAATCATGGCTGCAAATATTTTTGGAATATTCTCCATTCCCTAAGTACTCTCGAAATTTTTCGTGAAATTTTGGAGCTCGAAATAATTTTAATAAAACAAAGAACAATTCAATAATTATTTAAATAAATAAATTAATCTTTAAATGAGCTGGAGATATTTTTATTAAATAATTTGGATGCTCATCTATTTTTAGGAATTTTCATGGAATTATTTGAGCATTGAAAGTATTTATAGAAAATCAAAGATCCTTTATGGATTAATTTAAATGAAAAACAAATTTGAATCCCTTCTTTTTCTTGGGCCGTCGTTGGCCCAATCCTGTGAAAAGTATGCATTGCTTCCCTGCGGCCCTCCTTTATCTCTCTCTCCTCGGTCCGAAAGTCGGCCCGTTCCCCTTCTCCCATGTGCAAAAGTCCACCTTGCCACCCCCGTCTCCGAGCCACTGACGTGCGGGCCCCGCCCGTCAGCCTCTGCCCTCTCTCCCCGCTCACCGACAGGTGGGCCCCACCCGTCGGGGTTGTCCCCAACCTCCCGCCACGCCATTGCCGCCGTCGTTCTCGCGCCGCGTCGCCGCCATATCCTAGCCGGGCCCACGCCCCGCGTTCGCGCCGTACCTCCGCAACCGATCGCCGCCACTTTTCCCGCTCGTGTCGCGCCCGCTCAACCGGCCGACGCTGATTTCCCGCCGCCGCCAAAACCGACGTCGGCCGAACCACCCCGCCGCATTTTTCGGCCACTCCCGACCACCTCGCCTCCTCCCGAGGCCCTTATAATGTTCCACTCGCACCCCCGCCGGTTTTCCCTCATTCTCCCGCTCCTGCCGCGCTCCCCATCCTCCTCCCCACGCGAACCCGAGCGCCGCCGCTCACCGGCCATGTCCGGCGACGCTTTACGGCCGCCCTGGCCGTCGCCCGAGCCACCACCGCCTCCGCAATCGCCGCACCGAGGGCAACCCCGGCCGCCTTTTGCCCGCCTCCGAGCACCGCCGCGATGCCACTCGCGCCGTCGACCCGAAGCCGCTACCGCCTTCCTTAGTTTCGACCGCCAAATCTGCGCCACCGCTGCCCGCCGCTCCAACCCGCCGCTGCCGCGTTCGCCTCTTCCCCTCTTGGAGCACGTCGGCAACCTCTTCCCCTATAAATTCCGCTGTCGCATTGCGCCATCACCGTCTTGTTCTTCACCTCCGGTCGTCGGTAACGCCGCGAGCCTCTCTCCTTTGTTTTCCGCTTTATTCCCATTCGGTTCTATGGTTGCCACACCTCGCATTCATGCGCGTGTGCACGCGTGTTATCCTCCCGCCGCTAGAGCCCGCCCGCCGTTCATTCCCGTCATCGGCGCCGCCAGCTTCGCCGCCGTGCGCGCACCGTCTCCGCTCACACGGCCGTGCCCGTGCCGTCCCACCAAGCGCCACGTCATGTCGCACGCACGTGCGCTGCCCGCCGCTCCTCCGCCGCCCGCCGGAGACCTCCCGGTCCCGTGCAAGCCTCGCCGCCGGCGCGAGAGCTCGCGCCCCTTCCCGGTTGTGGGATCCATCCGTCGGATGGATCCGAGCCGTCCGATCCGAGCCGGGCCGCCGCGCCCCCTGGTCGCCACGTGGCGCTCACCTCCCTAGGGCTGGTGGACAAGGTCCGCCGTGCACCCGGCCCCCTTAAACGGCTGCCACATGGGTCCCACCTTGGTGGACTCACCCGTGGTGGACGAAGCCATTTTTCCCGTGCGCACCCTCCGCCGGCGTCGCCTAACGTCGCCGATGCCCCTTTTCCTTGTAAATTTAAATAAATATTGCGCAATAAATCGTTTTAATTTTCAAAATTCATTTAAATGGTCCAAAACATCTAAAATCCATATCTAATTCATACGAACTCCAAATTGGGCCATTCGAATTGCAAAATTCACCTATAATTGAGCTCTACATGTTTGTTTACTCTTCATGTAATGTTATTTGATTTTTATTAGGGTTTTTCCTCTTTTTGCGTGCCAGCGTGTAGGTTCCGCCGTTTTCGGAGTTCGCGCTCGCGAAGAAGAGAGCCCAGAAGTTTGCTTGAAGACGCAAGGCAAGTCACACTTCCCTTGAAGCAAGAATGGGTAACTGCTTGACTCGTAGTATAGCTTTCCTCTAGCCGACGTACCTAGTGAGGGTGGGTGTGATGGAGTTAGGTCGGCTCCGGTTTTACGGGTTGATCGGCTTACGGATTCACCGTGGCACGCGGGGGGCTGCCCATTACCCTTAGGGGAGTGGGGGCGAAACCTTGGTGTGGTATCGCTTGGTTAGGGAGAGTTATGCGAAAGGTCTTCTCACGATTTTCCCCTTTGCAGTATCATGGTGGTATTTCGGGGCATGATAACATGTGTGGAATCATGTCTTGTGGGTAAAGTTGTGCACCTCTGATCAGAGTAAAACTATTCGAATAGCCGTGCCCGCGGTTAGGGGCGATCGACCAGATTCACTATGATTAGTCTCACTATTGAATAAATTGATTTAATGGAACTGGTTTAGTTCGGGTGGAATGGTTGGGCCTGTTCAACGTGGGGATAACGTTGTTCGTGGAAGATTAATATTGCCTTAAATACTCAACTATTTTACTGTTTTTAAATAATTAAATGTTTGTAAATCGCATTTATGCAAAATAGCCCCAAGCCACTCTTGTCTCCCCTTGCACGTCTGCATTTCTCGGTGTGGCTTGTTGAGTACGGTGGTTGTACTCAGTCTTGCCATTTTTCACCCTTTCAGAAGTGTAGTGCTTCTGAGTTGAAGATGGAGTTAGAAGACCAAGGCTCAGACCCCAGTTGAGTTTGCCTGTGGAGTGGAGCTGAAGCCCCGTTAGTGTCCTCTTTCTTTTCCGCTGCAGTTTTTGGGTGTGAGGATTAAGAGCCTCTTCAGTAAGTATTTTATTTTACGCTTTTCTTTATGTTTGGATCTGTGTATTAATTTGTCATTTTATGTACCCTGGTTGATTCCTGGACAGGGATTTAATACATAAAGTAGTCACGAAATTTTGCTAAATTTTTGGGCGTGACAAGTTGGTATCAGAGCCATCTCGACTGTAGGTTGAGCCAAATGGTCAAACCCTAAGGACGAGTTTGCGAAAACCTTATTTGCGAAAATATCTCTTATACCCCTTTGGAGTCTCTACAAAATAATTTGTCAAATTTCTCTCCTTCCCCTCCGCCTCTCTTAGCAAAACTGAGGACAAACCAGCTTCTCGTCAACCGGTGGAAGTTAAGTCAAGCTCCAAGTTTCAAGCAAGAAGATCAAGCCAAGCAGCCCGAGTTAGCGCTTCCCGTGGATCAAGCGAAATTTCCCGAAGCTTCCTTAGAACCCAATTTTTCCCAGAAGAGTAGCATTGGTAGTTCCTAGGCCGGCTGTTGTTTGCTGTGTACAGGTGTATGGCTCACATCAGTGGTGGGGATGTGACCATACTAGGTTGCTTGCTTAATCAACCTGAACAGTAAAAGTTCATCCACATCAGATCAGTTGTAAGCGGCATAAGGTCTCGTCTTTAGTTTAACTTCTCCCTGTTTCCCTCTTTTCTCCTTCCGACAGATGGGTAAAGCGATTTAGTCCCGGTTGGTGGCTCTAACCGGGACTAAAGTTTTTTTATTATTTTTTTAACTTGTCCTTTCACAGATCGCTACCCATATATATCACAAACGATAAAATCAAACATCACCAAACATATCACAAAACATACCATAGATTAAATAAATATTCAAATCACATATCAAATACAACAATAAAATCACAAAATACAGATCAAATACAACATGTATAACTCACAAATTAAAATCCCATCTCATCAAACATCAAAAACATCAAAAAGAACAAAAAAATCAGATCTCGAACAGGCCGCCGCACGCCACGGCCGGCACCGCGCCGCTCGGCCGACGCCGCCCGGCCGCCCGTCGCCCGCTAGGGCAGCCACCGCCGCACCCGCTCGCGCCGGGCCGCGCCCGACCCCGCTCGCGCGGGGTCTCCATCGCCGCGCCCACGCACGGAGCCACCGCCCGCGCCCGCGCCCGGCCGCGCGCCCCGCCCGCGCCCGGGCTGCCGCGCGCGCGGCGCGCCGCGCGCGGCCACCGCCACCGCCCGCGCCGGCCGCCACCCCCCTCCGCCCACACGCAAGGCCTCCGCCGCGCCCGCGCCACGCCGGCCATCGCCCCGCCCGCCCCGCCCGCGCGCGGCCATCACCGTCGCCGCCACCGAACAGCCGGGGAGGGAGATCTCGAAAGGGAGAGATGGAGAGGGAGAGAGAGATCCGGAGAGGAAGGAGAAGATAAGGGAGAGATGGAGAGGGAGAGAGATCTGGAGAGGAAGGAGAAGAAGAGGAGAAGATAAGGGAGAGAAGAAGTGGAGAAGAAGCTAAGTGCGCAGGAGAGAGGGAGCTAGGCGCATGCACTTATTGTTGTTTGCGCATGGGATACGAGAAAATAAAGATTTTTTTTGTCCCGGTTAAGGTAAAGAATCGGGACTAAAGATCCCTCGCGCCCTTTAGTCCCGGTTGAGTATTACTAACCGGGACAAAAATAGCCTCTTTAGTCCCGCTGATGTTACCAATCGGACTAAAGATGCCCGGCGCTCCGACGTACTCCGACAACATTTGAACCGGGACTAGAGGTGATCTTTAGTCTCGGTTCGTGACACGAACCGGGACTAATGTTTTTAGAAATCCATAGACTTTTTAAACCGGAACTAGAGATGATCTTTAGTCTCGGTGCAACTCAAACCGGAACTGCTGTGGTTTTTTGTCACTTCAACCAATGATGATTTTTCCAGTAGTATATGTAAACTTTGCGCCGTGTTGTGCGCTAGAAATCAACACGCAATCGTCGTACCGTCGACGTTCTCCCAAGCGCCTCTGATTTTCACACACTCTTTGCACGCTTATATTATTAGCTAGTTAAATTCATTTGCTCTTCATTTATTACAGCCTTCTCCCATATCCCGGCCTCACAGAAGCTGGGAGCTGTGTCATGGCAACGAAAACCACCTAAACCAATGGACTATGTACGCTTCCGTCTAGCTAATTAGCAAGCCTGTTTTATCTATGTTTACCTATTTATACCCTCTAATGTTTACCAGTCTCGCGATGTACCCCGTTGGCATCACTATTTTTATTAAATAAAGTTTAAATCCAGCTGGTTTGCTTCATGACGAATGTTTCGTCTATACGCGCACGCCTGATATTGCCAGGCCTAGCTCTTGCTTTACTGCGCGTTGACTAACCGTTCTTATACAACAGGTTTTATATTAACTAAAGATGTGCTCCGTTACAACGTTGCGTGGTGTGCCGTCACGCAGCACGCTACATCTCTGCATCCCTAACTACGGAGCTTATCTTCATCATTCTCTCTCGTCTCTCCAACACATAGGAGTACTGTTTGATTAAAGGACTAAAGTATTTTAGTTCGTGTCACATCGATATTTAAACATTAATTTGAAAGGATTAAATATAAATTAATTATAAAAATAATTACATAATCGGTGGTTAATTTGCGAGATGAATTCATTAAACCTAATTAATCCATAATTAGCAAATGTTTACTATAGCATCACATCGTCAAATCATGACATAATTAGATTCGTTAGATTCGTTTCGCGAATTAACCACCGGTTATGAATGGGTTTTGTAAAAGTCTATATTTAATACTTCAATAGCATCTAAACATTCGATGTGACAGAGACTAAATTTTAGTCCCGGAACCAAACAGTCACATATAACAATTTTTAAACTTTAAATAACCTTTTCGCATAAACTACTTATTTGATTTATTATATTATTATAATATTTATTATAATTAAATCTTTACAACAAAATGTCACATGATTATAATAATGTAAATGTTTCACGCTATTAAAATATGATGTTTCATTTATAAAAAGTAACTGATCCAACTAGAATTCGGTTTGTTAGAATAGGTACCGAATATACTAGTTCTATTTTGGTTACAGTTGGACTTGGAGCTAATAGAGTTAGAGTCAGACTGCCATAGACCATAATATAACCATGACGACTACAATGTAACGTATACACGTAGGGATATGATGATGGCATGTGATGGCATGATCATAGACTCGTAGCGGCTAAGTGTTATATTGATTGGGGATGAGCGCCCATAATCAGAGCCTCAGAGATGTAGGTTTCGGCTAAACTTCGTTAACAAATATCGTGTATTTCTATGTCATCGTCTGGTATATATTAGGTGATCAATGACTGAAATGATCGAAAATGTTAGTTGTCGATTCGCTATATGGACTAACTTTTGTAACACGGCTATGTTACACATTTTAAGTTTTTGTGTTGCAATGAATAATTTTTAAATGTTACACATGGTATTATTTGAATGTTTATGTTTTACGTATAATATAAAAATATTTTAATTAGAAATATAATCATACATATATTTTTGGTCAAAAATAAAAAAATAAAGTAATGTGTAATCTTGTTTGAAAGATTTAATTACAATAAATATTTAATGCAATTGGATCCTAGATCATAGAAAATCATTTTGAAGGTTGCAAAAAATATTCCGAGAAGACATGCATGCAACAGAGAAGGGCGACGTACCAACAATCCAACATGCTGTATATGTGTAGGCAAAGCATGCAGTATATGTCGAAATTAGTGGTTCAGCATGTGGAGAGAGATGTCCAATTTTTCTAAAAAACATTGGCCGCCCAATTTGTAGTGGTTTCGGGTGGTCTTCCCAGTTCCCTATCCACTGTGGTGTCAGATTTGTGTATTTCTTTTTCTTTTGAGCTAAAGATGTAAACGGTGTTGTTTGAATTTGCTTCATGTCATATCGAATATTTGGATATCAATTTAAAAAATTAAAGGTGAACTAATTATAAAAATAATTATAAAATTGGTGGTTAATTTGCGAGACGAATCTATTAAGCCTAATTAATCCACTATTAGCAAATGTTTACTGTAGCATCACATCGTCAAATCATGACGTAATTAGGCTCATTAGATCCGTATTATGAATTAGCCTTCGATTATGAATTAGTTTTATAAATAGTTTATATTTAATACTTCAAAATAAAGATCTAAATATTTGATATGACATGAACTACCCCGAAACAAAAAGGGTCTATGTCTTGTGTTTTGAGATTATGTTTGTATCCTAGTTGACAATTCGATACAATCTGAACTTTTTTATTTTAAATTTTATTTATTAAAATATGTCAAAAATTGATTTAAAAATCTAGAAAACTAATCGCCTTTCGTTCTTTTTTCGTTCTTTGAGATAGCGATTTTTAAAATTACCTCCCGAGAGTGATTTATCCAACATGGTAGACTGTTGTGGGCCCTCGCCACTACTAACTTCTAACCCTTGCGCAACATCGAAAAAATGTTGTAATAGGTCCAATTTGGTTACAAAAGGTAGATGTTGCAACCAAAACGCGTTCGTTGCCAATGGTTGCAAAAGTCACGTTGCAATAAGGTATTGCAACCTTTGCTAGTTTGGTGTTGCAAGCGTTGAGTTTTCTTGCAACCATAGGTAATTGTTGCCAAGCATGACAATAGGATGTTGATGGCAACAAAAGCACTTGTCACATCTGTCTTCGTAGCAAAAGGTGATACATGCAACGATCAATAGCATTGCAATAGAGATAATTTGCCACATAATTTAGTTTGTTGCGAGAGATTATATGTTATTACCACCATCGTTGTACCGTGGTAATATTATCTTTTGCCACGCAAGTTTAGTCCTTGCAAGATACTATATGTTATTGCCATGGCAACCATGTCGTTGTAATAGTATCATTTGCCATGTAATTTTATTCATTGCCACACATCGTATTACCACGCAAGTGAGTTTTTTTGCCGTATATCATATTGCTAGGAATAGTAACTCATTACCATAGTTGGCATTGCAATGCTAGTACCATTTGATATGGGGTTTAATAAATCATTATTAAAAAAACAAGAGACATAACAAAAGCGTTTGCACTCACATATATGAATTATAACCAATGATTTAATAAGTTAACAAAGCATTGAAATAATCATAAACGAGTGTACAGTTCAATCATAGTTTCACAACTGTTTAGAACTTGAAGCACTACAAGACTTTCTAGCATCACTGCAGCACCTTGAGGTTTTTCTAGCATCAACATGTCATCACCTCGGCTATTTCCTCGTTTGATGATGAGCCTTCCACTCAAACCTTGTCCATCTAATTACCAAAAGAATAAGATTGGGATATTAAAAATATATTAGGTTTACTTCGTCATGCACAAAACGTAAATACATTTATATAGAACATAGTTTTATTTAAGCAATAATAGAATTAATCAAAACTATGTAGGATGTGTTGTAAAATTAATTAAGCAAAAGTAGAGCTAAAAATAAAGAAATGTTATACGCACAGCCATTTTGCTATCAAAATATATATCTTAATTTGTAAGACAGCAGTAGTAGAGTTAAGTAGTAGAGTTGCTTATAAAAATCATAACTAGAGTTGTAGATAATGAAAAATTATATTGTTTAACAATACGGAAAACTCATAAAATTCTCTACATCTTTCTAGTTATCTGTATAAAATTCTATACATCTTTCTCTACATTCTTTAACAATATGAAAAGCTCATAAAATTTTACGAGCCCACGTTTACCTGCTCCTATATGGACGAGAGAACCCACGTTCGTCTTCTACTTCAAGGGTGGCTTCAACATATCGATGTGCGCCCAAGACGACAGCATCTGTCACGCCCAGAAATTCAGACCCGAATTTCCAAAGCTATATGTGTATTAAAATCCCTGTCCAGGACCAGCCAGGGTACACATATGACAATTGTTGATATTACAGTTCCACGTCTGAGAAACAATGCAAAAAGATTACAAAAGAGCAGCAGAAAAAGAAAAAGGGCCTAAGCCTAAGCTTGACGATGGCCACGCGGCTTCGACCGTTCCACGTGCGCTTCCAGTGCGGACAAAGCCTACTCCACTTCATCTTCGTCTTCAACCTCGGCTCAGTTCGTGAAGAAGCAAGGATGAGTACTTCCACGTACTCAACAAGTCACACCGGAAGAGGAGAAGAATGAATGCAGGGGAGACAAAGGTCTGGCTAAGGTTTGCTTTTGTGCAAACGGCAGGAGTTTTTCCAAACAATACGAATTTGAACAAAGCCAAAACAACAAAAATAAGTAAGTAAAGCATTTTTACTCCAACACCGTCCAACGTTATCCCCACGTTGTGACAGCCCAAACCATCCACCTATACTAGTCATGTTCCAAAACTTAGGGTGTAAAAGTGTGAGACTAATCACGAAGAGCTCGGTCGATCGCCCCATCACCGCGGCACGACTATTCGAATAGATTTACTCGATCGAGGTGTACAACCGTACCCACAAGACACAGCCCCCACAACACGGTTTCTCATGCGCCGAATACCACCGAAGGGTTACGCGGAAGCTACGCTAGCCGAAAACAAAAATTTTCTACCGCGCAAACCAGGAACACTTGCAAGTAAGGGCCGATAGATCGTTACCGATTGGAGTAGAGTGCAAAAATAGCCAATCGTGGCAATCCGATCCGGAAGTGTAGCCGATTCCCGGAGACGCCGATTCGCCAATCAGCCGATTCGAGTCGTCCGGCCGCGTTCTCACGCCTCGCTCCGATGCGCCCGACCGCAGCGATTCCACCACGCCGATCGCTCCGATTGCGGCCGATCCGAAGCCGATCAACGCGCGCAACGTAGCGCGCCTCTACCGGTATCCACACGTCCGGGGACAACGCCGAACACCCGTGTGCTAGCACGCGATGCAAGCCTAGGGTTTGGCTCGAAAGTGGGGAGGGTTTCCGTGGAGATTGATCTCGGCGACTTCGTTGCACGCGATGCAATTGACGTGTCGTAGCTCTCCACCCCTCCCTCCTTTATATAGAGTTGGCCGACGGGACTAGTGGCCGATTAGGACTCTATTTTGAATCGGATCTCATCCGTATCTCATAGAGTTGGCCGCCCATACGTCGTAAGCCCATAGGACTCTATCCGATCGGATCCCTATCCGATCGAGCCGTATCCGAGTCCAACTCGAATATCTATTCTATCCCCTTAAGCGTGCGACCCGTAGGTTCAGGTATACTCGGTTTCGGCTATAGTCTAACTTGGCCGATCGTCGGCTCGAGTCCAACTCAGCCGACCCGTCAACAGCGGCGCCTAGCAGCACATATTGACACCATAGTATACAAGAATAATATCGGCTCAAACCTATAATGTGTACACAAATCCCTTTGCCTCATGATACCGTTAAGCTATAGGCAAGATGTGTGCCATCCCTTCAATAGCTTAACCATTCACTCGAACCGTATTGGATTATCTGTCTATTGATTGACTCCTCAATCAACTTAGCATGGCCATGCATTTCCATAATCCATTACCTCGAGGGGCCCAGATATCTCTCCAAAGGAGGGCAAATTCCATCTTGATCACTCACATCCCACTCCATGTTTCATAGCAAACCCGAAAACTACCTTTATAACTACCCGATTACGGAATAGCGTTTGGTAGTCCCAAAGTAGGCTACTACACATGTTGGAATCCATGGTGATCTCAGGTCTAAGGACTTTGTACCAACACTACCCGAGACCAACTAATGGCACATTAATTCCCGTAGTGTCTCATGGTGGGTCTATCCAACAATGTGTTCTCCAACATATATGTCCATGTTTATTGATTTGGTATCTCCATACCCATGATCTATGAGACATGATCATCAATCAATAAACATGCCGATCTTAGAATCATATTTGTTCCAACAATATGACATATGATTAGGGATCGTTTAGAAATAGATTCATACATAAAGAGTCTCATAAATAAGTCACGTACTTATTGATCAATACAAGATGTCTATTTCATGGAACTGAATAACACTTTATTCATAAATACATAAACATTGACGTGATATCCAACATCTCCATGTTGCCTCTAGGGCATATCACTAACAATCTCCCACTTGCACTAGAGTCAATCATGTAAGTATCTAATACCCATTGCTCTTGTGTGCGCCTCATGCTTCAGTGAGGGAGAGGTTTTGTCGCGGATCGGCTATGTTGAGATCCGTGTGCACCTTGCATATCTTGACATCACCTCTGTCCACTATCTCGCGGATGAGATGATATCGCCGAAGTATGTGTTTGGACTTCGATGTGACCTCGGCTCCTTGGCTTGCGCAATGGCTCCACTATTATCACAATAGAGAGACATTGGACCGTCGTACTAGTCATCACACCAAGCTCGAAACGAATTTCTTGATCCAAACAGCCTCCTTTGCAGCTTCGAAGCAAAGAATGTACTCGGCCTCCGTTGTAGAATCAGCAACGGTATCCCGCTTGAAACTCTTCCAGTGACGCGCGCTCCGTTCGGCGAACACGAACCAGATTGTGATCTATAATCATCCTTGTCCGTTTGGAAGCTAGCATCGGTGTAACCACTTACAACGAGCTCTTTTTCACCTCCATAGACTAGGAACATATCCTTAGTTCTTCTCAAGTACTTAAGGATATTCTTTACTGGCGATCCAGTGACCTTCACTGGATCGCGATCTGCTCGTAGCACTCAAAGCGTACGAGACATCCGGGCGTGTACATAGCATGGCATACATGATGGATCCAATTGCCGAGGCATATGGAACCATACCCATCTTATTCCGCTCATCATGTGTCCGAGGACACCGATTCTTGCTAAGATTAATGCCATGTGACATGGGCAAGAAACCTTTCTTGGAATCATGCATGTTGAACCTTTTCAACACCTTGTCAATGTATGTACTTTGGCTTAATCCAATTAGCCTCTTGGATCTATCTCTATAGATCCGAATGCCCAATATGTATGCTGCCTCCCTAAGTCTTTCATGGAAAAACTATTTTTCAAAGAAGACTTGACGGATTCTAGCATAGGGATATCATTTCCAATCGAATATGTCATCCACATATAAGATTAGAAATACAATTGCACTCCCACCGACCTTTTTGTAAACACAGGCCTCTTCTTCGTTTTTGATGAAACCAAACCCTTTGATTACTTCATCAAAACGAATATTCCAACTCCGAGATGCTTGCTTCAATCCATAAATGGATTTCGTAGCTTGCATATCTTTCGAGCGATTCCGGATCGACAAAACCCCGAGGTTGTATCATGTATACATCCTCGCTTAGGTTTCCATTTAGGAAAGCCGTTTTGACATCCATCTCGCCATATCTCATAATCGAAATATGCAGCAATCGCTAGGATAATCCGAATAGATTTAAGCATTGCGACGGGCGAGAAGGTTTCATCATAATCAACTCCTTGAATCTGTTTAAAACCTTTCGCCACCAATCGCGCCTTATAGATGTGAACATTTCCATCCATATCAGCCTTTTCTTAAAAACCCATTTACACTCAATGGTTTTGACACCATCAGTGGATCAACCAAGTTCCAAACTTGATTGTCGTACATGGATTCTATTTCGGATTTCATGGCTCCAAGCCACTTGTTGGAATCGGGTCCCACCATCGCTTCCTCATAGGTCTTAGGTTCATCGTTGTCCAACAACAATATATCACGTTGTTCCGCACTGTGTACTGTCGGGCGCACGACGTGATCTTTCGCACTCCGTGGGGCTGGTGTATCTACAACCGATGGCGCAACACTTTGTTCCTCCCGTTGTGGTTCGTGGTCGCTGAAACGTTTTCGGTGTTTCTTGAACTTCTTCAAGATGCACCCTGCTCCCACTAACCCTTCTTGAAAGAAACTCTTTCTCCAAGAAGACACCATGGCGGACGACAAACACTTTGCCTTGTTCCCGATTATAAAAGTAATATCCCTTAGTTTCCTTAGGATATCCCACAAAGAAGCACTTGTCGATTTGGGTGTGAGCTTGTCGATTGTAAACGTTTTACATAAGCCTCTCATCCCCAAATTTTGAGAAAAGACAAACTAGGAGTTGCCCTGTCCATATCTCATATGGTGTCTTTTTCAACCGACTTAGATGGAACTCTATTTAGTGTGAGCGCATGTTTCAAGAGCATATCCCCGAAGGATAACGGAAGATCACTTTGGCTCATCATCGATCGCACCATGTCCAACAAGGTGCGATTTCTCCGTCGACACTCCGTTCCATTGTGGAGTTCCTAGCGGAGTCAACGTGGAACAATTCCACAATCTTTCGATGATTACCAAACTCTTGGCTCAAGTATTCCCCTCCACGATCCGATCGTAGAAACTTGATTGTTTTCCTAAATGATTCTGTACTTCATTCGGAATTCTTTGAACTTTTCAAAGGATTCGGACTTATGCCTCATTAAGTAGATATAGCCATATCTACTAAAGTCATCGATAAAGGTAATGAAGTACGATAACCACCTCGGCCGTCGAGCTCATTGGTCCACATACATCGGTATGTACGAGTGCCAATAAGTCACTTGCTCTCTCACTATGTCCCGTGAAAGGTGCCTTTGTCATCTTACCAAGTAAACAAGACTCACATGTCTCAAATGATTCAAAATAAAAAGAGTGAAGCAATCCATCCTTATGGAGCTTCTCCATGCGTTTCTTATTTATATGGCTTAAGCGACAATGCCGGATAAACGTGGGGTTTATATCATTAGAGAGTTGTCTTTCGTATTAATGTTATAGATGGGAGACGCTTCAAGATTCAAAACGTATAATCCATTCACCAATGGAGCATGAAAATAGAACATATCTCTAAGATATATTGAACAACCATTGTTCATTGATCTAAAATCATATCCTTCCGCTTGCAAACACGAAGCGGAAATAACGTTTTGACATAGTGTTGGAACACAATAACAATTATTTAATTCCAAAACTAATCCGAAGGTAGATGAAGTGGTACTGTGCCGACAAGAACGAGCAACGCTTGCTCCATTGCCGACGCGCAGTTCACCCTCGCCCCTTCCCAATCCTCTACTTCTTCTCATTCCCCGCAACGATTTGCAAATATGAGCTACCGATCCGGTATCAAATACCCAAGAGTCGGAGGGTGAAGTAGCAAGATTAATGTCTATAACATTAATACTGAAGCGTAAGTCGTGCTTTGCTTCTTTTTGAGATCCTCCATGTACTTCTTGCGTTCCTCTTCCAAGGGCTGTCTCCTTGCAATAGAAGCAAACGGCATCGATGCCGCCGACCCCTTCTTGCCCTTCTTTGCATTGGAGGCACTCGCGATCTCATCGGGAGTTAACTTCCTCTTGGTGCAAAGCTTCTTGACAGTGGTTTGCGCTTTGCCTTCGCATCATCATCACATGATGACCATTTTTCTGGATACTCTCCTCACTGTCTTTAGCATCCCATGCAATTCAGCCAAGGTTCTATCCATATTGTTCATGTGATAGTTTAATATGAATGGCTCGAAGCTCGGAGGGAGTGACCGGAGAATCACATCGAGCCAACTCTTGGCTAAGGGAAAACCAGTTTTCCGGACTCTCAATGTAGCCAATCATCTTTATCACATGCGGATGACGGGATTCCCTCAACAAGCTCGCACGCAAACAAGAACTTTGAGGTGTTGAACCTCTCGACCCGAGCTTGGTTCTCAAACATGCCACGCAGCCCCGAATAATAGTGTGAGCATCGCTGCTCTCATATTGCTTCAAGCTCGGGGACATTGTAGCAAGCATGAGACGCTTATATCTAGGGCATCATTAGTGTGCTTCTCGTAAGCCCTCCGTGCGTTGCGGTGGCATTATTTGGCAAATCCTCGGGATAGGGTACTTCAAGAACGTACTCCTTACGCTCTTGCTTGAGAACAATTCTCAAGTTACGATACCAATCCATAAAGTTTGTTTCATTTAATTTTTCCTTTTCGAGAATAGATCGCAAATTAAAGGTACGGGTGTAGTATTAGCCGCCATTTATTCTACAACGAAAAAGCAAAGTTTAGCACAATGTTTATGCTATGTCTATTGTTAAACAATTTAACATTAGACTCCCATTACGTATTTTCCACCTTCCCTCTAGGTTACGTATTGGGTCAAGATCCACATGTTAATTAATTTTCTAGTGAGCTTTGGCATCACTGCTAGAAGATTAATAACATCGGTAAGCAACTCCTTGCTAATCACATCTCTATGTGACTCTTGTTGTTGGTGTGGCATCTCCATGCCCCGGCCCCAACCTATGCCCCAAGGCCCAAAACTGTTTTGATAGCCTTGTTAAGTAAACCAAATGCTCTGCTGTATATGTCGACATATACCCCTCGTGTTATGATAGAGAATGGCACTGCTTTGGCGGACCCACCATTGACGAGCATAACGGTGACGGGTGCAACATTTGGAAGGGCATCATTACTACTTAATTTTGTGAGGGATGCTATCCTATCAAACAAACATATCACATATATGAAAGCAGGTAGAATAGCATATAATGAAATAGTATGGCCCCCTTCACATGGTGATCTCCATCTCCATGCCGGTGTAGAGGATCTCCATCTTCATCACCGTTCTTTCGAGTGCCGAATGCTTGATTTCTTCAAACTAAGCTACTACTATAGAAGCTCTAATTGAAGATTACATCGACTCGCAGGTCGTGAAAGAATATTACAAGCATTGCACATATGAAAGAATATTACATGCATCACATGCATCTCATACATCTCATACATACAATGGGGCCATACCATCTCAAAGCATTCTCTGCAAAAACAAGTTAGGCGTAGAAACGTTTTCTACTTATCGCAGAGATACGGCATCGAGACAACCTATAAGGAGGGTATGCACACGGCGGTCCCGATACACTATCAAGGGAGATGGTTTGCGTAGGCGCGAGGCAGCTAACAAGATCGGACTACGAGATAGCTGAAGGGTTACGCGGAAGCTACGCTAGCCGAAAACAAAAATTTTCTACCGCGCAAACCAGGAACACTTGCAAGTAAGGGCCGATAGATCGTTACCGATTGGAGTAGAGTGCAGCGGAATAACCAATCGGGCAATCCGATCCGGAACAGTGTAGCCGATTCCCGGAGACGCCGATTCGCCAATCGCCGATTCGAGTCGTCCGGCCGCGTTCTCACGCCTCGCTCCGATGCGCCCGACCGCAGCCGATTCCACCACAGCCGATCGCTCCGATTGCGGCCGATCCGGGCCGATCAACAGCGCGCAACGTAGCGGCGCCTCTACCGGTATCCACACGTCCGGGGACGAACGCCGAACACCCGTGTGCTAGCACGCGATGCAAGCCTAGGGTTTGGCTCGAAAGTGGGGAGGGTTTCCGTGGAGATTGATCTCGGCGACTTCTGTTGCACGCGATGCAATTGACGTGTCGTAGCTCTCCACCCCTCCCTCCTTTATATAGAGTTGGCCGACCGGGACTAGTGGCCGATTAGGACTCTATTTTGAATCGGATCTCATCCGTATCTCATAGAGTTGGCCGCCCATACGTCGTAAGCCCATAGGACTCTATCCGATCGGATCCCTATCCGATCGAGCCGTATCCGAGTCCAACTCGAATATCTATTCTATCCCCTTAAGCGTGCGACCACAGTAGGTTCAGGTATACTCGGTTTCGGCTATAGTCTAACTTGGCCGATCGTCGGCTCGAGTCCAACTCAGCCGAGCCCGTCAACGCGGCGCCTAGCGCACATATTGACACCATAGTATACAAGAATAATATCGGCTCGAACCGTAATGTGTACACAAATCCCTTTGCCTCACGATACCGGTTAAGCTATAGGCAAGATGTGTGCCATCCCTTCAATAGCTTAACCATTCACTCGAACCGTATTGGATTATTTGTCTCTTGATTGACTCCTCAATCAACTTAGCATGGCCATGCATTTCCATAATCCATTACCTCGAGGGGCCCGAGATATCTCTCCAAAGGAGGGGCAAATTCCATCTTGATCACTCACATCCCACTCCATGTTTCATAGCAAACCCGAAAACTACCTTTATAACTACCCGGTTATGGAATAGCGTTTGGTAGTCCCAAAGTAGGCTACTACACATGTTGGAATCCATGGTGATCTCAGGTCTAAGAACTTTGTACCAACACTACCGAGACCAACTAATGGCCCATTAATTCTGTAGTGTCTCATGGTGGGTCTATCCAACAATGTGTTCTCCAACACATATGTCCATGTTTATTGATTTGGTATCTCCATACCCATGATCTATGAGACATGATCATCAATCAATAAACATGCCGATCTTAGAATCATATTTGTTCCAACAATATGACATATGATCGGGATGGTTTAGAAATAGATTCATACATATCGAGTCTCATAAATAAGTCACGTACTTATTGATCAATACAAGATCTCTATTTCATGGAACTGAATAACACTTTATTCATAAATACATAAACATTGACGTGATATCCAACATCTCCATGTTGCCTCTAGGGCATATCACTAACACCACCGCGGTACCCCGAAAAGGGAACTGTGATAGGACCTTTCGTATAACCCCTCTTCTAACCAAGCGAACCCCACCAAGGTTTCGCCCCACTCCGGACCACGGGAGTGGGCAGCCCTCCCCCGAGTGCCTCGGTGAATCCGCAGACCCGGCAACCCTTATACCGGGGCCGACCGAAACTCCATCCCGCTCACCCTTGCCGATGGGCTCGTCAGCTAGGAGAGGCTACACTACGGGACCTACCTTACCCATTTCGGCTTGTGGTTTGCACGGTCATTCCCCCGAGGGGTCCCGTGAACCGGTCCTTAATTGCTCGGACGCCACTAGCCAAAACCATAGCGCCCACACCCACCATTTGTCATATTTTAGTTATTAGTCGGTTCACTCGAATCTTTAATCATTAATCCTCGGACATAAGTCCGGAGATATATATTAAGTGAGAAAATGACCCATTTAGTGAGCTAGTGAAACTAAGCCGGCTAAGCATAACCTAGTCCTGAAATCTAATCACATTATTTTCCCAAGTTTTATCAAAGGGTTTGGGGTGTCAAACCTAAGGCATAAACTAAGCATAGGGTGTATTTTTTCCCATGAAATGACAACATAAAATACATGCAATTTCATAGAGTAAAACAGGTGTTTTAGCAAAATGGGAGCAATATGATCAATAATATAGCATGACTTGCCTTGCTCTTCGGTTTGGGGGACTTCGCGACGACTTCAAGTAAGCGGGACGGAGGGACTACGGGATCTACACAGCAAACAAGCACTTCAACAAAACAGGCTAAAAAGCTACTAAAACAGGAAACAAAACCATTTTTAATGGATTCTTGGCATTTTTACGAATTTAATAAAATTTGAATGGGCTAAAACGGAGGTCGGGTTGAAAAGATATGATTTTTAGAAGATTATCGTGTTTTTACTAAAACAGAAAAATCCTTAATAATTTATTGCGCAATAAATCCCGGAATTGCGTCAGTGCTAGGGCTGACGTCGCGCGATGGCGTCATCGGCCACGGGAGCACGGTCCAGGTGGACCGAGTCCACGGCCGAGAGGGAGAGCGGCGCACCACGTGGCGCACACGGGCGCCGACTCGCGGCCACGCGGTGTGCCACGCGGGCCGCGAGGACGGGCGCCCCGATCTGTCGAGGCGACGGACGGCCGGAAGGGGTTCGGGCGGCGTGATCGGCGGCGATGGCGCACGGTGGCGGAGACCGACCGGCGCCACTCGGCGGCGGCGCGAGCGGTGGAATACCGCGGCTCTTGCATGGGCGGAGCCGTGCACACTCGGGGACGGCGGCGCGCACTCGGCCGAGAGGGGAAATAGGGACGGGTGCTCACCGCGGTACGACCGGAGTCGAAGGGGATGACGGCGCGGACAGTGAGGGAGGCGGCGGAACCACTCGGGAAGGGGTGGCCGAAGTAGCGCGGGCACCGGCGACGAGGAGGGAGGATTCGGCGGAGCTTGGAGTGTCTCGGAGCAGCGGGAACACACGGCCGAACCTCGGCGACGAAGTCCGAAACAGGGGTGCACGGCGCGGGAACGACGGAGAGAGAGAGAGGCTTGAGTGAAGGTGCGAGGAGCTCGGGGAGGGCGAGGGGGTGCTTAAATAGGGGATGGGGAGGTCGGCGGCGACCGGATAAGGGCGTAATTCCTCGCCAGCGTGATTTGGGGAAATTAATAACGGGTGATTAAATCCGACCATTAAGGGGACGCCGGAGCGGCGGCCGGGGCGATTGAAGGCGGCGGGGAAGACGGGGAAGTTAAGGCGGTGCCTTTAGGGCACGCGGGAGGGACGGGTGGGCAAGATCCGCGCGGGGCAGAGGCGGCGTCAATGGCGGCGGGCAGCCGGAGGCGGGGACGGGGCGACAGTGGGCCCCACGCCGGTGTCCGGCAAGAAGGGGAGACAAAGCGGACTTAGCTGCGGCGCGAGGGTTTGGCGGCCGTAGCCTTCGCGGCCCGCGAGAGAGAGGAGGGCGCGCGTCGGCGGGTGGGGGGCGGCCGTCGGGCTGGGCCGATCGGCGGCGCACTCGGGAGGGATGGGCGGCGGCCACACGGAAAAAGAGCGGGAAAGGACGGAGGAGAGAGAAATTGATTTTCCGGGATTTATTAATTCCAATTTTGATTTTAATTGGTTAGAAATTATGTCGTGCTCAAAATTCCACTAAAAATCTGTTAGCGTATTTTGACATGTAGAATTTAGGAAAAATCCTACCATGCCATTTCCATTTATCATTTGGATTTTAAAATTATAAATTTCCTCCAGTTAATTCCAACGATTTTCTTTTATGATTTTCTTTTGGATTTTTAAAAGGGGAAAACACCTCAGGGTGTTACAAACCTATCCCTCTTAAACGGAATCTCGACCCCGAGATTCGGAGGTACGGCAACAGATTGGGATGAGCGGCCTTTAGCTCATCCTCCCTTTCCCAGTTGCTTCTTCTTCTGGAGTGATGAGTCCATTGAACTCGGCGTAACCGATGACCTTATTCCGGGTCCTTCGTTCACCGGTTTCGAGTATCCGTGCTTGGTTTCTCCACATAAGTCAGATCTTCCTGGATTTCAATCTGGTCTGGACTAGCTTGTTCTTAGGAACTCTCAGACACTTCTTGAGTTGGGAGACGTGGAAAACATCGTGGATTCCTGCCATGGTGGGTAGCAGTTTGAGTTGGTATGCCACTTCACCTCGTCGCTCTTGAATCCGATATGGTCCCACATAGCGTGGTGCCAACTTGCCTTTGGTTTGGAATCGGTGCACTCCCTGAAGTGGGGTGACACGAAGATATACATAGTCTCCAACTTTAAAAACAAGCTCTCTGCGGCGGTTGTCTGCATAACTCTTCGACGTGAGTGCGCGACTTTCACCTTTCACTTATGATTCGACTTTCTCTTCGGCATCACTTAACACTTCGGTCCCGAACAACCGACGTTCGTCGGTCGATCCCAAAGCGGGGTTCGACACTTTCGTCCATAAAGTGCTTCGAAAGGTGCCATTTGTAAACTAGCTCGATAACGTTGTTATAAGAGAACTCGCATAGGGCGTGCTCTTATCCCAAGCTCCTCCGAAATCCAGAGCACAAGCTCTCAGCATATCTTCCAAAACCTGGTTCACACGTTCCGTCTAACCATCGGTCTACGGGTGATAAGCTGTGCTAAAATTCAACCGGGTGCCGAGTTCCTCTTGTAGTTTTTGCCAAAACTTGGAGGTGAACTGGCTACCACGATCAGATACTATCTTCTTAGGTACACCATGAAGACACACAATCCTTGCAAGGTATAACTCTGCTAACCTTCTACCCGTATAAGTGGTAAGTACTGGGATGAAATGAGCCACTTTAGTGAGGCGGTCGATTATGACCCAGATGGAATCATGTCCTGATGATGTCCGGGGTAAACCGGTGATGAAATCCATCCCGATTTCCTCCCACTTCCATTCGGAATTTGGAGTGGCTGCAATAATCCAGGCCTCGGTGTTCCGCCTTTACTCGCGACATACGTCGCATAGTGCCACGAACTCGCTATTTCTCTTTTCATGCTAACCCACCGAACTTTTCCTTAAGATCCGGTACATTTTGGTACTTCCGGATGGATAGAGTCCGACTCGATGTGCTTCAAGAAGGATTAACTTTTTCAATTCCTTCTCTTCGGCACACATATCCCGTTGCCCATCCATATGGTTCCATGCTCGTGTTCCGTGAAGTCACGAGCTTTTCCCACTCTCATATTCTTCTTAAGCTCAACTATGTCCGGATCTGAGGCTTGAGCAATGCGAATTTGATCTAAGAGTGTGGGTTGGGCCTCAAGAGCGGCCACAAATCCAAGTTCAACAATTTCCAGGTTGAGGTGCTCTAAATCTTGTAGTAGTTGTTCACATCTTCCTTCTATGTGAATAGAGTTGCAATAACTCTTTCGGCTCGAGCATCGGCTACCACGTTAGCTTTGCGGGATGGTAGTGTATACTGAGATCATAATCCTTGATCAACTCCAACCATCGTCGGCGACGGAGGTTCAAATCCGGTTGGGTGAAGATGTATTTCAGGCTCTTATGATCCGTATATACTTCACTGCGATTACCGATGAGGTAATGTCGCCATATTTTCGAGCATGGACGACTGCTGCTAGCTCCAAGTCATGTGTTGGGTAATTAGACTCATGAGGTCTCAATTGGCGGGAAGCATACGCGACCACCTTTCCATCATGCATCAACACACGCCTAACCCCTGGTGAGATGCGTCGCAATAGACTTGGAAATCCTTGGTTTGATCTCGGCAAGATCAACACGAGTCGACACCGTTTTCTCTTGAGTGTTTCAAAACTCGGTTGCGCTCGGCAGTCCATATAAACTTTTCATCCTTCTTTAACAACTGCGTCAAAGGCTTGGCAATTCTGGAGAAGTTTTCGATGAACCGACGATAATAACCCGCAATTCCTAGAAAACTTCTGACTTGGGTGACGGTTTTAGGTGGAGTCCATTTGGTCACAGCTTCTACATTGGAAGGGTCCACTGCGACGCCTTGGGCATTCACGATATGGCTGAGGAATTGCACTTCCTTCAACCAGAAAGCACATTTGCTAAACTTAGCATAGAGTTGGTGGTCTCTTAACTTTTCAAGTACCAAGCGGAGATGGTGCTCATGTTCCTCTTCCGACTGCGAATAGATCAAGATGTCGTCGATGAACACCACGACAAACTTGTCTAGGAATTCCATGAACACTTTGTTCATCAAATTCATGAAAAAGGCTAGGGCATTTGTAAGTCCGAAGGACATGACTGTGCACTCATACAGACCGTACCGAGTGACGAAGGCAGTCTTGGGAATATCTTCTTCTCGGATTCTTAGCTGATGATAGCCTGACCGCAGGTCTATCTTGGAGAACACCTTTGCTCCCTTTAATTGATCGAACAGGTCGTCAATCCTAGGGAGAGGGTATTTATTCTTAATAGTGACCTCGTTGAGTGCGCGATAGTCGACGCACATCCTTTTGGTCTTATCCTTTTTCTCCACAAAAATGACTCGGCGCACCCTGGGCGATGTGCTCGGGCGGATATAACCTTTCATGAATGTTCATCTACTTGCTTCTTGACCTCGCCAACTCATTGGCTCCCATTCTATAAGGTCTCTTATGGATCGGAGCGAGTGCCGGGGACTAGGTCAATCCGAAACTCTATTTCTCTTTCGGGTGGCATTGTGGTTAGGTCTTCCGGAAGACTTCCGGGTACTCAGAAACCACAGGAATATCTCCTAATTTCGCCTGATCCTTTCCTTTCTCTTCGGGCTTCTCCTTAGCCGAGATCCGATTCAGACTTGCTACTACCCCGTGATTTAGGGAGCAGAAATTACTTTCTTCCCTCGTTATTGGTTAAAGAGATCGTGCGGCTTGCGCAATCGATCGACCTTTATGACGAGTTAACCAGTCCATCCCAAGGATGACATCCAGCCTTTTGATTCTAGAAGGATAAGGTTGGCTAGAAAGGGGAATCCTTGGATTTTTATTGCCACCGAAGGGCAAAAGTGGGCGGTGTTCAAACGGTTCCCGGTGTTTGGACCCGCATGGGTATCTTAAGTTTTAACACCGACAACCCATGTTTCCCCACAAATGCTTTTGATATGAAAGAATGGGTTGCACCGAATCAAACAGGTCGATGCATTAAAGGAGTTCACGGGAACATACCCGGTATGACATCCGGTGCGCCCGTGCCTCCTCTGGAAGCATGATTCACTCTTGCTTGGATGAACTCGGTGCGCGTTTTGGTCTTGGACATTTGTCGCGAAATGTCCAGGTTCTCCACATTGAAACAGATTACCGGTTTGAATCCCGAGTCCTTCTTTGGTGGCATTGGCTTGACTGCGGGCGACGCACGCTTTGGCGGACGTGGGGCCGGATTCCGCGCGGCGTACGGACGGCTTCCGCGGTTGGAAATTCCGGGATGGTACGGGCGATGCCGACGAACGATCATAGTGGTAGGCCCATTATGACCACCGGGAGTGAAGCGTGGCCGCGGGAATTCCCTTGCTGGGGATGTGGCCTAAACCGGGTAGCTTTCGTTTTCGAGCATTTTATTGCGTTGGTCTTCTTGACGGATGGCTTTGTCAACCAACTTCTCGAAATTGGCATACTCACCGGAGATGAGTTTGTCCGTCAACTCATCGTCCAGCCCGGCCAAGAACTTCTCTTGACGCTCGACGTCTGTACGTACGTCCTCTGGAGCATATCGCGCTAAGCGATTAAATTCGTGCAGATATTCGGTGACGGTTCGAGTGCCTTGCTCCAAGGATCTAAACTCCCCCTTTTTCTAGGCTACTATCCCTCCGGGGATGTGAGCCTTCCGGAATTGGTGGCAAAACTCGCCCAAGTAATCGCGGTGCGTCCGCCCGACGGGTGACCAAGAAATTGTCCCACCAGCCGAGGCGGGACCTTGGAGTTGGTGAGCGACGAAAGACACCCTTTCTTGGTCTGTGCACCGGAGAAGGTCCAACTTCTTTTCTATGGCAATGATCCAGTCATTAGCCTCCATGGGGTTGGTGGTGTTGGAGAAAGTTGGGGGTCGGACTCGAAGAAATTCGATAGTGTGTTTTGTGGGGGAGGGGGTGGTGCGAAATGGTCGTGCGATGCTTGGTTCTCGCTGTTGAAACCGTTGCATCATTTGCAACTGCATCTGCGATGCTTGTTGTTGCATTTGCGCATCATTGCAGCCATCATCTGGTCCGTTGGCGAACTTGTGCCAAAGTGATGTTCTCGGGGAGGAGGTGGGTTGTCGGTATTAGCACGGGTGTTGTTCTCAGTGACTCATTGTTGTTGCTACCATTCCCGGTGTTCACCATCGAAGGAGCGGAACAAACAAGGCGGGAGAAGGAGTAAAATAGATTGAACAGAGAAGTTGATCTTTATTACTTGTTTTGATCTCGTTCTTGACTTAAAACACTTAAAACACACCCAACATCCTTAATTGGGCAACCCATATCCACACTTGATATAGGTTGACCACTACCCACTCACAGCACACCTAACACACAGCAACTAAGCAAACAGAAAAACAAGGAAAACGGTAAACTAAGGGTGGCGACGCTCTGAGGGTCGGAACGGCTTCCACGGTCGGAGGAGCCGAAACCACTTCCAAGGGAGTTCCCGTCTTCTTTTTCCTTCGAGCGGCTTTGAGAGCTGGCTAACTCGCCTTTCCATCTGGGACTCCTGGAGCTGCCGCTGCTACTGGACACCGAGATCCATCCTCCTCCTCCGCTTGGGGCAGGCACCAGAGCAAGAGCAGGATCTGGTACTGGGGCTGGGGAAGGCAGTGGTGCAGGAGGTGGAACCCTGGGCGCCAGTTGCATCCGTACCGGAGCCTTGGTGTTCTTCCGTGGCGTGATCCTTATCCGAAGGATGTTGGGAGGTGGAAGCCCCTTCAGACTGGCGATCTCTCTCTTGAGTCGATCCACCTCATCCTTCAAACTCTTGATCTTTAAGATCTTCTGGTCATTCAGGGCCTTTGCCGCCATGTGAAGCTCTGCATGCATCTTATCCAGCCCTTCAATCACCGTCCTCATGTGGGAGAAGGTGGTGTCATTCTCCCCCTCAGCAGACTGGAAGGTGTTGATTGCTGATGAAGTTCCCCGCCGAGGATGGTACCGGTAGGCAGAGTGGCGGAGATGGTAGTCATGCATCTCCCTCATCCGAGCCAGCATTAGATAAGCCGCCTCTTGGCAGGCATGCTCATCTGTTCCTCCTGACGCCGTGACCACCATGTTCGGGATATTGGTGCCTACGAACCCGTGCACCTCCAGGCGGACTTGGTGAGGCAACTCACTGCCAAACGGTGAGACGACAGTGTACTCAGGTGCATCCGGATAGCCCACTGTCAATGCCATTCTTGCCAGCTCCGCAACGAACCCTTTCAGACCCTGACCGTTGTGGGTGACTGGACGGCCTGCCAACTAGAGAAAACAAGGTAGGGGATCAATGCATGCTCAAACCCAAGTTAGACAAACGATAAAGGACTCAAGTAAAGTAAACGAGAAAAAGAGGGTTTTTGAGAAACATTTTTATGAGGCTAAGTAAAACTTCTAAGGACATCCCCTAAATGATGCTGAAAAATAGATGCTTAGTTATAATATAAAATTGGCGACCGTTCCCTCCTATCTCGACTTAGGACATTGACCCCTTAGAAAATCCCAACTTGGCGGCTGAATAAGAGATCAAATGATTTTTCCAAATTTTAACTCTAGAATCCTGTCACTTAGACTTGACCAGGTTTTCAAAATGCTTTGAGAGAAACTTAAAATTTTTCCCCAATCCCGAGGAAACAAGTCCCATTTTCCCGAAACCATTTTCAAAAGCCAGGGCTTATGCATATGAAAAGATTCAGAGGGCTCCTAAGGTTTTTCCGTTTGGCTTTTCCTACGGTCTGCAAATTGGCTCTGATACCAATTTGTCATGCCCAGAAATTCAGACCCGAATTTCCAAAGCTATATGTGTATTAAAATCCCTGTCCAGGACCAGCCAGGGTACACATATGACAATTGTTGATATTACAGTTCCACGTCATAGAAACAATACAAAAAGATTACAAAAGAGCAGCGGAAAAAGAAAAAGGGCCTAAGCCTAAGCTTGACGCTGGCCACGCGGCTTCGACCATTCCACGGCGGCTTCCAGTGCGAGGACAAAGCCTACTCCACTTCATCTTCGTCTTCAACCTCGGCTCAGGTTCGGTGAAGAAGCAAGGATGAGTACTTCCACGTACTCAACAAGTCACGCTGGAAGAGGAGAAGAATGAATGCAGGGAAGACAAAGGTCTGGCTAAGGTTTGCTTTTGCACAAACGGCAGGAGTTTTTCCAAACAATACGAATTTGAACAAAGCCAAAACAACAGTAAAATAAGTAAGTAAAGCATTTTTACTCCAACACCGTCCAACGTTATCCCCACGTTGTGACAGGCCCAAACCATCCACCTATACTAGTCATGTTCCAAAACTTAGGGTGTAAAAGTGTGAGACTAATCACGGAGAGCTCGGTCGATCGCCCCATCACCACGGGCACGGCTATTCGAATAGATTTACTCTGATCAGAGGTGTACAACTGTACCCACAAGACACAGCCCCACAACACGGTTTCTCGTGCACCGGAATACCACCGCGGTACCCGAAAAGGAAACCGTGATAGGACCTTTCGTATAACCCTCTTCTAACCAAGCGAACCCCACCAAGGTTTCGCCCCACTCCCGGACCACGGGAGTGGGCACCCCGAGTGCCTCGGTGAATCAGCGCCCGGCAAACCCTTATACGGGCCGACGAAACTCCATCCCGCTCACCCTTGCCGATGGGCTCGTCGGCTAGGAGAGGCTACACTACGGGACCTACCTTACCCATTTCGGCTTGTGGTTTGCACGGTCATTCTCCCGAGGGGTCCCGTGAACCGGTCCTTAATTGCTATGGACGCCGCTAGCCAAAACCATAGCGCCCACAGCCCACCATTTGTCATATTTTAGTTATTAGTCCGGTTCACCTGAATCTTTAATCATTAATCCTCCGGACATAAGTTCGGGAGATATATATTAAGTGAGAAAATGACCCATTTAGTGAGCTAGTGAAACTAAGCCAGGCTAAGCATAACCTAGTCCTGAAATCTAATCACATTATTTTCCCAAGTTTTATCAAAGGGTTTGGGGTGTCAAACCTAAGGCATAAACTAAGCATAGGGTGTATTATTTCCCATGAAATGACAACATAAAATACATGCAATTTCATAGAGTAAAACAGGTGTTTAGCAAAATGGGAGCAATATGATCAATAATATAGCATGACTTGCCTTGCTCTTCGGTTTGGGGGACTTCGCGACGACTTCAAGTAAGCGGGACGGAGGGACTACGGGATCTACACGGCAAACAAGCACTTCAACAAAACAGGCTAAAAAGCTACTAAAACAGGAAACAAAACCATTTTTAATGGATTCTTGGCATTTTTACAAATTTAATCAAATTTGAATGGGCTAAAACGGAGGTCGGGTTGAAAAGATATGATTTTTAGAAGATTATCTGTGTTTTTACTAAAACAGAAAAATCCTTAAGAATTTATTGCGCAATAAATCCCGGAATTACGTCAGTGCTAGGGCTGACGTCAGCGATGGCGTCATCGGCCACGGGAGCACTGGTCCAGGGTGGACCGAGTCCACGGGCTGAGAGGGAGAGCGGCGCACCACGTGGCGCACACGGGGCGCCGACTCGGCGGCCACGCGGTGTACCACGCGGGCCAGCGAGGACGGACAGCCCCGATCTGTCGAGGCAGATCGGACGGCCGGGAAGGGGTTCGGGCGGCGTGATCGGCGGCGATGGCGCACGGTGGCCGGAGACCGACCGGCGCCACTCGGGCGGCGGCGCGAGCGGTGGAATACCGCGGCTCTTGCATGGGCGGAGTCGTGCACACTCGGGGACGGCGGCGCGCACTCGGCCGAGAGGGGAAATAGGGACGGGTGCTCACCGCGGTACGACCGGAGTCGAAGGGGATGACGGCGCGGACAGTGAGGGAGGCGGCGAACCACTCGGGAAGGGGTGGCCGAAGTAGCGCGGGCACCAGCGACGAGGAGGGAGGAGTCGGCGGAGCTCGGAGTGTATCGGAGCAGCGGGAACACACGGCCGAACCTCGGCGACGAAGTCCAAAATAGGGGCGCACGGCGCAGGAACGACAGAGAGAGAGAGAGGCTTGAGTGAAGGTGCGAGGAGCTCGGGGAGGGCGAGGGGGTGCTTAAATAGGGGATGGGGAGGTCGGCGGCGACCGGATAAGGGCGTAATTCCTCGCCGGCGTGATTTGGGGAAATTAATAACGGGTGATTAAATCCGACCATTAAGGGACGCGGAGCGGCGGCCGGGCGATTGAAGGCGGCGGGGAAGACGGGAAGTTAAGGCGGTGCCTTTAGGGCACGCAGGAGGGACGGGTGGGCAAGATCCGCGCGGGCGAGGCGCGTCAATGGCGGCGGGGCGGCGGCGGAGGGCGGGGACGGGGCGACAGTGGGCCCCACCTGCCGGTGTCCCGGCAAGAAGGGGAGACAACTGGACTTAGGCTGCGGGCGCGAGGGTTTGGCGGGCCATAGCCTTCAGTCGGCCCGCGAGAGAGAGGAGGGCGCGCGTCGGCTGGGTAGGGGGGACGGCCCGGTCGGCTGGGCCGATCGGCTGGGCGCACTCGGGAGGGGATGGGCCGGCGGCCCACAGCCGGAAAAAGAGCGGGAAAGGACGGAGGAGAGAGAAATTGATTTTCCCGGGATTTATTAATTCCAATTTTGATTTTAATTGGTTAGAAATTATGTCCGTGCTCAAAAATTCCACTAAAAATCCTGTTAGCGTATTTTGACATGTAGAATTTAGGAAAAATCCTACCGTGCCATTTCCATTTATCATTTGGATTCTAAAATTATTAATTCCCTCCAGCTTAATTCCAACGATTTTCTTTTACGATTTTCTTTTGGATTTTTAAAAGGGAAAAACACCTCGGGGTGTTACAACATCGTTGTGGGTGCTGAAGCCTTGAGTAGGAATCGATGTCCTGGCTAGAGGCAAAATTGGTGGCATCCTCGACGGAGGCAGCGTTGGCGACATACTGGATGATGGCGGTAAAGTAATGAACATAATTACAAAAACACTAGATCAAAGAGTAATATGGTGATATTTAGAGTTATAACTATCAAAAAATTATAAAATTTTACTAGCTTATAGGTAAAAAAGATATCTATAACTTTGTTGTTAGGAACTTTTGCAGCACAAATCGTTTTGGCCGTCTAATCGTCGAAATATAGAAGCTCTGAAAATCTACCAAGAAACTCAAACAGCAAAGAGTAATACGGCTATATCTGGAGTTATACCAATCCAAAAATTATCCAATTTTACCATAATATAAGTAACAGAGATATCTACAACTTTCTAGTTAGGAACTTTTTCATCAAAAATCGTTTTGGCTATCTAATCATTGAAATACAGAAGCTCTAAAAATCTGCCCAGAAACTCGATCAGTAAAGAGTAATACAGTGATATCTGGAGTTATACCTATCCAAAAATTATCAACGTTTACCAGAAGGTAGATAACATAGATATCTACAACTTTATAGTAAGGCACTTTTGCAGAAAAAATCTTTTTGACCATCTAATCATCAAAATAAAGAAGCTCTGAAAATCTGCCCAGAAACTCAAATAGTAAAGAGTAATACGGTGATATCAGGAGTTATTGCTATCCAAAAATTATCAAAATTTATCAGCTGATAGGTCACAAATATATCTACAACTTTCTAGTTAGGCACTTTCACAAAAAAAATCTTTTTGATTGTCTAATCATTGAAATACAGAAGCTCTAAAAATCTACCATCGTCCTACGCGACCAATCTAACAACGTACGCCCGAATCCCTCCTCTAATCCCTATTTACCACGACTTAGGGCATCAAAAACACCCCTAATAGTGTGCTAAACAGAGGATCAAGGCTTACCTATGGTTCTTCTTGGAGAACCCTCAAGAAAAAACAACGGAGAAAGCACTAATTCAGCACACCTTCATGATCCTCTCCTCCTCCTCAATCCGTTTTTCTAGTTTTTCTCTTGATCCAAGATGCCGTGGTGGAGACTTAGGGAGAGCAAGTTTTCATGGAGAGGAGAGGGAGGCGCGTACATGAACACGAGGGGAGGGCGCCGTTGAGGGAGGGAGCTGGTCCCTTCTCTTCTAGGGTTTTGGATAGGGGAGGATGTGGCTGCTTCTTGCGCCTTGGCCCAAGTTGTCTTGACTCACTTTTAAAGGTAATATTTATTTAATTAAATGCTGGTATTCTATTATAAATTATTATGAAACCAAAACTAAATTCAGGGTATTATAGTCCCGCCACTCGATCGATTCTTTGGATGAATCTCTCTTTGAGTCTTTTTTTCCCTTAGACTCCAAGAAAGCTTTTTTTTCATTAGACTCTATGAAAGCTTGTTTTTCATATAAATTAAATTTTTCAAAAAAGTCCATTTAACTCGCTTAAATTAATATTAATTGACTAATCATTTAACCCAAAGACTATTTGCTGCCTCATTTTACACCCTTAGACTATTAAAAATGGTTTATGTTACTCCATAAAGAAATTTGTTGCCTCGTTTTGTCGAGCGTTGATCGTCACGTTTTGATAAACCTTGTAGAGTTTTGAAGTAACGACGAAAAATATGAGCTCGTATAGAAACGTGAATTAGCAAAAATTTATGAAACAAAAATAGGTACAAAATAAATTGAGCTCATATTTTCCGTCGTTACTTCAAAAGGCTACAAGGTTTATCAAAACAAATGAGAAAAAATGTGATTCGAGAAAAAATATCAAAAAACTTGGAAAAATCATTACAATGAAACATAAATTAAGAAAATATATATATGAAGTTTATAAACGTGAATTAGCAAAAATTTATGGAATAAAAATGGGTACAAAATAAATTGACCTCGTATTTTCCTTGTTACTTCAAAACGCTACGAGGTTTATCAAAACAAATGAGAAAAATTTATGAAAAAAATTGGAAAATCATTGCAATGAAATATAAATTAAGAAAATATATATATGAAGTTTATAACGTGAATTAGCAAAACTTTATGGAACAAAAATTGGTACAAAATAAATTAAGCTCGTATTTTCCGTCGTTTAATTCAAAATGCTATAAGGTTTATCAAAACAAATGAGAAATTTTGATTCAAGAAAAATTTATGAGAAAATTGGAGAAATCATTACAATGAAATATATATTAAGAAAATATATTTATTAACTTTATAAATGTGAATTAGCAAAAATCTATGAAATAAAAATGGGTACAAAATAAATTGAGCTCACATTTTATGTCGTTACTTCAATTTTCTGTCGTTACTTCAAAACCCTACAAGGTTTTAAGAATTACAAGGTTTACCAAAACAAATAAGTAAAAATGCGATTGGAGAAAAATTTATGAAAAAACTTGGAAAAATCATTACAATGAAATATAAATTAAGAAAATATATTTATGCACTTTTATAAACGTGAATTAGCAAAAATTTATGGAACAAAAATGGGTACAAAATAAATTGAGCTCATATTTTCCGTCGTTACTTCAAAACGCTACAAGCTTTATCAAAACAAATAAGTAAAAATGTGATTGGAGAAAATTTATGAAAAAACATGGAAAATCATTACAATGAAATATAAATTAAGAAAATAAATTTATGAAGTTTATAAATGTGAATTAGCAAACATTTATGAAACAAAAATGAGTACAAAATGAAAAAATTGGTGCTTCACACTCGCATTGAACCACAGTGGGCTATGAAAGATAGGACCACACTTGCCATTGAGCCAACAAGTCAAATTTGTTTTAACTTGTATGGCCGGGTATTCTACAATAGGTGCAGCGCAACGACTAAAATAGGTGAGGCAACCATGGGTTACGGTCATATACCAAAGGTCACACGATCACACAAAACATATATGCGGTCTACTCATAAGTAACTAGCGTTTAAAACATGGAAGTCTCAAGGTCGAACCACACTGGCTCCTTTTTTTCTCATTTTTTTAAACCTTGTAACGTTTTTTCTCCTTTTTTTCCTCAATTTTTTGTTTTTCCTCATTTTTTTCTAAACCTCGTAACATTTTCCTTGTTTTTTTTGTTTTTTTCCTTGTTTCTTGCTAAATTTTATAACTTTTTTTCATTTTTTGCTGAGAAGCTTCGGTATTGCAACGATGCAAATTTTAGTTGCTATGTGTACTTTTTTTGCAACACAAGCGACTATTACAAAAAAACAAAATATGTTCGTTGCAATATAGACAAGCTATCGCAACTATCAATTAAAGAGTTGCAATATCATCTTAGTATTACAATGCCAATAAAACTAACCGCAATGCAAGTCAATTCATAGAAACAATGTCCACTTATTGCAACCGTTGTACAATTGGTTGTGATATCACTTGCTTTTCGCAATGATATCCATACTTTTGGCCATGAAACAATTTGCATAAAAAACACCATCTACCATAACCGAAATTTCAAATGGTTACGATAACACCCTTTGTTGCAACAATTTCTTTTCGTTCCGACAAAAAGCGTGGCATAAGGGTCAAAATTTAGTAGTGCTCCTAATGGCTGGTCACCAAGGACGGTGAAAATTTGCAGGCGGCCCCCTTGCCGTCCTCCCAAAGAGCGATTTTTTGTTGTAGGGGGCCGCCTGCAAAAAGGCTAGGAGGGGTGGCTTTTTTTGCAGGCAACCCCTTGTCGTGTTCCTAGAGGACGATTTTCTACTGTACAGGGTGGTTTTTTGTAGGCGGCCCCCTGCACAGTGAAAAAACGTCCTCCCAAAGATCGACAAAGGGGCCACCGCAAAATACCCTTCTTCGGTGGCCGGCCGTTAGATGATGGCCAACGGTCGTCGATCACGTCGAGATAAATCATCCTTTGAGAAAAATTGTCCTCCCAGAGAATAATGGGCGACATGTAAAATTTTCAAATCAAGAATTATTTTGTAAATATTTTAATAAATAAAATAAAAAATAAAAAATTCGATAACAACAACTCCTTTGAATAGGCCCATAGTGTTTGGGCCTGGAGTCCGAGTAGAGCAATACCTTTGGTAAAAAAAATGCACAGTGTGTGATGACGCAACGGTAGGGGCGTCATGACACATGCGTCCGAATTTTTTACATTTTAACCCTTTTTCTAAAAGATTCTCACAAATACGTCCCTGACAGTTTCAATTTGGAAAATGGACTCCAAGCTCGGCGCCATCGCAATTGGCGCGGAGCTTACACATCTCGACACCACCACTATTGGCGCCGAGGTCAGCGCGGCACCTCGGCGCCGAGGCTGAATTGGCGCTCACGTGGTGGACCTCGGCACCGTGGATCTTGGCGCCGAGCTCAGGGCCACTGATCTTGGCGCTGAGCCCGTCTTACATATCTTCTTCCCCTGCCTATTTCATTCTGTTTCTATCTCATCTTCTCTCTCTCCCCGACATCGTGTCGCACCCCGAGTTTTGCCCCTAAATCGTATAAATAATTTACCCTGAAATAATCAGAATTTCTGGAATTAAGCTGAAGCCAACAAGTAATTTTAAAATGTAATTAATAAATGGAAATGACATGGTAGGATTTTTCTTAAATTCTACGTGTCAAAATACACTAACAGGATTTTTACGAGAATTTTCAGAGCACTGGAACTATTTTCAATCAATTAAATAAATAATCTGCAATTAAATTAAATCCCTTTTCTTTTCCCATTTTTCCTTTTATTTTCCCTTTCTTTTTCCCGCTCTTTTTCCTCCCGGGCCGGCGGCCCAAGCCTTCCTTCCCGTCGGCCCACTCCCTCTTCCCGGCCCAAGACGCCCGGCCTCCCCTCTCCTTCCGGCGTTGGGCCGAGCGGCCCATGAGCCAGCCGCCCACGTGCGGAAACTCCGCGGCCCCTTCCTCGCTCCTCGGGCCACCGACAGGGGCCCCACCGTCAAGCCGCCTCCTCGCGTCCGGCGGCCCAACCCACCGCCGCCGCCATGCGCGTCGCCGCGCCCGCCCTCTCCACGCCGCCTCGCGCCACGCCGGGCCCGAGCGTGCTTCCCCACGTCACGTGCCACCGATCCCGCGCCCCACAACGGCCGAGATCGTATCCAAACTACCACCGCCGCTTTTCTCTCCCCTCTCCGTTTCCGATTGCGCCGACGAGCAATTCCGGGGTTGTTTGTGCCCGACTCGACCTCCGGTTGACCCCTATAAATCCTGCACAAATCCCCGCGTGTTTCCCCTTTGTTTCCCGATTGTTTTATCCCCTAATCGCGCTCGTGCCGCCTCTTGTCGCCATCGGTCGCTGCCGTCGTCCTCGTCTCCGGTGAGCCGCGCTCCTCCCTCTCTTTTCCTTCTTGCGCCCTTCTTAGTTTTACCGATTTGCTTAGTTTGTTTGCTTGGTAGTTGTTGTGTGTTAGCCTACTGTGTGTGGGTTAGCTGGCAGTCAATATCAAGTGTGGTATGGTTGACCAATTAAGGATGTTTTCGTGATTTTCCTTGTTTTAATCAAGATCGGAACAATGTATTTGAATTCTAATAATAAAGATTAGTTTCTAAGTTAGTCTGTTTTTCTTCTTTTCTCTCATTTTGGTTCAGTCATCTTCTCCAGATGGTGAACACCAGGACCAGTGGAGCGAACAGCAACAATGGACAGTCAGAAAACAACAACGAAAATCATGATGTCAACGGCAACACTCCTCCGCCGCCACCTGAGAATCCCACTATTGCTCAGGTGCTGGCTTCACAGACGCAGATGATGGCTGCGATGATGCAGCAGATGCAACAACAGCACCAGCAGATGCAACAGCAGATGTTGCAACAGATGTAGCAGCAGCAGAATAACCAGTTTGCTCCTCCACCACCCTAGTCTAAGTTGCCAGAGTTTCTTCGCGTCCGACCGCCAACCTTCTCTAGCACCACCAATCCTATGGAGGCCAATGACTGGCTTCATGCTATTGAAAAGAAGTTAGATCTACTGTAGTGCATGGACCAGGAGAAAGTCTCTTTTGCTACACATCAGTTGCAAGGTCCCGCTTCTGCTTGGTGGGACAATTACTTGGTTACTCGCCCAGCTGGAGCAGCAGTCACATGGGAAGAGTTTTGTCACAGTTTTAGGACAGCACATATTCCTGCAGGAATAGTCACGCAGAAGAAGAGTGAGTTCCATTCTCTTGAGCAGGGCAATAGGTCAGTTACTGAGTACCTGCATGAGTTCAACCGTCTTGCATGTTACGCCCCAGAGGACGTGCGCACTAATGCAGAAAGAAAAGAAAAGTTCTTGGCTGGTTTGGACGATGAACTCACTGACAAGCTGATCTCATGTGAGTATGCTAACTTTGAGAAGCTGGTTGACAAGGCCATTCGGCAGGAAGACCAACGCAATAAGATGATCAAGAAAAGAAAGCATTACAGTTTAGGCCTCCTCAACAGCAGGGAAATCAGCAGAGGCCACGTTTCATGTCTGGAAGTCAGGGTGGACCTACCACCATGATTGTTCGTCAGCATCGGCCTTATCACCCATGGAATTTTCAAGCTGGCAGTAGTGGCAATGGCAGTGGACAGCAGCAACGTAATTCAGCCCCGCGTCCTCCAACAGCGCCACCCCGGCAGCAGTCCAAGCCACCACCTCCAAGAAAGGACTCCGGAGGGAAGCCAGGAGTCTGCTTCAACTGTGGTGACCCTGGGCACTTTGCAAACAAGTGTCCGAAGCCAAAGCGAGCTGGACCTAGATTCATCCAGGCACGTGTCAATCATGCGTCCGCCGAAGAGGCGTAGGCAGCTCCCGAGGTTATACTGGATACATTTCCTATGAATCTCACTCGTGCTACAGTATTATTTGATTCTGGTGCTACGCATTTATTTATTTCCAAGCAGTTTGTTAGGGCACATGGGTTATCAGTAGTGGAACTTAAGATACCTATGCGGGTTCAAACCCCTGGAAACCATTTGGACACCGCTCAGTACTGTCCCTCGATGGCAATAGAAATCCAAGGATCCAAATTTCTAGCCAACCTTATCCTTCTTAAATCCAAAGGCCTAGATGTCATTCTTGGGATGGATTGGTTGTCAAGACATAAGGGAGTAATTGATTGTGCTAGTCGCATAATTACTTTAATCAAAGGAAAAAGGGAAGAGATTGTTTTTCGTTCTCCCATGCAAGCCAAGACTGTAGCAAGTTTGAATCAAGTTTCTACCGGGGAATCGTCTGAAGCAGCAAAGATCCCTATGAGATTAGAAGATATCCCCATAGTCAGAGAATACCCTGAAGTTTTTCCAGAAGATCTAACCAAGATGCCACCAGAAAGGGAAATTGAATTCCGGATTGATCTAGTACCCGGGACCGTCCCAATTCACAAGAGACCGTATAGAATGGGAGCCAATGAGTTGGCAGAAGTCAAGAAGCAAGTGGATGAACAGCTGCAGAAAGGTTATATCCACCCCAGCACGTCACCTTGGGGTGCTCCGGTGATATTTGTAGAGAAGAAAGACAAGACCAAGAGAATGTGTGTCGATTATCGTGCACTCAATGAGGTCACTATCAAGAACAAGTCTCCTCTACCACAGATTGATGATTTGTTTGATCAACTCAAGGGAGCAAAGGTGTTCTCCAAGATAGACCTGCGATCAAGCTACCATCAGTTGAGAATTCAGGAAGAGGACATTCCCAAGACCACTTTCATCACTCGGTATGGTCTGTATGAGTGTACGGTCATGTCTTTTGGATTGACCAACGCACTGACTTTCTTCATGAATCTGATGAACAAGGTGTTTATGAAATTCTTGGACAAATTTGTCGTAATGTTCATTGATGACATTTTGATCTACTCCAAGACCGAGGAGGAACATAAGCATCATCTCCGGTTAGTGCTCGAGAAGTTGAGGGATCATCAACTCTACGCCAAGTTTAGCAAGTGTGCTTTCTGGTTAAAGGAAGTACAGTTCCTCAGCCACATGTGAATGCCCAAGGAGTAGTCGTGGATCCGTCAAATGTGGAGTCAGTTACCAAGTGGACTCTGCCTAAGACAGCCACTCAGATCCGAAGTTCTCTTGGACTTGCGGGTTATTACCGCTGTTTCATTGAGAATTTCTCCAGAATTGCTAAGCCGATGACTCAATTGTTGAAGAAAGATGAGAAATTCAAGTGGACAGCGGAATGTAACAAGAGTTTTGAAGAGATTAAGAAGAAGTCGGTGTCTGCACCAGTTTTAATACTTCCGAATCCCACAAAAGATTTCCAAGTATTTTGTGATGCATCCCGCCAAGGGCTGGGATGTGTGTTGATACAAGAAGGCAAAGTGGTCGCATACGCCTCCCGTCAGTTGCGTCCGCATGAGAACAACTATCCAACTCATGATCTGGAGTTAGCCGCAGTGGTCCATGCCTTGAAAATCTGGCGACACTACCTAATCGACAATCGTTGTGAAGTGTACACAGATCATAAAAGTCTCAGGTATATCTTCACCCAACCGGACTTGAAACTTCATCAACGAAGATGGTTGGAATTGATCAAGGATTACGATTTGGGGATACATTACCATCCCGTCAAAGCTAATGTGGTAGCAGATGCTTTGAGTCGGAAGAGTTACTGCAACACCATCAACGTAGAAAGAATATGTAACCAGTTGCAGCAAGAATTTGAGCGACTAAATCTACAGGTTGTGGATTTTGGTTTTGTGGCCGCCCTGGAAGCTCAACCCACTCTCATTGATCAAATTCGGGCTGCTCGGGCATTAGACCCCGAGATGGCTGAACTCAAGAAGAACATGAGAGTCGAAAAGCTCGCGACTTTACGGAAGACGAGCATGGAACAATCTGGATGGGAAAGAGATTGTGTGTGCCGAAGATAAAGAATTGAAGAAGCTGATTGTAACACCCTAAAAATCGAAGAATTTAAAATCGGGAATTAAAAATCGAAACTTCCAAAAAACCTTTTGGTTTTATTGCTTCTTATCATATTTATCGTTCTTATTTGCCAGCTCAGTTGCATAACAATTCTTTTGAATTTGCTTGATGTGAATTTGGGATAAAACCCTAAAAATAAAGACCCTAGTGGGAAGAAAATTCTAGAGTATATGTTTTCAAAGGTAAGATAAGTGCACAATTTGGAAGATTTCTAAAGTTAATTTGGGAAAACATAAAATTAGGTCTAACCCTGGATTGAAGAGGAAAAAAGTGATTAAGGTTTTGGGGCTTAAATAGTGAAAGAATTTTAAAGGGAAAAATATAGATTAGAAAGACATCTTGCTAAAGATCTTAAAATCTTGAAATTTAAAAGAGAGATAAATTCAATATGAAAAATATAGTTTTAAATAATAAAAGTGGGGAAAGATTTGAAAATATAATTCTAAGAATTGTTTTGGGAATATTAGATTTTATTTGAGATTTTTAGGATGAAAGGAAATAGGAAAAGGGAATTAGGAAAGTTGAAATCAGGAAAAAATAGAAAAGTACACTATTCATTACCTCACCTAGTGTTCGACCGGTCAATCAGCTGTGTCCATGCGCGCCACGTGCAGCCCACCCTGCCGCGTCGTACCCAGGGACGTGTGCACGCGTGTTCCCATGGTCGCCGGCTCTAGTCATGCACAGTGTACGCCGGAACGGCCTCGCCGTCCCGCCGGACGCGGAAGTCCACGCCGTACCGCGCGCCCATACCGCTCGCGTCAGCCCCAGCGCTCACCCAGTCCACGCCGTGTCCTTGCCACGACGCCCACGCGCGCACCCGCTCGCCGAAGTCGCCGCTCGCCACTTCGCCGCACTGTGCCTGCGCCGTGCCCACGCCCGGTCCCGCCGCCCCTCGCGCCCACGCGTCACCCTTCACCCCAGCCCCCTCTCGCGCGTCGGCTACACCTCCCCATGCCCATGCCACTGCGTCACCGTCCTGTTCCCACGCCTCGCCAACGTCGGCCACGCGCACGCCACGCCCATGACGCACGCAACAATGCCGCGCCGTGCCCTGCACCACAACCGTGGTCTCACCGCGAAACCGATATAAATAGACCTCGATAGCTTGAGCTCCAAACACCAAACTTGACCGCCTCTTTTCCCTCTCCAAAACCCCCCAAAAATCCCCTACTACCATAGCCCATCCATGAAGAATTTCACAGAAGATTGAAGCCCGATCGGAAGAACCCTAAATTGGCCGCCCGGAGCAAGGATTTGAAATTCGACGTCTACAATCCGATTCCTCTGAAATTGAAGGTATGATAGCCATCTATGAAGCCCTAGCATTCGTTTCCCTAGGTTTCCCGAGCCAATGCGCCGCCGAAAATCGCCGGCGACGAGCGCCGCCGAACTCCTCTGCCTCGGCCGTCGCCATGCGCACGTTGCTAGGTCACTCCGTTGCTTTTCCGGCCGAACCATCGCCGCCATTAGCACCGCTGAGTCCCTAGGATGCTCCCAAGCCCCTCCCCGTGGTCGTGCTGTCGCTGGAACGCGCTGCCGACGTGCGCCTCCGCCGTCGTGACCACCTCACCGCCGTCGGCTCAATCCGCCGCCTCTGTCGTGACCACCTCACCGCCGTCGGCTCAATCCGCCGCCTCTCTGGCCCGGCCGTGCCTTGGGACGAGAACTGCGTGTCATGTGGATGGTATAGAGCCCAATAGACCTCGAGCTTCGGCCGACCTCGCCGCTGTTCGCCCTCGCCCTGTCGTCTGCTTCGCGGGGAAGAAGGAGGAGGGGGAAGAAAGAAAAAGGAAGAGAGGGGAAGATGGATGAGATTGGCTCGCTAGCCTAGTGGCTTGAGCCGAGCGAAGTAAGGGAAAGGGTGCAGGTTCGATTCCCAGCCGGTGCAAATTTTTGGAAAAATTTTAGTTTCATTTCTTTTGAGGAGTTAAAAAAAATTAATAAGAGCTTGGTAAAAATCACAAAAATTTATATTTTCTCTCTTTGGACTCTAAACCTAAATTTAGAAGAATTATCTTATCTTTTGAAAGGCATATTATTTACCCCCTTCCCCAAAACTTTCGTGCAAATAAACGTGAACTCTATATTACCTTTTATCTCCCGTAAATGAAGAGTTTTCTTAAATTTTTCCGAAGCATAATATTTATCCTCTCCCAAAATCTTCTTACAAACAAACACGAACTTAACATTACCATTTATCTCCCATAAATAAAGAATTTTATTGCCCTCTCAAAAGTATATATCTATCCCTCCCCAAAACTTTCTTATAAATAAATGTGTGCTTTAAATTCCCATTTGCATACCATAAATAAAAGCTTTTACACAAGCCCCTAGTCTACCTCCTCTCCAAAAGTCTCTACCTTTTTGCAAGCCCATCCATCCGTCTACTATTTCTTTAGAATCCATATGAGAAATTCGAAACCATCCTTCTAAACTTTAGTCAATCCCTTCCTACATATATATATATATATATGCATATATATAAGTATTTATGCATATACATACGTACGTATAGGTAACGACAATTCTTTTCAAACACACACTAGTGAGCTCCAACACTCAGGCCCGAACATATATTCATATCAACCATAGAACCATCGTAAAAATCGTTATTGTGATTTATTTGGTTTTGATGGGTTTTATTCGAATTCTGATCGAATTCAATTGGAACTCTCGCACGTATATATATACATAGAGTCCGAGGGAGCCGTTGAGTACACTAAAGACACAAGTCAAGAAGGTCGCGAGCAAGGCAAGTCAACACTCCCCTTTGAACATATTGATCCTATTTTGTGAAATGATGTTGATTTAAACTTCAAACATGCATGCTATACACAAAATACCTATGCTTGATATACCATGCCTTGATATTGCTTACCTTTAGAATTATTCCTTGTAACCCTCGATGTGATACATACAACCGGAGAATAACTTCGGTAAAATGTTTAACCATGCTTATACTAGAATATTGCATACTCATATTTTACAAAAAGCTATATACTTGGGCAACTACCTTAGGGAAGGTAGTTGAGATGCGGCATGTGAAGACATGAGCGCCACATTGCCTTGAACATGATGAAAATAGTTTTGATGGAAAAATGAAAATACAAAACCAATGTTTTTAGACTGGGGCGGATGGATGGATTTGGGTGGATTCCGGGAAAGGCTAGTACCGTCCCTGGTCAATTAAGGACCGAGCCATGAGATAGCCGGGAAACGAGCCAGTACAACCGTACTTCTCGAATGGGTATAGACCTAGCGGAGTACATAGCCGAGCGGAGGCAGTATCCCTGCATAGTGGTTCAGGTGTAGGTGTTGAGTTGAGGACCTACCGATAGGTAGAGTGTCCTGGGCCTACCAATGGTAGCGTGCCTGTAATTGTGACGAGACAAAATACCTTTATGTGAATAATAAACTAAACTTAACAATGACTTAAAGATTAAGTGAGTTTTCTCTCTTACCCCGGGAGCGCCAGAACTCCTCTCACTGCTAGGAAATGACGGCTAGAGTGCATGAGGACTTAAGTTCATGGAGCGGGTACTGCCAAAGTGAGGTTATCGAAAGGCTTTGCCGTGACCATCCCATATAGAGGGATGTAAGCTCATTCAATGAGTAGTTGCGGAGTACGGGTAAAGTGTACATCCACTGCAGTGTGAATGAATCAATCTATTCGAATAGCCGTGCTCGCGGATATAGAGCATCGTAACAAGACTTTCGCTTGGCTAGACTCATAAATTTTAAAATGATGGGTTGGTATGAATAATGATTTTGTCTGCTGGTGGACTCAACTTCTCGACCTGCGAGAAGAGGTAGACTCCCCAAAAAACCATGACGCACCGGAGACGGGAAAGCATCCTTGGTATCACGAGGGATGGCAGACAGAACCGTCGCCGGTTTAATATACTCTGGAATTAAAACTTGACTTGGCTAGCTGTTAGGCTTGTGAAAAGATTTGTGAAAATTGGCTTTATGCAAGAGAACCCCAGCCATCCTTTGAATGACCCTATCATGTGCATCACTTCTGTGTTGGCTTGCTGAGTACGGTTGGTACTCACCCTTGCTATACGCACAAACCTTCAGATAGTGGAAATGAAGACTTGGAGGATCCATATGTCTACTACAAGGAGGGCGGAGAAGACGATGGTGCCTGCTAGGTCTTAGTCTCCGGTCGTTGCCTGTGGCAATCGATAAGCCGTTGCCTTCATTCCGCTGCCTTATCTAAATTTCTGCTTTTGGATGTATCTGGACCATGAGGTCCTATATGTTGGATATTGCCTTCGGGCCTATTATTGTAATAATTTCAATGTAAGACTATTCGTGCATTTGCACCTGATTATCCAGTACTGTATTTCGTGAGTACCAAACTACTCGATCCAGGGAAATGGTACTATGAACACAAAAGATTCCCGTTCCAAAAACGGGGGTCCACACTGATCCTTACGGAAGCTCACCAAACCCAATATTCGATTCATCCGGGTAGTACAAAGATGTATCAAGATCTCAAAAAGAAGTTTTGGTGGGTCAGTATGAGGAGAGAAATAGCTGAATTTGTCGCACTTTGTGATGTTTGTCAGCAAGTGAAGGCAGAACATCAACGGCCTGCAGGATTGTTGCAACCCCTTCAAATTTCGGAATGGAAATGGGAAGAGATTGGAATGGATTTCATCACGGGTTTACCCCACACATCGTCAGGGTATGATTCAATTTGGGTTGTCGTGGATCGACTCGCGAAGGTGGCTCACTTCATACCAGTGCGTACCACCTACTCGGGAAAGAAGCTAGCAGAGCTATACCTTGCGAGAATCATGTGTTTACATGGAGTGCCTAAGAAGATCGTGTCTGACCGAGTAAATCAGTTTACTTCCAAGTTCTGGCAGAAGTTGCAAGAAGAGCTTAGAACCCGTTTGAATTTCAGTACAGCCTATCATCCGCAGACAGATGGTCAAACCGAGAGAGTTAATCAAATTCTGAAAGATATGTTGAGAGCATGTGCGCTTGAGTTTGGTAAAGTGTGGGACAAGAGTTTTCCTTATGAAGAATTCTCCTATAACAACAGTTATCAAGCCAGCATTCAAATGGCACCCTATGAGGAGTTGTATGGACGAAAGTGTTGCACACCCCTTTTCTGGGATCAGACTGGTGAGCGTCAATTGTTTGGCACAGAAGTGATAAGTGAAGCAGAAGCAAAAGTCCGAACAATTCGGAAAAGGTTGAGAATTGCGCAGTCTCGGCAAAAGAGCTACGCAGACAATCGTCAAAGAGATCTCGCCTTTGAAGCAGGGAATTATGTGTATCTTCATGTTACACCACTCCGAGGTGTACACCGCTTTCAAACCAAAGGCAAGTTGGTACCGCATTTTGTGGGACCTTACAGAATTTGGGAACATCGAGGAGAAGTAGCCTATCAGCTTGAACTTCCATCCAACATGGTTGGTATTCACGATGTGCTCCACGTGTCTCAGTTAAAGAAATGTTTGAGGGTACCAGAAGAGCAAGCGAGTCCAGACCAGATTGAAATTCAAGAGGACTTGACCTATGTGGAGAAACCAGCCCGTATCCTCGAGACCAGTGAAAGAAGGACTCGAAACAAGGTTATCAGATTTTGCAAAGTTCAGTGGACTCATCACTCAGAAGAAGTAGCTACTTGGGAAAGAGAAGATGAGTTGAAGGCCGTGCACCCGCACCTCTTTGCCAGTGCCTTCGAATCTTGGGGTCAAGATTCTTTTAAGGGGGTAGGCTTGTCGCACCCCGAGTTTTGCCCCAAAATCGTTTAAATAATTTACCCTGAAATAATAAGAATTTCTAGAATTAATCTGGAGCCAACAAGTAATTTTAAAATGCAATTAATAAATGTAAATGGCATGATAGGATTTTTCTTAAATTTTACGTGTCAAAATACACTAACGGGATTTTTACGGGAATTTTCGAGCACTAGAACTATTTTTAATCAATTAAATAAATAATCTGTAATTAAATTAAGTCCCTTTTCTATTTTCCCATTTTTCCTTTTATTTTCCTTTCTTTTTCCCGCTCTTTTTCCTCCCAAGCAGGCGGCCCAAGCCTCCCTTCCTGTCGGCCCACTCCCTCTCCCTGGCCCAAGCCGCCCGGCCTCCCCTCTCCCTCCGGCCTTGGGGCGAGCAGCCCATGAGCCAGCCGCCCGTGCGCGGAAAGTCCGTGGCCCCATCCTCGCTCCCTCGGGCCACCGATAGGTGGGCCCCACCTGTAGGGCCGCCTCCCTCGTGCCCGTGGCCCAAGCCGCCGCCGCTGCCATGCGCGCCGTCGCGCCCGCCCTCTCTGCGCCACCTCGCACCACACCGGGCCAACTCTGGGCCCGAGCGCGCTTCCCAGCGTCCCGTGCCACCGATGCTATGCCCTGCAACGGTCAGGATCGTATCCAAACCGTCGCCGCCGCTTTTCTCTCCCCTCTCCGTTTCCGATTGCGCTAGCGAGCAATCCGGGGGTTGTTTGTGCCCGACTCGGCCTCCCGTTGACCCCTATAAATCCCGCACAAATCCCTGTGTGTTTTCCCTTTGTTTCCCAATTGTTTTAGCCCCTAATCACGCTTGCGCCGCCTCTCATTGCCGTTGGCCGCCGCCGTCGTCCTTCTCTTTGGTGAGCCACGCTCCTCCCTCTTTTTTCCTTCCCGCGTGCAAGTTTGAACCAAACCCGTGCCGCAGTCATCGTCACGTCATCCTGCTCGTGTCGCCGGCGAGCCGACCGGCCGCCGTGCTGCCATGGCCGGCCGAGCGAATCTGACCCGCCGCCGCCACCCAAACCCTAACCCTAGCTGCCGTCCAAGGTCGTCCGATCCTTCGGATCGGACGGATCTGGGCAGCCCGATCCTGCTCGCACGCACCGTAGTCCGATCCGGCCGCCGTCCCGCCGATGGCCGCCGCGTGGCAGCAGTCACTGCCTCCCCGCCGTGGACTCGGTCCACCATGGACCGAGCCCGGTCAGCCGTCATGTCTCGACGTCGGCCCTAGGGCGATGCCGCATCGACGTCGGCGACAGCGCGGCAATGCCGAGCCGCATGACGTCCCCTACGCCGCCGCGCCGCTTGCGTCGGCCCTAGGACTTACTTGCGCAAGAATTAATTAGTCTTTTCTTTTTAGTTTAAAAATCGTAAGTAAACTTCTAAAATTTATATCTTTTTAATTCGAGCTCCGTTTTAGTCCATTCAAATTTCATTAAATCCAAAAAATGTCAACAATCCATTAGAAATAGTTTCTTGTATTGTTTCAGTAGACTTTTAGCATGTTTTGTTGAAGTGCCTTGTTTGTCGTGTAGATTTCGATCTTTTCGACGAGCCCGTTTACCTCGAAGTAGTCGCCGAGGTTCCCCAGTCTCCAGAGCAAGGCAAGTCATACTTTACATTGATCATATTGTACCTATTTTTATTTAAATATCTCATTTCTCTCAAATACTGCATATATTTTAGAATGTCATTTCATGGGATTGTTAGACCTATTGTACTCAGCCATAGAAATTGTATACCTTATACCATTGATAACTTGGGTTCAATAAGACTAGATGTTAGTTTAGAACATGCTTAGCCGTGCTTAGCTCAACTAGCTCACTTAAGGGAGTCACATTAATCAATTATTACATTGGAGACTAATACTCAGATGATGTCAAGTTTGTGACCCTATTATAATAATATTGAATTATGATAATGGTGGGTTGTGAGCACATGGTTGGATATTGGTTAGTGTGCTCATGAAAATTAAGGACCGATTCTCGGGAAACCCTGAAAGAATTATCGTGCATATCACAAGCCAGCATGGGTAATGGTTGGGTCTGTAGCGTAGCTGTCTCTAGCCGAGGTACCCTAGTGAGGGTGGGCGTGATGGAGTTGGGTCAGCCCCGGTTTTAAGGGTTCATCGGCTTCTGGATTCACCACGGCATGAGAGGGGGCTGCCCATTACCCCGATGGGAGTGGGGGCGAAACCTTGGTGTAGTACGATTAGTTAGAGGGGGTTATGTAAAGGGTCCTGTCACAGTTCCTTTCCGGGGTATCGTGGTGGTACACCGGCGCATGGTATCGTGTTGTGGGATTGTGTCTTGTGGGTAAAGTTGTACACCTCTGATCAGAGTAAAACTATTCGAATAGTCGTGCCCACGGTTATGGGCGATCAACCAGATTCACCTTGATTAGTCTCACTTATTTACATGAATAAATTGTTGGGACTTGACTAGTATAGTTGGATGGATGGGCCTGTTGCAACGTGGTTTTAACGTTGGACAGTGTTTATTTAATATTGTTTAATTATTATTATTGTTTTACTGTTTTCAACTATTGTTATTTCTGAAATGTTGTTTATGCAAATGAGCCTATTATTTCCCCCTTGATAATTATCCTACATCATACCTTCTTTTCTGGTATGATTTGTTGAGTACGGTGGGAGTACTCAGTCCTCCTTAATTTTCCCCATCCAGAGCCATAGGTTGCAAAAGAAGAATGTTTCGACGAGGTTTAGGATTGCGTCCGCAGTCAAGGTTGCCTGTGGTGGTTTGGAGTTCCGTCGCGGTGTTAGTTTTAGTTTAGTCAGTCTTTTTTCGCTGTATTTATGTAATTCTTTTATATTGTTTCTAAGACGTGGATTCTGTAATATCAATAATTATCGATTTGTGTACCTCGGCTGATGCCTATACAAGGAATTAATGCACAAATTAGCTACGGAAATTCTGGCTTGAATTTCTGGGCGTGACACGCCGCCACCCGCGCACACCCCTGTCCCCGAGCTCACCGCCCACGCGCACCCCCGTTCCCGACGTCGTCGCCCGCGCACGCCCCATCCCCGACGACGCCGCCGTCGCCCGCGCCCACCCCGGTCCCCTATGCCGGCGCCCGCGGCCAACCCTTTCGGCCTCAGCCCCCCTCCCCCTCCCCCGCCCTCCCCCCCCGACCCGGCCGCGGCGCGCGACACCGTGCCCGACCGCCCGAGGCCTCGCCCGTCCCCGGCCAGCCCGCCCCCCCTCGACAGCCTCCGCCCTGATCGCCTCCCCTCCCCAGGTAAGATTCAAATTTTCATTAATTGCGTCTCTTTTTTCTGGCGTGACATTAGTTGTGTTACTTTAGTGGCCTGAAATAAGTTTAGAAGTTTCCTGCAATTTTGTTGGCAAAGATGATGAATTGCAAGGACTTATGCTTATCACCTACTCATCCCAATGAATTACATGGAGTACTTCTAACTCTCTCTCTTTAAAAAAGTGGATCTTTTGTACTGAACTAACCAAACCAGCAGAATGCACCCTGCAGCCTAAAACTGATATACTGAACAGCTCATGACTCCTTTGCAACACAAAAAAATTGCAAAATTTTCACAGCATTTGGTTTAGTGCCCACAACAATACTCAAATATCCTACATTCAAGCACCCCTAAATGTAAAAAACATAGTAGCAGAGATGGCAATTCTCAATATAAAATGAGAATAGGTACACAAGAGGACCAAAATTAGAACATGCACAGCGAAAAGACAAACCTTGAGCAATCCTTGCTTGGATCCTGGACGCAGAGCTTGCTGGACATGGGATTCTGCTGGACCTTGCTTACTCTATATTTTATTTTGCAGGATGGCATAATTTCACCTTCTGGATCCAACGTATGACGCGACCCACCGAGGACGTCTCGTAGCGGAGGGACAGGTACTATACGGCCGCGCTGCCCCATATAGGCCCCTATTTTTGGGTTTTTGTTTGTATAGTAGAAACTGCTCTAGCGTTTGTATCTTATTGAAGTATATGTAGCAGAGATGTTGCTGGTATGTGTTTTTCCTAGTGGAACTTTTGAGAGATGCCCCATCTGGATCTTGTACCATGCATAATTTACCTTGTATAGTGTTGCAATTGCACCATCTCTTTATGTGCCTTTTGATGGTTGGGCTACATGGATGATGGCTGTGCAGGCTGCAGCCATGCTTGAGGATTGTGATGTTTACATATAATAATATCTTCATCTTGTGATGTACAGTAAATTACCAACTTCAATTCTTACTGTTACATGGAGTTGCTTCAACTGATGCACGGTTAAAAAAATATGAACAATTTCTTAACAGCCTTCAGTTCTCCCCCGACATGTTAAAAGGAGTCGGTTACTGAATATAGCTTGTTAGAATGAAAACAGTCACTAGCTCATGCATAATGTGAAACAGCGTGCTGCGCAAAGAAGTTCTGCAAATTCAGTGTGTGCCAGTTGAAAAGAAGTTTTGCCCCAAATCATGCCATATTCGGTTTTATACTTTTTTCACCACATGAAAGAAATAGTAGTTGTACGTGCCAGAATCAAATTGCCATTATTTAGTACAGCCGGTTGAGTTTTTACATGCAAAACCTTTCGCTCCTCCGCCCTAGAGCCCATGGTGGGTTCTTGGACATGCAGTATGATGACAGGTACACAACTTTCCTAGAAAGAGCTGGCCTGGACATAATCTCATTTCAGATTCGTCATGGCCTACCCATGTTTAACTCAACGGCGTTAACTACGCTGGTTGATAGGTACTATCTCGGAACGTTCCCTGCTTTTTTAAGCATTTGTGCATGCACTTTCCTTTCTGTTTCATTAATATTGTAGTGTTAAAAATGCAGGTGACGGCCTGAGACGCAACATTTCACTTATCTTTTGGGGAGATGACAGTCACGCTACAGGACTGTCAGAAGATGCTTGGCCTGAGGGTTCGCGGTCGTGCGGTGACAGGGCCATGCAGGTCAGATGGTTGGCGAGCTCAAGTAGAGGCCTTCCTAGGGCGGCACGTTGGTGAGCCCGGGATGCACACTTCTGGAGTATTAATTTCCTGGCTCCGGGCAGAGTTCGCATTGCCCTGAGAGGGCGGATGAGCAGACTGGGCATGGATTCTCCACCTGTTTGCGTGTGTGCTCTTCCCCGACGCAACGGGGGACACTGCTTCCTGGATGTGGATCCTTTGCCTTACTTACTGGGACCAGGCGGGTCAGTACAGCTGGGGCTCGACGGTGTTGGCTTTTCTTTACCGTCAGCTGTGCGAGGCGTGTCGTCGGTCTCCGTCGTCATCCTCACTTGGTGGATACGTCTACCTGCTCCAGTTGTGGATGTGGTCACGTCTTCCAGTTGGTCGGCCACAGGTTTTGCCTCGTTGCGACTGGTTCGCAGGTCAGGACGCACGTCGGCAGCCGACGTGGGCCTACTTGTGGGACCAGGTTACAGTCCCTCACGCGAGGATGCAGCGGACGTATAAGGAGTACACAAACGAGTTGGACAGACTCACGACATCTAGTGTAAGTCCTTATTACTTGTTCTTTTCGCTTGAAGTGGTTTAGTTATAATCTAACATCATGTTTCGACATGTTGCAGGTGACGTGGGAGCCGTACGACGGAGAGGCGGCACTGCCATTTTTGGTGAGCAACTTGTGTTCCAGCGACAGCGAGCTATACAGGATCAGGTGTCCCCTCATTTGCTTCTACGCTGTCGAGTTTCACTTGCCGCATAGAGTTGCACGCCAGTTTGGAGTAAGGCAGTTGTATCCACCTTGGTTTCAACTGTATTTGACTTACACAAGTAAGTGTGATCAGTTTTGTAACTTTTTATAGCATTTCGTATTACGTAACATAAAAATTTACTAACTTTGCAATATGTGGCTTGCAGGTTGGATCGTCAAAAGAACAAGAAGATCTTTGATTGGGACCAGTACCACTACATCTACATTCACCAGTGGGACATGTTCGATGCCAACGTGGACGTCAACGACGAGCCACGCTCGAACGGGGCGTTCAGGAGGTACCAGACTTGGTACCACGGCGCGACACGTCCCCAGCTCAGACTTCGGTGGTCGCAGCCTGACTACGCCGACATTGAGTCATCCGACGATGAAGACACGACCTATGACCAAAGTACGCGTGTGGGGAGACAGGTGGAGGCAGGGCCTATCTTGGACAGAGTGGTATGTCATCTGACTTGGTTTTCTAGGTTTAGTTGCATAACTTTATGTTCTAATTGTGAAATTTGTTTCAGGGCAACACCCTCCAAACGACGGTTGAGGAGATGACGCAATTTCGCGAGAGAGTTAGAGACGACGAGACACGCAACTTCCTCGACGTAAGATTTTGAAAGCTCTTTCAAGTATACATCTAATACATTGCAGTCTTTGAATTAAGTACTGAATTTTGTGCAACAGAGAGTAGTACGTCGGCTACCTCGTGCGGCTGCTCGTTGTGGTTGTAGGACAACCACGACGCAAGACGTGCACATGCCTTCAGCATCCACAGGAGGTGGCGGGTCGTCTAGCCAGGCACGTACGGACTCCAGAGGCACTGCCTTTGACGAGGAGGACGATGACAATGATGAGGAAGAGGCGCTACGGGGACACGATGAGATTGGGTCATCTCAGTTGCATGACGCTTCCTCGAGTCAGCCTACGCAGCAGCTTGGGACCAGGAGACGCCACCCACCTGACCCTTTCACTCCAGGCAGCGACGCTCTTGGACACAAGGGCAAGGGTAAGAGTAGGAGACAGTAAAACCTGCTGTACAGATTGTGGTAGATGTTAGTTTGTACTTGTTGACTGTATGGACTAATATTATGTCTTGCATGGACTATTCTTGAAGTGAGTCTCTTGAAGTATTTTGAACTTACCGAAATAAAATTGGAATGTAAACTACAAATACGAATGCCTCAATTAAAATTGATAAAATAAAAAACAATATGGTATTATTCACCGTCTGAAAACAGAAACAACGAAAACATAAATAATTCGTGAGGAAGGGCGAAGGGGAAAGAGAACAAACACGGGAGAAAGGTCATTAGACTTCCCTATAATAATTGCAAGATGTTCTCCATCTTGCGAATTCCTACTTTGTTTGAAGTATATTACTTTGATTATCTATATCTATATATTATCTAAATCTAAATCGATCTACGTTCTGAAATAAAGTTCTTTATTTTTATAGAATTACTCCTCATTAGGATGCATACATTAGTCATTCTATCTTAATTAGGCTCTAGGGAAAAGAATGGGATGTGTATTTGGCGCCGAGCTTGGCGCCACTATTACTGGTGCCGAGGCTCGGCGCCAATATCCACGACGCCGAGCTCCGCCACATCAGCGCCATGCAGCCTCGACGCCAACGTGGCGCGTCAAGCTCAGCGCCAACTATCTTGGCGCCGGGACGTGCATCCTCGGTGCCAATATGGACGGCGCCGAGGTTAGGGTTCATTTTTTTATTTAAAACTGTGAGAGGTCTATTTGTAAGAATCTTTTTAAAGAAGACTAAAAACTAAAAAAACGGCACATGCAACGGACGAAAACGCATTGTGACATTGGAAAAATCGGTATATTTTAAGTTGGGAGATAGATATAGGTTTCGCATTCGAATTTGAATGGTTCCTGCTAATATGCTAGGTCAGGTGCTACCGAGCCCTGTCATATTGCAACAATTGTTGCATAGCACGATGCCAGAGGCATAGCGATACTACTCGCTACGGATTTATGAACTGTGCCAGCGCCACAGGTAAACCGTCTCAAACAGAGACCAACAAGAGGTTTGCAAAATGACCGATACCCATACGGTTACCGTGGTAATCAAGCTTACCGCGACGACACGGTAAAGGTTATCGGTGGTAAGGTTTAATAAAATTTAGCCAATGAAAAACCTATTACAATCATCTCATTATGATGGTGATACAGTGGACTCTTAGTGCCTAAGCAATGGTGGCAAATCTACTTCCCGAAAGTTTTACAAACTTGCTTTCAATGGAATTGAGGCGCATCGATCCTTTAAAATGATCTGGTCTTCCAAGTGTATCCCACGGGTGAAATTCTTTGTTTGGCTACTAATCGTCGAACGGCTCAACACCAAAGAAATGCTTCAGAGAAGACACATATAGGCCCAAGGGCAGCCTCTGTGTGTTATGTGCTCAACCAATGCTCAAGAAACGATTGATCATCTCTTCTTCGGCTGCCCCTTCGCCCAAGAGTGTTGGATGAAACTAGGATTTTTGTGGAACCCCTCGTAGGAAACGAAAGATAAACTTTGGTCTGCAAAAGAAACTTCAAACATGCCTTTCTTTTCGGAAGCTGTCTTAATAGCTTTATGGGAACTGTAAAAACTAAGAAACGGGAAAATATTCCGTGGCGCTGATGTCTCAATTAGTCTCTGATTTATTAATTTCAAAGCTCAGTGAGTCTGTACGTCTTAAAGACGACCATAGGTTGTCTTTCTGTGCTTGTCAGAAGCGTTTAGTTAGTCTGGTGATTGTATTTTAGTGTGATAATTTAGTGTGGTAAGTTTTTTTTTCCTTTTTCCCCCTTAACCTCCCCCCTTAATGAAATTGCTGCTCTGTGGGGAACTCCCCACAGTTTTTCATCAAAAAGTTAAAATTTATACAAATTCAAATTTTTCAAAATATATCAAAAATAGTTCTCATATGATAAATATTTATCGTGGTAATCAAGCTTACCGCGACGACGACACGGTAAAGGTTACCGACGGTAAGGTTTAATAAAATTTAATCAAAATTCAAATTTTTCAAAAAAAATCCAAAAAATCATGTAAGTAGTTCTCGAATTGTAGTGTCATATAATAAATATTTTTTAAATAAAAATAAGATAACATCACATTTGAGGATGAAACCAAAAATAGTTTAAAAACAAAAAAAAAGAAAGAAATGAATGTGCCAAAAGTGCACTGTTTAACCAGCCCATAAAGGCCCAATAAAAGAGAAAATATGTCCTCTTGATTTTCCTTTTTCTCTTTATCCACATCTCACACACGGCTTGATACTCATATAAAGTACAACATGGTATATCATCAATCAAATTACCTAGCTATGCTCTATATTAATCTTATTTATTTATTTTCTTCATTTCAAACTTTTATATTCCTGTTGCTTACGAAATGAAATCATATTTGTATCATATTTATAGTGGTGAACATTATATTATGAAGGCTATAATTTCAGCTACATGTAAATATCATTATACTCTGAAATCTAAATATGAGGTTGTTAAATTATTGTTGTTAAATTATTATGCTACAAGATGTTGAATTGCTTCAAAGTTAATAATATAAAAATGATCATGCCGAATTTTCCTATTTTACATCAAAATTAGATTTACATTTACATGTATCATTTATATTCTTCTAATTATCCTAAATTTCAATTTCTTCACACATTTAAATGCTTTTTCAATTTTTTTCTTAATTCTATTCGAATTTCAAAGGTAATCTCGTCAAGCTACGCGGTAACCATAACCGCCTTACCTTGAGGAGCGGTAACCAGCGCCCCCATACGGTAAGTTTAGGTTTGGTAAACCTGAAACGAACAACCTTTGAAAAAATAATAAAATAATCAACAGCTGTGGTAATTCGGAGAAGTCTGAACTCTGAACAGAACGACAAAAAAAAAAAGAAGCAAACACCAAAGAATCATATAATAGGTGCAACAATCACATCCTACTTATGGCTCAAAGCTGGTTAATCCTAATCAGATCATAAAATCATTATGACTATTTCAAGTCAAAATAGCATCACCTGACAGTCCTCTTCAACAAAGCCCACTAGCCAAAAAAAAAAAGCACAGATCATCTCCAGAAATATGATATCCAGAAAACTTCATACTTCACAGTACATATACATAAAAAAGTAACAGAATTGCTACACGCCAATTACCCACTGTATGATGTATTGTATAGGCAATTAGTTCAGTTCTACAACCAGCTAAAGTGACTTTTAACTAATCACAGAGAATCATTTCAGGAACTACCGGGATGCTACCAAATAGCAAACTTGCTACATTTTGGATTAGATTCACGCTGACATTTATGATTGCATATCAAATTCACAAATAACCTCCAAATAACATATCAGGCATCTACAGATGGATTATTATGTTACACATAGTCATGGCAACAGAAATGATTCACCATTGAGCAAGAGACATTGTTATAAGCCACGACCATTTATTAAATAAATGATTTGGCCAGTTACTACTTACTATTAATGAATGAAGTAGAAAGCAGCATTCTTAAAAAATGGTTATGCCAAACAAACTCTGATCCTAATCAAAACCTACAAACCTGAAAGTGAAATATGTTTCCTAGCTACAGAAAAGAGTCAAGACTAAAGTTCTTTTGCAAGACCGATTCACTGATGATCAGAAACAGTCAATCAGAAGCCAGGAAATGGTAACAAATTACAGTGAGTACTGATCACCAAAATGATCACATATAACAGCAAATGGACCCAATTAGTATAAGACAACCAAATAGTACAGCCAAGAAACAGATCCGAGTTATCTTTAGCTTGGCAATATCAATAACCTAACACATTCACTTACTAAATCCAAGACTATGTACCACATCACAAGTTGAAATATGTCAAAATATAAACTGCCAATGCTTCCTCATAGGCCGTGGCAACCAACAGCAAACATGACAAAAACAGCAAATGTGATGCAAACAGGAAGCATGGATATAACCACACAATCGAAGTAAGGACACAGCGTTTATGGCATCAAACAGCCCCAAACGATTTCATGGCCATTGGTATCAATCAATCACAAGTACATTGCATCTATCAAACATCTTTTTCCCAAACTGAAGGATATAGAAGGGCACCCAAAGCCTAAAAGATGAAAATGAATAATAATGAAACGGTGAAAATTTGTCCCACCACCATGTTTTCCAGAAATGAATATCCACATTTTATATAACCATCTATAGAGGAAGCATGCACAGACCAAAAGGCATATACAAGACATATATTGCATAGGCATAAAAGAAGCAACACTGAACCTAATCAAGTTATAGTTCCTCAGTGATTGGAAACAGATACTGGAAGCGCAACTAGAAACCGTAGGTACTATCGAACAGACTTAAGCAGCAGAAAACACCTCGAGGTCAGACAGCAGGGCACATTAATCAACTGTGACATATCAGATTAATTAGCTCATTTCACCCATTCATTATAACGGGATATCTCAAAATCATCAAGCAATATATGCGCACATCCAGATATGCAAACTGCAAGCCATCAGTAACAAGTAATGAGAAGCTCAGTTGCGCATCAGAAAATGTTTTAGATATTTAGCGTCATCACCAAAGCAGGTCGAATGATAAAAGGAAAAACAGCGATGGAACATAACAAGTCTCCAGATCCCTATGTTTCTGTAGTCTATTAAGCAACTAGCTCATAGAAGTCACTATTCTCAGTTCAGTACTCTACCATCATCACCACAAAAAACTCATCAAATCTTCCATAAGCTGTCGCAGCAGAGCAAAACTTCCTGTGCATCAGATCACCAGTTTACCTCTTGAGGCGGAGGAAGATCACCAAGGCAACGGCTGCACCGGCGGCGCCGACGGCCGCAGCTCCAGCCATCACCGGCCACGCGACCCGCGCTCCCTGCAGGGGCCCAGGTGTCAGAGCAGCCACCCTCTCCTCCTCCGCAGCGGCGGCTGCGGCTGCCTTGGCCCTGGCCTTCTCCTTCATGGCATTCACCTCCTCCTCGAGTCTCATCTTCACCTGGCGTTCGGACCCCAAATTGCCCGCGAGCTGATCGGAGTTGAGCTTGTTCGCCTTGTATTCATCCTGCTCTGCTTGGAGGAGTTTCTGCAGATCCTTGAGCTCCTCGCGGAGCGCGAGCACCTTCGCGTCGGAAGAAGAGGCGCCGTACTCGAAGACGACCGAGTTCTCCTTGGCCTTATAGGAGGTGTCCCTCAGGCCGTCGATCTCCGTGGCGCGCCCCTTCTTCTCACGGTCAGCAGCGGCGAGCTTCTCCTCCAGGTCGCGATTGGTGGTGCGGAGGTCCTCGATCTCGGCGTTGGCGGCGACGGCTGCGTAGGACTTGGTGGGGTTCACGGAGGCGGTGACGGTGACCTCATCCCCGCAACGCTGCCGTCGGGCACGGTCTTCTCCGCGGCGATGGTGGCGTAGGACTTGGCGGGGTTCTCGGCGGCGGTGACGGTGACCTCGCCCTCCTCGACGCTGCCGTTGAAGTTGGTCTTCTCGGCGGCGACGGTGGCGTAGGACTTGGCGGGGTTCTCGGCGGCGGTGACGGTGACCTCGTCCTCCTCGACGCTGCCGTTGGAGTTGGTCTTCTCGGCGGCGACGGCGGCGTAGGACTTGGCGGGGTTCTCGGCGGCGGTGACGGTGACCTCGTCCTCCGCGACGCTGCCGTTGGGCGAGGTCCTCTCGGCTGCCACGGCGGCGTAGGACTTGGCGGGATGCTCGTCGGCGGTGGCGGTGACGTCGTCCCCGGTGGAGCCTCCGATGGGCGCGGTCATCTTGCCGGCGGCGGCGGCGGCGGTGGGGGAGGCGAGGGTTTCGTCGCCCTTCTCCATGGGGAATGGTGGGTTTTGTAGTGTGGTTTCTCTCTGGCTCTCTGCGATGGGGACGGGTGGGGAAGTCACTGTGATAAAGGCCAGAATACTTTGGCCTTCCCAATTGCGCGGTGCCCTTTTTATGCCGAGGGGGCTGATGGGTTTGGTGGAGAAGAAAAATCTCGGACGGCATTGGGGAGGTTTCGCTTCGTCTCTATGACCGGTGGGGCCTAAAGAATTTGGTGTTGCCCCTTGACCCCACCTGTCAGTTGCTCGTAACCGCTCTGGCGAGCATGCGTGCCAGCCACGGCGACGCGGTGGGGTCGCGGTGTCAGCTTGCGTCGTGGCACTCGCGCCATTGCGTGCTGAAGATGGTGCTCCCGGTGCGTGGGCCGTTGGGGAAAATGGTAGTCCCTCCGTTTCAAACACCAAAAAAATACTTAAAACTTTTTTTATTTAATGTAAATATGTATTAAAAAATTAAGAAACATACATACTTTAACTTTTCATACTCATATGTACAATAAACGAGTACTTAACTACTTCTAAATACCTATATACATATCTGCATGCATACTTATTTTGTAGGTATAAATACAATAATATCAATTTAAATTTTTTTGATTTTTATTGTATGATGATTAATATGAAACTGATAGTTGAATTTTTTGATGTTCTATTATATGACAATATGAAACGGATATGGATAGAATACTGCGCTGCATGGGACACGGGACATGATATGTCTGCGAGAACCTCTTGAAAGCGTGTAGATGTCGTCTAAAGGGGGTGAATAGGCGTTTTTGAAAGTTACTTAAAAATCATAGCAGTTAAAAATGAATAGGCACTGGAACTACCAAGCAGGAACTCCGGAACTTCAAGTCAGCTCAGGTTGTCCGAAACTTTCGGTGTTCTGATCTGAAACTTCCGATGTTCTGGTATTTCGAGATTATGATCTCGAGCCTAAGTGACTTTCAAGACTAGCCTGTGTGCAAGTGACAAGTAGGAATAACCTGGATACAAAGATACTCAATAGAAAGTAAAGAGGATGCACAATAGAGACAAGGATTTTTTTCCTGAAGTTTGGATTCATAGAATCCTATTCTCTGTTAAGGAACTTCGAAGAGCTGGGAACCCCTTGCCTCACCAAGCAAAGCCCTGGGAAGAAGTCTCTGATTTTCGACCCAACATTTTTAGGTTATTTGCTAGAGATTAAGTGATTACCTAGATCCACAACTTGACTCTCTAGCAAGCAGCATAAACGAGGATCGCTCTACCAATACCACCTCCAAAGACTCAGCTCGGATTTTCACTATTCATATCTCGTTTCTTTGCGAAGGTGAGAAAAACCTTCACAAACCTTTTCGGGTCAATCCACAAATCATCGGATACTCGCGAGAGACACCTAACCATCTAGGAAATCACTCTTCAAGAGTAATAAGCATCAAACCACGACCCTGGAAAGAATCGCCAAGTGCTCAAGTCATCCTAGCTCTCTCACTCTCACAAAACCTCTTGAATCTCTCAATTCTCTCTCAAATTTGCTTCCTATGCTCAAGAATCAAGGTGGATTGATCTAGAATAACATGAGAGAGGCCAGGGACAAAAAAACAAAAGTTGGATTGCCAAAAGTGAGTTGGAGAGAGTGTGGGATTTTTATAGGTTAGTGTTGTCGTTACCTAGCCATTACTCACATTTGAACTGCAGAGGTGTCCGAAAGTTCCGGTCTGGGACCCTTGAAACTTTTGGTCAACACTTAGGAATAGAGCTGGCAAAGGTGTCCGGAAGTTTCGGTAAAAGAACTCTGGAACTTTCGGTCAATACTCTCTGTCCTGAAAAGGTGAAAATTCTGAAAAATGTTAGAGAAAATCTCATTCATCAAGATTTCGATTTTAAGCTCTTAGATCATCTTAGGCCATAACTTGAAATCCCTCTTGAAAGTATGGTTTTCCTAAAACTCAATAAATGAAACTAGAAATTTAAATAAGGCGTTGAATCCTCTCACCTCTTTGCAATTGTTGCTGGGGGGTTTCCTTTGAGCATATTTCACACACCTAAGCACTTTGGGACTAATCAGCTGCACTTGTCTCAATTAAACGTATTAGTCCCTTAACCATTTTGTCATTAACCACCAAAACCCACTTAGGGAGCTAAATGCACTTTCACCTCTCACCCGTAGTGTGGGGTGGTGTGAGGTTTTCTGCTCTCGCACGACATACAAAAGCAATTTATGTTTTGATTTAAAAACTAACATTTAAAATAAACTATAATTATAAAAATTACAAAATCAATTTTAAAAATAATTTTTATAATTTCAGTTTGCCTATTTAGGCGATTGTCTATGCACATGTTCATGAATTTTAATCATATGATTTTCGTCTCTTTATTTCTTGTAAAGTACTCCATCCATTCTCAACTAATCATAACAAGACAAAAAAATCAATCTCTCATATATGACATTTACTTCAATAACAAACTCGATGCATAGACCGTTCCTTTTGTTTCTTCTCCACTAACAAACCACAACATTGCAAATTGGTTTTAAAGAGTTGCACGAATGAATGCACCAATATTCATCTATCCCTATGCACCGATAACAAATAGAGTCGAGGAATGTAAACTAATATGCTAACAATTGAAAATAACCCAAAAATTATAGGATGGCCAATTGAGAATGAATGGAGTATATACTACCTCCTCCGTGGCTCCGTCCTAAGACAAACTCATCTCTCATGTATCCCACACATATCAATATAAAGACAAAAATATTAAAATATCATTGTTTTATTAAATCCCGCTGTACTTATCTCCCACTTTCTATATTTTCAATGCAATTGTTCCTTATTTCTCTACGTGCATTCAATGCATCGTGTTGTCTCCTACTTTCATACGCACTAATGTAACTTTGATACGAATAAGATGGAAACATTAATGCTATTTTAGGAGGCAAGTAGTAATATATATTCATTTCATCTAGCCTCAAGATCTAACAACTCAAATTGAGTTGAGATAAAAACAAAATGTGAAATTTTGAGAAAGAAAAATTTATCATGAAGATAGATAAATTAAACCCCGAGAAGATTAAAATGAGAGAGAAGAAAACGTCGTATGCTTGAATTTGTGGGATATAACATATAAGAGATATGAAAAATACAATTACAAACCAACATACTTCACCCGTCCCAAAATAAATTCATTTTATAGTCTCTATAATTTATTGCAAAATAACTTCATTCCATCCTCTTACCTACCATTCGTCCGAAAACCGATGAGTTTTTTCTTTTCAAAATTTTATACACTCACCTACCAATACTACTCCCTCCGTCTTAACAAAAGACTTCATATTTTTCATATCTCATTTGTCTCACAAAGCCTTCATCTAGTTTGCTAAGTGGAAGACAAGTGCGTTGGAGTTCGATAAAATGGTGAAAAAGTGCATTAGAGTTGGTAAAAGTAGGGGATAAAAGTATCAAAGTTTGTTGAAGTAAAGGGCATTTTAGTTTTTTGTCCCTTTGATTTATAAGAAAACCATATAATTCTTGGACGATTTAAATTCTATAGGAAAAATTTATAAAAGGAATTTGAAACAAATGATTAAATATTATCCTATCTTTTGAAATCCTCGTGGAATGAACAATCCTATAAAAATTTTGGATAAAAATTAGTAAGAGATCTGACATCTTGAAAAATTACTTTTAAGTCTATCTCTCTCATTCAAATTATACGTTTTTCTGCGATCTATTCAAAAAATTATTTATGTGATTTCTGATTTTTTTAATCATCTGTTTATCTGTTTTGTAGTAAAAATCATATATTTTATATTTATCTATTTTTAATATACGTTTTTCAAAGTGCCCTTAGCTTTATATCGTTATGTGTGCGACGAGGAAATCTTCACAAGAGTCATAATGGATGCAATGTGAGTAACTTTTCTATTAACGAATGATAATTTTGTCTTTTTCCTCTTGTTTTACACAAGCAAACATAAAACTGAAGTTATTTTGGATGGGGGAGTACCGTCCTTTATTCGATTTTTTTAAACAACCTTAGTAGTAGTATATCTGAAAGTTAGGAGGGCGATCATGCAAAATTGACAGGTTTCAGGGTAATGGATATTCCAGAAACCATTTTTGCCCCAGCGTACCGTTTCTGCCCTCGAGTCGAACAAACCCTAGAACTCCAATACCCCATCGAACCCCCGAATAGTACACCGCCGCCTTGCGGAATCGAATCGAATCGGAGGAGAAGGAAGACGCAGCCGCGTGCCCCCATCCATGGATCTGGAGATCGTTGGCCGGCACGCGTTGCTATTTGACGACGACCCGACGGCGGAGGTCGTCAACTCCGGCGGCTCCCTCGTCCCCTGGGCCGCCGTCGGCGCGGACGACCTCCTCCTCGACCGCCACGACGTTCGTCACCTCCTCGACCGCGTGCCTCCTCGCCCCCGCCGCTCCTACTCCGCGGCCCTCCTCTCCGCCCCCTCTCCGGACGGCGTTTCCGAGGCTGAACTCGACCGCGAGCGCTTCCTCGACCTCCCCGCTGACGATTTCTGCGGCGAGGGCTCTCAAGATGCGGTCTCTTCAGGTATACGTCTGTTCCCGCTCCTCTTGACCTGCCTATGCACTCTTTCCCTATTGTGTATTGCAACTATTCTTCGTATTCATCAGCTGCCTTTTCACCGTTAGTTGCAATTGGGCGATGAGAGCTCTAAGAATCCAGTGTCTATCATCTTAAGAAATTAGACTCTTAACAACACCGCCTGATGTAATAGAGGCTAGAAACCAAACAGTTTTTTTTCTAGTCCCCTTTGCTCTCACTGGGATCCACAGAATAAAAATCTGCTGTAGGGGTCAAACTAGAGTGAAGGACTGAAGAGTTGCCTCTGCAATAGTAAGGACAGACAGCAAAGATAATTTGTGATGTCATGATGTTGTTTGGTTTCAGTTGTGTGACTTTTCACCATCTCGGATTTGTTTCAAGTCTACTGAGGCTTCATTTGGATGGGTTCAAATGACATCATTCTGAACCCACCAAATGAAACCTTACTGAGGTTAAGTCCATAAAACGGGTGGGAATTCACATCGTTCTGACTTTTGAGTCCATTCAGATGAAGCTAAGGGTTGTATGGTCGAAGGGGGTTCACCTGGATGATCTGTAGATATTCGATCTTCTTGGTTAGAATATTATTTTAGTTCAGTCTGCTGAAAACATCGCCCTTGAATGGATCTCAGTTGTTTCAAAGTTCTTTTGTTTGAATGTTAGTAGCAAAATTAAGCTTGTCTCTGTTGAATTCTTCTAGCAACCGAACTAGGAAATAGTTACATTATGATATAATGAGAGTGAGTAAGACTTGCATAAGTAGCACAACTACCAATGCTAATTGGACCCATACATTTTTTTGTTGTACCTTTTGTAAGTTTGCAGGAAGGATGCTTGAATTTAGTTGATGAGCATCTTTAATCAGTTCAAGTAAGGGACTTCTTTCTATTTCTTCTAAGATGCATATTTTCACCTACACGTCTTCTTCTACATTCAACATTAGATTTTATGTTGCTTGTGGTAAACAATGTTACATCTGACTTCTTTTATTTATACAGGAAATGGGACAGATACAGGTCGGGCTGATTATAATTCTGTCCCTTTTTCATATGGGAGTACTGCTGGTTCAGATGATCCAAATAATTTGAGATCATATTATTGCCCATCTTTTCCTGTGCCTGACAGGTTGTTGAATAAGCTGGTAAGTTCATGGACTATGGAGTCTGTCTGACTGCTTACATTGAACTTCTTTTAAAAAGTCGGAAATTTATTTCTTTCTACATTTTTGTATTAATATTCTTCAGCTGATCCAGCCATAATTATCCAAGGTGCATATGTTCTTCTAAGGATTAAATGCCTATTTCAGATGGTTGGAGCAGAGATGAGGTTCCTACTAGTGATGCACATTGTTTCCTTGCATATATCATGATGTAAGGAATAGGCAGGTGGGATTAGAATGATGTAAATGTTACACACAACAGAAAAAAGTACTGGCATGGGATAGCTGTTCTTATGATATACCAGCTAAATTCATTTGAGCTTTGATCATAATCTTGTACTTCCATGCACTCAGACCCTTACTGAGACAATGTTTTCTCCCCCATATTTTTTTTGATTTGCAGCCTCCTTCTGAGAAGGTTCATCAAATAATTGCAAGAACTGCTTTATTTGTCAGTGAGCATGGGGGCCAGTCAGAGATTGTGTTAAGGGTGAAACAGGGAAGTAATCCAACATTTGGTTTCTTGATGCCTGATCATCATCTCCACAGCTACTTCCGGTACCTTGTAGATCATCCTCAGTTGTTGAAAGATGGTGTAGATGCTGATTCAAACAAAGGCTGCAAAACTGCCAATAGTGAGAGTGAGCATGCTGTGTCATCAGGCGGGGCTTTGTCATTGCTTGGGGCTGTCTATGAGTCTGGAGATGAGGATGAAGGCATGCTTCCGCCTAGTCCAAAAAGCACGGTTCCTGGAAAAGACGTCGTTGCGCATGAGAAAGGTCATGAAAGCTCTGTATCTGCTATACATTGCAACGAAGAAGCAGGGGATGGACAGAAAGCAACAGCAGCAGCTACTGTTGCAGCTAAAGATAAATCTATTTTGACCAAGAAGAACCCAATGATTACTGGCAGCAGCATTCTTGCTGCTCGCCGAGAGAAGGTCAAAGATGCCATGATGGCATCAGGTACTTCAGATGTTTCTGACACAAAAGTTGTGATTCTGGAACCACCATCTTTCTTGAAGCGTACAATGGAGAAAATAGTTGAATTTATTATCAGGAATGGGAAAGAGTTTGAAGGAAAACTCGTTGAGCAAGATAGAACAACAGGAAGGTTTCCATTTCTTTTGCCATCTAATCCATATCACCCCTATTATCTGAAGCTTCTCGAGGAAACTCAAGAGGTAATGTGAACCACGCTTGTTTATACTTTCAGATTGCAATATTTCCTTTATTATCCCCCTTTCTGTTTGCTGTTTGGTACACTAAGTATTTAATCCCTTCTGATATATGCGTTGTTTCAATGTATATATTCAGTATCTTTACTAGTTTACCCAGTGTTTTATGACTGAACTTCTCTCAAAACTTCACATGCTCAATCCTTTCAATTGATTGTTCATCAATAATGTTTTGGTGAAACCCCCCTGGGCATCAACTGCTAGATATGTTCATATAAAATCTCTTGTGACAATGGGCTGATAGAAATCCTAATTTTCTTCATTCGTTGGTTCATTTGATTGTTCTTTTTGGACAAGCATGTGTTGATATATCAGATGTTTCTTTTTTTTTGTTCCTTTTAAAATTCTTCAGCATTTTTTTGTGCTAGTGCCTGAAATGCTAATGGCTTTTCTATACCAAGCTTTCCTCCTGTTTGTTTCTTTAGTGCACAAGATGTCTTACACTTGATCTCTGAACTTCAGGTAAGTTCATATGTGGACATATTTCATTGCTGATGCACTACCAACCTTTCCCCCCTTATTTTTTTTGTTGATAATTCCAGTCACTAATAAAATATTTGGTTTCATGCCATATTTACTTGTGCTAGTGTTTTCTAGCATCGTAAACAGCACATTAATTTTAAGTTTTTCTTGTTGTTTTGGAGAGTCTTGTGTTACCATTACCATACTTGATTTACTTGCCAGTATGTTTGTTTGTAAATTCCCAGTTGCTTTGTTTTATTTTAATATTTTTTTCTCAATACTGATTTTATTGGCTAATTGAAATGCATACCATCTATGTTGATGCACTTGCATTCTGCGTACTCTAGCTTTTTGAGAAGAAATCTCGAACATCCAGAGTGTGTTTGGTTGCTAATTTTTATTTACATGGAGAATATTATTATATGTATATGCAATGTTTCTAAACTTCTAGGTTATCTTATTATCCGTTTGGGGGGTTTTGTCGGCCTCCTCATACCAATAAACAAATGGAAAACTGTAAATGCACTTAACTGTGATTTAAAATTCTGAATGATTTTGCAGTCTAAGTCCCATGGTGGTTCTTCAGAGCACAAAGACAGAAGAAGCCCTTCAGAGCGCAAAGGTAGTAATCATGGTAAGGGAGAAAGTAAAAGCAAGACAGGGTCAAGTACTAGTAAGGATGCCAGTTCTCCTGATAGAAGCTCTGCTGAGCCATCAGAGAAGCAGCTCTATGACAAACACAAACAAGGGAAGGGAAAGTTCCACATGATCATTAGTGGGGCCAAGAAGGAACCTCCTCGGAATGTCACTGCAGATGAAGCTGCTGCTATTGTTATGGCAGCTACTCGTGGATTTGGCCCTGCCAATATTCGAACACACACACTCAAGGACACTAGTGGAATTGGTCAGACCCATGGAGATAACGGACATACTTCAAGCTTTGGAAGTTTCTCCTCTTTACAGGACCCAGATGTACAATCCAAACCTGTTTCAAATAGTGAGGCATGCACCTCACTCACAAGTAGTGGTCAGCCTAAAAATGAAGGCACTGGAATAATTGATGATGATTGGATTGCAAACACTATCGCAAAAGCTGCTGCTGTTGCAGCCTCTAAAGAGGCTGATTCTTGTGAAGCTTCCATGACAAAAGAGCAGAAGCTGAAGGCCGAGAGGCTTAGACGTGCAAAGATGTTTGCCTCTATTATTAAGAGTGGTGGCAGCAAGATGGCTGATTTGTCAACATCAGCTGATCCAACTAATGAAGCTGAACGGGCCTCTCCTGGTGATTTGAACTTATCTGGGTCTGATCCACAACCATCAGCTAAGGAACGTGAAGGTAGCTCTGTGCCATTTGAACGTGAAGGCTCTAATCTGGCCAAGCAGGAGAAAGACTCTGATGACGAACGGAACCGGGCAAGGAGGTATAGGAAAAAACATCACCCAGAATCTGACGAGGAGAACTATGATTCAGAGGAGAGCTATAAACACTCTAGGAAGAAGCTCCGTTCAGAGCATTCAAGAGCTCATACTAGTAATGTTCACAAACATAAGCACAAGAGGCACTCCAAGGATCTGGAACCCAGGCATCATAGGCACCGCGATAGCTCTTCGGAAGATGAGCATGAGTACAGGAGTTCAAAGTCAAGGCATCGGCACAGGGATGACTATCACTACCACGAGGATGATGAGCATAGGAGTTCTTCACGTAGACACCAGAGGGACCATCGTTCAAGTTCAAAAAGGAGGAAGGACGATGATCGAGATAAGAGCAAACAAAGTATAGATCGCCCAGAAGTATCCCAGAGCACAGGTCATAAATTTGAGTCAGAGAAGGCCCCTGGTGACGCTGCTCAATCTTCCCAGGCAACAACTGAAGTGCCTAGTGAGTTGAGAGCAAAAATCAAAGCAATGCTGCTAGAAACACTGTAATACCCTGTGGGATTATGCTGTACAATGTGATAATGTAGCCAACTCTCCTTGTTCAGCACCGGACGTCTATCAGGGTGTATCAAGAAGTGTACTTATTCGGTATCTTTCTCATTTGAAGACGCGTTTCCATTTTGATAGGTTACTGCGTTCCGCTATGGCCATATTGGTTCGCTACTCGGTAGCATGCAAAGCGATCCAACCTGGGGCGTCGGATCCTATTCCTATGATATTGATTGTGTATTCGCTGTTTTTCCGTTTACGCCGAACTTGGGCTAATGGGCACTGTTCGATCGAAGTTCGAACAAACATATGCAAAGCACAGGTTTCAAGAAAACGAAGAGAAGAACATACGTAAAGCACGTAATATCACACAGCAGATTAAGTACATACGTAAAGCACGTAATATCACACAGCAGATTAAGTAAACATGCATATATAAACACTAATTCTCCTAAAAAACTGCCTAATTAATTAGCAGGCATATATTATTGTACTACTAGTACACTATAATTCTCCTAAAAAAACGCAATTACGCCTAATTAATTAACACACTCAAGCAAACACGCCAATGTAATCGAGTTCCACGGAGCCCAACCACAGCTTGCCCTTATGCTCCGCCACCTCGCTGAGCGTGACGCCCTTGGCAGCCGTCAACTCCTCCACCTCCACGCCGTCGGGGTTGAGCCGTACGCCGACCAGGTGCTTGGCCGCAGGCGCCGCGCCCAACCGCATCCTCTCCTGGTTGAGCGCCACCCAGTAGCCTCCCTTGGTGTCGCGCCTCACGTTGTCGGGGTACCCGGGGAGGTCGGCGAAGAGCTCGTACTCGCCGGCGTTGTTGCCCCGCAGCCAGTACCGGAACGCCTGGCACGGCACGGTGTGCGCCACGACGAGGTGCATCCTGTCGCGGCTGACGGCGACGCCGTTCGGGTACGGCAGATCGGCCTTCAGCACGGTGACCCGTCGCTTCTGCGCGTCGTACTTGAGCAGCCGCCCTGTCGAGTCGGCGTTCATCGTGATCTCGCCGTTGAACCTGCGAGTGTAGGTGCTGCTGCTGTCGGTGAAGTAGACATCACCCGTAGCTTGGTCAACGTCAAGGCCATTGAGGAAGTGGAAGGGGACGCCGTTCGCCTCGGTCGCGACCACCTGGGCCTCGCCGCCGTCGGGCCCAGCCTTCATCAGCCCCTTGTACGCGTCGGCGATGTAGAGCTCGCCGGTCTTCCTGAAGAACCGGATCCCCAGCGGGCGCCCGCAGATGCTCTCCCTCTCCTCCGGCGGCACCTCGGACGACGAGCACAGAGGGATTTTCCTGTAGTTCGCGTTGTACGCGAAGGTGCTCCAACCGGCGGCGCTGCCACCCCACTTCAACACGCGGCCGTCCGAGACGCCGGTGTAGAGCCCGTCCTTGCCGTCGAAGGCGAGGCTCTCGGCGCCGCTGATGCCGTCGGGAAGCGGGAGGTGGTAGCTCCACCGCGTGTCGGTGGTCTTGATCTGCTGGGCGGCGCACGGCGATACCAGCAGCAACGCGAGGCTGAGCAGAAGAAAAAACATCGCCGTAAAGTTCCGAGCCATGGGACTCCTCATAGTTGCACGTAGCCGGAAAATCGTTTTCAATGGAGAACTATGCGCTACCTGCACGTCTTTTATAGGATATATATATGGCGCTCGTGACAGCCGCGGCGTCTTTCTAAGTTTATCATGAATCAGAACTTTAGTCGGTATCATATTAAATATTTATATATTAATCTAATTTAAAAAATTAAACATAAATTAATTATAAAAATAATTACAAAATCGATAAAAACAAATTTATTAATACTAATTAATCTATAATATTTACTGTAGCAACATCACATTATAAAATTATGACGTAATTTAAATTATGACGTAATTATGACGTAATTAAGTTTATTAAATTTATCTTATGATCCATCAATTATAAATAGATTTTATGAATAATCTATATTTAATATTTAAAATAATATTTAAATATTTATTTAATATGGTAGAAATTTATACAGAGTAACCAAACGGGACCTCTGTGTCTCAATTCTACTCGAGGTAATAATCCTGCTCGAACTAGTATTAATTATTACAGACGGAAGGGAAGTCGGGAACCCAACAGAAACGGAGCCACGCCGCAGGCTTGGATTCGGTATTTTTCTTCACCCCCGCGGGTTTCGGCTCCGTTCCAAGTTCCCATGCCACCTCTCCTGCCAGGCTGCCCCGAACGCCACGTCGCGGTCGCGGGCAACCCACGCGGGACACGGCCACGCCCAACTAGATTTGCATCGCGGCCGTCCATTGCCGCGTCGCGCAGGCGCGGACCCGAAACCCACCACGCGGCAAACAAAATGCTTCCCCGCACGGACGCGGAAATGGGTCGCGACCCAACCCACGCATTCCGCCCCCGGCTCCGATCTGCTAAGCCCCCTCGGATCGGGTTGCGGGTCCCCCTCCCCCGACCCACCACCGCTCGCCGCCGGCCGCCTCCGACGAGGTCAGTCCCGCTCCCTTCCTCACTCTTCCCCACATCCCGCCGCCGCCTCCTCCGCCTCCTCCGTTGTGTTAGCGGGTCCAGTAACCGGAGTCATAAACCCTAGCTGATGGCGCAGTCTACGAGCTGTTTCGTGCCCGATTTCATGGGGTTCATGTGGGGATTGGACCCCTGGAGGCTCCGATTCAGCCTGTATCTTCCAGATCGCTCCGTTGTTGCAGTTGATTGCGTCGTTAGTTTGGGACACTGGGGATTCGGGCGGGCGCGGGTGAGGGGATTTAGCGAAGGTATTGTTGTGCGTGTTTCATCGCCCGGGCGGAATGGCAGCTTGCTGCATCTCCCGATGTTTTCATGGGATCTATGGATTATCAGAGGCGTTCTGTAGTGTGAGTGTTTGCTTAGGACATGAGCCGTTCCTTCCTATTTCTACTTGCGCGTGTATTATAGTTATGGCTTGTGTAGCCTATAAGTAGAAGAAAGCATTTGCCATGGGGAAAATATAGTATCATCAAAGGTCACTCATTGCTTTCCAGTGTTTTGGGCGAAGGTCGTGAGAGTTTGCCTGGAAAAGAGAGTCAAAATGATGCTATTACCTTTTCTTTGTATGTGTGTAGTGTCTTTATATACTGTATTGTCTCTAGTGTTACATGATGTGCTTGTTTGGATCTGCTGCAGTGGGTGATCATATCCAGATACAAGATAGCATGCTGGAGCCAACAGCTATGGAAGTGCCGATTACTAGCTCAGTGAACACTGCAGTGGTGCCTGTGCCTGTGGTGCACAATCCACGGGCACGGAAATTGCGTTCTGCAGTTTGGCAGGACTTCACTAAGGAGCGCCGTGCTGATGGAAGCTGTGTTGCTGTCTGTAACCACTGTAAGAAGCAGCTCACAGCTACTAGCCGGTCAGGCACCACACACCTACGCAACCACCTTGCAATCTGCACCACCACCTCCACGCGTCGTGCTGGTAAGCGGCGGAAGCTTATTGTGCGCCGTATTCTCCACAACAAAACCTCCACTGATGGACAGTCTGGTGATGGGCATGCTTCAGGAGAGGACCATGACAATGATGGCACACATTTTGATCAAGAACTCAGTCGACGAGACCTTTCCCATATGATTGTGCAGCATGGGTACCGATTTTCAATAGTGGATGATGTGGGCTTCCAAAAGTTTGTCAAGAACCTCCAGCCACAGTTTAGGATGGTGTCATATGAAACAGTGAGGGCTGATAGCATGACAATTTATGAAAGTGAGAAGCTGAAGCTGCAGGATGTGCTCCTCAAGATCCCTTGCCGAATTAGTATCTCAGTTGATATGTGGCGATCGAATACACAGATGGACTTCTTGTGTTTGACCTGTCACTATATTGACCATGCCAATGATGAGTGGAAAGTTAGGAAAAAAATTCTGAACTTTGTGCATGTGGAGGCACCTTTTACAGATGATCAGATTGCTAGTATCATTCTGGAGAAGTTGCGTGAGTGGGGTATTGACAGGAAGCTAGCTGCCATTGTACTAGACAACTGCGCCTCTGGTGAGATTGTTGCTAGAGAGCTTCTTGGAGTTCTGCAGCCGAGGAGACTCCTCCTGTTAAATGGGAGTTTGTTCCAGGTGCGCTCTTGTGCACACATTCTGAACCTCACAGTCCAAGAAAGCTTAGAACAGACATCTGACATAATTACTAGAGTCCGTGAGATGATTCAGAATGTCAAGTTCTCACAAGAAAGGTTCGAAAAGTTTCAGGGTATTGCAAAACTGTTGCAGATGGACCAAAAACTGCTAGTTCTTGATTCTCCTAATAACTGGCCGTCTACATACTTAATGTTTGATTCTGCATGTTACTATCATGATGTTCTCATGCGCCTTGCCGAACAGGAAGCACATTATGGTGCTTTTCTGACTGCGAAGGAGTGGGCCGATGTGAAAGCCCTCACTGAAATACTTGATGCGCTCTATCATAAGATGGAGAAGTTTCCTGTGGAAAATCCGACTGCAAATCTCTATTTTAATGACATGTGTGAGGTGCATGTTCTTTTGAATACCTGGCGCAATAGTCCATCTCCTGTTGTTGGACAAGTGGCTGACCGAATGCTGACAAAATTTGAGGGGTACTGGGATCTTACTAGGCCAGTAATGGCATTTGCATCTATTCTGGATCCTCGATATAAGATGAAGTCTGTTGAATACTTCTGTAGACTCATTTATGCTGCTGATCAATTTAGAGCAAAGACAACAATAGATGACACTCGGCAGAGCTTTACCAATTTGTGCAGTGAATATGAACAGTCAGGAAATTCATTCAAGAATCCATCTGCTCTTTTCTACTCTGGAACCAGTAATTCTTGCATGAGTTCGGTGTACAGCAATGGTGATGATTTTAAGACCTTCTCCCGTATCACATTATCTGATGCTCGAAGGGGACTTGATCAATATATACAGGAGACGTCATCAGGTCAGTCCTTTAAGTCTGACTTAGACATGTACCTCGAGGAACCTGTCTATCGCCAGAAGGAAGGGCATTTAGATAATTTTGACATCCTGGGATGGTGGAAGTCCTTTGCAGCAAAGTATCCTGTCCTTTCTCAAATGGCTCGTGATATTTTAGCTATTCCTGTATCTATCATCCCATTGGACAGTGATGCTCGGACACTAAATGAGTATCTCAGTACTATGGACCCTTCAACAGTGCAGGGATTGGTATGTGCGCAAGATTGGTTGCGGGAAGATACAGAAGGTACCACTAAGTCCAACCTTATACAGTAAGTTCTATTTCTGCCTTAAAGGGCATGTTAACTTGAATGATTTGTTTCACTTGTGCTTCTGCAGTTGCTAGTTCAGACGGTCATGCGGATGACATAGCGGCACGTGGTGACGAACTTATTGTGTTACCAAAATAGGTAATATATTAGATGCAGATCACTGCTTTCAGTTTGTTTTGATACTTTTATCTTTTCCCAGATGTGCATTTATGTGATGTTCTCATGAGGACAGTTTGGGAAGAGCTTCATATTTATGCTTACATATTGAAGTGCTTGATTTTCTCTGTTTGCTCATGTTTTCAAAACCTTGAAAGGCATTGAAGATCAAATCTATATCTATACTCTGGTGCAAAGAATATGTTCAATACTATAATGTTATCCAGCAGCAGTGCTTCGGCCTATGCCCTGAGCAGAATATCCCTACCTTCAAATGGTAGTATGCATTGGTAGTTCGAATTACGTTTTTCTCGATCACCAGTTCGAGTTACATGACATTATTGATTGAGAAGATCATGTGCACAGATGTTGCTAAGCTTAAAAGCTGCCTAATTGAATCGCTCATGAATTCTTGTTTGTACAATTGCATAAATGCATAGGGGGAATAAATAAAAATTTCTATAAGAAGAAATATTTTATTGGCTACGTGAAGCACCATTTGCTAGAACTGAAACCTGTTGCCCATAGTATTTGTACTTATAGGCTTGTAGCCTGCTAATTTACTCACGGCTTCAGATCTCGATATTAGCTAATACTCTGTCAAGAGCCTGGAGGTCGAGGGTAGGCGGCCCTCGGCTACGTAGGTCGTAGCCTCCAGCCGTGGTCTTCCGATCCGGAGGTTATGCCCCTCACGGCGATCGGGCTTGATAGTGTTTAGGGAGAGAGAGATATTAGGGTAATTGATCTTGCTTAATGAATCAACTCGGTGTCTCAATACAAATAGCCTCTTGGCGGTGCATGCAAAAGGAAACTAACTCACACCTTAATTCTAGGGAAATCACTAACAAATAAAATCTATCTTTCCATCTTAGCCACCTGGAGGACGCAATGGCCTATTGCGCGCGCTCTGCGCGTCAGGCGCGGCGGACGTCGCGGCGCGCTGCGCCGGTGTAGGGTTGGCCCCACATGACATCTCTCGCCCTCGAGACCCGGATCGTCCTCGAGCCGGAACTCCGGTAGGAGGCCTTGAAGTCGTCGAGGTCTTCCCAAGTTGCTGCCGAGTCTGGTTCGCCGCGCCAGTACACCAGGACCTGACGAACGCCCCGGGCCATCCGCGCCTGCGTGACGCGTTCTGGAACAAGAGCTAGCGAACCCACTGGATGTCGGTGGCGGGGGTGCGCGGCGGAGAGCCGACGAACTTCTTGAGTGTTCCGACGTGGAAGACGTCGTGGAGACGAGCTTGCGGCTCCACCGCATGGCGACAGGGGTTGATGAGCTCCGCGACACGGTAGGGTCCCACGAAGCGAGCCTTCAGCTTGCCGGTGGTCACGTGTGGCAGGGACGCCGCCGGACGATGTCGAAGGCGCAGCAGCGTCCAGTCGCCGACGGCATAGGACACCTGACGATGGTGGCTGTCGTAGTGTGTCTTCTAGACCGCCTGCGCCTGCTCCAAACGTTGGCGCACATCTGCGAGGAACTCTCCACGCTCCTCCATGTCGCGGGCCACTGCGGCGACCCGTGTCTCGCCCGGCTCATAGGAGCGGATGGTCGGCGGGTCGCGACCGTAGACCACCCTGAACGGGGTCTCCCGAAGCGAGGACTGGAAGGCCGTGTTGTAGACGTACTCGGCCCAGGGCAGCCAACGAAGCCACTGTCGGGGACGATCACCGGTGAAGCAGCGAATATACATGACGATGATGCGGTTTGCTACCTTTGTCTGACCATCGGACTGGGGGTGGAAGGCGGAAGTCATGTGGAGCTTAGTCCCCATCAATCGCATGAGCTCTGTCCAGAAGGTGGAGGTGAACACCGGATCATGGTCGGAGACGATCGACTGCGGCATGCCGTGGAGGCGGACGATGTCCGCGAAGAACGCCTGGGCGACGGTCTCGGCGGTGTACGGGTGGGCAAGCGCGATGAAGTGGCAATACTTGCTGAAGCGGTCGACGACGGAAAGGATCACCGACTTGCCATTGACCCGTGGAAGCGCTTCAATGAAATCAAGCCCGATGTCGGCCCAGACGGTGGTCGGAACGGGCAGCGGCAAGAGGAGGCCGGCCGGCAACAGGTGCTCCGACTTGTAGCGCTGGCACGTAGTGCACGCCCGCACAAAATCTTGCACGACGCGACGCATGTTGGGGAAGTGGAAATCCCGGTGCAGTCGGTGCCAGGTGCGTTGGACACCTTCATGTCCGTTGTCATGGATCACCGCGACGATCTCCTGGAGCAGGGGTGACGACGTCGGGATGTAGAGGTGCCCATCATAGAGCACCATGCCGTCCCGCACCGACCACGGCGCGACGCGGGTGCCAGCACGGACCTCGTCATGGATGGCCACCAACGCCGGTCCGTAGCTCGTGCTTGGCGAAGCCGGAGATGAAGTCGAAGCGCGGCGCCGATATGGACCCGAGGACGCCCATGCCGTCTTCCTCGCGTCACGTCGTGAGAGCGCGTCCGCCACAGTTGTTGGTCTTCCTGACTTGTACTCGACGGTGAAGTCGGCTGCGCCTTGCCCACCCAATGATGCCGAGAATGGTGGCGAGACGCCGGTCCAGAGGAATTTGAGGTCGTAGTGGTCCGTTTTGACAACGAAGTGCCGGCCCCACAAGTATGGCCTCCAAGCAGCCGCACCGCGAGCACGAGACCGATGAGCTCTTGCTCATATGCAACCAGGAGTGGTGCGGGCGCCACGGCCCGACCAAGAAGGCGACCGGTGGCCGCCCCGGAGTAGCACGCGTCCGAAGCCGTCGCCGATGCGTCGCACTCGACGACGAAGGGCTTGGAGAAGTCCGGAGGGTCGCATCGGTGCCGACGTGACGCCACTTTGAGGGCGCCGAAAGCCTCTTTCGCTGCAGAGCTCCAGGCGAACCCTTCCTTCTTCAAGAGCGCCGTGAGTGGCGCGGCAATCGACCCGTAGTTGTGGACGAATTTTCGGTAGTAACCCGCCAACCCGAGGAAGCCGCGCACCGCACGAGCAGAGCGTGGGCGAGGCCAGTCGTGGATGGCCTGGACTTTGGCGGGGTCCATGGCGACGCCGGCTCCCGAGATGGTGTGGCCGAGGTACGCGACGGCGTCCACCCCGGGCGAGCACTTGGAGTGTTTCACGAATAGGCGATGTTGGCGCAGGAGCTCGAAGACGATGCGCAGGTGCCGGAGATGATCTGTCCATGAAGTGCTATAGATCAAGATGTCATCGAAAAAGACTAGGACGAACCGCCGAAGGTAGGCCCGGAGTAGGTCGTTCATCAGCGCCTAGAACGTGGCTGGGGCGTTGCACAGCCCAAAAGGCATCACCAAGAACTCGTACAGGCCGTCGTGGGTGCGGAACGCCGTCTTGTGGATGTCCTCGGCGCGCATCTGCACCTGGTGATACCCCGAGCGCAAATCGAGCTTGGTGAAGTAGCGCGCTCCATGTAGCTCGTCGAGGAGCTCGTCCACAACATGGATCGGAAAGGCGTTCTTGACGGTGAGCGCGTTGAGGCACGGTAGTCGACGCAGAATCTCCACGAGCCATCGGCCTTGTTGACGAGGAGGGCCGGGGAGGAGAACGGCGAGTCGCTGCGACGGACGACGCCCTGCGCGATCATGGCGGCGCACTGGCGTTCCAGCTCATCCTTGTGTGCCGCTGGATAGCGGTACGGCCGCACCGCGACGGGGGCCGAGCCGGGCTTGAGGACGATGGCATGGTCCCGCGTGCGCTGTGGCGGTAGCCTCGACGGCTCGGCGAAGACGTCCTCGTAGGCGGCCAGGAGCTCGTCCAGGAGCGTCCCACTGGCCGCCACGATGGTCTGCAGGCTGGCGACTGACGACGACGGCACCCCGTCCCAACTGATGGCGCGGCCTTCGTATTGGAAGGACATCGCGCGATCCGCGAAGTTCCACACGATGGGTCCGAGTGTGCCCATCCAATTGGTACCCAGCACTACTTCGTACCCTGCAAGAGGCATAACAAAAAGATCGGTGTGGAAGCCCGTGCCGTTGATGGAGAAGGGGGCACTCCGGATGACGCCTAGGCAGGCCACGTGCTCGCCGTTGGCGACCGTGGCGGTCATGCGGGGCCGCTCCTGGATTGTCAACCCCGTGCGGCGCGCCGCGTCCTCGCCGATGAAGCTATGAGTGGAGCCGCTGTCGAGCAAGGCGATGAGGCAGGCCGCACCGACGGACATCTTGATCTGGATGGTGTCCGCACGGGACGCCCGCGACGGCGTGGAGGGAGTAGCAGGGAGCGTCGGCCCCCGCGTCAGCCTCCGCGGCGGCCGCTGCGTCCACTGCGTCCACGGTGTCCACGGCTTCGTCGACCTCCACCCCGTCCACGAAGAAGAGGCGTTTGCGAAACGGTTATGGCCCCAGTGTATGGTTCATTGCAGTTGAAGCAGAGGCCTTGACGGCGCCGTTCCGCCATCTCGGCCGGGGAGAGGCGGCGGAGATTGTCCTCGCCGCGACCCCGCCCCCGCCGGGCCGGCCGTCTGGAGCCGAAGCGCCAAGGGCCGCCGTGGAGCCGGAGCGCCTGGCCGGGGGCGGCAGAGGCCGCGCGGAGGCGCTGGCGGAGGCGGCGCCGCCGAGTCTCCTCCATCGCTCCACTGCACGCCCGGCTCATGGCGGCGGCGAGAGTGTCCGGCATGCACTGACGACGTGGCCGAGCGGCGTGCGAGGCCCCCGTGTGAGCCGGACGCGTTGCGCCTCCGCGAGCCGACCCGCGCGTGGGAGGAGGGCCTGGAAGCGGTTGGAGTAGTCCTCCACGGTGCTCGTGCGTCGGCACTCGGCGAGCTCGAACATGGGCGCGGAGCGGAGAGGGGGACCGAACCGGAGGTTGAGGAGGTCCTTGAAGTGGCTCCAGTTCGGCGTGCCTTCATCGGTTTGCAGCTGGGTGAACCAGAGCTGCGCGACCTCTTCCAGATGGTACGACGATGGGCACGCGTTCGTCCAGCGTAGTGCGATGCTGGCGGAAATAGGCCTCGCACTTGTTGAGGAAGAGCATCGGGTCGGACGTTCCATCGAAGCGGGGAAAATCCCACTTCTTGTGCTTCGGGTGGAACTCCTGCTCGCGCGGTCCATCCGCACGACGATCGCCCCCGCTGCCAGACGACGACGAGGAATTGGCCTTCATGGTCGCCATGTCGGATTTCATGGCGGTCATGTCCGCGGTGAGTGTCTCCAGCGCCTTCAGGAGATCGGCCATGGTGGGTTCTGTCATGGTGACGGAGGCGGCTGAGGTTGGGGACGATGGGGGGAGGGTTGGGATTGTGGTGGGCGGCGACGGCAAAAGATCGACGGCTAACTGATACCAGGTTGTCAAGAGCCTGGAGGTCGAGGGTAGGCGGCCCTCGGCTACGTAGGTCGTAGCCTCCAGCCGTGGTCTTCCGATCCGGAGGTTTTGCCCCTCACGGCGATCGGGCTTGATAGTGTTTAGGGAGAGAGATATTAGGGTAATTGATCTTGCTTAATGAATCAACTCGGTGTCTCTCAATACAAATAGCCTCTTGGTGGTGCATGCAAAAGGAAACTAACTCACACCTTAATTCTAGGGAAATCACTAACAAATAAAATCTATCTTTCCATCTTAGCCACTGGAGGACGCAGCGGCCTGTTGCGCGCGCTCTGCGCGTTCAGCGGCGCGGCGGACGTCGCGGGCGCGCCTGCACCGGGTGTAGGGTTGGCCCCACATGACATACTCCGTATTACTTAATTACTTTCTTCCATATGTTTTCATATAAACTTTCTTTACTCTCCATTTGCAATCAACTTAATGTGAATTTTTTAAGCCCGTACAGCTAAAAAAAATAGCACACTGCAGATTTCTTTTATTCACTAGACTACCGGAGTACAACAACCGGAGTGTCCGATCTACATAAATTCACCACCGTAATGGTAATGCTTTAGGTGCAATTTTCTTCGTTGGTGCAGATTGCAGAATGGTATTAACTTTAGCCAATTCCGGTTGTTATGCTTGTTGCCTGATACTTCACGCATTGGTTAAGTTAAAAGAAATGTTACTTCTTTTATTATCTTGGACACCAGGATTATTACATCTTACCAATTTAACTTGCCTGCAGTTGTCTTCTGACATATGGCTCCTGAGGAGACCGAGGACGCAAGTAACTGCATAATTTATGTCCAATAGTCCAATTTCCAGGCTTCCAGCTACACCCCTGTAAATGTATCGTTCTAGTTATAGATCTATTTGTACAATGAAGTCGTAGGTACCCCCAAGAAGGTTACATTGCGTAGCAATCTAGTATAAATTTAGGCAATTGACTCTGCATTAATGACTTAATGTGTATTACGCTGCTAAGTTAAGTTATCTCCATCATATTTCTTAAGAATATGCAGTTATGCAAACGACACTCCTGAAGGGGAAAACTTTGAATCCCACCTTTCAAATGTGACACCAAAATTTATTCTACTCCAAAAGAATCTGACTGTGACGACATGTACACAAGTCTGTCCTTTTTTCTTTCTCAAATTAGCCGGTTTAAAGAACGATCAAGTTTCTTGAGTAATTTTTAGTATTGGCTTAGCACGATGTTGAAAATCGTCGCCCTCAACTCACGGAATTTTGAGGTTCGTCACGAAAACACAGAAGTATGATGGTAGAAGGCTAATCTCCTCTTATCTTTATCTTCTTTACAAATCACTGCCCAGCAAGGTGTCGAAACTCGGTTTCGACAATAGAAAATTGGGGTGCAGTCAAGATCGTCAAGCTCGATGGGTTAGGTGAGAAACAAGATTTAGACAGGTTCAGGCCCTCTACTCTACTCCTGTTTCGGGGATTCGATCCACCGAGTGTTTATCGATCTCTTGAATCTAAAGCTATAAGCTGATAAAGCATCTAAAACATATCCCTCAAGGGACGCCCCTTACCCCCTTATATAGTCTTGGGAGGCGGGCTTACAAATCGGAAACCCTATCTTACTCTAAGTCGGTTTCCTCAATCTTACCGAACCGTGACTATGAGCCATTGCCTTATCTTAATTGGCAACGTAATACCCAAGTCATAGTTGGTTTACTAATTAGAAGGCGCAATATATCCCTATGTTCAGTCGGATAAGCTTGCCATGTGGATACCTGATTGCCATAATCTTCACAGTAGCCCCCAAGTCCTTTGCAGTCGACGAGATTGCTCGGCTTCGAACCAAAAATAACACACAGCCAAACAACCCTTTGGCCAAGTGCTTCTGGCGCCAAGTGATTCCATCACCTCTGCTTGAATCTCCCGAGTAGCTCCAAAGACTGTGAAGGGCTAAAAAATATCCAAAAAATTCTCAAAAATAAATATCTAGGTGCATCTCCTGATGCACCTAATTAGGTGTAGCCCCCGACTATGTGGTTAATCAAAATCAGATTAAACATATAGTCAAGAACTATAAAAAATCATTCTCATATAAATGCCTAGCTCAAGCTAAAGCAACCATAAAAAATCTCACCACTCGGCAAGCTCGTGCCTGTCCGAGTGAATTTGCCCGAGTCACCTTAGAACAAATAACTTAATCAACCCTCGTGGATGAAAAGCACTCGGTAAGCTCATGTTTATCCGAGTGGATCTATCCGAGTCATCTCGAAACAAATATTTTAATCATCCCTCATGGGTAAACAAGTTTTTCAGTCATCTGAAAAATTATGACCAAAATATTAAATAGCTCCTGCTAATATTGGTCTCAATCTAAAAAGATCTTCACCAAGATGGAAAAATAGCATTGATATAATCATTTAATCAAATGCTTAAAAACCAAACAGTTCTTGTCATCAAGGCAGCCATGAAAAGCTTCACTGTTTGTCACCTTTGAAATTGCATCTTGCTAACTTCTCATGAAGTTATGCAAACCGCAGTACGAAAGGATTTCCAAAGGTACGGGGCACTCAGACACGCGCATATTGTCAAAGCAAATCTGCTTAAGTTCATCCACTTAAGTCCCTAAGGACACACGTCAGGCCACATCTTAGCTGGGCCGTAAGTCTCTCATGGGCTCGGCCCAATCGCGAGAAAACCTAACGAAATCCTCAAATCTCTTACAAAGCCTCGAGGTCATCCCCGCCACTTCGTCTTCCTAGAAAAAATTCCCCACTCGCAACACTGTTGACCAGTTTGCAGTGAAAACCCTAAGCTCTCGCGCACACCCAATCCATCGATCCAGAAGCTCGCGCTTCGTTGCCAGCTAGCCTCCGCATCCATCTTCACAGATCCCCATCCCAAATCCTCATCCCCCAAGCCAGATCCATTCCCCCACAAACCACACATGGCGGGAGATAAAGAGATCCCCTTCGAGCAATGGGTGACTTCAGATGTTAAGGAATCCACCCTCAAAGAGATGGTGAAGCACGGAGTCCTCCCTCCTAAGGAGATCGTGGGCTGGCGCCCGGCGGCCGGTGAGGAGTTCCCTACCCCGAACACCGGTGAGCTCGTCGTCTTCACTTCTTTCTTCTATTGCGGTTTCAGCCTCCCCACCTCTGAGTTCTTTAGGGGGCTTCTTGATTACTACGGCCTTCAGCTTTACCATTTGAACCCAAACTCCATGCTCCATATAGCTCTTTTCATTCATGTCTGCGAAGCCTTCCTTGGCATCCTTCCCCACTTTCAACTCTTCCGGCGCATGTTTTATCTTAAGCCGCATCCGAACAAGGATCATCCCTGCGTTGTTGGTGGGGCAGGCTTTCAACTCCGTTGATTCCTCTGCAAAGAATATTTTTCTCTCCACTTGAAATCTTCTAACAAGGGCTGGCACGCGAGCTGGTTCTATATTGCCAACCTTGAACCCAGCCTGCCAAACTTCGTCGGCCTTCCCCCTGTGCCTAGACCCAACTGGAGCACTGTGCCAGTGGCCCAAGACTAGGACGAAGCCAACAAGCTGCTAGCGAAGATCTTGGAGATGAAGCAGAAAGGTCTTCGGGGCGAGCAGATCACTCGGCACTTCATTAGGAACCGACTGGCCCCGATCAAGGAGAGGTCCAGGCCTGCCTTTGAGTACGAGGGCGAGAGGAACCCCAATCGGAAAGACCGTGACTCCCTCAGCTTTGAGATCTTAAAGATTCGCATGTGTAAGATTTTCTCGACTGGAATTGTAGTCGAGCGCAGCCTCATGCTGCCGGTCCTCTCATACAGCCTATATCGTCCTCCTCTGGTAAGCTAACTTAGCTCCTTTGTTGCCTTTCAATCTTGATATCACACTTCTTAGTGTTGAAAGAATCTTTCTTGCAGGAAAACGCCTCCATCATCTCAAAGCCATATAAAATACATCATGAGGATGCGCCGGCCCGGTCTGCTAAGAAGCCAGCCGGTGGCGTGAAGATCCAGAGCGATCCAGCCGGGAAGAGGGCGGCTCCGAGTAAAGACATTAGTAAGCGGGCGAGCAAGAGGAGGCTGATCATTGATGATTCAGACGACGATATCTCAGCCCCTCAAGCTGAAGCGACTCCTCCGAGGCCGTCACCGAAGACGGTGCCCAAGATCCGCCGATCGACCAGGTAAGTCTTATGACTGAAACTGAGCTCTTTGTTAAAAATTTCTTCGTCTTCATCCCGATTGCTTCCGTTTTTCTCTATGCAGGAGGCCCCAAAACATAGACCCCACTGGGCAGAGTGAGGGGCCAACGCCATTTGTGTCAACCGAGGCATCCAAGCCTGCGGAGCCAAAACCCTGGAGCCCTCTCCCGAGCGAGAGCGCTCCGAGTGAAAGGCCCTCACCTCCCAATGAGGATACCCCAAGGAAAGAGCCCCGACCGTCGCCGGATACCTCGATCGAAAACCGCCGACCGTAGGAGAGCCCCCGCCGCTACACAAAGGGCCCCGACTGAAAACCAGTCGGGCAAGAGCCAAGAAGGAAAAAGCAGCCGGGAAGTGCCGGTCAAAGATTCAGCCACCGAAACTGGTAAGTCTTGAATCAATCTCTAGCTTTTTAATCTCCAGTCAATTTTTCCTGTATCTTCATTTGCTTCTTCTAAACCATTCAGCCAAAGTGGAGGAGATCCCCAGGTTGCAGTCTTCTGAAACCTGGGTCCCTCCAATCAAGATTGAGTGGCGGGATTCCGAAGGCCAAAAACAAGGCATCGTCTTGAACAAGCAAATGGAGAATGAAGAAAGAGATGCGCTTGTAGACAGCCTGAATGAAGTGACTCGACTGTTAAACGTAAGTCCTACTCCTTTTCAGTTGTCGCTTCATTATCACTTTTCAGTCGATCAACTTCAGAATTTGTATGCAGAGGGTGTATTGTCGATCGATGGCCAAAACCGATGCACTCGAGAAGTTGGTCCCACACTTGAACTCCCTGGAGAACGTCCAGCAGGAGCTAAAGACCACTCGAGAGGAAGCTGTGTCGAGAGAAGCAGCTTTAAGGAGAGAGATAGCCGCACTCCGGGAGGGAGGAGAACCTCGACCTCCGGGGTTCAGTCGGGAGTACGCTTAATCCTCTCGATATCTTTATGCCTTTAATTGTAGTCTGTGTCGATCTTGGTCGTTGATAACCTTTCTTGTTGTAGAAAACTCATCGGAGGTCCACTCGCTCCAGGCCCAGCTGGAAGAAGCCAACATCAGCAAGGCCGAGCTGGAGACCGAGTTTGAAGGTGAGCCTTTTCAACATAGCGCTCTTTATTTTGCTTTTTCTCCGAATGTTTGTCAGATCATATATCTTTGACAGCTTATAAGATCAAGACCCAAGCTCAGTACGATGTTTTTGTTGAGAGGGTCAAAAAAGCTGAAAGCGTCAGGGACGATGTTGCTAACGCAGCAACACCGATTCTCTTATTGCTATTCCATAATGGGCTCGGGACCAGCTCGTTGGACACCGTCGAGGTCTTCGACAAGCTTCGGAGGGCACCTGATCAATATCTGGCTAACATTTCTGAAGCAGCCATCATGGGAACGGGCTTCGCCCTTGCGCAGACCAAGTTGCTCTACCCTCGGGTGGATGTTGATTCAATCGGGGAGGGGTTCGCTGATGGTACTTCGGATGAACAAGCCCTGGAATTGATTAGTGAGGCGCATGAATCAGCCAAAAAGGTGGCCGCTGATGTAGTGAACCACTTTCGAGCTTGACTGCTTTCATGAACATTGTATGTCTATGACTTTTTGATTTGACTTGTAAATATTTAGCTTATTTATGTTAATGCCTTGATCCGAGTTTTCATGTAAAATTTTTTAAGTAACTTTCGTCCGACTGTCACCAAGCCTAAGCTTGATTAGGTCATCAAAAAATTCTCAATCCTTATACGTTGAACTCGAATCAGGGAACATTAAGCAATGATAAGTCAAATATAAGTTGCTGAAGAAAACCATGCTTTATTGGCATATGTACAGCCCCCGACTGCTAACTCAAGAAGTCATCTTGCTTGAGGTTGGCAGTCAAGAGGAACGTGAAACTTTAGGCAATTTAAGCATAGTATTGTCGAAGATGCTCGATGTTCCAGGAGTTCTCCACTATAGATCCGTCTTCACGCTTTAGTCGATACCCTCCCGGCCGAGTCACTTCAAGCAATTATATACGGTCCTTCCCATAATGGGGATAATTTGTGATGGTCCTTGGTGGTTTGAATCTTGCGTAGAACCAAATCGCCAACGATAAAAGCTCGTGCTCGAACGTTGCGACTGTGGTATCGTCTGAGTCCTTGAAGATATCTTGCTGACTGGATGAGGGTTGCCTCACGGGCTTCTTCCGTCGGGTGAGGTCATCTACTCGCCTTGATCGTAGCGTTCGTCGTTAAAGCCGCGGACTCGAGAGATTCGTACTCCATTTCGTTCGGCGGTGACATGGCTTCAGCCCCGTAGACCAGAAAGAAAGGGGTTTGGCCGATTGCCCGACTGGGCGTAGTTCGCAGAGACCACAGAACCGAGGGAAGCTCTTGAACCCACTTGCCGGCGTAAGGATTTAGCCAGTCAAACACTCGGACCTTGATGCCTTGAAGAACCATGCCGTTGGCACGCTCAACTTGTCCATTGCTTTTGGGATGTGCAACTGACGCGTAGCATAATTTGATTCCGAAGTCTTCACAAAATTCCTTAAAGATTCCCCCAGTGAATTGAGTCCCATTATCGGTTATGATTCTGTTTGAGACGCCAAACCAGTGCATGATATTGAGGATGAAGTCTCGTGCCTTGTCAGCGGTGATCGTAGCAACCGGCTTAGCCTCGATCCACTTGGAGAATTTATCAATTGCCGACGAATAAATGCGTGAATCCTCCTGGAGCCTTCTTGAAAGGGCCGACCATATCTAAGCCCCATACCGCAAACGGCTAGGATAATGGAATCGTTTGTAGCTCTTGGGCTGGGACATGGCTCGCCAAGCGAAGAACCGGCAACCTTCACAAGTTCGTACCACTTTGTCGACGTCGGAGACCGTCGTAAGCCGAAGAAACCTTGTCTCGTAGGCTTTGCCCACCAAGGTGCGTGCTGCCGCGTGGCTTCCGCATATGCCCGAGTGGATATCTTGGAGTAGCTGCCGTCCTTCCTCAGGTGTGATGCATCTCATCAAGACTCCAGAGGGGCTCCTCTTGTATAAATCAGAATCTACCATGACATAAGCTTGACAGCGGCGTCGGACGCGTTCCGCCTCATCCTGGTCTTCTGGCAGCTCTTGTTGAGTTAAAAATCTGATGAGTGGTGTCCTCCAGTCGGCGTCAATCATGGCAACCTGGTCTGCAGCTTGCTCGTTGGGAGTTGGTTTGGCTGCAACGCTTGGCTCATAGAGATGCTCTACAAAAACGTCTGTTGGAGCGGCTTCTCGCTTGGACCCGAACTACGCCAACTCGTCAGCTGCCTCGTTATTATGTCTTAGGACATGGGATAGCTCCAGTCCATCAAACCTGTCTTCAAGTTTGCAAACTTCTTGCCGGTAGGCCTCCATGGTGTCGTTTAGACAGACCGCTTTCATCACTTGGTTGACAACCACTGGGAATCCCCTTTCACGACGAGCCGACGTATTCCGAGTGAAACTGCAAGCCGCAGTCCATGTAACAGGGCTTCATACTCGGCGAAGTTGTGTGAGGCGGAGAAGTGAAGGTGGAGAACATATCTCAGCCTTTCCCCAGTCGGGGAGATTAGCACGACTCCTGCTCCCAGGCCGGTGATCCTCTTGGATCCGTCAAAGTGCATGGTCCAGTATTGAAGGTCTTCTCGAGGTACATCTTCTTGCCGTTCGGTCCACTCGGCCAAGAAATCCGCCAGGGCTTGTGACTTCACAGACGTCCTCGCCTTGAAAGTTAAGTCTAGCGGCATCAGCTCCAGGGCCCACTTCGCGATGCGCCCAGTCGCCTCCCGGTTGTGGATGACATCGCCGAGCGGGAAGGAGGTGACGACTGTGACCGAGTGACCCTGAAAATAGTGCGCCAATTTCCTCGCGGTTATCAGAACACCATATAGTAATTTTTATACCTGAGGGTAGCGAATTATGGCTCTTGCCAGCACTTCGCTAACGAAGTAGATTGGCCTTTGAATTCTCTGGACTCGTCCTTCTTCTTCGCGCTCGACCACGAGGACCGTGTTGACCACTTGGTGGGTTGCTGAGACGTACAGTAGCAGGGATTCCTGTGGTTGAGGGGATGCTAGGACAGGCGGTGTCGTGAGGAATTCTTTAAAATCTTCAAAGGCCTTGTGGGCTTCCGTAGTCCACTAAAATTCGTCCGTTTTCTTCAGCAACCTGAAGAAGGGCAAGCCTCGTTCGCTGAGTCGAGAGATGAATCGGCTTAGTGCTGCCATGCAGCCAGTAAGCTTCTGAACGTCTTTCTGGTTACTCGGGGGCTTCATGCTTAGGATAGCGTTGATTTTTTCTGGGTTAGCTTCAATACCACGATGTGACACCATGAAGCCGAGCAGTTTGCCTGATGGCACACCGAACGTGCACTTCTTCGGGTTCAACTTCATTCTGAAGGCCCGGATGTTCGCGAAGGTTTCTTCTAAGTTGGCGATCAGGTCTTCCTTCTACTTGGTCTTGATGACGACGTCGTCAACGTAAGCCTCCACGTTCTTCCCGATCTGCGTCTGAAAACACCTTTGAAACATGCGTTGGTATGTGGCTCCGGCGTTCTTCAGGCCGAAAGGCATCGTGACGTAGCAATAGGCCCCAAATGGCGTGATGAACGACGTTTTCAGGCAGTCGGATTCCTTCAAGCTGATTTGGTGGTAGCCCGAGTAACAATCCAAAAAGCTTAGGAGCTGGCAGCCGGCCGTTGAGTCCACGACTTGGTCGATGCGAGGCAACCCGAACGGATCTTTGGGGCAGGCTTTGTTGAGGTCGGTGTAGTCAACGCACATGCGCCATTGCCCCGTCTTCTTTCGGACCAGGACCGGGTTAGCCAACCAGTCGGGGTGTATAACTTCTTTAATAAAACCGACAGCTAAGAGTTTTGTGAGCTCTTCCTTGATGGCATCCTTTCGATCCTGAGCGAAACGGCGTAATCATTGTCTGATTGGTTTTGCGTCATCTTTGACGTGTAAAGAGTGCTCGATAACCTCCCTAGGAATTTCAGGCATATCAGATGGTTTCCAAGCAAAAACATCTTTATTATTTTGGAGGAAGGTGACGAGCGCGCTTTCCTATTTAGGATCTAGTTCAACGCCGATTACAGCGGTTCTTGAAGGATCCGAAGGATCAACGGAGATCTTCTTCGTCTTGGCATCGCCTTGTCCCGATTTGGCTATCTTCTTCGAGGGGATTTCATCCTCTGCCGAAGTTGATGTGGCCAATCGGATTTCCTCCTGGCCACGCGATCTCTCACGAGATTAGGCCATGTCGCAGCTTTCCTTGTCGCAGGTGAAGGCTTGCTTTACGTTGCTGCGCAGTGTGATGACGCCATTAGGGCCTGGCATCTTCATACAGAGGTAGGTGTAAGGGGTATCGCCATGAACTTGGCGAGTGTAGACCTTCCAATGATCGCGTGGTAGGCCGTCTCGAAGTCGGCCACCTCGAAAGTGATGTTCTCCGTTCGGAAGTTCTCGCGAACTCCGAAGGTGATTGGAAGGGCGATGTGCCCGAGTGACATGGATGACAGCCCTGGGATCACTCCATGGAAGGGGGCTGAGCTTGCCTTCAATTCAGCTCTCGGGATCTGCATCTCGTCTAAGGTCTTGACGAACAAAATATTGAGGGCGCTGCCCCCATCGATGAGGACACGCTTGAGCTTGATGTTGTGGACCACCGGGTCTAACACCAGGGGATAGCGCCCCGGGTGAACCACTCGGTCAGGGTGATCCGAGTGGTCGAACGTGATGGCCACCTCCGACCATCGTAGGTACTGTGGGACCTCGGGTTGCGCTTCGTTGACCTCACGGTCAGTTAGCTTCTGTTTCCTTTTGGATTCATAGGCTTGCGGCCCCCTGAAGATGTGATTCAGCTCGCCCACGGGGTCTTGGAAGGGCTCCGTATTCCCAACCGGGTTGTTCTTCTTGGTGCCTGATGGACTGGCTTCGTCAGTCGGCTTCTTGTTGAGCTGTGCCGCATATTGCTCGGCGAACTGTTTATAAATAAAGCAGTCCTTGGCCGCGTGCTTGTGGTTGGGATGATGCGTGCACTGAGCGTTCATGATTGCGTCGTAGGCCGCGACTCGGGGACGACGCTGGGAGTTGGACGTCGCGGCGACTAGGTCTTCAGGTCGGCGCTTGCGGTCCTTCTGGCCTTGGTTGTTGTTGTTGCCATTATCCTTCTTAGGATTCCGGCTTCCTCCCGATTGCTTGTCATCCCTCCTGTCGGGCCGGTCTTGGCGTGCCGCTTTGATCGCGTCGCTGGATTTGGCGTAAGAGTTTGCCGTCTCGAACATCTACTTCACCGTCTTCGATGGCTTGCGCCCAAATTTTCCGATCAACAGCTCATCATGGACTCTCTTCTGGAAGGCGGCGATGATGATGTCGTCGGTGATGTTGGGGATCTTGTTACGCTTTTCGGAGAAGCACCTGATGTAGTCCTTCAAAGGCTCATCCGGCTTCTGGACGACGTTGTAAAGGTCAAAGTGGGTCCCAGGTCTTTCGAAGGTGCCCTGGAAGTTGGCGATGAAGTGGTCCCTTAGCTCACTCCACGAGTCGATCGAGCCTCTTGGCAAGCTCATGAGCCGCTTCTGGCGAGTTAGCAAGGGCCACGGGCAAGTAATTGGCCATGGCCTTGTTGTCGCCTCCGCCGCACGGATGGCGAGGGTGTACACGGTTAGCCATGACTCGGGGTTGATCTTCCCGTCGTATTTCTCGATTCCAGTCGGCTTGAAACCGTTCGACCAATGCACTCGACGAAGGTCCCGAGTGAAAGCGGGTACTCCATCGTCATTGCTGTCGGGCGATCCCCTTCGATCTTCTCGAGAGCGTTGATCTCGTTCTTGATAACGCCGGTCAAGGACTTCCTGCAGATCACTCGGCGGGGTCCTTGGCAGGCTGCTTTGGTAGTCGGAGTCGTTGCTGTGGCGGACTTGGTGGTGGACGGGTGGTCGTCCATGCCACTTCTCACGGAAGTCGGCCGATTGCTCCTGATGTTTGCGCGTGGTCTCGTGGCGAAGGTCTCTTGACCTAGTGGCCGCCCGGTCTTGTTCGGGCCTCCTGTAATCTTTTCACCTCAGCGGCAGGAGTCGGCTTCTGTCGGGCGTTTCTGCCACGGACTAAGTCGGCCTTCGTGCTGAGGTGGAGGGAGAACCATTGGCTGTAGCCGCGACGATGGTCTTGATCTTATCTAAGATTGGCGTCACGTTGGGGGGCGCTGTCTCGATCACGGTGTCCAGGAGCGTAAGGGCAGCGACGGTGTTTTGCTGAGGCGTCTGGAAGATGTTGGTGTTGTGGATTCGCGTTTGGAGTATGGCCTCCCGAGCGGATCATCCGGTTGCCCTCAGATCCCGCTTTCTTCTGTCGGCTTCCTCCTTGCGCTTCTTCTCCTCTCCGCCAGCTTGCGCTCTTGCTCAAGTCTGGCTTGTTCTTCCTCTGCGACCCTACGGGCCATGGCTGAGTCGGTCTCGGCCACCTCAGCCATAAGGACGTCGAAGCACTTCGGCTCGTAATCCTTGTCGTAGTCAGAGTCGTTGGCTTCGTCCGAGGGGATGCCGTAAAGATCGTCAAAGCCTGAAGAGCTGAGGTACTCATCGAGCTCCGAGGATGAGCATGACCCGAATGGTTGGAGTATGATGGCGATTTCCCTTGAGCCTGGGTTGCTCGAATCTGGATCGTTCCAGTCCGAGTCGTAGCCTGATGACGTGGAACCCTCCGAGTAGGTCGATCTTGGCTCGGGGGAGAGGAGCTTGCAGTAGATCTCTGCGGCGTTTGGTAATCCAAACGGCGCAAGGAGATTTTGTTCCCCCGAGTGGACTGGTTTCGACGGAGAGGTGAGAAGACAGCTGTAGATCTTAGCGGCGTTCGGTAGTCCGAACGGCGCCGAGTGGATTCCTCCTTCAGAGTGGATGGGCTGCATCTTGGATGTCAGAACTGTGTCGCAGATCTCAGCAGCGTTCGGTAGCCCGAACGGCGCCGAGCGGGTTTCCCCTCCCGACTGGTCCGAATCCGAGTCGAAGGAGGAAAGCTTGTTGAAGTCGTTGACGGCGAAGTCGCAGATGCCTGGAGAAGATCCCATCGCGCTTGCCGGCGAGATTGTCGAAAAAGTCTTGACGCGCGGGCCCCTACCTGGCGCGCCAACTGTCGAAACTCGGTTTCGACAATAGAAAATTAGGGGTGCAGTCAAGATCACCAAGCTCGATGGGTTAGGTGGAAAACAAGATTTAGACAGGTTCAGACCCTCTCGTGAGGTAAAACCCTACTCCTGTTTCGGGGATTCGATCTGTCGAGTGTTTATTGATCTCTTGAATCTAAAGCTATAAGCTGATAAAGCATCTAAAACATATCCCTCAAGGGACGCCCCTTACCCCCCTTATATAGTCTTGGGAGGCGGGCTTACAAATCGGAAACCCTATCTTACTCTAAGTCGGTTTCCTCAATCTTACCAAACCGTGACTATGAGCCGTTGCCTTATCTTAATCGGCAACGTAATACCCAAGTCATAATTGGTTTACATAATTAGAAGGCGCAACCTATCCCTATGTTCAGTCGGATAAGCTTGCCATGTGGATATCCGATTGCCATAATCTCCACAGTGTTGCTTTCTAATTTAACGAGTGGGCTAGAAGTCCTTAATGGGCCTATTTAGGTATGTGTCCATAGAAGGAAAAAGTCGAAATTACATCCCTCATTTACGAGTTGAATTTTATTCACGTCCCTCAACCATAAAACTGGGTATAAGGCCAGTCTCAATGAAATTTTATAAAGTGAATCATACATATTAAATACGATGTCACATCAATAAATTTGTAGTTTTTTGCATGAAACTTGGAGGAGAGAGAGAGAGAGGAAACGTTTCATGGGAATGAAACGATATAATGTTGTTTCCAGAATGTCGAAAACCAGGTGAAGCCCACACTAAAAGCCTTCCTTTGTTTCATTGACTACTTTTTCTTTGTCACTTCATGAAACGCTGGATCGATGGGACTAAAAAAATAAAATAACCCAAAAACTATGCACTGAGAGGAAGACTTGTTTAATGTTTTGTTTCATGGTCTTGAAAACTGGGAGGTGAAATCTTGCATTGACATTGGCCTAACGATATGTAAGAGTGGTTTTGATTGATGTTGCGCCTATATGACTTTTTATTTGGTATTCATCCTACGAGACGTCTGTGTGACACTGGAAGAAAAATAAAATAAAACCAACATATGGGACCCAATTATAATGACGTCATTGATAGCATTCGTAGGCTCCGCCGTCCTCGCTAGCCTAAAGGAGGGAAGGGGCAGAGGGAGGGCCCAACTGACATGTGAGCCTATTATCATTTTTTGTCTAACTAAGTTCCATTGAGTTTTTTTCTCTCTGATGCCATATAGACCTCATATGGGACAAATACAAGTCAACATGCCACATATATCCTACGTAGGACGAGAATGTACGTTGTCCAAACCACCCATTGACTATATTTACACTGATTTTGATAATTGGAGAATGCCCTACAACCTGTTTTGTAAATAAAGGACACGAATAAAACTCAATCTATAGGCGAGAGATGTAAAGTGGACTTGTTCCTCCACACAAAGTTCCGAAGACAACAAGACTACATTCAATCCGATAGTAATGCTTTCTAATTTAATATTTTTTATACATAGTGTTGTAGTGAGAAAATAAGCTTAGCTTAAAAAAACTCATGTACTTTATTGAAAGTAGGTTAGAAACATATTACATGAGTGATTGTGTTAATGGCTTAATTTGGTAACCAAATCCCTAAGTCCCTGCCGAGATAGAGACGGAATCAGATCAGGAGAACATAGGTCAAGTCGGCTGCGATACAATCGGCTACGAGGCCAATCGGCTGAGGTTGAGTCAGACAAGGATAGCTGATAGCCGATGCTGAGTCAGAGAAGAAGATAAGACTGTTTCCGATGAAGGCGCTTAAAGATAAATAGAAGATTCGGTTTCCAAATTGCGCGTTAAAAGGTATTGCCATCTATGGATAGGGTCCTGTAACGACAATTGTATCTATAAATTAGGAATTTGTTTAGATTTTCTATTGTAATGTGGCATGTGACCATATCCTGGGATATTGTCGTATTTTAAATAGTAGATTAGATAGAAACCATGGTTCGTCCGGATAATGTTATTCTTGGGTATAAATAGGACCTGAGACCCTGTAAACATGATTACACATAGACAATCAATACAACTTTCGGCGTATCGCCTCCTATTTTCTTTAGACGAACACTTGATCCGGCTTCGGGCTACATCGTTTCGATCCCCGATTAAGGTAAATGTTCATCATTAGTGGTGTATCTCGTCGAATTTAGTGCTTCCATCGCTATGATACTCTAGATTCAATGATTTATGTTGCGCTAGTTATAATATATCACATATAATCTAGAACGATATTTAGATCTGTCTTGACATCAGCCTGTTTCTATCAAGAATCAGTAGCCGATAGAGCTAGATCTAAGGGTTGGCCTAGATTATATGCGATATCCATCGTCTCGAGGAGTTTTGCATCAGCTATAGTAGATCTGATTATTCTTTTTATTCTTAATGTTGCATCAATTTGACCTATTAAGTCGTTTTTAGAGATTTTATGATCTATTCGGCTAGATGTATATGTTTAGAGACAGTGTTGGGGTTTCAGCCGGCCTTATCTGTTTTAATATTCTTTTGGTATATTTACTATCAGATTTATTAAAGTCGCCTCTTATATTAAGATCTTGCTCTAGTTAAATGCCCTAAGCCAGAATTAGCCTGTCAGCCACAGCCGACAGCCGACTGATCTAGGTTTAACGCATTTAGCTTAGATCAATATCTTTTCATAAGATGAGTCAGAGTACTAGCCGATTCACAGTTAGCATTATGGTATCGGCTAGGCTGTTAAGGCATATATTTATTATCTCATTGTATATTTGGATTAAGTGGTTAATACTGTCTCGGCATAGCCGATCTATTCTAGTCACTTAGTTTAAATGCACTTCGGGATAGCATATATATGTAAATTGACTCTCACAGCCGATCCAGTAGGATCTAACTTAACCCTTAACACATATGTTTTTATTTTTCCTTGTTGGTTAACGATCAAACCAATCGGGCACGCCTATCGCAGAGGCATGAGAAGGACCCGACTGGAGTAAAGCAGATCTCCCGTGCCAGCACGTGAGAGAAATTTCTCATCAACACGCTTCTTGGCACGCCCGGTGGGACTATCTCTGTCAACTCGGTTAGGACGCATCGACGCAGCTGACAAGATGGTCGACATCAAGAGCCCCAGCGTGTCTCAGGAAAACATCGTGCCTGTGAAGATGGAACAACTGTCGGCTGAACAACAAGCCGACTACAGAAGGATGGTAGAAGAGCTCCAAGCCAACTACCTACGGTCGTTCACCCACACAAGGTCTGGGGCTGTGTGCCAGAAGTACAAATTCAGCATGGACGAACTCAAGGCGTCCTCCTCCAGCGGACCAAAGGACAAACAGAAGGCGGAGGAGCCGACTCAAGAGCAAGATGATTCGGGTTTGCATACTTTGCAAGACTGAATTGATTCGACCGTTCACCATGCACTGGTCAACTAGAGTGGCATTCTTGTTAACACCCTCAACAATATGATTGCCACTGTGGTCGACGCCAAGATAGCCGACAACTACAGTGGGGGCCGACTTACTTCACAGACGGTCAGTTTCCTGGTTACAGGACATTGGCCACCCAGAATCGGCCGATTCCACCACTAGCACAACCAGGGCCGCCAGGAGAGGTCCTCAACCAGCTGAATCTGTCCGGATCGGCTGCAAGACCGGTGGTCACCATGCTGAACCGACAACAACCACTTCCCCAGAACCAGATTGTCACGCCCAGAAATTCAGACCCGAATTCCCGAAGCTATATGTGTATTAAAATCCCCGTCCAGACCAGCCGGGTACACATACGACAATTGTTGATATTACGCTTCCACGTCTTAGAAACAATACAAAAAGATTACAAAAGAGCAGCGAAAAAAAGAAAAAGGGCCTAAGCCTAAGCTTGACGCCGGCCACGCGGCTTCGACCACTCCACAGGCAGCTTCGAGAGTGTAGGACAAGCCTACTCCACACCGTCTTCGTCTTCAACCTCTGGCTCAGGTTCTGGTGAAGGGGCAAGGATGAGTACTTCCACGTACTCAACAAGTCACGCCGGAAGAGGAGAAGAACGAATGCAGGGGAGACAAGGGTCTGGCTAAGGTTTGCTTTTGCGCAAACGGCAGGGTTTTTTTTCAAAACAATACAAATTTTGAACATAGCCAAAACAACAGTAATCCTTGTAAATAAAGCATTTTGAAACCAACACTGTCCAACGTTATTCCCACGTTGGGACAGGCCCAAAGCATCCACCTATACTAGTCATGTTCAAAAACTTAGGCTGTAAAAGTGTGAGACTAATCATGGAGAGCTTGGTCGATCGCACCATAACCGCGGGCATGGCTATTCAAATAGATTTACTCTGATCAGAGGTGTACAACTGTACCCACAAGACACACCCACAACACGGTTTCCCGTGCGCCGAATACCACCGCGGTACCCGGAAAGGGAACCGTGATAGGACCTTTCGTATAACCCCCTCTAACCAAGCGAACCCCACCAAGGTTTCGCCCCCACTCCCGACCACGGGAGTAGGCAGCCCCGAGTGCCTCGGTGAATCCGGCACCTAGCAACCCTTATACCGGGCCGACGAAACTCCATCCCGCTCACCCTTGCCGATGGGTTCGTCGGCTAGGAGAGGCTACACTACGGGACCTACCTTACCCATTTCGGCTTGTGGTTTACACGGTCATTCTCCCGAGGGGTCCCGTGAACCGGTCCTTAATTGCCATGGGCGCCGCTAACCAAAACCACGCGGGCCAGCGGGGACGGACGGCCCCGATCTGCCGAGGTAGATCGGACGGCCGGAAGAGGGACACGGGCAGCGCGATCGGCCGGCGATGACGCACGACGGCCGGAGATCGACCGGCGCCATTCAGGCAGCAGCGGGAGCGGTCGGAAGGCCGCGGCTCATGCGTAGGCGGAGCCGTGCACACTCGGGAGTGGCGGCACGCGTTCGGCTGAGAGGGGAAAAGGGAGGGACGCTCACCGCGGTGCGACCGGAGTGGAGGGAGACGACGGCGACGGCGGCGAGGGAGACAGTAGAAGCACTCGGGAAGGGGTGGCCGAAACGGCGCTGGCACCGGTGACGAGGAGGAAGGAGTCGGCGGAGCTCGGGACGCCTTGGAGCAGCGGGAAAGCACGGCCAAACCTCGGCGACAAAGTCCGAAACAGGGGCGCACGGTGCGGGAATGACGGAGAGAGAGGGAGGCTTGAGTGGAGGGGTGGGGAGCTCGGGGAGGGCGAGGGGGTGCTTAAATAGGGAATGGGGAGGTCGAAGGTGACCGGATAAGGGCGCAATTGCTCGCCGCCGCAATTTTGGGGAAATAATGGCCAGCGGTTAAATCCGGCCATTAAGGGGCGCGGGCGCGGCGGCCGGGGCAATTGAAGGCGGCGGGAGAGACGGAGAAGTTAAGGCGGTGCCTTTAGGGCACGCGGAGAGACGGCGGCCGAGATCCGCGCGGCGAGGCGGCGTCAATGGCGGCGGGCAGCCGGGCAGGGGACGGGCGGCAGTGGGCCCCACCCGCCGGCGTCCCGGGGTAGAGGGGAGGCAAACTGGACTTATTCGCAGGCACGAGGGTTTGGTGGGCCGTGGCCTTCGGCCGGCCCGCGAGAGAGAGGGAGAGAAGGGCGCGCGGGGGAGAGGATGGGCCGAAAAGGGCGGGAAACGTACGGGAGGAGAGAGAAAAGAAAAACCGGATTTATTAATTTCGATTTTGATTTTAATTGGTTAAAAATTATTTCTTGTGCTCTGAAAATTTCACTAAAAATCCTGTTAGTGTATTTTGACATGTATAATTTAGGAAAAATCCTACCATGCCATTTCCATTCAGCATTTGGTTTTTAAAATTATTTGTTCTCTCTAGTTAATTCCAACAATTTTCTTTTGGATTAAAAGGGAAACACCTCGGGGTGTTACAAACCTACCCCTTAAACGGAATCTCGACCCCGAGATTCGGAGGTACGGTAAACGATAGGGATGAGTGACCTTTAGCTCATCTTCCCTCTCCCAGCTTGCTTCTTCTTCAGAGTGATGAGTCCATTGAACTCGGCAGAACCTGATAACCTTGTTCCGGGTCCTTCGTTTACTGGTTTCGAGTATCCGTGCTGGTTTCTCCACATAAGTTAGATCTTCCTGGATTTCAATCTGAACTGGACTGGCTTGTTCTTCTGGAACTCTCAGACACTTCTTGAGTTGGGAGACGTGGAAAACGTCATGGATTCCTGCCATGGTGGGTGGCAGTTCGAGTTGGTATGCCACTTCACCTCGTCGCTCTTGAATCCGATATGGTCCCACATAGCGTGGTGCCAACTTGCCTTTGGTTTGGAATCGGTGCACTCCCCGAAGTGGGGTGACACGAAGATATACATAGTCTCCGACTTTAAAAACTAGCTCTCTGCGGCGGTTGTCTGCATAACTCTTCTGTCGGGACTGTGCAACTTTCAGCCTTTCTCTTATGACTATGACTTTCTCTTCGGCACCACTTAACACTTCGGTCCCGAACAACTGACGTTCACCGGTCTGATCCCAGAAAAGCGGGGACACTTTCGTCCATAAAGTGCTTCGAAAGGTGCCATTTGTAAACTAGCATGATAACTGTTGTTATAAGAGAACTCTGCATAGGGCAGGATCTTGTCCCAAGCTCCTCCGAAATCCAGAGCACAAGCTCGCAGTATATCTTCCAAAACCTGGTTTACACGTTCCGTCTGACAATCGGTTTGCGGGTGATAGGCCGTGCTAAAATTCAATCGGGTGCCAAGTTCCTCTTGTAGTTTTTGTCAAAACTTAGAGGTGAACTGGCTACCACGATCAGATACTATCTTCTTAGGTACACCATGAAGACACACAATCCTTGCAAGGTACAATTCTGCTAACCTTCTGCCCGTATAGGTGGTAAGCACTGGGATAAATGAGCCACTTTAGTGAGGCGGTCGATTATAACCCAGATAGAATCGTGTCCTGATGATGTCCGGGGTAAACCGGTGATGAAATCCATCCCGATTTCCTCCCACTTCCATTCCAGAATTTGAAGTGGCTGTAATAATCCAGCAGGCCTCTGGTGTTCTGCCTTTACTCGCTGGCATACGTCGCATAGTGTCACTAACTCTGCTATTTCTCTTTTCATGCTAACCCACCAGAACTTCTCCTTGAGATTCTGGTACATTTTGGTACTTCCCAGATGGATAGAGTACTGACTCTGATGTGGTTCAGTAAGGATTAACTTTCTCAATTCCTTGTCTTCTGGCACACATATCCTCTTGCCCATCCATATGGTTCCATGTTCGTCTTCCGTGAAGTCACGAGCTTTTCCCACTCTCATATTCTTCTTAAGCTCAGCTATGTCCAGATCCGAGGCTTGAGCTATGCGAATTTGATCTAAGAGTGTGGGTTGGGCCTCAAGAGCGGCCACAAATCCGAGTTCAACAATTTCTAGGTTTAGGCGCTCTAGATCTTGTAGTAACTATTCACATCTCCCTTCTATGTGAATAAAGTTGCCATAACTCTTTCGGCTCAGGGCATCAGCTACCACGTTAGCTTTGCCGGGATGGTAGTGTATGCTGAGTTCATAATCCTTGATCAACTCCAACCATCGTCGCTGACGGAGGTTCAAATTCGGTTGGGTGAAGATGTATTTCAGGCTCTTATGATCCGTATATATCTCACAGCAATTACCGACGAGGTAATGCCGCTATATTTTCAGAGCATGAACTGCTGCTGCTAGTTCCAAATCATGTGTTGGGTAATTAGACTCATGAGGTCTCAATTGGCGGGAAGCATACGCGACCACCTTTCCATCTTGCATCAACACACAGCCTAACCCATGGTGAGATGCGTCGCAATAGACTTGGAAATCCTTGGTTTGATCTGGCAAGATCAACACGGGTGCGGACACCAGTTTTCTCTTGAGTGTTTCAAAACTCTGGTTGCGCTCGGCAGTCCATATAAACTTTTCATCCTTCTTTAATAACTGCGTCAAAGGCTTGGCAATCCTTGAGAAGTTTTCGATGAAACCGACGGTAATAACCCGCAAGTCCTAGAAAACTTCGACTTGGGTGACAGCTTTAGGTGGAGTCCATTTGGTCACGCTTCTACATTGGAAGGGTCCACTGCGACTCCTTGGGCATTCACGATATGGCCGAGGAATTGCACTTCCTTCAACCAGAAAGCACATTTGCTAAACTTAGCATAGAGCTGGTGGTTTCTTAACTTTTCAAGTACCAACCGGAGATGGTGCTCATGTTCCTCTTTCGACTGCGAATAGATCAAGATGTTGTTGATGAACACCACGACGAACTTGTCTAGGAATTCCATGAACACTTTGTTCATCAAATTCATGAAAAAGGCGGGGCATTTGTAAGTCCGAAGGACATGACCATGCACTCGTACATGCACCGTACCGAGTGACGAAGGCGCCTTGGGAATATCTTCTTCTCGGATTCTTAGCTGATGATAGCCTGACCGTAGGTCTATCTTTGAGAACACCTTTGCTCCCTTTAATTGATCGAACAGGTCGTCAATCCTAGGGAGAGGGTATTTATTCTTAATAGTGACCTCGTTGAGTGCACGATAGTCAACGCACATCCTTTTGGTCTTATCCTTTTCTCCACAAAAATGACCGGCGCACCCCAGGGTGATGTGCTCGGGCAGATATAACCTTTCTGCAACTGTTCATCTACTTGCTTTTTGACCTCTGCCAACTCATTGGCTCCCATTCTATAGGGTCTCTTATGGATCGGAGCAGTGCCAGGGACTAGGTCAATCCGAAACTCTATTTCTCTTTCAGGTGGCATTGTGGTTAGATCTTCCGAGAAGACTTCCGGGTACTCACAAACCACAGGAATACCTTCTAACTTCGCATGATCCTTTCCTTTCTCTTCGGGCTTCTCCTTAGACGAGATCCGATTCAGACTTGCTACTATCCTCAGTGGTTTAGGGGAGCGGTAAATTACTTTCTTCCCCTCGTCATTGGTTAAAGAGATCGTGCGGCTTCCGCAATTGATCAGACCTTTATGACGGGTTAACCAGTCCATCCCAAGGATGACATCTAGGCCTTTTGATTCTAGAAGGATAAGATTGGCTAGAAAGGGGAATCCTTGGATTTTTATTGCCACTGAAGGGCAAAAGTGGGCGGTGTTCAAATGGTTCCCGGGTGTTTGGACCTGCATGGGTATCTTGAGTTTTAACACCGACAACCCATGTTTTCCCACAAATGCTTTTGATATGAAAGAATGGGTTGCACCCGAATCAAACAGGACTGATGCATTAAAGGAGTTCACAGGAACATACCCAGTATGACATCCGGTGTGTCTGTGCCTCCTCTGCCGAAGCATGATTCACTCTTGCTTGGATAAACCTCGGGCGCGTTTTGGTCTTGGACACTTGTCTGCGAAATGTCCAGGTTCTCCATAGTTGAAACAGTTACCCGGTTTGAATCCCGAGTCCTTCTTTGGTGGCATTGGCTTGGACTACGATGGCGGCTGTGTTGTTGGCGGACGCGGGGCCGGATTCCACTGCGGCTGGAAATTCCCGGGATGGTACGGGCGAAGCTGACGAACGGTCATAGTGGTAGGTCCATTCTGACCACCCGGAGTGAAACGCGGCCGCTGGGGATTCCCTTGCTGAGGTTGTGGCCTTAACTGGGTAGCCTTCTGTTTTCTGAGCATTTTATTGCGTTGGTCTTCTTGACGGATGGCTTTGTCGACCAACTTCTCGAAGTCGGCGTATTCACCGGAGATGAGTTTGTCTGTTAACTCATCGTCCAACCCGGCCAAGAACTTTTCTTGATGCTCGGCGTCAGTACGTATGTCCTCGGGAGCATATCGAGCTAAGCGATTAAACTTGTGCAGATACTCGGTGACGGTTCGTGTGCCCTGCTCCAAGGATCTGAACTCTCTCTTCTTCTGGGCTACTATCCCTCCGGGGATGTGAGCCTTCCGAATTGGTGGCAAAACTCGCCCAAGTAAGCTGGTGCGTCCGCCCGACGGGTGACCGAGAAGTTGTCCCACAGCCGAGGCGGGACCTTGGAGTTGGTGGGTGGCGAAAGACACCCTCTCCCGGTCCGTGCACCGGAGAAGGTCTAACTTCTTTTCTATGGCTATGATCCAGTCATTAGCCTCCATTGGGTTGGTGGTGCTGGAGAAAGTAGGGGGTCGGACTCGAAGAAAATCTGACAGTTTGTTTTGTGGGGGAGGTGGTGGTGCGAAATGGTCGTGCGATGCTGGTTCTCGTTGAAACTGTTGCATCATTTGCAAGCGCATCTGCGATGCTTTGTTGCATTTGCGCATCATTGCAGCCATCATCCGGGTCCGGTTGGCTAGGACTTGTGCCAAAGTGATGTTCTCGGGGGAGGAGGTGGGTTGTTGGCATTAGCACGGGTGTTGTTCTCACTGACTCGGTCTGTTGCTGCCATTCCTGGTGTTCACCATCTGAAGAAGCGGAACAAACAAGGCGGGGAGAAGGAGTAAAACAGATTGAACAGAGAAGTTGATCTTTATTACTTGTTTTGATCTGTTCTTGACTTAAAACACTTAAAACACACCCAACATCCTTAATTGAACAACCCATATCCACACTTGATACAGGTTGACCACTACCCACACATAGCACTCCTAACACACAGCAACTAACCAAACAGAAAAACTAGGAAAACGGAAAACTAAGGGTGGCGACGCTCTAAGGGTTAGAACGGCTTCCACGGTCGGAGGAGTCGAAACCACTTCCAAGGGAGTTCCCGTCTTCCTTTTCCTTCGAGCGGCTTCGAGAGCTGGCTAACTCGTCTTTCCGTCCTGGGCTCTTGAGCCGCCGCGCACGCCCTTGCCTACCGGACACCGAGATCCATCCTCCTCCGTCTGGGGCGGGGACCAGTGAAAGCATAGGATCTAGCACTGGGACGGGGACTGGGGAACGCGGTGGTGCAGGAGGTGGAAACCAGGGCGCCAGCTGCATCCGCACCGGAGCCTTGGTCTTCTTCCGCGGCGTGATCCTTATCCGAAGGATGTTGTGAGGGGGAAGCCCCTTCAGACTGGCGATCTCTCTCTTGAGTCGATCCACCTCATCCTTTAAACTCTTGATCCTTAAGATCTTCTGGTCATTCAGAGCCTTTGCCGCCATGTGAAGCTCTGCATGCATCTTATCTACCCCTTCAATCACCGTCCTCATGTGGGAGAAGGTGGTGTCGTTCTCCCCTTCAGCAGATTGGAAGGTGTTGATTGCTGATGAAGTTCCACGCCGAGGATGGTACCGTAGGCGAGTGGCGGAGATGGTAGTCATGCATTTCCCTCATCCGAGCCAATTAGATAAGCCGCCTCTTGGCGAGCATGCTCATCTGTTCCTCCCGACGCCGTGACCACCATGTTTGGGATATTGGTGCCGACGAACCCGTGCACCTCCAGGCGGACTTGGTGAGGCAACTCACTGCCGAACGGTGAGACGACAGTGTACTCAGGTGCATCCGGATAGCCTACTACAAGGCCATTCTTGCCAGCTCCGCGACGAAACCCTTCAGACCCTGACCGTTATGGGTGACAGGACGGCCTGCCATCTAGAGAAGACAAGGTAGGGGATCAATGCATGCTCAAACCCAAGTTAGACAAACGATAAAGAACTCAAGTAAAGTAAACGAGAAAAAAGAGGGTTTTTGAGAAACATTTTTATGAGGCTAATTAAAACCTCCTAAGGACATCCCCTAGATGATGCTGAAAAATAGATGCTTAGTTATAATATAAAATTGGCGACCATTCCCTCCTATCTTGACTTAGGACTTTGATCCCTTGGAAAAATCCCAACTTGGCGGCTGAATAAGAGATCCAAAAGATTTTTCCAAATTTTAACTCCAGAACCTTATCTCTTAGACTTGACCGAGTTTTCAAAATGCTTTGAGAGAAACTTAAAATTTTTCCCCAAGACCCATTTTCCCGAAACCATTTTCAAAAGCCAGGGCTTATGCATATGAAAAGATTCAGAGGGCTCCTAGGGTTTTTCCGTTTGGCTTTTCCTACGGTCTGGAAATTGGCTCTGATACCAACTTGTCACGCCCAGAAATTCAGACCCAAATTTCCGAAGCTATATGTGCATTAAAATCCCTGTCCAGGATCAGCTAGGTTACACATACGACAATTGTTGATATTACAGTTCCACGTCTTAGAAACAATACAAAAAGATTACAAAAGAGCAGCGGAAAAAAGAAAAAAGGCCTAAGCCTAAGCTTGACGCTGGCCACGCGGCTTCGACCACTCCACAGGTAGATTCCAGAGTGTAGGACAAGCCTACTCCACACCGTCTTCGTCTTCAACCTTTGGCTCGGGTTCTGGTGAAGGGGCAAGGATGAGTACTTTCACGTACTCAACAAGTCATGCCGGAAGAGGAGAAGAATGAATGCAGGGGAGACAAGGGTCTGGCTAAGGTTTGCTTTTGCGCAAACAGCAGGGGTTATTTTCCAAACAGTACAAATTTTGAACACAGCCAAAACAACAGTAATCCTTGTAAATAAAGCATTTTGAAACCAACACTGTCCAACGTTATTCCCACGTTGGGACAGGCCCAAAGCATCCACCTATACTAGTCATGTTCCAAAACTTAGGGTGTAAAAGTGTGGGACTAATCATGGAGAGCTCGGTCGATCGCCCCGTAACCGCAGGCACGGCTATTCGAATAGATTTACTCTGATCAGAGGTGTACAACTGTACCCACAAGACACAGCCTCATAACACGGTTTCCCGTGCGCCGGAATACCACCGTGGTACCCCGGAAAGGGAACTGTGATAGGACCTTTCGTATAACCCCCCTCTAACCAAGCGAACCCCACCAAGGTTTCGCCCCCACTCCCGGACCCTAGGAGTAGGCAGCCGCCCTGAGTGCCTCGGTGAATCCGGCAGCCTAGCAACCCTTATACCGGGCCGACCGAAACTCCATCCCGCTCACCCTTGCCGATGGGTTCGTCGGCTAGGAGAGGCTACACTACGGGACCTACCTTACCCATTTCGGCTTGTGGTTTACACGATCATTCTCCCGAGGGGTCCCGTGAACCGGTCCTTAATTGCCATGGGCGCCGCTAACCAAAACCATGGTGCCCACAGCCCACCATTTGCCATATTTTAGTTATTAGTCCGGTTCACCTAAAACTAATTATTAATCCTCCGAACAGAAGTCCAGGAGAGATACATTAAGTGAGAAAATAACCCATTTAGTGAGCTAGTGAAACTAAGCCAGGCTAAGCATAACCTAGTCCTGAATCTAATCACATTATTTTTCCAAGTTTTATCAAAGGGTTTGGGGTGTCAAACCTAAGGCATAAACTAAGCATAAGGTGTACTATTTCCCATGAAATGACAATATAAAATATATGCAATTTCATAGAGTAAAAAAGGTGTTTCAGCAAAATGGGAGCAATATGATCAATAATATGGTATGACTTGCCTTGTCCTTTGGCTTGGGGGACTTCTGCGACGACTTCAAAGTAAACCGGGACGGAGGGACTACCGGGATCTACACGGCAAACAAGCACTTCAACAAAACAGGCTAAAAAGCTACTAAAACAGGGAACAAACCATTTTTAATGGATTCTTGGCATTTTTATGAATTTAATGAAATTTGAATGGGCTAAAACGGAGGTCGGGTTGAAAAGATATGATTTTTAGAAGATTATCTGTGTTTTTACTAAAATAGGAAAATCCTTAATAATTTATTGCGCAATAAATCCCAGAATTGCGTCAGCGCTAGGGCTGACGTCAGCGATGGCGTCATCAGCCGCGGGAGCACTGGTCCACAGTGGACCGGGTCCACGGGCCGAGAGAGAGCGGTGCACCACGTGGCGCACACGTGGCGCCGACGCGGCGGCCACGCGGCGCGGGGACGGACGGCCCGTGCCGAGGCAGACGGACGGCCGGGAGAGGACACGGGCGCGCGATCGCCGGCGATGACGCACGGCGGTCGGAGACCGACCGGCGCCATTCGGCGGCGGCGGGGCGGTCGGAAGGCCGCGGCTCATGCGTAGGCGGAGCCGTGCGCACTCGAGAGTGGCGGCGTGCGTTCGGCCGAGAGGGGAAAAGGGAGGGACGCTCACCGCGTGCGCGCCGGAGTGGAGGGGACGGGGCGACAGGTGGGCCCCACCGCCGTCGGCGTCCCGGGTAGAGGGGAGGCAAACGGACTTATTCGCGGGCGCGAGGTTTGGCGGGCCGTGGCCTTCGGCCGCCCGCGAGAGAGGAGAGGAGGGCGCGCGGGGGAGGATGGGCCGTCGGCTCGGGCCGACGGCCCACGGCCGAAAAGGGCGAGGAAACGTACGGGAGGAGAGAGAAAAGAAAAACCCGGGATTTATTAATTCCGATTTTGATTTTAATTGGTTAAAAATTATTTCTTGTGCTCTGAAAATTCCACTAAAAATCCTATTAGTGTATTTTGACATGTATAATTTAGGAAAAATCCTACCATGCCATTTCCATTCAAGCATTTGGTTTTTAAAATTATTTGTTCTCTCGAGTTAATTCCAATAATTTTCTTTTACGATTTTCTTTTGGATTTTTTTAAAAAGGGGAAACACCTCAGGGTGTTACACAGATCGTCAACATGTTCAACAACAATCGGCAATTAGAGTCGACTGACCAGATCGGCCTGGAAGGACAGTACAACGTCGGTGGCCGACAGCTGTTCCCGGGTCCACCAACGCCGCTACCGGCAAATTGGCCGCCTCCTGCTGGCCATCCGCTCCAGTACCAGTATCAAGGAGGCTATCAAGATCATCAGTACAGGCCCCAGACTCTGCCACCGCTGTATCGACAAGCACCCGCACCGCATGATTAATATGAGCCGATATAGCAGGACAACTGGACATGGGCCAATTTGATTGCGGATGTCATGCGCGATCAATTCGGCCTCAAGCCAAAGGACTCAGGAAACATGTATCGGTACCCTTATCCGGAGCATTTTGAGCGGATTCCATTGCCCAACTGATACAAAGTTCCAGACTTTTCAAAATTCTCAAGGCAGGACAACGTGTCAACCTATGAGCATGTCAGCCGATTCTTGGCGCAATGCGGCGAAGCATCGGCTACAGATGCCTTGAGAGTTCTATTGTTCCCCTTGTCTCTTTCGGGATCGGCCTTCACATGGTTCTCTTCATTGCCTTACAACTCAATTCAGAGTTGGGCCGATCTCGAAAAACAATTCCATAGCTACTTCTACACCGGCAAACATGAAATGAAGTTGTCGGACCTCACCAGTATCAGGCAGAAGCACAACGAATCGGTTCAGGACTACATTCAATGCTTCAGAGAGATAAGGAACCGATGCTACAGCCTGGTGCTGTCGGACGCCCAGCTAGCCGATTTGGCCTTCCACGGCCTGATCGTGCCGATCCGCGAGCGCTTCTTCGCTCAAGACTTTGACAGCTTGGCGCATCTTGCACAGAAGGTGACGACCCATGAGCAGAGGTTTCAAGACACCAGGAAGGCCGTCAAGAACATAACTCAAGTCATTGTCGAACCCGACTCCGATTCCAGCGACGATGACACAGAGGTGGCGACAGCCGAATGGGCCAAGAATAAAAAGGCCGTCGTCTGTCAATGGCTGCTAAAGACGGCTAAAGAGGAGAAATACGATTTCAACATCACTAAGGCCTATAGGATCTTCGATTTATTACTCAAGGAGAAGCAGATCCAGCTTCCCGAGAACCTTGTGATCTCATCGGCTGATGAACTAAAGAAGAAAAAGTACTGCAAGTGGCACAACTCTACATCCCATGCCACTAACGATTGTAAAGTCTTCAGGCAGCAGATCCAGTCGGCAATAGAGGCCGGGAAACTCAAGTTTGCCGATTCTACTCGGCCAATGAAGGTAGACGGCAACCCCTTCCCGGTCAATATGGTTCAAGCCAGCTCCAGGCAAGCTGATCGACAACCCAGAATGACGTACAGCTTAGCCGAGACATTAAAAGGGGGTCAAAGCGAGGGCAAGGCGACGGAGATCAAGCCGCGCCAATTAACATGGTGCGTCCGTTGCCCGATCAGGCGATCAACGGCCGACCAACACGAACAGCCGACACTGCTTTCGACAATCTTGGCGGGAAGAAGAGGCTCGGTTTGAAAGATTTCGTCGGCAAGAGCCAGAGACGCGAGGCCGCCGGTACGACGGGAATCACAGCGGTGCCGACCCTCATTGGCATTGTGAATTTTTCCAGTGCACCGCTTGGAAACCAGGATGAGGCCGCGACGCTAGATAATGTCCCGGCTGCAGCGATTACCGCGAGGACGAACACAGAGCCAGCCAATCACTAGCCCAACTCGGTTCGTCCCGAGGGCCATACAAACCGGCACCGACAGCTTGTTTCACGATCGGCTAGGGCCGATCCATCAAGACTTCTTTGACGAAAACGAGAATGACGAAGGAGAAGCCGATGATGAAGAATCGGCCAACCCCCAATGGTGCCCCTCTAACCTCTTCACCAAAACGCATAAACGAAGAATTCAATGGCTAAAGCGTGAAGGAAGGAAAGAAGAAGTTCGGAAGATGATCCAAGAGCAACACCGTCGGCTAGGCAAAAGCAAAAAGCAATGGAAGCCCAAAAAGAAAACTACGCCAGCCAACGAGGAACGAGCCAGGGAGAGCTCAGCCGATCAAGCCAGGAGGGCAGCCAAAGGGAAAGGAAAAGTTTCCGCATCGGTCAATATGGTATTCATATTGCCAGCCGAATTCGGCGTCCCTGAGGCCGATGCAGACAATATCGAAGACGCCTTGGCCAAACTAGCACTATCCCCGGATCAAGCAATTTTCGACAAGCCAAAGGGGACCGAAAATCGGCATCTCAAGCCGCTGTACGTAAAAGGCTTCGTCAACAGCAAGCCGATGGCAAAGATGCTAGTGGATGGGGGAGCCGCAGTAAACCTGATGCCCTATGCAACGTTAAGAAGGGAAAGGAAGCCGAAGACCTGATCAAGACTAACATGGTACTAAAGTACTTCGGCGGCAACCCATCAGAGACCAAGGGCGTGTTGAATGTCGAACTGACCGTCGGCAACAAGACCGTGCCCACAACCTTTTTTGTCATCGACGAGAAGGGGTATTACAACTTGCTGCTTGGGAGGGACTGGATACATGCCAACTGTTGTGTCCCTTCCACTATGCACTAGTGTCTACTTCAATGGGACGGCGACAAGATAGAATTGTACCAGCCGACAGGTCAGTAAGCGTCGCCAATGCCGATTTGCCACTCTGGGAAATCGACGGCATTGATTGTTTGTCCGAAAAAATTTGGCAAGCCGATTTCCTAAAAGTGTCCGATTCTGCCATACAGCCAATTGGAGACGACGAGCCGCAGCTGCTGCTTTGAGCAAGACGTCATGGAGGGCTCGAACATCTACGGGATGGACACCGCGGACGAAGACGATGGCAAGCTTGGGCAAGGTTTTACGTTGGCCGACGAATTAGAAGAAATAGATGTAGGCTCTGGAGACAGGCCTAGGCCGACATATATCAGCAAAAAGTTGCCCTCTCATTGTAGATCCCAGCTTTGTTAAAAGAATATAAAGATTGTTTTGCTTGGGAGTACTTCGAGATGCCTGGTCTTAGCCAATCTATCGTTGTTCATCAACTGCCAATCAAGGCAGGCTATCGGCCGTTCAAACAACCTCCCAGGAGGTTCAAAGCCGATATGTATGGTGTGATCAAAGCCGAAATAACTCGGCTATATGATGCTGGATTCATTCGGCCTTGCCGATACACCGAGTGGGTCTCAAATATTGTCCCAGTATTGAAAAAGAATGGCAAACTTAGGGTGTGCATCGATTTCAGAGACTTAAATAAGGCTACCCCCAAAGATGAATACCCGATGTCTATAGTCGATTTGCTTGTAGACGCTGCATCAGGCCACAAAATCATTAGTTTTATGGATGACAATGTAGGTTACAATCAAATCTTCATGGCTGAAGATGACATTCACAAAACTGCTTTTCGATGTCCTGGAGCAATCGGCTTATATGAATGGGTCGTTATGACGTTTGGGTTGAAACATGCTGGGGCAACATACCAATGGGCCATATTATATCTTCCACGACATGATCGGCTCTCTGGTAGAGATCTATATTGACGATGTTGTTGTCAAATCCAGGGAGGTGGAGAACCACATAGCCGATCTGAAACAGGTTTTGGAGCGGACAAGAAAATATGGTCTTAAAATGAATCCGTTGAAGTGCGCGTTCAGCGTATCGGCCGTGCAATTTCTAGGGTTTCTCGTTCATGAAAGAGGAATTGAGGTCACACCAAGGAGCATCAACGCTATGAAGACGATACAGCCTTCGAAGGACAAGAAGCAGCTTCAATCGTTGATCGGCAAAATCAACTTCATCAGGCGGTTTATAGCCAATCTTTCAGCGAAGATGGAACTGTTCACACCATTGCTTCGGCTTAAAGCCGATCAAGCATTCACATGGGGGGCAGAGCAGCAGAAGGCCTTGGACAATATCAAGAGTTACTTAAGCTCGTCTCCAGTTTTAATGTCTCCACGAAAAGAAATACCGTTCAAGCTGTACCTGTCAGCCGACGACAAGTCAATCGGCTCAGTCCTAATCCAAGAGATCGAGGGCAAAGAAAAAGCTATCTTCTATCTCAGCCGACGGCTGTTGGACGCAGAAACAAGATATTTACTAGTGGAAAAACTATTTCTATGCCTATATTTTTCATGTACGAAGTTAAGGCATTATCTGCTATCCAATGAGTGCACAATAATATGTAAAGCCGATGTAGTCAAATACATGCTATCGGCTCCAGTGTTAAAAGGGCGGATTGGAAAGTGGATTTTTGCCTTGACAGAATTTGATCTGAGGTATCAAGCACCAAGGGCAGTTAAAGGACAAGCTATAGCCGATTTTATCGTGGAGCACAGAGATGACTCAATCGGCTCAATCAAAATTATGCCTTGGACGTTGACATTTGACGGCTCGGTGTGCACCAACGGCTGTGACATCGGGTTGGTCATTATTTCCCCTAGGGGGCAAGCTTTGAATTTGCTTTTTCAATCAACCCCCATGCTACAAATAATCAAGCCAGTACGAGGCCGTGCTTAAAGGATTACATCTGCTCAAAGAAGTTGAAGCCGATGCCATCAAAATAATGAAAGATTCATTGTTGGTCATCAGCCAGTTGTCAGGAGAATACGAATGCAAAAACAATGCGCTGATGGTCTACTATCAACAATGCCAAGAATTGATAGATGGTTTTCGGCTAGTTACTCTAAAACATATCCCTCGGGAGCAGAATACAGAAGCCAATGATTTAGCTCAACGGGCATCGGGCTACAGGCCGATGACAAGAAATATTGAAGTGGAAGTTGCTGCCATCATGGCCGATGATTGGAGGTTTGAAGTCTACAACTATCTACAGAATCCTTCTCAATCGGCCTCAGGAAAATTGCGATACAAGGCGTTAAGATATGTTTTGCTCGATGAAGATCTTTATTATCGGACGATCGATAGAGTGCTGCTAAAATGCCTTGGATCCGATCACGCCAAAGTGGCTATCGGAGAAGTCCACAAAGGGATTTACGGCACGCATCAATCGGCTTATAAGATGAAGTGGCTACTTCGGAGAGCAGGGTATTTCTGGCCGACGATGCTGGAGGACTGTTTCAAATATTATAAAGGTTGCCAGGATTGTCAGAAATTCGGCGCAGTGCAAAAAGCACCAGCATCGGCTATGAATCTAATCATAAAGCCTTGGCCGTTTAGAGGATGGGGCATCGACATGATCGGCCAGATCAATCCACCCTCAAGCAAAGGGTATAAATTCATTATGGTAGCGACAGACTATTTCACAAAGTGGGTGGAGACGATTCCTTTGAAGAAAGTCGACTCCAAGGATGCAATTGAGTTTGTTAAAGAGCATATCATCTACCGATTTGGCGTCCCACAAACAATTATAACAGACCAGGGATCTATCTTCATATCGGACGAGTTTGTTCAGTTTGCCAACGGCATGGGGTCAAGTTACTTAACTCTTTACCGTACTATGCATAGGCCAACGGGCAAGCAGAGGCTTCAAACAAATGTTTGATCAAACTGATTAAGAGGAAGATTTCTGCGTACCCAAAGCAATGGCACAGCTGATTAGCCGAATCACTTTGGGCATATCGGATGGCATGCCACGGATCTATCCAAGTCCCTCCGTACAAGTTGGTCTATGGACACGAGGCAGTACTGCCATGGGAAAATATCATCGGCTTAAGACGGATTCAGCTGCAAGATCAACTCACAGCCGATGATTATTATCACCTGATGATGGATGAGTCAGAAGACCTCGTTTTATCATGGATAAGGGCCTTGGAGAAAGTAACAAAGGATAAGGAAAGAGTAGCCCCCACTATAACAAGAAAGTTGTGCCTAAATCTTTTGAGGAGGGCGAACTCGTTTGGAAGTTAATACTGCCGATTGGAACAAGAGACAATAAATTTGGCAAGTGGTCAGCAAATTGGGAAGGGCCTTTCAAGATCCACAAATGCGTCTCTAAAGGAGATTATATGCTAGAAGGTTTGGACAGAGAGGTATTTGGAAGGGCTCTAAACGGCAAATACTTAAAAAAAATATTACCCAAGCGTTTGGATCAACTCATGATTTGACTCTGTTCATTCAGCCGATTCATGTTAGCCGATGTTCTGTATCAAGCGAGCATCGCCTTTAGGTTGTTTTTTACGCAAAGTTTTTTCCTAGTTTCTGCAATCGGCCAGTGTTAGCCGACCATGATAACAACAATGCGCGATTTGCTAAGTTCCTAATTTTGTCAACGTTGAAGACATCAACAAAATTAGGGGGACATATACATACACAAAACCTAAGCCAATTACAGAAAGGTGGTACAGAAAGGTGGACATCTATTTTTTCTCAGAATCATAACATCGGACAAGAGTTTTAAGTTTCAGGATTGGCGATCATGATGTTGAACGCAAGTATAAGACACGTTACACTCTGATCACAGGATAGTTATAGAAGGCCGAAGCCGATTACAAAAGTTTTATCTCTAAGCTATTACAATCGGCTCATTGCTTTAAAAAGTTAGCTATGGCCGACAATGCCTTGCGCCTGATTTGATCCACTTCCTCAATGGCCTTAGCGTCATCGGCATCGGACCCAGTCACCGGCCTCACCGCCTTGGTCAAATCCTTCACATGAGACACGGTCGCCTTGATGCTTGATCGCTTTTCTTCGATCTCTTTAGGCAGGGCTGTTAGTGATATGCACTAGAGGCAACATGGAGATGTTGGATATCACGTCAATGTTTATGTATAAATGAATAAAGTGTTATTCGGTTCCATGAAATAGACATCTTGTATTGATCAATAAGTACGTGACTTATTTATGAGACTCGATATGTATGAATCTATTTCTAAACGATCCCGATCATATGTCATATTGTTGGAACAAATATGATTCTAAGATCGGCATGTTTATTGATTGATGATCATGTCTCGTAGATCATGGGTATGGAGATACCAAATCAATAAACATGGACATATGTGTTAGAGAACACATTGTTGGATAGACCCACCATGAGACACTACAGAATTAATGTGTCATTAGTTGGTCTCGGGTAGTGTTGGTACAAAGTCCTTAGACCTGAGATCACCATGGATTCCAACATGTGTAGTAGCCTACTTTGGGACTACCAAACGCTATTCCGTAATCGGATAGTTATAAAGGTAGTTTTCGGGTTTGCTATGAAACATGGAGTGGGATGTGAGTGATCAAGATGGAATTTGCCCCTCCTTTGGAGAGATATCTCTGGGCCCCTCGAGGTAATGGATTATGGAAATGCATGGCCATGCTAAGTTGATTGAGGAGTCAATCAACGCACGATAATCCAATACGGTTCGAGTGAATGGTTAAGCTATTGAAGGGATGGCACACATCTTGCCTATAGCTTAACCGGTATCGTGAGGCAAAGGGATTTGTGTACACATTACAGTTCGAGCCGATATTATATTCTTGTATACTATGGTGTCAATATGTGCGCTAGGCGCCGCTATTGACAGTCGGCGAGTTGGACTCGAGCCGACGATCGGCTAAGTTAGACTATAGCCGAAACCGAGTATACCTGAACCTACGGGTCGCACGCTTAAGGGGATAGAAATAGATATTCGAGTTGGACTCGGATACGGCTCGATCGGATAGGGATCCGATCGGATAGAGTCCTATGGGCTTACGACGTGTGGGGCACAACTCTATGAGATACGGATGAGATCCGATTCAAAATAGAGTCCTAATCGGCCACTAGTCCCGTCGGCCAACTCTATATAAAGGAGGGAGGGGTGGAGAGCGTGAGACGTCAATTGCATCGCGTGCAACGTAAGTCGCCGAGATCAATCTCCACGGAAACCCTCCCCACTTTCGAGCCAAACCCTAGCCTTGCATCGCGTGCTAGCACACGGGTGTACGGCGTTCGTCCCCGGACGTGTGGATACGGTAGAGGCGCCGCTACGTTGCGCGCTCTTGATCGGCCGCGGTCGGGCGCATCGGAGCGAGGCGTGAGAACGCGGCGGACGACTCGAATCGGCTGATTGGCGAATCGGCGTCTCCGGGAATAGGCTACACTGTTCCGGATCGGATTGCCCCGATTGGCTATTCCGCGCACTCTACTCTAATCGGTAACGATCTATCGGCCCTTACTTGCAAGTGTTCCTGGTTTGCGCGGTAGAAATTTTTGTTTTCGGCTAGCGTAGCTTCCGCGTGACCCTTCGGTGGTATCGAGCTAATCTTGCTTAGTTCGGGTTTTAGATTGGATCTGGAACAAGTTTTGCGCACGGGTTGATTAGATCAATCGGTTTAACGGGATCGTTGAGGAGAGTTAATGGTAATTGCGTTCCTTGATAGTGTATCGGAACGGTGTAATGTGATTACGTCGAAGCAATTTCCAAATAACTCGATTTGAGTTGGGTTCAAGATAGCGTTCCTTGATAGTGTATCGGAACGGTATAATGTGATTATACCGAAGCTATCTCGTAGTCCGACTTTGTTGCTGCCTCGCGCCTACGCAAACCTCGACGGACCGCCGTGTGCGTACCCCCTTATAGGTCGTCTCGATGCCGTAGCTCGCGATAGGTAGAAACGTTTCTACGCCTAACTTGTTTTTGCGAGAGAATGCTTTGAGATGGTATGGCCCTATTGTATGTATGAGATGTATGAGATGCATGTGATGCATGTAATATTCTTTCATATGTGCAATCCCCGTAATATTCTTTCATACGTGCAATGCTTGTAATATTCTTTCACGACTGCGAGTCGATGTAATCTTCAATTAGAGCTTCTACGTAGTAGCTTAGTTTGAAGATATCAAGCATTCGACACTTGGAATATGGTGCCGAAGATGGAGATCCTCGCGCCGACATGGAGATGGAGATCACCATGTGAAGGGGGCCATACTATTTCATTATATGCTATTCTTCTTGATTTCATATGTGATATGTTTGTTTGATAGGATAGCATCCCTCTCAAAATTAAGTAGTAATGATGCCCTTCCAAATGTTGCACCGTCACCGTTATGCTCGTCAATGGTGGGTCCGCCAAAGCGAGTGCCATTCTCTATCATAACACGAGGGGTATATGTCGACATATACATGCAGGAGCATTTGGTTTACTTAACAAGGCTATCAAAACAGTTTTGGGCCTTGGGGCATAGGTTGGCGCCGGGGCATGGAGATGCCACACCAACAACAAGAGTCACATAGAGATGTGATTAGCAAGGTGTTGCTTACGATGTTACTAATTTTCTAGCAGTGATGCCAAAGCTCACTAGAAAATTAATTAACATGTGGATCTTGACCCAATACGTAACCTAGAGGGAAGGTGGAAAATACGTAATGGGAGTCTAATGTTAAATTGTTTAACAATAGACATAGCATAAACATTGTGCTAAACTTTGCTTTTTCGTTGTAGAATAAATGGCGGCTAATACTACACCCAGTACCTTTAATTTGCGATCTATTCTCGAAAAGGAAAAATTAAATGGAACAAACTTTATGGATTGGTATCGCAACTTGAGAATTGTTCTCAAGCAAGAGCGTAAGGAGTACGTTCTTGAAGTACCCTATCCCGAGGATTTGCCAACTAATGCCACTGCAACGCACGGAGGGCTTATGAGAAGCACACTAATGATGCCCTAGATATAAGCTGTCTCATGCTTGCTACAATGTCCCCCGAGCTTCGAAGCAATATGAGAGCAAGATGCTCACACTATTATTCGGTGGACTGCGTGGCATGTTTGAGAACCAAGCTCGGGCCGAGAGGTTCAACACCTCAAAGTCCTTGTTTGCGTGCGTGCTTGTTGAGGGGAATCCCGTCATCCGCATGTGATAAAGATGATTGGCTACATTGAGAGTCCGGAAAACGGGGTTTTCCCTTAGCCAAGAGTTGGCTGCGATGTGATTCTCCGGTCGCTCCCTCCGAGCTTCGAGCCATTCATATTAAATTATCACATGAACAATATGGATAGGACCTTGGCTGAATTGCATGGGATGCTAAAGACAGTGAGGAGAGTATCCGAAAAACGGTCATCATGTGATGATGATGCGAAGGCTAAGCGCAAACCACTGTCAAGAAACTTTGCACCAAGAGAAAGTTAACTCCCGATGAGATCGCGAGTGCCTCTAATGCAAAGAAGGGCAAGAAGGGGTCGGCGGCATCGATGCCGTTTGCTTCTACTGCAAGGAGACAGCCACTTTGGAAAAGGAACCGCAAGAAGTACATGGAGGATCTCAAGAAGAAGCAAAGTACGACTTCGCTCGGTATTAATGTTATCGACATTAATCTTGCTACTTTACCTACGACTCTTGGGTATTTGATACCGGATCGTAGCTCATATTTGCAAATCGTTGCGGGAATGAGAAGAAGTAGAGGATTGAGAAGGGGCGAGGTGAACTGCGCGTCGGCAATGGAGCAAGCGTTGCTACGAGCTTTCGGCACGACACACCACTTCATCTACCTTCAGGATTAGTTTTGGAATTGAATAATTGTTATTGTGTTCCAACACTATGTCAAAACGTTATTTCCGCTTCATGTTTGCAAGTGGAAGGATATAATTTTAGATCAATGAACAATGGTTGTTCAATATATCTCGAGAGATATGTTCTATTTTCATGCTCCATTGGTGAATGGATTATACGTTTTGAATCTTGAAGCGTCTCCCATCTATAACATTAATACGAAAAGACAACTCTCTAATGATATAAACCCCACGTTTATCCGGCATTGTCGCTTAGGCCATATAAATAAGAAACGCATGGAGAAGCTCCATAAGGATGGATTGCTTCACTCTTTTGATTTTGAATCATTTGAGACATGTGAGTCTTGTTTACTTGGTAAGATGACAAAGGCACCTTTCACGGGACACGTGAAAGAGCAAGTGACTTGTTGGCACTCGTACATACCGATGTATGTGGACCAATGAGCTCGACGGCCGAGGTGGTTATCGCACTTCATTACCTTTACCGATGACTTTAGTAGATATGGTTATATCTACTTGATGAGGCATAAGTCCGAATCCTTTGAAAAGTTCAAAGAATTCCAATGAAGTACGAATCATTTAGGGAAAACAATCAAGTTTCTACGATCGATCGTGGAGGGGAATACTTGAGCCAAGAGTTTGGTAATCATCCGAAAGATTGTGGAATTGTTCCACGTTAACTCCGCCAGAACTCCACAATGGAACGGAGTGTCCGAACGGAGAAATCGCACCTTGTTGGACATGGTGCGGTCGATGATGAGCCAAAGTGATCTTCCGTTATCTTTCGGGATATGCTCTTGAAACAACGCGCTCACACTAAATAGAGTTCCATCTAAGTCGGTTGAAAAGACACCATATGAGATATGGACAGGGCAACCCCTAGTTTGTCTTTTCTCAAAATATGGGGATGCGAAGCTTATGTAAAACGTTTACAGTCGACAAGCTCACACCCAAATCGACAAGTGCTTCTTTGTGGGATATCCTAAGGAAACTAAGGGATATTACTTTTATAATCGGGAACAAGGCAAAGTGTTTGTCGCCCGACACGGTGTCTTCTTAGAGAAAGAGTTTCTTTCAAGAAGGGTTAGTGGGAGCAGGGTGCATCTTGAAGAAGTTCAAGAAACACCGAGAAAATGTTTCAACCACGAACCACAACGAAAGGTGCAAAGTGTTGCGCCACCGCTTGTAGATACACCACCCACGAGTCGAAAGATCACGTCGTGCACCGACAGTACACAGGCGGAACAACGTGATATATTGTTGTTGGACAACAATGAACCTAAGACCTATGAGGAAGCGATGGTGGGACCCGATTCCAACAAGTGGCTTGGAGCCATGAAATCCGAAATAGAATCCATGTACGACAATCAAGTTTGGAACTTGGTTGATCCACTGATGGTGTCAAAACCATTGAGTGTAAATGGGTTTTTAAGAAAAGGCCGATATGGATGGAAATGTTCACATCTATAAGGCGCGATTGGTGGCGAAAGGTTTTAAACAGATTCAAGGAGTTGATTATGATGAAACCTTCTCGCCCGTCGCAATGCTTAAATCTATTCGGATTATGCTAGCGATTGCTGCATATTTCGATTATGAGATATGGCAGATGGATGTCAAAACGGCTTTCCGAATGGAAACCTAAGCGAGGATGTATACATGATACAACCCGGGTTTTGTCGATCCGAGATCGCTCGGAAAGATATGCAAGCTACGAAATCCATTTATGGATTGAAGCAAGCATCTCGGAGTTGGAATATTCGTTTTGATGAAGTAATCAAAGGGTTTGGTTTCATCAAAAATGAAGAAGAGGCCTGTGTTTACAAAAAGGTCAATGGGAGCACAATTGTATTTCTAATCTTATATGTGGATGACATATTACGATTGGAAATGATATCCCTATGCTTGAATCCGTCAAGTCTTCATTGAAAAATAGTTTTTCCATGAAAGACTTAGGGAGGCAAGATATATATTGGGCATTCGGATCTATAGAGATAGATCCAAGAGGCTAATTGGATTAAGCCAAAGTACATACATTGACAAGGTGTTGAAAAGGTTCAACATGCATGATTCCAAGAAAGGTTTCTTGCCTATGTCACATGGCATCAATCTTAGCAAGAATCGGTGTCCTCGGACACATGATGAGCGGAATAAGATGGGTATGGTTCCATATGCTTCGGCAATTGGATCCATCATGTATGCCATGCTTTGTACACGCCTGCATGTCTCGTACGCTTTGAGTGCTACGAGCAGATACCGCCGATCCGTGAAGGTCACTGGATCGCCGTAAAGAATATCCTTAAGTACTTGAGAAGAACTAAGGATATGTTCCTAGTCTATGGAGGTGAAGAAGAGCTCGTTGTAAGTGGTTACACCGATGCTAGCTTCCAAACGGACAAGGATGATTATAGATCGCAATGGGTTCGTGTTCTCTCGAACGGAGGCGCGATCACTGGAAGAGTTCCAAGCGGGATACTTGCTGATTCTACAACGGAGGCCGAGTACATTGCGCTTCAAGCCGCAAAGGAGGCTGTTTGGATCAAGAAATACGTTTCGAGCTTGGTGTGATGACTAGTACGACGGTCCAATGTCTCTCTATTGTGACAATAGTGGAGCCATTGCGCAAGCCAAGGAGCCGAGGTCACATCGAAGTCCAAACACATACTTCGGCGATATCATCTCATCCGCGAGATTGTGGACGAGAGGTGATGTCAAGATATGCAAAGTGCACACGGATCTCAACATAGCCGATCCGCCGACAAAACCTCTCCCTCACCAAGCATGAGGCGCACACAAGAGCAATGGGTATTAGATACTTACATGATTGACTCTAGTGCAAGTGGGAGATTGTTAGTGATATGCACTAGAGGCAACATGGAGATGTTGGATATCACGTCAATGTTTATGTATAAATGAATAAAGTGTTATTCGGTTCCATGAAATAGACATCTTGTATTGATCAATAAGTACGTGACTTATTTATGAGACTCGATATGTATGAATCTATTTCTAAACGATCCTCGATCATATGTCATATTGTTGGAACAAATATGATTCTAAGATCGGCATGTTTATTGATTGATGATCATGTCTCGTAGATCATGGGTATGGAGATACCAAATCAATAAACATGGACATATGTGTTAGAGAACACATTGTTGGATAGACCCACCATGAGACACTACAGAATTAATGTGCCATTAGTTGGTCTCGTGTAGTGTTGGTACAAAGTCCTTAGACCTGAGATCACCATGGATTCCAACATGTGTAGTAGCCTACTTTGGGACTACCAAACGCTATTCCGTAATCGGGATAGTTATAAAGGTAGTTTTCGGGTTTGCTATGAAACATGGAGTGGGATGTGAGTGATCAAGATGGAATTTGCCCCTCCTTTGGAGAGATATCTCTCGGGCCCCTCGAGGTAATGGATTATGGAAATGCATGGCCATGCTAAGTTGATTGAGGAGTCAATCAACGACGATAATCCAATACGGTTCGAGTGAATGGTTAAGCTATTGAAGGGATGGCACACATCTTGCCTATAGCTTAACGGTATCGTGAGGCAAAGGGATTTGTGTACACATTACAGGTTCGAGCCGATATTATATTCTTGTATACTATGGTGTCAATATGTGCTGCTAGGCGCCGCTATTGACAGTCGGCCGAGTTGGACTCGAGCCGACGATCGGCTAAGTTAGACTATAGCCGAAACCGAGTATACCTGAACCTGGGTGTCGCACGCTTAAGGGGATAGAATAGATATTCGAGTTGGACTCGGATACGGCTCGATCGGATAGGGATCCGATCGGATAGAGTCCTATGGGCTTACGACGTGTGGGGCGGCCAACTCTATGAGATACGGATGAGATCCGATTCAAAATAGAGTCCTAATCGGCCACTAGTCCCGCGGCCAACTCTATATAAAGGAGGGAGGGGTGGAGAGCTGTGAGACGTCAATTGCATCGCGTGCAACAGAAGTCGCCGAGATCAATCTCCACGGAAACCCTCCCCACTTTCGAGCCAAACCCTAGCCTTGCATCGCGTGCTAGCACACGGGTGTACGGCGTTCGTCCCCGACGTGTGGATACCGGTAGAGGCGCTGCTACGTTGCGCGCTCTTGATCGGCCGCGGCGGGCGCATCGGAGCGAGGCGTGAGAACGCGGCCGACGACTCGAATCGGCCGATTGGCGAATCGGCTCTCCGGGAATAGGCTACACTGTCCGGATCGGATTGCCCCGATTGGCTATTCCGCCGCACTCTACTCTAATCGGTAACGATCTATCGGCCCTTACTTGCAAGTGTTCCTGGTTTGCGCGGTAGAAATTTTTGTTTTCGGCTAGCGTAGCTTCCGCGTGACCCTTCAAGGGCGACCATGTATTCTTCTTGCACTTGGATCTCCGTAGTGATTTGTACAAAATCGGCTATTATTTGATCCCTTCACGTCAAAAGTTGTTCAAGTCTGGCGGCCGGCTCCATTTTCAAGGCGTCGAAGTCGGCTTTTTTGGCCTTGATATCTTACTGACTTGATTTGATTGCTGCCATCAGCGACTGGTTCTCTCGACGATCGGCAAGGCATTGCTGGGATCGCTCATACTTTACTTGGTGTGCCTCTAGAAATCGCTCATACTTTACTTGGTGTGCCTCTAGAAAGGTGGCCGGGACGATCGCGTCGACCACGGCGTCTGGCAGCTGGCTCTGGATTTCCTTGAACCGAGCTCGGATTAGGCCGCAGTCGGCTACCAGCGCGTCTAGAGGGATCTCTAGCTGATTGCCGATATCGGCTAGAGCCGCTTTGAGGTCTGCGTTGAGCGGTACCAGTGCCCTCTCGCCTCCTTCGTGAGGATCTTCAAACTCCGACAAGTCGAAGCCCAAGGGATCGGCTATATTCTGCAAAAAGAAAGCGACAGTTTAGAGAAGTAGCGAACTTATCAAGTCGGCTGATGAGGTTAAGCAAGGATTACTGTGGGCATCAGAGCCAGAGTGGGTTCCGTGTCGGCTTGGTTACCACCTGCAGCCAAAACGACTTCTTCGTCAACCTAAACACTGCCTGCAGCCGACTGGGTATGCTCACTTGATTCCTGGGGGGCAGGCGTTGGCGCGCGTGGTGGCTGTAGAGAGAGTTAGTTGGGAATCAGCTAAACAATACATGAAGCGTGAAGAAGGGGACTTACTGATCGCAGGGGAGCCGATTTCTTCATGGTCACGCGTTTAGTTCTCTGCCAATTCAAAGATGCAGAGAAGGCACAAATAAATACAGATGAGCGGTTTAAAGAGGGGAAAGAAGTATAAATTCACTTACCTTAATCGGCCGAGCAGGACGCCTCGGAGGGCTTGGAGTTTTCTGGACGCTGCTCTCGTCGGCTGATGGAGTTGCGATGTATTTTTCTGAGCTGGAATCGGCTGCGGCTTCATCAATAGCATCTGCAACTTCTTCGTCCTCCACTTCTTGAGCCAAGAAAGCATCCACGATCGGATCAACTGGGGACAAGTCGTCATCGGCTCGGGCTCGCTTCGCCTTCTTGGCCGCCCTTTTTCTCGCTTCGACAGCCGGAGTAGCAGCAGCTGATGGCTGGACCCTTTTTGTCTGACGGAGCGGCTCATGGGTTTGGCCGTGAAGTAGCGTGCCCACCTTCGGCGCGTTGAAGCCAATTGGGGATGGCGCCAGCCCACACCCGTTCGGCAGGATGCTGGGCACGTAGTTGATCACCATCCCGCTTCGGCTAACTGGGGGAGGGGAATCGTCGATTGTCTACAATAGAAGAAAATTATGGTTAGCCGATGATATGAGTAATAACCAGTGAATAAACAAGAGCTGGGAGATGTGCTTACCGATGGAACTCTGTCGGGGTCGACAATGGTCAGAAACATCGTGGCCGATTGGTGGAACAAGTGTTGTTTCCACTCGCCTCACCATCAGTTGAAGATCGGCGATCCGGTTATCGCCAGTTGATTCTGTTCATGCCGCCGAGAGGAGGAGTTGGGAGTTGAAGTAGCCGAAGCATCATTACGTTGCCTTCGATTCTTCCCCTCGGCTGGATCTTATCGGCAAACCATAAGCCGATGGGCAACTGGCCCATTCCAAACTGTCTCGCCACCACCATGGGGTGATAAAACTCGTAAGTTTTGGTGACGTTGTGGCCTTGATGAATGCCGACGGGGAGGATGCAAGGGGTGATAGCAGTGACAAAGATTTCCCTCGGTGCTCTGTATTCTTCTGTATCGAGCTCATCTAGTCGAAGATTATCTGGTTTTTCAAGTTCGATGAAGTCTTTATGCAAACCAGATTTTGGAGGCATTTGGAAAGCTGCTGTACAACCGATCAAACCATTCTGTGAAGTCTTCGGTTGTCAGTTTTGAGCCCGGGTAGGTTGAAGCAGCCTCACCATAGGACGCCCGCCGAGTGGTTTTTTCTTCGTCATCCACAATCCTCGGCTCTATCAATGGGAACTCAGTTTGAAGGGGAGCAGGCAGTTCGGCTATCTTGTACAAATGCAAGTTGAGCCAGAGCTGCAACAGCCACCATGGACCCCCAGTGCCGATAGATTGCTTGGTGGCCAGCCGAGCCGAAACCGAACCCAAGACTTGGTATAGATAACCGAATAGGTACTTGCCTAAGGGGATGTTCTTTTTCTCTACTAGGGGCTTCACTACGTGTTGCCGGTTGCTAGTTGGGCCACGGCTAGATCCACGAATACAAATTTCTCTAACCACATAAGGAGGAAGGCGGTGTGCTCCCCGTCCGAGATCGGCCCATCCTTCATGTTCATAGAAATAAAGCCGCTCCACCACCGATGCTTTTGGTCTTGAAGTTATGTTGGCACTTGCGCCGAAGATCACTTGGGCCGACCGTGGAAGTGATGTCCAAGCCGGTTATCATCACCACATCCATCGAGTGGGGTCATCGGCCCTTGTCTAAACAGAAAAGCATTGAGTGTGTCGGACCAAAAATAGTAAGCGATAGAAGGGATTCATTCTTGGGCATGTCGGCTATTGTCGCTTCTAAGCACCGAGCTATTCCAAGCTCGGTCCGTGCATCCTTTTTAGCCGACATCCTTAAAAACCAGGTTGGCCAAGATTTGTCGCTTGATGGCCATGATTTGAAGGCGCTAGTCCAATATGACAGATTGGGGGTTGAAAACCTAAAGGGGATCCGATCGGTTTCGCGTTTATTATTTCACTCGGGTCCAAATTGCCGATCGGCCCTAGGAAGTATTGGTTATGATGAGCTAGGTTGGGGATTATGATTTGGTGGGTTAAGTGCTACAGAATGAGGAAAGAAATAAGGAATCATGAAGAGGCAGGAACTAAATCACGGAAAGAAAAAGGGAATGAAGCCGATCAACTTACGTCGGGGTATGGTGGCTGCTGTGACGCGGCGGAAGGAGCGCTTGGAGAAGCCATTGCTGGGGGTTGTCGCCTCTTAGGGTTCGCCGGAGAAGATGAGGGCTTCGAGGTCGCCGAGGTCGTCGGAGAACTCGAGGGTTGCTGAGGTGGCTGTTTGTTTGTGGCAATGTGACACGTGCGGTGGCCGCGGGGGCGGTATTTAAAGAATATTTTTTGGCAGCCAAAACGGTTTAGGTTGAAAAGAGCGGGAATTTGGAAAAGCAGCAAATCCACGATATTATCTTATCACGGACTTGGGAGGCATGTGTTAACGGCTTAATTTGGTAACCAAATCCCCAAGTCCCTGCCGAGATAGAGACGGAATCGGATCGGAAGAACAGAGGTCAAGTCGGCTGCGATACAATCAGCTACGAGGCCAATCAGCTGAGGTTGAGTCGGACAAGGGTAGCCGATAGCCGATGCTGAGTCAGAGAAGAAGATAAGACCGTTTCCGATGAAGGTGCTTAAAGATAAATAGAAGATTCGGTTTCCAAATTACGCGTTAAAAGGTATTGCCATCTATGGATAGGGTCCTGTAACGACAATTGTATCTGTAAATTAGGAATTTGTTTAGATTTTCTATTGTAATGCGGCATGGGACCATATCCTGGGATATTGTCGTATTTTAAATAGTAGATTAGATAGAAATCGTAGTTCGTACGGATAATGTTATTCTTGGGTATAAATAGGACCCGAGACCCCTGTAAACATGATTACACATACACAATCAATACAACTTTCGGCGCATCGCCTCCTATTTTCTTCAGACGAACACTTGATCCGGCTTCGGGCTGCATCGTTTCGATCCCCGATTAAGGTAAATGTTCATCATTAGTGGTGTATCTCGTCGAATTTAGTGCTTCCATCGCTATGATACTCTAGATTGAATAATTTGTGTTGTGCTAGTTATCATATATCACATATAATCTAGAACGATGTTTAGATCTGCCTTGACATCGGCCTGTTTCTGTCAAGAATCAGTAGCCGATAGAGCTAGATCTAAGGGTTGGCCTAGATTATATGCGATATCCACCGTCTCGAGGAGTTTTGCATCAGCTATAGTAGAGCTGATTGTTCTTTTTATACTTAATGCTATATCAATTTGACCTGTTAAGTCGTTTTTAGAGCTTTTATGATATATTCGGCTAGATGTATATGTTTAGAGACAGTACCGGGGTTTCAGCCGACCTTATCTGTTTTAATATTCTTTTGGTATATTTACTATCGATTTATTAAAGTCACCTCTTATATTAAGATCTTGCTCTAGTTAAATACCCTAAGCGAAATCGGCTGTCGCCTTAGCCGACACGAAGGCGATCTAGGTTTAACGCATTTAGCTTAGATCAATATCTTTTTATAAGATGAGTCGGAGTACTAGTCGATTCACAGTTAGCCTTACGGTATCGGCTAGGCTGTTAAGGCATATATTTGTTATCCCATTGTATATTTGGATTAAGTGGTTAATACTGTCTCAGCGTAACCGATCTATTCTAGTCACTTAGTTTAAATGCACTTCGAGATAACATATATATGTAAATTAACTCTCATAGCCGATCCAGTAAGATCTAACTTAACCCTTAACACATATATCTTTATTTTTCTTGTTGGTTAACAGGTCAAACTAACTGGCACGCCCTGTACTGCACAGGCAGCCGAGAAGAACCTACACTGAAGTTAAGCAGATCTCCCAGGCCAACGCGTGAGAGAAACTTCTCATCAACAGATTGTTACATGTCCCAAAGGGAGTGTTGATAAAATTTCCAGTGTAGGACAGCTAGGAAGATACAAGCATGGTTGTGGATGTGACAACTGAAATCAGGCCTAAAGGTTTTGTGGAAGATCCTAGCCTTTTTTGCAAGACTATCAACATGCAATAAGCCTAGCTTGCTGAAGTGTTTATTAAAAGCTTGACTCTACATGAACTAGCCAAAGAGTTGGAGAATGGAGAATGGGTGACATTGCTATGACATTCTCACCATGAGCCTATGATATTTCTCACTATACAAACTTCCTAATCAGTCAAATTTTCGCCATTCCCAACATGATGAGCTTGACCATCACCGTCGATAGACGCTTTCACGAATTTTTGTATTTTTAATTTAATTTTTTAAAGATTTGTAAAACTAAATTTTCCATTTCAAATAATGGTAAAAATGGTCCCCGCCGCTCTATGGGAGGACGATTTTAAGAATCGCCCTCCCAGAGCGATTTTTGTGACGTGGCTCACAACCGTTGGCCTCCGTCAACGTTTTTGGCCTTTTTTGAATTTATAAAAACTCGAGGGTCTAAGTGCAAAATCGCCCTAACCCTAACCCTAACCCGCGCCGGCGCTCCACGCGCGCGCCGCCGCCCTACCTCCGCTTCCGCGTGCCGCCGTCCCACATCGCCGGCGCGCCGCGTTGCTCCGTCATCGCCGCGCGCGCGCGCAAACAGGGCGTGGAGGCTGGAGGAGGAAGACGGCGATTTTGCACTTAGATCCTTGAATTTTTTGCAGATTCAAAAAATATCCCAAACATCGACAGAGACCAATGGGCGTGAGCCACGTCAAAAAATCACTTTCTGGAAGAGCGATTTTTAAAAATAGCCCTCTTAGAGAGCAGCGGGGGACCATTTTTGTAATTATTTGAAACAAAAAATTAGTTTTGCAAATATTTAAAAAAAATAAAATTAAAAATGTGAAAAATTCGACGCTTTTATCAGGGAGCATGATCGGAATCGGGAAAAGAGGGCCCATGTGCATGTTCACGTTTCGTTCGTGTTTCGACAAGAAAGGACCAGCGTCAATGCATCCCAAAAAAGGCCCATCGAGCTGTTTCGAGTCCACGTAACTTTTAGTCTCTTTCTTCGGTCGTTCGAATTTGAGTCCACTGAGCCTGTGATAGCAATACCAGGTACATGCGCTTATTTGAAAAAAAATGCATTTTTTCTAAAAATACCACATGCAGCCTAGTATATGTATTTCTAATTTAAACCCAACTTTTTACACATAAACTTTTTACATAAAACTTTATACATATAAAGTCCATATATATATATATATAAAGTTTATACGAGTAAACTTCATACATATAAACATTTTATCTACAAACTTTCTATGCACAAAATTCTTAAAAAGAGAGTTTCCAATATTTTTTAAAGAATAAAAGAGTTTTCGATATGAATTTCAAATTAGAAATAGGCGTGTTTGCATATGCAGTTTTAAAATCTCATATCAGATAGCATTTATTTGAAAAATAGTTTTTTAACTTTATTTTTAAAAATGAATTCACATTATCCATATACGAAATATACGAATTAAAACAGAAAACTAAGGAGGAAAAGAGCAAACGATGATTTGGGCCGTGAGACTATTGACTACTGCATTTGGGCCTACATCACGCACGCAGTGGACATAAAAAAGAAAACGGGCCACAGAAAAGGAAAAGAAAGAAGGGCCCATTCCCCGCATGCGCATGTGTTCACGACTAGGTCAAATCCAACATAAAAAAGTCATGCCAAAAACAGAAAAACGTGTGGGTGAAAATGTGGAAGCTTCACTGATCGCGCGCACGAGCGGAACGCGACTGCTCGCGCATTAGTATTGTCGCTTTCATCATGCTATTTAGAGGACGGTCGGCTTTTCAGCTAAGTTTCAAACCAATTTTAAATTTTATTAGAACTTAGTTATATAATTAATTTAGTATTTTCTCGTTTCATTCGTTGCTTAGCTTTTATCCTTATATCCTGCATAGTTGAATACCTTAAAATATTATGAAAGCATCACCTTTTGTTGTTATTGTTGTTTTTTTCATACGGATCTTTGCCTCATAAGGCGTCTGTTTAGTGCATTAACAAAGAACATACGACATATACCATGTAGGATTTTATAGGATACAGAGGAAAGAGAGACACTACTACACAAATCTCCTTTGGTGCCGGCTCAAAATTCTCCTTTGATGCCGGATTTGAAGCTGACACCAATTTGGTGGCACCTATGAGTCTCTCTCATTGATGTCGGTCCAACAACCGACACCAATAAAAGTGCACAATTTAAAAAAAAACGGCTCAGCCGAACCATCTCAGAATCATCCAAGAAGTAGAACAATAAAAAATGAACAAGAACAATAAATTATACACATCACAGAATCTAGTAAGCAAGAACATTACAGAACACATAGACTGTGGAGGTTTCACCCCGATGTAGCCCACGGAGCGGAGTTAAGATCAGCTAAAGTCGAACTGGTAGTCCTCGGGAGGGGGTCAGAAGCCCGTCCCCTTCCTAGGGTCGGCCGCTCCGACCTCCCGTCTATCCCGACTCTAGTGTTCTGTCCCGATTACAACTCATCAGTCCGACCACATATCTCCTTGGGATAGAGGGCTTGTTTCGCAAGGATCACAAAGAAGACAAGGAGGGGACAACCTGACAAAATATGACATCATCCGACAAGACTACGCAGGAGGTACCTGTGGAGGACGGATCCCAAGGCAAGATGGAGTACGAGATATCCACAGCGTGCAGGACCCGGGGATCTCTATGTACTTTTCAGATATTGTTTGTACATGCTTTTTAGCTTTTAGTTTTAGTTTTTTTTGGCCCCAAGTCCTTTTTTAACTGCCCCCTGATCTATAAAAGAGAGGGCAGGATCGCGGACGAGAGGGATTGGTTCTTTGGAAGCTAGATCTAATCTCTAGAGCCCAAAGAACTCACACCATTGTATTCTATTTCATACATCATCTCAACAAAGAACACATGACGTAGACTTCTCATCCTCCAGGAGGGTTGAACCTGTCTAAAAGTCCTTGGCTCATATTCTCTTGAGTCGACCATCGTATCCTTTCGATAGACATTCCTGACCACTCTTTCACCTCCTCGGGTAGCCTCCTTAGAGGACTGATCGACCACTCGTTGACATAGACCAGATCCAAGAACATCTAACAACAAAATCACAACATGAACAAATCACATAACAAAATCACTGCATATTCATTGTCTGCCCACCCGCCGCTCGACATCGAGCCCTCTCGCCAACCCTACCACCCCAACCACCCCCTCCCCCTCCAAGAGATCTGGCCGCCTCCAAGCTTGTGGCGACCGGATTTGTCCGACGTGAGCTCCTGGCGACCGGATGTGCACGCCGCCAGTGGGAGGCCGATGGAGAGGGAGAGGAAGAGAGGAGTAGGCAAGGGACAGAGAGGCCGAAAGTAGGGAACGTCGTGGAAGGAGAGTTGCCACCACGAGGGATGGTTGCCCGTCGCGCGCCATCGCTAGGGTACATCACCTGTAACATCCCAAAAATTCACACTTTTAAAAATACTCAAATTAACGTAGAAAATTTTTACAAACAAAGTTAATTATGTATTCTATTTTAAAATATTTAAAATCTCTAAAAATCTATTTGTATTCTTTATTTATTCTCCTTGTTTTAATTTAAAAATCCCAAACTTATTAATTCTTGCTCTTATTTTTGAAAAGTTTCAATTTAATTTTTAATTCAAGAAAATTCCCAAAAATTAAATTCAAATTAATTTTAAACCCTACACTAAATCCTCTCCAAACTTTCTCTAATTCTAATTTAAAAATCAAAATCAATTATTTTATATTTTTGAAAAGTTTTAACTTGACTTTTAATTTGAGAAATTTCTAAAAATTTAGCCTAATTGATTTCAAATTCTAAATCAAATTCTTCCTAAATTTTTCTTTAAATTCTTTTTCTTTTTTATTTTTCCTTTTCCTCTATTTTTCTTTTCCCTCCTTCCTTTCCCCTTTCCTTTCCCTCCTTTTTCTTCCCCCAACCAAACCATGGCCTGGCCCCGCTTTAGCCACCAAGATGGTGTGCACCGCCCTGCTCACTAGAGAAAGAGAGCCCAGTCACACCAACCAACCCTATCTGCTCACACGAATTGACTCCTCGCTGTCATCGTGCACAACCACCATCACCAAATCAACCTGTGTCGCCGCGACGATTTGAATCGCCACACTGCGGCGCCAACTTCGCCCACAAGAGGACCAAACCAACGCCGGCCATCCTCATCCTTTCCTACAAGTGGCAGCACTCTAATGGAGCGCCGTCGTCACCATGCATATCCCTACATCGAACCGACTCTAAGTAATCGTCATTGTCGCACCTTGAACCGAACTTCTATAAATTGAGTGAACCAAGTCAAAGTCCTTATACGAATCCTCTTCCTCATCTTCTCCTCTTCCTCCCTTTGGGGTTTTCCCCAATTTCTACCCATCGAATTGCTCAAATTTTGATTAAACCCGAAGGAGAAGCCGAAGAACCCTAACCAGCCGCATCAAGCTAATCCTCAAAATCCATCGCTTTCGATTGATCTTTCCTCAAATTAAAGGTATGTTTTTAATTTTCACATCCAAATTTTTCATTCCCCTAACATCCCCGAGCCAATTAGTCACCAGAAGCCCGTCGCCGGCAAGCCGCCACATTTCCTCTCCTTTGGCCATCGCCGCATGCACGGTGCTAGCCCATTCCGTCGCATTTCTGTCGAAACTTGGTTTCAGCAATGTAATTTCTGGGGTCGCAGTCGAGATCGCCAAGCACAATGGGTTAGAAGGAAAAGAAGATTTAGACAGGTTCAGGCCCTCTCGTGAGGTAATACCCTACTCCTGTTTCGGGGATTCGATCCGCCGAGTGTCTTTATTGATCTCGTGATCTCGTGTATCTAAAGCTGAAAGTTGATCTAACTTCTCATGAAGCATATGATCTAAAGCCGATATCCCTCAAGGGACGCCTCTTACCCCCCTTATATAGTCTTGGGAGGTGGGCTTACAAATCGGAAACCCTATCCTACTCTAAGTCGGTTTTCTCAATCTTACCAAACCGTGACTATAGGCCGTTGCCTTATCTCTATCGGCAACGTAACACCCAAGTCATGTTTGGTTTACATATATGGCGTGCGCAATCTATCCCTACCTCCATCGGATAAGCTTGCCATGTAGATACCCGATTGCCATAATCTCCACAAGAGCCCCGAGTCCTTTTCGATCGACGAGACAACTTAGCTTCAAACCAAAACGTTACGCAGCCAAAAATCTTTTTGGCCGAGTGTTTCTGGCGCCGAGTGATTTCATCATCTCTGCCTGAATCTTTTCGAGTGGCTCCAAAGACTGTGAAGGGCTGGAAAATATCCAAAAAATTCTCAAAATAAATATCTAGGTGCATCTCATGATGTACCTAATTAGGTGTAGCCCCTGACTATATGATTAGCCAAAAACAAACCAAACATACATACAAGGACTATAAAGAATCATACTCATGTAAATGCTTAGCTCATGCTAAAGCAATCATAAAAAATACCATCACTCAGCAAGTCGCGCTCATCCGAGTGAATTTGCCCGAGTCGTCTCAGGACAAATAACTCAATCAACCCTCATAGGTGGAAAGCACTCGGTAAGCTCATGCTTATCCGAGTGGATCTCGCCCGAATCATTTTGGAACAAATATTTTAATCATCCCTCATGGGTGAAAAATCAATTCGCTCGGTAAGTTCATGCTTATCCGAGCTGATCTTCCCGAGTCATCCCAGAAATTTGCCCGAGTCATCTCGAAACAAATAATTTTCATATAAATGCTTAGCTCAAGCTAAAGCAATCATAAAAAATCACATCACTCGGCAAGCTCATGCTTATCCGAGTAAGCTCGCCCGAGTTGTCTCAGAACAAACAATTTAATCAACCCTTATAGGTTAGAAATTAATTCACTCGGCAAACTTATACTTATCCGAGTTGATTTGCCCGAGTCATCTCGGAACAAATAGCTCAATCGTCCCTCGTGGGCAAAAAACACTCGGCAAGCTCATGCTCATCCAAGTTAACTTGTCCGAGTCATCTCGGAACAAATAATTTAGTCAACCCTCATGGGTTAACAAATTTTTCAGTCATCTGAAAAATATGACCAAAATAATAAATAGCTCCTGCCATAATATTGGTCTTAATCTAAAAAGATCTTCACCAAGGTGGAAAAATAGCATTGATATAATCATTTAATCAAAAGCTTAGAAACCAAATAGTTCCTGTTATCAGGACAGCCATGAAAAGCTTAACTATTTGTCACCTTTCAAATTGCATCGTGCCAACTTCTCATGAAGTTATGCAAACCGCGATATGAAAGGATTTTAAAGGTATTGGGCTATGTAACACGTGCATATTGCCGTGGCAAATCTGCTTAAGTCTATCCACTTAAGTCCCTAAGGACACGTGTCAAGCCACACCTTAGCCGGCCGCAAGTCTCTCATGGGCTCGCCAATCACGAGACGACTTAGCAAAAACCCTCAAGTCTTGTTACGAAGCCTCGAGGTCGTCCCCGCCACTTCATCTAATCATCTTGGTCTCTTTATGCCTCCGATGTGAACTTGTAGGTATCTAGCTTATTTATGTTAATGCCTTGACCCGAGTCTTCATAGAAAATTTTTAAGTAATTTTCGTCCGACTATCACCAAGCCTAAGCTTGATTAGGTCATCAAAAATTCTCGGTCCTTATCTATTAAACTCAAATCAAGAAACATTAAACAATGATAAACCAAATATAAACAAGTTGTCGAAGAAAACCATGCTTTATTGACACGTATGAGCTCCACGCCAACTCAAGAAGTCATCTTGCTTGAGATTGGCAATCAAGAATAACATGAAACTTACGGCAATTTAAGCATAGTATCGTCGAAGATGTTCAATATTCCAGAGTTCTTCACCATAGATCCATCTTCGCACTTTAGTCGAAATGCTCTTGGCCGAGTCACCTCGCGATTATGTATGGTCCTTCCCATAGTGAAGATAATTTGTGATGGTCCTTGATGGTCCGGATCTTGCGTAGAACCAAATCATCGACAATGAAAGCTCACGCCCGAACATTGCGACTGTGGTATCTTCTAAGTCCTTGAAGATATCTTGCCGACTGGATCAAGGAAGATTTTCTTTGTTTTGGCGTCGCCTTGTCCCGACTTGGCTATCCTCTTTGTAGAAACTTCACCCTCTTCGATGTTGATGTAGCGCTGGATTTCTTCCGGCCACGTGATCTCTCACAAGATTGGGCCATATCGCAGCTTTCTTTGTCGCAGTGAAGGCTTGTTTGACGTCGCCGCGCAGGCGATGACGCCGTTAGGGCCAGCGTCTTCATGCGAGGTAAGTGTAGTGTGGTATCGCCATGAATTTGGCGAGTGCAGGCCTTCCAATGATCGCGTGGTAGGCCGTCTTTGAAGTCGACCACCCCGAAGGTGGTATTCTCCGTTCGGAAATTCTCGCGAACTCCGGAGGTGACTGGAAGGGCGATGTGCCCGAGTGGTGTGGGCGACACCTGGATCACTCCGTGGAAGGGGGCCGAGCTTGCCTTCAACTCGCTTCTCGTGGATTTGTATCTCATCCAGGTCTTGACGAACAGAGATTGAGGACACCGCCCCCATCGAAGAGGACACGCTTCGCTTGATGTTCGAACCACTGTGTCAAGTACCAAGGGATACGCCTAGGTGAACCACTCGGTCGATGATCCGAGCGATTAAACGTGATGGCCACCTCCGACCATCGTAGATGTTCTGGGACTTCGGGTTGTGCCGCGTTGACCTCGCGGTCCATCAGCTTTTGCTTCCTCTTGGACTCATAAGCCTACGACCCTCGAAGATGTGATTCAGCTCGCCCACGTGGTCTTGAAAAGGCTCCGAATTTCCAGTCGGGTTGTTCTTCTTGGTTCCCGATGGACCGGTTTCATTAGTCGGCTTCTTGTTTAATCATGCCGCATATTGCTCTGCGAATTGCTTGTAGATGATGCGTGCACTGAGCGTTTACGATCGTTCATGATCGCGTCATAAGCCGCAACTCGGCGATGGTGTTGAGGATCGGACGTTGTGGCAACCAGATCTTCGTGCCGGCGCTTGCGATCTTTCTGGGCCTGATGGCTGCTGCCGTTATCCTTCCTCGGATGCCGGCTTCCTTCCGAGTGCTTGTCATCTCTTTTGTCAGGCCAGTCTTGGCGTGCCGCCCTGATTGCATCGTTGGACTTGGCGTAGGAGTTCGCCATCTCGAACATCTGCCTCACCGTCTTCGGTGGCTTGCGCCCGAACTTCCCGATTAACAGCTCATCACGGACTCCCTTCTCGAAGGCGGCGATGATGATGTCATCGGTGATGTTGGGGATCTTGTTGCGCTTTTCGGAGAAGCGCCGGATGTAATCTTTCAGAGGCTCGTCCGGCTTCTGGATGACGTTATATAAATCGAAGTGAGTGCCGGGCCTCTCGAAGGTGCCCTGAAAATTGGCGATGAAGTGGCCCCTCAGCTTGCTCCACGAACCGATTGAGCCTCTTGGCAGGCTCGTGAGCCAGTTCCTGGCTGAGTTGGCGAGGGCCACGGGCAGGTAATTGGCCATAGCCTTGTTGTCGCCGCCTGCTGCGCGGATGGCGAGAGTATACACGGTAAGCCACAACTCGGGGGCGGTCTTACCGTCATATTTCTCTATTCCTGTTGGCTTAAAACCATTCGGCCAGTGCACTCGGCGAAGCTCCTAAGTGAAAGCTGGCATTCCGTCGTGCGCCGCTATCGGGTGATCCCCTCCGATCTTCCCGAGTGCGTTGGTCTCGCTCCTGGTAGTGGCGATCGAGGACTTCTCGCAGATCACTCGACGGGGTCTTCGGTTGGCTGGTTGGGTAGCTGGAGCTGTTGTTGCAGCGGACGCCGTGGTGGACGGGTGGACGTCCATGTCGTTTGTCGCGGGAGTCGGCCGTTTGCTCCTGGTACTTCTGTGTGGACTCGCGGCATGGGCCTCTTGGCCTTGTCGTCGACCGATCTGGCTCGGGCCTCTTATAGTCTCCTGACCTTAGAGGCGGGAGTCGGCTTTTGTCGGGCGTTTCAGCCACGGACTCAGTCGGCCTTAGTGCTGAAGTGGTGGGATGGGCGTTGGCTGTGGCTGCGACGATGGTCTTGATTTTGTCGAGTATTAGAATCACGTTGGCGGGTGCCGTCTCCATGTCCAAGAGCGTGAGCGCGGCAACAGCGTTCTGCTGTGGCGTCTGGAAGATGTTGGCGTTGCGGACCCGCGTTTGAAGAATGGCCTCCGAGCGGATCGTCCGCCGCACGTAGATCTTGCTTTCTTTTGTCGCCCTCTTCCTGCGTTTCTTCTCCTCTTCGGCCATCTTGCGCTCCTGCTCAATCTTGGCTCGCTCTTCCTTAGCAAGCCTCCGGCCATGGCCGAGTCGGACTCGTCCGGCTCGCCATGAGGACATCGAAGCACTTCGGCTCATAGTCCTTGCGGCGGTCGGAGTCGTCGGCTTCATCCGAGGGGATACCATAGAGGTCGTCAAAGCCGGCGGAACCGAGGTATTCGTTGAGCTCCGAAGATGAGCATGAGCCGAACGACGGAGGATGACGACGACCTCCTCGATCCCGGGTAGCCCGGTCCGGATCGCTCCACCCGAGCCGAGCTTGGGGATGCGGGCTCCTCCGAGTGGGTCAACCTCGACTCGGGGGGGAGAAGTTTGCCGTAAATCTCGGCGGCGTTTGGTAACCCAAACGGCACCGAGAGGTCTTCTTCCGAGTAGATCATCTCTGTCGAGGAGACGAGAAGATCGGTGCAAATTTCGACGGTGTTCGGCAATCCGAACGGTGCCGAGTGAAATCCTTCGTTGGAGCGAGCAGATTGCATCTTGATCTTGAGGATGTCGTCGAAGATCTCGGTGCTATTGGGGAGCCCGAACGGCGCAATCCGAGTCGAAGGAGGAGTCGTCGAAGAAGTTGGCGGCGAAGTCGCCGAATCCTGAAGGAGATCCCATCACGCTTGTCGGCGAGATTGTTGAAGAAGTCTCGACGCGTGGTCCCCTACCTGGCGCGCCAACTGTCGAAACTTGGTTTCAGCAATGTAATTTCTGGGGTCGCAGTCGAGATCGCCAAGCACAATGGGTTAGAAGGAAAAGAAGATTTAGACAGGTTCAGGCCCTCTTGTGAGGTAATACCCTACTCCTGTTTCGGGGATTCGATCCGCCGAGTGTCTTTATTGATCTCGTGATCTCGTGTATCTAAAGCTGAAAGCTAATCTAACTTCTCATGAAGCATATGAACTAAAGCCGATATCCCTCAAGGGACGCCTCTTACCCCCCTTATATAGTCTTGGGAGGTGGGCTTACAAATCGGAAACCCTATCCTACTCTAAGTCGGTTTTCTCAATCTTACCAAACCGTGACTATAGGCCGTTGCCTTATCTCTATCGGTAACGTAACACCCAAGTCATGTTTGGTTTACAGATATGGCAGGCACAATCTATCCCTACCTCCAGTTGGATAAGCTTGCCATGTAGATACCCGATTGCCATAATCTCCACAATTTCCAATCAAACCAAACCACTATTTAGCATCCCTGTGTCCTATATATACTCTCAAGCACCTTGTCTCGGTCGAATTACCACCGGAGCACCCTGCCGATGAGCACCTTCGCCGCCAAGGGCAGGCCACCGTCGCCAGCTTCTCCTGCCCACTCTTTGGCCCAACTAACCCCTAAAATGAGATTCTTGTAAGTGCTAGATGGAGAAAAATAGGCTAAATCCCCAAACCAAATCACTTTTAGCCGCGCGCATCTAATTCCCCTTCGGCGCCGGCTCAAAAAGAAGAACAGAGAAGAAGAACAGTGGGGGAGAGAGAGAAAGAAGAAGGGCGAAAATAAAAGAAAAGAAATAGGAGGAGAAAGAAAGTTGGCACAATGGTTAAGGAGTTAAAGGAGGGGAGTGAGAGGTCCCTAGTTCGAGTCCAACATCACACACATTTTTTAAATTTTTTATTCTTATGAGAAATAGAAAAGGAAAAGATAAAGAAAATTAGGAAATCTAGAAATAACTTTTAAAAAAATTAATTTCTTTCCTAATTTACTAATAGACTCTCTTTCAAATTTTTCAAACCCAAATTCCTTTTGTTTTCATCAAATTTGACTATATTCATTTTTAGGGATATTTTTTTACTTCTAATTTTGTAAATCATTTTATTCTAAAATAAGCCAAAATTTTAAATTTTAGGATTTGAAAAATAACCCTAGAAAAATAATTCAACCCCTTTAAATTTCTTCAAATTTTATAACTTTAAATCCCTTCTATTTTTCTCGCAATTATTTTTCTTCTTAAAACATATTTGTTTCAACTATTTTTATCTATAGTCAAGCCCAAATTTAAACTTTAAAATCTTAGCAAATAATCTTCTTATTTAAAACTCTAGAAACTTTCCCTTTTCCTCTTTAAAATATTTTAAATACTCTTTTCTTATTCTACTCAAGCATAAATTCTAGGTTCTAGGATCTAACAAATAACCTTCCCTTTTAAAACTTCAAAAATCACCTTTTAAACTCTTTTTGAATTTATATATCTATTTATAGTCTCTTTGAGTTGATTGTTTGATTTGTTTTATCAAATATCGATAGGTCACGACATCAAATTTGCAAAAGAAACTAAGCTCGACCATATCGTTGACATAAATGTCCTCACTACTATTCAAGGAGAAGAAGAATTTGAGACCATTGGTCCTAAAGGCAAGTCAAACTGTTCTTGATTGTCTAGTTTAAAAATAATAAATGATCATGTTTTAAATAATGTATTTAGATCGAAATATTTTGAGGGATGGGTTAGATAGTTATAAAGTATCATTTTAAGTAGACTTAAATATTCTTTAGGTTATGCATGATAATATTTTAAGTAAGTCCTTTAGTTCATATAGATTAATATTTCATGCATTAGGAATACTCTATCATTTCATGTATAGGAAAGGAGAAGATTATTAATTTATGTGATTAGATATATTCTCCATCTCTTTAAATCATATGTAGATAATTCTAAATAACAAGATCAGCATTATCACATATGGTGATATTTCATGTATGGTCATAGAATGATATTTCATTATTTCATGAATAAAAAGGAAGATGACCAAATATATGTGATATAAGTTTTGGCTATATGCCAGAAAATATAAAAACTCTTGTGCCAGAATAAGGACATAGTTTCCTCAATCCGATGGACCGGTTATACTGGCATATCATTTATATATTTCTCTCTGATCTCCCTGGGGACTTAGGAGTTTTATTCATGTGATTATATGCATGGGAGATTTGTAGTGTTGTTGAAGTCTCATTGGTGGACAGCTATGTACACAGCAGGTAACAACACCGATACTAACCAGATCGTTACCGTCTGTTAAGATAGCATCGCAGGTTTCACCAAACCGAGGCAAGTGTGTGACGAACAACTATTAAATAGGAGATGGATCCACCAGTTACTGGTTAGAATCAGTGCTCCTATTAAGATAGCCCGCCGGTCTCGTTCACACATCAGAAAAGGTTAGAACTATATAAATGCTATGTTACCCTTAGTCTGGCTAACTACGGTTAATCCTCGGTAAAGTTGGGCAAATGCTGCAGAGTCGATTTGTATTCGAATACACCGTACTCCTGATTAATGGAGTTGTGTCTATGGGTGAATCCAGTTTAATGGCATTGCAACTTTTCTAAAATGCCAGTCTAAAATTTAAATATTCGTAAGTAATTGTAGGAAAGAGTAGAAGCTAGAATCACGTTAAGGTTAGGGTGATGATTTTTCTTTTTAGTTATCATATGTATTCAATTATACATAATATAGAATCAGGTTAAAACTTAGGCTTGTGTTTTCCCTTTCAAAGATATCTTGCATATTTATAGGAAGGGGTAGAATATAAAATTAAGTGTTACATAGAATAGTTTAAAAAGAAGAATAAGATATATCTTCCTGCCAAAAATAAATTTATAATTTATATTTCTTCTTAGACATCCTGCATACTTATCCATGTGGTCTTGAGTTCAGTTTGGCTTGCTGAGTACCATTGGTGCTCATCCATACATATAATATTTTTAGGAAACCCTGAAGACAAGGAAGAAATTCCTAGTGTACTAGTGGACTGGGGGGATGAGTATGATTCCTAGGTCGACTCTACACTCGGGCTATCCCTGTGGAAGTGTCATGGCTTTCTTGTACTGTATGGTTTGTACTTAATTATTAATAGTTTGTAATAATATACGAAGTTCTTGTATCTATACTATCTCATGCATAACCGGACTCCTGAGAGGTTATGTGATGAAGTGGAGTTGACCTCTCCGGAGGAGACCCCACACCGCCCGCTGCGTGTTGTCTCCAAGGGGACGCCTCGCACCGTCGCCCATGGGGAGGCCGCCTGCCGGGTGCTGCTGCTCACTTGCCAGGAGAGAGGAGGAGGAGGACTGGATAGGGGCCAGAGGGGAGGGAAGCATAGAGGATAAGGAAGGGGCAGCTGGAGCGAGTGGATGGGGCTGCAGGGGTGAGTGGATAAGAATGAATCCACTCTGGTCGGGTCGGGTCGAGTTGGCTTGGTTTTTTATGGGTATCGATTTTTAAAGAACCAACACCTATAACATATTATGGTGTAGGGTTTTTTAAAAGAATAGGCACCTTTGAACAACTATGTGTGTCGGTTCTTTTAAAAAATTGACATTTATAATATTGGTGTCGATTTTTACTCTAGAACCAACACCTATAGTTCTCTACTCGTGTCGGCTCTCTATTTTTTCATCTCGTGAAGGTGCAAAAAGGTGCATAGGTGCCGGTTTTAAATAAACTTGCACCTATGAGCCGATACCTATGAGGGGTTTTTGTCACAACCCGATTTTCATTCGGGATTGAAAATCATTTTCTAGAAATTAAATAAAATGAAAAGCAAAGTAAATCAAGTGAATTAAATAAGGAAATTAAATTTTACTTTAAAAATCATGGCTGAAAATATTTTTGAAATATTCTCCATGCCCTAAAATACTATCTAAAATTTTCTGCGAAATTTTGGAGCTCCAGAAATAATTTTAATAATACAAAGAATACTTCAATAATTCTTTGAATAAATAAATTAATCACTAAATGAGTTGGAGATATTTTTATTAAATACTTTGGGTGTTCATCTATTTTTAGGAATTTTCCTGGAATTATTTGAGCAATAAAAGTATTTATAGAAAATCAAGGATCATTTATGGATTGATTTAAAATGAAAAACAGGGCCGGAAACTGCCAAAAAGTCCGCCTTGCCCCTTTCGCCCAGCCCGACCGATGCCGCCGTCACTCTCTCCTCGGCTCGCCTAGCCGCGGCCCGTCTCCCTCCCACGCCGCGCAAAGTCTGCATTGCCTCCCTCCCTCTCCGAGTCGCTGACATGTGGACCGCACCCATCAGCCTCTGTCCTCTCTTCCCGAACCACCGGCAGTGTGAGACCCTACTGTCGGGGTCGCCCATCCGCGCCGCGCCCGGAGCCGCATCGCCATGCGCGCGCCGCGCCCGCCTCTATGCGCGCCCGGACGCGCGGGCCCATGTCGAGCCCGCACGCTCTCCTCGCGTCCCCGTGCCGCCATTCCTGTGCCCCGTAACGGTCGGTATCGGATCCAAACCGTCGCCGCCGTTTTCTCTCCCTATCCCCGATTCTGATTGCGCCGACGAAGAGTTCGGCCGTATCCCGTGCCCGATCCAGCCTTCAAAACCCCTATAAAACTCACCGCGCCGTCCACTGCGTTTCCCCTTTGTCGCCCGATCGCGTTTTTCCATAATTCGCTTAGCGCCGCCGCTCGCCACCGTCGGCGCCACCGTCCCCTCCATCTCCGGTGAGCCGCTCTACTCCCTCCCTTTTTCTTCCCGCGCACAAGTCGAACCCGTGCCGCCCGTCGTCGCCGCGTGGTCCCGAGTCGCTGCACCGTCCCACGCTGTTTCCCGTGCGTCGCGCCACCGCCCGCCTTGCTTCCGTGTCGCCGCGAGCGCCGGTCGCCGGGCGGCCATGGCCGGCAAGCCGGCTCTGGCCGCCGCCGCCGCAAACCCTAACCCTAGCCGCGCCGCGCCGTCCGATCTACCGCGTGGTTGATCGGGCCGCCTGCTCGCCCGCACGTCGCCGCTGCCCAATTGCACCGCCGTGCCATGGATGGCCGCCACGTGTCGCCGCCGCCGCCACAAACCATAACCTGCCGCCGCCGTCCGATCGGCGCCGCCGTGACCACTCGGATGCCGCCACGTGGTGCGCCGCGTGGATCGGTCCCCGTGGACCGAGTCCACCATGAACCCGTGCGCCGCCGCCATGGCTCACGCCGCCCTTGAGCCGTTGACGCCGCCTTGCTTGCGCCAACGCCGACGCGCCTCGACGCCGACGCATTCGACTTGCTGACGTCATCCCCCGCCCGTCCTTGCTGACGCCAGCCGTTGTTTTGCTGACGTCATCCCAAGCCTTTTACTTTGTAAAAACAATTAAATATTGCGTAATAAATCGTTTTAATTTCCAGAATTTATTTATGTGGTCCAAAACTTCTAAAATTCATATCTAATTCATACGAACTCCAAATTGGGCCATTCAAATTGCAAAATTCATCTAAAATTGAGCTCTACATGTTTGTTTATTTTTTATGTACTGTTTATTTGGTTTTTATTAGGGTTTTTCCTTATTTTGCATGCCATCGTGTAGATTCTGTCGTTTTCAAAGTTCGCTTGCGTGGAGAAGAGTCCAGGAGTTTGTTTGAAGACGCAAGGCAAGTCACACTTCCCTTGAAGCATATTATTCCTATTTTTACAAATATTTTATGTTTGCAAATAAAATTGCATTGCTTTGCTAATTACATAAAATGATGGAATACCTATCTGCTTGTTTGAGCCCTATTTACTTGTTATCCGTCCTTTGTTAACCTTGGGGGATAATTTAACTAGATTTAGTCACTGATGTTGATTTTAGCTAGAATTATATGCTTATCCATGCTTAATTACCACTAGCTCACTAAATGGGATAATTACACTATTTATTCTAGTCTCTGATGAGCTTCAAACTCGAAACACTTGGCCATGTCTCATTGGTCATAATTATCTCAACTAAAATATGACATAATGGTGGGCTGTGTGTGCATGGTTTTGGATTGTCGCACCCATGGCAATTAAGGACCGGTTCATGGGAAACCCTGGAAGAATTACAGCGCTTACCACAAGCATGAATGGGTAACCGCTTGCTTGTAGTATAGCTTTCCCCGTAACCCTTAGGGGAGTGGGGGCGAAACCTTGGTGTGGTATCGCTTGGTTAGGGAGAGTTATGCGAAAGGTCTTGTCATGATTTCCCCCTTTGCAGTATCATGGTGGTACTACTTTGGGGCATGGTAACATGTGTGGAATCGTGTCTTGCGGGTAAAGTTGTGCACCTCTGATCAAAGTAAAATTATTCGAATAGTCGTGCCTGCGGTTATGGGCGATCGACCAGATTCACTATGATTAGTCCCACTACTGAATAATTTGATTTAATGGAACTAGTTTAGTTCAGGTGAAATGGTTGGGCCTGTTCAACGTGGGGATAACGTTGTTCAGTGGAAGATTAATATTGCCTTAATTACTCAACTGTTTTACTGTTTTTAAACAATTAAATATTTGTAGGCCACATTTTTGCAAAATAGCCGCATGCCACTCTTGTCTCCCCTTGCACGTCTGCATTTCTCGGTGTGGCTTGTTGAGTACGGTGGTTATACTCAGTCTTGCGATTTTTCCTCCTTTCAGAAGTGTAGTGCTTCTGAGTTGAAGATGGAGTTAGAAGACCAAGGCTCTTTGACCCAAGTTGAGTTTGCCTATGGAGTGGAGCTGAAGCCCCGCTAGTGTCGTCTTTCTTTTCCGCTGCAGCTTTTGGGTGTAAGGACTAAGAGCCTCTTTACTAAGTATTTTTATTTTTACGTTTTATTTTACGTTTAGATCTGTGTATTAATTTATCATTTTATGTACCCTGGTTGATTCCTGGATAGGGATTTAATAGAAATTTGGCTAAATTTCCGGGCGTGACAGTTTTGTAGTAGTGAGAATAGCCAAAAGATTTATATTAAGTAACAGACGGTTTGACAGTAGCTTAATATCATTTATATCATGTACAAGCCATCTATATGAATCTTTTTGAAATAGCTAAACATATGACTTATTATTAATTTATGGGACTGCCTATGTAGTAGTATTTGACAGGAAAGCACACCAAAAATCTTGTAAATTTTCAACGTTCAAATTGCTTTAACCTAACCCACCCCTCCTCTTCCCCTCGGCGCTACCACGACGTGGGCTCGAGCACACGATGCAGCCGCCGCCATTGCTGTCTAGACTTACTAGCTGGCTGAAAGGTGTCAACGGTGCTAGCGAGGCCCTCCCGGCTGCCTCTCCTCCTTCTCCATCTTCTCCTCAAGCAGACGTCGACGAGTTGTCCCTGCGTTGTTGGATCCGCCACCATCAGTCATCGTCCCTTAACCACAAACTCGTTTTGCCCCGCCACCAACGTCGGCCCACCACTCTTCTCCATCCCCATGCCTCCCGCGTCGTCGTTGGCACCTCACTGCCCGCCTTTGTCAACCGCCAGGCTGCCGCCTCCCACCGTCATCCCTCTAAGCTCGACAATCGCCTCCTCTTCCCCCCTCTCCCCACCCTCTCTTCCATCCTCACCCCAACTCTGGACCCTAAACCCTAAGTCCATTGCCTTCATTGAGGTTGCTGGTTATGGAGGAGAAGGGGTCTTCGGATATGGTGGTGAAGGAAAGTGGGTCACCGGAGCACGAATCGCAAAGCAAAATCCTAATATAAGAAATTTGCAAGATTCCAAAATTTCTGTCGAATGACATTTAGCAATTTCATCAACTTAATACGTAAGTTGTCTATGTACCCCTCCGTTCTAAAATACAATACCTTAGTATAAGATGGGACATATATTAGGACTGCTAAGATGTTTTCAGTCTCGTACTATGTTGATATATTTTAGAACTAAAGAGTATTATTTAGAAATGTGTGGAAAGTTCTTATAGCATCAGCCGTCTGAATTGTTTGTGCTGTTATGCGAAACGTAATACGCCCTACGGCCTAATATACCTTTTAAAACAGGCGATGGCCGATGGGGCAAGGGCAAGCCCACCACAGCGCTCCCCACCTTGCTCCTCTCCCTGGGAACTCGTCCAAGACTATGTCAGGCTACCGTACAAAATGATTGCATGCTCGTGCCGAGACTAACCGCTATTTTCTTCCCTGTACTCGTTGTACACGACCACCGCGTATGCAACCCCCACAGCAACCGCCTTTCGGCCATCCCGGGGTTTCTTCCTAAGGCTGAATTGAGATCACATGAGGGCACAACTAGAATTGCAAGTTAGTGACTGCATGGTATCTCATCCATTCGTTTTTCAGATCAAGGGTGCATATCAAGCGCTACAATGCCATCGCTTCGCTACAGTGGTTGTCCAGCATTTTTTCTGTGTGAACAGTGCTCCGAAAATCTTAGCCCTTAGATGCAATTTGAACAGTTCTAATGTGACTGCTTAAGTTGCAATCTACCAAATCCCCCGAGGCTGTAGCCATCGCCCATCGGCACGCCAGCCGCGTCATCCCGCTGACACGCGCAGCGCATCCTCCTCTTCCTTGGCTAGTTTAGCTAGCCCCGCGGCGCGCGCCAACACGCCCTGCCCTCGATTGGCACGGGCGCTGGGGCTGGGTCGCTGGCTCTGGGCAGCGCACGCCGCATAGTGCCAACCGCCCGCACGGCCCACCGCCCGGCGCCCGGCACGCGCAGACCAGGAGGGCAGGCGCATGACGAAACGTTTCACACCGCAGCGTAGCCGACCGCACCGGGCAAGTACGCTGGACCATGCATGCAACACCGCACGGAGTTATAAATTCCAGGGATATAAAAACCCAGAGCGCGTTTTGTCTCAGTCCAGTACTTCAGCGTGACAGTGCCCACGTCCTTTCGGAGACATAATTTTGCCAATAGATCGATCGATCGAAAAAAGAATTTGCCTAGCTAAGCTGCCAGTTTAATTACCTCCCCTCTACCCGAAAACTGAGACTTTATCTGGTACGTATTTCTCGATCTTACACAAAAATACTCCTATGTATACGCTTCCCGGACCAATACGGCTTCATTCCCACCTCCTCCTCCAGCCATGCCCTCCTTCGCGTGCGTGCGAGCAGGCGTCACGATCGGTGGATGCCAGGCTGCTCTGAGGTGATCAACGTGGACACGGGACCTGCAAGCGAGAGGAATGTTCTTGTCAATTGTCAAGGAGATATGACTGAGTTGTACTATTGATTACAGGACAGCGAAAGAAAAGGGTTTGCTTCCTGAAGCTTTCAACACAGTATTATATCACACAAACACTGAAATTACCACGTCTACAGAATGGCATTCGAAATGGGCCACAGGTACACTGAGACAAAATAACTCTGTAGTTACTACTTACTACTATTACTGATGAAAACAAACACATGCACACGACCAAGGAGTTCAGGCCAAACTCATGCATGCTGCAAAAGCGGCTAATGAGTTATGCAAATATTCCTTCTAGCAAGTATCAAATGCAGAAATTAAAGAAGAAATTTGTTCATCTCAGGAAATAAATGCAGACATGGCCTTTTTTTGTTTTTTGCTGGGTTGGCCGTAAGGCCGGTACATGGCCTTTTTTGTTGATATCTGGAAATAAATGCAGAAAACATATGAGCTTTTTTTGGTTGATCTCTAACATCTTATTAATAAATCACCTAGGACTCTTAGAAAAAGCAAAAAGAAACTAGCGCAACAAAAATTGATTGCTTACAAGAAAGTTGGTGGCTCCTGTACTAACAAGGAGGCCCATAAATAGAGCATGCAGATCACATACATGAAAAAGGTAAAAAGATAATTGGTTGACATAGGACCAAAAGGGTCCACATAAATCTGCAGGTTTGTACTGCTGGCATCCAATTCAATGCTAGATAACCAAACAAAAATGGACATAAAACAGTCTTAATGCATTAGTTTCGTCTCTCAGTTTCGTTTCAAAGATATAATGAATCTTTTTGTTAATGTATAGTTTCATGGTAATAATTTTATAGAATATTTTATTTTTTTTAGTCCTACCGACCTCTCTTTTCTCTCTCCTTTCTTGATGAGACACGGCCGGCCGCGCTAGTGCCGTCCGCACCCGCATGCGCCCATCCGCGCCCTTCCCGGCCCGCGCCGTCGTGCCCGCCCACGGGGAGCCTACGGCCACCCACGCCCCTCCGCGCCGTGCTGCAATGGTGGCCGGGCGGGTGAAGGCGGCCATGGGCTTCCAGCATAGCCCGACGACGCCCAAGACGTTGTCGTCCTCCTCCTCGCGCACGGCAACGCCGCCTCCGGGGCAGGCGGCGGCGCAGCAGGAGACGCCACGGCGGAGGTCGTTTGGCTCGCCTACGTCATCTTCGGCGGCGGGAGTGGCCGGGTCGGGGTCCAAGACGGGCGTCCTTACGCGGTCGTTCGGGGCGTACTTCCCGCGGTCGTCGGCGCAGGTGCAGCGGGCGCGCGCGACGCCGGAGGTCGGGGAGATGGTGCGGCTCGTCGAGGAGCTGCAGGAGAGGGAGTCGCGCTTCCGCAGCGAGCTGCTGGAGCACAAGATACTCAAGGAGAAACCGTCACCATCGTTCCATTCCTGGAGAACGAGCTCGCCGCCAAGAGCAACGAGCTCGGGCGATGCAAGGACGCGCTGACCCGGCTCCAGTACGAGAACGCTCGTCGCGCTCGACGCCGCTCCTCCCCGTCTGCACCCCTCCCGGCCGCCCGCGGCGTCGTGCGTCGGCCTGCGCCCCTCCTGTCCGCCCACGGCGTCGTGCGCCCGCGCCGTCGTGCGCCTTTCCGTGCCCGCGCACGTACGGGATCAACAATGATGAAACGATTCCCCTCAACGCGCGTTTCAATCTGTTTCCAAGTTGTTGGAAACTACGCTATATCGTTTCATCAAGATGAAACGTTTCCGTTCTCTCTTCTCTTTTCTCCCCATTTCATGCAAAATACTCACGTAGCACTATATTTAATGCATATGAAAACCTCTATAAAAACCTATAAAAACCCATTGAAGCTGGCCTAAGCAATGGCATATTGGCATGTTCTGGACATTGCACTGAGACGTGCAAACGATTTCAGAATTGTTAACAAAGTTTGTACAACTGAAATTAAATCTCTAAAAAACACAATGTGATGTTGAGAGTGGTTTATTAGGTTCTAAGCATAACCAATAGGATTGCAGGAGTATACAGTATATCTTCTTAAAGCACCGTTCTAGATTTACAGGTTATCCCTTTTTCCAAAAAAAGGATAAAAGAAATGCAGAAGCTCTGATATAATTTGTAAGCAACGGACAATATGTGACTAATTTGTTGCTAACCCTATACTGATCAGTGACAGTGCCCACATACTTTACGCCTGCCTGTACGTAAGTCTTGTTAGGAGTAATGAGAGTTGATAATCAGACCTGGCCCAAGTGAGAAAACAAGTTTTGTTTTTGCGCTAGTCTCTTTTTTAAACGAAAAAAAATGACATAATAATGATTTTTCATCGAATAAAGTAGGAATGTTTGTTGCGCTAGTATTATAATTGCATCAAATGATGCAGGCATTCAGGATCAACCACCCAAAAGCTTACGTTGGCATGAGACAATAACATTCATTGGCATACATTACTAATCAACTGCTTAAGACGACTTACAGAGCAGTATTCAGTTTTCATAAGGATAAACCAGTCAGTTTTAAATTAAAATGAAGCACCACTTCAGGGCATATTATTGATGAAAGCCATGATATAGTTATCCTAGAATGACGACCTAACTCTTCCAAGATTCGGCATTTAATCAAGACAATTGTTTAACAAAGTACCGAAGCTTTTCTCTTCTTTTGGGAGAAAGAAAAGTAAAATGAAGCATGATATCTACTTAAAAATCATAGCCACGAGATCAGGCAATCAGACACTTATTTGGGCGCGTACTAGCACACAACGAACACACGCAGTAGTTATGGGATGGCAGCTCACCCATAAAATCTATGTAGTACTAGTGACGCACAAGCAAATCTACGTCCACTAAACTGTAACTATGGGTACTATTGGACTATTGGAGCCTGATCAAAGATGATAAATGGTAGTCACCTTAAAATATACTACTAGCTCACGTTGTGACAAGTTACCCACAAATTAACTGGATCTAAGAATCTAGCTGCCTAGTACCAGATATATAACTCTTGTCTAATGTAGTATTTTCTAAAACCGTACTGGAAAAAGGCAAATTTGGCCTCTGCATGGCCATGTAGTAACAAAATCACCGTTCATTTTGCATGCATATATCATATATATGTACCAGTACCATCACTAGCTTAGTAGATTTGTTGTACAGACCAATGAGCCTAGCCTGAACCTTGAAAACACAAGAACTATCTACCATGATTTTGCATTGCCTCCTCTACAGCCTGAACCTTGAAAGAAAAAACTATCTACCATGCTTTTGCAGAGCCTCCTCTACTTCCTAACTCTTACTACCTCTATCTCTCAAAGAAAACTTATTGTTACCACACAACATGAACAACTCAACAAACTTCAAGAACAGCAAAAGAGCAAGAAACCGAGTGTAATGCGGTAGCATGGGAATCAAGCAGCTGCTCACCTTCCCCTCCGAGTCCACCTCGTGCTCCTTAGGAGGCCATGGAGGCCTTGGGGAAGCCTGGCCAACCCCATCCGCGGCCATTTACTCGGTCGGCCCTCGACGTCCTCCCGCTTGCTTGAGCTGTGTGAGAGCTGAGAGAAGCTAGGGAGCAAGGAAGGCCTGTGTCTCCGGAAGAAAGGAAGCTGAGAGTTAAAACCAAGCAAAGAAAAGTGCAGTCTACTCTTGTGTTGGGCTGAGAGAGAGAGAGAGAGAGAGAGAGAGAGAGAGAGAAGGGGGCGTGCAGTGTGCAGAGGCAGCAGGGGCAAAAGGAAAGGAGGGAGCAAATGAGCAATGGCTGTCAGCTATTTTTTCTGCTTTTTCTCGAGTCCGCACAGCGCGCACTGCTCACAGTCACTGCCACCGCAACGCGCGCCCCACACATCCGCAAACTAGTCTACAGTTCATCTCTCATCACCCTTTTTTTTTCCCTCAACTCCCTTCTCTCGCTGCAAGTGGGGCACGGTACATGTTAGGACCAGCTGCCAGTCACCGAGGATTCTCTGTTAAGCCCCGTTTGGAAACAGAAACAAGCTGATTCACGTAAGATTTGTACGAAAATTCCGTAAAATTTCCAACATTTCAAATGGGACTCGCAAGTGACTTTTCATCCCCCGGCAACAGTAGCTAAGAGCATCTCCACTAGTTCTTTTAAATTTCATCTTCTAAAATGAGAGTTTAGGATCCCCTGAAAAGAATAGGAGTTCAAGATCTCTTTTGCCTACAGCAGATCTTCTAAAAAATAAGAGTTCAAATTGGACTTCTAGGAATAGGAGTGGAGGAGGTGGATTTTAGAAGTTCAGAATTTTAGAGGATGGGATAGGAGTGCTGCTATAGACTAACAAACTCTTAGATACAGAATAGAAGTTTACTTAGGAGTACTGCTGAAGATGCTCTAACAGAACTCCTGCACGGTGAGAATTCCATTTCACCTTGGCGTCGGAATTTCTCGAGCTACGTGGGAGCTGATACTGCATGGTTTCTAAGTTCAAGGCTCGCAGTGATCGACATTTTTCCTCCCGCGCTTTTCAGAGTTTTACCGCGGCACCGCCGGCCTTGCCGAATGCTGTTGGCCTGAAAGGCTTCATCATGCGCATCGTCTATCCCTGCCGCTAGCTGGCCCTGTGGAAGCGAGAGATTTATTTCTCCACCCCTATGCGTGCGTATCGTTCGTTCCTTTTCCCTCTCCCTCTCGGTCTCGGGTGGAGTATATGGGTTGGTATCGGCGCCGTCGCGCGTGCGTGCCGTGCATGCGACATCGCTTTTTTTCTCGGTAGCGAGCGGGTCTTTTTTTTCGCGGCGCGGCACGCGGCTTCTCTCACTTCTGTCTCCGCGCTGCCGCGGCCAGCGGCAGCAGGGTTGGCTGGCCTCTGCTCTCATGCTCGTTCGCCTGCTGCTTTTGCTCGCTTTTATCGTGTGTCTCAGGAAACGGGAAAGGTGTGGGTCGGGTGACTGGGCCGTGGAGCCGCGGAGGGAAGGAATTCAGAGAGGACTGTGCCGAGCGAGGTGGCGGCCCGAATCCCAAGAGATTGGCAAAGATCTCTGGGGGTGTTTTATTTAATGTAAAAAACGACTCTAGAAGTCTAGTGCAGCACAGTAGTAATAATAGCTACTACTCCGTAATTTTGATATTTTAGCTCTTTTATAAAATAAACCGGGACAAAAACTATATTTAGAAATGAACCAAATCTCAGCGTCAAGCGCTAAGGGCAAACTACTCAGCGCCTGGACATGCATCCATTTATTAAAAAGAATTAACATTCCCATATTAGAATGGAAGTGAACGTTATGCGGTGGTAGCTCTTCCCTTTGACAGACCCTGGTTCGAATCTTTAGCGGCAGCAGCATATTTTTGGGCTTTTTTATTTTTTGTGGTTAGGTACTGGTTTATTGAAAAAAACAACAGAGGGAAAGGTGGGTGGACTAGGAGTCTAGGACTAGAACGCTGGATGGCTTGGAACATCAAAAACAACGAAACTACTGCACCACAACTGAGCTACTCAAAACAGTTGGTCATTGGTTTGACTATAAACATTTGACGGGGGTGGGATTTGGCGCTGAGATAGAAGGCTAGTTTTAGTTTTACTTAAAGTTTTTTTACAACAGTTTATTTGTAAAATAAGTTTAAAAAAATCAAAATATCAAATTTTCAGCCACTACTTGGGGCTCTAGTCTCCTTCCAGGTCAATTAAGCCAGATCAATGTTGTTTTGCAGTTGTGTCAAGGAAATATACAGGGAACCCTCAAAAGAGAGAGAAAAAAGGAAAAATACAGAACAATTGTTCGTTCCAATTATGCCATCTGTTCGAACTAGCTTGACACCGTCACTTCCTCCGTTTTAAAATAAAATTATTTTTTCTCTCGTTTGTCCCAAATAAATTTATTTTTTTATAATCATTGCATCGAAATTGAAATTTATGAAAGTAATCAGAAGTAGATAAAATTGACAATAATTATATTGAGAAATTACATTTAAGATTCGATAAAATATGATATTTTAGTTTTTTTATTTTGTATTAATATGTATGGGATGTAAGAAAAACAGAAGGATTACGTTGAAACACCCTGCTTACTTTGGAGGCACTTGGTGGCGGCCTCTGAGTGTCTTGTTGAGGCAATGCCGTGGCTGGTCGGCTTTGCTTCTTCCACAGTTGTTTAGGGCATGTATAACCATGGATGATCTTCTGTCTAAGCTATCATACAGACAAACAGAAACACAGATTATATAACCTATAGACAAGGATCCGTCTGTAAATTATTTAATGCTATAAACTATAAATAATTTTTTATTTACATGTGGGCCCTACCATCCTCTCTCTTCCTGTTTTAAGCCTATCCAACCCACCGACGACGCATTCTCGGTCTCTCCGACGAAACACCCCCAACCCACCACCTCTAAGCTCCACGGCCCGCCTTGCCACCGCCATCGCTACCTTCTCCCCGTCGGCCTGCCACCGCCCTTGTGCTCTCGCTCCTCCCTCACCCCGAGCTCTCGCTCCTCGTCTCTCGGTAACCCGAAGCTCTTTGAGGTCGGAGCAGGCAACCATGCGGTGCGACCCCATCATCGTCGGCGACGATGACCCCGAGCTCGGCAAGGACGCTGCCTTCCCCATGGTCCTTATCCATATCCCCATGTACAACGAGCGTGAGGTAATATTCTCCGATTCCTTCGATTCTTCCGATTTCAATCGATTTTTGATTGATTTCCTTCGATTTCTCTCTATTCCTCTCGATTCCTTGAATGTATGCCTCCATCCTCTCGATTCCTCTCGATTTTCGATCGATTTTCTTCGATTTCTCTCTATTCCTCTCGATTCCTCTCTATTCTCTCTATGCGGCCAAGCCAGACTGAGATGGATGCGGGGCGACAAGGGTTTTGGCGCGAAAACCCTCCCCGCACGCACAGCAACCGGATCCGAGGGCGCTGTCGACTTCCTGGAGATGAGCTGTACAACGCGCCTTCCACTGTCTCCTCCACCTAGGAGCACGGGCCAGAGGCCATCGCTTCGCGAGGCGACAACGCGGCCGTCTGCAGCGTCGCGGAGGGTTTTTTTGGCAAATTTCCTGGATTAGAGACGATGTACATCGACGCGTTGTACATGCCCTTAGAGAGGAGTAGGTAATACGGTGGGATGAGTAGGTGTTGATGAGAAATTTCTCTCACGCGTTGGCCTAGGAGATTTGCTTAACTCCAGTGCAGGTCCTACTCGGCTACCTATGCTGTACAAGGCATGCCAGTTGGTTTGATCTGTTAACCAACAAGAAAAATAGAGATATATGCGTTAAGTGTTAGGTTAGATCCTACTGGATCGGCGGCAAGAGTCAATTTACATATATATGTTATCCTGAAGTGTGTTTAGGCCAAGTGGCTAGAATAGATCGGGTGCGCCGAGACAGTATTAACCATTTAATCCAAATATACAATGGGATAATAAATATATGCTTTAACAATCTAGCCGATGTTGTAAGTCCAACTGTGAATCGGCTAATACTCCGATTTATCTTATGAAAAGATATTGATCTGAGGTAAATGCGCTAAACCTAGATTAGTCGGCTGTCGGCGGTAGCTGACAAACTGATTCTGGCTTAGAGCATTTAACTAGAGCAAGATCTTAATATAAGAGACGGTTTTTATGAATCTGATAGTAAAATATACCAAAAGAATATTAAAACAGATAAGGCCGACTAAAACCCCGGCACTGTTTCTAAGCAATATACATCTGGCCGAATAGATCATAAAAGCTCTAAAAATGACTTAATAGATCAATGTTGATGCAACATTAAATATAAAAAGAACAATATGATCTACTACAGCTGATGTAAATACCTCGAGACGGTGGATATCGCATATAATCAAGGCCAACCCTTAGGTCTAGCTTTATCGGCTGCTGGTTCTTGACAGAAACGAGCCGATGTCGAGATAGATCTAAACATTGTTCTAGATTATATGTGATATATGATAACTAGCACAACATAAATCATCGAGTTTAGAGTGTCATAACGATGGAAGCACTAAATTCGACGAGATACACCACTAATGACAAACATTTACCTTAACTTGGGGATCGAAACGATGTAGCCCGAAGCCGGATCAGTTGTTCGTCTGAAGAAAAAGGAGGCGATGCGCCGAAGGTTGTATTGATCGTGAGAATCTTTATTTACAGGGATCTCGGGTCCTATTTATTCCCAAGAATAACATTATCTGTACAGACCCTGGACTCTGTCTAAACTACTATTTAAAATACGACAATATCCCGGGAAGGACCCATGCCGCATTACAATAAAACGATCTAAACAAACTCCTAATTTACAGATACAATTGTTGTTAAGGACTCTATCCATAGATGGCAACATCTTTTAACGTGCAAGCTGATAACCGAATCTTCTATTTATCTTCAAGCACTTTCATCAGAAACGGTTTTATCTTCTCCTCTGACTCAGCATCGGCTATCGACTATCCTTGTCCGATCCAACCTCAGCCGATTGACCTCGTAGCCAATCGTTACTCAGCCGATTTGAGCATAGCCGATGCAACCTCTACTTCTCCGCAGATTATTCCACCAATCCAATTCCGCTTCAAATTCGACCTTGAACTTAGGGATTTGGTTACCAAATTTGGTCGTTAACACATGCCCCCCAAGTCCGTGATAAGATAATATCGCGGATTTGCTGCCTTTCCAAATTCTCGCTTTCTCCGACCGAGACCGTTTCGGCTGCCCAAAAATATCCTTCAAATACCGCCTTCGCGGCCACCGCACATGTCACATTACCACAAACCAGCAGCCACCTCAGCAACCCTTGAGCTCTCCGGCGACCTCCTCGGCGAACTCAGCGACCTCGGCGGCCTCGGCGACCTTAGCGATCTCGTCTTCCCCGGCGAACCTTAAGAAGCGGCAATCACCAGCAATGGCTTCTTCGAGTGCCCACTCCGAGGCACCTCAGACGGAATACCCATAGGTAAGTCCCATCGGCTATCATCTTTTATTCCGCGTAATTTGGCCTTCAACCTTCATAACCTCGTCTTTCCATCCTTTAAACCACAACATCGTGGTCACCAAATTGCAATCCCAGACCTCACCAACTCCAACCAGTTTTTATTAGGACCAATCAGTAACATAGACCCCATTGAGCTCATCAATGCCGAAACGAACAGAGTCCCTTTGAGATTTTCTATTCCCAACCTAGCTTATTGGTCTAGTGCCTTCAAATCCTGGTCTTCAACGGATAAGACTTGGCCAGCTTGGTACTCACGGATGTCGGCTAGGCTGCAGACCCACTGGACTGAGATAGGGATAACCAATGCCTAGCCCTGACAATAGCCGATATTTCAAAGGGTGAACCTCTCTTATCGGCTGCCACTTATTTCTGGTCGGATACGCTAAATGCGTTCCTTTTTAGGCAGGGGCCGATGACACCAACCCTCATGGACATAGTAATGATCACAGGGTTGGACATAACATCCACAGTCGACCCAATCAGCCTCAATATCAAGTGCTCTCATAACTTCAAGACCAAAAGCATAGGGGGTTGGAGTGGATTCATTTCTATGAATATGAAGGACGGCCCAATCACTGAGAGAGAACACACTGCCTTTTTGTTGATGTGGCTAGAGAAGTATGTCTTTTGTGGGTCAAGCTGTGGACCGACGAGCAACTGGCAACATGTAGCCGAAGCCCTAGAGAGCAAGAAGCAAGTACCTCTGGGGAAATATTTGCTAGGTTACTTGTACCAAATGTTAAGCGGTGCATCGGCTCGGCTAGCCTCTCAACAAGCCGTCAACACAGGAGGGCCCTGGTGGCTACGACAACTATGGTTAAACCTTCATCTCCACCGGGTCGTAGAAAAACCATCCCCACTAGAGGCCGATTTCCCCTTGATCGAGCCGAGATTCGAAGATGATGAAGAAGTAACAACCCGCCGATGCTTATCATATGGGGAGGAAGTGGCAACCTATCCTGGATCCAAACTGACAGCCGATCAGTTCAAAGATTGGTTTGGCAACTTGTACAGCGGCTTCCCAAGCACCTCAAGGATATGGTTTGCCTATACGGATTTTGAAAAATTCGAACTCCCAGATGATCTTCGGCTGGATGAACTTAATTCTGAAAGCTATGATAAGCCGAGGGAAATCTATACATCGGCTATCACACCCTGCATACTTCCAGTCGGCATCCACCAAGGACGCAATGTTCAAAAGTCCTACGAATTTTATCATCCGATGGTGGCTGCAAGGCAACTGGGTATGGGTCAACTGTCGATTGGCCTGTATTACATAGACAAGATCCAGACCAGAGGCAAGATCGAGGGTGACATCATGATGAATCGGCTGCTCAACATACCTGGCCCCCCTCTAGGCAGTATTGACAACATTGATCTGGCGATACGGAGGACGTCGATCTTCAGCCGATGGTGGAATGAATGAAAAGAGCACTTGTTCCATCAGTCGGCTTCCATGTATCTGACCATCGTCGATCCAGAAATGACCCCATCAGTAAGTATCATTTTCCTTATCTTAGTCCCTGTTTTTCTTTTAACCCCTCTCTATATTATCGGCTGATCATGCTTCATTTCTTTGCAGACAATTGACTCCTGTCCTCCACACCTAAGCAATACAGGGGTGGCCATCCAATACGCCCCTGGGCTATTATCTGGCGACAGCGGGTTGGCCCCGTCCGTCATCGGCTACATGCGCCGAAGGTGGGCACTTTGCTCCACGGCCAGACTCATGAGCCGCTGCATCGGCAGAAAAGGGCGGCACCATCGGCTGCGGCTACTCCAGCTACAGAGAAAAAGAAACGCGCTTCAAAAAAGCTGAGGACAGCCCCAGCTGATGACTTGCCCCCAGTCGATCCGGACATGGACGCGACCCTCAAAGAAGAAGTTAGGGACGAGGAAATGGAGGAGGCCGTCAACGCTGCTGCAGCCGAATCAAGTTCCTTCGACAAGTACACTCAAACTCCATCGGTTGAGCAGAGCACTAAGCAAACTCCAAGCCCTCCGAGACGCATCCCTTGTCCTCAGCCGGTAAGTGTTTTTACTGCTCAATCTTGCCATCTTTCACCTTTTCATATTGCAACTTATCGGCTTTTGGCGTCCATAGGTCAAGAAATTAGCCACAAGGAAGAAAACGGTTCCCTCTCCCTTGGTAAGCTCAATCCTCATTTCTTTCTCACTGGCTCAGCCGATTCATTAACTCACATTTCTCTTTATAGCCTCCTCGCGCTCCAACATCCGCCCCTCGTGCATCGAGGGAGCCGACACTGACGGTCGCGCACACCGATGATGCTGAGGACGTGGCTATGTCAGTCCCGGCTGTCCGAGTAAGTCTCACTCAACCTTGCGAATCGGCTTGTTAGTTATGTCGGCTCTCTAACCAATTTCCAATCTTGCAGTCCGTAGTCGATCTTCTGGACTTCGACTTATCAGAATTCCTTGATCCAGACGAGAGCGTCGACAAGGCCGTGGTAGTATCGGATAATGAACTGTAAGCCACCTTGTCAAACATAGCCAAACGGCTGGAGTGCTCTCTAGACTTCTTGGTCACCGACCGTGGTTCCATCCGTAGTCGGTTCGAAGATATCCAAGATCGGCTACCAGACCAGCTGGCTGACATCGTCGCGCCAGCTACCTTTTTGGAGGCACATCGGCACAAGCTTGAACGAGCCAAACAAAGGATAGCCGATCGCTGCGAGAACAAGGCCTTAGAAGCCACTATCAAGGCCAGCCGACAAGACATCACTACCGAAAAAGCCAAATTTGACGCCCTTAAGACCAAGCCGATTGCGGAACTCGATCGGCTTCGCAAACGCCGGGAAGAGCTAATAGCCAAGCTTGCCAACGTCGATGCTGACATCGCGGCCAAAGAACAACACGTGGCCGGCCTGCCGAAAGAGATAGAGGGCCAGCAAGCAAAGATCAAGGCAGCCGTGTCAAACCTGTCGGACATGGCTAAGGCGATGAAGCCGATCCCGGGGAGCGATGCAGCCGACACAAGGGCCATAGAAGAAATAGACATGATCCGTCGCAGGGCAATATCAGCCATCAAGGACTTCCTCAAGCGCTAAGCTGGTTATAATAGTTAGGGCAGAATTTGTAAACCTTGTAATCTGACTATCACTTGTAATCGGCTTACATTGTACACTTTTTGTAATCGGCCAACATTGTCTCTTGCTTTACTTGACTCCTACTTAATGTGTGTTTGCCGATCACATTAAACTTTTGAAAACGCGAAATTTTTTGAAAAGTTCGCTCCATCTCCTCGATATCATATTATTTTGTATATGCATGTACCCCCCTAATTTCGTTGATGTCTTTGATGTCGACGAAATTATGAACTTAATACGCTTGCGTCCTTTTGTCATAACCGTCGGCCACCGCCAGCCGATCACAGGTAACTAGGGGAAACACATAGCTTGAAAATCACCTAAAGGCGATGCGTGCGTCACAACGCATCGGCTAACACGAATCGGTTAAACAAACAGAGCCGAATCATGAATTGATCCATACACTTGGGTAATATTGTTTCAAATACTTTCCATTTAGAGCACTTCCAAATACTTCTCCATCCAATCCTTCTAACATGTAGGCTCCTTTAGAGACATATTTGTGGATCTTGAAAGGCCCTTTCCAATTTGGCGACCACTTGTCGAATTTATTGTCTCTTGTTCCAATCGACAATATTAGTTTCCAAACGAGTTCACCCTCTTCAAAAGACTTAGGTACAACTTTCTTATTATAATGACGGGCTACTCGTTCCTTATCCCTTGTTACCTTTTCCAAGGCCCTCATTCGTGATAAAACTAGATCTTCCGATTTGTCTACCATCAGGTGATAGTAATCATCGACTGTGAGCTGATCTTGTAGCTGAACTCGTCTCGAGCCGATGATATTTTCCCATGGCAATACTACCTCGTGCCCATAGACCAACTTGTATGGAGGGACTTGGATAGATCCGTGGCATGCCATCCGATATGCCCAAAGTGATTCGGCTAATCGGCTATGCCATTGCTTAGGGTACTCAGAAATCTTTCTCTTTATCAGTTTGATCAAACTTTTGTTTGAAGCCTCCGCTAGCCCATTAGCCTCGTGCATAGTATGGTGAAGAATTAAGTAATTTAATCCCCATGTCGTCGGCAACCGAACAAACTCGTCGACACAAAGACAGATCCTTGGTCTGTTATTATTGTTTTTGGGACGCCAAATCGGTAGATAATATGTTCTTTAACAAACTCGATTGCGTCCCTAGAATCAACCTTTTTCAAAGGAATTGCCTCCACCCATTTTGTAAAATAATCTGTTGTCACTAGAATGAATTTATGCCCTTTGCTTGAGGGTGGATTGATCTGGCCGATCATGTTGATGCCCCATCCTCTGAACGGCCAAGGCTTTATGATTGGGTTCATGGCCGATGTTGGTGCTCTTTGCACGGTGTCGAATTTCTGACAATTCTGGCAGCCTTTATAATACTTGAAGTAGTCCTCCAGCATCGTTGGCCAAAAATATCCTACTCTCCGAAGTAATCACTTCATCTTGTGAGCCGATTGATGCGTGCCGCATATCCCTTCATGCACTTCTCCGATAGCCACCTTGGTTTGATCGGCAGTAAGACACTTGAGCAGCACACCATCAATCGTCCGATAGTAAAGATCTTTGTCGAGCAAAACATATCTTAGAGCTTTGTATCGCAATTTCCTTGAAGCCGATTGAAAGGGGTTCTGTAAATAGCTGTAAACTTCAAACCTCCAGTCGTCGGCTGTCATGGCAGCGACTTCTATCCCAACTTCATTTATCATCGACCTGTAGCTCGATGCCCCTTGAGCTAAATCATTTGCTTCTATATTCTACTCTCTGGGTATGTGTTTCAATATAACTAGCCGAAAGCTATCCATCAATTCTCGGCATTGTTGATAGTAGACCATCAGCGCATCGTTTCTGCATTCATACTCCTCTAACAACTGGCTGATGACCAATAATGAATCCCCCATTATTTCTATGGCGGCGGCTTCGACTTCTTTAAGAAGATGCAACCCCTTGAGCACTGCTTCGTATTCGGCTTAATTGTTTGTAGCATGGGGGTTGATAGAAAAGGCGAATTCAAAGCTTGCCCCCTAGGCGAAATAATGACCAAGCCGATACCGCAGCCGTTGGTGCACACCGAGCCATCAAATTTCAATGTCCAAGGCATAATTTCGATTGAGCCGATTGAGCTATCTCTGTGCTCCATGATAAAATCGGCTATAGCTTGTCCTTTAACTGCCCTGGGTGCTTGATACCTCAGGTCAAATTCGGTCAAGGCAAAAATCCACTTTCCAATCCGTCCTTTTAAAACTGAAGCCGATAGCATGTATTTAACGACATCGGCTTTGCATATTATTATGCACTCGTTGGATAGCAGATAATGTCTTAACTTTGTACATGAAAAATATAGGCACAAGCATAGCTTCTCCACTGGTAAATACCTTGTCTCTGCGTCCAACAGCCATCGGCTGAGATAGAAGATAGCCTTTTCTTTGCCCTCAACTTCTTGGATTAGGACTGAGCCGATTGACTTGTCATCGGCTGATAAGTAAAGCTTGAACGGTATTCCTTTCCGTGGAGAAATTAGAACTGGAGGCGAGCTTAAATAATTCTTGATGTTGTCCAAGGCCCTCTGCTACTCTGCCCCCCATGTGAATGCTTGATTGGCTTTGAGCCGAAGCAGCGGTGTGAACGGCTCCATCTTTTTTGAAAGATTGGCTATGAACCGCCTGATGAAGTTAATTTTGCCGATCAATGATTGAAGCTGCTTCTTGTCCTTTAGAGGTTGTATCGTCTTGATAGCATTGATGCTTCTTGGTGTAACCTCAATTCCTCTTTCATGAACAAGAAACCTTAGAAATTGCCCGGCCGACACGCCGAACGCGCACTTCAACGGATTCATCTTCAGGCCATATTTTCTTGTTCGCTCCAACACTTGCTTTAGATCGGCTATGTGGTCCTCTATCTCTCTGGACTTGACAACGACATCGTCGATGTAAATTTCTACTAGAGAGCGGATCATGTCGTGGAAGATGTAGTTCATGGCCCGTTGATATGTTGCCCCAGCATTTTTCAGCCCAAACGTCATAACGACCCATTCATACAAGCCGATCGCCCCAGGGCATCGAAAGGCAGTTTTGTGAATGTCCTCTTCGGCCATGAAGATTTGATTGTAGCCTGCATTGCCATCCATAAAGTTGATGATTTTGTGGCTTGATGCGGCGTCTACGAGCAAATCGGCTATGGGCATTGGGTATTCATCTTTGGGTGTAGCCTTATTTAAGTCTCTAAAATCGATGTACACCCTAAGCTTGCCATTCTTTTTCAGTACTGGGACAATGCTTGAGACCCACTCGGTGTACCGGCAAGGCCAAATGAATCCAACATCGTATAACCGAGTTATTTCGGCTTTGATCGCCTCATACATATCGGCTTTGAACCTCCTGGGAGGTTGTTTGAACGGCCGATAGCCTGCCTTGATCGGCAGCTGATGAACAACTATAGATCGGCTAAGACTAGGCATCTCGAAGTACTCCCAAGCAAAATAATCTTTATATTCTTTTAATAAATCAATAAGGTGGGATCTACAACGAGAGGACAAATTTTTGCTGATATACGTTGGCCTAGGCCTGTCACCAGAGCCTATATCTATTTCTTCTAACTCATCGGCCGACGTGAAACCTTGGCCTAGCTTGCCATCGTCCTCGTCCGCGGTGTCCGTGTTGTAGACATTCGAGTCCTCCACGACGTCTTGCTCAGAGCAGCAGCTGTGGCCCGTCGTCTCCAATCGGCTGTATTGCAGAATCGTACACTTTTAGAAAATCGGCTTGCCAGATTTTCCCGAATAAACAATCAATGCCATCGATTTCCCAAAGTGGCAAATCGGCATTGGCGACGCTTACTGACCTATCGGCTGGCACAATCTTCACCTTGTCGCCGTCCCATTGAAGTAGACACTGGTACATAGTGGAAGGGACACAACAGTTGGCATGTATCCAGTCCCTCCCGAGCAACAGGCTGTAAGACCCCTTCCCGTCGATGACAAAAAAGCTTATGGGCACGGTCTTGTTGCCGACGGTCAGCTCGACATTCAACACACCCTTGGTCTCTGATGGGTTGCCGCCGAAGTCCTTTAATACCATATTAGAATTGATCAAGTCTTCAGCTCCCTTTCCGAATTTCCTGAACGTTGCATAGGGCATCAGGTTTACCGCGGCTCCCCCATCCACTAGCATTTTTGACATCGGCTTGCCGTTGATGAAGCCTTTTACATATAGCGGCTTTAGGTGCCGATTTTCGGTCCCCTCTGGCTTGTCGAAAATCGCTTGATCCGAGGACAGTGCTAGCTTGACCAAGGCGTCTTCAATATTGTCTGCATCGGCTTCAGGAGCACCGAATTTGGCGGGCAATATGAATTCCATATTGACCGATGCAGAGACTTTGCCTTTCCCTTTGGCTGCCCTCCTGGCTTGATCGGCTGAACTCTCCTTGGCTTGTTCCTCGTCGGCTGTGGTGGTTTTCATTTTGGGGATCCATCGCCTTTTGATTTTGCCTAGCCGACGGTGTTGTTCTTCGATCATCTGCCAAACTTCTTCTTCCCTTCCTTCACGCTTTAGCCTTTGAATTCTGCGTTTCTGCGTTTTGGTGAAGAGGTCAGAGGGGCACCATTGGGGGTTGACCGATTCTTCATCATCGGCCTCTTCTTCGTCGTGGTGGACACCGTTTTCATCTTCGTCGAAGAAGTCCTGATGGATCGGCCCTAGCCGATCGTGAACGGACTGCCGGTGCCGGTTGAGCTGTATGGGTCTTGGGACGAACTGAGTTGGATTGGTGATCGGCTGGCTTCTGCGTTCGTCCTCACGGTACTCGCTGCAGGCCGGGCAATTTTCCAGCATTGGTAGCCTCATCCCGGTTTCCCAGCAGTGCCTGAAAAATCCACAATGCCAATGGGGATCGGCACCGTTGTGATTCCCGTCGTACCGGCGGCCTCGCGTTTCTGGCTCTTGCCAATAAAACCTTTCAAACCGAGCCTCTTCCCGCCAAGATTGCTGTTGGGGGCGGCGTCGGCTGTTTGTGTTGATCGGTCGTCGATCAACCGATCGGGCAACGGGGTGCACCATGTTGATTGGCGCGGCTTGGCTTCCAGTCGACTCATCTTCTGCATTGACCCCTTCAATGTTTCAGCTAAGCTGTACGTCATTCTACGCTGCCGATCAGCTTGCCTAGGGCCGGTTTGAACCATATTGATTGGGAAGGGGTTGCCATCTACCTTCATCGGCCGAGTGGAATCGGCAAACTTGAGTTCCCCGGCCTCTATTGTCGACTGGATCTGCTGTCTAAAGACTTTACAATCGTTAGTGGCATGAGATGTAGAGTTGTGCCACTTGCAGTATTTCTTCTTCTTTAGTTCTTCGGCCGATGGGATCACGTGGTTCTCAGGAAGCTGGATCTGTTTCTCCTTGAGCAATAAGTCAAAAATCCTATCGGCCTTGGTGATGTCAAAGTCATATCTTTCCTCTTTGGCCGTCTTCAGCAGCCACTGGCAAACGGTGGCCTTTTTGTTCTTGGCCCATTCGGCTGCTGCCATCTCTGCGTCATCATCGTTGAAATCGGAGTCTGACTCAACGATGACTTGAGTTATGTTTTTGACGGCCTTCCTAGTATCTTGGAATCTCTGTTCATGGGCCGTCACCTTCTGTGCCAGATGTGCCAGCCTGTCGAAGTCTTGAGCGGAGAAGCGCTCGTGGATCGACGCGATCAGGCCATGGAAGGCCAAATCGGCTAGCTAGGCACCCACAGCACCAGGCTGTAGCATCGGTTCCTTATCTCTCTAAAGCGTTGAATGTATTCTTGAACCGACTCATTGTGCTTCTGCCTGATACTGGTGAGGTCCGACAACTTCATTTCATGGTTGCCGATGTAGAAGTAGCTATGGAACTATTTTTCGAGATCGGCCCAGCTCTGAATTGAGTTGTAAGGCAATGAAGAGAACCAGGTGAAAGCTGATCCCGAAAGAGACAAAGGGAACAACCGGACTCTCAAGGCATCTGTAGCCAATGCTTCGCCGCACTGCGCCAAAAATCGGCTGACATGCTCGTATGTTGACATGTTGTCTTGCCCTGAGAACTTCAAAAAATTTGGGACTTTGTATCGGTTGGGTAATGGAATCTACTCAAAATGTTCCGGATAAGGATACCGATACATGTTCCCTGAGTCCTTTAGTTTGAGGTTGAATTGATCGCGCATGACGTCCGCAATCAAATCGGCCCAAGTCTGGTTGTCCTGCTGTATCAGCTCATATTGATCATATGGCGCGGGTGCTTGCCGATACAGTGGTGGTGGTGTCTGGGGCCTGTAGTGATGATCTTGGCGGCCTCCTTGATACTGGTACTGGAACGGGTGATCAGCGGGAGGCAGCCGATTTACCGGTGGTGGCGTTGGTGGACCCGGGAACAGCTGTCGGCCACCGGCGTTGTACTGTCTGTCCAGGCCGATCTGGGCAACCGGCTCTAACGGCCGATTGTCGTCAAACATGTTGGCGATCTGATCCTGGGGCAGCGGTTGTTGTCGATTCAGCATGGTGATCACCAGTCTCACAGCCGATCCGGATGGATTCGGCTAGTTGAGGACCCATCCTGGCGGCCCAGGCTGTGCTGGTGGTGGGATCTACCGATTCTGGGTGGCCAACGTCCTGTAACCAGGAAACTGGCCGTCTGTGAAGTAAGTCGGCCCCCGCTGCAGTTGTTCGGCTATCTTGGCGTCAACCACAGTGGTGATCATATTGTTAAGGGTGTTGACAAGAATGCCGCTCTAGTTGACCAGCGCATGGTGGACGACCGAATCGATTCGGTCTTACAAAGTATGCAAGCCTGAATCATCTTGTTCTTGAATCGACTCCTCCGCCTTATGTTTGTCCTTTGATCCGCTGGGGGAGGACGCTTTGAGTTTGTCCATGCTGAATTTGTATTTTTGGTGCATGGCTCCAGACCTTGTCTGGGTGAACGACCGTTGGTAGTTGGCTTGGAGCTCTTCTACCATCTTCTTGTAGTCGGCCTGTTGTTCAGCCGACAATTGTTCCATCTTCACAGGCACGATGTTGTCCTGCGAAATGCTGTGGCTCTTGATGTCGACCATCTTGTCTGCCGCGTCGATGCGTCCTAGCCGAGTTGACAGAGATAGACCCACCGGCGTGCCAAGAAGCGTGTTGATGAGAAATTTCTCTCGCGCCGGGCCGGGAGATCTCGCTTAACTCCAGGGTCCTTCTCGGCTACCTATGCTGTACAAGGCGTGCGAGTTGGTTTGATCTGTTAACCAACAAGAGAAATAGAGATATATGTGTTAAGTATTAGGTTAGATCCTACTGGAACGGCTGCAAGAGTCAATTTACATATATATGTTATCCCGAAGTGTGTTTAGGCCAAGTGGCTAGAATAGATCGGCTGCGCCGAGACAGTATTAACCACTTAATCCAAATATACAATGGGATAATAAATATATGCTTTAACAATCTAGCCGATGTCATAAGTCCAACTGTGAATCGGCTAATACTCTGATTTATCTTATGAAAAGATATTGATCTGAGGTAAATGCGCTAAACCAAGATCAGTCGGCTGTCGGCTGTAGCTGACAAACTGATTCTGGCTTAGGACATTTAACTAGAGAAAGATCTTAATATAAGAGGTGGTTTTAATGAATCTGATAGCAAAATATACCAAAAGAATATTAAAACAGATAAGGCCGGCTGAAACCCCGGAACTGTTTCTAAGCAATATACGAATAGATCATAAAAGCTCTAAAAATGACTTAATAGATCAATGTTGATGCAACATTAAGTATAAAAAGAACAATATGATCTACTGCAGCTGATGTAAATACCTCGAGACGGTGGATATCGCATATAATCAAGACCAACCCTTATGTCTAACTCTATCGGCTGCTGGTTCTTGACGAAACGAGCCGATGTCGAGATAGATCTAAACATAGTTCTAGATTATATGCGATATATGATAACTAGCGCAGCATAAATCATCGAGTTTAGAGTGTCATAACGATGGAAGCACTAAATTCGACGAGATACACCACTAATGACAAACATTTACCTTACAGGACTCTATCCATAAATGGCAACATTTTTTAACGTGCAAGCCGATAACCGAATCTTCTATTTATCTTCAAGCACTTTCATCGGAAACGGTTTTATCTTCTCCTCCGACTCAAGCATCGCCTATCGACTATCCTTGTCCGATCCAACCTCAGCCGATTGACCTCGTAGTCGATCGTTACTCAGCCGATTTGAGCATAGCCGATGCAGCCTCTGCTTCTTCGCAGATTATTCCACCAATCCAATTCCGCTTCAAATTCGACCTTGAACTTAGGGATTTGGTTACCAAATTTGGTTGTTAACAGCAGGTAGTACGGTAAAACCGATACGGAAATTTCTCTACCGCACCGATATCGCGATATCGTTTCTATAAAACTAATATAATAATATATTTATTGACCGTTATTATTAACACAATTAGCACAGCTCAGAATGATTGCGCGTAGCCTAGGGGTGAAACGGATCGGATATTTTCCAGTTTCTGTCTAGAAATTCGGATTTGGACTGTGTCGGTCGGATAATTTTTGATAATATCGGATACAGAAATGAAAATAGATAATTATTTTCGAAAATGGAAACGAATACGATAGAGGAATTATCCGTCGAATTTCGGAATTGGTTGGATAATATCCATAAAAATTACCGGATATCCGGTGGTAACCAGCAATAGCAGCATGCTTTCCATTCCTTCCCCTGCTTTTCCTGATATATGCTGATACTAACCACATTCGTAGAAAATTTGGTGATTTTGGCGTTGTGATGTTTATGATACCAGATTGCAAAAGGTGATGTAGCTATTACAAGTTTTAGTTAGTGATTACGAGTAAGATATGGTGTTCTTTCTTGTTTTTTCTTATACAATTATTTCAATCCTTTTAAGCACATATTTTAGCTGTGCTTTATGTGCTATCCTTTTCGGTATCTGTATTTAGGTTTGTTAATGGCAAGTACCTGTGTAATGTAGATACTAACTAATGTGCAAACACTAATCTTGAGAAAGATAGGGAGCTATGCAGATAATATTGTAAGAAATGAAAGTAATGTGTCTTATACCATCTTGCGCTTTATATATGCTTGTATAATTTAGCCTGAAAAGGGGATTGAATTTGACAAACTTTTGACGACAAGCTACTGTTGCTCCCGGTAAAATGTTGATATATTTTGAGAAAATATTAAGCTATTTATGTTTATTATTTTGTAAAGTTTTAGTTTGAAGGGTTTTTATATTCCGATCAATTTCTTTTACCGTATTCGTTCCGATTCGTATTCGTTTCATATTGATAGTATTCGATTTCGTTTTCGTATTTGAGATTTTCGATTTCGAATCTGATTAAAAAAAATATAAAAATAAATATGATATAGAAAGTTTTTGACCGTTTTCGATCCGTTTTCACCCCTAAGATAGCCCAAAATGATGTTAAATTTCTCTGACAATGCCGTGAAAGACCGAGCCACTGCACATCATCAGTTCAGTTCGAATGATGAAAGTCCTGAAGATTGCATAGTATTCCATTAATTAGGGATGGAAACGATCGAGAAAATGGTATCATTATTTTAAATTTAATTTTCTAATTTTTATTAGTGTGGCATTATTGAAGTTGATATTATATAGTTAATTTTATAAATACAAAAAACTTCTGACTGTTTTATAAAAACAATAAAAAAAATAATATATATTTTTACCATTTCTGACCGTTTTCATCCTGCCAGGCACTTAGAGGAGTTGGGTTTGTTTTTGTTAGGTTGCGGGGTGGCTCTATTTCCTGCTGGGCCGTACTGATATAGCTGGGACTTGGAGAATCCATTCAAATGAGGACTGGACCTTACTCAAGTGAAGTCATTTTCGATTCAGCAATGATTCCCGGGTATCAAAAACCTACCCAAACTCCAAAGGCTCTAAAACAAAACTTAAATCTGACAAAAGCTGAAGACTTGATCAAATTGTATACACATGGCGTTTCGTTTACACTAATGTACTAACTTTTATATTTATAATACGGTGTACATATGGTGTAGGTTTAAGAGCAGGTACAGTAAGCACAGCTCAGCCTGCTAATAGGCAAGCCTCATCAGCATGTATCTACGTGGGAAAGAGAGTGCTGGAAAGAGGGAGAGAAGCCGGCACTACGTTTTTTTTCGTGCTGAGCTAAAAGGCATCTTTTCATACAGAAGGCTAACCTGTGCGCCTGAAAAGATATGCGAAAATTAATTTTTTACGTGCGAGCGGCTTAACCGCACAGGAAGATCTAATATCTCGTATGACCGGCTTAAGCGGCCCACACGAGAAGATCTATTATCCCGTACAGTCCACTTAATATGACCGCACGAGATAATAGATCTTCTCGTGTGATTTTTTAAGTGGACCGTACGGGAAGATAGATCTTTTCGTGTGGTATTTTATGTGTTTGCCGAGCCGTTTGAGAATGTTATGTCTCTCTCTCACTGGTTTGCAATGCTCACATACATTCTCACATTCTCTCTCAATAATGATACACGTACTACATATCGAGGCGTTAGTCACATGTATTAAGACATCACATTATATTCTCATTACAAGATATAATAGAAGTAAATATATGCATACACATACATACATATCATGTTATCGTCTCACATTTTAAGCACATAAAATATGTCTCTCCGAAATGTTTGGTCACATATATTCTTTCTCCTACTCTCTAAGTCATTTGAAAGTATCATCCGTTGCAAGTGAAAGTGCATCTATCTCTCTATGTTGGTTTTGGTAGTAAATAACAATTTGGTTAAGGGACTAATGCGTTTAATTGAGATGTGTGCAGGAGAATTAGTCCCTAGATGCTTAGTTGTGCATGTTTTGAGAAAGGTAAACCCTCAACATCAATTGCAAAAAGAAAGAAAAGATTCGACTACGATTTATAGTTCTATTTTTCTTGAATCTTGAGTTTTAGGGAAAAATCATACTATTAAGAGGGGTGAAACTCATGCCATGAGATAATCTAAGTGCTCTTAGTTAGAATATCCTTGAGTGAGATTTTTTGGAGCGTTTTTTTTTGGAAAAACTCTCCTTCCATGGCAGAGCAAGCCAATCGGAAGTTCCGGGGTTCCTAGTCGGAACTTCTGGACTTCAACACCTCAAAGCCAAAACCTGTGTACCAAGTGTTGGCCGGAACTTCCGGTAATCCCAGACCAGAACTTTCGGACTGTATTCTAGCTGAGTTTGTGAGTAACAGCTAGGTGACGCAATCATGTCCCTATATATATCCCACCTTGTCCCCAGCTCACTTTTGGCTATCCAACTTTCATTTTTCAGTCTCCTAGCTTCTCCCATGGTGTTCTAGCTCATTCTAACTCAATTCTTGAACCACATAACTAAACTTGTGAGAGAATTGAGTGATTGGAGGGATTATGAAAGTGAGAGAGCTAGATGAGTTGAGCACTTGGTGATTCTTGCAAGGCTTTGGAGTGGTGCCTATTACTGTTGGAGAGCAATCTCCTAGATGGTTAGATGTCTCCCGCGAGCTTCCGAAGAATTGTGGATTGGCCTGAAAAAGTTTGTGAAGGATCACCTCTCCTCCGTAAGGAAATGAGGTATGGATAGTGTGAAACCAAGCTGATCGTTAGGTGATTGTCTAGGTAGAGCAATTCACGTTTGTGGTTCATGCTAGAGGATCAAATTTGAATCTTGGTGGTCATTTGATCTCTAGGCAAGAACCTAGGAACGTTGAAATTGAAGACCGTAGACTTTTTCCTAGGGATTTGCTTGGTGAGGCAAGGGGTTAAGTGAGACCCAACTCCACGGAGTTCGTCAACAGAGAGCAGGATTCTTTGAATCCGAACTTTGGGTAAAAATTCTTGTGTCTCGTGTGCTATCTCTTTACTTCATGCTATTTACCTATTGCATGTTTGTATCTTCCTGTTGCTAGCCATAATAAACTTGTGTATAAAAATTTAAATTTGAATTTAGATCCTTTCAAGTTACAGAACACCAGAAGTTTCGGACAGAACTCCTGTTAACGACCAAATTTGGTAAGCAAATTCCCGAGTTTGAATCAAGGATTAGAGCGGAATCGAAGGAGTGCATGATAATCGGAGACACATGCCACGCGCCTAAGTCCGAATCGGCTAAGGAACCAATCGGCCGAGTCCGAGACGGACAGGTGTAACACCCGAAAATCCGAGTTTTAAAAATCGAAACATAAAAATCGGAACTTGCAAAAATCTTTTGATTGATTGCATCTTGTCGTATTTATTTGCCTTTTATTCGCGAGTCTTTGATGCCAAGTTAAAATAAATGAATAATTGTTTTGAAAAGGATAAGCTTGAGAGCAATTTCAAAACCCTAAAAAGGAAAAGAGAAGTTGCAATAATGAAATAATTAAAATAAAATTCTAAGAAAAATAAATTAGGGGAGCTATGATCTAATAAAACTTGCTTTTGGGAACAATATTAAAATATTAGGATAAAATGCCAAGAATTTCTAAATATAATTAAGAAGGAAAATATACATGTGAATATATATATACACATACAAAATATACATATGGATATATATATATAAATAATAAAAGTGGGTGAAAAAGGTGAAAACATATTTTACAACTTAATTTTGGGTGTGCTAGATTTTATTGTAAATTTTAGAGGTGGAAGGAAAAAGAAATGGGAAAATAGGAAATTAAATCGGAAAATTGGAAAATTGCATTGTTCAGTGCGCGCCACCTGTTCGACGCCGTACCCAGGGCCCCCGGACCGCGCCACGCCGCCGTACCCATGCCGTGCACTGTGCTCGCCGCGTCGGCCACACCGCACGCCGCCCCATGTGCGTGCCCCCGCGCCCTTGCGCCACGCGTTGCCGCGCCGTACCGACCCCTCACCCGCACGATGTCGCGCCGCGCCGCGCCCCCAGCCTCACGCCCACGCCGCCCGCGCGCGCCACGCGCCGCCCTCGCGCCGGACCCCGCCGTCCTCATGCGCCCGCGCTCGGACCCGCCCGAGCGCCGCCACTCGCCGCGCCCTCGCCGGACCCCGCCGCCTCGCGCCCACGCGTACTGCGGTGCCCGGCCCCGCCGCCTCGCGCCCACGCGTCTCGCGCCGCAGCCGGCCCCTCCCGAGCGCTGCCACGCGTCGCTCCTCACCCCAGCCCTCTTCGGCGCTCGCCGCACGTCGCCATGTCCCCCGCACGCACGCGCGCCATGGCCGCCGGCCTCGCCCGAACCAATACCGGCATAGAACGCCTATAAAAAGGCCATGACAGATCAAACTTCCTATACAAAATTTCTTCGTGAGTCACTCCTCTCCAATTCCCCCAAATTTCCCCCACCGATTACGCACTGAGATGTTCCAATTTGATCAAGAACCGAAGAACCCTAGTTGTAGCGCCCGAGGCCGATTCTCCAAAATTCGTCATCTTCGGCCAATTTCCTCTCCGATTGAAGGTACAAATACAATCCACATGTCAAGAGCTTCCTTTTCCCTAGATTTCCCGAGCCGAAAACCCACCGGAGTTCACCGGCGACGAGCCCCGCCATGCCGCTCTTATCATATAGATTTTCTAAAACTTAAAAATCCAACTTATTTTATATACAAGTCTAGCATCTGGTATCAATTAATTTTGATTTAAATTATGATAAACCCTAGGGCTTCTCGACCCAATGAATATTTTGATAAAATTGATAGATAGCCACTTCCTTTTATTAATTGAATCATCAACCCTAATGTTTCTCAAACTTTAAACATATTAACTTAAAATAAATATCACATCATACTTAATTAAATCGGGTTCAATACAAAACATCAAATCCTTATAACTCTTTCGCTCTAACTCGAATTTCGCCGAAACTCGCACCTAGGTTCACGTAGAGTCATAGCCTAGTATTAGGAGCTGCTTTCGTGATTCATTTGGCTTTTATTGGATCTTATTGGATTTTATTTGAATTCTAATCGAATTCAAATTGGATTTCTCGCCCATATGATAGAGTCCGAGGGAACCATCGAGAACGTCGAAGACTCAAGGCAACAAGGTCACGAGCAAGGCAAGTCAACACTCCCCTTTGAACATATTGATCCTATTTTGCGAAATGATGTTGATTTATACGTCAAGACATGCATGCTATACACAAATGAATACCTGATGTACCATGCCTTGATATTGATTACCCTTAGAAATATTCTTTGTAACCCTCGATGTGATACAACCGGAGGATATCTTCGGTAAAATGCTTAGCCATGCTTATACTAGAATCTTGCATACTCATATTTTTACAAAAGCTATATGCTTGGGCAACTACCTTAGGAAAGGTAGTTGAAATACGACATGTGAAGACATGAGCGCCACATTGCCTAAAGCATGATGAAATGAGTTTTTATGAAAACCAAAGATGCAAAACCAATGTTTTTAGACTGGGACGGATGGTTGGATTTGGGTGGATTCCGGTAAAGGCAAGAACCGTCACTGGTCGATTAAGGACCGAGCCATGAGACTTACAACATAGAACGAGCCAGTACAATCGTACTTCTCGAATGGGTATAGACCTAGCGGAGTAGATAGCCGAGCGGAGGCAGTATCCCAGCATAGTGGTTCAGGTGTGGGTGTTGAGTTAAGGACCTACCAATAGGTAGAGTGTCCTGGGCCTACCAATGGTAGAGTGCCCGTAATTGTGATAAGACAAAAGACCTTTATGTGAATAATAAACTAAACGTAACGACGACTTAAAGATTAAGTGAGTTCTCTCTCTTACCCCGGGAACGCCAGAACTCCTCTCACTGCTAGAAAATGACGGCTAGAGTGCATGAGGACTTAAGTTCATGGAACGAGTACTGCCAAAGTGAGGTTATCGAAAGGCTTTGCCGTGAACATCCCATATGGAGGGATGTAGGCTCATTCAATGAGCAGTTCCGGAGTACGGGTAAAGTGTACATCCACTGCAGTGTGAGTAAATCAATCTATTCGAATAGCCGTGCTTGCGGTTAATGAGCGACGTGACAAGTTTCTCCCGTGGCTAGACTCATAAATTTTAAAATGATGGGTTGGTATGCATAATGATTTTTGTGCTGGTGGACTCAACTTCTCGACCTGCGAGAAGCGATAGACTCCCCAAAAAAACCATGACGACCCGGAGACGGGAAACTATCCTTGGTATCACGATGGATGGTAGACAGAACCGTCACCGATTTAATATACTCTGAAACTAAAACTTGACTGGCTAGATGTTAGGTTTGTGAAATGATTTGTGAAAATTGGCTTTGCACAAATAAACCACAGCCACCCTTTGAATGACCCTATCATGTGCATCATTCCATGTTGGCTTGCTGAGTACGTTGGGTACTCACCCTTGCTATACGCACAAATCTCCAGATGAAAGAGATGAGGAAGACCCGTACGTATATTACCAGGATGAATGAAGACAATGGAGCGCAATAGGTCTTAGTTCCCAGTCGTTGCCTATAGGTTATCGACATGCCGCTGCCTTCCGTCTGCTATCTTATCTAATTTCTATTTTTGGATGTATCTGGACCAGTAGGTCCTATATGTATTGGATATTGCCTTCGGGCCTAATATTGTAATGCTTTTGATGTAAGACTATTCGTGCACTTGCACCTGATAATTCAGTACTGTATTCGTGGGTACCAAACTACTCGATCCAGGGAAATGGTACTATGAACACGAATGATTCCCGTTCCAAAAACGGGGGTCCACAGAGCTGGTATCAGAGCAGTAAGACTGTAGGATAAGACCAACTGGCGCCCCACCCCTTTATAGCTTGTTAAAGGGAAATATCCCTACATAGGATTATTTTTAAAGTACAGACTATTTTTACAAAACAAATATGTTTTTCCTTACACCCTTGACCCCTAATTCTCTACAAACATTTGATTTTTACCACTACTTTTATGTAACCCTAAGCTATCTTCAAAAATAGATGTCAGACTATGACCATGTTGGAACTTGAGAGATTATTTAACCCACTCAAACAATGAGAGTACACAGAATATGGCCCCACCCATAGCTTAACCTCTACTTTTCTCTTTCTCTCTGACAATAGATGGGAAAAGCCAAGGGCAGTAAATCAAAATCCCAGCAGTCTCATGGATTAACCTAGAGCGACCCTGTGGACCCTCTACCTCCTTTCCCTGTGAACTTGATCTTAGCCCAAGTAGTGGCTAACCAGACACAGTTAATGGTCATGATGATGCAACAAATGCAACAACACTTTCAATAGCAACCAATGCAAATTCTGGGTCAATGCCCAGAGCAATGCCGATACGTTTCGTCGCAAACCCTGATAACTCCCGCAAGTATACTGTCAAGTCCACGGGGAGCAATGACACCAAACCCGCCATTGGGATGGAAGGAAACACTTGACCCCCACTACGGTTTCATGGAACAAGGGCATGGAGTAAGGAACAGTACATGGGACAAACACACCAGGACCCCGATCGAGAGAGAGGTACAGTACGGAAGAAAGGATAAAGGATCCAATCAAACAACCGACCAAGGTTTCAGTTCGCCACCATCTAACCCCAAGAAGAGGAAGTCACCAAAATGGAATATAGGTGGTACTGGCAAGATGATCATTACAAGCACAGTGTGTACCCCTGAAGATACTGAGGAGATTCCCCGACGTCTAAGGAAGAATGTGCACTGCTTCAACTGTGGAGAGTTAGGACACTATGCCAATGACTGCCCTAGGACAACTATCGCACCGTTTCGCACCCCAACGCCTATCCTGGCAGCCCCAAGGAAAAAAATGTGACTTGCTTCAACTGTGAAGAATTTGGACACTATGCCAACCAATGCCCCAAGCCACGCAGCATCCCTCCTCTTACCGGTGCCAATGCAACAGCCATAGGTGGCAACCCCAGATCGGGCGGCAGCCCAAACAACTAGACAAAAAGTCTGCATCAACTCTGGTCTTGCTTTGAAAGGAATTAAGACAGCAATGACCGCCCCTTTATGGATGAAAACCCTAGATCGATATTAGTGATGTTGTATTGTATTGTATGGGATTACACATGTCCAATGTATCCCCATGACGTAACATCTATGAACTGATATGAAGTTCCATGTTATGTCTTAAATGAGTTTATTCCACCATGCTTGTTGTGTGCAAAAGATCACTTAAAAACAACTCGAAGATCACTTAAAAATTTGATTAGGACCGTGACCTTAGTCGATCCAATCTCTTACCTCATCTATATTCCTCAGATGGCGCACCGTCGCAGAGCCTCAGCAGCTACTGAGAACCCGCCGGAGCCTAATCCCTCCACCCTAGCGGAAGTCATGACTTTACAGACCCAACTGCTTCAAGCCATTGCCAACAACCAGGGGAATCACGGAAGTTCAAGTTTAGGAGACTTTATGAGAGCCAAGCCGCCTATCTTCTCCACGACGGAAGAACCCATGGATGCTGAAGATTGGTTGAGGGTAATAGACAAGAAGTTGACTCTCGTCCGAGTACGGGAAGCTGACAAAGTCATCTTCGCTGCCAATCAGCTGGAAGGTCCCGCAAGTGACTGGTGGGACACCTACAAAGAGACTCGAGCTGAAGATGCCGGAGAAACGACCTGGGACGAATTCACGACTGCCTTCCGTGAAAATTTTGTACCCGCCGCGGTTATGAGAATGAAGAAGAATGAGTTCCGTAGGTTGCGCCAAGGCAACACCTCGATGCAAGAGTACCTCAACAAGTTCACGCAGCTTGCCCGTTACGCAACAAGTGACCTGGCAGACGAAGAAGAGAAAGGACTGAACGACGAGCTGAGAGGACCGATGATCGGTCAAGACCATGCCAGCTTCCAAAGCCTCATCAACAAGGTCGTGAGGCTTGAGCATGACCAAAGGATGGTTGAAAATAACCTAAAGAGAAGGCTTGCTCTAGCCCGTCCAATTCAAGGGACACCCCAGCGACCCAAAGGAGCAACACCAACAGGATGGAAACCAGCCATCATAGCGGCCAATCGTCCCTTTGCACCCAACAACGCTAGCAGGCCACCGGCAACACCTTTTCGTACCCCGGCCCCCACTTTGGCAGCACCGGGAAACCGAAATGTTAATTGCTTCAACTACGGAGAATTCAAGCATTATACCAATCAATGTCCCAAACCGCACAACACACCCAACCGTACTGGAGCCAACGCCACGGTTGTGAGAGGAACCCCTACCCCGGCGCCCGGACGAAGCTTGTTCAGAACGCCCCAGCCGAAGGAGGCTACCATCGGATTCTACCGTGGCCAAGTGAACCACGATCGTGCAGAAGAAGCTCAGGAGGACCAGATCATGCTGATGGGTATGTTCTCTATCCATTCTGCACTAATCAAAGTTTTGTTTGGTTTTGGAAATCCGCATTCTTCCATAACCTCAAAACAAGCATAGAACATAACCTACGTCTGGTAGACCTTAAGAGACCCATAATAGTACAGTCACCCAGGAAAGATATAGCTATACCCCATACCGGCACCAATATGCCCATCAGAAGTAGAGAATAGTATTTTCTTCAAACGTCATAATACCGCCACAAACCCTTGGTATCATTCTAGCAAGGACCGGTTGACTGAGAACAAGGTAACCTATGACCAAGAGATAGTCACCATGACCACCCCAAGGATTTCACCGACGAGCATAACCATAGACCAAGATACAATGAGGTATCACCGTACCCAGCGGCGAAGAAATCACAAACGATGACTTGGAAAATCCAGCCCCGAGTATGATACGGAGGACCCAATCCGGTGAACCATTCCTGCCCAAGGGTTGAGAGTAAGCTCGTGAGATCGACGGATAGACCCAAAAAAAAGGCAAGCCAAGATCTTGAGGACATGATAAGAACTTGTGCGTTGAAATCTATCTAGGAATGGTAAAGATGCCAACCAAGCCTGAAAATGCCGATATAGCCCTTACCCTAAAAGCCAAGCTTGAACTTATTGTTAGGGGGGTAGAGTGACATAACCCTGGACCCTCAGATTGGACACTATGTTGAAGCTTGGTAAAACCAAACCCTCTCTAGATAACCTCTTGTCGCCCACCAAAATCACACGACTGCAATCCTACCAGGATCACCACCCGTCTGCAGCTAAAGGTTCCAATAGTTTAGAACAGCAAGTCTATTATACAACTTAAGGAAATTAGAGACCTACTGAATCTTGCATGCTTGAAGGATGCCCCAAGGATTAAGAACTGACAACATCATGTTATTTGAAACAAAGAATCGAAGTGGACCACCCTTAGAAACTCAGTGATAGATTCCTGCGTCACCCTGAGCGGCCAACCTATTCGTCGTTCTGTTAGGAAGGAGTCCTAACGGATCCATCCTATATGTTTATACCGACGGACTCCCAATCACGACCCGACCCAAATCTCGGAGACGAGATTTATTGTTAGGGGGTAGGTTTGTAACACCCTGAAAATCCGGAGTTTTAAAAATTGAAACATAAAAATCGGAACTTGTAAAAATCTTTTGATTGATTGCATCTTGTCATATTTATTTGCCTTTTATTCGTGAGTCTTTGATGCCAAGTTAAAATAAATGAATAATTGTTTTGAAAGGATAAGGTTGAGAGCAATTTCAAAACCCTAAAAAGGAAAAGAGAAGATGCAAGAATGAAACAATTAAAATAAAATTCTAAGAAAAATAAATTAGGGGGAGCTATGATCTAATAAAACTTGCTTTTGGGAACAATATTAAAATATTAGGATAAAATGCCAAGAATTTCTAAATATAATTAAGAAGGAAAATATACATGTGAATATATATATATCTATATACACACATACAAAATATACATATGGATATATATATGTATATATATAAATAATAAAAAGTGGGTGAAAAAGGTGAAAACATATTTTACAACTTAATTTTGGGTGTGTTAGATTTTATTTTAAATTTTAGAGGTGGAAGGAAAACGAAATGGGAAAATAGGAAATTAAATCGGAAAATTGGAAAATTGCACTCGCTGTGCCCCACCTGTTCGACGCCGTACCCAGGGCCCCTGACCGTGCCACGCCGTTGTACCCGTGCGGCGTGCGCTGTGCTCGCCGCGCCGGCCACGCCGCGCGCCGCCGCGCATGCCCCCGCGCCCTTGCACCACGTGTTGCCGCGCCGCACGGACCCCGCCCCGAGCGCCGCCACGCGCCGCGCCCGCCGGACCCCGTCGCCCTCGTGCCAACGCGCGCGCCGCCGTGCCCGCCCCGCCGCCCCTCGTGCCCACGCATCTTGCGCCGCGCCCGCCTCCCGAGCACCGCCACGTGTCGCTCCTCACCCCAGCCCTCTTTGGCGCTCGCCGCACGTCGCCGTTTTGCCCCCCACGCACGCGCGCCATGGCCGCCGGCCTCGCCCGAACCAATACGGGCATAGAACGCCTATAAAAAGGCCATAACAGATCAAACTTCCTATACAAAATTTCTTCGTGAGTTACTCCTCTCCAATTCCCCCAAATTTCCCCCACCGATTACGCACTGAGCTGAGCTGTTCCAATTTTATCAAGAACCGAAGAACCCTAGTTGTAGCCGCCCGAGGCCGATTCTCCAAAATTTTTCATCTTCGGCCAATTTCCTCTCCGATTGAAGGTATGAATACAATCCTCATGTCAAGAGCTTCCTTTTCCCTAGCTTTCCCGAGCCGAAAACCCACCGGAGTTCGCCGGCGACGAGCCCCGCCATGCCGCTCTATTCGGCCGCCGCCGCCGCGCATGGTGCCAGGCCAACCTGAGCCCTATCTCGTAACACCCTAAAAATCGAAGAATTTAAAATCGGACATTGAAAATCGGACCTTGCAAAAACCTTTTGGTTTCAATGCTTCTTATCGTGTTTTTCAATCTTATTTGCCGCTTCGGTTGCGTAAGAATTTCTTCCGGAATTGCTTTGATGCGAAGTTGAATAAAAAAACGTAAGCTTTGAGATCCCTGGGGAGAAGTAATTCAAAATATATATATTTGGAGAAGGGTGAATATATAATTTTGGAGATTTACAAGAGATTCTTTGAAAAGAATATATTTTGGTTTAAACCCTAATTGATGGAAGAAAAATAATAAATATTTGGATGATAAAAATATTTTTGAGAATTTAGAAACTTATTTTAATCAAAGGCCCTAATTTATTGAATTTAAAGGAAGAAATAAAATAGATATGAAAAATATATTTGGAGAAATAAAAAGTGGGGAAACAGTTTGAAAATATAATTTCAAAATTATTTTGGAAATATTCAAATTTATTTTGAATTTTTAGAGTGAAAGGAAATAGGAAATGGAAAATAGGAATTTAAAATCGGGAAAAGAGAAAATGCACTGTTCATTAGCCGCCAAGTGTTCGACGCCGTACGGCCCGCGCGCGCCGCCACGCGCCGCGCCGCGCCGCGCCGCGACGGCCCCACACCGCGCGCGCCACGCGCCGCGCGCGCGCCGCCGCGCCGGACCCGCACGCTCGCGCCGCCCGCCCGCCCGCCGCCGCGCGCCGCGCGCGCGCCACGCGGCGCGCCGCCGTACCGGCCCGCACCCGCGCGCGCGCTGCGCCATGCGCCGCCGCCGCGCGCCCCGCCCGCTCGCTCGCACCCTCGCGCGCCGCGCCGTCCGGACCCCGCTCGCGTCCCGCTCGCCGCTCCACGTCGCAAACGCCGCGCCCGGCCCGGCCTTCCGCGCCGCCGCGTGGAGACCGCCGTACCGGCCCTCCCCGAGCTGCGCCGCGTGTCGCGCCGCGCCGCGCACGCCCGAGCCGGCCCCTCCCCTCTCCACTCGCGCTCGCGCCACGCCGCGCCTATAAAAGGGGCCGCGCCCGCGCCACCATTTCGCCGCACCGCCACCGCCCTTTCCCCTCTCCCGAAGCGCCGACGCCGCCGTTTAGCCGTCGCCGCCGTGCGCAAGTCCATCCCCCGTGCCCCCCCTTGCTCCTCCCCGAGCCGCCGTCGCCGGTAAGCCCCCTTGCGCCGCCCTTGTTCCTCACTGCCGCCGCCTCTGTTTTGAAGCCCCGGTCGAACACCTTGCGAGCGATGAATAGTGCGCTGAGAAAAAGAAAAGAAAAAAAAAGAAAAATAGGGAAAAAATTTGGGAAAAATTTTGGAAAATTTGGAAAATATTTTGGGATGACTTGAGTAAAATTTTGGGCAAAAATAAATTATTTTCTCACATATTTTCTCGTGCAAAGTTTGAAAAATCGGAATCGGACGTTTTCGAATTTCATTTCGCATCGTTTTTAAATCCGGATTCCGTTTAATTCTTTCCCGCCATCGAAATAGGTTTCGCTTTTGTGCTCAAACCCTCAAATTTCGAGCACGAATTTTCTTCGCTGATATTTTCAAACGTAATTTCCAAATTTATTGCGATCGCCGACTTTGCGGAAACCCTAGGTCATCAACTCGATTCCAAAACCCGGATTTTCCTCGCAACCCTTGTTCTAACTCGAGTAGAATTTTCGGCAAAACTTTTGGAGTTGTTTTCATGGCTTTTATGGTTCTTTTCGATCTCTCGGTATTTTGTTGAATTCTAACTGAATTCAATTAATCTTTCACACGTACGGGTAGCGCCCGAAGAAACCGGCATCGACCCCGCTCGAAGACCCCACCCTCAAGTGTGCGAGCAAGGCAAGTCTTCACACCCTTTGAACATGTCGAACCCAATTGCGAAATGATGTTATTTTAAACTCTAAACATGCATGCTTTACAGAGTTACCTATACTTGTTATGCCATTCCTTGCTATTGATTACCTTTAGAATTACTCATTGTAACCCGCGATGTGATACAAACAACCGAAGCATAACTTCGGTAAACTGCTTAGCCATGCTACACTTAGACTTATGCATACTCATGACTTTATGAAAAAGCTTTGTGCTTGGGCAACTACCTTAGGGAAGGTAGTTGAGATACGGCATGTGGAGACATGAGCGCCACATGGCCATGAGAATGATGAACTAAGTTTTGATGAAAATTGAAAGTACTATACAAATGTTTTAGACTGGGCAGCCGGATGATTTGGGTGGATTCCGGAAAAGGCAAGTGCCGACCCTGGTCAATTAAGGACCGAGCCATGAGATAGCCGGGAAACGAGCCAGTACAACCGTACTTCTCGAATGGGTATAGACCTAGCTGACTAGATAGCCGAGCGGAGGCAGTATCCTTGCATAGATGGTTCTCTATGATGTGGTTATGGGATGAGAATGAGGCTGCGGCCTTTGTTATGAATGGTGGGATTAAACTAATGTTAACTAAACTTAAAGAATTGGAAAGTCCTCCCTTACCTCGGGTGCGCCAGAACTCCTCTCACTGCTAGAAAAGGACGGCTAGAGTGCATGAGGGCTTAAGTTCATGGAGCGGGTACGCCAAAGCGAGGTTATCGAAAGGCTTTGCCGTGACCGTCTCATGTGTTGAGGCGTAGGCTCATTTGTTGGGCTGTCGCGGAGTACGGGTAAAGTGTACATCCACTGCAGTGTGAGTGAATCAATCTATTCGAATAGCCGTGCTCGCGAATATTGAGCATCGTGACAAGACTTTCGCTTGGCTAGACTTTAAACTTGAAAATGCTGGGATGGGTTTGCATGATGATTTTATTCGCTGGTTGATCAACTTCTCGAGAATGCGAGAAGGGGTGGACTCCCCAGAAAATCATGACGAACCGGAGGCGGGAAGCCATCCTTGGAATCACGATGGATGGTAGACGAACCGTCGCCGGGATTATGAACTATGAAATTAAAACTTGATTTGGCTAGTCGATAGGCTTGTGAAAAGAATTGTGAAAACTGGCTTTACGCAAAAATAACCCTAGCCATGTTCTTTGAATAACCCTATCATATGCATCAATTCTGTGTTGGCTTGCTGAGTACGGTTGGTACTCACCCTTGCTATACGCACAAACCTCCAGCTGATGGAAATGAAGAGCCAGAAGACCCCTACGCGTATTACCCGGAGGGCGAAGGAACTGACGGCGCATACTAGACCTTAGCCCCGGTCGTTGCCTGTGGCAATTGACGAGCCGCTGCCTCTTTCCGCTGCCTTATCTAAATTGCCTTATCTAAATGTTGTATTCGGACCATAAGGTCCTGTGGGATGAACAATGCCTTCGGGCCTATTAATGTAATAATGGTATTGTAAGACTATCCGTGCATGTGCACTTGATTATCCAGTACTGTATTCGTGGGTACCAACTACTCGATCCAGGGAAATGGTACTATGAACACGAAAGATTCCCGTCTCAAAAACGGGGGTCCACACTATCCGAGCAAACTAACCACCTAGGGATGATCCTTGTAGTCTCTAGATGCTCTAAAGCGGGAAATTTGGGTTCAATTGGGGCCGAAACACACCGGCGACGAGTGCCGCTATCGCCACGGCCGCCTCGCCGTCGCCGGACCTCTCCGCCGCCTCCCCGGCCTGGACGTGCCCTGGAATGGGTTCCCCACGTCACCTAGATGGTGTAGGACCCCTTTGCCCCCTTGAGCCGGCCCTCCCTCACCGCCGTTCGCCCTCCTCCCCGTCGGTCGCCGGCGCTAACAGAGGAGGAGAGGGAGGAAACAGAGGAAGCGGGAGGGAAAGAAAAAAGAGAAAAAGAAAAAGAAAAGGGAAAAAGAAAAGAAAAAGAGAAATAGAAAAATAGGGAAAAAATTTAGGGAAAATTTAGAAAAATTAGGAAAAACTTTTGGGAAATATTTGGGAAAATGTTTGGGCAAAAATATATAGTTTTCTCATATATATTTTCTCGGAGACAAATTCGGATTTCAAAAATAATTAAGGTCCGACTATTAAAATATGAATTTGGAAATATTTAGCCATCGCATAAATTATTTATTTATCTAGAAATTCATTTATCTTAGCTTGTCGCCAAAACACTATTTTTGATACATAGATTTTATAAACTTAAAGTCTAGATTATTTAGTATAATACTTAGCTTCGAGATTATTTTTGGGATCGATTATTATTAACCCTAGGTCGTATCAAGGCTAGCTATTCGGAAATAATTTTGATCGTCGCGTAGTATATTCGTTTGGGATTTTATTTACGACTTAGTTGGTCATCACATAATGTTTATCCTATAGATTTTATAAAACTTAAAAATCCAACTTATTTATATACAAGTCTAGCGTCTGGTATCAATTAATTTTGATTTAAATTATGATAAACCCTAGGGCTTCTTGACCCAATGAATATTTTGATAAAATTGATAGATAGCCACTTCCTTTTATTAATTGAACCATCAACCCTAATATTTCTCAAACTTTAAACATATTAACTTAAAATAAATATCACATCATACTTAATTAAATCAGGTTCAATACAAAACATCAAATCCTTATAACTCTTTCGCTCTAACTCGGATTTCGCCGAAACTCGCACCTAGGTTCATGTAGAGTCATAGCCTAGTATTAGGAGCCGCTTTCACGATTCATTTGGCTTTTATTGGATCTTATTGGATTTTATTTGAATTCTAATCGAATTCAAATTTAATTTCTCACACGTATGATAGAGTCCGAGGAAACCATCAAGAACGTCGAAGACTCAAGCCAACAAGTTCACGAGCAAGGCAAGTCAACACTCCCCTTTGAACATATTGATCCTATTTTGCGAAATGATGTTGATTTAAACTTCAAAACATGCATGCTATACACAAATGAATACCTATGCTTGATGTACCATGCCTTGATATTGATTACCCTTAGAAATATTCTTTGTAACCCTCGATGTGAAACAACCGGAGGATATCTTCGGTAAAATGCTTAGCCATGCTTATACTAGAATCTTGCATACTCATATTTTTACAAAAGCTATATGCTTTGGAAACTGCCTTAGGGAAGGTAGTTGAAATACGACATGTGGAGACATGAGCGCCACATTGCCTAAAACATGATGAAATGAGTTTTTATGAAAAGCAAAGATGCAAAACCAATGTTTTTAGACTGGGACGGTGGTTGGACTTGGGTGGATTCCGGTAAAGGTAAGAACCGTCCCTGGTCGATTAAGGACCGAGCCATGAGACTTACAACATAGAACGAGCCAGTACAACCGTACTTCTCGAATGGGTGTAGACGTAGCGGAGTAGATAGCCGAACGGAGGCAGTATCCCAACATAGTGGTTCAGGTGTGGGTGTTGAGTTAAGGACCTACCAATAGGTAGAGTGTCCTGGGCCTACCAATGGTAGAGTGCCCGTAATTGTGATAAGACAAAAGGCCTTTATGTGAATAATAAACTGAACGTAACGATGACTTAAAGATTAAGTGAGTTCTCTCTCTTACCCCGGGAACGCCAGAACTCCTCTCACTGCTTGGAAATGATGGGATAGACTCAACTTCTCGACCTGCGAGAAGGGATAGACTCCCCAGAAAAACCATGACGATCCGGAGACGGGAAACCATCCTTGGTATCACGATGGATGGCAGACAGAACCGTCACCGATTTAATATACTCTGAAACTAAAACTTGAGTGGCTAGATGTTAGGTTTGTGAAATGATTTGCGAAAATTTGCTTTGTGCAAATAAACCACAGCCACCCTTTGAATGACCCTATCATGTGCATCATTCCGTGTTGGCTTGCTGAGTACGGTTGGTACTCACCCTTGCTATACGCACAAATCTCCAGATGAAAGAGATGAGGAAGACCCGTACGCATATTACCAGGATGAATGAAGACAATGGAGCACAATAGGTCTTAGTCCCCAGTCGTTGCCTGTAGGCAATCGACATGTCGCTGCCTTCCGTCTGCTATCTTATCTAATTTCTGTTTTTGGATGTATCCGGACCAATAGGTCCTATATGTATTGGATATTGCCTTCGGGCCTAATATTGTAATGCTTTTGATGTAAGACTATTCGTGCACTTGCACCTGATAATTCAGTACTGTATTCGTGGTTACCAAACTACTCGATCGAGGGAAATGGTACTATGAACACGAATGATTCCCGTTCAAAAAAGGGGGTCCACACAGGGCAGCCAAGGCAGCCGATTCCCATTGGGTGAACGGATGAGACTGATCCCGGAAGGAAAGCGTGAAGATAATCATTCGGATCGGTTTTCAAGTGCTTCAAAGATATTGCCATCTACGAATAACGTCCTACAACGGCAACTGTTTCTTTAGTTTAGGATATTTTGTATAGTTTTCTTGTGTATCACGGCTGGGGACGCCGTCCCAGGATATTGTCGTACTTTAAATAGTAGATAAGATAGAAGTCGTGTCCTACAAGGACTTTTGTTGTAACTGGGTATAAATACAGACCGAAGGTTTTTAATTTAAGATACAATCGAATCAATCAATACAATCTCGGCGTATCGCCACCCTTTTTTCTCTTACTTGCAATCTCGACAAGTTCTTGCCTGCATTGGGCTGCATCGGGTTCCGATCTCCAAAGCAAGGTAAATCCTTGTTACAAGTGGTTTGTGCTCTCGGGGTTAGTGCTTCCATCATTATGATACTCTAATCTTGTTATTGCAATCTGCTTAATTTATCATATACACTATATAAGCTAGATCAATGCTTCGATCTGACCTATGATCGGTTAACATCTCTTCGAGGATGACAGCCGATAGGGTTAGGTTTTGGGGTTGATTTGGGTTATATAGTGTATCTACCATCTTGAAAGGTTTTCATTGATTTATCTAGATCTCATGCTTTTTTTACTTAATGCTGCATCAATTTGATCTATTAAGTCACTCTTAGAATCATATAGATCTGTTTGGCACAATGACTGCTATTAGAGATGGTATCGGAGTTTCAGCCGATCTTACCTGTTTTAGCCATCTTATATGTTTTACTACTGTTAGATGTGTTAAAGCCGCCTTTTATATTAAGATCTTAGTCTAGTTAAACGTACTAAGCCTGGCATCAATCTGTTAAGCCATCTTACCGGCTGATTGATCCTCGTTTAGTGTATTTAGCTGATTTACATTAGGTCTACGACATCGGCTAGGCTATAAATGTATATAATTATTATCCTAATGTGCTTTTAGATATAAGTGATTTATATTGTCTTGGTATGCTAACGATCTATCCTAATCACTTAGTCTAAATGTGTTTTGAGATAGCAATTGTATATTATGGATATATATAGCCGATCGAGTAGGATCTAATCTTAACCAAATTGCCTATTTCTTGTTTCTTGTTGGTTACAGGATCAAACCAACTGGCACGGCCTAAACACCGAAGGCAATCCAATTTGGACTTGCACTAGAGGTAAGCAAATCTCTCAGACCAGTGCGTAGAAAAATTTCTCATCAACACGCTTTTGGCACCACCGGTGGGGCCTTTCCAACACTCAAGTCCAATAAAATGGTTGACATCAAGACCGCAGAGGTGGATCAAGACAATGTCATCCCCATCACGCTGGACAAGTTGACTCCTGAGTAGCAAGCCGAATACCAGCAGATGATCGAACGGTTGCAGACCCATTACTTGCAATCCTTCACCCAGACCAGGTCTGGGGCATTCGTTCAGAAATACAAAGTTGAGATCCCCAAGCAGCACGACACTGGAGCCACCTCCAGCAAAGACAAGGGGAAAGAAAAAGTGGAGGAAGTCAAACAGGAAGAAGAAGGCCCAGAGCTCCACACAATGCAGGATATAATCGACTATGCTGTCCACCACGCTCTTGTCAACCAGTCCGAGATACTGGTCAACACTTTAAATAACATGATCAACATGGTAGTGGACTCCAGGATAGCCGAGCAATAGGCAAGGGGCCCGGTTTTTCTCCCTCATGGCATATTCCCTGGGTAAAGGACCCTGTCGACACATGGGTTGCCGATTCCTCCTCCAGGACAGCCGACGGCTCCAGGATCGGTTCCCATCCAGCCGAATGCGCAATCATCGGCTACAAAGCCGCCATCCTAGGTCTTGATCAGGCAGCAACCTCAGCATTCAGGCCACAAAATCCCAACGGTGTCCCAGGAGCAGGTGGAGGCCATGTTCAGCGCCAATCGGCAACCCCTCACCAATAAGGTGCCGATTGGAACTATACACCTGGTTCTCCTCAAAACCCGGGTGGAGCTCGGCTTACCCTTGAGCAACAGCCTCCATTGATGCCTCAGCCGCCTCCTGCCGTACCTCAGTTCCCACACCAATATCCAGGAGGCAATTTTGGCCAGTATTATCAGCCTCACTCGCCCCAGATGCAGTATTGGCAAGGCCCACTTCAGTATGATCAGTATGAGCCGATACAACACCAACAGGCTCAAGAGGCACAGTAGCAGAACAAGCCTTGGGCCGATCTGATAGCTGATGTGATGCGAGATCAGTTCGCCCTCAAACCAAAGGATTCTGGCAACATGTACCGGTAACCCTATCCTAAGTACTTCGAAAGGGTCCCTTTGCCAAACTGGTACAAGGTGCCAGATTTTTCCAAATTCTATGGGAAGACAACGTTTCAACATATGAACACATCAGTCGATTTTTTGGCCCAGTGTGGACAGGCATCGGCTACAGACGTGCTCAAGGTCAGGTTATTTCCACTCTCACTGCTAGGATCGACCTTTACGTGGTTCTCTTCTCTCCCATATAATTCAGTATAAAGTTGGGCCGATCTCGAGAAGCAGTTTCATCGTTATTTCTACTCTGGCACCCACGAGATGAAGCTGTCGGATCTGACGAGCATTAGGCAAAAGCACGGCGAGTCGGTTCAGTACTACATCCAGAGATTCAGAGATATGAGGAACCGGTGCTACAGCCTAGTGCTGTCCGATTCACAGTTGGCCGATTTAGCCTTCCAAGGTCTGCTAGTGCCCATAAGAGAAAGGTTTTCGGCTCAGGACTTTGAGGGCCTAGCCCACTTGGCTCAGAAAATCACGGCGCACGAATAGCGATTCCAGGAGGCCAAGAAAGCTTTCAAGAAGGTGAGCCACGTCGCCTACGCATCAGAATCCGACTCAAGCGACAGCGAATCCGAGGTAGTAGCACCAAGTGTGGTTTTGCTTTCCGTCGGCTTATGCCGTGCCGCTCCACGCCGGCATGGCAAATTTTGTGCGAAAACCATGGTTTCCGTGAAAACCGCCTGACGATGAACAATGGCAAAATTTGAATTTGGATGATTTCATGCGTACCGCGGATTTCGTGCGTACCGCGCGAAAACCGTGACGATAAGTGCGGTAAAATAGCAAAACCGTCGCGAAAAATGTGTAAATGTTGTCCAAAAAATTAGGAAAAAATACTAAAATTAGTGAATACATATTTATGATATTTACACTAATATATTTGTGTGATAAAATTTACTTAATATATATAATATTGACATAAGTATGGTTGTATGAAATACCGGGAAAAATACTTAATGTGATGTTTAAAATGTAGTAAAAACAAAAAATAGTGATAACTACGTATTTTATTTACATTAATAAATTTTATTGATAAAAATCTTTTGTGCAAGGAGATATAATAAACTTGGTTTGGCCAACTTCACGAAGTAATTAGATTATGAAACGAGAACGAAATGTTCGTGTTAGCATATGTTACAAAGTTGCAAATAGGTCCCATAACAAGATTGGAAATAAACAGAATAAGCACCCGCATATTTCGCCATTAGTTGTTACAGTCTTCATGACCAAAGAGGTGAGCACGCGCATATTTGGCCCGAGTCTGGCACATAAATAGAGATATGTCAGCATCAATAATTATTTTTGGCACAAATTTGAAGTACTCAATGAATTTGGCTAAGTACTATACCAAAGCATCTTAAATCACATTTAAGCATAACATATCATCTACAATTTAATATCATAAAGTTCTATTTATAGATAAACTTGATTTTGAGATGAAATAGTAAGTTACTATTTATAGAATGGCTATATAGAGCGGCGGTTTTCGCATCCTTTCGCGCGGCAAGCTTGTGCCACAGCCGCGGTTTTCGCTGCTTACCGCGCGAGACGATGCCCATTCAGTGCCGCACCTCTCCACCATATACTGTGCAAAAACCGCTGAAGTCCACACGGCAAGCTAGCAAATCGCCCGCGAAAACCGCCCAGATCTACATGGCAAGCAAACTAAATCCCGCGAAAACCATGCGCAGACGCAAGGAGGGGACGACGTACCTGAAGCCGCGGCTTCCGCGCGTCTCGCCGCGGTTTCCGCGCGTGCCATCACGAGATATGAGTCACCGGTGGCGGATTGTGTAGCTCTGGCGTCGGCTTGCAAGGGAGAGGATGGAAGAGTGAGAAAGGGGAAGAGTGAGAGGATGGGAGAGCCGGAGAGGATATATTTTTGAGAAGAAAAGGTGATGGGCCTAAATGGGCTGCGATGAAGAGTGTGCTTGCACGATCGTTTTTCCTTTTCTTTTTCCCGAAAGTAAAAACAATTTTTAAGCACCCATAATTTGTCTATTTTAATTCGTAAAAATTACCATAAGTCTTGTAAATTCTTGTTCTACAACCAGGATTTTTTTCAATGAATTTTTCCAAAATTTTTGAATCTTTGCGAAATTTTTCAAATGAAACCGCATCGCTACCGTTTCGCTACGACGGAAAGGACGAAAACCACGGTTTTCGTGGCGGTTTCGCGAAAGCAAAACCCGGCCAAGTGGGCTAGGAGCAAAAAGACTATCACTTGTCAATGAGTCAAAAATTTGGCTAAAAAGGAGAAATACGATTTTGACATCACGAAGGCCAACAAAATCTTTGATCTCGCTACTTCGGGAGAAACAGATCCAACTTTCGCCAATCATGTCATCCCGTCGCAAGAGTTGAAGAAGAAAAAATACTGCAAATGGCACAACACCGGCTCCCACACCACCAACGACTGCAAGGTGTTTCATCAACAAATACAATCGACTATTGAAGCAAGAAAAATCAAATATGAAGACCTTTTCCCATTAACATGGTGTACACTAGTGCTGACCCAGTCGATCGTCGGCCCAGGAGAACGGACAGCCAATTTAGATTTATGAAGGAATTCGAGGAAGAAGAGAAGGGCCGAAGCAACAAAGTTTATCAAAGGACGACTTCCCGATCGGCTAGGAGTAGCCCACTTCCGTTGCCACAATGGCTGCGATCTCCATTAGAGGTGCGAGTTCTTCAGGTTCTGCTGGAAGCAGTGGATGAGGCTGCCTACTCTGGAAAATTATCCAGCATGCATCGAGTACAGGGAGGAGCCGACAAGGAGCTCAAGCCGATTTGTTCCTAGGGCTGTTCGGCTTAACCAAAGGAAACTCCATGTCCATCAAAGATAGGGCCCAATTCACCAAGACTTCTTCTAGGAAGACGAGGAAGACGATGAGGACGAACAGCCTGCCAACCCCCAATAGTGCCCCTCTGGAATATTCACAAAAAGCCAAAAGAGGAGGACTCAGAGGATGAAAAGCAACGGGCAGGAGGAAGAAGTCCTGTAATGGCAATTGTATCTGTAATTTAGGAGTTTGTTTAAATTCGTTCATTGTAATGCGGCGTGGGTCCTTCCCGGGATAACGTTGCGTTTTAAATTGTAGTTTAGATAAAGTCTAGGGTTTGTACGGATAATGTATCTTGGGTATAAATAGGACCTGAGACCCCCTGTAAATGACATTCAAGACAACCACAATCAATCAAACCTTTGGCGCATCGCCAACCTTTTTCTTTAGACAAGCAATTTGTTTGGCTACGCGCTGCATCGTTTCGATCCCAAAGTCCAGGTAAATGCTTGTCATTAGTGGCATGATCTGCTGTTTCTAGTGCTTCCATCGTAATGACACATTAGATTCAGGAGTTTGTACCACGCTATTTATCATATAGCGCATATAAATTAGACCAATGTTTAGATCTATCCTGCCATTGGCTAGTTCTATCAAGAACTTGCAGCCAATAGGGCTAGATCTAAAGGTTGGCTGGTTTATATGCGGTATCCACCATCTCGAGAAATATAAATCGGCTACAACAGATCAGGTTTTTCTTTTTATACTTAATGTTGCATCAAGTTTGAACTATTAAGTCGTTTTTAGAACTACCAACGATCTGTTCGGCTAGATTTATATCGTTTAGAGACAGTGCCGGGGTTTCAGCCAGCCTTATCTGCCCTGATATGTTTCTTTTAATATATTTATTATTAGATTTATATTAGGACTGCCTCTTATATTAAGATTGCATTCTTGTCGGACGCTATTAGCCGAAATCGGCCCGCCATTAACAGCCGACGACCGATTTCCCAGGCTACGCACTTGGCCCAAGAATGATATCTTTTCATAAGATTCGTCGGAGTACTAGCCGATTCATTGTTAGCTTTCCAGTATCGGCTAGATTATCGATTCATATATTTATTATCTTTTACTGAATTTAGGTTAAACGGCTGATGCTGTCTCGGTATAGCTGATCCATTCCAGTCGCTTGGCTTAAATATAGTTTAGGATAACATATATATGCTCATGGATTCCCTCAGCCGATCCAGTGGGGATCTAACCTAACACTTAATGTATATTTCCTTGTTTTTCTTGTTTGTTAATAGATCAAACCAACTGGCATGCCCTGTACAGCACAGGCAACCGAGATGGACCTGCACTGGAGTCAAGCAGATCTCCCAGGCCAACGTCTGAGAGAAATTTCTCGTTAACACGCTTCTTGGCACGCCCAGTGAGACTTTCTCTGTCAGCTTGACTCGGACACATAGATTCAGCCGGCAAGATGGTCGACTCCAAGAGCCCCAACGTTTCCCAGGACAACATCGTGCCTGTGAAGATGGAACAGTTATCGGCTGAGCAACAGGCTGATTATAAGAAGATGGTGGAAGAGCTCCAGGCTAAGTACTTGCAATCTTTCACCCAAAGAAGATCCAGGGCTGTGCACCAAAAGTATAAGTTCAGCATGAACGACCTCAAGGCATCCTCCTCTGGTGAGACAAAAGGCAAACAGAAGATGGAGGAGCCGACCCAGGAATAGGACGATTCGGCTATATATTCTCTACAGGACCGGATCGACTCGGCCGTCCATCACGCGCTAGTCAACCAAAGTAGCGTCCTGGTCAATACTCTTAACAACATGATCGCTACCGTGGTCGACGCCAAGATAGCCGACAAGCTGCAGCGGGGGCCGACGTATTTCACAGACGGCCAATTTCCTGGTTACAGGACGTTGGTTACACAGAATCGGCCGATCCCGCCACTAGCACAACAAGGGCCGCCAGGAGGGGTCCTCGGTCAGCCAAATCCAACTGAATCGGCTATAAGGCAAGCAATTACTATGCTGAACCGACAGCAATCGCTGCCCCAGGATCAAATTGCTAACATATTCAACGACAATCGGCAGTCAGAGTCGATTGATCCGGACAGACGGTACAACGCCGGTGGCCGACAGCTCTTCCCAGGACCACCAACGCCACCACCAACGCATCGGTCGCCTCCCGCTGATCATCACTACCAGTACCAAGGAGGCCGTCAAGATCATCATTAGAGGCCTCAGACGCCACCACCGCTGTATCGGCAAGCACCCGTGCCGTATGACCCATACGAGCCAATACAGCAGGACAACCGAACCTGGGCCGATCTGATTGCAGATGTCATGCGCGATCAATTCGGCCTCAAGCCCAAAGATTCAGAAACATGTATCGGTATCCCTATCCGTAACACTTTGAGCGGATTCCACCGCCCAACCGATACAAGATCCCGCATTTTTCAAAGTTCTCGGGTAGGACAACGTTTCGACTTACGAGCATGTCAGCCGATTCTTGGCACACGGCGAAGCATCAGCTACAGACACCCTGAGGGTTCGGTTGTTCCCTCTGTCTCTTTCGGGATCGGCTTTTACCTGGTTCTCCTCATTACCTTAAACTCGGTACAAAGCTGGGCCGATCACGAAAAGCAATTCCACAGCTACTTTTATTCCGGCAACCATGAGATGAAGTTGTCGGACCTCACCAGCATCAGGAAAAAACATAACGAATCGGTTCAAGAGTACATCCAACGCTTCAGGGAGATGAGGAACCGATGCTACAGCCTGGTGCTATCGGACGCCCAGCTGGCCGATTTGGCCTTTCATGGTTTGATCGCGCCGATCTGAGAGTGATTCTCTGCACAGGACTTTGACAGCCTAGCCTACTTGGCGCAGAAGGTGACGACCTACGAGCAGCGATTCCAAGAGACCAGGAAGGCCGTCAAAAATATAACTCAGGTCGTCGTCGAATCAGACTACGAGTCCGACGACAATGACGCAGAAGTGGCGGCAGCCGAATGGGCCAAGAACAAAAAGGCCATCGTGTGCCAATGGCTGCTGAAGACGGCCAAAGAGAACGATACGACTTCGACATCACCAAGGCCGATAGGATTTTCGACCTACTACTCAAGGAGAAGCAGATTCAGCTGCCTGAAAATCACGTGATCCCATCTGCAGAGGAATTAAGGAAGAAGAAATATTGCAAGTGGCACAACTCCACATCCCATGCTACCAACGACTGCAAAGTCTTCAGGCAGCAAATCCAGTCGGCGATTGAGGCCGGGAAGCTTAAGTTCGCCGATTCAAATCGGCCGATGAAAGTAGACGGCAATCCTTTCCCGGTCAACACAGTCCAAGCCAGCCCCAGGCAAGCTGATCGACAGAACAAAATGGCGCACGGCTTAGTCAATACATCGATCGGGGCCAAGACAGAAGACGAGCCGATTGGATGTCACGCCATACCAATTAATATGGTGCGCCCAGTTATCAGATCGGCTGACCGACAGCCGATCCATGAAGATAGCCGACACTGTCCTCAGCACCAGTCTCGGCAGGAAGAAGCTTACAATGAAGCACCTCGTCGGCGCGAGCCAAGGACCCAAAGCCACCGATACGAGGTAAACCGCAACAGTGCCGATCCGCATTGGCATTGTGATTTTTCCAGGTATTGCTGGGAATCCGGCATGAGACTGCCAACACTGGACGATTGCCCAGCATGCAACGATCGCCGTGACGACGAGCACAGGAGCTCATCGGCTACAGGCCCAGCCCGGTTCGTCCCCAGAGCCGTCCAGCTGAACCAAAGGCGATGCTCTGTCCATGATCGGCTCAGCCCGATCCACCAAGACTTCTTCATCGACGAAGACCGTAACGACAACGACCGTGACGATGAAGAAGCCGACGACGAGGAATCGGCCAATCCCCAGTGGTGCCCGTCCGATCTCTTCACAAAGATGCAGAAAAGAAGACTTCAATGACTTAAGCGTGAAGGGAGAGAAGACGAAGTTTGGCATATGATCCACGAACAACGCCGTCGGCTGGGTAAGATCAAAAGGTGATGGGTTCCCAAAGAGAAAACTGCCACAGCCGACGAAGAGCAAGCCGAGGAGAACCCAGCCGATCAAGTCAGGAGGGCAGCAAAAGGGAAAGGCAAAGTTCTGCATCGGTTAATATGGTGTTCATACTACCAGCTGAGTTCAGTGCACCTAAAGCCGATGCAGACATCATTGAGGATGACCTGGCGAAACTGGCAATCTCATCGGACCAGGCTATCTTCGACAAACCCAAGAGGACCGAAAATCGGCACTTGAAGCAATTGTACGTTAAAGGATTCGTCAACGGCAAGCCGATTTCCAAGATGCTAGTTGACGGGGGAGCAGCAGTCAACCTCATGCCTTACGCTACATTCAGAAAACTAGGCAAGGGGCCCGAAGACCTGATAAAGACCAACATGGTGCTCAAGAATTTTGGCGGCAACCCATCGAAGACCAAGCGTGTCCTCAACGTCGAACTGACCATCGGCAACAAGACCGTGGCCACAACATTCTTTGTCATTGACGGGAAGGGGTCTTACAGCCTGCTGCTCAGAAGGGACTGGATACACGCCAACTGTTGCATTCCTTCCACAATGCATCAGAGCCTGATCCAATGGGACGGCGACAAGATCAAGATCGTACCAGTCGACAGGTCAGTCAGCGTCGTTAGTGCCGATTTGCCACTTTGGGAAATCGAAGGCATCGATTGTTTGTCTGGGAAAATCTGGCAAGCCAATTTTCTAAATGTGTCCAATTCCACAATACAGCCGATTGGAGATGACGAGCCGCAGCAGCTGCTTTGAACAAAACATGGTGGAGGGCTCAAGTGTCTTCGGCATGGACACCGCAGATGAAGATAATGGCAAGCTCGGGCAAGGTTTCACGTCGGCCGACGAATTAGAGGAAATTGACATTGGCTCTGGTGACAAGCCGAGGCAGACGTACATTAGCAAAAATTTGTCTCCTCATTGTAGGTCCCAAGTTATTGATTTGTTAAAAGAATATAGAGATTATTTTGCTTGGGAGTACTTCGAGATGCCCGGCCTCAGCCGATCAATAGTGGTCCATCAACTTCCGATTAAGGTAGGTTATCGGCCATTCAAACAGCCTCCCAGGAGGTTTAAGGCCGATATGTACGATGCAATTAAAGCCAAAATCACTCGGCTATACGATGCAGGATTCATTCGGTGTTGCCGATATGCCAAGTGGGTCTCAAATATTGTCCCAGTATTGAAGAAAAACGGTAAACTTAGGGTGGGCATCGATTTCAGAGATCTAAACAAGGCCACCCCTAAGGACGAATACCCAATGCCAATAGCTGATTTGCTTGTCGATGCTGCTTCGGGCCTCAAAATTATCAGTTTCATGGACGGTAATGCAGGGTATAATCAAATATTTATGGCCGATGAGGACATCCACAATACCGCTTTTCGGTGTCCCAGCGAAATCGGCTTGTACGAATGGGTAGTAATGACATTAGGCTTAAAGAATGCTGGGGCAACATATCAACGGGCCATGAACTATATTTTTCATGACATGATCGGCTCACTAGTAGAAATCTACATTGACGACGTGGTTGTCAAGTCCAGGGAGATAGAGGGCCACATAGCCGATCTAAGACAAGTGTTAGAGAGGACAAGGAAGTATGGCCTGAAGATGAATCCGCTTAAGTGCGCGTTCGGCATATCGGCCGGGCAGTTCTTGGGATTTCTTGTCCATGAAAGAGGAATTGAGGTTACACCAAGAAGCATAAATGCTATCAAAACAATCCAGCCTACGAAGGACAAAAAACAACTCCAGTCATTGATCGGCAAGATAAACTTCATTAGATGGTTCATAGCCAATCTCTCAGAAAAGATGAAGCCGTTCACACCACTGCTTCGGCTGAAGGCCGATCAAGCATTTACATGGGGGGCAGAGTAGCAAAAGGCGTTAGACAACATAAAAGATTATCTGAGTTCCCCTCCAGTTTTAATGCCTCCACAAAAAGGGATACCATTTAAGCTGTACCTATCAGCCGATGACAAGTCAGTCGGCTCCGTCCTAATCCAAGAGATTGAGGGCAAGGAAAAGGCCATCTTCTATCTCAGCCGACGGTTGCTAGATGCGGAAACAAGGTATTCACCTATGGAGAAGCTATGCTTATGCCTCTATTTTTCATGTACGAAGTTAAGGCACTATCTGCTATCCAACAAGTGTACAGTAATCTGCAAAGCCGATGTAGTTAAGTACATGCTATCGGCTCCAATGCTGAAAGGAAGAATTGGGAAGTGAATTTTTGCGCTAACAGAGTTCGATCTGAGGTATCAGGCACCAAGGGTAGTCAAGGGACAAGCCATAGCCGATTATATTGTGGAGCACAGAAACGACTCGATCGGCTCAGTGGAGATTATGCCTTGGACTTTGACGTTTGACGACTCGGTTTACACCAACGGCTGTGGCATCGGCTTGGTCATTATTTCACCCAGGGGGGCAAGCTTCGAGTTTGCTTTTGCTATCAACCCCCACACTACAAACAACCAAGCCGAATACGAAGCCGTCCTTAAAGGATTACATCTACTCAAGGAAGTTGAAGCCGACGCCATCGAAATAATGGGAGATTCATTATTGGTCATCAGCCAATTATCAGGAGAATACGAGTGCAAAAACGATGCGCTGATGGTCTATTATCAGCAATGCCGGGAATTAATGGACGGTTTTTGGCTAGTTACTTTGAAACACATCCCTAGAGAGCAGAACACAGAAGCTAACGATTTAGCTCAAAGGGCATCGGGCTATCGGCCGATGTTGAAAGAGATCGACATAGAAGTTGCCGTCATTACAACCGATGATTGGAGGTTTGAAGTTTATAGCTACCTCAAAAATCCCTCTCAATCGGCTACAAGGAAGCTACGATACAAGGCGTTAAGATATGTTTTGCTCGATGAAGATCTATACTATCGGATGATTAATGGCGTGCTACTCAAGTGTTTGAGAGCCGATCAGGCCACAGTGGCCATCGGAGAAGTGCATGAAAGAATCTGTGGCACACATCAATCGGCCCACAAAATGAAGTGGTTGCTTCGCCGAGCAGGGTATTTCTGGCCGACGATGCTGGAGGATTGTTTCAAGTATTACAAGGGCTGCCAGGATTGTCAAAAGTTTGGCGCTATACAACGAGCACCAGCATCAGCTATGAACCCAATTATTAAGCCGTGGCCGTTCAGAGGATGGGGCATTGATATGATCGGCCAGATCAATCCACCTTCAAGCAAAGAACATAAATATATCCTGGTGGCGACAGATTACTTCATGAAGTGGGTGGAGGCGATTCCCCTTAGGAAAGTGGATTCTAAGGACGCAATCGAGTTTGTCAAAGAACATATCATCTACTGATTTGGCATTCCACAAACAATAACAACAGACCAGGGATTTATCTTCGTATCGGACGAGTTCGTTCAGTTTGTGTTGATGAGAAATTTCTCTCATGCGCTGCCTCGGGAGATCCGCCGAACTCCAAGGCAAGGTGTTCTTCTCGGTTGCTGTGCCGTGCGGGGCGTGCGCTGATTTGATCATGATGAACTTATATTTCTGATGCACGGCCCCGGATCTTGTTTGGGTGAAAGATTGCAAGTAGTTAGCCTGGAGCTCTTCCACCATCTTCTTATAATCGGCTTGCTGTTCAGCCGATAACTGTTCCATCTTCATAGGCACGATGTTGTCTTGCGTAATGTGGGGCTCTTGGAGTCGACCATCTTGCCGCTGAATCTATGCGTCCGAGTCGAGCCGACAAAGAAAGTCCCACCGGGCGGGCCAAGGCGTGTTGATGAGAAATTTCTCTCACGCGCCGGCCCGGGAGATCTCGCTTAACTCCAAGCAGTACTTCTCGACCGCCCGTGTTGTGCGTGGCGTGCCGCTGATTTGATCTCGTTAATCAACAAGAAAAATAAGGGAATATGCGTTAAGTGTTAGGTTAGATCCCCACTGGATCGGCTGAGGGAATCCATGAGCATATATATGCTATCCTAAACATATTTAAGCCAAACGACTGGAATGGATCGGCTATACCGAGACAAAGACGCGCTTAACCCAAATACAAGAAAGGATAATAAATATATGAATCGATAACCTAGCCGATACTGGAAAGCTAACAATGAATCGGCTAGTACTCCGATGAGTCTTATATAAAGATATCATTCTTGAAACATATGCATAGCCTGGAAATCGACCGTCGGCTGTCGATGGTAGGCCGATTTCGGCTAGCGACGTCCGACAAGAATGCGATCTTAACATAAGAGGCAATCCTAATATCAATCTAATAATAAATATATTAAAAGAAACATATCAGGGCAGATAAGGCCAGCTGAAACCCCGGCACTATCTCTAAATAATATAAATCTTAGCTGAACAGATCATTGATAGTTCTAAATACGACTTAATAGTTCGAACCCGATGCAACATTAAGTATAAAAAGAAAAACCTGATCTGTTGTAGCCGATTTATATATCTCGAGACGGTGGATACCGCATATAAACAAGCCAACCTTTAGATCTAGCCCTATCGGCTGCAAGTTCTTGATAGAACTAGCCAATGGCAGGATAGATCTAAACATCGATCTAATTTATATGCGGTATATGATAAATAGCACAAGATAAACTCTTGATTCTAATGTGTCATTACGATGGAAGCACTAGAAACAACAGATCATACCACTAATGACAAGCATTTACCTAGATCTGGGGATCGAAACGATGCAGCCTGTAGCCAAACAAAGTGCTCGTCTGAAGAAAAAGGTTGGCGATGCGCCGAAGGTTTGATTGATTGTGATTGTTTTTTTACAGGGGGTCTTGGGTCCTATTTATACCCAAGATACAATTATCTGTATAAACCCTGGACTCTATCTAAACTACTATTAAAAACACATCATTATCCCGGAAAGGACCCATGCCGTGTTACAACTAACAGTCTAAACAAACCCCTAGATTACAGATACAATTGCCGTTACAGGACTCTATCCATAAGTGGCAATATCGTTTAACGTGCAATTAATAACCGAATCTTCTATTTATCCTCAAACTGCTACATCAGAAACGGTTTCATCTCTTCTGGACCAGGAATCAGCTATCGGCTGCCCCTGTCCGATCCAACCTTAGCCGATTGGCCTCGCAGCCGATCACTCCTCAGCCGATGCGACCCCTGTCTCCAGCCGATCCGATTCTGCTTCGCCTTTGCAGACTTAGGGATTCGATTACCAAATTTTAGTGTTAACAATTTACCGACGGCATGGGGATCAAGCTGCTTAATTCTTCACCGTACTACGCACAGGCCAACAGACAAGCCGAGGCTTCAAATAAAAGTTTGATTAAGTTGATTAAAAGAAAGATCTCTGAGTACCCTAAACAGTGGCACAGCCGATTAGCCGAATCACTGTGGGCGTATTGGGTGGCATGCCACGGGTCGATTCAAGTCCCTCCGTACAAGTTGTTCTATGGACATGAGGCAGTGCTACCATGGGAGAGCGTCATCGGCTCAAGGCGCATTCAGCTATAGGATCAACTTACAGCCGACGATTATTAGCACCTGATGGTGGATGAATCAGAAGACTTAGTTTTATATAGGATGAGGGCCTTGGAAAAAGTGACAAAGGATAAAGAATGAGTAGCCAGACATTATAATAAAAAAGTGATGCCTAAATCTTTCGAGGAAGGCGAACTCATTTGGAAATTGATATTGCCGATTGGATCTAGAGACAACAAATTCGGCAAGTGGTCACCAAATTGGGAAGGGCCTTTCAAGATCCACAAATACGTCTCTAAAGGAGCTTACAAGCTAGAAGGGCTGGACGGAGAAGTATTTGGAAGAGCTCTTAATGGAAAATACCTTAAGAAATACTACCCAAGCGTATAGATCAACTCGTGATTCGGCTCTGGTTGCTTAGCCGATTTACGACAGCCGATGTCTTGCTGCAATAAGGCATTGCCTTTAGGCATTTTTATGCAATATTTTTTTAGTCTTCCAAGATCGGCTAATGATTAGCCGATAGCGACGGTAATGATGCGCGAACGGCTCAAATTCACAATTTTTTCGACACCGATGCTATCAACAAAATTTGGGGGGCATATACATACACGAGCCGATTGCGTGCAGAATTGGGCGTTAGGTTGCAAAATTGGGCGTTAGGATTTTTTAAACTTTTTAAGCTGCGTAATCGACAGTCCAAATGAAAGCATTGGAAGTGATTTGGATCGACGGCCGTGACTCCAATACGGACGGCTAGGGCCAATTTCAGCAAAAGCAATTCAGGATACTACGTGCGGCCGAGGATGATCTCATCCACGCGCACAGCTGCAAAAGATTGAGACTATACTACACATAAGTCAAAGCCGATTACAAAGTTCGAACGAGTTGATTAAAGTTCAAGCCCATTACAAAAGTCTAACAAGTATATTATAGGAGGCAGTGGCCGACTTCAGAATATTAAAATGTTACAAGCTCAATTTTTTAAGAAATCGGTTATGGCCGACAATGCCGTCCGCCTGATCTGGTCTATTTCTTCAATGGCCCTGACGTCGTCGGCCTCAGACCCTGCCACCAACCAGATGCCCTTCACCAGGTCTCGTAGGTGTGCCACAGCCGCCTTGATACTTCGGCGTTGAGCTTCGATTTTGGCTGGCAAGCTGGCCATGTACTCCTTGTGGACATCGATCTCGTTCGTGACTTGAACGAGATCGGCCATTAGCTGATCTTGGCGTATGAGGAGTTGCTCAAGCTTGGCCGCCGACTCAGTCTTTAGGCGGTCGAATGCGGCTTTTCAATTCTCAATGGCGTCCTTGGTCGACTAGAGGGTGGCCGCCCGCGCCTGGTTCTCGTGGCGATCGGCTGTCCACTGCCGTGCCCGTTCATACTTGAGTTGGTGGGCTTCCATGAAGGTGGCCGGCACAATGGCGTCGGCTAGAGCTTCCGGCAGCTGGCCTTGAATTTCCTTGAAGCGCGCGCGTATAGAACCGCTGTCGACCACTAGCACATCCAGCGAGGCCTCCAGCCGGTTGCCGATGTCGGCTAAGGTGGCCCTCAGGTCCTCGGCCGGCGTCACCAACGCCTCCTCGCCGGACTCCTCAAACTCTGACAATTCAAAGTTAAGGAGCTCAGCTATGTTCTGCAAAGAGGAAAGTGATCACAGGATATTGAGCTGATAGAGCCGATCGTCAGATTCAGTCGGCTTACCATGGGCATCGGGGTCGGAGCGGTCGGCTCGGCTGGTTCGCCGCCTGTAGCCATCGGGGCCTCTTCGTCGGCATCGTTGCCGTCGCCCGCGGCAGTCACAACGTGCTCGCTGGACGCCTGGGGGGCAGCCGACGGAGATCGGGGGGCTACAAAAGAAAGAGTTAGCGGACGAGTCGGCTAATTTCTACAGATCAAGATGCAAGAGACGATTACCGATGGCACATGACGTGGAGTGCGACCGGCCAATTTCTTGACCAGAGAATAATTGTTCGGTCACATGCAAGTGATATCATCGTAAAGCCGAATTTGGTGAAGTGAGGGCTTACCGGCCGATTTTTCGCTGGGGGACTTGGGACCGACGGGACGTCGGCTAGAGCATTGACGGATTCATGGCTCGAGCTTCCGGGTTCGGCCGTCGCTCCAATAGCTGTCGACATTTCCCCGCTGGCTAGGGCGTCGAGGAACTGCCCGACGGCCGGGTCCAGGGGGGAGGCTATTGGCTGACGCTGTCGGCTTCTTCTCCTTTAGCTTCTTGGGGGCAGGCGCGGCCGATGGCTGTGTAAGCGGCGTAGCCCTTTTCTTCGGGCAATCGGCTCGCGCACTTGCCCTCACAGGCAAAACGGCGCCGGCACTCCCAACCGATGGCCGACGGAGCGAGGCCGCCCCCGTCCAGAACACCTAGACGGTATTCGATGGGGCGCCCGGAGTCGCTCACCGTCGGCCGCTTTGTCTTCGTCTCCTGCAAACCAGATGGCAAATGTTAATCGGCTATATTGGCCGATGATAAGAAGAGGAAAATCGTTTGGAATTTGTAGCTTACCGAAGGGATTTCTTCAGGCAGGAGCAGATCGACGTAATGCGATGACCGCTGGTGAAAGATGTGTCGTTTGATTTCGGCCCACCATTGGTCGTAGGCTGTGCTTTTCCTGAGCGTCAGGGTCATCACGCCGATGTCGCCGAGGGGAGGGCCGGCTATATTCAGCACCCGATGCATTATCAGATCCTGGTTCACCACTCCCCTCGTCTCAATCTTATCGACATAATAAAAGCCGATGGGTAGCTGCCCAAGACCGAAATGTCTCGTCGTCGACGCCGGGTAGTAAAACTCTTAGCTCTTGGCCACTGATCGTCCCTGGTGGATTCCGGTCGGCAAGATGCAAGGGGACAGAGCGACGATGAACAGCTCCATGCACCTTGGGTTGTCGGCCGAGTTGATGTCTTCCCAGTTAAAATCGGCCGGCAACTCAAACAATCCCCGGTCGCGGTAGAAGTACCAGGCGCGATTCTCGTGGGACAGCCCGTCATAAAGGGCGATGAACCATTCGGCCAGTAGTTCAGCCGATTGCCTTGAGCCCGGATGAGCAGCTGCTGCTTCTCCGTAGCTCATGCATTTGGTGATGGTGATCTGGTTGCCGTCTTCATCTTCGATCGGCTCCAGCCTCGGGTATACGGCTTCTGTTAGAGGGAGCCGACCGGCTATCCTTTGGGTCGCCAGCACCAGCCAGATCTGAAGGAACCACCAGGGGCCGCCGGTGTTGATTGGGGCGTTGGCGGCTATCTTTGCGGTGGCCTGATGCAACATCTGGTACAAGTAGCCGAGGAGGTACTTCCCTAGCGCGAGCTTGCCCCCATCGGCCAGGATTTTGGCTACGACCTGCCAGTTGGCGGTCGGCCCGCAGCTCGATCCACAGAACAAAAATTTTTCAAGCCACATCATCAGAAATGCAGCGTGCTCCATGTGGCCGACGGTTCCGTCTTTCATGTTTTGGGCGATGAAGCCGCTCCACCCACCGATGGCCTTGGTTTTGAACTGATGCTGCCCCTTTCGGCTCAGGTTGCTGGGGTTAGCCGATGACTCGATGTCCAGCCCGGTCGTCATGTACACATCGGCCAGTGTGACTGTCATCGGCCCTTGTCGGAAGATGAAGGCGTTGAAGCTGACATTCCAGAAATATGTTGCAGCCGACAAAAGCGGCTCGTCTTTCTCCATGCTGGCAACGGACAGAGCCAAGCACTGGGCTATCCCGGCCTCCTCCCATTGAGTGTATTTGGCCAATTGCATACTTTTGTACCATTCGACCCAGGCGGCGTCAGTGGTCGACCATGATTTAAACGTCCCATTCCAATGGGTGAGGGATGGCTTGGTGGTGTTGAAGGGGATCCTGTTGGTCTCGGCCATGATCACATCGGCTGGATCGGTGTTGCCGATGGGGCTGAGGAAATACCTCTATGCTTGGGTCAAATTGGGGATGAACACTTGCTGTGACAGGTGCTACAGTTTAGGAAGAGAAAAAAGAAAGAGCGCTAATCAAGATTGGCTGAATATTACAGTTTGAAGAAGGAAAAAGTGCTAATCAGAAAACATTTCAACGCAAGATGGATGCAACATGGCTAGAGAAGTAAATCTGAGTGAAAAAAGAGTTCTGGATCAAACGGGTGTACCTCAGGGAACTCGGCAGTGGCGGCGGCCGGAGCGGCAGCGATGGTTGGTGCGGCGGCTACAGATGGTGCGGCGGCGGTGGCTGGCGCGATGGAGGCACTTGACGCAGCGGCGGTGGAGGCCATCGGAGTTGTTGGGGGCGAAGATGAAGTCCGATTTGCGAGGGGCGCTGGGATTTGACGGACGCCGGTGAACCGCCGGAGAGGAGAAAGAAAGTAGAGGCTTGTGTGCGAAGGGTTGAGTGTGCTTTGAAGGCGTAATTGTTTCGGCCAAGGAAAGTGGCTATTTAAAGGGCACTTGGGGGGAGCCGAAGTGGTTTAGGTCAAGAAAAGAGTGGGAATTTGAACAGACAAGCAAATACGTAACACTTCGTATCACGAACTTAGGGGGCATGTGTTGACACCTAAATTTGGTAATTAAATCCCTAGGTCCTAGCGAGGATGAAGCAGAGTCGGATTGGCTGGCTTGGCGAAGAAACAGAGGCCGCATCAGCTGAGAAGCGATCGGCTGCGAGGCCATTCGGCTAAGGTTGGATCAGACAAGGGCGGCCGATAGCCAATTCCAGGTCCGGAGGAGATAAAACCGTTTCTGGTACAACTGTTTAAAGATAAATAGAAGATTCGATTATTAGATTGCGTGTTAAATGATATTGCCATCTATGGATAGAGTCCTGTAATGGTAATTGTATCTGTAATTAGGTGTTGTTTAAATCGTTCATTGTAATGCGGCGTGGGTCCTTCCCGGGATAACGTTGCGTTTTAAATAGTAGTTTAGATAAAGTCTAGGGTTTGTACGGATAATGTATCTTGGGTATAAATAGGACCAGAGACCCCCTGTAAATGACATTCAAGACAATCACAATCAATCAAACCTTCGGTGCATCCCCAACCTTTTTCTTCAGACGAGCAATTTGTTTGGCTACGGGTTGCATCGTTTCGATCCCCAAGTCCAGGTAAATGCTTATCATTAGTGGCATGATCTGCAATTTCTAGTGCTTTCATCATAATGACACATTAGATTCAGGAGTTTGTACCACGCTATTTATCATATAGCGCATATAAATTAGACCAATGTTTAGATCTATCCTGCCATTGGCTAGTTCTATCAAGAACTTGCAGCCAATAGGGCTAGATCTAAAGGTTGGCTGGTTTATATGCGGTATCCACCGTCTCGAGAAATATAAATCGGCTACAACAGATCAAGTTTTTCTTTTTATACTTAATGTTGCATCAAGTTTGAACTATTAAGTCATTTTTAGAACTGCTAATGATCTGTTTGGCTAGATTTATATCGTTTAGAGACAGTGCCGGGGTTTCAGCCGGCCTTATCTGCCCTGGTATGTTTCTTTTAATATATTTATTATTAGATTTATATTAGGACTGCCTCTTGTATTAAGATCGCATTCTTGTCGGATGCTATCAGCCAAAATCGGCCCGCCATTAACAGCCGACGACCGATTTCCCAGGCTACGCACTTGGCCCAAGAATGATATCTTTTCATAAGATTCGTCGGAGTACTAGCCGATTCATTGTTAGCTTTCCAGTATCGGCTAGATTTTATCGATTCATATATTTATTATCCTTTACTGAATTTAGGTTAAACGGTTGATGCTGTCTCGGTATAGCCAATCCATTCCAATTGTTTGGCTTAAATATAGTTTAGGATAGCATATATATGCTCATGGATTCCCTCAGCCGATCCAGTGGGGATGTAACCTAACACTCAATGTATATTTCCTTGTTTTTCTTGTTGGTTTTAACAGATCATACCAACTGGCACACCCGTATAGCACAGTGCAACCGAGAAGGACCCGCACCGGAGTCAGCGGATCTCTCAGCCGCGCGTGAGAGAAATTTCTCATCAATGAAGCCATATTTGAAAAACTCGAGGGGACTGAACATGACACCTTAAGCCACTATACGTGAAAGGATTTGTCAATGGGAAGCCGATGTCCAAGATGCTAGTCGATGGAGGGGCCGCCGTCAATTTGATGCTCTATGTTGCTTTCAGTAAACTGGGCAAAGGAGCTGACGATCTGATAAAGACGAACATGGTGCTTAAGGATTTTGGCGGGAACCCATCGGAGGCCAAAGGGGTCCTCAACGTTGAGCAAACCGTCAGCAGAAAAACCGTGCCCACTACATACTTTGTCATCGACAGGAAGGGATCGTACAGATTGCTGTTACGAAGGGATTGGATCCACGCCAACTGCTGCATCCCTTCAACAATGCATCAGAGTTTAATCCAGTGGCAAGGCGACAAGATCGAAATCGTACCAGCCGACAAGTCAGTGAGCATAGCCAATGCCGACTTAACCTTATGGGAAGTCGACGACATTGATTGCCTGTCTGGCAAAGTTTGGTAGGCCGATTTTCTAAGATGTCCAATTCTAATATACAACCAATTAGAGACGAAGAGCCCCAATTTTTACTTTGAGGGCGTCGTGGAGGGCTCGAGCGTCTACACCAAGGACACCATGGATGATCTGGATGGCAAACTCGGGCAAGGTTTTATGCCGGCCGACGAGCTTGAAGAGGTTGATATAGGTCCAGGAGATAGGCCTGACATACATTAGTAAAATTTGTCTTCTCATTTTAGAACCAAGCTTATTAATTTATTAAAGGAATATAAAGATTATTTTGCTTATGAGTATTTTGAGATGTCAGGTCTTAGCCGATCGATTGTTAAACATCGGCTCCCTATTAAGCTAGGGTATCGGCAATACAAACAGCCTCCTAGGAGGTTTAAGGCCGATATGTATGATGTGATCAAGGCCGAAATAACTCGGTTATACGATGTTGGTTTTATTCGGCCATGCCGATACGTTGAATGGGTTTCCAACGTAGTTCCAGTAATCAAGAAAAATGGAAAACTTAGGGTGTGTATCGATTTCAGAGACTTAAATAAGGCTACCCCTAAGGACGAATACCCCATGCTAATAGTCGATTTGCTCATTGATGCAGCCTCAGGACACAAAATCATAAGTTTTATAGTTGGCAATGCTGGATATAATCAAATTTTTATGGCCGAAGAAGATATTCATAAGACTGCTTTTAGATGTCCAGGTGCAATTGGCTTGTATGAATGAGTCGTTATGACGTTTGGTTTGAAAAATGCTGGAGCTACCTATCAGAGGGCCATGAACTATATTTTTCATGACTTAATCAGTTTACTGGTTGAAATCTACATTGATGATATGGTTGTCAAATCTAAAGAGGTTGAAGATCACATAGCCAATTTGAGGAAAAATTTAGAGAGAACTAAAAAATATGGCCTGAAGATGAATCCCACTAAGTGCGCTTTTGATGTATCGGTTGGACAATTCTTGGGTTTTCTTGTTCATGAGAGGGGGATTGAAGTAACACAGAGGAGCATCAACGCAATTAAAAGTATTCAGCCTCCGCAGGACAAGAAGCAGTTGCAATCTTTGATCGGCAAGGTTAATTTCATCAGGCGTGTCATTGCAAATCTATCTGAGAAGATGGAGCCTTTTACACATTTGTTAAGGTTAAAAGCCAATCAAGCATTTACTTGGGGGGCAGAGCAACAGAAGGCTTTGGACAACATCAATAATTATTTAAGCTTCCCTCTAGTATTAATCCCTCCGCAAAAGGGAGTGCCTTTCAAGTTATATCTATCAACCGATGAGAAGTCTATCGCCTCAATTTTGATCCAGGAGTTTGAAGGAAAGGAGAAAGCAATATTTTATCTCAGCAGAAGGCTTTTGGATGCAGAAACAAGGTACTCTCCTGTGGAAAACTTGTGCTTGTGTCTATATTTTTCCTATACGAAGTTGAGGCATTATTTATTATCCAACGAGTGCATCGTAGTTTGCAAAGCCGACATAGTTAAGTATATGCTATCAGCTCCAGTTTTGAAGGGACGAGTTGGGAAGTGGATTTTTGCCTTGATAGAATTTGACTTGAGATATTAAGCACCCAAAGCAGTTAAAGGGCAGGCTATAGCCAATTTCATTGTTGAGCATAGAGCCGACTCAATCGACATCATGCCCTGGACGCTAACTTTCGATGGATCAGTTTGCACACATGGATGCGGCATCGGCTTGGATTTACAACTATTGAAGGAGGTTGAAGCCGATGTTGTGGAGATTATGGGAGATTCACTGTTGGTCATCAGCCAGTTGTCAGGAGAATATGAATGCAAGAATGACACGTTCATGGTCTATTATCAAAAATGCTGAGAGTTGATGGATAGTTTTCGGCTAGTTACATTAAAACATATCCCTAGGGAGCAAAATTCAGAGGCAAATGATTTGGCTCAAGGGGCATCAGGCTATAAGCCGATGACAAAAGACGTCGAAATGGAAATTGCAACCATCCCAATCGACGACTGGAGGTACGAGGTACACAATTATTTACAAAATTCTTCCCAGTCGGCTTCAAGGAAATTGTGTTATAAGGCTTTGAGGTATGTTTTGCTCGACGATGATTTGTATTATCGGACGATTGATGGTGTGCTACTCAAATGTCTAAGTGCTGATCAAGCCAAGGTAGTCATGGGAGAAGTGCACGAAGGTATCTGTGTCACTCATTAATCGGCTCATAAAATGAAGTGGCTACTTCGGAGAGCTGGATATTTTTGGCCGACCATGCTGGAAGATTGCTTCAAATATTATAAAGGTTGTCAAGATTATCAGAAGTTTGGAGCAATCCAGAGAGCACCAGCATCAGCTATGAATCCAATTATCAAGCCTTGGTCGTTCAGAGGATGGGGAATCGACATGATCGGCCAGATTAATCCACCCTCAAGCAAAGGACATAAATTTATATTGGTGGCAACCTATTATTTTACCAAGTGGATGGAAGCAATTCCTTTGAAGAAGGTTGATCTGGGGATGCAATCAAGTTTGTCAAAGAGACATCATTTACAGATTCGGCGTTCCTCAAACTATCACAACCGATCAGGGATCTATCTTTGTCTCAGATGAGTTTGTTCAGTTTGCCGACAGCATAGAAATCAAGCTATTAAATTCTTCACCATATTATGCCCAGGCTAATGGACAAGCAGAGGCCTCTAACAAGAGTTTGATCAAGTTGATAAAGAGGAAAATCTCTGAGTATCCAAAGCAATGGCATAGCCGATTGGTCGAATCATTGTGGTCCTATCGGATGGTCTGTCATGGATCAATCCAAGTGCCTTCTTATAAGCTAGTATATGGACATGAAGCCATTCTACCATGGGAAAGTGTCATTGGCTCAAGAAGGATTCAACTGCTAGATGAGTTAACAGCCGATGATTATCACAATCTGATGGTAGACGAATAGGAGGATTTGGTTTTATCAAGGATGTGTGCTTTGGAAAAGGTTACTAGGGATAAAGAAAGAGTGGCTCGTCATTATAATAAGAAGCTTGTGCCTGAATCTTTTGAAGAAGGCGAGTTAGTCTGGAAGTTAATACTGCTGATTGGTACAAGGGACAATAAATTCGGCAAGTGATCACCTAATTGGGAAGGGCCTTTTAAGATCCACAAATGTGTTTCCAAAGGAGCCTACATGCTAGAAGGATTAGATGAAGAAGTGTTTGGAAGGGCTCTTAGTGGCAAATATCTGAAGAAATATTATCCAAGTGTTTGGATCAACTCATGATTCGGCTATGTCTATGTAGATGCATGTTAGCCGATGGGTTTCGAGATTACGCACATCGCCTTTAGGAAAATTTAACTACAAGTTTTTCTCCCCTTTGATTTTTCAAATCAGCTGTGCATAGCCGACATGTGCTAGTTGGTGTGATTCTATAATTTTGTCAATGATGAGGGAAACATTGAAAAATTAAGGGGGCATATACCATACAAAATCAAAATCAGAGGACTTCAAATTTTTTTGGGACTTTGAAAACTTTCAAGACATGAAGATCTTAGGAATCGATGGAGAATATATTACAATGTTCAAAATACAGGAGACTGCCGACTACAAAGTTATATGTTACGAAGTGTTTGCAAAGTTTCAAAAATTAGCCTATTACATGCCAAGGAAGTTCTTGATAGTCGATATTGCTTTTTGCTTGATATCTTCAATCTGATCGATTGTTGCATTATCAGCTTCGTCGGTGCCCGGGATCGCCTTGGACGATTTACTTAAATCTCCCAAGTACTTGATGGATGATGCCAGCTTGGCTCTTTGGTCTTCAGTGGCCTTGGGGAGATCAGCCAGTTTCTACTCTTCGGCTATGATGTCGGCGTCACACTTCTCCAACTTCGCGACCAGTTCGGCTCTCTCTTGCTTCAGCTGATCGATCTTGAGCTGAGTGGCCGACGGACCGGCGACCAATTCATCCAGCTTGGCCTTCTCGGCGATGATGCCCTGACGGTTGGTTTCAATCATTGTCTCCAAATCGGCTTGTGTTTTCCTATCAATCATGTGCTGCATTGCTCATTCCAGCTTGTGTCGATATTGGTCGATGTGAGTGGCTTGAGAAATTATATCGGCAAGGTCTTCTAGGAGATGACTCTCTATTTCGTTGAACCTAGCTTTGATAGGCCCACAGTTCGTAACCAGCTGATCCAAGGTAATGTCCAGCCGGTGAGTGATGTCCGAAAGTTTCTCTTTGAGATCGTCGGCTATCGGAGTTTGGGTTTGGCTCGTGACCTCTTCATCCTCGCCGATGAATTCTTTGACATCAAATGAAAGTATGTCGGCTAAAGTCTGCAAGCAATAGTTGAAGTATCAAGACCCGGACAAGTACAATAACCCGATGTTATTCTTGAAGAAGAAGTTTTCTTACTCTGACGGCAGGGACTGGCACTTGCTCTTCTTCCTCGACGTTACGGCTACCCCTAGCCGATGGAGTTCTATCGCTTGATGCATGGGGGGCAGCCGACAAAGATTGAGGAGGCAACAAAAAGGAACAAGTGTTAGTCTGAATCGGCTGGGTGAAGAGTAATCGAGAAAAGATAAAGTCAAGGGTTACTGGTGAAGCTGGACGCGAAGGCCGATTTGCCAATCTTTTGTACTGCAAGGAGATGGAGTTCGGTTAAGAGTGAAATATATATGATTTGGAATCAAGCTTCAGGAGCTAGAGTACATACCAGTGGACGAGGAGCGCGCCTAGGAGGTGAAGTAGTCTTTTGAGGTTGATCGTCAGCTGGCGGAGTGGATGCATTACGACTTGAGCTGCCTGACTCGGCCGCCGCCTCTTCAACGAACCGGGAGATTTCTTCCTCCATGGCCACCTCGTCGATGGCTTCTTCCATGCTTGGATCGAGAGGGGGCACATCGTCGGCTGGTGCGGTAGGCTTTGGCTTCTTTTGCTTCTTGGCTTGTGCAGCTGATGGACCCACAACCGACGAGGCCTGTCTTTTCTTCCTTGCCACAGCTTCACGAGTCTGGCCATGGAGTAAAGTTCCCACCTTCGGCGCATTAAAGCCAATGATGGATGGAGCATATCCTCCATCATTTGGGATTAGCCCCAGAGCATAATTGATTTCAGCCCTTGAGTTACTCACAACAGGAGGATCTGAATTGGTTGTCTGCAATTAAAAGTGGTTAAATATTGAATAATGGCAGCCAATTACTTGAAGAAGAAAAATGGACAAAAAGAGAAATACTTACAGCAGGGACTGCATCAGGGCAAAGGATGGTCAGATACATCAACGATGGTTGATGGAAAATGTGTTTCTTGATCTCAATCCACCATCTGTCGTATGCAGAGCTTCATTTGTAGGCCAACTCCAATGTCCCAATACTGCCGAGAGGGGGGCCCTCAATGTTCATCAGCCGATCCATCATTATCCTTGAAGTTATTTTCCCTCTCGTTTGGATCTTGTCAGCATAATAGAGTTCAATCAGCAATTGTCCAAGTCCGAGTTGTTTGGCGGCCGATACAGGGTAGTAAAACTCATAAGACTTAATAATATTTTTGCCCTGGTGAATGCCGATTGGAAGGATACAAGGGGTGATTGCTGCAGTGAAGATCTCCCTTGGTTTTGGATATTCTTCTGAGTTGAGCTCCTCAAAATTCAGTTCGATGGGGAGTTCAAACTCTAGGCAGTTTTCATAGAAAAACTATGTCCGATTGTTTTTGGCAAATCCATCATAGAAAAGTGTGAACCAATCGGCTAAGAGTTCACTTGATAACTTAGACCCGGAGTGAACAACAGCAGCTTCTCCAAAGGACATACACCTGTGTGTAGTCACTTCCTCTCCTTCATCATCCTCAATCGGCTCTACCAATGGGAATTCAGCATCGGCCAGATTGGGTCTTTCAGAGATTTTCTGCGTAAGGAGCACTAGCCAGAGTTGCAAAAACCACCAAGGGCCTCCAGTGCCTATAGTTGAATCAGCTCCTATCCTGGCCGATGCCTGGTTGAGAGTTTGATAGAGATAACCCAGTAAGAATTTGCCCAAGGGGATCTAGGTCTTTGATACCAAGGCTTCGGCTACAACCTGCTAGTTGGCTATGGGGCCGCAGCTAGATCCGTAGAAGACAAACTTCTCCAGCCACATCATCAGAAAGGTCGTGTGTTCCCTAAGGCTGACAGATCCGGTGCCCATGTTCATATTGATATATCCATTCCATCCTCTGATGGCTTTTGTCTTGAAAGAGTATTGTCCCTTGCTATCCAGTCGACTAGGGTTCGCTGATGACAAAATATCTAGACCAGTTATCATAAAGACATCGGCTAGCGTGGGGGTCATAGGTCTTTGCTGGAAGAGGAAACCGTTGAATGTGTTATTCCAGAAGTAGCATGCAGTCGATATGAGCGGTTCATCTTTGGGCTAGTAAGCTATTGAGAGTGCTAGGCATTGGGCTATTCCCACTTCTTCACAGTGACTATGTTTGCTAGCCTCTATCCTCTTATACCAAGTCGGCCAGGATTTATCGGTGGAAGGCCAAGACTTAAAGGTTTCATTCCAGGCCGCCAAACTAGGGTTTTGAATCCTATAGGGTATTCTGTTTATTTCGGCATTAATAATATCCATGGGATCTATGTTACCGATGGGCCCTAGGAAGTATCTATCAGAGTTGAGCAGACTTGGCACAACGATTTGATGAGCAAGATGCTACAATAAAAGAGGAGGATAGAAACAGAATTCAGAGCCAAGAACGCAAATCTATGGCTATGAGTAGGGAAGAAAAGATATTTAGCCGATGGAAACTTACCTCGGCATAGTCGGCTGTCGGAGCGCCAGCAGGAGCACAGGAGGATGCCATTGATGGAGAAGAGATCGTCGCCGGGATCGAGGGTTGCCATGGGTTCGTCGGGAGCGCCGAAGGAATCGTCGGAGCTTTCTAGGGGTTGTTGGGCTAAAAGTGGTGAAAGAAAGTGACGGCGTGAGTCGTTTCGGTGCATACGAGGCGTTATTTAAAGAGTTGTTTGTAACGGCCACAACAGACTCGCCCTAGGTTTTCTCCGTGGATAGGATTACACAAAAACCGCAACATTATCAATATCACGGACTTGGGGGGCATGTGTTAACGACCAAATTTGGTAAGCAAATCCCAGAGTTTGAAGCAAGCATTGGAGCTGAATCGAAGGAGTGCATGATATCGGAGACAGAGGCCGCATCGGCTGAGTCCGAATCGGCTAAGGAGCCAATCGGCTGAGTCCGAGACGAACAGGGCAACCAAGACAGCTGATTCCGATTGGGTGAACGGATGAGACTGATCCCGAAAGGAAAGCGTGAAGATAATCATTGGGATTGGTTTTCAAGTGCTTCAAAGATATTGCCATCTACAAATAACGTCCTACAACGGCAATTGTATCTTTAATTTAGAATATTTTGTATAGTTTCCTTCTGTATCATGGCAGGGGACCCTGTCCCAGGATATTGTTGTACTTTAAATAGTAGATAAAATAGAAGTCGTGTCCTACAAGGGCTTTGTTGTAACTGGGTATAAATACGGCCCGAAGGTTTGTAATTTAAGATATAATCGAATCAATCAATACATCTCGGTGCATCGCCAGCCTTTTTTCTCTTACTTGCAATCTCGACAAGTTCTTGCCTCACATTTTGCTGCATCGGGTTTCGATCTCCAAAGCAAGGTAAATCCTTGTTACAAGTGGTTTGTGCTCTCGGGGTTAGTGCTTTCATCATTATGATACTCTAATCTTGTTATTGCAATCTGCTTAATTTATCATATACACTATATAAGCTAGATCAATGCTTCGATCTGACCTACGATCGGTTAACATCTCTCCGAGGATGACAACCGATAGGGTTAGGTTTTGGGGTTGATTTGGGTTATATAGTGTATCTACCATCTTGAAAGGTTTTCATTGGTTTATCTAGATCTCAAGCTTTTTTTGTAGTTAATGCTGCATCAATTTGATCTATTAAGTCGCTCTTAGAATTATATAGATCTGTTTGGCATAATGACTGCTATTAGAGATGGTATCAGAGTTTCAGCCGATCTTACCTGTTTTAGCCACCTTATATGTTTTACTACTGTTAGATGTGTTAAAGCCGCCTTTTATATTAAGATCTTAGTCTAGTTAAATATACTAAGCCTGTCATCAATCTGTTAAGTCATCTTACCAGCCGATTGATCCTCGTTTAGTGTATTTAGCTTGGAATAATATCATAATATAAAAGTATCGGAGTACTAGCCGATTCACATTAGATCTACGAGATCGGCTAGGCTATAATCAAGCGAATGGCTAAGAATGTGGCTATGATCAAGAACAAGAAAGTTGCTTTGAAGGCCTCAATTGATCAAGCTTCATGTGAAGATGAGAGTGAGGATGAAGATATGGCCCTCATGGTGAGGAAAGTCAAGCAATACCTTCTTAGAGAAGGATTTGGCAAGAACAAAAGAAGTGAAGACTAAGGAAAAGCCCGTCAATCCAAGAGAGCTTGCTTCCAACGTGGTGAATATGGTCATTTCATCACCGAGTGCCCAAAGAACAATGAAGCCAAGTCGAAGATGGTCAAGAAGAAGGTTGGGCGAGCTCACATTGCAGAGGTGTGGTATTTCGGTGATGAGGCGGATCCCAAGAAAAAGGAAGAAGGTGATGGAGGAGTTGCCACCATTGCCATCAAGTCTAAATCACCCACCGAAGAGTGCCTCTTCTCCAACTTGAGTGACAACGACAAGGGCTACACCAACCCTTCTTGCTTCATGGCCCAAGGCCACAAGTGTAACACCCTGAAAATTGAAGAAATTAAAATCAGGAATTTAAAAATCGGAACTTACAAAAACTTTTGGTTTTGTTGCATCTCGTCGTGTTGTTGCTGAATTTGCCAATTTTGTTGTGTGTTATAAATAAAATAAAATTTATTTGAAAATTTGAATAAGTCAAAAAGGTTTAAAAATCCTAAAAGAAGGAAGAATTAAAAAAATGAATATTGGAAATAAAAAAGGTTATACAAATATAATTGGGGAAAATACAAGGTTTGATAATAATTTACTCCGGTCCAAGGTTTTATTTTTGAGAAAATATAAACCGATTCTTTAATTATAAATAGAGAAAGAAATAATAATAGTAATAGACAAAAGAATATATATACATGTAATAAGATTGGGCAAAGTTCAAAAGTACAAAGTTAAATTGAATTAATATTTGAGGGCCATATGATATTTAAAATTTTATAGGTGGAACCCAAAAGAAGTAAACAAAAATAAGAAAAGGACAAAATAACAATAAATAAATAAATAATAAATACAAAATTATAAGTAAAGAATGAAATTATAAAAATAATGTTGGGTAAGAATTTAAAATTTAAAATTTAATAAAATTATATGTGGGCCAAGTTATATTTTAGAATAGAGAAGGAACGAAGGAAAAAAATATAAATATAAAATATAAATACACATATATAAAAAAGGAAAAGGGAAAGAAAATCAGGAAAAAGAAAAAGGGTACTGTTCATTGATCGCCAAGTGTTCGACCGAGTACGGCCCCCTCGCGCGCATGCCGCGCCGTGCGCTGTGCGCACCGCCCATGCCGCGGCGCCATGTCACGCGCCCGCGCCGGACCCGCCCGAGCGCCGCCATGCGCCGCTCGCCGCACCCGGCCCCGCCGCCTCGTGCCCACGTGTCTCGCGCCGCAGCCGGCCCTCCCGGCGTCGCCAAGCGTCGCCCTCGCCGCCCCGAGAGTCGCCGCGTCGCCCGGACCCGTCTCCGCGCGTCGCCGCGTGTCGCCGCCGCGCATCCGCCGCGCGCCGCCCCCACTCCCCACGCCGCCGCCGCGCCCGGCGGTCCTCCCGTACCCGCGCCACCCCGCCCCTTCTTCTCCGCGCCGCGCCGCGCACCTATAAAAGGAGGTCGCGCCCCTCTCTGTGGAGATTATGGCAATCGGATATCCACATGGCAAGCTTATCCGACTGGAGATAGGGATAGGTTACGCCTGCCAATTATGTAAACCGGATATGACTTGGGTATTACGTTGCTGGTTAGATAAGGCAACGGCTCATAGTCACGATTTGGTAAGATTGAGGAAAACGACTTAGAGTAAGATAGGGTTTCTGATTTGTAAGCCCGCCTCCCAAGACTATATAAGGGGGGTAAGGGGCGTCCCTTGAGGGATATGTTTTTATGCTTTATCAGCTTTTAACTTTAGATCTTGAGATCAATAAACACTCGGCCGGATCGAATCCCCGAGACAGGAGTAGGGTTTTACCTCACGAGAGGGCCTGAACCTGTCTAAATCTTGTTTTCCACCTAACCCATCGAGCTTCGCGATCTTGAATGCACCCCCAATTTTCTATTGCCGAAACCAAGTTTCAAAAGTTGGCGCGCCAGGTAGGGGCCCGCGCGTCAAGACCTCTTCGACAATCTCGCCGGCAAGCGCGATGGGATCTTCTTCAGGCATCGACGACTTCGCCGGCAACGACTTCAACAAGCTTTCCGTCCCCGACTCGGATTCGGACAAGTCGGGAGGGGGAACCCGCTCGGCGCCGTTCGGGTTACCCAACAACGCCAAGATCTGCGACCGAATCCTGAGTTCCAAGATGTGGTCCATCCACTCTGAAGGAGAAACCCTCTCGACGTCGTTCGGATTACCAAACGCCGCTGAGATCTACTGCAAACTCCTCTCCCCCGAGTCAAGATCAACCCACTCGGAGGGATCCACGTCATCAAGCTACGACTCGGACTGGAACGATCCAGATCCGAGCAACCCAGGCTCAAGGGAAATCGTCGTCATCCTCCAACCGTTCAGGTCATGCTCATCCTCAGAGCTCGATGAATACCTTAGCTCTTCAGGCTTCGACGACCTCTACGGCATCCCCTCGGATGAAGCCAACGACTCCGACTACGACCAGGACTACGAGCCGAAGTGCTTCGATGTCCTCATGGCTGAGGTGGCCGAGACTGACTCAGCCATGGCCGGCAGGGTCACAGAGGAAGAACAAGCCAGGCTTGAGCAGGAGCACAAGCTGGCGAAAGATGAGAAGAGGCGCAAAGAGGAAGCCGACAGGAGAAAGGGGGACCTGAGGACGACTGGACGATCCGCTCGGGAGGCCATACTTCAGACACGAATCCACAACACCAACATCTTCCAGACACCTCAGCAGAACGCCGTTGCCGCTCTCACCCTTCTGGACACCGTAATCGAGACGGGACCCCCCGACGTGACGCCAATTTTGGACAAGATCAAGACCATCGTCGCGGCTACAGCCAATGGTTCTCCCTCCACCTCAGCACGAAGACCGACTGAGTCCGTGGCAGAAACGCCCGACAGAAGCCGACTCCAGCCGCTGAGGTCAACGGATTACAAGAGGCCCGAGCAAGACCGGACGGCCACTAGGTCAAGAGACCTTCGCCACGAGACCACGCGCAAGCATTAGAAGCAATCGGCCGACTCCCACGAGAAGCGGCACAGACGACCACCCGTCCACCACCGGGTCCGCCGCAGCAATAACTTCGACTATCGAAGCAGCCTGCCAAGGACCCTGCCGAGCGATCTGCGGGAAGTCCTTGACCGACACTATCAAGAACAAGATCAGCGCTCCCGCGAAGATCGAAGGGGCTCGCCCGATAGCAATGACGATGGAGTACCCGCTACCCCGACCCCGAGTCGTGGCTAACCGTGTACACCCTCGCCATCCGTGCGGCAGGAGGTGACAACAAGGCCATCGCCAATTACCTGCCCGTTGCCCTTGCTAACTCAGCCAGGAATTGGCTCACAAGCTTGCCAAGAGGCTCGATCGGCTCATGGAGCGAGTTAAGGGACCACTTCATCGCCAACTTCCAAGGCACTTTTGAAAGGCCTGGGACCCACTTCGACCTCTACAACGTCGTCCAGAAGCCGGATGAGCCATTGAAGGACTACATCCGACGCTTCTCCGAAAAGCGCAACAAGATCCCCAACATCACCGACGACATCATCATCGCCTCCTTCCAAAAGGGAGTCCGTGATGAACTGTTGATCGGAAAATTTGGGCGCAAACCACCGAAGACGGTGAAGCAGATGTTCGAGGCGGCGAACTCATACGCCAAGTCCAGCGACACGATCAAAGCGGCACGCCGAGACCGGCCTGACAGAAGGGACGACAAGCAGTCGGGAGGAAGCCGCCATCCTAAGAAGGATAATGGCAACAACAACCAGGGCCAGAAGGACCGCAAGCGTCGACCTGAGGACCTGGTTGCCGCGACGTCCAACTCCCAACGTTGTCCCCGAGTCGCGGCCTATGACGCCATCATGAACGCTCAGTGCACGCATCATCCCAACCACAAGCACGCGGCCAAGGATTGCTTCATTTACAAGCAATTCGCCGAGCAATATGCGGCACAACTCAACAAGAAGCCGACTAACGAAGCCAGTCTATCGGGCACCAAGAAGAACAACCCGGCAGGAAATGCGAAGCCCTTTCAAGACCCCGTGGGCGAGCTGAATCACATCTTCGGGGGGCCGCAAGCCTATGAATCCAAGAGAAAACAGAAGCTAACCGACCACAAGGTCAACGCGGCACAACCGAGGTCCCACAATACCTACGATGGTTGGAGGTGGCTATTACGTTCGACCTCTCGGATCACCTCGACCGAGTGGTTCACCCGGGGCGCTATCCACTGGTGCTAGAACCGGTGGTCCGGAACATCAAACTAAAGCGTGTACTCATTGATGGGGGCAGCGCCCTCAATATCCTGTTCGCTAAGACCTTGGACGAGATGCAAATCCCGAGAGCCGAACTGAAGGCAAGCTCAGCCCCCTTCCACGGAGTTATCCCGGGGCTGTCGTCCATGCCACTCGGGCACATCGCCCTTCCGGTCACCTTCGGAGTTCGCGAGAACTTCCGAACGAAGAACATCACTTTCGAGGTGGTTGACTTCGAGACGGCCTACCACGCGATCATTGGAAGGCCTGCACTCGCCAAGTTCATGGCGATACCGCACTATACCTACCTCTGCATGAAGATGACGGGACCAAATGGCGTCATCACTCTTCACAGCGACGTCAAACAAGCCTTCACTTGCGACAAGGAAAGCTGCAACATGGCCCAATCTCGCGAGAGATTGCGTAGCCAGGAGGAAATCCGATTGGCTCCATCAACTTATGCAGAGGGTGAAATCCCCGCAAAGAAGATAGCCAAGTTGGGTCAAGGCGACGCCAAAACGAAGAAGATCTCCCTTGATCCATCGGATCCTTCAAAAACCGCTGTAATCGGCGCTGAACTAGATCCTAAATAGGAAAGCGTGCTCGTCACCTTCCTCCAAAATAATAAAGATGTTTTTGCTTGGAAACCATCTGATATGCCTGGAATTCCTAGGGAGGTGATCGAGCACTCTTTACACGTCAAAGATGATGCAAAACCAATCAAACAACGATTGCGCAGGTTCGCTCAGGATCGAAAAGATGCCATCATGGAAGAACTCACAAAGCTCTCATCCGTCGGTTTTATCAAGGAAGTTCTGCATCCTGACTGGCTGGCTAACCCGGTTCTGGCCCGGAAGAAGACAGGGCAATGGCGCATGTGCGTTGACTACACCGACCTCAACAAGGCCTGCCCCAAAGATCCATTCGGATTGCCTCACATCGACCAAGTCGTAGACTCAACGGCCGGCTGCCAGCTCCTAAGTTTTTTGGATTGTTACTCGGGCTACCACCAAATCAGCTTGAAGGAATCCGACTGCCTGAAAACATCATTCATCACGCTGTTTGGGGCCTATTGCTACGATTACTGCTGACAAGGCACGAGACTTCATCCTCAACATTGTGCATCGGTTTGGCGTCCCAAACAGAATAATAACCGACAATAGGACTCAATTCACTGGAGGCATCTTTAAGGAATTTTGCGAAGACTTCGGAATCAAAGTCTGCTACGCATCGGTTGCACATCCCAAAAGCAATGGACAAGTTGAGCGGGCCAACGACATGGTTCTTCAAGGCATCAAGGCCCGAGTGTTTGACCGACTAAAACCTTATGCTGGCAAATGGGTCCAAGAGCTCCCCTCGGTTCTATGGTCCCTACGGACTACACCCAGTCGGGCTACCGGCCAAACTCCTTTCTTTTTGGTCTATGGCGCAGAAGCTATGTTGCCAAACGAGATGGAGTACGAATCTCTCCGAGTCCGCAGCTTTAACGATGAACGCTGTGATCAAGACCGAGTGGATGACCTCTCCCGACTGGAAGAGGTCCGTGAGGCAGCCCTGATCCAGTCGGCAAGATATCTCCAAGGACTCAGACGATACCACAGTCGCAACGTTCGAGCACTAGCTTTTATTGTTGGCGATTTGGTTCTACGCAAGATTCAGACCACCAAGGACCGTCATAAATTATCTCCATTATGGGAAGGACCATATGTAATTGCTGAGGTGACTCGGCCAGGAGCATATCGACTAAAGCGTGAAGACGGATCCATGGTGGAAAATTCCTGAAACATCGAGCATCTTCGACGATACTATGCTTAAATTGTCTTAAGTTTCATGCTCTTCTTGACTGCCAACCTCAAGCAAGATGACTTCTTGAGTTAGCAGTCGGGGGCTGTACATATGTCAATAAAGCATGGTTTTCTTCAGCAACTTATGCATATTTGGTTTATCATTGTTTAATGTTCCTTGATTCGAGTTCAACGTATAAGGACTGAGAATTTTTTGATGACCTAATCAAGCTTAGGCTTGGTGATAGTCGGACGAAAATTACTTAAGAAATTTTACATAAAAACTCGGATCAAGGCATTAACATAAATAAGCTGAATATTTACAAGGCACATTAGAAAGTTGCATACAATGTTCACAAGGAAATCAAGATCGAAAGTGGTTCACTACATCGGTGGCCACTTTCTTGGCGGACTCCTGCGCTTCAGTAATCAACTCCAGGGCCCGCTCATCTGAAGTACCATCGGTGAAGCCCACCCCGACTGAATCAACGTCCACTCGTGTCACATCCTGAGTTTTTCCCTAATTCATTTAAATAATTTACCCGGAAATAATCGGAATTTCTGAAATTAACTGAATCAACCTATAATTTTAAAATGCAATTAATAAATGGAAACGACATGATAGGATTTTTCTGGATTCTTCATGTCAAAATACGCTAATGGGATTTTTACTGGAATTTTTAGAGCACTCTAAGTATTTTTAATCAATTAAATAAGAAAAACCGGAATTTAATTAAGTCCCTTTCCCTTTTCTTTTTCCTTTCTTTTTCTTTTTCTCCTTTTCCGTACGCCGTACGGCCTCCCTTTTCCCGCCGGCGCCTAACGGCCGTCGGCCGCCTCCCGCGCGCGCTCCTCCGGACGTGGGCCGAAGCCCACGGTCCCGCCGCGTCGCGCAAGTCCGGATCGCGTCCCTCGCGCGCGGCCACCGAGTGGGCCCCACTGTCGGGCCGCCTTCCCGCGCCGCGCCCGCGCAGCCGCCGCCGCGCCATAGCCGCGCCGCCCGCTTGTTTGCCCGGGCCGTTTCCGCCTCTCTCTCGCCGCGTGGGCCCACGCCGGCTCCGCCCGCGCCGCCGCACCCGTGCCGCACTTCTCGCGCACCGCAACGGCCGCCGCCGCCCGAAACGGCCGCCGTTTTTCTCTCTCTCTCCGAGTCCGAGTTTTCCGGCGATCTTATCCCCATCGCTTTCGTGCCCGTTTCGGTCTCCCTCTCCCCTATAAAATCCCCGAGCTCCGCCTCGTGTCCCCTTTGATCGCCGAAGTTTTTAGCCCGTGTCGCCGCCGTTCTCCGTCGCTTCCTCCGCCGGTGAGCTCGCCGCCGTCCTCGGGTTTTATTTTGTTTCGTTTGCGTTTTCCTTTCGCGCGCCCCGCCGCCGCCCGGTAGTCGCGCCGGTCCGCCGCCGTCCGTCGGGTCGCCGCCGCCACCCGCCGCCGCTCGAATGGTCATCGCCGCACGGCCGCCGCCGCCGCCGCACCCTAACCCTAACCCTAGCGTCGCCCCGTGCCGTCCGATCGTGATGGATTTGAGCCGTCCGATCGTCACCATCCGCCGCCTGATCACGCCACGTCGCCGCCAATCCGACCGCCGGATTGCGCCACGTGGCGGCAATCCGCCGCCGCCCGTCGCCCGCACGCTGCAGCTGCGGCGCCGACGCTGCCCTAGGGCCGACGCCGGCCGCCGACGTCATGCTGACGTCAGCCCCGTGCCGCGAGGGTGACGTCACCAGGGACTTAATTGCGCAATAAATAATTTAATCTTTTCTGTTTAGTTTAAAAATCGCAATTAAACTTCTAAAATTCATATCTTTTGAATCCGAGCTCCGTTTCGCCCATTCAAATTTCATTAAATCCAGAAAAATGTCAAGAATCCATTAAAAATACTTTTCAGTGCTGTTTCAGTAGACTTTTAGGGTGTTTGTTGAGTGCTTTGTTTGTCGTGTAGATTCCGAGTTTTCCGCGAGCCCGTTCTTTTCGAAGTAGTCGCCGAGGTTCCTCAATCTCCAGAGCAAGGCAAGTCATACCTTACATTGACCATATTGTACCTATTTCATGTAAATATCTCTTTACTTTCAAATACCGCATATGTTTTAGAATGTCATTTTATGGGATGATTATACCTATTGTACTCAACCATAGGATTGTTTACCTTATACCATTGATAACTTGGGGTTCAATATGACTAGATGTTAGCTTAGGGTTGCTTAACTATGCTTAGCGCAACTAGCTCACTTAAGGGGATCACACTAATCAAGTTTAATTCTAAAGTGGATCTTCCGATGATATTAAGATATGACTTTGGTTTTTAATGATATTGAATTATGAAAAGGGTGGGTCGTGAGCACATGGTTGGTCTTTGGTTAGCGTGCTCATGACGATTAAGGACCGGTTCTCGGAAACCCCGGAAGAAAGGCCGTGCATACCACAAGCCGCATGGGTAATGGCTGGGCCCGTAGCATAGCCGTCTCTAGTTAACGTATCCCGAGAGGGTGAGCGTGATGGAGTTGGGTCGGCCCGGTTTTAAGGGTTGATCAGCTTCGGATTCACCGCGGCACTAGAGGGGGCTGCCCATTGCCCGGTGGGAATGGGGGCGAAACCTTGGTGTGGTACGATTGATTAGAGGGGGTTGTGTGAAGGGTCCCGTCACAATTCCTTTCCGGGCACCGTGGTGGTGCACCGGCGCACGGTAATGTGTTGTGGGATTGTGTCTTGTGGGTACAGATTGTACACCTCGATCGAGTAAAAACTATTCGAATAGCCGTGCCCACGGTTACGGGCGATCGTCCGATTCACCTTGATTAGTCTCATTTTATTCGAATGAAATGTTGGATTATGACTAGTGCGGGTGGATGGATGGGCCTGTTGCAACGTGGTGAGCGTTGGACGGTGTTTATTTAATACCGCTTAAATGTTACTACTTGTTTTACTTGTCTTCAAATATTAATATCATATTCTTAAACGCTGTTTATGCAAATTGAGCCCTTGACCTTTCCTTGTTATTTATCTTGCATCATGTCCCCTTTTCCGGTGTGACTTGTTGAGTACGGTGGTTGTACTCGGTCTTGCTTCTTTTCCCCCTTCGGTGCGAGGTCGAGGTCGTGGTCTCCGAGGAGGTGTAGGCTTGTTCTCGTCAAGGTTTAGCCGTGGAGTTGGTGTTCCGCTTCGCTCGTGTCGAGTTTAGCTTAAGTCGCTTTATTTTCTTTTCCGCTGCATTTATGTAACTCTTTTGATATTGTTTCTAAGACGAGGATTCTATTATCAATAACGTCGATTTGTGTACCTCGGTGATTCCGGACGAGGATGTAATGCACAAATTAGCTCAGAAATTCGGTGTGAATTTCGGGCGTGACAAGTTGGTATCGAGCCTTCCCGTGACCGTAGGACAAGCCAACCGGAAACCTTAAGAGCCCTCTAATTCTTTTCATATGCATATGTTTTGAAAGAAAAAGGGGTGTTTTGAAAAGTGGAGTCGGTCTAGGGTTTAGGAATTGTGAAAATGGGATGTGGTCGTGGGTTTTGAGCATGTTTTGATTTTTTTCCCACTCCTTTGTTTCTATAGATGGCAGGTTCCCCAACGCCTTGCGGAAAAGGGATGACAGGTTTCGTGGCGTAGCCGGCACGTATGGCCCTTGCAGGTTGGATATCCTGAAGCACCGGAGTATACGACGGTTGCGCCCTCGATGGCGAGTTGCCATACCGTGTTCGGTTGGAGGTTCACGGGTTTGTGGGAACGTGTCTTCCCAACATGGAGGTCACGGCTTCCGGAGGCACGTCAAATCACGCTTGTCAAGAAGCCGCCTACCGATGTTGGCCAGGATGAGGGAGCTGCATGATGCCGACCTTCGCACCTCCTCCTACCGCTACCATCCCCGTCGAGGTAGTTCCTCGGAGGTCGGTGCATTCAAGTCTACGGCAGAGGAGAATGACTCTACCTTCGGTCACATGTGCACTGTGCTCAAAGGACTGGATCGGATGCACTCGACCTACACAAGGCGACCAAGGAGCCGAATGACAAGAAGCTGCTGAGGATCGCACGACTGCAGGACGAAGTGGTTCGTCTGAAGAAGGAGGTAGCTGAGTTGAAGGGACTCCCGCCACCAGTTGGGGTCAGGCTCCGCACTACGCCTCGGAAGACCACCACCGCGCCTGTCCATATCCAGCTAGCCCCTCGGATTCCCCCGCCTTCTCCAGCTCCACCCGCTCCGGTTCCGGCGCCGGTTCCAGTTCCTCCTGCTGCGAGTTCGCCCTCACCTTTGCCCGGCTTCGGCAAATCCAGGCGGAGGTGGCGTAATGGTTGGATCTCCGTCTCCGGCGACTCAAGCTCGAGAATTCGGTGAAGACATGGACTCGAAGAGACTCAAGATTCCTCGGAGGGAAGAGGCGGGATCGGTTGGGCTACGGCAACCGATTCGAAGATTCCAAGTCGAGGTGACGCCGAGGACTCCGGAGCCGTTCGGAAGAATGGGGATCTTCGAAGGAAGCGCCGACTCTTCGTCCCGTGGATCGTTCTAGTTGCCCTCCTTAGTTTTACCGTTTTTCTTAGTTTGTCTTCTTGGTAGTTCTTTGTGTGATAGGGCGTGTGTGTGGGATAGGCGCGATCGATATCAAGTGTGATATGACCGACCAATTAAGGATGTTTGGTGCTTTTCCTTGTTTTTAGTCAAGATCGAACAATGCATTTGAATTCAAATAATAAAGATTAGTGCTAAGTCTGCTCTGTTTTTCTTCTTTTCTCTCTCTCGGTCGGTCGTCTCCTTCGGATGGTGAACACCGGGACCGCGGGGCGAACAGCAACAATGGGCGATCGGTGCCGACAACCACGAGGCTCACGACGCCAATGGCAATGCTCCTCCACCGCCACCCGAGAATCCCACCATTGCTCAAGTGCTCGCTTCACACACGAGATGATGGCTGCAATGATGCAGCAAATGCAACAACAACACCACCAGGATGCAACGGCGAGATGCTGCAACAAATGCGGCAACGGCGAGAACAATCGCTTGCCGCCCCACCACCCAAGCCGCGAATTCCTTCGTGTCCGACCGCCGACCTTCTCCAAGCACCACTAATCCCATGGAGGCTAATGATTGGCTTCATGCCATAGAGAAGAAGTTGGATCTACTGCGGTGCACGGATCAAGAGAAGGTCTCGTTTGCCACCCATCGATTCGGTCCCCTTGCTGGTGGGACAATTATTTGGTTACCGCCGGCGGAGCAGTGATTACAGGGAAGAGTTTTGTCGCAGTTTCAGGACCGCACATATTCCAAGGGAATAGTTGCACGTAAAAAACGTGAGTTCCGTTCTCTTGAGCAGGGTAACGGATCGCTTCGAGTATCTCGCACGAGTTCAATCGTCTTGCCCGTTATGCCCCGGAAGATGTGCGCACCGATGCGAAAGGCGGGAAAAGTTTTTGGCTGGTTTGGATGATGAACTCACGGACAAGCTTATCTCCGGAGAGTATGCTAACTTTGAGAAGCTGGTCGACAAGGCCATTCGACAGAAGATCGGCGCAACAAGATGATCAAGAAGAGAAAAGCATTCCGGACACGACCTCCTCAACAGCGGGAAATCAGCGAGGCCGCGTTTCATGCCTGGGAGTCGAGTGGACCTACCACCATGATTGTTCGTCGGCATCGACCTTATCACCCGGGAATTTCCAAGCGCGTAGTGGCAATGGTCGGCAACGGCGTACTCCGGCCCCGCGCCCTCCACAGCGCCATCCCAAGCAATCCACGCCACCACCTCCAAGGAAGGACTCGGGAGGAAAGCCGGGAGTCTGTTTCAACTGTGGTGACCCGGGGCATTTTGCGACAAGTGTCCGGCCAAGACGCGCGGGCCAAGGTTCATCCAGGCTCGAGTCAATCATGCGTCCGCCGAGGAAGCACGCACCGCTCCCGAAGTTATACGGGTATGTTTCTGTAAACTATACTCCCGCCACAGTATTATTTGATTCGGCGCTACACATTCATTTATCTCAAAGCAATTTGTTGGGGCACATGGGTTGTCGGTAGTGGGACTTAAGATACCTATGAGGGTTCAAACCCCGGAAATCATTTGGAGACCACTCGATTGTCCCTCGAGCCATAGAAATCCAGGATCTATGTTTCTAGCCAACCTTATCCTCCTTCGTCCAAAGGCATAGAAGTCATTCTTGGGATGGATTGGTTGTCCGACATAAGGGAGTAATTGACTGCGCTAGTCGCACCATTACTCTAATTAATACGAAAGGAGAAAGAGTTGTTTTTCGTTCTCCCATGCAGTCAAGTCCATAGCGAGTTTGAATCATGTTACCACCGGGAATCGTCCGAAATGGCGGCCAAGACCCCGTGAAGTTAGAGGATATCCCCATCGTCGAGAAATACCCAAGTTTTTCCCGAGGATTTAACTCGGATGCCGCCAAAAGGGAAATTGAATTCCGGATTGACCTAGTACCGGACCGCCCCAATACACAAGAGGCCATATAGGATGGGAGCCAACGAGTTGGTGAAGTAAAGAAGCAAGTGGGTGAACAGTTGCAAAAGGGTATATTCGCCGAGCACGTCGCCTTGGGGTGCTCCGGTGATTTTTGTGGAAAAGAAAGACAAGACCAAGAGAATGTGTGTGGATTATCGAGCCCTCAATGAGGTTACTATCAAGAACAAGTATCCCCTACCACGGATTGATGACTTATTCGATCAACTCAAAGGGGCCAAGGTATTTTCCAAGATAGATCTGCGATCGGGCTATCATCAGTTGAGGATTCGGGAAGAGGACATTCCCAAGACCGCCTTCACCACCAGGTATGGACTGTATGAGTGTACGGTCATGTCTTTTGGTTTAACCAATGCACCGGCTTTCTTTATGAATCGATGAACAAGGTGTTTATGGAGTTCTTGGATAAATTCGTGGTGGTGTTCATTGACGACATTTTGGTCTACTCTAAGTCAGAGGAGGATCATGAGCAACATCTTCGGACAGTACTCGAGAAGTTGAGAGACCATCAACTCTACGCCAAGTTTAGCAAGTGTGCTTTCTGGTTAAAGGAGGTACAGTTCCTCGGCCACATTGTGAATGCCCAAGGAGTAGCCGTGGATCCGGCAAATGTGGAATCCGTTACTAAGTGGACCCCGCCTAAGACGGTCACGCGGATCCGAAGTTTCCTTGGACTTGCGGGTTACTACCGCCGCTTCATTGAGAACTTCTCCAAAATCGCCAAGCCAATGACTCAACCGTTGAAGAAAGATGAGAAGTTTAAATGGTCGGCGAATGCAATAGGAGTTTTGAAGAGCTCAAGAGGAAGTTGGTGTCGCACCGGTGTTGATACTTGCCCACCCAAGAAAGGACTTCCAAGTTTATTGTGACGCATCTCGCCAAGGGTTGGGATGTGTGTTGATGCAAGAAGGCAAAGTGGTCGCATATGCATCTCGACAATTGCGCCCACATGAAAACAACTACCCCACTCATGATCCGGAGTTATCCGCAGTGGTTCATGCATTGAAGATCGGCGACACTACCTAAATGGTAATCGTTGTGAAGTGTATACGGATCACAAAAGTCTTAAGTACATTTTCACCCAACTGATTTAAACCTCCCAGAGAAGATGGTTGGAACCGATCAAAGATTATGACTTAGGGATCCATTACCATCCCGGCAAAGCTAATGTGGTTGCGGATGCACTAAGTCGAAAGAGTTACGCACCACCACCTCGGTGTCGAAGGAATGTGTGACCAGTTGCGGCGAGGAATTCGAGAATTTAAATCTACGAGTGGTGAATTTTGGTTTTGTGGCTGCTCCGGAAGCCCAACCCACTCTCATTGATCAAATTCGGGCTGCTCGGGCGTCGATCCCGAAATGGCCGAACTCAAGAAGAACATGAGAGTCGGAAAAGCTCGTGGTTTTTCGGAAGACGAACATGGCACAATCTGGATGGGAAAGAGGTGTGTGTGCCGAAGATAAGGATTTGAAAAGGCGATCCTTACGGAGGTTCACCAAACTCAATACTCAATTCACCCGGCGGTACAAAGATGTATCAAGACCTTAAAGAAAAGTTTTGGTGGGTCGGCATGAGGAGGGAGATAGCCGAGTTTGTTGCACTTTGTGATGTTTGTCGGCGAGTGAAGGCGAACATCAACGGCCCGCCGGATGTTGCAACCCCTTCGATTCCAGTGGAAATGGGAAGAAATTGGAATGGATTTCATCACGGGCTTACCCCGCACAACGTCGGACATGACTCGATTTGGGTCGTGGTGGACCGACTCACCAAGGTGGCCCACTTCGTACCGGTACATACTACCTACTCGGGGAAGAAGTTGGCGAGCTTTATCTCGCAAGGATCATGTGTTTGCATGGCGTGCCTAAGAAGATCGTGTCCGATAGGGAAGTCGGTTTACTTCCAAGTTACGGAAGAAGTTGCAAGAAGAACTCGGTACCGTTTGAATTTCAGCACGGCCTATCATCCGCAAACGGCCAAACCGAGAGAGTGAATCAGATTTTGGAAGATATGCTTGAGAGCATGCGCGCTCGATTTTGGAAAAGCATGGGACAAGAGCTTGCCCTATGCAGAATTCTCTTACAACAACGGTTACCGAGCCGCATTCAAATGGCACCGTATGAAGCACTGTATGGACGGAAATGCCGCACACCCCTATTCAGGGATCGAGACGGGTGAGCGCCGGTTGTTTGGCACGGAAGTAATCAGCGAAGCGAGAGAAAAGGTCCGAGTGATTCGGGAAAGGTTGAAGACTGCGCGATCCCGACGGAAGAGCTATGCCGATAATCGTCGAAGAGATCTCGCTTTTGAAGCGGGAGATTTTGTGTATCTTCGCGTTACACCACTCCGGGAGTACACCGTTTCCAAACCAAAGGTAAGTTGGCACCACGTTTCGTGGGACCATACAGGATTCGGGAACGTCGAGGAGAAGTGGCCTATCACCGGAGCTTCCTCCAACATGACCGGTATTCACGACGTGTTTCATGTGTCCCAGTGAAGAAGTGTTTAAGGGTGCCGAAGAGCGGGCGAGTCCGGACCATCGAAATCCAAGAGGACTTAACCTATGTAGAGAGACCATCACGTATTCTTGAGGTCGGTGAGAGAAGGACTCGGAACAAGGTTATTAGGTTTTGCAAAGTTCAATGGACTCATCACTCTGAGGAAGAAGCTACTTGGGAACGAGAAGATGAGCTAAAGGCCGCGCACCCGCACCTCTTCGCGGTACCTCCGAATCTCGGGGTCGAGATTCCGTTTAAGGGGGTAGGTTGTCACATCCCGAGTTTTTCCCTAATTCATTTAAATAATTTACCGGAAATAATCGGAATTTAAATTAACACGGAATCAACCTATAATTTTAAAATGCAATTAATAAATGGAAACGACATGATAGGATTTTTCTCGGATTCTTCATGTCAAAATACGCTAACAGGATTTTTACTGGAATTTTTAGAGCACTCTAAGTATTTTTAATCAATTAAATAAGAAAAACCGGAATTTAATTAAGTCCCTTTCCCTTTTCTTTTTCCTTTCTTTTTCTTTTTCTCCTTTTCCGTACGCCGTGCAGGCCTCCCTTTTCCCGCCCGGCGCCTAACGGGCCGTCGGCCCGCCTCCCCGCCGCGCGCGCTCCTCCCGCCCGACGTGGGCCGAAGCCCACGGTCCCGCCGCGTCGCGCAAGTCCGGATCGCGTCCTCGCGCCGCGGGCCACCGGCAGTGGGCCCCACTGTCGGGCCGCCTTCCCGCGCCGCCGCCGCGCCGCCGCCGCCGCGCGCATAGCCGCGCCGCCCGCTGTTTGCCCGGCCGTTTCCGCTCTCTCTCGCCGCGTGGGCCCCACGCGGGCTCCGCCCGCGCCGCCGCACCCGTGCCGCACTTCTCGCGCACCGCACGCCGCCGCCGCCCGAAACGGCCGCCGTTTTCCTCTCTCTCTCTCCGAGTCCGAGTTTTCCGGCGATCTTATCCCCATCGTTTCGTGCCCGTTTCGGTCTCCTCTCCCCTATAAAATCCCCGAGCTCCGCCTCGTGTCCCTTTGATCGCGAAGTTTTTAGCCCGTGTCGCCGCCGTTCTCCGTCGCTTCCTCCGCCGGTGAGCTCGCCGCCGTCCTCGGGTTTTATTTTGTTTCGTTTGCGTTTTCCTTTCGCGCGCCCGCCGTCGCCGGTAGTCGCCGCCGGTCGCCGCCGTCCGTCGGGTCGTCGCGCGCCACCCGCCGCCGCTCGAATGGTCATCGCCGGCACGGTCGCCGCCGCCGCCGCCGCACCCTAACCCTAACCCTAGCGTCGTCCCGTGCCGTCCGATCGTGATGGATTTGAGCCGTCCGATCGTCACCATCCGGCCGCCGATCACGCCACGTCGCCGCCAATCACCGCCGGATTGCGCCACGTGGCGGCAATCCGCCGCCGCCCGCCCGCACGCTGCAGGCCGTCGGCGCGTCGCCCTAGGGCGACGCCCGGCCGACGTCATGCGACGTCAGCCCGTGCCGCGCGAGGGTGACGTCACCAGGGACTTAATTGCGCAATAAATAATTTAATCTTTTCTTTTAGTTTAAAAATCGCAATTAAACTTCTAAAATTCATATCTTTTGAATCCGAGCTCCGTTTTCGCCCATTCAAATTTCATTAAATCCAGAAAAATGTCAAGAATCCATTAAAAATACTTTTCAGTGCTGTTTCAGTAGACTTTTTAGGGTGTTTGTTGAGTGCTTTGTTTGTCGTGTAGATTCCGAGTTTTCCGGCGAGCCCGTTCTTTTCAAGTAGTCGCCGAGGTTCCTCAATCTCCGAGCAAGGCAAGTCATACCTTACATTGACCATATTGTACCTATTTCATGTAAATATCTCTTTACTTTCAAATACGCATATGTTTTAGAATGTCATTTTATGGGATGATTATACCTATTGTACTCAACCATAGGATTGTTTACCTTATACCATTGATAACTTGGGGTTCAATATGACTAGATGTTAGCTTAGGGTTGCTTAACTATGCTTAGCGCAACTAGCTCACTTAAGGGGATCACACTAATCAAGTTTAATTCTAAAGTGGATCTTCCGATGATATTAAGATATGACTTTGGTTTTTAATGATATTGAATTATGAAAAGGGTGGGTCGTGAGCACATGGTTGGTCTTTGGTTAGCGTGCTCATGACGATTAAGGACCGGTTCTCGGAAACCCCGGAAGAAAGGCCGTGCATACCACAAGCCGGCATGGGTAATGGTGGGCCGTAGCATAGCCGTCTCTAGTTAACGTATCCCGAGAGGGTGAGCGTGATGGAGTTGGGTCGGCCCGGTTTTAAGGGTTGATCAGCTTCGGATTCACCGCGGCACTAGAGGGCTGCCCATTGCCGTGGGAATGGGGGCGAAACCTTGGTGTGGTACGATTGATTAGAGGGGTTGTGTGAAGGGTCCGTCACAATTCCTTTCCGGGGCACCGTGGTGGTGCACCGGCGCACGGTAATGTGTTGTGGGATTGTGTCTTGTGGGTACAGCTTGTACACCTCGATCGAGTAAAAACTATTCGAATAGCCGTGCCCACGGTTACGGGCGATCGTCCGATTCACCTTGATTAGTCTCATTTTATTCGAATGAAATGTTGGATTATGACTAGTGCGGTGGATGGATGGGCTGTTGCAACGTGGTGAGCGTTGGACAGTGTTTATTTAATCTTGCTTAAATGTTACTCTTGTTTTCTTGTCTTCAAATATTAATATCATATTCGCAAACGCTGTTTATGCAAATTGAGCCCTTGACCTTTCCTTGTTATTTATCTTGCATCATGTCCCCTTTTCCGGTGTGACTTGTTGAGTACGGTGGTTGTACTCAGTCTTGCTTCTTTTTCCCCCTTCAGTGCCAGAGGTCGAGGTCGTGGTCTCCGAGGAGGTGTAGGCTTGTTCTCGTCAAGGTTTAGCTGTGGAGTTGGTGTTCCGCTTCGCTCGTGTCAGAGTTTAGCTTAAGTCGGTTTTATTTTCTTTTCCGCTGCATTTATGTAACTCTTTTGATATTGTTTCTAAGACGAGGATTACTGTATTATCAATAACGTCGATTTGTGTACCTCGGCTGATTCCGGACGAGGATGTAATGCACAAATTAGCTGCAGAAATTCTGGTGTGAATTTCTGGGCGTGACAACTCGGGGGTAGAGCGACTTGGTCTGTGCAAGGGCGAAGCCCGCTCCCATGATGGCTGCCTCGAAAATGTTGGCCAAATATTGATCAGGGGCTCGCCTAAGCTTATCAAAGACCTCGACGGTGTCCAACGAGCTGGCCCCGAGTCCATTATGGAACAGCGACAACGGGATCGACGTCGCCGCGTTAGCAACATCTTCCCTAACGCTTTTGGCTTTTTTGACCCTCTCAACAAAAACATCATCGAGCGCGGGTCTTGATCTTGTAAGCTGCCAAAGATAAACGATCACACAAAGCACTCAAAAATGAAGCAACACAAAGAATGTTGTTTTGAAAGAGCTCACCTTCAAATTCACTCTCCAACTCCGCTCTGCTGGCGTCAGCTTTGTCCAGCCGGGCTTGGAGTGAGTGGACCTCCGACGAATTCCCTGCAACAAGAAAAGTTGTTAACAACCAAGACCAAAGCAGACTGCAATTAGAGGCACAAAAAGACTAAGGAGATCGAGCTTACTCCCGACTGAACCCCGGAGATCGAGGTTCTCCTCCCGGAGTGCGGCTATTTCCCTCCTCAGAGCTGCTTCTCTCAATGCGGCTTCCTCTCGAGTGGCCTTTAGCTCTGCTGGATGTTCTCCGGGAGTTTAAGTGCGGGACCAACTTCTCGAGCGCATCGGATTTGGCCATCGACCGGCAATACACCCTCTACACACAATTTCGAAGATTGATCGGCGAAAAGCGATTACAAAGCTACAACGAAAAGGAGCGAACTTACGTTTAGCGGCCGAGTGCCGTTGTCGCGTCTACAAGCATATCTCTTTCCTCGCTCTCCATTTGCTTATTCGGGATGATGCCCCGCCTCGGCGTTCGGAATCGCGCCACTTGATCTTGATTGGAGGGACCCAGGTCTCAGAAGACTGCAACCTAGGGATCTCCTCTACCTTGGCTGGTTGATTCAGAAAGAGCGAATGAAGATGCGGGAAAAATGAACTGGAGATTAAAAAGCTAGAGATTGATTCAAGACTTACCGTTTCGGTGGGTGAATCCTTAACCGGTGCTTCCCTTTTCCCTTCTTGGCTCTTGCCCGACCGGTCTTGATCGGGGCCCTTTGAGTAACGGCCGGGGCTCTTACGTGGTCGGCGGTTTCCGGTCGGGTGCCCGGCGCGGTCGGGGCTCTTCCTTGGGACATCCTCACTGAGAGGTGAGGGCCTTCCACTCGGAGCGCTCCCACTCAGGAGAGGGCTCTGGGGTCTTGGCTCCGCAGGCTTTGATGCCTCAGTTGCTGCGGTTGGTGTAGGGCCCTCACTTTTCCCAGTGGGATCAATGTTTTGAGGCCTCCTGCAAGGAGAAAGACAGAAGCAATCGGGATGAAGACGGAGAAATCTTCAACAAAGAGCACAGTTTCAGCCGTGAGACATACCTGGTTGATCGGCGGATCTTGGGCGCCATTTTTGGTGACGGCCTTGAAGGAGTCGTTTCAGCTTGAGGGGCCGGGACATCGTCGTCCGAGTCATCAATGACTAGCCTCCTCTTACTCGCTCGCTTGCTGATGTCTTCGCTCGGGGCAGCCCTCTTGCCAATCGGATCGCTTTGGATCTTCACGCCACCAGCTGGTTCTTTGGCGAGCTGGGCCGGCACATCGTCATGATGAATTTTATACGGCTTTGAGATAATGGAGGCATTTCCTACAAGAAAGATTCTTTGAACACTAAGAAGTGTGATTTCAAGCTTGAAAGGCAATAAAAGAGTCAAGTCAACTTACCGAAGGAGGAGGGCGATATAGGCTGTACGGGAGAATCGACAGCATGAGGCTACGCTCGACTGCAATCCCAGTCGAGAAAATCTTGTATATACGGATCTTCAAAATCTCGAAGCTGATGGAGTCGCGGTCTTCCCGATTGGGGTCCCTCTCGCCCTTGTACTCGAAGGCAGGCTTGGACCTCTCCTTGATCGGGGCCAGTCGGTTTCTGATGAAATGTCGAGTGATCTGTTCGTCCCGAAGACCTTTCTGCTTCATCTCCAAGATCTTCGCCAGCAGCTTGTTGGCTTCGTCCCAGTCTTGAGCCACTGGTACGGTGCTCCAGTTGGGTCTAGGCATAGGGGAAAGGCCAACGAAGTTTGGCAGACTGGGTTCAAGGTTGGCAATATAGAACCAGTTTGCATGCCAGCCCTTGTTAGAAGATTTCAAGGGAAGAGAAAAGTAGTCTCGGCGAAGGGATCCGCGGAGCGAAAGTCGGCCCCACCGACGACGGGGCTCATCCTTGTTTGGATGTGGCTTGAGATAGAACATGTGTCGGAAGAGTTGGAAGTGGGGAAGGATGCCAAGAAAGGCTTCGCAGACATGAATGAAGAGAGCAATGTGGAGCATAGAGTTGGGGTTCAGATGGTAAAGCTGAAGGCCATAATACTCAAGAAGACCCCTAAAGAACTCAGAGGTGGGGAGGCCGAAGCCACAATAGAAGAAAGAGGTAAAGACAACGAGCTCACCGGTGTTCGGAGTGGGAAACTTCTCACCGGCCGCTGGGCGCCAGCCAACGATCTCCTTGGGAGGGAGAACTCTTTGCTTCATCATCTCCTTAAGAGTGGACTCCTTGACGTCTGAAGTCGCCCATTGGTCGAAGGGGATCTTTTTCTCTCCCGCCATGGATGTGGTTTTGGGGGAGTGGATCTGGCTCGGAGGATGGGGATTTAGGATGGGGATCTGTGGAGATGGATGCGGAAGCTAGCTTGTGGAGAAGTGCGAGCTCCTGGATCGGTGGATTGGGAGCGTGCGCGAGCCTAGGGTTTTCCGCTGCAAGCTGGTGAACAGTGTTGCGAGTGGGGAATTTTTTCTGGGAAGACGAAGTGGCGGGGATGACCTTGAGGCTTTGTAAGAGATTTGAGGGTTGCGCTAGGTTTCCTCACGATTGGGCCGAGCCCATGAGAAACTTGTGGCCCAGCTAAGGTGTGGCCTGACGCGTGTCCTTAGGGACTTAAGTGGATGAACTTAAGCAGATTTGCTTTGGCAATATGCACGTGTCCGAGTGCCCCATACCTTTGGAAATCCTTTCATGCCGCGGTTTGCACAACTTCATGAGAAGTTGGCACGATGCAATTTGAAAGGTGAGAAACAGTGAAGCTTTTCTTGGTTGCCTTGATGACAGGAACTGTTTGGTTTTTAAGCATTTTATTAAATGATTATATCAATGCTATTTTTCCACCTTGGTGAAGATCTTTTTAGATTAAGACCAATATTATGGTAAGAACTATTTAATATTTTGGTCATGCTTTTCAAATGACTGAAAAACTTGTTTACCCATGAGGGATGATTAAAATATTTGTTTTGAGATGACTTGGGCATATCAACTCGGATAAACATGAGCTTACCGAGTGCTTTTTTGTGTGGGTTGATTGAACTATTTGTTCCGAGATGACTCGGGCAGATTCGCTCGGATGAGCAAGAGCTTGCCGAGTGATGAGATTTTTTATGGTTGCTTTAGCATGAGCTAAGCATTTATATGAGAATGATTTTTTATAGTTCTTGATTATATGTTTAGTCTGATTTTCACTAACCACATAGTTGGGGGCTACACCTAATTAGGTGCATTAGGAGATGCACCTAGATATTTATTTTTGAGAATTTTTTGGATGTTTTTCAGTCCTTCACAGTCTTTAGAGCTACTCGGGAGATTCAAGCAGAGGTGATGGAATCACTTGGCGCCAGAAGCACTCGGCCAAAGGGTTGTTTGGCGTGTGTTATTTTGTTTCGGCGAGCAATCTCGTCGACCGCAAAGGACTCGGGGCTACTTGTGGAGATTATGGCAATCGGATATCCACATGGCAAGCTTATCCGACTGGAGATAGGGATAGGTTGCGCCTGCCAATTATGTAAACTGGATATGACTTGGGTATTACGTTGCTGGTTAGATAAGGACACGGCTCATAGTCACGATTTGGTAAGATTGAGGAAACCGACTTAGAGTAAGATAGGGTTTCCGATTTGTAAGCCCGCCTCCCAAGACTATATAAGTGGGGTAAGGGGCGTTCCTTGAGGGATATGTTTTTATGCTTTATCAGCTTTTAGCTTTAGATCTTGAGATCAATAAACACTCGGCGGATCGAATCCCCGAAATAGGAGTAGGGTTTTACCTCACGAGAGGGCCTGAACCTGTCTAAATCTTGTTTTTTACCTAACCCATCGAGCTTGGCGATCTTGACTGCACCCCCAATTTTCTATTGCCGAAACCATGTTTCGACACTCTCCCTCCTCACCGTGCCTCCTCCTTTCCCTTCTTGTCGCACGGCCGTGCTGCCACGCCATTGTCGCCGCACCGCGCCACCTCGCCGCCGCTGGGTAAGCCCCCCCTCTACCCCTATTTCCCCTTCGCCGCCCTACGCGCCCGCCCCGGTCGGCTCGGCCATGCCGAGCAGAGAGAGAGATGGAGGGAAGGGAAGAAGGAAGCAGGGGAGGGAAAGAAGAAAAAAAGAAGAAAAAGGAAAGAAGAAGAAAAAAGAAGAAGAAAAAAGGAGAAAAGAAAAAAAGAGGAGGAAAAATTTATAGAAAAATTTGGAAATTTAGGTTTTTTGGAAATATTTGGGGAAAATCTCTGGGCAATATATATATATATATTTTCTCTCAAAAATAAATTCAGATTTCAAAAATAATTAGTGGACCGATTATTAAACCGAGTTTTGTTTTAAAAATATTTAGCCATCGCATAAATTATTTATTTATCTAGGAAAATATTATTTTTAATATATGGATTTTCTATACTTAAAATCTAGATTATTTAGTATAATACTTAGCTTCGAGATTATTTTTGGAATCGATTATTATTAACCCTAGGTCGTATCAAGGCTAGCTATTCGGAAATAATTGATCGTCGCGTAGTTTATTCGTTTGGGATTTTATTTACGACTTAGTTGGTCATCACATAATGTTTATCATATAGATTTTCTAAAACTTAAAAATCCAACTTATTTTATATACGAGTCTAGCTTCTGGTATCAATTAATTTTGACTTAAATTATTATAAACCCTAGGGCTTCTCGACCGAATGAATATTTTGATAAAATTGAAAGATAACCACTTCCTTTTATTAATTAAATCATCAACCCTAATATTTCTCAAACTTTAAACATATTAACTTAAAATAAATATCACATCATATTTAATTAAATCGGGTTCAATACAAAACTTCAAATCCTTATAACTCTTTCGCTCTAACTCGGATTTCGCCGAAACTCGAACCTAGGTTCGCGTATTGTCATAGCCTAGTATTAAGAGCCGTTTTCACGATTCATTTGGCTTTTATTGGATCTTATTGGATTTTATTTGAATTCTAATCGAATTCAAATTGGATTTCTCGCACGTATGATAGAGTCTGAGGGAACCGTCGAGAACGTCGAAGACTCAAGCCAACAAGGTCACGAGCAAGGCAAGTCAACACTTCCCTTTGAACATATTGATCCTATTTTGCGAAATGATGTTGATTTAAACTTCAAAACATGCATGCTATACACAAATAAATACCTATGCTTGATGTACCATGCCTTGATATTGATTACCCTTAGAAATATTCTTTGTAACCCTCGATGTGATACAACCGGAGGATATCTTCGGTAAAATGCTTAGCCATGCTTATACTAGAATCTTGCATATTCATATTTTTATAAAATGCTATATGCTTGGGAAACTACCTTAAGGGAAGGTAGTTGAAATACGACATGTGGAGACATTAGCGCCACATTGCCTAGAACATGATGAAATGAGTTTTTATGAAAACCAAAAATGCAAAACCAATGTTTTTAGACTGGGGCGGATGGATGGATTTGGGTGGATTCCGGCAAAGGCAAGTACCGTCCCTGGTTAAGGACCAAGCCATGAGACTTACAACTTAAAACGAGCCAGTACAACCATACTTATTGAATGGGTATTGTGGAGATTATGGCAATCGGGTATCTACATGGCAAGCTTATCCGACTGGAGGAAGGGATAGATTGCGCCTGCCATATCTGTAAACCAAACTTGACTTGGGTGTTACGATTGCCGATAGAGATAAGGCAATCGGCCTATAGTCACGGTTTGGTAAGATTGAGGAAACCAACTTAGAATAAGATAGGGTTTCCGATCTGTAAGCCCTCCTCCCAAGACAATATAAGGGGGGTTGGGGGCGTCCCTTGAGGGATATCTTATGCTAGATCAGATTCTAGATCAACTTTTAGCCTTCAGCTTTAGATCGTGAGATCAATAAAGACACTCGGCGGATCGAATCCACCGAAACAGGAGTAGGGTATTACCTCTCGAGAGGGCCTGAACTGTCTAAACCTTCTTCTTCTTCTAACCCATTGTGCTTGGCGATCTTGACTGCGACCCCAGAAATTCTATTGCCGAAACCAAGTTTTGACAGTTGGCGCGCCAGGTAGGGGAACGCGTCGAGACTTCTTCAACAACCTCGCCGACAAGCGTGATGGGATCTCCTTCAAGACTCGGCGACTTCACCGCCAACTTCATCAACGATTCCTCCTCCGACTCGGATCCGAACCAGTCGGCAGGCGAAATCCACTCGACACCGTTCGGACTTCCGAACAGTGCCTCGATCTACAACGACATCTTGAAGACCAAGATGCGATCTACTTTCTCCGACGACGGACTTCACTCGGCACCATTCGGATTACCAATACCGCCGAGATCTGCGCCAATCTTCTCGCCTCCCCGACGGAAGCGATCTATTCAGATGGAGACCTCTCAGTGCCGTTTGGGTTACAAAACGTCGCCGAGTTGTTCAGCAAACTTCTCTCCCCCGAGTCGGCCGCGACCCACTCGAAGGAACCCACACCCCCAAGCTCTGACTCGGACTGGAACGATCCAGATCTGGGTTACCCAGGATCAAGGGAGGTCGCTGTCATCCTCCCATCATTCGGCTCCTGCTCATCTTCGGAGCTCAATGGATACCTCAGCTCCGCCGGCTTCGACAACCTCTACGGCATCCCTTCAGACGAAGCCGACAACTCCGACTGCCGCATGGACTGTGAGCCGAAGTGCTTTGACGTCCTCATGGCCGAGCCGGACGAGTCCGACTCAGCCATGGCCGAAGGCTTGCCGAAGAAGAGCGAGCCGGGGCGGAGCTCGAGCGCAAGACAGCCGAGGAGGAGAAACAACGCAAGGACGAGGGCGACAAAAGGAAGCGGGATCTACGTGCAGCGGACGATCTTCCCGGAGGCCATACTCCAAACACGGGTTCGCAACACCAACATCTTCCGGACGCCACGCAGAATGCCGTTGCCGCACTCACGCTCTTGGACACGGTCATGGAGACGGCTCCTGCCAACGTGACTCCTATACTTGACAAGATCAAGACCATCGTCGCTGCCACGGCTAACGGCTATCCCACCACCTCGGCACGAAGGCCGACTGAATCTGTGGCGGAAACGCTAGACAAGAGCCGGCTTCCACCTCTAAGGTCAGGAGACTATAAGAGGCCCGAGCCGGATCGATCGACGACCAGGCCAAGAGGCCCACCCCGCGAGTCCGCACGAAGTATCGGAGCGGACGGCCGACTCCGTGACAAGCGACATGACCGTCCACCCGTCCATCACCGAGTCCGCCGCAACCAGCCTACCCACCCAACCAGCAACCGAAGACCCCGCCGAGTGATCTGCGGGACGTCCTCGATCGCTGCTACCAGGAGCGCGACCGATGCACTCGGGAAGATCGGAGGGGATCACCCGATAGCGGCGACGACGGAGTACCAGCCTTCACTGGGGAACTCCGCCGAGTGCACTGGTCGAGTGGCTTCAAGCCTATAGGGATTGAAAGGTATGATGGCAAGACCGACCCTGAATCTTGGCTAACCGTATACACCCTCGCCATCCGTGCTGCAGTGGCGACAACAAGGCTATGGCCAATTACCGCCCGTGGCCCTCGCAAACTCGGCCGAGAAATTGGCTCACGAGCTGCCAAGAGGCTCAATCGGCTCGTGGAGCGAGCCGAGAGACCACTTCATCGCCAACTTCCAAGGTACCTTCGAGAGGCCCGGCACACACTTCGACCTTTACAACGTCATCCGTGGCCGGACGAGCCCCGAAGGATTACATCCGTCGTTTCTCCGAGAAACGCAACAAGATCCCGAATATCACCGATGACATCATCATCGCCGGCTTCCAGAAGGGAGTCCGTGATGAGCTGCTCATCGGGAAGTTCGGGCGCAAACCACCGAAGACGGTGAAGCAAATGTTCGAGACGGCGAACTCATACGACAAATCCAATGACGCCATTAAAGCCGCCCGTCAAGACATCCCCGATAGAAGGGAGGACAAGCAAGCGGGAGGAAGCCGTAATCCTAAGAAGGATGGCGGCAACAACGGCAACCAAGGCCAGAAAGATCGCAAGCGCCGATCTGAAGACCTAGTGGCCGCAACCTCCAACACTCAACGCCGTCCCCGAGTCGCCGCCTACGACGCCATCATGAACGCCGGTGCACCCACCATCCGAATCATAAGCACGCGGCGAAGGACTGCTTTATCTACAAGCGGTTCGCCGAACAAGACGTGGCACGGCTTAACAAGAAGCCAACTGACGAGGCTGGCCCATCTGGCGCCAAAAAGAACAACGCGGTTGAAAACGCCGAACCTTTCCAAGACCCAGTGGGGAGCTCAACCACATCTTCGGAGGGCCGCTAGCCTATGAGTCCAAGAGGAAACAGAAGCTAACTGACCGGGAGGTCAATGCGGCTCAACCCGAAGTCCCTCAGTATCTGCGATGGTCGGAAGTGGCCATCACCTTTGACCGCTCAGATCATCCTGACCGAGTGGTTCACCCGGGGCGCTATCCACTCGTCCTGGACCCCGTGGTCCGCAACATCAGGCTTAAGCGCGTCCTCATCGATGGGGGCAGCGCCCTCAACATCCTGTTTGCTAAAACCATGGATGAGATGCAGATCCCAAGGGCCGAACTAAAGGCAAGCTCATCCCCCTTCCACGGAGTCATCCCAGGGCTATCTTCTACACCACTCGGGCATATCTCCTTCCCAGTCACACCTTCGGAGCCCGAGAGAACTTCCGAACGGAGAACGTCACCTTTGAGGTGGCCGACTTCAACAAAGATATCACGCCATCATCGGAAGACTGCGCTTGCCAAGTTCATGGCGATCCTCACTACACCTACCTTTGCATGAAGATGCCGGGTCCCAACGGCGTCATCACTCTTCGCAGCCGACGTGAAGCAAGCCTTCACCCGTGATAAGGAGAGCTGCGACATGGCCCAATCTCGCGAGAGATTACGTGGCCAACAAGAAGTCCGATTGGCTGCATCAACTTCGGCGGGGCGAAGTCCCCGTGAAGAAGATAGCCAAATCGGGATCCGGCGACGCCAAGACCAAGAAGATCTCCCTTGATCCGTCGGATCCCTCGAAAACTGTTGTAATCGGCGCGACCTAGATCCTAAATAGGAAAGCGCCCTCGTCACCTTCCTCCAAAATAATAAAGATGTTTTTGCTTGGAAACCATCCGATATGCCCGGAATTCCTAGGGAGGTGATCGAGCACTCTTTGAACGTCAAAGATGACGCCAAACCGATAAAACAACGATTACGCAGATTCGCACGGGATCGAAAAGACGCTATCAAAGAAGAACTCGCAAAGCTCTTGGCTGCCGGCTTTATTAAAGAAGTCCTCCATCCCGATTGGTTAGCCAACCCAGTCTCGGTCCGCAAGAAGACGAGGCAATGGCGCATGTGCGTCGACTATACCGATCTCAACAAAGCCTGCCCCAAAGATCCGTTCGAGCGCCTCGCATCGACCAAGTCGTCGACTCAACAGCCGCCAACTCCCGAGTTTCTGGATCATTACTCGGGCTATCACCGATCGCCTTAAAAGAATCCACCGCTGAAGACATCGTTCATCACGCCGTTTGGGGCCTCTCTACATCACCATGCCTTTCGGCCCGAAGAACGCCGGAGCCACATACCAACGCATGATCCAAAGATGTTTCCGGACGCGATCGGCAAGAACGTTGAAGCTTATGTCGACGACATTGTCATCAAGACCAAGCGTAAAGAAGAACTGATCGCCGACTTAGAAGAAACCTTTGCGAACATCCGGGCCTTCAGAATGAAGTTAAACCCGGAGAAATGCACTTTTGGCATTCCATCAGGCAAACTGCTCGGCTTCATAGTGTCACATCGCGGCATTGAAGCAAACCCAGAGAAGATCAACGCCATCTTAAGCATGAAGCCCCCGAGTAACCAAAAGGACGTCCAGAAGCTCACTGGCTGCATGGCGGCACTAAGCCGTTTCATATCCCGACTCGGCGAACGAGGCATGCCATTCTTCAGACTGCTAAAGAAAACAGACGACTTCCAGTGGACCACAGAAGCCAACAAGGCCTTTGAAGATTTCAAAGAGTTCCTTACAACGCCGCCCGTCCCGGCCTCGCCCCAACCCCGGGAACCTCTCGCTGCCGACGTTTCAGCCACTCACCAAGTGGTTAGTACAGTCCTTGTGGTCGAACGCGAAGAAGAAGGACGGGCTCAGAAGATTCAAAGGCCAATCTACTTTGTTAGCGAAGTATTGGCAGGAGCCAAAATTCGCTACCCTCAGGTACAAAAATTGCTCTATGGTGTTCTAATAACCGCGATGAAATTGGCACACTATTTTCAGGGTCACTCGGTCACCGTCGTCACCTCTTTCCCACTCGGCGACGTCATCCACAACTGCGAGGCAACCAGGCGCATCGCCAAGTGGGCCCTAGAACCGATGCCGCGGAATTGACTTTTAAGGCAAGGACGTCCATAAAGTCACAAGCCTTAGCGGACTTCCGGCCGAGTGGATCGAATGAAGAAGAAAACGTGCCTTGGGAAGACCTCCAACACTGGACCATGCACGTCGACGGATCCAAGAGGATCACCGGCTTGGGAGCAGGAGTTGTGCTGATCTCCCCGACTGGGGAAAGGCTAACGAACCTGCGAAGGCTGCCAGTTTTTCGCCCGACAAAGCCATGTCCCGGCCCAGGAGCTTCAAACAATCCCACTCTCCTGGCCGTTCGCGGTATGGGGGCTAGACATGGTTGGCCCTTTCAAAAAAGCTCCAGGAGGATTCACACACCTCTTCGTCGCAATCGACAAGTTCTCCAAGTGGATTGAAGCCAAGCCGGTCGCCACAATTACTGCTGACAAGGCACGAGACTTTTTCCTCAACATCGTGCACCGCTTCGGCGTCCCAAACAGAATCATAACTGACAACGGGACCCAATTCACGGGAGGCATCTTCAAGGAATTCTGCGAAGACTTCGGAATCAAGATCTGCTACGCATCAGTGGCTCACCCCAAAAGCAACGGACAAGTCGAGCGAGCCAACGGCATGGTCCTCCAAGGCATCAAGGCCCGCGTTTTCGACCGCCTAAACCCTTACGCCGGCAAGTGGGTCCAAGAACTGCCCTCGGTTTTATGGTCGTTGCGAACCACACCCAGTCGGGCTACCGGCCAAACTCCTTTCTTTTTGGTTTATGGCGCAGAAGCCATGTTACCAAACGAGATGGAATATGAGTCCCTCCAGGTCCGCAGCTTCAACGACGAACGCTACGACCCTGACCGAGTTGATGACCTTACCCGATTGGAAGAGGCCCGTGAGGCAGCCCTCATCCAGTCGGCCAAATACCTTCAAGGGCTCAGAAGATACCACAGTCGCAACGTGCGAGCACGAGCTTTCATTGTTGGCGACCTGGTCCTGCGCAAGATCCAGACCACCAAAGATCGACACAAGTTATCTCCCTTATGGGAAGGACCATACATAATCGCTGAAGTGACTCGGCCCGGTGCATACCGGCTAAAGCGCGAAGACGGGTCTATGGTGGAGAACTCCTGGAACATAGAGCATCTTCGACGATTTTATGCCTAATTCGGCTAAGGCTTCATGTTTTCCTTGACTGCCAACCTCAAGCAAGATGACTTCTTGAGTTAGCAGTCGGGGGCTGTACATATGTCAATAAAGTTTAAGTTTTCCTCATCAACTTTTGTGCATGATTTAGTTTATCATTGTTTAATGGTCTTCGATTCGAGTTCAGTGTCTAAGGACTGAGAGTTTTCTGATGGCCTAATCGAGCCTAGGCTCGGTGACAGTCAGACGAAAACTACTTAAGAAATTTCACACAAAAACTCGAATCAAGGCATTAACATAAATAAACTAAATATATCACAAATTCTCGCTTGAACGTTATGGTTATGCGACATTTACAAGACAAAGTCGAAAGACAAATCAAATCTTGAAATTGTTTACTACATCAAGGGATATTTTCTTCGCCGCCTCCTGCGCCTCACTCAGCATGTCCAAGGCCTGCTCATCCGTCGTTCCGTCAGCAAATCCTTCCCCGACCGAGTGAATATCCACTCGGGGTAAAGGACTTGGTCTCGTGCAAGAGCCAGACCAGCCCCATGCTTGGTCGCTTGGTGATATTGGCCGATACGGTCGGGAGCGCAGCGCAGCTTGTCGAATATTTCGATCGGCTCCAGAACGGTCCCAACTCCTTGATCGAATAAGGACAGCAAGATCGGCATGGCGGCATTGGCGACCTCTTCCCGCATTTCGTCGCTTCGTTTGATCTGCCCAAGCAAGACGTCGTACTGGGCTCGGGTCTTTACCTTGTAAGCTGCCAAAAGTCCCGGATCATACAAAGCACTCGGAAATAAAGCAGCACAAGAAGTTTTACTCCAAAGAGGATTACCTTCAAACTCGCCCTCCATCTCGGCCTTGTCGAGGCTGACCGCCTCCAGCTGGACTTGAAGCGAATGGACCTCCGAAGAATTTTCTACAAAGGAAGATCGTCAACAACCGAAATTAACATAAGAACCATGAAGAAATTTGGAGCAACGGGCTTACTTCCGATTGATCCTCGGAGGTCGAGATTCGCTTCCCGAAGCTCTGCGATCTCCCTCCTTAAAGCCGCCTCCCTTGACGCGGCCTCCTCCCGAGTGGCCTTCAGCTGTCGCTGAACGTCCTCCAAGGAGTTCAGGTGGGGAACCAGCTTCTCCAGCACCTTAGATTTTGCCATGGAGCGACAATACTCCTTCTGTGCGCGAAAGCAGAAGAGTGACCGACTGAAAGATAATGATAGTACAATTAAAGAGAAAGTCGAAGGTTTACGTTGAGCAGCCGGGTCGCCTCGTTCAAGCTCTCGACAAGGGCATCCCTTTCATCTTTTTCGGCTTGCCGGTCTAGGATGATGCCCTGCCTCTCGCCTTCCGAGTCCCGCCACTCGATCCGAATAGGGGAACCCAAGTTTCAGAGGACTGCAACCTGGGGATCTCCTCTACCGTGGCTGACAAACGAGGAGGACAAATGAGGACTTGAAAGATTCAGACCGAAAGAGCGAAAGAATACTTCGAAGCAAATCTCATCGGTTTCGGCGGCCGCTTGCTTAGGTGGAGCGGCCCGGCTGGCCTCCTTCTTCTGGCTCCGCGCCGAGTGGCCCCCAGTTGGGGGCGCTTGAGCCGCGGCCTCAGGTTTCCCGGCCGCTGACTGGTTTCCAGTCGGGATATCCCGACTGGCGGCCGGGGGCTCCTTCCTCGGGGCATCCTTCTTCGGAGGCGAAGGTTGTTTCCCCGGAGCGTTCGCACTTGGTTGTGGGCTCCGGGGTTTTGGCTCTGATGGCCTTGGCACCTCGGAAGCAGTGGCTGGGGTCGGTCCTTCACTTCCCCCGGCAGGATCTATGTCCTGAGGCCTCCTGCGAAAGCGAACACAGCAGGGGTAAAGATAAAGGAAAGTTTTCAACGGAAGAGTTCAGACTTCGGTTTCAGAGCATACTGGATGACCGGCGATTCTTTGGCGCCGTCCGCGGCGATCGCCTTAAAGGTGGGGTCTCGGTGGGAGGAGCCGGGACGTCGTCATCCAAGTCCTCTATAATCAGCCTCCTCTTGCTCGCACGCTTGTTCGAGTCTTCACTCGGCGCTGCTCGCTTCCCGACCGGGTCGCCTTGGATCTTGATCCCGCCAGCCGGCTTCTTGGCGGGCGACGCGGCGCGTCATCGTGGGACACCTTGTATGGCTTGGAGGTGATAGAGGCGTTTTCTGCAGAAGAAAGAGTGTACAATGTTAAGAGACAAGATGTCAAGGTTGAAAGATACTATGAAGCAACCAATCGGCTTACCGGAGGAGGAGGTCGGTGGATGCTGAAGGGAAGAACCGGCAGAATGAGGGCCCGCTCAACGGCAATTCCAGATGAGAAGAGCTTGTACATCCGGATCTTCAGGATCTCGTACTTGAGTGGATCTGGATCTTCCCGATTGGGGTCCGTTCCGCCTTCATACTCGAAGGCCGGCTTCGACCGTTCCTTGATCGGCGCCAGTCGGCACCTGATGAAGTGTCGAGTGATCTGTTCCCCGTGAAGACCTCTTTGTTTCATCGCCAGGATCTTCGCGAGCAGCTCGTTGGCCTCGTCCCAATCTTGGGCTACTGGAACAGTGCTCCAAGATGGCCTGGGGACAGGGGGAAGACCGACGAAGGCTGGCAGGCTGGGTTCGAGATTGTTAATGTAGAACCAGCCCGCGTGCCATCCCTTGTTGGAGGATTTTAGAGGGAGAGAGAAGTAATCTTTGCGGAGAGATCCGCGGAGCTGGAAACCTGCCCCGCCAATGACGCAAGGGTGGTCCTTGTTCGGATGTGATTTGAGATAGAACATGCGCCGGAAGAGTTGGAAGTGGGGGAGGATGCCAAGGAAGGCTTCACATACATGAATAAAGAGAGCTATGTGAAGCATTGAGTTGGGGTTCATATGGTAGAGATGAAGCCCATAGTAATTCAGAAGCCCCCGGAAGAACTCGGAGGTGGGAAGACTGAACCCGCAATAGAAAAAGGAAGTGAAAATGACGAGCTCACCGGTGTTTGGGGTCGGGAAGTCCTCCCCGCCGCCGGCGCCATCCCACGAGTTCCTTTGGCGGAAGCACGCCGTGCTTCACCATCTCCTTGAGGTGGATTCCCTTACATCCGAAGCGGCCCATTGGTCGAACGGAATCCTTTTTCCTCCGCCATGAGGGTGGTGTTGATGGGAAGTGGATCTCGGCCGGAAAAGGTCGGGTTTTTGACAAGGGAACGTGGGAGATTTGGCTGCGGAGGCTGGTTGTTGCGAGAGTGAGTTCCTAGATGGATGGATTTGGGAGTGCGCGAGTCTAGGGTTCTCCGCAGTGAACGGTGAACAAGTCTGCGAAAAGGGAATCTTTTGGAAGATGAAGAGGCGGGGACGACCTCGCATCTTTATAGAAAGATTTGAGGGTTGCGCTAGGTTTTCGGTGATTGGGCCGAGCCCATAAGAAAATCTACGGCCCAGCTAAGGTGTGGCCCGACGCGTGTCCTTAGGGACTTAAGCGGATGAGCTTAAGCAGATTTGCCCTGGCAATATGCGCGTGTCCGAGTGCCCTGTACCTTTGAAAATCCTTCCATACCACGGTTTGCTTGATTTCATGAGAAGCTGGCACGATGCAACTTGGAAGGTGACCGACAGCTAAGTTTTTATAGCTGTCTTGATGACAAGGGCTGATTGGTTTTTTGGCATTTGGTCAGGTAATCTTATCAATGCTATCTATTTTTCCACCTTGGTGAAGATCTTTATAGATTGAGACCAGTATTATGGCATAAGCTATTTAATAACTTGGTCATATTTTTTATACGATTGAAAGAACTTGTTTTCTCATGAGGGTTGATTAAAATATTTGTTCCGGGATGACTCGGGCAGATCCACTCGGATAAGCATGAGCTTACCGAGTGCTTTTCGCCCACGAGGGTTGATTGAGTTATTTGTTCTGAGATGATTCGGGCAAATTCACTCGGATGAGTATAAACTTGCCGAGTAATGAGATTTATATGATTGCTTTAGCATGAGCTAGGCGTTTACATGAGAATGATTTTTTTTATATAGTTCTTGACTATACGATTAGTCTAATTTTGACTAACCATATAGTCGGGGGCTACACCTAATTAGGTGCATCAGGAGATGCACCTAGATATTTATTTTTGAGAATTTTTTAGATATTTTCCAGCCCTTCACAGTCTTTGGAGCCACTCGGGAAGATTCAGGCAGAGATGATGGAATCACTCGGCGCCAAAAGCACTCGGCCAAAGAGGTTTTTTGGTTGAGCGCTGCTCTGGTTTGAAGCTGAGTTGTCTCGTCGACTGAAAAGGACTCGGGGGCTACTGTGGAGATTATGGCAATCGGGTATCTACATGGCAAGCTTATCCGACTGGAGGAAGGGATAGATTGCGCCTGCCATATCTGTAAACCAAACTTGACTTGGGTGTTACGATTGCCGATAGAGATAAGGCAATCGGCCTATAGTCACGGTTTGGTAAGATTGAGGAAACCAACTTAGAATAAGATAGGGTTTCCGATCTGTAAGCCCTCCTCCCAAGACTATATAAGGGGGGTAGGGGGCGTCCCTTGAGGGATATCTTATGCTAGATCAGATTCTAGATCAACTTTTAGCCTTCAGCTTTAGATCGTGAGATCAATAAAGACACTCGGCGGATCGAATCCACCGAAACAGGAGTAGGGTATTACCTCTCGAGAGGGCCTGAACCTGTCTAAACCTTCTTCTTCTTCTAACCCATTGTGCTTGGCGATCTTGACTGCGACCCCAGAAATTCTATTGCCGAAACCAAGTTTCGACAGGTATAGACCTAGCGGAGTAGATAGCCGAGCAGAAGCAGTATCCCTGCATAGTGGTTCAGGTGTAGGTGTTGAGTTAAGGACCTACAAATAGGTAGAGTGTCCTGGGCCTACCAATGGTAGAGTGCCCGTGATTATGATAAGACAAAAGGCGTTTATGTGAATAATAAACTGAACCTAACGATGACTTAAAGATTAAGTGAGTTTTCTCTCTTACCCCGGGAACGCCAGAACTCCTCTCACCGCTAGGAAATGACGGCTAGAGTGCATGAGGACTTAAGTTCATGGAACGAGTACGCCAAAGTGAGGTTATCGAAAGGCTTTGCCGTGACCATCCCATATGGAGGTATGTAGGCTCATTCAATGAGCAGTTCCGGAGTACGGGTAAAGTGTACATCCACTGCAGTGTGAGTAAATCAATCTATTCGAATAGCCGTGCTTGCGGTTAATGAGCGACGTGACAAGTTTCTCCCGTGGCTAGACTCATAAATTTTAAAATGATGGGTTGGTATGCATAATAATTTTTGTGCTGGTGGACTCAACTCTCGACCTGCGAGAAGGGATAGACTCCCCAGGTCACCCTTTGAATGACCCTATCATGTGCATCATTCCATGTTGGCTTACTGAGTACGTTGGGTACTCATCCTTGCTATACGCACAAACCTACCGATGTAGGCATGGAAGACCTGGAGGAGTCGTATGCCTACTACCAGGATGAATGAAGACAATGGAGCGCAATAGGTCTTAGTCCCTAGTCGTTGCCTATAGGCGATCGACATGCCACTGCCTTTCATCTGCTATCTTATCTAATTTCTGTTTTTGGATGTACCCGGACCGGTAGGTCCTATATGTATTTGATACTGCCTTCGGGCCTAAATATTGTAATACTATTGATGTAAGACTATTCGTGCACTTTGCACCTGATAATACACAGTATTGTATTCGTGGGTACCAAACTACTCGATCCAGGGAAATGGTACTATGAACACGAATGATTCCCGTTCCGAAAACGGGGTCCACAACAAGGTAATACCCTCATCCAAGCTCTACATTGATGATGATCTTGAGAGTGATGAGGGAAGTGAGGATGAATTGAATGATGTGATTAAAAACTTTAGCAAACCGACAATACAACATTTGGCTAAGCTAATGAAGACATTGGACTACAAGGAGAAATCCCTCGAAATACAAAAGGACTTGCTCATTCTTGAAAAGAAGAGAAACCTTACTCTATAGGAGGATTTGGCTAAGGAGCGGGAGAGAATTGAGAAATTGACCGATGAGCTCTCTTTGGTCAATGGATCAATAGCTATCCTAAAGGATATCAATGACACACTCCAATAGAAGCTTGTGACATTGGACCAAAGTCACAAAGCGCTTGAAGTGTAATTTGATACCCTTTGGAATAGCACCTCTCTCTCCAATGAAGCCGCTAAGTCGTTCAATGCCTCTACTAGCAACAGTTGTGCTAGGTGTTACGGCTATAATTTGGATTCCTATGCAACTAACCTTGAAGCTATAGCGGCACTCAAGAAGGAAAATGAGAGGTTGGACACCTTGGTGAAATATGGGTGTTTGAGGAATTATCACTCAAAAGACGCCCTCTACAAGACCATAGCCACCCATGTCAACAAAGATGGGCATGGTCTTGGATTCTCCGAAGAAAGCAAGCCCTCAAGAAGGGTAATTGTGAACGGGAAACCATGCTTGTAGTTTGTCAAAGAAGGAGGCACCCCACAAGGAAGCAAGGTGAGTTGTCCCTTGGCTGGTCAGAGCTTCGGAAGTTTTGGACCTGCTGACTGAAAGTTCCAGGCAAGAAGATCTCTCAGACAGAGAGAAATTCCAGGAAGTTCCGATCGGACCGACCTAATGTTCCGGACCTCTACCAGACACAGGGAGCTGGCAGGAAGTTCCGGGTCCAGGGCTAGAAAGTTTCGGCCAGAAGGTACATACAATGATTCATTTGTGATCAGCAAGAACCACAATGGTAAGGTGGTTGCTCACTTCAATGGAGGTCATAATGATGAGTATTGTGCTTGTGTGTGGCTGCCCAAGGCGCTAGTGGCTAACATTCGAGGACCCAAACTTTGACAAGTTTGGGTACCTAAAACACTAGTGTGACTTTCTTTTGTAAGCATACTCCTCCTGTAGATCAAGTTGGGTGGTGGACAGCGGATGCACCAACCATATGACGGGGGAGATGAGTATGTTTACAAGTCTTGATGAGGAGGGAGGAAATCATGAGAATATCATGTTTGGAGATGATGGTAAAGGAAAGGTAATTGGGTTAGGTAAAATTGCTATCTCAAATAATTAATCCATCTCCAATGTCCTCCTTGTCAAGTCATTGAGCTATAACCTTCTTTTCATTTGACAATTATGCAAAATGGGTTACAATTGCTTGTTTACCGGTGAGGATGTGATCGTTTTTAGGAGAGATGACTCATCCTTGGCCTTTGAGGAAAAGTTGAAGGGTGCTCTCTATCTTGTCGACTTCGACATAGATAGAGTAAACCCCGAAGCTTGCTTAATGGCTAAGTCCTACATGGGTTGGCTTTGGCATCGAAGGATAGCCCATGTAAGAATGAGAAATTTTGTCAACTCTCTTAAAAGAAGAACACATCTTCGGTCTTACTAATGTGACCTTTGAGAAAGATCGTGTGTGTAGCCCGAGTCAAGCCGTGTCGAAACTTGGTTTCGGCAATATATTTTATGGGGTCGCAGTCAAGATCGCCAAGCACAATGGGTTAGAAGAAGAAGAAGATTTAGACAGGTTCAGGCCCTCTCGAGAGGTAATACCCTACTCCTGTTTTGGTGGATTCGATCCGTCGAGTGTCTTTATTGATCTCGTGATCTAAGCTAAGGGCTAAAAGCTGAACTCCTCTTGGAATATCCCTCAAGGGACGCCCCTTACCCCCCTTATATAGTCTTGGGAGGAAGGGTTTACAAGTCGGAAACCCTATCTTATTCTAAGTTGGTTTCCTCAATCTTACCAAACCGTGACTATAGGCCGATTGCCTTATCTCTATCGGCAACCGTAACACCTAAGTCAAGTTCGGCTTACAGATATAGCAGGCGCAATCTATCCCTACCTCCAGTCGGATAAGCTTGCCATGTGGATACCCGATTGCCACAATCTCCACAGTAGCCCCCGAGTCCTTTTCAGTCGACGAGACAACTCAGCTTCATACCAAAGCAGCATTCAACCAAAAATCTCTTTGACCGAGTGCTTTTGGCGCCGAGTGATTCCATCATCTCTGCCTGAATCTTCCCGAGTGGCTCCAAAGACTGTGAAGGGCTGGAAAAATATAAAAATTTCTCAAAAATAAATATCTAGGTGCATCTCCCGATGCACCTAATTATAGGTGTAGCCCCGACTATGTGGTTAGTCAAAAATAGACTAAGCATATAGTCAAGAACTATAAAAAATTATTCTCATGTAGATGCCTAGCTCATGCTAAAGCAATCATAGAAATCTTATTACTCAGCAAGTTCGTACTCAACCGAGTGAATTTGCCCGAGTCATCTCAGAACAAACAATTCAATCATCCCTCATGGGTAAAACACTCGGTAAACTCTTGCTCAACCGAGTAGATTCGCCCGAGTAACCCCGGAATAATAACTCAATCAACCCTAGCGGGTAAAAAGCACTCGGTAAGCTCATGCTTATCCGAGTGGATCTCGCCCGAGTCATCCGGAACAAATATTTTAATCATCCCTCATGGGAAAATAAATTCTTTCAATCATATGAAAAATATGACCAAGTTATTAAACAGCTTTTGCCATAATACTGGTCTCAATCTTATAAAGATCTTCACCAAGGTGGAAAACAAACAAGATCGGCAAGATTACCCGACCAAATGCTTGAAAAACCAAACAGCCCTTGTTCACCAAGGTGGCTATAAAAACTCTGCTTGTTGGTCACCTTCCAAATTGCATCGTGTCGCTTCTCATGAAGTCGACAAACCGCGGTATGGAAGGATCTTTAAAGGTATTGGGCACTCGGACACGCGCATATTGCCGTGGCAAATCTCGCTTAAGCTCATCCGCTTAAGTCCCTAAGGACACGTATCGGACCACACCTTAGCCGGGCCGTAGATTTTCTTATGGGCTCGGCCCACTCACCAGAAAACCTAGCGCAACCCTCAAATCTTTCTTTATAAAGACACGAGGTTGTCCCCGCCTCTCCATCTTCCAAAAATTCCCCTTCTCGCAATACTGTTCATCAGTTCATTGTGGAGAACCCTAGGCTTGCGCACTTCTCAGTCCATCCGCCAAGAAGCTCGCTTGCCGCGACAACTAGCTCCTGCAACCAAAACTCCCACATCTTTCGCCCAAGATCCAACCTTTCTCAGCCAGATCCGCTCCTCATCAACCTCGATCTCATGGCGGAGGAGAAGAATATTCCGTTCGACCAATGGGCCACCTCAGATGTGAGGGAATACACCCTCAAGGAGATGGTGAAGCACGGCGTGCTTCCGCCCAAGGAACTTGTGGGATGGCGCCCGGCGGCGGGGAAGACTTCCCGACCCCAAACACCGGTGAGCTCGTTGTCTTTACCTCCTTTTTCTATTGCGGATTCAGTCTTCCCACCTCCGAATTCTTTCGGGGGCTCTTGGATTATTATGGTCTTCAAATCTACCATCTGAACCCCAACTCGATGCTTCACATAGCACTCTTCATTCATGTATGTGAAGCCTTCCTTGGCATTCTTCCTCACTTCAATCTGTTCCGTCGTATGTTCTACCTGAAACCCCATCCGAACAAGGACCACCCTTGTGTCGTTGGCGGGCGGGCTTCCAGCTTCGCGGATCTCTCCGCAAAGACTACTTCTCTCTCCCCTTGAAATCCTCGAACAAAGGCGGCACTCGAACCGGTTCTACATCGCAATCTTGAACCCATCCTCCCTTCCTTTGTCGGTCTTCCTCCTGTCCCCAAACCATCTTGGAGCACCGTCCCGTAGCCCAAGAATGGGATGAAGCCAACGATCTGCTCGCGAAGATCTTGGCGATGAAGAAGAGGAACCTTCGCGGGGAACAAATCACTCGGCATTTCATCGAGTGCCGACCGGCGCCAATCGTGAGCGATCGAAGCCGGCCTTCGAGTACGAAGGCGGAACGACCCCAATCGGGAGGACCCGGATCCGCTCACATACGAGATCCCGAAGATCCGGATGTACAAGCTCTTCTCATCCGGGATCTCGCCGAGCGAGCCCTCATACTACCGGCCTTCCATTCAAGCATCCATCGACCTCCTCCTCCTAGCGATTGATTGCTTTATAGTATCTTTCGATCTTGATGTCTTGTCGCTTAACGTTGCGCCTTCCTTCTTCTCGCAGAGAACGCCTCTATCATTTCCAAGCCGTATAAGATGGCTCATGATGACGCGCAGCGTCGCCCCGCTAAGAAGCCGACTGGCGGGATAAAAATCCAAGCTGATCCAGTCGGGAAGCGGGCGGCGCCGAGTGAGGACTCGAACAAGCGCGCAAGCAAAAGGCGGCGATCATCGAGGACTCGGATGACGACGTCCCGGCTCCTCCATCGAGACTCCGCCTCTAAGGCGATCGCCGCGGATCGCACCGAAGATCCGCCGATCAACCGGTAAGCTCAAACCAAAGTCCCGAGCTCTTTCATAGAAAACTTTTCTTTATCTTCGCTGTATTTACTTGTGCGGGAAGCCCCGGGATATAGATCCCGTCGGAGGGGATGAAGGGCCGACCCCGCCGCCGCTCCCGAAGCGCCAAGGCCGTCGAGCCAAAACCCCGAAGCCCGCAACCAAGTGCGAGCGTTCGGAGAAGCACCCTTCTCCTCGAAGGAGAGCGCCCCGGGGAAGAGCCCCGATCCCGGGGATATCCCGACCGGAAACCGCCGGCTGCCGGAAGCCCACGATCGCGGCCCGAGCGCCCCACGAGGGTCACTCGGCACGAGCCCGAAGAAGAAGAAGGGCCCTGCCCCACCTAGGCGGCCGCCACCGAAACCGGTGAGATTTGCTTCGAACTTTCCTTTGTTCTTTCAATTTTGAATCTTTCATGTCTTCATTGGTTTTTCTTGTTTGCCACCCCACGGTAGAAGAGATTCCCGGCTGGGCTTCGAGACACGGGTTCCTCCAATCGAATCGAGTGGCGGGACTCGGAAGGCGAGAGACAGGGGCATCATCCTCGACCGGCAGCTGAAAAGGATGAAAGGGATGCCCTCGTCGAGAGCCCGAACGAGGCGACCCGACCGCTCAACGTAAGCCTTCATCTTTCTTTTTGATTATATCTTCGTTATCCTTCGCCGATCATCCTTCGCCTTCGCATGCGAAAGAATATTGCCGTTCAATGGCAAAATCCAAGGCGCGGAAAAGCCGGTGCCTCACTTAAACTCCTTGGAGGACGTTCGCGGCACCGAAGGTCACTCGGGAGGAGGCCGCTTCGAGGAGGCCGCTTTGAGGAGGGAGATCTCGGAGCTTCGGAAGCGAACCTCGACCTCCGCGGATCAATCGGAAGTAAGCCTCGCCTCTCCCGGCTTCATCATGATTCTTTTGTTGATCTTGTCTATTGATAATCCTCTTTTGTTGTAGAAAATTCTTCGAGGTCCACTCGCTTCAAGTCCAGTGGAAGCGGTCAACCTTGGCAAGGCCGAAATGGAGGCCGAATTTGAAGGTAACCTTCTTTGAAGTTGAATCTCATATGCTTGCTTCATTCCCGAGTGCTTTGAACGATCCGGAACTCCTTGCGGCTTATAAGATGAAGACCCGAGCCCAATATGACGTCTTACTCGGGCGAATCAAATCCAGCGACGAGATACGGGAAGAGGTCGCCAATGCCGCCACGCCGATCTTGGCAGCCTTGTTTGATCAAGGGGTTGGGGCCAGCTCGCTGGAGCCAATCGAGATCTTCGACAAGCTCCGGCGGCTCCCGAGCGATATCGAAGAACATCACCGAAGCGACCAACATGGGGCTGGTCCGGCTCTTGCACGACCAAGTCCCTCTACCCCGAGTGGATATTCATTCAATCGGGAGGGCTTCGAGGGGACAACAGACGAGCAGCCCTAGATATGCTCGGCGAGGCGCAGAGGCGGCGAAGAAGATCTCTTTAGATGTAGTAAACAATTTTAAACTCTGAACTTATATTCTGACTTCGCTTTGTGAATGTCATGTAATCGTAACACTCTTGCCATGAAATCTTTGTGCCTATTTTTAGTTTATTTATGTCAATGCCTTGATTCAAGCTTTCGCGTGAAATTTCTTAAGTAGTTTTCGTCGCGTCATCAAGCCTAGGCTCGATTAGGTCATCGGAAAACTCTCGGTCCTTAGACACCGAGCTCGAGTCGAAGGACATTAAACAATGATAAACCAAATTGTGCACAAAAATTTGATGAGGGAAATTCGAGCTTTATTGATATGTGTATCAGCCCCCGACTGCTAGCTCAAGAAGTCATCTTGCTTGAGGTTGGCAGTCAAGGAAAACATGAGGCCTTAGCCAGGTTAGGCGTAAAACCGCCGAAGATGTTCAATGTTCCAGAGTTCTCCACCATAGACCCGTCCTCGCGCTTTAGCCGGTAGGCACCGGCCGAGTCACTTCGCGATTATATAGGGTCCTTCCCATAAGGGAGATAACTTGTGTCGGTCTTTGGTGGTCCGGATCTTGCGTAGGACCAGTCGCCAACAATGAAAGCTCGTGCTCGCACGTTGCGACCGTGGTATCTTCCGAGCCCTTGAAGGTATTTGGCCGACGGATGAGGGCTGCCTCGCGGGCCTCTTCCAATCGGGTGAGGTCATCCACTCGGTCGATGTCGTAGCGTTCATCGTTGAAGTTGCGGACCGGAGGGATTCAAACTCCATCTCGTTTGGCAACATGGCTTCTGCGCCATAGACCGAAAGAAAGGAGTTTGGCCGTGGCCCGACCGGGTGTAGTTCGCAGCGACCATAGAACCGAGGGAAGTTCTTGGACCCACTTGCCGGCGTAAGGGCTTAGCCGGTCGAAGACGCGAGCCTTGATGCCTTGAAGAACCATGCCGTTTGCTCGCTCGACTTGCCCATTGCTTTTGGGGTGAGCTACGATGCGTAGCGAGATCTTGATTCGAAGTCTTCGCAGAATTCCTTGAAGATGCCTCCCGTGAATTGAGTCCCATTATCGGTTATGATTCTGTTTGGGACGCCGAAGCGGTGCACGATGTTGAGGAAAAATCCCGTGCTTTGTCGGCGTGATTGTGGCGACCGGCTTGGCTTCAATCCACTTGGAGAACTTGTCGATTGTGACGAAGAGGTGTGTGAAACCTCCTGGAGCTTTCTTGAAAGGGCCAACCATGTCCAATTCCATACCGCGAACGGCCGGAAAGTGGGATTGTTTGAAGCTCCCGGCCGGGACATGGCTTTGTCGGGCAAAGAACTGGCAGCCTTCGCGAGTTCTTACGACTTTATCCGCGTCGGAGACCGCGGTAAGCGAAAAAATCCTTGTCGTAAGCTTTGCCGACGCAGTGCGTGCCGCCGCGTGGCTTCCGCATATGCCCGAGTGGATATCTTGGAGTAATTGTTTTCCTTCTTCGGGTGTGATGCACCTCATTAGAATTCCGAGGGGCTTCTCTTGTATAAATCGGAGTCGACCATGACGTACGCTTGCAACGACGCCGGACGCGTTCGCTTCATCCCGGTCATCCGGCTCTTCTTGAGTTAGAAATTTGATGAGCGGCGTCCTCCGGTCGGTATCGATCATGGTGACTTCGTTCGTGGTTTGCTCGTTGGGAGTTGTCTTTGCCGTGACGGTTGGCTCGTAGAGATGTTCGACAAAGACATCTGTCGGGCGGCTTCGCGCTTTGATCCGAACGCGCTAGCTCATCGGCAGCTTCGTTGTTGTGTCTCGGGACATGTGAGAGTTCGAGTCCGTCAAACTTGTCCTCAAGCTTGCGGACCTCTTGTCGGTAGGCCTCCATAGTGTCGTTTAAGCAAGACCAGTCTTTCATCACTTGATTGACGACCAGTGGGAGTCGCCTTTCACAATAAGTCGACGAATCCCGAGTGAGACCGCAAGGCGCATCCATGTAAGAGAGCTTCGTATTCGGCGACGTTGTGTGAGGCGGAGAAGTGGAGGTGAAGGGCATATCTTAGCCTTTCCCCGGTCGGGAGATCGCACAACTCCCGCTCCCAAGCCGGTGATCCTCTTGGATCCGTCGAAGTGCATGGTCCAGTGTTGGAGGTCTTCCCGAGGTACGTGCTCTTCTCTTCAGTCCACTCGCCGAAGTCCGCTAAGGCTTGTGACTTAATGGACGTCCCGGGCTTAAAAGTTAAGTCCGGCGGCATCGGTTCCGGGCCCACTTGGCGATGCGCCCGGTTGCCTCGCGGTTGTGGATGACGTCGCCGAGTGGAAAAGAGGTGATGACGGTGACCGAGTGACCCGAAAGTAGTGTGCCAATTTCCTCGCGGTTATTAGAACACCATAAAGCAATTTTTGTACACAGGGGTATCGGATTTTGGCTCGCCAATACTTCGACAAAGTAAATTGGTCTTTGAATCTTCCGGCCCGTCCTTCTTCTTCTCGTTCAACCACAAGGACCGTGCCGACCACTTGGTGAGTGGGAGACGCTGCGCAAGAGGGGTTCTGGGGCTGAGGTGAAGCTAGGACGGGTGGCATGGTAAGGAACTCTTTGAAGTCTTCAAAGGCCTTGTCGCCTTCGTGGTCCACCGGAAGTCGTCTGTCTTCTTCAGCGATCGAAGAAGGGCATGCCTCGCTCGCCGAGTCGGGATATAAAACGGCTTAGCGCCGCCATGCAGCCAGTGAGCTTTTGGACGTCTTTCGATTACTCGGGGCTTCATGTTTAAGATGGCGTTGATCTTTTCTGGGTTTGCTTCAATGCCGCGATGTGATACCATGAAGCCGAGCAGTTTGCCTGATGGGACGCCGAAGGTGCACTTCTCCGGGTTCAACTTCATTCTGAAGGCCCGGATGTTTGCAAAGGTTTCTTCTAAGTCGGCGATCAGGTCTTCTTTCTGCTTGGTCTTGATGACAACATCGTCGACATAAGCTTCAACGTTTTTGCCGATCTGCGTCTGGAAGCATCTTTGGATCATGCGTTGGTATGTAGCTCCGGCGTTCTTCAGCCGAAAGGCATGGTGATGTAGCATAGGCCCCGAACGGCGTGATGAAAGATGTCTTCAAGCGGTCGGATTCTTTCAGACTGATCTGGTGATAGCCCGAGTAACAATCCAAGAAGCTCAGGAGTTCGCAGCCGGCTGTTGAGTCGACAACTTGGTCGATACGAGGTAGCCCGAATGGATCTTTGGGGCAGGCCTTGTTGAGGTCGGTGTAATCGACGCACATGCGCCACTGCCCCGTCTTCTTGCGGACCAAGACTGGATTGGCTAGCCGGTTGGGATGAAGGACTTCTTTAATGAAGCCAGCAGCCAAGAGCTTTGCGAGTTCTTCTTTGATCGCGTCTTTTCGATCTGTGCGAACTGCGTAATCGTTGTTTAATTGGTTTGGCGTCATCTTTGACGTTCGAGAGTGCTCGATCACCTCCCTAGGAATTCCGGGCATATCGATGGTTTCCAAGCAAAAACATCTTTATTATTTTGGAGGAAGGTGACGAGCGCGCTTTCCTATTTAGGATCTAGGTCGGCGCCGATTACAGCAGTTTTGGAGGGATCAGACGAATCAAGCGAGATCTTTTTGGTCTTGGCGTCGCCGGATCCTGATTTGGCTATCTTCTTCGCGGGGACTTCGCCCTGCCGAAGTAGATGCAGCCAATCGGACTTCTTGTTGGCCACGTAATCTCTCTCGAGATTGGGCCATGTCGCAGCTTTCCTTGTCGCAGTGAAGGCTTGCTTCACATCGGCTGCGAAGAGTGATGACGCCGTTGGGACCCGGCATCTTCATGCAAAGATAAGTGTAGTGAGGGATCGCCATGAACTTGGCAAGCGCAGCCTTCCGATGATGGCATGATATGCCGTTTCAAGTCGGCCACCTCGAAGGTGACGTTCTCCGTTCGGAAATTCTCTCGGGCTCCGAAGGTGACTCGGAGAGAGATATGCCCGAGTGGTGTTGAAGATAGCCCCGGGATAACTCCGTGGAAGGGGCCGAGCTTGCTTTGAGTTCGGCCCTCGGGATCTCGCATTTCATCCATAGTCTTGGCAAACAGGATGTTGAGGGTGCTGCCCCGTCGATGAGGACGCGCTTAAGCCTGATATTGCGGACTACGGGGTCCGGGACGAGTGGATAGCGTCCGGGTGGACCACTCGGTCGAGTGATCCGAGCGGTCAAAAGTGATGGCCACCTCCGACCATCGCAGATACTGAGGGACTTCAGGTTGAGCCGCGTTGACCTCCCTTGTTAGCTTTTGTTTCCTCTTGGATTCATAAGCTAACGGGCCCCCGAAGATGTGGTTGAGCTCTCCCACTGGGTCTTGAAAGGGTTCGGCATTCTCCCGCGTTGTTCTTCTTGGCGCCGGATGGGCCACCCTCGTCGATCGGCTTCTTGTTGAGCTGCGCCAGCATGCTTCATTGTGCTTGCTAGATAAAGCATCCTTTGCCGCGTGCTTGTGATTCGGATGGTGGGTGCACGGGCGTTCATGATGGCGTCGTAGGCGGCGACTCGGGGACGGCGTTGAGTATTGGAGGTTGCGGCCACTGGTCTTCGATCGGCGCTTGCGATCTTTCGGGCCCGGTTGCTTTGTTGTTGCCGCCATCCTTCTTAGGATTTCGGCTTCCTCCTGCTTGCTTGTCCTCTCTTCGTCGGGCCGATCTTGACGGGCGGCCTTGATGGCGTCGTTTGATTTGGCGTATGAATTCGCCGTCTCAAACATCCGCTTCACCGTCTTCGGTGGCTTGCGTCCGAACTTGCCGATAAGCGGCTCATCACGGACTCCCTTCGGAAGGCGGCGATGATGATGTCATCGGTGATGTTCGGGATCTTGTTGCGCTTCTCGGAGAAGCGACGAATGTAATCCTTCGAGGCTCGTCCGGCTTCGGATGACATTGTAAAGGTCGAAGTGCGTGCCGGGCCTCTCGAAGGTGCCTTGGAAGTTGGCGATGAAGTGGTCCCTCGGCTCGCTCCACGAGCCGATTGAGCCTCTTGGCAGGCTGGTGAGCCAATTTCGGCCGAGTTTGCGAGGGCCACGGGCGAGTAGTTCGCCATGGCTTTGTTGTCGCCACTGCAGCTCGGATGGCAAGGGTATATACGGTTAACCAAGATTCGGGGTCGGTTTTGCCATCGTACCTTTCTATCCCGGTGGGCTTAAAGCCACTCGGCCAATGCACTCGGCGGAGCTCCCGAGTGAAGGCCGGTACTCCATCGTCGCCGCTATCGGGTGATCCCCTCCGATCTTCCCGAGTGCGACGGTCGCGCTCTTGGTAGCGGCGGTCGAGGACTTCCGCGAGATCACTCGGCGGGGTCTTCGTTGGCTGGTTGGGTAGCTGAACTGTTGCGGTGGACTCGGTGGTGGACGGTGGACGTCCATGTCGTTTGCGGCGGGAGTCGACCGTCGCTCTTGGTGCCTCGGCATGGACTCGGGAGGTGGGCCTCTTGGCCTAGTTGACGACCGAGGCCGGCTCGGGCCTCCTATAGTCTCCGACCTTAGGGGTGGGAGCCGGCTCTTGTCGGGCGTTTTGGCCACGGATTCGTCGGCCTTCTTGCCGAAGTGGTGGGAGGGCCGTCGCCCGTGGCGCAACGATGGTCTTGATCTTATCAAGTATGGGAGTCACGTTGGCGGAGCCGTCTCCATGACGGTATCCAAGAGCGTGAGTGCGGCGACGGCGTTCGCTGTGGCGTCGGAAGACATTGGTGTTGCGAACCCGTGTTTGGAGGATGGCCTCTGGCGGATCGTCCGCCGCACGCGATCCTGCTTCCTTTTGTCGGCCTCATCTTTGCGTTGTTTGTCTTCTTCGGCTGTCTTGCGTTCAAGCTCCACTCGCTCGCTCCTCTTCGGCAAGCTTTCGGCCATGGCTGAGTCGAACTCATCCGGCTCGGCCATGAGGACGTCGCACTTCGGCTCGCATCCATATGGCGATCGGAGTTGTCGGCTTCGTCGAAGGGATGCCGTAGAGATTGTCAAAGCCGGCGGAGCGAGGTATCCGTTGAGCTCTGAAGATGAACAGGAGCCAAAGGACGGGAGGATGACAGCGATCTCCCTTGATCCTGGGAAATCCGGATCGGGTCGCTCCGATCCGAGTCGGAGCTTGGGGATCGGGCTCCTCCGAGTGGATCGCCACCAACTCGGGAGAGCGATTGATCGTAGATCTTGGCGACGTTTGGTAACCCAAACGGCACCGAGAGGTCTTCAGCTGAGTAGATTGCTTCCGTCGGGGAGGCAAGAAGATTGGCGCAGATCTCGGCGGCATTCGGTAATCCGAATGGCGCCGAGTGAAGTCCGTCGTCGGAGAAGGTGGATCGCATCTTGGTCCTCAAGATGTTGTCGAAGATCTCGGCGCTGTTGGAGAGCCCGAACGGCGCCGAGTAGGTTTTTCCCTTCGACTGGTTCGAATCCGAGTCGAAGGAGGAGTCGTCGACGAAGTTGGCAGCAAAGTCGCCGAGTCTTGAAGGAGATCCCATCACGCTTATCGGCGAGATTGTTGAAGAAGTCTCGACGCGCGCCCCTACAGCGCGCCAACCGCCGAAACTTGGTTTCGGCAATATATTTTATGGGGTCGCATCAAGATCGCCAAGCACAATGGGTTAGAAGAAGAAGAAGATTTAGACAGTTCGGGCCCTCTCGAGAGGTAATACCCTACTCCTGTTTCGGTGGATTCGATCCGCCGAGTGTCTTTATTGATCTCGTGATCTAAGCTAAGGGCTAAAAGCTGAACTCCTCTTGGAATATCCCTCAAGGGACGCCCCTTACCCCCTTATATAGTCTTGGGAGGAAGGGTTTACAAGTCGGAAACCCTATCTTATTCTAAGTTGGTTTCCTCAATCTTACCAAACCGTGACTATAGGCCGATTGCCTTATCTCTATCGGCAACCGTAACACCTAAGTCAAGTTTGGCTTACAGATATAGCAGGCAATCTATCCCTACCTCCAGTCGGATAAGCTTGCCATGTGGATACCCGATTGCCACAATCTCCACAAGCCGGGAAGCAAGTTGGAAATTCACATCCTATCAAAAACATCATGACCACCTCAAGACCACTCGAACTTCTTCACATGGATCTATTTGGCCCCGTGGCTTATCTAAGCATATGAGGTAACAAGTACGGCTGGTAACAAGTACGGTTTTGTGATTGTTGATAATTATTCCCGTTTCACTTGGGTATTCTTTGTCCATGAAAAAGGTGAAGCTCAAGAATTCTTCAAGCATTTTGCTAGACAAGCTCAAAATCAATATGATCTCTCCATCAAGCGAGTGCAAAGCGACAATGGAGGAGAATTCAAGAATACACAAGTGGAGGAATTTCTCGATGAAGAAGGCATCAAACATGAGTTCTCCGCCCCATATGATCCACCTCAAAATGACATCATCAAAAGGAAGAACCGCACACTCATTGAAACGGCAAGGACAATGCTTGATGAGTACAAGATCTTCGATGTCTTTTGGGTGGATCCGTGAGCACCACGTGCCATGCCATCAACCGTCTCTACCTCCACAAGCTTTTGAAGAAGACATCCTATGAACTCTTGAGTGGTAAAAAGTCTAACGTCTCTTATTTTCGTGTCTTTGTGAGCAAGTGCTTTATTTTGAGTAAGAGACCGCGTTCATCTAAGTTTGCACCTAAGGTGGATGAGGGTTTCTTACTCGGTTATGAATCAAATGTGCATGTCTATGTGTTTTTAACAAGACCTCCAGTATTGTTAAGATCACTAGGGATGTGACATTTCATGAATCTCACGGCTCCCAAGGAGAGCAAATTGTGGCGCATATTGTGGATGATGTTATTCCAAACAAGGAAATTGCGACGAAGGCTATTGCAACATATGACCAGACGAGACGCAGGATGATCAAGTTGTGGAGATTATGGCAATCGGGTATCTACATGGCAAGCTTATCCGACTGGAGATAGGGATAGGTTGTGCGTACCAAATATGTAAACCAACTACGACTTGGGTATTACGTTGCCGATTAGATAAGGCAACGGCTCATAGTCATAGTTTGGTAAGATTGAGGAAACCGACTTAGAGTAAGATAGGGTTTCCGATTTGTAAGCCCACCTCCCAAGACTATATAAGGGGGGTAAGGGGCGTCCCTTGAGGGATATCGTTTTTAGATCATATGCTTCATGAGAAGTTAGATGAGTTTTCAGCTTTAGATACACGAGATCATGAGATCAATAAAGACACTCGGCGGATCGAATCCCGAAACAGAGTAGGGTATTACCTCACGAGAGGGCCCGAACCTGTCTAAATCTTCTTTTCCTCCTAACCCATTGTGCTTGGCGATCTTGACTGCGACCCGAAATTACATTGCTGAAACCAAGTTTCGGCGCTTGGCGCGCCGTGTAGGGACCGCGCGTCGAGACTTCTTCAACAATCTCGCCGACAAGCGTGATGGGATCTCCTTCAGGATTCGGCGACTTCGCCGCCAACTTCTTCGACAACTCCTCCTTCGACTCGGATTCAAACCAGTCGGAAGAAAAGACCCACTCGGCGCCGTTCGAGCTCCCCAATAGCGCCGAGATCTTCGACGACACCCTCAAGATCAAAGATGCAATCTGCTCGCTCCAATGAAGGACTTCACTCGGCACCGTTCGGATTGCCGAACACCGCCGAAATCTGCACCGATCTTCTCGTCTCCCCGACGGAGACGATCTACTCGAAAGAAGACCTCTCGGTGCCGTTTGGGTTACCAAACGCCGCCGAGATCTATGGAAAACTCCTCTCCCCCGAGTCGAGGTCGACCCACTCGGAGGAACCCGCTCCCCCAAGCTCTGACTCGGACTGGAACGATCCAGACCCGGGCTACCCAGGATCAAGGGAGGTCGCCGTCATCCTCCCATCATTCGGCTCCTGCTCATCTTCGGAGCTCAATGGATACCTCGCTCCGCCGGCTTCGACGACCTCTATGGCATCCCTCCGACGAAGCCGACAACTCCGACTACCGCATGGACTATGAGCCGAAGTGCTTTGATGTCCTCATGGCCGAGCCGGACGAGTCCGACTCAGCCATGGCCAAGAGGCTTGTCAAGGAGAGCGGGCCAAGATTGAGCACGAGCGCAAGACGGCCGAAGAGGAGAAGCAACGCAAGGACGAGGCCGACAAGAGGAAGCGGGACCTACGTACAGCCGGACGATCTGCCGAGGAGGCCATCCTCCAAACACGGGTTCGCAACATCAACATTTTCCAAACGCCACAGCAAAACGCTGTTGCCGCGCTCACTCTCTTGGACACCGTCATGGAGACGCACCCGCCAATGTGACTCCGATACTCGACAAGATCAAGACCATCATCGCAGCCACGCCTAACGGCCACCCCACCACCTCGGCACGAAGGCCGACCGAGTCCGTGGCTGAAACGCCCGACAAAAGTCGACTCCCGCCTCTAAGGTCGGAGACTATAAGAGGCCCGAGCCAGATCGGTCGACAACAAGGCCAAGAGGCCCACCCCGCGAGTCCACGCAGAAGTACCAGGAGCAAACGGCTGACTCCCGTGACAAACGACACGGACGTCCACCCGTCCACCATCGCGTCGCCGCAACAACAGCTCCGGCTATCCAACCACCAACCAAGACCCCGCCGAGTGATCTACGGAAGTCCTCGATCGCCGCTACCAGGAACGAGACCAACACACTCGGGAAGATCGGAGGGGATCACCCGATAGCGGCGACGACGGAATGTTAGTGATATGCCCTAGAGGCAACATGGAGATGTTGGATATCACGTCAATGTTTATGTATAAATGAATAAAGTGTTATTCAGTTCCATGAAATAGACATCTTGTATTGATCAATAAGTACGTGACTTATTTATGAGACTCGATATGTATGAATCTATTTCTAAACGATCCCGATCATATGTCATATTGTTGGAACAAATATGATTCTAAGATCGGCATGTTTATTGATTGATGATCATGTCTCATAGATCATGGGTATGGAGATACCAAATCAATAAACATGGACATATGTGTTAGAGAACACATTGTTGGATAGACCCACCATGAGACACTACAGGAATTAATGTGCCATTAGTTGGTCTCAGGTAGTGTTGGTACAAAGTCCTTAGACCGAGATCACCATTTATTCCAACATGTGTAGTAGCCTACTTTGGGACTACCAAACGCTATTCCGTAATCGGATAGTTATAAAGGTAGTTTTCGGGTTTGCTATGAAACATGGAGTGGGATGTGAGTGATCAAGATGGAATTTGCCCTCCTTTGGAGAGATATCTCGGCCCCTCGAGGTAATGGATTATGGAAATGCATGGCCATGCTAAGTTGATTGAGGAGTCAATCAACGGACGGATAATCCAATACGGTTCGAGTGAATGGTTAAGCTATTGAAGGGATGGCACACATCTTGCCTATAGCTTAACGGTATCGTGAGGCAAAGGGATTTGTGTACACATTACAGGTTCGAGCCGATATTATATTCTTGTATACTATGGTGTCAATATGTGCTGCTAGGCGCCGCTGATTGACAGTCGGCGAGTTGGACTCGAGCCGACGATCGGCTAAGTTAGACTATAGCCGAAACCGAGTATACCTGAACCTACAGGGTCGCACGCTTAAGGGGATAGAATAGATATTCGAGTTGGACTCGGATACGGCTCGATCGGATAGGGATCCGATCGGATAGAGTCCTATGGGCTTACGACGTGTGGGGCGGCCAACTCTATGAGATACGGATGAGATCCGATTCAAAATAGAGTCCTAATCGGCCACTAGTCCCGTCGGCCAACTCTATATAAAGGAGGGAGGGGTGGAGAGCGTGAGACGTCAATTGCATCGCGTGCAACGAAGTCGCCGAGATCAATCTCCACGGAAACCCTCCCCACTTTCGAGCCAAACCCTAGCCTTGCATCGCGTGCTAGCACACGGGTGTACGGCGTTCGTCCCCGGACGTGTGGATACCGTAGAGCGCTGCTACGTTGCGCGCTCTTGATCGGCTGCGGTCGGGCGCATCGGAGCGAGGCGTGAGAACGCGGCCGGACGACTCGAATCGGCTGATTGGCGAATCGGCGTCTCCGGAATAGGCTACACTGTTCCGGATCGGATTGCCATGATTGGCTATTCCGCTGCACTCTACTCTAATCGGTAACGATCTATCGGCCCTTACTTGCAAGTGTTCCTGGTTTGCGCGGTAGAAATTTTTGTTTTCGGCTAGCGTAGCTTCCGCGTAACCCTTCACGGAATGCCAGCTTTCACTCGGGAGCTTCGCCGAGTGCACTGGCCGAATGGTTTTAAGCCAACGGGAATAGAGAAATATGACGGCAAGACCGACCCGAGTCGTGGCTTACCGTGTATACTCTCGCCATCCGAGCAGCGGCGGCGACAACAAGGCTATGGCCAATTATTTGCCCGTGGCCCTCGCCAACTCAGCCGGGAAGCGGCTCACGAGCCTCGCCAAGAGGCTCAATCGGCTCGTGGAGCGAGCGAGGGACCACTTCATCGCCAACTTCCGGGCACCTTCGAGAGGCCCAGCACACACTTTGACTTATACAACGTCATCCGAAGCCGGACGAGCCTCCGAAGGATTACATTCGGCGCTTCTCTTAGAAGCGCAACAAGATCCCCAACATCACCGATGGCATCATCATCGCCGCCTTCCGGAAGGGAGTCCGTGATGAACCGTTGATCGGGAAGTTCGGGCGCAAGCCACCGAAGACGGTGAAACAAATGTTCAAGATGGCGAACTCCTACGCCAAGTCCAACGATGCAATCAAGGCGGCACGCCAAGACCGGCCTGACAAAAGAGATGACAAGCACTCGGAAGGAAGCCGGCATCCGAGGAAGGATAACGGCAGCAACAATCAGGCCCAGAAAGATCGCAAGCACCGGCACCAAGACCTGGTTGCCACAACGTCCGATTCTCAACACCGTCGCCGAGTTGCGGCTTACGACGTGATCATGAACGATCGTGAACGCTCAGTACACGCATCATCTACAAGCAATTCTCAGAGCAATATGCGGCACGGTTAAACAAGAAGCCGACTAATGAAACCGGTCCATCGAGAACCAAGAAGAACAACCCGATCGGAAATTCGGAGCCTTTTCAAGGCCACGTGGGCGAGCTGAATCACATATTCGGGGCCGCAGGCTTATGAGTCCAAGAGGAAGCAAAAGCGATGGACCGCGAGGTCAACGCAGCACAACCCGAAGTCCCACAACATCTACGATGGTCGGAGGTGGCCATCACGTTTAATCGCTCGGATCATCCCGACCGAGTGATTCACCTAGGCGTATCCCTTGGTACTCGACCCGGTGGTTCGAACATCAAGTAAGCGCGTTCTCATCGATGGGGCAGCGTCCTCAATCTACGTTCGCCAAGACCTGGATGAGATACAAATCCCGAGAACGAGTTGAAGGCAAGCTCGCCCCCTTCCACGGAGTGATCCCGGGCCGCGCCCACACCACTCGGGCACATCGCATTTCCAGTCACCTCCGGAGTTCGCGAGAATTTCCGAACGAAGAATACCACCTTCGGGGTGGTCGACTTCAAAGACGACCTACCACGCGATCATCGGAAGGCCTGCACTCGCCAAATTCATGGCGATACCACACTACACTTACCTCGCATGAAGACGCTGGCCTAACGGCGTCATCACCCCGCGCAGACGTCAAACAAGCCTTCACTGCGACGAAGAAAGCTGCGATATGGCCCAATCTTGTGAGAGATCACGTGGCCGGGAAGAAATCCGACGCTACATCAACATTCGAAGAGGGTGAAATTTCTACAAAGAGGATAGCCAAGTCGGGACAAGGCGACGCCAAAACGAAGAAAATCTTCCTTGATCCAGTCGTCAAGATATCTTCAAGGACTTAGAAGATACCACAGTCGTAATGTTTGGGCGCGAGCTTTCATTGTCGATGATTTGGTTCTACGCAAGATCCAGACCATCAAGGACCATCACAAATTATCTCCACTATGGGAAGGACCATACATAATCGCTGAGGTGACTCGGCCAAGAGCATTTTGACTAAAGTGCGAAGATGGATCTATGGTGAAGAACTCCTGGAATATTGAACATCTTTGATGATACTATGCTTAAATTGCCGTAAGTTTCATGTTATTCTTAACTGCCAATCTCAAGCAAGATGACTTCTTGAGTTGACAGTCGGGGGCTGCATACGTGTCAATAAAGCATGGTTTTCTTCGACAACTTGTTTATATTTGGTTTATCATTGTTTAATGTTTCTTGATTTGAGTTTAATAGATAAGGACTCGAGAATTTTTTGATGACCTAATCAAGCTTAGGCTTGGTGACAGTCGGACAAAAATTACTTAAGAAATTTTCTATGAAGACTCGGGTCAAGGCATTAACATAAATAAGCTAGATACCTACAAGTTCACATCGAAGGCATAAAGAGACCAAGATGATTAGATGAAGTGGCGGGGACGACCTCGAGGCTTCGTAAAAAGACTTGAGGGTTTTTGCTAAGTCGTCTCGTGTTTGGGCCGAGCCCATGAGAGACTTGCGGCCCACTAAGGTGTGGCTTGACACGTGTCCTTAGGGACTTAAGTTGATGGACTTAAGCAAATTTGCCCGGCAATATGCACGTGTTACATAGCCCAATACCTTTAAAATCCTTTCATACCGCGGTTTGCGTAACTTCATGAGAAGTTGGCACGATGCAATTTGAAAGGTGACAAACGTTAAGCTTTTCATGGCTGTCCCGATGACAGGGATCGTTTGGTTTCTAAGCATTTGATTAAATGATTATATCAATGCTATTTTTCCACCTTGGTGAAGATCTTTTTAGATTAAGACCAATATTATGGCAGGAGCTATTTAATATTTTGGTCATATTTTTCGATGACTGAAAATTTGTTTACCCATGAGGGTTGACTAAATTATTTGTCCCGAGATGACTGGGCAAGTTAACTCGGATGAGCATGAGCTTGCCGAGTATTTTTTACCCATGAGGGTTGATTAGATTATTTGTCCCGAGATGACTCGGACAAGTTAACTCGGACGAGCATGAGCTTGCCAAGTGTTTTTTACCCATGAGGGTTGATTAAATTATTTGTCCCGAGATGACTCGGACAAGTTAACTCGGATGAGCATGAGCTTGCTGAGTGTTTTTTAGCCATGAGGGTTGATTAAATTATTTGTCCCGAGATGACTCGGACAAGTTAACTCGGATGAGCATGAGCTTGCCGAGTGTTTTTTACCCATGAGGGTTGATTAAATTATTTGTCCCGAGATGACTCGGACAAGTTAACTCGGACGAGCATGAGCTTGCCGAGTGTTTTTTACCCACGAGGGTTGATTAAATTATTTGTCCCGAGATGACTCGGGCAAATCAACTCGGATAAGCATGAGTTTGCCGAGTGAATTAATTTCTTACCCATGAGGGCTAAATAAATTATTTGTTCTGAGACGACTCGGGCGAACTACTCGGATAAGCATGAGCTTGCCAAGTGATGTGATTTTCTATGATTGCTTTAGCTTGAGCTAAGCATTTATATGAGAATTATTTGTTCCGAGATGACTCGGGCAAATTTTCGTGATGACTCGAGAAGATCAGCTCGGATAAGCATGAGCTTACCGAGCGAATTGATTTCTTACCCATGAGGGATGATTGAAATATTTGTTCCGAGATGACTCGGGCAGATCCACTCGGATAGACGTGAGCCTACCGAGTGCTTTCCACCCACTAGGGTTAATTGAGTTATTTGCTCTGGGATGATTCGGGCAAATTCACTCGGACGAGCACGAGCTTGACGAGTGATGAGGTTGCTTTAGCTTGAGCTAAGCATCTACATAAGAATGATTTTTTTATAGTTCTTGACTATATGTTTAGTCTATTTTTGACTAACCACATAGTCGGGGGCTACACCTAATTTGGTGCATCAGGAGATGCACCCAGATATTTATTTTTGAGAATTTTGGAGATATTTTCCAGCCCTTCACAGTCTTTGGAGCCACTCGAGAAGATTCAGGCAGAGATGATGGAATCACTCGGCGCCAGGAGCACTCGGCCAAAGAGGTTTTTGGCTGCGTACTATTTTGGTTTGAAGCTAAGTTGTCTCGTCGACTGAAAAGGACTCGGGGGCTACTGTGGAGATTATGGCAATCGGGTATCTACATGGCAAGCTTATCCGACTGGAGATAGGGATAGGTTGCGTACCAAATATGTAAACCAACTACGACTTGGGTATTACGTTGCCGATTAGATAAGGCAACGGCTCATAGTCATAGTTCTGTAAGATTGAGGAAACCGACTTAGAGTAAGATAGGGTTTCTGATTTGTAAGCCCACCTCCCAAGACTATATAAGGGGGGTAAGGGGCGTCCCTTGAGGGATATCGTTTTTAGATCATATGCTTCATGAGAAGTTAGATGAGCTTTCAGCTTTAGATACACGAGATCATGAGATCAATAAAGACACTCGGCGGATCGAATCCCCGAAACAGGAGTAGGGTATTACCTCACGAGAGGGCCTGAACCTGTCTCAATCTTCTTTTCCTCCTAACCCATTGTGCTTGGCGATCTTGACTGCGACCCCAAAAATTACATTGCCGAAACCAAGTTTCGACACAAGTGAATGGTGATCAACCTCCGCTGTCAACAGCCAATGGCTTTTCACCAAGTCAAGGTGATGATGTCCCGAAAGTTCCAGTGCCCGTAGCCTGGAGCCTCCGGACCGATGCTCCGAGTTCCAGGGGTCAGAACATCCGGGCATTAGGACGACCGGATGTTCCAGGTCCAACAGACCGGAACCTTCGAAATGATGAAAATGAAGACGTGCCTCCGGCACAAGTGGATGTGCTCGACACCGAGGGCACTCAAGAGCTACATGATCAGGCTGTAGTCCCCTTCGTGCACCATCCAAGGATACACCACACAGTTCAACGAGATCACCTCGTCAACAACATTCTTGGAGATACTCAAAAGAGGATAACCACTCAATCTCGTGTTGCTAGTTTTTGTGAGAATTACTCTTTTATCTCTTCTTTGGAACCAATTAGGGTGGAGGATGCACTTGATGATCCGGATTGGGTGATGGCCATGCAAGAAGAGTGGAACAACTTCACTCGCAATCAAGTGTGGTCGTTGGTAGAGAGACCTAACCAAAACATGATCGGCACCAAGTGGATCTTTCGTAACAAGCAAGATGAGAATGGAGTAGTCACTCGCAACAAAGCCCGGTTAGTGGCACAAGGGTTTACTCAAGTCGAAGGCCTTGACTTTGGTGAAACCTTTGCGCCGGTTGCTCGTCTTGAGTCCATTCGCATTTTTTTAGCCTATGCCGCTAACCATGATTTCAGATTATATCAAATGGACGTCGAGAGTGCTTTCTTGAATGGACCAATATCTGAATTGGTATTTGTTGAGCAATCGCCCGGCTTTGAAGATCCCAAATGTCCAAATCATGTGTTCAAGCTTCACAAGGCACTCTACGGGCTCAAGAAAGCCCCTAGAGCATGGTATGAATGCCTTCGGGATTTTCTCCTCAAAAATGGCTTTAAGATAGGCAAAGCCGACACTACTCTCTTCACTAAGAAATTCAAAAATGATTTGTTTGTATGCCAATTTTATGTCGATGACATAATATTTGGCTCAACTAATGTCTTATTTAGTGAAGAGTTTAGTAGGATAATGACCTAGAGATTCGAGATATCGATGATGGGTGAGCTCACATTCTTCCTCGGGCTTCAAGTCAAGCAACTCAAGGAAGGGACCTTCATCTCCCAAACAAAGTATTTGAAAGACGTACTCAAGAAGTTTGGGATGGAGAATGCCAAGCCCATCAAGACGTCAATGCCTACCAATGGTCATTTGGATCTCGATGAAAACGGCAAAAGTATTATATCAAATGGACGTCGAGAGTGCTTTCTTGAATGGACCAATCTCCGAATTGGTATTTGTTGAGCAACCGCCCGGCTTTGAAGATCCTAACTATCCAAATCATGTGTTCAAGCTTCACAAGGCACTCTACGGGCTCAAGAAAGCCCCTAGAGCATGGTATGAATGCCTTCGGGATTTTCTCCTCAAAAATGGCTTTGAGATAGGCAAAGCCGACACTACTCTCTTCATTAGTAAATTCAAAAATGATTTGTTTATATGCCAAATTTATATCGATGACATAATATTTGGCTCAACTAATGTCTCACTTAGTGAAGAGTTTAGTAGGATAATGACCTAGAGATTCGAGATATCGATGATGGGTGAGCTCACATTCTTCCTCGGGCTTCAAGTCAAGCAACTCAAGGAAGGGACCTTCATCTCCCAAACAAAGTATTTGAAAGACGTACTCAAGAAGTTTGGGATGGAGGATGCCAAGCCCATCAAGACGCCAATGCCTACCAATAGTCATTTGGATCTCGACAAAAATGGCAAAAGTATGGACCAAAAGGTATATCGCTCCATGATTGGATCCTTACTTTGTCTTTGTGCATCTAGGCCCGATATCTTGCTTAGTGTGTGCATGTGTGCTCGCTTTCAAGCGACACCTAAAGAATGTCATTTGATTGCCGTTAAGATAATCCTTCGATATTTGTGCACGCTCCTAACCTTGGCTTATGGTATCCTAATGGTTGTGCCTTTGAGCTTGTTGGCTATTCCGATTCGGATTACGTCGAGTGTAAGGTTGATCGCAAGAGCACTACCGGCACTTGTCAATTCCTTAGACGATCACTTGTTTCTTGGTCCTCCAAGAAGCAAAGTTCTATTGCCCTATCCACCGCCAAAACCGAATATATAGTAGTCGGAACTTGTTGTTGTAGAGATAATGGCAATCGGGTATCTACATGGCAAGTTTCTCCGACTGGAGGTAGGGATAGATTGCGCCTACTATATCTGTAAATCAAATATGACTTGGGTGTTACGTTGCCGATTGAGATAAGGCAACGGCCCATAGTCACGGTTTGGTAAGATTGAGGAAACCGACTTAGAGTTAGATAGGGTTTCCGATCTATAAGCCCACCTCCCAAGACTATATAAGGGAGGTAAGGGGCGTCCCTTGAGGAATACCAGAAGTTAGATCAGCTTTTAGCTTTCAGCCTTAGATCACGAGATCAATAAAGACACTCGGCGGATCGAATCCCCGAAACAAGAGTAGGGTATTACCTCACGAGAGGGCCTGAACCTGTCTAAATCCCCTTCTCCAATCTAACCCATTATGCTTGGCGATCTTGACTGCGACCCCAGAAATTCTATTGCCGAAACCAAGTTTCGACAGTTGGTGCGCCAGGTAGGGGACCGCGTGTCAAGACTTCTTCGACGATCTTGCCGACAAGCGTGATGGGATCTTCTTCAAGCTTCGGCGACTTCGCCGCCAACGACTTCAACAAGCTCTTCCTCTTCGACTCGGATTCGGACCAGTCGGGAGAAGAGATCCACTCGGCGATGTTCGGGCTCCCGAACAACGCCAAGATCTTCGACGGCATCTTGAAGTCCAGGATGCGATCCACCCTCTCCAACGAAGGAACTTACTCGGCACCGTTCAGACTACTGAACGCCGCCGAAATCTGCACCGATCTCCTCGTCTCCCCAATAGAGACGTTCTACTCGGACGATGACGTCTCGGCGCCGTTTGGATTACCAGACGCCGCTGAGATCTACGGCAAACTCCTCTCCCCCGAGTTGAGGTCGACCCACTCGGAGGAGCCCGCATCCTCAAGCTCTAACTCGGACTGGAATGATCCAGATCCGAGCAACCCAGGATCGAGGGAGGTCGCCGTCATCCTCCAGCCATTCGGCTCATGCTCGTATTCGGAGCTCAAAGAATATCTCAGCTCCGTCGGCTTTGACGACCTCTATGGCATCCCCTCGGACGAAGTCGACGACTCCGACTGCAACAAGGACTACGAGCCAAAGTGCTTCAATGTCCTCATGGCTGAGGTGGCCGAGTCCGACTCAGCCATGGCCCGCAGGCTTGCAGAAGAAGAGCGAGCCAGGATCGAGCAAGAGCGCAAGCTGGCGGAAGAGGAGAAGAAACGCAAGGAGGAAGCCGACAAGAGAAAACAAGATCTACGGGCAGCCGGACGGTCCGCTCAGGAGGCTATTCTTCAAACACGGGTCCGCAACACCAATATCTTTCAGACGCCACAGCAGAACGCTGTTGCTGCACTTACACTCTTGGACACCGTCATCGAGACGGCACCCCCCGACGTGACTCCAATATTAGACAAGATCAAGACCATTGTCGCAGCCACAGCCAACGGTCATCCCTCCACCTCGGCACGAAGGTCGACTGAGTCTGTGGCTGAAACGCCCGACAAAAGCCGGCTCCCGCTTCTAAGGTCAGGAGACTACAAGAGGCCCGAGCCAGACCGGTCGACAACTAGGCCAAGAGGCCCACGCCACGAGTCCACGCAGAAGCATCAAGAGCAAACGGCCGACTCCCGCGACAAACGACATGGACGTCCACCCGTCCACCACCGCGTCCGCCGCAACAACAGCTCCAGCTACCGAACCAGCCAACCAAGGACCCCGCCAAGTGATCTACGGGAAGTCCTCGATCGCCGCTACCAAGAGTGAGACCAACGCACTTGGGAGGATCGGAGGGGATCCCCCGATAACAACAACGATGGAGTGCCAGCTTTCACCCGGGAGCTTCGCCGAGTGCACTAGCCGAATGGATTCAAGCCAACAGGAATAGAGAAGTATGACGGCAAGACCGACCTCGAGTCATGGCTTACCGTATACACTCTCGCCATCCGCGCAGCAGGCAGCGACAACAAAGCTATGGCCAATTATCTGCCCGTGGCCCTCGCCAACTCAGCCAGGAACTGGCTCACGAGCCTGTCGAGAGGCTCAATCGGCTCGTGGAGCGAGCTGAGGGACCACTTCATCGCCAACTTTCAGGGCACCTTCGAGAGACCCGACACCCACTTTGACTTATACAACGTCATCCAGAAGCCGGACGAACCTCTGAAGGACTACATCCGGCGTTTCTCCGAGAAGCGCAACAAGATCCCCAACATCACTGATGACATCATCATCGCCGCCTTCTAGAAGGGAGTCCGTGATGAGCTGTTAATCGGGTAGTTCGGGCGCAAGCCACCGAAGACGGTGAAGCAGATGTTTGAAATGGCAAACTTCTACGCCAAATCCAATGATGCCATCAGGGCGGCGCGCCACGACCGGCCCGACAGGAGGGAAGATAAGCAAGCGGGAGGAAGCCGGAATCCTAAGAAGGATAACGGCAACAACAACCAGGGCCAGAAGGACCGCAAGCGTCGATCTGAAGACCTGGTCGCCGCCACCTCCAACTCTCAACGCCGCCCCCGAGTCGCGGCCTACGATGCCATCATGAACGCTCAATGCACTCATCATCCCAATCACAAGCATGCGGCTAAGGACTGCTTCATCTATAAACAATTCGCTGAGCAGTACGCGGCGCAACTCAACAAGAAGCCGACTGATGAAGCCGGTCCATCGGGCGCCAAGAAGAACAACGTGGCTGAGAATGCCGAGCCCTTCCAAGACCCCGTGGGCGAGCTCAATCACATCTTCGGGGGGCCGTTAGCCTATGAATCCAAGAGAAAACAGAAGCTAACCGACCGAGAGGTCAACGTGGCTCAACCCGAAGTCCCTCAGTACATGCGATGGTCGGAGGTGGCCATCACCTTTGACCGCTCAGATCATCCCGACCGAGTGGTTCACCCAGGACGTTATCCACTCGTCTTGGACCCGATGGTCCGCAACATCAGACTTAAGCGCGTCCTCATTGATGGGGGCAGCGCCCTCAATATTTTGTTCACCAGAACCATGGACGAGATGCAGATCCCGAGGACCGAATTGAAGGCAAGCTCAGCCCCCTTCCACGGAGTCATCCCGGGGCTATCATCTACGCCACTCGGGCACATCGCCCTCCCGGTCACCTTCGGAGCTCGAGAGAACTTCCGAACGGAGAACGTCACTTTTGAGGTGGCCTACTTTGAAACGGCATACCACGCCATCATCGGAAGACCAGCGCTCGCCAAATTCATGGCGATCCCCCATTACACCTACCTCTGCATGAAGATGCCGGGTCCCAACGGTGTCATCACTCGTTGCAGCGACGTGAAGCAAGCCTTCACCTACGACAAGGAGAGCTGGGACTTGGCCCAATCTCGCAAGAGATCACGTGGCCAACAAGAAATCCAATTGGCTGCATCGACTTTGACAGAGGGTGAAATCCCCGCGAAGAAGATAGCCAAATCAGGATCCGGCGACGCCAAGACCAAGAAGATCTCCCTTGATCCATCGGATCCTTCGAAAACTGCTGTAATCGGCGCTGAACTAGATCCCAAATAGGAAAGCGCGCTCGTCACCTTCCTCCAAAATAATAAAGATGTTTTTGCTTGGAAACCATCTGATATGCCTGGAACTCCTCGGGACGTGATCGAGCACTCTTTGCACGTCAAAGATGACGCCAAACCAATAAAACAACGATTACGCAGATTCGCGCAGGATCAAAAAGACGCCATCAAGGAAGAGCTCACAAAGCTCTTGGCTGCCGGCTTTATCAAAGAAGTCCTACATCCCGACCGGTTAGCCAACCCAGCTTCCGGTCCGCAAGAAGACGGGGCAATGGCGCATGTGCGTTGACTATACCGACCACAACAAAGCCTGTCCCAAAGATCCATTCGGGCTGCCTCGCATCGACCAAGTCGTAGATTCAACGGCCGCTGCCAACTCCCGAGCTTCTTGGATTGTTACTCGGGCTATCACCAGATCAGTTTGAAAGAATTCGACTGCTTGAAGACATCGTTTATCATGCCGTTTGGGTCCTACTGCTACATCACCATGCCTTTCGGCCTGAAGAACGTCGGCGCCACATACCAACGCATGATCCAGAGATGTTTCCAGACGCAGATTGGCAAGAACGTAGAAGCTTATGTCGACGATGTCGTCATCGACCAAGCAGAAAGAAGACCTGATCGCTGACTTAGAAGAAACCTTCGCGAATATCCGGGCCTTCAGAATGAAGTTGAACCCGGAGAAGTGCACTTTTGGCGTCCCATCAGGCGAACTGCTCGGCTTCATGGTGTCACATCGCGGCATTGAAGCTAATCCAGAGAAGATCAACGCTATCTTGAGCATGAAGCCCCCGAGTAACTAGAAGGATGTCCAGAAGCTCACTGGCTGCATGGCGGCGCTAAGCCATTTCATCTCTCGACTCGGCGAACGAGGCATGCCCTTCTTCAGGTTGCTAAAGAAAATGGACGACTTCCAATGGACCACGGAAGCCCACAAGGCCTTTGAAGATTTTAAGGAATTCCTTACAACGCCGCCCCGTCCCGGCCTCGCCTCGGCCCAGAGCCCCCTGTACGTTTCAGCCACTCACCAAGTGGTTAGTACGATCCTCGTGGTCGAGCGCGAAGAAGAAGGGCGGGCCCAGAAGATTCAGAGGCCGATCTACTTTGTTAGCGAAGTATTGACAGGAGCCAAAACTCGCTACCCTCAGGTATAAAAATTGCTTTATGGTGTCCTAATAACCGCGAGGAAATTGGCGTACTATTTTCAGGGTCACTCGGTCATCACCGTCACCACCTTCCCACTCCGCGACGTCATCCACAACCGGGAGGCAACTCGGTGCATTGCCAAGTGGGCTCTGGAGCTGATGCCACTGGACTTGACTTTTAAGGCGAGGATGTCCATAAAGTCACAAGCCCTGGCGGATTTCCTGGCCGAGTGGACTGAGCAACAAGAAAACGTACCTCAGGAAGACCTCCAACACTGGACCATACACTTCTACGGATCCAAGAGGATCACCGGCTTGGGAGCAGGAGTTGTGCTGATCTCCCCGACTGGGGAAAGACTAAGATACGTCCTCCACCTCCACTTTTCTGCCTCACATAACGTCGTCGAGTACGAAGCCCTGCTACATGAACTGCGGCTCGCAGTTTCACTCGGGATACGTCGGCTCATCGTGAAAGGGGACTCCCAGCTAGTCGTCAACCAAGTAATGAAGGACTGGTCCTGTCTAAACGACACCATGGAGGCCTACCGAAGAGAGGTCCGCAAACTCGAAGACAAGTTTGACGGACTCGAACTATCACATGTCTTGAGACACAACAACGAAATAGTTGATGAGTTGGCGCAGTTCGGGTCCAAACGCGAAGTCGCCCCAACAGACGTTTTTGTCGAACATCTCTATGAGCCAACTGTGGCGGCGAAGCCAACCCCCAACGAACAAGCTGCAAACGAAGTCACCATGATTGACGTCGAGTGGAGGACACCACTCATCAAATTCCTAACTCAGCAAGAGCTGCCGGAAGACCGGGATGAGGTAGAACGCGTCCGAGGTCGTTGCCAAGCATATGTCATGGTTGACTCCGACTTATACAAGAGAAGCCCCTCTGGAATCCTAATAAGATGCATCACATCCGAGAAAGGGAGACAGCTGCTCCAAGATATCCACTCGGGCATATGCGGAAGCCACGCGGCAGCACACACTCTGGTGGGCAAAGCCTACAGACAAGGTTTTTTCTTGCTTACTGCAGTCTCCGACGCGGACAAAGTGGTTCGAACCTGTGAAGGCTGCCAATTCTTCGCCCGACAGAGCCACGTCCCAGCCCAAGAACTACAAACAATCCCATTATCCTGGCCATTTGCGGTGTGGGGCTTAGACATGGTCGGCCCTTTCAAGAAGGCTCCAGGAGGATTCACACACTTATTCGTCGCTATCGACAAGTTCTTTAAATGGATTGAAGCCAAGCCGGTTGTCACCATCACCGCCGACAAAGCACGGGATTTTTTCCTCAACATCATGCACCGCTTCGGCATCCCAAACAGGATCATAACCGACAACGGGACTCAATTCACAGGAGGCATCTTCAAAGAATTCTGCGAAGACTTCGGAATCAAGATTTGCTATGCGTCAGTCGCCCACCCCAAAAGCAACGGACAAGTCAAGCGTGCCAACGGCATGGTCCTTCAAGGCATCAAGGCCCGCGTTTTTGACCGACTAAATCCTTACGCAGGCAAGTGGGTTCAAGAGCTTCCCTCGGTTCTATGGTCTCTGCGGACCACACCCAGTCGGGCTACCGGCCAAACTCCTTTCTTTCTGGTCTATGGCGCAGAAGCCATGTTGCCAAATGAGATGGAGTATGAATCCCTTCGAGTCCGCAGCTTCAACGATGAACGCTATGACCCCGACCGAGTGGACGACCTCACCCGACTGGAAGAGGCCCGAGAGGCAGCCCTCATCCAGTCGGCGAAATATCTTCAAGGGCTCAGACGATACCACAGTCGCAACGTTCGAGCACGAGCTTTCATCGTTGGCGACCTGGTTCTACGCAAGATTCAAACCACCAAGGACCGTCACAAGCTATCCCCCTTATGGGAAGGACCATACATAATCGCTGAGGTGACTCGGCCCGGTGCATATCGGTTAAAGCGTGAAGACGGGTCTATGGTGGAGAACTCCTGGAATATCGAGCATCTTCGACGATTTTATGCTTGAATTGACTAAAGTTTCATATTTCTCTTGACTGCCAACCTCAAGTAAGATGACTTCTTGAGTTAGCAGTCGGGGGCTGTACATATGTCAATAAAGCATAGTTTTTCTCATCAACTTTCGTGCATGATTCGGTTTATCATTGTTTAATGTTCGTTGATTCGAGTTCAGTGTTCAAGGACTGAGAATCTTCTGATGACCTAATCGAGCTTAGACTCGGTGACAGTCAGACGAAAATTACTTAAGAAATTTCACACAAAAACTCGGATCAGGGCGTTAACATAAATAAACTGAATATTCACAAGTCTACATTAGAATGTCACAAACATCCAATATCTACAAGACGATGACTACAAAACGCCTAAGGCCGGAAATTGTTCACTACATCAACAGCAATCCGCTTAGCCGAGTCCTGCGCCTCACTAATAAGGTCCAGGGCTTGCTCGTCCGAGGTGCCGTCGGCGAAGCCTTCCCCGACTGAGTTGACATCTACTCGGGGGTAGAGAGATCTGGTCTGTGCAAGAGCCAGACCAGCCCCCATGGTAGCAGCCTCGGTGGTGTTGGCCAAGTATTGGTCGGGGGCTCTCCGCAGCTTGTCGAAGATTTCGACCGCGTCCAACGAGCTAGCCCCGACTCCTTGGTGAAATAACGACAGCAGGATTGGCGTCGCTGTATTGGCAACTTCTTCCCGGACCTCTCCGGCTCGTTTGACCCTCTCAAGTAAGACGTCATATTGAGCTCGGGTCTTGACTTTGTAAGCTGCCAAAAGAACTTGATCACGCAAAGTACTCGGAGATAAAGCAGCGCAAAGAATATTACTTCAAAGAAGCTCACCTTCGAACTCGGCCTCCAACTCGGTCTTCCCGAGGCTGACTGCCTCCAGCTGGACCTGGAGCGAGTGGACCTCCGACGAATTTTCTACAAACACAGAAGGCCATCAGCAACCGAAGTCGACACAGAAGCCATATAGAGGATGAGAGGATTGGACTTACTCCCGACTGAACCGCGGAGGTCGAGGTTCTCCTCCCGGAGTTCAGCTATCTCCTTCCTCAGGGCCGCCTCCCTCGACGCGGCCTCCTCCCGAGTGGTCTTTAACTCCCGCTGGATGTCCTCCAGGAAGTTCAGATGAGGGACCAACTTCTCCAACACCTCGGACATGGCCATGGATCGACAATACTCCTTCTGCACACAAGGTCCGAAGTTAACCGACTGAATGGAAATGATGATGCAACAGTTAAAAAGGACTCAGGCTTATGTTGAGTAGCCGAGTCGCCTCGTTCAGGCTGTTGACAAGGGCATCCCTTTCTTCGCTCTCCGCTTGCTTGTCAAGGATGATGCCCTGCCTTTGGCCTTCCGAGTCTCGCCACTCGATTTTAATCAGGGGAACCTAGGTTTCAGAAGACTGTAACCTGGGGATCTCCTCCACTGTGGCTGGAAGATTAGGAAGAACAGATGAAGATATGAAAGAGTCAAGCTAAAGATTGAAGATGGGATGTCAACTCAAGGCTTACCGGCTTTGGCGGCTGAGCTCTTGACCGGAGCAGCCCGACTCGCCTTTTCCTTCTGGCTTTTCCCCGACTGATCTTCAGTCAGGGCCCCTTGAGCTACAACCTGGGGCTTCTCCGTGGCCGATCGATTCTCAGTCGGGACATCCCGGCTGGCGGTCGGGGGCTCCTTCCTCGGGATATCCTTCTTTGGAGGCGAGGGCCTTCTGCCAGGAGCACTTTCGCTTGGGAGAGAGCTCTGGGGCCTTTGTTCCGCAGGTTTGGATGCCTTGGGTGCAGCAGCTGGAGTTGGCCCCTCACCCTTCCGGCGGGATCTATGTCCGGGGCCTCCCGCAACGACGAATGCGGTTATAATGAAGACAAAGAAATTTTCAATAATAAAGTTCAGACTCCGGTCGTGAAGTGTACCTAGATGACCGGCGGATCTTCGGCGCCGCTTTCGGCGACGGCCTTGGAGGGGTCGTTTCGACTGGAGGAGCCGGGACGTCATCGTCCGAGTCGTCGATGACGAGCCTCCTCTTGCTCGCCCGCTTGTTGGCGTCCTCACTCGGCGCCGCTCGTTTCCCGACTGGATCACTTTGGATCTTCACCCCACCAGTCGGCTTCTTGGCAGGGCGAAGCGGCACGTTATCATGAAGAACCTTGTAAGGTTTCAAAATAACAGAGGCATTTTCCTGCAAGAGAAATTCTCACACTACTAAGAGGCATGACATCAGGATTGCAAGACAGTACAAAGAGGTCAGTCGGCTTACCGGAGGAGGAGGCCGATAGATGCTGAAGGGAAGAACCGGCAGCACGAGGGCGCGCTCGACTGCAACTCCAGTCGAGAAGATCTTGTACATCCGGATCTTCGGGATCTTGTAACGAGGGGATCTTGATCTTCCCGATTGGGGTCCTTCCCACCTTCGTACTCGAAGGTGCTTCGACCGCTCTTTGATTGGAGCCAGTCGGCACCTGATGAAGTGCCGAGTGATCTGCTCGCCGCGAAGACCTTTCTGCTTCATCGCCAGGATCTTTGCTAGCAGTTTGTTGGCTTCGTCCCACTCCTGCTCCCTGGTACAGTGCTCCAAGTATGCTTGGGAACAGGGGGAAGGCCGACAAAGTTTGGCAGGCTGGGTTCGAGGTTACTGATATAGAACCAGCCCGCGTGCCATCCCTTGTTGGAAGATTTCAAAGGGAGAGAGAAGTACTCCTTCCGAAGGGATCCGCGGAGTTGAAAGCCTGCCCCACCAACGACGCAGGGTTGGTCCTTATTGGGATGCGACTTGAGATAGAACATACGGCGAAAGAGTTGGAAATGGGGGAGGATGTCAAGGAAAGCCTCACAGACGTGGATGAAAAGAGCGATGTGAAGCATGGAGTTGGGGTTCAGATGGTAGAGTTGAAGACCATAATAGTCCAGAAGTCCCCTAAAGAACTTGGAAGTGGGGAGACTGAACCCGCAATAGAAGAAAGAAGTAAACACAGCAAGCTCACCAATGTTCGACGTTGGGAAATCCTCACCCGCCGCTGGGCGCCAGCCCACGATCTCCTTGGGGAGAAGCACGCCGTGCTTCACCATCTCTTTAAGAGTGGACTCCCTCACATCCTAGGTGGCCCACTGCTCGAAGGGGATCTTCTTCTCACCCGCCATGAATGTGGTTAGGGAAGGAAGCAGATCTGGCCAAAAGGATGGGGGTTCGAGCAAGGGATCTTGGAAGCTGGATGCAGAGGCTGATTTGTGGCAAAGGACGAGCTCTTGGGTCGATGGATTTAGGTGCGTGCGAGTCTAGGGTTTTCCGCAAGAAGCTGGTGAACAGTGCTGTGGAAAGAGGAATTTTTCGGGAAGACGAAGTGGCGGGGATGACCTCGAGGCTTTATAGAGAGATTTGAGGGTTGCGCTAGGTTTTCTCGTGAGTGGGCCGACCCCATGAGAGATCTGCGGCCCAGCTAAGGTGTGGCTTGACGCGTGTCCTTAGGGACTTAAGCGGATGAGCTTAAGCAGATTTGCCTTCGCAATATGCACGTGTCCGAACGCCCTATACCTTTGGAAATCCTTTCATACCGCGGTTTGCTTGACTTCATGAGAAGCTAGCATGATGCAATTTGAAAGGTGACCAACAGTTAAGCTTTTTATAGCTGCCTTGATGACAAGGGCTGTTTGGTTCTCTAGCATTTGATTAAATGATTATATCAACGCTATTCTTCCACCTTGGTGAAGATCTTTAAAGATTGAGACCAGTATTATGGCAAGAGCTGTTTATTAATTTGGTCATATTTTTCAGACGACTGAAAAAACTTGTTTACCCATGAGGGATGATTAAAATATTTGTTCCGAGATGACTCGGGCAGACCCACTTGGATAAGCATGAGCTTACCGAGTGTTTTTCACCTGTGAGGGTTGATTGAGTTGTTTGTCCTGAGACGACTCGGGCAAATTCACTCGGATGAGCACGAGCTTGCCGAGTGATGAGATTTTTTATGATTGCCTTAGCATGAGCTAAGCATTTATATGAGTATGATTCTTTATAGTTCTTGGCTGTATGTTTGGTCTATTTTTGGCTAATCACATAGTCGGAGGCTACACCTAATTAGGTAAATCAAGAGATGCACCTAGATATTTATTTTTGAGAATTTTTCAGATATTTTCCAGCCCTTCACAGTCTTTGGAGCCACTCGGGAGATTCGGGCAGAGATGATGGAATCACTCGGCGCCAGAGGCACTCGGCCAAAGAGGTTTTTGGCTGGGTGTTGTCTTGGTTTGAAGTTGAGTTGTCTCGTCGACTGAAAAGGACTCGGGGGCTACTGTGGAGATAATGGCAATCGGTATCTACATGGCAAGTTTATCCGACTGGAGGTAGGGATAGATTGCGCCTACTATATCTGTAAACCAAATATGACTTGGGTGTTACATTGCCGATTGAGATAAGGCAACGGCCCATAGTCACGGTTTGGTAAGATTGAGGAAACCGACTTAGAGTTAGATAGGGTTTCCGATCTATAAGCCCACCTCCCAAGACTATATAAGGGGGGTAAGGGGCGTCCCTTGAGGGATATCAGAAGTTAGATCAGCTTTTAGCTTTCAGCCTTAGATCATGAGATCAATAAAGACACTCGGCGGATCGAATCCCCGAAACAGGAGTACGGTATTACCTCACGAGAGGGCCTGAACCTGTCTAAATCCCCTTCTCCAATCTAACCCATTATGCTTGGCGATCTTGACTGCAACCCCAGAAATTCTATTGCCGAAACCATGTTTCGACAGTTGTACTCAACTCCTTTGGATGAAACAAACCCTACAAGAATTTGGCTATAGCTTTTCCAAGATTCCTCTCCTATGTGACAATGAGAGTGCCATAAAACTAGCCAACAATCTCGTCCAACACTCAAGAACCAAACACATAGACATTCATCATCATTTCTTGAGAGATCATGAGGCGAAGGGTGACATTGTCCTATCCCATGTGAGAACCGAGAGTCAACTAGTCGATATTTTCACCAAACCCTTGGATGAGAAAAAGTTTTGCGAGCTTAGGAGTGAGCTCAATATCTTGGATTCTCGTAGCATTTGTTGAGGATTGGTTGGCTAATCAATAGTCAAGCATGAATCAAATTGAGTGTAAATTGATATTGAACCTTTGTATCTAGAGATCGTTTCTTGTGTAGAAGCTGATTTTGATATGAAAAATAAGGTTCAAACATTTCCATCTTGCCCTAAAACCTTTTCCAAAACATTTGCGAATATTGTTGTGTGCTTGTTTTGATTGCGAAAACTTGGTTTTTGATCCTTCTTGTGATGCATTGTGACCATTGTTATGTACTGGTTGCTTGTATGCTGGTCACGTGCATTGCAATTGTTTACATGTCCATCCATCCTTAGACTTGTTCCTTTCAGCTTCTTGTCGAAAGTTTTGGACCCCAGCCCGAAACTTCCGATAATTTCTCTCTGTCTCAATTTCGGGCGCGATCGAAAGTTCCCGTCAAGGCCGATCGGAAGTTCCAGTAGTCGGGGTGTTCAAATCCCAGGGGGTGATCGGCGGCTGAACCCTAATCCCCACTTCTTCACCATCGCCATCTCTCTCCTCTCTCCCCCTCCCCCGATGATCTGGTGATTCCACCATGTTTCCTCTTCATTCTCGATTGCTTTACGGTTGATTTTGGTCGAGGATCGACTTCCATGATTGTTTTTGGCTTCCGTTCGCCCGAGGTACTTCTTTCAATCTCTCTCCCTAGTTTCACCTTCTTTTGCCCCGATCTCTAAATTCTTGGACCTAGCGAGAATTTCTTTTGGTTAGAAACTCAATTAGCACCTTGTAGATGGTCGATCTATGCGTTTTGAGGCAATGCATGTGATTTTTGGCTGAGGAGCTGTGCGGCTGCCATGCAAACCGGAAGTTCTGATGTTCAAGGACCGAAACTTCCGGTCCCTTTGCAGTTCGCCACCCCCTTCCTTCCGTCAATTCTTTTTGACACTGCAATTCCCTTATCGTTGCGTGTTCCTCATTGTAGTGATACTATGCGTCGTGAAAAGTGCCAAAAGGCCAGCCATGATGTCTCAGGGGATGACGGTGACAATAGTCCTCCCGTTCATTACCTTCGGGGACGTCTCGACAAGGAAAGGGTGGTGTTCGAGGGCAATCGTGGTGATTGCTCTCCTCCAAGGCTCTCTCGTGCTACTCGGAACCGGCCCTTGACCATTCAAGATGCCAGAACCGAGGCAGCTGGTCGTTCTCAGGCCGCTCATCCTCCTCCCCGTCCTGCTCGACGCTCCAATGCCACCCGTCCTCAGCCAGACGAGCTGGGATCCTAGGGGAACCCCATTGCCCTGCACAAGGCTCAGGGATATGACTACAATGTCTCTCACCACACTGGGCGCCAGAGGATCAACTATCTCAAGCAGATAGCCCGATGTGGTCGTGATCACCTGGTGGATCCCGACTTTGTCCCTTGAGAGTCCGAGGATCCAAGGTTCTGGACCTTCTTCCAGCTTGATTGTTATAATTCCGTATTTCTTATCCGGACCAATCCTGTTATGGAGATGAAGTGGCTGGACTGGGGGTATCTCGTGTCCAAGAACAATGCACACTTCAATGACCTGATGCAGGTGTGCGAAGCCAAGAACATCACAGAGATCATCTGCCTTGATTATTCCTGAAACACTGAGGTGATTGGCCAGTTCTACGCCACCATGTTCTTTGGCTCCACAAAGAATGGAGTCCCCTTTATGAAGTGGCGGATCGAGGGGCGTCCGTACAAAGTCTCCTTGCCTCAGTTCACAGAGATTTTGGGGCTTGATTCGGTTGATCTGAACCACCCCAACATCCACTCAGAGGAGCCAATCTCTATGGTGAGCACCAAATTCCTCTACGCGCCAAATGCTCCTCGTGACTGTCTTGCGACCACCAAGGGGCTTCTTCCTCAGTACAAGCTCCTGTACTCCATCTTCAGGTTTGGAGCATCCTTGTTTCCTTTCCTCTTTTGTTTTGGTTCCCTGTGTCAAGCGTCTATGTTTGTTTTGTTCCTCAGGTGGACCTTGCTCCCAAAAGCTGGGGATGCGACTGCTGTTCCTACGTGCCATGCGCATCTTCTGAGTCGCATGCGGTACAATCAGTCGCCGTTCAGTGTGTCCAAGCTTATCTGGTTCGAGATATACAACACCGCCTATGATCCCAAGCGGGGGTGTGTGTATGCTCCCTACATCATGAAGGTGATCAATGATGTGACTGGATATCACTACATCTGTGACGCCTCGCACAAGCCGTTTTGTCCTCATGTGCCTTCTGCACCGAGGAGGCCTCCTTCAGGTCCTTCTGGTTCAGCTTCAGGTGTCGGACCTTCCTCTGCTCCTCGACGGCCTTCGGGCTCGAGCTCCAGCTCGCCCATCAAGAAGGCGCTCCGTTCTATCTTCTGTCTCTGTGCCAAGACCGCCTCCAAGGTTAAGAAGATAGAGTGGCGTCGAAAGTTGCTTCTAAGGGAGGCCGGTCATGCGGTCTTTGATGATTCCGACAAGGAGGTCGTTGAGAACTCGTTCACGGCATTTGAGGCCGCTCGTGATGTTGCTGCTGGTGAGGGCACCTTGGCCTATGTTCCTCACGCCTTTGCGGAGGTGTCCTCGCACTCTGAGGAGGAGGACACTCCTGCTGTAGCTTCTCCAGCTGCTCCTGGTAGCGACACCGACGTCGTCAAGGACTCCTCTGTCGGTGGCGACAACGACATTCATAGTGGAAACACTGAGATTGTCGCCAACTTTGATGACTCTGAGTGACTTTCCTCCTCTCTTACTCATTTTTGGTGTCTTGATGCCAAAGGGAAGAAGATTGAGTGCAGGGGGTCCAGTCCAGTCCAGCGTCCTTTGCTCTTTCAGCTTGTTTTGCTTCCTCACAGCCAACCGGAAGTTTTGGACCTAATCACCGGAACTTCCAGCCGTGCAGTTATCCTTTAGGATGTTTACTCCTTTCGCTATCTATTGGACATGTGAACCTCTTTTGTGCTGGGATGTAATGACTGCTAGTTGTTATTCTCTTAATCAGGTTTATTTGCATAATCGCTTGTGTGTTTGTGAGTGGTGAAATGTTATTTTTCAATGTTCTTGTGTGCTTGCCATGTTATTTGCATTTAACTCATGTCATTTCACCCTTATTGCATCCCACGATGTGAGATGAGTTGGTTAGATTTTCCCTAAACTCTTCTTTCAATATATGCATATGAGATTCAATTTTGTTTCATTCTATGCATACATTTAGGGGGAGCTCTAACTAACCCTTTTCACTCAAATACTTTATTATTTCCAATCTTTTGTAAGCTTTAACCAAGTTGTCATCAACCACCAAAAGGGGGAGATTGAAAGTGCATCTAGCCCCCTATGTGGGTTTTGGTGGTTAATAACAATTTGGTTAAGGGACTAATGCGTTTAATTGAGATGTGTGTAGGAGAATTAGTCCCTAGATGTTTAGTTGTGCAGGTTTTGAGAAAGGTGAACCCTCAACATCAATTGCAAAAAGAGAGAAAAGATTCGACTATGGTTTATAGTTCTATTTTTCTTGAATCCTGAGTCTTAGGAAAAACCGTACTATTAAGAGGAGTGAAACTCATGCCATGAGATGATCTAAGTGCTCTTAGTCAGAATTGAAAGTGCATCTAGCCTCCTAAGTGGGTTTTGGTGGTTAATAACAATTTGGTTAAGGGACTAATGTGTTTAATTGAGATGTGTGCAGGAGAATTAGTCCCTGGATGCTTAGTTGTGAAGGTTTTGTGAAAGGAGAACCCTCAAACATCAATTGCAAAAAGGAGGAAAGATTCGACGATGGTTTATAATATTTTTTTCTTCTTGAATCTTGAGTTTTAGAAAAACCGTACTATTAAGAGGGGTGAAACTCATGCCATGAGATGATCTAAGTGCTCTTAGTCAGAATATTCTTGAGTGAGAATTTTTGGAGTTATTTTTTGAAAATTACCCCTTTCCACGTCAGAGAAAGCCGATCGGAAGTTCCGGGGTTCCAAGCCGAAACATCCGGATACCTTCACCTCGCAGCCAAACCCTGAGAACTAAGTGTTGAGCGGAACTTTCGGTAGTCCCAGACCGGAACTTTCGGACAGTATTCCAGCTGAGTTTATGAGTAACGGCTAGGTGACGCAAGAGTGTACCTATATATATCTCACTTTGTCCCCAGCTCACTTTTGGCCATCCAACTTTCGTTTTTCAGTCCCCTAGCCCCTCCCATGGTGTTCTAGCTCATTCCAACTCGATTCTTGAGCCACCTAACCAAATTTATGAGAAGATTGAGTGATTGGAGTGATTGTGAGAGTGAGAGAGCTAGGTGACTTGAGCACTTGGAGATTCTTGCAGGGCTTTGGAGTGGTGCCTATTACTCTTGGAGAGCAATCTCCTAGACGGTTAGGTGTCTCCCGCGAGCTTTCGGAGAATTATGGATTGGCTCAGGAAAGTTTGTGAAGGATCACCTCTCCTCCGCAAGGAAACGAGGTATGGATAGTGACAACCCAATCTGATCTTTAGGAGGTTGTCTAGGTAGAGCAATTCACGTTTGTGGTTCACGCTAGAGGATCGAATTTGGATCTTTGTGGTCAATTTGATCTCTAGGTAAGAATCTAGAAATGTTGGAATTGAAGGCCGTAGACTTCTTCCCACGGATTTGCTTGGTGAGGCAAGGGGTTAATTGAGTCCCAACTCTATAAAGTTCCTCAACGGAGAGTAGGATTCTTTGAATCTGAACTTCGGGTAAAAATCCTTGTGTCTCGTGCATTATCCCTTTACCTCCTGCTGCTTGTCTATATTGCATGTGTGTATCTTCCTGTTGCTAGCAATAAATTTGTGTAGAAAGTACTTAAATTTGAGCTCAGGTCCTTTTAAGTCACAGAACACCGAAAGTTCAAGACTATAACATCGAAAGTTCCGAACAGCTTGTGCTGACTAGAAGTTTCGGGGTTCAAATACCGAAAGTTCCGATGCCTGTGTGTTTTAACCGCTACATTTTGAGAAAATTTCAGGATCACCTATTCACCCCCTCCCCTCTAGGCAACATCTATGAGCCTTCGATTGGTATCGGAGCCTAAGCTCTTAATAGGCTTCACCGCTTAGAGTCGATCCAAGATGTCGGGAGTGGATAATCAACTTGAAGACGATCCAAGTGTAGGAAAATCTCCAATCAAGGAGACAGGGGGAGCTTTCATACCTTTTGATTACAACAAGCTTAACATTCCCTCTAACAACTTTATTTCCGTGTCTTCCGGGCATGCACCTCACTTTGATGGTACACAGTATGCCGCTTGGAAGCACAAGATGAAGTTGCATCTAATCTCTTTGCATCCTAGCATTTGGAAGATTGTTTGCACAGGTAGCGATGTGCCTACGGGGGATATGGACCTCACTCCGGAGCAAGAGATAAGCATCCACCGCAACGCTTAAGCCGCCAATGTCATTCTCTCCGCCTTGAGCCCGGAGGAGTTCGACAAGGTTGATGGGCTTGAGGAGGCAAAGAAGATTTGAGACACATTGCAAGTGGCTCATGAAGGCACCCCCGGAGTGTGTTAACGCTGGAATTTGGTAATGAGGTTCCTAAGTCCTAAGAAAGCAAGGGGGAATTGGATCGGCTGAGGTCAGGAGTCGTATCGGCTAAAAGAGTGATCGGCTGCAGGGCAGGTCGGCTGAGGATGGGTTGAATGGAATAGCCGACAGCCGATTCCAAGTTCAGAAGAGATAAAACCGTGTCCAATGCAGAAACTTGAGGATAAGTGGGGATTCGGATGTTAATTACGCGTTTAAAGATATTGCCACCTATGGATAGAGTCCTGTAATGGCAGTTGTATCTGTAATTTAGGAGTTTGTTAAATTGTTAGTTGTAATGCATTATGGATCTCGCTAGGGATGATATGATGTTTTAAAAAGTAGTTTAGATAGAGTCCGAGGTTGTTACAAAAGATTTGTATCTTGGGTATAAATAGGACCCAAGACCCTCTGTATAAGGACGATTCAATCAATCTAATCTTCGGCGCATCGCCATCCTTTTCCTTTTAGATGAACACACTGTTTGGCTTTGGGTTGCATCGTCTCGATCCCCAAACTCAGGTAAATGTTTGTCGTTAGTGGTGAGATTACTTGTTTCTGATGCTTCCATCGCAATAACACATTGGATTCAATAGTTTTACTACGACATATATCATATAGTGCATATGAACCAATTCGGCGCTTAGATCTATCTTGTAGTTGACTCATCTTTTCGGGGGTATGTGGTCAACAAGGCTAGGTTTGAGGGCTGGTTGATTCGTATGCAGTATCTACCATCTTACGGAGTGTAAGTCAAAAGTAATAGATTGAATGCTTCTTTTGATACTTAATGTTGCATCAAGATTGAACTGTTGAGTCGTCTTTAGAATCGTTGGTAATCTATTCTTTTGGACTTACATTATCTGGGGATAGCGTCGGGGTTTCAGCCAACCTTACTTATCTTGATGTGTTTCTTTTAACGTAATTGTTATTAGATCTGCAGTAGGGTTGTATTTCGTGTCTAGATTGTGCTTGCTTACATCTTTAATCTAGGAATGTTGCGCCTGCACGAGATTCATTGGAATATCAGCCGATTTGATGTTAGTTTCCCAGCATCGGTTGGTCTATTGATCCGTGTATTTATTATTCTTCGTTATATTTGGATCGGATGACTGATGATCGTCTTGGCATAGCCGATGCGCTTTGGTCATTTGGCCCAAATATGGCCTGGAATAGCATATATACGATCATGGATTTTCCTCGGTCGATCCCGCGGGGACTTGACCTAACGCTTAACGAACGCTTTCTTGTCTTTTTTCTTGTTGATTGGCAGATCAAATCAACTGGCACGCTCTACACATTGTAGGCAGCTAAGAAGGACCTGCACTGGAGTCAAGCAGATCTCCCAGGCCAGCGCGTGAGAGAGATTTCTCATCAACACGCTTCTTGGCACGCCCAGTGGGACTGTCTTTGTCGGTTCGACTCGGACGAATAGACTCAGCCGGCAAGATGGTCGACCCCAAGATCCCTGGCATCACACAGGACAATGTCGTACCTGTAAAGATGGATCAACTATCGGCTGAACAGCAGGCCGAGTATAAGAAGATGGTGGAGGAACTCCAGAAGAATTATCTTCAATCCTTCACCCAAACGAGGTCTGGAACGGTGCACCAAAAGTACAAGTTCAGCCTCAATGACACCATAGCATCCTCGTCAAGTGATGCAAAGGGCAAGCAGAGAGTGGAAGAGCCAACTCAAGCGCAGGATGATCAAGCCGTGTACTCTTTGCAAGATCGGATCGACTTGGCCGTCCATCACGCGCTGGTCAACCAGAGCAGCATCCTGGTCAACACCCTCAATAATATGATTTCTCACGTGGTTGACGCCAAGGTAGCCGAGCAGCTGCAAAGGGGCCCCACATATTTCACGGATGGTCAGTTTCCTGATTACAGGACACTAGTCACTCAAGATCGGCCGCTTCCACTAATAGCGCAACCCAACCCGCCAGGAGGAGTCGGCCACTTGAGTCCAAGCGGAACGGCCGTGAAACCAGCAGTCACTATTTTAAACCGACAACAGCCGCTGCCTCAAGGTCAGCTCGAAATGTTTCATCATGATCGACAGCCAGCGCCGATTAATCATGGCGACGGCGAATGTCGGGCCGACAATGCTCCGGATCGCCAACGCCACCACAGAACCTCGGCGCCGCCCACCGATCGTCGCTACCGGTACCAAGGAGGTCGTCGGGATCACCATTACCGGCCTCGGACACCGCCACGATGTATCGGCAGGCACACATGCCGTATGACCCATACGAGCCGATACAAAGAAGATAATAGGGCTTGGGCCGAACTAATTGCACGTTATGCGAGATCGGTTCGGCCTCAAACCGAAAGACTCAGAAACATGTATCGGTACCCTATCCGAGCATTTCGAAAGGGTCCCACTGCCCAACTGATACAAAATCCCGGACTTCTCCAAGTTCTCAGGACAGGACAACATCTCTACCTACGAGCATATCAGCCGATTCTTGGCACAATGTGGTGAAGCATCGGCTACTGACCCCTTGAGAGTTCGGCTATTTCCCCTTTCTCTTTCAGGATCGGCCTTCACTTGGTTCTCCTCGTTGCCTTACAACTCGATTAAGAGTTGGGCCAATCTTGAGAAATAGTTTCACAGCTATTTTTATTCTGGCAACCATGAAATGAAGTTGTCGGACCTCACCAGCGTCAGGCAAAAACATAATGAATCGGTTCAGACTACATTCAGCGCTTCGTAGAAATGAGAAACCGATGCTACGCCCGGTGCGCGACGCCCACCGGGCCGATTTAGCCTTTTATGGTCCGATCGCGCCAATGAGGGAAAAATTTTCTGCGCAGGACTTCGAAAGTCTAGCCCACCTGGCGCAGAAGGTAACGGCCCATGAACAACGTTTCCAAGAAACCAGGAAGGCCGTCAAGACCGTAACGCAAGTCGTCGTCGATTCGATTACGGATCCGACGACGATGAAACGGAAGTAGCGGCAGCCAAATGGGCTAAGAACAAGAAGGCCATCGTCTGCCAGTGGCTGCTGAAGACGGCTAAAGAAGAAAAATACGATTTTGACATCACTAAAGTCGACAAGATCTTTGATTTACTACCCAAAGAGAAACAGATTCGCTTGCCCGAAAATCATGTGATCCCGTCGTCGAAGAACTGAAAAAGAAGAAATACGCAAGTGGCACAACTCCACATCTCACGCCACGAACGATTGCAAAGTCTTCAGCAGCAAATCCAGTCGGCCATCGAGGCCGGGAAGTTAAAGTTTGCTGACTCAAGTCGGTCCATGAAAGTAGACGGCAATTCGTTCCCGGTCAACACAGTCCATGCCGGCCTCGGGCGAACTGATCGGCAGGACAGAACAGCGTACAGCTTAGCCGATGCGGTGATCGAGGCCAAAACAGGAGAGGGTCAGATTGGAAACCCCACCGCACAAATCAACATGGTGCGCCCAGTTATCAGGTCGGTTGGCCGACAGCTGATCCACGAACGAAGCCGATACCACCGTCAATATCGGTCTCGGCGTGAAGAAATTTACGACGAAGCACCTCGCCGACACGAGCCGAGAGTCCAAAGCCGGCGGGACATAGCGAGCCATGTGTGAAATCATTGTCATGATTAATATTTGTGATGAACAATTGGCTATGCAAATAATTTATTTAATGAATTGGTTTGAGAATATGTGTGGTTTTTGGTGTGGGTGTGTGTGACTAATATGGGTCAGGTTGTGATATCTGTGCCCAGAAACGGTTGTTTTGTCTGATGGTGTGCAGGATTCTTGGAGGTCAACTTCGGTCAACGGTGGGGATCGAGACTAGACTCAGGGAGGAGTTGAGATCTAGACGATCAAGGATGTCGGGTGACGAAGTTGGATACAAGATGGCACACGATGGATGGATATCGTGTGGGAGAGATCTTTGTAACGGGCTTCATGAAATGTGCGTGCAAGCATCGGTATTCGTGAAGGTAATCGGAAGAAATTGGACGGATGGAGTGTGCACTGCTATAGTACATGGAGTACTATAGCATGCAGTACTGTAGCATGCAGCATGCATGTGTGTGCTGTGCATGCTGCTAATGCTCGGTGGCTGATTGGTTGCGGCATTGTGACATGCGTAGTTGCATGCATATATGTAGTCTGTGATTGGCTGGTCTTGGCAGTGTATAGCATATGCATGGACGTGTGCTGTATCTATGTGGTGCTAATTTAATTAGCATGCGGCCTGATCAGAAGCAGCAGTGAGACCGCAAGCAGGAAACGGCTGCGCTAGGAAATTGAGTCTGACTCGGTGTGATTGTCTATGGCTGGTGCGGCTGTAGTTTTGGAAATTGTAATTTATTTGGTAATTGAGAGATGGAGTCCTATTCTTAATAGGAGTCCTACTCCTACTTTGAGTAGGAGATTTTTATGTATAAATAGAGAGGGAGGGTGTGTCTCTTAGATATCGATTTTCAAGAGCGAAACTTGAGAGTATAGCTAGGGTTTTTGAGTTGGGTCGAGATTTTGGTGAGGAGTGCTGTTGTTGCACTTTGTAAACACTTTAGATGCAATAAAGTTGAAATAGTTTGATCTACTTCTTCGAGAGTTCATCTTTCGGTGTTTTTCGGATCTCGACGGTCCGACCGCAGTGTGTGTGTGCGCGGTCCGACCGACGGGTTGTGGCGGCGGTCCAACCGGAGGCTAGGCGGCGATCCGACCGCCGAGAGGGGCGGTCGACCGGGCGGTAAGGCGGTGTGACCGGCGGCGGCTTCAACAGCTTCGTTCATTGTCGCTTTGTAGGTTGGTTTCATCGGTAAGAGGTAAATCTTTTAATTTCGTAAAAGATTTGGTTTTTTTGTTTCCCTACCATTCACCCCCCTCTGGTAGGTTTGTTTGGTCTTATTCGATCCTACAAGTGGTATCGAGCCTCGTTCTTGATTCGCTTTTCGATCTTTTACAATGGCTGAAAAGTTTTCAAACAAACCTCATGTTTTCAATGGAACCGACTTTGACTATTGGAAGAAAAAAATGGAATCTTATATCACATCTCAAGGTTATGATATTTGGCTAAAAGTTTCCCAATCTTATGACATCCCCGAACGCATTGATACTCCCGCTCTCAAATTAGATTATGAAAATAATTGCAAAGCTCGGAACATCATTCTTAATGCAATTTCTCGCTCTGATTTTGATCGTGTTTCGCGTCTTTCAACTGCTAATGAAATTTGGAAAGCTTTGAATGATTTTCATCTTGGATCTTCAAACATTAAAGAATTGCAAAAAGATGTTTTCAAAAAGGAGTACATAAAATTTGAGATGACACATGGGGAGTCTTTGGATGACTATTTGGGCCGTTTTAACAAAATTTTGAGCAATCTTAGATCTCGTTGATTCTTCTTACAATGCTAATTATTCTCAATCCGAGGTTGCTCGTCATTTTTGAATGGTCTTGATATGAAAGTTTGGGAAGTTAAGGTTATCTCAATTCAAGAATCGGTCGATATGAATACCTTGACTTTGGATGTTCTTTATACTAAATTAAAAACCTATGAGATGAACATTCTTTCTAAAAGGACTGATTCGAAATCTTCTGCCTTGGTGTCTACTTCTGCATCTTCTGATTCTTCTTCACAGTCAATGTTTGCTTCTTTCTCTGCCATGTCCGATGATCAACTGGAAGAAATCAGTGAGGAGGACTTGGTATCGCTTGCTAATCGAATTTCTCGAGCTGTGAATAATATCAGGTCCAAGAGAGAGGAGGACCAATTAGGTGTTTTGGTTGTGGTCAACCAGGACACATCCGTTCCCAATGTCCCAAGGCTGGAAAAGGTACACAGGAAGAAAAAGCTCAAGATGGATCTAAGGAAGCCAAGCAGAGCAAGAAGCAGGCCAAAAACATGAAGATGAGGAAGTACTACCAGAAGGCCTTGGATGAAGCCTTTGCGCCATACAGGATCCAATGATGTTGAGTACTCGATGATGATGAGGAAGACAAAGGAAAGAGCATCGCGTGTTTGTCCCATGGCAAAGAGTATCGAAGATTCTCGATGAAGAAAATGAGGCACTTTTGGCGAGGAAGGAGAACGTGTGGATCATTGATTCCGGTTGTTCGCGACACATGACTGGTGATAAAAGTTGGTTCTCCTCCCTCGTTAAGGCATCAAGGAAGGACTCAATCATCTTCGGCGATGCTTCTACTAGCACGATCACTGCAACCGGATCGTCAAGGTAAGTGACAAGTTTACATTGAATAATGTCGCTTTGGTTGAAAATTTGAAGTACAACTTGCTTTCCGTTTCTCAAATTGTGGATGAAGACTTTGATGTGCTTTTTAAGAAAAGTGGGAGTAAAGTTTTTGATTCTTCGGTGATGTGGTGCTTAATGTTTCTCGATACGGAAGAGTTTTTAAAGCGGATTTTGAAAATAGCATTTCTTGAAGTTACATGTCTTGTTGCAAAATTTTCAAAAGATGTGATGTTTTGGCATCGTAGACTTGGACATATTGGCTTTGATCATCTCACTGGATTAGTGGTTCGGATCTTATTCGAGATTTGCCTAAACTTAAGAAAGATCTTGATTTGGTTTGTTCGCCATGTCGTCATGCTAAGATGGTTGCTTCTTCTCATACCCCGATATTTTCTGTGATGACGGATGCACCAGGACAGTTGTAACATATGGACACTGTTGGTCCAGCTAGAGTGCAATCCGTTGGAGGAAAGTGGTATGTTTTGGTTATTGTTGACGATTTTTCTCGATATTCTTGGGTTTATTTTATGGCAACTAAGGATGAAGCTTTCGAACACTTCAAAACTTTATATCTTCGTTTGGCTCTTGAATTTCCACAAATTTTGAGAACTATTCGAAGTGACAATGGTGGTGAGTTCAAAAACGATTCTTTTGAAAAGTTTTGTGCTAAAAGGGTCTTGAACATCAATTTTCATCTCCTCGGGTTCCTCAACAAAACGGTGTTGTTGAAAGAAAAAATCGTTCTTTGGTTGAAATGGCTAGGACTATGCTTGATGAATATTCTACTCCTAGAAAATTTTGGGCTGAAGCTATTAACACTGCTTGTTATATTTCCAATCGTGTTTTCTTGAGATCTAAACTTGGAAAAACTTCTTATGAGCTTCGCTTTGGACATTCACCGAAGATTTCTCACTTGCGTGTTTTTGGATGTAAATGTTTTGTGCTCAAATCTGGAAATTTGGACAAATTTGAATCTCGCTCTGTTGATGGACTTATGTTGGGATATTCTGCGCATTCACGAGGTTACCGCGTACTTATTTTAGAGACTAACAAAATCGTTGAGACTTGCGAAGTCACTTTTGATGAGGCTAGTCCAGGGACTAGACCCAAAATTTCAGGTACACTGTCACAGGTTCAGGGGGAGGATATCTTTGTGGAGAGCGATGACGAGGACGACGAGGATATGTCGGCCGGTCATACCGAACATGGCTCCGGTCAGACCGGTGACACATCGCCGGTCAGACCGGAGGCAGAGGAGCGGTCAGACCGGCCGAGTGGATCTTCAGGAGCTTCGGGTATTGATGCTACTAGACCTCCAGAAGCTTCAACTTCGTCAGAACAAGCTACAGAAGATGAACAAACTTCAGACGTGAGTGCTCCACTTCATATTCAACGCCGACATCCTCCGGAACAGATGATAGGTAACTTGAGCGAACGCACTACAAGATCGAAGGTAACAAATCATAATTTTCATGCAAACTCTGCTTTTATCGCTAATTTTGAACCCAAAGATGTTACTCATGCACTAACTGATGAATCGTGGATTAACGCCATGCATGAAGAACTTGAGAATTTTGAAAGAAACAAAGTTTGGCATTTAGTTGAACCTCCTTCTAATCATAATGTCATTGGAACTAAATGGGTTTTCAAAAATAAACAAAATGAGGATGGTTTAGTTGTTAGAAACAAAGCTAGACTTGTTGCCCAGGGTTTTACTCAAATGGAAGGGTTGGATTATGATGAAACTTTTGCTCCTGTTGCTAGGATTGAGAATTTTTATGTATAAATAGAGAGGGAGGGTGTGTCTCTTAGATATCGATTTTCAAGAGCGAAACTTGAGAGTATAGCTAGGGTTTTTGAGTTGGGTCGAGATTTTGGTGAGGAGTGCTGTTGTTGCACTTTGTAAACACTTTAGATACAATAAAGTTGAAATAGTTTGATCTACTTCTTCGAGAGTTCATCTTTCGGTGTTTTTCGGATCTCGACGGTCCGACCGCAGTGTGTGCGCGCGGTCCGACCGACGGGTTGTGGCGGCGGTCCAACCGGAGGCTAGGCGGCGATCCGACCGCCAGAGGGGCGGTCGGCAGACTGCGAGTAAGGCGGTGTGACCGGCGGCGGCTTCAACAGCTGTTCATTGTCGCTTTGTAGGTTGGTTTCATCGGTAAGAGGTAAATCTTTTAATTCCGCAAAAGATTTGGTTTTTTTTGTTTCCCTACCATTCACCCCCCTCTGGTAGGTTTGTTTGGTCTTATTCGATCCTACACCATGATGATCCACATTGGCATTGCGGCTTCTTCAGACATTGCAGGGAATCCGGCATGAGGCTACCAACACTGGAAGACTGCCCGGCATGTAACGATCATCATAACCATGACGAACACGGGAGCTCGTCGTCTGCAAGCCCAGTCCGGTTCGTTCCCAGAGCCGTCCAACTAAACCAAAAACGGCGACCGGTCCACAATCGGCTCGGTCCGATCCATCAAGACTTCTTCATCGACGAGAATCAGGATGGAGACGATCGCAGTAACAAGGAAGCCGATGATGAGGGATCGGCCAATCCCCAATGGTGCCCGTCCGATCTATTTACAAAGACCCAGAAGAGGAGAATTCAGCGGCTTAAGCGTGAAGGAAGAGAGGACGAGGTGAGACAAATGATATATGAACAACGTCGTCGGCTGGGCAAGATCAAGAGACGGTGGATACCCAAGCAGGAGAACGCTACGGCCACCGAAGAGCAAGGCGAAGAAAGCCCCGCCGACCAAGCGAGAAGGGCAGCCAAGGGGAAGAGCAAAGCTATCGCATCGGTCAACATGGTCTTCGTGTTGCCCGCCGAATTCAGTGCCCCCGAAGCCGACGCAGATACTATCAAAGATGACCCGGCAAAACTAAAAATCTCACCAGACCAGGCCATCTTCGACAAGCCGGAAGGGACCAAAAATCGGCATATGAAACCGTTATACGTTAAAGGATTCGTCAACGGCAAGCCAATTTCCAAAATGCTGGTCGACGGGGGAGCGGCAGTCAACCTCATGCCTTACGCAACGTTTAGAAAGCTTGGAAAAGGGGCCGAAGACCTGATCAAAACCAACATGGTACTCAAGGACTTCGGCGGCAACCCATCAGAGACCAAAGGCGTTCTCAACGTTGAACTGACCATCGGCAACAAAACTGTGCCCACGACGTTTTTTGTCATCGACGGGAAGGGGTCTTACAGCGTGCTGCTCGGAAGGGACTGGATCCACGCCAATTGCTACATCCCTTCTACAATGCACCAGAGCCTCATCCAGTGGGACGGCGACAAGATCGAGATCGTGCCAGCCGATAGGTCAGTTAGTATCGTCAGTGCCGATTTGCCACTTTGGGAAATTGAAGGCATCGAATGTTTATCTGGGAAAATCTGGCAAGCCAATTTTCTAAACGTGTCCAATTCAACAATACAGCCCATCGGAAGCGACGAGCCGCAACTGCTGCTTTGAACAAGACATGGTGGAGGGATCCAGCGTGCTCGGCGTAGCCACCGCGGACGAAGACGATGGCAAGTTAGGACAAGGCTTCACGTCGGCCGACGAGTTAGAAGAGATCGACATCGGATCTGGCGACAAGCCAAGGCCGACGTACATTAGTAAAAATTTATCTCCTCTTTGTAGATCCCAACTTATTAAAAGAATATATAGATTGCTTCGCTTGGGAATACTTCGAGATGCCCGGTCTAAGCCGATCGATAGTGGTCCATCACCGCCAATCAAGGCAGGATATCGGCCATTCAAACAACCTCCCAGGAGGTTCAAAGCCGACATGTACGACGCAATTAAAGCCCAAATCACTCGGCTATACGACGCAGGGTTCATTCGCCCGTGCCGATATGCCGAATGGGTCTCTAATATCGTCTCGGTATTGAAGAAGAACGACAAACTTCGAGTATGCATCGACTTCGAGACCTAAACAAGGCGACCCCAAAAGACGAATACCCAATGCCAATAGCCGACCTGCTTGTCGACGCTGCCTCAGGCCATAAAATCATCAGCTTCATGGACGGCAACGCAGGGTACAACCAGATATTCATGGCCGAAGAGGACGTCCATAAGACAGCTTTTCGATGCCCGGGTGCGATCGGCCTCTACGAGTGGGTGGTGATGACGTTCGGCTTGAAGAACACCGGGGCAACATATCAAAGAGCGATGAATTACATTTTTCATGACATGATCGGCGCACTGGTAGAGATATACATCGACGATGTCGTCGTCAAATCAAGAGAGATAGAAAACCACATTGCAGATCTGAGGCAGGTGCTTGAGCGGACGAGGAAATACGGATTGAAGATGAATCCGCTTAAATGTGCGTTCGGCGTGTCGGCCGGGCAATTCTTAGGGTTCCTCGTGCATGAAAGAGGGATCGAAGTAACGCCGAGGAGCATTAATGCCATTAAGACAATTCAACCCCCTAAGGATAAAAGACAACTCCAGTCACTGATCGGAAAGATAAACTTCATTAGACGGTTCATAGCTAACCTCTCACAGAAAATGGAGCCGTTTACGCCATTGCTTTGGCTTAAGGCCAATCAGATATTCACATGGGGGGCAGAGCAACAGAAGGCGTTAGACGACATAAAGAATTATCTAAGCTCCCCTCCAGTTCTAATGCCCCCACAAAAAGGGACGCCATTCAAGCTGTACTTGTCTGCCGACGACAAGTCAATCGGCTCCGTTCTGATCCAAGAAGTCGATGGCAAGGAAAGGGCCATTTTCTATCTTAGCCGGCGGCTACTAGACGCAGAGACTAGATATTCACCCGTCGAAAAGTTATGTCTGTGCCTCTATTTCTCATGCACAAAGTTAAGGCACTATCTGTTGTCCAATGAATGCAATGTAACTTGCAAAGCCGACGTAGTCAAGTACATGCTATCGGCTCCAGTGCTCAAAGGGAGGATTGGAAAGTGGATATTCACGCTGACCGAGTTCGATCTGAGGTATCAGGCTTCAAGAGCAGTAAAAGGACAGGCCCTAGCCGATCTCATCGTGGAACATAGAAACGACTCAATCGGCTCCGTAGAAATCACGCCTTGGACCCTGACTTTCGATGGCTCAGTATGCACCAACGGCTATGGAATCGGCTTAGTTCTTATCTCACCCAAGGGGGCAAGCTTCGAGTTCACCTTCGCCATTGACCCCCACGTTACGAACAACCAAGCTGAGTATGAAGCCGTTCTCAAGGGGCTACTCCTACTCAGAGAGATGGAGGCTGACGCGGTCGAGATAATGGGAGACTCGTTGCTCGTCATTAGTCAATTGTCAGGAGAATATGAGTGCAAAAACGACGCACTGATGATCTATCATCAACGGTGCCGGGAGTTAATGGAAGGCTTTCGACTGGTCACCTTGAGACACATTCCCAGGGAACAGAACACGGAGGCCAATGACTTGGCTCAAAGGGCATCAGGCTACCGGCCGATGCTAAGAGACATCGACATAGGCGTCGCCACCATCACAACCGACGACTGGAGATTCGACGTCTACAATTACCTCAAAAACCCTTCTCAATCGGCCACAAGGAAGCTACGATACAAGGCACTGCGGTACGTATTGCTCGACGAAGATTTATACTATCGGACAATCGATGGCATACTGCTCAAATGTTTGGGCGCCGATCAAGCCACAGTGGTTATCGGGGAGGTACACGAAGGAATCTGCGACACACATCAGTCGGCACACAAAATGAAGTGGCTACTTTGCCGAGCAGGGTATTTCTGGCCGACAATGCTAGAAGATTGTTTTAAATACTATAAAGGATGCCAAGACTGCCAAAAGTTCGGCACAGTGCAACGAGCCCCGGCGTCGGCCATGAACCCAATCATTAAGCCATGGCCTTTCGTAGGGTGGGGCATGGACATGATCGGTCGATCAATCCACCTTCAAGCAAAGGGCACAAGTTTATACTAGTGGCCACAGATTATTTCACAAAATGGGTAGAAGCGATTCCCCTCCGAAAAGTGGATTCTAAAGACGCAATTGAGTTCGTCAAAGAACACATCATCTACCGATTCGGCATTCCGCAAACGATAACGACCGACCAAGGGTCCATCTTTGTTTCGGACGAATTCATTCAGTTCACCGACGGCATGGGGATCAAGCTGCTTAACTCTTCGCCGTATTACGCGCAAGCCAACGGTCAGGCCGAAGCTTCAAACAAAAGCTTAATCAAGATGATCAAAAGAAAGATATCCGAACATCCTAAACAATGGCACACCCGATTGGCCGAAGCATTGTGGGCGTATCGGATGGCATGTCACGGGTCCATCCAAGTTCCTCCATACAAACCGGTCTATGGACACGAAGCGATCGCCATGGGAAAGTGTCATCGGCTCAAGACGCATTCATTCATGAGACCAACTCATAGCCGACGACTATTATAACCTCATGATGGACGAATCGGAGGATCTCGCCTTATCCAGAATGAGAGCTTTAGAAAAAGTAACAAAAGATAAGGAACGGGTAGCCAGACATTACAATAAAAAAGTCGTCCCTAAATCATTTGAGGAGGGCGAGCTCGTTTGGAAGCTCATACTCCCAATCGGATCCAGAGATAACAAATTCGGCAAATGGTCGCCGAATTGGGAGGGGCCTTTCAAGGTCCACAAATGTGTATCCAAAGGAGCCTATATGCTGAAAGGACTAGATGGGGAGGTATTCGGAAGGGCCCTCAACGGAAAATATCTAAAGAAATACTACCCGAGCGTGTGGATCAATGCGTGAGTCATTGCCGCCACAATAGGCCGACCCACGACAGCCCGATGCCTTATGGGGCATCGCCTTTAGGCATTCGCTTTCCCCTCCCACGCCCCATGATCGGCTCAAGACCCCCCGGCAGCGATCCACATGACTACTATCAACAAGTTTCGTCGACATCGAAGCTATCACCAAAACTTGGGGGGCATACACATGCGCTACACATGCGTGAGACAATCAGACAATACGCATGGTCAAAAAAGCCAACTTTTGACTAATCAAGCCAGGGAGTTGAAGAAACCTCAAGTCAGAAGGAACCCAGGAACATTAAACCGCGTTTTATTCGGAGGCGGCGCGAAGCCGTCTTGGATTACATGTTTGCCAGGTACTCCCTAATGGCCGCCAGAGCTCGTTCGACGGGTTCCGCAGTCTCCATTTCCAGAGCATCCAGGATCAGATGCTCCAGCCGAGTGACCCTTATGTCGGTGGTGGTGATCAACAACTCGTTGGCGAGTTGGGCCTACCTCCCCTCCAGCCGGTCGAGGCGCGCGAGCGTTGGGTACGCCATGGGGCAGCACGGAATGCCACCAAGGTGGAAAGGCGGCCCGCCACCGGGTGGCGAGCCTCCAACTCCCCGAAGCGCTTTAGGTGCGCCCTCACCCGTCGGTCCTGGCTGACCGACAGCTCGTACGACGTCTCCATGATTCCCTGGATCACCCAAAGCGGGTGCGGCGGCTGCAATGGATTCCGTCCCTGAGTTTTCAAAAATAGAAATCGGTGAGAGTAGAGGAGTTGAGAAACCACCTGGTTCACCGACGAACTAGAAGACGCCATGAGAAGCCCGGCCGAAGAATCAAAGGACTAGGTGTTTCACTATTGAAAGTTTGTTGCTTTCGGTCGTGAGTTATTCGGAAGAGCTGGGGGAGCCCATTTATAGAAAGAAAAGATACGATTCTTAGATGTGAAAGGTCGCTGCCAACCCGGGAGTCAAAGAGATCATTATTAAGGGCGTCGGGAATCATTGAAAGCCAACGATTTCGCAGGTATGGATACCTGTCGCCCAGGGCTCACGGGTTCCTGGAGTACAGATTCTAGGGGGTCGGCCTACGAAGACAGGGCGACGACATAATCGGATATTATCGGCCGATGGCTAGAGAGTCGAATAACCGAGAGATGGACGTCGAATGTTGGGGCGTCACTTCTGAGCGATTTCGAACTAAACGATACAAGCACGATTGATACAGGCTGTCCAGTTACATCACAAAGCACATGTTGGAGAAACACAAGCCGACCTCACAGGGTCGGACATTTTACAATCTTCATTTCTTTAGAAAATCGGCTATCGCCGATAGAGCTGTCAGCCTAACCTGGTCGACCTCACCGATTGCCCTGAGGTCGTCGGCCTCGGACCCCGCCACCGATCGAGCACTCTGCACCAAGCCCCGCAAATGCGCAACTGTCGCCCTGATACTTCTACGCTCAGCTTCAACCCTGGCCGGCAAATCGGCCATATACTCTTCATGGACATCGATCTCGTTTGTAATCGAATGAGATCGGCTACCGGTTGGTCCCGGCGGGCACGAAGTTGTTCAAGCTTGGCTGCCGGCTCTATTTTTAGGCGGTCGAAGGCAGTTTTTTAGGCTTCAATGGCATCTTTGGTCGATTGGATGGCAGCCGACCGCGCCTGACTCTCACGCCGATCAATGACTCGCCGCGGCTCGTTCATATTTTAGCCGGTAGGCTTCCATGAAGGTCGCCGCGCGATGGCTTCAGCTACAGATCCGGCACGGTCTTGGATATCCATGAACCGTGCGCGTATGGAGCCGCATCGACCACCGCGCATCTAATGAGGCATCCAGTTGGTTGCCGATATCGGCCAGGGTGGCCCTCAGGTTCTCAGCCGACGCCGCAAGCGTTTCCTCGCCAGCATTGCCGGGTTCCTCGAACTCCGACAAGTCGAAGTTGAGGAGATCGGCCATGCGCCGCAAGAAAAAGAAAGGGTCGGGGGCATGGCAAAACCAATGGTCGGGACCGGTCGCCTACCGTCGGCGCCGTCGTCGGGATTATCGGTTCGGCTGGATCATTCCCCGCGGCCGTCGGCTTTCCTTGCCCGTGTCATCGTCGCCGCCCCCAACAGCACGAGACATTCGCCCGACGCCCGGGAAGCGGCGGCGGAGATCGCGGAGCTGCAAAAGGGAAAAGGGATTAGCAGACGAACTAATTGATTGTCACGAGCAAAGGGGTAAGAGCCAATTACCGGCAGAGCAGGGGCGAGGCGCGATCGGCGGTTTCTTGAACTACAAGGAACAGACAAATCAGATACGGGTGAACATCGCAAAACCGGGAACAACGAAGTAAAAACTTACGGGAGGGCGTCTCATCGGCGGGCTTCGGGCTGGCGGAGCGTCAGTTGGGGCATTTACCGATTCAGGACTCGAAGCCCCAATCTCGACCGTCGCCAGGATAGCTACTGGCGCCTCTTCGTCGACAGCAGCGTCGAGGAACCGCTCGACGGCCGGATCTAGAAGAGGAGGGCTGTCGGCCGAGGCGATCAGTTCTATATTTTTCGCCCTTTTGGGGGCAGGCGCAGCCGATGAACGCGGCGGTGGCGCCGTCTTCCTTTTTGGTGCGATCGGATGGCGCACCTGCCTTTTAGACGAACACCCTGTTTGGCTTTGGGCTGCATCGTCTCGATCCCAAAACTCAGGAAACAGAAACGGAGCAGCCAACGGTAAGCGACTCTGGGCGCCCCATCAAATACAAACCAGGCGTTTTGGACATGGGGGCCCTTGCTCCGTCGGCCATCGGCTGGGGGGCGCCCAAACTTTCATCTTTATTGCGAGGCCAACAGCTCAGCCGATTGCCTTGAACCTGCATGGGCGGCGGCTGCTTCTCCGTAGTTGGTGCATCGCCTGGTGGTGATCTGGCTGCCTTCTTCATCTTCGATTGGCTCTAGCCTTGGAAACCCGCGTCCAAAGCGGGCCGACCGGCTACGTTTTGGGTGGCCAACACCGGCCATTTGGAGAAACCACCAGGGCCACCGGTGTTGACTGGGTCATTGGTGGCTATTTTTGTGGCGGCTTGATGTAACATTTGATATGTGTAGCCGAGGAGGTATTTTCCCAATGCAAACTCTGTTCCGTCGGCTAAGATTTCGGCCATTATTTGCTAGTTAGCGGTCGGCCCACAGCTCGATCCGCAGAACACAAATTTTTCCAGCCACATCATCAGGAAGGCGGTGTATTCCCGGTGGCTGACTGTTCCATCTCTCATGTTTTGGACAATGAAACCACTCCATCCACCGATGGCTTTGGTTTTGAACTGGTGTTGACCTTTTCGGTTCAAGACACATGGATTAGCCGATGATTCGATGTCCAGCCCAGTTGTCATATGTACATCGGCTAGTGTGATGGTCATCGGCCCTTGCCTGAAGAGGAAGGCATTGAAACTGTCATTCCAAAAGTAGGATGCAGCCGATAGGAGTGGTTCGTCTTTTTCCATGCTGGCGATGGACAGTTCCAAGCATTGGGCAAGCTTTCTTTCTTTCCATTGGGTGTATTTAGCCGATTGTATCCTCTTGTACCATTCGGTCCAGGCTGTGTCGGTAGACGGCCAAGCCTTGAACGTCCCGTTCCAGTGGGAAAGAGATGGTTTGGCAATGTTGAAGGGCATGCGGTTGGTTTCGGCTATGATCACGTCAGTTGGATCTGTATCGCCGATAGGCCCAAGGAAGTACTTTCCCTCTTGTGTTAAATTGGGGATGAGCACTTGGTGAGAGAGGTGCTACAGTTTGAAGAGAAAAAAAGGGGGTACTGATCAGAGGTGATGGCGTTTTATAGTTTGGAATGAGAAAAGTATTGATTAGTAAGAATGCGCGATGAAGTACTATTGAAAGTTACCGAACGGACTATCGGTATAGGGGTGTTTGGAGGAACGAGTTGAGGGTAAGATTATAGAGTAAAAAAAGGGGAATACCTGAGGGAATTCGTTCGTGGTAGCGGCTGGGGCAGTTCCAATGACGACGGCAGGCGGTGTTGCGGTCGCGGCGGGCGCAATGGTGGCCGGCGAGTTGGAGGTGCTTGAGGTCGCAGCGGAGGCCATCGGGAAGGTCGGAGATGAAGATGGGGTTCGAAGAATGTGGAAGGTGTCGAACGCCGATGGAGTCGCCGGAGGAGAGAGAGAAGGGCAAGAAGTTTGTTTGAGAAGGAAGCCGAGCGCACGATGGGAGCGTGGGTGGCTCGACCGAGGAAAGTGGATATTTAAAGGGCCCTTGGGGAGAAGCCGAGACGATTCGGGCCAAGAAGGGAGTAGGAGTTTGAATAGGTAAACAAATCCGCAACACTTTATGTTACGGACTTGGGGGGAATGTGTTAACGCTGGAATTTGGTAATGAGGTTCCTAAGTCCTAAGAAAGCAAGGGGGAATTGGATCGGCTGAGGTCAGGAGTCGTATCGGCTAAAAGAGTGATCGGCTGCAGGGCAGGTCGGCTGAGGATGGGTTGAATGGAACAGCCGACAGCCGATTCCGAGTCCAGAAGAGATAAAACCGTGTTCAATGCAGAAACTTGAGGATAAGTGGGGATTCGGATGTTAATTGCGTGTTTAAAGATATTGCCACCTATGGATAGAGTCCTGTAATGGCAGAAGTATCTGTAATTTAGGAGTTTGTTAAATTGTTAGTTGTAATGCATTATGGATCTCGCTAGGGATGATATGATGTTTTAAAAAGTAGTTTAGATAGAGTCCGAGGTTGTTACAAAAGATTTGTATCTTGGGTATAAATAGGACCCAGGACCCTCTGTATAAGGACGATTCAATCAATCTAATCTTCGGCGCATCGCCATCCTTTTCCTTTTAGACGAACACCCTGTTTGGCTTTGGGCTGCATCGTCTCGATCCCCAAACTCAGGTAAATGTTTGTCGTTAGTGGTGAGATTACTTGTTTCTGATGCTTCCATCGCAATGACACATTGGATTCAATAGTTTTACTACGACATATATCATATAGTGCATATGAACCAATTCGGCGCTTAGATCTATCTTGTAGTTGACTCATCTTTTCGGGGGTATGTGGTCAACAAGGCTAGGTTTGAGGGCTGGTTGATTCGTATGCACTATCTACCATCTTACGGAGTGTAAGTCGAAAGTAATAGATTGAATGCTTCTTTTGATACTTAATGCTGCATCAAGATTGAACCGTTAAGTCGTCTTTAGAATCGTTGGTAATCTATTCTTTTGGACTTACATTATCTCGGGGATAGCGTCGGGTTTCAAATACTTTACTTATCTTGATGTGTTTCTTTTAACGTAATTGTTATTAGATCTGCAGTAGGGCTGTATTTCATGTATAGATTGTGCTTGCTTACATCTTTAATCTAGGAATGTTGCGCCTGCACGAGATTCATTGGAATATCAGTCGATTTGATGTTAGTTTCCCAGCATCGGTTGGTCTATTGATCCGTGTATTTATTATTCTTCGTTATATTTGGATCGGATGACTGATGATCGTCTTGGCATAGCCGATGCGCTTTGTTCGTTTGGCCCAAATATGGCCTGGAATAGCATATATACGATCATGGATTTTCCTCGGTCAATCCCGCGGGGACTTGACCTAACGCTTAACGAACGCTTTCTTGTCTTTTTTCTTGTTGATTGGCAGATCAAATCAACTGGCACACTCTACACATTGTAGGCAGCTAAGAAGGACCTGCACTGAAGTCAAGCAGATCTCCCAGGCCAGCGCGTGAGAGAGATTTCTCGTCAACAGAGTGATAGAGTCCAAGATTGAGCTCTTGGAAGGAAAGCTCGAAAGATTCGTGATGGAAGACAATGAGACTCCTCAAGAGATGTACGACCGGATGATGCTTTTGGTCAACAAGATTCTGTTAGTGATATGCCCTAGAGGCAACATGGAGATGTTGGATATCACGTCAATGTTTATGTATTTATGAATAAAGTGTTATTCAGTTCCATGAAATAGACATCTTGTATTGATCAATAAGTACGTGACTTATTTATGAGACTCTTTATGTATGAATCTATTTCTAAACGATCCTCGATCATATATCATATTGTTGGAACAAATATGATTCTAAGATCGACATGTTTATTGATTGATGATCATGTCTCATAGATCATAGGTATGGAGATACCAAATCAATAAACATGGACACATGTGTTGGAGAACACATTGTTGGATAGACCCACCATGAGACACTACAGAATTAATGTGCCATTAGTTGGTCTCGTAGTGTTGGTACAAAGTCCTTAGACCCGAGATCACCATGGATTCCAACATGTGTAGTAGCCTACTTTGGGACTACCAAACGCTATTCCGTAATCGGTTAGATATAAAGGTAGTTTTCGGGTTTGCTATGAAACATGGAGTGGGATGTGAGTGATCAAGATGGAATTTGCCCCTCCTTTGGAGAGATATCTCTGGGCCCTCGAGGTAATTGATTATGGAAATGCATGGCCATGCTAAGTTAATTGAGGAGTCAATCAACGACGATAATCCAATACGGTTCGAGTGAATGGTTAAGCTATTGAAGGGATGGCACACATTTTGCCTATAGCTTAACCGGTATCGTGAGGCAAAGGGATTTGTGTACACATTACAGGTTCGAGCCGATATTATTCTTGTATACTATGGTGTCAATATGTGCTGCTAGGCGCCGTGTGACGGGTCGGCTGAGTTGGACTCGAGCCGACGATCGGCAAGTTAGACTACAGCCGAAACCGAGTATACCTGAACCTGCTGGGTCGCACGCTTAAGGGGATAGAATAGATATTCGAGTTGGACTCGGATACGGCTCGATCGGATAGGGATCCGATCGAATAGAGTCCTATGGGCTTACGACGTATGGGCGGCCAACTCTATGAGATACGGATGAGATCCGATTCAAAATAGAGTCCTAATCGGCCACTAGTCCCGTCGGCCAACTCTATATAAAGGAGGGAGGGGTGGAGAGCGATACATATCAATTGCATCGCGTGCAACGTAAGTCGCCGAGATCAATCTCCACGGAAACCCTCCCCACTTTCGAGCCAAACCCTAGCCTTGCATCGCGTGCTAGCACACGGGTGTTCGGCGTTCGTCCCCGGACGTGTGGATACCGGTAGAGGCGCTGCTACGTTGCGCGCCGTTGATCGGCGTGGAGAAATTGGCTGCGGTCGAGCGCATCAGAGCGAGGCGCGAGAACACGGTCGGACGACTCGGATCGGCTACGGCATCTACGAATCGGCTAATTGGCGAATCGGCTGTCCTGTGGTATCGACGTCGGCTTGCGAGAATCGGCTACACTGTTCGGATCGGACAGCCCGATTGGTCATTCGCTTCCGCACACTCCAATCGGTAACGATCTATCGGCCCTTACTTGCAAGTGTTCCTGGTTTGCGCGGTAAAAGTTTTTGTTTTCGGCTAGCGTAGCCTCCGCGTAACCCTTCAGTGGTATCGAGCTAATCTTGCTTAGTTCGGGTTTTAGATTGGATCGGAACAAGTTTTACGCACGGGTTGATTAGATCAATCGGTTTTACGGGATCTGTTGAGGAGAGTTAATGGTAATTGTGTTCCTTGATAGTGTATCGGAACAGCGTAATATGATTACGTCGAAGCAATTTCCATATAACTCGCTTTGAGTTGGGTTCGAGATAGCGTTCCTTGATAGTGTAGCGGAACGGTATAATGTGATTATGCCGAAGCTATCTCGTAGTCCGATCTTGTTAGCCCTCGCGCCTACGCAAACCATCTCCCTTGATAGTGTATCGGGACGACATAATATGATTATGCCGACATGGTTTCCTTAAGCGAATTCATAAATTGGATCTATGAATTTCGTGTGGTTTATGGCGCTGCCCGGAAGCCCGCGAGGCGGCTTCCCCTCGACCCCCGCCCGCTAACCGGCTAGCGGGACCGCCGTGTGCGTACCCCCTTATAGGTCGTCTCGATGCCGTAGCTCTGCGATAAGTAGAAAAGGTTTCTACGCCTAACTTGTTTTTGCAGAGAATGCTTTGAGATGGTATGGCCCTATTGTATGTATGAGATGCATGTGATGCATGTAATATTCTTTCATATGTGCAATCCTGTAATATTCTTTCATATGTGCAATGCTTGTAATATTCTTTCACGACTGCGAGTCGATGTAATCTTCAATTAGAGCTTCTATAGTAGTAGCTTAGTTTGAAGATATCAAGCATTCGACACTTGGAAGATGGTGCCGAAGATGGAGATCCTCGGCGCCGACATGGAGATGGAGATCACCATGTGAAGGGGGTCATACTATTTCATTATATGCTATTCTACTTGTTTTCATATGTGATATGTTTGTTTGATAGGATAGCATCCCTCACAAAATTAAGTAGTAATGAAACCCTTCCAAATGTTGCACCCGTCACCGTTATGCTCGTCGTGGTGGGTCCGCCAGCGAGTGCCATTCTCTATCATAACACGAGGGGTATATGTCGGACATATACATGCAGGAGCATTTGGTTTACTTAACAAGGCTATCAAAACAGTTTTGGGCCTTGGGGCATAGGTTGGGGCCGGGGCATGGAGATGCCACACCAACAACAAGAGTCACATAGAGATGTGATTAGCACGGAGTTGCTTACCGATGTTATTAATCTTCTAGCGTGATGCCAAAGCTCACTAGAAAATTAATTAACATGTGGATCTTGACCCAATACGTAACCTAGAGGGAAGGTGGAAAATACGTAATGGGAGTCTAATGTTAAATTGTTTAACAATAGACATAGCATAAACATTGTGCTAAACTTTGCTTTTTCTGTTGTAGAATAAATGGCGGCTAATACTACACCCAGCACCTTTAATTTGCGATCTATTCTCGAAAAGGAAAAATTAAATGGAACAAACTTTATGGATTGGTATCGTAACTTGAGAATTGTTCTCAAGCAAGAGCGTAAGGAGTACGTTCTTGAAGTACCCTATCCCGAGGATTTGCCAAATAATGCCACCGCAACGCACGGAGAGCTTACGAGAAGCACACTAATGATGCCCTAGATATAAGCTGTCTCATGCTTGCTACAATGTCCCCCGAGCTTCGAAGCAATATGAGAGCAACGATGCTCACACTATTATTTAGGACTGCGTGGTATGTTTGAGAACCAAGCTCGGGCCGAGAGGTTCAACACCTCAAAGTCCTTGTTTGCGTGCAGCTTGGTGAGGGAATCCCGTCCCGCATGTGATAAAGATGATTGGCTATATCGAGAGTCTTGAGAAACTAGGTTTCCCTCTTAGCCAAGAGTTGGCTACGACGTGATTCTCCGGTCGCTCCCTCCGAGCTTCGAGCCATTCATATTAAATTATCACATGAACAATATGGATAGAACCTTGGTTGAATTGCATGGGATGCTAAAGACAGTGAGGAGAGTATCCAGAAAACGGTCATCATGTGATGATGATGCGAAGGCTAAGCGCAAACCACTGTCAAGAAGCTTTGCACCAAGAGGAAGTTAACTCCCGATGAGATCGCGAGTGCCTCCAATGCAAAGAAGGGCAAGAAGGGGTCGGCGGCATCGATGCCGTTTGCTTCTATTGCAAGGAGACAGCCACTGGAAGAGGAACCGCAAGAAGTACATGGAAGATCTCAAAAAGAAGCAAAGTACGACTTCGCTTCAGGTATTAATATTATAGACATTAATCTTGCTACTTCACCTACGACTCTTGGGTATTTGATACCGGATCGTAGCTCATATTTGCAAGTCGTTGCGGGAATGAGAAGAAGTAGAGGTTTGAGAAGGGGCGAGGTGAACTGCGCGTCGGCAATGGAGCAAGCGTTGCTACGGCTTGCTGTCGGCACAGTACCACTTCATCTACCTTCGGGATTAGTTTTGGAATTAAATAATTGTTATTGTGTTCCAACACTATGTTCAAAACGTTATTTCCGCTTCATGTTTGCAAGTGGAAGGATATGATTTTAGATCAATGAACAATGGTTGTTCAATATATCTCGAGAGATATGTTCTATTTTCATGCTCCATTGGTGAATGGATTATACGTTTTGAGTCTTGAAGCATCTCCCATCTATAACATTAATACGAAAGGCAACTCTCTAATGATATAAACTCCACGTTTATCCGGCATTGTCGCTTAGGCCATATAAATAAGAAACGCATGGAGAAGCTCCATAAGGATGGATTGCTTCACTCTTTTGATTTTGAATCATTTGAGACATGTGAGTCTTGTTTACTTGGTAAGATGACAAAGGCACCTTTCACGGGACACGGTGAAAGAGCAAGTGACTTGTTGGCACTCGTACATACGATGTATGTGGACCAATGAGCTCAACGGCCGAGGGTGGTTATCGACTTCATTACCTTTACCGATGACTTTAGTAGATATGGTTATATCTACTTAATGAGGCATAAGTCCGAATCCTTTGAAAAGTTCAAAGAATTCCAGAATGAAGTACAGAATCATTTAGGGAAAACAATCAAGTTTCTACGACCGATCATGGAGGAGAATACTTGAGCCAAGAGTTTGGTAATCATCTCGAAAGATTGTGGAATTGTTCCACGCTTGACTCCGCCAGAACTCCACAATGGAACGAAGTGTCCGAACGGAGAAATCGCACCTTGTTGGACATGGTGCGGTCGATGATGAGCCAAAGTGATCTTTCGTTATCCTTCGGGGATATGCTCTTGAAACATTGCGCTCACACTAAATAGAGTTCCATCTAAGTCGGTTGAAAAGACACCATATGAGATATGGACAGGGCAACCCCTAGTTTGTCTTTTCTCAAAATTTGGGGATGTGAGGCTTATGTAAAACGTTTACAATCGACAAGCTCACACCCAAATCGACAAGTGTTTCTTTGTGGGATATCCTAAGAAAACTAAGGGATATTACTTTTATAATCGGGAACAAGGCAAAGTGTTTGTCGCCCGACATGGTGTCTTCTTGGAGAAAGAGTTTCTTTCAAGAAGGGTTAGTGGGAGCAGGGTGCATCTTGAAGAAGTTCAAGAAACACCGGAAAATGTTTCAACCACGGAACCACAACAGAGGAACAAAGTGTTGCGCCACCGCTTTGTAGATACACCAGCCCCACGGAGGTCCGAAAGATCACGTCGTGCGCCCGATGTGTACAGTGCGGAACAATGTGATATATTGTTGTTGGACAACGATGAACCTAAGACCTATGAGGAAGCTATGGTGGGACCCGATTCCGACAAGTGGCTTGGAGCCATGAAATCCGAAATAGAATCCATGTACGACAATCAAGTTTGGAACTTGGTTGATCCACCGATGGTGTCAAAACCATTGAGTGTAAATGGGTTTTTAAGAAAAGGCCGATATGGATGGAAATGTTCACATCTATAAGGCGCGATTGGTGGCGAAAGGTTTTAAACAGATTCAAAGAGTTGATTATGATGAAACCTTCTCGCCCGTCGTAATGCTTAAATCTATTCGGATTATCCTAGCGACTGCTACATATTTCGATTATGAGATATGGCGATGGATGTCAAAACGGCTTTCCTGAATGGAAACCTAAGCGAGGATGTATACATGATACAACCTCGGGGTTTTGTCGATCCAGATCGCCTAGAAAGATATGCAAGCTACGTAAATCCATTTATGGATTGAAGCAAGCATCTCGGAGTTGGAATATTCGTTTTGATGAAGTAATCAAAGGGTTTGGTTCATCAAAAATGAAGAAGAGGCATGTGTTTACAAAAAGGTCGAGTGGGAGTGCAATTGTATTTCTAATCTTATATGTGGATGACATATTATTGATTGGAAATGATATCCCTATGCTAGAATCCGTCAAGTCTTCGTTGAAAAATAGTTTTCCATGAAAGACTTAGGGAAGGCAGCATACATATTGGGCATTCGGATCTATAGAGATAGATCCAAGAGGCTAATTGGATTAAGCCAAAGTACATACATTGACAAGGTGTTGAAAAGGTTCAACATGCATGATTCCAAGAAAGGTTTCTTGCCCATGTCACATGGCATTAATCTTAGCAAGAATCGGTGTCCTCGGACACATGATGAGCGGAATAAGATGGGTATGGTTCCATATGCTTCGGCAATTGGATCCATCATGTATGCCATGCTTTGTACACGCCCGATGTCTCGTACGCTTTGAGTGCTACGAGCAGATACAGTCGAGATCCGGTGAAGGTCACTGGATCGCCGTAAAATATCCTTAAGTACTTGAGAAGAACTAAGGATATGTTCCTAGTCTATGGATGTGAAGAAGAGCTCGTTGTAAGTGGTTACACCGATGCTAGCTTCCAAACAGACAAGGATGATTATAGATCGCAATCTGGGTTCGTGTTCGCTGAACGGAGGCGCGATGGCTGGAAGAGTTCCAAGCGGGATACTATTGCTGATTCTACAACGGAGGCCGAGTACATTGCTGCTCGGAAGATGCAAAGGAGGCGTTAGGATCAAGAAATTCGTTTCGAGCTTGGTGTGATGACTAGTACGAGGTCCAATGTCTCTCTATTGTGACAATAGTGGAGCCATTGCGCAAGCCAAGGAGCCGAGGTCACATCGAAGTCCAAACACATACTTCGGCGATATCATCTCATCCGCGAGATTGTGGACAGAGGTGATGTCAAGATATGCAAAGTGCACACGGATCTCAACATAGCCGATTCGCGACAAAACCTCTCCCTCATGAAGCATGAGGCGCACACAAGAGCAATGGGTATTAGATACTTACATGATTGACTCTAGTGCAAGTGGGAGATTGTTAGTGATATGCCCTAGAGGCAACATGAAGATGTTGGATATCACGTCAATGTTTATGTATTTATGAATAAAGTGTTATTCAGTTCCATGAAATAGACATCTTGTATTGATCAATAAGTACGTGACTTATTTATGAGACTCTTTATGTATGAATCTATTTCTAAACGATCCTCGATCATATATCATATTGTTGGAACAAATATGATTCTAAGATCGGCATGTTTATTGATTGATGATCATGTCTCATAGATCATAGGTATGGAGATACCAAATCAATAAACATGGACACATGTGTTGGAGAACACATTGTTGGATAGACCCACCATGAGACACTACAGAATTAATGTGCCATTAGTTGGTCTTAGGTAGTGTTGGTACAAAGTCCTTAGACCTGAGATCACCATGGATTCCAACATGTGTAGTAGCCTACTTTGGGACTACCAAACGCTATTCCGTAATCGGGTAGTTATAAAGGTAGTTTTCGGGTTTGCTATGAAACATGGAGTGGGATGTGAGTGATCAAGATGGAATTTGCCCCTCCTTTGGAGAGATATCTCGGCCCCTCGAGGTAATGGATTATGGAAATGCATGGCCATGCTAAGTTGATTGAGGAGTCAATTAATGACGGATAATCCAATACGGATCGAGTGAATGGTTAAGCTATTGAAGGGATGGCACACATCTTGCCTATAGCTTAACGGTATCGTGAGACAAAGGAATTTGTGTACACATTACAGGTTGAGCCGATATTATTCTTGTATACTATGGTGTCAATATGTGCTTAGGCGCCGCGTTGACGGTCGGCTGAGTTGGACTCGAGCCGACGATCGGCCAAGTTAGACTACACCAAACCGAGTATACCGAACCTACGGGTCGCACGCTTAAGGGGATAGAATAGATATTCGAGTTGGACTCGGATACGGCTCGATCGGATAGGGATCCGATCGAATAGAGTCCTATGGGCTTACGACGTATGGGCGGCCAACTCTATGAGATACGGATGAGATCCGATTCAAAATAGAGTCCTAATCGGCCACTAGTCCCAGTCGGCCAACTCTATATAAAGGAGGGAGGGGTGGAGAGCTGATACATATCAATTGCATCGCGTGCAACAGAAGTCGCCGAGATCAATCTCCACGGAAACCCTCCCCACTTTCGAGCCAAACCCTAGCCTTGCATCGCGTGCTAGCACACGGGTGTTCGGCGTTCTGTCCCCGGACGTGTGGATACCGGTAGAGGCGCTGCTACGTTGCACGCTGTTGATCGGCTATGGAGGAATCGGCTGCGGTCGAGCGCATCGGAGCGAGGCGCGAGAACACGGTCGGACGACTCGGATCGGCTACGGCATCTACGAATCGGCTGATTGGCGAATCGGCTGTCCCGGGGTATCGGCTGTCGGCTTGCGAGAATCGGCTACACTGTTCGGATCGGACGGCCACGATTGGTCATTTCCGCTGCACACTCCAATCGGTAACGATCTATCGGCCCTTACTTGCAAGTGTTCTGGTTTGCGCGGTAAAAGTTTTTGTTTTTGGCTAGCGTAGCCTCCGCGTAACCCTTCAGATTCGAGGCCTTGGAAGTGAACACTTGACGGATCACGTGGTGGTCAAGAGACTTCTTAGAGCCTTTGGACCAAGGAACCCTACCTTGGTCACTCTTATCCGTGAGAGAAAAGACTTCAAGAGGCTTACACCAAGTGACATTCTTGGAAGAATTGTTGCTCATGAGATGTTAGAAGAAGAAGCCAAGGAGGTCAAGCAAATGGCCAAGAATGTGGTAATGATCAAGAACAAGGAAGTCGCCTTGAAGGCCTCAAGTGATCAAGCCTCATCTGAAGATAAGAGTGATGATGAAGACATGGCCTTCATGGTGAGAAAGTTCAAGCAATACCTTCACTGTGGAGGATTTGGCAAGAGCAAAAGAAGTGGAGATAAAGGAAAAGCTCGTCAATCCAAGAGAGCTTGCTTCCAATGTGGTGAATATGGTCACTTCATCGCCGAGTGTCCAAAGAACAATGAAGCCAAGCCAAAGATGGTCAAGAAGAAGGTTGGGCGAGCTCAAATTAGAGAGGTGTGGTATTCCGATGATGAGGCGGATCCCGAGGAGAAGGATGAAGGTGATGGAGGAGTTACCACCATCGCCATCAAGTCTTCATCACCCACCGAGGAGCGCCTCTTCTCCAACTTGAGTGACGACGACGAGGGCTACACCAACCCTTCTTGCTTCATGGACCATGGGCGCAAGGCAATACCCTCATCCAAGCCCTCTATTGATGATGATCTTGAGAGTGATGAGGGAAGTGAGGATGATTTGAATGATGTGATTAGAAGCTTTAGCAAACTTCGGGTAAAAATCCTTGTGTCTCGTGCGTTATCCCTTTACCTCCTACTGCTTGTCTATATTGCCTGTGTGTATCTTTCTATTGCTAGCAATAAACTTGTGTAGAAAGTACTTAAATTTGAGCTCAGGTCCTTTTAAGTCACATAACACCGGAAGTTCCAGACTATAACATCGAAAGTTCCGGACAGCTTGTGCTGACCGGAAGTTTTGGGGTTTAAGTACCGGAAGTTCCGGTGCCTGTGTGTTTTAACCGCTGCATTTTCGAGAAAATTTTAGGATCGCCTATTCACCCCCCTCTAGGTGACATCTACGGGCCTTCACTTTTCAACACCAAGAGATAATAGACATATCAGTTTCTTAGCTTGATAGGTGTTAGATGACACAAGTTAGGCTTAGAAAGTATAGCTCTCAAGAGACCAATCAATTTGTTGAGACTAGTATCAGACCATCCGTGTCTGGCCTTCAACCTAAGAAGTTCTAGCACCGACTGCAACACTGTATAATCCATGTCACATCCCTTTGATTGATCGTACAAAGAGTCACTGATTTCTGCAACGTCTCCCAATTGTTTAACTTTCTTGCTTTCTCTCTTAGCACCTCTTGTTCAGTGTGCCGTAACATATCCTCAAGATCAATATCAACCTTTGTATCATCAAAACCAGAGCCGCTAAAACCATCCATCCATTCACGGGACATGTCCTCAATTATAAAATTCTCTATCTCATCGAAGTAAATTTCAAGAATATCTTCACAAGCAGCGACTTCCCCGGATATGTCCAAACTATGTATTTCTCCACAAATCCACGCTGAATTATTTGTCCCAAATTTACATTTGATATTTCCACATCTTTTGATTCTTGCCATCAAAGCAATGACAAAAAATATCTTTCCTATTCTCCCTCAACTCATGAACACTGGGTGAGTTCTCCGCGTCTCATACATCCATGTCCGATCCATCTAAAAAAATTCACAGCAAAAAATAATATTGTATGGCATGTGTTTTCTACATAAACGAAAAATCAAATACTACTTAAAAACTAAACCTACAATACATTGGACCATCATGCACTAGTAATTATCAAAAAAATTTGTCATTTAAACAATATATTTGACCTACAAATTACAAAAATAGCTCAAAATGACCTATTCAAAAAAGTTTAAATATCTTGGCATTCAACCAATGTAATTTTACAAAAATAAAAGCAAATAAAAGAGAAGATCAAGCATGTTACCTTTTATATTGATTGCAATCGACGAATTCGAGTTGAAAACCTTCCTTCATATTAATTGCCTGTTTTGGAGAGAGAAACACCAAGTTAAAAATGTTTAAATATCTTCGCATTCATCCAATGAAATTTTACAAAGATGAAAGCAAATAAAAAAGAAGATCAAGCATGTTACCTTTTATATTGATTGCAATCGAAAAATTCGAGTTAAAAACATTCCTCTATTAATTGGCTTTTTTGAGAGAGAAACACTGAGTTTAAAATGGCATACTCGGGTTGGAAAGATATATATGGCCCATCATCGTGTGCGGCCTACTTAAGGGACCGCACGGAACATGCATTATCCCGTGTGGACACTTAAGTGGGCCACACACGATGTTGCAGCATTATCTCGCATGGTCCACTTAAGAGACCACACGAGATATTATCGTGTCTTGCGTCTCTTAAGTGGACGGCACGAGATAATGCATCTTTACGTGCGGTCCAACAACCAGCCCCTGGGGACCAGTTTTCCAAACGCGACCACTTATGGCCCATCTAAAACCTACCGAAGGCCTTGTCCAGAAAACTAATTCTGCAAGTAGTGCAGCGTCATCACTAACACCTGCTCTCTTTTTAAAATAAAACTTTAAAGAGAATATAACATATTCTAATATAATCTTTATTTAAAATTACTGAATTGTTTAAAGTTATTAAACTGAGATGTATGATATCATTGTTTAGGTTGATTTATTTTGGAAAGAAAAGAGAGTAGCCAATTCACCAATCTATGTTGTTTTTTGAACCGCTGCATAACAGTCATTGCATCATGGTCCGAACAAACCTTATAGCAGTAACCTATATAGTAGCTTACTCTAAATGACATGAGACAAATTGAAGATAGTGCTTACTACTCCACCATTAAACCTTCTTTAATGGACGAGTTCGCGCGCATAATATTTTTAGCCCGACCCATGTACGTCAAACCAACAAAATATTATTTTAGAAAGTTTATACATATAAATATTAAAGTTTATGTAGAGATTGTGGCAATCGGATATCCACATGGCAAGCTTATCCGACTGATAATAGGGGTAGGTTACGCCTGATAATTATTTAAATCGGCTATGACTTGGGTGTTACGTTGCCGACTAGATAAGACAACGGCTCATAGTCATAACTTTGTAAGACTTCTTCGACAATCTCGCCAACAAGCGCGATGGGATCTTCTCCAGGTATCGGCGACTTCGCCGTCAACGACTTCAACAAGCTTTCCTCCTCCGACTCGGATTTGGACCAGTCGGAAGGGGGAACCCGCTCGGCACCGTTCGGGTTACCGAACGCCGCTGAGATCTACGACACAGTTTTGATGTCCAAGATGCAGCCCATCCACTCTGAAGGAGGAATCCACTCGGCGCCGTTCGGACTACCAAACGCCACTGAGATCTAAAGCTGTCTTCTTACCTCCCCGTCGGAACCAGTCCACTCGGGGGAACAAAATCTCTCGGCGTCGTTTGGATTACCAAACGCCGCTGAGATCTACTGCAAGCTCCTCTCCCCCGAGCCAAGATCGACCCACTCGAAGGGATCCACGTCATCAGGCTACAACTCGGACTGGAACGATCCAGATTTGAGCAACCCAGGCTCAAGGGAAATCGCCGTCATCCTCCAACCGTTTGGATCATGCTCATCCTCGGAGCTCGATGAGTACCTCAGCTCTTCAGGCTTTGACGATCTTTGCGGCATCCCCTCGGACGAGGCCAACGACTCCGACTGCGATAAGGACTACGAGCCGAAGTGCTTCGACGTCCTCATGGCTGAGGTGGCCAAGACCGACTCAGCCATGGCCCGTAGGGTCGAGAGGAAGAACAAGTCAGACTTGAGCAAGAGCGCAAGCTGGCAGAAGAGGAGAAGAAGCGCCAGGAGGAAGCCGACAGAAGAAAGCGGGATCTGAGGGCGACCGGACGATCCGCTTGGGAGGCCATACTCCAAACGCGAATCCACAACACCAACGTCTTCCATACGCCTCAGCAGAACGCTGTCCCTGCCCTTACGCTCCTGGACACCGTGATCGAGACGGCGCCCCCCAACGTGACGCCAATATTAGACAAGATCAAGACCATCGTCGTGGCTACAGCCAATGGTTCTCCCCCCACCTCAGCACGAAGTCCGACTGAGTCTGTGGCAGAAACGCCCAACCGAAGCCGACTCCCGCCGCTGAGGTCGAAGGATTATAGGAGGCCCGAGCAAGAACGGGCGGCCATCAGGTCAAGAAACCATCGCCACGAGACCACATGCAAGCACCAGGAGCAATCGGCCGACTCCCACGAGAAGCGGCACGGACGACCACCCGTCCACCACCGGGTCCACCGTAGCAACGACTCCGACTACCGAAGCAGCCTGCCAAGGACCCCGCCGAGTGATCTGCAGGAAGTCCTTGATCGGCGCTTTCAAGAGCGAGACCAGCGTTCCTGCGAGGATCGAAGGGGCTCACCCGACAGCATTGACGATGGAGTACCCGCTTTCACTCTGGACCTGCGCCGAGTGCATTGGCCGAATGGTTTCAAGCCGACTGGAATCGAGAAGTACGACGGGAAGACCGACCCCGAGTCGTGGCTAACCGTGTACACCCTCGCCATCCGTGCGGCAGGAGGCGACAACAAGGCCATGGCCAATTACTTGCCCGTTGCCCTTGCCAACTCAGCTAGGAACTGGCTCACGAGCTTGCCAAGAGGCTCGATCGGCTCATGGAGTGAGCTAAGGGACCACTTCATCGCCAACTTCCAGGGCACCTTCGAAAGACCTGGGACCCACTTCAACCTTTACAATGTCGTCCAGAAGTCGGATGAGCCTTTGAAAGACTACATCCGGCGCCTCTCCGAAAAGTGCAACAAGATCCCCAACATCAGCGACGACATCATCATCGCCGCCTTCCAGAAAGGAGTCCGTGATGAGCTGTTGATCGGGAAATTTGGGCGCAAGCCACCGAAGACGGTGAAACAGATGTTCGAGATGGCAAACTCGTACGCCAAGTCCAGCGACGCGATCAAAGCAGCACGCCAAGACCGGCCCGACAGGAGGGACGACAAGCAATTGGGAGGAAGCCGGCATCCTAAGAAGGATAATGGCAATAACAACCAGGCCCAAAAGGACCACAAGCGCCGACCTGAAGACCTAGTTGTCATGACGTCCAACTCCCAACGTCGTCCCCGAGTCGCTGCCTACGACACTATCATGAACGCTCAGTGCACGCATCATCCCAACCATAAGCACGCGGCTAAGGACTGCTTTATTTATAAACAGTTCGCCGAGCAATGCGTGACACGGCTCAACAAGAAGCGATCGATGAAGCCGACGTTAGCGAAGTGCTGGCAGAGCCAAAATTCGCTACCCTCGTGCACAAAAATTGCTATATGGTGTTCCGATAACCACGAGGAAATTGGCACACTACTTTCAGGATCACTCGGTCACCGTCGTCACTTCCTTTCCACTCGGCGATGCCATCCACAACCGAGAGGCGACTGGGCGCATCGCGAAGTGGGCCCTGGAACTGATGCCGCTGGACTTAGCTTTCAAGGCGAGGACGTCCGTGAAGTCACAAGCCCTGGCGGATTTCCTGGCCGAGTGGACCGAACAGCAAGAAGACGTACCTCGAGAAGACCTTCAATACTGGACCATGCACGTAGACGGATCCAAGAGGATCAACGGCTTGGGAGCAGGAGTCGTGCTGATCTCCTCGACTGGGAAAAGGCTAAGATATGTTCTCCACCTTTACTTCTCCGCCTCACATAATGTCGCCGAGTATGAAGCCCTGCTACATGGACTGCGGCTCACAGTTTCACTCGGGATATGTCGGCTCATTGTGAAAGGGGATTCCCAGCTGGTTGTGAACCAAGTGATGAAGGACTGGTCCTGTCTAAACGACACCATGGAGGCCTACCGGCGAGAAGTTCACAAACTTGAGACAAGTTTGATGGACTGGAACTATCCCATGTCCTAAGACATAATAATGAGGCGGCCGACGAGTTGGCGCAATTCGGGTCCAAGCGAGAAGCCGCTCCAACAGACGTTTTTGTAGAGCATCTCTACGAACCAACTGTTGCGGCCAAACCAACTCCCAACGAGCAAGCTGCAAACGAAGCCGCCATGATCGACGCCGACCGGAGGACACCACTCATCAAATTTTTAACTCAAGAAGAGCCGCCAAGACCGGATGAGGCGTAACGTGTCCGACGTCGTTGTCGCTTATGTCATGGTTGATTCCGATTTATACAAGAGAAGTCCCTCCGGAGTCCTGATGAGATGCATCACACCTGAGGAAGGACGACAGCTACTCCAAGATATCCACTCGGGCATATGTGGAAGCCACGCGGCAGCACGCACCTTGGTGGGCAAAGCCTACAGACAAGGTTTCTTCTGGCTCATGGTGGTCTCCGACGCGGACAAAGTAATACGGACTAGTGAAGGTTGCCAGTTCTTCGCCCGGCAGAGCCATGTCCCAGCCCAAGAGCTACAAACAATTCCATTATCCTGGCCGTTTGCGGTATGGGGCTTAGACATGGTCGGCCCTTTCAAGAAGGCTCCAGGAGGATTCACACACTTATTCGTCGCAATTGACAAATTTTCCAAGCGGATCGAGGCTAAGCCGGTTGCTACAATCACCGCTGACAAGGCACGAGACTTCATCCTCAACATCGTGCACCGGTTCGACGTCCCAAATAGAATAATAACCGACAATGAGACTCAATTCACTGGAGGCATTTTCAAGAAATTCTGTGAAGATTTCGGCATAAAAATCTGCTATGCATCGGTCGCGCACCCCAAAAGCAATGGACAGGTTGAGCGCGCTAACGACATGGTCCTTCAAGGCATCAAGGCCCGAGTGTTTGATCGCCTAAGTCCTTATGCCGGCAAGTGGGTTCAAGAGCTCCCCTCGGTTCTATGGTCTCTGCGGACTACGCACAGTCGGGCTACCGGCCAAACTCCTTTCTTTTTGGTCTATGGCGCAGAAGCCATGTTGCCAAACGAGATGGAGTACGAATCTCTCCGAGTCCGCAGCTTGAACGACGAACGCTACGACCCAGACCGAGTGGATGACCTCATCCGACTGGAAGAGGCCCGTGAGGCAGCCCTCATCCAGTCGGCAAAATATCTTCAAGGGCTCAGACAATACCACAGTTGCAACGTTCGAACACGAGCTTTTATCGTTGGCGATTTGGTTCTACGCAAGATTCAAACCACCAAGGACCGTCACAAATTATCTCCACTATGGGAAGGGTCATATATAATCGCTGAGGTGACTCGGCCAGGAGCATATCGACTAAAGCGTAAAGATGGATCCATGGTGGAGAACTCTTGGAACATCGAACATCTTCGACGATACTATGCTTAAATTGCCTCAAGTTTCATGTTATTCTTGACTGCCAACCTCAAGCAAGACGATTCTTGAGTTAGCAGTCGGGGGCTGCAAACGTGTCAACAAAGCATGGTTTTCTTGGATAACTTGTTTATATTTGGTTTATCATTGTTTAGTGTTTTGATTCGAGTTCAATAGATAAGGACTGAGAATTTTTGATGACCTAGTTAAGCTTAGGCTTGGTGACAGTTGGACGAAAATTACTTAAGAAATTTTCTATGAAAACTCGAGTCAAGGCATTAACATAAATAAGCTAGATATCTACAAGTTCACATCGAGTTTACAAGCAACATTCACAAAGTCATTGAGATCCGTGCCTCAAGATTGCAGCACTGGGATCTTCTCCTCTTTGTTGATCGATTTAAAGAAGATAAATGAAGACAAAGAAAAGACAGATTGAAGATTAAAGTCGGAAGACCACTTCAAAGCTTACCAACATCAATGGTCGAACCCTTGACTTGTACTTCTCGGCTGCCTCTTTCTTCTTGGTTTACGCCCGACTGGCTCTGAGTCGGGAGATCTTTTTCAGCCGACTTGTTTCCAGCGGGGGTCTCTTGGCTGGCAGTCGGGGGCTCTTTCTCTAGGACATCCTCACTGGGAGGTGGGGGCTTCTCACTCGGAGCGCTCTCACTCGGGAGAGAGCCCCGGGATTCTTGTTCTGCAGCCTTGTCGCCGGCCGTTGCGTGATGATTTTGGGCCTTCACTCGCCCCGGTGGGGTCTATGTTCCGAGGCTTCCCGCAAAGAGAAAGATGGGAGCAATCGGGACAAAGGCAGAGAGCTGGTGAACAGTACTGCGAAAGAGAAAATTTTTCAGAAGACGAAGTGGCGGGGATGACCTCGAGGCTTCGTAAAAAGACTTGAGAGTTTTTTGCCAAGTTATCTCGCGATTGGGCCGAGCCATGAGAGACTTGCGGCCCAACTAAGGTGTGGCTTGACACGTGTCCTTAGGGACTTAAGTGGATGGACTTAAGCAGATTTGCCTTGGCAATATGCACGTGTCACATAGCCCAATACCTTTAAAATCCTTTCACACCGCGGTTTGCGTAACTTCATGAGAAGTTGGCACGATGCAATTTGAAAGGTGACAAACAGTTAAGCTTTTCATGGTTGTCCTGATAACAGGAACTATTTGATTTTTAAGCATTTGATTAAATGATTATATCAATGCTATTTTTTCACTTTGGTGAAGATCTTTTTAGATTAAGACCAATATTATGGCAGGAGCTATTTAATATTTTGGTCGTATTTTTTAAATGACTGAAAAATTTGTTTACCCGTGAAGGGTGATTACATTATTTATTCCGGGATGACTCGGGTAGATTAGCTCAGATAAGCATGAGCTTGCCGAGTGAATTGATTTTCTTACCTATGAGGGTCGATAGAATTATTTGTTCCGAGATGACTCGGGCAGGTTAATTCGGATAAGCATGAGCTTACTGAGTGCTTTTTACCCACGAGGGTCGATTAAATTATTTGTTTTGAGATGACTCGGGCAAGTTAACTCGGATGAGCATGAGCTTGCCAAGTGTTTTTTACCTACGAGGGTCGATTGAGCTATTTGTTTCGAGATGACTCAGGCAGATCAACTCGGATAAGCATGAGCTTGCCGAGTAAATTGATTTCTTACACAGGAGGGCTAATTAAATTATTTGTTCCAAGACGACTCGGGCAAATCTACTCGGATAAGCACGAGCTTGTCGCGTGATGTGATTTTTATGATTGCTTTAGCTTGAGCTAAGCATTTTTATGAGAATGATTTTTTATAGTTCTTGATTATATGCTTAGTCTGTTTTTGACTAACCACATAGTCGGGGTCTACACCTAATTAGGTGCATCATGAGATGCACCTAGATATTTATTTTTGAGAATTTTTTGGATATTTTCCAGCCCTTCACAGTCTTTGGAGCCACTCGGAAGATTCGAGCAGAGATGATGGAATTACTCGGCGTCAGAGGCACTCGGCCAAAGAGTTGTTTGGTTGTGTGCTAATTTGGTTCGAGGTTGAGTTATCTCGTCGACTGCAATGGACTCGGGGGCTACTGTGGAGATTGTGGCAATCGGATATTCACATGGCAAGCTTATCCGACTGATAATAGGGGTAGGTTACGCCTGCCAATTATGTAAACCGGCTATGACTTGGGTGTTACGTTGCCGACTAGATAAGGCAACGGCTCATAGTCATAACTTGGTAAGATTGAGGAAACCGACTTAGAGTAAGATAGGGTTTTTCGATTTGTAAACCCGCCTCCCAAGACTATATAAGGAGGTAAGGGGCGTCCCTTGAGGGATATCAGATTTCATATGCTTTATGAGCTATTAGTTTTCAGCCTTAGAGGAGTAGGGTATTACCTCACGAGAGGACCTGAACCTGTCTAAATCCTTGTTTTCCACCTAACCTATTGTGTTTGGTGATCTTGACTGCACCCCTAATTTTCTATTGCCGAAACCGAGTTTCGACAGTTTATAATTAGAAACTTTTAATATAAAAACATTTAAGTCAAAATAGGAATCGAACGTGATATCGTTTGGAACGGGACACCGTGCAATAGCAATCCGTATACTTTACGTGTATAAGCTTTCGGCATAAATTTTCTATAAAATCAGTGAAATTGCGTGCGTACAAAAAATGAAAAAAAATAAAAGTGAAAGGGCGCTCGCGTGAACGTATGTGCATCTCAACTCGTATTGACGTTAATCTACTTGTCGTTCAGGTATACATGCCGAAAGGTATTCCAAATCTCAACATCTATACCACTTGTCTGGCCTGTCAGCCCACTTAACGCACGGAGCAGGCGGTGGGACACGTCGAGCAGCCATGGGCCTTGAACTTCCGGCTGATCACTTAACCGGACCCAATGCGGCGGGTTCTGTCCACGGGGCGCCGGCGGAGCAGGCGGCCTGCGCCCGCCTACAATCGCGGGGCCACCACTCCAGGGCGCCGGCTTCTGCCGATGCTGAGGCGGGTAACGTCCCTGCGGCGCCGGCGGCGTGCGCGCCGGGCGGTGCAACGCAGCGTCCGGCGGCGATCCTGGGGCTGCTTCGTCCTCACCGTCACTGCTGCTTCCGTTTAGGTCCAAGTAGTCCACCATAACCTGCGTGGTTTCCTCTGCTGTGACTGTGGTATGCACAGGTAGATTCTCGTCATCTTGATCACCTACAGAGAACGGGAAACCAAAGACTGTCAGTCTTGTGAGAAAGTATAGTAATACTATACGTAGTGTCGAAAATGAGACGGCGAGAGACGTGTAAGTACCAGTAGCAAGTGGTCGAGCCTCGAGGAGTAATGGAATGGCCAGAACGAACACGAGAGCAAGATTGAAAGTAACCGGTAAACACTTCATGGCTTAAGAATATATTCTCTGCAGCGGCTTGAACGATTTAGTAAGGCCTCGACTCAAACTCTCTGTGCCCAGCTCGATCAGAAGCACACTTATATATAACTGGCCTCTCCCCGAAGGCCAAAGCCCCTGTTGCCAATTCCCACTACTCAAGATGCCATCAACAACGCTGTGAAACGAAGCATAGAAGCATCGCATTTTGTGCATGCGCATTATATTATGGCTGGTCCGTAAACCAGGAAACACGCCTGCCACAGAATCGTTTACGCTCTCAAGTCCAAGTTAGGAGTCAATTCTCAATTCATCAGGCAAAATTTGGTCTTTTTTTAGTTTTTCTTAAGGCGTTCTGCACAGGCGACAACAGAAGTGGGCGACTACCTGCCGGAGATCATATACAGTGTAGTAGAGCCTGGCCTTATGACCATGTGCGCTTGCTTTGTAGGAGTATTAATCAAACTACCGCGTGGTTGTGGTTGTCTTCATGCACTGTGTACGTCAGACAAAAGGCATAATGGAAACACCCCCATTGCTCGCTTGGGAACCTTTTTTCCCCTTTTCTGACTATTGACCCACCAAATAAACCATTTCTGCATGCATATCACGCACGATTGAGACGCGCGTAGCTCTACGGCGATTGCTAGCTTCGTGGTTACTGCGTACCGCTCCGTTCCATATTTTTAGACGCTTCAGGTTTATAGTAAGTAAAAATTTTAAAGTTTAATTAAGTTTATAAAAAACCATAGCAACATCTATATCATCAAACTCATTTCAAGTAAATCAGTGTTGACCATTTTTATCTAGAAATCCTATTATATTTTCCGTAATTTAGTCAAACTAAAAAAGTTTGACCTAAAACAAACCCATATAAAAGGTTAATTGGATTCATGCCATTACAACTTATTCAATTTTAAAAAATACTATTACTATTTATCTATTTAAAGACATGCCATTACAATTTGACAAAATAATAAAGATATATGTCACTACTTACACCTTCAATACATTTATTAAAAAAATAGACCAAATTACCACTTCTTCTTCCTTCTCCCTATCTCATCTCTTACCTCGGATCCAAATGAAGCCACGACCACTGGCGACGGAGCTAGCGGCGACATGGTCAGCTAGTGGGGCGAGTCCTCGGCGTCCAGCGGGAACCAGAGCTTCTCGCGTCGGCTGTGCTACGACACAGTGGATGAGCTGCGCAACGTGTTGGCCATCATGCGTTAGAACCTTGCCACCCACGCACCACTAGAGGTTATCAGGCCGCCATGCTCGATGGGGTTTGGACTAATGAAAGAAATGACAGATTAGAGAGGGAGAAGGAAGAAAGGGATGAACGAAGGAGGAGGGGTACTTTTGGTCCAAGATTTTTATTCATGCATTGAAGAGGTAAGTAGTGGCCATGTCTTCAATTCCTGTCAATTTGTAATGGCATGTCTCCAAATATACGAATGTTAATGGTGTCTTTCAAAATCAAAGAAGTTGTAATGGCATAGATCCAATTAACCTAATATAGAACGGAGGGGATATCTATGTATCGGTTATGCTTTTCTTTACACTACTACAGAACCTCTAATAGAGATGCCTTATAGGTGTCGGTTCCTAAAAAAGAGCACATATAACCCCTTCCTGACCTCCACACGCCTCTAAAATTAAAACCGGTAGTGACCGCCCATATAAGTGCCAGTTTATTAAAAACCCGACACATATCTTATCCTCTCTTTCCGTTCTCTCTTGCCCTCCCCACTCCTCATTTTCTCTCCTCACCACTCCTTACCGCCTCCTCCCCTTTCTTTCGCCGCCTCCTTTCCTTCACCACCCTTCCCTCCTCTCTCTCTTCTGCCATTACCATGACCATGAGTTGTGCCACCAAGTCCATCGGTGGCCTTCCCTTCTCCCTCCCATTCTTCCTGGTGGCTGACGGTGGATCCTGAAAGCCCATAGATGTCGCCTAGAGGGGATGAATAGGCGTTCTTGAAAATAACTTAACAATCGCAGCGGTTAAAAACAACAAGGACCGGAACTTTCCGACAGAACTCCGAACTTCCTGGATAGCTCAGCCGACCGTAACTTCCTGTTCGCTCGGAACTTCGATGTGCACTTTGAGGTTATGATCTCGAGTCTAAGTGACTTTCAAGACTAGCCTATGGGCAGGTGACAAGGTGAAATAACCAGGATACAAAAAAGCTTAACAGAAAGTAAAGAACATATACAGTTGAGACACGGATTTTTTTCCGAAGTTCGGATTCAAAGAATCCTACTCTCCATTGAGGAACTCCGAAGAGCTGGGTCTCGATTAACCTCTTGCCTCACCAAGCAAAGCCCTAGGAAGAGGTCATCGGTTTTCAACTCAACGTTCCTAGGTTCTTCGCTAGAAATCAAGTGACCAAAAAGATCCACAACTTGACTTACTAGCAAGTACCACGAACAAGGATTGCTCTACCAAGACTACCTCCGAAGGCTCTGCTCAGATTTTCACTAAACATACCTCGTTCCTTGCGAAGGTAAGGAAAACCTTCACAAATCTTCCCGGGTGAATCCACAAATCGAGGGATACCCGCGGGAGACACCTAACCGTCTAGGAGGTCACCCTCCAAGAGTAATAAGCATCAAATCACTGCCCAGCGAGAATCATCAAGTGGTCAAGTCATCCTAGCTCTCTCACTCTCACAAAACCTCTCCAAATCCCTCAATTATCTCACAAATTCGCTTCCTAGGCTCAAGAACAAGGTGGAGTGATCTAGAATACCATGGGAGAGGCTAGGGTACAAAAAACGAAAGTTGGATTGCCAAAAGTGAGGTGGAGAGGGTGTGGGATATTTATAGGTTAGTGTTGTCGTCACCTAGCCATTACTCACATTTGAACTGCAGAGGTGTCCAGAAGTTCCAGTCTGAGACCCTCAAAAATTCCAGTCAGCACTTAGGAAATTGCTGATGAAGACACCCGGAAGTTTCGGTCAAGAACTACCGGTAAGGACTCTCTGTCCTGGAAAGGGCAAATCTCTGAAAAATGGCTAGAAAAATCTCACTCCTCAGGATTTTGAATTTAAACACTTAGATCTTCTCAGGCTATAACTTGAAACCCCTCTTGATAGTATGGTTTTCCTAAAAACTCAAGAGTAAATGAAAATGAAAATTTAAATAGGGTGTTGAATCCTCTTGCCACTTTGCATTTCTTGTTGGGGGCGGCTTCCTTTGTGCACATTTTGCACACTTAAGCACTATGGGACTAATCACCTGCACTTATCTCAAGTAAACCACATTAGTCCCTTAACCATTTTGTCATTAACCACCAAAACCCACTTAGGGGGCTAGATGCACTTTCAGATCCGACAGTGATTAGGTTGGGGATGGCCAGATTCGACAGCCACTGGCTTAGCAATGACGACAACAAGTGGGAGCAACAACGACAATAGTGGAGGTGACCACGAGCACAAGCGCCTTATTCAATAGTTCGTCATGGACCACCGCTGGAATCCCCCTCTCCCTTCCCTTCTCCACGGTGGCCAGTCCAATGGATCTGGTGTCTGGATCCAGCTTCGTGGAGGTCCCTGTCAACCTTCAACCTTATCGCTTGCATTCCACCGTCGCTTGGAGTTGGAGCAACAACGATGGATTGGCTCCAGGTGCATGTACAACTAAGGGCATTGTTAACTGTTGTTCTTGTTTACGTGGGATGTGTCATTCATCTATAGATATGAGGATATGGGGACTATTAATGAATGTTCATGTGTTGCTATGTTGATACGAGGAACTAAAAATTGGAATATGTTGATTTGTTGATATGGGACTGACATTGATTTTGTGATTATGTCCTTAGATGTTGATCGATCCCAGAGGGGGGGCTCGAATCATCTACTTGAGCCAATGCATGGGGCCAGCTTTTCTTTTCATTCTTGGAATCTCAAAGGCGCCGGTTTAGAAACTGAAACCTTCGATCCTTCCCATCAGTGCTGGTAATGGGGTGCAGGTTGAGAAATCAAGCACCTATGTGGGGTTGCCAACCAACACTCATGGAGTGTTATGTACTAGTATTAGAGACTAGTAAAATGCATGTGCTTCGTCATTGATAAAAGAAAATATATTTAATATGTCATAGATAAAATGGTTTTTAAAATCAAATATGCATGTGTTTTTGAATATATGGTAATCAATCGTTCAAAACAAATGTTATATTATTTCGTAATACCAGAAAATATCCGAGACTGATTTCTAAATATGTAAAAGTAGTGGATACTGGATAGTGGGCTGGTGAAAGATTTCGCCACCATCACTAATGCTTTTGTAGTAGTATAGAAAACAACACAGTGTGTGTTGTTATATACCACCTAGGAGTTGGTTACACGGACCAATCTCAACACCAAATATATGCTTCAAGCTTTTGCCGATAGACACATACTTTTCTCTTGAAATAAGTTTATGTTAGGTCCCTCATCTTGACGTCAAGTTTTAATCATATATTTGAACCGCAAAACAGGGTACAACGCAGTGCAAATGTACTCTAAAAATGTATTGAAGGCGGTTTTGGATGACGTGGTGCTGACGTGGCACAAGAAGCAAAAATAAAAAAAATATAAAACCATGTGGAAACCACATGAAAGTAAAACAACTTTTCTTTCTTATCTCCTCCCTCACTCTATCAGGTGGTGGCCGGTGGAGCCACACGGTCATGCTCCAAGCAAGGAGCAGGGGAGCAGGCAGAGCAGAGCGACAGCGGGCGAGGCAGGGCGGGCGTGGCCGACGACCTCGATCTGGTTGGCGAGTGGCTGCGCAAACCGACGGCCTCGCCCTGGCATCGTCATCGTGGGAGGAGGGGACGGGTCCGTCGCGGTCTCCACCAGGCCCGCATTGACCGCGTCGGCACACTCCTCTGCATTCAGACCCGCTGCTGCATGGCTGGGGCAGCACCGCCATCTCCACGTCGTCGCCGCCTGGTGCGAGGACGCCATCGTCACCCTTGAAAGTGTATCTAGCCTCCTAAGTGGGTTTTGATGGTTGATGACAAAATGGTTAAGAGACTAATGAGTTTAATTGAGATAAGTGCAGGTAATTAGTCCCAAAGTGCTTATGTGTGCGAAATGTGCTCAAAGGAAACCCCCCAACAACAATTGCAAAGCGACGAGAGGATTATTTAAATTGTCATTTTCATTTACTCTTGAGTTTTAGGAAAATCGTACTATCAAGAGGGGTTTCAAGTTATGGCCTGAGATCATCTAAGTGCTTAAAGTCGAAATCTTGAGAAGTGAGAGTTTCTCTAGCCTTTTTCAAAAAATTCCCCTTTTCTAGATAGAGTCGTGACCGGAAGTTCCAGAATTCTTGACCGAAACTTTCGGACACCTTTGCCAACACTATTCCCAAGTGTTGACCAGAAGTTCCAAGGGTCTCAGCACAGAACTTCTAGACACCTCTGCAGTTCAAATATGAGTAACGGCTAGGTGACGTCATCACTAACCTATAAATATCCCACACCCTCTTTAGCTCACTTTTGGCAATTTAACTTTTGTTTTTCTGTCCCCTAGCCTTTCCCATGTTATTCTAAACCACTTCACCTTAATTCTTGAGCATAGGAAGCACGTTTGAGAGAGAATTGAGGGATTTGAGAGGTTTATGAGAGTGAGAGAGCTAGGATGACTTGAGCACATGGTGATTCTTGCAGGGCTATGGTTTGATGCCTATTACTCTTGGAGAGTGATCTCCTAGACAGTTAGGTGTCTTCTGCAAGTATCCGGTGATTTGTGGATTGACCCATGAAGGTTTGTGAAGGTTTTCCTCACCTCTGCAAGAAAAGAGGTATGAATAGTGAAAATCTGAGCTGAGCCTTTGGAGGTGGTCTTGGTAGAGAGATCCTCGTTTGCGGTGCTTGCTAGAGTCAAGTTGTGGATCTATGTGGTCACTTGATCTCTAGCGAAGAACCTAGATACGTTGGGTCGAAAACCGGAGACTTCTTCCTAGGGCTTTGCTTGGTGAGGTGAGGGGTTAATCGAGACCCAGCTCTTTGGAGTTCCTCAATGGAGAGTAGGATTCTTTGAATCCAAACTTCGGGAAAAATCCTTATCTCTATTGTGCATGCTCTTTACTCTCTGTTGAGTATCTTTGTATCTAGGTTATTCCTCCTTGTCACCTGCACATAGGCTAGTCCTGAAAGTCAGTTAGGCTCGAGATCAAAACCACGAAGTACCAGAACATCGGAAGTTCTGGATCAGAACACTGGAAGTTTTGGCCAACTTGAGCTGACCGGAAGTAACGAAGTTCCTGCTCAGAAGTTTCGGTGTCTGTTCATTTTGACCGTTGTGATTTGCAAGTAAATTTCAGGAACGCCTATTCACCCCCTCTAGGCGACATCTACGGACTTTCATCCCTCCATCGACCCTACCTCCCGGATCACGTGACGCTTCCATCTACCATGCCAGCAGCCACATCTATGGGTCTCTGCCACCCAGAGACCTCGTAACCACTAGCCGCTAGTCCAACCTCTCATACGGCTGTCGTCGTCGTTCCTCCGGCGGATCTGGAGGCAGGGTCGCTTCCTCGCCTTATGCAGATATGGAGACAGGGTCGTAGCAGGCGGTGACGAGGTCATCGCTGTCGTCTAAGGATTCTAGTAGAGAGTGCACAGGACAAGGGGTCTCGGACGCAGCCCGCCTCCAAGGCCGACTTCATACCCAACGCCGCCGACGACCGCCGCCCACCACGATGTCTGCATGCACTCCTGTAGCATCTCCGGCTCCATCAATAGATCACTAGTGGCGTCGGCGGAGGGCTAGCGAGCTCAAGCTCCCTCGCCTCCCTAGCAAGCGAAGGGCGTCGATGATAGGGAGGAATTCGACTGCATCGGAGCGACGACGCGTGTACCGCGACCTGGTGTAGTCGCTGCAGTGTGGCCATCTTTAAAAACCATCATAAATATAATGAAAAAATAATATTATAGGTAGTTTTGGCTGACATGACATTAAAAATAAAAAATAGAAAAACTAATAAGCCTCATATGTAAGTGAAACATCTTTCCTCCTCCCTCCTCCCTCCCCCTCTCCCCTCTCTTTCCCATCTCTGTCTAGGTCTCCAGGACACGGCAACGACAGGAAAAAGACGGTGACTGGCGGGGAAAAGGGCTACGGCTGGCAAAGAGGAGCTGGGCGACGAAGACGACGTCACCGAACTCGACCGCCACGATGAGGTCCAGGGACCTCCGCTCCCGCCTCATCATTGGGGGCCTCCTCCGCTCCCGCCTCGCCGTCGGGGGACTCCCCCACTCCTGCCGCTCCTCCTCCGCCTAGCCTCCTCCATTCCTACGTCTCTTCGCCAGCCTCCAGTAGTGATCGAGCCTGAGCTCGACCGCGGCCGCTCGTCGTGTTCGGCATCGAGAGCTCGACGCTCCTAGAGATGGTGGCGGACCCCCGGCATGAGATCCTCTTCACGACATTTGGTGCGGCCATTGAGATGTCCTTCAGGAGGGCGCCGACGCCATTCACCCTCGTGCAGAAGCTCACTAGGCATCTCAACACTCGCGTTGTCTTTGCGAAGCCGTCAATGTCGTCGACGACTACACCATGTCCGTCGACCTCGCTGTCGACAACCATCGTGGGCACGCAGCCGGATGATTCTCTGCTACGCCATTGCTGTTGTCATTTCAGAGAAAGGAAATCCGCCGCGGATTTATAGCCATGTTACGTGCATTGCCGCATCGGAATCGGATCTGATGCAATAAGAAGAGGAGACAACAAATTGTTTCTCTACATAGAAACCAACTTCGATGTTGTCTTAATTCGCCATGGAAATTGGAAGGCTGGGAACGTCGCTGGTGGGATGGGAGCCCGGCATTCCTGCTGCCGTGCCAGTCCATGGCCACATCTTGGTCTAAACCGAACCGACGCAGCTTTCGCCCTTTCGCGACGGTCTCTCCCCGACTGGTCATCTGGCCATCCATGCCTTGGGGGCGCTATTACTCACTCCTCTATTGTCGCGGCGAAGAGGAACTTGGTGGCGCCCGCACCGTTGCAGAGTGAGTGCGCCACCCTATCCCCAGCTCAATGCCACCAAAGGTCACCGAGTGTTTGCCCCTAACCCCCACACCTCTAGTCGTTGCCCTTCTCCCACCACCGCATGGAACGCTCGTGCCGGATTCCTATCACAGTGCAAAAAAGCGGAGAGCGAGAAAGGCTGAGAACATATGAAGAAAAAGGAAGAAGAAGAAAGGAGAAGGGTGAGAGCAGGGTTTCCCTTACCGTTTGGGGAGGGGTTACAACCACCGTAAAAAACCGTGCGAATTTCGTCCCTAAATATTTGAATTTGAATCGTCGATGGTTTCATGATTATCGTGCGGTTTATCGCGGTAATCGCGATATGAGGTGAGGTTATCACGATTTGAGATATTTTCTCCTCATTTAGGCCTTAATGGGCCGGATGAATAGTGCAAATCAGGCCCATCACTTTATTTTTTTTTTCAAATTTGTAAACTAATCTTGGTTTTATCCTCAAAAGTGATTTTATCTTATTCCTTTTCAAAAAATTTCTTTACCATCTATCACTAAAATTCAAGAACTACATCCACGATTTTTTTGATTTTTTTCAAAATTTTGAATTCGACCAAAATTCATCAAACACTACTGCGGGTAACCCTTACCGTGCCCTCACAGTAAGCGTGGTTACCGATGGTAAGGAAAACCTTGGGTGAGACTGATAGGTGGGACCCATGCTAACTTAACTGTCATGTCGTTCAAAACCGTTGTGAATATTACGTTGAGACCTCATTTAATCTGGTGTATAAAATTGGGGACGCGTTATATTTGATATTGTGTTTCAAAATTTTTTAAACTTTACCTTAACAGAAGGGACATAAATAAACTTATTCTACTGGCTACAAGCAGGCTTGAGATGCACATAGACGAGTTGAGCAACTAGACGATTATAAGTCTCTCAAGCCCAAGTTTTTAAGCATCTCAAAAAAGGCCCAAGCTTTCACAGTGGGGCTGGGTCCACATCAATCAGGCTAATAGAAAACAGCCCGTAATATGATAGCCTTTTCCGCTAAGACTAGGGGGCTAACGTTTGTTTTCTCTGCATGTCCAGCAGTTTGCTTTTGACACTGACAATATTAGTCCCTCTTTTGGGCTTGTTCGGTAGAACTAGCTGCTGTAGCGCTGTAGCTGCACTGTCACAGCAGCTACAGCGACTGCAGCAGCCAGCCAGCGGCTGCAGCGAGACAAATTTACAGCGCTGCTTGATGACCATCCGCTACAGAACTGCAGCCGTTCGGCTGGGGCTGTGCTGTACAGCAAAAAAACGTTGCATGTTAGCCTACCGAACAGGCTCTTTGAGGGCATTGGGATTCATTAAGTTGCATAATTGGAAGCTTGCTTTTAATTACTTAAGCATCATCCGATTCCCAGTCTTTTGACGAAACAGGTTGCCGTTTGGAGGTTATCGGTGTCATCAAGTAAACTGAAGTCCCGTTTCTACCACAAGTTTCAGAAAAGCTATAATACCTGCTGGAAAGGAACATAAGATTACAAGTTGACTCTACACATTTTGTGATTACTAAGAGGCTTCAACTACTACTAATCCCTAGCTATCACTCCAAATCTTTCCTCGCCTCACAGGGGAAAGAACACCGTATCAGGATTGGGCCGGCACTGGCTGCACTGCTTTTGATTTTGAACGCTCGAAAGGAGAACAGTGATCCACTGGCAGAACCGTAGCCTCACCGTCAGTAGGCAGCAACTAGTTGCCGCGGTCTAGTTGTAGGCCACAAGCGAGCTTGCGGCCGACACCGGACAGTGACTTGACTCAGGAGGCAATAACTCCCTTCAGCTCAATCAAAGGTGGCTGGCTGATGAACTGCCCGATTCTGAAGGGTTCAGTTCAGTTCCTCCTACTTCCCAGCCAAGGTGCCTTATCCAATTAGCCGGCAGTTGGTGACTGTCAAGCCAATTGCATTAAGTTATAGCACAAGTTCTGGAGATGGAGTTAGGTCGAGGCGATATTTCTATTGCAACTAGCTCACTAGGACGAATGAACAAACGAAAACTAATGAACCATAACTCCATGTCTCCAAGTTGTCAATTATTGTTTTGAAGACATCAAAGTAGCTTGCCATCGGCCACCGCCGGTCGATACATGTCGATATCCATATCAGTATTTATATTCAGGCATTGACAAAGTTAATGTTATCTTTTCCTTTATCTCCTTTTCTTCTTTATTATTACACGTTGACCCCGCTTTACATTAAGTAAATTACGGCCATTGGCGGTGTCAACGCCTCGCTGATGATTTAGGGAAGCTCAAGGCCATCTTTGCGTCTTGCAGGAGTACAAAAATATATTTATTGCAAAGAGGAGACGCTGTGTGTTTCCTTTTCTTTCGACATGACGCAAAGCAAAGTGTTCGAGTTGCCTTTAGCAAGGTTCAGGATAAGAAAGCAAATGAATAGTTCGTAATCGATCCTGCGGTCAAAACGAAACTGGAGCTTTCCCCTTTTTTATATTTACTTGCAAATCTTGAATGTAACCTGCCTTATGTTAATCATGAAAAGGAGAAAACCTATGGGGTTTTCTCAAACTGATTAAAACGCCAGTTCGCAGTACAAACCAAACTCTTGGACCATTTTGTATTTAACAATCAGTTTCTTGTGAGATAAACATTGGCACCCGTGCATTTGTCTTGTATTTAAGCTTTGCTCGTCTCTTTACAGCTACTGGGAACGATTGCTTAGATGGTGGGTGCAACGTCATTCCACACAGGCCGGATTGTTTATTGTGATGCTTTGCTAGAGTTGGAGTACTTGGGAGTTATGCCTATGGAGTCCGGCTCCCTCTTAATACTCACAGGTTCAGAGCATCTGTGGCATGTACTACATCACTTCCCTTATTCCTTTCATTTTCCAATTTGATCAGATCGAAGACATACAGCTGACCTCGTGCATTGTTTGTCAACCTCCTAACATTCATGTTCATGGATACTGATAGTCAACACAGTCTTGTAAATATAGATAAGACCAAGTAAGAGATGTAACAATGGTTGACCTACTTCATATTGGGAGCTGGTTCAACCAAAAGGAGCTGTTCTTACTTCTTTTTTTTTTGGCAGACTCCAGTAGAATACTGTAGCTAGCTAGAATCGGAGTTCAGGAAGAACGGGTTATGGTAATCATGGTCAATTAACGTAATCATAGGGTGGTGAGGCTACTCAATTACTTGTAGTACCTCAAAATGCAGTCCGTACCAAACACTTGACTTGCTTAGTTTGCTTGTATAGTTGCATTGCTGGTATGTCTTGACTTGGGCCGTGGACCATTGAATCGAACGTCGAGGTCGGCGTCGCAGATCTCCAGACGTTCGGTAGTTCGGTTCATGTGCACATTGCACGAGCCGCCTTGAGAAACGGCAGCTCCCTGCCTCCCTTCAACGCGTTTGCAACGTGCAGGCAGGCAGGCTACGACGTTGTGCCGCACCGACAGGTGTGGTTTGGGACCGAACCGAGATTGGCCCAGGCGCGCGATCACCGAATCAAACCCGGCGCCCGGCTCGACCGGGTTCGCATCGTCGGCGAGCTTAGCTGCTGTTGCCTCTCTTCTGGCATCAACCATACCGAGCAAACGCGCGTGCTGGGACGCACGCGCGCGAGGGATGCGTTACGAGTTTTGCCAGTTCGCGCGGCGCTGGGACGCACGCGCGCGCGGGAGGGCGCGGCGTGCTGCGCTCTCCGACGACGAGGAGGCCCACCAGGTCATCACCACCATGTATGTTGGGGGAGGCACAAGACCGCAAGAGGGAATGAACCGTGAACGTACGATGCAAAAGCGAGCGGACAAGGCAGCATTGCGGCCAGGTATCTCGTGCTCGCTGTGCGGAATGGAAGCGAAATGGAAGGGGACGATGCATCCGATCTGACGCATATCCCAACTGCTAGTGCACTGCAGTGCAGGGCAGCGTGTTGCTGCATGCCAGGTCGGTCTGGCACTCTGACCCATTTGGCCGCCGACCTCTCCCAAAAAATATGCAGGCATCCACCTGTACGAGACTGCGAGGGGCGATTCCTTTATTGGTCGGAGACAAGAGAGTGTTGCCAGTTCCCACTGATTAATCCCAACAGCAATCCGGATGAACAAGCAAGCCACAGCAGGTAACTAGGTAAGATGGGCGTCTAACTGTAACACCCTACAGCTGGCTGCTTGCTAGTAGGTGAATGCACCAACTCCTGAACAGAATTGGTCACATTCGTAGGACGAGGGACCTGAATGGCCGAATATCTGAACTTAGACTCAAATTTTTTGAACGAAAAACGGCACAAGAGTATATTTTCATTGAAAAAATAGAAGTAAATATAGCCATAGGGCAACAAAAGAAAAATATATAAAGGCTCTAAAGACTATACAATATGTGGTAATATATCGCACAAGCGTTTAGCTCCCGCCAAACTCCACAACCTAGCCTCCTGTTAATGTCAAAATTTGGTAAGCACTGGAGTCTTCATCGGCTAAGTGTCCATATCGGCTCAAAGCAAAATCGGCTGAGAGTTCTGCGTCAGCCGATGGAAGATCAATATCTTCAGCAGTCGGATTCTGGTTAGATTCGGTTTGGAAAGATCTTATCCAGAAGACACCGAGTTCAAGAAGGATACGGCCTGCATCTATTAATTAGAAAGAATTTGTTAGCTTTCTATTTAATCTTTAGGAAAGTGTGTTAGTATCCAGTAAGAATTCAATTTGTTTTCTTTTATCTTTACAAAAGTTTGAATCGTAATCTGTTAGGATCTCTGTTAGTCTGTGGGTATAAATATGTAAGCCCGGGGTCCATGTAAATCAATCCTCACGATCAATACAATTCGGCGCATCGTCACCTTTTATCTTTTCCACTTTGTTCATCATCCGGCGAGACTTGGCACCCGACGCGGGGTTGCATCGGTTTCAATCTCCGGCGAAGGGGTAAATCCAAGGTCCCGCCGACCCAGGTATATCATATCTATCTTGAGTTTTATTACCGTTCATAGATACATCGGCTTAGTTAGAACTTTCTCAGTTAGGTCTAATATTCTGATCAAGTCGATGTTTCTGTAAACGTAATGTTGCTTTAGGTAGATTTGTTATATCCATCACATAAGACAGATCTATCGACTCCTCGAGTATTAGATTATCATATACAATCTCGTGTTGCATCGGTTAAGTTTGACCTACTAGATTGTTATCGATAACCTAAGTCTTGTTAAGCCGATAGGTTCATACTAATGTTTTACCAGAGGTTAGATGGTCTTATCATATGTTTCTGTTGAATCTAGTCCTAGTATCTCGATTTGGCTTTATCGGCTATCTCTCGTTTTAGGATTTCTGTCGTTATCGGCTAAATCGTTAAATTAGATTAGGCATCTACCACCCTGAAAATTAGTCAAAGGCTTGATTTTCTAGATATTGCGTTTTTTCATACTTGGTGCTACATCAATTCAGTTTGACCTACTAAGTCGTGATTAGAACCGTAGTCTCTAGCCTGCCTGGTGGCTACCAATAAGGGTTTCGTCGGGGTTTCAGCCGACGAGTTATCTGGACATCAGCATCGGCTGGAACCACACAATCGGCTGTCAACAGATCGGCTGTTTGATTATCGGCCTATCGGCCGATATGATTTATGCTCTGCTGTTTTGCATAACTTGTCAGTGGCAGGATCAAACTGACTGACACGCCCGCGATTCATCAATTTTAGGACCTGCACTGGAGCTAAGCAGATCTACTAGGCCAGCGTGTGATTCGACGTCAACACATCTTGTGGCGGTACGAATTTGGCGTCAATACATTTTTGGCACACCCAGTGGGACCTCACAATTGTTTACACGACTTGTGGAACCCACAATGTTTGATAAAGAAGTCAAGGCCGAGGAAGAGCAATCTCTCAAGCCGATGAATGAAGACAAGGGACAATCTACTGAGCCGATGGATGACAAGACACTTCAAGAGATGGTTGATGAAATTGTTCGTCACGCTGTGATCGATCCATTTGGAGTTTTGGTGAGTACATTATATGGTTTGATCAAGAAGATAGTTCCCAGGGTGATTGCATTAAGAAGTCAGCATGGGCAATATCATCATCATCGACAACAGCAATATTGGCTCGGTGAACAAGCATATCAACATGAAGAGCCACAACAGCATTATCGGTCAGAGGAAACTCAACAATATTAGTCTAAAGAAGATTGGACCGATATTATTGCAAAGGTAATGGAGGAGCAGTTTGGAATTAAATCCAAACATCAAACTTTTGTGTATCGGCCGTCATATCCTGAATGGTTTGATAGAGTACCACTTCCAAGCCGATACAAGGTTCCAGACTTTTCCAAGTTTTCAAGGCAAGATGGTGTATCTACAATGGAACATGTTAGCCAATTTTTAGCTCAATGTGAGAAGGCATCGGCTGAAGAAGCTCTAAAAGTTAGATTTTTCCCCCATTGTCCTTAACTGGATCGGCCTTCATATGGTTCATCATTACCACCAAATTCTATCAGAGATTGGGCCTATCTTGAGGAATAGTTTCACATGTACTTCTTTGCTGAGGTTGGTGAGTTGAAGCTTGCAGACTTGATATCAATCAGACAGCAAGAAGGGGAATCGGCTACAGAATATATTCAAAGGTTTTGTTACGTCCGCAGTCGATGTTATAGTTTGAGCCTGAGTGATGAGCAGCTAGTAGATCGTGCCTTTTCAAGAGTTGTCAACGGCTACCAAAGACAGGTTTTTCTTCCATGAGTTTGACAACCTGGCTCATCTACTACAGAATGTATCGGCTTACGAGAGCCGGTGTCAAGAACAAGAAAAAAACCAGTTTTGGGACGATCAAGGCAAGGATAATTTTGAAGCATGACTTCTTATACTCCAAAACTGGGGGCATGTGTTAACTCCAAAATTTGGTAAGCCCTAGAGTATCCATCGGCTAAGTGTTCATATTGACTCAAAGCAGAATCGACTGAGAGTTCTGTGTCAGCCAATGGATGATCAATACCTTCAGCGGTCGAATTCTGGTTAGATTCGGTTTGGAAAGATCTTATCCAGAAGACATCGAGTTCAATAAGGATACGGCTTGTATCTATTAATTAGGAAAAATTTGTTAGCTTTCTATTTTATCTTTCGAAAAGTGTGTTAGTATCCAATAAGGATTCAGTTTGTTTTCTTTTATCTTTATAAAAGTATGAATCGTAATATGTTAGGATCTCTGCTAGCCTGTGGGTATAAATATGTAAGCCTGGGGTCCATGTAAATCAATCCTCACGATCAATACAATTCGGCGCATCGTCACCTTTTACCTTTTCCACTTTGTTCATCATCTGGCGAGACATGACACCCGACGCGGGTTTTGATCTCCGACGAAGGGGTAAACCCAAGGTCCCGTCGGTCCAGGTATATCGTATCTATCTTGAGTTTTATTACCGTTCATAGATACATCGGCTTAGTTAGAACTTTCTCGGTTAGGTCCGATATTCTGATCAAGTCGATGTTTCTGTAAACGTAATGTTGCTTTAGGTAGATTTGTTATATCCATCACATTTGACATATCTATCAGCTCCTCGAGTATTAGATTATCATATACAATCTCGTGCTGCATCGGTTAGATCTGACCTACTAGATTGTTATCAATAATCTAAGTCTTGTTAAGCCGATAGGTTCATACTAATGTTTCACCGGAGGGTTAGCCGGTATTATCATATGTTTCTGTTGAATCTAGTCCTAGTATCTCGATTTGGCTTTATCGGTTGTCTCTCGTTTTAGAGTTTCTGCCGATACCGTCTAAATCGTTATATTAGATTAGATTAGCTTAGGCATCTACCACCCTGAAAATTAGTCAAAAGCTTGATTGTCTAGACATTGTGTTTCTTTTCATACTTGGTGCTGCATCAATTCAGTTTGACCTACTAAGTCATGATTAGAACCGTAGTTTTTAGCCTGTCTGGTGGCTACCAATAAGGGTTTTGTCGGGGTTTCAGCCGACGAGTTATATGGACATCGGCATCGTCTGGAATCACACAATCAGCTGTCAACAGATCGGCTGTTTTGATTATCGGCCTATCGGCCGATATGATTTATGCTCTGCTGTTTTGCATAACTTGTCAGTGGTAGGATCAAACTGACTGGCACGCCCGCGATTCATCAATTTTAGGACCTGCACTAGAGCTAAGCAGATCTTCCAGGCCAGCGTGTGATTCGACGTCAACACATCTTGTGGCGGTACGAATTTGACGTCAACACCACCTCTTTGATTTTTGTCAGAAGATATGTTGTTGTTGCCTCTTTGTGATCGAAGATTCGTCGATTTCTCTCTTTCTTGGCTTCCCATACGATCAACAGAATCAAGGATCGCAACCCTTTCTTTGACATGTCGGCCATGTTTGCTAGGTTCTTCCACCAGCGCTGTACTGAGTTGGCTTGGCCCCACTAGGCTGGCTCTATCTACAGGTAGCCTATCAAAGCAGCTACAAGGTGTCAGATCCTCCTAGTGTATGTGCACTCTACGATCAGGTGCAAGGCCGTCTCAGGTTCTCGATGGCATGGGGGCACTGCCCATTTTTTTGCCACCCCTTGGTCGTCAGTCGATCTAAAGTCCAAACTCTGCTCTGTATGATGAGCCACGCATGAAATTAGCATTTTTCCGGTGTCCATGCTTTCCAAATTTAAGCCTTGAAGCTTATGTTGGTCGTCCCGCAACACTGTGCTCGGTAGGCCGGGGATGTCGTATAGCCCCCGTGGCTTGTTAATTTCCACTGGATTTGGTCTGTTTCCTCATTGTTCAGTTGGACACCTCGAACCGCTTCCCAAAGAGCGACTAGCTGGCAGACGAGGTAAACCGTTATAGGGTGGTTTGTGTAACACCCTAAGGTGTTTTCCCATTTAAAAAATCCCAAGAAAAATAGCAAAAGAAAAATTGTTGAAATTAACCGAAGAGAACAAATAATTTTTAAAAGCCAAATTCCAAATGGAAATGGCATGCTAGGATTTTTCTTAAATTTTACATGTCAAAATAGGATTTTTAGTGGAATTTTCAAAGCACTAGAAATAATTTTTAAGCAATTAAAATCAAAATCAAAATCAATAAATCCCGGTTTTCTTTTTCTCTCTCCTCCGGTCCTTTTCCCACCAAAAATGGGCCGTGGCCGCCGCCCGAGCCGACGGCCCATCCGTCTCCCACCCGCGCCTCTCTCTCCTCTCCCTCACTGCCGCCGACGCCCGTTCTTTCGCGCGCGCCCTCCTTTTCCCTCCGCGGGGCGGCCGAAGGCCACGGCCCGCCAACCTTTCTTGCCCTCAAATAAGTCCATTTCGCATCCTCCTTCTACCCGGACCCTAACAAAGGGGGTCCACCTATCGGTCGTCTTCAACCTCAGTCGTCCCGCCCGGCGCCATCTCCGGCCTCCCGTCCCGCGCGGATCTCGCGCCGCCGGCCTTCCCGCGCCCCGGGATCCCGCTGCCGTTACTCCCCACCGTGCCCGCCGGCCTTAAACGCCCCCGGCCGCCTCTCCCGCGCCCCTTAATGGCCGGAATTGATCACCGGCCATTATTCTCCCATTTTCTCTCTCTCTCTTAACTCCGGCGAGTTAATACTCCCTTATCCGCCCGCCACCGACCTCCTCGCCCCCTTTAAAAGCCGGCCACCGAGCTCCCCGTCCTCCTGAAGGGTTACGCGGAAGCTACGCTAGCCGAAAACAAAAACTTTTCTACCGCGCAAAACCAGAACACTTGCAAGTAAGGGCCGATAGATCGTTACCGATTGGATTATACAAATGGAAATAGCCAATCGTGACTATCCGATCCGAAACTGTAGCCGATTCTCGCAAGCCGACAAATCGATTCCTGTGGACACCGATTCACCAATCGCCGATTCACGATGTAGCCGATTCGCTGAGTCGCTCGACCGCATTCTCACGCCTCGCTCCGATGCGCTCGACCGCAGCTCGATCCGCTGCAGCTCGCCTTGCTCAAGTACCACAGCCGATGAACAGCCGCGCAACGTAGCGCCGCCTCTACCGGTATCCACACGTCTGGGGACAGAACGCCGAACACCCGTGTGCTAGCACGCGATGCAAGGCTAGGGTTTGGCTCGAAAGTGGGGAGGGTTTCCGTGGAGATTGATCTCGGCGGCTTCTGTTGTGGATTCGGTTCAAAGCGATACCGCAACTCTCCACCCCTCGCCCCTTTATATAGAGTTGGCCGACTGGGACTAGTGGCCGATCAGGACTATATTTTGAATCGGATCCTATCCGAATCTAACAGAGTTGGCCGCCCATACGTCGTAAGCCCAAAGGACTCTATCCGATCGGATCCCTATCTGATCGAGCCGTATCCGAGTCCAACTCGAATATCTATTCTATCCCCTTAAGCGTGCGACCCTGTAGGTTCAGGTATACTCGGTTTCGGCTATAGTCTAACTTAGCCGACCGTCGGCTCGAGTCCAACTTAGCCGACCTATCAATAGCGGCGTCTAGCAGCACATATTGACACCATAGTATACAAGAATATAATATCGGCTCTGAACCAGTAATGTGTACACAAATCCCTTTGCCTCACGATACCAATTAAGCTATAGGCAAGATGTGTGCCATCCCTTCAATAGCTTAACCATTCACTCGAACCGTATTGGATTATCTGTCTGTTGATTGACTCCTCAATCAACTTAGCATGGCCATGCATTTCCATAATCCATTACCTCGAGGGGCCCAGAGATATCTCTCCAAAGGAGGGGCAAATTCCATCTTGATCACTCACATCTCACTCCATGTTTCATAGCAAACCCGAAAACTACCTTTATAACTACCCGCATTTAATAGCGTTTGGTAGTCCCAAAGTAGGCTACTACACATGTTGGAATCCATGGTGATCTCAGGTCTAAGAACTTTGTACCAACACTACCTGAGACCAACTAATGGCACATTAATTCCTGTAGTGTCTCATGGTGGGTCTATCCAACAATGTGTTCTCCAACACATGTGTCCATGTTTATTGATTTGGTATCTCCATACCCATGATCTATGAGACATGATCATCAATCAATAGACATGTCGATCTTAGAATCATATTAGTTCCAATAATATGATATATGACCAGGGATCATTTAGAAATAGATTCATACATATCGAGTCTCATAAATAAGTCACGTACTTATTGATCAATACAAGATGTCTATTTTATGGAACTGAATAACACTTTATTCATTAATACATAAACATTGACGTGATATCCAACATCTCCATGTTGCCTCTAGGGCATATCACTAACACCTCCCACACACTCACTCGAGCTCCTCCCTCTCTCCCTCGCTCCCGCATCGTGCGTCCAAGTCCCGCCGCCCGTCGCCGGCCTTCGGCCGCGTTTTTCCGCCGTCCCGAGCCACCCCGAGCCCCGCCGCCGCCTCCTTCCTCGTCGCTGGTGCTCTTGCCGCCCCGCCCACCCCTCCCTGCGCTCTTCCGCCACCGATTCCGTCCCCGCTGTCGTCGTCTTCTCCGTCTCCGACGACGCTCGCGGTAAGCCGCCCCTTCCCGTCCTATCGGCCGCTCGTGCCACCCCTCTCGGGTGCGCGCGGCTCCGTCCGCGTGTGAGCCGCGGCACTCCGCCGCCCCGCGCCGTTGCCCGAATGGCGCCGGCCGGCCTCCGGCCGCCGTTGTCGACCGACCGTGCGCCGGGCCCTTTGTTCTCGGCCGTCCGATCGGCTCCGGCTGATCGGCACCGTCCGATCCCACTCGCCCGCGTGGCCCGCCACGTGGCCGCCACTCGGCGCCACGTGTGTGCCACGTGGCGCACCGCCCGCTCCGCCCGTGGACCCGTCTACCGTGAACCGGCGCCCCGCGGGTGTTGACGTCAGCCCTCGGCCGCTGACGTCAGCCCTAGCCGATGACGTCACCACGTGGGATTTATTACGCAATAAATTAATTAAGGACTTTTCTGTTTTAGTAAAAAACCAAAAAAAACTTTTAAAAATCATATCTTTCCAATCCGAGCTCCGTTTTAGCCCATTCAAATTTTATTAAATTCATAAAAATGCCATGAATCCATTAAAAATATTTTTGTTCTCTCGTTTCGTAGCTTTTTAGCCTGTTTTGTTGAATTGCTTGTTTACCGTGTAGATCCCGCTAGTTCCGCCGATCCGGTTTACTTCGAGGTTGTTGCTGAAGTCCCCCAAGTCGAAGAGCAAGACAAGTCATGCTTTACTATTGATCATATTGCTCCCAATTTGCTAAAACACATGTTTTACTCTATTAAATTGCATGTATTTTATAATGTCATCCTATGAAAAATATTACACCGTATATTTAGTTTATGCCTTAGGTTTGACACTCCAAACCCTTTGATTAAACTTGAGAAAATAATATGATTAGATTCAGTACTAGGTTATGCTTAGCCTGGCTTAGATTCACTAGCTCACTAAATGGGTCATTCTCACTTAATATGCATCTCCTGGACATCTGTTCGAAAGAATAATAATTGAAGAACTTGGTGAACCGGATTAATAACTAAAATATGACAAATGGTGGGCTATGGGCGCTATGGTTTTGGATAGTGGCGCCCATGGCAATTAAGGACCGGTTCACGGGAACCCTCGGAAGAATGACCGTGCAAACCACAAGCCAAAATGGGTAAGGTGGGTCCCGTAATGTAGTCCCTCCTAGGTGACGAACCCATCGGCAAGGGTGAGCAGGATGGAGTTTCAGTCGGCCCCGGTATAAGGGTTGCTGGGCTGCCGGATTCACCGAGGCACTCGGGGGGCTGCCCACGTCCCAGGGTCTGGGAGTGGGGCGAAACCTTGGTGGGGTTCGCTTGGTTAGCGGGGGGTTATACGAAAGGTCCTATCATAGTTTTCTTTTCGGGGTACCATGGTGGTATTCTGGCGCATGGGAGACCGTGTCATGGGGCTATGTCTTGTGGGTACAGTTGCACCCCTCTGATCAGAGTAAAACCATTCATTCTATCCCCCTTCCGGTGTGACTTGCTGAGTACGTGAAAGTACTCATCCTTGCCTCTTCACCAGAACCTGAGCAAGAAGTCGAAGAAGAAGATGAGGCTGAGTAGGCTTTGTCTTGCACTCTGGAAGATGCATGTGGAATGGTTGAAGCCACGTGGTCAGCGTCAAGCTTAGGCTTAGGCCTCTTTTTTCCACTGCTCTTTTGTAATCTTTTTGTAATGTTTCTAAGACGTGGAACTGTAATATCAACAATTGTCGTATGTGTACCCTGGCTGGTCCTGGACAGGGATTTTAATACACATATAGCTTCGAAAATTCTGGTCTGAATTTCTAGGCGTGACAGTTTGTTTGGAGAGCCAGGTCTTGCACCCATGCATCATTATCCTTTCCTTGACGTAGTGATTTGCTTCTGTTTTTGGATATTGCATATACCAACGACATCGCCTCCTTTGGTCTTCGACCACCCACCATCCATGCAGAATCCCAGAAGCGTGTCGTGTTTCCATTGCCGATGTATATATTTGTTGCCACTGCAAACAAATTCTTGTCAACTTCATCACATGACGTCTCTAATCCCACCCATGGCTTTGTTGGATCTTTCCATTCATGCCACAACCATCGTAACCGCAAGTCCTTGTGAACTTTTCCCAGTTTATGATTCCCAGGCCTCCTTGATTGGTGGGTAGGCATGTCTTTGTCCAGGTGACCTTGCACTTTTCGTCGGTGATATCCCCTATACCCGCCCAGAGAAAGTGATGGCGTTATTTGTCTAGTGTTCCAGGGACTCTTTTGTGACTTGCAAAGCGGTTGGAAGTTAAATTGGTTGTGTCGTAAGCATCGATTTGACTAGTGTTGCTCTTCCGGGCGACCCCATGTTCTTTCCCCTCCAGCTTGTCACTTTCCTCGAGATTTTGTCAAAGACAAGTTGCAAATCCCTCTTCCGTATTCTCCCTAGGTCCAGGGAAAGGCCTAGATATTTGATGGGGAAATTTGCCCTCACGACAAGAACACCATCTAGGATCTGTTCCAGGTGTACGTCTTCACATCTAATGGCCGCTACGTGAGATTTTTGAAGGTTGGTGACGAGTCTCCTGGTCGCACCAAAGTTGTCTAGTATGCTTGTAAAAGCCGTTACATCACCTCAAGTGGGATTAATAAAGACGATGGCGTCATCGGCATATATCGAGATTCGGAGCCTAGTCGCTATGCCTCACAGTTTCGAAATTACACCCAACTGGTTGCTTTGGTAAGTACTCGTTGGAAGGGGTCGATTGTAAGTATGAAGAGGAACGGTGATAGGGGATCCCCCTGCCGAAGGCCTTTGCCACGTATGATTTGTTGTCCTGGATGTCCATTGAGAAGGATCCGAGAGGTGGCCGTGTAGAACATAGCTCTCATCCAGTCAAGCCATCTTGTTGGGAAGCTCCTATGATGCAGTAACGCCAGAAGATAGTCCCAGCGCACTGAATCAAAGGCCGTTGTAATGTTGAGCTTAAAAAGCAACATCGCGCGCCTCAGATAATGAAACCTTCTGGTCATGTTACTCACTAACATATAGTTATCATGTATGCTTCTGACTTGAATGAATGCACTCTGGTTAATGAAGATCAGAGACGTCATATGTGGTTTTTAATTGCATGGCAAGTGTCTTTGGAGAAAATGATGGCAATCCCATCAAAGTCGTCACAGATTTTTTTTTTCCAGCATGTTGTTGGGCCAAAGTACAACCGTAGAAGTCATGTACTACTACTACCTTACCTGCTCGTCCGGGTGGGTTTGGTGGAGCAAACTGCCGCTTACCCCCCGAAGTACCATAATTCTGTTGCAGACTCACAAAGCCACAATGTCAAACCATCAGGCAGCAGCCATTTATGCCCCTCCCCCCACAAAAAAGACCACCTTTAGGCGCATGCGTTGACCTCCGGACCTGGCATGTTTACATTGCGTTGAGCTATAGTAGTGTCTTCCAATGTCAGCCAAATCACCAACCACTTGGCCCGCTATACTTTGCTTTCGCGGCGTTCTATCCCTCTCACCATGTACGACCGACGACGGGGAAGAGGTTGTTCTGCAAAGCCGTTGTACGTCCAATCTTCACCGGTGCGCCGGCACCGCTGATTAATTGGGCACAACCGATGAACTAAAAACGGGATTCGCACAATCTTGACCCGTGCTGCAAAGACGATTAAATTAGCGAGCACTGCACACCCGACGCCAATTTTCGATAGCTAGCTCGTGTTCCATACCGTGATGCGGAACGTGGTACTGGTATTTTGGCTCTAACTAATGCTGATTCTACGCACGAGCTACACGACTCTGCAGAAAATTAAATACCATGGCAGTTTTCTAATTTATACTAGTCAATTTGGATAACACAGCAGCACATCTCGTGTTTGTCGTTCCCAGGCATCTGAGAAACGCATAAACGCAGCGTTTTCTCTCTCACTCTCTCCCCCCTTTGCAAAATCAGGAGGCCGTCCGTTTATGAGCCGGTCGTTAATTAGCCGCGCGTTCCCACCCACACACACGAACACGCGCAGTCCAGTAGCCGCGCGTGCCCACGACGCACCACCCACACACACTTTCTGCTCCCGCCCATCGCCAAGTTGAGCATCCACGCACACCAAACACCATGCCCATTTCCTAATCTTAACCCCCCACACAATTAACGCCAAGCCGTCTTCTCCTTCTCCTCCTCCTCTCCATCCTTTGTATATAAACGCACACAAGAGCTCGGAAAGCCAACTCAGACCGAACAAAAGGATCACCAGCTCAGAGCTCACCACCACCACCAACAACAACAACGCATTGCAAAGCAAGGAGAAGTTTGAAGTCCAACCACACCCACAAGAAAAGAGAAGAGCGAGGAATGGCGATCGCCGTGAGCGGGCGCTGGACGCGGCTGCGTACGCTGGGCCGTGGCTCGTCGGGCGCCGTGGTGTCGCTGGCGGAGGACGGCGCGTCGGGGGAGTTGTTCGCGGTCAAGACAGCGGCCGCGGCGGAGGCGGCGATGCTGAGGAGGGAGCGGGGGATGATGTCCGGACTGTCCTCGCCACACGTCGTGCCCTGCATCGGCGGTGTCGACGGCCCCGACGGGTCATACAATCTCTTCCTCGAGTTCGCCCCCGGGGGATCACTCGCCAACGAGGTTGCCAGGAATGGGGGACGCCTCGAGGAGCCCGCTATCAGGGTGTACGCGGCGGATGTCCTGCGCGGGCTGGCGTACCTCCACGGGATGTCGCTCGTGCACGGGGATGTCAAGGCGAGCAACATAGTGATCGGTGTCGACGGGCTCGCCAAGCTCGCCGACTTCGGGTGTGCGAAAACCATGGATTCGGAGCGGCCGGTCGGCGGCACACCTGCGTTCATGGCGCCGGAGGTTGCCCGCGGGGAGGAGCAGGGGCCAGCGGCAGACGTCTGGGCTCTCGGCTGCACGGTCATCGAGATGGCCAACGGGCGGGCGCCGTGGAGCGACATGGACGACGTCCTCGCCGCCGTCCACCGGATTGGATACACGGACGCCGTGCCGGAGGTGCCGGTGTGGCTGTCCGCAGAGGCGAAGGACTTCTTGGCCATGTGTTTCGCGAGAAACGCCAGCGACCGGAGCACCGCGGCACAGCTGTTGGAGCATCCGTTTGTGGCATTCGCCTGCCACGAAGTCAAGGCAGCGCAGCCGAAGCCCAGGTGGGTCTCTCCGAAGAGCACACTGGACGCCGCATTCTGGGAGTCGGAGACTGACGACAAGGAGGAGTTCGACGAGATAACAGAGAGCCTCTGTGATAGGATCAAGTCATTGGCGTGCCCTGTTTCGGCCTTGCCGGATTGGGACTACGACGAAGGCTGGATCGATCTGCTCGGCGAGCAGTGTGAAGCTTGCGATTCGGAAGCGCCCAAGGAATCGGTTGATGTGGCGCGTAGCGCGCCAAGCAAAGTGTCCAGCGCGGCGACGGCACCAGCTGCTGAAGTGCTGCTTGTCGGCGGCGGATGCTGTCCAAGCAATGAACTGGACTCCTTCGATCAGTCAATCGGTGGCGATATCCTAGCCGCTGATCGTTCAATCGAGCGTCGGAATAAAGTCTGGGCTGGTTCAGACAACGATGTACTTCCATTTCGATTACTATGTAACGGAATTTGTGCAAAGGAATTCTTTCAGTTTTTCACAAATCTTGCTGTGCTGTTCTGTTTGATTCCCGCCGTTCCCACTATGTTTTCGTCAAACTCTGAGCTTCACCCATGTCTAGAGCAAAAGTGCAATACGTACGCATCACGAAATATTTATGTTTAACTTACTACATAAGTAACCACGCAATAATTAAACAACTACAAAAACAACTCAAGAAGCATAGCATTAACCTGCCTGTGACACCACGGCATGAGAACTCCCCCTTAATCATCCGTTCCCTTCCACGGCAGAGAAACTAAAGAATCGATAACACCTGGGGTTTATTCCGTTCTGGAATCCCAAATCCCAACCAACGGCTTCTCGACCACGAAACAGGCGGAGCCGCGGAGGATTCCGGTCCCCGAATCGACACGGAGGCCGGGAGCGTCAGCCTTCACGTACCCACGTACGTCGCGTAGCAGCACAGACGCACTAGTTCACTTGATTAATCGCGTGGCCAGACCAAAACCTCCGCACTGAGGAAAAAAACCAGAGACCATGAGCGGCGACGGCGCGGCCGTCGGCTCAGGCCAAAAAGAAAGCCGTACCTGCCCCTTTCTCGCGCGACCCTCGCGATAGTGATTGGACAGGACGCCCGCCGTCCTGGGCCCCAGCCGGCCCAGCACCGCCCATATCCGCGAACCGCCCCGGCCCCCGCGGGCGGTCAGCCGCTCCGCGCTGACGGCTTCAGCTTCTATCTCCTCGCCGCGACGGTGCGTACAGTGCATGCGTTGATGTCACGCGTGGTGGCGTGGGGTCTGCGCGGCGCCGCGGCCGCACCGGCTGACGTAACCCCTCGATCATCCTCGCCATCAGCCCGCACTACCGCGACCCCGTCCAGCCAGGCGCACGCAGGCATACCGCATACGTGCGCCCGGTCAAAGCGTGGGTACCATAATTTGGCCCGCGCGCCCGCCGGCGCGGCTGGCTGCCGGCCTTGCCGCCCCAGCGATTATCTGTCCATCCCGGGCGTCACGTACCGGTTGCTCGCGACGCGTGTAGAGGCGGCGAGGCCCGGGGGCGTGCGTGACTGCGTGGCCGGTGAGCCCGTATTGTGCCGTGTACCAGGTATAGCGCGTAAAATTGTGGGCACGAAGGGGGCGTGTCGGATTGGGCCACAGGGGATAAGGGGGAAAACGCGAGAGCTCTGGATGGAGTCCACAGGGGAAGGGCATTTGGGGCGTACGGTTGCCAACTCGTGCCACGGAAGAGTCCACGGCTTTCGGTTCGTCTCTCCCGGGTGACCGAGTCCTTTGCCACTTTATGCCTTCTGTTGCTTTCGAGTCAGCTTGGTTTGGGGGGCGCAAGTAGGGGGGAGAGAGGAGTACACTCGAGAGAGATTGGTTCTAGATACGTCCAGAAGATTTAGTTTGGTCACCTTATGGATTATAATGTATTCTTGGTTCTAGAGAGATCCAGAATTAGCATTGAGGCTATTGGGCTCATTGATTGCGAAAATGAGAGTTTGGTAAAGTCCGCGCGCGGTTTGGGCAGTGCGAGGGCACAACTAGATACTGTTTGATCGGTCACGTGAACATGTAATCTCTTCATCTAGAGAATGTCTAGAAGTGTGCGAGAACTCCAGGTCTTTTATGGTCAGCTCGGTGTCAAAGCCTGCTTTGGTCGCACCAAAATGAGCTATACCGGGGGGCACGCATGGATTCTAATATTCCAATATTCCGAATGAATGATCATTCGTTTTGTACATGTAAACTATGTTTATAAATTTATTTTTTAAAAATTAACAAGATCAATATTTAATATATCACTTCATAAATATGTAAATTTAAATTCAACTTATAAATTATTAAAAAATAACAAATTAAACTCTAACTAATATAGTCAATTTTAAATTTATTATTTTTATAACTTTTAGAAGATACATTTATTTATGAAGTGATATATTATATATTAAACTATTTTGTCAAATTTTTAAATTTTTGTATAATCATAGTTAATATGTAAGAAATGGATGAACGTATTGGAATATTTAAAAGAGTTTCCGGTGGCACGACCGGTGATTTGGACGTGCATGCAGATACACTGTTGTCCGCCGAACTACCACTTGACTTGGTGATCTAGCCCAGGCTGCATACTAGTACTTCTTTGTATCAACCCGTATAAGAGGTGTACTCGAAACAATGGGCGTATTCGGTCAGCTATGTTCTACTTTGTGTAAGACTGCCTACTTCACTGGAGTAAAAAAATATTATTCAACTACCGATAAGCCCGACTAATATAAACAATCTCTCTTGTGCCAAATGGCTAAATGGATAAACAAGGAAGTGCAGTTTGTGTTCTTACACGGTACTCCTACAAAAAGTCAAAACCACACTATACAGTAAATTCGGAAAATAAACAGGAGATGATAAAAAGACCACCGTATAAGCTCTCATCAAAGCTGCCTCTCTAGCTCAGGCTACACAGCGGCAGCGTTTCTTCAGCGGCGACCGGATAATCGTTTTTGATCTCGAGTAGTACAACTGCATGTTTCTCTATGCCTACAGTTCCGTACACTTGTTTTTTGTTTTGTTCATTCATGGCCGTAGGCCGTAGCTCTCTGTCCACTGCTTTCTTAAAAAGAAAAGAAAAAATAAACAAGGACAACAAAATTATAGAAGTTGGAGACACGGCCAGTATAACGCCATCCACTGGGACAAAGCAACGTGTCGCACGCCTCCACCAGGGACAAAACGCCAGGTATACTCCCGTTCTAGAGCGAAAAGAAAACGGAAGCAGCTAGCAGAGAAGCGCTGTGGCCCTGACACTTGTCGAGGCAACAACTGCGACAGGTAATCGGTGTCGAGCATGTACCAAAGGCAGCCGCCAACGAACAGCACAGGTGGCAGAGGCACAGGTGTTTGAACGCGAGCCCCTATGATACTACTACTATAGTGCTAGTCGGTAGCAGTTGGAGTATATTGCAGATGAGTTTGGATACGTATTCTGTATAGTATCAGCCGGCATTTTAAGAGCTGGGAATGATTGTATTGATGCGATCGAGGGCACAATCACTTCGCTGGCACGATGAGGCCAGAGAGGATGTGCTTATCATCAGGACTGGGTTCACTGATTGGAATGACGACTTTTGCTTTTGATTACTACCCGGTGCTGTTTTCTGGACTGGTTTCTGTCATCAGAACATGCGAATCGATCACATCGGCCGCCTTAAATCAAGTCTTCCAGCGACGTGATTCTTAATTACAGTTGTTGGATTGTTGCATATAAACCTGAACATCTAAAGATGGACGACCAATACTGTACACCTTTTAATTTCACCTATACCGTTATCGATCATAACGCGGCATACTCTGCCACGCGGAGCAGCAGCGCGCAAAACACATCGATCCTTCCTGGCCAGGTCAACCTAATCCAATCGCATCAACCGAGCAACACTAATGCTTGCCGCCGCCTGCCAATCTGCCATAGAAATGTGCAACGAGCCGGCGCACGAACTAACCACAAGCTGACATATGATCGGTGCACCGAATGACCGAACTACATACTGGTCGCACGACTCGCATCCTCTGGCTCTCCGCGTCCTCGATGAGTCGCTAGGCATGCTGGAGCAGAGCTTTGCCGACCCGATCAATCTCGCGACGGATACGTGTACTGCTCCGTTCTGTTCTACCGCGCCACGCGCATGGCTTGCATGGATCGGGTCCGGGCAGTTTGGCCTGCATGCATATTACTACATGTCTACATGCATCGGCCAGGCGATAGCACGCAGTGGCATCGGCGGCACGGCTTGGAGAGGCTCTCTGCTCGCTTGACTTCACATCTGTTCCCTTCCTTATGAGCTCGCGCCCGGCCAGGTGCCTACGAATCATCGCCTCCCGTACTTCTGGAGTACGACTGCTGCGTGGCACGGCTTCCCGCGCTACCGAGTATCCTCTTGGGATTTTATGGCAGACGTACGTCGGTCAATCCGAAGGTTACAGTGTCTTGGGACTTTCAGAATTTATTAAGTCTGTTTATCTGAGGGAGAAAAAAATTCAGAAAAAATAACAAATGCAGACTTCTCTCAGCTCTCAATCCCCTGTCATGTGGGTTCTTTTTTTTTAAGGACCTGTCATATGGGTTGAGCGAGCCTCTTGCATTTTATTTGCCTATCCAAAAATTAACCCGCGATGCTGAGTGAGAATATGGGTATGTTTGGTTTAGTACCATACTGGTAGTGTTAACATTAGGAGTAAATACAAAGCTTGAAGCTCGTACCTCGAATTGGCTCGTCGCGAATTCGAATCGAATCGGCTCAAACTCATAATCTTAATGATTCGAGCTGAGCTAACCTTTTAGCTCACAAGCTGCTCATTACTAGAAGATATCCTCATATCTTCGTATGTTTAATACTTTTAATTAGTGTTTAATCTTTTAATTACATCAAAATTATTCGTATTTAGTGAGTTATTTAGTAGTTAGCATTTATAATTATGTTAATATATGATAAAATAGTAAATTTAAAATTATCTATCTATTATGTATCTATGTCTATTAACAACCTTAAAAAAAAGACATAACGTTATCATGTTATCTATCTATTATCTATGTATATCTATTATCTATGTATGTATCTAAAGGCTAAAATTTATCATGTTAATTAGAATAAAAGAAAAAAATATATAACATTAGATCATAATGGGTATGAATTATATGATCGCATAATAGAAATCTAGACTTCGAATATATTTTGGAGTCCATGTGCCACGAAAAGGTTAGTACTAATCTGATTCTGTACATGGCTTGGGACTAATGAGAGTCGGATTTGACTTCAAGACCTCTCCGACTTGCTGCTTCCATCCAGAAGCATATGATCGCTTCCTAGGCTGTAGAAACTATACTCAGTAGAAAGCGACATATAGCAAGATGGCATTGTCGCAGCAAGGCCAAGGCACGTATCGACTAGATGCATTATTGCTTAAAAAATGATGTACTTGACAAAAAGGAATAGTTCGACGCACCTTTAGATGAAAAAGTATTTAGCTAATACATGTTTCTACGTTTGATCATTATTATAATCAAGAGTAATGTTTTGTTAAATATGTTTCTTTGTTTGTGGAATTTTGCAAGACCAATAATTTTTCGGTTAGAAATTCTCACATAAATCAAAAAATAAAAGTTCAAATAAAAATACAATTTAGAAATAACTAAAATTATAAATATTAAAAGAACATTCTAGATAAAACACAAGATTAATTAAAATTTGAAATAAAAAAGTTAAAGTAGAAAAAAATATAAATGAGTAGGAAATTTAAATTGCTACGTGAGAAGGCCAAGGTCTGTCTGAAAAACAAACTCAAATCTCATGGTGTGACTTGCATTGGCCTCCAATTTCATTAAAAAAATCTTCCCAATAAATAACTATGCAATTAGCACAACCGCACAAATCACTACTACGCAAACACCTTTTTAGACGGTCAAAAACAGTTTCTTACAAACGATTGGATGCACTATCTATAGCTATATAGCTAAAGACCTATAAAAATAATAAATTTTGACAGCTGAATAGCTGGTCATGTATGAAAAAGATTTTCACAGGCGATTGACCTAAGCCTAACCTCCTATGAAAAACTTTTCTATAGGCGGGGCGACATGTGGCTTTGTCTGTGAAAATCATTTTCCAAAGTGGTTGGCGTACATCAGTTGTGCGTGAAAATTAGGTTTATTTATGGGTGATTAAATCGGGATGTTACCCGCATGAAAATTTCAAATTTTTCTCACCGATTTCAATTTTTATATTAGTTACTGAAAGTACATTGGGACCTTTAATTATTTTGGTGATTAATAACACTGTGATTAGTGAGCACTAATGATTCATTTGAGAATAAGTGGAGGAATGTTAGTTCTCCGTGAAGTGATGTTCAAGGCAAACCCGTTTGTGTTGCAAAAAACGATGAGATGCGGTATAAGCACAAATGGTAAAATATAAATTTTCATTTGGTTGTGTTATTTGGAAAGTCGTATTATTAAAAGGGATGTTGCTTTGATATCTAGGAACAAGATAAGTGCTCAAAATCTTTGTTAAAGTGTTTCTCTCTTTTGGATTTAAGTACTAGTGCTTTTTAGAGTTTTCTGAAATTAGGTTTTGAAAGTGCTGGTATTTGTTACGATCATAGATAAATCCACAAACGCATAGATACCACTATAGCGTTTCACCTAAGGTATTGTATTTATTTTTTCGTAGGAAGATGACGGTGTAAAGAGTGGGTTCATATATTCGTAATTATGCTATAATTAATGATAATAACCATATATAGGTAGTGTAACATATAGGAGATTTATCTCTAATAATATAATAGAAAGTGAAGAAGGACAAAAGCTAAGGTTCGTATGTACCTCTATATAATTAATGTTTAGTTTACACTTAACAAATACATGCTTACAACGCTAGGACTTAGTTCCTAGGCACTCAGGCACTACCGAGAGACCACTTCTTGCAGGTCTGTCAGCGTGGTTATGGCATTTTACAAACTCTTACGTTATCTCTGGACATGGAGGAATACAAAGGATGGACAGGATTGTCACCACTTATCGCCTATCTTACTTTCTATGGGGTATACATGCATCCAATGGTATTTAATTAACCCAAACACCATACTTACATTAATAAATAATAACACTAATTTCTTTGGACTCTCACCCTTCGGATGAACAAGTTAGAACTAGTGCAACCCATTAAGATCATTAAACCGATGTCATAGCATAGATCGACTAGCTAATCAAGTGAAGCATATGAATGAAGCGTAAACTATTCATAGACGACATAACTAGTAAATTAGTATATAAACTATGTGTGGGGTCTCCTCAAGGAGGTCAACTCCCACAAATATCACATAACCTTCCAGGAGTCTGGTTATGTGGGAAATAGTACAGATACAGAACTTCGTATGTTAATACAAGCGTTTAAAGTTCAGATACAACTCATACAATACAAGAAAAACCACGACATTTTCACAGGGATAGCCCGAGTGTAGAGTCGACCTAGAAATCGTATTCGTCTTCCCAATCCTCCAGGGTACTTGGGAATTTTTCTTCTGCTTCGGGGTTACCTGAGTATAGCCATGCAAGGGTGAGCGCCGAAGGTACTCAGCAAGCCAAACTGAATATGATTTTATTTAACTAATTGCGCATGCTATATCAATAAGAGAAGTAAATTAACAAAATAACTTTATCATGTTATTGTATCCTATCCTTTTATTAGCATAACCTATACTCATACTTAAGAATGTAAGACATGTATCTAGATTCATATTCTATCCCATCCTAGAAGAACTTAAGTATACATATTTACATTTTATAATATTTTAGGAAAAGAACTCATGTCATTATGCTGGTAGTCACCCATAGACATAACTCCATTGACTGGGAGTACGACGTATTCAAATACAATTAACCCTATAGTGTTTGCCCAGCTTTACCCGAGGATTAACCTTAGTTAGCTAGACTAAGGGTAACATAGAATTTATATATTTCTAACCTTTTTTGATGTATGAACGAGACCGACGGACTATCTTAATAGGGGTACCAAACCTAACTAGAGAATGGTACATCAATTCCCTATTTAATAGTTGTTCGTCATACACTTACCTCGGCTTGGAGAGACCTGTAGACTATCTTAACAGACGGTACCGATCTGGTTAGTATTGGCGTTTTTAACCGCTGTTTACATAGTTGTTCTCCAATTTGACTTCTGCGGGCCACATAGGGCAAGCCCCTAGAAAGAAATATATAGTTGCTAAGTCGGTATAACCGATCCATCGGATGGGCGAAACTATGTCCTTATTTTGGCATAATCATTTTTATATTTTCTAGTATTTAACCAAAATTTATATTATATGCATGGTCTAAATATTATCCTATTTGATTCATGAAATAAAGAATTTATTTCCTACAGCTTTACATGAAATAATAATAATACATGTGATGATGCTTGTTTAATTATTACAAGTTTATATCATTATTTTAAGGAGAAGGAGAATATATCTATTAATCAATAATAATAAACTTCTCCTTCCCTGTACATGAAGTGATATGGTGTCTCTAATGCATGAAGGAACGTTCTATATGTAGTACTAGGATGCTTAAAATATTAACACATAAAATATTAATCCTCTCTTTCTACACATGAAATGACATAGTGTTTCTAAGGCATGAATTAACATTCTATATGAATTAAATGTTAATATATAAATTATAAAGACATGAAAATCTACATAAAATGATAATTTATAACTATCTAACCCATCTCGCGAAATATTTCTATCTAAACTAAATATATTATTAAAACATAATAATTTATTATTTTTAATTTAAATAATTAAAATACTTTGACTTGCCTTGAGTGTCGTCGGGTTCTAAATATTTATTTGATTGAAGGGTAACCAGGTGTTTACGTCGACTTCCCGGTCGAGTTCTAACTCTTCGTGAACTCGGCGTCGTGATCTAATGATAAAAAATAAAAGAATTTATTAGGCAAATTCAAATAATCATCAAAATAATCATATAATAAAAGAGTTTGAATAGGTTTTATAAAGATGGTTTATAGTCTTTTAAAAGTTCTTATTTTAAGTTAAAAGTTTGAATCTAAATAAAAACTAATACTAAGAGTTTTTAAAACAATTATTTTTAGGAGATTCAAAAAGTGAGTAAATAAATTTTAAAATGCATAGAAACTTTGAAAATAAAGTTTTAGATGAGTCATTATATTTTTCTAGGGGTTTTATTAGGCTCTTTCTTGTTTTTAATCCCTAAAAGAATAAAAGAACAAAAATTTACAAAAAAATTTTTCCTTAGGCGATCGAAACCATGCCGTCTCTTTTTCTGCTTAGCCCTTACCAGTGGGCTATTAGGTGTTCCTTGCCTTCTATTTTCTTCTCTTCTTTTTCTTCTTTCACATCCCTCTCTACCCTACTGTTCTTTTTCCTCCTTTGCACTCCCGAGCCGGCGCTGGTGAACTTCAAACTGCGCATGGCTAAGGGTGCTTTAATTCACAAATTTTATCCAATTTTCTCCATCTAACGTTCCTCGAGGTTCCATTTTTAAACTTGGTTGGGTCAGTGAGGTTTGGAGATGGGCCGGCAGCGGTGGCGTGTTTGCGGCGGAGGTGGAGCTCGTCGCCGCCGATTCCAATGGGCGTTTGATTCAACCAGAGGGTGTAGGAGTATCTACAAGACTTGGAGATGCTAGTTATGTGGTTTGTTTGGTCAAAAACAGTCTGGAGCACCCTGGCTACGTGCGTGGCGGCGGCGGCGGCCGAGCAGGGGAGCCTCGGCGGCGATCTCGGGTGGTCTATTAGCTCAAACAAGTTAGGGAAAATAAAGATATGAGTGCATAGATCGTCGACATACCTTTAATTCGGGGAGAAATCAACTGAGAACAACAAATTTTCAGAAAAAGAAAAGAAAAGGAGAGCTTGACTACAAATACAATTTATAAATAACTAAAATTTAGATTGAAAAAGAATATTTAAAAGTCAGTTTAGAACACAGATTAATTAAAATTTGGAATAAAGCCTAAAATAAATTTCAAAATTATGAATATAAAAATAAAATTTCATATAGGAAAACAATTTAGAAATAACCAAAATTTAGAATAAAAAAGAAATATCAAAAGCGGAGATCATATAGAACACGAGACAACATTAAATAAAATTCAAAATAGAAAATAAAATAAATTCATAAATTAAAGAATAAAAATAACTGAAATTCAAAAAAATATTAAAAACAATCATGTAGAACACAACTCGAGATTAATTAAAATTTGAAATAAAAACTAAAAATAAAATTTGAATTAAGAAGATAAAAATAAGAGTTCACGTAGGAAAACAATTTTTAAATAACCAAAATTGAGAATAAGGAATATATTGAAAGCGGAGATCATCTATAAAACGAGACAACATTAATTAAAATTCAAAATAGAAAATAAAATAAATTCAGAAATTTATAAAATAAAAACTAAAATTCAAGAAAAAACAAACATTGAAAAAAATCATTTAGAACACAATACGAGATGAATTAAAATCTAAAACAAAAATAAAATAAATTTTAAAAGTAGAAAAAGAGAGTTCATGTAGAAATATAGTTTCGAAATAACAAAAATATCTAATTAAAAACAAAAAATATTGAAAGCGCAATCTATTTAGAATATAAAAGTGACAAATGACCATAAAGAGAGGAGGGATGGCACCGGACGAGTCGTGAAGAAGTAAGACTGGTAGCGATTGATGGGAAAACTATAAAAAAATGACGGTTAGATTCAATATTTAGAATTCCAATAACAATTAAGAGAAGGTGCGGTGGGCAGATTATGAAGGACTAGGGTCGTAAAGGTTGACAGGATTTAAAGTAAAAAATGAATCCAACAATGATCAAATTTAATTTTAAAATCCTAATGACAGTGTTTGATAGGACTTAAAAAACTAGAAAGACGGAATTTGATGAGACAATGAATTTTAAAAACTTCAAAAACCTCAAGAAAATAGAAAAAAGTCATGGTAGGCTAGACAAGCAAATAAAGAACGGAAAAAGTAATAAGTGGTTGGTGTGACTTTTAAAAACTGCAAAACTAAAAAAATCTAATGATGATATGGTTCGATTGTTTAAATAAGAAGACAACGAGATGATCATTTAAAAAATTTTAAAAACATATGTGTCAAAAAAATTTAGATAATTTCGTATAGGTGCTAGTCGCGTAATTGTGCATGCCATCCATTTAGTTATATATTATTGTGAAGAAAGTTTTAAAAGTATGCCAAATTAAACATAGATATAATCAATTTGTTGACTTCAAACCAATCTACCACCTTTACTATTCAAACAGGTAAGTTACGGCATCAATCCAAAATGGCCATGATTTACAAGGTGGACTTTCAGCCATGATATTAGAAAGAATACAATATTTAGCTCGTGGCCACCCTTTCTCTTCTCCGATCTCAACAACTCGTGTTTGATCCAATAGATCGAAACAGCGTCCAATAGCTCGAAACAATGGCCAAGCCTGCGAGATCGCTTGTTTATAGCTGACCGTAAGCTATTAATAGCACTTAACTAAGCAACCTGACTGACTGACCGTATGCATGCCTATGGATAATAAAATAGTTTCTCACAGTAAAATGTACCCGAAATGCGGGGCTTCACCAGACCACCCGATCAAGCCGTGGCCTCTAAAACTCCATACTCCAACGTGCAGCACGGAGAGAAGCTTCGACGACGCTGATGAGCCTCCCTTCCCGCGCAGAGGCAGGAGAGGAGTGCTCCCGGCCTCATTCTGAACTTGACCTCGTGTTCCAATTGCGCTCCGCTCACTCGATCGGGACCCAAGACACTCGCGTGCTCTGCTAGGTAGCCACGTTGCGATCCCCCAGCCCTCCTCCCAAACCGTTGAGCCGCGGGCGCGTTGATCCCACATGGCAGCCCGTTCCCCCCTTCTCAGCGTCGCATGTTTTTCACGCCATGCCGCGCGGGATGGCCACCGGTCACGCTACCTTCTCCTCGCTCCTCGCCTTATAAATAGGGGAAGCGCACCACTTGGAGCACTGCCGACGAGAGCGCAGCGGCAAAAATCACACGAAAACCAAACCAAACCGATAGAGAAATACTGTACTTTGGAGACAAGCGAGAGAGAAGACTGACGCGAGGAATGGAGGCAGCGGTCGACGGCAGGTGGACACGCGTCCGCACGCTCGGCCGCGGCGCATCCGGCGCCGTTGTGTCCCTCGCCGCGGACGACCGCTCGGGCGCGCTCTTCGCGGTCAAGTCGGCCGCGGCGGCGGCGGCGGAGCAGCTCGTGCGCGAGGGGAGCATCCTGTCCGGTCTGCGCTCGCCGCACGTCCTCCCCTGCCTTGGCTTCCGCACCGAAGCGGGCGGCGAGTGCCAGCTGTTCCTCGAGTTCGCGCCCGGCGGCTCGCTTGCCGACGTGGTGGCGAGGAGTGGCGGGCGGCTTGACGAGTGCGCCATCCGGGCGTACGCGGCGGACGTGGCGAGGGGCCTGGCGTACCTCCACGGGATGTCGCTCGTGCACGGGGACGTCAAGGGGAGGAACGTCGTGGTCGGCGCCGACGGCCGGGCCAAGATCGCCGACTTCGGGTGCGCCAGGACCGTGGGCTCCGACCGGCCAATCGGCGGCACGCCGGCGTTCATGGCGCCGGAGGTGGCGCGTGGGGAGGAGCAGGGCCCTGCGGCCGATGTCTGGGCGCTGGGCTGCACCGTCATCGAGATGGCCACCGGCCGCGCCCCGTGGAGCGACATGGAAGACATCCTCTCGGCGGTGCGCCGGATTGGCTACGCGGACGCCGTGCCGGAGGTGCCCGAGTGGCTCTCTGCGGAGGCGAAGGACTTACTGGCCCGCTGCTTCGCAAGAAACCCACGCGAGCGGTGGACGTCGTCGCAGCTCCTGGAGCACCCGTTCCTAGCATCGGCCGTCCGCGGCGTGAAAACAGGGGAGGCGGCGCCCCAATGGGTGTCCCCCAAGAGCACGCTGGATGCGGCGTTCTGGGAGCCGGACACGGACGACGAGGAAGACGACATGCCAGAGAGCCCCGCCGAGAGGATCAAAGCATTGGCTTGCCCCAGCTCGGCCTTGCCGGATTGGGACTCCGACCAGGGCTGGATCGAAGTGCTCAACGAGTCCAGCGAAGCTTGCGACATGGCAGCGGCCAAGGTGGAAGCCGAAGAGAAGGGGCGCGTTCTGAATCTTCTGATCGAAGTGCTGGAAACGATCAACGAATTTTCCGGTGTCGATGCAGAGTGGGTTGATCCTGAGTGCACTGTACGATTGATTACTGTTGCTTCCATTGGGCAGCAGGAAGTGTTCTGCTTGGGTTTCATTAATGACCCACTTGTATTTCCTGTTGATAAAAGTGAATTAACAAAGTCTTTGTTTCGCCCAAATTGCCTCATTTTAATTCTTGCTTCTACTCATTTTCTTCGACTAGTATATGCAATTTGCACTGTCTGACGAAGTTCGCAACTGCTGAACCGGTGTGCCACGATGATTCCAGAAACATTATTCTAGACTCTAAGAGGAAGAAATGCAAGAATCTGCGATCAGGGATGACCGGCAGTATATCCTCCATGGGCCATGCTAAAGGCAGCGACTAGATCATGCCAGCAAAGGCTAGAGAAACACCACATCTGAGAAATCTGGGTCCCTTTTAGCCTTTCTTGCCTTGGTTCTTTGCCGATTCCCGGTCTGAACTGCTCACATTCGTCACATATTCCTCAGTACTATCTACTACACTACACTCTTGTGGAGATAAGGATGAGCGTGTACAGTAACATCTCCCAATCCAAATTACTTCTGAAAAGTCCGAGTGAAACTTTCACATCGATCGGGTCAACTGGGGTTCTCGTGACACTGGATACTTGGCAAAGCTACTGCAATTAGGAGCGCTACGATTGGTCAGAAGTGTGGACGTGTTGCGAGGCGAACTGATCGATCTCCAAAGTGAATTCCAAGTGGCAAGGTATATGCTTCTCTCAAGCAGCATAGACCAAGTTGACGTACACGTTTGATATTTGGCACACGTGGTAGGGGAGATTGGGAGAGGTGTCCAGGAGCTTGTCCAAATCCACAAGATTAGCTCACCGCGACACGTGTCCACTGCTCCTGGGAGGCTATTCCGTGAAACTTCAGTGCATGTTTCTAGATGTTTACTGTACACCTGCTACACTACTAATAGTCCGGAATTCTGAAACTCGCTAGAAGTAGTCCAGAACAGATTCTAAGTACTAGCAACTTATGTTCCAGAAAAAAAGAAAAAGTTTGCAAAGGTGACTTACAGGGATGCAGTAGTTTCTTCATCTCTTCGCTCTGCTTTACATGCCGGATAATATCGTGCTGCATTTCTGAATTCTGAATTCCATGCCGTTCACGGAATGCGGTATGTTGGTTGTGCAGTTAGCTGCTGTTAGAATGGATTTTAGTCATCATGCACACGAAAGAATTTGGTCGCCAACACGACATCTGAAAACCGGCAGCAACATTGCTGTGCGTCAACCACCTTCGTATTTCAATTCCCTCGCGACCGCTTCATCGCCGCTGGTTCTTGAGGAGCAAGAGAGGAAAAGTGTGGGGGCGTAGACTAGTTTAGTCGCCTCTAGAACCCTAACTTGGTGTAGCTTAGGAGGGCAGTGGCACCAAACTGTGTTAGGTAGGTGGAATCCAGGTCAACTTTTCAATGCAGAGAAGCCATCTTTCTGCTTAACGAAGATTTTGGGCAATAATTAGCTAGTCATCAAGAAGTAAGTTGAGCAACAAGAATCTCGTGCATATGTAACCCGTGGTGATGGCCACATCACGCTGCTTGCGTCATCTCTGGATTTCAGTTGGGGGCTCTGGATCTAATAGTGTTTAGGATATCTTGGCTGTAAGCCTGTGACAACTAACAAGTGTGAATACTGCATTGAGAATGGAATATGGGATATACTAGTATGGCTGTGATGATACAGTGGTTGTGTCTGCAAGTGCCATGCTGGTTTGGTACATGGTTTATTTTTCATGAACCTGGGTGCATTTAACAATCTGATTGAGTTAATAATATTCTCTGTGTGCGTTGAGATGATATATGACTGTCCTTGAGACAAGTTGGTGTGATTCCGAGTAATACTGTAGTTGTGTTCAGTGGGCATATCCAGCAAGGGGTAGAAAAAAAAGGCAAAATATATTTGGATAAAATATGTAATTAGCTGTGGGACATCACAAAGACGTGAATGTAGGACATCGCAAAGACGTGAATTTGCCCGATAATATTTCAAAAAAAATTTAATTAGCTATGGGACACCACAAAAGACATAAATTTGTCAGAGTATTAAAACATAATATCCACCAAATTGATAAGAAAGAAACCACATAAATAATAGTTTTATCCTTATCTTCTTCTTCTTTTTCCTGATCTTCTTCCGACGCTGTAGGGTGCGAGGTGCCGGCGTCGGGGTCTGCCCGTCCTACCTACAAAAGCGCCTATCCCACCTAACGTTGTCCTCGGCGTCGGCGTCGCTGTCGTCCGTCATGTGCGGCGAGGAGGAGGAGCATGAGGCGTCTTGGTGCTCGAGGGAGTCAAGGACGTACTCGTCATCGAGTGAGGTGTCCAGTGGCACGTCGTTGGCCACTTCGGGGTCGAGCAGCCCGTGGGCGGCGTGGTTCTAGCGAAAGACGGTGGCTGACGACATTAGCGACAGCGGGAGGCCGTCGCTCCTGATGAGGCACGAGCGGGTGTTGATGGACAACGACAAGGTGGCGAGCTTGGTGAGGCGGATGAGGGAAAGGTGGCAGCAGGCGAGGAGCTCATGATAATTTGCGTGCACGAGAGGAGCGTTGGAAGAAGACTGAGAGAAAAGAGAAGAAGATAAGGGCAAACCTCCTTTTATGTGGTTTCTCTCTTATCAATTGGGTTGATATTATATTTTAACTAGCAAGGTGGCCTGCGTAATTGCGTGGCTAGCACCCATACAGAATTATCTAATTTTTTACACATAATTTTCTTTAAAAATTATTAAATAATCATCTCATTGATTTAGAATTTTAAAAATTTGAACCTTATCATCGATTTTCAATTTTATGGTTTTTAAAAGTCACACCAACCACAACCTCTTACTCCTTTGCCATCCTTTTACTTGCTTCGTCTGTCACGACTTCTATTCATCTTTCTTGGGATCATTAAAAATTGAAAAGAGTTTATTATCTCGGTAAGTTCCTTTTTTATATAGTTTTTAGAAGTCTTATCAAATATCGCAACCCTACTCCTTTACGGTCCATATAGCCCCCTTTGTGGTTATTGAGATTTTAAACATTCTAACCGAATCATTGTTGGGGTTCCTTTCTTTAGTTTCTAGAAGTCTAGCTAACCGTTGTCACCTTACTCCTTTACGATACTGCTGCCACTTTTATCGTTATTGAGATTTTAAAAATCTAATCTAATCATCATTGTGGTTCCGTTTTATAGGTTTTGGATGTCCCACCGCCGCTACCACCCAACTTTTATCTAGCCCGCCCATTGTCGATCATCTTTATTTTCATTGAGATTTTAAAAACTGAACCCGATCGTTGTCGGTTCCCTTCTTAAATAGTTTTAGAAGCCTGGTTAGTCGCCATTGCCCTAACTACTTCTTTGCCGCCCCTCGGCTTATCCTTTGGCTACTCTTCTTCCTTGTCACTTCGAGATGCTTATGGATGTGCATATCCAAAGTAATAGTTGCTATTTGTAATATAATATAATAGGTATATAGATATGTAGGTGTTTCCAATTTGTAGTTGATTGATGCAAGTTGTTTTAAATCAATGTCTTTTTCTGAAAAACAGGATTGATTATGTATTTTTAGATATCAATATATATGATAATTCTTTATACCCGCCACATGATAGTGCAGATACTTCTTTTTCATGTCAACAAAATAATCAATACCATTTGGAGCAAAAGTGAGCCATTTCTCTCTTTTTTTCTCGGAGATAAAAGTTTTATACCATTAGAAAAAAAAGTTGATAATAATTTAGGCAGTTCTAGCATATTTGGGCACTCAATACGTTGATTGTGTATTTATATTTAGGCAGTACTATTTATGTAATTGTGTATTTTATATATAACTATATCAATGTACACTGTTATAATCACTGTTATAACCTGGACCCGTCACTATCTAACTGTCAAAATCATTTTCTATCTGATTAATGTAGAAATTTCTACCCTCTAGAGCAAACATGATTTCTTTTTAAGCTATCTTAAAATATAATAGGTAGATAGATAGATTTTTTTATTCCAAAACTATAGTTAATCTCGTGTTGTGTTTTAGACTGGCATTTCTCCTAGTTTTCCTTTATTTTTTAATTTCAGGTATTTATAAATTAAATTTTTTTGGATTTTTTCCTTCAATGTTATTTTATATGTATTGTTCTCATATTTTAAACCTTACTTTAGGATATTTAAAGATTGTATTTTTCTATGGACATTTCTTGCTATGCCATCTTTACTTGTATATTTTATCATATTTTTATTCCCAGTTTTCATGATTTTTAAAATTTTATTTAAATTTTGAAACCTTTTGTTTTGAATTTTAATTAATATTATTTTTGGATATTTAAAGATAGTATATTGCTACGGACTCTTCTTGGTATGTAGTCTTTATTTATTTAATTTGTTTTATTATATTTTTTGTTTTGAATTTTGGTGATCTTTTCAAATTTTATTTTGAATTTTAAATAATTTCTTTTGTCTTTTATTCTAAATTGTAATTACTCTCGTGTTGTGGTTTAGATGGACTCTACTTTTAATATTTTTATTTTAAATTTCAGTTATTTCTAAGTAATTAATATTACATACGAATATTTACAAACTATATTTTTCTAAGGACTTTTTTGGTATATAGTCTTTATTTATTTTAATTTTTATTATATTTTTCGTTTGAGCTTTAATGATTTTTTAAGTTTATTTGGGATTTGAATTTAAAAACTATTTTTTTAAAAAATAGTTATTTCTAAATTGTATTTAACTCTTATTTTTAATTTTATAATTTTATAAATTATAAATCTCACTATATTTGATTTTTCTAGTATAGATAATTTACCGCAGGTAAATTCATTAGCTAAGTTCACTGCAAGTCAATTGTCTGTACATGGGGCAAATTAAATGAACCGGCAAGCCACCGTAGGGCTGAGTTAGTCGTAGGCTCATAGTGTGCTTGACATCTGTGGCCACGGTTGTGCCCGATTTTCTATTGCCTCGATCGCAAATGATTAGACAGTCTGAGATGTGTCGCTAGATTTTACGTTATTTTTACTATATGAAACTCACCGTGGAATTAGAGGGGAGTAAAATTGTATGCGGACAAAGCAATATGCCAGTTGAGTTTTTATTTTGTATCCAATCTCTACTTCAGCTGTGTGGACAGGACTCTCTCATCTATGTGATGTGGGTAATTAATTTTATATTCTGCTTTTGGTTCTAGTGTATTGGTGTAATGATGGCACGTGCTCTTTCACCTATGTCCGATTCAAAACAGTAATACTCATGTCTCAACATCCCTAAATTGGAAAGAATAAAACTGAATCTAAGCCTCACACAAATTTGAATTAGATCTGGATCGTTATATTTTGAATTTACTAAGATCTAAAGGTCTATCTTTTTATTTTTTTTGTTTTCGATTATCTGTTAATTTAGTTGTTTTGTCTAGATAATTGTCTCGTAGTTTTGTGTCGAACCAGATAACTCACGTGAAGTCAAACTTAGGCCTCGTTTGGATGACTGAAACATTTCAGGTTCTATTTCAGGTTCTATTTTCAGGTTCTAGTAAGAAACCGAAGAATTGTGCCAAACGGGAGTGGAGCCAACAGTTTCGAAACAAAAACATTTCTAGTTTTACATGGGTCAAGATGAAACTGGGTTGGGATAGTTTCTGGTGATTCACTTCCACTTTCCCACTTCACCCTCGTGACCAACCAAATCAGAGAGCACCTTGCATGCGGCCAACAGAGAGGTGTTTGCCACCCACCAACCTCTCGCTGCTGTCGTCCCCAGCCGTGAGCCACCATCACCGGCAAGTCTTCGCGCCATCCCCCAGCTCGTTGTCCAGGGTCCCCCAGCCTCCGTCGTCGTTCCCCGGCCTCCACCGCCAGATCCAGAGTGTCGCTGTCCCTCAACTCGTTGCCCAACCAGATCCAGAGCGTCGTCGTCCCCCAGCTGGAATAGCACAATATGAGGGGCATATTAGTTTATTCCAAATTTTCTTACGTACTTTTCGTAAGCGAATCCAACAAATTTGTCAAACGGTTTCACAAGTGATTTTGATTCTTCAGAGAAACGTTTCTCAGGAGAATCTAAATCCGAAACGTTTTTTACAAAACCTGGAGCCCTACCAAACGGGTCCTTAATATACAACTCTGGAATTTTATTTCTATATGTACCATTATATGTAAAAGTATATTTGATTTCATATATAACCCTTAATTTCTATTTTTTATATGGTTCTAAATTTATATGCAACTCTTAGATTATATTTTTACATTTGATATATAACTTTTAAGTTCTATTCATATAGATATAACTGAATTTTATATAGAACTATATCAATAGTTATATCAATAGTTATAATCTAGATCCAACATGATCTAATAGTTAAGATCACCGATCAGTCTCTCCGTTACTTCCTATGATTGTCGATTTGTCGTCTAGTAATTTGGTGTGTACAATTAAACAATATTTTTTCTTTTTTACTATGTGCTAGAGCTATAAGCTATAAGCTAATTTTAAGTGCGTACGGATCTCTATACATCCCATTCAGCATTAGGCTAAATACAAATGCAATACGTTTAGCATTCTCTCATACATTGAATCCGATTAGGAGTGCATAATGCTTTCTATTTTTTAGTGGCTAGTTTTGATTCTACTGTCACGGTGTCAGGATGGCATGCAGCACGTATAATGTGTCCGATTCAAAAATCTCTCAACTTTCCAAACTGTAGAAGGACACCGAGTCATTGTACATGCTTCAATTAAATTTCTAACCGTTTAAACTTGGATCTATTACGACTGTACGGTTAATATTTTTAATCTTTTCTCATGGAAATTTCTAGCATTCACAACGAGTTTTTATTATATTTTTGTTTTGAATTTTAATCATGTTTTTAAAGTTTATTTGGAATTTCTATTAAAAATCTAATTTCTGAATTTATTTTATTTTTATTCTAAATTTTAATTAATCTCGTGTTGTGTTCTAGATGGACTCTTCTTTCTATTTTTTAATTTTTTTATTTCGAATTTAAGCTTATTTCTAAATTGTAATTCTATTTGAACTCTATTTTTTCTTTCTAGCCTCCACGACAAACGTAGATGTGTCCATACAGTAAATTACCATACTTTGCAGTAAATTACATCCTTGCGATGTCCCACATTTAATTACATATTATTTTAAGTGCATTGTAGCAAATTTTGTAATAAATGGTGTGATTCTGAGTAGTACAACTGTAGTTGAGTTGAGTGGCATATGCAGCAAGAGGGGAGGAAAACAAATCTAGGCACGGGATCATTGGATGATGGCGACGCGCAACAGTGAAACGTGCCAGTAGGGCATGCTGCGTGCGCGGCGTGAACCGTGATGCGTCGGCTCGTCGGTGACGCCCGCCGTGACGCGCGCACCTGGTCCAGCGCCGGCGCCAGATAAGTCTCGAGATCAAGAATTCCGAGAGAACCTTCCTTCCTTTCTGATCAGTAGCTGGCCGGCCACTTCTGGGTGAATTCATGCAATAGCCCGGAGATAATTACAGATGCGCCGCGTTGCATGCCGTACTCCACTATCAATCATGCGTGCGAACAGTATAGATGCATGCACCGTGCGTGCGCAATACTCAGGAAAGATAAACTTGGCAGCCGGGGTGGATGATCAGAGTGGTAGAAATCTATTGTCAGCCAGGGAAAAACAAACGCCGGGGGACGCTGTCGCTTTGGCGTGCCGAATTGCTGCATTCTCCGGTCACCCTCTGTACGCCGCACACCACGTTAGTCCTTACGCCTCTCCTCTGCAAGCTGCGAAGCAAAAGAAAGACAGTGAAAGGAATGGAAAAGAAGCCGGTGCGGTTAATCTTTTCTCAGAAACGGATGACGACGATTCAGAGTTAGATTATTCCGCATGGACGTCTGCCTTGTCCCTGTGGTGCACCAACCGCAAGTCCGTAAGCAAGATAGATATGCCGTTCGCCGGTCCTGTACCGAACAAATCTTCTTGTGTTGTGTAATTTGTCTGTGTCAGGTCAATACTAATTTCTAGTACTCAGTGTGAAACGTGAAACACGGTTTGGTGCAGGTAAATTCGGTCAGAAGGCCAGTTTATATTTGGACTTTTCAGTGAAGCCATCCAAAGAGTGTTCGGCTGGTCGTATAAGCCAGCTGATAAGACAAGCCGGCTGGTTTGCTGTGAGAGAAAAATACTGTTCGAACGGCTAATAAGCCCGGCTGAAACAAACAAGCGAACAGAGCCTTTCACTGCATGAAGTTCAAACAATTCAACAAACATGTGTAAGTTGACAGTATTTTTTTACACCATTGAAGATTTCACGGTCAGTGCGATGATACCCATTATCCAAGAGGCTTATAACAGTCTCGCAGAGTATATACTACTCTATTCTAAGCTCTAGACCAAACGGTAGGTGAGGGACAGGCACGTTTGATTTGTTCAGAAAGTCAAAACATGTGCCGGAATTGCATTTGCATCGTTGCATGGCCGAACCATTCGGGCTGGAGAGACTAGGGTTGAAAACGGACGACGGAATTTCTCCAGCCTCGACTCGTCCGTTTTTCTACATTTGACTCGACCATTTTCGTATTTTCGGAAACATCTGGAAACGGAACGGAAGTAACATTTTTCCGTTCGTTTTTATGGAATTTCGTATTTAATTAGAATATTTTTGGATTTTTTTCGGATTTAACCCGAATTTCAGGCCAATCAATGTGTCTCGGAGGCCCAGCCGTCTAGACCCATCTAAACAACCTACCCTATCCTCCATTCGTCAGGATCCTTTTGATTTGAAATGAATAATTGTATGTCATCACAGACTGTTCATATCAATTATCTTATAATTTCGACTGGTTGGTAGAATTATCTTAATTATCTTGTTAATTATCAAAAGAACGAAGAAGGCGTGTAAATTCTGACTTAAGTTTCGAGTTCCGACCGTTTTCGTGCACCCGTATATCCTGATTCTATTTGCGAACCCGTATTTTTCGAACCGGATCCCGTTTCCATTAAATAATATAGAAACTAAAGTAGAAATAGGATTTTTCTGTGAGTTTCCATCCGTTTTTATCCTTAGGAGAGACTAGAGAAGAGCGGTTCAGCCTAACTAACATGTCGCAAAACACGGTGCGAACCGAACCATACCTACGAGGAGATCTAGCGAAGGGTGCCCAATCGAAGCAAAGAGATCCGAGCGAAACAAACTTGTTTTATAATCGAGGCGGCCTAACAAGTCAGGCAGATCTGTTGTTATTAGTACTCAGATATGTGCAGGATCTCACACAGTCAGATCCCGTGAACAGCCTGGCTGTCGCCTGTTGGTGTTTGTACGTCTGATCAGTCGATCGAATCACATGCCGCTGATAACTGATAACCACATGCGACTGGATCATCAGGGAGAGGGGTAGGTTGATCTCATGGCTCGTGATGAGCTAGTAGCTAGCGCCTAACTGTGAAGCTGGCACGCGTGAGGTAATGCATTGTGAGGCAATCGCCAATTGCATCTCCACATGACGCGAGATCGCGTGTTCTTCCCCCTCTTTTGTGGCTGTGGCTAGATCACGCGAGCAAATTCCACGTTTATTTCCCGTGTTTGCGCAATGTGCTACGGCCAGCTAGTTGGGATTGAAGAGAACTTTTAGGCGAGATCCATCAGTAGTAGTCCTACGAGTAGCACGTACAGAACCTAATCGCAGTGCACTGCCTAACTTGCAGGACCGCACCTACATGTTGATATGTTGAAGGACATCTTGATAGCGATCAATCAGCATGTGGTCGCCAATTGAACACCAATCTCTAAATCTTGAGCTCAGAATCCACTGGAGTTTTTGCAATCCTGTGCGCCGGTGGGTGGGCTCATGTTATGTGATGTTCATCAAGCCCCTAAAAAACAGAGGAAGATGAACCGGGCCCGTTCACAGGGCCACTCTATCCATCCAAAAAGGTAAACAGCAGAGTTAGCTTCGACCTCTCCTAAAGTTGATCAGCGATTTGATTAAAAAGGTAAGTTCCACACAATAAGGAGAAAGGAAGTACGGTATGACGTCGTCGTGGCCCAAAAGTGACGCCGTAGTGACGCGCAGTAAAACGGCGTGTTTTATCCGTACGACTCGACAACGGGTTTAGTGAAATCACCGGGTGTAATCACTAATCACACGTGATTAAGTCGCGATCCAGTATTCCGTACGCAAAACTGCTTGTCGAACAGACCTGCCAACTTTACTAGAAGGGGATGGATTGCTGTTCGCTAACGACTCTGATCCTGATCGCTGGAAACATGAGCTAATGTTGACATATTCATAAGGTAATTCATGTCTCGCTCGAACTAATTTTGGTCTCGAATTGTCACGTGTCACGTGATTGATTTGTAAAGTAGTGGAAGAGACGTAATGAAAAGTTAAATGCACCAATTGGTTGGTCACAACGAGAGGAAATTTGAGCTTTAATTTTATTACTCTGTTCCTGATACAAACACAATTGAATCTCACTGGTTCAGTCCTGTTGGTATCGAACGGGTGAAAATTTTCATTTTTACCACTGCCTAGATGTACGTGCAGGTAACTGCCCTGCCTAATGGAGGATTCGATCGCTTCTCCTTCATTGTGCGGGAGATGGTTGCCGCCATCCGCGGCGACGGCGAACTGCTCGATCTCTGGGTTAGACAGTTCAGCCCAGACGAAGTAGTCCGCGTCGCTGGCCGGCGGCGTGACGGGAGCGAAGGAGCCCTCGTCGTGCACCTCGATCCAACCTTCGTCGGAGTCCCAGTCCGGCAAGGCCGAGGCAGCGCACGCCAATGCACCGATCCTCTCTTCTGCGCCGGTTGGCATCTCGTCGTCCTCGTCGTCGGTGCCCGAGTCCCAGAACGCATCCTGCAGCGTGCTCTTGGGGGATGCATGTTCTTGCTTCGCCGGCTCCGGCCTGCGCTCGCGGGCCGCGGCGGAGGCAATGAATGGGTGCTCCAGGAGCTGCGCCGCCGTGGACCGGTCGGACACGTTCCTTTCGAAGCAGCCGTCCAGGAAGTCCTTGGCCTCCGCTGACAGCCACCCGGGAACCTCCGGCACGGCGTTCGTGTACCCGATCCGGTGGACCGCGGCAAGGATGTCGTCCATGTCGCTCCACGGCGCGCGGCCGGTGGCCATCTCGATGATGGTGCAGCCGAGGGCCCAGACGTCGGCCGCCGGCCCCTGCTCCTCCCCGCGCGCCACCTCCGGCGCCATGAACGCCGGCGTGCCGCCGATCGGCCCCGCCGAGTCCATGACCCTCGCGCACCCGAAGTCCGTGAGCCTCGCCCGGCCGTCGCTCCCGATCACGACGTTCCTCGCCTTGACGTCGCCGTGCACCAGCGAATTTCCGTGGAGGTACGCAAGCCCCCTCGCCATATCAGCGGCGTACGCCCGGATGGCCGGCTCCGGGAGGTCTCCCCCGCTTCTGGCGGCCTCGTCGGCGAGTGACCCACCGGGCGCAAACTCGAGGAACAGCTGGTACTCGCCGCCTGCGATGGCGCGCGATCCGAGGCAGGGGACAATGTGCGGCGAACAAAGCCCGGACAGGACACGCCCCTCTCGCCGAAGCTGCGCCGCGGCGCCTCCGGTGAAGGCCGACTTGACGGCCATGAGCTCCCCTGAGTCTTCGTCGGACGCGAGCCACACCACGGCGCCGGAGGCGCCGCGGCCCAGCGTGCGCACCCGCCTGAGCTGCTTAGCCATGCCTCGATTTCTTGGTCCTTGAATTCTCTTTTTTTTTTTCCTTTTTCGCCTTTGTGCGTATGGAGTCGATGTGGCGTGGCGTGTGGCGAGGTCGCGAGGAGGGGGAGAGGGTGTATTTGTATGAACCAGCGGAGCGCGTGCAACACGTGCGGAAACGGCTTTGTGCTGCGGGAGGAGAGAAAAATAGCTTAGGCAGCGTGCGATTTTGCTAGCCTCCCGCATCACCATTCCCCACGCACGCACACTGTCCCAGTCTCCCCTGCATCTGCATGCCTTCAAAGGAAGGTGGAACGAAGTTGTAGCTCCGGTTGTGGTCGTGCGTTTTTGGCTTTTTTTCGCCGGCGTTTTGTCCTGCGATTTTCCGTTTGACTGATCGGCGTCACTGCCGCCGGCCAGGTGCATCGGCACCTGTGGCCTGTGTGGGTATCCAGCCGATACGCGCAGCCGCACATGCTCTTTATCGCGTGACACTTGTCCTAGCACATGGACTGCGATCTGCTCGGGCAACCGGTAATCTCGGAGAAACTTTTTTTATTTTTCGAGTGATGTTTTCTCTTTGGCTTAAAAATCATTCAAATGGTTATAAACATTTTTAATAAAATTTAACAATTCACAAAATTTTAAGTCCAAACTTAACTCACACATCAAGATATAAAAACAAATTTAATTTAACATATAAATAGTAACATACTATTTATATTTGAATGTCTTTCTTTCTCAATGTGTAAATAAAATTTGAATTTGATTTTTGATGGACCTAAAATATTACTATATACTTTACATTGTCAATTAGTTTTAAAATTTTTCATAAATATTTATATCAAATTTATTCGAAGGAAATCTTTTGAGAAATTAGAATCCACATGCGGTAATCTCGTCGCCTCTTACCTCGCCAACGGATAAGACCTGCAAGATATAAAAAAATTCAACATACAAATAGTAACATACTATTTATATCTGAATATTGTTTCTTGATGTGTAAGATAAAATTTAAACTTGGTTTTTAGTGGACCTATAAATATTATTATTCTTTACATTGTTAATTAGTTTTAATTTTTTTATAACTATTTATATCAAATTTATAAAAAATATTTGAAGTAAATTTTTTGAGAAATTAGAATCCACATCCGGTAATCTCGCCGCCTCTTTTTGCCTCGCCAACGGATAAGGCCTGCAAAAATGATTGAACCATCGTGTTACTATCTCTCTCTTTATTATTGTGCTCTTTCATCTCGTCGCTTCATGGGTAAAGTCCAGTCTCGTGTACATCACCTGAAACCGAAAAAAATAGAATAAAATGACCGTTTTGGGGGATAAGTCTGGCTGATCTCTCAACGTCCATGTGCTTGGGGTTTGGCCTGATCAGTTTACATCTCTTGCATCTGGCGTAACACTTCAAATCCCTTTTTGAAATTAAACTAACATTTTTGGTTGGCACATGTTCGGTACGATAGCTGTCTGTCATCTTTGATGTGTGCTCTGGTCGATTTAAGCCTGAAAGCTCTTCCATCGAGCCCCAAAACTAGGTTTGCGAATTTTATGTCCCTTTCGCCCTAATGAGGGTACGAGCAACAAGGAACAATGCTATTCCAGATTTCCAGGGCGTCATCCACGTCGGATGGTTCAGGCGATCGACAAGTGTTCTGTACAGGCCCTGTTTGGCAAGCCGGCTGCAGCGACTGCGGCTCGGCTGCGCTACGTGCCTGTGGCACTGTTGGTGCCGGCTACGGCACATTCGTAAAACCAGTAGCTGAATAGGCTCACGGTTTGTGCTGATAGGTTCTTGACGCCAGTATTATTTACTGTTAGGTTACCGGGTGTTGTTCATGGTTGTTGTTTTTTTCAAAAGGAAAATATTTAAAAATGCTAAGAAAAAAGTTAGCATCCATTATGTATAATATTTTAAATGATACTAGTGGTGGTATCCGGTATCCGAATCTGTCTTCGACACCACAAGTTGACATGTAAGGTTATATAATCTTTAGTTATAAAATCTCCACACATGAATAGCCTTGAAATTGTTATGTGATCGTATGCCTTCTGAAAATAAATGAAGAGGATAAAAAATAATCTACAAGCATATTTTAGTATGATTGCCTTTGGAGATGGCATTGTATGTCTAACCAACTAAGTATAATTGCTTTTGTTTTTACTTTTTAGATGGCATTATATGGCATTATATGAATGGTTCTGAAATTGTTATAAAATATCCACACATGAATAGCCCCAAAATAGTTATGCGACCGTATGCCCTGCGTAAATAGATGAAGAGGATTAAAAAATGGTCTAGAAGCATATTTTAGTATGGTTGTCTTTGGAGATGGCATTGTATGCCTAACCAAACTTGTATAATTTTTTTGTTTTTATTTTTTACATGGCATTATATGAATGGCCATAAAATTGTTATAAAATCTTCACACATGAATAACCCTGAAATTGTTATTCGACCGTATGCCTTGTAGAAATAGATGAAGAGGATAAAATAATGGTCCAGAAGCATATTTCAGTTCGGTTGTCTTTGGAGATGACATTGTATGTCTAACCAATTAACTATACTATAAACTTATAATTCATAATTTTTGCTTTTTTTATTTGTAGATGGCATTATATGTCTGTGTACAGGATGGTCGGTAGTTCTTCAAGGGGGTTACCCAAGGAGGTAAAAGAGTGGTCAGGACGTCTCACTGATGGATTCGATGGTCGACTCAAACACTAAGCGAGCCAAGATTTTAGACAGGTTGGACCCTTCCGGAGGATAACAAGCATACGTCCTTTGTTCTTTGTTGGGGTGGAGTATGATCAAAGTATACAAGATGAGATGGAACTGAACTGAACCAAGTGCGAACCACTGGCCCGCATGTCCTGCCATCCCTTTTACAGTCCAAGTGGACAGTTACAAAAGGGGACTTGGTGCTCAAGAAAGCTTGGTCATAAAGTAAAAAAGCAAATACATAGAAATCCTGAAAAGTGAAATCGAATCATCTTGGACTCTGTTCGTTGTGGGCATCTTATGCGATGCCTTCCCTCGGGATCCGCTGTCTGCCAGTGCCCTGTGCGTAGTGCTGTCAGATGATGTCATTCCCTGTCGGGTGGCCTCCTGTTTGTCCTGTCCGCGAGGCTTATCAAGGAAGCCTCGCTTTCGAGGACGGGACTTCCCTTTTAGGGTCGGGACAAAGAGTTGAGGTCGAGAGGAGCGGACTGGGGTTGGACCCGGGGGCAGGGGTCGGGATGTCTGACCTTGCATGAGGTCGAGCCCCCGACCCCGGCCTGAGGTCCATCGGTCTGCTCCTGCCGGTCTTCTTTCCCGTGCGTGGGCTACCCTAGGGTGATATCCCCCACAGTAGCTCCCGGGCCTAAGGACGAATGGGACATCCGTCATTAGGGTCCGAATTCTTCCAGGTCGTAGTCCTCAACAGGTTCCTGAAGCATCTTGAGCATGCTTTGGCAGGTGCACCTGCTAGGTGTAGCCCTTGAGCCTGGGGTTGGATGGTACATTCAGGCCTTGGTCAAGCCTGTAGCATCATTTTTAACCCATCTTCGGATTAAGCCATCGCCCGAAGGCTGATGGTGGTTGGCCGAGGTTGGCTAGTCATAGCCCGGAGGCTTATGACCACGTCGGCGAGGCCATAGCCCGGAGGCTGATGGGAGATAGGCGAGCACGACAAGTCCACTGCTCAAAGGCTGATGTTGGTTGTCGAGCTCGTCGGGACCACTGCCTAGAGGCTGATGGTGGTCGGCCGAGGTCGGCTAGTCATAGCCCGGAGGCTGATGACTACGTCGGCAAGGCCATAGCCCGGAGGTTGATGACGATTGGTGAGCTTGGCAAGTCCACTACCCGAAGGCTGATAGTGGTCAGCCGAGGTCGGTTAGTCACAACCGAGAGGCTAAAGACTGCGTCGGCAGGGCCATAGCCCGAAGGCTGATGGAGGTCAGCGAGCTCGGCAAGTCCACTGCCCGAAGGCTGATGGTGGTTGTCGAACTCGTCGGGACCACTGCCCGGAGGCCGATAGTGATCGGCCGAGGTCGGCTAGTCACAGCCCAGAGGCTGATGACCGCGTCGGCAAGGCCATAGTGTTGAGGCTAATGGCGATCGGCGAGCTCGGCAAGTCCACTGCCCGAAGGCTCATGGTGGTTGTCGAGCTCGTCGGGACCACTGCTCGGAGGCTGATAGTGGTCGGCTGAGGCTGGCTAATCATAGTCTGAAGGTTGATGACTGCGTCAGCAAGGCCATAGCCTGAAGGCTGATGGCGGTCGGCGGGGCTGAAGGAAGATCTTGAGAGGTTGGTCGTTGGGCAGTTGCCTGACCCCGGGGCAAGTGCTGCGCATGTGGGCCTCTGATGGTTTGAGCAGTGCGCCGATCAAGGCCGTTAAGATCGGGGTTACGTAACGGATGATCATACTATGGTTCCTCTCTTTTCCCCAACAGCTCACGGAGCAAACGGTCGAGATTTGTCACTCGGGCAGAGTGGCCGGTCCGACAGTGGTTTCGCCGGGGCGCATAACGCGGACCGTACGAGTGTCGTTAACTTCTCCATGCAACCGATCGTGGCGGTCGCCGAGGGCTGGCTTGTTGGCATGGTGGAAGGTGACGTCGAAAGCATCTATGCAGAGGTCGAGCCGATGGCCAAGAAGATAGTCGCCGACATGGTCCTCTAGGAAGCCGTCACCGACATGGTCCTCTAGGAAGCCTTAGTAAAAAACCCTAAGGTAGACAAACAAAGTCAGTAAGGGTCGGAGTTTGTAAACTCCTTTCGACACAATAAAGTTCAAACTTTTTGCCATATTGGAGAACAATTTTTAAACCGCAATGGAGTTTTAGTTTCTTCTATTCGCATTGTGCCCGACTACCGCACGTCGGGTCGCGACCTTAGCCCAGTACGACAGGGAACATGCCTTGTCTAGACCCGAGGGGTTTCAAATCAAGCCTCAACGTTGTAGTCATTTACTTTGCGAATAAGTATACGATGAGGTCACTGGTGACCGAGCCCTTGAGTAATTTGGTGTCGTATCTGGCTGTCTCGCATCGGGTCCCGACCTTAGCCGGCCCCGGGAGGGGACATGCCCTGGCTCAAACCAGAGGGCATCAGGCCGAGCCAGTGCGTTTGGCTAGAGACGTTGTCCAAGTACTCGGGCAAGCTGTCGAGCCCCCGAGTAGCTCGCGCGCGCTCAATAGGCTTACTTCCGGGGAACCCCGACCATTACGGGTCGGGGCCGCATAGCTCAGGGCAGATCATAGCGTGGAAGTTATTGAGCGAGCGCAGGTTACTCAACGATCGGGATAAGCTGCCGAGCCCCCGAGCAGCTCGAGCGTGCTCGATAGACTTCCTTCCGAGGAACCTCGACCATTGCGGGTCGGGGCCGTGTAGCTTAGGGAAGACCATAAGCGTGGCGCGGAAGTTATTGAGCATGCGCAAGCTGCTCGGTGGCTGCGCGGTGAACGAATCAGAATAGCACGATAATCGAAGAGACATCAAAGCTGCTTTATTAAAAGAGCTGAGTGCAGAGTATATAGCTGTTCAAGGGTAGAATCGGCATAAGCGCCCGATGTTCCATGAAGAAGCTTGACCTAAACGATCACATGCTCCAGCACGCCAGAGGACTCTCGGGAGAGGGTGAGGTGGCTGAAGTCGTCGGTGCGGAAGACCGAGCTCCCGAAGACGAACGTCGTCCCGACGGGTGCCGTGAAGTTGGTGGAGAAGAAGACAGCCACAAACCGCCTGGAACGGTGAAGATGCGCCCCTACCTGACGCGCCAACGGTCGACGGGATGGTCGGCAGTCCTCCAAAGAGGTTACCCAAGGAGGTGAAAGAGTGGTCGGAGCGTCTCACCAATAGGTCAGATGGTCGACTCAAACACTAAGCGAGCCAAGACTTTAGATAGGTTCGACTCTCCCGGAGGATAACAAGCCTACATCCTGTGTTCTTTGTTGGGGTGGAGTATGATCAAAGTTTAAAAGATGAGACGAAACTGAACTCAGAGCGAACCAAGTGCGAACCACTTGCCTGCGCATCCCGCCATCCCTTTTATAGTTCAAGGGGGCAGTTATAAAGGGTACTTGGAGCTCAAGAAAGCTTGGTCATAAAGTAAAAAGCAAATACAGAGATATCATAAAAAGTGAAACCGAATCGTCTTGGACTCTGTTCGTTGTGGGCGTCTTGTGCGATGCCTACCCTCGGGATATGTCGTCTACCAGTGCCCTGTGCGCAGTGCTGTCAGATGATGCCGTTCCCTACTGGGCGGTCTCCTGTTTGTCTTGTTCGCGAAGCTTATCAAGGAAGCCTCGCTCCCGAGGACAAGGCTTCCCTTTTAGGGTCGGAACAAAGAGTTAAGGCCGAGAGGAGCGAACTGGGATCGGACCCCGGGGTAGGGGTCGGGACGTCTAACCTTGCATTAGGTCGGGACCCTAGGGCAGGTGTCAGGACGTCCGACCTTGCATTAGGCTGAGCTGCCGACCCCGACCTGAGGTCCATCTGTCTGCTCCAGCCGATCTTCTTTTTCTTGCGTGGGCTACCGTGGGGTGATATCCCCCATAGCATCTAACCAACTAACTATATTATAACAGATCTTTAGCTAGTTGATAGAGAAGATATTGTATGGCTAACCAACTAACTATACGATAAACTTATAATTTATAATTTTTGTTACTATAAACTTATAATTTAGTTTTTGTTAATTTTAGATGACATTATATGTTTAACCAACTAACTATATTATACTATTCGTTGCAATATACGAACCTTATAATTTATAGTTTTTATTTATTTTTAATGACATTATATGTCTTACCAACTAACTATATTATAAACTATTCGTTGCAATATACGAACCTTATAAATTATATAAATTATAGTTTTTGTTTATTTTTAGATGACATTATATGTATAACCAACTAATTATATTATAAACTTTTCGTTTTTTAGCTAGTTGATAGAGAAGGCATTGTATGGCTAACCAACTATACTAAAACTTATAATTTATAATTTTTGTTACTATAAACTTATAGTTTATATTTTTTATTATCTTTAGATGACATTATATGTTTAACCAACTAACTATATTATAAACTATTCATTGTAATATATGTTAATATAAACTATTCATTGTAATATATGAACCTTATAGTTTATAATTTATAGTTTTTTATTTTTAGATGACATTATATGTCTAACCAACTAACTATATTATGAACTATTCATTTATTATAAACTATTCGTTGCAATATACGAACCTATTCATTTATTATAAACTATTCGTTGCAATATACGAACCTTATAATTTATAGTTTTTGTTTATTTTAAGATGACATTATATGTCTAACCAACTAACTATACTATAAACATATAATTTACACTTATAACTATACTATAAACATATAATTTACACTTATAAAGCTTTAGCTAGTTGATAGAGAAATCATTATATGCCTAACCAACTAACTATACTATAAACTTATAATTTACACTATAATTTACACTATAATTTACAGTTTTTGTTTTTGTTTTTTTAGATGGCAGTATATGTCTAGAAAATAATTTACAATTTTTGTTTTTGTTTTTTAGATGGCATTATATGTCTAGAAAATAACGAGATAATCTGTGTACGAACGATTCGAACTCAGACCGGTGCCTTGCTCCGGCGGCTCTGTGCTAGCCGAGCTAGCAGCCGTTCTCGTGTCACGCTAGTTGTTGCCTTTTTCTTTTTCACATGTAGTTGTTGATTCCTCTCTCTCTCTCTCTCTCTCAATAGACAACACTAAATGAACTACACATGCATTCGTATTTTACAGCTGAGAAAGATAGTGCCACATGTCACCTTCACTAGTGCTCTGCTCACCTTGCCAATCATGCATGCATTTGGGGAAGGCTTCCATCTCGATTTTAATATCAGTAACCGACTTTTTGCGCTCGTGGTTATTAGCTCAAACAAAAACTTGACTATTCCAGGTTTCCAACACCAACCATTTCTTGCAACGAAGATTTCCTTGGATCTTCTTTCTCAAGTTGAGATCTTTTTATACATGTGCTTATAAACTTTGCCTCTGCTCAACAACTCCAATAGCCGACGCCCAAAGACTTCCTCCGGAGGATGAACCAGCTCGCCCTGGGTACTGTGGACTTGAACGTAGAATTTCTATGTTTCTGTATTGCTAGATTCATGCATATTCTACATCTATGTGCAGTTTTAAGATCAGACTCGATCACATCTTTAATTTGAAAACTACAAACTATGTTTGAACTGTTTTTTTTCACTTATTGAAACTAATAACTTCTATTCCTCAAAAATTTTAAAATATGTATTTCCCTATGTGCTTGACATTTTCATGCGTGTAAAATTTTTCTTTGTTTTTTTTGTCTCTGCTTTTTTTGTTGCAAAACAATCTACTTGGTTATTTTTTGCGGTTACATAGCTGAATTATTGTAGTATTCAAAAGGGTAGCTGGGGTTGTCCGATCACCCTGTGTGTATTTTGCTATTAAACAATTTTCATTATTAAAAAAATCTAGGTGTGATTATCAGGGGTTCATTTGAGTTGGGACTTGAGACAACCTATTCTATACTAACCTATTGTATCACAGTTACCTTTTTATGGAAAAAATATGTATCAGAATTATTAAATAATCCCCAAAAGAAATAACTAGATAGATATACCAGCTACAAATAGCCAGTTCTAAGCATGGCCAACACTAGTTGTCGGAGTATGAAACTCCTTTAGCAAGGAAGTGTATACTCCCTCTTAGAGATTCGGCTAGGGAGCGGGTGTGCAAAAACGGGGTGATTGGTGCCGCGCAGATAAACAAGTGCTATGAAAGGCAGTGGTTTAGACAGGTTCGGGCCGCTCGAATGCGTAACAACCTACTCCTTTGTTCTTGGTTGAGCTCTATATGATGAAGTTTACAATGAGTTTTTGGTGTTGGATGGATGTTGTTCTAAGTGAGAGAGAATGAATCATTCTTCCCTTAATGTGTGAGTTTGTTTTAACTTGGCTGAAATCAGTCTTACTCCCCCCTTTTTTCAGTGACCTTCGTCCTCCTTTTATAGTTGTAAGGGGACATCACAGTGACCCGTTTCTTACAAATGGGACCCGGTACAGGGGTTAGGTGTCTTTAGTCTTGTTGCTTCTTGGTGAGAGGGCCCGATCGTCAGGCTGTGGGCCAGCTATCGGAAGAAAGTGTGGGACAACTATGGGCTGAACATGCGGCATGATAGTCAAAGTGTCGCTTGACAGTCCACGCATTTTCGCATAGGGGTGATGAAGGCTTGTCATAGGTAGGGCTGGGCAATCGGTTTTAACCGCAGGTTCTATTTGGTTTTTTTTTCTACGCAAAGTTTGGTTTGACACGAATGAAGAACCAATCGGTTCTCGTAAATACTGGAAACCGCATTATTAGGGTTCGGTTTTTTGGTTTGGTTTTTGGTTTTTACCAAAAAACCAATGAAAGGAAGTCACACGACGACACTACAACCTAGTCGGCATGGAGGGGGATGCGATGCCGGCGGCGACGCTGACGGAGGGGCTGGCGCGGCGTGGAAGAGGGATGTCGGCGGCGACGTGGAAGGGGGATGCCGACGACGGCGGAGGAGGAAGGCACGGGCCGCGCAGAGGGGCCGAGGCGTCGGGCTGGCGACAGCGCGACGCGGCACGCAGGGGGCGGCGCGGCGACGGAGGAGGAAGGCACGGGCCGCACGGAGGGCGAGGCGTCGGGCCGGCGGCGACACGAAAGGGGTTGGGGCGGCGTCGGCGCGGAGGGCCGACGGCGGAGAGGGTCGGGACGACGACGTCGACGCGGGAGAGGGAAAACGGCGGAGGGGGCTGGGGCGGCGTCGGCGCCATGCCTGCCTAGGGCACCATGTCTGCGCAAAGCCGAGGAGAGGAGAGGAGAGCACCGGGCCTCCAGTTGGTTCGGTTTATTCAAAGTTTTGGTTTTTAGACATCAAAACCGAAGCCGAACCAAATTATTCGGTTCATGCAACACCACAAACCGAACCCAAAAACCGAAAATCAAAAAAATCACAAAATTTGGTTCGGCTCGGTGCGCTTCGGTTTTTTCTGGTTTTCGGTTTAAAAATGCCTAGCCCTAGTCGTAGGGTTGGCATGTGTTGTCTTGTCGCGTGATGTCCCGGCTATAGTCCGGGTTGGTATACGTCACCTCGCATTAAATGTGAGGCTTGACTCTGCTTCTACCCTGGTTACTCGGGGACAAGTGACAAATGTGCCCCAAGCATCGTCCACGGGGGCCGGTCCAAAGGGTGAATGTGCCCCGAGCACCGCCTATGAGGGGTCGCGCTCGGAGGCGAATATGCCCTGAGCAGCTCTGCTCAGGGACCGATGTGACCCAAGCACATCCCAAGAGGGGTCGTGCTCGGGGACAGGTGTCACGGATGCACTGAATAGCCGGTGATAGGGACACTTCCCGTTTCTCCGACAGCAGCCTCCAGCCTGGACACCAAGCATGCAGCCAGACATGGGCCGAGTTTGAGGACATTCTTGTCGGTGTAGATCTGAATGCCTTCTGTGCTGGTTAGGCTGGTTCAACTTTCGTTTGTGCCTAAGATCGGGCATCTTGTGTGATTTGGAGCAGAGGGAAGCCCCTGAGCATGTGGACACATGGTGGTCGACTATGGAACCCATGCTTCAGTAGTGCTTGGAGTGGAAATGGTCAAACTGAGTACCACAGCCCGTCACTGGGGACTAAGCTGGCCCGTAAGAAGGGTTTTGCTCCAGACCTCGGGACTTCGGCAACGCTCGGGGCACTATCCATGTTCCATACACCTATCCTTCGCATACGGGACCAGGTCGCCCCGAGCTACTATGTCATCTTTCGCAGTTTCAGCTTACCCTGCACATGGTTAAGAATAGAGTCTTGCATGTAAGGGTGATTCATTATCAAGCTACTTAGTTCACCCATCTCTGTCTCTCGGTGGCCCATTAGGAAGCTAATTTTTGGCAATACATGAGGATAAATAGGTAACTGTGGCACCCGGACTTCAACAGTGCCCAGAGTGGAACTGGCCAGACCAAGCACTATAGCCCGTCGCCAAGGTCTTAGCTGGTCTGGTAGAAGGGCTTTGCTCGAGACCTCGGGACTTCAGTAATACTCAAGGGACAGTCCACGTTCTCAACACCTTTCCTGTGCATGGGACCAAGTTAACCTGATTACCCAAGCGCGCGTCGTGACTAGCCCCCACTCGCAACCAATGGAGAGAGGGACAATTCACTTGAGAACATGTGAGTTTGCATATAGTAAAAAGGGGAAAGATTCCCCAAACAAGAGGTTGACAAAATATCTATTGAAAAAGACGATTTAAACATATTGTGAACTCACATCTGATGTAATGTGAGCTGTGGGAGCCCCCGACCATCCAGAGGAGGGGGACGAGCGGGGCATTCTCTGGGATCACCCGGTTGGCCAGTACCCGCTGAGCCAGAAGTGACGATGGCGGTGTGTGGCGTGCCGCCTCCAACATGCCGACACCATCCTCTGAGCTGGCACATGCGACAGCGATGATCATCGGGCGCTGAAACCCAAACCTGCACAAGCGCCCCTCCTATCTGGCGTGCCAGCCGTCGGAGTATGAAACTCTAGCGAGAAAGTGTGTACTCCTCCTTGGAGATTCGACTAGGGAGCGAGTGTGCAGAAACGGGGCTATTGGCACTGCGCGGATAAACGAGTGCAGCAGAAGACGGTGGTTTAGAAAGGTTCGGGCCGCTCAAAGGTGTAACACCTTACTCCCGTGTTTTTGGTTGAGCTCTATATGATGGAGTTTACAATCAGTACTTGGTGTTGGATGGATTTTGTTCTAAGTGAGAGATAATGAACCATTCTTTCCTTGAGGTGTGAGTTTGTTCTAACTTGGTTGGAATCAGTTTCACTCCCCCTTATCAGTGGTCTTGGTCCTTCTTTTATACTTTTATAGTTGCAAGGGAATACCACAGTGGTCCATTTTTTACAAATGGGCCCTGATACAGTGGTTAGGTGTCTTTGGCCTTATTACTTTTTGGTGAGAGGGCCCGGTCGTTAGGCCATTCACCAGTAGTTGGAAGAAAATGTAGGATGACCGTGGGCTGAACATGCGGCATGGTAGTCAACAGTGCCGCCTGACAGCCCACACCTTTCCGCATAGAGGTGATGAAAGCTTATCGCAGGGTTGGCATGTGTTGTCTTGTCGCGTGTTATCCCGGTCGTAGTTCGGGGTGGTATACGTCACCTCGCATTAAATGTAAGGCTTGACTAGGTTGATATGATGCTACCCTGGGTACTCAGGGAAGATGACAGATGTGCCCCGAGCACCACCCATGGGAGCCGATCCTGAGGGGCGAATGTGCCCCGAGCACCACTCATGGGGAGCCGCACCCGAAGGCCAATATGCCCCGAGCAACCGTGTTCGGGGACAGGTGACAGAGATGCCCTAAACAGTCGATGATAGAGACCTTGGTTCTCATTTCTCTGACACGAACCCAACATGAACCGCAACCTTAATTTTTCGTAGTTTTGTAGGAAAAAAATCTCATCCAACAGTGCTCCTGCATAGAATATTAAAAATTGAAATCCCTAATGCTGGACTTCACACTGTTTTTTCGGGAGTGTGCTTGCTCCCATTTCTTGATAGCATGGAAGGAGGGGCGCGAGATCATGCAGGAGGACTCGAGAAATCACGCGAGAGGAGGGGAGAGATTGGAGGTGGTCTACTTTTTATTATTATTTTAAATGAACTAGCATTTGAGGGTCAATTTTATTGAATGTAGCAAGAAGAGAAATTATGTGTACAGATGCCAAAGGACTATAAAAGAAAAAAGAAAAAAACTACGGGAGTAGTTGCGAAGGATGTTTTGTTCTTAATGAGGCCCATATTTTTGCATCTTCCTTGATTTTTGCTCGAAGAGTTGGAAGGGTATCTGATTTCATTCTTTTTCAGACCTCTCATACCGTTAGAAGGATAAGGGTGCGAACTCTCTTCTTTGGTAGTCCTATGCCAGTTGCTAACTCATCCATAAATTTTGACTAGAGATTCCAAAAGAAATTTATGGGATATTATTTTAAGCCGCTATTCACCGTGCTCTAACTTCTAAAGTTTTGGTGGAAAGATGTCAACTCAGTTAAAAAATGCTCCTTCTAATCAAAAGGGTGAAAATCAGCCACAATGTGCTGAACCAATTTTTTGAGCGGTTTTCACCGGGAGCTCAACGCTATGCATTCTATCAGCTGTTGACTGCAAGATGAAATGGTGTCAACAAGCACATATAGAATGTTAAGATGCGGCAAAATTTGTGCAGAATCGAAATTTATTACTCTCTTCCCGTTACAATGACAACCGAATTTTACAGTGTCGCTCCGGTGGCAATCAACCGGGCACAACGGTATATCACTGCCCCCTCTCACATTCAGTTCTCTGTCGTACTCAATGAAACCACGCGCGCGTACAGTTCGCGTAACATAGCCATCGCCGTCCACGTCAACGAAATGGAGATCAATCTCCGCGTCCAATGCTTCCCACCAAAGACCGAAATCTGCAGTAGTCACCACCATGGGCGCCGGTGTTTCCGAAACTTCAGAAGGGTCGCTTTGCAAGTCGATCCAGCCATCCTCGGAGTCCCAGTCCGGCAAGGCCGAACAGGTGATCGCCAATGCGCTGATCCTCTTGGTCGCGCTCTGTGACATGTCTTCTTCTTCGTCGTCGTCATCAGATTCCCAGCATTCCGCGTTGAGCGTACTCTTGGGGGACACCCAGCTGTGCTTCGCTGCCGTTGCGTTGATGTCGCCGGAGGCGGATGCGAGAAATGGGTGCTCCAATAGCTGTGCGGCGGTGGGGCGGTCGCAGGGGTTTCTTGTAAAGCACCTGGATAGGAAATTCTTCGCCTCCGGGGTGAGAAATTCGGGCATCTCTGGCACGGCCTCCGTGTACCCGATCCGGTGGACGGCGGAGAAGACGTCGTCCATGTCGCTCCACGGGACGCGACCTGTGGTCATCTCGATGACCGTGCAGCCGAGAGCCCACACATCAGCGGCCGGTCCCTGCTCCTCGCCGCGCGCCACCTCCGGCGCCATGAACGCCGGCGTGCCACCAATCGGCCGCTCGGAGTCCGTCCTTCTCGCGCACCCGAAGTCTGCGAGCTTGGCCCGCCCATCGGCGCCGACCATGATGTTCCTGGCCTTGACGTCCCCGTGCACCAGCGAGTTCCCGTGGAGGTAGGCCAGCGCCCTCGCCACGTCCGCCGCGTACGTGCGGACGGCGCGCTCCGCGAGGCGGCCCCCGCTCCTCGCGGCCTCGTCGGCGAGCGACCCGCCCGGCGCGAACTCGAGGAAGAGCTGGTACTCCCCGCCCGCCGCGGCGCGTGACCCGAGACAGGGGACGATGTGCGGCGAGCAGAGCCCGGACATGACGCGCCCCTCGCGCCGCAGCTGCTCCGCCCCGCCCTCGCCGGCCGCCGACTTGACTGCCAGCAGCTCCCCCGACGCGTCGTCCGACGCGAGCCACACCACGGCGCCCGACGCGCCGCGGCCGAGCGTGCGGAGCCGCCTGAGCTGCTTCTGCATCACCGCAGCCGCATCCATCGCACTTGCTGTTCGAGCTTCGAAGTCCTGGAGGTTATCAGGTTTGGTTTGGTGTGCGTGAGCGGCGGGAGCGCGAGGCTGGTATTTGTATGGGTGGCTGACTGGCTGCTGCCTGCTTTCCACCCGCGTCGCGTGCAACACGTGCGGGAGGAGAGCGAGCGCGTCGCGTAGGCATCGCGCGCGCAGGAGGAAGGCAGCTCGCTCGCGTCCGTCAACGCCTACGCGACGGCTTGACGAGATCGCAGCCTGCTACGCCCGGATGATGGTCAAATCCTTGCCCCACGGCGGGCGCGGTACACGGCCAGGATCACCCTCCGTTTCGGACGTGCGGTCTGACCGACCGATTGATGCGTCACGGATCGTCCAATTGGCTTACTCCTATGCGCATATTCGTTCAGGTGAGCACGGAATCTGCTTCGAAGAGACCTCCGAATTAACTGCCCGCTAATCTGGTATCAGAGACGGATAAGGCTCTGCCTCTGCGTGCCGTAAATGACTCTTCTCCTTTTCTCTTCAATTTCCCTTTGTGATGGACTTCCTTCCCCACGACGTCGACTTCGTTTCATCGGGAGAAATATATTCACTGCACCGGAAAGCCACGAGCCATGTTGTGAGTATAAAATCAACATGAAAAAAAGCCGATTCATACGGATGCAGTGAGGTAATCAGCTGATCAATGGACGTAACCAAGGAATACCCCGGGTGTCAAACTGAGGCTGCATGCGATTTTGCAGAGGGGAGAGGACCAGGAAAAAACCCCGACGCTTCGCCCCGTAACAGCAGCCAGCAGCCGGAGCCCGGAGCCCGGCAGCTGACCAAGCGTTGCTGCACTTGGCTCCGGCTCTCCGGTCTCACTTGGCGATAGGAATTTCCAACGGGACCCGTTCCTTACGAGAGGTCAACCACTACACAGAGCTATCCAAAATCAAGGCCGTTTCGTCCGTCTTCCTTCTTCTCACTGACAAAATAAACAATGAAAGTTCCATGTCCTTCTCGCGGCGTGCATATCTCCTCTGCACAAACAGGCAATAAAAATATATTGACAATTCTATTACCATCGTACCAACCATATCGCTCTCCACAGCTTTGTTCACACTCGCGCCTAAAAGATTCATTGGATACTTCGGATTGGTACTTCGTCAACTCATGCACTTCTCTCATTCGTCCAATACGTAAACATTTGCCTGTCTGTTGAAGAGTCATAGCGCGCTTCATCCTCTCATTAAAAAAAACGTTTTTGAGCTGCATGTCGACGATATGAGTCGGTTAAAATATCTGTGGCACTGGAATAAAAGATGCTGCACCATTCCAAGGTTCAAAATCGGATATATGGTCCCGTGATTAATCATTACATATGCAACCTGTTGAATTTAAAAACCTCACCCTGTTTTCTTAATTACCCTATGGCGAATCGCTCTTCCGGTTGCAGCTTTGACTGTGCACTTGGAACCTAGGCGGTTAAGCCACCTAATTAATACCCTTGATTTTTCTTCGGGTGAAATGTCAACCAGTCTGAAACATGTGGGTGTACTGTACCATCCATATCTCGCTTGTGTTGAATATTGTGGCCAATTGACCGCGCATCCTTCTTTTTTCCAAAAAAAAAAAGACCTTGTTGCTCATCCTCCCTAAAAGTTGGTCACATCCCAGATCGATCTAGCTTAGAACGCACAAGGAATTTGTGGACACATGCTAGTGTGGAAATCCTAAAAGGAACGTGCGTTCCAATTTCATTTTTGTGCAGTTGTGCCATCAGGAAATGACTGTAGGTGGACTGGACTAGAAATCTGGAACATGATTGACTGTGAGCGTGCTCTAAACATACAATAAGAAATGGGACGGAAGGAACCGACGCTGTAAATCGTCTTGACGATGCTCTGCAAAAACCGGCCTGGATATGGTGTACGGTTATCGGATTTTGTTTTCCACAGCACGTCAGCACGCTATCCTTGACTGAGGAAGAAAAAATGAAGCGCATTTCCTTCTCCGAAAAGAAAAAAAAAGAAAAAAAGAAGTGCGTTGCGTACTGCTTGCGGCGCCTTGGATTGCCTACTTGGGGTCACAGTTTTCCGTTGTTATGCCCTGAACATTTTTAAGCCATCCACATGACATTATTGATATAGGCATATAGAATGAATGTATGGATGTCGTCATTTTGGAGGAGATCAAGGATGCATGGTTGTATCTGTTTTCCCCTAATGACGTAGAGTTCATACGTACTTCATCTAGCCCCCGATTAAAAGAGGGTAAAAAAAGCCGCACACAGTGGAAGTGGATGAATGTAGTGGGCGACAGGTGACAAGACTCAAAACCACGGAAGTAGTGGAAACCAGCAGTTGGCATTATGTTTCCATTTACTACTATCAAAGTACGTATCACCTCGTGCCAGTTTAATAACATCGCCGCCGGAGCGTCATACGTGCATGAGATCATGTCATTCTTAGCGTGTCGGTGTGTGCATGCACCGTGCAGTAGTGTAACTCCAAAGTTGCCATTTACGCACACTGTGGACGCCCTCTGATCGAAACAAAGAGTGTGAAAACAAATAGAGGTCAATCAGCGGGCAACACACTGTTATTTTATCAGTACCGGAGCCATCAGGAACGCGTGACCAGAAAATTGGCGGGTCACAACTCACAGTCACGATTCACGAAGGCAGGTGAAAAGCGCCAGCATATCCGCATTTATGCCGAGGTAAGATCGCATCATTGGCCATGCGGATGTAAAGCAAGATGGATGATGGTGATACTCACTCAAAACCGCGGACATGTGCGGTGACGCGGTGGTAAGTGGTAACCATCTGCAGCTTCTGTGAATGCCTGAATTCTGTTACTGTCAGTTCGTTGCCACTTGTCAGTTCAGTATCTTCCATCAGAATATGATATAGTATACTGCACAGTGTACGGTGATATGTGACAATGTGCGGGCACGCGCCGATTTTGATAATCAGGAGCTTCGAGAATTTGTCGATTCTTCACGCTGTGGACGCCCTGAGAAAAAGATTCTGGAAACAAACAGAGAACAACCAGTGGGCAAATAAACCAACAACAGAATAGAACTCTGCATCTGTACTCTGTGGAGCAGCCATCAGCCCATCGGAGTTGCGTGCGCGGTGACGGCCGCGCCACCGGCGGAAACTTGGCCAGTCACGTCACGAAGACGACGAAGCGGCGGCAGGTGAGGTGAGCGCCACGAGGGTAGATGCCCCGCAATCAGTGCATTCGGCGGCCGTCCCACTCCCAGTTCGTTTTCGTTTTTAGTCCGCGGCTGCGCCGACGAGCAAGCGAGTGACAGCACGCGACGCTGCCTACTGATGGGACCCCCGCGGCGGCGGCGAGCGTGGCCGCCGTCCGTGCCGGGATTTCTCGAAGATTCCCGGGGACCCGGTCGGTGGAACGTGGTGGAAGCCCACATCCCGCGGCCGCGGCCGCGGCCCTTCGTTTTCGGGGGCCCGCTTGGTTGTTTTCCCCTTCGGACGATGCAGCCTATGGGCTCTCTGTGAAGGCGACGGATCCCACACGGCCTGGTAGTACATGGGCCGCCGCGTGCGCCTATGGAAAGACGGTGGAAAAAGTTTACTTTTGGTCTTTCAATTTGTCGCTGCGTCCATCTCAAAACCAATGCAAATAAGCTCTGAAAAGACGACAGTTTTGACTGACGTGGTACTTACTTGGTTTGATGTGGTACTTACTGTTAGAAAAAACCATGAGACTATATCAGTGAGTGTTAGGCTAAAATAGAAAAAAGAATAAGCCTACTTTATCTCTTGAAGTATTATGGTTGGTCTACTTAACTCCTAAAATACAAAATCAGATATTCTACCCATTTGAAGTATAAAAACCGGTTCAAATAACCTCCTATAGTGCTTCTGTAGGTGATTTTGTCATGCAGATGATTATGTGGCAGCAATATGTGCTCGCATGACATAAAGATTAGTTTAGTAAAATATAACTATTGGTTTTCACTCACTCTTCGGCAAGCCTAAACATTATATATTAACACTAATTTACATCATTTTTGGCATGTTTCACTTGTGAACAAAATGCTTAGCCTGTTTTAGTAGTCTCATCTACAGTCCAAGAGGCCGAGAACATCGTCATGTCATCGTGTGCACAGTAAAATCACCTATAAACCCACTCTAGGTGTTTATTTTAACTGATTTTGATACTTGGGTAGAATCATGGTTTCTCTTACCATTTGAGCAGGGGTTATCGCCCCCAGCGGTTACTATGGTAACCCCAAAAACTATGCGAATTTCATCATTAAATTTTTGAATTCGAACCGCGTGGTTTGGTCGTGGTTATCGCGCGGTTTGGTCGCGGTTACCGCACAGTTTCACACGATAACCGCGATATGAGGTGTGATTACCGCGGTTTGAGATAGTTTTTTCTCACTTGAGCATTAATTGGCCAGATGAATAGTGTAAATAAGACCCATCACTGTATTTTTTTTCAAATTTTGTGAACTAATATCGGTTTTATCCTTTAAAATGATTTTATCTTGTTTCTTTTCAAAAAATGTTTCACTATCTACCACTAAAAATTAAGAACTACATCCATCGTTTATTTTATTTTCTTGATTTTTTTAAAAAATTTTTAATTCGAACGAAATTCAACAGACCCTATGACCGGTAACCCCTATGGTAAACGTGGTTACCGGCGGTAAGAGAGACTGGGTAGAATACCAATTTCATACTAGACCAAGTATTACGAGATGAAGTTGTCGATAAAAAAATTATAGTGATATCCGCGTCATCACCCCCTTTCTTTGGAAAAAAATTCCATACAACCCTGTTGCAAAACCAACCCATTGCAACCCTCCCAGTTTTGCGACACGTGGCTATCTCTAGGATCCGACGGCAGCCCCGCGTGGCTCACAAAAACCTCTAATTCCTCTCGCGCTTGGCTCCATCAGGCCCCAATTCCTCTCACGGCTCGGCTTCGTCGCGCCCACAATTCCTCCTATGCCCAGCGGCGCCGCAACCTCCTCTGCCCCCCCGCTGCCGCCTTCTCATCTGGCCCCCAATCATCGGCGGCGGCGGTGGTTCCACTGGTCGTCCACCTGCGCGGCGACGGGCTACGCAACGGCGCTGGCCGACGCGTCCCTCCACGTCGGGACACTGCCCAGGACGGCTCACCACGCGCACGCGCTGCTCGTCTTGGACGAAGGCGCCGTTGACGATTCGCAAGTGAAGGTAGTAGGCGACTAGGCGGTGCTGACGCCGCCGCCTCCTACTTGAACGCGTGGCATCGGCGTCGGCGACGGTTTGGCCGGATTACGACGACGCGACCTGGGCGGCGTGCTGCCGCCACACCAGCTTCGACATGGACAAGGTAATAGTCTACTAGCTGCAGAGCTCCTCCTCTGAGGAAGCATGGAAAGATGGTTATTATTTGGTGCTAACCTTATCGATTCATGGTTTCATGAATTCATCAATCGATTTCCTGGTGTACTGTAGATATTGCCACTGAAGCAGGCGCTTGAGAAGTACTGGCCGTCCCTGTACTGCTCATCCTCTTCCACTTGCTTTAGTGGCAAGGGGCCCTTTTGGGCTCATGAGGTATATAAGTTTCAAAAGTCAGAACAAATGCATTGGATTGTACAAGTATACCTCTTTTTCTCTGATTAAATTGCACCACATTGTAGGAAATGTTGGCAAGTGGTGGTATATATGTTTCAAACGGTAATATGCACCGAGTTGTTTGCAAGAAGGGCTCAGTTGAAGAAATGTTGCATATGCTATACAACAAATGCCAGTACAATCTTGTTTTTTCAAAGATAACCTGGTGTTATATTTCCAGCCCCTTGGTTGCCTTGCTACTGCTGCTACCAATGAAAACGTGTCGAAGAAGAAGTATTGCCCTCGATACATCACTCTGCCAACATATGATCCCATAGGTAAGTTCAGTTGCTGAAATGTAAACCGTTGTTCAACTCTTGATGTGCATGCTAATCCTATTGTCTGATTTGTGTGAACATGGTTGCAGTACTTGGTAATTCTACTCGGGAGATCATAGCAGAAGTCGAAAGTGAGGCATATGGATATCTTTATACATCCTAAGATACGATTAACACAAGCAAGAATTACATGACCATGATGAAGCTGGTAGTTCAGGGCTGCCAGTGTTCAAATGTATAATGTGCTGGTTTTTTATATGCAATGATACAATGTGCAATGAACAATGTGTTCAAATGTACAATGATTGATATTCAAATGTGTTGGTTCAAATGTACAATGTGTTCAAATGTACAATGATTGATATTCAAGATGTTGAATAAATTGAATGAAATTGAAGGGAAATTCTCTGTCGCTTTGTGCTGTCTTCAATAGTTGCATGTAAAAGAAAAACAGTGCACATATGTCATCAGAGAGCACTTCAGCCTAATAAATCCTGAACCGGTCGGCGAGAGTCGACAGAGATCAGCGCTAGGGGCTCTTCGCCGTTCTTCCCGACGCTCGCGTTGTCCTCGCCGGCAGCGTACGTCCTCCCCGGCGTCGTCCAAAGCCCAACGCAACAAGCGAGCACTCACGTAGCAGGGAGAGGAGAGACGTACGCAGCGAGTAGCTTGCCTCCTCTCCGGCCATCTTCACCGGCGCTCGTCGTTGTCGATCGATCGCCGAAGCAGCGAGCTAGAGCTAGCTAGTGTAGATGACGGCGCCGCAGAAGGTGCAGATAACGACGGCGTCCCCGGCGGCGGCGGAATAGGAAGATGAGGAGTCGGCGGGGGAAGATGATGAGGCACACGATGAGGGCGTGATTGAGCCGAGCCACACATGCTGCATGGCGCTGGAATTAGGGGAGCCGCACGGGGCTGCCGTCGGATGCTAGAGATAGCCACGTGTCGCAAAACTGGGTGGGGTTGTAATGGATTGGTTTTGCAAGAGGGATGTATGGAATTTTTTTCCCTCTCTTTCCCCTTTCTCTCCCTTCCTTCTCTCTCCCTTCTTCTCTCTCACGCGCGCAAGCACGGCGGCAGCCCAGCGGAGCTCGGCGGCGGCCAGGGATGGGTCCGGGGAGGCCACCTCGTCCTGAAGCCGGCGGCAGCGAGCGGGAGTGGCGGTTAGGCGTCGTGCAGCGGCCGTGCGAGGGTGGCATCCAAGGCCGTGCCAAGATCTGAAACAACTGTTTGGATTTGCGGTTGCAGTCTTGCAGAGATCACAGCACGTTGATCTTTCAGGACTAGAAAACAGAGTGCAGCACAAATATGAGGTTTTTCATGAATATGTGATATTGTGATGATCAGAATCAGCACACGGTTGGTTGAATTTGTTGGTCAATTGCAACCTGAACATCTGAGTACTGAAACAAACTGTTTGGATCGCAGTTGCAGCCTTGCAAATATCAGACCCAAGTGCAGCACAATATCTTCAAAATGAATAGCAAGAGTCAAAATCCTCGTCTGAAATTTACAATTCTGCATTCTTTCATTTCACCAGTTTCAACAACAAATTGTTCTTGCTCTTCAGCATAAAGATTGAACAGCAATACACACTAACTCAACAGAAAGTTAGTTTTTAGAGGCAAATCTACACTTCACAGGATCACAAAGGCAGCAGCGCATAAAAATCAAAGAATGATAGAGTACAGAAAGGGAAAAAGAGAGATTTTTTATCATCCTCCTAATTAAATCAAATCAACTGCCAACTACCATCCTGGGTTTCCCTCCACGGATACCATCCTGGGTTTCACTCCGCGGAAGGAAAAACCTCCGAAGGAATGGTAGTGAGGCGACGCGCCGGAGCCGGACGACGCCGCGGCGCTGGCGGTGGAGCTGGTGCTGCTGCGTGTGTTGTGCTCCATGATGCGCACCACCTCGCCGCGGCTGGCCAGGAAGCTCAAGGGGATTAATACTGTTTAAGGTGCATTCGTTTTGTAAAACGATTAAACGAGGGACCCGTTAATCTGTATTTTGGTTTAGAGATTAATTTTAGACTCAGTGACAAATTGAGAAATGTTATTCCAAAGATGACCGAGGTTGGGTGGTCTGGAACCCTATGGGCCTCTTCCCTCTGGGCTTCAAGTAACAGGGCATTGCGATCATCTCGGTCTCATCCACCAAGAATTTCGGGTTTCCGACACCGATTATATTGCAGATTTATTTCGGGACATAAGTATGTATTTTTCATTAAAATCAAACATATGTGAGGTGAGTGGAATACGCTTTGCCAATTGTCAAGGTTAGAGAGGTTGAGTCGAACACTCTGCAGAGCTGAAAAGATGGCTCAGCCGAAAGAAGCAAATTAAAGGTCCGGCAGTGTAGACACTAAGGCACACGCCTGCTGCCATTCGAGCTTTGAAAAAAAGCATCTGCTGGGCTTTGCGAGATAGCTAAACAAAGTTAATTACCATGTGGACCTACTAACCAAGTTGCATTAGCAAGCAGCTGTTCTGTCGCTCCCGTTTCAACAAGGAATTATTGGCAGAAGAAACGATCGATACGATGCCTTTCACCCTGGGTTATGCGTATCCTTATCTGAATATTTGTTTACGTTTTGGCATCTACGAGACGTGTCCTCGACGCAGCATCCAGCAATCCTAACACTCGCAGACATTCGCCGCTTCATTATTGGCTAAAGCAGCGTTCTCCGGCTGTTAAGGAATAAAGCGCTCGTTTGCTAGGAACTGAGCTGAACTGAACTGAAAGGATGCACGCATGTCTCTACATGAAAGAAAAGGCTGTACTTTTCCAGCTAGCCGTCAACTTAACCTCCAGACGAACAGAATCTCTGAAAAACTCTAGACGGTCTGAGACCAAACCCCCGGCCCCAGCCGGGTACGTATGTTTTCTTCTTTCTTTTCATGCCTTAAGCATCACGTTTGTCACAAAAACCTAACGTAATTCGGCTGTCCATGCAGCCCGTGGAAGCAAGGAACAAAACCAGCTATGTCCCGTCAGTAAAATAGTTCATATTATTTAGCGTTCTCCATCGATCGCTTGTATATATATAAGGCCCGGATGCTAACGCCGAATTGGTGCGCCTCCTGAATCCAGTAGAAATAGAACTACCACGCAAGTAACGTAGAGCAAGTATAGATAGCTTGCGAAGACGTGCTGAAAGAGTGTACAGTTTTTGCTAGCTCTCGGTGTTGATATCCATGGCGAACGCGGGGCTGAAGCCGGTGGCCGGCCTTCTCCTGGTTCTCAACTTCTGCATGTACGTCATCGTGGCGGCGGTCGGCGGCTGGGCCATCAACCACGCCATCAACACCGGCTACTTCATTGGTAAACTAATTCACATTTTGCCCTGTTGATCGTGTCTTGTTATCGGGCACAGCGACTTTAAGAATGTGCATTTTGTAGCTAGATTAGTGACTGTTTGAGCGTATGTGCATGTACATGCAGGTTCCGGGCTGGCGCTGCCGGCGAACTTCTCCCCGATATACTTCCCGATGGGGAACGCGGCGACCGGGTTCTTCGTCATCTTCGCGGTGATCGCCGGAGTCGTCGGCGCCGCGGCGGCGCTCGCTGGGTTCCACCACTTCCGCGCGTGGAGCCACGAGAGCTTGCCGGCGGCGGCCTCCTCCGGATTCATCGCCTGGACGCTCACCCTGCTCGCCATGGGGTAATTAACACAACCAAATCTGACCCCTGTCCATGCATGCGTACACGCGCACTATAGCTTTTATTAGTAAATCAATTATCCTGATTCATTTGGTACGTTTCAGATTGGCCGTCAAGGAGATTGACCTGCACGGCAGGAACGCCAGATTGGTAAGATAGAACAACATCAAACACACATTTTTACTAGCTAGCTACTACTAGTTGTGAGTTTGTGACGACACGCTATTAACTGTGTGCATGCTGCATCTGGTTTTGATTTTTGCAGAAAACCATGGAGTCCTTCACCATCATACTCTCGGCAACACAACTGTTCTATCTGCTCGCCATTCACGGCGGGAGGTAGACGAAGGCCAGATTTTTCTGATTAAAATTGTGAAGGGGAAGACACCTTAGTGAGCATTGTGGCACCGACCATGGGATGTACGCGCCTAATTTGTTTCACCGGTTTGTGGGTTAAGTTCGACATGGATCCACCAGAGAGCCGCAGTTTGTGCTTGTGTACGAATACGTGTGTGTGTTTTATGCCGTGTGTGACTAGTACTGCTAGTAATTCGTGTGCCGACTACTCGAATTCCTTTGTGATTTGTTGATTATTTGGATGCGTTAATTTATACTGTATTGCAGTGTCTTGCTATTGATTTGATTATGTAGATGTGATGGTTATGCTTGAAATCCATTCCGAATGGCTATCTCAGCATGACAATCGTTTATCCAGCCCAAGACGTAGAAGTAATGTTACAAATAAATGGGGTTAGGCCTAAATGGGCTTGGCCCAACATAAGCGAGTTCGGCCGAAAGAATTTTTTGGACGAGCTTGGAAGAAACTAGTACTACTCTCTATCTATTTTTAAATTAAACAGCTGCAAATCATGTAATCTGGATTAATATCCATTCTTCTCTGGATTGGACTAGTTCCGTCATTACTAAGATATCAAAAACAAGTGATAGATCTAAAGCATACACACTATTTTAGATAAAGATCTATATAATTGTACGGTTATCGCTTAGCAAATTCATATAGATCCGGGCAAGTTACATGTTCGTTTTATTATAATGTTCGACTTCATCTAATAAAATGTACTTCAGGTTCTACGAGTTTTTTTTACCTTATGTTATTTATAGTTCAAGCCTTCAAGGTCTGTATATATAACATGTAATTTAACTGCTCCCTCCATTTTTGTCATTTTTAAATACATGGTTTGGTTGACTTTTGATACTTTTGATGCTAAAACGTTATTAAAAATATAAAAAAATATAAATCATACTTAAATTACCTTAGTAATAAAATAAATCGTAACAAAAAATAATATTTAGACTAAAATGTATGGACGGTCTCTTGTCTATATCTCTCAAAATATATTTATGGGTCTTCGAACTTGTTTTGATGGTTATATATATATATATATGTGTGTGTTTAAATGAGCTTCGTGTGCTGACGTGGCATGTCAAGGTGACACTTATTTATCAAATATGTCAGTCACATAAAAAATTAAAAAGAGAGAGGAGAAAGAGTTAAAAACTATGTTTTTAAATTAAAAAATAAAATTAAAAAAGAGATAGAAAAGAGGAGGAGGAAATGGTTTTTTATGTCACTGACACGTGGGTCATACTAACCTAAAAATATAATTTGAGAGTTTAGTGAGCTATACGACCGCACAAGTTTAGAAAGTTTAGAAATTTCTCATATACCTTACTCTAATGCTTATATATTTTTTTCTAATAAAACAAATAGTTGAACATCCAGTCATACATCATACAAATTTCGTATCTATCTGTAATAATTTTATAAAAGGTTAACACAAAACAGAGGTAGTATTCTATGACTTCATATAATACCACTTAAGCAACATATCTATCCGTAACAAGTTTATAATAGAAACAAAATAAGATTTAGAGGGAGATATATCCCTAAAAAATGTGAGCGTGTGAAGAATTGAACACGATTAAAACTACACACTTCTTGCCACTGTACTGATAGTGCATCTCAATAATTTTATAATAGTATCCGATATTTTCAACAAAAAAGTACAATAGAAATGTTTTTAATAGCCAATCCGCATATAATTGTTACTAGCAAAAATGCCTGTGCGTTGCAATGGAACAACGACGCAGGGAGGAAAACAGACGAAGGGTGAAAGTCCAGGCGGCGACGCGGGAGCTCCGAGCAACGATGGGGGGAGGGGCGCAGGCGCGACGCGGGGCACGACGCGGATGGGGACGGAAGAGAGGGACGTATGAGGTCTTTTTTTATCCAAGTCCTCCCTTTCTTTTCAACATTGGAATTACGAGTTAATTTTATAAACACTCAAGGTGTTTTCTACAAAATAACCAGACAGACGAAAATTTTGGATAGAAACACTACTTGCTTTATAGATAATTATATATATACATATATATAACTTTGAAAGTAAGGATATCTTCAACTTTATGTAGCACTGGACCTTGATTAAAAAATAGTATCAAATAGATATTTAGTCTAAGTTAATTTAATTTCACCAAATTAAGTCAAAAATATAATGAAAATAGATATTGACTTACTGATACTTTAAACCGGTTAGAAATTTGGTAAAAGTTTAAAATATTTACGACTCGAATATTTATTAGTTAGAAAAGTATATTGATGAATATGATAAGTTGCATGTATATCGACGGCGGCGCGCTAGCTCACATGTGCAACGTGTGCTCGGTCGCCGCTCAGGGCAATGCACGACGACGCAGGAGACGCGTGAGTCGGGCTCGTCTGCTGGAGGTGAGGAAAGTGATGCAACAATGGAGCGAGAGGTTATACGGATCGGAAATTTTATAGATTTGAATGAAAAACGATTTGATGATTAAAAAGTTATAGATTTTTAAGTAGTTAAGATAAGATTTATCGTATGTATAACTATTTTTAAATAGTCGACAGATTACGGGTTAATTTATGAAAAAGTAGGATTTTCTGCAAAATAACCAAGCAAAATAAAATTGTTTTATAAATAGTTATATATATATAAAAGTAGAGAATACTGTAGTGATAGTCAAACAGAAAAGGAAAAACGAATAGCACTACCAGCACCCGATCACTTTGCAGTCGGCAATACTCCATTTGTAGAGAGAAGACCATGCGCATTAATTAATTATTTAATTTGTGAAACTGTTAGTACCGGTGCCACGTTCTGAGCAATTAAGGATCTCATAACGCCAGACATCATGCATGTACGCCAAGTCGCCAACACCTGCTCGAAGGTTTTGAAGCAGATAAACCTATCTCACGTCTCAACTCTCAACCAGTACCAACTTTTTCTAGTGTACAAAAAGTGCTTCTAGTACGTAACTTTAAACGCAAGCCAACCAATCAGCAGGAAGTTCTAAAAAAAATCAGCAGGACACTTTGAGTCCTTGGAGACATTTTTCACTACTAGTAAATAGTAATACTGGAGAAGTACTTTATGCTGGTAACTTAGGTATCGTTTGCTAGGATTATTGATTTTATGATTATTTAATTATAGATTTTGATTTTTTTAATTAAATTTGGAAAAAAAATCAGAATTGATATAATAAAATAATAATAGTTAAAACAATATTTCAGGTGATTTTTGGAAGAAATTGGTTTTAAGTGATTCTGAGGAGAAACTGATTTTTAGATGATTCTCACTCTTAAAATCGTTCTGAAGCGATTCTTCTTAAATTCAGTTGTAAAATAACTTGTTTGGTAGGGATTCTACTGATTTTGTTGAGTATTAAGAAAAAATCCTTACAAAACGGAACCTTAGAGAATTTCGATTCCCTTAGAAAAATTTCCATGAAAGCACTTGAAAGATTGAATCCCACTTATTAAGAATTTTGATCTCTCCGCATGTAAACAAAAAAGAGTCAGACCACCAGTTGCTATACGTGATCAATACGATTAATTTGTTATTATTTCCTTAACTAAATACGCAATGATCAAAACCATCAATAATTTCTATTTTATTTAGATTGCCCCCAATCTAGATTCGTTTGGCTACGAGAATCGGTTTCAATTCAGTGTGTTTTTTAAATGTACCAAACGGTTAAAAATGAGAAACATTTCAAAATGAGAAACATTTCTTGAAGAATCAGAAAAACGTTTCTCGTTTTTAACTAAAAATGAGAAACCCCTTTAGGTAGTTTCGCCGGTTTCTGAAAAAAGTTTCTCCAAGGACACTTGTAAATCATTAAAAACGTTTCTGTCCATTTCTTCCGTTTCTCCAAGAATTCGAAACCGTATCAAACGGGACGCAGCACAAGATTTAAAAGTGGAGTCCGGCCGTAAAACGGGACACTGTTTTTACGAGCTACATTGTTTTTACTATCTTCTACTCTCAGACATTCTATTTATCCTGGCCCTGTTCAGTAAGTCATCGGAGGAAGAACGCGTGACAGTTCTCGAGCAGTGTAGGTGACGAGCAGAAAGACATTGCTACCTCGTTGCTGATCGTCGACGGTCTATTGGAATCCAGCCAGTGACACCACTGCTTCTTCTACACCGATAATATGAGAGGTGGTTTGAGGCGCTTTTGTAACCTATACTCCCACTTCAATTTAGGAGGTTACATCAGCATCCATGGCTTCAGGAAACGGTCAGTTGTCCTGCCTATTTGTTTTATAGAAATTTTGACACATAGGAATATAAAAAATAGAGAAATAGAAATATATGCACACTTCAATCTATATGAATTTTTTAAGAGGTTTGAGCGGATAGAAAATTTCTATGTTTTCTCTCTATAACTTATGCGAAAGTGCGAAAGGAAAATTTTCTTTGGTTATTTTAACCTACATTCTATGAACCGAATGACACTCATATAAATTAATCCATAGAAATCCATTTTTTTTGTTTTCCTCCAAATGGAATAGGCCCTTAAATTTCACATTATGTTGATCATGTTTAGGCTAAACTGTTAAAGAGTAGATTAGTTTTTCTACACTACCTGTTATTTAAAAATTCCTATGGAATGAATGAGCTTGTTGTTTGGTTTGAAGGAATTTCAATCCATAGGATTAGGAATGCATAGATGCATCAATTCATAGGTTTTTTTCTAAAAGGTTTGAGTGAATGAAAATTTTTCTATGTTTTCTCCCTACTACATGTAAGAAAAAAATTTTCTTTTATACGTCATTCCTTCAAATCGAATGCCACTTGTAGGAATTAATTTTTAGGAAGCCAAATCTTTTACTTTTTCTTCAAGTTGAATAAGCCCTATAGAGATTTTGGAGAAAAGTTAGTAATAGCTTTAACCTTTTAAAAATTTTTATTTAGGCATATCTCTCATATGATTTATGTGTTTTTTATGGTCTATTCAAACGATTATTTTTATATTTTTTTGTTTTTGCACTTCTTAATTTTTTTTTTTTTGCTTGTATTCCTGTCATGTGTTTTTATGTTGTGTTTATGTTTTATTTTTTTAATCCGCGCTTCAAATGGCTGATTTGGTTTGGTTTATGGTCAAAGTTGACCTTACAAAATTTTTGTCAATGTCAAATTTTGACAGGTTTTAGCATGTTTAATTTTGGCAAGAGAAAATTGTGTTTGGATTAAACCAAAATAGCCTAAGTTAACTATCGAACAATAGCCTTTTTTAGGCTTTTATCAAAATTTGGTTATAAACTAAATAACAATTTAGATCGGGCTAAAAGCAAACCAACTATAGACGAGTAAATGCATCTTGTGCACCCATCATGAAAATGTTTCCCATTGCCGAAAATGCAACAATGAATATATCCTCGTTTAAAAGCAGCGACAAATGAAAAAGGAACACCATCATCACAAGAGAACAAGTTTTTCTTCTCACTTCTCTGCTGCATAGTAGGTGTACTCCTAACTTGCTTCTCGAAGTGTGTGTCAATCTATGAAGGCTATAAGTACCATGACGTCTTGTCTTGATCATGACCCTGATGCTTATGCTAGGCTGCTTTATTAGTTGTTGCTTTAGGATAAAGTGAACTTGACAGAAAATATAGCTAATTATTTGTCGAGAACAAAAGGCCTAATAAACAATGGTAATGGAATGTTTGATTTTGCTACCTTCCGTTGCTAGGAATTCCTTTATGTCATTTTCGTTATTATTGTTTATTGTAGGTCCGATCTCATCCATCCTCTGTGATGATACGTGCAACATGGAACGTAGACGGATGAGAAGAAGCTGAACGCTACTAGCGTTTCCCTATCCTTTTCAAACTTCAAGAACATCTTGAATCTTCCTCTCTTCTTCTTCTTTTTCTTCTTATTCTTTGCGTAACTCATTGTTAATTTGAAACTGAATACTGTAATACTCAATTTGTTTTGGAAAGTTGTACTACCGTACCGAACGCATACTGACGTGCATATGCCATGTGGTACTAGGAACAAGTTTAGTACTACCTGAATACTAAGAGCATATACTAAAATACTCTTGTAGATCACCAGATCTTGAATCGGTGCTGAACAGAACCTATATTTTTAAAAGAGAACTATCAACGGAATCTTGTACTCTCAGATCATGATAACATACTGTAAAATAATGCCAGATTCAAATACTCAGATTTTTTTTGATCGGCAAGTTGGTTTTTGTCCACTTTCGCTGAGACTATCAAGTTGAATTAGGAACATGCTCAACAGTTGATGACAAAAGAACGTGCCTCATCATACATCCATGGTGCCTCAAGAGTTCAATGGTGGTCTGTTTTTCAGAACACATTCGATAGAGAATCAAATTCACTTCAAATTTGAACGAAGCTAAACAGTGATGAACCCCCAAAAGAGAAACAACGATGACAGCAAAACTTAACGGTGCTCCTCCTCTGATCTCTTCGTTGATTGGACACCTAGTCCTGCCAAGATGACATCTTCATGCTACTACGGGCTGACAGCTGAGTCTCTGGATCCAGATTACCCATGGATGACACACATCACTGAGAAATCTCATGTCTACAGACGTTTGTATTATCAGAGCCATCCATCTGCAGAGTGGCACCTCTGGGCATGTGTGCAAATTGGTGTTTTTCACAGCGCTCTGAATTGTGTGGCTCTCTTTGAAACAGCCAGCATCTAAACACAATAATACGAGAGCAGCACGAGACCCCGGATCTTCTGCCCAGAAGAACTGTTTTGCCTCGTCACAGGTTGAAATGTTACCGGCACATTCATTGAGTGTCAATGAAGCGTGTCCACTCTGCGTCCCCGCAAAATAAAAAATTCAAACACTACTGGACGAAATGCTATCCAAACCGCAGATAGCATGCTCATCAGAAAGTGTGTTTTTTTTGCATGCTTGTAATTTTCTCTCATTGTTTCAATGCTTGCTGCTTTCTTTGTACTAGTTCAAAGGCGATCTTACATATAGTATTGTGAGAGTCTACTCTGATGTATAGTTCTTCCCAATCACGTACTACTAACTTTTTTTTAACGACTCACATTAGACGGTACGAAGTTCATATTGATAGAGCAGAAAAAAATTACAAGATTACAACCCTGCCAGGTCGTAATCAGGAAAAAACGAAAAAGGAAAAAACAACCGCCCACACATCAACAACTCCAACACACAGGCCCAGAAGAAGGAGGGTAGCACCGGATCGGCCGCCGCTAAGCGTAACCGACCGCCGCTAGGCCAACAGAGGGACTACAGGAAGATTGCCCAAGACCCACCCTTACAACCGATACGAAGGCCCGCTCTATCCACATCTTTGGGGTTGAGGGAGAGAGGATGAGAGAGAAGAATGGAACCGCTCTTCCCCCTAGACCCTCCAATGTGGCCTACTTGTCGAAACTAGGGCGTCGACACAAGAGAAAGTGAATCTAGAGCGAGCCTAAATCAGAGTTTGGGAGGTTTTGGCAAGGTGCTACCTAGACGACGTCTCCAAGGAGAGAAACGACGGAGTACCGCTGCCGCCGTCCGTCAAGGTCTCAAAGAGAGCCAGGACTAAGCTTTCACCTGGCCGCCCGCTAGAGGGGAAGAGACGGCACGACAACGTCCTCAGGAGGGGGAGTGACACTCAAGCGACACCGTTATCGGCCCGGGCTAGGTTTTCACCCGCCATCTGTCGCCTGCCTATCTACCACAGCCGCCCAAAGCACCACTACGCTGGCAGCCCCCCGCGTGCCGCCATCGACCACGCCTCGCCATGCCGCACCCGACTCCGCCTCCGCCGGCCGCAAAACTCTACGCACCTCCACGGACGGGGCCGTCCCCCGCTGCCGACGCAGGTTTCCAAAGCCTCCGGCCGTGACTTTTCACCGGCGGCCGCAACTCGGCGGCGGTCTCCAGCACGTTGTGGCCATGGCGCGATGACATTCGACGACGCCCCCCGAATACATCGCAGCCACCAAAGATCGTTGTCGACGACATACCCTCCTCCACGAGGCGACAACGACATCGCGACGCCGACGCGGCAACGACCTCGCCGTCCACGCCGGGAAGCGTCGGCGGTGGTGATGTATCGGACCACGCGACGACGCCGCGCCGCCACCGCCGCAGCCCACGCCCGCACGTTGCCGCCGGGAGGGTAGGGTTGGACGTGTTCGCTGGCGGCACGCCCTCCTTGTTGCCGTGGGAGGAGCCCGAGGGGGACGACGAGCTGAAGAGGCGTCGGTGCCATCGGCGTCAACCTCCCCCGCCGTTGACTGCACTCCCTCCTACCGGATCCGGACTCCGCCGCCTCCGGCTACGCCTCCTCACGTGGCGCCGCCTCACGCCGCATCCGTGTCCCCGCCGAGTGGGTCCTAACCGCCGACCGCCGTCCTAGTTGCGCCCTCCTCCACTCCGCGCAGTTGCCCGCCGTCCTGGCCGCGGCCCGGCCAGGCCTGGCCTAGGGGTGGTCAGATCCGGGGACGACGGTGCTGGATCCGTCACCCTCCTCGCCGGCCATCCTCTCTAGCTCTGCCGACGCGCCTCTTCTCCTACGCCAGAGCCGATGCACCGCCGTGCCGTGAAGAGGTCCCGCCGCCATCATCCTAGCTCGCCGATCGGCTTCCCGATGATGAACTCCGGCGGCGGCGAGGCGAGGTGGGGAAAGGAGAGAAGAGGCGGCGGCGCCGGGAAGTCGCCCCCCTTGTCGCCTGCGTGTGGGCCACGCGGGGGTGCTAGGTACTACTAACTCCTTGGTATGTTGATTTCGTTTGTTTCATAGTGATTCGGTCGTCGTTTCAAGATAAATGTATTTTTCGTTAAAAACGGAAACGAAAAGTTGATTACATGAAAGATGCTCAAGCATACACACTTATGCATATATCTGCAAGCGTGTCTCCTTGAAGCATGCTCTTGTTAACCAATATTTGAACTATGACGGTTGAATCCAACTATCATGGTTGGTTCCCCCAAATAAACATCAAATTTGGCACAATGTTAAGATATCCTACATTCCTTTCTATGGTGCAATTTATGCTTGCGGTGCTGTGATGCGTGCTGCTTGTTTTTTAAGTTTTTGTAAAACTAAAACTTATAATCGTGCAGCTTCATTAGTTGCCTAAAAAGCCAAAGAATAATTAGATTTTGAATTTTAAAACTTAATTTCAAAGTTGATTCAAGATATTTTCAACGTAAATTTTTTTTAGAGTCGCTAAGAACATAAATATAAAAAGTTCTACATAAATATTATTATAGTCGTTGATAAGCCGTATGACTTATAATCGGTTTATGATTATAAAATGTGTTATCCAACTTTTGATGATTTGCTCGATTAATTTATATTTTTGAACTCCAATAATATTATCATTTGCAATATATATTAGTACAAAACCAGTTTGCCCCTGCTAAAATGTGTAAAGGATGTTGGACCCAATGTAATTATGAGAATCCAACGCAATGCCAAGCTACCTATGTGTTGTGTTATTCTCCGAAACATAAACAAAGGTCCTAACCAATTCTTCTCTTTTTACCATTTTTACACCCATAGACGCTAGTCCATCCGCCCTGCTCGTTCAATTCCAATCTAAAGGATCGTAACAAGGGGTTATATGAAGAACATCACCTAGACATGAAAAAAATCATTTATTTGAGAAAAAAAGCTTCTAAAGTACCATATAAAATAATAAATTTTACAAAACTATATATATATTTTGGTCAAACTATCACAAACTACAGATTTAACATTAAAATTATCATAAAACTATAGATTTATGTAAAATCAAACTGTTGTTCAATTATTATTTTATGATGAACAATTGGCTTGATAGATAATTGTTTTTGATATTTGGTTATTATTGACGAAATGATGTTGTGCTGATTGTGTGGTCCAGTCAGACCGAATGGCCTAGGCCGATCAGACCGACGTGTGTTGCACGGTCAGACCGGCGAGCCTGATGGTCTGACCGGCCGGCTTTGAGTCGGTTTCGGTTTCGGGTTGTTTATTTGGATACTCGTGTTTAATTTATGTTTATGACTTCTAGATACTATGCTTATGTAATACTGTTGTGTGTTAATGCTGAGTCAAGTCGGGAAAAAATTTATGTTCGAATATGGTTTCTTGTTTAATTCATGTGTATGTGTCTTACGCCTCGAGAGAGTGTTGTCGGTGATGAATCAGGAGTTAACTTGGAAGAAGATGACATTTAAACGATCAGGATATCATGCAGGATGCTTAGGCTAAAGAACAATACACGTGGTTGGTGAAGATTCTATGCGGCATACGATAGAGAGATTTTGTGCGTACGGGATGCAGAGTCAAATTTGGAAAGATTTCAAATTTGGTATGATTGGAGTTTTTAAAGTTCTTTTCTTATACGGGAAGGTTTCGAGGGTTAGGACTTATACAAGTTGAGTTAGTGACTTTAAGCTACCTACCCATGGGTATAATAAATAGAAGAGGGGTTAAGGCCTCTCGATATTGATTTTTTGTGAGAGTTGAGTTTAGACAAAATTTAAGGTTTCGAATATAGACGAATTTTGTGAGAGGAGTGTTATTGTTGTACTTTGTAAACACGAATAGAAGCAATAAAGTTCAATATACTTTTGAGAGATCTTCAATTTGTGTTTGCTCGGGTTCGACGGTCACACCGGCAAGTGCACAACGGTCGGACTGACAGTTATTCACCGGTCAGACCAACGACGCAACGGTTAGACCAACGGTTTCTTCAGCTAGGGTAGATAGTCAGGCCGATCGATCTACACCGGTCAGACCGATGGCAAAGGCGTGGTCAGATTGGTGCAAGATTTGTGGTCATATCGGTCTTCATTAAGGTTAGATGGTAACTTTTTAAATCACTAAAAGTTTGGTTTTTGTGATACAACCATTTACCCTCTCCTTTGGTTGGTTGTTTGATCCTACAATTTAAAGCCAGATATCACAATACTAAGATTTGATATTAAAGTTATCACAAAACTACAGAACTTTGTGATTCAATTGATCCTAAACATGTTGTGGTAGCTTGACACTGAATTTATAGTTTTGTGATACTTGGTTTTAAATATATAGTTTTGATAAATTTGATGCTAAATGATATAAAACCTTAAATCTATGTGATAGTTTGGTCAAAATATAGTTTTGTGAAATTTATTTTATAAAAAATAGAAAAGTAAAAACTTATTACAAAGGAAGTAAAAGAAACATATTAATAATATTTGATGTTGGAAGAACTTCGTCCTTCTAATGTCTCATAAACTTAACTATACTTTAGGAAAGTATAGTGTAAGTTATTTTACAACGTACTTGTTAAAAATATGATATCGTATTTTTCATTTGATTTCAGTCATTTTTTTCTTATGTACTTGTTGCGGCGCGCGGGAAGGGTGGCATCGGGTACGGCGACGCGTGCTCGGGCCCGACGTGGGCCCGACGTGGCACGGGGTGGCGTGGAGAAGGCGGAATCGGTGACGTGCACAACCGCGACGGCTGGCGGCTTGGGATGTCGGGCGTGAGGAAGGCAGCCCGACAGGTGGGGCCTACCTGTCGGTGGCCCATAAGCGAGAGGGAGGCCGGGCGGACTTCGCGCGGGCGAGCCGGCTCGGCTTGGGCTGAAAGGAAGGGAGGGACCGGCGGGCGAGCTGGGCCGTCGGCCCGGCTAGGAAAATGGACGGGAGCCGTACGGGCCGTACGGGTGAATAGGAAATCAGGAAAAAAGATTTTGGAACTTAATTTAATTGCAGATTTCTTATTTAATTGATTAAAAATAGTTTCAGTGCTATGAAAATTCCCATAAAAATTCTGTTAGTGTATTTTGACACATATAATTTAAGAAAAATCATACCATGTGATTTCCATTTATTATTTGCATTTTATAATTACTTATTGGCTCCAGATTAATTCCAAAAATTATGATTATTTCAGGGTAAATTGTTTAAACGGTTTGGGGGCAAAACTCGGGGTGCGACACAAGCCCTCCCTTTCTTTTCAGCATTGGGACTGCGGGTTAATTTTATAAACACTCAAGGAGTTTTCTGCAAAATAACCAGACGGACAAAAATTTTAAATAGAAACACTACATGCTTTATATATAGTTATATATACACACACACATATATATATATAACTTTGAAAGCAATGGTGTCTTCAACTTTGTGTATCACTGGACCTTGATTAAGAAATAATATCAGATAGACATTTAGTCTAAGTTAATTTAAGAAATAATATCAGATAGACATTTAGTCTAAGTTAGTTTAATTTCACCAAATTAAGTCAAAAATATAATGAAGATAGATATTGACTTATTGATACTTTAAACCGATTAGAAATTTGGTAAAAGTTTAAAATATTTACGACTTGGATATTATTAGTTAGAAAAGTATATTGATGAATATGATAAGTTGTATGTTGTCATCAACGACATGTGAACCCTTGCGTCTCCTTATAATTTACTTAACCCAGTTAACTACGGTCAAACATCATAGCCATGAAGGGTTACGCGGAGGCTACGCTAGCCGAAAACAAAAACTTTTCTACCGCGCAAACCAGGAACACTTGCAAGTAAGGGCCGATAGATTGTTACCGATTGGAGTATGCAGCGGAAATAGCCAATTAGACTATCGATCCGGTCCGTGGCCGGCCGATAATGTACCGATTCCCGCAAGCCGACACCGATTCCCTGGGGACACCCGATTCACCAATCACCGATTCGCGATGTAGCCGATCTCGTCGAGTCGTCTGACCGCGTTCTCGCGCCTCGCTCCGATGCGCTCGACCGCAGCCAATTCCACCACAGCCGATTCGTAGACGATCAACAACGCCGCAACGTAGCAGCGCCTCTACCGGTATCCACACGTCCGGGGACAACGCCGAACATCCGTGTGCTAGCACGCGATGCAAGGTTAGGGTTTGGCTCGAAAGTAGGGAGGGTTTCCGTGGAGATTGATCTCGCCGACTTGTTGCGCCAAATCAGATTGATTCGGTTCAATTCGATTCAACTGATGTACCGCATCTCTCCACCCCTCACCCCTTTATATAGAGTTGGCCTACTGGGACTGTCCCGATTAGGACTCTATTTTGAATCGGATCTCATCCGTGTCTCATAGAGTTGGTCGCCCATACGTCGTAAGCCCATAGAACTCTATCCGATCGGATCCCTATCCGATCGAGCCGTATCCGAGTCCAACTCGAATGCCTGTTCTTACCCCCTTAAGCGTGCGACCCTGTAGGTTCAGGTATACTTGGTTTCGGCTATAGTCTAACTTAGCCGATCGTCGGCTCGAGTCCAACTCAGCCGACCTGTCAATAGCGGCGCCTAGCAGCACATATTGACACCATAGTATACAACAATATAATATCGGCTCTAAACATGTAATGTGTACACAAATCCCTTTGCCTCATGATACCAATTAAGCTATAGGCAAGATGTGTGTCATCCCTTCAATAGCTTAACCATTCACTCGAACCGTATTGGATTATCTGTCTGTTGATTGACTCCTCAATCAACTTAGCATGGCCATGCATTTCCATAATCCATTACGTCGATGGGCCCAGAGATATCTCTCCAAAGGAGGGTCAAATTCTATCTTGATCACTCACATCCCACTCCATGTTTCATAGAAAACCCGAAAACTACCTTTATAACTACCCAGTTACGGAATAGCGTTTGGTAGTCCCAAAGTAGGCTACTACACATGTTGGAATCCATGGTGATCTCAGGTCTAAGGACTTTGTACCAACACTATCTGAGACCAACTAATGGCACATTAATTCCTGTAGTGTCTCATGGTGGGTCTATCCAACAATGTGTTCTCTAACACATATGTCCATGTTTATTGATTTGGTATCTCCATACCCATGATCTATGAGACATGATCATCAATCAATAAACATGCTGATCTTAAAATCATATTAGTTCCAATAATATGATATATGATCAGAGATCATTTAGAAATAGATTCATACATATAGAGTCTCATAAATAAATCACGTACTTATTGATCAATACAAGATGTCTATTTCATGAAACTGAATAACACTTTATTCATAAATACATAAACATTGACCATGATATCCAACATCTTCATGTTGCCTCTAGGGCATATCACTAACAAGCCAATGGGGCATGATGTAGCCACCTGTCTCTGATTTACCATAAATATGAGACTAAAATATAAAATTGCCAAAATCTACAGGATGTCATCTTCTTCCCGTCCTCACACTAAGGTGACAAAGCCGCCATGCCTTCGCCATCGACGATGTGAGGACGTCGGGAGGCATCCCGCCTCACAGCGCTTCTCCCTTGTTCGACGGCGGCGCGCTAGCTCACGCGTGCAGCGTGTGCTCGGTCGCCGCTCAGGGCAATGCACGGCGAGGCAGGAGGCGCGTGAGTCGAGCTCGCGTGCTGGAGGTAAGGAAAGCGAGGCAACAATGGAGCGAGAGGTTATACGGATCGAAAATTTTATAGATTTGGATTAAAAAACGATTTGTTGATCGAAAAGTTATAGATTTTTTAAGTAGTTAAGATAAGCTCTATCGTACGTATAACTAGTTTTTTTCTAAAATAACCAAAGGATCATGCGGGTTAATTTCGAAAAAACTCAAAGGGTTTTCTCGCAAAATAGACAGCAAAACAAAAGTTTGGGTGGAAACACTACTTGCTTTATAGATACTAGCAAAATACCCGTGCGTTGTAACGGAACGACGATGCGGGAAGGGAAGCAGGTGGAGGACGAAGGTCCAGGCGACGGCGCGGGAGCTCTGAGCGGCGACGGGAGGAGAGGCGCAGCGCGACGCGACGGATGGGCGTAAGAGAGGAACGCAGAGATCTTTTTTTATCAAAGCCAACTCTTTCTTTTCAACATTGGAGTGCAGTTAATTTTATAAATAGTCAAGGGGTTTCTGCAAAATAACCCTTTTTCTTCTTTAATTGAGTTTTTTAAAATAGGACGAACTGCGGGTTAATTTTGAAAAAAACTCAAGAGGTTTTCTGTAAAATAACCAAACAAAACAAAATTTAGGTGAAAACACTACTTGCTTTATAAATAAGTTATAAATTATAGATTATATATATGCATGTTTTTATCAATCCTGTTCCAAATAGATAATAAACTACTTTTAATCATAATTCGTATTAGAAAAATTAAGCTTTTAAAATTAATAGTATAATTAAAATGTAACGGTAGGTAATTTACAACGTAAAAACAATATTACTTTTATTAAAAAATGTGACACCATAAAAACAACTACACTATATTATTTTATATTTTTTATAAAAACTATATATTTTTGCACATTACATAAAGTAAAAAAACGAAAGTCAAGATTGTGAAGATGTATTATAGTCTACAATCAAAATATAAATATAAAAAACAAAAGAACATATCTAAGTAAAAAATCGTTTTTTACCCAAAAAAAATCGATATTACCGGCTGCCTCTGATGCTGTTAGTATATATCGATATTTTTTTTATCCTGAAAAAAAAAACAGCCTGGTTCCTTCCACTTCCACCTTGATGCGTCCTCCGGGTTAAACCTAAAAAAACGAGCCGATCCCCCTCCCTCTCCCTCCACACCGAATCAAATCCATCTCTTTTCTCCCTTCCTCCTCGCATCCCCTTCCCCTCTTCCCTCTTCGGCCGCTCGCTCCCCTCCGCGGCGCCGACCCGTCGAATCCCGCCATGCCGAAGGGCGCCAAGAAGCGCGCCAAGCTCAAGAAGAAGCAGCAGGGGGACCACCCCGCCGGCTCCGATGACGGCGGCAACAACAACAACAAAAACAACGCCGCCGAAAACGGCAGCAATAACCCCAGCCGCCGCGACGCCGCCAGCGACGGGAACCACCTATTGGCCCGACCAAACATTCCTCATGGTATGGATGACACCTACCCTTCCCTCCCCCTACCGCTTTAAGCCCCAGGTAGATCTGTCTCGGCACGCCGCTTTCGGCACCAGCGGGGAGAGGAATCGCCTTTTCCTCCCCTCTTGCGGCGAGGGTGGCATTCCCGTGCCCTTCGCTGGCTCTCCGGCCACCCCCACGTTCCCACCTCCTCTTTACGAGCTGTTCGCCTTTTTTTCTCTTTTTATTGCTTCTTTTCTTGCGTTATATTACGATGGATGCGTGTGTGCGTCTCTGAGATTGTGTTTGGTGGTGTGCGCAGTGGATGTGAGCGAGGACTCGATGGAGAGCTCCGAGGAGATGGTGACGCCGAGGGCCGCCGCGTCCGAGGCGGACGAGGAGGAGAGGAAGGCCGCCACGTCGGAGGTGCCCGTCGAGGTGGTCGAGGCCGGGGAGGAGGTCATGGTGGACGCCTTGCCGCCTGAAGCCGCCGCCGGTGTGCAGGAGCAACAGGGTAAGGCGGAGGGGAACGCGGAGGCGCTTGTGGTGGTGCAGGAACCGGAGGCGAAGCGCGAGGAGTTGGTGGCCAAGGTGCATCCGGTGCATGACCCGGAGCTGAAGGCCGAGGAGGTGCTGGTCGTCGAGGCGGCTGCGGCATCCGTGGTGCAGGAACCGGAGGTGAAACGTGATGACGTGGTTGTCATGGAGACGGCTGTGCCGCCTGTGGTGCATGAACTGGAGACGAAGAGCGGTGGTGTGGTGGTCAAGGATGTGGTGGAGGTGTCACGGTCTCTGGGTGCAGCTGATACTACAGAGGTATTACTGTTTGGGATTGCATGCTATGCCATCGGTCCCCAGGTTTTGAAATTGAGAGGTCTCATTTGGTTCATTATTTTTTCCCTTATGATTGCAGGTGGCACGGGGACCTGCAGTGGCTGTGGCTGCAGCAGGGCAGCGGGCAACATGGTGGAATTGCTGTGGGGTATTTGATGCGTTCTCTGGTTCAGAGAGATAGATTAAGGTGTGTATCACTATATCATGGTTTTTCGTTTTTGATGATGATGATGCTTTGTGGAAAGAAAATATCATTTATTTTCTTGACGAGTTCCTCAAATTTGCCACAAAACACTGGCTAACTTTTACTAGGATGGACCTTTGAAAACATGAGATAGATGCAGGCTAACTTTTACTAGTATGTACCTTTGAAAACATGAGATAGATGCATGTTACTAGTACTCCATCTGCATAGCTTAATATGTGGGATGATTACCATTACTATTAGATGTCATTGTGGAGGCTTAAAATAACAGACATTTTACTAAATTGTTTGTTTCTTTTAATTTTTTGCCCTTTGCTTATGCTCTAGACTATTTCAATATTTGTTAATATAAGCATGTGGCTTGAATTCTTTTGTAGGATTGAAGGTGGCACTATAGTTGAGTTTATGCTTTTTTGTTTTTCACCAGAAATATTCATGACTAATGTTATTAACAGCAAGATTATTCTGTATCTTCTAATTGCATTACTTTGCGCTTCTGTGTGCTTTGCTGCTTGTTTTTCAAATGTATCTTCTAATTGCATTACTTTGCGCTTCTGTGTGCTTTGCTGCTTGTTTTTCAAATGGCTACCGTACTTCTAACCTAGTCAGAGCAATGTCAGGACACCCTCTTTCCCTTGTTTCTAAAAAACTACCCAGATTAGTCTCCTGATGTGCCTGTAGACAGGAGCTGAAGGATGTTAATGACTGATGACTCAAGGTTTTGTAAGGCTTACCGGACCATATTAGAGGATACAGTTAGATAATCGTCAACTAATCTCCCAAAGCTGCATGCTATTTTAATCTTTCAATGCTTTTTTTACTAATTTGATTGCCAATAAATTTGTTGTTGTAAACGCTTCTGTAAATCCTTGGACTGTTTAAGGTTGCAATATCTAGCTGATCAAATAGAGTTTTATTAGTCTTTGCTTTTCCTAACCAAGAGGACAGTGAGCTCAAAACTAGAAAATGCCTTTTGAAATCGAATGCTCAGTGTCAATAAAGGTTACTGAAAAATATAGCTGTATGATTACGATCAATTTTGATATACCATGCGAACATAATTTCTAGTTTTGCATATTTGGACATGCTCGCTATATGTTAGTCATTTCGTTTGCAGAGAATCTATTAGTTGCTTAAGAAACTAGATACCTGGTATAGTTATTGAATCATTTCATTAGCAGCGTTTGTTCCAATGCGGATACACTAAGGAAAGGAAGGGTATACATTATGGTATAACACCGAAATATTGCTCACAATGGTAACACTGTAATTATGAGAAATTGAAAACACATGATTCATTTGATTTATCTGTTGTATATATGTTTTGCACATGGAAGATGATGCCCCAAGTTTACAGCTTACTGGAGAATAGTCATGCTATGCATATGAACATGATTGGAGTTTTACATGTTTTAATTTGTTTTCCCTGTTGATTTGGTTAAATCAAGTTTTAAATTCCAAAATAGCTGAATGATCTCTTTTAGAATTTTACACATAATTATGTTCAGTTGGCAATCCGACTTAGCATCCAAGAGACCAAAATATTGGTAGATGCTTCTTTAGACTTGGTGTAAATATTGCATAGTTTACTTTACCATTTTGCTACCAGCAATAGAGTGATATCTGCCACATGAAAGCACGTGGATGCACCTTATTTTGTAGTTTGTACTATTTCTCTGTTTTTTCCCGTCATCTTTAAAATGTTACCTTCTGTACCTAATAACAACTACTGCAGTACTTGTGGATAACATGGATAGCTATCATAGTTGGCCAATTTCATTTGAGATGCAATCCAGTTGTAATGTTTGGTATGCTTGAACGTGTGGATACCAAACTTCTCAAATTTGTGTTATGTCAACGTGGAATTGGATTACAATTGTATTAAAAAATGACAAATCGGAATATTTCTTCGGCTAAGATGATTTCTCTGCTTTGTTTGAGAAACTACTGATGGGATATACTGATGTTTATGCAAACCAATCAAAATATTTGCTATTGTGGTTTCATAGTAGTCATTTATTACTAAGAATAAAATGTACTTCTAATCTTCTATGGTCTTGAAAGTTCTCTTGTTTTCCCCACATGCCAGGTTGGAACTTGGAAGCCAAGAAGCCAATAGATGCGAAGTTGTTCAAAGCTGATGGTTAATTGTTTACTAGCCTGGTTAAATGCGCATATGAATAGTTGAATAATTTCGGATAACATCGAGCTGATGTTTCTCTGGCCCATGTTTCTACACCGTGCTGTGCAAAGTTACATGCCTTTGGTTGTGGTTAATATTCTTGAGTCGGATAGTACTCTGAAATCTACACCCTTGTCTATTATCATCTAGGTTCTGTTCTTGTAGCATAAGAGTTGAGTTGAGTCGTCAGTAAAGAAATTTTGTTCTTTCTGTTTCATACTTATCTTTTTTTTTTTTGGGGTGTCATCCGGTTTGCCCCCTTCTATGGTTCGGTCACCTTGAAAGGAGTAACGTTGAAACTATTGAGATGTTCCATTGTGTAGTCTTGCTCCGTGATAGCTCGCAGCATATCAGACGGCTTACTATGAAAAAGAAAATAATGAGACGTGTGGGTTACATTCATTGATTCTGCTCACGTCCCTGTCCGGTATGTGTCTTCGTGTCAAAATCCTGGCATCTATCGTGCCATTGTTTTCATGGCTTATGGTGCGTGCTATACGAATTTTAATCAGGATTTTAAATCTTTAGCTATAGCTGTTGTTATCTTCGACTACAACTCTTTAAGAAATGTTTAGCTATTTGCTCTGTAGCTTCATTTAGTCCTCATTTAGTCTGCTATAGCTGTCTGAGAAGATCAACGCTAAATCTTTTAATCTGTTATTTGAAACACTGATTTTTAATTAGTAAAACCGGACAATTTGTTCGTTGAACAAGGGGACCCTCCGGAATGACAGCGTCTCTGCAGCGGCTACCGCCTACCGGTGCAGGAAAGCTACAGCCTTGTCGGCTTGAACGTCACGTGCAAAAATGTATGTGACATGGATATATTAGTGACATGGTGATTTCTTATTCTATACGTGTATTTTTGTCTGAAACATGGTAGTAACATTTAATGAAATTAACGACGTTTCCTTGGAAATTCTGAAGCGCAAATTCGCGTGATACGTCTGCCCTGAGTCAGTCTGGTGGTCCTAATTTACTCGGGCCGTATTCTTTCATTCCTCCATCCCAGATTTTAGCGGGTCGTTTTAAGAAGTGACATGACACAGCGTGTGAACCAGAATATTTCGCTCTAATCATCCTTCGAGAGGCGTTTGTGGCCGTGCAAGCTTACTGGTCGCTGGACTGGATTGTTTGATTTGCAAGAGCAAGTGGCAACCATCCAACCATCAAAGCTCTAACAACCACGAGCTGTGTACTATACTTCGTACAGCGACATGGTCGATTCGTGTTCATGGCGACGATCCTGGTATCCAGCCTTTCGGTCACCCGGACGCCACTGAAAATTCTTATATATCATCGGAAAACGATAGCCGGCTAAGGCCTTCTCCAATGGTTATAGATAGTTGTTATCTCTAAGTAGTCTAAAAGACAACTTCTCTAATAGTTTAACTATTAGCACATGGCTCATAAGATAAATGACCCTACATATTATTCTCACATAGTTTTGTAGTTTGTGCAAGAGCCTATCTTTTGTACAAGAGATAGCTTTTATCTCTCCTCTATTAAAAATTATATAAGTTAGCTTATAGATAGCTTATAGATAGCTTATAGATAGTCATTGGAGAAGGCCTAAGTAGTAAAAAGACTGCATTAACTACGGTAATTTCCTTGCTGAGAACAAACCCTGCAACGTGCTTTTCGCCAGCGAGTGGTGTACGCTTGTATTTGGCCAAGTAATCACTCCGTGGAATTCAGAAGAAAAATACAGAGATCATGAGGTTTACCGGAGACAGGGATTCATTCTTGCAGTGTTACCATAGAGGTGAAAGGAGAAGAAGGATATTCTCAGGAGCGAACTCATAATGATTAGCTCACATTTCAAACTGGTGGCTGTGGCGTTTTGTGTCTCTCGCTGACTGGCTCGTGCTGCCCTTTATAAGAGCCACAGATTTTTCGCACAAGGAGGAAGCCACGGGAAAAAAGGAAGATACAAGTGTAAGGGAGGCGTTCAGGCATCCATGGACTCCTTGTATGACATCTCCTGCTTTGCTGCTGGTCTTGCAGGTATGGTATACTTCATCTCGATCTCTCCCAGTTCTTCCAATGTTCTTAGTGCAAAATGATTAGGAACAGAGGCTTGCTAATCTTCTGAACAATTGCCCGTCCTTTCTTTGTCATTGTAGGCAACATCTTTGCGCTTGCTCTCTTCCTGTCGCCAGTGTAAGCACACGCTTGGTTTGGTGTTTCTTGTTTCTTTGATTTGTAACCGAAGTTTGTAACTGAACGTTCCTTGTTTCAGGACGACGTTCAAGAGGATCCTGAAGGCCAAATCGACCGAGCAGTTCGATGGTCTCCCTTATCTGTTCTCGCTGCTGAACTGCCTCATCTGCCTGTGGTATGGGCTTCCTTGGGTCGCCGATGGCAGGCTGCTCGTCGCCACCGTCAACGGCACCGGAGCGGTGTTCCAGCTCGCCTACATTTGTCTCTTCATCTTCTACGCGGACAGCAGGAAGACGAGGGTAAAATTCTTCCCATCCACAGCTGTACATTTTCAGTTTCTGTTATTTGCATTTGCAAGAGATTTCTTTACTTTTTTTAACATGGATGATGGATTGTGTTTTCCAATACCTCCACAGATGAAGATCATAGGGCTCTTGGTGCTCGTAGTTTGCGGGTTTGCGCTAGTTTCACATGCGAGCGTGTTTTTCTTTGATCAGCCGCTTCGGCAGCAATTTGTTGGAGCTGTGAGCATGGCCTCGCTGATCTTCATGTTCGCTTCTCCGTTAGCTGTCATGGTACGTATGCCTCCCAATCAAGCTGAGCTCTTGATCAATATCTCCTCCTGTTCTTCGACACGATTTCAGCATGTTAATAGAACTGTGATCGCACTGACCTTGGCTGATCCATCCTTGTGACTTCAGGGAGTGGTGGTTCGGACAGAGTCTGTGGAGTTCATGCCGTTCTATCTGTCGCTCTCTACGTTCCTGATGAGCGCCTCTTTCGCATTATATGGGTTGCTGCTGCGGGACTTCTTCATTTATGTGAGCATCATCTAGTATCACTTTTAGATCACTTCATTTCTTGAATCGACATGCGTGTTAGTGAGGTTGACGGAGCTTGTACTGACAGCTTGACACATTTTTGTTTGCATTTTGATTCCCAGTTCCCTAACGGGCTTGGACTTATCCTGGGAGCGATGCAGTTGGCGCTCTACGCTTACTACAGCAGAAAATGGAGAGGACAGGATTCATCTGCACCGTTGCTGCTCGCCTGATCAAAACCGGATCGAATGATTGATCAATCAGCTGGTTTTGACATGGTTTGGATTCTTGAAAGAGTGGGCTTATGGTGATATTGAAGGAGATAAAAGTCTCATTTTCTCCCAGTTGGCGTGGCAAGTTTACTACAGTTTTGGCTCAGTCTTCACATGGTACTAGAAACTGTACTTCAAAGTTCAAACTGCGTTCTTCAAACATGTTGTCAAGTTTTGCATAGCAAGGGGGGCAAATGATGGAAAGTTTTTCTTTATTTGATTCCCTCCTTTGTGTGCAACACTATTTCAGCTATGCACATTGGGCCTCACTTATTATGGCACGTCCCATATCTTATACTACATTGCTATGATTATTTTGTTTTGTTGCTGTCTGTAAACTACAATATTCCTCCTGCCAAACTGTGTGAACAACAAATCAATGGTCATGTTTATGACATGTGGGAGTGGAACTACCGCCGTATGACGTGGTAAGTTCGAGATATTTGGTTCGTCCGCGAGGAAAGTGTACCACATGTTATTCATTGAACTTGAAATTTCACAAAAAAGGAGAGAAGAAGATCATTAACACCCAAAAAGTTCAAATCTCCTCGCACAAATCCAAAAAAAGAAAGTACAATTCAGCACCATTCTTGGACTGGATAGCTCAAAATTTCATCTCATTCCTAAAACAAACAGTGCTAAGACCCTTTTGTTTAGGTTTACAAGATCCGAAAAATCTAAGGCTAAACAAATATACAGTTTTTTCGTTTGGTTTTTTAAATATAAGTCATTCTTACACTGTTTAGCTCAAAGCTAAATTGAAAAAGTCTTTTGGCTTAGGTAAGATGAAACTCCACCATTAAACTTAGGACTTCAAATCCACCAACTTATAAAATATGTAAGCCAAAAAAACCAACTTAAAAGTCTAAACCTAAAAAGACCTAAATGTACCATAAGTTAGCTATGGTTGTTTTTATTTCTGACGATGAACCCTAGTTTTATCTTGAGCAAGTTGATAAACTGTGTAACTATTTTTTCATATCAATAAAGCTAACCGAAAGGCATTTCCCTTAAAAAAAGAAGTGTTAAATGTACCGGCCCGAGCATGACCAACAGATTTAAAAAAACTCATTTAGAGAATCTCTAAAAAGTTTAGAGAATGAAATCAAAAATTAATATGGCAGATTCTCAAAACTGAGTCTCTATTTTTAACTAACCGGGACCCATGAACCACCGCTAGGGTATTTTTTGGGTACAGACGGCGTAGGGCGCAGCTGCAGGCGACGACATCATTAACTGAACTGTTTTGTTGAGTCACACGACAAGTAGTGCAGGCGGTGGCATCATTGATCGAATCGTGCGGCGGCAAGCACTGTGCAAAGGGCAAGAAGAAGATGTTGTGCATCCGGTGCATACAATCGCAGATGCATGACTCACGATGCAAGCGGTGACAAGTGCAAGAAGATAGTTTCGCGGGGAAGGCAACGCTATGCGTCAGGGTAGGCAGGGAGCAGGCGGCGCAGGCGACGCAGGCAGCATGACACAGATTGATCTCTGTTTTTTTCGCCTGCAGGTGACTCTAAAATAATCCACACGGTGGCGAAAGCTATTTTAGAGAACGAAGACTATTCTCAGTTTTGAGCTACCATTTTAAAGATCTATATGAAATCTCTGTTGGAGCCTGTTTTTTAAAAAAAATTCTTTGTAATAAAATTAAAGATTCATTTAGAAACAATGCTCTTATAGATCAAATTAGGCACAAGCCCATCCGGAGAAACACGTTTCAGTCGGCCCGTGAAGTGGAATCCGTCCCGTTCCGTTGATCCGTTCTCGTCCTCGTCCTCGTGGCGTCCGGACCAACGGAGCGCAGATTAACCAACCATCGCTGTGTTCTTCCTCCTCCTCCTCCGCCCAATAAGCCGCTAATCTCGTCTCCGCCCTTAGAAGAGATCAGCCCCTCGCAGTGGATGCCTGGGCTACAATTTTGGTTGGTTTGGATGAAGTCTAAATCCCCCAGTTTTTAATCTGTGAGCCGCCTCCCTGCACTATATGTCTATTTCGTGCGGCTTTTGATTCCATTATGATTAATTAGGTCAGGATTTTAGATGTAAATTTGTATGCCATTGTGGATGATAGTGCTAGCTTTTGATTCCATTGTGATTAATTAGGCCAGGATTTTAGATGCAAATTTGTATGTCATTGCGGATGCTACTGCTGTATTGAAATGTAAGGGAGGGGGGGTTGATTCAACCGACCACTTGCGTGTCTTCGAATGAAGGGGGAAAAAACTAGAAACTACAGTCATTTCCAATCTATGCAATGTGTGTCCTACTTGTTATTTCTCTGATTGCTGAATGCAAATGTGATTTGGAGGGTGGGTGGATTGATCAGTTCGTGTGACACACAGATACTGGTACCTCAAGCTTGGTCTCTTTTACTATTATTTTCTTTATTATGCAGGTGACAGTGTGAAACTGACGATAGGATGTTGACATGTTGCTGTTTAGATGACACCAGATGAAACTGTACAATTCTAGACACAACTGTGATGCCTTTTTTTATCGATCTCCTTTTCTATTTGTGCGTGCATGTGTCAAACTATTGGCTAACACTAATGCTCCATGTTTAATATTCTCAAGGCCCTTATTACTTTAAAGAAAGGTACTAAACTCATCAAGTATAGCCGTAGAGGAAAACCCAAGATCCATGCGTTCAGACTTTCTAGCGTAAGCCATAAGCCCCAAGTATGTGCCAATCGCTTGATGTCGGTGATACCAAATTCGATAATTTTCCAATGACCTTTATGTGTTGCAGGATGAAACATCTTTAATTTGGTATTCTCACAAAAAGGAAAAGTTCCTCAGACTGTCCTCTTTCACTAAGATCATTCCTGGGCAGAGAACTGTAAGTCCTCCATATCCTTAAACAGCAACAGTTGCAAAAGAGCATAACTTCCATCAAGCTGGTACCTTGCTATCCTACTAATCAACTTTCACCAGGCTGTGTTTGGGAGGTTTTTACACCCTGAGAAGGATTATTTATCATTTTCCGTCATATTTAAAAACGGGCAACGCTCACTTGATCTGGTACGGTAAAGATAAAATTATGTAATTCACTCAACCTAAGTCCCAATCATTACCTTATGATAAATACTTATTTTTTTTTGATATAGGATAGGTTGAGTCTATGATAGCATGCACTGCAGAGGACATTCCTAGTATGAAGTTCTTTCTATTCTGCAGGTTTGCAAGGATCAAGCTGAAGTTGAAGTATGGTTTTCAGCACTTGAGGGGTTAATAAGTTCATTCCATTAAAATTCTTTGATTAACGAACACAAGGATAGAGTATCATTTTCTGAAGTGAGTTATGCTCGATCTTCCTACAGGAATCTCTATGCCTCTGTATGCAACTATATTCATGGTTCAATTTTGCTATACAAGTACCATTTTAGAAGGAAAAAATGAGTCAGGCATCGTAGATATGCATATAACGCACAAACACCATAATACCATAAGTTTTTTCGAGAAAAGAAATTTAGTCCAATTTATAATGAAAGTTCTAGGTTTATACAGAAAAAATAAAGGTTGGGGTTTACTAGCTTACAATAATGTACATGAAACAAAAGCACATAAACTTTAGGAGTGCAGACCCTCTAGACAAGATGGAGCATAAACTTTTCCAGGATGATGAGTCCAGGCTAAGACTGCCTCAGCTCCCTACCTTTTGTTTTGTTCTGAACAATTAACTCATCCACCAAAATTCTATGATTGTTACTGAAAAAAATCTGTACATACTAAAAGCATACATCATTAAAATGTTAGTATCCACTTTGATCAATCTAGTTTTTAGTTATGTGCTCTACTCTGCTCTGTAACATGTGGGAGCTAGGTATCCACTTTGAATCTTTTATCTATCTAGTTATTGGTTACCAACTCTTCTCCTCTTTCTATCAACTAACTCTGCTCCTCTTCGTATCAACTGGAGAATTATAAGCCCCTATATAATTAGGATGTATTGTAAATTCTGAGACAGCAAGTAATATTCTAATATAGTGTGCCTTCCTTCTTTTTCCCAGGAAGTAACTTATTATCAAGATCGCCGTTCCTATGATTCAACACTAGATATTGCTTCAAGTATTTCACGCAGTTTTAATTCAGCTGGTTACTGTGGAACCAATTCATTTAGTTTCAGAAAATCAGATGTGGGATTTGATCATCCAAATATGATAAGAACAAGTGCTGCAGACAGTAGCCGGGTTAGTATTTCTAGTGCCCTTAGTTCTTACAGTCAAGGTTCTGGAACAGATGACATAGAATCCCTTGGTGATGTTTATGTCTGGGGTGAAGTATGGACTGATGTGACCCCATCAGATGGGCACACAAGCTCTCCATGCTCAAAAGTAGATGTTTTGATTCCCAAACCTTTAGAATCAGATGTCGTGTTAGATGTTAATCAGATAGCATGTGGTTCGAGACATGTAGCTCTTACTACCAGGCAAGGAGAGGTGTTTACATGGGGTGAAGAATTTGGTGGGCGCCTAGGTCACGGAACTGATGCTGATATTAGTCGCCCCAAGCTTGTCAAGTCTTTATCACTAACCGTAGTTGATTTTGTTTCATGTGGGGAATTCCATACTTGTGCTGTGACTACTTCCGGTGATCTATTCAATTGGGGAGATGGTTCTTACAATGTCGGACTGCTTGGGTGTGGCACTGAAGCTAGCTACTGGCTTCCAAAGCAAGTCTCAGGGCCCTTAGAAGGTCTTCAAGTTCTATCTGTTGCATGTGGCTCATGGCATTCCGCTTTGACCACATCAAGTGGAAAACTTTACACATTCGGTGATGGAACATTTGGTGTACTTGGACATGGTGATCGTGAAACTTTAGCATACCCAAAAGAGGTAGAAGCCTTGAGTGGATTCAAAACGATCAAAGTTGCATGTGGAATTTGGCATTCTGCAGCAATTGTGGAGGTTACTAATCAGACAGGTGCAAATGTGCTCTCTAAGAAGTTATATACCTGGGGTGATGGAGATAAGAACCGCCTTGGCCATGGGGACAAAGAGGCTAGGTTAGTTCCTAAATGTGTTCAAGCGCTTTTAGAGTACAATTTTCATCAGCTGGCTTGTGGACATAATATGACTGTTGCCCTAGCTACATCTGGTCGTGTGTTTACCATGGGTAGTTCCAGCAATGGCCAGCTTGGAAATCCAAAATCTGATGGCAAGCAGCCTTGCTTAGTTCAAGATAGATTGGCTGGTGAGTTGGTTGAAGAGATTTCATCTGGAGCTTCTCATGTTACTGTTTTAACTTCAAGAAGTGAAGTATATACATGGGGGATGGGTGCCAATGGAAGACTTGGTCATGGTGATCTCAAGGACAGGAAGAAGCCATGTCTTGTTGAAGCACTTAAAGATCGGCATGTCAAGAGTATATCATGTGGTTCAAATTTCACAACATGTATTTGCATACATAAGTGGGTATCAGGTGCAGATCAATCTGTCTGCACGGGTTGCAGGCAAGCGTTTGGTTTCACTAGAAAGAGACACGATTGCTACAACTGTGGGCTGGTTCATTGTCATGCTTGCAGTTCAAGAAAAGTGTTGAAGGCTGCTTTAGCACCAACTCCAGGCAAGCCACATCGTGTGTGTGATTCATGCTTTTTAAAATTGAAAGCCACAGAGACCGGCAGCAACAATTCTAACAGAAGAAATGCTGTTACTCGTCGCTCTACTGATGGGAGAGAGAAGCTTGAGAGGCCAGAAATAAGGCCTTCCAGGACAACAGCACCAGCAGATTCGGTCAAGTATACGGAGGTAAAAGCTGCTAGAAATGATATGAGAGCATCCCAAATTTCTTCCTTGCTACAGTTCAAAGATCTTAGCTTCTCTGTTCTTCAACCCATGGCGATGTCACCAGCTCTAACTGTGTCATCTGCAATACCTGCACTCTCAACACCATCTCCATACACAAAGAAAACAAAATCACCTACATCTGCAATCCCGCAAGTCCTTAAAACTGATATAGATAACTTGCAGAAGTCTAACGAATTGCTGAATCAAGAAATGTTGAAGCTGCAATCTCAGGCAAGAATGAAACTGCTGTTTATTCTGTACGCTTGTTGCAGCTAGCTGTTCTGATAAACCATTGTGTTTTCAATAGGTTGATAGCTTAAGACAAAAGTGCGAGGCCCAACACGAGCAGCTTCAGATATCAGATAAGAAAACTAAAACAGTTGTCTCTATGGCCACAGAAGAATCTACTAGATGCAATACTGTGGTCGAGTTTGTTAAATTTCTTGATAACGAGGTATAGTAAAATCCTTTTGATAAGATTGCGGTTCAGATCTTGGATGTTATTAGGGTTTATTGATATTTTTGACATCATGGAATATATTTTCTTTTCTATTGAATTTATTTTCTTTAATAAATGGCTGTAGAAACAGAATAACCTCCGTGTATGGAGGAATGAATCTAAATGACTATTTCATGTCAATGGATACACCTAATCCTCCACTCTTCTGCAGCTCAATGGTATAGTGCATAAACTGCCCAGCGATGCAGCCGAAAGCTTGAAAGCCTTACAAAATCAGGTGCAGGCACTGTTGAGGGAGCAAAGAAGTCATCCTTCCGAGCTTCTAAATCCTACGGAACATGATGGTATTCAACTGTCTATTGGTGGAAATGCAATACATGATTTTTCCAATCATAAGTCAGGAAGTACAGGCTACCTGGTCATGTCACAAGACGCAACTTCTGCTAGTGGGTCTGCCATTTCCCTTACAAGTGAATCCCCTTCGAATCGTGTCATGGAACACCACGCAAAGGTTCATAACGATTTTGTACCCAAGCATGATACACATGGAGAAGTTCAATTAATTGAGCAGTTTGAACCTGGTGTATATATCACACTTATCCAGCTGAAGGATGGTAGCAAAGTATTCAAGCGGGTCCGGTTCAGGTGTATTTCCCTATCCATGCAGCAATCTAGATGTTAAACTGCTACTTCTTTCCATCTAAAATTTTCCTGTCTACTTAAACTTGTCGGACAGCAAGAGGAGATTTGCAGAGAATCAGGCTGAAGAATGGTGGCGGGAAAACCAAGAGCGGGTCTTCAAGAAGTACAGCCATCCCATTGTTCCTCAAACAACATCAGCAAACGCAGGATCTTCTAATGAGGAAGAACATCATTCATGATCTTTAAATGAGGTTTCTACGAATTGCAGAAGAAGGTCGAATTGGTGAGACACTGTACAGCGAGTCTTGACAGGAAATTTCAACTCTCTAATTGGTGATTGCTCGGAGAAAAATAGCTGCTTATGTAGAAAGTACCTCTTAGAGACTTATTTTTTTTGGAAAAATAGGAAAATTTTTATTTAGTGCCAAAGTTTAGTTTAGTTACAGACCATATCTAAAGCGAGTTGGGGTTTAGTAACTTTTTTCTAGGTGAGAAAATAGTATTGACTATCTCCGGTGGGGCTGTCACAGAAGAATGCCTCCCTAACAAGCATATAGTCAAACTGTATTTTGCCTTATTTGTTTTGACCAAAGGTTTTTGTCTAAAATGTGTAGTCTGGATATGTTATATGATATTACATGAGTATGTTTTTTTGCCGTACATACTCTATGAGTATTTCTAAGAGATGCTTTCATTATTTACACTTTTGTAATCTTTTTTAAATATATACCAAAAGAATTCGGTGACCGAACTGCATCTTGGTCAGAAATTTTGACCAGGGGCTCTTCGTTCGCTAAGGCCATTAATAAACCCTTTAAGAATGACCGAATTGGCTGATGCTATCACGAACATTAGGCTCAGATAGTCTGTACCTTAAGCCTCTTTTGTACTAACACGGAACGGCACAAGTCTAACGGGTCTCCTCGTTTACTTAAAAACCATTTAAAACCATTCAAACGGTTATAAAAAATTCTAAAACAATTTAACAACATTAATACAACATATCTATAAATCTGTTTTATAAAATCAAATCTTAGGTCCAGACATCTGAATTTATTTATTTTTCTCTTGTAACTCGAATTTTAACTTGTTTTTAGTGAACAAATAGATATCATAATACTCAACATCATCAATTTTATCATAATTTTTCATAACTATTTGTATTGAATTTGAAAGAAAAAGATTGTAACCTATTCAAAAATTTGAATTTCAAATTTTTGCATCTAAAATTGTTGAAAATGCTTTTCATAATTAGATATACTAAAATTTTCTATCTAAGACCCAGGTGAGTCCATTATAGCTAGTGCACTTATAAAAATTTGGGAACAATTTAAAATATTTTCCTTGCTAATCTAAAATAAAAATAAAAACATAGTGAGTGCTTGCATTTGCATAATGTATTGAGTGTGAATTGAGTCATTTATGTGTTTTTAGATTTTGATTGCATTGCACAATAGGTGACATGAGCATTAATTAAAATTTAAAGCAACTAATTAAATTTAAAAGGACCTATGTCAAATATTGAGAATCATTTCATAAAATCCTTACAACTTAAATATTACAACAAGACCAATATCAAAATCCAAAATTAATTTAGTCACTCATCTAAGGTATATCATGAGCATAAAAGTGTATAAATATTAATTCACATACATTAAAATTTTACCTTAATTATCACTTAATGCTTTTACTCACCTAACACAAATATATACATGTAAATATCTTATGAGATTATACAAGATAAAATGGAAATCAAGCCCAACGACATCATCTCAGGTCAAACATAACTTAAATACAATTTTTCAATCACCTAATTGCATTTTCATAGTAGGAACTTATATATAAAGTTAAGCTTGGTGAATTTCTAAAACTAATGGGTGCAAAATTAAATCATGCAAAAATTCACAAAAATACTGCCTAACATGTACAACTCACTGTAATTTTGGCTAAATTTTATCACATACTTTGGTACCTCAAATAAATCACTTAATGCAGCAAAATATGAAAATTTACAGATTTCATTTAACCCTCTTTGCTAATTCACCATAATTAAACCATAAATATTTTGGGCATGCCACCTTGTCTAACTTAAATACCAATACCCCCTCTACCACATGTGGGCTGACCACCTTGTTAATTACAGTTGAAATTGATGAGGAGGAGAAGTCAAAACCATATAGTGAAACTGCCCAAAAATTTCATTGATTTCTCCACCCTTCTCACTCCTCTCACCGCCAACGGGCCCCAAGGCGACGTCGGACCCACTTGCTAGTCTCACGGACACAATCACCTGGCCCTACCATGCAGAGCATGCGTGCCACCTGCACACCACGCGTGAGAGCGTCGGTTGAGCTCCATTTCCTCCCTCTCCACGTCAACATCCTCCATTTAGCCAAAACTGTCGTCTCACCCCCTTGTCCTGTTCCATGGGGACACTGAGAGGAATTGCCTTGGAGTTGTCGGGAACGGAGGCATCAACTCCGACACCGACAAGCTTTCCCATCATCGCAATTCGTCACCAGTGAGCCTCTCTTCCATTGAAGCTGTGTTCCTTGATTGCCTATCCATACTGTCTCTAACCCCACCGAGCCCAATGCATTTCGTGCAGCAGAGCACCCAGAACACGAGCCTCACCACCATCCTCTACTGTTGTGCTCTAAGCAACGCTGCTAAGACGATCGTCACGTTCCAGCCACCGTGGAGCATGACCGACCAAACCACCGCACCAACATCATCGCCGTGATCCCAGGAGCCCGCCGATCCAAGCAATCGAACCAAGGTGCCGTGGATCGCGAGATCAAGACCTTCTTCCTCAACTCCGGCCGCCACCTCCATTCGTCTTTCTTTCGCTCTCCGGTGAGCTTCAGCGTTATTCATTCCACCCATGCCCTCCTATGACATCACTTAACACTTTTTTAAAGGAAAAATTGGCACGTTCATGCCTTTCTCATTAGATAGAGATGGAAAAATACAGCCCACGAGCAAAGGGAAAGAAGAAACTTTACAAGGGGAAACTTTAGGGGTGTGCCTCAAGGGAAAGTAAAATCAAGGCGACATGAAGTCTCTCAGTCGTTTCGTTCCTGCTAGTGTCCATATGTTGGCCTCCTTTGCTCAGGAGAGAGGTCGTTGTCGTGTTGACATGCTCAAAAAGTCTCCTGTTTCTTTCTTTCCATATTTCCCAAACAACTAACAAGATAATAGATCTAAGGCCTTTTTGGACACGCCAGCCGTGTTTGCAATGATTTCCCACCAATGTTGTACCGTTCTTGCCTCAACCCATTGGTTTGGCCCTATTTGTGGATAACTCAGCCAATCCGCTACTAGGAGCCATATTTGCTTGGTAAATCTGCATTCCGCCACAAGGTGTAGGGCTGTCTCTCGTTCCTGACGACATAAAGGGCAAAGACCATTGTTGTCCCATCTCCTAGTCGCAAGTCTATCCGATGTCCAAACTCTATTCTGAATGACGAGCCATGCATGAAATTTGCATTTTCCTGGAGCCCAGACCTTCCAAATTAAGTTATTGTATATTGCACTTGTTGCTCCACAACACTATGCTTGGTATGCTGATGATGCTGTGTAGTTCCCATGGGCTGTGAACTTCCAGGTTATCTGATCTGCCTCGTCACTTTGTAGTTGAATCTTCCAAACCGCTTCCCAAAGGGCAACCAGCTGGCGACCAGGCTTACTGTTATATGGCTAGTTGATTGTAAGTCAAGGTCTTGCACGCAAGCATCATTTTCTTTTCCTTGCCTAAGGCATTTTTTTCTATTTTTGGATATAGCGAACACTAGAGGCATGGCATCCTTAGGCCTTCACCCTCCCTCTAGCCATCCAGAGTTCCAGAAGCTCACTTTGTTCCCATTGCCAATTTCTATTCTTGTTGCTGCATCAAAGAGGCTCTTGTCCACCTCATCGCATAGCATTTCCAAGCCTGCCCAAGGCTTGACTAGGTCCTTCCATTCCTGCCAAAGCCATCTCATTCGCAAAGCTCTTGTGAATTTCTCTAGGTCTAGGACTCCCAGCCCTCCCTGGCTGGTAGGGAGGCAAGTTATTTGCTAGTTAACTTTGCATTTCCCCCGGTAATGTCTCCAGTTACAGTCCACAGGAACCGCTGGCATTGTTTGTCAATTTGCTCTAGGGATTCTTTAGTAACCTTTAAAGTTGTCAGCAGGTAGATTGGCTACGCCGTGAGTACTGACTTAACTAGCGTTATTCTACCTGCTGCCCCCATATACTTTCTAGCCCAGTTTGATATCTTGCCTGCGATCTTGTCAAAGATCAACTGCATATCTGACTTTCGCATTCTTTCCAAGATCAAGGGGAGGCCTAAATATTTTATGGGGAAGCTTGCCCTCACCGCTGGCATGCCCTCTAGAATTTCATCTAGTTGCACCCCATTACATCTGATAGCTGCAACTTGGGACTTGTGCAAATTGGTAACAAGCCCTATGACCTCATTGAAACATTGGAGGATACTTGTAAAATCCGCCACGTCGTCTCTTTTTGGATTGATGAAGATAACTGCGTCGTCCGCATACATGGAGATTCGTAGCCGCGTTGTTTGGCCTTTTAACTTTGAGATTGCGCCTAATTCTGTTGCCTTCGATAGGATTTGCTGCAGTGGGTCGATGGCGAGTATAAAAAGCAGCGGGGACAATAGATCCCCTTGTCATAGGCCTCTCCCATGCTTAATTTTTTCTCCTGGCAAGCCATTAAGCAGAACTTGGGAGTCAGCAGTGGAGAAAATAGCTGCCATCCAGTCCAGCCATCACGGAGGGAAACCCCTCCTTTGAAGTAGGTCCAGGAGGTAGTCCCAGTGCACTGAGTCAAAGGCCTTCGTGATATTCAGCTTGAAAAGCAACATTAGTCTTCTTAAGCGGTGGTACCGCCTAGCCATGTTCCTGACAAAAAGGAAATTATCGTGGATGCTTCTATCTTGAATAAAAGCGCTTTGATTTATGGAGATTAGCCTGAGCATTAAAGGTCTTAGGCGCATCGCAAGCACCTTGGTTAGAATCTTCGCAATGCTGTGAATCAAACTGATTGGCCTGAAATCTGACACCCCCTCTGCCCCATCCTTTTTTGGGATCAGAACAATGTTCGCCGAATTGAGTAGGTTGAGATGCACGCTTCGAAGATTATGAATTGAGTTAGAAACCCTGACGATGTCATCCTTGATGATGTCCCAGCATGCTTTGAATTTCTTCCTCTGTAAAGGGCTCAGACAAGCTGTGCAGGTCGGCTGATTGGAAATTCATTGCCTCCCAATTTAGGTCTAAATTTCTTGGACCTGGATGTCCCATCATGGCAGCAAAGTGACTGTGGATTAGTGTTTCCTTTTCGTGGTGAGTGACGGCCCAACCACTATTGTTTCTTAGCCTTTGTATAGTGTTTTTTCTCCTCCGCCCATTAGCTTTTAGGTGAAAAAATTGGTGTTTACTTCCCCCTCCCTTATGTTAGTTATTCTGGAAGCTTGTCTCTTTCGCGCCCTCTCCACTGAGGCTAGCACAATCACCTTTGTCTTTAGGGCTCCTCTGAGCCTAGTTTCTTGAACAGTAAGGGGACATTGCTCTTGGGCAATTTCTAACCTTTGTATGACATTCAGAGCCATAAAGAATTTGATTTTAGCCTCTGCACAAAAGGCCCTCGCCCATTCCCTAAGGCTGATTGCCGTACGCTGGAGTTTATGATTTAGCCGGTGAAAAGGTTCAGTGTTGATGGACGGCTCACTCCAGGCTTCCTGAACCCTGTCCTTAAAGCCCGGTAGTTTTGCCCAGAAGTTTTCAAATCTAAAAACTTTTGGCCGACGTGGACCCTCTGAGTCTGAGAGGAGTAGTGGGTAGTGATTAGATGGACCTGTTGGTAGGGCATGAAGGGCATGGCTGGGTAGGTCAAGTCCCAAACTTCATTGTAGAAGTATCGATCCAGTTTGACCAAAGTTGCCCTTCGGCGCTCATTACTCCAGGTGAATCTCCTATTTTGCAGAGGGATCTCTCGAAGCTCGCATCTCCGGATGGTTGAGCGGAAGTGTCTCATGTTTGCCAAGTTTATGTTACCATTGTTCTTGTCTTGTGCGCGGTAGATCATGTTGAAATCGCTTAACAGCAACCAACCCACCCTTGGATCTGGCTTTAGAGATTTGATATGCAGAAGGAAAGTTCTCTTTAGGCGATGTCTTGTGGGCCCGTAGACTCCCGAGAGATGGAAGGTAGTTCCTGAAAGCAACACCGTCACTTGCGCCGTGATGGAGAAACGACCTATTGTAATGTCTTTGGATCTGCAGGACTCCACTATTCCAAAGGAGGGCTATGCCCCCTCTCGTACCCCTTGACAGTTTAAACACGAAATTGTCAAGCTTGTAGCCACCCAGGAAAAAAGCCAAGCTATCGTTAATTGGCTGTAACTTTGTTTCTTGAAAGCACACTAAGTTGCATTTTGTATCCCTCAATAATTCATGTATGACGTTACATTTTGCCGACGAGTTTAAGCCCCTAACATTCCAAGAAATGAAGTTTAGGTTCTCCATCATGATAAATCTATGAACGCCTCGTGAGGAAGAAGATCCTCTTGGGGGAAGAGAGGAGTGCGTTGGTTATATTGTCGAAGCCCAATGCAGCAGCCCGCAACCCTAAACGGGTCACTCCTTATGTTCTCAGAGGCTTGCGGTCCATTGGGCCAGGGGGCAAAAAGGGGGGGACAAACGGCCCTTCCACCGACCCACTTGGATAGATTCATCCTTCGGCCCAGGGTCTACCGGTCCATGGAGCCCTTCCAGTGTGGTGTGCAGCAGTAAGTGGATGGTACCACCGGCCCACGAAAAATCGCTCAGCGTCAACACTGTGGCAAATCTCCCAGGTGTTCGTCCCAGTGCCTTTGGAGCCCACGTTCTGCCCCGTTTTGCCCGGCCGCCTCGATGACGTTGCGGGATTGCCATGCCATCTCACATGACTTATTCTCCCTGCGCCCTGAGGCCGCCTGTGCAAGTGCCACACTTGCAAGATCAAAGCATAAGAAAACAGAACGCCGGCCCCGGTCGTCCTTCATCCCCACAACACATTGTAGCGAGCAAGCAAAAGAGGCACGAAGAAACGAAACAAACTTCAGCGAAGTTCGGCGGAGGGGCATAGCGGGTTCCAATGCAAGATTACAACGTCTTAAACAAAAGGGGATTATCAGCAATGGGACGGCGACGCGCAAGCCACCGTGCGCTCCCCTGTTTTTGGCCGAAGCCTAGGCAAGGGAGGGTCATGCCACTCCAGTAGGTCGAACAAAAGGCGAGATACATTTGTGGGGGGCGGACTTCCACACCAGCACCACCATTGAGCGAAATCATCAAGCAATAAAGTTACCAACCTCCTCGTCCGCTTCGGCCACCCCTTCTCCTACCAGGGACAGCAATGTGGTGTCAGTTGTCTGCTTTTCATCATCGTTGAGGCCGAATATCGCCGTCAGAGCGGCGATAGTTTGCGGCGGTGGCGGGCCACTGAACATGTTCATGTATTGTTGTATAACCTGCTCCACTAAAGTGGCATCATCGTCCTTCAGCATGCCCATTCGCTTTAGCAGCACACACTGACATTGTTGCATCGTCCGCCCAGAGCTCTGCTTTGCTATGCGCGTGCTGCGTCTGATTGGGAGCGCTCACTTACTCCTTGCTCCCCTGATCGCTTTGCCCGGGCGCATAGATGTTGTTGAGGCAGCCACAGGGGGTTGACATGGCGGGTGGGGTAGAATCGACCACGCCAGCACTGCAAAGGGCACCGCAATCCGGCTATCGGGTGCCGCTTGGCCGCCCTCTTGCTCTTTCATGGTTTGGTTGCGCCATGCGGGGTGGGAGCGAAACGAGGCTATCATTAGCCTTGGCACGTCAGGCGTTGGCTCGACGACATCAGCTATGTCCGCCCCCAGAATCGGTGACTCGTAGGCGGGCGGCATCGGCGCAGCAGTGTTCGCCCCCGGATTGGGCGGCTCGTAGACGGTCAGCGTCGGCGTAGTGCTCACGACCTCGCTCATGACCTCCACCTACTGACATGTGATGGCTTCGGTCGGCGGCGTGGTTGGCCGGAGAACTGAAGTGATGCGACCGAAGACACGCTTTGCTGGAATGGGATCCCAGGCCACCGGGTTTTCTTTCCAGGGCAGCGGGGCATACCAAGATTCAATCCCCCTTCCCGTAGTCGGCTCCTCTGAGAACACCTTGTTTAGGACAAGCTCTAGCCATTGCGGGTTGTCCTCCGGCGGCGGCGTCTGAGACACGAAAGAGGAGGTGTGTAAGGCGTGAAGTAAACGAAAGTTGCATACCTTATCGTGGTCTGCCTCAAGATTTAGGGCTGGCAGATTGGCCGCGCCATGAGCATCACGATGCCTTCCCCTATTGCTGCGGCCACAGCCTCCTTTCTCCCAACGACGCGGCGAGCGCGTGCGCTCCCGGCGGAAGACGACGCCATTCACCCTGTTTTGTTCACGATCGTGGCCGTAGTCACGCTTGTCTTCGTTGCCCTTGTCGTCGCGGTCCCAGCGTCCTATGCCACGCCTCGGGTGGTTATTACCGGATCCGCCTCGCCTTCCCTGGCCGCCATGACCGTGGCGGGGACGTTCCCCCCGTTCGTCTTCATCATCCTCAGTGTCCGCGCCACCATTTGTGTCTCTAGAGCGTGCCGCCCATGCCGAGCGGCCGCGGCGCGGCCTGTGGACGTCGCGGCCATGGCGTCGGCCATGGTCACGTCCCTCGTCATCGTCGGAGGCTTGGTCGTGGTCCCCCCGTTGGTCTTCTTCTCGCTGCCTGCCTCCCAAGCATTCATGAACCATGCGCGGTGGCGGGGGATGGTGTGGGAACTCGTCGAAGACTTGTCTAGGCACATGGTCACCGTCTAGTACTCCGAGATGCGAAGGCGACAATCGACGTATGGCTGGCAGGAACCTCTACTGGTCCTCAAAGTCGATCGTTGCGGCGGAGAAGTCTTGGATTTCCTCAAGGTGGAAAAGAACGGGATGCCGAACACCCCTTTGCCACTTCTCCAGCACTACTTCCGCCATGAACAAAGCTCCGCCTTCGTTCCCCTCAGCCTGGGTGGTGAAGTTGAGCCACACCCTCTTCGGAATCGAGCTGGGATTTGCTATCCAAGCCCACAAGTCTATCGTCCTTGTGCTGCTGGATTCGACGGGATGCATCATGTCCGTGTCGATTCTCTCCAGCATACACGTCGGGTGCCCACGATGCATGGGCACGCTGTCCAGGCACAACTTGATGCGGAAGAGGAGGGCGACACCAAGTGCACTGTGCAAAGTTCTCCACTGAACAAAGATCTCAATCCCTCGGCGTTTGATGAAGCCTCTAGCCAAAGCCTCTTCGCAATGGCGGCGGTGTTGGAAATTCACAAGAAAGGCTTACGGATGGTGGAGGGAGACGTCCACCTCGTCGTGGTTGAGGCGGAATTCTTCGCGGAACAAGCGCTCGACATCGCTTGGCTGCGTCGACAGCGGTGCACGCGCGGCCCAGGAGACCAGGGCCATCTCTCCCTATTCCTTGAGCTCTCCATCAATGGCGAAGGACATTGGGATGAAAAATGAAGTCTTCCTCCGACCTTGTAGCTGGGTCCCCTAGGTGTGACATTGCTCAATGCCACTCAGGCCTTGGTCGCCGGCTATCGGGTTGCTGGACGGGCTGAGGCAGGGTGCTTTGCCGCCGGCTTTCTGGCTGTTGGGAGTGCTAGGGCAGGGACAAAGCTGGCGGAGGCTCTGCGCTTCGCACTACAGGCAGTCGCTCCTGTGGCTCCCGCCTTAAAGGCACACGACGTCGGTAGTGGCGCGCACGATGTCCGTAGTGGCGACAGCTCAGGCAGCACACCGGGTCGCGATAGTGAGCTACTAAGTGTTCTTTTGGCGAGGTAGTTGTAGCATCTTCCCTATGTCTGGTCTCGAAACTTGGCGATTGCGAGCTGGCGTTGCGCCGCGCTGCACTCGTCTGGTCCCCTTGAGGTACGCCAGCGATGGGCACTTGAATGCGGCGAGCGTACTTCACCCCCCATTGCTTCGCGTCTCCTCTCACGCTTCGCCTGCACACGGATCCAGCCGGGATCCTTCCCATCCTCATCGAGTTGATGCCTAGGCCGATTAGCTTCATTGGTGGCCTCATTTCTTCGCGGCGGAGTTACTGTCGGCATTGGGCGGTAGGTGTGCCGGACGGCCCTGCTTGAAGGCGCGGAGGGAGCTGGTAGGAGCTTGAAATTTGAAATCCCGCGCGGCAGGATCCGCACCACCTCAGTGTATGAAGGGTGCCGTCCTAAAACCGCCCGATCTGAGGCGAGAGGCCCGACATCAGGGTGGTGAGCTCTGGGGAGAGCCGCTCTGGTGGCTTGCAGAAAGGGCCCTCTCGGAGGCCCATGAGTCACACGCTGGAGCAGGGAAGGCGGCAACGCAGCAGCAGAAGGGTGAGCGATGGGGAGCGTCGGGGGTCACTGGAGAGGGCGCGAGCTCTGGTGGAGGCGGCTGCCGTACAACGCCGGTGGTATTGCCAGGGTGGGGGAGGAGCGTCATAGGGAACTTACCGTTGGAACCTGCATCTCTAACATCACTTAACATCTCGTGCATCCTTTCGTAGCAAGTCCAAGCCGGGTACAAGTAGTCGCCATCATCTTGGAGTGGAGCGCTGCAGTCTTCAACCACGCTTCGCCAACCCTTGCCGGCTGCTCGGTGAGTCTCCTGAAAGCCCATAGATGTCGCCTAGCGGGGGGAGGGGTGAATAGACGTTCCTAAAATCACTTCAAATTCACAGCGGTTAAATTCAACAAGGACCGAAACTTCCTGGCAAGAACCCCGAAACTTCTGGCAGCTCAGGTTGACCAGAATTTTTGATGTTCTAGCACTTTGAGGTTCAGATCTTGATTCTCAAGGAACTTCAAGACTTGCCTATGTGTAGGAGACAAAGTGAATCAAGCAGGACATATAAAAACACAACAGAAGGCACATATCATACACAAGGGAGACAAGAGATTTTTTTCCCAAAGTTTAGATTACAAGAATCGTACTCTCCATTGAGAAACTTGGTAGAGCAGGGTCTTGATTAACCCCTTGCCTCACCAAGCAAAACCCTAGGAAGAAGTCTTCGGTTTTCAATCCAACATCCCTAGGTCCTTCACTAAGATTCAAGTGACCACAAAAATTCCTAAGTTGAACCCCTAGTGAATACCACGAATGAGGATAGCTCAACCAAGACAACCTCCGAAGGCTCAGCTCGGATTTCCACTTAACTTACCTCGTTTCCTTGCAGAGGTGAGAAAAACCTTTACAAACTTGCCCGGGTCAATCAACAAATCGAAGGAAGCTCGCAGGCGACGTCTAACCATCTAGGAGGTCACCCTCTAAGAGAAATAAGTAGCAAACAATAACCCGACAAGAATCACCAAGTACTCAAGTCATCCTAGTCCTCTCAACATCATCAATTCTCACTAACACCCTCAATTCTCACTCAATTTCACTTGAAAGGCTCAAGAACAAGGTGGATGAGGCAAGAACACCATGGGAGAAGCTAGGAGACAGAAAAAAGAAAGTGGAATTGCCAAAAGTGAGTTGTGGGGGATGTGGAAAATATATAGGTTCGTGCTGACTTTATGTAGCAGTTACTCATATTTTTGAACTGCAAGGGTGCCAGGAAGTTCTGGGCCAATATGACAGGAACTTCTGGCCAACACTTAGGAAAAAAAGGCTAAGATGAGGTGCCAGGAAGTTCCGTGCAGGGTGCTAGGAACTTCCGGCCAACACTTAGGAAAATTTGACTGGAGAAGGCACCAGGAAGTTTTGGGAAGAGTTCAAGGAACTTCCGGCCGACACTTGTTGTCTTGCCCGAGCCTTTTCAAATTTTGTGCTAGAAAATTCTCTCTTCTATGGATTTTGACTTTAAGCACTTAGATCATTTCAGGCAACCATTTGAAACCCCTCTTGATAGTACATCTTTCCTAAACTCGAGTAAAATGCAAAAGAAATTTTAAATAAAGCTTTGAGTCCTCTCGCCGTTTTGCATTTGTTGTTGGGGGTCTCCTTTGTACACACTTTGCACACCTAAGCCTTTTGGGACTAATTACCTGCACTTATCTCAATAAATATATTAGTCCCTTAATCGTTTGTCATTAATCAACAAAACCCACTTAGAAGGTTAGATGCACTTTCATCTCCTAGTGATCAAAGAAACCCCATGCATGCACCACATTGTATAGATCCGGCCTCTAAAGTGACATGAAACATCACCCCGAGCCTAGCCGCCGCTCACGCCGCTGTCGCCATTGAATCCAGCCATCACTGCTCACAAGAAGACCAATAGGTTTGCACGAGAGGGTATATTTTATCTTTTGGTTGCTTCATGCGAGATGCCGCCGTTGTCGGTGAGAAGCTCGCTGCTGCGCCACTGCACTGCTTCCCAGTCACCGTCTTGCTGACATGTGGGGCCAACTAATTAGCATGCTAAGGACCTTGCTTAGAGACAAGTTTAAAACATCAATGATCTATTAGTAAAACTATTCTCAATGACATGTGGGACCAATGACCTATTAGTAATAACCTAAATCTTTGAGCACTCTTTATGACAATGGTTTAAACACGTGCAGGAACCGCGAGATCTATTCCCTAAAACCCTAGGGGCCTTTTTGCATATTGGTCATTCACTGAACAGTGAACCCCATATATTTAAAATCCGGATATATAGAAGAAAATAGCTAAAACATTATCCATCCAACTAAAAATTATGCAAAGTTTAGAAATTCATAGAAAATTCATTTTAACTTCAAATGGGATGAACCAAAAATTTGTAGATTCAACAAAATGTGAACTTCAATTTAGTAAAATAAAATTTGACACTTTTTATACCAGAAACAACAGTAAAAAATGTATGGAAAAATAATTACCACAAATATAGTCCAACTTCTAAAATCCATAGGAATTTCATCCTAACTCAAAATAAAGTGAACCAAGTGCTGCTAGTTTGAGAAAAAAATGTACTATTCCCCACTGTAAAGTTAACTTTAACAAAATCACATATTAAAAATATTTTACAACACTACCTAAATAAATAATATCATACATTAGTACCAACTTTGGAAATTCATCGCTCACAATTAAAAAGAGATAAAACAGAAATTATTTTATCTAAATTTATCTTAGGTCAGTACCTACCCACTGTGCATATTTTAGAGCATTTTGGATTTTTTCATATCTTAGTATTTATTTGCATATTGTGTTAATTGTATAGATAATTTCGTTGATGGTGAAGGAGTGATTTAGGTGCTGCCAAGTTGTTTAAGAACTTGACACCTTTGCCTGTTCCTTTGATCACATTGAAACCCATGCTTTGGGTAATTAAAATTTATTGTTTGCAAAATTGCACGCGTATTTGTTAATACCGATATTTGAAACTTGGTAAATGGTAGCTACAACCTATTTGTTGCATGATCCACCTTGAAATATTGTAACCCCTCTATTTTTAACCATAGGTTGGGTTGGAGTATTTTATAAATGCTCAATTGGGTTTATATATGTTTATATTAATGTCATTTGCTTAGCCATGCTTAGAAACATGCAAATAATCATTCCTATCATTTTATAAATAAAATTTTGGGAACTTATTTATTTCTGGACAAAAGGGAAAATGTTAATTATTTTTGAACTAAAATGGTGATAAAATGGTTTTAGACTTGGGCGCCAAGTGGTGTGCATATGGAGATAATTGCACACCGATAGAGGGAGTGTTCGCCTGATTCAATTAAGGACTGAATTTTGTGTCACTGTTAACCATACATCAACCTTAGCTAATTAAGTTATTTAATGTCTAGCTTTGCATTTGGTAGGCCGAAAAAGTACGAATTAGTCTTAGCAATGATATAGAGAAGCTATCAATTTGCCCGCTAAGGGTAGTCTATGGCATCTAAGTATGTCCAATACAACGATATAGTGCCTCATGGGGAAACAAATGTGTTTGCCTCCATGGCATTAGGTTTAAGGCTTGGGCCTATCACCTAATGGCTCTAGGTCATTCCTGCGGTGGATTAACGCTTGCTGTGCTGGTGCAAGGCTAGTTATTAAGTAATGTAAAGGCTATGTTATGACCTCCAGACCACATTCAACGTACAGAATGTGGTGGTGCTTCGCGAGTATAAAACAAACTAGAGTGTTCATATCACATGGATAAAGCTAATCGATTAGCCGTGCTCATGGTGAAGAGCGACTTGGTGAAGTGTCATGAGTATAAACTTGTGGTTTAAATGTGTTTATGAAAATGGGGTTTGAAAATGATGGTTTATGGTGATTTATGTTAATTATGATGATGGATTTATGCCTTAATGATGAGAAGGGCAGCAAGGGTATATACTTATGTTCATGCTTTAAAATTTCTTTATAAATTCATTTTGCTAAAATATTATGAAACAAAACTTACTCTTATGCTAAAATGAGCTACAAATAGCCTTCCTTGTTATATAAGCCATATGTTAGGATTGATTTTGCTTGCGAGTACATTAATTCGATTAAGGTAATAACACTTGTTGTATATGTCTACTTTTGTTTTGTAGGTAATAGATTTTGTTTAGATTGAGTGTTTGGGATCGTTGCTTGTTCTAAGATGGGTCTACCCTTAGTCGGTTTGCTTGTGGATTGGGTAGCGAACTTTCCACGAATCTCTAATTATTTGGTTGGTCGGCCTATGTATAATTAAAGTAGTTGCAATCTGAATTTTAATTGTTGTACATGCCTTATTCTTGTTTATCATTGCTTTAAATGAAAGTGTGAGACTAGTACTTATCCTAGAAACAAGTCTAACACAAGTATGAGTTTTGAGCATTTGAGATGGTCAATGAGTTAGCATTTGACTCAAGTCTCATGGGATATGTAATACATCTGGTCACCGCCTTCGTGTGGTTTGACGAGTATATCTCAGGCTAAAGTTGACTGACACGCCCTCTCGTCGAATATCTTCTTTGCTCTCTACTCAATGCTTTGGGTTTTATATTGTGTTTGCTATTTGGCTTGTCAGGACAATGATGAGATTAGATGGTTACTGTTTTATTTGGGTTTTAGTAAGACCCATCCGACTAAATATTTTGTGCCATCATTTCATTTAGCATATATAATATATAATCCGGATGTTCCCACAAATATATAAAGGGAATGTCCCTCTCAAAAAATTAGAAACTACTCCCCAAGTTCTAATTCATACACATAGGGAGGAGACTGCCCCTGAGTCTCCAAGCTGACAGGTCACAGCCTTGTGAGGACAACCCCAATCTGGACACTCTTGACCTCCTCCCTCTCCATGGTCGCGGTGACGAGCTCGGTGTACATGGAGAAGAGCTCGTCGATGATCTCCGTTCCGAAGTGGTGGCTAAGCATGGACTCCTGGATGGCCCTCACCGCCATCGACACTGTCCTACCATCCTTCCTCGTGTCACCGCTGCCGCTCAGGTTCGTCTTGTACGCCCTCACGTACCCCATCCTGAACGACCCCTCCCGCCTCACCTCCTCCTCGATCTCCCCTATCGACGGCGCGTAGAACGGCACATCATACGCATCTACCTTGCTCTGCTCCACCACCCCCTGCACGGCGTATGGACACACACGGCATCATGTCATGCATACTGATACTACGCGCGTCATGCACGACCAAAGATGCTATGTGAAAACTTGTGGCTCACCTGCGACACCAGCGCCACGAAGGACTCAGAGAGGAGATCCCATAGCAGGGTCGTGTTCCTGTCTGCGTGGTGCTCATCCTCTCTACCGAGCATGGAGATGACCATCCGACCACCGAGGACGACCTCGACGGCGCGTGACCTGAGGAATAGGCTGAAGTCTCTCTGGAACTGCCTCGAGTATGCCGCCGCCACGACAGGAGGGCTCGTGCTCGATATGAACATCTTCCCCTTGTTCACGGGTCCGTTCGTCTCATCAAAAAGACCAAGAGGAACCTGAGAAATGTGCATTGACATGACACGATCTTTGACAAGGGCCACAAATCAATTGAACATATTGTACTTACGTTCACTCATAGAAAAAATGTTTTTTTTCAACATCATGATTTTATTTTTTCAGGCGGACTATAAAACCACTGTTTGCAAAAATAAGGTAACATAATCCGCTTGCGAAAATCGGTTTTCACAGATGCGCTCTTAAGATGTCCATTCGCAAAAACGTTATGCCTCAACAACCAGCCTCCATTGGCTATGTCCTCCAGCCACCTCTTCACTTCACTCCCTCACCTCACCCTCCACCCACCTCTCCCTCTTCACTCCCTCACCCTTACCTCACCCTCCACCATCCGGCTAGAGGAGAGAAGGGTGGTCGCGGCGGCGGAGGCGGCACTTCCCTCCCTTCCTCCCTCTCTCCCAAAGCCGGCCGGAGGAGGGAAGCGATGGTAGTGGCGGCCACCACAGACGACGACGGAGGCGGCGCTCCCCTCCCTCCCTCCTAGATTCGATCAAAGGAGGGGAGGAGTGATGGTGGCGGCAGCCACCGCAGGCGGCGGTGAAGGCGACTCTTCCCTTCCCTCCACTCTCTTTGTCCCAGATGTGGCCTAAGGAGGGGAGCAACGGCGGCGACGGCCACCGTAGGCAGCGATGGAGGCGGTGCTCCCCTCCCTCCCAGTCTTGACCAGAGGAGGAAAGGAGTGACGGTGGCGGTAGCCACTACAGGCGGCGATGGATGTGGCGCTCCCGTCCCCTCCCTTCTTTCCTCCTAGATCCGGCCAGAGGAGGGGACTGTGGCGGAGGCCACCGCAGGTGCGTGGCGGTGGAGACGACGCTCCCCTTCCTCCCTCTCCTCCCAGATCCGACCGAAGGGGAGTGGGTAGTGACGGAGGCCGGTGGCAACGGCTCCCCTCCCCTCCCTTCCCTTCCTCCAGATCTCCCCTCTCCCTCTCAGATCCAACCAAAGGGAGGAGGTCGGCGATGAGTAGGAGGTGGATTTTTTTTGTTTGCCAAGAATGTTTTCACAGGCGGGTGGCTGTAGCCCTACGAAGATGGGGAGGCCGTCTACGAAAATCATTTGATCGTGTATAAAAATAGTGTATTTTCGTAGATCTTGAAGTGCATGCAGGGTGGATGGCTGTCTGGAAAAATCTGTTTTGGCCGTTTGTAAAAATCTGTTTTCTAGCAGTGATCGTACGGGTACGATGCAGTATGGCATACCTGAGAGAGCCAATGCAGGCTGGAGAAGGAGCAGACCAAGTGCACGCTCCTGCTGGGGAACAACCTCCCGTAGAAGGACCCGGGGACGCCGAACATGAACACCATCGGGTCGACGCCGGCCTTGAGCTTGCCGGTGAACTCGGGCAGGCGGGAGAAGACAGTGTTGAAGTCGTTGGTGGAGAGATCGTTGAGGAGCACCAAGAACTCTGGCGGTGGCGAGCCGCGGCACACCTCGGCGACGCTCCTGACGATCTCCTCCACCATGCCGAGAGCGTTCGTCCCCGACGAGCAGCCGAGGTCGGTCAGGGTGAACCTCTCCGGCATGAGCGACGCGTACACGTCCCTCGCGGACTCGATCACGAGGCTCTTCACGGTGTCTATGCTCTTCTTCTGCAGGAACAACGGGTGCCCGTGCATGCATGTCGGCGCTAATTAACCTTTTCAAGGATTAATCAAGGGCGTACGCATTATGCGTAGATACGATACCGATGGTGACGAGCCGATGTGAAGTGCTGACCTGGAGCGTGGAGTTCTTGGCGTAACTGATCTCGCCGAGACCTTCCTTCATGTGGAGGACGGCCTGCACATTCATAGCAGGCGCCGGGTCGTCGGAGCAATCGAGCGAAGAAGACATCGCCGGCAGTTTGCTGATCAATAATTCACGCGCAATACTATGCTATATAATGTTGCGCATTGGATCGATCAATCTTGGACTGATTTCAATATGAAAAAAAAGGGATATAGTTATTTGTGCTACACACTGCTATACAACCACTCGTTCATTTCTTAATGCCGGCCGGAAGCCTGCTAGGAGTACAGGTTAGTTTATGAATTGCAACAGAAGCTACGGTGAAATGGTCATCTCGTATGTCCATGTTTAAACTTAAAGTAATTTTATTATCTTTGAAAAATTATTGAGAAGTAATTAAAAATATTTTTAGTATAAAATTTTTTATATAAAACTTAGAACCTTCAGATACTAATATATTAAGGTATTAAAATTTTTAGTTTAAACTATATACTTTGTTAAATACCATAAAATTTATCATGAACTTAATAGCGCAGCTGCAACGTACTTTTTGCTTTTATTAACATGCGAGTCATTTCCATCTTATAATATTAATTCACGCCAAAGTCAGAATTGCTACGAGCTGGTATTAGTTATTACTCCTATTTGCGTTAGACCGTGAACATTTTCGGAGGCAAACAAGATTTACCTTCAAAATTTCTAATACACACTGCACAGTACTTCAAAGTGATCGATCTGATTTCTGATTTCTGCTCCAGGTTGGACCAATTAAGGCCCCATTTGACACAGTTTTAGCTTTTAACTTCAACTTATCTAAAGCTGGAGTTGTGCCAAACGGTATATATTCTTTATTTTTTCGAGCGGAGCTAACAGAGCCGCTCCACAAATTTGTACTACAAGGATGGAGCTGGGTTTTTGCTGCTCTCAGCTCCACTCCAACAACCCAGAAGACCCACTACCTTTTAATTTTTTTAACATATATACACAAAAATGCTACTGAACTGTCCCAAACTCACCTCCTCCCTCCCTCCCTCTCTCCCTCCTGAAACCTCACGGGCGGCGGCGGGCACACAAGGGGCGGCCCGACGGTGGCGCTCCGACGGAGGGCCGCGGCGCACGACGCCGACGGGCGGCGCGAGCAGGATGGGCCGCACGGCGGCGATGCGCGGCGGCGGCGGCGCCGCACGGCAGCAAGCAGCACGGGGACAACGCACAGGCGACGGCAGGGCCGACAACGGCGCTTAGACGGGGATGGGTGGGCAGTGCACGCCGACGGTGGGTGGCGTGCGCGCGGGCGGCATATGGCCGACGGCGTGCATTGGGACGGGATTGGGGATTTTTTTCAATTTCAGATCCAGAGCTGAAAGCTAGCCAAACACTTTTCAACGGGTCTCCAACTCTCACAGGAGTTAGCTTTCACTGGAGTTGAAGTTTGAAGCTAAGAGTTAGAGTTTGGAGCCCTACCAAACGGGGCCTAAATCCTGCACTCTGCTCTGGCATCTGCACAGTACTGTGTGTTGAGGTGATATATTTTTTTGACCGAAAGTGTTGAGGTGTTATAGGCAACACAGGCAATCAGAATAAGAATAAGGACAACCATAATGTAGAAAAAAAGCAGATAATAAGTAATTAATGTTGGCTTCCTACCCGGTAACATGCATAAGTATTTCGAAGGGAAGAAAATAATTCCCTGAAAAAAACCAAATGATCTATAGATGAATCTCGACACTGTAGAAAAAAATTTCTAAGGACTAGACAAGCTGTTTTTTTATGGGATGAGAGGAGTGCACGTTTTACTCCTAACTAAATATGTGGCTTCCTTTGATTTGTCTTATTGTGACCTTGGTATCTCAGCGGTTTGATACCTAGCTTCAACTATCCCTCGATAGAAAACTTAGACACAAGCTGTGATGGAGCATGCCTGACAATCACTACAGATTTTGTTTACTGTTAAGCATGTTATTGATCGAATAATTTTAGGGAGATGCTCACTGCATCTGCTACACGAATAATACAAGATGTCACCAAGATTGAACACTAAAATATTTAGTAAGTTCGCCGGTGGTGGTGCTCTCTATATGTACGAGATTCTTCTATGGCCGGCTGGTCAGGTGCCCTCAAACTTACAAGAAATATATCATACTGTTGTATTATGTTTTTTATTATAGCCCGATCATATTGTCGTCTTATTTGAGGCGCTACCTAGTTGCTCCTTTTCTAATTCTAATTCAATTATAGGTCTGATCATAAGGCTAACTACTAGCTACTTTATCTGTCTTAAAATATATAACTTTTCAGCTATATATTTGGACAATATATCTTGAGACAAGACAGGAAATATAACTCAAGTCCATGTTACCTAGCCAATACAGTAGCTAGCTACTACAGCTTACTAATTCTTTCTAGGTCCACAACTATCTACCTTTTATGCCAAAGAAGTCCCACAAAATATTGTATCTGTTTTTTTAACGCAAATTTTCTCTGCATAGGTCTAGATTGCTTTATCGCATGTGTATGTGCCAGGGTTTTTGAAACCTCATGTTTTTTCATGGTAATCTCATGGTTTCCGTGATAATTGCACGATTACCAGGATAACATCGCATAGTGGTAACCCTCCCCAAAATGATATGTGCTTAAGATGTGTCCTGCGCTGTATCCCCGAGCTTCCATGTTTCTATAAAATACACCCTAAAACACTTATATACAACTCTAAATTCCAAAACCGACAGCGACGCTTCCTCTAGGCTGGCATAGGGGACATCATGGGCGGGAAGTGCAAGGTCAACTGGACAAGTACGTGCATGCCAACCAGACAGGGAGGCCTCGGTGTACTGAACTTGGAAAAATTCACAAGAGCCTTACACCTGTGTTGGCTGTGGTACGAATGGAAAGAGCCGACTAAGCCTTGGGTGGGTCTCGGCATGCCTTGTGATGAAACTGATAAGACCCTATTCGCGGCGGCAACAAAATTATCAAACCCCATTCATGGCGGCATGCCTTGTAATGAAACGGCCCTGCACCTCGTTGCAGAGTGTCGATACTCCAGGAGGATTTGGACCACTGCAGCCGGCTGGGTGGGCAACAAGCACCTCCAACCTATACATTGGGAGGCCACCCAGTCGGTCCAAGAATGGTAGGAAAGACTGGCCAACATAGCAGGAGTTCCTAAGAAGGGGTTGCGCACCCTCATTCTCCTCGTCATTTGGGAAATTTGGAAGGGGAGGAATCAGCGGATCTTTGAACACAAGGAATCCACTATGGCACACCTGATAGCCCGAATCAAGGAAGAGGCTAGGATATGGATGTTAGCCAGTGCTAGGCATTTGCACGAGCTGTTGCTGCCCCTTGTATAGTGTTCTTTTTTTGCTGCTCTCCTTTTTCTTTTCCGCCCCTAGAGGTTGTAACCATAAAAATGCCCCCTTAACCCAAAACCACTACAAATATTTTCTTCACCAAGACACAATTACTAGTACTCCCTCCATTTCATATTATAAGTTATTTTGATTTTTTTAAGTTTGACCAAATTCATAAAAAATATAGCAATATTTCTAATACAAAATAAATATATTATCAAAATATATTAGTCTTACGTTTAATGAAACTAAATAGGTGTTGTAGATGTTACTAATTTTTCTACAAACTACATCAAATCTAAAAAAAGTTTGACTAGAAAAAATAAAATGACTTATATTATGAAACTAAGGGAGTGCTTGTTTGTGCTACATGCATATCTTCCGTACCTATCGTTGATGCGAAAATACGGTGAACTGGGAGTTCTGCTTAGCTCCAGTGTAGGTCCAAAAGCTTCGGGTTGAAAGACGTGTCAGTTGGTTTGATCCTACAACCAACCAGATAGACAATGGTAAACGCTAGAAAATGATAGTCGATCAGTCGATAGGCTGATGTCGTATCGTGATGACCTAGCCGATACAAACAAGTCGAATCGACTTTAAGGTAGAACATACTACTCACAAACTAGATTTAAGTTAGATATAATCGTAAACAATATTTCTTTAACAAAATAAATCCCATAGGTCGAACCGAATCGATGCAGCATAAGATTGGTAGTATTGAAAATTGATATATAATTATATGACCTAAAGAACTAGCCAATGGATAGATATTGTAGATTAGACCCAAAACATTCACGATCGACTACAGATGTAAATAACATGCAATTACTAATTTAATCCTTTTCTTAGCTGCAAACAATTACGATAGATCGGACCTAACCAAGACAGTATTAATTGCTTATAACCAAGATCAGACAAATTAATAATTATATGGACCTATATCATAGCCGATGAAATAGTTTAGGTATTTTTAGATAACATATCAGCTATAACTCTGATTCAACCTTAATGAAATCTACTAAAAAGGTTATAACCTCAACAGATCGGACCTAACCGAGATAGTGTGAGACTAATAACAAGCTTAATAGATTTAAAACTTACATAAGATGATAGATATAACAAGTTAAGCAAAGAAAGCATGTAACTTAAAGCAAAACAGTTATACCAGGTAAGATCGGCTGAAACCCTGATACTACCCTTATTAGCAACCCAAGAACATGTTAGTTTTTACAACTTAAATCACGACTTAGTAGGTCAAACTCAATTGATACAACCTAAGTATAAAAGAAAGAATAAGGTCTAAACAAGTCTTTTGTTGGTTTTTAGGGTGGTAGATACAACAAACAATCTATGAATCAGCCGATACGAGTAAAAAGTACTAACAACTTAGATTAGTTAATGTATATGATAACTTAGCACTTGTATTGATCGGAATAGAGTATCGAACTTAACCGATGAAAGCCCTAGCCCGCTGATACAAGCAACTATAGATGGAACTCACCTCTTGCTGAAAATCGAACCTAACCAATGCAGCCCAACTCGAAACAAGAACTCGTCAAGATGAAAACCTAGAAAACTAGGGTGATGATGCGCTGAATATGTGTATTGAACTGTTGTTGTTTTTACAAGATCCTGGGTACACATATTTATACCCATGAGCATAAACTAGTCCATATTGGACACGACACAATCTTTTCTAAAGATAAAAAAAATTACAAGCCCAAACTGAACTTTAATAAGTCTTTTCTAAAATTACGAAAGAAAAATAATTAATCATGCCTAATTAATTGATAACTCTTCATGTCGCTTTATTTCCAAATCCAATCCCTTTTTGGCCATATTTTTAGTCTCTTCAACCGAATCCGACAGAACCCAAACTTGTAGCACTTATTGGCAACTGCCAAAACTGCTACACACCCGCTGATATGCCCTCAGCCGACGCAATTATCTATTTTTGGCAACTGAAATCACGCCGTCAATTCCGCTTCGCACTTCTTCCTTATTTAACGGAATATGCCAAATTTTATCGTTAACACCTACTCTAACCGAGTATTTGTAATTGAGATAAGCCCACATTTGGTTCCTTAACTATAGTCTTATTGTAATTTTGGTCCGTCAACTCCAATGAACTGTCCTGTCTTCAACGGCTAGTTAAATCATCCTTGCCACTTTTCATCCCTCTATAAGCTATTTTTCTCTTCTCTCGTTAAAGCCACATCATCTCAATTATTTTTAGCCCTTGGATGATTGATCAATGGTTCAAATTATTTCTATCCTTTTTCTTCTTATGAAGTTATATCACCTTAGTTTTACTTTTAGATGATTAATCTGTATTATCTTTTTTCTTTTCTCATTGAGTCATATCACCTTAGTTTTGTTATAGACCACATCATCTTAATTGTTTATAGTTTTTTAATAGTCGATCAAAGATGAAAATTATATAAAGTTATGTTATTTAGCTATCTTACATGTTATTTCTATTATTATTATTATAAAACTTTCATGGCAACGCATGGGGTTTCATCTAGTTACTCTACATCTTCATCATTCACCATTCTTCTCTCCACAACTCTCGTGGTGACAACACCACCCTACTGCCTTTGCCGCCTCTAGTATATCTTCAACCTGTAGTATCGATGAACTCCTCCATGCCACCTCTGCCACCTTGGTCTACCTTTAGACGGTATCCTGCGCGTTGCTACAGGATATAGCTATATACATATAAAATAATGAAATGGTTGGCTCCTTTAGCCGTCTTGCAATTACCATTCAACCGTATAATTCCCTACAGACCAATAGACAAAACATGAAAAATTCCATTGCACAGAAAATAAATTTTCTTCAAAACATGTGAGAGCAAGCCAACTAACCTGTTAATGGCATCCCTAACAGGGAAACTCCGGCTGGCTGACCACGGCATGAACCTCGCTGGTACACAGTAATCAAATGTTTGGAGACAAGGAAATCAACTGAAGCATGCCAATACAAACAATCTATTCTCAGGAATGCATGACTGTGAAGTCAATTGAAGATTGAAGGCAAAATATGAAGTCTGGCGACTGGTTTGAGTTTATATGGTGCGCTTGAGGTGAAGTAAATATATACATGTTTAAATGACATGAATAATTTCAGAAGAAAATTAATGGAAAGAAAACAGTTACATAATGGAGAGAACGCCACTACACAAATGCCTTTTCCCAAACGGCCAGAACACTTTTTCCTAGGTGGGTAGACCAGTTGCCTAGAGGTGTCTATAAAAATCAAAATTTTCTTTGGCGGACACCACAATTGTATGAAAAAGAATTTTTGCAAGGGGTACATTAGGACACCTGATTGCAAAAATATTTTTGGGGAAAAAATAAAAAATCCAGAAAAACAGTCCAAAAACCCTACCTCGATCCGACCTAAAATCCATCACCACCACCAACCGCAGGCGCCACCGTGGACATATGTTGTTGTCATCGACCTCCTCGACTCTGCATTCGTCGTTGCCAACCTCTCCACTACCGCCGATCCGGCGCCTTTCAAGCAAGGTCGCGACCGTTGACTCTGCAGCTAACGAGGCCCATGGCCGTCAGATCTGCTGTCGGAGAGGAGGCAGGAGATATAGAGAGCCAAATCCGTCACCCCGACCTCCCCGGTGGCGGATCCAACCCTCCTGAGGCCACCGCCAGATTCGCAACTCCTCCCACCACCGTCGATGTGCCGCTGCCTTCCAAGGGTCGCGGCATCCGGATCCGCTGCTGGAGAGGAGATGGGAGAGGCAGAGAGCCGGATCTATTGTCCCCCACCTCCTCGACGGCGGATTCGACCATTCTGAGGTCACCACCTGATCCGCAGCTCCTCCACCCGTCGTTGTCAATGTGTCATTGCCTTCTGATGGTCACAGCTGCCAGATCCGTTGATGGAGAGGAGGGAGAGACGGAGAACCGGATCTGCCATCCCCAGCCTCCTCGATGACAGATCCGACCCTCCCGAGGCCACCATGCCAAATCAACGAGGGAGGCCGGTCGGGCCAGTCACAAGGTTGAAGGAGAGTAGTGCTGGCCAGATGGGCCGAGCCTTCCTGTGCTGGCTCGGGCACGCGAGCACTATAGCTCGGCCCGACACGGCATGACACGGGAAGGTGTGGGCCATGCCAGCATGGCCCGGTGGGGCGTGTCATGCATGGGCCACCGCCCGATCCCGTGGGCCGGCACGGCACGGCACGACTCCTGTGTGTGCTGGCCCGGGCACGGCACGACCCACTGGCCGACACGACACGCGCGTGATGGGGGGACAATAAGGCAGTGACGTCGGCGGGGGAAGAGCGGACAGATGTCCACGGCCGTCCAACGGCTAGCGTCCGACCCAAATATAGGCCGCCACGTGGCTAACGACTAGTTTTTTCAAATTAGCCAATGCAGCTCGAAAAAATTCAAAAAAATCCAAAAAAATCCCAAAAATGTGAAATTTCATCCTATAAATAGGGCACCCACCCCAGCATTCCTCCTCACCCCAAACTTTTTATCTTGTGCTCTCTAATAGCTCGATTTTTTGATTTTGACAAAATTTGCTCAAATTTTGTCAAAAATCAAAAATAGTTTTTGAGTTGAAAATAGTGCAAAGCAGAGGTGTGAAGAGAAGGTGGTAAGAAAGTATGTATGTGATATATTCATGTGTATATATTATTTGTATTTTTATGTTACGTAAATAAATAATCTAACATTTGTTTATGTTGTTTGAACATTTCAGAATGGATCCGAACTATCTGTCACCATCGTTCACGTTGGGTGATTTTGACCCTACATGTCTGGGTCATTCCCAGCTGGTGATTACGATGCCACTCGATCGACTCCAACACCACCAGTTGTGGAGGAGGTACCAGTTCAGGCGCCGGCGGGTTCAAAAGGATCCGACACTATGAGCGGGAGTTCATCGATGAACACTGGCTCGAAGAGATCGAGAACTTTCGGTGTTTGACAACATTTCGATGAGGTGGTTGTGTCCAGCCCCGTCGGAAGGTAGGTAACAATAGTGCATTGTACAATATGTAGAAGTAAATTATCTGCAAAATCATCTGATGGAACAGGACACTTGAAGCGGCATGCTGAGGCTGGTGCGAGGAAGCGAGGAATCCAACTACACCAGTAGCAACTTCTTCTAAATCCTGATGGTACTGTACGTAGTTGGGAGTACGATCCCATGGTAGCTCGTGAATCTCTTGTCCGATTAATCACTAGACAAGATTTACCTTTGAACTTTGGTGAGAGTCCTACTTTTGAAAATTACATTCAAATTTCGCATAATCCTAGGTTTAAAACTGTAAGTAGGTAAATCACAACCTTGATTTAAAAAATGTCTATGACAAGGGTTGTGAATCACTTAAGAAATTATTTACTACATGCACCTTTTCTGTTAGTGTCACCTCGGACATTTGGAGTAGTCGAGCTAAGAAGGATTACCTTAGTGTAGTTGTTCGTTTTATTGATGATGATTGGCAGATGCAAAAAATAGTTCTAGGCCTTAGGTTAATTGATGTTTCACACACTCGTGAAAATATAGTGGAGAGAATTAGGGAGGTTATTAATGAGTTTAACCTTGCTGATAAAATCTTTGTTGTCATCTTAGATAATGCATCTGCTAATTCTAGGGCCATGGAAATTTTGCAGCCAGTATTTTGTGTTTATGCTGAGTCTTCTCTTCTGCATCAACGTTGTGCATATCATATAATTAATTTAATTGTTAAGTCTGAGTTAAAAAAGTGAATGCTCATATCGATGCCGTTCGCAAGCAATCACGTGGTTAAGTGCTTCAAACCCACGGATTGCTGTATGAAAGAGGTTTGTCATGCATCTGGTAAGAAAGCACGTAAGTTTTTAACCGATGTGAAACATCGGTGGAATGCAACTTATTTGATGTTGAAGGTTGTTTTACCTTATCAGGAATTACTAATTGTTTTCCTTCAGTCTCGTAATGGCCCAAGAAACAGTGACGGTGGGCCAATACTGACTGAGCAAACCTGGCATGTTGTTTAAAGGTTTTACCAATTTTTTGAAACCTTTTATGACTGTACTCTTCTTTTATCTCAAGTTTATTATCCAACTGCTACTATAATTTTGCATAGTATTCTTGAAATTGTAACTTTGTGTTAACGCCAAAATTTGGTAAGCCCTGAAGTCTCCATCGGCTAAGTGTTCATATCGGCTCAAACCAGAATCGGCTGAAAGTTTTGCGTCAGCCGATGGAGGATCAATATCTTCAGCAGTCGGATTCTGATTCGATTTGGTTTGGAAAGATCTTATCCAGAAGGCACCGAGTTCAAGAAGGATACGGCTTGTATCTATTAATTAGGATAAGTTTGTTAACTTTCTATTTTATTTTTAGAAAAGTGTGTTAGTATCCGGTAAGGATTCAGTTTGTTTCCTTTTATCTTTAGGAAAGTTTAAATTGTAATCTGTTAGGATCTCTGTTAGCTTGCAGGTATAAATATGTAAGCCCGGAGTCCATGTAAATAATTCCTCATGATCAATACAATTTGGCGCATCGCCACCTTTTACCTTTTCCACTTTGTTCATAATCTGACGAGACTTGTCACCCGACGCGGGGCTGCATCGGCTTCGATCTCCGGCGAAGGGGTAAGTCCAAGGCCCCGCCGGCCCAGGTATATCATATCTATCTTTAGTTTCATTACCGTTCATAGATACATCGGCTTAGTTAGGACTTTCTCGGTTAGGTTCGATATTTCTATCAAGTCGATGTTTCTATAAACGTAATGTCTCTTTAGGTAGATTTGTTATAACCATCACGTTAGATAGATCTATCGGCTCCTCGAGTATTAGATTATCATATACAATCTCGTGTTGTATCAGTTAGGTCCGACCTACTAGATTGCTATCAATAATCTAAGTCTTATTACGCCGATAGGTTCATGCTGATGTTTGACCGGAGGGTTAGCCGATCTTATCATATGTCTCTGTTAATCTAGTCCTAGTATCTCAATTTAGCTCTATCGGTTGATTCTCATTTTAGGGTCTCTGCCGATACCGGCTAAACTGTTTACTAGATTAGATTAGTTTACACATCTACCACCCTGAAAATCAGTCATGGGCTTGATTGTCTAGATATTGTGTTTCTTCTCATACTTAGTGCTACATCAATTTAGTATGACCTACTAAGTCATGATTAGAATTGTAGTCTCTAGCCTGCTTGATGGCTACCAATAAGGGTTTTTTCGGGGTTTCAGCCGACGAGTTATCTGGACGTCGGCATCGGCAAGAATCACACAATCGGTTGTCAACAGATCGACTATTTTGATTATCGGCCTATCGACCGATATGATTTATGCTCTGTTGTTTTGCATATCTTGTCAGTGGCAGGACCAAACTGACTGGCACGCCTGTGATTCAATGATTTTAGGACCTGCACTGGAGCTAAGCAGATCTCCAAGGCCAGCGTGTGCTCTAACGTCAACACATCTTTTGGCACCTCAGCGGCGGTACGGATTTTGCGTTAACACTTTTTGGCATGCCCGGTAGGACAGTGTGTTCGACCACAAATTGTTTTACACGGCTCGTGGGACCCACAATTGCAACAAGATGTCTGATGAAGAAGTCAAGGGCGAGGAAGAACAATCTCTCAAGCCAATGAATGAAGACAGGGAACAATCTACCGAGTCGATGGACGACAAGGCACTTCAAGAGATGGTTGATGAAGTCGTTCATCGCGCTGTGTTCGATCAATCTGGAGTTTTGATAAGTACATTATGTGGTTTGATCGAGGAAATTGTTCCTAGGATGATTGATGAGCGATTTCAACATCATCGGCAACAACAATATTGACTCGAGGGACAAGTTGATCAAGATCAATATGAAGAGCCATATCAGCAATATCGGCCAGAGGAAACTCAAAGGTATCTGTCCAAAGAGGATTGGGCCAATATGATTGCAAAGGTAATGGAGGAGCAGTTTGGAATTAAACGCAAAGATTAAAATTTTCGTGTATCGGCTGTCATATCCTGAGTGGTTTGATAGGGTTCCACTTCCAAGATGGTACGAGGTTCCAGATTTCTCTATGTTTTTAGGGCAGGATGGTGTCTCTACAATGGAACATATTTGTCGATTCTTAGCTCAATGTGGGGGAGGCATCGGTTGAAGAAGCTCTGAAAGTTAGATTTTTTCCGTTATCTTTAACTAGATCGGCTTTCACTTGATTTTTGTCATTGCCACCAAATTCTATAGGAGGTTGGGCCGATCTTGAGAAGCAATTTCACTTATACTTCTTTCTTGGAGTTAGCGAGTTGACACTTGCATTTGATATCGCTTAAACAAAAAAAGGAGAATCGGCTAGGGAATACATTCAAAGGTTTCGTAATGTTCACAACCGATGTTATAGCTTGAGTCTAAGTGATGAGCAGCTAGCAGATCTTGCATTCCAAGGATTGTTGGCATTTATCAAAGATATATTTTTCTTTCATGAGTTCGGCAGCCTGGCTCATCTACTACAGAATATATCGGCTTATGAGAGCCGATGTCAAGAAGAAGAAAAGAACCAGTTTTGGACGATCAAGGCAAGGATAATTTTAAAGCATGACTTCTCATACTCCAAAACTGGGGCGCATGTGTTAACGCCAAAATTTGGTAAGCCTTGGAGTCTCCATCGGCTAAGTGTTCATATCGGCTCAAAGCAAATTGGCTGAGAGTTCTGCGTCAGCCGATGAAGGATCAATATCTTCAGCAGTCGGATTCTGATTAGATTCGGTTTGGAAAGATCTTATCCAGAAGGCATCGAGTTCAAGAAGGATACGGTTTGTATCTATTAATTAGGATAAGTTTGTTAACTTTCTATTTTGTCTTTAGGAAAGTGTGTTAGTATCCGGTAAGGATTCACTTTGTTTCCTTTTATATTTAGAAAAGTTTGAATTGTAATCTGTTAGGATCTTTGTTAGCCTGCGGGTATAAATATGTAAGCCCAGGGTCCATGTAAATCAATCCTCACGATCAATACAATTCGGCGCATTGCCACCTTTTACCTTTTCCAGATTGTTCATCATCTGGCGAGACTTGGCACCCGACGCGGGGCTGCATCGGCTTTGATCTCCGGCGAAGGGGCAAGTCCAAGGTCCCATCGGCCCAGGTATATCATATCTATCTTTAGTTTCATTACCGTTCATAGATACGTCGGCTTAGTTAGGACTTTCTCGGTTAGGTCCGATATTCTGATCAAGTCGATGTTTCTGTAAACGTAATGTCGCTTTAGGTAGATTTGTTATAACCATCACGTTAGACAGATCTATCAGCTCCTCGAGTATTAGATTATCATATACAATCTCATGTTGTATCGGTTAGGTCCGACCTACTAGATTGTTATCGATAATCTAAGTCTTATTACGCCGATAGGTTCATGCTAATGTTTCACCGGAGGGTTAGTCGGTCTTATCATATGTCTCTGTTAATCTAGTCCTAGTATCTCAATTTAGCTCTATCGGCTGTCTCTCACTTTAGGGTCTCTGCCGATACCGGCTAAACTGTTTACTAGATTAGATTAGTTTAGACATCTACCACCCTGAAAATCAGTCATGAGCTTGATTGTCTAGATGTTATGTTTCTTTCCATACTTAGTGTTGCATCAATTCAGTTTGACCTACTAAGTCGTGATTAGAATCATAGTCTCTAGCCTGCCTGATGGTTACCAATAAGGGTTTCGTCAAGGTTTCAGCCGACGAGTTATCTGGACATCGGCATCGGCTGGAATCACACAATCGGCTATCAACAGATTGGATGTTTTGATTATCGACCTATCGACCGATATGATTTATGCTCTGTTGTTTTGCATATATTGTCAATGGAAGGATCAAACTGACTGACACGTCCACGCTTCAATGATTTTAGGACCTGCACTAGAGCTAAGAAGATCTCCCAGGCCAGCGTGTGCTCTGACGTCAACACATCTTTCGACACCTCAGCGGCGGTATGGATTTTGCGTCAACACTTTGTTAAAAGAATATGAAAATGATGATCTTTTAATGCAAGCTGTCTTTAATGTAAAACAAAAATATCTAAAATATTAGAAAAGTATCCATATGTTGTATGTTTTTGCATTTAAACTTGATCCTAGAGAAAAATTACGGGGATTCTCCAATATTATATCACTCATTGGAGATACTATAGGGGTTGATTATAGTCCTTATTATGATGAGGTTAGATCTAATATGAGGTATTTGCAAAGTATGAACTAAAGTTTCAGGAAGTTCGCTTGCAAAGACCCCCACCTGCCCCTGCAGGAGATAAAAAGAAGCTACAGTGGGGCAGAATTTGGGGTGGCTCATCGTCTAGCCATGGTGGTAGCAGTTCATCGGCGACAAGTGAAGACACTGGATCGCATGGTCCAGCCGAAGAGTTGTCCAACTATTTGGACAGCGGCGCCATCAGGCATGAATCGCAAGACTTCAACGTCCTCAGGTGGTAGAATGATCACAAGATGACATATCATGTGCTTTCAAAACTAGCACGGGATGTGTTGACTCCTCCGAATCGACCTTCAGTCTGTGCGGAAGAATCATCGAAGATAGGAGGACGAGTCTGAGCAATGACCATGTCGAAATGCTACTAAGCGTTAAAGACTAGGAGCTAGCAGCATAACATGCCCAATACACTGTTGACAACTAAAAATTGGTCGCTCAGTTCGAGAACCTCTACATAGATGAAGACATAACCAAATAGCTTCAGACTATTTTATAAGTAGTAGTGACCTTTTGAGATGTACTCTTTTCTTTGTCATGGTTTTCTCATATATCCATATGAGTTTTTACAAAAAAATGTTTTTAATGAGGCAGCGTTTATTATTATATCGTATAATGATATAAACATCAATAAAGATCATTACTACTTTTGAACATATTGTTTTGAAATATTCTACTAAGTGTGAATATTTTCTTTTTTTTATTCGGACAATTCATATTTTCTATACGAGGAATAGTTCATTTTAGAATTTTCGGATGAGGAATAGTTTTTTTTGAATTTTTGGACAAGGAATAGTTTTTTAAAAATTTTTCGGACGATGAATAGTACTTCAGACGACATTTTTTTGCTTTTTCGGACGGCGCACAGTGTCGTCGGGCCGGCCTTGGCCTATGGGCCGGAATGACACATGGGTCGTATGCGTGCCTGCGCCAGCACGACATGGCCCGAGCATCATGTGGGCCGTGCTTGGGCCGGAGGTCGGCACGTGGGCCGGCACAGCACGACACGACCCACTACAGGAGCCATGCCTAATGGGCCATGTCGTAGCGGGCCGTGCCGTGCCGGGCGGCCCGTTTGGCCAACACTAGAGGAGAGGGGCCGCAAGAGGTGAGAGGGCATGTGCCATTGACGCACACTGCCTTGCCGAACTCGCCTCCGCCGGAAGAGTAGGAGAGCCACAGAGTTTGTGAGTGAGAGAGAAAGAGACTAAGGAGATAAGGAAGAGGGGGTGAGGGAAAGGGGCAGAGGATTGTCATTATTTAGATGGACGGCGGGTCTTATAGATGGGCCTGTTAATAAGTCCACGTGTAAAAATAAACCTATTTTCGTTGACGGATCATTTAAAATGAATTTTCACAAGCAGGTCTTTACTAAACACCATCCAAATATTTTTACACACAATCTTCTTTTGTGTGGAATACAGATCACCGGATGGAATGTACAATTGCAATTAAAAGATGATCCATACATGAAGGTACAGTTAAAATTGACTGGACCATAATTGTTGATGAAACAATAGTGGCTCTATTAATAGCAGCAATTGGAGACCAAATAAAGACCCCAAACCACGTTCACATAGAAGAGGATTGCCAGGTTTTTGTCCTAAAGCAATCGAACGATGAGAATTTCATATGTGACATCTATCCAACGGCCAAACTTTTTAGGGGCAACGTGGCAAGCTGTAGGAAGAGAGAGTTAACACTAATTGTACTTAGTGGGACTAACTATATATATATATATATATATATATATATATATATATATATATATATATATATATATAGGTTACGTACATAGATGCAGATGATCTTTTCCTTTGTTTCCCCTTCTCTAGTCCTATGCCGGCCACTCCTACTTCACGTCACACCCGCCTGAGCAAATTCTCGATTTCTACAGGCTTTTAATTACAGATTATTCAAAAAATACCTATATAAATGGTTTACTAACCGCCTACGCAGATGTTTTCTACACGTGCCCAACACACATACATAAACACCCCGCCATCATCACCGCATCCCCACACCCGTAAGAGTACCGTTGGTTCTACTCTCTCCACCCATAAATATAAGCATTTTTTTTATAAATTAAGATTAAGAAGGAAAGATTTTGATGATGCTTATTAAATCAGTGATGGTTGTGGGTGGAACGGTGTTTGAGGTTAAGATGAAAAAAAATAATGTAATTGATGAAATAAGCAGAACTATAGGAATCGTTATATTCGTACAGTGAGGAACTGGGGGAGTATAACAAAGCTGAAAAAATTATAGTAATAGATCGGCGGAATGGAAGGATGAGAATGATTGGATATAGTCGTCGACAAAACAAGAATCTGAATTGTTCTGATCGACCGATACCTTTCAAATTCGGCCTGAAGCTAGGTGACAGTGGCATTTATTGATTGCTTAGCTAGAGTGTGGCATTTGATAAGACAGTGCTGCTGCTTCACAGTGACGCATCTTCATCGTCAGGCAGCCCATGGCACCAGCAAACGTTCTCTATGTTGCATTGCTTGTGCCGACGGTGCTGTACCTAGCCGTTACCCGGCGGCGCAGCAGCCGCTTGCCACCCGGACCGGCGGGGCTTCCCCTCGTTGGCAGCCTCCCTTTCATCGACCCAAACTTGCACACCTACTTCGCTGGCCTCGCCGCCAAGCACGGGCCCATCCTCTCCATTCGCCTCGGCTCCAAGGTGGACATCGTCGTCACTTCCCCGGAGCTAGCCCGAGAGGTGCTCCATGACCAGGACTCCGTCTTCGCCAACCGGGTCATGCCGGACGCCGGCAACGCGGTCTCCTTCGGTGGCGTTCAGAACATCGTGGGCAACCCGGTCGGGCCCATGTGGCGCCTGCTCCGCCGCCTCTGCGTCCACGAGATGCTGAGCCCGTCGGGGCTCGCCAACGTGCATGGTCTCCGCCGGCGCGAGTTCAGGTCGACCCTCCGGTACCTCCACACAAAGTCCGGCGAGCCTGTCGACGTCGGCGCGCAGATGTTCCTCAACACCATGAACGTGATCACGAGCGCCATGTGGGGAGGCACCATAGGGAGCGACAGCGAGAGGGCGGCGGTGGGGATCGAGTTCAGGGGCCTCGTCGCAGAGGTCACTGAGCTTCTCGGCACGCCCAACGTCTCGGACTTCTTCCCGGTGCTGGCGCCGTTTGACCTGCAGGGCATCCGGCGCAAGATGGAGCGGTTCAGGTCGCGGTTCGACCTCATGTTCGCCAAGATCATACAGCAGCGGATGAAAGCCCAGCAGGACGGCGGTGAGACGGCGACGGACTTCTTGGAATGCATGCTCAAGATGGAGAAGGAAGGCGGCGACGGTAAAGCCCCCTTCACCATGGACAACGTCAAGGCCCTCCTCCTGGTTATTACTCGTTCCCCACGTTAACATGCATGCCATTGAGCAAAGCTCCTAGTACTATTTAAGCCTAAATGCTTATGCTTTCACTAATCACCAATTCACCATGTATGTGAACAGGACATGGTGGTCGGCGGGACGGAGACCACGTCAAACACCGTGGAATGGGCTATGGCGGAGATGCTGCAGAATCCTCAGGTGCTAAAGAAGGCACAGCAAGAGCTCGACAGCGTCGTGGGCCGGGACGAAGTGGTAGAGGAGTCGCACCTCCCGCAGCTCCACTATCTCCGCATGGTGATCAAGGAGACGCTCAGGCTGCACCCGGCGTTGCCCCTGATGGTGCCGCACAGCCCGACCGCCGCCTCGACGGTCGGTGGCTACCACGTTCCCGAGGGCAGCCGCGTGTTCGTCAACGTCTGGGCGATCCAGAGGAATCCTCTGGTCTGGAACGAACCGCTCGAGTTCAACCCTGAGAGGTTTGCTGGGGACGAAGGCCACAAGTGGGACTTCATCGGTAGCCAGTTCGACTACTTCCCGTTCGGGTCCGGTCGGAGGATCTGCGCTGGGATAGCCATGGCGGAGAAGATGACGGCCTACTCACTCGCCATGCTGCTGCAGGCGTTCGACTGGAAGCTGTCGCAGGGCGTTCAGCCTGACCTGTCCGAGAAGTTTGGGATCGTGATGAAGAAGGCCACGCCGTTGGTGGCAATACCGACGCCAAGGTTATCCAGATCCGAGCTTTATTATGCGTAGCCAAGCCTACCTTGCATAATTAAGCAGATCCACAGACGGGCAAAACAAATGTTACAATTGCTCTTGTACTGTACGTGTTGTTATTCTAACTAGCAAGAGTCACGCTCTACGCTGCGTGTGTGGGAATGAATGTTTAAAGCTGTGATATCATAATCAAAACAGCACAGGATATATATGTGTAACTTTTAAGTATTATATCCAAACATTATCTAAAAAGGAATTATATCAGAAGCATACTTACATATGCATACACATTACAACTATATATCACCGAGATTTAAATGCGAATATAATCCATTATTGCTCGGATATTTTTTTTGCAATCATGTATATTTACAGAAAAGTAGCAATCATAGAGGACAAATGGTGCTTACATGATGTGGAGGTATAGATTAGAAAAGAAACAGTGTTACAACGGTAATCATTGATAAGAGAACTGCAACATTTTCTCATAGATATCTTCATCATGAACTAATTGAATCTTTTCACATATATAGAACTGCACCGCAAAGAAAATTTAGCGCTTTAGCTCTCAATAAAAACAACAACACATCGCGCATTATGTACTTGCAACAGTTTATGGGGTGAAGTGGTACCTCCTTTGCATTGTGCCATTGAATACTAAAGTATCCTCTACATAATCATGTCTAAGGGCATGTTTGGATGTTATCCATATATTGCTAAGTGAATAAGTGTTGAGTATTAATTTATTATATATATTATAATAGAAAAATAAGATCAAAAAATATATTTTTAGATCGTGTCATTGTATAAAACGTGAAGGGAGTAATAAATTTCTAACCAATATTAAAATCTTTAATCGAGCCAAATAGATATTTTCTTTTTCTAGATGTGCAACATACTTTGTGATTAATTCTATCTTGACTTATAGACCCAGCATTGACCCACTTTAGTCGTTAACTTGCTTTGTGTTCCTCCCCGACATTTGTGCTTTTCTATACTGCTGATGTTCACATTATATACACAAACCTATCGATATATTTCATATGATTCACACTATAAATTTTAAATTATTGCTTGCTTTTGGCTATGCAAGTATGCATATTATTTAAGAAATTCTTATAATAGTTCTGCTGGTAATTGATATGTACATCCTTTTTAGGTTCTACACAGTGGCGGAACCACCCATTGGGCATGGTGGGTCTACCGGCCTAGCTACGGCCCATGTCGCCCCACCGCCCAAACCCTACCTTGGCCTTCTTGCTGCAAAATAGGGACCAACCGAGGCCCAGCTGATCACGCCATACGCGAAGGCAAAGCCATCAGGAAGTAGCGACTCCTCGTATCCCAATCGACGTCATCGTTAGTTGGCTTGGACAGCTCGTTTGAGTAACCATTTCTCTTCCCATATTTTTTACCGGGAACGAAAACAGAAACGAGAGAAAGACAGACGGAAAAACAAATTCGGTAATACGAGATATCGGAAACGGTCGGGAGCATGTCAATTACAATCGGGAATCGGTAAAAAAGAAACATCGACACACATATAACCACTTTAAAAAGTTAACTAGATGCAACAATTACAACCATACATAATCTCACGGTATTGAAGATTTTATTATGCACATGAGCTTTTTCAAAAATTCTATGAGTGAAGGTATAATAGACTAGAGTGAATGTTTTATTATGCACATGAGCTCAAAAACGAAAATTTCCCGCGAAAATTTTTCCGGATAAATACGGGATCCGTGAATATGGTCAGAAAAACACCCCAACTGTTCTCGTTCCCGTTTTCCATTTTCCCATTCCCTTTTTTTCCGTTCCCGTTTTTCTCACGGATACGGTATTTGGTCGGGATTTTCGGTATTTGGTGACGGTCGGTACGGGATTTTCCCGTCCCCGTTTTCATTCCTATCGCCGATGCCCGAAGCCACTAGCGCCGAAGCCATCCCGTCTATTGTGTGCGCGTGACACTGCGGCGTGTACTCACTGCAGCTGTTTTAAACACGAATTTGAAACTTTGAGAGGTCTGTTTGTCTTAAGTTGAGTTTGCTTACAATGGTTCTATCCATTTCTTCACAAAATGTGCCCTTTTCAGGCTATATATGGTTTCATACCTCGGGCATCAATTGATTTAGTCTCTATTCCATCGTCTGATGACACTAATTTTGTTGCTGCTGAACGTGCTGAACTCATGCTGAAAATACATGAGCATACACAACAGAACATTGCACGTACAAATGCAAAGAATCAGGTTGTTGATAGTAAAGGAAATAAACTACTTACTTCTGAACCTGGTGACTTGGTTTGGTTACATTTGCAAAAAGATCGTTTTCCTGCACAGGTCTAAGTTGATGCCTCGTGCTGATGAATCATTCAAGTTTTACAAAAGATTAATGATAATGCCTACATACTTGACTTGCCTCTAGAATATGGTGTTTCTTCTAGTTTCAATGTTGCATATCTAAAGCCATACGAAGGTGAGGAAGAACAGATTTCGTCAAGGACGACTTCAAGTCAAAAGGGGAGGATGATGAGGGCATCATACCTTCAGCTCCAGCCACATCTTCTCATACTTACCCAACTCCAGAAACAACTCAAGGACCGATAACTCGGACCCATGCACGTGAACTCAACCATGTGATCCTTTTAAGGAACGAAGGTGAAGATAATTGCAGGGAATGAGAGATAAATAAAAGGTGCTGCGTGACCTATCTTTGGAAAGGGTTTAATCCATGTAAGCTTACGTACTTTAGGAACGATTAGGAGGAGATTTCAGCGTGCCTTACATGCTGGCCGAATTTCCCTCACCCTCTTCTATTTAGTCCTGGCTGAACCTCATTTGGAGGCGGGTTTTCATTTGTTTCAGTTTAGCCATTGTGCAAACAACCTGATCCAGCGACCACTTAAACAACAATTGTGAACCTCACATTCGAGTGATTTCTATTCAGTTTGCCTACATCTTGTTCTTGCTTGTTTTTTCAATTGCTTGCAGGAATTGAACCTCGTGTTCAAGTTGATCTCGATGCCCAGCAAGGTCAATAACCATTTGGAGTTGGTTCAGCGATTGCTAAGGCGCCACGACGTGTTCGTACGTAGTCGGATCACGAGAGTCACCTCCAAAAAAAATCAAAAGTTATCGCTCTCACCGAAAGATCGGGCACTCTAGGCCTATCAGCAGCTCCCTGTCAAGCATATCAGAAGAACTTTAAGAAACATAGAAGGCTCTCAGAATACATGAACGTGTTGTAGTGTGTGTAGAGATTCTTTTGGGGAAAAACTCGACATAATCTTTCAACAAGCCTCTGCATTAGCTAGCATTGCAAAGGTATCTTTTTCTAAGTTACTCTGATTTCTAATCCTTTAACCGAAGTCTCCCCTATGTATAGCATAGTTCAGTTAATCAGTTGGTGTGAATAACATGGAGCCATCACAATTTCTAGCATAGCTCAGTTGCATACTGTAATGCCTGAAAAAAGATTGACCAAGAACATTTACCGAAATATTTAGCTTTTGACAAAGTTTTCTCTCCACACAGCAAGTGTAACAACAGCAGGGAAAAAGTATTTTAAAAAAATAAAATACGCAGGATAATATCAAGGAGTATGCAATAATATCATTCCATGCTTCCGATGAAGCTCAAAACAACACAGAATTAGAATGTCAATCATACTTTCATATTTACAGAAGTAATTCACTCCACGGAAGATGAGAAGATGTGGCATGGTGGCAGCATTTTGTTTGCAAGTTTGTGATAGGTAGGATCGATCTTTGTTAGACAATTTTGAACTCGAGATGCATAGAAACATGGATGTGTTGGCCAAATGCTAGCTGACAAACAAAAAAATGCACATCCTTGGAATTTTCTAAACAAATGCAAAATTGGCAGCACCATGCTGACATGACAGAGAACTCTACAGAAGTAGTCTCCTTTTAAAAAAAAAAAGTTCTGCAAACAAATATAAGCACAGCCCCTGCACTAAAAGAAGTGATATTGTCACATTGCCGAAGCAGAGCACTACTTTTCAAGTTCTCTTTTGCAACAGCAGCATCATACAATTGATTCCATAGTTAATAATTTACAGCAACCGTTCGTTAAAAATTTTATTCAAAAGCTCACGAAAGAAGATCGCCTCAATGTAATTATCTGATTGTTTACTAGCTTCAACAAAAAAGGAAAATCATGGTCACTTGTTTTTGGATCGTGTTTTCATCTACCAAATGCAACCGTCAAGACTCAAGAACGAAGATCATCAGATATAAAGATCAAAATTTCCACATGTAGGGAGTAGATTAACAAAAAGACACAGGGTTTTAGGGACTTACTCGTGGTCTAGGCTTTCAATGGGCCAACATTGGCGATCTGAAGTGGCAGATGTTTGTCGCCGTTGCCTTGCCAAGTTGCCGATCTGACGCGATGGTCGCTGAGACCACCATGCCTGAACCTCACGCGCCGAGGTCTCCGCATGCTCCCGAGCCACTGTGTTGCCTCCTGCGCTACCTCGCCGGCCCCTCTACCATCCTACTCTCCACGCCTCGCCGAGAGCCCCAAATAGAAGTGGACGGCGAGCGCTAGGGTTAGGCACTGGGGTGGAGACGAACCTGGGGTTCAGGAACCAACCTCGAGGTCGACGATCGCCGTCAGAAGACGCCGCGTCCACTGCTCCTTTCTCAAATCCAGCCAGATAGTCCAGGACAACGGAGCGGACAGGTGCGATGGGGATCCGAGCTTGGGTTCTTGCACGTGTCGCGGACCGGTAGTCGCGGCGGCTCCAAGGGGCGCCGGCTAACGGCGGCGGCGGCGGCCCGCGGCTCCGAGCAATGGCGAGCGGCGGAGATGGCGGCGCCACGCGGATCCGAGCAGCGCAAGGAGGGAGAGAGCAAACCCGGCGAGCGGCGGAGAAGGAGGCGGCCCAGAGCGGCGGCGGCGGTGCGGCCCGCTCCCTCGGCGGCGACGGCGGCACCCTGGTCCGAGCGGCGTGGAGAGGCAGAGCCGGCGGCGACACGCGGATCCGAGCAGAGCGGCGGAGACGGAGGCAGCGGTGGCGGCCCGCGGCTCCGAGCGGCGCCAAGCAGTGGAGACGGCGGGCGCCAGCGGCGTGGAGACGGCGGGAGCCGAGAGACGTGGAGACAGCCGACGGCGACCCCGGCGCCTACGAGCGGTGGCGGCGGCGGCGGCGACGGCGACGGGGTAGGATGAGCGGGAGAGAACGGGGCAGCGGCGGGCTGGCGCGCTCGAAGGTGGTGGAGAGTGGAGACCCCGCCTCTCCGATCATTATTTTTTTTAACCGCTGTTTACGCCTGGTGGAGCGCGAGATTGCTAATTGTAAGATGAAAAAAATCCAACCCGCCACACAAGCCGTCAGATGAAGAGAATCAATGGTTAGAAAAAAAATTGGTGTACAGTTTTCTTTCTTTTAAGCGAAACTGATACATTTTATATATAAATTTATATCTATATCTATATCTATATCTATAACTATCTATATAACTATCTATCTATATACCTATATATATAATTATCTATCTATATTTATAATATATATAACTATCTATAAAGCAAGTAGTGTTTTCACCCAAATTTTGTTTTGCTGGCTATTTTGCATAAAACCCCTTAAGTTTTTCCGAAATTAACGTGAAGTCCACCTAGCTATTTTTAAAAAACTCAATTAAAAAAGAAAAAGAGGTTATTTTGCGAAAATTCTTAAGTGTTTATAAAATTAATCTGCCCACGTCTTGAAAAAAAAGGGAGGGCTTGGATGAAAAAAGACCTCCTGCATCCCTCTCTTTCGTCCCTATCCGCGCCGCGCCTGCGCCCCTCCCTCCCGTCGCCGCTCGGAGCTCCCGCGTCGCCGCCGGGACCTTCGCCATCCGTCTGTTTCCCTCCCTGTGTCGTCGTCCCGCCGCTTGGACCTTCGTCATCCGTCTGTTTCCCCCCTGCGTCGTCGTCCCGTTGCAACGCACGGGCATTTTGCTAGTATCTATATATATCTATATCTATATCTATATCTATATCTATAACTATCTATAAAGCATGTAGTGTTTCTATCCAAAATTTTCGTCCGTCTGACTATTTTGCAGAAAACTCTTGAGTGTTTATAAAATTAACCCGCAGTCCCAATGCTGAAAAGAAAGGGAGGATTTGGATGAAAAAAAGACCCCATACGCTCCTACAACCCGTCCCCATCTGCGCTTGCGCCTGCGCCCCTCCCTCCCATCGCTGCTCGGAGCTCCCGCGTTGCGCCTGCGCCCCTTCCTTCCGTTCCCATCCGCGCCGCGCCCCGACTTCATCCGTTGCAACGCACGGGCACAGTTGCAAGTAAATATAAAGCAAATAGTATTTCTACCCAAAATTTTTATCCACATGACTATTTTGCAGAAAACCCATTGAATATTTATAAAATTAACACGTAGTCCCAATGCTGAAAAGAAAGGGAGGACTTGGATGAAAAAAAGACCTTCTGCACCTCTCTCGTCCGTCCCCATCCGCGCCGCGTCCCACGCCGCGTCTGCGCCCCTCTCTCCCGTCCTCATCCGTGCCACGCCCTGACTTCACCCGTTGTAGCTTACGGATACAGTTGCTAGTTTAATCTAAAATGCTTAAAAGATAAGTAATTTTCTGTTCGTCATCTCTCTTTTTCGTCCGTCAGTCTAAGAATCCGTACGTCGTCTCGCAATCTGATTCTGTTAGCGATCAAGATAAGATATTTATATCTGGCGTATCGCTCGTGTGTATCGCTACCTTTGTCCGTTCGTCTCGGGGTCTCGCAACAGCTGTTGCTTCCCGCGGAACACAATACATCACGCAATTTTTTTTCAACACGAGATCGCATTAGATTTTGGTTGTGCGGCATGGAGATACCTGAGCGGCAGGGAGCGCACACCCAGATAACAGAGAACGTCGTCTGGTGGCGTGAACGAGGTCGCACTTCAGCCGTGACGACGTGGTCCGGACGCTCTCATCGCCATTGTCACTTTGTCAGTTTTTCACCGCGGCTGCTGCTTAGGATCCATATCAGGACGAGCTCCAAGTCTCCAACGCACCTAAGTGCGATTCTCATCATGTCCCATTGTCGTACTTTACACCCTGCCCATGCATGGCTAGAACCGGCGGGGAAGGATTAGTATTAATTAAGCTTTCCATCACCACCGTCGTCAAGCCTCAAGCTTCACAACGTTGGGACTATCGTTGTCGACTGGCTTCGTCCAGATGCAGTGGCGACTTGGTGTCCGACGAGCGTCACATAACCATTCTTATTCTCATGATGGGCCAATCAGCCAATGAAATCTGACCTGTGAAGGTGATGACGGACACACAGTTATGCAGATGGCATGGTAACTGGAAACCGTGAAACCACATGAACAAACAGACCTGCACCTCTGCATTGCATTGTCCTTTGCAGGTGAAACGAATCCAGACAATCTTACCACTATGTGTTAATTACGATGGTCCTGTTAGTTCATTCATAAGGTACGTTAGAAGTCTTGTTACAATTGAAATTCTATTAGGATATTTTTATTATTAATGGAAATGTTGTTAGTTATTCAAGGACCTTGGGTAGTTTTGTAGCTCAAAATCTAAATCATGGCATAGTAAACATTTATTTGCTTGCTTTGGCTTGGTGACAGGAAACAACGCTTGATTGCTACAGTAAAATTTACGTTTTGAAATCAGCACATCATAGATTGTATGTTAAAGGTAGAAGTGTGTTGCTTGATAGCTCTAACTCGTAAGCCCTAATCAAGGATTGGCTAAGATACAAAATACCATTTAGCTGAATAAAATGCTGACATTTATTTATCTTTTTTTTGTTAGATGCAGTTAAGTGTATCGATCTAGAACCACCTTACCAAGTTAGTATCAGTTGTTAAAATTAACATCATTTCAACTTTTGGATTTCGGAAATTCTGCATATTTATTTTTGTTGTAGTTCAGATGCTGGAGGGTTCCTCACACTGCATTCTTGGTCAACCTTGGTCAACCTGATCTTCCTCTCTCTATTTTCTTTCCTTTATTACAATTGTTCTCACCAAACGACCACATTCAACAAGAATAGGAGTCAACGGTGCAGGCAATGAAAGTGAGAGAAGATAAATTGGAGAAAGGGTGATGTAATATGATGCATCTCTCTCTTTCGTGTTGCAACTTCACTTGGTCTTCTATCAATCACGCTATTTCTTTTATTTAATTTTATAAAATTATTTTTATTGTAACGTACAGATATTTTTCTAATTAATATAGATGTTGAAATATATAGTGAGAACAAGCCACGCCAGCCCTCCAGGCCGGTTACACAGATGACAGAACACACGTATCGGCCCACATGGCCCAATCGCCTTCATGCCTATAGAGAGCTACTCATCATCTTTCTGAATCAACACCAATACGACTGATTTTGTTCCGTGGGGTGAGGGCATAAGGCAGAAATCACGGGCAAGGGATGGAACGGGAACTCTTGGACAAGCACGGATTTTCTCCGTGTAAATCACTATGAGGAAATGCATATCAAATGCTCTTATTTTAACAAGAGGATCGACAACTTTAAGGCAATAGGAAATTGAAGTATATTAATGTTCCAGAGAATGTTTTTACTGTGAAAGGAGTGAAAACGGATATAACAGACGTATCATATTCGTTTTCATATTATTTTAAAAATAAAATTAAAAAACCTGAATAAAAAACAAAATTGAATATTATTGAATACAGATACTGAATGAATACGAAACAAAACGATATCGTAACGAATATTTACCAAAATAAAAAACCCTCAAATTAAACTTTCTTAGTTAAGGAAAAGATACCGCTTCTTTTTTTTTTAAATAAGAAGTCAACGTCTCTAAATTTTGCATCGTCCCATAGATGGTCTCACACTGTATATGAAAATCGATTTTTATGGTTGTTCTCCTAACACCTCTTTTGTATAGATTAAAGATGCTATTCATTTTATTTTATCTTTTCGAAATTTTACATTTCAAATATTTTCAAATTCAAATATCGACTCTAGAACTTTAACATAGAACACTTCTTCATCAGATATCGTTTGAATCATAGATATGAGATTTTGTAAAAGTTTGTAATGAATATTTAGACCCTAAATGATTTTAAATAATAAAGTTAGCAACAAAGATGTAGATTTCATCGAGCTCTATAATTCTGATATGAAATTTATTTTAATCAAACCTCGTATGATAAAGTCATGTATATATAAATGTTTTTAAAAAATTAATTATTACCTGCAGATATCGAAAAAAATTCAGATGGTTTCGGACTGTTTTTCAATTCCAACGGTCATTTTTGTTTCCGAGAAAAAAAATCCGAATTCAAAAATATCTGAAACTGTACGACCGAACCTATTCGGTTTTTAAAAAAACGTCCGGACGGACGAAACTATCCGTCGGCACCCACAGGGCCACAGCCACCTATCATTTCTCTCCTCCTCTCATTCCAACTGCACGTATCATCAGCTCAATAGTCAACATGCATGCATACGGCACACCCTTCTCACCTCCCCTCTAACTCACACTGTTCATGCATGCACAACTTATTAGCAAATGTATTATTTTTTTTATTATATTGTTGTATTTATTTTAATATTTTAATTAAAAATATAATTATATATATATATATCTAAAATATAATTATGTGAGATTTTTTAAGATTTAATTTTAATGAATTCAACAGTACAATTAAATTTTAAATTGGATTAAATTGGATAAGTAATTTATAAAAAAATGGTTTATAATTTACTAATTAAGTATATAGGAGGAGAGAAATATGTGAGGGAAGCGGAAAAGATAAAATGATGCATGTATCCATGTTGGGGGAGGGTATCTCATTTCTATCTACAAATTGGGCGTTTGATTTTTAGCCGGGTCCTGTTTCAATAACAGTTACGTATATAGGTCATTTAACAATATATGTTCCAGATAAACAAAACACTCACTGATTTAAGAGGCCGTTCGAGGTTTTTTTATGCCAATTGACCTTCCCCTGAATTTTTAAATGGTCTCGACAAACCGTTTGGACTGTAGTGTAGCTAATTATTAGGGTATCTCCATTCGGCATCTAAAAATATACTAATATGCATGGTGAAGTAAAGCAATTATAGTTCCCTGAATTTATAAATGTATAGCCTCGACATACCGTTTGGACTGTAGTTTAGCTAATTATTGTATCTCCGTTTAGCATCTAATAAAAATATAATATGGCGAAGTCAGACCATTCATTAGCTTCCGCTGCATTTATAAATGCATACTCTTTTTTTTACCGTTTGGACTACTTCCTCCTATACAATAATTATTAACATTTTGGACGATCTTTAAAAGTATATTTTTACTATGTTGTTTTCTATTATAATGTATAAAATAAATAAATAAATTTTTATTTTTATTATAGTATTTTGTTTGACAAATTTATGTATGTTGTTTTATTTTAGTGTTTTATATGTTGTTTTAGTGTTTTTAAGTTAGATATTTTTAAAGTTATTAATAGTCAAAATTATAAAAAGTTTACATTAACTTTGTCTAAAACATAAAAATTATGACACCGAAGAGTATTCTGTATGAGTATAGTTTAGCTAATTATTGAGATATCTTCACTAAGCATAAAAAATATAATAGGGTGAAGTCAAACCATCTTCTTTTTTACACCTCTCACCTAAACTTTGAGCCCTACACGATACGCTAAAAGAAACAAAAAACGAGTTCATATTTCATGAGAGCAGAAAATTTCTTTGATGTGATAGTGTAATTGTGGGTACCTGACTTTGTACTATAAGATACATACTATCTCCGTCAGAGATCTAAGTTATATATCTAGATAGAGTACTTGTGCAGATCCTTATATATTGAAACGGAGCTAGTAACATTTTAGTAAGATCCTTATAAATTTCATGAAATTTATAGTGAGGTCCCGGACTAATCATTTGCCTTTGCCTTTTCGTCGTGTTCGCGTTAAAAGAGGTACTCGGTGTGTAGTAGCATTGTTGTCATTATTGGAGAAATTATCATTGGTTGAAGTGGCAAAAATTAAAGTAGTCTCGATTTGAGTTGCACCCGGGACTAGAGATGATCTCTAGTCTCGGTTTAAAAAGTCTACAGATTTTTAGGAACATTAGTCCCGGTTCATGTCACAAACCGGGACTAAAGATCACCTCCGGTCCCGGTTCAAATATTGTCAGAGCCTGTCAGAGCGTCGGACACCTTTAGTCCCGGTTGGTAACACCAACCGGGACTAGAGATGCTATCTTTAGCTACCAACCGAGACTAAAGATGCCTGATGCTCTGAGAGGTTCTGATAGCCTCTGACACCATCTTTAGTCCCGGTTGGTAACACCAACCGGGATAAAAGTGAATGTGCTTATTTTTTAACTAAACCTAATAAAAACATATAAATTCTGCTACATGATTCAAATGACCAAAAATTAATTTAAGGGGATCTGTAATTTCAAAGAGTGTGGTGTTGTGTGGAGGTGGGTGATTGAAGATAGAAGGAAGCTTTAATTTTATTATTATATATCATCATATTGTTTTAACTAATGATTCTTAATATACAAAATCTTTTGTAAAATTATTTTGGTGATAATAAACGAATCGGAGGGATGTACAATATTGATAAGAACATTTTAACCCTGGCCGTCACGTCTAGTTTATGCGCGTTTAACAAGTTTTACGCGCATCGTTCTCGTTTCGTCCTCTAACTCGGAGTCGGTTTTTAAAACGGCATAACTTTCGCATACGGACTCCGATCGAGACATTCCATATATGAAAATCGATGAGAAAATTTTTTGGATGCGTTCGTTCGTCGCTGTGCCGCGTTTGGCGATTTTATTTTGCCCAAAAAAGCCTCAGAAGGTTGCTTTTTCGAGCCCGGAAGCTTTTTTCCGATTTTGAGCGTGTCTTCCGAATTTTTCACAGGCCACGTCTTTTGCTTGTTTACGCTCAAATTTTCTATGATTACCTTTCGTGTGCTCCTAAGTCCATAGAAAATATAAAAAATAAAACAAAAAAGTCAATTTTTCATGTCTTGCTCAACAGCAGATGAAAAGAAAGAAAAGAGGGGCAAAACAGGAATAGTATCTAGAGAAGCACATTAATGTCTAGGATTATCTATGTTTGATTAAATTTTAATATTATTGTTTTAAACATATATTTAATGAATTTAATTTGGCTCTATTTAATGGATTATTTAATTGTTAACCCTAACTGGGACCAAATAAATTTGGAAAATTAGAGGAAATTATCTTTAGTCCCGGTTGGTGGCACCAACCGGGACTAAAGATGAATTAGAAATAGCGAGAAATTATCTTTAGTCCCGGTTGATGGCACCAACCGGGACTAAAGATGAATTAGAAATAGCGGAAAATTATCTTTAGTCCTGATTGGTGCCACCAATCGGGACTAAAGATGAATTGAAAATAGCGAGAAATTATCTTTAGTCCTGGTTGGTGAGATGAATTGGCTATATATATCCCCGGCTCGCATCGTCTTCTCCACCGATCCAACACTTAGCATATTTTCAGATCTCTCTCCCTCTCTCTAGCTCTCTCCCTCTCTCTCTCTCTCCCTTTCTCCTCGGCAAGTAAGGGGAGGGAGGAAATGGCGGTGGTGGGGGAGGAGGAGGTGGCGGCAGCGGGCGCCATCTTCTCACCAGCGAGCGGGAGCGGGAGCCGACGGCGAGCGGGAGCAGGAGCCGATGGCGAGCAGAGCGAGAGCCGACGGCGGCGGGAGCCGACGACGGCGGCAAGCGCAAGCCGGCGGCAACGGCAAGTCGAGCGAAAAATTGATGTTGTTGTATTTTATTGTATATAGTGGATTTTGTTGTATATATGTGTGAACAAATTTGTGGACAATTTGTTGTGTACATGTTTAAATTTTGTTGTTGCATTTTATTGTATTCGATTTCGATCTTGTTTGCATATATATGTATGTTATGTGTGTTATATATGTGTGTGTTATGTATTTAGACCTATATATATATATGTAAATCTATATATGTATAAATATATATATATATATGTGTAAACAGACAGCAAGCTAACAACAGGAGGAGAAATTAAAAAAATAAAAAAAATCTTTAGTCCCGGTTGAAGTCACCAACCGGGACTAAAGATGGCGAAGCCAGCCACGTGGCGCCGCCATCTTTAGTCCCGGTTGATGGCTTCAACCGGGACTAAAGATACATCTTTAGTCCCGGTTATTTAACGAGGACTAGATATCGCCCATTTCTAGTCCCGGATTCATAGTCCCGGTTTGACAACCGGGACTACTGAGGGTTATGAATCGGGACTAATGTGGCTTTCTTTAGTAGTGTGCATATATAATGTCGAACATGCATGTCCTTCTCTACATAATATAATATAGTATGGAACAAAAACAACTTGTGCTTCTCTATATAATATAGTATGAAAAAAAACCATAAGAATATAGAGGAAACTTGCTGCAGTCTCAACTCGGAACTTTAGCATCAGTACGTTTTACTTTTCCTCAAGTACGAGATAGGTCTGTAGGTGCCCTGTTCATGGAAACTATAATTGACACTCTAAACTAGGTACAACTCAATATCTATATTTATTTTGAATTTTGGAACTATTAAATTGTGGCAACAGATAATAATTGAAAGTGAACACCAGTACATTTCAATATAGTTACATACTTCATAAGTATTAAATCAGGGAAAATTATAACTAAGATTTCACTGAGTATAACTCCATACCTATTAATTCCACATTTCTAAATTAAATTATAATAAATACTAAATTAAGACACTAAATGAGTAGAAAGTGGTAATCAATACATAACTGAACAATCATACTAAAAAACATTCCAATGAAATGTTGAATTGACCATATTAAACAAATATTGTAAGTATAATAGAGAACTTTGGTTCAACTCAATCGGATTTAAATAACTTTTCTATAAATTTTAAAATGTTGGTTATTTTTGAAGAATAAAAAAGATTTTTAGACGGACTTCTTAAACAACCGTCAATTAGCAAACACTGTTCTCCTAATGAACAACCTTTAAAAAAGGAAACCCCTATGTATCAAGAAAAAATGTAACATTTTTATACGATGTCGTATGGGGTAACAATTTATATGAAAATTCTAGCCATAGACGAGATCTAAAACTTTATAGTTGAATGTTTTTTCCAATTAAGTATGATTAGGGGGCCAAATATTCGTTACAACTTTTCATAGCTATTTTACAAAACATGTTTTTAATTTTTAAAATGACCTTGGATGAAAAAGTTCTCTGTATCAAAGTTTTAGAGGTCAATATGGTCTACAATTTTATAGTTGATCATATTTTTATTGAAAATCATTTAGCACATTACAGTTTTGAAGATGTAAAGTCACAATGATAGCATCCCTCCTCTAGTCAAGAAATGTGAGGAGGCTATGTGTTGGACCGTGGAGCACAGTAGAAAAAACCGGACGCGCCAGTGTCACATCCCGCTCTGTCACCACAACAGTGACACTAGAGAAATGTGTCATAAGAAATCCGTGTGAACCGATTCCCATGGAATTGTGATGTTGGTACCAACCCCAAGACAAATATATGTTGGTACCTGCTGTCAACCAAGAGCCATCATGGCAACTAATAGATAATATAAATAGATTGTACCTTTAGGGGGTCATATCTTCGAGTGTAATTAGCAAGCAGAGAAGTAGTAGTGGAACTTAGCGCAGCTATACCAATCAACGAGCAACGGCTTAGGATAGGAAAGAAACCCTAATATTCAACTTCACTTTTCTTCCTAAGGAAGGGAAAAACAACGATTTAGTATATACATACTCAGCAAGTCACAAGAAATATGAGCATACAGGCTTCAAAGGAAGACTGAGTTTATTTCACAAAACTTTATTTTGAAAACATTTGTCCCAAAATACTAAGTTTGGGATTGATCAACATGTGGTCAGAAAAAAGTTTTTGCTTCGATCCTATTCGCGAGCTACTTTGCAACAACACAACCAGACCAATCAAATTTTAGTTGATTTAAACTATTCCACCGGTTGCCATACCATGACACAGGTGCATGACCTTCTACTAAGAGGCAGCTCTCAACTCCTTTCTCGTATATTAGTTTCTTTTCACTTTCATAATCACCGGGCATTAGCCCAACTCATGTCTCATATTTTTGGCTCAGAGCCATCAATTACCTTCAGCACACGCTGCTTCCCCTCGGAAAGCTTAATCTATCATGCCATTTGACATCTTGATCTATACAAGATCATTTCAGACCACGTAATGGTAGCAGTTCCCATTCCCACAAATTATTTTTGCAAAGCAGAGGTAAACAAATCTATGCGAGAAATAAATTCAAATATGCCCATGAACGAGGACATGACGATTCGAACAGCTTGATAACCTCTGCAGAAGATGCACGCTTTACCCACAGATGCGAGCTTACTTACTACACCCATCGATGAGAATGGTTTGCCACAAGGCCTTTCCAAAGCCAACCAAGCAAGGTCGATGTTGACGAGAAAAATCAACACGCCGGTATGGGAGATCTGCTTAGCTCTAGTGCAGGTCCTAGAATCAATGAAGCGCGGACGTGCCAATCAGTTTGATCCTGTCACTGACAAGATATACAAAGCAACCAAAAGTAAAGCATATCGGCCAATAGGTCAATAACCAATATAGCCGACCGGCCAATCAGCCGATGACGCTATCCCAGCCGATACTGACGCCAGCCGATGCAGCTAGGGTTTCAATCCATTGGCTGTACGCTGAGCAAACATCTATATAAAGGTGATCGGCCGATGATAACATGATGATATAGCAATATAATATGGCACAAAGCAATCACATGATAAAATAAATACTGATTTAAAGATTAAAACACACATCTGCTGGAAATCCGATATCATTAAATCCAAATGACTAAATATCCAATGAAGCCTCTGCTGCAATCGGCTAGATTCAACTTGTGTACATTTCTTGCAAGCCGATGCGATATCCAAATAACTCATCGGCTAAAACACCGATGAAACCCTTAGTGGCAACCAACAGGCAGGCTAGATATTATGGTTCTAAATACGACTTAGTAGGTCAAACTGAATTGATGCAACACTAAGTATGAAAAGAAACATAATATGTAGACAATCAAGTCTTTGACTGATTTTCAGGGTGGTAGATGCCTAAGCTAATCTAATCTAGCAAACAATTTAGTCGATATCAGTATAAACCCTAAAGTGAGAGACAACCGATAGAACTAAATTGAAATATCAGGACTAGATTAACATATGCATATGATAAATAGGTAGGCAAACATATTAACCAAACCGGAATAATCCAAGAGGTCGAATGTATTGATACAGTCTTGGACAACGCCGACGTAGCCAATACAATTGTCTGGGCTGGTGGAACATTGGACTTACCCCTTCGCCAGAGATCGAGGCCGATGCAGCCCTGCGTCGGGTGCCAAATCCCGCCGGGTGATGAATAAAGTAGAAAAGGTAAAGGCTGGCGATGCGCCGAATTGTATTGATCGAGAGATATCATACATGAACCCCGGATTTACATATTTATACCCACGGGCTAACAAAGATCCTAACAGATTATAATCCAAACTTTCCTAAAGATAAAAAGAAAATAAACTGAGTCCTTATTGAACACTAATACACTTTCCTAAGATAAAATAGGAAACTAACAAACTCTTCCTAATTAATACATACAATTGCCTTTTTAGGACTCTATCCTTATATGACAAGCGTCATGAAGCACATCATTTTGATCCGATGGTGTCTTCAATGTTGTCACACCGGAATCGACTACATCGGCTTGCCTTGTCCGATTTGGTATCAGCCAATGGACACCTTAGCCGATTCGGGCTCTGGGCTTACTAAATTCTGGCGTTAACACATGCCTCCCAGTTTTGGAGTATGATAAGTCATGCTTCAAAATTATCATTGTCTTGATCACCCCAAAACCGATTCTTCCTTTTTTCTTGACATCGGCTCTCGTAAGCCGATACCTTTTACATTAGATGAGCCAGGCTGTCAAACTCATGAAAGAAAAATCTATTTTTGATTGGTATTGACAACCCTTGGAATGCGAGTTTTCTGCTAGCTGCTCATCACTTAGACTCAAACCATAACATCGGTTGCAAACAATACGAAACCTCTAAATGTATTCCTTAGCCGATTCCCCTTCTTGCTGTCTAACCGATACCAAGTCTGCAAGCTTCAATTCACCAATCCCAGCAAAAAAGTACATATGAAACTGCTTCTCAAGATCGGTCCAACTTCTGATAGAATTTGGTGGTAATGACGAAAACCATGTGAAGACCGATCCAGTCAAAGACATCGAAAAAATCTAACTTTCGAGCTTCTTCACCAATGCCTCCCCACATTGAGCTAAGAATAAGCAAATATGTTCCATTGTAGAGACACCATCCTGCCCTGAAAACATAGAGAAATCTGGAACCTTGTACCATCTTGGAAGTGGAACCCTATCAAACCACTCAGGATATGGCAGTCGATACACAGAAATTTGATCTTTGTGTTTAATTCCAAACTGCTCCTCCATTACCTTTGCAATCGTATCGGCCCAATCCTCTTTGGATAGATACCTTCGAATTTCCTCTGGCCCATATTACTGATATGGCTCTTCATACTGATATTGATCAACTTACCCCCCGAGCTAATATTGTTGTTGCCGATGATGTTGAAATCGCTCATCAATCATCCTAGGAACCATTTCCTCGATCAAACCACGTAATGTACTTATCAAAACTCCAGATTGATCGAACACAGCGCGATGAACGACTTCATCAACCATCTCTTGGAGTGCCTTGTCGTCCATCGGCTCGGTAGATTGTTCCCTGTCTTCATTCATCAGCTTGGGAGATTGTTCTTCCTCGGCCTTGACTTCTTTATTAGACATCTTGTGACAATTGTGGGTTCCACGAGCCGTGTAAACAATCTGTCGTTCTACTGGATTGTGGAATGCGAAAAACAACCGATTGTCCCACTGGCTGTGCCAAAAATATGTTGACGAGAAAAATCAACACGTCGCCCTGGGAGATCTGCTTAGCTCCAGTGCAGGTCCTAGAATCGATGAAGTGTCGGCGTGCTAGTCAGTTTGATCCTACCACTTACAAGATATACAAAGCAATCAAAAGTAAAGCATATCAGCCAATAGGTCAATAACCAATATAGCCGATCGGCCAATCAGCCGATGACGCGATCCCAGCCGATACTGACGCCAGCCGATGCGGCTAGGGTTTCAATCCATCGGCTGTACTCTGAGCAAACATCTATGTAAAGGTGATCGGCCGACGATAACATGATGATATAGCAATGTAATATGGCACAAAACGATCACATGATAAAATAGATACTGGTTTAAAGATTAAAGCACACATCGGCTGAAAGTCCAATGTCATTAAATCTAAATGATTAAATATCCAATGAAGCCTCTGCTGTAATCGGCTAGATCCAACTTGTATACATTCCTTGCAAGCCGATGCAATATCCCCGATGAAACCCTTAGTGACAACCAACAAACAGGCTAGAGATTATGGTTCTAATCACGACTTAGTAGGTCCAACTGGATTGATGCAATACTAAGTATGAAAAGAAACACAATATCTAGACAATCAAGCCTTTGACTGATTTTTAGGGTGATAGATGCCTAAGATAATTTAATATAGTAAACAATTTAGCTGGTATCAGTAGAAACCCTAAAGTGAGAGACAATCGATAGAACTAAATTGAAATACCAGGACTAGATTAATAGATGTATATTATAAATAGACAGGCAAACGTGTTAACCAAACCGGAATAATCCAAGAGGTCGAACGTACTGATGCAGCCTTGGACAACGTCGACGTAGCCAATACAATTGCCTAGGCCGGAGGAACATTGGACTTACCCCTTCGCCAGAGATCGAGGCCGATGCAGCCCTGCATCGGGTGCCAAATCCCGCCGGGTGATGAATAAAGTGGAAAAGGTAAACAGTGGTGATGCGCCAAATTGTATTGATCAAAAGATATCATACATGAACCCCAGGCTTACATATTTATACCCACGGGCTAATAAAAGTCCTAACAGAGTACAATCCAAACTTTTATATAGATAAAAAGGAAATAAACCGAGTCCTTATTGGACAGTAATACACTTTTCTAAAGATAAAATAGGAAACTAACAAACTCTTCCTAATTAATAGATACAATTACTTTTTTAGAACTCTATCCTTATATGGCAATTCTCATGAAGCACATCATTGATCCGACGGTGTCTTCAATTTTGTCACACCAAAATCGGCTACATCGACTTGTGTCCGATTCGGTATCAGTCGATGGACACCTTAGCCAATTCAGGCTCCGGGGCTTATCAAATTCTGACGTTAACAGTCGATCCTGAGTTTTTAAGACTGCGAAATTAAACATAGAGACCCTTAATATACCATATAAATAATAGTCTATATTTATGATTTGTTACTGATGAAACTTAAATTAAATCCTTAAAAATAATATTTATATATGAAAAACTTCATATATATTACCTTTAAAATTTTTTGGACATTTTAAGAGGCGAAGCCATTAATGATGCTATTGATATCAATTTCATCCCGTTCATAACAAATTCTTGACGACATGATATCAAAGATGCGTCGAAAAATTCAAAAACATCAGCATCATTAGTGTCTCAACTCATAAATTACGATACGAAACTACAAATCTAAATGTAAAATTGTGGAGATTATGACAATCGGGTATTTACATGGCAAGTTTATCCGACTGGAGGTAGGGATATATTGCACCTACCAGATATGTAAACCAAATATGACTTGGGTGTTACGTTGCCGATTGAGATAAGGCAACGGCCCATAGTCACGGTTTGGTAAGATTGAGGAAACCGACTTAGAGTAAGATAGGGTTTCCGATTTGTAAGCCCGCCTCCCAAGATTATATAAGGGGGGTAAGGGGCATCCCTCGAGGGATATCAGAAATCAGAGTTGACAAGCATTAGCTTTAGACTTTAGGAGCCTTAGATCTCGAGATCAATAAAGACACTCGGCGGATCGAATCCCCGAAACAGGAGTAAGGTATTACCTCACGAGAGGGCCTGAACCTGTTTAATCTCTGTTGTCCATCTAACCCATCGGGCTTGGCGATCTTGACTGCACCCCCAAAATTCTATTGCCGAAACCAAGTTTCGACAGTTGGCGCGCCAGGTAGGGGATCCGCGCGTCAAGACTTATTCAACGATCTCGCCGACAAGCGTGATGGGATCTTCTTCAGGATTCGGCGACTTTGCCGCAAACGACTTCGACAAGTTCTCCTCCTTCGACTCGGATTCAAACCAGTCGGAAAGAGAGACCCACTCGGCGCCGTTCGGGCTCTCGAACAGCGCCAAGATCTACGACGACATCTTGGAGTCCAAGATGCAGTCCACCCACTCCGACAAAGGAATTCACTCGACACCGTTCGGACTACCAAACGCCGCCGAAATCTGCACCGATCTTCTCATCTCCCCAACAGAGACGATCTACTCGGAAGAAGACCTCTCGGTGCCGTTTGGATTACCAAACGCCGCTGAGATTTACGGCAAGCTCCTCTCCCCCGAGTCGAGGTCGACCCACCCAGAGGAGTCCACGTCCTCAAGCTCTGACTCGGACTGGAACGATCCAGATCCGAACTACCCGGGCTCAAGGAAGATCGCCGTCATCCTCCAACCTTCGGCTCATGCTCATCCTCAGAGCTCAACGAATATCTCAGCTCTTCAGGCTTTGACGACCTTTATGGCATCCCCTCAGGCAAAGCCGACGACTCCGACTGCGACAAGAACTACGAGCCGAAGTGCTTTGACGTCCTCATGGCTGAGGTGGCCGAGACCGACTCAGCCATGGCTCGCAGGCTTGCGGAAGAAGAACGAGCCAGAATTGAGCAAGAGCGCAAGCTGGCCGAAAAGGAGAAGAAACGCAAAGAGGAAGCTGACAGAAGGAAGCAGGATCTAAGGGCAGCCGGACGATCCACTCAAGAGGCTATACTTGAAACGCGGGTCTGCAACACCAATGTCTTTCAGACACCGCAACAGAACGCTGTCGCTGCCCTCACTCTCCTGGACACCGTTATCGAGACGGCGCCCCCCGACGTAACCCCAATCCTAGACAAGATCAAGACCATCATCGCAGCTACGGCCAACGGTCATCCCTCCACCTCAGCACGAAGGTCGACTGAGTCTTTGGCTAAAACGCCCGACAGAAGCCGACTCCCGCCGCTAAGGTCAAGGGATTACAAGAGGCCCGAGCCAGACCGGTCGACAACCAGGCCAAGAGGCCCACTCCACGAGTCCACGCACAAGCATCAGGAGCAAACGGCCGTATCCCGCGAGAAGCAACATGGACGTCCACCCGTCTACCACCGCGTCCGCCACAACAATAGCTCCAGCTACCGAAGCAGCCTTCCGAGGACCCCGCCGAGTGATCTACGGGAAGTCCTCGATCGTCGCTATCAAGAGTGAGATCAACGCACTCGGGAAGATCGGAGGGGATCACCCGACAGTAATGACAACGGAGTACCAGCTTTCACTCGGGAGCTTCGCTGAGTGCATTGGCCGAATGGATTCAAGCCGACTGGAATCGAGAAGTACGACGGGAAGACCGACCCCGAGTCGTGGCTGACCGTGTACACCCTCGCCATCCGTGCAGCAGGAGGCGACAATAAGGCCATGGCCAATTACCTGCCTGTGGCCCTTGCCAACTCAGCCAGGAACTGGCTCACGAGCTTGCCAAGAGGCTCAATCGGCTCGTGGAGTGAGCTGAGGGACCACTTCATTGCCAATTTCCAGGGCACCTTCGAGAGGCCTGGAACACACTTTGACCTGTACAGCGTCATCCAGAAGCCGGACGAACCTTTGAAGGACTACATCCGGCGCTTCTCCGAAAAGCGCAACAAGATCCCCAACGTCACCGACGACATCATCATCGCCGCCTTCCAGAAGGGAGTCCGTGATGAGCTATTGATCAGAAAGTTTGGTCGCAAGCCACCGAAGACGGTGAGGCAGATGTTCAAGACGGCGAACTCATGCGCCAAGTCCAGCGACGCGATCAAAGCAACGCGCCAAGACCGGCCTGACAGGAGGGACGACAGGCAATCGGGAGGAAGCCGGCATCCTAAGAAGGATAACGACAACAACAACCAGGGCCAAAAGGACCGCAAGCGCCGACCTGAAGACCTAGTTGCCGCGACGGCCAACTCCCAACGCTGTCCCCGAGTCGCGGCCTATGACGCCATCGTGAACGCTCAGTGCACGCATAATCCAAACCATAAGCATGCGGCCAAAGATTGCTTCATCTACAAGCAATTCGCCGAACAATATGTGGCGCAACTAAACAAGAAGTCGACTGATGAAGCCGACTGTTAGCAAAGTGCTGGGTCACTCGGTCACCGTCGTCACTTCTTTTCCACTCGGCGATGTCATCCATAACCGGGAGGCGACTGGGCGCATCGCAAAGTGGGCCTTGGAGCTAATGCCGCTGGACTTAACTTTCAAGGCGAGGACGTCTGTAAAGTCACAAGCCCTGGCAGATTTCCTGGCCGAGTGGACCGAACAACAAGAAGATGTACCTCAAGAAGACCTACAATACTGGACCATGCACTTTGACGGATCCAAGAGGATCACCGGCTTGGGAGCAGGAGTCGTGCTGATCTCCCCGCTTGGGGAAAGACTGAGATATGTTCTTCACCTCCACTTCTCTGCTTCACACAACATCGTCGAGTATGAGGCCCTGCTATATGGACTGCAACTTGCAGTTTCACTCGGGATACGTCGGCTCGTCGTGAAAGGGGACTCCCAGCTGGTCGTGAACCAAGTAATGAAAGACTGGTCCTATCTAAACAACACCATGGAGGCCTACCGATAGGAGGTTCGCAAACTTGAAGATAAGTTTGATGGACTCGAGCTATCACATATCCTAAGACACAACAACGAAGCAGCTGACGAGTTGGCGCAGTCCGGGTCCAAACGTATAGCCCCCCCCCAACAAACGTTTTTGTCGAGCACCTCTATGAGCCAACTATTACGGCAAAGCCAACTCCCAACGAACAAGCTGCAAACGAAGTCGCCATGATTGACGCTGACTGGAGGACACCACTCATCAAAATTTTAACACAGCAAGAGCTGCCGGAAGACCGGGATGAGGCAGAACGTGTCCGACGTCGTTGTCAAGCTTATGTCATGGTTGACTCCGACTTATACAAGAGAAGTCCCTCCGGAGTCCTGATGAGATGCATCACACCCGAGGAAGGACGACAGCTACTCCAAGACATCCACTCGGGCATATGCGGAAGCCATGCGGCAGCACGCACCTTGGTGGGCAAAGCCTACAGACAAGGTTTTTTTGGCTTACCGCGGTCTCCGACGCGGACAAAGTGGTACGAACCTGTGAAGGTTGTCCATTTTTCGCCCGACAGAGCCATGTCTCAGCCCAAAAGCTACAAACAATTTCATTATCCTGGCCATTTGCGGTATGGGGCTTAGACATGGTCGGCCCCTTCAAGAAGGCTCCAGGAGGATTCACGCACCTATTTGTCGCAATCGACAAATTTTTCAAGTGGATCGAGGTTAAGCCGGTTGCTACAATCACTGCTGACAATGCACGAGACTTCATCCTCAACATCGTGCACCGTTTCGGCGTCCCAAGCAGAATTATAACCGACAATGGGACTCAATTCACTAGAGGCATCTTTAAGGAATTCTGTGAAGACTTCGGCATCAAGATCTGCTATGCATCGGTCGCACATCCCAAAAGCAATGGACAAGTTGAGCGTGCCAACGGCATGATCTTTCAAGGCACCAAGGCCCGAGTGTTAGACCGGCTAAATCCTTATGCCGGCAAATGGGTCCAAGAGCTCCCCTCAGTTCTGTGGTCTCTACGGACTACGCCCAGTCGGACTACCGGCCAAACTCCTTTCTTTCTGGTCCATGGGGCAGAAGCCATGTTGCCAAACGAAATGGAGTATGAATCCCTACGAGTTCACAGCTTCAACGATGAGCGCTACGATCAAGACCGAGTGGACGATCTAACCCGACTGGAAGAAGCCCGAGAGGCAGCTCTGATCCAGTCGGCAAGATATCTTCAAGGTCTCAGATGATACCACAGCCGCAATGTTCGAGCACGAGCTTTTATTGTCGGCGATCTAGTTCTACGCAAGATTCAAACCACCAAGGACCGTCATAAATTATCTCCATTATGGGAAGGGTCATATATAATCGCTGAGGTGACTCGGCCAGGAGCATATCGACTAAAGCGTGAAGATGGATCCATGGTGGAGAACTCTTAACATCTTCGACGATACTATGCTTAAATTGCCTCAAGTTTCATGTTATTCTTGACTGCCAAACCTCAAGCAAGACGACTTCTTGAGTTAGCAGTCGGGGGCTGCATACGTGTCAACAAAGCATGGTTTTTTTTGATAACTTGTTTATATTTGGTTTATCATTGTTTAGTGTTTTGATTCGAGTTTAATAGATAAGGACTGAGAATTTTTTGATGACCTAATCAAGCTTAGGCTTGGTGACAGTCGGACGAAAATTACTTAAGAAATTTTCTATGAAAACTCGGATCAAGGCATTAACATAAATAAGCTAGATATTTACAAATTCACATCAGAGTTTACAAGCAACATTCACAAAGTCATTGAGATCCAGGCCTCTGAAGATTACAGCCTGGGGATCTCCTCCTCTTTTTTTGATCGATTTAAAGAAGATAAATGAAGACAAAGAAAAGGCAGATTGAAGACTAAAGTCAGAAGACCGCTTCAAAGCTCACCAGCATCAGTGGTCGAACCCTTGACTGTCGGGAGATCTTCTTCAGCCGACTGGTTTCCAGCGGGGTTCTCTTGGCTGGCAGTCGGGGGCTCCTTCACTGGGACATCCTCACTAGGAGGTGGGAGCTTCTCACTCGGAGCGCTCTCACTCGGGAAAGGGCCCCTGGATTCTTGTTCTGCGGGCCTTGTCGCCGGCGCCGCAGATGATTTTGGGCCTTCACTCGCCGGTGGGGTCTATGTTACCGAGGTCTCCTGCAAAGAGAAAGATGGGAGCAATCGGGACAAAGGCAGAGAGCTGGTGAACAGTACTGCGAAAGAGGAAATTTTGTGGAAGACGAAGTGGCGGGGATGACCTCGAGGCTTCGTAAAAAGACTTGAGGGTTTTTTGTCAAGTTATCTCGCGATTGGGCCGAGCCCATGAGAGACTTGTGGCCCAGCTAAGGTGTGGCTTGACACGTGTCTTTTGAGACTTAAGTGGATGGACTTAAGCAGATTTGCCTTGGCAATATGCACGTGTCACATAGCCCAATACCTTTAAAATCCTTTCACACCGTAATTTGCACAATTTCATGAGAAGTTGGCACGATGCAATTTGAAAGGTGACAAACAGTTAAACTTTTCATGGCTGTCCTGACGACAGGGACTGTTTGGTTTCTAAGCATTTGATTAAATGATTATATCAATGCTATTTTTCCACATTGGTGAAGATATTTTTAGATTAAGATCAATATTATGGCATGAGCTATTTAATATTTTGGTCGTATTTTTCAGATGACTGAAAAATTTGTTTACCCGTGAGGGGTGATTAAATTATTTATTCCGGGATGACTCAGGTAGATTAGCTCGGATAAGCATGAGCTTGCCGAGAGAATTAATTTTCTTACCCCTGAGGGTCGATAGAATTACTTGTTCCGAGATGACTCGGGCAGGTTAATTCGGATAAGCATGAGCTTACTGAGTACTTTTTACCCACGAGGGTCGATTAGATTATTTGTTCCGAGATGATTTGGGCAAGTTAACTCGGATAAGCATGAGCTTGCCAAGTGTTTTTTACCCACGAGGGTCGATTGAGCTATTTGTTCCGAGATGACTCGGGCAGGTTAACTCGGATAAGCATGAGCTTGCCGAGTGAATTGATTTCTTACCCATGAGGGCTAGTTAAATTATTTGTTCCAAGATGACTCGGGCAAATCTACTCGGATAAGCATGAGCTTGCCGAGTGATGTGATTTTTATGATTGCTTTAGCTTGAGCTAAGCATTTATATGAGAATGATTTTTTTACAGTTCTTGACTATATGTTTGGTCTGTTTTTGGCTAATCACACAGTCGGGGGCTACACCTAATTAGGTGTATCAAGAGATGCATCTAGATATTTATTTTTGAGAATTTTTTAGATATTTTCCAGCCCTTCACAGTCTTTAGAGCCACTCGGGAGAATCAGGCAGAGATGATGGAATCGCTCGGCGCCAAAAGCACTCGGTCAAAGGGTTGTTTGGATGTATACTGTCTTGGTTTGATGCTGAGTTGTCTCGTCGACTGAAAAGGACTCTGGGGCTACTGTGAAGATTATGGTAATCGGGTATCTACATGGCAAGTTTATCCGACTGGAGGTAGGGATAGATTGTACCTACCAGATATGTAAACCAAATATGACTTGGGTGTTACGTTGCCGATTGAGATAAGACAACAGTCCATAGTCATGGTTTGGTAAGATTGAGGAAACCGACTTAGAGTAAGATAGGGTTTTCGATTTGTAAGCCCGCCTTCCAAGATTATATAAGGGGAATAAGGGGCGTCCCTTGAGGGATATCAGAAATCAGAGTTGACAATCAATAGCTTTAGACTTTAGGAGCCTTAGATCTCGAGATCAATATACACTCGGCGGATCGAATCTCCGAAACAGGAGTAAGATATTACCTCACGAGAAGGTCTGAACCTATCTAATCTCTGTTTTTTATCTAACCCATCGGGCTTGACGATCTTGATTGCACCCAAAAATTCTATTGCAGTTTCGACAAATATTTTATCGAGTAATTGATCGCGGGAGCTCATGGCAATTGAGTGGGCAAGAAAGTCTCCAAGCTCACGCACTAAACTCTGAAATCTGAACAACTAACGAGAAATAGAAATTAATCAACGCTAAAGGTGTAGACGGCAACAGATAGCATGGCAATTTAATTGGCACTAGCCAACGATGGAACGGTTGGTGGTGTACCTGCTGCTCACGATCCTTAATTTGTCAGGCATCAGCGACAGCACAAAGTTTATTGCAGAGTTGTTTACGCGGATTTGCACTCGCATCGCCGACGGCGGCGGCAGTCGCAAGGCACGGATGTGGCCGCAATTGGATTGGAGCAGCTCGCTGGGGAATGGACGGAAGACGACACGTTTTTTTTATGTCTCCGATAGATTTTAGACATATCATAAGTGATCATGTCTGAAAAAAGTCAAAGATACATTATCCCGTATGGTTCATTTAAACGAACGTACGAAATAATTTATTTTGTTGTGCGGTCGCTTAAGTGGGCCACACGGGATAATTTATTTTCCCATACGGTCGTTTAAGTGGGCTGCATGAAATGATGCTCATGTATTTTTAAACCAATTTAAAGAAGTAAGGTTTTAATTATCTATAAACCTATTAAATTCTTTATCTAATTTTTGGATATGCGATAAAATAAAATATAAAATATTTTTTCAACAATACAAGTGACAATGTAACTTTATATGTTGTGATAATGAATTAATGTTAAGGTTATGTATAAATTTGATATACATATAAGTTCATAGCTTCTTATAAGGTATATACACTTTAAACTTAGAGTTCGTTTAGATGAAACTTTAATAGAGTGACTTCCACTACACATATAATGTAGTTTGTGCGCGTATAACAAGATTTTTGCGCACATTGTTTCTGTTTTGTCTTCTAACTCGGAGTTGGTTTTTAAATCGATCATAACTTTCACGTACGGACTCGATTAAGACATTTTATATATGAAAATCGATAAAAAATATTTGGATGCGTTTGTTCATCGCTTTTCCGTGTTCGGTGATTTTATTTTTCCCAAAAATAACTCATAAGGTTGCCTTTTTAGCCCGAGAGCTTTTTTTCAATTCGAGTGTGTCTTCGAATTTTTCACGGGTCACGTCTTTGGCTTGTTTAGGCTCAAATTTTGTGGTTATCTCTCGTGTGTTGCCAAGTCAAAAAAATATTAAAAAATAAAAAGAAAAGGTCAAATTTTTCCAAAAAAAGGTTATTACTTAAAAAATAACACAAGTGGCAATATAATTTCATATGTGATGATAATGAGTTAATGTACAAATTTAAGTAATATACTAGTTTATAACTTCTTATAACGTATATAAACTTTGAAACTTAGAGTTCATAAATTATTATAGAGGTGTAGTCATTTATAAACAACATATAGTCTTATGGAACAAAATTAAATTGTGATGTCAATTTAAAGAATTTTTGACCAAATTTAGATATTATTATAATTTTTTAATTCATCTCTAAAGATTTATAGATTATCCCATGCGAATGGCTTAAGAGCCCGCGCGGAGAGATATTTTTTTCGTGCGGGCTGCTTAAGCCGTCCGCACGTGCGGGCCATTAAGTCGTCCGCACGGAAAGATAATCTTTCCGTGCAGGCACTTAAGTCGTCCGCACGCGATGATCACCACCGCCTATATAGGTGCGCGCGGGCTTCGAAATTTTCTACTTCCGATGAAATTTTCTAGCGCCACAGCTTCCTCACTGACTCGCTGCCTACACCGCCGCCGCCTCCTCATCCGCCGGCCTCCTCCACCGTCGGCCTCCTCCAACGCTGCCTCCTCCTTCGCCCTCCACCGACCACGGCCGCCTCCTCACCACCGCCTCCACCGACCACGACCGCCTCATCCACCGCCAGCCTCCATCGACCACGGCCGCCTCGTCCACCGTGGTCGCCTTCTCCACCGCCGGCCTCCACTGCCGCCTCCTCCAACCACGGCCGCCTCGTCCACCGTGGCCGTCTCGTCCACTGCGCACCACCACCGGTAACACCGACCGCCACCTCTATCGATGTCGCTGTCGCATTACGTCGCATCCATGTATTGTAAAATTTGTTGTAAACGTTCTAAAATTTGTTGTAAAATTATCATATGAAAATTTGATAAAATTATGATAATGTGAAATTATATTTGTGCAATTTGTGATGTGATATTAATTATCAATTTAATTCAATACTTTAATAATTCAATATGTAATATAGGACGAATGTATCTTCCCGTGCGGACCACTTAATTCGTCCACACGGGAAGATCTATTATCCCGTGCGGACGATTTAAGTGGCTCGCACGGGATAATAGATCTTTCCGTGCGGGCCTCTTAAGCTGTCAACACGACATAATAGATTTTTCCGTGTGATTAGACCATCCATATGAGGCCTCTTAAGCTGTCCACACGACATAATAGATTTTTTCGTGTGATTAGACCATCCATATATAAAAATTTGATTTTCGTAGACCATCCCATATATATATAGTTGGCCATATGGCCCGCCCGGCACGACCCGGCCCGGGTCCGGACTAGGCACGGTCCGAAGCTGGTCGGGCCGGCACGGCCCAATAGGCACTTCGGGTCGGGCCGTGCCTGCCCGCGGGCTGCATGAATGGCCCACGCACGGCCCAGCAAGAGTCGGACCGTGCCGTGCCGGCCCAAAGGCACGACAAGCCCATGGGCCCCGTGCTAGCCCAGGCCCGAATTTAAATTAAGATCAAAATGAACTCAAACTTAGCTAGCTTATACATCAAACTAACTTCAAAAAATGACCTTAGCATATACAACAAAAAACTTAGCATATTCATAGCATACAAAATGAACTAACTTTCAAGTCAAACACTTTCGTTCATATTCTCACAAACTATACAAACTCATCAGCATATACAACAGAAACACTCACAAATTCTCACAAACTATACAAACTCATCAGCATATACAACAGAAACACTCACAAACTTTCAAACTCATCAGCATCAAGTTTCAAACACTAATAAAACTTCAAACTCATCAGCATCAAGTTCCAATTCCAAACACTCACAAACTATCAAACTCATCAGCATACAGTCATCACATATACATCAACATACACAAGTTCAAACTTTAACACTTCCAAACTCATCAGCAGATAAGGCCTAAGCACATTGTAGACAAGTCCAAATATATAAATTTAGCTGTGTTTTGTGCAATGGCTGCCTCATTAAAAAACTTTCTAGGTAAAAACTCACACCTCGTGAGAAAACCCTAGAAAGAAAAAGAGTGCAGCCCACAGCAAATATAATGTTCATTATACAGTCTAAATATATTCTCAGGTGTTTACATCATCATTATCAAGATACAAATTCTCATATGAGCTTTCAAGCTCCAAATTATCCATGGAATGTTGAGCCTTTGCATCCGCTTGCTCCCAATCCTTGAGCAATGCTAGCGGCTCAACCATTTCGGACTAAGACGTCGTCGGCGATCCTCGATGATCCTACCGTTAGGCTAAAGCGATTCGATGATATGGTAGAAACAGAAAGTCAAAACATCTCTAGCTAAGATGGAAAGAATAGGATAGGTGAGTTTGTGCTCATGCCACCAATTAAGGATATTGAAGTCATCGTCGTATTGGTTTACGGTGTCACTGTCAAGATAAGCAGAAAGCTCTGAAGCATTCATATTAGCAGTTGAAGAAGCTGCATGAAGCAAAGCACTAGCAGATGTTCTCCTAGAAAATGTACTGCACAAGCACTTGAACCGGCACCAGCACCAAGCCCACCAACCGGATCGCACCGGCACCAAGTCCAGCACCGGATGCAGCAGCACCAAATATTTTCCCCCATGCAGTTTTTTTCTTACCAACGGTAGAGCCGGGACTGTTGGCCTTTGCAATCTAACAGCACCAAATTTACTTTCATACTTAGAAAAAATATCAGACAATGCAGCCCTAACCTCAGTTAAATAAGCTGAATAATCACCACTAAGAAGCTGAGACATAATTTGAAGAACATTGCATAAACCCCTAATCTTAGCCCTAGGATCCAAGATAAAAGCAAATGAATAAAGAAATGGAATTTCAGACCAGTATGAAAGGAACTTATTTTTCATGGGCACAACAACATTTCTAAGGTTGCAATCATTCTCATAAGTATTTAAATGTCCAGCAATCTCAAGAATGTGATGCATAATTAGTGGAGATGTTGGGTAATAAACACCAGAAAGAATAACAGTGGAGTCATAAAATTGTTCAAGGAATAACAAAACTGACTCAGCACATATCCAGTGTGTATCTGTAAGTAAAGGCTGGCCATTAACCAAAGGATAGTTTGTAGCAATAAACACAGAAAAGGGCTCCTTATGTGGCATCAAATGCTTAAGCATTAGATAAGTTGCATTCCATCTAACATCCATGTCCAAACCAAACTTGCGAGGACGAATATTTTTAGCAATGCAAAAGTTTTTGTATGCAGCAATGCGTTGATTAGATGCATTCAAGAATGAAATAGCAGTTCTAGAAGCATGAAGCATGGGTTTAAATATTTCAAGACCAGCCTTAACAATTAAATTGATGATATGACATGCACAACGCTGATGCAAATATAAATCACCAATATAAGAAGACAAAACAGGACTTAAAGTCTCTATAGCTCTAGTGTTTGCAGAGGCATTGTCTAAGGTAATGGAGAAAACCTTATTAGTTAAACCATATTCTTCAACAACAGCAAGTAAACGTTCAGAAATATTTTCAGCATTGTGTGAAACATCAATGAGCCTAAGACCCAAAATTCTCTTCTCTAATTGCCAATTAGAATTAACAAAATGAGCAACAACACTTAAATAATCCTCCTTAGCATTACGGACCATATATCGGATGTCAAAGCAAGAACTACAGATTTTAAAGTCTCAACAAGCAAAGCACGACGATCCTTAAAATAATTATGAAGATCTCTAGTGGTAGTTTGCCTAGAGACAACAGTATATCTAGGGTTATGGGCTAACTTAACAAACTCCTCAAAAGCAGCAGATTCACCAAAAGAGATAGGCAAATCTTCTCTAGCAATCAGCCTACACAATTGTACTCTTGCTACCTCAGGACTATATTGCCATTCAGAAATAGAGCCATCAGCATTAAAACGCAACATAGACTGAGACAATGCATTAGAACGAAGTTTTCTAGGCTTGCAAGACCTAGTATGTCTAAGAAGATGACCAGTACCACCAGAAGAATGCGCAGATAAAGTCTTATGGCAATAATTGCACTTAGCAGAAACTCTAACTTGAGTGCCATTTCGCTCTTCATAAAGCTCTTCAAAGTTAGCCCATACCTCAGATTTTCCCCTCTTGTTGCTGATGCTGACGCTAGAGCCAGACGGTGTGCTGCCACCGCCACCGGCACCGGCACCATCGACATCGGTGGGCAGCACGGGCTCCGCCTGCGACTGCGACTGCGAGGCATCAGCAGCATCATTGCCTTCGACATCGACCGGAGTCGAATCAATGTTGCCGAAGACCTCCACCCGCGCCTCCTCCACATCATCTTCGTCGTCACCTCGCATACCCAGCGTCCGCAACTCGTAGTTGCAGGACGTAGGATCGTCGTCCATCGTCCTCAACACCGGTTCCTCAACGGCGGCTGCCGCTCGGCAAAGTGCCTGCGACCTGCAAAACAATATATCAAACAAAGGCAACAAACAACAACAAATTAGTTATGCTGATTTGTTAAGGGACAGAAAAAAAGAAAAAAGAGAAGACAACTTAGGCAAGAAACTTGATTACCTGCGGAGAGCACCGGAGTTGCGGATCACCGGCGACGGCGAGGGGAGGAAGAGCTCGCGGATCCGGCGAGTGGAGCGGAAGAGCTCACGGATCCAGCGAGGGGAGGCGAGGAGCTCGCGGATCCGGCGAGGGGAGGCGAGGGGAGAGGAAGAGCTCGCGGATCCGGCGAGGGGAGGCGAAGAGCTCGCGGATCCGGTGAGGGGAGGCGAGAAGCTTGCGATTCGCGGGAGGGAGAAAGAGCTCGCGGATCCGGCCGGGAGGCGAGGAGCTCGCGGATCCGACGAGGAGGCGAGGGGAGAGGAAGAGCTCACGGATCCGGCAAGGAGCTTGCGATTCGGCGAGGAGAAGGAAGAGCTTGCGGATCCGGCGATGGGAGGCCGGAGCTCGCGGATCCGACGAGGGAGAGACGAGCTCGCGGATCCGGCGATGGCATGCGAAGACGACGCGGATCCGGCGAGGGTAGACGAGGAGCACCGAGTTGCGGTTGCGGATCACCGGCGATGGCGAGGCCGCGAGGAGGAGGCGAGCTCGCGGATCCGGCGAGGAGAGGAAGAGCTCGCGGATCCGGCGAGGGCGGCGAGTAGCTCGCAGATCCGGCGAGGGCTGGGCGGCTGGCAATGGCGGCGGAGAGGACAAGGAGGAGAGATGGTGAGGCGCGGACGCGGTTAGGGTTAGGGTTTTCTTGAGAGAGACTGAGAGAGTGGCGGCTGGCTGGTGCGGCACACTTTTATATGGGGCGACGAATGGCCGTGCCGTCCGGCCGCCCAGCCAAGCCGCCGACGCCCGACCGCCCATCGTGCCTACCGTTGTTTCGGGCCGTGCCGGGCCGGCCCATCGTGCCTGTGTTACAGCCCAAGCACGGCCCACTTTCCGGGCCGGGCCGGCCCGGGCACGATCAGCTCCGTGCCGTGCCGTGCCGTGCCTGGGCCGGGCCAAAACGCCGTGCTTCGGGCCGGGCCATCGGGCTTCGGGCCATATGGCCAACTATACATATATATACGAGCAAACCTTTCGTATAAAAAATGCCTTTTGGCCCACACCTTAAAATCGATTCTCTACTAGCGCGACGAGCGGCGCCGGAGCTAGCATCGAACGGTCGACCCTACATGGAGACGTCACGACGCGGCGGCAATCTCGCATAGTGTATCTGCGGAATTTGGGTAATCGGGAACGGCCGAACGACGCTTCGGCATTGCGATCCAACCTGACGTGACCTACTCGCTCGTCGCTGGACCTGCGGGCCTCTTGTGGAGGGTTGGGGTGGGAGCCGGTCGGGGCCCTACGATTTGGGAGGCAGAGCGGCCGCACCGCTCGCTCTCCTCAGGGCCAGCCCTGCAAAAACGAGTATCAGGCAAACTTTTGTCCTCGTCTATCTAGGAATTCGGTATGTCTCCAATTATCAACGCACGTGTCCTCATCCCGATATTCCTCACCTACTGACATACAAGACATCTTTAGCCAAGGGTGTCACATAAGTGCAATTCTCAAGAATTCTCAAGCTTGTCACTTTGCATCATGGGTTTTCGCAAACCATTTTTATTTCGCAAACGCACTGACACCATGTGTCAGATTTTCAAAGCTTTCACGACCCAAAGTTTTTCTCAGGTTGACAAACAAGTGTTAATTATGACAAAACTTCACCATGTTTTGAATTTCTAAGTTGCCAATTTTAAGGCTTTTTTGTGTTTTGAAATTCTACGGAAGTAGAATGAGTGTGTCATTTTGTATTTTGTTCTTGCCTTTATACCCTCCGTTTCGTCGGTATTGATTTTTATATGATATTTGACTAATTATCCTATTTAAATATTTTTTATAAATGTTATTTATTTTGTTGTTATATGTTTTATTTTACTTTCATTACGACTTATGCTCTACTAGCATATCTACAACATTTTTAATTAAGATAAATAATCAAGTATTATTATAAAAAACAACGATGTTATCTATTTAAAAACAAAAAAATAGAAGAAGTATCTATTCAAAACCTAGGTTTTAAAGGAGTCATAAAAGTATGTATATAGTATTCTCTATCTAAAATATAAAAAATTTACATCCTGATATTATCAATCTGAATAAAATGTTTTATCTATCCAAATTTTTTTATTTTGGAACATATAAACAAAAAATTTAGTCTCATAATAAGTACTCCTTCCATTTCGACATATAACAACCTCTCTATTTTAATATATATTAACCTCTAGGATAGAATAAGATTAGACACATCTAAACCTACGGACATGATTACGAATCCGTCCGTACCTCTACTATGAGTCTAATCTCAGCCTAAGAGAGAGTAATTTCTCTCTTTTTATCATGCGTATGTTCCTGTTTATTTGCTGTAAAATTTTATAAAAATTTTAGATTTAGATATTTTTTGAGATTTTGAAACTAAACATGCATATGTAAGTTTTTTGTTTTTTGAGGGTTTGGCCAAAAAATATATAATTTTTCTTGAGACTAGCGCTGGACTACCGTATGCCCTTTCTTCCCCTTCTCGCGCAAAAGCCATCCCCAAAGTTCTTGCACATGCCCTTTCTTCTTTGAGCCGTCACATGCCCTTTCTTCTCTGAGCCGTCGCCAGTGCTAGCCCGAGCCATCCGTGTCTACCGCAAGCCTCTTACGCCACCTCACCGCAAGCCTATGCCACTGGATGCTAGTAACTATGAAACTCTGAAATCTGAATCGTCTCCTTCCATGCGTTGCGTCATCGGCTCTGAACTCTGAACCAAATCCACCTCGCTTCTTCCTCGAGGTCGATGGCGCTCGAATAGCCCCCAATGCCGCCGTCTAGGGGTGGCCCCACATCGTCGTCGCCTGCTCGCTGGCCGATCGGTGTCTGCCCCGTCTGGCAGGGAGTCGCATCTCGCTGGCTCCTCCCCCGACGGTAGCGCCGCTGCTGCGCTTTTCACGGCGTAGGTGTTATGCTTACTCCGATCTAAAATATCCCCTTTTTAGCTCTGAGGTTAGGGAGGATTGGAGGTCGTTGGGGCTAGTAATCTTAAAAAACTCTTGTTCATCTTTTTGATTCACCTTTGGTGGCATAAAAAAGTAGGCAAGGGTTAATTTTTTTTTATAAATTCAATATTCTGTCTTTCCATCAAAAGCTTACTGTCTTGGTTAAAAGTTTAATATTTTGGGGTCAAAAGATAGCATAATCTTTAGTGGTTCTCGTATTGATTAATTCAAACAAACACAGAAGGAATCTGGGGTGGCTACGAGGAGACGGGTCTGAGCGAGTATGAGTGATTCATTTGAGAAAGATCAAATTGGATAAAAGAAAATAAATCTATCTTTTTTACAACAGACCAAAACTTTACAAATAAACATCTTATTTTGTGTAAAATTTATAGTCAATGTAAAATTTACATGTAAAAGTAGAAAGCGCAATGTTGGTACTATCATGTCACATGACAGCTAGGTTGAATAACCCCTAATTAATCGATCTATTTGACATGACAGCTAAGTGACAGCTAAGTTGCATCTGAAGCTTTAAATTAGCCAAGAAAAAAATATTTGTCCTGTCCTGGGCTCCAGGCCCCGTGCGTATATAACAGAAGAAGTACGGACCAACCAGAACTGCTAGTCTTCGATCAATCTAGCTAGCCTCAATTACCGATCAATTGCACATGGCTTCTGCCATCTGCTCTAAGCCTACTACTGATCAGATTAGGGAAGGGGAGCTCCATGACATCCAGGAGCTACAGAAGGAGCTACAGAAGGCATGCCTTTCAACCGTACCGGAGCGGTACATCAGAGACGGCGAAGAGCGGCCGGACTCCAACGTGCGGTCCCACGAGCAAATCCCGGTGATCGATCTGGCCCGACTGGAGAACGGCGAGGGGCTGAACGATCTGAAGCTCGCCTGCCAGGAGTTTGGCGCCTTCCAGGTAATTGTCTATCTGTCTATATCTCTCTGTATATATATACACACACATGTAGGAGTAATAATTAGAGTGAGCTCTCGTGTTGAATTAGTTAAGAAATTTAAACATTTGATTAGGTCAGAGTAGGTCATATTATCATACACTATTATAGAAAGTATCGGTTGAAAAATCTTCATAATATCGGTTTTCCAATCGACACCTATTAGTCAGCACATTTCTTGTCCTCTCAAAGATGTCGGTTTGGAATCGACATATTTGAGGTTTCATGAGCCAAAAAAAGGACTCGATGCATCGACTCAATCGAGCAACTCCCCTTAGGTCCAGCTCCCCTACAAATCCATGAACACACACTACTACAAAAATATTTATAGGTATCGGCTAAATAGGTGTCGGTTCAATAAAAACCGACATCCATTAAAATAATAGATAGCAGCTCTAAACAAAAACCGATACCTATACTATAGATGTCGGTTTTTAAAAAAACCGACACCTATAAAATGAGCCGAGCCACGCTCTATCCTTATCCACTCACTCTCCTCACTCTCCTCACAAGCCGGCGGGAGGAGGGGAGACGGCGGGAGGAGGACAGGCGACGGGAGGCTAGGACGCCCCGTGCGGCGCGGGAGGCGGTGCGGCCGAGGCGGCGCCGGTGTCGGTCTCCCTCTCTCTCGCCCCTCTCTCCCTCAGATCTGCGACGTCGGTCTCCCTCTCTCTCTCGCCTCTCTCTCCCTCAGATCTAGGATTATTTTTTTGTGATTTGTGGATGTGGATTGATTGATATGTGGATGAATTTGTGTTCTTGTGAATGGATATGTGGAATTTGTGTTCCTGTGGATCTATGGATGTGGATTTGGATCTATGGATGTACTGGATGTGGATCGGCTCAAACCGATGCAAGCCGACGAACCAGGTTTTTTCAGGATTTTTTATTTCTTAAATCTTATAGGTGCCGGTTCTTAGACCGACACCTATTAATTTTTTTATAGGTGCCGACTAATAGGTGCTGGTTGAGAAAATCGACACCTAAGTGGGTTTTCCAACCGGCACCTTTGCCGGTTTCTGTAGTAGTGACATGAACAAACACATCTTGGGCGCCATGAACACATGAACAAACACATCTCGGCCGCCATGAACACATGAACAACAAAACAACAAAGAATAAACATCGCGCCGGTGTCGTACAAAGACATGAACAAACACATGAACTTCACCGCCTAGATCCCCGCTGCAGCCACCGTCCAAATCCCCTTCACCGCCAACAGATCTGAGGGAGAGAGGGAGAATCAGAGAGAGAGAGAAGGAGAGGGGGAGAGGGGAGACTGAGAGATCGAGAAGGAGACTTATCTCCTCGAGCGCCACCTTCCTCCCCATCACCTTCCGCCCGCCGCCTGCCGCTGCCACCTCCCCTCGGCCTCCCCTCCTTTCCGCCGCCCGCGCCGCCCATGCTGCCGCTCTGCAGAGAGAAAGAGAAGGAGAGGAGTGAGTGGCTGTGGATGCGCCTGAGAAGAGAAGAGATAAGGATCGGTTTATAATGTGGCCGGTCCAGCTCGGTTTTTAGGTGTTGTTTTTTTAAAAATGGTTTCTTTTAAAAAATCGACACCTATAATATATTGTAGGTGCTGGTTTTTTAAAAAACCGGCACCTATACTATTAGTACCGGTTTTTCTTTTGAACCAATACCTATAATATATTATAGGTGCCAGTTTTTTTAAAAAAACCGATATCAATAGTATATGTGTTGGTTTTCTCTAGAGCTGGTACCTATTGTTTTAATTGGTGTCAGTTTTTGTTGAACCGACACCTAATAGGTCGACACCTATGCATGTTTCTGTAGTAGTGATAATTAACCTTACATTACAACGAGAGTTTGTGTTAAACAAAATATGCAATTACAAACACTATCACTACTGGAAAAACCATCATTGGTTAAAGTGACAAAAAACCACAATAGTCCCGGTTTAAGTTGCACCCGGGACTAGGGATGATCTCTAGTCCCGGTTTGAAAAGTCTATGGAATTTTAGGAACATTATTCCCGGTTCGTGTCACGAATCGAGACTAAAGGTCACCTCTAGTCCCGGTTCAAATGTTGTCAGAGCCTGTCAGAGCGCCGGGCACCTTTAGTCCCGGTTGATAACACCAACCGGGACTAGAGATGCTATCTTTAATCCCGGTTGGTGCTATCAACCGGGACTAAAGATGCCTGGCGCTCTGACAGGTTCTGATAGCCTCTGACACCATCTTTAGTCCCGGTTGGTAACACTAACCAGGACTAAAGATGCTATTTTTTTTGTCCTGGTTGGTAACACCAACCGGGACAAAAGTGAATGTGCTTATTTTTAACTGAACTTAATAAAAATATATAAATTTTGCTACATGATTCAAATGGCCAAAAATTAATTTAAGGAGATCTGTAATTTCAAAGAGTGTGGTGTTGTGTGGAGATGGGTGATTGAAGATAGAAGGAAGATTTAATTTTGTTATTACATATCATCATATTGTTATTAACTAATGATTCTCAATATACAAAATCTTTTGTAAAATTATTTTGGTGATAATATACGAATCGAAGGGATGTACAATATTGATAAGAACATTTAAACCCTGGCCGTCACGTCTAGTTTATGCGCGTTTAACTAGTTTTACGCGCATTGTTCCCGTTTCGTCCTCTAACTCGGAGTCGGTTTTAAAACGGCCATAACTTTCGCATACGGACTTCGATCGAGACGTTCCATACATGAAAATCGATGGAAAAAATTTTCGATGCGTTCGTTCGTGGCTTTGCCGCGTTCGACGATTTTATTTTGCCCAAAAAAGCCTCAGAAGATTGCCTTTTCGAGCTTGGAATCTTTTTCCGATTTTGAGCGTGTCTCCGAATTTTCTATAGGCCAGGTCTTTTGCTTTTTTATGCTCAAATTTTATGTGGTTACCTCTCGTGTGCTCCTAAGTCCATAAAAATATAAAAAAAGAAAAAAAAAGTAAAAATTTTCCTCTCTTGCTCAACAGTAGATGAAAATGAAGAAAAGAGAGGGGCAAAAGAGGAACAATATCTAGAGGAGCACATTAATGTCTAGGATTATCTATGTTTGATTTAATTTTAATATTATTGTTTTAAACCTATATTTAATAAATTTAATTTGACCCTATTTAATGAATTATTTAATTGTTAACCCTAGTGTGACCAAATAAATTTGGAAAATTACGGAAAATATCTTTAGTCTGGTTGGTGGCACCAACCGGGACTAAAGATGAATTAGAAATAGCGGAAAATTATCTTTAATCCCGGTTGGTGCCATCAACCGGGACTAAAGATGAATTAGAAATAACGGAAAATTATCTTTAGTCCCGGTTGGTGCCACCAACCGGGACTAAAGATGAATTGAAATAGCGAGAAATTATCTTTAGTCCCGATTGGTGACACCAACCGGGACTAAAGATGAATTGGCTATATATATCCCTAGCTCGTATCGTCTTCTCCACCGATGCAACACTTAGCACATTTTTCAGATCTCTCTCCCTCTCCCTAGCTCTCTCCCTCTCCCTCTCCCTCTCCCTCTCCCTCTCTCTCTCCCTCTCCCCTCGGCAAGCAAGGGGAGGGGAGGAAATGGCGGCGGCGGGGAAGAAGGTGGCGGCAGTGGGCGCCATCTTCTCACCAGCGGCGAGCGGAAGCGGGAGCCGACGATGAGCGGGAGCGAGAGCCGGCGGCGAGCGGGAGCTAAGCGAAAAATTGATGTTGTTGTATTTTCTTGTATATAGTGCATTTTGTTATATATATGTGTGAACAAATTTGTGATAGTATTTGATCGTGATTTTTTTGATTTTAAAGATGTATTTGATATGTGGAGAAAAAATAAAAAAAATATTTGGGATATGTATTGTTCGTTGCTATTTGTGAATCGTGATATTTGATTTCGTATCTCGATGATTTTAGGATTTTGACAAGAAAAAAAACAAAGATTCGAGGGCGTGGGCCGGAGAAAGGGCAAATTAAAAAAATCTTTAGTCCCGGTTGGTGGTTTCAACCGGGACTAAAGATGCATCTCTAGTCTCGGTTATTTAACCGGGACTAGAGATCGTCCATCTCTAGTCCCGGATTCATAGTCCCAATTTGACAACCGGGACTACTGAGGGTTACGAACTGGGACAGTTGTGGCTTTCTCCAGTAGTGTATGGTCTATTTAGTTATGGTGTTTTCTAAATACGAAATTACTAGTAAATATGAAACTACGCCTATTTCTGACCCTTAATTTAGTATTTTATTAATTTAATATAAAATCCAAAATTAATACTGTCGATAATGAAATGGTGTAACGCTATCTGTTTATTATGGTTTGAATATGGTTTGAATAAAAAACCCGTGATACGCTAGCTGCCACCGTGTATCACTGTCGGTTCACATTGAACCTGCAGTTATGGGAGGTAGGAACAAAGGTTTACCTTTTCGCCGTGCTTTGCCGTGCTGCCCCCGCGGTAGCACGGTTTTCACGCGAAAACCGTGAAAACCGTGAAAACCACGAAAACCGCGGGAGGGTGAACACGTAATTTCCTCGACGGTTAGCCGTGTCATGGTTTTCGTGAAAACCGCGCCAAAACCGTAAAAGCTGTGATAAACCATAATTTAAATTTGAACCAAATTCAAATTCGTGTCATGCCGTGGTTTTCGCTCAAACCGCTCACATATCGCGGTTTTCGCGGCAAACCGCGCGAAATTTATTTTTATAAAAATAATATTTATTTTTGTGATAAAATAAATTTTTTCAAATTTTTTAAATTCACACAAAATTATTCAAACAAAACCGCGGAGATGCCGTGCCGCACCCCCGCGGTACGCGCGAAAACCGTGGTGATTTTTTGGTAAGGTGAACCCTGGTAGGAACAACATGCCTTTCTTTAGTAGTGTAGCGTGGACTCATCTTTTTAAAGTCTATATATGGCACTATAGTTCATAATAAAGAATATATTTTAGAATATGATTCATACTAATAATAATAATAATAATTTATTGGAACCACCTATTAATCTTTTAATCTTTTGATAGATTTATAGCTTCAAATCCTGCAGAATTTTCAACCAATGGATATAGTCCGTTTTAAATAAAATAACAAAAAAGAGACATGCCATGTCCTATGGATGAAAAAGTAAAAGATTAAAGCCCAAAAATCTATCGCAAGTAAAATAGTAAATCCGTGTTTTATTACATATACGATAGTATATATGATGAGTTGATTCGTATAAGATTTCTAATAAGAAAGGTAATGACATCTATATATAGTATGCACACGTAACCGTAAAATTTTGAGCTGAAGTGGATCTACTCAATAAGGGACATAAACCCCGTAACCATATATATGAGATGTCATATATGAGAGATGTAATATTACAATTAAATCGGTTAGTATGGGTGTTAGTTTTAATTAAATTAGTATTTATGAGCCGTTTTTTATGAGGGGTCAGTGAGTAAACAAAAATATGCAGGGCAGTCTATTAGTATTTCGCTAAAGTCAATAAAAAGTTACGGAAAGGGAATATTTATTACATATATTCGTAGATCGTCAACCATGGCGTTGAGCATGAGGTGCTGGACGGCATGGAGAAGGTCGCGAGGGAGTTCTTCGCGCTACCGCTGGAGGAGAAGGAAAAGTACCCGATGGAGCCGGATGCCATCCAGGGATATGGCCACGCGTTCGTCTTCTCTGAGGACCAGAAGCTTGACTGGTGCAACATGCTGGCCCTCGCCCACAGGCCCGTGTCCAAAAGGAAGCCCTACCTCTGGCCAACATCTCCGGCCAACTTCAGGTACGTACCTTAATTATCTATATATCTACTACTCAAAGGCTTCATATATAGGACATTGACATCATTATATTGAAAAATTAAAGAAGATTAAGATTGATTAAACTGGACAGAGAACTGTAGTTCATTGACGCTCGCGCACATGCAGTGAAACCCTGGAGACGTACTTCATCGAGATCGGTGAGTTATGCCGGCGGCTGCTGGCGCGGATCGCCGAGACGCTCGGCTTGGGCCCGGGGGCGTTCGAGTACCTGTTTGGCGAGGAGAGAGCGCAGGGGGCGAGAATCAACTTATACCCAACGTGCCCGCAGGCTGAGCGTGTGCTGGGCCTTAGCTCGCACTCCGATGGCAGCGCCATCAGCGTCCTCCAGCAGGACATGAACTGCGCCGCGCTGCAAGTGCTCAAGGACGATGCATGGGTGCCTGTCCACCCCATCTCACATGGTCTCGTCGTCATCCTCGGAGACACGCTTGAGGTACGCGACCAGCTGCCGTAAATAGGTGTAAATTAATTAAAGGAATTACTTCTTCCTCAAGCTTGAATAGGGTCTATCGATACATTTATCAAAATTTCTCATATTTAAATAAAATATAATTATATTTTAATTACATTACAACTTATAATACAAAATACAGTATAATTTATATGTAATTTTTGAAAATGAAACCATGACACGCTATTTTCGTGAAGGATGGTCAGTGGACCAAATCTCCTTGTCTATCGCTATAATTTTTTCTTTCTTGTTTATACGAATCTTGAAGTAAATCTATTGGTTGAAAATTATTTGAAAGTCACCTAGATTAGCTTATAATGAGAAAATGCCATATTTTTATATAACAATAATTTTGTTTGATTTGTGTTACATAAGCCAAACATTAGGGGAAAATATGTAACCTGAAACTACCGTAGGATAAAAATGTATTTATATGAGATTTGTTCACATTATTATGAGTAAAACTTGTGCTCTCAAATTTAACCATTAGAAAAAGTTTATTGGGATCCACGTCATCATGTTTGCGCTACAGATTTAATCACTAGCAAATCTCAGACATCCATTTTTGATACTACAGTAGTTTTCATGTTTATATATTATAGATATTATAGATGTGGTTTATACTAGATATTTTTTTAAACATTAGCATATCTCTGTCTTTCTATCCGCCGATGGTAACTAGGCACTTTATGGAAATTCTCACATCAATCAAAAAAAAAGAAAAGGAAAAAAATATCTTGCGTCCTAGCCATCCATTAGTTGAGCGATTGGAATAAGAAGGCTTAAAAGTATAATATAAAATAACTTACATTTAAAAAAACAAGGAAATTAGTGATTCAATTTGGACAAGTTAAATTCACAATGCCATGCCACAGTACATCAGATTTTGAAATAAAAATAGAATAATAACCATTTAGGTAAATAAAATCATTAACTTAGGAATAATAAAAAAGATTATATTAAAATATGAGAATGATACAACACTACTCTTGTCTTTCTACCATCGTCATATTGTTTCATATGTGCATGAAGATACAAATTATAGTAGATGAGAGAAAACTCATTTTTTATCTCTTTATCTCGCGCTCGTCACCGAACAGGTTCTCTCGAATGGCAAGTATAAAAGCGTTGAGCACCGGGCGGTGACCAACGAGCAGAAGGAAAGGATGTCGATAGTGACGTTTTATTCTCCATCATACGAGGCAGATCTTGGCCCAATGCCAGAGCTGCTGACCGACGAGGAGCCATGCAAGTTCCGGAGGTACACCCACGAAGAGTACATCGTGCACTATATTACCAGCAAACTCCAGGGCAAGAAGTCGCTTGAATTTGCCAAGATCTAGCTAGCTAGCTAGATCTATTCTGAAGTGGTCGCCATCGTGCAAATGCTTGTGAAGGAAGTTCGACTACAAATTTGAAGTGTGAAGTGCATATATACATGTCGTGTGCGCAGAGATGCATGTTCCGTGAAGTATTATGGATCAGTGTTTATTTTAAGTGAAGTGGAGGTACCTCTACTCACAAGCATCATCGTTTCTAAAGAAGTATATGTTATGCTTCATGTTTGTCAAAAATAAAACTGCAGTCACAAACCTATTATTTTCACTACTACAAAATAATTTTTGTAGGCCATTGGTATTTTTCTTATAAGCAAAATACAGGGAACAACGCCTGTGAAAAATGGCTGAGACCATCTCAGGGTCACAAACCATCTGCAAAAATATATTTTTATGGACAGTTACTTAAAAAAACCACATGTGGAAAATGATATCTATAAAATGGTGATTTTATAATTAGAATAGATCTATAAAATCATGATTTTTTACGGGCAATTTTTTAAGAAAACCATATCTTAAAAATAGGGTGAGTTTTACATGTGGTTATAATAAGGCATGTAACAGACGGTTATATTAAGAAAACGATGGTTATATTAAGAAAACCTCCATAGAAAATAGGAGTACTACCGAAATAGAAAAAAAATCCTAACTCTTTTATATGATGTTAGGTGATGACAAATTTTCAATAAAAATTGTAACTATCAATGATATATACAACTTTTTAGTTGATTTTTTTCATTTGAGATTGTTTAGGTGGCCAAATATTCATTACAATCTCTCGGATCTAATTTTGAAAATAACTTTTTGAGTTCTATACATGATTTCAGATGGAGACATGTTCCATATTAAAATTGTAGAGCTTGACGAGTATACAACTTTGTATTTGAAAGTTTTTATATTTGAAATCGTTTAAGTGCCTAAATATTCATGACAAGCTATAATACCTATTTTTACATGGGATTTTTAGAAATTCCAATCTTTCATGATTTCTAGAAAATTCAAACTAAGCCCGATTGAGGTAAACCAAAGTTCTATGTGGTTCTTACAGAATTTCCTTTAAATCACCTAGTTAGTTGTCGACGGACTATGCCCGTCTACGATATTTGTAGAGTATGGGGATCGTTGGCACCAGGGTATACACAAGATTGAGGTAAAAAAATGGAGACATGGATTTTTATACTCACGAGATTGAGAAAAAGAGACAAGAGACAAGGATTTTTTATATAGGTTTGGGCCTCTTAACTGACATGTAATAGCCCTACTCCTGTTGGCCAAAGACGATGTTGCCTTTATATATTAGTATCACACGAGTACAATATTTAGGATGACCTGATCTAGTCTCTGTCGGCTTGATGGCATGGGGCTCTCGCACGTAGTCGACGGGTAGTGTAGTCTTCTTCCTCGAATATGAACTCAGCAAGATTGGAGGTAGCTCTAGATCCCTCATGTCGGCCTTTGTGGCTCTAGATTGGGTTTGTCTAGGCTTGCCTCGGTGTATGTTGGCTTGTCTTGGATTGTCTAGATCTATCTTGGTCTTCCTGGGAGGTTTTGTATTTATACCCTTGGTTGTCCCCTTGTCCAAGTAGAAGTAGGGAATCAAATATGAATACGATCCGAGTAGTCCTTGTCGTGTCCAAGTAGGATTGTGCTTCTCCTTCCTTATCCTAAACACCTTCCGTAAATAAAGGCATGATTCCGTATAAAACTTGGTATATGGTGAGCTCCGCCGAGGCTAACACAAAAGTATTAGGTATGCCTTATCTATATAACACTAACAATAGCCCCACCTCAATGCAAATGATTGGACTAGTGTTCTTGACCGTGTGGCCCGAAGATCTATCATTGTCAGAATCACCTAGTCGTTCTCGGAATACCAAGTAGGCATGGAATTTCCTACAAGTCATCTTTCCTGGCTATGATAAAGAACGTGACGATTGTTTGAATTTGGATTGAGGTCAAAAAATATCATCTCGGTGGGTAAACCATCACTTTGTTCAATCTTTCTTTCTTCTTATGTAGGTTCTCAGACTCATACAAGATATGTGACTATGCTATAGCATTATCGTTCTGAGTTTCTTGTAGTCGACACAAAGTGCGACCACAAGACAACTCTTTGACTTTGCTCTATCATGGGACCTCTTTTTATATATACTAAGACTTGAAGTCACTAATCCGGTGTCCATCTAGTCAGAAATAAATTCTGAGTATTGTGTGTCTTGGGAGCAGTATATGTCTTTTAGTCGAGCACAAGAATTATCAGTTTGAGATTTATTTAGTCAAGACAAGATGTCGGCTACTATAAATCCTTCAACTAGTCTCTTTTACTCAAGAAGGTCTATTGCTCTGATATTTGATTTTTCTAAAATCAATTCTCAGAACAAATTATTGAATAGAAAGCCCCCAAGCGAACGCTTAGGAGTAGCATGATATAAATTAAAAGCATTGAACATAAATCATATTTGTGTGTAACAATGAACGAGTACTCTCACCAGAGTTGTCCTCAGTTGAACGAAGTTGTGTACACTTTCTAGCCCCAGCTGGTTTTATGAAAATTTTTTCATAAAAGTAGCTTGAATCTCATAACAAACTATGCTGAAGTAGCAAATTCCTAGCCCCCAGCGGTGAAGTTGGGAAAACCAATTCCCAATTACACAACTAGTTAATGTGTTATATTATGTACTCTGACATGACCAATTTTGACATGGTCGTTCGACCCTCTAGGACCTGACTAATCTAATAATACCAAGCGTCCTCGGCCAAGGTTCTAAAACCCGGTGATTAGTCAGGCTTAATGTAATAGGACCAATGTTCAAGAAGTCGCTAGTCGCTAGTCGGCCGGTGCCGACTAGCGACTAGGCCGACTAGTCGGAGATTAGTCGGGATTAGTCGGCCGACTTATCTAGATATATTTTTCTTAGTTTGTGATGTATTTTTTCTCACGGATATTGTAGATTGGTCACTATACTCTATTTTAACATGAAAAGACAATAAAAATATAGTGTTTTTGTTACCTTGTGATGATTTTCCATATGATGATCACTTGATACTTCGACTTCTCACATTTTAAGAACATCAACTCATCAATCTAGCAACATTTCAGCAACACAAATAATGGTACACATGTAAAAAAACAGAATACAATTTTATTAGAAACATGACTTGTAAGCTGGAGAAAAAATTATGGTTGAATTATGTTCTCACCTTGATCCTTGTCTTCATTCCTTGCATTCCTTACAAGTGGGAAGTGGTAATCTTATCTCATCCTTTTCAATACAAATAATCATAAGTCCATAACCATACTCCATAACCATACATCATTTATGAACAATACAACATAGATAATAGATTCATAGTCCACACTCCACAACTACATGTCTCCACATCCATAAAAAGTTCTCACAAGTCACAAGTCCACAAATCACAAGCCACAAGCAAATTAAAAGTTGAAATGTAAATAGTCCAACAACATGATAGGATGATAACTAGAATGACTTAAGCAACAAGTTCACATTGAAGAATCCACTCTATTCTTCCTCTTGTTCATACTCCTTGGTCTCAATCACTTCTTCTGTGTCGGATTCAAACTCCACATCATCATCTTCATTGGCTTCCTCCTCTTCGGTTTCGGAATTGAAATCATCTTCATGAAGCTCTCTCACTCTTGCACTCCTACGAGGCTGCATTGCTTCACCATCACTAGACCCAACTGCTTCATCAATTGGATTATAGGGAAGACCTGAAATAGGGTCAAACTCTTTCATCATCCGCTCCTTCAATAATCCATCCTTGTGCATGAAAAAGCATCCGAAGCTAAAAGAACATCAACATTCTTCTTTTTGCTCTTCTCCCTCCTTTTCATGCAAACTACTAAATGGCTGGAAGATGGAGAGATTTAAAAAGATAGTCTTCATCCTCAAACCTGCAAATCAAAATCAAACCACGAGCTACACGACAAAGGGCGGCGGCAGAGGGTGACGCGGCGACGCGCGGCAGAGGTCGGCACGGCCGCACGGCAACGCGGGCGGCAAAGGGTGGCGGCGCACGTGTGGGGCGGCGGTGGCGCGCGGCGGCGCGCGTGGCGATCGCAGCGCGCCTGGGCGACGGAGGCTGCGCGCGCGCGGCGGCGGGAAGCGAGTGGCGGCACAGGATTTGGGGGCTAGGTTAGAGAAGGGCCATGCCCACGCATGCGCGCAGGAAGAAAAGGGGCAGCAGCGCACCATAACCCTAAACCCGCCTCAAATCGCTGCTTAAGTCAGAATTAAACGGCCGATTAACTACCAGCGTTGACTGAGTAGGACCGCCTAGTCGGCTCGACCGACTAGGGGGACGATTTGGGCCAAATCCCCTCGGAACTATGCCGCGGCCGACTAATCCCGACTAGTCGGCCGACTTCTCCCGATTTTTAGAACACTGAATAGGACAATAAGAAACAACTTTGACTAGTAGCGATATGAGAACAGGGTATCAACGGGCAAATATTGCACGCTTTGACACCAAAGACTCTAGTTGCAGCGGTCGAGTACGCCCCATTGTCGAGAATGTTCTCAAACAAATATGGAGTTGTCAGACCAAACCTACCAACAAAGACCAGCGACCTATATCACATCTAGTACCAGTCACGTTTGTTCTATTTGTGAAAAGGTTGCTACGTACAATCTCCTCACGAACGTTGTCCTTTACCTGCCATGCCACTGTTGATGAACTATGCTGCCTATGGTATTTGTAGAGTATGGGGATCGTTGGTACCAGGGTATACACGAATTGAGGTAAAAGAGACGAAAAACATGGATTTTTATATAGGTTTAGGCCCCTTACCTGATAGGTAATAGCCCTACTCCTGTTGGCCAAAGCCGGTGTTGCCTTTATATATCAGTATCACACGAGTACAATGTCACACCCATAAATTCCAACCCATAATTTTCGAAGCTATATGTGTATTAAAAATCCTTGTCCAGGACCAGGGTACACATATGACAATTGTTGATATTACAGAATCCACGTCTTAAAAACAATAAAAAGATTACACAAATGCAGCGGAAAAAGAAAAGATGAGCTAAAACTAAGTCTTGACGCTCGCAACGTGGCACCACCACTCCACAGGCATCCTTGACGTCGGACAAAGCCTACTCCTCCTCGTAGCCTTCATCTGCCTCGAACTCCGACTCTGGTGAGGAGACAGAGTAAGGCTGAGTACTACCCACGGTACTCAGCAAGTCATACCGAAAGGGGAGGTATGATGCAGGATAATTCAAAGAAAGGCTAGGGGTTTAATTACATAAAGCAACATTTTACAATAATAGTTGAAAGCAGTAAAATAGTTGTATTTAATTAAGCAGTAGTAAAAGCCATCACTGTCCAACGTTACACCACGTTGCGACAGGCCCAATCCAACCACCTATTCTAGCCAAGTACCATTAATCAAGTTATTTACTAGGGTGAGACTAATCACGACGAATCTGGTTGATCGTCCATAACCGCAGGCATGACTATTCAAATAGTTTTACTTTGATCAGAGGTGTACATCTGTACCCACAAGACGCAGCCGCACGACACGTTTTCGTGTGCCGATGTACCACCATGATACCCCGAAAAGGGACTGTGACAGGACCCTTCGCATAACCCCCTCTAACCAATCGTACCACACCTCGGGTTTCATCCCCACTCCTCTATAGGCAGTGGGCAGCCTCCTTGTGCCTCGATGAATCCGGCAGCCGATCAACCGATACACCCCGGCCGACCCAACTCCATCACGCTCACCTTAACTTGGGTACGTCGGCTAAAGGACAACTACACTGCTAGCCTAGCCATTGCCCACGCTGGCTTGTGGTACGCATGGTATTTCTTCTAGGGTTTCCCGCGAACCGGTCCTTAACTGCCATGGGCACGACTATCAAAACCATTGCACCCATAGCCACCATTGTCATGTTTTAATTGGATATTAATATCATAGTGTCCCATGATTGACATCATCTTTATAAAGTCTACACTAAAGTAATTAAGTGAAATGATCCCCTTTAATGAGCTAGTTGATCTAAGCCAGGCTAAACATGTCCTAAACCAATATCTAATCATATTAAACCAAAGCTATCAAAGGTACAAGATAAACAAGTAATATGACTGAGTACAATAGGTAAAATAAGCCCATAAAATGACATTCTAAAATACATACAATATTTAAGGAAAATAAGACATTTACGAAAATTGGGTACAATATTATCAATGTAGTGCATGACTTGCCTTGCTTTGGAGCTTGGGGAACTTTTGCAACAACTTCAAAATACACGGGATCACCAGAACTGCCATAATCTACATGACAAACAAAGCACTCAACAAAACATGCTAAAAATCTACTGAAACAATAAACAAAACTATTTTATTTGGATTCTTAGCATTTTTATGAATTTAATGAAATTTGAATGGGCATAATGGGGTCGAAAGCCCGACCTCGGGCGTGGTCAGCGAGCCCGACCACGGCCCCCTGGCCCAGCCTCAGTTCCCTAGTCCGACCTCCATGCATGGCCCCGACCAAGATGGAGGTCGACCGTCCCTCCTCGGGAAGCAAGCTTCCTTCGCAAGCCTCGCGAACAAGACAAAACTGAGGATAGGTCGACAGAAGACGACGTCACCCGACAAGACTACGCACAAGTTACCTGTCGCGGTGGATCCCGAGGCAGGACTGTGCATAAGATGCCCACGGCGGACGAATCCCAAGGCGATTTCTGTTTTGCTTTTAAGTTTTAGCATGTACTTGCTTTTTTACTTTGGGGCCAAGCTTTCTTGCGCCAAGTCCATTGTATCTGCCCCCTCCTTGGACTATAAAAGAGGAGGGCAGGGTGCGCGCAGGGGGTTAGACTCTCTCTGGCTCTGGCATTGTCTATTGTACTCAAACTTCTTTCATACACCACCTCACAAATAACACAAAACGTATGCTTGTTATTCTCCGGGAGGACCAAACCTGTCTAAAAATCTTGGCTCGTATTGTTCTCGAGTCGACCATCATATCCGTTGATAAGACACCTCGACCACTCTTTCACCTCCTCGGGTAACCCCCTTGACGGACTGCCGACCCACACACTACTGGAGAAACGATTATTGCGTGTGGGCTGAAAGGTATCTTCCCATGCAGAAGGCCTGCCCGCACGCCCGAGATGGTCTAGGAAAAGACCATTTTCGCGTGCCGGCGGTCCAACCGCACGAAAAGATCAGTTATCCCGTGTGGTCGGCTTAAGCGGCCTGCACGGGAAGATCCATTATCTCGTGCGGGCCACTTTACCCGACCGCACGAGATAATTGATCTTCCTGTGCGGTTCATTAAGTTGATCGCACGGGAAGATTGATCTTCCCATGCGCATTATTTTATGTGTGCTGCATGTCGTGTTTCTCTAGCTAGCTCTCTCCTATCTCTCCTCTATCTCTATCCTCTCTCCTCTCCTCTCCACTCTCTCTCTCAATAATATATTATCGATTGATCGATATTGTCGTTAGTATATATATATAACAATTCACACGACGTATATATGAAGAATTAAAAACATTTAATTATTTTCTCATAAAAAAAATATAAATGTACGCATATCATGCATGTTCATATATACATACGTATCATGTATCGTCTCACAATTTAAAATAGTTCGAAAGCATGTAAAATATAGACTTAATTAGAAATGATTACAATTGTTCTTTTTCCCACTCTCTAAGTTGTTTGAAGGTATCCTCCGTCGCAAGTTGGCTCTCCGGATCGTAGAAATTGCCCAAATGGTTGGAGACATCACGACGGATGAAACGACAAAATATCTGCACACAAGTTGAGTATGGTTCGATTGTCGAACCGGTTCGCTACAACTGGAACGGCCTGGATCTATTTAAGACGGAATACACATTGATATAGTTAGGAAAATTATACAAGATCGATCTTAATATGTAAAAAGATATTTTCTCTACACTTACTTCTTCAAACTTTATAGTGTATCTCCTCTAGATTCTAAGCATCTCGCACACGTAGTAACCGTATAGGTTAGTGCCTGGTGGTTTCTTATAACACTATGTTAAATAAAATTGTATACATCAATATTTCAAATTAAACAAGTATAAGAGAAATGCTAGTATATAGCGGACAAGTAATTATCGGCCATTGTGTATTCACAAGAAGCTTCTTCTTTTGTGGATTATTGACCGATCCACCGTGGTCTACGTAATATTTGTGTGCTCTATGTAGACAAAATAATTATTTGAGTCAATTGTGTCTTCGAGAGTACAACATCCAATATTTAGTAAATGGTGCATAACTGTACTTACAAATTTAATATAATGAGAAACTCTTTGAATGTATCCTCGTTATAGTGTGTCGGATCCAACACTACGGCCAAGTGGTCCCGTGGATATACCAGAAAAAGTATGTAGTGATAGCTGCAAAGAAGATATGTTAATTGTAGGTGATATCATAGTAAAATATTAGTGGTACGGAAGAATATTATGTACCGCAGCACATAAGGGACCATGAGGACAGTTTTGTCTTTGTGCGCGACCATCGCTCTGTCCAAGTACAGTGCTTCGGTGACCATCTTTTGCTTGTGCATTTGTTTGATGACTGCTTCTTTTTGGGACTTTGTTTTACCTTTGAGCTCAGCGGAATCTGCATGAATATTCACCATGTGTTCTGTCCAACAAACCCTTGTTGGTTGATGTATCCTACTGGATGGTTGGCCTTTTCAGCGTCGCGGAATTGCATCCTAAGTAATGCAGCGGGTAATTTATCAAAAGTTAGTTTGCAAATGAATTTATTTATGACATTAAATGCGATTGACTTACAGGCAAAATGCAGCAACAAGATTTAATCTAATTTATCCAGCTTGAATAATGCGTGAAGGTCGTTGAAATCGATTACCAGCATCCCATTTGGTCCACTGATGTGATCCGAGACCTTCATAGTAATCATGCCGATGCTCTTTTTAGTCACCTTTAGATACTAGTTATGCATCAACCTCATTTCGCAGGGCAGGTCTTCCATGACGTGCCATGGCAGAAACAGCTTCCCGTACTCGTACATTGTTGACACTTCGTTGGAAGTCCAGTTTTGCAGGTCCTTCATTTGATTTTTCACCGATTTTTGTGAATCCGACAACTTTGGAGTTTCATCCTGCTTCTTGTCAGTCGACGCTCTCCCCCTGAAAGCCTGGAACACTAACTTTTTCTCGTATACGACCATTTCTTTCGATCATAAGTTGACCTAACCATTGTTGGGATAAGCCGACGAGGTTCAAGCTTGGTCGGACTTGGAAGACTTGTGCTTCTCAAAAGAGGCCTTTTAGGTAGTGACAATGCGACTGTGGTGTCGAAGGAGATTGATTAATATCTTGTATTTTGGATGGAGGTTGTTCTTCGGGGACTTCAGGGGCTGACAGATGTGGCAAATCAGGACCTTTTGGTTTAGGGGAGGAGGGAGGTGGGGAAGCAGGCCGATTAGGTGGCGAATCTGGCCTTGGTGGAGAAGGCGGTGCAGGCCCAGCAGCAATCTGAGGAGCCGGCGGGACAGGGGTTGAAGGCGATGGACCAACTAGCAGGATATCTTGTCGATGCCATAGTATAAACTGATTCACCGCATCCCCAAGCAATTCTATCCCTTTCGGTGCTAGAATATCTAGCTCTATACTAGTATGCTCTGCATGAAACTTTACCACTTGCACCCTTGCATATTCTTCAGGGATTGGCGTGTTGTGAAATTGATGCCCTAGTATTGCAAGTCCTATACCCACCTCCTTTCTCTTCCGGCCCTTCCTATCGGCACGAGCAGGCTGCACGGCGTCGGAGCAGTTATGGTATCTACTAGATAAGGTGTCGTGTCTACTGACCTGATACTGCTTGGCATCTGTACTGTTGGTTCTTCGGAATGCTGGAACAAGTTTGGGAAGGCTTAGCAGTTTTGAGCAACAAGAGAGTAGAAATGTTCTTCAACTTGTTTTGCTATCTTCTCTTCCAATTTGTGTTTGTACCTGTCCCATTTCTTGTAACTCGTAGCTTCCTCTGGAAACCCTTCCTTTCAGCTCGTCCTTGACGATAGACCCCTTACTCGTCCGGAATATTCAGGGTTGCCTAATGCAGCTGTTAGTTGATCATTTTTCCTCTTGGCAATGAATTCCCCTATTTTCTCTTTCTCCGCAATGTCCTTCAGACTGCTGGTCACACGCTCAATATCCGAATCCTCAAAAAGGATCTCTCCCTCGTCTGTCACTTGGCCCGGGCTCCGTGCCCAAACCCAGTTTTTTCTTCTTTCCTTGAGTGCATCTACAAGTAGGGGCTTGCCTTGGGCAGCAAACTTCTCTTTAGTTGCTCGCCACTTCTCTACGTGGCCATCGTAGCCGCTCGAGCCTAACCGGTGTGGGTATTTGTTCCTTTTAGCTAGATCAGACATCTTTTTCCTCCGCGCTAAGGCTTTCGGGCTTGTCATCTTTGCCACAAACCTATCCCATTCGACGAGCGTAATAACACCGTATTCTTCGAATGGAGACTTGTTCTTTTGCACATAGTAAGTGGTCATGTATGACTTCCACTGCCTCCACCGATGCGCCATCGTTTTCAAGGCAAACTCTTTTTCCATAGCTTCTGAACCAGGCGGATAGACAAGCCACTTCTGCAACTCATTCCACATAAAGTTCTTCAGTTTGTCATCCACCTGCTCCCAGGAATCTACATTTAAAGGGTCGTGGGTTCTGGCCAGTATCCTGCAAGTGCTGCTAAATTTTGTCATTGCCACCTTCAGCTCCACTGGCTTCCCATCATGGTTCAGAGTGGTGATGTAGTACGTCTCCTTGGGGGGTTGGTTCTTACTTCTCTGACCACGTATTTTCTTTTGACATCCTCCAACGCTTGCGGACGTGTCATTTTCTACCGGACCGGACGTTGTTGTGTCCGTCTCGACTGACGGCAGACTTGGCGACCTTTCTTTTTGAGCGACAGCTTGTTTCCATCTGTACATACATTAGAAAATGTTAAACGTGATCTGGTGAGGGAGACGAATTAGTTTATAACAGTACGGCTCGACTTACTGCATGCTCGATAGGGATGTAGTCAAGGTCTTTTTCAACCGATGGTGCTGGCGTAACTTCGATCTCGAAAGGATCACTTGTTGTCTGCCATGTGCCTTCGCTCGAAGCCTCTTGCATTGGTTCAACGTTGGTTGTCTCGGAGGGAGCTTTCTCGTTCGACATTTGATCTACGGTTGTTCATAACACAATAATTTATTGTTCATACTTAAAAACCGAGACTTAATTCATCAAAAACTCACAAATATTTCTTCACATAACACATATCACATGCCTAAATAATTCCTTGTTTCTACATGTGCTTAACACTAAAAAATATATGTGTTATTAATTTGAAAATACATTAATTTGAAGAGGGTTTAGGGTTTAGGGTAACATTATTTTTAAAATCTTGAAAATACATTAATTTTAAGAAATTGGTAATTAAAGATACATATTTTTAATTTGAAAATACATATGTTTGACTTTATGTTTAATTAAAGATACTATATCTTTATTTTTTATGATTATTTCCATGCTTTCAATATTTTCTACAAAATTTACCCGTGAGGAGAGGTGAGATAGGGGCAGGGGAAGAGATGAGAGATGAGAGACCTAGGAGAGGGAGAAGAGAGAGACCGAGAGAAAGAATTTCAGGGAAAGGAGAAGGATAGTCGCATAACTTCTCGAGACTTCATTTGTAGGTCATTCGGTAGGGGTGGGTATATGTATTTCATACGCTAATGTCATGTAAGAGTATTTCATTCTAGAGGTGAATGACGAAAGGAGTCAAAAAATTACAATAAGAAGACTTAAAATCCTAAAATCTAAAATCTAAAATTCATCAAAAAAAATTCACATCAACTATTTCACACCAACTATTTCACATCAAAAAAATTCACAGCAACTGTTTCACATCAAAAAAAATTCATCAACCTAAAATCTAACCCTTGTGGGCATTTCGTCGAACAGTTGGCGTGCCATTCCAAACAGTCAACCCGAACAATCAAATTAACCCAAATAATTCATCAACATCAAACATTCATCAAACAATAACAGTCCATTTTACAAATTGCACGTATACCTACCTATATCAACCTAAATTCATTTTTCATAATCCTTCACAAATTGCACATATATCAACCTATATCAACCTAAATTCATTTATCATAATCCTTCACAAATTGCACATATCACATTGCATCCTTCACATTTATCATCACATCACATTTTACAAGAATAGTGTTACTAACCAGTGGAGGTGACGGTCGGTGGGCTGGCGACGGTCGGTGGCGCGGTGGGGACGGCAGGCGGCGGTGCCGTGGTGGAGGTGGCCGTGTGGTGGGGCAGGCGGCGGTCCGGCGCGGTAGAGATGGCAGTCGGCGGTCGAGGTCAATGAGGCCGGTGGCGTCGAGGCCGGCGTCGGTGAGGCTTGCGGTTGTGGCCATCGTCGGTGAGGCCGACGTCAGTGGCATGGTGGAGACGACGGTCGGTGGTCGAGGAGAGAGAGAGAGAGACGGAAACTGTCGAGGTTGGCGAGGGCGGCGTCAGTGAGGCCGACGTCGGTGAGGACGGCGGCTGTAGGTGAGGCCGGCGATCGGTGGTGCATGGTCGGCGGGTCAGACGAGACGGACAGAGAGGAGAGAGATCCGGTGGCTATCTAACGGGTCAGACGAGACGGACAGAGGCGGCTATCGGCGCCACGCAGGTCAGTGAGTAGCGACGACGATGCGTGGGGATGTGGAGGGAGGCGGAGCCGGTGGGGATCCGGCGACGGTCAGCGGCGGCGGGAGTAAATTTTGGCAGCCTGACGACGCTAGATGTGGTTTACAATTCGCCTGGGGACTTGAAAAATTTTGGGAGCTCGGGCGACTATATATAGGCAGCGATTATCGCGTGCCGGCGACTTAAGCGCCCGCACGGAAAAACCATCTTTCCGTGCGGGCCGCTTAAAACGCCCGCACGGAAAATCATATTCACGTGCGGGCGGTTTAACCAGCCCGCACGAAAAGATGGTTTTTCCGTGTGGGCACTTAAGCCGCTCGCACGTGATAATAGCCCCCTTATATTTTAAGCTATAAAACTAAAAATATCAATGCCCATAAAATATTAATGCTAATTGCACATAAAATATCAATCATAGTAAATCAATCACAGTGCTAGTACTAAATTAATTATTTCTGTATTTGATTCTATCCCATATCAAACAAATACCATAAGTTTGATGTAGAACCAACACATTCACTCGTAACACCATAAGTTTGATACATTCGTTCGCAAAAACATATTGTACACAAAAACAAACTAACGTTTCACAATTTTTGAATTAACATCCTTACGCACGAAATGAAAACTTTGATTCGTCGAGGACACTCTCAATGCGTTTGATCTGCGTAGGAAGATCTGTGAATAACGAAATGACATTGAATTGATTATAATCGGACGCGTCTTCAATGTTGTCAATGCAACAATGTGTTGCTTGTCTGATATAGTAATGTCGCTCGGTAAGGACCCATGGATTATCCTTGTGTTCAATTTTACTCCGTTCAACACACATAAAACCAAAATTATCTACCATGTTGTCTTTCACCCATTGACACCGAGAACAGGGATCCGAATGTTTAAACCGTAGTCAAGTTCCCAAATTTCTTGTATGATCCCGTAGTAAGATTTCTTCGCCTCATTGCGTCCAACGCTTCGACACGAACCCCACTGTTCTGTGCTGAGATTTTTCATATCTTTGCTTATTGTGTACAAAGAATATCCACCGATGTCATACTATCACGCCCAGAAATTCAAACCCGAATTTTCGAAGCTATAAGTGTATTAAAAATCCCTATCCAGGACCAGCCAGGGTACACATACGACAATTGTTGATATTACAGTTTCATGTCTTAGAAACATTACAAAAAGGTTACAAAAGGGCAGCGGAAAAAGGAAAAAGGGGCCTAAGCCTAAGCTTGATGCTGGCCACGCGGCTTTGACCACTTCACAGGCAACTTCCAGAGTGTAGGACAAAGCCTACTCCACTTCGTCTTCTCCTTCAGCTTCTGGCTCAGGTTCTGGTGAAGAGGCAAGGATGAGTACTTCCACGTACTCAACAAGTCACAGTGGAAGGGGAGAGAAATGAATGCAGGGAAGGCAAGGGTTTGGCTAAGGTTTGCTTTTGCGCAAACAACAAGGGTTTTTCCAAACAATACAGATTTTTAACACAGTCAAAACAACAGTAATTTAAGTAATTAAAGCATTTTGAATCCAACACTGTCCAACGTTATCCCCACATTGTGACAGGCCCAACCCATCCACCTATACTAGGCATGTTCCATTAATCAGGGTGTAGTAGTGTGAGACTAATCACGGTGAGCTTGGTTGATCGCCCCATTACCGCGGGCACGGCTATTCGAATAGTTTTACTCTGATTAGAGGTGTACAACTGTATCCACAAGACACAGCCCCACGACACGGTCTCCCGTGCACCGGTATACCACCATGGTACCCCGGAAAGGAAACTGCGATAGGACTTTTCGTATAACCCCCCACTAACCAAGCGAACCCCACCAAGGTTTCGCCCCACTCCCGGACCCTGGGATATGGGCAGCCCCCCCGAGTGCCTCGGTGAATCCGGTAGCCCAGCAACCCTTATACCGGGCCGACTGAAACTCCATCCCGCTCACCCTTGCCGATGGGTTCGTCAGCTAGGAGAGGCTACACTACGGGACCTACCTTACCCATTTCAGCTTGTGGTTTGCACGGTCATTCTCCCGAGGGGTCCCGTGAACCGGTCCTTAATTGTCATGGCCGCCGCTAACCAAAACCATAGCGCCCACAGCCCACCATTTGTCATATTTCAGTTATTAGTCCGGTTCACCTGAATCTCTAATTATTAATCCTCCGAACAGATGTCGAGGAGAGACATATTAAGTGGGAAAGACCCATTTTGTGAGCTAGTGAATCTAAGCCAGGCTAAGCACACTCTAGTCCTGAGTCTAATCATATTATTTTCCGAAGTTTAAACAAAGGGTTGGGAATGTCAAACCTAAGGCATAAACTAAGCATAAGGTGTACTATTCCCCATGAAATAACATTATAAAAATACATGCAATTTAATAGAGTAAAACATGTGTTTTAGCAAAAAGGGAGCAATATGATCAATAATATAGTATGACTTGCCTTGCTCTTCGACTGGAGGGACTTCTGCAACAACCTCGAAGTAAACTGGGACGGCAGAACTACCGAGATCTACACGGCAAAGAAGCACTTCAACAAAACAGGCTAAAAAGCTGCTGAAACAGGGAACAAAACCATTTTAATGAATTCTTGGCATTTTTATGAATTTAATGAAATTTGAATGGGCTAAAACGGAGGTCGGATTAACAAGATATGATTTTTAGAAGTCTTCTGTGTTTTTTTACTAAAACAGAAAAATCCTTAATTAATTTATTGCGTAATAAAGCACGGGGGAGGCGTCAGCGGCTAGGGCTGACGTCAGCGGCCGAGGGCTGATGTTAGCGGTCCACGGGAGCGCCGGTCCACGGTGGACCGGGTCCACGGGCCGGACAGGGCGGTGCACCACGTGGCGCACACGTGGTGCCGAGGTGGCGACCACGTGGCGTGCCACGTGGGCGAGCGGGGATGGACGGTGCCGATCGGCTGAAGCTGATCGGACGGCCGAGAGGATGGGACGCGGGCGCGGTCGGCCGGTGGCCGGAGGCCGGCCGATGCCATTCGGGCAGCGGCGCGGGGCGGCGAGGTGCCGCGGATTACACCCGGGTGGAACCGGCGCACCCGAGAGGCGGCACGAGCGACCGAGAGCGGAGGGAGAGGGATGGCTCACTGCGGGAGTTGCCGGAGTTGAGGGAGACGACGGCAACGGAGGCGAGGGAGACGGCGGGAGCTCGCGGGAAAGGGTGGCCGAGGTGGCGTCGGGGCCGGGAAGAAGGAAGGAGACGGCAGTGAGGTCCGGGATGGCTCGGGGCGATGGGATATCGCGGCCGAAGTCCGGCGACGAGTTCCAATATGAGGGCGCACGGTGCGGGGGCGACGGAGAGGAGGATTAGCTCGGGTGGAGGTGTGGGGAGCTCGGGGAGGGCGAGGGGGCTTAAATAGGGGATGGGGAGGTCGGCGGCAACCGGATAAGAGCGCAATTGCTCGCCGACGGGATTTTTGGGGAAGTAATGGCCGGCGATTAACTCCGGCCATTAGGCGTGCGGGAGCGGCGCCATGGGAGGGTTAAGGCCGGCGGACCCGGGAGTTAAGGCGGAGGATCTCGGAGCGAGGGAGGCGCGTGCGAGATCGAGCGAAGAGGGCGCGGATATGGCGCCGGGCGGCCGAGGTTGGGGACGACGCGGCCGACAGGCGGGCCCCACTGTCGGCGTCCGGGTAAACGGGGAGGCGGAATAGACTTGTTCGTGGGCGCGGTAGTTAAACGGGCCGTGGCCTTCGGCCGCCCGCGAGGGGAGAGGGTGAGGCGCGGCGGGCGGAAAGGGCTGGGCGCGCGTGGGAGGGACGGGCCGTCGGCTCGGGCGGCGCCACGGCCGAAAAGAGCGGAAACATACGGGAGGAGAGAGAAAAGAATTTCCCAGGATTTATTAATTATGATTTTGATTTTAATAGGTTAAAATTATTTTTAGTGCTCGAAAATTTCACTAAAAATCCTGTTAGTGTATTTTGACATGTAGAATTTAAGAAAAATCCTACCATGCCATTTCCATTTAGAATTTGGTTTTTAAAATTATTTGTTCTCTCGAGTTAATTCCAACGATTTTGTTTTACGATTTTCTTTTGGAGTTTTTTAAAAGGGAAAACACCTCGGGTGTTACACATACCCCGCCATGAGGTCACAAGGCTTGTTGGGCCAGCTGCAAGTCTTTCTATTGGTTTTTCCTCGAGTGATTCACCAGACGGTAGCTTTTGATCCTTCAGCCATTGGGAAAAACTATGTTTCTGTTCTTTTGAAACCCAATCAGCGGATCGCCCAGGATTGCATGCTCTCATCTCGAAAAAGTGTTTCTCAATGTAGGGCTCAGCGATGGCGAATTGTTGAAGAACACTACTGTGTGCATCTGATACCGCTTTGTAATCGTTGTCGTAGAAGTATTTTCTTCCCACAGTCCCCTCCCCAGATAACCTTCCATTATGTCTAGGCATCAGTATCCCAATAGGGTTGACATCTTTCATATAATGTATGCAATACTCGATAACCTCCTCAGTTGTGTAACCCTCTATCATCGAGCCCTCCGGATGATCACGATTACAGACATACCCTTTTAGAACACCCATGTATCGCTCGTACGCCCACATTTAATGTAGGTATAGAGGACCAAGTTCAATAATTTGAGGGACAATGTGAACAATGAGATGTTCCATCATATCGAAGTATGATAGAGGAAAAAACATCTCTAGCTGGCAAGCTGTCTCGACTGCGAATTTCTGAAGGGGTCCTAACTCTTCTGGATCAAAAACTTTCTGTGAAACTCGATTAAAAAAATAGCACAGCTTTGTTATTACTACCTTGGTGTGCATTGGCTTCACTGCCCTTATAGCGATAGGGAGGAATACCGTAAGCATCTTATGACAGTCGTGAGCGTTGTATCTAGAAATCGACAAATCTTTCATTGATACTAGTTTCTGGATATTCGATGAGAATCCAGTCGGCACTTTCAAACCACGAAGACATTTATAGAAAGCTTTTTTCTCTTCTAGTGTCATTGAGTAGCATGCCGGTGGAATCTCAATCTTACCATTCATTAGCTCTATCGGGTGGAGATCTTTCCTTATGCCCAAATTAACCAGGTCGTTACATGATTTCAATCCATCCTTTTTCTTACTAGCGATGTCAAGTAAAGTCCCGATGATGCTGACGAACACATTTTTCTCGAGGTGCATGACATCGATGGCATGACGAATCTCCAGGTCTCTCCAGTATGTTAGGTACTTCAAAAAGATTGAATGTTTCTTGAAGGGCAGTGTGTTTTCTACAACTTATTTCTTCCTCTTGCCTGCAACAGTCTTTCCCTTACCAAACACGACCTTTATGCTCTTTGTCAGCTTGAACACCGTGGAACCATCCTTTGCTTCGGGGGCAGTACCTTCCTCAACAGTTTTGTAAAAAAAATAGCCATCGCATGATACCTATGATTCTGTGGCAAGAAACGACGATGACGCATGTAAACTAACTCTTTTGACAAGGTCATGTATATGTACGATGTGTTGTCCAGACATATCAGATATTCGGTCTTTCCTTTAATCTGTCCGAGAGGGAAAAAATTGCTGGTAGATTGTTTATAGTAACGAATATGATAGCATGCAGAGTAAAATACTCCCGGCGGTACACATCAAACAATCGTAGACCCTTTTCCCATATTTCTTGCAAATCCTCCATCAAAGGTTCAAGAAACACATCTAGGTCGATGCTAGGTTGTTTTGGCCCTTACATAAGGATAGTCAACAAAATGTAATTTCGCTTCTGACATAACCATGTAGGAAGGTTGTACATGGTGAGCAGAACAGGTCAAGTGCTGTGCGAACTGCTTAGGTCACCAAACGGATTCATTCCATCTGTGCTCAATGCAAACCTGACATTTCTTGGATCCTTTGCAAATTCTGGGTGCTTTGAATCAAAGTTTCTCCATTGTCGAGCATCGGCGGGATGTCGAATCATACCATTTGTCTTTTGACCCTCCTGATGCCATCTCATCAACTCGGCGTCGGTGGGGTTCGAGAACAATCGCTTCATGTGATCTTTCACTAGCAAGTACCCCATCACAATGGCCGGAATCTTTTTTCCTAGCTCGACCAATGCATTTGGTTTAGCAACATCACTATCAGCGACACTGCTATCCGTTTTGTACCTACTCGCCCTACAAGTTGGACACTTGTCCAAGCCAGCGTATTTCTTGCGATAAAGTACATAGTGATTAATACATGCATGGATCTTTTGAACACCAAGAGATAATGGACATATCAGTTTCTTGGCTTGATAGGTGTTAGCTGGCAACAAGTTAGGCTTAGGAAGCATAGTTCTCAGGAGACCCATCAAGTCGTTGAAACTAGTATCGGATCATCCATGCCTGGCCTTCAATCTAAGAAGTTCTAGCACCGATCGCAACACTGTATAATCCATGTTACAACCCTTTGATTGATCGTCAAAAGATCTTCCGCTGATTTCTGCAATGCCTCCCAATTTTTTAAATCTCTTGCTTTCTTTGTTAGGACCTCTGGTTCAGCGTGCCGTAACATATCCTCAAGATCAAGATCAATATCAACCTTTGCATCGTCAAAACCAGAGCCACCAAAATCATCCGTCAATTCATGGGACATGTCCTCAATTATAAAATTCTTTGCCTCATCGAAGTAAATTTCAGGAATCTCTTCAAGAGCAGCGACTTCCCTGTGATAATTCCGAATTGTGTATTTCTCCACAAATTCACGCTGAATTATGTGTCCCAAAATTACATTTGGATCTTTCCATATCTTCTAATTCTTGCAATCCAAGCAAGGAGAAAAAATATTCTTCCTATTCTCCCTCAAAGCGTGTGTCTTATCCTTATCAATAAATGTTGATGTTTCTCTCATGAACACCGGATGAGTTCTTTGCGTCTCATACATCCATGTCCGATCCATCTAAAAAATATTCGTAGCAATAAGTAATATTATATTGCAGATGTTTTCTACATAAACAAAAACTTAAATCATAATTTACAACTAAACACTAATTCACAACAAAAAATAATATTAATACACTAGTAATTACCAAAAAATTGTCATTCAAACAATATATTTGATCTATAAATTACAAAAATAGCTCAAAATGACCTATTAAAACAAGTTTAAATATCTTCGTATTCAACCAATGAAATTTTACAAAAATGAAAGAAAATGAAAGAGAAGATCAAACATATTACTTTTTATATTGATTTCAATCGAAAATTTCGAGTCGAAAACCTTCCCCTAATAAATTTCCTATTTTTTGAGAGAGAAACACCAAAGTCAAAAAGTTTAAATATCTTCGAATTAAACCAATAAAATTTTCAAAAACAGAAGCAAATGAAAAAGAAGATCAAGCATGTTACCTTTTGTATTGATTGCAATTAAAGAATTCGAGTTGAAAATCTTTCCCCTATAATTGGCTTTTTTTAGAGAGAAACGCCAGGTTTAAAATGACTACAGTCAGGTTGGGTAGATATTTATGGGCCATCATCGCGTGCGGCCCACTTAAGGAACCGCACGGAAAAATGTATTATCCCATGCGGCCCACTTAAGCACCCGCATGGAAAAATATATTATCCCGTGTGGGTGCTTAAGTGGGCCGCACGGGATAATGCACATTATCCCGTGCGGTCGCTTGATGGGTCGCATGGGATAATGCGCATTATCCCATACTGTCGCTTAAGTGGACCGCACGAAAAAAATTATCTTCCCGTATGGTCCAACAACCGGCCTCCTGGGGACCGGTTTTTTCAGACATGGTCACTTATGACCCGCCTGAAACCTACCGCAGGCCTCGTCCAGAAAGATAATTTCTCTAGTGATGACACGTCGATATATATATATATATAATTATCTATAAAGCAAGTAGTGTTTCTACCTAAAATTTTGTTCTCGCCTAGCTATTTTGCGAAAAAACCCCTTGAGTTTTTTCAAAATTAACCCGCAGTTAGGGGTGGATACTGGCTCGGCTCGGCTCGGTAGAGAGCCGAGCTAGGAGGCCGGCTCGGCTCGGCTCGGCTCGGCTCGTGAGCCGGCTCGAACCAGCTCGATTAGCTCGCGAGCCACTTTAATATAGTGCAATTTATGTACAAATTACATTTCATTTTTTAAGTCTATTAAACATGCAAATATACAATTGAAAAAAGTAAAAAGCGATATATTAAGTCTATAATTAACGTAATAACACTTGTCCATCGACAATTATCCATGCAAATGTAATGATGCAACTAGATTAGATATTATTACTATTATAATCTAAAACATTAGATCCATATTGACCATCACAAAATCATAAAAATTATTGATTTATTGCCACATCAACAACAAAACAAGCAAAAGAATAGCAAAAACAAGCAAAACATTAGACCCTGCTTTGTACATTGCATCTGGCTCGTTGAGCTCACGAGCAGCTCGCGAGCTGACTCGTTATAGCTAACAAGCTAAACCCTTGGCGCAGCTCGTTAGCATTTCTCAGTGAGCCGAGCCGAGCCGAGCCAACCACGAGCCGAACGAGCTAGCGAGACATGAGGATTTTGTGAGCCCTACCCGCAGTCCCAATGCTGAAAAGAAAGGGAGGGCTTGGATGAAAAAAAGACCTCCTTCGCCCCTTCCTCCCTGCGTCCCTCCCTCTCGTCCCCATCTGCGCCGCGCCCTGCGTCGCGCTTGCGCTCCTCCCTCCCATCGCTGCTCGGAGCTCCCGCGCCCCTCCGTGCCGTCCCCATCCGCGTCGTGCCTTGACTTCACCCGTTGCAATGCACAGGCACAATTGCTAGTATGTATATATATATATATATATAAAATTCGAATATCCAAACTTAAAATCCCGGACCATCCTTGCTCGCTGCCCAGCGTCTCGTCTTGAATACAAATTCTCTATTGTATTATACATGTCGATGTCGAAGATCGACACGCGGGAATCCGAGGGACCCCCTTTTTGGTTCGACACGGGGAGCGGTGAATCCTGGTTTAAACTCACGGTGGAAATGGGATGATGCAGATGAGGCGGGAAAAAAGAACCAAGACTGCGGAGACGCGGGGGTTTATACAGGTTCGGGCCACCGGCGTGGTGTAATACCCTACTCCTGTTTGTATGTGGTATATGGGGGGAATTGCCAAGAACAAAGGGAATGTTCTTCTCCTTTGAAGTCAGTGGTGGATGAGAGATTGCTAAGAGCTAGCTGCTTCCCAGGAGGCTGATCCGCCCATTAATCAACAACCCTTTATGATGGACTTGGGTCTCCTTTTATAGTATAAGGGAACACCACAATAGTCCCAACCTTTCCCTACTCCCCTCCACGTGAGGAGTGGTTTTTATCTTGTCTAGTCAAAGAAGCCATTCCATTTCTGCTCCTTCCTGTTTGCCGCATCATGGTAAGCGGAAAAAGGGGTGGTCGTCGTGGTAGCCGTGCTGCTGACGCGATGATAGCTTGCCTACCTTCTTCGACGGGACCCACTGGTCAGCGACCCATCCCGCGGGTAGGCACTGGCACCGCGCCTCCTGCGCTCGCACTATCTCTCCCACACGGCCGCCCAATGCATTAAATGCGACTGGATAGGGCGTGAGAGGGGCGTGCGCGGAGTGGGTGCGCGGCCATACCGCGGTCTTAGTCAAAGACTTTAGGCCTCCTTTGCCTCGCGACAGGCAAAAAGGGGTGATGAGGAGAGCAACTGATAGCCGCGCCTCACATCGCATTGAATGCGGTGTGGCAGGCGCTCAGCTCCCCTCTTTTTGAGCATTAAATGGGTTGGTTGGTAGTTGGACTCGCCCCTCTCTCAGAGAGGTGCGGGGTGAGGGATGGGGGGTCCGGGTAACCCCGGACCCTACCGACCGGGGGTTCGGGTGATCCCAGACCCTGCCGTTTGGGAGTACGGTGGCCTCCGGGCAGCCTCCGGGCTAGCCCCTTCTGGGGCGGCCGCGTGGCCGCCCGTGGCTGGGACCCGCCTAAGCCATTCGGGGTGTAACTTTGACACTCCTTGACGAGCAGGGGCGCCTTCCTTTTCTCAGATGTCATACTCCTGACATACCCCCGGGCCCATATCACCGACAATAGCCCCCGACGTTGACCGGGGTCGAGTCGGGCTCGGGCGCGGTTTTAACGCCATTTCTTCTAGTGTGTGGGCCCGGGCACTGGATGCTTTTTGCTACGGCAGGCGGCCGGTACGCGACAACTGATGCCGCACCAGGCCAAGTTTTCCTTAGGACGGGGGGCGAGTTTATTTGGGCCACGCGCACGGGGGCCCATTCAAACCGCGTGGCACTCTCTGTCCCGCGTAGTGCGCCTGGCGGGCGCGGAACCCCAGGCGGCACAAAATCCAAACGGCGCGGGAACCCAAGGGGATGCAAAAATCGAAGGGCATGGAGCTGAGGGGGCGCTTCGCGTGGTAGTGGGGCGAATTTAATGCCGTGGAATCCGAGGGGGTGGTGGTTGCTTACAAAAGCAGATCCGCATGAAGGGGGATCAGTTTCTACGCTTTCCACTGCCATCACCTCTCACAGCCATTCGCCCTTCGTCTACCCAGCGCCCTCTGCTCCTTCTGTTTCCTTTCTCTCGCCTCCAGCTTCCCTTTTCGCACTTCAGCATCCACCCTCGCGATGGGCCATGATTTGCCCCTGGAGCCGGGAAGCGTGCTTCCCAAATCTATGGTCCGCACCGCGGAGGCTCGCAGCCTCTTCAACAAGTTCCTGCCGCGCGGCACGCGCAGCGGCGGTGATGTCCCGGAGGAGCGGCCCCCACGAGGATGGTGTTCTTCGCCTCCTTTGCCATGGTCAGGCTGGTGCCGCCCTTCTCCCGCTTTTTCCTCGACGTTCTGGAGTTCTACGACCTCCGGCTGCACCACCTCACCCCCAACGCCGTCTTCTACCTCGCCATGTTCGCCCACACCTGCGAGATGTTCATGGGGGTAGAGGCCCTCTCTTCCCCTCTTCCAGCCAGCTTCTTCCGGTGTGCGGGCTGGCTCCCGGCGCGGTCGGGTACGTGGCGATCCAGCCACGAAACGACAGGCGGTCGGCACCCTTCATCGACATCCACCCTCGCTCCAGGTGGGAGAACTGGAGGGTGTTCTGGTTCTACACCAGCCTGGGCGACCACCCCCGCCTATCTCTGCCGACGGGGATTCCGGTGAACCAGAGGAGCTGGGTGGCGTGTCCGCGAGGTGGGAGGGAGCTGGACGGGGTGCTGTACCGGATCAGCTACCTTCAGCGGAGGGGCCTGTCCAGTCACGCGGTCTTCCGCGACTTCCAGATGAGGCGTATTGCGCCGTTGCAGGAGAGGCCGCACCCCGCCTACATGTATATGGGTCCCAACGACGACATGCGGACCCACGTGGGCGCCGTCTTCGACTGGGACGAGAGGGACCTCGGGACCCTGGTTCGTCGCACCCTCGGCGTTACGGAGATGGACCTGACGCAGCTCCCGCCCGGGTTGGTGCCGCTGTGCCAGGACTCGGCGCGCACGGAGATTCTGCACACGCTGCAGGTGGTGGGCGACGGCATGGGCTCGTCGTCAGTCGCACCGGAGGCTACTCCGAGGGGTGGGGATGGTGACGACGACGACGCCGATGACCATATCCCGATCGGGCGGCTGAACCGCCGGGGTCCGGGCCGAAGCGACCCGGGGGTTCCGGACCCTCTCTTCCCCCATCTCCACCACGTGGCGGTAGAGTAGAGCGTGCCGCTCCCCCCCGCAGATCAGGGGGCTCGTGGGCGGGGGGCCCATCCCCAGGGGCCACTACGTCGAGGGCCAGGCCGGCCACAACGGCGGCGGCGACGACGACGACAGAGGAGGTCCGGGGGGCATCCCCGACGAGCACGCCGGCGGCGTGGGCCACCCGCGGGGCTTCAGCTTCAGCGGACGAGGCGAGCAGGAGTCCGGCGAGCCCTCCAGGCGGCCCTACGAAGAAGAAGCGGGCCATCTCGGGGATCTCCTAGGACTTCAACCCCGCCCGCAGGTACGCCTTGCCGATACGTGGATGCTCATTGGGGCCTTACATTTTTGTCTTTGTTTTTTGATTCCTTATTGTGTTCATGTTTTGCTTCCAGCCGCGAGCACAAGCATTTTCGCCCAAGGGTTGTACCCAAGGGCGGTTCTTCCTCGGGCTCGGGGGAGGGAGCGCAGGAGAGGCTCGGGGTGCCCGAGCCCTCCAGGTCCGTGTCGCCCTCTACGGGTTCGGTCTCGGATCCGGTGCAATCCGAGGAGGGGGCCCACCCAGAGACTGGAGCACTGACCGCCCACGAAGAGCGGGCCGTGGGCGGCGTCGGCACGGAGGGGGCAGCGGAGGGCGGCGGAGAGCAACCCGGGGTCCCTCCGCAGCAACCATCGCCGCCGCCACGCCAGCCCACCGCCCGCGTCGCACCCGTGGTGCCGTCGCCCCGTCGGCCACCGTTAGCCTCGCCGGCGCCGGCTGCCGCAAGCCCCGAGACAAGGAGCGGGCGGCTCGCCACGGGGTCTTGGCGGCTCGCCCGCACAGCGGCCGATCCCCGACTCCGAATCTAGGGGCGCTCGGTTCCGGGTTCGTGGTCGCCCTGGACACCGAGCCTCTCGTCCGGTCGTAGGAGCGGGCGAGGAGGTTGTCTCCGTGGCATTGGAGGAGGCCAATGCGATCTCCCGGAGGGGCTCCGGCCCAGGTGTAGGCCGTGGCCGCCAAGGAGGTTGAGGTGGCGCGGCGGGAGGTCGAGGTTGAGGAGGGTCATCAGGAGCTGGCGGCCACGGCGAGGGTGGAAGGTCTCGTCCGTAGGCGGGAGCTGGCGGAGATCGAGTGGCACCAGGAGAAGCTCAGCCAGGTGTTTGAAGATACCGTCGCTGAGCGGCACGCCGCCGACTTCCGCGAGCAGGTCGCCGCCGCCGCCGAGGAGAAGGTCCGCACCACCGCCGGGCAGTTCCTTCGCGACCTTAGGGAGCGCGCCCAGGGCCTCGACGAGCATGAGCGCACCCTGTGCGACGCTGAGGTCGCCGCTGCCAGCACCGACGCTGACCTCCAGGCCCGCGAGGCCGGCCTGGCGGAGCGGGAGAGGGCCCTTGAGGCGGCGTGGCGGGCGGTCGAGAGCCGGGAGGCCGCCGTCGCCAGGGCCGAGGAAGACTCCGCCGCGCGGGAGGCCAACGTGCTGGTTCAGGAGAAGGTCATCGCCGAGCGCGAGGCCGCCGTGGGGGGGCGAGAGGTGGCGGTGCTGGAGGCCCAGGAGGAGGCCTCCCGATGCCTGAAGGCTGTCTGGGAGCGCGAGCAGCTGCTCGCCGCCGCCTCGGGCCGCCGGCAAGACGAGTTGGAGCGGTGGGAGCAGGAGCTGGCTACCCGGGAGCAGGTGGTCATGGACGCGCGGGCGCAGATGCGGGGGTCGGGGCTGGAAGTGGAGGAGGCGCGTCGTCGGATCGCGGAGCTGGAGCACACCTTGCGTCTGGGAGTCCGGGCTCTGGACTCATCCGTCGAGCGCCTTCGGGACGCGGCCCACGGGGTGGGGGGTCAACCGTACCCCCCCAGCGTCCCTACCTTGGGGGGATTGGCCACGCACAAAGATGAGTTGGCCGAGGGGATAAAGAGGGTGCCGGAGGAGGTCGATGAGGTGGCGGAGGAGTCATCATATGACTTACCCCGCCAAGTCGCGTCGCTTATCTTGGCGAGCTACCAAGCCCGCGACCCCGGCTTCGACCCCTACATCCCCATCGAGGACTTCCCCGAAGGCACCGAGGAGGCCGCTCGCCGCCGCGTCCAAGACGGCGTCGATTTCATTTTGATGGGCTTTGACGGCACCCCGGCGGCCTTCCAGCTCGCCTTCCGTGAGGACTCGCCGGACGAAGACCCCCCGGAGAATGCCCCCGGCGACCCGCCGGCCACTTAGGATTCTCCTGCCCCCTTTTTTGCTTCTATCTGCATCTGTGTACAAAGACATTCGTAGTATTGTTTATAAAGTCGGTGAACTTGCCTTAACTATGTTGATCTTGCGCTGTAACAGCTCATCGTGGCTGCTTTTGGTGATTCATTTGTGTATGTATATGTTGGGAGCCCCCGGCCAACTTAGTGCGCACGTAGTGGCGGTTTGTTGGCCCGAGCCCCTGCCTGTTTGCTTTCCTGCAACGATAGTTCAACTCTTAGTTATTGCAAGAATGCGGTAGTGTGGTCCTCCGCCATGATTTGTCCCATGTAGTTGGGGGGCTGTTCCGGGTTCGGGCAGCATGCACTGGCCGTTGGCTGGTGCCTTTGTCGGGGTTCCGGGTAGAAGCGAAGGCATAAAAAGGCCAGCGAGGGCAGCGGCAACGGGGGGCCGAGACAAGCGTGTTAGTTCGCACCCGAACCCCCAGGCGTTGACTGGCCCCAGGCGTGGTAGTATGCAGCATCGCTGTACCCTCGACGCCCTTAGGGCTCTCAGGCTAAGGCGGGCAAGGCCAGGGAACCATTGGAAAGCCGCATCCACAGTACATGCTCCAGCACATGGAGGAAAACACACTACAAATATGTATTTTGCAAGAAAAACATATGGAATTAATAGCAAACTTATTGTTCATGCCACCAAAGGCAGTGGATAAACTTCTATGCGTGTTTCAGCGCACCATGCGGCTTATGGGTAGAACCTGCGCAGGTGGGAAATGTTCCATGGGTTCGGCAACGGAGTGCCGTCCTCTGTGGCTAGGCGAACTACTCCTGGACGCGGGGTGCTAATAACCTTGTATGGCCCCTCCCACATCGGGGATAATTTGCTCATCCTCGCGCGCGTTTGCACACGGCGCAGGACCAGATCATGGACTTGCAGCGCTCGGGGGCTGACTTTTCTTTGATGGTAGCGGCGGAGGCTCTGTTGGTAGGGGCCGCGCGAAGCGCTGCCCGGCGCCGTCTTTCCTCAAGTTAATCCAGATCGTCACGACGCATCTGCCCTTGGTCTGCTTCGGTGTATAACGTGGCTCGGGGCGATCCCAAGGTGAGCTCGGAGGGCAAGACCGCCTCGGCTCCATAAACGAAGAAGAAAGGTGTCTCCCCGGTGGCACGGCTCGTGGTTGTCCGATTGGCCCAAAGGACCGCAGGCAGCTCATCAGTCCACGAGTCCCCATGCTTTTTGAGCACATTGTAGGTCTTAGTCTTGAGGCCTTTTAGTATTTCTGCGTTTGCACGCTCGGCCTGACCGTTGCTTTGGGGGTGGGCGGGCGAGGCGAAACAGAGCTTGATGCCCATGTCATCGCAATACTCGCCGAACACTCACTCGTGAACCGGGTGCGCTTGTCGGTGATGAGTCCGTTGGGGACCCCGAACCTTGCCGTGATGCCTCTCATGAACCGCACAGCCGAATGTTTGTCAATGACGCTGACTGGATAGGCCTCGGGGCACTTGGTGAATTTGTCGATGGCGACATACAGAAACTTGCATCCGCCCCGCGCCTTCTTGAACAGGCCCAGGATGTCCAGCCCCCAGACCGCAAATGGCCATGAGAGCGGGATGGTCTGAAGGGCCTGGGCCGGCAGGTGCGTCTGCTTGGCGTGGAATTGACATGCTCGGCTTCGCCACACGAGGTCTGTTGCATTCTCCAGCGCGATGGGCCAATAGAATCCCTGGCGGAATGCCTTTCCTACCAAGGTTCGGGAGGCTGAGTGTGCCCCGCATTCACCTTCATGGATCTCGGCTAGGAGCTCGAGACCCTGTTCCCGAGCAATGCATTTCATGAGCACTCCGTTGGCGCTGCGTCGGTAGAGCGTCCCTCCTACTAACACGTACCTCTTGGAGGTTCGGGCAATGCGTTCGCTTTCTTCGCGTTGCTCGGGCAATGACGCGTCTTGTAGGTACGCTCGGATTTCTGAAATCCAAGCCACCTGGCGTGTGATGTTGGTCCTGGCAGGGCTAGGCTGTGGCTGGCCCGCCAGAACCGGGGCATCGGGACCAGCCGATTCCTGCCTCTGGGGCGGTTCGGGGTGCGCCGACGGCTCTATGAGACTTTCTTCAAACGCACCTGGCGGGGCCGGGGCTCGCGCGGACGCGATCCTAGATAGCTCGTCTGCCAGGGCGTTATCTTTTCTGGGAATATGGCGTAGCTCGAGGCCATCGAAATGGCGCTCCACATGCCGTACTTCCTTGACATAAGCTTCCATTTAGGGGTCGGTGCATTGATATTCCTTGGAAACCTGGTTTACAACCAGTTGAGAATCCCCGAGGACCAGCAGACGGCGGATGCCCACACCTGCTACCGCTCGCAACCCCGCTAGAAGCCCCTCATATTTGGCCATGTTGTTGGTTGCCCGGAAGTCGATCTGGGCGATGTACTGAAGTACGTCGCCCGCTGGGGAAGTTAGCACCACGCCTGCTCCGGCTCCGTGCAAGGTGAGTGAACCGTCAAAGTTCATCACCCAGTGCGTGGGTCCTTGGTCGTGATCCTCCGCACTCTCGGGTTCCCCCGGGGGAGGATCACTACCGACCGTTGGCGTCCATTCCGCCACGAAATCAGCCAAGGCTTGGCTCTTGATTGTGTGCCGGGTTTCAAAGTGCAGATCAAATTCCGACAACTCGATGGCCCATTTGACTACCCGTCCCGTGCCCTCTCGGTTACGTAGGATTTGCCCAAGGGGGTAGGACGTGATTACCGTTACCCGGTGCGCCTGGAAATAATGGCGCAGCTTCCTGGAGGCCACGAGCACAGTGTAGAGCATTTTCTAGGCCTGCGGGTAACATGTTTTTGCGTCCCGTAGTGCCTCGCTGACAAAGTAGACCGGCCGCTGCACCTTGGTGCGGGCCTTGACTACTTTGTTAGGGGCGTCTGGTTCGGGTACACCGGGGCGGGTCATCTCGGTGTCCGGGGCTTCCGGGCCGTCGCCTCCACCGGGGCCCTCAGGGCTGCTCTGGGTGGAGGGGGCTTCAGGAGCTCCCGGACTAGGGGGCCGGGCGGCTCCCTGAAGCTCGGGGGTCCAAGGGCCACCTCCGGATTCGGGTGCTTCCTCGGCCAACTCTGCTCCGAGACTTCCTGCCACGAGCGCTTCGGGGCGGGTCATCTTGGTTTCCGGGGCTACCGGGCCATCGCCTCCCCCGGGGCCCTCAGGGCCACTCTGGGTGGAGGGGGCCTCGGGGGCTCCCGGACTAGGGGGCCGGGCGGCTCCCTGAAGCTCGGGGGGCAAAGGGCCACCTCCGGGTTCGGGCGCCTCCTCGGCCAACTCCGTTCCGAGGTCTCCTGCCTCCGGGTTTGATGGGGTTGGGGGCGACTGAGAGTCTAACTCTTCGTCGCACTCCACATCCAAGGCCGCACTAATCACTTGGGGGGTCGCCGCCAAATATAAAAGGAGGGGCTCTCCTTCCCGGGGGGCTACCAATACGGGCGACGAGGACAGGTAGCGCTTGAGCTCGCCCAAGGCTTTCTCCGCTTCATCCGTCCAAGTGAAGGGGCCGGTTCATTTTAACAACTTAAATAAAGGGAGCGCCCGCTCTCCTAATCTGGATATGAAACAACTAAGGGCAGTTGCACAACCAGTGAGTCTCTGCACGTCCTTGAGTTTCCTAGGGGGCGCATCTGCTCTATTGCCTTTATTTTAGCGGGGTTGGCCTCAATGCCTCGGGCAGAGACCAAAAACCCTAACAGCTTGCCTGCCGGTACCCCGAACACGCATTTCTCTGGGTTCAGCTTCATGCGGGAGGACCGGAGGTTATTGAATGTCTCGGCCAAATCTGGGAGCAAGGTTCTTTGATCCCGAGACTTGACCACGAGATCATTGACGTATGCCTCAACATTGCGCCCTATTTGGTCTTTTAACGTGATGCGGACACCACGTTGAAAAGTGGACATGACATTTTTTAAACCAAAGGGCATAGTCATGTAGCAAAATGTACCCATAGGGGTGATAAATGAAGTTTTCTCCTCATCCTCTACAGCCATGCGAAATTGATGATAGCCAGAGTATGCATCTAGGAAGCATAAAAGGTCGCACCCCGCAGTGGAGTCAACTATCTGGTCTATTCGAGGTAGAGGGTAGGGGTCTTTGGGACATGCCTTGTTGAGGTCGGTGTAGTCGATGCACATGGCGCAGCTTGTGGTTGGCCTTTGGGACGACCACCGGGTTTGCCAACAATTCCGGATGCAGCACCTCCCGGATGAAGCCGGCCTCCTAGAGCCGTGCCACCTCTTCGCGGATGAACGCCTGTCGCTCCGGGGCATGCCGCCTCACCTTTTGCCGGACCGGGCGTGCGTCCGGCCGTACTGCAAGTCGATGCTCGATCACCTCCCTGGGGACTCCGGGCATATCCGACGGCTTCCAAGCAAACACGTCGGCGTTCACCCGCAGGAAGGAGACGAGCGTGTCTTCCTATTTGGGGTCCAAGTTGCCACCAATGTTGGCGGTCTTGGACGGGTCGTCATCCAAACGGATAGACTTAATTACCACCTCATCGGCACAGGTGATGCGTTGCTTCGGGGCCCGGAAACCCGACGTCTCCCCTTGGGGGCCCTCGGGTTTGACGCGATCGGCCGCCGCAATGTCGTCCACGCGCGCTTCCGCGCAATACAGCGCGGTTTTAATGTCGGCGTGGATGGTGATGGGGCCTCGGGGCCCGGCATCTTAAGCTGGCGATAGGCATAATGGGTAGCCGCCATGAACTTCACCAACGCTGGCCTCCCGAGCACGACGTTGTAGGGCAGATTGAGATTCGCCACATCGAAGTCGATCCGCTCGGTGCGAAAATTAGTGGGGGCCCCAAAAGTGACCAACAGAGCGATCTGCCCAAGGGGCCACACCTTCCCGGGCGTCACCCCAATGATGGGGTAAGAGGGCCCGAGCACCATTCCCGGGGCCTTGATAACATCAAAGGCCTTCGGGGATAGTATGTTGAGGGCCGCACCTCCGTCAATTAAGACTCGGGTGACCTTGACGTTGCAGATGGTGGGGGAGGTCACGAGGGCCAAGTGACCGCTACGTGCAATGCTCCCTGGGTGGTCGGTTTGGTCAAAGGTGATGGGCACCTCTGCCCAGCGCGACCTCCGGGCCGCCTCGTGAGACGGCACAACTGCGAGGAGCTCGCGCCTCATGGACTTGAGGCTCCGGCGGGATACCTGGGCGCCTGCACCACCGTCGATGGTGGCGGCGACGTGTTGGGGATCCTGGTAGCCCAGGTTGTCATCGTCATCCCCGACGGGGGCCGCATCCTTGGCCTCCTCTCGCCGGTTGTCCGAACGCTCCGCCGGTGCCTTGCCCTTGCAGCGGATTTCCCTCTCGTTCTCCCTCCGTTCTTGCTCATACTTTTGCACTCGCTCGGCCAAATGTTTGACCGAATGGCACTTGGAGAGGTCGTGGTGGGAGCTTTGGTGCACCATGCACCATTTGTCTCCGACCCGGCCCTGGGGGCGAGGTTCCGGGGACCGCCTGCTGTTGCCCGCGAGCTTGCCCTTCCGCGAGGGCTTCTCTGCTCCGTCGGCGGTGAGGACGTGACCCTCCTCGCCACTGCGCGATGGCATGCGCTTCCATCGCCATTCGCGTCGCTCTTCACGAGACGCGGAGGGGGCAGCGCCGGTGGAGGCCGGGGCAAGATTCCTAGGATTCCAAACCCGAGCCTTCTCCTTGCGGGCCACCCGGTCTGCGAGCTCGAGGAGCTCCGTGGTAGTTCGGGGGGCCTTGGATTCGATCTTCTCCAGCATAACGTCGTGGCATACGCCACTCCGAAAGGCGAAGATCACTGCATGGTCAGCGATGGATGGTATGGTATTGCGTACCTGGAAAAAACGCTGAATGTATTTGCGCAGGGACTCGTCCTCCCCTCGTCGGACCATGTGAAGGTCTGCCTCCACTCCCGGGCGCGGGTACGTGCCCTGGAAATTGGAGGTGAACTGGCGGCACAGGTCGTCCCAAGAAGTGACTGACTGGGCCGGCAGATTCATCAGCCAGGAGCGGGCCTTGCCCTTGAGCGCCATGGGAAAAAAGTTGGCCATGACACGCTCGTCACCTCCAGCAGCCTCAATGGCTGTGGTGTAGATCTGGAGGAACTCGGTAGGATTAATCGAGCCGTCGTATTTCTCCGTAAGGACCGGCCTAAACTTGTTAGGCCAGCGCACGTTACGGAGGTTGGCAACGAAGGCCTGGCAGCCGTTGCCAGCCGGAGGGGGCGACAATGGCTGCGGGGCCTCGTTGGGCGTCGCGTAGCCTCCTGCTCGCGGCTGGGCCATCACGGCCACTCGCCGTCCCCTGAGGGGCTCCACTTGCGGGAGGGCCGCCGCGGCCGCTCCTCGAGTGGTGGCGCTTCCCGACGAGGAGGCGCAATCCGGTGCCCGCCCCATGCGGCGATCGTCGCGGTGCTGCTCGATGCAGAGGCGGGCGTCCCGCTCTGCATATAGCAGATTCCGGGGCACTTCAGGTTGGGCTGCCGCTGAGGGGCTCTCCTCCGCCCTTGCGGCAGCTGCTGCCCTTCGAGCCCGTCCCCGGAAGGACGAACTTACCGCGGCATGTGAACCGCGCGGTTGGTGGCTAAAGGAAGCGAGGTCAGCGGCCAGCTGGCGCTGGGCCGTGCCTACGAGCTTCGCCATGTCATCGAACCACCGCCTGGCGTTGGATCCCTCGCCAGGGGTGACCGGGGGGTGGCGCAAAAGAGCTTCTGCCGCCTGTAGGGCACCCTCAGGCGTGCCAAACTCCAGGCGGCGATGGATGTCGCCTCGGCGGGGCTCGCCGGTACGCCTGCTAGGGCGTGGTCTGGATCCTGCAGGGGCGTTGTCAGCCCTGCGGGATGCCTGGGCCCCTCCACGCACAACCGCCGCTTCAGCGGGGGGCAGAGGGGATGGCCCTGGCGCTGCTGCCGCCGTCACCATCAGCGGCGGTGAGGGAGACGAAGATCCTTCCCCCTCGAGCGGAGGTGGCGAAAGATGGGGCTGTGTCTGCCCGTGACAACCTCTTCCGCCGCCTCGTTGGCCAGGTCGCGCCCACGCATAGCGAGCGAGCTTGGCGCGGAGCGTGGGGCGCGGCCGTGGACCATGGCAGAGACGGGGAGAGAGGATTCCCGCCAGAAAATGGGTGGAAAACAGGAGTTTAAATCAAAACACAGTGCGCTCCCCCTACCTGGCGCGCCAGCTGTCGATGTCGAAGATCGACACGCGGGAATCTGAGGGACCCCCTTTTTGGTTCGGCACGGGGAGCGGTGAATCCTGGTTTAAACTCGCGGTGGAAATGGGATGATGCAGATGAGGCGGAAAAAAAGAACCAAGACTGCGGAGACGCGGAGGTTTATACAGGTTCGGGCCACCGGCGTGGTGTAATACCCTACTCCTGTTTGTATGTGGTATATGGGGGGAATTGCCAAGAACAAAGGGAATGTTCTTCTCCTTTGAAGTCAGTGGTGGACGAGAGATTGCTAAGAGCTAGCTGCTGCCCAGGAGGCTGATCCGCCCATTAATCAACAACCCTTTATGATGGATGTCGAAACTTGGTTTCGGCAATGTAATTTCTGGGGTTGCAGTCAAGATCGCCAAGCACGATGGGTTAGACGGAGAAGAAGGTTTAGACAGGTTCAGGCCCTCTCCTGACGTAATACCCTACTCCTGTTTCGGTGGATTCGATCCGTCGAGTGTCTTTATTGGTCTCGTGTGTCTAAAGCTCTTGCTTATGAAATCGTATATCCCTCAAGGGACGCCCCTTACCCCCTTATATAGTCTTGGGAGGAGGGCTTACAAATCGGAAACCCTATCTTACTCTAAGTCGGTTTCCTAAATCTTACCAAACCGTGAGTATAGGCCGATTGCCTTATCTCTATCAGCAATCGTAACACCCAAGTCATGTTCGGTTTACAGATATGACAGGCGCAATCTATCCCTACCTCCAGTCGGATAAGCTTGCCATGTAGATACCCGATTGCCATAATCTCCACAGTAGCCCCCGAGTCCTTTTCAGTCGACGAGACAGCTCAACTTCAAACCAAAACAGCACACAACCAAAAATCTCTTTGACCGAGTACTTTTGGCGCCGAGTGATTCCATCATCTCTGCCTGAATCTTCCCGAGTGGCTCCAAAGACTGTGAAGGGCTGGAAAATATCTAAAAATTCTCAAAAATAAATATCTAGGTGCATCTCCTGATGCACCTAATTAGGTGTAGCCTTCGACTATGTGGTTAGTTAAAAACAGACTAAGCATATAGTCAAGAACTATAAAAAATCATTCCCATGTAGATTCTTAGCTCATGCTAAAGCAACCTCATTACTCGGCAAGCTCGTGCTTATCCGAGTGAATTTGCCCGAATCATCTCAGAACAAATAACCCAATCATCCCTCATGGGTGTAAAACACTCGGTAAGCTTATGCCTATCCGAGTGGATCTGCCCGAGTCATCCCGGAACAAATATTTTAATCGTCCCTCATGGGAAAACGAGTTTTTTCAATCTATGAAAAATATGACCAAGTTATTAAATAGCTTTTGCCATAACGCTGGTCTCAATCTATTAAGATCTTCACCAAGGTGGAAAAATAGCATCGATATAATCACTTAATCGAATGCAAAAAAACCAAACAGCCCTTGTCATCAAGGCAGCTATAAAAAGCTTAGATGTTGGTCACCTTCCAAGTTGCATCGTGCTAGCTTCTCATGAAGTCAAGCAAACCGCGGTATGAAAGGATTTTCAAAGTTACAGGGCATTCGGACACGTGCATATTGCCAGGGCAAATCTGCTTAAGCTCTTCCGCTTAAGTCCCTAAGGACACGCGTCGGGCCACACCTTAACTGGGCCGCAGATTCTCTCATGGGCTTGGCCCAATCACAAGAAAACCTAGCGCAACCCTCAAATCTTTCTATAAAGGCTCGAGGTCGTCCCCGCCTCTTCATCTTCCAAAAGATTCCTCTTTTTTCGCAGCACTGTTCACCAGTTCCCTGCGAAGAACCCTAGACTTACGCGCTCCCAAATCCATCCATCCAAAAGCTCGCTTTTTGCCACAACCAGCTTCCGCAACCAATCTTCCAAGATCTCTTGCTCAAATCACCATCCTTTCCGTCCAGATCCACTTCCCATTCACACCACACTCATGACGGAGGAAAAGAGGATCCCATTTGACCAATGGACCACATCGGATGTGAGGGAATCTACCCTCAAGGAGATGGTGAAGCATGGCGTGCTTCCCCCAAAGGAGATCGTGGGGTGGCGCCCGGCGGCGGGTGAGGACTTCCCAACCCCGAACACCGGTGAGCTCGTTGTATTCACCTCTTTCTTCTATTGCGGGTTCAGCCAGGCTTTTAGATTACTATGGTCTCCAGCTCTACCATCTGAACCCCAACTCTATGCTTCACATCGCCCTCTTCATTCATGTATGCGAAGCATTCCTCGGCATCCTTCCCCACTTCCAACTGTTCCGCCGCATGTTTTATCTTAAACCACATCCGAATAAAGACCACCCATGCGTTGTTGGCGGGGCAGGTTTCCAACTCCGCGGATCTCTCCGCAAGGAGTACTTCTCTCTTCCCTTAAAATCTTCCAAAAAGGGATGGCATGCGGGCTGGTTCTATATTAGCAACCTCGAACCCAGCCTGCCAGCTTTCGTCGGCCTTCCCCCTGTCCCTAGGCCTACTTGGAGCACCGTTCCAGTGGCCCAAGATTGGGATGAGGCCAACAAACTGCTTGCAAAGATCCTGGCAATGAAACAGAAGGGTCTTCGCGGCGAGCAGATCACTCGGCACTTCATTCGGTGCCGACTGGCTCCAATCAAGGAGAGGTCAAAGCCAGCCTTCGAATACGAAGGCGGGAAGGACCCCAATAGGGAATATCCAGATCCACTCAGCTACGAGATCCTGAAGATCCGGATGTACAAGATCTTCTCGACTGGAATTGCAGTTGAGCGTGCCCTCATTCTGCCGGTTCTCCCTTTCAGCATCCACCGGCCTCCTTCTCCAGTAAGCCGACTGGCTGCTTCATAATGTCTTGCAATCTTGATATCTTGTCTCTTAGTGTTGTGCGAACTTCTCTTGCAGGAAAATGCTTCTGTTACTTCAAAGCCGTACAAGGTGCCCCACGATGACGCGCCGCGTCGCCCAGCTAAGAAGCCGGCTGGCGGGATTAAGATCCAAAGCGATCCAGTTGGAAAGCGGGCGGCCCCGAGTGAGGACACAAACAAGCGGGCGAGCAAAAGGAGGCTCATTATTGAGGATTCGGATGATGACGTCCCGACTCCTCCAGTCGAGACTCCTCCTCCAAGGCGATCGCCGAGGACAGCGCCGAAGATCCGCCGGTCGTCCAGGTATGCTTCATGACTGAAGTCCGAACTTTTCACGAAAGCTTTCTTTGTCTTTACCCCACTGTATTCATTATCGCAGAGGCCCCAGGACATAGATCCCGCCGGAAGGGTGAGGGGCCAACCCCGCCGCCGCTCTCCCGAAGGCGCCGAAGCTCGCAGAGCCGAAACCGAGCCCGCATCCGAGCGAGAGCGCTCCGGCAAAAAGCCTTCGCCTCCGAAGAAGGATGCTCCAAGGAAGGAGCCCCCGACCGCCAGCCGGGACGTCCCGACTGGAAGCCAGTCGACAACCGGGAAACCTCAGGCCACGGCTCGGTCGGCCCCGACTGAGGGTCACTCGGCGAAGAGCCAGAGGAAGGAGGCCAGCCGGGCTGTTCCACCCAAGTGCGCAGCCACTGAAGCCGGTGAGTCTTGTATCAGAATCTTCTCTTTGCTCTTTTAGTTTGAGCCTTTCATGTCTTCATTTATTCTTCCTATCTCGCACCACAAGTGGAGGAAATCCCGTGTTACGCCTTCAAACCCGGGTTCCCCAATCAAGATCGAGTGGCGGGACTCGAAGGCCAAAGGCGTGGCAATATCCCGGACAGCGCTGAAAGGGAAGAAAGGGATGCCCTTGTCGAAAGCTTAAACGAAGCGACTCGGCTACTCAACGTAAGCCTTAGCCTTTTTCTTTTATTGTGTTATCATCCTTTTCCCATCGGTCACTCTTCGATTTCGTGCGCGAAGAGTATTGTCGTTCCATGGCAAAGTCCGAGGTGTTGGAAAACTTGTTCCTCACCCGAGCTCCTTAGAGGACGTCCAAATGAAGCCGAAAACTACTCAGAGGAAGCCGCGTCGAGGGAGGCGGCTATAAGGAGGGAGATCGCGGAGCTTCGGGAGGCGAACCTCGACCTCCGAGGATCAGTCGGGAGTAAGCTCGTCTCTCCGAGTTTCTTCATGATTCTCATGTTGAACCCGGTTGCCGATGATCTTCTTTACTTGTAGAAAATTCGTCGAGGTCCATTCGCTCCAAGTCCACTGGAGGCGGCCTCGACAAAGCCGAACCGGAGGCCGAGTTTGAAGGTAAGCCTCTTTGAAGTAACATTCCTTGTGCCGTTTATTTTCGAGTGCTTTGCATGATCGATGCTTTTGGCAGCTTACAAGGTTAAGACCCGAGCTCAATATGACGTCTTGCTTGAGCGGGTCAAACGAACCGGAGAGGTTCGGGAAGAGGTCGCCAATGCTGCTGCGCCAATCTTGCTATCCTTGTTCCACCATGGGGTCGGATCCACTCACTGGACCCGCTTGAAGTCTTTGACAAGCTCAGCTAGCCCCGACCGCATCTAGCCAACATCACCGAAGCCGCCAACATGGGGGCTGGTCCGCTCTTGCATAGACCAAGTCCTTTACCCCCGAGTGGATATCCACTCGGCCGGGAGGGCTTCGCGACGGGACCACGATGAGCGGCCTTGGATATGCCGAGTGAGGCGCAGAGTCGGCAAAGAAGATCTCCGTCGATGTAGTGAACAATTTCTGGATTTGATTTATCTTTCGAACATTGTCTTGTAAATGTTGTGTGATCGTGATGCTCTGATGTAGAACGTGTGATATATTTAGTTTATTTATGTTAATGCCTTGATCCGAGTTTTTGTGTGAAATTTCTTAAGTAATTTTCGTCTGACTGTCACCAACCCTAGGCTCAATTAGGTCATCAGAAAACTCTCAGTCCTTAGACACTAAACTCGAATCGAAGAACATTAAACAATGATAAACCAAATCATGCACAGAAGTTGATGAGGAAAACTTAAGCTTTATTGACATATGTACAGCCCGACTACTAACTCAAGAAGTCATCTTGCTTGAGGTTGGCAGTCAAGGAAAACATGAAGCCTTAGTCAAATTAGGCATAAAATCGTCGAAGATGCTCGATGTTCCAGGAGTTCTCCACCATAGATCCGTCTTCACGCTTTAGCCGGTATGCACCGGGCCGAGTCACCTCAGCGATTATGTACAGTCCTTCCCATGAGGGGGATAACTTGTGACGGTCCTTGGTGGTTTGGATCTTGCGTAGAACTAGGTCGCCAACGATGAAAGCTCGTGCCCGAACGTTGCGACTGTGGTATCGTCTGAGCCCTTGAAGATATTTGACCGACTGGATGAGGGCTGCCACTCGGGCCTCTTCCAGCCGGGTAAGGTCGTCCACTCGGTCGGGGTCGTAGCATTCATCGTTGAAGCTGCGGACTCGGAGGGATTCATACTCCATCTCGTTTGGCAACATGGCTTCTGCGCCTTAGACCAAAAAGAAGGGAGTTTGGCCGGTAGCCCGACTGGGTGTGGTCCGCAGAGACCATAAGACCAAGGGAAGCTCTTGGACCCACTTGCTCGCGTAAGGGTTTAGGCGGTCGAAAACGCGGGCCTTGATGCCTTGGAGGACCATGCCGTTGGCTCGTTTGACTTGTCCATTGCTTTTGGGATGGGCAACTGATGCGTAGCAAATCTTGATTCCGAAGTCCTCGCAGAATTCCTTGAAGATGCCTCCCGTGAATTGAGTCCCGTTGTCAGTTATGATTCTGTTTGGGACGCCGAAGCGGTGCACGATGTTGAGGAAGAAATCCCATGCCTTGTCAGCAGTAATTGTGGCGACCGGCTTGGCTTCAATCCACTTGGAGAATTTGTCGATTCCGACGAAGAGGTGTATGAATCCTCCTGGGGCTTTCTTGAAGGGGCCGACCATGTCCAAGCCCCATACCGCGAACGGCCAGATAGTGAGATTGTTTGTAGCTCCCGGCCGGGACATGGCTCGTCGGGCGAAAATTGGCAGCCTTCGCAGGTTCGTACGACTTTGTCCGCGTCGGAGACCGCGATAAGCCAAAAGAAGCCCTGCCTGTAAGCTTTGCCGACCAGAGTGCGTGCTGCCGCGTGGCTTCCGCATATGCCCGAGTGGATGTCTTGAAGTAGCTGCCTCCCTTCCTCGGGTGTGATGCATCTCATTAGGATTCCGGAGGGGCTTCTCTTGTATAAGTCGGAGTCAACCATGACATATGCTTGGCAACGACGCCGGACGCGTTCTGCTTCATCCCGGTCTTCCGGCAGCTCTTGCTGGGTTAAGAATTTGATGAGCGGCGTCCGCCGCCGGCGCCACCATGGCGACTTCGTTCGCAGCTTGCTCGTTGGAAGTTGTCTTTGCCGTGATGGTTGGTTCATAGAGGTGCTCGACAAAGACGTCGTTGGGGCAGCTTCGTGCTTGGACCCGAACCGTGCCAACTCATCGGCGCTTCGTTGTTATGCCTCAAGACGTGTGAGAGTTCGAGCCCGTCAAACTTGTCTTCAAGTTTGCGGACCTCTTGCCGGTAGGCCTCCATGGTGTCGTTTAGACAGGACCAGTCTTTCATTACTTGATTGACGACCAGCTGGGAGTCGCCTTTCACGATGAGCCGACGTATTCGAGTGAAACCGCGAGACGCAACCGTGCAGCGTAACTTCGTACTCGGCAACGTTGTGTGAGGCGGAGAAGTGGAGGTGAAGGACGTATCTTAGCCTTTCCCCGGTCGGGGAGATCAGCACAACTCCTGCTCCCAAGCCGGTGATCCTCTTGGATCCGTCGAAGTGCATGGTCCAGTGTTGGAGGTCTTCCCGAGGTACGTTCTCTTGTTGCTCAGTCCACTCGGCCGGGAAATCCGCCAAGGCTTGTGACTTTATGGACGTCCTCGCCTTAAAAGTCAAGTCCAATGGCATCAGCTCTAAGGCCCACTTGGCGATGCGTCCGGTCGCCTTCCGGTTGTGGATGACATCGCTGAGTGGGAAAGAAGTGACGACGGTGACCGAGTGACCCTGAAAATAGTGTGCCAATTTCCTCGCGGTTATTAGAACACCATAGAGTAATTTTTGTACCGAGGGTAGCGGATTTTGGCTCCCGCCAACACTTCGCTAACAAAGTAGATCGGCCTCGAATCTTCGAGCCCGTCCTTCTTCTTCGCGTTCGACCACGAGGACCGTACTAACCACTTGGTGAGTGGCTGAAACGTACAACAACAGAGGTTCCTGGGGTTGAGGCGAGGCCAGGACGGGCGGCTTTGTAAGGAACTCTTTGAAATCTTCAAAGGCCTTGTTGGCCTCCACGGTCCACTGGAAGTCGTCTGTCTTTTTTAGCAATATGAAGAAGGGCATGCCTCGTTCGCCGAGTCGAGAGATGAAGCGGCTTAGCACCGCCATGCAGCCAGTGAGCTTCGGGACGTCTTTCTGGTTACTCGGGGGCTTCATGCTCAAGATGGTGTTGATCTTCTCCGGATTAGCTTCAATGCCGCGATGTGACACCATGAAGCCGAGCAGTTTGCCTGATGGAACGCCGAAAGTGCACTTCTCCGGGTTCAACTTCATTCGAAGGCCCGGATGTTTGCAAAAGTTTCTTCTAGGTCGCGATCGTGTCTTCTTCTGCTTGGTCTTGATGACAACGTCGTCGACATAAGCTTCTACGTTCTTGCCGATCTGCGTCTGGAAGCATCTTTGGATCATGCGTTGGTATGTGGCGCCGGCGTTCTTCAGGCCGAAAGGCATGGTGATGTAGCAGTAGGCCCCAAATGGCGTGATGAACGATGTCTTCAGGCAGTCGGACTCTTTCAAGCTGATCCGGTGATAGCCCGAGTAACAATCCAGGAAACTCAGGAGTTGGCAGCCGGCTGTTGAGTCAACGACTTGGTCGATGCGAGGTAGCCCGAATGGATCTTTGGGGCAGGCTTTGTTGAGGTCGGTATAGTCAACGCACATGCGCCATTGCCCTGTCCTCTTGCGGACCGGGACTCGGGTTGGCTAACCGTCGGGGTGAAGGACTTCTTTAATGAAGCCGACACCAAGAGCTTTGCGAGTTCTTCCTTGATAGCGTCTTTTCGGTCCTGCGCGAATCGTTAGTGATATGCACTAGAGGCAACATGGAGATGTTGGATATCACGTCAATGTTTATGTATAAATGAATAAAGTGTTATTCAGTTCCATGAAATAGACATCTTGTATTGATCAATAAGTACGTGACTTATTTATGAGACTCGATATGTATGAATCTATTTCTAAACGATCCTCGATCATATGTCATATTGTTGGAACAAATATGATTCTAAGATCGGCATGTTTATTGATTGATGATCATGTCTCATAGATCATGGGTATGGAGATACCAAATCAATAAACATGGACATATGTGTTAGAGAACACATTGTTGGATAGACCCACCATGAGACACTACAGAATTAATGTGCCATTAGTTGGTCTCGGTAGTGTTGGTACAAAGTCCTTAGACCTGAGATCACCATGGATTCCAACATGTGTAGTAGCCTACTTTGGGACTACCAAACGCTATTCCGTAAATCGGATAGTTATAAAGGTAGTTTTCGGGTTTGCTATGAAACATGGAGTGGGATGTGAGTGATCAAGATGGAATTTGCCCCTCCTTTGGAGAGATATCTCGGGCCCTCGAGGTAATGGATTATGGAAATGCATGGCCATGCTAAGTTGATTGAGGAGTCAATCAATGCACGATAATCCAATACGGTTCGAGTGAATGGTTAAGCTATTGAAGGGATGGCACACATCTTGCCTATAGCTTAACCGGTATCGTGAGGCAAAGGGATTTGTGTACACATTACAGGTTCGAGCCGATATTATATTCTTGTATACTATGGTGTCAATATGTGCCGCTAGGCGCCGCTATTGACAGTCGGCCGAGTTGGACTCGAGCCGACGATCGGCTAAGTTAGACTATAGCCGAAACCGAGTATACCCGAACCTACGGGTCGCACGCTTAAGGGGATAGAATAGATATTCGAGTTGGACTCGGATACGGCTCGATCGGATAGGGATCCGATCGGATAGAGTCCTATGGGCTTACGACGTGTGGGGCGGCCAACTCTATGAGATACGGATGAGATCCGATTCAAAATAGAGTCCTAATCGGCCACTAGTCCCGCCGGCCAACTCTATATAAAGGAGGGAGGGGTGGAGAGCTGTGGGACGTCAATTGCATCGCGTGCAATGAAGTCGCCGAGATCAATCTCCACGGAAACCGTCCCCACTTTCGAGCCAAACCCTAGCCTTGCATCGCGTGCTAGCACACGGGTGTACGGCGTTCGTCCCCGGACGTGTGGATACCGGTAGAGGCGCTCGCTACGTTGCGCGCTCTTGATCGGCTGCGGTCGGGCGCATCGGAACGAGGCGTGAGAACGCGGCCGGACGACTCGAATCGGCCGATTGGCGAATCGCCTCTCCGGGAATAGGCTACACTGTTCCGGATCGGATTGCCCTGATTGGCTATTCCGCCGCACTCTACTCTAATCGGTAACGATCTATCGGCCCTTACTTGCAAGTGTTCCTGGTTTGCGCGGTAGCAATTTTTGTTTTCGGCTAGCGTAGCTTCCGCGTAACCCTTCAAGTGGTATCGAGCTAATCTTGCTTAGTTCGGGTTTTAGATTGGATCTGGAACAAGTTTTGCGCACGGGTTGATTAGATCAATCGGTTTTACGGGATCTGTTGAGGAGAGTTAATGGTAATTGCGTTCCTTGATAGTGTATCGGAACGGCGTAATGTGATTACGTCAAAGCAATTTCCATATGACTCGGTTTGAGTTGGGTTCGAGATAGCGTTCCTTGATAGTGTATCGGAACGGTATAATGTGATTATACCGAAGCTATCTCGTAGTCCGACTTTGTTGCTGCCTCGCGCCTACGCAAACCATCTCCCTTGATAGTGTATCGGGACGGCATAATATGATTATGCCGACATGGTTTCCGTAAGCGATTTCATAGATTGGATCTATGAATTTCGTGTGGACCGCCGTGTGCGTACCCCCTTATAGGTCGTCTCGATGCCGTAGCTCTGCGATAAGTAGAAAACGTTTCTACGCCTAACTTGTTTTTGCAGAGAATGCTTTGAGATGGTATGGCCCTATTGTATGTATGAGATGTATGAGATGCATGTGATGCATGTAATATTCTTTCATATGTGCAATCCCTGTAATATTCTTTCATACGTGCAATGCTTGTAATATTCTTTCACGACTGCGAGTCGATGTAATCTTCAATTAGAGCTTCTATAGTAGTAGCTTAGTTTGAAGATATCAAGCATTCGACACTTGGAATATGGTGCCGAAGATGGAGATCTCGCGCCGACATGGAGATGGAGATCACCATGTGAAGGGGGCCATACTATTTCATTATATGCTATTCTTCTTGATTTCATATGTGATATGTTTGTTTGATAGGATAGCATCCCTCTCAAAATTAAGTAGTAATGATGCCCTTCCAAATGTTGCACCCGTCACCGTTATGCTCGTCAATGGTGGGTCTCGCCAAAGCAGAGTGCCATTCTCTATCATAACACGAGGGGGTATATGTCGACATATACATGCAGGAGCATTTGGTTTACTTAACAAGACTATCAAAACAGTTTTGGGCCTTGGGGCATAGGTTGGCGCCGGGCATGGAGATGCCACACCAACAACAAGAGTCACATAGAGATGTGATTAGCAAGGTGTTGCTTACCGATGTTACTAATTTTCTAGCAGTGATGCCAAAGCTCACTAGAAAATTAATTAACATGTGGATCTTGACCCAATACGTAACCTAGAGGGAAGGTGGAAAATACGTAATGGGAGTCTAATGTTAAATTGTTTAACAATAGACATAGCATAAACATTGTGCTAAACTTTGCTTTTTCGTTGTAGAATAAATGGCGGCTAATACTACACCCAGCACCTTTAATTTGCGATCTATTCTCGAAAAGGAAAAATTAAATGGAACAAACTTTATGGATTGGTATCGCAACTTGAGAATTGTTCTCAAGCAAGAGCGTAAGGAGTACGTTCTTGAAGTACCCTATCCCGAGGATTTGCCAACTAATGCCACCGCAACCGCACGGAGGGCTTATGAGAAGCACACTAATGATGCCCTAGATATAAGCCGTCTCATGCTTGCTACAATGTCCCCCGAGCTTCGTAAGCAATATGAGAGCAGCGATGCTCACACTATTATTCGGGGACTGCGTGGCATGTTTGAGAACCAAGCTCGGGCCGAGAGGTTCAACACCTCAAAGTCCTTGTTTGCGTGCGAGCTTGTTGAGGGAATCCCGTCACCGCATGTGATAAAGATGATTGGCTACATTGAGAGTCCGGAAAACTGGGTTTTCCCCTTAGCCAAGAGTTGGCTGCGATGTGATTCTCCGCCGCTCCCTCCGAGCTTCGAGCCATTCATATTAAATTATCACATGAACAATATGGATAGGACCTTGGCTGAATTGCATGGGATGCTAAAGACAAAGGAGAGTATCCGAAACGGTCATCATGTGATGATGATGCGAAGGCTAAGCGCAAACCACTGTCAAGAAACTTTGCACCAAGAGAAAGTTAACTCCCGATGAGATCGCGAGTGCCTCTAATGCAAAGAAGGGCAAGAAGGGTCGGCGGCATCGATGCCGTTTGCTTCTACCGCAAGGAGACAAAGCCACTGGAAAAGGAACTGCAAGAAGTACATGGAGGATCTCAAGAAGAAGCAAAGTACGACTTCGCTTCTGGTATTAATGTTATAGACATTAATCTTGCTACTTCACCTACTGACTCTTGGGTATTTGATACCGGATCGTAGCTCATATTTGCAAATCGTTGCGGGAATGAGAAGAAGTAGAGGATTGAGAAGGGGCGAGGTGAACCCGCGCGTCGACAATGGAGCAAGCGTTGCTACGCTTGCCGCCGGCACAGTACCACTTCATCTACCTTCGGGATTAGTTTTGGAATTGAATAATTGTTATTGTGTTCCAACACTATGTCAAAACGTTATTTCCGCTTCATGTTTGCAAGCGGAAGGATATGATTTTAGATCAATGAACAATGGTTGTTCAATATATCTCGTAGATATGTTCTATTTTCATGCTCCATTGGTGAATGGATTATACGTTTTGAATCTTGAAGCGTCTCCCATCTATAACATTAATACGTAAAGACAACTCTCTAATGATATAAACCCCACGTTTATCCGGCATTGTCGCTTAGGCCATATAAATAAGAAACGCATGGAGAAGCTCCATAAGGATGGATTGTTTCACTCTTTTGATTTTGAATCATTTGAGACATGTGAGTCTTGTTTACTTGGTAAGATGACAAAGGCACCTTTCACGGGACACAGTGAAAGAGCAAGTGACTTGTTGGCACTCGTACATACCGATGTATGTGGACCAATGAGCTCAACGGCCGAGGTGGTTATCGTACTTCATTACCTTTACTGATGACTTTAGTAGATATGGTTATATCTACTTGATGAGGCATAAGTCCGAATCCTTTGAAAAGTTCAAAGAATTCCGAATGAAGTACGAATCATTTAGGGAAAACAATCAAGTTTCTACGATCGATCGTGGAGGGGAATACTTGAGCCAAGAGTTTGGTAATCATCTCAAGATTGTGGAATTGTTCCACGCTTAACTCCGCCAGAACTCCACAATGGAACGGAGTGTCCGAACGGAGAAATCGCACCTTGTTGGACATGGTGCGGTCGATGATGAGCCAAAGTGATCTTCCGTTATCTTTCTCTGGGATATGCTTTGAAACAAAGCGCTCACACTAAATAGAGTTCCATCTAAGTCGCTTGAAAAGACACCATATGAGATATGGACAGGGCAACCCCTAGTTTGTCTTTTCTCAAAATATGGGGATGCGAAGCTTATGTAAAACGTTTACGCGACAAGCTCACACCCAAATCGACAAGTGCTTCTTTGTGGGATATCCTAAGGAAACTAAGGGATATTACTTTTATAATCGGGAACAAGGCAAAGTGTTTGTCGCCCGACATGGTGTCTTCTTAGAGAAAGAGTTTCTTTCAAGAAGGGTTAGTGGGAGCAGTGGTGCATCTTGAAGAAGTTCAAGAAACACCGAAAATGTTTCAACACGTAACCACAACAGAGGTGCAAAGTGTTGCGCCACCGCTTGTAGATACACCAGCCCCACGGAGGTCCGAAAGATCACGTCGTGCACCCGACAGTACACAAAGGAACAACGTGATATATTGTTGTTGGACAACGATGAACCTAAGACCTATGAGGAAGCGATGGTGGGACCCGATTCCAACAAGTGGCTTGGAGCCATGAAATCCGAAATAGAATCCATGTACGACAATCAAGTTTGGAACTTGGTTGATCCACTGATGGTGTCAAAACCATTGAGTGTAAATGGGTTTTTAAGAAAAGGCCGATATGGATGGAAATGTTCACATCTATAAGGCGCGATTGGTGGCGAAAGGTTTTAAACAGATTCAAGGAGTTGATTATGATGAAACCTTCTCGCCCGTCGCAATGCTTAAATCTATTCGGATTATGCTAGCGATTGCTGCATATTTCGATTATGAGATATGGCAGATGGATGTCAAAACGGCTTTCCGAATGGAAACCTAAGCGAGGATGTATACATGATACAACCTCGGGGTTTTGTCGATCCGAATCGCTGGAAAGATATGCAAGCTACGTAAATCCATTTATGGATTGAAGCAAGCATCTCGGAGTTGGAATATTCGTTTTGATGAAGTAATCAAAGGGTTTGGTTTCATCAAAAATGAAGAAGAGGCCTGTGTTTACAAAAAGGTCGTGGGAGCGCAATTGTATTTCTAATCTTATATGTGGATGACATATTACGATTGGAAATGATATCCCTATGCTTGAATCCGTCAAGTCTTCATTGAAAAATAGTTTTTCCATGAAAGACTTAGGGAGGCAAGCTATATATATTAGGCATTCGGATCTATAGAGATAGATCCAAGAGGCTAATTGGATTAAGCCAAAGTACATACATTGACAAGGTGTTGAAAAGGTTCAACATGCATGATTCCAAGAAAGGTTTCTTGCCTATGTCACATGGCATCAATCTTAGCAAGAATCGGTGTCCTCGGACACATGATGAGCGGAATAAGATGGTTATGGTTCCATATGCTTCGGCAATTGGATCCATCATGTATGCCATGCTTTGTACACGCCGCATGTCTCGTACGCTTTGAGTGCTACGAGCAGATACCGCCGATCCAGTGAAGGTCACTGGATCGCAGTAAAGAATATCCTTAAGTACTTGAGAAGAACTAAGGATATGTTCCTAGTCTATGGAGGTGAAGAAGAGCTCGTTGTAAGTGGTTACACCGATGCTAGCTTCCAAACGGACAAGGATGATTATAGATCGCAATCCGGGTTCGTGTTCTCGCCCGAACGGAGCGCGCCACTGGAAGAGTTCCAAGCGGGATACCGTTGCTGATTCTACAACGGAGGCCGAGTACATTGCCGCTTCGGAAGCCGCAAAGGAGGCCGTTTGGATCAAGAAATTCGTTTCGAGCTTGGTGTGATGACTAGTACGACGGTCCAATGTCTCTCTATTGTGACAATAGTGGAGCCATTGCGCAAGCCAAGGAGCCGAGGTCACATCGAAGTCCAAACACATACTTCGGCGATATCATCTCATCCGCGAGATTGTGGACGAGGTGATGTCAAGATATGCAAAGTGCACACGGATCTCAACATAGCCGATCCGCCGACAAAACCTCTCCCTCACCGAAGCATGAGGCGCACACAAGAGCAATGGGTATTAGATACTTACATGATTGACTCTAGTGCAAGTGGGAGATTGTTAGTGATATGCACTAGAGGCAACATGGAGATGTTGGATATCACGTCAATGTTTATGTATAAATGAATAAAGTGTTATTCAGTTCCATGAAATAGACATCTTGTATTGATCAATAAGTACGTGACTTATTTATGAGACTCGATATGTATGAATCTATTTCTAAACGATCCCGATCATATGTCATATTGTTGGAACAAATATGATTCTAAGATCGGCATGTTTATTGATTGATGATCATGTCTCATAGATCATGGGTATGGAGATACCAAATCAATAAACATGGACATATGTGTTAGAGAACACATTGTTGGATAGACCCACCATGAGACACTACAGAATTAATGTGCCATTAGTTGGTCTCGGGTAGTGTTGGTACAAAGTCCTTAGACCCGAGATCACCATGGATTCCAACATGTGTAGTAGCCTACTTTGGGACTACCAAACGCTATTCCGTAATCGGATAGTTATAAAGGTAGTTTTCGGGTTTGCTATGAAACATGGAGTGGGATGTGAGTGATCAAGATGGAATTTGCCCCTCCTTTGGAGAGATATCTCGGGCCCCTCGAGGTAATGGATTATGGAAATGCATGGCCATGCTAAGTTGATTGAGGAGTCAATCAACGGACGATAATCCAATACGGTTCGAGTGAATGGTTAAGCTATTGAAGGGATGGCACACATCTTGCCTATAGCTTAACCGGTATCGTGAGGCAAAGGGATTTGTGTACACATTACAGGTTCGAGCCGATATTATATTCTTGTATACTATGGTGTCAATATGTGCCGCTAGGCGCCGCTATGTGACAGTGCCGGCCGAGTTGGACTCGAGCCGACGATCGGCTAAGTTAGACTATAGCCGAAACCGAGTATACCTGAACCTACGTGGTCGCACGCTTAAGGGGATAGAATAGATATTCGAGTTGGACTCGGATACGGCTCGATCGGATAGGGATCCGATCGGATAGAGTCCTATGGGCTTACGACGTGTGGGGCGGCCAACTCTATGAGATACGGATGAGATCCGATTCAAAATAGAGTCCTAATCGGCCACTAGTCCCAGCCGGCCAACTCTATATAAAGGAGGGAGGGTGGAGAGCCGTGGGACGTCAATTGCATCGCGTGCAACGTAAGTCGCCGAGATCAATCTCCACGGAAACCGTCCCCACTTTCGAGCCAAACCCTAGCCTTGCATCGCGTGCTAGCACACGGGTGTACGGCGTTCTGTCCCCGGACGTGTGGATACCGGTAGAGGCGCTGCTACATTGCGCGCTCTTGATCGGCTGCGGTCGGGCGCATCGGAACGAGGCGTGAGAACGCGGCCGGACGACTCGAATCGGCTGATTGGCGAATCGGCTGTCTCCGGGAATAGGCTACACTGTTCCGGATCGGATTGCCCTGATTGGCTATTCCGCTGCACTCTACTCTAATCGGTAACGATCTATCGGCCCTTACTTGCAAGTGTTCCTGGTTTGCAAGTGTTCCATGACGGTGTCCAAGAGAGTGAGCGCGGCAACAGCGTTCTGCTGTGGCGTTTGGAAGATGTTGGTGTTGCGAACCCGTGTTTGGAGGATGGCCTCCTGGGCGGATCGTCCGGCTGCGCGTAGATCCTGCTTCCTCTTGTCAGCCTCGTCCTTGCGTTGCTTCTCCTCTTCGGCCGTCTTGCGCTCGTGCTCAATCTTGGCTCGCTCTTCTTCAGCAAGCCTCCTGGCCATGGCTGAGTCGGACTCGTCCGGCTCGGCCATGAGGACATCAAAGCACTTCGGCTCATAGTCCTTGCAGTCGGAGTCGTCGGCTTCGTCATAGGGGATGCCATAGAGGTCGTCGAAGCCGGCGGAGCTGAGGTATCCATTGAGCTCCGAAGATGAGCAGGAGCTGAATGACGGGAGGATGACAACGACCTCCCTTGATCTTGGGTAGCCCGGGTCTAGATCGTTCCAGTCCGAGTCAGAGCTTGGGGATGCGGGCTCCTCTGAGTGGGTCGCCCCCGACTCGGGGGAGAGAAGTTTGTTGTAGACTTCGGCGGCATTTGGTAACCCAAACGACACTGAGAGGTCTTCGTCCGAGTAGATCATCTCCGTCGGGGAGGCGAGAAGATTGGCGCTGATTTCGGCGATATTCGGTAATCCGAATGGTGCCGAGCGAAGTCCGTCGTTGGAGAGAGTAGATTTCATCTTGGTCTTCAAGACGTCGTTGTAGATCTTGGCGCTGTTCGGAAGTCCGAACGGCATCGAGTGGATTTCTCCTTCCGACTGGTTCGAATCTGAGTCGAAGGAGGAATTGTCGACGAAGTAGGCGGCGAAGTCGCCGAATCTTGAAGGGGATCCCATCACGCTTGTCGGCGAGATTGTTGAAGAAGTCTCGACGCGCGGCCCCCTACCTGGCGCGCCAACTGTCGAAACTTGGTTTCGGCAATGTAATTTCTGGGGTCGCAGTCAAGATCGCCAAGCACGATGGGTTAGACAGAGAAGAAGGTTTAGACAGGTTCAGGCCCTCTCGTGAGGTAATACCCTACTCCTGTTTCGATGGATTCGATCCGCCGAGTGTCTTTATTGGTCTCGTGTGTCTAAAGCTCTTGCTTATGAAATCGTATATCCCTCAAGGGACGCCCCTTACCCCCCTTATATAGTCTTGGGAGGAGGGCTTACAAATCGGAAACCCTATCTTACTTTAAGTCGGTTTCCTAAATCTTACCAAACCGTGACTATAGGCCGATTGCCTTATCTCTATCAGCAATCGTAACACCCAAGTCATGTTCGGTTTACAGATATGACAGGCGCAATCTATCCCTACCTCCAGTCGGATAAGTTTGCCATGTAGATACCCGATTGCCATAATGTCCACAATGGACTTGGGTCTCCTTTTATAGTATAAGGGAACACCACAATAGTCCCAACCTTTCCCTACTCCCCTCCACGTGAGGAGTGGTTTTTATCTTGTCTTGTCGAAGAAGCCATTCCATTTCTGCTCCTTCCTGTTTGCCGCGTCATGGTAAGCGGAAAAAGGGGTGGTCGTCGTGGTAGCCGTGCTGCTAACGCGATGATGGCTTGCCTACCTTCTCCGACGGGACCCACTGGTCAGCGACCCATCCCGCGGGTAGGCACTGGCACCGCGCCTCCTGCGCTCGCACTCTCTCCCACGCGGCCGCCGAATGCATTAAATGCGACTGGATAGGGCATGAGGGGGGCGTGCGCGGAGTGGGTGCGCGGCCATACCGCGGTCTTAGTCAAAGACTTTAGGCCTCCTTTGCCTCGCGACAGGCAAGAAGGGGTGATGATGAGAGCAACTGACAGCCGCACCTCACATCGCATTGAATGCGGTGTGGCAGGCGCTCAGCTCCCCTCTTTTTTGAGCATTAAATGGGTTGGTTGGTAGTTGGGACTCGCCCCTCTCTCAGAGAGGTGCGGGGTGAGGGATGGGGGGTCCGGGTAACCCCGGACCCTACCGACTGGGGGTTCGGGTGATCCCGGACCCTGCCGTTTGGGAGTACGGTGGCCTCCGGGCAGCCTCCGGGCCAGCACCTTCTGGGGCGGCCGTGTGGCCGCCCGTGGCCGGGACCCGCCTAAGCCATTCGGGGTGTAACTTTGACACTCCTTGACGGGCAGGGGCACCTTCCTTTTCTCAGATGTCATACTCCTGACATACCCCCGGGCCCATATCACCGACATACATGCAATAGGTGCCACGTGTCAGTGACACCTACTGTCCTATATGTATAATAATACAGCAGACTTTCCTCGCTCCCTATCTTCCCTTCCCTCCTCGAGTAAACGGTCAATTTCTCATCTTCCGCACACTACAGGGCCAAAGTGGCCGACTGGAATTGGATCCATCTTTGTTTTGTTTGCTCAATTATTCTGGTGATAATGTTGGTATGGATACATTAAAGAATTGGATTTGTCAAAATGCTCCTAAGATGTCTGATGCTGGCGTCGCGAACATATCACTTCCATTGAAAGCTTTCGTGTATCTTCAAGTTAGGTGAGGAACAACAGCGAGAACACGGCAGTTTTCGTGAACAGCATGAACAACGAGCCGATGCGTTGTCGCCATCGCAGGGGATACGCGCCGCCCACATTCGCACACCACGGGAACCGCGCCCTCACTATTGGAGAAAGCCACACTAGTCCCGGTTCGTAACTCTCAGTAGTCCCGGTTGTCAAACCGGGACTACGAATCCGGGACTAGAGATGGACTATCTATAGTCCCGGTTAAATAATCGGGACTAGAGATGCATCTTTAGTCCCGGTTGAAGCCACCAACCGGGACTAAAGGTGGCGTGGCCGGCTCATAATCTTTAGTCCCGGTTGGTGGCTTCAACCGGGACTAAAGATGCAATTTTTTCTAATTTGTCATTTCTCCAAAGTTCTTCTATATATATATTACACATATATTATATTACACATAAATATATAATTTACACACATTTAAACAAACTTAAGAAAGGAAATATACATATATTACCAAAATATGTACAATATTCATACATGTTTTCTAGCTAGCTTATAAAAAATTATCTCTAATCTACTTTGCTGTGCTTTAGCTACTAAAACTAATGAAGAACTCCCCCGCGGGATCAACGACCTGCTCGTTAATAAATCCCATCAAATCTTCCTGAGCGGCTTGTATGAAAGTCTCGTGGGGGAGGTCGTCTCTTACTCGCATAAGCTGTCATTAATTAGAATAAACGAGAAATAAATATATGAAGTGAATAAGAAATCAAGACGTAATGTATGAAAATGTGTTATACGTACATCTAGATCATCGACAGTTTTGACTTCGGTCACAAAGCGGTGAATGTAGTCGCAGACGTAATATCCACATAGGTTGGTGCCATGCGACTATTTTGCACACCAAAAGAGAAACGACGACAGATTTAATATGCATTTCATATTTTAGAACATAATAATGATTCAACTCAAATTAGGAGCAGGCATGTTACTCACTGGAAACTTCATCCGCACAGAGAGTTTATCTTTCCAATTTCCGTGAACATTGACCCGAAATCGTTCCCATGCCCTACGTGCAGTTGAAAGTTAGCACGTAATTATCCGAGAACCACATATATGCAATAGAAAGTAAGATGACATTACCTGTTAAACAGTTCAAATATGTCAGAGTACGTGGACTCTGGTTTATCCATTGAGTCAAAGACATTGTGTCACTGGCGGCTTCCATGGCGCCGCCGAGACATTGAGACGGGAACGGGGGAGGCAAGCCATCATTGCCATATATAGCCGCACTATCCAATCATTGCCATATCTCTTGCTATTCAAAGTTTGATGGAGATACACGAGTACTGCTACGCCGTACTCGAAGAAAGAGCAAGACATAAACATTATGAAGCAAAGGGAGAAAAGCAAGAAAAAAGACTGTGATCCGGATCATGAAATATTGAAGAGACCAAGATCGGTGAAGAAGGCTAATACGATGGATCATGACATGTTGAAGAGACCAAGATCGGTGAAGAAGGTAGGAAAAAAACGTCGGGGCCTCTCCACGGATCATCAGGAGCAGCTAGATGCGGATACGGACGAAACGACTAAGATAAGCTATTTCATCGATCCCGACTCATTGGAGTGTGAGATTTGCTTCATGTCTCTCGAAATAATGGAGCCCAGCCAAAAACGTAGGTAAATGCAGTTTTGTCTTGCATCATGCATATGGTTAACCATGCTCATCGCTGAGAAAATTTTATAGCAGTAGCTTCTTTTGGCTGCAAGACTGTCTTTGTTTATCTGTTTAGCTGTTATTGATCTAACCTTTTTTCATGAATTAGCTGGTGGCCTTATTGCACTAGCTTTTGGCCTGATACTTACCTGCTTGAGGAGGAATCTCTCTTCTCCAGTATCTCCTTCCCGAGCTTCCATCCCCAGCCATTCTGCTCTACTGTCATGCAAAGCAATGTTTTACAAGGTATGATTCTTTTCTTTCTATCGGATCAATGCAAGAATGATGCTCTCTTTTTCTAATCGAAAAGGAATGGTGCTTTCTGGATTTGTGTTGCTTAGACACTTGTTTCTTGCCATGCAGACGAACTTGGTGTCATCTTTGAAGATAATGTGCTGAAGTATTGGGATGAGATGGAGCAATCGGAGAACAAGGTAAAACAAAGTGAGAAGAGATTGTCACTAAGAACGGAGCAGCCTCCAAGAGCATGAGAGACGATGTTAGATCAGAGGAGAAGGCATTGACGTTCCAGCTCGTGTTGCAGTACTTCTACATGCCAATCACGCAGGCCGCACGAGGGTTAAGGGTTTAGGGTTTAGGGTTTAGGTTAAGGGTAAATGGTAAAAGGGTTTAGGTTTAAGGTTTAGGGTTCAGGGTTTAGGTTTTATGGTTTATGGTTTAAAATGTAGGATCGAATACCCAAAGAAGAGCCAACCAGAGGGGGGGTGAATGGTTGAGTACCCCAAAAAACAAAGTTTTAGCGGAAATAAAACTTTACCTCTGTTTTCTGACGCTGGTCTAACCGCAGGTATCGCACCGGTCTGACCGTGCTGTTCAGCCGGTCTGACCGCCTGATGACCTTCGGTCTGACCGCCCGTAGCCGATCGCCTCAGCCGATTGTCAATGTAGCCGACCCTGATGAAGTCCAATGCCCGCCGGTCTGACCGCCAATGTACTTGCTATCTAACCGGGAAGAAGGCACGGTCTGACCGCCGTAGTATCTGCGGTCTGACCGGTTAGCAGATCCGATTGAACCAACAATTACGCCGCCACACCGAAGAAGAAGTAGACACAAAGAACTGTCAAGAAAATTGATCTTTATTGAAACTCTCTGTGTTTACAAAGTGCATGCAAAGCACTCCTAACAAAATCTCAAGCTAAACTCTAACTTGAAACCCTAAAAACTTGAACTCCAAGCAATAGAAGCGATACCGAGAGGCCATGCCTCCCCTCACTATTTATACACAAAATCCGCAGCCAAGAGCCACGAATCCTACTCATACAAGAAGCCCTAATCCACTAGGAATCCTTCCCGTACAAGAAACAAACTATACATAAACCAACCGTAACAATCTCGATTTTCCTAAAACCGAAATTCCGCTTTCCATACGCAACAATATCTGCATTGTATGCCATATGGAAACTTTCCAATCATGTGCACTAATCTCTTCCCTTCAGCATCCCGCATGATCCCCATCTCGGACGTCATCTTATCTCCAAGTTGACTCCGACTCGATCACCGGCAACACTTTCCCGAGGCGTAAAGAATACCTGCATACAATTAAATAAAGAATACCATATCCGAGCACAAGCTATCCAAACTTGACTCATTGTTAGCATAAACAACCAGACACGTGCATAGGAACACGAAACTTCCATGTATGTATAAGGAAACAAACCGAAACCAAAACCGAAACGCAATCGGCAACCAGTCGGACTGGCTCGGCCGGTCTGACCGCAGGCAACTGCCCGGTCTGACCGCCGAAACACCTCCGGTCATACCGGTAGAACACGCCCGGTCAGACCGGCTGTGGGAGCCGATTGAACACTGTTCATCGTCCAAAAATTCAACTCTTTCAAAATCAAAACACTCAAACCAATAAATCCCAAATACCAATTGTTCATCATTAAATAAAGAATCAAACACACTTTGATTTTACAATCTCCCCCTTGATGAACACATTTGCAAACAAAATAGAAGAGTTGTTTTGGTGTTTGAAAAGTTAAAAACAAAAATGGTAAAAAGCATTTGAGTGCTCAAAAATCAAATAAAATTTCTCCCCTTTTTAAAAGAAAGAAAATCCTTTGACTTCAAAAAAACTAACTTAAACTTGACTCCAAAAAACTAACTTAAACTTGCTTGCACTTCTTTTATTTGTTCTCCCATGCAAATGTTCTCCTAAACAACATTATTTTCTCCCCCTTTTGACAATGAATTCATCAAGCATAGTAATTATGTTTATAAATGTTTAAGAGCTGAGCACCATACATAAAGCAAGTCAAGTCATGTGTTGCAATAATAAAAAGATAAATTTATCAAGTAGATAACAAATATGCATTAAAGTATAATCATGTATCAAATATTTTATAATTAAGAGCAATAACACAATAAAAATTTATGGATTTCAATGATTTATAATGCAACATCTTTACAAGCACATAGGTTGAAAGATAAACCCAAATATATACCTATTGTAATCTTTATTCTTTCTCAAATATACCTTTTTGCACATATAATTCAAGAGAAAAACTTTTTCATATTGATTTGAGCCATATTTGTTGCTCTTTTTTTCTCTCAATTATTTTGAGTACGTCCTTGTCGTCAAGACTGTTTCCAAGGATTCGGTACTCATTATTTTTGCTCACATCGAATACGTCCTTGTCGTCAAGACTGTTTCCAAGGATTCGGTATTCATTTTTTTCTCTCATAGATAATATTTTTTTCTCTTTTCACAATGAGCAATTTTAAAGTAATTTGAGGAATATTAAAGCAACATAATATATATATAAGCATTTAAAATCCAACACAAGTACTAGTATCAACATTGCATATTTCTTTAATTCAAGTGTAATATTAAAGTGTCATGCATTATTTCTCTTAATATAAAATCTAGATCTCATAAAAATACTAGAATATATAAGCTATGCTAGTGACAAATAAATATTCATAATATTGCTAGCATGCACATGATCAACAATATGCATGGATAAAGCTCTCTTTTTTAATTTATTTCAATCATGTAGCTTGACAAATCAAAGAGCACAAAAACTCCCCCTCAAAACATGCCAAAAGGATGAATGATTCCCAATTCCCTCGAAGAAAAGCAAAGCGAGAAGAATCCAATGGTTTTGTAAAAATATCAGCAAGTTGCAATTTTGTATCCAAAAATTTCAATTCAACATCTTTCTTCTCAACATGATCTCGCAAGAAGTGAAAACGAATATCAATGTGTTTGGTGCGTGAATGTTGAACAGGATTCTTAGCAATGTTAATGGCACTTGTATTATCACAATAAAGAGGCACATTTTCAAAAACAAGTCCATAATCTTTTAAAGTAGAAATCAGCCAAAGAATCTGTGAACAACAACTAGCAGCAGCAACATATTCAGATTCAGCAGTGGATTGAGCTACACTAGACTGTTTCCTAGAAGACCATGCAATCAATGAAGTTCCAAGAAAATGACATGTTCCACTAGTACTTTTTCTATCAATTCTACAACCCGCAAAATCAGCATCTGAATAACCACTTAAGCAAAGAGAAGATGAAGTTGAATACCAAATACCAAACTCAAGTGTATGACTCAAATACCTCATGATGCGCTTGACCGCTTGACGATGAGACGCACGTGGAGAAGCTTGAAAGCGCGCACACAAACACACAGCAAATTGTATGTCTGGTCTAGAAGCAGTTAGATACAACAAAGATCCTATCATGCTTCTATACTCCTTTTGATCCACAGCTTCACCATCTTCATCGGGATCAAGAACAGCAGTAGATCCAATGGGTGTAGAGATTGGCTTGCAACTCTCCATCTTGAACCGGCGGAAAAGATCTTTGGTGTACTTTGTTTGATGGTTTATGTCGACCCCCATTTTTGGAACGGGAATCTTTCGTGTTCATAGTACCATTTCCCTGGATCGAGTAGTTTGGTACCCACGAAATACAATACTGAATAATCAGGTGCAAATGCACGAATGTCTTACACAGGAGTTATTACAATAATAGGCCTGAAGGCAATGTCCGACACATAGGACCTCATGGTCCAGATACAATCCAAAAGTAGAAGTGAGATAAGGCAGCGGAATAAAGGCAGCGGCTTGTCAATTGCCACAGGCAACGACCGGAGACTAAGACCTAATAAGCACCATCAGCTTCTTCGCCTTCCTGGTAGTAGGCATATGGATCCTCCGATTCTTCATTCCCACCATCTGAAGGTTTGTGCGTAAAGCAAGGGTGAGTACCAACCGTACTCAGCAAGCCAACACAGAAGTGATGTATATGATAGGGTTATTCAAGGAATGGCTGGTGCTCTTTTGCATAGAGCCAATTTTCACAAATCTTTTCACAAGCCTATCAACTAGCCAAGTCAAGTTTTAGTTCCATAGTTCATTAAGTCGGTGACGGTTCTGTCTACCATCCATCGTGATCTCCAAGGATGGCTTCCCGCCTCCGGTTCGTCATGGTTTTCTGGGGAGTCCACCCCTTCTCGCATCTCGAGAAGTTGATCCACCAGCGAATAAGAATCATCATGCAAACCCATCCCAGCATTTTAAAGTTTAAAGTCTAGCCAAGCGAAAGTCTTGTCACGATGCTCAATATCCGCGAGCACGGCCATTCGAATAGATTGATTCATTCACACTGTAGTGGATGTACACTTTACCCGTACTCCGCGACAGCCCAACAAATGAGCCTACGTCCCAACACATGAGACGGTCACGGCAAAGCCTTTCGATAACCTCACTTTGGCAGTACCCGCTCCATGAACTTAAGCCCTCATGCACTCTAGCCGTCCTTTTCTAGCAGTGAGAGGAGTTGTGGCGAACCCGGGGTAAGGGAAGATTTCATTCATCAAGTTATAATAAATTTCAATTTACCATCACCCCTTTCAAATCTCATCTCATTCATAAGAACCACTATGCAAGGGTACCGCCTCCGCTCGGCTATCTACTCCGCTAGGTCTATACCCATTCGAGAAGTACGGTTGTACTGGCTCGTTTTTCGGCTATCTCATGGCTCGGTCCTTAATTGACCAGGGTCGGCACTTGCCTTTTCCGGAATCCACCCAAATCATCCAGCCGCCCCAGTCTAAAACATTTGTTTAGTACTTTCAATTTTCAACAAAACTCATTTCATCATTCTCATGGCAATGTGGCGCTCATGTCTCCACATGCTGTATCTCAACCACCTTCCCTAAGGTAGTTGCCCAAACACAAAGTTTTTCATAAAGTCATGAGTATGCATGAATCTAAGTATAGCATGGCTAAGCAGTTTACCGAAGTTATTCTCCGGTTGTTTGTATCACATCGAGGGTTACAAGGGATAACTCTAAAGGTAATCAATAACAAGGTATGACATAACAAGTATAGGTAATTCTCTATGTATAGCATGCATGTTTAAAGTTTAAAATAATATCATTTCGCAATTGGGATCAATATGTTCACAGAGTGTGATGACTTGCATTTCTCGCACGCTTGTTGAGTGGGGTCTTCAACGGAGTCGATGCCTGCTTCTTCAGGTGCTATCCGTACGTGCGAAAGATCAATTGGATTCAATTAGAACTCAATAAAGCACCGAAAGATCGAAAAGAACCATAAAAGCCACGAAAAACGGCTTCAAATGTTTAGCATAGAATTCTACTCGAGTTTGGACGAGGATTGCCAGGGAAAAGTCCGAGTTTGAACTCGAGCCGATGCCCTAGGGTTTTCGCAAAACGACAATCGCAATTTGTTTGGGAAAATAGATTTGGAAATATCCGCGGAGGAATTTGTGCTCGAGGTTTTGAAGATTTGAGCACAAAAGAGAAGCATATTTAAATGGCGAGAAGGAAATTAAACGAAATCCGAATTTAGAAACGACGCGAAACGAAATTTCGGAAAAGTCTGATTTTGATTTTCAAATTTTTCACCGAGAAAACATACAAGAAAATAATTTATTTTTGCCCAAAATTTTACTCAAGTCTCCTCGAAATATTTTTCCAAATTTTCCATAATTTTTCCTAATTTTTTCCCTATTTTTTATTTTTCTCTTTTCTTTCTTTTCCTTTTTCTTTTTCTTTTACGTGCGCACTGTTCCTTGCCCACAAGGTGTTTGACCGGTGCTCGGGAAAAGAGAGGCGCGGCCGGCACTAGCGCGTGGAAAAAGGGGACGGCTCGGGGCTTACCGGCGACGGCGGCTCTTGGGAAGCACGGCGAGGCTCGGGCGGCTTTGGCGCACGGCGGCGACGGTGGTGGCTCTCGGTTTCGCGGCGACGGCGGCGCACGGCGGTTTGCGACGGCTTCGGCGCTCGGGGACAGCGAGGGATGGGAGGTGGAGAGCGGCAGCTGGGGAAAACGGGGATGGGCTTTGCCCTTTTTATAGGGGCGGACGAGGGGAACAGGAGGGAAAGGGGGCCGGCGCGGCGGCACGGGAGGCCGGGCCGGGCGCGCGGCGCGGCGCGCGCGACGGGCGGAGCGCGGGCGCGGACGGGGTCCGGATACAGCGGCGGGCACGTGGCGCGAAGGCACGAGCGCGGGCGGGGCCGAGTACGGCGGCGGGCGCGTGGCGCGAGCGCGGCGCGGGCGGGGCCGAGTACGGCGCGGCGCGCGAGGCGCGGCGCGGCGGGTCCGTGCGGGCGCGGGCGCGCGTACGGCCGGAGCGCGCGCGGGGCGCGCATCCGGGCGGGTACGGCGTCGAACATCTGCTGCGCAATGAACAGGTGACGTTTTATAATTTCCCGATTTTTAATTCCAAATTTCCAATTTCTATTTTCTTCCACTCTAAAAATTCAAAATAAATTCTAATACTCCCGAATAATTTTTAATATTATATTTTCAACTTTTTCTCCACTTTTATTTTTTTCCACATATATTTTTCATATTTATTTAAATTCTTTTTCCTAATTTCATAATTCCCTGTTTTAAATTCCAAAAATTTCCTAGATTTCTTGTAAATCCCCTAAATATTTTTATTGTCTATTTTATACCCCAATTAATCTTCCATAATCACCAGTTAATGTTTTATTTCTCAAATACATATTTTCATAAACCCGCATCCGTTTTCCGATTTTATTTTTAAAATTCCTAATCCCGTATTTCGAAATTTTCTTTCCAACAAACTCCAAACCATTCACAAACACCAAGAGGAATTGCTCGCAACTAAATTTATGCAGCTGAGCTGGCAAATAAGAAGCAACAAATATGAGAGAAGGGCAATAAGCAAAAGTTTTTGTAAGTTCCGATTTTTATGTTCTGATTTCAATTTCTTCGGTTTTCAGGATGTTACAATAAACGTACCTTGAGGTGTTTGCTTGACTTGTAAACCCAAGAAGTACGACAGCTCACCCATCATACTCATCTCAAATTCGCTACGCATAGTCTCAGCAAATTCTACAACCAAAGAGTGAGTCGAACAACCAAAGATGATATCATCAACATAGATCTGAACGAAAAGTTGATTTTCACCATGCTTAAGAACAAAAAGCGTTTTATTAATTTTTCCCATTTGAAAACCTTTTTCAAGCAAAAAGTTCTTAAGTCTGTCATACCATACTCTAGGTGCTTGTTTCAAACCATATAAAGCTTTTGAAAGTTTAAAAACATGGTTGGGAAAATCAAAATTTTCAAAACCCGGTGGTTGTTTAACATAAACTTCTTCCTGTATAAAGCCATTTAGAAAATCACTTTTAACATCCATTTGAAACAATTTAAAACCTTTAGAGGCAGCAAAAGCTAACAAAAGCCTAATTGCCTCAATCCTCGCAACAGGAGCAAAGGTTTCATCAAAATCCAAACCCTCCACCTGAGTATAACCCTGAGCAACTAGTCTAGCCTTATTGCGAACAATCAAACCATCCTCATTTTGTTTATTTTTGAAAACCCACTTGGTTCCAATAACATTATGTCCAGAAAGAGGTTCAACTAAAGACCAAACTTTATTTCTTTCAAAATTTTCAAGTTCTTCATGCATGGCGTTAATCCACGATTCATCAGTTAATGCATGAGTAACATCTTTGGGTTCAAAAGAAGCAACAAAAGCAGAATTCGCAGAATCATGCGCAGTTACCTTAGATCTCGTCCTTCGCTCATTTAAATTACCTATTATTTGTACCGGCGGATGTCATCGCTGAATGTGCAAGGGTGCAGTGATCTCAGAAGTTGATTCACGTTCTGGTTCAGCACTGGTCGTGGTCCCCGAAGAATCCTCTTTATTGGAATCGACGGAGTCCGAAGAAGTTGGCCCTGCTTGGTCCTAGCCCGGGTCGCTGGTCGGTCGGGGCAGGAGCTCTGCATCGATCGACCGAAGGCACTGGCCGGTCGGCGACCGGCGGAGTCGACCTCATCGTCGTCGGTCGTCGCTTTCGTCTTCAAAGATTCGACCAAACTCCCCATGATCCTGTGGCGTGTACCGAAAAATCTGGTCTAGTACCGGGACTAGCCTCATCAAAAGTGACTTCGCAAGTCTCGACAATTTTGTTAGTCTCTAAAAGAAGTACACGATAGCCACGAGTGTGTGCGGGGTAACCAAGAAATAAACCATCAATTGAACGTGATTCAAACTTATCCAAATTTCCAGATTTTGACACAAAGCACTTGCAACCCAAAACACGCAAATGTGAAACTTTAGGCTGACGACCAAAATGAAGCTCATAAGGAGTTTTGCCAAGTTTAGAACTCAAGAAAATGCGATTAGAAACATAGCAAGCAATGTTAATAGCTTCAGCCCAAAATTTTCTAGGTGTGTGATATTCATCTAGCATTGTCCTAGCCATTTCAACCAAAGAACGATTTTTTCTTTCGACAACACCATTTTGTTGAGGAACACGTGGAGAAGAAAATTGATGTTCAATTCCTTTTTCAACACAAAAATGTTGAAAAGATGCATTTTTAAATTCACCACCATTATCGCTTCTAATTGTTTTCAAAGAGTTGGGAATTTCACAATTCAAGCGAAGAAAAAGACTTCGAAAGTGTCCAAAGGCCTCGTCCTTAGTTGCCATGAAGAAAACCCAAGAATATCGAAAAAATCGTCAACAATAACTAACACATACCATTTTCCTCCAACAGATTGCACTCTAGCTGGACCAACGGTGTCCATGTGTAAAAGCTGTCCCGGTGCATCCGTTATCACGAAAGAATTGGTGTGTGAGAACAATCAACCATTTTACCATGACGACATGGTGCACAAACCAAATCAAGATCCTTTTTGAGTTTTGGCAAACCACGAACAAGATCCAAACCACTTAAACGAGTCAAATGATCAAATCCAACATGACCAAGTCTACGATGCCAGAACATCAAATCTTTGTTGAATTTTGTAACTAAACAAGTAACAATAGGAGAAACAGGGTTTTCAAAATCAGCTTTAAAAACTCTCCCATAACGAGAAATGGTCAAAACAGAATCACCACAAGAATCAAATATTTTACTTCCAGTTTTCTTGAAATGAACTTCAAAGTTTTCATCAACAATTTGTGAAACTGAAAGTAAATTGTCATTTAAATCTTCTACCAAAGCTACCTCTTTTAATTCAAACTTGTCACTTACCTTGACGGATCCGTAGCGATAATAAGCATTTGTTGAAGCATCCCCAAAGATTATTGATTCCGTCTTGAATGCCGACTGGAGGGAGGAGAACCACTTCTTATCACCGGTCATGTGCCACGAACAACCGGAGTCCATGATCCACATGTTCTCCTTCCTCGCCACGAAAGCCTACAAAATAAAGGATGTCGAGGCCTCAGTACTGGGGTTAGTTAAAAGAAACTTAGGAATCCAGTACTGAGACACACGACCAGTAGATCCAATAGGCACAAAACCACGAGAGAAAACAGTTTTGGAATTTTCAGAAAAATTCCTTCGGGGCCGGTCTGACCGCTGCGGTACTGCCGGTCTGACCGGGCGCCATCGCCGGTCTGACCGAGGCAGTGCCGTCGGTCTGACCGGGTGCCAGGGCCGGTCTGACCGGTGGACCAACTGCGGTCTGACCGGCCTTCCCGAGGGAAAACCAGATTTTTGCCACTTTGATTTTGCAAAATTATTTTCTCTTTCCTTTTTCTGTTTTCATGCTAATCTGAAACAAAAACCAACAAGATGACCATCTTTACCACAAAAAGAGCAAGAAAACTTTTCTTTTGTAACAGATGGTTTTGAGGAATTAGGTTTAGTTTCTTTTAGATAAACAGAAAGAGATGGCAAATTTCCAGCATACTTAAAAACTGTTTTCATGGTATTAGGTTTTGTCAAGATTTCACCACTTTCAGTCATTCCTAAAACATTTGGAGGATTTTTGGTGAAATAGTCATGAGCATCAAAACCTATTCCTTTGTTGTCGCTACATACTTTTCATTTGTCCAAAATCATGTTAAGTTGTTTCTTACCATCGAAAATTTTTGCCAAGAACTTTTCAAGTAAGAAACTTCTTTTCCAAGATTAACACAATTTTCACAATTAATTATAACATCTTTGTCTTTGCGACATCTAGAGCAAGAAGTTACCTCATCTTGTTTAACTATTTCTTCCATGTGCTCAACACGAGCTAAAGCATCTTTTAGTTTTAATTCATTAGCATCACAAGTTAAACAAGATTTAGAAGCCAAAACTTGAGAATTATTGACATCTATAATCTTTGAAATTTCCAGCATTAAAACCTCACAATTTTTGCAATTATCATCATTGGGAATAAGAGATTTCAATCTAGCAATTTCAGCATTTAAAGATTCAATTACAAATTCTTGTTTTTTAAACATTTTCTCACATTTTTTATTCTTAGCACTTAAAACAAGAATTGCATCCTCAAGTGAGCTTACCTCATTTTCTTTATCTGAAGAATCTTCATCTCCACGCGTCATGAGACAAACGCCGGAGATGTTTTTGCCCTTCTCCTCCTCACTGTCAGAGTCTATGTTGCTGAGTGGCTCAAAAACGGCATAGACTTGACTCAACACTTTCTTGATCATCTCCTTGGAGCACCTACCCTTGGGCTTGTCATCCTTTGTCTTTTCGGCGCTCTTATCCTCCTTCTTGCTCCTCCCGAGCTTGGGGCAGTTGGAGCGGATGTGATCCAAGGCGCTGCACTCAAAACAATGCGTTGGTCCTCCTTTCTTCCTGAACCTAACTCTATTCATAGCTCTGGAAAGTTTGTTAGTAGCAAGAGCCAAGTCCTCCTCCTCGAATTGCTCGAGTTGTTCATCGGACGTGGTGTTAATCAAAGCAAGAGCATTTGGAGATGACGAAGAAGCAACATCTGAAGAAGTCGAAGGAGAAATCAAGGCACTTGACTTAGAATCCGTTTTTCGAGAAAGAATATTCATCTCATGAGTATAAAGCGAATCCAAAGTCAAATTTGCCATGTTAACAGATTCTTGAATAGAAGTTACTTTCATCTCCCAAACAGACATATCAAGACCATTTAAAAAGTGGCGAGAAATCTCAGACTGTGGATAATTAGTGTCATAAGAAGAATCAACGATCTAAGATTGCTCAAGATTTTATTAAACCTACCAAGATAGTCATCCAAAGCTTCAAGCAGGTTTCATCTCAAATTTTATATATTCCTTTTTAAAAAGATCTCGACCGAAGTTCTTTTATGTTTGTAGTTCCTTGATGAAAGTTTTTCAAAGCGTTCCAAATTTCATTAGCGGTTTGAAGATGAGAAACACGATCAAAATCAGAACGTGAAATTCCATTCAACAAAATGTTTCGAGCTTTGCAATAGTTATTAAACTCAGTTTTCAAAGCATCAGTATTAATGGCATCGGGTATGGTGTAGGGAAGTGCAACCTTTTGCCACACATCATAGTCTTGAGCCATGATGTAAGATTGCATCTTACTACACCAATACGCAAAATCGGTGCCATAAAAAACATGCGGTTTTGTCGAAAATTTATCCGACATGATGAAAAACTTTAGATCAAAGAAAATCCAAAGCAAAAAAAGTGGCTCTGATACCACTTGTAGGATCGAATACCCAAAAAAGAGCCAACCAGAGGGGGGTGAATGGTTGAGTACCCCAAAAAACAAAGTTTTAGCAGAAATAAAACTTTACCTCCGAGCTTCCATCCCCAGCCATTCTGCTCTACTGTCATGCAAAGCAACGTTTTACAAGGTATGATTCTTTTCTTTCTACTCGGATCAATGCAAGAATGATGCTCTCTTTTTCTAATCGAAAAGGAATGGTGCTTTCTGGATTTGTGTTGCTTAGACACTTGTTTCTTGCCATGCAGACGAGCTTGGTGTCATCTTTGAAGATGATGTGCTGAAGTATTGGGATGAGATGGAGCAATCGGAGAACAAGGTAAAACAAGGTGAGAAGAGATTGTCACTGAGAACGGAGCAGCCTCCAAGAGCATGAGAGACGATGTTAGATCAGAGGAGAAGGCATTGACGTTCCAGCTCGTGTTGCAGTACTTCTACATGCCAATCACGCAGGCCGCACGAGGGTTTAGGGTTTAGGGTTTAGGGCTTAAAATAGGGTTTAGGGTTTAGGTTAAGGGTAAATGGTAAAAGGGTTTAGGTTTAAGGTTTAGGGTTTAGGGTTTAGGGTTTAGGGTTTATGGTTAAAATATAGGATCGAATACCCAAAGAAGAGCCAACCAGAGGGGGTGAATGGTTGAGTACCCCAAAAAACAAAGTTTTAGCGGAAATAAAACTTTACCTCTCGTTTCGACGCCGGTCTAACCGCGGTATCGCACCGGTCCGACCGTGCCGTCACTCCGGCTCGACCGCTGATGACCTTCGGCCCGACCGCCCGTAGCCGATCGCCTCAGCCGATTGTCGATGTAGCCGACCCTGATGAAGTCCAATGCCCGCCGGTCTGACCGCCAATGTACTTGCTGTCTAACCGGGAAGAAGGCGCGGTCTGACCGCCGTAGTATCTGCGGTCTGACCGGTTAGCAGATCCGATTGAACCAACAATTACGCCGTCACACCGAAGAAGTAGACACAAAGAACTATCAAGAAAATTGATCTTTATTGAAACTCTTTGTGTTTACAAAGTGCATGCAAAGCACTCTTAACAAAATCTCAAGCTAAACTCTAACTTGAAACCCTAAAAACTTGAACTCCAAGCAATAGAAGCGATACCGAGAGGCCACGCCTCCCCTCACTATTTATACACAAAATCCGCAGCCAAAAGCCACGAATCCTACTCGTACAAGAAGCCCTAATCCACTAGGAAACCTTCCCGTACAAGAAACAAACTATACATAAACCAACCGTAACAATCTCGATTTTCCTAAAACCAAAATTCCGCTTTCCATATGCAACAATATCTCCATTGTATGCCATATGGAAACTTTCCAATCATGTGCACTAATCTCTACCCTTCAGCATCCCGCATGATCCCCATCTCGGACGTCATCTTATCTCCAAGTTGACTCTGACTCGATCACCGGCAACACTTTCCCGAGGCGTAAAGAATACCTGCACACAATTAAACAAAGAATACCATATCCGAGCACAAGCTATCCAAACTTGACTCATTGTTAGCATAAACAACCAGACACGTGCATAGGAACACGAAACTTCCATGTATGTATAAGGAAACAAACCGAAACCAAAACCGAAACGCAATCGGCAACCGGTCGGGCGCTCGGCCGGTCGACCGCAGTAACTTGCCCGGTCGACCGCAAACACCTCCGGTCAGACCGGTAGAACACGCCCTGGCCGACGGCCGTGGCAGCCGACCGAACACTGTTCATTGTCTGAAAATTCAACTCTTTCAAAGTCAAAACACTCAAACCAATAAATCCCAAATACCAATTGTTCATCATTAAATAAAGAATCAAACACACTTTGATTTTACATAAAATAGTTTTAAATACGACAAATGTTAATTATATGTTATTATTTCAATTTAATTTTTTTAAATAGGCCATATGTTAAATATATATTATTATTTAAATTTTAAATAGTTTGGAATATGACAAATGTTAATTATATGTTATTATTTTAATTTATAATATTTTTTGTTAATTATATGAACATATGTTAATTATATATGAATATATGAATATATGTTAATTATAATTATATATGAATATAACACAATATAATTGGGCACTGCAATAATTAGTCCCGGTTTTTAAAACCAGCCAGGACTAGAGATGAATTTCAGTGGGCGGGAAAACATCTCCTCATGTTTGCATACAAATGTAGAGATGAAAATATATAGAAAACAACCGCAAAATGCGAAGTGCTAAGATTGTAGATAGCACATGACATGTAGATAGCAAAATATATAGAAAACAACCGCAAATCTATAAGAGGAAGAAGTTTCTAACCTTATAGATAGCAAATATTTGTGTATTATCACCAAAGAAGTTGCTAACCTTGGCAGCACCGGACCTCTAGCTGAGAAAAGTTTTGAAGATGTACAAGTGTGGCTGGCTCGGGATGGAGGAGGAAGAAGGAGTATATAAAGCAAAATCTCTAGTCCCGGTTGGTAACACCAACCGGGACTAGAGATGCCATCTCTAGTCCCGAGGCAACGGTTTAAAAATTTCAACGGCTCTCTAGGACCTTTAGTCCCAATTCGTTTCAAGAACCGGGACTAGAGGTGATGGTTCAAATGTTGTCAGCACGTGTCAGAGCGCCGGAGACCTTTAGTCCCGGTTGGTAACACCAACCGGGACTAGAGATGCTACCTCTAGTCCCGGTTAGTGTTACCAACCAGGAATAAAGGTCCCCGGCGCCCGACACGCGCCGACAACATTTGAAACGGGACTAGAGGTGATCTTTAGTCCGGTTCGTGACACGAACCGGGACTACTGTTCCTAGAGGGCCGTTGAATTTTTAAACCGGGACTAGAGATCATCTCTAGTCCCGGTTGCAACTCAAACCGGGACTACTGTGGTTTTTGCCACTTCAACCAATGATGGTTTCTCCAGTAGTGCCTCGTCACCGCCCGCTGCCGCACCACACCGTGCGCCCGGTCGCCTGCTCTTCTCGGCGTGACGCAGGCCCCTGGAGAGATGGGAAGAGAGATGGCGTGACGCGCGTCTACGCACCTCACCGCGCGCCCGGCGGCCCGCTGACGCAGGCCCCACTAGCTCCCGTGCGCGGCCCGACCTCGTCGAGCTCCTGCCCCATTGCCGGCCTCGTCGAACTTCCGCGCTTCCTAACCCGCCGCTGGCCTTGTCAAGGCTTCCAACAAGCCGCTGCTCTCGCCGAGAGACAGAAAAAATAAATCTGTCTTGACAGATAGGTCCCACTTATCAGCCTATAAGGACTGAGGGTATTTTGATCCGTATGAATATAAATACAGGTTAAAAAACCTGGTCCAGGTTTGTCCGAGACGTATATATACAATTTAAATTTTATAAAATAGCAATAACACCAACTGATATCGTGAATAATAATGGCATTTCTTTAATCAATTAAATTGACAAGTATCGAAGGGTGGGTCGGTAATCCTCCAAGGGGGTCTCCGAGGAGGTAGAAGAGAGTTTGGTAGAGAAGCTATCCTCCGATGGATCTGATGATCGACTCGAATCCTAAGATGAGCCAAGAAACAAGAAGCAAGGATTTATGCTGGTTCAGCTCTCCCGAAGGATAATAGGCCTAAGTCCAGTGTGAGGTGTTCTTTCTCTTGGGTGAATGATAAACAAGAGTTACAAGTGCGAGAAGGAATCTGGAAAAGTCCTCCCCCTTGCTCCCCCCGTCCTCCCTTTTATACTTCAAGTAGGGCATGAACAGATGAACTTGGGAGGCCAAGAAAGTTAAGACTAAGAGAGAAAAACAGTGGGCACAAAGAATATCTGATAAAATACATGCTGGTATGCTAGGTCCTACACACCGTGAGTGTCTTGTGCTCCTGCCAACCCTGGGTCCCTGCTCCTATGTCGTCAGGTGGTGTCAAACGCTGCTGGGTTGTCTCGTTCCTCTTCCTCCTTGCTTGCCAAGTTTCCTCCTGAGAATGCTCGAAGTCGGGCGTCGAGTCGGAGTCGAGAGAAGGGGCCAAGGTCGGACTCGGGGGAAGACTGGCATGCCCGACCCCTGGGGGGAGTCGGGCTCTCGGTCACATCCCGAGCACACTCGGTCTGACTTCTTTTGAGGTTCAATCCGGGTTTTGAAGGCACCTACAGGTGACACCTCCCGCAACAAGAAACTAATTAACTAAAAAACAACAAATTATAAATCCGAGTCGATAACAACAAATTAACCCTTTTGATACACTACTTGCAATAACTAGAAACTAATTAACTAAAATAAACTAATTATAAATCCAAGTCGATGACAACAAATTAACCCTTTTGATACACTACTACAGGAAGGTAAGGTATCAGTTGAAAACCTCATATTGGAACCGGATTTTTCAACTGAACTCGTCAAGCGGCACTGATGAGGTGTTTTATTGGTACCGGTTTTAAAATTAGCAGGTCACCTGATTTTTTGTTTTGTATTTTACTAGCATCCATATGTACTCCCACTTAAGTTTGACGGGTGCACCTGTTTTTTATTTTTATTGGCAAAAAAATCCATTTTTAATTTTACTACTCATCTATACATTGTTCCATTTCGGTTTCAACTGGCAAAAAAAATCAAAAAATATTTTATATTGCACTATGCATCTATATACATGGTCCCATTTCAGTTTCAACAACTCAAAAGATTTTCATACCATTTTCATGCGCATGTGGTGGTTAAAAGGGTTCAAACCCGTGACTTCTCTTCACTGAAAGTCTGTTTACCATCTCACCTAAAAACACTTGTTACTTCACTAAAAGTCTGTTTACCATCTCACCTAAAAAACTGGTTACTTGTTAAGGTAAATTTTGCTATAGGATCCTTAAAATTTGTGTAATTTATTGATAGACATCATAAAAAACAAGTCACGGTTGAAAGATACCTAAGAAATAAATGATAATTTGCTAAAGAACGCTTTCAGCTTAATTGAAGAGAGATTGTTTAAAAAGACAATAATGCCTCTAGGACCAAAAGTTTCTGACCTGAGGATGAGTTGAAGATAGAAATGATATATACTAGTGAGGTACTTAGCGATGTACTTGGGGTAATGACAGACGTAGAGTTTCATAATTTTCAATTTTTCACTCTAACATTATGTTTGATTTCTCTTTCCAATTAAGCTGAAAGTGGCATCCACCAGTTTTTAAAGTGTCTTTCAGTTGTGACATTTTTTTCAATGTCTTCCAGCAAACTACATAATTTTTGGGTATCATGTAACAAATTTGGCCTCAATGAAACTACTATTCTTTTGAGACTACTCTCATCCGAAACTTATAATCCATATATATTTAACACCATAAATGAGCTCAAATGAAAATTTTGTCAACTACAAAATTGTAGATCTCATCTAGATCTACAACTTATATACTACCTCCGTCCCAAAATAAGTTTACTTTTTTATCCATCCCACACATACCAACACAAACATCAAAATCCCAAAATAAGTTCACTTTTTTATCCATCCCACACATACCAACACAAACATCAAAAAGACTAGAATTTTCCTACTTTATTAAATCCTAATGCAATTATTTCCTACTTTATCTACTCTCAGTGTAATTATTTCATACTTCCACAAACTCTGGCGCAATGGTTACTCAACAATGAACTTATATTGAGATAAATGCGAGAAGTCAAAAAATGAACTTAATATAATATGGGATGTGGGTAGTATACATTGTCTCCATCTGATATCGTTTAGAAATTTTAAAAAATCACTTATCAAAATAGATCTTAAAACTTATAATATTTTTAGACATCCAAATGACCACAAATTAAAAGGTCATCAACTACAAAGGTGTAGATCTCGTCGAGCTCTACAAATTTAATATAAAGTTTATTTTCATCCAACTTCATATGAAAAAGTTAGGTACAAAATACATATATATGAGCAACGTTATTAGTGCTGGTTTTAATTGTTAAGTGGCACCTATGAACCGGTGCTGGTTTTATTGAGAACCAGCACATATGTGAAGACCATATGTGTTGTTTCACGATAAAAACCGATACATGTTACGTCACATTCATGTGATGTCCATATGTGCCTCTTTATTATAAGAAGGAAAAAAGTACGAATTACCCTCCTAACTATTAGGTGAGTACGATTAACACCCTAAACTCGAAACCACACATTGCTCACCCTAAACTTTTAATACCGGACAAACCCTCCTCCCCCTAGCACTGTTGCGAGCGGTTTAGGGTTCGAATAGCACACGTGGCAATCCAGTCAACAACTTTTTTCCAAAGAAAATCGCTAGGGCCCACTTGTCAGAATCCCTATCCCCGCGCTCTCTCTCTCTTCTCCCCCTGCTAAAGCGTGCGGCGTTGACGGCCAGCCTTCTCTCCTGCACACGCTCGCCACGGAGAATACGACGGCAGGAGAGAAGGGGCGATGCGGCGGGACACCTGCAGAGGCCTACGGCATGAAGGTAGAGGCGAGGGCGGCACGACCGACGACGGCATGGAGACGGAAGAGTGGATGGCACATGCCAGCAGCGTCAAATCCAGGCGTGCCGGAGCCATGACCCAGCACATTGATCTCCTTCGCCTGACGAGAAGAGGGGGTCGGAGCAGGAGGACTTTGGAGTTGGCATCCGAGGTTGGAGCTCGAGACTCGGGGAAACAACCTCGAGGACGACATTCCACAGCTCACTGATGTCGTCCAGGCTCACCGGTGCCAGCCATCTGCCGAGGAGCTTCGTATCCATGCCGCAGGCCTCTGCAGGCGCCCCGTCATGTCGCCCTGTCTCCCTCACTGCCGTATTTCCCCCGCCATGGCCGTCATCACCGACAAACCTTTGTCTTCGACCATGTCACCCTCGATGCTGGTCATGTCACCCTCGCCTCTGTTGGAAAGCATGCATATCGGATGGCAAGTCTGTTAGATAGAGTTAGTTGTGCAGCTTAGGTTGTTATGCAGCTATATTTCATGTATCATCGCATGTGAAGATAATGCCTGCAATTCAATTTTTTGTTGCAACAAACTTGCTATCCAATTGCTCTCTCCTGTATATCCTATGTATATGTCATTGCATCGACTATTGATGCATCTAATCAACACGTAAACACAACCGAGCTCAAGGTAGTGTAACTTCCATCTATTCCCTTTCACATGGTATCAGAGACAAGATCCAATCCCACACAAATCCATCTGTAGTGCAGCTTTAGCTGCCATGGCAAGTTCCTCAAGAACTCAGGGAAATACTGCAAATCCTTTTTGCAGTGTTTTGATCTCTGAAAAATTGAGCAAAAGCAATCATGCAATCTAGAAGCAGGGGTGAAAAACTGTTCGGATAGTATCCGGTTTCTGTGCGGAAATTCGGTTACGGAAAGTATTGATCGGATAATTTTTGGATAATATCGAATACGAAAACGGAAACGAATAATTATTTTCAGAAACGGATATGAATACGGTAGAGAAATTATCCGACGGATTTCGGAATCGGTTGGAAAATATCCGCAAAAAATTTCGGATATCCGGACAGACATGGGCCAAGGCCCATTAACCAGAAGCCCACAACCACAAGCCATGAGAATGAACTAACCCTATGTTAACGCCAAAATTTGGTAAGCCCCAAAGTCCTTATCGGCTAAGGGTTAGGATAGGCTCAGAGTCAGTATCGGCTTGGAGTTCTGCATCAGCCGATGGGGGTTTTCTATTATCCATATCTCCAGCAGTCGGATTCTTGATAGATTCGGTTTGAGAAGATCTTATCCAAAAGAAACCGAGTCCAGGGAGGATACGGCTTGTATCTATTAATTAGGAAGAGATTGTTAGTTTCCTATTTTATCTTTAGGAAAGTCTGTTTAGTGTCCGATAAGGACTTTATCTATTTCATTTTATATTTAGGAAAGTTTGGATTGTAATCTGTTAGGATCTTTGTCACCCTACGGGTATAAATATGTAAGCCCAGGGTTCATGTAACATATCTCTCGATCAATACAATTCAACGTATCGCCACTCTTTTATTCTTCATCTTCGTTCAACATCCGGCGGAACTTGGCATCCAGCGCTGGGCTGCATCGGTTAGGTTCGACCTCCAGCAAAGGAATAAGTCCAACGTTCTGTTGAATCAGGCGATCATATTGACTACGTCGACGTTGTCCAAGGCTGCATCAGTACGTTCGATCTCTTGGATTGCTTCGCTTTAGTTAGCATGCTTCCCTGACTATTTATCATATGTCTCTATTAATCTAATCTTAGTATTTCAGTTTAGCCCTATCGGCTGTCTCTCGTTTTAGGGTCTCTATCGTTATTGGCTAAACTAATTACTAGATTAGATTGGTTTAGGCATCTACCACCCTGAAAATCAGCCAAGGGCCTGATTGTCTAGATATTGCTTTTCTTTTAATACTTAGTGCTGCATCAGTTTGATCTACTAAGTCGTGATTAGAACTGTAATCCCTAACCTGTCTGTTGACTGCCACTAGGGGTTTCATCAGGGTTTCAGCCGATGAGCTATTTGGATATCGCATCAGCTTGCTAGGAATATACACAAGTTGGATATAGCCGATTGCAGCAGAGGCTTCATTGAATATTTAACCATTTGGATTTAATGACATCGGACTTCCAGCCGATGTATGTTTTAACCTTTAAATCAGTATTTATTATATCATATGATTGCTTTGTGTCATATTACATTGCTATATCATCATGTTATCATCGGCTGATCGCCTTTATATAAATATTCGCTCAGCGTATAGCCAATGGATTCAAACCCTAACACCATCGGCTGGCATCGGCATCGGCTGGAATTGCACCATCGGCTTCTCAGCCGATCATTTAGTTTTTGGGTATCGGTCTATTGGCCGATGTGATTTGTGTTCTGTTATTTTGCATAACTTGTCAGTGGCAGGATCAAACTGACTGGCACGCCCGCGCTTCATCGATTCTAGGACCTGCACTGGAGCTAAGCAGATCTCCCAGGCCGGCGTGTTGATTTTTCTTGTCAACATATTTTTGGCACGCCCAGTGGGACCGTGTTTTGGATAACACATCTTTTTACATGGCTCGGCGGACCCACAATTGCCACAATGTCTGATGAAGAAGTCAAGGCCAAGGAAGAACAATCTCTCAAGCTGACAAATGAAGACAGGGAACAGTCTACTGAGCCGATGGATGACGAGACACTTCAAGAGATGGTTAATAACGTCATTACTCGTGCTATGTTCGATCAATCTGGAGTCTTGATGAGTGCATTGTATGGTTTGATCGAGGAAACAGTTCCCAGGGTAATTGCCTTAAGAAGTCAGCATGGGGGGCAAATTGGTGAGCAATCTCAACACTATCGGCAACAACAAAATTGGCTTGGGGGGCAAGTTGATCGATATCAGTATGTAGAGCCACATCAGCAATGTCGGCCAGAGGAAATTCAAAGATATCGTCCAAAGAGGATTGGGCCGATATAATTGCAAGGGTAATGGAGGAGCAGTTTGGAATTAAACGCAAAAATCAAATTTCGTGTATCGGTGCCATATCTGAGTGGTTTGATAGGGTTCCACTTCCAAGCCGATACAAGGTTCCAGATTTCTCCATGTTTTCAGGGCAAGATGATATATCCACAATGGAACATATCAGCCGATTCTTAGCTCAATGTGCGGAAGCATCGGCTGAAGAAGCTCTTAAAGTTAGATTTTTCCATTGTCTTTGACTGGATCGGCTTTTACATGGTTTTCATCATTGTCACCAAATTCCATCAGAAGTTTGGCCGATCTTGAAAAGCAGTTTCACATGTACTTCTTTGTTGGGGTTAGCGAGTTGAGGCTTACAGATTTGATATCAGTTAAACAGCAAGAAGGGGAATCGGCTAAGGAATACATTCAAAGGTTTCATAATATCCACGGCCGATGTTATAATTTGAGCCTAAGTGATGAGCAGATAGCAGATCTTGCATTCCAAGGTTTGTCGGCAGTTAACCGAGGCAGGTTTTTCATCCATGAGTTCGACAGCCTGGCTCAGCTATTACAGAAGGTATCGGCTTATGAGACCCGGTGTCAACAAGAAGAAAAGAATCAGTTTTGGGGCGATCAAGACAAGGACAATTTTGAAGTATGACTTCTCATACTCCAAAACTGGGGGGCATGTGTTAACACTAAAATTTGGTAAGCCCCAAAGTGCTTATCTGCTAAGGGTTAGGATCGGCTCAGAGTCAGTATCGGCTTAGAGTTCTGCATCAGCCGATGGGGGTTTTCTGTTATCCATATCTCCAGCAGTCGGATTCTTGATAGATTCGGTTTGAGAAGATCTTATCCAAAAGAAACCGAGTCCAGGGAGGATACGGCTTGTATCTATTAATTAGGAAGAGATTGTTAGTTTCCTATTTTATCTTTAGGAAAGTCTATTTAGTGTCCAATAAGGACTTTATCTATTTCTTTTTATCTTTAGAAAAGTTTGGATTGTAATCTGTTAGGATTTTTGTCACCCTATGGGTATAAATATATAAGCCCAGGGTTCATGTAACATATCTCTCGATCAATACAATTCGGCGCATCGCCACTCTTTTATTCTTCATCTTCGTTCAACATCCGACGGAACTTGGCATCCAGTGCTGGGCTGCATCGGTTAGGTTCGACCTCCAGCAAAGGAATAAGTCCAACGTTCTGTCGAATCAAGCGATCATATTGACTACGTCGACATTGTCCAAGGCTGCATCAGTACGTTCAATCTCTTGGATTGCTCCGGTTTAGTTAGCATGCTTGCCTGACTGTTTATCATGTCTTTATTAATCTAATCTTAGTATTTCAGTTTAGCCCTATCGGCTGTCTCTCGTTTTAGGGTCTCTATCGTTATTGGCTAAATTAATTACTAGATTAGATTGGTTTAGGCATCTACCACCTTGAAAATCAGCCAAGGGCCTGATTGTCTAGATATTGCTTTTCTTTTAATACTTAGTGCTGCATCAGTTTGATCTACTAAGTCGTGATTAGAACTGTAATCCCTAGCCTGTCTGTTGACTGCCACTAGGGGTTTCATCGGGGTTTTAGCCGATGAGCTATTTGGATATCGCATCGGCTTTCTAGGAATATACACAAGTTGGATATAGCCTGTGGAGATTATGGCAATCGGGTATCTACATGGCAAGCTTATCCGACTGGAGGTAGGGATAGATTGCGCCTGCCATATCTGTAAGCCGAACTTGACTTGGGTGTTACGATTTCCGATAGAGATAAGGCAATCGCCCTATAGTCACGGTTTGGTAAGATTGAGGAAACCAACTTAGAGTAAGATAGGGTTTTCGATCTGTAAGCCCTCCTCCCAAGACTATATAAGGGGCTAAGGGGCGTCCCTTGAGGGATATCCTATGTTAGATCAGCTTTGAGCTTTGAGCCTTAGATCACGAGATCAATAAAAACACTCGGCGGATCGAATCCACCGAAACAGGAGTAGGGTATTACCTCACGAGAGGGCCTGAACCTGTCTAAACCTTCTTCTTCTCCTAACCCATTGTGCTTGGCGATCTTGACTGCGACCCGAGAATCATATTGCCGAAACCAAGTTTCGGCGCTGGCGCGAGTAGGGGCCGCGCGTCGAGACTTCTTCAACAATCTCGCCGACAAGCGTGATGGGATCTCCTTCAAGATTCGGCGACTTCGCCGCCAACTTCGTCGACGATTCCTCCTTCGACTCGGATTCGGACCAGTCGGTAGGAGAAATCCACTCGACACCGTTCGGACTTCCGAACAGCGCCACGATCTACAACGACATCTTGAAGACCAAGATGCAATCTACTTTCTCCGACGACGGACTTCACTCGGCACCATTCGAATTACCGAATACCGCCGAAATCTGCGCCAATCTTCTCGCCTCCCCGACGGAAGCGATCTACTCAGATGAAGACCTCTCAGCGCCATTTGGATTACCAAACGCCGTCGAGATTTACAGCAAGCTTCTCTCCCCCGAGTCGGCGGCGACCCTCTCGGAGGAGCCCACACCCCCAAGCTCTGACTCGGACTGGAACGATCCAGATCCGGGTTACCCAGGATCAAGGGAGGTCGCCGTCATCCTCCCATCATTCGGCTCCTGCTCATCTTCGGAGCTCAATGGATACCTCAGCTTCGTCGGCTTCGACAACCTCTACGGCATCCCTTCTGACAAAGCCGACAAGTCCGACTGCCACATGGACTATGAGCCGAAGTGCCTTGACGTCCTCATGGCCGAGCCGGACGAGTCCGACTCAGCCATGGCCAGAAGGCTTGCTGAAGAAGAGCGAGCCAAGGTGGAGCTCGAGTGCAAGACAGCCGAAGAAGAGAAACAACGCAAGGACGAGGCCGATAAGAGGAAGCAGGACCTGCGTGCAGCTGGACGATCTACCCAGGAGGCCATCCTCCAAACACGGGTCCGTAACACCAACATCTTCCAAACGCCACAGCAGAACGTTGTCGCCGCGCTCACCCTCTTGGACACCGTCATGGAGACGGCTCCAGCCAATGTGACTCCGATACTCGACAAGATCAAGACCATTGTCGCCGCCACAGCTAACGGCCACCCCACCACCTCGGCACGAAGGCCGACTGAATCTGTGGCCAAAACACCAGACAAGAGTCGGCTTCCACCTCTAAGGTCAGGAGACTATAAGAGGCCCGAGCCAGATCGGTCGACGACCAGGCCAAGAGGCCCACCCCGCGAGTCCACGCTAAAATACCAGGAGCAGACGGCCGACTCCCGCGACAAACGACATGGACGTCCACCCGTCCACCACCGCGTCCACCGCAATAACTCCAGCTACCCGACCGATCCAACCGAAGACCCCGCCGAGTCATCTCGCGGGAAGTCCTCGATCGCCGCTACCAGGAGCGCTACCGACGCACTCGGGAAGATCGGAGGGGATCACCCGATAGCGGCAACGACGGAGTACCAGCCTTCACTCGGGAGCTCCGCCGAGTGCACTGGCCGAGTGGCTTTAAGCCCACAGGGATTGAAAGGTACGATGGCAAGACCGACCCTGAATCTTGGCTAACCGTATACACCCTTGCCATCCGAGCTGCAGGTGGCGACAACAAAGCTATGGCCAATTACTTGCCCGTGGCCCTCGCAAACTCAGCCAGAAATTGGCTCACAAGCCTGCCAAGAGGCTCAATCGGCTCGTGGAGCGAGCTGAGGGACCACTTCATCGCCAACTTCCAAGGTACCTTCGAGAGGCCCGGCACACACTTCGACCTATACAACGTCATCCAAAAGCCGGACGAGCCTCTGAAGGATTACATTCGTCGTTTCTCCGAGAAGCGCAACAAGATCCCGAACATCACCGATGACATCATCATCGCCGCCTTCCAGAAGGGAGTCCGTGATGAGCTGCTGATCGGAAAGTTCGGGCGCAAACCACCGAAGACGGTGAAACAAATGTTCGAGACAGCGAACTCATACGCCAAATCCTAAGAAGGATGGCGGCAACAACGGCAACCAGGCCAGAAAGAAGGCAAGCGCCGATTTGAGGACCTAGTGGCCGCAACCTCCAACACTCAACGCCGTCCCCGAGTCGCCGCCTACTACGCCATCATCAACGCCCAGTGCACCCATCATCCGAATCATAAGCACGCGGCGAAGGACGCTTTATCTACAAGCGGTTCGCCAAGCACGATGCGGCGCAGCTCAACAAGAAGCCGACGACGAGGCTGGCCGTCGGCGCCAAAAAGAACAACGCGGCTGAAAATGCCGAACCTTTTCAAGACCCGGTTGGGGAGCTCAACCACATCTTCGGAGGTCCGCTAGCCTATGAGTCCAAGAGGAAACAGAAGCTAAGCCGACCGGGAGGTCAACGCGGCTCAACCCGAAGTCCCTCAATATCTCGCGATGGTCGGAAGTGGCCATCACTTTTGACCGCTCGGATCATCCCGACCGAGTGGTTCACCCGGGCGCTATCCACTCGTCCCGGACCCCGTGGTCCGCAACATCGAGCTTAAGCGCGTCCTCATCGATGGGGCAGTGCCCTCAACATCCCGTTTGCCAAGACCATGGATGAGATGCGATCCCGAGGGCCGAACTAAAGGCAAGCTCAGCCCCCTTCCACGGAGTTATCCCGGGCTATCTTCTACACCACTCGGGCATATCTCCCTCCCGGTCACCTTCGGAGCCCGAGATAACTTCCGAACGGAGAACGTCACTTTTGAGGTGGCCGACTTCAAACAAAGATATCACGCCATCATCGGAAGGCCGCGCTTGCCAAGTTCATGGCGATCCCTCACTACACCTACCTCTGCATGAAGATGCCGGGTCCCAACGGCGTCATCACTCTTCGCAGCGACGTGAAGCAAGCCTTCACCTGTGATAAGGAGAGCTGCGACATGGCCCAATCTCACGAGAGATTACGTGGCCAACAAGAAGTCCGATTGGCTACATCAACTTCGGCAGAGGGCGAAGTCCCCGCGAAGAAGATAGCCAAATCGGGACTCCGGCGACGCCAAGACCAAGAAGATCTCCCTTGATCCGTCGGATCCCTCGAAACCGCCGTAATCGGCGCCGACCTAGATCCCAAATAGGAAAGCGCGCTCGTCACCTTCCTCCAAAATAATAAAGATGTTTTTGCTTGGAAACCATCCGATATGCCGGAATTCCTAGGGAGGTGATCGAGCACTCTTTGAACGTCAAAGATGACGCCAAACCGATAAAACAACGATTACGCAGATTCGCGAAGGATCGAAAAGACGCTATCAAAGAAGAACTCGCAAAGCTCTTGGCTGCCGGCTTCATTAAAGAAGTCCTCCATCCCGACCGGTTAGCCAACCCAGCCCCGGTCCGCAAGAAGACGGGCAATGGCGCATGTGCGTTGACTATACCGACCTCAACAAAGCCTCGCCCCAAAGATCCGTTCGGCCGCCTCGCATCGACCAAGTCATCGACTCAACAATGGCCGCCAACTCCCGAGTTTCTGGACATTACTCGGGCTATCACCAGATCAGCTTAAAAGAATCCGACTGCCTGAAGACATCGTTCATCACGCCGTTTGGGGCCTACTGCTACATCACCATGCCTTTCGGCCTGAAGAACGCCGGTGCCACATACCAACGCATGATCCAAAGATGTTTCCAGACGCAGATTGGCAAGAACGTTGAAGCTTATGTCGACGACGTTGTCATCAAGACCAAGCGAAAGAAGACCTGATCGCCGACCTAGAAGAAACCTTTGCGAACATCCGGCCTTCGAATGAAGTTAAACCCGAGAAGTGCACTTCCGGTGTTCCATCAGGCAAACTGCTCGGCTTCATGGTGTCACATCGCGGCATTGAAGCAAATCCAGAGAAGATCAATGCCATCTTAAACATGAAACCCCCGAGTAACCAGAAAGACGTTCAGAAGCTCACTGGCTGCATGGCGGCACTAAGCCGTTTCATATCCCGACTCGACGAACGAGGCATGCCGTTCTTCAGACTGCTAAAGAAGACAGACGACTTCCAGTGGACCGCGGAAGCCAACAAGGCCTTTGAAGATTTCAAAGAGTTCCTTACAACGCCGCCCGTCCTGGCCTCGCCTAAACCCCAGGAACCTCTGCTATTGTACGTTTCAGCCACTCACCAAGTGGTTAGTACGGTCCTCGTGGTTGAACGCGAAGAAGAAGGACGGGCTCGAAGATTCAAAGGCCAATCTACTTTGTTAGCGAAGTATTGGCGGGAGCCAAAATTCGCTACCCTCGGTACAAAAATTGCTCTATGGTGTTCTAATAACCGCGAGGAAATTGGCACACTATTTTCAGGGTCACTCGGTCACCGTCGTCACCTCTTTCCCACTCGGCGATGTCATCCACAACCGCGAGGCAACCGGACGCATCGCCAAGTGGGCCCTAGAGCTGATGCCGCTGGACTTGACTTTTAAGGCAAGGACGTCCATAAAGTCACAAGCCTTGGCGGACTTCCTGGCCGAGTGGACTGAACAGCAAGAGAACGTGCCTCGGGAAGACCTCCAACACTGGACCATGCACTTCGACGGATCCAAGAGGATCACCGGCTTGGGAGCAGGGAGTTGTGCTGATCTCCCGACCGGGGAAAGGCTAAGATATGTCCTTCACCTCCACTTCTCCGCCTCACACAACGTTGCCGAGTACGAAGCTCTTCTACATGGACTGCGCCTCGCAGTTTCACTCGGGATACGTCGGCTTATTGTGAAAGGCGACTCCCAGCTGGTCGTCAATCAAGTGATGAAGGACTGGTCCTGCCTAAACGACACTATGGAGGCCTACGGCAAGAGGTCCGCAAGCTTGAGGACAAGTTTGACGGGCTCGAACTCTCACATGTCCCGAGACATAACAACGAAGCCGCCGATGAGCCGCACGTTCGGACCTAAGCGCGAAGCTGCCCCAACGAGACGTCTTTGTCGAACATCTCTACGAACCAACCATCACGGCAAAGACAACTCCCGACGACGAGCAAACCACGAACGAAGTCACCATGACCGATACCGACTAGAGGACGCCGCTCATCAAACTCTTAACCCAAGCAAGAGCTGCTGGGATGACCGGGATGAAGCGAACGCGTCCGTCGTTGCCAAGCATATGTCATGGTTGACTCCGATCTATACAAGAGAAGCCCCTCCGAATTCTAATGAGGTGCATCACACCCGAAGAAGGGAAACACTACTCCAAGACATCCACTCGGGCATATGCGGAAGCCACGCGGTAGCACGCACTCTAGTCGGCAAAGCTTACAGGCAAGGTTTCTTCGGCTTACCGCGGTCTCCGACGCGGATAAAGTCGTACGAACTGCGAAGGCTACCGCTTTTCGCCCGACAAAGCCATGTCCCGCCAGAGCTTCAAACAATCCCACTTTCCGGCCGTTCGCGGTATGGGGCTGGACATGGTTGGCCCTTTCAAAAAGCTCCGGGAGGATTCACACACCTCTTTGTCGCAATCGACAAGTTTTCCAAGTGGATTGAGGCCAAGCCGGTAGCTACAATTACTGCTGACAAAGCACGGGACTTTTTCCTCAACATCGTGCACCGCTTCGGCATCCCAAACGAATCATAACCGACAACGGGACTCAATTCACGGGAGGCATCTTCAAGGAATTGCGAAGACTTCGGAATCAAGATCTGCTACGCATCGGTAGCCCATCCCGAAGCAACGGACAAGTCGAGCGAGCCAACGGCATGGTCCTCCAAGGCATCAAGGCCCGCGTTTTCGACCGCCTAAACCCTTACGCCGGCAAGTGGGTCCAAGAACTTCCTCGGTTTTATGGTCGCTGCGGACCACACCCACCGGGCTACCGGCCAAACTCCTTTCTTTTTGGTCTATGGCGCGAAGCCATGTTGCCAAACGAGATGGAATATGAATCCTCCGGTCCGCGGCTTCAACGATGAACGCTACGACCACGACCGAGTGGATGACCTCACCCGATTGGAAGAGGCCCGTGAGACAGCCCTCATCCGGTCGGCCAAATACCTTCAAGGGCTCAGAAGATACCACAGTTGCAACGTGCGAGCACGAGCTTTCATTGTTGGCGACCTGTTCCTACGCAAGATCCAGACCACCAAAGACCGACACAAGTTATCCCCCTTATGGGAGGGACCGTACATAATCTCTGAAGTCACACGGACCGGTGCATACCGGCTAAAGCGTGAAGACGGGTCTATGGTGGAAAACTCCTGGAACATCGAGCATCTTCGACGATTTTATGCCTAATTCGGCTAAGGCTTCATGTTTTCCTTGACTGCCAACCTCAAGTAAGATGACTTCTTGAGTTAGCGATGGGGTACACATGTCAATAAAGCTCAAGTTTTCCTCATCAACTTTTGTGCATAATTTGGTTTATTATTGTTTAATGTCCTTCGATTCGAGTTCGGTGTCGAGGACCGAGAGTTTTCCGATGACTTAATCGAGCCTAGGCTTGATGACAAATGTGACGAAAACTACTTAAGAAATTTCACGCAAAATCTCGGATCGAGGCATTAACATAAATAAACTAAATATATCACAAGTTCTACATCGTAGCGTTACGGTTATGCGACATTTACAAGATAAAGTCAGAAAGACAAATCAAATCTTGAAATTGTTTACTACATCAATGGATATTTTCTTCGCCGCCTCCTGTGCCTCACTCAGCATATCCAAGGCCTGCTCGTCTATCGTTCCGTCAGCAAAGCCTTCCCCGACCGAGTGGATATCCACTCGGGGGTAAAGGGACTTGGTCTGCAAGAGCTAGACCAGCCCCCATGTTGGCTGCTTCGGTGATGTTGGCCAGATACCGGTCGGGAGCCAGCCGCAGCTTGTCGAATATTTCTACCGGCTCCAGTGAACTGGCCCCAACTCCTTGATCGAATAAGGACAGCAAGATCGGCATAGCGGCATTGGTGACCTCTTCCCGAATCTCGTCGCGTTGTTTGACCCGCCCAAGCAAGACGTCGTATTGAGCTTGGGTCTTTACCTTGTAAGCTGCCAAAAGCTCCGGATCATTCAAAGCACTCGGAAGTGAAGCAGCGCGAGAAGTTTTACTCCAAAGAGGCTTACCTTCAAACTCGGCCTCCATCTCGGCTTTATCGAGGCTGACTGCCTCCAGCTGGACTTGAAGCGAATGGACCTCCGAAGAATTTTCTACAAAAAGAAGATCGTCAACAACCGAGATTAACATGAGAATCATGAAGAAACTTGGAGATACGGGCTTACTCCCGATTGATCCTCGGAGGTCGAGATTCGCCTCCCGAAGCTCCGCGATCTCTCTCCTTAAAGCCGCCTCCTTCGACGCGGCCTCCTCCCGAGTGGCTTTCAGCTGTCGCTGAACGTCCTCTAAGGAGTTCAGGTGAGGAACCAGCTTCTCCAGCACCTCAAATTTTGCCATGGAGCGGCAATATTCCTTCTGCGCGCGAAAGCAGAAGAGTGACCAACTGAAAGATAACGATAATACAATTAAAGAGAAAGACGAAGGCTTACGTTGAGCAGCCGGGTCGCCTCGTTGAGGCTTTCGACAAGGGTATCCCTTTCATCTTTTCGGCTTGCCGGTCCAGGATGATGCCCGCCTTTCGCCTTCCGAGTCCCGCCACTCGATCCTAATAGGAAAACCCGGAGTTTCGAGAACCGCAACCTGCGGATCTCCTCCACTGTGGCTGGCAAATAAGAAGGACAAATGAAGACATGAAAGATTCAAACTGAAAGAGCAAAAGAGTATTTTGAAACAAATCTCACCAGTTTCGGCAGTCGCTTAGGTGGAGCGGCCCGGTGGCCTCCTTCTTCTGACTCCGCGCCGAGTGGCCCTCAGTCGGGGGCGCTCGAGCCGCGGCCTGAGGTTTCCCGGCCGTTGACTGGTTTCCAGTCGGGATATCCCGGCTGGCGGCCGGGGGCTCCTTCCTCGGGGCATCCTTCTTCGGAGGCGAAGGTTGTTTCCCCGGAGCTTTTGCGCTTGGTTGTGGGCTCCGGCTTCACTCTGCCGCCTTGGCACCTCGGGAGCGGCGGCTGGGTCGGCCCTTCACTTCCCAGGCAGGTCTATGTCTGGGGCCTCTCGCGAAAGTGAACACAGCAGGGTAAAGGTAAAGAAAGTTTTTACCGAAAAGTTCGGACTTCGGTTATAGAGCATACCTGGACGACCGGCGGATCTTCGGCGCCGTCCGCGGCGATCGCCTTAGAGGTGGGGTCTCGATGGGAGGAGCCGGGACGTCGTCATCCGAGTCCTCGATAATCAACCTCCTTTTGCTCGCACGCTTGTTCGAGTCTTCACTCGGCGCCGCTCGCTTCCCGACGGGTCGCCTTGGATCTTGATCCCGCCAAAGCTTCTTGGCGGGGTGACGCGGCGCGTCATCATGGGACACCTTGTATGGCTTGGAGGTGACGAAGCATTTTCTGCGAAAGAAAGAGTGCACAACGCTAAGAGACAAGATATCAAGATTGAAAGACGTTATGAAGTAACCCATCGGCTTCTGGGAGGAGGAGGTCGGTGGATGCCGAAGGGGAGGACCGTAGAATGAGGGCCCGCTCAACTGCGATTCCGCCGAGAAGATCTTGTACATCCGGATCTTCAGGATCTCGTAGCTGAGTGGATCTGGATCTTCCCGATTGGGGTCCGTTCCGCCTTCATACTCGAAGGCCGGCTTCGACCGTTCCTTGATCGGCGCCAGTCGGCACCTGATGAAGTGCCGAGTGATTTGCTCTCCGCGAAGACCCTTTTGTTTCATCGCCAGGATCTTCGCAAGCAGCTTGTTGGCCTCGTCCCAATCTTGGGCTACTGGGACAGTGCTCCAAGTTAGGCTGGGGACAGGAGGAAGGCCGACGAAGGCTGGCAGGCTGGGTTCGAGGTTGCTAACGTAGAACCAGCCCACATGCCATCCCTTATTGGAAGACTTTAAGGGAAGAGAAAAATACTCCTTGCGGAGAGATCCGCGGAGTTGGAAACCTGCCCCGCCGACGACGCATGGGTGGTCTTTGTTTGGATGTGGCTTGAGATAGAACATGCGGCGGAAGAGTTGGAAGTGGGGAAGGACGCCAAGGAATGCTTCACACACATGAATAAAGAGGGCGATGTGAAGCATTGAGTTGGGGTCAGATGGTAGAGTTGAAGCCCATAGTACTCCAAAAGCCCCCGGAAGAACTCGGAGGTGGGAAGGCTGAACCCGCAATAGAAGAAGGAAGTAAAAACGACGAGCTCACCGGTGTTCGGGGTTGGGAAGTCCTCCCCCGCCGCCGGGCGCCATCCCACGATCTCCTTTGGCGGAAGCACGCCGTGCTTCACCATCTCTTTGAGGGTGGATTCCCTCACATCCGAAGCGGCCCATTGGTCGAACGGAATCCTCTTTTCCTCAGCCATGAGAGTGGTGTTGATGGGAAGTGGATCTGGTCGGAAAAGGTCGGGCTTTTTGACAAAGGAACATGGGAGATCTGGCTACGGAGGCTGGTTGTTGCAAAGAGCGAGTTCCTAGATGGATGGATTTGGGAGCGCGTGAGTCTAGGGTTCTCCGCAGTGAACTGGTGAATAGTACTACGAAAAGGGGAATTTTTGGAAGATGAAGAGGCGAGGATGACCTCGTGCCTTTATAGAAAGATTTGAGGGTTCCGCTAGGTTTCCTAGTGATTGGGCCGAGCCCATAAGAAAATCTACGGCCCAGCTAAGGTGTGGCCCGACGCGTGTCCTTAGGGACTTAAGCGGATGAGCTTAAGCAGATTTGCTCTGGCAATATGCGCGTGTCCGAGTGCCCTATACCTTTGAAAATCCTTCCATACCGTGGTTTTCTTGACTTCATGAGAAGCTGGCACGATACAACTTGGAAGGTGACCGACAGTTAAGTTTTTATAGCTGCCTTGATGACAAGGGTTGTTTGGTTTTTTGGCATTTGATCAAGTAATCTTATCAATGCTATTTATTTTTCCACCTTGGTGAAGATCTTTATAGATTGAGACCAGTATTATGGCATAAGCTATTTAATAATTTGGTCATATTTTTCATATGATTGAAAAAACTTGTTTTCCCATGAGGGACGATTGAAATATTTGTTCCGGGATGACTCGGGCATATCCACTCGGATAAGCATGAGCTTACCGAGTGCTTTTCACCCATGAGGGTTGATTGAGTTATTTGTTCTGAGATGACTCGGGCAAATTCACTCGGATGAGTATGAACTTGCCGAGTAATGAGATTTCTATGATTGCTTTAGCATGAGCTAGGCATCTACATAAGAATGATCTTTTATAGTTCTTGACTATATGCTTAGCCTATTTTTGACTAACCACATAGTCAGGGGCTACACCTATTTAGGTGCATCAGGAGATGCACCTAGATAGTTATTTTTGAGAATTTTTTAGATATTTTTCCAGCCCTTCACAGTCTTTGGAGCCACTCGGGAAGATTCAGGCAGAGATGATGGAATCACTCGGCGCCAAAAGCACTCGGTCAAAGAGGTGTTTGGCTGTGTCTTTTTTGGTACAAGGCGTCTCGTCGGCGAAAAGGACTCGGGGCTACTGTGGAGATTATGGCAATCGGGTATCTACATGGCAAGCTTATCCGACTGGAGGTAGGGATAGATTGCGCCTGCCATATCTGTAAGCCGAACTTCACTTGGGTGTTACGATTGCCGATAGAGATAAGGCAATCGACCTATAGTCACGGTTTGGTAAGATTGAGGAAACCAACTTAGAGTAAGATAGGGTTTCCGATCTGTAAGCCCTCCTCCCAAGACTATATAAGGGGGTAAGGGGCGTCCCTTGAGGGATATCCTATGTTAGATCAGCTTTGAGCTTTGAGCCTTAGATCACGAGATCAATAAAAACACTCGGCGGATCAAATCCACCGAAACAGGAGTAGGGTATTACCTCACGAGAGGGCATGAACCTGTCTAAACCTTCTTCTTCTCCTAACCCATTGTGCTTGGCGATCTTGACTGCGACCCCAGAAATCATATTGCCGAAACCAAGTTTCAACATAGCCGATTGCAGCAGAGGCATCATTGAATATTTAACCATTTGGATTTAATGACATCGGACTTCCAGTCGATGTATGTTTTAACCTTTAAATCAGTATTTATTATATCATATGATTGCTTTGTCTCATATTACATTGCTATATCATCATGTTATCATCGGTCGATCGCCTTTATATAAATATTCGCTCAGCGTACAGCCAATGGATTCAAACCCTAACACCATCGGCTGGCATCGGCATCGGCTGGAATTGCACCATCGGCTTATCAGTCGATCATTTAGTTTTTGGGTGTCGGTCTATCGGGCGATGTGATTTATGTTCTGCTGTTTTGCATAACTTGTCAGTGGCAGGATCAAACTGACTGGCACGCCCACGCTTCATCGATTCTAGGACCTGCACTGGAGCTAAGGAGATTTCCCAGGCCGATGTGTTGATTTTTCTCGTCAACACCCAAAAAACCCTACAGTCAGTCATTGTTGTTCATGTTTTTCTCGAGTAAAAATACTATTTTAAAACAAGGTAAATAAAACTATCATATTTAGGTTTTCAATTTTTTTCCTTTTTAAAGAAAAAGGTTCGCTAAAATTGATATACTTTCAAAACACTTGAACATTGTATGGAGACAAATATTAAATATATGGTGTATTGAATATTAATATACTTTCAAAACACTTTATTTTTTGTTGTTGTTATTGATGCCTAAATTCAATATGTATGAGATTTATAATGATATGGAAGATTGTGATTTTGTTGTATATTTTATAAAATTAGTAAGTTGATATGGATATATTAAATTTGTTGCATGTATTGTTTACCTAAAAATTAAAAATATTGATATATTTTGAGAAAATATTAAGCTATCTATCTTCATTGTTTTGTAAAGTTTAGTTTGAGGGGTTTTTATATTCCGATCAATTTCCGTTACCGTATTCGTTTTGATTCGTATTTGCTCCGTATTTGTTTTCGATGGTATTCGATTTTGTTTCCGTATCCGGGGTTTCCGATTCTGAATCCAAAAAAATATGAAAACAAATATGTTATAGTTAGTTTTCGACCGTTTTCGATCCGTTTTCACCCCTATTTGGAAGGCACAAGTCTTACCAGTTATTCGAGGTGCCAGACTTGAAGGACATCTCACTGGGTCAAAGAAGACGCCCAAAGAACATCTGCTCGTCGAGAAGGATGGCAAGGAAACAGTCACCACCAATCCTGGATACGAAGAATAGATGGTAACAGATCAACAAGTTCATGGATTCTTATTGTCCACGGTCGACAGAGAAGCCCTTGCACAAGTCACAATGTGCAACACAGCTTCCTCTGCCTGGAACACCATTGAAACCATGTTCTCATCTGTAACGAGAGCTAGATCAATCAACACTCGGATACCTCTTGCCACGGTGAAGAAAGGAGACCTCAGTATAACTGAGTATGTCGGTAAAGTGAGAGCTCTTGGCGACGAATTGATGGCGTCAGGGAAAAAGATTGATGAAGAAGAACTAGTATCATATATAATTATTGGTCTTGATGAAGAATTTGAGCCCATTGTTTCCTCTCTTGTCTCACATGTTGAGACTGTCTCGGTTGATGAAGTTTATTCCCAGCTCCTTCACTTTGAACAACGCATGGTGCTTCGTCAAGCTTCCCATGGAGATTCGTAGGGCCATGGTTCGGTGAATATGGCCAACAGAGGGCATGGGAGAACCAATCTACAAGGGCGAGGTCGCGGGTTCCAACAGAGAAGCCGTGGTGGTGGACGCAGAGGACGCAGCCCGAGGTTCTCCTCGACACCGCAGCGACAAGGAAACAACGGCGGCACAGGCAACCGAGTCAAATGCCAACTCTGCAACAAGCGAGGACACACGATAATGGAATGTTGGCATCATTTTGATGAAAATTTTGTGCCAGATGAAAGATATGCAGGTGATGATGTTTCCTCTTATGGAGTTGATACCAATTGGTATATCGACACAGGAGCAACTGATCATGTGACAAGTGAAATTGAATAATTGTCCACAAGAGAAAAATACAAGGGACAAGATCAAATTCATGTTGCCAACAGAACAGGTATGAAAATTACTCACATTAGTCATTCAGTGGTTCATGCTTCCTTCCGTGATTTACATCTGAAAAATATTCTATGTGTTCCTGATGCAAAGAAGAATCTTGTTTCTACTCAACGACTAGTTTCAGATAATTCTGCTTATCTCCAACTTCACTCCAAATGTTTTTATCTTAAGGATCAAACCACGAAAAGGACTCTTCTTGAAGGAAGATGCAAAGGCAGACTTTATCCTCTTTCGTCTGCCTCCTCTCCATTGTGCCAGAAGAAAGAGGTCCATGCTGCCACTGCTCCATCTCTTGAGCGATGGCACAATTGTCTCGGTCATCCAGCCTTTCCCATTGTTAAGAAAATTATTCAGAGTCATGAGTTATCTTGTCTAGATGTTGAGTCAAATAATCTCTCGGTTTATGATGTCTCCAAAGGGCGAAAAGTCATCAATTGTCGTTTGGAACATCAATTAGTGAGGTTCATTCTCCTTTTGAACTTGTTTATTCAAATGTCTGTCTGGGGGTCCTCCAACATCAGTTGGGGGAAAACTATTATGTGAGTTTTATAGATTCTTACAGTCGTTTCACTTGGATCTACCTATTAAAGTTTAAATCTGAGGTGTTTCAAAAGTTTCATGACTTTCAAAGTCATGTTGAACGATTCTTTGATCGAAAAATTAAGACCATCCAAACAAATTGGGGTGGTGAGTACCAAAGACTAAATTCCTTCTTTAACAAAGTTGGAATCATTCACCACATATCTTGTCCTCACACACACCAACAAAATGGCTCCGCTAAATGAAAACACAGACATATCGTTGAGGTCGGCCTCTCCTTGTTAGCTCATGCCTCTATCCCTTTAAAATTTTGGGATGAAGCCTTTTCTTCAACTGTTTATCTCATCAATAGAATTCCCACCAAAGCTCTTAAATATCAAAGTCCTCTAGAACAGATCTACAATCAAACACCCAACTATACTAGCTTGAAAACTTATGGGTGTGCATACTGGCAAAATCTCAAGCCATATAACACTCGTAAGATGCAGTACATATCAAGTCGGTGTATGTTCATTGGTTGTAGCCTAAATCACAAAGGTTATAAATGTCTCGATATCTCTACAGGAAGAGTTTATATATCCAGAGATGTAGTGTTTGATGAAAACATCTTTCCCTTCTCTCAAACCCAACCTAATGTTGGTGCCAGAATCCGGTCAAAGATTAATCTCCTTCCCTCACATTTGCTGAATCCGGGGAGTATAAACACTAATGCTAATGTGGCTAATTTTTCTACTGACAATGAGTTTTCAAGTGATCATATTTCTTCAGGTTCTGTGGAAGATACTACCTTCAATTTTGTCGACAGTAGCAGCAACAATCCATCTCCATCACCGTCTGCTGCTAATTCTCTGCCACAGGTCACGGCCGAACCTGATGTTTCATCTCCTGCATCGCCATCCTCTCTAGGCAATGCCGGTGCTGCATCGCCATCTACTGCAGATGTCGGCACTACTGCTTCTCCATCACCTGTGGCTGAGCAACCTTTATCGACAGGAGGCGAAGTTCGGCAATGCCCTATCACTCGTGCCTAGCGAGGCATTCAAAAAAAGAAAGTTTACACTGATGGAACAGTAAGATATTCCCTCTTGGCTGCAAATGGTGAGCCAAGTAATCTAGCTGAAGCTCCCACTGATCAGAATTGGCGCCAGGCCATGGATGAAGAGTATAAAGCCCTTGTAACCAATGGAACTTGGCATCTAGTACCTCCCAATCAGAAGAACATCATTGTTTGCAAGTGGGTGTACAAAATAAAAAAGAAGCAAGATGTCACTTTGGATAGATACAAAGCAAGATTGGTCGCCAAAGGTTTCAAGCAAAGGTATGGAATCGATTATGAGGATACTTTCAGTCCGGTAGTTAAGATGGCTACCATCAGAATCATTTTGACAATAGTTGTTTCAAAAGGGTGGTCCTTGAGACAGCTTGATGTAAAAAATGTCTTTTTGCATGGTACTCTGGAGGAGGAAGTATATGTATCAATCACCTGGATATGAAGACAAACAACATCCTAAGTATGTCTGCAAACTTGACAAGGCACTATATGGGTTAAAACAAGCTCTAAGAGCATAGTTTGCCAGATTGAGTCAAAAATTGTGTCAGCTTGGGTTTCAGGAATCAAAGGCAGACACATCTCTGTTCTTTTATAACAAGCATGAGCTAACTATGTTTCTACTTATTTACGTAGAAGATATTATAGTGGTAAGCTCAAAATCTGAAGCAATTCCAATATTATTGCGAAACCTGCAATAGGATTTTGCTCTGAAAGACCTAGGAGATTTACATTATTTTCTGGGAATTGAAGTAAATCAAGTCACAAATGGAATTGTTCTGACTCAAGCCAAATATGCAAATGATCTGCTGAAGAGGTCAGGAATGATGAACCGCAAACCAGTTAATACACCTCTATCAACCAGTGAAAAGCTTAGTCTTCACAAAGGTAAGTTTCTTGGGCCGGATGATTCATCAAAATATCGAAGCATAGTAGGTGCCTTGCAATATCTTACTTTAACCAGACTAGATATAGCCTTCGCTGTTAATAAAGTTTGTCAGTTCCTGCACTCCCCTACAACAGATCACTGGATGGCAGTGAAAAGGATACTTCGGTATCTAAAATAGTGTACCAAAACTGGAGTAAAAATTGGAATCAAGGTCTCTGAATGTGAGTGGATACTCAGATGCAGATTGGGCTGGCGATAGTGACGACCGTCGATCCACAGGAGGCTTTGCAATTTTTCTTGGAAATAGCTTGGTCTCATGGAGTGCACGAAAGCAAGCCACTGTGTCGAGGTCAAGCACTGAATCGAAATATAAAGCAATGGTGAATGCTACAGCGGAAATTATATGGATACAAACTTTACTGAATGAAATACAAGTTGCAAGTTCGCCTATAGCAAAGCTCTGGTGTGATAATCTCAGTGTAAAATACCTCTCATCTAACCCGGTGTTTCATGCAAGAATGAAACACATCGAAGTGGACTACCATTTTGTGCGGGAGCGAGTTCAACAGAAATTATTAGAAGTTGGATTTGTTCCCACTGAAGATCAAATTGCAGATGGCTTCATGAAGCCTCTACCGGTGTGTAAATTAGAATATTTCAAACACAATCTGAACTTGAGAAAGTTTTGATTGAGAGGGGGTGTTGGAAAGCATGCATATCGGATGGCAAGTCTGTTAGATAGAGTTAGTTGCGCAACTTAGGTTGTTATGCAGCTATATTTCATGTATCATCGCATGTGAAGATAACGCATGTGATTCAGTTTTCTGTTGCAACAAAATTGCTATCTGATTGCTCTCTCCTGTATTACTATGTATATGCCATTGCATCGGCTATTGATGCATCTATCAACACGTAAACACAGCGAGCTCCAGGTAGTGTTCCTGCCATCTATTCCCTTTCACAGCCTCCGCCTCCATGCCGCCGACCTCTACAGGTGTCCTACCTCGTCACCCCCTCTTCCCCGTGCCATATTTCTGTTGCCATGGCTGCAGGAGGTGGCTATGGCGTTGGCGTGGTTGCCGAGCTCACGCCCGAGGCCGCCACCGCCACCGCTGGCTGAAGTGCCCCACCTCAAAGCAAATCCGGCCGCTGCCCTCATGCCAAGCCCAGCCTCCCCCAGCCGTCGCCGCCCCTATTCCCAACCTCGCGTCCGGGCGCCTTTCTCATGCCGAGCCCTGCCTCCTTCAGCCGGCCGCCACCACCATTCCCATCCATGGAGAGAGCAGAGAGGGAGGGGAGAGGATATTGGAGAAAGGGAGAGAGAGGGGAGAGAGGAGAGGAAGGAGAGAGAAGAAAGGGAATGACATGTGGGCCCTATTATTATTATTTTTTTGTTGACTAGATTGTCACGTTGACGTCATGTGTGCAAGCTCTTGGTCAAACCCGTTCAAAACAGTTCTAGGAGGGTAATTCGTCCGGTTTAGAAAGTATAGGGTTAAAAATATCTGGCATTTGAGTTCAGGGGTAGTTCAATCAACCTCGATAGTTCAAGGGGATAATTCGTATTTTTTTCTTATAAGAACCAACCTATGACTTAAAGAACATAGAATATTGACGTCAGTTTCTTTAATCGGTATCAATAATTGGTTATAAGTGTTGATTTTTATTTATAGACCCGTAAAAGGACAAGAGAAGTTTTATATTTACCGGTTTTTTACCGGCCTCTAGGGTTTTGTAGTAGTGATATCAGTCGTGATCATGAAGCTGAAACATCTTGCAGACTAGAGATAAGATATGCATGAACTCTGCCAATTAAGAACCGTTGCGTAACAGTTCACGCGCATGCTGCAGCGCGCACAGTCTCTTGAATCTTCGTGGCGATGCCCTTGACGCTAACGTCGAGGATGCGGACGAGGCCCTCCTTGTTCATACCTTTCACGGGTTCGCAGTCGTACGCCCAGGAAATCTTGCACGCTCCCTCTTTGCCGTCGCCGTCGATCTCCAAGAGCCGGAGCGTCGCGACGTAGCGGCCGAACCCCATGTTGTTATCCAGCACGATGTACCGGATGCGCCTCGCGGTGTCGTCCAGCTCCAGAAGCTCCTCCCGCGCCCACAGCGCCACCTCACCGGTGGCGCCGAACGTCGTCAGGTAGCGGACGCAACCAGGGAGGCCGTCCTCGCCGGCCACGCGCTCGCACGTGTCTATCCCCGGCATGTAGCGGTGGATGGAGCAGAAGCTTGCCAGGTGCGGCCATGCCGCGGCGGCTGGTGTTGCCACAAGCGTCGCCTCCACCTCGCCTCGCCACTGGTCGGCAACCCCTCTCGCTTGTTCCATTTCAATTACTACTACCGTACCCGTGTTCGGTGATCGATCTATCCGCTTATTGACAAGCCAAGCTGGTGGCTACTGGCCTGGCTAAGCTGGTGCTATATACTGATGCAGTGATGCGGTAGCGCTGCAGGAATATGGAACTTTTGAGCAAAGAATCTTGCGAGCGAAGCTATTAATCATTAACCGGTCTTGATGTTATCGAGAAAGACTATTAGTACAAAATATGTGGAGCATTATTTTCTTTCGGGCAACGACAAAGCATCTGTAAGCCCGCTTGATTCCTTCGTCTCATCTACAATATAGGTTTGTTCCAATGCTTCTGCGAGCTGCTCCCCAGATGCTTTAATTCTTTTAAGTTAAACTTTTTAATTCGGTTCAATTTATAAAAAACCATAGCAATATAAGAAACATATGTTTCATATTTTGTTTCGTAGAAGTTTGAATCAAAATATATTTAATATTTGATTTAGTGGAATTAATTTGATGTTGCAGAAATTATTATATTTTTTATAAAATTAATTAAATTATAAAAAATTAAGTAAGGATTACAATATGAAACGGAGAAAGTAGTAAGCACTGACTCAAAGTCAGTCAATATATATATTTAAACAGAGAAGTAAATTCGTTTGATATAGAGATTATAATTCACAAAACGATAAATTTTATACACAATACTAGAGGACTTGTATTGTCTTTGTATTGTCTGCTGGAATTAATATACTCTTAAAAAGTTAAAATTTGCATTTGTTTCTAGAAGACAGTAAAATATCGTATCCATCTGGTTGAGAAAAAGAAGCAATAAAAATATCTATTTTACTCAATTCCGTTTTCTCACTCCTACCAAAGAACAAGCACAATGCTGAAATTGCTATGTTCGTTAGGTAAAATAGCGCTCCACCACAATCAGCACATGAACACCTTATTTCCTTTCTCTGCTGCTTGACGGCTTGAATAAAATTAGAAACTTCTCTAATATAAGACGGATGCGATCTTGACGTATTGTGTCCATTACATGTCCATAGATCTACAAAGTAACTGTTATTTAAAAGTATACCTTCCTAGTACAAATTTTATAAGTATATGCGGAAATAGTTACTTCTCATATTTGATTAGTCAAATATGTTTTTAATTAAATAATAACATCCTACCAATAATTATAATTAGTTAGAAATAATGATCTAATCATTAAAAAATATCATTATTTACTATGAATAATAATATATTCCCATCAAGAATTGATCAGTTTTGGAGAGGCCATCAATAGATCAAGACAAGATATATTGGCCAACTTTTCAGATCTACACTAGATCTAGTGAAATAGCCATGTGAATCTTCATATATTGAAAGCTTAGCCATAAATTTTGAACCGTAAGCTCCAAATTTTATAGAAAAGAACTTCATGTGACCTAACTACCATATGCCAATGAAACACTTGCTAAAAAGGCAACAGATTGGATGGATAACGTGAAAATAACACTAGAGAAATAGGATGTTTTTACCTTACAAAGCTACCTCCACCAAGAAAGTTAAGAGCAAATCCCCCCCCCCTATTTTGGGATCTGGTCAGCCGCTACAGGGAAACAGGGCTGCTCAATAGCATCACTCTCCTCCCTCTCCGTGTATGTGTATGGTTGTCACGAGTTTAAATAACGTGTTTTTTCACATGTGAACGCTTAAAAAGGTTTGTCTGTGAAAAATGTGCCATTTTCAGGACGACCTCCTACAAATAAGAAGAGAAGAATTTACATAGGCGGGTAGCATAGTAGCTCCCACCTAGGTTAGGCTCGTAAAGATAACACAAGTATGACTCGATAGGAAACTCGTATTTATCAGCTATATCTGACTTGTCTTGGCTTTAGTTTACTTTTTTCAGTGTAATAGATATGGTATACCTTTTATACATGTACTTACCATCACCGAAAATACCAAATAAATATATAAAAAGATATGCTCAAATATGAATAAATATATAGGCAAAGAAGAAAGCATGTCATAATAAGGAAGGACTTTATAGTCCGACCTGAGGACGACAAGGCTTTACCTGATCATATGATATTTGGGATCTCTGAGTTGAGTTTTTGCATTATATTTCGGTATAAAAACCTTCTAGGAAGTGAGGGCATTGAATCACAAGCCATATATACAATTCACCCCACTAGTCCTCGATATCCGCACTCTACCTATACTACTACCTTCACTCCACAATAGCTGTTCTAGGTTATGTATCATAAATTAAGATTTGAGAAGAAAATACTAGAGTGCCCCTTATTTGAATGGGAGCAGGATGATGACTAGCGTAAAATAAGGAGGAATTTAAATAGAAGGTGATTGATAGGACATGTAGTACTTCAAAGTGATAACTATTTTAGAACATAATTTGAATCCTAGGAAAACAACTATTTTGAGACGGATAAAGTATCCTTAGAGCAAGTTTAATACTAGAGCCAACATGTATAATACATTGGTCATAAGTCTATATATACTTTTTTCCTCCTCTCTATTTCTCTAACATATGTAATTAATGCATTTATTTTGAAGCATATATAAAGTTAGCTTTTGTACGAGAACCAATACTTCTCTTTTCTCTTGACATCTCTTCTTCGCATGTGTTTGTAACATGCTTATAACCTGCTATTACACTTGACCTTGGTTTACATCACCCCACCGTGTATTAATGAGGGTATTTTAGGCCTTTCACCTTAATCTTTGATTTCTCTAGAACCATCCTAGTTACTTAGCTACTTCATCTATTTTAAAAAATATAGTAATGTAGTATTGGATTGGACATATTACATTGTTATATTTTATGATGAAGAGATATCAAAGTTTAGTGAAACAGCTAACCCTAAAAATTGCATGAAAAAGTTTACTATTGGTTATTATATTCTAGGATCGATATAATTTTATCGTAGGTAATCGTATTTTGGGACGTATAGTATTTGTTATTGCCATCCAGGCCGTTCTGTTCTCTAAGATCTGACAACGATGAAATCATGCAAGATACACGTGAGGACAAAAATAAACCAAACGGCATCTCGCCTGCTCCACCATTAGCATCTACTAGTAAGAAATCAAAGCATCTGGCAGCTACCCTCAGACATTTGTCAAGCTGAAATAATTTTTTTTGAAACTCAAGCTGAAATAATTGGCTACACGTAAAATTTTAGTTTGGCTGTTTCAGCACATCAACTCATTAAGGGCAAACTAATCCAGCCAAAACGATGCTACTCAATGAAGGGCAAGGATTTTCTATACCGTGTCGTGTGGCATCGTTGTTATTTATATGTGACTTAAATAATTATAAAAAAATTAAAAAAGTTGGAAACATCAATTGAAGTGATATAAGTCTATAGATAAATACACAAGACTAAATTTGATTTATAACTAGAGAAACAAAAATAATAAAATTAGGCAGTGTATCTATGAATAGCAAATAAAATTTGTTATTTTTTCTTCGTGAGTAGATCAAATTTAGACTTATGATATATAGGGTCTTATATTATCATATTTTATATTGTCAAAATGTATAAATTTTTTATATAACTATTTAAACCGTTCGTAGGCATACACTTAGGTTAGGTGTCATGACACCTTAGGTATAAAAAATACTTCCCAACGAGTCAATGATGCCTCTTCATCTACTCCTTGGACCATTCCGCGCGCAAGACTACCTAACCAGCAAAGCTTGACACACAGTACATTAGCTTTGCCCGTGGCAAAGAGGAAGGCAGCTTAGGCAGGGTGCCAGGGTGAGATGGGCATCGACACGATGCTGGGAGCGGAGTACGCGGTCACCTTGGTGGCCATGGCTATGGGTCTCCTCGTGGTGGCCTACTTGTACGAACCATACTGGAAGGTGCGACACGTGCCGGGCCCCACGCCGCTGCCGCTCATCGGCCACCTCCACCTGCTCGCCATGCACGGGCCGGACGTGTTCTCTGTTCTCGCGAGGGAGCATGGCCCTGTCTTCAGGTGATTCCGTGATTGCCGCCTCTGTTTGCTGCTCTCCGATCTATCTTGCATGTAGAGCTATAGCTGAGCATGAATACTACCAGGGTACACCCAGTAACACGAGGAATTTGCTTGCAGATTTCACATGGGAAGGCAACCACTGGTCGTTGTGGCGGATGCGGAGTTGTGCAAGGAAGCGGGCGTGAAGAAATTCAAGAGCATTCCAAATCGAAGCCTGCCGTCTCCCATTGCCAATTCTCCTATCCATCAGAAAGGGCTGTTCTTCACAAGGTGGGTAGCATCTAGCAGAAGACTTGGCTGGATTTCCATTATTAAAAAAATCAAGCAACAAACTATTTTCCATACGAATTCCATGGGGAACTGTACCGGTACATCATCATGGCTGCACTACACTGCAGGGGTTCGAAGTGGACGTCGATGCGAAACATGATCATCTCCATCTACCAGCCGTCGCACCTCGCCAGCCTGATCCCCACCATGGAGTCGTGCATTCAGCGCGCGACCAAGAACCTCGACGGCCAGAAGGAGATCACCTTCTCCGATCTCTCTCTCAGCCTCGCCACCGACGTCATCGGCCAGGCGGCGTTCGGCACGGACTTCGGCCTGTCAAAGGTGCTAGCTGTCACACGTGATGACGGCAACATAGACAAGATCGCCGCTGATACCGGCGTGGAGATCGAGACATCATCGGAGTTCATCAAGATGCACATGCACGCGACCACATCGCTCAAGATGGACCTGTCCGGGTCGCTCTCCATACTCGTCGGTATGCTCCTACCGTTCCTCCAAGAGCCGTTCCGGCAAGTGCTCAAGAGGATTCCCGGCATGGGGGACTACAAGATCGACCGGGTCAACCGCGCGCTCAGGGCACAGATGGACAGAATCGTCGCCGAGCGAGACGCGGCAATGGAGCACGGTCTTGCGGCGTCGCAGAAGCGCAAGGACTTCCTGTCCGTCGTGCTGACGGCGAGGGAGTCTAACAAGTCATCGAGGGAGCTGCTCACGCCGGACTACATCAGCGCGCTCACTTACGAGCACCTCCTCGCCGGGTCGACCACGACGGCGTTCACCCTCTCCACGGTGCTCTACCTCGTCGCCAAGCACCCGGAGGTGGAGGAGAAGCTGCTCAGGGAGATTGACGGGTTCGGCCCCCGCGACCGCGTGCCGATGGCCGACGATCTGCAGACCAAGTTCCCGTACCTTGATCAGGTACGCGTACATATATTTTCTACGTGTTCATGGGTTCGTGAGACCAGAATTTTTGTTTGTTTTTTTCTGAGCACTGCACTTTTTCACCTGGTAATGAATGCAGGTTGTGAAGGAATCGATGAGATTCTACATGGTGTCGCCATTGGTAGCCAGGGAAACACATGAACAAGTCGAAATTGGAGGATACGCCCTCCCAAAGGTACTAGATCCAACGATCCATATATAAGCTAGTCCATCAAGGACATGTAGGAATAGGACGTGACAGCCTTTGGTTCCATGTTTCCCCTGATGGATTACAATTCATTTGTATTTTTTCAGGGAACGTGGGTGTGGCTGGCACCAGGAGTGCTAGCGAAGGATCCCAAGAACTTCCCGGAGCCAGATGTATTCCGGCCGGAACGGTTCGACCCTAGCGGCGAGGAGGAGAGGAGGAGGCACCCGTACGCGTTCATCCCGTTCGGGATAGGACCAAGGGTGTGCATCGGCCAGAAGTTCTCCATCCAGGAGATCAAACTGTCAGTGATCCACCTCTACCGCCATTACGTGTTCCGGCACTCACCTAGCATGGAGTCCCCTCTCGAGTTCCAGTTCGCGATCGTCTGCGACTTCAAGTACGGCGTCAAGCTTCAGGTCATCAAGAGGCACAATGCGTAGGCACATCTGTTCTAAAATATATACTTAAATTTACGACGAGAGTATCAAACTGTTCGCTCGGATGTGCCACCATTCATGTCACCGTGCTGTCGATCCGTGCATGTGTACCCCGCCACCGCGGGCTCGAATTGTTCCACCAGTCCGAAGCCCAACACAGGCACACAGCCAGCTACGTTTAATGGGGAATAAGTCCACCATACATTTCTTGTCTTTCTGACGAGTTTAAATCGTATTTATGAACCGTAATATCGTAAATCTCGACCCACGTTGTAAAACCTGGTTAAATTAGGTCTCATGACAGTATGGATGACGGGTTTCACTGACGTCACAAGTTAATTGCACTCAACCCGGATGAGACAACGTGGGATCCACATGAGCCACACATGTTGGACTTCTGTCTTCTTCATCTAACCTCCTCCTCTCCTCTCTTTTCAAATCTCTCCACCTCTCATCTTGGCAGCGGCCGGTGAGGAATGAGCAAGCGGAGGCCACGACCAGCTCGGGAGAGGGTAGGTGGAGGCTGAGGCGTCCCTCCCCCACGAGCTCGAGCTTGAGATACGCAGCTACCGTACGTAGGTGGAGAGAGAGGAGCGACGACCATGTTAGGTTCAGAACAAGGCAGTAATCGTGGCGGCAACGATGATGAGCTTCTCAAACCAGCACGCCCGCTTCAGCATCACGACCATGGCTTCCCCGGTGAAGCGCGAGCAGCTGCCCCAGCACACACCCCACTTACTCGTCGCGGATCCCAGCTCTCGTAGCGCCTCGTCCGCATGCCACGACACAAAGCGATAACTGAGCCATGAGGAAGACGCGGTGGCGTCTTCCCCCACCTCAATGGATCTCGACGACGGCGGCCATGAGGAAGGCTTAGTGGCCAAGCCACCCAGACAGGGGGCCGAAACATCACTCACCGATCCGATCGAGCCGGAGGACGAGGCCATCCGAAGCCTCCCAATCACCACAGCCCATGGTGAAACCATGAAGTCCCCGATCGTTCCACTCCTACTACCACGATCTGGACAACGGCTCTCGCTTCGGCGTTCACCGGTTCATCGGCACCATCGGAGTCGGCGACGGCTGCAAGTGAGGATAGCGTTCGCCATATTCCGGTTGCAGCGACCCCTCTCCACACCAACGACAGCTCCCCAAGCTCCACCCCTAACGGCGATCGCCCTCTCGCTTCATCCCTTATCCACCACGCCTGTCTCCTCCTCCGACCTCCCATGTGGGGATCGCTGGTGAGGATATGAGCCGCCATCGTCGCCATCTTGCTCCTCTCCCGCCATCCACCGGCTATCTCCTCGCCGGTGAGCTCTTGGGAAAGAGAAGGGAGAGGTGGCGGGATGAGAACGAAGGGGTAGGCGGGAGAGAGGTGCAAGCTCACGTAAGTGGGGCTTATATGTTTTTTATTTTCTTTTTTTCTTACTAGTATGACATGTCAGTGAAACCAGCCCTCAATACTGCTATGGGACCTAATTTAACCCGATTTTATAAGTTAGGAATTAAGATTTCTGATATTAGTGATACAATTTACACTCAACGAAAAGATGAGGAATGTAAATGGACCTATTCCTTAATGGGGCCTCACGTCCAAAAACTTTAAGGCCTCTTTAAGCCCATCTCATCCCATGATGGCCGAAAGGTTAGGATGCCCTTGTTTGCTCTTGCCAGCTCATTACAAGGCCTCTTGGTCAGTTGTTTTCACATTTGTGAACATTGATTTTGAAGGGAAAGTATAAGGCGTTCAAAAAAATTGCGAGAAAAAATGGTTTTTTACGAAATAAAAAAATGGCAAAACATTATTAGCGTTTGTATGTATGTAGCTATAAACCACAAAATCAGTAGTATTGCTGGATACTGAATTGCTGATGATAGAGGAGAGTAGCGGATGATTTATGGCATTTCAACACACTTGTTAATCCACTTTCCATTAATTTCTCTCCATCTTGCCAGTTAAGTACACATGGAATTTGTTAATATCAGTTACTCAATATAACAACTAATCACCACATCACCACATATTAGAATTCAGAAACAGGGGGTTAAACTATAAACTGGCACAAATCGCTCTGGTCAGTCGTCACAGCTTTGTGGTTTGTGTCACAACCTGGCGAGGACGACCCCAATCTGGACGCTCTTCACCTCCTCCCTCTCCATGGACGCGGTGACGAGCTCGGTGTACTTGGCGAAGAGCGCGTCGACGATCTCCGGGCCGAAGTGGTGGCTGAGCATGGACTCCTGGATGGCTCTGATCGCCATCGACACCGTCCTGCCGTCCCTCCTCGCGTCGCCGCTGCTGCTCAGGTTGATCTCGTACGTCTGCACGTAGTCCATCCTGAACGATCCCTCCCGCCGCACCTCCTCCTCGATCTCCCCTATCGACGGCGCGTAGAACGGCACGTTGTACGCGTCCACCTTGTCCTCCTGGACCAGCCCCTGCACTCACCCATTGCATTGCCGTCAGGTTCAGATGATCAGATTCAGATTTCTGAACAATGATGAGTATCAGCTCACCTGTGCGACCAGAGAGGCGAATGACTCGGAGAGGAGCTCCCAGAGGAAGGTCGTCCTCCTGTCGATGTAGCCGTCGGCCTGCCTGCCGAGCATGGCGAGTACCATCCGGCCACCGGAGAAGACCTCCGGCGCGCGCGACTTGAGGAACAGGCTGAAGTCTCTCTGAAACTGCCTCAGGTAGGCCACTGGCACGGCCAGAGGGCTCGTGCTTGATATGTACATCTTTCCCTTGTTGATCGGCCTGTTCATCTCGTCAAAAAGCCCAGAAGGGACCTGAAATGTATACACAGTTAATTAACCCATTAATACACAGATTAATCGCTTGATCAGATGAGAGGCCAATGCATTGATTACTTCGTCGGTACAGGAGCAAACAACGCAACAGTGTCGGAGGAGTTAACTACCTTTGAGAGCCAGTGCAGGCTGGAGCAGGAGCAGACGAAGTGAACGCTCTTGGCGGGGAAGAGCCTGCCGTAGAAGGAGCCCGGGACGCCGGAGAGGAACACCATGGGGCGGCCCCAGTCGTCGGACTTGGCGGCGGCCTTGAGCCGGTCGGTGAACTCCGGCAGGCTGAAGAAGATGGTGTTGAAGTCGTTGGTCGGGAGGTCGTTGAGGAGCACCGAGAACTCCGGCGGCGGCCGCGACGACCGGCAGCAGATGCGGCCGATGCTCCCGATGATGTCCTCCGCCAGGCACAGAGCGTTCGGGCCCGACGAGCACCCGAGGTCGGCGACGGCGAACCTCTCCGGCATCTGCGACAGGTACACGTCCGCCGCCGAGTTGGTGATGAGGCTCTTCAGCGTGTCCATGCCCCTCCTCTGCAAGAACGACTCACAGTCAGAACTCGGAAATGCATGTACTGATCGAAAAGAATCAATGGCTATGAGCGGCAAGGAAGCAAGCTGCTCGCCTGGAGCGACGAGTTCTGCGCGTAGCTGGTCTCGCCGAGGCCTTCCTTCATGTGGAGGATGGTCTCCACGTTCATGAACGGCAGCTTGTCGGAGCAGCGGAGCAACGACGACGCCATTGCCTCCAAGAATTCAGTCCCTGTGATCACGCAATGCAGCGCGTACATGTTCAGGACTCTGCTTTTGTACACAGTTTTGGCACAACACATATAAAAACAATACAGTATCTACCTAGACCACTCGTACATAGAACTATAGAACGTATCCAGGCTACTGACGGGCAGTTGCTAGTTGCTACACGCGATGTGCAAAAGGGATTCTTCAGAATAATGTGATAGTAATTTGGGCATCTAAGTTTAGGCCGCTTTATGCAAACAAGGCGCGATATGTCCAACTCGGATCTCCTTTTTGGCTTAGTTTGGTGTGACCGACCGGGCAATCGGGTTTCAGATAAAGTACAATTCTGTCAGTCTCTTCAAGGACATATGGGCTCGGATCCGATATTATCATATCACGTACGGCGAAAGATTTGACTCCCGGAGAGGGAAAAAAACAACGTGAAAGTGCGACAGCGCTACAGGAGATAAAAGGTGGTGTAAAACCATTGCTCCAAAATTTTCCTTCCCACCCCAAAAAAAATGAAGGAAAAAATAATCCGTGTCATGTCCCCTTGCTAATAACTAGTGGTTGAAGGCCTGAAACTTTTAGTCATGCATGCAACACTTATTGTGCTTAATCAATGGCCTGACTAGACTACTATGGCTCCTAAACACAATTTGCAAGTTGCAAACGATCTGCTTCACACTTCAGAGAGCATGGAAAATCCATTTTTGAACACACAAAACAGATGCAGTAAGATTTTCACAAGTGAAAAACGGAAGGTTCCTGATGCAACGGGTGCAATTGGAAATGAGTAGGCAACACAACAAAGGCTGCTGCTTGGCCTAACTAAACAGACGCTTAAGCTAGCAGTGATCATCCTCTTGATTCTTGAAGTAGCTAGTGGTGCCCTAGTTACTACAACAAGTGATGGCGAAGAAGACAATGCCATTCGCATATTAGTATACGAACTGCCATTTCGGAGGCGAAATTAACTAGCCATTTGAGGGAAAATACATACCTAGGGGTTTCAGACAGGATATCTGCCGGCCGGCCTCCCCACCCAAGCGGCCACTAGTTAGCTAGCAGAGAAGCTTGGCCCTCTGCCTTGGCATCTGCAGGTGCGCTCTCCTCGGGGTTATTTATAGTCGGGCCAACGGAATCAGAATCGCTGGCCCTTGTGGCTCCAGCCATTGGCAAGCGTCTTCTCCCAACTTGCACGAACTGTGCACGCACGCATAAGAGGAACATGGCTAGGTCAGGCAGAGAGAAATAAATATCAGCTGTCTCGCACTGCCTATATGTCCGTATGAGCATATGATGATTTACTAGTAAGATACTGTCATCGTTATTATCATATTATGATACGATACGTGCATATGGAATGGACGGGTGGGTGCGATACGCTGCACGCAGCTGGCATCCCGGCGCATCCATTAGTCTCGTGTGCCCTTTTTTTACCTTTTGTTTTTGTGGGAATACGGGGTGGCGTATCGCGGCCGGACAGGTAGAAATCGGAGGACCATAAGCTTAAGGTGGAGCCGCGTGCGCGCGCGCGGGGTAGTGGAACGAACTTTTCTCTCGGCTTTTTTCCTCCCGTTCTCCGTGCTGAATCCGGGAATCCCCCAGCGCAGCGGCGGAGGGGAGAGGGGGGAAGAGGAGGGCGGGGTCCGTGGTCCCTGCCTCCGGTCGTACCCCGCGCGGTGGCCTGTGCTTTTCTCTGCTTTGCCTTTTCCTCCCCTGCAAATCGGCTGGTCACACGAGAGCGGAGCACCCAAACCACACGAGTGTGCCGCTGTGCGAGTGCAGTGGCATGCAGGCAGCTGTCAAGTTGCGTGACTACTGACGTCTCAGTTCATGCACTCCAAGTGAAGTGACTGCTGTTGCGGACTGTCTACGAGGCCTAGGGCATGCACGGTGCGATGACCAAGTGACAGTGGCGAACATAGAATTTTCAGGATGGTAAGACTTATATAGAAAAAAATACTGTGACACCGGAAGCTAAAAATAGAAAATTAATAGAGAAGAGAAAGAATATTAGTGACATCGCTATTCGGCTACGAGAAATATTAGTGAAATCAGTTGAGAAAAAGAAATAATAGAGAAGAGAAAGGTGGAAATCATTTGAGAAAAAAACTCAAGACACCTGCTTGAGAAATGCATGGACTAACCAATGAAACAACCCCATTTTGATGCCCTGTGCTATATTGCACAAAGCACAAAATATTTTGGGTATTCGTTCGAATACCATGAAGGTTGCAGTGTTCACCCTGTCTAGTGAGAGCCCCTAGCCCTCCATGTCGGCATCGCAACGTCACCTTGAACGAAATCAAGCCTCGTAATATCACTTATATCCTGCAAAGGACACACGCCCTTGTCAATGCAAGAGCACTCTAGGACATTGGTTGACGTTGTAACCCCACGTGCGGTCCCCTACCCTGAACCACCCTCATATAGAACTCGAACAGGAGCGTGGCAGCAGTGGCGAGATCTGGAGAAGGGAAGGGAGCACGGCGATGGTTGGGAGGGGTGTACCAGGAAGACGCCAATGACAACCTTGAGCTCGCCATCCCAACCTATATCCCTACCTCGATTCGCGTAACCGGGAACTTGTCGTCGGTAGCGGCCACCCTGATCTACACTGATCGATCCACTTATCATCTCAATCTTCTCATCTGGCCTACTCGAGCCTGCCTTGATCTGCTCGGGCCCCGTTGGCATCTTGATCTAGTCATCGCTGCCCTGCTCTGCCCCGACGCTGCTTAAAGATGATGGTTGGCAACACCGAATTGAGGTTTCGTCGCCAAACCTTTGTTGTTCTGTACATTTGCGAACTAGTCCCTCTGTTTGTAGATACTACCATAAGGATTTCTAGATCGTTTAACAAAAATTAAGGATATGGTGATTTTATCATCCTTAAAAAAATACCGAGAGGTATCATATTTTCTAGTGTAAAAATTAATCTCTATGTATTAAGTATCTCGAGGTACCAAAAATTTTAGTATAAAATTTTAGTATCTTGAGGTTTTTTCTCAAGAACAGTAAATTTTCTCTTAAGGATAAGAGAAAATATTCTCTTTTAGTCATCTTATTTGTTAAATTTTGATTTTTTTGAATTGCTTGAAATATCCTCTTAAATATCTGATTGGCTGACAATGTTATACATTGTGTATAACATTTGAATTATAAAAAATGTTTTTTCTAGAAACGGAGGGAGTAGAAGCCTAAAACCATCTGATTGTGGTTTGTCCTTCCATTTTGTTGTTTGAGCCATGGAGGATGGGGACAGATGATGTGAGTTGGCCGTTTTTCTTGCAGTGAATACTGTTCCAAGCAAAAGCTGATGTCATATTTCTGTTCATGTGGTAGTCTTATGGTTATGGATTGCCTTTCTGAATTGCTGCACTTTTTTTACAATGAGTTTAAGTGACTAAGTGAGACTGCTTGCGAGTATTTTGTGTAGGATCAAAACAGAGTAAACAAACATACTAGAGGAGGGTGAATGGTAACAAAAAACCAAAACCAAAATATCTTTTACGGAATTAAAAGATTACCTTTCATCAATGAAACCAATCTAGAGAAAAAAAATCAAACCGTAGCTATTGAAATCACCGTCGGTCACACCGCTATATACTGACCGGTCAGACCGTCCCTCCTGGCCGGTCAGACCGCCGACACAACCCCGGTTGGACCGCTGCCGTAACCCACCGGTCAGACTGCTCGCACACCTGCGGTCAGACCGTCGAGACCTAGAAAACACCGGTAGATGAACTCTCGAAGAAGTAGATCAAACTATTTAAACTTTATTGCATCTAAAAGTTTTACAAAGTGCAACAACAACACTCCTCACCAAAATCTCGAACTAAACTCGAAACCCTAACTTTCTCTGAACTTTCTCTCTTGCAAAATCAATATCTAGGAGGCACACCCTCCCTCTCTATTTATACATGAAGTAACCCATGTATTCTACACGAATTAGGACTCCTAATCCACATAGGAAACCTTCTCTTGCCAGCTACAAACTCATCTCTTTCCTTATCTCAATCAATCTTTCCGAATCTGGACTCCTTTCCAAATTCGACTCCTATTTCCATACGCATACGATCCCTCTCATATACCATATGAATTCTCCATCTTTCACGTGCATTATCCTCTAGCTTTTGTATCCTGCATGATCTATTGATCTCTGGACGTCCACTTCTCCCAAGTCGACTCCGATCCATCACCGGCAACACTATCCCGAGGCCTCAAGCGATACTTACACATATACGACAAAGAAACCATATTCCGAGCACAAGTTTATCCAAACTTGACTCACATTAGCATATCAACAGTAACCATACGCATAGGAACCATCTAGAAGTCAAATCCATAAAGAAACAATCCGAAACCAAAAAGATAAACGAATCCGAAACCGAGTCGAAGTCGGCCGGTCAGACCGTGTGCATACCTCCGGTCTGACCGGTCAAGCCTGGCCAATCTGACCGGTCGCACTGCCGGTCTGACCATCCGATCAGAAACGTGCACAACTTCACAAATCCAAACATCATCACCATAAACCAATATTTCACATATTAAATATCGCAAATCATCACCAATGTTTCATCACACAAAATACAAATCAAACACATTTGATTCTACAATCTCCCCCTTGAAGAAACCATTGGCAAACCCAACAAAATAAATTGATTTGTGATGTTTTATGAAGCAACCCAAAAAGCAATGCTAATGCCAGAAAATTTCTAGAAAAATTTCAAAGAAAAATTTCTCACTTTTGAAAAGAAAGAAAATTCTTTGAGTATGAAAATGATGCACAATCTTGATGCACAAATTTTGTTTCCTTGTTCTCCCCCTTTTGACAATGAGTTCATCAATGTATCGGTAGCATGGAAGAGCTTTGCATTATATCAAAAGTAACTCAAGTACATGTTTTGCAATGACAAGGTAGAAAAAGTGACTAGCTAATTAACAAGCATGCACTAGAGTAAAAACATGAACCTAAAACATTACAATTAAGATCAATTCAACATTAAGAATTCATGATTTCAACAATTTAAAATGCAACATATTCACAAGTGCAAAGTCTGAAGGAAAAACCCAAATATATATACCTATGACATTGATACTCTTTCTTAAATTAATTCCTTCTCCAAAAATATCTAAGAGAACTTTTAGCTCTTTATTTTTGAACCCTTTTTTATACTTTTCTCTCAATTATTGCGGGTACGTCCTTGTCATCAAGACTGTTTCCAAGGATTCGACACCTTATTTTTATCTCACTGCGAATACGTCCTTGTCATCAAGACTGTTTCCAAGGATTCGATATTTATTTTTTTCTCTCATATAAATAAGCATTTGTGTACTCTTGCGGCGATTGGAACAAAAGGATTAATATAAAAAATAACAACTCATAAAGCATATATAAAAGCATTAATCATTCAAACTAAGCACTTGCTTCAATATTGCATATTTCATTAATTCAAGTAAAAGAATTATGTGTCATGTATCATATCACTTAAAAGCAATATCAAAAACTCATATAATTACTAAAATACACACAAGCTAATATAATAATTAAATTATCTAACAAACATTGCTAGCAAGCACTAGAATATACTAAAGATATAAAACACAGCTCTTCCACCTTTTATTTTTTTTCTTTTTCCTTTTTTTGTTTTTTATCACACCAAGCATGAATTAAAAAACATGAATACAAAAGAAAAGCAAAAGAAGAAAGAAAATATTCATACAACAAAGAGCCAACAACTCTTCCCCTCAATTAATGCCCAAAGGATGAATAACACTCAATTCTCCCTAAGAAAAGCAAAGCGAGAAGAATCCAACGAGTTGGTGAAAATATATGTGCGTTGTAACTTTGTATCCACAAATTTCAATTCAATATCTCCCTTTTCAACATGATCTCTCAAAAAGTGAAAGCGAATGTCAATGTGCTTAGTACGTGATCTCAAAGTTGAAATAAACCAAAGAACCTGAGAACAACAACTAGCAGCAGCAACATATTCAGACTCAGCAGTTGATTGAGCAACATTTGATTGTTTGTGAGAAGACCATGCAATCAAAGAAGTACCAAGAAAAGACATGTACCACTAGTACTCTTTCTATCAATTCTACAACCTCTAAAATCCGCATCCGAATAATCACTCAAGCATATAGAAGAACAGGTAGAATACCAAATTCCAAATTCAAGAGTATGTTTCAAATACATCATGATGTGTTTCACAACTTGACGATGCGAAACCCTTGGAGAAGCTTGAAATCGAGCACACAAACACACAACAAATTGTATATCTGGCCTCGAAGTAGTGAGGTAGAGCAATGAACCAATCATGCTCCTGTATTCCTTTTGATTCATAGCTTCACCATCATCATCGGGATCCAAAATAGTAGTAGTTCCTATCGGCGTAGTCAACGGCTTGCAGTCGTCCATTTTGAAGTGTCGTAGAAGATCCTTGGTATACTTTGTTTAATGAACAAACATACCTTGAGGTGTTTGCTTAATTTGCAATCCCAAAAAGTAAGTCAATTCACCCACCATGTTCATCTCAAATTCCCTGCATATAGTCTCAGCAAACTCCACAACCAAAGCGTGAGATGAACAATTAAAGATGATATCATCCACATAAATCTAAACAAACAGTTGATCATCACCATGCTAAAGAACAAAGAGAGTTTTATCAATTTTTCCCATTGTAAATCCTTTTACGAGTAAAAAGTTTTTTAGTCTATCATACCATGCTCTAGGTGCTTGTTTCAAACCATACAAAGCTTTTGACAAACGAAAAACATGGTTGGAAAAATCAGGATGTTCAAAACCTGATGGTTGTTTTACATAAACTTCCTCCTATATGTAACCATTAAGAAAATCACTTTTAACATCCATTTGAAACAATTTAAAACCTTTTGAAGTAGCAAAAGCCAACAAAAGTCTAATTGCCTCAATCCTAGCAACAGGAGCAAACGTTTCATCATAATCCAACCCTTCCATTTGAGTAAAACCCTGTGTAACAAGTCTAGCTTTGTTTCTAACAATTAAACCATCCTCATTCTGTTTATTTTTGAAAACCCATTTAGTTCCAATAATATTATGACCAATAGGAGGTTCAACTAAAAACCAGACTTTGTTTCTTTCAAAATTCTCAAGTTCTTCATGCATGGCGTTAATCCACGATTCATCAGTTAGTGCATGAGTAACATCTTTGGGTTCAAAATTAGCAATAAAAGCAGAATTTGCATGGAAATCACGAGTTGTTACCTTTGACCTTGTAGTACGTTCACTCAAGTTACCTACCATCTGTTCCCAAGGATGTGGCCGTTGAATATGAAGTGGAACACTCACATCTGAAGTTTGTTCATTTTCTGTAGCTTATTCCGATTAAGTTGAAGCTTCTGGATGTCCATTAGAATCATTACCCGAAGCTTCCGAAGAACCACCCGGCCGGTCTGACCGCACCTCTGCCTGCGGTCTGACCGCCGTTGTGCCACCGGTTTGACCGGTGCCATGCCCGGTCTGACCGACCGATGCGTCCTCGTCGTCCTCGTCATCGCTTTCCACAAAAATATCCTCCCCTGAACCTGTGATAGAGTACCTAAAATTTTGGGTCTAGTACTTGGACTAGCCTCATCAAAAGTGACTTCACAAGTCTTAACAATTTTATTAGTCTTCAAAACAAGTACACGGTAACCTCGTGAATGCGCAAAATATCCCAACATGAGTCCATCAAGAGAATGAGATTCAAATTTGTCCAAATTTCCAGATTTCAGCACAAAACATTTACATCCAAAAACACGCAAGTTAGAAATCTTCGGTGAGTGTCCAAAGCAAAGCTCATAAGTAGTTTTTCCAAGTTTAGATCTCAAGAAAACACGATTGGAAATATAACAAGCAGTGTTGATAGCTTCAGCCCAAAATTTTCTAGGAGTAGAATATTCATCAAGCATAGTCCTAGCCATTTCAACCAAAGAACGATTTTTTCTTTCAACAACACTGTTTTGTTGAGGAACCCGAGGAGACGAAAATTGATGTTCAAGACCTTTTTCATCACAAAACCTTTCAAAAGAAGTGTTTTTAAACTCACCACCATTATCACTTCGAATAATTCTCAAAGATTTTGAAAACTCAAGAGCCAAACAAAGATACAAACTTTTAAAGTGTTCGAAAGCTTCATCCTTAGTTGCCATAAAATAAACCCAAGAATATCGAGAAAAATCGTCAACAATAACCAACACATACCACTTTCCTCCAACGGATTGCACTCTAGCTGGACCAACAGTGTCCATGTGTAACAGCTGTCCTGGTGCATCCGTCATCACAGAAAATATTGGAGTATGCGAAGAAGCAACCATCTTAGCATGACGACATGACGAACAAACCAAATCAAGATCTTTCTTAAGTTTAGGCAAACCTCGAATAAGTTCTGAACCACTAATCCTAGTGAGATGATCAAAGCCAACATGTCCAAGTCTACGATGCCAAAACATCACATCTTTTGTAAATTTTGCAACAAGACATGTGACTTCAGAAGAAACGCTACTTTCAAAATCCGCTTTAGAAACTCTTTCATATCGAGAAACATTTAGCACAATATCACTAGATGAATCAAAAACTTTACTTCCACTTTTCTTAAAAAGCACATCACAATCTTCATGCACAATTTGAGAAACGGAGAGCAAGTTGAACTTCAAATTTTCAACCAAAGCGACATTATTCAATGTAAACTTTACCTTGACAGATCTAATTGCAGTGATCGTGCTAGTAGAGGCATCACCAAAGATGATTAAATCCTTTCTTGATGCCTTCATGAGGGAGGAGAACCAACTTTTATCACCGGTCATATGTCACGAATAACCGGAGTCAACGATCCACACGTTCTCCCTCCTCGCCAAAAGAGCCTACATACAAGCAGATGTCGAAGCCTCAGTACTAGGGTTAGATAATAAAAATTTGGGAATCCAGTACTGAGACACATGACCAGAACCAACAGGAACATAACCAGTAGAAAATTCAACACGTTTCCCCTTAACAAAATTTGCCCAAGGCCGTTCTGACCGCCGTTGTACCTGTGGTCTGACCGACGGCTTCCCACCGGTCTGACCGGTGGTATAGCGCTGGTCTGACTGCCTGTTCATCTGCGGTCTGACCGCCTGCCTCGAAGGAAAAACCGATTTTGCCACCTTAGTTTTGCAAAAGCTATCTCTGTTCCTTTTTTGTTTCTTAGCAAGTCTAAAACGAAAACCAATCAAATGTTCATCTTTTCCACAAAACGAACAAGTGTATTTTTCACGATGATTAGAAGCATAAGTAGAAACAGATGGTTTAGCAACAGAAGTAGAAACAAGAGGTTTTGCAATCACAGGATTGGTTTTGGAAGATGATGCATTCAAAGAAGTCATGATGCCAGCAGATTTAAACACAATGGGTTTATGATCTGGTTTAGTCAAAATTTCACCTCTCTCAGTTATACTGAAAACAGCAGGGGGATGCCTAGAAAAGTGAACATTGGGATCAAAACCTAAACCTCGGTTGTCTGTGCTAACTTTTGATTGATCCAAAATCATGTTGAGATTCTTTTTTCCATCAGAAAAACGTTGCAAAGAACTTTTTAAGTAAGAAATCTCTTGAGTCAAAGTAGCATAATTTTTGCAAGCATCCAAAAGACCTTTCTGTTTTCTACAAGTTTGACAAGACAACACTTCGTCTTGCTTAACAGTTTCTTCCATATGCCTAACACGACCTAAGGCATCTTTTAATTTCAATTCATTAGCAAGACATAATGAGAAAGGTTTTGCATTAGATTGTTTCAACTTTTTAGAGCTAATTGCATTAAATATAGAGCTAGCAAACAAGGCAACTTGGCATTTCTTTAAAGCTCCTTTTGTTAAAAACAATTCATCAGTCAATCTAGTGTTCATGGCAAAGCTAAGAGCAAGACAAGATTCAAGCTTCCTAGATTTCTTTGATTCAGCATCAAGCCTTTTGTAAGTAGTTAAATTGACTTCTCTAACAGAATTAATCTCACCAAATAAAACTTCACATGATTTGCAATCATGATTATCAGAAGCAAGAGATCTCAATCTATTATTTTTAGTTTTAAGAGAATCAATAACTACTTCATGTTGACTAATCTTCTTTTCAAATTTAGAAATCTTGTAACCAAGTCTAGCAATCACTTCTTGAAGATATTCAACACTAGGAGTGCTCATTACCTCATTTTCTTCATCAGAATCTGCAGTACTTTTTGCCATGAGACAAACTCCATCGGTGCTCTTTCCTTTGTCTTCCTCATCATCATCTGAGTACTCAACATCGCTGGATCCCTACACAGCTGCAAACGCTTCATCCAAGGCCTTCTGGTAGTACTTCCTCATCTTCATGTTCTTTGCCTGCTTCTTGTTCTGCTTAGCATCCTTGGATCCATCTTGAGTCTTCACCTCCTCCTATTTACCTTTTCCAGCCTTGGGACACTGAGAGCGAATATGTCCTGTTTGTCCACACCCAAAACACCGAATTGGTCCTCCTCTTCTCCTGATCCTGATATTATTCACAGCTCGAGAAATTCTATTAGCAAGCGATACCAAGTCCTCCTCACTGATTTCCTCCAGTTGATCATTGGACATGGCAGAGAAAGAAGCAAACATCGACTATGAAGTAGAATCAGAAGATGCAGAAGAAGACACCAAAGCAGAAGATTTAGAATCAGTCCTCTTAGAAATCATCTCATAAGTTTTCAGTTTAGTATAAAGAACATCCAAAGTCAAAGTGTTCATATCAACAGATTCCTGAATTGAAAGTAACCTTAACATCCCAAATCTTCATATCAAGACCATTCATAAAATGACGAGCAACCTCAGACTAAGAATAATTAGCATCATAAAAAAAATCAACAGATCTAAGACTACTTAAAATTTTGTTAAAGCGGCCCAGATAGTCATCCAAAGACTCCCTATGTGTCATCTCAAATTTGATGTACTCATTTTTGAAAACGTATTTTTGCAACTCTTTAATGTTTGAAGATCCAGTATGAAAATCATTCAAAGCCTTCCAAATATCATTAGCAGTAGCAAGATGTGAAACACGATCAAAGTCGAAGCGAGAAATTGCATTAAGAATAATATTGCGAGCTTTGCAATTATTTTCAAAATCTAATTTGAGAGCATGAGTATCAATGCGTTCAAGGATTTCATAAGGTTGTGCAACTTTTAGCCAAATATCATATCCTTCAGATGTTATATAAGATTTCATCTTTTTCTTCCAATAATCAAAATCGGTTCCATTGAAAATATGAGGTTTGTTTGAAAACTTTTCAGCCATGGCAAATAGATCAAAAAAGCAACAAATATCAAATCAAGAATGAGGCTCGATACATTTGTAGGATCGAAACATAGTAAACAAACCTACCGGAGGAGGGTGAATGGTAGGAAAAAACCAAAACCAAAAAATCTTTTGCGGAATTAAAAGATTACCTTTCACCAATGAAACCAATCTAGAGAAAGAAATCAAACCGTAGCTGTTGAAATCGTCGCCGGTCACACCACTATATACTGGTCGGTCAGACCGCCGACACAACCCCGGTTGGACCGCCGCCGCAACCCACCGGTCAGACCGCTCGCACACCTGCGGTCAGACCATCGAGACCCAGAAAACACTGGTAGATGAACTCTCGAAGAAGTAGATCAAACTATTTCAACTTTATTGCATCTAAAAGTGTTTACAAAGTGCAACAACAACACTTCTCACCAAAATCTCAAACTAAACTCGAAACCCTAACTTTCTCTCAACTTTCTCTCTTGCAAAATCAATATTTAGGAGGCACACCCTCCCTCTCTATTTATACATGAAGTAACCCATGAATTCTACACGAATTAGGACTCCTAATCCACATAGGAAACCTTCTCTTGCCAGCTACAAACTCATCTTATTCCTTATCACAATCAATCTTTCCGAATCCGGATTCTTTTCCAAATTCGACTCCTATTTCCATATGCATACGATCCTTCCGTATACCATATGAATTCTCAATCTTCCACGTGCATTATCCTCTAGCCTTTTAGTATCCCGTGTGATCTCTTGATCTCTAGACGTCCACTTCTCCCAAGTCGACTCCGATCCATCACCAGCAACACTATCCCGAGGCCTCAAGCGATACCTATACATATACGACAAAGAAACCATATTTTGAGCACAAGTTTGTCCAAACTTGACTCACATTAGCATATCAATAGTAACCATACGCAGTAACGCATAGAAACCATCTAGAAGTCAAATCCATAAAGAAACAATCCGAAACCAAAAAGATAAATCGAATCCGAAACCGAGTCGAAGTCGGCCGGTCAGACCGTGTGCATACCTCCGGTCAGACCGGTCAAGCCTGGCCAATCTGACCGGTCGCACCGCCGATCTGACCGTCCGATCAGAAACATGCACGACTTCACAAATCCAAACATCATCACCATAAACCAATATTTCACATATTAAATATCGCAAATCATCACCAATGTTTTATTATACAAATACAAATCAAACACATTTTATTCTATATTTTGTTGTGAAAATTTCGATTTAACACCACTACCAGGAGGCAGGAGCTACACATGCACAAGCACAACTGGAAGTTAATCTATATTCTTTTAACGGACACCAGTGATAATGGCAATAAATTTATCACCCCACCATTCTTTTTTGCAGTTTTTTAAAATTAGTTTCTGATATTTCTTGATATTATAGAATAGTTCAGTATTTGTTTTAAACAAGTGATATACTAACATATTTGATAAAAAAATATTATGTCTATGACATATTATATTATATATATATATCCATAATAAAATATGGGTATTTTACTAGTAACAAAGAAAGCATAACATGTTAGATGACCCGGCTAAAAAGAGAAAGCACGAGAACAACACACTAACTGTTCACGAGTTAAACTGGAGTTGTCATAGTTGCAGTCATTTTCAGGAAAGAATGGACTTTACGCTCGCGCGAACTTTATTCATGAAGGTTCTTAAAAAAGAACTTTATTCGTGAAGAAGCAAAGTAATACTCCTACATAATTACATATACTGATACACAAGAAAGCCTAAACCCTTTACATTAGGTAGGCTTTATGTTAATCACACAGTGAAAATCTATGGACTAACATCATATCAGGAAAAGTAAATTCTGGAACCAACAATAATATTGTCTGCACTTATGAAAATCAGGGACAAACAATATAAAAAATACTATAACTTGGCTATCTTTTTACAGCTGAAGTTTATGCGAAGGCATTTACACAAGTACTGATATAGACTAGACAAAAGAAATTCCAGACATATAGGCTTAGCTAAATAGCTAATAGGCATCTTCCTTTTGTATTCCGGTAAAGCAGAACAAACAAAATTCGAATTCTGGCCTAGCAAATGGGTTGCAATGGCCACATACATTATTGCGAGTGTCTAATGCCCTTTGACAACACATTTTAAATTCTAGATATGGCCGATATTCCACATTTTCTGTCTCTCGATACAATATTTAAGGTATCCATGCATAACACTTCGTCCACTCAGGACACTGCGTATGCCCTCTGAAAGTTGCAAAGTGTCAGCTTACCAAGCTGAAAACAAGACCGGTTTTACTCATCTTTTCTTTTTTAAAAGCACAACTGCTTTATTCCCTTGAAATGGGAAAAATTACACTAGTTCAGAAGGCACTGCTGCATATAAGAGATGCAGTTACAGATAACACTTAATCAGATTATCTTGAACACATGTAAAATAAAATAAAAAACATTGAAATTGCTTCCAATATAGAAGAAACATTGGATATTTGGTTGGCATAAATTCCTTTGCCAGTTAACTCATGAGAAAAAAATTTTACAGTACTTAAAAAAATATCTCGAGATACCAAGTTTTACATTAAAAATGATACCTCTTGGCTTCTTTTTAAAAATGATAAAATTACTTCTCGAACAAACGCAGCGCCTCGTCATGTTTGGCGCGTTTTCTAGCTGCATCTCCCTAATCAGAATGCTCTGAGAACAAGATTACAAAACTGAAAGCAAGCCGTTTGGTAGCCTGCCCTTTTCTTAGAGCAACTATCTACATTCAAATTGTCGGCATTTTAATTTTGTTGAACTGTCGTTCTTAGTGCCGATTTTTTCTTCTAAACTCACTTGAAGATGATAGAATATGAATGCAAATTGTTAGGCGTCATTGTAAACAACCCGGCCGACTAACAGGAATCGGTTTGGTGCCGGTAATATATTAGTACCAAGTTGGCACGAAAAAGCAGATACTGAAATGGCAGGAACTGTACGCGAAGCATATGCTGGTGTTGGTGATAGAAGAGGTGGTGGTTCTTTTTGGATTCTCCTTGAGGCCTTTCCCCTGTAGTGGCGCATGGTAGGGCTCACGATCAATTGGGACGGTGTGGTTGTTTGTAGTGTTCACCAGGTGCAAAGCTTCTACGCTAGTTAGGTAGCCAGTGCATGCGCACTATATACGCCTAGTACTGTACTGATCAGTGTCATAACATGATTGATATTTGAAAAGCGTCGTTCATGCTCACCTGTTACAAATTATTAAATATTTCTACAGTTTAAAATTTATATTAAGGGATGTTCGAAAGAGATTGCAGCGGCTGTAGCAGCTGCAGCGGACACATCAAAATTTCTACTACTACGCTGCGCAACCGCAGCTGGCTGCAAAGCAGCTCAAGCGAGCAAGCTCTATAGTATAAGCACTTCTGCATTTCTGGGGCAAAATTTCAATGCACGAAGATTCATATATTTTCAGCAATTAGGTGCTTAGTACTAGAATCTAAACCATTTAAAATTTGACCACAGATGACTAAAGGGGAACTTTTTCCTAAACCTAAGTGTAGTATGTGCTAAATAACTTAGAAACATTTGTAATTTACAACGAAGGAAGTAATATATTCATGCTGTAGCAGCAAGTAGCATAGTACCTACTCCGATCCCTCCAATTCCAAGCTTCCTTTTGACTCCGGTATAGCGATTCTTCAGGCTAGCCGCTCTGGTCGAGTTGCGTGAATCATCGATCGGTGAGGTGAGGCCCTGGTTTTTGTGGTTTCCACACATTCATTCTGTTGGCTCACAATCGCAGAGAATATTAAGACTTTATGCTCGTGCACAGTATAATAGCTTATGTAGGGCATTCGGTCCATTGTCTTTTACAGTTCTCTGATGTAACGGACGAATACATGCTGTTGCAGCGAATAAGGTAAGGTTGGGGAAATTCCGAGAATAAAGTGTCGCTCTCTAGAGAGGCTTATTTTCTAAGGCACAAAACATATGCATATGCATATGACTTAGGCTCCGTTCGATTTGACGGTAGGGATGAGCAATTTCATCATATATTTTTTTCGAACGACTAAACACTAAGTTTCTTTAAAAGTTTCTTTTAAAAATTAAATAAGTTCATTTTAGTTTATAATAATTAATATATTAATGATTTATTCGTCTTAAATGTCACCAAAATTTTTGGCCAAACAGCCGAGTCCAACGGAGCCTTATGAAACACAAGTTACACAACACATCCACTACACCATATACAACTCGAGTCCATTTTTTATTGGTCATCAGGAGACGAAATGACGAAATTAATTTATCAGAGAAAATCATAAAGACCTACCACCATTGTAGTTTTGTCGGGAGCTTGTATTTAAAGTACAATAATATATTTATACTTAGTGAGCACTGAAATAGCAAATAATTTATTTTTCCAACGAAATATATTTTCTTCCTTCTAAAATATTTTACACAACTACTTTTCTTTGGTATTTCATAATATTAGACGTAATTCCATGCATACATGCAATTTGCACCTACCTTTCACTTAAATTCGTTTTTTTAATCCTCCACACTCATGATCTCTAATCACATTAATTAGATGTATGCATTGTATTTATTGAGGTAATTCAAAGAGGTAATAATTCTTTGTTGTGTTTGTGTTAATGGTAGTTGTGACTTATATTTAGGTATGGAGCAAGTAATAGTAGCTACTAGTATTTATTTATATGTGCAATCGCTTGGGGGCTTTAGCTAGTTTTCAAGTATAGCCTTATAGTTAATAGAATTCCATATAGAGTTGGCCATTCCAAAAACTGAATTAAGTTGAAGATGTGCATCCGTTTGGTCTAGCTTGAGCGTATCCCAAAAGCTAGCTAGATTTGGAGACTTTTGTGTATGTTTAGTTAGCTTCTCGAATAACCATAGAAGCAATGCTTATTAGAGAAACCAAGAAATTAATTAGTTTCTGAAGGGAAGTGAAGAGAGGAAAGGGAAGAGTTTCAAAATAATCTGAGTTTCAAATTAAATCCATTTGTGACGATCTAATCTTAGTAGTTATGGCACTTAATGCTTCGTGTATTTTGTCATATATATATATATATATATATATATATATGTGTGTGTGTGTGTGTGTGTGTGTGTGTGTGAAGTTGGATGTGTTCTTAGAGCTATTATATCACCTTACTTATTGTAATTGATTAAGTTCAATAAAAATTTTCAATATCTTAATAAAATGTTCTGAGTTTCAAAATGCAAAGGTCTGTCTAAGTACATTGTCCTTTTGTGAATACCAATTCAGGGTCCCTTTGATTTGTAGGCAAAAAGTAGGAATTTTGAAGGATTTAATCCTATGAAAAAATTTTGTATGAAATCTTTGTAAACAAAGGATTAAATCTTATCGTATCTTTTAAAATTTCTATAGAATGGATAATCTTATATAGATTTTGAAAGAAAGTAAGAGGTCCAACCTCTTGGAAAATTTCCTTTGAGTCTCTCTTTTATCCTATTTTTGTGTTTTTCTCGTGATCTAATCAAACTGGGAGTTCTATGTTTTACAATCATTTATTTTATATTTATATTTCTGTTAGAATTCTGTGTTTTTTTCTATTCCTTCGTTTTTTCCATTCTTGTGATTTAATGGGAAGTTATATATACTGTTTTTTTTGCATATTTTTGCAAATTGGAAGCAGTACATTCCTAATTTCATTTTTTATGTTATTCTTGACGTCAGGAAACTCTACAGGTATACATTTGCATCCTATGGGCTTCTACAAGGCTATAGGCGTCTGCCACTAGAGAGGAATCGGAATATAAGATTTCAGTTCTTTTAAGCCTTTGTTCAGTTAAGTTGGACCATCAATACAACCACCGAATTTACAAACGTCACTCCACTAAAGCCTAATAAGACATGCATCCGCTTCGCTGCCAGAATCTGAATCTAGGGGACATTCCTGATTCAGTCTTCAGTGCTGTGAATATGCAATGTCCCATTCCCGCTTGGGTCTTCGCAGTCTCTTCACTGCATTGTCGTCGAACAAAAGTGGCTACAGCCAAGGGCACTATAAATGGATGGTTTTTAGCATGTATCTATTTTCCTTTGGATGTCACGTTAATTCCCAAGTTGACAAGCGAGTTGCAAGATGCACCGATAGCCGTTGAAACATTGTTGTTTGGCCACATAAGACCAGACTTAGGTATTCTAAACAGTTGGTGGGCTTGAGCTTTTTAATTGCACCTAAAATAAAACGAGCCATTAATATATGAGTATTGACTATTACAAACTTTAAAAATAAATTTATCTGATTTTTTTTAAAAAAAACTTTCACCGTTTAACAGTACATGCTTACTTAAAAATAAAAAGTAGGTAAGACCTCATCAAGATCACTAAAAAAAGCTTATTGGTGTCGTCCCAAAAAGTGCCGGTCAAACCGAATCCGGCACCTATAATGTATATAGGTGGCGGCAAAAGAATAGGTGACGGTTCGTGTTAAGAATCGTCACCTATAGTCTCAAATAGGTGTCGGGTAAACGTAAAACCGTCATCTATACTATAGGTGGCGGTTCGTAATAAGAACCGCCACGGTTCTTATTACGAACCGCCACCTATAGTATAGGTGATGATTTTACTGTTCACCCGACACGAATAGGTGGCGGTTCTTATTATGAACCGTCACCTATAGTATAGGTGACGGTTTTACTGTTCACCCGACACCTATTTGAGACTATAGGTGGCGGTTTTACTGTTCACCCGGCAACTATTCTTCGTGATAAGAACCGCCATCTATTCTCAGAAGAACACTATTCCCTGATTAGTACCATACCGCTCGCCGAACCAGAGCAACACCAGCTTAAATAGGTCCGTGCCTCGCTCGCTCGTCGTGTAGAACCACTCGCCGAACCGCTCGCTCGTGCCTGTAGCTCTGTCTCGCGGGCCCGCGCCCGCGTGGAAAAATATGGTGGGTCTGGCTAAAGGAGTGGGTCCATAAGAAAAGATTGGGAGCACCTCATTGAATGATGTTTGGTCCGTATAGGTGTCGGGTAAATAGGTATCGGTTCTATACGAACCGACACTTATTTGCCCGAATGGTCATTGGTGTCGACCAATAGATGTCGGTTGAGAAAACCGGCACCTAAGGAGGTTTCCCAACCGGCATGATAGAACAGTATGCCAAAAGTAAGCCAACGAGGACAGACATGATTGCAAAAGTATAATATTATGTGAATATATTCATTTACCGAGGAGGAACGCATATCTTCAAAAAAAACGCAAACTATGTTATATTTTGAGGCACCAAATCAATATAAAAAATCCTTGAAAAATTAGTTGTGGTATATAAGAGGCTAAGAGCTGAACAGTTAGCTTTAGTAATATTTACGGTATTTTTTTTCATACTTCCACCGAAAGATATGTCTGCCCAATATCCTTCCATTATCCACGTGTTACTTGTATGCATGTAAACTTGGTCGTACACGTAGCGTTCCTTGCCGGAACCCATTTGGTGCCCAAGTCCACTTGCTGCCGGCGATCGTGATGTTCCAGGACGAAACAAAAAACATGACAGCAAAAAGGCACAGCAGGCTCGATTTGGAAGCGTCGAATGTGGAAGCACCAATACGATGCAACAATTTGGATGAAAAATGGGAGATTCTAGCGGTCAGATCCTACAAGCTATACATACGAGTCGATCAATCAAGTCTAATCACCACCTTCAACTAGATGGACACTTGGACAGATGGTCGTGCGGCTCTTGCACCTTCTGTTTTGATTGGTTGATCTGACGCCATATGCGCGTGACGATGTCCCCAAACATCAAAACTGCGTGCCAACAAAAAGACCAGCGTACATGCTGAGGTATCGTGAAGAATATGCACCAGAAAATTCCCACTCTGAATTTCCGATTGATCACAATTATAAGTGAATTAGTATTGCACTGGCCGGTACCATGTGCTTTCACATTTATGTTAAACACCTTGTAAATAAACTTTCAATTTTAAAATATAGCTACCTTTAATATTTAAATTTGTTTCAAATATAACTATTTATGATTATAAAAAGGTGATCTTTTGCACCTACTTTCTCATCCGATCGCTAGCAATTTATATCACACCTACTGTCTAGCCCTAAGCTATAATAGAAGGTATTTTTGACCTTGCACCACAGTCCTTAATCCCTCAAAAAAATTCCTAATAGCTATATTTTGGAACTGATGAACTTTTTAAGATAATGGATAAAAATCCGACATCTATACAAATATTAAAATTCTAGATCACAAAACTAAGAAGCAACACATAAAGAAAAAACTAAGCTTCGATCTTTAGCTTCCTCAGGAACCTGCCACGCAAAAAAAAAACACAATGCACCAAAAAACCACAATGCGTCGATCTTGATACGCAGGCACACAGCCCTCATCCATATTTCAATCACCTCTAATCGGTTCATTCGTCACTCTATTCTTACCATTGGCTGGATCCAATCGATCCAGATCTGGTAACTTACTAGTGCCTTCGCACCCTATCTAATGGAGGTAGAGAAGAAACCCCTTCCACATGGTTTTGCACTGCATGAACGACTTCGGATACTTCTCCAGGCTACTAGCTTTACATTTTTTGTAACGTTCGATTAATATATCATAACATCTCAATCGATCATGAAAACAATATATCAAATTTTGAACTTCCGCGTTGCCCTCCCCCAGGGGTGGCTCGGGACATGATGACCCGACTGCCCCCTCCACCCCTCCTTCCTCCTCCGCCTGCCGCCGCCCGAGCGGTCGCCGGCAAAGCCGCGCGGCCGCAAGGACGGTGGCGGCGGGGCTTCTCGGCCGGGCTCTCACTTGGGCGGCCAGGGGAGCAGCAGGGCGAAAACGACGGAGGTGCTGGCCAGATCCACGCCGTTCCACCCGGATCTGACGGGGTGGTGACTGGCGACGGTGGCAGGCCGCGACATCGGTGTCGGCGATGTGCTGGCTGCGGTGGCTGATGGCATACTCAGTGGTGGATGAGGCGCGACAGAGCGACGTCGCGCGGCGGATCTCGAGGGTCTTCCTCCCCTCCGTGGGGTTCCTCCCCTTTGACGGCGACGATACCGTGCCATCCCCGTCGCTCTCCTTCGTGCCGGCCTCGTCGGAGCTCGCTGTGCGTTCCTTGTCGCTCGAGGTCACCTGCTGCTTCTCCCCCGCCGACGACGCGTACGCGGGCCATGGTGTCGCGAAAGACCGTCCTGTCCCCGCCGTGCAGGTCCTGGCCACGCCCGATGGTCGTCGTCCTCTTCGAAACGAGCGCCTACAACTTCCACGGTGACTACATGCTCATCTGCCCCTTCGAGTCAGAGTTGGGTTCATCTGGCGCCTTCTGCTACCAGGTGTTCACGTCCGGGACCGACGCGTGGTGGGTCACTGACTCGATGGCACCAGCTGATGGGCTCGTCGCCACGTAGGGCGTGGCTGTCGGCGACGGCGTGGTGGCGGACGAGCACCGGCTCCACGGGAGGTACACCCTTTGTCATGGGGTGCGTAGATCTGGTGGCCTGCCCCGGCGACAGGGACCAGTGGGAGATCGGATCGGCCGCGGGCAGGCTCACCCGCAACTCGGCGGCAAGGTACGGGTGGTCGGCTGCGGCACATACTACGACGACGAGAGCGGCACGGTGGAGCACGTGGTGGATGTGGAGGGCGCGCTTGAGGCGTACATGCTGCTCGTCTCTGTTCGCGAGGAGCTCGGCCGTCATCCGCGTGCTGGTCAATGGGCAGCCTCGGCTTGCAGAATGTCGCACTGGACGGGCGCCACGACGCCGTAGGAGAAGGGCAGGATTTGATAGGCATGTGCTTGGATCTAACACCCGCATGGCCAGAGGTCAAAGTAGGCCAAACGGGCGGCACGGTCCGGCCCGGCCCGGTATGGGCACGGGAGCAGCACGGCCCGTTTAGGCACGGTTGCTTAAACGGGCAGTGTCGTGCCGACCCACGTGCCATGCCCCCAGCCCAATCACGGCTCACGGGGTGGCTGGGTCGTGCTGTGCCGGCACGGGCCCGTTAAATGCCCATGGGCCGAGGTCAGCCTGTTGACATTTTTTCCCTATTCAAGCACTATTTTGGCTTATTAAAGACCCATGGGCTATGCTACAGTGTTTGCTATAGTAAACGGGCCATGTCGTGTCGGCCCACGGGCTCGATTGACAGCCCAAGCACGACACGGCCAATAGTGTCATGTCGGCCTGGCCCGTTTCGTCTTCGGGCCGTGCCGTGCCGTGCCATCTACAGGGATGGCCGTGCTCGGGCCGGCCCACTGTGGCATGGCCCATTTGGCCGTCTCTACCGGAGGTGAAGTGCCTGTATCGGCGCGTGGAGAGGGGGGTCCTGATGCTGCAATATGATGACGATGCGAGAGGGCACGCGGTGCGAAGACGTGGCTGGCGGTGGAGGTGACCGGCAAGGTGCGGCCTGTGCGAAGGCCAGCATGACGCGACAAGACGCGACAGGCTAGTGGTTGCGGCCCAAGGTGGCACAAAGAGGCCCTGCGGCGGCTCAAATGTTCGATGGAGATCGAGGGAAGCAGGGCAACTTCTCTCTCGCTATGACGATGATGAAAGAAATAAATCCGTGATAACGAGTGCAGTAGTGGGTGTAACATGGCCTCGACGAAGAGAAGTGCAGTAACGGGTGTGGCGTGACCCCCACAAAAAGGAGTGCAGCAGCGGGCGTGGCACGACCTCCGCGAGCGGCGAGATGGTGTCTAATAGCGGATGTGACGAGGCCCCCACGTTGGCTCCTATGAGAGATCCAAATCTGGTGGTTTTCACCCCGTCGGGTGAGGTTTAGCGTTGCAGCGGCACAGCGACGACGGGTACTGCGTGACGAGGACCCTTTCGATGCAATGTAGTATGTCCTTCCCTAATGTCCAGTTGATGTTGATTTTGAGCTCTGCTGTAAGGTATCGACATTTGGTTGTGTATAGGTTTGGTCTTTCCTAATGTCTAGTTGATGTTGATTTTGAGCTCTGCTGTAAGGTATCGACATTTGGTTGTCTATAGGTTTGGTAGATGACGTCATGTAGGCTTCGATTTGTTGGCCATGTGGGATGAGTTTCGTTTTGTTAGGGCTGTTTATGAAGACCCGCTTTTGAGTGTTTTGCCCGTGTTGATGTCCCGATTCAACCGGGTAAGTTTCTTCCTTTCATCTTCTTTTTTTTCGTGTCTATGGTCTTTCAGAGTTATAGTCTTGTATTTTTTCTACTATATGAACGAAACACGCGCTATCTGTGTATTTTGTTTAAAAAGAACAATATATCAATTCTACATGTTACACCTTTTTTCTCCGAACTCAACATGCCGCAACTTGCAAAACTTAGAAACGCACCTAACCCAATGAAGTCAAAGAGATGGCAAAATGACCACCCGTCTTTCTTTCTTTCTTTAATATTCATAGAGATACACAGCTGAACAAAATATTCACAATTGTAAAATTGAACAGAGTCCAACTTACAAGTATTCAGTTGACAGAACAATGCGAAAACTTCGAGGAGAATAGCAAGCAAGCCACTCTGGCACTTAGAAGCAGAACCTCCTCTTCTGCATATAATGGATGGACATATATGAATTACTTGCTCAGTGCTATGAGATACTCTTTTTTATGATGTTGTTGACTTGTAGGTATATGTTTAATAATTCCTCTTATTAAAAAAACTATGAAAGTATCATTTAGTTTGTTGACACTTTAAGCATGACTTATAGTTTTAAGGATTTTCGCTACACTGTTTAATAAAACAAATGGTCAAAGATATGTCTAAAATATCATATATCTAAAATCCGAGGGAGTATAATAGAACAGAGATATGCGTGAGCCAATTCATGAAGTTCCCTTTTAGTTTAACTTTTCAAAACTCACGCATTTTTCAATAGCAACAAAGAATAAATGTATTTTTATTTAATCTAGTGGGTCAATAGGTACTTCTGGTGAACTCATTCCCACCCTTAACTAAGAACGAGCATTTCTCAGAAGGAAAGAGTAAATCAAAGGAACACCCACAACTTACCCGAAATTTAAACTTCTTTTGCTGGTTAACGTATGAAAGCAGTTCATCCAGCCTCATCAATGCGTCATAAAGCATCTGCTCATGAGAGAAAGAAAGGTCAACATGGAAAATCGCTATTTTTTTCACTTCTTAGTTCTTACTATAGCAAACAATCAAGAAATTCGATGAACTGCCAATTCTTCTTTTTTTGAGAAAGTGAACTGCCAATTCTTGGATGTAATAGTATAACATACAGAAACATTACCTCAGAACAGTAGTTACATCCTTGATACCACTAAGCATTAGGCTATCTAAGTAGAGTATATCTTCCTCGTCACACATGCACACACAGAGTCCATATGATGTCAAGAGTACCTTCTTTGTAGATATTAGCTCGGCTTCCAATGCATCAACACGGTGAATGGCTCCATTGAGCAATTCCTCTCTATCTGGTGGAATTTGGGATTGCTTTGCTTCAAGCTCCTGTAATTTCTCCTCCAATTCACCAAGGCGTCTTAATACAGACGAATGTGTACCGTTTTCTGTGAATCCGGGAGAAGATGGAGGTCAAAACTCTTCCTTAGACTCAATTTCTTGAGGGAACTCAGCACTATAGTTACCACGGGAAATGGCCTGGCTTGATAGACTTGCAGTCACTCTGCTTGGGAGAGCACGAAGCACCGCAACAAAGCTCATGATTAAGACTGTCAGCCACGTAGTAATCCGATTTCGAAGTCCTCCAAGTTCCATAGGTATGTTTCTCAACGAGAACGAATCTGGGTAAAACATGCAACAAACTCAAGTCAAAATCACTCCAATAAACTCTTGGTGGGCTTATTGGTCACCACTCACCACATACTATAATGTAACGACCTGTTTGATTTGAGGAATGGTATGATGACTTGATCTTATACAGGTCATTTGGTTTGAGGAATGGATTCGTCCATCATTATCTCTCAAAATTACATACTAAATGAAAAATTGAGAAATGGAGTCACTCCACCAACTTTGAGGGATGGTTCCATGACGGATCACCCATCCTAGATAGTTTGATTCATCAAACCAAACAGCCAACAAAATTCCCAATATCTAACATTTCCCTAGTTGCGTGTGGGGGTAAGAATGTTTGAAATCAGAAAGTAGGCAACTTTCCAATAAGAGGTACAAGGATGATGGCGTCATACAAAGACCTGAGTTAAAAGCCATTGAGCTGGTTAATGGACCGATGCATGCGTCCACAGCCTTGTCAACAACAGGGATGTCCTCTACTCTGGGAGGAGCACCAGATGTGGAAGCATGTCCCGGCAATTTGGACTGCAGAAAATAGCAAAAGATGTATTTATGATCATATTTACAACATAAAGATTAACTGAGGAGGAAGAAAATTAAGAAAACCACATCATTCTTTGGAGCGAGTACTAATCAGTAATCTGAGCTCAGCCTTGTGCAGTTGAAAAGAACAATAGAGCGAGTACTAATCATTAATCTCAGCCTCATGCAGTTGAAAAGACCAAAAGGTATAAGATCTTGCCTCGTGAACAGGGGTCAAATGAGGGTTTATGATGGGGTTAACTGAAGCGGTAGGAGATGAAACATCTTCCATTTCAGAACTAGACTCAGCAGAGGCATCGCTGCATTTTTTCTGCTCAACAAAGAGGATAGAATCAAACTTCTAATGGATATTTGTTATTTTAAGATGATGTATGAGTAATCTCCATCCAAAGCATGTTTACAGTTAAGTGTCGAGGGTTAATATAACATATTTTCTTCCCATCAACACTTGATATAGCAAGAATTTGCCGCCCATAGTTTGCTTCACCATTAAGGACCCTCTGAAAATCATAGACACGTTATTTTAGTGTTGTAAAACAGAATGAATAACAAGGGTAGGGTTCAGAGAAGAGTGGAAGACCTTTATTATGTCAGGATCCTTCCAAGGACCTTTATCTGATTTTATGCAACCTCCATGTTCTTCACACCTGCATTTGCCACCAAGAAAATCTGGAAGTTCACTGAAAACATGAATTAAACAAATATTAGGATAGGAACCAAAGGTAGTATTTATGACAGTAGATAAGACCTAACCTCTCATCAATAGTTTCAAGTAGCTTATTTTGGTACTTGCTTCCAAGCACCTAGGTGAAAAAAGACAGATAAGGCTATCATCACACATACTAGAAGTAACTATCATTCTGAATAACAATTTCAACACTTACATGAATCTTCGAAGCAGTTTGTGGATCAAGAAATGATTTTATTGTACCCCATAACATCTTGAAGCCTTGGCCAGCATTTATAATGTACAATCGGTGCAAGGTCTGCACGAGCACCAGAAAGGCATTAGATAAGTCCTTTATTATGGGCCCAGATAAAAACAAGTTCTATAGAAATGTATATAGTGACAAAAAAACGAAGTGAAAGGGCAAAAGTGAAAAGTAACATTAAAACATCATGGAACTACCTACCTCTGGATAGTTGTCATTGTTGATCTTCTGCAGTTGCATGATTAGCTCTCTTGCATCTTTTGAGAAGTTCTTTAAACCCTTCACTTAAAAAACAAATTAACTAACTACTCTAACAAGAAGATTTGGCGATAGCAACATTGGCTATAAAATAACATACCACCCCTTGCACATCCAAGATAGTAGTGCACGAATCTATGTGCCTTTTTGCAGCAATGGAGCAAGCTGGAAACCTCATCTGCAAACACTTCTCAGACTCTTTGACATGATATTTTACATATCTGTCAATAGTTGTGACTTGTACTAATTTATTGGGATCAACTTTTCCAATTAGTTCGATGTAGACAGGCCTTCCCTCTTTATCCACACCATGATAAAATTGCGGATAGTACTCCAGAACATCATCTAATTCTGTGTAGTCAAATTCCTAAATGACCCAGGTGTCAAACTTCAGAAGTTACATGAAGAAAGAATAACACTATATCACTGCGTAGGCATATGATCCAGTTTCTGCTTACCTCTATGTTGTCAGCCCCAAATTCCTTCCTCCATCTAAGCATTTCCGACCACATATGTTTTGCTCTATCAATATCAAATTTCCGCGCTTTCAGGAATCTACATGTCACAGGCACAGAAAATAATTTTAAATCAAATAAGCAATCCTGAACTTTCTGCAGGAGTAAGGAGAAATCCAAATAGCTGTGACTCTGAGATCAGAAAAAATTGCACCTCAACATCAGGTGATAATCGTCATAACGTTCTGGCAACAAGCCCTCGTCATGTAACTGCTGGTGAAATCTTTCGACCGCTTCCAGCTCCTGAACATCCCTTATGTCCTCTATGGAGGCTACATGGTCACCGACCTTCCTTCTTCTCTTCCTTCTCAAGGAACGCCTAAATTTATTTCCAGCACTGATAGCTCGGTTCTTGAAGGAGCCTGCCTTGGCCTTTTTGTCACCTTCTGAATTGTCCTCATCCGATTTCCACTCTTTCTTATCATCATCATGCACAAAGCCTTCAAAACCTGCACCTGCTATATAGTTTCAAGGCAATGCCCCTCTTCTTAATTAGGTTTGAATTGGTAACAACTACAGTGAAAATAATCAATACGAGAACAAAGTACATAGGAGTAGCCATTAACTGAAAGCAGCGCAATCACACGCACGTTAAAAAAAATAGGAGGTGTGATTATAATCTCTACAGGTGCTAAACTACTAGTATTGAAATTTTAATCCACTCAAAAGGAAAGGCGCCAAACAATCCCAGCAGCCAAATTGTTTGAGAACATGAACTATTTGTCTATTTCCGAGTGATTTGCCATGTTTTCTACTTGCACTATTGAACCCCTCACAGAATCAATCTCTCTGCAACCGCAATTTTCCGTGTTCGCGGATGACAAGTAGGTAAGCATTGCAGAAACGAGAATGGACAACGCAGGGGGAAACAACGAATCATCAGGAACACGCAGTCGAAGGGAAGAGGGGAAACAGTTCGCACTCACATGGCTGATCGGTGGACCCCGACATCATCGCCTTCCCCTCCGCGGTTCGACCTCGCTTCCTCACAGGGAAATCCAGTCCCCAAGCCTCGCCGCTCGCCGATGAACCAGGGTTCCGGCGGAGGGACGCGCGGAAACGGAGGCACGAGAATGGAGAGAGATGGCTCGTTTGAAATCGATTTTTTTGATTTAGGAGGAATATTTTGATGCTTTGTTTTTGGGGGAGAGGGGAAGAGAAGCTTCTGTTTTCCTTTCATCGGTGGAGGAAGGGGACAGGGACAGAGGGGAGGGGGTGTTACACGTATCCTCTCGTGGACCGGGTCCATGGCTCACAACTGCGATGCCGCATCGTTCGCGTGCCACGTGGGCGGCTCACATGGGCTCTGGTCCGTCGATCTGGCGCACGCGTGCCACGCGGCGCGCATGGACGCATGGTACGCCCGAAATATGCGGAGAGTGAGCCGGTGAAGAGCTCATAGTGAACCATCTCCGTTGATCTGCCGGTGCCGGTGCTTTATGAGTCGTTGATTTCTCCTTGGAGGATGTGATTCGCCTGATCGGGACACGCACGCGGCATTGGATGGCGATGGTGGGGTTTCACGTATATATGGACAAGGTTCACCGAAATGTATTCGGGGTGTGACGGTTCGAGGCTTTTGGGCCGGGCCGGAACTCGAGAGTACAGTTGTTGGTTCGGGCCAAAACTTAGTGCACGTGTGATACGATTTCGGATTCTCAAATAAACATGCAGAAACGTTAACGTTTATGGTGTATAGTAATTTATAGGTGATTCTCAAATTAACTTTTCTTCCTTTCAGAAACCGACAAAACTATCTAAATAAGATTTCATATTTCTCATTTCTAGTTCAAAACGAGAAACTCTCGTTTGCATTGATTTAAAAAAATATTTTTTGTTTTTAATCGTTTTATACAGATTCTCGAAGAAACCTGCTGCATCGAAACCGATTCTCAGAGTCAAACGGGCCTTAGTTTGAAGCAAACAGTATGTCTAACAAGAACAAGGACACATGTAAAGCGATTTGTTCGTGAGTGACAAACATGGGCACCTTTGAGTCAATTTTACAATCAACGCCACCGCGAGTTGAAAGCACCCAAAATCATGAAATCATGTTCTAGTATGTATCTATGTATAGGTTCTGTAAGTATTTACAAAGTTCTTGATGTTTGGCTTTATGCACTTCAGGCGGACTAGTATGTACACCTCCCTTCAGGAACTGATCAAGAAAAGTGAATTGTCATTTGTCAGTTTGATCGAGCTAGTGTACGAGAGAGTTAACAAAGAAGTTGACTATATGAAGATTTCAAGAATGGCATGGGCGACTGTTACCTGTTAAATCATGTTCTTTTTCTTTGCCCGGAACATGAAAAGCTGATCTCTGTATTGAGCTGAAATAGATGATACCAGGAAAGATATTAGTCGCAATGAACATTCTGCTGCATATATTTGTTGGGAGGCGGTGATTAAACAAAACAAAGATATCCCGTTCAGGCTCATCTAGAACGCAAGAATTTTGTACGAATTAGTTCGATTTCAACCAAAAAAAGGACTACAAAATTCCTCGATTCCAGAGGCGGCAAAATACTGCAATGCAACATTCCCACAATGTATGACTATTTTACTATATGTATTATAAGCCAAGAAGAGCTTACCAGCATCTTTGTAGCGTTCCTCAACAGCAGCAACCAGCATATTGCGGACCAAATCAAACTCTTGGGCCTCGAAGCAAGGTTGATTGTCAGGCCTTCAAATGGTATGGGATGCCTTAGCAGTGCTTTAAAAGAAACCTATCTTTACTGAAACTTAGAAGCCAATTTTGTTACAAACCTGTCAAGTCTTGTGTATTGGAACTGGTCTGAGCTTACATAGCTCTCAGATGGCGTTGGTTGTACAACTTTCAATCCATTGTTATACGCTATGCGCCTATTCACTTGTATAGGAACCTATGTAAAGTTAGAATAAGTTGGAATGAGTATCGTAAACATCCATTTAGCAGCAAAACACCAAGAAGATCAGGATTTTGCCACATATTCTTTGATTGTTGTACTCAAATCATTGGTTACAAAATTTACCTCTAAAATAATTTAAAATAAAATAAAAAGGAGTACCTATAGACATTAAGTATTGCATTCAAATCATATCATCCACAAATAACAAAGTTAAGCAACCACACCCAAAAAATAAGGCACTTTTCTGACAGGACTAGGGAATCCTGTAACTGGTTTTACAGTTTAGTAGCTAGCGCTCAAACAGATAGATGCATGTTATAACCCCCCAACATGCAACTAAGTCAGAGCACTTCCAATATTCAGTGATTAGCGACATTAAAGAAAATATGGCCAGAACTCAGCAATTAATCAGAAGCACAGCTGCTCAGGAGATGAATGCACACCTTACACCGGAAAGCAATGTTGATGGCATCTGATGGCTTGAGATCTAAGCTAATAGTCTCCTCTTCATTCCCAATCTGGATATCATGACACCATACTTCAGACCAAAGTAAGCATTATTTAATAGATAGTTCACTATGAAGTCAATTTACCTTAGCAAGATACAATCGAGAATAGTATGCATCATGGACCATTTCTGTAATCCGCACCAAACGTACCTAAAAAGAGAACAGATATGAGTAATCGTGTAATTGATAAATGAATATACTATATGATATTTTAGAGAATAGATCTGCAGACCATGAACTCTGGAAAAACAGCTTTCCATTAGGACACTTTAGAGAAGATGTATGTATTGTCCAAGTGAGTGACAACCAGATCAGATGTAAATTAAGTAATAAAACTAAAGTAATGATGCACATAAGCACACCCGTGAAACACAAAACAGAAAACCTAAACCATGAAAACCACATGAAAGTTGCAAAAGAAAGTCTGCTTATAAGATCTCATCTTAAACTCACCGCATATCCCATCCTTTCGGTCATCTCCTTTACCACGTTATAAATAGTTGGCCTTGGCTGGAAAGGCAGAATAGTCATGCAGTTCAGATATAGTACACAATAACAATTTAAAACCAGAACCATGTGGATGCTTAACATCTATCATATCTTTATTTAAGCTAAATCCAACTCTTACAATTCGAATGTTCCGAAGGGCAGCCAGCAACATAATACTTGGTGTTTCCACTGAAAAAAAGTAATGTGGGTATATCACACAATTAGAAAAGCATCTGCAAAAGTGGAAAGCATGCCCAAGCAAGAATTAATACATACTGACGATAATTGGAAGCAAAAGATCACTTCCATCTTCCATCTTCAACACAATAGCATGGTGAGGTGCAGAATCCCGCAATCTTAGTACCCGCGGGTTGTTTTGGACACATCTAAGGTTTTTGCCGTCACGCATTTTTATCACAAATCCATCAGATACACTTCTGAGCTCAACTGCAAGGACAGATAAAACCACAAGTTTAATCTCAGAAATGAACAATGGTTGTTTGGCAATCGGCATAAATGATATACTAGTGATATGTAACTAATACTACACCAATAGCTTGGCATAAACGGTATGTAGCTGATCTAACAAACAGCAACTATTTCACAGGCTCACAGCGAACTCCCCAAGTCCCAACAAACAGTGGCCGGATATTGCTCGAACGACCATGCAACAAAACCCAATGAAGTTACAAGTTACAGTGTAACAGAAGTAGCATTTACCAGCCTCCATCACGCTGGAGTTGACGAACTCCTCGCCGCTGGCGTCGTAATCGGCGGCAGCGGCGCCGTCCCCGTCGGAAGACGAGCCATAACTGCAACAAACAGGCCAGACCCAGCCGCTTCGCGCATGCCGCTCGGACGGGAAACCGAAGAACCTGCGCGCCGCCCGGTAATGGTCTCCCTCTCCCTGCAATCCACAGGCCCGTCTCCTCAGGTGCACGCGCCTAAGCAGCTGCCCGCTGATCTTCGCATCGGAGGTCAGAGCGCCCGTCGCCGGAGCAGCATAACGCGGGAGAACCGGCCCGTTGATGATCTCCATCCTTGGATATTTTTTCCATAAACCAACCGTCAGAAACGAACTCAAAGGCAACAAAAACATCAGAATTAGCAAGGAATCGATGCGATTTTCACCGAACGAGAGGTGCGAAATGAGCCCCACAACAAATCAGCAGAAACCACCAAATTGAAGAGTGGACGTTCTAGAGATGAGGAATGAACTAGCTTACCACCGATCCTGGCGGGGAGAAGGACCTGAATGCCTGATCCGAGCTGAAAGACGCAGGAATTTTGGGAGGATTTGGTAAAGTTTTTGGCCGAAATTTTTTGAGCCAAATGTTAAAACCCTTATCGCTAAACCCGACTCGGCTTTTATGGCCGAAGCGATTGGCTGCATGAAATGACGGTGTTACCCCCTTGATATTTCAGGCAGCAGCAGCCGCTTTGGTGTTTTCGGGAATATGGATGACTGGATCATTCTGTCCGTTTGACTGTAACGGGGATCGCTCCATCAGGATATTTTCTTTGGATAGAAAGCGTAGCGTGATGTGTAAAGGATGAAGATATTTCATACGGAGTACGTTCTGAATCAGAGTAGTCCATACGGGGTAAAACTTTTAAGAGTAAATTGCCTTTAAACTATCTGTGTTTTACTCTGCACCACCATTTAACCTAATATTTTTATTTTAAATCAGATATTTTTTTACATTTTAAACCATCTAAATTCTCGTTGCGAGCACATCAACAATCTCAAACACATCGACACCCCATGCTGACAATCTCCATTTTTAAATGTGACTCACATTTTTAGTAAAGAAAAAATTGAATTTAACTAGATAAAAATGTTATTCAATTCATCTTAAAATATAATAACCTGATATTAGAAATAAACACAAACTAGTATCACGAATTTAGACATGCTGCTAAAACCGTTTAAGATTGAATTAACAGGATAATTCATTAGGATTGAGTTATGGTTAAAATGTTTGGTTATAAAGTTTAGTGATAAATCAGACTACGCAAGAGTTCAGGGTAATTTGGACCTTTCTAATCTAACTTTTAATATCTACTGTATATAAATTACAATTAATTGTAATTATGTGATAAAAATGAAAATTGGTATAGCAAATATAATTTTTTTCTCCGCAGAAAGGTGCGCAAAACAATCCGCGGAACATGTGTCTAATTGTGGTGTTGATCTTGAATCATGGTTTCGAGCGTTTTGATTCACGGCATAGAAAAAAGGGAATAAGTAAACACAGGAATCGAAATAGTTGTGTTTTTTTAGGAATTGAAATAGTAAGGGATACAAATGTAATATTTTGAAGGAAAAACCAGTATTTAATTTAATCTTGACTAGTTGGACCTTTACTCGTGCTAGTGTGCTACTATGAATTTTCCGACCGCATCCATGAGAAAGACAAAGATATGCAATGTGTGTTAGGTGATGTTTGGTATTTTAGTCAGGGACTAAAGATTAGTCTCTGGACTAAAAATTTTAGTTCCATCATGTTTGGTTGCAGGGACTAAAAGGGACTAAAGCTCATTAATTATACTGTACAAAGAGTATATTACCCCTATTCATTTGCACCTCATTCGCGCTGTGGGAGAGAGAAGAGCATTCACGGAAAAATAAAATTTTAGTCCCAATTAGCTCCTCCAATAAGGACTAATGGACTAATGGTATTTTAGTCCCTTTTAGTCCCTCCTGTTTGGGAGTTTAGGGACTAAAAGGGACTAACATGGAGGGACTAATGCTTTTAGTCCCTCAACCAAACAGCCCCTTAGAAGAGTGTGCGGCCCTTTAGTTTAGATTGAAATTAAATGAACACGCTACGCACATTAATATATCCCTTGCTGAGGGTGTGCACAGGTCTGAATAATGTGGCCCGAAGCTCCTAAGTCAAGTATGGAAAATTACACACGTAAAAGAAATCTTATAAACTCTTTATAAAATTTGATGTGACAAATTATGATTGCATCTTATTATTACCAAATAGGAAGGAATCCCACACATATGCACGGACAATTTATTTATTATTTATAAAATAATGTTAAAAAAATCATATCTCACTTTATATTCACTATGTTCACTATCTATACTATCTATACGTTCGATGTAAGGATCATGATGTATTTATAGTTTATGAAAAGAATAAAAAAGAAGTTGTATTTTAAGGCTGTGGATCACACGATAATTATATAATAAAGGAATATCTATATATAAACTATATACTTGGATATACTAAATGATAATAATATCTCTCATATTTAAAGTCATATAAGTATATATACTAATGATAATAATATCTCTCATATTTAAAGTCATATTTAAATAGAAATCATGTCACCACTACTTATTTTCATTGTTTTAAAACATGGGTGCCCTTTTAATACATGGAATTGCATCATACGAACATATATAGGAAGAGATATATGCCTATTATTGATGCAAAATACATTGTGACACACGAAGGCTTGGCAGATTTGCTTAGCTCCAATGCAGGTCCTATCAATCAGGTTCAGGGCGTACCAGTTAGTTTGACGTTGAAACTAGTTACAAGATGGAAATAAAATTGATAATCAAGAAGCCGATCGACTAATAAACCGATGTGACGTAGCAAGGTCAGCCGATATTGATAGGGTTTTGATCAATCGATAATAGGATTGATGTAGATTCAAATAACCAAATAAACAATGAGATTCATATTATCATCGGCTAGAACCAAATTATGTATAATCATTAATAAACCGTTATTTATCAAAGACAATCTTGATAGATTCGACCGAACCGAGACAATATAAGATTAAAGTTGATAAAGATAGATTTAACTAGTGATTATACGAATTTGAATATGAGTCGATGCATCACTTAGAAATCGTAATCAAATAACTCATAGGCTACAACTCTGATTAAACATTACATAAAACCTATCTGCTTAGTATAAATAAACTTATTAATAACAATATGATAGATCAGATCTAACCAAGACAATATAAGATTGGAGATAATAAGAGAAAACCTATTTATCCGATAGATCTATACAAACGTGATGGATATATCGATCAATCTAAAACAACAATATGATTAGAGAAACATCAAGTTAGTCAGAATGTCAGATATAATCGAGAAAGCCCTAACTAAGCCGATACGACTCTAAACAGTGATGTAGTTAAAGAAAAAAAATCAATATATCAAATAGGCAACGCTTGCATCAACTTAGTTAGAATATCAAACTTAACTGAGAAAGTTCCAGCCACGCCGATACAAATGAACTTGATGGACTTACTTTCTCGCCAGAGATCGAACTTAACCGATGTAGCTCCACTCGAAACTAAGAACTCGTTGAGAGTAAAAGGTGGCGATACGCTGAAATTTGTATATTGATCAAGAGATGTCCTACAGAGACCCCCGACGTACATATTTAGGGCCCGTTTGGTAGGGCTCCAGATTCTATAAGAAACGTTTCGGATTCAGATTCTCCTGCGAAACGTTTCTCTGAAGAATCAGAATCACCTATGGAACCATTTGGCATATTTGCTGGATTACGGAGAAACGGGAGGAGAATGCGAGAAAGCTCTTTAAGGCGGTTTCACGTCCACACATGTAAAAGGAGAATCGTTTCTGTTCTGAAACCCACAGGAAAAACAACGTTTGGCTTGGATTCTCCAGTTTCTGCCCTGAAACGGAACCGTTTCTGGCTTCCAAACGGGCCCTTATACCCTCGGATTTGATACAAGTCCTGATCGGATCGGACACGAGATAAGATTTCCTAACAAGAAAAGAAAACAACTAATCTTGCCTATCTAAGAGATATACTAATAAAACATACAACCATATTATTCCTTCTTGAAGTTGGCTTAATATGGATAAACTTCTATCTATCAATCAACTTCTTTCCTTAATCGAATCCACTAAATCAAACCAAATTTTGGTGTTAACACCTATGCATACATGTAACCCCACATTCATGATGGGGTTGTACGGATGTACATAGTGGTTTGGAGAGATTACCTAAAGGAGGCAGATGGAAGGATTTGTTTTTTAATTGATCTGATGACTGAAAATAACAGGGCCACCAATTTAAATAAAAATGAATGGATATATGTTTTGCTTTTTCTTAGATTTTTAAGGATTTCTCTAATTTATTAGAGCGCCACATAGTGGCATAGGAGTGTTTAAAAAGTTTAATGGACTTTTAATATATAATATTTTTAATATATAATATATTGACTAGATCAAATGCTTGAGTTTGAAAGAGTTCTATGAAAAAATTAGTACAACTAGCATTACTTATCAAGTATTCCATGTACAGATTGGTTGATTTAGCAGCATCGTTACTCTCTGTTTAAAATGTTTTGAATTTTTAATAGATTTATGTATGTCCTTCATATGTGTATCCAAATTCATATAGACGTTAGTGAACCTAGATAAAAGAGGAAGAGGCCAAAACGTCTTTTAATATGAAACGGAGGAAGTACAAATTTGCAAATTGCAATGACCTCTTACATGTGAGTCCAATAAAGATGATCCCATCCTTTCGCATACAGTTCTTTTTTAGATAAAGGAAAGTTATTTTTTAGATAATAGAAGCTTTATTAAGACTCAGTCAATTACACTAAGATGATATAATCCAACTGAGCCTACCCTCGGTCTCTGCATTAAATGTACACAACCAAAAAAACCATCTAAAACCCCATCCCAAGCACAAAAGTTTGACCAAAACATAAAGATTAGTGGCTATCAATCCATAGATTAGAACGTCACCCATGCCCCTAGGTAAAAAAAATATTGTGTCACCTGGTCCAACCGTCGTGATACCACCGCAATAGTATCCCAAAGTCCCGATTTGTGGAGGATAGCCTAGGTGTGTAGTCACGGGATAACTAAGTAATAATTTGCAGAGAAGAATGCACCATTTTATTATAAAAAATAACCCCATTATTGCTTAGCCAAATAGACCAACAAAAAGTTGTTGCACCCATCAAAAGCATATTTCTTAGATTTCTTGTGTCTTTAGGAACACATGAAAGACAACAAAACATATGAGTAACATCGCGAGGAGGTTTTAAATTAGAAGCCATATGAATGACAGACCACACCAAACAAGATAAACTACATTGGAAGAACAAATGTTGGATGGTTTCATCCTTGTGACAAAAGCAACACTTCTTACTATCTTTTCATTTTCGCTTAGCTAGGTTATCCTTGGTGAATATTACGCTCTGACATAAATACCAAAGGAAAATCTTAACTTTTAGCAGACACTTTTACCTTTCAAATGTGTCCATTGATATTTGGGACTCTCGTATGAACTAGAGCTAAGTAGTGAGATTTGACCGAGAAGACCCCATTGGGAGTGAGGTTTCAGTGAAACTCATCTTGCTCTTGTACCAAAACCAAATCAGCTACATGAGGCAATAAGTTATGCCATGTGGCTAATTTTGCACCAATTAAATCCTGTCACCATGAAAAGCTTGGTGGGTTGGCTTGGAAGATCTATGAGATAGTCGATTGTTTATGCCTAATTATGTTATAGAGACAAGGATATTGATCTCTTAACGAGACATTACCCAACCACTTATCTTTCCAAAACCTTATTTGAGATCCTTCCCTAATACGAAAGGACCTTCATAAGGGTAGCCCAAAAATATGAGTCCTCCGCTTTCCAATAAGCATGAGATAAAAATTGTGCTAACCACCTTGATAGTGGGGCCAAAACACAAGGGCAATTTGATGGTCTTATACCATATTTGATTGATGGGGGATTTTCCATCCTACAATATGCCGATGACACAGTGCTTTTTATGAATCATAACCCTGAGAAAGCTCAAAACATGAAATCGGTGCTTCTAGCCTTTGAGCAGCTGTCGAATCTAAAGATCAATTTCATAAAACTGAGATGTATAGTTTTGGTGAAGCACTTAAATATAGAGATCAATATAACCAGCTATTTGGTTGCTAGGTTGGCAACTTTTCATTTTGTTATCTTGGCATTCCGATCCATTGTAGGAAGTTAAGAAATGTGGAATGGAAAGAAGTGGTTGAAAGATTTGAAAAGAATCGAGTAGCTGAAAAGGAAAACTTTTTTTGGGAGGACGACTTACTTTGATTAACTCAGTACTTAGCAGTTTTCTAATGTATATGAAGTCGTTCCTTGTAATCCATAGTGAGGTACTTAAGAAAGTTGATTACCTTCGATCTAGGTTCTATTGACAAGAGAATAGTCATAAGAACGAATACCGGCTTACCAAGTGGGACATCATCTATCATCCCAAGGATCAAGGGGGGCTAGGAATTCACATCATCTATCATCCCAAGGATCAAGGGGGCTAGGAACTCATGACCTTGAGGTAAAGACTTGAGGTATAGAATATAGCGTTGATTAGCAAGTGACATACATTAAAAAAAATTATGAGTAAAACTTTTAAATTTATGTTCTTAGTGAGTTAAATCCAACACTGAAAAACAAACTACAATAAAAAAGAATAAAATCAACTCTAAGAATATGTAAATTCAAATTTTAGTAGTGGCTAATATGCTAAAGAGCAAACGAGGGGCAACTTAGAAGACAGCAAGTACTCTTCGGTTCTTTTTTTAATTTTTATTTTAAACCTGAATTTGTTTTCGTGAGGAGTCAAACTTAGAATATTATTAGAGTCATCTAACCAACTCAGCTAGAGGTCCGTTCATATTACTCTTCAGTTTTTCAAAACTAAACGGTTTCGTCAGGAAAAATTTCTTATATTGGTCCGTGCAATCAAGAGGGCAATATTTGTATATTAGTGCAGTGGATCTCCATATCAGGTCTGCTGATTTAAATAAACTAGAGTCAATTTGCGGCAAAGAAAGCTCGTACGCATATGCTAGCTATCTCGGATTTCTCTTTTCTTATGAACTGGATTTCATATCTCGTTCTCTTATTGTTATCTTCCTAGAAGAGTTTAGGTATGATAGGTGGCCACGTTCAACTAAACTTATTCTGCGTTTCATATTATAAGCTACTTCATATTTTTTTAATCAAACCTTTTAAATTTAATCAAGTTTATAGAAAAATATAGCAATCTTTTTAATACAAGCCAAACATATTATCAAAATATATTAAATATTAGTTTCAATAAAATTATAGATATTGCTAAATTTTTCTACAAACTTAATCAAACTATAAAAAATTTGATAAAAAATCAAAGCTACTTATTGTAACATCCTAAAAAAATTTCTTGTTTTTGACCGCATCATGCTAAATCTTATTCGTAACCCCATTTTAAAGAAAATTTTAAAGTTTTATTAGCTCTATCTTGCAGAAAAAGAAGGTTTTGATTAAACTCTTTCCTTTTTAATTTGGTTCAAGTAAAACCCTTCCAAAACCCTACTATAAAAACCTAATCCTACCATTCCAAAAACCATCCAAATTACTCATCCATCCTAAGTTTAGATTTTTTTCCTTATATAATTCAAATTCTTTCCAATTTATGTTCTATTTCAAACTCTTCCAAAATTCAAATTCATCTCTAATGTCTAGGGATGATTTTCAAAAATCCATAGAATAGAATAGAAGCTCTTTCACTCCATTTAACCTATTCAAAATCCTATATGCAACAATATTCCTCAAAAAGCATTTTTGTTGAAAATAGAAAAAGTTATTGTTTATCGTCATCAGGTGTTCGACAAAATACCCAGCCCAATCTTCGATCCTAATCAACTCTTGCTCAAACTCAACCCAAGAAGACCCAAACCAACCTAGTTAAAGCAACTCCAAGAGATTGCTAATCTTACCCTCAATACCTTGTTTAGAGGAAAAACAGAAAAATGATCTCCAACAGTTCCCCCAAAACTCCCGTCAAAGATTAGCAACGCCAAAAAAGCATCCCCACCGTGCATATATTAGCGACGCCAAACCTTCCCCAATCCTCTCCCAACCTCCTTCCCGCGGTTTTTCTTTTTTTCCCCGTCCCGGACACCTCCTCAACGCTCGCTAGTCGTCGCCCTGCACCACGCTTCGCCTGGGCTAGGCCTAATTTTGATGACATGACCTGTTTTGAATTATTCGGGAGTAATTTTTAACGTTTTGCTGTGGGATGACATGATTTTTGGGGGAAAATTTTTAGCATAGCACCTAATACCTCGTTTTGGGGAAAAAAATTTAGCAGTCTCTTGGAGTTGCTCTTAGCCCACTACTTTTCCCCCCAAACCGACTCAAGCTTCTAGACCATGGCGCGCCGCGTCACTCCCCGACCGTGTTGACACGCGTCGAAGTCCCGCTCCACGGCACGTGCCGAGCCGCCTTGGAGCACCATCCATCCATCCGTTGCGCCAAGGATAATCCTTTTCCCGCACTAATCTTCTCGTGATGATGTCGGCTGACCAATTGCGGAGCACCGTCGCGCGCACGTGATACCTGACGCCGTCGAGCGCAAGCCTTCTGACACTCCGGCGAAAACCCCATCAAACCGTGACCTTTTTTAATCTTAAATTAATCACTTTTCCCTCTCACAACCCAAACCAAGCGCAACAGAGTAGGTTGTTTTCCCACTGTGCCGCCACCGGGCATCGCTCCAGGAGAACACCACCTCGCCGCGGCCTTCCATGCCATGTTTAACCCCCTCCGCCACCGGTAACATTTCAAAAATAGATCACCCGCCATCAAATTTCACCTTTTCCTCCCTCTCTCAACCCTATGCCCCCTCTGCCACCAGCTTTCTCCGAGCTCATCCTTGGTAATAATGGTGATCAAACCGACCTTCATCCCATTGCTCTATACATAGCACTCCAACCTCTCCTCCTTCGCCATCATCCACTATCCACCTCCACACCATCACGCCGAAGCTCTGCTTCCCCACACATTGCCCACGCCGCTGCGGAGCATTGATCAAACACTTGTGCGTGATCATGTTTCCGCCACTCTGATCATCCTCCTGCTCCGAGATCAAGCGGAACGTTGCCCCCGTGCTGCGTTCCAACCTTTAAAAGCCCGGCCAAAGCTCTACATCGCCATCAATTCCACCGCACCCGTGTCGACCCCCGTTTTTGAGGACAGGAATCATTCGTGTTTATAGTACCATATCCCTGGATCGAGTAGTTTGGTACCTACGAATACAGTTCTGAAATACCAGGTGCAAAGTGCACGAATAGTCTTACATCGAAATTATTACAATAATAGGCCCGAAGGCAATATCCAATGCATATAGGACCTCCTGGTCCGGATACAACCAAAAGCAGAATTTAGATAAGATAGCAGTCAGAAGGCAGCGGCATGTCGATTGCCACGGCAATGACCGAGGACTAAGACCTAGTAGATGTCTTCTCCTCCTTCGCCCATCCGCGTAAGCATAGGGGTCCTCCGGTTCTTCGCTTCCTCCATCTGAAGGTTTGTGCGTATAGCAAGGGTGAGTACCCAACGTACTCAGCAAGCTGACACGGAATGATGCACATGATAGGGTCATTCAAAGGATGGTTGTGGTTCATTTGCACAAAGCCAATTTTCACAAATCATTTCACAAACCTAATATCTAGCCAAGTCAAGTTTTAGTTCTATAGTATATTAAAACGGCGACGGTTCTGTCTTCCATCCATCATGATTACAAGGATGGCTTCCCGCCTCCGGTTCGTCATGGTTTTCTGGGGAGTCCACCCCTTCTCACAGTTCGAGAAGTTGAGTCCACAAGCACACAAAATCATTATGCATTCCTAACCCATCATTTTAAAATTTATGAGTCTAGCCACGGGAGAAACTTGTCACGTCGCTCATTAACCGTGAGCACGGCTATTCGAATAGATTGATTTACTCACACTACAGTGGATGTACACTTTACCCGTACTCCGCAACTACTCATTGATGAGCTTTCATCCCTTCATATGGGATGGTCACGGCAAAGCCTTTCGATAACTTCGCTTTGACAGTACCCGCTCCATGAACTTAAATCCTCTTTGCACTCTAGTCGTCCTTTCCTAACAGTGAGAGGAGTTCTGACGCTCCCGGGGTAAGGGAAAAACTTCACAACATTCTCAATCATTACTCAACACTTAGGCCGTAGCCTTATCTCAATAACCAGAACCACCTCTTCACTCAAGAACCCTATGCAGGGATACTGCCTCCACTCGGCTATCTACTCCGCTAGGTCTATACCCATTCGAGAAGTACGGTTGTACTGGCTCGTTCCAGGTTATAAGTCTCATGGCTCAGTCCTTAATTGACCAGGGACGGTTCTTGCTTTTACCAGAATCCACCCAAATACAACCATCCGCCCTAGTCCAAAACATTGGTTTTGTACTTTTTATTTTTCCACCAAAACTATTTTCATCATGATCAAGGCAATGTGGCGCTCATGTATCCACATGCCGTATTCCAACTACCTTCCCAAAGATAGTTGCCCAAGCACGAAGCTTCTTTGTAAAAATCATGAGTATGCACGAATCTAACATAAGCATGGCTAAGCATTTTACCGAAGTTATCCTCCGGTTATATCACATCGAAGGTTACGAAGATTATATCTAAGGGTAATCAATATCAAGGCATGGTATATCAAGCATAGGTATCCATTTGTGTATAGCATGCATATTTCTAATTTAAATCAACATCATTTCGTAAAATAGGATCAATATGTTCAAAGGGAAGTGTTGACTTGCCTTGCTCGCACGCTTGTTGGACGGGGTCTTCAACGTAGTCAGTGCCTGTTTCCTCGGTTGCTATCCGTATGTGCAAAAATCAATTTAATTCGATCAGAATTCAATAAAAATACCAACAGATCAAAAAAACCATAAAAACGACTCCAAATATTTAGCCTAAAATTCTAATCGAGTTAGGGCGAGAGTTTTGGGATAAAATCCGATTTAAAAGCGAGTTTGGAATTTTAGGGTTTTCGCAAAATATCGATCCAATAGATTAAGGGAATAAATTTAAAAGGCACTGATCAAAAGAATTGGTGCTCGAGGTTTTGGAGGTCCGAGTACCAAAAGAATATATTTTTAATGGCGGAAAGAAAATAGATAAACTCCGGATTAAAAACTACGCGAGAACGAAATCTCCGAAAATCCGATTTTTGAATTCCGAGATTACTCGAGAAAATACACGAGAAAACATTATATTTTTGCCCAAATATTTTTCCTAATTTTTCTGAATTTTTCCATTTTTCCATTTTTTATTTTTCTTTTTCTTTTCTTTTTCTTTCTTTTTCTTTCTTTTCTCTCTTTTTTTCCCTTCTTCCCCTTTCCTCTCTTCTCTGTTTTACCCGCGCGCCCTTCCTTCCTCTCTGTTTTCGTCCGATGGCCGGCGCTAGCACAAGGGGTGGCGGCCCGGGACTTACCGGTGAGTGACGGCGACGGTGAGGGACGCGGCGGAGCTCCGGCGCACGGCGCACGACGGCGGCGGCTTGGCGCACGGCGGTGACGGCTTGCGGCGGTTTCGGCGCACGGCGGCGACGGCTGCGGCAGCTTGCGGCGGGGAGAATCGGCGGGGAAGAGGGGGAAAAGAGGCGGCGAGGTGGGGGGAAGAACGGGGAGGGCTTAGTCCCTTTTATAGGCGACCGGGGAGGGAAGGAGAGGGGTGGTCCGTTGCGGTGAGCGGGCGGCGCGGCACGCGGCGAGGCGCGGGACGAGGCGGCACGGCGGGCGCGATGGGCGGGTGTGGCGCGCGCGCGGGCGGGGTCCGGCGTGGGGCGCGGCGCGGGCGGCGGGGCCGGGTGCGGCGGCGCGGCGCGCCGCGCGGAGTGGGGCGGGCGCGGGCGTGCACGGGCGCGCAACGTAAGGGCGAGGGCCGGGCGCGATGCGGCGCAGCGCAGCACGTGTCGCGCTCACGGGCGGGCGTGGTACGTCCGTACGGCGTCGAGCACGTGGCGCATAATGAACAGTGCAATTTCCGAATTTCCCGATTTAATTCCTAATTTCCAAATTCTATTTCCTTTCACCCCTAAAATTTGAAATAAAATATAGTACACCCAAAAATTAAGTTGTAAAATACATTTTCAACCTTTTCACCGACTTTTATTATTTTAAAAATATATTTCACATATTTAATTTAATCCTTTTTCCTAAATTCTAGAAAATGTAATTTTGATTCAAAATAATTTCTAAACTTCATATATATCCTTCAAAATATTTTATCACTCATTTTATTCACTAATTAATATTACTCAATTACCAAAATAATGTTTGATCCCAAATATATATTTTTATAAACCCACAACCCTTTTCCTATTTTATATTAAAATTCCCAACTCTAAACTCCGAAATTTTTCTCCCGAGTGGAAATTCAAATCGTTTGGTTTTCTCAAACATCGAGATGAATCGCTCATCAAATAAATATTATGCAACAAGGTGGCAAATAAGAAGCAATAAACACGATAGGAAGCAATGAGCCAAAAGTTTTTGTGAGTTCGATTTTTAATTCCCGATTTTAAATTCTCCAATTTTCGGGCGTTACAAACCTACCCCCTAACAATAAATCTCGTCCCGAGATTTCTTACCGTTCGCGGAATAGGTTTGGGTACTCGGTCTTCAAAAAGTCTTCTTTTGTCCAGGTGGCTTCGTCTTCGGTGTGGTTGCTCCATTGCACCTTGTACATTCGCCACACCTTGGTCCTAGTCTTTTTCTCGGCTTCGTCCAAAATCTTCACGGGATGTTCGGGGTATGTGAGGTCTTCGCTGATAAGGACGTCTTTCGAGGGAATTTGCTCTTCCGGTACTCGCAAACATTTCTTCAGTTGTGACACGTGAAAGACAGGGTATACATCGAAAAGATTTTCCGGCAGGTCCAGTTGATAGGCCACTTCGCCTCTTCTGGCGCTTATCAGGAAAGGTCCAACATATCTTGGCGTCAGTTTTCCTTTGATCTTGAACCTCTTGGTTCCTCTTAGCGGCGAAACTTTTAGGTACACAAAGTGGCCTATTTTGAATTCCAACTCCCTTCGGCGAGTGTCCGCATAGCTCTTTTGCCGAGACTGGGCTACCTTAAGCCGATCTCTTATCAGATGAACTTTCTCTTCGGCTTCCCTAATGATGTCTGGTCCAAATATGGCTCGCTCACCGGTCTCCGACCACATCAACGGGGTTCAGCATCTTCGTCCAAACAAAGCCTCGTTCGGCGACATCTTCAGGCTAGCCTGGTAGCTGTTGTTATAGGAGAACTCTTCATAGGGCAGGCATTTCTCCCAGTCCTTAGTAAAATCCAATGCACAGGCTCTTAGCATGTCCTCAAGGACTTGATTTGTCCTCTCGGTTTGTCCATCCGTCTGAGGGTGATAAGCAGTACTGAAGGCGAGGTGAGTTCCCAACGCCTCGTGAAACTTATCCCAGAAGTGAGTTGTGAATTGAGTACCACGATCCGACACAATCCTCTTGGGTACTCCATGTAGGCACACAATTTTGGACATGTAAAGTTCTGCCAATTTGGCGCTGATATACCGAGTCTTGACCGGGATAAATCGGGCAGTCTTGGTCAGTCTATCCACGATCACCCAAATGGAATCGTATCCGGTAGCAGTTTTGGGTAGTCCCACTATAAAGTCCATACCTATTTCATCCCATTCTACTCAGGGATCTTGAGTGGTTGTAGCAATCCTGCTGGTCACTGATGCTCAGCCTTAACTCGTTGGCATACATCACATATGGCCACATATTCCGCTACGTCTCCTTTCATGTTGGGCCACCAGTACTCTGTTTTCAAATCCTGGTACATTTTGGTGTTGCCCGGGTGTAGCGAGTAAGCTGACTCATGGGCTTCTTTTAAGATTAGCCTTCTCAATCCGCTTTTCTCCGGTACGTAAATCCTTTTATGATACCATAGGATTCCATCGTTGTCGGCTGAGAATTCTTTGGCCAGTCCTTCGGCCATACGCTCCTTGATTAGCCAGATTTCCTCACAATCCTTCTGGGCTTCCTTAATCTGACTTCGTAGGAGAGGTTGTATGTCCAGCGAACTCAGTTGTCCATGAGGAATCAACTGTAGGTTAAGCCGAGCCATTTCTTCTTGAAGCTCATTGGCCATATATTCCATCCTCAGTTGGTTGCACTGGGCTTTGCGGCTCAAAGCGTCAGCTACAACATTGGCTTTACCAGGGTGGTAATGAATTCCTAGGTCATAGTCCTTGATTAGTTCCAGCCATCTTCTCTGGCGCAGGTTAAGGTCTGTCTGGGTAAAGAAATATTTCAAGCTCTTGTGGTCCGTGTATATATCACAGTGGTTCCCAATCAGGTAGTGCCTCCAAATTTTCAAGGCATGCACCACTGAGGCCAATTCTAAGTCATGGGTAGGATAATTCTTCTCATGCGGTCGCAGTTGTCTTGAGGCATAAGCCACAACCTTTCCATCTTGCATCAACATGCCTCCTAATCCTTGTCGGGATGCATCACAGTATATGACGAAGTCTTTCCGGTTGTCCGGTAGGACTAAGATCGGGGCGGTGGTTAACTTTTCTTTGAGCTGGTCAAATGCCTGTTGACACTGCTCAGTCCATGCATACTTCTTTTCCTTCTTCAATAGTTGGGTCAGGGGTCTAGCTATCTTAGAAAATCCTTCAATAAACCTCCGGTAATAACCGACCAATCCCAAAATCCTTCTAATCTCTGTTACTGACTGGGGTGCTTTCCACTTGGTAACAGCTTTGACCTTGGCGGGGTCTGCTGCTACGCCTCTAGCTGAGATTACCTGTCCGAGGAAAGCTACTTCCTTAAGTCAGAATTCACACTTGCTGAATTTGGCATATAGCTGATGCTCTTGCAACTTCTCTAGTACCAGGCGCAAATGTTCTGTGTGTTCTTCATCATCCTTGGAATAGATGAGGATATCATCAATGAACACTACCATGAACTTGTCCAGATATTCCATGAATACTTTGTTCATGAAGTAGGCAGGGGCATTGGTCAGTCCGAAGGATATCACTGTGAACTCGTACAAGCCGTAGCGTGTTGAGAACACAGTCTTGGGTATATCCTCAGTCCTAATTTTCAGCTGATGGTATCCAGATCGAAGATCGATCTTTGAGAACACTCGGGCTCCCTTGAGATGATCGAACAGGTCGTCGATTCGAGGTAACGGGTACTTGTTCTCAATGGTAACCTCATTCAATGACTGATAGTCTATGCACAATCTCATGCTTCCGTCCTTTTTCTTAACAAACAGCATTGGGGCTCCCCACGGTGAAGAACTAGGGCGTACGAAGCCTTTCTCTTGTAGTTCCCTTATTTGCTTCTTAAGTTCCTCCAATTCGTTCACCGGCATCCGGTAGGGTCTCTTAGCTATGGGGGCGGTGCCAGGCATGAGGTCAATGATGAACTCTATGTCTCGGTCTGGGGGCATTCCCGGTAGTTCCTCAGGAAATACATCCGGGTAATCCTGGATTACTGGCATTCCAACTATGGGTAACATGGTGAATATTCCCGTAGCTCGGTCACAGAACATAGGGTCTTGATTCATGGCTACTGTCATCGGTGATCCCCATGGGGTAGATAAGGTAACTTCTCTTCGTCCATAGTCTAATACCCTTTGGTTCTTGGTTAACCAATCTATTCCTAATATGACGTCCAAGGTTTGGGGTGGCAAAACCATAAGGTTAGACAGGAATACCACGTCCTTGATCCGAATGGGCACATTAATGCATGCATAGGGTATAGTTATATTTCCCCCGGGTGAATGTACTACCATTGGTCTCTTAAGGTCTACTCGGTGCAAATTGTGCTCTTTGCTTACTCTTGACGATATAAATGAATGCGAAGCTCCAAAATCAAACAAAACTTTAACTAGTGCAGAATGGATAGAAAACATACCCATTAGCACGCTTTGGTCCTCCTGAGCTTCCTCAGCACGCACATGGTTAACCTGACCACGACGGAATCCGGTTGCAGCTTCCTTTGGTTGGGGCGTTCTGAACAAATTGCGTCCAGGTGCCAGAGCGGGGGTTCCTCGTACTGCGATGGCGTGGGCTCCGGTGCGATTGGGGGTGTTGCGCGGCTTAGGGCAACTGTTGGCGTAATGCCCAAACTCTTCGCAGTTGAAGCAGTTGACATTCGTGGTTCCTGGGGCTGCCAAAATAGGTGTGGGAGTGCGAGACGGTGTTGCAGGTGGCCTGCTGACGTTGTTGGGTGCGGCAGAGCGATTGGTTGTCACTATGGCTGGCTTCCAACCTGTCGGGGTTGCTCCTTTGGGTCGCTGGGGTGTTCCTTGAATTGGACGGGCCATTGCAAGCCTTCTCTTTCGGTTGTTTTCAACCATCCTTTGGTCATGCTCAAGCTTCACGACCTTGTTGATGAGGCTCTGGAAGCTGGCGTGGTCCTGATCGATCATCTGTCCACTCAGCTCGTTGTTCAGTCCTTCGATAAACTTATCCATCTTCTCTTCTTCGTCTGCCAGGTCGCTTGTGGCGTAACGTGCAAGCTGCGTGAACCTGTTAAGGTACTCTTGTACCGTGGTGTTGCCTTGGCACAGCCTACAGAACTCGTTCTTCTTCATCCTCATGACTGCAGTAGGTACGAAGTTTTCACGGAAGGCTGCCGTGAATTCTTCCCAAGTTGGTTCACCGGCATCTTCGGCCTGGGTTTCCTTGTAGGTGTCCCACCAGTCACTTGCGGGTCCTTCCAGCTGATTGGTGGCGAAGACGACTCCGTCAGCTTCCCATACTCGGACGAGAGTCAACTTCTTCTCTATTACCCTCAGCCAATCTTCAGCATCCATGGGTTCATCTGCCGAGGAGAATGTCGACGGCTTTGTCCTCATAAATTTGCCGAGGTTTGATCCTCTGCGTTGTCCTTGGTTGTTGGCGATAGCTTGAAGCAGTTGGGTCTGTAAAGCCATGACTTTCGCTAGGGTGGATGGGTTAGGCTCTGGCAGGTTCTCAGTAGTTGCTGGGGCTCTGCGACGATGCGCCATCTGAGCAACGTGGATAATGTTAGAGACTTGATTTGCTAACGTCATGATTCTAAGGAATTTTTTTCTTTGAGTTGTTTAAGGTGATCTTTCGAAGCAAGCTTGATGGAATAAACTCATTTATGACATAACATGGAACTTCATATCAGTTCATAGATGTTACATCAGGGAATACATTGGACATGTGTAGTCCATACAACACAATACAACAACATTAACATCGATCTAGGGTCTCATACATAAAGGGGTAGGGGCATGGTCATTGCTGTCTTGACTCCATCCAAAGCAAGACTAGAGCTGCTGCTGGTATCCAAACTAGTCATCCAGCCATCCGCATGATCCAGGTGCTGGCAGAGGGTGATCCTTGGCCGAAGCGAATCGAAGTCCCCATGGCTCAGAGGTAGTGGCCTCAGAGTCATGTCCGATCCTCCTGCTTGGTGGCCTGGTGCTCTTCCGGGCAGTCCTAAGGGTGATAGGACCTCCGGTGAGTGTCATGCGGCGGGTACGAGCTTCCTCCTCTGATGGATCTGTGTCGCTGAGCTCCCACTTGATCTCCATGGGTTATGTCTTGGATTTGGACTCAGTGTTGATCTGGATGGGGTTATCCTCTCCCGAACCAGGCTCGGATGATACAGCCGTGGAAATCGGGGTGGGCTCCGATGAGGTAGCAGCAGTAGGGTCGATCAGGTATGGTCCTGACTCAGTGCTCAGCATGAAGGCTTGCTCCATCATGGCTTGAAAGGTGGCCAAGCATGCTGGAGTCATGAAGTAGTAGTGGTCAGGCACAGAAGCAGGGGGTGTTGGTGTAGTTGAAGTAGAAGTACCAGCGGCGGGGACAGGGTTGAAGCGAAGTTGTTCTTCCAGTTGGCCAACCTGTTGCTGGCTCTTCCGAAGTTGTTCCTCCAACTCAACCAAAGCTTCTCCACGAGCCACATAACGATCAGAGAGCTGCTTGTATTGGGCGCCATTAGCTTGCAGCTGGGTCTTCAACGAGTCGATCTGGTCTCCACAGTTTTGGTGTTCCTCCTCCAGATCATTCAGGCGTCGCTGCTGCTCATCTATCTCGAGTAATGCCTCTTCATAGCAATCATCAGCTGTTTCCACCCAGCGGGACAAACGGGTAACCATAGGGTTATAGCAGCAAGGGGTGGCCTCCACGGTGCAGACTGGGTTGCCTTCCTCTCGGTAGGGATGGTGTACGAACTCGGTTAGTGCAAGCTCAGCACGGTGGATGGCATTGAGGCGTACGAATGCCTCGCGGGCTACGTCCTGAAGGGCTGCCTCCATCAAATCTCTGTGGTAACGCGTATGGAAGCAATAGGGCGTCTTGCTCCCAATACGGGCCTCAACTGAAACCGCAGCTTCCCATACTAGGTGCCCCTCAGTGCCATGTCTTCTGATCCGGTAGGTGGGTGCGTCCGGGTATCTTAGGCACCATAACAACAGCTGGAGTTGTGACACGAATCCTTCCTCCCGCGGAACCTTGTTCTCCCAAACTCCAACATGGTCTGACATCTGTTTTGGAGGTAACTTAGGGTCAGACAGGGGTAATATCAAACAATTTTAGTAGAGGAATGGGGATAAGAGTATGAAGGAAAACATATTTGTTTTGTGAAAATAGTTTGTATTTTCAAAATAATCCTATGTAGGGATATTTCCCTTTAACCAGCTATTCAGGGGTAGGGCGCCAGTTGGTCTTATCCTATAGTCGCACTGCTCTGATACCAGCTCTATCGACCCCCGTTTTTGAGGACAGGAATCATTCGTGTTCATAGTACCATATCCCTGGATCGAGTAGTTTGGTACCCACGAATACAGTTCTGAATTACCAGGTGCAAAGTGCACGAATAGTCTTACATCAAAATTATTACAATAATAGGCCCGAAAGCAATATCCAATACATATAGGACCTCCTTGTCCGGATACAACCAAAAGCAGAATTTAGATAAGATAGCAGTCAGAAGGCAGCGGCATGTCGATTGCCACAAGCAACGACCGGGGACTAAGACCTAGTAGATGTCTTCTCCTCCTTTGCCCATCTGGCAGTAAGCATAGGGGTCCTCCAGTTCTTCGCTTCCTCCATCTGAAGGTTTGTGCGTATAGCAAGGGTGAGTACCCAACGTACTCAGCAAGCCGACACGGAATGATGCACATGATAGGGTCATTCAAAGGATGGCTATGGTTCATTTGCACAAAGCCAATTTTCACAAATCATTTCACAAACCTAATATCTAGCCAAGTCAAGTTTTAGTTCCATAGTATATTAAAACGGCGATGGTTCTGTCTACCATCCATCGTGATTCCAACGATGGCTTCCCGTCTCCGATTCGTCATGGTTTTCTGGGGAGTCCACCCCTTCTCGCAGTTCGAGAAGTTGAGTCCACAAGCACACAAAATCATTATGCATTCCCAACTCATCATTTTAAAATTTATGAGTCTAGCCACGGGAGAAACTTGTCACATCGCTCATTAACCGTGAGCACGGCTATTCGAATAGATTGATTTACTCACACTACAGTGGATGTACACTTTACCCGTACTCCGCAACTACTCATTGAATGAGCTTTCATCCCTTCATATGGGATGGTCACGGCAAAGCCTTTCGATAACTTCGCTTTGGCAGTACCCGCTCCATGAACTTAAATCCTCTTTGCACTCTAGTCGTCCTTTCCTAGCAGTGAGAGGAGTTCTGGCGCTCCCGGGGTAAGGGAAAAACTTCACAACATTCTCAATCATTACTCAACACTTAGGCCGTAGCCTTATCTCAATAACCGAACCACCTCTTCACTCAAGAACCACTATGCGGGGATACGCCTCCGCTCGGCTATCTACTCCGCTAGGTCTATACCCATTTGAGAAGTACGGTTGTACTGGCTCGTTCCAGGTTATAAGTCTCATGGCTCAGTCCATAATTGACCAGGGACGGTTCTTGCCTTTACCAGAATCCACCCAAATACAACCATCCGCCTCAGTCCAAAACATTGGTTTTGTACTTTTTATTTTTCGACCAAAACTATTTTCATCATGATCAAGGCAATGTGGCGCTCATGTCTCCACATGCCGTATTCCAACTACCTTCCCAAAGATAGTTGCCCAAGCACGAAGCTTCTTTGTAAAAAATCATGAGTATGCACGAATCTAACATAAACATGGCTAAGCATTTTACCGAAGTTATCCTCCAGTTATATCACATCGAAGGTTACAAAGATTATATCTAAGGGTAATCAATATCAAGGCATGGTATATCAAGCATAGGTATCCAATTGTGTATAGCATGCATATTTCTAATTTAAATCAATATCATTTCATAAAATAGAATCAATATGTTCAAAGAGAAGTGTTGACTTGCCTTGCTCGTACGCTTGTTGGACGGGGTCTTCAACGTAGTCAGTGCCTGCTTCCTCGGTTGCTATCCGTACGTGCGAAAATCAATTGAATTCGATCGAATTCAATAAAAATACCAAGAGATCGAAAAGAACCATAAAAACGACTCCAAATATTTAGCCTAAAATTCTAATCAAGTTAGGGCGAGAGTTTTGGGATAAAATCCGATTTAAAAAGCGAGTTTGGAATTTTAGGGTTTTCGCAAAATATCGATCCAATAGATTAAGGGAATAAATTTAAAAAGCGCTGATCAAAAGAATTGGTGCTCGAGGTTTTGGAGGTCCGAGTACCAAAAGAATATATTTTTAATGGCGGAAAGAAAATAGATAAACTCCGGATTAAAAACTACGCGAGAACGAAATCTCCGAAAATCCGATTTTTGAATTCCGAGATTACTCGGAAAATACACGAGAAAACATTATATTTTTGCCCAAATATTTTCCCAAATATTTTCCAAATATTTTTCCTAATTTTTCTGAATTTTTCCATATTTTTCCTTTTTCTTTTCTTTTTCTTTCTTTTTTTTCTTTTCTCTATTTTTTCCCTTCTTCCCCTTTCCTCCCTTCTCTGTTTTACCCGCGCGCCCTCCCTTCCTCTCTATTTTCGGTCGGTGGCCGGCACTAGCGCAAAGGTCGGTCACCGCTCCACCGTCGCCCATAGCCATCGGAGTACACTAATCGCCACCCCTCCAAACCCGCACATAGCTCCATCCCACACCGCCGTCGGGATCCCTAACCCTAGCGTCGGCAGTAAAAAGAAGCAAAGAAAAGGGGAAAACGAAGGAAGAAGAAGAAAGAAAGAGAGTCTGACGGCTAGGACCATACATAGTGCAATTTCTCTTTTTCAAGAATTAATTCAAATATCAAACTTTAGATGCCCATATATTTTTAAATATAGATCCAAATCCATTAAAAATTGGACCAAAATTCTTCTTCATTCATTCCCTATTTTCGATACCACTTTTGCTATTTCTTTATTTTCTTATTTCTTTGAATTTGAATTTCAAATCATATTCTATGTTTGAGGGTAATTCTGACTCCATAGAAAATATATCAGATCATCGGGACTTCGAGCAAGGCAAGTTATTGTACATTCTTTGATCATATTATGCCCATATTTTACAAGTTTTGTTAAAAGCATTTATGTATCTCTATTCAAATGCTCTACTTTATATGCATAATTTTGAAGAGGCCCAGACAATCTAGCTTTGCTTAGACTTCGCTTAGAAATTTGGTTAAAAGAAATGAACTTAGATTGAAACAGTAATCTACAAAAGAAAGATTTCCCAGCGGCTAGTACTGTTTTAATCAACATAAGATTTTGTCAAGTACGTGTGAAGAACGAACGAGTACGACCGTAGTTCTCGAGTGGGTATAGAACTATTGGAATAAATTATCTAGCATTGGTGGTACCTCTGTATAGTGGTTCATATTTCAGGCCTCGAGGAGGAGGCGAACAATGCCAAGAAGGGCAATTAGTATGCATCATGCGCATGTAAACAATTTATTTGAGCTCAACTATGTGTGAACTATGAAAAACTGGTTGGGATGACTGGGGTCTCTCTCAACTAGTCCCCTTTAAAACACCCCGGGAACACCAAAACATCTCCTATTGTTGATAACACACATTCAAAATGCATGAGGAATCAAGTTCATTTATGTGTTAATGCCAAATTTTGGTAAGATTCTTTAGTGGATTTGGTTAAGAAAAGAGGTCAAATAGCCGATGGAAATTTATCCAGAAGAGACTGAGTGCAAGAAGGAATCTTGAAGACTATTGCATAGCGGATTAATTTTATCTATTAATTAGGCAAGTTTTGTACTTAGAAAAGTTTGTGTCATGTCCGATGAGGACTTTATGTTTTCCTTTTATCTTTAGAAAAGTTTGTGCCGTGTCCAATTAGGACTCTTATCGGCCTATGGGTATAAATATGTACACCCAGGGTCCGTGTAAACTATCTCCACAAATCAATATACATCTACTTTTGACGCATCGCCACCCTCTTATGAGGTTTTATTTCGATGAGTTCTTGTTTTCACGCATGGAATGCATCGATTGAGTTCAACCTCTAGCAAGAAATGAGTTTCATAATCTTTGCTTGCACTAGCATGGCTAGGACTTTCTCGATTGAGTCCGATATTCTAATCGGGCCGACACGAGTGTTATCTATCTGGTATATCATCTTTACCTTTAGTTTCATTATTGTTTATAGTCACATCGACTCTTTCCAGTCTCCTTTCTAGTTAATCTTCCTTTGTGACTATGCATGGGTATCCCAATGGCATTAACATCCTTTATGTAATCCATACAACCCTCAACCACCTCTTCTTATGTATCCCTCTATCATCGATCCCTCTGGGTGAGCACGATTGCAGACATAACCTTTCAGAATCAACATGTACCGCTCATACGCCCACATTTGATATAAGTACAATGAACCAAGTTCAATAATCTGAGGGGTGATGTGAACAATCAGATGCTCCATCATATTTAAATAAGATGGAGGGAAATACATCTCAAGCTGGCATACGGTATCAATTGCAAATTTTTGAAATAGGCCTAATTCTAGAGAATCAAATACCTTCTGTGAAATTCGATTAAAAAAGTAACACAACTTTGTTATCACTACCTTAGTGTGAACTGGTTTGACTATCCTTATAGCAATAGGAAGAAATACTGTTAGCATCCTATGACAGTCATGAGCATTGCATTCGGAGATGGTCAAATTTTTCATTGAAACTAGCTTCCTGATGTTCGATGAGAAACCAGTAGGCACTCTCACCCCATGCAAGCATCTACAGAATGTCTTTTTCTCTTCTAGTGTCATGGAGTAATAAGGAGGAGGAATCTCAATCTTTCCATTTGCCTGCTCTTTTGGGTGAAGGTCTTTCCTTATGTCCAAATTTACTAGGTCATTACGTGACTTCAGTCCGTCCTCTGTCTTACTCGGGATGTCTAGTAAGGTGCTGATGGTGCTATTGAATATGTTCTTCTCGAGGTGCATGACATCAATGGCATGACGAATCTCCAAGTCCTTTCAGTACCGCAAGTACTTGAATAAAATTGAGTGCTTCTTGAATGGCAACATATTTTCTTCCTATCCTACTTTCTTCCTTTTTGTTGTCTTCTTCTTTCCCTTCCCGAAAACGACCTTAATATTCTTTGTCATTTCAAACACAACAATACCACTTCATGTTACAGGGACAATCATGTTCTCTATTATCTTGTTGAAAAATCTGGCCATCATACGATACTTGTGTTTTGGGTTAAGAACCGTCAATGCTGCATGTATATTGTCTTGCCTAAGGACGTCAGATATATGTACGTCGTGTTATCCAGACAGATAAGACATTCGGTCTTCCCTTTAATTTGACGGGATAGGGAAAAGTTTGTAGGTAAGTCATTGATGGTAACACATATGATAGCACGTAGAGTAAAGTACTCCCGTTGGTACTCATCCCACAGTCATAGCCCTTTCTTTCCGTAGATCTTTCATATCCTCCATCAAAGGTTCAAAAAAGACATCTATGTCAATGCTAGGTTGTTTCAGGCATTGTATAAGGATAGTCATAAGAATATACTTTCGTTTCTGACAAATCCATGTAGGAAGGTTGTACATGGTGAGCAGAACTGGCCAGGTGTTGTGTGAGCTGCTTAGGTCACCAAATGGGTTCATTCCGTCCGAGCTCAACGCAAACCTTACATTTCTCGGATCCTTGACAAATTCTGGATGTTCTAAATCGAAGGTCTTCCACTAGCGAGCATCGACGGAGTGTCGAATCACACCATCTGTCTTCCGGTTCTCTTGATGTCATCTCATCAATTCAACATCATTAGGGTTTGAGAACATCATTAGGGTTTGAGAACAGACGCTTCATGTGATCCTTCACTAGCAGGTACCACATCACCATGACCATAATCTTTTTCTGTGTATGCTCAGATGAATCAGGGTCGACAACCTCAGTATCAAAGGACCCATTTTCTGTTTTGTACCGACTTGTCGCACACGTTGGGAAACTATCCAAGTCTGCAAATTTCTTACGGTACAGTACATAGTGATTTACACAAGTGTGAATCTTTTGGACACCTAGAGATAATAGACATATGAGTTTCTTCGCTTGATATGTGTTGGATGGAAAAAAAAGTTAGGCTTGGGAAGCAAAACTCTCAGAGACCCATCAAATTATTGAAACTATTTCGGACCATCTATGCTTAGCCTTCAATCTAAGGAGTTCAAGCATCAAACGCAACACTGTAAAATCCTTATCACATCCCTTAGATTCATCGTAAAGAAGATCCTTCGCCGACTTCTCTAATGCCTCCCAATTCTCTAACCCTCGTGCTTTACCTATTAGCACATTTGGTTCAGCGTGTCGCAACATATCCTCCAGATCAAAACCAGCCTCCAATCATCACTACCAGTGGAACCATCTTCGTCCATCCTTTCACGATCCATCTAGAAATTGAACTCTTCACCATCCACATTATCGTCATCTTTAGGAGCGGTGATTTCCCCGTGATAGGTCCAAACCTTATAATCGTCCATGAATCCACGCTCCACTATATGCCCCAGTATTTCACCGGGATGTCTCAATAATTCCTGATTCTTGCAATCAAAGCACAAACAAAAATTTTTACTCATATTCTCCCTCAAAGCATGTGCCTTAGCATGGTCAACAATTTTAGATGCTTTCTTCATGAGTGTCGAATGAGTTCTTTGAATCTCGTACATCCATGCCCGATCCATCTACATAGTTATAGTAGGAAAAAATTAGAGCACAAGTATTTCTCACAAAACATGAAATACTATCTCCTCAAAATTAATGCAATATTACATTGAAGTAGTATGTGCTAGTGATCACAATAACTACTTGCTCATCAAAACATTATATTTGAGCTAGATTTTGCAAAAGAAAGCTCAAAAAGTCCTCTCATAAAAATGTGAATATCTCCGCATTGAACCGACAAATCTGAAATAAATGGAGGCACATGAAGGAGATAAGCAAGTATGTTACCTTTTTTACCAAAATCAAGCAAATATTTCAACTTGAAAACCTCCCCTATTTGTTGCTTTGTTTTGGAGAGGGAAATTTCGGATTCAAATGGCTCTAGCTTGGGCTAGGGGGAGAAAATATGGGTCATCATTGCATGCGGGCCACTTAAGCGGCCCGCATGCGATAATAGTTGCATCCCCATCAACCGTGCAATAATGGCATGTGATAATGTTGCATTATCATATGCGGTCCATCAATTGGCCCAAGGAGACCGGTTTTTACAGGCGCATCTAATAGGGGTCTCGTTTGGAAAACTCGATTCTATAGTAGTAACTTAACCCTCTCTGGCAACCACCGTTGTCTTGCTTTATTGCAAGTCGAAATTTCTGCACATTTGAGACCCTAAAAAAGCCTATGTGTTCATGAGTTAACTCGTATGATATGTGCCTTTGCACTAATCTGAGAGCTGCTTTGCATGCTGCCCGTGCATGTGGATGGATTCATCAATCTGGTAGCAGCGACTTTAGATGCCAGGTTATTCAACGTGGGCTCGCCTCTCCTAGAGAACTCATCTTTTATCCTAAGGCCCAAACACACAAATATCTACTAAAGATGCTTTAGTACCGTTCTAAAAGCCTAAGTCTCTAGAAACATCTTTAGTTTGGATTGGTATTGCTAACTGGTACTAAAAATACATTTTTTGTACCCGTTAGTAGCACTAACCGAGGCTAATGTTGATGAATTTTTAGTCCCAATTGATATTACCAACCGGTACTAAAAGTATATAGTATATTTTTAGTAGCGGTTGGTGTACTAAAGATGTCTTCAGCGTTAGTTCAAAAGAAATCATCTTTATTTAAGTTAGATGTATAGAGTAGGAAAGATGGTAATGCGCGTGAGGACCAAGGTGAAAGATCTTGAGTTTGAATCCTACGTCCCATATATTTTTTTTACTTAATATGCATTTTTTAACGATACTAAAGATCTCAATTAGTCTTGATTTATTGATTTACTGGTTTCGGTTGTTGTTATAACCGGTATTAAAGAGAGGGTTTTCAACTAACTTTTAGTCTTGATTTAGTTTTAGTCTCTTTACGGTCTTGATTGCTACCATGATAGTTTTTATATTGGCGCACGCTCCTCGTTAGTCGTGACGAACATAATAAACAGGAAAGCACCGTGCAGTGTTGACTTTGGCGTCTATATATTGTTTGGACACCATGCCATTGTGGCAAAGCCGAGCTGCGTATAGCAGATCAACCAAATCATCAGAATGAGGGGACGATGGCGAGTTTTTCTCCTCGCCTTGGTGCTCTTCCTCACGTTGCAGACCCCGGCGTCGGCAGGCATAAAGGCAATGTTCCTTCGTTTCTCACTCTTAACGTCTCGATCTATTATTCATCATACATGATAAATGATTTTTTAATGTCATCTAATATTTAGGTATAAAGAGTTCTTTTATCATTTTTAAAGACGTGTCTTCTAATTTCTTACACGTCATTTAAATAATTATATTTTAAAAATATATAATATATAAATATAACATATTACTTAACGTTTAGATTTGGCATGTAGTTTAGATTTGACATGTATAAATAGAAAAAAATTAAACTAAGCTTTAACGAGTGCGTGTAATGTTTATGGAGTGCGTGTAATGTTTATGGTCATATTTGTGTTTTAAAAAATTTGAGAGTTATATGTTATATATCTTACATCAATTTATATCGTTAATTTTATTAATTTTTTATAATTATTTGAATGAAATGACGTGTATATCGTTAATTTTATTAATTTTTTATAATTATTTGAATGAAATGACGTGTAAGAGAAAACAAGAGGCATTCTTTAAACGGGCAAAATGTCTTTCCCACCTGTAAATTTGCAAGCAAGCATGGACCTGCGATTAAATGTTCTATCGACGATCTATAATCCATGAAGCGGGTACTTTCGTGTATGCAGACTTATGTGATCGTCTTTGACTACTTGCCGGCCTCTCCTTCTGGTCTGCTTGCTACAGTCGTAACCAGGTACGGAAAAATACTAGTGTGGCTCTTATGGATGTTGGTACTAGGCTACTAGCTAGGCACATTACTAATTAATGTGTCCATTCTGTGGCGTCAAAAAATGCAGCTTTCAGTTACTGTACGTCCTGAGCCCCATCCGCGTGATCGTGGTGCAGATCGATGAAAGTTTCGTAGGAGTCGTCAAGCGTACGCGCCATATCCTCATAATTAAGCTGCTATGGATGCAGATCAATAGATCATGTTGCAGTTTGTTTCCCCTGGAGATGTAATCCATACCTGTTGCTGACGAGTGTTTTCTTTTTCGCGTACTTTGAATGCAGAGCTGCCCGGGGTGCTGGCCGTGATCCCCGACGTCCTGCACAAGGTCCACACGACGCATTCGTGGGATTTCCTCGGGCTGGAGCAAGACGGCGACGGCGCGTGGAAGGACGCCGCGAAATACGGCGAGGCCGCTATCATCGGCAACGTCGACACAGGTAATAGCGAACGCGTATCCTTAACGAACGGTAGGTGCTGCAGGAGCAGGATACACATTGATTCTTAGCACACCAGTATTGCTTGCATTTTCTTCAGATTTTTTTGTGGATATTTACACAGCTAATGCTTAATTGGCTGCTAACATGAAAAAAATAAACTAAGGAACGCGGATTTGACCGGCGTCCTAGTGATGAACAGAGAACACTCGGAGAGAATCACCTACGTGCATCGGTGCACATATGCTTCCCGATGAGATGCGCGAGATAACTTAAAATAATCACCCCAAGATGAGTCCATCATGAGGTTAACAGAATCAAATCCCAACTAAAAGTCAACTCGAACCTCGCAAAATGGTAGCATCGCCGTGGGCTCTGTGCCTCTGTTTGATCAGGGGATCCCTGATGGCCTGGTTCAGATGTGCTGTCGTCCTAGCTGCTATACTGCACTTGTGCAGTTAGCCCGCCGGAACCTGTCCTGATTCTTATTTTCTGTGCACGTACAAATGAAGGTGTATGGCCGGAATCCACGAGCTTCAAAGACGACGGCTATGCAGACATCTCGCCGGACTGGCACGTAAAGTGCGTCACCGGAAACGACACGACCTTCAAATGCAACAAGTAAACACCAACGTCCACAGCTTCTCATCGAGCTGCAATGCTGCGTGCAGCTAATTAATTTTCTGGCCAGAAAGTCAACATGTCGTACGTGCAGAAAGCTGATCGCCGCGAGGTTCTTCAACCTCGGCTTCCTAGCGTCGGGCTTGCTGCAGGGAAAGCCGCCAAGCAAGGCTGCAGAGTTGTACACGCCACGGGACTACATCGGGCACGGTACGCACACGCTGTCCACCGCCGGCGGCGGGTTCGTGCCGGACGCCAGCGTGTTCGGCCACGGGAGGGGCACGGCCAAGGGCGGGTCGCCGCTGGCGCGGGTCGCCGCCTACAAGGCGTGCTACGCCGAGGGCTGCTCCAGCTCGGACATCCTCGCGGCCATGGTCGCGGCGGTGGAAGACGGCGTTAACGTGCTCTCGCTCTCCGTCGGCGGGCCAGCGGACGACTACCTGTCGGACCCGCTCGCCGTCGGCGCGTTCTACGCGGTCCAGAAGGGCGTCACCGTCGTCTGCTCCGCCAGCAACTCCGGCCCGCAGCCGGGCTCGGTCACCAACGTGGCTCCATGGATCCTTACGGTCGGCGCGAGCACCATGGATAGGGACTTCCCGGCTTACGTCACCTTCGGCGGCGTCACCAGCAGCACGACCATCAAGGTTTGGCAATACGATAACCAAATTAAAATTACACGGTACGTAGTTTGCACAGATGAGAATACGGCGTACTTTTTGCTCATGCCGTTGGGCAATTTGCAGGGGCAAAGTCTGTCAGACAGCACGCTGCCTCAAGGGCAACGGTACGCGATGATCAACTCGAAGAACGCCAACGCCGCAAACGTACCGAGCGACAACTCGTAAGAAATCATCTCGACATGCGCCAATCGAATCGATCGACGTCGCTTGCATTAATCGCTGCGCGCGTTCAGGACGTTGTGCCTCCCTGGCTCCCTGGACAGCGACAAGGTGCGCGGCAAGATAGTTGTCTGCACCAGAGGGGTGAACGCCAGAGTTGAGAAGGGGCTGGTGGTGAAGCAGGCCGGCGGCGTCGGCATGGTGCTCTGCAACGACGCCGGCAACGGGGAGGAAATCATCGCGGACACGCACATCATCGCAGCGGCTCACGTCTCCTACTCCCAGTGCATCAACCTCTTTAACTACCTCGGGTCAACATAGTAAGCAGCGCTCATCCGCACGTACTCTTCAGGTGCTTAAAGACACATCACAACATGGTTATATATGCTACTGTAATTAACGTTACTGCTCTGGTTTATGTAGCAACCCGGTCGGTTACATCACAGCATCTGGTGCCAGGCTTGGCGTAAAGCCAGCGCCGGTGATGGCAGCCTTCTCTTCCCGTGGGCCAAACCCGATAACTCCCCAGATCCTCAAGGTTGGCGCATTGCTCATCGTATTCCTACTGCCTACAGATACTCGAGAGAGAACTTGTCCCTTTCAAATAGGACCAGAGAGAGAACTTGTCCCTTCCAAATAGGACCAGCTGTGTATGCTAACATGTAATTAACCTGGTGGTATTTTGCAGCCTGACATCACCGCTCCAGGAGTCAGCGTGATCGCGGCTTACAGCGAGGCGGTTTCACCGACGGAGCTCTCTTTGGACGACCGCCGTGTCCCCTACAACATAATGTCCGGCACCTCCATGTCGTGCCCTCACGTGTCGGGCATCGTCGGCCTGATCAAGACCAAGTACCCAGCCTGGACCCCCGCGATGATCAAGTCGGCGATCATGACCACCGGTGAGCTAGACACATGGAGATCGCGATCAATCCAGCCAACGCAACACATCACAAAACTCTATGATCTCACGTGCCTTAACACCGTATCATACATATGCTGTGCATTGCAGCGATCACCGGGGACAACAACAACGACAAGATCCGGGACCAGACCGGCGGGGCCGCGACGCCGTTCGCCTACGGGTCAGGACACGTGAGGCCCGTGCAGGCGCTGGACCCGGGCCTCGTGTACGACACCACGGCGGCCGACTACGCCAACTTCCTCTGCTCCCTGAGGCCCATCCAGAACCCGCTCCCGCTCCCGCTGTTCGGCAACGACGGCAAGCCGTACGCGTGCAGCCAGGGCGCGCCGTACGGCCGCCCCGAGGACCTCAACTACCCGTCCATCGCCGTGCCTTGCCTGTCCGGCTCCACGACGGTGCGGCGGCGGGTGAAGAACGTCGGCGCGGCGCCGTGCCGGTACACCGTCAGCGTCACCGAGCAACTGGCGGGGTTGAAGGTTACGGTGGATCCGCCCGAGCTCAGCTTCGGCTACGTCGGGGAGGAGAGGGAGTTCACGGTGAGGCTGGAGGTGCAAGACGCCACGGCGGCTGCCAACTACGTGTTCGGAAGCATCGAGTGGTCGGAGAAGTCGGACTCGGACCGGAACCGGAAGCATCGCGTGCGAAGCCCCATCGTTGCCAAGACGACCTGCGGGTAGCGCGGGATTGCGGATACGATTCTTTTCGAGTTAGAACTGGAAACCGAATAACTGTTGGTGTTGTCACGTCATGTCAAGGTACACAAGATGACAAGACAGGGCTAATTGCGCGTAGATTTTGACATCTTACTACTTGTCCAAATTTGTGGTGTTAAAATATATCACATCTGATTAAAATATTTTATTTTAAGAAGGAAGAAATAAATCCTAATGAGAAGGGACTTTAGTTAAAGAGGATAGGATTTGATTTCTTCCTTTCACTGGCCAACAGCTCGTGTGTTGTATCGGAAACAAATTGAATTCCTGGCTTATTGAATCGATTAAGCACATATTTAGTTCAAATAATTTTTTATAATTTTCTTTATTGCAAATACATTGAATTGATTAGTTCCATAAAACACAAATTGTGCACTATTCACATCTAGGATTCGAATCGAAAATGATTAGTTACAGGATCCTTAAATTTCATACTTTTTTTATTTATCAGGGCCCTCCTTGTAAAAGATGGCATGTTTAATTACTTGCATGTCCATGCCTCCAGGAGCGGCGAGCCCATTAAGAAAACAAAAGAGAAATCGGCAATCTCCCGAAACAGGATCTCATCTCTCCAGTAGTCGTATATCCTCCCCTCATAGTTCTTGATTTCATGCGTGCGCCTGGATCCAAGGCTATCTGGTGATGGTTGTCAATAGGAGTGGGCAGAAAAAGACCAAACTAAAAGTAACAACGACAGAAATCAGATATACCAAAGACCAAGAAATTCAGTGAATTAAAGACCAAATTTCGTTCGGTTAATTTGGTTAGTACCAACGGCAAATTGAAAGGACTGAATTTGGCTCATGGACCCAGTAAGCCTAATAGGTGGCACCTAAACGGATCCAGCAGGGGAGGCTAGGGAGGCTCTAGCCCCCTACCGTCGGAGAACCCCCCTTAGCCCCCCTTGGCCCCTCCTATAAATTCTGCCATAGGAGAAAAAAAGAAAAGGAAGAAGTAGAGCAACGAGAGGTAGAAGACGATTCGTGGAGATCAACGGTCTAGATTAGAAGCCACATACCCCTTCGCTACTTTTGTTTAAGAAACCCTGACCTATTTTGTATTTAACCATCAGTCCGTAGTAGTTCAAAAATATTTATGTTTTGGTCTCTAACTCTTATCAGATAACCCCTCAACTCCTCAATAAATAATCTCATAGCCCACCCTTATTGTTTTACATGCTACACCTTTGATTTGTCTACATAATTACGTACATGTCTGCTTTTTGCATTTTAAACCCTCTAAACTCTGTTTTCTTGCCAACCAGCCCCCAGAACATGTTTTATACATAACTTTCTCGTTTTAAATCCGATTTGTGCGATTTTCGTGCTCACGTGTTCGTAATTATGCGTAGATTAATTTAAAATCTCTTGTCCACTCTATTTTTATTGATTGGTGTATTGTTCTAATTAATAGTAAATTGTTTGCATGTATAGCTTGATTTGGATGTTTGTGTGGTGTTATTGATCACATATAGACAAAGAGCTGTATGAGTTAATTGAAGATAAAATCTTGAGAACCAACATTAACAACAAGCATTTGAATGTGATAGTTCAGCCCCCCTTAATATTTTTCCTAGATCCGCCACTGACCTAAACCCTAGCACTCATTCACCAGCGCAACATCGCTAAAGAAAACCAACCGACTAGCCTGAACCACATAGATCGACAGACGCACATACTCTACCTCCGCATCCATCTCATCCGTCGCACCTCTGCCTCCGCCTCCAGTCCGCCGCCTTCGCCTTGTGCAACCGTCATCTGTGCCAGCACCGGCTCATCCTCCCCTGACGGTCAACACTTGGCATCTCGCCACCTCGTCTCCTTCGCGTCGGCACCACATCTCACTTCGTCGTGCCAACGCCGCATCCTGCCTCCTCAACTCCTTGCACCAGTGTCGAGGCACACCTCCTCGTGCCCTCAACACCTCTCCAGGTGGCGCACACTTCTATGTTTTTTTATTTTTGTGATTTTTTTCTTGCATATATGAAATAGGCACACGAGATGAGGAAGTGGGGAGAGAGAGAGAAGGCTTCGTGGTTACGACGAGAAGTATGAGAAGGCTTGGCAGGATGTTAACACCAAAATTTGGTATGATTCCCTAGTGGATTTGGTTAAGGAAAGAGTAGATTGGTAGATGGAAGTTTATCCAGATCAAGCTGAATTCAAAGAGGAGTCATGAAGACCACAACATGGTAGTTGAATTCTATCTATTAATTAGGCAGGATTTAGTAACTTTTATCTTTAGAGAGTCTATCTAGTGTCCGATTAGGACTTGTATTTTCCCTTCTATCTTTAGGAAACTTGTGCCGTGTCCGATCAGGACTTGTATCAACCTGAGGGTATAAATATGTACACCCAGGGTTTGTAAATCATATTCGCAGATCAATATAATTACTTTCAGCGCATCGTCACCCTTTTACTCTTGGCGAGTTCTTAGTTTCAAGTTGGGCTATATCGGTTTCGATCTCCAGCGAAGAAGTAAGTTCCGTCAACTTTGCTTGTATCGGCCTTGCTAAAACTTTCTCAGTTAGGTTTAATATTCTATTCAAGTTGATGAAAGTGTTGCCTATGAGATATATAGATTCTATCTTTAAGTGCATCATTGTTTAGAGTTGTATAGGCCTAGTTAGGACTTTCTCGGTTAGGTCTGATATTCTGGCTAAGCTGATATTTCTCTAATCGTATTGTTGTTCCAGATAGATTTGTTATATCCATAACGTTTGTGTAGATCTATCGGCTAAATAGGTTTCTCTTATTATCTTTAATATTATACTATCTCGGTTAGGTCCGATCTATTAGATTGTTGCTAATAAGTTTAATTTTAGTAAGCCCATAGGTTTTATGCAATGTTCATTGGAGTTCTAGATGATGAGTTGTTATTATTGTGGTCTTCAGCCATTAGATGTATCGGTTAATTAGCCGATATACATTTTAGTTTACTTGCATCAGACCTTCACCCGATAGATGCTTTAACCATCGGACTTATATCTATCATGCTATATCAGTTTTTGCCGATGGGTTTATATTATATTATCTCATTACAATCTCTGACTTAAATTGGCGTATACTAAAACTTGTATAATTATTAGTTAAATCTCTCTTTACCAACTTCAATCTTATATTGTCTCGGTTAGGTCCGATCTATTAAGATTGTCTTTGATAAAGATGATTATGCATAGTTTAGTTCTATCCTATGACATCACAAAACTCATTGTTCATCTGATTGTTTTAATCTACATTGGATCTATAGCCGATTGATCAAAACCTTATTGACATTGGCTGGAATCGCTACATCACATTGGTTTATTGGCCGATCGGCTCCTTGATATTATACGATCTATCTATCTATCTTTTTATTTATAGGATCAAACTAAATGGCACATCCTAAACCCAATTGATAGGACCTACTCTGGAGCTAAGCAGAACTCCCAGGCCTTCATATGTGAACAATGAATTTCACGTCAAAATGGTGATATTGTGATTCGTGGTGGCGGCCAGGGGACGGAAGCGGTGAGAGAGAGAGAGACGGAGAGGCCACATGCTAAGTCACGAAAAGTTCCAAGCTTAGTGGGTCGAGGAACTAAAACGCTAGTTTTGAAAAAACATGGAACATTGGTTCGAAGGACAGAACGCGTTCCATGCATTTTCAGAACGATAGTCCGGGATGATGGCGAGAATTAGACTGTGTATATAGAAAAAACTTTAGGGCTTATATGGACGAAATCAATTGAATGGATAAGTTCTCGTAATATTTACAAGGGAAAAGGGCTAAAACAAAATAAATCCAATCCTAATGCTTATCCCACTGACCAAGGGCCACGACCCATCTCATCTGACCATCCCGATTCCCTATCAATGGAATCATCGATTCCATCCGTCAGCACGGTGACGGTGACAACGATAGAGGCAGAGCTCCCTCATACTCTTACCCCTAACCCATCCCCTTCCCCTCCGCCCACCCTCCATTCCTCTAGGCATGAACCGTGTGACAGCGGCGATGCTCATCCTCGGTGCCACAACATGTAGCAACAATGGAGCCCCCCGGTGTGTTCCCCATAGATAACCCTAATCCTTCTCATCTCTGCCTCAGTGCCATTGTTGTACCGCAAAAATACGATCCACCCTCGATCGGGACATCATACATCCCTGGATAAGGAACATGGCATCGTTTCACGTGCCCGATGACTTAGGGCATCTCTAGTATTGTTTGGCTTGAGCAATCGACGAAAGACGAATAAAAATTTGGTTCGATCCCTTCAGCGTGTACATTGATTTTGTGGGGCCTATAGGAACAAAATAGGAGAATACTATCGATCGATCTAACGATCACTCCAGTAACTACTGTACTACTTCTTCCTCTCTACTATATCCATCCATACATGTATCAATTTTAAAATATATTTTCTTCTAAACTACTTATTCGATCTATGATCTGATTACATCATTTTATTCATTGTAATTAAATCTTTATAATAAGATATCACATAATTATATTCCGATAAAAACATATATTTCAATCCGTAAAAACTCAAAAGTTTCATATGCTATAACAACATATTTTAGTGTGTGTTGCACCATGTTTCACAAAATTCACGTTACTACCTGCTCCTACTCTCTCTCCACTCCATCCATGCATGCATACATTTAGCTATTTTCAAAATGATTTTTTTCCTAAATTACTTATCAGATCTACAATCTAATCACACCATTGTATTCGTTAAATCTTAAAAGAAGATACCATATGATTATATTCTAATGAAAAAAATCATATGTTTCAATCCGTTAACACTTAATGTTATATATGTGATAGCGACAAGTTTCATTGTTTCACCACACACACAAACACATACACATATATAACTTAATGTTTCATGGGCTTTTTTACAACGGGGCGTCCGATTTGGAGTTTCGGGAAATTTAACTATTTACCATTATAACAGGTGTTGCCCGGCCGGAAGACACCCTACTGCCTGCAATTCACCCAATACCATTATGTCTTAAACGTTTTTACCACATTTGCGCCAGCGTGGCATGCTACGTCAGCACTTCACCCCAAGCCCTCACGCCTTTAACGGCTGTTGTGACTCCTCCCGTTACCCCGTCTTTCCCACTCACTCTCTCTTCCCCCCGCTCTTGCTGCACACCGCCGTCGTCGCCGCCGCCATCCCCGACCACCTTCCTCGCCAGCCTACCTCCGCTTCCTCCGCCTCGTCACCAACGCGCTCTCCCGCTTCGCGCAGGGACACCCGTCGCTCGCGGTCTCCCACCACACCACGCCAGTGCTCCTCACCACGGCCGCGCCATCGCCCGTCGTGCTAGCCCTGACGTCGCTTCCTCTGCTGGCGCCGTTGTCCACGGCGTCCTCCTCGCTCCCGCCACCGACGCCGCTGCTCCCCAAGAACCAACCGCCGCCATCGCCACCCTCACAGCCGCAGCCGCCTGCTCCCGTGGCGGTGAGGGTTCCCCGCGGCGGGCCACGCTGTCTCAAGGTTTCGCACATCCTATCCGACTCCAAATTCGCCACCGGCACTGTCGTTTCGAAGCCGATGGTCTGGACGCCGTTGTCGCTTCGCGACGGCGTGGGACTGGGAGAACTTCTACCCGTCGTCACCGCCGGATTCTGAGTTCTTTGACCGCCGCAAGGCTGACATCGAGGAGGCCAACCGCCTCCGTGAGCTCGAAGAGGAGGAGAAGGCCCGGGGCTACCTCCATCCCCACCACCTCAAGGAAGAGGACGGGGTCGACGATGAGGAGGACGACGATGAGAGGAAGGAGGAGATGCATTGCGGCAGATGGGAGGACGACGATGACAACCTCGAAGACCAGATCAGAGGAGGGGGAAATGGGGAACAGATTGGAGTGCGGCTTCGCGGCTAGATCGGAGTACGATGACACAACGCCATCGGAGCATGCTGCTATCTGCAGCAAGAGCGGGGGAAGAGAGAGTGAGTGGGGAAGACGGGGTAACGGGAGGGGTCACGACAGTCATTAAAGGCGTGAGGGCTCGGGGTGAAGTACCGACGTGGCATGCCATGCTGACGCAAATGTGGTAAAAACGTAGCATCTCTTAAGACATAATGACATTAGGTGAATTGCACCAAGTAGAATGTCTTCCGGTTGAGCAATATCTGTTATAATGGTAAATAGTTAAATTTTCTGAGTTTCTCTCAATCTTTTCCTGCCTCCTCCATCCCTTGCGTGACCCGGGGAAATAATCCATGGTAAATAGTTAAATTTTCTGAGTTTCTCTCAATCTTTTCCTGCCGCCTCCATCCCTTGCGTGACCCGGGGGAGTAATCCTAGTGTGTACGCCTTCCTTTCGTCCTTCTCTCGTTCTCTCTCGTTCCCCTTTCGCCTCTTCCTCCCCAAGCTTTTTGACTTTCAATCCGATGATAATCTAGAAAATAACCATGAAAGAGAGCAATCAAGTCAACCAGCTACGGATCCAAGCAGATCAGGTCCTTCGCGGTGCTCGTGTGGCGCCAATGGAGGCCGGCGCACAGGACGTCGTGAAGTCGGATGCTGCCACATAAGTGCTGCTAGCCGCCTCGGACAGTCGCGGTGGCAGGTCCGCTTCTCGTTGGTGCAGTCGTCAGGCTCAATCCCCAACGCCCACGGATGACAACATCGCTAGGAGTCGGTGGCAATCTGTAGCATGCCAACAGGCGGCGGCTGGCAGGCCAGCACCCAACATGCAGAGTCAGCACCTGGGGATCTCCGGTTTCTCTCCTCAGCTTGAGCTTGTCCTCTAATTTGTGATTTGTGAATCTCCTAATTTTTTGGATGTGAGAATTTTGAGAAGATGGATATTATAGGGAAGGGAAAGGCACTTTTATGTCTTATCTCAAAGAGGTAGATTTGGGGATTTTTATTAGTCTATTTAGCACCAGATTTGAATGTTCTTGGCAATGATTGATGGATTGTTTTTGGTTTTTCCATCTTCACCTTCTCTTTGTCAGCTTCAGCTTGAACAACAATGTGCAACAAAATGTTATTTTAACTGCTTGTGTTCGACCTTCAAATAGAAGTCACTTTTTCTCAAACACAATCCATTCGATACCCACAATGTGCACTGTTCGTTTTTTTGCTTTTAAATTGATTTCAGCCTCACACTGAAAGGTGCTCTAAGAGCATCTTCACGAGATTAATCTTAAGAATTTTGTTAAAAAACTATGTTTCAACGAACTCCTTAAACCTATCCTTATCCTAAGGAGCTCTTCAGATCCTTTCCTCCGCTTTCTACATTAGGCAAGCAGTCAGCCTTCCCATCCTGTCTTTGCCATCCCCTTTTTTTCCTCCTGCACGCCTCCTTCCTCTTTCTCCATCCTACACCCACGACGTCCATGCCGCTTCGTTGTTGCTCGTGTCGCCTCTGTCCCTTCTACGGGTCTTCCCTCTCTCCGACCGTGCTGCCCCCATGGGTTTCTTGACCATGGACAAGATCTTGGCTTTCTCGATCCTGACATCGCCGACGGAGATTGTGGTGGTGGGGAGCAGCAGCAGAAGACGACGACGACAGAGAAGGTGTCGAAGAAGGAGGGGGAGAAGCAGAGCTCGTGGCCGGCGGAGAGGAAGCCGGAAGGGAATTCGCGGTTCGCGCCGAAGTTCGATGGGATCAATTGCTTCATGTCCTTAGTTCGTCAGCGTCACCCGTTCCTGCTGTGCCCCTCCCGCTGGTTGACCCCATGGTTGCGCCCACGGCCGCGTTGCCCCCATGGCCCTCGTCGCCGCGGACCTCACGGACGACAGTCGCCCCGTGTTGCCTCGCCAGCGTCGCCCGCCCCTCCCGTCGGCTGACCTCACGGCCACGCCCATGGTCGCGTTGCCTCGCTCCTCCTGTGATAGAGCGAAGAAAAAGAGAAAGAGAAACATGAAGAAGAAAAAGGATAATAAGAGATTGATATGTTGGTCTTCCCTGCCATAGACACAAAATAGAGAGAGTATAGATGGAGAGGCTGTTGGAGGAAACAACGAGTTGAACTTGCTAAAACAGATAAGGAACTAGCTATATGACTATTTGAAAAACCTAATTTAAAGAGCCTGTTGGAAATGTCCTACGGACACGGGAGATTGGGATGGAGATCGATTAATCCAGACTTGAGCAGAGCATCACCCACTTCACCAACATTGTTGGCCCTAGATGTCCATGCGCAGAACGGACACCACCATTAACAATGTTTTAGTGTATAGATAACTCTTCTCGTTGAAGCTTCACTGCATACCAAAAGCTGTTTGTTTTATCTGGAAGATAGTTGTGACATGTGAGCAATTAAAGATTCAAGGGTTATTTACTTTATTGTCAAAATTAACTGTATTAAGTTTTGGCTTTATCAGAATTTGGCAAAGAACTATCACTCTAAACATTGCCAAAACTTATCTTCACTATCAAAATTTGATAATTCTAGAATCATCAGAATTTGGCAAAGCACTATCACTCTAAACATTGCCAAAACTTATCTTCACTATCAAAATTTGATAATTCTAGAATCTTTCTCTCATAAAAATCTGGCAAAGGTAACAAACTGAAGATAACTTACATTTCTCAACCATTTTAGTATCAAAGTGGACAGGCCCATAAATCCAAATATTTCTTCTGATCACGACGGTCAAATTGTTTTGTGGTTCTCGAATAATGTAATCCATCAATCATCATCCTGGTATAATAATTATAATGGTATACATCATTTTCTTTTGCTAGATTCACCTGCCAATGGTTTCAAATCCAACCCACAACCAGCCTAAACCAAAGTAGTAAGCTACAGTAGCCCAAACCACTCCCATCCATTAGCCTTCTCTTGGAATCCAAACCAATCAAACCCATTTCCTACTTCAGCCCAAACACAACCAAATCCATGGATTCAATTCACTTCCCCAATCCCATTCAACCCATCTAAAATCCACCCCAACCACACAGCTGGCAAGGCATCGTCAAGAATCAGCCGACGCTGCAGCAACCTGGTTGTCACGGTGAAGGAGGTGGGGTGCAGGAGGAGACGAGCTATCAGCGGCGGTAGCGAACTAGCCGTCGACTGCACGGGAACGACGTGATCCCTTGGGTGTCATCGCGAAGAAGGATTTGGGGGTGGAGAAGGAGCTCTTCCTCGAGTTGAGCCGGCAGTTGGCCGTGCCACTCGCTCCATGCGGAAGGTGACACTTGCCGCCGTAGTTTTGACTGACGCCCGTGAGCACCGACACCGCACGAGCCACACCACCTCACGCTGGTGCTAGCTCTGCATGGTTGCGCCGTCAGTGAAGCCACCCGAGCCATCGTTGCAGCCACCGTCGTGGCCGTCGACTCAGTCCGCCATCTCCCGACTCCTTGCCGCGCCACCATCACCGCCTAGGACTCAGGGTAGGTGAACCGTAGGCCCAAGGTAGGTGACCGTGAAGGAATCCAACCATGAATGCTTACCTCACTTTTTGGAAAAAGTACATATAAGGTCCCTCATCTTGTCAGCCAATTACAAAATTATCTCTCAACCAAAAGAACATCCTTCAACTTACAAAACTGAGCCACTCTAGATTATTATTGTCTCTGTTTTTGTCTGACGTAACAGCTGAGTTAGCGTGAGACCCGTATGAGCCCCACATGTCAGTGACTACTTCTCTTTCTCTCTCCCCACCTCTCTTCCTCTCTCCTCCAGTCCTCTCTATCTGAGGTGTGCGACAGCCAATGGGGAGAAGGGCCGACGTGGCGGGCTCAGCCGACGACCGACGAGGAAGGAATGCGGCCGATGATGGGCGGGGAGAACCGGAGGCGCGTGGTGGCCCTCACCAGCGGCAGCGAGCGACTTGAGGTGGATGCAGACCATGGCGGTGTAGGCAAAAACATCATCTCGGTGCGGCATTCGTCGAACATCGTGCGAGCGCCGCCGTTCTACGCTGCCGTGTGAGGAAGCAGATCGTGGCGCAGCGGTGACGACAGAAGCTGAAGCTGAAGCTGGCAAGGTTGCTCCCTCCTTGTCTCGTGGGATCCCCTCGCCACCGTCTTGTGGGCGTCCTAGCTGCCGCTTGCACCGTTGTCCGCCACCTAGGGCCATCCGTGCCTTGTGGCCTCGTCGCATCGCCGTCGTCAGCCGCCGGACCTCCTCCTCTCCCGTCTCTCCCCGCTGGCCTCCTCCACACTCACTGCTTTGCCCCACCCAGACGACGAGAAAAGTGAGAGAAAGGAGGAAGGAAGAGAAGAGGAGAAAGAGAGGGTGATGACATGGGTCACCCTGACATGTGGGTTTCACGCTGACTTAGCCGCCACGTCGAACAAAATTGAGGTGAATACCGTCTAAGAACTCAGAGTGACCCAGTTTTATAAGTTGAGAGATGTTATATATTTGGTTTTTTGGTTGAGGAATGATTTTGTAATTCGGTGACCAGACAAGGTACCTCGGATGTACTTTTTCCTCCTCGGCCGGAACTGGCAATTGGGCCGGCCTAAATCACGGAAAACCAATTGGGCCTCCAAACATATAACGATGGGTGGGGGTGGCACGGCCCGACCAGCGGGACTGCGGAAGGCGGCTTGAGGCGACATAGGGCGGAAGACAGCACCCGCTCCACTCGGCCGCCGACCGCCGCCATCCGCTCGCCGACGCCATCCGCTAGGGCCGCCGGTTGCTGGCTCGCCCCTCCGCTCGTCCGTCCCGCGCCACCCCGCGTCGCAGCACGGCGGCGGGAGCCGGCGCGGCGAGTCCGCCGGCTTCGGGGAAGAGCCGCCGCGCTCTTCCCGACCCCGGCGACTGCAGCGGCTGCTCCACCCCCGTCTAACATCTCCCGTCGTCAGCCTCCTTCCTGTTACTCCTGTAGTTCTAACTCTCGGCTACTATTCCATTCCTTTTCTAGGGCTTAGCTGAAATTTCTCCATAGTGGAGGGGAATTGGGTGGTGGGGGATTAAACCCAATCCCTCTGCACTGAGGGTTTTCCCATGTGTCAAACAAGCATGGTGTGGACTTGCATATAGGATGATAGAACTTAGACGAGGTGGCTCAACTGAACTTCCTTTTCCCACGTTACCTTCCGCCTGGCTGGTTTGGTTGTGAGTGCCATGGCTCCGCATTACCAGGCTGCCACCTTGATCGCGTCACCGTCTTACCCAAATGCAATCGCTTGGTCGAGTGAGAATCTAGTGGCTGTTGCCTCTGGTCACCTTATAACTATCCTGGTATGTGTGGTTTCATTGAATTAGTGTATTTGAACCATCTTGTCCTCTCAGGAGTTATGACTGTTCATCTTGCCTTTTGATTCTAGAACCCAGCTGTACTGGAGGGGCCTCGGGAACTGGTTGTTCTTCGTCCTAACGACCCATTTCCCATAGGAGTGGTTAACAGAGAAGGTACGGTTTCCAGTGAAACACAGGAATTTCTGCTGCATTCCTTTTGCTTTACACGTGTTATCAGTTTAGACGGATAATTTGATTTCAGAAGTGAAGTGGAAGAGATGCTCAGTGTTAAGTTTCTTTATGTTAGCATTGCATAGTAAGAAAAAATGATTGGGAGAGCTTGAGTTTAGCAGTTACTTTAGAGTCTCTGTCAACAACTTAAATGTTATGGGTGGCTGTCCTGCTTGAGATCATGGTGGACAACTCCAAATGATGATAAATATGATCAATGAATGTACACTTGGCTTTCTTTAAAAATTATTAAGCAATGCCTTAGGCTAATTGCATGTGAAGATGCAATTCAACAAGGCAAATTTTGCTACAGGCCCCTCAAATTTTGTGTAATTTGTGGGTAGACATCGCAAAATGTGCTATGGCTGAAAGACACCCTAAAAAACTGGTAATTTGACGGAGGACACTTCTGACTCAATTGGAGAGAGAAATTCTTAAAAAGACAAGAATGCCCCTAGGGCCAAAAGCTTCTGAGCTAAGGCTGGAGTGGAGATGGAATATGATGTATGCTAGCGATGTACTTAGCGTGATGACAAATTTAGAGTTGCATAATTTCCAAATTTTCTATCTAACGCCATGTTTGAAGCATGTGGTCCTAGGGGCGTTCTCGTCTTTCTTAAGAATTTATCTCTCCAATTGAGCCGAAAGTTTCCTCCAGCAAACTACTAGTTTTTTTAGGATGCCTTTCAGTCGTGACACGTTTTTACGATGTCTACCAGCAAATTAGACAAATTTTAGGTGTCCTGTAGCAGAATTTGCCATTCAACAATATGCATCTAGAAGTTATGCTTTCTTAAACGTTAATTCAGCAGTGTGGATTTGAGTTTCTACTAAAATAAAATTGGAATTGTAATATGTAATTATCTTGATTACATGCAATTTTTGGCAGTCAACTTCTCTCGTGACAAACTGAAAAGTAACACTGGACATTGATAGAAGGTGAGCACCAGGAATCAGTTTTTATTGCTTATTTTGCAGATCTCTTTGAACCATGTATAATGCCCACTTCCTTAGCACGTGAAACTGAATTATGCGCTCGGTCTATTTCATGGTCTCAACAAGGGTTTTCTCCTAACTCCGGGTATGTGTTTTAAAGTCGTTTCATCACATCATTTTTGTCTCTCTCTAAGATTTATTCTTCAGTACTACTAGGTTCATTTGCTTATCTGGCATCTGTACTTTTTCCCTATATGGATGTCTATTTCAGTTGTCTGTTGGCTGTTTGCACTGTTGATGGTCATGTAAAGCTTTATCGGTCACCATTTTGTGAATTCTGTGATGAATGGATTGAGGTAAGCATGTTCAACTAATGTATTATTAATTGATTTTACTGACCAACTTAATTTGTATAAACATTGATAGCTGGGCAGCTTGATTGACCTGCCAAATTACTGTTATGCAACAGTAATTTGTCCTGTGTAGGTCCGATTTGCCATGTTCCATGCAACCATGCAGCCCCCTACATTATTTTTTCACTATATAAGAATTCGAAAACATATTGGCTAGGCAATGCAGTTAAAATAAGCTTAACAATCACTGCACCACCTAGTAGACATTCAACCGTTTGTTCAGTACTACTTTTGACTTCTCTTACAGACAAAAGAAGATATTATTTTTGGCAGTTTTATTTGTATTTATCTGTTTTTCTTGCTGTTTGTCATGTCCCTTCCTTTTCATTTTGCAATTAGGTAAAATATCTCTTTTCATTCACCATTTGTAATCATTTGAACCTATCAGTTACATATGCTTGGGATATCTCAGGGTGTATGCGTTCTTTAGTTTTCTCATATTCTGCCTGTCAACTTAATCTATTGATCTAGGTTGCAGATATATCTCGATTGCTGTTTGAGTTTTACAAAGGTATAGAATTTGGGGAAAATGATGGTCCTACTTCACTTCCTCAGGTATTCTCCCATCCATCCACTCTATCACAAAGGTCTTACTTTCATTGATTGCCTCAGAAATATATTTTTTTTTGCGAGGCAGAAATATAGTATGTTATTGAGTAAACTTACGGAAAGTTTGTCTTCCGTGTGTCAGGAAAAGGCCAATACTGAACAAAACCAGCAAGTCATGTGTATTGGTGAACTGCAAGAGCCTCTTCTGAGCAGGGGTACAGAACGGAGAAAAAGGAAACCAGCAAGGTGAGTCACACTCTTCTGTTTACTCGCCATCAAAGTTTAAGATAACAAGATGGTCCAAAGGGGTTAGTTCAAGAAATAAGATTATGGCTTCTATGCTTGCAATTTGATGTATGATAATGAGTGCCTAGAAGTACAAAATTTAATTACCAGAGAAAGATCTATGCTTAACACTGGTAGACTGGCCTAATGCACTTGCTTTCTGTAATAGTGATTGTACTGGGTTTCTCTGGTGGTACATTGTCAATGGATAAATATTCTCTGCGTGCTATTTGAATGAGGTTTCATTTTAGTCAGGGAAAATCGAAGATAATCTCCAACAAACTGAAAATGGCAATGATAGCAACACAGTTTTTCCCCTTTCCTGACTATCTTTGACTTAGACAAGCAGACAAATGTGCCAAGGATTGCAAAAAGGCCATTTTATTTCTATCATTAGGTGGAGAGAGGTTGCTTATAATGTGGTTGTATAAAGTAATTTTTTCTTTGTTTGGCACGACATACTTGTCATGTGTGGTTCTGGAATAAGATTGATAATTTAGAGGCAGTTGGCTAATTTTTACGGTTGAAGTACTGAATTACTGACAGTTACTGATAGAAAAACTGTAGTAAGTATTTGCAACAGGTTGTTAGTAAGCTTATTATGGAATGCCAATCGTTGATATAACACCAGCTATCAACCTATCCGCCACTGAATATTGCCTTCCATTCCACACTACCTTTATTTTGTCTATTATTTTGCAAGAAGCTATTTTTGGCATATAATCATATGCTTTATTTTGTTTCATTTTTTAGATTTGAAGGCTTTTTTTATGATGAGGATAATGGTGGCGCAGATGCTCCAAAGGATGCGGACTTTTTATTGGATCCTGTCTCTAATTTAAAGAAAAAAACATCAAAGAAGCGCAGCGTAGATGCTCCAAAGGATGCAGACTTTTTATTGGATCCAATTTCTAATTTGAAGAAAACAACACTGAAGAAGGTAGGTTTTACATGTTCACATTTAGGTTAAAGTCCCAGTGTATGCTCATTAGTTGTTAATCATAAAAGGTAAACCTTGTTTCACAACCAAGGAGCGAACTATTTGTCCTGCTAAATCACACTTGTACAGCGCCTATTTTATATGATGTTTTTCTTTGGCATCCTGTACCTTTTACCTGATTGTGATTGTAGGTCACGAAACCTGCGCATGACTATGCTGTCAGAAATGGTCAGGGCAACACTCAAAATATTCAGACACCATCATCCTGCAATGGAGAAGACAAATATCTTCCACTTGTTACAGCAAAACAATATTCATGCCGTGAAGCGCTTTTGTCTTCTCTCGTAGTTGCATGGTCTCCAGTTCTGCCATCACCTGACAGAAGTTCTTATTTAACGGGAAATTGGTGCATTCTTGCTGTTGGTTGCAAGTCTGGGAGTGTTTCCTTTTGGAAAATACACAAACCTGAATACTACACAATAGATATTGGCATGGTTACTAGAGATCCAATGCTGATCGGGGTTGTTCAAGCTCATTTATCATGGATCACTGCCATAAGTTGGGAATTTTTTTCTTCAGGCTCTTCAAAACCTTTGTTGCTTTTGGCAACTGGATGCTCAGATGGAAGGTCAGTACAACTTCTGTCACCACTGTAAAGGATTTTACATTTTTGCTCTTCCTTGGTTCCATATCTCTCTCTCTCTCTCTCTCTCTCTCTCCAATTTAAGCATATAAACCACTAAAATTTTGATGCTTCTCTTAATCCTCCCAAATACCTGTTTTACTCAAAACCTTTCAAATTCCCTTTTCTGGGGTTTTTTCAGCTCAAAGATATGGCTGGGTGATATTGAAGGGTTAAATCAATGTAAGTGCGCAAAAGAAGTGCCCTTGACATTGGTGGCTGAGGTACATTATTACCATTACCTTGTGTTGTCTACTGATATACATATTTGATTCGATATATGACTAATAATTCATTCAATATTCTATTAATAAAACTGAAATGCCCATCTTACACTTTGTAGTTCCAGCTAATGCCTTCTGTTATTAAATATTCTGTTCCAAACGTTGTACTGTCAGGTCACTACTGATTCATTAGCACCAATCTCGTCAATCTCATTATCTGCACCAGCTCAGCTTCAAGACTCAGTTAATCTGGCAATTGGAAGAGCATCTGGGTCACTAGAAGCGTGGTCGTGGAACATATCTGGTAACAAAATTCGGAAGATTCATGCATGTGAAGCTCATGATCAAGTGGTAAAATTTCTTTTTAGCTCAATATGTTTACATCTTGATAAAAGAAAATAAATATCTAACATTATCGTAGGTGACAGGTCTGTCATGGGGTTTTCATGGGCATTGTTTATACAGCTGCAGTCAGGTGCGTTTAAGTCCTCATTGCACTTTGTAATTAATTCTGATTGTTTCTAGAGTAAATTTCAGAAAACCCCACATTTTATGGTCAAAATTGCACATAACCACAGGTTTTACAGTCTATATGTTTCATAAAACCATACCTTTATTGAAATCTTGATTCATTTCAGCATATTTGAAACATTTTTTTCAAAGTAGCAAAGAGTTAAACTATCAACCTTAGTCAAGAACTTAATAATTAAAATTTTCATATACACTCTATGTTAAACTATCAACCGTATCAACCTTAGTCAAGAACATGCACAAGGGTGGGGTTTTGTGAAACTTTAGAAGCATAGTATCTGGGGTTATGTGCCACAAGTCATAATACTTGTGGTTTTCTGCAACTTTGACCATAAAACATGGGATTTTCTGAAATTTACTCTTGTTTTTAATAAAACCAAAGTTCCATTGACAGTATGTTAACTTTTCTATTAAAGTGTAAACTATTATGTTCTCAGTGTATTCACAATCTGAGTCTGCAATATTACTAACTGCTGATTACAAAATGGAAAGATCTATGTGAAAATTATTCCAGTTTATATATAATGTGTCATCCTCAGGCCAAACTAGATTTATTCACATAAATTGATTCATGTGAGAGTTTGATGAGTACTATTGAAGTACTGATTTTCACAAGAGTCCTATTGATTGCTGATGTGCATAAATAACTGATGGCGGTTTGACGGGAGACTTATTGATTTCTGTAGTATTTTGGAGTTGTGTTAGTTTAGACTTGGAAAGCTGAAGTGACTGAAAGTTATATTTTATGTTTATGCTGCTGGATCATAAAATCCTATGCACTGTGTTCACTTATTTTCTTGAACCTTCATAAAATCCTACATACTGTGTTCACTTATTTTCTTGAACCTTTTGTTACTTGCTTATGCATAAAATCTTGCTGCTTTGTCAGGATAATTCTGCCCATTGTTGGATGTTCAATGGAAAACATCTAGAAGAAATTCCTCTGCACACAGATGGTCCGGAGCTGAAAGAGTCCCTAGATGTAAAACATATACTCAATTGTTATCCCTTTATCCTGAACGTGCAAGTTTTTACTTCTGGCTGATATCTGAAATGTGCATGCAGCTCACAGAAGTTTCTGATCGATGTTATGGCCTTGCACTAGCACCTGGAGAACTAATGATTGCTATGGTATGCTTTAGGTTATCTCTTATATCTGACACATATTGCTTAACTGTGCAACATTTGTACTTGAGCTTTCATATGTAAGCTAAAAGAATTGATGAATGTTATCTCCTACAGGTGCGCAGCTTGGACCCAAACTTGTTAAATCAGATGTACCAAGCCAGGTAATTTTGTTTCGGAGTTCAGTACGGGAAGTACTGGGTGTGCTTGGATCTAATTAATGATTTCTTTTATCTAACATTTAGAAAATCCACTGTCATCACAATAATTTTGTGAATAAAAACAACAGGACACAAAAGGCAGTGGTTGAGTTCATTTGGATTGGTGGTCAGTTCCTTGGTATTCCACTGGACAATAGTGTTATCCACAGTCTGCAGTCTGCAGCCTTATCTGAGACTAATTTCTTGTGGTGGGGATCCAACATTTTGTGGTCACTGAAGAAATATGAAAATTGTGAAAGAGTGCTTGTCTTATGGGATCTCGTTGCTGCACTACAAGGGTTTAAGAAATCTGCACTTACCTTACTTGAGACATTGATGCATAAATGGGTGTCAGGTTTGTTTTCAGATGACCCACATTGTGCTTCTATCGACATCCCATCACATTCAATTCACAACATGTCCAAAGTCAGCTTGCGGAAGCTGCACTTGCTGAATATCATCTGTAGGAAAGTAATGCTTAGTGATCACGCGCAGTATTCTCCTGGTGTAGAACAAGGTAATGATGTAGTGGCTAATTTGTGGAACAATCTTCTGGTAAGTAGTGAAAGGGAGCTGCGAGAGAGGCTTGTGGCTTTCACTTTTGCTGCTGTCCTCAACCGAACAGCATATTTGCTCAAGGGTGCCCCTGCTGAAAACAGCTGGTTTCCTGTTGGAGTTGCCCAGATGGACTCTTGGGCATCCATGAATGATGGAGAAGTGAGCAATGAGCTCAAGTTTCTCAGAACGAGGATCAATGATCTAGGAGACAGGTAAACCATTCTACTAACATAATTTCACTTGTGAAACGGCATAGAGAAATTGTCTCGAAATGACTTCATCGAAAGTAAAATTGGATGTTGAACCTGTTCAGTAATTGTTTTGTGCATGCAGGATCAACTCAGTGTGCGAGTACTCAGTTGAAGAATACTGCACCTACTGCAAGGCACCAGTCCCCTTCGAGTCCGCAGATGTTGCCATGTGCAGTGGTAGCAATCCTGCTACTCCCCCAGCTGAAGCTCACAAATTGTCAAGATGCACAGCGTCGATGCGGCTGTGCTCTGTTCTTCAACCAACATGGCACTGCGTGTGTTGCGGAGGGACGGTCGACAAGTTGCTGCCGGAGATAATTTTCACCATGCCAACATCCTTTTGGGATGCCATTCATGGTAACGAATCGCTTGATTTATCAGCGCCGGCCGTCCCACTTTGCCCCTTCTGCGGCATACTGCTGCAGAGGATAAAGCCGGAGTTCCTTCTCTCTGTCTCTCCGGTATAGAAGCTAGTGGTGGCACTCAGCAACCTAGAGTTGTAAGTTGTAACACTGAACACTTTCACTAACGCATTCTGAATTTGTTGTTGGTGAGGCTGCTTCTAAAAATCTGTGCTTAAAATAAGCATGGCTGGTTTGTGCTAGGTGTGGTGCCCATCATCATGTAACAACCCGTGTAACATGTGACATTTGTAGCTGTTGGCAATAAAGCGGGCAACATATACTATTTCTTGATGTGAGAATATGAGATACAGGGTGTAGAGCATATGTGCCAGGCCAGATGTTGTTTGCTGAATGTACACGTGACCCACATCGGGGAGGCTGGAAAGAGCACTAGATTTTTCACTTTTAGTTTCCTGTGAAAACTGTTTCACATATTTTATAAACAGATCCAGAACTTATTTTAAAAATGAATCTGTCCAATATGATCCAATATGATGGTGTTCTAATATGATGGTGTCAATGTCCTTCTAGTTTTTCTGGAGAAACTAAGTCATTTATATTATAGGTAAGGGATGATGTCAAAAAAATATTTATAAATAGATCCTTGTCACAAACATCATTGACACCAAGAGCCTATATGTAAATATTTTGATTTTTTTATAAATAGGTTTTTGATGTAAATGACATTAGTGCTATTTTCTAGCGGGACGGCGCCAACGACGCCAGTGCCAAAAAATAATCTATTTTCGAAATAAGATTTTAAGAAGTTTATTTATAAAATAAGTTTTTAACAAGGTTGTAAAAAGTTCACGAAAGAGCAAGCAGACAGACACCGATGCTTCCCTTGCAGCCAACGGGAGCAGCCTCGAAAGCAAGCGTGTCGTCTTGCGAGAGAGAGTGGAGGACGAGGCAGTGGGTGGGGTCCGACCCAGGAATCTTTCCCGGATTTGACCCCATGATCGATCGCATCAACTGACCCCCATCATCTCCGGGGGCTCAACTCCTCCCTGCTGGCCAGGTGAGATGGTGACCACTCTCCTCGGCATTTCCGATTCTTGACTGGCTTGTTCTCTCTCTCCCAGTAACCGATCTTCTCGTCGGGCTCCGACGATCAGTTGCAGCACGATCCAGGAAGAGGCGGCGTAAGCCATGGTGGTGGACAGCGCGTACTACGACGTCTTGGGGGTCAGCACAGACGCCTCCGCGGCAGAGATCAAGAAGGCGTATTACCTCAAGGTGCGCGGTTCTTGGCCCGAGATCGATAACGCTGGCATATTTGCTTTCATGTGTTTTTTTCTTTCGTGCAATGTTTGTTGTTGGGTTCATGGTTTCAGCTGTTCTTGCAATGTTTGGGTTTCTGTAGGCCAAGTTGGTGCACCCTGACAAGAATCCCGATAACCCTGATGCGGAGCGGAAGTTCAAGGTAGAATTTTCACTTCTGTTTTGCGCTGTGTGCGAGAGTTCAATGTTCTAGGAAGGAACCAGTATAGGTAATGGTTTTAGACGATAAGACGACGGAACAAAAGAGATGGTAGCTCTGGCTACTTCTGTTCTTTGTTATTTTTTGTCCTACTTTTTTTTTCGGGGGAAACATCCAAAAAGGGCAGGGAGCTCCTGCGATTCACTATTAGAAGAAGAGAGCTATCCAGTTTACAAGAAAAACCGGATTCAAAAACCTTGCAACGTCACGATTAATTAGGAAGACGGGCAAAAACTCTTAACGCCTTATATTGGTGCATTCTTAATGTCAGTAAGCCTTATTAATTAACCACTACCTTTATAGGAGGATTACTAACTAAAATTGGTTACTTCTGCAAGGAACTGGGTGAGGCCTATCAAGTACTCAGTGATCCTGTAAGAAAGGATTCTTATGACAAGCATGGAAAAGAAGGCCTTCCGCAGTAAGTCTTGAATATTTCTGTTACTACTCTATCAACCTAGATAGAATTAAGCTCTAAATGCCTTATTTCTATAGAACCGATTTGGCCAAATTGTTAAGGAAAATTCAATTGCACAAGCAATTTGAAGTTTAAGTTGCATGCTGCATGTACATTGTACTAGTTATTATCAACATACAGCGATTGAACTTTTAAAATGGCTTTTTAGGGATAACATGATTGATCCAACTGCTGTCTTTGGAATGCTTTTTGGGAGCGACTATTTTGAAGATTATGTTGGTCAGTTTGCACTGGCATCAGTAGCTTCAGTAGAGATTGAGGAAGAATCAGATAGTACAGACGCAAGGGCAAGGATCCAAGATAAGATAAAAGTATGATGCTCCAATAATGCTCTATTACTTGCACCACAGATGTTATCTAGTAGTGCTCCCAGCCTTCTAGTATCCATCTCCTCAATGTTGGCAGTTCGTACTTCATGCCTAGAGGCCTTAATAATATCTCTGGATTACAGGAGTTGCAAACCGAAAGAGAGCAAAAGCTTGTTCAAAGCCTTAAGGAGCGACTTCAACCATATGTTGATGGAAAGCAGGATGAATTTGGTGATTGGGCAGGTGCTGAAGCTCAGCGTCTGTCTCAAGCTGGTATTGCCCTCCATCTTCATACCCATTTGCAGTCTTGTATCTTCTGATAAGCATGGACATTTCATTCAACTTTTGCTGCTGTATGCCTGCACAGTATATACACTCATACCAATGCATTTTCTAATTTACTTTATACTACACTCGTCTTGGGACTGCTCCGCTCTCTGTTTTTTAGCTCTGCTCCATGTTTTTTAGCCAAACGGGTTCAACTCCACACATGCAGCTCCAGAAAAAAAGGGGGAGTTGTGAGAGCACCTAAAGAGGTACTCCACAAACTCCAGTTTTTTGTGGAGCTGCTCCACGGTGGAGTTTGTGGAGCAGAGTTCGTGGAGCAGTCCCAAACAGGGCCTAAGTCGATGGCTCCAATGGTAAGTCCCCTTCTCGCGCTCCCTCGGCCGGCGACGACCACGCCCGTGGCCGCGGCGACGGCCGGCGGGCCCCCATCTCCTCGTCCCTGCCTGTGCTTCGGTAGATCCGGCTCCCTCCTTGGCCGTCCGTCCGCCTCTTCGTGGCCTTCCCCGCGCTCCCGGCACCCCGCCCAGCGGCCTCCGGAGATCTCCTCGGCGGTGGGCGCTCCCCCGGCCTGTCGCAGCGTCCTGCGACCCCCACTGCGTCACCAAGCAGCAGATCCAGCAGACTCTGGTGGGCGACACAGCTACGCAGAGGCGGTTCGAGCTGGAGCGCGCGAGATTTCAAATTCATCGCATCAAGAAGCTCCCTTCCAGTCGGCATTTACGCCGGGCGCACGGCGCAGCTACCACGACGCGCGGAGAGTTATTTCGCAAGGAGGAAAGGAAGTTGGCTACGATGCTACCCATGCTAGCCGTCGTGTCGACGAGGACGGAGGAGATCCAGGGTGGATCCGCGTCCAGTACAAGCGTGCGCGGAGGAGAACTGCAGCCGGTCAGAGGGCGCGTTCTCTGCATTCAAGCGACGCTCACCGACCGAATTCAAGACGACGAGATATCTACTGCAACGAGACGCGGCGCCACTCCATCAGCAAGTTTCGAGACGCATTGGCAGGGAAATGCTTCAACTGCTTCGCCAGGGACCACTTCGCCGCTCAATGCTGTGACCCGGTCCGATGTCTGCTTTGCTGCCGTAATGGGCACCGCGCAAACTCCTGCCGTGCCCGCGCGCCTTTAAATCCGGTGCGAGCGCCTGCTCTTTCCACCGTGCCTGCTGCGTCACCCGTTTCACCACTACAGAAGCTCAATCAGAGAGCCGGAGAAAGGGCAGTCCCGCTGCGGGCGACGAGCATGTTGCAGCTAGGAGACCCAACAACGCGGCCGGAAGAAGACGCCATCTTCATCCCGACGTCCTTCGCCATTCATGGCAAACTCCGAGAATGGGGGGAGACGGCCGTCGTCACCTGGGCTGCGCGCGCCGCCATCTACTTAGCCGGCGGATGTTGAGCAAGTCTTTCGCGAGGAGTTTCGGCTCAAACGCGGCGAGGTGGCCGTCTCCCTTCATCACCCCCAAGCCTTCCTGGTGAAATTCAAGCATCGCCGGCATTGTGAAGACGCTATTGCTCGCGGTTTCGTCAAGCGTCGGGGGATAGAGCTGCATTTCGTCAAATGGCGAAGCTTGAACAATGCTTTTGGTGTGGCGCTCCTCTTCTGCGTCAAGCTTTGCTTGGACGGCGTCCCAATGCATGCTTGGGCGGCCGACATCGCCGAACGTCTCATCGGCCGCACCTGTGCTTTGGAACGGATTGATATGGACGTGCTCCATCCGGTTGAAGCGGGCAACACGAGGACGATTGATTTGTGGGCTTGGACTGCAAACCCCAGCACCATCCCCAAAAGAGTTTGGCTAAGCTTCGATAGCCAGCCGTAAGGCAGTGGCACGCCAACCATGTTCGCGCGGAGGGGACGCTAGAACGGTGGCAGCGTGGTGTGCGGCACCCCGTGCTCCTTCACCTTGAGGAGGTTCACGATTACTCCGCGGCAATGGTGGATCTGGAAGAACAAGACGGCTTCAAGCCCACCAAACGCCACCTGCCGCCGTGGAACCTCGGAGTACCCGATGGGTAGCAGGTACCAGGAAGGGTATTTGACGAATTCCCCCATCACCCACCGCCACGCGCTCACCCATGACCGTCCTGGGGGCGACAAGGAGAAAACGAGCATCGGGGCGATGGCAAGTTTGGCTCGGATGATGGGCGCGACAAAGACCGCGACCGGCGCGTCGGCCGCGACAGCCATAGGCCGCGTCACGGTCGCCCCCAATCACTCACGCGGCGGGAGTGCTCGTGGCTCTGATGCGGAATCGGAAGAGGAACAAGGGGACAAAGGAGAGTGAGGTGCACGCGGCCGCCTCAATCGGAACAGGCAGAGGAGGGATGGTAATGACCATCCCAGGCGCGGCGGCCGGCGCTGGGACCGTGATAAGGACGATGGGGAAGGCGTGCACGGATTTGGCCACGACCGCGAGCAGAGTCGTGCACAAGGAACCAATTCTCGGCGAGACCGCACGCAATCGTCGCGCCGCTGGGAGAAGGAAAGCCGAAACCGCGCCAGTGAGGGAAAGTGGCGTGATGTCGTCAACCTAGGTGAACTAAACCTCCTCGGGCACGAGACTGACAATGACAAGTTGAGCCAGTTTAGATTTCTCCATTCCTTGCACAATTCTCCCTTTGTTGTGCAGACGCCGTCGCTGGAGGGCATGCTCGACCGCGTCTCGCCCGTCTTGTGCGACACCGTTCATGGGGGGACTCGCAACTCTCTTCGTCAGGGGGAGGCGATTGAAGCCTGGTCCATGCCCCATGAGCCGGTTCCGGTCGGCCAGGTGTTCGGTCGCATCATGACGGCGCTCCAGCGCAAGACTGTGCCCATGACGGTGGCTGGGCAGACAGGGGAAGTTTCTCTGGCCCAGACCGACGCAGACGACGCAGGCCTTGTGCTCACACAACCTAAGGTTATGGACGAGGCTCCATCTCCGGCTCGGGGGCCCGAGGCGGTGCTGACACCAGAAGAAGCGCATGACCAGGAACACCATCAGGAGGATATCTTACAATGGATCAACAACTTGTTCCTAATTCCACCGCAACCGGTTCTCCCCACGCCGCTGGCTCCAGCCTCTGCAGTGGTCGTCGCTGGGACACCGAAGCAAGGAGACGATCTGCGCAAGAGATCGAAGCGCACTGCGTGTGTCGTCAGGCGCAGCACACGCATCGCCAAGCAAAATGGCGGCCAGGTGATGCAGAGGTGCCAACGGGTGTTGCTCAAAAGGCTTGGGATGCTCAAAGACGACGAAGCCGCCCCGGTTGAAGAAGTTCTTGCGCAATACCTTGCCATGTATAATGGACCGCTCCCGCCATAGATCATCGGCGCCCTCACCACCATCTTCAGGCTGAATGATGACGAACAACAGGCCTACGAAGCCGTGCTAACCTCGGCGGTTGGAGAAGGAGTGGCGGAGGCGGCCGATGAAGTGGACGAACCCCTTCATTGATGCAACCATATCGCAGTATGAAGCATAGAGTGCCTCTTATGTTTAGTTTTCCCTAATCGTCTTTTGGAGCGAAACGGTTGTTGTCCGTTTCAACGGAGGTGCTGATGGCCTGCGCGCCGCCGATCGCCTACCGTCGTCCTCCTCCCCTTTTGGCTTTTGGTTATGTATTGGCACTTTGCAAGCAACTAATTTCGTATATATGAGCTCGCCGGTGGAGGCTGAGCACGCTTCTGCTTCTTCTGCATCTTCCTTGGAGACGTGTGTGTGCGGTGACAACGAAATTCGGCTTGGCAACAGCCCAACACTACGCAACTCTGGCATTTCGCCGAGCAAGAACTCCTGCACCCCCACCGCCGTCAGCACGTCCGCCGCACCTAAGGCCACGTGCGGCGACACAAGCCAAACCCAGCTCTTCGCTGCCCGTAGCTGCCACGCGCCTCTAGCCGATGCCCCTACACCGCCGGTCCTCGACATCGATCACGCGTGGGTGGCAAGAGACGACCCCCCCTTTACTTTTTTTGCTCAGCGAAACAGTGCTCCTACCCTATTTTTGATCATGTTCGTCTGTGTCGGGGCTGGGGCAACGCACTTGGCTACCTTGCACCGACCTGGCGATGTCCTGCGACAAGGGGGCGCCGGCCGAACACCTTGTTTTTGTGAAACAGTGCGAAGGTCTAAGGGGGCACTATGGAAACCTTCTTGGCTCTTTGCTTACATGCCGTGGGCCGATAGGCCGGCTAGGGCCACCGTGCTTATTATGGCTGGATGCACAGGCCGAAGAAAGTGGGCCAATTCACGACCTCTTGACCCATCCAGAACCTTTTTCTTGCGAGATGGACATAGCCTTAATGGAAGATGACCTAAATTTTATCTCGTGGAATGTTAGAGGTCTTAATTCGCCGGCTCGTTGCAACGCGGTCCATGAATTTTTGAAAGACGCAAGATGTAATCTAGCTTGTTTTCAGGAAACAAAGCTCCAGGAAATAGATGACGTCCTAGCACACTATCTGGGGGGGTACAAATTGGATAGTTTCGCTTTCAAGCCCTCAAGAGGCACAAGGGGGCATTCTACTGCTTTGGAATAGTGGAATGTTCCAAGTTCAAGACATTTTAATTGGCCGCTTCTCAATTACGGCGCAGATCACATCAATCCTTACAAGGATGACATTTCAGCTATCAGGAGTATACGGCCCAACAAGGCACCATCTCAAGATATCCTTCCTTCGTCATCTCATTTTCTTAAAGCCTGCTCCAAGCACAGGATGGTTGCTTATAGGAGATTTTAATATGATTTGTGATGCAAGAGATAAAAGCAATGGTAACCTTAACCTGGCAAGCATGAGAAGATTCCGCGCCACCATCCAGCGTTGTGATCTGAGAGAGATCCCATTGCAAAACAGAAGATACACTTGGAGCAATGAACGGAGAAGAGCCACACTTGTCAGGCTAGACAGGTGCTTCTATAATGAGGACTGGGACTTGGCCTACTCAAACTTAGTACTGCATGCCTTGCCAACCCTCTGACCACTGCCCCCTGATCCTTTCTAATCCAGAGAGCCCATGTCGGCCAAGACCTTTCAAGTTTAAAAACTTCTGGGTTAGGATGCCTGGTTTCAAGCAAAAAGTACAGGATGTCTGGAATGAGCCTTCCTCATACTGAACCCATGCATCGCCTAAACCAAAAGCTTCAGCGCACAGCAGCCAGCCTTAGGCAATGGAAAAAAGCCTTCTGCATAGAAGCTAAAACTCAGTTTTTTATGGCGCTGGACGTCATCCAGGGGCTGGAATTAGCACAAGAGCTCAGGCCACTCTCTGACCAAGAAGTTAGGCTAAGAGGTGCCTTGAAAAGAAAGGTGATTGCCCTCGCCTCTATACAGCGAGCAAGGAAGCGCCAAGCTTCCAGAGTGACTCACATTAAAGAAGGAGAGGCAAATACAAAGTTTTTCCATCTTAAAGTTAATGGTCGTAAGAAAAAGAATACGATCCAACGGCTTCGGAACGGCATTGGATGGGCGATTGCACACCAGGAAAAAGAAACACTGATCCACAACCATTTTTCAGGCATGATAGGAAGTCCAAATCCGAGAGTTGCTGACCTAAACTGGGAGGCTCTGGATGTTCACACATTGGATTTGCAAAGTCTCGCAGAGCCTTTACAGAGAGGAAGAGATACATAGGGCAATAAAGCAAATGCCAGGAGACAAAGCGCCGGGACCAGATGGTTTCACTAGGCTTTTCTACAAAAGGTGTTGGGATTTCATCAAGCTGGATGTTCTAGCTATCTTTAACTCCCTGCACAGCCTGAGGTGCAATCACTTGAATCTCATTAATTCGGCAAACATCGTCCTAATCCCCAAAAAAGAGGGGGCAGAGGAGGTAACTAATTATAGGCCTATCAGTCTGATTCATAGCTTTGCAAAGATCTTCATCAAGGTGCTGGCTCTACGACTAAGGCCTTATATGACAGATTTGATCTCCGTAAATCAGAGCGCATTTATTCAAGGAAGAAGCATTCATGATAATTTCCTCTTCGTAAGAAACATGGCTAGGAGGTATCATCGGCTGAGGCGCCAAATGTTGTTCGTTAAGCTGGATATCATGAATGCTTTCGACTCCGTTCGATGGGACTACCTGCTCGCTCTGCTGCAGCGACGAGGCTTCCCTCAAAGATGGCTAGACTGGCTAGCAACTCTGTTTTCCTCTGCGGACTCACAGGTTTTGCTCAATGGCCTCCTGAGTCAGAGAATAAGACATGGTAGAGGACTACGTCAAGGAGACCCTCTCTCGCCTCTCCTCTTTGTCCTCGCGATTGATCCCCTTCAAGCCGTACTGACTAAAGCCACTGAGCTTGAGGCAATCTCAAAACTGAGGGGACGACACCCAGGCTACGGATTTCGATGTATGCGGATGACGCAATAATATTCATCAATCCAAAACGGGCGGATGTCACAGCCTTCACAACAATCCTGGACCACTTTGGTGCGGCCACATGACTTGTAACAAATATGCATGTGTCCCACATTGCAGCGATCCGATGCGAAGAAGTCGACCTGGATGAAATATTGCAAGGAGTGCCGGCAGTAAGAGCCAACTTCCCTATCAAGTACTTGGGACTTCCCCTTGTCCTTGGAAGAATGCGGAAATTGGACATGCAGTTGGTCAGGCAGGAGAACACTCGTTAGATTTGTACTCACAGCGCAGCCACTTTACCTCCTGACTGCCTTAAGAGTATCTAGGGAATCTTTGGAGCATTTGGACAAACAGCGGCGTCGATTCTTATGGGCTGGAACTGGAGAAATCACAGGTGAAAAATGCAAATTCAACTGGGCAAAGGCCTGCTTGCCCACTGGTCAGGGGGGGTCTGGGGATCCTAGACCTGGATAAATTTACGAGAGCACTACGGCTTCAGTGGTTATGGCTTGAGTGAAAGAATCCCGACAAGCCATGGGTTGGCCTGGGCATGCCATGTGACGAGACAGATAAGAACCTTTTTGCTGCAGCAACCAGGATAAACGTTGGTGACGGCAACACAGCCCGGTTCTGGGACTCAGGATGGTTAGAGGACGGACAAAGGCTGAAGATAAAATGCCCCTTGTCTTTGCAATCTCAAAATACAAGGATAAATCGCTCCGACAAGGGAAAGAGAATGACGTCTGGATCTAGGACCTGGCTCTAAACCAAAACACTCCAATCTCTGTCAATCTGATAAGCCAACTAGTAGCTCTCTGGGAAGCGGTCCGGAGTATTCAGCTAAATGGAGAGGAAGCAAACCACATTTCTTGGAAACTAACGAAGCATGGGAGTTACACAACGTCCTTGGATTATAGGGCGCAATGTTGGGGGTCGACGAGTACACCTTTTAACACCCTGATCTGGAAGGCCTGAGAGCCAGGAAAATGCAAGTTTCATGCCTGGTTGATCATTCAAAACAGGGTATGGACTTCTGACCATCTTATGGCTAGGGGGTGGGAGAATAATGGGCATTGCCCTTTATGCCGCAGACAACCGGAGACAGCCCTTCATCTTGTTGCGAAGTGCAGATATACTAAAAGGATTTGGCTTCTAGTGGCGCAATGGTTGGGTCTGCCGCAAATGAGCCGACTACAGCAGGTAGCCTCAATGCAGCAATGGTGGGAGGATTTGGCAAGTACGAGTGGAGACCCAAAAAAGGGTCTAAGATCGCTGATCATGCTGGTAGTTTGGGAGATTTGGAAGAAGAGGAACAGGCGGATCTTTGATCACGTAGAGTCACCTTGTAATGCTGTAGTGGGGAAAATTAGAGAGGAAGCCAGCCTATGGAGCTTAGCGAGGGCAAAGCGCCTGAGAGAGCTTTTACCACCCTGAGATTTTCCTTTTAGCGTATTCCATGCTTGTATAGTTTTTTCTTTTGCCCTCGGTCTGTATTTACTCCTTCTATATTCAATGAAAAAGGCACTACCGTGCCGTTTTTCCTTTCAAAAAAATATTATACTTTATACTGAATTACTGATTGCATTTGTTTTAATTCATTGGTGTCTCTTATGAATTGATTTTTCAGCTTTTGGTGAGGCTATGCTCCACACTATTGGCTACATTTATGCTCGTCAAGCAGCAAGAGAACTTGGAAAAAGCAGAATGTATATGGGTGTGCCGTTCATAGCTGAGTGGGTAAGAGATAAGGGCCATCACGTAAAGTCACAGGTTAATGCGGCCGCAGGTACATCATAGGATGCTGTACTACCTTTTCCAGTAGTACTTCTTAATGAGTCTGATCTTCGGTGTTCTACATCACTCTTTTGTTAAAGATGAGTCTGATCTTTTACTGTAGGTGCAATTTCTCTGATACAGCTACAAGAAGGTATAAAAAAAATTGAGGAGGGTGACGACAAGGAAGGCCAGCTTATGAAGAGTATTGAGGAGAAAAAAGACGCAATGTTGAATTCTTTGTGGAAAATCAATGTAGTCGATATTGAATCAACGCTTTCTCGTGTTTGCCAAGCAGTAAGCATTGTCCACCTCAGTTTTTACCTAATGTTTTACAGTACCGTGCAGATATGCTTGTATTTTGAGATATCTTAGAAAAAACATACAAATATGGATAATCGTGTCAACCATTTTGACTCCAGGTTTTGAAGGAGAATACTGTTTCCAAAGATGTTCTGAAGGTGCGAGCTAGAGGACTGAAAAAGCTGGGGACAATATTCCAAGTAAGTTTTGCTTGATCTTTCTTTCTTCTCCAACTACTATGGTAGGTCAAAGAAGGATTGCTCTAGTCACCAGGACTAAAGTACTATCGATCATTCTGGCAAATCTTGTTGCAAACTGCAAAGCGTTGAAGTTAGTGTTGAAACTGATATGTTTCTGTGGCCTGTTTCTGCGGAGAAATTTTCTAAAGCAGTAGTAAATCGTCAGAGGTGACGATTTATGTAGGAAGCTAGTTCAGATAATTACTCAGGATCTTTGTTTGGAGGGTGAGCGACGATGATCGGCATATGTGTAAATTATACATTTTTACGACCTTTCCCTACCACCAAGCTAATCATCCTACAAGGAGAGTAGTGTGCTGTAGTAGGAACGGAAACAGCAAGGAAACTTGTCTTGTAGATATCTCATGGCCTCTTGGGTACTTTGTTCAACACTCCTCGAAATTTCTTCAACAATTATCGAAATAATGCAATGCATACAAGAACTAAGGACTTTGCATAACCAACAAATAAGGAAAGTATGGGAATGATTTTTGTTGCAAGTCCTTGTAGTAGTTTCAGGTAATAACAAGACGAGAGAAACATTTTTCATGACAAATTTTGTCTACTTTCTCCCCCTTTAATGAGAAAGGCAGAACCCCTGCCATAATTCCAATAGAAATATTCGTGCGCTTTATTATATATGAAGTTAGTACATTGGCCTTGAGCATCCTAACATGTCGGAAGTTGCGAACTATATGAATAGTTTCATACGTTCTATTTTGTTTACCTTTCAGACTCGGTGCGCGTTCTGCTTTAATGTGGTCTTTTGTGTGTTCATGTCAAGCACTCAAGCTAACTGCTAATGCTATATTGCCATGTTGATTTCAAAACATCCTCGTACTTTTCCATTGGATAACCAGGTTGCAAAAACGTAATGAGATTTGGATCCCGTTTTCCATGTGAAAGCAGGGTGCAAAATCGCATTGCCGGCGCGAGAACAGCCTGCGCGTGGAGGCTCGCGCGGCAGAAGCAACACCGTCGGATTGATCCGGAGCAGCATGGCAGCATCGCTACAAGGGACACCGCTCCGAGGCTTCATTCTGTGATTTTGTTGCTTTTCTGTAGAAGCATTTGGTATTCGTTGCGTCCAGCATTCTAGCAAAGTTGCTACCGAACGACGAACGTAGTGGATAGTGTTGCAAAACCGATGTTCTCGAGTGTTGTGTTTTAGAGGTAATTTTGGATGTTTAAAATCAGCTTTTGAGACCTTCGATGGCTATCTACTCGGGCGAAGTGTGTCCTTTACTGTTCATCTGGAACCTTCCGGATCAGGCCGGTCGCAACGTGGCGCATCCGGCGGGTACGTGCCCTTCTCTTGTCACGAGCCGCGTCCTTACGAAGCGGCACGAGTGCACACGTGTCTCGCTTGCTGATACCGCTTGTCGCCTCCTGTTTCCTCGTACAAATACGAGCTACGGCTTCCACATCCATCACCTTCGAGCAACGCGGAGGCCTCGGCGGAGTCACCCACTCGCTCACTGGCTGAGAGGGAAGCTGAGTTAGAAACGGAGGAAGCAACTCGACGACACCAACCAACAATGGCGGAGCACGCCACGGGAGTGTACGGGCACCCGTACCCGCGCGTCGACCAGTTCGGGAACCCTGTGCCTCCGGTCGACCAGTACGGGAACCCCATCCCGGACGACCCGGCGGCGCCGTGCGACACGGCCGCGGGGTACGTGGCGCCGTCGGACCCCGTGGTGTCGACGGTCGACTACGGCAGCAGCGGCGCCGTGAGCTACGGCCTCGGCGCCGGCGCGGGGCACCCGCACGAGAGCGCGGTAAGCGGCGCCTCCATCGTCCCCGGAGGCGAGGCGTACGCGCACGACGGCGGCGTTCCCCCTGGCGAAAAGACGTTCGCGTATGAGGGCATGGTCAGCACCGCCAGCGGCACGGGCGCCGGTCAGCTCCAGCCCACCAGGGAGGAGGGGCAGACGACGCTCGGCGAGACGTTGCGCCGCTCTGGCAAATCCAGCTCCAGCTCCAGCTCGGTAACTTTCCTCTCTTGATTTTGTCGATGTGCCACTAGTACCGTGTGTGTAAAGGTAGCTAACTCGCGCTTGATGCGACTCCGTGATCGATCCGTGGCAGTCGTCGGAGGATGACGGGCAAGGCGGGCGGAGGAAGAAGAAGAGCATCAAGGAGAAGATAAAGGAGAAGCTCCCCGGCAGCCACAAGCAGGAGGAGCACAAGGCCGGACAAGCGATGCCGGCGGCGGGGACGGGGACGCATGCAGCGGGGAAGCACGAGAAGAAGGGCATCGTGGAGAAGATCAAGGAGAAGCTCCCCGGGCACGGCCACGGCCACCACTGAGCGAGAGCTCGCGCGCACGTACTTTCATCAGTTGACGTTCGTGCAACTGTCCATGCATGTTTATATGTACACACGGTGAATAACTAGCCTGTAGTTTATGGTGGCTTTAATCCCGCACTGCCTTTTATTTTGTCCAGGCGCTGTGTTACATGGTTAAGCCCGTTGGCATCAGGGGCTTTAGTAGTGTTTGAAGTTCGTTAGTTTTTACGGTCGATGTGTGGTCTCGCCGTCTCAGTACTTAAGTGGTGTAAGGTGCATGTATTCAATAATCCAATCCACAGCCAGATCTTTTACTTAGTGGTGCTTTATGTTTCGCACCAAATTGTCACCTGGCGAATCGAATTCGTATGAACAACCGCGCGCATGACTATGTTAGACAAACGAATGTATAGGATACGTGTAGACATGGCCGTCGATTGATCAGATGCCGAGTTGCCGACGCGCTCACACCGTGTGGAGCGGCACTGCGTCAGGGCAAAAGCAGAGGAGCCGCGGCACCCGGCGGTGCGACGGCAGGGAGGCAAACTTCCCGCAGACGGGGAGGGCCCGCCGTTTGCGAGGCTACGCGACGCGGGCCGCAAGGCTACCCGGTGGACTGTAAACTAAACAAAAAGGAAGGAATAAGTTCACTTCATGTTTCTCATTTCGTAGCCAAGTAAATTCGTTCCTAAACCGTAAATTCATTCTTAAACCGTAATATTAGTTAAACCGTAATATTAATATTAGTTAAACCGTAATATTAGATATAAATCATCTCTCAATTTAATATTAGATATAACTTGTCTCTTAATATAATATTATATATAAGTTTGAAGAGAATCCTGCATCGCCCTTCCCTAGGGACGGCTCGAGGCTCGAGAGGCGACAGCCCGGCCGTCCCCTCTCCCCCACCTTCCATCTTCGTCTCGTCGCCGCTCGAGCGGTCGCCAGCGGGGTTTCTTGCGGACCACGACCTCGGGTGGCCAGGGAGTTGCCCAAGGCTTCGACGGTGGCGGTGACCGTCAGATTCACGCCATTCTGGTCAGATCTGGCGACGGGGTGGTGGCTGACAGCGGGGAAGGTGATCGGAGCAGCTAAAGAGAGGGGAGAGAAGGTGGAGTTGGCGACGGGGTACCTTGTAATCGGCGGTTCGCGCCGTCTGCGAGGAGCTTGGCGAGCGCGTTCGTGTCCGGATCCTAGGTGGCGAGGCGACGCGGTGGAGGAGCGGGAGTCGGCGTCCAACCTGAGGCTTCACGCCAGGTGCGTTCTCCATGCGGTGGACGTGGAGGCGGTGGAGGGCGTCCTCGAGAAGGACAAGTTCGACACGGAGGACGGCGGGGGGCATGAGGACGAGGTCGACAGCGAGGAAGCCTGCAGCGACATCACCGTGACGCACCTTTTCTGGAAGTGGGTGGACGACAGCAACGAGCCCGCCCTCCGCGCGTAGCCGGCGAAAGCCCAATGCCCGATGATCTTGATGGCGGGCTCGGAGACAAGCAGAGCGGTGGTGCCGGTGGCCGCGGAGAGCGAGGCGCGGACGGCGGACCCGACGGTCGTTGCCAGCTCGCGCCCGTGTCTACCGTCCTCGCCGCCCGTGTCTTTCGTGCCCTGGTTCCCGACCTCTAGGGCTACGACGACTCCACCTCCCCGACGACCCCGTCGCCTACACCATCTTCCACATCGTCAGAGACCTCGTCGCCCTCCTCAACCACCTCAGCCTCCCAAGGTGACGGTGGTGGCGCACGACTGGGGAGTGCAGGTGGCGTGGTATCTCTGCCTATTTCGACCGAACATGGTGCGCGCTGTCGTCACCCTCGGCGTTCCCTTCTTCTCCTGGGGACCTACCCCTGTCACTGAGCCACTTGCAGGGTGTGACGGCCTCTACCTCATGCAGTTCCCGGCGTGCGTGGGCATGGTCGTCGGGCGGTTCCAGAACTAGCGGGCTGAGGGCGTCGGCGGCGGGCGAGAGGAGATCTTAGGATTTTTGGTTTTGCGAAAAAGAAAAGGAAAAAGAGAGAGGAAAAAGAGAAGAAAGAAAAAGAAAAAAAGAAAAAGGAGAGGGAAAAAGCTGAAATTAGAAGAAAAAAGAAAAAAAAGGAAAAAAGAGGGAAAAAAAAAGGAAAAAAGAGGGGAAAAAGAAAAAAAGGATATGGGATGCTGCAACACGATGACGATACGGGAGGTCACACGGTGCGGAGACGTGGCCGGCGAGGTGCGGTCTGTGCGGAGGCCGGCATGACGCGGCGAGACGTGGTAGGCTCATGGTGTGGCGCAAGGTGGCACGGAGAGGCCATGCGGCGTCTTAGATGTTCGATGGAGATCGAGGGAGCAGGGCAACTTCTCTCTCGCTATGACGGCAACAAAAGAAACAGATTCGTGATGACGAGTGCAGTAGCAGGCGTGGCGCGGCCCCCGTGAAGAGAAGTGTAGCAACGAACGTGGCGCGGCCCCCGTGAGCGGCAAGATGGTGTCCAACGGCGGATGTGGCGAGGCCCCCGCATTGAGTATTATGAGAGACCCGGATCTAGTGATTTTCACGTCGGGTGGGGTTTAGTGTTGCAGCGGCATAGCGGCGACGGGTACTACGTGGCGGGGACCCTTTCAGTGTAGTGCAGTCTGTCTTCCCCTAATGCCCAGTTGACTTTGAGCTCTGTTGTAAGGTTTCGACGTTTTGGTTGAGTGTAGGTTTGATGGATGCCGCCGTATAGGCTTCTTTTTGTCGGCCGTGTGGGGCAAGTTTGTTTTTGTTAGGGCTGTTTGTATGTGGAGGCTCGCTTTCGAGCGTTTGCTCACGTTGATGTCCCAATCCAACCGGGTGAGTTTCTTCCTTTCATCTTCTTTTTCTTTTTTCTGTATATGGCCTCTGAGGACCGTAGTTTTGTATTTTTTCTATATCAATGGAACACGTGTTATCTTATGTGTTTCGTTTTAAAAAATATTAGATATAACTTGTCTCTCAATTTTTAAAATCAATGGAAATAAAATCTCAAGTACATTCGTTCCTAAACCGTAATACCAGATACACATGTCCCCCAATTTTTAAAATCAGATATACATGTTCAAATCAACAAAACCAGTACAAATAAGTTCATTTACGATGGTTTCGACTGACAGCTCATTTACGACTGACGTGGCGTTAATATGACATTTACGTAAAAAATAAGATCTATATGTCATCACCCTCTCTTTTCCTCTACTCTCCCTTCCTCCTCTCTCTGCTCGTTGTTGTCATCGACGCATGCCGCCGCTGCGGTGACCTTGTCGAGCATGGCATCTGCAGGTGTCGCCCTCATCGCTGTCATCTGCTTGCTCCTCGTGGCTCTGACCCTGGCGCACAACTGCCGTCTCACTAGCTCACAGTCGACAATATGGGGAAATAAGTTGCTATCAAACTAAATCAATTAAATCCACACGTAATATTATGGATGGAGGTGTCATTAAATACTAAGATACGTATTTGATTGCACAAAGCAAAGAACAAAATTGTTCTTTGAACAACATATCAAAACTACCAACAAAAACAAATTTCCCCTCGATGGATCTCCCTTCCACTCCACGCGAGACCAGGGGAGGGGCCTCCGCCTATCGAGGCGATGCCCCTTGGCGGGTGAAGACCGCGGCAAGCAAGATTAGGTCGAAAATCCCTAAATCCCACACCCTAAGCAAGGGGAGAGCGAGGCTGCAACAACTCCCCGAACAAAATAGTTTAAAAGAAATTAAACCGCGTACCTGGGGAGCACGATTTGGAGGCGACGACGAGTCACGGCCTTGCGGAGGAGGATGGATGGTGGCGGTCGAGATCGCCTCAAGCTCGTTGTATCTCCCTTGCTGGCTCGACGCGTGATGTTGGGGAGCCCGTGCACGTCACCATCGTTGGGATCGCTGCTTTCGCTGAAGCGCGGCGAGGAGATGCGGAGAAGCCGGGCGACGTCTGTCACGCGCAAAAAAATTAGCCAAATTTTCTGATGTATTAAATCCCTGTTCAAAAATCAACCGGATATATAAAATGACAAATTAATACATAGATCCAAACGTAAAAAATAAAGTGTAAAATAAAATACTTACTAAAGAGACCCTTAGTCCTTACACTCAAAAACTGCAACGGAAAAGAAAGACGACACTAGCCAGGAACTCAAGTGGGGTCTGAGCCTTAGTCTTCTAACACCACCTTCAACTCAGAAGCACTACACTTCTGAAAGTGAAAAAATCGTAAGGCTGAGTACAATCACAGTACTCAACAAGCCACACTGCGAAAATGCAGACGTGCAAGGGGCGACAAGAGTGGCTTGGGCTATTTTGCATAAATGCGGTTTACAAACATTTAATGTTTAAAAATAGTAAAATAGTTGAGTAATTAAGACAATATTAATCTTTCACTGAACAACGTTATCCCCACGTTGAACAGGCCCAACCATTCCACCTGAACTAAACCAGTTCCATTAAATCAAATTATTAAGTAGTGTTAGACTAATCATAGTGAATCTGATTGATCGCCCATAACCGCGGGCACGGTTATTCGAATAGTTTTACTCTGATCAGAGGTATGCAACTTACCCACAAGACACGATTTCATACATGTTACCATGTCCCGAAGTACCACCATGATACTGCAAAGAGGGAAATCGTGACAAGACCTTTCGCATAACTCCCCCTAACCAAGCGATACCACACCAAGGTTTCGCCCCCACTCCCCTAAGGGTAATGGGCAGCCCCCCGCATGTCACAGTGAATCCGGAAGTCGATCAACCCATAAAATTGGGGCCGACCTAACTCCATCACGCCCACCCTCACTAGGGTACGTCGGCTAGAGGAAAGCTATACTACGAGTCAAGCAATTACCCATTCTTGCTTGTGGTATGCGCTGTGATTCTTTCAGGGTTTTCCATGAACCGATCCATAATTGTCATAGGTGCGATCATCAAAAACTATGGATCCACAGCCCACCATTATGTCATATTTTAGTTGAGATAATTATGACCAATGAGACATGGCCAGGTGTTTTGAGCTTGCAGCTCATCAGAGATTAAAATAAATAATGTAATTATCCCATTTAATAAGCTAGTGATAATTAAGCATGGCTAAGCATATAATTCTAGCTAAAATCAATATCAGTGACTAAAACTAGTCAAACTAACACCCAAGATTAACAAAGGACGGATATCAAGTAAATAAGGTACAAATAAGCAGATAGATATTTCATCATTCCATGTAATTAGCAAAACAATATAATTTTATTTGCAAACGTAAAACATTTATAAAATTAGGATCAATATGCTTCAAAGAGTGTGACTTACCTTGCGTCTTCAAACAAACTTCTGGACTCTTTTCCTCGTGAGCGCGAACTCTAGAAACGACGGAATCTACACGCTGACATGTAAAACGAGGAAAACCCTAATAAAAACCAACTAAACAAGACATAAAAAGTAAATAAACATGCAGAGCTTAATTTTAGATGAATTTAGTAATTTGAATGGCCCTATTTAGAGTTCATGTGAATTAGATATGAATTTTAGAAGTTTTGGACCATTTAAATGAATTCGAAAATTAAAATGATTTATTGTGTAATACTTAATTATTTTTACAAAGGAAAAGGCTCGGGTGACGTCGCAAAACAAGGGCCGACGTCGCAAGGACGGCGCGGGATGACGTCAGAAGCCGAATGCTGACGTCAACAGGCAGGGCTGACGTCAGCTGCTGACGCAAAGCGGGGCGTCGCCGCGGCTAGGGCTGACGGCGGCGGTGGCGGCGCACGGGTTCACGGTGGACCCGGTCCATGGGGTCCGGTCCACGGGGCGCACCACGTGGCAGCATCCGAGCGGTCGGGGCGGCGCGCGATCGGACGGTCGAGCGACGCTAGGGTTAGGGTTTGCGGCGGCGGCGACGACGACACGTGGCGGCCATCCATGGCACAACGGCGCGATCGGAAGGCTGCGACGTGCATGCGGAAACGAACGACCCCGATTCACTCGCACGGTGGATCGGACGGCGGTGCCGAGGCTAGGGTTAGGGTTTGCGGCGGCGGCGACCGAGCTTTGGCTCTGCCGGTCATGGCCGCGCGGCGGCCCGCCGGCTCGCCGGCGACACGGGAAGTGGCGACGCGACACACGGGAAACAGCACGGGACGGCGCAGCGGCAACGGGCGGCACGGGTTCGGCTTGCGCGCGGGAAGGAAAAGAGAGGGAGTAGTGTGGCTTACCGGAGATGGAGGGTCCGGCGGCTGCCGACGGCGGTGGGCGGCAGCGCTTGGTGAAAAAGGGCTAAACGCAATCGGCCGACAAAGGTGAAACACGACGGACGGCGGGGGAATTTTTATAGGAGGCTCGAGAGTCCGGATTAGGCACGGATGGGCTGAGAATTTCTCGCCGGCGCAACCAACTCAGAGAGGGAGAGAGAAAAGCGACGGCGGCGGTTCGGATACGATTGTGGCCATTGCGGGACGTGGGAAAAGCGGGGCCGGGTGCGGGGAAGCGCGTGTAGGCTTGGTACAGGCCCGACGTGGCACGGGGCGGCGCGGTAGAGGCGGGGAGCGGTGGCGCGCATGCCGACGACGGCTCGGGCTGCCGAGCGTGGAAGGGGCGACCCCAATAGGTGGGGCCCAACAGGTGCGGCTCAGAGAAAGATGGGAGAGGTTGACGGGCGGGGCCCACACGTCAGTGGTACGGGGAACCGAGGATGGGAAATGGACTTGGCGTGTCGCGGGAGGGAAACGAGCCACGAGCTTGTCCGGCCGAGGAGAGAGAGAGGTGCAACGACATCGGCCAACCTGGGCCGCAAAGGAGAAAAGGCAGACTTTTTGGGCCGTTTCCGGCCCAGATCAAAAGGAGGATTTTAAATTTGTTTTTTATTTAAATTAATTCGTAAATGATCTTTGATTTTCTATAAATACTTTCAGTGCTCAAATAATTTCCAGAAAAATTTCTAAAAATAGATGAACACCCAAAGTATTTAACAAAAATATCTCCAGCTCATTTAGTGATTAATTTATTTATTTAAATAATTATTTAAGTGTTCTTTTTATTATTAAAATTACTCGAGCTCCTAAATTTCACGAAAAATTTCGAGAGTATTTTAGGGCATGGAGAATATTTCACAAATATTTTCAGCCATGATTTTTAAAGGAAAAATTTATTTTCTTTAATAGTTTTACTTGATTTACTTTGCTTTGCTTTTTATTTAATTTCTAGAAAATAATTTATTAAATGATTTTTTAATCCCAAATGAAAATCGGGCGTGACAACGTCCTTGAGCATAGTGTCGAGCAGCGCTACGGTGTGAGGGAACCCCGTGGTGGGGCCGAGCATGCCCTAGAGTCCTACAAAGAGATGAGGGAAGGGAGGAAAGAAGGGAAAGGAGAAGAAGAAATGTCCATATGTTTGTTCCTTTTTGTTTGTCTTTAGTGTTATGTTAGCCAAAACAGTTTGTAATACTGCCTTGAATCTTATTTGCGTTGGTTTTAAGAGTTGAGAAACATTTTATATATGATATTATGGTTCAGGGATGAATTTTAGACTTGACGATAAATTAAGAAACAGTGAAATTATTCCCAACAAAGGAGGCCCCGGCCTTGCGCAACAAGAGACCGAACGACCCTAGCCTGAGAGAATTTGACCGGCCGGCTCTCGCTCAATGCTTCACGCCCCTCGCAGTATTGATCTTTTGGTAGTAAGCCTAGTGGGACTGGAGAGGCGCACATGCAGTAGACTGACCTTCTGTTGTCCATGGCAAGTGGTGACCTTTGTCCGGTGGACGGCAACATCGTTCTCTCTCTGTCACAGGGTAAGCTCTTGCAAACAAGGCATGGACAGTTTAACACCGGGCGTCAGGCGTGCAAGGACCAGGGGCGGATCTAACAGGGGGGCTGGGGGGCTTTAGACCCCCTACCCCTGATGGAGTAGTGTAGCCCTTAAGGCCCCCCTAAAATTTTTCGGTATATATATGTGTCGCAAGGAGGGGCTAAAATTAGACTTAGGTGGTTTGGGAGCGAATTGGGCCGCAGGCCGCGTCGCCCTACTCGAGCGCTAGCCGCGTCGGCTCAATCTCATATCTCATCAGAGCAGCCCATGAGTGAGTGAGAAAAGAGAAGTGAAAAAAAACTAGCAATGCTAACGCCCGAATGGCCGAACCTTAATTTTTCCTTGCCAGGGGCGGTGGCGGCGGCGGCTGAACCCGGGCAATGCAGCAGGCGGTCGACGGCGCCACGGCTTACAATCCATTTTGGTGCAAATGCATGCGGTAATACAATGACGAAGGTAATAATATTTTTTTTGTTAGTGCTAGTTGCAGCTTATATTTTCAAACAGATGGTACATCTCATTCTCAATATTTTCTTGGTTTACGTAGAGCATGGAGGATGTAAAGCATGCGGGGGGTGTAGCACACGGAATTAATGTGCCGACAAAGTATGTGAATCCAAAGCAGCATGCAGCCTCATTCAGCTTGTTTATATAGTCGTGGATTATTTACTTTTACTATTTTGAAAATATAAGCGTGCATGTGCATCTACTTTTTGATGGAGTATGAATCTCACCTCAACGAAGTTATCAACTCGCATTTCTCTGAATGTGCTGAAGAGAAGGTGATAAGGAGTGAGACAACTCGCCTATCATAAAAGTTTACGGATGAAAAGTTTCTCGTCCAAGTGAATCTTTTGAATTGAATCTTTAGTTTCTCTTCAGTTTCAGGAGAGAGTATGACGATAAAAGTCAAAGGTGAAGTTAGACATTTCTTTCAGACTAATAAGAAGAATTTACGACAATCCTTGTCATCAATGCTCTTTAATATCATAGCTGACATGTTGTTCTAATCGAAAGAGCCAAAGCATACAGGCAAATTACAGGAGTAGTGTCACATCTCATTTACTGTGGTCTCTCTATCCTACAATATGCCAATGGTTATATTTATGAAACATGACTTGGAGAAAGCTCACAACATGAAGTTATTGCTTTATGCTTTTGAGCAACTACCAAATCTTAAGATAAACTTTCATAAAAGTGAATTATATTGTTTTTTGAAGCTAAAGCTTTTCACAAAGAATATATTGAACTATTTGGTTGGTCCATAGGTGAATTTCTTATTAGGTACTTAGGTATCCTGATACCTAAGAAATGTCGAGTGAAAAGATGTGTTGGAACGATTTGATAAGTGACTTGAAAAGAAAAGCAAGGCTTCTCTGATTAACTCAATGCTTAATAGCCTCCCAATATATAAGATGTCTTTCTTTGCAATACTAAGAGGGTACTAAAAGATCTTAACTATTATCGCTCTAAGTTCTATTGGCAGAGTGATGGTAAGAAAAAGAAGTACCGTCTTGCTAGATGGTACATTCTACGTCATCCTAAAGATCAAGCGTGTTTAGAAATTCATGATCTGGATATTTAAAATATAGCTCTACTTAGCAAGTGGCTATATAGATTCCTTACTACATCTAGTTTGGCAACAACTAATACAATAAGTATTTGGGTTCATAACCTCTTTCTCGACTTTAATGGAAAGTGAGAAATCATAATTTTGGGCTAGTCTAATGAAGATGAAACAATATTTCTTCCTTCTTCTGTTTTGGATCCTTTATAATTAAGTGTGGCTAAATTAGATTCTGGGAAAACAAGGGGTTGGAATGCAATCCTACGAGAACAGTACCGTTGCATTTACAGTATTGCATAAACAAATTACTATTGAAAAGGCCTTCCAAACTAGCTCTCCAATATTTTCATGGAGAAGGGATCTGTTTGGTTCAAAAATAGTAGTTTGAAATAATTTATTACCATAGATTACTAATTTTGAACTATGCCATGAGCATGATGAGTTTTGACGAAATTTGACATCTAGTGGGTAGTTTACTATGAAAACTCACTACTTGGCACTAATTCATAGTGACGTCTCGAATGTAAAACAGATGTCTCTAAAAACTAAAGGTGTCACTGAAGGTCAAGATTTTTCTTTGATACCTTCATTGTGGAATTGTGCTGACTAAGAAAAGAATCTAGCTGAATGAAATTGGCATGGCAATAACCATTCTTGTCTTTTTCACAATAAGAAGACAATTAAACACCTATTATTTTAATGTCATTTCGCTAACTTAGTTTGATCTATCATATATGTCGCATCAGGAATTACTTCACCATATAGTGTTTCACACATACTTACTAGTTGGCTTTGGAGAGTTCAAAAAGATTGGTAACCGTATGTTCTCTTAGGGGCGGCTACTAGTTGATCACTTTGGTTATACTTGAATGATATGGCTTTTGACAGAAAAGTTATTTCTTCTCTTGTGCGAGCTGATTATTTGATTATCCATAGACTGCACACCTAGGTTATACTACAAAAGCCATGTTTACGGGAGTTGGTTACTGTGTGGTGTTTATGCTTGGAGCAGGTGCTCAAAGAGTTTTTTACCCATAGGCATGGATGTTGATATTGTCTTAGGATTGATGGAGAATAATACTTCATGTACTTCCCTTTCTTATAAACTTTTGGGTGTTTTGATTGTATGTATCTGTCATGTGCGGCATCCCTTACACGAGGAGGAGGCGTGCTCGCGACGTGCGCAGGGCAGCCGAGCGCGTCGCAGCCCAGGCCCAGCTGGCGCAGCAGGAGATCGTCCAACCAACCAGTGGCTAAGTTTAGGAAATAGATCATATGCATGCCTTAGATTTAGGAGTGAATTACTCCAGTTTGTTACCAAGCCTCGGGCTATATATCTTGTACTCGGCACATTAATTGGGTTAAGCAAGAACTATTACCTAAACCCTATCTCTCTTCCCCGTGAACTCCCAAGCCCGGCAGCCGTGAGGGGCACAACCTCCGCTACTGGAAGACACGGCAGGAGACTACGAACTCCATAGTCGAGGGCCGCCTACCCTAGATCGCCACGTCCTTGACAACCTGGTATCAAGGTCTCGTCGATCCTCGCCCAACCGCTCTACCCAGTCTTCCGCCGTCGCCGCCCACCACCCGACCCCGCCGCTGTCGCCGCTGTCCTCGGTTGATTCCGCACCGCACCCAGCAACCATGAGCGAGCCCACCATCGTCGATCTTCTGGCAGCAATGAAATCCCTCACCTCGGAGGTGTCCGACATGAAGGTCGAGATGGCGACCATGAAGGAGAAATCCGCCTCGTCGTCGGGTAGCAGCGAGGGCCGCCGGCTGGAAGGGCCACGCGATCAGGATCACCACCCTAAGCACAAGAAGTGGGATTTTCCTCGCTTCGACGGCACGACCGATCCGCTGCTCTTCCTCAACAAGTGCGAATCATACTTTCGCCAACACCGTACCATGGCGGAGGAGCGCGTGTGGATGACCTCGTACCACTTAGACGACGTCGCGCAGCTCTGGTACACACAACTCCAGGAGGACGAGGGCGCGCCGTCATGGGGGCGATTCAAGGAGTTCCTGAACCTACGGTTCGGGCCTCCTCTCCACTCGGCACCGCTGTTCGAGCTCGCCGAGTGCCAGCGTATCGGGACTGTGGAGGAATATGCCAACCGTTTCCAGGCTCTCCTACCACGTGCCGGCCGTCTCGACGAAGCGCAGCGTGTCCAGCTCTTCACCGGCGGACTCCAGCCGCCTCTCAGCAACGCCGTCCGCATCCACAACCCGGAGACGCCGGCGGCGGCCATGAGCTCGGCACGCCGATGGAGGCGATGGAGAACGAGCGGCGGTGCAGCCCCCCTCGGCGGGGCGGCGCGCCCTACCAGCACCACCAACACGCCTAGCCATCCTGCCATCGCCTGCGACCACCACGGCGGCTCTGACCATAGCCACGGAGGGCCGGCCGATCCGTCGCCTCTCGACGGCCGAACAAGAGGAACACCGTCATCTCGGCCTTTGCTACAATTGCGATGAGAAGTTCGTGCGCGGACATAACCGGGTGTGCAAGCGCCTGTTTTTCGTGGAGGGCACCCTCGAGGAGGAGATTGGCGACACCATCGAGCCGACAGGGGACGACACCACCGAGGACAGCCCTTGCTACTCCCTCCACGCCGTGGCGGGCGTCCACTTCAGCGGCACGCTCCAGATCACCGTCACGGTTGGGTCCGCCTCCCTCGTTGCGCTGCTGGACTCTGGGTCCTCCCACAGCTTCATCTTGGAGTCCGCAGCCCGGCGCACGGGTCTGCCCCTACTGCCCTGGGCGCGCCTCTCTGCCATGGTCGCCAACGGCGAGCGGATCACCTGCCCCGACGTCCTCCGTCAGGCCGCGTTCACCATCCAGGGCACACCTTTCGTCACCGACCTCTTCGTCATGCCGCTGGCAGGCTTCGACGTCGTCCTTGGCGCCCAGTGCCTGGGAACGTTGGGGCCCGTGACTTGGGACTTCGTCCGGCGCACCATGTCCTTCGAGCGGCGGGCAAGCGGGTCATCGCGCGCCGTTCAGCTTGTGGCCGCCACGGTGTGCGCGACCACGGCCACGGCGTCCCTCCTCGACGAGCTGCTATCCTCATTCGCCGACGTCTTCGCGGAGCCCCAGGGGCTGCCTCCACCTTGTTCCCATGACCACGGCATCACGTTGCAGCCAGGGGCGCTGCCGGTCGCCGTGTGGCCCTATCGATACCCTGCGACACACAAGGACGAGCTCGAACGCCAGTGCGCTGCCATGCTGGAACAAGGACTCATCCGCAGGAGCTCCTCGGCATTTTCATCGCCGGTTCTCCTCGTCAAGAAAGCCGATGGCTCGTGGCGGTTCTGCGTCGACTACCGCGCCTTGAACGCCATCACCGCGAAGGACGCGTTCCCCATCCCGATCGTCGACGAGCTGCTAGATGAACTACGGTGCCAAGTTCTTCACCAAGCTCGACCTTCGCTCGGGCTACCACCAGGTCCGCATGCGGAGGGCTGACGTTGACAAGACGGCGTTCCGCACCCACGACGGCCTCTACGAGTTCTTGGTGATGCCATTCGGGCTGTGCAATGCCCCGGCGACGTTCCAGGCACTCATGAACGACGTGTTGCGTCCATTCCTCCGCCAGTGCGTGCTTGTGTTTTTTGATGATATTTTTATCTACAGCTCCTCCTGGGCCGACCACCTCCGCCACCTGCGCGCCGTGCTCACAGTGCTGCAGCAGCACCAGCTCTTCGTCAAGAGCTCCAAGTGCACTTTTGGGGTCTCCTCCATCGCCTACCTCGGCCACGTCATCTCCGACGCCGGTGTCGCCATGGATCCCGCTAAGGTGCAGGCGGTGTCCGACTGGCCCCAGCCCCGCTCCACGCGTGCGGTCCGCGGATTCTTGGGCCTCACGGGGTATTACCGCAAGTTCGTCCACGACTACGGCACCATCGCCACCCCACTGATGGCACTTTTGAAGAAGGAGGGCTTCTCCTAGACCGACGACGCAGCGGGAGCGTTCCGGGCACTCAAGGCGGCGGTCACCTCGGCACCGGTGCTGGCACTTTCGGACTTCACGAGGCTGTTCATTGTCGAATGCGACGCCTCGACACACGGGTTCGACGCGGTGCTGCTCCAAGACAAGCACCCCATCGCCTTCTTTAGCCGACCCGTCGCGCCTCGACACCGTTCCCTCGTCGCCTACGAGCGCGAGCTCATCGGCCTCGTCCACGCCATATGTCACTGGCGCCCATATCTCTGGGGCCGTCGCTTCACCGTCCGGACGGACCATTACAGCCTCAAGTTCCTCCTCGACCAACGCCTCGCCACGATCCCGCAGCATCACTGGGTCGGGAAGCTGCTTGGTTTCGACTTCATGGTGGAGTACAAGCCGGGCGCCCAGAACGTCGTCGCTGATGCCCTGTCGCGGCGTGACACACCAGATGGCGCCGTGTTGGCCATCTCCGCGCCGCGCTTCGACTTCCTGGCGCGTCTTCGACAGGACCAGGCGGGTCATCCAGCCCTGGTGGCCATGCGGGACGAGATCGCAGCAGGCACACGCGGGGCGTCGTGGGCGATCACGGACGGTCTGGTCATGTTTGATGGCCAGCTGTACATACCGCCGTCTTCGCCGCTGCTACTGGAGCTCACCACTGCCGTCCATGAGGATGGACACGAAGGCGTGCAGCGCACCCTTCACCTCCTCCGACGCGACTTCCACTTCCCCGACATGCGCCGTCACGTCCAGAACTTTGTGCGTGCGTGTGCTACCTGCCAGCGCTTCAAGACGGAGCATCTACAGCCGGCCGGCCTGCTGCTGCCATTACCAGTCCCGTCCGGGGTGTGGTCGGACATCGGGCTCGACTTCATGGAGGCCCTTCCGCGCGTGAACGGCAAATCCGTCATCTTGATGGTGGCGGACCGCTTCAGTAAATACTGTCATTTCATTTCTTTGGCTCATCCCTACTCTGCAGAGTCTATGGCGCAGGCGTTCTTCAAAGACATTGTACGACTCCATGGCATGCCGCAGTCCATGGTCTCGGACCGGGACCCCGTCTTCACCTCCATATTTTAGCGAGAGCTCATGCGGCTCATGGGCGCCAAGCAACAGATGACGACGGCCTTTCACCTGCAGTCTGACGGGAAAACGGAGGCGGCAAATCGCGTCATCGCCATGTACCTCCGCTGCTTCACCGGCGACCGTCCGCGCGAGTGGCTCCGTTGGCTGCCATGGGCGGAATTCACCTACAACACCGCTTACCAGTCCTCGCTGCGGGAGACGCCGTTCCGGGTGGTCTATGGCCGTGATCCGCCCACCATCCAGTCATACGAGCCGGGCGACACCCGCATGGCGGCGGTTGCCAAGACCATGGCCGAACGCTCCGAATTCCTGGAAGACATCAAGTACCGCCTGGAACAAGCACAAGCCGCCCGGAAGCGCGTCTACGACAAGTCCCACCGTCCGGTGTCTTATGCCGTGGGGGACTGGGTGCTTCTTCGCCTTCGTCAGCGCCCAGTGGCGTCCCTGTCCATCGCCAACAAAGGGAAGCTCCAACCAGGTACTTCGGCCCCTACCGTGTCCGGGAACTCATCAATGAGGTAGCTGTTCGCCTCGAGTTACCCCCGCACGCCAAGCTCCACGATGTGTTTCACATGGGCCTTCTGAAGAAATGGATCGGCTCGGCGCCTGATGCTCCACCACCAGTGTCGCCGGTCCATCATGGCGCCGTCGTCCCAGAACCTGAGCAGGTTGTTCGTGGCCGTCTTGCTCGCGGCGTCCAGCAAGTATTGGTGCGCTGGACGGGTGAACCCGCATCGTCTGCTACGTGGGAGGACAAGGAAGAATTCGTCGCCAAGTACCCAGCTTTCCGGCTCGCGGACGAGCCGGTCATCGAGGGGGGGAGAGATGTCATGTGCGGCATCCCTTACACGAGGAGGAGGCATGCCCGCGACGTGCGCAGGGCAGCCGAGCGCGCCGCAGCCCAGGCCCAGCTGGCGCAGCAGGAGATCGTCCAACCAACCAGTGGCTAAGTTTAGGAAATAGATCATATGCATGCCTTAGATTTAGGAGTGAATTACTCCAGTTTGTTACCAAGCCTCGGGCTATATATCTTGTACTCGGCATGTTAATTGGGTTAAACAAGAACTATTACCTAAACCCTATCTCTCTTCCCCGTGAACTCCCAAGCCCGGCAGCCGTGAGGGACATAACCTCCGCTACTAGAAGACACGGCAGGAGACTACGAACTCCGTAGTCGAGAGCCGCCTACCCTAGATCGCCACGCCCTTGACAGTATCCTAGTTATGCAGAGGTCAAATGTACTCGGTGTTTCTATATCCTCTTGGTGTAATTGGCTGAGTTTATTATCTAAAATTAATTCTATCCTTTGATGGTGTATGAATATCATTTTCTCAGTGAGTGGTACCAATTTTTACCTCTCCAAGGACGCCCAAGCAGAAGCAACAAGGTACGCAACATCTGAGAGGATTCAAGAGACCGTGATGGAGTGTGTGAGCTCACCTCTGTACAAAGACATGCTGCTAGCTAAGCTCTACAAAATTTAAGACACATGCATCTCACATCCCGATAGTGTATCAAATTGAGTTAATTAATTTGTAACTTAGTCATCCGTTTCAAAAATATAAACATTTCTACGTGTTACATTTTGAAAAACATGTAAAATTGCTTAAATTTTGGAGCTGAGGAAATAAAAGGATCAAAGGCATGTGTGGAGTGGCTATAATAAAATTAGAGTAAATTTCAAGAGATATTTTGATCAAACTATCACAAAGTTATAGATTTGATAATAAAACTATCACAAAACTATAGATTTTAGGGTTCAAATCCTTAGCACACTAATGTTATGTTTGAGTTATCAACGTCTAGTTTTTATGATTATTGATGTTAAACCTATAATTTTATGATAATTTTATTATTAAATATGTAGTTTTGCGATATTTTGTCTTAAATATGATAAATTTATTGTTAATCTATATTTTTGTGATGTTCACCTTATATCTGTGATTTTGTGATAATCTGGTTAAAGTATATGTAGTTTTATAAAATTTAATCATAAAATTATTACTCTTTAAGATTAAAAAAAGTTAACGCAACTCCTATGATTTTACACCTATGAAGATGTACCGCAAAACGATGGAAGTTTACAACTTGGTAAAGTTCATTTTTAGCCATTGAACTTTTCTTAAAAAACCATTTTCACCATAAATAAAATATAAACTTTTGCCATTAACTTCTAAAACAGGACATATAACACCCTAAAAACCTAAAACAAAGTTTTGCATGATTTTGATCGACATCATAGTAGTTTATCACCGATATGAACTTCATTTATGTAAGTTTAATAGTTGTTGACATACTTACAATAAAAACATATAAGAGTACGGGCAAGGAAAACCATCTTCATTTCAAACAAAGAAGTTGAGGAAATACTTGTTTGATAGTTTATAGTTCAAGGATAAGAGATGCACTTGATAGTGCAGTGGTAAGGGGTATGTGGTTTTAACCCCGAGGTTTCGTGTTCAATTCTTCACACGCTCATAATTTTTTTTAAAAAAAATTAGAGAAACGTCTCTTCCTCCAAATCTCATTGCAGATCAGATGGATTTATAGTCAGGTATGGAACCACACGTGGGGCAGCTTGGGCTCGAGCCCTAGACATGAGAAAAAAATTAGTGGTCCCTATGCCTAAAAATTCAAGAGATATTTTGATCATTCCACGTCTCAGCCCTACGTCTCTACTCCAGCCCCAGACTTAGACCGATTCTGCCCTTGCACTAAGGCTAATCCTAGTGATAGTTTTGTAGAGGTTTTATATATATTAAATACGGTGACATATCAGCATATGTGATGACATGACATAATTATGAAGAGAGAGGAGGAAGGAGATTCATCAGGATGAAACTATGTGTACTGTTTTCAAGACTATGAAACCCGATGATACTGACATTAGGGGTTAGAGAGTTTCATTTCATCTGATCGTATCTAATCACATACTTTGCAATTAAACGGTATGCGCAGCCTATGAAATCGTAAAATGAAACTTTGCATTGGAGGAATCGATTTTATTCATCAACTCAATTTTTTGGTGACATGTCACTCTTGGAAACCATGAGATGAAACTCCTCACTGAGAATAACCTAATCGATTATTTGGAGGCCCATTTTAATTGCTAAATATGCCTATCTATATATAAACTGTGAGGACGAGGATATAACAGGGTTCGTAATCTCTATGTCTTAAAATATAATAATGTTTAGCTATGAATCTGAATCTGATTCATAACTAAAAGTTATTATATTTTGAAAAAAGTATTATAGAGGAGTTTTATGGACCTAACATGAGTAGTTTTGGGCAGCTTTAGGCTGAGCTCTTAAGTGAGTTTGAGCTGAAAAAAACCCTTGTTTTACTGTGAGAATATTTTTCAAATGGTTAAAAACGATATCTCATCCAAAAATTTTCTATATAAAAGTTTCTCTAAAAAATCAAATAAATATATTTTTCCAGTTCGTAATAGTCAATTTTTAATTAATCATAAGAAAATATTGTGCAAACATAAAAATGAACACACAGCTTAAAGCATCTCCAGCAAAGACCTTGTAAACAGTTTTTGGGTGTTGAGGCTAAAAAAAACATCCACAGGACCCTAAGACCCCAAATTAGAGGAAGGCACCCAAATAACCCTTCCGAGCCCCTAGTCCTAGGGGCTGTACTGCACAGCCCCCATGCATGGTTGGAAAGCGCGGGGAGAAATTTCTCATCGCGCGTCTCCAATTTTCTTGTGCCGCCGCCAACGTGGTCTCAGGTCCGCCGTCACCTCTCCTACCTACTGCTCATCCCTGGCCGGTGCGCCTCCTCCCTGCCTGCCCATAGTGTCCTTCTTCAGGCGTCCTTCTCTGCCCGACGCTCCTCCCTGGCCAATGTGCTTCCCATGCCTGGAAGCTTCTCCTCTAGCCACCCTCCTTCGCCCGATGCTCCTCCAACTCGGTGAAAGACATGGTCCAGTTGTTGGGTCATGCGATGGCGTCAAGGCACTGGTGAATTCAAGTTGAGATAGTAATAGCAGGGTAGCACTAGCAGTTAAATGATTGTGGAAGGAAAGAAGAATAGGAAAGTGATACGTTTACTGTGCTATGCAGCTTTTTGTTACTCGCCTGGTTGTGGCTTCGTGAGAGAAGTAGCTAGTCTATTGATAGGTGTGAAAACTTAAGGTGGATGAGAAGTGAGGAAAATTCAACATATTTGGTGAGGAACTGCGTGAAAGCACAACAGCCAAGCTCATTTCATTCGAGCTATATAGTATCTTAAATACGAGTTAGTAGGATTTGTATTTCCATTTTAAAATTTTTAATTTGAATTATGATGTTTTGAATTGTTAATTTGAATATGGTTAAATAATTGTGGTTTTATATTAAGATAAGAGTAGCATAGAGTATAGATTAGTAACATAGAGTATTTGTTGAAATAGAAGAGGAAAGGAAATAGAGGGTTGAGAAATGGTGTTGCTGCTGGTATTTTTTAGGTATTTAAAAAATGGGGGCAGCCTCTATTTAATCTTTAGAGGCTGTAAAATAAAAGTTATTGCTGAAGATGTTCTTTAGCCATTTTTAGTCTTGAGCCCTGGCTTGAAGAAATCCTATCTCCGTCACTGTTTGTAGTCGAATACCAATCCAACGCAGAGAATCGCGAGCTCGCCGTGCTTGTCTCGCGGCAGCGGAGGCAAGGATCCAAGAGCAACCAGGCCCAGGGAGCCCAGTTACGTCGTCCTCCAGTTCCTCCTATATGGCCGCCGTTGTTATGGTTTAATTTTGTTATATATTTATCAATAATTTTTTTAAAAAATGATATATATAATTATAGTATAGTATAATATAATTATTATATTGAAATTTGTATGTAACTTTTGATTTTTATAAAATTTTGAACATTAAATTTCATTCAAGAATCATAAGTAAGAAAGGAAAAAATCATAGTGCATATATATATGTCGATGTCGGAGATCTACACGCGGGAATCCGAGTGACCCCTTTTTGGTTCGGCACAGGGGAGCGGTGAATTTGGGCTTAAACTCGCGATGAAGATGGGATGACGCCGGTGAACCGGGAAAAATCAAGACTACAGAGACGCGGGGGTTTATACAGGTTCGGGCCACCTATGAGGTGTAATACCCTACTCCTGTTCTTTGTGTAGTATGAAGGACGGATTACCAGGACTAGCGATGGTATCCCCCTCTCCCAAGTCTGATGGATCGAGCGTTGCTAAAGGCCAGCCGAACAGAGCCCAGAACACGGAGCTCAGAACCAGAACAGAGGTTCAAATTTGGAAAAAGCAGAACCCTCTTTATGATGGACTTGGGCCTCCTTTTATAGCGCAAGAGGACACCACAGTAGTCCTGATTTCCTCTACTTCGCTTCACGTGATAAAGCGATCCTTGCCTTGTCTTGTCGGAGAAGCCACCCCCATCTTTGTTCCTGTTGCAGCGTCATGGTGGTAGGCGGAAAAAGGTGGTCGTCGTGGCCGCCATGCTGCCGACGCGGTGATGGCATGCCTACCTACTCCGATGGGGCCCACTGGTCAGCGACCCATCTCGCGGGTAGGTGCTGACACAACGTCTCCGGCGCTCGTACTCCCTCTCCCACGCGGCCGCCCAATGCATTAAACGCGACTAGACGGGGCGTGAGGGAGGCGTGCGCGGAGTGGGTGCGCTGACATACCGCGGTCACAGTCAAAGACTATAGACCCTCTTTGCCTCGTGACAGGCAAAAAGGGGTAATGATGAGAGCGACTGACAGGCGCGCCTCACATCGCATTAAATGCGACGGGGCAGGCACTCAGCCTCTCTATTTTTAGACATTAAATGAGGTGGTTGGCAATTGGACTCGCCCCTCTGTCAGAGAGGTGCGGGGTGAGGGATGGGGTCCGAGTAACCCCGGACCACCGTCGTCGGAACCGGTGACCCCGGACCCTACCGTTTGGGAGCACGGCGGCCTCGGGCAGCCTCCGGCCCGGCCCCTCTTGGGGCGGCCACGTGGCCGCCCATGGCCGAGACTCACTTGGGCCATTCAGGACACGTCTTTGGCGCGCCTTGATAGGCAAGGGCGCTTTACCCTTTTCGGATATCATAGCTCTGACATACCCCCGGGCCCATATCACCGACAGTAGCCCCCGATGTTGACCGGGACCGAGTCGGGCTCGGGCGCGGTTAACGCCATTTCCTTGAGTGTGTGGGCCCGGGTACTGGATGTGCCTTGCTACGGCAAGAGGCTGGCACGCGACAACTGATGCCGCGCTAGGCCAATCTTTCTCAAGACGAGGGGCGAGTTTATTCGGGCCACGCGCGCGGGGGCCCATTCAAATCGCCTAACTCTCTCCGTCCTGCGTAGTGCGCCTGGTAGGCGCGAAGCCCCAGGCGGCGCGAAATCCAAGCAGCGCGGGAACCCAAGGGGATGCGAAAAGGAAAACGAAGGGGCGCGGGGGCAAGGAGGCGCGCAGTGTGGTAGTGGGGCGAAATTAATGTCGTGGAATCCGAGGGGGCCGTGATCGCTTATAAAAACGGATCCGCATGGAGGGGGATCGGTTTCTTCGCTTTTCACAACCATCGCCTAACACAGCCTTTCGCCTCTCATCTTCCCAGCGCCCTTTGCTTCTTCACTTCCTTCCTCTTGCCGCCGGCTTTCCTTCGCATTTCAGCGTCCACCCTTGAGATGGCCCGCGATTCGCCTCTGGAGCCGAGGAGTGTGCTCCCCAAATCCTTGGTCCGCACCACGGAGGCTCGCAGCCTCTTCAACAAGTACCTGCCGCGCGGCACGCGCAGCGGCAGTGATGTCCCGGAGGAGCGGCCCCCTACGAGGATGGTGTTCTTTGCCTCCTTCGCCATGGTCGGGCTGGTGCCGCCCTTCTCCCGCTTCTTCCTCGACATGCTGGAGTTCTACGACCTCCGGCTGCACTACCTCACCCCCAACACCGTCTTCTACCTCACCGTGTTCGCCCACACCTGCGAGATGTTTGTGGGGGTGATGCCCTCGCTGCACCTCTTCCAGCAGTTCTTCCGGGTGTGTCGGGTGGGCTCTCCCGGCGCGGTCGGGTACGTGGCGATCCAGCCGCGGAACTACAGGACGGTCGGCACCCCCTTCATCGACATCCACCTCGCTCCGGTGGGAGAACCGGAGGGCGTTCTTGTTCTACACCGCCAAGGCGACCACCCCGCCTATCCCCGCGATGGGGATCCCGGTGAACCGAGGAGCTGGGGGTGCGTCCGCGAGCCGGGAGGGAGCTGGACAGGGTGCTAGAGCGAATCAGCTACCTCCGGAGGGGGGCCTGTCCAGCCACGCGGTCTTCTGCGACTTCCAGATGAGGCGCATTGCGCCGTTGCAGGAAAGGCCGCGCCCCGCCTACATGTACACGGGCCCCAACGACGACATGCAGACCCACGTGGGCGCCGCCTTCAACTGGGACAAGAGGGACCTCGCGATCCTGGTCCGCCGCACCCTTGGCGTCACGGCGATGGACCTGACGCAGCTTTCGCCAGGGTTGGTGCCGCTGTGCCAGGACTCGGCGCGCGCGGAGATTCTGCATGCGCTGCAGGTGGTGAGCGATGGCGTGGGCTCGTCGTCAGCAGCGCCGGAGGCTGCCCCGAGGGGTGGGGGCGGCGATCACGATGACGCCGACGACCATGTGCCAATCGGGCGGCTGAACCGCCGTGGTCCAGGACGAAGCGATCTAGGGGCCCCGGACCCTAAGCAGACGAGGAAGAGGTCAGAGGAGGACCCCGCTCCTCCCCCATCCCCACCACGCGGTGGCGGCGCGGAGCGCGCTGCTCCTCCCCGCAGATCGGGGGGCTCGCGGGCGACAGGCCCGTCTCCAGGGGCCACTCCGCCGAGGGCCAGGGCAGGCACAGTGACGACGACGGCGACGACGGAGAGGGCCCAGAGCACGCCCACGGCGTGCGCGCCGTCAGCGGAGGCCGTCCGCGGGGCTCCAGCGTCGGCGGGGACAGCGAGCGACGGCCGGCGAGCCTCCGGGGGCCCCGAAGAGGAAGCGGGCCATTTCGCGGGTTTCTGGGACTTCAACCCCGCCCGTAGGTATGCCTCGTCGACACGTACATGTTTATTGGGCCTTGCGCTTTTGTCTTGTTTTTTTTGACCCCTTGCTATGTTCATGTTTTTCTTCTAGCTGCGAGCACCTGCATTTTCGCCCCAGGGTTGTACCCAAGGGCGGTTCTGCCTCGGGCTCGGGGGAGGCGACGCAGGAGAGGCTCGGGGCGCCTGAGCCCTCCGGGTCCGGGTCGCCCCTTACGGATTCGGTCCCGGATCCGGTGTGATCCGAAGAGGGGGCCCACCCAGAGATCGAGGCGCCGGCCGCCCACGAGGAGCGAGCCGAGGGCGGCCCTGGCACGGAGGGGGCAGCGGAGGGTGGCGGAGAACAACCCCAGGGGTCTCCTCCGCGGCAACCATTGCCGCCGCCACAACAACCATCGCCCGCGTCGCGCCATACGGCGCCTTCACCCCGCCGGCCACCGTTAGCTCTGCCAGCGCCGGCCTGCCGCGAGCCCCCAACGCAAGGAGCGGGTGGCTCTGGCCATGGGGGGTCTTCAGCTGCCCAGCCCGCACAGGTGGCTGATCCCAGGCTGAGCTCCGACTTCGAATCCGGGGGCACTCGGTCCGGGTTCGTGGCCGCCCTGGAGACCGAGCCCCTCGTCCGGTCGCAAGAGCGGGCGAGGGAGGTTGTATCCAGGGTGCTGGAGGAGGCCAACGCGATCTCCCTGGAGGGGCTCCGGGCCCAGGTGCAGGCCTTGGCCGCTAGGGAGGTTGCGGTGGCGCGACGGGAGGCCGAGGTTGAAGAGGGCCGTCGGGAGCTGGCGGCCGCGGCGAGGGTGGAGGGCCTCGTCCGCAGGCGGGAGCTGGCGGAGATCGAGCGGCGCCAGGAGGAGCTCAGCCAGGTGTTCGAAGACACCGTCGTTGGGCGGCACGCCGTCGACTTCCGCGAGCAGGTCGTCGCCGCCGCGGAGGAGAGGGTCCTTTATCTCGTTGAACTTTGCATTGCAATAGCCCATATGTGTGTGTATATATGTTGGGAGCCCCCGGCCAACTTAGCGCGCACGTAGTGGCGGTTAGTTGGCCCGAGCCCCTGCCTGTTTTCTTTCCTGCAACGATAGTTTAACTCCTAGTTAGTTTAGTCATTTGCAAGAATGCGGTAGTGTGGTCTTCCACCATGATTTGTCCCATGTAGCTGGGGGCTGGTCTGGGTTCGGATAGCATGCACTGGCCATTGGATTGTGCCTTTCTCGGGGTTCCGGGTAGGAGCGAAGGCATAAAAAGATCAGCGATGGCAGCGGCAACGGGGGCCGGGACAGGCGTGTTAAGTACGCACCCGAACCCCCAGGCGTTGACTGCCCCCAAGCGTGGTAGTATGCAGCGTCGTTGTACCCTCGACGCCCTTGGGGCTCTCAGGCTAAGGCGGGCAAGGCCAGGGAACCATTGGAAAGCCACGTCCGCAATACATGCTCTAGTACATGGAGGAAAACATACTATAAACAGGTATTTTGCAAGAAAATCATATGGGATGTAACAGCAAACTTATTGTCCATGCCACCGGAAGCAGTGGATGAATTTTCATGTATGTTTCAGCGCACCATACGGCTTATGGGTAAAACCTGCGCAGGTGGGAAATGTTCCACGGGTTCGGCAGTGGGGTGCCGTCCTCTGTGGCTAGGCAAACTACTCCCGGGCGTGGGGTGCCAATAACCTTGTATGGCCCCTCCCACATCGGGGATAATTTGCTCAGTCCCACACGCGTTTGTACGCGGCGTAGGACGAGATCATTGACTTGCAGCGCTCGAGGGCTGACTTTGTTTTGATGGTAGCGACGGAGGCTCTGTTGGTAGCGGGCCGCGCGAAGCGCTGCCCGGCGCCGTCTTTCCTCCAGGTAATCCAAGTCGTCACGACGCAGCTGCCCTTGATCTGCTTCGGTGTATAACGTGGCTCGGGGCGATCCCAGGGTGAGCTCGGAAGGCAAGACCCCCTCGGCTCCATACACCAAGAAGAAAGGTGTCTCCCCGGTGGCGCGGCTCAGGGTTGTCCGATTGGCCCAAAGGACCACAGGCAGCTCATCAGTCCATGAGTCCCCATGCTTCTTAAGCACATTGTAGGTCTTCGTCTTGAGGCCTTTTAATATTTCTACGTTTGCACGCTCGGCCTGACCGTTGCTTTGGGGGTGGGCGGGCGAGGCGAAACAGAGCTTGATGCCCATATCGTCGCAATACTCGCCAAACAGCTCACTCGTGAACTGGGTGCCGTTGTCCGTGATGAGCCTGTTGGGGACCCCGAACCTTGCCGTGATGCCTCTCACGAACCGCACAGCCGAATGTTTGTCGATGACGCTGACTGAATAGGCCTCGGGCCACTTGGTGAATTTGTCGATGGCGACATATAAAAACTTGCAGCCGCCCCGTGCCTGCTTGAACGGCCCCAGGATGTCCAGCCCCCAGACCACGAAGGGCCACGAGAGCGGGATGGTCTGAAGGGCCTGAGCCGGCAGGTGCGTCTGCTTGGCGTGGAATTGGCACGCTCGGCACCGCCGCACGAGGTCTGTTGCGTCCTCCAGCGCGGTGAGCCAATAGAATCCTTGGCGGAATGCCTTTCCCACCAAGGTTCGGGAGGCTGAGTGCGCCCCGCATTCACCTTCATGGATCTCGGCTAGGAGCTCGAGACCCTGTTTCCGAGCAATGCATTTCATGAGCACTCCGTTGGCACCGCGTCGGTAGAGTGTCCCTTCTACCAACACGTACCTCTTGGAGGTCCGAGCAATGCGTTCGCTTTCCTCGCGTTGCTCGGGCAATGATGCGTCTTGCAGGTACGCTTGGATTTCCGATATCCAGGCCACCTGGCGCGTGATGTCGGTCCCGGCAGGGCCAGGCTATGGCTGGCCTGCCAGATCCGTGGCATCGGGATCAGTCGATTCCTGCCTCAGGGGCATTTCGGGGTGCGCTGACGGCTCTGTGAGGCTTTCTTCGAACGCGCCTGGCGGGGCTGGGGCTCGCGGGGACGCGATCCTAGACAGCTCGTCCGCCAGGGTGTTATCTCTTATGGGAACATGTCGTAGCTCGAGGCCATCGAAATGGCGCTCCGTACGCCGTACTTCCTTGACATAAGCCTCCATCTGAGGGTCGGTGCATTGGTATTCCTTTGAAACCTGGTTTACAACCACTTGGGAGTCCCTGAGAACCAGCAGACGGCGGATGCCCATGCCTGCGGCCGCTCGCAACCCCGCTAGGAGGCCTTCGTATTCGGCCATGTTGTTGGTTGCCCGGAAGTCAAGCCGGACGATGTATCGGAGCTCGTCACCCGTTGGGGAAGTTAACACCACGCCTGCCCCTGCCCCGTGCAAGGTGAGTGAACCGTCAAAGTTCATCACCCAGTGCGTGGTTCCTTGGCCGCGACCCTCCGCACTCTCGGGTTCACCCGGGGGTGGATCGCTATCGGCCGTTGGCGTTCATTCCACCACGAAATCGGCCAGGGCCTGGCTCTTGATCGTGTGCCGGGCTTCGAAGTGCAAATCAAATTCTGACAACTCGATGGCCCACTTGACTACCCGTCCTGTGCCCTCTCGGTTATGCAGGATATGCCCGAGAGGGTAGGACGTGACTACCGTTACCCGATGCGCCTGGAAATAATGGCACAGCTTCTTGGAGGCCACGAGCACGGCGTAGAGCATTTTATGGGCCTGCGGGTAACGTGTCTTTGCGTCCCGTAGCACCTCGATGACAAAGTAGACCGGCCGCTGCACCTTGGTGCGGGCCTTCGCTACTTTGCTAGGGGCAACAGGTTCGGGTGCACCAGGGCGGGTTACCTCGGTGTCCGGGGCTGCCAAAACATCGCCTTTCTCGGGGCCCTCAGGGCCGCTCTGGGTGGAAGGGGCCTCGGAAGCCCTCGGGCTAGGGGGCCGGGTGGCTCCCTGAAGCTCGGGGGGCCAAGGGCCACCTCCGGGTTCGGGCGCTTCCTCGGCCAACACCGTTCCGGGATTTCCTGCCTCGGGTGCACTGGGGCGGGTTACCTCGGTGTCCGGATCTACGGGCCATCACCTCCCCCGGGGCCCTCAGGGCCGCTCTAGGTGGAAGGGGCCTCAGAAGCCCCCGGACTAGGGGGTCGGGTGGCTCCCTGAAGCTCGGGGGGCCAAGGGCCACCTCCGGGCTTGGGCGCTTCCTTGGCCAACATCGTTCCGAGGTTTCCTGCCTCCGGGTTTGGTGGGGTTGGGGGCGATTGAGAGTCTAGCTCGTCGTCGCGCTCCACAACCAAAGCCGCACTAATCACTTGGGGGGGCACAGCCAAATATAAAAGGAGGGGTTCTCCTTCTTGGGGCGCTACCAATACGGGCGGCAAGGAGAGATAACGCTTGAGCACGCCCAAGGCTTTTTCTGCCTCGTCCGTCCAAGTGAAGGGGCCAGTTCGTTTTAGCAGTTTGAATAGAGGGAGCGTCCGCTCTCCTAGCCTTGATATGAAACGACTCAGGGCAGCTACACAACCAGTGATTCTCTGCACATCCTTGAGTTTCCTAGGGGGCACATTTCCTTTGTTGCTTTTATTTTTGCAGGATTGGCCTCAATGCCTCGGGCAGAGACCAAAAACCCCAACAGTTTGCCTTCCGGTACCCCAAACACGCATTTTTCTGGGTTCAGCTTCATGCGGGAGGACCGGAGGTTATTAAACGTCTCGGCCAAGTCCGAAGCAAGGTTCTTTGGTCCCGGGACTTGACTACGAGATCATCGACGTACGCCTCAACATTGCGCCCTATTTGATCTTTCAACGTGATGCGGACACCACGTTGAAAGGTGGACATGGCATTCTTCAAACCAAAGGACATAGACATATAGCAAAAGGTACCCATAGGGATAATAAATGAAGTTTTCTCCTCATCCTCTATAGCCATGCGGAACTGATGATAACCAGAGTATGCATCTAGGAAGCATAAAAGGTCGCACCCCGCAGTGGAGTCGACTATCTGGTCTATTCGAGGTAGAGGATAGGGGTCTTTGGGACATGCCATGTTGAGGTCGGTGTAGTCGATGCACATGCGCAGCTTGTGGTTGGCCTTCGGGACGTCCACCGGGTTCGCCAACCACTCCGGATGCAGCACCTTCCGGATGAAGTCGGCCTCCTGAAGCCGTGTCACCTCTTCGCGGATGAACGCCTGCCGCTCCGGGGCCTGCCGCCTCACCTTCTGCCGGACCGGTCGTGCATCCGGCCGCACCGCAAGTTGATGCTCAATCACCTCCCTGGGGACTCCGGGCATATCCGACGGCTTCCAAGCAAACACGTCGGTGTTCGCCCACAGGAAGGAGACGAGCGCGTCTTCCTATTTTGGGTCCAAGTTGCCGCCAATGTTGGCGGTCTTAGACGGGTCATCACCCAATTGGATAGACTTGACTACCACCTCATCGGCTAAGGTGATATGATGCTTCGGGGCCCGGGGACCCGAGGCCTCCCCTTGAGGGCCCTCGGGTTCAACGCGGTCGGCCGCCGCGATGTCGTCCACGCGTGCTCCCGCACAATCTAGCGCGGTTTTGACGTTGGCATGGACGGTGATGGGGCCTCCGAGGCCCGGCATCTTAAGCTGGCGGTAAGCATAATGAGTAGCCGCCATGAACTTCACCAACGCTGGCCTCCCGAGCACAGCGTTGTAGGGCAGATTGAGGTCCGCCACATCGAAGTCGATCCACTCGGTGCGGAAATTAGTGGGGCTCCCAAAGGTGACCGGCAGAGCGATCTGCCCGAGGGGCCACAACTTCCCGGGCGTCACCCCAATGATGGGATAAGACGGCCGGAACACCATCCCCGGAGCCTTGATCGCATCAAAAGCCTTCGGGGATAGTATATTGAGGGTCGCACCTCCGTCAATTAAGATTCGGGCGACCTTGACGTTGCAGATGGTGGGGGAGGTCACGAGGGCCAGGTGGCCGCTACGTGCGATGCTCCCTGGGTGGTCGGTCTGGTCAAAGGTAATGGGCACCTCCGCCCAGCGCGACCTTCGGGCTGCCTCGTGGGACGGCACGGCCACGAGGAGCTCGCGCCTCATGGACTTGAGGTTTCGGCGGGACACCTGGGCACCTGCCCCACCATCGATGGTGGCGACGACGTGCTGGGGATCTTGGTAGCCCAGATCATCGTCCTCATATCCGACGGGGGCCACACCTTTGGCCTCCTCTCACCAGTTGTCCGAACGCTCCGCTGGGGCCTTGCCATTGCGGCGGATTTCCTTCTCATTCTCCCTCCGCTCCTGCTCGTACTTTTGCACCCGTTCGGCCAAGTTCCTGACCGAACTGCATTCGGAGAGGTCGTGGTGGGAGGTTTGGTGCACCATGCACCATTTGTCCCCGACCCGGCCCTGGGGGCGAGGGTTCGAGGAGCGCCTGCGGTTGCCCGCGGGCTTGCCCTTCCGCGAGGGCTTCTCTGCACCGTCGGTGGCGAGGACATGGCCCTCCTCGCCGCCCGCGATGGCCTGCGCTTCCGCCGTCGCTCGCGTCGCTCCTCTCGGGACGCGGAGGGGGCAGCGCCTGTGGAGGTTGGGGCAGGATTCCTAGGATTCCAAACCCGAGCCTCCTCCTTGCGGGCCACCCGGTCAGCGAGCTCAAAGAGCTCTGTGGTGGTCCGGGGAGCCTTGGACTCGATCTTCTCCAACATAACGTCGTGGCATACACTACTCCGAAAGGCGAAGATCACTGCATGGTCAGCGATGGAGGGTATGGTGTTGCGTACCTGGCAAAAACGCTGGATGTATTTGCGCAGGGACTCGTCCTCCCCTCGTTGGACCATGTGGAGGTCTACCTCCACTTCCGGCGTGGGTACGTGCCCCGGAAGTTGGAGGTGAACGCCGGCACAGTCATCCCAAGAAGTGACCAACTGGGCCGACAGGTTCATCAGCCAGGAGCGGGTCTGGCCCTTGAGCGCCATGGGAAAAAAGTTGGCCATGACGTGCTCGTCACCTCCAGCAGCCTCAATGGCTGTGGTGTAGATCTGGAGAAACTCGGTGGGGTTCACCGAGCCGTCGTATTTCTCCGTAAGGGCCGGCCTAAACTTGTTAGACGAGCGCACATTACGGAGGCTGGCAACGAAGGCCTGGCAGCCGTTGCCGGTCGGAGGGGGCGACGATGGCTGCGCGGCCCCGTTGGGCGTCGTGGGGCCTCCCGCTCGTGGCTGGGCCATCATGGCCGCTCGCCGTCCCCTTTGGGGCTCCTCTTGCGGGAGGGCTGCTGTGGCCGCTCGCCGAGTGGTTGCGCCTCCTGACGAGGAGGCACAATCCTGAGCACGCGCCATGCGACGCTCGTCACGGCGCTGCTCGATGCGAAGACGGGCGTCCCGTTCTGCATATAGCAGATCTCGGGGCACCTCTGGTTGGGCTGCTGCCGAGAGGCTCTCTTCCGCCCTCGCGGCAGCCGCCGCCCTTCGAGCCCGTCGCCGAGAGGATGAGCTCACCGCGATATGTGAACCGCGTGGCTGGTGGCTGGAGGATACGAGGTCAGTGGCCAGCTGACGCTGGGCCGTGCCTACCAGCTTCGCTATGTCGTCGATCCAACGCTTGGCATTGGATCCCTCGCCCGGGGTGACTGGGGGTGGCGCAGAAGAGCTTCTGCCGCTTGAAGGCGCCTTCTGGCGTGCCAAACTCCAGGCGATGGTGGACGTCTCCCTGGCGAGGCTCACCGGTACGCCCGCTAGGGCATGGCCTGGGGCCTGCCGGGTCGTTGGCAGCCCTGCGGGGTGCCTGGCCCCCTCCGCCCACAGCCGTCGTTTCAGCGGGGGGCAGAGAAGGTGGCGCGGCCCCGGCTGCCACCGTTGCCATCAGAGGCGGTGAGGGAAACGAAGATCCTTCCCCCTTGAGCAGAGGTGGCGAAAGTTGGGGCTATGTTCGCCCGTGTCTACCTCCTCCACCGCCTTGTTGGCCAGGTCGCACTCGCGGGTAGCGAGCGAGCCTGACGCGGACCGTGGGACGTGGCCGTGAACCATGGCGAAGATGGGGAGAGAGGGTTTCCCACGAGAAAGCGGAAGGAATACGGGAGTTTAAACCAAAATGCAGTGCGCTCCCCCTACCTGGCGCGTCAGCTGTCGATGTCGGAGATCGACACGCGGGAATCCGAGGGACCCCCTTTTTGGTTCGGCACAGGAGAGCGGTGAATTTGGGCTTAAACTCGTGATGAAGATGGGATGACGTCGGTGAACCGGGAAAAATCAAGACTACAGAGACGCGGGGTTTATACAGGTTCGGGCCACCTGCGAGGTGTAATACCCTACTCCTGTTCTTTGTGTAGTATGAAGGACGGATTACAAGGACTAGCGATGGTATCCCCCTCTCCCAAGTCTGATAGATCGAGCGTTGCTAAAGGCCAGCCAAACAGAGCCCAGAACACGGAGCTCAGAACCAGAACAGAGGTTCGAATTTGGAAAAAGCAGAACCCTCTTTATGATGGACTTGGGCCTCCTTTTATAGCGCAAGGGGACACCACAGTAGTCCTGATTTCCTCTACTTCGCTCCACGTGATAGTCCTGATCATTGCCTTGTCTTGTCGGAGAAGCCACCCCCATCTTTGTTCCTGTTGCAGCGTCATGGGGGTAGGTGGAAAAAGGTGGTCGTCGTGGTCGCCATGCTGCTGACGCGGTGATGGCATGCCTACCTACTCCGATGGGGCCCACTGGTCAGCGACCCATCTCACGGGTAGGTGCTGACACAGCGTCTCCGGCGCTCGTACTCCCTCTCCCACGTGGCCGCCCAATGCATTAAACGCGACTAGACGGGGCGTGAGGGAGGCGTGCGCGGAGTGGGTACGCTGCCATACCGCGGTCACAGTCAAAGACTTTAGGCCCTCTTTGCCTCGTGACAGGCAAAAAGGGGTAATGATGAGAGTGACTGACAGGCGCGCCTCACATCGCATTAAATGCGACGGGGCAGGCACTCAGCCTCTCTCTTTTTACGCATTAAATGAGGTGGTTGGCAGTTGGACTCGTCCCTCTGTCAGAGAGGTGCGAGGTGAGGGATGGGGGTCCGGTAACCTGGACCTGCCGTCCGGGGTCGGTGACCCGGACCACCGCCGCTGGGAGCACGGCGACCTCAGGGCAACCTCGGGCTCGGCCTCTCTTGGGCGGCCACGTGGCCGCCCGTGGCCGAGACTCACTTGGGCCATTTAGGACACGTCTTTGGCGCGCCTTGATGGGTAAGGGCGCTTTACCCTTTTCAGATATCATAGCTCTGACATACCTTCGGGCTCATATCACCGATAATATATATATGAGAGAATTCGATCCTATGATTTTGTTTCACGAAAACACAGCACGTTACATGTGAGTTACAATAATTACGGTTATCAAATTTTGAAAAATAATTTATCAACAGTATAGGCAGTCTTATTCCGGTTCAATCCCCAACAGCATCAGCTCTCCAATCAGATCGGCAATCGCGGCCCCACCGTACCCCACCCGGCCCCGGCCCACCCCACGGCACGGAGCCCTTGCCAGCGCCAGCTCCAGTGCAGCTTGGACGGACCATCCCGTCCACGTCGCGGCAACGCCGTACGCGAGGCGGCCTCTCCCTCGCGCTGCTGCGCGCCAGGCCCGCGCTGTAATGCGCCACAGGGGCAGCATGCATGTCCGGCGGCCGCCGCGACACTACCTTTTATTGCCCCGTTCTCTCGTCGCGCGCGCGCGCGCACTTGTGATGTCCGTCTCGCACCGTGCTGTTCACTGTTCAGTCGTCGTCGTGACCGACCGATCGATCAATCGACCCCAGCAACTGGGCGCCACGGTGCACGTAGCGCATGCAGGCGTGTATTCGTTACGCGAGATCTCGCCAAACTGTGCCCCCATTTATGAGTCGGTTCCACTCGCTGTCTGGTCCTTTTTTCTGACTGCTGGTCAGCCAGTGCAAGACGACAGATCACAACGGATCAGATCGATCGGATGTTTGCAGAGTTCGAAGCGGGCCATCAGAAAGGGGAAAGAACGATGCCGCCAACGTGGTGTGCAAGTGAATCGACGATAAATTTTGCAAGTTTTGCCCGAGATGCATGCAGGTAGGTCTGCAAAAGCTTGAAGCTCTTGGTTCGAATCGGGTCGACCTATTACCCATAACGAGCTAAACCATATTGAATATGATCGTAATGAATCGGGTCGGCCTTTTAGTCATAACTAGCTAAAACATACTTATTTGATCTCAAAATAAATCAAACTAAAAATTCAATAAAATATAACCACAACGAATACAAATATATGTCTCATCTAATTTTAGTTTGGTTAGAATTGTAACTCGTAAAGTTAATGAGCTAGATCATGTTTAGCTCACTAGTAAGAAAATTCACTTTATCTTTATATGCTTAATAATACTTTTTAACTACATACATCCTAAAATTTTACTACCTAATTACAATCATATCTAGCTTCTTAATACTATCTCAGAATCTAATACTATCTCACGTTAAATGTAGAACACTAAAATCTTGTCTCTCAACCATAACCTTTGCTAAAAAAATCTAGGAATGTTTTTATTGTTGGATGGAGAGGATAGTAGTTTTTATTGTTATGTTAATGTAGGATAAAATAGTAAAATTAAAATAAAGAAGATGATACTCCCTCCATATAAAGATAGAAGGCATATTTTTGTTTCGTGATGGCTAGAATTTGATTAACAATTATTTCATTTTGATGTATATTTTATGACACAAAATTGATGTTGTTTATTCGTATTTAAAAGTAATCTCTTAGTAGAGTACATTTTACTTTTACTTTGAGCCATATTTTATTATCAATGTTTTGCTTTGGATCATCTTTTAACCAATGTTTTACTTTGGACTCGGTAATATTGTCTTTGTTTTATTTTGGACCACCTCCACTCTCATATTAAGCATATGAACGACTTTGAGTACACTGACTCTTATTCGTCAATAAACTCCTTGTATGTAAATCATTTCATTGACATATAATAAATCGAACATAGATAGATAAAAAAGTTGAGAATGATCCAAAGTGACGTAAAGGTAAAATTACCCAATTTAAAATAAAAATATTGATTGAAGGTTGATAAAAACAAAACATCGGTAATGAAAGATGTCACAAAGCGAATTTTTTTTAAATCTTGTCCTAACAAAAAAAATACGTTATAAAATTTTTATATGGAAAAGTAGTTGAAATGAGAAAGAACTCGTTAAGGAGTCTAACGAGCTTAGCACGAACTGAGCAAAGCTGACTCGTTAAAAATAACTAGCCTTAATCAATCCAGCTGCCTCATTATCCACCTCAGGTGTGGCTGCTGGCTTGGCTTATGGCAGCGTCGGTGTGGGGCGATGATTTTGCACTCGATGTTGTGACCTTACTTGGAAGATGCTATGTTGCTATTCACTGGCCCGTTCGTTTTTGACAGCGTTTTCTGGCGTCAAGGTTTGATTTGATACACGATGTTCACGCTGATGTCTCCAGCCATCGTGCTTTTGCTTCTGTCGCTAGCAGCGGTCAGGGTCTTGGCATCGAACATGCCATCATGGCTCGCCCCGACAAAATTGACGGACTCACGTCGCATGATGCTTACTATTAACCATTCAATGGAAGATTGGAAGAACTAGTGTACTACTATGGTCTGTGAATTGCCAACTAAATTAAACTAAACAAACTCCGCCTCGCCTGTTTGGTTTCTATTTGAAGAGAAAGGTACACCAGAGTGGTTAGCGTCTTTCTTTAATACCACTCGCGGACTCGCCTTCTGTTTCTCTTCAAGCACCGGTAGATTTATTCTACTACATCATGGGAGTGATACACGTAGCTTTTGGCAAAAGCGACCTTAGGAGAAAATTTGGATTAGAAGCTAACAGCAGCATTAACAATGCCACGAAATTGTTGTCTAAGCATTACTACGGCCCCTAAACAATAATTGGAATTGACTATCATGGATGGTGCTCCTAAACAGTATCTATCTTTCTCATTGCTTTCGTGGGACACAAATCAAGAAAAGCTAAAAAAACAGGATAGCGACTTGGCCAAGCAATTAGTGAGAACCTTGATTGTTCCTTCTTCAGGAGAGGAATACACATCACAGTCCTCCCAGTGGCAGCAACTTACAGAGTACAAGTGTAAGAAACTTAATTATTCTTACAAAATCTCATAGTAGTAATTAACTACACAGTGTTCACATTTCTATACCCTTTATTTATATTTTTACCCATGCAGAAACCGTAAAAAGGTGTTAATTAAGGAGTATGGACTAGTGAAAATTAACAGAGTGCAGTCTCTACTATCCCGGTTGGTGTTGCCCTCTGTGTAAAATGCCTTGGAAGAATATATATATATATATATATATATATATATATATATATATATATATATACACACACACACACACACACACGCACGATAATGGTTTAATTCACAAAAACCTCATCGGAAGTACTCGAAGTTGAAGTCGCCGACCACCATGCCCCGGCTGACGTCGAAGTCGAAATGTGCCATGCTCTGCTCTTGCTGCCCATGGCAGGGCAGCACGAACTTGTGCTCCATGGCGTCCCCCTCGCCGCCGTAGCCCACGAAAGGCTCGACCTTGCTCTCAGTGGCCCAATGCAGCGCCTCGCTCTCGAGCGCATTGTTCACCTCCGGCGCGCCCACGCCGCAGTTCCAGTTGCTGCTGTTGCTGGAGCTCTCGCCGTAGCCCAAGTTCTCCGACACGTCAAGCACGCTGCTGTAGTCCACGAACCCGGCCGCGTCCTTGCCGCCGAGGTGGCCGTACAATGGCATGCCCGCGGCGTCGAACCCGCCAGCGAAGCTGTCGGTCACCGGGAACGGGTCGAACACCTGCTGCTGCTGCTTAAGGGCGAAGCCGTCGGCGGTGGCCGGAGGCTTCTGGTCCTGCGGAGACGGGTCCAATGCCGCTGCCGTCGCCGACGCAGACGAGGAGATGGGCTTGTGGGTGCTGGGGTCGATGCCGCGCTGCCGCAGCTTCTTCTTGAGGCAGCTGTTCCAGAAGTTCTTGATCTCGTTGTCCGTCCGCCCCGGCAAGTGCGACGCGATCTGCGACCACCTGCATCGGATTCGCCTCGCTGATCAGGCCACTTATCGCTAACAAACCACCCCCACATTGCGACGATAACACCGGTACGCGTTACTGCGGGAGCGGCGGTACGAACCTGTTGCCGAGGATCTCGTGCAGGCCGACGATGGCGTCCTCCTCCTGCTGCGAGAAGCTGCCCCGCTTCAGGTCGGGGCGCAGGTAGTTGATCCACCGCAGCCTGCAGCTCTTGCCGCACCTCTGGAGACCTGGAGCACACAGCCGATGCACAGCGGTGAGACACTGAAACACATGCAAGTTAGCAGAGGAGTGGGATAGATAGCTAGTGGTGGTGGTATGCCATGCCTGCGAGCTTGGGAACGGAGCTCCAGCAACCGACGCCGTAGCGGATGATGTGATTGTAGAGCTTCTCGTCTTCCTCGGGAGACCAGAGCCCCTTGCGCAGCTTCTGCTGGACACCGGCGGCAGAGCACGCGTGTCGTCCCATTCCCGCCCGACACGCGAGCAGCTACCTGCCGCTGGGTTCGTTGCCCTTGCCGGCGTGTATCTATCTTTCGATCTCTCTGTCGATCGAGGAGGCCGGCTGGGCGCGCGATCCAGGGGTGTATATATGGGGAAGCGTGCCGAGAACTACTGCACACACACGCACGGTGCGCGCGCTCGCGGAGAGGGAGGCAGCAGAGAAGAGCAGCGATCAAGTGGGCTTTAAGCAATAAGCCAACGAGCCACGGAGCCAAGCGTCTCTCTCTGTCCTCTTCTCTGTGTGTACTACCTGGGTGCGTGCGGCTTGATATCGTGCTTGCGCTGCAACGGATTGGAGCTTAAGATACCCCCGGTTCGTGGGAGAAATTCGTGAGAGAAATTAAGAGAAGAGAGGAGCACAGTCACAGAGACTGGGCCAGCGAGCGAAAGCGAGCAGCAAGCTAGGGCCCCGCGGGCACAGGACGGAAAGGACGGAGGAAAAAAAGCAGGGTTAGTTGGAGATTATGTCTAAGATTTTTCCATCAACACTTGATTAGGGAAGAACACGGTACACCATGTCACTATTAATCCCTCCCGGAAACTTGCAAGTTGCAGCTACACGACCGAGCTAATTAAGCTAGGCAGTGAAATAACACACTGTAATTAAAGATCGTACGGCGACCAGAGCTCTGCTGCTAAACACTGCTTAATTACTTTACTTATGCCAGGCAATGCAGATGGCGTTATTTGGCCACGTCGTTAATTGATTGTGTCCGGCTCCGTCGACACTCTCCGTACCGACTGTGTGTCTGTGTGTGCCCCTGTTCCACGCATGTCAATAGGCGAACTACTACCCCTGCTGCTGCCGACTGTCGCGTTCCATCCGTGTTGATTTGCAGGTGCCAGCCCCGTGCGCGCGCGCGAGACAGCCGAAGGTAAAGCTGCCATCCAAGTTGCGGCCGGTCGGGGGACGTCGTATTCGTGCGTGTAAATACGGCATTGTTTTTCATAGATCGGGTTAAACTGATCACTGTCCACGAGATCCTGAAGAGGATAGCAGCCGACAGTTGGAATTGCACAGTTGGCCCCACGTCTTTCCACGTAGGAGTCCTGTTGTGGGGTACTAGTGGTAGTAGGAATTTTTACAGGACCGGATCGGTACCATTCCTAGCTAGAAAAATTCATCAAAATTTCTTTGTTTTAAAGAACGCATAAACACTAACCTGGTTGCTTAATGCCCAGCGTTAGATTCATGCCATGGGAACAGCTCGCTACCTATGTACAGAATTATCTGTCATGTGGGACCTTTCGTAGGAGCCACTAACACGTGAACCTAATATGCTTCCATAGACGGTAAGCAGTTGATGCTTTTTTTTTCTTTGAAGGGGAAAGATGATTTTCTATAACGGTTAAAATGCAGAAGTGTAATATCTTTAATTAGGTACCGGGGGTAAAACCTTGCTTGTTCTAGGAAGACATGCAAAGGTGAAAGTTACTCGCTGAAAGGTGATAATAACGCACACGCTTCGGTCTCATCAGTTGGAAGAAAGCAAGCAGAATTTTTTTTTTGGGAGGGGGAGGGGGGAGCGGCGCGGCCTTGCACGATTAACCGGCGAGCCTACCCAAAGTTACTGAATAACAAAACGGGAACAAAACAAGCGAAGCAAAGCAGTAGGCCCTGGCCCTCGTACCACTAGAAGGAAAAGTTGAGATGCAGATGTTCAGTTCAACGTACCAGATGGCTCGATCGATCAGTCGATTCCATCCTAAATTCGAGTACTACGTACTTGCAGTGCGTGGATCGATCAACCGTGCAATCATTCAGCTTTCGGTACACTAAAAGCGAGGGGTCCCTAAAGCCTCGGGCCATAGCGCGCGATTGCATGCAGGAGAGGGCAACCCCGCTTAACCCCCAGCACTTAGCCTCCCACGCCAGAAAAAAAAAACTTGTGCGCCAAAGCATACGCGTGATCGAGTTGTGCACGTCAAACTTTTTATTTCTTTTCCATCTATCTGGAGGCCCTATCCACTAGTTAAGAGCACGATACTAAAACGATCAAACTTGCCATAATGCCATGCATGCGTTGCAACGAATTTCTCAATAATGGTACATATCATCCCTGGTGTTCATGCTGTTCTTGCATGCAAACGCAGCGTGTAGCGCGAAAACGATCTGAAACCACTTAATTTAAGTGCTCTGGCCTGTACCGATTAATTAGCTGGTGCCGTGACCCTGGTTAGTGTAGCTTGAAGGCTCGTGCCAAATGATGGCAGCTAGTTCAGCAGTATGACTGTGCAGGGAGATAGAGATAAGAGGCCAAGAGCAGTGGCTCGATCGAGGCTACAACCGCAAGGATAATGATGTAGCGAGGGGTGTGTCCGTTCCGTCCAGGATTGGAGAGGGGGGCAAAGCTAGCGTGCGCCGGAGAAAGCATGCAGGGGTTAGCGTAGCGCGGAGACCACCACCACGGCACCACCCCTCGCCCGCGCACGGCCTCGGCAACAAGTTTGGTGGCCAATCAGGGTCAGGCTTAGCTTCCAGCCTGCTCCATGTACATGTCGAGTTCGGTTTAGTTGGGGACCTAGTATCCCTAACGGCCGCGCACTTAATTTTTTTAACTTGCTCTTGCGTTGTTTGTGCGGGCTGCAACTGCAACTGCATACAGACACCAAGTCGCACCGATGTGATCTTGAATTGTGATGCATTCTTGTGCCTTCACAGACTGGAGTAACGAGATCAATTGTGTTTTCACTGAATGGTCAGATCTGTGAATGCTACTGAGCATTTGTCTGGTTCTCCCCTCTTTTGACTTGAGAGGCTGCTACTCTGCTAGGCAATCTCAGTGATCGATCACTTGCCTAACTGTGTCTACAAAAGCCAATTACTTGGAAATAACAACACATATGTAAGTGGCTAAGTGGTGATAGCAATACGGAGTCACTACAATGCTGGAGGCACAATTTGCATGTCATCAGTTAAAAAAGGCACATTTTTCGCCAGGTAAACCTTCATGAGTGAAACTCAAGAAATGTGCGTCAACGTAGTAGTGTTAACCTTCTGCTAAATTGGGATGATCTACATGTTCCATATGCTACAATGCTTCTTCTCCAATTCTTCTGACGAAGTTTACCCGGGTACCAGGACCAGGGTAGGCAGCTTTTCCCTTTCGATCGAGCTTGCAACAGTTGCTAAAAGACAAGCTGGCCTCTTTTTCACCACAAGGAAAAAGAGACACAATGGAAGAAAGTTGAACAATAACACAAAATATATTTGTTGACAACTTGTGCTGTTATCATCCTCTCCTTCCTTTTTGTACTCTGTTTTTTCTTTCTTCAAGGGAACTCCAATTGTAGTAACAAGGGGGCCGAGGGTAACTGCAGTGTATTCTTGCAGTTGACGCTGATTATTTCAGAGTTCGGACAAGTGGACGGCTAAAAGAAGGAAGAATTAGGACTACCGACTACCGAGCTACGTAGCCACTATAAAGCAAAGTTGTTTACCGCTGCAACTTCCACGGCACTAACTAATTAAGACGACGACTACGTGGTAGTATGCAGGATGCATGGGTGACATGTAAAAGAATCGCCCGGCAAGTAGTCGCTGATCGATCAATTAGGAAATTTACCTCAAGTGCATGTCTCTATGGTGGCCAAAAGGATCCTCCAGGATTCTCCTACCTGAGGCTTGATCTTGACATGCCTCCTCTATAAAGGAAAGTAGTAAGTAAAAGGGCAAAGGCGAGAGAGAGCGAGAGAGAAAAAAACAAACTAAAGAGGTGGCGCATCATGGTGGCTCCTCTTTGAAGTTATGCAAGCCCAAAGATGGCAGCTAAGTGGCAACATTACACATCACATTACACATGTTACTACTAGTTTACTCATCGCTCGCAACGACGTCACCGGCCGCTAGCTCTGGGCTCCCGAGGTTGGTGCGCCCGGCCGGCGCTGCCGCTACGTAGTAGTAATAGTACTAGGACGAGTTAGAGGCCGTTGCTATCACAAAAGGATGGCGTGATGTGCACTTGCCTTGCATGAGTAACCTGCATGATTGAGCTTGCTGGCTAGCTGCAATGGAAAGCGCCTGCTCAAGCCATGCAGAACCGAACTGTGCACTAATTAATTCTCCCCTCACCTAATTCAGCTTGCCTCTTTTTTCATTAGGAGGCAGGACTTGCTGCCTGGCTGGCTGGATAGTGCGTACTGTTCCTTTCATCCTCTTTCTAGCTCTCACGGCACACTGACAAGATATGGGCTAAGGTACGTAGCTAATAGCCTAATATCTAGTAGTAGTAGCAACTAAGCTAGAGCCATGGAGGTTACGCAACGGAAATAATCAGTGGTACTCTCCGGTGTCCAACTGTCCTGATGCTTGGAGCTCGGAAAGTTTGGATGCTAGCTGCATTTCAGAGCAAGGAGCGTCCGTACTCGCAGTTTACTGAATTTTCCGTTCTTCTTCCCGTCGTCCTTAGCGTCGTTTCAATTTATAGGGTGCCGTTCGATCTAGGAGTAGAAATGGAATCAGTTTCTGGTGCATTCCGAGCTATGTGATCACTAATCATTCCGGTGTGGTTGATTTCAAACGGAATCCTAGCTTGAATTCGCGGGCACAAATTGTCTTCGTAGTGCGTACCAAGACAATACTCTTGCGCGTCCTTACTGCGTATCAGCCTAATAGCCTATTAGAGATGCATGCATCGTCAGATGCATCTTAGAAAAAACTTACGGGCAAAGCAAGAGTTAATCATCTGACCGTGCGAGTGTAATCCGTATCTAGCCACGAGGACGGCCGTACACATGTTTCGTTGCTTAATATAACAAACTTGCAGTGCTGCACCAACGGCAAACGTTCAAATGCTACGTAAATCGTTCTGCCATTGTTTGATCATCCGGAGCTCGAGCTTCTGAATATTATTGGGCACTCCAAATGAAGCTTTTGCAAAACTATAAAGTGTAGCTTCAGGGGCGCAGAAAACACCGAACTTCCAATCGTTTGTAAGTGGAGGTGGCCTTCAGCTCCGCAATGGAGCCCACCACCATTAGCAACAGCATGAAGCATATAGCTGCACATTTTCTGTGTCTGCCCTCCGGGCTGCGGCTTCAGAAATGTTCTCCCGGCCGACATACACGTCTGAACCAGCATCAACTAGTCTACTATGTAGTCCGCGGGGAACCAAACTAAATTTTACGAGATGCCGGCATATAACAAATATATGTAAATTAAGTGGACTAAATATAAGACAAATAAAAAATAAACATATACCTATTTGTAAATAACCTAGAGAAAAAACACTAATTGTCCTTCATTTTTTTATCTTTTGCTTCTATACTTCCTTCATTCTTTAAAAAAACAAATTCTATGTATAAATATGGATATGTGTTTGTCCAAATTCATCTAAAAATAATTTTGTTTCTGAGATGAAGAGAATATATAGCAAGCATTTTAGCTCTTGCAACCTTTTAGTCTCGGATTGTAACCGGGACAACGAAATCGTAACTAAAGACTGAAAAAAAACTTATTATATAGATTGTGTTCTTTTCTTGAAGTTTCTAACTCATCCTCCTCATGTTACACGCACACTTTTCAAACCATGAAACGTTATGTTTTTTACAAAAGATTTTTATTCAAAAGTTGTTTTAAAAATCATATTAATTTATTTTTAAAAAGATTATTTTCCAATAGCCTGGAAGGAACGCAGACTTAGTGCATTGGTGAGTAGCAGGGGGTGCCAAGGCTCACCTTGCCTCCCTACTGTATACGGTTTGAGAAATTAGGTAACTGTAGGCACCAAAATTGTACATTAAAAATTAAAATTTTGATAGCTCAATATACATAATACCTGAAGGTAGTATTACATTAGTATCTCTTGTCGATATTTTTTAAAGGATGATAAAATTACTCGCGCAGTTTAGCTGAAGATGTGTCTCATTTCTTACATTTTGATTTTGCAGCTCAGATATATCGGTGTCTGACCATCCCTTTTGATGTCCCTCTTTTTTCAAACGATATGACATTTTCTTTTTGTGTGTGAAATATCATCTCAACTGTAGTAGGCATTATTACCTGAGTGAAAATGATACAGCCGCACTGCACCGTCAATAATCCTATCAGACAACTTTCTAATATACGTAGTACACCGGAGATTGCACAATATTGTAAAGGTGGACGTAAAATCTTGCATGCCACCTGCTTCCCAGGGAAGATTTGTTCATGATCCTCTTCTGATGTTAGCTTCTCTGCCAGGAACCTTCCTGACATGTCCTCAAAAGCATATTCTGCCTTTTTTTTCTTCGCGCATGTGTGTTTCTTCATGTTGTAAACCAACACATCTATTAGCAGATCATCGGATCCGTTACCTATCCCTTTGATAGCAGTAGAGAGTGAGAAGATGTAGAATACTCATATCCTTTTTTTGCCCTAAAAATATTGTAAAATTAGATAATGAACACAGATATATGGTGAAGCTATCTCTTCATTATAGATTTGATCTAGACTATAATGGATATTTAGTTTCCTAGAATTTTCATACATTAGATGATTTTTTTATTTATTTGGTCTTATTTGATATTATATTCCTAATATTTATGTCTCAAAGAAAACCATCACACATAAATGCAGAAAACATAAACCCATCATAATGCTTTCAAGGGAGATGCAACACTATGGTAAATACAATTTATGGAAGCATCATAACCTAGAAATTCATATCTAGATTATTAGGTTGAAATTGCAACAATTTTAAAAGCAATGCAATGCTTAAAAAACACCATTACATAGTTATTTACAAGTCCAAGGACCCACATGCAAAACCAAACTATATAGGGCCTAAGCAGCAAGATGTAGCCACACAAACAAAATAAAAGTAATTCTTGTTAATTGCAAGTTCGAACTATAAAATTCCATTAACAGTGAAATGTGGTGTAAAAATCCAACACTCTAGGGGCTTAAACGTAAGTTGTCAATAAACCAAGGTCACAATCTTATTTGGGCTAGCAAGCATAGTGTAGCCCAAAATGTCTAATGGGCCGAATTTCCGAAACTTTAAGCCCACGAGAATTTTCAGGTTTATTATTTTTTATTAATTTTGTTTGGGCAGTCTCGTTATTGTTGGGATTTATTCGGTTGAGCGAAGGCAAGCCAGTCCAGCTGGTTCGCCTAAGTAACAGAGAGAGAGGAGAAGAAGGAGGAATTAGGGTTTTTCCTTTTCCTATCATCGCCTATGGTGGCGTCTGCTGCCTGCGCATTGGCTCCTCGAGCACGACGACGACGTCGGAGGACATCGATCGTCGACGTTGAAGGGGTTTGGGGCCACGCACGACGAGAAGGTCATCGACAACCCATCCACTACCCCAATTGGTAGGACGGCAGCAACGACCTCACCAGTGTGGCAATTGGGTGCGACGGCGGCTCGGTGGCGCACTACAGAGCTTCGTGTCGACCCGCGCATCCTCAAGACGACAGTGAGGCAAACTCAACGACGGCAACCGAGGGCCCTAGCAATGGCGACCAAATTGCATCCAACCATGTCATCTCGGTGGTGGTCAATCCGATAGCAAGCGGCTAACGACCCATCATCCTCCCACCACGGCTCGACGGTAGCATCGATGGGAGGTCAATGGCGGCGGTGCCTTGCTTTGGCATTAACTCCGGTGGCAATGGCTACATGGGTTTGGGGTTTTCTCCAAGATGATGTTCCCATGTCGACATCAATGCAAGGACGACGACGTGCCTAACAGCAGTGGCGAACGACGGTCGACACGTCTTCAAATCCGTCAACAAGGACTAAGACTATGTGGTAGTGTTCCCAGTGTGGCTTCATCAAAGAAAGAGAGAAACAGAAAGATGTGAGGAAGGCATAAGAGTCGGCTGATTCGGCCCAACCGAATTAGGCACGTATCAAGTCCAGGTATCCCATTAATTTTAGTAATTTCTCTCGTATGATTTTCATCAAATAAAACAGATGCATATAGATAAGAAAGCAAAAAATTCATCTATCCCCAGCAAAGCACCAATAATATGACGAAAAACAAGAAAACACATGATATAGATTGCATACACATGACCGGATGTATTTATGATTAGTAAATTAGTTTTAAAAATCTTATCTTGCTAATTACCTCATTCCACGTGCTTGATCGAAGATGTATTTATCTGGTAGTGTATCTCAGGTCACTACTACAAAAAACCTCATAGGTATCGGTTCAAAAGGTGCCGGTTCAATTAAATCTGGCACCTATTATATCTATAGGTGTCGGATGAATAATAGAACCGACACCTATACTATAGGTGGCGGTTCTTATTACGAACCACCACCTATTCTTCGTGAATAGGTGTCGGATGAATAGTAGAACCGGCACCTATACTATAGGTGGCGGTTCGTAATAAGACCCGTCACCTATTCTCAGAAAAACATTATTCCCTCGATTAGTACAATACTGCTTGCCGAACAAGACCAACACCAGCTTAAGGCCCCGTTTGGTAGGGATTCTCCTCCCTGATTCTCAACAAAATCAGTAGAATCTCTGCCAAACGGGTTATTTTACAACTGATTCTGAGAAGAATAACTTCAAGTGATTCATCAGTTTTACATAGGGAGTGAGAATCACCTAAAAAGCAGTTTCTCATCAGAATCACCTGAAACCAGTTTCTCCCAAGAATCACCAGAAAATCACCTAAAATATTGTTCTAATTATTACTTTATTATACCGATTCTGATTCTTTTTAGAATTTAATTCAGGAGAATCAGAATTTAGAATCAGAGAATCATAGAATCAGGAGCCCTACCAAACGGGCCCTAAATATGCATCTCTCATGCGCATGGCCAGCTGGACTCAGTCGCTCGTGCCTGTAACTGTAACTCGCGGGCGCGAAAGAGGGCCCGCCATCAAGGTATGTAGTTGCGTGGAAAAATTTGATGGATCCGGTAAACATGGTGAGTCCGGCTAAAGGAGTGGGCCCATAAAAAGAAATTGAGAGCACCTCGTTGAATATGGTTCGGTCCGTATAGGTGTCGGATAAATAGGTGCCGGTTCTACACAAACCGACACCTATTCGTTTGAATAGGTGCCGGTTGAAGAACCGACACCAATGACCAAAGTCATTGGTGCCGACCAATAGGTGTCGGTTGGGGAAACCGGCATCTAAGGGGGTTTTTCAACCGGCACCTTTGGCCTTTTCTATAGTAGTGGGTGCACGTAGTAATATGCAATCAACACTCGCATATGGATGCTAGGCTGCTCACTGGTGCATGCATATATAACTGGTGCATGCATGTTGGCCGCATGGTGCAGGCCCGAGCATGCATGAGATCGATCACACCTGCCGCTACGTGCGGCACTGCCGGCACGGTCCTACTAAAAATTAATATAGGTGCCGGTTAAACAAAAATCAATACCTATTATTTATTAAAATAATAGGTATCGGATTTAAAGAAAAATCAACACATATACTGGTGTTGGTTTTTTTAAAAAAAACAACACCTATAATATATTATAGGTGCTGGTCTAATAAAAAATCCATACCTTTATTATTAGTATCGGTTTTTTAAAAAACCAGCACGTATAATATATTATAGGTGTCGGTTTTTTAAAAAAAACACCCAAAAACCAAGCCGGGCCAGGTGAGCGTTGAGCCGACGCATTATATTTCCTTATCTCTTCTCAGTGTCAACTATCTCTTCTCCTCTTCATCACTCTCTCAGCGGACTCACTCTCTTCCTCAGGCGGGGACGGCGGGGGCGACGGCGGAAGAAGGGGACGGTGGGAGGGGCGGCGGGGCTCGCGGTCGCTGGGGTATGAGGCGACGATAGGCGATGGCAGGCGACGGGAGAAGGGGCGATGGAGGAGCCCTCCCCTCCGCTGGATCTGTCGAGGGAAGGTGGCGGCAACGGTGGAGGAGCCCTTCCTCCGCTGAATTTGGCGAGAGGAGACGATGACGACAGTGGAGGAGCCCTCCCCTCCACGGATCTGGCGAGGGGAGGCAGCGGCGGCGGTTGGAGAAGCCCTCCCTGCGCCGGATCTGACGAGGGGAGACCGCGACGGCGGCTAAGGTGGCCGGCGTCGGGTACCTGCTTCCACGGGTGGCGCCATGCGGCGAGGAGGTTGCAGCTGCTGCTGTTCCCGCGGTCGAGGGGCTTCTCCTACTCCTCCGCCACGCCACCGCACGAGCCGCTCCATGTCTGCATCGTCGGCATCGGGCCCGCTGGGTTCTACACGGCCAACAAGGTACGTGCTGCTACTTCTCTTCCTATATGGTTCTTTCTCCAATTCCCCACTGTAATGTACTAGGTGTCAGATGAGCTGAAATCCGTTGCTAGTTTGCTTCTCAAGTGACTTGATTGTGGAATTGTTTTAGTCTGATAGCGTGGAGATGTCAGATGTGCTGGAACCTAGAAATGTTGGCTGCAACATGCAGATCAAATGCTGAATTCTGAACCGTGTTCTATTATCAATTAAAACACTTGATCCGTCGTTGCGTACGTTACACTGAATAAAGAAAAGGACATGGGCAAGCAAAGTTGTTGCAAATCTTTTCCTTTTGCAAGCTATTCTTTGTTCCCTTTTGGAATTGTTGTGGTATTTATCGAGCGCTCGTTTGGTGGATTGAGCAGATGCTTAAGGGCCACGAAGGAGCACAAGTTGATATTATTGATAGGCTGCCAACACCTTTTGGATTAGTTCGATCTGGAGTGGCTCCAGATCATCCAGAAACAAAGGTGAGCCTTCTCCTTAGTTTCTTATCATCAAACTCAAATTCAATCTATTATTAATCTATAAGAAGCTGCAATTTTAAGCAAGTGAATCACATTTTTTTAGAAGTTGTGAGCCATTATCTAATTCTTCAGTGACTGCATCATTTTTCAGAGTTGCTAGTCAATAAGACCAATATTTTGCGTATGTAGTTCTTTTGTTCTTATCAAGTAACTAGTATCTGCTAGGCTGCTACCAGATGCCTTTTCACATCATGATTTTATCCACCTTCTCTATATGCATTTTTATAACACTAAATGCATTTCTTAGAAGATTAAATTCACCTTAAACTTTCCAATAGATTGTGGTAAATCAATTTTCTCGTGTAGCTACAAACGGCCACTGCTCATTCTATGGGAATGTAACACTTGGAAGGTATGTATCTCTATCAGAGCTTCGGAAAACATATGATGTAAGTTTTAGACTATAGCCAAGCGGCTACCTTTTTGTGTCAAACTGATATATATCTTTTATCATCACTTCTGACTATGTGAATGGGGACCTGACGGAGGTGATTACCCCCTCTAGAGGTTTACGTCAGGGCGATCCGTTGTCCCCCTATCTGTTTTTAATCTGTGCCGAAGGTTTTTCAAGCCTATTACATGAAGATGAGAGAATTGGGAATTTGAAAGGAGTTATTGTTTGTGCGGGGGCACCGAGTATAACTCATTTACTGTTTGCAGATGATTCTTTGCTTTGTAAAATCAAAGTGTGTTTGATTCTTCATTTGATGATGAACAATTGACACCTGGGATTATTGCTTTGTGTGTTTTATTATTTGGAGTTTTATTGACAAAGTGGTTTTGGTTTTCGGACAATGAACATTGTTCGTCAGGCCTGACAGTCCTGCCGGGCTTATCTTGCCGGTCGGCCGGAGGTGTTCGTGCGGTCAGACCGGGCAGGCAACTGCGGTCAGACCGGTCGAGCTAGTCCGACTGGTTGCCAATTTTGATTTGGTTTTGGTTTCGGTTTGTTTCCTTGCATATACATGGGAGTTTCGTGTTCCTATGCACGTGTATGTTCATTTATGCTAACAATGAGTCAAGTTGGGATAGCTTGTGCTCGGATATGGTATTCTTTGTTTAATTGTGTGCAGGTAATTTTTACGCCTCGGGAAAGTGTTGCCGGTGATCGAGTTGGAGTCAACTTGGTGATAAGGTGACGTCCAAGATGGAGATCATGCGGGATGCTGAAGGGTAGAGATTAGTATTTAGTGCACATAATTGGTGAAATTTCCATATGGCATACGATGGAGATATTGTATACGTATGGAAAGCGGAATTTCGGTTTTGGAAAGATCGAGATTGTTACGGTTGGTTTATAGTTGGTTTATATCAAGTTTGTACTTATATAGGAAGGTTTCCTAGGTGTTTAGGACTTTCTATATGAGTAGGATTCGTGGCTTTTGGCTACGGATTTTGTGTATAAATAGTGAGGGGATGCGTGGCCTCTTTGTATCACTTTGGATTCAAGTTTTAGAGAGTTTTGAGTTAGGGTTTCAAGTTTAGCTTAAGATTTTGTGAGGAGTGCTTTGTTTGCACTTTGTAAACACGGAGAGATTCAATAAAGATCAATCTTCTCGGAGAATTCTTTATGTTTTCTTCTTCCTCGGTGCGACGGTCTAAACGGCAGTTAGACCGACTCAACTCACCGGTCAGACCGCACGCACAACTGCGGTCAGACCGGGCTTCATCGGCGATCGACTACAAAACAAGGAATCGGCTAAGTGTTGGCGATCGGCTGTACGGGCGGTCGGGCCGGAGTATCTGAGCGGTCGGGCGGCTACACGGGCGGTCGAGCCGGCGGATCAACTTCGGTCAAACCGATCTGCGTCAGATCAGAGGTAAAGTTTTATTTCCGCTAAAACTTATTTTTTGGGGTTACATCAACCATTCACCCCCTCTGGTTGGCTTTACTTTAGGTATTCGATCCTACATGCTTCTCTTAAAGGTTGATGAGGGAATGCATCTCATTTGCGACATGTCCTGCAACTTTACGAGGAATGCTCGGGGCAGACAATTAATAAAGACAAGTCATCGATTTTGTTTAGCAAGAATTGTGGTCGACGAAGTAAAACTACTTTTATGGCTGCGCTGGACTTAAACAAGGAAGCAAAGAGTGAAAGATATCTTGGACTGCCGGTTTATATAGGCAGATCGAGGAAAAGTATGTTTGCTTATTTAAAGGATAGAGTCTGGAATTGCATTCAGGGCTGGAAGGAGAAGCTCCTGTCACGTGCAGGGAAAGAAATTCTTATCAAAGCTGTTGCGCAAGCTATACCAAGTTATGCAATGCCTTGTTTTGATCTCACCAAGTCATTGTGTGATGAAATCAGCACCTTGATTTGCCGGTTTTGGTGGGCACAACAGGAAAATGAGAAGAAGCTTCACTGGATCTCGTGGCCAACTTTGTCAAGTCGGAAAGAAAAAGGAGGGTTGGGGTACAGGGACTTACATCTTTTTAATCTTGCGATGTTGGCACGACAAGGCTGGCGGCTTATTCAGCAACCTGATTCCCTCTGTTCTCGTCTTTTGAAAGCGAAATATTGGCCTGACGACAACATTTGGGAAGCTACCGAAAGTCCAGGGATCTCATATACCTGGCGCAATATGGTGAGAGGATTACAAGCCCTGCGCAAAGGAATTATTTGGAGAATTGGTAACGGTAGTAGTGTGCATATCTAGGACGATCCGTGGATACCAGCCGGCAGAACAAGACATCCTATTACTCCCCGAGGTAACACCGTGTTGTCAAAAGTTTCAGAGCTCATTGATCCGTTAACGGGCACATGGGATGCGGAATTGGTTTCATACTTGTTCTGGGAGGAAGATGCAAATCACATACTTGCCATTCCGGTGCATGCTGATCGTGAGGATGTGGTGGCATGGCATTTTGACAAGAAGGGTATGTTTTTGGTGAAATCAATGTACCATGTTTTGGACGACGAGGTGGAAATCAAGCGAGCATAGGGAGTAAGCGGTCCTTCAGATGCGAGTGACAGCAATACTGATAATCTCTGAGGAAAATGTCACGCCCAGAAATTCACATCAGAATTTCTGCTGCTAATTTATGCATTACACCCTCGTTCAGGCATCAACCGAGGTACACAAATCGACGTTATTGATAATACAAAATCCTCGTCTTAGAAACAATTTAAAAGAGTTACACAAATGTAGCGGAAAGGAAAATAAAACTGACTTAAGCTAAACTTGACACGAGCGAAGCGGAACGCCAACACCACAGCTAACCCTTGACGAGAACAAGCCTACACCTCCTCGGAGACCTCGATCTCAACCTCTGGCACTGAAGGGGGAAAAAGAAACAAGGCTGAGTACAACCACCGTACTCAACAAGTCACACCGGAAAAGGGGACATGATGCAAGATAATTAACAAGGAAAAGGTTAAGAGGCTCAATTTGCGTAAACAGTATTTGCAGAATATAATAAAGATATTTGAAGACAGTAAAACAGTAGTAATAATCAAGCAGTATTAAATAAACACTGTCTAACGCTCACACCACGTTGCAACAGGCCCATCCATCCACCTGCACTAGTCATACTTCAATATTTTATTCAAATAAATAAGTGAGACTAATCAAGGTGAATCTGGTCGATCGCCCGTAACCGTGGGCACGGCTATTCGAATAGTTTTACTCTGATCAGAGGTGTACAACTGTACCCACAAGACACAATCCCACAACACGTTACCGTGCGTCGGTGTACCACCATGGTACCCCGGAAAGGAACTGTGACAGGACCCTTCACATAACCCCCTCTAACCAATCGTACCACACCAAGGTTTCGCCCCCATTCCCATCGGGCAATGGGCATCCCCCTCTAGTGCCGCGGTGAATCCGGAAGCTGATCAACCCTTAAAACCGGGGCCGACCCAACTCCATCACGCCCACCCTCTCTGGGATACGTTGACTAGAGACAGCTACGCTACAGACCCAGCCATTACCCATACTGGCTTGTGGTATGCACGGCATTTCTTCCAGGGTTTTCCGAGAACCGGTCCATAATTGTCATAAGCACGCTAACCAAAGTCCAACCATGTGCTCACGACCCACCCTTTTCATAATTCAATATTATTAGAAATAGGGTCACAACTTAACATCATCTGAGAGTTAACTTCTAGTAATATACTTGATTAGTGTGATTCCCTTAAGTGAGCTAGTTGCGCTAAGCAAAACTAAGCAAACCTTAAGCTATCATCTAGTCACATTGAACCCCAAGTTATCAATGGTATAAGGTAAACAATCCTATGGTTGAGTACAATAGGTATAAACATCCCATAAAATGACATTCTAAAACATATGCAGTATTTGAAAGAAAAGATGTATTTACATAAAATAGGTACAATATGGTCAATGTAAGGTATGACTTGCCTCGCTCTGGAGACTGAGGAACCTCAGCGACTACTTCGAAGAGAACGGGCTCGCCGGAAAACTCGGGATCCAACGGGCGGCACCGGTGACGGCGACGGAGGGTGCTGCGGGCGCGGGAGACAACGGCGGAGAGCGAAAGCGAACGCGCAGGGAAACGACTCGAGAGGCAACCCGGAAAACCGAAGAGAAAAAGGGACGGCGGCGCACTCACCGGCGTTGGAGAAGACGACGGTGGCGACGGCGGTTTTTAGGGCTAGCGCTAGGGGGAAACAAAGGGGAAACGCGCGGCGGCGAAGAGGGAATTAAATAGGGGCACAACGAGACCGGGAAGAGCACGGGATCGGCGCGGATTCGTCGCCGTTGGTCACGGATTCGGAGAGAGAGAGGGAAACAATGGCAACGAATTCCTCGCGGATAAGGTTTCCATCGGGCGCGAGGGATGCGGAGATGGATGCGGCGTTACGGGATTGGGCCCGGCATGGGTCCGACGTGGCTCGGGTTCAAGCGGAAAGGGCGGAGCGGCGGCGCGCATGGCGGGGCGGCGGGCGGCCCGGCCGGGCGCGGGGCGGGGACCCGACAGGCGGGACCCACTCGTCGGTGACTCGCGGGCGAGGGAGGCTTCGCGGACTTGCGCGGCGCGGCTGGCGTCGCGGGCTTCGGCCCACGACCGAAGGGCGCGCGCGCGGGGCGGCTCGGGCCGGGGAGGGGAAGCGGGCCGGCGGCCCAAGAGGGAAGAGCTGGAACACTGTGCGGCCGTACGGAAAAGAAAAAGAAAAGGAGGAAAAAGGATTTTGAGGGCTTAATTAATTCCGATTTCTTATTTAATTGATTAAAAATACTTAGAGTGCTCTAAAAATTCCAGTAAAAATCCTGTTAGCGCATTTTGACATGCAGAATTCAAGAAAAATCCTACCATGTCGTTTCCATTTATTAATTGCATTTTAAAATTACTGGTTGGCTCCAGGTTAATTTCAGAAATTCCGATTATTTCAGGGTAAATTATTTAAATAATTTAGGGAAAAACCCAGGGTGTGACAACCTACCCCCTTAAACGGAATCTCGACCCCGAGATTCGGAGGTACTGGCGAAAAGGTGCGGGTGCGCGGCCTTTAGCTCATCTTCTCTTTCCCAAGTAGCTTCTTCCTCGGAGTGATGAGTCCATTGAACCTTGCAAAACCTGATAACCTTGTTCCGAGTCCTTCTCTCGCTGATCTCGAGAATACGTGCTGGTCTCTCTACGTAAGTTAAGTCCTCTTGGATTTCGATCCAGTGCCGGACTCCTTGCTCTTCGGTACCCTTAAACACTTCTTTAAGCGGGACACATGAAAGACGTTGTGAATACCAGTCATGTTGGTGGGAAGCTCAAGCTGATAGGCCACTTCTCCTCGACGTTCCCGAATCCTGTATGGTCCCACGAAACGTGGTGCCAACTTGCCTTTGGTTTGGAAACGGTGTACTCCCCGGAGTGGTGTAACGCGAAGATACACAAAATCCCCTGCTTCAAAAGCGAGGTCTCTTCGACGATTATCTGCGTAGCTCTTCTGTCGGGACTGCGCAATCTTCAACCTTTCCCGAATCGTTCGGACCTTTGCCTCTGCTTCACTTATTACTTCTGTGCCAAACAACTGGCGTTCACCAGTCTGATCCCAGAAAAGGGGTGTGCGGCATTTCCGTCCATAGAATGCTTCATACGGTGCCATTTGAATGCTGGCCTGATAGCTGTTTTTATAGGAGAATTCTGCATAGGGCAAGCTTTTTTCCCATGCTATTCCAAAATCAAGCGCGCATGCTCTCAGCATGTCTTCCAAAATCTGATTCACTCTCTCAGTTTGACCGTCTGTTTGCGGATGATAGGCCGTACTAAAATTCAAACGGGTACCGAGCTCTTCTTGCAACTTCTTCCAGAACTTGGAAGTAAACTGACTTCCCCTATCGGACACGATCTTTTTAGGCACGCCATGCAAACACATGATCCTTGCGAGATAAAGCTCTGCTAGCTTCTTTCCCGAGTAGGTCATATGCACTGGTATGAAGTGGGCCACCTTGGTGAGTCGGTCCACAATGACCCAAATTGAGTCATATCCTGACGTTGTGCGGGGTAAACCCGTTATGAAATCCATTCCAATTTCTTCCCATTTCCAGTCTGGAATATGGAGTGGTTGCAACAGCCCGGCGGGCCGTTGATGTTCTGCCTTAACCCGCTGACAAACATCGCAAAGTGCAACAAACTCAGCTATCTCCCTCCTCATACTGACCCACCAAAACTTTTCTTTAAGGTCTTGATACATCTTTGTACTGCCCGGGTGAATTGAGTATTGAGTTTGGTGAACTTCCATAAGGATCATTTTTTTCAAATCCTTGTCTTCTGGCACACACAATCTCTTTCCCATCCAGATTGTGTCGTGTTCGTCTTTCGTAAAACCACGAGCTTTTTCGACTCTCATGTTCTTCTTGAGTTCGGCCATCTTGGGATCTGATGCCTGAGCAGCCCGAATTTGATCAATGAGAGTGGGTTGGGCTTCCAGAGCAGCCACAAAACCAAAATCCACCACTCGTAGATTTAGATACTCGAATTCCCGCTGCAACTGGTCGCACATTCCTTCGACACTGAGGGTGGTGCAGTAACTCTTTCGGCTTAGGGCATCCGCAACCACATTAGCTTTGCCGGGGTGATAATGTATCCCTAAATCATAATCTTTGATCAGTTCCAACCATCTTCGCTGTCGGAGGTTTAAATCCGGTTGGGTGAAAATGTACTTAAGACTTTTATGATCCGTATACACTTCACAACGGTTACCAATTAGGTAGTGTCGCCAGATCTTCAGGGCATGAACCACTGCAGCTAATTCTAGATCGTGAGTGGGATAGTTGTTTTCGTGTGGGCGCAATTGACGAGATGCATATGCGACCACTTTGCCTTCTTGCATCAACACACATCCCAACCCTTGGCGAGATGCATCACAATAAACTTGGAAGTCCCTTGCTGGATCTGGCAGTATCAGCACTGGTGCAGACACCAACTTCCTCTTAAGCTCTTCAAAACTCTTGTGGCATTCTGCCGACCACTTAAATTTCTCATCTTTCTTCAACACTTGAGTCATCGGCTGGCGATTTTGGAGAAGTTCTCAATGAAGCGGCGGTAATAACTCGCAAGTCCAAGGAAACTTCGGATCTACGTAACCGTTTTAGGCGGGGTCCACTTAGTAACTGATTCCACATTTGCGGATCCACGGCTACTCCTTGGGCATTCACAATGTGGCCGAAGAACTGTACCTCCTTTAACCGAAAGCACACTTGCTAAACTTGGCGTAGAGTTGATGATCTCTCAACTTCTCGAGTACTATCCGAAGATGTCGCTCATGATCTTCTTCCGACTTAGAGTAGACCAAAATGTCGTCAATGAACACCACCACAAATTTATCCAAGAACTCCATAAACACCTTGTTCATCAGATTCATAAAGAAGGCCAGTGCGTTGGTTAACCCAAAAGACATGACCGTACACTCATACAGGCCGTACCTGGTGGTGAAAGCGGTCTTGGGAATGTTCTCTTCCTGAATTCTCAACTGGTGATAGCCTGATCACAGGTCTATCTTGGAAAACACCTTGGCCCCTTTGAGTTGATCGAATAAATCATCAATCCGTGGTAGGGGATACTTGTTCTTGATAGTAACCTCATTGAGTGCGCGATAATCGACACGCATTCTCTTGGCCTTGTCTTTCTTTTCCACGAAAATCACCGGAGCACCCCAAGGCGACGTGCTCGGGCGAATATACCCTTTTTGCAACTGTTCATCCACTTGCTTCTTTACTTCGGCCAACTCGTTGGCTCCCATCCTATACGGTCTCTTGTGTATTGGGGCGGTCCCGGGTACTAAATCAATCCGGAATTCGATTTCCCTTTCTGACGGCATCTGAGTTAAGTCTTCGAGGAAAACTTCAGGGTATTCTCTGACGATGGGGATATCCTCTAACTTCACAGGGGTCTTTGCTGCCATTTCGGACGATTTCCCGGTGGAAACATGATTCAAACTTGCTACGGGCTTGACTTGCATGGGAGAGCAAAAAACAATTCTTTCTCCTTTCGTATTGATTAAAGTAATGGTGCGACTAGCGCAGTCAATTACTCCCTTATGTCTGGACAACCAATCCATCCCAAGAATGACATCTATGCCTTTGGACTGAAGGAGGATGAGGTTGGCTAGAAACATAGATCCTTTGATTTTTATGGTCACTGAGGGACAATACTGAGTAGTCTCCAAGTGGTTTCCAGGGGTTTGAACCCGCATAGGTATCTTAAGTCCCACTACTGACAACCCATGTGCCCCGACAAACTGCTTTGAGATAAATGAATGTGTAGCCCCGAATCAAATAATACGTGGCGGAGTAAAGTTTACAGAAACATACCAGATAACTTCGGGAGCGGTCGTGCTTCCTCGGCGGACGCATGGTTGACTCGAGCCGATGAACCTTGGCCCACGCGTCTTGGCTTTGGACACTTGTCCAAAATGCCCGGGTCACCACGGTTAAAGCGAGACTCTGGCTTGCCCCGAGTCCTTCCTTGGAGGTGGTGGCTGTGACTGTTGCTGGGATGGTGCCGTTGGAGGGCGCAGGGCTGGAGTACGCTGTTGTTGACCTCTGCCACTACTGCCAGTTTGGAAATTCCCTGGGTGATAAGGTCGATGCTGACGAACAATCATGGTGGTAGGTCCACTCTGACTCCCAGGCATGAAACGCGGCCTTTGCTGATTTCCCTGTGTTGAGGAGGTCGGGACGGAATACTTTTCTCTTCTTGATCATCTTGTTGCGCCGATCTTCTGTCGAATGGCCTTGTCAACCAGAAACTTGGAAAAACTACGGCAGTCTAATTAAGCCCAATAAAGCCCAACCAAACCAAATCCAGAATCAGCAGTAACGGGGAAATTTTTCATCGGAGGCAAATCAATCACGGTGATCGAGATAGCACCAAGAGCCTGCATTTGCAAATGGATATACGTCTCTGCATACGAACCTATCACCAAATTTATACGCTTACACGCACGTATTGGTTTACAAATTCGTTTTCTCAAGATACAAGCGTTTCGCCCTTCGAACGCACACCTCCCTTTGGAGACTGTCTTTCGCATCGGTGCGCACATCTTCGGGGCATAACGGGCAAGACGATTGAACTCATGCGATACTCGAATCGATCATTACCCGCTCAAGAGAACGGAACTCATGCTTTTTTTGTGCAACTATTCCCGCAGGAATGTGTGCGGTCCTAAAACTGCGACGAAACTCTTCCAGTAATCCTTTGCTCCGCCGGGCGAGTAACCGTAGTTGTCCCACCAAGGCAAGGGACCAATCGATGAGTGGCAAACGAGACTTTCTCCGGTCCGTGCACCGCAGAGATCTAACTTCTTCTCTATGGCATGAAGCCAATCATTAGCCTCCATGGGATTAGTGGTACTGGAGAAGGTCGGCGGTCGGACACGAAGGAACTCGTAACTTGGTGGGGTGGTGGGGCGGCTAACGATTGTTACGCTCACTGCTACGCTGCATTTGTTGCGGCATCTCGCCGTTGCATCTAATGGTGTTGTTGTTGCATCTGCGCATCATTGCAGCCATCATCTCGTGTCCGTGAAGCGAGCACTTGAGCAATGGTGGGGTTCTCGGGTGGCGGTGGAGGAGCGTTGCCATTGGCGTCGTGAGCCTCGTTGTTGTTGGCACCGACGCCCATTGTTGCTGTTCGCCCGCGGTCCCGGTGTTCACCATCGAAGGAGACGACCAACCGAAGAGAGAGAAAAGAAGAAAAACAGACAGACTTAGAACTAATCTTTATTATTGGAATTCAAATGTATTGTTCTGATCTTGACTAAAAACAAGGGAAAGCATCAAACATCCTTAATTGGTCAGTCATATCACACTTGATATCGATCGCGCCTATCCCACACACAAGGCCTAACACACAAAAACTACCAAGAAGACAAACTAAGTTAAACGATAAAACTAAGGAGGGCAACTAGAACGATCCACGAGGCGAGGAGTCGAAACGCTTCCTTCGAAGATCCCCATTCTTCCGAACGGCTCCTAGAGTCCTCGGCGTCACCTCGACTTGGACTCTTCGAATCGGTTGCCGTAGCCCAACCAATTCGCCTCTTCCTCCGAGAAATCTCGAGTCTCTTCGGAGTCCATGTCTTCACTGAATTCTCGAGCTTGAGTTACTGGAGATGGAGATCCAACCATTACGCCACCTCCGCCTTGATACGCCGGCCGGAGCAAAGGTGAGAGCAGAACTCGCAGCGGAGGAACTGGAACCGGCTGAACTGGAGCGGGTGGAGCTGGAGAAGGCGGTGGAATCCGAGGTGCCGCCGGATACGGACAGCGCGGTGGTGGTCTTCCGAGGCGTAGTGCGGAGCCCGACACCAACCGGTGCCGGAGTCCCTTCAACTCGCTACCTCCTTCTTCGGACGAACCACTTCGTCCCCAGCCGCACGATCCTTAGCATCTTCTTGTCGTTCGCTTCTTTGGTTGCCTTGTGTAGGTCGAGTGCATCTTATCCAGTCCTTTGAGCACGGTGCACATGTGGCCGAATGTAGAGTCATTCTCCTCTGCTGTAGCCTTGAATGCACTGACCTCGGAGGAACTACCTCAACGGGGGTGGTAACGGTAGGAGGAGGTGCGAAGGTCAGCATCATGCAGCTCCTTCATCCTGGCCAACATCAGGTAGGCAGCTTCTTGATAAGCGTGATCTGACGTGCCTCCGGAAGCTGTGACCTCCATGTTGGGAAGACACGTTCCCACGAACCCGTGAACCTCCAACCGAACACGGTAGGGCAACTCGCCACTGAGAGGCGCAACTGTTGTACACTCTGGTGCTTCAGGATATTCGATTGCAAGGGCCATACGCGCCAGCTCTGCAACAAAGCCCGTCATCCCTTTTCCGCAGTGCGTCGCTGGGGAACCTGCCATCTATAGAAACAAAGGAGTGGGAAAATCAAAACATGCTCAAAAACCCACGACCAACATCCCATTTTCGCAATTTCTAAACCCTAGACTGACTCCACTTTTCAAAACACCCCCCATTTTTTTAAAAAAAACATATGCACATGAAAAGAATTAGAGGGCTCTTAAGGTTTCCAGTTGGCTTGTCCTACAGTCACAGGAAGGCTCTGATACCAACTTGTCACGCCCAGAAATTCACACCAGAATTTCTACAGCTAATTTGTGCATTACACCCTCGTCCAGGCATCAGCCGAGGTACACAAATTGACGTTATTGATAATACAGAATCCTCGTCTTAGAAACAATTTAAAAGAGTTACACAGATACAGCGGAAAGGAAAATAAAACTGACTTAAGCTAAACTTGACACGAGCGAAGCAGAACGCCAACACCACAGCTAACCCTTGACGAGAACAAGCCTACACCTCCTCGGAGACCTCGATCTCAACCTCTGTCACTGAAAGGGGAAAAAGAAGGCTGAGTACAACCACCGTACTCAACAAGTCACACCAGAAAAGGGGACATGATGCAAGATAATTAACAAGGAAAAGGTTAAGAGGCTCAATTTGCGTAAACAGTATTTGCATAATATAATAAAGATATTTGAAGACAGTAAAACAGTAGTAATAATTAAGCAGTATTAAATAAACACTGTCTAACGCTCACACCACGTTGCAACAAGCCCATCCATCCACCTGCACTAGTCATACTTCAACATTTTATTCAAATAAATAAGTGAGACTAATCAAGGTGAATCTGGTCGATCGCCCGTAACCGTGGGCACGGCTATTCGAATAGTTTTACTCTGATCAGAGGTGTACAACTGTACCCACAAGACACAATCCCACAACACGTTACCGTGCGTCGGTGTACCACCATAGTACCCCGGAAAGGAACTGTGACAGGACCCTTCACATAACCCCCTCTAACCAATCGTACCACACCAAGGTTTCGCCCCCATTCCCATCGGGCAATGGACAGCCCCCTCTAGTGCCGCGGTGAATCCGAAAGCTGATCAACCCTTAAAACCGGGGCCAACCCAACTCCATCACGCCCACCTTCTCTGGGATACATTGACTAGAGACAGCTACGCTACAGACCCAGCCATTACCCATACTGGCTTGTGGTATGCACGACATTTCTTCCAGTGTTTCCCGAGAACCGGTCCTTAATTGTCATGAGCACGCTAACCAAAGTCCAACCATGTGCTCACGACCCACCCTTTTCATAATTCAATATTATTAGAAATAGGGTCACAACTTAACATCATCTGAGAGTTAACTTCTAGTAATATACTTGATTAGTGTGATTTCCTTAAGTGAGCTAGTTGTGCTAAGCAAAACTAAGCAAACCTTAAGCTATCATCTAGTCACATTGAACCCCAAGTTATCAATGGTATAAGGTAAACAATCCTATGGTTGAGTACAATAGGTATAAACATCCCATGAAATGACATTCTAAAACATATGCAGTATTTGAAAGAAAAGAGGTATTTACATAAAATAGGTACAATATGGTCAATGTAAGGTATGACTTGCCTTGCTCGGAGACGAGGAACCTCGGCGACTACTTCAAGAGAACGGGCTCGCCGAAAACTCGGGATCCACACGACAAACAAAGCACTCAACAAACACCCTAAAAAGTCTACTGAAACAGCACTGAAAAGTATTTTTAATGGATTCTTGACATTTTTCTGGATTTAATGAAATTTGAATGGGCTAAAACGGAGCTCGGATTCAAAAGATATGAATTTTAGAAGTTTAATTGTGATTTTTAAACTAAACAGAAAAGATTAAAATATTTATTGCGCAATTAAACCCCCGGGTGACGCAAGCATGGCGCAAGCGGTAGGGCTGACGTCAGCGGGCGCAAGCGGCTGACGCAAGCGGCGCGGGCGCGGTCCACGGTGGACCGAGTCCACGGCGGCGGCGGAGAGAGCGGGGACACGTGGCGCGCATCCGCGAGGAACGGCGGCGATCGGACGGCGACGGCTTGCGCGCGAGAGAACGGTCCAGATCCGCCCGATCCGAAGGATCGGACAGTGCTGGAATCCTTGGGTAGGGTTAGGGTTTGAGCGGCGGCGGGCGGACACGCGCGGCCATCCGGCGTGCGCGGCCGGATCGAACGGCCACGGATTGGGCGGGATCGGACGGTGCGGATTCTCCCGTCCGACCGATCGGACGGCCACAGGGAAGCGGCGCTAGGGTTAGGGTTTTGGGCGGCGGCGGCTCGAGCTCGCCCGCCGGCCATGGCCGCGCGGCGGCGGCGGCCGTCCCGGCGGCACCGGCGGCGGCGGCGGAGGGTGCTACGGGCGCGGGAGACAACGGCGGAGAGCGCGCGAACGCGCGGGGAAACGACTCGAGAGGCAACCCGGAAAACCGAAGAGAAAAGGGGACGGCGGCGCACTCACCGGCGTTGGAGAAGACGACGATGGCGACGGCGGTTTTTAGGGGTAGCGCTAGGGAAACAAAGGGAAACGCGCGGCGGCGAAGGGGAATTAAATAGGGGCACAACGAGACCGGGAAGAGCACGGGATCGGCGCGGATTCGTCGCCGTTGGTCACGGATTCAGAGAGAGAGAGGGAAACAACGGCAACAAATTCCTCGCGGATAAGGTTTCCATCGGGCACGAGGGATGCGGAGATGGATGCGGCGTTGCGGGATTGGGCCCGGCATGGGTCCGACGTGGCTCGGGTTCAAGCGGAATGGAGCGGAGCGGCGGCGCGCATGGCGGGGCGGCGGCTGGGCCGACCGGGCGCGGGGACGGGGGACCTGACAGGCGGGACCCACCTGTCGGTGAATCGCGGGCGAGGGAGGCTTCGCGGACTTGCGCGGTGCGGCCGGCGTCGCGGGCTTCGGCCCACGACCGAAGGGGCGCGCGCGGGCGACTCGGGCCGGGGAGGGGGGGCCGGCGGCCCAAGAGGGAAGAGCGGGAACACTGTGCGGCCGTACGGAAAAGAAAAAGAAAAAGAGGAAAAAGGATTTTGGGGGCTTAATTAATTCCTGATTTCTTATTTAATTGATTAAAAATACTTAGAGTGCTCTAAAAATTCCAGTAAAAATCCTGTTAGCGCATTTTGACATGCAGAATTCAAGAAAAATCCTACCATGTCGTTTCCATTTATTAATTGCATTTTAAAATTACTGGTTGGCTCCAGGTTAATTTCAGAAATTCTGATTATTTCAGGGTAAATTATTTAAATAATTTAGGGAAAAACCCAGGGTGTGAAAGAAAATCTGGCGCCTGTCTGTACCCCCGAAAATTAAACACTTTGTTTGGCGAGTTGCGCATAACAGCCTGCCTCTCAAGTTGAATATCAGGAGGAAAGGAATAGAACTGGATACTCGATGCCCGGTCTGCTTCCGCTTTGATGAAGATGGCGCCCACTGCTTCTTGAAGTGTAAGGCGATTCGGCAGTGTTGGCGAGTTTTGAATCTTGAAAGTTACAGACTGCAGCTCCTGGAGGCACATTCTGCTACAAGAATTATGCAGATGAGAAAGGAAGTTCACATCATGATCCTTGTTTTGCTTTGGCGTTGGTGGGACACAAGAAACAAGGTAAATGCAGGTGATGCTTTGGCGTCGTGTTCGGATTTAGCCTTTTCTATCAAAAGTATGGTTGGAGACTTATCAGTTTCAGAAGTTAAAGCACCTGGCCGAGCAATTCAGCATAGCCAGCGTTGGTCTCCTCCGCCGGTGGATGTTCTTAAAATTAACTTTGATGGCGCTTTTGATCTGGGAAGTAAAGGGAGCTTGGGGTTTTGTTGTTCGCGACCATGAAAGTTCAGTGATTTTGGCGGGTGCCGGAAATCTTGGGCAGATTCATGAAGCTCTGTTAGCAGAAGCCTACGCGTGCAAACGGGCGTTGGAGGTGGCGGTTCAGGCTGGCATTTCCCTAATTTTGCTTGAAACGGATTGCTCGCGGTTGAAGGATGCTATCACATCTTTTGCTTTTGACCTTGCGGTTGGCGGTGGCCTTTTCATGGAGATCCGTGAAATACTATGTGAAAGTTTTAGGTGTTTTGATGTCCTGAAAATTCCCAGAACTTGTAACTCTTGTGCGCATGAGCTTGCTAGAATGGGGTTGCGTTGGGACCTGGGGCAGTCCTTCATCTGGGCTGACTCTATCCCTAAATGTGTAATTCGATGGTCTGCTCATAACTGTTCTGAGCCTAATTCAGTTATTTAACAGCCCCAGAGCCATTTTACCCTAAAAAAAGACTATGTTACACCGATAGAACACTTATGTAGCATTTACTGCTAGACAGGTTGTTCTTGCTTATGGTGCAGAAAGTGATAGATCACTTGGTATTCCTGGGGAGGTATACCTAACTTGGATTCCCTTGGTCTCTAACCCTCTGTGTCAAATATTGTTTACGGGCAGCTGTAGTATTTTGTTATTTGTGAACAATTGTTTTGGAATTTGTTTATGTAGCCTAGGTATCGGTTAATAAATAGACCATATGATGTTTACAACCATACTAACACAAAGCGAAAAGGACAAGATAAGTTGTGTAATCACCAAATAATTGCAAGCAGGTAAAAAAGCACTGAAGAAACAAAATTCATGTACTTATGCTGAAACAGCATGTCACAAGCCATTGAAATAACATTTTTTTTATTTTGGGTATTGGCAAGATTATGTAGTGCTACCAATTCATCATACGACTTCCGTTTTGTTTTTTCATCATGCGTGTGAGTTGTTTATTCTCAGGGTCAACATTTCTGCATAGCTTTGTTGACGTCAAATACGTACCGCCGCTCGTGTGCCAAAAGATATGTTGACGTCGAATCACACATTGGCCTGAAAGATTTGCTTAGCTCCAGTGCATGTCCTAAAATCATTGAAGCGTGGACGTGCCAGTCAGTTTGATCCTGTCACTGACAAGATATGCAAAATAGCAGAGCATAAATTATATCGGCCGATAAGTCATATCAAAATAGCCGATCTATTGACAACCGATTGTGTGATTCCAGCCAATGCTGATGTCTAGATAACTCGTCGGCTGAAACCCCGACGAAACCCTTATTGGTAGCCACCAGGTAAGCTAGAGACTACGGTTTTAATCACGACTTAGTAGGTCAAACTAAATTGATGCAGCACAAAGTATGAAAAAAAACTTAATATCTAGACAATCAAGCCCTTGACTAATTTTCAGGGTGGTAGATGTCTAAACTAATCTAATCTAGTAAACAGTTTAGCAGGTATCGGCAGAGACCCTAAGACGAGAGACAACCAATAGAGCTAAATTGAGATACTAGGACTAAATTAACAGAGACATATGATAAGACCAGCTAACCCTCCGGTGAAACATTAGCATGAACTTATCGGCTTAACAAGACTTAGATTATCGATAACAATCTAGTAGGTCGGACCTAACCGATGCAACACAAGATTGTATATGATAATCTAATACTTGATGAGCCGATAGATCTGTCTAATGTGATGGATATAACAAATCTACCTAAAACGATATTACGTTTACAGAAACATCGACTTGATCAGAATATCGGACCTAAGCGAGAAAGTCCTACCTAAGCCGATGTATCTATGAACGGTAATGAAACTAAAGATAGATACGATATACCTGGGCCAGCGGGACCTTGGAATTACCCCTTCACCGGAAATCGAAGCCGATGCAGCACCGCGTTGGGTGCCAAGTTTCGTCGGATGATGAACAAAATAGCCAAAAGTAAAAATGTGACGATACGCGGAGTTGTATTGATCGTGAGGATTGATTTACATGAACCCCGAGCTTACATATTTATACCCGCAGGCTAACAGAGATACTAACATATTACAATTCAAACTTTCCTAAAGATAAAAGGAAACAAACTGAATCATTGACGGATACTAACACACTTTCTTAAAGATAAAATAGAAAGGTAACAAGTTCTTCCTAATTAGTAGATACAAATCATATACTTATTGAACTCGGTGTCTTCTGGATAAGATCTTCCCAAACTAAATCTGATAAGAATCCGACTACTGAAGATACAAATAAGGGAAAATCCCCATCGGCTGACCAAAACTCTAAGCCGATACTGGCTATGAGCCGATTTGAACCTCGAGCCGATGAGGGCTTCAGGGCTTACCAAATTTTGGCGTTAACACATGCCCCCCAGTTTTAGAGTATGAGAAGTCATGCTTCAAAATTATCCTTGCCTTATCATCCTAAAACTGATTCTTCTCTTTTTCTTAACATCAGCTCTCGTAAGCCGATACATTCTGTAGTAGATGAGCCAGGCTGCCGAACTCATGGAAGAAAAATCTATCTTTGATAACTGCCAACAATCCTTGGAATGCAAGATCTGCTAGCTGCTCATTACTTAAACTCAAACTATAACATCGGCTGCGAACATTACGAAAACTTTGAATGTATTCCCTAGCCGATTCTTCTTTTTGCTGTTTAACTGATATCAAATCTGCAAGTGTCAACTCGCTAACCCCAGCAAAGAAATATAAGTGAAAGTGCTTCTCAAGATCGGCCCAACCTTCGATAGAACTTGGCGGCAATGACGAAAACCATGTGAAAGCCGATCCAGTTAAAGATAATGGGAAAAGCGTAACTTTCAGAGCTTCTTCAGCCGATGCCTCCCCACATTGAGCTAAGAATCGGCTAATATGTTTCATTGTAGAGACACCATCCTATCCTGAAAACATAGAGAAATATGGAACCTTGTACCGGCTTGGAAGTGGAATGCTATCAAACCACTCAGGATATGGCAACCGATACATAGAAATTTGATCTTTGCGTTTAATTCCAAACTGCTGCTCCATTACCTTTGCAATTATATCGGCCCAATCCTCTTTGGACAGATACTTTTGAGTTTCCTCTGGACGATATTGATGATGTGTCTCTTCATACTGATATTGATAAACTTGCCCCCCGAGCCAATTTTGTTATTGCCAATAGTGTCGAGATTGCTCACCAATGTGCTCCCCAGGCTGAACTTTCTGATCAACTAGCTTAGGAACAATCTATTCAATCAAACCATGCAACGTACTCACCAAATCTCCAGATTGATCAAATATAGCACGATGAACAATTTTATCAACCATCTCTTGAAGCTTCTTGTCGTCCATCGGCTCAATTGACTGTTCTTCCTCGGCTCTAACTTCTTTATCAGATATTTTCTTGTAATTATGGGTCCACCGAGCCGTGTAAAAAGATATGTTGTCCAAAACACGGTCCCACCAGGCGTGCAGTGCCAAAAATGTGTTGACGCCAAATACGTACCGCCGCTGGTGTGCCAAAAGATGTGTTGATGTCGAATCACACACTGGCCTGGGAGATCTACTTAGCTCCAGTGCAGGTCCTAAAATCATTGAAGCGCGGGCGTACCAGTCAGTTTGATCCTGCCACTGACAAGATATGCAAAATAGCAGAGCATAAATCATATCGGCCGATAGGTCGATAATCAAAACAGCCGATCTATTGACAGCCGATTGTGTGATTCCAGCCGATGTCGATGTCTAGATAGCTCGTCGGCTGAAACCCCGACGAAACCCTTATTGGTAGCCACCAGGCATGCTAGAGACTACGGTTCACGACTTAGTAGGTCAAACTGAATTGATGCAGCACTAAGTATGAAAAGAAACACAATATCTAGACAATCAAGCCCTTGACTAATTTTCAGGATGGTAGATGTCTAAACTAATCTAATCTAGTAAATAGTTTAGCAGGTATCGGCAGAGACCCTAAAGGGATAGACCACCGATAGGGCTAAATTGAGATACTAAAACTAGATTAACAGAGACATATGATAAGACCAGCTAACCCTCCGGTAAAACATTAGCATGAACCTATCGGCTTAATAAGACTTAGATTATCGATAACAATCTAGTAGGTCGGACCTAACCGATTGAGCACAAGATTGTATATGATAATCTAATACTTTATGAGCCGATAGATCTGTCTAATATGATGGATATAACAAATCTACCTAAAGCGACATTACGTTTACAAAAACATCGACTTGATCAGAATATCGGACCTAAGCGAGAAAGTTCTAACTAAGCCGATGTATCTATGAACGGTAATGAAACTAAAGATAGATACGATATACCTGGGCCAGCGGGACCTTGGAATTACCCCTTCGCCGGAGATCGAAGCCGATGCAACCCCGTGTTGGGTGCCAAGTTTCGCCAGATGATGAACAAAATAGCCAAAAGTAAAAAGGTGATGATACGCCGAGTTATATTGATCGTGAGGATTGATTTACATGGACCCTGGGCTTATATATTTATACCCGCAGCTAACAAAGATACTAACATATTACAATTCAAACTTTTCTAAAGATAAAAGGAAATAAACTAAATTTTTACCGGATACTAACACACTTTTCTAAAGATAAAATAGAAAACTAATAAATTTTTTAATTAATAGATACAAGCCGTATCCTTCTTGAACTCGGTGTCTTCTGGATAAGATCTTCCCAAACCGAATCTGATAAGAATCCGACTTCTGAAGATACTGATAAGGAAAAATCCCCATCGACTGACCAAAACTCTAAGCCGATACTGGCTCTGAACCTCGAGCCGATAAGGGCTTTAGGGCTTACCAAATTTTGACGTTAACAAGCTTTCCTTGGTTCCGGGTTGCATATTTCTTTCTCTGGACTGCTCTCTATGTCATTGATGAATGGATTCTCCATGCATCAACTCCACTTTGGTAACTTTCTTTTCTAATTCCCACTCTCTCCTAATTACTAAACTATGACAAACAGTAGTACTTAATAAGCTTACTTGTCCCTGGTCATGTATTTAAGGAGGATTACCTGGTTGCCTGCTGTAGATAAGAAAGAGATATAAATCATCATATTCTTTTGATTTTGCAGTATGACCTCCCGTGAACAACGTCTTTACTGGTTTGTAGAACAAGCAGACGGACCCTGAAAAATGCTCCTTTTAATGTATGAACCCTTGGTATGTTGGAGAAGGTTTAGGATGGTGACAAATGTTTGTTAGTACAAAAAATGGATATGAGACCCTTTGCAGATATCAGAACCATGTATGTGCTGCATAATCTGTATCCATGTATATGTTGCATGATGTACAAAGTTTGACTGTAATTGTTTTGTGCAAAGTACAATTGAGCAATATGAATTTAATGCTAATTATTATTTTTGGGGTTTTCAGGGTTATAGGTGCCGGTTCTATATAGGAATCGACACCTATAATATCTAATAGGTGCCGACAAAAATATAGGAATAGGTTTCTATTGAAAACCGGCACCTATTAGATCTAATAAGTGTTGGTTCTATATAAAAATCGGCACCTATTTGTCCAAATAGGTGCCGATTAAAAAATCGATACCAATGACTTTGGTCATTGGTGTCGACCAGTAGATGTCGGGTTCGAAACCGACATCTATTGAGGGCTCCGAGCGGTTAGCCAATGCTCTGAAGATGGACGTGAGTCACAGGATGTCTTACCCTGTAGGGATTTTAGAAGGAGATAAAACTTATCTCTAATCCGATTCAAATTGATCTATAAGAAAAAAAATTATCCTTTCAAGAGATAATATTCCATAACACTCCACACTATGTATACTCCTGTATCAATAGAAAGCAAATAGTAAAACTGTGGCCATAATCAGGGTCAAAATGTTAAAAAAAATGCCAAGTCATATCACGCCTATACTTTCTTTTCTTGAAAACAGGTGATAACGGTATAGTACGAAAACGATATTGAAAATATCGAAAACACATGACACCATAATATCAAGCAAATGAAGCCATAAATAATTTACAAATTACTTGGTGAAGACTCAAAAGCATTTTTTTGAAAACTACATTCAAAGCATGAGTAGTTTAAATACTACATGAGATGCCATAGCATTCAACACACTAGTAACACATAAGGTCAGGGGTTGATTAAAGTTTGATTCAATAAAGGATTGTTTGTGCTGGGTTGCCAGTACAATACGGTAGTTCTTGCAAAAAAAATACTTATGGAAACGATATACCGGCAAAACTATTAGAAAACACCCTCTACAAATCCCGTTTCCGCTTCCGTCAATTCCAATTCCAAGTAAAATGGTCAGTACAAAAGGGAAACAATGTGGATTATAGCCGGGGGAATCCCATACTGTTTTCACCTTCAGACCAAAATATGTCTGATCTCAAGTGAAGCAAGACTTGCCCAAGCACTGGTTCCTTACATCTGAAACAAACAAAGCAACGGTACCAAAATCTTGACAACAAACAAAGCCGGATGTGTTCTTTTCTTCTCTTTCACTTCTACTTCTTCGTTTTCCGCACACGTTTTTTCAAACTACTCAACTATATATTTTTATAATATATATAGAAAAGTTATTTTAAAAATCATATTAATCCATTTAAAAGTTATTTTAAAAATCATATTAATTTATTTAAAAAATTTAGCTAATATTTAATTAATCATGCATTAATCCCTTCGTTTTTCGTGCCAAGAGGAAAGGTTTTGGCTTGGCTTAACAGTTACTTTTCGGTAGACTATTTATATATATGTTGACAAATTTCTTTTAAAAATTTATCAAACATAAATATAATATAATCATAGTATAATTAGTATAATTATGTTATAATTGCATATGTTGTAATGTAATTTGTCGATTGTGTAGTAAAACTATTAAGTCTAGACTTGACAAGGATACTCATATTTATGATTAATTATTTTTTGATGATAAACGATATACTTTTGTTAATCTCGTAACATAGTTTTTAGAGATGTTTACAGGGGTATGATATGTGTGTATTTATATGAATGGATGGCGGTGTATATACGAGCGCCCACGTGTGTAACGTCCACCTTAACGACGACGTGCATGTCTCCTTCCATCCATCGTCGCATCCGTCCATCTCCATTCACCGACTGAAAATACCGTCAGGTCACACTGCAAGTCGGCAACTAATTAAGCAAGCAAGCGAAGAGTTTTAGCACGATCCAACGTACCACTAAACCTACGTGATGTCGAACAACCACGCACATCTCATCAACATGCACGAGACATCGCACAAGCGACGCCACCATCCGTAAGAAAATTAATTTGCTGTGTATATAGCGACGGCACTACGACTCGGATAGCCGGATGGATGGGATATCCGAATCGAAGAAAAGTGGCTAATATATGTATCAGGACCTAATTAATCGCTCGGTAATCGCATTGGTTTAGAGATCGTAATCGATCGCCGTGGGGATCATTGACTTCAATGTCACGTTTAAGTGCGATTTGGAAAGAACCCGTCGATCGATTGGTGACTGTGCCCAAACATGGAGTTAACTATATATACACAAGGTGGATTAAGATTTTGGACCCCTCTCGTGTTAGTGTCGATCCGTCTCGTCGTGGTCTCCATCAGGCAATCAGCGAGGAAAGCCGAGGCTGTGTGGTGCTTCTAGAATTCCTTCTCTTGCGGCACAGCTTGATTAGCGGTGATTAAAACTTGATAACTCACCTTTTCTTATCATATGCTACTCTTTTTCATTTGTAATAGTAACACGCATGGTACTACAACGGTATAGGTCCAATCTACCTACTCAGGATATAGCAGTGGATCTAAGGGGCTTAGTCTCTCTACCTTCATCGAAGCATTGGAGTCCCGCTTAACCTCTTCATATATGTGATATATGTGTGATAAGAAATGATTTAAGGTAAAAGAAGATAACTTCAGCCCTTGCTATGAAATATTTCTAAATTTGTCAATGTACTGTTAACGAAAAAATCAACACGTCGGTCTGAGAGATCTGCTTAGCTCCAGTGCAGGTCCTAGAATCGATGAAGCGCGGGCATGCCAGTCAGTTTGATCATGTCACTGACAAGATATACAAAGCAACCAGAAGTAAATCATATCAGTCAATAGGTCAATAACCAATATAGCCGATCAGCCAATCAGCCGATGACGCGATCCCAGCCGATACTGACGCCAGCCGATGCAGCTAGGGTTTCAATTCATCGGCTGTGTGTTGAACAAATATCTATATAAAGGCGATCGGCTGACAATAACAAGATGACATATAACATTGCATAAACCAATCACATGATAAAATAGATACTGATTTAAAGACTGAAGCACACATCGGCTGAAAGTCCAATTTCATAAAATCCAAATGATCAAATATTCAATGAAGCATCTGCTGCAATCGGCTAGATCCAACTTGTGTACAATCCTTGCAAGCCGCCGCAATATCCAGATAACTTATCGGCTGAAACCCCGATGAAACCCTTAGTGGCAACCAACAAGCAGGCTAGAGATTATGATTCTAATCATGACTTAATAGATCAAACTGGACTGATGCAGCACTAAGTATAAAAAGAAACACAATATCTAGACAATCAAGCATTTGACTGACTTTCAGGGTGATAGATGTCTAAGCTAATTTAATCTAGTAAACAATTTAGCCAATATCAGTAAAAACCCTAAAGCGAAAGACAACCGATAGAACTAAATTGAAATACCATGACTAGATTAACAGATGCATATGATAAATAGGCAGGCAAACATGTTAACCAAACCGAAATAATCCAAGAGGTTGAATATACTGATGCAGCCTTGGACAACGTCGACGTAGCCAATACAATTGCCTGGACCGACGGATATTGGACTTACCCCTTCACCGGAGATCGAGGCCGATGCAGCCCTGCGTCGGGTGCCAAATCCCGTCGGGTGATGAATAAAGTAGAAAAGGTAAAGGGTGACGATGCGCCAAATTGTATTGATCGAGAGATAGATTACATGAACCCCGGGCTTACATATTTGTACCCATTGGCTAACAGAGATCCTAACAGATTATAAACCCAAACTTTTCTAAAGATAAAAGGAAACAAACCGAATCCTTACCGGATACTAACACGCTTTTCTAAAAAAATAGGAAACTAAAAAACTCTTCCTAATTAATAGATACAATTGCCTTTTTTAGACTCTATACTTATATGGCAATCCTCATGAAGCAAATCATCTTGTTCCGACGATGTCTCCAATGTTGTCATATCGAAATCGGCTACATCGGCTTGCCTTGTCCGATTCAGTATCAGTCGATGGACACCTTAGTCGATTCGGGCTTCAGAGCTTACCAAATTCTGACGTTAACATGTACCTACTGTATAAACGATACAGGCAACCTGCCAATAGACCATTTATCCCCGTTCCACCAGATGTCCAATCTTTCATGGTGTTTTGTTATTATTTTATGTAAGGGTGTTCGAGAGAGATTGTTGTGGCTACGATCTACTGCTCGTACTGTAGCTATAGCTCAGTTGCAGCCGGGCTAAACAGCACAACCAAACAAACCCATATGACAAACAATTTTTAATATCGGTTGAAATACCTCTTTAATACCAATTATAGCAACCAATACTAATAAATCAAGAACCGGTACTGAAGATGCATGAGTCAAAAAATATGTGAAATGTGAAAATTGAACTCAAGATCCTTTAATACCTACTAAATCAAAAAATTACGTGGGATGTAAATATCAAACTCAAGATTTCTCGCCCCAACACTTACGCACGTTACCATCCCACCTATTCTACATATCAAATTTAAATAGAGATGTTTTCTTTTTAACTAACTCTGAAAACATCTTTAATACCGATTGATAACGTCAACCCATGCTAAAGAGTACCGATTGATGACAATCGAGACTAAAGATGTTTCTAGATACTTAGGTTTTAGAATCAGGACTAAAGCATATTAGTACCGATTAGTAATAAAGCTAAGATATTTGTATTTCTGATATCATGATGAAAGATCAGTTCTTCAGTAGTGGTTCAGTAGTGGTGCACCGTGGCAGATTTTCTTTTTGATGCTTTAGTTGTTTTATTATCATATTTTTCATGTGTTACTTATACTCCACATGGACAGCTTTATAAAAATAAAACGAAGCATGCATGCGTGATACTTGTCTAAAATTGTATATACATGAAAGAGGAGCCTATCTGTGCATATGCGCCTAGGATTATAAAATACTTCCTACTAGCCGAGAACCCCCGTTTTATCTGTGATTGAAAAAGATGAAAATATTTCTTCTTCTTTTTTACAAAAGGCATGGTAATATATATGGCGGTCGTTTTCCTGGGCCCTAGAGCATGTTCCCCTGTCAAGCACTGACAGAATCCAAAGGGTTCTTAGGCCCTGTTTAGTTATCTATTAAAAATTTTATATCCTATTACATCGAAAATTTAAACACATAAAGTATTAAATATAGACTAAAAAATAACTAATTACACATTATATGTAATTTACGAGACGAATCTTTTAAGCCTAATTAGAGATTTGACTATAAAGTGCTATAGTAAACTTGTGATAATGACGAATTAATTAGACTTAATAAATTCGTCTCGTTGTTCTGAGACGGATTACGTAAGTTTTGTTATTAGTCTATATTTAATATTTTAAATGTGTGTCTAAATATTAATGTGATATTTTTTTACAAAACTTTACACAAACTAAACACAGCCTCAGTTACTTCTGTCTTTGCACTTGTTGTTCCCATCTCCTTTATGTACAGTTTTACTGACAAGATCGACAGAAACGTTGAAGAAGATAAATCAGTTACTTCCATCTAAAGTAGTACTGCCTGTCTCCCAAAGGGCTTTTGTCTATGTAGGACGGAGGTAGTACTACTAGTAGTCATCAATACTATACCAGGCCGACACTTGAACCGGTAAAAACAAAAACCAAAACATTTGAACGGAGGGCGCCATTGACCCGGTTGAGAGATGAAAATTGAACCTTTGGGAGAACTGGACTCCCTCGCAGTCCGCAGCGCTCATCTCTACCAGGCCATCCATCGTGCCCGCACCAAACGGTTTCCAACCTCTGTTTCGGCCACGCAACTCCACAGTCCATCCGCGTGAGGCCCAATGTGAAAACCCCCAACGTCCCACCACGCGACGCCGTTTAGCGCAGGCCTTTCCTTCGCCGATTGATTCGTTCTCGAAGAAACGGGGACGCTCGGGCCTCCTCGTCTCAAACACCACGGAAAAAATAAGTCCACTTGAGCTCCTTCAAGCCTCAAATACACGTCTAATCTAATTTGTATCCCTTAATTGCAATATCAGACATCTTAAACCCTCAACTATTTAAAACAAGTGCAAAATAACTTTATCGATGATTTTGAAAATAATTTTTTTTCTAACATGACTTGTTGACTTAGTCTAAACGTTAAGTCAACATGTGAGGTCCACATGTCATCCTCTCTCATTCCCTTCTTCCTCCTCCCTCTCTATTCCCCTCTCTCCCCTTCCATTCCCCTTCTCCACAGAAGCAAGGTGACGGGAGGACGAGGGGAGTAGGAGTGGCGGTGGTGGCCGGAGGACTAGGAGAACCACCTCCTCATATTACCATGGGTCGCACGCTGGAGAGGTCCTCGATCGGTCGCCGGCAACTAGATCCGGAAGTCACCACCAGAACCCTCGCCCTTCACCCGTCGTCCCCTCCATCATCGCAGCCGCAGGCGACGCCCTCGCCATAAGGCCCTCACCGCCGGACGCGCCGTCGCCAACGGTGGGGCAAGGGCCGAGAAACCCCGCCTTCACTCGTCCCCATTGCCACAGCAGGCCACAAGACACCTCTATTGTTGGGCCCTCACCGTCGTGCCCTCCCCGTCGGACGTCGCCGCCGCCAGCACTAGGGGGAAGGGGCCGAGGTGGGAGAGAGAGGAAAGCCCCACGTCGTGGCTCCCCGTCGATGTCCCAGCAACTTGTCCGTCGGCCACCATGCGTCAAGAAGGAGAAAGTAGCGGGGTTCCCGATGTCGGCGAGTTATGCCGTGCCGCCCCTCGGCGGCATGGCGAATTTCGGCCGAAATTCGCGAAAGCCGCGAAAGCCACGAAAACCGCCGGCAATGAACAGTAAAAAAATTTGAATTTGAACGATTTCGTGCGTACCATGAAAACCGTGCCAAAAACCGCGCAAAACACGCGAAAACCGTGAAAACCGTGGAAACCGTGAGAACCGTAATTTAAATTTGAACCAAATCTTAATCCGCGTCGTGCCGCGGTTTTCGGCAAACATCACGAAATTTATATTTTTTTATATAAAATATTTTTTTGTGTTAAAATTAATTTTTTTTAATTTTTTTTAATTTCCACGAATTTATTTAACGAAACCGCGAGGATGTCGTGCCGCGTCCCCGCGAAACGGGCAAAAGCCGCAAAAACCGGGCCGACTTTCGCGAAATCAGAAACCCTGAAAAGTAGGAGGGAAGAAAGAGAGGAGGGGAGAGAGAGGTTATTAGAGGGAGGAGATGATACATGGGCCCAACTTAATTTTTTAATTTGTTTGATGATTGGGCTCTTATATGAATATCATGACAGCGAAACCGTTTTAATAGTTGGTTATATTTGGTTTTACCAAAATAGATTCGACTTATATTTAAGGATTTAAGGAAGTTTAATTAGTCTTTTTTTCACCACAGAAACAGTAAACACAGATTGGGCCACATTCACTGACCTAGAAAAGTGTGTATGGGCCAGAAATTTTCGCAACCAGGATAGTGACGGAATTTATGCCTGCACTCCATTTAATTGGGCCTAAGTGGATTGCTTTTCATTTCTTTGTTTCTCTCATCCTCCTGGCAATTGGGTCCTTACCAAACTGGCAGGCACGGCCTTAATTTTACGAGGGAAGTGTAGCCAGCACGGTCTTTGCCTTCGCGTAAAGAGAGAAGAGAGATAGGCATGTCACCTTCCCACGAAGGCTTCCGCTGTCAAACTTGCAGATCACACGTGCAGCGCAAGGTAAAGAGCGTCAATGCAACGATCGAGATAGTCTCCAGCTCGCCGGATCCCCGTCAATTTACCTGCTCGTTCCGATTAATATTGGAGCTAGCTGAAGCAGGGGCTAGCTAATGTGCATGCAGTGAACACGACAATTGATACCCAAAAACGTCGAGCGTCTCGGTAATTCAACGACGGTGGTGGATCTGCGATCGGCAAGTGCATAAAAAGGTTTGAAGTACAAATGCCGTGTCAGAAACGGGATTTCTCAACCAAAATGAGGAAGTTGACTGCTGGTAGTTGCATACCACATCTACAGAGACGTGCAACCTATACGGAGGAGCTCTGGGTGCTCTGCGGCAGCTTCATGAATCAATTTCTCTGATGATTGCTATATAAGCTTCATTATCAGTAGCTTCGATTCAACACAATGGATGAGGCAATGACAACTGCTCTCGTCGTCCTTGACTGACAGGAACTGTGACTCAAGATATATAGTTTCAGACAAGTAATGCTGTTTTACATCATTGCACTTCACTTACCATTACAATTGAGATATACACAAGCTAGTTTTTTTTACTGAATGCATATTTAGGAAAACAATGTACTAGTACTACAGGATGAAATCAACAAGGGATCTTGGTTGCGTCATGCCGTCTGCCCACCATAAACCGAAACCCCTCTCCTTGCGTCCCACCTAAACAAAACCAAACACAAGCTAGAGCCTGAGAGCCAAGAGAAGCATTGGCGGGAAGGGGACGGTTAGGCCAACCGTTTTTATCTTCACCACACCACGACCTCCACTCTTGGCGCCAAAGCAAAGCCGTTAGATTGTTGGTCACCATCTCAAACCCAACTCGATCGCCTCCTCCCCTCCCACCCGTTTTATCCCTTGATGCTCAAATCGGCCGCGCCCCAATGACCCTCCCCCTTGACCGGCCATCACAATGCGGCCGCCCTCGTCGTCGGCGACGCCCGGACGGGCCGGGTGTCGGCGTTCACAATGCGCGCGGTGGCGCGCATGTCGAGGGCGCGGTGGTTCATCTTCCTGAGGCGGGTGTACCAGTACCAGAACGGGCCGAGGTCCGACCTGGGCTCCAACCCCTTCAACTCGCCCGGCTGGCTCGCCCTCGAGCTCGGCGTGATCGTCGCGCAGATGGTCGTCACCACCGCCGTCGTCGCCACCTCACCCAAGGAGCGCCCCGCGTGGCCGCTCCGGGTGTGGGTCGCCGCCTACAACGTCGGCAACGTGCTCAGCCTCCCCCTCCTCTACTGGCGCCACCGGCATTCATCCTCCGCCGCCCGCGGCGGCGCGCTCTCCGACGATCCCGAGATGCACGGCGCCAACGACCTTCTAAGGTTCGAGCGAATTAACTTTGCAAACATAAATCGGCATTAGCTAATTAGCTTTCTTTCTTGATGAAAATCAAATTGTGTGTGGGGATGCAGGAACAGGTCGTATCTGATGAACAAGGCACGGGCGTTCCTGGAGCTGTTCTTCGCGATGTGGTTCGTGATGGGCAACGTGTGGGTGTTCGACGCGCGGCTCAGGTCGTTCCACCGCGCGCCGAGGCTGTACGCGCTCTGCATCGGCCTCCTCGCCTGGAACGCCGTCGTCTACTCGCTCCCATTCCTCCTCTTCCTCCTGCTCTGCTGCTTCGTCCCGGCCGTCGGCTACGCGCTCGGGTACAACATGAACTCCGCGTCAGTCGGCCGGGGCGCCTCCGACGAGCAGCTCGCCGCGCTGCCGCAGTGGCGGTTCAAGGAGCCGGCCGACGTGCCGAGAGACCGCGACCACGACGATCAGGTGAGTGCACGTTCTGTTGCCGCGTGCGTTAATCGCGGATTAGCTTGCATGCAAGGAGATGATTAGGCAGTAGCAAAGCAGCGTGCATGCATGTCTGATGTCTCTGAAGGGCGGTAGGGAAGTTTAGCGATGCAGGGATGGGAGTTCAGGAGAAACTCGCCAAACAAATGATTGGTGAATTCGGCTATTGGCCAGAATAGGAATACCCAAAAAGTGATGAAACGTGCGTACCAAACTAGAACAGTCTTCCTTTTTGGACGGATACTAAGATAAGAACTGCTAAAACCTTTTACCTTTCCCAATGATTCGGCACTTAGCCAACATAAACTAGTGCTAACTAGCTATGATATGTGATATTGTCCAGTTTTATGTATCTAAGCCAATTATAGTTTGCTCTCTAGCTTATTATTTCGAGCTCACAGCTTACAGGAATTGTCATTGCTTTTACATATTTACTGGAATTAAATGGCAGGAGTGCTGCATATGCCTGGCGCAGTACAGGGAGAAGGAGGAGGTGAGGCAGCTGCCGTGCACGCACATGTTCCACCTGAAATGCGTGGACAGGTGGCTCAGGATCATCTCCTCTTGCCCTCTCTGCAAGCAAGAGCTCAGCTAGAAAAACAAGCTGATATGAATACGGAGCTACCGATACCGCGCCTTCCGACGCATGAGTCGCACCTCACGGAAGAAGAAAAAAAAAGGAAAAAAACTCTGACACGCCAAACCATGCGTGCACTGACCTAGAGTCCGAGGTTGCGGATGACGCCAACCATGATGAATATTCATGTAATTTCTCTATTTCAAAATGTAATAATTTAGGATAAGTCTAAAACTATAAATTTAAATATGAGCATGCTCATTTGAGATAGAGTATACACTCAGTAAAATAGTTAGGCTTAGATTAAGCTACGTAGACAGGCGGAAAATGTGTAAAAGAGTTTCGGGAAATGTGTAAAAGAGTTTGTGTGTGTGTGTGTGTCTTGTTTGCAGTATTGTTGCATCTCTCGAATGTGGATGATGGAGATGCGCGTGCACATAAGTTTTCTCGGCAGAAACCAAACAAGAACATACCAGAATTTTACTTCGGTTTTGCTATGTCACTTACGGTAGTCTTTTTCTTCTCTAGCTTTCAAATTTTCAACCGTACAATATTGCGCCAAGATTCATGCTACACTAGTGAAGTATAAGTTACATACATTGTAGTTGTGTTTCTTAAAAAAACATTGAGTTATAGTGTAGTTACGATGAGTTACAATAATCATTATAATTTAGATATAAAAAGTTATATATATATATACATATATATATATTATATTAGTATACAAGTTACATTGTAGATGGTAGTTATAGTTACATTTCATTTTAAAAAAACTTGGGGCAGTTTTTTTAAGATATTCTCGTTTTACTTTGCTCTTGTGCTGCAACAAATGCCAACCCAAAGGAATAAGTCTATTTTTTCTCCCTCAACTCTTGCTTCTGGTTGAATCACATCGCTCAACCAAAAAACCAAGTATAACACCTCCTTCAACTTTGAAAACCAGTGCAAATCGCCTTCCTCGGTGGTTTGGCAGGTTGTTTCGTCCGACGTGTCCCTGTTGACTGGTTGAGTTACTTGGTGGAACCCACACGTAAGTGTCTAGTAAGTAGTTGACCTCACCAGTGTTGAGTCAGCCTAGCCGGTGAAAATAATGTTGTGCGGCTAGCACTTCTCTCTCTATCCCCATCCCCCTCTTTGGCCAAAACCCTAGACTGAGGCGCGTGACGTGGAGGGAGACTCAGGGTGTGGTAGGGGCTACAGAGTGCGACGCGGCTGGGTGGTGCTAAAGTGCGGCACGAGTGTCCGCCTAGACTGCGGAAGCTGGATGAGCGAGTTGAATCGATGGAGGTTCGTCCTCTTATCCTTGTCCCAATGCTTCCTTTGTCGATTTGTTTGGATTTTATAATACCAATGAGTTTGTTTATGCTCTTGGGTTCGGTGTGCTTGAATAGTTTTTTAGGTAGGCTAGAAGTGATGCTAGCTCAAGTTGGTAGTATTCTTCTAAGTAAATCATGAATAGTTTGTTGGGATCTGGATTTCTCATAGTTGATTTAGGTGCAAAGTTTTAATTTATTGTGATTTGTGGGTAGTACAACACACCCGCAATCATGGACATCCTTGGCACTCTAGCAGTAAGGTTTCATTTCAAAGACGAATTTGTTAGGTCAAGGAGGCAGTACAACTATTGTGGTGGAAGGGAGGCGATGTCTTACATCAGTCAACAATATTACATCAGTCTGCAATGTGAAAGCAACCCCTAGCCCGCTACTTCTTTCTCCATGGAGTCTGCAAAGCTTTGATGCAATGACAACTCAAGCTATCTAATATTAGAACATTGCATGTGATGTAATGACTTCTGTGTCTGATTGCTTTGATGTATGATGTTATTGTAGTGGACAAATTATTATGTGTAGGCCTATATTGCCACACACTATGGCCATTTTGCTACAAAGTATGTTATGTGAACCCAATTATATGACTTATTGTGTTAACTTAATGCAATATATGAGAACTATTACGTGTGTTATGTGAACCCAATTATATGCCTTATTGTGCTATGTCAATGCAATATTATGTGAACTATTTTGTGTGTTTAGATAACCCAAATATAGTTCCTAAGTTAATTCCTGTCAAACTCTCACATTAAGCCTTCAACATAACATGCTTCAACTTGCTATGTCACACATGCTATCATGCACAAAATTTAATAGGAATATTTTGCAACACAAAGTTAGGGTTAAGGCACATTTCATTTATTAATACATGATGCATTTCATAACACCACAATACACATCTTGTCGCAAATACTTCAGCCTATATTTCTCATTGTTAACACTAGCACAAACAGAAAAAAAATACACAAGCCATAACAACAACCAACAGAAAACATCTCTTCTTCTCTAGCTTACTAGCTATGTCCTTCAGTATAGCAATTATTTCAGCATTCTCATAGGACACATTTCTTGCTACCTCCAACTCTTGCCTAGCAGCATCAAGCTTTCTCTTCTTGTGAGCCTTCGACCTTTCTTCTTGGACAGCCAAAACAAGTTCTTTCTTCTCCCTCCTCCTGACCAAACTGAATCTCTCAAATCATTCAACAGATCTCGCATATAGGTGGTTGTCAGCCCATTATACCAAGCAAAAGAATTGCATCCACCAGGGTTACCGATACCGCGAAAGCCGGCCGCTTTCGCGGTTTTCGTGGTTTCGCGGGCTGCGCACGACATCCCGAGGTTTTCATTAAAAATTTCGTGGAAATTCAAAAATTTGAAAAAATCATTGTAACACAAAAAATATATATTTTTATAAAAATATAAATTTCGCAATGTTTGCGCGAAAACCGCGGTATATGGCGCGGTTTCGCGAAATCCGCGACACAACGCGGATTTCGATTTGGTTCAAATTTAAATTACGGTTTCCACGGTTTTTCGCGGTTTTCGCGGTTTTTCGCGTACGCACGAAATCGTTTAAATTCAAATTTTTACTGTTCATTGCCGCCGGCTTTCGCGACTTCGGCGAAATTCGCCGTGCCGCCGAGGACGGCACGGCATATGCCGCCGGCATTGCAAACCCCGGCATCCACAAACTTACAATCCCCAAACCATATACTTCAGTCCCCAATCCAAAATATATTCACTGAATCTAACCAAACAAGCAACTTACCTGGGCATTGTGACATTTGAAGTCCCGACGGCCTGGGTTGTCCATGCTCCACGAGATCCACCATGCAGCCTTGCCGCGCGCACTTGCACATCGTGGCACGTCTCATAATCAAATGGTCCAGCCCTATACAGAATGGGAGAGGAGGATGGACGTTGGGAATATGCCGACGACCTGTCGCTCCGCGAACTAGCAATCGCTGAGCCACCTCTACTCGTGTTGTAGTTGTTCCTGCCTTCACCGTCTCCTTAGCTTGCGCCTTCATCATCGCTGTTGTGTCGGGAGCTAAGGTTTCATGGTGTAGTTGAGGATTTGGCCCGCCAAGAAATTGTGAGCATTTAACTCCAACCGTCCTGTTGAGTCAGGTAGTCAATAATGGGTCAAAGCTGTCACGTCGAATGAAAACGTCTATCAAACCACAAAAGGAAACAATTTCACTGGTTTTTAAAGTCGAAGAAGATGTTATATCTGGTTTTTCGGTTGAGTATGTGATTTAACTAGGAGCAAAAGTTAAGAGAGGCAAAGACTTATTCCCAACCCAAAGTATCACTACTGGAGAAAGCCACACTAGTCTCGGTTCGTAACCTTTAGTAGTCCCGGTTGTTAAACCGGGACTACGAATCCGGGACTAGAGATGGATGATCTATAGTCCCGGTTAAATAACCGGGACTAGAGATGCATCTTTAGTCCCGGTTGGTGGCTTCAACCGGGACTAAAGATTTTTTTTATTTTTTTAATTTCTCCTCCTGTTGTTAGCTTGCTGCCTGTTTATACACACATATATATATACATATATAGATTTGCATATATATGTATAAATACATAACACACACATGTATAACACACATAACATACATATATATGCAAACAACATCGAAATCGAATACAATAAAATGCAACAACAAAATTTAAACATGTACACAACAAATTGTCCATAAATTTGTTCACACATATATACAACAAAATCCAGTATATACAATAAAATACAACAACATCAATTTTTCGCTCGGCTCGCCGTTGCCGCCGGCTCCCGCTCCCGCTCGCCGCTGGTGAGAAGATGGCGCCCCGCTGCCACCCCCTCCTCCCCTGCCGTCACCATTTCCTCCCCTCTCCTTGCTTGCCGAGGGGAAAGGGAGAGGGAGAGGGAGAGGGAGAGGGAGAGGGAGAGAGCTAGGGAGAGGGAGAGAGATCTGAAAAATGTGCTAAGTGTTGGATTGGTGGAGAAGACGATGCAAGCCGAGGATATATATAGTCAATTCATCTTTAGTCCCGGTTGGTGTCACCAACCGGACTAAAGATAATTTCCGCTATTTCAATTCATCTTTAGTCCGGTTGGTGGCACCAACCGGACTAAAGTTAATTTCTCGCTATTTTTAATTCATCTTTAGTCCCGTTTGGTGCCACCAACCGGACTAAAGATAATTTCCCGTAATTTTCCAAATTTATTTGGTCCTAGATATGGTTAACAATTAAATAATCCATTAAATAGGACCAAATTAAATTCATTAAATATAGGTTTTAAAAATAATATTAAAATTAAATCAAATATAGATAATCCTAGATATTAATGTGCTCCTCTAGATATTGTTCCTCTTTTGCCCCTCGGTTTTCTTAATTTTCATCTCATTGAGCAAGACAGAAAATTTTCATTTTTTATTTTTATTTTTTTATTTTTTATGGACTTAGAAGCATACGAGAGGTAACCACATAAAATTTGAGCTTAAACAAGAAAAAGACGTGGCTCGTGGAAAATTCGGAAGACACGCTCAAAATCGGAAAAAAGCTTCCGAGCTCGAAAAGGCACTCTTCGAGGCTTTTTGGGCAAAATAAAATCGCCGAACACGGAAAAGCAGCGAACGAACGCATCCAAAATTTTTTTCTCATCGATTTTCACATATGGAACGTCTCGATCGGAGTCCATATGCGAAAGTTATGGTCGTTTTAAAAACCGACTCGAGTTACGGGACGAGACGGAAACAATACGCGTAAAACTTGTTAAACGCGCATAAACTAGACGTGACGATCATGGTTTAAATGTTCTTATCAATATTGTACATCCCTCCGATTCGTATATTATCACCAAAATAATTTTATAAAAGATTTTATATATTGAGAATCATTAGTTAATAACAAAATGATTTTATTAGGTTCGTTAAAAAATAAGCACATTCACTTTTGTCCCGATTGGTGTTACCAACCGGACTAAAGATGGTGTCAGACGGTCGAACCTCGCCGGAGCGTCGGACATCTTTAGTCCGTTGATAGCATCAACCGGAACTAAAGATAGCATCTTTAGTCCGGTTGGTGTTACCAAGGACTAAAGGTGTCCGACGCTATGACAGGCTCTGACAACATTTGAACCGGGACTAGAGGTGATCTTTAGTACCGGTTCGTGACAACATTTGAACCGTAGACTTTTTAAATCGGGACTAGAAATTATCTCTAGTCCTGAGTGCAACTCAAACCGAAACTATTATGATTTTTGTCATTTAAAACAATGATGATTTTTCTACGGCGCGAACGAGACTACTATGGTACTGTAGTCTACGCTTGACCCGGAGGGGCCAACATTTTCGGCCCTATCTATTGACTGAGTGCCCAGGCCATAATTATCAACCAGCCCACTTCGTCGCTACGACCTGCGGGATCCGGCGGCTACGAGAGACCGTTCTACGACCGGCCGGTGAAATCGAGACTCCGACCCCGCAGCCGATCGATCGACGTGACGTTTTTTCCACGGACCGCAACGCGAATACGCGATCACGCGAAGCCCCAAGCCAAAACACACCCACACGCTCTACACATGCGTCTCGCGCGTGAAATTAACGGACGTACTACGTACTAGACTACGAGTCTACGACCGGAGCTGCGGGTGCCAGCTGCCCGTGCCCCAATCAATCCCGTTGGTCACGTACGTCCCTGGTCTGGTCAAGCCACTTAGCCACGTGATAGTTGAGCACCTGAGCACAAGCCGCCGGCCTGACGGACGGCGATCGGTGCCTGCGTGCATACGGGCAACAACTTTGGTCACTGGTGACTCCGTGACGGCACGCGGGCGCGCAGCGAGGGGAATCCGAGGAAGAGTTCGCCGGTCGGGAGAGCGACGGGGAGGGAGGATGGACCAAGTAGCGTGCAGCCATGCAATTCGATCGTATCGCCTATCGGGGTGGGCCGCGCCCACGGTGGGGATCTACTGTGCTGGCATGATTGGGGGGATACACGTGGTCGGAGGTTGCGGCGCCGGTTCACTACCACTACACAGTACCCACTGCCCAACTTACTCTACTCCTACTGTACCTGAGAGTTTTCTTTTGGCATAGCCCGGTGCTTCCTTTCTTCCGTCACATGACATAACTCACATACGCTCACACAAGTTCGCATACTTGCACAGTCGCACTCAACATCTTCGGACGGTTGAATCAGAAAAAATACTGTGTACGTGTAACATCATTAACTAGTCCCATATTATCATAAATAAAGTAAATAAATTTTAGCACGGAGGCTTAATTTTACAGCTAATTATTTTTTAAATCTGGTACATGTTAAGAGTTTGTTCACTTTGTTACTATTTTCAACCAAATTTTGATAATTAGCAATCTAAACATATATAAAATCACATGCCATATCATACCATCTCAAATTTTGATAATTTATTACGATGTTCCAAGGGAGTTGTACAACGAACCTTTTTTGGGGTTGCCCACGACAACAAAAATCCTTAGCTCGTGCATATCGCGAATCAATTAGTGTCAGTTTGTCGTTCCTACCTGCCAACTACTGCACTATAACTGATCTGCGAGATTCTCCATCGCTGCCATCGTGCCCAGTGGAGTGGTGTACATGCTGGTGGCGGCATGGGAAAAAATGTTTAGAAACCTTTCTTTGCAACCACGGACCGGCGTTAGTGCAATGGAGTAATCATATAGGCCCTATCGTTTGCATTACAGGAAATCAGCCGTCGCCAAAAATAAAGTTTAAATTTTAATATTGAAGTTTTTTTACGTTGCTTTTTTAAAAATCACTAAAAACTATATAAAAATTTTACTCATAAGTTCATAAGTTATTACTATTTTAACATGATGTAGTATTCACGTATGTCCAATTAAGAGGGCGTATAAAGATCTCTCTTTTTGAAAGACTGAATCTAAAAAAATAATACCAAGATTACTATACATATTTATAATATTTTATTTATAACAATATAATTAATATAGGCTAAAACAAATAAATATTAATGTGACCCAAGTAAAGTAACTAGAAACGCCCCGAAAAATACTAGTACTCATTTATAAAGATCTTCTTCGAAAAGAGCATATACTTCTATATTTTCATCGATTTGGTTCTCTTACATAATCTTTTGTGAGCAACATAATACTTATATTTTTATCGATTTGGTTCTCTTACACGATCTTTTGTGAGCAACATAATACTTCAAATTCTCATTTATGCCGTTAAAATTCATATTGGAGCCTTTTTTTTTACGTTCGTATGTGGAGGACAAACAAATTGTAAGAGTGCGAACGGCTGCGAGCAGATAGAAACGATGGAGCTTAAAGAAAAAAATGACATTTAGAAATGTCATGTTTAATTATTATTGATGTTGTTTTAAATTTGACTACCAGGAGCATTGCAGTCATCGGCATAATATGTGAAAAAAAAATCTACAATAGTATCTGTATTACTAGTTGCAACTATATATTTTCTTACAAAATACATGGGAACGATGGACTTTGTTAATTAACAAAAATATTTAAAATCATCCTTTGCATATTGTGGTACTCTTTGCATGAACCATGACGATAATTTGTCATGTATAATTTGATATGAGTGTCATAAGTTATCTAAGTAATGCTCTGTCCGAATGTTAAGTAACATGACATCGGTAGAGTTTACTAATAGTACTTCTAAACGTACTGGAAATTTAATGAGTTGCCCATGCATTGGCAGCTAAAACAATAACAATAAATGTTTGTATCTAAACCAGATATGCAAATTAAAAAAGAATGAATTTGCGGAGTACTATCCAAATCAGTAACCAAGACCGCACTGTCACCCTCCAATCCTTTTTTTTTCATTTATCCGTATCTTCTCCCCAATTATTCTACACGTTTCTTTCAAAATCCCCCCAAACTTCGGCAAATTCACGGTGTTTTGTGGAAAGGGGGGAACGCTAGTTCCGCTAACCAGCCAAGCAAGCAAACGTGTGCCTCTCACGGCGCCCATCTCCCGTCCTTAATAAATAAACGCGTGCGCCGAAGCTGCTTCTCCCCACAAAATTTCCTGTGTCCTCCTCCTCCTCATCCCCCATCTCCTCTCCAATACTCGCCACTAATTTCGTCTCTCTCCCCGCCCTCGCATCGCACGCGAGGCAGACGAGGGATAGCGCGCAATGGCGGCGGCGGCGGCGGTGGTGGCGAACGGCGCGAGCGGCGACTCCTCCAAGGCCGCGTTCGCGGAGATATACAGCAGGCTCAAGGAGGAGATGCTCGAGGACCCGGCCTTCGAGTTCACCGACGAGTCGCTCCAGTGGATCGACCACGTAATGCTCTGTCCCCGTCTCGATCGTTTATGCTGGGGGGATACGGATGTTGGTTTTGATCTGGTTTAGTGGGTGGGGTGGATGCCTACGTGCTCGCGTGGCGCATCAAGGCTTTGGAATTTCGCCGGGTTTTCTGGGCTTACGAGTGGAGGACCAGTCGCGTGGCTGGTGGATTCGCTCGGTTATTGATATATGTGTTCCTGATGGTAGAATGTTAGCAGCATGCAGCAAGGACTAGGGGGTAAGGAAGTAAGTTTACGTCTCACTTACAGATCGATATGGTGCGTTCAATTGCTAGTGAGTCTGAACTCTGAGCAACAGAGCGAGTAGTATCTCTCTTACTCTCGTAATAAGAGCAACCGGGCTTGAGTCTTTCTTGAGGCCGGCGCGACATCTTTCATGTCGTTGTAATTAAAACTTTTACTCCTCTCTAATCTTAATGAAATTGGCCGGCCAATCTTTGGCCGTCCCGGCAAAAAAAGAGTAGGTGAACAAGGAAGGCAGGCTTTTTCTAGGCTAACACAGTGATTGATCAACTTGTTAGGAAACGATGAACATGAGTGTTTTTTTTTACCTGAAGTCGCTGGTGAAGCAGATCATATAAAGCCACTTTATGAACTTTAAGCATACGGATTTCATTTCTATTGTACAATAGATCCCTTAAAAAATTGGTAAAGCTAGCCTTTTGGACATCGTGTTCTTTTTTATTTGTGTGTGTTGGAGGAAGGGGCGCACAAATTCTTGTTGAATATTTTGATCTTTGCCTAAGTATAACTTTTGAATATTTAGATCGGTTATGTCAAAAAAATTATTTATGTCAAAAAATATATATTTAGATCGGTAAGGTGAAACTGCTGTGGGTTTCCTTGACATAAAAGATGAACTCACCATATGTTGAGTCGTTGACTCTTATGTGTATATCTATATTGCAATAAGAACGATCTATCAAAGCTGCATCTCCTTATCTGTGGAAAGTTAAAAAAAGGCTACTTGTTTTTACTACTTTCCATGTCAATATTTCAGATCCCGTTGGTTAGACAGTATAAATATGACAGATGTTCCTTAAAAAATAAAATATATTACAGATGAAAAAATGGGGAGCACCATACATTGTTCAGGTGTATGCTAAAAGTTTTACTACCTTTTACTGTCAAGGACACAACAGTTGTAGTTACGCGTAAATGATTGGTTGCTGATGGTTTGTTTCTGTTGTTTGATTTTTATCCTCTCTATCTATTTCCATTTTCATTTACCATTGTTGTTTTTTGTGTATTGATTTCAGAATCATATCCACAGAAATTGGACATACAGTATATTTGAGTATGTCTTTGTTCAATTTGTGCTATTAACATGAAGTAATACTAAAGTAATTGACATTTTTTTTTCATCCGGAGCAGATGCTGGATTACAATGTGCTTGGAGGAAAGTGCAACCGTGGGATCTCTGTTATTGATAGCTACAAGATGTTGAAGGGTACTGATGTTCTGAGTAAGGAGGAGACATTTCTTGCCTGCACTCTTGGTTGGTGCATTGAATGGGTAATGTTTTCTCCAAATGCTATCTTGTATAGGATGTTTGTTAGCCAAGTGAAGTTATATGCTAAGTGTGACACCACTGATGGTTCTGCATAATTACGCAGCTTCAAGCTTATTTTCTTGTGCTTGATGATATTATGGACAACTCTCAAACACGACGTGGCCAGCCTTGCTGGTTTAGGGTGCCTCAGGTCAGTAGCAGAACAATTATCCTTTGTACCCATCAATTTGTTTATATGTATGTATTTTTTATGATTGTATGAAGTTATATTCCAGAATTGCACAGGTATTGAAAAAAAAAGGTTCATGCATTAAGTAACTGATTCATGGTCCCCTTTTTTAATCCTTGTAAGGAGTGTGATCAGATTAGCACAATGTTGAATTGCTATCTGTTACCTTTAAAACCGAATTTGTGTATTTCATCGTTTTACTATAGGTTGGACTCATTGCTGTAAACGATGGTATTATCCTTCGGAACCATATTTCACGAATTCTTCAACGCCACTTCAAAGGAAAGCCGTATTATGTTGATCTCATTGATTTGTTCAATGAGGTAAGTCGTATCTTCTGACATGCACATATGGTTGGGAAATATTTACTGTACGCTTCTCCCTGATGCCCAGTTGTGTGTTTTTTCTTTTGTTAGGTTGAGTTTAAGACTGCTTCAGGTCAGTTATTGGATCTTATTACTACTCATGAGGGAGAAAAGGATCTCACAAAGTATAACTTGACAGTGTAAGTTCATTTTGCATTTGCTTGTACATGTTTGTTTCTTACTTTTTTTGCATGATTCCCTGTCCATTTTGACCTCAATTTTTGTTTCTAAAAATAAGATTTAAACAAAACAAAGGAATGGAAAAAATAACAGATAGTTCCTCTTCTGCGTTCCATGTGTAGTTTCCATAATGAGCTGTATTTGCACTATATTTTATTTTAGCAGTTCAGAATTGCGTTATGATCTTCATTTAATTGTGTTTTTTAACTGACATTTTGTGCAGTCACCGCCGCATTGTTCAGTACAAGACAGCTTACTATTCATTCTATCTTCCGGTAGGATTTACCATTCTCCTAGGGATTTTTCCATCTTTAAACTCACTTCGGTAATTTGTGAATAGTTGTCATCACTAGTGATAACATTTTTCTTTATCCAAGGTTGCATGTGCTTTGCTGCTATCTGGTGAGAATTTGGATAACTTTGGTGATGTTAAGAATATTCTTGTGGAAATGGGGACATACTTCCAAGTTCAGGTACTTTTTCACCTTGTTGGTTGTGAATTTATATATTACTGGACTGCCGCATTAATACGGTTTTTTCCCAGGATGATTATCTAGATTGTTATGGGGATCCTGAGTTTATTGGCAAGGTTAGTGTGCCTTTTGTGGTTGAACTAATTCCAATGAGTATGGCTACTGCCAATCGGTCCATTGCTGTCCAGGCTTATTTTATCTGTAGCTTATGATCTGATCAGTATAAATCTTAATGCAGATTGGAACGGACATTGAAGACTACAAGTGCTCCTGGTTGGTTGTGCAAGCTCTTGAGCGTGCTGACGAGAACCAAAAGCACATTCTATTTGTAAGTATTATTAACTTTGTAGTTTTTATCAACCCATGGGCACCATCTGAATCCTTCATGTCTAATTGACAGGAAAATTATGGGAAGCCAGATCCTGAATGTGTTGCAAAAGTGAAGGATTTGTATAAAGAACTTAATCTGGAGGTTTGTCTTAACCGTTATCTGTGTTTATCTTTAGTGTATCATCATCATCTTAGTAAGTGGAAGCATATGTAGATATCATACGCAGGTATGAAAAAGAATAATTACCATCCTGACTTGATGAATAACAAAGCTTAGAACTCAATTGTTTTTTTAAGAATAAGAAGGAACTCATTTGTTGAAGATGCTTGAAACTCAGAATTTCTCATCTATCTATTGCAAGACCTGAGGCACTGCTTTTATCTGTTATACTGCAGGCCGTATTTCATGAATACGAGAGGGAGAGTTACAATAAGCTGATTGCCGACATCGAAGCACATCCAAACAAAGCAGTTCAGAATGTGTTGAAATCCTTCCTGCACAAGATCTACAAGAGGCAGAAGTAGAGCTAGTTCGTGGAGAGGCTGTATTATGGACAAATGACTTGTTCTCTGATGTTGTGTGTATTATGGTTATGTTCGTACCGTGTAGTACAGCATGCTACTCCGTAAAATAATGAAGCATGGTGCTATTTATGCGTAGGTCAACCGCCTATGTTATTAATTGCAGTTTTTATTTGGCTTTTTGCTAGCTTCATTTTTACCAATTCTTGCCAATTTCATGCTTATCTGCATTCGAAGACTCAAATGGCAGGGTCGCATTTCAACGTAAAGCCCTGTTTGAGCATGCGAATCTTCAAGGATTATCGTAAAAAGAAGCATCCCCTCACATAAGGTCTGGAGTATTCTCAATGGTTCTGTATATGAGGGGCTGTTTCGACGGGTTTGAGTATTAAATATAAGGGGCTGTTTCGACGTGTTGATATATTAAATATAGATTATTTATAAAACTTAATTCATAAGACAATCTAATGAGTCTCATAATTTAACAATATGATGCTATAGTAAATATTTATTAATTAATAATTAGATTTAGATTTGTTTCATGAATTACCCTTTGATTTTATAATTATTTTTATAATTAATTTATGTTTGATTTTTAAATTGATGTCAAACATTCGATGTCCTTTTCGTCCTGCATCCAAACACCCTCTTAAATCGATTGGGCAAAAACTCTGTACAGCAGTTGTGGAGTCTTTCGACTCTTGCGCGTTCCATTGTTTGCCACTTTGCCCCCTACAGCTCATAACTCGCTGCTGAACTTTAAGTTTTAAAACTTTATTTAGAGTTGATTTGGTTTTCTTATCACGATTAGCGTTGGTTTTTAAATGGCTAAAAATACAAAAATTTTAATCATAAATTACCTTTTTGTTGCTGATAAGCATACCAACTAATAATCAACATTAGCCTAACTGGTGGCACCCGAGAGATGAAGTACATGTAGGCATCTAGTTATAAATTTTTGAGCAAGGCAAACATCCTAAAAATGAAAAAAAAACAAGACAAACATGAACATATCATGTTGCCTTGCAGCAACTCACATACACATAACCAAGACAAACACGAAATATGATGCACTTACTCCGAAAAAACATCTTCAAAAAGGTTCCGCGCGGTCATAAAAAACAAGGGTGGGTTTTCATTTGAAACATATGACGACATCTTTGACAAGGATACAACAAGAGCCGATGTTTGCCGAATCTAGATGAACTAGATCAGGGTTTTCGCCCTACCATCATCCTTGCTTGTACTCCATGTCACCATCTAGCTAAAGCGAACACACCAGGGGGCAACAGTTGCCCCTGATGACTACTGTCCACCAAAAACATCCGAAGGATCCGCTCATGACTGGTCGTAGGTGCTAAACCAATTTCAGCAGTCGCGGACCAATCTTCTGATCGGAGGTCAATACCACGTAGCATCCCCGTCTGATCGCCGACGGCAAGGACCAAGCAGTATCAAAGTGCAGCAACCAGGACAAAGCTTTGGCCTCCTCCATTTGCCTCCATCGGGCGAATGGAAGAAACATTTTCTATTTGAAACGTTGAAAAAGGAAGCATAAACAATCGCTCGGCTTCAAACGAAGCCAATCCTCCTCCACCTATAAATGGCCAGATAGGCCGTGTACTGTTCATGTCACGGACAAGGCACGACACAGATACAAATGGGGTCGGACCTGCACGGCACGATTAGGCGTGTCGTGCTTAGGCTGTCGGCCGAGCCCGTGGGTCGACACGGCACGACACGGTTATTGGGCACGGCCCGGCCCACAGGGAGGAGAGCTAGCCATCACAGGGTTAGGGTTTGGCGGACGACGTCGGCGCGGAGGGCCAACGCGTCGGCATGGCTGGAGTCGGCGCGAAGCCTGGAGGGCGGACATTGGACGACGTCGGCGCGGCGGGCAGACGGCGCGGAGGACGGACGACGGTGACACGGACGGCGTCGACGCGGTTAGGGGTCGAGTGGCACGGTCGACCGGCATGCGAGCGTGGGCGGCCGACGGCGGGATAGGAGGAGAGGATGGGTAGATATGAAGGGAGTTAGGGTTAGGATGGAGATCAATCAAGAAATATGTCATTTTACCAAAATACCCTTAGTGTATGTAGCACAGTTGCAAAAAGTACTTGTATAAAATGATAATTTCGTGTTACCAGACCAAATGGACCGACCTCAGCCCATGGGCCGTTGGCGTGCCGTGCCGACACGAGCATGGCCCGATCACCCGTAGGCCGTGCTTGGGTCAGGAGCACGGCACGATCCATCACAGTAGTCGTGCTTAACGGACCATGCCATAGCCGTGTCCGGGCTGGGGCGTGTCGTGCGACCCATTTGGCCCTGTATACCTCCAACGGCTATGGCAAGCATGATCCGATTGAGTCGATTTTGCTCCATCGACGTGTAATCATAAATTGACTCAATAATATTACACACATATCCAAATCGCAAAACAATATCACGAGAATGACACGTGGATAATCTTTCCAGCTCGAGTACCTTAAAACACGATCTGATCGAATCGATTTTGCTCTATCTACGTGTAATCATAAATTGACTCAATAATATTACAAACATATTCAAATCGCAAAACAATATCATGAGAATGACACGTGGATAATCTTTCCAGCTCAAGTACCTTAAAACTTGTACTATTTTTCAACCCACATAATCTTTTTAGCTTAATTACCTAACAACTGTAGCCCGTCGGATAGGGTGTGAATGTACGCGCGTATCTATCCTGTAATAAAAAATTTCCAATATTTTTTTACCTTGTGTATTTGAGCTGCCAGTTTTGTCTTGGTTTCTGGTTTCTCCACAATGATTCTTATGTTTCATTATTTCTATAATTGGCTTGATCCTTGTAACATGCTCTTCTTTTCATTGCCACCTGGGTGTGTTTGAGAGGGAGGAAGGAAGAAGATTAATAAGGTAAAAGAACAAGTTGAGCCATTAACATATAAATTAATTAAATACTAATTATTTAAAACTTAAAAATAGATTAATATAATTTTTAATTTTTTTCAAAAAGCATAGCGTTTAGTTTGAAAATGTGCGAGGGAAAACGAGGTTAGACTTGTTCATCTCCAACATACCCATGTCAAGCTGGGATTTGGACTTATTGTCCCATTGACTACCCAAAAATTCGTAGGATATAATTGGAAAGGATGTGTTTGGTTTGGTGCCAAAATAGCGTGAATATGAGATTAATAGATGTGTTTCTTATCGATTTTTTGGTAGAAAATATTTTCGTTGAGTTTGGTTTGCTTGGTGGGATAGCAAATCAAACTAACAAATGTTGGATAAAAATAACTTATATTGTTTCATTACTGGTACACAGAAAATAAACCCTCACAAATTCAAAAGAACCCATAGAAACCTAACGATTTTTCATCCAAATTTTTTATACTTTGTCCAATCCAATTTGTTTGATCGCTGCAATTCGATATTCTCAGTTTCTGACAATCGAGGCCGAGACCCCAGAGAGACAGACCTGGGACCCACCGCACAGTGGGACAGGAGAAAACCTCCCCGGATCCTGCCCCTCCTCACCGTCTCCACTCCCGATCTCCCCGCTCCCCGCCTCCCGTCTCCGATCCACCCAAACACGACGCCGCGCTTCGCGAGCACGGCACCGCGGCGCGGCGGCTCGGCAGGCGAGAAGCCGAGGAGGATCCCGCGCCCGCATCACCGCCGAATGGCCGCCGGCTCGCCGCCGGTAGGGTGATAGGCTGGTAGATCCAGATCCGGCGGGGCGAGATCATCCCCCACCCCCCACTCCCGCGCCGATGGCGGGCGCGGTGTCGGCGCTGTTCCTGCTGGACATCAAGGGCCGCGTCCTCGTCTGGCGCGACTACCGCGGGGACGTCTCCGCCCTCCAGGCTGAGCGCTTCTTCACCAAGCTCCTCGACAAGGAGGTAAACGCTCGCGGATTCGTCGCGCGCACCCCGCCTCTCTCCCCCCTGCTTGTAGGATCTATGTGGCTCGCCGGCGGCGTTGGCGCTAAGCTGATGTGAACGAACAGGGCGACTCGGAGGCGCACTCGCCGGTGGTGTATGACGATGCCGGGGTCACCTACATGTTCATCCAGCACAACAACGTGTTCCTACTAACCGCCTCCCGCCAGAACTGCAACGCCGCCAGCATCCTCCTATTCCTCCATCGCGTCGTTGATGTATGTACACGCCCCCTGGTTCCTGGGACGCAGATGACATTTTCAACGTCTGGTTTGTTCATGGAGTTGGTTAATGCATGAGTGCAGGTGTTCAAGCACTATTTCGAAGAGTTGGAGGAAGAGTCACTGAGGGATAACTTTGTCGTTGTGGTAAGTAATGTACAAGCAGCCAAGCACCAATCTGGTTTGCTGCACAATCTACTGTATTTCACACAAGACAGTGTTTGATTTGTGCCTGCAGTATGAATTGCTTGATGAAATGATGGATTTTGGGTACCCACAATACACGGAGGCGAAAATCTTAAGTGAATTCATTAAGACAGATGCGTACAGGATGGAGGTATCGCAGAGGCCACCTATGGCAGTGACAAATGCCGTGTCATGGCGGAGTGAGGGTATTCGGTACAAGAAGAATGAAGTAAGATACAGGCTCACTCTGTTATTTTGGGTAGTTTTGTGATGGTGCTTACCAAGTTATCTAACCAATGTGTTCCAGGTGTTCTTGGATGTTGTGGAGAGTGTTAACATTCTTGTTAACAGCAATGGGCAGATTGTGAGATCAGATGTTGTTGGGGCACTGAAGATGCGGACATATTTGAGGTGAGCCTACAATGTTATTGTGGAACTAGTAGTGTGATAATCTGGAAAGTGCTAGTCTGTAATTCAATAGGTATCACATTTATATGAGTGAACATTCAAGGCATCTTCCATGGGATCTCACCAATAAATGAAGTATCCAACCTAGTTCCATGCCCATTTAGAAGACCATTTATCAGAAAAGTGAACTGTTTAAGTGAAGTTTTTACTATTTTTATTTGTGAAGTAAACACGTCATCTTACTTGCTAGTTCATATGCTCATTTTTCCTGTAATCATGCATTTTTAATATGTATTTGTATTCTAATTGTTCCATTCTTATGTGTGTCAAACTAAGTATTATACAAGTACTTCACTTCCGAAATTTCATGATTTTATCATGTAGGCATAGTGTTTCATTGGCCTTTTGGCTTTGAAAGTTTTCAGGAAGTCATATTCTAGAAACCTCTTCGTCTCGAACTGATTACAGTGTATAGATTCTTTTGTTGTGCAATTAGATCTGTCATATGTCTTGGACAAGTAAATCAAACCATGCTGAATGTCTTTTGAGCTAGATCAACATGCAATATTATCTGAAGACTTTGGAATTGGTTTGAACGTCAACTATTGTATATGATTTTGATTTGCCAAGGTTATCGTGTACTTTTATAAAGAACTGCTATTGCCACACATTAAATCATCAAGGAATTTGATCAAGGTAGAAATTCACTCTGTAAACCCTACTTGTGAGATGTGCCACACCATTGTTTCTAACTTTTAAAATGTCTATGCATCTTTTATATCCCATATTCAGAAAGAATGGTGGTTGCTCATATGATCATAAAGTGACTTACGGCTGAAAGATGGACATACAATTTGTGACCTGGGAACATCGATGCTGCATCATATTCTGATCTGTATCGTCAATTTCAAGTGTTTGGTGTTGGCCATGCTCCCATCGCAAAATGTTAGCTATAGCTCTAAATGTCAATTGTTGCTTAGGAGCCTACAAATTCAGATTATTAGGATATAAGCAACTAGAGTGCTTTACAGATTATCAGAATTTGGGAGTATTCTGTTTAATTTGTTTCAAATGTCTACCTTTTAGCAGACATTCTGAACTAATTGTTTGATGATGCTGTTGAGCCACACTCCCCATCAAACTATGTTTTCCATCAATGTTTCAAAGTTCAAATTATTTGTGTTATGCTGTTGCCCCAACCATCTATGTTTTCCTGCACATCTCTGACCCCACTAATACTGATATATTGTGAATCAGTGGAATGCCTGAGTGCAAACTCGGGTTGAATGATAGGGTTCTTTTGGAGGCTCAAGGCCGAGCTACTAAAGGAAAAGCAATAGATCTTGATGATATTAAATTTCACCAGTAAGCAAACAGTCTAGCATTTTTTTAAGTCACTTTGACAACTTGAGCATGGCCATATATGACCTCTCTCCTCTGTTATTACTAGGTGTGTGAGGTTGGCTAGATTTGAGAATGATAGAACTATATCCTTCATACCTCCTGACGGATCTTTCGATCTAATGACATACAGACTTAGCACCCAGGTTTTCTCTCCTGCTTGTGATTTACAGCTATTGGATACTTTAGATACCTGAAATACATTGTCTTGCTCTGCTATTCTCATGCTTGTCTTTTTTATATACATCCTTAAGGTAAAACCACTTATCTGGGTGGAAGCACAAATCGAGAAACATTCAAGAAGCCGAATAGAACTCATGGTGAAAGCAAGAAGTCAGTTTAAGGAAAGGAGGTGAGCATTTACAAGAGCAGTGTTTGCTGTTACACTAATGCCTCTTGGAAGGTGACAGGTTTCTTTTTTCACCTGCAGCACAGCAACAAATGTTGAAATTGAAGTGCCTGTTCCTTCAGATGCTACAAACCCTAACATAAGAACTTCAATGGGCTCTGCTGCATATGCACCTGAGAGAGATGCAATGGTCTGGAAAGTAAAATCATTTCCTGGTGGCAAGGTAAGTATCAAGCTGAGTCACCTTTGGCTTCTACTTCATGCTACCTAGAAGTGTGCTAATATATGTGAGTTTTTTCTCTTAGGATTACATGTGCAGAGCTGAATTTAGTCTTCCAAGTATAACTGCAGAAGAAGCAGCTCCTGAAAAGAAGGCACCAATACGAGTGAAATTTGAGATACCATATTTCACTGTGTCGGGTATTCAGGTAATCAAATTACTATTGCAAATATGTACTTGATTGCTCTATGGTATTTCTTTGGTATCTTCACTCAAAAAGTATGCCATCTTGTATTTTCTGCAGGTTCGCTATCTGAAGATCATTGAAAAGAGTGGGTACCAGGCGCTTCCTTGGGTTAGATACATTACAATGGCTGGTGAATACGAACTGAGACTTATATGAGTTCTCTCTGATATGGCTGCTCAACGATATTGATGTTAATGTGCAACTCTCAAGATACATGTTTGATGCTCGATATGCAGCATATAGTTGGCATTGGGACGTTGCCATGGAAGTCTTTGAAAAGCTCAACCATGCAAGGTTTTTCTGTCTTGTTCATCTTGTTAGTGTTACTTTACCATGGTTACTGTAAGTTACCCATCAAGTATAGCTTTGAAAAAAACGCTTTCTCTTTTTTTTGGTTCACTTGTATCATTATTGATTTATTTTTGTGGGTGTCAAAAAACTTTCCCCCTTTTGTACTACACAAAAAATCTTGAGCTGATTTGGTATAAACGAAATACCTGGGCGGTGCTTTTGGAGTCCAGATTAAAACTGCTGAACATGTAGAACTATTGTGAAGACATGCTTGCTGTTGTGTACCTGCACACTGAAGGTTTGTTATAGCAGAGAGAATCAACTACTCGGATCTTAGAAGTTGTTGATCATCTTGTAAATGCTGTTTGCGTTAATGTTCAGTTGTTGCCACAACATTCTTCTTTATATTCCACAGCCTGAACTTTTTTTTTTGGGGAGAAGAAGTTCGTGACCTTGCGATTTGGTGATTCCAAATCTTTCTGTAGCTCAAGTCATTAATGCTGTACTAGACACCTTTACTGCACTGTAGATGTGCCTGAGCAAGTGTTATGGGCATTTAAGTACAAACCTTGTCACATAGGACTAAATGGTGAGGTGAGGTGAAGGAGAGGTGAAGGAGAGGAGCGAAAAAAGAGTCACTCTTTATATAAGAGGCAACCTTTATATAAACTTTAATATAAATGTGAGGGTGTTAGAGTTATTAAGGATTGTGGGTTAAAAGACAATTTATAATACATGTTACCTCTAAATTTTCAAAATTTATTAGTATATGGTATGCATAAAATTAAAGATAAGATAGTATCAACCTCTACTGTGAAACTTGCATATGGCTTTGGATCTTTTTCGAGTACTGCGTGTAATCTGTTGAGACTAGTTTTGAGAGTAGTTGACAGTTGATACCTCTGCTACGTCGATCATCTCGTTTTCTCAACGTCTCGGTTTACTCAGCCATGGCGCCGTCGCCCGTCGGCGTGCATGAGGTGCACCTTCTTCCCCGGCCTGGCCAAGCGAACCAAGGCTTCGTCGCCTCGCCCATCGGAAGCTTCGTAGCATGCTAAGAGAATCTGTAGCCGAATGTCTATTTGACTCTTCAAGTCAAAATTTGATCATCATAAGAGAAACGAGTTCCAACAGATTATTCATCTGCCTCTCCAAACCTGGTTTGGATGGCCAAACAAGTCTCCTGGACGGTCAAATGTAGCCTGACCAAAAGTAGGTCCGACCACCTCCTTCGTCCTCATCACTCGACGGCATCCACACTCCCTCCCTCTGGTTCCACCCTTCCCTCCGTTTCGAGCTTCGTCGGCATCCACACCGCCGTCTAGATCTCGACGATGGCCATTCACACGTCACGGCCTGACGAAGCCTGACGTGGTCGTGGACACGGTTGCCTCTGCACCCACTTTCTCCACCGCCTTCGCCCCCGCACCTGCACCATCTCAGCCATGTGAGAGCTCAAGATGGGTCGGTGGCGTGGATTTGGGTGCAAGTGGAAAGGGAGAACCAGTGGCGACGGATGCAAAGGAGAGAGGGCGCGACAACAGTGGGGCTCAACGGTGAGGAAGGAAGAGCATGGCGGTACGACGGCGAGGGAGATGTTGCTGTGATGGTGGTGGAATGCTCCTGCTCCTGCTGGTGCTGTCGTCGCTCCTGGAGGCGCGTGCGGGTCTCTTGGATCCGCCTCCGTGCTGCGTCGTACGGTTCCTCGAGACGGCTCCAACTCAGCGGTGTAGGCTGGGACCAGCTCCAGCTCTACCAGCGCCTCGGCCAGTCCCACCTACACTGTCGCTAGCAACGCGTCCACCGCGGCCTCCCTCCTCTACAGCTTCGCCGCTACCGACGCCGGTCGCCGCGCGTCAGCTAGCAGCCTCCCCTCGCACATCACCCCTTCCTCGTTCCTACCTGAGTCGCTCCGGGCTGGGTCATGGCCGAAGACAGAGGAGTTTTGGTGGGGAAGAGGGGGAGAAAGAGGATGTCGGAGTGTGAAACTCCTTCAAGGGGAAAGCATGTACTCCCCCTTGAAGGGGCGGTTTAAATTTAGGGGTTAAGTTTGGGTTCCACTCTAAAAGCGATAAACACAGATGATTATATAGGTTCAGGTCATATAGAACATCCTACTCTTGTCTGTGAACTATGAACGTTTGGAAATGAGTTACAATGAGATACCAACTTGGCTAGGGCCCTAGTAGCTTGGAATCAGAACCTCCATTTCGATGGCATGGATCCTTCTTTTATACGTGAAGGGTAGCCCACAGTTTTAAATCATACGTGCAGTAGTGGGACCTATTCTACTGAGTTCGGTGTGCTTAGCCATATCGATGTCCCTCTAGGTAAGCCAGCCAAACGTGACTGCTTCACCTATCGGCTGACAAGTGGAGTAGGAGGCGAAGAAAGTCTTCTTCTAGTTGTCACGGGCCCAAAAGTCAGCGTCCGAGAAGTGTCGTGGTGGGCCCGAGCGACGAATGACGAGGGTGTGCCATGTTACGTCCGCTTTATTCCTTCGGTCGACGTGGACATGCAAGGGGCTTCATCCCGCGCCACATCTCTCAGCATGCATGTGAGCTATACACCAAATTGTTCTACCCAACGGTTTTAAGCAAAGTGTTGGTTAATGCTAGTCCTTCAGGCCCACTGTAACCCATAAATGGGACGGAGACCCCCGTGTAGAGCTCGAGGCATAGGGAGTGCTTGGGTGTCACCCCATAAATTTAACCAAATTTTCATGCTATTTTATATATAAATCCATGTTCAGAAATCAACCAGGGTACACAAAACAATAAATCAATATACAGATCCAAATGTAAATAAAATGTAAATACTTATAGCAGGGGCACTTAATTCTTACATCGAAAAGAAAGCGACAACGAAAAAAGACGATCCTAGCGGGGCTTCAACTTCACTCCACAGGCAAAACTCAACTAGGAAGGCTTGATTTTCTAACTTCGTCTTTAACTCAAAAGCACTACACTTCGAAAAGCGAAAATAATAACAAGGCTAAGTACAACAACCGTACTCGCAAGCCATGCCAACGATGCAGACGTGCAAGGGGATACAATGGAAGGCTTGTGGCTATTTGCATAAAGACGGTTGCAAACATTTATAGTTTAAAACAAGAAGGCAGTTGACTAATTAAGGCAAGATTAATGTTTAGTGAACAACGCTACACCACGTTAAACAAGTCCAACCGTTTCACCTGAACTAAACCAACTTATTAAGCCAAGTTAATTAATAGTGTGGGACTAATCACGGTAAATCTGATCGATCGTCCATAACCGTGGGCACGACTATTTGAATAGTTTTACTCTGATCAGAGGTGTACAATTGTATCCATAAGACATGATTTCACACATGTTGCCATGGCCCGAAGTATTGCCATGGTACTGCAAAGGAGAAAATCGTGACAAGACCCTTCGCATAACTCCCCCTAAGCAAGCGCGCGACATTGCAGGTTCCGTCCCCACCCCTAAAACCAAGGTGGACAGCCTCCCTTGTGCCAAGGTGAATCTAGAAGCCGCATAGACCATCGCAGGGTCCATCCGAACTTCATCATGTCCACCCTTGTCTGGGAACGTCAGAAAAGAAAGAGCTATACTACAAGTTTAGCAGTTGCCCATCCTTGCTTGTTGTAAGCACGTAAGTCTTCCAAGGTTTCCCGTGAATCGGTCCTTAATTGTCATGGGTACGACAAACAAAACTATGTGCCCACAGCACACCATTAAACCACATTTTAACTGGATAATTATGACCGATAAACATGGCGAGGTGTCTTGACCTCACAACTCATCAGCTACAAAAATAAATAATGTGATTACCATATTAAGTGAGCTAATGGTAATTAAACATGGCTAAGCATAACAAAATTCTGGCAAGGCCAACAGTGACACAAGCTAATCAAATCATCAATGGCACAAGCAAGTAGATAGGTAATCCCAATTTCCATGTAATTAGGAAAACATGTAATTTATTTGCAAATGATAAAACATTTATAAATTAGGTTTAACATGCTCAAGAAAGGGGTCGCGAAGCTAAAGTGAAAGTTGTAGAAAGCTGGGAGAAAAAGCGAAAGCTTGCTCGAAACGTCCTGTACCCTAACCCTCGGAAGCGAAGATGCAAATCGTCACTTTTCAAAAGGAAGGAGTGAGGTGGGGAATGTGTGACTTGCCATGCTTCTTCGGACAATCTTCGAACTTTTTTCCTCGCGAGCACGGACATCCGAAACGGCGGAATCTACACGTTGGCACATGAAACAAGAAAACATCCTAATAAAAACCAAATAAATAGTACATCAAAAGTAAACAAACATGTAGAGCTTAATTTTAGATGAATTTTGCAAGTTGAATGGCTCAATTTGGAGTTTGTATGAATTAGATATGCATTTTAAAAGTTTTGAGCCATTTAAATGGATTTATGGTAATTAAACCAAATTATTGTGTAATTATTTATTATTTTCTCAAAGGAAAAAGGCAACGATGTCGTCAGCAAGAGGAACCGATGCCAACAGGCAGGCCCCATGCGTTAGCGGGTCAAAGGAGGCTGACCTACCATGGACCGGGTCCACGGAGGCACGGGCGGGTGCTCCACGTGTGCACACGTGGCGCCGACGAGGCACCAACGTGGCGGCCACATGGGTGGCGACACGGATGTCCCCGATCTATTCAACGGCAAATCGGATGGCCACGAGAGTACGGGGCAAAGCCCGTCGGCTGACTGGCCAAGAGGCGATGGCGCTCATCCCGATGGTCACCGGCGGCAGCCACCGGCGTGATGGCGTGCATGCAGAGCGGCAAAGGAGGATGGAGAGGAAGAAGGGGTGCTCACCGAGCACACAAGGCGAGAGAGGCGGCGCAAAGACGAACAGCGGTGGCTTCTTGGGAAGGCGACGTGGGCGATGGTCCGTCGGCTTCCGATGAAGGCGGAGGAATGGGCGAGGTACGACTCGATGACACGGGGCTGGAGGCGGGGTCCGATATGCCCTATGGTGTTCCAATCGCGAGCGGTAGGCGGCTGGAGACGAGGAAAGTGGCAGTGGCTTCGAGCTCACGGCGAAGAACTGGCTTCGACGGTGGTTTGAGGAGGTGGAGTGGTGGCCGGGGTGTAGAGCGACGCGAGGAAGCTTGCAGTGACGGTGGATTGGTGTGGCAGTGGCTAGGATGGTGATGGCGCGTGACCGGAGGCGGCGAGATGGCGATGGAGCTTGGGTTGCCGGTGGAAAGGACGACCCGATGGCCTTCGGGCTCGAGGAAGGGGTGGTCGGGAGAGGCCTCGACACGAAAAAGCTAGCGGCAGTGATTGCGCTGCACGGGGGTGGCTAGGGCGGCGGCGACGCGTGGTCGAAGGCGGCAATGGCGGCGGCTTCGATTTGCGGTGAAAGTGGTGCTCCAACGATGTTTTAGGGAGGTGGAGTGGTGACCGAGGGGCGACGCGGTGCAGCGAAGGCAGAGGTGGCCATGGCATGGCTCGCCGGTGACTCAAGCGACGACGGTGGCGGTCGGAGGGCGTCGATGGGCGGCGGAGAGAGGGAGCGACACAAGGAGGGGATTTGGTAGCGCTGGGAACTTGGGCAAGTTTGGGAACGAGAAAGGGGAGCTTGGGGAAGCTTTTTATAGGTTCGGGAGGTGCAGATCAAGGCCGAGAGAGGCAAATTTCGAAGGGCAGAGCGGAGACGCCGACGTGGACTCGTGGGCGCTTGTTTTTCATGAGGAGTGAGGGGAAAGCGAGTACAGGGAGGAGGAGGTGGGTGGCGATCGTGTCCTACGCACGTGTGAGCGAGGCGGGGAGGCATGAGGACGACGACGATGTGGGCGGGGTCGGTGGTTGTCGGCTCAGTCCAAAGGTAGAAGGAGGAGCTGATGAGTGGGGCCCACGGTCCCACCTGTCGGCGAGGGGAGAGAGGAAGGGAGGCGAAGTGGACTTTGCAAGGGGAGGTCAGGGCAAGTAGGCCGACCGGACCGGGCTGTACTGAGGAAGGAGAGAGGAGGGGCGGACTGAGACGAGGAGGAAGCGGTGGGGGCCAAAAAGGCCCAAGGGCGGGAAGGTATTTTTATTTGTTTTTCATTTAATTAATGATTAAATAAACTTTGTATTATTAAAATTACTTCTTGAGCTCCGAAAATTCATGAAAAATTTCGAGAGTATATTAGGGTGGAGAATATTACAAGAATATTCACGACCATGATTTTAAAGGAAATTTTTAATTTTCTCATTAATTTTACTTAATAATTTATTTTAACTTTTAATATAATTTTTAGAAATGAACTATTAAGCAATTTTTATCTCGAACAAAAATCGGGGCGTGACATCGGGCCTTGGTCCCGAGCCCCCAAGACACATGCGTCTTGATCCTGGGCAGCCACCGGGTTGGGGGTGACCACGTGCTCGGGACATGCCGCATGTCGGGGGCACCCAACGTGCCCGAGGCACCCATGACCGCTCCCATTGCTGAAGTGGGTTTTCCTGTTGGTTTGGACGAGCTTCTTGAAGATGTCGATGACGAAGGAGTTCATGATGAACATAACTTGGAGGAGATGTCGAAGGCCGAGAGCTGTATCTTCAACACTTTGAAGATGTAGATCTTGTAAGTCTCGACTCTTTTATTGACATCTTGAAAATATAGATGTTATACGTCTCTTGAAGATATAGATATTGTACGTCTCTGACATCTATGCTTGTATCGCTTGTGCTCCAATGACCTGGGGGACGTGGAGACCCCTGTTCCTGTTTCTCTAACAGAGGAGGAACAAGAAGAGGCAGTAGAGGCTGACATATGGGTCCCAGTGTCATAGACTCTAAATGAAGAGTGTAGATGAAGAGACTGTTGAAGTGAGCGACGAGTTTAACTTGCCAAATCAGTTGGAGAGCTAGCTATATAGGTGTCTAGAGAGGGATTTGGGTAGTCTCTTAGAGTTGCTCCAACCTGGTAACACCTCATGCCATCGTCGCGTGCATCAAGCCATCGAATTCCCGCCGAGCAAACCCTCCTGCGCCACCACCCGAATACCCTGATCAGCCTCATTTCTGTCGATCATTTGAGCACACAACATAACTCATGGAGCCATGTACAAGCTGTTAGACTTTTCATAATCACCCTTCGGTGTCTTAATTTTTTGCCATTAAAATAACACAGATGAGCCCTATAAAATATCAAGTAGTGACAATCGACCTCATAGGATAAAATTGATCTCTGCCAGTAGGCCGCCAGTAGGCTCCTTTGCACACCTTTAGCATCTAGAAATAAGTTCACTTTGACTCCCTCAAATATCACTCCCTCAAATATCAAACCAATCTGATTTGTATCCCACAACTATAATACTAATATATTAAAACCGATATAAAATAACTTTTTCAGAGTGGTTTTTTTGACGTGGCTCGATGACCTAGTTCAACCATCTTAGTCAGCACGTGGGACCCATCTATCATTGACTTCCCCTTTCCTTTCTCCCAGATAGGTGCATGGCAATTCAAGGCAGACCTGCGCGGCGCAGCCTCCCGCAGCCCAAGGCGGAGCAGTGGCGAGGCGTCCCTGACGCGTAGCGGCGACCCGGCCTTCACGCGGAGTGACAGCGCGACGGCTGGACGGCCCCGACGCGCGCGGCGGCTTGGTCTCGTGGTGGAGCGACAGCGTGGCCTCGAGTGGAGCGGCGGCATGGCCCCGACGCGTGCGACGGCCCGGCCTCATGGTGGAGCAACGACGCGGCTTTGAGCGAAGCGGTGGCTGGGTGCCCGACGCGTAGCCGCTCTGCGGCAACGTCGCGGTAGAGCAAAGGCGAGCGGTAATAGGGTGGTCCCCGCGGTGCTTCATGCCTCCATGTCGCTAGCACCGACTCCTCCCCTATTGCCTACCTCGTCGTGGCCACATCTTCCAGCACGTGACTACTCCATGTGTAATTCAGCGAAAATGTTGTGTAGATTCAGAGCGGTTCTGACAACTGCGGCAAAAATTGTAAAATGCAGTAGAAATGGTTGCTGAAGCCACCTTGAAAAAAGAAATGGTTGCTGGATATATATGGATGCGGTCCTTAGGATGTGGTCGGTCGCGTCAGCAGTGCGGGAGTCGTCCGCGAGCTCGAGGCGCTCGATGTAGCCGTCTAGCTGCTGATGTCCTTGTCAACGAAGAGGAAGGCCATACGGAGGAGGTTGTCGTGGAGAGGCTAGACAAATCTTACGACTATGGGCAGCTCCATCTCACGCTCGCCAACTCTCTCTAGTCTGTACACACTGCTGGAAGAGTGAGGGGAGGAAGAGGAAAGAGATGGAGGAAAAAGAGAGATGGCAGATGTGAGGAAAAAGATGAGATGGATATTTTTTTTTCTGTGAATGTAATGCCTCATAGAATTAATATTAGGTCAATGTGTGTCACATAGAACAAAATCGCTGTGAATGGTATTGATAGCTAAGAAAGTCGTTGTATCGAGTATTACGGTTAAAAGATATAAGTCAGATTAGAGCTATATTTGAGAAAGTCGAATTGGACTTTCCAAGCATGTACGCCGGAGCGGGAGCGTGGTGTACATGCAACTTATTTATGTTCGACCGTCTATGCGGCCTATGTCAATGAATGTACATACTGTTTTGTTGTGCAGAGAACATGATGGGTGACAAAAGTGCAGCCAGCGATTTACAAACCGTTTTGGGGGTTACCGCCCCCACGGTTTGACGGTTAGCGCGGTAACCGCGTGGTTACCACGGTGTATATCATGGTTTCAAATTGAAAAGAGGTAACCGTGACGCGGTAATCATGATAACCGCGTGGTTTGGAAACCCTGAGTGCACACTACTGGACAAACGATTTTTCTGGACGATGCCCCAAATAGGTTCCAGGCGGGCCATAAGAGGTAACGCATGAAAAAACCGGTCCCGGAGGCCGGCTATTGGCCCGTACAGGATAATCGCATTATCCCATGCGATCCACTTAACCGACCGCATGGGACATTATCCCATGCGGTCGCTTAAGTGGACCGCACGGGATAATGCGATTATCTCGTGCGGGCCACTTAACCGACCGCACGGGATAATAGCGCATTATCCCATGCGGTCCACTTAAGGAACCGCACGGGATAATGCATTTTCCCATGCGGGCCGTTAAGTCGACCGCATGCGATGATGCCAACTGTTGCTATATTTCTTTGATTTATTTTATTTTCATGAATTTTTTGCCAAGTCTCATATTTAAACTACAAGTGATTAAAAAATAAAATAAAATTAGTGAAAAAATTATATTCATGTTGTTTAGACATGTTTGAGTCATTATCGTGTAAATGAGAATAAATTTTGAATTTTTCTTCATGAAACATGATTAGAAACCTATTGACCAAATAATTTTAAAATTATATAAATAGCAAACGAAGTCAAAAAATCATGAAAATTGTCTGGATGTCATGATATTATACGTAGAGGCTGTGGTAGAAAATTGAGAGGGTTTCGAATATTTTATCAGATACGTTATCGCGTGGGGTCGGCTTAAGGCCCTCGCACTCGGCAAAATTTTGAAAAAAATTTCTTCTCCACCCTCCAAACTTTCTCTACTATGTAAAAACAACATGTAACTCTTAATTATAAAATTTGGTAATTTTTTGATTGGTTTTGCTATATTTCTTTGATTTATTTTTATTTTCATGATTTTTTGCCAAGTCTCACATTTGAACTACAAGTGATTAAAAATTTAGAATAAAATTAGTGAAAAAATTATATTCATGTTGTTTAGACCTGCTGAAGTCATTATCCTATAAATGAGAATAAATTTTGAATTTTTATTCATGAAACATGATTAGGAATTTATTGACCAAATGATTTTAAAATTGTATAAATAGCAAACGAAGTCGAAAAATAATAAAAATTGTATGGATGTCATGATATTATATGTAGAGGCTGTGGTAAAAAATTGAGAAGGTTTGAAATATTTTATCGATACATTATCGCGTGCGGTCGGCTTAAGGGTCCTCGCACTCGGCAAAATTTTGAAAAAATTTCTTCTCCACCCTCCAAACTTTCTCTACTATGTAAATACAACATATAACTCCTAATTATAAAATTTGGTAATTTTTTGATTGGTTTTGCTATATTTCTTTGATTTATTTTATTTTCATGAATTTTTTGGCCAAATCTCACATTTGAACTGCAAGTGATTTAAAAAATAGAATAAAATTAGTGGAAAAATTATATTCATGTTGTTTAGACCTGCTTGAGTCATTATCCTGTAAATGAGAATAAATTTTGAATTTTTCTTCATGAGACATGATTAGGAACCTATTGACCAAATGATTTTAAAATTGTATAAATAGCAAACGAAGTCGAAAATCATGAAAATTGTCTCGATGTTATGATATTATACGTAGAGGCTGTGGTAAAAAATTGAGAAGGTTTGGAATATTTTATCACATACGACGCTCACTAAACCGAAGATTCTCCAGAGAAGATTAGAAGTGTTGAGAAGGATTGGTTAGATTTGGAGAGAAAGTGACGACCGAATTGTCTTTTGATTTCAAAAATTTTTTCATAGGCAATAATTAGCATATAGTGATGTATGGAAAAATTTGGTAATTTTTTGAATCAGTTTGATAATTTTTTCATTAATATCCAATTTGATGAAAAAAAGAAGAGGGGGTCGATTATCGCGTGCAGGCCGCTTAAACCGCCCGCACGGGAAAATATCTTCCCGTGCGGGACGCTTAAACAGCCCGCACGGGAAGATGTTAATTGTTTTCCCATGCAGGCCGCTTAAACCGCCTGCATGGGAAAATCATTTTTCCATGCGGGTCTCTTAAACCGCCCGAACGGGAAGATCGTTTTCCCGTGCGGGCTATTAAGCCGCCCGCATGGAAAGATGGTGGCCTATATATACTCGCGCATGGGCTCCCAAATTTTCCTAAGTCCCCAGGCGAAATCCAAACAACCACCGCGCCGTTAGGCTGCCAAAATATAGCGCCGCCGCTGGATCCCCGCCCTGTTCGCCATCCTACGCCGCCAGATCCAGCGCCACCGCCACCGCTGCTCATCCCTAACCCTCGCCACCACCACCGTCGCCGCCGTCGCTCAACCCTAACCCTCGCCTCACCGTCCTATCCTCTCTCTCTCCGTCAGCGCTGTCGGCCTCAAGACTGCCGCGCCGCCGTCCGTGCCCCTTCACCGACCTCACCGGCCGTCGTCCGTCCCTTCACCGCTTCCCCTCTCTTTCTCCGTCGCCGTCGTCGGCCTCAAGATCGCCGGCCCCACCACCGTCGGCCCGCCCGCGGCCACCTTCACCGAGACCGCCGCCCCTCCACCACTCCACCGCCTCCTTCCTGCCCCACCACCGGCCTCAACCGGCGCCCCTTCACCGTCGCCCTCAAGATCTCCTCCCTTCACCGGCTCACCGTCGCCGCCGCCTTCAAGACCGCCGCCAGCCCATCCCCGTGCGACCGCCGCCGGCCCCATCCCCGCGCGACCTCCGTCGGCCACCGGTTAGTACTGCCCCCTGGGAATGTGGATGTTTATGCTATGTTCTTGCGAGAAGATGATTATGCTAAGTTGATTATATGGATGTGGATGAATGGATTATGGATGTGATTGTACTGTGATGGATTTTTTTGGGATAGTAGTAGAGTGTAGAAAAATATGATGTGTTGATGAATGGATTTATAGAAAATGAACGTGGATGAATGGATTATGTATGAATTTTAGATAAATTTTGGATGAATGTTAGATAAATTTTTGATGAGTTTTTGATATAACCGTAAAATAAACTTTTATTTATTCGATGGAACTCTAGTTAATTTTGATGGAAATGTAAAATGGACTGTTTATTTTTTGATGGATTTGTCGATGAATTTTTTGTGTGAAATGATGTGTAGGACTTCAATTTTTTTGATGGAAATGTAAAATGGACTGCTATTTTTTGATGAATTTTGTTGATGAATTTTTTCATGTGAAATAGTTGCTGTGAAATTTTTAATGTGAATTAGTTGATGTGAACGAACGGACGCACGGACGAGGGAACGAACGAGTGTTCGTTCGTTCGTGGACGAACGGACGAACGACGTGGACGAACGGACGGGCGAACGAACGAACGACGTGGACGAACGAACGAACGACGTGGATGAACGGACGGACGAATGAACGAATGATCGAACGACCGAACGACCGAACGAAGGAATCGTTCGTTCGTCGTCCGTCCGTTCGTTCGTCCGTCCGTCCGTTCGTTCGGCCGTTTGTTCGTTCGGTCGTTCATTCGGTCGTTCGTTCGGTCATTCGTTTGGTCGTTTGTTTTAGGATGAATTTTAGATTTTAGGTTCGATTTTAAATTTTCAAACACATATACCCATCGTCTCCTCGGTATATTCTAATCTCCCTCTCTCCTCTCCCTCTCCTCGGTCTCTCATCTCTCATCTCTTTCCCTCCCCCAATCTCACCTCTTCTCACGGACAAAATAGGCAAACATATATATTTTCATCTCTCATCTCTAATAAAGAGAAGAAGAAGGAAATAAATATATTTTTTTATTCTTCTTCTCTTTAGTTTTTTTCTCTATATTTTTTATGCATGTCCTTAATATTAGATAATATAACAAGTTGTGCGTTCACAAATTTCACAAGTTGTGCGTTATGAACAACCGTAGATCAAATGTCAAACGAGAAAGCTCCCTCCGAGGCACGCAACATCGAATCAACGGAGAAGTCTTCGAGCGAAGGCACATGGCATGAACCAAGCGATCCGTTCATCGAAGTTATGCAAGCACCAGCACCACCGGTTGAAGAAGACCCCGACTACATCCCTATCGAGCAAGCAATAAGTCCAGCCATATTATTATGATCCCTATCGTAAGATCTCTTTTAACGTTATCTGTTGTACGTACAGATGGAAGCAAGGCGCCGCTCAAAAAGAAAGGCTGCCAAGTCTGTCGTCCGGTCTGCTGATGTCGAGACGGACACAGCAACGTCCGGTCCGGTAGAAACCGACACGTCCGCGAGCGCTGGAGGACGTCAAAAAAGAAGACGTGGTCAGAGAAGTAAGAACCAACGCCCCAAGGAGACATATTATACCACCTCTTTGAACCAGGATGGGAAGCCATTAGAGCCCAAGGTAGCAATGACAAAGTTCAGCAGCGCTTGCGGGGTACTGGCCAGAACCCACGACCCTTTAAATGTGGATTTCTGGGAGCAGGTGGATGACAACTTGAAGAACTTCATATGGAACGAGCTGCAGAAGTGGCTTGTATATCCGCCTGGTTCAGAGGCTCTGGGAAAAGAGTTTGCATTAAAAACGATTGGGGGGAGGTGGAGGCAGTGGAAATCAGACTTGAACACTAACTACGTGCAAAAGAACAAGTCCTCATTCGAAGACTGCGGAGGGATTACGCCCGCCGAATGGGATAGGTTCGTGGCGAAGATGACAAGCCCTGAAGCCTTAGCACGGAGGAAGAAGATGTCTGACCTCACAAAAAGGAACAAGTACCCACACCGGTTGGGCTCTAGTGGCTACGATGGCCACGTAGAGAAGTGGCGAGCAACCGAAGAACAGTTTGCCACCCAAGGAAAGCCCCTGCTTGTGGATGCACTAAAAGAAAGAAGCAAAAACTGGGTGTGGGCACGCAACACGGGACAAGTTACCGATGATGGAGAGATTCTGTTCGAGGATCCGGATATAGATCGTGTGACCACAAGTCTAAAAGACATTGCCGAAAAGGAGAAGACTGGGAAATTTATTGCTAAAAGGGAACACGATCAGTTGACAGCTGCATTGGGCAACCCCGAACATTCTGGACGAGTAAGGGGTGTATCGTCAAAGACAAGTTGGAAAGAAGGGTTTCCTGGGAAAGTTGCAAGTTACAAGAAAAGGGACAAGTACAAACATAAACTTGAAGAAAAGATAGCAAAACAAGTTGAAGAGCATTTCTACTCTCTTGTTGCACAGAATCGCCAAGTCTTCCCTAACTTCTTTCAGCAATCCGAAGAACCCACAGTACACATGCCCAGTAGCATCGGGTCAGTTGACACCGCACCCTATCCCATGGATACCATAACTGGCCCGACGCCGTGCAGCCTCCTCGTGCCGATAGGAAGGGCCAGGAAGAGAAAGGAGGTGGGTACAGGACTTGCTATACCAGGGCGACAATTTCACAACACTCCAATCCCTGAGGAATATGCAAGGGTGCAGGTGGCCAAGGTTCATGCAGAGCATAAAATCTTAGAGCTAGACATTCTAGCATCTGAAGGGATAAAATTGCTTAGGGATGCGGTGAATCAATTCATTCTATGGCGTCGACGAGATATCTTACTGGTCGGTACATCGTCAGCATCCCCAGTACAGTCGGTTCCTCAGATTGCTGCTGCGCCTGCACCGCCTTCTCCACGAGGGCTTTCTTCCCCACCTCGCTCCCCACCTCGGCCTGCTTCCCCACCTCGCTCCCCACCTCGCTCCCCTCCTAAGGATAAAGGTCCTGATTCGCCAATGCCGTCAGCCCCTGAAGTCATTGCACAACATATTCACCAATCTCCTCCGACACCGCAGTCGGCATTGACGGTACCCCAAAGGCCCCTTCTACAAACAACAAGCCTTCCAAGTCCAAGCAAGCTCTCTCGTCAGATTATCCCAAAGATGGTTCGATCAAGCTATGACAAGAAATTAATGGCCAAAGACGAGAAAGACTTAGGGTTCTTGGCTTTTAGGGAGAGGGCGACGACTGACAAGCCGCAGGATCAACCGTCCAAGTTGTCGGACTCATAACAATCAGTGAAGAACAAAGCGGAGGACCTGCAAAATTGGACTTCGGACGAAGTGCCAACAAAGTACGAGTACGACAAGCCGTTCCTGCCGTGGCACGTCATGGAAGACATGCCCTGGGAAATCAGGCTAATGCATGACTGGTACCTAAAGGCATCCAGATTGGGGCTCAGCATGCTTACCGTGAAGGTCCCGGATGATGCGTTCACCAGTGGCCCAAATGGGATGTTGGTCATCGATTTCAACGACCTTCACGCATTATTCAGGATGGAAAAAAGGATATAAATCTCGTTGCTACGTTTTGCCTGTAAGTATCAGCCTAACTTAATGTCATTAATGAATTGATTTACAAACTAACTTGTGAATAATTAATTACTCACTGCATTACTTAGGATGCAATACGCAGACGCGAAAAAGACCAACTATCCAGATGCGTTCGTTAACCCAACAAGGATATGCTGGACGGAACATGAGTTACATATTCGTGAAGACTCCGCTGAGCTCAAAGGCAAAACGAAAAAACAAAAGGACGCGATCATCAAACAATTGCACAGGGACAAGATGATCGCGGTAGCCTTCTACTTGGGCCGTGCTATGTTCGAGCACAAAGACAAAAATGTCCTAATGGTCCCTTATGCGTTGCAGTAAGTAATATTCATCCGTAAAACCGATATTTTACTAATATCACCTACAATTAACATATCTCTTCGATCTTTCGCAGCAATCACTACATACTATTTCTAGTATATCCGCGGGACCACTTGACCGTAGTGCTTGATCCGGCACACTACAGCCAGGAAAAATTTAAAGAGTTCCTTGTCATTTTAAATTCGTAAGTACTATCATGCACCATTTAATAAGTTTTTTCTCTTTTTACTATCGAATAATTAAACAATTGATCAGTGAAACATTCAATTATTTTGTCTACAGAGCACACCATAATTATGTAAGGCAAGGTGGACCGGTGAAGGATCCACAAAATAAGAAGCTTCTTGTGAAGACAAATTGGCCGGTAATTATATGTTCGATATATGTCGACATTTTATATTGTGTTTAACTTCAAATTACTGACGCATGCACATAATAAATTTTATTCAACACAGTGTTATAAGCAACCACCAGGCACTAACCTTTGCGGCTACTACGTGTGTGAGATGCTCAGAATTTACGGGAGATACACTACTAAGTTCGAAGAAGTAAGTTCATCAGAGAAATATATCTTTCTACATGTTATCGATCTTGTATAATTTTCCTAATCGTATGTACATGTGTAATATATTTCTTAAACAGATCATGGAAGTTCCAGTTGTAGCGAACCGGTTCGACGATAGAATCATGCTTAACTTGGTTGCAGATCTTTGCCGCTTCATCCGTCGCGATGTCTGCAACCATTTGGGCGATTTCTACGATCCGAAGAGCGAGCTGGTGACAGACGATAAATTCAAACGACTTAGGGAGTGGGAAAAAGAGCACCGCCATTAAATAATTTGTAAATTTGTTGCTAGCTAGACTTATGTTAATTTGCGAGACGAAACTAGCTTGATATGTATATAAACATTACGCATGATCGATCTGTGTTATATATATCTTTTATGAGAAAATAATATTAAATGTCTTTTTTTCTCGTGCGTAAAAAATATATATATATTAATCTATTTAACAATACTGAGAGAGAAGAGGAGAGGGAGAGGACAGAGAGGAGAGAAGAGGAGAGGAGAGAAGAGAGAGAGGACAATAGCTAGCTAACAGAACGTATACATAAAATAATGGGCACGACCATCTTTCCGTACGGTCGGCTAAACAGCCCGCACGAAATATTCTATTATCCCGTGTGGGCCGCTTAGCCGACCGCACGGAAGATCGATCTTCTCGTGCGATCGGCTAAGCGGCCCGCACGGAAAGATCGATCTTTCCGTGTGGGCCGCTTAAGCCGACCGCACGCGAAAATGATCTTTTATTAGACCATTTCGCGCATGTGGGCATGCCTTTCGCACGGGAAGATGACTTTCGGCCCGCATGAAAAAACCGTTTCTCCAGTAGTGACAGCCCGTTTTGGTATATGATCATGCACTGGTTGTGGCGGTTGTAGAATTTGCTAAGGGTTCAAATTATTACTCCATCAGAGACAGGCGGAAGCTCAGAGCTCATCTCATTGCAAGTACAAATGTCGATGAAGAAAAAAACATTTGCATGTAGTAATTTGTATTTAATAAGGAAGTACATTATATATACCTTTCCGGGCGATCAATCACTACAACAATTTTTTTTTTGCTAATCTCCAAGACGCCTGTATATATGCCGCTGCGAGAAATATTGATAAAAACATACGCACTGCATGTTCTCCCCATTCTCCCCATGACCAATGTACATACAGACCATGTACGCTAAATACACACGTATACGTATACGTACATGAAAAGGAGCGTGCAGTACATGCAGTACGTGTTGTAGCCTTGCACGCTCGCCTGCAGCCACAAGCAGCCTACAACCTAGCGCGGCCAGCCGGCACGTGTGTCCACCCCACGTCATCAGTTACCTTTGATGGTGGCGGCCAGGTCGAGGCAGTTGCTGACGAGGCGGGTGACGTGGCGCTGCGCCCCGGGTATGGGCGACGTGAGGTCCGGGAACTCGTCGAAGGCGTCCCCGCAGTCGGTGGAGAAGGTGGTGGCCGAGGACAGCTCGGTCATCAGGTCGTCGTGGCTGCCGCCGCTCTTGATCGTCGCCCGCGCCTTCTGCAGCGCGTCGACCAGCGACGCGTAGGCGTCCTTGCACGTGCCCAGCGTCGATGACATGCCCGTGCCGCCGGCCTTCGCCGCGCGCGACTTCATCACCTCACCCAGCCGCTCCTCCGCCATCACGGCCTTCGCCGCTGCCACCCGCAGCGCCGCGTCCAGCAGCTGCTGCGGCGTCATCACCCCCGGCAGCGTCGTCAGCGTGCCGCACAGCCTCTTGTAGTGCACCTGCATCATATCATGTCATGCCAATGCACACGCATATATAAAACTGCAGGTTTCAATGCGTATATGGGCTCGCTGATCCTTTGCTATACCTCTTGGCATATGGCGGCATTGCCGCCGAGCCCGATCAGGCGACGGCCGGGCTCGCCGGCGGTTCTGATCACGACGTGGTACGGGCCGGGGTGGACAACACGGGCATCGACGACGCCGGAGCTTGTGAACGCCACCAAGACGACGGCGGCCAGGATCAGGGCGGCGAGGTGTCGGGACATTGGTCGTCGGTTGTGGAATGAAAAGGATAATTAACGTGATCAAGAAGATGTAGAGGGTAGCTACGAAAAGGAAAAACAAGTTCCTTTGGTGTTTGAGAAGGAAACAGTTAATGGTGGTGGTAAAGAGGACGTACGGGACTTGACGGCTGTCGAGCCAAAAATGGCGCAAGTTTTTGCGGTTTGGTCGTGGTTGGCTAGCCATGATCGTAGGGACCTCTTCGCCCTTAAAATTGCCTCGGCGTGTTTAGTGTGTGCTTAAGCATTACGGTCTTCCTAAAAAGTTATGTCCTTAATTAATTTCAGTTACCATACTGAGATTCTCATCTTATTTGGCACCAACAGAGCTCGGGTACCGGAGTTGCTCACTGATGAAAGCCCGCCGGAGCAGTGGCAACGAGGTGTTCGGCACCCAGTCCTCCTCCATTTGGAAGAAATTCATGATTTCTCGGCAGCCTCCGTCGATCTTGATTCACAAGGGAACTTTTCGCTGACGGTGCGCCGCCTACCCCAATGGAGTTTGGGTACCCCCGACGGCGAGAAAGTCCCTGGCCGGGCCTTTGAGGATTTTCCCCATCATCCGCCGCCGCCCCGTTCGGTTCACGAACGCTTGGGGGTTTGGAACGGGACCATGGGGAGGAGGACGCCCTGGACGACAAGGAAGATGGTGGTTACAGCGATGACGGTGAGCGACGCCCTGCTCTCTCACAGCGCGTGGCTCACCGGGGCCACGGCAGAGCCCGCAACTCTCGCAGAAGAGATGGATGCGGCGAGCGTGGCGACCGCGGCGACAGGGGCGGACATAGCCGGTCCGCGCGCGGCCGGCGCCCGAGGAAGGGTGATGACCACTCTCCCCATAGGCGAGATTGGCGGCGCAAGGACGGAGAGGATGATCGCGACGACAGAGGCGGCAGACGTGGTCTACACCGCGGCCGCGACAAGCGAAGGAGGGAGGGCGATGGCTACCGCCGAGAACGCACCTGTTCGCTGCGGCGCTGGGACAGGGGAGACCACGGCAAGGGCAGTCGCAAAGATCACTCGACTAGGCAGGGCCGACTAGCTCCCCTCTCAGTCCCAGGCATCACTGCCGACATGACCAAGGTGAACAACTTTCGTCTTTTGCATGCGATACACTCTTCCCCCTGTTAGTTTATGATCCAAATTTGGATTAGGTTTTGGAACGCCTTGATCCGTTTAGTCCACCCTATATATATCTCTTGTATGTCGTTGAGGGTTTCAACCTCTCATATATGATTCCACTACAATTCTGTAAACTCTCCTCATATAGTAAAGATTTGTCGTGTGACGTCCGTGGTTTTTTTCTCGCAAGGGTTTTCCACGTAAAATTCTGTCTCTCGTGTTTGATCTATTTTTGCTCTATTTATAACAAGTGGTATCAGAGCTGGATTAGATCTGTTCTTGATAGTTAGATTAGATCTGTTTTTTAGAGAAAGAAAAAATCGTCACGACCGCCGAGTCGCCGAGTTGCTGGCGCCGTCTCGTCGATCGATCTATCCTGATTGATTTTGTCGCCGATCCATCGGAACCGATCAAGCAGATCGGTTTGTCCGGTGCCGTCAACCGTCGTGCTAGCCGACGAGCAGACGCAAGCAGGCGAATTTGCAAAGGCAACGCACGACTGCTCCTTCACCGTTTCTACGCAGACTGTTTTATTTCCTTTACTCAGATCAGTTCCTACTGCCTTGTGATATTCTAAAAATTCCTACTGTCGCAAGCAATCTGCACACAGGAATCAATTACTAGTCACCTCAATCAAATCAGCTTTTACTCGTACTATGCATCCATCCAGGAATTGATTTCTTTGGCAAATTTTGCTACGGCCACACGAAGACCTACCAGGAGGTTGTTCAGCTTTTGCTAGGGTTACACAGCAACATACCTAGATTATTACTGCAGATCATTCTTTCTCTTGGTTAGATTATTACTGCAGATTATTTTTTCTCTTGGTTATTTCTTCTCAATGACTTCTATGAAGTATGATATTCCGCTGTTGGATCGTGATACAAGATTCTCACTATGGCAAGTAAAGATGTGTGCTATACTTTCACAAATTGATTTAGATGATGCACTTGATAAATTTGGGAACAAACAACAAAATGCTTGGACTGATAGAGAAAAGAGGCAAGATCGTAAGGCTTTATCTCAAATTCATCTTCATTTATCAAATAATATTTTGCAAGAGGTGTTGCAGGAGAAAACTGCCGCTGCCTTATGGTTAAAGCTCGAATCGATCTGCATGTCAAAGGATCTTACCAGCAAGATGCACATGAAGATGAAATTATTTTCGCACAAGTTGCAAGATGATGGATCCGTATTGGATCATTTATCAAATTTCAAGGAAATTGTATCTGACCTTGAGTCTATGGAGGTAAAGTTTGAAGATGAGGATTTGGCTCTTATTCTCTTATGTTCCCTTCCACCGTCATTTTCAAATTTCAGAGATACCATCTTATATAGTCGTGATACACTAACTGTTGCTGAAGATTATGAAGCTTGCATGCAAAGGAAAAGATGAAATTGATGGTATCTCCTGAAAATTCTAAGTCACATGGTGATGCTTTGTCTGTTCGAGGAAGGTCAAATGAAAGAAAATCAGACAATGGTTCTAATAGCAGAAGTTCAAGTCGTCCTAGGGGACGGTCAAAATCCAGAAGTGGTGAAAAATTCTGCAGGTATTGCAAGAAAAACAACCATGTTATTTCTGAATGTTACAAGTTGAAAAATAAGGAGAAAAGGTATGGCACAAACAAATCAAAAGGTAAATTTGATGACGAAGGTAAAGCGTCTGTTGCTTCTGGTGATAATAACTCAGATAATGCTGATATCCTTGTTGTTTTAGCTGGATGTGTTAGCAGCAGTGATGAATGGATTATTGATACTGCTGCATCTTTTCATATATGCACTAATAAAAATTGGTTCATCACTTATGAGTCTGTTCAAGGTGCTGGTTATGTTAGGATGGGAGATAATACTCCACGCCCTATTGTTGGAATTGGATCTGTGCAAATTAAAATGTTTGATGGTGTGATCAGGACCTTAACAGAGGTGAGGTATGTTCCAGGTATGACAAGGAATCTCATTTCTTTGAGTTATCTTGATTCAAAAGGATACAAATATTCTGGTGGCAATGCAATTTTAAAGGTATCAAAAGGTTCTCTTATTGTGATGAAAGGAGATTTGAAATATGCAAACCTATATCTGCTTCGAGGCAGTACTGTTACAGGTGATGCTTGTGTGACATTAAAGTCATCTGACGCCTCAAATCTTTGGCACAAGCGTCTTGGTCATATGAGTGAACAAGGTTTGGCAAAATTAAGCAAAAGAGAACTTCTTCATGGATATAAAGGTGAAAAATTAGACTTTTGTGAGCATTGCATATTTGGTAAGCATAAGAAGGTGAAATTCAATACTTCTGTCCATACTACAGAAGGTATTCTTGATTATGTACGTTCTGATTTATGGGGCCCAGCTCGTAAGAGGTCTTTAGGAGGTGCTCGTTATATGCTAACAATTATTGATGATTATTCAAGAAAGGTGTGGTCATATTTCTTGAAGCATAAATGGGCTGCTTTTTCAGCATTCAAGGAGTGGAAGATTATGATTGAACGGCAAACTGAAAAGAAGGTAAAAGTACTACGTACTGATAATGGGATGGAATTCTGTTCTAATGAATTTAACAAGTATTGTAAGTCTGAAGGCATTATTAGACACTACACTATTCCTGGCACACCTCAATAAAATGGTGTAGCTGAGCGTATGAACAGAACTATCATCTCAAAAGCCCGTTGCATGTTGTCTCATGCAAAGTTGAATAAGCGTTTTTGGGCTGAAGCCGCTTCCACTGCTTGCTATCTTATTAATCGATCTCCCTCTATTGCCATTGACAAGAAAACTCCAATTGAGGTATGGTCTGATTCCACTGCTGATTATTCGCAATTGAGAGTTTTTGGTTGCACTGCATATGCTCATGTTGATAATGGTAAATTAGAGCCTAGAGCTGTTAAATGCATCTTTCTTGGATATAAATCTAGTGTTAAAGGTTATAAATTATGGAATCCTCAGACTTCAAAGGTCATTATCAGTAGGAATGTTATCTTTAATGAATCTGTCATGTTCTATGATAATCCTCCTCCCGTTGTTTCCATTGAGGCGCAAGAGAAAACAAGTGTGCAGGTGAAGCACCTTGTTGATGTAGAAGATACACCGGATATTGATATTCAAGATGCACCAATTGTGGATGATTCTTCTTCTGTTGTTCAGCCACCACAACAATCTATTGCCATTGACAGACCTCGAAGAACTATTAATCCACCTAAAAGATTCATTGAAGAATTTGATGTTGTTTCTTATGCCTTGAATGTTGCAGAAGAAATTGAAGGTAATGCAGAACCTTTCAACTATTCTGAGGCTATTATTTCTGCTGATCATAAGAATTGGATGACTGCGATGCAAGATGAGATGGAGTCACTTAAAAGGAATGATACTTGGGATTTAGTAAAATTGCCTAAAGAGAAAAAGACTGTCCATTGTAAATGGATTTTCAAAAGAAAAGAAGCCATTAGCCCCAATGAACCAGCAAGATATAAGGCAAGATTGGTTGCTAAAGGTTACAACCAAATTTCAGGTATTGATTATAATGATATCTTTTCCCCTGTTGTAAAGCATAGCTCAATTCGCACTCTACTCAGCATTGTTGCTATGTATGATTATGAACTTGAGCAATTAGATGTTAAAACAGCTTTTTTACATGGGGAATTAGAAGAGGACATTTACATGGATCAGCCTGAAGGTTTTATTTCTCCTGGAAAAGAACATTTAGTATGCAAGTTAAAGAAATCTCTTTATGGCCTAAAACAATCTCCCACACATGGTACAAAAGATTTGATTTTTTATGCTCTCTCATGGCTTTAAGCGGTCAAGTTATGATAGCTGTGTTTATTTGAAGCCAATTGGTAGCTCGTTTATCTTTCTTTTGCTTTATGTGGATGTATGTTAATTGCTGCAAAAGATAAGTTAGAAGTGGCTAAGTTAAAAGCACAGTTGAGTGATGAATTTGAGATGAAAGACCTAGGACCAGCTAAGAAAATTTTTGGTATGGAAATTATCAGAGATAGAAAATCTGGTAAATTATACCTCAGTCAAGGAGGTTATATTGAAAAGGTCCTACGTCGTTTCAACATGCATGATGCAAAGCCTGTGAGTACTCCTCTCGCTTCACATTTTAAATTATCTTCAGCTTTATGCCCAAAGTCAAGTGATGATATTGATTATATGTCAAGAATTCCATACTCCAGTGCAATTGGTTCACTAATATATGCTATGGTCGCACACGTCCCGATTTATCTCATGCATTAAGTGTCGTTAGTAGATACATGGCTAATCTGGTAAAGAGCATTGGAAAGCATTCGTGGATTTTCGATATCTCGTGTGGTACTTCGGTGCTTGTTTACAGTTTGGAAAATCTAGAGAAGGACTTGTTGGTTATGTTGACTCTGATTATGCTGGTGATTTGGATAAAAGGAGATCTCTTACAGGTTATGTCTTTACCATTGGTGGTTGTCTTGTTAGTTGGAAAGCAAGTTTGCAAGCTACTGTGGCATTGTCTACTACGAAGCTGAATATATGGCTATTTCGAAGCATGTAAAGAAGCTACTTGGTTAAGAGATTTGTATGCTGAGCTTTGCGGGATTATTTCTTGCATTTCTATATTTTGTGATAGTCAGAGTGCTATTTGCCTTACAAAAGTTCAAATGTTTCATGAAAGAACGAAGCATATTGATGTGAGATATCACTATATTCGAGATGTCATTGCTCAAGGTGATGTTAAAGTTTACAAAATCAGCACTCATGATAATCCCGCTGATATGTTAACCAAGTCAATTCCTATAACTAAATTTGAGCTATGCTCAAGCTTGGTTGGTGTTACAGCTTAAATCCTAGAGATTTTTGACGTCGGTAATATTTATTATTGAAAGGAGATAATTGACAGTTATCTATTTGCTACAAGAGAGAATTTGTCTCAAGATGGAGTTTGTTAGTTTATGATCCAAATTCGGATTGGGCTTTGGACGCCTTGGCCCGTTTAGTCCACCCTATATATATCTCTTGTATGCCGTAGAGGGTTTCAACCTCTCATATATGATTCCCCTATAATTCTGTAAACTCTCCTCATATAGTAAAGATTTGCCGTGTGACGTCCGTGGTTTTTTTCCCGCAAGGGTTTTCCACATAAAATTCTATCTCTCGTGTTTGATCTATTTTTGCTCTATTTATAACACCCCCTTTGCCTCGCAGGCCCCAAGATCGATTGAAGGAAGGCTTCAGCGCCTGGCGGTTACGGCGAATAAGGTGCTGCCGATAATGCCAGTCGAGGCCGACGATGTGGTGGTTGAGGCGAACGAGGTGGCGTTGCCGCCGTCTCGCCCGAAGACGGTCGGTCGGGGGACTGAAGCCTGGTCCGTGCCAATCCCGGCGGCGCAGGTGTTTCAGCGCCTCAAGGAAGATCTCTTCGTTGCCCCGGCGCATGCGACGGCTCCAGCCTCGCCATTGAAAGCGGCTGCCCCAGCGCACGCGAGGGCTCCAGCCTCGCCTTTGAAAGTGGTGGCCGCTCAGGCCCCTCAGCCGCCGCCGAAAGCAGCGGGCGCACCGGATTCATCCCCGCCGACCACGGTGGGATTCTCTGATGGCGAGCAGAGGGCGCCCACACAACCTGCCGAGGAAGAAAACGCACAAGAGGTGCACGCAGAAGGTGAACTGCAGCCCATCAATTCGCCACCTCATAGTCCGCCAGGAGTTGAAGTCAACGCCCTATTCACGACTCCAGTTGAGGGGATCCTGCCGACGCCGGTGTCTCCATCCCTGACGCGCCGCTCGAAGATCAAAACGCGCGTGGTGCAAGCCCCACGTCGCAGCGCACGCCTCGCCTGCCAGCCGCCAAGGCCAATGATGGAAAGGTGCAAGCGAGTCCTTTGCAAGCGCCTGGGTATACTTCGTGAAGACGACGGCGTGGAGCTTGATGATGTCCTCGGCCAATACATGGCGATGTTCCAAGGACCACTGCCGGCTCAAGCCATCGCGGCGTTAACTTCCTTGTTTGGCATAGGGGAGGAGAAGACCGAGGCGATGGATGCAGCGCTGCTCTTCCTCACCAGTGAAGGGATCGACGAAGTGGCAACTGAGGTGGAGGACTTGGGTTCGTAAATGTGCTGGTGCTTGTAAGATCTTCGGATTGAGAGTACTACAAGGTTCATGTATCGCCTCCTTAAACTGTTTATTTCTGCCGTCAGCATCGACATTGCCCTATTCGCCGGTTCGGGTTTATCCGACGACGGCGGTGGGTGCGGTGAGTATGGACATCTGAGTAGACCTCGGCTGACCTGCCTTTGGCGGTCACCTTTTTCTCTTCGTCTCCATGGAGTTCTTTTGCATGTGTTTTCAGCTGCTGTGGTTGTTGAGATGTGTTGTTGTTGCTCTTGCTGCTTTGCCGTTTTGTCGCCAGCGAAGACGCCCTGCCCAGCAGTGGCTGCCGATCGAACACCTGGCGGGCATGAAGGGGGGTTGGGTGGTGTTTTGTTTTGTGGGGGGCACCTAAAGGCTTTCTGCTGGGCCCACCTGGTATGGGAGGGCCATTTCCAGACTTCGCACCGAGCCGATGAGATCCCATGGGCCAACCGTGTCTCTAAGGTGGGTGGCTATCAAACCAGGCCGTTTAGGGCCAAAAATAATACAACAAGCCGAGCAAGGCCATAGAGGGCCAAGCCCAAAAAAGTTTCAAGCTCCCAACCTAACCGGGTCAAGCCCAGTGTGGTTCAATCTGAGAATAGCCAGGAGTGAAATGCCCTACCCCTGCTAGGCCTTTGTAGGCCCCACCTTCGGAGAGCAACAGTTCTCAAATGAGCCAAAGCCTAGACATTATCTCCTGGAACGTGCGGGGCTTAAACTCCCCAGCACGTTGTAATGCAGTACGCTAAGCACTTCATGTAACCTGGCCTGCTTCCTGGAAACTAAACTACACAATATTGATGGGGATCTAGCTAGATTTCTAGGAGGCTACAAACTCGACGCCTTTGCTTTCAAGCCCGCTAGAGGGACACGAGGAGGAATCTTACTCCTGTGGAGCACCTCGGCCTTTGAAGTGGACGACATCCGAATCGGCCGTTTCTCAATCTCCGCAAAAGTCAGGAATATCCTGTCTAAAGAAACTTTCATCCTAACTGGGGTTTACGGCCCGACAAGAAGTCATCTCAAAGAAGCCTTCTTTAGACATATCAGACGAGTCAAGCCCAGGGGGATGGGAGCTGGCTCATTCTCGAAGACTTCAACATGATCTATCGCGCAAGAGACAAAAATAACACAAACATCAACCTCTCAAGGATGAGGCGTTTCCGGTCAACCATTGATAGAGTGGGCTTACATGAGTTGCCTTTGCAAAACAGAAAATTTACTTGGAGTAACGAAAGAAGAGAGGCCACACTTGTCAAACTAGACCGATTCTTCTGCAATGAAGCTTGGGACCTGACTTTCCCAAATCATGTACTTCATGCCCTTTCCACGGCGTCATCTGATCATTGCCCACTTTTCTTTCTAACCCAGGGGGCCCACGTAGGCCACGGACCTTCAAATTTGAGAATTTTTGGACAAAGCTCCCAGGTTTCAAGGAGGTGGTCTTGGCTAGCTAGACGCAGCCCACGAGTCACACTGAACCCATGCACCGCCTAAACCATAAGCTACGGTGCACAGCTATTAGCCTGAGAGATTGGGCGAGAGGCATCCTCTCAGAGGCCAAACTCCATTTTCACCTGGCTTTGGAAGTAATTCAGAGGCTGGACACAACCCAGGAGACAAGAGAACTCTCTGCGCAAGAGATGGAGCTAAGGTCGGCTCTCAAGCGTAAAACCCTAGCCTTAGCATCCATGGAACGTGCAAGGAAAAAGCAGGGATCCCGGGTAGCCTATCTGAGAGCAGGGGATGCTAACACGAAGTTCTTCAATCTCAAAATGAATGCACGGAGAAGGAAGAACACCATCAGGAGCCTGAAAAAAGACAATGGTTGGGTGCTCTCCCATGAAGAAAAAGAACAAACAATTCTAAGCCATTTCTCTCTTTTAATGGGATGACCAGGCCCAAGGACAAATGACCTAAATTGGCAAGTCCTGGGCATCGAGCCTGCTCAGGTTGAGGGACTCGAGGAACCTTTCTCAGAGCAAGAGATCTTCAGGGCAATCAAAGAAATGCCAACTGACAAAGCTCCAGGGCCTAATGGTTTCACTGGATGCTTCTACAAGGAATGCTGGGAAATCATTAAAGCAGACATCCTGCTGGCTTTTGAAGCCTTCCACAGTGGTCGATGCACACACTTCAACTTGTTAAATACAACTAATATTGTCCTACTACCCAAAAAAGACGAGGCAGAGTGCGTGGCAGACTATAGGCCAATTAGCCTCATCCACAGCTTCGCCAAAGCTGGTCACCAAGGTGCTCGCCCTCCGATTGCGCCCTCTAATGCACTCCATGATCTCTCCTAACCAAAGTGCCTTCATCAAGGGTAGAAGCATACATGACAACTTCCTCTTCGTTAGAAACACGGTGAGTAGATACCATCAGCTGCGTCGGCCAACACTACTGTTTAAATTGGACATTACAAATGCTTTTGACTCGGTCCGCTGGGACTACCTTTTGGATCTACTGCAACAGTGAGGCTTTCCAGTGAGATGGTTAAACTGGCTTAGTGCGATCCTTTCCACCTCAACCTCCCAATTGCTCCTAAATGGCTGTCCAGGACAACGTATCCAGCACGGTAGGGGTCTGAGACAGGAGGACCCGCTTTCGCCTCTTCTCTTTATCCTGGCTTTTGACCCTCTACAACGCCTCCTGGAAAAAGCAACAGAAATGGGGATTCTGTCAAAACTGCGTGGAAGAGGGGCCAACCTTCGAACCTCAATGTATGCCGATGACGTCGTCATTTTCCTCAACCCTCTTCGTTGAGATATCACAACCTTCACCGAAATCCTAGCCCGTTTTGGCTCTGCGTCAGGCCTTGTCACCAACCTGCATAAGTCTCAGGTCGCTGCCATCAGTTGTGGAAACGTCAGTCTTGATGACGTCCTGGAAGGAGTGTCGGCAAGAAGGGCGAACTTTCCGCTAAAATACTTAGGCCTACCGCTAGTCCTAGGGAGACTACGTAGGAGCGACTTACAGCCGGTCTGATAAAATTGTGGGCCGAGTCTCGAGCTGGAATGGAAAATATATAGGATTGGCAAGGAGATCCACACTAGTAAAGTCAGTAATCTCAGCGCAACCTGTCTACCTGCTAACCGCTCTAAAAGTATCAAAGGGCTTGCTAGAGCAACTATACAAGCAGCGCCGAAGGTTCCTTTGGGCAGGCACAGGGGAGATTACAGGAGGAAAATGCAAAGTTAATTGGCAAAAAACTTGCATGCCCCTCAACCAAGGAGGGCTGGGAATCCTACATCTAAAAAAATTCACAAGAGCTTTACGCTTGAGGTGGCTCTGGCATGAATGGAAGGACCCCAACAAACCTTGGGTAGGTTTGGAGACTCCTTGTGACAACATGGATCATATCCTCTTTGCGGCCTCAACAAGGATAACGATTGGCAACGGAAATACTGCACGCTTCTGGGACTCGGCTTGGCTGGAGGGCCAAAGACCTAGGGACCTCATGCCACTCGTTTTCCAGCTTTCCAAAAACAAGCACAAATCGTTGCGCCAAGGCAAGGAGAATGATGCCTGGCTAAACGACCTAAACCTCACTCTGAGCATGTCTTGATCGGTTAGTCTTATTGACCAGCTGGTCACTCTGTGGGGAGCAGTGCGAGCGCTTCAGCTAAGCGATACTGAAGAGGACCATATCACTTGGAAGTTTTCTGCGCATGGTCAGTACACGACGTCTCGGCCTACAAGGCACAATGTTGGGGCATCACCAACACCAGCTACAAGCAGCTAATATGGAATGCCTTGGCGCCCAAAAAGTGCAAGTTTCATGTGTGGCTCATCATTCAAAATAGAGTTTGGACCTCGGATCGGCTCGAAGCTAGGGGTTGGACAAACAATGGCCAATGCCTGCTTTGTCGCAGCTTACCAGAAACGGCCATACACCTTGTAGACACCTGCAGATACTCGGTCAGGATATGGAAATTAGTGGCCGATTGGTTAGGGTACGCGCAACTGTGGCCGGAGTCTTGGAGGGAGACCAGCTCTGTGCAAAAATGATGGGAAAGTCTAGCCACCACGCAAGGCATCCCGAAAAAAGCCTTACGCTCCCTCATTTTGCTGATTGAATGGGAGATTTGGAAGGAGCGAAATCGGAGAATTTTTGACCACAAAGAAACATCATCGGTTGCCATTCTCGCTAAGATAAAGGAAGAAGCAAGGTTGTGGGGTATGGCCGGAGCAAAGCATCTGCGCGAGATAATTCCGACCCGTGTAATGTAACGTAACTGGAGCTTTTGTTGGGGTGTAGTTTCCGCCCCTTTTTGTTTTTCTTCCCTTAGGGATGTTTTTTTCCCGCTCTATTTAATGAAACGGCACGATCGTGCCATTTTCCTTTAAAAAAAAGTACATTTCAAATTTCCAATGTCATGCAAGTCCAAAACAATATGTCTTGATGGCAAGTTGACAGCAAGTGTCTTGGCATGTGGCCAAACCCCATTCCTGCTTTATGTTACACGAACCAGCAAGCTAGAGACGCTCATTGGATACCCAAGTAAACTCAAGCCAAGCCATGAAATAATAATATCAAATCGAAGTGGTCTCAACTGGTGGCTGGCAGATCAATAGAGAAGAAACGGTATCTTTCCGTTCAAAAAAAATTAATTCCGTTCAAAAAAAATAGAGAAGAAACGGTATCTTGAATCTTTGTAGGTCAGAGCAAGCTGGGACGGCATGAGATCGAGGCTAAACTAATCACCATGACTTAATGATGATGCAACAGAGAGCTAGTGATTGGCCAGAGGAGCTCTGGGCCTCTAGCTGCGGCTGGGATATCCGAGTTGCCACATTCACCTGCTGGGGTCACCGCTATGCTGGAGTTGAAGGACACGGCCATCCCCGTCAGGTCAATAAAGTAACTGCCAATTGGATGCCAACCTACGGTGAGTTTGACAATTTGGGATAGCAAGTTGGCATCTTGCTTAATTAGCAGACAAAACTTAGTTCATACGAGCTGCAGGTAATATCCGGCCTGAACCAATAATTTTCAGTCCAATGTATGCTAGTAGTCACGAAAGGAACTGAAGGGAGCTCCATCTTATCTGCAATTTCTTAGCAATTCTTGCTCGAAGCCTACATGCTAATCATATCAGTGTGAAATGTTGAAACTACTAGCTACTACTACAAGATCAATTTGCTAGACCAAGATGCATATACAGGCCTGGATATTGAATCGATCGTCCCTTGCATGATCTAATTGTCAGGCTTTCAACTTTCAGAAAATCCCTTTGCATCGTTCGTGTTCCGTACATACCATGAATCCAAATGTGCTCTGAATATATAAATGTAGCCCACATTTAACTATGCAGAGATTTTTGGTAGCAGCAAAAAGCCGAGGAGATGACGCGAGATACCAAAGTCAGAGGAAGAATCTTCCAACGAGCCGCGGAACAGCCCCCCGGGGGGAGGAAAGGGGGGGGGGATAGGGATTGCAGAACCATCTGTATATTATAATGGTGGTTGTCGTTAGTTGCTACACATACAAAAGATTAAATCCCAAGACTAGAAGAACCTCACATCTCTCATGATATATTTGCTTTGTGGGATCAACTTGTTCATTTTGTAGATAATGGAAATAAATCCCAGCCTTTAGCTCAAGAGCTTCCGACCAAAGTTTTATTACAGTAATTCAGCTTTCAAGCTGAGACGTCACACATATATCCAGAGCAAACTCCATTGCTCAAGTCGATGCCATCCACATCCAGAGAATGCAAACTTTATAGGTCGTCACGAGAATTTTGGTTAACTTGGTAAGCCGGAATTTAAGTATGAGTTTTTTGGTAGATGTCCACCTAATCAACAGTGATTGAGGAAGGTAAGAAAATAGCAGGGGGTCAAAAAAAAAAGAGAAAGAAAACACCAGCTGGGGTTAGCTCATACATTTCGACCTTCTTGCTACCTAAAAGAAGTTATGCTTCTTGTCTATACCTTCAACTGTATGGAGTGCACAAGTTTTGACATGTTATTGCGTCGCTCTGTTGCCAGGAATTGCTAGGGGTCAGGCCGGCCGGCCAGCTCAAGGGAACTTCTCCTCCGAATTGAAATGATTCTACTCATTCAAAAAAGAATTTGTCTCAAAATAAATATGCATCTGTATCTTCAATTCTTCATCAACTGTGATGACATTAATCTTGCCCTTTCGAGAACATGAGAACATGAGAAGCCATGGGTAAGGTAGGGGAAAAACATTTCGCAGGTGTACAAATGCAGCGTTCAATTTCTGGTTTTTTTCATCATTTACTTGTCTGGTTGCATCTTGGTACCTACTAGCATAATCATAAGTAAGTAGTTTTGAATACTAAATTCCGAATGTTTCTAGTTGTTGGCCGTTTCTTCCAACCACAAACGTCGTTTCCTATCCGTACTAAAGCAGGATCCCCAGCCATTCCAGAGGAATAATTTCCGCGTGGAACAAATTCCCGAGGAATATTAGTTATTCTGTTCTCTCTTTCAGATCATATGATTGTGTCCTTTGGCTGTGCAATCCTAGTTGAGGAAGGCGCATGATGCCACGCTTTGATGCTTTCAAATGCAGTAATATATTGGCATATAAATCGTTCGCGATCGTGATGTATATGTCCTTCCACTTGCACAACTGATCCGTTTTTTAACATGTCCTATGCATGCACAAAGCTGTTTTCTAGCGAACTAGCGGCCATAACTGGTTAGAAAAAAACAAGAACAAGTGGTACACTGTATCCATTTTCTTTTTTTAAAAGAAATACTAAGCAGTAGGCATACTGTTAATACAGATATGAAAAAATACAGGTCGTTCACTCCACCAGGCATACAAGAACACATAAAACAGGTCGTCTCAAAGTAATTGTGTTAAACGTGAGCTGATCTAAACGTTCCAAAATTAAAATGACCACAAAGTTTTCTTAACGACCAACATCAGACGATACAATAATTTCATTGAATAGAGCAGGAGAAAATTATAAGGCTAACACCCTGAAAGATAGTAGTAGCCAGGAAAGAAAAAACACCACCACCATGCACCACGCACCGAGTACGCCTAATCAGAACCCAGAAGAAGGCTAGCACCAGACCGACCATCGTTAATCATAACCGACCACCACTAGACCAACAAAGAAGCTACCACCGAACCACTCAAAACCAAAACCTAACAGCGAGCACCACACTCAACTCTATCCACGCCTATGGGATTGGAGGGGTGAGGGAGAAAGAGAAAGATGGAACCGCTTTACCCCACAAGGGCCACCAACATGTTTAGCTTGCATCGGCTAGGGTGCCCGTTGCAAGTGGACAAACATCTAGAACGAGCACACACAAGCTGTCTCAAAGAGGTTTTGGCAGGAGGGCCTCCTAGACGACATCTCCAGAGAGAAAGCGATGATGAACACCGATGCCGCCATCCGTCGAGGTAATGAAGAACGGATTTTCACCCAGCAGCCCACCCGAGGGAGAGGAACGACTCAACAACACTCCCAAGAGGAAAAACGATGCCCGAAACGCCATCGATGTCGGCCCGGCAAGACCGAGCTAGGCTTTACACCTATCGCCCACTCCCTGTCGATCCGCAGATATCGCTGTTAGTGATATGCCCTAGAGGCAACATGGAGATGTTGGATATCATGGTCAATGTTTATGTATTTATGAATAAAGTGTTATTCAGTTCCATGAAATAGACATCTTGTATTGATCAATAAGTACGTGACTTATTTATGAGACTCTATATGTATGAATCTATTTCTAAATGATCCCTGATCATATATCATATTAATGGAACTAATATGATTCTAAGATCGGCATGTTTATTGATTGATGATCATGTCTCATAGATCATGGGTATGGAGATACCAAATCAATAAACATGGACATATGTGTTAGAGAACACATTGTTGGATAGACCCACCATGAGACACTACAGGAATTAATGTGTCATTAGTTGGTCTCAGGTAGTGTTGGTACAAACTCCTTAGACCTGAGATCACCATGGATTCCAACATGTGTAGTAGCCTACTTTGGGACTACCAAACGCTATTCCGTAACTGGGTAGTTATAAAGGTAGTTTTCGGGTTTGCTATGAAACATGGAGTGGGATGTGAGTGATCAAGATGGAATTTGTCCCTCCTTTGGAGAGATATCTATGGGCCCCTCGAGGTAATGGATTATGGAAATGCATGGCCATGCTAAGTTGATTGAGGAGTCAATCAACAGACAGATAATCCAATACGGTTCGAGTGAATGGTTAAGCTATTGAAGGGATGACACACATCTTGCCTATAGCTTAATTGGTATCGTGAGGCAAATGGATTTGTGTACACATTACAGGTTCAGAGCCGATATTATATTCTTGTATGCTATGGTGTCAATATGTGCTGCTAGGCGTCGCTATTGACAGGTCGGCTGAGTTGGACTCGAGCCGACGATCGGCTAAGTTAGACTATAGCCGAAACCAAGTATACTTGAACCTAAGGGGCCGCACGCTTAAGACGATAAGAACAGGCATTCGAGTTGGACTCGAATACGGCTCGATCGGATAGAGATCCGATCGGATAGAGTCCTATGGTCTTTCGACGTATGGGCAGCCAACTCTATGAGATTCGGATGAGATCCGATGCAAAATAGAGTCCTGATCGGCCACTAGTCCTAGTAGGCCAACTCTATATAAAGGGGCGAGGGGTGGAGAGCTGCGACACATCAGTTGAATAACAAGTCGCCGAGTTCAATCTCCACGAAAACCCTCCCCACCTTCGAGCCAAACCTTAGCCTTGCATCGCGTGCTAGCACACGGGTGTTCGGCGTTGTTCTGGACGTGTGGATACCGGTAGAGGCGCTGCTACGTTGCGCGCCCGTGATCGGCTACGAATCGGCTGCAATCGAAGCGAGGCGACTGCGGCAGATCGGCAACGAGAACGCGGTCGGCGACTCGGATCGGCTGCGGCATCAGTGAATCGGCTGATTGGTGAATCGGCTGTCCCCGGGAATCGTCTGTCGGCTTGCGGGAATCGGCTACACTGTTCTGGATCGGATAGTACTGATTGGTTATTTCCGCTGCATACTCCAATCGGTAACGATCTATTGGCCCTTACTTGCAAGTGTTCCTGGTTTGCGCGGTAGAAAAGTTTTTGTTTTCGGCTAGCGTAGCTTCCGCGTAACCCTTCAATCGCTCCATTGCTCCACCACCGGCCATCCTTTGTCGGCACGTGGCCATCGCTATACCGATGCCCCCCTGTCAATCAGCCCCGGCATGCCTTGTGGCACATCACTGGCCTCCCTGTTGTTGCCACGCCGGCCTCCCTGCCATCACTACGTCGACCTCCCACGCCGTCGATCGGGCCAGCCTCCCTGTCGTTGCCTACGCTGACCTCCTGACACCGCCCGCGTTGGCATTCCTCAACATCCCATGTTGTATGTTAATGAATATGTGATTCGTTCATCAGACTATTTATGTTGTATGTTACTATTTCTAAAGAATGCCTGATCAAATATCATATGTGGAACAAATATGGTTTAATGACCAACACATGTATTGATTTGATTGATGATCATGTCTCATGGATCATAGTATGGAGATACTAAATTAATAATATAGACACATGTTGGGAACGTGTTGTTGGATAGACCCAACATGAGGCGTCGCGAGAGATATATGTGATGTGCAATCGGTGGTCTCATATTAGTGTTGGTGTAGAATTTTTAGACCTGAGATTATCATAGTTCCTGACATATGTAGTAGCTTGCTTAAGGGCTACCAAACACAACTCCATAACTAGGTACTTATAAAAGTAATCTTCGGACATGCTATGAAACATGTAGTGAGATATGAACAATCAAGATAAGATTTGCCCCTTTCTTGGCGAGATATCTCTGGCCTGCTCGATGTTATAAATTATGAAAGTGCATGGCCATGCCAAAAGTGACCGAGGAATCAATCGCAGGTTAAATAATCTATTATAGAATTGAGTGAATAATTGAGCTATTAAAAGATGACACATATCTAGCCTTAAGCTTAATCGATATCGTGAGGCAAAAGGGTTCATATAAGTATAAACTAGAGGTTTAGCCGATATGATCTTTATGTATGCCCGGTGTGTCAATAGGTTATGCTAGGGGCTATTGTTGACACGTGGACCGAAAAAGGAGTTTTTGGGTTGCAGCCAAGTGTACATAAACCTACAGGATCGCACACTTAACAGGCCAGAATAAAGGGATTGGATGGAGATCCAATATATGCTCAATTCGGAATGAGATCTGAGTAGGACTCCTATGGACCTCGGAGGGCCAGTTATGGATCATATATATTCTTCAGGTGATGAAGCTAATGGTGTGTGAGAAACCCTAGCCGTCACTCCCTTCCCGAGCAAAACCTAGCCACGCACGGGCGCTAGCACGTCCGTGTGACGTGTTTCATTCCTGGACGTGTGGATACCGGTAAAGACATCGCTGGTCTGTGATGTTGATCGGCGTGAGAGCACGACGAGGCGTACGCACGAGGAGGAGAAGGTCGGGTTGCTGCGACCGACTACTTCTTCTAGATCGACGTGTGCTACATCGTCAACGTTCCTTCAGCTTCTTAGCACCTACTTCTACTGCATAGCGTGTCGAGTGGTAATGATCTATGATCTCATACTTGCATGGTTCCTGGTTTACGTGATAGAAAAATTTTGATTTATGCTCGTAGCCTATGTGTAACCTACATCCTCCCATCCCTATAGCCATCTCCACCTTCCTCCTGTTGTCAGCACCGCGCGGGCATGCCTGTCGTCGACACCGCACCATCGCGCCCTTCCTACCTCGCCTAGCCTCTTCCACACAACCGCACCCCGCTGCCTCGCCGCCGTTGCCGGCTCGAGGGCCAGCCTCCCGCGCGGAGAAGGTTGGATCCGAATGGGAGAGCGCTGGATCTGGCAGGGGACGCTAGATCCGACGGCGTCGTCATCGCCCCAATCAACACCTCGCCGTCGACGATGCCGCTCTCCTCTTCGTCGCCGGCAGCCAGGCTTTCGCACGCCGGCTCTAGCCCAATGTCACTGCAGCCGTCGCCGCCTTGGAGCTGGTCGGAGTTGTGGGCTCCAACCCCACAACCTCGAGGAAAAGGAAGTCCCTGTTGCCATTGTCATTGTGGCCGTGTAGATTTGAAGGACTCGCTAGATGACGGTGAGGCGAAGGAGGAAAGGTGGCGGCGGTGGTGGCGCGGCGGGGTCCCCGCCCGTGTCGCCCGACCCAGGAGCGACGCGGGGGCTTGGTTCTTTTGCTTCTTGCTTTTAAATGACCACATAGTCGCCAACATGTTACTGTTGCATGGCTAGTTGACCGTACAGGCACCCCATGAAACTGACTCGCCCAATCAGAGCCTATCATGTCGTAGCACTAGACTGAAAAGGAGAAGGAGAAGGAGAAGGAGAGCCAATAGCATCGTTCTACGAGGCATTCCGCGGGAACCCAGTCCAAATCCGGGACGAATTCCTCCTCGCCAATACATTATTCGTGTGTGCCGAGGAGGGAGGCAGTTCCACAGGCCATGGAACTAACGTGACCTCCAAAGTCAGAGGTCGGAATCTCCCTTTCCTTCCTTCCAGCCATGGCCCACCACCCTTGCGGCTTGGTGGCCCTACCCCGACGCCAATTCACCCGCGCCCGAGAGCCGCGACGCGAGCGCAGAGACGGCAGCGCCGGCCTTCCAATGGTAGCGTAAGATCACGCAGACACACACCCGCCTCGCGCCAGAAATCTTTATTCATTTTCTCTCCACCGGTTGCCCTCTCGCCGCACCCAACCATCGCGCCACGCTGCGCCCCGCTGCCGGAGCGGCGCGCTCCGCATCCGCTATAAGACGCGCAGGGCACAGCGGCTGTACTACGTACTCACAGTCACTAGCTAGCTGCTACCCTTGCTACCACGTGTTGGAGATGGAGTCGAAGCCGGCGGCGATGGAGGTGGAGGGGGTGGAGGCGGCGGGGGGCAAGCCGCGGTTCAGGATGCCGGTGGACTCCGACCTCAAGGCAACGGAGTTCTGGCTCTTCTCCTTCGCGAGGCCGCACATGGCCTCCTTCCACATGGCGTGGTTCTCCTTCTTCTGCTGCTTCGTGTCCACGTTCGCCGCGCCGCCGCTGCTGCCGCTCATCCGCGACACGCTCGGGCTCACGGCCACGGACATCGGCAACGCCGGGATCGCGTCCGTGTCGGGCGCCGTGTTCGCGCGTCTGGCCATGGGCACGGCGTGCGACCTGGTCGGGCCAAGGCTGGCCTCCGCGTCGCTGATCCTCCTGACCACGCCGGCGGTGTACTGCTCGTCCATCATCCAGTCCCCGTCGGCGTACCTCCTCGTGCGCTTCTTCACGGGCATCTCGCTGGCGTCGTTCGTGTCGGCGCAGTTCTGGATGAGCTCCATGTTCTCGGCCCCCAAGGTGGGGCTGGCCAACGGCGTGGCCGGCGGCTGGGGCAACCTCGGCGGCGGCGCCGTCCAGCTGCTCATGCCGCTCGTGTACGAGGCCATCCACAAGATCGGTAGCACGCCGTTCACGGCGTGGCGAGTCGCCTTCTTCATCCCGGGCCTGATGCAGACGTTCTCGGCCATCGCCGTGCTGGCGTTCGGGCAGGACATGCCTGGCGGCAACTACGGCAAGCTCCACAAGACCGGGGACATGCACAAGGACAGCTTCGGCAACGTGCTGCGCCACGCCCTCACCAACTACCGCGGCTGGATCCTGGCGCTCACCTACGGCTACTGCTTCGGCGTCGAGCTCACCATCGACAACGTCGTGCACCAGTACTTCTACGACCGCTTCGACGTCAACCTCCAGACCGCCGGGCTCATCGCCGCCAGCTTCGGGATGGCCAACATCATCTCCCGCCCAGGCGGCGGTCTCCTCTCCGACTGGCTCTCCAGCCGGTACGGCATGCGCGGGAGGCTGTGGGGGCTGTGGACCGTGCAGACCATCGGCGGCGTCCTCTGCGTGGTGCTGGGAATCGTCGACTTCTCCTTCGCCGCGTCCGTCGCCGTGATGGTGCTCTTCTCCTTCTTCGTCCAGGCCGCGTGCGGGCTCACGTTCGGCATCGTGCCGTTCGTGTCGCGGAGGTCGCTGGGGCTCATCTCCGGGATGACCGGTGGCGGGGGCAACGTGGGCGCCGTGCTGACGCAGTACATCTTCTTCCACGGCACAAAGTACAAGACGGAGACCGGGATCAAGTACATGGGGCTCATGATCATCGCGTGCACGCTGCCCATCATGCTCATCTACTTCCCGCAGTGGGGCGGCATGCTCGTCGGGCCGAGGAAGGGGGCCACGGCGGAGGAGTACTACAGCCGGGAGTGGTCGGATCACGAGCGCGAGAAGGGGTTCAACGCGGCCAGCGTGCGGTTCGCGGAGAACAGCGTGCGCGAGGGCGGGAGGTCGTCGGCGACGGGCGGCCAGCCCAGGCACACCGTCCCCGTCGACGCGTCGCCGGCCGGCGCCGGCAGCGTGTGAAGAATGCTACGCATAATAAGGCCGCGGTTGTAGTACAAATTGATGGTACGTGTCGTCTGACCGCGCGCGCGCACAGTGTGGGGTCGTGGGCTTAGTGCAGTACAGTGAGGGGTGTACGTGTGTCGTGGCGCGCACGGTGGCCTTCGGATTGGAGACCACGCTAGTACTCCAGATATATACGGGTTTGATTTACTTCTGTGGATCGGCGCTTGTTGGTGGTTTGCTCCATGTGGTTGTGATGGTAGTCATACTTATCATACTCAAACAGTCAAACTTTTTGATGTGATATGATGGTATCAGTGTTTCTATTGCTTAAAGCCATTGTTTATTTGCTGGGACCAGTGACTCGAAATGTTAAAAGTGATAGTGTTCCTGTTTTATGAACTCCAGATTCTTTCGAAGTCTGAAGCCATTGTCAAGCTTCAGCTTTTGTTCGGCCAAAATAGGACTATCATTCTATCAAATTAAAGTCTTGGAGAAAACGTCATCTAAATGACCATTAGAGAGGCATTTGATTCAGTTAAGTAGTATCTATAACTATCTATAAGCAAGTAGTATTTTTATCTAAATTTTGTTTTGGTTGGCTATTTTACAGAAAACTCCGCGAGTTTTTCTGAAATTAACCCGTAGTCCACCTAGCTATTTTAAAAAACCCAGTTAAAGAAGAAAAAAGGGTTATTTTTTAAGAAAACTCCTTGAGTGTTTATAAAATTAACCCGTAATCCCAATATTAAAAAGAAAGGGAGGGCTTGGATGAAAAAAAAGACCTCTTGCATCCCTCTCTTCTGTCCCCATCCACGCCGCGTCCTGTGCCGCGTCTGCGCCCCTCCCTCCCGTCGCCGCTCGGAGCTCCCACGCTGCCGCCAGGACCTTCGCCCTCTATCTATTTTTCTTTCTGCGTCATCGTCCCGTTGCAACGCACGTGCATTTTGTTAGTCTATAACTATCTATAAAGCAAGCAAGTAGTGTAAGCTCCTTGAGTTTTTTAAAATTAACCCGCATCCGCCGACTATTTTACCAAAAACCCTCGAGTGACTTCAATTTTGAAATAATTGTGATACGAAATCGAGGTTGATTTAGCTGTCGTTTCGCTTTCACGTACGTACGCCTGCTTGCTACATCTAGCTGCTGTCATTTTCGTTTTTTCCTCCAATCTCTCGTATACATGTACGTATATGCAGAGACAGAGGAAACCGACTTAAACACTCTGAAAACCACACAACGCGTGGCACGATATCAGCAGGCGTTTGCTTTTGCTTCCAGTGTTAAACATGACACGTCCAGAGAAATCATCAGATGGAAGCTCTCCTTGCTGCCAACTGTAGCTCTCCATGCATGTAAAGGCCACGAAATTAAATGAGAATAAAGTTTAAGTTTAAATACTAATTCCTCCATCCTAAAAATATAATACATCATTAATTTTTACAAAACTAATTTTAAAATTTATGACTAATAATTAAAATCTATATCTATAATTATCAAGCAAGTAGTGTTTCTACCCAAAATTTTCATTTGTCTGATTATTTTGCAGAAAACCCCTTAAGTGCTTATAAAATTAATCCGCAGTCCCAATGCTAAAAAGAAAGGGAGGGCTTGGATGAAAAAAAGACATCCTGCGCCTCTTTCTCACGTCCCCATCCGCGTCGCGTCTGCGCCCCTCTCTCCAGCAGCTGCTCGAAGCTCCCGCGCGGCGCTTGCGCCCCTCCCTCCCGTCCCCATCCGCGTCACATCTGCGCCCCTCCCTCCAGCCGCTGCTCGAAGCTCCCGCGCCGCACCTGCGCCCCTCCGTCCCGTTCTCATCCGCGCCGTGACCCGACTTCACCCGTTGCAACGCACGGGCACAATTGCTAGTAAAAGTAACTAGCGTATATAGCATTCTCATGGCATTGTTGAGGTGATATTTTGGCGACAGACAATCCCCCTCCTCTCACACTCGACAGTCACAACACCCTGCAACTGTTGTCGCTCCAAAACCCGTGCAAAATTTGAGATGGGATCGTGTACAGAACACATACAAAAATTTTAGAAAATGACCGTGTACAAAATTTGAATCTTTATGAAATCCATGGTAAAGTCTCTCTCATTGTATATATAGTGTGCATTCTATATACAGAATGCACCCAGGTCAACCAACCCAACCACCCACCTAATCAGGCGCATCATTCCGCATATGAATTTCTCGGCTAATTCGTCGTGACCGACACTAAAGCACCGAATTTTATTAGAACTCTTAAGTTAAGCGTGCTTGGATGATAGTAGTACTAGGATGGGTGACCTCTTGTGTCACGCCCAGAAATTCACACCAGAATTTCTGCAGCTAATTTGTGCATTACACCTCGTCCAGGAATCAGCCGAGGTACACAAATCGACGTTATTGATAATACATAAACCTCGTCTTAGAATCAATATAAAAGAGTTACACAAATGCAGCGGAAAAGAAAATAAACTGACTTAAGCTAAACTTGGCTCGAGCGGAGCGAAACACCAACACCACAGCTAACCCTTGACGTCGAACAAGCCTACATCTCCTCGGAGACCTCGATCTCAACCTCTAGCACTGAAGGGGGAAAAGGAAGCAAGACTGAGTACAACCACTGTACTCAACAAGTCACACCGAAAAAGGGGACATGATGCAAGATAAATATAAAGGTAAAGGATATTAGACTCAATTTGCATAAACAACATTTGCAGAAATAATAAAAATATTTGGAGACAGTAAAACAGTAGTAATGATTAAGCAATATTAAATAAACACTGTCCAACGTTAAAACCACGTTGCAACAGACCCATCTATCCACCTGCACTAGTCACATTCCAACATTTCATTCAAGTGAATAAGTGAAACTAATCAAGGTGAATCTGGTCGATCGCCCGTAACCGTGGGCACGGCTATTCGAATAGTTTTACTCTGATCAGAGATGTACAACTGTACCCACAAGACACAATCCCACAACACGTTACCGTGCGCCGGTGCACCACCACGGTACCCCGGAAAGGAACTGTGATAGGACCCTTCACATAACCCCCTCTAACCAATGGTACCACACCAAGGTTTCGCCCCCACTCCCATCGGGCAATGGGCAGCCCCCTCTAGTGCCGAAGTGAATCCGAAAGCCGATAAACCCTTAAAACCGGGGCCAACCCAACTCCATCACGCCCACCCTCTCTGGGATACGTTGGCTAGGGACAGCTACGCTACAGACCCAGCCATTACCCATGTTGGCTTGTGGTATGCACGGTACTTCTTCCAGGGTTTCCCAAGAACCGGTCCTTAATTGTCATGAGCACGCTAACCAAAGTCCAACCATGTGCTCACGACCCACCCTTTTTTATAATTCAATATTATTAGAAATAGAGTCACAACTTAACCTCATCTGAGAGTTAACCTCTAGTAATATACTTGATTAGTGTGATCCCCTTAAGTGAGCTAGTTGAGCTAAGCATAACTAAGCAAACCTTAAGCTATCATCTAGTCATATTGAACCCCAAGTTATCAATGGTATAAGGTAAACAATCCTATGGTTGAGTACAATAGGTATAATCATCCATGAAATGACATTCCAAAATATATGTAATATTTGAGAGAAAAGGGATATTTACATAAAATTAGGTACAATATGGTCAATGTAAGGTATGACTTGCCTTGATCTGGAGACTGAGGAACCTCGGCGACTACTTCGAAGAGAACGGACTCGTCGGAAAACTCGGGATCTACACGACAAACAAAGCACTCAACAAACACCCTAAAAGGTCTACTGAAACAGCACTGAAAAGTATTTTTAATGGATTCTTGATATTTTTTTGGATTTAATGAAATTTCAATGGACTAAAACGGAGCTCGAATTCAAAAGATATGGATTTTAGAAGTTTAATTGCCATTTTTACACAAAATAGAAAAGATTAAAACATTTATTGCGTAATTAACCCCGGGTGACGCAAGCATAGCGTAGGAAGGTAGGGCTGATGTCAGCTGGCGCCAGCGGCTGACGCAAGCGGCACGGCTGCTCGGTCCACGGTGGACCGAGTCCACGGTGGGCGGCGGCGAGCACGGGGACACGCGGCACGCATCGGCGAGAAGCGGCGGCGATCGGACGGCGACGGCTTGCGCGGGAGTGAACAGTCCAGATCCACCCGATCCGAAGGATCAGACGGTGTGGATCACGGGTAGGGTTAGGGTTTGGGCGGCGACCGATATGGCGGACACGCGGCGGCCATCCGGAGTGTGGTGATTGGATCGGACGGTGACGGCTTTGGGCGAGATCGGACGGTTCGGATCCACCCGATCCGACCGATTGGACGGCTCAGGAAGGGTGGCGCTAGGGTTAGGGCACGGCGGCGGCGGCTTGAGCTCGCCCGCCGGCCATGGCCGCGCGACGACCGGTCGATCTCCGGCGGCATAGTGAACGGCGACGGAGGGCGATGCGGGGCGCGGGAAACGACGGCGGAAGGCGCCGCGGTTCGGGGCGACGGTTCGAGAGACGACACGGGAAACCGGAGGGAAAGGAAGCGGCGGCGCACTCACCGGAGTTGGAGAAGACGACGATCGCGGCGACGGTTTTTGGGGCTAACACACGAGAGCGACAAAGGGGAAACAAACGGTGGCGGCGAGGGGATTTTATAGGGGCGCTAGGAGATCGGAAGGTGCACGAGAAAGCCGCAGATTCTTCGCCGTTGGTTTCGGACTCGGAGAGAGAGAGAAACGGCGGCGGCGAAATCCGTGCGGATAGGGTTTCCTTTGAACGCGATAGGCGCGGGGATGGATGCGGCGGCGCGAGGTCGGGCCCGGCATGGGTCCGACATGGCACGGGCGCGCGCGGGAGCGAAGCGGAGCGGCGGCGCACATGGCGGGCGGCGGCTGGGCCGGCCGGGTGCGAGGCAGGAGACACGACAGGTAGGGCCCACCTGTCGGTGGCCCGCGGAGCGAAGGAGGGCTTACGGACTTGCGCGGCGTGGCTGGCGTCGTGGGCTTCGGCCCACGACCGGAGAGAGGCGGCGGCACGCGCGGGAGCGGCTCGGGCGGGAAAACCGGGCCGACGGCCCAACCCGGAAGGAGGGCGGGAAAAACCGTACGGCGGTACGGAAAAAAAAAAGAAAAAGGAGAAAAAGGATTTTGGGGCTTAATTAAATTGCTGGTTTCTTATTTAATTGATTAAAAATACTTAGAGTGCTCTAAAAATTCCAGTAAAAATCCTGTTAGCGCATTTTGACATGTAGAATTCAAGAAAAATCCTACCATGTCGTTTCCATTTATTTATTGCCTTTTAAAATTACTGGTTGGCTCCAGATTAAATCTAGAAATTCCGATTATTTTTAGGGTAAATTATTTAAACAATTTAGGGCAAAACTCAGGGTGTGACAAACCTACCCCCCTTAAACGGAATCTCTCCCAAGTAGCTTCTTCCTCGGAGTGATGAGTCCACTGAACTTTGCAAAACCTGATAACCTTGTTCCGAGTCCTTCTCTCGTTGATCTCGAGAATACGAGCTGGTCTCTCCACGTAGGTCAAGTCCTCTTGAATTTCAATCTGGTCTGGACTCGCCTGCTCTTCTGGTACCCTTAGACACTTCTTTAACTGGGACACATGAAACACGTCGTGAATACCAGCCATGCTGGAGGGAAGCTCAAGCTATAGGCTACTTCTCCTCGACGTTCCCGAATTCTGTATGGTCCCACAAAACGTGGTGCCAACTTGCTTCTGGTTTGGAAACGATGTACTCGCCGGAGTGGTGTAACGTGGAGATACACAAAATCCCCGCTTCAAAAGCGAGGTCTCTTCGACGATTGTCGCGTAGCTTTTACGCCGGGATTGCACAATCTTCAACCTTTCCCGAATCGTTCGGACCTTTGCCTCTGCTTCACTTATTACTTCCGTGCCAAACAAGCGGCGTTCACCGGTCGATCCCGAGAAAAGGGTGTGCGGCATTTCCGTCCATACAACGCTTCATACGGTGCCATTTGAATGCTGGCTTGATAACTGTTGTTATAGGAGAATTCTGCATAGGGCAAGCTCTTGTCCCACGCTATTCCAAAATCAAGCGCACATGCTCTCAACATGTCTTCCAAAATTTGATTCACTCTCTCGGTTTGACCATCTATTTGCGGATGATAGGCCGTACTAAAATTCAAACGGTACAGAGCTCTTCTTGTAACTTCTTCCGAACTTGGAAGTAACCGACTTCCCGATCGGACACGATCTTTTTAGGCACGCCATGCAAACACATGATCCTTGCGAGATAAAGTTTTGCTAGCTTCTTCCCCGAGTAGGTAGTTTGCACTGGTATGAAATGGGCCACCTTGGTGAGTCGGTCCACAACGACCCAAATTGAGTCATATCCTGACGATGTGCGGGGTAAACCTGTGACGAAATCCATTCCTATTTCTTCCCATTTCCACTCTGGAATCTGGAGGGGTTGCAACAGTCCTGCAGGTCATTGATGTTCTGCCTTAACCCGCTGACAAACATCACAAAGTGCAACAAACTCAGCTATCTCCCTCCTCATACTGACCCACCAAAACTTCTCTTTAAGATCTTGATACATCTTTGTACTGCCTGGGTGAATGGAATATTGAGTTTGGTGAGCTTCCGTAAGGATCATTTTTTTCAAATCCTTGTCTTCTAGCACACACAATCTCTTTCCCATCCAGATTGTGCCGTGCTCGTCTTCTGTAAAGCCACAGGCTTTTCCGACCCTCATGTTCTTCTTGAGTTCGGTCATCTCGAGATCTGATGCCTGAGCAGCCCGAATTATCAATGAGAGTGGGTTGGGCTTCCAGAGCAGCCACAAAACCAAAATCCACCACTCGTAGATTTAGATACTCAAATTCTTGCTGCAACTAGTCACACATTCTTTCGACGTTGAGGGTGGTGCAGTAACTCTTTTGGCTTAGCACATCTGCAACCACATTAGCTTTGCCAGGATGGTAATGTATCCCCAAATCATAATCTTTGATCAGTTCCAACCATCTTCGCTGTCGAAGGTTCAAATCCGGTTGGGTGAAGATATACTTGAGACTTTTATGATATGTATACACTTCACAACGATTACCAATTAGATAGTGTCGCCAGATCTTCAGGGCATGAACCATCGCGGATAATTCCAGATCATGAGTTGGATAGTTGTTTTCGTGCGGACGCAACTGACGAGAAGCATATGCGACCACTTTGCCTTCTTGCATCAACACACATCCCAACCCTTGGCGAGAGGCATCACAATAAACTTGGAAGTCCTTTGCTGGATCAGGCAGTATCAATACTGGTGCAGACACCAACTTCCTCTTAAGTTCTTCAAAGCTCTTGTTACATTCTGCTGACCACTTAAATTTCTCATCTTTCTTCAACAATTGAGTCATTGGCTTGGCGATTTTGGAGAAATTCTCAATGAAGCGGCGGTAGTAACCCGCAAGTCCAAGGAAACTTTGGATCTGCGTGACCGTTTTTTACGGGGTCCACTTGGTAACTGATTCCACATTTGCCGGATCCACGGCTACTCCTTGAGCATTCACAACGTGGCCGAGGAACTGCACTTCCTTTAACCAGAAAGCACACTTGCTAAACTTGGCGTAGAGTTGATGATCCCTCAACTTCTCGAGCACTAAACGAAGATGTCGCTCATGTTCTTCCTCCGTTTTAGAGTAGACCAAAATGTCGTCAATGAACACCACCACAAATTTTTCCAAGAACTCCATAAACACCTTGTTCATCAGATTCATAAAAAAGGCCGGTGCGTTGGTCAATCCAAAAGACATGACCATACACTCATACAGACCGTATCTGGTGGTGAAAGCGGTCTTGGGAATGTCCTCTTCCCGAATTCTCAGCTGGTGATAGCCTGATCGCAGGTCTATCTTGGAAAACACCTTTGCCCCCTTGAGTTGATCGAATAAATCATCAACCCGTGCTAGAGGATACTTGTTCTTGATAGTGACTTCATTGAGTGCACGATAATCGACACACATCCTCTTGGTCTTGTCTTTCTTCTCCACGAAGATCACCGGAGCACCCCATGGCGACGTGCTCGGGCGGATATACCCTTTTTGCAACTGTTCATCCACTTGCTTCTTCACTTCGGCCAACTTGTTGGCTCCCATTCTATACGGCCTCTTGTGTATTGGGGCGGTCCCGGGTACTAAATCGATCCGGAATTCAATTTCTCTTTCTGGTGGCATCTAAGTTAAGTCTTCAGGGAAAACTTCAGGGTATTCTCTGACGATGGGAATATCTTCTAATTTCATAGGGGTCTTTGCCGCCACTTCGGACGATCCACCGGCGGAAACATGATTAAAACTTGCCACGGTCTCGGCTTGCATGGGAGAACGAAATACAATTCCTTCTCCTTTCGTATTGATTAGAGTAATGGTGCGACTAGCGCAGTCAATTACTCCCTTATGTCTGGACAACCAATCCATTCCCAGAATGACATCTATGCCTTTGGACTGAAGGAGGATGAGGTTGGTTAGAAATCTGGATCCTTGGATTTCTATGGTCACAGAGGGACAATACTGAGTAGTATCCAATTGGTTTCTAGGGGTTTGAACCCGCATAGGTATCTTAAGTCCCACTATTGACAACCCATGTGTCCCAACAAACTGCTTTGAGATAAATGAATGCGTAGCGCCAGAATCAAATAATACTGTGGCAGGAGTAAAGTTTACAGGAAACTTACCCAATATGACTTCAGGAGCGGTCTGTGCTTCCTCGGCGGATGCAAGATTGACCCGGGCCTGGATGAACCTTGGCCCAGCGCGTCTTGGCTTTGGACACTTGTCTGCAAAATGCCCGGGGTCACCACAGTTGAAGCAGACCAGCTTCCCTCCGAGTCCTTCCCGGGAGGTGGTGGGGATGTGGCCTTGGGGTGGCGCCGTTGGAGGACGCGGGCCGGGAGCGCGCTATTGTTGACCACTGCCACTACTGCCAGATTGGAAATTCCCTGGGTGATAAGGTCGGTGCTGACGAACAATCATGGTGGTAGGTCCACTCTGACTTCCAGACATGAAACGCGGCCTCTGTTGATTTCCCTGCTGTTGAGGAGGTCGGGACTGAATTGCTTTTCTCTTCTTGATCATCTTGTTGCGCTGATCTTCCTGTCGATTGGCCTTGTCAACCAGCTTCTCAAAGTTAGCATACTCTCCTGAGATTAGCTTGTCCGTGAGTTCATCATCCAAACTAGCCAAAAACTTTTCTTGCCTTTCTGCATCGGTGCGCACATCTTCTGGGGCATATCGTGCAAGACAATTGAACTCGTGCAGATACTCAGTAACTGATCTGTTACCCTGCTCAAGAGAACGGAACTCACGCTTTTTCGTGCAACTATTCCCGCAGAATGTGTGCGGTCCCGAAACTACGACGGAACTCTTCCCATGTAACTGCTGCTCCTACGGGCGAGTAACCAAGTAGTTGTCCCACCAAGCGAAGCAGGACCACGCAACGATGAGTGGCAAATGAGACTTTCTCTGGTCCATGCACCGCGAAGATCTAACTTCTTCTCTATGACATGAAGCCAATCATTAGCCTCCATAGGATTAGTGGTGCTTGGAGAAGGTCGGCGGTCGGACACGAAGGAACTCGGCAACTTGGACTGGGGTGGTGGGGCGACAACCGATTGTTCTGCTGCTGTTTGATGCTTGCATTTGTTGCAACATCTGCTGTTGCATCTGCTGGTGTTGTTGTTGCATCTGCTGCATCATTGTAGCCATCATCTGTGTCTCCGAAGCAAGCACTTGAGCAATGGTGGGGTTCTCGGGTGGCGGTGGAGGAGCATTGCCGTTGACGTCGTGAGCCTCATTGTTGTTGGCACTGACGCCCATTGTTCTTTGTTCTCAGTCCCGGTGTTCACCATCCGGAGGAGGCGACCGAACCGAAGAGAGAAAAGAAGAAAAACAGACGGACTTAGAAACTAATCTTTATTATTGGAATTCAAATGCATTGTTCTTTTGACTAAAAACAAGGAAAAGCACCAAACATCCTTAATTGGTCAGCCATATCACACTTGATATCGACTGCCAGCTATCCCACACATAGCAGCCTAACACACAGCAACTACCAAGAAGCCAAACTAAGCTAAACGATAAAACTAAGGAGGGCAACTAGAACGATCCGCGAGGCGAGGAGTCAAAACTGCTTCCTTCAAAAGATCCCCATTCTTCAGAACGGCTCCTAGAGTCCCCTGGCGTCACCTCAGACTTCGACTCTTCTGAATTGGTTGTTGTAGCCCAACCAATCCTGCCTCTTCCCTCCGAGGAACTTCGAGTCTCTTCTGAGTCCATGTCTTCAGTTGAACTCTCTGAGCTCGAGTCACTAGAGATGGAGATCCAGCCGTTACTGCCACCTCCGCCTTGATACGCCAAAGTTGGAGCAAAGGTGAGAGCAGAACCTACAGCAGGAGGAACTGGAACAGGCGCTGGAACTGGAGCAGGTGGAGCTGGGTGGCTGGAGAAGCTGGAGGAGGCGGTGGGATCCGAGGCGCCAGCTGGATACGGACAGGCGTGGTGGTGGTCTTCCGAGGCGTCGTTCGAATCCTGACACCTACTGGTGCCGGGAGTCCCTTCAACTCAGCTACCTCCTTCTTAAGACGAACCACTTCGTCCTGCAGTTGCACAATCCTTAGCATCTTCTTGTCATTCAGCTCTTTGGTTGCCTTGTGTAGATCAGAGTGCATCTTGTCCAAGCCTTTGATCACTGTGCACATGTGGCCGAAGGTAGAGTCGTTCTCCTCTGTTGTAGACTTGAATGCACTGACATTGGAGGAACTACCTCGACGGGGATGGTAGCGGTAGGATGAGGTACGAAGGTCAGCATCATGCAGCTCCCTCATCCTGGCCAACATCAGGTAGGCGGCTTCCTGACAAGCGTGATCCGACGTACCTCCGGAAGCTGTGACCTCCATGTTGGGAAGACACGTTCCCACAAACCCGTGAACTTCCAACCGAATACGGTAGGGCAACTCACCACTGAGAGGCGCAAATGTGGTATACTCCAATGCTTTAGGATATCCGACTGCAAGGGCCATACGCGCCAGCTCTGCAACAAAGTCCGTCATCCCTTTTCCGCAGTGCGTCGCTGGGGAACCTGCCATCTATAGAAACAAGGAGTGGGAAAATAAAAACATGCTCAAAAACCCACGACCAACACCCCATTTTCGCAATTCCTAAACCCTAGACTGACTCCACTTTTCAAAACACCCTCCTCTTTTTTTTAACATATGCAAATGAAAAGAATTAGAGGGCTCTTAAGGTTTCCAGTTGGCTCGTCCTACAGTCAAAGGAAGGCTCTGATACCAACTTGTCACGCCCAGAAATTCACACCAGAATTTCTGCAGCTAATTTGTGCATTACACCCTCGTCCAGGAATCAGCCGACGTACACAAATCGTCGTTATTGATAATACAGAAACCTCGTCTTAGAAACAATATAAAAGAGTTACACAAATGCAGCGGAAAAGAAAATAAACTGACTTAAGCTAAGCTTGGCTCGAGCGGAGCGAAACACCAACACCACAGCTAACCCTTGACGTCGAACAAGCCTACACCTCCTCGGAGACCTCGATCTCAACCTCTAGCACTGAAGGGGGAAAAGGAAGCAAGACTGAGTACAACCACCGTACTCAACAAGTCACACCGGAAAAGGGGACATGATGCAAGATAAATATCAAGGTAAAGGATATTAGGCTCAATTTGCATAAACAGCATTTGTAGAAATAATAATAATATTTGGAGACAGTAAAACAGTAGTAATGATTAAGCAATATTAAATAAACACTGTCCAACGTTAAAACCACGTGCAACAGGCCCATCTATCCACCTGCACTAGTCACATTCCAACATTTCATTCAAGTGAATAAGTGAAACTAATCAAGGTGAATCTGGTCGATCGCCCGTAACCGTGGGCACGACTATTCGAATAGTTTTACTCTGATCAGAGGTGTACAACTGTACCCACAAGACACAATCCCACAACACGTTACCGTGCGCCGGTGCACCACCACGGTACCCCGGAAAGGAACTGTGACAGGACCCTTCACATAACCCCCTCTAACCAATCGTACCACACCAAGGTTTCGCCCCCACTCCCATCGGGCAATGGACAGCCCCCTCTAGTGCCGCGGTGAATCCGGAAGCCGATCAACCCTTAAAACCGGGGCCGACCCAACTCCATCACGCCCACCCTCTCTGGGATACGTCGGCTAGGGACAGCTACGCTACAGACCCAGCCATTACCCATGCTGGCTTGTGGTATGCACGGTACTTCTTCCAGGGTTTCCCAAGAACCGGTCCTTAATTGTCATAAGCACGCTAACCAAAGTCCAACCATGTGCTCACGACCCACTCTTTTTCATAATTCAATATTATTAGAAATAGAGTCACAACTTAACCTCATTTGAGAGTTAACCTCTAGTAATATACTTGATTAGTGTGATCACCTTAAGTGAGCTAGTTGAGCTAAGCATAACTAAGCAAACCTTAAGCTATCATCTAGTCATATTGAACCCCAAGTTATCAATGGTATAAGGTAAACAATCCTATGGTTGAGTACAATAGGTATAATCATCCCATGAAATGACATTCCAAAATATATGCAATATTTGAGAGAAAAGGGATATTTACATAAAATTAGGTACAATATGGTCAATGTAAGGTATGACTTGCCTTGATCTGGAGACTGAGCAACCTCGGCGACTACTTCGAAGAGAACGGACTCGCCGGAAAACTCGGGATCTACACGACAAATAAACCACTCAACAAACACCCTAAAAGGTCTACTGAAATAGCACTGAAAAATATTTTTAATGGATTCTTGACATTTTTTTGGATTTAATAAAATTTGAATGGACTAAAATGGAGCTCGGATTCAAAAGATATGGATTTTAGAAGTTTAATTGCAATTTTTACACAAAACAGAAAAGATTAAAACATTTATTGCGTAATTAAGCCCCGGGTGACGCAAGCATTGCGCAGTGTGCAGTGGCCGACGCCACTGCGCGCTACGGCCGACGCAGCGCGCGGCCGCTGGGTCCACGGTGGACCGAGTCCACGGCGGCGGCGGCGAGCACGGGGACACGCGGCACGCATCGGCGAGAAGCGGCGGCGATCCGACGGCGACGGCTTGCGTGGGAGCGAACGGTCCAGATCCGCCCGATCCGAAGGATCGGACGGTGTGGATCACGGGTAGGGTTAGGGTTTGGGCGGCGGCCGATATGGCGGACACGCGGCGGCCATCCGGAGTGCGGCGATTGGATCGGACGGCGACGGCTTTGGGCGAGATCGGACGGTTCGGATCCACCCGATCCGACCGATCGGATGGCTCAGGAAGAGCGGCGCTAGGGTTAGGGCACGGCGGCGGCGGCTTGAGCTCGCCCGCCGGCCATGGCCGCGCGGCGGCCGGCCGATCTCCGGCGGCATAGGGAACGGCGACGGAGGACGATGCGGGGCGCGGGAAACGACGACGGAAGGCGCCGCGGTTCGGGGCGACGGTTCGAGAGACGACACGGGAAACCGGAGGGAAAGGAAGCGGCGGCGCACTCACCGGAGTTGGAGAAGACGACGATGGCGGCGATGGTTTTTAGGGCTAACACACGAGAGCGACAAAGAGGAAACACGCGGCGGTGGCGAGGGGATTTAGGGGAACTAGGAGATCGGAAGGTGCACGGGAAAGGCGTGGATTCTTCGCCGTTGGTTCGGACTCGGAGAGAGAGAAACGGCGGCGGCGAAATCCGTGCGGATAGGGTTTCCTTTGAATGCGATAGGCGCGGGGATGGATGCGGCGACGCGAGTCGGGCCCGCATGGGTCCGACGTGGCACTGGCGCGCGGAGAGCGGGCGGCGGCGCACATGGCGGGCGGCGGGCTGGGCGGCCGGCGCGAGGCGAGACCCGACAGTGGGGCCCACCTCTCGGTGGCCCGCGGAGCGAAGGAGGGCTTGCGGACTTGCGCGGCGCGGGCGGCGTCGTGGGCTTCACCACGGCCGAAGGAGCGCGCGCGGGAGCGGCTTGGGCGGGGAAAGCCGGCCGACGGCCCAACCCGGAAGGAGGGGCGGGAAAAACCGTACGGCGGTACGGAAAAAAAGAAAAGGGAGAAAAAAGATTTTGGGGCTTAATTAAATTGCTGGTTTCTTATTTAATTGATTAAAAATACTTAGAGTGCTCTAAAAATTCAAGTAAAAATTCATTAGCGCATTTTGACATGCGAGAATTCAAAAAATCCTACCATGTCGTTTCCATTTATTGATTGCCTTTTAAAATTACTGGTTGGCTCCAGATTAAATCCAGAAATTCTGATTATTTTCAGGGTAAATTATTTAAACAATTTAGGGCAAAACTCAGGGTGTGACATCTTGGGATATCCTCGTGTAATGTTGTATCTAGTGGAGTTGCAACTGGTGTTTAAATTAGGTTGCAACCAGCATACCAAGTGTGTTGCAACTGGTCAATCACCAGTGCTGCACGTGAGTTGTAACTGGTATTTAGATTAAATTGCAACCTCTAAACATAAGTTGCAACTAGACGAAGTTGCAACAAGTTGTGGACAGTGATATTAGTGTATCACAACTCGTAGTACCAACAAAGTGGAGTTACAACTAGTATCAAACTGGAGTTACAACTGGTGTCTAGATGAAGTTGCAACTAGGCGGTCGTTGGAGTTGCAACTGGTGTTTAGATGAAGTTGCAACTAGATGATCGCTGGAGTTGTAACTGGTATTTAGATGAAGTTGCAACCAGTTGCAACTAGGTGGTCAATGATATTAGTGTAACCGGTGTGTCGATGATATTAGTGTAACTAGAGTTGCAATTGGTGTTTAGATAAAGTTGTAACTTGACGGTCGATGATATTGATGTGTCGCAACTGGTGTAACAAACTGAAGTTGCAACTAGCTAGCTGACCAAACTGGTTTGGAGTTGCAACTAGCTAGCTGACCAACTGGTTTGCTAAAAATAGCAAACAATAGTTGCAATTTGTATGTAAATGAAGTGCAACTAGCTAGCTGACCAACTGGTTTGCTAAAAAAACAAATAACAGTTGTGATTTATGTGTAAAATGAAGTGCAGTTGGATCCATCCTAGTACTACTCTTGCCCAAGTACTCTTAAAATAGCAAACAACAGCTGCAATTTTGCATGTAAATGAAATGCAACTGGATTTTGAGGTATCCATCTTAGTACTACTCTTGCCCAAGCATGTTTAATTTTAAAGTTTTAATGAGATTCGCTGCTTTAGTGGGATCTCGTGTTTTTGTGTCTAGTTCCAACGCGCGTGAGGATCAGAGCCGAAGGTTAAAATGCACCTTAGTGCATTTTAGCCTCATATATATATATATATACACACACACTAGCAACTGTGCTCGTGCGTTGCAACGGATGAAGTCGGAACGTGACGCGGATGAGGACGGAAGGGAGGGACGCAGGCGTGTCGTTTATATAAACACTCAAGGTGTTTTATGCAAAATAGCCAGGTGGACTACGAGTTAATTTTATAAACACTCAAGGAGTTTTCTGCAAAATACCCAGGTAAACTGCATGTTAATTTTATTTGGGTGAAAACATTTATTATTATTATTATTATTATTATAATATACACACACATACACATACGTACACGTACAAAGTTCAGAATATACGCATCTGTGACAGTTTCAAAATATGAGCATTATCAAAACAAACCCGTGTGCAAATAGACCTCCCATGAACGTGCAAGGGAGGGGAGGATAGTATGTCTGCCAACCAATGCGCAGTTCGTTTTCTTTGTATGTCAGTCCATTGTATTTGTAATTTGCAACTCCAGCACGTACTCTCTCTCCCTCTTTTGAGAAAACGCACTCCCTCATCTTGGAGGACGAACGTCTCTTCTAAGCTGACATACAATACGGCCCATACACACGCGAAAGACCGATAATCAGAGCCCACCGAACCGTGGAATTGCAGCCCCAAGTGTAGCGCAGCCACCACTTGCGTTGCACGGCCCGGCCTACGCCATCGCGCGGTGAAAACTTGGCCCGGAAACACCGAGCCCGACGCCACCGTGCGCGCGTGCGGGTGAGCGCAAGTGTGGGAAGCGAAGCGAGGCGAGCAAACCGCGAGTCCGCGACGTTCAGACCAACCGGCCGCACCGCACTTTGTCCCGTGCCTGCGTTGCGCCGTCCGCCCCACCAGGCTCCCCAGGCCACCATCACCGCCCTTTCTCACCCTCCTTCCCCGAGTCCCCCAACCTGCTGCTCGCCCGGCCACTGGCCCGCTGCTACAGATAACGCCACGCGGGGAGAGGTAGCCGCCCATGGCCGCTGTCGCGAGCCCCGCCCTCCGGCTCCGTCCCCGTCCCCGGACCGCCACGCCGTTGCCTCCTCGCTGCCGCCTCAGCTCCTCCGCCTACTCGTATTCCAAGGCAATCCCCTCCTCCTCCTCCTCCTCTAGCTAATTTGTGGAATTTCATGCGGTGGTTGTCTTGCTTGCCTGGGTTGGGGATTAGGCAGGGTTTTAATTAGCCACCTATAGAATTTTCCCGTGAGTGGTTGCGTATATTCCGGTCGAAAAGAGAGGCATAAAATCTCTCTGCGTGCGGTGGCGTCATCCAGTGAGATTGTCATCCGAGTCAGCCTCATAGGGGATACATTAATGGCAGATAATTTTAGGGATACTGCAGTACTGCACTTGTGCTTAGAATGGTCACAGTAACTAGTACCTACTCCATATACTTTTGATTTTGAAAGATCACAATCACTCCATATGCTTCTGCTATTTCTGCATGCTATGACCACTAAGAGATGATGAATTGTCTGATGTAGCGTTAGTAACATAGCAGTAACACGGATTACCTCTCAGTTTGCAAGGTCATTGCCAATTCAGAGAGTAAATGGGGGTAGAATGCAGCACTTGGGCGCCCTAAAAGGTTTCCCCCTTGACCATCTACTTTCCATAAAACTCTATTGAATTTGAGTTGCTGTTTTTGTGCTTATTTTTCTCTACATGCTAAACAGGGCATGCTTTAAGAAGACACGGCAACCACGACGGAAGGTTTTATATTAAGCGAATTACTTCCTTCGCTGCTATGGACAAACAGGAGCCAATTGCTTCACCTACCACAGATGCAGTGCCGGTAGAAGAGACCAATAACAGTACTGAAGATTCCCCTGCGTCTGGTAGCTCCTCCTATTTTACTGAGAGGGGTATTGGAAAACCAGGGTTCATCTCATTTCTAGGCAGTAGTTATCAAATGAAAAGTGTGGAGAGTGTACCACATCCTGGCAAAGAAGCGTCTAGATTAGTTTGGTTTGTTGGTCCAACTATCCTTGTGGCCTTCTTGGTTCTTCCATCGCTTTACTTGCGCAAAGTACTCTCAGCTGTGTTTGAGGATTCCTTGTTGACAGGTATGCTTTCTTTGATACTTAAATAGTTGACGGAAACAAGATAATTATGTTGGTTTGCACTACCATATCCCATGTGTCTGTATTTGGACTACTCTAGAGAAGGAATATGACTAATTAGTGCTTGACAATAGGTTATTCTACATTGAATTTATATTGTTCTTTTCAAACATATCTCATTACAATTCCATTTTTTGTTTCAATTGAACCCTTATGTGCAGCATTCTTTTGTTAAAGAGTTTTACGTATATACTAATACTCCTAAATCTTAAGACACTAGATGTCCCTGATTCCCATTCCACATTTGGATGAAGCTAAGCATGACTGCATAACCTGATGGCTTTTTATTATTGCTTACAGATTTTCTTATACTATTCTTTACTGAGGCTCTATTTTATGGAGGAGTCGCAATTTTTGTCCTGTTGATTGATAAAGTCTGGAGGCCTTTGCAGCAAGTAGCACCTAAGAGTTACATCTGGTCAAAATCCAGATTTTTCCGCATTTCTTCAGTAACAACGATGGTTTTGAGCTTGATGATACCGCTTTTGACCATGGGAATGGTCTGGCCCTGGACTGGACCAGCTGCTTCAGCTACTCTTGCCCCTTATCTGGTTGGTCTTGTTGTACAATTTGCATTCGAGCAGTATGCACGGCATCGGAAATCACCTTCTTGGCCAGTCATCCCTATAATCTTTAAGGTAATCTAGTGCTTATATTTATCCTAGTGCTACTGGATCCTGAAGCAAAAGCTTAATCCATTGTGCTTTCCATTTATAGTCAAGTGTGCACTGGTGTGATTTCAGTCTGTCCAAACTATATATCGCAGTGTGATAAATCACAAAAAAGAACTGATTACATAGGCATATGTAGAAAGCAAGCATCAGATATTTTTACACGTTACAATTGACACTCTTTTTTATGAGGCACAGCAAAAGGAGATGATGAACAAATAGATATCAGTTGATATTGTTTGTCTCATCAACTGCTCGATTTCTTAGCATGTGTCATTTACCCTTTTTCCTCATCTTTGCAGATCTACAGGCTTCACCAACTGAACAGGGCAGCTCAGCTGGTGACAGCACTCACCTTTTCTGTTAGAGGAACAGAGGCAACAAACCAAACCTTGGCCATCATGAACTCCTTAGGAGCTCTATTGACTGTCCTCCAGATTCTTGGGGTTATCTGTGTATGGTCTCTGTCGAGTTTTCTAATGAGGTTTCTTCCCTCTTCAGACATTCCAGATCCTTAACTTCTATCAGCTAGGGTAGCACTTAAAATTATGATATAGCCTCCATTCTGTAAATCCATTTACCTGAGCCAATTGCCCAATTGGCAATGTCTGCAAAGGTTACCTTTGGTTTAGGGTTTAAAGCGTGTGCTTCATCATCTGAGGAGCTGCAGTGGAACTATCTAATTGGTAGGAATTCCTGAAATGAATAAACTGCTGTTACGTGGGGAAAGAAGTATAGTCGTAGGACGAAAAGAAAGAAGTATAGTCGTAGGACGAAAAGAAGTAATTTGGGAATAGGAAATCAATCCAAGACTGATTAGGATAGTAAGTATTCAGAATTAAGGAAGTTATTTACTTGTTGTTTTCATAGATACTAGTCCAAATTAGAAAGTTATTTACTCGCTGTTTTCAAGTTATTTACTCGCTGTTTTCATAGATACTAGTCCAAATCAGAGTAGAAAAGGGATAAATCCTTGTAACTATATATATGCCGGTTGTGGCACAAATCAAGGCAAGAAAGAACTTATCTATCAACTTCCTCCTCTCCTCTAACAAAACAGGGGACAGAGGTGCAAAACCTCATTCCTCCTTTGCCCACAAATACGCACTCCGCAGTTTAGGATCTCCACCCCCTATCCAACCTAGAAATACTAATCCAAGCCATAATATCTTGGTATCAGAGCTGCCAGGCACTTCCCTCCCACTTTCCCTTGCATCCTCTCATTGTTCGACCACCATGGCCGACCCTCTATCTGACCTCGAAGCACTGGTTCGCTCTCTCGCCGACATTGTCTAGGGATTTGCCGACATCATCAAATCGTTGCAAGCGTCAGTGGATGAGCTCAAGCTGGAACAACGACCCTCGTCATCTTCCTCTGGTTCCCGACCGGCCCATGGCGATCGTCCTCCGGACCGACCACCCTGTTTCCAAAAGATGGATTTCCCGAAGTACAATGGGCAATAGGATCCTCTGATTTTCATCAATCGATTTGATCTTATTTCCACTGGCAACGGATTGCGGAAGAGGAGAAAGTTTGGATGGTCTCCTATAATTTGGAAGACACGAATCAATTATGGTATATTCAGATGCAACAGGATGAAGGCACCCCTCCATGGCGTCGTTTCTCGGAACTTCTCCATCTACGCTTTGGGCCCCCCCTGAGCTCCAATCCCCTAGGGGAGTTGGCTGTGCCGCCGCACGGGCACCGTCGAGGAATATCAAGATCACTTCCAAGCGCTTCTTCCCCGCACCGGCCTGCTCACTGAGTTGCAATGCGTGCAGCTTTTCACTGCTGGGCTGCTGCCGTCCCTGTCTCTGGATGTGGCAATCCATAATCCCTAATCCCTCGTCGTTGCCATGAGTTTGGCTCGCAAGATGAAGTTACGCAACCAACTGGCGCCTTTGGCTACATCATCCTGGTCTGGTCGTGGGCTGCTGCCCACACCTCGCGCGGGACCATTTGCGCCGCATGGGTCGTTTGTTTCGGGTACTGGCGAACCTGCTTTACATGGATCGATCGTTGTCGCGCATGCTGCTTCCTCCGTCGTCACCATCGAAGGCCGGCCCGTAAAGCGTCTAACACAAGCCGAGATGAAAGAGCGCCGTCGTTTGGGCCTCTGCTACAACTGCGACGAAAAGTTTAGCTGCAACCATAACAGAGTTTGCGCGCGGCTCTTTCTGATCAATATGGCAGATCCTGTTGACGAGGCGCGGAGGTGGCAACCAAATCCCCTGACGAGCCCTTGATTTCTCTCTATGCCATCGTAGGAATCCACACAACGGAGACAATGGAAGTGCGCATATCCATCGTTGGCTAACCGCTGTTTGCGATTTTGGACTCTTCCGCATCCGCTGGCACAGTGTTGCTGTTGCTAGCCGCCCACATCTCCACTCGGTTGGTGGTCCTTCTCTCTTGGAGGCCCTGTTAGATGAATTCCAAGATGTCTTTGCCGAACTGCAAGGGCTATCGTCTCCCAGATTACATGATCACCACATCAATTTTTTGGTCGGGGCCGCGTCAGTCGCCGTGTGGCCTTATCAGTATCCCTCGGCCCATAAAGACGAGTTGGAGCAGCAATGTCGCACTATGCCGGCGCAGGGCTTGATTCGTCCCAGTTCTTCGGCTTTCTTTTCGCCGGTGCTGCTCGTAAAGAAGCCCGATGGCTCATGGCATTTTTGCGTGGATTACCGAGCACTAGTGCTGGCTAGATGGTTCGGGCCTTCCCGTGTCGATCCAGGCACGCGAGCACTTTAGCTCGGCCCAGCCCGGCACGACACGGGAAGGTGTGGGCCGTGCCGGGTGACGCGTGTCGTGTCTGGGCCGCCGCCCGAGCCCGTGGGCCGACACGACATGGTACGGTTCCTGTAGCGTGTCGGTCTGGGCACAACACGACCCATGGGCCGGCATGAGACAACGGGGAGGGAAGGGGCTATCAGGCGCAGGCGCTAGTGTTAGGGTTTAGGGCCGCACTACGTCGGTGACGGTAATGCTGGCCAAATGGGCCGCCTGGCATGGTCTGGCCCAGACACGCCCGCGACACAGCTCTTGATGGTAAAATTGTCACGCACTGGCCTGAGAGATTTACTTTACTCTAATGCAGGTCCAAATATTGCTTCTGAGGTTCGTAGGCGTGTCAGTTGGTTTGATCCTGCAACCAACAAGAAAAACAGAAAGAAAACAGTGTTAGTCTGTAAACGATAGCCGATCGGCTAGTGGCCGATAACGTATCGTTCAATGTTGAGCCGATGCAATATGCACTGAATCGGCCAAGGAAATTAGATCTAATCGATCGGCTGTAGATATTCATAATATATAATCTAAATCTCGAAATACGTTTAAACCAAGTGATTGGGATAGATCGGCAGCGTACCGAGACACTATAAATCACTTATGTCTAAAAGTACTTTAAGACAAAGATTATACTTATTTATAGCATAGCCGATATCATAAGTCTAACATGTATCGGCTAGTACTCCGATAACACTTTATACTAAGATATCAATATAGATTAAATAGATTAAACAAGAACCGATCAAGTGTTAAGATAACCTACAGATTGATAACAAGTTTAAAATATTTTATCACAGTGAGATCTTAATATAAAGGGCAGATTTAGCATATCAAGTAAACATATAACGAACAAGATAGCCAAAACAGGTAAGATCGGCTGAAAATTCGATACTATCTCTAATAGCAAACATGAAACACGATAGATATTATGATTCTAAATATTACTTAGTAGGTCAGACTCAATCGATACAACACTAACCATAAGAAGAAGCATAAGATTTAAACAAATCTATGAAAACTTTTCGAGATGGTGGATATACTATATAATCCAAGTCGACGTTGATATCTAATCCTATCGGTTGTTACCCAGTAACAGATACTAGCCGATTAGGGTTAGATCACAATATCGATCTAGATTATATAGTATACATAATAACTAGACAATTTACGTAAACATGATTAGAATGTCATAATGATGCAAACACTAATCCCGAGAGCGCAAGCCGCCATAACAAGCTTTACCTCTCGTCGGAGATCGAACCCGATGCAGCCCAACTCAAAGCAAGAACTCGTCAAAATAATTGAAAGAAAAAGGTGACGATGCGCCGAAGTTATATTGAAATGATTGTTAGATAATTACATGGTCTTAGGTCGTATTTATACCCATATACAAGATATATCCTTGTCGGACACGATTCATATCTCTATTACAATTTAAATTACAGATAAGTCCTTTAGACGGACTCTTACCGACATAATCTATAAGGAAACTATTTAAAATAACCTAATTAATAGATACAATTCTTTCATCGACTCTATCCGTATATGGCAATCCTCATGAAGCACTTCAAACGAATTGGAAAATGATTCCAATGTTACCTTATCGAAATCGGCTACATCGGTTTATCTTGTCCAATTCGTTATCAGCCGACGAATACCTTAGTTGATTCGGTCATCAGCCGATGAACTCTCTAGCCGATTCGGTCTGCAATAGGCGCGATAGTGTCTCTGAGAATTCCGATTCCCTCCAAATCGGCTTCGGCCTTAACTCCAAATCTGATGCATGATTTACCAAATTTGGTCGTTAACAACAGCCCGCTACGGCACGACCCGTTAGGCACGACTACTATAGCAGGTCGTGCTGTGTCGGCCCACGTGCCGGCCCCAGGCCCAAACACGGCCCGAGGGGAGGCTGGGCCATGTCGTGTCGGTACAGGCCCATCAATGGCCCATGGGCCGAGGTTGGCCCACTGACCACATCTTACCAGCTCACCCTCCCGCAAACCGCAGCGCCGAATCGAGAACCCTAGCTCGCCAGCGACCGCGCCGCCGCCCTATCGTGCCGCCCGCTCCGGCGCCGACCGATCGCGTCGTCGCCGATTCCGACCGCGTCGTCGTCACCCCTGACCACCGACAGACCGTTCCACTCGCATCGCCCGCGCCCCGGACCGCGCCATCGCCCCCGACCGCCGGGCGCTCGCGCCCCCGAACGGTGCCTTCGATTCCTCCATCGCCGTCGGCCGCCGGTCTCGACGTGGTTTGAGCTAGTAGGATGAGGGTGGCTCGTCGCCGGGCGCCGGCCTAGCCTTGCCTCCGTCGCCGCCTCGCCGGCCTTGCCTCCTCCGTCGCCACCCGCCATCTCGGCCCGTGGGCCGTGCTGTGCTTGGGCCGACACGCACAGGAGTCGTGTTGTGCCGTGCGGGCCCACGGACTCGGGCGATGGCCCAGGCATGGCATGCCTGACCAGGCCGTGCCGGCACAACCTACCCTTTCCCGTGCCATGCCGGGCCGGGTCACGCTACAGTGCATGCGTGCCCGGGCCGACACGGGAAGGCCCGGCGCATCTGGCCAGGTCTGGGTGGCGGTGGCGACGCCTGCGGGGGGGCGAGGGGAAGAGAGGAGAGGTCGACGACGACGGCGGCACGGAGGGACGGTGCGCGGAGGGCTCGGCGTCGCCTGTAGAGCGAAAACAACGTGGGGCGGAGGCGGCTCGGCGTCGACGTCGATAGCGGCGGCGCGCATCGACCGTAGCTATTAGGGAGGACCGACAGCGCGGCGCGGAGAGTGGACCCGGCGGCATGGCGTGGACGGCGGACCCGGCAGAGGCGGCGGCAGGGAGGAAGAGGAAGGCGAACTCGACACGGCGACGTCGATTGGGGTGGCGAAGCGTGCGGCTAGGGTTTGGTTTTCGTCTTTTCAAAATAAACAGGCCAAACGGGCCGACCTCAGCCCATTGGCCATTGACGGGCCTGTGCCGACACGGCACGACATGACCACTCCGTGGGCCGTGCTTGGGCTGGAGGGCCGGCACGTGAGCCGGCACGACGCGGCTCGCTACAGGAGTCGTGCCTAACGGGTCGTGCCGCGAGCGTGCCCGGGGCGGGCCGTGCCGGCGGCCCGTTTGGGTAACATTACCGGGCACTAAATAGCATCACCGTTAAAGACGCTTTCCCAATTCCTGTGGTCGACGAACTCCTAGACGAACTACATGGTGGTCACATTTTTACTAAGCTAGATCTTCACTCCGGTTACCACCAAGTCCGAATGTTCCCGACGACATATACAAGATGGCTTTCCGCACTCATGACGACTTGTACGAATTCTTGGTGATGCCCTTCGGCCTCTCCAATGCGTCGGCCACTTTTCAAGCTCTCATGAACGAGGCCAATGGACAAGTCGAAGCTACAAACAAGATCATTGCGATGTACTTTCGCTGCTTTACTAGCGATTAGCCCCGCCATTGGCTGCGCCGCCTACCTTGGGCGGAATTTGTGTACAACACGGCCTTCCAAACATCTCCCCGTGACACTCCTTTTAAGTTGGTCTGGCCAGGATCCGCCATCTATTAGGTCTTATGAGCAAGGGGAATCCAGGGTGACAGCCGTCGCCTAGACGATGGAAGAACAGTAGGAACTGCTGGCCGATGTCCGTTACCGTCTTGAGCAGGCCCAGGCCGTGTATAAGAAGAGTTATGATCGTCGTCATCGTCCTGCTCGCTTTGTGGCTGGTGATTGGGTGTGGCTTTGGGTTCGTCATCACACTCCATTGTCCCTGTCGTCCGCTTCAAAAGGCAAATTACAGCCCCGTTACTATGGTCCATACCAGGTCAAGGAAGAAATTAACTCTGTGGTAGTGCAGTTGGATCTGCCGCCGGGTGCCCGTATTCACAATGTTTTTCACATTGGTCTTCTCAAACCGTTCGTTGGTCAGCCACTTGCAAACCCTCCGCCATCGCTGCACATGCACCATGGTGCCGTCGTTCCCACGCCGGCCGCAGCTGTTAAGGCCCGCCTTGCTCGCGGTGTGCACCATATTTTGGTCCAGTGGCAGGGTGAACCTCCTTCAGCCGCAACATGGGAGAGTGTGGATGATTTCATCGCTAAATATCCGGCTTCTTAGCTCGAGACAAGATGCTTGTTGAGGAGGGAGTGATGTTATGTGGGGAAAGAAGTATAGTCGTAGGACGAAAAGAAGTAATCTGAGAATAGGAAATCAATCCAGGACTAATTAGGATAGGAAGTATTCAGAATTAGAAAAGTTATTTACTTGTTGTTTTCATAGATACTAGTTCAAATCAGAGTAGGAAAGGAATAGAATAAATACTTGTAACATTATATATATATATATATATATATAGCGGTTGTGGCACAAATCAAGGCAAGAAAAAACTTATCTACCAACTTCCTCCTCTCCGCTAACAAAATAGGGTACCGAGGGGCAAAACCTCATTTCTCCTCTATCCACAAATACACATTCCGCAGTTTAGGATCTTCACCTCCCATCCAACCTATAAATACTAATCCAAGCCATAACAACTGCAAACAAGAGAGATGAACTGCCCGCACTGTACAAGTAGGACCTCGATGGCTGGCGTGTTAACGTGTTCTTGTGGATCATCTGGGTTTCCACAAGCCAGTCGATAAACCTTGAGTCCTTGACCAAAGTCGTGCAGAGCAAATGGTGCAAATAGAAAGTATATGTTCAGTTTGCATGCTGATACCGATCCAGTATGTCATTTTGGACCTGTTCGCTTGTTCGTATCAGCCGGGTTTATCAACCGTTCAAACAATATTTTTCTCTCACAGTAAATCAGTCGGCTTGTCTTATCAACCGGCTTATAGACCAGCCAAACACGCCCTTTATTTCGTCGATCGTATTGCTTCTAGTTGTCAGATGCTCAGCATGTTGTATCCTTTTCCTGCTGTCCTTTTTTCTCTTTGAAGAACTTCCTGTTTATGTAAAGGGTCTGTTTAGATCCATCGTCAAATTTTTACACCCTGTCACATCGAAAGTTTGGACAAATAAACGAAGTATTTAATATGAACTTAAAAAATAAATAATTGCACACAGTTTGCATGTAATTTACGAAACGAATCTTTTAAGCCTAATTAGACTATGATTTGACAATAAAGTGCTACAGTAAACTTGTGCTAATGACGGATTAATTAGGCTTAATAAATTCGTCTCGTGTTTTTTTATTAGTCTATGTTTAATACTTCAAATGTGTGTAAATTTTCCTGAATCTAAACACACCCAAACTGAGACTCAATTGTACAGCCTGGATTAGGTGCAGCTTTTTTGTCATAATTTGTTTATTCTGACAGAGTCAAACGTTTTTAGTTTATTGAGAGTGGGGGAGGTTCATGGAATATTTATGGATCTTGAGATTGAAAAGGCATATTCTGGGCGGATATGCTCTATTGCTCTGGGATTTGGTACTTTTGTATAGATCTAATTGGCCTAGATGCAAGCAAGATTTTCATTAGGTGTGACTTATAAAGCGATTTGGAAATACGTGGCTGCTATGTTGAATTGCCGATTAACTACTGCAGGTCAGCAGTCTATGCTAACCAAAATTCTCCTTGCAAGCAGGTGAAGTATTTTTTTCTTCACGAAGCTTGGTCATCAAACTCTTACTACATGTTCTTAGCAAGTCAGTAGTAGCACGTAATCTTAAGATATTTACTTGTTCCTTTTTTATAAGTAGTGTTTGAATGATTGAATCGTTCCAGACGAGGGACCGTGTCATTTGTCAAAGCTGCACAGTGCCACAGTTTTACTTCACTCTGATGTATTATCTCAGATCCAGTTTCCTGACCTCTGACTGAATTTCAGATACAAAGATAATATAGATAACCATCCTTGACGAGAAAAGCAGGGAAAACTTAAAAGATGGCAGAAATATATTTGTTTTTCATCAGATCTCGGAAGTGATACTGCTATGAAAGAGAAAATTCAAGGGATGCAAGAGAAAAGATGTGCGCTTGCCTCATTGGGAGGACTGGAAACAGATGAACTCCAACCCTCCACGATAGAAATGAAGCAAAGCACTTCGCCACAAATGTTTTACACACGTAGCCCATCCTTCTGTGCAAAAGGTGGCCGGGCTGCCCAAAGGAGATTTGTCGCAGCCGGATTGGAAGTTTTTGCACCAGAATACAGAAGCACAACATCATCTCACCGTGAAATAGCAAAAAGGATGATAAATCTAGCTTAATAAAATTCACATGAAGAACATAAGAAACACAAGAACAGTAGAGCACTAGAGAAGACTCAAGTAAAACAGCAATCAGGAGCCACAAATCATTAAATACTAGACCTTGTTTCTCAAAGCGATAGCAGGACAATATGACAATGAATGCTAACCATGGCTAAAAATGACCAGGCTGAGGGGGGTTATCTGGTGAAGGCCCCCTTCCAGCTTATGCTCTGCTTATATAGAGAGGCTGCCCCTCCTTGGGGCAACGGTTGCTCTATGCATTGGCGGCGCTAGGGTTCCGGGCAGCGGGCAGCGCCCAATTCGGCAACTTGCCTGAAAAAAAAATTGCAAGTTGCTCTTGCTGGGCCCCGGCCTCAACGCTAATGGGCCATAAAGATTTGGGGTTGCATTGGCCCACAGCCCACCAAAGCCTACACAAAGGGCTTGCCTAGTCTGGGCCTATTACACACAGTAGCAACGCTAGAAAGAATAAGTCTATTTGTCCTCTCTTAACTCATGTCCCTCGTTGAATCGTATCCCTCAACCGTAAAACCAGGTATAAGCCGTCCCCCAACTTTTAAAACCGTTGCAAATCGACTCCTGGGGTGGTTTCAAAGGAGGTTTTGTCCCATGTGACATCTTTGATCCTGTTGACTAACTGAGTCAGCTTGTAGGACCCACATATCGGTGACAAGGATAAAATAAAAAATGGTGAGGCTCACTGTCAGTCGCACTGTGCGTTGTTGTGCAGACATAGGTGCAGGAGGAGGAAGGGGAAGCGCCGCGGGAGGCGGGGGGGAGGGGGAAGAAATGGGCGATGCTTCTCCTCTTCATGGCGCTCGGCGTGCTCTCTCTACTCGCCACGGGTGGCTCGGACGACCGCCACGTTGGCCTCGGCCTCGCCGCGCGACCATCGTTGCAGCAAGCAGCCAATGCAGTGGTGCGTGCATCGTGTCTCTCTGTTGGTGTCCCTGCGAGGGAATCCGAATCCATATTGGGCTGGATCAGGTTTTACGGGTGAGCGAACAGAGAGAAGAGGTGGGAAGGAACGGTTGGTTGGTGCTTATGGCGGGTAGCGCGTAGCGTGTTTTGGCGTCAGCAAGCGAGCGGCACTCACGGCGTGACCAGGAAGGCGACGCCGAGGAGATCTGCAACGGGCGACGACGAAGACGACGTTGCGACTCGCAACGAAGACCGCTCGCCCATCCATAGCCGTCCCCAACGAGTCTCCCTCTGAAGCACCATCGTCGTCGCAGCAGGGTAGCTAGGTGACATGATGGTGGCGAGCTCCTCGCCACGACGTCGCAGGGGATCGACGAGCGCCTGGAGCAAGTGAATGGCAGATCTGTTGGCACGTTGGCACCTCTGCCACGGCACATCACCATTGGGATCGGGCCCGCGACACGATCTGTGATGGTTGGGATCTAAGGAGGAGGATGACGGTAGCGGTGAAGGCGGTAGGGGTGGGGATGGGGTGGGGATAAGGCGGCAGAGTAAGAGTGTGGCGTTGAGGGAGTTGCTGCAACGGAAAGTGTCGGCTGAGCGTGCTTTGGCGTCAATGGGAGCGGTGATCCAACGTGGGATGGGGTGCGAGCTGAATTACGGGCGACTGTGTGGGGCGGCAATCGGCAAGCTGGTCAGCCAAAGGAGTAAGAAAAGGGCCTAGAGAATAAGAGGAGAAGTCTGGTTAACAGAGGGCCACACCATTTTTAATTTTTATCCTTGTCACTGACATGCGGGTCCCACAAAGCTGACTCAACCAATCAACAGGATCAAAGATGCCACGTGGTACAGAACTGCCTCCGAAACCGCCTGGAGAGTCAATTTGCAACGGTTTTGGGGGTTAGGGGACGGGTTATATCCGATTTTGCAGTTGAGGAATGCAATTTAACCAGTTGCATGAGTTCAGAGAGGCAGAATAAACTTATTCCACGCCAGAATATCTGGGTGCCACTATATCGTAGTCTCACATTGAAACGCACCGGCGTCAGGGCCCGGTCTACGTTTTCGAGGGCGCAAACTCGAAACCATAGGCCCTTTAAGCTAAATATTTCTTTTTAGTTATAAGATATACATTATAAATCATTAATGCTCTGACATGACATTGCAATATGGGTTTCATATATACCTCAAATAACAACCAAACTTCAACAACTTTATTGACCATGCTAGAAGAGGAGACGACAAATCTGTAATGTGTGATAAAAGAAGAACTCTGGGCATTTCTTTATGTGAAATCATCAAGGACAGTATCGTGATCAATATTGTCTAAAATATTATTTTCAATACGGCACATCACAGTTATCATCATCATCTAACGGATCAAAATCTTACACCTGCCAAGAAAGGAAAATAGAAGGCAACAATAACGCTAAAAATCCTAACCTGATAGCATGATAGGATCTATATCATCTTAACCAGATAGTAGGATCTATCATGCATCTTCTATGATTATTTATAAACTGAAAAATAAAATCTACTAGTAGTATGTAAATGTACATGTGCACATACTAAGAGCAAGTATAATAAAGCTGAATCATGTAAATGTACATGTGCACATACTAAGAGCAAGTATAATAAAGCTGATTCAGCTGACGATAAGAAAAAAAAGAAGAGAGAGAGAGTAAAACGAGAGCTTGCAGGAGCACCAAGCGATATCACAGAAAGGTCGTGTTCGTTTGTTCGTATCAGTCGGGCTTATCAGCCGTTTAAACAGTATTTTTCTCTCACATGGTTATACACGCAAAGGATAGATTTCATCACAGAAGATCAGTACGTACATGCAAGCATTAAACACGTTAAAGATTATATGGAGACCATTTACAGTAAATCCGTGAGGACACTTCGACCATCATAATAGTTAAAGAGGGAAAAAATCAGTTTTAAGTTAGAAACCAAGTCTACACAGGAACCAAAACATAAATGATGTGATTGGTAGAGAGTGAAGAAAAAATACATTGTAAAATCAAAGTGTGTTTGATTCTTCATTTGATGATGAACAATTGGCATCTGGGATTATTGTTTTTTGTGTTTTAATCTTTGGAGATTTATTGACAAAGTGGTTTTGGTTTTCGGACGATGAACAGTGTTGTTCGGCACACACCCGGCCCGACCGGGCTTGTACCGCCGGGTCGACCGAAGGTGTCTAGGCGGTCGACCGGCGCTTGCCTCGCGGTCGACCGCCGCACAATCCGACCGGTTTTGGTTTCGGTTTGTTTCCTTATACATACATGGAAGTTTCGTGTTTCTATGCACGTGTCTGGTTGTTTATGCTAACAATGAGTCAAGTTTGGATAGCTTGTGCTCGGATATGGTATTCTTTGTTTAATTGTGTGTAGGTATTCTTTACGCCTCGAGAAAGTGTTGCCAGTGATCGAGTCAGGGTCAACTTGGAGATAAGGTGACGTCCAAGATGGGGATCATGCGGGATGCTGAAAGGTAGAGATTAGTGCACATAATTGGTGAAGTTTCCATATGGCATACAATGGAGATATTGTTACGTATGGAAAGTGGAATTTCAGTTTTAGGAAAACCGAGATTGTTACGGTTGTTTTATGTAAAGTTTGTTTCTTGTACGGGAAGGTTTCCTAGTGAATTAGGGCTTTTTGTATGAGTAGAATTCGTGGCTCTTGGCTGCGAATCTTGGGTATAAATAGTGAGGGAAGACGTGGCCTCTCGGTATCGCTTTTGAGTTCAAGTTTTTAGAGTTTTAAGTTAGGGTTTCAAGTTTAGCTTGAGATTTTGTGAGGAGTGCTTTGTTTGCACTTTGTAAACACAGAGAGTTTTAATAAAAATCAATTTTCTTGAGAATTCTTTGTGTCTTCTTCTTTCTCGATGTGACGGTGTAATTGTCGGTTCAACCGGATCGGCTAACCGGTCAGACCGCAGATACTATGGCGGTCAGACCGCGCCTTCTTCCCGGTTAGACCGTCAGCACATCGGCGGTCGGACCGGCGGACATCGGACTTCATCGGCATCGGCTACATTGAGCAATCGGCTGAGGCGATCGGCTACGGGCGGTCAGACCGAAGGTCATCTGGAGGTCAGACCGACGAGGTTACTCGGTCAGACCGGCGCGACACCTGCGGTCAGACCGGCTTCAGAAAAACAAAGTAAAGTTTTATTTTCGCTAAAACTTTGTTTTTGGGTACTCAACTATTCATCCTTCTCTGGTTGGATTTTGTTTTAGCATTCGATCCTACATACGTGTGGTTGGATAAAAAATTATTTTGTAGAAATTATCCATTAAAATTATGAGATATAGAAACATTATAGTTTTTAGCATTAGAACTGTCCTTATACAATCATAGCTATTATGATGATTTGGACTTACACTATCATTGGCAGCGAGCTGTACTAACCTTGCACTCAATCAGGGTCGCCACTGCTTTGCCTCCTGGCCAGCTGGTGGACGCACAGCTGCCTGCTAGCTAGGAACTACGGGCTATGCTAGAGTAAAAAAGAGGATTGAGACGAGCTGTACATCAAAAAAAGAGACGAACCTTTGTCTACCTAAAAGGATCCGCGACGACGGCGAGTCGCTCCCGCTTGGCGCCTTGGCCTGGGGTGTTAGATAAAAATTTTGATATATATTTAGCTTACACAAATTATAGTCTAATTAAATCTACTAACTTAAACTAATATGAAATAGATTAATAGTTCGGTCCATACCGACGGCCATGACGTCCATGGTCGTCGGTGATCCCATGATAAAACTAATTGCTTGAGGATCGTTAGGGATGTAGCGTAGTCGTTCCTTCAGAGATCGCTCGGGGTAGCGGCGTCCTTCGGGGCGCCACCTATACTGTCCTGGGCGTAGAACTCGAGCTTCCGAGCCTTTCAGTGTGCTAACAGATCGAAGGGTGGAATTAGGGTTTGGGAAAAGCACGGGGATCATGATTTCGCGTTAAGATTTAATTCGGGGTTAATCCCTTCTTATAGGGTCGCACCGTAAGCAAGAAGCCGAGCCCAAAGGATAAGGATCGCTAACCGATCATGACGAAATCGAACTCGGCCGAGTCCGATAAGATATGGATTGATATCTTCCTTATTTGAGTTGGTTATTATTGACCGAGATCAAAACTTCACTTAAACCAAAATATCCAACATTCTCCCCCTTGACCGAAGGTCAATACCTTAACTTAAACTAACGACTATTCGGTCACTGACTTAAACTAAACTACCTTAGTCAAACAGCAAGTACCAGACCAATGCGTCATGAGTAGCGTAGCAGCATACTGGAACAACATTACCCATAGTCTCACTGAAAACCTTGTCAGAATTCTTACTCTTATTTAGAGAAAATCAATGGCCCTGAACCAGGACTTGATCCAGGCTATCCACCAGACCCATGCCTAGGACATGCTTCTGAAAAAGATGAGGTGATAGACCTTTTGTGAGCGGATCCGGAATATTCTCTTTAGTACTTATATGCTTAATCTTAAGTGTATTGTCCTAGTTTCTTTCTTTCACGACACGATACTTAAGATCTATGTGCTTAGAAGCACCACTTAGTTTATCGTTTCCGCAAAAGAAAACTGCAGATTGGTTATCGCAGTACATTGTGATAGGTCTCGAGATACTATCCATAATTCTTAACGGCGGTATAAAATTCTTAAGCCACACTGCCTGTCCCGTGGCATGGTAACATGACACAAATTCGGCTTGCATCGTGGATGCAACCATTACACTTTGCTTACTGCTTCTCCACGATATCGCTCCCCCTGCTAATGTGAAAATATAATCGGAAGTAGACTTCCTGTCATCTTCATCACCAGCAAAGTCAGCGTCAGTGTAACATTCAATCTCAAGCTTATCTGACCTCTTATATGTGAGCATGTAATGCTTGGTACCTTGGCAATATCTTAATGCCTTCTTGACACCTATCCAGTGAGCCCATCCTGGATTAGACTGAAATCTACTAAATAATCCGGCTGTAAATGCCAAGTCCAGACGCGTGTAGACTTGAGCATACATCAAGCTACCAACAGCTGATGCATATGGGATGTCCTCCATCTTACTTCTTTCTAAATCGTTCTTAGGGCACTGACTTTCATTTAACTTATCGCCCTTATGTAACGGAACAGGTGATGTGTTGCACTTGTCAAGCTTATATCTCTTAAGCATTTTTTTCAATATAAGCTTTCTGAGATAATCCTAGCACTCCTCGGGCTCTCTCTCGGTCTATCTCAATGCCAAGTACATACAAGGCTTCACCGAGATCCTTCATGTCAAAATGAGATGAGAGAAAATTCTTAGTCTCATATAACATGTTCTTATCGTTGCAAGCTAACAGTATGTCATCCACATACAGTACTAGAATCATTAGTTTTTCACCCTTTGTCTTAATATAGATGCACTTATCTGCATCGTTCTCCATAAATCTGAATCTCTTAATGACCTCATCGAATTTACGGTTCCACTGTCTGGATGCTTGCTTAAGTCCATAAATAGACTTCCTTAATCTGCATCCCATATGTTCCTTATCCTTAATGGCAAAACCTTCCGGTTGAGCCATGTAAATGGTCTCATCTAAATCACCATTCAGGAATGCAGTCTTAACATCCATCTGATGTAACTCCAAATCAAAGTGAGCTACACGAGCCATAACTATTTTAAAAGAATCTTTGGTAGACATAGGAGAGAAGGTCTCATTGTAATCGATCCCTTCCTTCTATGTGAACCCCTTAGCTACAAGCCTTGCTTTGAACCTTTCGATCTTCCCTTTGGAATCACATTTAGTCTTGTAGACCCATTTGCAACTTACTGTTTTGACTCCATCAGGAATTTCTACTAAGTCCCACACTTGATTTGAGCTCATAGACTTTAACTCATCTTCCATGGCTTCAATCCATTTAGTGGAATTCTCACTTCTCACTGCCTCTCTAAATGTGGCAGGGTCACTAATCTTCCTAATATCATACATATCCTCACTTAAGTATGTTTCATATATATCAGGAAGAGTCCGTCTCCTTTCCCGAGTTGATCTCCTTGATGGTTGAGGATCGGGTTGAGGCTGCTCTAATGGCTCGCCTTGTGCCCGAACCTTTGGGGCCGGATCCCGATCTCGTGCCTCGCACCTCGGAGATGGATCGCAATCGCCACTTTGCTAATAAGGGGGATTCACCGGTGGTACAAACTGGTATACCATTGCGGGCTCTGGAACTGCTGAATCTGGAAGTTCGACTCGTAGTTCTTCGAGACTTATATCCCTCTTTGGGAATTCTCCACTAATACATGAGTCCTCTAAGAACACAGCATGTCTGGTCTCTACAAACTTAGTGAAGCGACCAGGACAGTAGAATCAGTACCCTTTGGACTTATCAGGATATCCAATAAAGTGACAGCTTACTGTCTTAGAGTCTAATTTCTTATAATATGGATCGAATAACTTAGCCTAAGCGAGACAACCCCACACCTTTAGGTAATTCAATGTCGGTTTCCTCCCATTCCACAACTCAAAAGGTGTCTTGGGAACTGACTTAGATGGAACCCGATTAAGTATGTGGGTAGCTGTCTTTAATGCTTCCATTCACAGCTCCACAGGCAAATTGGAATAACTGAGCATGCTTCGTACCATGTCCATAAGTGTACTATTGCGACGTTCAGCCTCTCCATTTTGCTGTGGTTCTCCTGGCATGGAGTATTGCGCTCTAATGCCATTTTCTTCTAAGTACTTAGCGAATGGTCCCTTAATTTGACCATATTGACCAAGCTTCCCGTAATATTCTCCACCCCTATCTGATCTTACAACCTTAATGGTGGTGTTGTGTTGTTTCTCAACTTCTTGCTTGTATATCTTAAATATTTCTAGCGCATCTGAACGCTTACTAATGGGGTAGATGTGTCCATCGTCAGTAAATGTTATAAACGAATCATAACCATCTACTGTCGTCACTGAGAGTGGGCCACAGATGTCTGTGTGAATTAATTCTAAAACGCCCGTACTCCTAGTGGCTCCTTTCTTAATTGTCTTAGTATATTTTCCCTTAATGCAGTCAATGCAGCGGTCTGAATCGGAGAAATCTAATTTGTCGATTATGTCGCCTTTAATGAGACGTTCCATTCTCCCCCTCGAAATGTGGCCTAAACGACAATGCCACAGTTTCGAAGATGTCTCATTAAAACACTTACGCTTATGCGAAACACTATCGACATCCATCACAGAATCATGAGAGAGCATATAAAGCTTGGCTTGCCTGACGGCAAGACTTATATTTATTGAATTGTACTTAATCTCACATTGATTGTTGCCAAAACCACAATAATATCCTGAATCATATAAAGCTGAAACTGATATAAGGTTTCTCTTTAAACTAGGAGCATAAAGAACATCATCTAACTTTGGAAGCCACTTGGCAACTCTAACTCGAAGCTTCCAACGCCTTCGACTTCAACAGGATGTCCATTAGCCACTCTTAGGTTTCGCTCCCCTTTTCTTATAGTTCGGATCGAACGGAATGCCTGTAATGATTTAGAAATGTGCACAGTGGCACCTGAGTCAATCCACCAAGTATCAGGGGAAAATTCTGCTAAGAATAACTCATCTATGAATGAAACAACATCACACTTACCATTTTCCTTCAGCCATTCCTTGAACCCAGGGCAAGCCTTCTGAAGATGCTTGGGTGAATCGCAAAAGGAGCACAACATCTTACCACCCTTAGTCTGGTGGCGCTTGAACTTATTGTTGTTGTTCTTGGGACCAAATTTCTTGTTCCCATTTCTCTTGTTCTTCTTAGGGCCTTACTTACTGCTACCTGATTCATGCTGATTCTTAGGAGTGCCTGAAATGTTGAGGTTGCCAACATGTTCACAACATCCTTCATCTTCTCAGTTTTGAGCCTTTCTTCTTCTTCAATATAGTAGCTAATCAACTCACTGATGGACCAAACGGTCTTGTTGGTGTTGTAGTTGATCTTAAAGGCAGCATGATGTCATGATGAAATGCACAAGGAAACCTTCAGAGATCTCCACCTGCATCTCCTTAAGTCTGTTGGCCATGTCACACATGTTGAGAATGTGCTCCCTAATGCCATTAAGACCATTATACTGAGAACCCACCAACTTCATGATGAGTGTACTGGCATAGGTTTTGGATGAGCTCTTAAAATTCTCCTCAATCTTGGCCAGGTACTCCTTGGCAGTCAGATCCACCCCCTAAGCATTCTTATGGGGATGGCACCCTTGATGTCAGCACTGATAGTCTGTTTCATGACCATGAGAGCCATGCGGTCGACTGTCTCATTTCGATTGGGAGCCGAACTCGCTCCCCGGCGGGCTCAAGAGCTTATCTTCCCCGAGTGCAACGTCAAGGTCATTCCATGCGAGGCACGTGATGACCTTGCCCTTCCACTCATGAAAGTTCGCTCCATTGAGTGGCTCAATGTTGTTCAGGTAAGAGGCCACAACATTGACATTAGTAACTAAAAATAAATTAAACTAAGTTAAAACTTAACTTAATAAGCATATACAATGAAATGCAAATTAGAGCATGATAATAACCTTACAGTGGTCTGATTAAAATCACGCAATTAAAATTCAAATTGCATCACTGGTGGGGAAAACAATCAAAATTCGTCTAAATACTCATGATTAAACAACGGTGGTCAGAATAATCACAAGTTTTCTCTAAATAAACTTCTGGGTGGTTCCATTTATTTAGAGGCATCTCAAACTATAGTGGTGGATTTAATACAACACCAACAATATAGTAAATAAATGTACTCAAGACTTAAAATAAAATAAGCTTACTAAAATACAAAAAATAAATTACTCTAAAGCTTTTCTTAAATTTGAGCTAAAACTTAATGCAAATAACTAAACTTAATTTAAACTGAGCTTAAACTTATCAAAATAATTAAACTAAAACTATACTGAGCTTAAACTTAATAAAATTAAACATAAAATTTAATAAGGTAAATAAAAGTTTTTTTAATTTTTTTAATAGACGGGCGACGGCTGACAACATGGGGCCCGCTAGCGCCGTACGGATTCCCGCGTGCTCCAGCTTGCGCCGCTCGGCCGGCTAATCGGCGCGAGCCACGTGGCCTCCAGGCGGGCGGGCCGCTCGGCTCCTGCGCGCGCCCACGCTCGGCCGCTTGCGACGGCTCCTGCGCGCGCCACGCGTCGGGACCGGACCCGTCCGCCGCGCCAGCCGAAACGGCTCCCATGCACGGTTGCTCGCGCCGCTCGGCTGGCCTTGCTTAACATGCCACGTGTCAGCACCAGAGCCGACCACCGCGTCGTATGTGCCGTGCGTTGGCTCGGCCGAATCGGCTCCCACGCACGCGCCCGTTTGCACTGCTCGGCCGGCCAATCGCCGCGCGCCAACTGTGGCCCACGAGGGGAGTGCGCGCGCCTGTTCACTTCATGCGCCGCGCCGCGGCCGCTTTTTCATGGGGCGCCACGCGTCCGTTACGCGTTGGGCCGCTAAATCGGCCCACTAATCGGCCCGTGCTGTGCTGAGTGGATCGGCCAGATCGCAGCCGTCCGTGCCGATCCAATGGCCGGGGCTCGATCCGGCCGCACTTATAAAAGGCGAAAAAACGGGTAAAACCCTAACCCTAAATCCCCATTTCTTCTTCCCCTTTTTTCGCCGAGCTCCGCCTCCCTTCTCCCCTCTTCTTACTCAACTTAGCGAGAGAAACAAAGGGCTTATGGCGATGCGGTGGCTAGAGAGTGGCGGGACTGTCGCGGATGTCCTCGCCGCGCGCGCGCCCCCTTGCGGTGAGCGCGCGGCCGTCGAGGGTGTCCACGTCGGCCCGCGAAGCCCTCTTTCAACGACGACGGATCTGAGCGGCGCATGCGTGAGTGCCGGCCGATCTAATGGCCGGATTAACTCGCGCGCGGCCGTGCCAGCCGAAACGGACGGCGGCAAACCCAGGTTAGGGTTTCTTACCTCGGGGAATCTAGGGTTTGTGACTTAGGGTTCGGGTTTTGCCTAATTCGTGTGGTCTTGGCTTCCTTTTTCTTACTCATCTTTTCTCTTATTCTTCTTACTAATCCGAAGCCTTAAAACTTATAGATCGGAAAGCGGAACATAATAAAAACTTAAGAACTTAAAGGGAAACATATAGATCTAGCATGCGAACTTACTGATTAATTAGAGACTTAACTAAAACATGAATTAGATCGGATAAAAGCTTCGGAATTTCTTAGACCAAACTAAAAGGATGTAATAGACTAGATCTAATGCTCTAATACCAAATGTTAGATCAAAATCTTGATCTATACTTAGCTTACACAAATTAAAATAGGATCATCTAGTCTAATTACATCTACTAACTTAAACTAATGCGGAATAGATTAATAGTTCGGTCCATACTGGCGGCCGTGGCGTCCATGATCGTCGGTGATCCCGTGATGAAACTGATGGCTTGAGGATCGTTAGGGATGTAGCGCAGTCGTTCCTTCAGAGATCGCTCGGGGTAGCGGCGTCCTTCGGGGCGCCACCTACACTGTTCCGGGCGTAGAACTCGAGCTTCCGAGCCTTCCAGTGCGCTAACAGATCGGAGGGTGGAATTAGGGTTTAGGAAAAGCACGGGGATCGTGATTTCACGTTAGGGTTTAACTCAGGGTTAATCCCTTCTTATAGGGTCGCACTGTAGACAAGGAGTCGAGCCCAAAAGGCTAATGATCGCCAACCGATCACGACGAAATCGGACTCGAGATATGATTCCGAGTTCGGTAAGATATGGATTGATATCTTCCTTATTTGAGTTGGTTATTATTGACCGAGATCAAAACTTAACTTAAACCAAAGTATCCAACATGGGGAAGAAGCGAAGCAATGTCGCAATGTATAAGGACATGTATAAATTACAGATAAGATATATACAATAAATTGTCTATTTATCTGTTTGTAAATTGTTTAATGTATGCATATAACTATGATCAAGTATGAATATGATCTTTATATATCGTTTTATTGCTTCTCGATGCAAAATAAATCACGTCTAAAGAAGACAACTAAAATATTTAGCGAAAGTTTGTGCCTTATAAAAATTAACAGTTAACATATATAACAGTACTTGTGCCTTATAAAAATGTATATGTAACAATATATGTAACAAATATCCAGAACCATCTAAAGCTCGCATAGCAGGGAGAGAGCAGGGAGTACGGAGAGAGCAGAGAGAGCGGGCAGAGCAGGGCGTCGGCGTCGGGAGGTGCCGACGGGAGAGCAGGGCGGACTCGACGTCGGGAGGCACCGGCGGAGAGTAGGGCGGACTTGGCTTCGGCGGATTCGGCGTCGGGAGGCGCCGACGGGAGAGCAGGGCGGACTCGGCGTCGGTGGATTCGGCGTCAGGAGGCGCTGGCGGGACTCGGCGTCGGCGTTGGTGGGCTCCTCTTCCGCGACGGGCTCGGGAGGCGCCGCCACCATCCTCCTGGCCGTCGCCGTCCTCCACCTGGCCGTCGGCGAGCGCGACTTCCTCTGCTTCAATGGCTCTAGGTATTCCCCTTCCTCCCCCGCTTCAATGGCTAGAGCACCCCGGCCTTCCTCGGCGACGCCGCGCCGAGCACCCGGACAAGCTCGTTGAAGGAGAAAAGGATTTTCGCGCCAAGATTGATCATTTCCACACACTGCACCGGATCCGCGTCTCGCTGATGAGCCCATAAAGCATGACGTCTTCCGTCGCTTCAGACCTCGGAGCACGAGCCGCCATCGTCGCCTCACGAGACACCGAGCTCGGTCGTCTCCCCGCTCACGAGGGGTTTTCTTGAAAAAAATCAAGAGACAAGCTAAAAGACGCGATGTATATGCCCTAACATGATCGCTCAGCGCCTCGGCCTCGGGACGAACGACGGGAGGTGGTCATTGGGAAATCCAAACATTGCATACATTCGGATGGCCCCAATCCGCTTTAGGTCCTAGGAGGTCGTACAACCCGTCTAGCCCCAGAGCCGGCCCTGACCAGCGAAACCATCGATTTTTTAGTCTCTTTCTGGTCCGGGCCGCCGTCACCGCTGCCCGTCGTCCCATATGTTGGCAGCTACACACACGCCACTATCCGGGACGGCAAGTTCAGCGAATGATTTGTCTTAGCAGCCGCTTGGCTTAATATTTGCTCTTCAAAACAGGGATGGTGTTTTCTGTTCCCAAAGTCTTCTGTGGTCAGATAGTTGGTAGTAACTTGTTTCTAATATATCTTTGGTTTCGTCCTTTGAACTCTGCAGGCCTACACATTTTCTCGAATAAGATAGTGTGCAGGCATATTGATAGTTCACATATTGCACTCTTCCAACATGATGAGGACCAAAATTAAGTACGAGCAGGGAAACAAAAAATCATTAGCATATGTTAAATTGAATTTTAATTATTTTAATTTTGAAAAAAATATTTGATATTTTAAAGTAATTTTTATATAAAAAGTTTTCATAAAAAACAACATTTAACAGTTTAAAAACATGCTAACAAAATCAACATAAAATATGTATTTAATCAGATTCAAATGAAGATAGTGAACAGAGATTCTATATCATGGATTTAACCCTGTTTGGTTCTTTAGCCCTTGGGCTAATTTGAGGGCTAAAAATTAGCTCTTGAATTATCTCTCTACAAATTAGTCTAGTTTAGATTTATGGGCTAATTTGTTTTTAACGTCTATTCCCTAATCGTTGAATTCTAATAGTTGAATTCTTTGAATTTGACGTCGTGTACTAGCGTTGCTTCTCGCCATAGCATAGTTAATACGGGTATACGGCCTAGTATCCACCATGAAACACTCATCAGGTGCAAAGCAAGAGATGAACAAATATGAGAAATGCACTCATCCAAGACTCGGGAGGAGGAAAAGGAACAAATATGAGAATGCTTGGGGATTACCCCGAATGACTTGCACTACAACGCCATCTTTTAGCAAGAAACCAGCTTTCCTCTGCAACAAGACACCGTGGTGGATAAAAAAAATCCGTTTATGTCCAAAAACAGCTACAAGAGGCATTCTTCCGTTGCCTTCCCTCCCAACAGAAATAAATAGTTTTTGCTAAGCAACTTTCCCGCTCCAAAACTGTCTTACTTGAGCCGATCCTACAGTCTGTCACATTTCTTGACCACTCAAGTCCACAACTCATGAACGCAACGAATTTCCCCTAATTTGGGCTCTCTTCTGCATCTATTCTTGAATTTGAACTCATCCGCATCTGCAAGAAGGCAGGCGTCATTTCACGCAAGCATACGAGCTTTTAAAAGCATCTCCAACAGCTCCCTTAATCATATCCCCTTAAATAAATATTTTAGAAAGTCATAAATTAAAATAGGGACCGGTCTTTATTGGATGACCAGCAGATCTCCTAAACTATCTCTCTAATTTTAACAGAAAAACAAAAAGAGACGTGAAAAAAATCAAGTACGCACACCTCCCATCGCGTCTTCCTCCCCGTGCGGCGCGTCGCTGCATCAATCCACTGGCCAACAAACTCACAACGTCATGAGCAGCAACGAGAGGAGGGAGCAATCAATCAATCGGAGGCAATGGAGAACGGCGGCGGCGACGACGTCTAACCACGGTGAATAAAACATGTGTTGTTCTGTTGATCTTCGTGAACACCAACGATCTATGCTGGTGTGATTGATCTGCTCCAAACCATCTCGATTGTGCCTACCAATTTAACTCTAGCAAAGTGCAATATCTGCCATTGAGTTTCCTGTCAGGCTGCAATTGTAGTAAGTTAATACAATTCATGTCATGGAATCACTGCAATGGAATCACTGTCATTGATCTGTCTTCTGAATTCGATGTTCTTCAGGTGGCAATTGCAGTTTACAAGATGTTCCATAGATATACAATTATGAATTCAATATAGGTATCTGCTTCTAATTTCACTGTCAATAATAATGCAAACAATCGGATCCAGTCACTTGGAAAGGGACACCTCCGGCTGGAACTTGCAGTGCCTGATCAGCTTATGGACAGACACACAATTTGTCAGTGCTGTGCTGCATGAGGTACGCTAAGCAGCGAATGGAAATTCAAAGTGGACTTAATCTATGCCAACACATATTATCCAAGAGTTAAAATGTTCGAATAGAAAAAAATATGAATGCATGCGTATCTATCTCCAGCGTAACACCAAATTACAGCATAGCAAACAAGCTCAATGCATGTAAAGCTTGGAGGAGACCATTCATTCAATGTTGTTTTGAATGTATGCAAACACGATGATGCCCAATCCCGGTCTCCTGGAAGCGGCCAAAATGACGAAGGACCTGGAAAACACGAGTAGATGAATGCGGCAGAAAAGAAAAATTCCAAGCAGACAGGAATGCAGTGTAAGTATGGTTTTGTTCCAATTGGCAAGAGAAAACAGTAGTAGGTTTTGTTTCACATTTTCAAGAAATTAGTGTGTAGCATATTCCTATTTTCGTTCTAGCAAATATTCATCATTAATGGTGCCATGTAAATGGCTTTACTAGTAGTCACGTTAACAAGCAGACAGGAATGTAGCGTAAGTATGGTGCGTAGCATGAGTTATGAAAGGTTAAACGAATTCTAACCTTCTGGGAAATATTTTTCCATGAACCCGTACTGCTTCAAACATGGAAAAGAAAAACAGTATGGTGCCAGAGAAGAATTTTTCAGGTGGCAGAGAAGAATTGAAACCAGAGCATCATGGAATAGGGGGGGGGCAGAAATGGTACAAATTAAGCACTGCAATAATCAAAACAAATGCTGTTACAGTATACGTCAAACTCAAGAATAAATTACATTACTTATCGCATTCAAGATTAACCAAAGCGACGACTCATAATCTTCTCCTACAGCCGTGTGTAGTAATCATGTACCTGTACCAGCAGTGAACTAAGATCTAAATTCATGATGCGCTCTTCTTCTAACATTAGTTTTCTTTCAGCATCTTTAGACCTAGCCTCTTTCTTCTCCCTCGCTGCAGCTTCCTTCTCCTTCGCTACAGCTTCCTTCTCCCTCGATGCAGCTTCCATTTCCCTCACTACTACTTTCTTTTCTCTCAATTCCATGTCTTTCTGAACTCGGTCTTTTTCCAACTGACATAGTTGGGTAAACCTCTCGTCATTTGCCACTTTCTTATTCTCCCACAGCCTGTCAACGAATTCAACAAACCGGCTGTCATGTCCATGAAAGTAAGTCTTTCTTCGACCTTTTCACTCCTGGTGGTCATCCTGATCTGTTATACTCAGGAGTTGTAGCATTCTCATCATGGACATTGGACAGAGTAGAAATTGGATTTGAGATTTGAATTGACATTGGATTCGAGCTTTGAGTATTTGAATCTGCTTATTCCTTCTGTCTTTTGTTGGATCCTTTAGGAGCCGCTAAATATCTTTCCTTATCAATCCATTTTTGTTGATACTGAAGCTCCTTCCAACAATGCATGAAAGAGAACCCATTCGACTTGGGATCTTCATCTTTGAAAAGACTTTGAGCATCCACAAGCTATATATGCACATTGACAAAAGCAAAAGAATAAGTAAACTAAATTATGATTCGTTAATATAGCCAAAATAGCTGAAGGGAACCTTGTTCTGGATTGTTTTGCCACTTTGCCTCCTAGCCTCGATCCGTCTTAAACAACCGGAAAATCTATTGACCGCTTCTTGGATAAGTGCCCATCGTTTATTAAGCAAGTTCTGATTGCGGTCTAAGTTGAATGTCTTGTGGTTATGATCAAGCAAAGCATGTGTAAGATGTACATTTTAATGCACTCTTTTAATCAAGTTACATCTCGCAAATGCAAAAGATGATGAAATTTGAAGAAAGGTTGCAGCAAAAATGTCACGCCCAGAAATTGAAACCCGAATTTCCAGACTAGTTTGTGTATTTAATCCCTGTCCAGGCATCAACCAGGGTACATAAAATGACAAATCAATATACAGATCCACATGTATAAATAAAGCGTATAAATACTTACAGGAAAAGAGACACTTAGTCCTCGCACTCAAAAGAAAGCAGCGACAGCGGAAAAAGACGATCCTAGCGGGGCTTCAGCTCCACTCCATATGTAAACTCAATTGGGGTCTGAGCCTTGGTCCACAAACACCGTCTTCGACTCAGAAGCACTACACTTCTGAAGGGGAAAGAACTTGCAAGGTTGAGTACAACCAACGTACTCAACAAGCCACACCAAGGAATGCAGAAATGCAAGGGAAGGCAAGGAGAGGCTTGGGGTTATTTTGTGAAAAATCGATTGCAAAACACTTTATTTCGGAAACTGGAAAAACTGTTGAGTAGATAGGTCAATATTAATCCTCCACTGAACAACGTTATCCCCACGTTGAACAGGTCCAACCATTCCCACCTGATCTAATCCAGATTATTAAGTCCAATTATTACGGTGGGACTAATCATGGTGAATCTGGTCGATCGCCTATAACCGTGGGCACGGCTACTTGAATAGTTTTTACTCCGATTAGAGATACGCTACTTTACCCACAAGACACGATTCCATACATGTTGCCATGCCCCCGAAGTATCGCCACGATACTGCAAAGGGGGGAAATCGTGACAAGACCTATAGCATAACTCCCCCTAACCAATTGAACCACACCAAGGTTTCGCACTACTCCCGTTCCTGGGCAGTGGGCAGCCCCCCAAGTGCCTCGTTGAATCCGGCAGCCCAGCAACCGGTAAGCTCCTGGCCGACTGTAACTCCATCATGCTCACCCTTGTCAAGGATCGTTGGCTAGGGAAAAGCTATACTACGGATCCAGCAGTTGCCCATTCTTGCTTGTGGTAAGCATTGTAAGTCTTCCAGGGTTTCCCATGAACCGGTCCTTAATTGCCATTGGTGCGACAAGCCAAACCATGCACCCACAGCCCATCATTTATTCATATTTCAGTTGAGATATTACAACCAATAAAACATGGCCAGGTGTTCCGAGCTTGGTCCTCATCTGAACTAAATATAAATAGTGTGATTATCCTATTTAGTGAGCTAGTGGTAATTAAGCATGCTAAGCACATAATTCTAGCAAAAGTCACATAAGTGACTAAATCTAGTCAATTTATCACCCAAGGTTAACAAAGGACAGATATCAAGAGGTATGGCACAAGCAAGATAATAGGTAATCCCATCATTTCATGTAATTAGCAAAGCATGCAATTTTATTTGAAAACTGTAAAACATTTATAAAATAGGTTCAATATGCTTCAAGAGAAGTGTGACTTGCCTTGCTTCATCCAACCAACTTCCGAACTCTTCGCGAGTGCAAACTCCGAAACGACGGAAACTACACCTTGGCACGCAAAACGAGGAAAAACCCTAATAAAAACCAAATAAAAGTACATGGAAATTAAACCAACATGTCGAGCTCAATTTTAGATGAATTTTGCAATTTGAATGGCCCAATTTGGAGTTAGTATGAATTATATATGAATTTTAGAAGTTTTGGACCATTTAAATGAATTCTAAAAATTAATTAGATTTATTGCGCAATTTTTAATTATTTTTCAAAGGAAAAGGGCTAGGGCGACGTCAATAGGCGGCGGCGATGTCGTGGCCAAGGGCTAGTGGCGGCGCGGTCCATGGGCGACCCACCGTGGACCAAGTCCACGGGCGGCGCGCCACGTGGCGCACACGTGGCGCCGACGCGCAGCCATGCGGCGGCCACGCGGCAGCCTCGTGGGCGGCCGGATGGACGGCCACGATTTGCCACGAGGCAGATCGGGCAGCGGAGGGGCGGCGACAACCGACGACGGCACGATGGCAGTGCACGCGGACCGATGGTCGCCGGTGGCGGCCATCGACGCGGTGACAAGCGGCGGAGGGCGGTAGAGGAGGCGAAAAGAGGGGAGCTCAGGCGCGGCGAAAAGGACAGCGCGCGGGCGAACGGCGGCGAGCGGCAACGGGCGCTCGGGACAACGTCGCGGATGGCGGTCGGCCGCGATTGACGATGGCAGATAGGGATGAAAACGGACGGAAACGGACGGAAAAACCCCATTTCTACTTCTGTTTCTATATTATTTATCGGAAACGGGATTCGGTTCGGAAAATACGGGTTCGAAAACGAAATCGGAATATACGGGTGCACGGAAACGGTCGGAACCCGGAACTTAAGTCGGAATTTACATATCTTCTAACCACGTCTTGTTTGTTCTTTTGATAATTAATAAGATAATTAAGATAATTCTACCAACCAGTCAAAATTATAACATAATTGATATGAACGGTCGTGATGACATAGAATTATTCACTTCAAATCAAAAGGATCTCGATGGATGAATGATATGGTAGGTTTTGTTTAGATAGGCCTAGGCATGGGCCTTCGAGATACAAATATTGATGAGCCTAAAATTCGGGTTAAATCCGGATACAATCCGGAAATATTCGGATTAAATACGGAATTCCGCGAAAACGGACGGAAAAATATCATTTCTACTTCCGTTCCGTTTCCATATTTTTCCGAAAATACGGAAACGGTCGGGTTAAATATAGAAAAACGGACGGGTCGGGGCGGGAAAAATTCTGTCCGTTTTCAACCCTAATGGCAGAGGGGCGGCCGACGCTTGGAGGGGCACGACGGAGCCGATGGAGGAGGCAGTGTGGCTCGGGGGGGCGGCGAGGCGGTGGGAAATGGTGGCCGGAGAGCGGCTATGGCGGCGGCGGCTTGGTCGCACGGCAGGGAGGAGTTTTGGCGGCGGACCGAGGGCGGGGAGCGGTGGCCGGGGTACGGCGGGACGCGCGGAAGGCGGCTAAGGCCTTGGCGCGCGGCGGCGGCGTGCGGCCGAAGGACGGCGACGAGCGGCGGAGCAAGGGGAGGCGAGGGGAGAGGCGAGGAGAGCACGGCGGGCTCGACGGTTTGGGAGAAATGGGAGACGGGAGGTCGGGGGTTGATTTTATAGGCGCAGGGAGGGGCGTGGGTGGCCGAGGGTGGCAGAAATCACGATAGAGGCGGTGGCCGGTGGCGTTAAGGCGCGGGGTTAAAGGCGACGATTTAAGGCGGCAATATTTGGGGGGAAAATAAGGGGGAAAGGTCGACGGCTTGATTGCGCAGCTTTAGGGTGGCGCGGGACGAGCGGGGCCGCGGGATTTGCGGCGGCGAGGTCGCGCGAGGTCGGCGGCAATAGCGGTCGGGCGCGGCTGGAGGAGAGGAATGACAGGTGGGCCCCACCTGTCATCGGCCCGAGGCAGGAAGGGGGAAACGGACTTTTGCTGACGCGCGGGAGGGAGACGGGCCTTGGCCTCAAGGCCGGCCCACAAGAGGGGGAGGTGCGCGCGCGGGAAAAAGAGACGGCGGGCCGGGCCGACAAGAGAGGAAAAGGAGGGAGCAAAAGCAAACTTCAAGGAGTTGGGCCAAAACCGGCACGAGAACAGAAGGATGATTTTTAATTGGTTTTTCTCTTAAATTAATCACATAAATGATCCTTGAATTTTTATAAATACTTTCAGTCCTCAATTAATTCCAAGAAAATTTTTGAAAATAGATGAACACTCAAAATATTTAATAAAAATATAACCAGATCATTTAGTGATTAATTTGTTTATTAAATATTTATTGAAATATTTTTTGTATTGTTAAAATTATTTCGGAGCACCAAAATTTCACGGAATATTTCGAGAATATTTTAGAGCATGGAGAATATTTCAAAAATATTCCCACCATGATTTTTAAAGAAAATTTTAATTTCCTTCTTTATTTAACTTGGTAATTGATTTTGTTGTTTTATTTAATTTCTTGGAAAATGATTTATTTAATGATTTTTAATCCCAAATAAAAATCGGGTTGTGACAAAAAATAAAGTAAAATTTTAAGCAAGAGCGGTCGTCAGATAACATAATGTTAGGACTCAAAAGACATGAAACAGGACACTCAAAATCAAAATGTAACATAGAATTCAGTTGGTTTTTTGAGCATCAAGAGAAGTAGCCAGCTAAAAACTGAACTACAAAACAAAATGCAAGTGTTTAAGCTAAGCACTAATGCCATCATGAGCTTCAGTCACCTAGCTGCAATGTTTCCCATCTCTGAAAACAAAATGAAACAACATTAGATCAATTCCAAAAACAATCGGGTAAATAAGTTTGATCATCTAGAAAAAAAATGCCTTGCACAAATTAATGGCACCCATTTTACTAATATCTTTATGAAATCTTTAGCATGTTCAAGAAAAACACATGAGCTTTAAGAAACCACAACTATTATCAGAGTTCTAAGCATTTCCATATAATCGTCTTATTTCTGAACATTTGCAGAATCACAAGCATATACTGCAATCTACATCAAGCAGGGTAGGATCCTTTCAAGCAATTGAGTAATGCTACCAATGAAATTAATTAGCTATAGCATATACATACAACAACATGCCAAATGAATCAAAACATGTCTTAATTACTAGACTAGTTACTTAACATATAGTAGAAGAAATCAAGAATTGGATGGTCCAAAACCTCCAGAGATACATCAGGATCAAATGCTGATATCGTCACCTACAATCAATTCAAACCTAAAGCAAGGAGAAACTCACATTATTGCAAAAACAAAAAAGGAAACTACACATCTATATATATTTCCAGATGTGTGATGTAAAAGAGGACAGCATGAATCTGCATCTCAATCCTCATTGACTTTATGACATGAATCAAAGCAGTATGGGTATTACACTTTAAACCATAGCAGATAGGAGTTGGAAGTGGAACAGATTTAATCATAACCCAGAAAATTTAAGTGGCAGTAAAGATTCTACAAGAAACTAAATTTCACTTATAGGCAAATAGGCATCGCAAAGGGGTTATTAGGACCATACGACACAACCCATGTTCCGGAGTGCCCCCATGACAGATGCCTAGCACATACTCCTATGTGAAAATATCCAGCCTAATATTTCAATAGCTACAATTGAGATGATACCATAGGAAGAAGCATGAATGATGAACCACCCACACCGAAGTCTGAAATCACATCTAAAAGACATTCTACAATTCTGTGTGAATGTAACACTAGCATGCCCATTGTTTGTCATGCATGGGATGTTCAATTGAGGAAGTAATATCGAACACGAAAATATTTTTCTTGAAACAAGAGCGAGATAGAGAGATATCAACATGCAATTGACATAAGCCAACATACAGTTGAACATTTCAGGTTGAGGAACAAATTAACATGTCAGGTTGAGGCCCAACATTGTTGTGTAAATATGAAGTTACACCAGAAAAACAAAGAAATTCTTGTTCTGATCAACATCTAGCAATCAACAAAGAATGTATATCTGCCTTTAACCTCCATACCTGTTCCATCAAAGACATACTTAGAACCATGAAGAGCCTGGGTCTTGTTAATTCTTGGAGTTGACACCAGTACACACAAAATTAAAACCTATAAAAAGTGAAAAGGCAGAGTCAACTCGGAGAGGAGGTCATTCTAGAGATAATGAGAGAATTAGTTTAGTTAGGAAATATTTTGAGTGCAAAGTAAATCATTTGAGGCAAAGTAGATGTACCTGCTAAGCCATTTCACTTCTTAACCAAATCAAAGCAGATTCTAGATCCTCATCACAAGCACTCACAAAAATTTCTCTGTTCTCTGCATTCTTGAAGACGATATATGCTTTGGCCTTTTTTGCCTTTGTCACTTCTATTGAGTTGAGGACAGATATGCACCTCTTGATTGAAAAATCATTACTTTCCTTCTCTCTTGCTAAATGAGCCTCCTTTTCTCTTGCTAACTATGCAGCCTCATCTTCAGCTTGTTTGGTTCTCATGTCAAGGTACCTTTCCATAAGTCCTACGCCAACACTCTTCTTTTGCCTCTTGAGTTCTTTTTCTTCTTTGTTTCTTGATACAACAACCACCCTTCTTTGCGATATCTCTTTTAGCCTTTCAACATTTGCATTATCATTTTCAATTGCATCTGTATCATCCTGTCCTTGATAAGCCAAGGTGTCCTCATAATCTAGAAAGATAATCTTGGTGTCACCGAGCTCATCTTGATCAGTCTCAACTTGTGTAATCACTGGGTGTTGTGATGGCTGAGTTGATGTGAAATTATAGGTTCCTTCTGCAGTATGTCCTACACAAGAAAATTGAATACAAGAAAGGGTAAGCAAGAAAGCATGGATATTGAAATCAAGAATTATAGCTTGGGATAGAACTAACCATCGTAAAGTTCCCCCAAGGCTTCAAATAGAGGAAAAGATTTGGTGTGGAACTTCTTAGCTTTAGGAAACAACTACACAATAAAAGTAAAATGTTGAATTGATGCATAATATAATTAACAACAGAATTAAGTAATGGTCAAGAAATAATCTTACAATGATGATATTGTTCCATATGACTGGTTCAGCCTTAATCATGCATCTTTGGTTGTTCCATGAAGCTCCACTTTGTTTTCTAGCCTCTTTGAACATCTTATATTCTCTTTTTAACTCTTTTTCTTTTTCTTGGATTTGGGCCTTTGTGAAGCACATATATCTATCCTTCTCATGGAATTTTTTCACAATCTTGTTCCAAGCCTCAGAAGTTCATCCATTCTGACCCCTATACTCATGAGTATTGTGCTCATGCAATAACTCAACAAGTATCTTCTCTAGGGTTGGGTTCCAAGAGGCTCTCGATTTTTCTACATAAGATAAGCATTGATGTATAATCTATATTTAATAATTATCAAACATGAATTTCACATGTTCTATAGTTACATACCTATTGGAGAACCTCCTTGTTTTTTTGTGGGATGACTTTTGGAAGAGTTCTTCTTTTGTGTAGCTTTTGACAAGAGCATGGTCAACCTTGGAGAACCTTTTACAAGCATATTAACTGTGAAAGGATGCATAACACAATATTCTTAACAAAAGCATAGTTTATAATATGTTCTAGTTATTACAGCTCACAAAACATAATAATTATAATGTACTACTTATTACAACCCACTAAGTCCTATGTTGTAGATAGTCATTCCACATTTAATGTGCTATCATGTCTCTCAGAATGTTCCCCTCATCGGTGCTTTGATCATTTCCTTGATTACCATCTGGCAAGTCGACACAATTTCTTGGATGAATATTATGTGGTTGGTTATTTAACCATTGCTCATCCCCCTTGAGTGATCGAATAATATTGTGGAATACTGCAGCAGCCATAGGTATCTTCACTTGGTTATTGATTTTGCGGAAAGTGGACACTTTGAGGATGGGGAAGCGCTTCTTTAAAACCCCCAAAGTCCTTTCGACATGATTCCTCAATACCGCATGGCGATGGTTAAATAACTTCTTGTAGTTTTGAGGTCTACGCCGACCTGCCCCATACTCCTTCAGATGGTACCTGACTTTACGATATGGTGCAAGAAAAGAAGGGGTGTTGGCATACCCACCATCAACCAAATAGAACTTCCTCGAAGGTACTTGGAAACCCTTGTTAACTGCAGATGTAAGAACCTTGGCATCCATAGCCGACCCCTCCCACCCAGTAGACATGAAAGTGATATTCAGATCAAAATCACAAGCTACCATTGCATTTTGGCTAAGAGTATTTTTCCTATTTCTAAATGGAGCAGCTTTGTCAGATGATATAGATATGGGTATATGGGTGCCATCAATTGCACCAAGGCAATTCTGCAAAAAAAAGCTACATGTGATTTTCTAATTTTTTCAAAACACATATTGATCAAGACAAAAGTGTTAAAATAAGCACCTTAAAGTAGGGATAGAATCTAGGATCTCTTTCAGTTTTTCAAGGTACTTGATTAGGATTAGGAGGTTTTAGGAACCGCCTGGAGAGGATAGGAACAACTGACTTGAAAAAATGCTTCATGTGACGATGAAAAGTATCATTACTATGCCCAAATTTTTCTTGGAGATCCTCATATGAAGCATTGTGGCTAAGCATGTACAGGAAGAACCCCAACTTCTCCTCAACCTTAATCCTAGTATCATGGACCAACCCTTCACTTCTAAGGTAATTGGCCAAGGATTTGAATATTTCAGGTTCCATCCTGAATGCTACCCGACAGTTCTTGACATGCCCTTCAAGTAGCTCCCGAAAACATTCCTCGCCTGTTAGTGCTGATGTATGCCGCTTTTTCTTTTCCCTTCCTCCACTAGAACTCAATAGATGTAGTGTAGAAAAAACAAACATCATCATATCATCGTCTTCCTCCTCCCTCTTTCTAATAGAATCCCTTATTCTCATATCCATTGCAAACTAAAAAGAAATTCAGAATAAGTATTTTTTATTCTGAAACTAAAAACAGTAAGGCTTCATTGCTAGTAGTACAAAGTTTTAATGTCAGTAATGTTGTGTGATTCCCAAATTTAAGAACTTATCATATGAAAGAATGAAGAACTAGAGTACATTGATTATTTGATGTCAATTTAAAAAAATACTTTGAACAGAAAAGAAACCACCAGTGGTACGTCCAGTAGCCCCAAAAATGTTATAGCTTTGTTTCTTTCCATTACTAGAGAAAATGAAACCAGATGGCAAAATGATTAGTTGAGTACAAAAGAGTCTGTCATAAAGTAGCCTAAGTAATTTTATTTCTCAGGAGCAATAATGTCTTTTTTTACAAAAGAAGCATGTAAAGAGAAGTTGAACTAATCTGACAATAAAAAAGAAATGTACAGCAAGGAGTACAAATGTTGACATAATGCAGATCAGAAGAGGTAACCAAGACAAAGCAACTACGAGATCTTAATTTCTTGAAGCCAGGGAGGTGAACTAACTGAGAGAATTAGGGTGAAAACTGAAAACTGCAACTAAAGCTAGAAGTCAGAAAATACATATACAATAAGTATGAACAGAGCAAGGACTAAATAAAAGCTTTTGCCCACAAACTAAGCTCCTAGATAGACAATCAACACTTGCACATATCGTGGAATTAAATATTACAGAGCAACTTGCTATGAAGAATTAAGAAACTCCAATATAACCAACACTGCAAGTTGCTAAACAATAGTTCGCAGCCTGACCAAACTAGATCCATACGCCAAAGTAACTTCACCACAAGGAACAAAAGCAGCGAGGTGGCAACATTTATGTTTCAAAAAGCAGCGACAGAGTACTACAAATGAGCAATTTTTTGTATCAAGAAGCAATGAAATATGGAAGACAAAATTGAAAAACAATTAAAGCACTATCAAAGGGTAGTACATGGCTGTCTCTTTTGTCTGGGTTGTTCTCCCTTTTTGCTCTCCAAAGGGACTATATATGGACTGGAGGCATCTGATGCTCCAAGTTTTTGTACTTTTGGTGCTATGCTTGCATTTGGGCAAAAGCTAAATATGCATATTTTTACAGGAGTATTTATGTGTCAAACCTAAGTGACATCAGAACAATCAAAGGACAGAAAAGATGCAAAAGAGGCTGCAGAAGCACAAGATGAATAATGCAGATTTGCTGCTCATGTATTTGACCACTACATAAAGAGCCTGCAGATGAAGTGTACAGGTGATATTTGCAAATACGTGAGAGTGCAGATGAATTATACTTGATAATGTCAGATGCAAATAAAACAATTACTTCCCGTGGGGATTATCACCACATCATTTATGACTATGCCTTATGCTTTTCCTGTCAAAGTACAAATCACAATCACACTGTACATGGCATTTACGAATAGGGATTTGTAAACCATATATGATGGCAACTATATACTGTCAAGACAAACAATATCATGAAATATCAGTAGGGCATATTTCAAGCATATGCAAGAGTGTTGACAAAACCACATTTTGAGTATCCGTCAGCTCAGTGGCCAATGGAACCCACTGATTAGGCATCGAAATCTGATTAGAATTCCTTCTTGCCTATCAAGAAAATGAGTGGACAATAATGACTGTTTTCAATTGTTTGTATATTTGATCATTGACTAACCACTCCTCACCCCCAAAAAAAACAGCATGATGACTGTTTAAACAACAGATTTGTTCCTTAATGTTGCACGGACAACAGATCAATCAGGATGCAAAAAAGTAAGGGAAAAACAGGTAGATCATGATTCACTTATACTATCTCAGTGAAATCTTCCGAGTAAATCACAATAACAGCCCTATAATTATAAAGGCCAAATAGAAAACCTATAACAACCAAAGTAAGTCATGCAAAACAATGCCACGGACAGATCTTTAGAGCTGAAGCGTGAAAAAATTAGGATCAAGTAAGAGTGTTGTTTCCCATGTTACCAGGCTTGACAATGATATCCTAGTGCAAGAATCTTTCACCAGTGCAAAACTGTAGTACTCAACAACCACTCAACCAACGAACCGAGAACGTGTCCATGGTGCTGCTCTAGTTACCCGACCAAGACAACAAACCGCCGGCAGCCAGTAGCCTAACCCTAACCCTAGAAGAGGAGGGAAAACCCTAATCCCCAACCGAGGTGTCGTCGTGGCGCGGGCAGAAGAGGAGGGGAGAGGAAAGGAGACGAACTCACCGGAGAGAAGGAGACAGCCGCCGGAGGAGAGAGACCCGCCCTTGCCGGAGCACACCATCGGGCCCTTGCCAGAGCGTGCCGCCGCCGCCCTTGCCGCCGGAGGAGACAGACGAATCCCTTGCCAGACGCACCGACGCCACCGCTCTCCGGGTCACACTGATGCCGCGGCGTCTCGAGGGTTTTTTCCATGTCTCTTGGCTCGATGTTTTTTCCCGGACCAGGGTGAGAGGGAAAGGCCAGGATGGGCCGAGATAAAATCTAAACTGGGCTTAACCAAACCTACACTTCTTGCAAGCCAAGATTTAATCTGCATCAGGCTGATCCATGGGGATTTTGGCTCAATCACGACCGTTCCCGAGCCAACTGAACAAGGCCTGAAGGGATTGGAGAGGTTCACGTAGGTGTATAATTGCCACCAGTTCTTCTCAGAGCTTCGTTGTTTTTTGCACTCAGGATAGGAAATGATTGCTACATTGTGTTTCTTCAGAACATTGAGTGATTAGCAGCTTAGCCCCAACATTCCATTCCCATGATATGCAGCTATGCTTCCTTTTTTTCTCTCTCTGTTAATCATCTTTCTGCCACTCAAATGTATTGCCTACGAATTTGCCCATTATTTCAGATAATTGTATGATCGAATAAGTTAACTGCGACTGTTGATTCTCCACCATGAACATGTTGACATAAATGGGTTAAGAAGAGCATTACCTTCACAATGGTCATCGGCGTCGTTCAGAGATGTCTCATGCTCGCCTCCCTCATACTCGGGGTCGTGCTCGAAGACTTGAGAATTTTCTCGGAGTCCAGGAGTCGCAGGAGACCTTGCACAGTGTTGTGCCGGATGGCTGTATGAAGGAGGAGTTGTCATGGGTTGCCCGCATCTGTTAGCTGCAGCGGGATGCCGAAGGCCACTTCTTGCCGGACGTCCATGGACAGCAGCCGAGCGTAATTGGTTTCCCGTGGTAGGTCGCAATGGAGGGAGCTCGGGGATGGACTTGCTGCTGTGTCCCATCGACGTCCCTTTCTCCAGAGTGATGGCGCACGATGGAGATGCGGTCAGAGATGCGGGGAGGGATGCGGCCGACGGCAGGGAGGGATGCGCGGGGAGGGATGCGACCGGCGGCGAGGAGAGATACGGGGAGGGTTGTGGCCAGCGATGGGGATAGATGCAGGGAGGGATGCAGCCGACGGGGAGGGATGTGGCCGGCGGCAGGGAGAGCTGTGGAGAGGGATGCAACAAGCAGGGAGGGATGCGGCAAGCAGGGAGGCATGCGGTCGGCGATGGGGAGAGCTGCAGGGAGGGATTCGGCTTGCGGCGGGGAGGGATGCGCGGGAGGGATTCGACCGGCGGCGGGGAGGAGAAGAAAATGCGGAACAATGGCGCGACATGATTTTTCCACTCGCGGGAGTTCTGCTGCTCGCACGATAGGGGAGGAAAAAATTGTCTTTCGTTTGGGTGACAGGAATACTATATTTGAGAGATGACTATTTTGTGTGATCATTTAAAGTATCATGTAGCGTAAGCTTTTAACAAAAACATCCAAATACAATTTAGGGGATGGTTTAAGACAGCTGTTGGAGATGCTCAATCAAGGGAATAGGAAACCAACAGCAAATCCACCAAAACTGCGAGAAAAGGTAGATCCCAGCAGACGGATCGGCCATTGAAACCATCACCACACCCGCACAACAGCGAACTCACCATGGAAACGCCTTTGAACCCAAACGGAAAAGAGAAAAGAAGGGAAGAAGCAGCGGCAAGAAGAAGCAACCAAATCGAAGCAGCAAGAATGAACTAACCGCACGCACCTCTCCTCCTCCTCCTCTGCCTCCTTCCTCCTCTCCACAGGGATGGATCTCCCGGCTCTCCACCTCTTGCTCCTCCTCTTCTCCCCTTACCCGTAAAAGGATGGTGGCGGGGCCGTGGGAGAGGACCGAGGGGCGCGGTGGGAGAGAATGGCGACGAAGCTATGGGAAGAGAAAGGATACGGTGCGGCAGCGCTGTGGAAGAGGAAGGGGCGGCGGAGAGGGAGAGGATCGGGCGGCATGTTGGGAGAGAACGGCGGTGGCACTGTGGGAGAGGAAGGGGCGGTGCTTCGTCGACAGCGAGATGGCGCTCGTCGCAAGCGACATGGCGGAGGAGGCGTACAGGAAGACGAAGGCGCGGCGGAGGAGGAGGCGTACAAGGGCGACGACTGCCGGCGGACACGGCTGTACGCGGCGACCAAAGCGCCGGTGGCCAGGGTGGACCTCGACCTCCATGCAACGTAGGTGGAGGAGTTTGGGAGGGCAAAGGCGGTGGCGCAGGCGAGCAGGAGCGTGGCGAGGCTGGGCAGGGGAGGAGACACGTCAAGCGTCTCAGATGAGGAGGGGAAAAAGTGATTTTTTTAGGGACACATAAGAAATTAGCCTAAATAAGTATATCTTGAAAGGGTCAATTTTTGGAGGCTAATTTACTTTAGCCTAAAATCAAACATCCTATTTGGTTTGAAGAGAACTAATTGGGACTAAAAAGTACTATATATTAGCCAATGAGATCAAACATGCGTTGGGCTTGAGGTTTCCTATAGAGCTGTCCCGAGGGAAGTGCGACTAGCACGACCGCACAACGCCTCCAATCTTCCGAATACCTTGCTACGTGTTGTAGTAAAACCATTAGCCCATAGATGGAATTAGCAAGATCATTAGCCCAAGATTTGAAATTAGTTAAGTCCAGGTGGTGAGAGCTGAGGCGGCGTCGATTCGTTTTCGATGCGTACGTCGATTTGTTTTACGAGCGTCGTCCCGTCCGCATGCCCCGGTCTATGCGCCGCTCTCGCATTCGCAGTCTCACTGTTCCGCTCGGCTGCTCGTCGCTCGTCCCTCGTCGTCTGTGCTTCTGCCGCTGTGCGGTGTGCCGCCAAAGCGGCAAGGCAGCAAGCAGCAAGCAACGCCTTTCCCCTCCACGGCGCTACGGCAGCAAAGGCGGCAAGAAAGACCTGCAAGGCATGCAGTAGGGTATGTGCACTAAATTTTTGTTTTGGTTACCATGTTTATGATCTATGTAGTATGTTCGCTAAATTAAATTTTCATTCTTAACATCTTGTATCTATATGTGCATAGATTTATATAGTATTTCAACTTTCAACCAATGTCTTCTGCAAATCATTGAAAATTTTATTTCGAAAAACCTTAAAAGAATAATGCTTTTCAAGTGAAGATTATGCACTTATACAATTTCGGTTCAGCTCTAGTTTGTATTGCTATAAAATATATCATGAAGTATAAGGGTGTGTTTGAGAGGATGAGAAAAAAAATTAAGAAGATAAGTAAAACAAGATAAGCTATTAGTGCGTGATTATTGAGTATTAATAATTTCAAACTAGAAAATAGATTATTATAATTTTAAAGCAATTTTTATATATAATTTTTAAAAAATATATCGTTAGTTTGGAAGACGTGTGCATGAAAAAACGAAAGGTTTTTCTCTCTTTGTGCTGCACACAACCTAAGTTGTTTATTAGTTTATTTTATTGTTCAAGTTTAGTATCAGCTAAGATTTTCGCACATGGCCTCCAAATTTCACGGGACAGCCGTGCTTATATATATATATATATATATATATATATATATATATATATATATATATATATATAAAAGAAAGTGTAACACCTTGCAAATCCGACATAAAAATCAGAACTTGTAAAATTTTTTTGATTGATTGCACCTTGTCGTATTTATTTGCCTTTATTCGCGAGTCTCTGATGCCAAGTTGAAATAAATGAATTGTTTTGAAAAGGATAAGGTTGAGAGCAATTTCAAAACCCAAAAAAGGAAAAGAGTAGTTGCAAAAACGAAATAATTAAAATAAAATTTTAAGAAAAATAAATTAGAGAGAGCTATGATTTAATAAAACTTGCTCAGAACAATATTAAAATGTTAGGATAAAATACCAAGAATTTCTAAATATACTTAAGAAGGAAAATATACATGTGAATATATATATATGAATACATACAAAATATACCTATGGATATATATATATATGTATATATATATATATATGAATACATACAAAATATACCTATGGATATATATATATATATGTATATATACAAACAATAAAAAATGGATGAAAGGGGGTGAAAACATATTTTACAAACTAATTTTAGGTGTGCTAGAATTTATTTTAAATTTTGGAGGTGAAAGGAAAAGTAATTGGGAAATAGGAAATTTAAATCGGAAAATTGCAAAAGGTCACTATTCACCGTGCGCCAAGTGTTCGACGCCGTACCTGTGGCCCCGGGACCGCCTCGCCACCGTGTGCCGCGCTGTCGCGCCCGCAGCCGCCGTGCCCCACACCGCCGCACCGTGCTCGCGCCGAGCCAACGCCGCCACCCTCGCCCTCGCCGTCCTCGCGCGCGCGCGCGCGCCCGCGCCGCGCCCTACCGCCTCGCGCCCACGCGTCTCGCGCCGCGCCCGCCCCTCCCGAGCAACGCCACGCGTCGCTCCTTACCCTAGGCCTCTCCCAGCGCGCCGCACGTCGCCATGCCCCCCATGCACGCGTGCTATGGCCGCCGGCCTCGCCCGAACTAAAACCGGCTTAGAACTCCTATAAAAGGGCCATGGCAGATCAAGCTTCACATACAAAACTTCATCGTGAATCACTCCTCTCCATTTCCCCTAAATTTCCCCCACCTATTGCGCACTGAGCAGCTCCAATTTGAGCAAGAACCCAAGAACCCTAGCGTCGGCTGCCCAAAGCAAAAAAATCAAAAATTCGTCGCCCTCGATCGAGTTCTTCCCAAATTGAAGGTACATCCACAATCTATGTGCTCAAAGCTTTGTTCCCCCATGTTTCCCGAGCCAATGCGCCACCAGAGCTCGCCGACGACGAGCAGCACCAAGCCCCCCTGTTCGGCCGCCGCCGCCGCGCACGGTGCCGAGCTAATCCAGACCCTCCCGAAGCAAACCAGCCGCATAGGAAGCATGCCCTTAGTCCCTAGATGCTTTCTAGACCCTTGACTCGCTCGAACTTTGGCTGAAGCGTGCCGACGCCGAGCTCCACCACCGCCGCAAGCCTACCGCCACCGCCGGCCACCCCCGATGCCTTCCCGACCCGGCCAAGCCCCAAAACGGAGAGCTCGTGGTTCCTAGATGGGGTAGGTCTTGTTAGGTTCCCGGGTTTGGCCACCTTCGCCGTGCGCGCCATCGCCGGTGATGGAGCGAGAGAGGCGGGAGGAGAAGACCGGAGGAAGGGAAAGGAGAAGAACAGAGGAAGCGAGAGGGAAGAAAAGAAAAGAAAGGGGTAAGAAAAACGTGATCGGCTCGCTAGCCCAAGGAAAGAGAGCCGAGCGAGAGGGAGGTTGCGGGTTTGATCCCCGGCTTGTGCAAATTTTTTGAAAATTTTTATTTAATTTTTCTATGAGGATTAAAAACAAGGATAAGCCTAGTAAAAATCATTAAAAAATTATATTTACTCTTTTGAATTCCTAAACCTTATTTACAATGAAATAAGTTTACATGTTTTCAAGAGATTATTATTTATTCTTTTCCAAAATTTCTTTTGCAAATAATTATGAACCTATAGTCAAACTTCTTAACATATTCCCTCTCCAAAATTCCTATCTTTTGTGAAACCCATTATTCACCTAAATATTATTTTTTAATATATGAATTTTCTAAACTCAAAAATCCAAATTAGTTATTTGGCATATAAGCTTCAAGGTTTATCAAATATTTCAAGATTCGATTATTATTAACCCTAGGTCTTCTCGACCAGAGAATATTTTGATAAAATTAAAAGATAACCACTTTCTTTTATTAATTGAATCATCAACTCTAATATTTCTCAAACTTTAAACATATTAACTTAAAATAAATATTACATCATACTTAATTAAATCGGGTTCAATACAAGAGTTCAAATCATTGCAACTCTTTCGCTCTAACTCGGTTTTCGCTGAAACTCAAACCTAGGTTCGCTTCGTAGCCTAGTATTAGGAGCCGCTTTCGCGATTCATTTGGCTTTTATTGGATCTTATTGGATTTTATTTGAATTCTAATCAAATTCAAATTGGATTTGTCGCGCGTATGATAGAGTCCGAGGGAACCATCGAGAACGTCGAAGACTCAAGCCAACAAGGTCACGAGCAAGGCAAGTCAACACTCCCCTTTGAACATATTGATCCTATTTTGCGAAATGATGTTGATTTAAACTTCAAAAACATGCATGCTATACACAAATGAATACCTATGCTTGATGTACCTTGCCTTGATATTGATTACCTTTAAAAATATCCTTTGTAACCCTCGATGTGATACAACCGGAGGATATCTTCAATAAAATGCTTAGCCATGCTTATACTAGAATCTTGCATATTCATATTTTTACAAAATGCTATATGCTTGGGCAACTATCTTAAGGGAATGTAGTTGGAATACGGCATGTGGAGACATGAGCACCACATTACCTAAAACATGATGAAATGAGTTTTTATGAAAACCAAAAATGCAAAACCAATGTTTTTAGACTGGGGCGGATGGTTGGATTTGGGTGGATTCCGGGAAATGCTAGTACTATCCCTGGTCAATTAAGGACCGAGCCATGAGACTACAACTTAGAACGAACCAGTACAACCGTACTTCTCGAATGGGTATAGACCTAGCGGAGTAGATAGCCGAGCGAAGGCAGTATCCCTGCATAGTGGTTCAGGTATAGGTGTTATGTTGAAGACCTACCAATAGGTAGAGTGTCCTGGGCCTACCAATGGTAGAGTGCCCGTAAATGTGATGAGACAAAAGGCCTTTATGTGAAAAATAAACTGAACTTAACGATGACTTAAAGATTAAATGAGTTTTCTCTCTTACCCCGGGAACGTCATAACTCTTCTCATTGCTAGGAAATGACGGCTAGAGTGCATGAGGACTTAAGTTCATAGAGCGGATACTGCCAAAGTGAGGTTATCGAAAAGCTTTGCCGTGACCATCCCATATAGAGGGATGAAAGCTCATTCAATGAGTAGTCGCGGAGTACGGGTAAAGTGTACATCCACTGCAGTGTGAGTTAATCAATCTATTCGAATAGCCGTGCTCGCGGTTAATGAGCGACGTGACAAGTTTCTCCCATGGCTAGACTCATAAACTTAAAATAATGGGTGGGAATGCATAATGATTTTGTATGCTGGTGGACTCAACTTCTCGACTTGCGAGAAGGGATAGACTCCCCAGGAAACCATGACGATCCGGAGACGGGAAACCATCCTTGGTATCACGATGGATGGCACACAGAACCGTCACCGATTTAATATACTCTGGAACTAAAACTTGACTGGCTATATGTTAGGTTTGTGAAATAATTTGCGAAAATTGGCTTTATGCAAATAAACTGTAGCCATCCTTTAAAAGACCCTATCATGTGCATCATTCCGTGTTGGCTTGCTGAGTACGTTGGGTACTCACCCTTGCTATACGCACAAACCTTCAGATGGTGTAAACGAAGAACTGGAGGACTCCTTTGCTTACTACCAGGATAAATGAAGACATTGGAGCACAATAGGTCTTAGCCCCAGTCGTTACCTGTAGGCATTCGACATGTCGCTGCCTTCCGTCTGCTACCTTATCTAGTTTCTGCTTTTGGTTGTATCCGGACCAGTAGATCCTATATGTATTGGATCTTGCCTTCGGGTCTATTATTGTAATAATTTCGATGTAAGTCTATTTGTGCACTTTGCATCTGGTAATTCAGAACTGTATTCATGGGTACCAAACTACTCGATCCAGGATATGGTACTATGAACACGAATGATTTCCGTCCTAAAAAACGGAGGTCTATAGAAAGGTAGCCCATGGATTCATACGGGCATGCATCGTATACTATGTTTAAAAAACTTATAAAGGTGAAATATTAACCAAACTTATAAAAGAATATCATTTCGCTTGTTTGGATTATTTGAGCATATTTAGAAAAAATCATGAAGTAATAGGAATATTTTCTCTAATTAAAGCCACATGACTTTTTATTATGAAGTGGCTCGGGAGTTAGTTATTTTGCTTATGTAATGTACGTTTAATTTAGCTATACATGTTTTAAAGGACTTATATGGTTGAATTGTTTCTTTTTTCTATGGCAATTTGAATATGTAATTTTTATTTTGATATTTTGATTTAATTTAGCTATGTATGTTTGTAAAATGATTCATAATGACATAATATTTGGTGTCATTATGTACTTTCTAATCTCTCGTATGCCTCTAAAATTATAGATAATTCCTTTTATGTCCATGTGTTTTGTTACCTCCTTGTATTGATTCCTTCCATGTCCGTCCCATCGGTTGACCGCCTAATTTTTATAAAAATAACTATTTTACCTTTACACATAGATGTATATAAAAATTTATAAAATACATTGTTGAACATATAAAAATTTGTCGCATGAGACTTTATAGACTTTATAGTTACGAGTTTGTTGTGCGACACATTATTTATGACCAAGTTTATTTTTAGAGAATGAAATATATGTATTTATTTTATTTATTAATAATTCATAAAAAATGAGAAGCATTCGTATAAAGATGGGGCTACTAATGCTTACAATTTTTTTAGGATGCTCCTCATTTTTGCATGAATGCTCCCGATCAAAAAATCCATTGTCCTATTAAAATTTCAAATAAAACTTTCAATTTATTACATTTGTTTTATTTTCAAAATCTATGTTAAAATTTCTGCACTAATTATTTAGTCTCATTAGTTTCATAAAATGCACATACTATGCACTTAAACAAAATCTTCAATCATTTTTCAAGCTTATATTCAAACCTACATCATGACATTTGCAACCAAACTTAACAGTGAAATGAAGGAAAATGTAACGGTAGGGGCATGGAAGGCTCAAGTTGAAATTTCAGCGTATAAAAGGGATCGAATAAATTTCAAGGGTACGAGAGGAATTGAGTGAGTTTTCAAAGGTATGGAGAGAATTTACTATTTTTCAAGTTATTTGGAAGGCGTGCAAAGTGCACAGGTCAACTGTGCCCAAATGACATAATTCTTATATAGCAAAATATAGCATATGCATCTTACATTGTTAGTTTAATTATGAAGAGAGCACAATTAGATAAAAATCGGAGAGGAAGGAGGAGGTGGAGGGGCTGTATTTTTCTAAATAATTTAAGTCAAAGCCGATGATACAATGTTTTGTTTTTTCTTAGAAATTCGTTTATTGTTTTTATAACTTTTATGACATGACACTTGTTGACTTTGGTTTTTCAAAAAAAATAGATCTAACTGATGAAAATAACAGCAATGAATCCATCAAGTTAAGTTGAGTTCTTTTCCAATTTTAAGAGGTGATACATGGTTATTTAAAAGTGCTCTATAGGATGTTTAATCAATTTTTATCTGTAGACTGATTTAATATGACATAATGCATATGGTCAACTTTTTCTGTAATGTCTCGTTCTAATTTGGTTTCCATGCAAAAAATAGGAATCTATGTTCAAATGATATATTTTAATTTATAGTAAAATATGGATAACATGAAACTTGAATTGTTTATCTAAATATAAATAAAACAACAATTGAAACAAACTAAAAATGGGTACAACTTTTAAAATTATAATCGTTTTGTATTTATTTATCGTTTTTATATGATGTCCGTTAAAAAATAAGAGGAGGTGAGGCGAGATAAGGGGAGATAAGGTACAGGAGGTGAGGGGAGAGAAGAAGAGATAAGGTACGTGCGTACCTTCACGTTTATGTACACAGCAGAAGAGGGACGTTTAAGCGAACACGTATATATGACATGGGAAAGGGTTGGAAGTGAGCCTTTTTCGTTTTTCTATTATTAAGATAACGGTAAAAATTAATAGGTCTATCATGTTTAAGTTAAAATAATCAATGGTTAGGTATTTTATTTTTTCTTTAGAATTTCTAAGATGTGTTCGTATGAGTCCCTCGTGGTTGCTTAAAAACATTAGTATGAATTTTAATGAAATTTTAATATATAATAGATGGATGACATGCAATTTGTCCAAATACGTTGAATATATCTCTATAAGTTTCTTTAAGAAATATATTTCTACATGTAAAATTATATTTGTGTAAACTTTATTTTTCTGACATTGTAGATCTATTTTAGTTATATGCTAGTAAAGTGATATAGCATGAAACAATATACAGTCACTTTATTTTTATAATTTTTCACATATGTTTGAACTACATGCAAAGGGTCCCAATGGAACTTAAACAAATATAATTTTTTACAAGTTTAATTATAGCCAACAGGTGTATTAAATTTTAATTTGTGATTTTAATCATAAACAACATAATGAAACAAGTAGATTGTATAATTTGAAAGTTAAAAAACTATGATTAATTAAAATTGATTAAAACAAATAACATGTAATTTAAAAGTATCAAAAATGTTTCATTAAAAAGTATCAAAATTGTCTGATAGTAGACAAACTTTCGTAAAGAGAGAAACGGAGAGGAAATGCACGCGAAGAGGAGGGTCTTTTTCAGAAAGAGAACAAATCAATCTAATCTGACGACTTGGAGTGATGGGCTATTAATTTTAATGAAAATCAAAGTTACTTTTTTTTCCTCATAATTTATAAGATTTTTTTCTAATGTATTAGAGCGGCACGTGATGATTTACGAGCGTAGAAAGTTTAATGGACTCTGAGGACCGGGACTAAAATTAGTTCATGCAACATCGAATGTTTCGATCTTATTTTAAAATATTAAATATAAACTATTTATAAAATTCATTCATAATCGATGGATTATTCGTGAGACAAATCTAATAAGCTAATTTACATTAAATATTTGTTAATTATAAATTAATTAGGTTTAATATATTCGTTTCTCAAATTATCCTCTGATTTTATAATTATTTTTATAATTAGTTTATATTTAATTATTTAAATTGATTTCAAATATCCAATATGATACGGATTAAAGTTTAGTCCTGAATACAAACATTTTCTTATATTAAGCAACCATGGTATTATAGGGGTGGGGAGGGGGTTTGGGTTGGGTGGTTGGTTAAAATAGACTTATCTCCCTACAGAAAACACTGGTCAAAGATCAGAGCTATGCACCGGTTAGTATACGTCTTAATCTACTCTTCCAAACTTTAGCATATATATCATTTCCCCCTAGTCACCATTGCCAAGATATACTTTACCTGTGAAACCGAAATTTTTAGTGCGCAACACATAAAAGCAATATTAAGACAGTGCATGTCACTTCATGACTTTACCTCCTGCTTAAATAAAGTTACAGAAAGGAACACAGATATAGGAATGGTTCGCTATATATATATATATATATATATATATATATATATATATATATATATATATATGAATGGTTAGGGTTGACCCATTTATATATTAAACCTAACATTACATTTTGAATCGTTTTAAAAATATAAATAAATTAAACAGATCAAATCATTAGAACATTGGTTTAAAAAGTTCAACCCAAAATAACTTCATATGTATAAATATCTTTAAAATTGATACAAAATTATTTCTCTATATAATAAATCATTCCTATAAAATTTAATTGATTTAACAAGTTTTCACATTATTAACACGAGTTTAAAAATTTGAGTGTAAGTTTTACACACATTTAACTAATTTATTTATCTTAGTAATACATAATGGGCCTCGCATATATAAATGACTTATTACTTCACTGTATAATAAATCATTTATATAAAATTCAATTAAATTTAATAAGTTTTATAATATGAAAACGAGTTTAAAAATTTTAGGTTCGAGTTTTATAAATAATAATATAGCTGATTTATTTAAATATTTATAAATAATCTATTAATATAATAATCTCATGATAAATTTATTCTACTAAACTATAAATTAACTAACTTTTTTAAAATAATTTAGGTTTGATCCATTTTCTAACATAAGGACACACTCACCTTTGTCACTATAGACGAGTGTTGAACAATAAAAAAAAGAAGCCGACAGGGGAAAAAAGTGGTAGAGAGGTTCGAGTTCGAGGAAACTATGCAAAACACTGCAGCGACTTTGAGTAAAGCAACACATTTTCACAATGGAACAGCATTTATTTACAAAAGCAACTTTTGGGGTCAACTTTGCTTTCGACGGGTGTCGGCAGTTATGAGTTACTGTGCGGCCGGTCGAGACCACGCGCGAGCTCGTCCAGCCCCACCGGCGAACACGCGAGGATTACGCGTCCCAACGGCTCGGCCTCGACCGCCGGCGCGCACGGCACCCACTCCCACCGCTCCACAGCGCTGCCCACCCCGTCACGTAGCTCGTAGAGCACGGCACCGGTCGCCGGGTCGGCCGCATTGTACACGTACCCTCCGGCGGCGTTGCCGCACACCCCGATCGACGGCGACATCTCCTCTTCGTCCTCCTCCTCGTCGTCCTCGTCGCGGGGGAACAGCCTCTCGGACATCTCCCCCGGCATCGTGTCGTGCGCCACGCCACGGGACAGCGCGAGGCCGTCGCCGTCCACCTCCCACGCTTGGATGACGACTCTGCTCTTCGCTTGCTCGGCTCCACCGCCGCGCTTCGCTCCGAACAGGACGAGTCGCTCGGCACCGGCGCGGCCGGGGGCGAGGCCCCACGTGGAGACGGTGGCGTCAGGGCGGAGGTGACAGGTCGGTCCCCACTGCAGCTTCGCCGGATCGAACCAGCTCGCCCACCCGGTGATTCTGTCTGTGAGGTACACTCTCTGATCCGTCGCGGCCGCCGAGAGCCACGTCGCCGCCGCGGACTCCCGGAGCGCGGCTGGCATCGGACCACAGGCCGTCCAGCTGCCGCTCTCGTGGACCTCAACCGCCGAGCCGTCCTCGCCCTCGCCCAGCGCCAGCTGGCACGCGCCGCCGAGGGCGACGACGCGGTCACCCACCGCGGCGAAAACCGGGTCAACGCGCCAAACGCCGGGGGCCTTCAGCGCGACGCACGCGTCCTTCCCGAGGGGGTCCCCGGCCACGGCGAGCCCGGAGAGGGAGAGCGCGCAGACGCGGTCCCCGCCCGCGCCCCGCACCAGGCGGACGTGCGATGGTGTGTCGTGGCGTGCGGCCGGCACGGTGAGCCACGCGCCCGAGTGCGGGTCGTACGCCGCGGTTCGGCGCCGCCGGCCCTGGAGGTGGACCACGAGCCAGGGCAGCCGCCGGGGCCGCCGTCGCAGCGCGGCGCGCACCGCGCGGAGCCACTCCCGCGACACCCGCGCCGTGGCGGCGAGATCGGCCGCCGGCACGCGCTCCACCACCGACTCGAGCACGTCGCCGTACAGGTCCATCTCCGCGAGCGACGCCACGCCGTCTCCCGCGACCTCACGCCCCACTTCCTCGTCCCACTGCCGCCGGTGCTTCAGCTCGTGACCCCGAACTGCCACTCCCACTCCCACACCCATCTCCAAAGCCACCATAGCTCACTTTAACACGATTCACCCGCAATCGAGAAACCTCCTCTCGTCGTCTCGCTTCCTCTCCCCGCGATCTCCACCTCGAGCTCTGGAATGGCGAGCCAACCACGGAAGCGCCGGCGCTTAAAAGGGCACGACCAGTGGGGGCAACCATTACGGTGGTGGTCAATGATCAACGGGATCGGAAGGGATCCACCCAAACGGGTGGAGCCGACACAAGGAAACGTCAGCGGCTGCGCGGTCTGATCAGTGCAGCGCAGCGCACGACACGATCACACGACCGCGACGGCAAGGGTTATCCTTGCGCCTGGCGCCGGCTCGCCTGAACAGAAGCTATCGACGTTCGTTGCGAACTTGCGATCTCGATTAAAAAATAACGTCGTGTTCGCAATAATTAGTTTCGGGGCGCCATTTACAGCTGATGCCGCCAAACGCCGCGAGGATGGGACCAGAGAAGGGAGAAATCAGTACGACTCGTCGAATCAGATAAGATCATCGCCCAATAGTCTGCGTCTTGATTGTCTCCTGTGGCCAGTTGCGACTTGCGAGTCGTGAGCTATCAATACCGGGGAAATAGAGATATTTTTCAAGTGGCGCGGAATTCTCCCCGGCCGTGTATGGGCGGAGACAGTAAGACAGTGGCAGGTGATCGAACCACACCACCTGGTTGGCGCGCGAGGTCTGAATAATGGCGATACTAACGCAGCAAAGCGTTCAGTTTTTCAGAACAAGCTGCCGCCTGATTGTGTGCTTGACGATCCCATCACCACTGTGCGCGTCGCTCTCGGGAAGACGAGAGCCACCACTTGTTCTAGAAGCGTTGCACTGGCGAGTAAACGGTAAATTATCTCGCGAGGTTTCAGCATCATAACGCGTTGTACGAATGTTCCTAGTTCCCGCCCTTTCGGTGTGGAACACTGGAACTCAAAGATCCGTGCACGCGTAGGATCTGCGGTAGGATGATCAGTGGCAGATCAATTTTTTATACACGGTACACTATTAATAAATTTTAATTTTGATGCACATCAAATTTTGAATACAATATAGAAAATTAAAGATATTATTTACTTCTTTAATTCCGATTTGAAACCGGACTAAAGATCTCTTTTTAATCCCTAAAATAACCGAGACAAAAATCTATTTTTATCCCGATTTGTATCAATAACCGAGATTAAAAATAAAAGTGTCACGTGACATGTATTTTAGTCCCGATACTATTTTTTTTTTCATTTTTTGCTTGTATAATATTTTTTTCCATCACTACAAATCAAATACATCTAGAAAACTCAAATCACAAATCATCACAACACATCAAATGCAGTTCATCAAATACATAAAAAAATATAACAAATACATCCAAAAAATCATAGATCAACACATCATATGCAGTTCATCAAATACATCAAAAAATACAACAAATAAATAAAAAATCACAGATCCACTAGAGAGGGGAGGAGGAGGGCGCCGCCTCGGCTCGCCGCCCGCCCGCCCGCGCGGCCGCCGCCTCTGCCGTGCGGCCGTCGCCGTAGAGGGGTGGAGGAGGAGGCGCCACCCCGGCCCGCCACCACCTCCCGCCCCGTGGTCGCTGCCCGCCACCGCCTCCGCCCCCGCGGCCGCCGGCCGCCTGCCGCTGCTAGAGGAGAGATGGGAGACGGGGAGAGGAGAGATGGGGAGAGATGGGATAGAGAGCGAGGGAGAGGGAGAGATGGGGAGAACTCAGATCGAGACTTAATAACTTGAGCAGCGTGCACATGACGATCGAGGAGATAAGACGAGCGATTTTTTTGTCGCGGTTGATTAAAAAACCAAGATAAATGTTGATTTTTAGTCCTGGTTGGTAACACCAACCGGGACTAAAATAATGGAATCTCGTACGAGTCGCAGATTTTTTAAACCGAGACTAAAAATAAACTGTTGTCCGGTTGGTGTTATCAACCGGAATTAAGGATTTAACCGGGACAAAAAAATTTTTGTCTCTGGTTTCTATTAAAACCGGACTATCATGGATTTTGACGTTTCAACCAAACACGTGGTTTCTCTAGTAATATGATATATCAAATTTTGTAGACAATATAAAAAATTAGGGATTTGAATTTTGGATTTTGGATCATAATTCTCACCTGAGGGCTGAGAAAGATGAACTATCGGTCGGTATGGCAGGACCGACGTCGTCGTGTTGACCATGGCCGGCAGGACTACTCGTCTACTCGTCGACCATGGCAGGAACGGCGACCGGCGTCGACCACGACCGCCGCGGGAGGGGGCGGCAACCGATCGAGCGACGGGCGCAACCAGCGCCGATGGCGTCGTGGTGAGACGAGGGAGGCGTGAGGTCGCTGATGATGCTGGCGTCGACCATGGCAGGACTGGCGACCGGCGTCGACCACAACCACCGCGGGAGGGGCCGACAGCTGATCAGGCGATGGGCGCAGCCAGCGCCAGCGGCGTCGCGACGAGACGAGGGAGGCGTGCGGTCGCTGATGTCGTTGCGGTTACGCTTGCACGGAGTCAGGAGACAGAGTGACGCACGAAGGAGTGGAGGAACCAAGTCTTTCTAACTTCCTGATTATTGTGGGCTGTCAAGCTTTTTTACGTGATTTTTGTGAAATAATTTGGGCCTCGTCCCGAGCCCAGACATAAATCCGCCCCCTATTCAGGATCATGGAGTTCACGATAATACGCTTTCACGGTCAATATACATATCTGCACTTCTGATGATGGGCACAGCCGCCACACCAGACCGGTCGTCTCGATAGTCGATAGGACGAGCGGACGACGACCGGATCGATTCCGTGGGCGCCGTGCGCTCTGCCGCCGCTGATGCTCAAGTCCGGCCCGTTTTGATCCAAGCCTGAGCGGTCGGTGGCCGGTCTCGGCCAGGTCGGGCGGAAACTGCAGCGAAAGCCGTGTGCTCGCCGCCACAATTCGTTTACGGCTTTGCGGGTCTTCTTCCTCCGGTTTCTGGTGGGCATGTGCTGCTTCGCGCTGGTGCATTCTTCAATTCTCTGCAAGCAAGGGAGAGAAGTAAGCAACAAATAAAACAACTCGTTTCACTGCTTCTATCTTTATTTGAAAGCGCAAACAGTCTTGCACAAAACTATTCTTCTTTTAGTCTTCAAACACATGTAAAGCGGCTTGTTTTGTTTGCATCAACTAACTGCTTCATTATTTTTGTCAGCTGGTCCATGGCAAGTATCGGGCGATGGAAATGGGAGTGGAAATGTGTGTTTCTTGTAGCTTAAGTACTCGTTATTGGGTAATGTCTGTTTTGCTTTGGACCACGATGTGATTGGCATTTGGCAACATTTGCGATGTTGCGACAAAACTAATGGGCTCGATGACACTTTTCTAGAATGCTAGCTGCGTCTTTTTTTTCCCGTTTTCCTTGTTACTCCTACGTAACATATACACGTTTCAAAATAGAGCCTACCAGTATAGAATCTTACTCAATACACGTTTATTTAAAAGAATATATTCTTACAACTATAGTAGAAAATGGACGGAAACGGGTGGAAAAAACCCCATTTTTATTTTTATTTCTATATTTTTTTAAAAAAAGAGATTGGGTTCGAAAAAGACGGGTTCAAAAACGGAATCGAAATATGCGAGTGTACGGAACCGAACCAATACGATCGAAAATTTAATGAAAATGATCAAAAACCGATAACCTATTCAAATACCGCACATGTTTATACTCATAAATCAGTGCCCCAAATAATGGCATTATTCTGAGTGATACAAAATTTGCTATAGTGAATTCTATGATAAATTTCAACTACATGAACTGTGAACTTGGGATCATGATTACCGTGTGTACTAATATTAATGAAAATGGTCAAAAATTTAATGAAAATGGTCAAAAACCGATAACCTATTCTGAAATACCACACATGTTTATCCTCATAAATCAGTGCCCCAAATAATGGCATTATTCTCAGTGATACAAAATTTGCTATAGTGAATTCTATGATAAATTTCAACTACATGAACTGTGAACTTGGGATCCTGATTACCGTGTGTATTAATATTAATGAAAATGGTCGAAAATTTAATGAAAATGGTCAAAAACCGATAACCTATTTTGAAATACCGCACATGTGTACTAATATTGCAAGAAAGAAAAATAAAAAAACAAGAAAGCTATAGCATGCAACCCACAGCTTATGTATTCACCCCCACTGCAACAAAGTTGGCTCCTGGCCGACGGCCTGTGCGTCTGTGCGGCTATGCTTGATGGGCTGCCTCGGTTGTGTGTTGGGCTTGTTGGCTGTTGGGCTGTTTCTGAAAAATACGGAAATATTCCGACTAAATACGGGATTTCGAAAATACGGACGAAAAAAATACTTTCTCGTTTCTGACCCGTTTCTGAAGAGGTTCATCCCACATCCCATTTCGTTTCTGGATTTTTTTCGCAAATACGAAAATGGTCGGGTCAAATGTGGAAAAACGGGTGATACGCGACAGGATTTTTTTCGTCCGTTTTCAATGCTACTTACAACGACGATTATATGTGTTTATAAAAAAATGGTATATGTGTTTGCTTTCAAAAAAATACTATCATTATAGTGAACTTGTTAAATTTTATGAACACATTTTACTATAAAATTAACAATCAAAGTTTTGAAATTTAATCAAATATTGTTATAAACATGACAAATATTTATGGTCTAAAGGGAGCAGTTATATGACATTTTTTGAAAACAACTTTGGTGTGGTCTTATATGTATGTGATAATTTCGTTAATATTAAGAGACAGTGGTCTAGTTTTTTAAGATGCTCATATGAATAGAGTGTATGCGTGTTTATATGAGTGATTACACGTGTTTACATAAGCGTGCATTGTGTTCTAGGAAAAAAATATGCCGGAGGGATTAGCACCGACAGACGTAAAAAGCTACAAGACCGTGATCGACCAGGGGTTCTCGATGAACTTGGTGTGTCCGAAAGTGCTCGGGAGTAAAAGAACACAGAAGACGTCTAGATCACTATCGATGAAAAATTCATAGAAAGCTGGGAGCTTTCAAGCTTGCTAGCCTCGTTCTCGGTGATTCTACAAGTCAAACCCTAACGAGCTCCGATCATGCTTTTATACCCTACAGTTACTCTCTCTCCTAGGAGACAAAGAGAATCATTAATTTGGTCCAACTCTTCCAGCTCCACGTCCGATTTGCTATAGTAGAGAACATCTTGTGGCCGGGCCCACCTACAGGGTCTCGTGGTCTCCATCATGGCCGTGTGAAAACAAAACTTAGAGACGGGCTATCTCACCACGTAAAATGAGCTGACAGCTTAAGAGATTCTATCTATAATAAATATAATGAACAGATTTGATAGCCAACACACCGTATGTGATGGAGGCGTGATATCCATAGGATGTGTCTCCACCATTCTTCAATCAGCGGAAACACCATGTTAGCCTTTACCGGGGTGACGAGGGGTTCCTGTAGCGAGACACTGGAGTGCAGGATTGACTCTCTTCTTATGTTTTGCCATACATTAGGACATATTCAACCTATAAATAGTCTTCCATCCGTAAGTTATTATACAGACAAATGAAAAGCCAGAGTTCATAGACAAAATCGTCTTTAAATTGTTTAATTTTGCATGTAACTAAAAATCAATTGTAAATTGTGTTTAATTTTATATGTAACTAAAATCAATTGTAAATTACAAGGCAATGCCTTTTCTTCCTTCAAGAATCACAAGGCTGGCAAGCCGTCATCGTCCTGTGCCTCAGCTTCAGCCTCCTCACACACTGACAACATATTGCACACAAGATAGGTTCAGAACATTGAATGGCGTTGAAAGATTTTCTATTGGCGCTAGATAGTTCAGAACATTAGCTAAATTAGAATGACAGCATGAAGAACCTATGGACCAGCAATCAACCATCAAGTAAGAGTATTTTCCTTGAGTTCATACAAAAAATTTTTCCTTGTGTATTGATCAGACCTCCTACACTCCAAATGATCACAATTGCATTTTCCCACTAACTCAGAATAGCTAGCAAATGTTACTCAGATAAGGTCACAGATGCAGGTTATAATCAACAGTTTGGCCTCTTTCTGCTCCTCGCAGCAAGATGGACAATCTTTATTGATTCCATCTTCTCAATTGATAAATTTTCATTGATTCCATCTTCTCAATTGAGGCAGTGTGCATGAGATTCAAACTCAATTTTACCATACTGGAGGAGTAATCGGAGGCTTGTTGATTAAACACTAGCCTTGCAAAGGCACGTCCAGGTGTTCTGCAAGTCACGTGCATTCCAACAGTTTCGGATATGGAACAAATAACAGTGATCCGCAAGTATGAACATATGGATAAAAGTGATATGCAGGTATGAACATAGATAAAAGTGATATTTTTAGAACTGAAATATCCAAAAACACATTCCCCACCAATTGAAATCACCAACATGGTGAGATCAACTACAGCAGTGAGTGAAGTCACAAATATTCACAAGTACTCAGTCCAAATTTTCAGACAAGCTACAGCAGCAGCATCCAGTAAATATTCAGTTTTTTTGGCAAAGGATGATAGCAGCAGCATCCAGTCAATATTCAGGTATTTTTTTTGCAAAGGATCACAGCAGCAGCATCACAGCAGCTAGCATCATAGTTCATAGCAGAATGACACTAACATGCTTAGTAGTTCAAAGTTTTCCGAAAATTAGTGCAACGCCGAAACAAAAACCAAGTGAAATGCACAAGTACAGGTACCACCTGTCATCATTCAGTTCACTAGTAGAAAACAAGCAAAACTGTCATTTCACATTCAGACTCACACTATTAGGTAACTTTTCACACTGCCATTTCCAAAATCAAACAGATACACTAGTTTTCAGAGAACATGTACACTAGTTTTCAGATAACAATAGTAACTGGTATCCTTTGACAATGACTGAAATTTCAGAAAAGTAGCAGCTTGCAAAATCATCATTCACTAGAACAGGTTGCTGCTAGTATTGGTTGACAACAAACTGCTAGTATTGTCTAAGAAAAATAAGATCACTGCTGCTACTAGTGTTTAAGCAAAATAAGATCGCTGCTACTTCAGATCACTTCAGATCTGTTTTTAGAAAAAAAATACAGTAAACTGATAATGAAAGCCATGTACTGATAATCAAAATTCAGAAACATCTACTGATAATCAAATCCGCCCATGCCGTGGCCAGTGAAGCCGCCGATAGGGGAGGATTGGGCTGTGCCGAATGCAGCCATGGATGAGGGCGATGCTGATGTTCGTCGTTGCCACCACTGATAGGGAAGAGAGGCGCCGTCGGACCGGATACGCCGCCAAAGGGGAGGAGGTTGGCCGTCGAGCCAGATCTGCCTCCAACGGGGAAGACGCCCATCGCTCTGCTGGATCGACCAATGAAGAAAGATGCCTGTCCACCGCTGACCTTGCCCTTCCGCCCCGCCGCCACTCTCATGATCTCATCGCGGTGCCATCGCCGTGGATTTTCCGCGAAAATCCATTCCCGCGCGCGCGTCCGTAGTGGATGGATCCTGCCACTCGTCGACTCCCTGTACAACACATCTCTAGGGAGACGAGGGCTTCTTGGACCACAAGCCGCACTCGTCGTCTCACAAACAACGAGGCGAGCTCGTCTCCTCACAACCAAGGTTCTTTCTATAAAATATACCATATACAGACCGGATATACAGACGCGATGTACATGCCCGCCCTGATAAAGGGTGACCTACCTACTTCAATTGACCACGTCTTGGGTACAACATACTTGGTAGTTCCCGAGCATATCGGGGTTGTAGGTCCTATCTTCAAATAGTGCCACGACCTAGTTTCCAGATAGTCAGTCAGACAACCCTGTACGCTCATGCATAGGACACATGATCGGGGTTTGCAATGCCGGCGGCATATGCCATGCCGCCCTCGGCGACACGGCGAATTTCGCGAAATTCGAGCCGGCGGCAATAAACCATAACAAATTTGAATTTGAACGATTTCATGCGTACCGCGAAAACCGCGCGAAAAACCACGAAAACCACGAAAACCGCAAAAAACCACAAAAACCATGAAAAACCATGGAAACCGTGAAAACCATAATTTAAATTTGAACCAAATCGAAATCCGCGTCGTGCCGCGGTTTTCACGAAAACCGCGCGGCAAACATCGCGAAATTTATATTTTTTATAAAAAATATATATTTTGTGTGTTAAAATATTTTTTAAAATTTTCATAAAATTATTTAAACGAAACCACGGGGATGCCGTGCCGCACCCCGTGAAACGACCGAAAGCCGCGAAAACCGGGCTGGCTTTCACGAAATCAGGTACCCTGCACATGACCCTCCCAGTAGCTTCGGGGCTATCCATCAAAGTCTCAGACGTTTGGCCTCTCCTTAATTACACAAATGGATGTGAGCACATAAACAGACCTCCCCTCAAAGCCTCGAACTTGTCCCATGCTGAGGAGTTGCTGGCCCGTACAGGAAAGATGTTGGCCCACTTACGTATAGTTGAGACAACTTATCTTATAAGCTAAGGGCATTCATATGTTAGAGCAACTAGTGAGTATTAAATAGATGCTTGTTACCAAGTAGGAGTAAGGGCACTCCCAACCCAGAAACTGCTATAGTTTCTATCTTTATTTATTACCCCCTATTCAACTGCTATAGTTTCTATCTTTATTTATTACCTCCTATTCAATGAAAATTGCTGACGTGACAGGAGAGAGAATCATCAAAACAAAGAAACGGTGTCTTGTTTAGAAACGATTTCGGCTCAGGAATCAAAGGCAAAGAAACCTGTGTTGGGAGGAAACCGTCGTTTCTACGTGATCCGGTGCGCCCTCCTGCTCGCGCGCCCCCGGCCGCTGCTCGCGCGTCGCCGCCTCCCGCCTAGAGTGTCATCGTCGCCACCTCTCCCTTGCCGCCCGGTGTCGGTCGCCGCCTCCTCACCCGGCCGACGCCGTCCACCGCCGCCTCCCTTGCCCGGCCCAGGCGCCATCCGCCTCCGTCCTCCCTTGTCCGGCCCCGCCCGCCGGGCTCCTCCTTCGCCCGCCACGCGCCCGTCCGCCTCCGCCCTCGCTCGCCCCGCCCCCGTCCGTCCTCCTCCTCGCCGCGCCTTCCCGTGACGCCTTCCCCGTCGCCAAGCGCGCCCCGAGCGCCTCTGCCGCCGCCGCGCCCGCCTTCCCCATCGCGAGCGGGCCCGAGCGCCTCCGCCGCCGCCGCGTCGCCCCCGTCGCCGAGCGCGGCTGAGCGCCCCGCCGCCGCGCCCGCCGCCGCCGTCGCCGAGCGCGGCCTAGCGCCTCCGCCGCCGCGCCAGGACCTTCGCCGTCGCCGAGCATAGCCTCGAGCGCCTCCGCCGCCGCCGAGCCAGCCTTCGAGCGCCTCCGCGACGCGTCGTCAAATTTCTCCGGCGAGCGCAAGTTCTTGTTGTGTCTTGTGATGTGCTCGTGTCTGTGTTGCCATGCCACAGAAAATCAACTCTATTTGTGTTGTATATTTAGTTTTTTAATGAGTAGAAACTACTATTAATAATTATGTATTGAAAATGATGGTTTCTTATTGTGAGGTCTTCAAGATATAGAAACTATAAATAGTTTTTCATTGAAAGTGCCCTAACAAACATTGTGAGAGCAATAAATAGTTATTACCAGTGCATGGCCTTATTGTGGGCAGCAAATTAATAAAATATGTTATGACGGATCTCACCTCACTTTTTTTAATCACATCAAGGCTTATGATAGGCTGGTTGAAGGTGGGTCTCACCTTATTTCCCTCCTCTCGCATACACAAATTGTGAGGTCTTCCTGCCAGTTGTTTTACCTTACAACGGGGCCATGCTTGTTGCTGGTTTGGCAAAGCATTATTGATGCTTTAAGTAATCTGGTCAAGTAGGGCCATCTTGGTCAAGACACTAACAAATTGTGTAAACATATGTTCGATATAATTAGAAAATGGCCGACCTTCCTTGAGCGGAGTAATTAACATACATTTTTGGGAGTAGCTATATTTATGGTACCATATTTTTCATCAAAAATTAAGTCAAATTATTTTTACACTGCAAATTACATAAACTTATATTGTAAATTTTAAAAGTTAATTACAGTGTAAATTTTAATATTACACTGTAAATTGAAAAGGAGAAGGATGAGAGAGGCGAACACACAGCGACCGAAGGGGTGGCTCGTCGGAATCGGTGGCCCTGCGCCCGGGGATCATGGTGAGTCATGGCGGGAAGGGCGGGAAGGAGGGAATTTTTGGTACTTTTATTTTTTATTAAAAGATTTTCAAAACTAATTTTACTTTTCGAAAAATTACAAAAATAGACTCTCGTCGCCCTCTGGGAGGAAAAAAAATTTAAAATCGCCCTTCTAGAGGGCGATTTTGTTGACGTGACAGACAACCGTTGGTCGTTGTCTGCTCGTCGACCGTAATTATGCAAACAAGTCCCTTGCTGCCCTCAGCAAGGGCGATTTTTGCACTGTTGAAGTAGGGGGTTGCCTGCAAAATGGCGGCCGGCCGACAAATTTGCTGGCGCCCCCTTGCTGCTCTTGCAGAGGACAAATTTTGAGGAAATCTCGCCCTCTGCAAGGGCGATTTTTGGCCGGCAAGATATAAAAGCCCAATGCCCTCTTAAACTCCTCATTTGAAACGCGCTAAATTCCAAAAAAGAAAGAGATAGGTGAGAAAGAAGGAGGAGAGCGGCGAAGCCCTATCGGTGTACTTACTCGATCGCAGGTAAATACAATATCCCGATATATGTTTATATTATTTATTTTATGTAGAATAATAGTCCAAATAGCATGTATTTGTAATATTTAAATAGATGTGTAGCACTCAGATCTAGAGCACAGCGAAAATGTGTATATATAAATTAAGACATGATTATTTTAGGGAATTGGACCTAGGACATAGCGGACATAGAGGGTAGATCTAGATGGACAAACCGATTTTGTAGATCTTAAGATGTAGAACAGAGAACATATTTTTAGAGACTTTAACTTAGTCTGAATTACAGATTGATCTAGGTAACATATTGGTAGTATGAAATAAACTCAGTTTTAATCTGTTTATCAGGCACAATGGTAAGTAAGGTCATATTTCAGATAGTTCACGATCAAGGCAATGTTAGATTTGGTCCAGATGGTGTTGATATGTCTGATTTTAAGATGATATCGAAGGGCATAGATAGGCCTGCCAAGATAACATTTGAGTCAATTTATAGTTGGTTGCTATGTGGATTTAAAGTGGATACAAGAGTGAATACAATGCCATTGTCCGTTGTTGTGAGTCGTGCAACAGAAAGATATTTTTAAAAACTAATGCCTATAGATAACACTGATTCCTGAAGACGTTATGTGGAGATGGCTTTTGAAAGGTCATGACCTCTTGTTATTTTTGTGGCATTGAATGAAATCGATAGCAGTGTTATAGTGCAAACAGAAGATATCGAGGGTCCTAGCAATTTGGTGGAGAATGTTGGACCATCGGTGAAAAATGGGGATAATGAAGCAAGGGTGCAGGAGGCCATGGGCATGATGGACGAGGGGGAGAGAATCGAAGCAATTGTTGAGGAAATAGAGAGGAAAGATTCTGAAAATGAGCAAGCAGAGGGCAATGCATCATCCAACGAGGAAGAAGATGTAATGCCCGTTGATTGGACAAAAGCGGATTTCTCTGGACTTGTTATCTCATAGGGGCAGCAAGTACCCTTTGAATACAAAGATAACGAGGTAATTCAGGGTGCCAGGTATGCTCATAAAGAAGACATGAAAGAGGCGGTGAAGCATGGGCGGTCTCCTTGCAGCGAGAGTTTAGGGTGGTGAAGTCAAGCAACTATGTGTATGAAGTGAAGTGCATGAAGGAGGAATGTCCGTGGCGTGTTCATGTATATAAGGGTAAATAAAATGACTATTAGAAAGTGAGCATTGTGACCGAGCACAACTGTTGGTTGCCAGGGGTAGAGAAGTATCACCGCAACATCACCTCAGCTTTTGTTGCCGGCGAGATGTACAGCGACGTTGTATGTAATATGGACTTTGAACCGGGCTCCATTATTAAGCATATTGAAAACAAATTCAAGTATACCATAAGCTATTCCAAGGCCTGGAGGGCGAAACAAAAGATTTTAGAGATGAGGTATGGCACATTTGAATATGACAATTTGCCTTGTCTATTAGCCACCGTTGCTCAGAGAAACCACAATACCTACTATGACATTCAGACATTTCCGTCGTCTAATGACCCGAAAAGAGTGTGCCGCAAAGAACCTTTTTCTCGTTGGGTGCTTGCATCAACACATTTATTCACTGTCGTCCTGTATTATGCATAGATGGTACTTTTTTGACAGGCAAATACAGAGGTCAGATACTGACGACGATTGGAGCCAATAGGAACAACCAGGTGTTACCTATGGCATTTGCATTTGTCGAAAGCGAGAACACCGAAAGCTGGTATTGGTTCATGGAGAGAGTTCGCTGCCAAGTGGTGCGTATGAGGCCCAATGTGTGTCTCATACATGATCATCATGCGGGCATGTTGAGGGCAATTGACTACCTGCAGAATGGTTGGTCGGAGAATAAACTTCCAGCTAGGTAACATGATGTTCGGAGTAGATGGTGCATGCATCATATGGGTGCAAATTTCTACAAGCAATTTAAGAACAAGCACCTGATGGATCTCTTTAAGATGTTATGCTGTCAGAATCAAGAGAAAAAATTCAATGAGTTGTGGAGGAGGTTAGATGAGCTGACCACAAAGCAAACTGATGAGCAATCTCGTCGGTCACAGGATGACGAGCCTCTAGTACTGTAACACAAGTACCGCTTGGTCCACTACATGATGACCCGCCCACAATGAGAAGGAGGTCCGCATCATCAATCCCTAATTTCTTGCACTGGTAAGAGAATGAACCGAAAGAAAAGTGGTCTCTGTTGTATGACACTGATGGGTCTCGATATGGCATAATGACAACCAACCTTACCGAGGTGTACAATTGGGTAATGCGAGGAGTGTGAGGACTCCCATTGGTTGGTATTGTTAAATTTATCCTTCATGACACACATGCATACTTCAGGGACAGATACAACAAAGTTGCCCCCGTAATGGCTGATAACAACATTGTATTTGGGAATATATGCATGACAAAATCGCAAAGGCTATAAAGCACATAGTTATTCCCCAAGGTACCCAAGTTCAGCTCTGGGCAGCTGAGAGGTTCGCCGTCGGACGACCGATCGAGGACACCGCCCCTATGAGTCAGGACCCCCAACCAATGCCTCAGAGTACGTCCGGTTCTTTGTGTGTCGCAGCGTCATTACGCCCACGTGCAAGTCCGATGGAGTTACCCGGAGTTCGTCTTCAAGTTCGACCGTCTGCAGTCTAGCGACGTCGTCTGGGAGCCATACACGGAGCAGGCCATCGCGGGAAGAGCTCCTTTAGGTCTTTCTTCCTTGTGCACACGTGACGCGGCATACTGCCTGACTTTGGTGCCGATGGTGTTCGACATCTTTGTCGAGCCTCACTGCCTGCAGCGTGTTATGAGGCAGTTCAAACTTAGGTAGGCGTTTCCAGCAAACCCAGTGATGCCCTCCCCCCAGGCCCACCAGTGAGTAATTTGTTTTCAACTTTATAACTATCATGTCTATTGCTTCATAGAGATCTATAACCCTAATGTTTTTTACAAGTTTACTCATCGGGGACAACAAGTAGGGACAATGTGGGCACCGCGACTGCACCGGTATATGGAGGACTGGTTGATAGCCTCCGAGGAGGTCCTCGACGAGCTCTTTCCCCACTCCGAGAAGAACTACCGTGCGTACCTTAGCTGGTACTTGCCGCACACGCATGCTCGTGTGACGTTCACTCCTGCCGCTCCACAGCAGCACTAGGCAGTCGTCACAGACACGTACCCCACGCACCGTGACCAGGACTACTTAATGGGGGTACGTCCATCTTTCACAGACTTCCTCCTTTTGTAATGTTCGATTGGTATATATGTGCGTAACAGACCTGCTTACTACTGTCTTGCACAGGTCGACGCCGCACGAGCCATGAGTGCCGATATCAACACGGTGATGCTCAGGTTGGACGCGACGCCGCACGAGCCATGAGTGCCGATATCAACACGGTGATGCTCAGGTTGGACGCGGACTGCACCTGAATGTTCCCGGGCTGGGCCCGCCTACATCTGGAAGCTCTCTAGGATCTTAGACTGCACTCACAGACCAACACCAGTCTTTTCTGCGCACTTTGTCCTCACTCATGCGCACCCAGGAAGAACTTTCCGGTCGGTCACCCATCCCAAATTGCCCCAGGCCAAGCACGCTTAACCTTAGAGTTCTTAGGAGATGAGCTTTCAGAAAAGAAGTTGTAACTTGTTGGTATGAGTATTCTATTAATCCTATTAAGCCTTGGGCCAGAATGTTACATCCATACCCCTTAGAAGACCCCGACGTCCTCGTCGGTCAACCCCAGGCCAGAAACCTCCTCTCTTGGCCACGTCCGTGCGTCCAGTGCCGACGCATGTGTCATGTCGTGTCCCCTCAGGGCCCACGCGCCATGCGCACCATGCCCGCGCAACTTACCCGCCACGCGTCCTGTGAAAACACGAGAGTGGGCTCTGATACCACTTGTGACGTCCCACCCTTCCTGGGCTAGGCCCGCCTACATCTGGAAGCTCTCTAGGATCTTAGACTGCCCTCACAGACCAACACCAGTCTTTTCTGCGTACTTTGTCCTCACTTATGCGCACCAAGAAAGAACTTTCCGGTCGGTCACCCATCCCAAATTGCCCCAGACCAAGCACGCTTAACCTTAGAGTTCTTAGGAGATGAGCTTCCAGAAAAGAAGTTGCAACTTGTTGGTATGAGTATTCTATTAATCCTATTAAGCCCTGGGCCAGGATGTTACAACGCCCCTACCCTTGGATCGGCTTCCCATGGGTGCTGGACCATCCATAGGTCAGTTTCGCATCTTATGGTTTATTATACAAACCTTGTGCACAGTCTCACAAACTACATGCCTCGTAGGTCCTACGCTGCCCTCAGGCGCCTTTCGAGCGGTTCGTCAATCCCTCGTCCGTTCTTGCAGCCGTGAGACCCTCTGGGTGAGCATGCATCGTTTAATACTTACTACAACGGTACTAGTTCTCATAACTATTGTGTAATATTGTACATCTCCAGCAGGGTATTCGGCGGGGATTTTTCATGCAAATGCCTCTTTGTCATAGGCAGGCGGGTCAGGTGGTGGTTACGACTTCGACGATCTGGAGGACCAAGAGCAGGACATCATCGGAGCCTCACAGCTTGGCGGAGCACTTCCTTCGCAGAGCCAGGACTAGCCACCGGTGATGCCCGCACCTGAGGTACGGGCAGGTCATGCCGTACCCCCCGACCGGCTCACGTACTCTCAGGGGTACGTTAGGGCGCAGGGTAGGAGGGAGAGGGATAAGAGGCCTCAACACTAGTATCTTTGTGCTACTTGTTTGTATATATTTAACCTTAGTAACTTTGTGCTACTTTTTGTATATATTTCCTGATGCAGTAGTCTGTAGTGAGTTTTAAGCGTGTTGGGTCATCCTATTTACAGGTCCCGACCATCTTTTATGCCATTCGTACTTGCGTGTGATCTGCTTGTTCGTACGGTTCACATCCTACGCAACATCTACTCAAACAAACGACGAAAAACTTTCGGCGCGTGAGAGTCATGTATGTTAGGTCACTATCTGCTTTCAGCGCGTGAGCGACGTGTCCTTTATGTCGCTATCATCTTTTGGTGCGTTTGAGCTGTCGCACTCAGCTTTTGGCGCTACTTTCTAAGATTAAATGAAGCTTTTTGTGATGGCGCGTGGATGTGTTGTCACATCCATTGAATGAATTGACTCCCGTTAGGTTGAGATGTGCCTCTGTTTGCTCCACTATATCTTCGTTCAGTTTCCTACACATCTTGGTAGAATGGCGCATCCATTTTCTGAGCGTCTCAACTGGCGAAGCCATCCCTTCGTCGGTTGGATTCCACCATGGTGTGATCGTCCGTTGTGCCATTATGGGGATGGCTGCATACTTACGTCATCCCTCAACGTAGAAACTCCGGGGAGGAGATTCTTCCAATGCACCAACATGGATCAGGTATGACTAATCTCCTCCGAGTTGTAATACCTATGCTTAATACACAAAACGCTAACTTGTTCCTACAACATAGTACCATCTTACGCAGGCATACCGTCGGTTGTGCAACTTCTTTGAGTGGATAGATACAGAGAACCCACGAGCCGATGGAACACGTTCCTACCCAGTTAGCGAAACAAGGTCGGACTACCTTCGGTGGGAGGCTGAGTATCAACGTCGAATTGTTGCGGAAGCTTTGGATTGGTAGGTAGATCCGTTGGGACTACCCACATGGCGGGAACGTCCAGAATGCTTTTGTGGTCTCCGTTACCAGGTTATAAGGTCCACTACACAAGCAACTCGAGGACAAAGATGTTTCGTGTGTCCTGAGATTGTCGACGACGATTTTGTCGTGAGTTTTAATTTGTTTCGGTAAAGCTAATCACTTGTTTCATTGTCTAACCTCTTCTGTAACAAATGTACAAACACGAGGATGTACGACAGTGTGGATTCGAACATTGGATCAATACGGTGAGACCTACTTCCTTTGGTCCAACCGTAATGCAGCCTGAGCCAACCGAACAATTCATCCTGGCATGGATGAAGTACGAACGTCGGACGAAAATCACAAGATTAGATTGGAGGAACAATCCATTAGGTTACCCAAAATGGTCTGAGTGTCTCATGTGTGGTTGTAGGGATTGTTGCCAGATGGCTACCTCCTTTGAACCAGAAACATATGACAGGAGATATTTTGTTTGCCCCAACTTAAATGACGACTTTGTTGTACGTCTTACGTTTTTTCAATTCTGCTAATGTCTTCATAATATTGTCACTTTAACTGACTACATACGTTTCTTTCTCAGGGCATTCCAAGAAGGTACGAATTTACTTTGTGGATCGACAATGTCAATCCACAATAATGGCCAAAAGATAACTGAGTGTGAAACACAAGCTGAGTACAAGCGATTGAAGGACTACAAAAATGCAAGACACGTTGCACGTCGTAGAAGGGGTCTGTAGGAAAGCTGAGACTCGATTCGTCGGGTCGGACTAATTTGTATCATGTATCCATAGCTCATTTGTGAGAACATAATGTTATAAAACGTATGTACTAATGAAATATGAGTTATGCCTGTATTATTACGCACGTTGCTTACCGTATGAATTGCTTAAATTCTGCATGTCAAAATTGGGTTCAAAATGTTTGTATTTTGATTAAAGATAAGTTTTTAACTTTGCCTTCAAATGTATTTATATTTTTTCAATTCATATTTTCTAATTTTTATTGTTTACTATTTACTTTTATTTTTTAAGAGTTATATATTACTTTAAAAGAATTGCAAAAACTCTATTTTTTTCTTAAAGTTATATATTACTTTAAAAGAATTGCAAAAACTATAATTTTATTTTCTAAAAGTTATATATTTCTTTAAAAGAATTGCAAAAACTCTACTTTATTTCTTTAAAGTTATTCTTTAAAAGAATTGCAAATTATTTTTGTGGGGCTCGGGCGGCCAAAAATCGTCTTTGCGGATGGCGAGATTTGCGAGAGATCGCCCTCTGCAAGGGCGATGAGAAGGTCGCCTACAAATTTGTCGGCTGGCTGTCGTTTTGCAGATAGCCCCTACTTCAACAGTGCAAAAATCGCCCTTGCCGAGGGCGGTAAGGGGGTTTTTCGCAAAAATACCACGATGCGGTAGACAGCGGCGAATGGTCGTCTGCCGCGTTAGCAAAGTCGCTTTCTAGGAGGGCAGAATCGCCCTCCCAGAGGGTGGTGGGAGTCTATTTTTGTAATTTTTCAAAAAGTAAAATTAGTTTTGAAAATATAGAAGAATGCGGGAAGGAAGTGGAGGCTGTTCCACGGCCTAGGAGGAGGGATGCGTAATCGTGACTGCTTCAACGAGGCCCAAGGTTGGCATCCATGGCAGCGAAATTGTGGGCCACTCCCCTCCAGCCCGTTAATGTAGCTTCGGACCGAGATCCAGGCTGCCACATCAATTTGGGTGCGGGACTAAACCTTTAGTCCCTTGAATCCCAAACATGAGGGCTAAAAGGGCCTAAAATATCATTAGTCCATTAGTCTCTCTTGGAGGTACTAATTAGGACTAAAATTTTATTTTTCTTTGAATGCCCTTCTCTCTCCCGCAGCGAATGAGATGTGAATGAATAAAGATAATATGATCTTTATATAATATAATTAATGAGTTTTAGTTCTTTTAGTCACAACCAGACGAGACTAAAAAAACTAAAAATTAGTCTCAGGATCGCCATATCCAACATTTGTGGGGGGCGAATCCGAGTGAGCTAGGGTTTTGAGGGGGTTGGAGGAGAGGGGAACCAAGCGCAGTGCGAAGTGAGATGAAGAGTGGCCTAGGGTGGGGATTGGTGATGGTGATTCGAGGTTGAAGGGCACGATCCACGGAAATACGAGGCGATTTGCGAAGGTGGTTCGTGGCCGGATCGCAGGTATGGCATATCAGGGAGGCGGTTGGCGCGGGAGATTTCAGCCAAGGCCGACGGGATTCCGCCATGATGGGCTCCGTCCTCCGGCATCGCTCTCCCAAGGGCGCTAGTTCCAGGAAGGAGGAAGTACTCGGCAAGCGGATCGTGATGGGGGAGAGATGGGAGGTCAAGCTGGAAACTCGATGCCAAGAGGTGGAGGAGGTTCGCAACAATACAGGCCGGTGTAGCTGAAGGAGAAACTACAAAGTGAGGCCGCTACATCTGCGGCGCCAGCAACTCAAGGTGAATTAAAGCCTCAATAAGATCAAGTCCACCCCCAGACAAATCCTCGTGCTGGTATGCTTCCCAATCCACATAGAGTGTTGTGTAGCAGATGCAAAGGGGTGGGTCATTTAGCTAGAGATTGTTCTGCTTCAGTTTTTTGTATCAACTGTGCAAAACCAACCCATAGGACTGAGTATTGCTAGATTGCATATATGATAAGCAACCAAGGCCTGTTGCCAAGCTTGTGGTGTATGGGGCTCCTGGCTTGGGATGTATCCTGATTCAGAATACTAAAACCTGAACCTGCTAAGGAACATGCTAACCCAATGGCTGTGATATCAATTGTTTTTGGTGGGGAACTGACTATGTCACAGATAGAACAAGGATTCACACAGCAGTTCAAGTGGAACTGGATTTGGAAAGCTAAAGCAATGCCTAATGGGACTTTCCAAATGAGATTTCCCAATAAGATGAGGTTTGAGGAGCAATCCAATTTTGATTTTTTTTCAATGTCAAAGGAACTAAGGTGCAAGTCAATAGTAAGGAGTGGACACAGGAGTCTGAGGCTGTAGGGAAATTACACATTGCTTGGGTTAGGGTGACTGGTACACCGGAGGAAATGAAAGGATATCAGCTCTATATGAGGTTGGATCAAATCTGGGCCCAGTACTAGAAATAGACATGACAACTTTCGGAGCTAGTGGTGTGATCAGATTTAAAGTGGGTATGATGGAGCTGGATGTTTTGCCCTTAAAGTTGGTGCTGACTACACCTAAAAGATTACTGTATCAAGCACATTTTACATTGGAAGAGGTGGTAGAACAGGGTTGGTTCAGAGACCAGCTATGTGCTGAAATGCACGATAGAGAAAGGGAGTAGGAAGGAAATTTCACCCATGAAGACAGGATAGAGAGAAGGGAAGCAGTTGATGATTGATGAAGACAAACAGGGACAGGGAACTAACAAGGAGCAGCAAGGTGTGATCCTGTTGACGAGAAATTTCTCTCACGCGCTGTCCTGGGAGATTTGCTTAACTTCAGTACAGGTCCTTCTCGGCTGCCTGTGCAGTACAGGACGTGCCAGTTGGTTTGATCTGTTAACCAACAAGAAAAACAAAGACATATGTATTAAGTGTTAGGTTAGATCCCCACTGGATCGGCTGAGGGGATCCATGAGCATATATATGCTATCCCAAAATATATTTAAGCCAAGCGACTAGAATGGATCGGCTTGACAGCATCAGCTACTTAACCCAAATACAGTAAAGGATAATAAATATATGTATTGATAACCTAGCCGATACTGGAAAGCTAACTATTGATCGGCTAGTACTTCGATGATTCTTATGAAAAGATATCATTCTTGAACCGGATATGCTTAGCACAGGAAATCGGTCGTCATTGTTGATAGCGAGGCGATTTCGGCTTATGATGTCCGACAAGAATGGAATCTTAATATAAGAGGCGAGTCCTAACATAAATCTAGTAATAAATATACTAAAAATATATCAGGGCAGATAAGGCCGGCTGAAACCCCGACACTGTCTCTAAACATATAAATCTAACCGAACAAATCATTGGAAGTTCTAAAAACGACTTAATTGGTCAATATTGATGCAACATTAAGTATAAAAAGAACAACCTGATCTGTTGTAGCTGATTTATACCTCTCGAGACGGTGGATACCGCATATAAACTAGTCCAACCTTTGGATCTAGCCCTATCGGCTGCGGTTCCTGATAGAACTGGCCGATGGCAGGATAGCTCCAAACATTGCTCCAGTTTATATGTGATATATGGTAAATAGCGCAGTATAAACCCCTGAATCTAATGTGTTATTACGATGGAAGCACTATAATCAGCAGAACATACCACTAATGACAAACATTTACATGGATTTGGGGATCGAAACGATGCAGCCCGTAACCAAATCAATGCTCGTCTGAAAAAAAGGTTTGGCGATGCGCCGAAAGTTGTTTGATTGATTGATTGTATCATTTACATGGGGTCTCGGGTCTTATTTATACCCAAAATAACATTATCTGTACAGACCCTGGACTCTATCTAAACTACTATTTAAAATACGACGATATCCCGGGAAGGACCCACGCCGCATTACAATAAACAGTTTAAACAAACTCCTAATTTACAGATATAATTGCCGTTACAGGACTCTATCACTAGATGACAATATCTTTTAATGCACAAACTGATAACCGAATCTTCTATTTATCTTCAAACATTTGCATCAGAAACGGTTTTATCTTCTTTGAACCTAGAATCGGCTATCGGTCGCTCTTGTCCGATTCAACCTTAGCCGACTGGCTTCACAGCCGATCGCTTCTCAGCCGATGTGACCTCTGTTTTTTCGTCAAACCAGCCAATTCGATTCTGCTTCATCCTTGTCAGGACTTAGGGATTCAATTACCAAATTTAGGTGTTAACAGATCCTGATGCCTGAAATGATGCTAGGCTCAAACAAAAAAAATGTGCTCAGATTCTAAGAGATGGAGAAATGGTTGTGCAATTGCAAGTAATGGAGGTACAATTAAGGCAGAGAATCGCAGAAGAAATGAGAAGTGGAAGAAGCTTTGGTGATGGACAGCAGATGCAAGAGATGCAGTTTTGCCAGGAGGAGGACCAATCAAATAGAACAGTTCAGAACAAAGATGTACCTGGGGAAGAAAGCAACATTGAAGATATGGGTGAGGCAGAGGCAGAAATGATGGGAGAAGAGAGAGAGAGAGAGAGAGATAGTTAGGGGAAGTGAGGAGTATATGGATTCCCAAGAATCTGAAGAAAATTTCGCCAGAAAGTGAGGAGTGATACTGCCTGAAGAAAGCACAAGAAAGCACAGAGAGTCAGGAGGAAGAGACAAGGAGAAGAAAAATGCTAAGAGACAAAGAAGACAAGAAGCCCCAAGAGATGGCTATTGAAAGAAAAGAGGCACAAAATGTTCATCAACAATAAATGGGAAAAAGAATATCCTCTTACTTTAGTAAAATGCTTAGTAAGAGCTATTTCTGATCACAATCCCATGTTAGTGGACATTGGTGATCTAAGAGAAACATTCACTGTTTAAATTTGAGATGAGCGAAGATTTGGAGGATATAGTGAGGGAGGTGTGGAACAAGCATTACACAGGCACTAGCATGGATAGGTGGTAGAAGATATTGAAATTTCTGAGGAAGAGACTAAATGGTTGGAATAAAAACTGGGAAGGAAAGTATATAAGAGAAAAAGAAGAAATCCTTAAAAAAATTGATGCCATTGACATCAAAGTTGAAACAGCAGGCATGACCAGTGGTGATAGAGAGGAGAGAAGGGAGTTAGAAATGAAACTGAAATTTGTAATTAGGGAGGAGAAGGTGAAGTGGTATCAACGAAGTAAAGTTAGAGAATTGCTAGAGGGAGATTGCAACACAAAGTATTACCATGCTAAGGCTAATGGGAAAAGAAGGAAAGGACAAATTCATTCTCTGTCTCAGGACGAAGGTGAAATAACTAGACAAAACAACCTATTAAGTCATATAACCTAATTGTACAAGGATCTTTTTGGTCACTCAGAAAAAACACCTTGACACTAGAAATGGAGGGGGTGAGGCAGATCACTGCAGAGGACAGAGAAAACCTTATTAAACCTTTTAGTTTAGAGGAGGTCAGAAAAGTGGTCTTTGATTTGAAACACAACAAAGCCCCAGGCCCAAATGGTTTCTCTAGGGAATTTTATGTACGATTTTGAGAACTAATCCAGCTTGAGCTTGTTGAGTTGATTAATGATTTTCATAAAGGCTTGATGAATGTGGAAAGATTAAGCTATGGCATTATCACTTTGGTCCCAAAAACAAAAGATGCTGCTCAAATCCAGAAGTTTAGATCAATTTGCCTTTTAAATAGCTTCAAAATCATAACTAAAGTACTGATGAACATAATAGAAATCTCAAGAAACCAAACTGGTTTTCTTAAAAACAGATACATAATGGAGGGTGTTGTTATTCTCCATGAAATCCTGAACACTCTTCAGTAGAGAAAACAAAGTGGCATTCTCTTTAAAGTGGGACTTTGAGCTTATGATAAAGTAGATTGGGTGTTTATTTATAGAATGCTGAAATCAAAAGGGTTTCCTGACCAGTGGTGTGATTGGATGATGAAAGTGATAAAAGGTGGAAAGGTTGCAGTCAAGTTTAATGATCAGGAAGGCCCTTTCTTCAAAGCACACAAAGGTTTAAGACAAGGAGATCCACTCTCTCCATTGTTGTTTAATTTAGCAGCTGAAGCACTTACATTGCTAGTGCAGAGGGCAGAGGACAACTCCCTCATAGAAGGGTTGGGGGTAAATGAGGAGAATAAGGTTACAATTCTGAAATATGCAGATGACACAATTTCCTTGATGCCCGACAACTTGGAATATGCTAGGAACTCAAAATACATATTGTGCCTTTTTGAACAACTTTCAGGGCTTAAGATCAATTTCAACAAGAGTGAAGTCTTTTGTATTGGAAAAGCAAAAGAAAAACAGGACTTGTATAATCATTTATTCACTTGTAACATAGGTGATTTGCCTATGAAATATCTAGGAATACCAATAGACCAAAAAAGAATACTTAAAAAGGACTGGAAAATTGCAGAAAACAAGATGGAACATAAATTGGGTTGTTGGCAGGGCAGACTCCAATCAATTGGAGGGAGATTGATCTTGATCAATTCAAGCCTTAGCAATGTACCCCTCTACATGCTCTCCTTTTACAGATTTCCCAAAGGGGTTAGAGAAAAAATAGATTATTTCAGAAGAAGATTTTTTGACAGGAAGATCAAGGCATCAGAAAGTACCATTTGGTACAATGGCTTGTGATCTGTTCTCCAAAAAATCAAGAAGTCTTAGGAATTTTAGTCCTGGAAAACATGAACAAAGCCATGTTGGGTAAATGGATCTGGAAACTGGAAAATGAGGAAGGATGGTGGCAAGACATCCTGAGAGCCAAGTATCTACAGAACAAACCTCTATCTAAGGTGATTTTCAGACATGGGAATTCACACTTTTGGCATGGGCTAATGGAAGTGAAGGAAAGTTTCTACAAAGTTTGTAAAAAAAGATAGGGGCTGGTAGGAATATTCTATTCTGGGAAGATAGCTGGCTGAGGGGTAGACCACTCACATTATAGTATCTAGCCCTCTACAATATCACTTTCACAAAATCAATTACCTTGGCTATAATAAAACAAAAAAAGGCTAGGCGGTAATAAAAATTTAGAAGAACATTGTATGGAGACAAATTGAGGGATTAGAATAAAATAAAATAGTGATGTGATGAATACCATTTACAAGGAAACTGTAAGGACAGAGTGTCGTGAACCCTGACAAAAGATGAAATTACACAGTCAAATCGTTCTATAATGCCCTGAAACTTCAACAGGTGGACTACCCACACAAAAAAATTGGAAGTTCAAAATTCCTCTAAAAATTAAAGTGTTCATTTGGCTACTGTTAAGAGGTAGGATCTTGACCAAGGACAATCTGTATAAAAAAGGGTGGAGAAAGGGAGACGAAATTTGTCAATTCTCTGACAAAAAGGAAACCATTCAACGCCTATTCTTTGATTGCACTGTTGCTAGGCTGCTTTGGAATGTAGTGCTTTGTGCTTTGAGTCCGAAACCTGTGCTTAATAAACAATAGCTGTTTGGGCAGTGGCTGTCCAATTTTGATAAAAATCTTAAACATATGGTAGGTGTTGGTGTGGCTGCAGTTATTTGGGCCATATGGAAAACTAGAAACAAAGCTTGCTTTGAGAAAAAACTTCCTAATGTCATTGGATTGAATCGTGGGCTCCGCTGCAGAAAATGGAGGCAAATCAAAGAAGGTTGCTGTTGGGGACCAAGCTCATAAGGCAGGTGGCACGTGATGTATTCAACTCTTAGGTTTGGATGGAGGAATAGCGTCAAGAGGAATGTGTGGCAATCTGAAAAAGCCTTTATTTTCTGTTGTTCTTATTCTAGGTCTTGGACACGATTCTTGGTAGCTATTGTCTTTTTAAACTTTTGTTGGTGTTCTGAACCTCTGTAGCAAGTATCATTTCTGGTAATGGAAATGGGGGCACACTGCTCTTGATCAAAAAAAAAGTTACACTGTAAATTTCAAAAACTTACACCATAATTGCACTGCTATATTTTGTAAAGAAAGGATGAACACATAATAGGAGAAGAAAAAACGAATTTATTATCAACTGTACGAGTCCACGAAGTACTAATGAGCATGGAGGCGTTGGAGCTTGATCAGTTGTCCCAGTTGGTTGCGCTTTTGATAGCTTCGATCTCACGGCGAAAACTCTGTAATCAGCCCCAAAATATGCCGCCACACATTGAGTTTTTGGTATTTATAATTTTATATTTTTAAAGATTTACAAAAATAATTTTTGGATTTGAAAATTTGTAAAACTAGTCTCTTCCCGCCCTCTGGGAGGGCGGGATTCAACGCCCTTCCAGAGGGCGTTTTATCCGACGTGGCAGACGGGCGGTGGGTGTCGTCTGCCGCGCACGTGTAATTTTACATTTTACCCCCTTCCCGCCCTTACGAAGGACGTTTTTTCACTGTTCATTTTACTGTTCACTGCACTGTTCATCATTGTTCACTCCACTGTTTGCTACTGTTCACTATTCACTGCTTATTACTGTTTTTTACACAGTGAAAAAACGTCCTTTGTAAGGGCGGGAAGGGGCCAAAATGCAAAATTACACGCGCGCGGCAGACGGCACCACGTCTGCTACGTCGATAAAACGCCCTCTGGGAAGGCATTTTTTAAATTCCGCCCTCTCAGAGAGCGGGAAGGGACTAGTTTTGCAAATTTTGAATCCGAAAATTATTTTTGTAAATCTTTAAAAAATTAAAATTATAAATGCTAAAAATTCCCACCCATTAAGCAAAACCGTACATTTTTTCTAGGCCTGTTGTAGTCGAAATCAAGGCCCAAAAAACAAAAAACACATTATTTCTCAAAGCCCAATCATGCTTCCTTCTTCTAGAGAGAGGCCAATAATGATATGGAACACATGATCGCGGTTCTTGGCTACCAGCCTACCACAAAAAACGAGAGGAATGAAAAGTGAAATGACAATGGGGCCCTGTAACCTGAGACATTGGGATTTTACAAAATGTTCCAATACTTATATCCATGGATCTACTAATAAAAAAATCCTACCCGTTAGGTGGGTCCGTCGGGTCTTAACTCCTCCTATGACCGTCCGCACCTGTTAACCAATGGGTAAAAAACACCCATAGCCCTAGCCCATAAAAATGAGTGGCCCAAAGCCCAACAAACCAAACCTTAGGTATAAAATCATCCACCTATCGATCCACTTGCTCGCACCGTCCAACGCTGCATGCACGCAAGCGGTGGGTGACGAGACAAGCAAAGGCCATTGTGTAGCCGTTGCGTCGCTATCTTGAGCACCCCTTCTTGTCCCTATCTCTCCTTCCCCTATTCTCATCCCTAAGGTCCCAGTCCAAGATGAGGGAGGTCGTCGAGGTCGAGGTCGAGTCCACCGGGAAGATCGTCGCGCTTCGCAAGTGCGCACATCCCGCCCTGTGCACCGGCGGTCCAGTACACCACCTCGCTGCTCGCCATCTCGTCAGTGTGGGGGTTGGGCTATCCGCATGCGTCAGGCTCCAACGAGGACTCACGAGTTTGGCCGTCGCATCTCTACTTCCTCACTCGCATTGCTGTCGTGCCCCCTCTAGCCTCCTATCCATTCATCTACTTATTTCCATCTCAAGATTCCCAATCTCTCCACCGGACATGGCAGATGGTATGGGTATGGGTACCCAATGGGTACCTGTCACCCATATGGGTATGGGTAGGGAGGATTTTTTTTATCCGTGAGCAGGGTTGGGTTTTAAAACGGTATATGGGATAAGAAACCTGATGGAATGGAATACACGTCTCAGGAAAACGGCTCGCGCCATCTGGAAAGGCTAGAAATCCGCCAGGAGACGCTTTGGCGTGGCCTCGCGGCACTCCCCTCCTCTCTCGCAGATTAGCAGTAGTAGGCTAGAGATGAGATAGCTGGCTGCCGCTCCCAATCCATATGGCGCCGCCATCCGTGTCCCCCTCCCCCGCGCGTGTGCTCCTCGTCTCGACCCCGTCCCCGCCTCCTCTCTTCCGCCGCCGCCCGGCCCGCGCCGTGGTGGCGCGCCCGGCAGGTCACCGCTGCGGTGGCGGGGACGGGGGAGCGCGCCTTCGGATCATCCGATACGGCGCAGCGCCGGAGGAGGAGGACGGGGACCGGCGGGGTGAGCGGGTGGAGGCGGCCTGGGAGGAGGAGGAGGTGGCGGCGCCCGGCCGTGACCTCGTGACGCTCGCCGCCTGCCTCGTCGGGCTCCTTACTGGCGTCTCCGTCGTCCTCTTCAACTTCTCGGTACCCACTCGAGGACATAACTCACGTCTGGTTCTACGATTTGGATGCGATGCGCGAGTTGGTTGACATTGAAACTGCTAAGTGATGTGCCAGTGAAGCCAAAAATTAGACAACGAACTTACAAACCAATGTTTTAAGCTACAGTTTACTTACCAATCCCTCTTAAAGCGCTTCTCACATGTAGCATTGCTGATCCATAAGCTCTACAGGTGCTAATTCATGTATCCATGCGTTAATTTAGTCCCCATCTAAAAATTACTAGCTAGTTGTCTGTTGTGTTAGCTTGATTCAAGTTGTGTTTGTATTAGCTCGTCGCATCCTCAGAAGATGCAATTTCCTGATTCTTCCCTACTGATAACATAGTGTGTATAATCTCAATCTCTGAGCCCATAGACTTTTGACGAAAATGGGGACTGGCGTTGGAGCTGTCAGCCATAAGTGATAGACTTGAATTTGAGCATCTTGATGTCCTCAAAGGAATCACTATTGTGCATGTTGCAGATTGAGATAAGAACTTTGTATTCTTTTGGCATAGGTTCATGAAATACGTGATCTCTTTTGGGACGGCATACCATTGAGAGGCGCTTCATGGCTAAGGGAGGAGCCCATTGGTGAAATTTGGCAGAGAGTGATACTTGTTCCAGTAAGTGGAGGCATTATAGTTGGAGTTTTAAATGCATTAAGAAGCTCTATAGCAACCAACTCAAATAACACTAAGATAAAAGGTGCCTTTAGGCCATTCTTGAAAGCTGTGGCAGCATCTTTTACTCTTGGAACTGGAAATTCTTTGGGGCCCGAGGGTCCAAGTGTGGAGATTGGTTCATCTATAGCCAAAGGATTTGGAAATGTGTTTGAGTTGGAAGGCGGGAAAAAACTCTCGCTTGAGGCAGCTGGATCAGCAGCTGCAATTGCATCAGGTCAGTCTTGCTTCTCATATTTTATTTTTCAAAGTTCCATTTCTGCAGATTATTTTTCTCTATATTTTATCTTCAACTTTTAAGTTGGTCTATCATGTTTTAGTTAACTACACACATTGAATAGATTTTTGTATCAGAAGCTACACATCCGAATGCAAACGTCTGTTTATGGAACCTTTTGCTATGTTCCTAGGTTTCACATCCAAATGCGAAGCATTGTTTGTGGAGTCAATAGATCACCTAAGTTGACACAGCATAAAGTATGAGATTCCCCTTTTGTGGATACTCCAAACAGTCCTACATTTCAAACTGGCCAAGCAATCCTTTTCCCCATGCATTCTGATTTGTGATTGCATTGTACTTATATTTCAGGTGATTGCCTTGTATTTTAGGTTTTAATGCTGCTGTTGCTGGGTGCTTTTTCGCTGTGGAGTCTGTTTTGTGGCCTACTTCTGTGGACTCTTCATCCCTTTCCAACTCAACACCTATGGTGATACTCAGTGCAGTGATAGCGTCTGTTGTTTCAGAGATTGGTCTTGGTTCTGATCCTGCTTTTACCGTTCCAGAATATGATTTCCGCTCGCCAACAGGTACTTTGTTATAATTGATATTTTTCAGCAGTGTTTGTGCATATAGATCATATCATGCAAACTTTCATTTAGGCTTATACATAATGTCTAATGGTTAACTGCCTGCCTGGTATTTTGGCATGTTCTCGTTGTAACTTGCGTAACACTTCCTAATTTACGATTTCAAAATAAAATATCATGTACCAAACTCTAACAGTTGAATAAAGGAAAAAATATTACTGAATGAAGGAAACTTGAAAGTCTTGACGTTTGCCTTCGTGCTGAAACCACACATTTTCACTTGTTGACCTGATCCACCTGATCCTCCTAAAGTAATCAGTTATGCCATTAGTAAGGCTTGATTTGTTAGTTGTAAAACACCTTTCATCCCTCCTGGGGATAGGTTACTCGTATTGTCTTTTAATAACATCCTGTTTTTACATTTTTTTTTCTCATGCTCCAGATATTGAAAGTATGAGGATATTTACATGACTTAATAAATGTCAGAACTTCCTCTATATCTTTTGCTGGGCATCTTCTGTGGGTTGGTGTCAACTACACTATGTAGGTGTACAGCACTTACTATGGAGATCGTTGAAAGTTTACAAATGGCGACAGGATTACCAAAGGCTGCATCTCCTGCCTTGGGTGGCCTTATTGTTGGTCTTCTAGCCCTTGTATACCCTGAAATTCTGTATTGGGGCTTTGAAAACGTTGATATTTTGCTGGAATCACGACCATTCACAAGTGGACTCTCAGCAGCTGTATTGGTTCAGCTCGTTGGGGTAAAAGTATTGGCGACATCTTTGTGCAGGGCTTTTGGATTGGTTGGAGGCTATTATGCACCATCTCTTTTTATTGGTGCAGCTACAGGCATGGCATATGGCAAGATCATGAGGTTTACATTTACTGGCCCAGAATCCCTGTTCCATATCCCGTTCCTGGATGTGGCGTCACCTCAAGCATATGGCCTGGTAATATGTTTATCAGCTATAGTCTTCTTTTTTTGATATTTTCTTTTATATTAATCGAAAATATCAAGCAAAGAAAACTGACTTTGCATGCTTGCTTCCTTTTGTTCAATCTTTGCAGGTAGGTATGGCAGCCACGCTTGCTGGTGTATGCAAGGTGCCTCTGACATCTGTCCTCCTACTGTTTGGGCTTACGCAGGACTATCGTATAGTTTTACCTTTGCTAGGGGCTGTTGGATTATCATCTTGGATTGCTTCTCCTCAAAGGTTCTCTAGGAGCAATAGGAGTAAGCCGGATTCCTTAGAGGTGAAATCAAGTAATTTTAAACTGGCAAAAAATATGCCCTCCCGAACACAACAAGCAGCTTCTGTGGATACAGATGAGCCTTTTACCGACCTATGTAAGCTTGAAAGCTCACTATGTGTCTATGACGCCAAGAATGAGAATATGCTGGAAAATCTTACTGTTGCAGAGGCTATGAAGACCAAATATATTTCTGTTTCAAAGGCAACTCCAGTAGTTGAGGCAGTAAATCTTATGCTTGTGGAAAAGCAACCGTTTGTTATGATAATTGAAAGCAACAGATCTCTAATAGGCTTGGTAACGCTCAAAGATATCCAGGATTTCTGCAGAACTGCAAAAACTACCAGGGAACAGATTGAGGTGAGTTGCTGTCATTTCCCCTCCTTTTCCTTCTGCGATTCTGATTGATCTTAATTTATCAATTATGACTTATGGTATACCAAACTTCAACTGGACATGCATCCTTGTCTTATTTATGCACTCTTTTCTATTCTTGGTTCCTGAATGAGAGAGCATCAGCTTCCCCAGCTTCATGTTTTTTCTCTGTTGTTTATTGGAACAAATCAAAATAGCATCTTCCTTGGTTTGCTGTCCCCTTGAGATCTTAGATCCCTTGGCCAATCTTGATCTCTCAAGTTTCTGTGGTTCATGCTTGGTTTAAAGATTTTCAAAGAAAAATAAAGTTGGTTTCTTATTTATTTGCTGAGGTTCAATCATAATTCAGAATATGTGTGTTGGCATATATTTTTGTCGTCTTGTAGTTCTATTTGTTAGTTACTCATTTCTGGTCATGCTATAGGAACCTGTACTAACTTATGTTTGTGGAGCCGTTAAGTGTAAAATGTGTCCTGTGACACCTCAGACACCGTTAACTACTGTTGAAAAGATTATGGATTCTCATGGAGCGGATCAACTTCCAGTAATTTCAGAACATGTTAATCATCAGAATAGAGGACTCTTGGTTGGTTTTGTAGATAAAGAAGGCATCGCCATTGCTCGAAGGTAAAGTAAATATTTGTAGTACTTAGTTATCACTTTCTAACACTACAGAAATTGCTTATTTCCAACTTATAACCATCATCTTTTTTGCCCTCCTTGTTATGTTCTTCCAGAGCTGTAGCAACGAAAGATCTGTTGAGTTTTACTTCTGAGATAAGAAGGGAGGAGAGATGACATGAAAGCAGAGCTGATATTACGCAGTTCTGATATTTCATCCCCAGAGTGCAGAGCTGTTCAGAATCTCCCAGCATCTGTATATACAACTGGCCAACACTTCGGACTCAGACATTTTTACCATGTTGTTTTGCTAACTTCAGAATGTAACTCAGAAACATACTGTCGAAGGGCCTTTAGTTTTGCACGGTTGATATATGCGGTTTTGTTGCACCAGCGTGCTACAAGTATTTTTAGATGACATCAATTTGTCAAACTTGCGTTTTCCATTGTCCGATTTATTGCAAGAGCAACAAAATGAAGTATATTCATCTAGGAAGCGAGACGTCAAGGTAGATCAACAGTGTGATCTGGAGCACGAGGTCAATTGGTCAAATGAAATATACGATAAGTCCTACGGTTAGTAAATGCCGTCTTTCGTGGGGAAGAAATTACTAGCCCAACGTATGACCAGTGATTATCCCTGCAAGTATTCCCAAACGACATTTCGTATGCATCTGCCCTGTTCTTTTCTGACTAAATTCAAACTACTAAACAGTAAAACGGTATTTTGTACGAAAATATTTATCTAAAAGTTGCTTTAAAATAACTTTTTATATAAAAATTGCTTTAAAATATTAAAATATCAGATATATTCTATTTATTATGTTTATAATAACTAAAATTTAATTAATCATTTGTTAATAATTTTTTTTACGTATGTTAACTTAATTCTTATTTTCATTCGTTTCAAACACCGTCATGAATTTTCCTAGGCGAGTTGCATAAGTGCTGCATTTTGAACGCGTGACAGTTTATTGTTCAGTAGGGTCAAGTGGCAATTGCGAAGTCTGAACGGGACGAATCAGGTCCAACCCCGTAAAATAAGGCTAGCGAAGAAGCAGCTGCTGATTGTTACTACCAGTATGCACGAACAGGGAAGGTGGGCGCTGATTCGTCGCATACGTACGAAGCGAGAAAAACGAACAGAGGACGAAAGAGACAGGATGCGTGCCGGGTTCACGCTTCCAATTTAGTCCCAGAACGGAGTTAATTATACGGACGGCTAGTAATACGATTTATTATTAGCACCGTTTGACTCAAATGCAAACGGAAAAAGAATCGAAATTGCAAACTTAGGAATACTCCTTAAGAAAACCGCGAATTTGAAGCTCTACAAGGTAATTTCCCAGAAATCGAACCAACCGAAAGAAAGCTGAGACATATGGACATAGAAAAGACTCAGACATGAAAAACGTTGATGAAGTATTGAAGTGCCACAAATCATGAGAGAGCAAGAGATCAAAGATGACTGCACATTGCGACCGTGTGTGTACAAGAAACGGAGAAACACGTCAAGTATCTGTACTTTCGATCATGCGCATGGCGGCATGGCGATATATTTCTAACCTTTCTTTGCACGAAACAACTAGCCCGGAGCTAACAAAGTATACAAACAAACATGGCACGGCTTGGCTCAGCGGCGTCGGCTCTTGGCGCTGGCGCCGCCGCGCGGGCGCGCCTGATGCTTGTCCTTGCCGAAGAGGTTGCATAAACCGCAGGCGACGACGCGCGGGGAGGGCGGGTCCAGCGCCGGCTGCACGTGCCCCGCCTTGTACCCGCCGTGCCCGCTCGAGCCACTCCGCTGCGCCACCGTCCGCGCGGCCGGCGCCGCCTCGGCCTTGCCCCCGAGCTCCCCGGACTGCTGCAGCTTGTCCTCCCACACCATCCCCGACGACCCCGACCGCCGGAACGTCTCGCTCGACCGCTGCAGCCCTGCCATGTCTGGACGCGCAGCGCAACCGCTCGACGCCAGCCGGTGGTGTGCGTGTGCGCGCGCGCGCACGGTGTAGCTACGTATTGCCTGCCTATATACGAGCGAGCGTGTGGTGGCGTGGGGTAGATGGAGCAGGGAGAGTCAAAACGCATATGTGCTTGCGTTGCGTGCGTGGGTTTGGCATAAGAGCCGCCGTGCGCGCGCTGCCGCGGCAGGACAAGAGAGCAGCACCTGGTGCACGCGACGCGTGGGTAGCAGTCAGTAGCAGACGATCCTTTCGTTCAATTAACAAAAGCCGTATCTCCGAGACTCCGAGAGGGAGTTGTTGGCTGTGAACTAATGATAAACTTAATAACAACTGTGAACATATTTACGCAGTGTTTAGTCTAATCAAGATGATATTGACCGGAAAGAGAAAGAAAAGTAGTTAACAGGAGCTAAAATACGCTGTCAATCATGCCAAATTATCAATCAAACGACGGGGAGTAAAAAAATCAGTCAAACGACGGAGGTGGTGTGTCAGCAATACGCATTAGGTGAAAGGAATGTACGCGTTCATTGGGCGATTTATTCTACTTGAGGCGGCTCTGCTTGCGACAGATCATCATCAATGGAACTAACGACGTGTGGAGACTGAGAGACTTGAGACGCATTCCAAGACATGCTCTGCGTTGGCTAGCTTAAGCCTTCGCGCGCTCCCGGCGACTCGACTCGATTTGGGATTGGTAGTGGCGCGGCACCCTTCGGTAAGATCGGATCCGGCGCCGGCGGGCGTTCAAACCGGGCCTGCACCGTAGGGCTCTCGGCGTCCGTTTTCTTTGCGGGAGTTGCCCGGCGTTTACTTGAAAGTGAATCAAAACCAAAAGAGTAGGAACAAAAGCACAATGGACGAACTGCACACGGAAGAGTAGGAAAACGCGAGAGACACGCACGCATGATGCATCCAGATACATAGAGAAATAGCAGCACGATGCTCGTACATGAATATACATGATAGAGTACAACGTTGACTCTCAAAGGGAGTTTCTGGTTCTCTCTAATATGAAAGTCCTGGTTGAAAGTCATGTTCTGGGAAAAAAAGGGGGAACATGTATAATGACATCAAGAACTGCACTAATCGATCGATCAGGTTGGTTTGCTGCTCCATGCTTTATAATGACATCAAGGGCTAGTCGATCAGGTTGGTTTGCTGATCCATGCCTCCAAGTGCCAAATAACTGTGAAATCAATTGTTTTGATTTATATATTTTGTATGAATAATTAATACGTGAGATAATTGATTTTGATATTTGGTAAAGTAATGTTGATTGCGTGAGATTGATCAGACCGGGTGAAGTAGGCCGATCAGACTGGTGTGTAGTATGCGGTTAGCCCGTCTACCCCGACGATCTGACTGGTTGGACTCCAAATCAGAGTAGTCCTTTTCAAGTTGTTTGTTTGATACTCATAATTATCTCGTTTTTATGACTTCTAGATGATTTTTATATGTATAAAATATTGTTATGTATTAATGTTGAGTCAAGTAGGGAAAAAGCTTCTGTTCGGATATGATTTCGTGTTTAATTTATGTGTAGGTATTCTTGGTGTCTCGTGAGAGCATTGTCGATGATGAATCAAGAGTCAATTTTGAAAGAAGTTGATGTTCGGATGATCATGAGATCATGCGGGATGTTTAGGCTAAAGAACAATATATGTGGTTGGTGAAGATTCCACGCGACATACGATGAAAGATCATGTGCGTATGAAAAATAGAAACGAATTTGAAAGAATTCCAAATTTAGAAAGATTGCAATTTAAAATGTGATGAGATAAGTTGGATACTTGTATGAGAAGGTTTCACAGTGAATTTGGACTACTTATACAAGCTAAATTCATGGCTTTTAGGCTGTTAACTTTGGGTATAAATAGAACATGGGTTGAGGCCTTTTGGTATCGATTTTTGTGAGAGTTGAATTGAGAGAAAAAAAGTAAGGTTTTGAATTTAGTCGAATTTTGAAAGATGAGTCTTGTTGTTATACTTTATAAACATGAATATAAGTAATAAAGTTTGATGGATTTGCGTTTTCTCAGATTCGGCGGTTAGACCGATGGCGCCTAGACGGTTAGACCGATGTTGGTGACAAACAACGGTGAAGAGACAAGTGACGAGACTGGCCGATTTACATCGGTGAGACCGACGACAAAAATACAGTCGAATCCATCTTCATCAGGTTTGATAGTAACTTTTTATTTCGTTATTTTTTTATGTTTTTACTATTCATCCTTCCTCTAGTAAATTTAGTTCTATGTTTCGATCCTAAAAAAACACCCGAACACGGATACAATACCAAACAGAGGCCTTTCAGGCAAACACGCATGCAGTCTGAAACGATTAGCAGTGACATCCAGCAGACAAGTACGTGCTGGTGCTGCTCCATGATGTGATCCTTAACGGTGAGGCTCAGGGTCAGGGTCGCCTGACCCAGTCCGCCGCCGCGAGCGCGCGGACGGATGCCTACAGGTCGAATCGATCGTTCTGGACAGCATCGCCCGTCCACAAACAGAGGCCTTCGGGCCGACCGATTGAATTGACAGTACTCTGTTTGGTTGCTCGCCTCGGCCCCTTGACTGCCGACTTAATAAAGTCCGGGTATCCGGACCAATCTGCACTGACCATTGGCAATCAAACAGCAACATAGCTCTGAAAACGAGCGGGGTCGATCGGATCGAGACATTCTCATATTCTAACATATGATATTTTATATTTAAAATATAGTATCATATAACATATCATTCATCATATATCCTATCTCATATTATTTTTTCTCAATCAAATTCGAGAATGAATATTTATTTGTATCTTTAATTCATAAATATTAAATATAAAAATAATTAAAGTGTTAAAAATATGTATAAAAAATATATGATACTACATGTGATCGAACTCATAAAATAAGATTTATCAATCTTTTATTATGTTTGTAGATAGATTTACAATATATTTTTATATATATTTCATAATATATGTATAACATATAGGGGGATAATTTTTTCTGTATTCTAACTTATAATTTTTACGGATTGAGATTTAAAAATAACTAGAATAGTACTCGGTATTCATTTCTTTCTTCTATATTGTTTCCGCAAGTTCAAGTTATACAGACAATCAAAAATTACACGTCTCGTTTTTATCCCTACAACACAGTAATACGGCATCGTTTCGTACAATCGTACCTCGTTTGTCCCAGCCTTTCGTGCGTTAGATCGCTTTCGTCTCCGATACTTCCAAAGCTTCCTTCGATGGTTGATGAGTTGGATGCTCGTTCGGCCGTCCGTCCGTCCATCAGGATCCAACTGGTCAGATCAGATGGTTGACGCTGTCACCCTGTACTAGCGAGAGATAATGCGACACTTCATGTTTGTTTACTTGAGCTGACATATTAAAAGTTAGAACAGTTCCACCAGAATTAGCGTTCCATGGCTGACACCATGGACTACACGAACGACTAGATGAACACATTACGCATGTATGACGTGCTTACACGGGTGACTGGTAAGCTCGTGATTACGAGTTACAACGAGGAATATTTTTTTAACGAAAAATAGCATGAGTGCTTTTTTCATTGAATGTAGAAGAAAAAATACAGCTTTAGAGCAGAAAAAAAAAGGCAAAAGAAGAAGAAAAAAGGAACAAGCTTTAAAAGGTTATACGAGGGTGGCAAAATTGCACACAACCGTTTGGCTCCTGCTAGGCCCCAGAGCTTTGCCTTATTTTTGATCGTAAGAAGTAGGTATCCCGTTGTCGCGTTTTTGTGGTCGAAGATCCTCTTGTTTCTTTCTTTCTAAATCTCCCACACAACCAGCAGAATGGGGGACTTTAGGGCTTTCCTTGGCACACCAACCGTGCTTGCGAGGCTCGCCCACCAAAGATGTACCGAGTTTGCTTGACCCCACTATGCCTGCTGGATCTGTGTGTAGCCCAACCAAGTTGCTAGAAGCTATCAAATTTTCCTGGTGTATCTGCATTCTGCTAACAGATGCAAGGTTGTCTCCGGCGCTTGCCTGCACAGTGGGCAATGCCCATTATTGCACCAGCCCCTTGCCTCCAGCCTGTCTGAGGTCCAGAATATGTTCTGTATGATTAGCCAAGCATGAGTTTTGTATTTCCCAGGCACTCATGCCTTCCAGATAAGCAAGTTATGTACGATACAACGAGGAATATGGTTCTTCCTGAGATATGCTAGGCTTAGGGCCCAAGCCCCGCAAACCTGAGGTGGACAATGTTACCGATTGGAACATAATAAAAAGAAGTCCACTAAACGTCCCTCAATTAGCAGCCGAGTTTATACTCATTCCTTAAACACAAAACCAGTTCAAGTTTCTCGATAATATTAAAAACGGTGTTGACTGATGTGATGCTTAAATGATGTTTTAACTTAGTCTTTATTTCGTATGGTGTTTGAGATGTGGCACTGTATGAAAAGTTTTTTAAAAAGTTTTTGTCTTTAGTCTTAGCTTTTTTGGCCCTCAAATTCTCTTGTAACTATCCCCTTGAGCTATAAAAGGAAGGGCAGGACAAACGGGCAGGAGGTCGTCTTTCGAAGAACTCTTCTCTGAGCTCGAGTTTTTGGGAGCTAGATCCAATCCTTAGATTCCCAAGAACTCTTTCTATTGTAATCCTTGTTCATACTCCACCCAACAAAGAACACTGGATGTAGGCTATTATCCTCCGTGAGGTTTGAACCAGTATAAGCTCTCTTGTCCCTTGGCTCGTTTGGTACTCGAGTCGACCATCGGATCCATCGATGAGACATCCCGACTACTCTCTTTCACCTCCTTGGGTAACCCCCTCGGAGGACTGCCGGTGATCCCGTTGACATGCCACATGTCATCGCTTCTTTCTCTTTTTCCTATGCGCATTAGTTTAAACTTAATTCAGGTCTTAGCCACCTCACCGCGTTGACCTCAAGGATGGCACGCTGACCCGCTCATCGATCTTGAATTCATGATCAGTTTTGCCTCCCGTCTCCCGCTCCCTAAACTCTGAGAGGCATATGTCACACATCCCAATGACCTCTCTTTCGTACCGGGCGCTGCTACATGCACGAACACTGGGAGCAGCGAGAGCAACACGTCTTGTTGTCAACATGTGGTAATCCTTCTTGAGCTGCTCATTCTTGCTGGTGATGTTCGCACGGCTGTGAGGAGTGAGGTGGCCAAGGAGGACATACAGTTGTTGTTGTTGGACGTGCTCGCCGACGGTGCCGAAGGCAGAGGAGGCAGGGATGGAGTGAACATAATGTTGACATCACTGCTGCAAGATTTTGAGGACTGAGGTGTCCAAAAGGACTTGCTCACCCCACCAGAAGTTCCTGCTAGCGAACTCCCACTGGCCCGACATCACCTTACCACCAATGCGTCCTGGTGAGAAGAAATGGGAGAGTGAGGTAGGGAAGAGAAAAAGGGGTGATACATGTGAATCCTACTGCATTTTTTATTTTTTAGGATACCGATCAACATGTGGGTCTTATATATCTATTTTAATTATTAATTATTATTCTTTTTTAAGTAGATGTTGTGTCAATGCCATATAAGATAGACTAAGTTAAACAAGTCATGTCACATGAGCCAAAACCACTTTTAATATTGTCAAAGAATTTAGTCTGTAATTGTTTTAGAGGTTTGAGGATACTCTATACCTAAGTTTGTGATCAAAAGATACGAACAAAACTTAGACCTCTAGTTGAGAAATGTAAAGTGGGCCTTTTTCCTCGTATTGATGAGACTAGCAATTGTGCCCGTGCATTGCAACGGATGAAGTCGAGATGCGGTGTGGATGGGGACGGGAGAGAGGGGCGTAGGCGCGGCGCACATGAAAGGAGATTGTATTGTGTATGACTTTTAACCGTGTGTACCAAATTAAATAAAAAGCTAAAATAATCTGCATCCTATTCGGTTTAGGGTTATAGAATAATTTGTATCCTATTCGATTTGAATTACAGAATATATGTATTGCTCAATCCTAATCGTAGTCTGATGCTGGCTCGGCTCAAATTAGCTACGATTGCAATTAAACTATTTTTGAAAACAAAAAAATATTATTAACCGAAAGTTGTTTTTATTCTGGCTCTGATTGGGTGGTTAGCTTGTTAAAAAAACAATCTCCATTAGCTGATTTAATTAGGATTAATTATTTGGTGGTGCTGCTGTGCTTGTGGTGGCACGATCGGACGGTCTAGGATGGCGATGAGGAGGTGATGCGGATCGCTTGTGGCAAATGCTACACTCCTATTGGCTGGGTAGCGGAGAACGCGGATAGCGGATTAGCGTGTGATTAGTTTAGTTTAGTTATACGTGGATGTCCCCCACTATGGGTTAATTTCGAAAAAATTCAAGGGATTTTCTGCAAAATAGTCAGGCAGAATAAAAATTTGGATGGAAACACTAGCTTTATAGATAGTTATAGATATAGACTAGCAACTGTGCCCGTGCGTTGTAACGAGTGAAGTTTGGACGTGGCGCGGATGAGGACGGGAGGGAGGGGCGCAGGCGCGACGCGGGAGCTCCAAGCAGCGACGGGAGAGAGGGGCGTAGGTGTGGCGCGGGGCGGATGGAAACGGGAGGGAGGGGCGTAGGGAGGGAGGGGCACAGGAGGGTTTTTTTTACATCCAAGTCTTCCCTTTCTTTTCAACATTGGGACTGCGGGTTAATTTTATAAACACTTAAGGGGTTTTGTGTAAAACAGCGAGGTGGACGAAAGTTTTGGGTAAAAATACTACTTACTTTATAGATAGTTATTGATATAGATATTATAGATATGATGCCTTCCAACATAATGGGCCTCTTTGAGTCTATTGAAAGCCCGAACTTTAGGCCCAAATTTAGTAGTAGATGAGTCCATTTAAAACCCAAACGGCGAAAATAATAAAAAAACTATCATGTCGATATTCCTTAAGGGTTCTTTAATCATCTCATTCCTCTTCTCCCGCGTCATGGAAAACGCGACACAAGCTACTCTGCATCTACTTCCGAGGGGCCTGCCAAATGGTGTGTCCTCCCGACCCGACGCGCCGGTCTCGACAGCGACAAACAGTACGTGCCGCGACGCGCGCCTACTTGATTTCATTTGGCTATCGTCCGGCGGCACGCCATGGGCGCGCTTCGCGACCCCGTCAACAGCCTGCTGAGCTGCAGCGGCAGCATCACAGATTCAGCTAGCATCCACATCGGCAGAATCGTTGCACGTCACGTCCACCCGTGCACGCATCTCGCTAGCATTACATATATAGGCAGCGCATGGTCACCAACAAGATGAACACTCGAGAAAGATTAAGCAACTTCGTCTATCTAGGGATCTTGGCTAATTTGCATTGTGTACGACACTTGGTATTGTGTGCGATGGCATCTTCTCGCTCCGTCGTGCTCCGGATGCTGGTCGCGGTGGCCGTGGTGGCAGTCGCCAGGGCACCGCGCGTCGTCGTCGCGGACTCGCCGCCGCTGCAGGACATCTGTGTGGCCGACCTGCAGGCCGCGACAGCGGTCGACGGGTTCCCGTGCAAGCCGGCAGCGTCCGTGGTGAGTGACGACTTCTTCTGCGACGCCATCGTGCCGGCGCCCAGCACGAACAACCCGTTCGGCGTCAACTCCACGCGCGCCACGGTGTCCGCGTTCCCCGGCCTGAACACTCTGGGCCTCTCCATCACGCGCACCGACCTCGCGACCGGCGGGCTCAACCCGCCGCACTCGCACCCGCGCGCCTCGGAGCTCGTGCTCGTGCTCAGCGGCGAGGTCATGGTGGGGTTCACCACGGCGGCCAACCGGCTCTTCTCCAAGGTGGTCAGGGAGAAGGAGCTCTTCGTCGTGCCCCGCGGCTTGCAGCACTTCCAGCTCAACGTAGGCGCCGGCAACGCGTCGTTCGTCGCCATGTTCGACAGCCAGTCGCCCGGCCTCGTCACGCCAACCTTCGCGCTCTTCGCGACCCAGCCGGCCATGCCGATGGAGGTGCTCGCCAAGACGTTTCTCATGGGCGAGGACGAAGTGGGCGCCATCAAATCCAAGTTCGCCGGCTTCTGACCGTGATGGTCATTGGTCTAGCAGAGCAGATCGATGGCAGTTGCTATTGCTAATGCTGCCCCCCAATCGTTTGTGTGCGGTTGTGTGTGTTCGTTTTGTTTTTTTCATGGTAATGGTATAAGTGGCATTTGTTTGCTACTACATGTCTGAATTGTGTATCTGAAATGTATTGAACTTCAATGCGAGATCTGTGAAATGAATCAGTGTTTTCATCTATAGATGTGTTCCATCTGGAAATGCAAGGTATATAACGTGTGACAATTTCAATATATATATATATGTATATATATATACGTGTTTATATGTGTGTCTGACAAATTTGATAATATAATTGTAATATAATTATAATTATAATTATAATTTATATGTAACTATAATTAAAAAAATTGTACGCACTGTAATGACTGTAATATAATTGATTATATTATAACAAACGTATATCTCGTATATCTTAAGTCTATAATACATATATTATAACCTGTGCATACGTAACTAACATATAACATATATTATAACTTGTACATTTGTACATATGTAACTAGTACATTATAACTTGTACGTATATATAACTATAATGCAATTATAACTATAATAAGAAAATTTATTTATAATAAGAGAATTTTATTTGTATGTAACGAAAATGCGAGAGGACTTCGTTCCTGGCCCATGACATATAATGTGAGAGGACTCTGTCCCCTGTTCCATGACCTTTGTTTCAAAAGTTACGTACGAAGTTATACCGTCATGTTATAAAGGGTTACGTACGAAGTTATATCCGTATAACTTATAGTTACACTATAATTATATATCATTGTTATATTATAATTACATTTATGATTTGAGTAGTCCCAATGTGTGATTGTTTCTGCTCTGCATGATTTATTGTGACCTCTTCGTTTTGTTTGGCTGATCAACAGTTTTCTGAAGTTTATCCTGTAAACTCTCGCAACGAAATATTTTGATCTTCCGATGCTATTTGTAAGCATCAATCAATCATTCATTCGCCAAACTCGTTTTTACCCTTTCAATTAAGTCTTAACCAACTTTTTTATTAGACTTCAAAACGAGAATGTTTGACCTTCATACTTAAGAGAATAATGTTTTGGTTGAAATGACACTTCACTATAAAAAATATAACATCTGACATAAAAAGAATGACAAATCTAAATCAATCCAAAAATACTTTTGGTAAAGGGACACTTCACTGTAAGAGAATATAATCTATCGGTTGAAATGACATTTTACTGTAGAGAATATAACATCTGGCATAAAAGGAATGCCAAAGGTACAAAGATGTCTCCACCTCAAGCAAAATAAAAGATAAAGTAAAGAAAAAGGAAGCCCTTCTTCATGATGCGAGCCAGCTCATGAATCCACAATATCAAAAAGATAAGCTCGAAGCACATCAGAGCATCCTTCTTCGTCCCCTATAAAAGGAGGAGCCTGCCCAGTTGAGCAACATACAACATCCTTCTTCATCCCCTATAAAAGGAGGAGCCTGCCCAGTTGAGGAACACACACCGTAAGAAGGAGCTTCCCACTTAGAGCCTTCAAGCAACCCACCAGTCTCATAGCAGTATTTTAGAATCCACCTTGCCAGCATAGTAGAGCAAGGAGCGTAATATTTAATCAGTGCAAAGTAAGAAAAACTTGTTTGTATTCTCTTCGAAATTCCTGAAAGGAAAAACCGTATGTAAGCTTACATGTATATATATTCACACATTTATATACATATATATATGTATACATACATACATACTCCTTTCGTATAGAAAAAGAATGACGTTTAGAACAGCGACACGGTCTCCAAAACATAACTTTGACTTTTTTTATTAAAAAATATGTATTATATAATAATATGTGTATATTATTATAAATATTTTCAAGATAAATCTATTCATATAGTTTTTATATTTTCAAACATAACAACTTAAAAGTTATTCATAATTTATATTCCCAATATTTGACCAAAATCTTTCATAATTTATATTCTCAATATTTGACCAAAATCTCGTCCTAAACGTTATTTTTTCCTATACGAAGAAAGTACACGTATGTACATGTATATATATACATATATACATATATATGTATATGTATATATACAATGTTTATATATGTCTGACAAATTTGATAATATAATTGTAATATAATTATAGTTATAATTATAATTTATTAATTATAATTAAAAAATATACGCAACTACAACTATAATATATATATATATATAATATAATATGCGAGATAACTTTTACGTAATATAATTGATTGTAATATAATTATATTATATTATAATTGATTATAATATAATTATATTATATTATAACAAGCGTATATCTCGTATATCTTAAATCTCGTATATCTTATCTTAAGTCTATAGTACATATATTATAACCTACCTATAATACATATATTATAACCTGTGGCTACAGTACATATATTATAACTTGTGCATACGTAACTAACATATATTATAACACATATATTATAACTTGTATATTATAACTCATATATAACTAGTACATTACAACTTGTACATATATATAACTATAATCATTATAACTTGTACATATATAACTATAATACAATTATAACTATAATAAGATGATTTATTTATAATAACAGAATTTTATTTGTATGTAACTAAAATACGAGAGGACTTCGTTCCTGGCCCATGACATATAATGTGAGAGGACTCCCCTGTTCCATGACCTTTGTTTCAAAAGTTACGTACGAAGTTATACCGTCATGTTACAAAGGGTTACGTACGAAGTTATATCCGTATAATTTATAGTTACACTATGATTATATCATTATTATACTATAATTACGTTTATGATTTGAGTAGTCCCAATGTGTGATTGTTTCTGCTCTGAATGATTTATTGTGACCTCTTCGTTTTGTTTGGCTGATCAACAGTTTTCTGAAGTTTATCCTGTAAACTCTGGCAACGAAATATTTTGATCTTCCGATGCTATTTGTAAGCATCAATCAATCATCCATTCGCCAAACTCGTTTTTACCCTTTCAATTAAGTCTTAACCAACTTTTTTATTAGACTTCAAAACGAGAACTAAACATTGATCTCCACAGTGGGCCTCCATGGAACCAGAAACATGAACAGTTGAGCACAACTGAAAAACCAAAGCGTGACACCGAACACGTCGAAGTCGAGCTGAAACTTAAAAGAGGATACAACACGTACACTTCGGCATCAGTGCCAAAGACGACAAATGCTTCTACTACTGTCCTACTGGTAGTCACTCCCAGTCCCAGGCTTGTAGGTGCTGGTGTCCTTGCCGGCAGCAGTGTTGTTCTTGTTATCGCCTGCCATCCCGAGCGTGTTCATCACCGCGTCCTTCGCCCCCACCGCCACGCTCTTCACCTGCTCCCCTGCCTGCACACCAAGAGAGCATTTTGCAGCAATGAGCACCAATGTTTAACAAAATGCAATGGTTAGGAAAATAGTACGATCTGCGAGTGCAAGGAGCGCGCGTGCAAATTAACCTGATGGAGCATGGCGCCGGTCTTGTCCTTGCCGGCGATCGCGGTCTCCTTGGCGTACTGCGCGGCGCCGGCCGCCTTCTGCTTGGCGGCCTCGGCGGTCTGGCCAATGTAGCTCCCCGTCTGCCCGGCGCCGTCGCGGGCGCGGTCGGCGGCGGACTGCGCCGTGTCGACCGCCCTGTCCTTGGTCTCGGACGCCTTGTCCCTGGTGGCGCCCGCGGCGCCGCGGCCCTTGTCCATGGCGCGGCCCGTGGCGTCGGAGGCCGCGTCCTTGGCCTCGTACGCCTTCTCCTTGGTCGCGTCCTTGGTCTCGTCTGCCTTCTCCTTGGTCGCCTCCTTGGCGTCGTGTCCCCTGCCCATCGCGCGGCCCGCGGCGTCGGACGCCGTGTCCTTGGCCTCCCGGGCTTTCTCCTGCGCCGTGCCCATCATGCGCCCCGTCTTCTCCTGCAACGCACACAACAAGCAAACGCAATGTAAAAGCGCACACAACGGATGGCATAAGCGTGGTGGTATACGTGCGCGCGCGGGGATGCACGAAGGGAAACTCACCTCGGCGCGGGCCTTGGTCTCCCCGGCGTGGTAGCTAGCCTGCTCCTGACGAGAAGCCATCGCAAACTTGGCACGAATCACTCACCAACACACGAACGGAAACTAGAATGGATCGAGTCACACGCGCCCACACACGCTCAAAAGGCTGGTTAGTACGGATGCTTTCCTTCGTGACAAGAAGCTTGAGGCTATCCGTGCATTTATAGGACCGTTGTGAGTTTGGATGAGGAGGGCACGTGTCTTGCATGGGCATGTACTGCCCGGCCACGTAGGGGGACACGCGTTGCGACGGGCGGAGGGTACCAGCTGTCCGGATTTCGGAGTCCGAACTGGCGCGCGCCGGGAGCAAAAGACAGAAACAGGATACGATCGAGAGGATAGGCAAGTTAGGGAGGAGGTCAGGAGGACGCGGCGGATGGGCTCGCGCATCGATGCAGGCGGCCGCGTGCGTTTCGTGCGCGGTCGTGCTGCGATGAGGCTCGTGATGCCGGTGCACGGTGGTGATGGGCGCCTTGTGATCTGCGTCTGTTGATATCGCCACACCGAGCCCTATTTCGCCGGGTGGCGCTCGTTGCGTGTCGCGGAGCATATGCCACGACCATGCTGTGCGCTTTTTCTTGCTTCAGAATTTCAGATGGCTTCGCATGCAAAACAGTGGCAGGACCGCAGCCCGCAGGGGTGGTAGACTGGTAGTGCCGTGGCAGGGTTATTTAGAATCAAAGTTCACATGTAACGAACTTTTTATACGAGGAAGGGTAATATAAAAATAATATTTTAATTAAGTAATATATTAAACAATTAAAAGTTATATTATAATTCATAATTGATATTTTAAAATATACTAAAAGACAATGTCAAACATCAATGATAAAACGTAACATTAAAATTGTCGAACATCAATGATAAAACGTATCAATTGAATATTAAAATTGTCGTGAACGATAAAGTAGATTTATTCTCCGCCGTTTAATGGCTTGATATCGATTCATAATTCTTTCATCATCAACTCCCTTTAATATTTCATGCTTAGTATAGCATATCATCTTTTATTTCGCAGATCAATCTTGATAATTTTTATAGCCAAAAAGACTCTTTTCACAGATGTCGTTGTCACTGAAAGAAGCAATGCGCCGCGCGTCGCTGGCCTAGCGTGGCAGTGTGATGGGAATTGGATTATTGGAATTTTGAAAACCAACATCGCACTGTGTCAATCTAACTTCCTGACACGTGAGCTATCGCATGGCAGCGTGGGTCTTTTCTGTTGGGCCTTCCTTAGCATGCACCGTGCCGACCACCAGGACGAACGTGTCGCGTACCCATGACAACGCCCCTGTCCGTGCATTTCGGCAATCGGTGCCTATACGCACGGGAGGTGGGGAGCTATAACGAACGCCGTAACTCATGGATCCGCCAGTGGGGCAGGGTGGTATTGAGTGGTTGCCGGGAGGCTGGAGATAGTTCGTGCAAGGTTCGTGCAAAGCACTCGGAGGCGGGTGACACATAATCGAATAGTTTTCCTGAAATTTTGTGGGAGTTTCACTCAGTTCTTGTGGCAAAGAAGGCTAGAGGCGTCCCCGTATTGGGTGCCGTTTGCTTAGCTGTTGATGGAGATCAAAAGTTTAGTAGTCACTCGAGTAACGTCCAAAGTACTGTTACGAAAGATGGTGTTTGGATGAGATTAAACTTTTTTCATGTTAAATCGAATGTTTAGATGTTATTTTAAAATATTAAATATTGATTATTTATAAAACTTATTCATAATCGATGGATAATTGACGAGACAAATCTAATAAACCTAATTATATCATAATTTAATGATTAATTAGGCTTGATAGATTTATCTTGTGAATTAGTCATCGATTATGTAATTAATTTTATAATTAGTTTACGTTTAGTTTTTTTAAAATTGATGATACGGACTAAAGTTTAGTCTCTCTATCAAACACTCACGTAGTAGATGAGATTTTTTTAATGTTCTTAGAAAATATTACAAAGTATAGATCATATTGTAGCATGCTAGCAGCAAAGGTGAGCAATTAATCTCGGATTCTCGGGATGGATGGCTGAGATAATGCGTTATTGTGAGCAAGTGAGCAACTATCGACCCAATGGTTGCTACCTCGAGTGATACGTGGGCCAACCTGCCGAGAGCAGGCCTATTGTCACACTCCTCAAAGCAGCCCAACAAGGAGATCTAGATTAGGTGCAATTTCCTTAGTGACTGCAAGTTAATAGTGCTAATCCTAAATAAAAAACTTAAGCGGTACCAACAAATCCCACTGAACATGCCACCTGCACTTGATTATTTTAGACGATCTTTTGGTTGAGGTCTAAGCTTATCATAATTAACTTTTGGAAATACTACAGAAAGGGATCCTATCCCCATCACATTGAGGCCACCCACGCCCTTGGGCACAATGGCAAACAACCCTGCCACCTTCGACTCGTCGTCGTTGCCTCCATCCCCGTTCTCCCTTCCACACCTGGCCGAGCACGCTGCCATCCAACATCCAGCGTACGGTATCGGGCGTTAGGGAGAGGACTTTGGGTCCTATCGACGGCCTCCAAATCTCCTCGCCCATCCAACCTTTGCACTGTCCCGTCACCGCCCACGCCATTGGCCGATCACTGGAACCACCTCTAGCAGCTTCGTCAGCCTCCCCTTCCACCCTCATCAACGGTGGGCTGGGAGATAGAGCCCATGTCAATTGGCGTCCTCTCTGTTTGCCCTATACCGCCATGGGAATCAAACCCGATGGGCGCCTGCCATGGTAATTAAGCAAAGTAACAACATATTAGACCCCTTCGAAACTTTTTAAGCCCCTTCCATATCTACATGCTGGCTCCGCCATTGAGCGTTGCTAAGAAATAATTGGCCGTAAGTGTGATATGATTAGTTTCAATTTAAGAGAGAGCATGATAGATAGGTCCTTAGTATAAGAAAGTTTGACACAATATAATTGTGATAGCAAAGCAAACACGTGTATGATATGACTAAAGCGTGATTTAGCAAAGGAACGTAACCAATGAAGAAACCCCTTATTTTCCTTGTGATTCACAACTACCACATAAGAGTTTTTTTTTAAAAAATCAACCACAATTTAACATGAAAATACACATGCCTTTCACGTCATCATGTCATGTCATGTATTCCGTACAATCGGCTCTTGCTTCAGCTCAATTACGATATACAAATATATTTTATCTTTTGCTCTAGACATCTAATTTGAACAACTAAATCATGCTATGACATAGGGCAAGAGCGCGACGCATTAGGCACATTCCGCACAATGATTTGCGATGTCCCTGAGACCGGTCGCTATAGTAAAAAAAAGGTGCTACAATGATCTAAACTAGGATCTTAGGTCAGACATTCTAGCTACAATGAATTTTTTATCAGCACATTAATTTTCCATAGCAGACGCGTCTATATTGATATTGTAGAGGACTATAGGTCACCTTAAAATTTCAAGTTTCTCCATAAGATCCAGGATATCAAGAAGGAAATATTTAGTGTATGCGTGGAACATGTATCTCTTTGTTTTTTTCTCAATTGCCCCACTTGCAATCATATATTAATAGGAGAAAATATATAATACAAATCACATATGAAATAAAAACCTGAAAACTATCGTTGGATGTCTATTTTTAATCTAACGGTAAATTTTTGGTTTTTCCTTAACATGCGGTAACATGTGGTTTGTCCTGTAGAGAAACAGATGTGGGTGGGGAAGTAACTTCCAATGGTCAACTGGCGCTAACTCTACTTCCTACCCTGTTTTCCCTCCAAAATGTGGTTGGCTTGCTACAAGTTAGAGAGGGCAAATCAACGTGGTCAAAAGATAACGAGTCCTCCAGAACGTGGGGCTACAAGTTAGAGAGGGTAGATCAAGGTAAGCAAAAGATAATGAGTCGATTAACCATGGACATTTCTTGCTTGGTGGATGGTCAGATTGGCTGATACTGCACTACCTAAGTGCCAACTGCTGTAGGGATTGCAAGTTTGCAACCGGTCCCGCGGATTGCCAAATGCTGAACAGCTAAAGGTCCAAGCCCCTTCTAGACAGCTCTTCAGATCCCCAACAGGACTAAAAACTTGGCCTTTAGAACAGGGAGTAGCTAGTATTTCCTGCAAGTCCCCGATTCGCACGTTGTGGCTTAAGTAGTACAAATCATGCAAGCGTGCTTCGAAACTTTTCGATGATCAAGCAGGAGTATAATATCTTGACTTTACTTGCTTGGCTTGTCAAAAGTTAGGATTCAGGATATGGTTGCCACCCAAAAGAGAAGCAAAACGTAGTTACATAGACTCCAACCCTTTGCACTACTGTACTAGGTAGCCAAGTCCAAGGTAAATCAGTTGAGATTACAACGGTACAGTAGGAAGGCAACAGTAGCATGGACCCGATGGATCTTTTGATCAATCAAAGCTTGATGCATGGGAAAATGGTGTCTACCCCAATTGACATGGTTTTCACGGCAGAACACAGTTCACCTATAGTCCTGGACTCATGTAAAGCAACGCACGGCACAAGACCGTCCAAACAAAATGACAGGATCCACTGTCCTTACTATACATTAAGCCTGGAGAGCTGCTTGCAAAACACAGAGATCTGGAGATAGGCGACATTTTGATCGTGGAAGTGATGCGAGCTCTCGCAAAATCCTCCAAAACCGTATAGTGTACGCAGCAAAACTAGGAGTCCTGCAGGCCGCAGGACTGCTCCATTCTGAAAAGAGGCCCCGAATTGTGTTTTCTAGTCCTGCAGAACAGTAATGATGAATGATTAGAAGTTATACATGCATAATGCCTTACAGCCTCGTTGTCTCAGCGATGTAGCTTTGCTCCACTTCGCCCAGCAGTATCTCGAGAAAGAAAGCCCAAAATAGAATGGCACGGAGATTTCATTTCACTGTCTGAATAAGAGCACAGGAATTCAAGCACCACCAGAGAACTACCTGAAGAGCCAAAGCAATCAAAAGCTAACTGACTGACTTTTCACAGCTTGAGCAGTATGAGCTACAGGTTGCATAAAAGGGAAGCAGAGGAATAGTTTTGAATCTGAAAAACATTCCAGTAAGGCAGTAACCGCATTCTTGCATGTAGTATCAAAATCAAGCAAACTGAGAAGCAAGGAAGTTGCCTCACTAAAAATATCGGGTGCAGAAACGATGCTTCTGAATTGAAGTGCAAACTAACCACTGATAGTGCTTATCACTGTTCTCATCTAAGCCCTTGTGGAAAAGTTTCATCATACCACCATACTTTTCCCTCAGAGTCAACAAGAATGTAAATTTATTTTCTCCTGCACCATATTTCCTCCTAGTAGTATGTTCCAGAGTATCTTATTTTCTTGACTAGAAAGCTATACTTGAGAATCTTGGCATATATCTAACTCTAATAGTTTGAAATGGACCTTGTACTATGTGGCAAATAGATCATCTCCGTGCAATCTCAGAGTAACCCTTGCACGGCCACACGTGCACTTCCAATGTAACATTGATGAGGATATGGTATGACGCCGACATATGCCAGTCATTCCGTAGCTTCTTTGCATGTGTAGTCATGCTGTTCAAGAAAGACTTTTGTACGTGGTGTCATCACACATGAAGATAGCAAGGTAGTGGGGATGCCAATTTCTGTATTCCTACAGCACTTGCGCTGTGCGCAGCTAGCTGCTAGCCTATAGTTGGATTATAAAGCAGTGACCCCAAATTTTTTCTCCTGTTGTTGGCTCTCAGAATGCTGCAAGCCAACAGATAGATGAGTCAACTTCATAGAGGTGCTCGCTGCCTAGGATGACATAATGAGCGGCCAACAACAAAACTGCATCTTGGTCGTGATCATTTGCACAGCTGGTAGTACAGTGGATACGTGGGTAGTTAGGTCATAATATAGTCCATAAACAGAATGCGCATGCAACCATATGTAGCAGAAGGACGGCGTACATATATAACAAGACAAATCAGCAGAATATGTATCTGCATATGCCACTGGTATGAACAGATCTAGATAGGGAAAATCTCAAACAGGATCCCCACAAGGCCAGAAGACAATGGGCAAGTTATTTTTCCTTTTGACCGAAGGACCCATGAGTGGGGGGTGCTGTTGCACTTGCACTTGCAGTTCCCTCCAATTACATTGTATTTTCCCCACTCCCTGTCCCCTAGCAACACTGTGAAATAGCTGTAGTGTGCACTCACTCCACTTATTACTGCTGCCTCTTTAGCATTTAGCCATTTACCATGTGATACTGGATGCACTATATCAATTTTTAGGTTCTCTATTTGATAAATTTTCTTTCCTGGGGTGTTTTTAGTATGCTAGTACTGTAACTATTAAACATTTTATATTGTACAAAATATGTACCATGATAATTTTCAGAGGTGACTTCCATGCTGTAGCAAACTAGCAATTACCAGAGGTCTGCAGTCTACTCATCATCACTATGCCATGACAACCTCTTTTAATACTTTGTGGTTACAAAATAACTGGTACATAACCTAATCATAACCACTTTTTTCTAAAAAAAAAAAGCTACCATTCCAAGTAATTTCAAGCATGGTCGGTGTTATCTGCAACTGCAGATCAAGGTGGGAATAAAATCGACAGAACAATGCTTTAATACGCATGTATCAGTCTGTTTTAGCTTTAGTTAATGAAAAAGCAAATGTAACTTTTCAAGTAGCTTCAGCCAAGTGCAGTTGACCTTGTGTTGTGGGATTATGATTTTCATCATAATCCTGTACAACAATCATTACTGGTAGACCATATATAAGTTACAATATTTTTTTCCTTCCCGCTGCCTGACCCTTCCATGTATAAAAGGGGCAGAGACACAATAGGTCCTTGCCAACCAATCCTCTGAAAGGAATAACGTTCCGTAAGCAGAGATCAACATGCCTAAATCCAGCTTTGTACTCACCATCATCCTTTTAATACTTCTCTGCAATGCATCTGCAGGTATGATTATTGCTATTTCTTTTGTTCAATATGCTACTGTATTATTAATTATATGTCTAAACAAGCTGCTTTCGTCCTAATGCAGGCCAAACCATAGTGATGAAAAATGATATTGTTGCTACTCCAAAGTTGATAAAGGTTTGCCCCACAGTTTTCAGCACAATTTCACGGAGGGAAATTTTAGCATCTCGGATTAATTATTTCAATTCATACATGTTAATGCTATTTAACATTTTCCAATTTCCAGCTTTTGATGTGTCCCCTTATGTAGTTATAGTTGGTCACTTTATGCTCCCCTCAATAAAATAATATAGACAACTAATGTTTGAAAGTCATATTACCTACTGAAGATAGTATTGTTGACTGCAGCACTCAATTAAACGAACACCATAATTAATAACTTCCATATTTCTTTGTTCATTTATATACTTAATTAATTATCATTGTTCTTTATTTTCTAAATGAAGGGGCATAGTAGAAAGATTCTCACAGATATTCAGGATTATGACTATGGAGGGGCAAACTCTAAGCATGATCCACGCAGAAGGCCTGGGATTGGAGGCAGGAGCCGCTAGACATCTAAGCTCCTTCGTACATATCACTGCGTATGATCGTCTGAACTACATGAAGGGGCTATATGAGTCAAACTAGTAACTTTCTGTAGCAAACTTAATATATGAATATCTGAATCCCCTGATGTAAGCTTTAATCGTTATACATCCATATGGATCAGAAAGCCATATAGATATACCCTTATCCTATTGTTAGTATTGTTGCATGGACTTAAGACCAGCTCATTTTATAGGGCCTTAGGTGTAACACTAATGCATACTTCTGAGGGAGTGGATCGTCTATGAAGCCATTTTTTGCGTGATAAATATTGATATTTGCTTGTGAGTTCATATTGTCCTCTTCTTTATTTAGACGAAGCAGATCTGTGACCCCACTCCTACGCACACATGACCCACCCAAAAACAAGTCCCCCTACTCCAGGGGCATGCTTCTTGTTAGCAAGAACAATCATCACAGCAAATGAGGATAACAGATAAATTTGGGGGGGGGGGGAGGCAGGACTTAAAAAAAGGTCATTTGACAAGTAGGCAGTGAAATATACTTACTGTAGAGCATGCGGTTTATTCAGTGCCCTTCTTCTTTAATAAAATAAGGACCAGGCTTAATAGGATAAGGATAAAGGTAACCTTCCGGCCGAGAAAATCCAGCTTCATTCATGCGGTCACTGAGCACATGTAGTATAGGTTTTTTCAGTCCATACTCATGCCTGTTCTTTTCAAGATAAGAGTTAGCTTCCTCAGCCACCTCCATTGTGAAAGCAAATCTATTCTCTTGAGATAACATCAGCTGGTTGATGTCCAAGCATATGATCTTCCCATTTTCCCTTACTTTTCTCACTTTCTCTTCTAAGAAAGGGACACGTTCCAACTTGTACCGCAACAAGTCATCCTCTTTGGTCTGCAAGGACGCATGTATCAATTATATACATGGGAATCAGAAAAGAATGTGAAAATTATAAAGCATGACAACAACGCCCAATGTCACCTTTTCAAATGTTTTTATGTGGTCACATGCTCAATAGTGATGCAAACAATGAAGACATGACTGGCATACAACTTCCTCGCAGCCTGCTTAACTGTTCGGCATGGTCATGCCATGCTGAATACAATACATGGTTGACATAAAATAAACGAAGGCTGACAAACTAATAGCCAGTGGTGGGGCACTGTTTGGGCTATAGTAGGTTCCAGTTTCCCTTGCTCAAAATACTTTGGTTGAATGTAGACATGTACTCTTGAATGTATGTATTGACCTATTTAAATTACTGAATGCTACAGCACTTCATTTCATTCTTCCACATGAGGCACTTATAGTCCACTCCTACATCCTAACTTCCTCTCAATTTCCTAGTGTAACAAACTGGCTCCATTTTTTTGGTCGAGCTAGTGGTGATCATGTGTTTTCTAGTTTCAAGTTCAAGAAAAGGTCCCTTATAAAAGATGTGAAGATGACTGTCTTGCCTATAGCTTGCTAATACACATAAGGTAGCAACTATAGTTACAAAAACATAATTGTGGATTTAATAATCTGACCAAAAGAATAGCATGCCTTATATCAGCACTACTTTTCAATTTTTTCATGCCTCCTTGTATTTTAGTACCATGTTTCCGGTGGTTTTGGAATACTTAATACATACATACAGTTACTCTGATATGATATATGTGAACCAACGATGAACAAAAACAATGTCCAATTCTAATTATCAGTTGATGTTTATCTAGCACTTTAAAATGAATGGCATTTACTTTTGTGTTTGTCTCATGCTCTGACACTGCTAGCAGCTTAATACTGATGGTCATGGAACATTGGAACCAGAAGAGCCACATTACAAGGGTGAAGGGAATATCTTGAACCAGAGCATGCTGCATCATACTAACAATCTGTGAATTCATATTTTGAGCATAAATAAATACTGAATGGAAAATGTCATGTAATCACATGAGAAAAACACTACAATGCAAAGGAAATTTCTTGTACCAACAATCTGTGATTTGCTGTTTAGAAACAACACAAAATAATTGACTTATTTGGCAAAAAAAAATTTGTGCCTTCCTCTATCCCACCCCATGAAGCCTCAGATTCCTTTAAACGAAATTCTATGCAAACAGGAGCTCCATAATGAACCAGAACAATCAAAATCGTGTAGATGAAACATTGCATCATAGAGCATCACCAGCAGCTCATCCAAATGATGCTCTATATTAAATTTGGGTGTTTTTGATAAAAAAAATAGTCCAACAAACCACCCAAACCATCATCTAAAATAAATTATCACCCAAATTGGACTTCGGATCACCCAAATGGAGAGGACTCTTCCATCACCCAAATGAAGAGGCTCTCATATAAATTTCGAAATTTATGTTTGGGTAAAAGATTTGGATAATCTGCTATAGATAGAAAATGTATGTGTGCTCTATTTAGATGGGTGATTCTCTATCCATCCAATTTTAAAGATAAGATTTGGATGGACTATTGATGATAATCTAATCCTCGTAATAACTCAAAAGGGTTTCCTAGGCTTAATACCACATGGTAATGGACACAGCCCATGACGCTTCTCTCTCCTGAACATAACTGACCCCCGTCCTATCTTCCCAATCTCATGAAAAGGCATGCCATGCTCATTCCAAAACGGACGCTTGCAGATTATTCAGCGAGAACGTTGTCCATGCCGTCCTAGTTCCCTCCAAAACAATCAAGCACGCGGAGAGAGACCTACTCCCTTAGTTTGGCCGGAGAACATACCAGTTTCCGGCGACGCCACACTCGCTGCCCACCGCTGACTCGCCCGTCCCCGCCGTCTCCCTTCCCACTCCCAGAGTCACTGCCCTGCTTTCTCTACGAGAAAAATTGGGGGGAAAAAAATCAAAAGCGTGTGAGCCAGGGGAGGAGGACATTGTTAGGCTAAAAGGATCGATGAGTGGGTGGGTGGGCTTCCACCTGCGCTCTCATGGAGATGATGACGCCGCTGCGGCCGGTCCTCCCGCTCGCTCGTGGCGTGGAGAGAAGGCGGCCGGCTGCTAGGTGGTGGTGCGCCGCGAGGGAAGCAGCCATTGCCATAGCCATCTCGACCGGGCGGAGCTGCCTCTCTTCTCTCTCACCTCATCCGATTTCTAGACGAGCCACACGCCACGCTGCAGGAAAGGGAACGTGGCACGGGCCGAAGGCCCATCTCGTGCCGAACGTGTTATGGCCCACGGACCATGATCCATCTCGTGCCGGAACGTGTCATGGCCCAGCTGCGACGTTGGGCCGAAGGGGAGCAGGGAAGCAGGCGAAGACCTCTTCTTCTCCCCACCGAGCTGGGAAAGCCGGATTGCCCACCTCGGCGAGCAGGAGAGCGTGGTTCGATCGGGCGATCCCATCGGCGTCGGCGAGGAGGAGCGATGGGCGTGATGGGGAAGCTCAGGGTCTTCGTAGTGCAGGAGCCGGTCGTTGTCGCCTCCTGCCTCATCGCCAGCTTCGGTATCCCCTCTCCTACCTCTCCATGATTCGACGTGTGCGTATGTATGTACGGCGGCCCCTCCATCCATAGATGACTTTCGTAAGCTTCGTTTGGGGAACCCTAGAATGGACTCTACCGGGTGTCTCTCCACATTTGCAGCCGGAGGTCTTAATCATCAGACGGCAGGCAAATGTTTTTCCTCTCAGATTCGGAGCCATCAGCCATGGCCCGTCCTAGATCTCCACGCGCGTTTACCAGGTTCCTAGCTTTGATTTGGTCTGTATAACAAGGTTATGTCAAAGAGTAATTTAACTGCAACCAATATCTTTCTGCTTGGTTCACTTTACAAGGAACTTATCAGGACTCTCTATAGAGTTTTTCTGGGTGCTAATGCCGTATAGAAACAAAGAGCCAATGCAATTGATTGTGTTGGCTTGGGGAATGATAAGAATAGATTTAGGCATTTAGCACTGTCACAGCCGTGGACTAAAATTCTGCCTTTTTATAAAGGGGGTTGTTTTTTTTCCTCGTCTAGCTCATCTTGTTGGATTTCTGTTTCCAGAGAGCATATGCCCAAAATCAAAAAGGAGATATGTATTGTCCTGTGTATGCACAGTTTATCAAGTGCCGTTCCCTTTCAAATAATATGTCATGCGCTTTTTCTGTGCACATGCTGGTCGTATTATCATGATAATATACAATCGTGGTAAATTGACCTAAACTTACATGATAGGATGTTGCATGGTGCATTCAAATGCATGCGATATTTATTTATTTTGCCCCGAAACACCAAACTAAAGGGGAAAATAATCTATATGAAGGCTATGTTTGAATTATTAAATGACATTCTCACTAATTATCTAATTTGTTGAGTGTCTCCAAAATAACTTCTGCTTTTAATTTACAGATGCCATCTGATTCTTTTTTCATATTTCGTCATACTATTTCAAAAAATAAACAAAAACTCAAGAGTTCAAGTCATTTTTGTTGTTAAGATAACTGCTAGGCCTAAAATGTTATTTTTTATTTTAAATTAAAGTTGTCCGCCATTATCTTTCTAGAGTATTTCTTCTTAAAAAGGCATTTACCTTTTTTTTGTTTGAATGGTCACTTGCTTAGTTGCTTTAGTGCAATTAACGCTCCTATCTTTCTTTCTAGTTGTCACACACTAACTTGCATTTATGTTCTTTATTTTGATTTGAGAAGGACTTAGCTCGTATCTAAAGTATATGGGAGTTCCACATTTTGATGTTTTGGTTGTTTTGTATTATTGTATCTTTTATGCTTTTGTTCCCAAATTATGTCTATGAGGAATAAAGGTCAACTGCAACTAACCTTGCATAGTACTCTAGTGCGCTGTTTTCTACCTTAGGTTGAATATCGTACCACCATTTTCTGGCTTTCTTTTCTACATTGATAATGATATTTTTTTTTGTTTCTTGGGTTAACCTTGCTAGTGGCAGCTTGCAATCTAGCACTCTTTGTGTGAAGTTAACAATAATTTTCTATTTCTCCCTCTATTTTTCTGCTTCTGCAATGAATGCATGATTGGATTTCTGTTCTTGTGTATCATTACGTTGTGAAGAGACCTAGCACATAATCTGAATTCATAAATGAATATATGTCTGCATACCGTATTTATGCAGGTGTAACATTTACTAGTATCACTTGGGTCTTTTTTGAATATATGCCTTTTTATGCTCTTTAGAAGACAAATAGACCCAGAAATTTTATGCACTAACTGTAGTTTGTTTGTTGGAAATATCATAATTTTGTGTTATTTATTTGTTTGTTTGAGCAGATCCTTTTATGTTGTATTCATCAAACTTGTATCTACAAGGAACCTCATGATTGTGCCCCTGCAATTTCAGGTCTTTTTCTTCCAGCTGTTGTTAGGCCCATACTGGATTCATTTGAAACTGCCAAACAAGTTCCCCCGACCAACTCTCAGTGATGTATGTGATTTTTTCTTCTGCAGCTTAATGTTGTCGATATTGGTTGCTCCAAATCCATTGAAAATGAAGTATTGGTTTCTCTTGACTTACGAATATTGTGATTTTATACCATCATTAATTTTTCCAATTAGTGTGAATTATTTGAATACTATGCCAGTTTTACCATGTTTTTTCTTGTGGCATTCAATTCCATGTCACTGAGGTATTCATTAATTCAGAGCAGCTTAAATTAATTGCTCAAGAAATTGATGGAGCTGTAGTCTGAGTATTATAGAATAAATAGTCCACCATAATTCACCTGGCCTTTGTTTTCCATTTTTTAGGATTTGTATTCCATAAATAAAGCAGCAAGCCAGAAAGACGACGAACCCTGTAGACTGCAGTTTGTTCAGTCACACTGCTGAAATTATTTTCTCTCTTTGTATCGGTTATGGACTTCGTTACTTTATCGAGATTGTAAGTTTTGTTCACACAACAGTACTCAATTTGCCCTTTGCTACTGGTGCAGGTGGTTCCTGGTGCCGCTGGCAAGAAATAAAGAGTTCATATTGTGTCGGGCATGTGATGTGAAACCATTTTCTTTCTAATCTTCAACCCATGTACTTTTGTTACTTCGTCCAGTAACAATATGATTGGCTGTCACACACATATCACGTTCGTCTGGTGCCCATCACAATTTCCGCCGTCATCTTTGTGGTTTTATCAAAATAATGACTACAGGTGAAGTTAGTTTTTCAAGCCACTGCATGCATGTGGTTTTAGAGAAGTGACAGATTTTTGTTTGTTGTATGCAGATTACCGAACATTAGTTTCTATCTCAATACTTTTAAATTCTCCTTGTAGGGCACCTATAGAGATGAGTGGATTGCTGATGTCAGTATCGTTAGCTGGCAACCTTGGGTGAATGGGCTGCTACTTTTGTCCGTTTGGAGCTTGAATTGTTGAATACTTTTGTGCTTCTCCTGGCGTGTAATGTTGAAAAATTAAAACACCCATAGCCCTCGTGGCGATTTGATCCGTGTTTGATGTTGCAGACGTTGATCGTTGAGCTTACTCTGCGATGACATATGCTCAAAATTAATCAGGTTTTACTGTCAAATTAAATGCATTATATATCTCGGATTCCTTTGACATGTGCTCAAAATTAATCAGGTCTGCCATAAATAATCTGGATTCCTTTTATCGTTACGGTCTCGAGTCCGGCCATCGAAGTGGATTTCTTCGATTCTAATTTCACATGGTGCGGTGGACCTAGCTCCGATACGTCCTATGCTCTATGCGGTGTGCTGGCCATTAAAGACGATCTCGTGAGCTTCTTTCTGTATGTATGCTTAGATGAACGCGTACCGCAGTCCGCAGCTGGAGACGTGGGCGCGATCACAAGGGCACCGTGGATTCGCTGGAGCAATAATGTCGCGTGGTGGGGTGGTGAATCCGATCCATGCATCTGGACAAAGCTTATCTGGAATGCCCCGTGAACAGTTCGAGGCTTCTAACTACTGTACTCTACTGACATTATAGTATTCTTAACCAAGAAGACGCTGTTCGTCCGTATATGGTGGTGTTTGATTACGAATTAAAATTTTAGTTTATATCACATCGAATATTTGGAGAGGATTAAACATAAACTAACTATAAATATAAAAATAATTATAGAATCGAAGGATAATTCACGAGACAATCTATTAAATCTAATTAATTTATAATTAATAAATATTAACCTGTAAGATTCGTCTCACGAATTAATCTTTGATTATAAATGAGTTTTATAAATAATATATATTTAATAGTCCAACATAACATAACATTTGACATGACCAAATTAGTCCGATATCAAACAACCCGTGTATCTATCCATCCACGAGGTTTTCTCGCTAGAAGTTCATAGATTCAAACATCTACATATATAGTAGGGATCTCTAATTGGCATCTGGTGTGGGCCGGGATGGTGAGAGTGACTGTGCGCCATCAATTGCACGTGCGCGAAAGGGAAGTGAACGGGCGGACCTGCTCGCCTAAAGCGAGATTTGGATGGTTCTCTTCGCCGTCCATGCCATGTCCTGGAATCGCCCAAAGATTGCTTGCTACTTTTCTTCCCGGAATATGAAATGTGTCATATAGACCGTGGCATTCAAAGATAGGCCTACTATGGTACGGAGTAGCTATTTAAGTTGTGGTTCGTGTAATACATCCATTAGCTGAGGCTAAAGCTACGTCTGGCGAAACACTAGACCAAATGCAATGCTCATACAGTACTACTAGGTACTAGTACGAGCACACTACAAATAGTTAAGCGTGACACACTGACATGACATCAGTTATTTACTCTGTTGAGGAGCAGTGCTAATTCACGAAGACGAATCTAATAAACCTAACCTAATTACATCATGATTTAACGATATACTGCTACAGTAAATATTTAATAATTGTGAATTAATTAATAATTATGAATTAATTAGGTTTAATAAATTCGTCTCGCGAATTAGCCATGATTCTGTAATTATTTTTATAATTAGTTCACGTTTAGTCCTTCGAAATGATGTACAAACATCCAATGTGACACGGACTAAAATTTAGTCTTTTCATCCAAACACCTCCTTAGTAGATTGAGAAGTGGATGTGAGACCTTGCTTGATAGTTTCGTTTTCTTTAAACTTTAATTGATCTCCACGGAGAGAGTTTACACGAAAACCAATTCGAGAAGTGGTATAAACATAAAAGAATGTATTCATAGTAGAGCCCCCGTCGCCTCCCACAACATGCGACTCGAACAGTGGCAAACCCCAGCCCTGCCACCACCCACCTTTCCTCTCCTTTGCCTCGCTACTGCCAGAGCGAGCTGCCAAAAATCCGTGCAACGAGCAAGGAAGGGAGGGGCTCACGCCAACAGTGACCTCGAAGAACTAGTTCGGGCGGCCTAGGAGGTGTGAGGCAGTGTCGCAAGAAGCATGACCGACTCTTGGTGGGGTGTCGCAGGTGACAGCATGACGACGAGGCGGAGCGTGCGAATCTGACGCGGGCAAGAAGGGGCGACACCACGACGATGGTGGCGGTAGTGTGGAGGGATACTCCCCCGGGGTAGCACACGCTAGGAAAATAGGATCGGATAAGTCAGGTCGGGAGTCCTCGGGCTGGATCAGGAGCCAGACTTCGGGCGAGGTCGGGCAGCCCAACCTCTGCCTCTTAGGCCGACCTCCTCCCCTTAGCCGATCTCTACGCGCGGCTCCGACCTGAAAAGGGCAGGCTTTTCCCCTTGGGAAAGAGGCTTTCTTGACAAGCCTCACAGATGAGACAAGAGGGGACAAGCAGACAGAGGATGATGTCACCGGCAAGACTGCACACAAGATGTCTACAACAAGCGGATCCCGAGGCAAGACTGCACGCAAGACGCCCACGGCGAGCGGATCCCAAGAAAATTTCGTTTTGCTTTTCAGTTTTAGCCTGTATTTGCTTTATGCTTTACGACCAAGCTTTCTTGCATCCCAAGACCAATGTAACTGTCCCCCTTAGACTATAAGAGGGAGGGCAGATGGCCCGGGCTGGGGGGATCGCGTCCAAGAACTCATTCTCTCACCTGTACTCAAACCCTAATCTTTCATTACTCTGACACAAAACACATGAGTAGGCTCGTTATCCTCCGGGAGGATCGAACCTGTCTAAAAATCTCGGCTCATCTTGTCTCGAGTCGACCATCAAGCCCTTTGATAGACATCGCAACCACTCTTTCACCTCCTCGGGCAGCCCCCTTGGAGGACTGTCGACCACCCCATCGACAGGTAGTGTATAGCTTCCGACGACCGTGGACTACAACGTCGGCTTGTGGAGGGTGAGATCCAGGCTGGGAGGGCGGATCCGGTGAGCCGGCCTCTAGATTTGGCCGACGGTTGGCCGACTGGAGGTTGTCACAAGGGAGTTGGTGTTGTCAGATCTGGCGGGGCAGAAGATTACGTGAAGTGGAGGTGACGACGGGGGACGTTGGTGCAGTGGTGTCCATGCACTGACGGTGAGTGGCTGGTGGTGGAGCAATGGAGCAGTAGCTGTGGATTAATAGGGGATGGGAGGCAAGCGAAAGCCTAGCCCAGTCTTGCTAGGCTGACAACGACGACACTTCGAACGTCGTTTTCCCTCTTGGGGGCGTTGTCGAATCATCCCTTTCCCTCCCTAGTGGGGCTGCTGGGTGAAAAGATTGTCTTGGTTCTCCTTGAGACCTTGACGGATGGCGACAACGCTCCTCGTCACTTTTCTTCTGGAGACGTCGTTAAGGAGGCCCCCTTTTGCCAAATCTACTCTATGACAGTATGTGCGAAGCCCCTGATGGCAGCAGGTCGGTGGGACTGTGTGAGGAAGAGAGATCTTTCTTCTCTCTCGCCCTCTCCCTCTACAACCTTTTCATCTCGATGACACTTGAAAGTTTGGGCGCTTGTTTGTTAGGGTTTGGTTTCAAGCAGTTCGGCTGTAACTCCTTTGCTGGTCTAGCGGTGGCTGGTCACGCATAGCGGCGTCCGGTCCGGTGCTAATCTTTCCTCGTTTCTCCATAGGTGCTGTGGGTGCATGGTGGTGATGTTTTGTTTTTCGTTTTTCTTGACTACTGCCTCTTAGGGTAATAGCTTTGTATTTTTTTACTCAATTAAATATGGCATTGTCTCCCTGTTAATTTTAAAACTATAAAGTGTGTACCACATAGGATGAGGCCACTTTAAGGATACTCTCTTTACAATGTATCTTATTTTCTTTGGGACTCATAAAATTTACATTTTAGCCCTGTTAAATTTGTATACTACTTTATTTTATTTTATTATTCAATTTATATCCTATGTCATTTATTCTTCTGTCATAAAATGGGCAATTAATATTGGATGATACACAACACAAGGGATGTGGATGAGGTGTCTCCCTCTGCCTACCTGGCCATCGCGTGTAACTCGTGCGGCATGCGGATAGGACATCTGGATCGAATCCACACAGGATTCGTAGTTTCTCACAGGGGCGGCTCATCATCGTTGGGTGCATGCATGTCGCCACGCCAGCCGCAGCGCGCCGTACGGCGGCTCTGGCGTCGCCTTCCTCGTCACAATCCTCATCGATCCATGCATGCGCGCGTCAACTGCTGCGGCGGCCTGAGAGCCGAGGCTGTCAATCAGAGTATCAGACTCCACCGGTGATCGACGCGTGTGAAAAACTACAGATCATGCGTCTCCTGCATATGTGCTGGACATGGATGGGACAACATGCGTAGAGTCGTGCGTGTCATGCGCGCTGAGGTAAGCTGGTCGGGCCGGCGGTGACGTCAGCAGGAAGGTTGGGTAGTCTACAAGATGGAGAGAGTCTGTCAGAGTCGATCTTTAGCTGATTGCGCTATGCATGCCGTCTGGTTGGTGTGGACTGTGGATGGGGAAAACGGACCAATGGGTGGAACGGAATGGAGTGTGCATCTTGACCCTCATATGCCAGCGAGCGTGTGCGTATGTACGACTTGTGTAAGTCTCCTCTCCACGCACGATTGTAGTTTAGTTAATAGTTCGATATTTGGCCGTACGACTGTGTGTTAGTTAATAGTTATGGCATTTGGCCAATATTACTCAGGGATCCTTTAATTTATAAATAAATATATTTTATTTGTTTTAAAATATAACAACTTATTATCGTCAAAAGTTATCCCAAAATATAATAATTCTTCATCTATATTCAACCAATCACAACATTTTACCATTTAAATTTCTATCTTCTTTTGTTTCTCAACCATCACAACATCTCAACATTTAATTCTATCAACTTTCTTAATACTCGTGTCTACATTTAATTCTATCAACTTTCTTAATACTCGTGTCTAGCGGAGGTAGTAGTAATTTGAAGAATTCCAATCCTTTGGGAAAAATTCCTAGCAAGACCTTTGGATTGAATCATATCATTTTCTTTAGAAGTCATATGAAATGCACAATCCTATAGATATTTTAGAGAAAAGTTAGCAAAGAGTGCTCCAATCTTTTGAAAATTTTCTTTCTCTCTATCCTATTCGATTTCTGCATTTTTTCTATGGTTTACTCAAACGATTGTTCTTGTATTTTTTTTGTTTTTCAATACTCTGTCTTGCACTTATATTCTTCTTAATCCCGTGTTTTAAAGAAGCACTAAGTATCTCAGATGGTAGTTGGTTACGTTACCTATCAGCTTCCTTATTTTACCGGCTTGTATAAGTTTTGTTTGGCACCTTTTTCCTGGCACACAAGTATGGGAAAAGCTAGAGCGTGGTTCTTAGTTAATTTCTTGCATATAAATTACTCCTACTATAAATATAAATTACTCCTACTATAAATTTTGCTGATGGGAACTTCCTTCTACATAAACTTTTGATCAAATCTTATCATAAATATCAACTACTTATGATTGGAGGGAGTATATATATTGTCGGAGAAATAGAAACTAGGGTCCCTATCACCGGCTGTTCAAGAGCTTCGAGCGTGGCTCCCTGCAGGCTGTGCTCTAGGCATCTCTACAGCTTACCCAAGGCACAACCTCCCTCAGGTTGTGCTCCGGGCATGACCCCTCCCTTCCACGGACTACGTCCGGGTAACATTTACAGGTTATTCGGGACACATCCTCCCGTGGGATGTGTCCAGGGCACAGTCCTCATGTGGACTGTGCTCAGGGCACCACTGCAACTTACCCGGGACACGATCCCTCTCGCCCCCGCAAGTTGTGCCTGGGGCACACTTACAGTCTACCCCTGGGCATGGCCCTCTACGTGCTGTGCTCAAGGCACATTTACAACCTATCTCTAGGTGTGGCTTCCTATAGGCTTTGCTCCGGACATATTTACATACAACCTGTCCCTGGGCCCGGCCCACTGCGGGTTGTGCCTGGGGCACGTTTATAGCCTCCCCCTAGGCACGACCCTCCTATGGGCTATGCTCGGGGCACATTTATCGCCTTCAGCCCCAGGCTCGGCCCCCGCGAGCTGTGCTAGCTCGAGGGAACAACAACGCACTAACTCCGCCGAGCCTTGCATTCGATGCAATATGATACATATCAACCCGATGACCGACCGAGACAACACATGACAAGACGGAGCGTGGGCTGTCAGATGGCATGATCCACGTCTCCTACTCCAAGTCACACGTCAAAGGAAGAAACATCAAGATGAGAGAAGTCGTTCCACGACTGGCACGCAAATTCAGGGCCGAAAATGGACCCTGCCAACTGTCGTCCGACAAGACCTAGCATACCTAACCCCTATACTGCGGCCTATTTATAAATATGCTAGGCACTGTGGTATCCCCTTACGGCTATAAAAGGAGGACCATGGCCACAGACAAGACAGAGGCCGGATCGGTTTGGGCTTCTTAGGGGGTCCCTGATCAGATTGAGCTCCCTAGAATAGGCTAAGTTAGCTACATTTATCTCCTTCTTGGAAAAACATCATCAAAAACCTCACTGTAAATTTCACCATCACCATCCATCAAAGATCATAGGAATAGGGTATTATGCCTCTAAGTGGCTCGAACCTGTCTAAAAAAGCTTGCCTCTCTCATCTTCTTCCACGCGAGCATTGCCTAGTTTTCGTGCACTCGCTCCCTAACTGAATCTCCAAAGGGAGAGTACTTGCTTCCCCGCTATCCTCCAACATATATTATGTTTTTATTTTTGTGTAAAACTATGCTACAAGTTGGGCCAAACCTCGCCTACATATCAGTATTATTTCCAATTGTCTAGCAGATTGTGAGTACGTGCTTAAATTTCATCACATGGTTCTCATGTGGTAGGTATGAGCTTAATTAATTAATAATTATGACTATGTAATTATTATCACGGTTAATACTATGTGGTGAACAATTAGGTATTATGGTGACTGCTTAGATTATTATGAAATTGTATTTAATTTGGTGAAATGTCATAGCATCAATGGTCTGACCAGAGGTATTGTCGTGGTTAGATTAGCATTGGGAGAACCGGTCGGTGAAAGTGCATATAGCCTCCTAAGTGGGTTTTGGTGGCTAATAACAATTTGGTTAAGGGACTAATATGTTTAATTGAGATATGTGCAGAAGAATTAGTCCCTAGATGCTTAGTTGTGCAGGTTTTGAGAAAAGAGGACCCTCAAACATCAATTGCAAAAAGGAGAAAAGATTCGACAACGGTTTACAATAGTTTTTTCTTGAATTTGAGTTTTAGGAAAAACCATATTATTAAGAGGGGTGAAACTCATGCCATGAGATGATCTAAGTGCTCTGAGTCAGAATATTCTTGAGTGAGAATTTTTGGAGTGTTTTTTGAAAATTACCCCTTCCCATGGCAGTGAAAGCCGATCAGAAGTTCCGGGGTTCCAAGCCGGAACTTCCAGACACCTTCACCTTGCAGCCAAACCCTAAGAACTAAGTGTTGGTCGGAACTTTCGGTAGTCCTAGACCGAAACTTTCGGACAGTATTTCAGCTAAGTTTGTGAGTAATGGCTAGGTGACGCAAGAGTGCACCTATATATATCACATCTTGTCCCCGGCTCATTTTTGGCCATCCAACTTTCGTTTTTCAATCCCCTAGCCTTTTCCATGGTGTTCTAGCTCATTGCAATTCAATTCTTGAGCCACATAATCAAATTTATGAGAAGATTGAGTGATTGGAGTGATTGTGGGAGTGAGAGAGCTAGGTGACTTGATGATTCTTGCAGGGCTTTGGAGTGGTGCCTATTACTCTTGGAGAGCAATCTCCTAGACGGTTAGGTGTCTCCCACGATCTTCCGAAGAATTGTGGATTGGCCCGAGAAAGTTTGTGAAGGATCACCTCTCCTCTGTAAGGAAACAAGGTAGGGATAGTGACAAACCAAGCTGATCTTTAGGAGATTGTCTAGGTAGAGCAATTCACGTTTGTGTTCATGCTAGAGGATCGAATTTGGATCTTTGTGGTCAATTTGATCTCTAGGTAAGAACCTAAAAACGTTGGAATTGAAGGTTGTAGACTTATTTCCAGGGATTTGCTTGGTGAGGCAATGGGTTAATTGAGACCCAACTCTACGGAGTTCCTCAACGGAGAGTAGGATTCCTTGAATCCGAACTTCAAGTAAAAATCCTTGTGTCTCGTGTGTTATCCCTTTACCTCATGCTGCTTGTCTATATTGCCTGTATGTATCTTCCTGTTGCTAGAAATAAACTTTTGTAGGAAGTACTTAAAATTTGAGTTCATATCCTTTTAAGTCACAGAATAGCGAGAGTTTTGGACTGTAACATCGGAAGTTTCGGACAGCTTGTGCTGACCGGAAGTTCCGGGGTTCAAGTACCGGAAGTTTCGGTGCCTGTGTGTTTTAACTGCTGTATTTTCGAGAAATTTCAGGATCGCCTATTCACCTCCCCTCTAGGCAACATCTACGGGCCTTCAGTCGGGCCAATGATATGGGCAATTGGACCGGCATAATGACGGTTGAACCACATCGATACAAGTTTTGTACTATTGGCTTGAATCAGTTGGACCATCATTAGATGTGCAGTTTGATTGATTATATGTGTCTGGTCATACCGACAAACTCCTTAGAGGAGTTAGGTTTTGAGCGATTTGTTTTCCATGTTTAATATTTAAGGTCCATGACTTCTAATTGTTTCATATACATTACATATGATGTTTATGCTAATATGGGTCAAGTTAAAAAAGAACATGTGCCTATCACTACTACAGAAAAGATTTTTATGTATGAGACCCACAGTAGGTTATAGACGAGCCATAAGTGATTGTGCCTGCAAAAACTGGTCCCTCGGGGGCCAGTTGATGGACCACATGTGATAATGGTCGGTCGCATGCGATAATAGCCGTATGCGATAATAGTCGCATGCGGCCGTTATAAGGAGCCGTATGCGATAACGCAAGCGACTCGTTAAGATGGCCGCATGCGATAATATGGCCATTATCGCATGCGACTCGCTTAAGATTGCCACATGCGATGATAGCCCATATATTAGCACCCACCCTGAGTTGCATCCATTTAAACCCAAAGTTTCTCTCTCCTAAACCAAACAACAAATAGGGGGAGGTTTTTAACTCAAAATTTTTGCTTGAATTTATATAGAAGGTAACATACTTTCTCTCCTCCTTTATTTGCCTCTATTTATTTCAAATTTCATCGATACAATGCGAAGAAATTCATATTTTTATAAGAGGACTTTTTTGAGGTTTTCTTTTTCCAAAATTTAGCTCTAATAGAATGTTTTGATGAGAAAATTGATATTGTAATCACTAGTACATACTACTTCAATGTAATGTTGCATTAATTTTCAGGAGATACATGTATTTTCATGTTTTTTTCAAATACATATGCTTTATTTTTATTCTTACTACGGTTTTATAGATGGATTGGTCATGGATGTACGAGATTCAAAGAACTCATGCGACGTTCATGGAGGAATCATCCAAATTTGTTGCCGAGACTAAGGCACATGCTTTGAGGGAGAATATAAGGAAAATTTTTTGTCCGTGCTTTGATTGCAAGAATCATAAATTGTTGATAGATACGAATGAAATATTAGGGCACATAGTGGAGCGTGGATTCATGAATAATTACAAGGTTTGGACCTATCACGGGGAACGTGTCACTCCTCAAGATGATGGTGAAGATTTCAATTTTTAGATGGATGAGGTAGAGAATTTTACAATCGAGGACATGACTCATGATGGGATGAAAGAAGACGATTCCACTTGTAGTGATGATTTGGAGGCTGATTTTGATCTGGAGGATATGTTGCCACACGATGAACCAGACGTGCAAAAGGGTACAACATGAGGGTTAGAGAATTGGGAGACATTAGAGAAGTCAGTGAAGAATCTTATTTACGATGAATCCAAGGGATGTGAGAAGGATTTTACGGTGTTATGTTTGGTACTTTAGCTTCTTGGATTAAAGGCTAAGCACAAATGGTCCGATAGCAGCTTCAATGATTCGTTGGGTCTCCCGAGAGTTTTGCTTACTAAGCCTAATTTGTTGCCATCCAACACGTATCAAGCGAAGAACCTAACATGTCTATTATCTCTAGGTGTTCAAAAGATTCATGTATGTGTAAATCACTGTATATTTTACCGCAAGGAATACGTTGACTTGGACAGGTGTCCAACCTATGGAACGAGTCTGTACAAAATGGGTAACGGAGCCTTTGATAGTGAGGTTGTGAACCCAGATTCATTGGTGGATAGAAAGAAAAAGATTTTGGCTATGGTGATGTGGTACTTGCTAGTGAAAGATCGCATGAAGTGCTTGTTCTCAAATCCTAACGACATCGAGTTGATATCAAGACGACCGAAAGACAGATGGTATAATTCGACACCCCGCCGATGCTCGGCAGTGGAAGACCATTGATTCAATACATCCAAAATTTGCTGAGGACCCAAGAAATGTAAGGTTTGCGATGAGCACGGACGACATGAACCCATTTGGTAACTTAAGCAGTTCACACAACACCTGGCCAGTTTTGCTCACCATGTACAACCTTCATACATGGATTTGTCAGAAACAAAAGTATATTCTTATGACTGTCCTTATACAAGGCTCAAAACAACCTGACATCAACATAGATGTCTTTCTGGAACCTTTGATGGAGGATATGAAAGATCTATGGAAAGAAGGGGTACGATTGTGGGATGAGTACTGACGAGAGTACTTTACTCTATGTGCTATCATATTCATTACTATCAATGACCTACATACAAACTTTTCCCTATCCGGTCAGATTAAAGGGAAGACTGGATGTCTTATCTATCTAGAGAACATGTCGTACATATATCTGATGTCCTCAGGCAAGATAGTATACCTGCGACATCCTCGGTTAGGTCCGATATTCTGATCAAGTTGATGTCTCTTTAAACATGATGTTGCTTTAGATAGATGTGTTATATCCATCACATTAGATAGATTTATTGGCTCCTTGAGTATTAGATTATCATATACAATCTCGCGCTGCATCGGTTAGGTCCGACCTACTAGATTGTTATTGATAATCTAAGTGTTGTTACGCCGATAGGTTTATGCTAATGTTTTATCAAAGGGTTAGCCAATCTTATCAAATGTGTTAAATTTCTTTTTGATGGTTTTACTGCCTAGGTTAAATTGAATGCATGATCACTTTGATCGGTGTTATATTAGTTGGTTTAAATCTATCAGGCAATTATCAACCATATGTTGTATCGGTTAGGTCTAACCTATGAGGTTGTGGTTGTAAGTTAGATTTATTTAAGTCAGCAGTCATCAATCATTGTTTCATCGGAGTTTCAGTCGATGAGTTGTCTGGACGTTGCATCGGCTTACAAGGACTATATACAAGTTTGTTTTAGCCGATTGCAGCAAAAGTTTCATTGATCATTTAATCATTTGGATTTAATTATATTGGATTTTCATCCGATGTATGTTTTATTCATCGGATCAGCATTTATTCTGTCATATCACGATTGGCTTCTATTGAATTATATTGTTGTATTATTACAAGCTCTCGCTGCTTGTCTGATTGTCTTCATATTATTGTTTATATAAGTGTCAGAATCTACATCGGACGTATAGCCGATTGTTCGAAACCCTATTGACATTGGGTAGTATCGCTACATCGGCTATCGGCCGGCATCAACGACTATTGGATATCGGCTATTACGCTATCGGACGATTCTACATCAAGCTATTAGCTATCGATTGACACATATTTTTTGGATCTCTCAGCAGGACCTAGGCTTCGTTTCATCAACACCAACTTGTTGGTCGATCAGCTTTACATCTTGTCAGTTGCAGGATTAAACTGATTGGCACGCTCATATCTCATCAAAATTCGGGAACTGCACTGGAGCTAAGCAGATCTCCCAGGCCATTATGTTTGCCAACATAGTTCGTGTCAACACTGATTTGGCACCATCGGCCAGGCACGGATTTTTGTCAACAACAGCGTACAGATGCATGCCAATGCCTCGTAATTAGTGGATAAGACACACGAGGAAAAAGGAAGAATATATCAACAATTTGCACAAGCGCAAGAAGCTGGAGGTAGCAACATACTTGGCGCTAGCAATGTTGGCGCACACCGACAAAAATGTCTTAATGGTCCCTTACGTGTTCACCTAAGCATCCGCTCGTAAATCTAAGTTTTTTTTTGCAGTAATACATCATATTAAGTAATTGATTTCATACGGTTCATCTTTCTTATTTGCAGCGTCCACTATATGTTATTCCTGGTATATTCAAATGACCAATTAATCGTAGCGTGTGACCCAGCACACTACGAGAAGGAAACATTCATGGAGTTCCTCACTGCTATGAATTTGTAGGTAATAAAGTAACCCATATGCACATAATTTCTAGTTTGAAATTTCTAAGTGACTACAACAATTGTTTTCTCCAAACAACGCACACAAATACTACCAAAAAAAGGCGGGCCAGTAAAAGATCGAAAAAGGTTAAACTAACCATCAAGAAAGGCTGGTACATATTCCATTAATACAAATTCTTTTATAATAATTTGTTTATATTGACCGGTCTCTTATTATTATGTTCGCAGTGTTTCAAACAACCACCGGAAACTAACCTATATGGATATTACGTGTGCGAGATGTTTAGGGTCAACGAGAGGTATACAACAACCAATGATTGCGTAAGTCTAGATATTGTTCTCCGTATATACAGAGTAGTAAATCGGATCTCGCAAATCGAGATTCTAACATTTATTGCTTTCTTTGTCCACAAATCCCTGAAATCCCGTTTATAGCAAATCGGATCGACGACAAAACTATAAGGAACGTGTGCGCTCACCTTTGCCGCTTCTTCCATCGTAATGTTTGCAATGCACTTGGGCTATTCTACGATAAGAAGAGTCAACTTGTATTAAAAACAAATTCAAGCCACTAAGAGAATAGGAGAAAGAGCATATGTAGTGAAAATGTAATACTTTTGTCCGTGATAAAACTATTATTTATTTATGATATGTACATAAAACTTCTATGTGTTATGTATTTGAAGACTATTTACTTGTCAATGCAATATTGTAGTAAAAACATAACTCGGTTTACTCTTATGCATAGCATTTCAAATTTCAATGATGAATTGCAAGAAATATTATATCACATACGAAACACGATCTTCCCAAACGTCCAATATAGAAAAATGATACACCTGAAAAACCTATTTTCGCATGCGGCTCACTTAACTTGACCGCATGGCCAAATATATATTCGCATGCGGCTGTGTTAAGCAGGCCACATACGAAGTTCGATTATGACTTCCTCCCACATGCGAAGATCAGTTTTTGCATGAGGTTGTGTCGGCTGCATGCGAAAATGATGATTTTCGCATACCCTTTCTTGTATGTGGGCCTGCCAACCTCATGCGAAAACCGATTCTGGTTGTCTACAAAAATTATTTCTATAGTAATATATCTTATGTTTTTTAATTCAAGTATAGGTATTGCTCGAGACCACGTGATAGTTGCTGGTGATAGAATCGGGATGAAATTTGGGAGAGTGAAGGTCCAAACGGTAAAGGATTTTACTTACAACATAATAAAAAAATCTCGTGTTGTTTAATGTCAAATGTCGTTGTTCGACTGATATTGAGCTAGCCATGGCTTGATTTATCCCTATAACAGCTTAATGCAGTTGTGCAGCTGCATCTAGCTCATCCCATTGCTCTTGTTAATCTTGGCTGGTCTCTCTCTCACCAGTTGTCTTCTTTTAACTTATTGTTATGTTTTTCAATTTAAAGACAGACTACGTACACATTTGAATGAGAGAAATATCGAATTTTCAACAATCAAACTGGATCAGGGCCTGCAGTTTTGCAGAAGAGTGGGAGGAGGAGACACCGAGTGCGTCTCATTGTAGTAGTCTCTTGGTCTTTCTTTTTCATATCATCGAGATGGCAACCTAAAATTCTTGTAATTGTAACAGTCCTGGCTCGTCATTTTGTCGCCACGGCAATTGTTCTCAAACTTTCTTAGTTAATTAATATACAAAGATGAACCGATATACGAGAGGGGTTCACGTCCTTTGCCACAAACTCAGATACTCACTCAGCCCTCGTGTATTCGCTAAAAAAATCATAAACACTCCAATTTCGTTTGTACTGTGCCATGGGAACGATCCTAATCTCGCGGCCTTGACGGCACAGCGGCGCCGCCCTTCTCTTTTCCTAGAGATAGAAGCCTCGTCATGTTGAATCTAATCTCTTCCAATTAAAAAGTCATTAGTAGCAGCAGCAGTTCTGGCAGTGGAGTGTAACGTAGGGTGGTCGATCTGTTGGCTGTTGCCATGTCGAAGCTGATAGGTGCAGTCTGGCCATGCGATATTCGTGCGCGATCCAATTGTTCTTACCGCTCTTAACCAACAATTGAATTGAATCCTTGAAATTTGACCTACTAAGTATGTAGAAGTACTATCCAAGTTGAGCCTAAAATATGAAGCCGTATGAATATGATGGCACTTGTGTCCAAGCTCAGATCTGGACGAGTTTGGAGTGTTTGGACTGCATGCTGGGCCCCCCACCACAAAGACGAAGAATCATGGTTCGCCAGTCGCAAAGGTTGAAATCTGAAGTGATCGCAAAGCTGCTCGATCCAAATCGCAAGCCTGCGAAGAAACTATACTCTCGCATGGGCTGGAACACTAGCATCTTCAAAGGACGAGACTGCAGCCGTACGGGGTTGAATTCCCGTCCCCGGAACGGCAGCAGAGATCATGCCGCCCCAACCCCCGCCCCCGCCCCTTCCCGCCTTGGCCCACCCCCGGTCCGCGTCTGTTTGCTGCGGGCGCACGCCTCTCGCGACAGGGAGGCGGAGGGCCTCGTCTTGATCTCTCTGGTTCCCTCTCGAGTCTCGACTCTCGGCCGGAACCGCACCGTTGTAGTACAACGAAGAATGTGCACTGAATTATCGTAACCAGCAACCTTATTACTCTCCAAACTTTAAAAATGAGAGCATGTCCAAAACTATCTCTAAATAAATTTTAAATTTTATTTTGAAGAATTTTTTTAAAAACTAGCTCTAATAAAGACTTCATATGAATCTATAATTTCTCTAAAATCGGGATATCGTCTTCAAAACTGATAATAGAGTCCTGTTCTCTAAAATATCTTTCGCCATCGCGAGGATTATTTTACCACGAGGCATACGTAAAAAACAGATTTGCGCCGCCTGTCGCCTGTCGCCATCGTGTATCTCGTCGAAAAAACTTGCCCTGCATCTTGGTGCATGCCACCGCCTGCATCAGTTGGAGCTGCATCCTGCGCTGCCTGCATTAATTAAACCTACATCTTACGCCACCGCACAAGACACGCATCCGTCATGTCTCGAAAAGACATCTTAATATCTAAATTTCAAATAAAATTTTCTCTTAAATTAAAATATTTATAAAGATCTTTACATGTTATATTCCGATAAAAAATATACTTTTATTATATATATGTAAGTTACTTTTATTATATATATAAATTACTTCTTACTATAAATACATTAATAATGTTGTGAGTTGTTTATTTTTATTATTGTTTTTAGTCAATTCTATAATGTGCTAATTAAATTATTTATAAATAGACTCATGGTTTTACCCCTACAACGGATTTTTTTCTTATATCGTGACAACTTTCATTTTGTGCTAAGTTACTTTTATGTTTATGATTTATGTAAATTGCTTTTAGGTTTATTAAATTTACTTTCATAAATATTTTAAGTAATTTATATATATGATAAAAATAATTTAAAACACATAAATATTTTTATCAAATATAATCCTATAAGATCTTGTTATAAATATTTTATTGTAAAAAATGTAAGAGTGTAATCAGATTGTAAATCGTAAATAAGATAAGTATATTTTAAGAGAAAATTGAAAAGCATGTCTGTAGACGTGTACGTGTAATAGTAGTTCTCTAGTCCACGTTACTCATTAAGACTAAATAATGCATGTGCACTATTTATATTTTGCTATGTCAAATGCCTCTCGTGCGCGCATCTGATCTCCCGTGGGAAAAAACCGTTGGAGAAGGGGGCCGAATACGACGGATCGGATATGCTGGATTGCGGGCGTGGTATAGTGTACGTGGCGACGTGGCGTAGCATTAAGAACCTATTAGCTGTCGCGTCTCACCGGCGTCAGTGTGCTTGCACTTGATCACCAATATGTGCGGGCGTGCGTCCGTGGGCAAGGGCAACCGGGCAATGGGCAAGGGTACCTAGCATGCTCCATGGTCCACTGTGGGGCTGTGTTCAACGAGGTGGCTGGCGAGTCCGCCAGTTCACTGCACTGTCTGGCTATTATTGGCGACGACCTTGGATCCTTTTCAGCACGCTGTCAATGCCATTGCACTGCCTGACTTGTCGCTCTATTCTCAGCCCATCTGATTGCATAAATCATATTCCATTAAAAAAAATCTGATTGTATAAATATAAATTTTGGATTCTCTTATTATGTAATAAGCTTTGTGCTACAGTGCTCTTTAATAGTTGTGTCTGACACATTAGAAAAATTATGAGTTTTTCTGTTACAGTTGTTGAGACATACTAATTAGAATATTATACTATTTGTGTTTTTGAGGTTAGTCAATCTCAAATTAATATATTTATTACTTCTACAACAACGAAGCCAAAAGGATAAAAGGCTCTACCCTACCAAAAAAAAGCTTTGTCCGTTTGTTAACCGGTAAAAACATTAGTAGCGTACAACATATTTTTTTCGTCCATTTTATTTTCTCACAAGCCCAATTACATCGACTTTTTTTGTCCATTTTATTTTCTCACAAACCCAATTACATCGACACTCAAACAGAAATTACTTGTCATGCAAGCATATAGACATGATCTCACCAGGCTTTACAAAACCACTAATAACCGCACGGTTATCATGGTAACCATGTTTATCATCGGGGTACGATAAAAATAAAACCACGACAACCCCATTAAATTCAAATAATAAAATTTAAAAATAATTTAAAATTTTGATAAATTTTATACGGTTTGTCGCAGTAACTGTGCTTACCGTCGGGGTGCAATAACCTACCCTTGTAAGAAAAACCCTGGATCTCATTAGATCTAAGATCTTTAGAATAGATTGGCAACACTAGAAGATATGGCTGGGTAGATTCCAACCGAAAAAAACCGAACCGAGCCGAGCCGAACCGATTTTTGCGGTTTTTTGGTTTTCGGTTTCGGGTTCGGTTCACGGTGATTAAAAAACCACATAGTTCGGTTCGTAATCGGTTTTATACGGTAAAAAACCAAACAACCGAAAACCGATAGAGACCGGCCAAAAGCTTAAAAAAGGTACGGGACGCCCACGGTCTCCTCTTTCTCTCTACTCTGGATTGATTGACCCGTTCTGTGGCTCTGGCCTCCACCGCAGGTGAGGGGCACGAGCATGCTGCCGGCGGTAAACCTGGCGAGAGACGTGGTGGCGGTGGACCGGGTAAGCATGTGGCGTGGGCGGGTGGCCAACGGTGACGCCGTGCTCCTCATCTCGCCGGAGGACCCGCGCAAGGCAGTCATCAAGCGCGTGGTCGGGATGGAGGGCGACGCCGTCACACGTTCCTCGTCGACCCGCAAAATCCTCCAAGACCGTCGTGGTGAGTAGTTGGATCTATCCTCCTTCGCCGCCGCCTCTCCTCCGCCGCCGCCTCTCCCCTCCCGCCCTCGCGCGCCGCCCGCCGCCTCTCCTCCTCCTCCTCCCGCGCCGCGCCGCCGCCTCTCCTCCGCGCCGGCCGCTCTCCTCGCGCCGCCCGCCGGCCAACCTATCCTCCCGCGCCGCCGCCTCTCCTTCTCCCGTCCTCCGCGCCGCGCGCCGACCTCCTCCTCCGCGCGCGCCTCTCCCCGCGCCGCCTGGCGCCACCTATCCTCCCGCGCCGCCGCCTCTCCTTCTCCCGTCCTCCGCGCCGCGCCGCCGACCTCTCCCCCTCCGCGCCGGCCGGCCTCTCTCCTCCGCGCGCGCCGACCGTGGGTTTCGGTTTTCGGAAAACCGAACCCGAAGTTGGCGGTTTTTCGTTTTTATAAAAACCGATCGGTTATTCGTTTGTGTTAAACTGAACTTTGCGTAGAAAAAAAATCGAATCAAAGTTGCGGTTTTTACCGAATGTCCATCCCTACTAGAAGATATGCTTGCATGTTTCTTGCTCCGCCGCGTAAATTGCACAAGTGACATCATGTGGCCAGCCACAACAAGCCACAGTTTGCCGTAACTATGCAAAGAATATATTCGTTGTACCATTTTCGTGAATTATGGTCCCATGGGTCGTGTGCATTCGGACCACCTAGCTTTCAACGAACTAATTTCTATAACTTCCAAATATAAAAGCTGAACTTTCAACTTTAAATTACCTTGATGAACGGCAAGTACACTTGTGGTAACTGTCCTTCCACTTTTGGCAGCGCGATGAGCATGTTGTAACAACCATTAGAACCCACGTTGTTTATTTTCTCGTTACATCAGAGAGATCGAGGTGCGTGCTAATTGAGCTATCATTATCAAATTATTACAACGAAAAATAATTTGTGACAATATATTATACTATAATATATTATATTATTGTAATGATAAAAATTTTATGACAAATAATTGCAACAATTTGCAAACGTTATTTTATTTAATATTTTTGTTGCAATACGAAATGAATTGTCGTCAAAAAAATATTACTGTTGCAAAAGACATGTTCTATCGTTATAGTTTTAATTTTTGTGACCATTTGCATAGTACATTGCTAGTTTGCTAGTAAGTTACTTTTCATTATTTTCTATTGCCATGATCAATAAATTCGTTGCAGTAAAAAAATTGTCATCTTATAATTTAACTTTATTTTTTATATGGACACGGATTTGGACAAATTTTATTTGAAAATTGTAGCTCTCGATGAGATCTACAATTTATAGATGATAACTTTTTCATTTGAAATCTTTTAGATACTCAAATCCATGATTCAAATATCAGTTAGGTAGGCTCAAATGAAAATATATGAATTTTCTAACACTACGTAGGTGAGTTGATAAAGAAGAGCGTGCATGAGGAAGAGGTCTTGGCTTCGAATCCTAGCCATGACAAGAGAAACAATTAGGATGATAGTTTAATATCGAAACTTTTAATTTGGTATATAGAACTAATGCTACACATGAAATGGTGACAATAATTATTTATTGTAACAATGTGAAATGTTATTGTAATATGATTTTCTGCCACATCTATTTTGTGGCAATATTGAAATTTATTACCACTAAATAAAAATCGTTGCAACAACCTATTACTACTATATTTATTATCATATCTAGCAACGATTTTAAAATAGTGATGCCACAAATTTTTCGTGGTGACAAATTATTTTTCTAGTTGTGGTGACAATAGACACTTGGTTAGGAAGGGGATATGAGGTAGAATGCAATTAGTAAAGGCGGGAGGACTACATGATCGCTTTAAGGATGTGTTTGGTTTGATGCATGAGGCTAGATGGGAATGGCCACCTGATTTTTTTTTGTTTGGTTGGAGGGCAAAGTGAATGGGACGGTTGAGAAAAGAAAATATTCACTCGATATCTTGATGAGCGGATCCGACCGATTTAACTCGATGAAGCCATTTATGTTTTAGTTTGGATGATGAGGCCTATTTTGATTAGCCATGGTTTGTTTAATCTTCTATTAAAAAGCTCTAAATATTTTTTTCCTAAACCGTTTATCTAATGTATGATTCGATTATATCATTATATTTATTATAATTAAATATTTTTAAGAGAAATTACAATTAAATCTTCAAAATAAGATCTCGGATGGTTATATTTTAATATTATATATATGTTAAATAAGCCCCACTAAATTTTGACTTATCTAATCCATATTATATTTCTTCAACCAAGCAAGAAATTAGAACATGTCCTATCCATACAAACCAAACAAAAAATTAGAGGCCAGTTTGGTTTGATACCAATTTTTTCCCTACCAAAATTTTGATAGTGTCAAAACTTTGATAAATTTTGGCACTACCAAATTTAGTGTATAGAGTTTAAACTAGTATGGACAAAATTTGATAGCAAATCAAACACTCTTTTGATACTATTGAGGATACCAAAATTTTTGTAGGACATAAAATGACACCAAACCAAATAAGCCCTAAATCATCATGTCCAACAAAACATCATCATGTCCAACAGAACATGAATGATCGTATTCCGTCCATACATGCACCCTAACTCTCCCTTCCTCACCTAGAGAATCAAACGGTCCATGATGCTCTATGCCGATCGGACGGTATCCCTGCACGGGAACCCAAGCCATTCACGGCAGGATAGCGATTTTGGTTGAGGGGCGACAATATCCATATCGACGTAAAGGAACCGGCCGAACCACCCCAAAGGCCAACATGATTCACATGCCGCGACGCCTGGCTCCACAAACCGCACAACCCCATGAAGGCGCCCGAGCCCCGCGTCCTGGTGCACCGAACCCGCCCCCAGTCGTGTACCTCGCCGTACGTCAGCTCCCCGGTTATTTTAACCCCCGGCTCGATCGCAACTTGACATCGCATCCACTCCACACCACACGCATCACTGGATCCGAGCTCTCGCCACCGTCATCACTGTTCACAGCCGGCACACTCCAGTGGCAGCCGAGCTAGCCGAGAGCCCAGCAACTTGCCGTCGCCAATAAGCTCCCGTGAGCTGATGTCTCGTGCTCGACGGCTCGGCGCTATATATAAAAGCGTAATAAGCTGGTAAAAATTTCACAAGGGCACGCGCATCTTGTCTCGGCGAAGAAAAGAGGGAGCACACGCGGTTGGTTTGTTTGACCGACGCGCGTAGGCGAAGGCGAGCTAGCGGGGCCGGTGGGCATGTCGTGGTCCGAGATGGACGCCGCGCTGTTCGCGGCGGTGCTGGGGCATGACGCGGCGCACCACCTGGCTACCACGCCGCCGCACCTCGACGCGCCGGAGGCGTCGCCGTCGTCGGCCGAGCTGCAGGCGCGCCTGCACGACCTCGTCGAGCGGCAGGGAGGGGCCTGGACGTACGGCATCTTCTGGCAGGAGTCTCGCGGCGCCGGTGCCGCAAGCGGCCGCGCCGTGCTCGGCTGGGGCGACGGCCACTGCCGCGACGGTGCCGCCGGCGCCGGACACGGGGAAATCGGCGCGGCGGAGAGGAGCCTGGCGCGGAAGCGCGTGCTGCTGCGGCTGCACGCGCTGTACGGAGGCGGGGACGAGGATGGCGCCGACTACGCGCTCCGGCTGGACCGGGTCACCGGCGCCGAGTTGTACTTCCTGGCTTCCATGTACTTCTCCTTCCCGGAGGGCTCCGGCGGACCGGGCCGCGCGCTGGCCTCCGGCCGCCACGCCTGGGCGGACGTAGACCCCCACCCTTCCGGCTCCGCGAGCGCGCCAGGGTGGTATGTTCGCTCGTCTCTCGCCCAATCCGCGGGGCTACGCACCGTCGTCTTCCTCCCGTGCAAGGGCGGCGTCCTCGAGCTCGGTTCCGTCGTAGCCATCCGCGAGACCCCCGAGGTCTTGCGCGCCATCCAATCTGCCTTGCGCGCTGAGCCAGCTCCGCCGGAAGATTTCATGAGAATCTTCGGGAAGGATCTCTCACCGGGCCGACCGTCCAAGCCCATGGGATGCGACGCCCCATGGACGCCGCGGCTTGCCGTCCAAACCACGCCGGCGCGCCCAGCCAAGAAGGAGGTGGTCAAGGCGAAACCAGCCAAGCCCCCCAAGAGCTTGGACTTCTCCAACGCGAACGTGCAGGAACAGGCCGGCGGCGAGGAGCGGCGGCCGCGGAAGCGTGGGCGCAAGCCGGCGAACGGGCGGGAGGAGCCGCTGAACCACGTGGAGGCGGAGCGGCAGCGGCGGGAGAAGCTGAACCAGCGGTTCTACGCGCTGCGCGCGGTGGTGCCCAAGATCTCCAAGATGGACAAGGCATCCCTGCTCAGCGACGCCATCGCGTACATCCAGGAGCTGGAGGCCCGGCTTAGGGGCGGCGCGCCCGTGCCCGCGCGGCCGGACGGGCCGGCCGTGGAGGTGAAGGCAATGCAGGACGAGGTGGTGCTGCGCGTGACCACGCCCCTGGACGAGCACCCCATCTCCAGGGTGTTCCACGCCATGAGGGAATCCCAGCTCAGCGTCGTGGCGTCGGACGTGGCGGTGTCGGACGCCGCCGTCACGCACACGCTCATGGTGCGGTCGGCCGGGCCGGAGCGGCTCACGGCGGAGACGGTGCTCGCGGCGATGTCGCGGGGAATGAGCGTCACCAGTCCCTCCCCGTGACAGTGCAGTACTGTAAGTTAGTAGACCCGTACTCCCCTCGTGCGTACGGTACAGCTGCCAACTGTTATCAATCTTTGAATCCTAGGTAGGTTAGCCTGCGACTCCTTGTGACTGCAAGCAATTAATGGAAGCAAAGATGAAATTTATATACAGTTCTTTTCCTGATTTATATGTTAGATTTAAATGCATGTACACAAATTTAGCCTGAAGCATTGTAAGAGTTTCCATACTTTGATATGGCAATGACATGTCCTTGTTGTTGGATAAGATTTTGTTTTCGCTCAAGGCGTGTTAAGAAAAAAAACGGGTTAGTCACTACTCACTGCAAATCCCTGATTGGTAGAGCTTCAACTTCCATATCTTAACTCCAAACTTATCGATGGTAAGAATCGGCAATGAGAAAAAATAATGACGTACGAGAGCTAAAGTAGATGGGTTGTGAGACTAAAGTTTAAATATGTTCAGGCCCTCTTGATAAGATATAATACCATTACTCCTATCTCAGAGATTAAATCCGCCTGCGTTGTATTGATATGGAAATTAGATCAAGTTGTGAATCTACTCTTGGAGGGCTTCCTGTCCCTCTTATATAGGTTAGGGAGCTGAATTACAAAGAGTAGAAACCTAACCAAACTCAGTATTTATTTTCTAAATCTAGTCTATAATATTACCGAACAAGGTCTTTGGATCGTTTCCTTAATACACAAGTAAACGTAATACCCAAGTCATGATCCGTTACATATTTCACATACATAATCTATTCTCTATATCCAGTCGGATAGTCTAACCGTGTAGGTATATGGTACCCATAATCTCCATAATAGCCCTTTAGACCTTCATAGTTGAAAAGATAATCTTCTCTCAAACTGAGTTAATCCAAAGCTGATTGCTTCAATTATCTTTGTCATAGCCTCCCAAGTGCTTACTAGATCATAAGACTGTAAAGGGCTGAAAAAGTTTCAAATAATAATAATAATATAACAAATAATAATAATAATATAACCAGGTGCATTAACTAGATGAGGATGTAGCTCCAATTATGTGGTTAGTTGAACAAACTAAACATATAGTCAAGGTATAAATGATTTAACCAATGAGTGGTTGTATCAAACATTACAACATATGTGATGTCAAATCCGAGTAAATAATACTCAAAATAGATTTACCAACTACCAATTAAATGACCAAAATATCCTATATAGCTTTAATCCAATGATATAGATCTAAAAACAAATGCACACGTATATGACTATATAAATGCAATATATAGTAGTAAGCCGACTATATTTATAATAAACCAAACAGTGCTCCAATTTTATATATAAAGACAGACTGTAAGCAATTAAAGCATACTGTTTATCATCTCTTATTAAATCGTATTGTATTAACCATATCAATTTAAAGGTCATTTAGCAGCGAAACAGAAGATTTTAGGGCATGTACAACCAACAGACGACCCCTCGTATGTAAATGCCTCGAATCTATTATATAGACAGTAATTGTATGTTTCACTATCTGTAAGATATTTAATGCTATATATAACACCACGATCAACCGTGAATACTATTTTGTATATAATTGTATTGCTATTTGATAGAAAATGAATGGGACTTCAATAGGATGAACATGATTACAATAATTTTTTAAAATCATCAATATAAATATTGATATATTATAGTTGCACTGTGCAAGCTGGCAGTTATGCGCACCATCTAATTCTAATAACGTGAAGAACATGCAATATATTTGTTCGCATATGAAAGGGGAAAAGAGGACCAACAAGCTAATCTCACATAGGAGCATCCACCCACGCAGCTAGCAGCAGCCGGGGACGACAGTCGGAATAGAGCTCGCCCCTGCACAGCTCACGGCAGCTGGGACAGAGCTTGCCCCGTGTAGCTCGCGGTGGTCAGGACGGAGACTCGTAGGTCATGGCGGTCGGGACAGAGAGTCGCCTACAGCAGCTTGTGACGGCCAGGACAGAGAGTTGCGCCCCGCAGCTTGCGGCGACCCGTGGCCAGGACGGAAATACGCTCATGCAGCTCGCCAAGGCCGGACTGAGATCCGCCCGCGGTGGCTGGCGAGGCGCTCAGCCATCGAAGATGCAGGATCTGGCCGCGCCTCTTCCGATGGGATTTTAGTGCCATACGACAGCAACCCGTGCACGCCACAACTAGATCCTGACAAGGGTTCACGATTTCGCCAAGCCATGCCGTGCTGCCCCCCTTCGGCACCACGAATTTCGGCCGGCTTTCGTGAAAGCCGACGAAAGCCGGCGACAGTGAACAGTGCGAAAATTTGAATTTGGAGAATTTCGTCTGTGCCGCGGATTTCGTGAATTTCGCGCGAAAACCGTAAATAAAGGTGCGAAAAATTGGTAAACCGTCGCGAAAAATGTGTAAATATTGTCCAAAAAATTAGGAATAAATACTAAAATTATTGAATACATAAATTTGATATATGCACTAATATATGTGTGTGAAAATATTTATAGTATATCTGTACAATATTGATATGATTATGGTTGTATGAATTACGGGGGAATAACTAATGTGATGTTTAAAGTGTAGTAAAAAATAGAAAAATAATGGTATATTTTGAATGATAAAAACATTTTGTGAAAATGGAAGATATAATGAAGCCAACTTCACGAAATAATCAGATTACGAAACGAGTACGAAATATTTGTCTTAGCATATCGCATATGTTACAAAGTTGCAACTAGGTCCCATAACATGAAAATAAAAATGATAGTAAGCATCCACATATTTCGCCATCAGATATTATAGTCTTCATGCCCAAAGAAGTGAGCGGCTGAGCGCGCGCATATTTCGCCCGAGTCCGCCACATAAATAGAGATATGTCGCGACAATATCATTTTTTGGCACAAATTAGAAGTACGGAATGAAATTGGCTAAGTATGAATTTTTTGAAAAATTTGGTATGACCTTTGCTAATATTTGGTTATATGACAGATGTACAACGACTATACATTCCCCAGACAACATTTCATAAAGCGATAACCTAATTATTTACAAACATAGTATACGAAGATATCACATAATCACAATGCAATTAACATATAGTTTCGAAACAAAAGAGAGTATACCTGAGGTTCTGTAGATGTGCATTCTATTGATTCCATTGTCGCACGCCGACGAATATTCTTCGGTGGACATTTCCATGAGGCCATTAGTTCGAAGCAACTCCGCCTTGTACTCATTCCAAGTCTGTCCGGTCAAGCGGTGGTTTGCCACGGTGTAGAGTTAAGCGTACCACTGTGTGGCTCTTGCCACTCGTACACCCAAGTGACAGGAGGCGTCGCCGCGCTCGGTCTAGGATAGCGTAAGTAGGATAAGCACCGTCGACACTAGATGAGTGTAGTCCGTAGCCCGATTGCGACGGATAATCGGCCATATACCGTATGTCGGATATTGCCTCCCATGACTCATTGTCTTGTGCCGTGGAGTCGGAGGTTCATAAGGGCCATGATCAGTGTCTTGAGTTGCGTGGGTGAAGTAAGTCTCACATGTTGAGTGGTACACACGAACGATTAGAAAGAAATGATATGTTCTTATAAATTTATTAACAATTCTGAATTTTGTGTAGTACCTGTGAAGTGGATCGGAGCCATAGGAGTTTCAGCGCCCTCTAGAGATGATTGTTCGTTCTAGGTGCGGTAGTGTCGGCTTGCCCACCGGCGTTGCCTCCATCGTCCCCATCATCTCCTTCATCATCGTCCGAATCATCCTTTGACGATGAGCTTTTTGTTGAGTCGTCACGAGGACTGTTTTAGATTTTTCCTTTTCTCGTTGAAGGACCCTTCATTGTCTTTCTTTTCCCAAGGTGTGTGGCCCCCACATTCCTATCCGCCCATTTGCGAATGGAAGAATCCCCTGTGGCCTTCTTCAATTCATCCTTGTCTATTTGGTCCGTCACAAGCTGAGATGGAAGTGGGGTCTCACCTCCGTCGGAGTCCTCGTCAAGCACAGGGTCAGCATTTGATCTACCACTGTCCATCCAGGCCTTGATGTTGTTGTTAGTCTCATAGAAAGAAAGATCCGCAAGTTTCTGAAGCGGATCGTGCGTCGTCAGTCTTAAGTATCCTCCGGCTGCTTAATCCTCCGGAGGTTGTAGTTCACGTACACAAGCTTATTTAACTTTTTGTGAGTTAGCCTATTACGGACCTTGGTATGGATGAGTGCGAACGTACTCCAGTTACGTTCGCATCCACTAGATGAGCAGCAGTGGGAAACAATCCGTAGCGCAAGCTGCCGTAAGTTTGGCGTATCCGATCCGAACATTAGCCACCATTGTGCTGCAACTCAATGAAAGTGTCGTTAGTTACACGTTAACCCAAAGTAAAGACACATTACACATATAAGTATAGTTTGTAATAATGTGTTGTACTTACAAGGTGATGTCCTTCCGTCTAAAGCCATCGTCTCTGCCAGGGGTTTACTAAATTCACCCAATTTTCGACGATAATATTCCACCTCATACAAGGCCGACGCCGCTGTATTCGTATCAGTCATCCACTCGAAGGCCTTGCGTAGGCCAATAAAGCATTGATCCGTCGTCACGAATCCATAATGTGTCCTTGGACTCAAGGCGGAAGCTACAATATTGCAATCGACATGGAAGTGTATATGAGTTTGTATTCAAACCGAAAAAATAAAAATGTTTGTAATCATGTACCTGCCCACATAAGGGTGTCCTCAACGACGTCTTGCAGACGTCGCTTGACAATAGAGCTATACAAAGTGTACTTCGCCTTGTCGTTTCCAAATAAGCTTTCCCATTCACCTTTCAAAATTTCAAATCGCATTAAAAACTCACTCATGTTGGGTATTTCATCTTGATCAGCGAATCGAAGCAATGAATATAGTGGTTGCACAACTCCAACCACATACTCCAAACCTTCCCACCACTGCATGCTAGAGAGGCACCCATGGGCATATCGGCCTTCCGCGATCGACACGAATTTACTATTCAAAAAACTTGCTTGAGGCAACCCACTGCATGAACTGGTTTTTTTCTTTCGAAAGCGTCGAGGAACATGTAATTCGTTCCGAATCGGGTGATGTTCCACCGTACAAGCTCTCCACCAATGGCCTCTTTCATCATAGCATGTAGTTTAGTGTGGTTATACAACCAACGACAAATCTTCCTTGCACTTTCAAGTACCGCCTTATGCTCAGGAATTATTCCAATATCTTTTAATGCAAGATTTAATGTGTGTGCCACACAAGGTTGCCAAACAATATGAGGATATTCTTGTTTTACCAATTTGCAGGCCTTCTTGTAGTTTGCTCCGTTGTCTGTAATAATTTGAACAATATGCTCCGACCCAACGTCGCGAACTACTTTCCTTATCTCCTACATCAATAAATATAGTAAAGTAAGCACTCGTCAATTGTTGTGACATAGCATTAGTACATGTAATGGGGTACTTACGGTTTGTAAGTTGACGGCGTCCTGGCTGAATGACGTAGCATCCACGGACTTATGAAAAAATATCGTGCCATTACAATAGATCAAAAAATTTATCACTGCCATTCCAGTAGGTCCAGTCCACGAGTCGCACATAAGGGTCACACCATATGTAGGCCAATCCTCCTTGAACTTTTCAAATTGCTTTTGCACGTACGCCACGGTTGCATCAAGGTACTTGCCATCGATATCACGTCCGGTTGGGGCGTGATCCCTTCTCCTGCATTGCATAGATGATTTGTTACTTCATCGCACGTGCAATAAGTAAATGAATGTAAAAATGAATGGTAGGACACATTTACTCTACCCCATTTCTGTGTTTCCTTAACGGCACTGACAAAGTACGGATTATCCGCTTGCCGTGGAGCAATGCCGACAATGTAATAAAACTTCGCCCACGTCGTTCCAATTGCGTCCTTAGCTAACTTTCCCTTCTTTGACCACCAACTTGTGTCAATCCTAGGCTGCACTGTTGATCTCGGCGAAGCGATGTTATAATCTCCCACACGCTGCGAAGGCACTTCTCTACTCGAAGCTGATCGCCTCATAAAATCAGTGATGGAGTCACTTCCACCCCTAGAAGACTGTTTTTTTGATCGGGAAGTTGCGGATCGCCCACTTGCACTTCCACTTCCACCTCCATGTTCGTACACACCACCTCTTTCTTCTACACCCCTTCTGAATTCCGCCTCGTGGCGCGATGCTGCCAACGCCGCCTCCATCTGCTCTTCCTCGTCAGCATCTCCAGTTAAATGAGTATATCTTCTCGCAGCTGCATCCTCCTTTCTTGCTTTTTCAAGTTTTCGTTGATCAGCAGCCTGCTCCTTTCTATCCAGGTGCCGCCTAAAGAAATCCCTAACATCGGGTGGAACGACGGTGCAATATTTCACTCCTTCGCCGCGGTGAGCCAAATGGAACTTAAATCTTGTAGCTCCACCCCCATTCCTCTTAGCACCACAATATTTGCAATGGAAACCACCACCTTGCCTTGTTCCATGTTCCCACACGATGTCTTGGTCTGCCATTTTGAACCTATAATTGACAAATTAACATGTAAAACATCTTAACAATTTACTATCAAACATATGTAAGCATAACATTTGTCGCATAACATATCATCAGTGATTTATTACAAATTAGAGGTAACATATATCAAACTATCATGTGTAATATATTGCCTACAAACTAGCATATCATCAGTGATTCATCAACTATCAAACTTACATTAGCGCTAACATGTGTAATATATTGCCTACAAATTAGAGGTAACATATATAATATAATCTATGAGCTAACATATTGTCGTTCGTAAAATCCGTAGGATTGCTTAATTTCACACATGCATAATACACAAAATCATATAAACGATAATATACACGGTGGAATTTTGTCACTTTCGTGCGGTATGCATGCTCGACAGCTGCGGATTTCGCCATTTCCCTTCGAAAGCCGACCATGCCGACTGCGAAATCCGTGCCGCCTACACCGCGTGAAATGGTTCCACATAGATACGAAATTCGTATGAAGCCGACGAAATCTGTCGAATGCCGACGAAAGCCGTGCACATCCAACGAAAGGACAGTACGTACCTTATACATGCGGCTTTCGCCTGTGCCGCCGCGAAATCCTTTGCTCGCCGCACGAAAAGAGCCTCTCCGGCGACGGACAACCCAGATCTGGCGCCGCCGCCGCTCTACAACACTAAGGAGTGAGGAGAAAGTGTGCTGCGCGGCGTAGAAACCCTGGGAACTGGGGTTTAGATGGATGGGGATCGATTTGGGCTTGAGTGGGCCAACTGAACAGTGCACAGCACACAGTGAAATTTTTCCTTTTCTTTTTCCCATTGCAAAAAATGATTTTTTAAGGGCCAAAGATATGTGTATTTTCATGTAAAAAAATACCATAATTCTTGGAAAATCGAGATCTATTTTATGTATTTTTTTCAACAAAATTCTCCAAAATTTTTCAAATCTCCCGAAAAATTTCAAACAATGCCGTCAGTTTTTCGTTTCGTTCCTTGCCGGCACGGGCGAAAGCCGCGCCGGCTTTCGCGAAAACGTAAACCCTGATCCTGACATGTGTCTTCCGAGCGTACAACGCGTGTTTCTTTTTGTCGTCTCTCCTGGAAGCATGAGTCGCTCCCGTCGTCTCGTGAGATGACAAGGGCAGGCGTCTCCGGGCCAATCTGGGTCTTTTTCACAAAAAAAAACCAACATAGAGACGACCTCAGCAAACGCATTGTACGTGCCCTTATAAGTATTGAGTTTCTTCTATGCACATATTATAAAAACAGATGTGTTTAAGTTCCTAAAAGACATGTGGTGAACCACGCCTAAAAAATATATGGCATATGTGGTATAAAATCTGAGTGAAATAACATCCATAAATAGACTTACCAACCACCTAACAACAACCAAAATATATAATCAACAAAAAAGCCATAATATTGGTCTAAAAAATGCACACATATGTGACCTGAAGCATTGATATAGTATCCAATCAATTGCTTTACAAAATCCAAACAGTGCCTTAAATTATATAAAATAATTATAAGGACAACTATATATAAAGCTTCATTGTTTGCCACCTTTAAATTGTATTGTACCAACTTCTAAAAAGTTGAGTGATAACAGTAAAAACTGATTTTAAGATATTTGACACTTAAACATGCGCACATCGCCAAAAGCAAATATGTCTGTCCCTAAAGACACATGTCAGGCCATACCTGAGAAATAGGGTCTGCGAATTGTTAACAAGCCTCGGCCCAACTAGGAATCTCTTCGACATCCTTAAAAATAAAAAATGCCACGGTCACTGTAAATCATCATCTCCACCGCTTCGTTTCCAAAAATCCCCTTTTGTGCTCCTGTTCACAAGCATCACCGTTAGAGCTAGTGCTAGGGTTTCCCACGCAACCAGCCACCAAAAAGAGAAAGAAATCCAACCCCTAAACAAATATGCTCCACCTCAACCACATTTTCTCCAAAATCTCGCCTCAAAAAGCCCTAATCCAAAGCTTCCCAAGCTTATTAATGCGGGAGAGAAAGAAATTCTGTTTGACCAATGGGCGACATCCTATGCGAAGGAGTCAACCGTGAAGGAACTGGTGAAGGAGGGAGTACTTCCGATGAAGGAAATCATCGGATGGCGACTGGCATGCGTCAAAGAATTCCCGACGCTCGACACTGGAGAAATCATGGTATTTACCCCTTTCTTCTATAGTGGCTTCAATCTTCCAACTTCCAATTTCTTCCGTGGCCTGCTTGTTTTTTTATGGGATTAGAATATACCATTTAAACCCTAACTTCATCCTCGATGTCGCCATATTTGTTCATCTGTGCGAAGTTTTCCTAGGCATTCGTGCCCATTTTAATCTGTTCCGGTGCATGTTCTATCTAAAAGCCCGCCCACAAAGGAAAATCACTATGTAGTTGGTGGTTTTGGCTTCCAATTGCGTGGTAAACTCGTGCAACACTACTTTGCACTCCCCTTGAAATCATCTAACAAATGCTTTCATTTCAATTGGTTTTACATCTCAAATCGTGTTCCTTGCCTTCCAGCCTTTGTTGGTCTTCCTCCAGTCCACAGCCCCAATTGGAACTCTTTACCCGAAGGGGCTAATCTTGCTGAGGCTAATGCCCTTCTAGTGAAAATAGTAAAGATTAAGGAAGTCGGCTTACTCGGGGAACAAGTCATTCGACATTTTATCAAGTGTCGACTAGCCTCGATCAAAGAGAGATCCAAGCCAACTTTCAAGTATGAGGGCGAAACTGACCCTAACCGAGAAGACCCAGACTCGATCGAATTCAAAACCATGTGCTCTTGGATTTACAAGGTCTTCTCGTCTGGGATAGTGGTCGACTACGGCCACAAGCTCCCAATGGCCCCATACAACTTAATGCAACCACTTCCTCCAGTAAACATTTCTCATCCTCTTTTGTAAATCTTCGGATCTTGAATAGATAATCAATTACACCATTACTGACATCTCGCTTTTGTAGGAAAAATGCATCAATAATTTCAAACCCACCTGCAGTAGCTCGATAGTCCCCTCGAAGGAGCCCAAGACACAAGCAACTGACTGGGAGCCCTCAATTAAATCCCCTCAAAAGGGAAAGAGGCCATTCAATCAACCAGTGTCCACAAGGGCTGAGAAGAGAACAAGGAAACTTTGGACAACGAATCTGATGAAGATGATGATCTAGCTCAAGGTGCAGGTGCAACTCAAAAAACAAGCACTGACATGCCTGTTGACTGTCATTAAGTACCGATTCCGACCGTCACATATCTTGGAAATAAATGGGAGTTAGCATTTCTTACATGTACATTGGTTTATAATTAATAAAGTTCCACATGTCCTTGTAGATTATTTGAGTGCAGGTACTTATACACAGAGATGAGGTGAAAGCACGCTTATGTAGAGAAGAAACACAACTCCGACCAATCGACGATCGTCATATCATCCTCTCATGGATCAAAGGGCCCACAAGAAGGTCTAAACCGACGTATTCAACCGTGGGCCAAGGGTATCCTAGGAGAGGACCCACAGGACAGCCACCACGTGAAAGCTAGAGGAGACTGAGCTCCCCCCTGGTTCGACTGAATCAGGGGTTCGGCCGACCCAGCCAGGGTGCCAATCCCGGTCAACTTCAACGTGGCGCTCCCTGGTGACTCCCTGATGGCACTGGAGATTGGTTTGCATGCTATTCTTGGCGCCAAATCGCCATGGAGACCCTATAAATAGAGGAGGAGGGCTTCACTTCATCACACATTCCACAAGAGAGAGTTCCTACCTTTCGCTCTTAGTCTCTAGGCTAGTAGAGTTAAGTTTAGGTTAGAGCTTATACTCGGTTCCCAAGTGAGTCGGGTAAGGCAATTGTATCCTACTTATCTTGTATAACTTTGCTCTATTCAATATATTTATTTTCTCGTGTAGTTGAGTATGGTTCATATGCTAGTTGGTTAGTTATATGTTCTATCCATAGAATACGATACCCCAAAATACTCCTGGGTGAAATGCTACAATGTATATTCGTGCGCTTGCAGATTTATCTGTGACCATAAGAAATACCAACAATGCCCCAAGCTCCAAGCTCCACACAAACTACGCCTAGACCCAAAAAGGCAGTTCCTAAATTTAGGACATCATCCAGGTAACCAATCAATCCCTGGTTTCGTAGTGTAGTAAAATGCCTTGATGAATGCTTGTTGGAAATGTTGTATGTAAATAACTGTGTCCATGTCATATTTTTGCAGGAAACTGCAAGACATTGATCCCTCTGGTAAATCCAACACCATCAATAAAGACCAGTTGGATGCCACCAAGAAACCCTATGACGATCCAGAGCCCTCGACTGCTAACCAGTCAGGGCTAGACGATTGTAAAATGATTTAGAACAATTAATTTGGCACATTTATTCTCCGATTTAGCACATTATTTTGAAATACTTACTGCTTTCAACTGCTTCCACCTATAGTTGTCGTAACTGTTAGGGTGGGCGTTCGGTTATAACTGAGACTTCGGTCTGGTTAGTTTTGTTTTTTAAAAGTTCGGTTACTTGGAATTGATAACCGAAGTTGCCCTCATATTGTTGAAGACCGACAGCTCGGTTAACTAAAAATTTGGTCTCGGTCTTCAGGTAGATCGTACGGACTGTCGGTGGAGAGAGCAGAGGCAGGCAAGATCGGTGATGGCTCATCGGAGTCGGGCGGAGGCGAGGCATAGTTGGGCCTGGTGTCCGCCACGTGCGGCGGTGACATCACCACCCCGCCTGCTCGCTACGTCCTCCAAGCCCGTCGACCGTCCTGTCAGCATCACACCAGCTGCTTTGCTTCCCGTCGTCGACCTTGCCGTCCTCCGCGCTGGAGCCTCCTGCCAGCTCGCTGCGCTCGACACCGCCTGGCGGGACTACGACTTCTTCTAGCATCTCAACCATGGCGTGGTCCCCGACATGGGCCGCACCATGCTGGATGTCGCACGCCGCTTCTTCTTCGACCTTCCCCTGCCTGACCGTGCGTGCTACATGTCTGTCGACATCCGCACCGCCGTGCGGTACGACACCAGCTTCAACCAGCTCAACGACGGCGTGCTCTCCTGGCGTGACTTCCTCAAGCTGCTCATCCGCGACACGTGCCGCCTCGCCGACATCGTCCCCTCTTGGCCCGACGCCCCCGATGACTTGAGGGCAGCGGCAGCAGCGTGCGCCAGGGCGTGCCAGAGGCTGTTTCGAGAGCTGATGTTTCGGTTAGATCGGTTACATCGGGTACCCGAAAATAATGAGCGAGCTACCCAAAAAAAACTTTGGTCTTCTAGAGTTCCTGACCGAACTACCGACCGATGACCGATAATTCGGGTAGTTCGGGTCGGGTTCAGTCTTCGGTCTTGGTTTTTTCTGCCCACCCCTAGTAACTGTTTGATTTGTGTTATCCCATCCTAAACTTGTTTGAGATTTCGACTTCTTTCAACAATTGTATTCAACCCTAAGCTTATCCCATTTATTTTTAGTTGGAAGTCTAGTGTACCTCAAACCTGTTCTTGCGGCAAATTGGTCAATGACTTCGTCATACCCGGGATTGGATAAATGGGTATTTGGACGATTACCCGCAACTTCTTGATCAACAAAAATCTCACACAACTCTAGTGTTGTAGTCATTCCAATCAGCAGAGTCTATGGACATTTTAACACCCTTCAAAGACACATTTTGAGCCATGGCTGTCATCTACTCACTCGCACCAATATTTTTTAAATGGCAACATATATCATAGGTTGAAAATTTGAGATGCTTCATTCTGACTAGAGTTTACAAGTTGACATTTATATGTACAGAAAAAAAACTACTTCCACACAGCCATAGTGAACCATGCTTGTGCTATTAGTGATACAAAGGGACTTGTATAATAATGATTAGTTTTTTCCAGAGCAAATGTGAAACATACAGCCTGTTGGAAGGAAAGGTGCCATGAAAAAATTTCTATCCGATGTACATCTGATGTAAACTATATCTACAGATCGATAATACAAGTACCCAATCTAAGTTAGTACTAAATTTTGCTGACCAAATCTTTCTAGAAATCTAAGTTGGCAAGTACAGTGAGAGTATGGTTGAAGTATATTAACTAATAATCAATCAATAATAGACACACAGATCGGGAGAAATTTTAACCAACATCTAGGCAATCAATCCCAAAAAATGAACCAGATTTGAGGGAGAAAGTCTAGGGTTTGAGGGAGAGAGTCTAGGGTTTGGGGTTACCTTGCACCAGATCTTCTATGCCGCCGCGTGCTCCAACTACATTGTCGTGCGCCTCCGTCACTATGGGGAGCCGCTCCCACTGCCAAGCGCCGCTCTACCACCACCCTGCGTCCTCAGCCACCAAGCCACCCCAACCATCGTGCGTCGCCCAAACCTCCGCCCGACGCCCTAGCCGCGAAAGAGGAGGCAGCCATCACCACCCCCGTCGTGAGCCACCACTGTCGTCGTGGTGAGCCACCACTGTCATCGCCGCCTCCTCAATCCTCCCTCCCCCTTCTTTCTATCTTCACAGCCTCGCGGAGAGGCGATGCGCGACTCGGCTCGGTGCGGGTGGGGAACGAAGGGGTAGCACAGTGACATTTTGCTTGTAATTTCGTCGAAATATAATGGGTAGCGTAGTAATCTGGTTGGGAGTGGAGCTATGGAGCTGCCTTTTCCCTGCTCCACGGTGCTAGTACAATTTTTTGACATGCTCCACACTGCTCCGCTCCTTTTTTTTATGAATCCGAACCGTTTGGTTGGGCTCTAGCTCTAGATAAGGTGGAGTTGAGAGCTGAAGCTCCACCAAAAAAGACCATAGTATTTGATCTTTTGCTACAGTAAGTGAGTGCACTCCATGATTCACAGTCTACCCATACTCCCTGCTAAGCCAAAACGATTTATTAAAAATAAAAATTAATTTATAGATAAAATGTTTATATATTTGTTTCTAGCGATATAAAAGCTAATGTTATAAAAGAAATTACATTAAAAATATCTTAAAATAAACTTTAAAATTAAATTTAAAATCTAAAATTTTAGTTGTTTTCTCGGTTTATTAGGCCAAACCGAGGGACCCTTCAATCTTTTGGAATCACCGGTACAGTTTTCACGCGGTTTACTTGGACCAACTGCCTACCGACCACGGACTACCTGGCGCTCCCTCCCTCATATTCCACATCGTCAACGTCCACGCCGGCGCACGTTCGTGTCATCTGGAAGTTTTCCTCGTCGTCGAAGCCGGTCGGCCTCTCGTGTAAAAACCGGCCGTTCGGCGTCAAAGTCAGTACTCGCGTCGTGCGTACATGATGCATGCCTCCTCACCTCACTGCGGGATCTCGCTCGCCGGCCGGCTCGATCGATCCCACACCGCACGCCCACCCCGCCCCGGCCCGTCGCGCAAAACGGAGGGAGAGCGACGCGCGAGGACGACGGGGCAGTGCGTGGTGTCCTACCGGAATACCGGATTGACGGGCACTGGGCAGTCGAGGTGAGCGTCGTATCGGGCGATCCGATGGGTCGACGTGACGCGCCAACAACCTTAAACAGCAACTCTGCGTCGCTCCCCCACCACCACATTGCCGTGTCGATCTGCAGTACAGCCGTTGTGAGGGTTGTACGATCAGCCGACGCGTGTGTCTGAGCTCGCAAATTCCTCATCGGCAACGTGCGGAGAAGCGGGACCGGTTACAGGACCGTCGCTCCTTAATTCCCCGACGGTCGTCGACCGATCGATCACTGCAGTACATTTAGAGTGATCAGTCTAGTAGTAAGTACTCGTAGCACCCGCACACACCGTCGGTGGTTCGGTTGGATCTGTCGATGCAGTGCCAGCATTTTGTACTCATACCTTGTTTTTCCAGCCTGCTTGCTAGCAACCCACATGTACTCCGTAATCACCAGGCCAGCAGCGGCCAACTGCCTTGCACTTGAGAAATGAGAATTGAGATGAATTCCCAGTCGCATCGTCACGTCCCTCACACAAATACGGCAAACTAGTACTGTACGGCTTCCTTCTTTCTAAAATGCTATGTTTTCAAACAAATAGTTAGAAATTACACTATTTTAACACGAAGGTATAGTAGAATATATATAACACTGAGAACCTTAAGAGGATTATCAAGTAACATGTAGTTTCTCATAGTCACAGCGTTGCTATATATGTCCATACTCGATAAATAAATCCTTGAACACCATCGGTACGTTAACAACTCCAGCTGCAGGATACAAAGTACTCCCGGTTCCATAAAAAACATATTTTTTTACGTTTTGAACAATAACATGGTTTTCAAAATATATTTTTAGCTATATTTTTTATTATAATATATACAATAAATTAATAAAAAAATTATTTTATTCTATTATTTTATAAGACAAATCTATATATGTTGTTCTAATGAATTTAAACTAAATAACTTAAAGGTTATTGATAGTGAAAGTTATAAAAATTTGTCCTCAATCATGTTCAAAATATCAAGAATTATGAAAACGGAGGAAGTATAATCACAACTAGTTGGTACGCGTAAAGATAAGTGTTGGGAGCTATCTTGTACGCTCTCATGTAGTCGACCTTGTCATGAGGTTATTGCTCCTGCAAACAATCAAAGAAATTCACAAGAATAAGAATAACACAATCCAAATTGCATATGAATGATTAAGCACTCCAAGTTAGGTTTCACGAACAGACTAGCGGCGAAACTGCATAACAATAGAATAATTTAAACAAAACCCGACTCTAACCAACGACAGCTACTGAATATATATGTCGTGATGTCATAAGGTTAACCCTAGGACGCACAACCTTTGGACTTAGCCTATGACATAATTATAAGGCCAAAGACCCAAAATAGACTCGGAAAGGATGAGATATGTGGCCTCTTTCGATGATTCCAAATAGCTTAGGAGAAATTTTGATGTGGGATCAAAGCTATCTGAAAGTAAACTTCATAAGCTTTCCAACAAGTACTCATGGCCCCGAGAATCCTTCTGGATCAACGGCTAAGCCGTTTGAAGTTGATGTTGTTAGGAGGCCCGAATCCGAATCCTAAACGTGCAAAACTTTATGGCTTGCCTTCAATAGCCCAATTGTGACGTGGTAAAATGAGAGTAGACTAAGGGACGATTTTGGTTGGTTCCCAATCAAGTTTATTCATCATCCAAACACTCTGTGCGTCCATTTTCCTTTTTGTCACTATGGGGGGTGTCACCCCGGGGTACCTCACAAAGCGGACTCAAGGATAACTGAAGTCGGACCGGAAGTCCTCTTGACGGGGTCAGAAGCCTGACCTCCTCAAGGGGTCGGACACCCTGACCTCCCCTTAGGTCCGACCTTGGCGTCCCTTCTCGATCTCGTCTTGACAGCCCGACCTCGGAAGTCCTCGGGAAGGAAGGCTTGCTTTGCAAGGCTCACAGAGGAGGCAAGGAGGGGACAACCCGGTAGAAGATGATGTCACCCGACAAGGCTGCACAAATAGTACCTGCGGAGGACGGATCCCAAGGCAGGATAAGGCACAAGATGCCCACGGTGCGCAGGACCTGGAGGGATCTCTATGTATATTTTCAGATGTTGTTTGTACTTACTTTTTAGATTTTTAGTCTTAGCTTTCTTGGCCCCAAGTCTTCTTGTAACTGTCCCCTTGAACTATAAAAGGGAGGGCAGGATGGACAAGGGAGGGGAGAGGATCAATCGATCAATCTCTTAGACTGTTCTTGGCAAGCTTCTTTCAAAGCCCCAAGAACTCTCGCCATTGTAATCCTAGTTCATACTCCACCCCATCAAAGAACACCACACACTAGACGTAGGTCTATTATCCTTCGGGAGGGCTGAACCAGTATAAACCCTCTTGTCTTTTGGCTCGTTTGATACTCGAGTCAACCTTCGGATCCATCGGTGAGACACCCTGACCATTCTCATTCACCTCCTTGGGTAGCCTTCTCGGAGGATTGCCGACCATCCCGTCTATAGTTGGCGCGCCAGGTAGGGACGCTTCTTCGTCGTTTCAAGCGGTCCAATAGCTGTTGTCTTCTCCATCGACTTCACGGCGCCCACGGGGATGACATTCGTCTTCGGGAGCCTGGTCTTCCGCGCCGACGACTTCAACCGCCTTACTTTCTCCCATGAGGCTTTCGGCGCGATGGGTCCGTTTGTGCGTGGGACAAGTTCATGCAAATTCTACTTTCGGACAGCTGAGCACTCTTCACTTAGCTCTTTTTAAAAGCGGCTTCGATATCTTTCCTTTTATTGCTTGTTGCTTTTCATCCCGTTGCCGAGCAAACTATGTATACTTAGTAATTTCCGTGCTATGCTTACGGTCAGCCCTAAGCCACGCGGCCCCGACCCGCAATGATCGGGGTTCCTCGGTAGGAAGTCTATTGAGTACTCCCAAGCTGCTCGAGGGCTCGACGGATTCTCCCGACCACCGGGTAGCATTTTTACACCCGATAACTTCTGCATTACGCTGCTCTGGGCTGCGCGGCCCCGACCCGTTATGGTCGAGGTTCCTCGGAAGGAAGCCTATCGAGTGCGACTGTGTTATTCGGCGGTTGGCGGTCTCACGAGTACCTAGTCGACGCACCCTGGCCTAGTGCAGTGGCTCGGCCTGATTGCCCACCGGCCAGAGACGGGCATGTCCCCTCCCGGGGTCGGCTAGGGTCGGGTTTCGATGCAAGTCAGCTAGGTGTGATGCCAAATTACTTGGGGGGCTCGGTCGCCAGCGACCTTTTTCTTCACCTATTCGAGAGTAAATGACTACAACACGGAGGCTTGATCTGAAACCTGTCATGGCCTGGTTAGAGTTTCCTCCCTGCCACTACGGGCTAAGATCGTGACCCAACGTGCAGTAGTCGGATGCAATGCGAATAGATGAACTTAAAACCTCTTGACAGTTTAATAAGTAGTTCTCTAATTTGGCCAGGAGCACAAACTTTGTAACATAAAAATGTTTGCAGATTCTGTACTTATCTAATTTGGTCTATGTTTACATCACGGTTTTTTATAGGATCAGATCTCCGACTATCTTCTCGACGGTTGGCTTGACCTCAGCATAGATGCCCTCTACGTTGCCTTCCGCCACGCCAACGGGCCAGCCCTTGACGATCTCCTTGATCTTGACCCATGGGTAGAGCTTGCGCAAGATGCCGAGGACGTGGGACACAACAAGCTTTGTCGCATCCCGCACCGGCGCCTGAAGGCGTTGGGGCCCGTCCTGCAGCCGGGCGAGGAATGTCGCCTCTGTCACCTCGGTCGATGGGGGCTCGTTGTCGGCCGTGTCCAAGAGTGCTCGAACCCCTTCCTCAAACCAGGTCGATCGGGCCTCGGTCGCCTCTAGGCGGGCCTTGATGTCCCCGATCTACCGATGAAAAACCAGACGGCCTGAGCAAAAGAAGGTCGGGAGTCGGTCAACACAGGCAGGAAGAAGAAAAAGGTAAAAGTGGATGTCGATACCAACACTTACTCTGGGCAGCATCCCTTGCCGACTCGGCTTTCTCCCGCTTTCCCTCCTCCTCGATCCTTGCTGCCTCCGAGGCCGCTAGCTTCTCCTCCACGGTGGCCCTGGCCGCTTTGGACTCTGCCAGCTTCTCCTCCACCATAGCCATGGCTGCCTCGGCCTCCCTGCGAATGGTGTCTGAGAGCTTGAGAAGCCCCTTGACGCCATCCTGTTGTAGCTGGAGCTTCGAGACCATCAAGTTGGCTTTCCTAGCCACCTCCTTGAGCCTTTCAACGTAAGCTACGGCCTCGCCTGCTTCTGCAGAGCAAAAAGTCAGCTCACGACTCAAGGAGGGAATAAAGGTGACAAGGTAGTAGACTTACGGCGGGAAGCTTCGGCCAGCCTCCCCTCCAACTCCCGCATCCTCCTGGCGGACCGTGACGAGCGGGCAGTGTCCTGCAAATTTCAAAGCGTTAGTGAAGAAGCCAGGGAAGAAAAGAGGAGTCTGATCCTTACCCGGAACAGGTCTCGGATAGGGCGAAGAGCGCGTTCGAGCTCTGACATCAGCTCTGACCACGGGCGCGCTGCTCAAAGCCCGCTGGCCCATGATGGTGACCTAGGTGGCTGGCTCGGCCTCCCTCGCTGGCTCCTCGGTACGAGGCTCCATGTCCTTGGGAATCCTGCTCGAGGTAATTTGTCAGCATACAAAGGCGGAAGAAAATCAAGACAGATCTACTGATCAATCACTTACCTAGCGGAGGCTCGGAACGAGACCCCAACGCGCCTGGCCACCTTCCTCGGACGGACGAATCGCTCTGGCCGTGGCACCTCGCTCAAGCCGGATGATGGGGACATGGAACGTGTTTCGACCTTCCTGACTCCTCCTCGTCGGAGGTAACCACAAGCCTCCGCTTCGCGCCAAGGATCTTGAGGCTCCCCGGTGCCACCCTTTTCGCCTCGGGCTTTTGTTAGGGGAGGTCGGGCTTCTTCCTCTTTCCCTCTGACCTTGGCCGAGCTATGCAGATTCTCGACAACTCGCCTTTGGCCACTTCGGGGAGTAGAGCGAGCGATACATACGCGTCCCGCCCCTGTCAACGTCGGCTCCTGGCAGGTGAGATACCGAGCAAAAAAAAGAAGAAACAAATAGAACAAATGAAGAAAGGAAGCCAAACTTACCTCGGGCCGAGGGTGATGGAGGCTGTAGCTGAGCGGTCCCTCATCGTTGATGTTCGCCGAGCTCTGAAAGAAGCTCGACAACCTTTGGCGCACGCGTTCGAGGGGGACCGTCGCCTCTCGGGTAGGATCCCGACCGCCCATACATGGCCAAACGGGTCGCCCGACATGGCCCGGCCCGGGCACGCCCACGGCACGGCCCGTTAGGCACGGCTCCTATAGCGGGCCGTGCTGTGCCGACCCATGTGCCGAGTCCCTGGCCCAAGCACGACCCACGGGGTGGCCGAGCCGTGCCGTGCCAGCACGGTCCCGTGAAAGGCCCATGGGCCGAGGTCACCCTGGTGACTGTTTTCACTGTTTTGTACACTGTTTGGGCCCGTTAAAGGCCCATGGGCTGCATTAACACTGCTACAGCGCTGCTACAGTAACCTGCTGCAGTGCCTGCTACAGTAAACGGATCGTGCCACGGCGGCCCATGGGCTCGACTAGCAGCCCAAGCACGACACGACCAATCATGCCGTGCTGGCCCGGCCCGTTTCCCCTTCGTGTCGTGCCATCTACAAGGTTCGCGTGTCCGTGCCGACCCACTTCGGCCCGACCCATCTGGCCATCTATACGGCCGCCCGAGTATTCATACCCCGGCTTCACCCTCTCCTTGCAGGGTTGGACACTTCGGAGGACGAAGTTGAGCGCCACTCGGGTGCCGGTCAGGCCTTGCTCCCTCAGCTGGTCCACCATGGCGACGAGCTCATCGACTTGGTCCTGGTCGCCGAGGCAGCAGGTGGCCATCCTGGTGGCGTCGGGGTCGGCTCCTGGTAGATCTCGGGGGAGATCGTTGGCTCGTGGTTCCTGATGTAGAACCACTTGACGTGCCAGACCTTGTTCGATGTCGTCAGGTCAACGGGGATGTAGCGCTATGACATCCTTTCCTAGAATTGAATTTCAGCCCCGCCAACCGCGTTGTCGCCCGTGCGTCGGAGACAGAAGTAGTGGCGGAAGAGGTTGAAGTGCGGGTCTATCCCAAGATAGGCCTCGCAAAGATGAATGAAGATAGAAATTTGGAGAATAGAATTTGGATTGAGGTTGCAGAGAGCAATGTCATAATAATGGAGCAGGCCCCAAACAAAGGGGTGGTCTGGCACTTCGAACAGATGAAGGAGGAAAGGAGTAAAAATGACCAACTCACCAGAGTCGGGGGTTGGGAACTGCTCTCCCCGCGCCGGACACCACATCGCGAGCTCCTGAGGGGAAAGGACGCCGGCTTGCTGCAAGTCTACCATCATCTTTTTCCCGCGCGCGAGAGGGAACAAAGGCCGAGCTGCGCTCGGTCTCGTCTCTGCCCGCCGTCAAGGACTTCGCTGCCTTCTCCGATGACTTCTTTGGCACCATGGGTTTCAACCAGAAAAGTGCCGACCCTTACGGTAGCAGACGACGCACCGGCAGTAGGGATGGGGGCCTAGAGAGTTGAAGTAGCGTGGAGCCAGGAAAGAGGCGCGAGAGTTTGGATGCGAAAGTTTTTGGGGATTTTTTCGACGGAGTGAAGGCGTGAGGAAGGAGGGCGAAATGGTAGAGATTTAAAGGGAACAATGATGGGCTTGGCAGCGTCGTCTTCGAAAAGCGTGTGGTGTAGTTATTGGTGCGCACGGAGCGTCCGAGGCGCCTCGGCCTATCCATCTCCCTAGCGGCCACGTCATCCCGTTGGTGGATCAGGGTCATCGGTTACCTAGAGCCTCTAACAACAACTGCTTGGTCCCCGTCGCGTGCTCCAGCGAAACCATTGTGGAGCTCACCACCCAACTTGAGCGACGAATCTCAATCGTCGGATCTACGAGCCGTTGGGGAAAAGTGGGGAACCTAAAGCTTAGTCAGCCGTTGCGCACTCTAGGTCTTGACGATCGTAATAAGACGTCATTGGCTCTATGATTCAAGACTGATAGGGGCCCACGTGCGTGACGCCTACCCCAAGGTCAGGTAATCGTTCGACAATTTCCCTTTTGAGATCTTCCTTCAACCTCGCCGACTGCCATTAGCCTCCGGGCTATGGCTTCGCCGACTCAGTCATTAGCCTACGGGCTATGACTAAATCGACTTCGGGACTACCACAGGCTTTCGGGCAGTAGTTCTGATGGCTCGACAACCACCATCATCCTTCGAGCAGTGGGCTTGTCGAGCTCGCTGATCGCCATCAGCCTTCGGGCAATGGCTTCGCCGACTCAGTCGTTAGCCTCCTGGCTGTGACTAAGTCAACTTCAGGACTATCGCGAGCCTCCGGGCAGTAGTCCCGACAACCTTGGCAACCACCAATGGCCTTCGGGCAGTGGACTTGCCGAGCTCGCTGACCGCCATCAGCCTCCGGGCTATCGCTTCACCGACTCAGCCATTAGCCTCCGGGTGTTGACGACCAAATTTGGTAAGCGAATTATCAGGTTTGGGTATAAAGCTGAAGCCGATTTGGAAAGAATCGAGTTCTTTTGAAGACAGTGCGTGCCAAGTGTAGACCGAATCAGCTGAGGGTTTTGTCGGCTGAGACCGAATCGGATAAGGACATCTAACATAGCCGACTCCGATTGGGATAACAGATATGGCCGATCTCGGAAGGAAGATATGAACATCGTCATTGGATTCGGTTTCTAAGTGCTTCAGAGATATTGTCATCTACGGATAAAGTCCTGAAAAGACAATTGTATCTTTTAATTTAGGATATTTTGTATAGATCTCTTATTGATAATGTCAGTTTGTTTTAGGAATATCTATAATTCAATATGTAATAAGGATAGGAATCGTGTCCATTACGGACTTATCGTCTATCTAGGTAGAAATATGACCCGAGACCATGTAAACATCAATCAATACACAATCAATACAATCTCGGCGCATCGTCACCTTTTTTCTTTAATAAGTTTCGATGAGTTCTTGCTTCTAGTTGGGCTGCATCGTTTGATCTCTAGCGAAAAGGTAATTCTTGTCACAGCGGTTTGCGTTGTCAGGGTTAGTGCTTCCATCGTCATGATACTCTGATTCTGTCTTCGTAATCTGCATAATTATCATATATGCTATATATTTTAGATCGATATTGTGGTCTGAACCCTAATTGGCTAGCATTATTTGCTAGATGATAGCCGGTGAGTTTAGATTTCAATGTTGATCTGGATTATATAGTATATCTACCATCTTGAAAGATGTTCGTAGACTCATATAGATTCTATGCTTCTTTTGGTACTTAATGCTGCATCGGTTAGGTTCGATCTATTAAGTCACCTTTAGAATCATAATAGATCTATCTTGCTTTATGATCATCACTAGAGATAGTATCGGAGTTTTAGCCGATCTTATCTGTTTTAACTGTCTTATGTTTTATATTTACTTGATATGTTGAAGCTGCCCTTTAATTAAGATCTCTTTATAATTAAATATATTAAGATTGTAATCGATTTGTTAAGTTATCTTGGCATATGATCTAAGTGATTTATACTGTCTCGGTATACTACCGATCTATCCTAGTCACTTGGTTTAAATATGCTTTAAGGCTTGGATTGTATTCTGTTAACATCTGCAGCCGATCAGACAAGTCTAATGGTTGCCAATTCAGTATGCATTGCATCGGCTTAACCCTAGATTATACGTCATCGGCCACCAACCGATCGACTATCGTTTGCAAGCTAATTCTTTTTATTATTTCTTGTTGATTGCAGGATCAAATCAACTGGCATACCTATGAACCTTGAAGCAATAATTTGGACCTGCACTAGAGTTAAGCAGATCTCTCAGGCCAGTGCGTGGGAAATTTTCTCATCAACACCGGGCTATGACTAAGTCGACTTCGGGACTACTGTGAGCCTCTGGGCAGTAGTCCCGACAACCTCGGCAACCACCAACGACCTTCGGGCAGCGGACTTGCCGAGCTCGCTGACCGCCATCAGCCTCCGGGCTATGGCTTCGCCGACTCAGTCGTTAGCCTCCGGGCTATGACTAAGTCGACTTCGGGACTACTGCGAGCCTCTGGATAGGAGTCCTGACAACCTCGGCAACCACCAACGGCCTTTGGGCAGTGGAATTGCCGAGTTCGCTGACCGCCATCAGCCTCCGGGCTATGGCTTGGCTATGACTAAGTCGACTTTGGGACCACCGCAAGCCTCCGTGCAGTAGTCCCGACAACCTCGGCAACCACCAACGGCCTTCGGGCAATGGACTTGCCGAGCTCGCTGACCGCCATCAGCCTCTGGGCTATGACTTCGCCGACTCAGTCGTTAGCCTTCGGGTTATGACTAAGTCGACTTCGGAACTACCACAGGCCTCCGGGCAGTAGTGCCGACGAGCTCCGCAACCACCATCAGCCTCCGGGCAGTGGGTTTGCCGAGCTTTCCATCCGCCTTCAGCTTTCAGGCTATGGCCTCGCCGAAGTAGCCACCTGCCTCCGAGCTATGACGGACCGATTTTGCCGACTACCATCAGTCTTCGGACGGAGATTTAGTCCGAAGACGAATGAAGAAAAATAGTACATCTAGCTAGACCCTAGGCCCGAATGTCCCATCCGACCCCAGGCTCGGGGGCTACACCTAGTAGGTGCACCTAGGCGGTGTACCTGCTGAAACATGGTTAAGAGGCTTCAGGAATTTGTCGGAGTCTGCGATCAGGAATAAACTTGGACCCTAAGAATGGATGTCTCATTAATTCTTAGACTCGGGGGCTGCACCTGCCTAAGCTCAACTGAAACGCTTTAGGAACCTGCTGAAGACGGCGACCACAAAAAACTTGGACCCTAAGAATGGATGTCTCATTCACCCATAGGCTCGGAGGCTGCTATGGGGGTGTCACCCCAGGTACCTCACAGAGCAGACTCAAGGATAACTAAAGTCGGACCGGAAGTCCTCGGGACGGGGTCGGAAGCCCGACCTCCTCGAGGGGTCGGACACCCTGACCTCTCCCCAGGTCCGACCTTGGCGTCCCTTCTCGATCTCGTCTTGACAGCCCGACGTCGAAAGTCCTCGGGAAGGAAGGCTTGCTTTGCAAGGCTCACAGAGGACGCAAGGAGGGGATAACCCGATAGAAGATGATGTCACCCGACAAGGCTACATAGATAGTACCTACGGAGGACGAATCCCAAGGCAAGATAAGACATAAGATGCCCACGACGCGCAAGACCCAGAGGAATCTCTATGTACCTTTTCAGATGTTGTTTGTATTTACTTTTTAGATTTTTAGTCTTAGCTTTCTTAGCCTCCAAGTCCTCTTATAACTGCCCTCCTTGAACTATAAAAGGGAGGACATGATAGACAGGGGAGGGGAGAGGATCAATCGATCAATCTCTTATACTGTTCTTGGCAAGCTTTTTTCAAAGTCCCAAGAACTCTCGTCATTGTAATCCCAATTCATGCTCCACCCCATCAAAGGACACCAAACACTGAACGTAGGCATATTATCCTTCGAGAGGGCTGAACCAGTATAAACCCTCTTGATTTTTGGCTCGTTGGATACCTTAGTCGACCATCGGATCCATCGGTTAGACGCCGTGACCATTCTCATTTACCTCCTTGAGTAGCCTCCTCGAAGGATTGCCGACCACCCCGTCGACAGTCATCCATGCAAGTGTTTATGTAAACGAGAAGACATAGAATTTATGGTACAATAAGATTTGTTTAAATATATAATAAGTAAATATAATATAAACATATGTACTTTTACTAAAGTGTAACTTAGATATGTATATTTTCGAGTCAATGATGTTTTTATCAAGACGATGACCAGAAGCAGGTGACTAAAAGTTTAATAAAATCTAGCATCATACTATTATTGATATACTTCTATCACTGACCGTGCACAAACGCTTCACCGAGACAAGACGTTTCATTCGCACGCGCGATACTATGTTGTATGTCATGCTTGATACTCCCATTACATGACACAAATGAGTGAATGACACAAGAGGGGTAACTACGTGAGAGTTTTTATTGCACTCGAGTGCAATATCACCTAAGCTGAAAACCACACGATGTGCTTTTACGATTGGTGTGTACATCCCAAGCCCTACGAGTATTTATGTTGTATTTCCGTCAAGTGGCATTTTCAGCGTTCGCTGCAAAATACAACAGGTTGGGCCCACCACGTGCGGGCTGCTCGCTGGCATGGGAGAGAAACAACTCATCTTCCTCAGCCTGTCCATCTTCCTCGTCCCGCTGCAAGGGTGTGCACCGCCGCACCGGGCAGTCGTTGGCCCAGCCTCCGCCGTGAGGCGGGCAATCTTCGCTACCGGGAAAGGTTAGTGTCATTACATACATTGCTGTAAAACGTAGGGAAAACAAACTTGGCAACAAGTACGAGTAATGTAGATCTGGTAATGTTCAAGACATTACCCATCGACCATTTGAGATTTTTTCCCTTTAATATTTGGCAGTAAATGAGTGAACGGATTCTCGTGGAAGCAAGATGTTTTTTTGATTGGAGTCTGCACGCCCTAGATTTGTCCGTGACAAGAACACAGTAACTTCTAAAGCTCAGGATGGTGATTTCTAGCAAACGATGAGGATTAAGTGACTTCGAGAACTACCCAATCAAACAAAAAACCACAAGAAGCTCAGTTAAGATTACCCCATGGAAGAAGAAACCTAAGGTCAATATGTTTTGAATTAAGATTAAATATGGACACACAAAATGAAAAAACTATTAACACATGATTAATTGAATTTTAATTATTTTAAACTTAAAAAAATTGATTCATATGGTATTTTAAAGTAATTCTATATAAAAAGTTTTATATAGAAAATTTTAGTATGAAATACGTTGTTTAACAGCCTCGAGATAAAATTTATATCTTAATATTTTTAAGATTTTTAAGATTTGGGTTTAGATATTCATTCTAAAGAACTAAAAGATGCAAGATTTTCTTCTTTCCTTCCATGAACTTTTTATAATCTAATGAGGTTTTACACTTTTATCTTCCCTGTCTATCAATGTCATGCCCAGACTCGCATGGACATTCATGTTCTGCAAATCAGCAAATGTATGGAGCCCTTCTCTCCAGTTTTTCATGCTCATGGTGGAAGCTCTTGCCACTTAGTTTAACTGTCACTAGTGGAAAAAAGGTTTTTAGTCTCCGTTCGTAACCTAATTTTGTCCTGGTTTTTGAACTGGAACTATAAAACCAGGACAAAAAATCACTTTTTGTCCCAGATGAAATAACCAGGACTAAAGATGAATCTTTAGTCCGGTTGGTGTTACAACCGGACTAAAGTTACAGATCCCAAGCAAGCCATATTTTTTTGTTTTTTGTTTTCTTTATTTTTTTCATTCACTTGCTTAGTTACCATCCCCAAATATCACACATCAAAATCATCCCCAAATACCACAAATCAAATGACAGATCACAATCACAAATCATAGATCAAAATCACAGATCCATCAATACAGCATCACAAATCATCAAATACATACATCAAAAAATACATCAAATACAAAAAAATACATCCAAATCCAGACCCCGTGGGTGTCGTCCACTGCCGCCGCCTGCGGCCTCCACCCATGGCCGCCACGCACCCCGTCCCGCCGCCTCCGGCCGCGCGCCGCCCGCCGCAGCCCACGGCCGCGCGTGCCCGTCCGCGCCTCCGGCCGCGCGCCTCGCCGCCGCCGCTGCGACCGCGCCTATGGCCGTTGCCGCCCACGGAGATATGAAGGTGAGAGAGGAGAGAGCTCCGATCTAAGGTGAGAGGAAGAGATGAGAGAAAGAGCTCGGGGAGAGGAGTCGAGGAGAGTTGATGAGAGAGGGAATACTCGGTTTTTATGGGAGACAGATGATTTGTAGCACGCGTGACGAAGAAATAAAGCCGCCTATTTTTTGTCCCGGTTGATATAAGAAACCGAGACAAATGTAGATCTTTAGTCCGTTGATAACACCATGAGACTAAAATAATTGAGATCCGAACACGGCTGCGGATATTTTTGAACCGGGACTAAAAATAAATTTTTGTCTTGGTTGGTAACACCCATCGAAATTAAAGATTTAACCGGAACTAAAAAAAATTTTTAGTCTCAGATACAATTACAACTTAAACTATTATGAATTTTGATGCATCAACCAACCAAAGATCGTTTCTTTGGCTACTTACAGTGCTAAATGTGATTTTGCAGGTCAATAAGCACTAAACAGGTTGGTGATTGTATATACAGCTAAACGAGACAAAAATCGAATAACAATTTTAATTGCGAAGGAACCATCCTTCTTGAATTGCAGTCAGCTTGCCCCATGGCACGGTTTTGTTGTTCTGGATTGTAGTCCCCGGGTGCAAAAAAACCGCGTCCGGTAGTACGTGGTTAGGCAGGCGGTCACTCATCACACATGCCTAACAGAGCCTGCAGCACAACCATCATGCGTACGTTCTGTCGCGACAAACGCTAACTAGAGGCCAGGCGACGTACCAATGGGCCATATCGCGTGTCTGTGCACAAATGTCGGGCATGACGTGCTGACGTAGTGACGTATATAAGCAGTGGGAACCTAAGTTTTGACTAGTACTACTCCAATTAGTTTACTTCATAACACAAAGAATAAAATGAAATGAATTTAGTAGTACTACTAGTAGAAAAAAAGTAACTCATCGGATAACTTTTATTCCCCTGTTCTTTATACTATCAATTTGTGCTTGGTTGGAATATTTTACTCTTCCTATTCACTCGCACGTGCAGAATGCATCCACCACGTCATGACATGTACTCCTATGGTGCTTGCTACTAGTAGGCTGCTAGCTAGACCCTAGGGTAATGTTGTCATCAATGCCCACACGTGCATAACATGTAACCATGAGAAAATAAGAAAGGTAAAAGGCAAGAGATATACGGAGTATCTTTTCATCCTATAATATCTATTTTATTATGAGACGAAATGAATAGAAATTATAACCAAATATAAAGCAGTCGTCAAAAAAAGGTTATAGGGCTACTGAAACTATGGTTAATTAATTAATCACCTTATGTATGTCCATAAATCGCTATTAACTATAAGAGGCATCGATCATTGCAGCAAACCGCGGGCTGGGTGTGGAGCATACATAATCGCTGCTTTGTTTCGCTTGTTTGGGCAGCAAGCTACGAGCAGTACATGACTACATATATATAGTACTATGAGAACTATATTTGGGCTCATACTACTTATCATCATGTGTCTAATTAAAGCTGTGTCAGTTATAGCAATTACCCGGTGTCATTTTCCACAAATGTTTTTCATTTTTATTTGTCCGGGGCCTTGGACGTACTCCAGAAATAATTGTAGCATGACCTGAGTGTGGCTGTTCCATTATTGGTCTAGCAACGTGCAACTTGTGGCATTAGAAGAGGATGGTGTACTGGTGAGAAATGGAAAGATGCTCTGCAAGTTGCAAAAGTTCGGTTCCTCGCGGCTCCTGTCTTCGTCTGTACTAGGGATATGTGTTCCCAATTGTGCAACCCTTTCTTGGTGAGAACATATATATGTCTAACAACCGTTCTTAGAACTAATAGCTACAAAATTCAGAAAAATGAACTGGTAGTCAGAAACTAGAAATACAACTTTTTTTCCCAGACTGCTACCCCAAATCTACAGGGCCATAGTGAGCTATCGAGTTGGATGATACTTTCAACCTACTATAAAACCAACCGTTTCTTCCTTTACCACTGTAGGACAGTCCTTATCAATACCATAAGCTCACATCATAGTTACCAAATTCCCTATAATTCGTACGCAAATAATTGATGGTTAGTTGGTTGTTTCCTTTGAGCATCTTTCTTGGTCAGGGAGGTGACATTCAAATCAGAAACAAAGTCTAGTGCTGCAAACTATGGAGTAGACTATTACCAACTAAAGTTAGTACATCCTTTGTCCCGGCATCAGGACGGCAGAAGATGTGAACCCGTGAGATTAGTTAAAAATCAGCTTCGAGAAACAAAGATGAAGAAGGCCTCAGATCACCTGCCCAAAACATACCAGGATTGCAACTTCCAGGCAAAAAGACGCAACTGTCAAGTGCAAGGGCATGACTAAAAACACTAACATCTAGTGGCGGAGAACTAATTCTTCATAAAGATGAGTTAGTCCGATGACAGTGCCTCATGATCCAAACAAAAGAGGCTTGAAGCTGGAACCCATGTCTGATTTTTTAAAGTAGCAAACGTAAGTCAGTGTACAAGTGAAGGGCGATGGCATGGCAAACCGGCAGTCAACATCACCAACTCCAATTCATGTTAGACGAGCATACGAAGAAACGTATCCAACCATCTACCCTACACAGCATCATGCGACTTGACTAAGGGATAAGTTTTACAAAAAGTTTATAGGAACCCTAGTAGCTCCAGCCCCTCCCATAGCGGACTTAGAGCCATGTACTGGCCCTAAAGGGCCAGAACAAAGAGGCCTTCTTGATTTGGTACAGGCCAAAGGGGCTTCTGAAACATGCTTTCAGTCCGATGATTCTCCAAGCTTTTTAATGGCATCCTCTATTGCAGGCACAGAATCACGAAATGCTTCCCACTGCTCAACTGTCAAACTTATCCCTGCAATTAAGCAGCGTGGAAAATAAGAAATGAAGGCCATGAAATCAAACATATCAACATATGCAAAGGTACAGTTATGTCATGATATTGCAAAACAGAACAGTGCATTGCATTGGCACCACTACACAAAGAATGCCAGTGAAGAGGATGCAATAGGTGCAAAGCAAACTGAAAAGGTATTTTAAAAAAGGAATATGAATTTTGTACACTTGAATGACACAAATATTAAAATTGAAAAATGACGAGCCTTTTCAACTTCGGTGGTAAAAAAACGAACATGGTATAGAGGTTGATCCTAGGAAGCAAGGTGTCTCATGTGAAACAATTGTCAGATGTTAGCCTTCAATAACTACACAATACAAGAGTTTGTGACAAAAGTGCAATCTGAGGAGTGATGTCTCAAACATTATAAATCAACACACTATTAAGATCCTCGTACTTCACGCTGCATGTCGGAACTTGGAGACAACCGCCATGCAAATTTTCGCTAACTTTGGATGGAGATTTAACAATAGGATTGCTCTTTGAATTAGTTGTTTCTCTTCTTTGATGGTGGCGTTTTTTATTTTGTCGTCTCTTTATCCTTTGTTAGAAATTGTTATACTTAGTTTTCAGCCAAGAACTATGTAATAAGTGGCTGTAGCTTCTGTTGAAGCAAAGGCCGGATATTATCCATTATCTAAAAAAAGTTAGGATCCTCTGTACAGGCTATGGAGTAATTGTGACTCATTTCTTTTATCTTTCGCTATGCCTAAGATTGTAGTAGTAGTATAACTTCATAAGGTTGGGAGATACTTTCGAGGATCAGCTAGACATGTAAGGCTTAAATGTCCATCCCATAAAACTAAATTTGGACAACAATATAAATAGAGCTGGGCAGCTGTTGCATAAGATTTAATCACATTGCACCTATTCAAATATCCCATAAACTAGTTAGAAGACATCATATTTAACTTTTTCAGCAGGACTCAACAAATAATAAGAAAACAAACTGCACAACAACTTCCACTACACTAAAGACTTAGGTGGTGCAAAAAACAAACCGCACAACAACTTCCAAACTACACTAAAGACTTAGGTGGTGCAAACCCAAGGTAAGATAGATATCCTAGTACTACCAATATGAATCATCTCAGAGTAAAGACAAGAAGCCAAATTGGTAACGACAACTTGTAAGCCATAATAGGGACTATACAATAAATATATGCACTGCACAATTAGCAGATGAAGAACCCTAACCATGATCAAGCAGTGATAAATGGGCAATAGCACAGATCTACAAAAATAGTTTCATTGACACAATCAAAGCATGATGGTTAATGGCAACAGATAAGTGACAGGTCAGCCTCACTCAAGAATGATATTATCAAGTACCATAAAAATTACTAGGGAAATTTGCACAAAGTTAGTATTGTTATTAGGACTCATAAGCTGGAGAATATTTTCATACGCAATTCACAATCCCCTATATTCTTATCATCACCCCTTTGTCTTTGAGCAACTCAGTCCTTGTAAGGACCCTGGAATATAAGCAATAACTCATCCATGCGCAAAACAAAACCTAGGTATGCTCTGTGACACTTGCAAGTGTGATCATACAGACCCAGAAAGAAGAGGTAGATAAGCACGAAAACACATCAAAATATTAAACATATCGGGCTATCAGAGAATTTACAGTTATGATGCAATTCGATTATGTGGATGTCAGAATTGATGTAATATTTGCTGTGAGGTTTAAACAAAATCTAACCCAACCGACTTGCAGCAATCCCCCCATAATAAAACTGGTAAGTTCGAGAAATATGTAGACATAATAAGGTGCATTTTAACCGAGCAGTTCTAAGACAAGTCCTCCATTATAGCAGAAATCCAATGTTTCAGCTTAACAAATCAAGAAGATGTGCATCACCTTTGGCGGGCAGCTCCTTGCCGTCCTTGAAGTAGTACTCTCGGATGGACAGAAGCGTCTTGCCCTTGAACTCCTGAAGAGTCACCCTCCTCCTGGCCGAAAGCTGCAAAAGCAAACCTCATCACACCGATTCCCACCGCGAAATCTAGCGAAACAAAGGAGTATCAGCGATTTCACGCAAGGGGAAGAACTCACGCGGCAGAGGATGAGGTCTCCCTCGTCATCGTACTCCCTCTTCGGTCCACCTCCCCGCTCCTCCTCCTCTTCTTCCTCTTCCTCCTCCTCGGCCTGTTCGTCCTTCCCCTCCTCGCCGGCGCCACCCTCCTGCTGCTTCTGCTTCTCGTCCTCCTGGGAGAGGGACTCAAGGTACCCCTCGACGACGCGGCGGACGAAGCGCTTGCGGTCGGGGATGGAGAGGTCGATGCCAAGGCGGTCGGCGGCGGCGTTGCGGACCTTGAACTCCGTGAGGGACTCCATGTCGGAGCCCCGGAGGATCTCCAGAACCGTGGACTCCACCTTCTTCTGCGTCTCCTCGTCCATGCCGGCCGCCACTGGGCGCTGGCGGAAGGCGGCGATGCCTCGGCTTCCCTCGCCGGCTTTCTCCCCACTCTGTCGAACTCCGAACCGCCGTACAGCGCCGCCTGCGTCGATGAGGGGAAGAGAACGAGACTCCTGGGCTATCCGGCCCGAGATATTCAGCGCTAAGGGTATGAGTACTCTGCGTCTGGGCCAATGGGAATTGGGCCTTCATATGCTCGTGCTGGGCTCCTTTGTTTCATACTCCAGTTTAGTGTTTGCGCGGCAACTACTGAAGTTGGGGCGCTGTGCAGATGGAGACGGGAGAGAGGGGCGTAGGCGTGACGCGAGAGCTCCGAGCAACGACGGATGGGAGGGACGCAGGCACGACGCGGAGCACGGCGCGGATGGGGGACGAGAGGAAGGAGCGCAGGAGGCTTTTTTTCATCCAAGCACTTCTTTTCTTTTCAGCATCGGGACAACGGGTTAATTTTATAAACACTCAAGGGGTTTTGTGTAAAATAGTCAGGCGGACTACTGGTTAATTTTATAAACACTCAAGGGGTTTTCTGCAAAATAGCCAGGCAGACTGCAGGTTGATTTTATAAACACTCAAGGGGTTTTCTACAAAATAGTCAGGCAGACTGAAGGTTAATTTTATAAACACTCAGGGGTTTTTTTGTAAAATAGCCAAACAAACAAAATTTTGGGTAGAAATACTACTTACCTCAAATCAAGAGCACATGCAAGATTTTATTATTGTGCTTTTAACGATGTTTAAAAAACGTATCCATATAATTCAAATTCCTTAAGGAATTTACTTCCACAACAATTACCAAACCACCAAAGCAGTAATTGTAGGCAGGGCTTCACTAGAGTGGCTTGGGCCGGTCTGCTTGTTCATGGGCTCCAGTGGAAGAACGGCCTGACTGGCTCCACCGTTGCGGGAAGGACGAGAATCCCGTAAATCTAGGCCGTCGATCCGCACTGACAAGTCACAACCCTAGGTCCAAGTCCCCTCAACTCATATTTTATCCTTAGCCACAAACATACAAATATTTTGGATGGATTAAGAACCGATATTAAAAATGCTTTAGTATCAGTTTTAAAAGCTCAAGTTCCTAAAAACATCTTTAGTCCTGGTTGATGTTACCAACCGATACTAAAAATATATCTTTAATACCGGTTGATAGCATCAATCGAGACTAATCTTGGTGGATCTTTAATCCCGGTTGATATTACCAAGCGATACTAAAAATACATTTTAGAATCGGTTGGTAACACCAACTCGTACTAAAGATGTCTCCAGAGTTAGTTCAAAAGAAAGCATCCCCACATTTTTTTGACTTAGTTTGTTTTTCAACAAGTACTAAAGATCTTTTTAGTCTCGATTTACTGGTCTCGGTTGCTATAACTGGTCGAGATCTTTAGTCTTCGGTTGTAGCAACCGGTCAAGATATTTAGTCTCAATTTAAAGATCGTTTCTCTACTAGTGCCTACGTGGTTAGCCTCCTCATTGTGCCGCCTCCACCGGCCACCGCCTGACCGCCTCTCCCCTACCGGTCTCTGCCGCCTCCCTAAGCTATCTTACTCATATCCATGTTTCTTCTTCTTCTTCTTCTTCTTCGAGAGAGAGAGAGAGAGAGGATCAAAAACCTCGTAAACATGGTGCAACTTGAGGAGCTAATCTCTTGCCTCCCGCCGCCGCCGATGACCACCATCACACACCGCAAGATGCTGGCCCGCAGGAAAACCATGGAGATGGTTGTTGTCTTTGACCCCGCCCCCGACACCATCACCGACCTCAATGATGTCGGTGCCACATGCTCGTCCCCAGTCACTGCAAATATCCGTGATACCCCAGTGATGAGGGACGTTCTTAGCCATCTCCCCAGTAAAGGTGGTGGGGAGTTAGGTCCCTTATTCGCCAGTTGGCTCTCCACCGTTATGGAAATTGATGACGAACAACTGCTCCCCGAGAATGGCGAGCAAGTGGATCTCATTGAGAGGGTTGGGTCAGTCCTTTCCACACAAGAAGGGCCTTTCCCTACGATGAGGCTCACCAACTTATGCTTTCAGCCGTTTAGGGTGCAGGCATTACATTGTCTACATAATTCTTGAAGCTTTGGTCGTTTTGCATCAATTTGCTTGTTAAATATGAGTCGTTGCTTAAAATCTCATGAGCTTATTCTTCTTTTCTCTTCTGTATAGACGATGATGAGTCTGCATTTATTATTCTGATGTCTTGGTTTCATCTCTTTAACTCCAAGAAGGTGACCAAGTTCATCTTTCTCAATAGAGCTTAGCCAACGGCTAAACCTTTATTTGTGCCAGAAAACATTCTCAAGTGTTGGAGGCTCGACACCCTGTATTTATGTCAAATCAAGTTCAAGGATCCCTCTGGGACCATTGATTTCCATTTGGCAAATCTCAAGGAATTGGGGATTGTCAATCGTGAGTTCCACCATGATACACTAATGAAGATGGTTGCACAGTGCCCACAGCTCGAAAGGCTCTCTCTGGCTATTCTCGAGTTTTCTACCAAGATTCACTTTGAGTCTGATAGCCTCAAGAGGATGGTTCTCTGGAATTATGTTAGTGATATGCCCTAGAGGCAACATGGAGATGTTGGATATCACGTCAATGTTTATGTATAAATGAATAAAGTGTTATTCAGTTCCATAAAATAGACATCTTGTATTGATCAATAAGTACGTGACTTATTTATGAGACTCTTTATGTATGAATCTATTTCTAAACGATCCCTGATCATATGTCATATTGTTGGAACAAATATGATTCTAAGATTGGCATGTTTATTGATTGATGATCATGTCTCATAGATCATGGGTATGGAGATACCAAATCAATAAACATGGACATATGTGTTGGAGAACACATTGTTGGATAGACCCACCATGAGACACTACAGGAATTAATGTGCCATTAGTTGGTCTCAGGTAGGGTTGGTACAAAGTCCTTAGACCTGAGATCACCATAGATTCCAACATGTGTAGTAGCCTACTTTGGGACTACCAAACGCTATTCGTAATCGGGTAGTTATAAAGGTAGTTTTCGGGTTTGCTATGAAACATGGAGTGGGATGTGAGTGATCAAGATGGAATTTGCCTCTCCTTTGGAGAGATATCTCTGGGCCCCTCGAGGTAATGGATTATGGAAATGCATGGCCATGCTAAGTTGATTGAGGAGTCAATCAACGGACGGATAATCCAATACGGTTCGAGTGAATGGTTAAGCTATTGAAGGGATGGCACACATCTTGCCTATAGCTTAACCGGTATCGTGAGGCAAAGGGATTTGTGTACACATTACAGGTTCGAGCCGATATTATTCTTGTATACTATGGTGTCAATATGTGCTTGCTAGGCGCCGCGTTGACAGTGTCGGTGAGTTAGACTCGAGCCGACGATCGGCTAAGTTAGACTATAGCCGAAACCGAGTATACCGAACCTACGGGTCGCACGCTTAAGGGGATAAGAACAGGCATTCGAGTTGGACTCGGATACGGCTCGATCGGATAGGGGTCCGATCGGATAGAGTCCTATAGGCTTACGACGTATGGGCGGCCAACTCTATGAGATACGGATGAGATCCGGTTCAAAAATAGAGTCCCGATCGGCCACTAGTCCTAGTCGGCCAACTCTATATAAAGGAGGGAGGGGTGGAGAGGCGTGACACGTCAATTGCATCGCGTGCAACGAAGTCGCCGAGATCAATCTCCACGGAAACCCTCCCCACTTTCGAGCCAAACCCTAGCCTTGCATCGCGTGCTAGCACACGGGTGTTCGGCGTTCGTCCCCGGACGTGTGGATACCGTAGAGGTGCTGCTACGTTGCGCGCCGTTGATCGGCTTGGATCGGCCGCAATCGGAGCGATCGGCGTGGTGGAATCGGCTGCGGTCGGGCGCATCGGAGCGAGGCGTGAGAACACGGCAGGACGACTCGAATCGGCGATTGACGAATCGGCTCTCCGGAATCGGCTACACTGTTCGGATCGGATTGCCCCGATTGGCTATTCCGCGCACTCTACTCCAATCGGTAACGATCTATCGGCCCTTACTTGCAAGTGTTCCTGGTTTGCGCGGTAAAAGTTTTGTTTTCGGCCAGCGTAGCCTCCGCGTAACCCTTCAGTGGTATCAGAGCTAATCTTGCTTAGTTCGGGTTTTAGATTGGATCTGGAACAAGTTTTGCGCACGGGTTGATTAGATCAATCGGTTTTATGGGATCTGTTGAGGAGAGTTAATGGTAATTGCGTTCCTTGATAGTGTATCGGAACGGCGTAATGTGATTACGTCGAAGCAATTTCCACATAACTCGGTTTGAGTTGGGTTCGAGATAGCGTTCCTTGATAGTGTATCGGAATGGTATAATGTGATTATGCCGAAGCTATCTCGTAATCCGATCTTGTTAGCTGCCTCGCGCCTACGCAAACCATCTCCCTTGATAGTGTATCGGGACGGCATAATATGATTATGCCGACATGGTTTCCGTAAGCGAATTCATAGATTGGATCTATGAATTTCGTGTGGTGTTCCGGGCGCTGCCCGGAAGCCCGCGAGGGGGCGGCTTCCCCCTCGACCCCCCGCCCGCTAACCGGCTAGCGGGACCGCCGTGTGCGTACCCCCTTATAGGTCGTCTCGATGCCGTAGCTCTGCGATAAGTAGAAAACGTTTCTACGCCTAACTTGTTTTTGCAGAGAATGCTTTGAGATGGTATGGCCCTATTGTATGTATGAGATGTATGAGATGCATGTGATGCATGTAATATTCTTTCATATGTGCAATCCTGTAATATTCTTTCATACGTGCAATGCTTGTAATATTCTTTCACGACCTGCGAGTCGATGTAATCTTCAATTAGAGCTTCTATAGTAGTAGCTTAGTTTGAAGAAATCAAGCATTCGGCACTCGAAAGAACGGTGATGAAGATGGAGATCCTGTACACCGGCATGGAGATGGAGATCACCATGTGAAGGGGGCCATACTATTTCACTATATACTATTCTTCTTGCTTTCATATGTGATATGTTTGTTTGATAGGATAGCATCCCTCGCAAAATTAAGTAGTAATGATGCCCTTCCAAATGTTGCACCCGTCACCGTTATGCTCGTCAATGGTGGGTCTGCCAAAGCAGAGTGCCATTCTCTATCATAACACGAGGGGGTATATGTCAGACATATACATGCAGGAATATTTGGTTTACTTAACAAGGCTATCAAAACAGTTTTGGGCCTTGGGGCATAGGTTGGCGCCGGGGCATGGAGATGCCACACCAACAACAAGAGTCACATAGAGATGTGATTAGCAAGGTGTTGCTTACCGATGTTAGTAATTTTCTAGCAGTGATGCCAAAGCTCACTAGAAAATTAATTAACATGTGGATCTTGACCCAATACGTAACCTAAAGTGAAGGTGGAAAATACGTAATGGGAGTCTAATGTTAAATTGTTTAACAATAGACATAGCATAAACATTGTGCTAAACTTTGCTTTTTCTGTTGTAGAATAAATGGCGGCTAATACTACACCCAGTACCTTTAATTTGCGATCTATTCTCGAAAAGGAAAAATTAAATGAAACAAACTTTATGGATTGGTATCGTAACTTGAGAATTGTTCTCAAGCAAGAGCGTAAGGAGTACGTTCTTGAAGTACCCAAACCAAACGAGCTACACCGCATTGAAAGAATAAATGTTTAATGGTTTCATCGTGAGGACAAAATCAACACTTCTTGCTTCCTTTTCATTTCCTCCTAGCCCGGTTGCCTTTAGTTAGGATCACGCCCCGACGTAAATACCATAGAAAGATTTTAACTTTTAAAGGAACTTTCAACTTCCAAATCCGTTTATTGAAATTTGGAACCCCTGTCTGTGTTAGAGCTAGATAATGAGATTTGACCAAAAAGACCCTATTCGGGGTAAGATTCCAGTGAAACTCATCTTGCTCCTGTAGTAAGAACAAGTCCGCTAATCGAGACGATAAGTGATGCCAAGCCATTAGCTTTGACCTCGCCAAGATTAAGTCCCTTCGCCAAGATTAATCTAAAAGTGATCTATAGGTGCTTTGATAAGATGATTAATCATGCCTGATCAATGATTAATTGGACAATCAGATTTCTGATTGAGCTGATCGAATGAATGTCCCTGATCGGAGTCAAGGGCCGATCAGGATGATTAATTGTGATTAATCGGGTGATATCTGGTTATGAACTTGGGCCTTGGGACATGAACTGCAAGTTATTTGCGACCTCTTAAATATTTTGCCACATACTTTTTCCATGGGAAAAACAATTCTATTTGGATTGTTGATATTTGTCCTCCTGTCAAACAGCTGTACTATCTCGAAAGATAAAAAATGTTTTGTTCTTTGCAGGATATGTCAAAAGTTTTCTACCTTTGTAGCTTGAAAGCGCAATCGGATAAGCATTTTGGACACTGGGAAGAGGATGCTGGACTTGTTGAACTTCATAAAAGGAACAACACAAATGTTATTGGTGCCAAGTGTGAGATTGTAACTGTGAATGCTCGATGTATTCACTGGCCAGAATCGCCACAATATATGGATGTTTACAGATAACACAACTCACGCAAATCACAACTGAAAAGCTAAGCCGGCGCATGCGCTAATAGATCCATGCATAACAACCCGGGGCATAAGCAGGATCAAGGTGGTTACAACAGAAAGTCTTAGCGCGTACGAGTATTTCGCTCACACCCCCCCTCAATCGATGCAGCAGGTTGCGTGATGCAAAGATTGTCACGAAAATCATTGAACAGAGCCTTTGGCAGACCTTTGGTCATTATATCCGCAAACTGACGTGTTGTAGGCACATGTAAGACCCAAAGTTGGCCAAGAGTAGTCTTCTCCTGAACGAAATGAATATCAAGCTCCACGTGTTTTGTCTGACGATGATGAACTGGATTTTCAGCAAGATAAACAGCCGAAACAATCACAAAATAATACTGGCCTTCTCAACCGAAACAGAGAGCTCGGCAAGAAGATTCCGTAACCAATAGAGTTCAGCAGCAGCATTTGCAACTCCACGATATTCCACTTCAGCACTTGAGCGAGAGACCACTGGTTGGCGCTTGGAGGACCATGAAACAGGAGAATCACCGAGAAAAACACAATAACCAGAGGTTGAACGCCGAGTATCTGGGCATCCCTTCCAATCGTCATCACTATAAGCCTGGAGTTGAGCGAAGGAAGAACGTCGAAGAGTAATCCCAAAGTGAAGTGTGCCACGAATGTAGCGGAGAACCTGTTTCACCATATTCCAATGGACATCATGTGGCGCATGCATATGAAGACATACTTGATGAACAACATAAGCAATGTCAGGCCGGGTCATGGTGAGGTATTGCAAGGCTCCGGCAATGCTTCTGTAATGAGTAGCATTAGAAACGGGGTGGCCGGCAGTGGAGGAGACCTTGGGAGATATATCAACGGGGGTCGAGGCATGTTTACAATTCGCCATGCCGGCCCGTTCGAGGATGTCTTGTGCATATTGACCTTGATGGAGAAAGAACCCAGAAGAGGAGCGGCTCACTTGTATGCCCAGAAAATAGCTGATGGGACCGAGATCTTTCATGGCGAACTCTGAGTGAAGGTTGCGAATTATATGGTGGAGAAGACAGGTGGAGGAAGCAGTGAGAACAATGTCGTCAACATATAGAAGAAGCCAAGCCATCTCTGTGCCTTTGTGATACACAAAGAGGGATGTATCGGAACCAGTGGGTTGAAAACCAAGAGAGCGAAGATGAGCGGTGAAGCGAAGATACAAAGCGCGAGGAGCTTGCCGCAAGCCATATATTGATTTGGAGAGAAGACAAACATCTGTAGGACGGGCCTAATCAACAAAGCCAGCCGGCTGTTCACAATAAACTTGTTCAGTGAGATTGCCATGGAGAAACGCATTCTTGACATCAAGTTGATGCACAGGCCAGCCGTGCGATGCTGCAAGAGAAAGAACAACTCGAACAGAGCTGGTTTAACGACGAGAGAAAAGGTTTGATGAAAATCAACCCTGGGGCGTTGATGAAAACCGCGGACGACCCACCGAGCCTTGTGACGTTCAAGTGAACCATCTGGGTTAAGTTTGTACTTGAAGATCCATTTTCCAGTGATAACATTTGTACACGGAGGACGTGGAACGAGCTGCCACGTATGATTGCACTGTAACGCGTCGAACTCGGCTTGCAAAGCGGTGCGCCACAATGGATCATGCAGCGCAGAGCGAACAGTGGTTGGGGCAGGCGGGGGAGTGTTGGCAGCTGTGGCGAGAGCGTAGCGAGGATTGGGGCGAAAAATTCTTGAGCGGGCGCATGTTTGCATGTGATGGCGAGGGGGGAGAATCGGCAGTATGTTCTGGAGTGGAGGGCGTTGTAGCTGGCGTGGGGGAGGGGGAAGAAGAATTGGTGGTGGGAGGAGTGGCGGAAGGAATAGGCGTGTGAGGCCGAGGTGAGGGTGGCTGTTGCAGTGGTGAATTGGGATGGCATAGAGGTGGTGGAACGATTGGGATAGGAATGTATTGAATATCCGGTGAGGAAGATGTTGTTGAAGAAGCACTGTCCTGGGAGTGAACCTGAAAAGGAAAAGAGGTTTCGTCGAACACAACATGTCGAGAGACGACAACGCAACGAGTGCTCAAATTGTAGCATTTGTAACCTTTCGTGTCAGCAGGATATCCAAGAAAAGCGCATGCTGCAGAGCGAGGAGCTAGTTTATGCGCGGCGGTGTCGGTGAGATTCGGATAGCACAAGCAACCAAATACACGCAGGTGATCATAGGAAGGAGGCCGACCGTATAGGATCTGATGAGGAGTGAAGTTGGAACGAGGACGGCAAGGGCGCAGGTTCATGGTATGTGTAGCAGTGGCGAGAGCATCGGGCAAAAGCGCGGCGCTACGTGGGAATGAAAGAGCAAAGTGCGAACACTATCATTAAGAGTGCGAAGCATACGTTCGGCTCGTCCGTTTTGCTGGGAAGTATGGGGGCATGTGAGACGATGAATAATGCCATGTTGTTGTGTAAAGGAATTAAAAGCATGACTAACAAACTCTCCTCCGTTATCGGTTTGTATAGCACGAATAGGAACGCCAAACTGCGTATGAGCATAAGCATGAAAGCAAATGAAAGTAGCGAGGACATCGGATTTATGTCTGAGAGGAAAGGACCAAACAAAGTGAGAGTGATCATCCAAAATAACTAAATAATAGTCATAGCCAGAATTACTACTAATCGGAGAGGTCCAAACATCAAGATGTAATAGATGAAATGGTGCAGCAGCAATGGAGTTGGAGCGGTGGAAAGGTTGTCGAACGTGCTTGCCTAGTTGACAAGCGTGACAGATGTGGCTGGAGTCGGTGGCGCGAGAACAATGGAGAAGACCACTGAGCTTGGAGAGCGATGAAGAGCTGGGATGTCCAAGACGAGCGTGCCAATGATCGGTGGAGATGAAGGCGTGGAGGAGAGTTGGGGCGTCGGTGCCGAGGGAGCGCAGTGGGTAAAGATCGCCGGTGGAATCACATCGGAGAAGAACCGTTCGCGTTCTGCATCCTTTATAGAAAAACCAAATTCATCAAATTTGACATTGACACCATTGTCATGAGTTAAAGCCTGAACAGAGATAAGATTTTTAACTAGGGACGGACAAATGAGAATGTTGCGTAGTAGAAGAGGGCGAGTTGCGGTGGAGAGAGTGGCAGCGCCACAGTGCATGACAGGAAGATGGTGGCCATTACCGATGACAACATGTGTAGAAGTGGTGGGAGAGAGACGGGAAAGAGCCGAGATACCAGAGGTAGAAGACATGTGGTTGGTGGCGCCGATGTCGAGGTACCAATCGCCGCCACCGGAGTAGGAGCCGTGGTGCTGCTGCGCCTGGAGAGCTTGGAGGAGGGCGGGCGGCGCAGATGTGTCGGCGGTCGGGGGCGGCAGCACAGGCGGAACGGCGGTGAAGTTGGCCTGCGGGTTGACGGAGAGAGGCTGGGGGCTGAGGACGCCGGCGGTCGGGGGCAGACGCCACGGCGAGGAGGCCGAGAAGGGCCATGCCTGGACCACACCAGTCCACGGATTGTATGCAGGGGTCCATGGTTGTGGCGGTGGGCGGTACTGGGAGCCGGAGAAGCGACCACGACGGCCGCGGCGATCGCGGCCGGCGCCATATCGTGCTGTTGCAGAGGCGAACGATGGAGCAGGTGTTGGAGGCGCGGAAGTTGTAGGAGCCGACGACAAGCCTTGAGCGAGAAGGGCCGTGGTAGGAGTCATAGCATGGGCACGTTCCTGGTGACGTTGCTCCTGGAGCGAGAAAGAGCAAGCGAAGAGGAAGGAAGGGGGTGGTTCTTTGATGGCAAGATCGCTGGCGGCAGAAGAGAACTTGGGATTGAGGCCCCGGAGGAGGTTGGCGACAAGAGCGGAGTGGGGTTGGCTGACATTACGCAGGGTGTCGGCAAGTTTTTCTTGAGACGACCACTGTAGTCGGTGATGGATAAATCGCCTTGGTACAGAGAATGAAGGTCTTGAAGAGCGAAGGTGGCATGTTGCATGGAGTTGTTGAGGAAGAGATTGCCGATTTGAAGCCAAAGAGCATGAGCGGTGGTATGGCGTTGGAGCACCATGTCACGGATGTCCTTGGCAATGGTGGTGTAGAGCCAAGAAATGATGCACTGATTGACCTGAAGCCACTCAGTATCGAGGGAACGTTGCTGCGCGTCCACAGAGCCATCGACATGGTCGAAGATGCCAAAGCGGTGAAAGGTAAGTTCAAAAAAGGTGCTCCACTCGGTATAATTGGAATCAGAGAAACTGAGAAGCTCCGGAACATGAGATTTGATGTTAATTAGTTGGATGGAAGAGGCAGGGAAGGTGGAGGGAGTGGTGTGGAAAGGATTGAGAGTGCCAGCGCTGCCAGGAGGAGGAGAAGTGGCGTCAGCATTAGAGGAAGAACTGGAGGCCATTGGATCGAGGTGTAGCTGATACCATGTGAGATTGTAACTGTGAATGCTTGACGTATTCACTGGCCAGAATCGCCACAATATATGGATGTTTACAGATAACACAACTCATGCAAATCACAACTGAAAAGCTAAGCCGGTGCACGCGCTAACAGATGCATGCATAACAACCCGGCGCATAAGCAGGATCAAGGTGGTTACAACAGAAAGTCTTAGCGCATACGAGTATTTCGCTCACACCAAGCTGACTGATCTGTTGTTTTAATGCCTAAGACCATATTATTATCTTTTTTATAGTTAGTCCCCTCATCTGTCCTGATGACTTTGACTGTTACTTTTTGAACAAAATTGAGACCGCTCCTGTACTTTTCTCATTTTCTAGTTGGGAGATACTATGTGCCATGATCCATCTTTGTGGTTTGGTTTGTAAGAATGCTTGTGAAATGCCTAGTAAGAATGAGGTACAAAGTAAATCTGCATTGCCGCTCATGTTTATCTACCTTATCCTACCATATTTCACACAATTTTTCATAGAAATGCAGGGAGTTTCCATAAAGGTTCACTGTTCGCTTCGATCTAGTGTTTTTTATATTACTTTTGGGTAGGTTTTATTTGTTTTCCCTTCTTGCCTTGGATGAATTTAGATTTGTTGAAGTTAGAAAAAGTCTATTGAACTCTAGAATTTTAGAAATATAACCAAACCTAACCTTGTATGGCGAAGTTTGGGAAAGAAGCATAGGCACGGTTTGTGAAGCTTTTGGCAGCTAAAGCTTGTCTCATAATCTTATCCCTCATAGATAAGGTAGATTCTCACTCTGTCAGTCGCTACATAATCTAGAAAATTAAGATTAGTAGCTAAAAACTTGGAAACCTAGATTTTTTGGATTCTAATCAAAACTGACTACTCATAAGTTGTTTTCGGATGTTTAGATTCTCATGAGCTGGTTACTCATTAGTTGTTTCTTAGGATCTTCATCTTCTATAGACAGAGCCATAGAGAAAATGCTTATCTTCCGCTTCCCAAATTCCATGTGGACAATAGGGTTATCCAGCGTAATTGACGATCTCAGCCGTTGAAGTTTGTAAATAGTTTCTGCTCCCATAACCTGAAACAAAGCAGAGGATTCATTTAATATAAAGGTAGAGATTTCGCATATTATGCAAGCTAAATTATGGGGATCGATCCAACTAGTGCAAAATTTTTGAAATAAAAGCAACAAATCGATCCAAGAACTAGACGCGTACCGTGTTGATATGGCGCGGCGCGGGTTGGCGCGGCAGCGGGCGAGGTACCGCCAGGAGGTGCCGCAGCACAAGACAGCCGCGGCCGAGGCGAGCGCCGGCCGCGCGAACCGAGGCGACGCGAGGCGCGAGCCGGGTGGGCGCGGCGACGCCGGGCCGACGCGGGCGAGGCGGCGCGGAGGTGCCGACCGACGGGTCGATGTACCACGGGCGGTGTGGGCCGACCTAACAGGCGGCGCGCCGCAGGGGTGGCGCTGGCCGGCGCGGTCCGTGGGCGCCGGCGGCGTGGGGCGGGCGATGCGGGGAGGCATCGGCCGGCGCAGGGTGGTGCGGGAGGGACGGCACGGGAAGGCACAGGGCGGTGCAAATGGGAGGCACAACTACACTGTCGAGGGCAAGGGCTAGAAATATTTTGTTTAGTCCCAATTAGCATCTATATTAGGGACTAATAAACTAATTCTAGTTTAGTTTCTTTTAGTTTCTACTGTTTAAGGTTTCTGGAATTAATAGGGACTAAACTACAATGACTAATGTTTAGTCCTCAACCAAAGAGGGTCTTAGTTCATCGATTGAGAATAGCTCACAGAGCCCTTGTGACGCAACAGAATGTTTGGCTACGGCCCAGTATTTCATGCGTCAATGTTCACAAGTCGACGGACCAGAATTTTGGGCTCTAGCCCAATATGCGCGTCAAATGTGCACATGTCGTCACATTCCGACCACAACCCAAGATGCAGGGATTCGAGCCCGTGAGCGATTTGTCCTTCCATTTAGCCCACGAAAGCGGTGAGTTTGTTCTAGTAGACAACTGGCTTTGTTCATTCACTCGTTATACACGAGCTATATCAAGCACCCAAACAAGATCCTCAAACAAGATCCTCTTACGTCCGTAAACTGATCTTATATCACTAATATATGAACCCATCTCATCTGACGTTACGTGAGATGTGTTGTGAAACGAGAAAAATGAATAGTGAAAAGTGAATTCTTACTCTCATTCTCATTGATCCCAATGACCCATTTTATAGGGGATTACATGCATAGGATTCTAGGCTACATCAATATAGCAATTAGGATAATTATATCCTTAAACATGGCTATTACAAAGGATTCAAAATCCACTTTATGGCTGTCTTTGATGTTGATTCAAAATCCCCAATGATGGCTGCCATTTGATGCTTATTGATGAGATCAAATAATGGCCAAATAATGACCCTTTTGTAACACTCCCCCTTTTGATCGAGTCCATGTTGAGATCAACTTGTTCTTTAATTCCTTCGAAAAACCCTGTGGGAAAAATAGGAATAATATGACTGGTGATTGCTCTATCATCAACCTGCAAGGTTAAAGGAGTAATCCATGCCGTGTTTTATCTCTAGAAAAACTCCTGTGGGAGAAAACATGAGATAAGGCATAAGCTTGCATCTATTATTGCCTCATTAAAAACTTTATATGAGAAAAACCCGGATGGTAAAAACTCACAAAAGAAAAAAAGAGTACAATGTGAAGCATTTTAACAGGATCCATCATTCAGAGAGTCTCCCCCTGAAGCTTGCAAGTCTCTGAGTAGTCTCATACCAATTCCCTTAACACATCTCTCGAACGAGGAAGTGGGTAGGGATTTTGTGAAGAGATCTGCCAAATTATCACAAGACTTTGTCGGTAAGATGTTTATTTCTCCATTTTGCTGAAGCTCATGGGGATAAAACAACTTAGGGGCAATATGCTTGGTGATATTGCTCTTGATGTAGCCTGTTTGCATCTGTGAAATACAAGCAGCATTGTCTTCATAGATAATGGTAGGTGATTCTGAGGAACCAACACCACAAGATTGTTCAATGTGGTTTATCATCCTGCGAAGCCATACGCATTCACGTGATGCCTCAAACAGTGCGATGATTTCAGAATGATTTGTGGAGGTAGCCACTAATGTTTGTTTAGATGACTTCCACGATATGGCCGTTCCTCCATGGAGGAATACAAAACCTGTTTATGATCTGGCGTTGTGGGGATCAGACATATAGCCAGCATCAGTGTACCCAACCAAGCTAGGATCAGCAGTTTTCTGAAAAAATAAGCCAAGATCCTTTGTGCCATTTAGATACCTGAGGATTTGTTTTCCTCCGGTCCAATGACGCTTAGTTGGAGCAGCACTATGTCTTGCCAATAGATTTACCGCAAATGCAATATCTGGCCTGGTACTATCTGCAAGATATATAAGTGCTCCAATGAGACTTAGATAGGGATATTCTGGTCCTAATATCTCCTCTCCTTTCTCCCGTGGTCGGAAAATGTCCTTTTCTTTATGGAGAGATTGAACAACCATGAGAGTTTTATTTAGATGTGCTTTGTCCATATTGAGTTTCTCCAATAATTTCTGAATATAGACAGATTGATGCACAAAAATTCCTAAGTGAAGGTGCTCGATTTGCAAACCTAAGCAAAATCTGGTTTTACCCAAATCCTTCATCTCAAATTCCGCCTTAAGATGGTGGCGGGCTTCATTAATATCTCGTGTGTGGCCAATGATATTCAAATCATCTACATACACTGATATAATGCAAAATCCTGTGGAGGATCTTTTGATGAATATGCATGGGCAATCATCATTGTTGGAGTAACCTTTCTGTAGAAGGTACTACTCAGTCGGTTGTACCACATTCTACCCGACTGTTTGACACCATAGAGTGATGTTTTGAGCTTTACACAATACATTTTTCGATTTGCGCTTTTATTCGGTATAGAGATCCCATCGGGGACTTCATATATATATGTCCTAATCTAGTGACCCATATAAATATGCTGTCATGACATCCATCAACTGCATAGATAGACGCTTTTGTATTGCCAGAATCAAATATCGGAACGTAATTCCGCTCATGACTGGAGAATATGTTTCATTGAAATCAATGCTGGGTCTCTGCGTGAACCCTTGTGCTACAAGCCTCGCTTTATATCTCACCACCTCATTTTTCTCATTCTGCTTTCGGATGAAAACCCATTTAAAACCCACGGGGAAGGTTTTTGGAGGTGTAGGTATTACTTATGAGAATACCTCTCTTTTATTGAGGGAGGCTAACTCTGCTTCAATTGCTTCCTTCCATTTGTTCCAGTCCGAGCGCTTTTTGCACTCTACTATGGATTTTGGATCTGGATCATTTTGAATGGTTTCTGCAACTGATGAGGCAAAGTATATGTCGACAATTGTAGTCTTACGGTCGAATGATTCTCCAGACTCAACATAGTTTACGGAAATTTCATTTACCCCAGTTGACGGCTCAGTATTTCCCAATATGACCGCGTCGGGTCGTTCAATGTCCCATCATCAGAAATTGAGTGCACTGTTGATGTGGGAAGTGAATTGGATGAATTCACTTGGTGTCTCTCAACTTGAGGTCGAGTTTCATTTACTGTGTTAGAGGATTCTTTCCTCTGTTTCCTCGTGCTCTTGCGAGGATTTGCCGTACTTCTCCCACTTTCTTTTGAGGAAGGGAGTTGAATAGTTTTATTTGGTACCTCTATTCTTTCTGGCACATTCCTTGCAGGAATGTATGATTTTGTGACACTTTTACTCACAGTAAATGAGTCTGGCAAATTGTTTGCAGCAACCTGCAAATCAATGATCCTTTTAACCTGAAGGTCAGATTCTGTGGTACGAGGATCCTCCTTTAAGGTGTCTATGGCATCCCAATTTATTTCCGGACATTCAGTGTGATACTTAAATTCTCCCACTAATGTCGGAAAATGTTCTTCATTGAAGATACAATCAGCGTACCAGACCGTGAGTAAATCCCCTGTAAGGGGCTCTAGGTATTTAATAATCGACGGAGATAAATATCCCACTTAGATCCCCATTTTCCTATGAGGGTCTATTGATGTACGCTTTGGTGGTGAGATCGGTACGTATACATCGCAACCGAATTTCCGCGGATGGGAAATACTAGGAGGATCACCACGAACCAATTGCAATGGGGAGATTGTATGGTATGCAGTTGGACGCAATTGTACTAAGTCACCAGCGTGTAGGACTGCGTGACCCCAACATGAGGTTGGTAGGTTAGAATTTTGCAATAATGGTCTGGCTATGAGTTTTATCCTCTTGATAAGAGATTCGGCTAAACCATTCTGTGTGTGAACATACAGTATAGAATATTGAACTTCAATTCCTAAAGCCATACAATAATCATTGAAAGCTTTGGAAGAAAATTCTGCAGTGTTGTCTAATCTGATTGATTTTATCTGGTGTTCAGGTTGACTTGCTCTAAGTCTGATGACTTGTGCAATCAATTTTGCAAAAGCATGGTTCCGTGTCGATAAGAGACACACATGGGACCATCTTGTGGATGCGTCTATTAGAACCATGAAATACCTGAATGGCCTAGACAATGGTTGAATATGGCCACAAATGTCTCCTTGAATGCGTTCAAGAAACTTTAGTGGTTCAGCCATTATTTTAAGATGTGAGGGTATCAAAATTAATTTCCAAGTTGCACATGAGGTGCATACAAAAATCTAAGGATTCTGGGAATTTTCTATTGCTCATACCATGTCCACTTGAATTCCTCATGATTTTTCTCATCATTCCGATGCCGGGATGGCCAAGGCGATCATGCCAAGTTTTGAATGCATCCACATTTTTAAAAATCACTTTGTATGCAACATATGGTATAGGTTTGATGTATGTGTAGTACAATCCAGACGGGAGAGAAGGCACCTTTTCAATTGTTTGTTTGCCATATCCAGTGTCTTTGGTCAAGAGGAGAAACTCCTCATTGTTTTCTTCATATGTTTCCACATGAATATCATTTTTCCGGATATCTCTATAACTTAGTAGGGTACGTGTTGAATCGGGATACAATAATGCCTCCTCAATGTTTATTTGTGTACCCATTGGAAGTATGATAGTGGCCCTACCGGAACCGACAATCATAGCATCGCGTCCTGTGATGGTCAAAACTTGTCCTTCCCTCTTTGTGAGAGTTTGGAAAAATTTGACTTCCCTAAGTATAGTGTTAGTGGTACAACTGTCCACGAGACACATCTCTTCTTCCATCGGACTGATTCCCGTAATAATCTATATAATGTATAATGTAATTTCATGAGAACAAAATATAGAAAACCACATAGGAATATATTAAGATAGCATTTGTGATTATTGCAATTGTAAATAGGGGTAGCAACATCATGTCTTTATTATAACGGTTACATTTGCAAAAATTAAACATTAGATTAATGACGACTAATTAAGATCTCCATAAATGTCGTTGGAAGCATATTCCACGAGCATGTCGTCGATGTCCAAAGAGCATTCTTTTTCATTTGGCGGAGTCTTGGCTTTGCTTGGTCCCGCTCCTTCAGGAATGGGGTCCATAGCTCCAGTCTCCAGCACTTGAGAGGCGAAGTATGCTTCGTGCTTTTGGTTGGTCTGTGTACGACCCATAGACTTCATGTATAAATCAACAAGATGTTTAGGGGTCCTGCAGTTCTTAGCAATATGATTGTAGCAGCCACACCTGTAGTAGGTGTTTTTGTTGCCACTATCATTATTATGCTTAGAATTGTCTTTTCCCTTTTTAGTGTTCCCACGTTGCTTTTTGGCTCTCTTGCTTTTACCCTTTCCTGAGGAATTTCCTGTCTGTGTGTTCCCATTTGGAACTTGTTTCTTCTCATTCGCATGTACTTCAGGCAATGGTGCAGTGCCCAAAGAGCGCTAGTTTGAGTTCCATATAGTGAGCTCATGGTTCTTTTCTGCCTGTTTCAATGTCTGAATGAGTGAAGAGTAGACAGTGAAATTCTTCTCACGGTATTGTTGAGTGATGATCCATTCTGATGGGAGCATTGTAGACAGAGTCTTCTCAATTTTTTCCGCTTCAGAAGGTTCTTTCTCACAAAACCGGAGCTTAGAGCATATCTTATGAACAACATGGTTGAACTCGTCTACAGTTTTGAAATCCTGTAGACGTAAATGGTTCCACTCATGCGTTGCCTCCGGGAGGAGGATAACTTTATGCTGTTCATATCGATTTTTAAGAGCAGTCCACAAAGCGCGTGGGTCCTCCTCATACATGTACTCCATTTTCAAATCCTGATGGATATGATTCCTTATAACTTTTAAGGCGGAGAATTTGGACATGTTTGAGGGAGGGACACTTTCATCTGCTGTTTCATCTATACATCTGTATAGTCCATTAGTCGACAAATTGACTTTGACATCCATCGCCCAAGCAGGGAAATTGGAACCATCGAGAGCAAGAATATCAAACTCTTTGGTTGCCATCTCACCTGTATAGCCAAAATTTTGAGAAATTATGGCACATTGGCAACATAAAATAAAGTAGGGCGAGAAGAGTAAATTTGCAAAGTAAATGTATAACAAAGGACATGGAAATGCTAAAACAAACCCATATGTATTTACAATGACAGAGAGTTACAAAGTGCTGATGGCAAATGTAAAGTCTCTGCTTATTTACTCAAATTAAAATGACCGAAGGTCAACTAGTTATAGCGTAAAATGCGAGAAAAATATTAAGATAATTTGGGTGGTGGGCCGAAATGGTGAGTATTTTGGCCCACCACCACGAGGTCCACAAGGGTGGCGTGGGCGAGGCCCGGCCCGTGGGCCGGCACGGAGGGGGCGGCCCATTAGCGTGGCTGGCTAATGGGCCGGTCGGCCCAGCCGAGATAAGGGAGGGGGTGTGGTTAAGGTTGGCAAAACCCTAACCTCCCCCTCCACAGCCGTCGCTGCCCATGATGGAGAGGCCGGCGCCGCCGACCGGGCGCTACCGTATGCCATGGAGGCCGGCGCGCGCGCGCCGCGCGGCTAGGGCACGCCGCCGCCGCTGTGCCAGCCGCCGCGCCGATGGAGAGGCCGGCGCGCCGCGCGTCGCCGCGGCTAGGACGCACGCCGCCGCCACCCCGGGTGCCGCCACGCCGATGGAGAGGCCGACGGGCCTCCGGCCGACGCCGCCGCCTCCAATGCCGTGGCGTCGTCGGCCGGGCCACGGAGAGGCCGGCGCACCGCTGGCCGGTGCCGCCGGCACCGTGGTGCCGCCGGACGCCGCCGTCGCCGCACCCCCGGACCTCGTTTCCTCGCTCAAGCCTTCCCCTCCCCCGAGGGTGGAGGGTGGCTCGGCTTGCCACCACCACTAGTCTTGGCCGGGACATGCCCGATCTTGATGATGCGGCGTGGTTCGGGGAACGGAGGATTGGCGGAGGAGGGCGGAGCTATCGCCGTGGACCCCTGCTGCCATGTAGAATGGCGGGGCTCCACGGCGTGCGGCGAGGGTTCCTCTGAGGAGGAACTCCGACGGATTGGCTAGTGTGGGTGTGTGCAGCAGCGTCTTCGGTGTATTGTCCGGCGATGGTGGTGGAGAAATAATGCGGCGAAGATGATGTGTCCAACCATGGTTCGGGCAAAAAGCCGTCACCACATTAGGCATCTCCTGCTGCTTCCGCACCTGTGCAGTCCACCCATGGGACTCACAGTGGTGCGGTGCTTTCACCAGAATTCGTTCTGGTGCTGTGCACATGTCCGGCATCACCGGAGACCCTCGACGAGTCACGAGGATGCTCGAGACGGTGCTGTCGGCTCTCTTGTTCCTGCGGGAAACGACGTCGTCGTCGCGGCGTCGTCCTCCATGTCTGGCGAAGCCAGGAGGAGGAGGCGGGGGGCCACGGCCGGCATGCCGGCACCACGGCCCCTGCCACGTCGAGGATGGCGTGTCGGAGCCCGGAGGATCCTCTCAAGCTGCTGCAAGAGACGACGAAGGTGGAGTGCACGGAGATTGCATGGAAGGGAGGAATCGACAGTGAGAGAACGAGCCATTCTTACCCTGCACATGCCGGTGAGTCTTTTCACAACTCTAGCTTGGTAGAGCATGCTGATAACGTGTTGTGAAACGAGAAAAACGAATAGTGAAAAATGAATTCTTACTCTCATTCTCATTGATCCCAATGACCCATTTTATAGGGGATTACATGCCTAGGATTTTAGGCTACATCAATATAGCAATTAGGATAATTATGTCCTTAAACATGGCTATTATAAAGGATTTAAAATCCACTTTATGGCTGCCTTTTGGATGTTGATTCAAAATCTCCAATGATGATTGCTATTTGATGTTTATTAATGAGATCAAATAATGACTAAATAATGACCCTTACAACTTTTGTAACAAGATGAACCATTTCCATCCAACACCATCTCCACTTCCAAGTTCCTATTTTCCAACTCTCCTTTCCCCCATATCGACACAATTCCCAGTTCCCCACGCCCAAATCCCCAATCCCGCAACACTCTCCCCTCCTTTGCGGCCGCCCCTAAGTTTCCTTCTCTCAGATCAATGACAAGGACGGCGATATCGCGGCCGCCTCCGACGGACATGGAGGACGGCTGGCGCCAGCTAGCGGCCGGGTTCGAGAAGCTGCTGCGTATTCTCGACGGGGAGGAAATGCTATCCTTCTCGGCTGCCGAGTACAATGAGCTTCTCCAGTATGAAACGTTGTTCTCCTCGACTTCCTTTGTTTTTTTCTGTTCTCTTTGGGGTTTAATCTAACACACATTGACAGGGGACGTCTTCCGCGGCGTAGAATCACATACAACCTGTGCTACGAGAATCCTGCCGGTTACGCCGCGGAGCTATATGATCGATGGGATAAGACAATCAGGCATCACATCGTTTACCAAGTATGTGCCGTATTCTACGCAGCTAATCTATCTGTGAAGTCTTGTCAATTGCATCAATTATTCAATTGTCGATACATGTTATCTGTTCCCGCCCTGCTTAGCTTGTGTTCCTGCCAGTGGCGGAGGACAGAAAAAACGGAGGTGTGGCGATGCCGCCTTGGCTCAGCCTTTGCTCCTTGCTGCCTGGAAACTGACCGCCTGCTGCTACTTGTCTAGCTTCGCCTTCTCAGCAGCGGCCTGCTGACACTTCTGCACTGCAGGGCGCGAGCCAGACTGCGCGCCATCTCCGCACCCGTGCATGGCGCGGCTGCCTACGGTCGCCGCGCACCCTCAACGCTGGCCCGCCGCCGCGCCGTGCCGCGCCTGTCAGCGCACACCGCTCCTCCTCCTCCTCCTGGCTGCATGCCCACGGCCAGCCGCCACTCTGCCGTAGCGCTGACGCTATCTCAGACCACACAAAAAAGGAATTGGGGAGCTAGGGTTGGGCCTAGCACGCTACAGCTCGAGTCATCCATCGTCGGCTTACTCTCGCTCGCGCGTCCTCGGATGCGGCCAGTGGCGCCCGCTGCATGCGCTCGTCTCGCAAGATCATGCCTGGTGAGGTTGGGGTCCTTGGGGGTACTCGCGCTGGGAGAGGTATGGCTCACGCCATATCTCGCCCTACCGAGTCCACCGCCGCTGGTTCCTGCAGTGGCCCTTGGCTAATATGTGTGTGAGGACGCTCGGTGTTGATATATTTATGTTCATGTCGTTGTTACCTGATCATGCAGGTGCTACCGTCCCCAGTGCAGGGAGAGCTCCTTTTAAAGAACTTTGTTCATCATTGGGAGAACCAGAAGGTGGTGATGAAGTGGCTCAACTCCGTCTGCCTCTACTTGCAGTTAATATTCACTAATCAGAGGTCACTTCCACCTCTAATGGATATTGCTCTGAATTTATTCAAGAACGTGGTAAGAAGCATATTCTGAAATTTACACGTGTCTTCTGCTGTGGAAAAGATTTTAACTGAACCCATGCGTACTGCTCTTGGTTGTAGGTTTGAAGAGTTAAATAAGAAAATGACACAAATCATGATCGAAACGGTAATATCTGCCTCCTGCTTGTTTTGTTTTCTAACCGATTGTCCAAGATGCATAAAAGGATGTTACAATTATGCTGGTGCATTGATTTACCAGATCGATGAGGACAGGGCAGGGAAGGTTATGGTTATGGATTGCAGTTTGATCAAGATGATGATCAATGTCTACGCTGAACTTGGTAGAGGTGGAATAGATGTTTATGAAGGTTTCGAAGAAGTGTTCCTCAAAACCACAGCAGAACATTACAGAAGAAAGGCCCAAGCTTGGATGACCCATGGTTCTTGTTCTACATATTTGTTCAAGGTATCTACGTTAAGTCCTTGTAATATTCTCTGTAATCTAGCATACCGCTTATTCTTTGTCATGAATATTATGTTCTGCAAGTGATAAACTTTATACAAGGGGAGGAGGAAAGGGTCCAGAATTATTTGAAGCCATTGACTGAGGCAAGACCGCCAAAGGTTTGTGATAGGTTTATTTATTTTCCCATTTCTTCTATGCATTTGTTAGCTTGTTTTCTGCACAAGTCTGTTAAATCTTGTATGCATGCTCGGTTGGAATTTAACCCATTACACTGAATACTTACAGACAGTACTCCTGGAATTGGTATCCAGGCAAGCTGAATGGCTACTTGATGATGATAAATCAAGGTTTAGAGGTATCCTTGCGGCAGAAATGATCTGCTAGATGATGGAAAGGTTTGATAGAAAGAGACCAAAGCCTTACTATACAAGCAAATATGTAGTCAGTTTATATGAATATGTTTTTCTTACTACAGGGTAAGGAACTGAAGTTGATGTTCAGAGTTTTCTCCAGGATTTGCCATAGCCTTCCAGCAAGTGAGCTATACTTCACATTATGCTAATAATATTTATTTCTTTGTCAAGATCAGTGCCCTTAATATGTTACTTCTGTACACTTCAGCATATTAGGGACATCCTGCAACAGGCAGTTGATGCTGCACACGTGGAAAAGGTGATGCATCTTGTGCTCGCACATTGTACTTCATAGGCATTCTTGTTCCGACGTCATGTATAGTTTGCACTGATTTCTCATGTGGCTTGTTCCGTGATGGATGATTTTTGTTGCTAGTGTTCCTTGCATTGGTGTTCTGAACATCCAAATTTCATTAGCTTGATGTGTAAAACAATTGTGAAGATTTCAATTGCGTGTAACATAATCATCAATCTTATCTTGATAACCACTGACTGATCTATGATGTTTTTCTTGTAAGTTGAAACTTTCCCCTTATTATTTAGTTTCAAATTTGTCCAGCGAAAATTTAGTTTCAAATTCTTTAAATGTGTTATGTATGAAGTGGGAGCACCAAATATGATAACACAGATTGCTTTCATCGTATGAAACATTAACCTTACCATATGTTGTTTTATGTTCTATTTTGTTTTCTTACTTAATACATCCTTGCATATTGTATTATTTTACTATACCTAGTTAAACAGTGTATTGCATACTTAGTTGTCTTTGAGACTAACCTAAAGAGCATAATTATCTCAAGATTCCACACCTATTGGCACATACTAACGCGATGGATTTGCTAAAAAAAGTACATGATGGAGATAAAAAATAGAACTAGATGTTATGAAAAGAAGCTTTTTCAAGTTTGGATAGACCTCTACTCTAACCCAGGTAAATATAACTTATGAGATATTGCTTGTTCTCCTTGTAAGAGTTGTCATATATCATTGTTCCGCTGCTGCTATTATCATAAAAGTAATTTACTTGATTGTTTTATGTGTTTAGTTGTTTTTGTTTTTGGAAAACAGAGGGGGCTCTCTATTTCATTTATTGATACCAAAGTGACAGTTTTTCCAGTTAGTTAACTAAGCCTGTGTTTTACTTAAAATATTTCTTTTATCTTAATATATGCAACAATCATGTTAGCCACCAGTTTATTATGATTTATATGCGGTACATTTTAGCAATAAAATAACATATTATTCTGTGTTGTGCAATCTACAGGGTAAGGAACCATCAAATTCAATTGTAGAGGTCAGCATTTGTAGAATCCTAGTTTAAACGGAACTTGTTCCCCTCCTCCTCTCTGTCTCTCTCGTGTGTGTGGGTACGTGCACACGTCTTTAGGGGGATTACTAATGCATAGCATTTTGATTTTAGGTATTTGTATTGAAAATCATGAAGGTTCTCCAAAAATACGAAGCGCATGTGATCAATAATTTTGATCAATAATTTTGACAATCACATTTTGTTTCGCAAGGTTTGCTTGGTTGGAATGACTCAATAGTCAATACTTTGAACATTGCCTTAGACCATTGTAATTACTTGCTAAAACATGACAGTATGATGTTGGTTACTAGGGAATTTTGTCTTTGTGCAGGCCCTGGATGAGAACTTTAGGATGATCTGCAACAAAATTATTGCTGGTTTTAGTGATGGGGAATTGTTCATAATATTCCTTGAGAGACTCATTGAAAAACGCACATGTGGAAAGCTAGACGATGACTCTATTGAAGATGCCCTTGCAAAGGTATGCTACTGCTGGCTTGTTTTTGCAATTCTAGAGCTCACACCCGTAGGCTTACAAAAACAATTTGCCAACGTGGATATTGAACTTTCAGGTCGTTAAGCTTCTACCATATCTGCACATTAAGGATTACCTCGTTGAGCTGTACAGGTTTGTGGTTGCCTCTTTAACTTGGGAGCTATAGTTGTTTGGCTCCTTAGAAGACAACTGAAGTTTGAGGAATCCATTCTCCCCACTTAAAATGTATTGCGGGAATAGGCTCATAGGGAGACTATCCTCTGGTTCCAACATTGAGGTTGAGACAAGCTTTATCACAAAGCTAAAACTAGTCATGGACGTGTCAAGCCTGGAGGATATGCTAGAAGATTGTTCAGTTTCAAAAGAACTACAAAAATTCTTCAAAGACTATATGAGCATGAACCCAGAGTCAAATACTCTGGTGGACATGGATATAATGGTTCTGAAACAGGGCCATTTTCCTTCTCAACAAAAACATCATTTGTCGCTCCCCCCCTCATGTGGTGCCTCTCTTAACCATTTTCTAGTTCATTCTGGAGTTATTTTGATTATCTGTATTTCTAATGAGGTAAGATCTGAGATGTTCTTTTTCTCAGCTCAATTGTGCTGAGGCTTTCGAGAAGTTCTATCGAGAGTTTCATGGACAAGCGACAGGAAATAGGAGGGGCAGAACGCTTACCTGGATCTGTTCCCTTGGAAATTGCAATATTGTTGGAAACTTTGAAGGCAAATCAGTTGAGATGATTCTATCACCAATGCAGGTGAGTTCAAATCTCTGAAGTATGAACACAGAGCCACGCCCACAAGGACTTGAGCATGACCTTTATATGCCTTTGATCTTTTTTTACCAGGCTGCGCTGCTGCTGCTATTCAATGAAGCTGATAGATTAAGTTATAGTGATATTGTGGCTAAGTTGGAAATCATGGACAATGATGCAAAAGTACTGTTGTATTCTTTATAATGTGGAAGGTACAACATCCTCAAAAAGGAGCCAAGCAACAAAACAATTGCTCCGAATGACATATTTGAGTTCAACACTAAATTTAGTGCTAAAATGGGAAAGATAAAGGTTTTGTAACCAGAACTTCTGTTAGTGCCCCTCTCTCACTCTCTCTGAGGTGACTGTAATATGTGCTGTAGGTACCGCTCGATCATGTTGATAAGGGTGATTTCCGTGCCAGTGAGACCATGGAAGATGTCAGGAAGTACAGGAAGAAAAATGTCGGTTGCGCTATCGTGCGTATAATGAAGGGTAGGAAGACATTGCATCATCAGAAACTCGTGGAGGAGTGTAAGAAGTTGTGTGATCCGTATTTCAAGGTACTAACATACTACAGTATAGCCTCTTCTAAAGAATGCTCATCTCAGTTTTCCTTAATTGCTTTCTGCGCATTTCTTTAGGCACATCCTATGGCCATATGTAGTGCAACTTCTGAAAAGATGTCCATTATTTGTATTTTTTGTAGTCTGGACGCCTGGTTGTTTTAGAGAAAGAGACTGCTTGTGTAAAACAGAATTAGATTGATCTTCTTTATATTTTTTTATTCATTTTTCTTTGTAGTCTGGTTTTGAAATAATGTTAGTTCTCTTCGCTGCAGGTCGATGACGACCTCATACAAACGAGGATCAATCATCTTGTAGCCGAAAATTATCTTGCTCGTAAGGAAGGGTGTACGGACAAATACGAATACTTGCCGTAGCAACAGAAGACGACTGAGGATCAGTAGTGTTAGAAGCCTGGAAGAGGACATCGTAACGTTTTTTGCTGGCACTTAGCTTGTCCGGTCAATCAAGTGAAGTCCATGGCGATTGCTGCATGCGGTGATAGTGATACTGACACACATTGTAATTATTCTCGTGGCACGATGTGCTAGCACTACTAAAAAAGTCTCATTGGTGTCGTCTCAAAAGGTGTTGGTCAAACCAAATCCGGCACCTATAATGTATATAGGTGACGGTTCGTGTTAAGAACCGTCACCTATAGTCTCAAATAGGTGCCGGGTGAACAGTAAAACCGTCACCTATACTATAGGTGGCGATTCGTAATAAGAACCGTCACCTATTCTCAAAAAAACACTGTTCCCTCGATTAGTACCATACCGCTCGCCGAACCAGAGCAACATCAGCTTAAATAGGTCCGTGCCTCGCTCGCTCGTTGTGTAGAACCGCTCGTCGAACCGCTCGCTCATGCCTGTAGCTTTATCTCGCGGGCCCGCGCTCGCGTGAAAAAATATGGTGGGTCCGGTAAATATGATGGATCCGGCTAAAGGAGTGGGCCCATAAGAAAAGATTGGGAGCACCTCATTGAATGGTGTTTGGTCCGTATAGGTGTCGGATAAATAGGGTGTAGAACCGACACTTATTTGCCCGAATAGGTGCCTGTCGGATAAATAGGGTGTAGAACCGACACTTATTTGCCCGAATAGGTGCCGATCGAAGAACCGGCACCAATGACTATACTTATTTTCCCGAATAGGTGCCGGTCGAAGAACCATGATCATTGATGCCGACCAATAGGTGCCGGTCGAAGAACCGACACCAATGATCAAAGGCACTTCGACCGGCACCAATGACTATACTTATTTTCTCGAATAGGTGCCGGTCGAAGAACCATGATCATTGGTGCCGACCAATAGGTGCCGGTCGAAGAACCGACACCAATGATCAAAGTCATTGGTGCCGACCAATAGGTGCCGGTTGGGAATTTGGTCATTGGTGCCGACCAATAGATGTTGGTTGGGAAAATCGGCACATAAGGAGGTTTCCCAATCGACACCTATAAGATATTCTGTACTAGTGTAGACTCGTTAGGGAAATATAATGAAATACTATAGTAGATTAAAAGTCAATTGACAGGCTAAACATCATTAAGGAGAGGTACTTTTGTCTTTGAGGGGGTTAAGCCCGTATCCATCTATTCTCCGTGTGCACGCGCACGTACTCGTGTCGATCTGGTGGTCGCACCCTGCTGTTCAGGTTTGACAGAAAGATCAGAAATCACCACGAAAGAAACACGAGTATGAATCAGGTTTGACACGAACAACAACAGCTAGGCTCATAGGAATCAAATCAGCAAACTGAAAGGAGGCAAGAGCAATGGCGACACTACGAGAGAAGAATGAAGAGAAGGTACCACAGAGGCTAAATACTCCACGTACCACTGCTGCTGCGCGTGTGCTAGATGTGCTAAATACTCCAACCGGTTAACCAACGGACTCACCGGTACGATCCTCGGTCCGAGTTTAACAACTATGGTCTTTCCAAACCATAGTTATAAACCAACTCAAAACGTATATACGTTCTAAGGTCTTGACATATCCGGCTTAACTTTTGAGCCTAATTCATAGCACAAAGCCGAGCATGCGTGGAGTCTCGCTGTGCGTGATTACGGCTCGTAGCAATCGCCTAGCTTTGGGCGTCAGACGCTAGTGCATGGGAGAAACCGAACTGAACCCATTGGATGGACAAGGACGAACCCTTTGGAGAAACCAAACTGAGCTCGTAGGACGACGGGCGATAGAAGCTTTACGAATTTTCTAAGTAATAAAGATAAAAAATAAATATTATTCCTCATGAGTCCTTACTCCTGACACATGACCTGCAGGATATGTCCTTTTCTCCCCACGACTACTGCTCTAACAAAACTAAGCAGACGGTTAGATATGCCCATCACATGTCAAAACTTAGAATCTTTAGATACACCCATCACATAGTAAAGTTTTTTTATTAGCCACGGGATACCGTCGGACGCACGAGGCAGTATGTCCCCCTGACTATTGTTACGGCATGGGAGTCTGTTCTGCGAGAGCTGCACGACAACGCAAACTATGGTATGGTCAAATGTGTGGGGCTCGTAGTCATAGAGTGGGCCGTGGTTTGCGGGTTAGGGTAGCTACAATGTATGTTCTATCACTATACCGACATCGGCTATCTTTAACGGGCATTAACCCTCATCTCTATCAGGATGGCCCTCCGTCACTGTGAAAAGGTCACTGATGTGAGAAAATATCTCTAACGGGCACAAAGCCGTCACGGATGCACATTATCTCAATCGGGCCATAAAAATGTCCGTCACAGATGAGTTTGAAAGTCAAACCAGTGGGGTTAAACGCCCGTCACGGATAACACATCTCAATCGGGCCTATTTATAAGCCCGTCACAGATGACAACTCATCTCTAACGTGCCGTGGTTACCGGGCCGTCACCAATAGGGTTGACCAAACATGAGGTCAAATAATGTCCCGGTTTTTTGCCCGTCACGGATGACATATCTCTAACGGGCTTAAGTAGCCTGTCACGGATGTCCTATCTATGTCTATCGGGCTTTTAGGTTGAGACCATTATGGATGTCCTATCTCTATCGGGCTTTTTCACAATGCCCGTCAGGGATGAGTTTATTATTCAAAAAAATAAAATTTGTTTTTTGGCTAGCCTCAGGCCTTTGCTAGCCATGTCCGCTGCAAAAAATGGACAGATATCATCACAGCCCAGCCCCAGCCATTCTAGCCCCAGCCATTCATCACAGCCACAGCCATGTTGATCCATTCACATATACATTCATCACAACCACAGCCACAGCCACAGCCACAGCTATATCCATATCCATTCACATATATATATTCATCACTGCCACAACCATATCCATTCACATATATATTTATCACAGCCACAACCATATCCATTCACATATATATTCATCACATATATATTCCACAGCCACAGCCACAGCAAAATAACAAGTGTACTAACCCCAAAAAACAGAAAAAAAGGCAAGTATAGATGGCTATTTATTTATTTCAAAAAAGAACATGTGTAAGAACCGAAAAAAGGAACAAGTATACTGCTTAAAAAAAGACAAGTGTAGATTGTCTGTTTTGTTCCAAAAAGGAACAAGTGTAGTTCAAAAAAAGAAGTGTAGTTCCAAAATGGTCTTTACTTTTTGCTCTCAGAACAACTAGACTATATATGTAACAGTATGAGGTGTTGTGGTAGCTTAGGTGGCTTCCAAAAGATATCCGTCGTGCCCTGTGACACAAGGTTTGATGCGGATATCTTCGAAAGCCACCCAGACTACAACACACCTAAATAATTTGAACCGTGTTTTGAATGTTGCAATTTGCAACATGTCTGAACGGCTCTAGTTCATCATCGAGCGAAATAATTTAGTTACAGATGCATCAAAACCTGCAAAAATGTATTAAAAGAAAAGCAAGTATATACAGAAACAACGTGCAAAATTGTATTACAAAGAATATTTACAAAAATCAAATGTTTGTCGCACTGTCATTGCAAATGTTCTACCATTCTGCGTCGATCGAGCTACCTAGGACCTTACTCTAAACATTTCTTTCGGAGACAATATATCATCTAGTATGAATTGTGCTATCTCCTCTCTAATGATATCAAAGTTGTGATCCGGAATGTTTGATAGTTTAACCTGCATGTGAGGCTTAAGTTAGTCCACATACTTGGAAAGTTGTCGTCCTATGTATATTAACAATTGTAAACACACCTCAAGGTCGGGCAATGTCACCTTGTCTGCTAGGATTCGCATGTTATGACAGACGTGGAATCCACATTGGTCACCCACTTGTTGTTTAATTGGGAAGTCTTTTTTTGTGACCGAGTTTGGGATGCTCATCCTTATGCCTCCCGCCTTTTGCCACGTACAGGTCCCATGCCTCGTTCAAGACAGCTTCGATGCCGGACCAGTTGTATATTTTTGGCTTGATATTGAAGTTAAGCTAGTGTACCAAACTTCACTTCGGCGTTATTACCAGAAGAATTCAATGACCCCTGCGACATTATTAAACTGCAAGGTAAATACTAGAGCTATACGAGTCGCGCATTTGATTCTAAGTAGGGTACACGCTTACTGTTGATTGTAGGCATACATAAGGAAGTCCTTGTCTTGATGGGCATACAAGCAGTCCTTGATATATTCCACCATGCTAGCTCGATCGTTTTGCATATTTGTCTCGTTGACGATAGATGGATCGAGAAAGGCAACAAAGGATGATTTTTTTTGGACCTGCTTTCAGGTAAACCTACAAGCAAGACCAAAGTCCGGGTTAGCGTCAGATATGGACAGTTATTATCATATCTCGTACCCACAAATACTTACAAAGAGTAGCACTTAAGGAGGTTGGTGTCGACCGCTCGCACCCTGTAGAGGTCCCATAGATCTTGAAAGTCTACGGCGATGAAGCTAGCAGGGCCGAGGAACGGCTGAGTATCGTGGTAGCCCAACATGGAGGTATCTCTATGCTTCTTCTTTGTGTTGGTCTTCTCCATGTAGTACCCGTGCAACTCTTTGCATGCAGGCCCCATCCTTGATAAGGTGTCGTCTCCGACCAATGGTATGCCCAATGTGAAAGTATTCGGAGCTGATGACGCCTTGCTAAGATCAAGCTTTTTCTTGGCCCCTTGCACCTTGCCTACTCCTCTCCCCTTTCTGCCGATGTCGGGTGGAGAAGATCTCGCCTTCTTCAACTTTTTGGCAAGAGGGGGTTGGTGCGGCCTGCTGTCCACCTCCATACCGTCGTCCCCAAAATATGTATCATATTGTAATTGGAAATCTTCTTCAACGGCAGGAGGGGCAACTACAAGTTCTCTAGCTTGAGAGGCAACTACAAGTTCATGTTCTCTGGCTCGAGGGGCAACTACAATATCAATATGTGCACACGACGGTACCGGACGAGAACTTGGTGCTGGCCTAGGAGTTACATTGATCTGAATGTTCTGCTTGGGCCATTGGATAAAGGTCCCACGTGCAGCTCCAAGGGTCAGAACCTCATCGTTCGGTGGGTGCTGGAGAGTGAAGCCCACCCAATCAGGCTTCACTAAGTCCACTTGGACTTTTGCATGTCCAGCTAGCAGCTGTGCCCCATGAACCCGGGTTTCAGGGGTAGGCTTGAATGCAAGACCCTCTGCAGCCGGAATTGCAAATGATTGGGTCACCCTAACGACTAGGGTGCACGATGTGGGTTCCTGCAATAGAATTGTACGTGTCATTACTACTAGGGTGTACTTTGGTGCTAATACAAAATATACATTTGTTGAATTTTGTTACCGTTATGTGGTCCACCGCGGCGGGGATTGGTGCTTGTTCTGCTCCCGCCTCAGTTGATGCGCAGCTGCTACGCCTTTGCATGGGGTTCACTTCTACTCTGGGAGCTACAGCGGCCGGAGCTTCGGCGATAAACTTCTCATATGTCTCCACCCGAGCCTCTACTCGTGCCAGTTTCTCATTGAATTCTTCGGCGAGCTCGACTCTAAGCTCCCCCCGAAGTTGCTCCTTAAGACGTGCTTGTTTCGCCAAGACCATGGATGAGATGCAGATCCCGAGGGCCGAATTGAAGGCAAGCTCAGCCCCTTCCACGGAGTCATCCCGGGGCTATCATCTACACCACTCGGGCACATCGCCCTCCCGGTCACCTTCGGGGCTCGAGAGAACTTCCGAACGGAGAACGTCACTTTCGAGGTGGCCGACTTCGAGACAGCATACCATGCCATCATCGGAAGGCCTGCGCTTGCCAAATTCATGGCGATCCCACATTACACCTACCTCTGCATGAAGATGTCGGGTCCCAATGGCGTCATCACTCTTCGCAGCGATGTGAAGCAAGCCTTCACCTGTGACAAGGAGAGCTGCGACATGGCCCAATCTCGCGAGAGACTACGCGGCCAGCAAGAAGTCCGATTGGCTGCATCGACTTCGGCAGAGGGCGAAGTCCCAGCGAAGAAGATAGCCAAATCGGGATCCGGCGACGCCAAGACCAAGAAGATCTCCCTTGATCCATCGGATCCCTCAAAAACCGCTGTAATCGGTGTTGAACTAGATCCCAAATAGGAAAGCGCGCTCGTCACCTTTCTCCAAAATAATAAAGATGTTTTTGCTTGGAAACCATCTGATATGCCTGGAATTCCTAGGGAGGTGATCGAGCACTCTTTGCACGTCAAAGATGACGCCAAACCGATAAAACAACGATTACGCAGATTCGCGCAGGACCGAAAAGACGCTATCAAGGAAGAGCTCGCAAAGCTCTTGGCTGCCGGCTTCATCAAAGAAGTCCTTCATCCCGACTGGTTAGCCAACCCAGTCCTGGTCCGCAAGAAGACGGGGCAATGGCGTATGTGTGTTGACTATACCGACCTCAACAAAGCCTGTCCCAAAGATCCATTCGGGCTGCCTCGCATCGACCAAGTCGTAGACTCAACAGCCGGCTGCCAACTCCTGAGTTTCTTGGATTGTTACTCGGGCTATCACCAGATCAGCTTGAAAGAATCCGACTGCCTGAAGACATCGTTCATCACGCCGTTTGGGGCCTACTGCTACATCACCATGCCTTTTGGCCTGAAGAACGCCGACGCCACATACCAACGCATGATCCAGAGATGTTTCCAGATGCAGATCGGCAAGAACGTAGAAGCTTATGTCGACGATGTTGTCATCAAGACCAAGCAGAAAGAAGACCTGATCGCTGACCTAGAAGAAACTTTTGCAAACATCCGGGCCTTCAGAATGAAGTTGAACCCGGAGAAGTGCACCTTCGGCGTCCCATCAGGCAAACTGCTCGGCTTCATGGTGTCACATCGCGGCATAGAAGCCAATCCAGAGAAGATCAACGCTATCTTGAGCATGAAGCCCCTGAGTAACCGAAAGACGTCCGTAAGCTCACTGGCTACATGGCGGCGCTAAGCCGCTTCATCTCTCGACTCGGCGAATGAGGCATGCCCTTCTTCGATTGTTAAAGAAGACAGACGACTTCCGTGGATCGCGGAAGCCAACAAGGCCTTTGAAGATTTCAAAGAGTTCCTTACAACGCCGCTCGTCCTGGCCTCGCCTCGGCCCCGGGAACCTCTCGCTGCTGACGTTTCAGCCACTCACCAAGTGGTTAGTACGGTCCTCGTGGTCGAGCGCGAAGAAGAAGGACAGCTCGAAGATTCGAGGCCGATCTACTTTGTTAGCGAAGTGTTGGCAGAGCCAAAATTCGCTACCCTCGGTACCAAAATTGCTCTATGGTGTTCTGATAACCGCGAGGAAATTAGCACACTATTTTCAGGGTCACTCGGTCACCGACGTCACTTCCTTTCCACTCGGCGATGTCATCCACAACCGGGAGGCGACTGGGCGCATCGCTAAGTGGGCCCTAGAGCGATGCCATTGGACTTGACTTTTAAGGCGAGGACGTCCATAAAGTCACAAGCCCCGGTGGATTTCCGGCCGAGTGGATCGAGCAACAAGAGAACATACCTCGGGAAGACCTCCAACACTGGACCATGCACTTTGACGGATCCAAGAGGATCACCGGCTTGGGAGCAGGAGTTGTGCTGATCTCCCTGACTGGGGAAAGGCTAAGATACGTCCTTCACCTCCACTTCTCCGTCTCACACAACGTTGCCGAGTACGAAGCCCTGCTACATGGACTGTGCCTCGCAGTTTCACTCGGAATACGTCGGCTCATCGTGAAAGGCGACTCCCAGCTGGTCATCAACCAAGTAATGAAGGACTGGTCCTGTCTAAACGACACCATGGAGGCCTACCGACAAGAGGTCCACAAACTTGAAGACAAGTTTGATGGGCTCGAACTCTCACATGTCTTGAGACACAACAACGAAGCAGCCGATGAGTTGGCACAGTTCGGGTCCAAGCGTGAAGCAGCCCCAACAGACGTCTTTGTCGAGCACCTTTATGAGCCAACCATCACGGTGAAGACAACTTCCAACGAACAGGCTGCAAACGAAGTCGTCATGACTGAGACCGATTGCAGGACACCTCTCATCAAGTTCTTAACACAGCAAGAGCTACCGGAAGACCGGGACGAGGTAGAGCGTGTCCGACGTCGTTCCCAAGCTTATGTCATGGTTGACTCCGAATTATATAAGAGAAGCCCCTCCGGAATCCTAATGAGATGCATTGCACCCGAGGAAGGGAGACAGTTGCTCCAAGACATCCACTCGGGCATATGCGGAAGCCACGCAACAGCACGCACTCTGGTGGGCAAAGCTTACAGACAGGGTTTTTTCTAGCTTACCGCGGTCTTCGATGCGGACAAAGTCGTACGAACCTGTGAAGGTTGCCAATTTTTCGCTCGACAAAGCCATGTCCCAGCCCAGGAGCTACAGACAATCCCACTATCCTTGCCGTTCGCGGTATGGGGCTTGGACATGGTCGGCCCTTTCAAGAAATCTTCAGGAGGATTTACACACCTTTTCGTCACAATCGACAAGTTCTCCAAATGGATTGAAGCCAAGCCGGTCGCCACAATTACTGCTGACAAGGCACGGGATTTCTTCCTCAACATCGTGCACCGCTTCGGCGTCCCAAATAGAATCATAACCGACAATGGGACTCAATTCACGGGAGGCATCTTCAAGGAATTCTGCGAAGACTTCGGAATCAAGATTTGCTATGCGTCAGTTGCCCATCCCAAAAGCAATGGACAAGTCGAACGGGCCAACAGCATGGTCCTTCAAGGCATCAAGGCCCGCGTGTTCGATCGTCTAAACCCTTACGCAGGCAAGTGGGTCCAAGAGCTTCCCTCGGTCCTATGGTCTATGCGGACCACACCCAGTCGGGCTACCGGCCAAACTCCTTTCTTTTTGGTCTACGACGCAGAAGCCATGTTGCTAAACGAGATGGAGTATGAATCCCTCCGAGTCCGCAGCTTCAACGATGAACGCTACGACCCCGACCGAGTGGACGGCCTCACCCGACTGGAAGAGGCCCGAGAGGCAGCCCTCATCCAGTCGGCCAAATATCTGCAAGGGCTCAGACGATACCACAGTCGCAACGTTCGAGCACGAGCTTTCATCGTTGGCGACTTGGTTCTACGCAAGATTCAAACCACCAAAGACCGTCACAAGTTATCCCCCTTATGGGAAGGACCATACATAATCGCTGAGGTGACTCGGCCCAGTGCATACCGACTAAAGCGTGAAGACGGATCTATGGTGGAGAACTCCTAGAACATCGAGAATCTTCGATGATTTTATGCTTAATTTGACTAAAGTTTCATGTTTTCCTTGACTGCCAACCTCAAGCAAGATGACTTCTTGAGTTAGCAGTCGGGGGCTGTACATATGTCAATAAAGCATAAGTTTTCCTCATCAACTTTTGTGCATGATTTGGTTTATCATTGTTTAATGTTCCTTGATTCGAGTTCAGTGTTTAAGGACTGAGAGTTTTCTGATGGCCTAATCGAGCCTAGGCTCGGTAACAGTCGGACGAAAATTACTTAAGAAATTTCACACAAAAACTTGGATCAAGGCATTAACATAAATAAACTAAATATATCACAAGTCTATATCAGAGCACCACGATCATACGACATTTGCAAGACAATGTTCATAAGACAAATCAAATCCGGAAGTTACTCACTACGTCGACAGAAATCTTCTTCGCCGACTCCTACGCTTCACTCAGCATGTCCAAGGCCTGCTTATCCGAGGTCCCGTCAGCGAAGCCCTCTCCCACCGAGTTGATATCCACTCGGGGGTAGAGAGACTTGGTTTGTGCAAGAGCCAGGCCTGCTCCCATGTTGGCGGCCTTGGTGATGTTCGCCAAATATTGGTCAGGGGCCCTCCGCAGCTTGTCAAAGATTTCCAGTGGCTCTAGCGAACTGGCCCTGACTCCCTGATAAAATAGGGACAGCAAGATCGGCGTTGCTGCGTTGGCAACCTCCTCCCGGACTTCTCCGGCTCGTTTGACCCGCTCGAGCAAGACGTCGTATTGAGCTCGGGTCTTGACTTTATAAGCTGCCAAAAGAATCTGATCACGCAGAGCACTCAAAAATAAAGCAGCACAAAGAATGTTACTTCGAAGAAGCGTACCTTCAAACTCGGCCTCCAATTCGGCCTTATCAAGGCTGACTGCCTCCAGCTGGACCTGGAGCGAGTGGACCTCCGACGAATTTTCTACAAACAAAGAAGGTCATCAGTAACCGGGATCAACATGAGAATCATAAAGAAACTCAGAGAGATGAGCTCACTCCCGACTGATCCTCGGAGGTCGAGGGTCTCCTCCCGGAGTTCCGCTATCTCCCTCCTCAGGGCTGCCTCCCTCCTCAGGGCTATCTCCCTCCTCAGGGCTGCCTCCCTCGACGCGACCTCCTCCCGAGTGGTCTTCAGCTTCAGCTGGACACCCTCCAGAGAGTTTAAGTGCGGGACCAGCTTCTCCAGCGCCTCCGACTTGGCCATGGAGCGGCAATACTCCTTCTGCACGCAAAATCCAAGGATTGATCGACTGAAGAAAAATGATGATACAAGACAAAGAGAAGATCTGGGTTTACATTGAGTAGCCGAGTCGCCTCATTTAGGCTGTTGACGAGGGCATCCCTTTCTTCGCTTTCGGCTTGCTTGTCCAAGACGATGCCCCGCTCTCGGCCTTTCGAGTCTCGCCACTCGATCTTGATCGGAAGAACCCGTGTTTCGAAGATCGTAACTGGGAATTTCTTCCACCGTGGTGGCGATAGGGAAGAACGAATGAAGACATGAAAGATTCAAACTAAAGAGTAAAGACAAGACTTTGATTCAAGACCTACCGGCTTCAGCGGCTGCACTCTTGGGTGGCGCAGCCGCCGGCCTCCTTCGGCTTTTTGCCGACCGATCCTCAATCGGGCCGACCGAGCCGCACTCGTGGTTTCCCGTTGCCGACCGGCTCCCACGGAACATCCCGGCGGTGGTCGGGGCTCTTTCCTCGGGACATCCTTCTTGGGAGGCGAGGGTTTTTGCCCGAGCACTCTCGCTCGGAAGCGGGCCCGGGTCTTGGCTCCGCAGCTTGGATGCCTCGGGAGCAGCGTGGAGTAGGCCCTCGCCCTTCCCGGCAGATCTATGTCCCGGGGCCTCCCGCAACAACGGATGCGATCGAATGAAGACAAAGGGAATTTTCAACAAAAAGACCGGACTTCGTCATGAAGCATACCCGGACGACCGGCGGATCTTCGGTGCCGCCTTCGGTGATGGCTTTGGAGGGGCGTCTCGACCGGAGGAGCGGGACGTCGTCATCCGATCGTCAATAACGAGCCTCCTCTTGCTTGCCCGCTTGTTGGTGTCCTCACTCGGGGCCGCCCGCTTCCCGACCGGATCGCTTTGAATTTTTATCCCGCCGCGGCTTCTTGCGGGCGATGCGGCACGTCATCGTGAGGCATCTTGTACGGTTTTAAAGTAACGAAGCATTTTCCTGCAAGAGAAGTTCGCACAATACTAAGAGACATGACATCAAGGTTGCAAGACAATACGAAGAAGTCAGTCGGCTTACCGGAGGAGGAGGCCGGTGGATGCTGAAGGGAAGAACTGGTAGTATGAGGGCGCGCTCGACTGCAATGCCAATCGAGAAGATCTTGTACATCCGGATCTTCAGGATTTCGTAACTAAGTGGATCTTGATCTTCCCGATTGGGGTCCTTCCCGCCTTCGTACTCGAAGGCTAGCTTCGACCGCTCTTTGATTGGAGCCAGTCGGCACCGGATGAAGTGCTGAGTGATTTGCTTGCCGCGAAGACCCTTCTGCTTCATTGCCAGGATCTTTGCAAGCAGTTTGTTGGCCTCGTCCCAATCTTGAGCCACTGGAACAGTGCTCCAAGTTTGCCTGGGTACAGGGGGAAGCCCGACAAAGGTTGGCAGGCTGGGTTCAAGGTTGCTGATGTAGAACCAGCCCGCGTGCCATCCCTTGTTGGAAGATTTCAAAGGAAAAGAAAAGTACTCCTTGCGGAGAGACCCGCGGAGTTGGAAACCCGCCCCGCCAACGATGCATGGGTGGTCCTTATTCGGATGCGGTTTGAGGTAAAACATGCGGCGGAAGAGTTGGAAGTGGGGAGGATGCCAAGGAAGGCTTCGCATACATGAATAAAGAGAGCGATGTGAAGCATGGAGTTGGGGTTCAGATGGTAGAGTTGAAGCCCGTAATAATCCAAAAGCCCCCGGAAGAACTCGGAGGTGGGAAGGCTGAACCCGCAATAGAAAAAAGAGGTGAATACAACGAGCTCACCGGTGTTCGGGGTTGGGAAATCTTCACCCGCCGCCGGGCGCCAGCCCACGATCTCCTTGGGAGGAAGCACGCCGTGCTTCACCATCTCCTTGAGGGTAGATTCCCTCACATCCGATGTGGCCCATTGGTCAAAGGGGATTCTCTTTTCCTCCGCCATGAGTGTGGTTTTGATGGGAAGTGGATCTGGTCGGAAAGGATGGAGATTTGAGCAAGGAACCTTGGGAGATTGGCTGCGGAAGCTGGTTTGTGGCAAGAAGCGAGCTCCTGGGTGGATGGATTTGGGTGCGCGCGAGTCAAGGGTTTTTTGCAAGGAGCTGGTGAACAGTGCTGCGAAAAGAGGAAATTTTTTGGAAGACGAAGAGGCGGGGATGACCTCGAGGCTTTATAGAAAGATTTGAGGGTTACGCTAGGTTTTCTTATGATTGGGCCGAGCCCATGAGAGAATCTGCGGCCCAGTTAAGGTGTGGCCCTATACCTTTGGAAATCCTTTCATACCGCGGTTTGCTCGACTTCATGAGAAGCTGGCATGATGCAATTTGAGAGGTGACCAACGGCTAAGCTTTTTATAGCTGCCTTGATGACAAGGGCTATTTGGTTTTTTAGCATTTGACTAAGTGATTATGTCAATACTATTTTTCCACCTTGGTGAAGATCTTTATAGATTAAGACCAGTATTATGGCAATAGCTATTTAATAACTTGGTCATATTTTTCATACGATTGAAAAACTCATTTTCCCATGAGGGACGATTAAAATATTTGTTCTGAAATGACTCGGGTAGAACCACTCGGATAAGAATGAGCTTGCCGAGTGCTTTTCTACCCATGAGGGTTGGTTGAATTATTTGTTCTGAGATGACTTGGACAAATTCACTCGGATGAGTATGAACTTGCCGGGTAATGAGATTTCTATGATTGCTTTAGCATGAGCTAAGCATTTATACGAGAATTATTTTTTATAGTTCTTGACTATATGCTTAGTCTGTTTTTGACTAACCACATAGTCAGGGGCTACACCTAATTAGGTGCATCAAGAGATGCACCTAGATATTTATTTTTGAGAATTTTTTAGATATTTTCCAGCCCTTCACAGTCTTTGGAGCCACTCGGGAAGAATCAGGCAGAGGCGATGGAATCACTCGGCGCCAGGAGCACTCGGCCAAAGAGGTTTTTGGTTGCGTACTGTTTTGGTTTGAAGCTGAGTTGTCTCGTCGACTGAAAAGGACTCGGGGGCTACTGTGGAGATTATGGCAATCAGGTATCTACATGGCAAGCTTATCCGACTGGAGGTAGGGATAGATTGCGCCTGCCATATCTGTAAACCAAACATGACTTGGGTGTTACGTTGCCGGTTGAGATAAGGCAACGGCCTATAGTCACGGTTTGGTTAGATTGAGGAAACCGACTTAGAGTAAGATAGGGTTTCCGATCTGTAAGCCCGCCTCCCAAGACTATATAAGGGGGGTAGGGGGCGTCCCTTGAGGGATATCAGATAATTCCGATAGGAGATCATATGCTTTATGAGCCTTTAGCTTTCAACTTTAGATCACGAGATCAATAAAGACACTCGGCGGATCGAATCCACCGAAACAGGAGTAGGGTATTACCTCACGAGAGGGCCTGAACCTATCTAAATCCTCTTTTCCCTCTAACCCATTGTGCTTGGCTATCTTGACTGCGACCCCAGAAATTATATTGCCGAAACCAAGTTTCGATATGTAGATTATTTACAAAACCTATTTATAATCGGTGGCTAATTGATGAGATGAATGTAATAAGCCTAATTACGCCATGATTTAACGATGTGATGCTACAGTAAACATTTGCTAATCATGGATTAATTAGGCTTAATAGAATCATCTCGCGAATCGGCCACCGATTATGCAATTATTTTTATAATTACTTCACATTTACTCCTTCAAATTGATGTCCAAACATCTAATGTGACACAGATTAAAGTTTAGTAACTGGATCCAAACACCACCCAAAAATTCCCTGATCCACCACTGGTCGTCGACGACATCAGTCGAGACTCCAGGCACAGATTGTCGCTTCGCCGGCCTCGTCTACATGGATGAGCCGGTGGAAGACATTGTCCACACGATCGTGATGGGACTCATCGATTACCTCTTTCCCCCATCCTCCCGTATCCAACCTCTACACCGCCGTGGCGCATTCCTCCCCTGACGATGCAAACCGCATCAGCTGCCTCCTCGACGAGATCCTTCGTGACGTTATCTCCCGCCTCCCTCTCAAGGTCACCGCTAGTACCACCGCGCTCTCCTCGCGATGGAGCCGCCTCTGGTATTCAGTCCCTCTGTTCTTCGTTGACACCCACCTCCTCTCGTCGGACTGCAGCAACACCCACCCCATCTTCGTCACCAATGCGGTCTCCTGCATCCTTGCTGCTCACCTGGGACCCTTCCACCATGTCGACCTGTCCTGCAGCATCATGGAGGCACACTCCTAGAGCTTGACCACTGGCTCCAACTTCTCGCCAACAAATCCGTCGAGTAATTCGTCTCCGTCAACCGTCCCTGGCCCATCAACCTGCGCCTTCCGGCCACGCTCTTCAGCTGCACATCCCTCCGCCACCTCTACATCAACGTATGGAGGTTCCCCAACACCATAGGCCTCCCCCACGATGATGCCTTCCCGCACCTGTAGGAGCTTTGGCCTTTGCTGTGTTCTCATAGAGGACCGCAATCTCGAATCCATTATCTCCAGAAGCCCTGTCCTCGAGATACTCACAGTGGTTCTTAGCCAGAACATAGTGCGCCTCAGGGTTTCCTTGCCAGCGGTAACCGTGCAGTTACCCGTCGGTAACTACGTTTATCGTGGGGGTACGGTAAGGGTTATCGACGATAGGGTTTGATGAATTTTGGCCGAATTCAAAATTTAAAAAAAATCAAAAAATCAAAAAAATTCATGGATGTAGTTCTTGAATTGTAGTGGTAGATGATGAAGAAATTTTTTGAAAAAGATAAGATAAAATCACTTTTAAGGATAAAACCGAGAGTAGCTTACAAAACCGAAAAAAGAAATAAAGTAATGGGCATTGATTTGCACTGTTCATCTGGCCCATTAAGACCCAAACGAGAAAAAAAAAATCAAAATGTGGTAACCGCGAAATTGTTGGTGATTTTAATTCAAATATTTGAATATGAAATTCGGACGATTTTTAGTGGTTACCACGTAATCGTCAAACCGTGGGGGGGGCGATAAGCTCTCCTCAAACGGTTTGGTAAACTGGGTGCGCCTCTGTTTTGTCAGCCACATCCTACGTTGTGTGCAGCTCAGATTTTCCTGCATGGCGGACCTTGCAACTGTGAACGCCTCATTCCTCAATCGACTCTTACTAAGCAAAATTTGGGCCATGAAAGAGAGAAAATTCTCGATGAGGATCAAGATCAGCCTTGCCTAGGAGTTGATGTCACTAGGATATATACCTGGAGCCAGGGCAACAGATGCTGCAGATCGGCACCACCACCATCAAGGTGAAACCCTCTTTTTTTAATTTCCATCGCTGACAATTTCGCCAAAATACAAACTGTTTTTGATGGATTTTGTTGTGGGCTAGAACAAGATAAACCCCAAGTACCATGGTTCCAAGCGTGCGGATCTTAGCTTTGAAGGTGTACTTTGGTGCCCTCAACGAAACCCAGATGTTGTGCAGTTTCCTTCGGTGCTTTCCCAACGTCGATACGCTGCACCTCAAGGTGAACCCTCTGCTCTCACTCCACTTGATATTTGAGTCATAGTTGGTGTCTGATTGCTTCGAACTACATGATCCATGACTAGCTGATCTAACCCTTGCACTAGTTTTCTTTGCAGCCTGACAGCGCTCACAAACTCAACAATGCCACTGAGGAGCTCAAGGCCATGTTCTGGAAGGGCGCTGGTGAAATTTAATGTATCAAGTCCATGTAAAAAAGATGGTTTTCCATGAGTTCCAAGGGAAATAGAGCGAACTTGCCTTCATCAAGTTCATCATGGAGAGGGCGCAGTGCTGCAAAAGATTGATATTATTTCCACCGATGCAAGTTGCACCTCTTTGGAGAAGAATAAGCTGGTTTTGAAAGCTCAAAACTGGTGAGTAAAAATTGTCAAGTAATGTACTCGACACGTGCCCTTCTCAAAGGAGCAAGCATTTGGAGCTTCCAAAGAGCACCTGATTTATCTCGTAGTGATCCTGTTGAGTATTGACCGCAGAGGTCTCAAACTCTATAATTGTTAATGGTCCAAGAATTAACTTGTCTACATGCAAGGGGTTGTTTAGGTTCTTTTTTTAACGGAAAAATGGCACGATCGTGCCTTTTCATTGAATAGAGGTGGAAAAATTACAGCCCTAAGGCAAGGAAAAGAAAAAAAAGGAAAGACGAGAGCTATACAAAACTATACAGCGCTGGATAAGAGCTCGTCCAAACGCCTAGCTCCTGCTAGGACCCAAAGCTTAGCCTCGTCCTTGATTTTCGTTAGAAGAAAGCCCGTCATAGCCTCCTTGTGATCAAAGATTCTCCTGTTTCTTTCCTTCCAAGTTTCCCATGCCACCAGCATAATAAGGGATCTAAGCCCTTTTTTCGGTACACCGGCAACATTAACTCTGTTTTCCCACCAGTGCTTGACTGAGGTTGGTTGGTCCCACTGGGCCGGTTCTATCTGTGGGTACCCTATCCATTTTGTTTCCATCCACCAGATTCTCCTGATGTATCTACAGTTCGTAATGAGATGCAAAGCCATCTCGGGCTCTCGGCGACACAGGGGAAAAATGCCATTATTCTGCCAGCCCATTGCTGCTAGTCGGTCGGAAGTCCAAACCCTATTCTGTATAATTAGCCAAGTATGAAATTTACATTTTCCTGGGGCCTAGACTCTCCAAATGATGGCATCAAAGGATGCGGTAGTCATTCCGCAAAACTGCACTCTGTAAGCTGAGGCTGTTGTGTATTCCCCATGGTTCATGAGTTTCCGTCGGATTTGGTCCGTCTCCCTGCTATTTAGTTGGACTCCCCGCACTGCTTCCCATAGGATGACTAGCTAGGAAACTAGGTCCACTGTTATCGGGCGATTTGTTTTGAGATTCAGGTCCTGCACCCATCCATCATTCTCCTTTCCCTGCCGAAGGGACTTGCCCTTCTTCTTGGAGATCGCATAGACCAATGGCATGACGTCCTTCGGCCTTTGGCCATGCTCCAACCAGGCGGAATCCCAGAAGCTTGTTTTGTTGCCATCACCAATAGTTATGGTTGTTATTGTCGTGAAGAGGCTTCTGTCTCCTTCATCGCATGGTGTTTCCAAACCTACCCAAGGCTTTGTTGGATCCCTCCATTCCTGCCACAGCCACCGTAGTCTCAGCGCCCTTGTGAACTTCTGCCAGTTGAGGACTCCCAAGCCTCCATGCTTGGTGGGCAGACATGCTCTTTCCCAGTTTACTTTGCATTTCCCCCCTGTGATGTCCCCCGCACCTGCCCACAGGAAGCGATGGCGCTGCTTGTCCATGTGCTCAAGAGATTCCTTCGTAACCCTCAGGGCGGTTAGGAGATAGGTGGGTTGTACTGTCAGAACTGATTTGACCAGGGCGGTTCTTCCTGTCGTCCCCATGTGTCGGTGATATGGGCCCGGGGGTATGTCGGAGATATGATATCTGAAAAAGGAAGGCGCCTTTGCCCACCAGGGCGCGCCAAAGATATGTCCCGGATGGCTCAAGCGGGTCCCAGCCACAGGCGACCACGTGGCCACCCCAAGAGGGGCTTGGCCCGGGGGCTGCCCGGAGGCCACCGTACTCCCAGGCGGCAGGGTACGGGATCACCCGGACCCCTAGGTGGCTGGGTCCGGGATCACTTGGACCCCCCGTCCCTCACCCCGCACCTCTCTGAGAGAGGGGCGAGTCCAGCTGCCAACCACCTCATTTAATGCCTAAGGAGAGAGAGGCTAAGCGCCTGCCCCGTCGCATTTAATGCGATGTGAGGCTCACCTGTCAGCCGCTCTCATCATCACCCTTTTGCCCGTCACAAGGTAAAAAGGGCATAAAGTCTTTGACGGCGACCGCGGTATGACTGCACGGTCATTCCACGCACGCCCCCCTCCTCGCCCCGTCCAGTCGCATTGAATGCATCGGGCGGCCGCGTGGGAGAGAGAACACAAGTAATAGGGGCGTCGCGCAGGCACCTCTCCAGGTGAAGGGCCACTGACCGGTAGGCCCCACTGGAGTAGGTAGGTTGGCCCATCCTCACGTCAGCAGCATGGCAGCCACGACGCCCGCTTTTCTCCGCCAACTCCCATGACGCGGCAACAGGGATAAAGATGGGGGTGGCTTCTCCGACAAGACAAGGCAGGAGCCGCTCCGTCACGTGAAGCGGAGTAGAGGAAATCAGGACTACTGTGGTGTCCCCTTGAACTATAAAAGGAGGCCCAATTCCATCATAAAGGGGGTTGGTTCAGTTACCGGTTCCTGGTTAGTGGACAAAGGCACCCTCTCCCAACTGTTCCTAGCAACCCCAGAAACGAGCCTAAGGTTCTGCCATTGTCGGAGACCTTGAGCTTCAAGCATCCCGCCTCAGTAACCAGCCCCAGCATCCCCCAGGAGAACACCCTCGCCGGTTCCTATAATTCACCCCTCATATTACACAAAGAACAGGAGTAGGGCATTACGCCTCATAGGCGGCCCGAACCTGTATAAACCCCCTGTGTGCATTGCAGTTGCGATCTTTTTTCGGTTTTACTGACTCCTCGCCATCCTCACCGTGAGTTTAAGCCCTGATTCATCGCTCCCCTGTGCCGAACCAAAAAGGGGGTCCCTCGGATTCCCGCGTGTCGAGCACACGCATCGACAGCTGGCGCGCCAGGTAGGGGGAGAGCAATGCATTTGGGTTCAAACTCCTGTGCTCCTTCCACCTCCCGCCAAAAAACCCCCTTTCCCTGTCCGCGCCATGGTTCACGGCCACATCCTACGGTCCGCATCAGGCTCGCTCGCTGCCCGCGAGTGTGACTTGGCCAACAAGGCGGCCGAGGAGGTTGACACGGGCGAGCACAACCCTAACTTCCGACACCTCCGCTCAGAGGAGGGGGACCCTCGTCTTCCTCACCCCCTCTGATGGCGGCGGTGGTGGCTGGGGCCGCACCGCCTCCTCTGCCCCCTCCCCCCGTTGGGACAACGACTGTGGGCGGAGGAGGCCAAGGATCCCGTAGAATCGCCAACGCATCTGCAGGACCCGGGCCACGCCCGAGCGGGCGTACCGACGAACCACGCCGGGAAGGCGTCCATCGTCCCCTGGAGTTTGGCACACCTGAGGGTGCCCTTCAGGCGGCTGAGGCGCTCTTGCGTCACCCCCCGGTCACACCAGGCGAGGGATCCAACGCCAAGCGTTGGTTTGACGATGTGGCGAAGTTGGTCGGCATAGCCCAGCGTCAGCTGGCCGCTGACCTCGCTTTCTCCAGTCACCAACCACGTGGTTCGCACACCGCGGTCAGCTCGTCATCCCGGCGGCGAGCCCGAAGTACAGCGGCTATCGCATGGGCAGAGGAGATCCTCCTAGCTGCAGCTCAACTGGAGGCTCCCCGGATCTGCTATACGTAGAACGGGACGCCTGCCTTCGTATTGAACAACGACGCGATGAGCGTCGCATGGGGCGAGCTCAGGACTACGCTTCCTCGATGGGAGGCGCAAGCGCTCGGCGAGCGACCACAGCGGCCCCGCCACAGGGAGAGCCCCTCAGGGGATGGCGAGCGGCCATGTTGGCCCAGCCACGGGTAGGAGATTCTGCGGCACCCAAGGGGGCCCCTCAGCCCTCGTCGCCCCCTCTAGCCGGCAACGGCTGTCAAGCCTTCATCGCCAGCCTCCGCAATGTGCGCTGGCCTAACAAGTTTAGGCCGGCCCTCACGGAGAAGTATGACGGTTCGGTGAATCCCACCGAGTTCCTCCAGATTTACACCACAGCCATCGAGGCTGCTGGAGGTGACGAGCTCGTCATGGCTAGGGGTGAAAACGGATCGGATACGGTCAGAAACTAGCTATACCGTATTTGTTTTCATATTTTTTTGAAATCGGATTCAGAATCGGAAACCTCGAATACGAAAACGGAAACAAATAATATCGGAAACAAATACGAAACAGATACGAATCAAAACAAATACGGTAATGGATATTGATCGGAATATTAAACCCTCTCAAACTAATCAATATTTATAATTTTTCAGCTAAGCAACACATATAATAAATTTTAAATATCCATATCAACATTGTTTTACTAATTTCATGACCATATTATCTTTCATATCAAATATAATTATAAATCAAGCATAGTAATTTTAGACATTCATAATAAAAAAACAATTCACTCACATAAGTGTATATCATAATTTAAGTAGTTTATCATGAAATAGTATTTTTTGTTGGGCTTATGGAGTTATGGTCATGAGCCGGCTGGCCAAAGGCTCCACACCTAAGGTCCGGATATTATCCGATGAGGTATCTGGATATTATCCGACCGTATCCGCTATGTGCCGAATATTATCCGACCGTATCCGCTATCTTCCGGATAATGCATGTACCGTATTTGTATCCGTATCCGAGAAAAATTATCCGTTTCCATTTTTGAATCTAAAATTATCCGAAAATTATCCGGCTGACAATATCCGTATCCAATTTTTGAGGTATCCGGATATTATCCGACCGTATCCGCTATCCGCCGAATAATGTCTCTACCGTATTCGTATCCGTATCAGAGAAAAATTATCCGTTTCCGAATCCAAAATTATCCGAAAATTATCCGGCTGACACTATCCGTATCCGATTTTTCGGACGGAATCCAGATATTATCCGTACCGTTTTCACCCCTAGTCATGGCCAACTTCTTCCCCATGGCGCTCAAGGGCCAGGCCCGCTCCTGGCTAATGAACCTGCCGGCCCAGTCGGTCGCCTCGTGGGACGACTTGTGCCGGCAGTTCACCTCTAACTTCTAGGGCACGTACCCGCACCCAGAGGTAGAGGCAGACCTCCACATGGTCCGACGAGGAGAGGACGAGTCCCTGCGCAAATACATCCAGCGTTTTTGCCAGGTACGCAACACCATATCGTCCATCGCTGACCATGCAGTGATCTTCGCCTTTCGGAGTGGTGTGTGCCACGACGTTATGTTGGAGAAGATCGAGTCCAAAGCCCCCCGGACCACCACGGAGCTCTTCGAGCTTGCTGACCGGGTGGCCCGCAAGGAAGAAGCTCGGGTTTGGAATCCTAGGAATCCTGCCCCAGCCTCCACTCGCGCTGCCCCTTCCGCGTCCCGGGAGGAGCGGCGCGAGCGGCGGCGGAAGCGCAAGCCATCGCACGGTGGCGAGGAGGGCCACGTCCTCGCTGCCGACGGTGCCAAGAAGCCCTCGCGAAAGGGCAAGCCCGCGGGCAACCGCAGGCGCTCCCCAGACCCTCGCCCCCAGGGCCAGGTCGGGAACAAGTGGTGCATGGTGCACCAAACCTCCCACCACGATGTCTCCGAGTGCCGCTCGGTCAAGAACTTGGCCGAGCGGGTGCAAAAGTATGAGCAGGAGCGGAGGGAGAAGGAGAAGGAAGCCCGCCGCAAGGGTAAGACCCCGGCGGAGCACTCGGACAACCGACGAGAGGAGGCCAAGATGCGGCCCCCGTCGGAGACGAAGATGACGATCTGGGCTACCAAGATCCCCAGCACGTCGTCTCCACCATCGACGGAGGGGCGGGCGCCTAGGTGTCCCGCCGGAGCCTCAAGTCCATGAGGCGTGAGCTCCTCGCAGCTGTGCCGTCCCACGAGGCGGCCCGCAAGTCGCGCTGGGCGGAGGTGCCAATCACCTTCGACCAGACCGATCACCCGGGGAGCATCGCACGTAGCGGCCACTTGGCCCTCGTGACCTCCCCCACCATTTGCAACGTCAAGGTCGCCCGAGTCTTAATTGACGGGGGTGCGGCCCTCAATATACTATTCCCGAAGGCCTTTGATGCAATCAAGGCCCCGGGGATGGTGCTCGGGCTGTCCTATCCCATCATTGGGGTGACGCCCGGGAAGGTGTGGCCCCTCGGGCAGATCGCGCTGCTGGTCACCTTTGGGAAACCCACCAATTTCCGCACCGAGCGGATTGACTTCGATGTGGTGGACCTCAACCTACCCTACAACGCCGTGCTCGGGAGGCCGGCGTTGGTGAAGTTCATGGCGGCCACCCATTATGCCTACCGCCAGCTCAAGATGCCGGGCCCCGGAGGCCTCATCACCATCCATGCTGACGTTAAGACCGCGCTAGACTGCGCGGAGGCGCGCGTGGATGACATTGCGGCGGCCGACCGCGTCGAACCCGAAGGCCCTCAAGAGGAGGCCTCGGGTTCCCGGCCCCCTAAACAACATATCACCTCGGCCGATGAGGTGATAATCAAGTCCATCCAGTTGGGCGACGACCCGTCCAAGACCGCCAAAATTGGCGGCAACTTGGACCCCAAATAGGAAGACGCGCTCGTCTCCTTCCTGCGGGCGAACGCCGACGTATTTGCTTGGAAGTCGTCGGATATGCCCAGAGTCCCCAGGGAGGTGATTGAGCACCGACTTGCAGTGCGGCCGGATGCACGACCGGTCCGGCAGAAGGTGAGGCGACAGGCCCCAGAGCGGCAGGCGTTCATCCGTGAAGAGGTGGCACGGCTCCAGGTGGCCAGCTTCATTTCGGGAAGTGCTGCATCCGGAGTGGTTGGCTAACCCGGTGGTCATCCCGAAAGCCAACCACAAGCTGCGCATGTGCATCGACTACACCGACCTCAACAAGGCATGTCCTAAAGACCCTTACCCTCTGCCTCGAATAGACCAGATAGTCGACTCCACTGGGGGGTGCGACCTTTTATGTTTCTTAGATGCATACTCTGGTTATCATCAGTTCCGCATGGCTATAGAGGATGAGGAGAAAACTGCTTTTATTACCCCCGTGGGTACCTTTTGCTACATGTCTATGCCTTTTGGTCTAAAGAACGCCATGTCCACTTTCCAACGTGGTGTCCGCATCACGTTGAAAGACCAAATAGGGCATAATGTTGAGGCGTACGTCGATGATCTCGTGATCAAGTCCCGGGACCAAAGAACCTTGCTCCGGACCTAGCCGAGACATTTGATAACCTCCAGTCCTCCCGCATGAAGCTGAACCCAAAAAAATATGTGTTCGGGGTACTGGCAGGCAAACTGTTAGGGTTTTTGGTCTCTGCCCGAGGCATCGAGGCCAACCCCGCAAAAATAAAAGCGATAGAAGAGATGCGCCCCCTAGGAAACTCAAGGATGTGCAGAAAGTTATCGGTTGTGTAGCTGCCCTGAGTCGTTTTATATCAAGGCTAGGAGTGTGGGCGCTCCCTCTATTTAAGCTGCTAAAGCGAACTGGCCCCTTCGCTTGGACGGACAAAGCAGAGAAAGCCTTGAGCGAGCTCAAGCGTTATCTCTCCTCGTCGCCCGTATTGGTAGCGCCTCAAGAAGGAGAACCCCTCTTTTTATATTTGGCAGCAACTCCCCAAGTGATCAGTGCAGCATTGGTTGTGGAGCGCGATGACGAGCTGGACTCTTAGACGCCCCCAGCCCCACCACACCCGGAGGCAGGAAACCTCAGAACGGTGTTGGCCGAGGAAGCACCGAACCCGGAGGCGGCCTTTGGCCCCGAGCTTAGGGAGCCACCCGGCCCCCTAGTCTAGGGGCTCCCGAGGCCCCTTCCACCCAGAGCGGCCCTGAGGGCCTCGGGGAAGGCGTTGGCCCGGCAGCCCCGAACATCGAGGTAACCCACCCCGGTGCACCCGAACCTGTCGCCCCTAGCAAAGTAGCTAAGGCCCGCACCAAGGTGCAACGGTCGGTCTACTTTGTCAGCGAGGCGCTACGGGACGCAAAGACACGTTACCCGCAAGCCCAGAAAATGCTCTACGCTATGCTCGTAGCTTCCAGGAAGCTGCGCCACTACTTCCAAGCGCATCGGGTAACGGTAGTCACGTCCTACCCTCTCAGGCAAATTCTGCATAACCGAGAAGGCATGGGACGGGTAGTCAAGTGGGCTATCGAATTGTCAGAATTTGACCTGCATTTTGAAGCCCGTCACGCAATCAAGAGCCAGGCCTTGGCTGATTTCGTGGCAGAATGGAAGCCAGCGGCCGATAGCGACCCACCCCGGGTGAACCCGAGAGTGCGGAGGGTCGTGGCCAATGGACCGCGCATTGGATGATGAACTTCGACGGTTTGCTCACCTTGCACGGGGCCGAGGCAGGCGTGGTTTTAACTTCCCCAACGGGCGACGTACTCCGGTACATCGTCCGGCTTGACTTCCGGACAACCAACAACATGGCCGAGTACGAAGGGCTTCTAGCGGGGTTGCGAGCGGCAGCAGGCATGGGCATCCGCCATCTGCTAGTCCTCGGGGACTCCCAACTGGTCGTAAACCAAGTTTCCACGGAGTACCAATGCACCGACCCCCAGATGGAAGCGTATGTCAAGGAAGTACGACGTATGGAGCGCCATTTTGATGGCCTCGAGCTGCGCCACGTTCCCAGAAGAGACAAAACCCTGGCGGCCGAGCTATCTAGGATCGCGTCTGCGCGAGCCCCGGCCCCGCCAGGCGAGTTCGAAGAAAGACTCACAGAGCCGTCGCCGTGCCCCGAACCGCCCCAAGGGCAGGAATCGGCTAGTCCCGACGCCCTGGACCTGGCAGGCCAGCCACAACCTAGTCCTGCCGGGACCGACATCACGCGCCAGGTGGCTTGGATTTCGGAAATCTAGGCGTATCTGCAAGACGCGTCATTGCCCGAGCAACGCGAGGAAAGCGAACGCATTGCCCGCACCTCCAAAAGGTACGTGTTGGTGGAAGGGACACTCTACCGACGCGGTGCCAACGGAGTGCTCATGAAATGCATCGCTCGGGAACAGGGTCTTGAGCTCCCAGATGGCCTTCAGGCACCGGGTGGTCTCCTCCTGATCCTCCAGCACCGCCACCTCGCGCCTCTCCACGGCGGCCTCGCGCTCGGCGACGGCCTTTTCCTGGGCCACCACATTCACCTCTCGCGCGGCGGAGTCCTCCTCGGCCCTGGCGACGGCGGCCTCCCGGTCCTCGACCGCCCGCCGCCTCCAGAGCCTTCTCCCGCTCCGCCAGGCCAGCCTCGCGGGCCTGGAGCTCGACGTCGGTACTGGCGGCGGCGGCTTCAACATCGCGCAGGGTGCGCTCGCGCCGGTCGAGCTCCTGGGCGCGCTCGTTGAGGTCGCGGATGAACCTGCCGGCGGTGGTGCGGACCCTCTCGTCTGCGGCGGTGGCGATCTGCTCGCGAAAGTCGGCGGCGTGCCGCCCGACGACGGTGTCCTCGAACACCTGGTTGAGTTCCCCCCGGCGCCGCTCGATATTCGCCAGTTCCCGCTTGCGGACGAGGCCCTCCACCCTCGCCGTGGCCACCAGCTCCCGGCGGCCTTCGTCGACGTCGGCGTCGAGGAAGAAGCGAGAGAAGGACGGTACCAGCCTGACCATGGCGAAGGAGGCGAAGAACACCATCTTCGTATGGGGCCGCTCCTCTGGAACATCGCCGCCGCTGCGCGTGCCGCGCGGCAAATACTTGTTAAAGAGGCTTCGGGCCTCCGTGGTGCGGACCAGGGATTTGGGGAGTACGCTCCCCGGCTCCAAAGGCGAATCACGGGCCATCTCCAAGGCGGGCGCTGGAGTGCGAAAAAGGAAGCCGGTGGCGAGAGAAAGGAGGTGAAAGAGCAAGGGCGCTGGGAAGATGAGAGGTGATGGCTGTGAGAGGCGATGGCTGTGAAAAGCGTAGAAACTGATCCTCCTTCTCGCGGATCCGTTTTTATAAGCAACCACGGCCCCCTCGAATTCTACGGCATTAATTTCGCCCCACTACCCCACGACACGCCTCCTCGGCTCCGCGCCCCTTTTGTTTTTCGCATCCCCTTTGGTTCCCGCGCCACTGGGGTTTCGCGCCCGCCAGGCGCACTACGCGGGACGGAGAGAGCTAGGCGGTTAATGGGCCCCCGCGTGCGCGGCCGAATAACACGCCCCCCGTCTGGAGAAAGCTTAGCCAAATGCAGCGTCCGTTGTCGCGTACCGGCCTCCTGTTACGGCGAGGCACATCCAGTGCCCGAGGGCCCACACACTCAAGAAATGGCGTTAACCGCGCCCGAATCCGACTTCGATCCCGGTCAACACCGAGGGCTACTATCGGTGATATGGGCCCGAGGGTATGTAGGAGATACGATATCTGAAAAAGGAAGGCTCTTCGCCCACTAGGGCACGCCAAAGATATGTCCCGGATGGCTCAGGCGGGTCCCGGCCACAGGCGGCCACGTGGCCACCCCAAGAGGGGCTTGGCCCGGGGGCTGCCCGGAGGCCACCGTACTCCCAGGCGGCTGGGTCCGGGATCACCCGGACCCCCCGTCCCTCACCCCGCACCTCTCTGAGAGAGAGGCGAGTCCAGCTGCCAACCACCTCATTTAATGCCTAAGGAGAGAGAGGCTAAGCACCTGCCCAGTCGCATTTAATGCGATGTGAGGCGCGCCTGTCAGCCGCTCTCATCATCACCCTTTTGCCCGTTACGAGGTAAAAAGGGCATAAAGTCTTTGACGGCGACCGCGGTATGACTGCACGGTCATTCCACGCACGCCCCCCTCCTCGCCCCGTCCAGTCGCATTGAATGCATCGGGCGGCCACGTGGGAGAGAGAACACAAGTAATAGGGGCGTCGCGCAGGCACCTCTCCAGGTGAAGGGCCACTGACCTGTAGGCCCCACTGGAGTAGGTAGGTTGGCCCATCCTCACGTCAGCAACATGGCAGCCACGATGCCCGCTTTTCTCCGCCAACTCCCATGACGCGGCAACAGGGACAAAGATGGGGGTGGCTTCTTCGACAAGACAAGGCAGGAGCTACTCCGTCACGTGGAGCGAAGTAGAGGAAATCAGGACTACTGTGGTGTCCCCTTGCACTATAAAAGGAGACCCAAGTCCATCATAAAGGGGGTTGGTTCAGTTACTGGTTCCTGGTTCCTGGACGAAGGCACCCTCTCCCAACTATTCCTAGCAACCCCAGAAACGAGCCTAAGGTTCTGCCATTATCGGAGACCTTGAGCTTCAAGCATCCCGCCTCAGTAACCAGCCCTAGCATCCCCCAGGAGAACACCCTTGCCGGTTCCTGTAATTCACCCCTCATATTACACAAAGAACAGGAGTAGGGCATTACGCCTCATAGGCGGCCCGAACCTGTATAAAACCCCTGTGTCCATTGCAGTTACGATCTTTTTTTGGTTTTACTGACTCCTCGCCATCCTCACCGTGAGTTTAAGCCCTGATTCATCGCTCCCCTGTGCCGAACCAAAAGGGGGTCCCTCGGATTCCCGCGTGTCGAGCACACGCATCGACACCATGTTTCTTCCCCTCCATCCTGTTATCCTTCCTGTGATGTTATTGTAAACAGGCTGCAACTCCGTCTTCCTCATTCTCCCTAAAACCAATGGGAGTCCAAGATATTTGATGGGGAAATTTGCTCTGGCAGCTGGAACGCCTTCTAAGATCTCCTCTAGGGGTACGACATCACATCTGATTGCCGCTACTTGTGATTTGTGGAGATTGGTTACCAGTCATGTTGCCTCACTGAAGCCAGCTAGGATGGTTGTTAAGGATGTTACATCACTTCGGGTGGGTTTTAGAAAAATGATGGCGTCGTCCGCATACATCGAGATTCGGGTTCTGCAGCCTCTCCGCCTTAGTTTGGAGAGGAGCCCCATCTCTGTTGCTTTGTCCAAGATCCTCTGCAGGGGGTCTATTGCTAGTACAAAGGAAGTGGTGATAACGGGTACCCTTGTCGTAAACCATGACCATGTATGATTGTTTGTCCGGGGTGGCCATTAAGGAGGACTCGGGAGGTGGAAGTATAGAGCATTGCTCCCAGCCAATCTAGCCATCACGACGGGAAGCCTTTGCATCGCAGCAGGTCTAGGAGATAATCCCAGCGAACTGAGTCAAAAGCTTCTGTGATATCAAGCTTGAAAGAAGCATAACACGCCGCAAGCGATGATACTTCCTAGCCAGGCCCCTCACTAGGAGGTAGTTGTCATGGATGCTTCTACCTTGGATGAAAGCACTTTGGTTGCCCGAGATGAGGTTTGCCATATGCGGTCTTAAGCGGAGAGCAAGCACTTTTGAGAAGATTTTGGCGATGCTGTGAATTAGGCTGATCGGTCTAAAATCCTTTACGTCTTCAGCTCCTTCCTTCTTTGGGATTAGGACAATGTTTGCCGAATTGAGCAAGCTTAGGTGAGAGCATCTCAGGCCCAGTGCATGGAATTGAAGACATGCAAGATATCTTGCTTAATGGTCTCCCAGCTTATTTTGAAGAAAAGGGTTGTGTACCCATCAGGTCCCGGCGCCTTGTCAGTAGGCATCTCCTTCAAGGCCCTTAGAACTTCTTGTTCCGTGAACGGGTCATCCAGAGATGTGAGGTCTGCTCGACTTAGGTCCAACGAGTCCCAGTTGAGGTCCGAGTTCCTCGGACTCGGCCGTCCCATGACTTTCTCAAAGTGCTCAAAAATTACTCCCTCTTTCTCTTCATGCGTAATTGCCCATCCATTTTCTTTTTTAATTCTTTGGATAATATTTTTCCTCCTACGCGCATTTACTCTGAGGTGGAAGAATTTTGTGTTTGCATCTCCTTCGCGTATATAGGAAATTCTGGAGGCCTATCTCTTCCTTGCCCTTTCAATCGAGGCTAGTGCCACAATCCTTCGTTTTAGTGCCGCTCGCAGACTAGCTTCTTGAGCTGAAAGATCTCTGCTTTCTTGGGCTACCTCCAATCTTTGGATGACATCAATTGCCATGTGGAATTGCAGCTTGGCCTCCGTACAGATTCCTTTTGCCCACTCTCGTAGGCTGTGGGCCGTGTGGTGGAGCTTATGGTTCAGACGATGCATCGGCTCCATATGACTAGAAGGCTCATTCCAAACCTCATGAACTTTCTCTTTGAAGCCTGGAAGTCTTATCCAGAAGTTCTCAAACTTGAATGGTCTCGGCCTACGCGGGCCCCTGGTGTTTGACAGGATTAGTGGGCAGTGATCTGATGATCCTGTAGGGAGAGCATACAGGGTGTGATTCGGGAACGCCAGGTCCCAAGTTGTTACAGAAACAGCGGTCTAGCCTGACCAGGGTGGCTCGTTGTCTCTCGTTACTCCATGTGTATCTTCTGTTCTGGAGCGGGAGTTCTCTTAGATCACAATGGTCAAGAGTAGAGCAGAAACGCCGCATGCGCGCAAGGTTTATGTTGCTATTATTTTTGTCTCGTGCCCTGTAGATCATGTTGAAGTCTCCTAGAAGTAGCCAACCTTCACCCTGGCTGGGATTCAGTGATCTGGTATGCCTAAGGAAGGCAATCTTGTGTTGATTTCTTAAAGGCCCGTAGACTCCAGAGAGCCAAAAGCTCACCCCAAAATGTAGCAACGTAACCTGCACAGATACCGAGAAGCATCCAATCCGGACACCTTGGATGTTAAGCACACTGTTGTTCCAAAGAAGCAAAATTTCGCCTCTGGTGCCCCTCGCCGGCTTGCAGGCGAAGCTGTCTAACTTGTAACCCCTAGGAAATTATGGACTGTAGCTTTGTCTCTTGTAGACATGCCAGGCTGCATTTTGTGCTTAGCATGAGCTCGTGGATCACATTACACCTAGCTTGTGAATTCAGTCCCCTAACATTCCATGAAACAATGTCAAGGTTGTCCATCATTTTAAAGCAATTTTCCTCGGATATGCCTTGCCCCGCCTTGCCTTTCACTTTCTTTGCAGTACTGCCTATACTTTGGAGTGATTTGGAGTCGGCCAGAGGAGCTAGGGCAGCCACTCGGACTCCTTAGCTGAGATGGCCTGTTACCCAACAACGGGATTGAGAAGTTTGGAGGACAGAAGTTCAAAGTACTTCGCGAGAGATGCAGGCCCAGAAGATTTGGTGGACATCGTCCCAAACCAACCCTAAAGCCAAACCGTCCCGAACTTGTGTTTTGACACCTCTCGGCCCACACATTGTTTTTAATCAACCAAACCCTAGCTTCCTTTATGGGCCACTTGGCCAGTGGGCTTGGCGCAACATTCCTTGGCCCAATTTGCTTGGCCCGGTCCAAATCGGCCAATTGGCCATGCTTGGCCCAGTTCATTCCGGTCCGTTGGCCCAACGTGCAACGCAAGAGGGGACTTAACATTGTTGCATCGCACTCAGGTGTTCAACCTAGGAGAAGATACTATGCTTCAATCCGCGCAAATTCCCTCCGCCGCCGGCTAAGTCGCCGACGGTTTCGCAGCCTCCGCGGCGCCGCTCCACTTGCCACCCCTTGGCTCGTTGCCAAGCTGGGTGTTCGCCGTGCTCCACAGAACATGGCGCTGGCTTCCTAAACCATTCCTTGTCGTCACACAGCATCTTGCTCATCGGCAGGGACCAGGAAAGGCTCGCGCCAATCACACGAATTCTGAGAAGTAGATAAGCGGATAACAGGGAGATGCACAACATGACGGTGGATCATGGCTTCGGTCTGGGCGGCGGCACGCAAGTCGCCGAATCTCAATCCCAGCTCTGGCCATGACAGCACGGTGGAAGCCCGCTGGGCACATAGTGCTGAAACATAACTTTTACAAAACATGGAAAGCGAAGGACACATCCCGGACTCCTTCCTCTCAATCGACCAAGGCATCAACTTCTTCTGCCGCTTCGGCAACCCCCTCGCCCACCATTCCAGGAGGGAAGCATCCGCCGAGTGCTGCTCCTCGTCGTCGAGGCCAAAGATGGCCGTAAGGGCAGCTTTATGTAGCTAGGTAGGGGTCTGTTGAACATCTCAATGTACTGCGTGATGACATGCTCGACCTATTCATCGTCTTCATTTGTGAGGAGCCCAAGCCTTTTAATAAGGACCTGCTGGCATCGCTGCATGGTTGGCCCCCTTGCTGCTTTGCTATTCTTTGACTGTGGCGTGGCCCAATGTTCTGTGTTCGGACCGAGGTCTTCCTCCGTGCTGGCATCAATGGCGGCAGCTACAGTAGCGACTGTGAGGGTGCTTTAAACAGCGTCGCTAGGCAACTCTCCAAGCTGGACATCATGTTCTCTTGAACCTGAGCCGCATGAGGTTGGTTGGTTTGTGGCAGCTGCGGTTCTTCGTGTTGGGTCACCGCCGCACTGGGCGGGGGGCCGCAAGCTGCGTTGCCGAGTCGATGCTCCCTTCCACTGGCATAGGGTCTTGGAGTGTTGGGGTGGTCGCATCTCCTGCCGCCTTAGCCTGCGATCCCCCCTCATCGGTCATCGCCGCCAACTCAAGGCAAAGCATGGCTTGTTGAAGCTACCCGCACTCTGTTGTCGCGGGCAGGACAGGAGATGACGGGAGCACCGACAGGATCCGCGAGAATACCTGGTCGAGGAGGATTGGATCCCAGGCCACGGACCAAGCTTCGTTCCCCACATCCGCTAGTGCTTCGGGGAGCTCTTTGTCAAGGATGGGCTGGATGCGGCATAGGAGGTCTCCACCTTGCGGCGGCGGTGGGGCCATCTACGGAGAAAAGGGGGAGCTTTGCAACGCGTTCAACAATCTGAATTCACTCACCTTTGCATGATGTGGCGCAATGTGGAGCAGAGGAAGCTTGGCTGCATCCAAGTCCGGCCGGCGCCTACCGCCTCCTGTGCGGCCTTGATCTCCTCTGTCCCGACGGCACGAGGTGTTAAAACCCGGTGGATCACTAGGCACCGATGCATTTAGGGTTTGTACGGGTAGATCAATAGAGCGCAATCGGATGAGAGAGAGAGGGAGAAATAGGGTTACCGGTGGAGTGAGAACCCGATGCTTGTCCGTCGGCCATGGAGGTCGTGGGGCGCGGTGGTGGCGTTTCCCGTCGCTACTGCGCCCCCGCTGTGGATCGGCTAGGGTTTTGTGGGTGAGGTTTGGCGGCGGCAGCGATCCTCGTGTCGTGTGCCGCCCCGGCCCTCACCCCTTTATATGGCGCAGGCGACAGGGGCCCACCAACCATAGGAGGCTGGGCGCCCCGATCAGGCGCGGTCAAGGATCCCCGTTGGGCCGTTGGGCCCAACGGGAGGAGATCAATTCTAACACGAGGACCGCGTGCGTTCACGGCGGTAGTCCTTATCGTTCGATCGACGGTCGCCGCGGCCACGCGCCAGGTCATGCCCCCTGCCCTCGTCATCGCCATCCCGATCTCTGCGGCGCCAGAATGGGTTGTGTCGGGGGTGGTTGTTGCCCCCTCTTTGCCTGCCTCTGCCGCGCCTGGTTCGCTCGCCGCGTGCTCCGTCGCGCTCGCTGCCTTCACTTTCCTCCTCGTCTGACGCCTCGTCGTCCGCCCCAGTGCACGCACGGTGCACGCTCGTGTGCCACGCTCTATCCGCACGGCCGTGCCGTCTGCCACGATGGTCGTCGTCACGGTCACTTTCCTCGTTGGTGTCCCGACCCTTCTCCTTCTCTCTTTCTCTTCCTCCTAAACGATCGTGCACGGAGCGAGGCGGTGGCGGGTGATGGGGAAATCCTCGAAAGCCCTTCCGGGCACTTGGTCGCCATCAATCACCCCTGGGTGCCATGGCGGGAGGCGCCGCTTCACCGGCTGGAAAGCCTCTTGCGCCTCCAAATCAACCGAGGTAGCGGTGTAGTCTTGAATTTCTTCTAGATGGATGATGATAGGGTGGCGGACTCCTCTTTGCCATCGCTCTGGCGCATTTTTCTCAGCGGACAGGGGTGCCGACGACGAGTCATGTGGCCTGGAGGTGAAGCCGAGCCAGAGTTTCTTGGGGATGGTGCTCGGATTAGCTGTCCATGCCCAGAGATCAATCATAAGGGTGTTACCGACTTTGACTAGGTGGACGACGTCCGTCTCAATTCGCTCCAAAGCGCATGTCCTCCCGATGAGCCGTTCGACGACGTCCGCCGCCCACGCGTGCATCGGGACACAGTCCAAGCACAACCACACACGAAAGAGTAGCGCCACCCCTAACGCTCCTTGGAGGCTACGCCACTGGACAAAGTGAAGCTCGACCCAGCGACACCTGACATATCCCTTGGCCAGTGCATCTTCATAGTGGCGGTGGAGCCTGAACTTGATAAAGAAAGCCTATGGGTAATGTAGCGAAACAGCAACGTCGCCGCGGTGAAGCTGGAACTCATCGAGGAAGGCTTGTTCAACATCCCAGGGTTCAACGTTTGGCGGTGTTTGTGTGGCTCAGGTCACCACCGCTTTGTCGCTCCACTCCTTCAGCTCGCCATCGACGGCGAATGAGGTTGGGATGAAGCAATAGTCCTCGTCCGGCCGCGTCACGGGGTCACCAAGCTGGGACATTGTACACGGCAGGCAGGGTGGCAACGGGGGTGGTGGGAGGCAGGTGGAGGAGATGCACAGGGGCGGCGGGTGCGGTGGGAGGCAGGGTGAAGGCGTGCGCCGCTGAGTTGTGGTTGGAGCGCACGCGGGTGGTTGCGCGCTGTGGGGTTGGTGGAGGGGATGCGTGCTCTGGAGCTTCTGGCGAGGGGGAAGCGGGTTTGTAGGCCGCTCTTATGGCGAAGCGGCGACGGCACTAACGCGCACGATGTCCGGCCCCCTTGCAAATGAAGCAGCAGACCGGATCTCTGCAATGCACTGCCTGATGCCCGCGACGGAGGCAAATGAAGCATTTACCCGCAGCTTGCTCGGCGTAACTCTGGCTCACCGGCCTAAAGTCTTGTTGACTTGAATCCCGTCCTTGGCGCTGCGGAGGGCGAGCGGCGTGTGACAGCTCTTTACTCCTCCACCAGTAGCGGTCGTGCACTCGAATCCAGCCCGAATCACTGCCTTCGTCATCCTCCTGCCCGACGCGACCGCGGGGCGGCTTAGGTTCGTAGGGGGCAGCTGGCCATGGCGCCGTGAGCGGGGCTCGGTTGTTGGTCCAGACGGTCAAAGTAGCGGCATTGGCGCGCAACTGATTTGAAATCCGGGCGTCCTCCCCTTTAACCACCTGGGCAAAAGAGCGTCTTGGGGCGGTTAATGGAGGATCCGGAACTGGGAGGGCTGTCGTTGGGGCGGTAGGTGGCCATCGGCCAGCGGAGGTGTTCGATCGCTGCGACCGTCTTTCGTCGGCCGATGCGCGACGGAAGGGGGAACGCGGTAACGCAGGGGTTCCGAGGGCTGGCCGGCGGCTGCAGAGAAGGGGGCCGTGGGCTGCACGAGAGTGAACGGTGCCGGCTGGAACGCCGACGCCGGCAAGGGGAATGGCGAGGTGGCGGAGGTGGCAACGGTCGGAGGAAGGGAGGCATGGTGGGGTTCATTTTTCTTATGTTTAGGTTCTGAATATTGCATGAGTTGTACTATCGTTATTAGCTTGAACTTATCAGGGCTGAAGTTGTGAGCATTTCTGTTCCGTATGCAAAACACTACTACCAATATTTGTTTTGCTATATCTGCCAATTATATTCGTTTCGCAAAGGAAGGAATTTTATAGTGGCAGTCCATATTTATTTTTGTATGAACTTGCTCAGAACAAACTTTGTTCTTCTATTAAGGCCCATTTGATGTGTGGTGTCTGCGTTCGAATTGACTAAGGCATTGCTGCCAAATCGATTGTTATACGAGTATAATAACATCTTTGGATTTTGTCTTCTGCTGTGTGTCCTTCTCTATTACGCGCCACTGTGCACGCGTCACTGCAAATTATATAAGATACTCTCAAGCAGCAACATGCGAGAGAATTCCCACAATATATAAGAAAGCAACACGCGAGATGAAACAGATCTCGGAAGAACAAAATTGACGAGATGGAATCATGCAATGAATGACTGATGCGTGCAAGTTAGTGTGCATACTAATTCCAAGTTCGTGTTAAAATGCAATAAGCGGTGTACCGGGAGCAGCAGTTGGGTGACCAGGTACATGAAATAACAACTTTGTTCCAATGCAATTACAGCAGCTACATTAAGGAAGTTGTATGACAAAAAATGGGCAGATTCAATCAGAATATGCGCATCTCGCTCACCACAACATGAAGTCATCAATTAAAACATTTCAAATGGGTCTTCGAGAGAAACAGTGGCGTAGCTAGGATTTTAGATTTGGGTGGTCCAACATAGGTTTACCGATTTCGTGTACGTGTACCGTGCTGCCCTCCACGCTAGCGCGGTTTTTGCGTAAAAACCGCGACAGAGTAAACAGTTGTTTTTGTGACGTTTTGTCGTACTGTAGTTTTCGTCTAAACCGCACGAAAACCGCGCCAAAAACCGCGAAAATCACGAAAACCGCAATTTAAATTTGAATCAAATTTAAATTCATGTTGTGCCGTGGTTTTCGCTCAAACCGCGTCACATACCGCAGTTTTCGCGGCAAAACGCGAAATTTATGTTTTGTGATAAAATGAATTTTTTTCAAATTTTTTGAATTCGCACAAAATTATTTAAACGAAACCACGAAAATATCGTGTCGCACCACCACGGTACACGAGAAAAACATGACGGTTTTCGCGGTTTTCAAAATCCTAATCCAACATACATATTTTTAAAAATATCGTAAATATAACAAAATAATAAAATTATATATATATATATATAATATAGGTATATATATGTATATATATGGTAGTTTTTTGGGTGGTCCCGGGACCACCGGGACCACCCTCTAGCTCCGCCACTAGAGAGAAGTGTCTTTGGTCATTTTGTTGGTATTTCTTACGTTCACAGATAAATCCACAAGCGCACGAATATACCGTTATAGCATTTCACCCAGGGAGTATTCCAAGGATATCGTTATTTATTTTATTCTAAAGGAAGTGTCGAAACTTGGTTTCGGCAATATAATTTCTGGGGTCGCAGTTAAGATCGCCAAGCACAATGGGTTAGAAGAAGAAGAAGATTTAGACAGGTTCAGGCCCTCTCGTGAGGTAATACCCTACTCCTGTTTCGGTGGATTCGATCCGCCGAGTATCTTTATTGATCTCGTGATCTAAAGCTGAAGGCTAAAAATTGATCTCCTATCGGAATCTCTGATCTAGAATCTGATATCCCTCAAGGGACGCCCCTTACCCCCTTATATAGTCTTGGGAGGAGGGCTTACAGATCGGAAACCCTATCTTATTCTAAGTTGGTTTTCTCAATCTTACCAAATCGTGACTATAGGCCGATTGCCTTATCTCTATCAGCAATCGTAACACCCAAGTCATGTTTGGTTTACAGATATGGCAGGCGCAATCTATCCCTACCTCCAGTCGGATAAGCTTGCCATGTAGATACCCGATTGCCATAATCTCCACAGTAGCCCCCGAGTCCTTTTCAGTCGACGAGACAGCTCAGCTTCAGACCAAAGCAACACACAGCCAAAAATCTCTTTAACCGAGTGCTTTTGGCGCCGAGTGATTTCATCATCTCTGCTGAATCTTCCCGAGTGGCTCCAAAGGCTGTGAAGGGCTAGAAAATATCTAAAAAATTCTCAAAAATAAATATCTAGGTGCATCTCCTGATGCACCTAATTAGGTGTAGCCCCCGACTATGTGGTTAGTCAAAAACAGACTAAGCATATTGTCAAGAACTATAAAAATCATTCTTATGTAGATGCTTAGCTCAAGCTAAAGCAACCTCATTACTCGGCAAGCTTGTGCTTTATCCGAGTGAATTTGCCCGAGTTATCAAATAACTCAATCAACCCTCATGGGTGAAAAGCACTTGGCAAGCTCATGCTTATTCGAGTGGATCTGCCCGAGTCATTTCGGAACAAAATATTTTAATTAGCCCTCATGGGAAAACAATTTCTTTCAATCGTATGAAAAATATGACCAAGTTATTAAATAGCTTATGCCATAATACTGGTCTTAATCTATAAAGATCTTCACCAAGGTGGAAAAATAAATAGCATTGATAAGATCACTTGATCAAATGCCAAAAAACCAAACAGCCCTTGTCATCAAGATAGCTATAAAAACTTAGCTGTCGGTCACCTTCCAAGTTGCATCGTGCCAGCTTCTCATGAAGTCAAGCAAACCGTGGTATGGAAGGATTTTCAAAGGTACAGGGCACTCGGACACGTGCATATTGCCAGGGCAGATCTGCTTAAGCTCATCCGCTTAAGTCCCTAAGGACACGCGTCGGGCCACACCTTATCTGGGATTTTCTTATGGGCTCGGCCCAATCACCAGAAAACCTGGTGCAACCCTCAAATCTTTCTATAAAGGCTCGAGGTCGTCCCCGCCTCTTCATCTTCCAAAAGTTTCCCCTTTTCGCAGTACTGTTCACCAGTTCACTGCGGAGAACCCTAGACTCGCGCGCTCCCAAATCCATCCATCTGGGAGCTCACTCTTTGCAACAACTAGCTTTCGCAGCCAAATCTCCCAAGTTCCTTTGTCAAAATCCCCACTTTTTCCGTCCAGATCCACTTCCCATCAACACCACTCTCATGGCGGAGGAAAAAAGGATCCCGTTCGACCAATGGGCCGGATCGGACGTGAGAGAATCCACTCTCAAAGAGATGGTGAAGCACGGCGTGCTTCCCCCAAAGGAGATCGTGGGATGGCGCCCGGCGGCGGGGGAGGACTTCCCAACCCCGAACACCGGTGAGCTCGTCGTTTTTACTTCTTTCTTCTATTGCGGGTTCAGCCTTCCCACCTCCGAGTTCTTCCGGGGGCTTCTGGATTACTATGGGCTTCAACTCTATCATCTGAACCCGAACTCGATGCTTCACATCGCTCTCTTTATTCATGTGTGCGAAGCCTTCCTTGGCATCCTCCCCCATTTCCATCTCTTCCGGCGCATGTTTTATCTTAAACCTCATCCAAATAAAGATCACCCATGCGTCGTTGGCGGGGCAGGTTTCCAGCTCCGCGGATCTCTCCGCAAGGAGTACTTCTCTCTCCCTCTAAAGTCCTCCAATAAGGGATGGCACGCAGGCTGGTTCTACATTAACAACCTCGAACCCAGCCTGCCAACCTTTGTCGGTCTTCCCCCTGTCCCCAGGCCAACTTGGAGCACTGTTCCAGTAGCCCAAGATTGGGACGAGGCCAACAAACTGCTTGCCAAGATCCTGGAGATGAAGCAGAAGGGTCTTCGCGGCGAACAGATCACTCGGCACTTCATCAGGTGCCGACTGGCGCCGATCAAGGAACGGTCGAAGCTGGCCTTCGAGTATGAAGGCGGAAAGGACCCCAATCGGAAAGATCCAGATCCACTCAGCTACGAGATCCTGAAGATTCGGATGTATAAGATCTTCTCGACTGGAATCGTAGTTGAGCGGGCCCTCATTCTGCCGGTTCTCCCCTTCAGCATCCACCGACCTCCTCCTCCTAAGTTTGGTTACTTCATAACGTCTTTCAATCTTGATGTCTTGTCTCTTAGTGTTGTGCATTCTTTCTTTTGCGGAAAATGCTTCGTTACCTCCAAACCGTACAAGGTGTCCCACGATGACGCGTCGCGTCGCCCCGCCAAGAAGCCGGCTGGCGGGATCAAGATCCAAAGCGATCCAGTCGGGAAGCGAGCGGCCCCGAGTGAGGACACAAACAAGCGGGCGAGCAAGAGGAGGCTAATAATCGAGGATTCGGATGACGACGCCCGGCTCCTCCGGTCGAGACCCCACCTCTAAGGCGATCGCCGCGGACGGCGCCGAAGATCCGCCGGTCGTCCCGGTATGCTCTGTAACCGAAGTCCGAACTCTTTCGTTGAAAACTTTCTTTATCTTTACCCCAGCTGTATTCATTTTCACAGGAGGCCCCAGGACATAGATCCTGCCGGGGAAAGTGAAGGGCCGACCCCTGCCGCAGCTCTCGAGGTGCCAAAGCATGCAGAGCCAAAGCCTCGGAGCCCGCAACCAAGCGTGAGCGCTCCGGACAAACAACCTTCGCCTCCGAAGAAGGATGCCCCGAGGAAGGAGCCCCCGGCCGTCAGCCGGGATGTCCCGACTGGAAGCCAGTCAACGGCCGGGAAACCTCAGGCCGCGGCTCGATCGCCCAGTGAGGGCCACTCGGCGCAGAGCCAGAGGAAGGAGGCCAGGTCGGGCTGCTCCACCTAAGCGCGCAGCCACCGAAGCTGGTAAGATTTGTATCAGAGTACCCTTTCGCTCTTTCAGTTTGAATCTTTTATGTCTTCATCTGTCCTTCTTATTCGCCAGCCACAGTAGAGGAAATCCCTAGGTTGCAGTCCTCTGAAACCTGGGTTCCCCCAATTAGGATTGAGTGGCGGGATTCAGAGGGTGAAAGGCAGGGCATCATCTTGGACAGCAAGCCGAGAGAGATGAAAGGGATGCCCTTGTCGAAAGCTTGAACGAGGTGACCCTGCTCAACGTAAGCCTTTGTCTTTCTCTTTTATTGTATTATCAATATCTTTCGTCAGTCACTCTTACTTTTCACGCGCGAAGGAATATTGCCGCTCCATGGCAAAGTCCGAGGAGTCTTGGAGAAGCCGGTTCCTCACCCGAACTCCTTAGAGGACATTCAGCGACAGCTGAAGACCACTTGGGAGGAGGCCGCGTCGAAGGAGGCGGCTTTAAGGAGAGAGATCGCGGAGCTTCGGGAGGCGAATCTCGACCTCCGAGGATCAATTGGGAGTAAGCCCGTCTCTCCAAGTTTCTTCATGGTTCTCATGTTAATCTCGATTGTTGACGATCTTCTTTTGTAGAAAATTCTTCGAGGTCCATTCGCTTCAAGTCCAGTGGAGGCAATCGGCCTCGACAAAGCCGAAATGGAGGCCGAGTTTGAAGGTAAGCCTCTTTGAAGTAATTATTCCTTGTGCCGCTTTATTTCCGAGTACTTTGCATGATTAGATGCTTTTGGCAGCTTACAAGGTTAAGACCCGAGCTCAATATGACGTCTTGCTTGGGCGGGTCAAACAAGCGACGAAATTCGGGAAGAGGTCGCCAATGCCGCTATGCCGATCTTGCTATCCTTATTCCATCAAGGAGTTGGGGTCAGTTCGCTAGAGCCGGTAGAAATATTCGAGAAGCTGCGGCTGGCTCCCGACCGGTATCTGGCCAACATCACTGAAGCTGCGAACATGGGGGCAGGTCTGGCTCTTGCGCAGACCAAGTCCCTTTACCCCTGAGTGGACATCCACTCGGTCGGGGAGGGTTTCACCGATGGGACCACGGACGAGCAGGCCTTGGATATGCTGAGTGAGGCGCAGGAGGCAGCGAAGAAAATATCCATTGATGTAGTGAACAATTTCAAGATTTGATTCTTCTTTCAAACTTTGTCTTGTAAATGTCGTGTAATCGTGACGCTCTGATGTAGAACTTGTGATATGTTTAGTTTATTGATGTTAATGCCTTGATCCGAGCTTTTGTGTGGTTCTTAAGTAGTTTTCGTCTGACTGTCACCAAGCCTAGGCTCGATTAGGTCGTCGGAAAACTCTCAGTCCTTAGACACTGAACTCGAATCGAAGAACATTAAACGATGATAAACCAAATCATGCACAGAAGTTGATGAGGAAAACTTGAGCTTTATTGACATATGTACAGCCCCCGACTGCTAACTCAAGAAGTCATCTTGCTTGAGGTTGGCAGTCAAGGAAAACATGAAGCCTTAGCCAAATTAGGCATAAAATCGTCGAAGATGCTCGATGTTCCAGGAGTTCTCCACCATAGACCCGTCTTCACGCCTTAGTCGGTATGCACCGGCCGAGTCACTTCGGCGATTATGTACGGTCCTTCCCACAAGGGGATAACTTGTGACGGTCTTTGGTGGTGCGGATCTTGTGTAGGACCAGTCGCCAACGATGAAAGCTCGTGCTCGAACGTTGCGGCGTGGTATCTTCGAGCCCTTGAAGGTATTTGGCCGATCGGATGAGGGCGCCTCACGGGCCTCTTCCAATCGGGTGAGGTCATCCACTCGGTCGGGGTCGTAGCGTTCATCGTTGAAGGCTGCGGACCCGGAGGGATTCATACTCCATCTCGTTTGGTAACATGGCTTCGCGCCATAGACCAAAAAGAAGGGAGTTTGGCCGTAGCCCGGCCGGGTGTAGTCCGCACGACCATAAGACCGAGGGAAGTTCTTGGACCCACTTGCCCGCGTAGGGGTTTAGGCGATCGAAGACGCGGGCCTTGATGCCTTGGAGGACCATGCCGTTGGCTCGTTCGACTTGTCCGTTGCTTTTGGGATGGGCAACCGATGCATAGCGAGATCTTGATTCCGAAGTCCTCGCAGAATTCCTTGAAGATGCCTCCCGTGAATTGAGTCCCGTTGTCGGTTATGATTCTTTTGGGATGCCGAAGCGGTGCACGATGTTGAGGAAAAGTCCCGTGCTTTGTCGGCGGTAATTGTAGCGACCGGCTTGGCCTCAATCCACTTGGAGAACTTGTCGATTGCGACGAAGAGGTGTGTGAATCCTCCTGGAGCTTTTTGAAAGGGCTAACCATGTCCAGGGCCCCATACCGCGAAGCCGGGAAAGTGGGATTGTTTGAAGCTCTGGGCGGGGCATGGCTTTGTCGGGCGAAAACGGCAGCCTTCGCAGTTCGTATGACTTTATCCACGTCGGAGACCGCGGTAAGCCAAAAGAAACCTTGCTTGTAAGCTTTGCCGACTAGAGTGCGTGCTTCCGCATGGCTTCCGCATATGCCCGAGTGGATGTCTTAGAGTAGTGTTTCCCTTCTTCGGGTGTGATGCACCTCATTAGAATTCCGGAGGGCTTCTCTTGTATAGATCGGAGTCAACCATGACATATGCTTGGCAACGACGCCGGGACGCGTTCTGCTTCATCCCGGTCTTGGCGGCTCTTGCTGGGTTAAGAATTTGATGAGCGGCGTCCTCCAGTCGGTATCGGTCATGGCGACTTCGTTCGTGGCTTGCTCGTTGGGAGTTGTCTTTGCCGTGATGGTTGGTTCGTAGAGATGTTCGACAAAGACGTTCGTGGGGCAGCTTCGCGCTTAGATCCGAGCTGTGCCGGCTCATGGCGGCTTCATTGTTATGCCTCAGGACATGTGAGAGTTCGAGCCCGTCAAACTTATCCTCAAGCTTGCGGACCTCTTGCCGGTAGGCCTCCATAGTGTCGTTTAGGCAGGACCAGTCCTTCATTACTTGATTGACGACCAGCTGGGAGTCGCCTTTCACGATAAGCCGACGTATCCCGAGTGAAACTGTGAGGCGCAGTCCATGTAGGAGAGCTTCGTACTCGGCAACGTTGTGTGAGGCGGAGAAGTGGAGGTGAAGGACATATCTTAGCCTTTCCCCGGTCGGGGAGATCAGCACGACTCCTGCTTCCAAGCCGGTGATCCTCTTGGATCCGTCGAAGTGCATGGTCCAGTGTTGGAGGTCTTCCCGATTCACGTTCTCTTGTTGTTCAGTCCACTCGGCCAGGAAGTCCGCCAAGGCTTGTGACTTTATGGACGTCCTCGCCTTAAAAGTCAAGTCCAACGGCACCAGCTCTAGAGCCCACTGGGCGATGCGTCCGGTTGCCTCGCGGTTGTGGATGACATTGCCGAGTGGGAAAGAAGTGACGACGGTGACCGAGTGACCCTAAAAATAGTGTGCCAATTTCCTCGCGGTTATTAGAACACCATAGAGTAATTTTTGTACCTGAGGGTAGCGAATTTTGGCTCCTGCCAATACTTCGCTAACAAAGTAGATTGGCCTTTGAATCTTCTGAGCCCGTCCTTCTTCTTCGCGTTCGACCACAAGGACCGTACTAACCACTTGGTGAGTGGCTGAAACGTATAGCAGCAGAGGTTCCTGGGGTTGAGGCGAGGCCAGGACGGGCGGCGTTGTAAGGAACTCTTTGAAATCTTCAAAGGCCTTGTTGGCTTCCGCGGTCCACTAGAAGTCGTATGTCTTCTTTAGCAATCTGAAGAAGGGCATGCCTCGTTCGCCGAGTCGGGATATGAAACGGCTTAGTGCCGCCATGCAGCCAGTGAGCTTCTGGACGTCCTTTTGGTTACTCGGGGACTTCATGCTTAAGATGGCGTTGATCGTCTCTGGATTTGCTTCAATGCCGCGATGTGACACCATGAAGCCGAGCAGTTTGCCTGATGGAACGCCGAAAGTGCACTTCTCTGGGTTTAACTTCATTCTGAAGGCCCGGATGTTTGAAAAGGTTTCTTCTAGGTCGGCGATCAGGTCTTCTTTCTGCTTGGTCTTGATGACAACGTCGTCGACATAAGCTTCAACGTTCTTGCCGATCTGCGTCTGGAAGCATCTTTGGACCATGCGTTGGTATGTGGCGCCGGCGTTCTTCAAGCCGAAAGGCATGGTGATGTAGCAGTAGGCCCCAAACGGCGTGATGAACGATGTCTTCAAGCAGTCGGATTCTTTTAAGCTGATCTGGTGATAGCCCGAGTAGCAGTCCAGAAAACTCAGGAGTTGGCAGCCGGCTGTTGAGTCAACGACTTGGTCGATGCGAGGCAGCTCGAACGGATCTTTGGGGCATGCTTTGTTGAGGTCAGTATAGTCAACGCACATGCGCCATTGCCCCGTCTTCTTGCGGACCGGGGCCGGGTTGGCTAGCCGATCGGGATGAAGGACTTCTTTAATGGCCGGCAGCCAAGAGCCTTGCGAGTTCTTCTTTGATAGCATCTTTTCGATCCTGCGCGAATCTGCGTAATCGTTGTTTTATCGGTTTGGCGTCATCTTTGACGTTCAAAGAGTGCTCGATCACCTCCCTAGGAATTCCAGGCATATCAGATGGTTTCCACGCAAAAACATCTTTATTATTTTGGAGAAAGGTGACGAGCGCGCTTTCCTATTTGGGATCTAGGTCAGCGCCGATTACAGCAGTTTTCGAGGGATCCGATGGATCAAGGGAGATCTTCTTGGTCTTGGCGTCGCCGGATCCTGATTTGGCTATCTTCTTCGCGGGGACTTCGCCCTCTGCCGAAGTCGATGCAGCCAATCGGACTTCTTGTTGGCCACGTAATCTCTCGCGAGATTGGGCCATATCGCAGCTCTCCTTATCGCAGGTGAAGGCTTCCTTCACGTCGCTGCGAAGAGTGATGACGCCATTGGGACCCGGGATCTTCATGCAGAGGTAGGTGTAGTGAGGGATCGCCATGAACTTGGCAAGCGCGGGCCTTCCGATGATGGCGTGATATGTTGTTTCGAAGTCGGTCACCTCAAAAGTGACGTTCTCCGTTCGGAAGTTCTCTCGGGCCCCGAAGGTGACTGGGAGGGAGATATGCCCGAGTGGTGTAGAAGATAGCCCTGGGATGACTCCGTGGAAGGGGGCTGAGCTTGCCTTTAGTTTGGCCCTCGGGATCTGCATCTCATCCATGGTCTTGGCAAACAGGATGTTGAGGGCGCTGCCCCTGTCGATGAGGACGCGTTTGAGCCTGATATTGCGGACCACGGGATCCAGGACGAGTGGGTAGCGCCCGGGTGAACCACTCGGTCGGGGTGATCCGAGCGGTCAAAAGTGATGGCCACTTCCGACCATCGCGGATCGAGGGACTTCGGGTTGAGCCGCGTTGACCTCTCGGTCAGTTAGCTTATGTTTCCTCTTGGATTCATAGGCTAGTGGTCCTCCGAAGATGTGGTTGAGCTCCCCCACTGGGTCTTGAAAAGGTTTGGCATTTTCAGCCGCGTTGTTCTTCTTGGCACCTGACGGACCAGCCTTGTCAGTCGGCTTCTTGTTGAGCTGCGCCGCGTACTGTTCGGCGAACTGCTTGTAGATAAAACAGTCCTTCGCCGCGTGCTTATGATTGGGATGATGGGTGCACTGGGCGTTCATGATGGCGTCGTAGGCGGCGACTCGGGGACGGCGTTGAGTGTTGGAGGTTGCGGCCACGAGGTCCTCAGATCGGCGCTTGCGATCTTTCTGGGCCTGGTTGCTGTTGTTGCCGCCATCCTTCTTAGGATTACGGCTCCCTCCCGCTTGCTTGTCTTCCCTCCTATCGGGCCGGTCTTGACGGGCGGCCTTGATGGCGTCGTTGGATTTGGCGTATGAATTCGCCGTCTCGAACATTTGTTTCACCGTCTTCGGTGGTTTGCGCCCGAACTTCCCGATTAGCAGCTCGTCACGGACTCCCTTCTGGAAGGCGGCGATGATGATGTCATCGGTGATGTTGGGGATCTTGTTACGCTTCTCGGAGAAACGGCGGATGTAATCCTTCGGGGCTCGTCCGGCTTCGGATGACGTTGTATAGGTCGAAGTGTGTGCCGGGCCTCTCGAAGGTGCCTTGGAAGTTGGCAATGAAGTGGTCCCTCAGCTCGCTCCACGAGCCGATTGAGCCTCTTGGCAGGCTCGTGAGCCAATTTCTGGCTGAGTTAGCGAGGGCCACGGGCAGGTAATTGGCCATAGCTTTGTTGTCGCCACCTGCAGCACGGATGGCGAGGGTGTATACGGTTAGCCAAGATTCAGGGTCGGTCTTGCCATCGTACCTTTCAATCCCTGTGGGCTTGAACCCACTCGGCCAGTGCACTCGGCGGAGCTCCCGAGTGAAGGCCGGTACTCCGTCGTCGCCGCTATCGGGTGATCCCCTCCGATCTTCCTGAGTGCGTCGGTCCCGCTCTTGGTAGCGGCGATCGAGGACTTCCCGAGATCACTCGGCGGGGTCTTCGGTTGGTGGTTGGGTAGCTGGAGGCTGTTACGGCGGACTCGGTGGTGGACGGGTGGACGTCCATGTCGTTTGTCACGGGAGTCGGCCGTCTGCTCCTGGTACTTCAGCGTGGACTCACGGGGTGGGCCTCTTGGCACAGTCGTCGACCGATCGGCTTGGGCCTCTTATAGTCTCCGACCTTAGAGGCGGAAGCCGGCTCTTGTCGCGTTTCGGCCACGGTTCGTCGGCCTTCGTGCCGAGGTGGTGGGATGGCCGTTAGGCGTGGCGCGACGATGGTCTTGATCTTGTCGAGTATCGAGTCACGTTGGCGGGAGTCGTCTCCATGACGGTGTCCAAGAGGGTGAGCGCGGCAACAGCGTTACTGCCGTGGCGTTTGGAAGATGTTGGTATTGCGAACCCGCGTTTGGAGTATGGCCTCCTGGCGGATCGTCCGCGCACGTAGATCCCCTTCCTCTTGTCGGCCTCGTCCTTGCGTTGTTTCTCCTCTTCGGCTGTCTTGCGCTCGAGCTCCACCCGGCTCGCTCTTCTTGGCGAGCCTTCGCCATGGCTGAGTCGGACTCGTCCGGCTCGGCCATGAGGACGTCAAAGCACTTCGGCTCATAGTCCATGCGACGGTCGGAGTTGTCGGCTTCGTCGAAGGGATGCCGTAGAGGTTGTCGGCGGCGGAGCCGAGGTATCCATTGAGCTCCGAAGATGAGCGGGAGCCGAATGATGGGAGGATGACGGCGACCTCCCTTGATCCTGGGTAACCCGGATCTGGATCGTTCCAGTCCGAGTCAGAGCTTGGGGGTGTGGGCTCCTCCGAGTGGGTCGCCGCCAACTCGGGGGAGAGAAGTTCGCTGTAGATCTCGGCGGCGTTTGGTAACCCAAACGGAACCGAGAGGTCTTCGTCCGAATAGATTGCCTCTGTCGGGGAGGTGAGAAGATTGGCGCAGATTTCGGTGGTATTCGGTAATCCGAATGGTGCCGAGTGAAGTCCGTCGTCGGAGAAAGTAGATTGCATCTTGGTCTTCAAGATGTCGTTGTAGATGTTGGCGCTGTTCGAAAGCCCGAACGGCGTCGAGTGGATTTCTCCTTCCGACTGGTCTGAATCCGAGTCGAAGGAGAAATCGTCGGCGAAGTAGGCGGCGAAGTCGCCGAATCTTGAAGGAGATCCCATCACGCTTGTCGGCGAGATTTGTTGAAGAAGTCTCGACGCGTGGTCCCCTACCTGGCGCGCCAACTGTCAAAACTTGGTTTCGGCAATATAATTTCTGAGGTCGCAGTCAAGATCGTCAAGCACAATGGGTTAGAAGAAGAAGAAGATTTAGACAGGTTCAGGCCCTCTCGCGAGGTAATACCCTACTCCTGTTTCGGTGGATTCGATCCGCCGAGTATCTTTATTGATCTCGTGATCTAAAGCTGAAGGCTAAAAATTGATCTCCTATCGGAATCTCTGATCTAGAATCTGATATCCCTCAAGGGACGCCCCTTACCCCCTTATATAGTCTTGGGAGGAGGGCTTACAGATCGGAAACCCTATCTTATTCTAAGTTGGTTTTCTCAATCTTACCAAATCGTGACTATAGGTCGATTGCCTTATCTCTATCAGCAATCGTAACACCCAAGTCATGTTTGGTTTACAGATATGGCAGGCGCAATCTATCCCTACCTCCAGTCGAATAAGCTTGTCATGTAGATACCCGATTGCCATAATCTCCACAGGAAGACTATGGTCTTGAAGAGAATCTAAGATGCCATGGATATTCATAAGTTATAGATGAGATACCTAAGTCCAGACAGGGTAAGGTAGTTGACACACACAGAAGAGTCCTAGATAAATAATACACTAGTGCTAGGTGGAGAATAGTATTTAGAGTCAGATTCATATAGTTCTTCTAGTTAGAGTACATAGTTTAATTAATTATTCTAGTCATGCCTAAACCCAGTTCTATGCTCCCAGGACTACGGGGGTACCGCCGCCCAGTGGCCCGGCCTGCCACCACAAAGCGATCTCTTACTGTTCGCCCTACACCAAATTCGAACGTGGAGGAATACAAAGAACGGACAGGGCTGTCACCACCTGCCGTCTACCTCTCACCCGTAGGAAGTGGTCATAACCAATGTCTATGAAATAAGCACCATGCTTACATTACCATAAATACTTCTACCTCTCGAGGATAAGATAGAAGCAAGATAGAAGCAAACTACTTCCTAATTGCTCATTGAACTGTGTCCGTGGCAATAGAATTACTCGTCTAAACACAACAAGACTATAAATTGAACTAATAATGGAACTCTTATCTACTAAAGCATAACAAGAACCACACTAATATGGACTAGAAGATATAATCTCTATTAAGCTCAAAGTCGTACAAAGGAAGAAGAGTACTAAAGACATATCCAAATTCCAAAGGCGACTCAGGAACCGAAAAGAACTCTAAACTACTTCCTAACTCTACTAGCCTATATGACTAAGATAGAACTTGTAGGATCTTCTTATGGTGTGTCTTGAAGTAAAGTGAGCTTCTCCTTTTATAGCCTCTCAATGACGGTTGTGATGGCAGTTACTAACCGTCATACCCACTTAACCGCCATTGCCACCCAATGAGGAAATGACACGTCAAGGGGGAAGTCGGTTGGTCACCAACCTAGTTCGGCCGAACCAGGGTTCGGCCAAACCCTGGTCAAGCCCAACCAGCCCCAATCTTCTCCCATATCTGACATGTGGGCCCTTAAGGCGGTTTTCGGTGGTTTGGTTCCATTCTAAGTTGGTTTCACCTGACTTGTGGGTCCTTTGATCCGCGGGAATCCGATGTGGCGATCGTCAATAGGTTGGAATTGTGTTTCCTCACCACGTGAGCTCGAATTTGCTTCAATTATGTGATATATATTCCTGCAAGTAACTAAAGTCCAAGGACATGTGAAACTTTATTAATTCTACTCCTAAATGTCGGTAGCAAACGTTAATTCCCTTTTATTTTCGAGGTCTGTGAAGGTCGAAATCGTTACTTAACGACCGTCAACACATCTCCAATAACCAATCGTTTTTTTCTACCTCACTGAGATGTGAACACCCACTGCTTGCAATGAATCACATGGTATGTTTTGGCACCAGTCGCTATAACACACTGCAAGTTCGCTCACAGAGGGCAAGCTCTTCAGCAACAACTTAACGAAGGGCAACTCTTGTCGCTGTCCTATAAGGTCATGAAGCACTACTTTCCTTAACTCGCTCATCAATGATACTTGAGATTAAAGACCGTCGAACAAAGAGTTGTCCCGCGAAACACGAGATTCAATAAGCTGTGACACATCAGAAGAGGTCAAACAGGAGTTATATAAATTTTGCTTCAATAAATCAACTAGGGAACAAGAAAAACTCTTTATCTGCAAATGGAGACAAGTCAATCTTGGAAAACATGCAAGTTCGTTCATCAAGAGACTCATGTGAGATTTTGTAAGCTTCAAGCTGATCGCCAGAAGCTTCACTGTTGTGACACTTGGCATTGAGGAAATATCCATATATGGCTGAAAAGGAGACAAATGGGTTATAATTTTCCTGATACCAATCATATAAGGATCTATCTATCTATTTTATAATAAAAATAGCTAAAAAAGAGGTATCACCTAGAAATTGTCACACTGACAGGAGAAAAAATAAAATCAATGCCATTAGATCGTCGTGGGACCAAATTACGACAATGTAGATTGATAGCAAACGAAATCATTTATCTGCCAATTAGTAAGATTAGAGGAAATATGCGCGCGCACACACACTCCCCTCGATTTGAATCCCATCAACAATGAGATGGTTGCATCAGAAGTTTAAGAATCCAATCATGGCAACACTGGTCGCACGATCAATAACAACATCTGTATTTTCAGCTTTCAGGGACAATACCACACGCTCCAGATTGCAAGAAGCACCAAGAATTGTAAGACCAGACAATTCACAATACCACAGAATCAAGGGTTTAAGACTTCCAGATTGGACCATGATATCATCTCGAGTAGCAGCATCACCTGATCGTCCAGCCTCATACCCAACCACAAAGAGGCGTTCAAGTGCCTTGCAGCACCTAAGAACCATGTTTACGTCACTTGTTGCTATAGCTACCCATGTAAGTTCCAGTTCACGGAGGCTTTCAAGCATATAAGCACTGCGATGCCCTCTTGTGTCAGGGAACGCTACCGCACCGATGTTGATAGATACCAAATCATTACAAGATAGGAGATGTGTAGGAAGCTGGAAATGCTCACGTTCAAAATTTTGATCTGAATATAGGATGAGATGCTTACACTACTAGAGAAAGCCACACCAGTCCTGGTTCATAACCTTCAGTAGTCCCGGTTGTCAAATTGGGACTACGAATCCGGGACTAGAGGTGGTCTATCTCTAGTCCCGGTTAAATAACCGGGACTAGAGATGCACATTTAGTCCCGATTGAAGCCACCAACCGGGACTAAAGGTGGCGAAGCCACGTGGCCGGCTCCGCAATCTTTAGTCCCGGTTGGTGGCTTCAACCGGGACTAAAGATTAATTTTTTTTTAATTTGTCATTTCTGCAGCAGTACTGCTATATATATATATATTACACATAAATTATAATACACATAAATATATAATTTACACACATTTAAACGAACTTAAGAAAGGAAATATACATATATTACCAAAATATGTACAATATTCATACATGTTTCCTAGCTAGCTTATAAAAAATTGTCTCTAATCTACTTTGCTGTGGTTTTAGCTACTAAAACTAATGAAAAACTCCCCCGCGGGATCAACGACCTGCTCGTTAATAAATCCCATCAAATCTTCCTGAGCGGCTTGTATGAAAGTCTCGTGGGGGAGGTCGTCTCTTACTCGCATAAGTTGTCATTAATTACAATAAATGAGAAATAAATATATGAAGTGAATAAGAAATCAAGACGTAATGTATGAATTGGTGTTATACGTACATCTAGATCATCGACAGTTTTAACTTCGGTCACAAAGCGGTGAATGTAGTCGCAGACGTAATATCCACATAGGTTGGTGCCCTGCGACTGTTTTGCACACTAAAAGAGAAACGATGACATATTTAATATGCATATCATATTTTCGAACATAATAATGATTCAACTCAAATTAGGAGGAGGCATGTTACTCACTGGAAACTTCATCCGCACAGAGAGCTTATCTTTCCAATTTTCACAAACATTACCCCGGAATCGTTCCCATGCCCTACGTGCAGTTGAAAGTTAGCACGTAATTATCCGAGAACCGCATATATGCAATAGAAAGTAAGATGACATTACCTGTTAAACAGTTCAAATATATGGGAGTACGTGGACTCTGGTTTATCCATTGAGTCAAAGACATGGATCTTTGACTGACCCATGTCAAGTACTAATAGAATCCAGTGGAATCTGTAAATTGGTTTAGATGACACATATGAAACTTTATGTATGCACGGGATTGAAATTGGTTCGGAAAGAAAGAAAAAACTTACGCAGTATTATAGGGCGAAGGATGAAGGACCGGAAGGGTTGCTTCACAAGCGTGTTGTATATGTTGTCCACTGTGTCATTAGGAAATTGATCAACCAATGGGCCGTTGATTTTCCGTGGATCCATGAATCCATGCTTGGTGCATTCGTGCTTGTTGCGTATTGGATCGCCATTCTACAACGGTTAAAAGAATTTTAGTCACTAAATTCAAGGAGGTAAGAAACGAAATAACCGGGCGATACTTACAAAACCCGCGCGGTTAGAAGTGAGACGTCAAGGGCATCACGTTGGTACAGGTCGAATATATCTTCGAATCGGATATAAAGGTAGTCATCTCCATCGAAGAAGTAGTCATTGAATATTTGCATGTTATCATGTCTTCACCCTTGCCGGATTGTTGCATGTACCACCGATGGAAGCGGTACATCCGAGTTGGAAGCCTTTTCACGAGATCCGGCTTGACGAGAGGCTTTCCAAGGTTGAACTTGTATTTAAGCGGAGCCTTCGCCGGGGTGCACGCCCGTGTAATTGATCCATATTAATTCTAGCTTCTTGAATGAATTGTCTTAAATCGAGTCTAATATTTGGGATCGTGCCAACTCCATAGGCTTCGTGGCCGCATGCCAAGCGGGTACATCTTTGCCCGCTTTCTTCCCCGCTTGAGGCCGACCGCTTTGGTGCGGGTGGCGGCGTCTTCTCAATTCACCGAGTCTTTCTTGGACGACCGCTTGATATTGACGGCGCGCTCTTGGATGATGACCGTTTAGGAGTCGGTGCTCGTTGTGGCGACGGAGGAGGGTTGGAAGGCGGTGGAATTGGAGACGGCCGTTTAGGAGTCAGTGCTCGTGGAGGCGATGCGGGAGGCGGAGGAGGCGGAGGCGGCGAAGGAGGCGGAGGAGACGGCCCACGTGGAGGCGAGGGCGGTGGAACGATAGGAGACGTTGTTCGTCAGGGAATTTTATGTAGATCTTCCTCCGAGAAATATTCCATGAGCCGTTTCTCCTAGCATCGTCTCCCGTCTCCTCCGGGATATCCAGCCTCCAGATCTTCATAGCCGCGTTCCACTGTTCAATTTGAACCTTCGAGTACGAAGGTGGAACGGGACGGGAGTGGTAGGTGCCGTCTCGGGCTCTGGAATAGCCATGCCCGACGCGACCTGTTGAGAAGATTGCTTATTAGTTAATAATGACCGTTGATTGACAAGTTATTAAAGAAAATATACGTACAACATAAAAGTACGAACATACCTTTATTGTTATGTTTTTCGCAGGATGTGCGAGATCACACGGGTCCGCTGTGTGATGTCATCCACGGGCATGACAGACCTTTGAGCTTGTGGGGCCAGCTCGCCTTCATTTCCGAGAGACGCGCATCCGTTGCGCCGTTGTTGGAGTTGTGCGGTTGTTCTTGGATCCACTGTTGGCTAACCCATTGGCTCCGCTCCTCGGCCAACCTTACGGCCACCCTTTCATCGACAATCGATCGATCTGCGAGAGCTTCATTTCCATCTCTCGCGAATCTAGCATCATTCTCTCGCTTTGACCTCATTCGGCTCCCGTATGTGGCGATGTCGCTTGGAACCCGTATTTCCATGGGACGACGCCTTTTCCTCGCGTACGCCCGGGTGCTCGGGTTTTGGAGGCCGAGCGTTAGCTCGTCCTTCTCTCTATCGGGCTGAAGGAGCCCGAGGAACCGCCTGCACCGTCTCCTCTAACCTCCGTCCGCTTCTAGAATTTCATCACCAAAGATCACAATGCCATCGACGGGATTTAGTGAGCCACCGTGAGCATAGAACCAGTTCTTTGATTGTTCCGGCCGCTTTGTCATGCTGAAACGATATCCCGTGCTTCTAGGTCAGCTTCCATTTTTCCCATTTCTCCATTGCTTTTTTATAGCCGCCCGACCCAAGCCTGTGATGGTATTTCTTTTTGCCGTGTTGGCCTTGTTCTTTTCTATGATTGATTGCGCTTCTTCACCGGTCTTGTGCTCAACAAAAGCATCCCAATGATCTCGAGCTTTGCGAACTTGTCGAAGTCCGGTGTCGACCCTTCAGATATATTTCTTGTGTAACGCTTTCTTGTAGTTCCTGAAGAGCTCTGCCATTTTCTTCAACGTCCATTCCTTGACTCTTGCCTGATCTGAGTCTGGGATGGTGAACGTCTGCAGCATTGTCGTCCACAGCATCTCTTTCTCTGAGTCCGGGAGATAGCTCGCTCCTCTCCTCCTTTGGTAGAACGCCTCCGCTTGGCAACGCTTATGGGCACGTCATCCCTCACCACCCATCCGCGTGCGCCACAAACTTCCTTGCGGCATCCTTTGGGGCAATTGGTCGACCGTCGTGCCACCTCCGTTATGACATGTCGACCCTCTATTTTCTTGCGAGGCCGCGTGGCCTCTTCGTCCAGCGGAGGCGGAGGCGGAGCCCTCATTCCTCTCCTCGTTCCTTTGCTCGTCTCCCCCTTGTTCCCTCCTCCTCGTTGAGGTACCGATCCGGATCTTCGTGTCCCTCCTCGTTGTAAAACTCGTTCCTCGTGTGATCTCATCAAGGAGAAACTCCTCGTCACGATCCGCCATTTGATTGATGTGGGTTGAGGACTTAATCAAAGAATTCTAAAAAAATTATTGTCGGTTAATACATGTACCAATTATTTACGAATTTCATGTATGTCTACGTAAAAAATAGTCGAAAAGAAGAAGATGGAAAAAATAGATGAAATCCGATAGACACCAGATCCAATTGTGCACATCCACAATGGTGATATTTTTTTAGAAGTCACTTCCTGGATTACATCTACACCGAACGACCGAACGACCGACCAAACGACCGACCGAACCCTAACCTATCGTTCGTTCACGTCCATTCGTTCACGTCTGTGAGTACGATCATCTGGAGGAGAGGAGAGAAAGAGATGATCATGTATGTGAGGGAGATAAGGTCGAGAGGAGAGGAAGTGGAGAGGAGAGGACAGAGAGGACGTTGCATGCCTATGTACATTGTAACGACCGAACGACTGACCGACCGACCGACCGAACCAACGACCGACCGACCAACCGAACGAACACACGACCAACCGACCGACCGAACGAGTGATCATTCGTGCGTCCGTCCGTTCGCCCACGTCCGTACGGCGTCCGTCCGTTCGTCCGTCCACATCCGTTTGTTGATTTTATCGTTCTCGTTCGTTGAAAAATACAAACTTCACAAGTCACATACACATTCAAATTTAAATCTATTCATGCATTTAAATTGAAATACACATTCAAAATTCTAAATTCACAATATTCATGCATTAAAATTTAAATAAACAGTCCATTTACATATAAAGTCCATACAAATTTACACATACACATGCATCAAAATCAGATTCACAAATTTACACATACACATCGAAATCATATTCAAAACCTTCTCATTCATTCACATTCACAAAATTCAAAAAATTCACAAAATTCATTCACATTCATATTCATTAAACATATAGCACGGCGGCGGCGTTGGCGGCAGCGGCGGCGGCGGCGACGGCGACGGCGGAGATGACAATGGTGGCGATGGCGATGGCATCGACGCGGCGGCTAACCCTAGCGCGCATCACGGAGAAAAAGGGGGCGGCGGCGGCTAACCTCCGACAGCGGCGGCGACGGCGACGAAGACCTTGGCGCGGCGGTCCCTCGGCGACGAAGACGGTGGAGACGGCGTGCTGCGGCGGCGTCCTTGTGCTCGGCGACGACGAAGAAGACGATGGAGTTGTGCGAAAACGGCTAAGTGTTTGGATCCCAGTGAAGCCCTTGCTATATATAGGTACCGCTCTATTGTCCCGTTGAAGCCACCAACCGGGACTAGAGATGATATAGTCCGGTTGGTGCTTCATGACAACAGAGCATACCTTTTGTCCCGGTTGAAGCCGCGGACCGGGACTAGAGATGGCGGGCAGCCACGTGTCCCAGTGGGTGGGCACCTCTAGTCCGGTTTAAGCCACCAACCGGGACTAGAGATGTTTTCCCGCCCGCTGAAATTCACCTCTAGTCCGGTGGTTTCAAAACCTGGACTAATTATTACCGTGCCCAATTATATTGTGTTATATTCATATATATTTATAATTAACATATGTTCATATATTCATATATAATTAAGATATGTAATATAATTAACATAAAATATTATAAATTAAAATAATAACATATAATTAACATATGTCATATTCCAAACTATTTAAAATTTAAATAATAATATATATTTAACATATGGCCTATTTGAAAAAAATTAAATTAAAATAAAACAGATAATTAACATTTTTCGTATTTAAAACTATTTTAAACCATAAACCCTAAACCCTAAACCCTAAACCTTAAACCTAAACCATTTTACCATTAACCCTCAACCTAAACCCTAAACCCTATTTTAAACCCTAAACCCTCGTGCGGCCTGCGTGATTGGCATGTAGAAGGACTACGACACGAGCTGGAACGTCAATGCCTTCTCCTCTGATCTAACATCGTCTCTCATGCTCTTGGAGGCTGCTCCGTTCTCATCACTGTAATAGAGTAGTGGCAATCTCTTCTCACTTTGTTCTACCTTGTTCTCCGATTGCTTCATCTCATCCCAATACTTCAGCACATCATCTTCAAAGATGACACCAAGCTCGTCTGCATGGCAAGAAACAAGTGTCTAAGCAACACAAATCCAGAAAGCATCATTCCTTTTCGATTAGAAAAAAGAGAGCATCATTCTTGCGTTGATCTAAGTAGAAAGAAAAGAATCATACCTTGTAAAATGTTGCTTTGCATGACAGTAGAGCAGAATGGCTGGGGACGGAAGCTCGGGAAGGAGATACTGGAAAAGAGAGCTTCCTCCTCAAGCAAGTAACTATCAGTCCAAAGGCTAGTGCAATAAGGCCACCAGCTAGTTCATGAAAAAAGGTTAGATCAATAACAGATAAACAGATAAACAAAGACAGTCTTACAGCCAAAAGAAGCTACTGCTATAAAATTTTCTCAGCGATGAGCATGGTTAACCATATGCATGATGCAAGGCAAAACTGCATTTACCTATGTGTTTGGCTGGGCTCCATTATTTCGAGAGAATGAATCAAATCTCACACTCCAATGACTCGGGATCAATGAAATAGCTTATCTTAGTCGTCTCGTCCACATCCTTATCCAGTTGCTCCTGATGATCCGTGAAGAAGCCCCGACGTTTTTTTCCTGTCTTCTTTACCGATCTTGGTCTCTTCAACATGTCATGATCCATCGTAGTAGCCTTCTTCACCGATCTTGGTCTCTTCAATATTTAATGATCCGGATCACGGTCTTTTTCTTGCTTTTCTCCCTTTGCTTCATAATCTTTCTGTCTTGCTATTTCTTGAGTACGATGTAGCGATACTCGTGTATCTCAATCAAGCGTGAATAGCGAGAGATATGGCAATGATTGGATAGTGCGGTTTGTATATGGCAATGATGGCTTGCCTCCCCGTTCCGTCTCAATGCCTCGGCGGCGCCATGGAAGTCGCCGGTGGCGCGCACGACGACAGACTACCTCTATCCGCCGTGATCGAGCCGTACTACCGCCGCCACGCCCAGTCTTGGCTGCTGCCCCACGCCTCGGTCTTCTGATTTAGAGGTGTGCTTTCTACGTGTTCAAGCGGCAATATTAAAGTTCTCGTTGCTAATGTCTTACTCCTTATTCTCGTGAATTGCCACATAAGCATTAGCCGTTAGAGCATTATTGTCCGACCACAAGTTAGGATCTTCGTGAGTATGGAGCATGTCGATGACCGTCCTCCTCCTTCGCTTGTAATTCTCCTGAGGACTTTTCGTTGACCTCGGTCTCACCCTTTTCGTTTTATTCATAGCTCCTGCAATTGTAATATGATCTAGGGAATTGACTATGAATTCAATGGATGGTGTTGGTGCCTCCTCCAACGTGGTTCCCCTTGTTCACTGTCCAAGGGGACCGGCCTCCTCCTCCAACGGTTGTATTCCGAATTACAAGCCACCAACCGGTTTAAGCCACCAACCGTTGTATTCCGAATTACAAGCGTTGGAGGAGGAGGCACCGAACAGCCTTCTGACAAAGGAACAAGGGGAACCACGTTGGAGGAGGCACCAACACCATCCACCGAATTCATAGTCAATTCCCCTAGATCATATTACAATTGCAGGGAGCTATGAATAAAAACGGTAAAAGGGTGAGACCGAGGTCGACGAAAAGTCCTTAGGAGAATTACAAGAGGAGGAGGAGGACGGTCGTTGACATGCTCCATACTCACGTAAGATCCTAACTTGTGGTCGTGACAATAATGCTCTAATGGCTAATGCTTATGTGGCAATTCACGAGAATAAGGCAGAAGACATTAGCAACGAGAACTTTTTATTGCCGCTGAAACACAGAGAAAGCACACCTCTAAATCAGGGAGACCGACGGCAGCGGTGGCGGCTGCAGCCAAGACTGGGGCGGTGACGGCGGTAGTACCCATCGATCACGGCAGGCGGATAGAGGTAGTCCGTCGTCGTGCGCGTCACCGGCGGCTTCCATGGCGCCGCCGAGGCATTGAGACGGGAACAGGGGAGGCAAGCCATCATTGCCATATATAGCCGCACTATCCAATCATTGCCATATCTCTCGCTATTCAAAGTTTGATGGAGATACACGAGTACTGCTACATCGTACTCGAAGAAATAGCAAGACAGAAAGATTATGAAGCAAAGGGAGAAAAGCAAGACAAAAGACCGTGATCCGAATCATTTCTTTCTTCATGCAAAGCAACGTTTTACAAGGTATGATTCTTTTCTTTCTACTCAGATCAACGCAAGAATGATGCTCTCTTTTTTCTAATCGAAAAGGAATGATGTTTTCTGGATTTGTGTTGCTTAGATGAAAATGTATATAAAATAACCGCAAAATACGAAGTGCTAAGATTGTAAGAAGTTATACAAGTAGATAGCAAAATGTATAAAAACATCCGCAAATAAGAGTAGAAGTTGCTAACCTTATAGAGCAAATATATTATCACCAAAAAAGGTGCTAACCTCGGCAGCACCGGACCTCTAGCTGAGAAAAATTTTGAAGATGTACAAGTGTGGCTGGCTCGGGATGGAGGAGGAAGGAGTATATGAAGAAAATCTCTAGTCCCGATTGGTAACACCAACCGAGACTAGAGATGCCATCTCTAGTCCCGAGGCAACGGTATAAAAAATTTCAACGGCTCTCTAGGACCTTTAGTTCCGGTTCATTTCAAGAACCGGGACTACAGATGACGGTTCAAATGTTGTCGGCGCGTGTCAGAGCGCCGGGGACCTTTAGTCCCGGTTGGTAACATCAACCGGGACTAGATATGCTACCTCTAGTCCCGGTTCGTGTTACCAACCGGGACTAAAGGTCCCCGCGCCCGACACACGCCGACAACATTTGAACCGAGACTAGAGGTGATCTTTAGTCCCGGTTCGTGACACGAACCGAGACTAATGTTCCTAAAAGGCCGTTAAATTTTTGATCTCTAGTCCCGGGTGCAACTCAAACCAGGACTACTGTGCTTTTTGCCACTTCAACCAATGATGGTTTCTCCAGTAGTGTTAGCCTTCTTTGTATGCAAGGCCTTGAACCATATACTGACACAGCTCCCCATGTGCTTTATGTTCACAAACTCAGAAAAATTTATGTTGGTAATGCACACAGTAGATAGATTGCCATGGTGAGCACCAAGCACGGTACTAACCTTTGTTGCTAGTATAGCAGCTTCGCTAGCAACCACACATGGGAAGTCCTTCTTGAAGTCTTCATCATTGACAGAGAGGTCCATCCAGCGCCAATGAGCTTTTGCCAAAACATAGCAACACCTGAAAAAATCTGCTAATGGCAATCTACCAATGATATCCAGTTGTATTTTATTAGGAACCTTCCCCCAGAGATCATCCTTTATGGAACCATCTTGCTCTGCAGGAGTGCTGGTACACAAGAGAAGCTTCAGCTTTATATCAGATATCAACGTGATTTGATGAGAAGTCTAGCCAGCCATGTCAAGGCCAAGTGTATAAAAAGGGTCAGACAACGCTAACCCAGTTGCCCCCCTCCCAATGGTGCTCCAGATGTATGAAGCAGCACAAATCGAAACACCATTGATGCTATCATCTGCTTGTGGATTTGCCTTGCCAACCAAAGATGGGAGACTGTTGTGTGTGACCACATTACTATTGGAGCCATTTTTCCCAACAATGCCAACAGTTCTCAAAACCTTGGCATTTCTGAAGATGTAATCTAGGAATGCTCCCTGCTGGTCTGATCCGTCGTATCCATCCAATGTTATTGTCTTCAAGTTGTATTTGAGGCATTCATTACTGCACACTGACGTCCAGAACTGTAGGCCATTGCTCTCCCTGTCAGCTGACCATAGCGATGAGGAAGTGCCGCACTGCAACGGATGGAAACATTAGAGCATCCCCAACAAATTCTAAAAAACAATTCTCAAAAAAGCTCATTTAGAGAATTTCTAAAAAGTTTAGAGAATGAAATCAAAAATTGATACGGCAGATTCTCAAAATTGATTCTCTATTTTCCCTTTTCCAATCACAAAACTCGTGTTTGCATCAGTATTCTACATCCATAGCAGCTGAAAAATGAATAGGTTTGGAGATTTTACTATGCCTAAGTAGTAGCGGCACCGATTTTTTACATACACGGGTGACTAACCCAAGTAGCTAACTGATACAGGCGGTGGCATGCGCCAAGATGCAGCGGCAAGCTTTTTCGGCGAGATGTAGGATGGCGGCGGCGGCGCAGCACCGACGACGCAAATATGTTTTTTTCGTGTAGGCCTCGCAGTAAAATAATTCTTACAAGTGACATGAGCTATTTTAGAGAACCAAGTCTCTATTCTCAGTTTTGAGCATGAGATTTTGAATTTAGAGAACCTATAATTTTTGAGATCCATATTGAGTCTCTGTTGGAGCTAGTTTTTTAAAGAAAATTCTCTAAAACGAAATTAGAGATTCATTTAAAAACACTCTTGGAGATGCTCTTAGTGATAGGAATGAAACAGTCGAGAAAACAGCCTTAACAATCTCCATAACCATATTTTCTTAGAAACAGAATCGAAGGCGGTAAAACCGAAAACGAAAGTGCTATTGGAAATATCAGAAATGGAACTATATGGACGGAAACATGTCAAATTGGAAATCGGTAATAAATTAAATTGTAAAATCACATATTTAACTTAACATAACTATATAATACGACCAAATAAATTTAAGCTTATATGGTGTAAATTACAAACTGTCTATCATTTAGCCTTAAATTAGAGATTTGGTTGAGGAGTTGACATGCCTCTAAACTATGGGTCAAATAGAGACATGAAAAATAGATATTGGGGTATTTAGAAAGACGACAATTACCATATTATAAAAAGATAATTTATGCATAAATAAGGTAAAATAAGGAAATAGTCTTTTTTGCCATTTTTGACATTCGAGAAGTCTTGGCAGCATCATTGTCTCATTGTCGATCCAGAACCGCACAGCCACAACAAGAATCTTTAAGCTTGGCATGATAGACCTTGGACTCACCGCCTTCGCAACCTGATTTTAATTCGGCAAGAAAACATATATCAGAATTGCAATCACTCAAAAGGAACAAAGCAAAATTATGATATTTCAAATCACCTCGACTAGATCTCCTCCAATCTGAAGCACATGTATTGAGAGATCCAAGATGCCTAGCACCTCCAAACAAGGGACATGAAGGAGTGTGGTAGAACACAATTGTCTAGACTCTTTGGAGACATCAAAGAGTAGCCCCTACAAGTTTGAAGCGTCCTGGATGATGGTATCCCTAGCCATCATGTTCCAAATCGCCATGATCTGAAGGCTATTGGACTCGACTCGATTTTGAGGCGTTTTAGCTTTATCTCAAACAAGGAGAGGACCTCCAACCTTGGGCAGTGCACAAGCAAATTAGCTAAGATATTGGTTGTGAGTTCACTGGACAAAAAGCATATCTCGAGAAGGCTGGCTCCAAACGAGGGCAAGTGGAGGCTAGAACTTTCCTCAAACATCCATTTACCGGCATAGAGATGACGAAGGCCTCGTATGCGAAAGAGGCTCTCCGGCATCTCCACTAGACGGCCTCCTCAAGGCTGTTCACAAGTACGAGATTCTTTAGTTGCCTTGAGTCCAGACTCTCCAAGAGCCTACAGACGGAGGAAGTGTCAAACTGGAAGTGTGTGATCCGCACACCGTTGACAGGGACTTCGTGCGTGTGCATTGCATTCATGATAGAATTGATGTCGAGGTGGCATCCGTCCATGGGTAGGAGATGACCGTCGTCAATGAACATTGGGGTGGAAGCGCACACACTCTGCCACGGTGAGACAAAATCCTACTACGCACAGCTTCCTTGGTGGGAGGAAGGGTAATGATTTTAGACAAAAGCATGTCTGATAGACGTCCGATGCCTCCACTGAACCAGCTGTGCTATCGGCAGCGTCGGAGAGAGAATGGGAGAGGGAGTAGAGGTCATCCTCGTCCTTGTTCCCGCCAGACATGGAGTCGTTGTCAGAGTTGACGTCATCGTAGAAGGGGACGAAGGTTAGGGGCAGTAAATCAACGAGATGTACCATCTTGACCTTTCTCCAGCAACGCGGAGGGAAGAGGCTGCGGCTGCAGTGGCGGCCTGGAGAGGAGGGGAAGGACGGAGGGGGTTTTGGGAGGGTAGATGGCTCTGAGGTCGAGATTGAGCAAGTACGGCAGTGCTCCTTTCTTTAGCTTTGTGAGCCAGGTGGCGTCGTCTTTACTTGCTTTGTGAGACTGTGTTCTTCCTCGTTTTCTCTACTCACTCTTCTCTTTTTCATACGTATGTTCTTAAACCGTTAAAAATATATATTTTTTACAAAATTTTCCTATAGAAAAGTTATTTAAAAACATGTTAATCAATTATTTAAAAATAAATTAATATAAAATTATTTTCTACAATCGTGCTGGTGAATGGGATGGTTAGAAAAAGCTTATAGAGGTCTTATGTTTTGGGTTCGACTTCACTTTGGTTTTTCCAAATTTATACATTAGCTTCTAGTACTAACATATAAAAAATTCAAAAAGAATAAATCTTCTAATACGAGTACCAGTTTACCTTTCTTTTTTTCATTTTCCTTATGGTAGACTAACATATAAAAAAATCTAAACGAACAACCTTGATCAACCTAATATTTCTTCTTAATATGTTGTTTCTAGTATAAAATTTATATTTTAACTCTTCTAGTTTTTAACTAGTATTAGTGCTAAATTTTTATATCGGGCCTTGTTAGTGCTAAGAAAAGCATATTCTAAACAAATTTTCACTGTACGGGTAGTGGCCATGGGTATTTATGCATCAATTAATATGTATTCCCACTCTTCCACGATTAACTATATAGCAGCAGATTAAAGTTGTCGAGCCGCTCACCCGTCCATATGAACCAACACTTTTGAAAAAAAAAACTTGAGCTCTGGAATATCTCTAGTTTAATTTAATAATTGCTGAAGGAAGAGCTGAAACTGCAACTTGCCGTTGCAACATAAACACATCAAGATGTCTGATTTGTATATTTAAAGACATGTTAGTACTGTTTTATTATGATATTGTTTTGGAAAATTTCAACCGAGGACTCGAAGAAATAGTTAAACTCCCACAAACCTAAATAAGTAGGATCATGAGTGGATAAGTAGGATCATGAGTTCCACTCAGAAACATGTCGACGTGCCAATATATCTCTCCATGAGAGTGCTCCAAAGTTCAATGTTCATGGTCGGGGAGGCATAGGGGCAGTGCTATTAATTATCGAATTTTAATATTTGTTGGCTAAGAGCAAAAGAAGAAACGGAAAGAGAAAAAAATACTAACAGTATTAGATTTTGAAATTTTATATAACAATAATATGTTCATAGGATGCTACATAATTATTTCTACATTCGATGAGGAATATCAATATTTGTGTCACTGTAAGTATGCGGCACACATATCTTGTCAGAAAACTGCACATCGTATTCTTCAACATTTTTTTATTCGTAACTTGTAGAAGGTAGTCAGAAAACCATGGGTCAAATTGAATACTCGTGTTACAAATGAGCTTCAACTGTCGCATACTACCCCATAAGCGAAACTTACGTAGTGTCGCATCTTGAAGCAATATATATGTGTGTGTTTCTTCCTTATACTTCCAACGAGGAACAAGCAGCAAAATCCCCTTTACAAATTTGTAGAACAGATAAAAGATAACTTCAATTACACAGGTATTGTATTAGAGGTAAGTAGGTTTAGCCATATTAGTGCTACTTGTCATAGCATGATACAAATGATGGATCTGATAGCAACAGTACTGCTACCATGGATCAAATTATTTACGTCAGAATAAAGCATGGAAATAAACGGTGCATTACAAATTTATGATTCTGAATACTTCACACTAAGGCCTAATATCTGTTGTATCTTGCATGAAAAAAACAAGACCAAGTAGCATAGGGCTGTTGTTGATCTATCACAATGGACAGAATTAATGGGTGATACAATTGCATCTGTGCACAATTTACCTTCTCCCTCATGTTCAATTCCGCTTCCCTAGCTTGTGTATTTCCTTTTCCCTATTCTTAGGTCCTGAGTACCGATACAACACACATTAGGAGAAAGCAACATTAGATACTCTTCCATGAATGATCATGTGCTACATAGGAACATACCTGCAGTCAGGTATGTTCCTTTCAGCCAAGCAAACAAACCGTCTAATAAAACCTGTCAAATTTGATTAGTTAAAATAAGATAAATATGAAGAACGGAGTAGAAGAAACTACAAAAGATCAGAGTTGGGTTCTAAAGTAGGAAATCTGAATCTGTTGTAAACCACATTCTTGAATTCCAAAAGAGAGAAAAAATAAAGTTGGAAATGTTCATGCCAAAGTAACATCAGTTAAACTGAAGAAATATAGCTTAAGAAAACTATAGGTGTAGCTACTGTAGAAGTATATTTATTCCTGTAAAATCAAGATTCTAACAGTGTTGTTTATTGAAGAGCCAAATGTGACGATCCGCTCATACCAAGGGGATCATTCCATCCATACATGAAAAAAAAGGTACACGTCAATTTTATTTACTCATCGGACAAGAGCTAGCAATTTTTAAGGCTATTGTGATTAGTTCCATAGGCTCATTGCACATGAAAGAGTCACCACCACCATCTTCCATCGCTGACCGTCAGTCCACCGTGTTGGGTCAGCTCAGCGAGGCTCATCGCTCCGCGTTGGCTCGGACCTTCTTCGTGCTGCCGTCCATCGATCTCCTCACTAGATCTAGCTGGTCCGGATATAGACATGTCTCCCTAATCATCTTGGTACCCTGGTCGAAGTGGTGTCTTTGAGAGAGGAATAGAAAGCTCTGCGACCGTCATCCTTGCAATTTGCCATTGTCCGACTTGCCAATGAGTTGCTCGAGTGATGATGAGACAAGAGAGAGGAAGAAGGAGGGTGGTAACAGTGACGACTTCGTCATGTCTAGGTAGCCTTTGGGGTGAGAGCGACACGGACACAAAACTGTTAAGATTTTAAAGTCACACTGACGTGTTCATATGGTGTCAGAAATATAGTGCTTATAACTTATAAGAAGTTTTGAATTCGAACCGATCCATCCATCAACTATGTTCTAGCCAACTGATTATATTATATGAGACTCTTATCTTCATCAATATCAATTGAAATTTTTCACATGACCGAGAAGATGGTAACTAATTTTCTTGAAAATAAGCATTATAAGTTGTCGTGTATCGTGGCTGCATTGACAAAAGACACAAAACGAAAGTTAGCTCTTAATGTGAAATGATAAGTACTTAGATAAGAAAAATGTAAACGCCACTGGTAGAATAATAAGTAATTTAAGTTGAAGTAATTGTAATAAATATTTAGTTTAATATTCCACCAAACCTTAGCAGAAACGGCGGCCGTCATTCCAAAAATATCCACGAATTCTCTTCACGCGTCTAGTCCGTCCTCAGACCGTCCACACCACCGGTCAAAAGGCCTATTTGGAGAGCGTAATATTCTGAGAAGCAACTGATTTATAGCGACAGTTGATTGGTAACGAGCTTAAGATTCTGAGAAGCAGAGCAGCTGATTGGTAGCCAGTTTTTAAAAATCTAAAAAGGCTGGTATTTTAAAAAGCAGTTGATTGATAACCAGAGCTTTAAGATTCTGATTGGTAGTCAATTTCTATCTTATTTTTTTATTCTATATCCGTAGTTTTTTGACTAGAAATTTAAAAAGCTGGTATTTTAAAAAGCAGTTGATTGATAAATCAACTAGAGCTTAAGATTCTGATTGGTAGTCAATTTCTATCTTATTTTTTGATTCTATATCCTAGTTTTTTTACTAGAAATTAGACTATTTAGAAAACCTTCTGATTAGAAGCTCTCTCAATCCATGGTCCGTCAATCTCCCGAATCGACGTGACGGAAACGTCGAAGAAGCCGCCTGCGCCTGGCTTCTATCCGCGGTTTCGTCGTCACGGAATTTTCCCATCTCCTCTCTTCCTTCGTAGCGAAAGTCTCTTCCACCTCCGTGTCCTCTTCCTCCCTGGTCGGTAGCGCAGAACACGCATCCGCGTGAACCCATCCTCCTTCCTCCTTTCCAATCTACCTGCACCAACCGGAGGCGCCCGCGCCCAGCTACCCTCGCCTGCCCCGCCTCGCGGGAGCCGGTTCTATTTGAATCTAGGTAGAGAGAGAGAGAGAGAGAGAAGAGGCGGCGGCGGAGGCGGAGGTGGAGATGCACAGGAGCAAGGGGAAGCTGTCCGGCGTCCTGCACAAGGGCTTCAAGCCCGACAAGTGGTCAGTTTGTCCGCCTGCCGAGATCGTCTTCGCCGCGACGCGGCGCGTTTGCGTAAGGGGCTAACAGTTTTTTGGGTCTCGTGGTGCCGCAGCAAGACGGCGCTGCGGATGGCGCTGGCGCGGATCAAGCTGCTGAGGAACCGCAAGGAGGTGCAGGTGCGCCAGATGCGTCGAGAGGTCGCGCAGCTGCTCGAGGTCGACCAGGACCAGACGGCGCGAATCAGGGTACGCCTCGTCGTCCCCGTCCCTCCCACGGTTCTCAATTTGTTCATTCCGTTTCTTCTCACCATCGTTTGATGGTACAGCTCGCCCAAGTGACGATTGAATTGGGTAATTTGGGTGCCTGGACGCGGATTCATAAGGGATTTCGCTGCTAACTGAATGTTGAATGTTCAGTTGTGCTCGGTCTTAGTGCACCTTAGTTGTTTAAATGCGAAAATTTTGATCTGTTCGCTTTGGATATACCAATGGCTTACTACCTAATTCCTAAAACTAGAAGTGGAATTGCCATTGAAGTCAAGGGGCCTGTTGGATTTGTGTGTGTGTGTGCCTGCTGCTCAACCGCAATTCTTTTTGTTTGTCTTGACAGAAACCGATTGCAATTCTCTCTGGAGCAGTGCTATCAATTTGGTCACTGTATTCTAGAATTCCATTTAGTATTGGATTCTTATCTGACAAGTGTTTGATTTTGCCTCTCGGTAGCTACATTCCTACATATGATTGTTTTTTTTTAGTTCCATCCGTTTGAGTATTTGGTATTTCTTTACTTTTACAATGCTGTTGTTGCAAATGCCTGTGCTCAAGTATTATCTTGTTATAAGTTTATTATTAAGGCATTCTGCTGGGCTATGAGCCACAGAGTGACCAACTATTTGTTAGTGGATGAAAGATACACCCACAGTCCTAATGTGCTTGATGGTACTTTCTCACCAAAGGCTCATCTGTTTTCCTTTTGGTCCGTTTTTCTCTTTTCCACAGGTTGAACATGTCATAAGGGAAGAGAAGTTCATGCAAGCATATGATTTAATTGAAGTATACTGTGAACTTATGGTGGCACGCATGTCCATTATTGACTCACAGAAGTAAGCCATTTTCCCCTTTATTGTTATAATGTGTATAGCCAATTACTTGCTGGTCTATATGTTTCTTATGTCAGGAATTGCTTCATTGTCATAGATAATCGAAGCATATTTTGTTAGTTGGAGGACTGCCACTAACATGTCTTATTTCTTATCGTATGATTTCTTTAGTTGATACTAAACAATTTTTCCATGCTATCAGCAAACCTTCAGACTGTTTCTTATATCACAGGAGTTATCTTTTTCTTATAAGCAAAGCATGATTTTCCCTAGTTTTTATGGGCCTCTGAAAACTGCTTATAATCCTGGCACGGCCTTCTTTTTTTCGTGAGTCTAATTTGGAAACTAAACCCACTATGAATTTTTTTTGTGACACAGTCATACTTAGTTACTTGCTGGAGATAAATGTAAATTCCTGATGTCTTCCAATTGAAACTTCCCTGGTTTCAGAGAGGAGGGTTTTATGAACTCAATTCTGCCATATCTAGTTAGCCTAGACATGGGTTTTACACTCACAAGTATTATTTCAAGGTTTCAAAGGAGCTGAATCCTCCCATACTCATTCTCTTAAATCTTAACTAATCAAACTATTCTAAAAAAATAGTCTAATTAAGTCAAGTGCTACCAACTCTATGGCAATTTTGTTACTTGGGGAATAAAAGCACTCAACTGATGGCACACTCGTTTTCAGGAATACATAATAATAGCCACTAAGATGAGTGCTTCTATGCTTTCTTAAACTAAAAATATACAAATCGATTGTCTAACTATAACATACTAATGTCCATGGTGTTAGATGCACATTGCATCTTAGTTATCTAGGACCTGTGCTGTCACGCGACCTTTTTAAGATAATGACAGGAAAAAATATATCTTAGATAAAAAATAAATTGAGATTAGTATTGGTTGAAAATGATGCATTGGTTTGCTTTTCTTAGTTAATTTATTGGTTTTGTGGTTTCTGTTCCCCTGGAACTGATCTGTTCTCCTCCTTTCCTTGTTTATGTGGTTTTTACCTGAAGGACTTGCCCTATTGATCTGAAAGAGGCCATAGCCAGTGTTATCTTTGCATCAATGAGGTGTTCAGATGTCACAGAACTTGCGGATGTTCGCAAGCATTTCACAAGCAAGTATGGAAAAGAGTTTGCAGCAGCAGCTCTTGAAGTGCGACCTGACAGTGGTGTAAGCCGACTGGTAATTTATGCTGCTTTTAGAAGTATTTTATATGGAAAAAGAATTTCCTTACTTCTGATGGCCTGAATAAATATATGCCATGATTATAGCTTATGTTTGTAATACAATTGGATACAGGTAATTGAGAAGCTCTCAGCTGGAGCACCTGATACACAGACCAAAATCAAAACTTTGACCTCTATTGCAGAGGAGCACAACATCAAATGGGAGCCAATAGCATTTGAGGAGAAATTGCCAAAGCAAAATGATGATCTTCTGGTAAATTAGCTGACGTAAAAGTTTATTTATGCTAGTTCAAGTATTATGGTTCTAACTGGATTAATAATTTGATGATTTAGCATGGGACTACAACATATTCTGGAGGAAATATTCCAACTAGGGGATCATCTGCTTCTAGTTCTGGCATGCCAACTTCACAGCCTGCAGCACCTTCTCATTCATATATGGAATCTTCCAATTCTCACATGCCTACGGCGTATTCCTATTCATCAGCTGAGGTTCCAGACAATAGGGCTCCATATGTCACCGCCAATTCTAATGCTTTCCCCCAAGAAAACAGAAGGGGTTCTGATGCTCCAATGTCCCCTAGCTCCCAGCATGGTGCCGCTGCTTATTCTTCAGCACAGATTCCTGGTCCTAACAGTTTCTCTCATGATACTGCTGGAGGTTCAAATGTTTCTAGACCTTACTCCCAATATGGTGCAACAGTTCCCGATACAGGTGAAGGTCATATAATCTGAACATTACCAATTTTTTAGTGCTTTCTTGTTCATTCCATTTAAATGATAATTTCAGATACAGCGTCCAGGAGGGAAGAGTTCAATCACTCTAGGGAAAGAAAATCTTCAGTTAGTGGCTCCAATTGGAATATAGAATTCAAGGATGCAACATCTGCAGCACAAGCAGCAGCAGAGTCTGCAGAGATGGCGAGTATTGCTGCTAGGGCTGCTGCCCAACTTGCTAGCCGTGGAAACTTTTCTGCAGAGCAAAATACTGGAGCTTTTGAGTCTCCTGCTTATACCCATGAAACTACACCCAGGAAGCAACAAGCTGAATATTTTATCAAGGATGGGCAGAGTTCTAATGAGCAGAGTTCAGGGGCTTATGATCCAAGATTCATCTCAAATAATGATGCTAGGAAGGATGGAGAGAGAGCAGAAACAAGCCGTGTAGGTAGTCAGAATATGCCAACTTATTCCTCGGGTCAATTCCAAGCTTATAGTGCTCATATTCACAGTGATGAGTATGATATGCCAACTGATCCGCATCGTGCACATTCACCCGATCCTCAATATTCTGATGATTCATCTGAGAAAGAAAGCAACTTTGGAAGACCTGAGGATCATCAATTTAATTTACCTGGAGAAAGGTTGTCTGATGCTCAACGAGGTGGGCGCAACATTAAGGACATGGAAAGCAAGCATGCTACCTTTGATCACGAGAACACGGATAACTACTACAGCAACTATAGCTCTTCCCATGGTACATTCACCCATGGCAGCAGTACCATTTGGGACAGTCACAATGATAAAACTGGACCTGATTCTTCAGCCGTTGTTTTTGATCAATATGATTCTGATGTTGGAGAAGAAAATTTATTGGATCATTTCTCTTCAAAGCACACTGAAGAACCCACTGTCGAAGATCGCGAGGGATTCTCAAGTGCAGATTGGGGTCAGCAGCATAGAAATGAATCTCCTGTTAATCATAGCACTTCAACACTATTTTCAGGAACAGAAGCGCACCCATCTTATAACTTAGAATCAAACAGAAAAGATGTTCCCTCACCTCATTCTTACAATAATGTGCCACCTACATTTGACTCAGATGGTGTTAGTTCTGATGAGGAAATAACCACAGGCATGCATGTAAGGTCTCCTTGTTCAAGAGGATCCGATTTTTCTGAGAGTAGAGAAAATACAATTTCTGGAAAGACTGTCCATGATGTTAATGAAAATATTGAAGATCATTTATCCATGTCCAGGAAGAAATACCTTAATTCATCTGGTTCTAATGCATTCAATAAGGAGCACTATGGTGATGGGGAACTGGATCGTACAAAAATCAGAGATCTTGAAGAAGAAAGAGTGCCACATAAATTGGAAGGTGCATCGTCAGTGACAACAGGAGAAAATAAGAATCAGCTGTTTTCTTTAGGCAGGCAAACTTCAGCGTCATCTGCTGACTATGATGAAGGTGATCTAGGCTTGAACTTTGGAAGGCTAACTCCTGGACTAAGAAACAAACTCAGGCAACCTCCTCCGAACAGAAAGGATTCTGGGGATAACATGCTGCCAAAACAGCTTTTGCATAAGGTTCCTGCCGCCATTGAAAAATCAGTGCACTCTGAAGAGAATGATACCTCGTTTGGAAATACAAGAAATACTTCTACAAGTATGGCCAGGAGTTCGTTGGATGCAGATTACAACAGTGAACTTTATGACCAGTATCAAAATCCAGCACATGTGGAAGCTAGATCAACCATGAGGAGGAATTACTTCGAGTCAGAAGGTGATAGAGGGAAGTTATCTGAGCAATCTTATAATGATCCAAGTTCTGTGACCAACAAGAGTTCTGGAGGTGTAAATTCCAGTCAAGATCTGTACCATGAAAAGCCAGGTGCTGGAGCCCGCAGGGGAACTACAATAAGAACTGCCAAAAGTTACTTTGATTCAGACGATAGTGACGATGAATTGGCGCAACGAGAGAAGGTTCAGACAAAATGGTCTAGAGAGCAGATACAATCACGGAGGACTCAGACATCAGATACAAAGAAAGAAACCGGTGTCCGAGTTGGAGTGCAGCATGCTGACGAAACTGAGGTGAAATCACCTGCTGGGTCATTTTCTAGGTTTACTGAAGAAAGGAGAGAGTCACCTGTGTACTCCAGGGTTCCAGTACCACGAACTTCACCAAAACCTGTGCGCGTGGAACCTCCCTTGGGCAAAGGGAAGTCACAAGAAGCTGATCTGAATACAGTTTCTGTCACAGGAAAGGAGGAAAACATAGAAAGCCCAGCAGAAACTCCGAAAGAAAGCACCTCAAAAATTGCTCCGGCGCATGTTCACCCGAAACTTCCGACAGACTATGATTCGTTCGCTGCCCATTTTATGTCTCTTCGGACCAATCGTCGCTAGTTTTATGATCGCATACCATTTGAGTTTTACATGTGAAGAAGTCGTATTTACAAACACAGGGATGCATTCTACAGCTTCGAGTTGACATTTGTACAGTATATCAACTCATCACACTCGGGTCTTATATGCTATGGTCTTTTTTGGCGAGCTATTATTCTTTCGTTCATCACATCATAGGTATTGTCATTATGAAAGAATTGTTAGCGTGTAATAAGCACATTATGCAGTCAGATGTACAGAAGTATACAAAACTTGCGAGGTTTACCTTTTCCATATATTCTTTTTGAAAAGGGATCCTGTTTCCACGTATTCCATACCGTTCCAGCTGGTTGCTACATTTGTTCTACGTGAATCTGTCCTGCTAGTTTTGTTGATTTATGCCAGCCTTGCGGGCATTGAGAGCTTGAGACTCAGCATGTCATTTGAGAAGTTCCTTGGATGCTTTCAGAAAATGTTAGAAGGCAGTTGGCAGTGCTTGGACTTTTACTGCTTGACATGCAGTACTGTACTGCGTAATGATACAATGATAATGAACCTTCAACATTGTCTCCTCAGTAGGCGAAAAATGATATTACTACGAATATTGCATTTGGATTGATATACCTAAAAATAATGTGTAGGTTTGACCAGGGTTACAGATTTTGGAGTGAAATTTCCGAATTTATTTTCGGCCCTACCTGTTGCGCCAACCTCCAGCAGGAAGCTCTTTCGGCCAAAAAGTTTGAATTTTCTGAATTTAGCAAATTTTGTTCCAATTCAGCCAGGTTTCAGTACTGTTGAAGTCAAAAACATTTCCTATGGGGGCAGGTGGGGACTGGAATTTCCTAAATTACTTTTGTTTAATATCATTCTGTGCTTACTATGATAGTATTATTTTTTTCACTAAAACGACAGTCAAGCAGGGTTGGGAGTTTAATTCCCCGAACCCCCTTGCCATCTTTGACCTGAAAACTTGTTCCCGTGTCCCACCAACGTGGGCCTGTGGCCCATCAACATCGTTCACTGCCAAAGGAATAAGTCCACTTGCCATCCCTCAACTTTACGTTGAGTCTATATAGCATCCCTAATTCCTAATACCAGAAATCTTTACCACTGGTTCAAAATCATGCAAAGTAAGTCCCATGCATAGTTGGTTTCACCGAGGTGGCATAGACAACAAGGATGAAGGCCCGTTGATGTCGTCTAGAGGAGGGTGAATAGACGATCCTGAAAATTTCTCGAAAATGCAGCGGTTAAAACACACAGGCACCGGAACTTCCGGTACTTGAACCCCGGAACTTCCGATGTTATAGTCCGGAACTTCCGATGTTCTGTGACTCAAAGTATCTGAACTCAACTTTAAATACTTTCTACACAATTTAAGCGAAAACAACAAGAAGATACACACAGACAATATAGACAAACAATAGGAGGTAAAGGGATAGCACACGTGACACAAGGATTTTTATCCAAAGTTCGGATTCAAAGAATCCTACTCTCCGTTAAGGAACTATGTAGAGTTGGGTCTCACTTAACCCCTTGCCTCACCAAGCAAATCCCTGGGAAGAAGTCTACGGACTTCAATTCCAACGTTTCTAGGTTCTTACCTAGAAATCAAATTGACCACAAAGATCCAAATTCGATCCTCTAGCTTAAACCACAAACGTGAATTGCTCTACCTAGACAACATCCAAAAGATCAGCTTGGTTTGTCATTATCCATACCTCGTTTCCTTGCGGAGGAGAGGTGATCCTTCACAAACTTTTCGGGGCCAATCCACAATTCTCCGGAAGCTCGCAGGAGACACCTAACCGTCTAGGAGATTGCTCTTCAAGAGTAATAGGCACCACTTCAAAGCCCTGCAAGAATCACCAAGTGCTCAAGTCACCTAGCTCTCTCGCTCTTACAATCACACCAATCACTCAATCTTCTCACAAATTTGGTTTTGTGGCTCAAGCATTGAGTTGGAATGAGCTAGAACACCATAGAAGAGGCTAGGGAACTGAAATATGAAAGTTGGATGGTCAAAAGTGAGCTGGGGATAAGGTGGGATATATATAGGTACACGCTTGCGTCACTTAGTCGTTACTCACAAACTCAGCAGGAATACAGTCCGGAAGTTCTGGTCTGGGACTACCGGAAGTTCGGCCAACACTTGGTTCTCAGGGTTTTGCTGCGAGGTGAAGGTGTTCGGAAGTTCCGGCTTTGTACCTCGGAACTTCCGATCGGCTTTTACTGCCGAGGGAAGGGGTAATTTTCAAAAACAACTCCAAAAATTATCACTCAAGGATATTCTGACTAAGAGCACTTAGATCATCGCATGGCATGAGTTTTACCCCTCTTAATAGTACGGTTTTTCCTAAAACTCAAGATTTAAGAAAAAACTATTTTCTAAACCGCTATCGAATCTTTTCTCCTTTTTGCAATTAATGTATGAGGGTTCTCCTTTCTCAAAATCTGCACAACTAAGCATCTAGGGACTAATTCTCCCGCACACATCTCAATTAAACAAATTAGTCCCTTAACCAAATTGTTATTAACCAACAAAACCCACTTAGAGGGCTAGATGCACTTTCAAAGGAGATAATAAAAAAATTATGTGGGGGCCACATGTAAGCGGCCCAACCACGGGAGATTTCGCTGCCAAGCTGTACTCGGGGTGTTGCCTCGTGCCGATGTTTCCTGCTCACCCATGCCGAGGTGGTGTGGACCCCCGTTTTTGGAACGGGAATCTTTCGTGTTCTTAGTACCATTTCCCTGGATCGAGTAGTTGGTACCCACGAAATACAGTACTGAATAACCAGGTGCACATGCACGAATAGTCTTACAACGAAATTATTACAACGATAGGCCCGAAGGCAATGTTCACCACACAGGACCTCATGGTCCGGATACAACACAAAAACAGAAATTAGATACGACAGCGGAATAAAGGCAGCGACATGTCGGTTGCCACAGGCAACGTCCGGGGACTAAGACCTAGTAAGCGCCATCAGCTTCTTCGCCTTCCTGGTAGTAGGCGTAAGGATCCTCTGATTCTTCATTCCCACCATCTGAAGGTTTGTGCGTATAGCAAGCGTGAGTACCAACCGTACTCAGCAAGCCAACACGAAAGTGATGCATATGATAGGGTTATTCAAGGAATGGCTGGAGCTCTTTTGCATAAAGCCAATTTTCATAAATTTTTTCACAAGCCTAACAACTAGCTAAATCAAGTTTTAGTTCCATGGTTCATTAATTCGGCGACGGTTCTGTCTACCATTCATCGTGATTCCAAGGATGGCTTCCCGCCTCTGATTCGTTATGGTTTTTCTGGGGAGTCCACCCCTTCTCGCATCTCGAGAAGTTGATCCACCAGCGAATGAAATCATCATGCAAACCCATCCCAGCATTTTTAAGTTTAAAGTCTAGCCAAGCGAAAGTCTTGTCACGACGCTCAATATCCGCGAGCACGGCTATTCGAATAGATTGATTCATTCACACTGTAGTGGATGTACACTTTACCCGTACTCCGCGACTGCCCAATGAATGAGTCTATATCCCTTTATATGGGACGGTCACGGCAAAGCCTTTCGATAACCTCACTTTGGCAGTACCCGCTCCATGAACTTAGGCCCTCATGCACTCTAGCCGTCATTTTCTAGCAGTGAGAGGAGTTCTGGCGCACCCGGGGTAAGGAAAGACTTTCTCAATCTTTAAGTTCAATTAATATCGATTTAATTTCATCATCCACCACATAGGCCACAGCCTCATCCTCATCACACAAACCACATCATAAAGAACCATCTATACAAGGATACTGTCTCCGCTCGGCTATCTAGTCAGCTAGGTCTATACCCATTTGAGAAGTACGGTTGTACTGGCTCGTTTCTCGGCTATCTCATGGCTCGGTCCTTAATTGACCAGGGTCGGCACTTGCCTTTTTCGGAATCCACCCAAATCATCCGGCCGCCCCAGTCTAAAACATTTGTATAGTACTTTCAATTTTCATCAAACTTAGTTCATCATTCTCATGGCCATGTGGCGCTTATGTCTCCACAGGCCGCATCTCAACCACCTTCCCTAAGGTAGTTGCCCAAGCACAAGCTTTTTTGTAAAATTATGAGTATGCAAGGATCTAATATAAGCAGGGCTAAGCATTTTTACCGAAGTTAGCCTCCGGTCATATCACATCGAAGGTTACAAAGAATAATTCTAATGGTAAGTAACATCAAAGCAGGGTATACCAAGCATAGGTACTCATTTGTGTATAGCATGCAATTTATAATTGAAATCAACATCATTTCGCAAAGTAGGATCAATATGTTCAAAGAGTGTGATGACTTGCCTTGCTCGCACGCTTGTGGAGTGGTGTCTTCAACGGGGTTGATGCCGGTCTCTTCAGGTGCTACCCGTACGTGCGAAAGATCAATCGAATCCGATTAGAATCCCATATAACACCAAAAGGTCGAAAAGATCCGAAAAAGCCTCAGAAACGATTCCAAGCGCTAAGCCCAAATTCCCACTTGAGTTTGTACTAAGATCGCCCGGGAAAACTCCAAGTTTTGACATCGGGTCGATGACTTAAGGGTTTTCGCAAAGCGACGATCGCGATTTGTTCGAGAAAATGGATTTGAAAATATCCGCGGAGTGATTGGTACTCGAGGTTTTGAGGGTTCGAGCACAAGAGAGAAACATATTTAAATGGCGAGAAAGAACTAAACGAAATTCGGATTCAAAACGACGCAAAACGAAATTTCAAAAGTCACATTTTGATTTTCAAATTTTTCACCGAGAAATCATACAAGAAAATAATTTATTTTTGCCCAAAATTTTACTCAAATCTTCCCAAAATATTTTTCCAAATTTTTCCCTATTTTTCTTTTTCTCTTTTTTTTTTTTTCTTTTTCTTTATTTTCTCTCGCGCCACTATTCATTGCCCGAAATGTGTTCGGACGTGGCGCGCGCAAAACAGAGAGGCGGCGGCGCTGCCTGCGCGAGGAGAAAGGGGACGGCGGCGGGCTTACTCCGCGATGGCGGCCCTCGGGGAGGTGCGGCGAGGCTCGGCGACTTCGGCACACGGCGGCGACGGCGTTTAGTGTGGCGTTGGTGCTCGGGAAGGAGAAGGAGGCGGTGGCGGTGCGGGAAGGGGCGGGAGCTCGGCCCTTTATAGGCGCGGCCGGGGAGAGGAATGGGAGGGAAGGGGGACCGGCGCAAGCGCGGCTCGGCGGTTGCCATGCGGCGGCGCGGAGGCCGAGCCGGGCACGGGCGCTTGCGACGTGGCGGGAGGGCGCGGCGCGGGCGGGGTCCGGCGCGGGCGCGCGCGAGGGCGCGTGTCGCGGCGGGGTCGGCGCGGCGGCGGCGCGTGGCGCGAGCAAGCGGGCGCGGCGGGGTCCAGGCGGGCGCGCGCGCGAGGGCACGAGTCGTGGCGGGTCCGCGCGGCGGGCGGCGCGTGGCGCGAGCGAGCGGAGCGGGCGCGGGCCGTGTACGGCGGCGAGCACGTGGCGCGGCGAGGGGCGCGCGGGCGGCGCGTGAGGTCGCGGCGCGGGGCCGGCGTGCGCGCGCGGCGCGTGGCGTGGCGCGCGGCGCGCGGCGCGGCGTGCTGCTGGCGAGCGCGGCGGCGGGCTGGGCATGTACGGCGTCGAGCACCTCATGTGCAATGAACAGTGCGATTTTATATTTTCCCGATTTTCAAATTCTAATTTCTTATTTCTATTTTCCTTCCTTCTAAAATTTCAAAATAAATTTCAATATTCCAAAATTAATTCTTGACATTATATTTTCATCTTTTTCTCCACTTTTATTTTTCCACATTTGTTTTTCATATTTATTTAAATTCCTTTTTCAAATTTTCATAATTCACCTATTTATTTTCCAAAAATCTCCCAGATTTCTTGTAAATCCCTAAATATTTTTATTGTCTATTTTATACCCTAATTTATATTCCACCATCCATAAATGATACTCTATTTCACAAATTCGTATTTTCATAAATCCGCATCTTATCTCCGATTTCTTTTAAAAATTCGTATTTCTAAATTTCGAATTTTTCTCTCCGGCAAACTTCAAATCATCCACAAACACCAAAAAGGAAATTGATCACAACTAGATTTATACAACTGAGCTGGCAAATAAGAAGCAACAAACCCGAGGGAAAGCAACAAGCGAAGGTTTTTTGAAAGTTCCGATTTTTACGTTCCGATTTCAGTTTCTTCGATTTTCACGATGTTAGAGGTGGCCTCCAGTCGGCCGTGATGTCCCTCACACTGTTGTCATCCCCCAGCACCTCATGGAGTCCCTCCCGTCGCTCGCGCCTCATGCTCCACGACTGCATCCCCACACTCTAATTGTCGTCCCCTAGCCCCTCCTTCACATGCGCCGCCGTCCTCGCCCGCGCTCCTCTACGTGCGTCACCTCAACTATTTCTTTGTGCTCCATGGGGCCGCTCTCCATGCCATCATCTCACCCATTGTCGCCACCATGATGCCGCGTGCACAACAAAACAATGGAGTTCGGGAGCATACCTTTGCGGACCATGGAATGGAATGCCTCCACGGTGGCAGCATGGTCGGTGGCGCTGATGTGGAGTTCCATGAGGAGGTTGTGCATCTTGGCAAGGCGTTGTGGTGTGATAGGGTGAGGCATGGTCCCTTGTGGCAAGTGAGGAGGCAGAGGCAAGAGAGAAGTGACGAGGGAAGTGGGAAAGGTAAAGGAGGCGAGGAGGGAGCGAAGATCGGGGAGCATGGTGAAGGAGGTGAGTCGGGAGGCGAGGGCTTGGAAAAGCGGGAGGGCGCGGAAGATGGAGACAGTAGATCCGTGTGGCTGCGCCAAAGGCGCTCCGTGAGACAATTCTAGAGGACGGTGGTCTCCAGGACGACGAAAGAGGACCAAGGTGGTGGCTACCTCATCTCCCTCCGAGCGGCGGCGGCGGCGACCTTGTCTCCCTTCAAGCGGGCCATTCCCCTGGATGACAGGCAGGAGTTTCCCCCTACCAATCGCGCGGGGACTGTAGGGGTAGTCGTAGGCGCGAAGGGGACGTCGAGGGGCATGGACGTGGCATGCTGGAGGAGAACGATGGCTTCGCTGGCACGGGTAGGGACGGCGTGGATGTGGTGGCCGGCAACAGCTTGCTGACATGGAGAAGATGAGGAGAACATATAGGGAAGAGAGTGAGAGGAGGAAGAAGAAAAGGCCACCGACATATGGGCCCCACATATTTTTTTATTCTCTCCTTGCTTACCAGAATGCCAAGTCAACGAAACCACCATACATACTACCGTGAGACCTATTTTGCATGGTTTTGAATACTTGAGGGGCAGATATTTCTGGTCTTGGAGATCAGGGATATCAGACTTATTCCATTAGCAAACACTCCCTTCTTAGGCCCACTAGAACTAATTAATTCGGCCCATTCCACCCTACTACAGCCCATCAAGTGGCCACCCACCCCAAGGTAGGGTTTCTTTCAGCGCCGGGGACCGTCACCCCGGCGGAAGGAAGCAGATCGGCGGCGCGTCACTCCAATCTCCGGTAAGAAGAAACCCCCTCATCCGTTCTCCTTGCAATCTTCTCGTAGCATGGCTTGTTATGTGGCGTTAACCTGTGATGCGTTCGTTGCGCTGCATGAATTGATCTGTTTAGACTCCATTTTTGCGATTTTAGCTTTGCCTTCTCCATCCAGTGCTGGTGGTTTACTTGATTAGATCATTCGACTTTCGAAGGTACGCTCGCTTCGTTACCGTATAAATGCTTAGAATCGCTTGAGACGTGCTGTTGTGATATTCACTGGTCGGTTCGGAAATTGGAATTCGGGTCTAGGATCTGTGTGTTCGATTCTTATCATCCTATGTATGCTCGTTTGGGCCTGTTCTTTTCAGCTTTTGGGCTACTGGCTTATCACGGGCACGTTTTTAAAACTGCTAAACTACTATGTGATTTTTGAAAAAAAAATCTATATAGAAATTTCTTAAAGAATTCAAACGAATCCATTTATTAAGTTTATAGTAATTAATACTAAACTAATCATACACGCAACCTCTAGGTTACGGTGAAATGTATTAGAAGTCTTATATTTTTTTCCTGGGTTGCTCCATTTCGGCATTTGGATCTCATCCCGAGTGTTGATGTGGATTTTTTAGGTTAGGATAAATGGCGACTATTCCAGATTCTCTGGTGTGGGAGCTTGTCAAGAAGAACAATTCATTCCTGGTCAAGCAGTTCGGCAATGGCAACGCCAAAGTTCAGTTCAGCAGGGAGCCCAACAACTTGTACAATCTCCACTCTTACAAGCACTCTGGTAATAGTGGTTGCTTGGCATGCTTATCTTGATATGCATGTCTCCTGTGGCAATCTCTTGACTGGTTGTGCGGTTGTTTTGGTTTTTTCAGGACTGGCAAACAAGAAAACCGTGACTGTGCAGCCTGCTAGTGGTAAGGAAAGGGCAGTGGTCCTCTCCACAACCAAGACAAAGAAGCAGAACAAGCCTGCTAGCCTCTACCACAAGTCTGTCATGCGCAAGGAGTTCTGCAAAATGGCCAAGGCTGTGAAGAACCAGGTATTAGCACTAGAACTTTATGATGCTTAAGTCAGCATGTCTAATTCTTTTTCATGTTGATTTAATTGGATGTCTAAATTCTTGCATCAAGCTTATAAAAATGATGTGATCATGTGATGAGTCCTAATATATTAAGATGCAATAAGATACATTCCTTCGTCTGTTTTTTTTGGTTTGTGTGTGCACGCGTGCAAATTCTGCTGATTCTGCTGCTGCTTTAATAGCGTGCTGACTTTCTGACTGTTCTGTAGTTATGATGTTTTGTTTACTTGTCAGTTTTAGAAACTGTATGGTATCATTTGATATTGTGTTATCTTGGTTATATTGCACCTTGCTGTGATGAGCCTTAACATGTAAGAGGATTCATTCATTAAAGATTGGCGTTTCTATGCGGTTTACTTGTGTTACGCTTGCTTTTGAGCAAACCCTTTGTTCATACTCTTTTGTGCCCACTGTTCAAGTCACCTTTTGGAAATATCCTGGAGCTTCACTGAGCTTGTTGCGTGCTGGTTGTTTTGAATGGAATTCTCTAAATATTATTGTGTGCAACCTATTATTCTGCTAGAATAAATTGGTAGCCCTTTACTTTGGCTAATCTAATGAATTTGCTTCTTGCTTCAACAGGTCAGCGACAACTACTACCGGCCTGACCTGACCAAGCCAGCTCTTGCAAGGCTGAGCGCAGTCTACCGCAGCCTCCAGGTTGCCAAGTCTGGTGTTAAAAAGAAGAATCGGCAGGCAAACTAAAAGACAATTAGTCAGTGAGCTTGTTTTGTTTATGAGTATTGGTTTGCGCTTCCATCCTACTAGATTTCTTTTAGCATGGGTCTCGGAGTATGCTAAGTTGTTTTGAGAGTATGGGCCTCGGAGTATGACGAATGGTGCTCATAAGACCGCTATAAATTTTAGTAATATGTTTCATGTCTGTACCCGTGACTGACATGTTATTAAGCATCTTAATATCGTCCCCAAAGTTATTAGCTTGTTGTGCCATGCCATCTATAACTTCAATCAAATTGACATGCTTCGATTTTCAACGATGATTTATTTCAGCTTTGTTTTTGACGGTGGCACTGATCTTGTGTACCGAACGTGCTAGTCTGGAACTTGAATTTGTCTTGTGATCGTGCGAATGTGCGATGGATATTCCTTCTCTTTCTGTGTATCATGCTTCGCATCTTCTACTTTGAAGGTTGAATCACTGGATCAGCTCGATTTTCCTTCTCCTTGCAATGACTACGAATTTCTTTGTATATTTGCATTACAATCTTCTGCATTTTAAATGGACTGCTGAAAGCTGCCAGTTGAGCGTTGAGCCTGAAAGGTTGAAAGCAGCATGTGCAGGGAAGTTCATGCTCAGGAATTCTTTGGAGCACGTTTTTATAAATTATAATTCAAATCCAAAGCCGAATTGGGATCTGCCATATCGCCCGCGTGTTGTATCCCCTTGCGTGCACCGGAAATAGCTAAATCCATATGCGCTGCGCGAAAAATCGTTGGCTTGGACGCGAAACCTTGGAGCATCTTGGAAGGAACCAAAGGAGCCAAACTCACTCTTCACCAGCCGTGCGGGACACTATAATTTCTCTGCTCCTCACCGAGTCGCCCGTATAAAATACCCAAACTCCAGCCGATGGCTCACCGGAAAGCCAGCGGCGGCACATGTCGGTCGGCGAGAAGGTGGCTGAGGCACCGGCCGACGCCGGCGTCGGTGCTGGCCAGTCGAAGCTGCCCTCACGCAGCGCGCGGTTTGACCGCCTCTTGTCCGGGCTGGGCGCCGGCCCGCTCGTGGACATCGAGCCCGACAAGGTGAAGGGCGAGCTCCGGCGATGGGCCAGGGCGGTGGCGACGATGGTGCGCCAGCTGAGCTTCGGTGCCTGGCCGGAGAAGGGCGACGGCTCGTCGGAGCAGCAGGAGGCAGGGGACTGCGGATCACCTGGGTGAGCCGCTGATGATGTTTCTTCCCTTCACACGCATCAATACGGAAAAGGAATCACTGGTGTGATTGGCAACAGTTGACAAGCAGCAGATGGTGCACACTCCATTTGATTCATTACACTGTACATTGATTCATTCAAGCGACAGGCGACGGAGGCTGTAGTACGTATCTCCAAAATCTCTTCTCCATTCTGCTAGACATAACAAATTTGGGCTGCATAAATCATGGCTGTCATGTGAATAGCAATAAACACCAGCATGGCAATTCTCATGTAAGTTGATCGAATGATTGTTTTCTAAACAAAAAGAATCTGTCACACAACTTCACGGAATTTATCTATCCACCATGCACAATTCTTTCTGTGCTTTCTATGTTAGTGAACGCTATTCTAATTTCAGATAATACATCCCCAGTTCAATTCAACAAATATGTATAGTTGGAAGGAAAGAAACACCCTTTAGGCCCTTACATTCTTACATGATGCTGCAGATCCTTATAAATTATATAGCGATATCTACATTTACCAATTGGAACAGTTAGTGGTAGCACGATGTTACCTACCTACAATGTGTACGTGCTCGCACAAGACACGTTTGTGCACTATCCTAATCTACAAAACTACTGCCGCCTTATACAAAACCTGGCATTCCTCACTCCCATTTCGCATCCAGTTTTGCGATGCTTCTCAGGAGTTGTTTGGAGCAGACATTCTGCGCCTGAGCTACATATCGCCCACGATTTGCTTTCACCCATGCAGGCTCCTATTTGACAAATTAAGTCAAGAAACCACATTTAGGTGCTTTAGCTATATAGAGATCAGTAAAAAACACAAAGATAACACATAAAGAATAGAAAATCACCTCGGGAACAAAGTGCGAGAAACCAAACTTGATTAAGAAGAGAGCATGCTCCATTATGAGGATTGCTGCCAGTCCTGGCTCAATTTTCCATTTACCCTCCTCATCATACAGACAAACAAGAAGCAAGCAGTTTGTACAGATTGCCATAACAACCAAGAACTGAAAATAAATTTTCACATTGAGCATTAGAAGGCATGGGACATGCAAGTATATCTATGAGGAATATATATTAAAAACTGCTAATGAACCTGGAATATGTTCAGCCAAGCTCCAATCGTAGCTGCAGCACGGGGAGCAGGTCTTTTCAACATGACCAACAACTTCAATGCATCCGCTCTAATTTCAGTCACATTGTTCTGTCATGAAAATAGTTTAAGAAAAGTTCAGCACACACAAATCAAACAAGAACACACATGTATGGTGTGCGCTCAACAAGAGGGAAGGACTCGAGAAGAGAGAGAACACAAATAGCTGTGATAAACCACATACCAGAGCAGCAAAGCAGAATATCAACGGAAATGCACAAGCAAACATCATGATCATCCCAAACTGAAGGGTTAACTCAAGAAAATCTGTGATGGACTCAACAATGTAAGCACATAACACAGGCATCCAAAAGAACTGAGAATAGACAGGATGATTATTTGTTGCCGTTACCATCAAATAAACCATCTTCAAGTTCTTCTCCAATGCTTGCAGTATACGAGGGTTTTAGATATTCTTTCTCTACTCTTGTAGATAACCGAACTGACTTCCCAGCTGGTGATTCTTTCTCATGTTTTTTCTTGCTACAAGATGGAAGAGATCTCTTACGTCTCTGTATTGATCTGGAAAAAGAATAGTAGGACAAAGGTTTGGCTGCAGAACTTACTGAACAGCTCTGTACTTTTTATAGCTATACTTGAGGTAAGGAATAGAATTCTCAATCAGATTTTCCAATACCTGCAAGTTAAGATGTATATCATCAAAGGAAGACTAACATTTATCATTATAACTAATGACGGAATGATTACAATGCAGACATGCCTGGGACACAATGAGACGCTTGATAAGGACTTGCCGGAGTGCCATAATGTTGCGGTACAGTGAAGCATGGTAAAACAATCCAATATATGATTGCATAAAGTAAAGACCAAAGACCTGCATTTGCCAAAAGAGTAAGAAACCTAACATAAAGAATGAACATATTCTCGACATCATTGTGTTTACCTTATAAACCAAACTATCAGCACTAGACTGTTCCCCTTGGTTGTTTTCATACTTTATCAGTGTGACAGACACCTTGCCACCTATCCTTGTGTAATACTGAATTGCAGCAAGATACAATGCAGTTAACACATACCTGCATAAAAACCAGCAATAAGAACTGCATGCTTCATATTTTAGTGGCAACCATAAACAACAAAATAAAACATAAGGAATAGATATAAAATAATTTGGAGAAAAATAAGCTTCAAGTCAATTGCACATCGTTGATAACTCAAGAACCATGAATAGATCATAGTGATATTCCTACAATCTTACCTTAGCGCCTCAGTTTCTGTAATCTCGTATAGATGAGCATAGGCCAACTCAAATGGCAGCTGAAGACAAATGATAGCCAACACAATGATAGCATTATTCCTAATTCTAAGGAGAACGCCAAACCACTCGTTTCTTTGTAATATACTTTTCTCCTTGGGAGCACCACCAAATTTCCTTTGCTGAACATTGTCATCAGCCATAGAAAAGCTTAAAGAGTCCAGTTCATTGCCCATAGTTTTGTATTCCGAAAATGAATAATTTATACCCCATCTGTTGAAAACATCACATAAAAGAAAGGGCATGTTTGTGAGCAAGGTCTTGAATATGTTTCAAGGAACTTAATTGACTTAGAAGTATACAGATTGCATAGAAAATTGCATGCTACCTAGCAAGGACAGCTGAATTCTTCCGTTTCCAAAATTGCAAAAAGAAGACAGCCCAAGAAATAACGAAGAAAAAGAAAGCTGGAAGAACCAACCACTGCAATGACCTGAATTCAAACAGCAGAGAAAAACATTTAGCTGATGACAACAATAAAATCCCAACGGTATTTTCTATATGAGAGGTTCATACCCAAAATCTATAAGCTGGGTTGCTAGTCCAAACACAGCTGGAAAGAACAGCCAACGTGTATACATTCCAAGGAAGGAAAAATATATTGCAATCTGCAATTCCAGAATTAAATTTTATGGACTAGAAAAAGGTGATACTTGATTTGCTTCAGATAGAATAGTTCATAAATTAAATATGGTATAAGTAGCATGTGCAATTACGCTGGTCTACCTTTGTTCCAAAGTAGGAGTAAATTTCATCAATAGGTTGCCATGTGAAATCAAACCACTTGAGTGCCCAGTTTCTCAGGAGTTGCTTCCTTTTAATTTCATCTGCAGCAAAACAGTTGGTTGTCTAATACTAAGAATTTCAAAAATAATTCAGGTTGGTTTACCATGCAAAGGGAAGACTAGCTTTACGACTCCTTCATCTTCCAGCCTGGTTAAGAGTGACTCATTTTGAGTCCAGTGGAACTCTTTATCGTCAAATTTGAGAATTATATCAGAATTGGTCTTGTTCACCTGCAAGTCTCCATATCTACCTACTGTCAAATTAGGAAATATGAAACACAACAAGACTAATCACTTTGTACATTAGCTATATGTTTTATTCATATCTTATGCCAAGCAAAAAGAAAAGCTGAGTTGAGAGAATAACCATAGTATAAGCAGAAATATACTAAACCACTTTCCTGTTTGCACTTATCTTGTTTCTTAAATGTGAATATATTTTCCGTCCAATAGACAGGTCATCTGATGCATAATGAATTATACTTAGCAATCTTTGAATCAGGAGGGTTGCAAAAAATCAACTATGCGAAAGCCAGGCAGGACATACATGCCATCTGTGAAATACCGGTACTAACAACAAAGCAGTGCTGGTATAGAAAAATGCCAACTTAATGTGGAATCTCCAAACGTAAATAACTATAACTACGATGTGCCGAAGTGGGAAACAGGAAGAGAAGCAGCTAAATGAGAGACAACTGTGCACTTACGATGCTGTATATCAAGTGCCGGAAGCAGGCAAACCGCTCTCGCCAGCTAAACAGGGACCCATCGGGCTGCCTGACGAATGCTGCAACCTGGTCCCATTCAAACTGCAGTTCCATTCCTGACGAGCAGAGAATTAAACCATGAACATATCATCCAATCACCCGTTCTGAAATACTCCCAGGTGGATTAGTTCGGTTACCGATATAAGTTAGCTTCTTCATGTGCATCTCCGCCGCAACTCTCCCCAGGGTCCCCATGGGCGCAGACAGCTGAATTCAAAATGCAAATCCACAAACATTACAACAAGCTCATGGTTTCTCGCCACATGATTGTAGCGAAGTGTAGGGCTCCCGTTCCCCTAATCACCTCCTCATCTCAGAAATTCAAAACCAGGCCACCGTGCCAAACGGCGGAATTCAAAAAAAAAATTAAAAACACCGGACCTTGATGAACTCCGCGGGGACGCCGCGGACGCGCTCGACGAGCAGCCCTACGTCCTCCAGCTCGCGCACCAGCCGCGCCACGCAGTTCTCGACCTCGCCGCCCCCGGCCGCAGCGCTGCGGGAGAGCTTGGGCACGACGACCCCGACCTCGAACCCCGTCGCCTCCTCCACAGACGCTCCCCCTTCCCCTTCCCCCATCCTCCACCGACGAATCAGACGCGGGCGACGACGACGAGGCGAGGAATGGCGGTGGATACAAGGGAGCGGATCCGCATAGGGGGGAAGGGAAATGCGATTGCGGCGAGCGATGGAAGGACAGAAGGAAAAAGGAAAGGAAATTTTTTTCTTTGCGGTCTTTGGGAAATGAGAATGGAGAAGACGGGGTGGGGAGAGAGGCGAGGCCAAAGGACGCGAGGGGAAACGGATTAGGAAGGGCGGTTTCTATTGTAAGTATATTTTTTTTGAGGCGATCTATTGTAAGTATTTTGATTAGTGATTAATTAACCTATTGTTAGCTGGCTGCCACCGGTGCCTGTGGGCGTAATTAGAAGGGGCGTAAATTGGAGGATCCGATTTTTGAAAGCTGTGGCTGAGCAGTGAGCAGGTGGGCCCGGTAGTCATGGCTTTCCACCCGTAGATAGTAGGAGTATTTGACATGTGGGCTCCACGAGCCAACGGTACACGTGACGCGCGAGCAACGAACGAGGCGTGGGTAGCTGCCAGTCTGCCACGAGGGAGAACGACAAGACCGCGAGTTAGAGCATGCACAATGCAGGTACTTACTCATTCGAGTAGACTTAGCGTCTGATTGAATAAAAATCTATTATTCATTAAATGTATATTATTTATAAAATTTATTTATAATCGATATATTAAATGTATATTAAAAATGAACCTAATTATGTTATGATTCGACGATGTGATGTTATAGTAAACATTTGTTAATCATAGATTAGTAATTATTTTTATAATTAGTTCGTGTTTAATCCTTAAATTGATGTCCAAACATCCGATATGACACAGATCGAAGTTTAGTCTCTCATAGCATTTTACATGGGACAAGACATATATAAAGCTACCACTCTACAGTATATTGCAGACCACTCTTCCATAAATTTTACTAGGTTTTAGCCCTGGGTCATAAATAACCCTTATATTTTTTGTCATATTTGGTTCTCTATCCTACCAATTTGTTGTAGCACTACCAATAAGTTGATAGGGTTTTATTACCAATATGATACCAAATTGCATACTATGGTGGAGAATCTTTAGATTTGTGCCAAATTGAATATGGGCATTGTTGATCCTGAAATCCAATAATAATAAAAGGGATAACACACAAGACCTAAAAGTAGATGGATATAAAAGACAAGGGTTTAGACAGATTCAGGCCCTCTCGATGAGAGATAATACCATATTCTTACTTGGAGATTATATCCGCCGGGTGTATATTATGCTTATGCCCTTGAAGGGCTCCCTGCGCACCTTATATAGGTTGGGGGCAGAGTTACAAAGAGAAAAACATTATCGAACGGTATCAGTTTCCTAATTTATTACATGATAGTAGTCAATTAGGACTCTAGGCTCTGCCATAGAACACAAGACAACACCACGATCGAGTCCTACTCTATTACATAATTCATGGATCTGGCCTGCCTCCTATCTATAGTCGAATATGCAAGCTCTGTGGGTACCCAGTACCCATATTCTCCACAGTAGCCCCAAGACCTTCACAGTCCAGCTGTAGTCTTCTCCATGGTTCATGACCAATACGAAGTGTTTTATCTTCCCAAAGGCTTCCCGAGTGATTACTTCTTGAGTCATTATTTTGATATCTTGTAAAGAGGCTATGGAGGACTCATCAATTAGATTAAATAGACAGATGTATCGAATAGATGAATAAACAAGTGCATTGAATAGATGCACTTAATAGGTGTAGCCCCCAACTATGTGCTTAGTTGGAAAACAACTAAACATATAAATTAAGAACTATAATTTTAGCTAGCCAAGTGACTTAATACTAATTTACAGCATATGCAGTGTGAATCCTCGAGTAACATGATCCGAGTAATATATCGACTGCTTAAAATATGATGCACGTAGCTCTGGGCCAATCGTAGCTTAAGACCATAGTGTGCGTAGCGCTAGAGCAACCACGTCTTAAAAGTATAATGTGCATAGCTCAAGGCCAACTGCGACTTAAAAAATATTAACGTAGCGCTAGAGCAACCGTGTATAGAATGCGCGTAGCACTAGGCCAACCGCGTCTTTAAAAATGATATTAAATAGGACCTTACTCTTATAAAAAAGAAACCAGTTTATTAAAGCCATGAAAGCATGTTATTGGTTACCTTTAAAAATTACATAGCAAATGACTTTAATAAAAAACCTTTATACAACGAATAAAGGAATTTATAAGGTATTGGATTCACATCACGCACATATAAAAAAAGAGTATGCTTAAGTCCCTATAAGACACACGGCTTCACCACACCTGAAAATATGGGTTGCGGCCATATTGGGTTCAGGCCCAAAATTCAACCAAGCCGAGTGGTTTTATTAAAAATTACAACATATGTGGTGTCAAATCCAAGTTAATAATACTCAAAATAGATTTAACATCCACCAATTAAATGACCAAAATATCATATATAGCTCTAAGCCAATGATGTAGGTCTAAAAACAAATACACATATATGTGACTATATAAATGCAATATTGCAGCATTAAACCGATTGCATCTATAATAAACCAAACAGTGCCCCACTTTTACATAAAAAGCCAGGTTGTAAGCAATTAAAGCACACTGTTTGTCATCTCCTATTAAACCGCATTGCATTAACCATCTCAAATAACATGTCATATAGTAAAGAAACAGAGGATTTATTAGTATTGGGTTTTTTCTACATGCACATTGTAAAAACAAATATGTAAGTCCCTAAAAGACACGTAGTGAACCATACCTTGAAAATGGGCTGCAAATGTTTAACGGGCTTTGGCCCAAAACCGTCTACCGATACCCTTAAAAAGGTAACGCATGTAATGCGCCTCTTAATCTGCTTTGGAGTGACAAATTTCCCAAGTGACGTAGACCTAGTGCATCTCATCTGAGCGGCTTCTGATCCTAGTGGTTGTCCTTCATGGGGTGTATCGAAGTAAATATGATAATTGAATCCTGAGTAGCGCAAGTACTCAACTGATGGTCCTCGCGAAAAATAATGATTGGTCTAGACCTTGAGCGTAGGAGGGAAGCCCATGGTCATGAATTCATGTTGTGCATATCTGGAATGATCTGGGAACAAAAGTATGATCCTTGCGCTTGAGTTGATGAACCCCCGAGCATGTCGCTTATCCTTCTGTTGTGGTTGAGGCTGTTAGTTGGTAGCAACTAATGTAATGTGCATGAAGGTGAGGTCATCGGTCAACGAAGGCGGATGCAGCCGACAGTAGAGACAAGGTTGCCCAGCAACATTGACGGGATCACTCAACCATAAAGACACCAGTCAACGGTAGACGAGGCGAGCTAGTGGCGAAAACAAAGACGCTCAAAAAGCGGTGGTAACGTAGACTAGCCGTGAAGGCGAAGACACCAGTCGATGGCAATAGAGGCAACCGGTAGCAAAGACGACAATACGCATCATCAGTGGTGGCGTAGACCAGCCATAAAGGTGAAGAAACCAGTCGACGATAATGACGTTAGGGCTGACGTAGAGGTGAAACCAAAGACGCATGGCATGATGTTGATGAAGATGACGACATGGTGATTCAGACATATTTTAGCATTGACGAAGCCCACACTCCTAAAGCAAAGAACCTAGTTGACAGTAGTTGGTCGGAGATGAAGGTGGTCCCAACAGCAAAGGTTCTGATAATGATGTGAGTGACAATAGTCTATCGAATCGTTTAGAAGATGTACAAGCTTGAGTAGTATCCATGATGTTAGCACATGCGTGATGAAGATTGATGCAAGCTTCTTAATTTATGTCGCTGATAATAAAACTTGGTGTCGTAGTCGTTAATGTTGTTCCGTGTGGAGGAGAATAACTGTCATCCAACTAGTCGAACTGAAGTGATTGGTTGATGACTCCTGCCTCTCTGGACCCGCAATTTAGATCTTAAACTTGACATTTGAGAAACTTGGAGTAGACTGTGGTGGCGTCCGGAAGTCCGAACATGATCTAGTTGTTTTTTCCGACTGATTCAAACTCAGATCGATGAAAAAACTTGCCAAAGTTGTCGGTGAAGAAATTGGAGTTGCTAAAGTGAAAACGTCTATCAAATTTTAGTCTTGTCTTTATGTAGCCCCAACTCTATGCTTAGTTAGGAAACAACTAAACAAAGAGTCACGACTGTAGCTTCTTGTCGTCGAGTAGCCATCGCTTGAGAGAAGATATGCGTTAAGGATGTTCGAGTAAAAAGCTTGAGGATTGGAGCACCACTTGTTATAGTAAATTAGCACGGCGTCGTATCTGGTGGCGCATGCTGAGGTATTGAGGTTCTCGAAGACGTTGAGGTTGGTTAAGTAGCGAAGTTGTCGAAGTAGAGGCAGCATAGGTTGCTGGTGATGAAGACGATTGGCCGCAACAGAAGTAGCCGACTATGAATATGAAGTTGCTCAATAATTGTGGCGAAGACGTGGCCGTAGAGGCGAGGAGACCAGTCAGTAGTAGCAAACGAGATGGCCGGCGGTAAAGATGAAGTCACCCAACAACGGTGGCGTAGTCACACAGTCATGGAGGTGAAGAAACTAGTCGACGACGACGAAGGCGGCTGACGGTGAATATGAAGTGACCTAGCAACGGTAGCAGAGTCGCATAACCGTAGAAACGTGGACACCAATCGACAGCAGCAGAGGAAAATTAACGATGAAGACACGTAGCCATGAAGTCGAGAACACCTGTCGATAGTGGCGGAGGCAAGCCGATGGTGAAGACGATGATGCCCATCAGCGGCAACGTAATAGGCCAGTCGTGAAGGCAATGATACCAGATGGCGGTGATGCAGGCAAGCCGATGATGAAGACGATGACGCCCATTAACGGCGATGTAATAGACCAGCTGTGAAAGCAATGATACCAGTCAGCGGCAACAAAGGCAAGCCGGCGGTGAAGATGATGTCGCTTATCAGTAGTGACGTAAACATCAGTTGTGGAGACGAGGACACCAATCGGTGGCGGCGAAGGCTACCCGGTAGCGAAGACGAAGACGCCCATTAACGACGGCTTAATAGACTAGCACTAAAGGCAATGATACCGGTTGATGGCGACAAAGGCAAGCCAGCAGTGAAGATGATGTCGCCTATCAGCGGTGACATAATCTATTATGCCAGTCATGGAGACGAGGACACCAATCGGTGGTAGCAAAGGCAAGCTGGTGGTGAAGATGAAGACGCCCATTAACGACAGCATAATAGACCAGCTGTGAAGACAACGATACCAGTCGACGACGTTGATGGCAAGCCGATGATGAAGATAATGATGCCTATCAGCGACGGCATGATAGGCCAGCTGTGAAGGCGATGATACCAGTCGGTGGCAGTGGAGGCAAGCTGATGGTAAAGATGATGTCACCTATCAGCGACAGCGGAGTTCACCAACCATGGCAGTTACTAGCATAGACCCTTGTGGGGCACGGTAGCTGAGTTCTGTCCTTGTGCACAGGAGATGTCTTATGGTCATGAATCCTTGATACACTTATCCATATTTGAATCCTGTAGTATAAATATGTAGGATGAGTAGTATCTGATTTAAAACATAATTATTGATGAGAAAATTTCTCACGCACTGGCCTGAGAGATCTGCTTAACTCTATTGCAGGTTTAAATTATTGATTCAAGGTTCGTAGGCGTGCCACTTGATTTGATCCTGCAATCAACAAGAAACAATAGATGATCGGCTGAGATAATTAAATCTAGTTGATCGGCTGAAGAAGTTCATAATATATAATCCAGATATCAAAACACATTTACACTAAGTGATTGGGATAGATCGGTAGTGTACCAAGACAATATAAATCACTTAAATCTAAAAGTGCTCCAATATGCAGATTATGTATATATCTCAATCATAGCCGATGTCATAGATTTAATGTGTATTGGCTAGTACTTCGATACCACTTTATGCTAAGATATCACTACTAGCTAAATATATTAAACAAGGATCAATCATATACTAAGATGACTTAATCAGATCGATTACAAGTTTAATATATTTAATTATAGAGAGATCTTAATATAAATGGCAGCTTTAACATATATTGTAAATATAAAACATACGAGACAGTTAAAACAGATAAGATTGGCTGAAACTTTGATATATCTCTAATAATGATCATAAAACAAGATAGATCTATTATGATTCTAGAGGCGACTTAATATACCGATGCAGCATTAAGTACCAAAAGAAGCATAGGATCTATACGAGTCTATGAACACCTTTGAAGATGATAGATATACTATATAATCCAGATTAACACTGAAATCTAAACTTACCGGCTATCATCTAGTGATTAATGCTAGTCGATTAGGGTTTAGACCATAATATCCATCTAAATTATATAGCATACATGATAACTGTGCAGATTACGAAGACAGGATCAGAGTATCATGATGATGGAAGCACTAATCCCGATAACGCAAACCACTGTGACAAGAATTACCTTTTCGCCGGAGATCAATCTATGCAGCCCAACTAGAAGCAAAAAACTCGTCGAAACTATTAAAGAAAAAATAATGATGCGCCGAGATTGTATTGATTGTGTGTTTATTATTATTTGATTACAGGGTCTTGGGTCATATTTATACCCAGATACACGATGAGTCTGTAACGGACATGATTCCTATCACTATTACAGATCGAATTACAAATATGCTTAAACCGACATTATCTATAAGGAAACTATACAAAATATCCTAATTAATAGATACAATTACCTTTTTAGGACTTTATCCGTAGATGGCAATACCTCTGAAGCACTTTAACCGAATCCGAAGCTAATTTCAACATCTTTTCTTCAAGATTAGTCCACCAACTGTCCTTATCGAAATCAGCTACATCAGCTCTCCTTGTCCGATTTGGTACCAGCCGACAGTTACCTTAGCCGATTCGATTACCAACCGACGAACTTCTTAGCCGACTCGGTCATTACTTGGTGCGCACTGTCTTTAAAAGAACTCAACTCTCTCCAAATCGGCTTCGTCTTCAGATCCAAATCTGACAATTTGCTTACCAAATTTTGTCGTTAACAATAATACTTGAGAAAAAGTCATGCATTTTGCAATATTTATAAATATGTATTTCTACTCTTGTTGATTTTAAATTTCGCTGAGTAGTTGACTCCTTATGTTTAAACACTCTGTCCGACTAGTCATAGCCCCCAAACACTGGGAGTTGACTCATGGCACTTCTCAAACATGCGTATGAGTGACATGAATCGTCTTTCATGAAACAAAGCTTCACGGATCAGAATTTGTGCTACTCGGGTACTTCTGCAATTGTTAAGAGCAAAAAACAAATTATTTTTATCTTTATGCTTTTGATTTTTTTTTCCGAGTAATACTTAACACCTTGTGGGATACACTACCCGACAAGCCCCCGGGTGCTAGGAATGGGCTCATGGCAACTATCTGTCGACACACCAAATGAGAAGCATTAGAACATAGAGCTTTACTATTTGGCAGTTTTTTACTCGAATTTATTCACAAGAAATCAAGATAAACATTATAAAAATTGTTGCAAAAATATAATATAACATCTGTAGCCCCTGACTCACTACTCAATGGAGAACCAATTGATGTAGCAAGGGAGAGAAAAATGAAAATATCATATAAAGAAGAAAAATTAATGATGACTTAGCTTTTTGGTATTCCTTTTGGTGATGTCAGAGGTGGCCAATGCGGGGATAAAGGTCGTCCATCAATGACAACGAAGACACCAATTGTGGAAGCAGCTGAGGCGGCCGACGGTAAAGATGAAGACGCCGATCAACGATGACATAGTAGGCCAGCCGTGAAGGCGTAGACACCAGTCGATGGCAATGAAGGTAGTCAGTGGTGAAGAAGAAGTCACCATCAGCAACGATGACGGAATCCACCAACCATGGTGACGAAGCATCAGTTGACGGCTAAAGAGGCAAGCCGGTGGCGAAGACGCGGCGTAGGCCAACTGTGAAGGGGAAGACACTAGTTGGCAATGACGGAAGCAGCTGGCGGTGAATACAATGATGCCCATCAACGATAGCAGAGTAGGCCAGCTGTGAAGGCGAGAACACCAGCCGAAGGCGGTGGAAGCAACCAGCGATGAAGACGATGTTGCCATCAACAACGGCATCAGAATCCACCACCCGTGGTGGCGAAGGCACCAGTTGGCGGTAACAGAGGCAAAGCGATGGCGAAGACGCGGCATTGGTCAACCGTGAAGGCGAAGACACTACTTAGCGGCGATGAAAGCAGCCGACAATGAAGATGATGACGTCCATCAACGATGGCAGAGTAGGCCAATAGTGAAAGTGAGGCACCAGCCGATGGCGGCGGAAGCAATCGATGGTGAAGAAGACGATGTCGCCCATCTACGATGGTAGAGTAGGCCAACCGTGAAGGCGAGGACACCTGGCGACGGCGACGGAAGCAGCCGACGGTGTTAACGACAAAATTTGGCATATTTCCTTAGATATGGAGTGAGATTGATGGTGTGATTTTGGTAAACAAAAATGAAAAGTTGCATCAGCTGGGGATGTCTGATCGAAAAGGATCTGGAAGTTGCCAATAGGTGACAGGAGGTAGAGTTCTTGTCGGATTCGGTTGAAGCGATTAAAATATTACCAAAAAGGAAATCGGATTCAAGAAGAAAGCAACATGGAGAGTTATCTATTAATTAGGCAGGATTAATTATTTTTTTTGTAATTTTAGAAAAGATGGACTAGAGTCCGGTTTGGGCTTGTAGTTTTTGCTTTATCTTTAGAAAGGGTTGTGTCGTGTCTGATATGGGCTAGTTTATGCTCATGGGTATAAATATGTACACCCAGGGTTTTGTAAAAACAACAGTTCAATACACACTTTCGATGCATCGCTACCCTAGTTTTTTTAATTTTTTCATCTCGATGAGTTCTTGTCTTTGAGTTGGGCTGCATCGGTTAGGTTCGATCTACGGCAAAAGGTGAGTTCCATCTATAGTTGCTTGTATCGACAAGGCTAGGGCTTTCATCGGTTAAGTTCAACACTTTATACCGGTCAACACAAGCACTAAGTTATCATATATATTGCTTAATATGTATTAACAGTGTTATTTATCCTTATCGACTGGCGTGGTTTTGACAAGTCGACATTGTTTAAATCATTGTTGTTAGTGTAGATTGATTAATATATCTACCACCCTAAAAAACAATCAAAGGTTTCTTTAGACCTTACATCTTTGATTATAGCTTGGTGCTGCATCAGATATGTTTGACCTACTAAGTTATAGTCAAAGTTGTAAGAACCAACTTACTCTCGGATTGCTGATAGGTGTAGTATCTTACGTGGTATAATTGTTTTGTTTTAAGCTTGAATTTTGTCTTTAACTTAATGTGTTTTATTTATCATCTTATGTAAGTTTATCAATCCTTTAAATCTATTAAGCTTGTTATTAATTTTGCACCGTCTCGGTTAAGTTTGATCTGTTTAGGTTATAACCTGTTTAGTAGATTTAATTAAGGTTGATAGTTTTATATAAGGTTGTATCGGAGTTATAGCCGATATATTATCTTTATTCACCTAAGTTATTTCATCGGCTATGATACAAATACATATAATTTTCAACTTATCTGATCTTAATTGTAAACAAATAATATTGTCTCGGTTAAGATCGATCTATTGTAATTGCTTATGTTTAAGAGAAAGAGTAGGTTATTAATTATATGGCATTTGCATCTTCAACCGATCATAATTACTTAGGTTTAACTTATATTTATCTGCACATCGACTAGTTATTTAGATAATATAATTATATAATAGTTGACTTTAACATTATCAATCTTATGTTATATCGGTTGGGTCTGACTTATAGGATTGGTTTTATTTAGGAAAAGTTGTTTATGATTATATTTAATCTAGTCTATGAGAGGCAATCTTTTATAACTTATAGTCAATTCATTTTGTGCATCGGCTGATACGATACAATATCGGTCGGCCGATGACTATCGTCTTCTAACATTTATCTTTTTCTATCTTGTTGGTTACAGGATCAAACCAACTGACACGTCCTGAACCCGAAGCTTTGGACCTGCACCGAAGTTAAACAAATCGTCACGGGCCGTCATGTTTTCTCGTCAACAGCGATGAAGACGATGTTGCCATCGGCAAGGGTGATGAAATCCACTAATAGTGGTGGTGAATAAACCAGCCGACGGTGACGAAGGCAAGCCAGTGTAGAGCGGTACTTAGCAGAGTACGCATATGAAAAATATTACTCATATGAAAATATAATGTAGAGAAAATAAAGACGACTTAGCTTGTTCGGTCCATCTTCTAGTATGACGTGTGCAACATCGTTGTCGAGGTTCCTTCCATTAGAACAATATGACGTGGCTTCTCCTCCTTTTCGGTATTGAGCAGTGATCAGGAGAACCGTGTCGATGAAGAACAAGTTGTATGCCGACACTTTTGGTGTGTTGTGTGTCGAAACTCGGTTTCAGCCATAGAAAATTGGGGGTGCAGTCAAGATCGCCAAGCTCGACGGGTTAGATGGAAAACAAGGTTTAGACAGGTTCAGGCCCTCTCGTGAGGTAATACCCTGCTCCTGTTTTGGAGATTCGATCCGCCAAGTGTGTATTGATCTCAAAATCTAAGGCTGAAAGCTAATAGCTCATAAAGCATATCCCTCAAGGGACGCCCCTTACCCCCCTTATATAGTCTTGAGAGGCGGGCTTACAAGTCAAACCCTATCTTACTTTAAGTTGGTTTCCTCAATCTTACCAAACCGTGACTATGAGCCGTTGCCTTATCTAATCGGCAACGTAATACCCAAGTCATAGTTGGTTTACATATTTGGCAGACACAACCTATCCCTATCTCCAGTCGGATAAGCTTGCCTTCTGGATATCCGATTGTCATAATCTCCATAGTAGCCCCCGAGTTCTTTGCAGTCGACGAGATAACTCAGCCTTGAACCAAGATAGTACACAGCCAAACAACTCTTTGGCTGAGTGCTTCTGGCGCCGAGTGATTCCATCACCTTCTGCCTGAATCTCCCGAGTAGCTCCAAAGACTGTGAAGGGCTGGAAAATATCCAAAAAATTCTCAAAAAATAAATATCTTGGTGCATCTCCTCATGCACCTAATTAGGTGTAGCCCCCGACTATGTGATTAGTCAAAAATAGACTAAACATATAGTCAAGAACTATAAAAATCATTCTCATGTAGATGCTTAGCTGAAGCTAAAGCAACCATAAAAAATCTCATCACTCGGCAAGCTCATGCTTACCCGAGTGAATTTTCTCGAGTCATCTCAGAACAAATAACTCAATCAACCCTCGTGGGTGAAAAGCACTCGGTAAGCTCGTGTTTATCCGAGTGGATCTGCCCGAGTTATCTTGGAACAAATATTTTAATCATCCCTCATGGGTAAACAAGTTTTTCAGTCATCTAAAAAATACGACCAAAATATTAAATAGCTCATGCCATAATATTGGTCTCAATCAAAAAAAGATCTTCACCAAGGTGGAAAGATAGCATTGATATAATCATTTAATCAAATACTTAAAAACCAAATAGTCCTTGTCATCAAGGCAGCCATAAAAAGCTTAACTGTTTGTCACCTTTCAAATTGCATCGTGCCAACTTCTCATGAAGTTACGTAAACCGCGGTATGAAAAGATTTCCAAAGGTACAGGGCATTCAGACACGTGCATATTGCCAAAGCAAATCTGCTTAAGTTCATCCACATAAGTCCGTAAGGACACGCGTCAGGCCACACCTTAGATGGGCCGCAGGTCTCTCATGGGCTCGGCCCAATCGCGAGAAAACCTAGCGCAACCCTCAAATCTCTTACAAAGCCTCGAGGTCATCCCCTCCACTTCGTCTTCCCAGAAAAAATTCCCCAATCGCAACACTATTCACCAGCTTGCAGCGGAGAACCCTAAGCTCTTGCGCGCACCCAATCCACCAGTCTAGAAGCTCACGCTTCATCACCAGCCAGCCTCCGCATCCTCCTTCACAGGTCCCCATCTCAAATCCTCATCTTCCAGGCCAGATCCACTTCCCCGCAAACCACATTCATGGCGGGAGAGAAGAAGACTACAGCAACCGGGGCATCAAAGCCTGCGGAGCCAAAACCCCAGAGCCCTCTGCCGAGCGAGAGCGCTCCGGGTGGAAGGCCCTCACCTCCCAGCGAAAATACCCCAAGGAGGGAGCCCCCGACCGCCAGCCAAGATACCCCGACTAGAAACCAGTTGGCTGCAGAAGAGCCCCCGGCCCTTACTCAAAGGGCCCCGACTGAAGACCAGTCGGGCAAAAGTCAAGAAAGGAAGAGCAGCCGGGCAGTGCTGGTTAAAGATCCAGACACCGAAACTAGTAATTCTTGAATCAATCTCTTAATTTTTCAATCTCTAGTCAATTCTTCCCTCATCTTCATTCACTCCTTCTGAACCAATCAGCCAAAGTGGAGGAGATTCCCGTGTTGCGCCTTCGAAACCCGGGTTCCTCCGATCAAGATTGAGTGGCGGGATTCGGAAGACCGAGACAAGGCATCATCTTGAATAAACAAATGGAAAGCGAAGAAAGAGATGCGCTTGTAAGCAGCCTTGTCGATGTCGTAGATCGACACGCAGAGATCCGGAGGACCCCCTTTTTTGTTCGGCACGGGGAGTGGTGTATCCTGGTTTAAACTCGCAGAAAGACAGAAATAATGCAGATGAGGCGGGAAGAAGAAGCTAAGATTGCGGAGACGGGGGGTTATACAGGTTCGGGCCACCGGCGTGGTGTAATACCCTACTCCTGTTTGTATGTAGTATATGGGGCGAATTGCCAAGATCAAGGGGAACATTCTTCTCCTCTCGGAGTCAATAGTGGATGAGAGACTGCCACGGGCTAGCTGACCTACTGGCCAAATAACCTTGAGTGTATGGGTCAACCTACCAGCAACTAGCCAGCCGAAGAGGCAGAACCTATTTTTCGGAACCTCCTCTATGATGGACTTGGGCCTCCTTTTATAGAACAAGGGAACACCACAGTAGTCCCAACTTTTCTCTACTTTACTCCACATGAGGGAGTGGTTTTTTCCTTGTCTTGTCGAAGAAGTCATTTCATTCCTACTCATTCCTGTTCGCTGCGTCATGGAAAGCGGAAAAGGGGGCGGGCGTCGTGGTAGCCATGCTGCTGACGCGATGATGGTTTGCCTACCTATTCCGACCGGACCCACTGGTCAGCGGCCCATTCCATGGGTAGGCACTAGCACTGCGCTTCCCACGTGTGCACCCTCTCTCTCCCACGCGGCCGCCCAACGCATTAAATGCGACTAGACAGGGCGTGTGGGAGGCGTGCGCGGAGTGGGTGCGCGGCCACGCCGCGGTCTTAGTCAAAGACTTTTAGCCCCCTTTGCCTCGTGATAGGCAAAAAGGGGTGATGATGGGAGCAACTGACAACCGCGCCTCACATCGCATTGAATGCGGCGGGGCAGGCGCTCAGCTCCCCTCCTTTTGAGCATTAAAAGGGTTGGTTGGTAGTTGGCCTCGCTCCTTTCTCAGAGAGATACGGGATGAAGGATGGGGGTCCGGGTGATCCCGGACCCTACCGACCGAGGGTCCAGGTGATCCCGGACCCCGCCGTTTGGGAGTACGGTGGCCTCCGGGCAGCCTCCGGGCCAGCCCCTTCTGGGGCGACCACGTGGCCACCCGTGGCCGAGTCTCGCCTAAGCCTTTCAGGGCATAACTTTGACGCTTTTTGACGGGCAAGGGTGCCTTTCTTTTTCTCAGACGTCATGCTCCTGACATACCCCCGGGCCCATATCACCGACAGTAGCCCCCGACGTTGACTAGGGCCGAGTCAGGTTCGGGCAAGGTTGACGCCATTTCTTTGAGTGTGTGGGCCCGGGTGCTGGATGCTTTTCTGTTACTATAGGCGGCTGACACGCAACGACTGGTGCTGCACCAGGCCAAGTTTTCCTTAGGACGGGGGCGAGTTTATTTGGGCCACGCGCGCGGGGGCCCATCCAAACCGCCTGGCACTCTCCGTCCCGTGTAGTGCGCCTGGCGGGCGCGGAACCCCAGGCGGCACGAAATCCGAACGGCGCGGGAACCCAAGGGGATGCGAAAATCGAAAGGGCGCGGGGACGAGGGGGCGCTTCATGTGGTAGTGGGGCGAATTTAATGCCGTGGAATCCGAGGGGGTGGTGGTAGCTTATAAAACCAGATCCGCATGGAGGGGGATCGATTTCTATGCTTTCCACTGCCATCACCTCTCACTGCCATTCGCCCTTCGTCTACCTAGCGCCTCCTGCTCCTTCCATTTCCTTCCTTTCGCTTTCAGCTTCCCTTTTCGTACTTCTGCATCCACCTTCGCGATGGGCCGCGATTCGCCCCTGGAGCCGGGAAGCATGCTTCCCAAATCTTTGGTTCGCACAGCGGAGGCCCGCAGTCTTTTCAACAAGTTCCTTCCGCGCGGTACGCGCAGCGACGGCGATGTCCCGGAGGAGCGGCCCCCCACGAAGATGGTGTTCTTCGCCTCCTTCGCCATGGTCGGGCTGGTGCTGCCCTTCTCCCGATTTTTCCTCGACGTCCTGGAGTTCTACGACCTCCGGCTGCACCACCTCACCCCCAACGCCGTCTTCTACCTCGTCGTGTTCGCCCACACCTGCGAGATGTTCGTGGGGGTGAGGCCCTCTCTTCACCTCTTCCAGCAGTTCTTCCAGGTATGTCGGGCTGGCTCCCCCGGCGCGGTCGGGAACGTGGCGAGCCAGCCACGGAACGACAGGGCGGTCGGCACTCCCTTCATCGACATGCGGACCCACGTAGGCGCCGCCTTCGACAGGGATGAGAGGGACCTCGGGACCCTGGTTCGCCGCAGCCTCGGCGTCACGGAGATGGACCTGACGCAGCTCCCGCCTGGGCTGGTGCCGCTGTGCCAGGACTCTGCGCGCCCGGAGATCTTGCACCTGCTGCAGGTGGTGGGCGACGGCGTGGGCTCGTCGTCGGCCGCACCGGAGGCTGCTCCGAGGGGTGGAGGCGGAGACGACGACGCCGACGCCGACGACCACATCCCGATCGGGCGGTTGAACCGTCGGGGTCCGGGCCGAAGCAACCGGGGGGCCCGGGACCCAAAGGGGAAGAGGAAGAGGCCAGAGGAGGACCCCTCTCCTCCCCCATCTCCACCACGTGGCGGCGGAGCGGAGCGCGCCGCACCCCCCGCAGACTAGGGGGCTCGCGGGCGACGGGCCCATCCGGGGCCACCACGCCGAGGCCGGGCCGGCCACAACGGCGGCGACAACGACGGCGGGGAGGCCAGGGCGCGTCCCGGCGAGTACACCGGCGGCGGGGGAGGCCCGGGGCGCATTTCCGGCGAGTACGCCGGCGGGGTCCGTCTGCGGGACTCCAGCATCAGGGGACATGGCGAGCAACAGCCCGACGAGTCCTCCGGGCCGCCCTGCGAAGAAGAAGCGGGCTATCTCGGGGATCTCCTGGGACTTCAACCCCGCCCGCAGGTACGCCTTGCCGATACGTGGATGCATATTGGGGTCTTACATTTTTATCTTTGTTTCATGATTTCCTTGTTGTGTTTTTGGTTCTGCTTCCAGCCGCGAGCACAGGCATTTTCGCCCGAGGGTTGTACCCAAGGGCGGTTTTGCCTCGGGCTCGGGGGACGGCGCGCAGAGAGGCTCGGGGCACCCGAGCCCCCAGGTCCGGGTCACCCCCTACGGGTTCGGTCTCGGATCCGGCGCGATCTGGGAGGGAGGCCCACCCAGAGGCTGGAGCACCGGTCGCCCATGAAGGGCAAGCCGCGGGCGGCGCCGGCACAGAGGGGGCAGCGGAGGGCGGCGGAGAGCAACCTCAGGGGTCCCCTCCGCGGCAACCATCGCCGCCGCCACAGCAGCCCTCGCCCGCGCCGCACTCAGCGGCGCCGTCGCCCCGCCGGCTACCGTTAATCCTGCCGGCGTAGGCCTGCCGCGAGCCCCCAAGGCAAGGGCGGGCGGCGCGGCCACGGGGATCCTCGGCGGCTCGGCTGCGCGGGGGCCGATCCGGCCGAGTTCCGACTTCGAGTCCGGGGGCGCCGGTCCGGGTTCGTGGCCGCCCTGGACACAGAGCCTCTCGTTCGGTCACAGGAGCGGGCGAGGAAGGTCGTCTCTAGGGCGCTGGAGGAGGCCAACGCTATCTCCCTGGAAGGGCTCCGGTCCCAGGTGCAGGCCTTGGCCGCCAGGGAGGTCGAGGTGGCGCGGCGGGAGGCCGAGGTCGAGGAGGGTCGCCAGGAGCTGGAGGCCACGGCGAGGGCGGAGGGCCTCATCCGCAGGCGGGAGCTGGCAGAGATCGAGTGGCGCCAGGAGGAGCTCAGCCAAGAGTTTGAAGACACCGTCGCTAAGCGCCACGCCGCCGACCTCCGCGAGCAGGTCGCCGCCGCCGCTGAAGAGAGGGTGCGCACCACCGCCGGGCAGTTCCTCCGCGACCTCAAGGAGCGCGCGTAGGGCCTTGACGAGCGCGAGCGCACCCTGTGCAACGCTGAGGCCGCCGCCGCCAGCACCGACGCTGACCTCCAAGCCCGCGAGGCCGGCCTGGCGGAGCGGGAGAGGGCCCTTGAGGCGGTGTGGCGGGTGGTTGAGAGCCGGGAGGCCGCCGTCGCCAGGGCCGAGGAAGACTCCGCCGCGCGGGAGACCAACGTGCTGGCCCAGGAGAAGGGCGTGTGGGATCGCGAGCAGCTGCTTGCCGCCGCCTCGGGCCGCCGGCAGGATGAGATGGAGCGATGGGAGCAGGAGCTGGCCACCCGGGAGCAGGTGGTCATGGACGCGCAGGCGCAGCTGTGGGGGCCAGGGCCGGAACTAGAGGAGGCGCGTCGCAGGATCGCGGAGCTGGAGCGCGTCTTGCGCCTGGGGGTGCAGGGCCTGGCCTCGTCCGTCGGGCGCCTTCAGGACGCGGCTCGCGAGGTGGGGGTCAACCGTACCCCCCCCAGCGTCCCTACCTTGGGGGGATTGGCCATGCATATTGACGATCTGGCCGAGGGGATACAGAGGGTGCCGGAGGAGGTCGACGAGGTGGCGAAGGAGTCATCATATGACTTATCCCGCCAGGTTGCGTCACTTATCCCGGCAAGTTACCAAGCCCGCGACCCCAACTTCGACCCCTACATCCCCACCGAGGACTTCCCGAAGGCACGGAGGCCGCTCGCCGCCGCGTCCAGGACGCCGTCGAGTCCATCATGATGGGCTTCGATGGCACCCCAGCGGCCTTCCAGCTCGCCCTCCGCGAGGACTCGATGGATGAAGACTCCCCGGCGGATGCCCCCAGTGACCCACCGGCCACTTAGGGCTCTCTTGCTCCCTCGCGACTTGTATCTGTATGTGTAAAAAGATATTTGTAGTATTGTCTATAAAGTTAGCGGACTTGCCTTAACTTATGTTGATTTTGCGATGTAACAGCTCATCGTGGCTGCTTTTGATGACTCATGTATGTGTATGTTGGGAGCCCCCGGCCAACTTAGCGCACACGTAGTGGCGGTTGGTTGGCCCGAGCCCCTGTTTATTTGCTTTCCTGCAATTGATAGTTCAACTCTTAGTTATTGGGAGAACGCGGTAGTGTTGTCCTCCCCCGTGATTTGTCCCATCCAGCTGGGGGGCTGTTCCGGGTTCGGGCATCCGGGTAGGAGCGAAGGCATAAAAAGGCCAGCGAAGGCAGCGGCAACGGGGGGCCGGGACAGGCGTGTTAGTTCGCACCCAAACCCCCAGGCGTTGACTGCCCCCAGGCGCGGTAGTATGCAGCATCGCTGTACCCTCGACACCCTTAGGGCTCTCAGGCTTAGGCGGGCAAGGCCAAGGAACTATTGGAAAGCCGCATCCACAGCACATGCTCGAGCACATGGGGAAAACACACTACAACGGGTATTTTGCAAGGGAAACATATGGAATGTAATAACAAACGTATTGCTCATGCCACGGGCGTGGATGAACTTCCATGCATGTCTCAGCGCACCATGCGGCTTATGGGTAGAACCTGCGCAGGTGGAAAATATTCCATGGGTTCGGCAACGGAGTGCCGTCCTCTGTGGCTAGGCGAACTACTCCTGGACGCGGGGTGCCGATAACCTTGTATGGCCCCTCCCACATCGGGGATAACATGCTTAGCCATGCGCGCGTTTGCACACGGCGCAGACCGGATCATTGACTTGCGGCGCTCGAGGGCTGACTTTGCTTTGATGGTAGCGGCGGAGGCTCATTGGTAGCGGGCCGCGCGAGCGCTGTCCGGCGCCTTCTTTCCTCCGAGTAATCCGGATCGTCACGACGCATTTGCTCTTGATCGCCGGTGTATAATGTGGCTCGGGCGATCCTGGGGTGAGCTCGGAGGGCAAGACCGCCTCCGCTCCATACACCAAGAAGAAAGGTGTTTCCCGGTGGCGCGGCTCGGGGTTGTCCGATTGGCCCAAAGGACCGCAGCGGCTCATCATCCACGAGTCCCCATGCTTTTGAGCACATTGTATGTCTTGGTCTTGAGGCCTTTTAGTATTTCTGCGTTTGCACGCTCGGCCTGACCGTTGCTTTGGGGGTGGGCGGGCGAGGCGAGACAGAGCTTGATGCCCATGCCGTCGCAATACTCGCCGAACAGCTCACTCGTGAACTGGGTGCCGTTGTCGGTGATGAGCCTGTTGGGGACCCCGAACCTTGCCGTGATGCCTCTCATGAATCGCACAGCCGAATGTTTGTCGATGACGCTGACTGGATAGGCCTCTGGCCACTTGGTGAATTTGTCGATGGCGACATAGAGGAACTTGCATCCGTCCCGCGCCTGCTTGAACGGGCCCAGGATGTCCAGCCCCCAGACCGCAAATGGCCATGAGAGTGGGATGGTCTGAAGGGCCTGCGCCGGCAGGTGCGTCTGCTTGGCGTGGAATTGACATGCTCGGCACCGCCGCACGAGGTCTGTTGCATCCTCCAGCGCGGTGGGCCAATAGAATCCCAGGCGGAATGCTTTTCCCACCAAGGTTCGGGAGGCTGAGTGCGCCCCGCATTCGCCTTCATGGATCTCGGCTAGGAGCTCGAGACCCTGTTCCCGAGCAATGCATTTCATAAGCACTCCGTTGGCACCGCGTCGGTAGAGTGTCCCTTCTACCAACACGTACCTCTTGGAGGTCCGGGCAATGCGTTCGCTTTCCTCGCATTGCTCGGGCCATGACGCGTCTTGTAGGTACGCTCGGATTTCCAAAATGCAAGCCACCTGGCGCGTGATGTCGGTCCCAGCGGGGCCAGGCTGTGGCTGGCCCGCCGGGTCCGGGGCGTCGGGACCGGCTGATTCCTGCCTCTGGGGCGGTTCGGGATGCGTCGACCGCTCCGTGAGACTTTCCTCAAATGTACCTGGCGGGGCTGGGGCTCGCACGGATGCGATCCTAGATAGCTCGTCCGCCAGGGAGTTGTCTCTTCTGGGAATATGGCATAGCTCGAGGCCATCGAAATGACGCTCCTTACGCCGTACTTCCTTGACATAGGCTTCCATTTGGGGGTCGATGCATTGGTATTCCTTGGAAACCTGGTTTACAACCAGTTGGGAATCCCCGAGGACCAGCAGGCGTCGGATGCCCACGCCCGCTGCCGCTCGCAACCCCGCTAGAAGCACCTCATATTCAACCATGTTGTTGGTTGCCCGGAAGTCGATCTGGACGATGTACTGAAGCACGTCGCCCGCTGAGGAAGTTAGCACCACGCCCGCTCCGACTCCATGCAAGGTGAGTGAACCGTCAAAGTTTATTACCCAGTGCGCGGCTCCTTGGTCATGATCTTCCGCACTCTCTGGTTCCCCCGGGGGCGGATCGCTTCCGGCCGTTGGCATCCACTCCGCCACGAAATCAGCCAAGGCTTGGCTCTTGATTGCGTGCCGGGCTTCGAAGTGCAGATTGAATTCCGACAACTCAATGGCCCATTTGACTACCCGTCACGTGCCCTCTCGGTTATGCAGGATTTGTCCAAGAGGATAGGACGTGATTACCGTTACCCGATGCGACTGGAAATAATGTCGCAGCTTCCTGGAGGCCATGAGCATGGCGTAGAGCATTTTCTGGGCCTGCGGGTAACGAGTCTTTGCGTCTCGTAGCGCCTCGCTGACAAAGTAGACCGGCCGCTGCACCCTGGTGCGGGCCTTGACTACTTTCTTGGGGCGACTGGTTCGGGTACACCGGGGCGGGTTACCTCGGTGTCTGGGGCTCCCGAGCCGTCACCTCCACCGGGGCCCTCAGGGCCACTCCGGGTGGAGGGGGCCTCGGGTGCCCTCGGACTAGGGGGCCGGGCGGCTCCTGAAGCTCGGGGGGCCAAAGGCCACCTCCGAGTTCGGGCGCTTCCTCGGCCAACTCCGTTCCGAGGCCTCCTGCCACGGGTGCCTCGGGGCGAGTTATCTCGGTGTCTGGGGCTTCCGAGCCGTCGCCTCTACCGGGGCCTTCAGGGCCACTCCGAGTGGAGGAGGCTTCGGGTGCTCCCGGACTAGGGGGCCGGGCAGCTCCCTGAGGCTCGGGGGGCCAAGGGCCACCTCCGGGCTCGAGCGCTTCCACGGCCAGCTCTGTTCCGAGGTCTCCTGCCTCCGGGTTTGACAGGGTTGGGGGCGACCGAGAGTCCAGCTCTTCGTCGCGCTCCACAACCAAGGCCGCACTAATCACTTGGGGGGTCGCCGCCAAATATAAAAGGAGGGGCTCTCCTTCCCGAGGGGCCACCAGTACGGGCGGCGAGGAGAGGTAGCGCTTGAGCTCGCCCAAGGCTTCCTCCGCTTCGTCCGTCCAAGTGAAGGGGCCGGTTCGTTTTAACAATTTAAATAAAGGAAGGGCTCGCTCTCCTAACCTAGATATGAAGCGACTCAGGGCAGCTACACAACCAGTGAGCCTCTGCACGTCCTTGAGTTTCCTAGGGGGGCGCATCTCCTCTATTGCCTTTATTTTAGTGGGGTTGGCCTCGATGCCTCGGGCAGAGACCAAGAACCCTAACAGCTTGCCCGCCGATACCCCGAACACGCATTTCTCTGGGTTCAGCTTCATGCGGGAGGACCGGAGGTTATTAAATGTCTCGGCCAAATCCGGGAGCAAGGTTCTTTGATCCTGAGATTTGACTACGAGATCATCGACGTATGCCTCAACATTGCGCCCTATTTGGTCTTTCAACGTGATGCGGACACCACGTTGGAAGGTGGACATGGCATTTTTTAAACCAAAGGGCATAGACATGTAGCAAAAAGTACCCACAGGGGTGATAAATGAAGTTTTCTCCTCATCCTCTACAGCCATGCGAAATTGATGATAGCCAGAATACGCATATAGGAAGCATAAAAGGTCGCACCCCGCTGTGGAGTCGACTATCTGGTCTATTCGGGGTAGAGGATAGGGGTCTTTGGGACATGCCTTGTTGAGGTCGGTGTAGTCGATGCACATGCGCAGCTTGTGGTTGGCCTTCGGGACGACCACCGGGTTCGCCAACCACTCCGGATGCAGCACCTCCCGGATGAAGCCGGCCTCCTGGAGCCGTGTCACCTCTTCGCGGATGAACGCCTGCCGCTCCGGGGCCTGTCGCCTCACCTTTTGCCGGATCGGGCGTGCGTCCGGCCGCACTGCAAGTCAGTGCTCAATCACCTCCCTGGGGACTCCGGGCATATCCGACGGCTTCCAAGCAAACACGTCGGCATTCGCCCGCAGGAAGGAGACGAGCGCGTCTTCCTATTTGGGGTCCAAGCTGCCACCAATGTTGGCGGTCTTGGACGGGTCGTCACCCAAACGGATAGACTTAATCACCACCTCATCAGCAGAGGTGATGCGTTGCTTCGGGGCCCGAGAACCCGATGTCTCCCCTTGGGGGCCCTCGGGTTCGACGTGGTCGGTCGCCGCGATGTTGTCCACGCGTGCTTCCGCGCAATCCAGCGCGGTTTTGACGTCGGCGTGGATGGTGATGGGGCTTCCGGGGCCCGGCATCTTGAGCTGGCGGTAGGCATAATGGGTAGTCGCCATGAACTTCACCAACGCCGGACTCCCGAGCACGGCGTTGTAGGGCAGATTAAGATTCGCCACATCGAAATCAATCCGCTCGGTGCGGAAATTAGCGGGGGCCCCAAAGGTGACCGGCAGAGCGATCTGCCCAAGGGGCCACACCTTCCCGGGCCTCACCCCGATGATGGGGTGAGAGGGCCCGAGCACCATTCCCGGGGCCTTGATTACGTCAAAAGCCTTCGGGGATAGTACATTGAGGGCCGCACCTCCGTCAATTAAGACTCGGGCGACCTTGACGTTGCAGATGGTAGGGGAGGTCACGAGGGCCAAGTGGCCGCTACGCGCAATGCTCCCTGGATGGTCAGTCTGGTCAAAGGTGATGGGCACCCCTGCCCAGCGCGACCTTCGGGCCACCTCGTGAGAAGGCACGGCAGCGAGGAGCTCGCGCCTCATGGACTTGAGGCTCCGGCGGGATACCTGGGTGCCTGCTCCACCGTCGATGGTGGCAACGACGTGCTGGGGGTCTTGGTAGCCCAGGTTGTCATCGTCGCCCCCGACGGGGGCCACATCCTTGGCCTCCTCTCGCCGGTTGTCCGGACGCTCCTCCGGCGCCTTGCCTTTGCGGCGGATCTCCTTCTCGTTCTCCCTCCACTCCTGCTCGTACTTCTGCACCCGCTCGGCCAGATTTTTGACCGAACGGCACTCGAGAGGGTCGTGGTGGGAGGTTTGGTGCACCATGCACCATTTGTCTCCGCCCGACCACGGGGCGAGGTCCGGGACCGCCCGCTTACCGCGGGCTTGCCCTTCCGCGAGGGCTTCTCGGCTCCATCGGTGGCGAGGACGTGGCCCTCCTCGCCACCGCGCGATGGCTTGCGCTTTCATCGCCGTTCGTGTCGCTCTTCACGGGACGCGGAGGGGGTAGCGCCGGTGGAGGCCGGGGTAGGATTCCTAGGATTCCAAACCCGGGCCTCCTCCTGCGGCCACCCTGCGAGCTCGAAGAGCTCCGTGGTGATCCGGGGGGCCTTGGATTCGATCTTCTCCAACATGACGTCGTGGCATACGCCACTCCGAAAGGCGAAGATCACTGCATGGTCAGCGATGGAGGGTATGGTGTTGCGTACCTGGCAAAAACGCTGAATGTATTTGCGCAGGGACTCGTTCTCCCCTCGTCGGACCATGTGGAGGTCTGCCTCCACTCTCGGGCGTGGGTACGTGCCCTGGAAATTGGAGGTGAACTGACGGCATAGGTCGTCCCAAGAAGTGACTGACCGGGTCGGCAGATTCATTAGCCAGGAGCGGGCCTGGCCCTTAAGCGCCATGGGGAAGAAGTTGGCCATGACGCGCTCGTCACCCCCAGCAGCCTCAATGGCTATGGTGTAGATCTGGAGGAACTCGATGGGGTTAACCGAGCCGTCATATTTCTCCGTAAGGGCCGGCCTAAACTTGTTAGGCCAGCGCACGTTACGGAGGTCGGCAACAAAGGCCTGGCAGCCGTTGTCGGCCGTAGGGGGCGACAACGGCTGCGGGGCCTCATTGGGTGCCGCGGAGCTTCCCGCTTGCGGCTGGGCCATTACGGCCGCTTGCCGGCCGCCGAGGGGCTCCATTTGCATGAGGGCCGCTGCGGCTGCTCGCCGTGAGGTGGCGCCTCCCGACGAGGAGGCGCAGTCCGGCGCCCGCGCTAAGCGGCGCTCGTCCCGGCGCTGCTCGATGCGGAGGCGGGCGTCGCGCCCTGCGTACAGCAGGTCCCGGGCGGTTCCGGTTGGGCCGCCGCTGTGAGGTTCTCCTCCGCCCTTGCAGCAGCCGCTACCCTTCGAGCCCGTCGCCGGAAGGAGGAGCTTACCGCGGCGTGTGAACCGCGCGGTTGGTGGCTGGAAGAAGAGAGGTCGGCGGCCAGCTGGCGCTGGGCCGTGCATACGAGCTTCGCCACGTCGCCGAACCACCTCCTGGCGTTGGATCCCTCGCCAGGGGTGACCGGGGGTGGCTCAAAAGAGCCTCTGCCGCCTACAGGGCACCCTCAGGAGTGCCAAACTCCAGGCGGCGATGGACGTCGCCTCGGCGGAGCTCGCCGGTACGCCCGCTGAGGGCGTGATCCGGGTCCCGCAGAGCATAGTCGCCCTACGGATGCATAGGCCCTCCGCCTCAACCGCCGCTTCGGCCGGGGCGTAGGGAATGGCGCGGCGCCGCCGCCACCGTCGCCATCCGCGGTGGTGAGGAAGGCGAAGATCCTTCCCCCCTCGAGCAGAGGTGGCGAAAGTTGGGGCTGTGCCTGCCCGCATCAACCTCTTCCGCCGCCTCGTTGGCCAGGTCACGCTCGCGCGTAGCGATTGAGCCTGACGCGGAGCACAGGACGCGGCCGTGGACCATGGCGGAGACGGGGAGAGAGGATTCCCGCCAAAAATGGGTGGAAAACAGGAGTTTGAATCAAAATACAATGTGCTCCCCTACCTGGCGCGCCAGCTGTCGATGTCGTAGATCGACACGCAGGGATCCGGAGGACCCTCTTTTTTGGTTCGGCACGGGGAGTGGTGTATCCTTGTTTAAACTCGCAAAAAGAAAGAAATAATACAGATGAGACGGAAAGAAGAAGCTAAGATTGCGGAGACGCGGGGGTTATACAGGTTCGGGCCACCGGCGCGGTGTAATACCCTACTCCTGTTTGTATGTAGTATATGGGGCGAATTGCCAAGATCAAGGGGAACGTTTTTCTCCTCTCGGAGTCAGTAGTGGATGAGAGACTGCCACGGGCTAGCTGATCTACTGGCCAAATAACCTTGAGTGTATGGGTCAACCTACCGGCAACTAGCCAGCCGAAGAGGCAGAACCTATTTTTCGGAACCTCCTCTATGATGGACTTGGGCCTCCTTTTATAGAACAAGGGAACACCACAGTAGTCCCAACTTTTCTCTACTTTACTCCACATGAGGGAGTGGTTTTTGCCTTGTCTTGTCGAAGAAGCCATTCCATTCCTACTCCTTCCTGTTCGCTGCGTCATGGAAAGCGGAAAAGGAGGCGGTTGTCGTGGTAGCCATGCTGCTGACGCGATGATGGTTTGCCTACCTATTCGAACGGGACCCACTGGTCAGCGGCCCATTCCATGGGTAGGCACTGGCACTGCGCTTCCCACGCGTGCACCCTCTCTCTCCCACGCGGCCGCCCAACGCATTAAATGTGACTAGACAGGGCGTGTGGGAGGCGTGCGCGGAGTGGGTGTGCGGCCACGCCGCGGTCTTAGTCAAAGACTTTTAGCCCCCTTTGCCTCGTGATAGGCAAAAAGGGTGATGATGGGAGCAACTGACAGCCGCGCCTCACATCGCATTGAATGCGGCGGGGCAGGCGCTCAGCTCCCCTCCTTTTGAGCATTAAAAGGGTTGGTTGGTAGTTGGACTCGCTCCTTTCTCAGAGAGGTGCGGGATGAAGGATGGGGGTCCGGGTGATCCCGGACCCTACCGACCGGGGTCCAGGTGATCCCACCCCGCCGTTTGGGAGTACGGTGGCTGCGGCGGCGTCTCGGCCGCCCTTCTTGGGCGGCCACGTGGCCGCCGTGGCCGAGTCTCGCCTAAGCCTTTCGGGGCATAACTTTGACGCTTTTGACGGGCAAGGGTGCCTTTCTTTTTCTCAGACGTCATGCTCCTGACATACCCCCGGGCCCATATCACCGACAAGCCTGAATGAAGCGACTCGACTGCTAAATGTAAGTCCTGATCCTTTTCTGTTGTAGCATCATCATCTCTTTTCAATCGACCAACTTTAGATCTTGAGCGCAGAGGGAGTACTACCGATCAATGGCCAAGTCCGATGCACTCGAGAAGTTGGTCCCGCATCTGAACTCTCTGGAGAACATCCAGCAAGAACTGAAGACCGCTTGAGAGGAAGCTGCATCGAGGGAAGTGGCCCTAAGGAGAGAAATAGCCGAACTCCGGGAGGAGAACCTCGACCTCCGGGGTTCAGTCGGGAGTAAGCTTATCCCTCTTGGTCTCTTTATGCCTTTAATTGTATTCTGTGCTGATCTTGGTTGTTAATGACCTTCTCGTTGTAGAAAATTCATCGGAGGTCCACTTGCTTCAAACCCAGCTAGAAGCAGTTAGCATCAGCAAGGCCGAGCTGGAGACCAAGTTTGAAGGTGAGCTTCTTCAAAACAAAGCTCGTTGTGTTGCTTTATCTTTCAATGCTTTGTGTGAGCATATGTCTCTTGGCAACTTACAAGGTCAAGACCCGAGCCCAATACGATGTTTTGATTGAGAGGGTCAAACAAGCTGGAAAAGTCAGGGAGGATGTGGCTAACGCAACGACGCTGATCCTGCTGTCGTTGTTCCATAACGGAGTCGGGGCCAGCTCGTTGGACACCGTCGAGATCTTTGATAAGCTTAGGCGAGCCCCTAACCAATATTTGGCCAACATTTCCGAGGCGGCCATCATGGGAGCGGGCTTTGCCCTTGCACAGACGAAGTCGCTCTACCCTCGAGTGGAAATTGATTCAGTCGGGGAGGGCTTCGCCGATGGCACTTCAGATGAGCAAGCCCTTGAATTGATTAGTGAGGCACAGGAATCGGCCAAAAAGGTGGCTGCTGATGTAGTGAACCACTTTCGACCTTGATTCTTTTGTGAACATTGTATGCAACTTTCTGATGTAGACTTGTAAATATTTCAGCTTATTTATGTTAATGCCTTGATCCGAGTTTTTATGTAAAATTTCTTAAGTAATTTTCGTCCGACTGTCACCAAGCCTAAGCTTGATTAGGTCATCAAAAAATTCTCAGTCCTTATACATTGAACTCGAATCAACGAACATTAAACAATGATAAACCGAATATGCATAAGTTGCTGAAGAAAACTATGCTTTATTGACATATGTACAGTCCCCGACTGTTAACTCAAGAAGTCATCTTGCTTGAGTTTGGTAGTCAAGAAAAGCATGAAACTTAAGGCAATTTAAGCGTAGTATCGTCGAAGATGTTCGATGTTCCAGGAGTTCTCCACCATGGATCCGTCTTCACGTTTTAGTCGATATGCACCTGGCCGAGTCACCTCAGCGATTATATATGGTCCTTCCCATAGGGGAGATAACTTGTGACGATCCCTGGTGGTCTGAATCTTGCATAGAACCAGATCACCAACGATAAAAGCTCATGCTCGAACGTTGCGACTGTGGTATCGTCTGAGCCCTTGAAGATATTTTGCCGACTCGATGAGGGCTGCCTCATGAGCCTCTTCCAGTCGGGTGAGGTCATCCACTCGGTCTGGGTCGTAAAGTTCGTCGTTGAAGCTGCGGACTCGGAGGGATTCGTACTCCATCTCGTTTGGCAACATGGCTTCTGCGCCATAGACCAAAAAGAAGGGAGTTTGGCCGGTAGCCCGACTGGGCGTGGTCCGCCGAGACCCTAGAACCGAGGGAAGCTCTTGAACCCACTTGTCGGCATAAGGACTTAGGCGGTCAAACACGCGGGCCTTGATGCCTTGAAGAACCATGTCGTTGGCACGTTCGACTTGTCCATTGCTTTTGGGATGTGCAACCGACGCATAGCAGATTTTGATCCCAAAGTCTTCGTAGAATTCCTTGAAGATGCCTCCAGTGAATTGAGTCCCATTGTCGGTTATAATTCTGTTTGGGACACTGAACCGGTGCACGATGTTGAGGATGAAGTCTCGTGCCTTGTCAGCAGTGATTGTAGCAACCGGCTTAGCCTCGACCCACTTGGAAAATTTGTCAATTGCGACGAATAGGTGTGTGAATCCTCCTGGAGACTTCTTGAAAGGGCCGACCATGTCTAAGTCCCATACCGCAAACGGCCAGGATAATAGAATTGTTTGTAGCTCTTGGGCTGGGACATGGCTCTGCCGGGCGAACTGGCAACCTTCACAAGTTCGTACCACTTTGTCAGCGTCGGAGACCACCGTGAGCCAGAAGAAACCTTGGCTGTAGGCTTTGCCCACCAAGGTGCGCGCTGCCGCGTGGCTTCCGCATATGCCCGAGTGGATGTCTTGGAGTAGCTGTCGTCCTTCCTCCTCAGGTGTGATGCATCTCATCAGGACTCCGGAGGGACTTCTCTTGTACAAATCGGAGTCAACCATGACATAAGCCTGACAGCGACGTCGAACACGTTTTGCCTCATCCCGGTCTTCCGGCAGCTCTTGCTGAGTTAAAAATTTGATGAGTGGTGTCCTCCAGTCGGCGTCGATCATGGCGGCTTCGTTTGCAGTTTGCTCGTTGGGAGTTGGTTTGGCTGCAACAGTTGGTTCATAGAGATGCTCTACAAACACGCCTGTTGGAGCGGCTTCTCGCTTGGACCCGAACTGCGCCAACTCGTCAGCTGCCTCGTTATTATGTCTTAGGACATGGGATAGTTCCAGTCCGTCAAACATGTCTTCATGTTTGCAAACTTCTTGCCGGTAGGCCTCCATGGTGTCGTTTAGACAGACCGCCTTCATCACTTGGTTCACAACCACTGAATCCCCTTTCACGACGAGCCGACGTATCCCGGGTGAAACTATGAGCCACAGTCCATGTAGCAGGGCTTCATACTCGGCGACGTTGTGTGAGGCGGAGAAGTGAAGGTGGAGAACATATCTTAGCCTTTCCCCAGTCGGGGAGATCAGCACGACTCCTGCTCCCAAGCCGGTGATCCTCTTGGATCCGTCGAAGTGCATGGTCCAGTATTGAAGGTCTTCCCGAGGTACGTCTTCTTGCTGTTCGGTCCACTCGGCCAAGAAGTCCGCCAAGGCTTGTGACTTCACAGACGTCCTCGCCTTGAAAGTTAAGTCCAGCGGCATCAGTTCCAGGGCCCACTTTGCGATGTGCCCAGTCGCCTCCCAGTTGTAGATGACATCGCCGAGTGGAAAGGAAGTGATAACGGTGACCGAGTGATCCTGAAAGTAGTGTGCCAATTTCCTCGCGGTTATCAGAACACCATATAGCAATTTTGGCTCCTGCCAGCACTTCGCTGACGAAGTAGATCGGCCTCTGAATCTTCTGGACCCGCCCTTCTTCTTCGCGCTCGACCACGAGAACCGTATTAACCACTTGGTGAGTGGCTGAAACGTACAGTAGCAGGGGCTCTTGGGGCTGGGGTGAGGCTAGGATGGGCGGCGTTGTGAGGAACTCTTTAAGATCTTCAAAGGCCTTATGGGCTTCCAGAGTTCATTGAAAGTCGTCTGTTTTCTTTAACAACCTGAAGAAAGGCATGCCTCTTTCGCCAAGTCGAGAGATGAATCGGCTTAGTGCCGCCATGCAGCCAGTAAGCTTTTGGACATCCTTCTGGTTACTTGGGGGCTTCATGCTCAGGATCGCGTTGATTTTTTCTGAGTTAGCTTCAATGCCGCGATGTGACACCATGAAGCCGAGCAGTTTGCCCGACGCACGCCGAACGTGCACTTCTCTGGGTTCAACTTCACTCTGAAGGCCCGAATGTTCGCAAAGGTTTCTTCTAGATCGGCAATTAGGTCTTCTTTCTGCTTGGTCTTGATGACGACATCATCGACGTAGGCTTCCACGTTCTTCCCAATCTGCGTCTGAAAACATCTTTGGATCATGTGTTGGTATGTGGCCCCGGCGTTCTTCAGGCCAAAGGGCATTGTGATGTAGCAGTAAGCTCCGAACGGCGTGATGAACGATGTTTTCAGGCAGTCGGATTCCTTCAAGCTGATTTGGTGGTAGCCTAAGTAGCAATCCAGAAAGCTTAAGAGCTGGCAGCCGGCCGTTGAGTCTACGACTTGGTCGATGCGAGGCAGACCGAACGGATCTTTGGGGCAGGCTTTGTTGAGGTTGGTGTAGTCAACGCACATGTGCCATTGCCCCGTCTTCTTTCGGACCAGAACCGGGTTGGCCAACCAGTCGGGATGCAAAACTTCCTTGACAAAACCGGCGACTAAGAGCTTTGTGAGCTCTTCCTTGATGGCATCTTTTCGATCCTGAGCGAACCTGCGTAATCGTTGTTTGATTGGCTTTGCATCATCTTTGACGTGTAAAGAGTGCTCGATCACCTCCCTAGGAATTCCAGGCATATCAGATGGCTTCCAACCAAAAACAACTTTATATTTTGGAGGAAGGTGACGAGCGCGCTTTTCTATTTAGGATCTAGTTCAGCGCCGATTACAGCAGTTTTTGAGGGATCCGATGGATCAAGGGAGATCTTCTTAGTTTTGGCGTCGCCGGTTCCCGATTTGGCTATCTTCTTCGCGGGGATTTCACCCTCTGCCGAAGTTGATGCGGCCAATCGGATTTCTTGTTGGTCACGTGATCTCTCACGAGATTGGGCCATGTCGCGCCTCTCCTTGTCGCAGTGAAGGCTTGCTTTACGTCGTGCGTAAGGTGATGACGCCGTTTGGACCGGCATCTTCATGCAGAGGTAGGTATAGTGCGGTATCGCCATGAACTTGGCGAGTGCAGGCCTTCCGACGATTGCGTGGTTGGCCGTCTCGAAGTCGGCTACCTCGAAGGTGATATTCTCTATCCGAAAATTCTCTCGAACTCCGAAGGTGATTGGAAGGGCGATGTGCCCGAGTGGTGTGGATGACAGCCCCGGGATAACTCCATGGAAGAGGGCTGAGCTTGTCTTCAGTTCAGCTCTTGGGATCTGCATCTCGTCCAAAGTCTTGGCGAACAAAATGTTGAGGGCGCTGCCTCCATCAGTCGGCTTCTTGTTGAGCTGTGCCACATATTGCTCGACGAACTATTTATAAATAAAGCAGTCCTTAGCCACGTGCTTGTGGTTGGGATGATGCGTGCACTGAGCGTTTATGATGGTGTCGTAGGCCGTGACTCGGGGACGGCATTGGGAGTTGGATGTCGTGGCGACTAGGTCTTCAGGTTGGCGCTTGCGGTCCTTCTGGCACTGGTTGTTGTTGCCGTTGTCCTTCTTAGGATGCCAACTTCCACCCGATTGCTTGTCGTCCCTTCTGTCAGGCCGGTCTTGGCGCGCTGCTTTGATTGCATCGCTAGATTTGGCATAAGAATTTGCCGTCTCAAACATCTGCTTCAGCGTCTTCGGTGGCTTGCGCCAAAATTTCCCGATCAACAGCTCATCACGGACTCCCTTCTGGAAGGCGGCGATGATGATGTCGTCGGTGATGTTGGGGATCCTGTTGCGCTTTTCGGAGAAGCGCCGGATGTAGTCCTTCAAAGGTTCGTCCGGCTTCTGGATGACGTTATAAAGGTCGAAGTGGGTTCCAGGTCTCTCGAAGGTACCCTGGAAGTTGGCGATGAAGTGGTCCCTTAACTCACTCCACGAGCCGATCGAGCCTCGTGGCAAGCTCGTGAGCCAGTTCCTGGTCAAGTTAGCAAGGGCAACAGGCAGGTAATTGGCCATGGCCTTATTGTCGCCTCCTGCCGCACGAATGGCGAGGGTGTACACGGTTAGCCACGACTCGGGGTCAGTCTTCCCGTCGTACTTCTCGATTCCAGTTGGCTTGAATCCGTTCGGCCAATGCACTCGGCGAAGATCCCGAGTGAAGGCGGGTACTCCATCGTCATTCTTGTCGGGGACCCCTTCGATCTTCTCGGGAGCGTCGATCTTGTTCCCGATAGCGTCGATCGAGGACTTCCCGCAGATCGCTCGGCGGGGTCCTTGGCAAGCTGCTTCGGTAGTCGGAGTTATTGTTGCGGCGGATCCGGTGGTGGACGGGTGGTCGTCCGTGCCGCTTCTCACGGGAGTCGGCCGATTGCTCCTGATGCTTGCGCGTGGTCTCATGGCGAAGGTCTCTTGACCTAGTCGCCGTCCGGTCTGGCTCGGGCCTCTTGTAATCCCGTGACCTCAGCGGCGGGAGTCGGCTTCTGTCGGGCGTTTCCACCACGGATTCGGTCGGTCTTCGGGCTGAGGAGGTGGGGGAGCATTGGCTGTAGCCGCGACGATGGTCTTGATCTTGTCCAAGATTGGCGTTACATCGGGGTGCGTCGTCTCGATCACGGTGTCCAGGAGTGTGAGGGCAGCGACAGCGTTCTGCTGTGGCGTCTGAAAGATGTTGGTGTTGCGGACTCGCGTTTGAAGTATGACCTCTTGAGCGGATCGTCCGGCTGCCCTCAGATCCTGCTTTCTCCTGTCGGCTTCCTCCTTGCGCTTCTTCTCTTCTTCCGCCAGCTTGCGCTCTTGTTCAAGTCTGGCTCATTCTTCTTCTGCGAGCCTACGAGCCATGGCTGAGTCGGTCTCGCCACCTCAGCCATGAGGACGTCAAAGCACTTCGGCTCGTGGTCCCTGTCGCAGTCGGAGTCGTTGGCTTCGTCCGAGGGGATGCCGTAAAGGTCATCAAAGCCTGACGAGCTGAGGTACTCGTCGAGCTTCGAGGATAAGCATGACCCGAACCATTGGAGGATGACCGCGACTTCCCTTGAGCTTGGGTTGTTTGGATCTGGATCGTTCCAGTCCGAGTTATAGCTTGATGGCGTGGACTCCTCCGAGTGGGTCGACCTCGACTCGGGGGAGAGAAGCTTGCAGTAGATCTCAGCGGCGTTTAGTAGTCCAAACGGCGCCGAGAGGATTTCTCCCGAGTAGATTGGTTCCGACGGGAGGTGAGAAGAGCTGCCGCAGTCTCGGCGGCGTTCGGTAGCCCGAACGGCGCCGAGTGAGTTCCTTCGTCGGAGTGGATGGGCTGCATCTTGGAGCTCAAGATTTTGTCGCAGATTTTGGCGTTGTTCGGCAGCCCGAACGGCGCCGAGTGGGTTTCCCCTCCCGACTGGTCCGAATCCGAGTCGAAGGAGGAGGTCTTGTTGAATTCGTTGGTGGCGAAGTCGCCAAAGCTTGAAGAAGGTCCCATCGCGCTTGCCGGCGAGATTGTCGAAGAAGTCTTGACGCGCGGGCCCCTACCTGGCGCGCCAACTGTCGAAACTCGGTTTCGGCAATAGAAAATTGGGAGTGCAGTCAAGATCGCCAAGCTCGATGGGTTAGATGGAAAACAAGGTTTAGACAGGTTTAGGCCCTCTCGTGAGGTAATACCCTACTCCTGTTTCGGGGATTCGATCCGCCGAGTGTGTATTGATCTCAAAATCTAAGGCTGAAAGCTAATAAGCTCATAAAGCATATCCCTCAAGGGACGCCCCTTACCCCCCTTATATAGTCTTGGGAGGCGGGCTTACAAGTCGAAAACCCTATCTTAATCTAAGTTGGTTTCCTCAATCTTACCAAACCGTGACTATGAGTCGTTGCCTTATCTAATCGGCAACGTAATACCCAAGTCATAGTTGGTTTACATATTTAGCAGACACAACCTATCCCTATCTCCAGTCGGATAAGCTTGCCATGTGGATATCCAATTGCCATAATCTCCACACTGTGTCAATTGGCCGATGGTGATATTTGCATGATTGTGTTGGTCGTAGCTTACGAGTATGATGGCTTCTGGTCTTGCCGAATAAGTAAAGAACTTAGTGACGGCGGAGATTGGATTCATCAAACTCGCCGAGATTGATCTCTCTGGCTAGATTCGATTCGAGTTGGAGAAAAAAGGCTTGACGAAGTCGTTGGTGAGAAAATTGTCTCTCGAAGTGAAAGGCCTGTCTTGGAGTGAAGACAAAGTCGGTGACTCCTGAGATTAGTTCCATCGCGCTTGTTGTTGAAGTCTCGATGTCATCCCTATCTGATGCACCAACTATCGATTCTTAAAATTGACAATAATAACAGGGGTAGCGCATGAGACCTAAAAATGAATGGGTGCGAAAGGCAAGGGTTTAGATAGGATCAGCCTTCTCGATTAGAGGTAATACCCTTACTCTTGTTTGAGGATTGTATTTTCGCTGGGTGTATATTGATCTGACGATCTAATTGTACTTATGCTATTGAAGCGCTCCCTACCCATCCTATATAGGTTAGGAGGCAGGGTTACAAAGAGAAAAATCCTACTGGGCATAAACATCAGTTTTTTAATCTATTACATGATAGTAGTCAACAAAGACACTAGGCCCTACCATAGAACATAAGACAATACCGTGAGTGAGTACTACTATATTGCATAATACATGGATTTGGCTCACCTCACAAACATTGCCAACTAATTGGTTTTAAACCAAATCATCATATTTACTACTCAACCTCCAGGAACATTGATAGACAAGTTTTGGTGGATCTCTATTTATAAATAAGTTAGACCATTTTATTTTTAAACCCTGTGACATTAAAAAGACTTACATAATACTCTTCCATTCCAATGGACCCACACCTCAGTCATGACTCATACCTTCGCTACTTTTCCTCCTCTCCCTCTCTCTCGGTTTCTCACCCACACCTCAGTCATGACTCATACCTTTACTACTTTTCCTCCTCTCCCTCTCTCTCGGTTTCTCCCCTTTCTTGTGAATGTTTCCTCCTCTCCCTCTCTCTCGGTTTCTCCCCTTTCTTGTGAATGTTTTGCACGGTTACACCAAGTCTGACATAAAGCTATCATCGGACGCTCGCATGCCCGCGTTACATCCCTATATGTATAAATTTTAAATTTTAAATATTTTTCTCTTAAACTATTTAACCAAATTTTAAATTAATTATATCATTAGATTCGTTACAATTAAAATTTTATAACAAAATATCACATAACTATATTTCGACGACTTTTTTATTAAAATTTTTTTCTAATAAGTAAAACATCTAAAATATTTTATTGAAATATTTTTTGATAAAAGATAAAATATTGCTCAATAACACAATATAACACTATATGACGATGTACACCAAATCAAACGTCTAATCCACGATACAACGTCATCTAACGATTTGCATCAAATCGAACGTCCGAGTCTTCCCCTTTCTTCGTGCGGTCCTCTCCCCCAGCCTTGCCTGCTCCACCATCCCCGGAGCGCTCCATCGCACGAACCAAGTCCAGCGACCATGAATCACCGACGTCGACGGCCAGTTCTTGCCAGATCCGAAGCAGAGGGGACTGCGGTGGCCAATTACAGAGGGTAGAGAGATGACGGTCGGGAGAAACATACCAAGAGGATCGGGAGGACCCTGCCGCTCCCGATCCGCGCCATTAGTTTGACCGCTCGTGAGTTCGACCCACCACCACCATTGCCAAACGAATCTAACGGCCGAAAGCTCATCATCTCCTGATGCAGCACTGGAAGAAGGAAATCATCCGTCCCCATGGCCGACCGGCGCCGATAGGTGGCCGACCGGCGTTCGGAAGGAGAGGGAGAGGCGCGAGCTCGCTCGCCGCCGCTGTATATGTCCATCGCCGCTCTAGCGCCTTCGTCTTTCAACTTTTGGATGGATTGGGTCCCACGAATGAGCGACGCGTCACGGGCTTCTTACGTTTCGGCTTTCTACTTTTGGATGGCTTTCGCCGTCGTGCCGGTTTGGGTCAGGATAATGTTGTTGTCTGTCTGGTATCGCTGCCTCGGATAATGTTCGACGTGAAATGTTTCTACTCTATCTCCCAATGCTAATCTTCTCGTGATTGCATTTTTTCCGTACTCATTTATAAAAATAAATAAATTTCACATTAAGCTACTTATTTTTACAAAAAGTTTCAACTTGTCTCCTTAACCAATCTTTTCGCAGACCAACCCCTATTATTCTGTAGCTTTTCTATTCTTTCTTTTATAGAGTTAGAGTCATCAAAAATGTATAAGCTTTCACATGTATAAGATGTTGATCTTCTACCATTTAGTTGTGGGCAAACCATAACACGTTGGACTTGTAAAAGAAAAATGGGGTTCAAGATGAAACAAAAGGAGAAAAGGTCTATTGTAAAAAAATGATTAAGGGGTAGTTTAAATTAAAACTATACTCTTAAAAAAAGAGTTCGTACTCATTTTCAGACTCAGCTCCTCTTATCTTGCTGATTACCTACCACGCAGTTGTTCGATTTAATTACAAATCAATCACTGTTTATTACGCAGAAAAAGAAATTGTTTATCTGTTTATTTGTAGCACCACTCGAACGGCTTCCTCCTCTGCAGGTGATGCGCTCCCGAGCTGCTGCTGCCGCCGTTCCCGTAGACGAAGGACCGGTACGCCATGGCGCCGCGCTCCTGGACCACGTCGCAGAGCGTCTCCGGCCGCAGCGCCGCGATGTGCAGGCCGACGGCGTCGAGGTGCCACCACCCGCTCCTCCCGCTGAACCCGACCACCACGCCGCCCTCCATCGGGTACTCGAACGGCACCCCGCCCCCGGGTCCCCGAACGGCCCGTGCACCGCCCCCTGGTGGTCCGGAACGTCAGCGACCTGACCACCGGCGAGCCGCCGTGCGCCACCGGGCCGCACCGGCCACCGACGCCGGTCAGGAACTCGTACGGGTAGTCCAGCTTCACCTGCATCGATCAGAGATTCAGAGAGAGGCATTTTTCTTTTGTAGCTAACTTGCACAGTTGCAGTGAGCATGCACCTCGGCGGTGCGGCTGCCTCCCGTTCTGCCGTCGCCGCCGCCGGCGCCGTGCCTCTCGCCGACGACCGGCCGGCCGTTCCTGTCGTACTCCACCCTCATCGACTCGAGGAACCGCCCGTACGTCAGGGTGATTCTCCGGACGCCGCGGTGCACGCCGTCGTCCCACGGGCTCCCGGCGGCGCCTCCCCACGGCCCGACCTTGATGGCCTTGCTCGAAGCAACCATCCTCCTCTCATAATGAGCTGGTTGCTGGTAGAACAAGAAAAGACCGTATTCAGTTGAGTTCGTCGTCAGAAATGTTAGTAGTAGGCAACAAGTTTCACGGTAGTTGATGTGCCTTACCATGTCCATGACTGATTGCTTGTCACCTGAAAATTGGAGAACAGGACAGCACCTGGACGAGTGGTTCTCTCCTAGTAGGAGTGTACTATTTTTCGTGAACAAGTAGAAGAGTATACTTATATAGAACTGAAATACTCACTTTTGTCAGAGTTAAGTGGAGAGTACAACGAATAAGATACTGGATAGCACAAGCTAGACCATGATGTTTGTTTTGTGCTTCACCTGCGGCAACAAGAAACTTAGCGCATAATGAACTTTAATCTGTGCTTCACCTGGGTCCTGGGACAAGAAGAAACTTAGCATTGTTTATCTGAAAGAACATTAGCATTGCTGCTCATCACTTTTGAGTGTTCTCGGGTCTTAGATAAAGCAGGTATATGGCGCGGGCGAATAAGATGCGGGTTCTGGCATATTAGGTGGGGAAGAATTACATGATTGGCTTGGCGTATATGTACCTGGAATTTTCTCGTTCACAAAACTTTTCTCATCTGAACTTAGAACTGATCAGTTTGTCCGGTATCATTCCCCGTATCTGCTCTGAATTAATTATCTGAATTTGCAGGCATAAGTTCTCTTGTGCTGTGTCCAATAATATAAGTTGCCTCGTAGCTGGTGAGGAATCAGAAACTCTCGTCCTATCTCTGGCTCTGTGCTTATTGCTACTAAACCAAACATTCTGGGGAATATTAGCTACAGATTTTCGCGGTTAACAAACACTTACAGGACAGAGCCACAAGAACAGTCCAATCAGAAGCACAACAGAAGGCGAATGATAATGCTATGCACATCGCACAGCTCACCTGCTTATATAATTCAGATTTCAGTCGTGGTTGTTTACACTTTACAACCGAGCATCGCCCAAGGCTACCAATGCGTTGCAATCTTCCAGTCTGGCTCATTCCCAATAGCAGATTATCAGACTGGCTAACACTCTAGCAGCTATCGGAATGTGTTTCACTTTTTCTTCGGTGAGTAATCATGGAAACCGTGGCTTCAAGTAATCCTCCGCTCTGGCAGCTGCTCTATTTCTGAGTTCTGAGTTCTGACCTATCTCCTCCATAGTCGCCAAGCTCAGCTTGTCCCATATCCGTGATCGACAGACGATTGGAGAGCTTCTAGCCATGATAGACACCCGATCAGCTTCTTGTTCACGCTGTCGAAGTTTCAAATGCCGGAATGCAGGACACTCCAACGCATATCCACTGTTAGCTGGGGCCTTGTGCCGTGCTGTAAAGATTCTTGGACCCCTCTTATTACAGTATCTCCGGACAGCGGCTGAACCTTGCTCCTACGTCAATTATCACTAGCTCAGCGTCAGGTGAACTATCTGTCTGTTTGTGCTTACTAGCTTTGACTGAATGGATCAGGACGTGGCAACTGTTTTTTTTTCTCAATAGCTTTTGCTTCAGCCTTCATCCTAGCTTGCACTCTGAATGAGATGAACCCAACGCCTCACATCTTTGTGAGTTGTGAACCAGGGTTTCCCTAACCGTAACCATGTTTACCATGAGGGTATGGTAAGGATTACCGGCGGTAGGGTTTGATGAATTTTGGGCAAATTCAAAATTTTAAAAAAAATAAAAAGTCATGGATGTAGTTCTTGAATTTTAGTGGCAGACGATGAAATTTTTTTTGAAAAAGAATAAGAAAAATCACTTTGATGATAAAACCGAGAGTAGTTTACAAAATTGAAAAAAGGAATAAAGTGATGGGTTTTGATTTGCACTGTTCATTTGGCCCATTAAGGCCCAAATAAGGAGAAAATATCTCCTGGGTCTCTCCTCTCGTTCTCTCTCTCTCTCGGCACAGGGTGAGGGTCCCTGGGAGAGGCGAGCACTCTGGTGGGAGGCGGTGGCGGTGCCAGATCTACCACCTACATGCCAGCAACGGTGGTAACCGCGGCGAAGGCGACAGCAGGTAACCCTCGCCCTAATCGTGGTAACCGCGCGGTTTCCTTCGAGTACCGCCGTATAGAGGTTGCCCGTAGCTTCTTTTGGTCAAGCGATTACCACGGGAAACCGCACGATAACCGTGCTTCAAACCGCGGTTTAACCGTGGTCATAGCTTTCTAAGTTGTATGTTGTGCAAATGTATGTTGAATGTTGTGCGAATGTTGAGTGTTGTGCAAGTTATAGTTTTCTAAGTTTTAGAGTACTTCTATTGAAAAAGATTGTTGTTTGTTGACATATGAAGTGTGGTGAAATAGATCAAATATGGTTTTGTAGTGAACTAGTCATGTGAAAAATGGTCTGTGTTATTTGTTATCATGTTATGCTATGTCGCCTTGGTGATTTCTTTCATAATGTTATTTTTTTTCACATGATTCAGGATGAAGATGGTAGATGTTGGGACGTTGTGTGGAAGCACGGGAAGAATATATCACTAGGATTTCGTTGTAAGTATTATCATCAGAAAAAGAGCGACAGTGGGGCAACCCGACATAAAATTCACTTGGCTGAAAGAGGGAAGGGGACAACATATTGCAATTCAATGCCTCCATATGTCCATGATTTCTTCAGGCGCAAGTTGGACAGGATTAAAGATTTAGGTGCCAAGCGTGATAGTTGAAGAATAGTTGAAGCGACAAGGGTCAACTATTATGACCTCACAGGTAATGCCGACAAGGAGGAACAAATGGAAGCGGCCATGCAAGCCTCACGGCAAGAGGAAAATTTTAGGAAGCCTGGACTACCAAGAGTCCGATGAGAGTAGCTCAAGAACTGATACAGATGACGGAGACAAAGGTGATCAAGGAGGTCAAGGGACCACTGATGTGCCTTTTAGGGGTCACACAACACAGTCAGATCACCACAACCTGATTCAATTCACTGGTACGATGTAGTTTACTTACTATTTTAACCCTCACCATGCAATTCATGACTGATTAATTTTCTTACTACTATTTGATTTGCAGGTGAGACTGATTTAAGTCATGCTACTCAGGATTAGGATCATGGTGCTCCAAGCTCTCAACGAACTACCGTTACTCCAAGAGGTCGGCAACAGAAACAACAGCTTGACACACCATAAGATAGCTACATCTCGTTCAATACCTTCAACATTGAAAGTGGATATTCAACGTATATATACAACCGTCCCACCGCTTCTGATTATCCTTCTCCTATATGGGTGTATGAGTGACAAGAGCCCTAATGGTATGCTCAATTGTACGGTTATTGGCAATCAACAGCCTCATGGACAAGTCAAAGTTAGCAGGAATACAAGCCGGGGGTGCTTCACTCACATGGCTCGATGCTCATGTCCACAAAAGAGTAAAATATGACATATAATCAGTAGAACACCTAGCTATGCTCTATGTGAGATGTACTTATTTATTTTCTTTGTTTTAAACTATAACCTCTATATTTGTCTCGTTTGTCATATGAACTATCATATCCGTAGTCATGGATATTATATTGTGGACTCTATCGTTTCAGCTACGTGTGGATATCATTATGCTTTGAAATGTGAGGTTGTTGAAATGTTGTTGTTGAATTATTATGCTATGACTTATTAAATTGCTTCAAAGTCTACTATATAGAAATGGTCATGACGATTTTTTTATTCTATATCCACAAATTAAGTTTGCAAGTATCCATATATTCTTCTAAATATCCTGATTTTCTCCATACATTTAATTTTTTCTATTTTTAGCGTTTATTTTTTCCTACCAAACAAACCATGGTAACCGCCCATTATATCACGGTTACAGCATAAAACCATGCGGTACCCGTCACCAAACCAAAAATTTGAGGATAAAATTCGCGTGGTTTTCGTGTAACCACGAAACCAAGGGGGTGGGATAACCTCTCCTCGAACGGTTTCGTAAATCCTGTTGTGAACTAATCTAGGAGCCCAGATAGGAGGAGGTGACTGCTCACTCCCGTGCCTGTTGGCTTCACCTGCGATCTTCAGTTGAGCTCAGGCCAATTAAGCTGATCCTGAAGACGCCACCCTGATCTTTCAGACTATCGGCCAAGCTGACAAATAGCAACAAACAGTGCTCTAAGGGCATTTCACGACAAAATCGCAACTTAGCAGAGAAAGAGAACGACGCTGATCTGCCGTCGTGTCTGCTTTCGTTCTTAGGACGGCCGGCTCAACGATGAGCGAAAGGAAACAGAGGAATCAAACGCAACGGCGCCAAACCATGCAACGCCACCCCGCCCCACCGCTCACCGGGGCAGTCATCATTGGGGGGCACCGAAACGCTTTAGGCGCGGCGGCATCGATCGATCGCATGTGGTGTGTGGCCCCACTCTCGTCGCCTTCGAATGAGTTGGCTCCATCGAATTATCCAATCAAAGGTTCATACTGTTGCTCGAAATCTTTGAAAACCGACCACCGGAACGACCAATTGAACCACCTAAATCTCTTGGTTTGAAGTTCTTGATGCCAGCACCGTGTATTTGTCACTCGCAGCAGTGCAATGTAAAATTCGGAAATAAGTACTAAGCAGCTTCATTTCGTTAGCCATCACTTGCAAAAAGCCAAGAACACCTAGTTCTTGTAAACACTAAGCCAAGAACACCGATCGTTTTGCTCGTGAGCTGTCTCGGGGTAGGCAGGCCAGGCAGACAGACTGTGAAACCAAGAAGAGGTCCCAACTCCCAATTCATTTCCTCCAGTTATAAAACGCGCGCTCTCCTGCGCCTCATCTCACACACAACACAGACAAGACACACACACACCACGCATTCAAGTAGCCCTGCTGTTCTAAAGATCATCCGAGGCGACGTTTCTCGATTCGAGCATGGCCTCCAAGATGTTGCGCGCCGCCGCCGTAGTCGCTGCCACGGTGTCTTGCCTCGCTGGGGTTGCTCTGGCTGCCGATGGGCCCGCGCCGAGCCCGACGTCCGGCACAGCCGCCGTCTCCTCCTCGCTCGTCGCCGCCGTCCTCTGCTCCACCGTGGCGCTCCTCTTCGCCAACCTGCGCCACTGAGTTGATTGAAGTCGTCGCAGCGCGCGCGTGTCCATGAGGCTGGCTCCATGAACGACTCTGTTCTTTGCTTGATCATTCGCCCAGTGTGCCTTCTTTACTCCCCTGGTTCTTACCTGTACTTATCATCTTCCTTCCGCCGCGCTAGATTAACTGGTCTTGCCGTCTTGTGATACGCATCTATGTGTATTCATTCGGATCATTTCATACCATCATTGGATCTATTTATTATTTGCTCTGTTATTTTCCGGCATGTGAAATTAATCGTCGTGGTTTTGTTTCCAGACGGATTCAATAACATGTTAAGAAATATCACGGATCTATACTAATATTTTGGATTATATGGAGGATGAACTCATGAACGCCAGGCGATTTTCGCTATAGCTACCGTGTTTTCCCCTGTTCTGTTTCAGCTCCATTTTTTCTTTTGGCTTGTGACACTGGGAGCAACCGAGCGAGGCCGTCACTTTATAAGCATTTGGTTCACTGATCGCCTGAACTCTTCTTCTCAGATAATTTCTGCGTGCAATTTATCAGCTTTACAATTTGCACCGCGCCGGCGCCGGATCGAACATGCAATCGGCCGTTCTATATTCCTACTTTTTCGTCAGAATGCCAACTGCCAAGGTCGAACCCAGAATTCCTTACAGAGTAATCGACGATGACAATCCGCCGCCGATACCTCAGCCATCTTGAGCTCCGCCATGCGCGTGGGCTGAACAGACACCGCCGGCGCCGTGGCGACTCGACGTCTCAAGTCGGATGCAGGGCATCTGAAGCGACTGGACGTCTGGACGAAACTAGAGCTCCTCGTGAGGGTGCGAGCCCTCGCGCTGGCGTTCGTCCAGGTACCTCTTGGCGAGGCTGGCGTGCAACGCCGCGCCGTACGGGAGCGCGCCGTCGTCGACACGGAAGTGCGGCGAGTGCGCGAGGTGCACCAGCCCCTCCGCCTCGTTGCGTACCCCGACGAAGTAGAAGTGGGACGCCGGCACGGCCTCGGAGAAGGTGGCGAAGTCCTCGCTCCCCATGCACGGCTCCATCGCGCCGTGGACTGCGGCCGTGGCGCCGAGCGTCTCCGCCGCGACGGCCTCGAAGTGCGCGTGCAGCGCCTCGCTGTTGATGGTCGGGGGAAGGAGCGGCCTCCCCCCCGCGTGGAAGTCCACCGCCGCGGCGCACCGGTGCACCGCCGATTGCGCCACGATCACCTCCTCGATCCGCAGCTTCAACCGCATGAACCCCTCGTTCGAGAAGACCCTGAACGTGCCGCCGATCGTGACCGACTCCGGGATCACGTTGAACGCTTCGCCGGCGAGGAACCTCGTCACCGTCACCACCTGGGCCTCGAGCGGGTCGGCCTCCCGCGAGACGAGGCTCTGCAGGGCGAGGACGACGGTGGAAGCGGCCAAGATGGGGTCGATGCTGTCATGGGGGTGGGCGGCGTGGCCGCCCTTCCCGGTGATCACCGCCTCGAAGAAGCCGCAGCCGGCGAGCAGCGGGCCGGCCCGCGACCCCACCACGCCGGTGGGAAGCTCTACGCTGACGTGGAGCCCGAAGATGGCCTCCACGTTGTCCACGGCGCCGGCCTCCACCATCCTCTTGGCCCCGGTGCCCACCTCCTCCCCCGGCTGGAAGAGTAGGACCACCGTACCCTGCAACAAAGAGGACGACTTGCTTAGTGTGTGTTCTTTAGGGCATGGCCAACGGTGGCAGCACCTTCACCGTCCACACAACAAAAGGTGAACGAAGAAACGGCTCGAGGTAATGTACACCCGACGAAGGTATCTTCAAATGGAACAGCTAGGTAGTTTTTATGTCAGCCCTTCGTTTTTTTGTCTTTCATTCTAAAAGATATGTTGAAATTACACAATTTGTAAGGAAGCCCTTTTAAAGTAGATAACATTTAACATATTAGTCTATCACCCATATGTCATACCCTACCTATTTTTCCTTATTCAATCTAAAAACACATGTTTTTGTCCCTATTGCTGCATCACGCCGCCTACTCCCCTTCCTCCCACGCATCGACGCCAACACATCCATCCTCTCATACGACGCAGCCTCCCCATTTTCTCTCTCCGACACGAACGAGCCTGGTCGACGTGACTGGGCAAGAGCTTAGTCCGACGAGGCAAAGCTCAACCAAGATTTCTCAGGCTCACTCCGGATTTCTCTGGCGAGGTCGCCTTGATTTCTTCGACGAGGTCGCATCGATTTCATCGGTGATGGCCTGACCTGTTTCTAGACCAAACCGCCCGATCAGCTCGTCGGAGTGCTCCATTGGTTCGATCTGCTCCACATCTCTAGGTGCCCTCACTTTTTCCCTCCTCCCTCTCTCTCTCTAGGGCCCGGACCACCGAAACCCCTAGGAGGGTGCGGATCAATCCAAGCTGGCCCAAATATTGTGGTGGGGCAGGCTATGACCACACACCATGGCCTTACTACTTCTTTTCGACTTTTACTCTTTTTGTTTTTCATATACACGTTTTCTTCCAAATAGCTAAACAATATGTTTTTATTCAAAAATTATATAGAACCATATTTATCTATATTTTCTAGATTTTTCTAACATTTAATTAATTTTATGCTATTTGTTACTTCGTTTTATGTGTTGGAGGAGGGAAGGATTTCCAAAACCTCCAAAATAACACAGCTACAATCACCTGCTACGGAAGAGTTGGGCACTTGTCTATCTCCCTCTCCATATTATGAGTAACACAGACACACACCCATCCTCCTCTCCTCAAGGATCGTTTTTCCCTTAGGCCGGAGGCTAGGCCCAACCCTTGAAAAGATCGCAGTCCACCGATACATAGCAAATCGTGGCCTGCCATATTCAGCAAGTAGATCACGTACCGCTGAACCTTTCAGCTACAAAAAGAAAGTTATTTAACTATTTACCGCTCTTAAATATATGACAATTAAAAATTTGTCACTGAATTTATATGTTATAGACATAAAAAATTTATATGTTATATAATACCTATAAAAATTCACATGTCATAAACTATAAATAATAAATAGTTAAACATTACATTTAACGTGATAAATAGTTAAACATCATATCTTAACCATGCATCTGAAAGATGCGGTCGCCCGAAAAAAAAAGGCTCAAGGACGAAAATTCATGATGCTCGCCTTTTGATTCGTCCAAAGTTCCAATTCATTCTCTCACATGTTGCTTCCGTGCACAGTATCAGAAGTTAATATTCATTTTCAAAAAAACAAAGCGAGGAAATGTACGTTGGCGAAAAAAAGAACTATTAAGAGTAAAATACATTTCATTATTTAGGTCCGTGAACTTAAAGGTGCATGATCTGGGTTTAATGAATGATAGGAGGTTCAAATCACGTTTGGCCGAACTGGACCACTGATATGACGCTTCACATAAGTAATAAATTTGTTTTTCCCCTCTTCATAACATAGCATGACGGTAGTCTTGCACTTAGCCCTTTTACATTATAATACTACTCAGAATCCTCCCTACGTCCCAAATCCATTCCTCCTTCATATTCTCCCCCAATATGATGTAGGGCAACACCAATGATCATTCGACGTCAACTCGGGCTATGTGACTGGCAGTGCTTGATAGGCGGCACATGACATGGTTCCTTCGGTGGCAGCGATGGACCTCAACTTCAGGGGAGAAGATGAAACCGGCACATGTGTATTGTAAGTACTATGGTTACCTTGCCACACTTTGTCCCTACCGCCACTATCTCACTTGTGTATTGCAAGAAGCCATGGCGGTCTAGAGCGTTGAAGCAACATTTTGTCTTGTCGTTGATACCTCACCACACCCTCGCTACCTCCAGTCGCTATCCTCAACATTGCAACCCTAGCCATAAGGGAAGAATGCGAGAAAGGAATTTGGGGCAATACTTTAGCTTTAAGGGGCTAAGTGCAAGATTATCATTGCTTTTTTTAAGTTTATAGATCTAAATGACATAGTCACTTAAGTTTAAGGATCGATAATATATTTTACTCAACTATTAAAAACCTGCCACAAGAACTTTGGTTCTTTTATATATTTTTTAATCTCTCCTCTTTTTTTTTTTTACGTGCATGTTTCCTAAATTGTTAAATGATATGTTTTTAAAAATATTCTATTGGAAAGTTACGATAAAAAATCAAAATAATTTATTTTTAAGTTTATTAAATATTTAATTAATTATGCGCAAATACATTATATTGTTTTTTTAAGAGAAGGGTTCCCAACTAGTTGAAATAAACACGGCCTTTGTGATTTGTTGCAGCTTCCTGCACAGGATGTCAGGAACAACCTCACTGTCAGACATTGGACTCGGGCCGTATACGTTAATAGAGACGCCTGGCCTATCCCGTCGAAAATCTTGTTTGATGTTCACGTTGGGATGTACGTGGTATTCACAATTCAATTCGCCGATGTTACCTATGATATCAAACTATCCAACATGTCTGCATTCGCTCCAATCAGTACTAGTAGAACGCAAATATGGTTCATATTAAATCATTTCCCCCCTTCTGTACCCCCGTCGTTCACTAACGTCTATTTCTAGGAACCACTTGTCACAAACAGACGAATTTACAAATTTGAAAATGCCAATCGTTCGGAAAAGTACAAAAGTCGTTTCCTATATGTCACTAAAAGTCATTCTTATTAAAAAATGATAAAATAAATTAATATATAATATATCACTTCACAAACATAAAATTTTAAATTCAACCTAAAAATAGAAAAAAATACAATCTTGTACTATTCTCATAAGTTGATTTTGAACTTGCATATTTTTTATAACTTTTCAAGTGACATCATGAAACGAGCGTGCATGTATTTAAGTGATAAAAACCACTTCCCAATCATTCTTAACACTAGATTACATTGCAAAACAAATCGATAAGAGAAAGATTGCCCCCATAGTTTCTCATTAAGAAGAAAATATCTCAACCAAACTGGTTTAAAAAAAACCACGAACCCTAGCCTCCCACGATGGGACTCACCCTTTATGTCACCCTGCCCTTTAAACCCATGCTTTGAAAAGTTTACTACTTGAGCATCGTAAAGATAGGCTAGATGTCCTTCGCACTAGATTATAATTTCTTAGAAAAACAAAATCAAAGAGAAGAAAAATGGAAGGCTGGATATTAGAAGGTATAAAAAAAGGAAGGATTGATATCAAAAGATAATAATTAAAGAGGCTGATATTGCTTCGACTGTGAACAAGAAATATTTGAAGAATCTGTTGGGAAAAAGACACTGCGACAAACAAATGCTCGAGCTAACTGGTAGTCTTGTAGCGGTGCATTGATTTTTTAATAAAAAATAGAGGATTTTGCACATCTGTTGCAACCAAACCGTACGTCATTTAAAAAATTTTTGGGCCAAACATCTAAACTAATCAAGCTTAAGTTATAATAACTGTTAAGGCCATCCGACCGAGAGAGCCAACTTTGAAAGAGATAACGATGGAGGAACTGGAGGAGTATAGCTGTAACAGTAACCTGCAGCTCATGGCGTCGCTCCTGGAGGATCCTGGCAGCGCCGAGCAACATGGCTGTGTGCGCGTCGTGGCCGCAGGCGTGCATCTTCATGGCCACCTTGCTCTTGTGCTCCCACTCTACCTCCTCCTGAAAAGTTTTTGTTGAAGGCTTTAAGTCAGTATATGAAGATAGAACAATGGTGTATATGAAGATAGAACATCCAATCTGAACTTTTGCAAACTTTGATTTTAATCCAAAGATATTATTATGTCAATATCACAGATCGTGGAACCGTGTCTATTAAAACATTTTGCTTTTGTGGAGTCGGTTTTTCATCCTTTATGAGTCATCTCCTTGTTTATTCTGACATCTCAAATATCTTTTTTATATATGACTATTAGAATATAGATGGATAAAAAAATCAAAGGATGATCCAAGTGTCAAAAAATAAAAAATAACTAGTCCAAAGTAAAAAAATATGAATTAAAAATGATATAAAGCAAAACATCGATAATAAAAAGTTACTCAAAATAAATTCTAGTTTTTAAAATATTTTATTTCAATGTACAAATTTCATATGTCTATATTTTCCATAAAAAGTACATGATACTCCAATTTTTATCAAGTCTATTAAACATCTCCTTACAAAAATTAGAGGGTGTGATTAGCTAATTTCCATAACAACCTAAGCATAGTGCACCAGTCTTTTAGGTTATTGTACCTCTGCTACCCTATCGAACCCGAGCACTGCTACTAAAACATACAAAAGAATACACCACTATAGATATCGAAACACCTAAAATCGACACATATAGATCTTTTCCTTCCCCTGCGAAGTGGAAAAAATATAGAACCAACCCTTTTCAGACCTATAGATATCGATTCTAAATAAAAACCAACATTCACTGGTTTTCTTACAAGAACCAACATCTATAATATATTATAGGTATCGGTTAATTTAAAACCGACACCCGTAATATATTATAGATGTCGATTTTAAAAATCGACACAAAAAAATCATGCCAAGCCGATCGACCACCCATATATCCAGTCGTGTCCATATCCTTATCCCTATCACGCCTCTCTCGCTCTCCCCCATCCCCCTCTCTGTCGTCCCTTTCCCCTCCTCCTCTCGCCTTCCTCGTCGGCAGCGGATTTGATGGAGGCGATGGCGTATGTGGTCGATCCGGCGGTCCTCGACCACCTCCCCCTCTGTCCCCAATCTTCCCCTGTGATGGATCCGGCGGCAGCGGCGGCGGCGGCTGCTCCCGCAGGCGGATCCGGCGAATGTGGAGGCGGCGGTGGTGACTTCATCTTTGTTTTTAAGATATTGTTGTTATTGTTGTCGTCTTTGTTTTTAGATGATGTTGTTGTTGTGTTGTTGTGGATTAATTTTGGGGGAAGGCAAAGCGTTTGATTTGAGGGGCAAAGCAGGGTGGATGCGCTCGGTACATCAGCTCAATTCGAGTCGGTGCATTGAGCCATTTTCTTTTTGCATCCCAGGAACCTTAAATGTGCCAATTGCTAAATCGGTATCTTTGAAAAGACTCAAAGATGCCGCCTGCTAGGTATCGGTTGACAAATTTGACGTTATGGTCAGTTCTCAACCAACAACTAACATGTTTTCTGGACTAGTGAAGCTTAATTTGTGCCTTGCAGCAACTTAACAACTAGGACTCCTTAGAAACGTAAGAATTTTATAAATGCTCACAAAATTTTTATTTGATTCTTCTAAAAATTCCTTTGAAATTGATCCGTTCCAAAGGAAGACTCGATTTATATGCACTGATGCCTTCCCACTGAATATCTGAATTTTGTTTTTCTTAGAACACTATGCACCTGAAATTTTTACCCAATTTACTTAATTTTTAACTGAGAAAAACATAACACAAAAACCCTGCAGATTCTGTCATTCTTTTTTCCCTTTTATTTTTTTTTTGGGAAAGGCAGCATGTTCCATCACTCAAATGACTACTCCAAAACGTTTAACAGAAAAGAACAAGAATTCCAATCAACATGTGCATAAGAAATCAATGAGCCGTGGCAGGTTGCCCTCGGGCTGTCGCCCACATATACGTTACCTGCATCGGGAGGGCATCCATGTCGGCGCGCAGCGCGACGAACGGCGAGCGCCCGGTGCCCACGGTCGCGACGACGCCCGTGCCGGCGACCGGGTGCCGGTACGCGACGCCCATGGCGTCGAGCTCCTCCCTCACCAGCCTGCTGGTCTCGATCTCCTCGAACGCCAGCTCGGGCCGCTCGTGGATGGCCCACCTGACGCCCGCCATCCACGCCGCAAACTCGGGCCGCCTCGCCCAATCGAGCACGTCGGCGGCAGCGCCCGCCGACGCACGGCACACGAGACATAGCACCGCCGCCGCCACAGCGACGACGACGAGGTCATGGCTGCGCAGGGGCGGAGGAGCGGCCATGGCAAACACACGCACGCGCAGTCGCGACTCGCGCGGGGCGCGACTGAGGACGAGCTGTACCGGCCGGTACGGTAATTAGTACGGCTTGTGGTGGATGCGATGCGATGCGATGCGATGCCCGCGCGTGTGGCGGGTTATATATACACGTGGGCGCCGGGCGCGCGCGAGCGACGGCTCCGCGAGACGACTCCTCCTCCTCAACGGCCGTGAGGCGGACGCTGATTACGTCGCGCGATGCCCCACGCGCCTCGCGCGGCGCACGCTCCGAACGTTCATAACGTCGGCGTCCGTTGCGCGGTTTGCGCCTGTATTGCGCGGAGGGGTTAGCGCCCATATGCGAGGAGAAGAGAAGACGCGAGGGAGAGAGAAGAGAGGAGAGGCTCGAGCCGTGACTCCGTGGGTGGGTGGATCGTTGATGGAGTCGTGTTGGAATCCTGCCAGGCGATCGACCGACTCGATTGTGCGTCCTTGTATCTGCGCGCGTATGTACGTGCTCAGTCCGTTACTCGATCTGTCGTCTCGACTCGTCGTTGTTGAAGAATTCAACGGCTCAGGTCAGGCGTTGCTTTGATCAGCCTCGCGGCCGGCCGGGCCGCACGTTTAGAATGCAACAGTTTTAACGTTTTAAGCGGTCTATCTCCAGATAGTATCGTTTTAAAGGGGGCAATGTGTCCATTAATTGTTAGACATGGACAGCCTTGTTAAAACTATTTTGATTTCTCCAAAGGATGTATCCTCATTTACTTACACCATTCAAACGGTTTTGAATTTTTTTTAAAAAATAACAACACTTATACAATTTATCTATACAAATTTAAATTCAACTCACACGTCAAACTATAATACCATGTTATTTATATCTAAATTTATTTTTAATTTTTGATACGTAGATTAAATTTAAACTTGAATTTTGATGGACCGATATATCTCACTATATTTTATATTGTCAAACTTTATTAGAACTTTTTAAAAAAGAAAAAAATACATGAGATGATATCTCATCGAGAGAATAGAACCCACTCCCCGTCCTCGTGGATATTGGAGTCAACCGTACGTGTGGGTTAGTTTCCGTTTTCTCCGGTACTCTTGGTGTCTTTGTCAGATCAAGGCGTGTCACACACATACTGGATTACTGGTGTACTCTATAAGACAGGATCAAATAGTAATAAATCAACTCATTAAAAAAAACAACGTCAACGACAGTACAAATATACCGGTGACGTCGTATGTTGTGCTACCAGCCAGCTACTAATTCGTGGCTCGCCTTGGTTCTAAGCACTACCAGAAACTTATTATTTGACTAGCGTCGAGAAGTTTACCAAGTGCATAACCTCGGATACTAAGCAAATAAGAGTTTGTCGACTGACACTCGGCAAAAGTATGGCATTAGGCAAACTTTTATTTTTGCCTGGTGCGGCCCTAGGCAAATCTAGGCACTCGGTAAAATTGAAGTTTGCCGAATGCCTTCCGACAAAATTGAAATTTGCCGAGTGCCACCCCAAGGCACTCGGTAAAGGTTAGGGTTTGTCTAGTGCTTCGCGAGACACTCGATAAAATTTTAAGATTTTGTTCCATAACACCCTTCAAACTTTTTTCCTCTCCCATATACAACATGAATTACTACATGTTAAAATTTTGTGTATTTTTTAATTGTTTGCTATATTTAAATATTTTTTGTATTTATAGGAATTTCTTTATTAGTGTCACATTTCAACTATAAGTGATTCGAATAATTGAATAAAATATATTAAAAAATAATATTCATGTTATTGAGTCCATTTTGAGGTCATGTCTAGAAAATAAAAATTAATTTCAAAAATCTTATTCAGAAAGACCGTGAGTCAAATAAAGTCCGGTCGGTTTTTAAATTATTAAAAAACAAATTAAAGTCTGAAAATTATGAGATTTGTCGAGTATCATGAAATCAAACATTGAGAGTGTGGTAAAAAATTGAAAAGGTTTCGAACATTTTGTCACGTATGACGCTAATAAACCGAACTATCTCCAAATACGAATATTAGAGTTTATACTGATATAACAAATTTAGAGCCATAATGATGGTTGAATAACTCCAAAACTTTTTATGGACGTAATATATAACATACATGACACCATTCCAAGTTTTAGGATTTTTGCATCAATTTAAATTTTCTAATTATTTTTTGCATTTAGTAGAGAATTACTTTGCCTAGTGCAGACTCGGCAAAAAGTTTGCCGAGTGCCTAACACAAGGCAAAAATCCTTGCCGAGTGGTGGCACTACGCAAAACCTTTGCCTAGTGCAAGACACGGCACTCGGTAAAGGGTTTGCCTAGTGCAGACTCGGTAGAAGGGTTTGCCTAGTGTCGGACACTCGGCAAAGGGTTTCTTTGTCTAGCGCAAGGCACTCGGCAAAGGGTTTACGAGTGCTACACTAGGCAAAATAATTTCCGATTAAATACAAAAATAATTAAAAAAATTTAAATTGATGCAAAAGTCCCAAAACTGACACGGTCCCAAAAAATTTCATTCGCCCGGCTAGCTAGCTCACACACTAACACACACTCGCACACGCGCGCGCGCTCGCCGCCGCCTCCCGGCCGGTGCCCTCGGCCTACCCTCGCCGCCCGCCGCCGGCTTCCCTGGGAAGGGTGGGACATTACGAGTGGTATCGAGCCGACCCTCTCAGTTTCACTGGCATGTGGCGGGTCAGTTGCGCGCGCATGGCGCGTGGGCCCTGAGGGGACACGACATGGCACATGCATCGGCACTGGACGACGGACGTGACCAAGAGGGGAGGTTTCTGGCCTGGGGTTGACCGACAAGGACGTCGATCTTCTAAGGGGATATGGATGTAACATCCTGACTCAGAGCTTAATAGGATTAATAGAATACTCATATCAATAAGTTTTAACTTCATTTCTGGAATCTCATTTCGAAAGAATTCTGAGGTTAAGCGTGCTTGGTCTGTAGGCGAGCCCAACCTGGGAAAAGGTGGAATGTGACAGAGTGCTGCCATATTTTGCCTAGTGTCTTGCACTAGGCAAACAAAAAAAGATTTGAGTTAGGCTGTGAGAGCAGTCTTAAAATCCTAAAGAGCTTTCAGATATAGATAGGCCAGCCTGGGGAAACATGCCTAGCACTTGATAAAGTAGTAAGGTTTGTCTAGTGCCTGACACTAGGCAAACATTTTTGTTTGCCTAGTGCCTAGCACTAGGTAAACCTTACTACTTTGCCGAGTGTCAGGCACTAGGCAAAGTCTTTGCCGAGTGCCCGTAGCCTAGCACTTTGGCAAATAGCCTTTTGTCGACCCTCTCTTTGTCGAGTGTTATATTCGGTAAACTATTTCCCGAGTATAGAGTATAGAACTTGAGGATTTCGGTAGTGAAGGTTACTTTTTGTCAAAGCACTAATAATTCCGACGTTAATAAAAAAAATCTTGTACCAAACCATTGATTCGATCGTACTATTATCAATGACCGTACATTCAAATTTATCATAATGGTAACATTTAAAACCTATTTAACTACATACATAAATACAATTTGCTAGTTTTTATTAATTTTATATTTCAGACTTATCAACTATCAAGATAAGCATGTATATCCTGTCTGTAGAGCCGTATATGTAACCGGAGTTTTGCAAAACACCTTTCATTAATGATGTGAGAGGGCTGCCCCGTCACCCGGTGAGACACCGAGCGTGGTTTGTGTTCCGAGTTATACCGCCGCACCTTCTCCCATTGTACCCAGCGTTGCGAGTGAGAGCCACCTTATTAATGTTGTCTACGGATTAAACATGTTCTAATACTCTAATCAAACACAAATCGATGCTTATTAATTATATCTTTTAATTAAAATACTAAATGATGAATAATCTATTTTGTTATTTTAACTACCAATAATAATATTTTTGCAATGGACGAGTTGACAACAGTAGTACATCCAATTCAAATCGAGATTATTGACGCACGCGGCAGCATGCGTGGAACTATGCGCGTTGTTTCATTCAAACCAGCACGTGATCTTAAAACGTCTCGCTTATCTGAACTCTTTTTAAGCAGTAAAAAAGAAACCGCCATGCTCCAATTAAGTTGGCGATTGCCTAATTTGAGAGATCAGCATGAAGAAATGGCGTTCCCTTTTGACGGAGTATCATGAGACGTCGTTTCAACTGTTCTGACGATCAGCCTGACTTTGTCGTGTTCGGATTAAACATCGGTCAGTATAATAAGCAGCGCTTGCTGAGAATAAATAAACGCATCAACCTGCCATTGAAAACGTGCATCATTTATCGTCTGCTACGGAGGAGAGACTCGGGACACTGGAGCACTGCCAAAAATTTACATCAGATTCACTGCTTCGGCCATCAGATTCACTGCTTCGGCTGTTATTGATGGGAATGATTAGGTTTGACCCATTTATTTATTAGACATATCTACAGACATATTTTATTGGGCCAAACGGATCGATCTAAAAATCTAAATGAGCCAAACGGGTCGAACCCTAAAATCTTAAGAAGCACCGGATCGATTCGAGGTTCTCTCTCCTTCTCCAATTCTCCTTGGTGGCGAGCCGACGGCCGGGCGACGCTGCTCCGGGTCTCCGGTCTTGGTGGCTCGCGAGGATAGCGACGGGCGCTCCGGCGGCGGTATCTTCCTGTCGGCGGCCTGGGAACACACGGCGACGGGGACCGGGCATGCTAACGTTGCTGAGTTTAGCGTCGTCCCCGCGGGGTCCTTCTCCGCCTCAGCGCCGACCTCCGGGTCCTTCCCCACGGAGTCCAGCACGACCTCGGCGTCGGCCACCGGGTTCGTCCTTGCCTGCCTCAAGTGCTTCGCCTCCAGGTAAATATATCTCTTGTTATGGGTTGCGTCACGTAGGCTCTTGAGAACCAAGAAAGTGAGCAATTCTTGAGATGCTCTGAATTGTTCTTGTTAAATCCAATCCTGGGCAATTCATGTGGTTAATGTGGGTAGTTACTGTTGAATACTTGAATGTTGATTTTATGCCTCTGTGATGACTGAGCAAATGCTACAAATGTGAGGAGATGCCAGTTCGGTGTATAGTGTTAGGAAGAGCTGCATATTTTGCCGAGCATATTTTGCATATTTTGCTGAAGAAGCACTCTATATCTAGTGCCTAGTTCCCACAAGATAAGTAGTTCATGAATATTAAAAAGAAATGCTAAAATGAACTCTCAAGGAGTTAAGGATGGTTAGGATGGTAGGAATATAGTGTTAGGGAGAGATATTTTTTGGATGATATGCATTTGTTGGTTGAGTAATTTCTCTTCTCAGCCTATGAGACTGAAAATTGTAGTCCTGCTGCTGTGGTGTCGTGTTTGTATTTTATGAACTTTACAAATGTCTTTTCACTAAACATGATTTATCCTACAATTGAGAAGCAAAGAGATTTGACAAAATGTGGAAGTAAAGAAAAATTTGGAACATTTTGTAGCTTACAAATGTTGGTACCATAGCCTTCTTCATTTTTAGTTAATCATGTAAACATTTTTGTCATATATCACACTGTGCCAGATTGTCAAAATCTCTACTGGAATTCTTTCACTTATCACTGCATTCACGATGAGAGCTTGGATTTTTATGGTGCAAACAAGTTTTTAGGTAAAATCCATGCTATTCTTTGTGCATTTTTGTTTGGAATGTAGTGAGTATTCTCTATTTTTTCCCTGTGAAGTCTCTAGTTTTTTTTCTTGAATTCGTACTCCAGCAGATAGTCTCTGCGCTTCTTTTGACATTTGAACCAATGGAAAAACATTCCTGTAGTAGGAACATGCTGTAGTTTGCTTCACCAGTGCTAAGCTATAAAAACATTTCAGGACTGCAGCTATTGTGATAGGTATTTTCAGGTATGCAGCTATTGTGATATTGCAAAATTGATAGATATTTAGTAGTAATAGTAGATCAAATTGATATCGCATGCTTTCTGCCATTCCTTCTTAATTTGGGGAGCAAATTAGTCTTAGGGCCTGTTTAATAGGGCTCCGATTTTATGATTCTTTTGATTTTAGATTCGATTCTTCCGAATCGATTCTGAGAGAATTAGAATCGATATAATAAAATAATAATCAGAACAATATTTTAGGTGATTTTCAGGTGATTCCTGAGAGAAATTGTTTTCAGGTGATTCTGGGAAGAAACTGATTTTGAGATGATTATCACTCTCTATGTAAAACTGCTGAATCACTTGAAGTCATTTTTCTCAGAATCAGTTACAAAATAATCCGTTTGACAGGAATTCTACTGATTCTGTAAGAATCAGGGAGGAGAATCTCTATCAAACGAGGTCTTAAATTAATTGTAAAATAAAGTTGTAACATTAGCTATCTAAGATCATATATATGAATACATCGATCACAGGCTAGTTGTTGCCCTCTGCTGACCCGAAATAATTATATGTATATGTAAGCAGTTTAGACGACTATATATATGTAAGTGTATGTTTGCATTAAGAGGCATGAGAACTAACTGTATGCATGAGAACTAAAAACAACCTAGAGCATAAGAGTTTCTTGGTTCCTTATTTTCTTGTTTCTTGTAGTTTAAAGCGAGCAGCTCGTCCTCGACTCCTTGTCGACCCGCAAGAAGATGGACAATCCACAAGAAGAGATGTTACTGATGGAGAGGGATTTGGTATTTTTGGAAGTGGCAGTGCCAGCGGTGAGGCTCGCGGCCACAGGGTCTCCATCGACACCGAAAAACCTTGCCAATGAAACTGAAGGCGAGGAACTACACAATGAGGTTGACGATGAGGTTGATGATGAGGATGAAGAAGATGTCAATGTAATTAATGCAGGTTCCTTGCTTGGTGAAGGCAAAAGAAAGTTTAGGTCAAAGACATGACGGGAGTATGTGTCAATTTATGAAGATGGACCAAAACCTAAATACTAGTAACAAATTGTAGTACTTAGAGTTTTTTGCTCTCAGGAATCATTTCATGCAGAAAGACTCCTATGTTGACGTTGGAACACAACAAATGTTCACTGTGCATACACATGATCCATTGCTGTTCATTTTCAGGTCAATGACAAAAAAATATTTGGGTTAGGTGCTTTTGCACGAATAACACCTTCATGCCCTATAATAGTTGATTTGGTTACTATCCACAATCTGTCTGATGCACTCACATGTTCATTTGGTGGTCGGCTGCACTTTTTTGTGTTTTACAAGTATATTAAAAGTTTAGATAAGTAAGGAATACAACTTATTAGTTTATCGAGCTTTTGAAATTCATTTTCTCTTCTGTTTGTTAATGTTTTATGAATCTATGAATAATTATATTGTAATCACTATGGTTGAAATAGTGATGGTGTTGAGTTGAACTAACCAAGTTCTAACTCCTTGCAAATGGAATTTCACATCAGTATATGTTCTGTTATTACAATGGATCTTGTTTGAGGACATCCCTGGTCATAGATGTTCTGTTATTACAATGGATCTTGTTTTGGAAATATACCTGGTCACAGTAGTAATTGTTTCATTTAGATAAGCATTATTGTTATTTTATGTATATGGTATTCAGATTTGTCAAAATTTTCATCTTTGTCCCTAGGTTCAATAGAATAACCCTTGCTCCATTGAATAACTAAAGTAAATAAGATTGTCTCTATTTAAATCATAGATCAATATGAATATAGGGAATGGTTTAGGTTCGATCAGAACCTAAACATTCCTATCCTGACTTATCGTGGTACAACAATCGTACGGGACTGTTTTCTTTGAGATGAACAAATTGTACCGGCCTGTTTATCTCGCCCGCCGTTGGTGTGGCGGCCGAACGTGTACGCGGCAGAATGGATCACACGCTGGGTGCTTCGCCTCGCACGTGAAAATATTGGGGTTTTGCAGTTTTGCACGCTATCATGTGGCCTGTCGCCTGGCCTGCGTGGCTGCGGCCGTCCGTACATGCGTCGTCAGCTGCAGTAATTTGGGCGGACAAAAGTTTTCGTCAGGGCACTGCCAGTTGATGCCGCGCCTGCAGGATCATCATCAACTGCCCCGCGTCGCGTTGCGGCTGCGCGCGTTTCAGGTGTTGCGTAGATGCAGGAACTCAGAGGCGCGAGCAGCCAGCCATCAAAGGCCAAATACGGTGGTAGAAGCAGCAAGGGATCCGGATCCACTGTACTCGTTACTGTGCGTGAAACTTTTAAGCAGTAGCAGTACTGCTTATCGTTGAATCCCGAATTGAACAGTCCGAATTAATTAACGCACAGTCATTGCAATGTAATGGCAAAAATACCGTAGCTCAAAATACTATTGTTACAGTATTACGATACTCCCTTCGAAGATAATAATTATCATTTTAAATAAGGTTAGTGTCAAATTATTAAAACTTTAACTAGAAAAAACATCTAAAATATTTAAAATATTTATCTTAGATTTACAGTGATCATATGTATAAATGGGTCTTAAAAATACTTCAATTAAATCATATATTTATTGATATTTCTACATACTTCCTTCATCGTTACATATAAGAGATGTTGGATGGATGTGACATATACTGTTCGATTCGTAATACTTAGGATACGTCACTTTCATCCAAAATTCTTTATATTTTAAAACGGATGAAACATATTATCATAAAAATATTGATCAAAATTGTTATTTAAATATCGTGCCTTTGTCCAAAACAAGTATTATCAGCTCGAAGAAAATACTCATGAATCTAACATCGAATTCTTTTTACGTTTCATCAAGTTTTTTAAAAATATCAACATTTCAACACCCAATTAGTTTAATTAAATATAACATTAAATATATTTTGATAATATGTTTGTTTTGTGTTGAAAATATTGCTATATTTTTTATAAATTTAATCAAACTTAAAAAATTTAATTAAAAAGTCATGTTAGACTATAGTTGCAGGTATGACTGTATCCGATCTAAATTAATTGTAATGTGACGGACCCAAATTGAACAGTCCAAACTAGCGCAAAACATTGTTCATTGCAATATTATAGCTAAACAACATTAATGCAAAATGCTATTCATAGTACTGCCATAGTCATCAATATGGACCACTGATCAACAAAATGAAAATGAAAGACCAAAATTGCATGCAATCCTTACTTCCTTAGGCCTTTTAAAATATGCTCTGTTCAAAAGATGTTTATGTTTTTTCAAACTGCTAAACGACAATGTTTTTTAAAAATATTATATAAAAGTTTCATAAAAATTTAAATAAACATATTTTTAAATTTATAATAAATACTTAATTAATCATATTAGTATTTCTCATTTCCCATGTGGTTAAAAAGCTAGGCCTAAATTTCAAACGGATTTGTTGAGAAAAAACCTTCCCCATCACTATTCCCTAGACAATTGTTCTACGCTATTTTTAAAAATTTATAACATATAGTACTTAATATATCTCTAATTGTCGTAATATGTCCAGTCATCCAAAAAATACATGACCTTACAAATCATGAAATACCTAATTATCAAAGTGACAAAAAAACTCCTAAATCTATCTATCTATCTATCTATCTATCTATCTATCTATCTTGTATTATCTATTATCTATTAAAAGTTAACTTTCTACAAATGCTCCTAAGCCATCACGTGCACTCTTACAAACACTCTTAGGTTGTCACGCTACACTGTCTAATTTCACCGTTGATTTTTCACTTAAATTAGTGAACCCGTTATTTTACATCATCAGATTAAATCTATTATTAAAAATAATAACTTTCCTCTTGTACATACGATACAAATGCTCCTACTTTTCGACATACATACGTACGTAATTTGTGCCGTTAATTTGGGTGTGAATGAATCAAGTTGCATATATAATGCACTGTAACTAAATCAAGCATATTACTCAACATTTCTTCTTGCGAAGAAAAAAATGAGTTCACTTGTACATGCTTTTTTCTAAAAAAGTGCACTGGTAAATGTTTGTGCTGAATTATAGAGTTTTCATTTCAAATTTTCATAAAAAGAGGTGACGAAAATATTGATCGATATATCTACGGATAAATTAGTAACCAAACAACGGTACTAAGGGCTATCCAGGGAAACTCTAAACTTTACGCTTAGTTTAACAATTAGCCATGCCAAATTAAATGAACGAAAATTTCAACAATCTATCTTATACTAAAATTTTATTAAACTTTCTATAAACATTCTTAAAATTTCATTAAACTATCTATAAGCATTCTTAAGCCTTTACGTAACACTTATACAAACGCTAATCGCCGTATGGTACTGTCTAATCTCATCATCAGTTTTACTTCAATTGGTGACCCGTGATATTTTAGATCATTACATTAGATGTATTATTAAAAAATAATAGTTGGCTGGCAAAATAAAAAAACATAAGTACTTCATACGTACGATTAAAAAAACAATAAAGCTTACCTACGCACGGACTTCCGATAAAAAGGATAAAGCCAAGAAAATATGTGTACGTAGTACCATTGGAAAAATCGATGTCTTTAAAATAGGATTTTTTTATATTTAGAGATAAAATATTGTCAATTTTTATGATGACTAATATAATTTTGCTAGATAAAAAGAGATTGTGACACATGTTTGTACTGGTTTAGGCACTCGACAGAGATAATACTCTATTATAATTGTATGTAGATTGGATCTGTGTAGGTACACAACACAGGTTAAAATAGCATGTTATGCTTATGGGAATAATGTTGTTCACTCCTTAGGGTTTCCCTCATCGCCCCTTATATAGGTAATAGGGCGGCCAAGGTAAGGTAGCCTTTGTAATCTAGACATCTACCATCTATTTACATATGATAGGATTAGTTGTCTTATCTCTAATCCCTTTCTTTTTAAATAGAACTAAGCCCCATGGGCCTAGGGCACTTAGCCCACTCTATGCCACACGACCCAAAAGCCATGTCGTGGGTACCTAGGTATCACGTACCCCACAATAGCCTCCTAGGACTAAGCTTGACGAAGACTTGGAAGTCGGCGAAGTATTTTGGAAAGGACGAGACGAGTTGAGTACTCATCCCTGATATTGTCGAGTAGTTACCTGTTCCAGCCGAATAATCATCCGAGTGATCAGCCGACTGACTAGCCAAGTAGTTATCTCTGGATGCAGTGGATGGGTGAATGATGAAGCCGGGTCGATGTAGTCGAGTTCGTGCAAGCCACATAAGGGCGAAGCCCCCGGGCGTGTGGAGTAGGTGACATGGCCAAGTAGGCGTATTTGGATCCGCGTGAGCCGTGAAAGGCGAAGCCGTTAGGCATGCGGTGTAGAAGTCCTAGGCAACTGGCCTGGAGACGTAGCCCCCAGTCGGCTGCTGAGGGACCAGCTATCACAGGGACGAGGTCGGCCGACACTGGCGTAGGAAGCCGACCTAAAGATGCAGCCTCTAGTCAGTAGTGACGGAGACGAGTAAGGCAACACTCGAGAGTGTGCTTCACACAACAAAGTGGTGTATGAGTAAACCAGCCTGGGGGCGTGCCTCACCCAGTGGAGTAGTGTCCAAGTAAGATAGCCCTTGGGGGCATATCTCACTCAGTAGCATGGTCCAATCCTCAAGCGTAGGAGATAGGTGCATGGTCCCGAGTTCCCGTTATGCATACCTAGATCGGGGCCCCTACATTATAAAACATATAAAAAGAGTAGTATATTGTATATAAAATATTCACTCAAGAAGAACACAAGTATGTTTAAAAACATGTGGACATTCATTCCTCCTCTTATCATAATTAATTTACCTGAGTAGTTGACTCCTTACGTTTAAGTGCTCTGTCTCGGGCGTACGGTGTGAGGCATTGCCGAGTCCGTGTGAGCCGCGAGGGGGTAGCCCCTGGGTATTGTCGACCCCCGTTTTTGAGGCGGGAATCTTTCGTGTTCATAGTACCATTTCCCTGGATCGAGTAGTTGGTATCCACGAATACAGTACTGGATAATCAAGTGCACATGCACGAATAGTTTTACATTACCATTATTACATCAATAGGCCCGAAGGCAATGTTCAACCCACAGGACCTTATGGTCCGAATACAACATAAAAACAGAATTTAGATAAGGCAGCGGAAAGAGGCAGCGGCTTGTCAATTGCCACATGCAACGACCGGAGCTAAGGTCTAGTATGCGCCGTCAGTTCCTTCGCCCTCCTGGTAATACGCGAAGGGGTCTTCTGGCTCTTCATTTCCATCAGCTGGAGGTTTGTGCGTATAGCAAGGGTGAGTACCAACCGTACTCAGCAAGCCAACACAGAATTGATGCATATGATAGGGTTATTCAAAGAACATGGCTAGGGTTATTTTTGCGTAAAGCCAGTTTTCACAATTCTTTTCACAAACCCAACGACTAGCCAATCAAACTTTAATTTTCACAGTTCATTAATCCGGTGACGGTTCTGGCTACCATCCCTCGTGATTCCAAGGATGGCTTCCCGCCTCCGGTTCGTCATGATTTTCTGGGGAATCTACCCCTTCTCGCTTATCGAGAAGTTGACCCACCAACGAATGAAATCATCATGCATACCCATCCCAGCAGTTTTAAGTTAAAAATCTAGCCAAGCGAAAGTCTTGTCACGATGCTCAATATCCGCGAGCACGGCTATTCGAATAGATTGATTCACTCACACCTGCAGGTGGATGTACACTTTACCCGTACTCCGCGACAGCCCAACAAATGAGCCTACGCCTCAACACATGAGACGGTCACGGCAAAGCCTTTTGATAACCTTGCTTTGGCGTCCGCTCCATGAACTTAAGCCCTCATGCACTCTAGCCGTCCTTTTCTAGCGGTGAGAGGAGTTCAGCGCACCGGGGTAAGGGAAAACTTTCCAAATCTTTAAGTTTAATTAACATCGGTTTAATTCCACCACTCATAACAAAGGCCGCAGCCTCATTCTCATCCCATAACCACATCATAGAGAACCATCTATGCAAGGATACCGCCTCCGCTCGGCTATCTAGTCGGCTAGGTCTATACCCATTCGAGAAGTACGGTTGTGCTGGCTCGTTTCCGGCTATCTCATGGCTCGGTCCTTAATTGACCAGGGTCGGCACTTGCCTTTTCCGGAATCCACCCGAATCATCCAGCCGCCCCAGTCTAAAACATTTGCATGGTACTTTCAATTTTCATCAAAACTTAGTTCATCATTCTCATGGCCATGTGGCGCTCATGTCTCCACATGCCGTATCTCAACTACCTCCCCTAAGGTAGTTGCCCGTGCACAAAGCTTTTTCATAAAGTCATGAGTATGCATAAATCTAAGTGTAGCATGGCTAAGCGGTTTACAAGTTATTCTTCGGTTGTTTGTATCACATCGCGGGTTACAAGGAGTAATTCTAAAGGTAATCAATAGCAAGGTATGGCATAACAAGTATAGGTAACTCTGTAAAGCATGCATATTTAGAGTTTAAAATAACATCATTTCGCATTTGGGATTGATATGTTCAAAGGGTGTGAAGACTTGCCTTGCTCGCACACTTGAGGGGTGGGATCTTCAGCGGGGTCGATGTCGGTTTCTTCAGACGCTACCCGTACGTGCGAAAGATCAATTGAATTCCGTTAGAATTCAATAAAATACCGAGAGATCGAAAAGAACCATAAAAGCCATGAAAACAACTCCAAAAGTTTTGCCGAAAATTCTACTCGAGTTAGAACAAGGGTTGCGAGGAAAATCCGGGTTTTGGAATTGAGTTGATGACCTAGGGTTTTCGCAAAGTCGGCGATCGCAATAAATTGGGAAATTACGTTTGAAAATATCAGCGAAGAAAATTCGTGCTCGAAATTTGAGGGTTCGAGCACAAAAGCGAAACCTATTTCAATGGCGGAAAAGAATTGAGCGGAATCCGGACTTAAAAACGATGCGAAATGAAATTCCGGAAAACGTCCGATTTTTCAAACTTTGCACTGAGAAAATATGCGAGAAAATAATTTATTTTTGCCCAAAATTTTACTCAAGTCATCCCAAAATATTTTCCAAATTTTCCAAAAATTTTCCCAAATTTTTCCCTATTTTTCTTTCCTTTTTCTTCTTTTCTTTTTTTTCTTTTCTTTTCTCGCGTACTATTCATCGGCTCCAAAGGTGTTCGACCGAACACCTCTACCACGCTCCTCTGCATTACGGCGGCGGCGCGCAAGCACAAAAGGAGGAGGTGGCGGCTCGGCTTACCGGTGATGGCGACGGCAAGGAAGGGCGGCGGAGCTCGGCGCACGGCGGCGAGGCGCTAGGCGGTTCGGAAGAGGGAAAAGGGCGGCGGCTTGCGGTGGCGTTCGGGAGAGCAACGAGGAGGCGGCGGCGGTGCGGGAAAGGGCGGGGTTGCGCTCTCTTATAGGCATGGTGAGGGCGAGGGAATGGAGGAGGAGGGACCGGCGCAGCTTGGGTGCCACGCGGCGGCGCGCGGTTTGGGCGGCTCGGTCGCGCGCGGTGTGGCGGAAGGGCGCGGCGCAAACGCGGGCCACGTACGGCGTCGTGCGCGCGCGCGAGCGCGGCGGGGCGCGCGAGTCGGCGACGCAGCGATGACAGCCGCGAGCGCGGTCGCGGGCGGGCAACACGGCGACGGCGGCGGGCGCGGGCGCGGGGCGTGACGACGGGCGTGCGCGTGGCGGCAACGGCGCTTAGCGCGGGGCGGGCGGGCGCAGCGGCGGGTTGTCCGGGCGGGCGCGCGGCGCGTGCGCGCGCACGCGACGCGTGGCGCACGCGCGGTGCGGCGCGGTAGCGGCGGCGGCGGCGCGGCGCGAGGCGGGGCGGACGGCGTCGAACAAGTGGTGACCGATGAACAGTGCGACTTTTTAATTTCCCGATTTTCCATTTTCTTTTCCCATTTTCTATTTTCTTTCCTTCTAGAAATTCCATAATAAACCCTAATATTCCAAAAATAATAATTTTTTTAACTTTATATTTTTAAACTTTTTCTTGACTTTTATTTTTCCATAATTACTTTTCATATTTATTTAAATTCTTTTTTCCTAATTTTCATAATTCACCCATTAAATTAAAAAAAAATTTTCTCAAGTTTCGAGTACGCCTCCCGAGAATTTTATTGTTCATTTTGTGTCTTAATTTATCCAAAAATTTTATTTTATATAGCCGAAATGCGCTTTCGCAAATCCGCACTTTCCTCGAATCCCTTTTAAAACCCCGATGCGGCTTTCGCACTTCCGTTTCGACAACTCCGAAAACTCCAATTACACCGAGAAGGGAATTAATCACGTCCAAATTTATGCAACGAGCCGGCAAATAAGGAGCAACAAACCCGAGAAGAAGCAATAAGCCAAGGTTTTTGAAAGTTCTGATTTTTTTACGTTCCGATTTCGGTTCTCCGATTTTCAGGATGTTACAGGTATGCGGTGAAGGAGACATGGCCGATTAGGGCATACTCGAGTCTGTGCGAGCTGCTAGGGGGTAGCCCCGAGCATACGGTGAAGGCGGCGTGGCTGGTTAGGACATAGCCGTGTCCGCGTGAGCCGCGAGGAGGCTATCTCCCAGGCATGCGATGAAGGTGGCGTGGCCTCGATCGTGTGAGTCGTTACAAATAAATAGGGCTTCACGGATCAAAGTTTGTGCTACTGAGATACTTTTGCAACCGTTAAGAGGAGGAAATGAACGTGTACATGAACATCTAATAGATGTAGCCCCTGACTTTCTACTTAGTTGGGTGCCGAACTAAACAGTAAGTCAGAAGCAAAATAAATTAATCAAATGAAAATACCATATGAAGAGTGACTTAGCTTGCTTAGTATTCCAAGAGCTGAGAACAACCGGGGAGGTGGTGAAGCCCCTCAACTGCCACGGAGCCATCGTGGAGGCGCTGCACCCAGTCAACAGAGTCGTGACGTAGCCTTACGAAGTTAGCCACGTGGGAGATGAAGGCCCTGAGCGTGTCCGACTGAGGCGTGGTCAGGCCGCTTTAGCCACACAAAGGCCGGAGCCCCTGGGCGTGCAGAGTAGGCGACGTAGCCGGGTAGGGGCGTAGTTAAGAGTGTGTGAGCTGTACAAAGACAAAGTCCCCGGACATACGATGAAGGCGACGTAGCCAGCTCTGCGTGAGCCATGCAATGGCGAAGCCCCCGGGCATGCGGTCAAGGCAGCGTAGCTGGGTCCACATGAGCCATGCGAGGACAAAGCCTCCGGGCATACGGTCAAGATGGTAGAGCCGAAGCGGGCCCGCGAAGGAGAGAGAGAGGCGCAGGCGAGCGAGGAGGATGGGCCGTTAGCTCGGGCCGGCAGCCCAAGGCCGTTACATGCGAGAAAAAGGACGGGTGGAGAGAGAAAAGGAATTTCCTGAAATTTATTTAATTCTAATTTTGATTTTAATTTGTTAAAAATTATTTCTATTGCTCTAAAAATTTCACTAAAAATCCTGTTAATATATTTTGACATGTAAAATTTAAGAAAAATTCTACCATGTCATTTCCAATTAGAAATTACATTTTAAAATTATTCCTTTGCTCTAGGTTAATTTTCTAATTATTTATTTTATGATTTTTCTTTTTATGATTTTTTAAAAGGGAAAACACCTCGGGTGTGACAAACCTACCCTCCTTAATCGGAATCTTGACCCCGAGTTTCGGAGGTACTGGCGAAGAGGTAGAGATGAGCAGCCTTTAGCTCATCTTCCCTTTCCCAGGTGACATCTTCCTCTTAGTGATGAGTTCACCGAACCTGGAATCTTACAACCTTATTCTCGTGTTCTCTCGCTCGTTTGTTTCGATGATACGAGCTGGTGTCTCCACATAGGCCATTGCCCGCTCCGGTCGCCCATCCTGCTCCGTCGGATGGAGAAAGAGAAGAGGGAGAGACAAGAGAGAGAGAGGGGGATAGAAAGAAGAGGATAGTGAGGATGACGTGTGGGTCCACATCGATCTATCATTTTTTATTATTTATGTGTGCAAATGATATATAGATCTCACGGGCCACATAAGCCTCACCTCAACTAAAACAGGACACAATACTACCGAGAATCTATCCATCGTACCTGTTTTTATGATCAATGAACAAAAAATTAGATAGGACGACGAATTGAGAGACCCGAGGTGAACTTATTCCTCCAACACACGCCGTGGCGGGGAGGGCCCCCCGGGCTTGCTTAGCGACACGGCAACTACTAACCGTGCGGGCCCACCTCGCAATGTCCCAACGCACTCACTCGCCCAATGCGACCGCGAAGCAGCCTCCGCTAATCCACCTATTTTTATCCTCTCCCACCCCAAAATCCCCAAATCCCGACCCGATCAAAATCGAAGCTTCCGCCGAGTTCCCCGTCGCCGACTCGCCTGGATCGGCCCGCCATCGAGTTCGCCCTGGCCGTCCGCTCGATTGGAGGCCAGGGAGCTGCCGCCGGTGGTGGACCGCGGCGCCGGAGTGGTTCGATTTTGGCGGCGGATTTCGCGGGGTAGAGGAGATCGAAGAGAACAGCCATGAGCGAGGTGTTCGAGGGCTACGAGCGGCAGTACTGCGAGGTATCCGCCTCCCTATCCCGCAAGTGCACCACCGCCTCCGCCCTCGATGGAGGTAACCGACCGATCCCCTCTAGTCTAATCCCGACATGCCATCGAGATCTTATGCGGAGGAATTTCCCCCTTTTCTCGGTATTGGGTACGACTAATTCGTTATCCGATTTCTGCAGAGAAAAAGAAGCAGAAGCTGTCCGAGATTCAGTCCGGCGTGGAGGAAGCTGAGTCGCTGGTAAATATCAAATCCATTTTTTTGGGATCCCTTACCTGCATCGTTATGAGTACCATTGTAGCATTGACTTCCATTCTGCGGTAGGGTAGCAGTTAAAATCAGGCTGGTGATTTTGATATGCGGATGCATCCTTTATTACTCTCTCCGTTTCATCATATTATAAGTCGTTTTGATTTTTTTAGTCAAACTTTGCTAAGTTTGATTAAGTTTATAGAAAATTTAGCAACATCTAAAACACCAAATTAATTTTATTAAATCTAACATTAAATATATTTTGATAATATGTTTATTTTGGGTTGAAAATGTTACTGTATTTTTATAAACTTGGTCAAACTTAAAAAAAGTTTGATTAGGAAAAAAGTCAAAATGACTTAAATATGAAATGGAGGGAGTAGATACCTGTTTTTTATAACGGTGTAAATGTATGCTTCATCTGGGAGACAAGTGCAGTATTTAACGTTTTATTTGTATGGGTTTGTGCATACAGATTCGGAAGATGGACCTGGAGGCGAGGAGCCTACAACCGAGCGTGAAGACTGGTTTGCTTGCGAAGCTGAGGGAGTACAAATCTGACCTCAATAATCTCAAGAGTGAGCTTAAGAGGATCTCAGCACCCAATGCAAGGCAGGCTACACGGGAGGAGCTCCTTGAGTCAGGCTTGGCTGACACTCTCGCGGTGAGCTCCATGATTTGTATTAGTTGCTCAATTTGACCATATTGTAGATTTTAATCCTTGGCAGCGTCTGGTTTTGTTTGTCCATTGTGTTGCTGTAGTTTGTAGTTTTAATCTATATCATAACAGGGTGTTTTACGTATATGTCACGGGCACAAACGACTGACAGGTAGCATTCATGAGCTCATTGTCACTGATAATTAGCCGTACTTATATGTGTTAATTGTGATGCTTGTTATTGGATGGTTTAATTGAGGCTGAATTAATGGTCGGGTATCGCATGGTTTTCTTTTTTTCCAAATTTGTACCATTTATGTATATATCACCGACAGTTTAATGGTTCTTATGTTCTGTATTGGTACCTGTGATTAATAGTGTTATGCTGAACTTCAGTTAGGCAATTAGGTATTTCAATATTTTAATATTTGTGCAATCTGGATTTTAGTTTTGTCATTGGATTTAAAACCTTTAAATCAATGGAGCTTCATTTTGTAACATGTATGTTCTTGCCACTCTTAAGATTTTTCCTATATGTGTTTTTGTGTCTGTTACATGTCAACATTGTAATTTAGTAGGAGTGTATATCATCAGTTTATTTTCAGATTTGGACCCTTAACTGTCACCATTATCGACTGTATTACAGATTTCACACAATCTCAATGAGTTCTCTGTAACTATTTTGTTTCGAAATTTCCTACATAATTTTCTCATTCATTTGTTAATATGGACACAATTGACAGATGTGTATTATACAAGATATTTCCATTCTGATCTTCATGGTACAGCTCTGTAGCCGCATGAGTAGTGAGAGTTGTTTCTTGTCAAATTTGTGTGGTCCAATTTGGCCCTTGATGAATATCTGTTGTTCCGATTAAAAAAATGCTGATCTGTCAGGAGAATAGGAAATCAGAGTTAACAACACCCCGGAAACTGTATTTTCTACTTTCAGTAATCTGCTTAATGTTTTTGCAAAATGAATACATTATCCAGCCTATGTATTCCTGGATGTTGAAAACCTTTTGGTAATGCTACCTTTGCGTTCTGAGTCCATCATATATTTTCTGCTGATATAAGATCTTATATCATAATGCTTCAGCAATTACATTGATTCTGATTTCTTAAACATCTCTCAAAGTTCATGCCATTTTTACTTTTGTTGGTTTTCATGTCGTAACTGGGATTATTATGTAAATCAGGCGTCTACTGATCAGAGAGGAAGATTGATGATGACAACAGAAAGACTGAATCAGTCCAATGACAAGATTAAAGAGAGCCGAAGAACCATATTGGAGACAGAAGAACTTGGTGTGTCAATTCTTCAGGACCTTCATCAACAACGGCAGTCACTGCTGCACGCTCATACTACTGTACGTACTCTGTCATAACCTTTTTACACATTTATTGGATTTGCCTTCCTGTTAATGTCATATTCATTCGTCAATTGTGCATATCTTATGTTTATTATTTAAATCATCCTGTGTTGTCTTTACAGGTAGATCACCTGGAATTCTAGCATAACATAGGGATATGGCATAGGAATACTACTATTTAGGTTCTAGATTTGTTGCTTTGCTCTATCTTGGAGCATTGGCTTTACTTTAGCAAGTTAAGGTTGCCTTTTGCTTCATGCGGGATGTGATTTTAATATTTTATCAGGTGCAACAGTTCTGAAAGTAATAGTGTACGATTGTCCAGAGTTGAAGTTTTGTTTTCCAAGGACTAAGATATTCTTCTCTACATTCCTACTTAATTTTGCCAGTACATGATTTTCATTTGGTTAGAGTGTGGTGTTTCGTAATGCTTCTGTGATCAAGTGTTGATTAGATTGTACTCCTACTGAAATATAGAGTTCTCATTTAGACCTTCAGTCCGTTCTATGAGGGTGAACTTATATTTCATCTTTTCCAGAAAGTATGGGATTCGTTCTTCTATTGTATTTTTATCTGCAAATGTCTGTGTTTCGTAGCTGTAGGTCTACAGGGCATTCCACTCGTATTTTTAGGTCTGCTTAGTTTCTCTCTCTCTCTCTTGAGAGAGAGGGGGATCCATTTATCTGTCTTTTAAACTTGACCCGATTAATTCCTAAGGCCTTGTTTGGATCCATTTATCTGGCTTTTAAACTTGACCCGATTAATTCCTAAGGCCTTGTTTGGTTTGAAGGGAATTGAGGGAGAATAATTCCACACCACAATAGGTCTGGAATAAATCGCCCTCCAATCCCTCCCTCTTGGGGATTAACCGAACAAAGCCTAAAGGAACCTAGCAACCACCACATCAAAAACCACTTACAAGTTAAAACAAAATATAAATACTTCATTGTTTATACTCTTGAATGCAAAGAGCAAATAGTAGATGATGCATATGCATGCAAAGCCATGGTCAACGTTTCATTGTTGAAGTGAATACTGGAAAGTTCCTGTATAAAAAATGTGCTATCCAAAATATTTGCAGCAAGATTCACATCATTAACAGTAATACATTTAGCTGCAAGCTAATGGCAACAGTAATCATGCAATGAAAGGTATACTTATCTCATATATGTTAATGGCGTCCTCTTTCTCACAGTTGCATGGGGTTGATGATAATGTTGGCAAGAGTAAAAAGATCCTGGCGGCAATGTCAAAGAGGATGGACAGGAACAAGTGGATCATTGGGGGGATCATTGCAGCTCTTGTTCTGGCCATCCTTCTCATACTGTACTTTAAGCTCACTCATTGAGCCTACTTTCTGGTAGGGTCTTCGAAGCAATTTCCGCTCAGTAAATGTGTGATAAAATAGTTGTCTGAATGTTGTACATTGGGCAACACATGTCTCTGCAAGCACACACTTGTTTCCCCAAACTTATGCTATTTGTGTGGCTAATCGCTCATGTCATGTAATGTATAGTGAACGTGCACTCCAGTATGTGAAATGTCTAAAAAGGGCTTAAAATGAAAGGTGACTCATATTGAGTTCTCTTTATCCAAGTACTGCGTTCTGTTACACTTGAGGTCTTGCATCCTACTGTATTCTGGTAGACTATAGGGAATGTGTAATTGTGTATCCCTGTACCTGAACTGTTGTCACTGTCGACCATCCTGTCATTGTGATTTGCCAGCTAGGCCAATTTGTTGGTCGCACTAGATGCTTTCTGAATTGTGCAGTGTGTGGGGCTCTTGTACCAGGGGTGTGCGTGCAGATCTTCATCCGCGCTTGCTGGGCTAGGTTGGCGAGCGGGGGTTGTACTGTACGCGATATGCCTGTATGTAATTGTTTGATTTGCCTTCCGTGTGGGCAATGGACGAGGTTGATGGCGATAATATCATGGTATGACTTATGCAACAATCCAATGGAAGAGTAGTCCCAAGTTTAAGGGCTCCCATGAAACACGGAATTGAAATAACGGAGAAATATGAAAAACACAGAATTTTAATTGGAGAAAAATATAAACGTAAAACAGAAAATATTGATCATAAAAAAATATCGATCGTTTAAGTAGATCGCATAAAAACATGGGAATCGGATAAAGGATAAAAGATGCACCGTATAAAAAACATAGAATCGAATAAGAGATAGACGCATAAAACTTTTCAAATGGTTGGAGGTATTGTTTATTTTCCCCCAAACTCTTATAAGATTGTCCGAAAATTACAGGGATTCAATTCTTGTTTTAAAGTCTAGGGATTTTTTTCTATAAGATTGAAATCCTCTTAATTTTTTATGTTTTTCTTATAAATCAAAATGGGTCTAAGGGAAGTGCGAATTTTTTCAATAGGATTAGAATCCTCCAAATCTTCTATTGTTTTCTACAAATTAAAGTTGTGCTAAGTGTCCGAAAATGTGTAGCCGGCTGATGACTGATGTACTGGCCGGATTCACATAAGAGGAAGACAAAAGCACAAATCTTCTGAAGGAAAGGCTTGCCCTGTTGATCAGTTCGGAACGCTGAAATAACTTAATGAGCAGGATGTGAAGCAATAGTTAGGCGACAGACACTGCAGCATCTGATCCATCCGGATAATCTCATCCAACGGCACACAAGAGCCCACAACATTGTACGCCGATGGTCTATTTTTTAATAATGAAAATGATTTACATGACATCTGCCAACAGATACACGGTTAATAAAATCCAAAAATAAATAAATAAAAATATTTGAAGTTATAGGACAAATAGAGATTTTACGGTGATTGGAAGAAATAAGGACCGTCCATCGCTCTAAATCTAACGATAAAACATTAGAAAGAACTTAGAAGAAAGATCCAGGAGGAACTAGAGGAACTGAAAAGAAGTGGGTAGTATAGTAAAATAACGTGTAAATCTGGTCGAATGAGGTGGTCAAAAGGTTTACTCAGAGACGTTGTTGCGTTTGCGGTCGTGCGGGCGGCGGCGGCGGCGGCGGCGGCGGAGTACGCGGCCATGCAGGTGGCAGAGTATGCGGCCGTGCGGGCGGCGACTTTTTCCCCATCCTGAAGTCGGCGGCGGCGGCGTTCGCGGCCGTGCGGGCGGCGGAGTCGGCGGGTGGTCCTCATCCCGGTGGTGGCGACGGCGGCGGCTGTGAAGAAACCGAGGTGCTTCATGGACGTCAGCATCGGCGGCGAGATTGAGGGGAGGATCGTGATAGAGCTCTACGCGTCGGTGGTGCCCCGGACGGCGGAGAACTTCCGCGTGCTCTGCACCGGGGAGAAGGACGCCGGCGCAGTCACTGGCAAGCCGCTGCACTACAAGGTGAGTACGAAACCGCCGATTTGGAGTCGTCGCCGAGATGCTAGTGGCGTCCCTGTGATTCGGTTCCTTTTGGGTAGACCCATCGGGAGATGCTTTCTCCGGTCGAAAGCGTGATGTTTGATATTGTTGTATGTTCTAGTATCATCATAAAATGGGCTGGGAGCTCGACTAGCCCCGCGTGCTTGTGGCGGCAAGGTTAAATTTTTTGGTGGGAAAAATTTACGGAGTGGCCATGCCGCCGCCGCCGACGCCCACGCGCGTCGACCACCGGCGGTGGAGGAGCAGCGGTGCTCCGGCGATCGCTGCCGTTGCCGCGGAGGATGATGGCGAGGAGCACCATCTCAATCCGTTCTTGGACGCTGCCCCTTCGTTGTCTTCGTCGAGAGTCCAGTTCAGGTGCTGGCTTTTTTTTTGTTTTCTCTTTGCTTGTTGATGCCTCGCGTTAGCTCATCGGATTCTGTGGCGGGGAAGCAGGAAGGTGGCGTCGCGTGCATTGTGTGGGTGGATGAGGCCGGTGCGGCGGAGGTGGTGGACAGCAAAGGGAAGCTCTGGCTAACCACTGGCGTCACCCGGGACGGCAAACTGTACTACAATGTCGAGTAGATTGGGTACACCACCTGTTCGACGAAATGCCTGCGCCTACTCGGATTCCTCACATTTGAGTGTTCCTGCCTCAGCCATAGGCATAACATTTTGCACCTGGTTCAGAATGCTACGCTAGCACGGCTGCAATTCTTGTATCCATTGGTTTTAGATTATAGATGATTCCCACGTCTTGGATTTTCGCTTCGTTCTCAATTTGAGGCTTGTCAGCTGACCAAACCGTGCAGGTTCTTGGCAGAAAGAGGGGCATTGGTTCTACTCGATGCTGGAATTCTGGATGCTATTGCTGCTTGTGCTGATGTTAAAATGGGGTGAGAGAAGAGGGTTGCCTGAAGGATGATAATGACTGCAGATGATTTTGGGAGGAATCATGTTGAGCAATGTTTTGGTAAAAACTAGTTAAATTTTATTCTTGTCAGGATTCCTACAGAGCAGTACGACTGCAAAGTTTTCTAGCATTTTGTAAATCATTTATGGAATATTTTCTTTTCATTGGTCGTCTCATACATATTATCAGATTTTGTTATTGTTATCAAATTATAACTGGAATTCTGCGTCTGAATCTGTTTGCTGGTACTTGCTTGATCAAAATATGTTTGCATGTTTGGATGCACAGATGCAGTACACTGTGACTTATTCAAATAAAGCTGGATGCCACTTCATTTCTTTCAGGAGCATCTTAATAGATTATGCAGGACACTGAATTACCATGCACTCACCATTTGTGTGACTGACACCAAGTGCAAGAAGAACTTCCAGGTTTGATGGATCAGCTTCTTGTGCATGCACCATTGGTGCAATTGCCTGAAAGCAAAAGTAGTAGAGCATCCCCTCTTTACTCTTGAAAGGCAGATCCTGATGTCCTGTTTAGATTATGTGGCCTTATTTTGGAAGATTCATTTACATGGAGAGGAATCCAAAGAACTGCTTGCATTTTTACCGAGTTACAAATTTATGCAGGAAAAAGGCATTTGAGAAAAGGGTACTTCTATTGAGTGGTATTCTATAGACAAGCACGCACACAAGTTTTTTAACTAATGAGTCTGTACATCCTACCGGGGTTAACAGATGGCGAATTGTTTGTAAATAGTAAAATGGTAGAAGCTGTACACCGGACAACACAACATAAGTTATTTTAGGTGAGATGTGCACAAAAGAAGATATCAGTGGACTCCATTCATTAGCAAAGTGGCATATCAATATATTCACACTATTAACATGTTATATGCAGTTCCGCAATCGTAGGGCACATTACTCAATTGGAACTCGCAATAAAATAAATCAGAGGACACTGAGGCTCGGCTGGTGAGTGCAGGCTTCATGGTGACCAAAGCATATTAATTTGCACCACCTCGTATAGCAATCCTGATAGCTTCCATAATTCTAGCAACAACATCCTCTGCAAGATTTTCATTCAGAGATTACAATACTTCACAAAACTCATTTTTGTATGGGAGGAAATTAAATTTAAACTTGCATATTTATGTAACAATATATATGGCTATCTAGATGGCATGTAACAAACGAGAGGATATCCCGTTCAGGGACGAAAACACTTCCCAGCAATAAGCAAAAACTATTCTCAATAACTGAAGGGACAAGAAGTTAAGGTGCCACAAGAATACATGAATCGTTTACAACACAATACAGATGCAGAGAACAGTCAGATAACAAATTTGGCTGAAGAGGTGAAGCAATAAGCAGAAACTATTCATCCAAGTGCCAACAACAAGAAGTAGAAGTGCCACAAGAATGCATGGTTGCATCCATGGATCAAGCAAGCATACATGCAGAGTGACGAGGAGGACGCATAAGGCTGGTGCCTCCCTGAAGGCGGGCGGCGCAGACCTGGAGTTAGCCACGGAGGCGCGGTGACGTCGATGGGAGGTGCGGCCGCGGCGTGGAGGGGAGATGCGGCCGACGGCGTGGAGAGGAGACGTGGCCGCGGCGTGGAGGGGAGACGTAGCCGGCGGCATAGAGAGTTGTGGGCGACTGGCGGCGTCCAGGAGAGTAGCGGCTGGCGGCGTCCAGGCGAGGAGGCCGGCTCGGAGGATGCGACGTGGAGGTGAGGGCTTGCCGAATCGAAGCTTGCGCGAGGAAGATGAGGAAGACGTCGATCGGTCTCATAAAAAAAGTTAATTACCTCAATACCCTTTAGCATATTATTTTAACTTAAATTTATTACATAATTTTTAACAGCCAGGATAAATCCATTGATGAAAGAACCGAGAGGAACCAAAAGGAACCGACAACCACTATAAAATACCTCATGGGACAAATACCATCTTTCTTTAATGATATTCAACTGAAATACCAAATATTAAACACGTGAACTCAATAACAATATAGGAACTACATCGTCTAAAATAGGACAAAATATCCTAGCTACTAATTAGTGTAGCTTCACTGTACAGATTGTATCCTAGCTACTAATTAGTGTAGCTTCACTGTACACATTGTATCCTGTTTCTTTTGTGAAAGTATTAAGGTTTAAGAATGAAGCTTAAGTTTAGATATTTTTTTGTTATTGAAAAGATTGGGTTAGATAAATTTTTTTGTTAGACAAAGTACGCCGATGGTCTGCTTCCGTTCTTCTTTTTATCATGATGGCCCATGGCATATACCCTTCCTCTGTGTAATCATTCTGAGATAGGACAGTAGTTAGGGCGATGACGAGCACTAACCATTCAGCCATTCCACAATTCCCACGGGCCATGGCCACTAGTCCGGAGGTCAAGCCGTGCTCCGCTATCGGCAATCCACGTAAATGAGCATTGCGCCTATTGCACATCGATCTATCTGCTCTCGAACCCTCGAAGGCTCGCGCTGAGCTGACGTACGAGCGACACGCTAAATTACCTCTCTCTCCGTCTCGTAGTAAAATTACTTTTTCTCCTTTTTCATTTTAAAAACTAAGTTTATTTTTAACGATTATTGTATGAGAGTCTATAAAAATATACGACAAATTTATTAAGAGTAGAAAAAATAATCACATTATAATTTGGTAAAATGAGGTATTACGGTACTTTTGAGTTTGCATCAGTATGTGTAAAAAAATAAAAAAATGAACTATTTTTAACGGATGGAGTACACGCGCCGGGAAGCGAGTGAGGAAACGCGCGCGAGCGCGTCGCGTGCGTCACAGACAGTTCCTGATCTAATTGATTGGCAACTGTGACGTCGCCCGCACCCGCCGGCCGATCGATCGATCGAGTTAGCCCAAACACTCGTGTAGAACCGGTCAATCTGAAGGCTGGCTATAGGCTAGCTGATCCGCCACTAGCTCGTGCGGTGAGGTTTGGCACGAGGCCTAGCGTTGGACGAACACAGCTGGCTATCGTGCCCGGTTCCCAACCTTTTCAGAGTCCCGAGGGCTGAGCTCAGGATGACAAGCGAACGAACGAACGACGAACGCCCGGTCACCGACCGTTTGACCCCATCCTACGCCGCCGTGGAGATCTTGACTTTAACCACGAACCAAAATAAACCTGAGTGCTGAATATAGTACTAAGGGCATGTATTAAGACCAGTGGCGGATACAGGATTAAAATCCACCTGTGGCGAACTTTTGCTAAAGGTTTTGTCCGGTGGAGTGTAACGTAGCACCAAAATACTTTAATTAAGCAATATATTAAACGAGCAAAGCTATATTATAATTCATAATTGATATTTCAAAATATACTAAAAGGCAATATCAAATATCAATGATAGAACGTACCAATTGGGTCATCGTGAAGGATTAGGTAAATTCATTCTCCGTCGTTTAATGGCTTGAAACCGATTCATAATCCTTTCATCATCAACTCGCTTGAATATTTCACGCTTAGTATAGCATATCATCAAATCATTGAGCCAATCATCAGCTATTTTATTTCGCAAATCAGTCTTAATAATTTTCATAGCCGAAAAAACTCTTTCCACAGATGCCGTTGTCACTGGAAGAAGCAATGCTAGCTCAATAAGACGATAAACCAATGGAAAGACCATATATTTTTCAGTTTCCACCATCTTCACCGCTAAACTTCCAAGACCAAGACAACTTCTAAAATCATCCACTCTCCTAGCATGATGAATGAATGTTTCAAGTTGATCCTTTATACATGTACGATCAGTAGTAGAGAAATCCATATCATAAATTTCTGTGAGTCGAGTGAGCTTTTCCATATTAAACTTAGATCCAAGTGAAGAATTGCCTAGTGATCCTAGCTTTTCCACATTAAATTGCTCCTTTTGATCACTAGGCACGATCCAACAGCAACTTAGCAGATAATCTAACATGCAAACCTTTTGATCACTAGGCACGATTGACCAACATTTAGCAGATAATACGAACATGCCAATAAACCCGAAAAGAGGGGATCTCGAGGAGATTAGCAAGTTCAACCAGGTTAGGGAAGGTTGATCCATCTGTCTATATTACTACAAAATCACCGTTAGCCTGTATATGTGATGTAAAAATCACACATTTAATACCTTCAAAAATATACATAGACAACTTCTTCCTAACACGTGGGCCTTTTTGTTGGACGTGGGCCTCCCGCTGGCTCGCGGCGACGTGCGCCCGGGAGGGATGGCGCCGCTTCAATTGCCGCAGCAACACACATGCCGCGCATCCACGCGTGCGCGCCGGGGGTGGGGTGGGGGGTTGGGGGTGCGCCGAGGAGCTATGGCGCATGCCCGGCTCGCCACAATGGTCAATCCGCCACTTGGTTAAGACTGTCTATAAACCAAGTTTTTTTTAAAAAAAACCCCTCCATGCGTTGTAGTCGGGCGCGTCGTCGCTTCATGAACAGACGAGCTCCGTCCCGTGCTCCGAGAATTTGTAGACGCGCAGTGACGCGTTGTATGCGGCGTTGTCTATAGGAATCGTCGCTGCGCGCGCGCGAGAAGGAAACCGATCTACATTCTCGCACGCAATGAAGGGAAGCTGCATCCATCTCCCTCCGCCAAACATTCCGCCGCATCCATCTTCTTCCGTCGTGGGCCGCCGCCGCCGCATCCATCCCCCCCTCCCGGCCGCGCATCGGCCGCCACCCGCCGCCTCTCCCCGCCACCTATCCATCTCGGACCACCACTCACCGCCGCCTCTCTCCCCGCCGCCTCTCCGAAGGCCGCATCCATCTCGCTCGCCGCCTATCCCCGTCGCCGATCCATCTCGCCTCTCCCCACCGCCGCATCCAACTCGCCCCGCCGCCGATCCATCTCGCCTCTCCCCAGCATCCAACTCGCACGCCGCCTCTCCCCACCGCCGCATCCAACTCGCCCGCCGCCTCTCCCCACCGCCGCATCCAACTCGCCCGCTGCCTCTCCCCACCGCAGCATCCAACTCGCCGCCGCCTCTCCCCACCGCCGCATCCAACTCGCCCGCCGCCTCTCCCCACCGCCGCATCCATCTCGCCCGCCGCCTCTCCCCACCGCCGCTCCCCTCACCGTCCGCCGCGCCTTGGGAAGGCTGCGAAGATGTCGACACCGTCCGTAGATGGGAAGAAGAAGGGGACTAGTTCGTCGGTGTTGGATGCGGCGGCGTCACTGAGCCTACGGTCGGTCGCGGTGGCAAATCGGCACCGAGCGGTGCGGCCGTCGGTTGTGGCGATGGATACCCGACGCCGACGGCACTCTCCCGCCGTAGTGGTGGTGGTGGTGGCGCGCGGTGACAGCGGCGTCCACAGCACGGCATCGCCATTTCAGTTCCCCGGTTCTTCCCCTACATGGTGGGATGCGGCCGGAGGTGACTCAACTTCTCCAAGCTTTAGGCGTTCTTCAGATTTGGATGGAACATGGTAAGCAATCAAAGTTTTGACAACTCAATGTATTGCAAATTTCTCATGAATTTCAATTATGAATTTTGAATGTCAATTATGGTATGGAACCAAATATTGCAAATCTTCAGTGTTGTGACCATGATTTTGTTCATAAATTTTGCAAGTTCAAGGTTAATCTGTAAGTCATGTATATTGCAAGTCAAAGAAGGTGTTTTGGTGAAGAATATCTACGCCCTCCACGAAGTGATGAACTAGAAAAAATATTACAAGAAAATGAGGCTCGTGGTTTTCCAGGAATGTTGGGTAGCATCGATTGTATGCATTGGGCATGGAAAAATTGTCCGAAAGGTTGGGCAGGCATGTTCACACGTGGTGATAAAGGCGTTCCTACCATGATCCTTGAAGCAGTGGCAACTCGGGATCTTCGTATTTGGCATGCTTTCTTCGGTATAGCCGGTTCTCAGAACGACATAAACGTTCTAAACAAGTCACCACTTTTCATCCAGGCAATAAAAGGAGAAACTCCTATGGTACACTATACTGTAAATGGAACACAGTATGACATGGGTTACTATCTTGCCGATAAAATATATCCAGAATGGGCAGTATTTGTGAAGACGGTGACGGCCCCGCAGTCGAGAGAGGACAAATTATTTGCATTGATGCAAGAAGGGGCGAGGAAAGATGTCGAATGCGCATTTGGGGTGTTGCAATCACGCTTTGATATCGTTCGGCGACCATCGAGGTTATGGAAGCAAGGAGACGTTATCAACATAATGCAAGCTTGTGTTATCCTTCACAATATGATAGTTGAAGATGAAAAAGACTCGATTAGAGAAGTCTTGGATTTGAATGAAAATCCAAGTGCGACGATAGTGCTCCCACCTGAAGTGTGTACAAGCAACACCCCCAATCCATGTTTTGCGGAGGTCCTTCGTAGAAATTCCGCTATCAAAGCTCGGCCAACACATAGAAAACTCAAGAAAGACCTAATCGCGCACATATGGCAACGCTTTGGAAACAAAGAAAATTAGACATTATGTGTGCACTTATGAATAATATAATTATTATATTGATGTTTTCTTTAAAATATTGTAATCATATTCTCTTATATATACTTGCTACATTTCATATCTAATAGCAACACTATAGTACGCATAAAGTATGTTTATAGTTTATCTCAGCTACATGCATAGTATTAAAACAACTTACAGACGGACCCCTGTCTGTGGATTGTATGGTCTGACTTTTTAGCTGTCTGTTTGATTCAAACAGACAACCCTCTGTCTATGGGTTGTACATGCCCTAATAAGACTCTGTCTTTTCATGTTAGTCCCTAGACTTTAAAAAAATGAAAACAGACCAAAATATTGTTAGTCTATTAATTTTTATTAAAGAAGCTAATTAAGACTAAAATAATATTTTTTTAATAGATACTCTATTGCGACACATTCTCTCACACGAATAGGGATATTATGGTCTTTGTACAATATAATTAATGAGCTTTAGTTTATTTTAATCCCTACAACCAAAAGAGAAGAGACTATAATTTTTAGGTCATAGACTAATCTTTAGTCTTCTGACTAAAAAGTCTAATACCCAGGTACGAAGCTACTTATTAAGAGGGAGGGGGCCAAAAACCTGATCAAAAATTTTTTAGTTATGATTTCTTTGTTTGATTCAAAACAGAGTAAAGCAAATATATGACATCTCTCCATTTCACTTTTAATTTCATTCCTGTTAATACTATGCCTTAAGTATATATGCTATTTAGGAAAAAATGCTGACGATTTAACCACGAACAGAAATAAAACCTGAGTGCTGAATGGCGTGACTTAATTTGATACTATTCTGGAAAACATGCTGAGAAACGTTTTGGTCGCTGGTCTTGTCCATTGATTATTGCCGGCCGGCCGTCCTGTACATGCGTCGTCATCAAACGGCCTAGCTAGTCTGCTACTGCAATCGCAAAGCTAGCAGCCACGAAAGCTGCAAGGAAGAACTCGTACTCATCACATTTTATATATTCTCTTCACACTCGTAGTCCACCTACGCCTTTGACCGAGATCAGGCGATCACGCCGGTTGATTTGGATATGATGCACGCACCGGAACTGAAGGACCACCGATTGAGTTGGTTACAACCGAACACGGGAGACAACCAGAAAAGTCGCGAGCTGCTAGAATTAATTTCAATTCAATGTGTTTTTTGAAAATCTATATCAACATAAAAACCGTTTCTTCAAAAAATATTTATCACTTTTAAAGAAACCTCTTTTAACTGAAATGTCTCTTCGAAAATCACAACGTTTCTGTACGTTTCTGTTTCTTCAAAAATCCGAAATCATATCAAATGAGTTTTAAATCTCATGAAAAACTAAGCGTTTGACAATTAGATTCCTCCTGAAAATAATTGATCATCAGGAAGGAAATAATAATTCAATAATAACACTAAAAGTCAATTATGTTGCCACCCATATGGATGGTCCATAAATAAATTCCATGCATACATCCCGTGGTGTACTTTGCTTCCTGTTTGTATTTGTCAATTTTAGACCAAACGAAGGTCGTGGGTGGTCCAGCAGGTTTCACGACGAACAGAAGGAACGGCGGCCGGAGTACTCGTGATGAAACTGTACGCTCTGACGAGCGATCTTGTTTTTTGTATTTTCCAGGCATGTGCAACTCATACATGCTCGATCCATAGGTCTCACTGCGATTTTCTCTATTGACAGTAAAAATCAATTTAAACCGTCTATCTCATTTAATTAATTATAAAAACATGAAGAAGTAATATTATATAAAAAAATATAATTGTTATTTAGCGGCAACTAAATTTTTTTAATAAAATATAAATGATGCTAATGGATGATCGATTTGACCGAAAAATATAAATAATAAAGGTATCCTTAACTACTGTATTAGTAAATTACTGATTTGTTTTTAATAATAAATAGTTTAATTTTTATTGGTATTATCAGTAAAGCACCGAATCATCCCTCTCGAAAGCTAGTTTTCAAGATTGCCGGTTTTGTCCATCAATTCTGATGCGAGTTTGACCTTCCATGGAAGAAGCAAACCACACGAAAACCACAAAAATCATGAAAACCGTAATTTAAATTTAAACCAAATTCAAATTCTGTCATGCCGTGATTTTCGGTCAAACCGTGCCACACACCGCGGTTTTCGCGGCAAACCGCACGAAATTTATTTTTTATAATATATATATATTTGTGATAAAATAATTTTTTTCAAAATTTTAAAATTCACGCAAAATTATTATTAAAATGAAACCGTGAAGATGTCGTATCGCAACTACGATACACGCGAAAACCGCAACTACGATACACGTGAAAACCGCGAATTTCGCACCGGTTTTCGCGGAAAACCCGAAACCAACAGCGCTGTTTAGACTTTCAGAAGATAATGTCAGTGATCAGCTTAATAGTTGTTTTAAAAAATAAGTTTTCAAAGAAAGTGATCAGCTTAATTACATGCATGCCCTAGTTCGTGCGTGCATGTGAGAGGAGGGAGGGGAGGGGAACGAGGGCTAGCGGGCAGAGGAAGGAGGGGGCTTTTCGGGGGTGTTCTTCTCAAGGCGCACGCTCCTCAATGTCGTGAGTCCAGGGATGGAGAGAGACGTCAGAGGTGTCAGAAGCACATACAGATCATATTCTCTTCGTACTAAAATATATTTTATTAATTTTATATTATAAGTTATTTAATCTTTTTATTAAATTTTTAAGTTTAATTAATTTTATAAAAATATGTATTCTTTTGTTTAGATTGATGATACTGATATATGGGTCGTCTTTTAAGATTTTGGATTGGTAGTACTGATACATGTGTCCAGTGGCGGATCCAGGATTAAAATTCACCTGTGGCGAACTTTTGCTAAAGGTTTTGTCCGGTGGAGTGTAACGTAGCACCAAAATACTTTAATTAAGCAATATATTAAACGAGCAAAGCTATATTATAATTCATAATTGATATTTCAAAATATAGGCAATATCAAATATCAATGATAGAACGTACCAATTGGGCTCAAGATCATCGTGAAGGATTAGGTAAATTCATTCTCCGTCGTTTAATGGCTTGAAACCGATTCATAATCCTTTCATCATCAACTCGCTTGAATATTTCACGCTTAGTATAGCATATCATCAAATCATTGAGCCAATCATCAGCTATTTTATTTCGCAAATCAGTCTTAATAATTTTCATAGCCGAAAAAACTCTTTCCACAGATGTCGTTGCCACTGGAAGAAGCAATGCTAGCTCAATAAGACGATAAACCAATGGAAAGACCATATATTTTTCAGTTTCCACCATCTTCACCGCTAAACTTCCAAGACTAAGACAACTTCTAAAATCATCCACTCTCCTAGCATGATGAATGAATGTTTCAAGTTGATCCTTTATACATGTACGATCAGTAGTAGAGAAATCCATATCATAAATTTCTGTGAGTCGAGTGAGCTTTTCCATATTAAACTTAGATCCAAGTGAAGAATTGCCTAGTGATCCTAGCTTTTCCACATTAAATTGCTCCTTTTGATCACTAGGCACGATCCAACAGCAACTTAGCAGATAATCTAACATGCAAACCTTTTGATCACTAGGCACGATTGACCAACATTTAGCAGATAATACGAACATGCCAATAAACCCGAAAAGAGGGGATCTCGAGGAGATTAGCAAGTTCAACCAGGTTAGGGGAAGGTTGATCCATCTGTCTATATTACTACAAAATCACCGTTAGCCTGTATATGTGATGTAAAAATCACACATTTAATACCTTCAAAAATATACATAGACAACTTCTTCCTAACACGTGGGCCTTTTTGTTGGACGTGGGCCTCCTGCTGGCTGCTGCGACGTGCGCCCAGGAGGGATGGCGCCGCTTCAATTGCCGCAGCAACACACATGCCGCGCATCCACGCGTGCGCGCCGGGGGTGGGGGTGGGGTTGGGGGGTTGCGCCCGAGGAGCTATGGCGCATGCCCTGGCTCGCCACAATGGTCAATCCGCCACTGCATGTGTCATCTTTTACGATTTCGGGACGGAGGTATTACTAGCTGCATGCCATGTCAGTACGTCCTCGCATGGGGTGTTCAGGTTCTTCAGCCCCAAAGTTACCAGCGAGGGAAGAAAGGGAATGTCTTTTGGCCACCGGCGCCCCGCGCGCATCGGCCGCCTCGCCGGGGACGCCGCCCCCGCGCGAGAGATGCAGCCCAACCGAAGCAACCGCTGCACGCGGCAGCAGCACACGCTGCTGGCCTGACTGCGTGCGTGCGTGTGCGGCCATTCGCCGCTCCTGCGCTGCAACCTGAGCCCCGAACGTCCTCCTCGCCCTGCAAAAAGCGCGTGCTGCTGATGTCAGCTGCTGCACCGGACCGGTGCGCGCGCATCTCTCTCTCTCGGTTTCTCTCTCATCACAGTAGGCGCGCACTGCTCAAAGATTTTGATTACGGGACACGAGAAGAGGGGGGGAGGGGGGCGAAAGCGAAAACACGCAGGAATAAACGAAACAGGCTAGGCCCGCACGGTGGCACGGCACACGCAAAAAGCTACAATTAGTAGTAGTACGGCTACAGAATGTGTTTGTGTGCGCGTGACTGTGTTGACCGTGAACACCCCACATACAGAAGTAGTAAGAAAAACACACGGAAAGCATGAGAAAACAGGGCATTTCGGACCAGACACTGAAAACTAACATAGGAAACCCTCATTCGTGATTGTGATTCTAGGATTACAACATATCAGTCCGTACATACTTAATTCGATTTCTAAGTATTATATCTTCTTTCTAAGAAAAACAGGTGAAAACACCTAAGGATCGAAAATTTGGAATGTAACAACACTATTGTGTTGATCATATCCTCCTTTCGATCACAAATTCGATTTTCTAAGTGTTATATTTTCTTTCTAATGGAAAGGTGAAAACACCTAAGGATCGGGAATTCGGAATGTAACAACATTATTGTGCTGACCATATCCTCCGTTCGATAACAGTTCGTCCACTGTTTCTCTATTGTTCATCTACTTTTTATTTCTTTGGTCCAAGCAAGGCAAGAGGGAGAGGAGGAGACCAAGCTACTGTGAGATCGGAAAAGGATGTGTCCGGATTCCCATGACTAGCTTAGCTTAGGCTCGGTATAGCAAATTTAGGCTCTGCTTCCTTCAAAATTACGTAAAGTTTTTGGATTTTAAACACTTTTATAAATTTTGTAACTAAATAGTCATGTGTAAACTTTTTTTTGTAATTTTTTGGGTTTTAGGAGGGTTGAGGCTCAAAATTATATAAAAGTTATTTTGAGAGGCAAGTTAGACCCTTTACCAAACATACAACAATGCATGTATTTGCATGGATGACATACCACATGCATCTAAACACATGTTTTGTGTAAAGTTTATGATCAAAAATTTTGAAGTCTAAAAATTTGACATCACAAACGAAACTAAGACCTTAATAGTAAAACTAGTTTATAGCTCATATTAAAGTTAACATATAATATAATAGATAAGTTATAAGGTTGTTTTATTTTTTCTCCTGTCTCCATCTCTCACTTATGCATTTAATATATTAATTTTGAAATATACGAAGAGTTAACTCTGGTATAAGCCAACCTTTTTAATTTTTCAACTTTTTCCCCTCCATATAAATTCTACTACTGTTAAACTTGCTCTAATCATAGAGTATTATTCTAAGCATGCACCGTTGCATGACTAGTACTACTGGAGCACCGACCTGCAGCTTTTACTGACGACGAAGACTGAAATGTGAATGATAGATCCATGCAGAGAACTGCAAAGTGCTGCCCTAGGGTTTTCCCCTGCTCGTTGCATGCAGTGCATCGATGGTCATTTGCAAGGAGGAAAGGGGTGCTTAGCAAAAGGCCCTTTCCGTGTTAATTTAATCCCAAACTTTTTATCATCAGCATGCAGAAAGCCTGCCCCATCATATAGATATATAGATAAGATAAAAAGAAGGGATATTTATTCATAGATAGATGGATAGAGAGGCATAGTATAGCATCTAGCTAAGAAGATAGCTCCTCTTTGGTCTAAAAAAGTATAAACCTTTACATCTCTATTTCTCTTTTGCACTTGGAATAATTGAGATTTCGTTGCGTTGACACTAAAGCTGAGAGGAAAAGCGTTTAATCATGCCCAAAATTGGAAGCACAAAGATTCACCACTACTGCACAAGCATGAACAACCCAAGATTTGCAGCCTCATGATGCACCCAATGATACACATATGGAGAGATCGAATCAGCTACAGTAGCTTAGTAAGTGACAGCACAATTGACAAGCTTGCATGCGCAATATCGAGTTATATGAACAGGTCAATTAGCACTTCGTCCTAAAACCTTAGGTCGATTAAGAACGACAATCGATTCACTTATACTCTAACACGGTAACTCTTAAAATGGAGGTGGGGTAGACACATGTGAAGTATAGAAACGAAACGTAAGAACGGTGAATTTTCTTATAGTACCTCGTTGCGCAACAACCTTACAAATCTGAATAGTCATGTACTAGTAACTCGATCCACATCTATATACTTTCGAGTTCATGCAAAAATAAATCAAGAAAAAAAAGAAAAGCTAAAAATCTTCACTCACAAGTTGCTCGTCCAGGCCACTCTTTTCCACATTATTGAACCACTTGTTTTTTCCTCTATCAGATGGCCCCTTTTGCATGCAACTTCTCACTGCATGCAGCTGAATTGCCAGCGGAAGAAATAATCTAAATCTTGCACAAGAACATGACCACGAACTACAAAACCTAGCCTTAATCAGCTGTAATCCATTACTAAGACTCCAATTATGAGCCGTGTACGTACGCTGATCACCAGTTCACCACCAAGCCTAGAACAGTAGAAAACAGCAGCATGTTACTAAATGTATATAGAGGACGAGACCACGTACATTATACGTAGCAGTACTTGTGCCAGGCACAGTGCTACAACAGTTTGGTTGCATTTCCAACATTAGAATTTGCGTAGCCTGAAATGGTGTTGTTATTTGCTGCGAATCCAAGGAATTCATGGTGATTGTAGCTGTTGATGTTGCTTCTGTAATAATGCTGCGGTAACTTAGACGTGGTGGTGGTGGTGGTGGTGGTGCCTAGGGTTTCCAGCTTCTGGACCTGGGACTTGAGAAATTTGAGGTAGCTGGCCGCCTCGTCTAGCATGGACGCCGTGTCCATCTTGCTGCCGCCGGGGACCAGCTTCTGCAGCACGCGGAGGCGGTCGCTGACGCGCTCCCGCCGGAGACGCGCCGCCACCGTCTGCGGGTCGCTCGAGATGCGCACGTTCTTGCGGCGGGGCTTGTCCGCGGCGGCCTCCGTGCCGAGGTGGACGGGGCGCATGGCCGCCGCCCGGTAGATCATCTCCTTCACCTGTGCCATGGCTTCCATGTCAGGCTCGTACCCGTCGGTGGCGCCGTGGTGGTGCGGCTGGTGGCCGAAGGTGATGCTTGTTGCTGACGTGGAAGCCTTCCGCTTCGCGGCGGCGCCGGTGGTGGGGCGTGGGCACGGTGCCAGCGGTGGCGCTGAGGCTGCGGCTATGGTGGGGCGGTGGTCGTCGTATAGCTTCCGCTTGGGGTGGAGCGGAGGCTGGGGGAGCGACGGTGTGGCTGGGGACATGGTGGACGTCGGCGACACCACCTCGGCGTCGTAGCCGCCGCCGCAGCCGCTGTAGTTATTCGACTCGCCGGAGGAGATGTTGCCGCCGGTGGTGCCGCTGTAGCTGGACAACATGGCGCCGTTCGACACGGCCCCGCCGTCGCTCCCGTCGCAGGCCGCGCCGAGCTTCCTGGAGAAGGCGAGCGCCGCGTCCAGGAGGCCATCGTCGTGCGCACCGGCAGCGCCATCGACGACGGACGCAAACACGTCCCCCGAGCACAGCAAGCCCAGCGAATCTCCCGTGGCGCCGAATCCCGAGACACCCTGCAGGCATCCCCCATCGTCGCCGCCGTGGTAGTCACCGCCGACGCCTCCGTCGCACTGGAGCTGGGCGCCGAAGCACGCGGTGAGGAACGCGTCGTCCAGCTCGAACCGCCCGCACCCCACCGAGCGCGGCAAGTAGCCGTCGTCGTGGTGCAGCTGCCCGCCGCCGGCCCAGCCGAAGGTCTCCATCGCCGCGCCGCCGCAAGAATCACCAAACCACTTGGCTTGTCTGTCTGGCTCACGGATTAATTCTGGGACGACGACGACGCGACAAAACCGCACACTGCACTCAGCACGCAGAAACGGAATTGAAGCGTGAGCTAGGGAATCCTCAACCAAACGAATCGCACGACCGATGCAATGAGACACCGATCAAGACGAACAATTAATCTCTGAATAATTAAGAAGAGTGCGCGCATGCATGATGGAATTACAAATCCGTAATCAGCATCAAGAAACAGTGGCACTGGTGAGCGGCATTGATGTTCAGAAAGGGACGGGAAGGGAAGATGTCTCGAGCCTCATAATTACACTGTCCGTATCCGCTTCGCTCTACAGTTCATCTTATTACACCAAGAGCTGGTTAGATCTGATACACTGTGTTAGTTAGTGCAAATCAAGCTAGTGTGATCGATCTGCCAGATTAACCGAACGAACAGATATACCTATGCGAATTGCAGGCTATGAGCTACACATCTTTGTCATTTGTTAACTGACACGCCCGAGCAACGACGTCAATTATTCTGTTCCTACATAGTAGTGCTACTTAAATAGGTTGTTTCGATAGTATGGATTACTTCTAATTAGGTAACTTCGAGTGTGAAATTGTGCATGCATGATGAAATCACATGTTGAGAAAACTACTGTATCGTAATAGTACGCATACGGGGAACAGGATCTGTCTGTTCATACCTACAGCTCGGTGCAGATGGCTGATGGCGAGGCCAGAGTGAAACAACGGAGGCAGCTTCGGCGTTTCGCCGATCAGAGCGCGGCTTGAAATCAAGCTCAATGTTAACTCGCCGGCCGGAGAGCACCTTCGACGACGGCCGACGGCGAGTCGGTGATTGACCGATGGGAGCGCCTCAAGAGGACCAACTGATCTGAACACAACAGAAGTAGAGCTCTCAAGAACCAAACTAAGCTACAGATAGAAGAAGATTGTAGAGAGGTAGCTATCTACATAGTATTAGATCAGTACCAGTTCTACATATTACTAGTGGGGGGGTGGGTCTCTCTCTCTCTCTATATATATATATTATATGTATATATATATGCTGTTACACAGTGGTTAGCTAGCTAGCTAGCAATGCATACATACATACATACATATATACATACATACATACATACATACAGCTGTATAATAGTAGAGCTACCTGTACGTACTGTCTTGCTGAGGCTGTGAGGCAGCAGGGCAGCAGAAGATTGATTGATTGATCAATCAGTCAGCTGTGACTCTTGTCCCGGCCGCCGGCCTTGCTTCCACGAAGCTTGCTTGGCTCTAATTTACCAAGTAACAAGCAGGGAGAGGAGAGAAGGCTAGAGAGGATGAGAGAGTACAGATGATGTGTCTGGGATGAGGGATATGATGGTCCTCCTGTTCATGGCGCATATGGGGCTTCTTTTATAGATGGCTTAAGGGAGCAGTTCCTACACCTGTGAGCTGTGTGAGATTATATAGAGGAGCTAGCTTAACTGTCTCTCTCTCCCTCTTGAGAAAGAGCGAGAGAGTAATAGACTAGTGTAGTGATAGAAGGTGTTCATGGTTTCTCACTTTCTCTCTCTAGCTTTCTCTGTTCCTGTGGGGTTGCTCGCTTGTGAAAAAGACGATGATGAGTGGGCGGCACATGAACTTGCATGCACGGCTGACGCGCTCTCATAAATACTAGCTAGTCCAAATCTGTAATCGCCTTGTAATATCTAAAATACTAAAATAGAGGAGTATATATATATATATATAGTTGAAATCTTGTGTGGGCCAACATTTTCATTAGTGTGGCGTGTTAAATCTCTAATTTGAACACTCAAATTGAAAATCGAACGTTCAAATTGTTCTACATATTAATATCGCTTTATAGACCAAATTTTACATTTTTGAAATTTTTACTATTTTATCGGATAGGTCAAAAATGCATTAATCCAACGATTTATGGAGTATCTATTTTATTGTATTTTTGACCTATCCGATAAAATAGTAAAAATTTTAAAAAATATAAATTTAGTTTACAAGGAGATATTAATATGTACAACAATTTGAACATTTCGAATTTTCAGTTTGAGTTTTCAAATTAAAGATTTGGCCATGCCACACGGGATGAGGCTGTGCAACGTGCCACACAGTAGTCCAACTCTCTTTTTATATATATATATATATATATATATATATAAACAGTTCCAATGTTAGATTCTGCCATTAACAGATGTTCCGTTTCTCTTATGATTAAGCATGGAGTCTTATATTAGACGCAGAAGCTAGGATAACTTTAAAAATGCAATGATCAAAGATTCAAAGATCGGCTCCTCTCTGAGAGCAGAATGCTCCTAATAATAGCTTAGATTGGGCAAAAGGTTTCGGCTTCCTTTGGTCTCTCTGGTGTAAAGCTTGCTTGTTTCTGGGGCTATGCAAAATACTATAGCTTTTTTTTTTTTTGCCTTTGGCTGCAGACCGAAGAGTCATCAGAACTCAGAAGGGTAAAAGGGCTCCTTGACTGCCACACTCTTCTGTCCATTCAGCAGTTACACTTTTGGTTACTTGCTTTAAGCCCATTTGTGAGATGAGGAAATTAACAAGGAGAGAAAGCTAGCCATCTATACTTGTCTACTTCACTTGTTTGCATTTGGTTACGCTAGGAGATCATCACATGAAACATGGTTGCTTCTTTCTTGGACATTTGATTCTTGTGCCTATAACAGATCAGCACTGATTCAGTGGAAGCAGTATGAGGTAAACCGTGTAAAGCAACAAACTTTACTGAAAATCTCCAGCGATATGAAACAGTAGGTGAAGCTTTCAGCAGAGCAAAATGATAGAAAAATGCTACAGCAGGGGTGCTGAAGTGGATGCAAAATTGGTACTGAAGAAGTAAAGATAAACTGACAAAACAATGACGACAAGCAAGGAGCCAAGGAGGGGAAAACAAAGACCAAAACTACAGAGAGAGGAAATTAATGCACATAATTTTTTTTGAATTTTTTCTATGATTTGGAACGAGATAGAGGAGACCACATCAAATCTGTATATGATAGGGTGATGTAGAGGACCACATTGATGATGATAGGCAACCAATTTTACAAGATTAGTTGAGAGTTTGATTACATATGTTTTACAAGATGCAGGTTATAACCCAACAAACAGTACAAAGCAGGGGCCAAAAGCTAGTCTTTCTGAGTTACTAATTTTCTTGTGCACATGCATGCTATGATTTGGTTTGTGTCTATACTTGATTTAAATAAACTTGCAAGTAAGAAGCAGCATACATGTAGAGGCTAAACAACAGCGGAGAAGATCCGAATCTTGTTTCCTGGGAGATACTTGCGCATGAAAAAACTCTCCAAAGCAAGTAATTCAACTCGCTAGATGACATGAATTTGTCCTGTAGTACTATCTATCTTTTTGATTGGGAGGCACATGATTTTGTCTTCACATGCTTAACATCATTGCCACCCAACCATAAATTCAGTCAGATAGCTACTTAACAAGCACATATTTCACCTTTAGTGTTTTGAAGCAACAATAATTAATTAGTGGTTTTCTTAGAATCTACATGAAGTTATTGGTTTTGAAGCTATACCTTAATCTGTAAAATGTTATCCACATATAAATTATGTACCAAAAGTAATAGATAAAAAAGGAAATATATTGTTGCACATGCATTTTTGCTGTTATATGTTGCTGTTAGAAACTTACTTATCTAATTACTTTGCCATCTATCTATTTATTTATTTATAATCTATACTATTTAAAATGTTTAAAATGTTAGTAATAGTGGTATCTATTTCTAAACCATCCTTACCACTCACATCTAAGCCTCGTAATCTATCTTATTACATAATTTTTCAACGAGTCATTCCTTATTTTATTATTGACTCTCTCAATTTTAAAATTATCTATTTATTTTGTGATTATTTAAATAAAAAACCATAGTATAAATTGATTTAATAAGAGGTTAGTATACTAAAAATCCATTAACATGTATTCCTACAAACGCTCATACGTCATGTGACATTCTAATAAATTAGAAAAAATATTAGAAATTCTAAGAATAAAGGAAATAATCCAACCTTTGATTTTGATTTTCACTTAAATTAGTAGACCCATTGTTTTAAACCGATTAGATATACTTATAATCCCTTACTTCTAATCTCCCTCTCACATACGCATAGGAGAGAAAAATACTGTTCACCGAAAAGGCCAAAAGAAAACGTACAGAATGGGAAAGAAATCAGCGGGCTTTAAAATAGGATTTTGATAAAATTCATTACTCCAGAGATATCCACAATTAAAGTAGATCTTTAATAAATAAAATGTTAAACAACGGCCTTTAAACGTTCATAACTTCTAAATTATATATGCAATTTATGACCCTCAGTATATTCTTAAACTAAATAAACCATTGATGACTTATGAGTAGTGCTAAATACATCGCGAACACATGGCATCGACATGTAATAAACTAATAATTAATGTCATAATAAATTTTTAAATAATATCACATCATATTTTATTTTATAATGTCAAATATCACTTGACACATATACCTTGCTAATTTGGGCCTATCCATGTAAAAATGACAACAATCGAATTTAGCTGTTACTTGTGTTTTTTAAGTAGATCTGTTTTAGGTTTTTTGTGTGAGAGGTTAAGATTCTCAAACATTTTTTGATTTTTTTCAAAACTTTTGGATTGTCTTTTCAGGAGTTGGAAGCGTACATGATAGATTAAAATTCTCAAAATTTGATTTCAGCTAGTGATCTTAGTATAATACAATCCTTAATCCATCACGAATACTTTCTTTGCCAGATAGTTTTGGCAACAGATAAACAATTAGATACGCACTAAATTACTCATATTATATTTTTTATATTTGATAGATATTCTAATTTATCGGTATAATTGGATGATGTCATAACCTCAATGACATTGTCCATCAATTATGCACTTCAACAAATTAGTTATTATAAAATAAAAATAAATATATTTATTAAATTAATAAAGGTGTTTGATGTAATTATAACCAACATATGTTATAAATAAAGCAGACACTAAACTGTCAAAATATAAACAATAATATGATGCTCTGGAGATTATCATGGTGATATGTCTTTTTAGCTATAATTTTTAAAATACTGTCGGATGATCAACCCCGCTCATTTTCAAAAGAGAATATTATATATATATACTATTAAAATTTGAGTAGTACTTAACACCATAAACAAATTTTATCTACTCCATACCATAAATCGAATCAAAACTTTAAAAGAGAGAGAGACTATTTTCATCACCTCCATCTTTTCCCCCTCTCCCCTCTTCCTTACAGGGTGCCAACCATGTAAGAGAGCTTGCTATGATATCCTAAGGCCTTGTTTGTTTCAACGCTTCGTAGAAGCTAGCCTGCTTCTTGCTTTTGCTATCACCGAGGAAGCAAGTAGAAGCCGTGCTGTTTGGCAACTTGCTTCAGGATTAGCTTTTTGACTCGATAGAATTCAGAATGTTCAAAAACGATCCTAGTTTTTTTAATACATGAACCATACATTATTATGTAAGCATATATCATCAATTGAACAGCAATATAACATGTCTCATCAACCGGATTACCTTGGGGACAAAAAAACACAGCAGCCGGTCAAGACAATTTGGAGAGACAGTGAGGCAATGTTCCTGCAATACAATCACTTGGGGTCAGAATACTTTCTCAGGGCAGCAGCAATGGGAAGAGGATGGGGAGGCGCGGCATGGGAAGAGGATGGGGGAGGCACTAGCATGGGGCGGCGCTGGCATGATGGGGCGCCGGCATGATGGGACGGGAACGAGAGGGAGGCGGCGCGGCGCTAGCATGGGACGGCGTGGCATGATGGGGTGGGAACGAGAGGGAGGCGGCGCACCTGAGGACCGACGACAGAGAGGGCACGAGGACCACGGCGCGCCGGCAGGGTCAGCGGCGGCGGGGAGCGTGGCGAACCCTAGCGCCGCGAGCTCTCACGGGAAGGGGCGCGAGTCGGCCTCATGCGGTGGAAGGAGAAAAAACCGGTCAACAGGGCTAATCGGTATGTGTAACCAGTGGCATGGTGGGTAATTTTCTTTCTCAGAAGCCAGAAAAGCTCATCTGGATGGGCTTCCAGCTTTTGGCTTCTCTAGTTCATAAAATCCAGATGACTTTTGAGAAACTGAACATAAAAGCTACCTTTTTGTTTCAGCTTTTATCTACTATAGGAGGAAAAGCTAAAAGCTGGGGTAAACAAACATGGCCTAAGTATCTTGGGAGGGGGAGGAGGGAGGGGGGCATGCCTATGGCGGAGCTGAGGTCGCCGCAGTGAAAGACCACCGCTGGCAATATAGCTCATACTAATCAATGCAATCCTCGGTGAGTGTGCCGATAGTAAATTATGCGTTAAAATTATGCTCCAGGCTGGTTTTGAGGGGCATGACTACATCAATACGGGACCAATGTAAGGTGCCAGAGAAAAAAAGCCATAGTGGTTACGACCGCCTTCACCTTTAGAGGGATATTTATGTCTAATTTTAATTGTGAAATCCTATTATCTGAAACAAGCGTTATTTTTACACTATTTATACATAGGTTTTGAAATAAATGACACATGGACGCTTAGCTAGATATGAAGTGGAAATGATTTTTTAAGTGTGTATTAGGCTTATTTTAGTGGAACAGATGTAATTCCATATATTAAAAAGACAATGATAATAAGATGTGACTTTTGCTCTTTTGTATTATAAGGTAATCTACAATCTCTTACAGTGAATATAGTTCACTATGTATGTGTTTAGTTGGAGGGGCGAGATGGGTCGGATTGGGACGAACCCGTTTTTTACGATGTTTGGTTTGGAGACGGGTAGGATGGGATAATCTTTGAAAAGGAATATTCCCTCAAGATTCGGATTAGCTCTATTTAAAAAAATGATGGACTAATCCAACCCACTTCCTCTCTCTCATTGCTATGTGGGCCACATCCTTCCAACCCTTAAAAAAATAGGACATTTCCAACCTTTATGGCAAACAATCATCCCATTCCAAAAAAAAAAACTAAGATGGACCTAACTCATCTCACTTCATCCCAAACCAAAAACACGCTATATGATTTCTTTAAGCATTATTTTCATAAGCAATAAATAATGTGCCCGTGCATTAGTGTGGTTTTCCTCCCTAGTTACACTTACAAAAAAAGCAAAAAGCACAAGCAAGTAGGCACTCAGCATGCATGTGTGGTGTTATAAAATTTTTGGGATGATCTCATCCTTAACTTTGGACCTAGAGAATAGGCATCGCGGTTGTGTTGTGCCTCCTCGCTCCTCACTCCACGGCAAGGAACCTTAGCAGTTGGGCCTTGTCCCCTCGCCCTCTTTGGTGCTCCTTGCAATCGGTGCGATGGTTCCCATCCATCGTGCCCTTCGGTTGCCTCCAATCCCCCCATATATATGTGTATGCAAACCATTGATGAATACAAGGATTTTATCTCATTCAATCTCTCTCGCTCTCGCTTTGAATCTCAACACATTATCAACACTGCTCACAAAGAAGAAGAGAAGGAAGAAGGAAATCAATCAAGGAGGTAGTGGCCTCCAGCGCTTGAAGATGTCAAAGGAAGTCAATCCAATAGAAGAGAAATTATGCCTTGTGGACAGTGGTACCACAAACTCGGAGCTCAAATACTTTTAGACTCCTAAAAGAAGAGATGGTAAAGTTTTGACCATCATTGGACGTGATGCAGTGATAGTTGGGTCTAGACAAGCCACTATTACACTCCCGATGGGTACACAAATTACAATCGAGAATGCCCTACTATATCCTGAGTCAACCCGTACCCTATTAGGTTATAGAGATATTCATCAAAATGGGTTCTACATTGAAACCTATATGCATGATCAAGAAGAATTTCTTCTCTTAACTAAACAAAATGGATATGGCAAACGCATATGCGAGAAAATTTCATCTCTCATGTTTGGATTGTACTATACATACATTAAGCCCATTGCACATGTTGCATATAAAGTAATTTTTCAAAATGTCGACGCATTCCACACTTGGCATGATCGACTTGGGCACCGCGGTCTTGGAATGATGAGAAAAAAATATCGACAATTCTATTGATCATAACTTGATCACTGCAAAATTTCTCAAATCCTCTCATTTTGTAGCCGAACCACTTAAATTCCTTGAACGTATTCAAGGAGATATTTGTGGCCCTATTGTGCCAACATCTGGACCGTTTAGGTATTTCATGGTTTTAATTGACGCATCTACTAGATGGTGTCATGTGTGTCTTCTTTTGACACGAATCCATGCCTTTGATAAAATAGTGTCTCAACTAATAATGTTGAAGGAAAATTACGTTGAACATAGGATTCAATCAATCCGTATGGATAATGCTGCCGAATTTAAATCCCATGCTTTTGATGAGTATTGCATGGCTTTAGGAATTCAGATTCAACATTCTGTTCTATATGTCCACACATAAAATGGTTGGGCTGAATCACTTATCAAAAAATTCAAGCTTATTGCTCGACCATTATTGATGAACTGCAAATTGCGTTCGTTGTGTTGGGGTCATGCAGTACTGCATCACCAACTACGACCAACTACATATCATGAAAATTCCCCAATGCAGTTAGTATGTGGAAATCCTCCAAGTATTTTCCATTTGCATAAGTTCGGTTGTATTGTATACGTACCGATCTCACCACCACAATGTACCACTATGGGCCCACATAGGAAAGTGAGGATATATGTGGGATTTAAATTTCCGATGATCATAAAGTATTTAGAACCCCTAATGGGTGATCTATTTACTACCTGATATGCTATCTCTATCTTTGATGAGGAACATTTCTCGGCATTAGGGGGAGACTTCAAGTACCAAAAAGAATGCCAAAAAATTGATTGGGATGCCCAAGGTATTTCAGCCTCTGATCCATGTACTACTGAAACTGACCTTCAAGTTCAAAAGATTATACATTTGCAAAGACATGCAAATAACTTGCCATATGCATTTACCAATTACAAAGGTGAGACTAAATCTTTCATTCCTACTCAGAATGCGTCAGAAAGAGTGGAGGTACAAAGAAAACTACTCAAATTTCATTCACTAAAAAGAGAGGAAGAAGTATGGCCACTAAGTGAGATACTATTGCTAACAAGCAAAGAAAGATGATAAATGCAAACCAACCTTTAGTTGGTACACACCACATGAATACTATATATCAAGTAGATCAAGATGATCTACGACCTAGTTCGGTGGTGCACAATGCTAAGACTAGGAATTAGGAAGACCCTATACACATTATTTTGGGAGATCACGATGAGTTTACAAGGTTGGATGAAATTACCATCAACTACTCTAAGACTGAAGAATCTTTTGATAGAAAAGCTACAATTGTCGACACTTACTTCTCCGGACAAATTGCTGATTGCCTCCAAATTTATCCGGAACCTAAGTCTATAACAGAGTGCCAAAAATGCTCTGACTGGAACAAATGGAAGGACACAATTGAAACAAAATTAGCCTCGCTCTGTAAAAGAGATGCATTCTCCACTATTATGCCTACTCCTCACGGTATCTTTCCTGTGGGATACAAATGGGTTTTTGTCCAAAAACGGAATGAAAACAGTGAGGTGGTGTGATATAAATCAAGGCTTCTAGCACAAATTTTTACGCAAAGACTTGACGTTGATTTCAATGAAACTTATTCTTCGGACATGAGTGGTATAACTTTCTGATACTTACTATCATTGACAATACAAAATCATCTATCTATGCGGTTGATGGACGTAGTGACAACATATCTATATAGGTCACTTGATTCTAATATTTACATGAAGATTCCTGATGGAATCGATATTCCGAATCAAAAGGTAAATCGTAACATGTATTGTATTAAGTTGTAGAAGTCACTTTATGGCTTAAAACAATTGGGCAGAATGTGGTACAATTGATTAAGTGAATTTCTTTTGCTAAAAGGATACGCTAAAAGTGATGATTGCACGTGTGTCCTCATTAAAAATCCCTCATGGGATTTTGTATTATCTCAGTATATATCGATGATCTTAACATCATTGACAATACACAAGATAATAATGAAACATGCCATCATTTAAAGATGAAATTTGAGATGAAGGATTTGGGTCAAACCAAATTATGCTTAGGTCTACAACTTGAGCATTTATCTTCTAGAATCCTTGTGCATCAAGCTGCATATACCCAGAAAATATTGGAGAAATTCAATATGGATAAGTCATATTTTTCCAAAACCCCCATGATGGTCACATCTTTAGACATAGAGAAAGATCCATTTTGACCAAAGGAAATGGAGAGGATGTTCTAGGACCTGATTTTCATATCTCAGTGCTATAGGCAGATTTATGTATCTGGCAAATAGCCAAATATTACTTTCACAGTAAATTTACTAGCAAGATATAGTGTTGCTCCTACCAAACACCATTGTACTGGAGTTAAGAATGTCTTCCAATATCTTAATGGCACAAGGGATCTTGGACTTTTCTTTAAAAGGAACCAGGATCCGACTTTAATTAGGTATACTGATGTTGGCTATATATTTGATCCCACAATGTCAGATCACAAACAAGATTTGTATTTTTACAAGGTGAAACTGCTATTTCATGAAAGTCTTCTAAACAGACTCTAGTAGACACCTCCACCAACCATTCGAAATAATTGTATTATACGAGGCATCACATGAGTGTGTGTGTCTTCGTACAATGATTAACATCATATTAACATCTTGTGGTACTGGTTTATTAGAATCACTTACCATTATAAGATAACATTGCTTGTGTTGTTCAGTTGAAAACTGGTTATATTAAGAGCAACATCAAACCATATTATTCCTAAATTGTGTTATCGTCATGATCTTCAGCAATATGGAGAGATAACAATCTTGCAAACTAAGTCATGTGATAATCTTGCCGATTTATTTAAAAAATCTCTATCATACTCCACATTCTTTAAATGTATCAAAGAAACTGGATGAGATAACTTAAAAATTTGCAGGTTTTAGGGGGAGTATCTCTCTCTGAAAAATAACTTGTTTTTCATTATATTACATTCTTTTCTTTGTATGAGTTTTGTCTCTTAGGTTTTTTCATTCAAAGTTTTTAATATGGTAATATCAACATAAGCTACAGGTCTTATTATTTCACTTTTCTCCACTAGAGTTTTTAATTGGTAACTATAGACATCCTATTATTTTGGACTATATTATGAGCTTTACTCATAAAAGTTTAAAAATAAGTAACAATACATCACGATTCTTCATCTTATTTTTTTTATTTTTTTATTGGGTGTTTGAGGAGTTTACCTGATATATGTACTATAATAATTATTAATAAGATTTTCTTAACAGATATGTAAAAAATAAATGACAGATGACCAAAAGCTGGATTCGATCAAGGGAAGTGTTGTGAATCTCATCTTTGGACCTAGGAAATAGGCAAACATTTGTGTCATGCCTCCTCGCTCCTCACTCCACGGCAAGGAACCGCGGCGGTTGGGCCACGTCCCCTCGCCCTCTTCGATACTCCTTGCAACCGACGCGATGGTTCTTCATCCATCGTGTCCTTCGGTTGCTTTCAATTCCTCCATATATATATATATATATATATATATATATATATACCATAGATAAATATAATGATTTTCTCTCGTTCAATCTGTCTCAGCTCTCATTTTGAATCTCAACATGTGTGGCACACGGAATTCTTCAAACATTAATTCTATATACAAATTGCGTGCAATCCATAGATTAGTTCATCGATTAGACATTTCATCGTATCAGCTAGCTAGCTTTAATTTATAATGTTCATCTTACTACCTGCTGAACTATACTCTCTAAGTTCCAAAATAAATCAAATTTTATATTTAAATTTTGTCTCAAAATAAACCAATTTTTATCTTCTTACCTATCATCGGTTTGCAAATAAAAAATTACGTTTTAAATACCCCTTATCTAACCATTCATCAATACGATTTTTTCTATTAATTAAGAACATTTTGGTCCTTCCTCTCTCTTCTTAATTTCACCTTGAAAAGTTAGGGTTTGATTTTTAATAGCTTCCTTAATAAATATAAACAACTCCATACGGTTTTAATCCATTTTTTTGAAAAAACAACATACGGTGGTGGATGCTACTACCTGGTGAAGTACTGTTTTGTATTCTTCATACAGGTCTGTTTTAATATTATTTGTAATCCCAGGCTAGCTCTGTACAATTATTTACTCTACTAAGGGAGCTCCTATTTTTGACAAAAAAGATCCGCCATTGATTAGATGATCCAATTGTGTTGTCGTGCACTACCATATATCGTAATGAAAATTCGTGTTAAATAAAAAATATGCAGATCTTCCTACTGTTTCGTTTTATTTTTTAAACAACAGTTCTAAAATTCAGAATTAATAAATATAAATAAAAAGACCTACCCATTCTAGACTTTCAATTAGTATTTTATTAATTTAATTCTAAAAGTTGAAGTTAATAATTAACAATAACTGATGCGCACTCTTTAAATCTATGTTGTTAAAATTCAAAAAAAACCATTATGTTTAACATACAATCAAAATTTTAGCATTAATTCATAATACTGATCATAGTTCGTGCAACACGTACAATCATTTGACAGCAACTACATGATGCACTGTGAGGGCCCCTTTATATGACTGATAAAGAATTTTTATTGAATCCAAATTTCTATAGATTTTTTCCTACATGAATATTTATGAAAAATAAAGAAAACTTTCCACGTGATTATATTTCTATGCTTCACATTTCATAGAAAAAATAGTAAGAGGAGTACGTGACCTTCTTTGTAAATATTCTTTTGTTTTTCCAATGCCACTATCAAATGCTTCTATTATCACTGCTAAACAAACTCACTATTATCTCGGTTCGTAACCCCTTTAGTCCCGGTTCTTAAACCGGAACTACGAATCCGAGACTAAAGATCGATATCTTTAGTCCTAGATGATCGATATCTTTAGTCCCAGGTAAAATAACCAGGACTAAAAATGCATCTTTAGTCTCGGTTGGTAACATCAATCGGGACTAAAGATAGCGTCATGTGACTTCCTCCACCATTTCTAGTTTCGATTACTGTTACCAACCGAAACTAAAGTTTTTTATTTTTTTTAGTTTGCTCTTGCTATAGCTGCTAGCTTGTTGCCTATATATTACACACATATATATTGTGCATATATATTTTACATACATATATTTATACATATATATGCAACATGCATATATATGTATAAATATATAATTTACACACATATAAATAAACTCAAGAAAGGAAATATATATATATTACCAAAATATATATACACATACAATATCCATATATATTTCGTAGCTTACAAAAAATTGTCTCTAATCTACTTTATGGATCCAGTGGTAAAGTTACTCAAACTAAAGTAGAACTTTCCCGCGAGATCAATGATCCGCTCGTTTATAAATCCCATCAATTCTTCCCGAGCAGCTTGTATCAAAGTCTCGTGGAAGAGGTTGTCTCTTACTTGCATAAGCTGTCATTAATTCGAATAAACGAGAAATAAATATATGAAATGAATAAGAAATCAAGACGTAATGTATGAATGACTGTTATACGTACATCTATATCGTCAAGACTATTAACTTCGGTAACAAAGCGATGAATGTAGTCGCAGACATAGTATTCACATAAGTTGTTGTCCCGCATCTATTTTGCACACTAAAGGAGAAACGATGATAAATTTAATATACATTTCATATTTTAGAACAAAGTAATGATTCAATACAACTTTAAAGCATGCATGTTACTCACTGAAAAGTTCATCCTCACAGAGAGCTTATCTTTTCAATTTTCGTGAACATTCACCCGAAGCCGTTCCCATGCCCTACGTGCAGTTAAAAGTTATCTAGTAATTATCCGAGAACCGCATATATGCAATAGCAAGTAAGATGACATTACCTGTTAAACAGTTCAAATATCTTTGAGTACATGGACTCTACTTTATCCATTGAGTCAAAGACATGGATCCGCGAGTGATCCATGTCAATTACTAACAGAATTTAGTGGAATCTGCAAATTGGTTTAGATGACGCATATGAAACTTTATGTATGCACGGGATTAAAATTGGTACGGAAGGAAGAAAAAACTTACCCAGTGTTGTAGGGCAGAAGGATAAACGGCCTGAAATGGTGCTGCACCAGTGCATTGTATATGTCATCCACTGTTGGATCAGAAAATTGATCAACCAATGCACAGTTAATTTTTCGTGGATCCATGAATCCATGTTTGGTACAGTCGTGCTTGTTGTAATATTGAATCGTCATTCTACAATGGTTAAAAAGAATTTTAGTCAGCTAAATACAAGGAGGTAAGAAACGAAATAACAGAACGATACTTACAGAACCCGCGTACCTAGAAGTGAGACGTCGAGGGCATCAAGATGGTACAGGTCGAATATGTCGTCGAATCGGATAAAGAAGTTTTCACCTCCATCGAAGAAATAGTCCAGTGAATATCTGCCCGATACCATCTCTCCACCCTTGCTGGACTCTTGCATGTACCACGTGTGGAAGCGGTACATCTGTGTAGGTAACTTTTTCACTTGATCCGGCTTTACAAGAGGTTTTCTAAGTTTGAACTTGTATTTCAGCGGAGCCTTCGCGAGGGGAGCATGGCCGGATAATTGATCCATTGAAATTCCAGCAGATTCCATAAATTGTCTTAACTCCGTTCTAACATTTGGAACCGTGCTGAACTCCAGAGGTTTCAGAGGCTCCATGCAGAGCTGGGGTACATCTCTGCCCGTTCTCTTCGTCTTGCCAGCAGCCTTTCGGATAGTCCTGTTGTAGTCGGACTGCGGTTGACATTGCGGTTTAGGCTGTGGCATTAGATATGTCTTCTTGAAGAAGTCATTGCTCTCCTAAGGAATTTCAGGAGGCTTCTCAGGAGACTTCTTTCTGAAGTGGGCCTTGACTTTAGCCTCGACGGCCTCGCGCAGCTCCTCTAGAGTCATGTCGTACGCCGTTTTCTTTGAGACTGGTGGGAGCGGGTCAAGTTTAGGCATCTTGCTTCTTGGTCCACTGGTTGACATTGACCGTATGGCTCGAGCTATGCGCTTAGGAGGTGATGGAGGAGGAGTCAGTGCTCGTTGTGGCGACGGAGGAGGCTGAGAAGGCGGTGGAGTTGAAGACGACCATTTAGGAGTCGGTGCTCGTGGAGGCGACGTAGGAGGCGGAGGAGGCTAAGGAGGCTAAGAAGATGGTCCATGTGGAGGCGACGGCGGTGGAATGATAGGAGACGCTGTTCGTCCTGGGAATATGATGAAGGGCTTCCTCCAAAGAAATATTTTGTGAATTGTTTCTCCTAGCGTCATCTTCCCGTCTCCTCCAGGGATATCCAGCTCGAGATCTTCGTAGCCGCGTTCCACTTGTTCAACTTCCACTTTTGAGTACGCAGGTGAACGGGCCTGCAGTGGTAGGTGTCGTCTCGTTCTACTGGAATCGCTATGCCCGACGCAACCTGTTCGAGAAGATTGCTTATTAGTTAGTAATAAACCTTGATTCTCAAGTTATTCAAAGAAATATACAACATAAAAGTACAAACATACATTTATTGTTATGTTCTTGAGCGAAATGTGTAGCTCACACGGTGTCCGCTACGTGATATCATCCGCGGGGCATGACGGACACGCTTGAGGTTGTGGGGCCAACTCGCATTCATTTCCTGTTGACGCGCAGCTGCTGCGCAGCCTGCGCTGCTGCTATAGTTGAGCCGTTGTTACTGGATCTGGCTGTTGGCTAACCCAGTGGCTCTGCTCTTCTACCAACCTTTCGTTCAGCCTTTGGTCCACAATCTGATCAATCTGCGAGAGTCGCATCTCCATTTCTGCGAACCTCGCATCCGTCTCTCGCTTCGACCTCATGCGGCTCTTGTATGTGTCGACGTCCGCTTGAAACCCATATTTCCAAGGAACGATGCCTTTTTCTCGCGTTCGTCCCGGATGCTCTGGGTTCTGGAGTGTGAGCGTTAGCTCGTCCTTCTCTCAGTCGGGCCTGAACGAGCCCTAGGGCAGACTAACTTCTTAGCCTCGTACGTTGACTCCGGCAATTCATTTCCCTCCGAAAGAATGTTCTTCACGAGTTTTAGTAACTCGCCAAATGCCTTGTCACTGACAGCATTTTTGGCCTTCCATTGCAAGAATTCCAGCGTGGTATCCAACTTTTTGTGCCCCTATCACAGTCTGGGTACAAGGACGTTTTGTGGTCCACCAACATACGCTCCAATTTCTGCACCTCCTTTTTCACCTTCGCAGTCCCCCTCTACGTCGCGCAACATCTGACCAAGGTCATCGGAACCGTCGTTTTCTTCAGCATCCCCACCCGTCTCGCTTGTTGTATTCTCTTCAAACCCACCGTATTGACCAAAGTCCGAAATGTTGTCGTCGTCTTCTTCATCTTCTTCCATTGCAACCCCCACCTCTCCGTGCGATGTCCAATCAATTGTAGTGAGGTATAAATCCCGACTAAAACAAGTGGGCATGAATAATTTTTGATGCGAGAATACTCCTTCTCATTTTTGCAATTTTTGCATGGACAACGTATGAAACCCTTCTGTTTGTTGACATCGGCCACACTAAAAAATAATGCATGCCTTGAATAAACTATGTCGACCGTCGATCCGCGTTGTATATTCATTGTCGATTCATCTATATGGAATGCAGAAAAATCGTAATAAAAATCCACGAAATTCAAACCATTTAAATATTATTACGATAATTATATATATTGTAATCAGACAATAATTATATACTAATCCAACATACGTAATGTGTTGTTCTAAAAAAATTAGAATTATTTTTAAAAGGTCTTTTAAAGTGGTAACACAAAATTAATTAATTATTTTAAAAGTTCTTTTTAATTTACGTAGTGTACATTAAATTTTTCTAATCTACTACCAACTTTTCTATATTTTTTCCTTTGTCATCTATTTTATAACTTTTTTTCCAAAAGTTTCTCTCTCATCATTTTTCATAAATATTTTTTGAAATAAAATTGTATGTAATAAACTCCAACAAGTATAACGTGCTAAGCATATTTTTCTTACTTTTTATTTTCCCAAACATTTTTCTCAACACAATGTAATGTGCTTAATAAGATAATTAGTCTAAATAAATTTTCTCTCTCTTCATGTTTGCATAAAAATCTAAAGATGAAAATATTTAAAAAACAACCGTAAAAAGTGAAGTGCTAAGCACAGATCATAAGAGGAAGAAGTTGTTAACCTTGTAGATAGCAAAGATTTGTGTATTATCACCAAAACAAAATCACAAAAAAATTTGGGAGTACCTCCCCTATAGCTAGAGCAAAAGTTTAAAGACAAGTGGAACTGGCTCGGGCTGGAGAAGGAAGAAGGAGTATAAAAGGGAACCCCATCTTTAGTCCTGGTTGGTGTTACCAACCGATATTAAAGATCAAAATGATCTTTTGTCCTGGTTGATAACACCAACCGGGAAAAAAATAACATTTTAGTCCCAGTTGGTGTTACCAACCGAGACTAAAGACCCGAGGCACCCTGACAGGTTCTGACAGGATTTGAACTGAGACTAAAGATCATCTTTAATCCCGGTTCTTGACACGAATCGAGACTAAAGTTCCTACATAGCCATGGTCTTTTTAAATCGGGACTAAAAATATTTTTTAGTCCCGGGTACAACTCTAACCGGGATTATTGTGGTTTTTGCCGTTTAAACCAAAGATGGTTTCTCCAGTAATGTATCTTTCATGTATGTATGTGTTTCATGATTTCTATAGAATTTAAGAAATATACTATTTTAAATCATACGTTTGTTCTATTCCTTAGTTTTTCTATTATGCAAATCAAAAAGGCCCTAACTACGCTAGCTAAATATTTCCCTCGTGAGAGCATCTCCAAAAGGCTCCTTAGATGACTCCTTATAGTTAATTTTAGAGATTTTATTATAAAATTGTGTTCCAACAGACTCCCTGAACCTATCCCTATCCTAAGGAGCTTCTCAGATCTTCTCCTTCACTCTCTACATCAGGCAAGCAGCCAGCCTCCCCATCGCTCCTCGCCATCTCTTTTTTTCCTCCCGCGTGCCCCCTTCCTCTTCCTCCATCCTGTGTCGTCCGTGCCGTCTCGTCGCCGCTCGTGCCGCCTCTACCCCTTCCGTCGGCCGCCCCTTCCTTCGGCCGCCGCCCCCATGGCCACGTAGCCCCTCCCTTCGGCCACGCCGTCCCCACGGCCACGCCATCCCCACGGCCGCGCCGCCCCCACAGGTTTCTTGATCATGGACAAGATCCTGGCTTTTCTTGATCCTGAGTTCGTCGCCGGTGGAGATTACGATGGTAGGGAGCAGCAACAGAAGACGATGCGACAGAGAAGGCGTCAAGCAGGAAGGGGAGAAGCAGAGCTCGCGCCCGGTGGAGAGGAAGCCGAAGGAAGGTCGCGGTTCACGCTAGAGTTCAACGGGATCAATTGCTTCAACTCCATAGTTCGTCGGCGCAGCCCGCTCCTGCTGCGCCCCCTCCTACCGGTTGACCCCACAGCTGCGCCGCCCACACGGCCTTCGTCATCGCCGACCCCATGGGCGGCGGCTACCCCGCGTTGCCCTGCCGGCGCCGCTCGCCCCTCTCGTCGGCCGACCTCACGGCCACGCCCATGGCCACGCCACCCTGCTCCTTCTGTGACAGCGAGAAGAAAAAAGAGAAACATAAAAAAAATAAAGGGTAATAGAGACTGATACGTAGGTCTTCTCTGTCATAAACACAAAATAGAAAACATAGATAAAGAGATTGTCAAAGGAAACAACGAGTTAAACTTTCTAAAACAAACAAGAAGTTAGTCATATAATTATATAATTATTTAAAGAGCGTAATTTAAAGAGTAGAAGATGCTCTGAATAAGTGGACGTGGGCATATCTTACTTGTAGTTTTGTTCCCGTACAAATTAAAATGAATCGCAACTGACTAAACGTTGGTCCAACCACTCAAGTTATCCGTCGACTTCTCCTGGTTCTCCATTTTGCTTCTCTGCAAGTGGCACGCATATATATCTCCCTGATCTCCCCTCTAACATCGAGGACGATTTTGCATCTGCAAGTGGCCATCGAGGTCGTTGCAGATTTCACATATATCATTGCACAACTACGTCACGCCTCCCGTCGATCTCCCAGCTGCCCAGAAAATAATGAATAATACTCCCTCTACTTTGAAACATATAAATATACAAAAATATAATATTGCTTAAAATATATTTAACGATAAAATAATACTTATAAAGTTTTTTCAATAATAAAAATGATAAAATGTTATGTCAAAAACCACATCATTATATATTTTTAAAAAAAGGTTTTTACTGTTAGTATGTATTATACTATCAATAAAAACTCTGATATAGAATATATTTATTTGACGTATATAAATTACTTGTAGCGTCCTATAAAGGCCAAGAGGCACGTATATATGGAGCCGATCGAGAGCTAGCTAGACAGAGCTGCCTCTCCCGGTTTTGAGATAAATGAATCTCTCGTCATCCTTTCACATCAGTCTAATGAATAATTCATAGTTTCGAGGAGTACATACGTATCCTGGCCATTGATGCTTTTGCCTCTGATATGATCCGCGTGTGTTGTTAAGTCAAAATCATCTATATCCATCCTCTTCGCATCACTCTCGTTCTCTCGATGTAAGACGACTTAGTATTTAGATTAGAGTACTTTTACCATGGTCGCTACCGGAGAAAACTGCAATGGCTCATCCAAGCGCAATGCGTGACGTGCGAGATTGAAAGCTGCTAGCCAGCTGCATGTGTACACGATATGATCATGTCGATCGATATATACATGTTCCTTTCCACAGATCGATCGAATAACGTGCTACACCGATCGACAGGACAATAATTTGGCGAAAACAACCATCCATGTCGGCAGCAGCGTCTACTTCTGGCATGCTACGAAGTACGTACGAACTCTAGTTGTTATTTGTGTACATCGACCATACTGTAATTAAATGTCAGATTCTAGCTAGCTGAAAGTCTCAAACCAGAGAGATCTGGAGACTTCTCATATCATTAGCTCTGTGATTAAACACCGCTATATCAGCTTCAGGTGGGTTATCACTGATCCAGATGCAATATTCTCTAATTTATGATATAAGACCATAAGTTAATTACCTCGTAAATGTTTTTTAAGAAGAACAAGATTGGATGCTAGCTTATATATCTGGTTCAAAATGTACATGTCTTTTAGAGCATTTTTTTTAATAATTAAGCATGTGTACCATCAACATTGACTTTTTTGTTTGCGGAATAATCAAATTAGACAAATAATAGTGTTTGTTGTATGTTTGCTGTTATAGTCCAGTTTAACATGAGTTTACCAATTAATTTCTGTGTCTAAAAGCAACGGCGCGGTACTGTAGAAAAAGTCCTGCGCAAGATGTTGATCGTTTTTTTTTGTACCCTGATGGGGATAAATGTTGCGGCTGGCAATTGAGATGATCGATCGGGACAGGATGACAATGCAACTTAATTACGCGTTTTTTTTCTCCAAGTCATTGCTATATGTGATTTCTGACTGTTCTCCTCTGTCTTGAAATTGACCATTGGGAATCTATGTTTAAAATACAGCTAGGAAATCAATTAGGACGTAGTTATTAGAATATATGCACTATTTAATACAAATTACAAGTAGTAAAGTGGATAAAGTTGATCGTGTATATTATTCGTTTAATCCCATGTTGTCAGTGTTTTAAATAAATGATACCTTATTTTTTAAACTAAGGCCCGACGGTTTCACTATATATCAAATCCTATACATAATCAAATCAACCTCGTATAAAGATGTTCTGGATAAAAAAATTCTACTCAAATAATACAGGGTCTACTTGAATCGTAGATTCATAGTTGTCTATCCAACTATATTTGAACAGAAAATATATAAGTTATAAATACAGGACCCCCGAAAGAAAGAGGAAGAACATAAGAACAAGCCTAATACAAAAGCCACAAAAGCGAGGACAATGCAAGACACTTCCAATCTCGTCGAGTTTGTATTCAAGAAAGCCGACAACTGCTAGCCATCGACCATCCTGTTAGAGCTTTACGTCGCTAGACTGACAAAGTCTAAATTATGTTTTCCTCCTCATGTACTTGTGAGAGATTTCGGCTAATAGAATTAGGGCTATTACCCATCAGGAAGGGATCCGAACCTATATAAAAATCCTTATCTCTCATCTCTTTTACCGCAATCTTACATATAGCTGATATCAATATCTCTAATACTATACAAATACCATCATAGGCGAGTACAACCCGTTGACACGTGTTCCGTCACAGAAGATACGAATGGATATATTTGTTTGATTACACAAAAGACGCAAAGACACATTTTATACTCACACACCCACGAGTGCGTTTCTTAACACACGTGAGTTTCATATTAAAACCATCCGTTAGTGTGTCTCCTAATACATGTTCAAAGACACGAAGACCAGCAGCTCTTTAGTCTCACTAAATTCTTATGAAAATCGCACACCCACGTGCACGTAATATTTGTGTGCACTAAGATTTAAACCATGTTTACCTATGACACCTCAACCACACTGTTGATGCTTCCCATAATTCTAAAATTTAAAATCAATAAATATTATGAAGATGTATCCATATTCGACTCTTAATTTTTATCTATTAAAAACTGAAATTTAAAATTAAGAATTAGTAAGTGTACCCTTCTTTTAATCTAACTATCAATGCGAAAAACACATACTGACCTGAGGGATCTGCTTAACCCTAGTGCAGGACCTAAATCTCGTTTTTGGGTTTCAAAGGCATGCCAGTTGATTTGATCCTGCAACCAACAAAAGACAAATAAAGAAACAAAGTTAAATTCGGCTAATGACTGATGACGTATCGTTCAATATTGGGTCGATACAATATGTGTAGGATCGGCAATAGAGAACAAAGCAAAGAGAAAATTAGATCTACTCGATCGGCTGTAGATATCAATAATATATAATATATATCTCAAGTTTAAACTAATTGATTGGGATAGATCGGACAGTGTGCCGAGACAGTATAAATCACTTATGTCTAAAAGTACTTTAAGACAAAGATTATATATATTTATAGCATAGTCGATGTAATAAATCTAACATGTATCGCTAATACTTCGATATCACTTTATACTAGGATATTAATATAGATTAAATATATTAAACAAGAATCAATCAAGTGTTAAGATGACCTAACAGATTAATAACAAGCTTAATATATTTTACCACAATGAGATCTTAATATAAAAGACAGATTTAGCATATCAAGTAAACATGTAGGAAACAAGATAACTAAACCAGTTAAGATCGGCTGAAACCTCGAAACTATCTCTAAAAGTAATCATAGAACAAGATAGATACTATGATTCTAGATAATACTTAATAGGTCAGACTTAACCGATGCAACACTAAATATAAAGAGAAGCATAAGGTCTAAACAAATCGATGAAAGTCTTTCGAGATGGTTGATACACTATATAATCTAGGTTAACATTGATATCTAACCCTATTAGCTATTGTCTAATAACAGATGCTAGCCGATTGAGGTTAGATAGTAATATTGATTTAGATTATATAGCATATATGATAACTCAGTGATTTATATAAACAAGATTAGAGTGTCATAAAGATGTAAGCACTAATCCCGAGAATGCAAGCCGCCATAACAAGTTTTACCTCTTGTCGGAGATCGAACCCGATGCAGCCTAAGTCGAAAGCAAGAACTCGTCGAAACAAACAAAAGTAGAAAAGGTGACGATGCGCCAAAAATGTTATTGAACAGATTGTTGTTTGATTACACAGTCTTGGGCTATATTTATACCCAAATAAATAATATGTCCTTGCCAGACACGACCCTTATCTCTATTACAACTTAAAATACGAACAAGTCCCTTAGACGAACTCTTACCGACACAATCTATAAGAAAATTACTTAAAATAACCTAATTAATAGATACAATTATCTTTTTCGGACTCTATCCATATATGGCAATCCTCATGAAGCACATCAACCTGATCCGACAATGATTCCAATGTTATCTTACCGGAATCAGCTATATCATCTTACCTTGTATGACTCGGTATCAGCCGATGAACACCTTAGCCGATTCGGTTTGCAACTGGTGCGTACTCTGTTTTCGAGAATCACGATTTCCTCCAAATATGCTTCGGCCTTAACTTCAAATCCGATACATGATTTACCAAATTTGATCGTTAACACTAACACTCTACAATTAAAAAACTAATATATTTATAATAGAAACCAATATTAATAACAATAACATTCATACAACATATGAGTTGACGACTTATACACTTAATTACACATGTTATGCTGCTTCGATAGATAAGTTTAGTGAGGTTTCGTGGGGATGCTCCCTCAGGGCAGCCCATGCTAAGAGAAAGAGGTCGGAGAGGTCGGATTGAGAGTCCTCGGGCTAAGGTCGGAGGCCAGATCTCGGGTAAGGATGGTTGTCCCGACCTTTGCCCCTTAGCCTGACATTTGCCCCTTAGTCCGACCTCTACGCATGGCTTCGACCCAAAAAGGACAGGCTTTCCCCTTCGGGAAGGAAGCTTCTTTAGTAAGGCCCGCAGACAAGACAAGGAGTACAAAGCCGACAGAGGATGATGTCACCTGGTAAAGACTGTACACAAGATGCCTACGGCGAGCGGATCCTGAGGTTGATCCTTTTTACTTTTCAGCTTTAGTCTGTATTTGCTTTTTGCTTTACAACTAGCTTTCTTGCATCCCAAGCCCCTTGTAACTGTCTCTCTTGGACTATAAAAGGAGGGCAGATGACGCAGCGCGAGGGGATCCAAGGACTCTCTTCTACACCTATACTCAAACTCTAATATTTGATCACTCTAACACAGAACACAGGAGTATGCTTATTATCCTAGGGAGGACTAAACCTGTCTAAAAGACCTTAGCTCATCTCTTCCCGATTCGACCATCAAACCTCTTGGTAGACGTCCCGACCACTTTTTCACCTCCTCGGGCAACCCCCTTGGAGAATTGTTCGGCACCCCGTCGACAGGTTCACATATTGATTTGTTTTTGAGAAAATTTAATAAATGTCATTGACAAGAGACTTATTTCAAAAAATGTCACCGATAAACATAACTTCAAAAAATGTCATCGTACAAGCTAATTTGTCATAGAAATATCAACACCATCAGGGTTTCATCGATTTCACTCCGTTAACCCCATCATATTTTAACAGAGAGGAATGGAAAAATCTGACAACGATGATATTTATGTGACAAATTTACTTGTACAATGGTATTTTTTATACTAAAGTTTGCTGACGACAAAACATAGAATGAGATGTTTGTCAATGGTGTTTCTTAAAAATTTCTCAATATTTCTTTGCACACGCGCTCTCTCTCTCTCTATTTGAGCCTGTTTTAATTGGATCAACTATGCTGGTTTCTAGCGGCCGGTGTTTTCCATGCAATAAAAAGGAATGGAAGAACACTAACTTAAGATGGCACGACACAACCAGAACTTTTATTATCCTCCATTGAATGTCATTTCCCTAACAACTCCCCAAAGATCCGATCGATTTCCCGTGTTTAATTCCGAGCATGCAGCCGCCGGTTGGTTGCATGCTTCTCCCTCCCCTGGCCAGATTCATCGATATATCGGTGCCTGCACGCGATCGCCGTGACAAATTGTTCAAGAACTCTGTTATAGGCAACGCGCGCTCGTGATCTAAGCTTGCTCGCTCGATCGAACCGGGAGATGAACACACGCGGCCGGCCAATCGCAAGCTGTGCAGCGCCCGCCCGCCCGCGCGTGCCTCCATCATCCGGGAGATCGATCGATATATCGGCGCAATTAACCGATGTCGTCTACTCGTCTCTCGATCGACAGCGACGGCACGGTCGTACTCTCGATCGTGCCTACCGGATTCGATCAGATCGGTACGATTTATTGGAGCTATCTAATCTTTTGTCACGGATGTTGTACTAGTAGTTCACGATGGTCATCCCTGACCACCAATCTTCCTGCAGAAGTTGCACTAATTAGGGACGGACAAAATCCACGCGCGACAAGTGTACGCACAAAAATATTTAAGGCGCGCATGCCGTGCAGCCGCAGCAGCAGCGAGGTGAGAGAGAGACAGAGAGAGAGAGAGAGCAAAATACAAGTCTCTGACCGATCCCGTCAACTGCGAGCAACAGTGCAAGAGGTACATTAGTATAGAGATATATATACTTGCATGTATGGTTGTGTGCACTGAACAATGTGGACATGAAGATACACACCGATCGATCATTAGCTCACCTAAGACTGTATTTGAGCCGCATATTATACTAAACCATCCCTGTAATGTCGTACGATCGCTTGATTTGTTTTCCTAATTCCTCCTCCATATTTCTCGCGTTTACCAAACCGCGACAGCCTCGTGGTGCACTTTTGGCCTATATTCACATCGCCCACAGGCGAGGAGGGAGTGGTTGTTTGGTGAGATCTTCTCGCATGTGAACTAATCACTTAATTAATTAGGGTCGTTTTTTGTTCGTCTCGCGACAAAATAAGGGTTTGTTACACGAGCTTGTCGTTTCCTCGCCCAGGATCTTGCAACATGGAATTGTTTGTGGGGAGAAAAGTTCGGAGAAGGAAGAGCTTCGCGGTGACCAATCTGGGAGATCGCCTCCGGAGTTTGTTATTCGTGGTTGCAAATGTTTCAGGAGCCACTTGATTCCCGGCAGCTACGTGGCTTACCTAAGCTTCATGCGTCTATACGAGGATGCAACATGGAAAGAAAACTATATACAAAACTAACTACTAGTATGTATATATATATATACCATATACTAGTTGTACTCACCATCAATCACCTACTTGCACCATTTGTAATTGTTTTCCCGTCAGCTCTCCGAGAAGCTAGCTTGTCTGAGCGGACACTCAAGTTACAATCATTGCGCCTCTGTTTCGCCAACCAAACCGAGAAGACGAAATCTGATAGAGAAACAAGACAAATTAAAAGAAACGTTTTATGGTGGTCCAATATTGCAAACTAACTAAGCGTGTAAACTGCAAATCTCCACCATTTAATTAAGCCCGTCGAGTCCATCCCACGACCGTGTCATCTTGTCTGGTTAGTTATCCCAGCTGAGCTGGGCCGGGCTGGGCGAGGCGTGCGCAGCACACGGTACAGCCTGCCGGACGCGCCTCCTCGACGGTGCGTGTGAGTTATTAATCAGCATGGACGCGTCTGTCGGGCTTGCCTCCCCCACGCCCCCGCGCGTTGCCGAATTTTTGGTTTTTAAATTTTTTTATCAAAAGATTTAAAAATAATTTTTGGTTTGAAAATATTGCAAAACTAATCGTCCTCGTTCTTGGGAGGACGAGATTTAAAATCGCCCTCTCCGAGGGCGATTTTCTTGACGTGACAGACGGTCGTTGGCGCCGTCCGCCGTGCGCATGTAATTTTACGTTTTACCCCCTTATCGACCTAAGGACGTTTTTTACTGTTTACTATATGGTTCATCACTGTTTATCATACTATACATTTATTATACTGTTCATCGTGTTGTTCATTAAACATAAAAAAGGCATTTGCAAGAGCGATAAGGAGGCAAAATGTAAAATTACACGCGCGCGCAGACGGCGCCAACGATCGTCACACGCGCAAGAAATCCTCTAAGAGAGCGATTTTTAAATCTCACTGTTCATCGTGTTGTTCATTAAACAGTAAAAACGGACTTTGCAAGGGTGATAAGGGCAAAATACAAAATTACACGCGCGTGACGACGACGGTCATCGATCGTTTGTCACGTCACCAAAATCGTCCTATGAGAGAGTGATTTTTAAATCTCGTCTTTCCAAAAGGCGATGAACGATTAGTTTTACAATATTTTTAAAAAAATTATTTTTACAAAACTTTAAAAATTAAAAATTAAAAATGCTAAAAATTCGCGCGTTGCCTGCCTCTCGGTCGCGTCCGGGGAGAGCTACGCGAGATGGGCCGCGCGTGCACGCGGGGTCGCGCGCGCACGCGGGGTCGCTCGCGGCAGCAAAGTCTGCAACGACACGTCCCTCTCGCGCCCCGGCCCGCCCGGCCGCGGGCGCGCGCCTCGCCTGCAGGTCAGACCCCAATAATGGCGCCCACCCCCACGGTTCGATCGATCGATCAGAGTCGGGGTCGGTCAGTTCGCCTCACCTGACCGCAAGGATGAAAACGAAGTCGTTATGAATATATCATAATTATTTTTTTATTTTTTATCAGATACAAAAATAAATATAAATATCTTGGATGCAAGAATAAGTATGAATTATTTTGAATACAAATACGGATCAGATATGATCAGGCACAAAATACGAAAATAAATATTTCTCGAAACATAAAATCATATAAAATTTTAATAGAAACAAACCCCATCATATATAAATAGCTTATTTTATTAATTTTATTATATTATCTTATTTTATTAATTTTATATAATAAGTTTGATCATAAACTAAAAATAAACTAAAAAATGTTGATTAAAATTAATATATACAACAGTGTTGATATAAACATATCGGGTCGACATTATAGTATATAAAATATAAAATAATTTATGAAAAATATTTAAAAGTTTAAATAATATTGACAATAGCACTAATACGTGCAGCAGCGTGTATTAGTAGTTAAAACGCCGCACATCATAGTACCGATTTTCCCGTTTTCCCTCTCCCCCACCACGCCAGATCCGATGTTTCCCTTTTTCCTCTCCCCAGCCACGCCAGATCCCCATTTTTTCGTTTACAAACCCATTGCTTCTCCATGTACACCGAATACATCTACTAGTGAGACCCTATAGTAAGAGAATTACTTTATCTAGCCCTCCATCTCTCAAATCTAGCCCTCCATCTCTCAAATCTGGCCCTCCATCATCAGGATAAAACAATTACGCCGTACATGGTCGCATATAGGAGTACGGTAGTATCTGACATCGAGCGTTATGCTATATAGTAAGAAGATTATTATTACCGAATTTCCTCATCCCATCAGTTCGATTTCCCATAGTAAAGTTTTAACTACATATACTTTTTGTCAATTTTACATAGTAAAACATTTATTTCAATTTGTTTAACTCCATATACTTTTTGTCAATTTTGCATAGTAAAACATTTACTTCAATTTGTAGGGAGTGGTCTGTGGCAGTAACTTTTCCACCGTGGTGATAGGTGGTAGTATTTATTTTACAGCATGAATAGGTAGAAGTAATCGCACAACTTTACGGCGAATAAAAAAATTACAAATTAGACCAAGAATACACTGGAAAGGACAAACGGCAAAAAAACAAGGAGTCTCCTTCAACAACGGAAGGCTGGGGCATGAGGCAGAGGAGGTCGGCCACGACGGTGATCTAGTGGACCAGAGAAGGTCGACCTCCCCGGTCCAATCGGCACTTGATGAACCATGGCGATGAAGTCGGGACCAAGGTGACGACACGCACCATCTGGAGACAACGATGGCCATGGAGGCAAGGAAGCATACCACCGAGCCGGTGCCTCGTCGTTTTTGACAACAAAATCACCACCTGTCGCCTGCTCCGGCGTTAGCGGCCTCTTCCTTGGCCTGCCCCGCAACAAATCGTCACGGAAAATTTAACTGTTTATCATTATAATGGATGCTGTCCGACCGAAGGACACCCTACTAGTTACAATTCATCGGCTATCACTATGTCTTAAAAGATGCTATATTTTTATCATACTAGTAACTATGTCCATGCGTTGTAACGGGTAAAGTCAAGGCGCAGCGCGGATAGGGACGGGAGGGAGGGGTGCAGGCGCAGGCGCGGCGTGGGGTGCGGCGCGGATGAGGACAGGCGGGAGGGACGCAGGAGGTCTTTTTTTATCAAGCCCTTTTTTCTTTTTAGCATTGGGACTGCGGGTTAATTTTATAAACACTCAAGTGGTTTTCTGTAAAATAATCAGGCGGACGAAAAATTTGGGTAGAAACACTCTTTATAGATAGTTATAGATTATATATATAGATATATATATATAGATATATAGATATAAATATATATTGTATGCGTATGTACCTATACAAAATATACACATAGGTTGAATAGTAGACCTGCTAAAGAAGCATGATTTGGTTCGTGTGAACGAATTGGGCCGGCCTGCTAAATAATGAAGCTCATAAAAAATTACAAAAGAGAAAGTCTGAAAACGTGCAGCCAAATTTGATAACGGGCCGAATTGATCGCACAAGTTGGGCCGAAAAAAATTCCTAAAACAACCAATGAGCCGAAAACGGAAGTGGTCGGACGCATAGTGGGCCATGCGCCTGGTCGTCCATTAGGGATTTTGGGCCTGGTTCGTGTTGGGCGCAAGATGGCCTCAGAATTGGATCAAATCCCAGGTGGATCGCTGCTTGGGCCGCGGCCCTCCATTTCGAAAAAACTCAAGGGCTTTTCTATAAAATAATCAGGCAGAACAAAATTTTGGGTGGAAACACTACTTGCTTTATAGATAGTTATAGATTTGTGCCAGCGAAGCATGCCACATCAGCACTTCACCCCGAACCATCCCGCCTTTAACGGCTCTCGTGACCCCTCCCGTTACCCCGTCTTCCCCACTATTGCACGACATGCTGGTGGTCGACGCCGCGGCCGCAGCCGGTGGCGGCGGAACGGCCTCGCTCCCGGACTAGGGCGGCGGCGACGTGTTAGTGATATGCACTAGAGGCAACATGGAGATGTTGGATATCACGTCAATGTTTATGTATAAATGAATAAAGTGTTATTCAGTTCCATGAAATAGACATCTTGTATTGATCAATAAGTACGTGACTTATTTATGAGACTCGATATGTATGAATCTATTTCTAAACGATCCCTGATCATATGTCATATTGTTGGAACAAATATGATTCTAAGATCGGCATGTTTATTGATTGATGATCATGTCTCATAGATCATGGGTATGGAGATACCAAATCAATAAACATGGACATATGTGTTAGAGAACACATTGTTGGATAGACCCACCATGAGACACTACAGAATTAATGTGCCATTAGTTGGTCTCGGGTAGTGTTGGTACAAAGTCCTTAGACCTGAGATCACCATGGATTCCAACATGTGTAGTAGCCTACTTTGGGACTACCAAACGCTATTCCGTAATGGATAGTTATAAAGGTAGTTTTCGGGTTTGCTATGAAACATGGAGTGGGATGTGAGTGATCAAGATGGAATTTGCCCCTCCTTTGGAGAGATATCTCTGGCCCTCGAGGTAATGGATTATGGAAATGCATGGCCATGCTAAGTTGATTGAGGAGTCAATCAACGGACGGATAATCCAATACGGTTCGAGTGAATGGTTAAGCTATTGAAGGGATGGCACACATCTTGCCTATAGCTTAACGGTATCGTGAGGCAAAGGGATTTGTGTACACATTACGGTTCGAGCCGATATTATATTCTTGTATACTATGGTGTCAATATGTGCCGCTAGGCGCCGCTGTTGACAGTCGGCGAGTTGGACTCGAGCCGACGATCGGCTAAGTTAGACTATAGCCGAAACCGAGTATACCTGAACCTACGGGTCGCACGCTTAAGGGGATAGAATAGATATTCGAGTTGGACTCGGATACGGCTCGATCGGATAGGGATCCGATCGGATAGAGTCCTATGGGCTTACGACGTGTGGGGCGGCCAACTCTATGAGATACGGATGAGATCCGATTCAAAATAGAGTCCTAATCGGCCACTAGTCCCGTCGGCCAACTCTATATAAAGGAGGGAGGGATGGAGAGCTGTGGGACGTCAATTGCATCGCGTGCAACAGAAGTCGCCGAGATCAATCTCCACGGAAACCGTCCCCACTTTCGAGCCAAACCCTAGCCTTGCATCGCGTGCTAGCACACGGGTGTACGGCGTTCGTCCCCGGACGTGTGGATACCGTAGAGGCGCGCTACGTTGCGCGCTCTTGATCGGCTGCGGTCGGGCGCATCGGAGCGAGGCGTGAGAACGCGGCCGGACGGCTCGAATCGGGCGATTGGCGAATCGGCTCTCCGGGAATAGGCTACACTGTTCGGATCGGATTGCCCGATTGGCTATTCGCTGCACTCTACTCTAATCGGTAACGATCTATCGGCCCTTACTTGCAAGTGTTCCTGGTTTGCGCGGTAGAAATTTTTGTTTTCGGCTAGCGTAGCTTCCGCGTAACCCTTCACGACGACCACTCGATGGGGAAGAACGGCTGGTGGACCAAGCAGCTCCCGCCAGCACCGGGCGCCGCCTCCACCCAACCCCTCCCCTCCTCTCCCTCATGGCCGAAGACGCCGCGGTGGCCGCCATGGCCACGGCCTCCCTCTCCGACAACCTGGAGCCCGCTACCACCCGCACTCACATCCTATCCATCCCGATCGACGGTGCTATGCGCACCAGCCACCAGCGAGCGCGTCGTTGTGGGCGGGTGGGTCAAGACCGGCCGGGAGAAGGGGAAGTGCTCCTTCGCCTTCCTCGAGCTCAACAACGGCTCCGTCGTCGACCTTGTCCGCGCCTCCCTCACCTGCAGGCCCTTCCTCCGTGCCGCCCGCAACGTTGCCTTCCTCCGCCGCTTTCGCAGCCTCCACGGCCCGCTCCTCCCTCGGCTGCCTCATCCACCACGCCGACCAGCCCGCCTCGGTGTTGGTCCCCTCAACCCCCGCCGTCGCAGCTGCTAGGGCTGGTGGTGTCCGGGATGGCGACTTCTCCCTTTCCTTCCTCCCTCGCAACGGTTGGTTGGGCGACGGCGACGCGCCGTGGCGGTTCTTGGACTGCCTCAATGGTCGCGTCCTACTCAAGAATCGAGGAATGTAGGAGCTCGTCGTCGCCGACCTCGTTGGCCCGTAGCCGTGGTCCCCTCCGCCACCCGCCGCGCGCACCGTGTGGCACGGACTGTCCGCTCGACGATGGCGACTCATCGGTGTTCTGGGTGTTCTGCATTGCGCAAGACGACGAGTAGGGAAGATGGGGTAACGGGAGGGGTCATGAGAGCCGTTGGAAGGCGTGAGGGCTTAGGGTGAAGTGCGACGTGGCATGCTTTGCTGGTGCAAATGTGATAAAAATATAACATCTTTTAAGATATAGTGACAACCGGTGAATTACAGCCAGTTGGGTGTCTCCCGGCCGGGTAGCATCCGTTATAATGGTAAATAGTTAAATTTCCCAATCGTCATCGGCCATGGAGGTGACGCTCTCCTCCGTGCCAAGGGCCTCACCGCCGCCTAGGTGCCGTCAGGTTCACCTGGAGCCCGTCGTCGCTGCTTCGGTGCCATCGGATTTGTATGGAGCACGTCGTCGCCCTGACTCCCCATCGCACCTGGCAGAGGAAGATGGTGGGGCAACACTTCAAGGCCGTCCCATCCTCCGGATCTGGTCGCCATCTTCCGCTTCATCGAGCCGGAAGCTGAGCAACGCTTGATCTGGTGGACACAAAGTTGGGAGACATCAGATCCGGTTGTCGACGCCAACCAACACGCTGTCCTCCCTCTCTGCTTCAGTATCGACACCTGGGAGAGCCCCTTCTCCTAGCACCAGTGTAATCCGCCTCATCCTCTACTCCCTATCACGCCGTTCTTCCTCCGTCGGCCACACCGCCCCTTGTCCCACCATGACATGTTGACCAGGACGGCGGCCATGCAACCTGCACGCCCGCCGCCTTAGTCCCGGACCAATGTTATAATAAGATGGCTAATATTAAAATATAAATATGTAAGTTGAAGGTATGAAGTTTTTTAAAAAATATATTTTATGTATTCAGCGAATATCAGAATAACATTGTTTACCAAATATCTATTATCCGTCAAAAACTCTGATTTCATATTCGTATTTGGAGAAAAAATATTATTAATATTTATTAGAAACTCTGGTATCATATTTGTTTTTAATAAAAATATTTGTATTTGTATTTGGACTATTAAAAATTATCTGCTTTGGACGATATCTGTTGTTTTTATGGATGAGAACCATCCGTTCTATTTTCATCCCAGCCGCGCACTCACGAGCAGATGGCTGGATCGATCGAGGTCGATCGGCACCGGCTAAACTCCAGAGCCGTCGCTGTTCACGCACGCGCGGCTGCTCCGAGTCGACGCCGTCGCGGTCCCGGGAGCTAGACCCGGCTGCCTGCCCACAGAGGCACGCACTCCTGCGCTACCGGTTTGGCGGACGCGGAGAGCGAGCGAGCGTAATTTCGTTGTCCAACCTGGTGCAGGGGAGGTGTTCGTGACTTGGTGAGTGATGGATGATGGATCGATCTATCGGCATCGAGGTGTGTATCCGTGCCCGAGATGCGCGAATTGACGGGCCAACATCCACGTTAGCTAGCTAAAGCTAGCAATCTCGCGTTGACGCTGAGAGCACGTACGGTACAGCGCCGGCGCCGGGAATGCACGTACGAATACGTTGGATCTGACCATCCTGCCCGCCATGTCACTTCTTGTATGCACGCGGTTGACCTCTCCAATCTCCACTAGTAGTAGTTCTCCTTCTCTGGTAGGAACCCAGTAATTGTCTTGGACTGCCGATAGTAGTTGTTGACCCTGTTCGATGCTCTACAGTGATCATGCGGACGAACTGCTCAATATTGAGACGCACTGAAGAAGATGAACACGTCTAAATTATTATCGCACTCTATTTTTTTTCTGCATTGTCAACTTGCCTACTACTACTACTACTACTTCTACTACTACAGACTACAGTACTACTAGTGAACTAGTACTACACATGCATATGTTCTGTTGTACGGTGCCAGTAACCATCACCATTATTGGATAGGAGAATGGAGCATCATTTACCGGTTCATGTGCCAGCTGGTCTGCCTTGTGTATGAGCAACACGCGTCCTCTGCCGACCTCTCCTAATAAACACCGGGGGTCGAGTTTTTCTTTTCCATCTTCTGTCAGCGAACAGGAGCACTGCATCTTGCTTGATTCTTCAGGACATGGGCAATAGCGATCTATCGAGGCCGGGCGCCGGGGCGGTGTAATAACAGGGACATCGATCTTTGACGAATTTAAGGTGACGCGCTAGATAGCAGCTTCGATACGTACGTAGAGGATCCATGTCCCACAGCATGCAGCACATCTGCATGCATATTTTTACTGTCACAGCAGCACACCATGGTGACTTTATACTTCTTTTTTCCAATTACTACTGTACATGACATTTCTCTTGCTGATAATGGAACAAATACCTTAATGTATGCACTTCCTGATGCTAATTAGTGTAATTGCTCATTAGACGCTTGCTCTCGCATCGCCCTTCCCCAGGGACGGCTCGGGAGGCGATGACCCGGCCGCTCCCTCTCCTCCTCCGCCTCGCCGGCGTGCGACTGCAAAGACGACAACGGCGGGACTCCTCGTTGATCATGTGCTCGGGCGGCTAGAGAAGACATCCAGGATGGTGGCGGCGGCGGTGACCGCCAAATCCACGTCGCTCTAGCCGAATCTGACGGGGTGACGGATGGCTGCGGGGACGGCGACGGGAATGGCAACAGCGACGACAGGGACGAGTCTCTGTGGTGGTAGGGACGGCGACAACGTCGGGGACAGTCTCACGTCGCTCAGCCGGGGGAGGGTCGCGACGGGATGGGCGGGCGACGACGACGATGCGGGGTCGCGACGGGATGGGCGGGCGGCGACGACGATGCGGGGACTGCGTCGGGCGACGGTGGCTGATGGCGACGGGGATGGTGACAGCACTACGGCAGCGGTGGCGAAGACCGTGGATCCGACGGCGGCGCGTCCGGATCCGGCAGACCCGTGCTTGGATCTGGTGCCCCCACGCTGGATCCGACCGGAGGCGATGCGCCTGTGTTGGTGTTGGAAGAGGCCGCGGTGGATCTTTGCGATAGGAGGATTCCGGTAGGGCGCGCGTACGGTGGCGTGGCGGCGGAGGAGGAGACCGGCGAGGCGTGACCAGTGCGGAGGACGACGTGACGCGACGAGGCGTGGCCGGCTCGCGTTCGCGGCGCAAGGAGGTACGTAGAGGCTCGGCCGTCGGCGGTGGAGGCCGGTGGCCGGCGCGACGCGACGAAGTGCAGCCAGCGGAGGTGGAGGCCGGTGCGGCACGACGAGGCGCGCCCGATGACGGCACGTGGAGGCTGGCCGACAGAGGGCGCCTGTGGAGTGGTGCCTACACGTCGGCAGAGGTTTAGATAGTGGTGGAGCACTGGTGCGAAAGTTGTGGATAGGCAGGTGGCGGACTGCGGGTGAAAACCCAGCCCGGCCTTGTCCGGGCCGATAACGATGTCGTTCGAGCGTCACTCCCCCTCCCGAGGGTGTTGTCGTGCTGTCTCATTCCCTCTAGCAGGCGGCCGGATGAAAACCTAGTCCTGGTTCTCTTGGAGACCTCGGCGGACGGCGGTTGACGGTGCTCCGTGGCTTCTCTCCTTGGAGACGTTGTCTAGACAACCCCTTGTCGGAACCTCCCAAACAACTTGTGCAAGCTCGCTCTAGATTCACGTCCTCTTGTGTCGGCGTCCTAGTTTCGACAAGTTGGCCACATCGGAGGGCCTAGAGGGGAGAGCGGTTCCATTCTTCTCTCTCACTCTCTCTCCCTCAACCCCAAAGATGTGGATAGAGCGGGGTTTTGTGTTGGTGGTAAGGGTTGAATTTTGGACGATCTCGACTGTATTTTTTTATTGGCCTAGCGGTGGTCGGTCATGCTTAACGGCGATCGGTTCGGCGCTAGTTTTCTCCTGGATCTGTGTGTTAGAGCTATCGGTATGTGGATAGTGGTATTATTTTGTTTTCTTAGTTACAACCTTTCATAATTATAATCTTATAATTTTTCTACTTTATCAATATGAATTTCGTATCGTTGAGTCATTAAAAAATAATTAGTGTAGAATCTGATGGTACCATCGTTAAGGACCGAAAGGAACCTGTGAGCAATGGTGCGTGGCATAAGGCCATATGACCATATCATCGGAACGATATATAAATATATCGCATCGCCCAATCAATAATGGTATATACTCCTATCTACCCAATTAAACGAGCTACAGTTGTAAGGTGGTCCAAACGGCCTTACTCAGACTTGTTAGTTTGTAACAGTTCGCATGAAAGATTAGCCACCTAAGCTATGCTGGCCAGCTACCTAGCAGCGCATCGACCACCTTCGCCTTCAGATGGACGGCGGATGCACGCGCGAACGCGCGAGCGATCTCACAGTGGAACTTGCAAGTGTGCTGCAACGCCGCTCCGGCGCCGGGCCCCGGGCCACGGTCGACTGGCTGGCCAGCGCGAGGCGGACGCGTGGACCGATCTTTAATGCGGCTGGGGCGGTGGATCGTGCCGTTCGGCCGTGTCGTCGCGTGCGTCATCGGTTGTGCTCCGAAAGCGATCGACCGCGCCGACGCGCGCGACCGGAGTAGTGGACGGCGTTTTCTCCAGGCGGGCCGCGCCCGGCGCTGCATTGCGGACTCGCGGTCGCGGGTTCGCCGGTCCACAGCTCGGTTGCGCAACGTACGGTGCGCGATTAGGTGCACACGTAGCTAGCGTTGTTTTGAGTCGCGACCCGCGCGCACCAAGAGGCGATCTGGAAGTTGACGACCGCGAGCTCCTGGGGCCGGAAGCCCGGAAGCCCGTGGGCTACGTGTGATTAGCACACCTGCACAGAACAGCAGCCAGAAAACTACCCTTATATGGGCTTGGGAATGGGCCAGCCAGTTACAGGTAGCATCAGGGAATTGACGTACGGCCTGCTAACTGAAAGGGGCAGAACTGTGGTCGTGCATGCTCTGAAACAGTTTCTCTAGATCCCTCACAATCCTAAAATTAGAAGGTTTTAGTTGAAAAAATTGCTCCAATAAATCCCGTAATCATCTGCTCGAGTTCTTTTTCCTATAAAAGTCGCTCTTCACATCTTAAACGTGTCGCTCGCTCCCAATCAATCATCCGCAGGGGAGGGAGAGACGATCACGCGACACGTGACCAATTGAGGGATGTGGAGAGAACAATAGAAATATTTTTATTCATAGTTTAGGGTGCTCTACATTTTTCTTTCAGGGAGTCAATTTTTAGGCCATCAGTTAAAAGAGAAACATATTTTAAATCCTAAATGTTCATTAGAGAGTCCTACAATGAGACTTTGGAATCAGAATTTAGGGAACGGTTGATCATGCTCTTAGGCACCGTTTGGTAGGAATTCTCCTCCCTCATTCTTAACAGAATTAGTAGAATCCCTGTCAAACGGGTTATTTTGCAACTGATTCTGAGAAGAATCACTTCAAGTAATTCAACAAATTTACATACGAAGTGAGAATCACCTAAAAATCAGTGTGTCCACAAAATCACCTGAAACCAGTTTCTCCCAAAAATTACCTGAAAATCATCTGAAATATTATTCTAATTATTATTTTATTATACCGATAATGATTCTCTCTAGAATCTGATTCAGGAGAATCAGAATTTAGAATCAGATAATCATAGAATCATGAGCCCTACCAAACGGACCCTTAGCCTCTTTTGGAACACACATGCAGTTGCACTGTGATAGGAAAATCATAGGATTAAGATGTCACATCTTGCAAAATCTTAGAGCATTAGCAGCAGTATTTCTAAAACTAAACTCCTAAATTGACTGTTTAGGGGTCCCTTGATAAAAATAGGGGTCATGATTCTGAGTTGTGTACAGCATAACTCCTAAACGTGAACCCCTCAACTTAAATTGAATAAAAGTTGGGTTTTGGCCTCCTAGGAATCTGGGTGGAGGGGTTGGATTTTAGGAGTTCAGATTTTTAGGTGGTGATTTAGGAGTGTTGCTGTGTGCTGTTTTTTAACCAACAAACTTCAAATTTGTTTAAGGAGCTCATTTAGTGGTATTGCTGCTCATGCTCTTATATAGTTAAAAGAATATATTTTCTAAAGCAGTTTGAATTGCACACATGAATTCAAGATAAATGAAGAGGAAATCATGATGCAATACCTCAAGTTTGTTTTGCTCAAAAATTACAAAGAAATGGCTCATTCCATATGATTTCCAAAGAAAATTTTAGAGATCCAAAATGGTTCTATAGGCTCCATAGGAATAAAGAAACAAAGGTGGGAGAAGATAAGGGTAGAGGTACTAATCTGAGTCCTGTTACTATTGGAAAGAGGTATATTACTGAATTGTGAAAGTACAGGACTCCTCAAGCAGGGAAGCATGAACTCACTATTTGGAGATTCAAGCATGAACTCACTATTTGGAGATTCGACCAGGAAGCGGGTATGTGGAAACAAGGCGATTGAAAACCAAGGAAGGCAGCTAGTTTTTTAGACAGGTTCAGGCCGTTCGAAGGTTGTAATACCCTACTCCTGTGTTCTTTGAAGGATGATGATGGTGGAAATTATAGTAAGCTCTTGGAGGATGTTCTGTGTGGACGAGGATTAGCCTTCTTTCCTATGAGGTGGATCGAATGTCCTTTGTTTTTCTCTCGGTGGTATGGATCCTCTTTTATAGCTCAAGGGAAGTCCACAATGCTGGTACATACGTGTAGGAGTAGGACCCATTCCACTGAATTAGGTATGTTTAGTGTGAAGTACATGATACCCGAGTATCTCATGTTGGGCCTTTGTGTCATACAGCATGGGGTGGACCGAGTAGGTCCAACCCGGATAGCATACTTGTAATATAAGAAATAGAGATTCTTGGGATGAGATATAAATGTTGAGGATCATGTATTTCTTTTATAGATAGAATATGAAGATTTAGTTATAACCGACTAGATACTTCCTTGTAACATTCTGCCTTGTTGGTATTTCTTACGTTCACAGATAAATCCGTAAGCGCACGAATATACCATTATAGCATTTCACCCTGGAGTATTCCGAGGTATCATATTTATTTTATCCCAAAGGAAGACGGTGGTCTAAAAGAGAATATTAAGTTACTATGAATTTTTATATGTTATAGTTGAGTTGTCAAAGTCTAGGCATGAGTAAGAGATATATAGTAAAAAGGTAGTGTGACATACATAAAGGAGTCCTAACAAATAGTACACGAATGCTAAATAGAGAGCATAGTGTTAGAGCTAAGTTCCTAATTTACTTCTCATACAATTGCACAGGTTATACAGATAATTATATTCATGGTTAGTTACCCAGTTCTATACTTTCAGGCCTATGGGGGTATTGACTCCATTGGCCCGGCTTGCCAATATAGTCGATTTCTTACCGATCACCTATGTCATACCTGAACGTGGAGGATTACAAAGGACGGATATGACTGTCACCACCTGTCGCCTACCTCTACAACCCGTGGGATATGACCATAACCAACGTCTATGGAACAACTTAAGCATCGTGCTTACATTGCCATAGATACTGTTGCCTCGCACAGCGTCGTTGACTAAGACAAGAGCACACCTACATCATAATTGCACATTCGACCATGATGATCATGTTCACATCACGGAGCGAGTTTGACCATGATGATTCGGGGTCGTCAAGCTATGAAGAACAGACGGTTTGAGGAGGTCCAAGCCAATGTACCCAACCATCCGATCAGGTGTATCCGAGGTGTTATCGTCCACATATGAATCGCCATATTGTTTTTGACGAGAATGGATAGGACGACACAAAGATCTGGGACCTCCGCTAGATGAAGAGGTCTGAGAATCAGTAATCTTGAGAAAAAAATCTTACATCCCGTAAGAGGATGGCTCCTAGATTTATGGATATGACACCGTGTTTTATACAGGGATGTTCACTAAATATCTCGTTCCTTATAGGCGTTGAGTTCAGCCTTCACACTCCTTTAGAGGATGAGCGGAAGTCTAGTGGATTGAACACCAATTGAAGTCTTTGTCGAAGGGCTTCCTTGTTGGCACTTTGTTCTTGACAGAAGCCGAGAGATTGGCCGCTCGAGGAATCCCATCGATAGATCGTGACGTCGACACTTTGTTCTTGGAATAAACCAAAGAAGCGATCGTTGTGGGGGTAGCATTCACTTGTTCCGTAGTTGCGGCTATGTTTTCGGTGGAAGCCGAAGACATGACCATCGATACTGCAGCGAACACTTGGAAGATGATGGTTCCGACTTGGACCAATGTGAACATCGGCTGGGTTGGATCTCCCAGGCCAATGTTGGTATTTGTTATGGTCATAGATAAATTCGCAAGCGCATGGATACCGCTGTAGCACTTCACCTCAAAATATTCTAAGGATATCAAATCACAGAAAACATGTGTGTATAATCTAAGATCAGAATTCAACCAAGGACAATAACTAAATGGAAGGCTAGGATATAGAGGACTCCTATAAGTTAATTAACTTAATTAAGGTACAACTCTATTAGTTGTTTCGGGCACTGTCTCTCTCCTGATCTGCCAAGCTGAGTCTAGCCTGTAGCTCTATAATGTATCCAAACGTGTAGGATATATATATATATATATATATATATATATATATATATATGGATGAGAACACCACAAGGATTACAATAAGGGAATCGAATGACTAATCTAATTCATCGACTAGAACCTGTCAAGAACTACTCGACAAGATCTGCTCGGCTACTAGGGTTTAGGCTTCCTCTGGATTGTATTGGCTACTAGGGTTTAGGCTTCCTCTGGATTGTATTTTGACGTGGCTTTGATTATGACTTGTAACTCGATGTCCTTTCCTCCTCGAAAAACCTTGTATTTATAACATAGATCATCTTTTATACTAGTAGAACTTGAAGAACTAAAACAGGACATGGGCTAAGAAGGCTTGTCTTTCCCAAATAAGACTTTGACATATTTTATTTCGAACAATTTACTTTATATGTTTACCATATTTTATTAACTAAATGGCATTTTCTCGTATATTTTACCACAACCAAGTATAGAAAGTATGTGTTATCCTTGACATTGACATCCGTCTATGATCGTTAACCCAGATGTCAAATTAATATGTTCCATATTTTTTAGCAGCATATATGTATTTTGATCTAAATACTAATATAAAATTTATACATAGAACATTTCTCTATCTACGTTAATGATTTTAGCAACCGGTATCCATATGACGTATTATATGATTCTTTGTTTTCTTTCTACCTTTGACCTCGAAAATTTCATATGAGAACAAGGTTGGGTCACTAGCTCTCTATTTCATTTGGTGGGTTTTATGAAATATTTTATATATATTTACATCTATCGATAGCACTAGATATATGTATTGGACTTTAAAGTAATCGTAATACTGCTGTAAAAAATGAATCGTGCCGCGTGGATGTGAAAAAAAAGGCAAAGGAAAAACATGGCATTTCGCACACCATAGAGAAACCTAAACTAGGGTTTCTGGTCGGATAGTTCAGACGCCGGAGAGTGCGGGAGGCGAGGGAGGAGGCGCCTGGAGATGGGCGCCCCGAAGCAGAAGTGGACCTCGGAGGAGGAGGAGGCGCTGCGGCGCGGGGTGCTCAAGCATGGCCCCGGCAAGTGGCGCACCATCCAGAAGGATCCGGAGTTCAGCCCCGTCCTCTCCTCCCGCTCGAACATCGACCTTAAGGTACAGCCTCTAGCCTCCCCCCTGCGCCACCGCGGGCTCCCACGCGCCGGTGGCTCGTGCGGCGCTGCGTGCTCGTTGCATCGCTAGATTTGTTCTCGCGAATGGTTCGTTTCATTAGCCGAGTCTCCCCGTGGCTCTGTTCGTGATACGATGTGCCGTCTGCGCCTGATTTTGTGAATGATGCTCTGTTAGCCGTGTGCGTAGGATCCTTACAACTCTACAGCCGGGGACATTTTTGGTAGATTTGGGGTTGAGTAGGTGAGATTTTGGGCTTCTAGGTTTCTAAAAACGCAAGCCTGAGCGGACTCGGTGGAATTTGATTATTGTGATATTGTGATGTGAAAACCGGGGATATTCTGGTAGCTTTGGGGTCCAGCAGGTGAGATTTTTCGTGCTCCTCGGTAACTAAGAATGCAAGTGTGACTGACTTGGTGGAATTAATTTTGATTGCTTGCCTTTTTCTCTCTCTCTCCCTCTGTGTGTGTGTGTGTTTGGGGGGGCGTTTGCGCTGCGTGGCTGCCACTGCCTCGTCCTTGAGAAGACAAACGGTGGCTCTGCGTGTGTTGGGGATGGGTGCGCGGTGTTGCGCTGCGTGGCTGCATGTGCCGTGTCCGTGAAAAGACAAATGGTGGCTCCGTGTGTGTTGGAGGTGGGATGCACAAAGGAGAGGATGGTTGCTTTGTGATCAGGAGCATACAGTAAAATAATATTTTCATTTACAAACAATTGATGTTAGAATACTTGAATTTGGTCTTGTCTCTGTTCGTCGGATAACATAATATCTGCAAAAAGTCAATTGTTGGAACGGATTCTTTTGTTATGTGGTTTTGCCCACGGATGCTGCTACAAGTTCAGAAGGGAAGAATCATGGTGCTGTTGTGTGGGTATGGTCTTAGTGGATTGAAACTAGCGGGAGAGACAGGAACCGTTTTCTAGTTGAACAAATGCTGGAGGACCTCTTGCTCGAGAATAGAGCAGTAGTTGCTGTTCAGAAAGGATTTAGCATTGATCCATTGAGAATATGGATGGCGAGTCAGGCCATGAACTGCATTGTTCATACTGTTCATAAATCATAACCTTAAATAGAACGATTTTCATAAGTCTGGGGAGCAATGGAGGCTGAGAAGTGATTGTGGCCCACAGGATGCTTTTGGTATTACAAGAAATTTTGCCATGTGGAATCTGATTATTTTTTACTGTAAACTGTAATATTTAACCACAAAATTATTTCACAGACATTTTTTTCAAAAAGTCGATAATTATGCAAAAAAATGCTATAGTTATATTTGACAATGTAGTTCTATTTTGGATCAAATGTTGGCCAGAACAAAGTTGGCTTAGCTTTTCCTCCGTTTAAGTGCAAACCTTTGGATGCTGACTTAGATTACATGGTCTTTGAAAACTGGAACCAGTCCAGATTACTGAACTCTATTCAATACCAAAAGAAATGACATGAGAAACTACATGGTAAAGCTGGAAAAAAAGTCACAGATATTCTACTGTCAAATACAAAAAAAAACCTTTGTGTTTTAAAAGATTTTATCTAAAACATCATGTATGTTATATCGGAGGGTAATATAATTTTATTGTTTCAAGGATGAATATGCTCCTATAGAATAGAAATAGAATCATCATTCTAAGTTGTACCCATCCTTATATAAAAAGTTACTAGCCTAGAGCCCGTGCATTGCAACGGAAAACAAATTGAGTTTCTACCTTATTAAATCAATTAATAAGCACTTATTTAGTCTAAGTAATACTATGATTTTTATTATTCAAGTAGGTGATTTTGAAATTTGGAGAGAGCCAATAGTGAAACGAGAAATGACTCATTAAAAGGTGGTGTAATAGTATAGATTGTGGGACACATATGTCAATGGTAGGGGTGGTGTGAGATGGACACCACCACTACTAACATTTTAAGTAGTATAGATAATCACTATTTAGGTAGTTTTACTACCAGATTATGGTAACACATAGGGAAAATTTGGTGGTTCTATATAAATTTGAACACACACCGAATGGCCCTACCAGTTCTAAATATAGACATTCTTCAGATTGAGAAAATGTGTTTCAGTATTTAGTGAAGGCTCGATAATCTTAGATAACTCTGTCCAATGGTTATTTTACTTATTTCTTATTTGATTGCCGGGTCATTTTTTTCGTCCTCCAGGTCCAATAAGTGAATAAACTACTAAATTATGCATATAGGAACAAGTCACACACATATATATATGTACCACAAAAATTTATTAGAAAATACAAAAGTAATTATCTTCTGACCTAAACAGTTGCATACATATAATCTCATCCAAGTGCAATGTCATAAAAAATGATCTTACAAATAACACTCTATGTACATGTATATATGTCAACTAAAGATCTGAAATTAGGGGTGATATAGAGCACAAGAGCACTAGTACTTTTTAAATATTAGAGATATGCTGCTGCTGGTTGGTTGTAATGCCCCTAGGCTGAGCAAATGTAAAAAAATCCTGCATTGTTCATCCAGTGCCCCTGTTCTTTTTTCCTAGGAATATTATTACTTATTAGCTGTCGCTGCAAATTCTTATGCAACACATAATGTTTACTCATCTGAAGCAACATTTGTGTTGTACAATTGTACTCCTATTTCGTCCTCTCGTAAGTGCTAAAATCTAGAATTGGAACAATGGTACACCAGCATGCCTTTTCCTGTGATCCCGTTAGTTTACGAAGAGGTCTGTGAAAAATGTAATCACATAATGTTCTAAGCTGATGCAGATTTTTGTTAAACATCTTTTCCTACATTACAATCATCTTCCATGCATACAATCCAAGTCAACAATATTTGTTACAACTTAGATGATGTGTTGTATCAGTATTGAAATTTGAGGAATACGAGGAAAGTTTGTCAGTTCAATTGTACTGTGCATCCTGCACCCTGTTCAAGTGCTTTTATTATCTTTCCCTCTTTCTGTTTCAATTTTATTTGGTTCTTTCAGGACAAATGGAGGAATTTGAGTTTTAGTGCAAGTGGACTGGGTTCAAGGGATAAATTAAAGGTTCCGAGGATTAAAGGGCCTTCATCTTCCACATCTCCAATCTCTCATACTCCACTTCTCATCCTACCCCCAAATAAAGTTGCTGAGGCATCACCATCTGCAGATCCTGAAAAATGCTCTCAGGATGGAAAGATTCCAAAGTTAGCCTTTCATTATCTTCAGTTCAATCAATTAAGTTGACAGGAACTACATAGTATAAGTCATATTATGTCTTCAAATTTTGGTCACAAGCATGCACTAAATGGCTTTTTTGTTCATGAATACAGACAAAATTTATTTTTATTTATTATGCCCATTTTAGTATTAGTGCATGATATGCTCAGTACACCTAGAAAGTCTTATTCTGTTTATCTGAGCTAAAATTATGATATTTGTATAATTTTCATTCGATGAAACAGTATGTTAGTTGAAACAATAGTTATTTTTTACGAGCAGTGAAATAAAAATGAAAGAGTGAACAGAGGAATTAAGAATATATAAACTCATAAAGACTGAAAGCCATCCTTGGAGCAATGGGCAGAGTTGCTGATACTTTTTTATATTATTCGCAATCAATATTATGACAATTTCATTTTCTCCTTGACAAGCATTTGATTCAGAAGTTGATCATGTACCAATTTTCCTGCTAGGTACAGTTCCATGGTAATAGAAGCTCTTTGTGAAATTGGGGATCCAAATGGTTCGGATGTTGATGCAATTTGCCACTACATAGAGGTTGTGCATCTGCACAAATTTTCTTATTCGATATCACTGGTTGCCAGTAGTTATTTTTATTTCTTCTGAATTCATTCAAGTTTTGTTTGTTCTTGATTTCGTAATAAATTATGATTCAGATATGTGTACAGCTAACATGATCAGAATATTAACAATATGCGGTCGCTTGATTCTTTTTCTCTTCTGAATCATTGCCTGATTGACTGTATGGTATAAAGTCCCTTAATTATTGGTATATGTATGCCATTTTGTTTATTTGAGCTTCCTATACTTTAGGAAGCTTCTATAAGTGCCTTTGCTACTACAGGAGCTTTGCACTTTGGATTTTATTATAACAATTTCCTGCAAATCTACCATGTAGTGGGGGACTAAAAAATATTTGCTTGGATTCAATATGATGGATCCCAAATCAGACAGCCCTGCTGAGACCATGTTTTCTTAGTGTTGCATCCTGTTTTATCCCTAGAAGTGATTTGTAGGTGTGGTTATATTGCTAAATGATGATACATTGCTATGCTGTCTTTGTACAATATGTGCAGCAAAGGCACGAGGTGCAAGCAAATTTTAGAAGATTGCTTACTGCTAAATTAAGGAGGCTTATAGCATCGAAAAAGATTGAAAAGGTGAGTTTTACTAATATTCCTTCTTGTAAATAACGCTATCTTTTTTTTTTGCTTGAGTGTGGCTTACATATTCCCCTTTAGGTTTTGTTTGGATGGCTAAGAGTGGTGGGTTTGCTAGTTTGTACCACATCCACATGAATAAGGATGGAACCCACTCATTCTGAGGCTTATTTTTCCGTTTCCCACTATATTCTTCACGTAATCAATAGCTGGGTCAGTACACATTTAGGTCCTGCATGATGAGTTGACGGCTACGGATAACATTGGTTGGAGGATAGGGAAGCCTCACTGAGCTATCTTCTCAGTATTTTGTTTTGATTTAAGGAAAATTTGCAATTTAAAGATTTGACAATTATAACTCTGCATCAAGCCCATAATTCAGATTCTTCAGATTACTTCTCTTTTGTAAAATTGGCTCTCAGTATTCAAGTTCTAAATTGTTTATTTGATATATTGACTTTCCCTTTGAAATAACTTTTAGTCTAGAATGCATAAATTGGAGTTTGAATCCAGATTATCATTCTTTGTTTATAGTATATGGAGCACACATGCAAAATATATCCTGTAGTCCTGTGGCTAATCTTCAGAATTTTCTTTGTGCGTTCGTAAGATAGATACCAAAGATCTTCAGGTGCAAGTTGTAGCTATCCAACTACATATGTTGACATTTATCTAACTACATTATATTTTTGACATGAAACAGATTGACAGGTCCTATAGGATCACAGAATCTTATGCTGCCAAAGTTTCGCAAGCAAATAAATCTCCAAGTCCAAAGAAGGATCCAGCCAAGCCACTTAAGGCAACGCAGAATTTAGGTTCATTTGCTGGTACAAGTCCTGCCTTAGAAGCAGCTGCAGCTGCAGCTATGAAAGTGGCTGATGCGGAGGCCAAAGCACACCTTGCGAATGAGCACATGACCGAGGCTGAAAGGATCTTCAAGCTTGCTGAGGAGACCGAGTCTCTCGTTACACTTGCAACAGAGATATATGAACGATGTATATATATATACATGACGCCTCTTCTCCAGCAGTTTACTTTTTACTCATCCACTATGATTTCCCCTTTGACTTTTGCTGATGCTTCAGGTTCAAGAGGAGAGATACTAACAATAATGCAAGTGGCGCAAAGCAATTTTGAATTCCAATCTGTTAGCAGCAACGGCAGCGGCACTGGTTCTACTGTACTTGCATAGGTTGGTTTGTCCTCTCATCTTGGGCATGTTGTTCCTGCGGTATGTAACTTAAAATATGTTGTTAACTTGTTATGTACTTTGATCGAGCCGGCTAGGACGTTTACCTAAAGAACGTCAGGTGTACCGGTCATCTGTAAATTATAATTATATAAAGAGTAAATTTCACTCTTGGCCACTTATTGTTGCCATAGTTGCAGTTTGGACCAGATCCACTGTATTCTTTTCACTTAAGACCATGAAAACTTACCATTCATTGCAGTTTGGACCTACCCTATCCCTTCTTCTCTAATTACTTCTGCACCAATGATGGCTCCAAGCTCCTTCCGCCTTCAACCCATTCATCCTAGGCTAGGACATGGCATGGGACTGCTCATATATATGGATAGCAGGTGCAAGGGCTTGCCGACTGCTCGACTTGCTCCACGGTTCCACCACCTTCAGCCGCCGTAGTACATGCTCCACCGGTCCATGGACGGAGCAGCACAGATTGACAACTACCTTCTACTCACCGATCTCCACAGTGTTCACGGAGTTGCTCATCGCGCTCAAGCAACTCCTCACGGAAACGCACGCTGCATTGCTCCACCGCGACAGGACGGGCCTCAATGTAGCAAAAAAAGCTCGACGCTGCGAGAGATCTATTGGCACGCATCCTTTGCCCATGGCCTCACACCGCGCATCCCCTGTAACAAGCCCGATGACGCCGTGCTTGTGCTCGTGGCCGCCACACGGCCATAACCATCTTCTCCGACATGTTATTTGCCTCCGCCGAGTTGGCTGCGAGAGCTTCAAAGTTCAAGCCTGGTCCCTATCTCGAGCATCTTCAAGCTCGACGACCCAGCACCCAGGCACCAACCAGTAGGCTCTTCCTTGTCCAGTAGGGTGACACGGCTTGCATATCTATGTTCGACAAGCTATCCATCACGGTTGTAACAGGCAACGGCAAGCTTGTTCTGTTTCTCCAAGAACTGGGAGCCAGCCATGGCGGCAGGAACGCAGCAATGGCGGCTAGAACGATCAACGAACTCGTCTAGTCCAATGTGCAACAAAGTGTACATTTATATGGTCTAAAATGAAAACAGTGCTATAACCTGGCCCAAGTTGCAACTAGGGTAAAAATAACTGGCTCAATGTGTAATGGACTCTCATATAAATTTGCATCTCATATCGCCTTTGACATCTTGCGATTGCAAGTGTGATTATGTAGTTTCTGGCTTGATAAAATACTAAGAAAATAAGGTTAAGTGGGAGCAAATGAATGTGACATGCATTTAAAGGCCCAGTTCTTTTTTAACGAAGATTTAGATTTGTTTGTTAGCACGTTTTCAAACTATTTTTCGTACGAAAATTTTTATATAAAAGTTATTTTAAAATATCAAATATATATATTTATTAAATTTGTAACAACTAACACTTAATTAATTATATACTAACATTTAATTAATATGTGTTGATTTTTTTAATGTACATCAACTTAATAATTATTTTATCAGTTTCAAACACCACGCCATAAAACAAACCGTTTTCCTTTGTTTATCACAAGTCGTTTCTCCTGTGCTTTTCACCTGGCTTTGTTCCTGACAAATGTAATAATCGCGTTCCCTTGATGCTTAGCTTGTAGCCTGTGGCCATTGATGCTGCTTTCTCTGTGTACGATTGGTGATCTTTGCCAAGGGAAAGCTCCTAAAGCGGATTCTTCCATATTTTTGCCCTCTAAGATGCAGTTTTCTATGTTGGTTTCAATTTTGGGAGCACTGTTTCTGATTGGCTATGCATAGCCACGACACACCCATGCATCAAATACGATGCAAGTACGGCAAATTACAAATAAATTATCGTTTGGGCCAAGTATCTATCTGACGTGTTAAGAAGTAATTTCGAAATAAAAAACAAATTAGGGCTTTTGAAAGGCATAATAATAGAAAGAAGTGGTTTGTCTTTTAATCCTAGAGAAATAAAAAACATAGGAATTTTTTAAAAGGTTGGATCGCTTGCTTATTTTTCATGAAATTGAGCCATAGAAATTTAATCATATGGAGAATTTTTCATCTTTTCCTATTGCTTATTTTCCTGTAAAATTGAGTAAGAAGAATTCAATTCTATAGAAAATTTTTCATCCTTTCCTACCTGATCAAAGGATCCTATAAAAATATCCCTTCGAAAATTAAATCCTCTAAAATGTATATATCAATCCTCCAATTCAAACGGCTCTAGTATAGTTGTAGAATCTTGACGAAGAAAATGTATTGAAATAGCGTTTGTTAAGCTGGTGAACTATGCTATGCTTTAAAAAAAATCGGAGTATCTTTGCGTACACTTTCGTTCCGAAGAGCACACAAGACTAGTAGAGATCCGCCCCCTCGCGTTCCCACCTCCCCTTTCCCTCGTCGTCTTCTCCCCCAAATCCCCCTCAAACCCTACCGCCGATCCGGCTCCGCCGCCGCGCAGATCGCCATGGCCGCGCCCAACAACAACGATGCCGCCGCCGGCTCCAGCGCCACCACCAGCGAACCCGCGCCGGAGGATACCTCGATCGAGGCGCTGGCGAGGCGCGTGCAGGAGCACATGACCCTGGCCTCCAACCCCACCGCCCGCCGCCACAAGTTCTGGGAGACGCAGCCGGTGGGCCAGTTCCGTGACGCCGCCGATTCTTCTCTCCCCGACGGCGCCATCGAGCCGCCCACTCCACTCTCCGAGGTCCGTGCCGACCCCTACCCGCTCCCCGCCGCCTTCGAGTGGTACACCTGCGACCTCGACGACGACGCCCTCCTCACCGATCTCTACGCCCTCCTCGCCCACAACTACGTCGAGGACGACGAGAACATGTTCCGCTTCAACTACTCCCCTGCCTTCCTCCGCTGGGCGCTCCGCCCCCCGTCCTTCTTCCGCGCCTGGCACATCGGCGTCCGCGCCAAGGAGTCCAAGAAGCTCGTCGCCTTTATCTCCGGTGTCCCCGCGCGGATCCGCGCACGTGACGACGTCGTCCGCATGGCAGAGATCAACTTCCTCTGCGTCCACAAGAAGCTCCGATCCAAGCGCCTCGCCCCCGTGCTCATCCGCGAGGTCACCCGCCGCGTCCACCAGGAGAACATATGGCAGGCTGCATACACTGCAGGGGTCGTCCTCCCAACCCCCATCACCACCTGCCGGTACTGGCACCGATCCCTCAACCCCAAGAAGCTTATTGATGTTGGGTTCTCCCGTCTTGGACCTCGCATGACCATGAGTCGCACGGTTCGGCTCTACAAGCTGCCTGACGCTCCGCTCACTCCTGGGTTCCGCCAGATGGAGCTAAGAGATGTTGCCGCGGTCACACGGCTGCTGAGGGCATACCTTGCGAAGTTCGTGGTGGCGCCGGACTTTGATGAGATGGATGTGGAGCACTGGCTGCTTCCCCGGGAGGACGTGGTGGACAGCTACCTCGTGGAGAGCCCTGAAACTCATGAGGTCACGGATTTCTGCAGCTTTTACACGCTGCCCTCATCAGTGTTGAACAATGCCAACTATGCGACACTCAAGGCCGCATACTCGTACTACAATGTTTCCACCAAGACTCCGCTGCAGCAGCTAATGAACGATGCACTGATCGTGGCCAAGCAGAAGAACTATGATGTGTTCAACGCACTTGATGTCATGGAGAACGAATCATTCCTCAAGGAGCTCAAATTTGGTCCTGGAGATGGGCAGCTCCACTATTACCTTTATAACTATCGTATCCGCAATGGAATCAAGCCATCAGAGCTTGGCCTTGTGCTGCTATAGGCCACTCCCACTTGAGACAATGTTCGGGTTATACATTTCTTTCTTAGCAGGTACTCCTTGTGTGGCTGGTTTAGCATGTGTCTTTTCTGGTTGCTATAGGTAATGATTTGATTCCTGTCATGCTGTTGGTTGCTCATTTTGCTTATTATGGTAGCGGATCTCCTTCATATGATTGCCATGCTTGTTTCATGGAAATCTGAAATGATTCGCAATGAGGAGACTCGAATTAGAAATTTGGAATCCTTCCCTTAATTTTAAGACTTATTTTTTTATTAGTGACATTCAGTTTGTATGGTTAAAAGCATGTATGATGGCACTGGTTTACCAAGAAATTTTGATAGAACTTGTGTTATGCCAAATCAGTCAAGCACCATCGTGTCTGTGCTTATTGTGTGGATATCTCAATTTTGAGACATTTACCCTTGTTCAATCAACCATGCTCCAAATATTGACCTTTTTATTGCAATCAGATTTGTTTATTTTTTGTGTATCGTGGCCAAATGTTGCCACATATATGGGGAGTTGTGACGTTTTATGCTATGCTGCTCTGATATGTCTATTGTGCCCAGAAGGTAGAGATAGGTGAATTGTGCTGGGTGGGTGGTCGCTAGTTATCCTTAGGGTATTCCCAGTTTCTAAAAGCAATGTTTCATGCACTGTTGCAGTTCCTCAAATCACTGCAATATGTGACATCCAGATGTTCGTATGGGATGCAAGCTAATTTTTACTTTATGTACCTACCGCATTTCACCATTAGATTTTTGCCAAACCTCATCATCCTTGTTACCCTCGCATGATAAGGGAAAATGGTAAAATGCTTCTTGCATTAGCAAGAGCTAACATTTTATGAAATGCATTCATTTGATGCTTGCAGTTACAAGCAACAGTTCAACATAGTTCTTGGGCAAATATCGTGATGCATAGTTTCAAGTTGTGATTTGAGAATGCCCTTCAGGCAACAACTATGTGCAAATATGATATGTTTATGTAGAGGTTTTTGCATGCAAAAGATTTATGGGGTGATTTGTTCTGAAGCACTTGTGCAAGAATAAGTTATGAATAAATGAAATTGCATTCCTTGTTGGGAGAGGTGATTCTCTAGGATCCCTACAAAATTAACATGGAATGGCTTTACACATAGGAATTTGAGGAATACATGAAGTTACGCATTTTTTCACTCCTTTTGTCTTGCAAAGACCTCTCTCTTTGAATTTCGACAAATTTCCATGTAGATCAATCAAACAACTTTTGGGAAGAGAAGGGGTGGGGGTGGGGCAGCAACTACTTTCTTTTGCATCCTTGTATGTTTGCATATCCAGTTTTCATGCCTGGTTTCCGATGAAACATTTTGCCGTGTGATAAGTATTTTACTTTGAGTTGGCAGTGGGTGGACAAAGAACACTTCTGTGTACCCTTTGCAGCTGAGCCAAATGTTCAAAAGCTCGGTCGCCGGTTTATAAGCTTAACTGGACATGACAGCGGCGAGTCTGTGATGCTATGACATGGATTCCTCGTTGGATTAAACGGTAAACTTGGGCTTCATATCCTGTTCTCTTCTAAATAGTTCTTTTATCTCTACTACGTCTACATTCACTCGTGGATTCTCCTTTTCTAGTGTGGGTTATTTTATCTCTATTACCTCTACATTCACTCATGGATTCTCCTTTTCTATTAGGGCAAAAGACCAAACGAGGTTGCTGAGCAGAACGCCGTCGCTAACATCTCAGCCAATTTTTTTTTGGGCAGAAATATGCGATTAATTAAGTATTAATTATAAAAAATTTGGAAAAATATATTTACTTGATTTTCTTAAAATAATTTTTGCATAAAACGTATTGTTTAGTATTTTAAAAAAACGTGTCAACAAAAACTGAGTAAAAAAAGTAGCCAAAGCTGAAACGGATTTTAGAACACGTCCTAAACCGAAAATTGTGCCAGACCAAACGAGGTTTTTTTAAGGGAAAGGCCTATTTATTAACTTGTTCTCCCACAGATGATAATAGCAGCCTCCCTTGAAGGAAGGATCGATCAAATCCCTTGCCCATGTCTCTCGGTGCAAAGTTGGCATTTTAACCCCTGTTAGTTCCTCTGTTGCAGCTAGAGATGGCAACGGATATATACCCGATGGGTAGTGTCCACCCATACCTATACCGTCAGGGTAAATTTTATTCATCAGGTTATCTGTATTCGTATGCGGGTAAGAAAGTACTTTCATACCCGTACTCGTGCGGGTAATTCTACCCGACGGGTTACCTCTACCCGTCAGCGCACCCGAGTATGTACATGTAGGTCATCCCATACACAAAATCCTTCCGTTTCAACCTTAAAATTCACAGCAAAGCAAAGTAGAAAGACATAAAATCTTTTCATTTCAACCTCTAAATTCATAGCAAGGTAACAAGGTTCACAACATATTTATAGGCTAAATGGGCTGAGGGAGGGCAGCTAGACTTTTTAGATGGATATTTCTTACCCGCGGGTAGACGGGTATGGGTAGTACATACCCATACTCGCACCCGACATACCCGATGGGTATGTGTTTTCATCCAAAAATGTACCTGTGGGTAGAAAATTTCTCCCATACCCGTTTCTTTATCGGGTAAAACCCGTCGGGTACTCGGGTTTCGGGTACCTATTGCCATCTCTAGTTGCAGCCCAGAACAAATTTGCTACCGGACACTCTGTTAGAGTATGAAGAGTATGAAAGATGGTTTCAGCTTCAGCTCCACAAGTGTCACAAATCGGTCTTTGTTCTAAGTGTCTCCGAAATAACTCACTCTTTGTTGCGAGGAAACCATTCACCACTCTCCACCAGAACACCCTGACTTTAGGAGGCGTGCACAGGTCCTAAATTAGCTTCCAACAATTGTTGTCAGACGTCGATGCTCTCTTCCCATTTCGTTTCTGGTCTTGTGCTGCATACAACAGTCTGTAAGACGATTTTACAATATACACTCCAAACCTCTCAGGCTCCCATGCCTAGAAATCCTCTTCGGCACCTCTGATCGGAGTTTGTAAAATAGCCTAGACATCTATGTGCACAAACCTCTGTCTGACCAAATCTTCGTCCCATCCTCCTTCGGTGTTTAACAAGTCGCACGTACCGTTGATCGTTCGACAATACCACTGGCTTACCGGCAAAGTGATCCGGAATCCAACGATCTTTTCCAATTTTCGTTGTTCTTCCATCCCCTATTCTCCGAATCAACCCGTGCAGCAAAACTTCCTTCCCTTCCAAGATTGCTCTCCACGTATGGCTAGCGTGTTTCTTTCTTGTAGCTGCCAAAAAATCAGTGTCATGGAAATATCTTCCTTTCAGAACCCTTGCACACAGACTTCCCGGATTCTCTAGGAGACGCCATCCTTGTTTCCCCAGGAGGGCTAGGTTGAAACATTGAAGTACTCTGAAAACCATACCTCCAAGGTTTTTGGTCTTGTCGGCATTTCCCAACTCGCCGGTGAAGATGCTTATTGTCCGCCGAACCCCCACCGAAATTTGCTATTGCCGACTTCATCTTTCTACGGGTTTCTTTTGGTAAGAGGAAGCAGCCCATTGTGTAAGTTGGGATTGCTTGAGCTACAGATTTAATCAAAACTTCACGGTCGGCATTGCTAGCTTCCTTTCCGCTCCAACTCCCCACTAAACCTCTGACCTTGTTCAGCAAGGTTTCAAAGGTCCCCGTAGTTGATCTACCCATAGCCATAGGGAGCCCCAAGTATTTCTCAGCTAACGCCTCATTCTCGATCTGCAGCATTGACTGAACCAAGCTCCTAGCTGTCTCACCACAATTTGCACTAAAAAACACAGGCGATTTATTCCTGTTCACCATCTGGCCAGAGCCTCTGCAATACATTTCTAGTACCGAGAGCAGCCGATCCGCTCCCCTCTGTGAAGCTTCCATGAATACAATGCAATCATCCGCAAAAAGCAGATGAGAAATCCACGTCGCATGAATGCCGACCCTCACTCCTCGCGACAGAAACGTCGGTCCGATGTTATTAAGAAGACACGGCAATCCTTCTGAGCATAACAAGAAAAGATACGGGGAAATTGGATCACCTTGGCGAATCCCCCTCGTTGGTTTGAAAGATTGCGTTAGCTGGTCGTTTACTTTTACTGAAAACATCACCGATGACACGCATCTCATGATCTGGGAAACAAACCGCTCTGCAAAGCCCAGCCGTCTCATAATTCCCTCAAGATAGCTTCACTCCACCTGATCGTAAGCCTTAGCCATATCTAGCTTTACAGCACAAGCACCCAATTTTCCTTTCCTTCGTTTGAGGTAGTGGATACACTCATAGGCGATTAACAAATTGTCCGTAATCAAATGCCCCGGCACGAAAGCACTTTGCTCCGGTGAGATTATTTTGTCCAAAACCATTCGGAGCCTGTTTGCCAGCACTTTGGAGCAGATTTTGTAAATAACACTGCAGAGAGAAATTGGTCGGAAGCGTAATTTCCTGTGGATGTTGGGTTTTTGGGATAAGCACAATGATTATGTGATTAATTCCTTCCGGTAAACACCCGCCATTCAGGAAATCCAAAACAACTCTTACTGTATCAGTTTCGACAACGCTCCAGTGAGCCTGATAAAAACCAGCTGTGAACCCGTCCGGCCCAGAAGCCTTGTTTGCATCCATCATGAATAATGCCTTCTTCACTTCCTGAGCGGTAAAATGTTCCAACAAAGACATCATTCATCTCGGCTGTTACTTTCGTCGGAACTCTGCTTAAACGTCTGCTGATTGCAGCTGCGGTTGGGCAGTAAATAACTCTTTATAGAAACTCGAAACCATTCCCTCTAGGGATTTTTGATCGGTAATGTAATCACCTGCAGCCGACCACAATCCATCTATTTTGTTCCTCCTCACTCTCTCCCTTGACTTCGCCTGAAAAAACTTTGTGTTACGGTCCCCTTCCTTCAACCACGTGACTCGGGATTGTTGTTTTTCCATAACTTCTTCTCTTGACAGAATTTTCAAAATCCTCAGCATCAGACGTCGTTCCTCTGAAGAAGGGCTTGTTCTCATTGCCCGATTCCTTTCTTCTTCTAGGCGTTTCCTAAGCCGAACAAGTTCTTTTTTCACTGAACCAAACACTCCACGCTCCCATTCTTGGAAAGCTCCTTTCATGCTTCTCAGCTTCGATTGGAAATTTCTCAAGTTGCTAACACTATCCGAAGCACCCCAAATATCTTCAACTAACTGAAAATAAGATGGATCCCGCCGCCACATGTTCTCATATCTGAACATTTTATGTTTCTTGCCTCTGTGGTTATTTAGACACTCGATTAGAAGGCAGCAGTAGTCGGACTCTGTAGTTTGTAAATGCCAAACTTTTGAGTTTTTGAACTTGCCGAGAAAGGCTTGATTTTCCAAGGCCCTATCTAGGCGAACCTTTATATTTGGAGTCCCCCGCTGCCGATTGTCCCGAGTGTACGGCAACCCCATGAAACCCATGTCCACAAGGCCACACATTTGCACTGCATCCCTAAAACCATCCATCTGTCTTTCTGATCTTGTCAGTCCGCCCATTTGCTCGCTCGCATGAAGTACCTCATTGAAATCCCCTATACACAACCAGGGGACACTCTGCTATGCCCCGAGAGTTTTCAGTAGATCCCAGCTCCGACAATAAGATTCTCTCCTCGGCTCCCCGTAGAAGCCAGTAAAACGCCACAAATCTTCACCCAATCTCAGATCGATAACCATAACATCAATATGAGACTTATTGTATGTTTAAAGACCGACATTAAGCTCGCTGGACCAGAGAAGTGCAAGCCCCCCTCCCCGTCCATATGCTCCAATGCCAATTCCATTCTGGAAACCCAATCTCCTCCTCAGAGCCACTACACTGTCATTGAACAACCGCGTTTTGGACAGAAAAAGTAACTGTGGCCTGTAAGTCTGAACAAGGCGTTTAAGCTCTAGAACTGCCTCGGGCCGCCCCAAGCCTCGGCAGTTCAGGCTTAATATTTTCATGGCTCCCAGCGGGGGGCTGCTCCGCGCAGCCGCCGCCGATCTCTTTTCAGTTGTGCTAGAAGCGCATTTCTATTTCTTTGCAAGTTCCACATCACTGACTCCACCGCCTTCTGATTCGTTTGCAATTTGCATAACTCTTGTTGTGACCAAACCAAAAGGGACTAAGGCCGTTGAGTCATCAACGGGTACATTTAAGTCCATAGAGGCCCGAGGTTCTCCCCCTTCAGTCTTCCTCTTCCTCTGGGTTGCACCCTTTCGACCCTCATCAAACAGTTGTCTGCTCGTTCTTGTCACCACATGCGCCACCTGCTTACTTGTCCGAACAGATCTCTTCAGGGGGAGGAGACTTCCTCCCCATCTTTTGCCCCTTCTTCCTGGTTCTGAGCCTGTGAGCGGCTTTCTTCCGATCTTGGGCCCGACTTCCTCTGCTGCCTCGACCTAGAAGATGTACCACTGCCGAAAGACTCCGATGCCGCATCAGGAAAACTTTGTAGTTTTTTCTTTCTATTCTCTGGCGCCCGAAGTTTAAAATCATATTGGAGCTTGCCATTTGCATCCCTGACTAACGGCTTGTCGCACTCCAACTCCGAGTGCCCCATAATGCCACACGCCATACGGAAGAACGGTAGCTTCTCGTACTGTATATCGAACCACTCAAGATTGCACTCCTTCTTGGTCTTCAACAGCACCCCCTACGCAAAGGTTTATTGATATCAATGGCCACTCGACCCCGGAGATAAGAACCACTAGCCTTCCCGTCCTTATCAACCTCAACCTTTTTAACCACTCCAATTAAGCCCAACGCTCTTTCCCCCCTATGGCTGTTCATCCATCTGAAGGGAAGATTCATGATCCTCACCCAAATGTCCATACTCTTGAAACGTATCTCTGACGGCCTCAAACATTCATTGTAGGCCTGCAGTATCAGGGCATGTCTCCCTACCATCCAAGGCGATCCAGCCAGAGCACGATCCCTGTCCTGTTGGAACTCGAACTCAGCCAGGAACAAATTTTCCTCCCTATCTCCAATTGATCGAATCTTCAGCCCGCTGGGTTACCCCAAGCCGGCTTTATTGCATGGTATATGGTGGTAGCATGTATCGTAGAGGGCGACAAGACTTTGCCAACGATTATCCACTCCTCCCTCCCGACGTCCCAATCTGACTCATCGTCACTGAACTCTGCCACATCCCCTTCCTTAGCGGTGAGGTTTAAATGTCGCATCATATCGGCAACATGGTCATTCGAGTTGAGAGATTTTTCCTTGCCCATCACGTCTATCAACACAGACCGACAGAGATAAAGACAACAGACTCACCACGTGTCGGCGGCAATTCACACGAACGTGGGTCAAAAACAACGATCCCGAACCCCGTGGTCCTAGCAATGACGCCCTAGCGGGAAATTTACTTCGACGACGCTGGAACGGCTAACCGCCGATATGTGGTGCCCGTCGTCGACGGAGTCGACGACGTGGCTTGGGTGCCGTCCCGAAAACGAAAGACGGTGGCGCGGTCTAGTTCACCGAAGGTCGATGCCCTAGACGGTGGTCAGTATCGTAGTTGCCTTCAGAGTCACCAGTATCAGGGCATGTCTCCCTACCATCCAAGGCGATCCAGCCAGAGCACGATCCCTGTCCTGTTGGAACTCGAACTCAGCCAGGAACAAATTTTCCTCCCTATCTCCAATTGATCGAATCTTCAGCCCGCTGGGTTACCCCAAGCCGGCTTTATCGCATGGTATATGGTGGTAGCATGTATCGTAGAGGGCGACAAGACTTTGCCAACGATTATCCACTCCTCCCTCCCGACGTCCCAATCTGACTCATCGTCACTGAACTCTGCCACATCCCCTTCCTTAGCGGTGAGGTTTAAATGTCGCATCATATCGGCAACATGGTCATCCGAGTTGAGAGATTTTTCCTTGCCCATCACGTCTATCAACACAGACCGACAGAGATAAAGACAACAGACTCACCACGTGTCGGCGGCAATTCACACGAACGTGGGTCAAAAACAGCGATCCTGAACCCCAGGGTCCTAGCAGCGACTGCCCCTAGCGGGAAATTTACTGTTCGACGACGCCGGAACGGCTAACCGCCGATATGTGGTGCCCGTCGTCGACGGGAGTCAGACGACGTGGCTTGGGTGCCGTCCCGAAAACGAAAGACGGTGGCGCGGTCTAGTTCACCGAAGGTCGATGCCCTAGACGGTGGTCAGTATCGTAGTTGCCTTCAGAGTCACCAAATCGCCCACGCCATAAATTACGGAGTCAGTTTCCATACCTCCCACCCCCCACACACACACACACACACCAACAAATGGACAAGGAACATAGCCAGACCAAACGAGGTTGATGCGCCGCACGGCGTTGTAACATCCGAGCCAATTCCTTTGGGCCGAAGTGCACGTACATGGCCAAATCCGAGACAGCCTACTGGCTAGTGTGGCAGCACCTCCCTTCCGGTGCGGTGCTCCCTTCCCCGACACGCGACCCACCACCAAGAAGGCACCAAAACGACCGAGCACGCTCCACCAACACCGTCCGCGGCGGCTGCAAGACATCGGAGGATATCGCGAAATATCACGGGCGCGCGGCCGAAAAAGCGAAGGCTAAGCGACGCGACCTGGCCACCACCTCCTCTCCAGGCTCCAGCGGTCAAGCTCTCCTCCCTCCTCGGCTCCTCCCAAAAAAGAGCTCTAAAATAAAAGAGAAGGGGAAACCCTCAATCCCACACGCCGCTGCTCACTGGGTGCTGCATCGGATCGAATCGGGACGGAGGAGGCGGAGGCGAGATGTGGGAGTCGGTGGCGCTCACGCTGGCCGGAGCCGCCGGCAACAACGTCGGCAAGGTCCTCCAGAAGAAGGGCACCCACATCCTCCCTCCCCTCTCCTTCAAGCTCAAGGTCCGCCCGTGCTCCTCCCATCATCTTCCATCTTCTCCCCCACCCTTCTCTGCATCGCGACGCTGCTGTTCGATTCGTTGACGGTGTTTGGGCAGGTGATTAGGGCATACGCGTTCAACAGGCTCTGGATCAGCGGATTCCTCATGGACATGTGCGGCGCCGCGCTCATGCTCACCGCGCTCTCGCAGGCGCCGGTGCGTCCCCCTTGCTCCTTCCGGTCCCTATCCTTTCCTTCCCCCGCTTCCAGGTGTCCTTTGTGCTGATTGCGGTGCCACCTGTTTGCTTCGCAGGTCTCCGTCGTGCAGCCGATTGCCGGCTGTGGCCTCGCCATACTCTGCGTGTTCTCCCATTTTTACCTGAAGGAGTCCATGAATGGGATCGACTGGGTCGCTATCACACTGGCCGGTCTCGGCACGATAGGTGAAATGCATTCACGACCTTTATAATGTGCATCCAATGGTGAAACAAGTAAATGTGTCTTCATAGGACTCGTGGTCAACACATAGGCCAGTGATCGTGTGTTCGATTTAATTTGCCGTGCCCTCTCTTACTTCAGGAGTTGGTGTTGGAGGCGAGGAGCAGAAAGTGGACAAAATTCCACTGTTCAATATACCTTGGCTGGTGCTCTCCATTGTCATCTTGTTTGTAGGTACCAATGTACCATACTTGGTGCCGCTTGAGTTTTCTTACATCCATTCTATCCATTCTGCTGTTTTATTATACCTAGCATCAAGGATTTTAGACATGCCATATGAATAAAACGCACTTGCATTTCAGATGTAAATCACATGGCTTCTTTCATATAAAAATTGTGTAAATCACAGGACCAATTTGTTTTGGGAACACTTTCAATTAACTCCCAAGTAACCTTCTTGCTGAAGCATCAGAGGTTTTAAAAACAATTTGGTTATGTCAGATTAACAGAACTGTATATTGAACAAGAGTAAATGTTCTAGGGTACTAGAGTGGTTGCTAGTGTCAGTAATTTTCATGCAGATGGCTTCTATCGTGGTTGATGACTTATTGTTGTTTGTCAATTAAGGTTCTGCTCAACACTTGGCTTCATATCTACAAAAGGCAAAGGCGTGAACAAGAGTTGGTGAGTCCAAAATTTTGGAATTCTTTATTCATGTTTACGCATCGCAAATATTGATCATGAATCAATGCAGACTGGACCTGAAGTGATCGAGGAGATCATATATGGCTTGGAATCTGGCATTCTGTTTGGGTAACTTCTTATTATCCATTTCCATTATTTATCATGTTTTATGGTCTTCCATTATTAAGGAGAGACTATACAACCAAAATCAAATCTTCTCATTCATCATTCCTTGCTATTGAATTCTATTTATCATTGAAGAGATACTATGTTTCTTAGATTAGAAACATACAATTATCATGAAATGAACAAATTTTATGTTTATGTTCTGGAACATCTTTTTGTTTTAATTTCCTGTTATTGAAAGACCCCATACTTTCTTTCGTGTATAGGATTTCATCAGTGATATCTAAGACAGGATTTGTGATGTCTGAAATGGGTTTTCCTAAGATTGTTGTACCAGCTGCCATTTCTTGTAGTGTGGGCTGCAGTGCTGTGGGATTTGTTTATCAGGTATGTCTCACTTTCTAGAGATGTGGTCCGTTCTTCTTTGTGTGCACTGTAACCTGATAGTATATACAGTTATGGTGGGTCATGTCATATCTGTAGAAAACATGCATATATTAATTGGACTACTATACCTAGTTGTTATGCCAATACTTTGAAAATTAGGGTGCATCACATGGGGAGACAAAGATGCATGAGCTTCTGTCTCTGAAGCAGGACCAGGGATGAGGTGGTACTGCAAAGTGGGGTTTCAGGCAGGAGATAGAAGTGGATCTATAAATGCATGGCTAGAGCATGACCACATAAGATGTGATACCATGTAATATTAGCTACTACTAAATATAAGGTTATGGAATAAAAAAATGGTTTAATTAATTGAAAAGAAAAGATGCTACTTTAGTGTGTGGTTGATGGTCACTCGGCAATTCGGCATCGATGATATGCAAAATTTTAGTTTTCACCAAAGACATTTATTCTTTTGTTTTACACTTTTACTTTACATTACTCTAACGTACTGGATCCATTTAATGAGATATGTGCTGTTAACATCTGCCATGTGGAGTTTTCTGATACCTTTTCAATGATCTGTTCTGATTTCATTTAGTTTTTCACTAATGGGACTCTTTGTTCATGCAGACTCGAGGTCTGAAGCATGGAAGGGCAATTGTTGTGTCCACTTGTACATCAGTTGCATCTATTGTGTCTGGCGTTGTATCTGGTATGATTGCACTTGATGAACATCTTCCCGCAGCTCCCACAGGCCGCTTTTTTCTCTTACTTGGATGGTAATATTTCTTTGTGATCTTGTTGTTGGTTAATCAGTTCCCTTCACGCTTCAATAGTCAGCTACTGTAATGAACATTGCCTTTTTTTGGTTACAAGTTCATGAAAATGCTACATCTAGAGGGCATTTAATCAGAGCTTTAGTTACATCGATAAGGTTACTGGTTTCATGAAAATCCCTTAGCCAAAATAATGTTCTCTTGATTGGCAAATACTGTTTAACAAATATACTGTCTGTTTCTGCTCCCTATTCCATTTGGACCATATGAATTATGGGCAGAGTATTTTCTACTACAAATCTACAAGATGAATTGAATACTTAATTATCCTTGCAGGTTCTTCATTATTACAGGAGTGATACTTCTTGTTAGTTCAACCCGGATAATTGCACGCCTACCCAGATCTGTGCAGAAGTTTTTGAAGAGTAATGTGGAGCGTACCCACAGCATCAGGAGGCCTAGCTCAGCCCGAGGAAAGGACCCCATCCCAAGCACAACAATTCATGCATCCACATTGCATCTGCTAACATCTCCATCCAAAGAGAAGGCCTAGAAAAAGCTCCTGATGGAGCAAGATTGTTTTGGCACCTCAAATGTGCCATGTTGTTTAATTGACTCCTGATGTGAATGTAAAGTCTAGAGTAGCATCTTCAAAGTTTGGGATGGTGATGGCGTGTACTGCTTGTCTGCTCTTATAAATCTATACAACCTCTTTGGAAAACTTACCGTGCATTTTGACCAGGTTTCATCTTTTCATTCGGTTAGTTGGCAACTGCTAAATCGGTTTGTTCTATTGCATGAAATGTTTCTTCTTTTGTTTGAGATACTGACTACTGTTATGCTTTTTCTCGAGCTTCTGTAAGTGAAGGCATTTAACAGCTCTTTGCTATTATGTTTTTACACCATGATGGCATCTATGATTAGGCAGTGTTATGTTTTTACACCATGATGACATCTATATACGGCGATGGTTTTGCAACAGCTATTTCCTGCTGAGTGCTTACGATAGTAGGTTGGACTAGTAGTACTTTTCTAAGAAATTAAGTTTTTTTTTTCAATAGAGAGAAATGAAGTTTCTACAGTTACAGACACAGTAACCTAACATGGCTCGTGTTGGGAACTGTACAATACTTTGTGCCATCGCGATCGCCTCGGTCTACTGGTCTACTGAACTATGCGACTATATGCTTCGGTAATTTCGATGTGTCATAGCTTTTCATTGAAAAATATCGTTTAGAATAAAAAAAGGAGAATAGGATGGCCATGCTCTTGTCTTTGTTTTCCAAACGAAGAGGCCAATGACAAACCGGTCCAAATCGGAATGTAGTACATAGTGGGTTTGGTATTCTATCTGCCCCAGGTTCTTCCAAGTGTGTTAGGAATTCAGGATTTTGCTTGCAGATGCTTTAAACAAAAGCAGCTTATCTTGCAGATGCTTCCATTCTTTTCCCTTGTGACATGAGCTAAAACAAAGATATACATCCTGAAACTTCCCAAGACTGCAATGATTAAGATAGCCTTGATTTTGTCTAATTAGGTGTTAGGCGTGGTTTTTGTCCAGCCATTTGATTAGCTAAGTTGGGTCAACAAATGTTTGTGTATTACGTGGTCCGAAAAGAAAAAAATATCCTTGAGTGCTAAAAAGGAAAAATATTTTGTAGATTTTTGAGTTGCGTCCACAGCTTTCTTGCACATCTACAGCTAAACAGGGTGCCAACCATCTTTGCGTATTTTTCGCTATGACACTTTCACATATATACTGTCTCATAGACTACACACTTCACAAAGATATTTCATTGGCTCTACAGAATTCATCCTGTGGAATACGAAACTCCTATCTATTGAAGTTATAATGATTACCGCTTGTGATTCATTTGCAGTGATGGTCTCTTTTCACACGTTATGGCATGAGTTGACTAACCCAAGGAAAGGAAAGGAAGCTACAAGCCTCATTCATCCATATGTCCTGCTAATTCTCTGCCTGTAAAAGAAAGAGGTTGCAACGCTGCTGCGACCCGGTACGGCAAAATAATCCACGTAGATAAAATCACATGCTCCTACTTTGTTGAATGAAGTATTCAAGTCCAAGCCAGAGTAAAATTGACTTTCATTCAAAGCTGACTAATTCTATTGCTCAAAGAAAAACGAGTGTAATAGTAATTTTGAACCAAGATAGCTAAGGGCGATCCATCGCCAAATTTTTACACCCTGTCACATCGAAAGTTTGGACACATAAATAAAGTATTTAATATGAACTTAAAAAATAACTAAGTTTGCATGTAATTTACGAGGCGAATCTTTTAAGCCTAGTTAGACTATGATTTGACAATAAAGTGCTACAGTAAACTTGTACTAATGACGGTTTAATTAGGCTTAATAAATTCGTCTCGTCGTTTATAGACGGATTCTGTAATTTGTTTTTTTATTAGTCTATGTTTAATACTTTAAATGTGTATCCAAAGCATTGATGTGACATTTTGCCAAGGATCTAAACACACCCTAAACACGTTTGTCTACATCTCATGTGATCTTTACGTACTGTTACAAATTAGTCGTCAATCCATCTATCGCATGAGCTATTTTTATTGATATAATATAGATATTAAAGTTTTAATCATATTAAAATTAAAATTTTCCAGAGTCACAATTTAGTGTTTTCATAATTTAGAAATTTTAAATTAATAAATATTGAGTTGTTGTCGATTTAAATATCAACTATAGTGTTTCCATGATTTAATAATCTTTAAAATTATAATAAACAAATATTGAGTTGTACTTGATTTGGAGTCATAATTATACAGTAGTTTTTTTATGTTTTAATAATTATAAATTTTTAATTAATAAGTAGTCTCATTTCGTGATTTGATAAGTTCAAAATTTGGAATTAATAATTAGCGTCTTGTATTTTATATGGACACTTTTTAGTCTAAAATATGTTGAGTGAAAATAAAGAGTCTACGGTAATTACAGTGGTGTGTTTTTAGCACAAATTCTGGATACAATGACCATATCTTTTTATTAACGTGAAAACATTGTCATACCGTCCATTTTTTAGTCATTTATCTGTAAATAATATATATGGACTATGTTAATAAAACAACGACATATTAGAAAAAGCCAACAAACGAAATTCGTCTCAGTTCTCTTAAAAAAGTCTCAAAAACAACCTAATGCAACAACACACGATGTCATTGTCATTCTAAGCTACAATAGTGAACTCTATGTGCTTTATGATTAAGCATATAGTGTAACGAACAAAATTTTCTTTGGACATGCTTCATTTTGAAGCATGCCATTAAGTACCCTTATCTAACCATCCTTGAGATTGATAACCCTCAAAGCAATTGGCAAACAAACAAAAAAGCCTAAATCTCGCTACAAGGCACACAATTTAAACCCAGAAGCAGTGCATACCTGTGTACTGACCCTATAAAATTATAGCAACAAAATTCTTGCACTCTTAACATATAATCATGATAAGGTAATGCTTTATCTTATCCATAATGTACCACTCATAGCTGCAAAACCCTTGAGAAAAATAATCTTTGGAGACGGAGACAGCGAAAGCGAGGAGGAAAGAGAGGGACTCAAACACAAAGCCCATATGCCCAATAGATGAGAGTATGAGATATAGATAGACGCATAGAAGCCGAAGGCCAAACTGCTCCTTTTTTTTTCCTCTCATTTTTTCCCTTTTCTTTTTCTCTTCCTCTTCTTGCCTTGGTTTGCTTGCTTCGTCTACTTCCCAAGTCCCAACTCCTCCACCGAAGCAAAAACTAATCCGAGCGAAGCGTGTGTACGCACGCAGCAGCACCCCGCCCGTACGGCCATGGCCGCCTCCTACTCCTCCTCCCCTTCCTCGCTCCGCATCCTCCCAAACCCTAGGTAGCACGAGAGTCCCCCACCCCAGGCCGCACGAGCCCCCAGCCCCGCCGCGCCGATCTGTGCTCCCTCCCGCCGCTAGATTTCCGGTGGAAAAGCGCGTGTTTTTAGCCCTTTTCCCCCTTTCCGGTTTTGCTCTCGGTGGACGCTTCCCGGCTCTGCTGGTTTTCCTTTGGGGAGGAGCTGATGGAGCCGCGGGTCGGGAACAAGTTCCGGCTCGGTCGCAAGATCGGGAGCGGCTCCTTCGGGGAGATCTATCTCGGTGCGGGCAGCTCATGCGCAAAAGTTTGGATTTTTTTTTGGGGGGTTGTGGTGCTTGATCGGTTTCTGGTGTTGCTGTACTGAGTAGTGGGTTGTTTGTTCATGCAGGAACTAATATCCAGACGAACGAGGAGGTCGCGATTAAGCTGGTCTGTGCTCTTCTGCTGGGGTTTAGCTGCTTAGATCTTTGTTAAAAATCTATTCTTGACATGCTGCTTTCTGATGCGCCGAAGCACTGGTTCTGCTGTTTGTGCTTATCCGATGTTTTGGCCACTGCAACTGTTGTTGTTCCAGCTTCTGTCAGCTCGTGTTTTTATATCTGTAGCATAGTTAGTATTATGCTGCTGTCCTCGAAACAATTCAAACTTTTCAGTTGGATTTCTATTCAGTTTCTCATCCTTTAGCTGCTCTAGTACTTACTTGGTGAATCCTTTGGTAGTTTGGTGTAGTTACTTCATTAAATTGGCATGTCTTGATGCACCCATCAAATTTTAGTTGTTTCATTAAATTGGTAAACCGATGACTGATTCAGCTATTAGTAGAATACTGGTCGATAGCTAAAATGATCAAGCAGAGAGATGAGGACCAGTAACATTATATTTTCATCAGTAGGCTGCTAATTTTTGGAGTGATGAAATGACGAAAAATAGATTGGCCTTGTCACATGATATTAATATCCATGTAGCCTGTTGCCTTCTATATTATTAAATTGAGAATGCAAGGTAATTTATCTTAGTTGCTACTTGCTAACATTGTTTTTAAGAAGTTTGCATGTGATTGCTTTGTTTCTTATGCAGGAAAACGTGAAGACAAAGCATCCCCAGTTGCTCTATGAGTCTAAAATTTACAGGATTTTGCAAGGAGGAAGTATGGAAGCTCTACATTGTGCATTTATATACTGTTTCAATGCGTAAAAGAGACTATGTGGTTTGACTATGTTTGTTCTTGCAGCTGGAATCCCAAATGTCAGATGGTTTGGTGTAGAAGGAGACTACAATGTCTTGGTTATGGATTTGCTGGGGCCAAGCCTTGAGGACCTATTTAATTTTTGCAGCAGAAAATTATCTCTTAAGACTGTACTTATGCTCGCTGATCAGATGGTATGCCTACTCTAAATCACTAAGTAGTTATACATTAATATCTTTTACATAGCAAGGAATCAACTGTAGATCTGTCTCAGTCAGTCACTTTCATCGTTGCCTGTAGTTCTATTCCTGCTACCCACACCAATGTTTTTCTTTGTGCAGACACAAATTCTAACATGTTTCGTTACATGTTGACATTCAAATTCTGTTATTTCCATTGCGTTTTAGTTCCTTGTTTGTTCTTAGATGATTAGCTTTAAGTGATCTTGGTCCCTCTCTTGTAGATAAATCGAGTGGAATTTGTCCATTCCAAATCTTTTCTCCATCGAGACATTAAGCCAGACAATTTTCTTATGGGTCTTGGTAGGCGAGCTAATCAGGTGGGTAAATTGCAGCTTTAACTTGACACTTCAGTTCTTGATGATCAGAATTTGCTGGGTTGTTTAACAACTTTCTTCATCAATCTGTCTCTTATTTCAGGTCTACATAATAGACTTCGGCCTTGCTAAAAAGTACAGGGATACCTCCACTCATCAGCACATCCCATATAGGTACAATGACAAGGGAAACTGCTCAGCATTCATGATTAATTTATGCTTTTCTAATTACAATAGCATAATTTACCTGAGTTAATTACAATTGCTCAACACTCACTACTATAGTCTGGACCAAGTCTCAGTTAATTTATGCTTTCTAATTACAATAGCATAAGCTGTACCTGGGAAGCACTATACCAGATTAAGCCATTTTGATACTTATCTCAGTAGATCCTCACAGGTTCACACAGTCTAGTGGGAGAACAAGAGAGCATAAGAGGGCATTGCACATAAAAGGGTCAATTTTTGTCAAGGTTCTGACTTGCTAATTAATGCTGCAGGGAGAACAAAAACTTGACTGGGACAGCAAGATATGCAAGTGTGAACACCCATCTTGGAATTGGTGAGCATTTGGCTCCTGCCTGTCTGTACTCCATACTTCAATCTGTTGTCAAGTGGAGCACTTCACATCGTCGCGCTACACATTAGTATTGTCTGACTATTTTTGTTCCTTTTGTGTGGCCAGAACAAAGCCGAAGAGATGACTTGGAATCTCTTGGATATGTACTCATGTACTTTTTAAGGGGAAGGTTGGTTTTATTGGTTTACCCATCTGTACCCTTTGATGTACAATGCATCAATCTTTACATTGTTATCTCTTCAGTCTTCCTTGGCAGGGTCTGAAAGCAGGAACAAAGAAACAAAAGTATGAGAAAATCAGTGAGAAAAAAGTTGCAACATCAATTGAGGTACTTATATTTGTCACATATGTACTGTAAGCCAGTGCTGCCTTTCAATTCTGTTGGCTCTAATGTTCTTCTATTTCAGGCTCTATGCCGAGGCTATCCTACTGAGTTTGCATCATATTTCCACTATTGCCGCTCACTGCGGTTTGATGACAAGCCTGATTATTCCTACCTTAAGCGACTTTTCCGTGACCTTTTTATCCGGGAAGGTTAGTTTCGATGTCATGCTTGAAGTGGTCCAGAGCAGGCACATTATTTTCCCTGTTATACTTTAAAAAACCCAAGAAACATTGATTTCCTCCTCCATATAATTGTAAAAGGCTTATTCTACTCTACTAATAAAATAGGATACATCCAAAATGATTCAAAATATCCAAGCATCTAGTTAATTATTGTTATTCTGCTTTGCAGGTTTTCAGTTTGACTATGTGTTTGACTGGACAATACTGAAGTACCAGCAATCTCAAATTGCTAGTGCTCCACCCCGTGCAGTGGTGAGTCTCTCCCTCAGCATCCACACAACAAATGCATATTCCATATAGACATCTGTTGAGGAAGTTTTGATTATTAGCCTATGTTGCAGGGCCATGGTGCAGGACCTTCTGGGTTAGCACCCCCAGCATTGCAAAATGACAGGCAGTCAGGTAATTGTCTGCTTCTGATCATTCTATGTGATCAGATCATCATTTTTTCTTGGCAATGGTTCTGGGTGATTTGTGTTATTGTGTGTTAGAACACCTTATTCACTGGAAGGTTCATTTGGTTTTGTGATAACATTACAAAAACTAGAGAGGACAAGTTTGTTGTGTTTGCACACAATTAATGAGTTTGTTTTCTCATTCATTTGTTCTTTTAGGTGTTGATGAAGGGAGGACTAGTGGTTGGTCATCAATGGATCGGCGCCGTGCCCCACCCCCTATTACAAGTGTTGGGACTTTGTCTAAACAGAAGGCACCTGTAGGAAATGATGCTTCTTTTTCTAAAGAGCCAGTGGTGAGTTCTATTCATATTTTTCTTTGTGTAGAACTGTAGATCATAAGAAGTGGCAAGGTGATTGCAAAATAATGAGATAGATGCTTGTCAGTATTTTTTTCAAGTCATACACCACTGCTGCCCTCCTTTTTTTCGTGGGTGGTATTTCAGTTGCCTAACAAACTTTCTTGTGTCTCTTCAACAATGACACTACAGCTATGAGTGTTGCTATTTTCTGTATCGATTCAAAGCATTAGCTGGACACCGTAAATGCATAATTCATTATTCAGTCTAACGATTGGAAACCATTAATGTTACTCCAATTTCCAGTTTGTTAATTATTGGCTGTTTTACTATTTAGATATCTGGCTCGAATTTTTTGGGACGATCTAGCGGATCTTCAAGGAGGCCTGTTGTTTCAAGTAGCCGGGATGTGATGCCTACTGATACTTCTGAACCATCTCGAACTCGCGCTACTGATGCAAGCCCTGGGGCATTTCGGAGAACCTCTGGTCCCCAGAAAAGCTCACCAGTCAATTCGGTGGAACCAAAGCATTCATCTTCTGGCCGACACTCATCTAACGTTAAGAATTACGAGTCTGCCCTCAAAGGTATTGAAGGTCTTAATTTTGATGGAGATGAGAGGGTTCAGTACTAGCAATGAAAGAACATCTACATGTGCTCTGTATAAATCATAATATGTAGATGAGCACAACATTTCCTGTTGAGTTTTGTATCACAGGAGATGTTAGGAGGATGTGAAGTGCTTTTGCCAGATGATGGTCCTCTGGACACGGTAAATAAGCGGTCAGCCTGAGGTGCCTGAAATTTAGCTCTTATAATTAATGTGACGGTTCTGTAAATGTCTTTATTATTCGTTTGCTGGGGCCTCTTTAGTTCATTGGTCAGCTGTATCTCATTTCTATTCTTTCCAGTACCATGTCCAGATACTATGTCTCGGATAGCCAAGTGCAAACTGGTCAAACGTGTATTTGGAAACTGGAGAACTCGAAAATGTAGAATGTTTCATCAGTTCATTGATTGACCTGAAAATACTTCTGAGTTCTGACTACTAATGTTCTTTTGAAATATTGTGGATGTAGTGTATCTTTGTGATTATTATGGCGACCAACGGTCAGACTGCTGATGCTTCACAAATCTCAGCTGTTTGTCGCCATTAAAATCCAAAGATTGGAGCCATCCAAATTTTCCTTGGCAAATGTATCTTTTGAGTAGGCCAAGCTTCTTTCCTATCTGGTATAACAGATCTGAAAGTAGCTTTCACTAAAACAGGGGCAGCGGAGCCATGAATCCTGTACAGTTTTGAAGGGAAAGAAAACACACTGATAAGATGATGTTTTTCCGTACAGCCAATACAGCATTGCAGCTGTCCTTGTAAAGCAGGTAAAATGTAACCATCGACGGTCTCTCTTTGTTGGGAAAGAGCTCATGTGACTATTTATTCGTGCTGTATGTCAGTTCCCTAGCATCAGCTCCACTCTAGAGTGTACCGATTACAGCCGTGTTGTCTGGATTCATGCACAATGCACAATGTTGGCTAGGTTCATTTCACCCTGTAGCGGGTGTTTATCAAGTCATTATATATATGCATCTTGTACCCTTAGGATGCGTTTAGTTGAGGATTTTTTAGAAGAGATTAAAAGTTAAAAGAGATGATCTATTTGGTTGAGAGACATGAGGGTTTTGGTGAGACGAAGATAGTGAGTTGAGGGAGAAATTTTTTTCTTTTCAATACCTGCATAATGGATGATAATTGAAAGAAAATTCCTCTTTTACTATGTCTAAACAAATCTTAACCATCCATTTTTTATTTATAAAATTTCACCATCTCTACCAAACAAAAAATTAAACTAAAAATCAAATTTCCATATAAATCTCATCAATTAATTATCTGGTCTATGGCCCCTCTTAAAATAAATGACCAACCAAACACAGTGTGATATATGTGTGTGGGGGTGGGTTGCATTACATCTGCAGATTTACAAGATCCAATCGAATTTTGCATAGAATTTGCAACGAGAAAACATACGGGTTATGTTGCTGAAATGTCTCTTAATTTATGCAAGGCAGAAAATATTATACGGACTATAGCCATGCGTTCATTCCCCCACAGGAAAACCGAGGATTTACTCACCGTTAAAGGGTAGGTACATATTTTCTTATGCATCATCACCGGATGAAGTAACAATTATCTGGACATGTAACACGATAAGGTAAAAGGAGTAGCTGCAAGCCAAATGTTAAACGAAGAACAATACTCCTCCAGGAACAACGTCACAGTCACACTAGCAGATCATGCTATGATTCCTCTGGTGCCTTTCCATAACCCAGCTCTGACATTTCCCAGCTTGTACGTGGCGCTACCTCCTGGTGTGAACGCGTGTATTGCTGAACATGACGAGGATAAAATATCGTCAATACAATAAACAATGTTAAGTCGATCAAGTTGAGGGGTGAGTCTAATGGTTTTTGTATTTTTTTAAAAAAATTCTTCGTTGATATAAAGACCGGATTAATGAAAATTTATTATTAAAAAAAGATAATGAGGTCAGTTTACCTCCATCTTTGTCAGCAGCTCATCCGCAGTCGGTGCCGAAACAATTATTTGTCTGCAATCGGCCTTAATAAATCCTTCTGCTGCACCCTTATCAAACAGCGCAAGCAACGGATCATAGTAACCTTCCACATTCAGCAATCCAACCTGTTGCAAGGCAATGATCAGTCGTCTTGATTATTTGTAAAAAAGCTTGTTTCTCAATTTTTTTAACGAACCAATGGACATCCTATATACTTAAACTCACGGGTTTGTCATGAATTCCAAGTTGTGACCATGTTATCATCTCTAACAACTCCTCCATTGTTCCATACCCTCCTATTGTCCACAGAAAATTGTCAAGTAATTAAGCATGGTGATTTGAAATATTTTTTTTATAATGGACAGAAATCTGGCCACTATATCCATAGGTGGATATATCCATGGTGGTTTGAAATATTAGCCCGTTCAAATAGTATCAAGAAAACATGTAGAACTGAATGTAATACCAGGAAGAGCAATGAACGCATCGGATTGGCGTGCCATCTCAGCTTTCCTCTCATGCATGTCAGATACAATTTTCACTTCTCCAACACTTGCACCTGATATCTATATTAGAGTTTTGGTGTGTCAAATGGTAGCATAATTAGGCCGTAATCACGTAGTTTCAAGGATAAGTTTATGAGACTGCTCTTAATGGCACCTCATTATCTGTTCTTCAAACATGGGCAAACTGAGTACACGTTTTCGAAAATTCAGAAGGATATATGCATAACAATGCGATTTAACTTCACCTTGATAAAAGTAGAGAGAGCATCATTTTCTTTCCATTTACCCTAACCATATGACCATATAACTACATGTGTTCAGTTTCTGAAGTAAGATTTGCAATCATTCCAATACCTATCGTCATCTGCCTACCAGAGAGATTATATTATTTGAATTACCTACTGCTTGTTACATTTTTATCACAACTTGTGCTGTCCTATTGGCAAGTTACACATTCTATTATATCACATCCACCGAGTGGCAAAGTTTAAAAGGCTAAGGTGTACTGCCCAAAAGTCTAAACTGTTAGGATGCAATTACATCACCTAAATTCTGCAATTATACCACCTAAATTCTAGTCCCAATTCCTTGTCTCCTTATGTCCTTAATGACCACATATCTCTAAGCTCATAATGGAAGGTGAATCAAGCTGGACTAACAGCCCTGTTGACTTAGTGGCCAGTAGTGGCCAGTGGCCACTGATGCAAAGGTAAGAGCTACATAGATGATGCATGCTTATGAAAACCTCGATATACTGATGGCATGGATTGAGATGACCCATCTGAAAGCAAGTGTTCTACGATGCTATCAGTATCAGTGTATCACACCTTTGTTCAAACAGAGAACTGTTCAGTTGTTCTACAAACTACACTACGTCACCCTTTTGCCTAATAACCATTAGAATTCTAGACCTAGCAATGACATAGTGGAAATTTGGCAATCAATAGTTCTCAGCAATGCACAAAGAAGAAGAAGAAAAGACAAACGAATTGCTACATACCTCGAGGGGCATGAGTGCTTTTGGAATCACCCTGCAAAAGAATCAAGCAGCAGCCACACGTTTTTATTAAAGATTAATCCACACTGTGCAATTGTGAAGTTGAACAGGGCAGGCCTAAATTTCCAACCCGAGAACGCCGCAGCCGCCATCAAGAACCGTCTGCGCGATCAAGCCCATCAACCCGACGCTGCCGCCACCGTAGACCAACTCGATCCCTCTCGACACCTGCAAAGAATCAACGAACCCCCACAGAAATCAAACCATGAACTCCAGAGCGAAGAATCAAACGATCCGAAAAACCCGGAGGCGGCAGCCCAATCCGCGCGTGTCACGGGCGGCGCGCGCCAAGATCGAATTTTGGCGCGGCCGCCGCCGCCCCGGGCGGCAACCTTTGGAACCGGGACAGTATTACCAGCTCCTGCCCGAGCTGGAGCGCCGCGTCGCCGAACACCGCGCGGTTGCCGGCGTTGCTGCCGCAGAAGACGCAGATCCTGCCGAACCTGCTGCGCGGCGCGGCCGCGGCGGCGCTGTCGTCGCCCATGGCTGCCTGCCTTGGCCTCGCCGACGGATTGGGGTGGGCTCGGGGAAGGCGATGGGGGGTCGAGGAGGAGGAGGTGGCCGGGTTTGGCAGCTTCTCTGTGCGCTGTGTTATCTTCTCTCGTAAAGTTGCGATCTTTGAGAGCTTCAAACGAAGGCGGCGTTAAGGTTTCTGATGCAATTGACCCTTTTTTTAATCCCCTAGTTAATTTGGAGGGTCAAATGGCCCAAATTGCACCAGGAGGTCCCCATGGCAGGCTGCTTTTCTTGCAGTTTGGCCCTTGCCATTTGCACCATCTCCTGATGAACTCCTCTCTGCCTTGGTAGTAGTACTGCTTATACTGTACTAGATAGATGTTCTGTTCCTCAGTGGAGAACAAAGTGGTATGGTCTACCATAGATCAAAAGTTCAAAACAATGCGTGTCATCATGTTATGTAATTGTTGGTTCTATATAATTGGTGAGTTCTATAGGCTGTAGTTATCTACTGTGTTCAAATGGAATCCAGAATGTTTTTTCGTGTATAGAATCAGGACGGCAACAATACTACCTAACAGCCAGCCCAACACTGAATATTCAGTATATTCAGCGACAATACATGTCCCTCTATCCGAGAAGCTTATCTCTCCCATGAGGCGATTGATGATGCGTGAAAGCGATTATCTCCAACTGCTACTACGTGAGATCATACGGTAAACTTGAAAAGCTGTCAGTAATTATGATCTTCTCGTCAACCTTTCATCATCTTTCATGGTCATGCTCTGTGCTCAGCTTGCACCATCACGTTCTGCGTTGACCCTAGCAGCAGCTCTTAGCCACTCACGAGCACCTGCCCCCTTATATTGTTATGGGTCAACAGTCACAACAGAAGGGGAAAAGACTCGGATCAGAACGCAGCACGGCAGCACGCGGCTTGTTGGCCGATCCAATCGAAGCTCATGTAGCAAACTTTGCCAATTGCCAGGAAGCTGATGCTGGCCACAACTACCCTAATTCCTTGCTTCTCAACCGTCCGATCAAGGCGACGAACGGGTTTGGATCAAAGAACATCCCATCTTGACGAAGAGCATCAGCGTGATGCCCTGTTCAACCTGTGCAGCGTTGACAAGCACGATAGCTTGAGTGGCGATGATGATCTTGCCGTCACCGTATCGATCTCCAAAACGACATATTTTAATACTCTCTTTATTTTATATTATAAACTATTTTGATTTTTTTAATAATTTTAAGTTTTATTACATTTATAAAAAAATAAGTTACATTTAATATAATATATTTTAATAGTATATGTATTTTGTGTTAAAAGGGTTGCTATATTATTTTATAAATTTGATCAAACTTTAAAAATTTTACTTTTAAAAACTAATTTACAATATAAAAAAACGAAAATGATATATAATTGTTCTAGTAGAGACATCATCGTTTTTGTCGGAGCGGTTTGTTTAGCCGGAGAATGTCCTAACGATGCTGCGGTGCTCCTGGCGAGCAGAGTCGACGAAGGCACGAGCCGGCATGGCCCTCCAACAGATTAGAGGGTTGCAGGCAGTTAGGGACACCATCAGTACTTTCTTTTTTAGCCTCTAGGGAACCATTAGTCATTCTAGTGTGTTTGTTTAGGGTCTAGGGATCATTGATTAGCGCGTAGTTTAGTCCATAGGGATGGTAGGATCTAAAAAGTCGAATACTGGTAGCTAGGCCGGAGAAGTTGCGTGACACATGGCGCACACATCTTCCAAACCGAATGCTGGTAGGATCTAAGAGTCTAAACAGGACTAAAATTTAAAATTTAGTTTATATCTCATCGAATATATATAGATATTATTTTAAAATATTAAATATAAACTGTTTACGAAACTGATTCATAAATAATTCACGAGACGAATGTAATAAGACTAATTACATCATGATTTGACAATATTATACTACAATAAATATTTACTAATTATAAATTAATTATGTTTGATAGATTTGTTTTGTGAATTATTATTTGATTCTGTAATTATTTTTATCTCCGCTCGCTCTGATGATCTCGAAGGATTCTGCAGTGGATCCGGGAGACAGGTGTCAACCTTAGCCAGCAAAATCATCGCAGCTCAAAATTGGATATTTACCATTTCAAAAATATAAACAATACAAATGGATACTTGCCGCTCGAAAAATGACAGTCAAAAGATTGTAACTACTTTGCTCCTCAAAACATGTGATTTTTTTATATTTACTGCTTTAGCGAATACTACGATATGACTGATGAAGGCCGTGTTTATAAGTGATTTTCAAAATCCTAATTTTTTATATAAAAATTACTTAAAAATTCTAATAAATTTATTTATTAATTTTTAATATATTAATATTTAATTAATCATATGTTAATCATATTTCTCGTTTTATGTCTGACTCGTCAGAAAAAAACACTTACGAACACAGCCGAAGTACTCGTTTTGATACGTGCAATAAATTAACTTGAAGTGACGAGTGACGACATTTTGCCACTATTTTGATATTTTCCAGTCTACTGATTTTTATACTTTATTACGCGAAAAACATTTGCAGGGGAATCTTTTTTTTACTTTCGTTACGACTTTATCAGTACCAAACAAAAAATTGCAGGTGTAAAAAACTAAAAAACTGTACAAGTGTTAACATTTCCGATGTCGCCATGGACAAAGGCCGAACAGGCTAGCAGCCCAGCACCAACACGAGCCCAACTCAACGCCTCCCTTCTCTTCTAAAGGGAAAAGGAGAAGAGCTCGACGACTCCACTCCGCCGGCCACAGCCCAATCCACGCCACCCTCTCCGCCTCCCGGGCTCTCGCCGCCTCGATCGCGGGAGCGCAGCAGCGGCCGGCGGCCACCGCTACGGAGGAGGGTGGGCAAGATGATCGGCGTCGGGAAGGCGAAGCAGTACGCCAACGTGCTCGACAAGCCCCTCAGCCGCGGCAGGCAGGAGGTACTCGCTCGCCTTCCCCCACACCTCCAGCCTCCCTCAGATCTGTGCACGCCCGGGCCCCGATCCGTGCTAGAGGTTTAGATCTCGCTATGGGTGTTAGGAAGGGAGTAGGTTTAGCCAAAGTTTGCTGGTCATAGTGGTAGCTGCGCGAGAGTTGTTCAGTGAAATGTTCGTCAGCTCCTGGTCTCAGTTATTGGCTCATATGGACTGGTAATTATTCGAGAGGATCGCTAATGTAAGCTATCATTGTGCAGAGCATGCCTTTGATTGGAAAACTAAGCTGTCATTGTCATGCTTAATTTTAACTCGGGTTTTAATAGAAACTTTAGAGCATAATTCTGCTTTGCAAAATTCAGGTTGGCATGTTGTGTAGTAAGAATAACGATCTTGAATTCAGTTCACAAAACATTCTTAAATCCTAAAGAGGTAGCTCATAAGGGTGGATTAAATAAGAATAGATGGACTGGAAAGCATCAGAATAAAATTCGGCTATTTCTGTCTCCGAACCTAACACCAAGAGTAGTTTGTCAGTTGCAGCTTTGGACGAAGGGTAGCTGGGGCAGTAGATGAAGAACATTTAATACATTAGATAGCTACAGCACGGAGATAACAGATAGGCTTCTATCTTGCAGCAGGGAGGAGTTGATATGTGAGGAAGGAAACTTGGTTAATCTTTTGCCTCATAATTGAAGTAATAGGTCCGTCAGATCTTTATAGCACTGCCCCTAACATGTTCCATTAAGGAAATTTCCCAGCTATGATGCCATAATAGGAGACAGTACAAGCTACCAACTTAAACAAATCAAATCATAATTGACTTGAGGAAAAAGAGATAATTTGAGTCCACTGAATTTTCCATACTAGCGGTGCTGCATAGCCTATTGCCATGACACAATTGCATCACCAAATTACCAGCATGTCATTCTATTGCATAGATGCAGGTAATACCATCTGCTTATTACATCAACATGGTGCCAAAACCTGCCCAATAGGCACTCTTGGTGATGAATTGGTACTGCAGGAACTGAAAACGAGAAGAGATTTTGGCGTGAATGAGAAGCTGCTGCCCTATCCATTAGTCTCACAGTAGTCTGATGCATTGCTCATGTCTAGTGGAGGATGCAGAAATAAACAATAAACTATAGTAAGTACTGGTTTTAGCATCATGGAAATCCAAATTTTGGTGCGCCATGCCGATCCACTTGCGGGGAACACTGAGGGCTCACTGTCATATTCTGATACATACACTGGTCTCAAATAGTTGGGCCTAGACGCTGATAAATGTGCCCACTTAAGATGCCTAATTTGAATCGTATAATTTCAGAAAAAGATCAAAGATGTGATTTCGTAATATTTCTTTTCATTATTCCTCTGGCATTGCAATTCTTTTACAAGCAATGATCTTATTAGTTGTCATTTTATTGTGTCGTTCTAAACAATCTACTTTTCTTGACAAAATTTACTCGTTGCTAAAGATTGCATAAATAGTAAAAAAACACTATGTTATGCTTTCTTGATGTGGTTGATCCATTTCTAGGTGTACAGTTTGTGTGTTTTACACGTTCTGGCAAATAATTTTAGTTCCTTACCTGTTTTGGTGCCGTATATGCTTAATGAATGTTTTATGTATTTGATAGGTCAGTTTGAGTGCATTTGCGTTCCTGTTCTCAGAGTTGGTTCAATACAACCAGACACAGGTTGATAACATTGCTGAGCTGGAAAGAAGGTAGTAGTTTATATTGTGAGACATCATTTCTTTTCAAAACAATGAACATCAAAGTTTATTGTATAGATACAAATATGCAATTGGTTTGTTTCTGTTCTATCATGTAGTTTTCTCATTTTGTCTCAATATGTACCTGGTACAAACTTCATGGTTAGTACATTACTACACATTACAATCATATCCATGAAAGACAATTCTCAGGTGCTAACATCTTGATTTCAGAATTTCACATATATATAGTGTAAAGGTTTTACATCTGCTTGTCAATACATTGAGATGTCTAGTCTCACTTAACTAAAACAGTTGGTTTGCTAAAATAATTCTTCCAGCCAAATGTATTCCATATAAATCAACCTTATGATTTAAATCTGTATTATCCTGAAAGACAGTACTGAACTTACTCTTCTTTGCTGAATGAAATTCCTTTGCTGAATCTTTTTCTTGTGTATTCTGGTGGGTCTACATTGGTCTTAGCATCTCTTTCTATTGTTTTATGCACAGGCTGGAAGATGCTGGTTATGCTGTTGGTGCAAGAGTTCTTGAACTACTCTGTCACAGGGAGAAGGTTTGATGCATGATTCTTTTTTCCTTCTTTTTGTATAATTGAGATGGTCTGAAATACGGTGCATTGTGAAGTATATCCGCATAACCTCTTGCTTTATATAAAAATATTTAATTCAGGGGAATAGGCGAGAGACTCGACTGCTGGGTATATTATCGTTCATTCACAGCACTGTGTGGAAAGTGTTGTTTGGGAAGGTACTGTGTTCTACCTATCAGTCAGTTCCGATTCCTACTCAATGTTACCATAATCTGTGTGTCTTGAGCTTTATTAATATTAGTCAGTTGATTCTTGTAGACTGAAGCAATTGTAGTTTCTGTACAACTTTATATGCACACGTCCTTAAATGTTTTATAAGTTGTGTGGTTGCAACTTTTTTACATGCTAACGCAGCTTTGCTTTGACATGCACTTAATAATAAATAGATAATGCTGCTTCTGTTTCTCACAAGCCAATTCAGCATACATACTCATAATCTATTTTGGTGTCAGCTTTTAAACCAGTTTCCTGCAGTTACATATGGAAGAATTTTTGCAGATGTTTGTAGTTATAATGAGTTACCAGTGTTATGTCTGATCACTGACTTCAGTGCTCTTGTTTATATGCTGATCCTGATAGTTGCTTTTTCTTGTTTTGTTTTCAGGTGGCTGACTCACTTGAGAAAGGAACAGAACATGAGGATGAGTACATGATTAGTGAAAAGGAGCTTCTTGTTAACCGGTTTGTCAAACTTCATATTGTGTTTCCTTTGGTACAAGTCTATGCCTTATACTATTCTTGTTTGAACAGGTTCATTTCAGTGCCGAAGGACATGGGAGCATTCAATTGTGGAGCTTTTGTTGCAGGAATCGTAAGGGTGAGGATTTTAGCCCAGATATCTATTCATGTATGATAAATTTTTAGATTAATATTCTAACACAGCTTTTAAAATGTTTGTAGGGTGTACTGGAAAATGCTGGTTTTCCTGCGGTAGTTACTGCACACTTTGTGCCAATTGAAGGCCAACAAAGGCCAAGGACAACAATCTTGATAAAATTTGCTGAAGAGGTAGGAGATGCTTGTATTTGTTTTCTTTCTTTAGAACTATTTAATATGATAGGCACAGTTAACTGTTACTGAACAATACCCATCCTTATTAGACGTAACCAAATACTCATCCGTACAATACTCATCCTTCTACAAAGTTTCATTACCTTCTACACTGCTACTTTTTTTCCCACTAGTTCGTACTCCCAGATGTGGTACATAAAAATGTGAAAATGTGTACAATACTCATCTTTTTTGTATTTGCAAATCAATGTTGTAGTAAAATGTAATATTTTCTTATATTCCACTGCTGCATGTTAAGTGAACAAATGTGAGTTAATACTAGACCTATCAGGCGGGAGCTTTAGATGCCCATCAGACAGGTGAACTAAATGAGAGTTATATATTAGCAAGTATCATAATTTTTTTCATGGAAATACCTTAAATGAAAATTCTACTAAAAGTATTTAAGTAATGCAAGGAGTATTTAATACAATGGCCTCCATGGTCGCTAACTCTTGGTACGTACGATAACCTTTATGTAAAATGCCTTTTTTTCAGGTTTTACAACGAGAAGCGAGGTTTGGCTAAATTTTATCATATGTACACACTTCTTTCTGATCAATTGGTGAAGATACTGTTGAAATGTTTTTTTTTGTGTCTGACTCCACATGATTTGTATACCATTAGTAGGTGAAATCGTTTTGTTTGGAGCTGTAAAACATTTGCTTGGCTTTACCTCGTATATAATGAATATTTAAGGATTCTTAAGATTTCCTTTTCTGTTATGAACTTATGATATGTCTAATCATGCTCCCATATCGTTGAGATGCTGTAGAAAGTATGCTGGATAACAGCAATAGCGTACTTTTGCTGACATTTTTTGGCCAAATCACAGCAACCAGTTCGTGCACAACTGCACAAGGCAACGGTAGAATGCCGAGGAGGAATGTAGATTATGACTATAGGAAACTACAAGGAAAGCCGGGATTGAGTCAAGTCTAGAAGTACCAGTCGTATTTAACTGTTGATATGAGCGATCTCTAGCGACGAAGTAATCTTGGATCATTCCGAATCCAGACACTTCAAAATTAAAAATAGCACGTCTACACTTCAAAAGTAATCCATCTATGGTTTTGACGATACCAACTCAACATCCCATCATGCATAATGCTTCAGAAGTTTATAAGCCCAAGATTTTACAATGCAGCAGATAGACATAACAGTTCAACACTTCTGGATTTTTCACATTTGTACACCATAAATATAGAGAGCAAAATAAGCAATGAGGCATTGAAACCAGCAGATACGTATATGTAAACATCTAAAGACTGCTATAAAATATCTTAAGGTACCAATTAGGGTGCGTGTCCTAAAGCAAGGAACTAGGCTGTCTCTCATTCTCCTTGTCTAAACTTCTTGTGGCTCGACCTTTCAGAGCCAAACTGTTTAACCTCTTTGAAGTTACTGAGACCTCCGAGCCAGCGGTGCTCTGAACATCTATTGAAGAGAATGCCGTCCTGTTGTTGTGATGGAGATCACCAGACCTTTGCCTTTGAACCGGTGGCTTCTGAGAGCCATAGCCACTCAACCTTGCCTTGGCTGATTTGGTCAGGCTCATGTAGCTCGGTCCACCAACCTGACCACAATCAGATCTTCTCTCTGTTGCTAGGGAATTGCTGGCTGACAGTGGAGTAAAAGAAGATGTGGAGGGAGAGCTCTCATCGCACACGAAATCAGAAGAGGTAGCCGAAATCATGGAGGGAGGCTTTGCTACCACCCTTGTTGTAACATTGTTCCTTCTGATCTTGACCGAGCTTGCATCAGAAATCTTCGGGCCGCCAACGCTAATTTCCTCGACGCTCTCTGAACACCGCGAATTGGTGGAGTTTTCGGTGTGGGTTTGCTCCATCAGTCGGCTCTCCCAAGGTTTTGTGGCCATCCACCCTTCCAAATAGCTCCAACTATGGTTGCTCCTAGTAGCACCATTCCCATGGTGCTTGAGAGATACAGCAGGAGAGCTGGGTCTTCCACCGTGGTTTGAACATCTCTGCTAAACCAAGTGTTACGGTCTCTCAGAAGAGAAAAGGTTCAAAAAGTTCTATAGAGATTATTGCTGCAACCGTGGTTTGAACATCTCTGCTAAACCAAGTGTTGCGGTCTCTCAGAAGAGAAAAGGTTCAAAAGTTCTATACAGAGATTATTGCTGCAAGCCAGCAATATGTACCTGGTGGGAATGAGCATAAGTAAGTGCCCTTTCTCTCTTGATTGCACCCTCATGCCTCATGTGTATCTTTGATCTCACGTCATCCGCAGTGCCTTGACTATCACACCATCCTGCCTGCAATGTAACCAAACATGCAAACATCACCATCACATATTATATTTCGTTTTGCATGAAGGCGTTAAGTTTTTCTACGCTAAATGCTTAAAAAAACTCTCCGGCAATTGGACTACGTCCTACCACACTCTTACAGTATAAAACTAAGCATGTTGACTAAATAAGAATAAGTTGCAAAGATGAATTATTGGTAGCGTCCTCCTAGGAAGGCATACCAAACAATGTTAATACCATGATTCATCAAGACAATTTTAGTTGCAAATAAAAGTGAAATCATTGCTACAAATAAAAAATGTTAAATGTCATAAAATCCTTCAGCGTGTCCTACTCCGCAGGTCCCTATGAAAGTAAAATCTACCCGGTATAAACTTGTGATATATCCAAAATTTACTTCTCACAAGTTTCTATCAAGATTTCACAAGCAATTCCTACACTTAAAAGAGGCAAGATGCGCGTGTGATGCAAATTACACAGTAACTCAATTCAACATGCATGAATACGGCGCAATCCTGCAACGCAAAATTCGCTTATCAAACTGTTACTATCGTGTACTACTATTTGCAGAAGTGTACCACCATGTGTACCTCGGCTTCCTTGACAGGATCGACGCGTCCGCTGCGCTCGTCGAGCATGTCCTGGGAGTCGAGGCCGTCAGCCGAGATCCTGGCTCGCCGATCCCGCGCGCGAGCCTGCACCCGGACGAGCGCCTGCATGCACTTGAGCGTGACGGCCAGCTGCTTGCGCACTCGGCGGCCGCGCACCAGCGCCTGCAGCCGCACGATCCCTCGCAGCGCCCTCAGCGCCCGCCTCGCCTGCACAGGCATCCAAAAGAAACGATCAAAAAAGTCGCAATCTTTTACCGAGATTTCCAGAAGCGAGGCGAGTGCTCCACCAGGAAGGCGCGGAAGGCGGTCTGGATGCGGACGGCGGCCCACTCCTGCCTGATGAGGCGGAAGTCCCTGGGCGGCGCGCGGACGACGGCCGCGACGACGGAGCTGAGCGCGTCCGCGGAGGACGACGTCTCGGAATACACTTCCGACGCCGATGCGTTCCCGCCGCCGCCGCCCCTCAGCGACGACGAGCTCCGCCACAGCCTGCTCCACTTCCTCCCCTTCCTCCCGCCGCCGCTCCTCTCCTTCTCCGCCGCAGGCCTCAGCCCCACCAGCGTCCTGATCCACTTCCCCGACGCCCCCATCGGAACCAACCAACCAACCCGTCCCGAAGAGCAAGGAGCGGAGTGCGCTACGCTGCTCCCTCGACGAACGTGGGCACGAGGAGAGCGAGCGAAAATGGCGTGGAGTGGACTGGGGGGAGAGATCGGGAGACGCGAGACTTGTTGACGTGTGCTAGCTTGGCCGTTGCGCCCTTGCGCGCGGCGCTCGCTCGCTTCGGTTACGAGTCACGAGACGGGCAGGGGGAGAGCCGTTCGGGCCACGGCGACGGTGGTGGTAGTTCAAATTTTGAAATGGGGACGAGCCCGAAGGCCGCGAACGCGAACACGGGGCCCACCCTGTCAGGCTCCGGTTCCAGAACCGCCGGGTCACTGGCGGGTGGGTCCGAGTGGGAGCGAACTGGTAGTGGTGGTTGGGGGAAAGGCGCGGCGTGGCCCGGCATTCGCGGCCTGTCATCAACCAGTCACGCGCTGTCTCCTTTTGCAGGCGTCGGGCTTCGAGAAAGAAGGCTCTGGCCCTCCTAGGTAGTAGTGCCACGGGGACGATGACATGTGGGCCTCGCAGATGAGTTGTGGGCTGCGAGCGCATGTCGGGATCCGGATAGTTTTGGCTCCTTTGCAGAGCCCGGCTCGGGATTTTGAACTCGTGGCGGTTGCTGGCTTTTGTGTCTTGGTTTTTTGCTTCCTGTTTTGTTCGGGTAGTACGAAATGATGATGAAGGGTGCGCGTTGGCAGTGGCACTTGGCACTGGGAGGCAGCCATCTCCGTGGAACCGACCGAGCAGAGACGTGTTAAAACTGGGTGACTTGGCGCGTGTGTTGGTGTGCGGACGCCGTGTTCAGCTCGTGTGTGCATCTGTGGGGGGCGCACGGGGCGGGGCGCATTGCTGGATGCCCGCGGTCACGAGAAACCCGGTGGGGCGCGCCAACGGCACTGATCGCGGGGGGCTGGGCGTACTACTAATTTGGTCGCGTATGTGTGCCCGTGTGAAGAGTAAAGATGACAATGCATAAAATTCATATGAATATATCTTAAATCTGTACCCACAAGATTAATTTTATGTCTATATCCGTGTCCGCTACCCGTCATGGGTAGCAACATTCGTCCATATCCGTTACCCCGGACATACCCGTAAACCCGCCAGCAATGTAAACAACAATTCAAAGGGTTTGATGAAAACAATTTAAACATCAATGTATGTATTTTGATGAAAACAGGCAATAATATCCTGAAACCAATTTAAATAGCAATGTATAATGATATTTGTGAAACATGCATTCAAAATTACCCTCAATCCTGCTGTAGGTCCCTAAAACAACAACAGTCATCCAGGCATCCAGCAAGGGGACATCAAGAAATGGTACAAGATTTTACCCGTCAAGGAGGGAGCGCCCGGGGGTTTGGGGGAGCGGCGCGCCGGCAAGGGGGCCTAGGGCCGCTGCGACCGGGTCGAGCCCGATGTGAGGCGAGCGACGTGGATTGGGGGAGCGGCTGCGGCCGGCGGGGACGCCCACGGGGTTGCACCTAAGGGCGAGGTGCTGCGGGGGTGCAGAGGCGGGCGCGGCCAGGGCGCCGCCGGTGGGGGTTGCTGCGCCGACGAGGAGATGCGGTTGCACCACCGGAGTGAAGAATCGGGAGGCGGTTGCACCCTAGAGTGAGGAATCGGAAGGATAGGGGTGGGAAATGGTCGAATGGGAACCCTAGATTGAGCGCTTATATACCTCTTTTTTCGTGGTCCCACATGTCAGTGCGAGTATGCGGGTTTGTGGGTACGGGCGTACTCAAATTTTACCCGTATACAAATACCCGTTGGGCACAAATCTATGCCCGCGCCCGTGTCCGCGGGCACAACTTCGCGTCGTATCTACGCCCGCCGGGTCGGGTGCCCGTGGGTACATGGGTTTTTTCTGCATGTTGCCATCTTTAGTGGGTAGGAAGAAGACGACACTACGTGCGGGTAGGCACGAGGAGGTTTGGCGCGATTCTGGACTCTGGAGGTGCCCGGAAATTTCTTCCATACCTCTAAAAATTTAGTAAATCTCTTCTATCTCTTTAAATTCTACTAATTCTCTTTATACCCCGGAGTTTAAATTTTGGTTTTTGTTAGTTGACCGTTTAATTGGCTTTAAAAAATAGTTTTACCCTTAGACATGTAAAGAATATAGAAAATTATAAAATATATCGTTGAAAATACATTGGTTTGTCCTATAACTATAATATTCATAAATTTATTCTATCGGTAAATATTATTAGTAGAAAAATCAAAATATATATTAAAAATGTATGTACATCATTTAAAAAATGGGAGAAAAACAACTAATCTTGTACAACACTTCTTTTGGATTTGTAATGTATACAATAGGTGGCAAACTTTATTGTACTACTATCACATAACTATACTACATTGTTGACGAGAAAAATCAACATGTCGGCCTGGAAGATCTGCTTAGCTCCAGTGCAGGTCCTAGAATAGATGAAGCGCGGACGTGCTAGTCAGTTTGATCCTGCCACTGACAAGTTATGCAAAACAGCAAAACATAACTCATATCGGTCGATAGACCGATACCCAAAAAACTAACTGATCGGCTAATAAGCCAATGGTGCAATTCCAGCCGACGCCGATGCTAGCCGATGGTGTAAAATGTGTCTGAATTCATCGGTTGTATGTTGAACAAATATAAAGGCGCCGGCTGACAATAACATGATATATATATCATTGCAGGAACCAATCACATGATGAAATAGATATTGATTTAAAGGTTAAAACACACATCGGCTGAAAGTCCGATGTCATTAAATCCAGATGATCGAATATTCAATGAAACCTCTGCTACAATCGGCTATATCCGACTTGTATACAATCCTTGCAAGCCGATGCAATACCCAGATGACTCACCGGCTGAAACCCCGATGAAACCCTTAGTGGCAGTCAACAGGCAAGCTAGAGATTATGGTTCTAATCACGACTTAGTAGATCAAACTGATGCAGCACTAAGTATGAAAAGAAAATTAATATCTAGACAATCAACCCTTGGCTGATTTTCAGGGTGGCAGAGGCCTAAACCAATCTAATCTTGTAAACAGTTTAGCCGATAACGACAGAGACCCTAAAACGAGAGACAGCCGATAGGGCTAAACTGAAATACTAAGATTAGATTAATAGAGACATATGATAAATATTCAGGCAAACATATCAACCAAACCGAAGCAATTCAAGAAGTCGAATGTACTGATGCAGCCTTGGACGACGCCAACATAGCCAATACGATTGCCTAAGCCGGCGAGACCTTGGACTTACCGCTTCGCCAGAGATCGAAGCCGATGCAGCCCCGCGTCAGGTGCCAAGTCTCGCCGGATGCTGAACGAAGATGGAGAATAAAAGGTGGCAATGCGCCGAATTGTATTGATCGAGAGAGATAATTTACATGAACCCCGGGCTTACATATTTATACCCGTGGGATGGCAAAGATCCTAACAGATTACAAAACAAACTTTCCTAAAGATAAAATAGGAAACTAACAATCTCTTCCTAATTAATAGATACAAGCCGTATCCTCTCTGGACTCGGTTTCTTCTAGATAAGATCTTCTCAAACCGAATTTAACAAGAACCCGACTGCTGAAAATATGGACCCTCCATCGGCTGTCGCAAAACTCTCAATCGATTCTGCTTCGAGCCGATACTAACCCTTAACCGATAATGACTTCGGGGCTTACCAAATTTTGGCGTTAACATACATATACTATATAAATAAAAATACACATTTTTCTATATATCTAAAAATAAATTATCATAAATAATATATCACATAACAAACTAGTCGCACATAATAAACTTATACACCCCAGCAATATAATGGACAATTTATATGTTTCTTTCATTCCTAAGGGTAAAATGGACCTTTTTCAAAAGAAATAAACCGTTGACCATCGGGAAGGGCATCCAAAAGTTTAACCAAAATTCAGGGGTACGGATAAGGGAGTACGTAAATACAATATTGGCACTATTACAAGTTGGGTTCACATGTCATACACGCACAGTGGATAAATTAGTTTGTTGTTTGTTGTAGCTTTTTAACATGTTTTAGCTAAAGTTGCAGCATTATGATAGTTGAGGCAAGTTATTTTACAATTTATAAAATTTACTCTTATTAAAAAATAGTCCTTCTAAACATTGTGGTTCTAGCTTACCCCATCTCCGAAATACAAGTTTATTATACACATACATCTAGTTATTTTTGAAAACCTCACAATTAATTTGTCCAAGCAATGTGTATAATTCATATTTATTTGTAGAAAAGCATGGACATTCAGCTAGTTTTCGAAAAAGCATGCTCAAATACACATAAAAATCTTTTAGTATATGGAATTGCTAAAGAAAAGCTTTTGCCAGTTTTTTTCCCTCAAAACTTTCGTAACTAGAGCTGTTGGATAGCCTCAAGATTCGTTGACGAGAGAAAAAAAATCACGTACCACTGTGCACTAGTCGGGACTGGGGAGTCAAAACTCCCGACCTCATAGCAGCAAGCTCTTGATGCTAGTCGATCCAACACATATGTGTTTTCCTTAATTATATACAAGTTAGATTATATTGTTGCAATGTAATTATGCTTCAACTGTACTATAATTATATTTGAACTTTTTCATAGAACAAACTATCGAATGTTATACAACTATTCTGGCAATGTCCTGTGAAGTTTTAGCTCATAGTTTGATATGAGGCCTATACACGTAGGACAAATTATGCTATAGGACATCGTAACTTCACGTTTTTTGTTGTAGCACATCGTATGAAGTGACTTTTGGATGAATGGACTCTGTAAATGTGAAAATTAGTTCGTGTACACCATGTCCATTACAATATTTAGTTCTAGTTGAGTAGGAGAATAAAATCGGGTGAAAGTTCTGAACCTATAGACTCACATGTCAGGTCTTCCAATGAATATTTCATTTTTTCATAAACTGTTAACACCAATATTTGGTACAATTCTTTAGTGGATTTGGTTAAGGAAAGAAGTTGATCAACCGATGAAAGTTTATCTCAAAAAGACCAAGTTCAATAAGGAATCATGAAGACCATGATATATCAGTTTAATTATATCTATTAATTTTAATAGGCAAGATTTAGTAACTTTTATTTTATTTTTAGGAAGTTTTATCTAGAGTCCGATCAAAACTTGTAACTTTCCTTGTATCGTTAGGAAACATGTGTCGTGTCCGACCAGGACCTGTATCAACCCGAGGATAAATATGTACATCTGGTATCTTTGTAAATCATCTTCGCAAATCAATGTAATTATTTTCGGTGCATCGTCACCCTTTTTATTTTGGCGAGTTCTTAGTTTCGAGTTGGATTGCATCGGTTTCGATCTCCAGCAAGGAAGTAACTTCTGTCAACTTCTCTTGTATCAGCGTGGCTAGAACTTTCTCGATTAGGTCCGATATTCTATTCAAGTTGATACAAACGTTGCCCATCAAATATATCGATTCTATTTTAGAGTTATATCAGCTTAGTTGGGTCTTTTAGGTCCGATATTCTGGCTAAATTGATAGTTGGTTCTAGATAGATTTGTTAATCCATCATATTTGTGTAGATCTATCAACTAAAAGGGTTTTTCTTATTATCTTCAATCTTATTCTGTCTCGGTGAGGTTTGATCTATTAGATTGATGCTAATAAGTTTATTTCTAGTAAACGATCATTGGAGTTTTAGCCAATGAGTTATTATTATTGTGGGCTTCAGCTATCAGATGTATCAGTTAATTAGCCGATATACTTTACCTGCATCTCATCTCTAGCCGATGTATGCTTTTATCATCGGATATATATATCATGCTATATCACTTTTAGCCAATTGGTTCATATTATATTATCTCATTACAATCTTAGAGTTACATCACTCATACTCAAACTTGTATATTCAGTAGTTAAATCTCTTTATCAACTTTTAATCTTATATTGTTTTGGTTCGTTCCAATTTATTAAGATTATCTTTGATAAATAATGGTTTATTGATGATTATGCATAGTTTAGTTCCAGGCAATTATAGCATGTCTCATTGTTTATATGAATATTTGAATCTATATCAAACCTATAGCCGATTGATCAAAACTCTATTGATATCGGTCAACATTGCTACATTACATCGGCCTATAAGCCGATTGGCTTCTTTATCATCGATCTATTTTCATTTTATTAGTTGTATAATCAAACTAGTCTTGTATGTCGTGGTGAATTTTATATCAACATAAATATTCTAATTTCAATAGGCATGGTGTATATGACCTAATTTTTATATTTATATAATGTTTTCCTTCAAAAAGTAACTTCGGGCAATGTCTTATAGGTAAGTGCAATTTCCTATAGGTAAACCACGTAGCACGATTTCTATCTTCTAGCAAAATTTGCCTTGATGCAATGGGCATTGGGAAGTTTTATCATAACTATAGATTCAATTTAGTTTAAACAAACAAACTAAATAACAGATAAAAATACGTGTTAGTTTAACTTAAAAAACATAGTTGATTTAGTTAAACGAGAGGGTGACAACAAATACCCATATCCGGAGGGACATGTGTCTATTTCCGGGAATGAACAGTTGGTATAGCTTATTCAAGGAAAAATATGATGCAAACTTTGCAACGTCTTTTCATATTAAGAGAAGGTCATCGTTTGTAAGATACGATGCTGCAATGAAATATGAATATCACAACAATTCTATTACATTGAAATACGTGCATCAAGTACGTGCAACAGCAAGCAGAACCGACCAGGCCAGCTAATTTTGTTACATCTTTTAATTTCACTATCATTTATATAATATAATTGAAAACATTGAGCCACGTCATTAAAAAACAGTGCCACGTTGCATTAAAGCATTCATAACTACTTGAGCTCAAAGAAAACAATTTAAAAATTGTGTACTCTACTCCCTCCGTCTCACTGTAAATGTATTTTTAGGAGGGAGAAGAAAAATTAAAAGAGAAAAAAATATCTAAATGCCTTCATGTACAGAGTGGAAGGATGATTGAGGGTAAGATAGGAAGGAATTTAAACGAGACGTGATTGATATAATACGTAGTATGATAGGATCGTATTTATTTTAAGACAATTTAAATTTATAGTTTTATTTATAATGGGACGGAGGGAGCAATATCAAAAAAGAACAATATTTTAAACTCTATAGCAGTTAATTTAAATTACAACTGTGTATGACATGTGCACGTGTAACACATGTTAGTATGGTCTCTTAGATCTCTCTTTCTGAAAGTCTTTTATATCCCTTACGTACATGTCGTATATGAGAGGGTATATAAACAATGCCACTTGTTACATGTGTCACTTTTTTTCTATAACCTACCTACTTTTCCTTCCGTCATGTCGACGGGCTCGTAACTCTCGGTCATCTCCAATTGGTTCACATCTCAAACTACATTAAACGTGACATCAACTTTCTTCCTAGTGAAATGAGGGCCAGCCTAGTATACACACGTTGGATACGCCAAACCAACTATATTTAATGTAAAATAACTTTGGATAGGCACACACATTTAATATGAAATGATAAAACACAAGGGTATGTTATACCCCATGTGTATGCCTTCATTAGAGGCTCATAGACTCTAAGCCTTACATTCAAAAAGATGCACCCATGACTCTACATGGGTCTACCCGTGACATAGTCCATTCTACTTGGTGATCGATAGCCTTTTTTACAGTCTCTTTGGCTTATGGTTGGGTCTCGTCAACACATAAATAATACTGTTTTGTCGATTTCTATAAAAAAGAAAAAATACGATCCACTCTGAGATAAAAAGAAAAACAAGAGGTGCATAGGTTCCTCGTGATCGTGATGCCGATATCGGCTTTTTTCCTTTTAAATCACGAGTAATGCACGTATAAACATTTTAATTTTGTTCAACTTCACTCATATTTTTATTGTATTTTATAGCTTATTAGTCATAGCTCGATCAATCAGAACTTTTTACTTCATTGACTATCTTTTGTAAGGGAAAACGTTCTCTTAATTGATCTGAATTCTGAAACGTTTAGCTGTTACGTGACACCTTTTTTTTCACCAAATGTCTGTAACTGTAGGGGTGAGCGTCATATGATAAATATCAGAAAAAAAAATCTGGAACGTCAATATCTGATCTGAAAGCCAGCCGCGTAATGCGAGAAATGTCGGCATCCGCTTCAATCTGCGTCGCATCAACGCTCCTGCGTTCCTGGCAACTCCAAATGATATTTGAGGGAGCCGCGAAGATTCTCCTGCATATTACTCGTTGCCACCGAGGTCACCGCCCCTCTATTGTTTTCTCGATTCTCGCAGGAAGGGGATACGCGCAAGAAACCGCGAACCATTCCGCGCAGGTCGTCGCCGCGGTCAAATCCGGCGGCGGCGGCGGCGGCGGCCGGAGGGCTGACCGGGCCGCGCCTGCGCGCGCGGCGTGCCCGCCCCGTCCGGTGAGATCCTTCGCCCCCCTGTGGCTGTGGGGGAGATTCTTCGCGCGGGTGGGTGCTCGATTTGGATGAGAGGAGCGCGCCGGCGGGATGGGCACCCCCTCGCAGGGCTCGGCGGCCGTGGCAGCGGCTGGGGTCGACCTCTGCGCGCTCGACCTGGTGCCCGTCTTCGCCAAGGAGATGATCGCCGGCGGCGTCGCCGGCGCCTTCTCCAAGACCGCCATCGCGCCGCTCGAGCGCCTCAAGATATTGCTACAGGTTCGTCTTGTAGTGAATATACCTGAGTATTAGTGCTCATCATATTATAGTCCTGGATTGGGCGCATGGAACAAAAAGAAGTCGCTTGGATTAGAGTTCGGTAGTTATGTATTTTGGGCAATTGTCGGTTGCAAGCAGCTGTAGGAATGGTTCTCTTCAGGATCTCCGGTGTAACTTGGTTAATTGGACGATAACTTTTTTTAGCCTGAGATAATACAATCTTTATTTGTTTGCGACAGAATTACTAAAAAGTGTGCTACCTCACGCACCATAAAACCACTGCAGCAATAATCCGGTGAAACATAAAAGAACGGGACTAGAGGGATGCATCTCTTCTGAATTGAAAATGTAGATGTGCAAGAAGGTAGTGCCTGCACGTGTAGATTGATGGATGTCATGGTTTAAAGACAATGAAAGGGGTACCATACAACAAAACACTCGTAAAGAGTTTCAACAAATAAGATTCTACTAGGTATCTATCTAAATTCTAGACCATAAAATTCCCCAATCGGTTAGTAAGCACACCTTACTCCACTCAGTATGGTTGCAGCTATCCATTCATCCTTTATGGAGAGGGAAATTCTCAGCTTTCAAAAATCTCTGCTTCAATCAAGTCCATACTCCATGCAACTCTCCTACAGCCTTTTTTCTCATCATACATTTCCTTGATTTCTAATATGCATTTTGGACTACTATAGACATCATTACAATGATAGTTACAAATGTCACTTCCAGAAGTTTCACAAATTCTACTTCTGATGACCATGTTGACCAGCTACGTATGATCTGTTTGAAACATCTAGTTTGCCCATGATGCTATTATGAGATATCACTATGTCTAACATGCGCTTACTTTCTGATTCTGCCTTTACAGACTAGAACAAATGAGTTCAGTTCTCTTGGCGTCCTCAAATCATTGAAGAAATTGAAACAACATGATGGAATTTTGGGCTTTTACAAGTATGTGGCAATTCAACTCATTTACAATGCTAAGACACTGGCTATTTTTCACTAATCATGTCTCGGTGCTACTTTCAGGGGAAATGGTGCTAGTGTATTAAGAATCGTTCCTTATGCTGCATTACATTATATGGCGTATGAGCGATACAGGTGTTGGATCTTGAATAACTGCCCCTCACTTGGGACAGGACCCTTAGTAGACCTTTTAGCTGGTTCAGCGTCTGGAGGAACCGCAGTGTTGTGTACTTATCCCTTGGATCTGGCTAGGACTAAACTTGCCTTCCAGGTATTGCAATCCACATCTCATTATTGTTCTCTTTGGTCCTTGGTCCTCACTTGCCATTCTATGCCACAGCCCACTTCTGTGCTTGCACATTTTCACTTCATTGCAGTTGACAGCCATAGTGTAGTAATTAATAGAATAGAAGGTCAGCATAACTGCTCCTATTTTTAAGATCTTGCTAGCTCGCTATCATATGTATCCAATCAAGTTTATGTAACTTTGCTCACTTGTATATATAAAGCTTCTGAATTGTTCATATGGAAAACTGAAAATAGTAATAGTACATCGATGTAAAGTAGTAAACTACTCCAATGATATCTTTAGGTCTGAAGTAGTAGATGATGCCATTACAAGAAAACAACGTGCTCTTCTGAACATAAGGAATATCACGCTATGTTGCCATGGAGAAATGCTACCTAGATTGTGAATTGTCCATCAGTAACTTCTTAAGAGTAAATTCCCCGACACATTAGGATGAGCCTTTTTGTGTTATATAGTGTTGCTCTTTAGTTTAATGAAGAACCCTTTAGTTGTCTGTAGTGCGTGCATCTTCTTTTGCTTTGCATTGTTATGTGTTGTACATCTTTTGCTTTGCATTTATATGTGCTAAGCTTGTTTTTTGTTGCTTAAAGGTCAATAGTTCAGAACAAATCAGTAGTGGTTTGAAGAGGACAAACGTTCAACCAAAATATGGAGGAATAAAGGATGTTTTTCGAGGTGTTTATTCAGAAGGTGGAGTGCGAGCTCTCTATCGTGGAGTAGGTATGTATATCCAACTCATATATGTCTAAATGGCTATTCAAGCACCATAAAACTCTCTTGAACTGAAAACTTCGGATGTGTTTATTCCTGCTTCACTTTTGACGAGTATATGTTTTTTCAGTACCTTCATTACTGTAGTAGTTATTCTGCTGAGACTCCATCTGATCTATTTGTGTTCAGGTCCAACGCTCATGGGAATACTTCCTTATGCTGGTCTTAAATTCTACATATACGAAGGACTGAAGGCACATGTACCTGAAGATTACAAAAATTCTGTCACATTGAAGTTGTCTTGTGGTGCTGCTGCTGGATTATTTGGGCAGACTCTAACTTACCCACTAGATGTTGTAAGAAGGCAGATGCAGGTATTTCATTTTCTCATATACCCCTTCCTCTTCTAGAATATCCTTTTCTTTACTTTTCTTAAAAACTATGTTCTTCAACTATTTATCATCTTTGAGTCTGCTTTCATTTTGTAGGTTCAGAGTCAACAATATCACAATCAATTTGGTGGGCCACAGATAAGGGGAACATTCCAAGGTCTTGCGATCATCAAACAAACGCAAGGATGGAGGCAATTGTTTGCTGGCTTGAGCCTCAATTACATCAAGGTAATCACGTGGATAATCTATTGATTTCCCCTTCATAGTTCAATTTTATATAGGTGCTTATTTGCATTCAAAATATCCTGGAAATGGTACTAGTCAGATAATCAAGAATGCTAGGACCGATGGCAGGTCAATCATCTGGAACATATACGTACATTAACTATTTTACTGGCTAGAATTGCTAGAGCCAAGTGATAATACCAACTACTTACTGGTTAGACCCAAGTAATAATACTCGTTCTCATATGAGTTGCAGAACCTCAAATTCTGAAACTTTACACCCCAAGAAAAAATAGCATTCCTGTGCTTGGCTTTCACACTTAAGTAGTTGATATGATAATTCTGGGCAATGTTCTGCACCCTAACCTGTAGCGAGGCAATTCTTGTGTTAGTAATTTGTGTTTATATTCCACTGGAAAGCTTCACCTTTTGCATTTGCCACTCAACTGACAGGAGGATATGGGTTCCAGTTGTACATGTCAGAACTGTATGAATCTTTCCACTGGCATGTATAAACTTCTGCAGGCCTTTTTTTTTCTCTTGAACTTAATTTTCCTTGGCTCCTTTCATTTATACAACATCGAATTGCATGATTGTCTTCAATATTCTTGTTTTAGCTATTTGTCCAGGTCCGTTTCAGCCGAAAACCTTACTTGTTGAATTGTGTCGTATATTCACAAGTGATTATTTAGTTGCAACTTACATAAATGTGTTGAGTTAGCCAGATTGTCACTTCTAAAAATATTCTTTCTTTTATAGGTGGTGCCCTCTGTGGCTATTGGTTTTACTGCATATGACACGATGAAGAATTTGCTGAAGATACCTCCCAGAGAGAAGAAAATGTCAGGTCATGGTTCTGATTGAAGTTTCTATTCATCCATAAGAAAGATGGAACAGGGCAAGGTTCTTATTTCAAGATCTTATCAAGTGCCTTTTGTGAAGTCACAATTGTATAAAGCCTCTGAGGTTCAATCCTGTCAAGTAGTAATTGTGTTAACTAACAAAGCTTACATATTCTTCCGATTCTTTATTTTCATTCATTACATCCACCAGATGTGGAACGTTGTAAACTTGTAGGATGCTACCAAAGGTTTCAAAATTCAATACGGGTTCTCCCATAAATCTTCTTACCTATTCCTCCAGAGTTGTTTATTACTATTGTTCTTTATGCCAAGGGTTTTAGTTCTTCCTCGTCAAGGATTTGGATTAATGCGAATGTATATTAACATGTGTAAAACTATTAATATTATTTACCATCCAAACTATAAGCTGTTTGCAGGATTTTTCATTGGTACTCGTAGCCTTGTAGGTCCTACCTGTGTAGTTGCATTAATTTATCCTCCTGGATACTTCGTTCTAGTATGACACGCGACCCATTCTAAAATAACGAAAAGTATAAGATACGATACATTCTAAAATAATAAGAGAAGTTTTAAAATAACGAAAAATATGATATGCGATACATTCTAAAATAATGAGAAGTATGAGAAGTATGAGATGTAATCAATTCTAAAATAATGATAATTTGGATAAAAAGTAGTATAATGTATAAAAGGTAGTATAATGTGTTGTCATGTGAGGGCTGTGCAGATGAGACATCATATTTTGAATGAAAGTAGTATGGTAGTATAATTTAATGTTGAGCACAATTTGGTGGAAATCCATCTGGTGAAAAAAAGAAAAAAATTGTTTGATTTCTCTACTAGTACTTGAAAGCAGAGTTCCTCTGTTCTCCATTCCCTCGCGCACAGATACTACTTATAAGCCGAGTCGTGTGTCCTCTCCTTCCTTCCCTCGTACACAACGCGCACTCTTGAAAAAATACACAAAATTCCTCCGTATAAAAACAGAAAAATACGGTTGGTTAAAAATTCTCTAGTACTTAAAGGGAAAAAAAGATTAGTTAAAAATTTTCTACTGCTTAAAGCGGAGCCGTCCGTCCTCCTCCCCTCCCTCACGTGTAGCACGCACTCTCACAAAACACACACACAATTTTTCGGGATAAAAGCGCCCCTCCCTCTCTACGCTCGTGCGCAGCATGCACTCTCGAAAAAAACCCCACAAAATTCGTTCGGATAAAAGCGGTCCTCCGTGCGTTCTCTTAAAAAACACAAGAAATTCCTTTGAATAAGAACGGTTGGTTAAAAAAATCACATGTTTTTATGCTAAATCTAATTCAGCCTAATTTTTAATGGCAGGGTTCGATGGTTCGTTATAATGCACAAACATATAATATATAAAATATCAGTGTTTATTACTGGGTGAATATTTTGCTAAGTGTTATGTCTGTTTTGATTTAACTGAAACAAATTTAGCCTCAACAGTGCAGTAATTTGTTGCAATATAGATGAGCTGACATAGCAAGCAACGCCTTTGTCTGGCCATCCATCACACGGGAAATTATTGAAGCAACCGGGTACCTCACGTCTCTTAGCCCAAGTGATCGCCGCCGCCGTGCACCGGGCCGCAAGCCGACCCCTTTTCTGGCAATCACAGTCTCACAGAGCATGTGCTCTTTTTTTTTTTAATCGTATTCCACTATTCCAACTTCCAAGTCGTTTCGGCCCATCCGGAGCTAACCCGACGACGCCACGCCACCGCGCGCGGCGACGTGGCCGGCGATATCCGCGAGGGGATTCGGTTTGTCTCGTTCCCCGGTGCCGGGTTGCCGGCTAACGGCATGCGGATGCTGTAGCGCGCGCCGATATCCCTCGTCCCGTCTCTGTAAACAGCGACGCGAGTGGCGGACAGCGACCGACGACGTCCGCGCGTCCCCGGCTGGGCCGCTCTCTTGGACGGGAGTCACGGGACTTAAACTTCGTGCAGATAATATATATGATTCGAGATTTCACATGTACCAGTTTTATTCCGTAACTAACAACAATAAAAAAAATTAAAACATTAACTTAATCGAGCTATATTAATATATTATGTTCGATCAATACTAATATATTATGTTAGATGCAGGCTTAATGATTAAATCATGCTAGAGATCCTATATAGATAATATTAAATAACTAATCAATACAACTAATAACTGAAATCCATAATAATGATAACTTATCGGCTAAAAATCCGATGAAAATTATATACAAATCTATCGACTTACTAAAACTAAATTTATTAGTACCTATCTAATAGATCGGACTAACATAAATGACATAAAATTAAAGATAATAAAAAAACCTATATAACCAATAGATCTATACAAACGTGGTGGAGATATCGACCGAGAAAGTATGAACTAAGTCAATACAACTCTAAACAAGAATGCAAGAATGCAGTTAAAGATAAAGTTAATATATCTAATAGGGCAACGATTACATTGATCCGAATAGAATATTAGACCCAGTCAAAAAGTTTTAGCCAAACTGATACAAGCAAAATTAACGAAACTTAACCGATGTAGCCTAACTCGAGAGCAAAACTCTGAACTTGATTTATTGCTAAAAATTAAACTTAACCGATGCAACCTTGCTAAAAAAGTTGAAAGGTTGACGATGCATCGAAATATAATTGTATTGATATGTAAATGATACTACAAAGACTCCAGTTATATATATTTATATCCTCAATTTGGTATAAGTCGAAATCAAATAGGAGATAAAATTTCCTAAAAATAACTAATTTAGATACACTTAAAAATTAAAAAAATTTATTATAGTCTTTACGATTTTTCTTTGGATTCAGCTTTATGTATATAAATTTTTATCTCTCGATTAAGTTTTTTACTTAATCAAATTTATTAAAGAATCGTATTAAACTTTAGTGTTAACGGGTCTAGAAAACTACTCGCTCGCGGCCTTCGTTTGGGCAGCCGAAGTTCTTCTTGCCTCAGTTCTGACTACTATCATTGCAGGTCCCGTCAGTTCCTCACTGGTATTGTGCGTTTGAAAAGATGAAATTTAAAAAGTGTCATGCTCGAATTGTATCCATGAACTGGAAAGGTTGTGAAATGAAAGCATTGACATGCCGGTTAAGAGACGGGTTCGGCCGTGCTGCCAGTGCCCGCTTTCAACACGACTTTTGTTATCTCTGCTGCAATTCTTTCGGTATCGACTCCACTGACTCCAATCTATCTCGCGTTCCTGGACGACTATAATTCCAAGCAGCAGTACTAGTAGCACCGAACAACTCTGAACTTATTTCTGCTCCTTTTCTCCTGCTCCATGTACGGCGAGGATTGATTCTGCACCGTTCACGTCAGGTGACTTTCTACTCCGAAAGTCCATGGAGGCGCAATCGCACGTGAAGCTGTGTACATGCACGTATCGTACGTATTGAGCGGATGACATTTTTTAATTATGGCCATTGAAAAAAGAAAAAAAAAGAAACTGCATCTGTTTCATGAAGATATATACCTGCATTTTCGTCTCTCCTACAGGATGTGTATTCCGTAGCTTCGCTTACAAGTGCAGCAAGAGCTACATATTTGCCGGTACTTTCTGCACCATGGAGCAGTTTCTACGTACTGCCTTTTCCGAAGACCGGACATTTGTCATCTGATGGACGGGCACTATGAATACGTACCGGATATACCTAGTTATGTATGCCACAGCAAGCTCATCGGCTTGAATTTATGCCTCGACGTACAAGCGCTATGCCATTTGTTTGCTTCTGGTTAACGCAAAGAGAGGGAGAGAAGAAAACAGCTACTGTGCTCTCGACTAATAATTAATCGTCAAACGAAACAGAGCACGTAGCACGTACACAAAGGGGTAAGTTTGTGGAGTAGTATACGTGTTAGAACAAGAAAGAGAAACACAGATCGAAAAGGAGGGTGCGGGGCTAGCTTGCCAGTTGCCACTGAACCAAGTCATCTCGGGCATGGCATGGTGCATGCTGTAGTAGTAGTACTAGGTGGTGGTTGGGGAATCACATCGTCCCATCTTTGGGTATATGCACGGACGAACTGGACTGATATTCAACCAAGTAGGCTGCAATGCGTGGCCGGCGCCGCGGCCGGTACGATTTACAAACAATCCAATAACCGAGGAGGAAATTAACTTGATATAATTAACCTCGGTGATGATCACCTACCTGGGTCATGTACCGGCTGGCCATGCAACCTGTTTAATTAACCTGCCGTTTTGCTCTCAGGTGTACGTGAAAGTGCCGGCCGGTACAGGCCTACGTCCATCTCTTCCTCGTATTTACCAGGTGTACACGCTGCTATTAACAGTAATATGAGCAATCGTATCAAATTCTACGACTTAAAATAAAGTGGATAGATTTCATCATAAAAACCCAACCAGTTAAACTACGCTCATCACTTCGCACTTATACAATCATACGGACACAGAGTATACAACATGATTGTTCGTGGTGTAGCATTGTATAGCAAGGCTGGGACCTGTGACAGGAGCTGTGACATGACAGTGTGACATGTATTATATGCTACTTATATTTTATATTATAAATCATTTTAATATTTTTCTCAATCACCTTACTTAAATTTGACTAAATTCATAGAAAAAATTAATAACATCTATAATACTAATTTAATTTTATTAGAACTTACATTTAATATATTTGATAATATGTATGTTTTGTGTCGAAAATATTGTTTTTTAATATAAATTTGATTAAACTAAAATTTGATTAAAAAATTAAAAGGACTTATAATATAAAATAAAACAGATGGAGTATATATTAGTAGGACGATGTACGTGTTCGTGCCGTGACATGTCGCGCGGGTCCCGGCGCATTGATGGCGCGAGCGCGACGTGCACATGAGTGACCACACCCGTATGGCGCACGCTTCGATCATGGAGTATATCGAGAGGAGGGGGCAGTGGTCGTGCGACGACGGGGTGGGGTGATCGAGTCTGTGATCGATCGATACGCGCGCGTATGTACGTTCGTACGGGGTGAATGCTACTACGCGCTGTCGCGTTTCCTCTATTCTGCAAGAGGCCCATGCATATGCACGGCTGCCGTCCCCGGCCGGCCCACTCCATTTTTCTTGTCCCAAACCGCTCCCCTTTTTCGCGTCAATCTTTCGCCAGCAAGTACTAGTACTAACAACCTATATTGCCTTAGCCTCTCAACATCGGCTTGGGTCGACCACTGGTTGCAACGGCAAAAACTGAAGTGAAATAATCGATCCGAGAGCTAAATAAACGTTGCAAAATATATAGCTAGCGCATCAAGAATTATACATGCCTGCAAACATGAATTATTCAGGGTGCACACAAATTTATAGGATAAACCTAGCTTACATGCTTGGATTGGTCCTTAATTTATCAGAGCGAATGCTTTGCCGAGCGCTGGCAAATACGGATCGCCACCTACTCGGCTTAATTACAACTGCAATCTTTTCGGGCAAGCTACCTAAGAAGACATGCACATACGTACAGAGAGCCAGAGATCTTCTGTTTCTGTTGCAGTTGATCCGGATCACTTGTCTTTCTCTCTGGCTGGGCGTATAGACAGAGGATCGCAGTTCTTGATCGTTTAATTGTCAAAGGTGAATGAATGGCACTACGTGCATTGCTTTATTTAGTGCTATAGTCACTAGGTAATGCCTGTTTTACCTCTGTGCATGCTAATACAAGACGTATACACATGCAATTTGGGCTCTCGTACAAATATAGATGATAGATCAGAGTGAACATATTTGGACCATTGGATGTACAGACGAATTGATACTAGTCTAAATGGTAGTTGCTGCCATGTTAGTAGCTAGCAGTTATGGCCGTACTGATAGAGCGGTGAAAATTTACGCTTGCATACACACACACCCAAGTGATCAACACAGGCATCACACTCACACCACAGTACAAGAGTTCCCAAAACTAACCAGGCATAGGAGCTCAATTCCATGGCACAAGTCTTCCTCTCACAGTGGAGGCGTAAGTTATCGAAATGCCCTCCTCCATTCACCCTCGTCACTTCAGTAGTCCCCAGTCCTCACTTCGCTTGAGCCACTCACTTTTGAAGTAACCTACGTAACATGGCGCTCACACGTCTAGGTTAGCTAGGGTCCTAGCTAGCTAGGACGATCCATTCAACTGCATGCACAGTTTCAGGCCCAGCTTTTCTTCTCCTTGCTTTTGATCTGCCTGCCCTTAGATATAGCGGGGAATGGTATGCATGCAGATGCAGTTGGCGTATTTGCTCATTCGCTCTCTTCCCTCTCCTCTCTTCTTTATAACCATGTAACTACTGAAAAGCTCGAGTAGTTCTGTCCGGTATTACTACTGCCGGTAGTGTGAACGAAGAAGAGGATCAAGAGCCTAGCCTACACGGAGTACAGCGAGAGAGTGAGAGGTCAAGGGAGATGGGGCACCACTCCTGCTGCAACAAGCAGAAGGTCAGGAGGGGCCTGTGGTCACCAGAGGAAGACGAGAAGCTCGTCAAGTACATCTCCACGCATGGCCATGGCTGCTGGAGCTCCGTCCCCAGGCAGGCCGGTAAGTGCTTATTACTACGTTTACATAGTTTTTTCAGTCAGATCAAAGTTCAGAGTTTCTTCAGACTAGTACTTCAGTTCAGTCAGTTTACTTGGGTTTATGCATCGATCAGCGAATGTGTTATGTATGTATTGTTGATGGCATGCAGGGTTGCAGAGATGTGGCAAGAGCTGCAGGCTGAGGTGGATCAACTACCTGAGGCCGGACCTGAAGAGGGGAAGCTTCTCGCAGCAGGAGGAGGCCCTCATCATTGAGCTCCACAGGGTGCTGGGCAACAGGTAATCCTTGGTCGGTCCGTCCCTACCTACAAATCAGCTCTGCATTGCTGCTAACTGCATCATGTGATGAGGCTGTAATATCCCATGTATGACAGTGTGATAGTTACTTATCTTTGCACGCTTTGGCCTATATGTGAGTAAAGCACAATCGCATTAACTTGATTTGAGACAAAGGACGGGACGTAAATGTGGTAACCGATCGAGATTTGAGCTGGCTAAGATATGTTGTGTCACTGTGCTTAACTGCACCGCATGCAGGTGGGCTCAGATTGCCAAGCACCTACCTGGTAGAACAGACAATGAGGTCAAGAATTTCTGGAACTCCACCATCAAGAAGAAGCTCATCTCCCAGGCCGTGGGTAGTCTGCACCCTTCCTCTGCAGGTAAAACCTGTGCTACATTTTTCACTTCTTTCCGAAAACATGCTACTTCTTGTCAATTTGTAAATGGATCAAAGTTGGAGTGCTGATACCAATTTCTGTTCGAAAAGACGTACGAATTACTAACAACAAACATGTGCTAGTGTACTAAACACTGTAATTACTGATCGACTCGATGTTTGTTGCACTGCTCTAGATTTGTACTACAACATTCTGGACGGAGCAGGACAGAGCATTGCAGCTGCGTCACTGAACGCATTGGAGAATGCAGCTCACGGTGTTACGCAGTCGCCGCCGTCTTCCGTGCACAACTCCGCGGCATGGGCAAGTAGTTTCAGCTCCCACCAGACAATCTTCCTCCCCGGCCACGCCGTCCACGGCGGCGGCGGCGAACTTCAGTACGCCGCCGCCGTCGACGGGGAGTTCATCAGGCTGTGCCGAGCAGCGGAGGCGTACCAGCTGGAGAACGGCGCCGCTGACATCGTCGGGGGCCAGTGCAAGCCAGGTGATCTCTTGGCTCCAGAGGGCGTGGTGCCCCGGAGCTGCCTCCCGGCGTTTGTCGAACAGAAGGGCGGCGCCGCCGGCGCTTTATTGGCCGATCCGGCCATGGGTCCGGTCATGGACTTCATGGACGCCATCCTGGGGTCGTCGACGACGTCGGCGCCGGCGGCCAGTGCTTCGTCTGTCGACAGCTTCTCGGCGAACACCGCCATGCAACCTCACTGGATTCCCTGAATATGCAATTGTGCATGCATGTTCGGGGTATATATTCCGGTCGGTGCTTGCGTAATACACGGGTTTATAAACTCGTTCTCATCTTAAATTTCATATATATATATATATATAGATCATAATTTATAAATAACATGTATCTTAGGGTATATATGTTTCACATAAGTTACATGTAGATACATTTTTATATTTTTCATATAAATGTGTAGGACTGGTAAGTGGTAATTTGGTAATTAAGTACGTATATAATTAATGGGTGAGGTGTCAAATTTGCAGTTGAACTTCTGATGTGCTCTATATGTGTGTGTATGTGCTTCCTAACGTGCATAGCTAGTTAGCTATTTATTGATAAATAAAATAAAACTATGTATTCCAATATATGCATGTACACACAGGGGTAGGGATTATTAGGTGCATCGACTGAAATGCTATTCCAATACGAAAGTATATGTTATTTTTAAGTATTTCCTTGTAAAAATCGGAAGTACATTACCGACAACCGAAAGTAAGTCAGCTAAAACTCGTGCGTTACAACGGATTAACAAAAAGTATACTTTATAACGTAGTTAGTTGATTAAACATATAATGTCATAACCGAAGCAAAAGCACACGTGTGATCGTGTGTGGACCTTATGGCCCCACATGTCAGCTTATGGTGTTGGAGACAGACTCGGACATAACCACTACTATCATTTTAAGTAGTATAGATTTTTAAGTATTTTTTAGCTTGGCTTTGTGAAGTTTGAACCTTTGAAGCTCCTTTAGAGCAAAGGCTTTTTTTTAGGAATTACTACTATGAAAAGGTTTTTGCCAATGGTCAAAAAAGGTTTTCGCTGGCAGCGCCGTCGGCCGCCTACGATTAATGGCTAGTCAAAATAGGGGCTTTTTACTGGTGGATGACCGGCCGCCTACGAGAACCACTTTTCACAAACGGCCAAGGCTAAGACGATGACCTATGAAAAAGGATCTTCACAAGCGGTGACATTAAGCCGGTAGACATGGATAAGGACTGTCGGTGATATGGACCCGGGGGTATGCCGGGGATGTGATATCCGAAAAAGGAAGGCGCCCTTGCCCACCAGGGCGCGTCAAAGACACGCTCTGGACGGCTCAAGCGGGTCCCGACCACAGGCGGCCACGTAAGGGGCAAGTTCAACTGTCAACTACCTCATTTAATGCCTAAAGAGATAGAGGCTGAGCGCCTGCCCCGCCGCATTTAATGCGACGTGAGGCGCGCCTGTCAGCCACTCTCATCATCACCCTTTTTGGCCGTCACGAGGCAAAGAGGGCATAAAGTCTTTGACTGCGACCGTGGTATGTCAACACGGCCACTCCGCGCACGCCTCCCTCACGCCCTGTCTAGTCGCATTAAAAGCGTTGGGCGGCCGCGTGGGAGAGAGAGAGAGCGCAGGAGGCATTGCGTCAGCTGAAGGGTTACGCGGAGGCTACGCTAGCCGAAAACAAAAACTTTTAACCGCGCAAACCAGGACTTGCAAGTAAGGGCCGATAGATCGTTACCGATTGGAGTATGCAGCGGAAATAGCCAATCAGGGCTATCCAATCCGAAATAGTGTAGCCGATTCCAGGGGACGGCCGATTCACCAATCAGCCGATTCGCGGATGTAGCCGATTCGCCGAGTCGTCTGACCGCGTTCTTGCGCCTCGCTCCGATGCGCTCGACCGCAGCCGATTCCACCACAGCCGATCCATAGCCGATCAACAAGACGCAACGTAGCGGCCTCTACGGTATCCACACGTCCGGACGTAACGCCGAACACCCGTGTGCTAGCATGCGATGCAAGGCTAGGGTTTGGCTCGAAAGTGGGGAGGGTTTCCATGGAGTTTGATCTCGGCGACTTCTGTTGCGGATTCGGTTTAAAGCGATCCAACTGATGTGTTGCAACTCTCCACCCCTCGCCCCTTTATATAGAGTTGGCCGACTGGGACTAGTGGCCGATCAGGACTCTATTTCAAATCGGATCCTATCCGAATCTCATAGAGTCGGCCGCCCATACGTCGTAACACCATAGGACTCTATCCGATCGGATCCCTATCCGATCGAGCCGTATCCGAGTCCAACTCGAATATCTATTCTATCCCCTTAAGCGTGCGACCCGTAGGTTCGTATACTCGGTTTTGGCTATAGTCTAACTTAGCCGATCGTCGGCTCGAGTCCAACTCACCGACCCTCAACAGCGGCGCCTAGCAAAGACATATTGACACCATAGTATACAAGAATAATATCGGCTCGAACTCCGTAATGTGTACACAAATCCATTTGCCTCACGATACCGCTTAAGCTATAGGCAAGATGTGTGCCATCCCTTCAATAGCTTAATCATTCACTTGAACTGTATTGGATTATCTGTCTGTTGATTGACTCATCAATCAACTTAGCATGGCCATGTGAAGGGTTACGCGGAGGCTACGCTAGCCGAAAACAAAACTTTTAACCGCGCAAACCAGGAACACTTGCAAGTAAGGGCCGATAGATCGTTACCGATTGGAGTAGAGTGCGCGGAATAGCCAATCGTGGCAATCCGATCCGAATGCAGCCGATTCCCGGAGACACGATTCGCCAATCAACCGATTCGAGTCGTCCGGCCGCGTTCACGCCTCGCTCCGATGCGCCCGACCGCAGCTCGATTCCACCACGCCCGATCGCTCCGATTGCGCCGATCCGGCCGATCAACAGCGCGCAACGTAGCGCCGCCTCTACCGGTATCCACACGTCCGGGGACGAACGCCGAACACCCGTGTGCTAGCACGCGATGCAAAGCTAGGGTTTGGCTCGAAAGTGGGGAGGGTTTCCGTGGAGATTGATCTCGGCGACTTCTGTTGCACGCGATGCAATTGACATATGGCAGCTCTCCACCCCTCCCTCCTTTATATAGAGTTGGCCGACGGGACTAGTGGCCGATTAGGACTCTATTTTGAATCGGATCTCATCCGTATCTCATAGAGTTGGCCGCCCATACGTCGTAAGCCCATAGGACTCTATCCGATCGGATCCCTATCCGATCGAGCCGTATCCGAGTCCAACTCGAATATCTATTCTATCCCCTTAAGCGTGCGACCCGTAGGTTCGGTATACTCGGTTTCGGCTATAGTCTAACTTGGCCGATCGTCGGCTCGAGTCCAACTCACCCGACCGTAACACGGCGCCTAGTAGTATATATTGACACCATAGTATACAAGAATAATATCGGCTCTCAACCTGTAATGTGTACACAAATCCCTTTGCCTCACGATACCAATTAAGCTATAGGCAAGATGTGTGCCATCCCTTCAATAGCTTAACCATTCACTCGAACCGTATTGGATTATCCGTCCGTTGATTGACTCCTCAATCAACTTAGCATGGCCATGCATTTCCATAATCCATTACCTCGAGGCCCAGAGATATCTCTCCAAAGGAGGGACAAATTCCATCTTGATCACTCACATCCCACTCCATGTTTCATAGCAAACCCGAAAACTACCTTTATAACTACCCATTTAAATAGCGTTTGGTAGTCCCAAAGTAGGCTACTACACATGTTGGAATCCATGGTAATCTCGGTCTAAGGACTTTGTACCAACACTACCCGAGACCAACTAATGGCACATTAATTCCCGTAGTGTCTCATTGTGGGTCTATCCAACAATGTGTTCTCCAACACATGTGTCCATGTTTATTGATTTGGTATCTCCATACCCATGATCTATGAGACATGATCATCGATCAATAAACATGCCGATCTTAGAATCATATTTGTTCCAACAATATGACATATGATCGGGATCGTTTAGAAATAGATTCATACATATCGAGTGTCATAAATAAGTTACGTACTTATTGATCAATACAAGATGTCTATTTCATGGAACCGAATAACACTTTATTCATAAATACATAAACATTGACGTGATATCCAACATCTCCATGTTGCCTCTAGGGCATATCACTAACAATCTCCCACTTGCACTAGAGTCAATCATGTAAGTATCTAATACCCATTGCTCTTTTGTGCGCCTCATGCTTCGGCGAGGGAGAGGTTTTGTCGCAGACGGCTATGTTGAGATCCGTGTGCACTTTGCATATCTTGACATCACCTCCGTCCACTATCTCGCGGATGAGATGATATCGCCGAAGTATGTGTTTGGACTTCGATGTGACCTTGGCTCCTTGGCTTGCGCAATGGCTCCACTATTATCACAATAGAGAGACATTGGACCGTCGTACTAGTCATCACACCAAGCTCGAAACGAATTTCTTGATCCAAACAGCCTCCTTTGCAGCTTCCGGCAGCAATGTACTCGGCCTCCGTTGTAGAATCAGCAACGTATCCCGCTTGGAACTCTTCCACCGACTGCGCCTCCGTTCGTGCAAAACACGAACCCAGTTGTGATCTATAATCATCCTTGTCCTGCTTGGAAGCTAGCATCGGTGTAACCACTTACAACGAGCTCTTCTTCACCTCCATAGACTAGGAACATATCCTTAGTTCTTCTCAAGTACTTAAGGATATTCTTTACTAGGCATCCAGTGACCTTCACTTGGATCTCGACGGTATCTACTCGTAGCACTCAAAGCGTACGAGACATCCGGGCGTGTACAAAGCATGGCATACATGATGGATCCAATTGCCAAGCATATGGAACCATACCCATCTTATTCCGCTCATCATGTGTCCGAGGACACCGATTCTTGCTAAGATTAATGCCATGTGACATGGGCAAGAAACCTTTCTTGGAATCATGCATGTTGAACCTTTTCAACACCTTGTCAATGTATGTACTTTGGCTTAATCCAATTAGCCTCTTGGATCTATCTCTATAGATCCGAATGCCTAATATATATGTTGCCTCCCCTAAGTCTTTCATGGAAAAACTATTTTTCAATGAAGACTTGACGGATTCAAGCATAGGGATATCATTTCCAATCAACAATATGTCATCCACATATAAGATTAGAAATACAATTGCACTCCCACCGACCTTTTTGTAAACACAGGCCTCTTCTTCGTTTTTGATGAAACCAAACCCTTTGATTACTTCATCAAAACGAATATTCCAACTCCAAGATGCTTGCTTCAATCCATAAATGGACTTCGTAGCTTGCATATCTTTTCGGCGATTCTGATCGACAAAACCCCGAGGTTGTATCATGTGTACATCCTCGCTTAGGTTTTCATTCAGAAAGCCGTTTTGACATCCATCTGCCATATCTCATAATCGAAATATGCAGCAATCGATAGGATAATCCGAATAGATTTAAGCATTGCGACGGACGAGAAGGTTTCATCATAATCAAGTCCTTGAATCTGTTTAAAACCTTTCGCCACCAATCGCGCCTTATAGATGTGAACATTTCCATCCATATCGGTCTTTTTCTTAAAAATCCATTTACACTCAATGGTTTTGACACCATCAGTGGATCAACCAAGTTCCAAACTTGATTGCCGTACATGGATTCTATTTCGGATTTCATGGCTCCAAGCCACTTGTTGGAATCGGGTCCCACCATCGCTTCCTCATAGGTCTTAGGTTCATCGTTATCCAACAACAATATATCACGTTGTTCCGCACTGTGTGCACTGTCGGGCGCACGACGTGATCTTTCGCACCTCCGTGGGCCGGTGTATCTACAACCGGTGGCGCAACACTTTGCTCCTCCCGTTGTGGTTCGTGGTTGCTGAAATGTTTTCCGGTGTTTCTTGAACTTCTTTAAGATGCACCCTGCTCCCACTAACCCTTCTTGAAAGAAACTCTTTCTCCAAGAAGACACCGTGTCGGGCGACAAACACTTTGCCTTGTTCCCGATTATAAAAGTAATATCCCTTAGTTTCCTTAGGATATCCCACAAAGAAGCACTTGTTAGATTTGGGTGTGAGCTTGTCGATCGTAAACGTTTTACATAAGCCTCACATCCCCAAATTTTGAGAAAAGACAAACTAGGGGTTGCCCTGTCCATATCTCATATGGTGTCTTTTCAACTAACTTAGATGGAACTCTATTTAGTGTGAGCGCATGTTTCAAGAGCATATCCCCGAAGGATAACGGAAGATCACTTTGGCTCATCATCGACCGCACCATGTCCAACAAGGTGCGATTTCTCCGTTCGGACACCCCATTCCATTGTGGAGTTCTGGCGGAGTCAACTCGTGGAACAATTCCACAATCTTTCGATGATTACCAAACTCTTGGCTCAAGTATTCCCCTCCACGATCCGATCGTAGAAACTTGATTGTTTTCCCTAAATGATTCTCGTACTTCATTCGGAATTCTTTGAACTTTTCAAAGGATTCGGACTTATGCCTCATTAAGTAGATATAACCATATCTACTAAAGTCATCGGTAAAGGTAATGAAGTACGATAACCACCTCGGCCGTTGAGCTCATTGGTCCACATACATCGCATGTACGAGTGCCAATAAGTCACTTGCTCTTTCACTATGTCCCGTGAAAGGTGCCTTTGTCATCTTACCAAGTAAACAAGACTCACATGTCTCAAATGATTCAAAATCAAAAGAGTGAAGCAATCCATCCTTATAGAGCTTCTCCATGCGTTTCTTATTTATTTGGCCTAAGCGACAATGCCGATAAACGTGGGGTTTATATCATTAGAGAGTTGCCTTTCGTATTAATGTTATAGATGGGAGACGCTTCAAGATTCAAAACGTATAATCCATTCACCAATGGAGCATGAAAATAGAACATATCTCTCGAGATATATTGAACAACCATTGTTCATTGATCTAAAATCATATCCTTCCACTTGCAAACATGAAGCGAAAATAACGTTTTGACATAGTGTTGGAACACAATAACAATTATTTAATTCCAAAACTAATCTCGAAGGTAGATGAAGTGGTATCGTGCCGATAGCAACCGTAGCAACGCTTGCTCCATTGCCGACACGCAGTTTCACCTCGCCCCTTCTCAATCCTCTACTTCTTCTCATTCCCGCAACGATTTGCAAATATGAGCTACGATCCGGTATCAAATACCCAAGAGTCAGTAGGTGAAGTAGCAAGATTAATGTCTATAACATTAATACCGCGTAAGTCGTACTTTGCTTCTTTTTGAGATCCTCCATGTACTTCTTGCGTTCCTCTTCCAGGGCTGTCTCCTTGCAATAGAAGCAAACGACATCGATGCCGCCGACCCCTTCTTGCCCTTCTTTGCATTGGAGGCACTCGCGATCTCATCGGGAGTTAACTTCCTCTTGGTGCAAAGTTTCTTGACAGTGGTTTGCGCTTAGCCTTCGCATCATCATCACATGATGACCATTTTTCTCGGATACTCTCCTCACTGTTCTTTAGCATCCCATGCAATTCAAAGGTTCTATCCATGTTGTTCATGTGATAGTTTAATATGAATGGCTCGAAGCTCGGAGGAGCGACCGGAGAATCACATCGCAGCCAACTCTTGGCTAAGGGGAAAACCTAGTTTTTCCGGACTCTCGATATAGCCAATCATCTTTATCACATGCGGACCGACGGGATTCCCCTCAACAAGCTCGCACGCAAACAAGGACTTTGAGGTGTTGAACCTCTCGGCCCGAGCTTGGTTCTCAAACATGCCACGCAGTCCCCGAATAATAGTGTGAGCATCGCTGCTCTCATATTGCTTCAAGCTCGGGGGACATTGTAGCAAGCATGAGACACTTATATCTAGGGCATCATTAGTGTGCTTCTCATAAGCCCTTCGTGCGCTTGCGGTGGCATTATTTGGCAAATCCTCGGGATAGGGTACTTCAAGAACGTACTCCTTACACTCTTGCTTGAGAACAATTCTCAAGTTGCGATACCAATCCATAAAGTTTGTTCCATTTAATTTTTCCTTTTCGAGAATAGATCGCAAATTAAAGGTACGGGTGTAGTATTAGCCGCCATTTATTCTACAACGAAAAAGCAAAGTTTAGCACAATGTTTATGCTATGTCTATTGTTAAACAATTTAACATTAGACTCCCTTACGTATTTTGCACCTTCCCTCTAGGTTACGTATTGGGTCAAGATCCACATGTTAATTAATTTTCTAGTGAGCTTTGGCATCACGCTAGAAAATTAATAACATCGATAAGCAACTCCTTGCTAATCACATCTCTATGTGACTCTTGTTGTTGGTGTGGCATCTCCATGCCCCGGCGCCAACCTATGCCCCAAGGCCCAAAACTGTTTTGATAGCCTTGTTAAGTAAACCAAATGCTCCCGCATGTATATGTCGACATATACCCTCTCGTGTTATGATAGAGAATGGCACTTTGCTTTGGCGCCCACCATTGACGAACATAACGGTGACGGGTGCAACATTTGGAAGGGCATCATTACTACTTAATATTGTGAGGGATGCTATCCTATCAAACAAACATATCACATATATGAAAGCAGTAGAATAGCATATAATGAAATAGTATGGCCCCTTCACATGGTGATCTCCATCTCCATGTCGCGCGAGGATCTCCATCTTCGGCACCATCTTCCAATGTGCATGATGCTTGATTTCTTCAAACTAAGCTACTACTATAGAAGCTCTAATTGAAGATTACATCGACTCGCAGTCGTGAAACAATATTACAAGCATTGCACGTATGAAAGAATATTACAGAGATTGCACATATGAAAGAATATTACATGCATCACATGCATCTCATACATACAATAGGGCTATACCATCTCAAAGCATTCTCTGCAAAAACAAGTTAGGCGTAGAAACGTTTTCTACCTATCGCAGAGATACGACACCGAGACGACCTATAAGGGATTACGCACACGCAGCGCCCGGAACACCACACGAAATTCATAGATCCAATCTATGAAATCGCTTACGAAAACCATATCGGCATAATCATATTATGCCGTCCCGATACACTATCAAGGAGATGGTTTGCGCAGCGCGAGGCGCAAACAAGATCGGACTATGAGATAGCTTCGGCATAATCACATTATACCATTCCGATACACTATCAAGGAACGCTATCTCGAAGCCGACTCAAACCGAGTTCTATGGATATTGCTTCGACGTAATCACATTACGCCGTTCCGATACACTATCAAGGAACGCAACTACCATGAACTCTCCTCAACAAATCCCGTAAAACCGATTGATCTAATCAACCCGTGCGCAAAACTTGTTCCGGATCCAATCTAAAACCCAAACTAAGCAAGATTAGCTCGATACCACCGAAGGGTTACGCGAAGGCTACGCTAGCCGAAAACAAAACTTTTAACCGCGCAAACCAGAACACTTGCAAGTAAGGGCCGATAGATCGTTACCGATTGGAGTAGAGTGCAGGAATAGCCAATCGGGCAATCCGATCCGAAACAGTGTAGCCGATTTCCGGAGACAACCGATTCGCGAATCGCCGATTCGAGTCGTCCGGCCGCGTTCTCACGCCTCGCTCCAATGCGCCCGACCGCAGCCGATTCCACCACGCCCGATCGCTCCGATTGCGCCGATCCGAAGCCGATCAACGGCGCGCAACGTAGCAGCGCCTCTACCGGTATCCACACGTCCGGGGACGAACGCCGAACAACCGTGTGCTAGCACGCGATGCAAGGCTAGGGTTTGGCTCGAAAGTGGGGAGGGTTTCCGTGGAGATTGATCTCGGCGACTTCGTTGCACGCGATGCAATTGACATATGGCAGCTCTCCACCCCTCCCTCCTTTATATAGAGTTGGCCGACGGGACTAGTGGCCGATTAGGACTCTATTTTGAATCGGATCTCATCCGTATCTCATAGAGTTGGCCGCCCATACGTCGTAAGCCCATAGGACTCTATCCGATCGGATCCCTATCCGATCGAGCCGTATCCGAGTCCAACTCGAATATCTATTCTATCCCCTTAAGCGTGCGACCACAGAGGTTCGGTATACTCGGTTTCGGCTATAGTCTAACTTGGTCGATCGTCGGCTCGAGTCCAACTCAGCCGACCCACAACGCGCCTAGCAAGCATATATTGACACCATAGTATACAAGAATAATATCGGCTCAACCTGTAATGTGTACACAAATCCCTTTGCCTCACGATACCAATTAAGCTATAGGCAAGATGTGTGCCATCCCTTCAATAGCTTAACCATTCACTCGAACCGTATTGGATTATCCGTCCGTTGATTGACTCCTCAATCAACTTAGCATGGCCATGCATTTCCATAATCCATTACCTCGAGGGCCCAGAGATATCTCTCCAAAGGAGGAACAAATTCCATCTTGATCACTCACATCCCACTCCATGTTTCATAGCAAACCCGAAAACTACCTTTATAACTACCCGAGTTACGGAATAGCGTTTGGTAGTCCCAAAGTAGGCTACTACACATGTTGGAATCCATGGTAATCTCGGTCTAAGGACTTTGTACCAACACTACCCGAGACCAACTAATGGCACATTAATTCTGTAGTGTCTCATTGTGGGTCTATCCAACAATGTGTTCTCCAACACATGTGTCCATGTTTATTGATTTGGTATCTCCATACCCATGATCTATGAGACATGATCATCGATCAATAAACATGCCGATCTTAGAATCATATTTGTTCCAACAATATGACATATGATCGAGGATCGTTTAGAAATAGATTCATACATATCGAGTGTCATAAATAAGTCACGTACTTATTGATCAATACAAGATGTCTATTTCATGGAACTGAATAACACTTTATTCATAAATACATAAACATTGACGTGATATCCAACATCTCCATGTTGCCTCTAGGGCATATCACTAACACCATGCATTTCCATAATCCATTACCTCGAGGGGCCCAAAGATATCTCTCCAAAGGAGGGGCAAATTCCATCTTGATCACTCACATCCCACTCCATGTTTCATAGCAAACCCGAAAACTACCTTTATAACTATCCAGATTACGAATAGCGTTTGGTAGTCCCAAAGTAGGCTACTACACATGTTGGAATCCATGGTGATCTCGGTCTAAGGACTTTGTACCAACACTACCCGAGACCAACTAATGGCACATTGATTCCTGTAGTGTCTCATGGTGGATCTATCCAACAATGTGTTCTCTAACACATATGTCCATGTTTATTGATTTGGTATCTCCATACCCATGATCTATGAGACATGATCATCAATCAATAAACATGCCGATCTTAGAATCATATTAGTTCCAATAATATGATATATGATCAGAGATCATTTAGAAATAGATACATACATATCGAGTCTCATAAATAAGTCACGTACTTATTGATCAATACAAGATGTCTATTTCATGGAACTGAATAACACTTTATTCATAAATACATAAACATTGACGTGATATCCAACATCTCCATGTTGCCTCTAGGGCATATCACTAACATCAGCACCTACCCAGGAGATGGGCCACTGACCAGTAGGCCCCACTGGAGTAGGTAGGCCGGCCCATCCTCACGTCAGCAGCATGGCGGCCACGACGCCTGCTTTTCTCCGCCAACTCCATGACGCGGCAACAGGGACGAAGATGGGGGTGGCTTCTCCGACAAGACAAGACAAGGGTCGCTCCATCACGTGGAGCGGAGTAGAGGAAATCAGGACTACTGTGGTGTCCCCTTGCACTATAAAAGGAGGCCCAAGTCCATCATAAAAAACGGTTCCTGGAAGTCTATCAAAAGGACGGTTGGTTGGGTTCCGTTCATCTGGTTCCTGAGCAATAGCTAGTCCTTAGCAACTCCTTAGCCACCTCTGTCACCACCTCCGACACCCCTAAGGAGAACACCCTCTCCGGCCCCTGTAATTCATCCCCCATATTACACAAAGAACAGGAGTAGGGTATTACACCTCGAAGGTGGCGCAAACCTGTATAAACCCCTTGTGTCATTGCAGTCACGATTTTTCCTCGGTTTTGCTGGTTCCTCCCCATTCTTACAGTGAGTTTAGACCCGGATTCACCGCTCCCCTATGCCGAACCAAAAAGGGGGTCCCTCGGATTCCCGCGTGTCGATCTTCGACATCGACAAGGACTTTTCGGGAAAATAGTGAAATACAAAAAGAATGCCATTTATAAAAATCCCCAAATCAACCAAAACAAATTCACTGGTCACAATCACAAATCCAGAGCAACAAAAAAACAAAAAAAATCCACAAAGGAGATGTAGTGCGCATCGGTTGGGGAATCCGAAAACAACGCCCACCGTCATCGATCCATGTCCCATGTACCCAGGGCCACTGAATCCACCGCCGAGACAAAGCCATCACCGCCAGATTCGTGTCACAACGACCCACCGTCGTCGGATCCACAACCCTACGACCCACTGCCACCGTTGGATCCACACCCCCTCGACTCGCGGCCACCGAATCTGCTCCCCAGCGACCCACCGCCACTGGATCGACATCCCAGCAAGTCGCCCTCGTGGGATCCATCGCCCCCATGCCTGGACGAGCTCCTCCTATGACGTCATTAGATCAACGCTCGAGATCCTCCCGTCGACATCCTCCTGGTGCGGAAGAAGGGGTTTGGAGCGATGCCACCGATGGCCTTCATGATGGCATGCTGGTGAGGAAGGTGTGGTGGGAGAGGGCGGACTAGATCGGAGGGAAAGAGGCGGAGAGAGAGAGAGAGGCAAGAGAGGAGTAGGGAGGTGGGGAATTAATTGGGGACTTATTGAGAATGTGTGGCCTCACATTTAAAATGGTCATCTATTTTAGCTGGCGATGCTCTTTAGGACCCAACAAGGAAAATCGATTTTCACTGGTACGTATTTTTTGCAAGTGGACCTCTTAAGTGACCACAACAAAAATTGATTTTCGCTGGCGGATTTTGATCATAGGAGCTCCTTGCTATTATTGCAAACAGATTTTTAATGACTCGCTGATAAAAATAAAAATTCTAGCTCTAGACAAATCATTTTTAGTAGTGAATTTAATTCGACCAAAATTTTTTCCTATAACGGGTTTGTTCAATTGTCACGCCCCAAACTAGCGCCAGATGAAAACCAGTGTAAGGCGATCCAAATTAACATGTGTGCATGTATTAGTCCTAGGAAACAATGCTGGTACAACAGGAAGATAGAATATCACAACGACAAAAATCTCATTATTATGAGTAAAGATAGAGTCATCGTTGGAATTGCAGATAGACCCCATGTTCGCAATTGCATTACAAAAAGGCGGAAGGGGAGACTAGCCCAAAGCCACAAGCATGACTTGGGAACTAAGCCGAAACCCTAATATTGCTCGAAGCCTGCCCACTCCAGGAAGAACCCATCATCAGTTGGGTCCATCTCCTTCTCGTCGAGAACTGGGAAGGATTTTTTTTACAGAGCAAGGGTGAGTACGGGAGTACTCAGCAAGTCATGGGAATTAAGTGGTTAATGCAAGCTTCAAAGGAAGGCTAGTTATTTTTACGTCAGTTTTATTTTAAGGCTTCGGAAGTGACTAAGGAGTGCTTCTCAATGACTCGGATGAGAAGTGTGTCTCACCCGGCCAGAGCAGTGAAGTGTATTCATTTCTTTCATCTGCATGAGTGGCTCCCTTCCAATAGATATGAGGACTTCCCAAGTCTCACTGTTCCTGGCGTCACATATCAAATTGAAATGGATCCCTCCTACCAACAACAATTTCACAAAGCAGTGGTCAAGCAAAACTACGTTAAGGAATCACCTCACATCTGCCCATGTATATGGGCATGGCTGTTCGAAAAGTTTGTTAACCTTTGCAGAGGGATACACTTTACCCACATGACGCTACTAACCCGGGTCACCCAGCCCATCCAGAACATCCACGTCCGGTGACTTTTAGGCTTTCATGACAAGGCATTTCGAAAGCCGACTCAGGTCACCTTATGCCCACTGGAGGGGTTCCATGGACGAACAACAGGTTAGGCCCAAACCATGTTATGCTAGGAAACCCAGGGGTCCTTCTCGGCGCCACCCGACGAATCCACTTGTCCATTGGCATCAAGATTTTCCTGGCCTAACTAATTACTCAGCCAGTGGTGTCCCAATTCACCCATGTGGTCGCATTTTTTATGTTTGAATGAAATTCCGAAGGAAACAGTCCTGATGGGCAAGAACGAGAAACCATACCACCAGTACGTCTCCCGCACCGCGAGTTTCTGAAACTCTTTTTATTTTACAGGCACCGACCCACGGGTCGGGTGTAACATCCCAAAAATTCACACTTTTAAAAATATTCAAATTGATGTAGAAAATTTTTGCGAACAAAGTTTATTATGTATTCTATTCTAAAACATTTAAAAATCTCCAAAAATATATTTGCATTCTTTATTTATTCTCCTTGTTTTAATTTAAAAATCTTAAATTTATAAATTCTTGCCCTTATTTTTGAAAAATCTCAATTTAATCCTAATTTTAAAAAATCAAACATTAATTAAATTCTTTTTCTATTTTTAAAAACCCCAATTTGATTTTTAATTTAAGAAAAATTCTCAAAAATTGAGTTAAATTGATTTTTAAACCCTAGATCAAGTCTTTTCCAAATTTTCCTCAAATTTTTCTTTCACTTTCTTTTTCCTTTTCCTTCCCCTTTATTTTTTCTTTTTCCCCTTTTCCCCTTTTTCCTTTTTCTTTCTTTCTTTTTCTTTTTCTTTTCTTTTCCCCTTCCTTCCTTCCTTTCCCTCCTTTCTTCTTCCTCCTCTGTTTCAGCCCGACAGCGGCCGCCCCTTGTCTCCCGACGCCAAGCCATGGGCGCCGCCACGTCCACCGGAGAATCCCAGCCACGTCGACCATAGCCATCCTCGTGTACACATGCCACTGTACGATTGGTTCGTCGCCATCATCGCGTGCAACCACCATCGCCGAACCGACTTGCGCCGCCACCCTTATCCCGTGCGAAACCGACTTTAATCATCTATAAATAGACCACCCCGGACAAAATTTTCTATAAAAAAAACTTTTTCCTCATCCTTTCTTCCACATTCCCTCCAAAATCCCCCAAATTTATACGGTGAGCCGTCCGAATTTTAAAGAACAACGAAGAACCCTAGTTCCGGCCGCATCAAGCGATTCTCCAAAATTTGCCACAACCACTCGGTTTTTATTCAAATCAAAGGTACTATCATGGTATTTATAACTATTAATTTCTTTCCCCTAACTTTCTCAAGTCAAAAAGCCACCGGAAAAATCCTCGCCGATGAGCTCGCCGGGCATGCTCTGTCCCGACCGCCGGGCGCACGTCGCCAGAACAACACGAAGTATCTCCAGCCAAATAAATCCCATAGTGAGCCTCCCCTAGTCCCACTGATACTTTTAAGCCCCTTAGGTTGACCGAACTGCCACCAGAGTACCACGCCGGCAAGCGCCGCCGTTGCCACCAGGAGCCCGCCGCCGGCAGCCCACTCCACCGTTTCGTTGGCCCAACCAAGTTCAAAAACGGGTTTCCCGTACTTCACAGATGGGCATGAAGCCCTTAAGCCCCGAGGTTTGGTCATCCACGTGCCGTGCGCTCTCCTCCCTGTTAGGCGCCGGCTGAAAGGAGGAAGAGAACAGAGGAAGAAGAAGAACAGTAGAGAGAGAATAGAAAAGAAAGAAAGAAAATAAAAAGAAAGAGAGGGAGAGAAAGTGAAGGTAACCCGATGTTAGAATAACTAGGGTAGAGAAAGAAAGGTCCCGGGTTCAAAACCGGCATAAGGCCATTTTATTTCATTTGTCCCATTTTATTTTTATTTAAAGATAGAGATAGGAGAGGCCTAGGAAAAACCCTAAAAAATATATTAATCTCTTTAACCTTTTTAAAACCTCATTTTCAAAGTTTTGCACTCGTTTAAAACTTATTTACTTACTTTTTGAATCCTTTAAAAGTAGTTATTTCAAAGCTCCTTTATACTTATATTTATTCAAACTTAAATCTCTAAGACTAAGACCAAAAATAGACCTTTTAAACTTTTCAAATTCAAATTTCTCTTAGTTCCTTTGAATTTATTTATATTTTTATAAATACTTTTAACTTCAAATTTTTATAAATTATTTTATATTAAGTCAAACCCAAATTTTAAAATTTAACAAATGACCCTAGAAAAATAGTTTAACCTCCTTGACTTTTCATAAATCCTACTTCAAAACTGTTTCTTTTTCTTAAACTTATGTTTTCTCCTTTTTTAAATATTTGAAATATGTCCTTCAACTCTCTTTATTCTAATTTAAACTTAAACTCTTAAATCTTAAAATCTAGCAAATAATTCTTATTGAAAACTCTAGAATTCTCCCTTTTACCTCTTTAAAATATTTAGATACTCTTTTTCTATTCTATTCAAGCACAAATTTTAAGTTCTAGGGTTTAACAAATAACCTCCCCTTTTAAAACTTCAAAACTCCTTTTGAATTTTTATATCTATTTGTTGTCTCTTTGAGTTGATTGTTTGATTTATTTTATCAAATATCGATAGATCACGATGTCAAATTTGTAGAAAAAACTGAGTTCAACCTTATCGTCGACATAAACGTCCTTGCTACTATTAAGGAAAAAGAAGGATTTAAGACCATTGGTCTCAAGGCAAGTCAAACTGTTCTTGATCATCTAATTTAAAAATAATAAATTATCATGTTTTAAATAATGTATTTAGATCGAAATATTTTGCTGGATGGGTTAGATAGTTATAAACATTTTAAGTAGACTTAAATATTCTTTAGGTTATGCATGATAATATTTTAAGTAAGTCCTTTAGTTCATATAGATTAATATTTCATGCATTAGGAATACTTTATCATTTTATATGTAGAAAAAGGAGAAGCTTATTATTTCATATGATTAGATATATTCTCCTTCTCCGAAAAATACCTTGATAACTTGGACTAGCATAAAACCACCACCATGATAGAATAAACATTATCGCATGTACTAGTATTTCATTCATGCTTATAATAAGTTATTTCATGTGGTAAAATAGAAAAGTGATCTATTATTTTATGGTATAGGCAAATATAAGTCCTATCATCTCATGTGATATGAGAATGGTTTTGGCAAAATATAAAAACTGTTCTGCGAGAATAAGGACATAGTTTCGTCCATTCTATGGACCAGTTATACTGGCATAATTTATATATTTTCTCCGATCTCCCTGGGACTTGAGGAGATTTATTAATGCGCATAACAGCATTTGGAGATTTGTAGTGTTGTTGTTGAAGTCTCATTGGTGGATAGCTATGTAAACAGTGGGTAACAACGCCGATACTAACCAGATCGGTATCGTTTGTTAAGATATAGTTTCAGGTTCCACCAAGCTGGGCAAGTGTGTGACGAACAGCTATTAAATAGGGGTGAAGACACCAACTACTGATTAGAATTGGTGCTCCTATTAAGATAGCCCGCCGGTCTCGTTCACACATCAGAAAAGGTTAGAACTATAAAAATGCTATGTTACCCCTAGTCTGGCTAACTACGGTTAATCCTCGGGTAAAGCTGGACAGACACTGCAGAGTCGATTTGTATTCAAATACGCCGTACTCCTGGTTAATAGAGTTATGTCTATGGGTGAATCTAGTTTAATGGCATGAGTAACTTTTTAAAATGCCTAAAAATTGATAATCATATATAAGTAATTATGAGAAAGAATAAGACCTAGGCTCATGTTAAAGTTAAGCTTAGATTATTTCCTTATAGGACATCATATATATCTATTTATATATAATATGGAATCATATCAAGATTAAACTTATATCATACCATGTATATGTATATCTATATGGTATAAAATTATGTTAAGGCTAGATTTATGTTACCCCTTTAAACCATCATATACATCCATTTATACATAGTATAGAATCATGTTAGAACTTAGGTTCATGCTATTCCTTTTTAAGATATCCTGCATATTCATAGGAAGGGATATAATATAGGATTAAGTTAAAGTTAAATTTATAATTCATATCCTTAAATGTTTACATAAAATATTTTTAAGAAAAAAAAGAATAGGATATATTATCATGCTAGGAATATCTTTTTAATTTATTTCTCTTGTCGATATAGCATGCATATTTAAATAGAATTGTATTCAGTTTGGCTTGCTGAGTACTATTGGTACTCACTCTTGCATATAACAACTTCACGAAATCTCGAAGCCAAGGAAGAACGCGAACTCTAGGTCGACTCTATACTCGGGCTATCCTTGTGAAAGTGTCGCATCTTTTTGTATTGTATAACTTGTACTTGTACATTATTAATTTGTAAAAACATATGAAGTTTCTGTATCTGTACTATTTCACGCATAATCAGATTCCTGAGAGGTTATGTGGTATTGTGGAGTTGACCTCTCCGGAGGAGACCCCACAGAGATGGTATCAGAGCAGAGCTTGACTGTAGTTTGACCTAGGTAAGTTAGATTGAATTTAAAATATTATTTTCAAAAACTAAAAATATGTGCAAAAATTTTCTATCTATCCTTATCTCAAATTCTTGGCCCCTCTTATCTATTTCTTTTCTTCGTACCTTCTCTTTTAAAAAGGATTTTGTTTTATTCTCCTACTCAAGCATTTCAAAATATCAAGAGACGCTAGGGAATAGTAAGGTTGAATAGTCAAATAGGAGTTAGTATTAGCTAACCTTTTAGGATAGGATTACTTATAGGTTAGGTCAATCCAAAGTCAGTTGACGGTTTATCCATCAAGATAGAACGATGAGTCATGTATTGTATTTTCTTTGTGACTCCTAGTTGAAGCGTGGGACTTTCGAGTTCCATAGCAATTAGTGTAATCTCTCGTTATAAAAAAGTTTTAAAAAGAAAAATCTTAAACATGACTCTGTCTATCACTCTTTTCTATTTCCTTGCTTCTTATTTTCATGCTAAATTCTTATCGTATCTATTCAATTCTTATCTTTGAACACCATAATCAATGATTTTATAAATAAACCGTTACTGATCTACCCAAAGAATAAGATAAGATGTCGGGAACAGAAGGAGATGAAGCTATAGAGAAGCAGACCACAGAGCAATAGGGTGCAAAGCAGCAAGCCACTATGGAACCAGGACAATGTTATTAAGCTTATAGAAACCATGGATCGAAACTACATCAGGTTATTTGAACAAGTTATCAGTCGTATGGCACAACCCGGAGTACCTGGTGTAGAAGAATCAGTTATAGGGTCCGGGTGGATCGAATTCCAGAGGACCAAGCCACCAACGTTCGCCGCTGCCCCAGAGCCTCTAGCAGCGGATGATTGGTTGCTGAATATTGAGAGGAATCTAGAGATAATAGACCTTATCCTTCTGGATATGCAAAGGTTAGAGGTGATTTTGAGAATGGATTGGTTGCATAAGTATAAGGGGGGAATGGATTGTGAGGATAAGATTATTCAGTTAACAAGTATAGGGGGTAAAGAGGTGGAGTACAGAGCTAAGAAACCCCTATTACCAGTATTACCAGAAGCTTTGAATGTCATGGTAGCAGAAGGAGTTTAGAAGATTGATCGTCAGAAAAATTCCGGATGTATTCCCAACAGATCTCGCTGGAATGCTACAGGAAAGAGACGTTGAGTTTTTAATTAAGCTGAGACCTGGTACTAAACCAATAACAAAGGCCATGTATAGGATGGCTGCACCAGAGTTAGCAGAGCTGAAAAGGCAAATAGATGAGTTGGAGGAGAAAGGTTTTATAAGACCAAGTGTCTCAGAGTGGGCAGCCCCAGTGCTGTTCGCAAAAAAGAAAGATGGAACATTAAGAATGTAGACTACAGGGCCCTAAATAAGGACATAATTAAGAACAAGTATCCCCTGCTAAGAATTGATGATTTATGTGATCAGCTGAAAGGAGCCAAGGTTTTTTCAAAGATAGACTTGAGGTCACGATATCATCAATTAAGGGTTAGAAGGGAAGATATACCATAAACAACCTTTCTTACCAGATATGGGCTATATGAGTTCATAGTAATGCCCTTTGAAGTAACTAATGCACCGGTTGTCTTTATAAATGTGATGAATAAAACATACATGAAATACCTGGACAAATTGTGGTGGTATTCATAGATGATGTTCTCATTTATTCCTCCAGTTTATAGTCCAAGAGGAGCAATTACAAGGGGCTTGGGGTGCAAGAAAGCTAGTCGTAAAGCAAAAAGCAAATACAAACTAAAATTGAAAAATAAAAAGGATCAACCTCGAGATTCGCTCGCCGTAGGCATCTTGTCCGTAGTCTTGCCGGGTAAAATCATCCTCTGCCGGCTTGTCTCCCCTTTGTCTTGTCTGCGAGCCTTGCTAAAAAAGCCTCCTTTCCGAAGGGGAAAGCCTGCCCCTTCCGGGTCGAAATCGTGCGTAGATGTCGGGCTAGGTGGTGTAGGTCGGGCTGGCCGTCCTCGCCGAGGTCTGACTCTCGACCCTAGCCCGACCTATCCGACCCCTTTCCCTTAGTGTGAGCTAACCCCGGGGCATCCCCCTGCAGCCCCGAGCCTAGGGGCAAATGGTACATTTGGCCCTAGGGTCAAAATTCTCCCAAGCTAGGATTCCCGGTGACCGGCGATGAGAAGGAGCCTAGGCTCGAAAGACAAGCGACACTCGGCGTGCTTTGGCAGTGCACTGCTGTGTGTAGCCCCGAGCCGGGGTGGATGGTACATTCGGGCCTAGGGTCAAGCCTCATGCACCATCCTTCGACAGCTGTTAAACCACAAGGTCGACTTAGTGCTAGTCAATGGGCCAAGAGAAACGTAGCCCGGAGCAGACAGAGATCGACGGAGTCGACGAAATCATAGCCCGGAGGCTGATGGTGGTCGGCGAAACCATAGCCCGGAGGCTGATGGTGGTCGGCGAAACCATAGTCTGGAGGTCATGGTGGTCGGTGAAGTCAGCGAAACCATTGCCCGAAGGCTAATGATGGTCAGCGAAGTCAGGGAAACCATTGCCTGGAGGCTGATGGTGATCGGCAAAGTCGGAGAAACCATAGCCCGGAGGTTGATGGTGGTCGACGATGGTGACATCGAGGAAAGAAGCTCGGGAACCAGTGTGCTCGATGAACGTCAACCCCTGGGCGCGCGAGCCATGCATGTGGGGCGCTGACACACTGGGCAGAGTGCCAACCCCGCCTTGTCAACCCCGTCAAATCCGGGGTAGCATAACACATCTTCCTTCAACGGTCAGGCCTCTTATCCGTTACCAACAACCCGGGGAATAAACGGCCCGAATCTCCCTCTTGGGCGACGTGGCGGACAGGGAGGCGGATTAGCCGGGGCACCTCGAGCACGTCGTTCATGCCTTTAACGGCTCTGCACGTTCACCGAGAAAGGCGCTGATAGGCCCACAGCTTTCCTCTTTTAGAATTCGTCCCTCAGTTTCCTTTTCCTCCATCCTTCACACAAAATCTTTCGTCTCCCTTGCGCTCACGCTCTTGCTCCCACCTCTTGGTGCCACGCCGCTTCAGCTCGCTAGACTGTCACACATATTGTCGGTGTGTCGTCTGCCGCCGCAAGGATCGCCGCCTCTTCTGGCTGAAGCCAATGGCCCCAAAGAATACGACGAAGTCGGGGAAGGCGACGAAATCCTCATTCGCAGGTGGCCAGGAGACCGAGCGAAGCTCGAACTTCGTCTTCTTGCGCGCGGGAGGGGAAATGATGATGGACCTGCAGCAGGCAGGCGTCCTCCTGCCGTGGGAGATCGTGCAATGGCGCCCGACCAAGGGAGAGTTTTTCCTGACCCCCGACTCCCACAAGCTGGTAATGTTCGCAGCTTTCCTTCTTCGTGGTTTCAGAGTGCCGGCCCACTCCTTTGTCCGGGGCGTGCTCCATTAATATGACATTGCTCTCTGCAACCTTAATCTCAATTCTATCCTCCAACTTTCCATCTTCATCCACATGTGTGAGGCCTATCTCAGGATAGACCCACACTTCAATCTTTTTCGCCATTACTTCTACCTTCGACGGATTGTCAGTGGAGTGGTCGGCGGGGCCGAAATCCAATTCTGAGACAAGATGGCTCGACACTACATCCTCGTCGAGCTGACCTCCTCGAATAAGGGGTGGCATGCCGACTGGTTCTACGTCGACAACCACGAGCCATCGATCTCTCCCGAGATCTACCAAGAGCCAACCCTACCGAGCACCTGGTCGGTTGTCTGCCCTGCAACCGAACAAGACCAGGTCAACGAGCTCATCGCCAAGGTGGAGAGCCTCAAGGAGCGGGGTCTAACAGGCGCAAGGGTGGCCCTCAACTTTGCCATCAAGTGCCTTCATCCCTACAAGGAGAGGGTGAAGCCGGCGTACGAGTACTCTGGCAGCCGAGACCCTACCCGGGAGGCCACGGACCCGATAGAGAGAGTGCGGCCGAGGTTGGCCAGCTTCTTCTCGGGCTCGACGAAGCTTGGCCCGGGTGGTCCGCTCAGCTATAGCCTGGCGAAACCGTGACCAAAGGTGGGTCTGATCTACCTTTACTTCTCTTCTTCTCTTTTTTTGGCGGTCGACGCATCACCTGCCAGGTGTTAACTGGTCGATTCGGGTTAACGTTGATAGGAAATGGCCGCCTACGTCTCGTTGCCGTCGGTCCCCGGGACCCTGGTGGCCAAGAACGACTACACCGACCCCAGGGGTGCCAAGGGGAAGAGGCCCGAGGTCCCTCGGCCAAAACCAGGGTGAAGCGCAAGCTTGTCCCTTCCTCCGATAAGGAGGACTCGGGGGAGGAGGAAGCGCAGCCCGCCTCGTCGTCGATCGACTCGACGACGAAGGCATCCGACCCCCCGGAAGAAGTCGCCAAGGCCAAGATGTCGGAGCCCCGAGGAGGACTAGGCTCTTAACCATGGGGTTTCGAGCTTCTAATATGTAAGTGTTGTACTTTGCCATGTCGTGTGGTGCTCCAGCTTGCGAGAGCTAATGGGTTCTTTTGAACTGGCGAGCTGTGGAAGTCGACCCCTGGTCCGAGGAGTCGAAGAAGGTGGTCGAGCCCCCGAGCGATGCTGCCGAACAGGTCTGCCTCTCAAGGGGTCAAGTCAGCCCTCCTCCGAGGAGCCGCCAGCTCAGGTCGGGACAAAAGGTGCCAAGCTGTCCTTGGCCAACGTGGAGATGCCAGACGCGCAGTCGGCGACCGATCGCATCGTGGTGGAGACGACGGTGGAAGCGGAGCCCGATACAGACCCGAAGGTGACTGACACCGCTAACGAGGTGTCGGCGGAGCCGGACAGGCCCCGGTGCCCTTCTCTGTGCAGCTGCCGCCACGACCACCGCCAAGATCGGCCGGCAAGGAAGCCGTTGGGTCTGAGCCGGTCGGGGAGGTCACCGAGAACCCGCCCGCCATGGACGGCGAAGTGGTGGTCGCCGAGGACGCCGAGGAGCTGGCCGACTTCGAGGCGGAGGAGGTGGAGGAGCTCGACCGGGTGCTCAAGCGTACCTATAGGCTCTGCTTGGTAAGTGTGAATCTCTTTGCTTCTTTCCCCACGGTTTCGTTTCTCACACTTCATGCTTGTAGAGGATCATCCGTCGGTCGGAGAGGAAGAGTGAGGCTCTTGCGGCTCTGCAGTCCGCCGAGGCGTTCCACGCGTTGAAGGAGAAAAGGAAGGTCGCCGAGGAGAAGGTGGTCGAGTTGGAGGGGCTATTGGCAACTGCTTCCCGCTATAAGCCCTTTCCTGAGCTGGCTAAGGCCGCTCGCAACGTCATTTACTTACCATGTTCATTATGCAGAAGCCGACGCCGTGGTGGAGCAGGCCATTCCGCTTAGGGAGCTCCTCACGGCTTCCAACCTTACGGCTGCCAAATTTCAGGGGCAGTTGGACGGTGCCAAGCAACTCCTGAAGACCTCGGACACTGCACGTCATGAGGCCAAGGACAAATTGGCAGCTGTGGGGAAGGCGAAGGCCGACACGAAGAGTAAGTGTCGGTATCCGGTTCACACTCATATCCTTCTGAGTTTTTTCTTGTGCTGATCGATCCTCCTGTGCAGGTCGCCTCTCAATCTTCTGGGCATATATCGCCGACCTCCAGAGTCGTACGGAGTTTGCCGAGGCTCGGTCCGCCAAGTATCAGGAAGGAGTCCAGCTGCTCCTTACCGAGCTCGACGCCGAGAAGACGCCGCCCGGGGAGACCGACGACGTGCTGATGGCAAGGTTGTTTGATGGGCCCACGCGCTTCCGCTCTTATGTGCAGGATGCGGCCAAGCTGGTGGCGTCGCACATCCTCAGCATGGTGCGGAGGCTGTACTTGAGGGTCGAGGTGGAGGCGATCGGCGAGGGCTGGCCCGAGGTCATGTCCGAGGCGAACGTCGTGGACATCTACGCCGAGGTGGATCCCACCGTCGAGAGATCGCCGAGAGCTTTACCTTTCAGGAAATGTAGAGAGTCGGTCTGAGTCCTATGTAAAAAACTATTCTTTCCCTTAATGCAATGAAACTTTAAGTTTGCCATATTGGATAGTAAATTACACCTCTCTACTCGCATTGTATTTGATTGTCTTGTGTTGGGTCCCGACACTAGCCCACTGTAGGGAGCATGCCCTGTCTTGATCCGAGAGGTATCAGGTCGAGCCCTTGCGTCTAATCAAATACATTGCAAATAGGTACGCGAAGAGACTTAAGGGAGAAACGACCGAGCCCTCGAGCATCTCAGGCGCACTCAATAGGCTTCCTTCTGGAGAGGCGGACTCTCGTGCAGAACTCCGACCATCGGGGATCTGGGCCACGTAGCTCAGGGCAGACCGTGAGCGTAGCGAATAAGTTACCGAGCGTGCACATGCCACCCGGAGGTCGAGAGGAGAACGAGTCGGAGGAACAGGCCGAGGAGAAAATCAGCAAAAAATAAAGTGCTTTATTAAAAGAGCAGGATGCAAGATACATAACTCTTCATGCGTAGAATCGACGTAAGTGTTCGATGTTCACATAATTCGGCACTTCCTGTTCGTCCTCTCGAACTAGCCTGTAAGAACCCGGACGCGTGACAGTAGAGACGATGAAGTGGCCTTCCCAAGGAGCCGACAACTTGTGCATGCCCACCGAGGATTGCACTCGGCAGAGCAACGACCTTGAAGGATCTCCCTTGGACGTTCCTGTCATGCTAGCGGTGAAGAGCTTGCTGGTAGCAGTCCAACTGGATCACCGCGGCCAACCGAGCTTCCTCTAGGCTGTCAATGTCATCGGTGCACGTCTGCTCAGTCATCCCATCATCGTAGTGGCGGATCCTCGTGGAGTCATGGAGCATGTTGACTGGTAGGACAGCTTCCGACGCATAGACTAGAAGGAACGGAGTCTGACCTGTGGCCCTGCTTGGCTGGTCACGAAGTCCCCATAGGACAGCCGGGAGCTCACGAAGCCACCATCCCCCGTACTTCTGGAGAGGGTCGAAGATTCAGACCTTTAGCCCTTGCAAGATCATACCTTTGGCACACTCGCATTGTCCATTGGCCCGAGGATGTGCCACCGAGGCGTACTTTACTTCAATGCACTTGTCTTCGCAAAACTCCCAGAAATCGTTGCCGGTGAACTGAGTGCCGAGGTCGATGATGATTTCCCTCGGGATGCCGAAGCGATAGGAGATACCTTCGATGAAGTCGGCCGCTTTCTTGGCAGTGCAAGTCTTCAGAGGCATTACCTCAATCCACTTCGTGAACTTGTCGATGACAATGAAGAGGCGATCGAAGCCATGCTGGGCCTTCAAAAACGGGCCGACCATGTCGAGCCCCCAACACACGAAGGGCCACGAAGGAGGGATCGTCTGGATAGCTTGAGCGGGGAGGTGATTCTGTTTGGCGAAGAACTGGCAGTCGGTGCAGCGCCAAACTAGTTCCTTGGCATCTGCGGTCGGCGCCTCCACGCATGATGATGTTCCGGGCGTTGAGCCTCTACATGATGATCTCCCGCATGTCGCTGGATAGGAGCTATCCTACTGCTCTTGGAGCGGGGCCTTCTTCTGGCGCCGGCCAAGGCAAACGGGGGTGGATCTAGCCTTCGCCGCTCAGTCCTAGGCGTTGCACGGAGAAACGGAGTGGCCGGTGCTCTTGAAGGGTTACGCGGAGGCTACGCTAGCTGAAAACAAAAACTTTTCTACCACGCAAACCAGGAACACTTGCAAGTAAGGGCCGATAGATCGTTACCGATTGGAGTATGCAATGAAATAGCCAATCGTGGCTATCCGATCTGGAATCCGTGGCCGGCCGATGATGCGATTCCCACAAGCCGACACTGATTCCCGGGGACAACGATTCACCATTCAGCCGATTCGCCGATGTAGCTGATTCGCCCAGTCGTCTGACCGCGTTCTCGCGCCTCGCTCCGATGCGCTCGACCGTAGCCGATTCCACCACAGCCGATTCGTAGCCGATCAACAGCGCGCAACGTAGCAGCGCCTCTACTGGTATTCACACGTCCGGGGACAAAACGCCGAACACCCGTGTGCTAGCACGCGATGCAAGGCTAGGGTTTGGCTCGAAGGTGGGGAGGGTTTCCGTGGAGATTGATCTCGTCGACTTCTAAAGCCGCGTGTGATCAGATTGATTTCGACGCAATTGACTTCAATTGATGTACTGCAGCTCTCCACCCCTCACCCCTTTATATAGAGTTGGCCGACTGGGACTAGTGGCCGATCAGGACTCTATTTTGAATCGGATCTCATCCGAATCTCATAGAGTTGGCCGCCTATACGTCGTAAGACCATAGGACTATATCCGATCAGATCCCTATCCGATCGAGCCGTATTCGAGTCCAACTCGAATGCCTGTTCTTATCCCCTTAAGCGTGCGACCCTGTAGGTTCAGGTATACTCGGTTTCAGCTATAGTCTAACTTAGTCGATCGTCGACTCGAGTCCAACTCAGCTGACCTGTCAACAGCGGCGCCTAGCAGCACATATTGACACCATAGTATATAAGAATATAATATCGGCTCTGAACTTGTAATGTGTACACAAATCCCTTTGCCTCACGATACCAATTAAGCTATAGGCAAGATGTGTGTCATCCCTTCAATAGCTTAACCATTCACTCGAACTGTATTGAATTATCTGTCTGTTGATTGACTCCTCAATCAACTTAGCATGGCCATGCATTTCCATAATCCATTACCTCGAGGGACCCAGAGATATCTCTCCAAAGGAGGGGCAAATTCCATCTTGATCACTCACATCGCACTCCATGTTTCATAGCAAACCCGAAAACTACCTTTATAACTACCCGCTACGGAATAGCGTTTGGTAGTCCCAAAGTAGGCTACTACACATGTTGGAATCCATTGTGATCTCAGGTCTAAGGACTTTGTACCAACACTACCTGAGACCAACTAATGGCACATTAATTCCTGTAGTGTCTCATGGTGGGTCTATCCAACAATGTGTTCTCTAACACATATGTCCATGTTTATTGATTTGGTATCTCCATTCCCATGATCTATGAGACATGATCATCAATCAATAAACATGCCGATCTTAGAATCATATTAGTTCCAATAATATGATATATGATCAGAGATCATTTAGAAATAGATTCATACATATAGAGTCTCATAAATAAGTCACGTACTTATGATCAATACAAGATGTCTATTTCATGGAACTGAATAACACTTTATTCATAAATATATAAACATTGACTATGATATCCAACATCTCCATGTTGCCTCTAGGGCATATCACTAACAGCTCTGTGGCTATCGGGACCTCGATCGACGAGCACCCCCGGAGGAGTGTTCAGATAGGGCCAAAGCGTTGAGCTAGGCCGCTGTTGACGAGAAAAATCAACATGCCGGCCTGGGAGATCTGCTTAGCTCCAGTGCAGGTCCGAGAATAGATGAAGCGCGGGCGTGCCAGTCAGTTTGATCCTGCCACTGACAAATTATGCAAAACAGCAGAACATAAATCATATCGGTCGATAGACCGATACCCAAAAACTAACAGATCGGCTAATAAGCCGATGGTGCAATTCCAGCTGAAGCCAATGCCGGCCGATGGCGTTAGGGTTTGACTCCATTGGCTGTACGCTGAGCAAATTTCTATATAAAGATGATCGACCGATGATAACATGATGATATAGCAATGTAATATAGCACAAAGCAATCACTACTTATTTAAAGGTTAAAACACACATCGGCTAGAAGTCCGATGTCATTAAATCCAAATAATTAAATATTCAATAAAACCTCTGCTGCAATCGGCTATACCCGACTTGTATACAATCCTTGCAAGCCGATGCAATACCCAGATGACTCACCGACTGAAACCCTTAGTGGCAGTCAACAGGCAGGCTAGAGATTACGGTTCTAATCACGACTTAGTAGATTCAAACTGATGCAGTACTAAGTATGAAAAGAAATGCGATATCTAGACAATCAAGCCCTTGGCTGATTTTCGGGGTGGTAGATGCCTAAGCCAATCTAATCTAATATAACGATTTAGACGGTATCGGCAGAAACCCTAAAACGAGAGACAGCCGATAGAGCCAAATCGAGATACTAAAATTAGATTCAACAAATACATATGATAAATATTCAGGCAAAGATATCAACCGAACCGAAGCAATCCAAGAGGTCGAATGTACTGATGCAGCCTTGGACGACGCCGACGTAACCAATACGATTGCCTGAGCCGACGGGACCTTGGACTTACGCCTTCGCCGGAGATCGGCCGTGCGGCAGCAGCGTCAGTGCCAAGTCTCGTCGGATGAAGAACAAAGTAGAAAAGTAAAAGGTGGCGATGCGCCGAGGTTGCATTGATCGAGAGATATCCTTTACATGAACCCTGGGCTTGCATATTTATACCCATAGGGTGACAAAGATCCTAACAGATTACAAAACAAACTTTCCTAAAGATAAAATAGGAAACTAAAAAGCTCTTCCTAATTAATAGATACAAGCTGTATCCTCCTTGGACTCGGTTTCTTCTAGATAAGATCTTCTCAAACCGAATCTAACAAGAACCCGACTGCTGGAAATATGGATCATCCATCGGCTGTCGCAAACTCTCAGCCGATTCTACTTCGAGCCGATACTAACCCTTAGCCGATAAGGACTTCGGGGCTTACCAAATTTTGGCGTTAACAGCCGCGACCACCTGTGTCGGTGATATGGGCCCGGGGGTATGTTGGAGATACGATATCTGAAAAAGGAAGGCTCGCCAAAGATATGTCCTGGATGGCTCAGGTGAGTCCCGGCCACAAGCGGCCACGTGGCCACCCCGAGAGGGGCCTGGCCCGGGGGGCTGCCCGGAGGCCACCATATTCCCAAGCGGCAGGGTCCGGGATCACCAGGACCCCCCTTCCCTCACCCCGCATCTCTCTGAGAGAGGGGCGAGTCGAACTGCCAACTGAAGGGTTACGCGGAGGCTACGCTAGCCGAAAACAAAAACTTTTACCGCGCAAACCAGGAACACTTGCAAGTAAGGGCCGATAGATCGTTACCGATTGGAGTAGAGTGCAGCGGAATAGCCAATCAGGGCAATCCGATCCGGAACAGTGTAGCCGATTCTCGCAAGCCGACACCGATACCCGGGGACAGCCGATTCGCCAATCACCAATTCCCGATGCCGTAGCCGATCCGAAGCCGATCAACGCGCGCAACGTAGCAGCGCCTCTACCGGTATCCACACGTCTGGGGACAAACGCCGTACACCCGTGTGCTAGCACGCGATGCAAGGCTAGGGTTTGGCTCGAAAGTGGGGAGGGTTTCCGTGGAGATTGATCTCGGCGACTTCTGTTGCACGCGATGCAATTGACGTGCCGCAGCCTCTCTCCACCCTCTCTCCTTTATATAGAGTTGGCCGACGGGACTAGTGGCCGATTAGGACTCTATTTTGAATCGGATCTCATCCGTATCTCATAGAGTTGGCCGCCCACACGTCGTAAGCCCACAGACTCTATCCGATCGGATCCCTATCCGATCGAGCCGTATCCGAGTCCAACTCGAATGCCGCTTCTTATCCCCTTAAGCGTGCGACCACGTAGGTTCGGATATACTCGGTTTCGGCTATAGTCTAACTTAGCCGATCGTTGGCTCGAGTCTAACTCGGCCGCACCAACGCGGCGCCTAGCAAGACATATTGACACCATAGTATACAAGAATAATATCGGCTCGAACCCGTAATGTGTACACAAATCCCTTTGCCTCACGATACCGGTTAAGCTATAGGCAAGATGTGTGCCATCCCTTCAATAGCTTAACCATTCACTCGAACCGTATTGGATTATCCGTCTTGATTGACTCCTCAATCAACTTAGCATGGCCATGCATTTCCATAATCCATTACCTCGAGGGGCCCAGAGATATCTCTCCAAAGGAGGGGCAAATTCCATCTTGATCGCTCACATCCCACTCCATGTTTCATAGCAAACCCGAAAACTACCTTTATAACTACCCAGTTATTTAAATAGCGTTTGGTAGTCCCAAAGTAGGCTACTACACATGTTGGAATCCATGGTAATCTCAGGTCTAAGGACTTTGTACCAACACTACCTGAGACCAACTAATGGCACATTAATTCCTGTAGTGTCTCATGGTGGGTCTATCCAAAAATGTGTTCTCCAACACATTTGTCCATGTTTATTGATTTGGTATCTCCATACCCATGATCTATGAGACATGATCATCAATCAATAAACATGCCGATCTTAGAATCATATTTGTTCCAACAATATGACATATGATCAGGGATCGTTTAGAAATAGATTCATACATATCGAGTGTCATAAATAAGTCACGTACTTATTGATCAATACAAGATGTCTATTTCATGGAACTGAATAACACTTTATTCATTTATACATAAACATTGACGTGATATCCAACATCTCCATGTTGCCTCTAGGGCATATCACTAACACCAACCACCTCATTTAATGCCTAAAGAGAGAGAGGCTAAGCGTCTGCCCCGCCACATTTAATGCGATGTGAGGCATGCCTGTCAGCCGCTCTCATCATCACCCTTTTTTTCCCATCACGAGGCAAAGAGGGCATAAAGTCTTTGACTGCGACCGTGGTATGGCAGCACGCCCACTCCGCGCACGCCTCCCTCACGCCCCGTCTAGTCGCGTTAAATGCATTGGGCGGCCGCGTGGGAGAGAGAGTACGAGCGCATGAGGCGTTGTGTCAGCACCTACCCAGGAGATGGGCCACTGACTAGTAGGCCCCACTGGAGTAGGTAGGCCAGCCCATCCTCGCGTCAGCAAAATGGCTGCCACGACGCCTGCTTTTCTCCGCCAACTCCGTGACGCGGCAAAAGCGACAAAGATGGGGGTAGCTTCTCCGACAAGACAAGACAAAAACCGCCCCATCACGTGGAGCAGAGTAGAGAAAATCAGGACTACTGTGGTGTCCCCTTGCACTATAAAAGGAGGCCCAAGTCCGTCGTAAAAAAGGGTTCGCACGCTCAGATCCTAGCTCGAGACAACGATTCCATCTCCCAATTGCTCCCCACAACCCCAGAAACAAGTCCAAGGTTCTGCCATTGTTGGAGACCTTGGGCTTCAAGCGTCCCACCTCAATCACCAGCTTCAGCATCCCAAAGGAAGAACTCCCTCACCCGTCTTTGTAATTTATTCCCCATATTACACATGGAACAGGAGTAGGGTATTACGCCTAATAGGCGGCCCGAACCTGTATAAACCCCTGGTGTCCGTTGCGGTTGCAATCTTTCTTCGGTTTACCGGTTCCTCCTCATCCTTAGAGTGAGTTTAGGCCCAGATTCACCGCTCCCCTGTGCCGAACCAAAAAGGGGGTCCCACGGATTCCCGCGTGTCGATCTCCAACATCGACAGCTGGCGTGCCAGGTAGGGGGAGCGCACTGCATTTGGGTTTAAACTCCCGTGTTCCTTCCATCTCCCGCCGAAAACTCCCTCTCCCCGTCTTCACCATGGTTCACGGCCACGTCCCGCGGTCCGCATCAAGCTCGCTTGCTACCCGCGAGTGCGACTTGGCCAACAAGGCGGCCGAGGAGGTTGACACGGGCGGGCACAGCCCCAACTTTCGCCACCTCCGCTCAGGGGAGGAAGGACCTTCGTCCCCCTCACCGCCCCTAATGGCAGCGGTGGCAGCCGGAGCCGTGCCACCTCCTCTGCCTCCCGCCGAAACAAGGCGTGGGGCGGAGGGGCTGCATCCGCAGTGGCTGCCAACGCCCGCAGATCCGACCACGCCCAAGTGGGCGTACGGCGAGCCACGCCGGGGACGTCCATCGTCGCCCGGAGTTTGGCACGCCCGAGGGCGCCCATCGGCAGCGGCAAGCTCTTCGCGCCACTCCCGGTCACTCCGGCAAGGGATCCAACGTCAAGCGTTGGTTCGACGACGTGGTGAAGCTGGTAGGCACGACCCAGCGTCAGCTGGCCACTGACCTCGCTTCCTCCAGCCACCAACCACGCGGTTCACACACTGCGGTCAGCTCGTCCTCTCGACGACGGGCTCGAAGGGCAGCAACTACCGTAAGGGCGAAAGAGAGCCTCTCGGCTGCAGCCCAACGAGAGGCGCCTCGAGATCTGCTATACGCAGAGCGGGACGCCCGCCTTCGCATCGAGCAGTGCCGCGACGAGCGTCGTATGGGGTGGGCTCAGGATTGTGCCTCCTCATCAGGAGGCGCAAGCGCTCGGTGAGCGGCTGCAGTGGCCCTACCGCAGGAGGAGCCCCTCAGGGGACGGCGAGCGGCCATGGTGGCCCCGCTGCGAGTAGGAGGTTCCACGGCGCCCAAAGGGGCCCCACAGTCCTCGTCGCCCCCTCCGGCCGGCAACTGCTGCCGGGCCTTCATCGCCAGCCTCCGCAATGTGCGCTGGCCTAACAAGTTTAGGCCGGCCCTTACGGAGAAATACGACGGCTCGGTGAATCCCACCGAGTTCCTCCAGATTTACACCACGGCCATCGAGGCTGCTGGAGGTGACGAGTTCGTCATGGCCAACTTCTTCCCCATGGCGCTCAAGGGTCAGGCCCGCTCCTGGCTAATGAATTTGCCGGCTCAGTCGGTCACCTCGTGGGACGACTTGTGCCGGCAGTTCACCTCTAACTTTCAGGGCACGTACCCGCGCCCGGGGGTGAAGGCAGACCTCCACATGGTCCAGCGAGGAGAGGGCGAGTCCCTGCGCAAATACATCTAGCGTTTTTGCCAGGTACGCAACACCATACCGTCCATCGCTGACCATGCCGTGATCTTCGCCTTCCGGAGTGGTGTATGCCATGACATTATGTTGGAGAAGATTGAGTCCAAGGCCCCCCGGACCACCACGGAGCTCTTCGAGCTTGCCGACCGGTGGCCGGCAAGGAAGAGGCTCGGGTTTGGAATCCTAGGAATCCCGCCCCAGCCTCTGCGCAGACCCCCTCCACGTCCCGAGAGGAACGGCGTGAGCGGCGACGAAAGCGCAAGCCATCGCGCGGGTGGCGAGGAGGGCCACGTCCCGCCGCCGACGGTGCCGAGAAGCCCCGCGGAAGGGCAAGCCCGCGGCAACCGCAAGCGCTCCTGGACCCTCGCCCCCGTGGCCGGTCGAGGACAAGTGGTGCATGGTGCATCAAACATCCCACCACGACCTCTCTGAGTGCCGCTCGGTCAAGAACTTGGTCGAGCGGGTACAAAAATACGAACAGGAGCGGAGGGAGAAGGAGAAATAAGTCCGCCGCAAGGGCAAGGCCCCGGCGGAGCGTTCGGATGACCGGCGAGAGGAGGCCAAGGGTGCGGCCCCCGTCGGAGATGAAGATGATGATCTGGGCTACCAAGATCCCCAGCACGTCATCGCCACCATCGACGGAGGGGCGGGAGCCCAGGTGTCCCGTCGGAGCCTCAAGTCCATGAGGCGTGAGCTCCTCGCGGCTGTGCCGTCCCACGAGGCAGCCCGGAAGTCGCGCTGGGCGGAGGTGCCAATCACCTTCGACCAGACGGATCACCCGGGGAGCATTGCACGCAGCGGCCACTTGGCCCTCGTGACCTCCCCCACCATTTGCAACGTCAAGGTCGCCCGAGTCTTAATTGATGGAGGCGCGGCCCTCAATATACTATCCCCGAAGGCCTTTGATGCAATCAAGGCTCCAGGGATGGTGCTCGGGCCGTCTTATCCCATCATAGGGGTGACGCCCGGGAAAGTGTGGCCCCTGGGGAAGATCGCACTGCCGGTCACCTTCGGGAGCCCCTCCAATTTCCACACCGAGCGGATCAACTTCGATGTGGCGGAACTCAATCTGCCCTACAACGCCGTGCTCGGGAGGCCGGCGTTGGTGAAGTTCATGGCGGCTACCCATTATGCCTACCGCCAGCTCAAGATGCCGGGCCCCGGAGGCCCCATCACCGTCCACGCCGACGTTAAGACCGCGCTAGATTGCGCGGAGGCGCGCGAGGATGACATTGCGGCGGCCGACCACGTTAAACCCGAAGGCCCTCAAGGGGAGGCCTCGGGTTCCCGGGTCCCAAAACAGCATATCACCTCGGCCGACGAGGTGGTCATCAAGTCAATCCAGTTGGGTGACGACCCGTCCAAGACCGTCAACATTGGCGGCAACTTGGGCCCCAAATAGGAAGACGCGCTCGTCTCCTTCCTACGGGCGAACGTCGAAGTGTTTGCTTGGAAGCCGTGTCGGACATGCCCGGAGTCCCCAGGGAGGTGATTGAGCACCGACTTGCAGTGCAGCCGGATGCACGACCGGTCCGACAAAAGGTGAGGCGACAGGCCCCGGAGCGGCAGGCGTTCATCCGCGAAGAGGTGACACGGCTCCAGGAGGCCGGCTTCATCCGGGAGGTGCTGCATCCGGAGTGGTTGGCTAACCCGGTGGTTGTCCCGAAGGCCAACCACAAGCTGCGCATGTGCATCGACTACACCGACCTCAACAAGGCATGTCCTAAAGACCCTTATCCTTTACGTCGAATAGACCAGATAGTCGACTCCACTGTGGGGTGTGACCTTTTATGTTTCCTAGATGCATACTCTGGTTATCATCAGTTCCGTATGGCTATAGAGGATGAGGAGAAAACTTCATTTATCACCCCTGTGGGTACCTTTTGCTACATGTCTATGTCTTTTGGTTTAAAGAATGTCATGTCCACTTTCCAACATGGTGTCCGCATCACGTTGGGAGACCAAATAGGGCGTAATGTTGAGGCGTATGTCGATGATCTCGTAGTCAAGTCCCGGGACCAAAGAACCTTGCTCCTAGACTTGGCCAAGACATTTGATAACCTCCGGTCCTCTCGCATGAAGCTGAATCCAGAAAAATGCATGTTCGGGGTACCGACGGGCAAACTGTTAGGGTTTTTGGCCTCTGCCCGAGGCATTGAGGCCAACCCCGCAAAAATAAAAGCGATAGAGGAGATGCGCCCCCTAGGAAGCTCAAGGACGTGCAAAAATTACTGGTTGTGCAGCTGCACTGAGTCGTTTTATATCAAAGCTAGGAGAGCGGGCGCTCCCTCTATTTAAGCTGCTAAAACGAACCGGCCCCTTCACTTGGACGGACGAAGCAGAGGAAGCCTTGGGCGAGCTCAAGCGTTATCTCTCCTCACCGTCCATATTGGTAGCACCTCGAGAATGAGAACACCTCCTTTTATATTTGGCGGCAACTCCCCAAGTGATTAGTGTGGCTTTGGTTGTGGAGCGCGACGACAAGCTAAACTCTCAGTCGCCCCCAGCCCCACCAAACCCGGAGGCAGGAAACCTCGGAACGGTGTCGGCTAAGGAAACACCCGAAGCTGGAGGTGGCCTTTGGCCCCCCGAGCTTCAGGGAGCCACCCGGCCCCCTAGTCCGGGGGCTCCCGAGGCCCCTTTCATCCAGAGTGGCCCTGAGGGCCCCGGGGGAGGCGATGGCCCGGCAGCCCTGGACACTGAGGTAACCCGCCCCGGCGCACCCGAACCTGTCGCCCCTAGCAAAGTAGCTAAGACCCACACCAAGGTGCAGTGGCCGATGTACTTTGTCAGCGAGGTGCTACGGGACGCAAAGACACATTACCCACAAGCCCAGAAAATGCTCTATGCTATGCTCGTGGCTTCCAGGAAGTTGCGCCACTATTTCCAGGCACATCGGGTAACGGTGGTCACGTCCTACCCTCTCGGGCAAATCCTGCATAACCGGGAGGGCACGAGACGGGTAGTCAAGTGGGCTATCGAATTGTCGGAATTTGATATGCATTTCAAAGCCCGTCACGCAATCAAGAGCCAGGCCTTGGCCGATTTCATGGCGGAATGGAGACCAGCGGCCGATGACGATCCACCCCCGGGCGAACCCGAGAGTGTGGAGGGTCACGGCCAAGGGACCGCGCATTGGGTGATCAACTTCGCCGGTTCACTCACCTTGCACGGGGCCGGGGCAGGCGTGGCACTAACCTCCCCGATGGGTGATGTGCTCTGGCACATCGTCCGCCTTGACTTCCGGGCAACCAACAACATGGCCGAATACGAAGGGCTTCTAGCGGGGTTGCGAGCGGCAGCAGGCATGGGCATCCGCCGTCTGCTAGTTCTCGAGGACTTCCAACTGGTCGTGAACCAGGTTTCCAAGGAGTACCAATGCACCGACCCCCAGATGGAAGCTTATGTCAAGGAAGTGCGGCGTATGGATCGCCATTTCGACGGCCTCGAGCTACGCCATGTTCCCAGAAGAGACATTACCCTGGCGGAAGAGCTGTCCAGGATCGCGTCCGCGTGAGCCCCAGCCCTGCCAGGCCCATTTGAAGAAAGACTCATAGAGCCGTCGGCGTGTCCCGAACCGCCCGAGAGCAGAATCGGCTGGTCCCGACGCCGGGACTGGCAGCTGACATGCACTGTCCCGCTGGACCGACGTTACGCGCCAGGTGGCTTGGATTTCGGAAATCCGAGCGTATCTGAAAGACGCGTCATTGCCCGAGCAACGCGAGGAAAGCGAACGCATTGCCCGCACCTCCAAAAGGTACGTGTTGGTGGAAGGGACACTCCGACGCGGTGCCAACGGAGTGCTCATGAAATGCATCGCTTGGGAACAGGGTCTTGAGCTCCTAGCCGAGATCCATGAAGGAGAATGTGGGGCGCACTCGACCTCCCGAACCTTGGTGGGAAAGGCATTCCGCCAAGGATTTTACTGGCCCACCGCGCTGGAGGACGCGACAGACCTCGTGCGGCGGTGCCGAGCATGCCAATTCCATGCCAAGCAGACGCACCTGCCGGCTCAGGCCCTCCAGACCATTCCGCTCATATGGCCGTTCGCGGTCTGGGGGCTGGACATCCTGGGCCCATTTAAGCAGGCGCGGGGCGGCTGCAAATTTCTATATGTCGCCATCGACAAATTTACCAAGTGGCCTGAGGCCTATCCAGTCAGCGTCATCGACAAGCATTCGGCTGCGCGGTTCATGAGAGGCATCACGGCAAGGTTCGGGGTCCCCAATAGGCTCATCACCGACAACGGCACCAAATTCACGAGTGAGCTGATTGGCGAGTATTGCGACGATATGGGCATCAAGCTCTGTTTCGCCTCGCTCGCCCACCCCCAAAGCAACGGTTAGGCCGAGCGTGCAAACGCGGAAATATTGAAAGGCCTCAAGACGAAGACCTACAATGTGCTCAAGAAGCATGGGGACTCATGGACTGACGAGCTGCCTGCGGTCCTTTGGGCCAATCGGACAACACCGAGCCGCGCCACCGGGGAAACACCTTTCTTCTTTGTGTATGGAGCCGAGGCGGTCTTGCCTTTCGAGCTCACCCTGGGATCGCCCCGAGCCACGTTATACACCGAAGCAGATCAAGAGAAGCTGCATCGCGACGACCTGGACTACCTGGAAGAAAGATGGTGCCGGGCAGTGCTTCGCGCGGCCCGCTACAAGCAGAGCCTCCGCCGCTACCATCCACACAAAGTCAGCCCCCGAGCGCTGCAGATCAATGACCTCGTCCTGCGTCACGTACAAACGCGTGCGGGGCTGAGCAAATTATCCCCGATGTGGGAGGGGCCATACAAATTTATCGGCACCCCGCGTCCGGGAGCAGTTCGCCTAGCCACAGAGGACGGCACTCCGCTGCCGAACCCGTGGAACATTTCCCACCTGCGCAGGTTCTACCCATAGGCCGCATGGTGTGCTGAAACATACATGGAAGTTCATTCACTGCTGCCAGTGGCATGAACAATGAGTTCGCTGTTACATTCCCTATGATTTTCTTGCAAAATACATGCTTGTAGTGTGTTTTCCCCCATGTGATGGAACATGAACTGCGGATGCTGGTTTCCAGTGGTCTTCTTGCCTTGCCCGCCTTAGCCTGAGAGCCCTAAGGGCGTCGAAGGTAGAGCGATGCTGCATACTATCACGCCTGGGGGTAGTCAACGCCTGGGGGCTCGGGTGCGTACTAACACGCCTGTCCCAAACCCCCCGTTGCCGCTGCCCTCGCTAGCCTTTTTATGCCTTCGATCCTATCCGAAACCTCAAGGAAGGCACCAGCCGTCGGCCGATGCACGCCGCCCGAACCCGGACCAGCCCCCAGCTACATGGGACGAATCATGGTGGGAGGCCATGCTACCGCATTCTTGCAATGGCTAGGCTAACTAAAAGTTGAACTACCGTTGCAGGGAAGCAAACAGGCAGGGGCTCGGGTCAACTAACCGCCACTGCGTGTGCGCTAAGTTGGCCGGGGGCTCCCAATATATATACATATACGCATATAAATCATCAGAAGCAGCCACGATGGACTGTTACAATACAAGTCCAACATGATAAAGGCAAGTGCATTAATATTATAAACATATTGCAATGTCTTTGTTCACAAATACAGATAAAAGCAAAAAGGGGCGGGGGAGTCCTAGGCGGCCAGCGGGTCGCTGGGGGCGTTCTCCGGGTGGTCTTCGTCCGACGAGTCTTCGCGGAGGGTGAGCTGGAAGGCCGCCAGAGTGCCGTCAAAGCCCACCATAATGGAGTCGACGGCATCTTGGACGCGAAGACGAGCGGCCTCCTCGGTGCCCTCGGGGAAGTCCTCGGTGGGGATGTAGGGGTCGAAGCTGGGGTCGCGGGCTTGGTAGCTCGCCAGGATGAGCGTCCCGACCTGGCGGGACAAGTCGTACGATGACTCCTTCGCCACCTCGTCGACCTCCTCCGGCACCCTCTTTATCCCCTCAGCCAGCTCATCTATGTGCGTGGCTAACCCCCTAAGGTAGGGACGTCGGTGAGGGGACGGATGACCCCCACCTCGCGGGCCGTCTCCCGAAGGCGCTCGACGGACGAGGCCACGACCCGGAGCCCCAAGCTCAAGGTGTGCTCCAGCTCCGCGATCCGGCGGCGCGCTCCTCCACTCGCGCCGCGTCACCGGAGCGAGGCCGGCGGCGGGGCTTCCGCACTGCGCCTCCGCGTCGACAACCGCTCGCTCCCCGGCGGCCAAGTCTCGCTCCCATCAAGCTCCAGCTCGTCTTGCCGGCGGCCCGAGGCGGCGGCGAGCACTGCCGCACTCCTGCACGGCCTTCAGCATCGGAGGCCTCCTTCTGGGCCTCCAGCACCACCACCTCGCGCCCCTCCACGACGGCCTCGCGCTCCGCGATGGCCTTCTCCTAGGCCACCACGTTCGCCTCCCGCCCGGCGGAGTCCTCGTTGGCCCGAGCAAGAGGCCTCCGGTCTGGACCGCCCGCCACACCGCCTCTAGGGCCTTCTCTCGCTCCGCCAGGCCGGCCTCGCGGGCCTGGAGCTTGACGTCGGTACTGGCGGCGGCGGCCTCAGCATCACACAGGGTGCGCTCGCGCTGGTCGAGCTCCTGGGCACGCTCCTTGAGGTCGCGGATGAACCTTCCGACGGTGGTACGGACCCTTTCCTCCGCGGCGGCAACGACCTGCTCGCGGAATTCGGCGGCGTGCCGCTCAATGACGGTGTCCTCGAACACCTGGTTGAGTTCCCCCTAGCGCCGCTCGATCTCCGCCAGCTCCTGCCTGAGGACGAGGCCCTCCACCCTCGCCATGGCCGCCAGCTCTCGACGGCCTTCGTCAACATCGGCCTCCCGTCGCGCCACCGCAACCTCCCTGGCAGCCAAGGCCTGTACCTGGGCCCAAAGCCCCTCCAAGGAGACCGCGTTGGCCTCCTCCAGTGCCCTGGACACAATCTCCCTCGCCCGCTCTTGCAACCCGACGAGGGGCTCGGTGTCCAGGCGGCCACGACCCGGACCAAGCGCCCGGATTCGGAGTCTGAGCTCGGGCGGGCCGGCCACTGCGCGGAGCGGAAGCCGATGGCGCCCATGGCCGAGCCACCCGCCGCCGCCGCCCATCGACGCGCCCCGCCCTCCGCTGAAGTAGCTCCCTGCGTCGGGGGCTCACGGTGGGCCGGCGTCGGCAGAACTAATGTTGGCCGGCGGGGCGACGACGCCGTACGTGTTAGTGATATGCCCTAGAGGCAACATGGAGATGTTGGATATCACGTCAATGTTTATGTATAAATGAATAAAGTGTTATTCAGTTCCATGAAATAGACATCTTGTATTGATCAATAAGTACGTGACTTATTTATGAGACTCGATATGTATGAATCTATTTCTAAACGATCCTCGATCATATGTCATATTGTTGGAACAAATATGATTCTAAGATCGGCATGTTTATTGATTGATGATCATGTCTCATAGATCATGGGTATGGAGATACCAAATCAATAAACATGGACATATGTGTTAGAGAACACATTATTGGATAGACCCACCATGAGACACTACAGAATTAATGTGCCATTAGTTGGTCTCGTGTAGTGTTGGTACAAAGTCCTTAGACCTGAGATCACCATGGATTCCAACATGTGTAGTAGCCTACTTTGGGACTACCAAACGCTATTCCGTAATCGGATAGTTATAAAGGTAGTTTTCGGGTTTGCTATGAAACATGAAGTGGGATATGAGTGATCAAGATGGAATTTGCCCCTCCTTTGGAGAGATATCTCTGGGCCCCTCGAGGTAATGGATTATGGAAATGCATGGCCATGCTAAGTTGATTGAGGAGTCAATCAACAGACAGATAATCCAATATGGTTCGAGTGAATGGTTAAGCTATTGAAGGGATGGCACACATCTTGCCTATAGCTTAACTGGTATCGTGAGGCAAAGGGATTTGTGTACACATTACAGGTTCAGAGCCGATATTATATTCTTGTATACTATGGTGTCAATATGTGCTGCTAGGCGCCGCTATTGACAGGTCGGCTGAGTTGGACTTGAGCCGACGATCGGCTAAGTTAGACTATAGCCGAAACCGAGTATACCTGAACCTACAGGGTCGCACGCTTAAGGGGATAAGAACGGGCATTCGAGTTGAACTCGGATACGGCTCGATCGGATAGGGATCCGATCGGATAGAGTCCTATAGGCTTACGACGTATGGGCGGCCAACTCTATGAGATACGGATGAGATCCGGTTCAAAAATAGAGTCCTGATCGGCCACTAGTCCTAGTCGGCCAACTCTATATAAAGGAGGGAGGGGTGGAGAGCTGCGAGACGTCAATTGCATCACGTGCAACAGAAGTCGCCGAGATCAATCTCCACGGAAACCCTCCCCACTTTCGAGCCAAACCCTAGCCTTGCATCGCGTGCTAGCACACGGGTGTACGGCGTTCTGTCCCCGGACGTGTGGATACCGGTAGAGGCGCTGCTACGTTGCGCGCTCTTGATCGGCTTCGACGGCCGCACCGGAGCGATCGGCCGTGGTGGAATCGGCCGCGGCCGACGCACGGAGCGAGGCGTGAGAACGCGGCCACGACTCGACCTACTGATTGGCGACCTACTGCCTCCGGAATCGCTACACCGTTTCGGATCGATTGCCCCGGATTGGCTATTCCGCTGCACTCTACTCCAATCGGTAACGATCTATCGGCCCTTACTTGCAAGTGTTCCTGGTTTGCGCGGTAAAAGTTTTTGTTTTTGGCTAGCGTAGCCTCCGCGTAACCCTTCAGTACGACGCGGCGCGGGCGACGACTGTCGCGGTGGCGGCGATGGTTGCCGCGGAGGGGACCCCTGGGGCCGCTCTCCGCCACCCTCTGTTGCCTCCTCTCGCGTCGGCCGCCCCGCCCGCTCCTCGGGCGACCGGCGCCCGCATCCGGGGGCCCTCCCGGATCGCACCAGCTCGGGCCCGAACCCGTAAGGGGCGACTCAAACCTGGAGGCTCAAGTGCCCCTGCCTCGCGCTCCCCGTCGAGCCGAGGCGTAACCGCCCTTGGGTACAACCCCGGGGCGAAAATGCTCGTGCTCGCGGGCCGGAAGCAAAATAGAGGCAATAAACAAAAGCACAAGGCCCACAGGGCGCATACGCATCTACAAGGCGTTACCTGCGGGAGGCGTCGAAGTCCCAGGAAACCCGGAGATGGCCCGCTTCTCTCCTCGCAGGCCGCCCGGGGCTTGCTGCCGCCGCCGCTGCCCCGCCGACGCCGGGAGCACCACGGCCGGCCTCCGTTGACGGCGCGCTTGCCGTGGGCGTGCTCCGGGCCTCCGCTGTCATCGTCGTCGCCGTCGCTGTGGCCGCCTGGCCCCTGACGGAGTGGCCCCTGGGGACGGGCCCGCCGTCCACGAGCCTCCAGATCTGCGGGGAGGAGCGGCGCGCTCCGCGCCGCCGCCGCGTGGCAGAGATGGGGGAGGTGCAGGGTCCTCCTCTGGCCTCTTCCTCTTCCCCTTAGGGTCCGGGGCCCCCGATTCGCTTCTGCCTGGACCCCGGCGGCCAAGCCGCCCGATGGGCACTTGATCGTCGGCGTCGTCGTAGTCGTTGTCCCCACCCCCGGGGTGACGCTTGGCGCCGACGACGAGCCACGCCGTCGCCCACCACCTGCAGCGCGTGCAAGATCTCCGGACGCGCCGAGTCCTGGCACAGTGGCACCAACCTGGGCGGGAGCTGCGTCAGGTCCATCCTCGTGACACCGAGGGTACGGCGGACCAGGATCGTGAGGTCCTTCTCGTCCCAATTGTAGATGGCACCCACGTGGGTCTGCATGTCGTCGTTGAAGCCCGTGTACATGTGGGCGGGACGCGGCCTCTCCTGCAACGGCGCGATGCGCCTCATCTGGAAATCCCGGAAGACGGCGTGGCTGGACAGACCCCCCCTCCGGAGGTAACTGATCCGCTCCAACACCCCGTCCAGCTCCCTCCCGGCTTGTGGACACGCCCCCCAGTTCCTCTGGTTCACCGGGATTCCCGTCGGAAGGGAAAGGCGGGGGTGGTCGCCCAGGCTGGTGTAGAACCAAAAGGCCCTCCAGTTTTCCCACCTGGAGCGAGGGTGGATGTCTATGAAGGGGGTGCCGACGGTCCTGTCGTTCCGCGGCTGGATCGCCACGTACCCGACCGCGCCAGGGAGCCCGCCCGGCACACCCGGAAGAACTACTGAAAAAGATGCAGTGAGGGCATTACCCCCACGAACATCTCGCAGGTGTAGGCGAAGACGGCGAGGTAGAACACGGCGTTGGGGTGAGGTGGTGCAGCCGAAGGTCGTAGAACTCCAGCACGTCGAGGAAGAAGTGAGAAAAGGGCGGCATCAGCCCGACCATGGCGAAGGAGGCGAAGAACACCATCCTCGTGGGGGGCCGCTCCTCTGGAACATCGCCGCCGCTGCGCGTGTCGCGCGGCAAGTATTTGTTGAAGAGGCTTCGGGCCTCCGCGGTGCGAACCAGGGATTTGGGGAGCACGCTCCCCGGCTTCAGAGGCGAATCGCGAGCCATCTCCAAGACGGGCGCTGAAGTGCGAAAAGGGAAGCCGGTGGCGAGAGAAAGGAGGCGAAGAGAGCAAGGGCGCTGGGAAGATGAGAAGCGAATGGCTGTGAGAGGCGATGGCTGTGGAAAGCATAGAAACTGATTCCCCTCCACGCGGATCCGTTTTTATAAGCGACCACTGCCTCCTCGGATTCTACAGCATTAATTTTGCCCCACTACCACACGGCGCGCCTCCTCGGCTCCGCACCCCTTCGTTTTTTCGCATCCCCTTTGGTTCCCATGCCACTGGGGTTTCGCACCGCCTAGGGTTTCGTGCCCACCAGGCGCACTACGCGGGACGGAGAGAGCTAGGTGGTTTTGATGGGCCCCCACGTGCGCGGCCCGAATAAACTCGCCCCCTGTCTAGAGAAAGCTTGGCCTAGCGCGGAATCCGTTGTCGCGTACCGGCCTCCTACTATGGCAAAGCACATCCAGCGCCTGGGCCCACACACTCAAGGAAATGGCGTTAACCGTGCCCGAATCCGACTCGGTCCCGGTCAACACCGGGGGCTACTGTCGGTGATATGGGCCCGGGGGTATGTTGGAGATATGATATCTGAAAAAGGAAGGCTCGCCAAAGATATATCCTGAATGGCTCAGGTGAGTCCCGGCCACAGGCGGCCACGTGGCCACCCCGAGAGGGGCCTGGCCCGGGGGGCTGCCCGGAGGCCACCGTATTCCCAGGCGGTAGGGTCCGGGATCACCCGGACCCCCCATCCCTCACCCCGCACCTCTCTAAGAGAGGGGCGAGTCGAACGGCCAACCACCTCATTTAATGCCTAAAGAGAGAGAGGCTAAGCGCCTGCCCCGCCGCATTTAATGCGATGTGAGGCGCGCCTGTCAGCCGCTCTCATCATCACCCTTTTTTGCCCGTCACGAGGCAAAGAGGGCATAAAGTCTTTGACTGCGACCGTGGTATGGTAGCACGCCCACTCCGCGCACGCCTCCCTCATGCCCCGTCTAGTCGCGTTAAATGCATTGGGCGGCCGCGTGGGAGAGAGAGTACGAGCGCATGAGGCGTTGTGTCAGCACCTACCCAGGAGATGGGCCACTGACTAGTAGGCCCCACTGGAGTAGGTAGGCCGGCCCATCCTCGCGTCAGCAACATGGCTGCCACGACGCCCGCTTTTCTCCGCCAACTCCGTGACGTGGCAACAGGGACAAAGATGGGGGTAGCTTCTCCGACAAGACAAGGCAAAAACCGCCCCATCACGTGGAGCAGAGTAGAGAAAATCAGGACTACTGTGGTGTCCCCTTGCACTATAAAAGGAGGCCTAACTCCGTCGTAAAAAAGGGTTTGCACGCTCATATCCTAGCTCGAGACAACGATTCCATCTCCCAATTGCTCCCCACAACCCCAGAAACAAGTCCAAGGTTCTGCCATTGTTGGAGACCTTGGGCTTCAAGCGTCCCACCTCAATCACCAGCTCCAGCATCCCAAAGGAAGAACTCCCTCACCCGTCTCTGTAATTTATTCCCCATATTACACAAGGAACAGGAGTAGGGTATTACGCCTAATAGGCGGCCCGAACCTGTATAAACCCCTGGTGTCCGTTGCGGTTGCGATCTTTCTTCGGTTTACCGGTTCCTCCTCATCCTTACAGTGAGTTTAGGCCCAGATTCACCGCTCCCCTGTGCCGAACCAAAAAGGGGGTCCCACGGATTCCCGCGTGTCGATCTCCGACATCGACAACCTGGGTCATGGCCATAGCCTTCCACACCTCCAGTGAGTCAGGGAGGGCGACGAGCGCTCGCTCGATGGGTACCAAGTTAGTCGCGGACGTCCGGAACACTTGGTGCCCCTCGAACTCCATGGTGAAGTCGGGCTCCAGGTTCCAGGGTGGAACGTGGGTGCGCCGTGCCTGCTCACGTCGGGCGGCTCAGTAAGCGTTGCGATAGCAGCGGACGTTCTGGTGGGCGTCGGACTCGCGAGAGCCTGTGGCCTCATCATCAGAGACCATGTCCGCCATCATGACAAAGTTCGCCGGCCAACGGTTGCCAGGGGTGAACGCCAGTCGGCACAGCCTCTTGGCAGGTGCCACGAGGCGAGGGAGAGTGCGTCGGGCGGGCTTCACGGGGCTCGCCGGCTAGTAGAGGATGGAGAAGCGCCCAGTAGTGGGCACGGTCGGTGGAGATGCCTTTGGCACCGGGGGAGCCGGGCGTGCGACACGACGCCCCTTGGTGCGCTCGATCCGCGTCCACGCGGAATTTGCCCTCGGGATCGTCGCGCGGGCAGTCTGGGGCTTGGGCCGCCAGACCTTCATAGTCGGGTGGACCATCGGAGTCGAGGCTGCAGGGCGCGCAGCTGAGCGCCACGCAACCATCGTCGTGCGCCGCAGCGCGGCCAAGCGCTCCAGCTCGCCAGAGGCCTCCCGGGAGAGGGTGAGGCAGCTGAAGTCATTGGAGCGGAAGACCAGGCTCCCAAAGACGAAAGTCGTCCCCGTGGGGGTGGCAGAATCGGAGAAGAACGAAACAGCCATCAAAACCGCTCCAAATGGTGAAGACGACCCCTATACATGGCGCGCCAACTATCGACGGTGTGTCGAGCAGTCCTCCATGGGGGTGCCCAAGGAGGTGAGAGAGTGGTAGGGACGTCTACCAAGTGGTCTGATGGTCGACTCGAGAAGAAGATGAGCCAATGTTTTTTGGACAGGTTCGACCCTCTCGAAGGATAACAAGCTTACTCATGTATTATGTATTAGCGTGATCAAAGATTAGAGTTTGAGTACAGGTGTGGGAGAGTGTTCTTGGATTCCTCCTTTCTTGCCACGCCATCTGCCCTCTCTTTTATAGTCCAAGAGGAGCAGTTACAGTGGGTTTGGGGCTCAAGAAAGTTAGTCGTAAAGCAAAAAGCAAATACAGACTAAAGCTAAAAAGTAAAAAGGATCAGCCTTGGGATCCGCTCGCCGTATGCATTTTGTGCGCAGTCTTGCTGGGTGAAATCATCCTTTGCCAGCTTGTCCCCCTTTGTCTTGTTTGCGAGCTTTGCTAAGGAAGCCTCCTTTCCGAAGGGGAAAGCCTGCCCCTTTCGGGTTGAAACATGTGCGTAGAGGTTGGGCTAAGGGGCGGAGGTCGGACTGGCCGTCCTCGCCCGAGGTCTGCTCTCAACCCCAGTCCGAGGACTCTCAGTCCGACCTATCTGACCCCTTCCCCTTAGTGTGGGCTACCCCGGGGGGTCGATCCCCCACAAGTAGGGACAAGGTGGTCGTCGGTGCAGGCGACGACCAGAGATGATAACATCGTCGTCCTTTCGATCGGCCACGGCGAGCGCGCGAGTGGGAGGCAACAGGCGGCGATGAAAAAACGAGCGGCGTCGGCGACAACGCTAGCGCGACACGGGCGCTAGAGCGAGAGAGAGGGCGAGCGGCATGGACGCACGCGAGAGAGAGAGAGGGCGAAGAGGCGCGTCTCCCTCGACATGTGCAGCGCACATGACCGAGAGCGTGGGCCAAAGGAAAGATGGGCCGAGCGTAGGATAGGACCAAAAAAGAAGGGAGGAAAACTAGACTTTTACATAGAACTGATTTTCGGAGGATTAGGGTTTGGATTTGAATTCCAATTCAATATTTTCTCTGGGATTTGAGTTGAGCTCAGAACGAGGAACCGCGACCTTGGCACATACAATGGAAGCACAACAAAAGAACAAGTTTTCACGATTAAAGATTTTAGAATTAGGTTTTTTTCACTAACACCACGATGAAACAAGTGTTACATCAGTTTAGAGGAATTTCAGTCCATAAGAATAGGAAGACATAAATACGTCAATTCATAGGAATTTTTTCAAGAAATTTAAGTGGATGAAAAATTTCCTATGTTTTTTCTCTACAACTTTGTAAGAAAGATGGTTTTCCTATCCTTTATTCTATAAACCAAATGACGCTTGTAGGATTAATCCTTAAAAAACCAAATCCTTCACTTTTACTCCAGCGAACAAATTTCCTTTAGATTGGTTCAAAACATAGTGATTTTGACATGGTTTAACCTCTTGAAAAAAATCCTTGTATTTACCTATCTCTTTTGATTCTCTCGTTTTTCCTACGCTCATTTCTCCTACGTTTTTTCAAACCATAAGATTTGGTGCGTTAAGACACTCCGACCTTGCATTTTTCTGTTCCTATGTTCTGTGGATCCTCCGTGCCAAAGGAGTCCTGAAGATTTTTTTTTCTCCATCAGGCATGCCTACAATCTCATGAAAAGTACCCAACGATGATTAACTACGAGCATCATCGGAATAAAATCTGCTAGAAAAATTTAAGCAAAAACCTTATATATGCCGCCTTTGGCTAGCTCTACACTAATTGAGCGTGTATATGGACTGGAACAAAAACAACCAGTGTAAGCTCCTCATCATTGCCCTCATTTCTAGAATAATATGTGTTTGTTGTCACAAAGAGATCATCCATCTCCAAGAACAAGCACATCCTTTTCGCTACCGAACGAAGATGTTGTGTTAGTCTTTTCCGTTGGTAACGGACAAGGACAAGGGTGCACTACAGTGTACAAATGTCTTTGATGTGGATTGAGCGAATGGCCTGCCACGAGCTCAACAGGTTCAGATAGCAGCAAGCCAGCGAAGTCGATCACGTGCTCGTTAATTACGCAAAACAAAAAAGGAAGAGCCAATCGCCAAATCGCCATTGATACGCACGAAATGAGATAAACGGCGAAAATTAGGCTTAGATGGCTGTACTGCTGCGGCGCAACTGTTCTGACAGCCCACGGTTCTATTTGGTCCGGAAGGCAGCAGCAGCAAGGGAAGACCACTACTATTTGGGCTAAAATCCTCGCTTCGTGCCTGCATCGACTGCCTCCAGCCGGTCCAGGAAAACGCGTTAGATGGGCCTCGGAGGCGGAGACGGAGACGGCGGTGATCAGTGCAGCATGTGCGCCTCGTCGGGGGTGAGCGGCTCCAGCTCGCAGGCGCCGATGCCCTCGCCGGGCAGGTCGGGGAAGCCCTTGCGCGCGCACGCCTCCTCGCAGCTCCGCACGCACGCCGTCTCCCTGCACTTGCCCGCGCACTGCGCCTCCATGCTCGGGATCCGCGTCCGCATGCACAGCTTCACGCACTCGCAGATGCAGTTCTGCCCCGCCTCCGCCGCAGGGAGCACCAGCGCCGCCATGGCGACCACCATCACCACCGCCGTGCACGCCAGCGCCATCGGTGCAGACGGCCGTCTCGCCATCTCTAGCTTACTGGTTTCGCGCGGTTAATTTGGCCCAATGCTATGCCAAGATGCGACGTAACGCATAAATATGCGTGGCGTTTGTTTCGTTCGCTAGCTAGCTAGCTGTGTTTAGTTAGCGAACGGTTTAGTTTCTCTGGAGCTACTTAACTTACGGTAGCGTGTGTGGCCTGGATGGCAGGTGGTCGTGCGCGTAAGCTACAGATCTTAAATAATTCGTGGGTAGGCCTTAAAAGGAGGCAACGATTGGTTAATCATGAAATGCCTAATAATAGCGTTCAGCGAACTGATTAATCTTATTCCAGCTGAGAGAATTAGGAATATATGATTGTGTATAATTAGGTCGTGACAAAGAAATGTATGGAGTGATAATTTATCACCATGTGCCTTAAGTCGTGACAAACGTACGGATGTTGTAATTCGATTGCGCCCCTTTTTGTGTTGGAATGTCATCGATCTAATCAATGCATATTGAATTGCATTACAAGAGAGTAGGTGCAGCAATGTGCTAGGCTGCTAGCCACGTCTACTTGAACAGACAAAAGGATATTACAAAGTCAAATAAGTTAGTTCATTAAACAAGTGGCAAAACTAAGGAAGTGGAGAAAAAATGGAGATCGACCCAGCAACCGTCCATATAAAAATAAAAAAAATCTTAGAAAAGATAAGTAGAATTCAAGCTTCACCCGTTATTTTATATATGGAGAATTCAAGCTTAAAAAAAGAGAACTCAGTTAGATCGAACATCTCCAAGCTTCACCCGTTATTTTATATATGGAGAATTCAAGCTTAAAAAAAGAGACCTCAGTTAGATCGAGCATCTCTAACCCTGTCTCTAAATAAATTTCTACTTAGAATTTTGTTTGAAAAACTGGCTGCAATAGAGATTTCATATAGATCTAAAAAATTATAGGTTCTCTAGCTCAAAACTAATAATAGATTTCTGGTTCTCTAAAAATAGCTCCCGTCACCACGAGGCGTACGTGAAAAACAAATTTGCATCGCCCGCCGCCTATCGTCATCATGCATCTCGCTAAAAAACTTGCCGCCGCATCTTGGCGCATGTTGCCGCCTACATCAGTCGGCTGCTCGGTTTAGTCACCTGTGTATGTAAAAAATCGGTGTTGCTGCTACTCGGGTATATTGAAATCTCCAAGCCTATTCTTTTTTCAGCTCCTATTTATTTTTCAATGCTATGGATGCGAGATACCGATGCAAACACCAATTTTATGATCGAAAAGGAAAAATAATTTGAAATCACTGTCTCTCACCGTATATTTAGATTATTTTTAAAATCGAACAAATTTTAGATTAACAATAATATTTATTTTTATATAAGTAATATTTTTCAGATCGCAATGACTAAAAACTCAAGAACATTTTTCGGATCGGCACTAGGTTTTATACCGCACCGCCTACGAACTGCGTCGCCCGCACCAACATACGCATCTGCCGCGCGCCTAGAAAAATACCCTAGAGGTTGATGGGTCCTGGTTAGTTAAAAAACAGAGAATAAATCTGTCATATCGATTTTTTATTTTATTCTCTAAATTTTTAATAATTCTCTAAATGATTTTTTTTAAAATTGTTTTTTTTATAATCTGTTGGACATGCTCTGCATCTCACGCCCGAAAAACCAATCGAAAACAACGAGTTTAGTTTTTTCCGGTTTGATTTTGGTTTTTTAAGATACGGTCTTCGGTTTGGTTTTTATGTTCGCTCCTAATTTTATATTGGCTGGTAGGTCGGCCTCTGTGTCTGACGTAATTAGCAAGTGTTTGGTCCATAGTCTTAATTTGTAATGTCAAATCTTATATATGCTACAGCTTTTTAGACTATCATTTGATTATTATCATACTTGTGACTTACCGTACTTTTCATCCATATAATCTCAAATGCCAACGACTACTTTCTTACCTAAGCTTGACTAAGCCGTGGCTATGTGCTCAATTTGCCTAAAATGCGGTTTGCTAAAGGTAGTCGCCGATCGAACAAATCCAAGCGTTCCTAGTTTGCTAATAAAAACGATAGTATTTTTATTCGTTGGGTGAACTGCAAACTACCAGCAACCATGTATGGGCCGGGGGCTACACAGTATAGTAGAAACGAATGATTGTCAGCACCAGATCTCTCCTTACTCGTTAATGAGAGCCTCATGCAGTCATGCATCTGAAATCCTGAATGATTAACATATGGTGCGTACGTACGGTTCCACTGTGGCAGAGGCCCCGGGGGCTCCGCAAATAAATTCGCACGCAATTACGAAGAGAAAACGACGCAACGTTCGCCTCCATGGATCCATCAGGTCGCCACAGCACGTGCCACGAGGACTCCCACCCAAGTCCCATCCCGAGCCACCGGTCACCGACCGATCCAGCCAACCAGCCGCAGGCTAAAATTAGCCTTTCCGCACCGCGCGGCCGGTGGATCCGACGACGTACGAGATAGGCCGGCGCGCCCCCACCAGTCCACCACCCCCCGGGCGATCAGCCGATCTCGGTGAGGGAGCGATGCGCTGCAACCGACCGACCGCCGCACTGGCTGTCTACTACGGGCTACGGCTCCTCACATGAGCTCTGAGACGGACGCACATGGGGGGTGGCAGAGGGGTCGTAGCTAGTGCCGCGCTCCCACGACGACTGTTGCCTGGGTGGGTCGCAGCAACCGTGCGTCCGCGCGCGCGCGTCTCCCGATTATTGTGTACTCATCTTTGGCCGGCTACGTACGTGCAACGTGCGCCCATCGCACGACGAGGAGGAGGCATGGGGTGGGCGAGGGGAGGGAGGGGAGCGGAGCGGAGCTCGTCTTCCGTTTGTCCTCGTGCTTGGTGGTACAACGGGAATTAATCTGGACGGACGAACCCTACAGCGTTACGCCCGCGGTTGGCCCACTCGCTTAAATGGCCGTGGTCAAGAGAGGATCCGGCTGATCCTGCACCGTACGAGCGTAGTTACGTACTAACGTTGTACTACCTCTCCCACTACATTGGCGTCCAGACTCCAGCGTCAAACAGCAACGTTTCATCTCAGCTGTCTAGGATCAGATTCCACTCCTGCCACGGAGTTCCGTGTACATGCCCGCATGTTGGTCACAATAATGCCATTAGTACTGTTATTTAGTTGTTGATGATGATAGATAGTGGATTTGGTATCGGAACGGGAGAATCATGGATTCTTGCCACGCTTTGCCGAGGCAGCAGTAGGGAAGGAGTAGATAACGTTTTCCCACGTATTTGCGCAGGTCAAAACAGGGACCTGCCTCCCTCAACACGTAAAGCGGGCCCCGGTCTGGAAATCCATTAACTATGCGATTGCGCGCCCAGCCCATTCAGTCCATTTCCTCTCTCTCTCTCTCTCTTCTCCTCGCGTTCCAACCTCTCTCTCTTCCCTTCCTTCGTCCGTACATCTCTCTCCTCTCTTCTCTCTCCTCCACGCCCGTCCACCTCCCCGGCGAGGCGAAGCGAAGGGAAGAAGCCGATGGCCGCGAGCTCCGGCGACGACGCGCCGCGGCCCAATCCGCTCCCGTCCGCGCTCGTGTCCAACCTGCAGTCCGTCCTCGCGGCGCGCCGACCGCCGCCGGCCGCGGAGGACGCCGGCGCCGCGGCCCCGGCACCGGAGGCGGCGGAGTCTTCCGGCGCTGCTCCCGTGGCTGATGAAGGTCCCACGAAGCCGGCCGTACTCCTGACCTGCGCCGGCGGGATCCGGGCGCCGGGTCTCGCGGCTCTCGTCGACGCCCTCGTCGCCGGCGGCCGCTGCGACGTCCACGTATGCGCGCCCGAATCGTATGACCCCCAAATCAACACGCCCCAATCCTTGATTCCTCGTTCCGTTATTCTCTTTGACCTCGGAAAATACCTTGTTTTGTCTGGATTTGTTGCGAATTCTACCAACCAACTAATCCGTTGGTCCCAGCGGTAATAGTTTGTATTGTTTTCTTGATGTGAAGGGACAAGCCTGCTTGCGGCCATTCCATTACCATCCGCGAGACCGTTGCAGCAACATCGGTGGATTTCAAAGGGGCGAAAGCTTTCGAGATATCAGGTGAGTGCTTTCCATCCTTTACATGATCCATTTGGGTCGCGCTGTTCAGGGATACACTGAGAGTTTGTGTTTTACCTCATTGGGATTATTGTTATTGTAGGGACACCGGTGGATTGCGTCTCTTTGGCACTATCTGGGAGGCTGTTCGCTTGGTCGGCGCCTGCTTTGGTTAGTATTGTGTTTGTTATCTGTGTGTAAGAACTTGATTGCCTAACCTTGTGAACTTGTGATCATTGAGGATGTTTTCGTTTCGTTTACAGGTGATCAGTGGGATCAATGCAGGGGCAAACTGTGGATATGAGATGTATGATTCTTTCAGAAATGGCCCATTCATTGTCTAATTTATATCCTGTTCTTTAATTACTGCAAAATTGTGTAGGTTTCATTCTTCTGCCATTGCTGCTGCAAGGGAGGGCTTACTGTATGATGTTCCTTCAATCGCAATATCATTGAATTGGTGGGTGTGCCTTAGTGGTGTGATATTAGTATTTCAATTATGTTTCATAATTAGAACGATTGTTTTATGCAATCACATGGGATAACGATTTGTGCTGGATGTGTGCAAGTAGGAAGAAGGATGAAAGCAAAGACAGTGATTTCAAAGATGCTGCTGAGGTTTGTCTACCATTGATACACGCTGCCTTGGAAGGCATTGAGAAAGGAACCTTCCTCAAAGGCTGCTTACTGAACGTTGGGGTTCCAAGATCACCAACTACAAATAAGGTTATTCTGCTAACGGAATTCTGAATCTTAAACTCCAGTTTAGGGCCAAAATTAGCACCATAGGCCAAAATTCCCATAGCTATAGAAGTAAACCAACTCCTTGTACGCTCCAACACTTGCTTATAAACGTACAGTAGTCCATGACCATATGCTATTGCTATAATACTATGGACTAGAGCAATACATGTCTCCTTGAGAGGCTAGCCTGAGGTCAAAGAAACAAGATTCTACATTATTCAAAGCAGAACATAAGCTGTTATCTTTGTTATTGGAGTTGGGGTTTTGGAAGTGCTCAGAGATCTCATGGCACATGCTGCCTGCACCTCATGATGATTGAATTGCTAAGAATTAGTACAATGAAGCTTTCATATCTTCCAAATATGCTGTAAATGTCATGCATATTTCCTTAGCTTCAAAATGGTCATGGGTTCTTTGCTATTTTTCTGCATCATGAGTCCATGATTTCTGATCTGTACAGAATGCTTACTGTTTTAGTCATCCTGGTACTGTTTACCTTACTGGCTTGCCCGCAAATGCAAAAATACGCATTAGCCTTATTTATCAAGTAATACACTGGTTGATGGGAAAGGTATATAGTATATACAGATTGTATTTCCATGCAAATATCTGTACGGGAGATCAACATTATTAATTGAATGAGCAACAGTTAAATATTTGGAAGTTAGATCATGAAACTGGCGAAGCCATTCCACTTTGATTTATCTTGTGTTAGTTTGCATTCTTTGTGATGACTGATGGAAAAAAATCTAGTGCTCATTTTTTTAATGCATCTCTCTCCTGATATCAGGGTTTCAAGCTGACCAAGCAAAGCATATATCGTCCTGCCCAAAGTTGGGAAGGTGTGTCCACAAGCAGACCTACACCTGCTACTCACTTCATGGGCATGCACCAAAGCCTTGGTATTCAGCTCGCACAACTTGGGAAGGATGCATCTGCAGCAGTATGAAGCCATGCTTTTGTTTCGGAGAAATTTGACGTGTCCTTGTTAGCACATTCTCAAATTTGTTTTGGCTTTCATCTACAGGGGGCTGCACGCAGAATTAATGCTCAGCGGAAGATTGTTGAGGTTGAGTCTGTTGCATCTACAGGGAAACCAGAGGTTCGAGAAGTAGTGAAGAAGCTTTTCCGTGCTGAGGTAAATATATCTTCCAGAGTGTTATAGCCAAAAACAGTTATTTCACTTGTTCGACCATGTGTAGAACATATGAACTTTCAGACAGTACCAAATTAGGCCCATATGCTCATATGGAGATTGTGAATAGCCTACAGATGTTTCTAGCATTGATTTTTTTTAGATATGAATGTTTACGGAGCGCCATTTTCTTCTCTGATTATGTTGAATGCAGTTCACTGAAAAGCAGCATGAATGCTTAGACGAGGATATTGATTGGAGAGCTTTGGATAATGGATTTGTGAGCCCTCCTTCCCTTGCTGTGTGTGTGCACATGCATGTATCTGTAAAGTGGCTAACTGTATACCTCTCTTTACAACCTACAGATATCTGTCACTCCTCTGAATATACACGGAAATGTGGAGCCTGAAGCTGGAGCACCTGCTTCAGATTGGCTCTCGGTAGCTATGGGTCTAGGCAGAGCAAAGGAAGATTCTGTAGTTACAGCAGAAGAACAAGATGCTCCAGCTGTAGCTGAGGAAAAGGAAGCTCCTTCAGCAACCTAACAAACTCGCAAGACATGTATACATTCTCTAGCTGTCGTAGTTCTTCCAAGGATGTCTTTTTTTTCTTACCTTTATTTATTGGTTTGATTTGCTTGTTAGTCTTTTGCAGTTCATATTTGCCCACTGCAATCTTTATTTTTTTTCTTCACGTTCTCTGATGATTGCCAGTTTTTTTTCATCATGTGAAATGATTTAGTGCTGGAGACCCTACAGTTTGGATGTAACCACGTAGGGCAATGCATTACTTGATGAAATACTGCCTCGTGTCACTACCACTGTTTTTTTAGCGTGGTTTGTTCCAGTAAGGTGTTGTATTCAGCATTGGATGGATGAATATTTGATTTGTTTTTTCCCCATCTGGGAGATGGCCGACATAGTATTATGACCTGATGTAACTTGATGCAATCCCAGCAATTTATACTGTATCCCCTTACTCCAGGACCTGGCGAGTTGTGGGGGCACATGTATACTTGTTGAGGAAGGCTACTAATATACCCCGGCCTCCTGTGGTAGGGTAAGTTGTCAATGAGAAAATGATTATGCCAAGTTGACTCCTAGTTCATCCGAGTGAAGAGCTCAAGAATGTTATTTAAGCTTATCCGCTGGTTGCCTTCGCTGTTTATCGCACATCAAATTTATTTGACCCCTGCAAGAATACAGTTGTTCGCTAAAAATTCTCAAGTTTTAAACAAGCCTTACTTATGCAACTTTGGCGATTTATTCGCAGATTTGCAAGTGGTATACGTTTATATCTGTTCGGTACCACAAATCAATGAACTGCAGGCAATCGTGTAAGACTTTCATTTCACTGAGCCGGATGGAAGGATGACAGGCAAAAATACCCTAGATTTCATCTGATATTTCACTTACCTTCCATGCGAAAGGAACAGGTACACTTGGGAGATTACATGAACATTTACAGTTGATGTACCGGCTTTACTTTCCAATAAAAAAGGAACCGGTTTTATACACCTCTAGAATTGTATAAACAGAGACGGGACGGGATGTTGGTACTCCTGCTCGGTGCTCTTCGAAAAGTGGCCCTTGTCCTGGCAGAAAGAAGGCAGCGATGCCTTTGGTCCTTGTCCCGGCAGAAACTGGTGATGCTGCTCACTGCTCAGTGCTCTTCACGGATATTCACAATAAATATGAAATGTGGCTTGCGAAAAGAAGCCAATGTACACATCCTCACATCGTCAAAAGAAGCCTGCAAGCTGACTACTCTGAATCTATCCTGAATCTTTGTGTACCACAGTGATCGCTTGAGCTACCTGTTGATAAGCCCCTCTCCCTATTGTGCCCGGTTCTACCCACCCTAAGAGGACCTGAACTTGAATATCGTCGAAAAGAACCAGATGCATCAAGAGTATCATAATGTGCTGATGCATTGAACAGGTCAGCAGATACAACAGGTTCTACGTCCATATCCAGGCTTGCTCTACTTATAATCCCAGAATCCTGAATATGTAAATCTTGGCTGAAACTTCTTGATTCATTGAACTCGCTGCCTTCATCGCACACCAACTTCAAAGCTTGAACAACTTCACCCATAAATGGGCGCTGATCCACCTCAGGCTGAACACACATGGAAGCAATAGCTGCTACTTTTGCGATGCTGTCAAATGGGATGCTATTTCCAAGTGATGGATCTATGATTGTTTCCAAGCCATCTCTGCTAGTAAGAAAAGGACAAGCCCATGCAACTAAGTTTTCTTGCCCTGGAGGTCTCAACATATCTACCGGTTTCCTTCCGGTAAGAAGCTCAAGGAGGACAACACCATAGCTGTAGACATCACTCTTTACTAGAAGATGCCCAGTCATCGCGTATTCAGGAGCAACATACCTAACAAGAGTTCATAATCTTTTTAAGGTGAGGATGTTAATCAACTACAGATAGTAAGATAATAATTTCAGATCAAAACTTACCCAAAAGTTCCCATTACACGGGTTGAAATATGCTCATTCCCCTCACCTATAGCTGTTCTTGCTAGGCCAAAGTCTGACACCTTGGGGGTGAAGTCATGTTCCAATAAGATGTTACTTGACTTGAAGTCACGGTGTATGACACGGGGACTAGAATCTTCATGCAAATAAGCAAGAGCGCGTGCAGCACCAAGTGCAATTTTAAGCCTAGCATCCCAATCAAGTGGAGCAGTTCCCTTATCTGATCCTGCTTAGAATTAAAAAAAATGTTATTCTAGTTAGCTATTAAGGACCGGCCAAAAATGTTACTAGTTATTAAGAACAGAATATGGATATACTATGCAGCCATGAAACATATGTCAAAAATTTTAAAAATGCATGTTTGTATTTGTCGACACGATGTAAAGGAATTCCCTTAAAAAATCATTATGCAATGGGATTCCCTTAAAAACATAATGTAACAGGAAATTAGTACATAATACATTTCATGTCTTAGTGCACAGTGTTCGCATGTGTAACTTTGTTATAAGCGACAACAGCTGTACTGTACTACAAGACAATTTATGAATTTTCTTGTCAACAAAGTGCTTGACTGGTTTAATGCATCTCTCCAAGCAAAATAGACATGATAAAGTAACAACTGATGCCTTAGAAACTGTTCCAGTGAAAAAAAAAAGAGAACAAAACATTACCGTGCAAGTGAGATTCCACGCTACCATTTGGAACAAGCTCATATACCAGACACCGGATATGTTCTTCTGTGCATATACCTATCAACTTAACCAGGTTTCTATGATGCAATCGGCTAAGCATCTCAACCTCAGCTAAAAATTCCCGTGTACCTTGCTGGTCATCCCTCTTAAGAATCTTGACAGCAACCCGTTCTCCATCCTCAAGAATACCTTCATAAACACGTCCAAAACCACCCTCGCCAATAATTCTGGAGTTGTCAAATCTTTGTGTAGCTCTTTCCATCTCAATCAAGCTAAATGTTTTCGCTGTCCCTTTATATGTCACTATACTTGAGCTGAAAGATGGAGATGCTGAAATAGGTCTGCTTCCTAGCCTGCTCCCAACAACTACAGACCCAGGACCTACATTTCCAATGCAAGCATTGATGGAATAAATAATTTAGCATCAGTTTTTATTTTTTGCAAATATAATCCCTTCAGATTTTGTCCAAAGTTGTTCCAAGCACTTTCACCACTTAAGCATGAAATATAACTCTTGTTCTTTGATTATTTCAAGGTAGTATTTCTTTTCAACCATACAAATATGAAACAGAACTTCTCAGCTCTTGAAAGCTAGAAAACGAATGATTATTTTATGTGAATTGGTTTTCTACAAACTAATCAGACAATCCTATCAAGGCCTGAGAATGCATATAGCCATGGAAAGGATGATAATGATTGTTTCACCAGACTGCATTTGCTACCCCTTTTTGAATTATGTGACTAATAAAGACAAATACAGCAACAATGCACAAATAGAATGTCTTGTTACCTGCAGGCTTCGATGGCATAGGTGACTCTTCAGTTAAATGGTTGCGGTTTCTAATCTTGAAACAAATCACCAACGCAGCTCCAGAACATAAAATAAAAGCAAAGACACTTGAAAGAACAATTATGACAATTATGCCCCTGCTTTTTGTTTCTCTGCGGTTTCCCACATCAACAGCAAGTGGATGCAACCTTGGATCATTAACATTGCTAAGACCATTGTTCATTCCAGGAGTTGTTGGTGGCGACGGAGGAAGACCTGTACAAATAAGTGAAAGTAACCGTATCAAGATCCTTCCTTCAAAAACAAACTATATAATGGCAATTAGAGATGAAATCTCTGTCTGGAGGGCGGCAGGAATTTTCAAAGGAGATGGTGAATAGTCTCTAGCTTGTCCCTAGTTTTTTTTCCAGCTACCCAGCTAGCTGGGTGCCACCGGTTTCGACAGCCTACAGTCGCTGTACTCTTTTACAATTTCTGTTTTTTTCTCCATCAATCTTAACGAAATTTGATTGGCCTCTTCCTTCGGCCAACCCGGCTAAAAGAAAATCATGGCAGTGGTCTCACTCACTCACTCATCTCACACGCGCACGCGCGCGCGCACACACACACACACACAGAGAGAGAGAGAGGAAGTGAACTGATTGACCTGAACAATAAACAAAATAATTTTAAGGATTTACTTGAATATCGAAAAAACCAATAAGGTATATAGGAATTAACAAAGAGAAAACCTAAATAATGACACAACATAAATTACAAATAGCTCTTACCTTGGTAGGTAACATATAACACATCATAGTTTCCGAAATGCATAGCGTTTATGTTGACCTGCTTGTGCCAAAACCTTTCAAATACTAAAAGTGCTGTTGCGTTGTCAAATTTTTCTCCCAGTGGCACAAGATCAATAAGGACAACTGTTTTCTCTGGGTCCTCAGTTGCAGCATTTGCTCCCATTACACGAACTTGACTTTGTTCCATGAGCACTCCAGATGCAATATCTTGTGCAAGTTCTGATACTAATGCAAAGAATGTGTACAAAGCTATACCTAAACGAAGCTCAACTTTTATTGGCCACACACAAAGACATGTAGTTCCAGGGAGACTATTCGTCAGAGGATCTTGACAATTTAATGTCATGCAATCTGGTAAATAGAAAAGATGAATGGATTATAGCTGAGTAGCTTACATAATTGGATGGAGCACTTATATTGATGAATTCATATGCTAAAGATAGTATCCTCAGGTAGCATACATGAACTCGGAGGCGGTGGCGGAAATGAATGGGGTGCCGGAGCCAAAGTCTTGGGCTTTTTAAATGCATGGCTGTCGGGCGGATACGCAGGTGGTAGACCAGGTTCTGCATAGGCGTAATGACATGGAAAAAAATTTAAAATAAATTATATGGTGAAATTAATATAAAAGCCACAGGGAGCTAAATTAGCCCTACTGGAGTTGACATGAGTAGAAAGATAAAATTTTTGCATTTAGATAAACATAGTGGAAGGTGGAAATTTGAGGATCTAAATATTAGTACCGCATCCAAATGTGTTTAATCACCATAGCAAGGCAGGACAGGTTGCAAACTTAAATAAAAGGTGTAAGTTCAATCTGCGTACTCTTATCAAGTATACCAGAGATAATTTTTGCATCACCGTGCAAAATTTCAGTGTCCTATAATCATATTCAACACCATAATAAATAGAAGGCCGTGCATGCTAGGGCCTGTTCTTAGGGGGTATGGCTGGAGCACTTGCAGAGGTTAGAACAAATGAGACAACATAAAGGAAAAGGAGAAATTTCAAGAATGTGTAACTGACCTGGAGAATTTGAAGGCGAGTGATATTCATGGGGATGACGTGGAGCATATGCAGGATTTCCTTGTGCATTTCCCTCAGATGGAGGCAAGCCTACAGGTGCAGGTGCAGGACTATGGTGTAAGCCAGAACGTCCATGTTTCGTCACAGAAACATTATCAGCTTTATGTGGAGTAGGGCTTATGACAGGAAAGGAGCCTGCATCAAACATTGCCTTGGTGAGATGAGTACATGTATTATAAATTCTGTTTTTACTGTCAGCATACCTTTGTGGGGCCTATGATGTGCAGGTGGTAAATAGCTGGAATGTTGCTTTGGAGGTGCAGCAACTGGAATGCCATGTCTTCTTCTATGGATACTGGGAAAATTTGAAGGAGAATAGGCAGGTCCTGCACGACACGATTTCATGAATCATTTTATTACCAGCGATAGGTTCATTATCGTAGTTGTACAGTTGGTGGAATACCTTTTACACGGCTATTATTTACAGGCAAAGAATGGTGATGCCTTCCCTTTGGAGGTGCCACAACTGGACCTACATGGGTATTTCCATGTGTATTATTTACAGGCATGGAATGATGATGCCTTTCTTTTGAATGTGCTGCAACTGGAACTCCATGTATTTTCCCATGGTTGGTAGGATGGATTATTGATGCTGGAGACACTGCTGGTCCTGCATATTTCAGTACAGAAAAATGGTAAGCGGATAAAATATATGTCTTGTATAAAAGTTGCTTCAGAGACATACTATGTGGGTGTGACTTATTTGCAGGAAGTGGAGGATAAGATCTGATGGGAGGTGGGAAAACTGGGGGTGAAGTTGTTGGAACTGGAGGAATAGCAACCCCTGTGTCATACATTGATGAAATTAATTTCAGTGTGAACTAAGGTAATATTTCATAAAATTCTGAACGGATGGGATATACTTCTCGTATATGGATAAATTAATGGGCTAGATGCTTTGAGTATTGGTGGATGGAGGCACGATGACAGTTAAGTAGACGAGCCTGCCGGTCATAAATAGGACGTACCGCTATAAAAAAAGGTTTGTAGAAGTTTAATTCAATGAGAAGGCTGCCCCCGCTGTGTGGATAATGAGCAGGGGGTGAAAGAAAGAGGGTAGCTCTGGAAAATGTGAGAATTGACAGATGATGAATAAACAGCAGATAATGTACATCATGTGTTTGTAGGAGTTTTTATGTCCTTGGGAGGTATCAAGAAGTACAAAAGTTAACTCTAGAAGGTACCTCAATGGATCATAAAAGAACTATTTTTGGAATGCATAAATAGAGATGATAAAATCTACATGACCTACTTGAGCCCACTACCATCTGAAAACTTTGTCCCTGTCTAAGGGATATCGAATGGCATGATGCATAGAAAGTTAAGCAGCAGGAATGTTGCCTCTGTTAACATGAACTGGTCGGAAGATAGCAAGTATGGGAAGATGCAATTATAATATGCAAGTTTAACAAAGGAAGGCTAGGGGTTAATTTGCATAAAAGCATTTGCAGTTGAAATACAATAAATAGATCAAGACATAATTTAAACAATATTCGCAAATAAGAAAATTAACCAACCAACCATAAAGGTTCCGCATCCACAGAAGACCCGGTTCAGAAGGGAAGAGTGGTTAGACTACCTTGTGTTTATTCGCAAAAGGCTCTTCTAGTGATATCATAGAACAAATTTGCAGTAAATTAGGGAGAGTGCACCTTTTAGCGGTAAGCTTTTGTGGCTTGGTAAGTTATGAGGTCTGGGAACTGATGTGCCATCATTGTCCTGTCTGGATGAGGGGGTGATGGATGCTGGTGGTACAACTGCCATATATGTCAAATGTAGGTTAAGGCAAAATCCAGCCTAGATAAACATGAACGATATGAAATACAGACCATTTAGGCTGTTACAGATCAAGAACTATACCTTCTGGCTGGGGCTTCTTATGGTTGGGTAATCCTTCTGGAGGTGAAGCAACTGGCACTCTAGATCTCTCCTGACCTGTTTGGGGAGTATGAGATGATGAAGGAGCTGTTGCCATGTGAATGATAGGTTGCAACACATTCTGAGTTAGGTATGCCATTTTCATTAGCTAGTGAAGTTATAAGGAAACAATCTTGCAATGGTCTTTAATCGATAACTAGATCAAAAAATTGTCTAATCCTATGCAGGTTATGTTCATGTTGTTAAGGAATACAAAGTCTTTTACATATATATGTTTTCTTTTTGGAAACATTTTACATATATAGGTTAGAGTCCTTTCTACATACACACTCTTGTACTCCTATATATTGCCTCCTTGGGGCTATTATTCAATATAAGCTATATTCATAACACATGTCTTCCTACTGGCTCTACTTTTGGTCTATGAGACTACCAAAGGGGGAGCAGGAATCAGTAGACAAGAGTATTTCATTCCATTATGGGTGGCATAGTAACATTAGGATTATTGGCTAGAATTTATGTGACTATTAACGCTAGTCAATAATAAAGGGAGTTGGGGGTTTGCCAGTTTGCCCCCATCACCTTATGTCTCTTCTTTTATTTCTACAGCAAACCTATTGGTTGTATGCCTTACCGAGAGGACAGAGATATAAAACATTTCCATTATCTAAAAAATATAATGGGGTTGACTGTGTTGGCTGGCTGCCAATAAAAGGGGGAGATGGGGGAGGCTGAGATTCTGATCAATATCATGAAATTAGAGGACAGCAAAAGATCGATCAAATACTGTACAAACAGTGAGAACATGAGGCAGATCCAGGTTCCAGGGAGATCTTATGTCAGGACGGCTGTTCAGAAAAAGGTGCAACAGCTGGTGTGTTCACATAAATTGTAGGACGAGTCATATGTGGCTGGACTGGAAGAAATGGTGAAAGTACAGGTATTTGTTCATGAAGATGAGGATATGGAACCACATTGCCAATTTGTATACTTGAAGAAATCGAATGTGAAGGTGGGGTAGATTGGCCTGTGAATAAGCAAAAAGGTTTCATCATTTCAACCTAGATTTGACAGTAACATTGTTGCAGATAGAATTCAACATCAAGCTAACCAACAATTGGCCTGGACGCTTGACAGATGGGGATATTTCTCTGATTGGGGACTAATAAGAATGACCAGGAGCACTAGGTTGTATTGTAGGCAGCACAGTTTGTCATTCCCTTTTGGAGGCATCGCTTTTGGAGGGCCTTTCTCACGGTCCAAGTGTTGCTACCATGGTGAATGAAGCTGAAGAACGTCTATGTGTTGTAGCTCGCTGCAGCATGATACTTACTGTCATGTCGTTCTTCTTTTTTTTGCAGTAATTATAGGTTGTGTGCATCTTAATTAGTTATACATAGGCCGGAAGTGATCTTAGATTAATTGTATTACCTTAACGTAATTGTTTGAGATCTACAAAGCCTCCTTTATTAAAAAAACCTTTGCTTAGACACTAGACAGTGAGATAACGCCATCTGTGTAAAGCAACCCACTAGGATATTATACACAACTTTCAGGCAAAACCACCGTAACAACTTTGCTCAACATAATTTCAAGAAATAACAAAGCAAATCATAGTTATGGAATGTACCTCTGTGGTTGATCATTGGGCTTTGTGCATATTGTTCCTGCTGTATGTTAACACGTCTGCTAGTTGGTGCAGGTGGTTTTACTGTTAGTCCTAGAAAATAAATAATATAGAAAGTTGCATGTAGTTTAGAATACATGACATGATAAACAAAAATGGAAGCATCTCAGGGTATAGGTCCGTTAACTTTCAGACCTAAGCTTTGGAGTCTTGGGGTTTGTAACTGTGACGGATGAAGTACAATATTCAAGTTATCTTGTGGGTGTCCGCTTGTTATGGAAAGAAGAACTTTCCGAGCAGAGGCAGGAGAATGATATTGCTTCAAACCTTTGACATGAAAACAGAATAGTTAACAATTTGTCAGTATAGCAAGCCATCATCCAGAAACCAAAATATAATAGAATGAAATGGGTTGTATTTGGAGCTTAAATGTAATATAAAAGCAGCAAGAGCTTTGTACATGGATGATAACTTAAAAATGAATTGCTAACAAAAAATTCGACTGGCCAAAAATGATTAATGATGTCCATGATCATTGTATTTTTGGGTTAAAAACTAATAAGATGGCAACTAAAACTGAAAACATTATCAGATCACATATATAGTATATGCAAAGTTGCAAACCACCTTCTCCTTCCTCTCATATACAGCTACAACGACTTCCTTAAACCCCTAATCCCTACCCGAACTCGAATTATAGTGAGCGGTTACCTGCCAAATCACAACGAGATTCCATTTTCTAGCTACAGCATTTGTCCGAGATTTGTGTTCTAAAAAATTGTCCATTTGAAATTTGTCAGTCTTTGTGATCTTAAATTATGCCCCCTTTTGAAAAAAATAAGCTTCAGTAGTTTATTTTGCAGCTAAACACTATTTGTCCCAAAATTTAACGAAATGGACATAACACTGGCCCCTGCCCCCAAAATTTTAGGTGCATAAAATTGAGGCATCTGTATTTCTAATTTACACGTGTCATTTTCCTTTTTAGGAACAGACACTCAGACCCTGCAATATTCCGTGATCCTAGTAGATGTTACAATCAGGGCACCCACCAAATCACAACAACATCCTCAACCTCAACATCAATCTCCCATCCAATTCGAAGAATCAGAGAGCCAAACAATGATAACTATAATTGTCATGCTAAGTATACGCATTAGTTCCACAGCAAAAAAAAACTAAAAAAAAGTCATAATAGCACGAAACAGCCGCTGCAGGCTCGGGTTCTGGCAGCTCAAACCCCAAAAATCTAACAAGCAAGCAACTCTAGCATTCAGGATCGGAACTGCATGATCCTGGCCAAACTAGACCAACAAGGAGGCCCCCAAAACTCCCACAGAGCAGACCAGCTCAGCACACCACAGACTGCACATACCTCCAGCTCCACGGATCACGAGCGCGCAGATGACCAAGGTGGCGGCGAGCGCAAGTACGCAACCACCAGCCCACGCGCCCCCCGCTCGTCGTCCTCCTCCTCCGCGCCGCCCCATCTCCTGGCCTCCCTTCCCCGCCTCACAGCTCAGTGGCAGAGCTCGGGATTCGCCGCGATCACATCTCTCTCATTCACCTCGGGGGAAAGGCCGGCACCTAGGCACTCCGCCGCGCGCGGGCAGCCGCGGAAGCCGACGGGTGGATGGCGGTGTAGGCGGCGCGGCGAGCGAGCTGGGAAAATATTCGGTGCGGCGGCGACTAGTAAACAAAACGTAGGGGAGCGAGCAGGAACCCAACAGTAGTCAGGCTCAGGCAGGTAGAATCCTGCCAGTTTTTGACAGGGGGAAAATCCTAAACAAAATCGCGGACGCTGAGGCGGAGGCACGGTGGTGGCGGACCAAACCAAAGGGCTGCCTCCGCCGCGATCTGCGCACCCCAAACCGGCAGCGCGGCGCGAGCGATTCGCTGTCGTCTCCGCGCGCGGTCGCGAGGGAAACTGTTACTACTAGTTTAGTATATTTTGGAGGTTTCGTTTGGCGTCATCAGGCGGGAGACGGAGGGGAAGGAGAGGGGGGCGGGGAGCAGGGACGCAGGCAGCGGGGAGGAGAGGAGAGGGCGCCGTGCTGCAGTGGACTTGTGACGAGGAGAGGTTTGTTGTTGTTCGGTAGCGGCGCGTGAGGATTGTTGTTGTTCGGTTGGGTCGCAACTCGCGACTATAGTTTGGTGGGGAGCCTGGCCTGCCTGGTGGTGGTGGCCGCGTGGGGGCCTTTTTCCTGTCCTTTTTGGGGACAGCGGCAATCAGTGAGATTATGGCCCCGGAGCTATAGCTGCCTTGCTACACCACCAGTCATCCCGTGCTTGCAACAGCAGCAGAAACAATGGTCACTTGTAATTGACCGACGTTTTACTAGTGTACAAACCCTGATGAATTTAAGTATATAAGCTTATGGTTTAGACAGGACGATTGGCCACATTGGTTACCCAATAGTTTGATTATAAACCGTAATAATTTATTAGCGATCAGAAAATAATTTATGTGTGAAATATATATATATAGATCGTATTGTGTGGCGTGCAGTGATCCCATCAGGCGTGTCGAATCTCTAATTTTAAAACTTAAATTGAAAATCGAACCGTTCAAATTGTTCTACATATTAATATCGTCTTGTATACCAAATTTTACATTTTTTTGAATTTTTTACTATTTTATCAGATAGGTCAAAGATGCATTAATCCAACGATTTATGGAGTATCTATTTTATTGCATGTTTGACCTATCTGATAAAACAGTAAAAAAATTCAAAAAAATATAAAATTTGGTATACAAGGCGATATTAATATGTAGAATAATTTGAACGGTTCGGATTTTCAATTTGAGTTTTAAAATTAAAGATTCGACCAGCCACACGACGAAGCTGTGCGCCACACAAGAAATATATATATATATATATATATATATATATATATATATAATAATTTAAATTTTGACTTTGGTTTTGGTTTTCTTAAGGATGGGACTGCTGGCTTACTGGCTTACTATTTGTAGTTACACGTCTCGCAAAATGGATCACCATTAGGAAATCTCATGTTAGAAAATGTCATCATGTCAAAAATGAGCTAACATTGATTATTCATTTAACATTTCTTTTGAACTAGTCAAGACATCGATGGAGTCTCCAGGAAGTAAGGCCATGTTGCCTACTTCCCTGTACAATGTATTGTTTGAGCTTGTGCATGTCGTGGCCTAGCCCTTTTCCCTAAACTAGTGTAATGGATGTCTCTACTTTTCTCCAGATGTGGCACTTTTATGTGCTAGCAATATCGGTTGAAGAATAAATAAAGTGACTGTTTTTCTCTCGCTGGTTTAAATCATTAGGGCATCTCCGACGATAAATTGCACCAAACTATTTTGCTAGGAACCCACTGTAAAAATTGATTGGTTGATCGTTTTAATGTATGGTTCAGTCCATTTTACTTTTTCAAACTAATTTAATAGATCACTTAGCCCCTAAACTATTTTTTCTTATTTTATCACTAAAATATTTAAATGGTTTACTTTACTTCTTAAAATATTTCATGTTTTATTCTTTATACCGGTTGTATTTTAAGCTTGGATCCATAGATGACACTATTATCAATGTTAAAAGTATTTTTCAAATTTTTTTTCATGGTTGTTTAGTTGAACTTTAAGCTCTTTATGTTTAAATCAGTTTTGAGTGTTTTAAACCTACGAAACAGCGAAAAATAAAAAAAATTGAGACATAAGTTGTGAATGTAGCTTATATTATAACATAAAACATCAAGAAACAAAAGAGAGAAATAGCTTTAGGAAAGTCAAATGTATCTTTTCTTAATAGTTTAGAGTGTAAAATAAAAAAACAGTTTAATAGGTTAAGCGTAGGGATGAAAACGATTGGAAACGATCGGTAGAAGGCTTCACCACTTTCACTTTCATATTTTTTATCGAAAACGAAAACGATACGATATTATCAAAAACGAGAACGGTGTTGGTAATCCGATAATATCGGAAACAAAAGTATACGATCGAAAACACATCGATAAACGATCGAAACATATCAAAGCGATATTTCAAAAACGATAAACCACATCTGTCGATGTCGTGGGTCGACACGCAGGGATCCCGGGGACCCCCTTTTTGGTTCGGCACGGGGAGCGATATATCCTGGCTCAAACTTGTAGAAAAGATGAAATAATGCAGATGAGACGGGAATTTATACAGGTTCGGGCCACCAGCGCGGTGTAATACCCTACTCCTGTGTATATGTAGTATATGGGGCAGGTTGCCAAGAACAATGAGAGTGTTCCTCTCCCTTAGACTTTGTGATGGATCGGAGATTTCTGCAGGCTAGTTGGAGGGACTTAACCTATTTTTCAGAACGTGAACCTCTTTTCTTGGATCGGATCATCTTTTATGAAGGACTTGGGTCTCCTTTTATAAAACAAGGGAACACCACGCAGTCCTACCCTTTCTCTACTTCACTCCACGTGAGGGAGTGGTTTTTGCCTTGTCTTGTCGGAGAAGCCATTCCATTCCTACTCCCCCTGTTTGCCGCATCATGGAAGGTGGAAAAAGAGCGGCCATCGTGATCGCCATGCCGCCGACATGATGATGGTTTGCCTACCCCCTCCGATGGGTCCCACGGTCGGCGGCCCATTCCATAGGGAGGTGTAGGCGCCGTGCTTCTGCGCTCGTACTCTCTCTCCACGCGGCCGTCCGGTGCATTAAATGCGACGGACGGGCGTGAGGGGCGTGCGCGGAGTGGGCGCGGCCATACCGCGGTCTTAGTCAAGAACTTTTAGCCCCTTTTGCCTCGTGATAGGCAAAAGGGGTGATGATGGGAGCATCGAGCAGCGCGCCTCACATCGCATTGAATGCGACGGGGCGGGCGCTCGGCTTTCCCTATTTGAGCATTAAATGAGTTGGTTGGCGGTTGGATTCGCCCCTCTCTCGAGAGGTGCGGGATGAAGGATGGGGGTCCGGTGATCCGGACCCTTCCGACCAGGGACGGGAGACCCGGACCCCGCCGTTTGGAAGTATGATGGCCTCCGGCAGCCTCCGAGCCAGCCCTCGGGGCGGTCACGTGGCCGCCGTGGCCGAGACTTGCCCGGCCTTTCGGGGCATAACTTTGGCGCTCCTTGGTGGACAGGGGCACCTTCCTTTTCTTAAATGCCACGCCGCGACATACCCTCGGGCCCATATCAGCGACAGTAGCCCGGCGTTGGCCAGGGCCGAGTCGGGCTCGGGCGTGGTTGACGCCATTTCCTTGAGCGTGTGGGCCCGGGTGTTTGGGCGTTTCGCTATGGAAGGCGGCCGATACGCGACGACTGATGTCGCACCTGGCCAAGCCTTTTCTTAGGACGGGGGGCGAGTTTGTTTGGGCCACGCGCATGGGGGCCCATTCAAAACTGTCTAGCACTCTCTGTCCCGCGTAGTGCGCCTGGCAGGCGCGGAACCCCAGGCGGCACGAAATCCGAATGGCGCGGGAATCCAAGGGGATGCGAAAATCGAAGGGCGCGGAGACGAGGCGCTTCGTGTGGTAGTGGGGCGAATTTAATGCCGTAGAATCCGAGGGGGCGGTGGCAGCTTATAAAACCAGATCCGCATGGAAGGGGACCGGTTTCTACGCTTTCCACTGCCATCTCCTCTCATTGTCATTCGCCCTTCGTCTACCTAGCACCTCCTGCTCCTTCCGTTGCCTTTCTTCCACCTTCAGCTTTCCCCTTCTGTGCTTTCGCATCCACCCCCGCAATGGGCCGCGATTCACCTTTGGAGCCGGGGAGTGTGCTCCCCAAGTCCTTGGTGCGCACTGCGGAGGCTCGCAGCCTCTTCAACAAATTCTTGTCAAACGGCACGCGCAGCGACGGCGACATCCGGAGGAGCGGCCTCCCACAGGATGGTGTTCTTCGCCTCCTTCGCCATGGTCGGGCTGGTGCCGCCCTTCTACCGCTTCTTTCTCGATGTCCTGGAGTTCTACGACCTCCGGCTGCACCACCTCACCCCCAACGCCGTCTTCTACCTCGCCGTGTTCGCCCACACCTGCGAGATGTTCGTGGGGGTGAGGCCTTCTCTCCACCTCTTCCATCAATTCTTCCGGGTATGCCGGGCTGGCTCCCCCGGCGCGGTGCGGTACGTGGCGATCCACCGCGGGACGACGTGGCGGTCGGAACTCCCTTCATCGACATCCATCCCCGCTCCAGTGGGAGAACGGAGGCGTTCGGTTCTACACCGGCTTGGCGACCACCCCGCCTCTCCTGCCGACGGGGATCCCGGTGAACCGAAGAACCGGGAGACGCGCCCACGAGCCGGGAGGAGGCGGACGGTGCTGGACCGGATCGGCTACCTCCCGGCGGGGGCTGTCCAGCCACGCGGTCTTCCGCGATTTCCTGATGAGGCGCATAGCGCCGTTGCAGGAGAGGCCACGCCCCGCCTACATGCACGGGCCCCAACGACGACATGCGGACCTTCGCGGGCGCCGTCTTCGGCCGGGGAGAGGGACCTCCGGACCACAGTCCGCCGCCGCCTCGGCATCACGGAGTTGGACTTGGCGCAGCCTCCCGCCCGGTTGGTACCGGTGTCGGGACTCCGCGCGCCCGGAGATCCTGCACCTGCTGCAGGTGGTGGGTGACGGCGTGGGCTCATCATCGGCCGCACCGGAGGCGCTGCGGGCTGCTCCGAGGGGCGGAGGCGGAGGCGACGACGACGACCCCGACGACCACATCCCGATTGGGCGGTTGAGCCGCGGGGTCCGGCCGAGGCGATCCGGGGTCCCGGATCCCAAAGGGAAGAGGAAGAGGCGGAGAGGAGGACCCTCTCCCCCTTCTCCACCACGAGGCGGCGGAGCGGAGCACGCCGCGCCCCCCCGCAGGCCCATCCCCGGGGGCCACTACGCCGAGGGCCGGGTCGGCCACAACGGCGGTGACAACGACGGCGGGGGACCGGGTGCGTCCCGTGAGTGCGCCGGCGCGGCGGAGGCCAGGCGCATCCCGGCGAGCACACCGGCGGCGGGGTCTGTCCCCGGGACTCCAGCGTCAGGGGACGCGGCGGGTGAGAGCCCGGCGAGTCCTCCGGGCCGCCCCGCGAAGAAGAAGCGGGCTATCTCGGGGATCTCTTGGGACTTCAACCCCACCCGCAGGTACGCCTCGCTGATGTGTGAATGCCTATCAGGGTCTTGCACTTTTTGTCTCTGTTTTTTGATTCCTTGTTGCGATTTTGCTTTGTTTTCAACCGCGAGCACAGGCATTTTCGCCCAAGGGTTGTCCCCAAGGGCGGTTCTGCCTCGGGCTCGGGGGAGGGCGCACAGGAGAGGTCCGGGGCGCCCGAGCCCCCAAGGTCCAAGTCGCCACCTTCGGGCTCGGTCCCGGATCCGACGAGATCCGGAAGGGGCCCACCCAGTGGCCGGAGCGCCCGCCTTGAAGGGCAAGCCGTGGGCGGCGCCGTCGCAGAGGGGGCAGCGGAGGGCGGCGGAGAGCAACCTCAGGGGTCCCCTCCGCGGCAACCATCGTCGCCGCCACAACATCCCTCGCCCGTGCCGCACTCGGCGGCGCCATCTCCCCGCCGGCTGCTATTAATCCTGCCGACGCAGCCGGCCGCGAGCCCCCAAGGCAAGAAGCGGGCAACACCGGCCGCGGGGGATCTTCGGCGGCTCGGCCGCCGGCAGCGGCGCGATCCCGGGCCGGCTCAGACTCCGAGTGCGGGGCGCCGGTCCGGGTTTGCGGCCGCTTTGGATACGGGGCCCTCTTCCGGTCGCGGGAGCGGGCGCGGGAGGTCGTCACCAGGGCGCTGGAGGCGGCCAACGCCATCTCCCTGGAGGGGCTTCGGGCCCAAGTGCAGGCCTTGGCCGCCAGGGAGGTCGAGGTGGCGCGGCGGGAGGCTGAGGTCGAGGAGAGCCGTCAGGAGCTGGCGGCCACGGCGACGGCGGAGGGCCTCATCCGCGGGCGGGAGGCCCGAGTGAGAGATCGAGCGGCGCCGGGAGGAGCTCGGTCAGTGTTTGAAGACACGGCAGTGCGGCGGCACGCCGCCGACCTCCGCGAGCAGGTTGCCGCCGCCGCCGAGGAGAGGGCGCGCCACCGCCGGGAAGTTCCTCCGCGACCTCAGGGAGCACGCCCGGGGCCTCGACGAGCGCGAGCGCACCTTGTGTGATGCTGAGGCCGCCGCTGCCGGCGCCGCCGCTGACCTCCAGGCCCGCGAGGCCGGCCTGGCGGAGCGGGAGAGGGCCCTTGAGGCGGCATGATGGGCGGTTGAGAGCCGGGAGGCCGCCATCGCCAAGGCCGAAGAAGACTCCGCCGCGCGGGAGGCCAACGTGCTAGCCCAGGAGAAGGCCGTCGCCGAGCGCGAGGTCGCCGTGGGGGGTCGAGAGGCGGCGGTGGTGGAAGCCCAGGAGGAGGCCTCCCGATGCCTGAAGGGCGTGTGGGACCGCGAGCAGCTGCTCGCCGCCGCCTCGGGCCGCCGGCAGGACGAGCTGGAGCGCTAGGAGCAGAGCCGCCACCGGGAGCGGTGGTCATGGACGCGCGCGCAGGCTGGGGCGGGGGCGGACTGGAGGAGGCGCGCCGCCGGGTCGCGGAGCCGGAGCGCGTCCTATGCCTAGGAATCCAGGGCCTGGCCTCGTCCGTCGGGCGCCTTCGGGAGGCGGCTCGCGGGGTGGGGGTGAACCGTACCCCCCCAGCATCCCTACCTTGGGGGGATTGGCCACATACATCGACGATCTGGCCGCGGGGATACAGAGGGTGCCGGAGGAGGTCGACGACGTAGCGAAGGAGTCATCGTATGACTTATCCCGCAAGGTCGCGTCACTCATCCTGGCGAGCTACCAAGCCCGCGACCCCAACTTCGACCCCTATATCCCCACCGAGGACTTCCCCGAAGGCACCGACGCGTCCAAGACGCCGTCGATTCCATCATGATGGGCTTCGACGGCACCCCGGCGGCCTTCCAGCTCGCCCTCTGCAAGGACTCGCCGGATGCAGACTCCCCGGTGGAAGCTCCCAGCGACCCACCGGCCACTTAGGGCCCTCTTGCCTCGGCTTGTATCTGTACTTATGTAAAAAGATATTTATGCATTGTTTATAAAGTTATTGAACTTGCCTTTACTTGCATTGCAACAGCTCATCGTGACTGCTTTTGATGTCTCATGTATGTGTATGTTGGGAGCCCCCGGCCAACTTAGCGCGCACGTAGTGGTGGTTGGTTGGCCCGAGCCCCTGTATGTTAGCTTCCCTGCAATTGGTAGCTTAAGACTTTAGTCACTGCGATAATGCGATAGTGTTGTTCTCCCCCGTGATTTGTCCCATGCAGCTGGGGGCTGTTCCGGGTTCGGGCAGCATGCACTGGCCATTGGCTGGTGCCTTTGTCGGGGTTCCGGGTAGGAGCGAAGGCATAAAAAGGTCAGCGAGGGAAGCGGCAACGTGGGGCCGGGACAGGCGTGTGTCGTTCGCACCCGAACCCCCAGGCGTTTACTGCCCCCAAGCGTGGTAGTATGCGGCATCGCTGTACCCTCGACACCCTTAGGGCTCTCGGGCTAAGGCGGGCAAGGCCGGGAACTTATTGGAAAGCCGCATCGAGAGCACATGCTCGAGCACATGGGGGAAACACACTGCAACAGGTATTTGCAAGGGAAACATATGGAATGAAATAACAAACATATTGCTCATGCCACCGGGGGCAGTGGATGAACTTCTATGCATGTCCCAGCACACCATGCGGCTTATGGGTAGAACCTGCGCAGGTGGGAGATATTCCACGGGTTCGGCAACGGAGTGTCGTCCTCTGTGGCTAGGCGAACTACTCCCGGACGCGGGGTGCCAATAACTTTGTATGGCCCCTCCCACATCGGGGACAGCTTGCTTAGCCCTGCGCGTGTTTGGACACGGCGCAGGACCAGATCATTGACTTGCAGCGCTCGGGGGCTGACTTTGCTTTGATGGTAGCAGCGGAGGCTCTGTTGGTAGCGGGCCGCGTGAAGCGCTACCCGGCGCCGCCTCTCCTCCAGGTAATCCAGGTCGTCTCGACGCCTCTGCTCTTGATCCGCTTCGGTGTATAATGTGGCTCGGGGCGATCCCAGGGTGAGCTCGGAGGGCAAGACCGCCTCAGCTCCATACACCAAGAAGAAAGGTGTTTCCCCGGTGGCGCGGCTCGGGGTTGTCCGATTGGCCCAAAGGACTGCGGGCAGCTCGTCAGTCCATGAGTCCTCATGTTTTTTGAGCACATTATATGTCTTGGTCTTGAGGCCCTTTAGTATTTCTGCGTTTGCACGCTCGGCCTGACCGCTGCTTTGGGGGTGGGCGGGCGAGGTGAAACAGTGCTTGATGCCCATGTTGTCGCAATACTCGCCGAACAACTCACTCGTGAACTGGGTGCCGTTGTCGGTGATGAGCCTGTTGGGGACCCCGAACCTTGCCGTGATGCCTCTCATGAACCGCACAGCTGAATGTTTGTCGATGACGCTGACTGGATAGGCCTCTGGCCACTTGGTGAATTTGTCGATGGCGACATACAGGAACTTGCACCCACCCCGCGCCTGCTTGAACGGGCCCAGGATGTCCAGCCCCCAGACCGCAAATGGCCATGAGAGCGGGATGGTTTGAAGTGCCTGGGCCGACAGGTGCGTCTGCTTGGCGTGGAATTGACATGCTCGGCACCGCCGCACGAGGTCTGTTGCATCCTCCAGCGCGGTGGGCCAATAGAATCCCAGGCGGAATGCTTTTCCCACCAAGGTTTGGGAGGCTGAATGTGCGCCGCATTCACCTTCATGGATCTCGGCAAGGAGCTCGAGATCCTGTTCCCGAGCAATGCATTTCATGAGCACTCTGTTGGCACCGCGTCGGTAGAGTGTCCCATCCACCAACGCGTACCTCTAGGAGGTCCGGGCGATGCGTTCGCCTTCCTCACGTTGCTCGGGCAATGACGCGTCTTCTAGGTACGCCTGGATTTCCGAAATCCAAGCCACCTGGCGCGTGATGTCGGTCCCAGCGGGGCTAGGCTGTGGCTGGCCCGCCGGGTCCGGGGCGTCGGAACCAGCCGATTCCTACCTCCGGGGTGGTTCGGGTCGCGCCGACGGCTCTGTGAGACTTTCCTCAAAGGCACCTGGCGGGGCTGGGGCTCGCGCAGACGCGATTCTTGATAGCTCGTCTGCCAGGGGGTTGTCTCTTCTGGGAATGTGGCGTAGCTCGAGGCCATCGAAATGGCGCTCCATACACCGTACTTTCTTGACATAGGCCTCAATTTGGGGGTCGGTGCATTGGTATTCCTTGGAGACCTGGTTTACCACCAGTTGGGAATCCCCGAGGACCAGCAGATGTCGGATGCCCACGCCCGCTGCTGCTCGTAACCCCGCCAGGAGCCCCTCATATTCGGCCATGTTGTTGGTTGCTCGGAAATCGATCCGGACGATGTATCGAAGCACGTCGTCCATTGGGGAAGTTAGCACCACGCCTGCTCCGGCTCCGTGCAAGGTGAGTGAACCGTCAAAGTTCATCACCCAGTGCGCGGTTCCTGGCCGCGATCCTCCGCACTCTTGGGTTTCGTCGGGGGTGGATCGCTTCCGGCTGTTGGTGTCCATTCCGCCACGAAATCAGCCAAAGCTTGGCTCTTGATCGCGTACCAGGCTTCGAAGTGTAGGTCGAATTTCGACAACTCAATGGCCCATTTGACTACCCTCCCGTGCCCTCTTGGTTATGCAGGATTTGTCCGAGAGGGTAGGACGTGACCACCGTTACTCGGTGCGCCTGGAAATAATGACGCAACTTCCTGAAGGCCATAAGTAGAGCGTATAGCATTTTCTGGGCCTGCGGGTAACGTGTCTTCGCGTCCCGTAGCGCATCGCTGACGAAGTAGACCAGCCGCTGCACCTTGGTGCGGGCCTTGGCTACCTTGCTAGGGGCGGCTGGTTCGGGTTCACCTGGGCGGGTTACCTCGGTGTTCGGGGCCTCCGATCCATCGCCTCCTCCGAGGCCCTCAAGGCCACTCTGGGTGGAGGGGGCTTCAGGCGCTCCCGGACTAGGGGGCCGGGCGGCTCCCTGAAGCTCGGGGGGCCAAGGGCCGCCTCCGGGTTCGGGCGCTTCCTCGACCAACTCCGTTCCGAGGCTTCCTGCCACAGGTGCTTCGGGGCGGGTCATCTCGGTGTCCGGGTCTCCCGAGCCGTCGCCTCCACCGGGGCCGTCAAGGCCACTCTGGGCGGAGGGGGCTTCGGGTGCTCCCGGACTAGGGGGCCGGGCGGCTCCTTGAGGCTCGGGGGGCCAAGGGCCACCTCCGGGTTCGGGCGCTTCCTCGGCCAGCTCCATCCCGAGGTCTCCTGCCTCCGATTTTGACAAGGCTGGGGGCGACTGAGAGACTAGCTCGTCGTCGCGTTCCACAACCAAGGCCGCACTAATCACTTGGGGGTCGCCGCCAAATATAAAAGGAGGGGCTCCCCTTCCCGAGGAGCCACCAGTACAGGCGGCGAGGAGAGGTAGCGCTTGAGCTCGCCCAAGGCTTTCTCCGCCTCGTTCGTCCAACTGAAGGGGCCAGTTCGTTTTAGCAATTTAAATAAGGGAAGCGCCCGCTCTCCTAACCTGGATAAGAAGCGACTCAGGGCAGCTACACAACCCGTGAGCCTCTGGACGTCTTTGAGCTTTCTAGGGGGGCGCATCTCCTCTATTGCCTTTATTTTAGTGGGATTGGCCTCGATGCCTCGGGCAGAGACCAGGAACCCTAATAGCTTGCCTGCCGGAACCCCAAACACGCATTTTTCTGGGTTCAGCTTCATGCGGGAGGACCGGAGGTTATCAAATGTCTCGGCCAAATCCGGGAGCAAAGTTCTTCGGTCCCAAGATTTGACTACGAGATCATTGACATATGCCTCAGCATTGCGCCCTATTTGGTCCTTTAACGTGATGCGGATACCACGTTGAAAGGTTGACATGGCGTTTTTTAAACCAAAGGACATATACATGTAGCAAAAAGTACCCACAGGAGTGATAAATGAAGTTTTCTCCTCATCTTCTACAGCCATGCGAAATTGGTAACAGCCAGAGTATGCATCTAGGAAGCATAAAAGGTCACACTCCGCAGTGGAGTCGACTATCTGGTCTATTCGGGGTAGAGGATAGGGGTCTTTGGGACATGCCTTGTTGAGCTCGGTGTAGTCGATGCACATGCGCAGCTTGTGGTTGGCCTTCGGGACGACCACCGGGTTCGCCAACCACTCCGGGTGCAGCACCTCCCGGATGAAGCTGGCCTCCTGGAGCCGTGCCACCTCTTCGCGGATGAACGCCTGCCGCTCCGGGGCCTGTCGCCTCACCTTTTGCCGGACCGGGCGTGCATCCGGCCGTACTGCGAGTCGGTGCTCGATCACCTCCTGGGACCGGGCATATCCGACGGCTTCCAAGCAAACACGTCGGTATTCGCCCGCAGGAAGGAGACGAGCGCGTCTTCCTATTTGGGGTCCAAGCCACCACCAATGTTGGCGGTCTTGGACGGGTCGTCGCCCAAACGGATGGACTTAATCACCACCTCATCGGCAGAGGTGATGTGTTGCTTCGGGGCCCGGGAGCCCGACGACTCCCCTTGGGGGTCCTCGGGCTCGGCGCGGTCGGCCGCCGCAATGTCGTCCACGCGCGCCTCCGCGCAGTCTAGCACGATTTTGACGTCAGCGTGGACGGTAATGGGGCCTCCAGGGCCCGGCATCTTGAGCTGGCGGTAGGCGTAATGTGTGGCCGCCATGAACTTTTCCAACGCCGGCCTCCCGAGCACGGCGTTGTAGGACAGGTTGAGATCCGTCGAAATCGATCCGACCGGTAGAGCGATCTGCCCGAGGGGCCACACCTTTCCGGGCGTCACCCCAATGATGGGGTGAGAAGGCCCAAGCACCATTCTCGGGGCCTTGATCGCCTCAAAGGCCTTCGGGGATAGCACGTTGAGGGCCGCACCTCCGTCAATTAAGACTCGGGCGACCTTGACGTTGCAGATGGTGAGGGAGGTCACGAGGGCCAAATGGCCGCTACGCGCGACACTTCCTAGGTGGTCGGTCTGGTCAAAGGTGATGGGCACCTCCGCCCAGCGCGACCTCCGGGCCGCCTCGTGAGACGGCACGGCTGCGAGGAGCTCGCGTCTCATGGACTTGAAGCTCCGGCGGGACATTTGGGCACCCGCGCCGCCGTCGATGGTGGCCACGATGAGCTGGGGATCTTGGTAGCCCAGGTCGTTGTCGTCGTTCCTGGCGGGGGTCGTATCCCTGGCCTCCTCTCGCCAGTTGTTCAGGTGCTCCGTCGGTGCTTTGCCCTTGCGGCGGATCTCCTTCTCGTTTTCCCTCCACTCCTGCTCATACTTCTGCACTCGCTCGGCCAAATTTTTGACCGAACGGCACTCAGAGAGGTCGTGGTGGGAGGTTTGGTGCACCATGCACCATTTGGCTCCGGCCCGGCCCTGGGGCGAGGGTCCGGGGACCGTCTGCGGTTGCCCGCGGGCTTGCCCTTCCGGGAGGGCTTCTCGGCTCCATCGGCGGCGAGGACGTGGCCCTCCTCGCCGCCACACGATGGCCGGCGCTTCCGTCGCCGTTCACGCCGCTCTTCACGGGACGCGGAGGGGGCAGCGCCGGTGAGGGCCGTGGTAGGATTCCTAGGATTCCAAACCCGGGCCTCCTCCTTCCGAGCCACCCGGTCTGCGAGCTCAAAGAGCTCTGTGGTGGTCCGGGGAGCCTTGGATTCGATCTTCTCCAACATGACGTCGTGGCATACGCCACTCCGAAAGGCGAAGATCACTGCATGGTCGGCGATGGAAGGTATGGTGTTGCGTACCTGGCAAAAACGCTGAATGTATTTGCGCAGGGACTCGTCCTCCCCTCGTCGGACTATGTGGAGGTCCGCCTCTACTCCTGAGCGCGGGTATGTGCCCTGGAAGTTGGAGGTGAACTGGCGGCACAGGTCGTCCCAAGAGGTGACTGACCGGGCTGGCAAGTTCATCAGCCAGGAACGGGCATGGCCCCTGAGCGCCATGGGGAAGAAGTTGGCCATGGCACGCTCGTCTCCTCCGGTGGCCTCAATGGCCGTGGTGTAGATCTAGAGGAACTCGGTGGGGTTAACCGAGCCGTCGTACTTCTCCGTAAGGGCCAGCCTAAACTTGTTAGGCCAGCGCACGTTACGGAGGTCGGCAACAAAGGCCTGGCAGCCATTGCCAGCCAGAGGGGGCGACAGTGGTTGCGGGGCCTCGTTGGGCATCACGGAGCTCCCTGCTTGCGGCTGGGCCATCACGACCGCTCGCCGTCCGCTGTGGGGCTCCATCTGCGACAGGGTCGCTGTGGTCGCTCGCCGTGAGGTGGCGCCTCCCGACGAGGAGGTGCAGTCCGGCACCCGCCCTAAGCGGCGCTCGTCTCGGCGCCGCTGGATGTGGAGGCGGGCGTCGCGCCCTGCGTAAAGTAGGTCCCGGGGCGGCTCCGGTTGGGCCGCCGCCGAGAGGAAGAGCTTACCGCGACGTGCGAGCTGCGTGGTTGGCGGCTGGAGGAAGCGAGGTCAGCAGCCAACTGGCGCTGGGCCGTACCTACGAGCTTCGCCACGTCGTCGAGCCACCTTTTGGCGTTGGACCCTTCGCCAGGGGTGGCCGGGGGGTGGCGCAAAAGAGCCTCGGCCGCCTACAGGGCACCCTCAGGAGTGCCAAACTCCAGGCGGCGATGGACGTCGCCTCGGCGGGGCTCACCGGTACGCCCGCTAGGGCGTGGTCTGTGCCCCACAGGAGCGTTGTCGGTCCTGTAGGGTGCGCGGGCCCCTCCGCCTCCAACCGCTGCTTCAGCGGGGGGCAGAGGGAGTGGCGCGGACGCAGCTGCCACCGTCGCCACCAACGATGGTGAGGGTGACAAAGGTCCCTTCCCCTCGAGCGGAGGTGGCGGAAGTTGGGACTGTGCCTGCCCGCATCGACTTCTTCTGCCGCCTCGTTGGCCAGGCCACGCTCGCACGTAGCGAGCGAGCCTGACGCGAAGCGCAGGGCGCGACCGTGGACAATGGCTGAGACGGGGAGAGAGGATTCCCGCCAAAAAATGGATGGGAAATGGGAGTTTAAACCAAAACACAGCGCGCTCCCCCTACCTGGCGCGCCAGCTGTCGATGTCGTAGGTCGACACGCAGGGATCTCGGGGACCCCCTTTTTGGTTCGGCACGGGGAGCGATGTATCCTGGCTCAAACTCGTAGAAAAGATGAAATAATGCAGATGAGGCGGGAATTTATACAGGTTCGGGCCACCAGCACGGTGTAATACCCTACTCCTGTGTGTATGTAGTATATGGGGCAGGTTGCCAAGAACAATGAGAGTGTTCCTCTCCCTTAGATTTTGTGATGGATGGGGGATTTCTGCAGGCTAGTTGGAGGGACTTAACCTATTTTTCAGAACGTGAACCTCTTTTCTTGGATCGGATCATCTTTTATGAAGGACTTGGGTCGCCTTTTATAGAACAAGGGAACACCACAGCAGTCCTACCCTTTCTCTACTTCACTCCACGTGAGGGAGTGGTTTTTGCCTTGTCTTGTCAGAGAAGCCATTCCATTCCTACTCCCACATGTTTGCCGCGTCATGGAAGGTGGAAAAAGAGCGGCCGTCGTGACTGCCATGCCGCTGACATGATGATGGTTTGCCTACCCCCTCCGATGGGTCCCACCGGTTGGCGGCCCATTCCATAGGGAGGTGTAGGCGCCGTGCTTCCTGCGCTCGCACTCTCTCTCCCACGCAGCCGCCCAGTGCATTAAATGCGACTGGACAGGGCGTGAGGGGGGCGTGCGCGGAGTGGGTGCGCGGCCATACCGCGGTCTTAGTCAAGAACTTTTAGCCCCTTTTGCCTCGTGATAGGCAAAAATGGGTGATGATGGGAGCAACTAACAGCCGCGCCTCACATCGCATTGAATGCGGCGGGGCAGACGCTCAGCTTTTCCCTATTTGAGCATTAAATGAGTTGGTTGGCAGTTGGATTCGCCCCTCTCTCTGAGAGGTGCGGGATGGAGGATGGGGTCCGGGTGATCCGGACCCTTCCGACCAGGGGTCCGGGAGACCTTGGACCCCGCCGTTTGGAAGTATGATGGCCTCCGGGCAGACTCCGGGACAGACCCTTCAGGGGCGGCCACGTGGCCGCCCGTGGCCGAGACTTGCCTGGTCTTTCAGGGCATAACTTTGGCGCTCCTTGGTAGACAGGGGCACCTTCCTTTTTCTTAAATGCCACGCCCGCGACATACTCCCGGGCCCATATCACCGACAACATCAAACATGAAATCATAAATGCGTAAAGCACATCGCTAGCCATATTTTATCTCATATGACATAAGCAAGCATCATTGATTAAGACATTAATTCAACCATTCATAGCACATAGTCACATAGATGCCAGTGTTCATGCCAGTGTTCCTCCACCCTTCACTGTTGGCTGGCAAGCAACACAATAGCAAGCAACACAAGAGACACATCAACAACAAGCAACAAAAAAATTGGAAGTTTGGAACAACCCGATGAGACTTCCGCTGCAACAAAAAAATTAGGAATACTATACCTGTAATCTCAATCTTTGCCGTTGCAACAAAAAATACCGACGGTATTACCGACGATAAAATACCGACAAAATACGGTATTATTCGAAAACGATCGGAAGAGTTACAAATCATTTTTGTTTTCATTTTTTATTATTTTACCGATTTTTTTCATTTTCTCGATAACTGATACGTTTTCGTTTAGCCAAAAATTCGGTAAAATCTCGAAAACGATCCCTGAAAATCAAAAATTATCATTTTCGTTTTTACCTCTAGTTAAGTGTTATGTGAAATAGTCAGGAAAGTAAAATAAACTTTTCCTAAAAAATAAAAATGGAAAAAACGTTCGTCAAGCAGATCGTACAGCCTCCACCGACCTCGTGATATTTTTTTCTGTCGGTTCGAAACTAACGACTTTCTCGCGCTTGGTTCGATTCACAGTGATGAGCGCAAACCGTTGTCTTTCTTGGTTTGATTTCATCGTCCCACTAGAGATGACCTTAGATACCTAAATTCAGTATCTATCAGCCAAGGCTTGAATCCTATTGCACGTTTGAAACAATAGTTGCTTTACTATGCTCTCTACTAATAAGTAAAACGATTTAAACCGTTTATATTTTCCAAACAAACATATCATACTATCTAAACTATCACACAAATTGATAGTGGTAGAGTAAATTCTCGTGTTGCTGGTATGATTTATAAATCTAACAGTTAAAATCACTTCTACGAATGATAATATTGATAGTAGAATAAAATATAGAACATGAAAAAGGCTACACATATGAGGAAGCACTGAAGCATTGACAAAGTGCTTACATTTTTATATTTTTCATTGTCGAAAAAGTTGACTATTGGCATGAAAACGGGAGGCAATCACGCACTGTTGTTTACACCCATTGCCCGTGCAAGATTAACGCAAGTAATTCGTGATTATTTTTATAAGAGCATATGGAACAGCTGTCCAATACCCTCTAAAATCCCTATTTTTAACTAATTTGAACGAAATTTATCTTCCAATAGATTGTCTATCTCATTCCAAAAAATTGGTTCCCTTTCCCATCATTTTAGTTCTTCACAAATAGCTAACCGAGTCTCACGCCCAATATTAGTTTCGCGCCATTGCGCTTCTTCCCACGTACACGTTTTTGGTGTTGTGCGCCTGGCCCTGCTCGTCCCCCGCTGCCGCATCCTCCCCGCCTCCTCTACCACCGTCGCCCCTCCTCGACCCCTCCTCGTACACGGCCGTCGCATCCTCTACCGCCACAGCCTCTCCTCGTCGCCTCCTCATACCTACGCCGCTGCGCTCCTCCTCTCCCTTCCCTTCTCGCCGCCGCATCCTCCACCATTGCCGCATCCTACAATGTCGTCGAAATCAGGCCCAAAGCAATTTTAAATTTATAAGAAAGCAAATTTTAAGAATTCTGTTAGATGAGAGATGCTGTATTGGGAGTTAATTTTTTAGGAATGATTGTTAGATCAAAATCTTGATCGGTACTTAGCTTACATAAACTAAACAGGATCATCTAGTCTAATTACATCTACTAACTTAAACTAATGCGGAATAGATTAATAGTTCGGTCCATACCGGCGGCCGTGGCGTCCATGGTCGTCGGTGATCCCGTGATGAAACTGATGGCTTGAGGATCGTTAGGGATGTAGCGCAATCGTTCCTTCAGAGATCGCTCGGGGTAGCGGCGTCCTTCGGGGCGCCACCTACACTGTCCCGGACGTGGAACTCGTGCTTCCGAGCCTTCCAGTGCGCTAACAGATCGGAGGGTGGAATTAGGGTTTAGGGAAAGCACGAGGATCATGATTTCGTGTTCGGGTTTAACTCGGGGTTAATCCTCTCTTATAGGGTCGCACTGTAGGCAAGGGGTCGAGCCCAAAAGGCTAAGGATCGCCTCCCGATCACGGCGAAATCAGACTCGGGATATGATTCCGAGTCCGGTAAGATATGAATTGATATCTTCCTTATTTGAGTTGGTTATTATTGACCGAGATCAAAACTTAACTTAAACCAAGATATCCAACATTATCCCCCTTGACTGAAGGTCAATAACTTAACTTAAACTTTCGACTATTCGGTCACTGACTTAAACTAAACTAAACTTAAGTTCCTCCTTAGTCAAACAGTAAGTACCAGACCAATACGTCATCAACAGCGTAGCAACATACTGGGACAACATTACCCATAGTCTCACTGAGAAACCTTGTCAAAACTCTTACTCTTATTTGGGGAAAATCAATGGCCCTGAACCAGGACTTGATCCAGGCTACCCACCAGACCCATGCCTAGGACATGCTTCTGAAAGATGAGGTGGTAAACCTTTTGTGAGCGGATCCGCAATATTCTCCTTAGTACTTATATGTCTAATCTTAAGCGTATTGTCCTGGTTTATTTCTTTTACGACACGATACTTAAGGTCTATATGCTTAGAAGCACTACTTAGTTTATTGTTTCCACAAAAGAAAACTACAGACTGATTATCGTAGTATATTGTGATAGGTCTCGAGATACTATCCACAATTCTTAATGCCGGTATAAAATTCTTAAGCCACATTGCCTGTCCCGTGGCATGATAACATGACACAAATTCGGCTTGCATCGTGGACGCAGCCATTACACTTTGCTTACTACTTTTCCACGATATCGCTCCCCCTGCTAATGTGAAAATATAACCGGAAGTAAACTTTCTCTCATGTTCATCACCAGCAAAGTCAGCGTCAGTGTAACATTCAATCTCAAGCTTATCTGACCTCTTATATGTGAGCATGTAATGCTTGGTGCCTTGGCAATATCTTAATGCCTTCTTGACACCTACCCAGTGAGCCCATCCTGGATTAGACTGAAATTTACTAAGTACTCTGGTTGTAAATGCCAAGTCCAGACACGTGTAGACTTGAGCATACATCAAGCTACCAACAGCTGATGCATATGGGACGTCCTTCATCTTACTTCTTTCTAAATCGTTCTTAGGGCACTGACTTCCATTTAACTTATCGCCCTTTTGTAACGGAACAGGTGATGTGTTGCACTTATCAAGCTTATATCTCTTAAGCATTTTCTCAATATAAGCTTTTTGATATAATCCTAGCACTCCTCGGGCTCTATCTCGGTCTATCTCAATGCCAAGTACATACGAGGCTTCACCGAGATCCTTCATGTCAAAATGAGATGAGAGGAAATTCTTAGTCTCATATAACATGTTCTTATCGTTGCAAGCTAACAGTATGTCATCCACATACAGTACTAGAATCATTAGTTTTCCACGCTTTGTCTTAATGTAGATGCACTTATCTGCATCGTTCTCCATAAATCCGAATCTCTTAATGACCTCATCGAATTTACGGTTCCACTGTCTGGATGCTTGCTTAAGTCCATAAATAGACTTCCTTAACCTTGCATCTCATGTGTTCCTTACCCTTAATGGCAAAACCTTCCGGCTGAGCCATGTAAATGGTCTCATCTAAATCACCATTCAGGAATGCAGTCTTAACATCCATCTGATATAACTCCAAATCAAAGTGAGCTACAAGAGCCATAACTATTCTAAAAGAATCTTTGGTAGACACAGGAGAGAAGATCTCATTGTAATCGATCTCTTCCTTCTGTGTAAACCCCTTAGCTACAAGCCTTGCTTTGAACCTTTCGATCTTCCCTTTGGAATCACATTTAGTCTTGTAGACCTATTTGCAGTCTACTGTTTTGACTCCATCAGAATTTCTACTAAGTCCCAAACTTGATTTGAGCTCATAAACTTTAACTCATCTTCCATGGCTTCAATCCATTTAGTGGAATTCTCACTTCTCACTGCCTCTCTAAATGTGGCAGGATCACTAATCTTCCCAGTATCATACATATCCTCACTTAAGTATGTTTCATATATATCAGGAAGAGCCTGTCTCCTTTCCCGAGTTGATCTCCTTAATGGTTGAGGATCGGGTTGAGGCTGCTCTAATGGCTCAGTTTGTGCCTGAACCTCTGGGGCTGGCTCCTGATCTGGTGCCTGCACCTCTGGAGATGGCTCAGTAGCTGCCACGGTGCTGCTAATATGTGGAATCACCGGTGGTACAAACTAGTATACCATCGCGGGCTCTGGAACTGCTGAATTTGGAAGTTCGACTCGCAGTTCTTCGAGACTTGTATCCCTCTTTGGGAATTCTCCACTAATACCCGAGTCCTCTAAGAACACAGCATGTCTGGTCTCTACAAACTTAGTGGAGCGACCAGGACAGTAGAATCGGTACCCTTTAGATTTATCAGGATATCCAATAAAGTGACAGCTTACTGTCTTAGAGTCTAATTTCTTATAATGTGGATCGAATAACTTAGCCTCAGCGGGACAGCCCCACACCTTTAGGTAATTTAATGTCGGTTTTCTCCCATTCCACAACTCAAAAGGTGTCTTGGGAACTGACTTAGATGGAACCCAATTAAGTATGTGGGCAGCTGTCTTTAATGCTTCCATCCACAGCTCCACAGACAAATTGGAATAACTGAGCATGCTTCGTACCATGTCCATAAGCGTACGATTGTGACGTTCAGCCACTCCATTTTGTTGTGGTTCTCCTGGCATGGAGTATTGCGCTCTAATGCCATTTTCTTCTAAGTACTTAGCGAATGGTCCCTTAATTTGACCATATTGATCAAGCTTCCTGTAATATTCTCCACCCCTATCTGATCTTACAACCTTAATGGTGGTGTTGTGTTGTTTCTCAACTTTTTGCTTGTATATCTTAAATATTTCTAGCGCATCTGAACGCTTACTAATGGGGTAGATGTGTCCATAGTGGGAATAATCATCAGTAAATGTTATAAACGAATCATAACCATCTACTGATGTCACTGAGAGTGGGACACAGATATCTGTGTGAATTAATTCTAAGACGCCCGTACTCCTAGTGGCTCCTTTCTTAATTGTCTTAGCATATTTTCCCTTAATGCAGTCAATGCAGCGGTCTGAATCAGAGAAATCTAATTTGTCGATTATGTCGTCTTTAATGAGACGTTCTATTCTCCCCCTCGAAATGTGGCCTAAACGACAATGCCACAGCTTCGAAGATGTCTCATTAAAATGCTTACGCTTATGCGATACACTATCGACATTCATCACAGGATCATGAGAGAGCATATAAAGCTTGCCTTGCGTGACGGCAAGACCTATATTTATAGAATTATACTTAATCTCACATTGATTGTTGTCAAAACCAAAATAATATCCTGAATCATCTAAAGCTGAAACTGATATAAGGTTTCTCTTTAAACTAGGAGCATAAAGGACATCATCTAACTTAAGTTGGAAGCCACTTGGCAACTCTAACTCGAAGCTTCCAACGCCTTCGACTTCAACAGGATGTCCATTAGTCACTCTTAGGTTTCGCTCCCCCTTTCTTATAGTTCGGATCGAACAGAATGCCTGTAATGATTTAGAAATGTGCAGAGTGGCACCTGAGTCAATCCACCAAGTATCAGGGAAAAATTCTGCTAAGAATAACTCATCTATGAATGAAACAACATCACACTTACCATTTTCCTTCAGTCATTCCTTAAACCCAGGGCAAGCCTTTTGAAGATGCTTGGGTGAATCGCAGAAGGAGCACAACATCTTGCCACCCTTAGTCTGGTGGCGCTTGAACTTATTGTTGTTGTTCCTGGGACCAAATTTCTTGTTCCCATTTCTCTTGTTCTTCTTAGGGCCTTGCTTACTGCTACCTGATTCATGCTGATTCTTAGGAGTGGTTGCCAACCATGTTCACAACATCCTTCATCTTCTCAGTTTTGAGCCTTTCTTCTTCTTCAACACAGTAGCTGATCAACTCACTGATGGACCAAACGGTCTTGTTGGTGTCGTAGTTGATCTTAAAGGCAGCATACTGTGGTGGCAATGATGTCATGATGAAATGCACAAGGAAACCTTTAGAGATCTCCATCTGCATCTCCTTAAGTCTGTTGGCCATGTCACACATGTTGAGAATGTGCTCCCTAATGCCATTTAGACCATTATACTGAGAACCCACCAACTTCATGATGAGTGTACTGACATAGGTTTTGGATAAGCTCTTAAAATTCTCCTCAATCTTAGCCAGGTACTCCTTGGCAGTCAGATCCACCCCCTGAGCATTCTTAGTGGGGATGGCACCCTTGATGCCAGCACTGATAGTCTGCTTCATGACCATGAGAGCCATGCGGTCAGACCTGTCCCATTTCTGATTGGGAGCTGAACTCGCTCCTGCAGCGGGCTCAACAGGCTTATCCTCCCTGAGTGCGATGTCAAGGTCATTCCATGCGAGGCACGTGATGACCTTGCCCTTCCACTCATGAAAGTTCGCTCCATTGAGCGGCTCAATGTTGTCTAGGTAGGAGGCCACAGCATTGACATTAGTGACTGAAAATAAATTAAACTGAGTTAAAACTTAACTTAATAAGCATATACAATGAAATGCAAATTAGAGCATGATAATAACCCTACGGTAGTCTGATTAAAATCATACAAGTAAATTTCAAATTGCATCACCGGTGGGGAAAACAATCGAAATTCGTCTTAATACTCATGATTAAACAACGATGGTCAGAATAATCACAAGTTTTTTCTAAATAAACTTCTCGGTGGTTCCATTTATTTAGAGGCATCTCAAAGTATAGTGGTGGATTTAAAATAATACAACACCAACAATATAGTAAATAAATGTACTCAACACTTAAAATAAAATAAAATAAACTTACTAAAAATAATGAAATTACTCTAAAAACTTATCTTAAATTTGAGCTAAAAATTAATGAAAATAATTAAACTTAATTTAAATTGAGCTTAAACTTAATAAAACAATTAAACTAAAACTGAGCTTAAACTTAATAAAATTAATAAGACTAAACTTAAAACTTAATAAAGGTAAATAAAAGATTTTTTTAAATTACTTAAAAACGGTCATCCGCCGCATCGACCTATCGCGGCACGACACGTATCGGCACTGCGGCTGCCGCTCGGCCGCCTGCAGCAGCCGACCCGCGCAAGCCACGCGTCAGGAGGGGAGCCGACCGCCGCGCCAGCCAATCTCCGTGCGCCACGCGTCGGCGAGTCGTGCCTCCCGAACGGCTCCTGCGCACGCTGCTGCTTGCGCCGCTTAGCCGGCCAATCGCCGCGCGCTAGCTGTCGCCCACGGCTCGCTCCGCCGCGTTCGCTTTACGCGCAGCGCCGCGCGGCCGCCCTGTCTTCGCATGCCACGCGTCCCCGGCTCAACCGACCGCCGCGCCGCCCGCGTACGCTGTGCCACGCGTCGGCCGTTGCTCGGCTCTCGTGCGCAGCTCGGTTGCTATGCTAAACGGGCCGCCAAATCGGCCCACTGACATGCGCCGGTGCTGAACTGAGTAGATCGGCCGGATCGCAGCCGTCCGTGCTGATCCAACGGCCGGGGCTCGATCCGGCTGCACTTATAAAGGGCGAAAACGGGTAAACCCTAACCCTAATCCCCATTTCTTCTCTTCTCAATCGGCTAAGCCCCGCTTCCCTTCTCCCCTCTTCTTACTCAACTTAGCGAGAGAAACAAAGGGCTTATGGCGATGCGGCGGCTAGAGAGTGGCGGGACTGTCACGGATGCCCTCGCCGGCGCGCGCGCTTCCCTTGCGGTGAGCGCGCGGCCGTCGAGGGTGTCCACATCGGCCCGCGAGGCCCTCTCTCAACGGCGACGGATCTTAGCGGCGCACGCGCGAGTGCCGGCCGATCTAATGGTCGGATTAACCGCGCGCGTCGTGCCGGCTGAAACGGACGGCGACCAACCCAGGTTAGGGTTTCTTACCTCGAGGAATCTAGGGTTTGTGACTTAGGGTTCGCGTTTTGCCTAATTCGTGTGGTTCTGGCTTCCTTTTTCTTACTCCTCATCTTTTCTCTTATTCTTCTTACTAATCCGAAACTCAAACTTATAGATCAGAAAGCGAAACATAATAAAAACTTAAGAACTTAAAGGGAAACTTACAGATCTAGCATGCGAACTTACTGATTAATTAGAGACTTTAACTAAAACATGAACTAGATCGGATAAAAGCTTCGGGATTTCTTAGACCGAACTAAAAGGATGTAAAAGACTAGATCTAATGCTCTGATACCAAATGTTAGATCAAAATCTTGATTGGTACTTAGCTTACACAAACTAAACAGGATCATCTAGTCTAATTACATCTACTCACTTAAACTAATGCGAAATAGATTAATAGTTCGGTCCATACCGGCGGCCGTGGCGTCCATGGTCGTCGGTGATCCCGTGATGAAACTGATGGCTTGAGGATCATTAGGGATGTAGCGCAATCGTTCCTTCAGAGATCGCTCGGGGTAGCGGCGTCCTTCGAGGCACCACCTACACTGTCCCGGACGTGGAACTCGTGCTTCCGAGCCTTCCAGTGCGCTAACAGATCGTAGGGTGGAATTAGGGTTTGGGGAAAGCACGAGGATCATGATTTCGCGTTCGGGTTTAACTCGGGGTTAATCCTCTCTTATAGGGTCGCATTGTAGGCAAGGGGCCGAGCCCAAAAGGCTAAGGATCGCCTCCCGATCACGGCGAAATCGGACTCGGGATATGATTCCGAGTCCGGTAAGATATGAATCGATATCTTCCTTATTTGAGTTGGTTATTATTGACCGAGATCAAAACTTAACTTAAACCAAAATATCCAACAATGACTACATACATAATTATTAGGAATTTATTTAGTCATTCTATTGCATGTGCTCTAATAATGCATTAACATGTATTGATCGGTCACACCAAACTTTTCTTTTGGATTGTCCCCGATACCCATGGCGCAAAATTAAAAAAGGAATGCTGGTCTCGTGTCACAGTGACGATCGCTACACGATCATCTCATTTCCGGAAAACCCTATCCAATCCCAATCCTAATATAAGCGTTACACGAACATCTCATTTCCGAAAAACCCTAACCAATCCCAGTGCTAATATAAGTGTTACAGGGTGTTCGAAAGGCGATTCCAGGTCAGTGCAAGTGACGCCCTGAAGAACGTTGTTATCGCCGACGACCCCTTCGCCCTTCAAGATCAAGCTAGCGTCCACGTCGCTACTACGACTATCACTCGGTCATTGACATTGACAAGACGACTACGACATCCATGGCTTCAAACAAATGGTCAGTATCGCTATGTTTATGTAATAGGATGATCATGTTTAGGCTAAGCATTTATTTATGAATTAGTAAATCATAAAATCGACATGTATATCTATCATATGATCATTGCTTCGCAAATAAAATTCCTTGGTTATAGACCACTAATAAAATATACTTATTTCTTCAAACAAAATATGTATTTTAAGATACGTCTTAGGCCAGTCTTAATGGGGTTTCATTAGATGTTTCATGTGTATTAAATGAGGTGTCACATCAGCATATTTATAGTTTTTGCATGAAACGAGAAGGAAAGAGAGGGAAAGGTCTCATGGGGATAAAACTATAAATTTCCAAAACATTAAAAACCAGATGGAACCCACAGTAAGAGTTTCTTTAGTTTCATAAACTGTTTTTTTATTTATCGCTTCATGAAATTGTAAGATTGGTTAGAGAAAAAACTAAAATAACCTATAAAACTTATAAAATGTACAATAAAACTATATACACTGAGAGAGAAACATGTTTCATTTTTTATTTCATAGTCGTAAAAAATAGGAGGTAAAATTTTGCATTAAGATTTACCTTATTAGCAGCTAAAAGGAGCAGACTGGCCCTGATCTGGAATGGTCCAATATGCGTACTCGATCGATCAGAGCTGGCAATCCACAATTTAAAAAACCTGTCCACGGTTTTGATGTCACGCCACGTCCAGTGTGAGATCATCCTTTGCTGTAATGCTCCACACAGAATGGGAGGGAGATAAAAAGACCACATATTGCGGTAACGTGTGGAGCATTTTGAAAAGCAGAATTAACGACTCAACGTACAATGGATCAGTGGTAACGCAGTCCCACGAACCAAAGGTTATCTACTCCCTTTTTTCCCGTTCCTTTTACAGGAGGGCAACCAAGCAGAGAAAGCGAACTAGGGATGAAGTGCCTTTGCGTGTCGCTGATGCATTTGCCTTTAATTTGATGGCAACCGGACAAACCACTCAGGCACTCACGTTAGACCTTTCGGATCTTTAAGCCAGTCATGCAGTCTAAAAGGTGTCCATGTTCCAACAATGGTAAAGCTTTTCAGACTTCTTTTTGGCTAATGTTGGTTATCCATCGTTCCGAATTGCTGTAGTCAAGTAGTACTACGAAGGAAGCCAATATCTCCATGTGAAATTTCGCAGCACCAACTGACAAAGTTCAGGGCGCTCGGTTGAGTTATTCAACGTTGCACGGCAGTTGCACCATAGCCATGTTAGAATAAATTGGAACAGTACTGTACACCTGGCTCTAGTTGTATAGTTTGGTCGAATCTTTTATGTAGGTTTATAGATAATATTTTTTTTTCAAAATATAAGAGATTTGGAAAATATAATGCATCCTAATATTAGATCTGGACATATGGAACAAAGGGAGTACTTAGTATATCAATAAGCATTTGTCATCTCTTTTTTAGTATATGACATGATTAACTTTTTTTCTCCAACTTTGATAATGGTATTTATTTAATTATTTAGTTGATTAAAATGAAATGAGTATAATTAGATTATCATTAAAAGTGATTTAACATGTTTGTTTTTCTATATATTTCCATAAATATTATAAGAAAAGACGAAAGTCAAATGAATTAAAAGATTAACTATGTCATATATATATATATATATATATTAAAAGAAGAAGATAGTAACACTATTTTCACAAACACGATACGTGTGACCCGTTTACGATCAAATCTCAGAGCAGCTATCCACCACCGCACACGCGCATTTGGAGTTTGGACCGCCATTATTCATCATCTTTTAGACCATGCATGGGCAAAATGACGGGACAGGCCATATACAACGTGGTCACTAACGATCCTAGGTGTATACATATACATTTGAAGATTTGATGATTGCACCGAACCACCGATCAGGCGATCAACTAAAGGACACAGAATTATTGCGATTTGTGGATGTGAGCTTTCTGCCCAGTCATCCAAGGACGCTGATGTCCTCTGTTAGGTATGTGAGATGTCCCTGGCAATACCCATGGTATACATAAAGGTAGACATCGCAATTCAACCGTACACAATCACCAGCGAAACAGCGGGAGGCGAATGCTAGCTACGGGTGAATAGCTAAATGCGGAGGCGTCGAGCGCCGCTAATGCGGATGCATACACGCGTGACAATAACAGCAACCACAAAAGCCCTCACCCGTCAGCCTGCCTGACTGCTTGCACTGTGTCCTTTCCTTTTCAAAGCTCTCACTGCACTGTGCAGAAGTGCAAGCGTGCATAAATAAAACTTCACCACCAACTTCCATACCGGCATATAATACCTCTCACCCAGTCGTTAGTGTACCTGTCAATCACAGATTGCACGTCGAATATTCAGTCACTGAATGTTGTGTTCTATCTACCGAACACAAGGTCACCTGCAATGCAATTAACCATCCAAGCTCTGCGCGTCCAACAACCGTGCGTCGTCGGATTGGTCGAGAACCCAGGGACGCCGACGAACCGCTCGAGACGGGAGAAGCGCGGAGGAATTAATTCCGTTGTTGTTTCCACTTTCCACCACCAACTACTCGACGAGCAACGAGCGAGAGCGACCCGCCGTCCCGCTTGCGTCGGCGATGGAGTCCGGATAATATAGGGTAAGCGGCGATGCGTGCTTTTGAACTGCAAGAGACACCGAGCGTTGGAAACGCATGTCACGAAACGGCAGGTAGGCTACGCGAGCTTCCGGTACGTAACGGCACGAACGGTACGTGAGGTGGCCGTTTTCGCCGGTAGATTGCGGAAGTTAGGAACGTTTTGACGCATGACAAAGTTGGGCGGCGGATAGGTGGATCGGAGGAGATAAGCTCATATCGCGGGAATTCGGTCCGCTTTTGGTCCGGTCCAACGAATTCTTCTCCCCTTTGCCGACTTCACTTTCACCCCATTTCTTGCCGCGACTCTGCAAGTGGTCGATCGAGCGGCTGAAGTGGAGATGAAGTGGAGATGCCATGTTCTTTTGTTATTCCGTCCTCCACCAGTCGTCAAACAGAGGAGATCAAATCAAACAAAAGAGAACCCAGTCACGCTCACATTCATAGGCTCCGCTCAAGGCTCACCTCTGTCTCACGTAGGAGTTTCGCCCCCCCGGCCCTTTATCTTCAATGCCTACGAGCACGACGAAATCGCAACCTAGCACGCGGCGGCTAGCAATGGCAGGCAGAGGGTCCTGTTTTTAACATGTGGTTACATTAGATCATGTGTTGCGAGACTGTTGCTGCGGGTAGAGCAGTAAAGTAGGAGTGGAAACGTGCCGGGGAAGGGGACACGGACAGCAAAGGTGGTCGCTGTCGCTGTCGACGACGACGACGTGACGCTGCGAGTCTGCGTCTCTGCGACACCGAACCGTTAGTTATCCCATCGGTCGCTGTCGCGTTCTCGGCTCGATCGCTCGCCCGCTGGTGCGCGTGGCCCGCGTCGCTTGAGGTTGATTAACATATTTTTCAAACTGGTAACATGTTTCATATAAAAAAATTTATTTAAAGAATAATTAAAAATTTTAGTATTTATATATTAATTTTTAATTAATTATATGTTAATATATTTTTCGTTTTAGGTGAGTGTGAGAAAGTCGTCCAAACCAGCCGAGTAGAACGCAGCCTGCGGATTGATGCGCGCGAACAGCGGAACTTCATGCGGTGCTCCGGTGCGATTCTGGGCGTGTGATGGTGATCGGCCGGGGGCGCGCGCATATGCTGCCAGTGGCGCGTCGGACCGCGGTCGGCGCCACGGTGCTCGCAAGGAACAACACCGTGGCCGATGTTTTAAAGCCGGACGTTATCGGAGAAAGTTAAAAGTTACTGCTATCTGCTCCTCCCATAGCGATTTGGCCGATTTTGGGGCGGCGTGTTCGATTCCGCTTCTATCCACATTGCCCTTCCTCCCTCCCGCACGAGCTGTGGGGTCGCTTTGGGCCCACGCTGGCGCTTCCCGCGCGTCTGCGTCGTCCTTTATGGGCTGCCCTTCCAGCATTTCTCCTTGTGGTTTTGAGCTTCACTCGCGGGCCATGCGAGCTGGCGTTTCGCGGGTTTTAAACGCCTGTGGTTGATTCAGCCTTATGACAAGAGGGCCAGGCGAGCTGGTGTTTGGCGGGTTTTAAAGGCTTGTGGTTAGTTTGGGCTGAGGTTGCCTCCTTCCTACCTGGGACGGATTAAAACTGTGACAGTACTCCTCTGCTTAGTGCCATTGAGTGGTTAAAAGTTACTGCTATCTGCTCCTTCCACAGCGATTTTGGCCAATTTTGGGGCGGCGTGTTCGATTCCGCTTCTATCCACGTCGCCCTTCCTCCCTCCCGCGCGAGCTGTGGGGTCCCTTTGGGCCCACGCTGGCGCTTCCCGCGCGTGCCTTGCCATTTTCCCGCGCGTATGCATCGTCCTTTATGGGCTGCCCTTCCAGCATTTCTCCTTGTGGTTTTGGGCTTTACTCATGGGCCACACGAGCTGGCGTTTCTCGGGTTTTAAACGCCTGTGGTTGATTCGGCCTAGTGACAAGAGGGCCAGGCGAGCTGGTGTTTGGCGGGTTTTAAAGGCCTGTGGTTAGTTTGGGCTGAGGTTGCCTCCTTCCTACCTGGGGCGGATTAAAACTGCGACAGTACTCCTCTGCTTAGTGCCATTGAGTGCTCTAATATGTAGCTACACCAACGTTTTGGCTTCTCATTGGCTCCTTACACCTTACAGGTGGGGCCAGGCTGACGACGGAGAGGTGGTGCTTGGTCATCCGTTAGGTGATTGCCTGCTTCCCTTAGTTTCTCCAGGGCGCTTACAGGTGGGCCAGCCTCATGAGAGAGAGGAGTATTGACGCCATGTCGAGAGAGAGGGGATTTGACGCCACGGCAGAGCGGCGCGGGCAGCTCCTCGGTATCACCGCTGTCACGTCTCCCTTTCTGCGCCCACGCCTCGCACGGCTCACACGCTCGCTCAGCACGTTTCCAGTACTAGTCCTACAAGGTGAAGAAATACATCCTTCCTCCTTCAGTTTTGCGCACACATCGACGATCACAAACAATGGCGATTGCAGGGTTGCTGTTTCTTCTTGCTTTTCGTTTGCCTGTATGTGCCTTGGCCTTCCTTTCACTGTCATTTCCTCATGCTTAGGGATGTCCTTTGTCGATGGTGATTCTGCTTCCTTCGTCGACTTGGTGCTCGCGCATACGCTGCTCGACGATTTGCCTGGTCGGTGCTTCTTCCCTGTCTCGCCGCGACTCTCCTTCGGCATTGCAAGGTATCAGTTCATCCTAACGTGTTGCTTGAATTGTTGGGTGATTTGTTCGATTTCCTACGTTTCCATGTCTTTTCCATGTTTACCGCATGCTTTGCCCGCCATGGTTGCTTGCTTTGTTCTTGAATAGTTGGGTGATTTGTTCGATTTCCTACGTTTCCATGTCTTTTCCATGTTTACTGCATGCTTTGCCCGCCATGGTTGCTTGCTTTGTTCCTCGCATGTCTTCTTTTCTCTGTTAGATAGTGATGTGCTCTACGACTGACCAGCACTGTGTGGTCGTTGACACGAAAAAAAATCTGAGATATTCGAGAAGTTGATGTCCACTTTAGAGGCCCACCAGAATTTGTTCCACATTAGTTGCACATTGCATTTACTTTTACTGTCGCCGTGTCAACCCCTTCTTTTTATCTTTCCCTGTTACCATCCCCTTCTTTACGAATACTACAACACTCCTCTTTCCACCCGTTCACGTTCCTGCGAATCGCACTGCAGCTCTGCAGCCGCCAGGATGATGGCCGTTGGGGTGTCATACGTCTCCTTGCTCAATGCCGCGGCTTGCCATTGCGGTGTCCCTTTGGTTTCCTACCGTTGGGAGCTAGGGGGTGATGGCGAGTTGCAGGGGTCGAGCTGGTGATCCCTCGTGCTGGAACGCACTGGCTCACAGAGTCTGTGTTCTTTTGGGTTGTAGCCTCTGAACCATAGGATTGCTCCCATGAAAGCTGCTTTGGAGGCAGTTAGATTTCTACAGTCTAGATATGGGTTTGTTGTCCACGACTACAATTTTAAATCAATGGTGCCGTACAGAGACACGGCTATGAAAGCTATAGATTTGGCTGTGTCTGCTTCTGCTTGCCTTGCTCATTTAAGGGCTGCCCAAGGTTCGATTTCTTGCTATTGTGAGATCCTTTACAGAGAGTTTAGTACTATGTGGTATGCTTTCGTTGTTGGGGGCGAGTGGCTAGGTCAGTCATTTGAGTGAGGATAGTTGGCCATTCAGTGCTGGTTCCTTGTGGGTTTGTGCAAGTCTCTTTAGTGATTTCTTGAGCAAATTGTTCCGGTCTGTTTGTTTGTGTTATTGTTGGCTATGTAACATTGAATAAATTGTTTTTCTTGCATTGTCCTGCCTATCGATGAATGTCGTGTTGTTTCTGGATGATTGATGTTTACATATAATTGTTGTTCTACAGCTCTTTCTAACTGATTCTTTAGACACTTTGGTCGATGCCGCCTGCACCGTCTTCTGCTCGTGTCCAGCGAGCAAGAGAGAATAGGTTGCGTCGACGTCTTGCTATGGGTCAAGGTTTGCATTGAATGTTAGGTGTTCCTTACATATCGACCTGCTATTCTTTCTCTCCATTTGTGACCTCAGTTGACATCTATATATCTATATAGGTTATTTAGGAGGTCCTGTTCTTGCTAATGTTAGAAGCTCAGCGGTCCAGCGCGACACACGTTCGGTTCCTACTGATTTACCATCAAACCATGGTTTAGTTCATGCTAAAAATGAAACGTTCCATGCCACACCGCCTCAGGCGTGTCCTACACAGCCAACTATCTATAGTGAACACACGCAGAGTAAGCATGACTTAACGATCATGTTGAAACATACATAATGAAAAGCGATTGGAAATATTCTAAAAGATTTTGATCGGTTGACGTACAGAGAAGAAAAGATCCTTGCTAGATATACCCTCTTCTTCTGCTGCCATCAACAGAGAGAGGCGCCGTCTTAAGAGGTCTGGAAAACAACCAGATTCTTTTATTCAGGCCATACTTGACGGTACGATCGTGCAAACTACACGTGGCTTAAAACAATCTTTAGATGCCTTAGGTGACTTATTGTCTGCTGAAACACCTGTCCTTTGTTTAGGTCCTCGCCCCACACTTGCTGATGTGTTACCTCTACCTAAGGACTACATTGATTCCAAGAAAGGTTTGTTTTGTTCCTTCTTAGTATTTGTTGATTTGCCTCTTGCAAGTCTTCATGTCGTCTGTTTGTTATAGCTCTCTATCCTGAACGATCCTACTACGGTGGCCCAACCCATGAGTGCCCATACTATGGAGCGGTGTTTTGGTACTAGGAGAGAGTGAAAAGTGCTTCGGCTATCTCCAAACGAAAGATTGTGTACAATCTTTCTTTGCAAGGCGGGCGAATTGACTTACGACCTAAAAAACCTCCACCTTTCCTTGATAAGTTGATGTGATTTGATGGTGATGCAAGACGCAAATGGTTCATTAGACAAATTCGATCATACAATACGCTGTTTGCTTTTACTTCTTTAGGAGCTGATGTTGACAAGTCGATTAACACAGGAACATCTCCATGTGTGTTTAAAATCAATGGGGTCGTTCACCATCATATAGGAAGCTTGCTTCCTCGCCCTGGTGCTCCACCCAAGTTTGCACAACTTTATATATATGACACTGAAAATGAAACAAAAAATCGTCTAAATATGTTTGAAAAAGAATCTGCTGATGATGACCCCCTTGACAAAGATGTTGTCGATAGGATAGGTGCATTGCTAGATGAACATAATGAACTGGTGCAGGCATTTCATTATGCTAGAGAACGACTAAAAGAACATGGTGACCAAGATATTTCTCTAAGATTGCTTGGCTGCAACGCCAAAGATGAGGTCCAATATAACTTGCCTACAAGTGGAGAAATTGCTGGGATTGTGGTCAGTGACTACTCAAAAGATGCATACACCTACGATGTTGTCGTTAACTCCACTGATAATAGATTGCGACAGGTTTCAGCATTGCATCCTGCTTACATGGCGTTGCAGTACCCACTTCTATTCCCATATGGGGACAGAGGCTTTCATTTAGGAATCAAATACACTGACTTCCCGAGTCTAGCATCAACATCAAGGCGATATGTCACTATGCTTGAGTACTATAGGTACAGAATGCACTAAAGATTAAATAAGCCAAACCCTTTCACGTGCTATGGCAGGCTAAGTGACTCTTTAGCTGTTGATGCATATTCCACCGTGGAAGGTTCATGTTTAAAATTCATAGCTGACCATCAATCTGATTTGCGTACCGAGTGTGTCCAAGGAATTGTCGATGCTATTGATCATGGACTAGAGTCAGGTGATTCTGTTGGAAAAAGATTTGTGCTGCCATCAAGCTTTACTGGTGGCCAGAGATACTTGGTACAAAACTACCAAGATGCCATGGCAAAATGTCGAGTTTTAGGTGCGCCTGACCTGTTTGTCACGTTTACTTGCAATTCCAAATGGCAAGAAATATATGATGATCTTTTGTTTGAACCTGGTCAAGTTCCAAGAGATAGGGCCAACATGATAGTGCACGTTTTTAATATGAAGGTTGATGAATTTATCACGACATTAAAGAAGGACGCACTTTTGGTCCTGTCTTAGCAGGTTAGCTACCAGTACTTTAACCTGCCAATGTACTATGTTTGCCTTCTATTCCATCCTAACATTTCTCCTTCTACTATGTAGTTTTATATCTTGTAGAGTTTCAAAAGAGAGGTCTGCCCCATATTCATTGCCTTGTGTGGTAGGCTTCCAATTCGGACTTCGATCTTGCCATTGTTGATGGCTTCATCTCATGAAATTCCGATGTCTTCAACGATCCACTAGGATATGCATTGGTAGATGAATTCATGATACACGGTCCTTGTGGTCGGGATAACAAGAAATGCCCTTGTATGAAAAAAGGTTCTTGCTCAGAACATTTCCCAAAAAAATTCCAAGACGAAACTATACTTGATGAGTTTGGTTTCACTGTTTACAAGCGTTCAAACGATGGCAGATATGTTGTCGAAAATGGTAGCTAGATAACAGAAATGTGGTCCCTTACAACATGAAACTCCTAAAAAAATTTCAGGCCCACATAAATGTTGAATGGTGCAATAAATCAAACATGATAAAGTATCTTTTTAAATATGTAACAAAAGGCCAAGATAGAACAAAAGTATACTTTGAAACCGCAACAAAAATAGATGCTGGAACAAATGATGCTGGAACAAATGCTAAAAAAGATACTACACTGAATGAAATACAACAATACATAGATGCAAGGTTTCTTTCCACTTGTGAGGCATTTTGGCGAGCATTTGAGTTTGACATACACTACGGGATGCCTTCGTTGAAAGACTCACTGTGCATCTACAGAGAAAAACTTTGTGAGATATAAAAAAGGCACGATTTGAAAAAGCGCTAAATAGCCCATCTGCAAATAAAACAATGTTGGTGAGTGGTTTGAGGCAAATAAAAAATTCCCAAATGCACATCATCTTACATACTTGTGATTTTCCGAAAGAGTTTTCTTGGGAGAGTAACTCTCGATCTTGCGCCCTAGAACTCCAAGTGCAAAGATTGGTAGACTTTACTATGTTAGTCCAACATGGTGAACTGTACTACCTACGAATGCTGCTTATGATAGTGAAAGGAGCATGCAGCTATGCCGACGTTAGGACTTTCAACGGTGTGGTTTACTCTACATTTAGAGAAGCTTGTGAAGCGAGAGGTTTGCTTGACAGTGATACTGAATGGCATTTGTTATTTGATGAATCGATTTTGAGTGCTAATTCATACCAGCTTAGACAATTGTTTGTGACTATTGTCATGTTTTGCTCTGTTGGTAATGTGTGTGCTCTTTTTAAGAAATATTGGACATACTTTACAAATGACATCCAGCATAGACTTAGAAAAGCTCTTTCAAATCCTTCCTACATAGTGCCACCTGATCATCTAATGTCATTGCTAATTAAAGAGCTAGGTATTGTGTTTGCAAATAGTGGCAGGTGTATAGACGACTACGATCTTCCCACAATTCCAAATGTTTGTGACAATGTGGTTGGGAATAGAATACTTGATGAAGAGATGGCGATTGACTGCGATGCACTAGCCTCACATGCGAATGCACTGATTCCTACCTTGAATGCTGACCAAAGAAAAATTTTTGATACTATAATCGATCGCGTGAACTCTGAAAAACCATGTTTCTTCTTTGTTTATGGCCATTGTGGCAGAGGGAAAACATTTTTATGGAACACAATTATATCTAAAGTAAGATCTAAAAGAAAAATTGTTCTTGCTGTTGCATCCTCTGGTGTTGCCTCACTGCTTCTCCCACGTGGTCGTACTGCTCATTCTAGATTTAAGATTCCAATTGATATTAGTGAAAACAACATTTGTAGCATTCGAAGGGGTACTATACAGAAATCATCATTGATAATATGGGACGAGGCACCGATGACACATAGACGTTGCTTTGAGACATTGGATAGAACTTTGCGTGATTTATTGTCTGAAAGTAACCCTGCTAATGCTATTGTTCCATTTGGTGGCAAGGTTGTTGTCTTGGGTGGAGATTTTAGACAGATCCTACCTGTCATTCAGAAAGGATCTAGATCATCGATAGTTGACGCATCGATAACCAATTCACCACTATGGCACCATGTAAAACTTCTTTCATTGAAAACAAACATGTGTTTACTTCGTCCTGACCTCACACAACAAGATAGACTTGAGCTCGATAATTTTGCAAAGTGGGTATTAGATATGGGAAATGGCACTATTCCTGCTACCAAAAAAGATGGTGAGTCTGATCCAACATGGATTAATATACCTGACGATTTATTGGTTAAGGCTGAAGGTGATAAGATACATGCTTTGATAAATGAGGTGTTTCCTGATTTGCTCCATAACTATACAAACTCTGCATATCTGGCAAGTCGCGCAATTGTTTGTCCAAACAATAAAACTGTTGATGATATAAATAACCACATAGTTTATATGATACCTGGGGAAGAAAAAGAATACCTTAGTTGTGACACCCTTGCTAAATCATTTGAACATATATCTGACTTTGATCCCTTATACCCTACTGAATTTCTCAACTCGATCACTGTAAATAATTTCCCTGAGCATCGTTTGGTACTAAAAAAGGGTGTAACAGTTATGCTTCTTAGGAATCTAAACCAGGCCATGGGTCTCTGTAATGGCACACGTTTATTGGTGGATGTGCTTGGTCGTTGGGTTCTTCAGTGCACTATATTGACTGGATCAAAAATTGGTGAAACTGTTTTCATACCAAGAATAGCGTTAAACACCACAAGCCCAAAGTGGCCATTTACATTACAAAGACGACAATTCCCTATTCGTGTTTGTTATGCAATGACAATCAACAAGAGCCAGGGCCAAACATTGTCACATGTTGGTGTGTATTTAAAAAAAACCAGTTTTCACACATGGACAGTTATATGTGGCAATATCAAGGGCCACATCACGATCTGGTCTAAAGATTCTCATAGATGACGATGATAACAGTTCATGTTTAGAAACTAGAAACGTAGTGTACCATGAAATTCTAGCAGCGTTACAAATAGCGGTGCATGCAATACATGTTTTGATATGAGCCACATTCCAATGGTAGAAAAAATGTCTAACTATGTTTTGTTTGTCTCAATATATTTTACTGAACTTGCAGGAAAATCACGCATAGTCGTTTTACTCACCAGGAAATTTAATTCAGTTTGTTTGCATGTGTGCATAGCATGTTTACTTTACCTTACTATTATGCTCTTCATATCTATATGTCATTTATCATGTTTTGTAAAAAAAATACTAATCCCACTTTTACCTGCAGATGGATCACTGTCTGATCTCTGACCTGGTTGTTGGTGATGACAACCCACGGATTTGTGTTTGCCTTTCTCGCATGTGGGAGTTCTTTGATCCTACGAATGAGGATGTGCTCCTGCATATTGCTTTAGTGTTTGTTGATGAAACAGTACATAAAGCATCATTCACATTCTTTGGTTCATTGCTTTCTGTTATATAAAGTTTGTCTCTGCTAAAGTAATAATGTCATCCTTTTGTTCACAGGGAGATAGCATTGCAGCACAGATATTCCCGCCTAACGATGATGCTTACAGACAACTGTTGTCTGAGGGAAAGGCATATTATCTCACTTATTACAGGGTTAGGGAAGCTACTAGGACATACAAGCCAGTGGCAAACGACCTGTCTATCACATTCAGTAGATGGACAGGTGTTGAGGAATATGCTAATCCACCAGAAAACTTCCCCATATACACATTTGAATTGAAAAAGTTTGATGAACTTGCAGCACTTGTTGACAAGAGGGATTCATTCGTAGGTAACACATTTCATTACCAGTATAGTGTCGCATTGTTATTCAACAAACAATCTCACCTTACCAGTCTGTTGTGAACATGCAGACACCGTTGGGATTATTACTGAGGTGTTAGCTCTGACCTCAGTTAGGTCGCGCACAAGGGATGGTGATAGCGTGAAGCGCAGTATCTCTTTGCGTGATGAAAAGTTAGATACATTTGCTGTGTTATGCTAAATTGCCTTATGATTTTACTAACATAACAAACATACAATAATTATCTAACGTTTATACTAACAAATTAAGATGTGCATACAATTAATTTAAACATATATTATTGCCATATATCATTAGCAACAACCAAATCAACATTTCGCTGTGGGGAGATCGTGCCATTGAGTTTCCTGCAGATGAAGTGTACAAAGATGGAGAGAAGGAGCCTCAGGTGATAATCTTTGTTGGCACACTGGTGAAAGGTTTCAGAAGTAAGCATCAATATCTACTTTCTGTCTCATATCCTTAATAGTAATTCAATGGTGCTTACCTTATTTTAGGGGATTTGTACTTATCTGGAAACAATGCATGCAAATGGTACATAAATGTGGATTTATCTGAGGTGGAAGCACAGAAAAACAAGTAATTCCTACCATATGTTCGTTTACTTCAGCATTAGGATTCTCCACTTACATCTTTAGTATGTGCCAAACAGTGTGAAGGACAGTCATGTGCCTATCAAGTGGACTGATTTGCCTGCATCTAATGCCATTCGTGTTCTGGCTGAGGAGAAAACTGTGATTGAAATCAAAGATCTACATCCTTTCATTTACAAGGTACATACTTTCAGCAGATATTTTGTAAAATGTACACTAAACATGACTCTAACATTCACTTTACAGAAGCACGAGTTCATTGTCACTGTGACAATAAAAAAGATTAATGGCCCTTGGTGGTACATTGCATGCGACAAGTGCAAGAAAACTGCAAAGCCCTATGGATGGGCATATCACTGCGGTGATAAGAAATGCCCAACAATCGTATCAGCTTCACCAAGGTTAGTACAAAGAACATACTTTGAACATCTAAATCTATTTCAACACATTTTAGATCCATTAACCAGCTACATGTTAAATATGCATAGGCTCAAGCTTGCTGTCATAGCTGGTGATGCAACAGCCGATACCAACTTTGTCCTTTTCGGCCGCATGGCTCAGAGGCTGATTGGCAAGCCAATTGATCTTTTATTAGATCAAAACCCCTCCGACATCGATTTCATACCAAAAGAGATCACAGATTTGCTTGAGAAAGAGTTCAAGTTTAATGTCAGCTTTACTGATACAACAGTATCTTTAGGGACTGTTTCTTTCCAGGTTAACCATATCATCACAGGCACTGCCCCTGGTAACCCACTGTTGTCTCCACCAGCATCACAGGCCTCTTCTGGAATGCCTCTACTAGCCCTATCTCCAGCTCGATCTGACAGCTATTCGATTGGGCATCCAAGTATGGCTGGTGCTTGCTCCTCAGGATTCAACAGCCCTCCACTGACTCCATCCAAGAAAATCGACATGGCCTCTGAATGCTCATCCAAAAAGATTATGACAACCCCAACTGCAGCAAACGATGATCAGGTCACTTACTAGACTCTTCATGTGACAAACTTATAGAAATACCAATTGGTTCTTCGATCTATGTACTAACACAATGAACAAAACACAGGATGATAATGCTACCATTGCAGCCATCAGATCTGCTGCAGTCCCTGCAAGCAACATGTTAAAACCAAAATTTGGTAAGCCCCGAAGTCCTTATCGGCTAAGGGTTATGATCGGCTCAGAGTCAGTATTGGCTTGGAGTTTTGCATCAGTCGATGGGGGTTTTCTGTTATCCATATCTCCAGCAGTCGGATTCTTGTTAAATTCGGTTTGAGAAGATCTTATCCAGAAGAAACCGAATCCAGGGAGGATACAACTTGTATCTATTAATTAGGAAGAGATTGTTAGTTTTCTATTTTATCTTTAGGAAAGTCTGTTTAGTGTCCGATAAGGACTTTATATATTTTCTTTTATCTTTAGGAAAGTTTGGATTGTAATCTGTTAGGATCTTTGTCACCCTACGGGTATAAATATGTAAGCCCAGGGTTCATGTAAGATATCTCTCGACCAATACAATTCGGCGCATCGCCACCCTTTTATTCTTCATCTTCGTTCAACATCCGGCGAAACTTGGCATCTAGCGCTAAGCTGCATCGGTTAGGTTCGACCTCCAGCAAAGGAATAAGTCCAACGTTCTGTCGGATCAGGCGATCATATTGACTAGGTCGACGTTGTCCAAGGCTGCATCAGTACGTTCGATCTCTTGGATTGCTCTGGTTTAGTTAGCATGCTTGCCTGACTATTTATTATATGTTTCTATTAATCTAATCTTAGTATTTCAGTTTAGCCCTATCGGCTGTCTCTCGTTTTAGGGTCTCTGTCGTTATTGGTTAAACTATTTACTAGATTAGATTAGTTTAGGCATCTACCACCCTGAAAATCAGCCAAGGGCTTGATTGTCTATATATTGCTTTTCTTTTCATACTTAGTGATGCATCAGTTTGATCTACTAAGTCGTGATTAGAACCGTAATATCTAGCCTGCCTGTTGACTGTCACTAAGGGTTTCATCGGGGTTTCAGCCGGTGAGTTATCTGGGTATTGCATCGGCTTGCAAGGATTGTATACAAGTTGGACCTAGCCGATTGCAGCGGAGGTGTCATTGAATATTCGATTATTTGGATTTTATGATATCGGACTTCCAGCCGATATGTGCTTTAAATCAATATCTATTTTATCATGCGATTGGTTCATGCAATGTTATATATCATCATGTTATTGTCAGACGATCATCTTTATATAAATGTCTGTTAAGTACACAGCCGATGGATCAAGACTCTTAACTACATTGGTTGATATCAAGCATCGGCTGTCGACCAATCGGCTGTTCTGGATATTAGCCGATCGGTTGATACATTTTGTAATCGGTTGCTTTACATATCTTGTCAGTGGCAGGATCAAACTGACTGGCACACCTGCGCTTCATAGATTCTAGGACCTGCACTGGAGCTAAGCAGATCTCCGAGGCTGACGTGTTGATTTTTCTCGTCAACACAACAGCAGCTCAAAAGCTTCGAAGAAAAGGTCATTTCCTTTGTCATTGATTAGCTATATAGCAACCTCTGCCATTAAATACCTATAACAACAGTTATATTGCTTCCTGATTGATTATGTGTGAAACAGAGCAAGGCCTTCTCCTGGAACCAATGCAGTGAAGAGGCTGTTCAAAGATGATGGGGATGAGCCACCCAAGGAAGAGGGGTACGTCATCATACCAAAAATTATACATCCATGATTGTTACATCTGTCTTACCATTGTTTTTTTTGCAGTGAGCGCAAGTCTGCCTGATTGCTCGACACATTAGCCACTTCCCAGCTGCAGCATAGTGAAGCCTTTTGCTACCAGCCCAAGTTGAATGACATTCTGTGTATTGTCTGTCTAATGCATTTTGCTAAAACTCTGTGTTGTTATGACCACTGTGTTGGTCTATGAGAAACCATTTGTGTAAGACATCTATGATGCAAGACATCTACTATCCATTATGGATAGTGCTAGTATTTGTTGTTATCAAGGAAACACCTTGATAACCTGAAATGCTGATGCTGCTAGCTATAAAAGTCATTTCCTGTTAAACGTGTGTCAAACGTGTGCATCTTGCTGCGTTCATCATACTCATAAGCCAATTAGTTGAATGAATTACTGTTATGTTACTACAAAATCTTGCGTGCAAACACATCATGAAAAGCCAATGGTTCTACACAACTGAAACACACAGAAAAAATTCAAGCACATAGCAAGAATTTTTTAAAAAATATAGCTCCTACCTAGACTGGAATACAAAGAAAAGGTGACAAGACATCTAGCTGAACACATTCATTACACAGCATGCTCTACGACTGAGCAATAAAGAAACATGGTGGCCTAAGGAGTGACTTCTATATATCTCAGCACTGCTATGTCTCATCACTCTCTTCTCCTATTCATCTCTCCTTCCATTCCATTCTTCCTTTCTTCTTGCAACAGGAGAGCCTCACAACTCTCAGGCTACAGAAGCCAGCGGCAATACAGCCAACCAAAAAGCTTTTCGATTGAGGTATGATTTTACTAAACCAAATCATCAATGCATGTCTCTTATATCTATCCATTGAATATATAGTTATACCCTTTCCACATAGAAATTATACAATCTCCTTTTCTCATGCATGGGTCTCAATTCTTTTCATGTGATAGGGACCAAAGATAATGCATCCACCACGTAGCACAAGACCTGCAGGAACAAACAGACCTATGAGAACACATAAATTTAGCAAGACAAAACAAATCTCCCACCAACTTGCTGACATAATATACCAAAATGCAGTGGTTATAACTGTTATGGGAGCAGGAAAAGCAAGTAGAGAGAAGATAGTAGCCATGATATCAGTAGTTACAGGAGCAGAGGTAGATGATATAACACTCTTGCCTTTTACAAACAAAATGTATTTTGCTCTGTTCATGGATGTAGAGAACCAGGCAGAGCAGGCAGAGAGAGCATTTGGCAAGATCTCATTTACCTCTGATACAACTCGGTTGAGATTTGACAGATTCAAAAACAACTTGCATAGTGTGAGAGATCCACTATGCCAGAGAGTTATACTTGCTTTAGAAGGTCTGCCTCCTGAATCCTGGAACAAAGAAGCTATAACTGAGCTCCTTGACAATAGCTGCAAGGTAGAAGAGATTTATGGAGAACATCATATAAATGACTGTCGAGTCTTCGAGCTAGCTGCATGGACAAGCGACATTGATCTTATACCAAAGATTATTGGCGGCATATTGAGACAAAAGAACCGACCATTCTCAAGCGGTTTCTTGGGGCCGTGAGGCTGCAACCTCCACGAGTTTTAGTGCACATTGAGAAGCTATTTGATTACTTTGATGAGGACAGTGGAAGTGATACGATGGGGAAACACTTAGGCACTATGAAGAATCAAAACCAAGGGTGCCCGTTATTAAAAATTTCAATTGGACATTTCAAACAATTGATAGCGACCGGGGTCCGATAGAAGGCGCCTCCACATCATCTTCAATCGGTCGCCTTCTGCCCACTAAAGAAGAACAAGAGGCCCTAATCATCTCCCTAAATAGTATTTATCTATATTTCGGTTTAGCGAGATGTTCTTTCTACAAAACAACCATTTTATTTGTAGAACAGTTTAGTATGGTGTCCTTCCTAAAAGGTTGTTTATTTAATCTGTAAGACTAATATTTGTGCTATGTATGTGCTGAAGTATTTACTCTTTCATTCAGTTATAATCTCAACGGTTACAAATATGTTAAAATTCGGTTTACAGATTTTTCCTGAATTGTTTGCAAATGTCATTTTACAATTTGGTTTTCCTCAACAGAAATTGCAGAGAATGTAGCCCATTAGCAATGGGCACAAAGGAATCTCACAATCAGGAACAACCCTTCTCTCCAGGCATACCACAATATCATATCAAATAGATTTACTAGTATGGACTAATGGAAAATAAAAAAATTGTCAGCAGTTCTTTCATGCAACAAGCCAAACACAAAGTAGTAGAAAAAGGAAACATAGAGCCTCAGTAGAGAAAGCAAGCAAAGAACCTTGGATAATTGGTAGAAACACAATTTTTTCAGATGAAATGAAGGGATTCTTGGGAACAAAGACAACTCACCTAAGAGATCATGAAAAGTTTTATGTCTTCACTATCAACAAGACATGTATTCACCAAGGAAAAATGGTATAATACATTACATATGTATATTCAATCAATTAGTATTTCTGAACACACTAACAATCTCTCTTTATTCGAACAGTACTTCAACAAAGAATTCTCTTCGACACAACTTGAAGGGCTTGTGTTACATCAGCAGACAATAACAGGATTCTCAACTAACACAACTACCGGAGCCACCACAATTGCAAAGTCCCCTGATGGAAGGTACAATCTCATAGAGGGTTGGAAAGACTTCATCACCAAAGCCAAGATAAAATAAGGACAGACATGTGCATTCCACATGTACAAGAAAAATGAAAAAGTTCAACTCATGGTCCTCATCCTTTGAAGCCTCTATGTATTAGCTATTCATAAGAATTAGCTTTGGCATGAACTTGGATCACTATGTATTAACTTATTGTTTTAGACCTAAATTGCCAACATGTTTGTGCAATCCAATCTTATATATTGTTCATACGCTCTGTTTTCAACTACGAACTTTTTTTTACCAACAATAGGATGCCGTGAAGCGCGCCTAATAGTCTAGTTAAGCTTCAAACCGAGGGCAAGGACAAACCCGTGAAGTATCACGCACGTACACCAAATTTGGTGTGCAGTGGATAATATAATTTTGCCAGGCAAGTAGGAAGTTGTAGGAACAAACATGGAGAAACGGGGAATGTGGACAAATTCCATACTACTATATCAAAGTAGTCTGAACATGCAAACCATCGGTGGTCTTGGGACGTATTGGTGTTATGATGCCAACATCAACGTATAGAATTCATCATAAGAAAGTGATTAAACTAAACTTTAATCTGTGTCACTTTGAATATTTGAACATCAATTTAAAGAACTAATCACAAACTAATTATAAAAATAATTGTAGAATCAAAGCATAATTCACGAGATAAATCTACTAAGCATAATTAATCAATAATTAGTAAATACTTATTGTAGCACACCATCGTCAAATCATGACGTAATTAGATTTATTTGATTCATCTTACGAATTAGCCACCGATTATAAATAAGTTTTATAAATAATATATATTCTTCGAGGGATTATTCACAAACCGAGAATTCACATATGCCCACCAAGTACACGATTTTCAGGTTTGGCACACTGTCTCCTTTGAAATTTCCATTCGCCACTAGCTACGTTCACGTCGACTTTATTATTTGACATGCTTTTATTTGACTTTGCAGCCATGAAACGTTAGTAGGCTTATAGTCCTTTCCCTGGGGACTCACTATAGCAATCGACGGATTTTTCCAATCAAAACACTCGGATTTTCCAAACCACCCAACATGCAACATGTAACGTATTGTTCAGAATAGATGACACTACATATGTACAAACTACATGACGCTACCAAGCAACATCCGAGTTCAGACTAACAAGAAACGTACGCGCACATCTAAAAACTGAAGTATGACAGTATATGACGCTACTAAAAGGACATAGACCTACTAGCAATTTGTCAAGATAGCGACAAAAGTTACACTCTATTACAAGTGTAATTACAGTGTATAAGTACCATGTAAATACTGTCCTGGCCATACAACCAACTCTTTCTCCTTGCTCGGCTGGCAAAAACGTTGCACGCGTTATCCCACCGCCCTGACGACTGATGCTGCACATGTTATCCCCTTTTTCCTTTCTGGAACAGCGCTAGCACGAATCTCGGCGCAAATTGGAGGACGGAAAAATCGAGTGATTTACAACAAAAAATTTGTCAATAGAGATTTCGCAAAACCGCTTCCTGTGTACTACCAGTACCAGTTCTATCTAACCGACATTTTATTAGGCCCAGATACAAATGGGCCTATCCCATACTGTTCATCCGATGTCAGCCCAATTACCAATGATGGGCCTAGCCCACAGCGCCGCATCTGTTTCCACCGGTAAGCGTTGGATGCTCTGCTCTGCCCTCGCATTCGGGCACAAGAGAGTGGCATCTCTGAGCGGGAGCCACGCGCAAGGGTCCAAAGCAACGCTCCTCATACGACAGAGAGGGTGTGACAGCGGGAGGGGGCTCGGAGGCCGGAGCGGGCGACGGCGGTGGCGGCGGTGGGTGCGGGAGCTAGCGAGCGGCGAAGGGTGCGCTGGAGATGAAGGAGAAGGGCGGGTCGAGGGCGGCGGTGGACGAGCGCTACGCGCAGTGGAAGTCGCTCATCCCGGTGCTCTACGACTGGTTCGCCAACCACAACCTCGTCTGGCCGTCCCTCTCCTGCCGGTAAAATTCCCCGTGGCTCCTTCCTTCCTTCCTTCCGGCGGTTTCCTGCGCGTCTCGTGGCCATAGCCGTCGTCCTTCGTGGAGATCCGTTTCGGGCTAGGGTTTTGGGGACTGTATCTAGGGTTTTAGGGCGTGGCTCTGCTTCGGTGACTCCAGATCTGTCGCTTGCATGGCGATTTGGTGGGGATGGCAGTGGGGTGAGAATGTCCCGGCCCTGGTTAGAATGTTAGGGTTTTTGGGACGGGGCGGTTTTGTGGGGTGCGACTGTTCGTTTGAGTTGGGGGGGGTTCGATTCTACCTTCTTCATGTAGTGCTTGCTGATGCGAGTCTCCCTTCGAGATTCTATGGCTAGTGGGTTGCTGTTTCGTCCATTTCTGTCTGTATAGCCGATAATATGATGACCTGTTATCCTTTAGAGTTGGAGGGAACTATAGTGCTGGTAATTGTCATGCTTTATCCGTGCTGAGTTGTAACATATCATCTTGTAATTCCGTTCAAAACGGTGCATGTTGGATTCTGTCGTGCTTTTGACCTTCAATAGTGGTTCTGCAACTAACGATTTGATCTTCTCTTCATTAATTGTTAACAGGTGGGGACCCCAGTTTGAGAAGGCTACCTACAAGAATCGTCAGCGTCTTTACCTTTCAGAGCAGGCAAGTGCTCCCTAAATAATTTCTTTTTTGCTCTAGGAATGTTTTGAAGCTCAAATTTATGGTGAAATTTGAATTCAGACACGCAGATAGGTTTTCTTTGCTAGAATATTTATGCATTCTTTGTTGGATTAAACTTTAGCATTTGCTAACCATGTGATTGTTGCAGACGGATGGTACTGTCCCTAATACTCTGGTTATTGCAAATTGTGAAGTTGTCAAACCAAGGGTTGCAGCTGCTGAACATATATCTCAGGTTTCCACCTTTTTCTGTGACCCATTTGAGTTTGTAAAATGCAGAATCATGCTACATTTTAGATGAATGTACATAGCTGGTCCATTTTGCAGATTTTAAATAACCCGAGGTGTCAGCTTGCCACCTATATAACCATTAATCAGAGATGCAGACTTGTAGTACCAACTGATAGTTTACTTGTGCCTAATTTGTGTTAGTACATTAATATAAATGTCTTAACTTGAACATCTAGATTTGCATGACTTGAGTCTTGTGATACAGCGTATGAGACTGCCTTACATTGCCATCAAAAAGACCTGAATTAGGAATTCCTCGCACTAACTTGAAGTCTGTTTGTTTACAATGAAACTGACCAGATATCTCTCTTTTTTTTGTTGCAGTTCAATGAGGAAGCACGATCACCTTTTGTAAAGAAGTACAAGACTATAATTCATCCAGGCGAGGTACAAACTGGCCTTCCGTTTTTTCTGCTCACTCAATCGTGATTGTTGATTTCTCTTCCCTTAACTTGAGGAGCATTGTCTCTATATGAGATCTTCTATGTTGTGTGGTGCATATATTGGCTTTATACTTTAGTGGTTTAGATGGCTTGCTTTTCTTGTGGAGATAGTGACTTGAGATGTGTCTTTTATTTGTTTAACCCCATCAACATTTGTTTAACCTAATCGTTGATGTATTGTTTTTGTTTTACCATGGACACAGGTTAACAGGATTAGGGAGCTTCCGCAGAACAGTAAGATCATTGCCACTCATACCGACAGCCCAGATGTATGTCTAGAATTTTGTAGTGCTGCCCATTTCTTCTGATCATCAATCCCTAAGCATTTCCATGATGGATTTGTATACTGAAGGCTTTTTTGTTCATTTGCAGGTTCTTATTTGGGATGTTGAGGCCCAGCCAAATAGACAAGCTCAACTGGCACAAATGGAGTCTCGTCCTGATTTGGTACCACCTGAATCTCGCCCTGATTTGGTATCTTTTCTTATTTTTCTCAACCTATATCATTTTGAGAGGCTGAAATTGCAGCTTCATCTGGTGTGCCTGCACACAAGTCCTAAGAAAATGTGTTATGGAATCATAGAATATATTGAAAGGTTTTCATCTTTCATAGTACGAGTTCCCTTTTCAGACATGTGGCTTAGTAGCTTCAACTGTTTTGACAGATATTAAGAGGACATAAGGATATTGCTGAGTTTGCGCTTGCTATGTGCCCAGCTGAGCCATATGTGTTATCTGGAGGTTAGCAATACTTTTTCTTCTTGTATGTTTAAATCTTTCTAGTTTATACCCCTCACTCCTTTTGGATTTATTCACATATTGGTGTGATGTCAAGACTATTTCCTTTTTTTTAATGTGTGTTATCCTTTACAATTACCCCTGAATTATTTTCCAGTTGACGTTGGTGACTTATCATGGTCTTCACCTCTTCAGTATTTGATTTTGATGTGCGCAAGTGTCCTTGAAGTTGAGCACTAATCTTTTTGTTTTTGTCCGGTGTGATCTTGTACATGCGAGTCAAGATAGGTCCATGCCTAAACTAGCTTGCAGATGGAGGTGACAGCACCATTTTAACGTGCAGAAAAACAAAAAGAATAGAACCCAATGACTAAATTAGGCATATTGATTACTATGTAAACCAGGCTGCTAACTAGCTTGGGTTTGGGCTTAACTTGAATCGCTTGCTAAAGTTTATAGACGTGGAAGTTTTGTTGCCAAGTTCAAGGGACACATATTTTTTCTCGACTCAATGTGCTGCTGTGATAACTTGAACTTCGATACGAATTTTAATAGGAAAAGACAAATCTGTTGTATGGTGGAGCATCCAAGACCACATATCTGCACTGGGAGATTCCTCGAAAACTGAATCTTCTCCAGGGGCATCAGGAAGCAAGGGGAAAACTGCAAATGATAAGGATAGTCCTAAAGTTGATCCTCGTGGTATCTTTCTTGGCCATGACAGTACTGTTGAAGATGTCCAGTTCTGCCCTTCTAGGTATTGCACCTTCCCTTTCATGTTATGTTGTTTGGACTATGAACTTCAGTGGTTTGCATGGCCAAAAGTTCTCCGTCTTGACTAATAGTCGTTCTTTATGATGATAAAACAATAGCAGCTGTCATTATTGTGAACATCTGTTGGGAACTTGGAATGCATGCTATATTTTGATATTGTATGATCTATACTTCTATCAATTTATCTTCACAGTTTATTTTATTATTTTTTTGAAGTGCACAGGAGTTTTGTAGTGTGGGCGATGATTCTTGTCTTATTCTTTGGGATGCCCGGACTGGTACAAGCCCAGTTGTTAAGGTGGTGCTCTTCTCCATTTGAAGCAGATTAATGATGCTTTACGTGAAAGTGAGCAGCTCAATTCTATGCACCATGTTGAAACTGGTTTATTCTTCATTTCCAGGTTGAGAAAGCTCATGGTGGTGATGTTCATTGTGTCGACTGGAACCTCCATGATGTTAACTATATCTTAACTGGGTATGATGGCATGAAGGGTTTCTAAATTTAAATAATATGTAATGTGTTCTTTAGTTGTTCACATGTTAACCATGTACACATTTGAGTAAGATGGTTTCTTTTCGTATTCAGTTCTGCAGATAATTCCGTCCGTATGTGGGACCGGAGAAATCTGGGTTCTGGAGGAGCCGGCATTCCAGTTCACAAATTTGAGGGTCATAAAGCTGCTGTTCTTTGTGTTCAGGCATGTACAGATATTTATTGTTACTCTTGTTTTTGTGTACATTTGGTAGCTGTCATTTATTTTTATGTGCCTTTTCGCTATAATTAAAACCTTGTGCATTTCAGTGGTCACCTGACAAAGCATCTGTATTTGGAAGCTCTGCGGAAGACGGCTTCTTAAATGTGTGGGATCATGAGAAGGTATCTTTGTATACAATTAGTGACCATTTCAGTCACCTCTGATATGACACCGCAGAAAGTTTGGAATTGGGAAGAGAGTTCAAGCTCCATTCCCCCCTTCATTTCATGTACTTTTTAATGGCTTTAGATTAATAGAAGTCTTTTGATGCAGGTTGGAAATAAGAAAAATCCCAACTCACCTGCTGGGCTTTTCTTTCAACATGCTGGTCATAGGTATGCTATCGTCTGATGAAATGTAATTTTTTCCTTATGTGTAATATACATAACTCAATACCATCTTCCTTCAAATGCTTAATACCATATCAGTTGGCATTTTATCCCTGTCACATTTATGAGACGTTTGTACAACAATTTTGGGTTGCATCATTGTGCATGAGTAATCTGCTTTTCTGTTTCAGCAACGAGATATTTTCCCTAAGATATTAATTAGTTTAGCAAAATTGAAGATGGGACTTGGATCCACTTTGAACTGGTGTTTGACTTATGCTGAGAGATGCTTTTGCAATTGCAAATTTGAACTTAAGAAGCCTAAGACTAAGAGGAATAAATCTTGATTTTGGTGTACTCTGTTTCTTACTAGTTGGTATATAAAGTCAGCCTGTGCTTTCTCCACCTTTGGAATGACTGTTATGTTGCAGAACAATGAATAATCAGTACATTTATAAGTAGATTGTATTTCAGTTTTTCAATAGATTTACGCTAGAGCATATGCATACGATATTATTAGCTTTTTTTAGTTTCCACATGAACTGGGCACTATAATTAAATTGAGGGGAAGATGGATTGGATCTTAAGGAATGGTACAACTGTTATCGAAGTGTTTGCTGTTGATTTTCATTGGATGTATTCCATAAAATCATTTATTTTGTGATATTTTCATTGGCAGGGATAAGATTGTAGACTTCCACTGGAATTCTTCGGATCCTTGGACTATTGTGAGTGTGTCTGATGATGGTGAGAGTACTGGTGGAGGTGGAACATTGCAGGTGTGTTTCTTTGTTGTAATAGTGTCAAATGTGGTGTAAACCATTCGCAAAATGGAACTGTATTCGCATTTCATTGGAATAATGACAGCTACTGTGTTATGTATCTGATTTTATACGTCAGCTGTTCTTATGCATTTTTTGTTTGTGTAGATATGGCGCATGAGTGACCTGATCTACCGTCCAGAAGATGAAGTTCTTGCAGAGCTGGAGAACTTCAAGACTCACTTGGCCAGCTGTGCTCCAAGGAGCTGAATCATGTGACTATCTGTGTAACCCAATCCTGTAATAACTCTAGTAGGTGTCTAATTTCTTGTCCATTTAGAATGTTCCTTTCAAATACTTGGTTATATCCTCTGGTGCGGAACCCAGGCTTGTACCCTTGAGGTGCTTGTGCGACTCTTTTACCTTACTGTATTGACTCAAATCGGTAAGCTCGTGCAAACACGGCAGAGCAGAATCTCTGTAGGCAGACTATTTGGATGGTAAACGTTGTTCTGGAGTCTCGTATTGGACCTAGCCTGACTTGGTGACTTAATCAGATGGTTCAATAGGCTGTCCAATAGTAATGTGCTTGAAGCCTTGAATACGTCTGCTTGGGTTATACCTTGCTTGTGGTATATCGTTGCACTGATGCCCCTTTGGAAGCAGTTTTCCCGCTTCCAGATCTTGTCGGATTTAAACATTTGGTCCAATCCTGCGTTTTTCTTGAGGTCGTGCGTTGTGCATTTGAGTTCGTTGGTATGGTCACAAATCCAAAATATAGGTGTTCTTGAAAGTCATGTTACAACGTCACATGGGAGCCTTAATTTAGACTATTATCCTGGTTACTTAATTGTCAATCACGGCCGATCATTGCCTCATCACCTCATGTCTCGGATGGATGCATTTTAATTGATGGGAGTCCTGTGCCTGACATGTGCCTACGAATATTATGCTCGGAGCTCATATGCTGCGGGGACTTCGTCTCGGCAGCCCTACTGACGTTAATAAGTGCGCGGTTAGTTGAGTCAGGTTGACCTGCTTAGGTTCCGATCTGGCCACTGGATGGATCAGAGCAGGTTGCGCGGCACACTGGCACGTGACGTGAATCAAGGCGCAAACAGTCGCGCACCAGGTGGGCTGATATCACTAGCTGGACGGTCAGTCCACGTGGTTCGTTTCATTGCCTCGGATGTCCATCCGACTGTGCAGGCTGGGTGGTTGCACACCTGCTTCTCCTGCTCGAGCGTACGTTTACAACGTAACTCATTGCCGCGGTTGCGTCAAAATGATAAGCGAAATGCGGAGTACTTCCCTTGACGCATTGTTCATCGGCTCATCGCAGTAGTCGGCAAGAGAAATCTCAATACTCAAAACTCCCCGGGACGCTTGTTCTAGGGTCTAGAGTAATCTTGTGATTTGTTCTTGACACTACTCGAGAGTTTTCCACTCGTTTCAAAATAATTTTTTGAGAGTTTGCCACAGGAGAATTGAGTTTCTGTTTTGCCAGATCTTGAAACAAGCTCGATCAACGACTAAAATATTGCATCTAAAATAACAGTGAAGTATTGGATAATTGAGTACTACTAAAATACTAGTACACTGTACACACCATTATTTTCCTGGAGATGGAGCACCGTGGCCGGTGCAACCGACGCACGCACGGTGACGTCGCCCCTGCGTCGCAATGAATTGAGGCTCATGGGCTTGGGGATCTCCAACCTGTCACGGTGGGTGACGGGTGGTCGGTCGCGAGCGCACGAGGAGGCGGCCCTCTCATACACACCCCGTTTCTCCAATCTCCACTCCAGCAAGCATTCCTCCCGTCAACCACCCGCCTCCGCACGCCGCGTGCCCTCCGCGTATATTACCTCGCACCACGCCGAGCAGGGCAACGCCAACTCGGCAAGCTATCGCACGCCGTCACATCCGCCTCAACACACCAAGCTTCCCGTGCGCGTGGTAGGCAGAACGTACGCGGCGATCTCGACGAAATGGACGTCGCCGCAGACGCGACAGCGTGGCCGCCGGGGTGGTCGCTGGTCCGCGGCTACTTCTCCCCGGTGACGCTCTTCCTCCTGCTCAACATGGTCATCGGCACCATCGCGCTCACCTCCCGCGCATCCCACCGCCGCCGCCACCACCACCACAACGAGCACTACAAGGCACAGCACCACCATGACCACCATGACCACCATGAGCCGCAGCGCTGCCATGATCAGTACGCTCCACCGCCACCCGCACCGCTCGAGCGCACGTCGTCGGTCATGGAGCGGCTGCGCTCGCTCGGCCTCTACCGCTTCCGCTCCGGCGACTTCCCTCCCGAGTACAATCTCTCCGCCGCCACCAACACCATCTGCGACGGGAGCGAGGAGCAGCAGGCGCAGTACACCCGGAGCCGGTCGGAGCCTCCCGCTCGGCCCGCGCCGTCGCCGGTGGAGCAGAGAGGCAAGGCGGAGGCGGAGAAGTCTACCTACGGCGCCGTCAGAGCGAAGGCGGTCAAGAAGTCGAGCTCCGAGGTGAGGAAGCTGGAGCGCGCCCCGGCGCAGGCACGGCAGGTGCAAGTGCAACGCGCGCCGCCGCCGCTGCCGGGGGCCCCGGCCCCAGAACGCGCCGTGCAGGCGGCGGCGAGGGAGGAGGAGACCGCGGAGGTGGGGCTCGCGACCGCGAGCAGCGTGGATGCGAGGGCGGACGACTTCATCAACAAGTTCCGCGAGCAGCTGCAGCTGCAGCGGCTCAACTCGCTGCTGAACTACAAGGAGATGCTCAACCGCGGCACGTAGCTCGCGCGCGCTCTCTCAACCGCGGGGCCGGTGCAGATGCAAAAGGCAGCTCGGTGACCCATGCGTTTAGAGTGGGCTCTGTGTTGCTGTGCCGTGCCCATGTACTCGTTGTTTGTAAACGACAATTAGTTTTGAATTTTTGGTGTTTTTAGGTTCATTTCTCTCGTCTATGTTTGACTCAAGTAGTTCTCTCTTCGAGTGAAAACTCGAATTTGCTCGACTCTACAGTCGTGGTAGCTAATCGAGGTAACAAGGCTATGAGCCTTTAGCTATGGAGCTCGAACTCCCAGCAGGGGCGGGCCCAGGATCTTAAGATTGGATATTCGAAATGGAAAGGGATAAAAATAAATCTTTTTTACAATACGAACCTAATATTTGGTACGTATGATCAACAATATAGTATTTAAATACTACTTATGGAATTAGAAGTTGCGATAGTTTTTTTAGTAATTTCCTTGAATTATTGTGATACTTTGTGAAAAAAACATATGCAGCACAATCTATCAAGAATATATCGATTAGCATCATGCCATCACAAAATTAGCAGCCATGCACTATAATAAACACTGTTGAATTAGACAACAAATTAGGTTCAAATTCGACATCTCCTTTGTCTTGGCTAGACTACTTGAGTTGAGCAGACAATAACAAAAACAAATTGGTTCACATATTCACATTCAACACATTGAAAAATAAGAATTGAACGGGTTACTGAAGTGTTACGCGGAGGCTACGCTAGCCGTAAACAAAAACTTTTTACCGTGCAAACCAGGAACACTTGCAAGTAAGGGCCGATAGATCGTTACCAATTGGAGTAGAGTGCAGCAGAATAGCCAATCAGAGCAATCCGATCCGAAACAGTGTAGCCGATTCCGGAGACAGCCGATTCGCCAATCAGCCGATTCGAGTCGTCCGGCCGCGTTCTCACGCCTCGCTCCGTGCGCCCGACCGCGGCCGATTCCACCACGGCCGATCGCTCCGATTGCGGCCGATCCGGCCGATCAACGGCGCGCAACGTAGCGGCGCCTCTACCAGGTATCCACACGTCCGGGGACAGAACGCCGAACACCCGTGTGCTAGCACGCGATGCAAGGCTAGGGTTTGGCTAGAAAGTGGGGAGGGTTTCCATGGAGATTGATCTCGGCGACTTCTGTTGCACGCGATGCAATTGACGTGTCACAGCTCTCCACCCCTCCCTCCTTTATATAGAGTTGGCCGACGGGACTAGTGGCCGATTAGGACTCTATTTTGAATCGGATCTCATCCGTATCTCATAGAGTTGGCCGCCCACACGTTGTAAGCCCATAGGACTCTATCCGATCGGATCCCTATCCGATCGAGCCGTATCCGAGTCCAACTCGAATATCTATTCTATCCCCTTAAGCGTGTGACCCTGTAAGTTCAGGTATACTCGGTTTCAGCTATAGTCTAACTTAGCCGATCGTCGGCTCAAGTCCAACTCAGCCGACCCGTCAACAGCGGCGCCTAGCAGCACATATTGACACCATAGTATACAAGAATAATATCAGCTCTGAACCTGTAATGTGTACACAAATCCCTTTGCCTCACGATACCAGTTAAGCTATAGGCAAGATGTGTGCCATCCCTTCAATAACTTAACCATTCACTCGAACCGTATTGAATTATCTGTCTGTTGATTGACTCCTCAATCAACTTAGCATGGCCATGCATTTCCATAATCCATTACCTCGAGGGGCCCAGAGATATCTCTCCAAAGGAGGGGCAAATTCCATCTTGATCACTCACATCCCACTCCATGTTTCATAGCAAACCCGAAAACTATCTTTATAACTACCCAGTTACGGAATAGCGTTTGGTAGTCCCAAAGTAGGCTACTACACATGTTGGAATCCATGGTGATCTCAGGTCTAAGGACTTTGTACCAACACTACCTGAGACCAACTAATGGCACATTAATTCCTGTAGTGTCTCATGGTGGGTCTATCCAACAATGTGTTCTCCAACACATATATCCATGTTTATTGATTTGGTATCTCCATACCCATGATCTATGAGACATGATCATCAATCAATAAACATGCCGATCTTAGAATCATATTTGTTCCAACAATATGACATATGATCATGGATCGTTTAGAAATAGATTCATACATAAAGAGTCTCATAAATAAGTCACGTACTTATTGATCAATACAAGATGTCTATTTCATGGAACTGAATAACACTTTATTCATAAATACATAAACATTGACGTGATATCCAACATCTCCATGTTGTCTCTAGGGCATATCACTAACAATCTCCCACTTGCACTAGAGTCAATCATGTAAGTATCTAATACCCATTGCTCTTGTGTGCGCCTCATGCTTCGGCTGAGGGAGAGGTTTTGTCAGCGGATTGGCTATGTTGAGATCCGTGTGCACTTTGCATATCTTGACATCACCTCTGTCCACTATCTCGCGGATGAGATGATATCGCCGAAGTATGTGTTTGGACTTCTGATGTGACCTCGGCTCCTTGGCTTGCGCAATGGCTCCACTATTATCACAATAGAGAGACATTGGACCGGTCGTACTAGTCATCACACCAAGCTCGAAACGAATTTCTTGATCCAAACGCCTTCTTTGCGGCTTCCGAAGCGCAATGTACTCGGCCTCCGTTGTAGAATCAGCAACAGTATCCTGCTTGGAACTCTTCCAGCTGACTGCGCCTCCGTTCATCTCCATGTTGCCTCTAGGGCATATCACTAACAGTTACCTATTGAATCTAATTGGGACTGTTCAAAGATGCGGTTTGGTAGGGACGGTAGGGTGTGCGCAGTGTGTTTTGTGGGAGCGGCGGTGGCAACGCGATCAGCTGTGCCGGTGGCATGAGGCGGGAGAGATGACGAGAGAGAGGGCTGACCGAGCAAGGGAAGGGCGTCCATGACTAGTTGAGGGCGAGGCCTCGATGGGCATCCGCGCGCCACAGGCTACTCCGCATTTGCGTGTGCGCGATAGCTCCGCGGCGCCGCGTCATTGAGTAAGACGGAGGGATGTGTTGCGACTTGCAACCACCAACAATGACCAGGAGTGATCTAGGGTTGATTTTGAGTTTTTTTGCTATTGGGCATGCATAGTGAGAAGATGAGAGAGGTGGGAGGAGGGAGCCAGCCTGCCATTGCAAGGCTTTCTTGTTAGGCTTCTTTTGATCAATAGGATTTATTTTCTATATTTTCATGTATACATATGAAATATGTATCTCATATATATATTTTTTGTCTAAAAATCTTGGGTATTGAACTGAGTACCCTTGAATTGAACTGGGCCCGCCCCTGGGTGTGCGCAGTGCGTTTTGTGGGACCGATGGTGGCAACGCGATCAGCGGTGCCGGTGGCATGAGGCGAGGGAGATGACGAGAGAGAGGGGTGACCGAGCAAGGGAAGGACGTCCATGACTGGTTGAGGGTGAGGCCTCGATGGGCATCCGCGCGCCACGGGCTACTCCGCATCTGCGTGTGCACGATAGCGCCGCGGCGCCGCGTCATTGAGTAAGACGGAGGGATGTGTTGCGACTTACAACCACCAACAATGACCAGGAGTGGTATAGGGTTGATTTTGAGTTTTTTTGCTATTGGGCATGCATAGTGAGAAGATGAGAGAGGCGGGAGCCAGCCTATCATTGCAAGGTTTTCTTGTTATGCTTCTTTTAATCAATATGATTCATTTTCTATATTTCCATGTATACATATGAAATATGTATCTCATATATATATTTTCTGTGTAAAAATTTTGGGTATTCAACTGAATACTCTTGAATTAAACTGGGCCCGCCCCTGACTCCCAGCATGAACCTGTTCCGTTTTAACGGAAAACGGGAAGTCTAGATTAAAGACTCATTGAAACAAGTATGGCTGTATGGGGCGTGTTCGCAGAACAGTCTGTTCCCCTCTTTTGGTCAAGGCTTCAAAACGTCGTTGTCTTCTGTCTGTTTGGGTCATTTCACCGTTTCACGTACGCAACTTGATGTACCTGGTTCAGAACTCGAATGACCAAAACCTAAAGCAAAAACAAAAGGCTGGACCATCCTCGACCAACTTTGGTAGTGGGCTACTGGCTGCGGCCAATGCTTTAGGCAGGCACGGAGGCACCGTCTTCGTCGCTGGTTAGGCAGGGAGGCAGGCGAGAGGAAACTCAAGACGATGGTTTTCGTCGGGGGTCGGAGAAGAAAAACTCCGAACCTCTTGCTCCCAGTTGTTGTCCCCTAGCCCATCCATGCCAACAAACGGTCCAATTGTTCTCATGGGCCAAATAACTGTAGCCCAATATTTCGGGCTGCACTGCTTGTCACCGAAATAACCGGGCCGCACAAATAGCTTGGGAGTTCAGATGCAGGAAGAGTGCAGTTTCTCATAAATCGCATTTATAATTTTAATTTTTTAAAGATTTACAAAAATAATTTTCGGATTCAAAAATTTACAAAACTAGTCCCTTTCCTCCTCGGGCGGGATTCAAAAAACGCCCTCCCAGAGGGCGTTTTATCCGACGTGGCAGACGGCCGTTGGGTGCCGTCTGTCGCACGCGTGTAATTTTACATTTTACCCCCTTCCCGCCCTTACGAAGGGCATTTTTTCACTGCTTATTTTACTGTTCACACTGTTCATTGCACCGTTTATCACCGTTCACTATACTCGTTTGCTACCGTTCACCGTAGTGAAAAACGCCCTTTGTAAGGGCGAAAGGACTAAAATGTAAAATTACACGCGCGCGACGAAACCCAACGATCGTCGCCACGTCGATAAAACGCCCTCCGGGAGGGCGTTGAATCCCGCCTCCCGCAGGGCGGAAGGGACTAGTTTTGCAAATTTTGAATCCGTAAATTATTTTTGTAAATCTTTAAAAATTAAAATTATAAATGCTAAAAATTCAGGATGAGGCGACGGGAGCGATCAGGATTTTCATTACCGATGGCTTATTCCGTGCGCCGAGGGCCGCACGGTGAATTTTGTACGAAATTCGTGAAAACCGCAAAAATCGACGGTAAGAAACAGTAAACGAATTTGAATTTGATGAATTCGTTCATACCACGGATTTCGTTGATTCCGCGCGAATACCGTGATGAATAGTGCGGAAAATTGCCAAACCGTCGCGAAAAATATGTAAATATTGTTCAAAAAAATTAGGAATAAATACTAAAATTAGTGAATACATAAATATGATATTTACACTAATATATTTGTATGGAAAAATTTATACTAATACGTATAATATTGATATAAGTATGGTTGTATGAATTATGGGGGAATACTTAATGTGATGTTTAAAATGTAGTAAAAAAATAGTGATAACTATGTATATTTTGATTGATAAAAATCTTTTGTGCAACGAGATATAATAAAGATATAATAAACTTGGTTTGGCCAACTTCACGAAATAATTAGATTACGAAACGAGAACAAAATATTCGTGTTAGCATATGTTACAAAGTTACAAATAGGTCCCATAACAAGATTAGAAATAAACATGATAATAAGCACCTACATATTTCGTCATCAGATGTTGCAATCTTCATGACCAAAGAGGTGAGCGGCTGAGGGCGTGCACATTTCGCCCTAGTCCGACACATAAATAGAGATATGTTAGCAGCAATAACAATTTTTGGCACAAATTTGAAGTACTCACGAAATTTGTTGAAAATTTCGGCATGACCTTTGCTAATATTTGCCTATAAGACAGATATACAATGATTATACATTTCCCACACAATATTTCATAAAGCCACAACCTCATTATTCACCAACATATGACACATCTCGATTCACATAGGATATGAAGATATCACATAATCACAATGCAATTAACATATAATGTAGAAACAAAGGAGAAGATATCTCATTGCACGATGCTGCCAACGCCACCTCCATCTGCTCTTCCTCGTCAGCATCTGCAGTTAAATGAGTATATCTTCTTGCAGCTGCATCCTCCTTTCTTGCTTTCTCAAGTTTTTGTTCATCAGAAGCCTGGACCATTCTATCCAGGTGTCGCCTAAAGAAATCCCTAACATCAGGTGGAACGACGGTGCAATACTTCACTCCTTCGCCCCGATGAGCCAAATGGTACTTAAATCTTGTGGCTCCACCCCCATTCCTCTTAACACCACAATATTTGCAATGGAAAACCACCACCATGCCTTGCTCCATGTTTCCACACGATGTCTTGGTCTGCCATTTTGAACCTATAATGGATAAATAAACATGTAAAACATCTTAAATCACATTCAAGCATAACATATTATCAGAACAAATTTAATAATAGAGCTAATTACTAGCAATCTTAAATTAGAGCTAACATGTATAATATATTAGCTATAAATTAGAGCTAACATGTATAATAAAACTAGCTTTTTCATGAGAGTTAAACAATATTTGCAACATGTATGCTCTCTGTGTATATGTGTGCGAAATAACATCTCTGAACTCTCAACCGAACCGAAATAATGAATCAACAACATGGAAACTCCTTTAAGGAACAACATCACCACCCAAACAATCCCCGTAACTCTATAAACGAAGGTCAGTCGATGAGCGGCCAGACCCTAAACGACTCCATGGATTTCATGTGAGCACCTCAAGTTGCACGCTAACTACAACTCATGTACTGTAAAGATAGGTGATGTATACCATATGCATATATGAATCATTCGTGGTTGTTTAATTTCACACATGCATAATACACAACATTATATATACGGCGGTTTTCTATCACTTTCGCGCGGTAAGACTGCGCAACATCCGCGGCTTTTGCCGCTTCCCTCCCGAAAGTCGTCCTTGCCGTGCGTGAAAAGCTTGCCGCCAGCACCGTGAGAAAAGGAGACACATCCAAACGAATTTCGACAAAAACCGACGAAAGCCATGGTCACGAAACGAAAACAAACTTTGTACCTTCTTCCGCGGATTTCGCCTGTGCCGTCGCAAAAGCCGTCGATTCCCGCACGAAAAATACCTCGCCGGACGCGGTCCACGCAGATATGGCGTCGCCGCGATTTTCACCCTGCTCAGATACGCAAGTGTATGGGGAAAGAAGTGTCGGCTGCGGCTTGAAAGTTGGGGAGGGGATGATATCCGGATGGGGAAATTCTATGGGCTTCATTGGGCCTCCATGAACAGTGCAAGCAAACAGTGACATTTATTTTTTCTTTTTCCCGAAACAGAAAACGATTTTTAAGGGCCAAAAATATGTGTATTTTCATGTAAAAAATACCATAGTTCTTGTAAAATCGAGATCTACTTGATGTATTTTTTCCAATAAAATTATCCAAAATTTTTGAATTCTCTCGAAATTTTTCAAATCATACCGTGCCGCTACCGTTTCGCTTCCTGACGGATCCGACGAATTTCACGAATTTCGTGCCGGCTTTCGCAGAATCGGAAACACTGGAGCAGATGCTGCGACCTGCCGCTATCTGGTGACCCATGGAAGCGATCCAACTAGGACTAATCTTGATACGAGTCAAGACTCAAGAGCTATTTCATGTCCCGGCTTTGGCCGATGCGAGCTTTTGCCACGGAAAAGAGTTGTACGAGCTGTTGGATCTAGGATGAAACGGTTTGTGTTGTGTACGATATTTGTCAAACAGGGTTGGATATTCTCCACAGAGTGGTTTTTCGAGTGGTTCTCCTCCTCGTCACCGACGATCGCCGTGGCCGGCGGCCTGCACGCACCAAGATTCTGTCGGTGTTCTCTTCCCCGATCCCCAACAAAAACCATCCATCCGAGTCTCCTTACTCGTTGTAAAAGCTAATCCCATCTGTTGCCTTCATGCCTTGTTTCCAGGCACACGGGCATGGATGCATATTACACGATACATACGGAGCTGTATCATCTAGCTAGACCACCACCATTCACCAGCGTGTGCGTGACTAGTAACCAAGGCCGGTTGCTTGCAGATTAAAGCCAACATACAAAACCACAGTTATCTACTTATACAGTTAGAGCAACTCCAACGGATCAACAAAATAAAATTAAAAGCTAAATTTGGATAGCCAAATTAAAAAATTATGTTACAATGGAATCATCAACAAACAATAAAAAAAAAGAGGCTGGATAATCCAGAAATTTAGGTCGCTAGCTCTGGCGAGGGAGCAGGATTCATCAACTCGCCCTCTATTGCGATTTGACTCGACGCCTAGCGATCTCCTGGGCCGCCTGGCAATCTCCCGCGTCACGACGCCAAAACGACTCACCTCCGTGCTATCCGAGCCCCTCCGCGGTCACCGTCGCCCCTCCGCGCGTCGTCGTTCATCCGGTCACCTCCACGACCCGCCGTCCATCCGGTCACCTCCGTGGCCCACCACCCCTCCGCGCCCCGCCGTCCCACCACCCCACCGCCCTCTGCGCCCTTGCGCCCCACCGCGCCCGCCGCCCTCCGCGCCCTATCGTGCTCGCCGCCCCGCCTCGCCCCGTCCGCGCCCGCCGAGCCCGTCCGGTCTCCTCCGTCCCGGCGCCCCGCCGCCTCGCCTAGCCTCGTCCGTGCCCTGCCGAGCCCGTCCGGTCTCCACCGCCCGACGCCCCTCCGCCCCACTAAGCCCGTCCGGTCTCCCCGCCCGGCGCCCCTCCGTGCCCCGGCCGAGCCGGTCCGGTCTCCGCCGAAACAGCGCCCTCCGTGACCCCGCCGCCTCCGCGCCCCACCGTGGCCGCCGCCACCGCCTCGCCCGTCCACGCCCCGCCGAGGCCATTTGGTCGCCACTGCGCCCCGCCGCCCCTTCGTGCCCCTACTGCATCATTTACTCTCGGGTGGTGATGGTAGTAGTTTAGAAGTTAGAACGTAGGTAATTTATACTGAACTAGCTATATGATTGAATTTAAATATGTATTTGTACATATGTCTATAGAGGTGTCCACATATGAGTGTTTTTTTACATATGTCTATATGTAATTATACAAATGTCTATATGCTTTGTTTTTTGATTCACTCGAAGCTGCGAAAGCTCTAGAATACGCCATTGCCATGATCATCTTTACTGAAAAATTCGAATGTTGTCTTTGCTAGCTTCTGAAGTATTGTAATAAGTAAACACTTTTGCTGTTGATGTTCTTGTGTAGGTACCTCCACGAAGGTGTTCGCACGTCCGCTCCGCCTAATTGCCGCACGTCCACCCTGTCGAGTTGCCGCACGTCCACTTCGCCAAGTTAACGCCGCCGATGGCACCGCCACATAAGTTGCCGCTGACACGCCGGCCAATAGAGTCACAGATGGCGAGAAGACCTGGCATGGCGCCGCCCCTCGGTCGGAATTTGTTTTCTGGGTGGCCATATGCCGGCCGGCAAGGATGCGATGGCCATGTGGGTGGCTCCGTGAGAAGGGGTTCAGAAGCCAGCTCCGGCAACGATGGGATAGATGAGTTGTCTCATAACATCTGGTACCCAATACCTGGTGAGAACCAATTTGTATGCAAAGGATTGGTCTTGTGACAAAATTTGAGTATTAATTTGAATATATGCTCGATTGACATAGCTCGAATAGTTGCTGAAAGTACCAGATTATGATTAGTTGCTGAAATATTAGGATTGTGAATAGTATTCCAATTGCTTTATAAATTGACCTTCAATGATCAAAAGATCTAATTTTAGGAAAACAATGTCATGTTTTGAAGTTTAGCTGTATATTAAGTTTGCTCAAACATACATATGTATAAATATGTCATATAACTTTCATCCTTTTATAGTGTTGCCCCACGCTAAATGCAGTTATTGATATATTTTTTGGTTATTTGTTGTGAACAGGAAGTGTTAATGGAGGGGGTTCTTTCATGGACCTAATGTGCAATGATTCTGATCAGTTTGTGCACAACATTTCATTCACCCAAACAGAAGATTAAAATGATTCACCAGTGACTGCAAATGTTTCTCAAACTAGGCAAATGCAAAAGAGATCTAGGAATTTCAGTGAGGAGGAAGACATCCTACTTGTCTCCGCTTGGCTCAATGTTAGCCTAGATGCAGTTAGTGGTGCAGATCAATCCAAAAATACATATTGGGACAGAATAACCGAGAACTTCCACGCGAATAAGAAATTCTAATCGAATCGAACCCAAGGTTCTCTTTCGAATCGATGGTCTGGTATTCAGCTAGATGTCAACAAGTATGCAGGATGTGTATCTCGGATTGATCATAGCAATCTAAGTGGTCACACCATCAAAGACAAGGTAACTGAATAAATATTTATTTTGTGTAAATTTTTCTGACAACCCCAGTCCATCATTTATTATGTATGTTTGTTAACTAGCAAATGCATGCATTACGGTTATTCAAGTCTAAAGATAAGGATAATAGATCATTTTCATACTTGCATTGCTATGAGATTTTGAAGCATGAGCCTAAGTGGATTGAAAGACGGAAACGGTTAGCAGGACAGCAGCCTTCCAAAAAGAAACAAAAGACCAATGCCTCTACTTCACATGTGGTTGGAGTGTCCCCTATTAATGTTAATGACATCGAGGATGGATTCCAGATGGATGCTACACCAACACAGGAAAGGCCTGAAGGAAGAAAAAAAGAGAAAGAAAAACTTTGGCAAAACGGGAGACTTGAAGCACTAGATCGTGCATGGGACAAAAAGAAATCAGCTGATGTTCAAATAGAAGTAATGAAGCAGGCGAAGAAGGAGAAGAGGACAAACAAGGTATTGAAATTTGAAGAAGAAAGAATTACATTTGAGAAAGATAAGTTTGAGGTTATAAAAAAGCAAGAAAATGACCAGATTGCTTTAGAGAAGGAAAAATTTGAGGTAGGAAAGAAGCAAGAGGATGATAGGCTTGCTCTTGATAGATCAAAATTTGAGCTAACAAAGATGTTAGAGGAGGAGTGAATTATTAATCTAGATATTTCAAGTATGTCTAGTTCTCAGCAGGAATTCTACAAGAAACTGAAGCAACGTATTCTCGATCAAAATATGTGATTTCGTTTTGCAACATTTAGATTTATATTAAAATGTTATTTGAGCTATGTAATAAAGATTTGTAGTAGACTATTAATATTGCACTTAGGTATGTTGCTATTATAATTTTTAAATGTGAGAAGGATTTGCAATTTAAACAGTGCTAGCATTACATGGTTTTATACAGTGCTAGTAATACATGGGGTTGCTAACTGTTTTCGGAATTTAAACAGTGCATGCAATCCTCTTGCACTGTGTTGCATGACGATAAGCCTTTCAATTATGCATCAGAAATGAGCATGTATCAAACTGCAGGGTCAAGTCCTCAACAGCCTGGCAGATCACAGAAATGAGATGAGAGAAACCGAAACGTGTTCTAATTGAGCAGAACATCCCTGTGTTGATTTTAGTACTCCATTGCATTTGAGGAACAAGATTCCTAAAATTATTGTATGTACATAGTTTACAATATTATTATATTTTTTTGATTTTCCATAGTATGAGACTGGATACAGATAGTGCATTGCAGAAAGATAATGACACATTGACAATAAAATTAAATTTATCATTCAGAAAAAAGTGATGTTTGTACAATATTATTTAAAATGTTCTACTTGTACTGATCTCCGTGAAATTGCCATAGGTGCTCCACAAGATCAGCTTGAAGTTGATAATGAGTTTCCTGGTCTTTAATATTCAGATAATTTTGAATCAAATCATCAAACGCAAGTACCGGATCATGAGAAGGTCTCAGTTGATCTACCACATCATCATAATTGTAATCTTCTTCATCGACACGTTCATCCTCTACTATCATATTATGCAAAATTATGCAAGCATTCATGATATTTTCAATAGTTTCTTCATCCCAAAAATGAGCCGGTCCACGAACAATAGCAAAACGAGCTTGTAGAACCCCAAAAGCTCTTTCCACATCCTTCCTGCATGCTTCTTGCGCCTTTGCAAAATATTTCTTCTTATTACCTTGTGGTTGCGATATAGTTTTAACAAATGTTGCCCATAAAAGATAAATCTTGTCTACAAGGTAATAGCCTATAGTGTACTCATGACCATTGATAGTGTAATTAACTTTCAGAGCATTACCATCGACAAGCCTTGCAAAAACCAGGGAACGTTGAAGGATGTTTATGTCGTTATGTGATCCAGGCATCCCAAAAAATGCATGCCAAATCCATAGATCTGTAGAAGCAACAGCTTCTAGAATTATTGTAGCTTGCTGCGTATGGCCGCCGTACATACCATGCCATTTTGTTAGACAATTTTTCCACGTCCAGTGCATACAATCTATGGAACCAAGCATAACCCGAAAACCTTTACTCTCACCGATTGCAAGCAATCTTGTTGTGTCTTCTTCATTAGGGGACCTCAAATACTCTTCTCCAAAGACATGCACAACATCTTTTACAAATTTCCTCAAACTTTCAATTGCAGTAGATTCTCCAATATGGACGTATTCATTAGTAGCATCAGTTGCCATTCCGTAAGCTAATATCCGGAAAGCTGCGGTAACCTTTTGCAAACAAGATAGTCCAAGGACACCAGCTGCATCTCTTTTCTGCACAAAATACTCATCGTTCGCTTCTACGGCATTCAGTATACGTAAATACAGGGGACACCACATTCGAAACTTGTTAAAACAATAGACTGATATCACACACATGTATACATAAAAACTATAAGCAATTGCAAGTTATGAAGTACGAACCTGCGTCTAAAATAACTTGCGCCATATGTAGGTTCTTCGGCAAAATAATCTTGATAAAGTCTCTGATGTCCCAACAGTCTTTCACGATTAAGAACCCGATGTCCTTTCACAGATCCACGATGTAGAGGTTCATCATAGATCGCATCAATTGTGTTCAAAATAAATTCTTCATCATCATTGTCGTATCACGACGACGATTTCGATATTAAATGAAGAATAGATCTACTCATGATGTCCAGATGACAATCTAACAATACGTCGGCATGTCCTTGTGGCGGCGACAAGTCTTTGCGGCGGCATCGATGGCATGTTCTTGCGGCGACGCCGACGCCGTGTTCTTGCGGCGCCGGCGACGGAGGCGTGTCCTTGCGCTTCAACCAATGGAACGATTGACAGGATTTGGCGGTAATAAATAGAGCAAAAAAATGCAACAATGCAAGCAAATGCAATGCGAGACAACTGTATTTCGGCAACAGAACAGAGAAGGCTGGTTTTGCTTGCCTTGCGCCAACAGAACAAAGACCTATTGATGGAAGCAATGCCGCAGGAAATTGAACTTCTACCGATCTATCTTGCATGCGCCAAAAAAACAGGAATGTCTAGAATTCTTCCGCCAAAAAAATAGGGGAGGCTCCAACTAATAAATAGGCTAACGTGGCCCACTTTAAAAAATAGATATCTTCTATTATAGAGATTCCATCAAAGATACATATTGAATAGGTCATCTATTTTTTGGTGAGGGTGTAAATAGAGATCCACTTGGACTCTCAGAATAGATGAGTTCATTGGTGCATGTTCGGATTGGTACCAAATGGAAACAATCATTATCGTCCCTCGGGTTCCACTTCGTATCTTTAACTACACGAGCTTGCTCAATTGTACAGTTCATTTGCCCGCAGCTAGCTTTGGATCTATTGAATGATGAACATCTAGTTACGAACGCATCTAACATATGGTTCGATTCGCCTCTACTCGAGCATATATGGGTTCGTCTGAATGATTGTTGACATCTCTATCAATTGTACAGTGGCTGTTGCCTGCTGGACATCCTCGTTGTCATTTTTCAGACACCAATCTCATCGTGGCAACAGAAGCAAAACACCATCCTTGATCAACTCCGACAGTGGTTACGGGCCTACGGCCAATTCAGGCAGGCAAGAGTACGGAGGAATCGTTGGCCAGGCAGGCAGGCACTTCAAATCTTCAACTACACGAGCTTGCTCAATTGTACAGTTCATTTGCCCGCAGCTAGCTTTGGATCTATTGAACGATGAACATCTAGTCACGAACGCATCTAACATACGGTTCGATTCGCCTCTACTCGAGCATATATGGGCTCGTCTGAATGATTGTTGACATCTCTATCAACTATATAGTGGCTGTTGCCTGCTGGACGTCCTCATTGTCATTTTTCAGACACCAATCTCGTTGTGGCAACAGAAGCAAAACACCATCCTTGATCAACTCCGGCAGTGGCTGCGGGTCTGCGGCCAATTCAGGCAGGCGAGAGTACAGAGGAATCGTTGGCTAGGCAGGCAGGCGAGAGAAAACTCAGAACACTAGTACATAAATAGTTATAGGTGTCGGTTCGAAACCCCTAATAGGTATCAGTTTCTGACCCGATAATTAGTCGATACTAATGTCGAAAGTCTTTGGTGCCGGTTAAGAAACTGATATCTATTATGAGCATAGGTGCTGGTTCCAGCTATTATGAGCCGACACCTATTAGTCGATACTAATGTCGAAAGTCTTTGGTGCCGGTTAAGAATCCGACATCTATTATGAGCATAGGTGTTGGTTTCTTAAAGTCAAAAGTCTTTGGTGCCAGTTAAGAAACCGACATCTATTATGAGCATAGGTGCTGGTCCGTTTATGGGTGCTGGTTAGCACCCATTATACGGACCCACGCCATATTTTTCCACGCAACTACCGTATCTTGATGGCAGGTCCTCTTTAGCCTCTACAAGCTGGAGTACAGGCACGAGCGACTGAGTTTGGCTTGCCGTGCACATGGGAGATGCATATTTAAGCTGGTGCTAATCTCGTTCGGTAAGCGGTATGGTACTAATCGAGGGAACAATGTTTGTGAAGTAGTTCTGTAGTTGTTGTGTTGGCTGCGTGGGGAATTGAAAAGCCCCCATCTTAAGCCACGTAATTACAAGGAAGAAGTCCATAATTGACCATCGAACTATTGTGAAAGTTTGTATTTGACCATTCAACTAGAAAACCGGGTATTCTACACCTCCAACTATCAAAACCATGCATGCTCAGCCATCCGACCCGGTTTTACAAAAATCCCATGCCATGTGGTGTGCCGATGGTTGAGTCAGCAGTGATGACTTAATTTTCAAAAATTTTGAGTAACTTTTTGTAAAATCACGGAAGATTATTTCTTTTTGTTTTCTTTCCTTCTTTTTCCCTTCTCTTCCAGGCGTCAAGTCGTGCCGAGGGTGCCGCCGTGCCGAGGCGCACGGGAGGCCGCCGCCGTCCCCACGCGCCCTCCTCTCTCTCTCGCCGGAGGCCGCCACCGCCCCACGCGCCCTCCTCTCTCTTGCCGCCGCACGCGCGGGAAGGCTGCCGCCGCCCCCACGCGCCCCTCCCTCTCCCTCGCTGCCACCACGGCCCAGCACTGCATCCGCCGCACGTGGCGCCCGAGCGCCCATACGAGCTGGTGAAGTGCGGCGCCTCCCTCAAGCTGGACCTCACCGGCACGCGCCGCTTCTTCCACGCCTTCTTCGACCTCGAGCCACGCTGCACAGAGAGAAGAGAGATGCCGCAGGGGGCATCGATGACCTCCGCAGCGCTGCTCGGGCCGCGAGACTTCAAGCTGGTGCGCCGCATCGGCGGCGGCGACATCGGGACGTTGTACTGTGCCGTCTCCGGAGCTCATCAGCGTCGGAGAGTCCGTGCCTGTACACGATGAAGTTGGTGTTTGCACCCAAAATTGGCACTTAGGAATCAAAATAGAAAAGATTGCCAATATTTGAAAATTTGCCGGTTTCTTCGGAGAGGCCGGTCTGGCCATGCATACCGCCTTATTGCCTTGCCGCGTCTCTGCCTTGCTACAGCCGTCTTGCCGCCTTGCATGTGAACCTGCTTGCTACGTACATACATGAATGCCATACGTACGTGCAGCCGTCCAACACCTTTGCCGAAGCCTGATCACCAACCAAGGGAACCTGACAGCAATATACGATGTCGACCGGGCGGGGCCGGTCGAGGCCGGCAGTGGGGCCGGTCGACCGAAGGCACATGGCCGGTCCGACCGCGAGTCCGAAACCTAGACGACTTCGTCGCCTTCGGGTTTCCTTTCTTCATACGGTTGTATCTCGGGTTTCCAAATATGTTTATCCCGAATAGGACATGGAGAAGGGCCTGTAGAGGGCAAGAACAACCCCTATATAAGGGTCAAGGCCGGTTCAATTGTAAAAAAACAACCAACACACAACATACAATACAATCTAGAATCGTTTTTTCAATATTCTTTACTTTTCAGCCATATTTTTCTACTTTGCCATAGTTTAGTCTATCTTTGTCGATTTGCGTCGTAAATCGTCCGCCGCCGCTGCGAGAGTGCGACAATTCTTTGTAAGTTTGTCTTGAAAACTTTTCGTTTGCTCACGAGACGAGTAGTTATCAATCTATCCATCTAAATCGGTTCCGCTAGCCGATTTGATCTACAAAACCCACTTTGTTCTAGTTCTCGCTAGATTGAAGTGGTTGGCGACTCCGTACCAAGAACCACCGCAAGGCTTTAGGTGATTCAATCGTGTTCGTGCCTTTGCCAAAAAAGGTGCCAACACGATTTTTGGCGACTCCGCTGGGGAAGACACGACGCCAACTCGGATTCGACGCCGCCATGTCCAAGCAAGCGGCGCAAGACGTGGAGCCATCCAACGTCGTCCACATCTCGTTGGACGACCTGGATGGGAAGCTCGCCAAATAATGGAGGAGCGCATACGAGCGATCACGCAGGAGGTGCTAGATCAATCTTGCACCAAGACGCGACAGGGCGTCATCATCAAGCCCGGAAGCCCGCTCAAGGTAACTCGCGGCGAGGTAAGCGCTGATCACATCTCTATGCCTATTCAAAAACTTGTTGCTAGTATGGTGGATGAGTCCGTCACCGCCGCCGTGAACAATAAGGTTGAATCCGCTATGGAGGCTTGTTTTAATAGGTTGTTTAAAGCACACATGAGTGGTAAATCCGGTCTTCCTGCGACCGATTTGCCGCCTACCTCGGTTTCGGGGGAACCAAACCCCGTGAACCACATATTTAGTAAAACCGACGGGCGATTGCCCAAGGCCCCGCGAAAGTAGTTCTCGCCGCCTCGTCGGCCCGACGCCCCTACGGCCGGCCCGACGGCTCACTACGTCGGTCCGACCGGCCCATCATATCTCGGTCGACCGCCCGACGGCCGATCGACCGGAGACAAGATGCGGCGGTCTCACCGGCCCTATGGCCGGTCGGCCGGGCGCCTTACGTCGGTCCGACCGGTTCACCCTACATCGGCCGACCGCCGCGGCCGCCCGCACCCATACTACACCGGCTCGACCGGCGGCTATCTCGGCTTTAGGATCAGCGCCTTACCGGCCGGTCGACCGGCCCATGGCCGATCGACCGGCGCTCTGGTGCCGCACAGAGATAGATCCTATCACGGGCAACTCGGTTCTATACCATGTTCCCGCACACGACTCTCCTGCGGCTACTGTCCATGCACCAATTCCCCCGCATGTCCCCAATCAATACAATGATCCTAATAAGGGATATCCGCGCGACACGAGAGATGGCCAATATGACAATATTGCGCCGCAACAGCCACCTTTTAGGCCGCCGGCCGTAGCCGACCCGCCTAGGCCTGAAAATATGGAAGAACAAATTAGAAACATTATTAGAGAGTCGTTCGGAATTGAGCCCAGAATCGTGCTAAGGTTTACCAAAAGCCGTATCCTGACTATTTCGATAACATCCCATATCCTCGTGGTTATAGAGTCCCTGAATTCACCAAATTCAGTGAAGATGATAATAGGACCACATGAGAACATATCGACCAATTCTTAGCGCAATGCGGGGAAGCTAGCACTTCAGATGCTTTTAAATTGCGCTTATTTTCGTTGTCTTTATCCGGTACTGCTTTTACTTGGTTTACATCTTTACCGGCTAACTCTATTCATACTTGGGCTCAGTTAGAACAGAAATTTCATGATTACTTTTATACTGGCGAAACTGAGCTTAGACTTTGCGACTTGACATCGGTAAGGCAAAAACATAATGAATCTGTTACAGATTACATTAAGAGGTTTAGAGATGCTAGAAACCGGTGTTTTAGCTTGAGTATAACCGAGAGAGACTTGGCCGACCTCGCTTTCAATGGGTTGCTTACTCCCATTAAAGAAAGGTTGGATGGCCAACAATTTCTCGATGTTAGCCAAGTAATGCAGAAGGCTCTGGCTCAGGAAAGTCGGGTCAGGGATGCTAAAAAGTTTGTCAGGCCCAGTGATAAGAAACCTCATGTTAGCATGATCGACTGTCCTACTAGTGATTCTGAGTCTGATGAAGGCGATCATGACATGTATGTCGCCGAGTGGTCTTGGGCAAACAAGAACAAACCCTTTGTTTGTTCTAGTTTGATGCCGACTCCTCGCAAGGATCGGCAGAGCGAGATCAAATATAGCTTTGATGTGGCCAAATGCGATAGGATTTTTGACTATCTTTTGCAGGAGAAACAAATCAAATTACCTAAGGGCCATATCATACCCTCGTTAGAAGAATTAAAGCGCCGTTCTTATGTAAATGGCATGATTCCTATTCACATTCTACTAATGAGTGTAATGTTTTTCGTCGACAGGTTCAATCGGCCATAGATGAAGGACGATTGAAGTTCACCGAGGGCCCGAAGATGAAGCTTGACAGCGATCCTTTCCCGGTGAATACCGTCGATCTTGATGGCAAGAAGGTGTTGATTCGGCCGGAGCAAGCCGAATCAGCTAAGGGGAAGGAAGTTGTCATCGAGGACCCTAGGCCCAAAATGCTTGTCCCAAAGAGCCCGGAGGTTGGGACATGGAAGGAGAATAAGGCCAAGGCATCTATATCGAAGAGGTCCTACAAGCCCAAAGTGACCTTCGACATGCTCCTTGACAAGTACAAAAGGAAGAGTGCCGAGAAGGAGCGCGCCAAAGGAAAGAGACCAAGATCGCCTCCTAAGGAGCGATTTGGTCCTTCATCGAAGTTTTTGGAGCCGCCGTTTCCCCATCTCCCTCACGTTATGCCATGGGGACCATGCCCGATGCCGCCTCCAGGTTATCCGTTCCCTTACTTCATGCCTTGGGGGGCACCCCCGCCTATGTACAACATGCCTCCAATGCAGGATCACCAAGGATGGGGAGAGGGGACAAGATCACCGCGAAGGCAGGCATCTACTTCTAGTAGAGGCCTGTTCCCCACTAAGGACCGGCTTGATGTCGAGAAAAGGGCACACAAGCGCGTCAAGCCTGAGGAGAGGGCTTCGGAGGCGATCACGATCAAGATAGGATCGTATGACGTGCCAGTGCCATCTGGTAAGGAGGCTAAGTTGATATTTGGCCCTCGAACCGAAGTTGCAAAAGATGCCGCGCAGGAAGACAGTCAGACGGGACGTCCTGGCCGGTCTGACCGCAGTTCAATAGCTGGTCAGACCGAGCCTTTCGTCGGTCCGACCGCGCGTCCGCAGCTGGTCGACCGCCTATCCGCGGCCGGCCCGACTGACTCGGCCGCCGGTCGATCGCGGGCACGATCGGCCGACCGGCCAGGCGGCTTGACCGACGTCCCGGTCGAAGGATACTGGAGTGACTCCTCTTCGGGTAAAGGCAACGGGGACATTATTTGCGTCCTGGAACAGAGCCAAATCCTAGGTGGATGCCTGGGAATTTGACGGCTACTCAGAAGAGAAGGTTGCAGCGTCTTCGTGCTTCTGAGTTAAGAGAGAAGGAAGCCGAAGAGAGGAGAGACAGGGAGTTCGATGAGTTGTGACCACCGCCCGCGAAGGAGTGGAAGCGTAAGTCATCAACTGCTGGGAAGCCGGTGGTTGTTCAAAAGGATGAACAACCGGCGTGGGAAGCATCGTCCGGCGAGAACATGGAGATCAACATGGTTTGCATGTTGCCCATGGAGTTTTGCGCCATGGACGAGGCCGAAGTTGCTCAAATGACACTAGGTCCAAAGGATGCGGTCTTCGAGAAGCCCGACGAGTCCAACCGTCACATGAAGCCTCTTTATCTGAAGGGCCACATTGATGGGAAGCCGGTCTCGAGGATGTAGTGGACGGAGGCGCAGCGGTGAACCTGATGCCTTACTCTCTCTTCAAGAAGTTGGGTCGCGAAGAGGCGGAGCTAAAGAAGACCAATATGCTTCTCAACGGCTTCAACGGCGAATCAACAGAGGCGAAGGGGATCTTGTCCGTGGAGCTTACGGTGAGGAACAAGACGTTGCCTACCGCCTTCTTCATCGTCGATGTACAAGGTAATTATAGTGTCATCTTGGGGCGGTGTTGGATCCATGCCAACTGCTGCGTCTCATCTACTTTACATCAGTGCCTAGTACAATGGGATGGTGATGAAGTTGAGGTAATTCAGGCGGATACATCGGCTGAGGTTGCCATGGCCGATGTTTCTGTGGGATGGAAACATGGAGACATGCAGTGCTTGTCAGGGCTAGATCTTTCTAGTTTTGATTTTATTAGTGTTTCCAAAGAAGGCTTTATACCCATTTCTGTAAAGCCGGCTAGTTTAGCACGGCTTGGTGACATTACTTATGATGAATAAAACAACCAATTTGGAATGGTTACAAAAGAGGGTTCAAGAATATCGGTCAACAAAGAACGATATTGGGGAAACTATAGAGGATTTTGACGAGGTAGAGAAGCTCGGTCAAGGGTTCACATCAGCCGATCCATTAGAAGAAATAGATATAGGAGACGGGAGCGTACCAAGACCGACCTTCATAAATAAAAACATGAGAGCCGATCATAGGGTTAAGATGATCGAATTGCTTAGAGAATATAATGACTGCTTTGCATGGGAGTACCATGAAATGCCCTGACTTAGCCGTGATATTGTTGAGCATCGGCTTCCGATAAAGTCAGGGTTTAGGCCTTATAAACAACCTCCTCGTCGGTTTAACACACTTATATATGATCGTGTCAAAGAAGAGATAGACCGATTATTGAAAGCGGGGTTTATTAGGCCATGCCGGTATGCAGAGTGGGTGTCCAATATAGTACCGGTAGAAAAGAAGGGGAGCGGCAAAATCACGATTTGCATAGATTTTAGAGATTTAAATAAAGCCACTCTTAAAGATGAGTATCCTATGCCTATTGCCGACATGCTAATAAATGATGCCTCGGGTCATCGAGTGATTAGCTTTTTAGATGGCAATGCCGGCTACAACCAAATCTTCATGGCAGAGGAGGATATGTATAAGACAGCCTTTAGATGTCCAGGATTTGTCAGGTTGTTTGAGTGGGTAGTTATGACATTTGGGTTAAAGAATGCCGGCGCAACATATCAAAGGGCGATGAACCTAATTTTCCATGATTTGTTAGGTTTTATCCTAGAAATCTACATTGATGATATTGTAGTCAAATCGGATGATATGGATGGACATATGGCCGATTTGAGGTTAGCTTTTGAGAGAATGCGTCGGTATGGATTGAAGATGAATCCACTCAAGTGTGCCTTCGGTGTGTCGGCGGGAAAATTCTTAGGATTCATGGTGCATGAGAGAGGGGTTGAGATTGATCCTAAGAAAGTTGAAAAGATTCAAGATTTCAAAGCGTCGGCATGCAAGAGGGAAGTTCAGAGGCTGTTAGGTAAAGTGAACTATTTGAGAAGATTCATATCTAACCTAGCAGGTAAAATCGATGCTTTTGTGCCTATTCTACGTTTGAAGAGAGAAGCCGATTTTACTTGGGGGCAGCACAACAGAGGCGTTTGAAGGTTTGAAAAATATTTATCTACTCGCCCGTAGTGCGAGCTCCTAAAGCCGGAATTCCGTTTCGGTTGTATATTGCTGAAGACAAAGTTATTGGAGCCGTTTTGACGCAAGAGGAAGACGGCAAGGAGTACATAATTACATATTTAAGTCGCCGTCTTCTGGATGCCGAAACGAGGTATGTATTTGTAGAGAGACTTTGTCTTTGCTTATACTATGCTTGTACCAAGTTGCGTCATTACTTGTTATCTAGTACATGCATAGTTGCTTGTCAGACCGATGTCATTAAGCACATGTTGCAAAGGCCAATTCTAAGTGGTAGGATTGGCACATGGGTGTATACATTGATTGAATATGATTTGGCTTATGAATCATTGAAGTCTATGAAGGGCCAGATTGTAGCAGACTTTATAGTAGATCATCATGTAGATGTTGATTGTGGAGATGAAGTCTGTTTAGTTAGCGTTACACCTTGGAAAGTTTATTTTGATGGCTCTTCGTGTAAGGAGGGTCAAGGCATAGGTGTAGTTTTAATTTCGCCCAATGGTCAATGCTTTGAAGCATCGGTTCGTTTAGAATATTATTGTACAAATAATCAAGCCGAATACAATGCTTTGTTATTCGGTTTACAAGTAATGAAGATCGTTGGAGCTACACATGTAGAAGCGTTCGGTGATTCAGAATTGGTGGTGCAACAAGTTGTCGGGGTCTACAAATGCTTCGACGTATCATTGAACATGTATTTAGATCAATGCCTAGATATTATTGCCAGTTTCGATGAATTTACTATTAAGCATATTGCTAGGAATGAAAATTCTAGAGCAAATGACTTAGCTCAACAAGCATCTGGTTATAGCATCAAAAGAGGTTTATTTTTCATATTAGATCAACTGGTGCTTTATTATAATTTTTTGAACGAAATTGGCAAAGAGGAAGACTGTAGGTGGTCTGACCGCCGCACTGTCGCCGGTCTGACTGTGGATGGCATTCGGTCTGACCGGCGTTCTGTGGCCGGTCTGACCGTGGGTGGTTGCCGGTCTCGACCGGAGTTGCTTGGCCGGTCAGACCGACTTCACAGAAGGTGCTGGGGGGCACAATCTTCTCAATACAGGGGCCGAATTAAGTGGTAATTCAGACACGTGTGCCCTGAGAGCAGTAAATGATTGGCAAATTCCTTTGATTAGCTATTTGAAAGATCCTAGCCTTAGAGTTGATCGGAAAGTTCGGCGGCAAGCGTATAAATATACTTTGCTTGATGAAAAGCTATATCGCCGAAATATAGATGTTGTACTATTAAAATGTTTAGATACCGATCAATCTAAGGTTGCTATGGGTGAAGTTCACGAGGGAATTTGCGGGACTCATCAATCGGCCCATAAGATGAATTGGTTGCTCAGAAGAGCAGGGTTCTATTGGCCGAGGATGATTGATGATTGCTTCAGGTACTATAAGGGATGTGAAGCTATTCAACGGTTCGGCAATGTTCAATTGGCACCGGCTTCGGTGTTGAATCCTATAATTAAGCCATGGCCGTTCCGGGGGTGGGCTTTAGATTTTGTTGGTCAAATTTATCCTCTGTCTTCAAAGGGACATCGGTTCGTGCTAGTTGCGACAGATTACTTCACTAAGTGGGCCGAAGCCGTGTCGCTCAGGAATATGACGCATAATAAGGTAATTGATTTTATTTTGAAGCATATTATTCATAGATTCGGTATTCCTCAAACATTAACTACAGATCAAGGAGCTTCTTTTATGTCTAAAGAAGTGAAAAGTGTTGCCGAATCTTATGGAATTAAGCTGTTGAGTTCGTCTCCTTACTATGCTCAGGCTAATGGACAAGCCGAGTCTAGTAATAAGACGTTGTTGAAGCTAATCAAGAAGAAGGTCGAGGAACATCCGAGAAGGTGGCATGAAGTGCTTTCTGAAGCTTTATGGGCGCATAGAATATCCAAGCATGGTGCTACCAAGGTGACCCCTTTTGAGCTTGTTTATGGACAAGAAGCCATTTTATCGGTTGAGGTAAATCTTGGTTCTCTTCGATATATAAAGCAAGGCGATTTGTCAGCCGAAGACTACAAGTCCTTGATGAGTGATAATCTTGATGAAGTGGTCGACAAACGTTTGAAAGCTTTGGAAGAGATAGAGAAAGGAAAGAAGAGAGTGGCCAAAGCATACAACAAAAGGGTGAAGGCAAAGACGTTCCAAGTGGGAGATCTAGTGTGGAAGACTATTTTGCCTTTGGGTTCCCGATCTAAAGAATTCGGTAAGTGGTCGCCAAGTTGGGAGGGATCTTATCGGATCTATGGAATCGTTCGAGGCAATGCATATTTCTTGGAGACACTTCAAGGAGAACGGTTTCAGCGGGCTATCAACGGTAAATATCTAAAGAAATACTTCCCGAGTATTTGGCAAGATGCTTAGGGAGTTGTGTGGCCGATAAATGAGTTATCGTCCCAAGTTAAAACATGTCTTATGCTTTTAGATTCACGGTGTTCATCATAAAAGGCGAGAGGGCATGTGTTTACACCCAAAATTGGTACTTAGGAATCAAAATAGAAAAGATTGCCAATATTTGGAAATTTGTCGGTTTCTTCGGAGAGGCCGGTCTGACCGCCGTGTATAGGCCGGTCAGACCGGGGAGTGGGGCCGGTCAGACCGAAGGCACATGGCCGGTCTGACCGGCAGAGTCCGAAACCTAGACACTTCGTCAGTCTTCGGGTTTCCTTTCTTCATACGGTTGTATCTCGGGTTTTCAAATATGTTTATCCCGAATAGGACATGGAGAAGGGCCTGTAGAGGGCAATACCAACCCCTATATAAGGGTCAAGGCCGGTTCAATTGTTAAAAAAAACAACCAACACACAACATACAATACAATCTAGAATCGTTTTTTCAATATTCTTTACTTTTCAGCCATATTTTTCTACTTTGCCCTAGTTTAGTCTATCTTTGTCGATTTGCGTCGTAAATCGTCCGCCGCCGCTGCGAGAGTGCGACAATTCTTTGTAAGTTTGTCTTGAAAACTTTCCGTTTGCTCACGAGACGAGTAGTTATCAATCTATCCATCTAAATCGGTTCCGCTAGCCGATTTGATCTACAAAACCCACTTTGTTCTAGTTCTCGCTAGATTGAAGTGGTCGGCGACTCCGTACCAAGAACCACCGCAAGGCTTTAGGTGATTCAATCGTGTTCGTGCCTTTGCCAAAAAAGGTGCCAACAGTTGGTGGACCGACGGGCGGTGGCGAGGAAGCAGAAGCTAGAGCGTGCAGCGGTGGAGAAGCGGATCCTGCCCCGGCGACGATCTCCACTCTCTCCGTCACCGCATGCCCTCATGCCGCTTTTCGCTCCCCTCCACCCACTTCTACGCCGCCGCCTGCACTCGCTCGCCGCCCTTCCCTTCCCACGCGCTGTCCCCTTCCCACGCGCTGTCCCCTTCCCACGCGCCCTCCCTCGCGAGGCAGCGACAGAGTAGGAGTCGGCAAGATTCTGCGTGACACTTGGGCCTGGCGGCGGCGACGGGGGTGGGCGCGGCGGCAGGCGGCGGGTCCGTGGCGGCTGAGAGCACAAAAGGTTTTTGGAAATTAAGTCCCTGGAAGTTTTTACAAAAAGTCCCTGAAAATTTTTGGAAATTAAGTCCCCGAGGCAATGCTGACTTATCACTGCTGACTCAGCCCTCGGCGCGCCACGTGGCATGAATTTTTTGTAAAACCGGGTCGGATGGCCGAAGATACATGATTTTGATAGTTGGGGGTGCAGGATACCCTGTTTTCTAGTTAGATGGTCAAATGTAAACTTTCACGATAGTTCGATGGTCAATTATGTACTTCTTCCGAATTACAACGAGAAAAAAAGTTAGTTTATCTCAATATTAGTTGCTGTAGTTGTTGTATTTGCCGTGATTACAATGCATTTATCTCAAAATTAGTTTTTGATTGCAGAGCATTTATCTCAAAACAAAATTTAAACCTTATGAAGCACAAGCACGCAAGATTAGTTACGCGTACTTACAGGAGATCGAATATCAACGAATATCAAATTAATCCGGCCAGCATATCTGTACACGTATACGTACAACAAATCTTAAATTACACCGGTCAGGAAATTATCTTCTTAGAAGAAATTTTTTTATTAAATATTCTACAAATGCTTAAAAAATCATGAGAAATGTGCCGGTTCTTATACGAAGCGACACATATATATAGTGTCGGTTTTTTCTATTGATGCGACAAAGAATAGGTGATGGTTCGTAATAAAAACCGACACCTATAGTATAGGTGTTGATTCTACTATTCATTCGACATCTATTCGGGCAAATAGGGGTCGGTTCTTGCACTCAAGAACCGACACCTATTTATTACCTGACATCTATAAATATAATTGAACCGACATATTTTAGGCCGACACTTATAAGCTTTTTTTTAAGTAGTGAAAGGATGGCTATACAATATCAATTGTTGTCTCTATCACTGAGATAACTGCGCCGGCATAAAAAGCCTATAATACTAGCAAGGACTGTAATTCCGGCCCATCTCGATTGCCTAGATTGGATCGGTATAAACGGTTCAATTCCCAGACCCTAACATGAATATCAAATACAGTTTCATTTTGTCTCACTACCATGGTTGCCTAAAAGATTCTGGAAACGGAATGCAGCCATTATGGGGCGAGCTCTATCAGCTACTGATTTGGACCAAAGCCCTGAAGGTAGTCTTTTTAAGCAGATTTGGGAGATATATTACCAGTTTGATTCTTGTTCAATCTCGGTCTGCCCCCAGATCATGTCACAAGGTAGCAAATTGTTTTGCTGCTTTATGGTGTTAATGTGCTGCAGGTTGGTGCACGGGAGTTCTGGTGCAATACACACCAAACTTAGTAACTGTTCAACACAGCGAACATCATGCTCATTCCAAAAAAAAATGGGGCGGAAGGAGTACCGGATTTCAAACCTATCACCCTAATCTACTACCAAGATTTTTTCCAAATTGCTAACATTACGTTTAAGGCCGCTCATGCCAACCAAAGCGCTTTCATAAAAGTAAAGAGCACACATGACAACTTTCTCTTTGTCAGAAATATGGCCAGAAGATACCACCGTTTGAGGCGAGCAATGTTGTTTTTCAAACTGTACATTACAAAGGCGTTTGACTCCGTTCGCTGGGATTACTTGATGGTCTTGCTACAGCGCAGGGGTTTCCCGATGAGATGGATAAATGGGCTTGGTGCGATTTTCTCCACCTCAAGCTCCCAGGTACACCTTAATGGCTGCCCAGGGCAGCGAATCTACCATGAAAGAGGCTTTGAACAAGAAGATCCCCTCTCGCCGCTCCTCTTTATCCTTGCAATAGACCTGCTCCAGCGGATGCTTTCCAAGGCAACAAATTTGGGGGCACTTTCCAAATTGTGGGACAGAACGACCAGTTTGCGAATCTCGATGTATGCAGATGATGTTGTCATTTTTGTTAACCCCACCCGTTGAGATGTAACAGCTTTCACCCACATCCTATTCCGTTTTGGCACAACTACTGGACTCGTCACCAATCTACAAAAATCCCAAGTGACGACCATCAGATGCGACAACATCAACTTGGAGGAGGTCCTCCGCGGTGTCCCGGCGGTGAGGGCAACTTTCCCTTTAAAGTACCTTGGTCTTCCCCTGGTGCTCGAAAGATTGCGTAGAAGGGACTTGCAGCCGGTCTTCGATAAAATCTCCGGGAAGGTTGCAAGCTGGAGGGGAAAAATATGGGGTTGGATGGGAGAGCCACACTGGTAAAGTCTGTGATCTCAGCGAAACCAATATATCTCCTGACCGCCCTCAGAGTCACGAAGGGATCCCTAGATCAGCTAGACAAACAGCGGCGAAGCTTCTATGGGCGGGCACGGGAGACATTACCGGAGGTAAATGCAAGATTAATTGGTCGAGGACGTGTTTGCCAATCAGCCAGGGTGGTTTGGGAGTTCTAAACCTCGAAAAGTTTACAAGGACTCTACGCTTGTGCTGGTTGTGGCATTAGTGGAAAGACCCGACCAAACCGTGGGTAGGATCGGAGATGCCTTGTAACGAAGTTGACGAGATCCTCTTCGCTGCATCAACAAGAATAACGGTCGGCGATGGCAATACAATGAGCTTCTGGGACTGCTTGGTTAGATGGACGAAGACCAAAAGACCTCATGCCTCTTGTCTACAAAATGTCCAAGAAAAAAAGGAAAGTCCCTGCGACAAGGAAAAGAGAACGACGTCTGGTTACAAGATCTAACCATTGACACAAGCACTACATGGACGATGAACCTTATCGATCAACTAGTCAAATTGTGGGAGGCGGTGCGGAGAGTTCACTTGGACAGTGCAGAGGCAGATCAGATCGTTTGGAAGTTCTCTAACCACGGTTACTACACGACCTCCTCGGCCTACCAAGCGATGTTGTGGCACACCCAACACAAGCTACAAACATCTGATCTGGAAAGCTTGGGTGCCAGGAAAATGTAAATACCATGTGTGGCTAATAATCCAAAATAGGGTTTGGACCTCCGATCGACTGGCGGACAGGGGATGGAGAAACAATGGCCAATGCCCTCTCTGTCGTAGCTCAGCCGAGACGGTGTTACATCTCGTCTACGTGCAGATACTCTACTAGGATTTGGAGCCTCGTGGCCAATTGGTAGGATTCCAACAATTGCAACCGATCGAATGGATGGATGCCCAATCAGTACAACAGTGGTGGGAAAACCTAGCAAATACTCTGGATGTTTCGAAGAAGGGGCTTCAATCCCTGATCCTGCTAGTCGTGTGGGAAATCTGAAAGGAAAGAAACCTACGAATCTTCGATCATAAAGAGGTGGCAACGAGCTATATGTTCGCGGCAATCAAAAAAGTGGCTAATCTCTAGAGCCTAGCAGGAGCTACGCATTTGCGCGAGATCACCCCCAAATTGTATAGTGTTTCCTATATAGTATTGGCCGACATTTTTCTTTTTTCTCTTTCCTAGGGGTATATTTGTTCCTTCTATATGCAATAAAAAGGTATTATTGTGACGTTTTTCTTTCAAAAAAACTTTGTAACTATCCAAGGATTTACCTGGAGCTAGTAGTTAATTGAAGCCTCATTTAAAAAAATGCCTAAAAGATCTTGAGAAAGAAAAAAAGAACTCATCCGAGGAGAAAACTTGACCACGAGGTTCAATGAAATGAATGATAGAATGTGGGAGAAATATCGTAATCACGGCATCACCCTTTCTATCTTGCTTTATTTCTTTACATTGGATCTTACACCACTAGAAGGCAAAGTAGTCAAGAAAGGAGGTCATGCATTCCCTTCTTTGTCCTAAACAAACAAACATCTCTTTTTGTGACAGGAGTATGATTTTGTTTATGTTTCATCTTCCGCCTGGGCTGAACATAAAAACATAAATTTGCTGGGACCAATATAATGGTCTTGAAGGCTATACATGCATAATTGCATATCAAGATCTGGATCTTATAAGCAAAGTAGCGAAAGATCATATCAGTCCAAGATCTTCCCCAGTCATCAGCTTTCTGCATCGCAACAGATTTCCTGTATTATTAATCCAAACACTGCATGCTGCCTGCATCGTCGCAGAATGTGATTCGAAGCTAAGTTATGGCTGTCATGGATTGGTCAATCAAGGGAAAGGAGATGGCTGTCGTCGAACCCTTGGCCGGCCCTTCCCCGGACCAACTGCAGCAACCGAATCAAACTGCTGTCATTCAAGCACTACAAGTAGTACTAGGCACTACTGCTGGTGTAGGGTGTCTAGTACTGTTTGTGCCAAGCTGATGTTCCTAGAATTGCATCTTCAGATCAAGTATAGATAGCAGGAATCTTGCAGAAAGTTCGCTGGAATTTCATATCAAACAGCCCAAATCTTTGCAGGAACTAGTAGTGATCTGGATAGCTTCTTGCATCCACTTTATTTCCAGCTGATAGATTATTCGATCATGAGCAACACTGAAGCGATCTGCTTCTACTTTTGCTAGGACCTTTTTGCTGCTGCTGCTGCTGCTGCTCCTAGCTGATTAGCTGATCACTTAATCATCCGATCGTGCGGCAGATCGTCCGGGAATCGCTTGATCTCCGGTCTTCGTCTGACATCATGATGGCATTGTCTTGTTGAGATTCAGCCTGAAGTTGAAGCCTGAGCAGATCGAACATTGTGTCATTGAGTATCGATCTCAGCCTGTGGATTCATGAAAATTCATCCAAGGTGAACAAATCTAGCGTGTTAATTAGCTGTACTCGTTTTGCATCTTATCCCCTTCAAGATAATAAGACAACATTATGTTACTCGACTAATGTTTGGTTATTAGTGCTAGTAACGTCACCGATATCGACGTGCAAGAAATTGTCCTTGTTAAGCCATAGGTCCGGCCAAAGGTGGTTCAATCAAGTATTAGTACGATAGACAGCCCTTGGGGAGAACGGAGGATACGCTGTCAAATGGCAATGGAGGGATGATCCGTGTCATGTCGTGGTCTTACACCTCACCCGTTTGACACGTGTCAGAAACAGACAAGGGAGATGACAATGAGGAAGCAACACCAATGTTGCCATCGCGTCTTCTGGCGCCAAATGACGCCGCAATACGGCGGGAATTTAAAAGTATACACTGTTTTGCTGAACTAACCGGTCTCCCTACACCAATACGGACATGGATGACAATATTCTCCAGATGTCTGAAGATACGGTGGATGACAATTTCTCTTGATGCCCGAAGAAGTGAAGAGAGAACACGTTTTACGCACGTACTGCAAGAAGAAACACATCACCTTCTCGTACAATGCATCTAGGCTATGAGGGCTGATGCTTCCCATATCTCAATTTTATCTCCATACCTGAAGCAACATAGATCGCCAAACCGGCAACGCCATAGCCAACCACGTGAATCACACCACTGTTAGCTAGCTGCATGGTTTGAGATGAGCAAGGCAAATCGTTCACAAGGAGAATAGTCTAAGAAAAATGTTGTACGGGAAAAATTTGCTGCGTGGTGTGATTCATCTCAGACGCGGTAGTGTTGCAGCAGCCGGTTAGCCTCGCGCACGCCGCTCAGGTACGCAGCGTGCGTCGTCGAGTAGTGCGTCCGGTGGGTCGCCTCGCCGGCGAACAGCACCCGCAGCGGCTGTGCTGGCGGCGGCCGCTCGTCGGCGGCTTCTGGTCCACGTGGCAGCGGCTCGGCCATGAGATCGAGGTCGTCACCGCTCGATCCGACGGCCACGTAGCTGTATGATCCGAGGAAGAGCGGGTCCGTGGCCCACCCACTCCGCTTGATCCTCTTCACCCTCCACCGTGGCGTCGCCGGGAGGAAGGAGTCCAGCGTGGCGTGGACCCCGCGGATGACGTCGTCGTCGGGGAGTGACTCGAGGTGCGCCGCCTCCCGCCCGGCGAACCACGCCAGCGCCACGGTGGAGCCCGCGTGGACGGGGCAGATCGATTCCGTGCCGCGCATCCACCACGGGATCTTCGACATCTGTCCCCGGAACGCCATGTGCAGGAACGGGAAGGCCGGCGCCGGCTGCACGCCGCCGACGTCCTCCGGTTGGACCGGTTCAGATGGCGCGACGGCCTCCACCTCCATGAACAGCTTGTTCACGACGCCGAAGCCGAGGCGCGCGACGGCCTCGCGCTTGAAAGGCGGAAGCGGCGGGTCAAAGGCGATGGCGGCGCCACCCGCGCCGGAGGCGTCCTTGCCGAGGCTGGCCTTGAGGACGCCCAGCGAGACCGTGAGGATAACGTGGTCGGCGGTGATCGGCGCCGCTCCATCCGCGAAGTGGAGGCGGACAGGGGTTTCGCGCCACTCGACACGGCGGAGACTGAGTCCGTGGCGGACGGTGCCGGGTGGGAGCGCCGCGACGAGGCGCTCGACTACGCGGGAGTAGCCGCCGGGTACAGTGACGTGTACGCCGGGAAAGTCGCGGTACTCGCCCTCGGCGGTGAGGTCGAGGTCGCCGAGGTCGTCGGCGGAGGTGTCGGTCCGCTCCCGATTGATGTGCATGGCGAGCAGCGCCTCCTCGACCTCCTCAAGCTCCTTGCCGCCGCCGCCGCCGGCAGACCGCGCCACCTGGTACGCCCGTAGACCACGACGCAGGTACTCCTCCACGCCCCCTCCACCGGCAGCCTCGCCGGTGCGCGCGGCCTCCATCATGCCCCTGTACAGCTCCTCGATCGGGCCAGCCACCGTGTCCGCGTCGACGACGTTGCCGCCTTCTGCGACGGTCAGCACGCGGTCGGGGAAGCCGTCCATGCGCTCGTACGGGAGACCACCCTCCTTCTCCCCCAGCGCGCCGGCGTCGCGCGCCAGCGCGTACACGGGGCTCCCGACGACGCCCTGTACCCACGTGGCGCCCATCTCGACCCGGTGGCTGGCGAACTCGGACGTGAGGATCCGGCCGCCGACTCGGTCACCGGCCTCCACCACCGCCACCTCGAACCTGTCCCCGCCCGCGCTGCACAGACGGTGCGCCGCCGCGAGGCCCGATATCCCCGCGCCCACCACCACAACCCTCGGCTTCTTCGCCACCATCGTCGCCGCCCACCCCCCGCGCGCGCGCGCCTCGCAAACGAAACCGCACGGGTGTTTACGCCTTCCTCGTAGCAAAACCCACCAACTCTCCAGGTGTTATAACGAGGAGCAGACAGAGAGTGGAGCAACGCATTGCAAGCCGGCCAGTCACACCACATGACACGGGCCGAAGAGGTGCTCCGTGCTCAGATGCGCAAGCAACACGACGAGCCGGTTGCATTTGAGCGCAAAGTGTCGTGTCGACATTACACGCCAGTCGTGGAGTCGTGTCGTGCGCGGTTGGGCCATGGAATCGGATGCGCGCGGTTGTGTTGCTTTCGAATGGACCTTCATTCTTAAGCTGCAGCGGATCTGTGAGTTGTGTTTTCCTTATTAGGCCCTTTTTTTATTAAGATACAGACCGTTTGGTTAGCATGTTTTTTTAGCCGTTGAAATATGTGTTTTGTACGAAACTTTCTATATAAAAAATATTTTAAAATATCAAATAAGTATTTTTATAATTTTGTAGTAATTAAGACTTGATAAATCATGTGTTAATAGATTTTTGTTTTTCTCTTAATTTTTATCTTCATTAATTTTAAACATCACCTTAGTGATTGCTACAACAACTAGCATGGCGCATACTGACCGGTTTCACTGTTACTAGTAATGTTCGTGTTTGCTTTGTTATAGGCTATGTCTATATATATAACTGAAGATCGGCTAGGTGGGTAGATTGAGGACAAATCCTAGATCATACTGTGGTTACGCACATACGAAAAAGCGCATGAACTCTTGTATATGAGAAGTGAACGGAGATAACAGTGTTTTTAAACTAGCAGATAAAATGCTCAATGATGATGACTGTTTTTTAAGTAGCAGATAAAATATGCATGAACTCAGTGTTACGGTTACGTTCTTTTCAGCTATTTAGGCTTTTTTAAGCATTCACAAAAACTTTCAATATAAAAGTTACTTAAAAATCTAATAAATTTATTTATTAATTTTTTATATATTAATATTTAATTAATCACCTGTTAATATATTTTTCGTTTTATGTGAGACTAATTAGTCGTTTCAATCCGCTTAACGCAGCCTACGTTGGACACACATGCACCGGGGCCCTGGCAGCTTTCGTCCTCGTGGAGTCGCTGTGTACCGAGCCGGGCAGCGCCGCTCGTGCACCACGACTCCACGAACCCATGGCGGATTGCCGGGGGCCGTATGGATGATCCTCGCGGACTCGCAGTAATAATCGAGGTACAACGTGCAGGTGCAAAGTGAAGACCTGCTGTTTAGATCCAGTGACAAGGACGGACGGTTTGTCTACTTGTCTCATGCTTAATTTCTCATCGACGACTAGACTTGCGTACGCCAGCTAAAAGACTCGCCTCTCAGACTTTCTAATTTGGCCATGTGTAGACTGTAGTATAGTAGATACAGTTACTACGGAGATTAATTTGTACGTACGTCTTGTACGACATGAGTAAATCCGCTGCCAATTAGTATTAAGAACAGATCTTCACACGTCACTCACCAGTACAGAACAAAATGATTAAGGACTAAATTTGCATCTTGTATGAGATGACATGATCGTAAATCTGATGCCGATTCTGAAAAGAAGCGGGAAAAGTAGGAACATATCGTGCTGTTCATCTCATCGCCTGTCACTCACTGCTGAACCAGTGTGCATGGTACGTACAGCTAGCTATTGACATTGTTTGCTCGTAGGTGTAGTACTAGCTCTCGCATCAAAAGAAGAAAGAAAAAAGCTACGGGCCTATTTGGTTTAGTGACTAAAAGTTTGTCACACTTTATTTTATTATGAGGGTGGCCAACAAATTGTTCACATTAGAGTGACAATATTTGACTAGAAGCCAAAAGTATATGATATATGGACCCAATAGTTAGTAAAGTGTGACATATCACAACTATGATAACCAACCAAACAATAGACTAACAAATTGTGGCATACTTAAATTTTGACGTGGCAACCTTTTACAGCCAATCAAATAACCTTTAAGTGTATGATATGTGAGCCCAATAGCCGATAAAATGTGACATATCACAACTGATAAAATGTGGCATATCACAACTGTGCTAACCAACCAAACATATTAGGCTAATAAAATGGGACATGTTTAAGCTTTGACGTGTCAACCTTTGATAACTAATCAAATAACCCTTTAAGTGTACGGCATGTGGGCCCAATAGATAGTGAAGTGTGACATATCACAGCTGTGATAATCAATCAAACACTAAACATAATTACATGTCTAAGCTTGAGCTTGGCAATATTTGATGGCCAACCACAGCCCCTACAAACCTAGTCTCTGTCGGATGCTCTCTATTGATTTAATTAATGTGCGTATGTAGCTTTCTTTTGCTTAATTACCCTGCTAGACATTCATTAATTGATGACAAGCCATAGGCTATGATGATATGTTTGTTTAGTTACATAATCGTACATAAACACGTTTTAAATTAAGCAACTTGGGACGCACACTGCTTTGTCTTTTATCCAAGTGGTGCTTCTGATTTTCTTGAAAAGGAAGTGGTGCTTCTGGTTTTCTGAAAAAAAAAACATAAAACATAAATCGACATTGGTAAGCACCGGAGCACTAAAGTTCAGTATACAAAATAATTAAGCAACAGTAATAGCTAATTATTGATCGACGGCCGGGACAGTTTGTTTTTCGATATGGAGTAATTATAATCCCGGGCACTGCGGCCACTGCCACCTTAAACAGAATTCTAATCTTATTGGCACTGATGGAAAGCAAGAAATGACTTAAAAGTTTCAAGGTAAGCATAGAGAACCAACTAATGTTTGTTTTGCAGCGAAAGCAATGGTAAAGACGTATGCCAAATACTCCACACAACAGGAAAGTCGCAATGCACACGAAGAGGAGGTAAATCATGAGGCACAGGAGGAGGCCTTAACTTTGTAGGAGACTCGGATTTTCCTAGAGGAAATAGAGTTATGTGGATGTTGCTTGGGTGAATGGGAATATTTTTTCACATGCCAAACTCTCATAATGCTCTTTTCATAAAAGACACAATCTTGACTGCTCAATCTTCTTTGCAAACAGAATTACTTGCCCTGCAGATGGCAATGGAGGTTGCAAAATTTCTTGACTATGCAGGTACTATCCTCCTCACCGATAAAGGGACGATAGCAAAAACGATTATGAGGAGAGACTTTGACGCTAAGCCAGGACACTGATGCCTAAGACCACTTCTTAGCCAGATTCAAGCAAAATATACCTGGAAACTTTATGCAGGTCAAATGGATCCCGAAAGAGATCAATAGAGTAGCTGATAAACTAGCTAAGGATGGAAGGAATAATCAAGCTTCGGACCTAGTCCATAACTCACTGCTGAAGAATAACACATTTATCCCGATTGACAACCCCCTGTAGTCCGGTTGTTAAACCGGGGCTATGCATCCGAAATTTTTTTCTGATCAATTTTCATATATGAAACGTTTCGATCGGAGTCCGTATGCGAAAGTTATGGCTGTTTTAAAAACCGACTCCAAGTTAGAGGACGAAACAGAAACAATACGCAAAAAACTTGTTACACGCGTATAAACTAGACGTGACGGCCATGGTTTGAATGTTCTTATCAATATATAGTTGTTCCTCCGATTTGTATATTATCACCAAAATAATTTTACAAAAAAAATTATATTAAGAATCATTAGTTAATAACAATATGATGATATGTAATTACAATGTAATAATTAAATTAAAGCTTCCTTCTATCTTCAATCATCCACCCCACACAACACCATACTCTTTAAAATTATAGATCCCCTCAAATTAATTTTAGGCCATTTGAATTATGTAGCAAAATTTATATATTTTTATTAGGTTCAGTTAAAAATAAACATATTCACTTTTGTCCCGGTTGGTGTTACAAACTGGGATCTTTAGTCCCGGTTCATAACACCAATCGGGACAAAAAATATCTTTAGTCCTGGTTGTTACTATAAACCGAGACTAAAGAAGTACAATCAGAACTGTCGAGCGCTGGGGATTTTAGTCCGGTTGGTAACACCAACCATGACAAAAAATAACATTTTAGTCCGTTGGTGTTACCAACCGGGATTAAAGATGTCCGGCGCTCGACAACCTTTGACAATATTTGAACCGGGACTAAAGATGATCATTAGTCCCGGTTCATGTCACGAATCAGGACTAATGTTCCTAGAAATCCGTAAACTTTTTAAACCGGGGCTAAAATATTTTTTAGTCTTGGGTATTATTCAAACCGGGATTATTATGGATTTTGGCACTTCAATCGAAAATGATTTCTCCAGTAGTGAACTGTCAAAGGATAATTTTAAAAAAAAATAGCAAAAGATATCATATTTTCTAGTATAAAATTTCATAGACACTAAGTATCTCAAGGTAACAAAAAATTTAATGTAAAATTTAGATATCTCGAGATATTTTCTCATGGATTATAAAATTTCTTTGTAAAAATATTTTCCATCTAGCATACCCAAATATAAAAGATGTTTTGCTAAAGATATGAAAGATCGTTTCGCTTCATTGAACTGTATGGTGAACCATGTTTTATGCTTTTGAAGCTTAAATAAATTTTTAAGTTTCAAAAAAATCCCGAACACTGCACCTGGAATGAGACAATTTGTGTAATAATTAATGAAACACTACTAGAGAAATCATATTTAGTTGAAGCGCCAAAATTCACAATAGTCCCGATTTTAATAGGAACGAAGACAAAAAAAATTTTAGTCTGGTTAAATCTTTAATCCCGGTTGGTAACACCAACCGAGACAACAATTTATTTTTAGTCCGGCTCAAAAAAATCTGCAGCTCGTACGAGATTCCCATTATTTTTAGTCCCGGTTGGTGTTATCAACCGGGACTAAAATCAACATTCGTCCGGTTCTTTTTATCAACCGCGACAAAAAGCGCTCATCTTTATCTCCTCGGTCGTCACGCGACGCTGCTAAGTCTCGGATCGGATCGAGTTTCTCTCCCTCTCCCCATATCTTCCCCATTATCTCTTCCTCTCCCTTAGCTCTCTCTCCTATCTCTCCCCATCTCTCCCTCTCCTCCTCTCCCATCTCTCCTAATCTAGCACGGGCGGGCGGCCCATGGCCGCAGGGCGGGCTGTGGCGGCAGGAGGCGGCGACGCGCAGACGACCGCGGCGGTGGGTTGTGGCGGCGGGAGGCGGCGGCGGCAGGCGGGCCGGGCGGCGCCCTCCTCCTCCCCTCTCTGGATTTGGATCTGTGATGTATTTGTTTATTTTTTTATGTATTTGATGAACTGCAAGTGATGTGTTGTGATGATCTGTGATTTTTGGGATGTATTTGTTGTATTTTTTTATGTATTTGATGAAATACTTGTGATGTGTTGTGATGACTGTGATTTTGAGTTTTCTAGATGCATTTGATTTGTGGTGATGAAAAAATAATACGTAGACAGAAAAAACAATGAAAAAAATAGTATCGGTGCTGAAATATATACACGTGTGGCACTTTTATCTTTAATCTTGGTTATTGATACAAACCGAGATGATAAATATATTTTTTTGTCTCGGTTATTTCACCCGGGGCGAAAAAAGAGATCTTTAGTCTCGGTTTGTTAGTCCCGGTTTGTAGTTCGGAATTAAAGGGGTTGTAAAGCGGGACTGTTGTGGGGTTTTTTAGCAGTGAAAGTACTGTTAGATTGTTCATGAGTGACGACTGATGAGTCGAGCGCAATGGTGATCACGTGATACGCTCTATTGGAGAAATACTGGGCCGTGAATGCATTATCGTCTAATAGTATACAAATGAATATTCATATAGTGTAACGCACCCATGATATATATATAGTTGGGCTACTGTGTGGCGCGCCGTACAGCCCCATCCCGTGTGACATGACCGAATCTATAATTTAAAAACTCAAATTGAAAATTCAAACCGTTCAAATTTTTCTACATATTAATATTGCCTTGTAGACCAAATTTTACATTTTTTCGAAATTTTTTTCTATTTTATCGGATAGGTCAAAGATGCAATAGAATAGATACTCCAGAAATCGTTGGATTAATGCATCTTTGACCTATCCGATAAAATAGTAAATAATTTCTAAAAAATTTAAAATTTGGTATACAAGGTGATATCAATATGTAGAACAATTTGAACGGTTCGATTTTTAATTTGAGTTTTCAAATTATAGATTCGGCCATGCCACACGGATGAGGCTGTGTGGCGTGCCGCACAGTAGCCCAACTATATATATATATATACACACACACACACAGTAGCAAAATACCCGTACGTTGCAACGGGACAAAGACGCAGAGAGGGAAGGAAGCGGAGGGCGAAGATCCAGGCGATGGTGCGGGAGCTCCGAGCGGCGACGAGAGGAAAGGGCGCAGGCGCGGCGTGGATGGGGACGAAAGAGAGGGACTCAGGAGGTCTTTTTTTCATCCAAGCCCTCCTTTTCTTTTCAGCATTGGGACTGCGGGTTAATTTTATAAACACTCAAAGGGTTTTCTGTAAAATAACCTATTTTTCTTCTTTAACTGTTTTTTTAAATAGCCAGGCGGACTGTGGGTTAATTTCGGAAAAACTCAAGGGGTTTTCTACAAAATAGCCAGGCAAAATAAATTTTGGGTGGAAACACTACTTGCTTTATAAATAGTTATAGAGTTATAGATTATAGATATAGCAAAATGCCCGTGCGTTGCAATGGAACGACGACGGAGGGAGGGAAGGAGGCAGAGGGTGAAGGTCCAGGCGACGGCGCGGGAGCTCCGAGCAACGACGGGGGAGGGGCGCAGGCGCGGCGCGGATGGGGACGGAAGAGAGGGACGTAGGAGGTCTTTTTTCATCCAAACCCTCTTTTTTTCAGCATTGGGATTGCGGGTTAATTTTATAAACACTCAATGGGTTTTCTATAAAATAATCAGATGGACGAAAATTTTGGATAGAAATACTATTTGCTTTATAGATAGTTATATATATACATATATATAACTTTGAAAGCAATGGTATCTTCAACTTTATGTACCACTGGACCTTGATTAAAAAATAGTATCAGATAGATATTTAGTCTAAGTTAATTTAATTTTACCAAATTAAGTAAAAAATATAATGAAAATAGATATTAACTTACTGATACTTTAAACCGATTAGAAATTTGGTAAAAGTTTAAAATATTTACGACTCGGATATTATTAGTTAGAAAAGTATATTGATGAATAGGATAAGTTGCATGTATATCGATGGCGACGCGCTAGCTCACGTGTGCAGCGTGTGCTCGGCCCGCCGCTCAGGGTAATGCACGACGACGCAGGAGGCGCGTGAGTCGGGCTCGCCTGCTAGAGGTGAGGAAAGTGAGGCAACAATAGAGCGAAAGGTTATACGGATTGGAAATTTTATAGATTTGGACGAAAAAACGATTTGATGATAAAAAAGTTATAGGTTTTTTAAGTAGTTAAGGTAAGCTCTATCGTACGTATAACTGTTTTTTTAAAATAGCCAGGCGGATTGCGGGTTAATTTCGAAAAAACTCAAGGGGTTTTATGCAAAATAGCCAGGCAAAACAAAATTTGGATGGATACACTACTTGCTTTATAGATAGTTATATATATATAATATTACACACTGTATATTTCAATCCTCAGTTAAGCATTATATATAGGCATGCGAGGCGGCAAGCTACTCAAGTGTGATTTTTTTATGAACACGTAAAAAGATTACCCGTTAGTATATTAGAAAAATACATAATGTAAAATGACAAAAAACATTGCCATTTGCCAGGGGACAAAAAAAAAAGATTGCTAAGTCTACTGAAGAGAAAAAAGGGCTCCTATAGTGAGGGAGGGTGGAGGCAGAGGAACCCCACTATACTCCCAGTAGGTCTCCAAAAGCAGCAGCCCCAGCAGATGACCAGAAGCGGCCTTCCTGTAAGATGGACTCCAACACTATTAAAATTGATGAGAGAGGGTAATTGAACATCCTGGAGTTTCGCTCCTTCAACAACTGCCAAGAGACCAAGAGGACAAGGGAGTCGAAGCCTTTGCTGAGATGCTCTGTCAGACCGACCCTAGCAGTTGGCCACCAGACCTGAAGTAAGCAGCCACGAGAAGGGACGAGGTCAGGCCAACTAGGAGGAGACGGAACATGATGCCAGATTTGGTGAGCGAACACATAGACGAGGAGGATGTGGTTCTATGTTTCTAGTTCTTGGGCATAAAAGGGATAGGTCGAGTGACTGTCAATACCACGCTTTTGTATAAGGTCAACCGTCCAGCACGATGCTGGAATGAAGGCCAAAGAAAAAGCTTGCATTTAGTAGGGACTTTAGCCTACCAGAGTAGATTGGCTCAAGCAAAGGAGTGTTGGTCGAGGAAGAAAGTCTGATAGGCCGAGTGAGCCAAGTAACGTTGATCGCTCGTCCAACGCAAGACAAGACAGTCCTCCGTGCCCGAAGAGCGCTGGATAGGAAGCACTGTATCCTAGATCACCAGGAAATGGGAGATGATGGGGACCGTGAGAGTGTCACAGATGTCCTCGCCTAAGAGTTGTCAGCAAAGGTAGAAGCGACCGTGCGTGATGCCCAAAGACGCGGGGGCACGACAAGGAGAAGGTCTGACACCAAGGAGGCCATCGAGCGACCCTCAATCTACTGGTATGTCCAGAAAAGAGTCGACGCGTTGTCACCTGGTACGAAGAAGGTGGACGCCGCAACATGTCGAAGACGCGCCGTTCGAGGGGGGCCTTCAAGTTAGCCTAGTAAGGGTGGCCTAAGCACTGGAGCCAGAGCCAACGAAGATGTAGAGCGAAGCCTGCCATCCTCAAGTCTGGAATACCCAAACCACTGACAGCTCTAGGGCGGCAAACATTCGTCCAAGACACAAGGCACCGCCCTCTGGACCGAGTCCGAACCTGTCCATAGGAAAGCGCGGCTTTTCTTATCAATGGCCTTGCTTGGCAGACTGATCTTCATGGACACATGGACCGGAATAGACGAGAGTACAGACTGGACCAGCATAGAGCGACCAGCCAAGGTGGTAAGCCGACCCTTCTAGGGAGAAAGCCGGCGGGGGACCTTGTTCACTAGAGGTTGCATAGCCGCTTTTGGTAGTTTGCGGACCGACAGCAGGATGCCCAAGTAGGTGTAAGGAAATGACAGAGCAAAGGAAGGAGCTCTGAACCAGCTCCAGGTCCTTGGTCGAACAACAAATCGGAGTGATCGAGCATTTGGCAAAGTTGATGTGTAGCCCGGAGACCGAACCAAAGACGAAGAGGATGCCTTAGATGAACTCCAGATTCTGCCAAACGGGGGAGAGAAAGAGGACCAGATCATTGGCATAAAGGGAAGCATGATGTCGTAAAGCACGGTCATTGAGGGGCAGAAAACCGCTCGAGTCAGAGGCCTTGCGATGACATTGAGGATAAGGGATCATCTTGTCAGAGCCCCCTCCGATGGAGAAAGCGAGGGCCCGATACCTCGTTGACAAAACTCAGGAAGAGAAGCAAGGGAGAATCAGGGAGATCCAATAGAAGCAAGGGAGAATCAGGGAGATCCAATCACGCCAACGACTGCTAAACCCAAGGTGGGCAAGAACCCCGAGCAGGAATGACCAACTGACTGTATCAAAGGCCTTCGCAATGTCCATTTTGAGGAGCAGACGAGGAATGCGCCTGGCATGGAGTGCCTTCGCTGCAAGCTGAACATTGCGAAAGTTGTTGTGGAGGAAACAACCTTTGACAAAAGCACTTTGATTTTGATTGCCACCAGCTTGTCAGGATGAGGAGAGAGGCGAGAAGCCATGATCTTAGAGAACAGCTTGCTGAAGCTGTAGATGAGGTTTATCGGGTGGAAGTCCTTGACTTCCACAACCTCATCTTTTTTTGACAAGAGAGAGATGAGTGCATTGTTGAGGGAGGCGAAACCATGGCCATTCGTCAGAAAGAGGGCGTTAAGGGCAGCCAAAATTTCTGCCTTGATTACCAACAGTAGGATTTGTAGAAACGGCTTGTGAAACCATTAGGGCCAGGCGCCTTATCTAATGGCAACTGCTTGATCACCGCCCACACCTCATCCTAAGAGAAGGTGTTGTCCAAGCCAGCAAGATCTGTTGGACGGAGGCCAAGAAAGTGAAAGTTGAGACAAAAATCTCGCTCGACGCCCATGTCCCCATGACGCCGTTAAAGTGAGTGGAGGCAAGTTGCTGCAGCTCATCATGTGAGATGGCCAAACGATCGCCATCACGAAGGCGTGTGATGCAATTCTTCTGCCGTCGGGCCCTAGTGGCTTTTGTCAGCACAACGTAGCTCTGGCGACGTGCGGTGGGCTGCCAGCCTTCTCATCCCGGCAACCGACGGTACCAAGGCATCTGCGACGGCGGCGAACCTCCAGCTCTCGCCTCCCCGATGTCTCCGGCTCCGGCGCCTTCAGCCTATGCCTCCCCGACGCCTCCAACTTCCCCTCCCCGCTGGCCAACGGTGATGGCGCGGCGCCGACGTCCCTAGCTCCAGTCCTCTCCTCCTCCTCGCTGGCCGGCGACGCCGTCAGGGTAGGCGGACGCCCCAGCAATGGCTGTCGGCACGGCGCGTGTGTCTTGTAACCTCCTCCTCCATCTCGGTCTGCTACGGGCATTCATCTTATCCATACCGAGTGGCCACAAGTGCTCAAAGATCATGTGCTACAGTAGCCACAGACAATTGCCGTGGAATAATATTTAAGTGTTAAACAATACTGGGGTCTCAGCTCAGTATTGTCTACCGCTCCTTTACCTTTTAATTTTTTTTAAAATCATAGCTCTTCAAAAATGCTTTGCGATGGTCTCTAGCTACTAGTTGGTGTAGAAATCAATTTAGACGTCCATCTTTTCTAATCCAATAAATTACATCTATCTATACTATCACTTAACCACTGACGATAGATTTTTTAACTACCAATAAAACTCATAAATCAACTACCGAAGTGATATTCTACTCTATTGAAGACCATTATAAACCTTTTAAGTTACGTGACATTAGACGATAATAGCATTGAATTTCGGGGCCATTATGACCTTTCCCTTCTTCCCCAAGCAAAAGGCTATCGTATTCCACTTGTTGAACGGTGTATATTATCGATTCTTAAAACCAAAGCCTTCTTAAAATATAACACACTCTCTCATAATAGTATCTATCAGGATAACAGGATTTAACAAACCGTTTTGGAGATGAAAACCATTGTCATTCAAATATAAAAAATGAGCAAAAACCTATAAAAACAATTAACTCTATAAAAAATCAGTTATTTTTGTAACGACACACATAATACTAAGGTAGTGTTTTTTTGGAAACCCTTCCGTTCCACATACAAAAACGCAAGATTACGGTGTGGAGTTTCCGTTGAAGCTGTCCTATGTGATGTATTAACGAGATATTAATCGCATGTATGGTTGAATCTGTCAACAATCAGGTCATTAGAGTTTCTTGTGTATTCCTTTTGCATGGTTGGTCACCATAACCAAGGGGATTCTTGTACTACGACGCAATTTTTGTTGGATGATATAGTACTGTCTTTGTACTGCCGGCCTGCAGGGGGATCTTACATTTGTTTTCTCTGAATAATTCCAATATCAATTAAACACCTCATTGAAAAATAAACAAGCTAATAGTAAACACAAGATCTCACATGTCCCAGGTTTTCTTTTAACGAAACCATAGCTTGTTTGGTACACGGACACAACTAAGGCCCTGTTTGGAATCTAGATATTAATTTTTAACGAAACCATAGCTTGTTTGGTACATGGACACAACTAAGGTCCTGTTTGGATCTAGATATTAATTTTTAGTCCCTCATCTTTTAACCTCAATTAGTCCTCAAGGATCCAAACATAAAGGCTAATTTGGGGCTAAAGTGAATTAGCCCCCTCCAAGGAGTGTTTATTTGGGCTAATTTGACGTGGGTCTCACCAATCTCACGTGTTTATAAGAGAGAGTACATTGCGTCTATCTTCCTTACTTTTGAGAGCCGCATCCATCCTGCCGCCACCAGTTGCGACGCCGCCACCACCGTAATCTACCGCCGTTACAAATTAGCCCTTAAATTAACCCATGAATCCAAACTACTCAAGGACTAATTTTTAGAGGGCTAATTTAAGAACTAATTTTTAGCCCTCAAATTAGCTTAAGGGCTAATTATCCAAAGAAGACCTAAAATATTGACATTCATTGTTTTGGTACAGTAGCATCTAAATGAGTGTGTTATCGAAGTCAATTGGGACTAAATTTTATGTTTATGGTGAAAAAGTTTTAAAACTATGTCAAATTGAACATAAAAACTATACCATCACATTTACTATTAAACTATAAAAAAGTGGTATGGAATATTTCGGCATTAATTAAAACAGCCCCACATGACCAAGGGTCGGTCTTCTGTTCCTTCTTTCGCACCTATAGTACAATTCTTCATGAACATCCCTGCATTCCAAAGGCATGCATATGTATATTACATTGTTCATGTATGTAAATCACAAGAATTATACTAATGTACTAAATTTTGTTGAATGAACAGCACAACAAACTAAGAGGGTGTTTGTTTCCTTATACTAAAATTTAGTCTTTCTCACATCGAATGTTTAAATACTATTTTAGAGTATTAAATGAAGACTATCGATGACTAATTCGTAAGACGAATCTAATGAGACTAATTACGTCATGATTTGATATGTGATGCTATAGTAAATATTTACTAATTATGAATTAATTAGGCTTAATAGATTCATCTCATTAATTATCCTCTGGTTCTATAATTATTTTTATAATTAGTTTACGTTTAGTCATTCAAATTGATGTCCAAACATCCAATATGCCATAAAAATTTTAGTCCCTCCATCCAAACACCCCCTAATGCCGCAGAGCATACAAACCATAAGAAAGACCATGCAAGCAGTACTACTGTAACTTAGGGGGTGTTTATTTCAGAGACTAAAATTTCAGTCTTTATCACATCAAATGTTTAGATGTTATTTTGAAGTATTAAATATAGATTATTTATAAAAAAATCCATTTATAATCAGTGGTTAATTCACGAAACAAATCTAATGAACGTAATTACATTATGATTTGACGATATGATACTACAATAAACATTTACTAATCATAAAATAATTAAAATTAATAAATTTATTTTATAAATTAGCCATTGGTACTATAATTATTTTTATAATTAATTCACTTTTATCTGTCAAACATCCCCTTACAAGCATGTTTCGTTGGCTGGTGCTGGTAGGTTGGCACATAAAGTTGGCTGTCCACTCGTGATTGTCAGTGGCCCAGTTTGACAGTGTGTCCTGGTCACCGTTTTGAAAAAAAAAAAGTGTGACCTGGCTACTGTTCCTTCCTGAAGATCCTGCAGAATCGAACTGATTCGCTGGCACGAAGCAAAACACACGCACGTGTGGTAGACAGCGCTGCAAACCCCCATAAAAAGCATGCAGGCGTATGAGCACGGATGCCTGTGGGGAATTTTTTGCATTTTAATTTTTTTTAAAGATTTAAAAAATAACTTGCGAGATTGAAAAATTTCAAAACTAATCTCCTCCGCCCTCCGGGAGGCGTGAAGGAAAAAACGTCCTCCCAGGAGGCGAAGAATCCGACGTGGCAGACGGCCCCGCACGGCCGTCTCGCCGCGCGGTGGCTTTTACGGGCGGCCCCTTCCCGCCCTTGGGAAGGGCGTTTTTCACCGTGCACGGGGCCGCCTGCAAAATGCCAGGAGGCCGGCCTTTTGCGGCGGCCCTCTTCCCGCCCTTGGTAAGGCGTTTTTCACTGTGCACAGGGGGCCGCCGCAAAAGCGCAGGCGCCGGCTTTTTTGCGGGCGGCCTTCCCGCCCTTACAAGGGCGTTTTTAACTGTGCCCAAACCCTAATTGCCCGATCGACATCGACCCGCCTCTCGTGTTGTTTGAGATGTAAAATGTTATCGTCGTATTTTGTGGTAATATAACAAATCCATTGGATTTGTGGTATTGTTGGAAATGTAACCGTCTTCGTGATTTGTCGTATTGTTTGAAATGTAAATGTTATCGTCGTAAGGATGCAAATGTAAATATTGTTGCAAGTGTAAATGTTCGAGGTATCGTACATATGTTGTTTGCATTACACGAACATATTATTTTAACCAAGTTAACTTAGTTGCAATGGTTAAGCGGTTGTTTGTCACGGTGTTACATAACCCATTAGGTACGGATGATGCAATACAACTAACTCATCCCCACGAGTGAAGGCTCGGCTACCTACGGAACCGTTCAAGGGCGATAAGCTTGTCATCAATTTTCTCTTTCCTTCTCGGCGTTGTACTCCTTTTGAGTTTCACATTCGGTTACTTTTAAGCCGTTATATTGGGGAATGACATTGTCGATCCACCTAGTGAATCCACACCTTCTTTGAATGCCCGGTAAAGGAACACATGTAATCGCTTAGAGAGCCACTAGAGCGAAGACGTTTGCATAATTGATAAAATGAAAGACGTACAACGAAGTCGTTGTCTAAGTTGGGGCAAATGAAGTATCTCCGACCATATGTTCGTGGTTCAAATGAGGTAGCCATCTTGCAACGATCCCTACAACCGCACATAGGACGCTCCGACCATTTAGGGAAACCCGGCGGGTTGTTCCTCCATGCTAAGCTTGCGATTTCGACGCGACGTTCATACTCCATCCAAGCCCGAATGAATTGTTCGGTGGACTCGGGTTGTGTTACCGTCTCGACCGATCGAAGCGGGTTTAACCGTATCGATCCAATCTTTGTATGGACACCGACGTACATCCTCCGGTTGCACATTTTTTATGGTCGGAGTTAAAAAATGGAACAAGCGAAAAGATTAAAGAAAGAAAAATTATACTCACGACAAAATCGTCATCCGCAATCTCGGGACACACGAAGCATCTTTGTCCTCTAGTTGCTTGTCTTATGGATCTTACCACTTGGCAACGTAGACCACGGTGGCATTCGGACGTTCCCGCCATGTGGGTAGTGCCACCGATCCATAGGCCGGTCCAAAGCTTCGCGCGAACTCGACGTTGGTACTCGGCCTTCCGTTAAAGGTAGTCGACCTTGTTTCGCTAAGTGGGTAGTAACGTGTTCCGTCGGTTCGTGGGTTCTCCGTATCTATCCACTCAACGAAGTTGCACACCCGACGATATGCCCGCATGAGGTGTTAACACGATGTACAATCAAGTTAGCGTTTTGCGTGAAGATTTTATAGATGAAAGCAAGTGCGATAAGCCATACCCGATCAATGTTGGCGCATTGGAAAAATCGTCTCCCCGGTTTCGGCGAGGAGGGACGACGTAAGTATGCAGCCATCTCCACAATGGCATAACGGACGGTCACACCATGGTGGAATAAAACCGCTCAAAGGATGGAGTCGCCAGTGGAGACGCTCAAGGAATGGATGATATGAAGATCTCATTGCAGGAGTAAATGTAGAAAAGAGAAAGCGATTTGAAGAGCTCGTATTCGGATCTAGGCAATATATAGTGCGGGGAGGTGACGGTTCGCATCTATGTATCGTTTATGTCTGTCACGGGGCAACAGCTGATCGAGACGTATCGTGTAGGATTGTCACGGGGCAAAAGTTGATAGCGACGTATCGTGCAGGACTATCACGGGGCAAAAGTTGATAGCGACGTATCGTGCAGGACTATCACGGGCAAAAGGCGATAGCGATGTCTCGTGCGTGTCTAATCGGGCCGAAAGTTTTTTGTCGTTAGTAAGAGTATCATGCAATAACGATACGGAAGGATCTCGTGACATGTGAGTGCGACGAAGGACATAGATATATACAAACATCAAACACAAAATAAATATTTACAATTTGTACAAACTGATGCACACAGCAGCTACTGACGAGGCCTCTTACCCCTATCCCTCCTAGGCTGTGCTCTGACGTGCCCCTGAGAGTACGTCGGCCTGTCTGGGGGCACGCCACCGATCCACCAAAGCAGCTATCAGGGACCGGTCCGCATCGAACCGTCTGGCCTGGTCGTGATCGTGGCCACGCGCCTCAACGAGTCTGCAGAGAGCGATCAGGCCAGACTCACGTAACCTGCATATCATACACATAGTGTAATATTAGTATCAAGCATAGTGTTCCTGCAATAAGTGATAAGAGTTTGAACGTACCGCTCGACGTGTCGCGGATCGACACGCAACAACTCGCGCGACGGCCGTGGACGAAAGGTGGTCAGCTGAGCACCCTGCACTGCCGACAAGTACGACCTGTGCGCCCTGTCCACCTGTCTGCTGAAAAGCGCTGGTGTATCGTCCGCCATACCTGCATGAATACATGAAGCACACAATAAGCAATTTATAAGAAAAATCAAAACAACATGATTACATGACATAAATGGTCCATTATTTCTCAACATAAAAAAAGTTCACGTCTTAATTCAAACTAACAAACACAACATATAAGTATCACAACAACAATAAACCAGTTTACGTCTCACAATGATAAATATTACACGTACGACATATGGCAACAACATGACAAATAGTACAAATATCAGATCACCACTACATTGAAAAGGAGCAAACAAAAAAATCAAGCCATTGCATCTCCAGTGGACGACGTAGTCGCTGCACGAGCACGTCTAGGACGTGGTCGCCTCGTTGTTGTTCCTTCTCCAGATGGACGGCTACCATCGGAGGGCTGTCCGGAAAGTCCTGAACCTTCGACGGTTGAAGTTTCGAATTCTTCGGGCATTTTTTGTACGTATGTCCGCGCTCATCGCATTTGCTGCAACGTAGGGTCCTTCCCCGGCCTCGGACTCGTCCATGTCGTTTCGATGCGTCTCGACCGACGACGTCCCTTTTTCATCCTTAACTTCGATGGATCCGGAATGTAGAACACTTGTGGCCGCAGTGTTGTGTACGATCCGATATCCCAAAACCATATATCTCCTCCTTCCACGTATGAAAAATTGATTCTTTCCTGTAGTATTGTGACACATAAATATCTCGGAACTATGCCGAGCCCAGTGCGGCAAGGACGTGTGAGCAAGGCGGATGTCTAAGCTTCGGCTTCATACAACTGCAGCTACAACCACCATCCGCATGAAGCACACATTCCGCACGCCTTGAACACGGTTGATGCCTCGCCTTCTCCGTCGACACACATGATCTCGATCAAGAACTTGGGTTCCTTGGGGATTACTCGTGCTTCATAGCCTTCGAATCTTGTCTTGCATATATTTCGTCACCACGTTGCCAAATACAATTTTGTTATCGACCATTAAAGGGGATATTTTCTTAAATCTATCCCTAAAATATGCCTGCGTGCCATGAAGGATAAATTCCACAATACCCACCAATGGAAGCCCCTAACTCCTCGCATCACCCGGTTGTACACCTCGGCCGAGTTCGTTGTCATTATACCATATCGAGCTCCGTCGGTGTCATACAACGAGACCACTTTTCTTTCGGTTCATTCTCTATCCAGTGGGAGAAATTACGTATTGATGGTGCAGACCTCCTTCTCATTGTTGGCGGGTCATTATGCAATGGACCAAGAGGTACGAAGAGGCTCGTCAACTCGTGGCAAACGAGATTGCTCGTCGGTTTGCTTCGTTGTCGGCTCATCCAACCTTTTCCACATCTCATTGAATTTTTCTCTTGATTTTGACCACATAGCCTCTTGAATAGATCCATCGGTGCTTGTTCTTGAATTATTTGTAGAAATTGGCTCCCATATGACGCATGCACCACCTACTCCGAACATCACGCCACCTAGCTGGAAGTCCCCTCTCGGGCCAACCATTCTGAAGGTAGTCGATTGCCCTTAGCATGCCGGCATGACGATCATGTATGAGACAAACATTGGGCCTCATACGAACGACTTGGCATCGAACTCTCTCCAAGAACCAATACCGCTTTCGGTGTTCTCACTCTCGACAAATGCAAACGCCATAGGTAACACCGGTTGTTCCCATCTGCTCCAATCGCCGTCGATGTCGACCTCTGTATTTCCCAGTCGAAAAGGTTCCATCTATGCACAGCACAGGGCGACAGTGAACAAATGCGTTGATGCAAGCACCAATCGAGAAAAAGACTCTTTGCAGCACGCTCTTGCTCGAATCATTAGATGATGGAAATGTCTGAATGTCGTAGTAGGTATTGGGGTTTCTCGAGCAATGGTGGCTAATAGACGAGGTAAATTGTCATACGATGCTTCAAATGTGCCATACCTCATCTCCAATATCTTTTGTTTCGCCCTCCAAGCCTTCGCATAGCTAATAGTATACTTGAATTTGTTCTCAATGTGCTTAATAATGGAGCACGGTTCAAAATCCGTGTTTTTAACAACATGGTCAGTACATCTCACCGGCAACAAACGCCGAGGTGATGTTGCGGTGGTACTTATCAACCCCGGCAACGGACATGTGTGCTCACCAACAATGCTCACTTTCCAATAGTCATTCCATTTTCCCTTGTATGCATGAACGCGCCACGGACAATCATCCTTCATACACTTCACATCATACACATAGTTCGTAGACTTCACCACCCTAAACTCTCTATGCAAAGACACCGCCCAATGCTTCACCGCCTCTTTCATGTCTTCCTTATGAGCATACCTAGCACCCTGGATGACCTCGTTATCTTTGTATTCAAATGAAACATGCTTGCCCTTCCGAGATAACAAGCCGAGAGAAATCGCTTGTTCCCAATCGACGGCATGACATCTTCTTCCTCGTCCGATGATTCATCGCCCTCCGCCTGCTCATTTTCGAATCCTCCTCTCCATTTCTTCAACAATTGTTTCGATTCTCTCTCCTCGTCCGCCACGCCAATCGCCTCCTCTAAGCTTGCTTCATTGCTTGGACCTTCGCCATACTCGTTTGCATTGTATTACGCTATCGATTTCGTGCGGTGCAACAAAAATAACAAGGGGCCAGGACCTTTCAAGTGCCATGTCGACATAACGTCTCCACGACTCGGTGTTATCAATAGGCATAAGTTCCCAATAATATCCTTCATTTGCACGACTAACTACAACGGATAGAGACATTGTGTTCACTCTTGTATCCACTTTAAATCCACGTAGCAACCAACTATACACCGACTCAAATGTTTTCTCGCCCGGCCTATCGATGCCCTTTGATTTCATCCTAAATTCGACAAATCTACACCTTCGGACCGTATCTAACGTTGCCTTCACCGTGAACTATACGAAATATGATCTTACTTGCCATAGTGCACGACAAACAAATTGAAACTGAGTTTATTCCATACTACGAATATATTTCCTAGATGATTCTGTGCCTAACTTAATTTCTTTAACAATATGTTCTCTGGTCTACATCTTAAATTTTCCCAAATCGATTTGTTCGTTCCATCTACCGCCAATCGTAAATCGTTCATTTCAGTTTGCCAAATTTTATAAACTAAATTTAATTCACTCGTAGTTTATATCTAAACATATTTTGATCATCAACAAAATTATACGTACGATTTTCTATAGTGCTTACCATCTGCTCACATAATTTACACTTACATCCAAACACATTCTACCTAAGTTGATCTATCTATTCTACCTATGTTAATGTCCATTAAATATCCTTGTTGATCTATCTATTTTTCCTATGTTACTTGTCGATTAGATTATCTACATTGATCTAAATTAAACCATCTGTTTTACAAATCTATAACAAATTATTCAATACCTATTCAAATATTACACATTTATATTTTTCTAATATTTCATTTACATACTAGCTAACAAACAAAATAATGCCGAGATATTGCATTTACCTCCAATGAAGTACGCAATCCGCGAGGGCTTCGCCGCGATCCTCCTCTTCCTCACTTCTCTCTCTGTTCGTTTTCGGATCCGGAAAGGTGTAAATGAGGCGAAATGATTGAGAGTCGGCTTATATACGCCATGGGTAAAAACGCCTTTGCGAGGGCGGGAAGGGGGCCGCCGCAAAATTGCCGGGCGGCCGTGGCAATTTTGCAGGCGGCCCCTTTAAGCACAGGTGAAAACGCCCTTGGTAAGGGCGGGAAGGGGCGCCGCAAAAAGCCGCGCGGCTGCCTTTACTGCGGCCCCAGTGCACAATGAAAAACGCCCTTACCAAGGGCGGGAAGGGGCCGCCGCAAAAGGCCGGCCTCCTGGCATTTTTGCGGCGGCCCCCGTGCACGGAAAACGCCCTTCCCAAGGGCGGGAAGGGCCGCCCGCAAAGCCACCGCGCGAGACGGCCGCCGTGCGGGGCCGTCTCGCCACGTCGGATTCTTCGCCCTCCGGGAGGGCGTTTTTCCTTCACGCCTCCCGGAGGCGGGAGGAGATTAGTTTTGAAATTTTTCAATCTCGCAAGTTATTTTTGTAAATCTTTAAAAAAATTAAAAATGCAAAAAAGCCGCCGTTCTCCCAGCATCTCTGCCTCCTTCGGTCCAGTACATTGATCGCGCTGTCATCGAAAAAAAAGAATGCAAGGATTAACCATTCATAGAACACGATGAAAACGCCCGTGCGACTTGGAGAAAATTCAGTGCTGGGCCGCGGGGGCAAAGTACTCCAGTGAGTAGTGACTAGTGACTGCTCGAAGCGCATGCATATGCAGAGCGGAAGCGGACCGCTGGTGGCTTGTGGCCTCGTGCACAGCAGAGGCACAGAGAGAAGATCTACTACAACTCCAACAGAGAAGATCTGCCCTCTGCTGCAACGATTTACTCCTAGCTAAATGATGAAGCACGGAAGGCAATTGCTGCATCGTGCCACGGAACGTCAGCCGTCAGGTGTCATTTACTGCCTATGTGTATCGGTCAAAGATTCAAAGATGGAGGTTGCCAGGTTGGACGTGTCCAGCGACCAAACTGGATGGAGGCCGCGATCAAGCTGCAGTCAATCTGACACTGGTTCACTGCAATACTGGTTTCTCAGTCAGAGCCTCATCGTTTGCCTACAACAAATCAGTGCCCGGTAAAATATGGATTTTAAAAATTAATTTGAAGTTAATTTCAGGATATTTTAAATGTAGTCCCCAACGCCACCGAGATCACTGATTCCAGATGTCGTGCCCCTTATGAAAGAAAAGGATCGCGTATGGTAAACGTCGAAACGAGGTAACGAAGTGGTGATATAGATCTAATCAGAGGCTCACGTGTGGTATTTTTAGAAACCGGGTAAAAAGGATGGCACTAGTCTAATTTTTCCCTTTTTCTTTCGTCCTCGTCTAACTTTTTTGTCAAGCAGTACAACAGTAATAGCAGTAGTCTTCGATGTCTAGCCTCTCTCCACTGACTGAGCACACCGTCTAGGCTGCGTCATCGTCTCCCGAGCTCGACAATCATAACAACAACAATAGTAGTAGCCTTCGCCGTCTAGCTTCTCTCCACTGAGCTAGCACACCGCCTAGGCTGCGTCATTGTCCCCCGAGCTTCACTCCCTGCTTCGCCTTCAGGCCTCACCCCTAATATCTAGTGGTTCGTTGGCCTCAACTCCTCAACTCCAATCTTCTCCAAGACCTCACTGGCAAAGGCAGAGCTTCGTGGAGGCTAACCTTGGTCATGCTCCCTCTAATTTTTAGAAATTTACATTAAAGTCCTTAAACATTTAGACTAAAGTATACACAAAATAGCATAATAGCCTCTACTTTACATTGGCCCATCTCATTTTTTGTTCAAGCTCCGCCACTTCTCACTGGACCCCCTCCTCTAGCTATCGCACCTCCTCTCCTCCATCGTCACCATGCGACACTCTCCCTCTGTTACTGTCAAGGGACAGACCCTCTCCATTCATCCGTCGATGAGAACAACAAGTTCTAGTCAAACATTATAATCTCTCCCTACACAACTCAACAGTTCCACCCGCACAAGGTCGTAAGTCGGCATTGCCTCCAGCAACATCAGGTTGGATCTCGCCAATCTCAGTTCTAGTTTATCGATTCTTTTATGTTACAATCTCATTGCTTCCACTGGTAGTTTTATTTGGATGGATTACTGTTTGATTTGTTGACGATTCAAAGTTCTCCTCCTTTTCCTTTTGTATTTAGGTTTAGAATTTCGGAACAGTTAGTTGCAGACTTGGTCAGACACAGCTTCCTCAGGTGCGATATGTGAGTGTGAAGTGGATAGGGGACGACGGATCAAGATCTTGGACGGCGAAATTTCTAGTAAAATAATTTAGGACCCGTTCACTTAGATGAAAAGGATATTTTTTATTTAATAGAACAATGAAACCCTCGTGCAGTTATGATTATACCAACAGAAAGAGTATATACGTACATTGTATCAAAATATACTTCGCCCTGGGATAATTGAGAGACCTAGATACTGACGTAGGAAACCCATCCTGGAAGGCTAGACTTCTAGAACCACAGGAGAAAAAGAAAAAGACCACTCGGCCCCATGTGCCGGCTACGTTCAAACGTGTTGCAGCCCTTGGCACCGGCCTGCTCACAACTGGCCCAAAGTCACACAAGGCCTAGTAACCCATGATTAGCTAGAGTCAAATCCCCTGTGCAGTTGAACAGTCCTCAATCCTTAACTCTGGCCGCCTCTCCACTCGTCTCTCGCTAGCGGCGAGCCGTGCGCTGCGCCATCGCCGGTCCACCGCCAGCTACCGCGCCGAGTCGCGCCTCCACCTGCCGCCACGGACGACGTCGTGCCGCCACCGCCATTCAGGCGGCCGAACCGGCGGACCCCCCCCCCCCGCAGATCGAGGAGATGGAGCACGAGTGTGCAAGTGTGCTGGCACATTTCTTTGTTTGCTCTACATCTCATCTGATCAACATGCGCTCAATTGCAGGTTGCTTCTTCAATGGCAGGTTCGAAGGACGTAAGCGGTTTGACAGCTTCCCTTGGAGAGTTACACATGGAAGCATCATCGTCAATGGGCAGTGAAATCTCTCGGCTTGGTTCGTGTCACTTTCACATGTTACCTTAGCCTACTTGTTACTTGTGATGTACACTAGAATTTCATCTTGCTGTCTTTTGTGGAGCCACTCAATAGTTAGACCATGCAGCTCTATTTATATATGGTGACTACTTATGTTATCAAATGGTGGTTGTGTTTGTTGATGATACAAATCAAAGGTACTCGAATCAATGTCATGTCACAACGAGTTGATATGCATGTATTTTGTTCAGGCAATGCGGTTGATCATGGTGCTATCAATGATGATGAGATATGGGATGATGCTCCGGATTCTCCTGGTCATGGATCCACATTAGACAGAGAGTGGGTTCACAGACAGAACCAGTTTCATAAGGTATAACCTAAAGCACCAATTGGATTATGGGAATTTTGCCCTATTCCTACGGGAATCTGTGAAATTCTTGTGTTCCAATTTCCAAATTGGATGTAAATCATTTTTACTGCAATCTATTTCTTTAGTTATGAATCGTGAACTCATGTTCGAACCATAATGTGTAAAGTAAAGCTTTCCAATTTTCTTTAGATGGAATACAGGAATGGTATAGCTGAAGGACAGAAGGACATCGCCCAAGAGGGCTTCAATGTTGGGTTTGGGCAATCTGCGCATGTTGGCTATAGATGGGGACTTGTTCATGGGATTACCAGGTAAAAATGGATACTTGTCATTCCAAGTATAGTTCTTGTATACAGCCTCTTGTAGCATTATCATTTATTTTGTTTTCTGTTTATTGCCCTTAAAACAGTGCATCAGCTAGTCTCCCGGACAACTTGAAAGAAAAATTGTTGCCCAATGTCCAGTGCAGACTCCAGGATCTGAACAACTCTGTGCAATAAATTTCAGCAGAAGACGCACTTCAGATGTTTCATGAGAGCATTCTTCCGAGTAGCCATTCATCAGAGGAACCACATGTAACATTAATGAGAGCTACAAATTCCAGTAGGTTGCAAAGCCTCTCAAAGGATCTTGCGATGCTGTTGCATGAATGCCCAGATATGAAGGTTAGTGAAGAATTGACAAGAGATTCATAAACAAGTTGGCAGAATTGCGAGTACCACCAACCAACCCTATGTCAGGTAGAGTCGCTACTTGCATCGAAATTCAGTTTGCTGAACATCAGAACATCAAGAAAGATGGTGATTCATGGGGTGTTGTTGGAGATGTAAGTGATTCAATTCCTTGATCCCGCAACCCTGATTTCCTGTTTCGAACTCAAAAGACTTAAGCCTCAAAGACCAAGAAATTCTTAAGAATGTTATTGTTAGTCTTGTAACTAAGGTTTCATTGATCATATAAGCCTTTCCTTCTTATCTACTAGGTATAACTGGTTTTGTATCTGTAACAACAGTAAACTCGCAGTATGAATTTACAATTATAATTTTCCCTCCTTGAAGTTTGTTATTTGCATGTTCTAACCTTACTAAACATTTCACTAGAACTTTGGCAGTTGCTAAGAAAGAAATTGTTTTCTTCATGGATTTGATCCCATTGTATGATAACTTCCTGAATATCTTCTGCAGGAAGTCTGATGTATGACAGTTGCATTCTAACATTGCATCTTCTGGCTCCACTAAGTACACTTATTTTTGATCGATTGAAAAGGTTTGAACCACTCCTCAATGTTGCTACTGCCTACTACTTCTGTAATGTTGAATGTTGATATGACGAATAGCCCTTGGTAATTTCAGTTTGATAGCACATGTCAGTAAATTCCTTCTATTACATCTGGTTGGTGTGTCAAGCTCAACGCCTCTTTTGGACATGTACCAGGTTGGTGAGAGAATCAACCCTTTTATCCGTTGCGTGTCGTGAGCGTTGGTCTCCAATATTAATGTCATTCATTCATGACGAGACATGATTGATCTGGTTGGAGCTTCATTGATATTTTTGTACACTGCCGTTATCTTGAATATCAAGTTCTCAAGTATAAATGTTTCTTTGGCCCTCTTGCTTGGTTGCTCCTTAGTTCAATGAAATACCTGAAATGCCAATGGGTTGATTTGGCACTTCTGACGGTACATGTTGCTTGTATACTAGATACAGTTCATTGGATTGGAGTTCTTTTTAACCAATCCAGTCGTTAAGTTCGCATCAGAACCTATGCACCAAATGACCAGATAGCAGAGTTTTGCTTCCCTGTTTCTTGTTACATGACATGTATTCAGGTTACATATCAATTCCGATTTCTAGTTCCCAGCAAGTTTGACCCATCTACTTGTCAACACACTTGCACAGAGACTGCCGGCACATATTAATTCTGATAGCCAGTTCACAGCAAATTCAGGCGCATCACTTTACTATAGCTCCTGGTGGTATTCTGAAAAGCAACCTAAACTTTCTGTCAGTCAAGTTAGTTTACAGCCCAGAACATATTGGAAATAAGGAATGGACATAACTTCTGTTAGATACAGTTCATTGAATTGGAGTAACTTAAACTTTCTGTCAATCAAGTTAGTAAGATGGAGAAAAATACTATGCATCTTCTGTTAGCGATTACAGGAAACAGGAGATATTGAATAGATTATCATAGCCCTGTACCCACGAAAGATAAATCAAGATATGCTATTGCATCTGATCTTTGCCCAAGGAATACATCCCATCAGTCCATCACTCTTGCCACTTTGCAAGTCTCATACATGTACTATTGATCACTACTAACATATCAACAAGAGCACAAGAGACTTAAATGTACATGCCTTACACTAACCAACTAATTGTGCTCCACAAATATTGATAGTTAGTAAGCAGCTCTATCCTTGTCGAGCAGGTCTCTGGCACTAATATTGCAGTGACCACACTGAGTTAGAACCTCGAGATGGTGATTAGTTCCAGCTAAACTGCAACACCTACAAAAGAGCGTAAAAGATCAATCAATCATCAATCGTATGTAAAAATTTGGTACAACAAATGCCCCCCCGGGAAGAATTTTTACCCTATTGTTCTTGGTTCTTGCCTCTAAGAGCAATCATCTCCCACCAGAAAGACTTCACAAGTGCGACGCTTTTCTGATCGTTGCCATGTTGCACAGATTTCTTCTCATCAGCAATTAGTGGTAGAATAGTTTCAAAGGCCCTGGACAAGCATCTCAACTTTCCTCTTGAGCACGAGCTAATTTATTCACTGCCCTCCTAAGCGCATAATCAACCATCCATTCCTTGGCATTCTTTCGATCATCCATCATCTGATGCCTCCTGAGATCAAACTTTTCAGCCTCTGGATCAGGCTCCACTGGGAGGAAATTGGGAACCATGGGATTGAATGGACGCATTTGCTCCCCCTGTTCAGATGTTGTCCTAGAAATGTTCCACCTTTTTCTCTGACTGCTTGCTGCGCCAGTAGAATCAGGACATACATCTTTGAAGTTCAGTCCATCGAAATGCAGAGGATATGCCATCAATTGAGGATTCATTTGAAGCACACGCCACCATCTGCAGAATTGTCACATTTTTCATCATCAATGAACAATGATCAATCGACAGTGGTTTCAGGATTTCAGTATATTTATGAGATTTAGCATTGAGTTGAAAGTCAAAACAATGTGAGGAACAGAAATTTCATCTTCATATTTTGCATCCAGCTCCTCTGAAATATCTGACTTGCAGGAACCAAAGTCCTCTGCATCTTGATCCAGGTAAAGATCCTCTTCTCTCCATCGATTTCTTGTTTGCAGCCGCGAGATTTCGTCACAAACAATTCGACCAAACCACCCGAGACCACATCACTGGATCCGCAAGAATCGTCCACCGAACCATCCGAATCCCTCGTCCAGTCCTCGTCATCCCCGCAACCCCGGTGATCGAACGCGGCATACTCCCCCTCTCCCTGACCGCGGCGTCCATGTCTTCCGTGGAAAGGTCACTGCAGCTCGCATCTGAGCTCACCGCCGGTCCGGCTGCGGCGACCGGAGTACATCTCGACGAAGAAACCATCAGCTCCGCCGCTGGTGCTGGCCTTGCGGAACGGGGACGCGCCCTTGAGCTTCATGCTCTGCTGCGTCTTGATCAGCTGCCTCCGCGACGCCACGAGGATTCTCAGGGGAACCACGGAAGCGTCGACGTGGCCTTTGAACGAGCAGTAGGAATACGGGCAGACGTGCGCCGCCCCGCCGGGGAGGCCCAGGCCGAGCCCCTTCATGGCGGAGGAGTACGTCGCCGTGCTCACGTATGGAGGCGGAGCACCCCCGGCGAACACCACCTTCGCTCTCACCGCGTCCCGCTCTCGTCCTCCAGCCCTCCTGGGAACGCCGTCCGCATAATGGCGCCTCCAACACACCTCCTCCTCCCCTGCTCCCCGTATCACCGCCGCCGGCAACCCGTCCTTCGAAACAAGGACAGAATATTTGGGCTTCTTACGCACATGCTCCCTTTGCACCATGGCCTCTTTCTTGGAGTCGAGAGGCGGCAAGGAAGGTGGCGGGGAGGGGGAGAGAGGAGGTTTCACGCGGCAGGAGGTGAATCTGGCGAGATGGTGATGGGGGTGGGTTCGGATGGTCGGCGGCGGGGCAACCGGATCGATGGTTTTGGAATCGTCGAAGGAGATATTGCACCAAATTTTTTACTTTTTAGCTTTTTTTTTAAGATTATCATAAATAGATCCCTGGCAGTTTTAATTCGAAAAATAGACCAAGCTCGGCGCCGTCGCTATTGACGCCGAGCTTACACTCGCTCGGCGCCACCACAACCGGCGTCGAGATCTTTGCGCCACATTGACACCGAGATTGTCGTGGCGCTGACGTGGCCATCTCGGCGTCGTTGATATTGGCGTCGAGCTCGGCGCCGTGGATCTTGATGTCGAGCTCGACGCCATGGATCTTGGCGTCGAGCTTAGCACAATAATCCTCGGTGCCGAGCTGCGCTGCTCACTCGTATTTATAGAAATAGTTTGACATAATTTTCATATGGTTTATTAGGTCGGTTGGTTAGCATGGCGTGCTAATAACGTGGAGGTCATGGGTTCAAACGCCTGCATTCGCCTTTTTTTTCTTTTTTTGTTTGCAATTTTCTTCGACGCTCCAGCAGTAACAAATCGGCTCACGAGATCAGAAAAACAATTTTTTCGACGCTCCAGCAGCAACAAATCGGCTCACAAGATCAGCACATGAACATCGGCGGGTTCATCTCCGATATGGCAATATCGGAAGGGAGAGCCATAAAAACACGAAATGATGACATGTTTCAATACAAAAATCAAGAAGAGAGCAGAAAAAATCATTCCTTCCTAACACTGTTAAAGAAATCAAGAGGAAAGGAAGGACAAAAGTACAAGAAGAGGTAGCTGTCCAATCCATGAAAGATCCATGAAAGAACCAAACTTTTACGTTTGAAAGACATAAACAGGCCAAGAACTTGAACCCTCTCTCTCTCCCCCGGATGAATGAATGCTTCTCCTGCTCCTCTCTCTACTCTTCTTTCTCCCCCTGGGCTCTTATGTGCGGCAGTAAAAAACGTGGAATGTGCGTGCTCTTGTGGATGGCGGTGAGGAAGAGGCAGCGGCGCTGCGGACGCCGCCGCCGCCTTGCTACGGGAGCATCGAAAAAATTGTAGAACAACAAAAATGGCGCATGCAAGTCTCGAACCTGCGACCTTACGTCACGGATGAAAATTGCATCAAACTTTCTATAAAGACGAGTTAGCAATGTAGCTCGCCGCTTGCCCATTACGGCGCCAAGCTCGGCGCCAAGATCCACGGTGCCGAGCTCGGCGCCGAGATGGCCACGTCGGCGTCATGACAATCTCGGTGTCGATGTGGCGCAAAGATCTCGACGTCAATTGTGGTGGCGTCGAGCAGTGTAAGCTCGACCAATAGCGACGGCGTCGAGTTTGGGGTCTATTTTTCGAATTGAAACTGTCAGGGGTCTATTTGTGATAATATTTTTTAAAAAAAAGGTCATAAAGTAAAAAATTCGGGATGTTGCACCACATATTTTTTTGGTTTGGATTCAGAGGTGGCAAGGTTTCGAATGGGCTGCGGAGTCGCGAACTCGCAGTATCTTTTGCGGCTTGAGAGTTATTGAGTACTAGCCCAGAGTTTCGTTCGTGAGTTGCAACGAAAAAAATTAAATTTTTATTTTATTAAATTAATTAATTAATATTTATTTAGTTTAAATAATATTATAATTTTTATTAAATAAATAGGTGATTTTGAAATTTAGGAAGTTGATAGTAAAATGGAATTTTTAAAAATGATGTAATAATATGTATTATTAAGGTTTACATATCAGTGGTATCAGTGGTAGGATGATACGAAAATGAAGAACATCACCTAACGGAATTGCTAACTGACTTTTGATAAAAATTTTTATAAATCTGTCAATTTGTTTACTGTCCATGAGCCCTGAGATTTGTGCGTTATGTTGAGAGAAAAAATCACATGCGTGAAGAGGAGAAGGATCGAACCCACGACCTGCTATTAAGCACCCTCCATCGAGAGTTACCCTTCGTTTACTTACATGTACTAGTTGCATTGTAATTGTATTTAAAATTTTTGTTCATTACGGCGTATACACACATCATGTGTAACACAGCAACTTTAAAAGGTTCTCTAAGCCTTTTTTAAGATTTTATTAAAAAAAGTTTCAACAGAATCTTTATATACAGATCATAAAAAAAAGGTTCTCAAAAATCAAGTTTTTATTCTTAAAACTGAGAAGAGTTAATCCGTTCTCTAAAACCATCTGTCAAAAAGAAATGTATGCTGAAACATACTATCATAAAACCTATCAGAATACTAATTTGTTGTCTAATTAAGTAATTGATGAGCCAAGAATTAGCTCTATCGAATCAAAGTACTGGATTGACTAAAGAAACAGTTCATAAATCTATATAGGTTATAAGAAAATAACCTCATACAAAACAATATAATTATTACATAGAGATTTTCCTAGAGAATAGAATTTTGATTTCTTGTTCTAAATATTTGAAGAATTTTCTGTATTTTTTCTAAACCAACATTCTGTTTGGGATGCTCTTACATCCTCGCAAATGCCCTCCTAACATAAACTTAAAAAAAACGGCGCATCCTTATCTCACTAAATTTTTATTGAAAACCCACTTATATATGCACAATATTCCTGGATACCAGGATATAAGGTAATGTCATGCATCCATCATTTTATCATCACACTGATAATTATATTTACAATTTTGGTAAGTATATTTGACAGATTTCAAGAAGGATTTATGTCGAAAGTTACGCAGACGGTTCCTGTTTGTTGCACTGTTTTTTTGGGATGGTTTGACTTTTATGTGATATTTTCTTAAAAATTGGGTTTTGGGGTTTTTTTGGTAGGGAGATAGTATTATTTAGTAGGATTAGAGCATATGCAACAGCTTTCTAATACCCTCTAAAATTCTTATTTTTAACTAATTTAAATGAAATTTTTTTTCAATAGATTGCCTATCTTATTTCCAAAAAATATTGATTCCCTTTCCCATCATTTTTATTCTTCACAAATAGCTAACCGAGTCCGGCGTCCAATATGTTTCGCGTCATTATGCTTCTTCCTCCACGCACGTTTTTGTTGTCACACGCCCGGCCATGCTCGTCCCCCGCCGTCGCATCCTCCCCGCCTCTCTACCACCGCCGTCCCTCCTCGACCCCTCCTCGTACACGGCCGCCGCATCCTCCACTGTCGCATCCTCTCCCCGTCGCCTCCTCGTACCGACGCCGATGCGCTCCTCCGCCTCCCTTCCCTTCCCGTCGTCGCATCCTCCCCCGCCGCTGCATCCTACAACACCGTAGAAATCAGGCAAAGCAATTTTAAATTTAAAGAAAACTAGATTTTAAGAATTCTGTTGGATGAAAGATGTTGTATTAGGAATTAAATTTTCAGAAATAACTAAAAACATAATTATTAAAAATTTATTTAGTCATTCTGTTGCATATGCTCTTAGAATGATAGCTAGGATTAGGATGAGAATAATAAATAATTGGAAAATTTTGATCGACATTACGAAAATATCATTTTAAGATAAATATCGTCAGTATTCATCTATATATAATCATGTCATTGTAATATCTTTAAAATTATATCCATATTATTTTATACGTATCTGACATGTTTCTGAAACCAACCCGTCAATTCTATCTTCTTCCTTTACCCTCCCCTTTCTTCTCCATCTCTTTCCAGCACTCTTCACTCCTCGCCATGGTTGTGCATGGGCAGCGAGAGGGCGAGGCGGCGGCGGTGGCGAGCCATGGCTGTGCGCAGGCGACGAGAGGGCGAGGCAGCCATGGAGCAGCTTGGCGACATTCATGAGGTCTGCAAGGAGCATCTTAGGGCTTCATGCCCACGAGGTCGCCGATTCCCTCCCCAACTGAAGCTCCGCGATGCCGGCGAGGTTGTCGATTCGCCGCGAAAGAGGGTCGTCGGGCTTGGGGCTTCATGCCCGCGAGGTCACCAATTCCCTCAACCGAAGCTCGACGAGGTCATCGGTTTGCCGCGAGAGGGGGTCGTCGGGCTTGGGGCTTCATGCCTATGTGGTCATCGATTCCTTCTCCAACCGGAGCTCGACGACGCCGGCGAGGTTGTCGATTCGCTGTGGAAGAGGGTCACGAGGCTTGGGCGGGGTTACCGGTATCGAGACAGGAGGAAACCACCCACCCCGTTCTCGTTGGCCCCGGTCCCGAGCCCCCGCTCCGTCATCAGGGTTCCGGATTTCGTGAAAGCCGGCTCGGCTTTCACGGTTTTCGGTCATTTCGTGGGGGTGCGGTACGGCATCCCCGCGGTTTCGTTTAAATAATTTCGTGGAAATTAAAAAAATTTGAAAAAAAATTCATTTAACACAAAATATATATATTTTATAAAAAAATATAAATTTCGCGATGTTTGCCGTGAAAACCGCGGTATATAACCGCGGCACGACGCTGATTTCGATTTGGTTCGAATTTAAATTACGGTTTCCACGGTTTTTCACGGTTTTCGCATGTTTTGCCCGGTTTTCGCGGTTTTCGTCACGGTTTTCGCGTGAAATAAACGAAATGCGCGGCATGAACGAAATTCTTCAAATTCAAATTTATTCACTGTTCACTGTCGCCGGCTTTCGCGAAAGCCAGGCGAAATTCGCCATGCCACCGAGGGGCGGCACGGCATAACTCGCCAGCATTGCATACCCTGTCCGTCATAATATCTCTATCCTCGTTAGTTAGGGTATAAGAAGATGATATGTTGGGGAAGAAGAAGGCTGGAGGTAATTTTGACCATACAAAAATACATTATACAAGAAAACGAGTCAAAACGGACCTGCAACTTATGACATGGCATGGAACCAATTCTATGGGTTGTGTATTCGGGTGACATGGTTACATATGTATAAATTATGATGACATTTATCTAAATGATATTTTCTCAATAGCATAAATTAAATTTTCCCTTAATAATTAGAATTAGAATCACGATAGTAACTAGGAGTGAGATGAGTATGATAGTTTACGAGCTCTTTGAAATATACTTATTTATAACAAGACAAAACTAATAGAACCCCAAATTTCATTTTGCATTTATATTTTTTTGCAACTAAAGAAGATGGTAATGAGTGTTTCATAACTCCTTGAATCGACTAATATAAGCAGGTTCCGGATTTCGCGAAAGCTGACCCGGCTTTCGTGGTTTTCGATCGTTTCGTGGGGTGCGGCACGGTATCCCCGCGGTTTCGTTTAAATAATTTCGTGAAAATTTAAAAAATTTGAAAAATTCTTTTTAACACAAATATATATATATATTATAAAAAATATAAATTTTGCGATATTTGCCGTGAAAACCGCGGTTTCGCGTGGTTTGAGCGAAAACCGCGCACGACGCGGATTTCGATTTGGTTCAAATTTAAATTACGGTTTTCACGGTTTCCACGGTTTTTCACGGTTTTCGCATGTTTTGCGCGGTTTTTGCGTGGTTTTTGTGGTTTTCGTCACGGTTTTCGCGCGAAATAAACAAAATCCACGGCACGAACGAAATTATTCAAATTCAAATTTATTTACTGTTCACTGCCGCCGGCTTTCGTGCCGCCGAGGGACGGCACGGCATAACTCACCGGCATTGCATACCCTGAATATAAGTGCAATTTTGGTTTGAGAAAAAGTTTTTTCTAACTCCGATGCCACTTCTAGTAATCTATTTATCAATCTATTATATAAAGACAACTTTAAAAGAAGGCATCATGTTTATTGTGGAGTCTAAAAATTCTCACAAAATCTTTCTTACCAACTAATTTTATATTTTCCAATATAAAATTAACACCTATCCTTAACTCGGTGTTATGTTAAATAATATTTGATACGAATAAAATATTATTTATACCTATCAAATATCTTGGCTATTATAAGTATAGACCGTGATCCAACGGTATATAGACGTTTCTCCTTTTTACCGATTAATGTGTAATTCCTAAAATACTGAGCGAATGTGGTACATTCTTTTTGAGCTATCTTTATCGGATATTATTTATGGATATCATATTTTGGAAATACAAAAGGTGGCTTGACGTGTGAAAAATCAGGAACATAGATTTTTCTTAGAACAACAATAAAATAGATAACATATTTTATTAAATGTCAACAAAAATTCATTTTTGTTCTTGTATATTTAACTTGCCTTTTTCTGTTCTCATTTACGTGCATGTATTTAATTGCCTTTTTCTCAGTATATGCATGACGGCCAACAGTCCATAATCACCATTCAAGTACACGTTGGAGAGTGCCGCCGGTCAATTTGTTCTTATATATTATTAAAATAGTTTTAAAAAAGACATCATATTCGATGCAGAGGTTAGATATTACCATATTAATCAGAGAAAAAGAAAAAACACATGACGCTAGATTATTGTGGGTCTAAATTATATTAAAACAATCTTAAAAAAGACAACACGTTCGTTTTGAAGGCTAAAATTCTCACATTAATAATTAATAAAAAGAACAATTTGAGTAGGAATACATTTAGAAATAATTAAAATTCGAAATAAAAATATTGAAAAAGTCCATGTAGAGATTAATTAAAATTCAAAATAAAAAATAAAATAAATTCCAAAATTAAGAAAATAAAATAAAAGTTCAAATTTACAAACAACTGAAATTAGGAATAAAAAATATATTTAAAAAATAGTCCATATAAAAGGCACCATGTTCGTTGTTGACCCTATAAATTAACACATTGATAAGAGGAAAAGAAAAACAGGATTTCAACTCAATTTAGAAATAAACTGGAATTCGGATTGACTGCTGATCATGAAAAGTTTGAATTCCAACGGTTAAGATTTATTGAGCATTAATATAAAAAGTATTAGAAACGGACACGTTAGTCATGCAATGTTAGATTCGGTTTGACATATGGCAAATTGACATAATTTGGCTGTAGAAAACAAAACTAGAATAGGTCTATGTGCCCAGACTCTTAACCGGATAATTTTGTACATAGGTAGATAACTCAAGTGGAGTTAAATTTAATATATAACTCTAAAATTTTATTTGTAAAGGTACCACATGAAGTCTGCATTTTACATACAAATCTTGTCTTCTATTTCTATGAGCATTTGGATTTCATAAACAACTTTTAGATTGTATTTTTATAATTCTTGAATTTCATATATAATTTTTAGATTCTATTTATATGAGCCTTTGGATTTTATATACAACTCGATTCTATTTCTATTCCTTGTATTACATATATAATTTTTAGCTTCTATTCCTATAATCCCTGATTTCTATAATCCCTGGATTACATATGTAACTCTTTGCTTCTATAAGGTATGTATTTTATATACAACTATTAGATTACATTTTTGTAAGGTTTGGATTTCATTCTATTTTGATCTTTTTAAATTGGAGTTTGATTCTGACAAACTGTATACCTGATTTTGCACACGCACAATAGAATTGTGTTATGTCAACAACTCTAATACATGCTGTAATCTAAACCTGTTGCGATCCAATGATGTGGATAAAAAGAACTTAAAATTATGATATATATATATATAGCCTTGTGAAAATAATAAATAAATAAATGATGTTTTTATTTCTAGTAGTTACTGTTGGGTGAATATGTACGTTTAATCAATGTGTAAATATGTTGCATTGTACAAATATTATATAATAATAACTAATGCATGTTTTATTTTTAATAATATTTACTATTTGATTAATTTCTAATAATTGATCATATGTAAATAGGAACAGAAGGGGAAAAACATAAAAAAGCGTTTGTCAGAGGAACAGCGACTTGGAGCGGTTATTTTGCTTTTCTGATTGCCAGCAAATCCGACGACTTGGATCTATTATTTTCTGATTGCCCAGTGGTTTATATGTTGATTGCTATTGACTTGATTTGTTGTTTCCTTGCTTGTGGGGCTGCTTGGTATTTATTGAGATGTGAATCCAATCAGCATAGGAATTGTTGAACCGGTGAGAAGTTAGGTATGAATAGTAGTCATTTTGGTTATAGGAATCCCTAGAAAGCCTACGTGTGAAGTCGTATACTACAATATTTAATAATGTATTTTTATGTCATGTGCCAGTATGAGGGTATATGAATAGTATAAATATGTAGAAGTTTCTTATTCTAGAAAAGCTATAGGAGTCTATGCAATACACTATTTCTAGTCACATGAGAACCTTATGAAGGAAAACGCGAAGGCTATGATAGCATATAATAAAAAATCCTACCGTGCAATCTAGAAAAACATGTGAGTAAGGGTCTATAGATCGTTATCAATTGACGTGCAGTGCAGCGAAAATAATCAATATGTTGCTAGCCAACCTCGGACAAGCCTTGCCGACCTCAGAACACTGCAGCCGACCTCCCCGACCCCTGGTCTGAAATGCCTGACCCCACGGACCTCGGTTCGTCTCGCCCGACCACGATGGCGCTTCCAGTTTGTCTCGCCCTAGGGGTGAAAACGGATCGGATACGGTTGGAAACTAGCTATACCATATTTGTTTTCTTTTTTTCAGAATCGGATTCGGAAACCTCGGATACGAAAACGGAAACAAATACTATCGAAAACAAATACAGAACGGATACAAATCGAAACAAATATGGTAACAAATATTGATCGGAATATTAAACCCTCTCAAACTAATCAATATTTATAATTTTTATATTTATAATTTTTAGCTAAACAACACATATAATAAATTTTTAATGTCCATATCAACATTTTTTACTAATTTCACGACCATATCATCGACTGAGCTAGCTTGTGTACATTGTTCAGAATGAAAACTAAAAGGAAAATCGGTCGCCGCATGCATTTATGCAAGTGTGCATCCAGCTAGGCTACAGTTCACAGGGGTAAGCTCCAGTATGTAAAATAATGCAAGAGAGGAATGGAGGTTATGTATGGCACGATATGTGTATATATGTGGCAAAATTACAACTCCAAGAGTATAAGCATTTCAGAAAGTATTCAGAACAAGTATTTCAACAAATGCAACTAGAACAAGTATTTCAATAAATGCAACTGGTCAACTTGCTTCCTCCATGAATCGATGATCGAAAACTCAAAGAATATATGTTCGATCTCTCCTGGCAAAATCTTGTCCTATCTAAGCTTCTAAGCTTCTACTTCTAGCTAGCTCAGCACGTATAGCTCCCAACAGCAAGCTCAGCTCGGCTATAAATTCCAGACGTCCCAGGCTATAAAATATGGACTGAGTAATATTGCATTTGGCCGACGCGGGATGAGGCGTGGCTTGGCCCGACGCGGCGCCGGCGGCAGCGGGCGGAGGCGTGGATGAGCTCAAGACATCGGCAGGATGAGGCGTGGCGTGACCGACGCGAGCGCCAGACGGGCTGCGGCGGGAGGCAATGCCGACGCGGGCCGCAGCGGCGAGAAGCGACGCCGCGCGCGCGCGGGCGGCGGCGGGAGGCGACGCGACGTGGCGCCGGCGGCCGGGAGGCGACACCGACGGGGCACCAGCGGCGGGAGGCGACGTCGAGTCACCGACCGTGCGGAGGGTGGAGCCTGGACGCCGACGATGAGAGGATTTGGGATTGGGAGCCGAGTGAGTGGAGGATCTAGGGTTTAATAAATTACTAGTGCCCTTTTTGTTGGGCTTATGGAGGTCATGGGTCGGCTGGGCCAAAGGGCAAAGGCCACAACTAGGGTCCATATATTATCCGATGAGATATCCGGATATTATCTGACCGTATCCGCTATCCGCCGGATAATGCCTCTACCGTATCCGTATCCGCGAAAAATTATTCGTTTTCGTTTTTGAATCCGAAATTATCCAAAAATTATCAGGCTGCCACTAGCCGTATCCAATTTTTCGGACGGAATCCGGATATTATCCGTACTGTTTTCACCCCTATCTCGCCCGACCCCGCCTGTGGGGTCTTCTCTGGAGAGGTCAACTCCCATAATAACACATAACCTCCCAGGAGTTTGGTTATGCGTGAGATAGTATAGATACAAGAACTTCATTTATTATTACAAACCGATAAGGTTTTAGTACAAACTTTACAATACAAAAACCGTGACACTTTCACAGGGATTAGATCGAGTCACTTCCACAGGGATTAGCCCGAGTGTAGGGTCGACCTAGAACTCATACTCCTCCTAGTCCCTAGGGTACTAGGAGCTTCTTCTTCGGCTTCGGTATTTCCTGGAGATGATGTATGCAAGGATGAGTACCGATGGTACTCAGCAAGCCAAACTGAATCTAAATATATATAAACAAATATGCATGATATCTTAAAAAGAATATAAATTATAAACCTAGCCTTAACATGATTCTATGTCCTACCCTTCCTTAACATCATTTACATATGAATATCTATATTTTATGATAACATTTAGAAAATTGCTTATGTTATGATACTGTATTCACCCATAGACACAACTCCATTAACCGGAAGTACGATGTATTCGAATACAAACAACTCTGTAGCGTTTGCCTTACCAGAGGATTAACCTTAGTTTGCAAGGCTAAGGGTAACATAACATTTACATAACTCTAACTTCTCTTTATGTGTGATAAGACCGGTAGGCTATCTTAATATGGGCACCAATCCTAACCAACGATGGCGCTTGACCCAATATTTTATAGCTGTTTATCACACACTTGCCCTGCCTTGGTAACACCTCAGACTATCTTAACAGTCGGTACCAATCTGGTCAGCATTGGCTTTTTGTCCGTTGTTTACATAGCTGCTTACCAATAAGGCTTCTGCGTATTATTAAGGTAAGCCCCCAAGAAGTTTAGATAGAGAAATGTATTTGCTAAGCCGGTAAAAACTGATCCAACGGATGGCGTAACTATGTCCTTATTCTGGCACAAAAGTTTTATATTTTCTGGCATCCTGCCAAAACCATTCTTATGTCCCATGAAATGACAGAATTTCTATTATTCTATCATATGAATGATAAAACTTTCCCCTTTTATTGCATGAAATAATAAAACTCCTCTTTTTACCATGCATAACATGATAGTGCATGAAATGATATCACATATGATCAAAAGGATATTTATAATCACATGAAATGATAGGTTATTACTATTCAATTTAAATAATCCAGCCCATGCAATACTTTTAAATAAATATACTATTTAAATCATGGCATCTAACTATTTTTGAGTTTGACATATGGTCAAAGATTGTTTGACTTGCCTTTAGGGTCAGCGGTCTCAAATCCTTTGTCTTTTTTATAGCAACGAGGGCGTTTATGTCGACGTTATGATCGAGTTCGGTTTCCTCCGCAAACTCGACGCCGCGATCTATCGATAATCAATAAAAGAAATTAAACGAACGATTCCAAATAAATACAAAATAAATATAAAGATTCAAAATGAATTTTAAAGATAATTTTTGAAGTTTAAATAGGAGGTTTATTTGTTAGATCCTAAAATTTACGATTTTGGGCTTAAATAAAATAAAAGAGTTGAAAGAAATATTTAAAATATTTTAAAAAGGAAAATGAATAGGTTTGAGAAAAATGAGAGAATTATAAAATAAAATTTTGAAAGGAGTCAAAGGGGTCAAACTATTTTTAGGGTTATTTCTAGGGCCCTATATTTTCTCTCTCTCTTTTCTTTTTGTCTCTCTTTTTTTTCTCTATTTTCTTTCTTTTCTTTCTCTCACTTCTCTATTTCTCTCTCAGGGTCGGTTGCCGGTGAAGGGTGAGGGTGCGCGACGGCTAGGGACGGCCAGACCTTGGGGCAAAGGGCTCTACCCCCATCTACAAGGCACGGTGAACCCATTTTCGAGCTCGGTCGGGCCAGAGACGTGGCAAGGCGGGCTGTCGGCGGCTCTGGGAGCATCTATGAGGTGCTAGGAAGCTAACTACGGTGGTGGTTTGACTGGAATGGCATTGAGGTGAGCTCGTGGCGTGCGCATGGCGACGGCCGAAGAAGAGTAATCACGGCGGCTTTGTCGGTGGCGGATTTCTGGTGATGTTTGAGCTCGGGAAGGTTTGAGGAATTGAAGTTCTTGACAATAGGAACATAATGGTACCTTCAATTTGAAGAGAAATCAACCGAGGACGACGGATTTTGGAGATTGGTCTTAGGCGGCTAGAATTAGGTTCTTCGGGTTTGGCTTTGCAACGGCGATTTAAGGGATGAAAATTGGGGAAAATCCCAGGGGAATGTAGAGGAAGAAGTTTGGTATGGGAATTTTAGCTTGGCATGCTCAATTTATAGGGGTTTCAGGTCTGTTTGTGCATGCGGCAATGGGAGTGGCGCGAGGCGGTTCGGCAATGGCGGTTGTGCGATGACAAATTCATTCCAATCGTGTGTTGCCACTTATGCAAGAGGATGGCAATGACTTGAGGTCAGTTGTGGTTCCGGTGGGTAGGGTGGCACCCACGGCCTGGCGGAGGGAGACAAGGGGCGGCCATAGTCGGCCGGGCGAGGAAGAAGAAAGAGGAAAAAAAAAAAAGGGGAAAAGAAAAAGGAAAAAGAAAAATGAAAGAAAATAAAGAAAAGAAAAATTGGAAGAAAAATAAAAGAAATTGATCTAGGGTTCAAAACTAAATATGCTCAATTTTTGGGGATTTCCTTTGAATAAAAAGTTAAATTGGAATTTTTCAAAAATAAAGGGCAATGAATTAATAAATTTAGGATTTTTGAATGAAAATAAGGAAATAAAATAAAAAAGTAAGTAAAAATCAAAAGAACTTAAATGTTTTAAAATTGAACAACCAATAAACTTGTCGCAAAAATTTTCTACGTTGATTTAAATATTTTTTTAAAAGTATGAATTTTAGGGATGTCACACCGCCGATCTCCACGCGCGTCGGCCGACCACCTGGTGGCGTTAGGATTCGCTGATGCCGACGACTTCGTGCCTGGTTGCCGAATAACATTGCAATGTAGCGATGTCTCTACCGGTATGCACACATCCAGGGATGGAATCGCCGAACACCTTGTGTGCTAGCACTCAGCGTACGGCTAGGGTTTCTCTCAGAAGTCGGCGACTTGGGTTTCCGTGGAAGATCTTGACCCGGCGACTTGAAGTTGCGGTTTGAAGTTGCGGTCGTGATCTGTCGTTGTGTTCTAGTACCGATTTCCACCCCAAGCGCCTTTTTATATAGAGTTGGTCGACTGGGCCTTGTTGCCCATCTAGACTCTATATTCAATCGGATCACTATCCGAACTAAGTCGTATCCAAGTCCAACTCAAATACACATTCCATCCCGTTAAGTGTGCGACCCTGTAGGTTCAGGTATACTTTGTTTCGACCCGAGTACAACTCGACCGACCCGTCAACAACGGCCCCTAGTAGAAGTATTGACACCAAAGTATATAAGAAGATCACATCGACTGAACCTGTAATGTGTACACAAATCTCTTTGCCTCACGATATCAATTAAGCTATATGCAAGAGTTGTGCCATCCTATCAATAGCTTAATCATTCACTCGATCTCGTATTAGATTATTTATCTATTGATTGACTCCTCAATCAACTCAGCATGACCATGCACTTCCCCAATCCATTACATCGAGGGGCCCAGAGATATCTCTCCCAAAGAAGGGGCAAAAAATTCCATCTTGATCACTCACATTCCACTACATGTTTCATAGCAAACCCGGAGACTACTTTTACGACTACCCAGTTACGGAATATCGTTTGATAGTTTTTAAGTAAGCTACTACACATATTGAAATTCATGATGATCTCAGGTCTAAGGACTTTACACAACACTACTTGAGACCAACTAATGGCACATTAATTCTCTGTAGTGTCTTAAGGTGGGTCTATCAAACAATGTGTTCTCTAACACATGTTCATATTTATTGATTTGGTATCTCCATACCATGATCTATGAGGCATAATCATCAATCAATAAACATGTTGATCTTTGAATCATATTTGTTTCATATATATGATATATGATCAGGGATTATTTAAAAATAGATTCATACATAAAGAGTATCATAAATAAGTCACATACTTATTGAACAATATAAGTTATCTATTTCATGAAACCGAATAACACTTTATTCATTATACATAAACATTGACTATGATATCCAACATCTTCATGTTGCCTCTATGGCATATCACTAACACTTTAATCTCCGATTCTGAGTTGATATTACCTTTTGTTTTGTTTCTATTGTTGCGTATATACTCTACAAAACCAAGTGCAAACTCCGATTAAGATAGATTTGAAAAAATGCACCACATTTGTTGCAGAGGCTAGAAATTCCCATATTAATCGAAGAAAAAGAAAAAATACCTTAACCATTAGATTATGATGGGTCTGGATTATAACGGTACTATAACAATACATATTTAACTATATCTATATCTATATAAATAGAAAGAGTTGTATATGTAATCTAAACCTTATTTTATAGAAATAGAATATAATAGTTGTATATGAAATTCAGATCTTATAAAAAAATGAGTATGTAAAATCCAAATATGTTACCTATAAAAATAAAATTTCAGTTATATATTAAATCTACAAGTAAATTATCTAGCTTCGTGTAAAACTGTGTGGGGGCAATTCCCTATGTTGATACAAACATACAATTAAGTGAAATTGTTTCTCTGATCAGTCTATCATGCCCTGTTCTGTTTTCTCTTTGTTTTAGATCCACAATTACCATCGTAGTTTAGGCACCATATAGCTTCCAAGGATATGCATTATCTGCTTGCTGTGTCGACTGATCTATTGAGTCATCTATTGCATATTAATTTTTAAAGGAGCTGATAGCAACAAGCATTAAGGCTATTGATGATGGCATTGCTGTGTTATTTCTAAATTGATTGTATTCCTACTTGAACTTTTTTCTTCAGTTAATATAGAAACATCGTATTAAGCAAATATGATGTACTCTCTTCTAAGACTATTTTAATAATATACTAATTCACAACATAAGTTATATTTAATTCATTTTAACAAAAGGTAGAGTTTCAAAGGCATGTTGCTTCTCTTCTTTTATCATCGTTGTATTCTAGATGAATTTATTTTGAAAAATTCATAATTTTTTATTTTGATATTTTGTTATTATAAATTATGTTTCTACTTGAACTCTCATAATTAGTTTTCTATTTTCTAAATTTATTTTATTTTTCATTTCGAATTTTAATTAATCTTGTGATGTGTTTTAGATGGTCTCTTCTTTCGACAATCTTTATTTTTTTATTCCAAAGTTTAGTTATTTATAAATTTTTTTCTAATTGAAATATTTTTTCTAATTTTAGAATTTATTTATTTTTTATTTAAATTTTAATTAATCTTGTATTGTGCTATATGGACTATTCTTTTAATAAATAATTTTTTATCCCCAATTTCAGTTGTTTGTAATTTGAACTCTTATTTTATTTTTATAATTTCTGAATTTATTTTATTTTTTATTTTGAATTTTAATTAATCTCTAATTATGTTTTACATGGACTTTTTAATTATTTTTATTTTGAATTTTAATTATTTTTAAATGTATTTTTACTTGAATTGTTTTTTTTTTTTTTTGTTAACATGGGAATTCTAGCCTTCAGAGTGAACATGGTGCGAGTGAACGTGGTGCCTCTTCAGAGTGAACGTGGTGTCTTTGAAGATTGTTTTAATAAGGTAGCATTTTTCATGAGCATATTTTCTAAATTGCTAGATTATGTATTGTATGCAAAATCTTCTAAATAATCAAATAAATCTAATTTTTCAAATTTATAATAATTATCCTAAATTAATCCCATCAATTAGTCAAACTATTTTTTATTATTGACTAACCTTTAATCGGCTAGGATTAATTATTAACCAAACTAATCTTACCTATTTGGCAGCACATCCGATCTGTACTTATGTTTGCACGTTCATTTAAGTCTATGATTATTAACAAAATAAAACTTGTCCGACCTAGGATTTTAATCCTGACTTCCTGAGTCCGGACCAAACTTTATCTAGTGTATTTAAGTTATAAATCTTGTCAGGTACATCTAATCAGAGTCCAATATGATTTTTGGGCCGACAGCAAGCCGGTAATTATGCTACTCTGTTATGGTTTAATCGTTGGAATAAATCATGATTTCGTTCTCTCGACGAACTGATCGTGTTGAGATAGAAATTATTTTCCAGCGTAATCTTTCCTATTTCTTAAAAGTATATTTCTTATACAGTTTAGCTATCAATCTATACCCTTACAACTAACCCATCGTGATCTAACGGTCAGTTTTTTTCTTTTTTTTAATAATTAACGTGAAATTTTTTAGTCTTCACAGCTAACATTATGCCTCCTTTCAAAACTGAAACTGTTAGATAGATGAAAGATGTGGTGTCTGATTTGGTGTCTGATTTGGAGTCAACGTGTCCGTCTCGTCTCCTCTAATTTTAAAATTTTAATTAAATCTTAGCTATTAAAATTTAGATTTATTACAATCCAATGGTCAGTAATTTTCTTTTTTTCTTCAATTAATATGAAAATTTCTAAGATTTAATTTGGATTCTAAGATCGGTGTCTGATTTGGATTCATTGTGTCCATCTCATCTCCTCTAATTTTGAAATTTTAACTAAATCTTAGGCATTAAAATTTAGATTTGTTACAATCTAATGGCCAATAATTTTCTCTTATTCTTTAATTAATGTTTGAATTTCTAAAACTACAGCGACAGCGAACGTGGTGCCTTTTATAGAAAATATATACAAATTAGAAATGTATTAGTTTTTTAATTAACATGATAATTTCTAAGTCTCTAGAGTGAATACAGTGTTATGCCTCACTGTCTCTCCTTAGTCGCCTGTAACTCTATAACATTTTATAATAGAATAATATATGACTTAAAATGTGAAAAATATTCTATCTTCTTATTAAGTTAATATGTGCTACTCCACACATCATCGATCACTGCATGGCCCGACAGTGACTCAACGAGCCCAGTAGCCCGACGTGTGGGAGCCGTGGAGCAAGATGCAGCCAGCTCGTTTACATATGCGGCTTGCAATTCTACTCGGTTAGAGCTTCATAAAAAAGAAAAAAGATCACGATTCCTATTCAGTTTTTTACCGGATTCCAATAATTGGTTATTGTATTTTATATATAATTTTCTCTAGTTCAATACGATTATATTACATATATATTTATATTTATAGCTATCGATCTTAATTTTATAATCTGACCTGCTACGATCTATTTTCTATGATTAATGTGGTAATTTTTAGATTTAAAAACGAATGTGATGTTTTCTTTCAATGATGTCTTAATTAATATAATAGATAGATAGATTTTTAATAGAAATTTCAAATAGACTTTAAAAAGATGATTAAAATTCAAAAAAATATAATAAAAACCCGCTATGAACGCTAGAAATTTCCACGAGAAAAAGATAAAAACATCAACGTACAGTCGCAATAGATTGAACGGTTAGAAATTTAATTGAAGCATGTATAATGACTCGGTGTCCTTCTACAATTTCGAAAGATGAGAGATTTTTGAATCGGACACATCGTACCTGCTGCAAGCCATCCTGACATCATGACAGTAGAATCAAACTAGCCATAAAAAATAGAAAGCAATATGCATTCCTAATCGATTCAATGCATGAGAGAATGCTAAACGTATTAGCATTTGTATTCAGCATTAGTATGCTGATAGGATGTATAGAGATCCTTACGTACTTAAAAATAGTTTATAGCTCTAGCACATATTAAAAAAATATTTAGTTGTACACGTCAGATTATCAAACGAGACAATTATATGAGTAACTGGGAGACCGATTGGTGATCTTACGCGATCATGTTGAGTCCAAATTATAGCTATATAAATGGATTGTATAGTTATAATAGTCTATACGAATAACTTAAGAGTTATATATCAAATTTAATATATAAAAGTAAAATCTAAGAGTTATATATAAATTTAGAACCATATAAAACATATAAAAAATAAAAGCTAAGGATTATATATGAAATTTAAATATACTTCATATAATAATAGTACATATAAAATAAAATTTTAAAGACTCTACGTGAATTTTCTAGCTCGACACAAAACTGTGAGACAATTCTCTAGACAAAAAAACCTAAATTAACAGATAATCAGAAAGAAAAAGAAAATGATAGACTGTTAGATCTTGGTAAATTCAAAATATAACGGTCCAGATCTAATTCAAATTTATGCGAGGCTTGGGTTCGATTTTATTCTTTCCAATTCAGGGATGGTGAGCCATGAGTATTACTGTTTCGAATCGGACACATGTGAAAGTAGCATAGTATCAGAATGTGACACATGCCATCATTACACCAATACACTATAGAATCAAAAGCAGAATATAAAATTAATTACTCATATCACACAGACGAGATAGTCCTGTCCACACAACTAAAGCAATCGGATACAAAAGAAAACTCAACTGTCGTATTGTTTTGTCAGCATATAATTTTACTGTCCTCTGATTCCACAGTGAGTTTCATATGTTTCCGTAAAAATAACGTAAAATCTAGTGATGCATCTGAGACTGGCTAATCATTTGCAATCGAGGCGATAGGAAATCAGGCACAACCACGGCCACAGATGTGTCAGGCACGCTAGCCTACGATGGCTTGCCGTCTCATTTAATTTGCCCCATGTACAAACAATAGACGTGCAATGAAGTTAGCTAATGAATTTACTTGTGATAAATTTGCTATACTAGCAAAAATTAATACAGTGAGATTTATAATTTACAAAATAATAAAATTTAAAATTAGAGTTGAATACAATTTAGAAATAACTAATTTTTTAAAAAATAGCTTTTAATTCAAATCCCAAATAAACTTTAAAAATCGTTAAAACTCAAAAGAAAAATAAAAATAAAATTAAAATAAATAAAGACTACATACCAAAAAGTCCTTAGCAAAATACAATTTTCAATTATTCGTATGTAAGATTAATTATTTAGAAAACTGAAATTTGAAATAAAGAAAAAAATATTGAAAGTAGAGTCCATCTGAAACATAACACGAGAGTAATTACGATTTAGATAAAAGACAAAACAAATTATTAAAATTCAAACTAAATTTAAAAAAAAATCATTAAAATTAAAATTAAAAATATAATAAAACAAATTAAATAAATAAAGACTACATACCAAGAAGAGTCCATAGCAAAATACAATCTTTAAAAATCCAAAAATAAGATTAATTAAAATTCAAAACAAAAAGTTCCAAAATCTAAATAAAATTTAAAAAAATCATGAAAACCAGGAATAAAAATATGATAAAATATATAAGTAAAGATGGCATAGCAAGAAATGTCCATAGAAAAATACAATCTTTAAGTATCCTAAAGTAAGATTTAAAAATATAAGAACAATCCACATAAAATAACATTGAGGGGAGAATCCATAAGAAAATGTAATTTACAAATGCCTAAAATTCAAAATAAACATTAAGGAAAACTAAGAGAAATGTTGGTCTAAAACACAACACGAGAGATTAACTATAGGAATAAAAAAATCTATCTATCAATATATCTATTATATTATTATATTATTAATAAGATAGCTTAAAAGGAAGTCATCATGTTTGCTCAGGAGGGTAGAAACTTTTACATTAATTGGAGAAAAAAGATTTTGACCGTTAGATAGTGGTGAGTCCAGATTATAAGTGTAGATGATTGATATAGTTATATATATATAATACATAATTATATAAATAATACTGCCTAAATATAAATACACAATCAACGTATCAGTGCCCAAATATGCTAGAATCTCCTAGAGTGTTACCAGATTTTTTTTCTAATGGTACAAAAGTTTTTTAGAAAAAAAGAGAGAAATGGCTCACTTTTGATCTAAATGGTATAGATTATTCATTCACATGAAAAAAGTAGCTGCACTATGATGTGGTGGGTATGAATAATTATCATATATATTGGTATCTAAAAATACATAATTAATCCTATTTTCAGAAAAGGACAATGATTTTAAATATTTGGCATCAATTAACACAACCTGAAAACATCTACATATCTATATATCTATTATATTATATTACAAATAGCAACTATTATATTTGGAGATGCACATCCAAAAGCATCAAAGAGTAGCCAAAGGATAAGTCGAGGGGCGGCAAAGGAGTAGCTAGGACAATGGCCACTAATCAGGCTTCTAAAAACTATTTATAAAGGGAACCAACAACAATCGGGTTCGGCTTTTAAAATCCCAATGATAATAAAAATGATCGACAATGGGTGGGCCGAATAAGAGTAGGGTGACAGTAGTGATGGGACATCCAAAACTTATAAAACGAAACCACAATGATAATTAAGTTTGATTTTTAAAATCCTAAATAATGACAAAAAAAATGACATCGATGTCATAAAGGAGGAGGGTGATGACGGTTAATGAGACTTCTAGAAACTAAACAAAGGAACCCCCACAATGATCCATTTTAAATGTTTAAAATCTCAATAACAACAAAAAGGGGTAGATCAACCGTAAAGGAGTGTGGTGACGGTGTTTGATGAGACTTCTAAAAATTGTAAAAGGAAATTTAGCGAGATAATGAACTCTTTTCAATTTTTAATGGTCCCAAGAAAAATGAATAAAAGCCGTGATAGACAAGTAAGCAAGTAAAAGGATGACATAAAGAGTAAGATGTTGTGATTGATGTGACTTTTGAAAACCATAAAATTGAAAATCCGATAATAAGGTTTAATTTTTTAAAATCCTAAAACAACAAGATGATTAGTCTAATGCGCTGCGCAACGACGGTGGCGACAACAACCTCGTCTAACCATCGGGGCACAGGATGAGACTTATCATGCTCCCTTGCCAGGAACACACTTACTCGGTCTCGACTAGGCAAGCTACTCCTGCACCACGTTGCATCCCGCGCCGTGATAGGGAGGAGAAAGCGGGGAGCATATTTTCGTGTCAGATATGATGCTCCATCTAAGGAGCATGAGGATGCAGCGGTGAAGCATGTGTTTGCACTGGAGATGGGGCTCCAGCCAAGGAAAAGGGAGGAAGGGGAAGGTGAGGAGTGGAGAGGAGAAAATAGGGGGAAATTCAAGCACTTGAGCTGGAGGTAGAAGATGGATGCTCCAATATTCGTGTGGACAGCTGGACATGTGGCAGTCGAGAAGCGGAGTCTTTTCGGATTGTGAAAGGTAGAGATCTTACATAAATTTCTTCCCTATGTTCAGGAGTGTTTTGGCTGAAAGTTTCCACGACACGTAAAACAATGATTAGGGCACTTTGATTTTTAGGATTGACCAAAGATTTTTATAGGATTAAAATTTATATATATTTTTCTACATGTGCTTTTGATTTATAGAAAAGAGAAAACTTTTCATGGGATTGTATTTCTATACTTCACATTTCATGAGGTGTGACCTCTTTATGAACTCTTTGTTTTCTCCATGACCACTCATATTGTCTTTCTAATATTGTCTTTCTAGTGTTTTTTTATTCTTGTAGGATTTAAGAAGCAAACTATTTAAAATTTTAATGTTTTTCCAATCCTACGAATAAAGAGGCCCTTCACCTATAATAAAAAAAATAGGTACCTAGTATTTTTTGGTTCCATAATTCTTATCCAAATTCGTAGCACTAGTAGTTCCTATAATTTAAGAAGGATGAGTATTAATTATTAGAAACTTGAAAATAAATTTATTTTTATTTTTCAAACAACTTGCTTTTGCATCAAACACGTCGTTTAGCGGTTTGAAAAATGCGCCAGTAGTTTGCTCTCTCCAACCAAATAAACGAACAAACCCTTATCCAAATTTAATACTACCCGATCTCACCGGCACACGCTAGATTTTTTTACAATTATTTATTTCTAAAACTTATTTTAGAAATAGACCCCTAGAAAAATTTATTCTCGAAAATGGTCCCTTTTCCGTCGTTAGGGTTATTAGCGGTTTAGTACCAAGGTTTAATATATCGATACCAATGATATTAACACTGACCCCCTCACCCCTGTCCACATTTGAGTCGAAAACCTATTTTTGTAAGAAAAAAATTTCATTTTAATCATTCTTTAAAAAAATTGCAAATAGGTTATGACGTTAGTGTCATTGGTGTCGACCTAATGTTGGCACCAGTGTCGCTTGGGTTTCTGGCACCGAGAAAATATCCATTCATGTAACAATTTTCATTCCTGTAATAAGTTTTTTTAAAATCTATTTACAAAATAAGTTTTTAAAATAGACTAAAATATAAAAAATCTAGTTGGTGCACGGACTGACACGGGATGACAGCATCTTTCTTTCTTCTCGTTCCTCATCTGCGGGAAGATGGAAGAAAATTGATCGCCTCGATGAATCAGAAGTTGAGAGCCCTGCTAAAAGAATATTCTTATTCAAAATCATAAGCCTGGGCTATTGGTTAACTGGTAAAATATAGGGGTTTATGTGGGCTTGTTAATTCGGTAGCTGAATTATTAGAAAAATTATGTAGTGCAAACTATTTTAAAATTAATTTTGGAGTTATTTTATTGTTGACTTTTAAAGCACATATATCGACTTTTTTAAAGGAAAACGGCACAGCATTGTGCCTTTTTATTAAATATAGCGAGAGAAAACTACAACCCCTAAGGGTTAAAAAAGGGGAAAGCTCTATACAATATACAGAGTAGGGCAAAAGGTCACGTAAACGCTTTCCTCCTGTCATCGCCCATGTTCGCGCATCTTCTTTGATTTTGGCGAAAAGGAATGACGACATGGCCTTGTGACGCTCGAAGATTTTTTGGTTTCTCTCCTTTCAAATCCCCCAAATGACAAGGAGGATGAGAGTGTGCAACCCTCTTTTTTGAACTCCTGCCTTATTTGCTAAAGCCTCCCACCAGTCTTTTACTATATGGGTCGCCTCCCATTGTCCAGGGTTAAGTTGTTAGTAAGCCACCCAGGCAGCTACCAGGCTCCAAATTATTTTTGTGTACTTGCAGCTGACAACGAGATGTAGAGCCGTTTCGCCTTCTCTATGACAGAGGGGGCAAAGCCTATTATTTTGCCAACCTCTAGTCACGAGCCAGTCGAAGGTCCAAACCTGTTTTGGATGACTAACCATGTGTGAAATTTGTATTTTCCCGACGCCCAAACTCTCCAAATGAGCGAATCAAAGACCATGTTTAGTGCCCCAAGGCACTGTGTCTGGTAAGCCGATGACACTGAGTATTGCACATGGCTTGTGAACTTCCAGACAATTTGATCGGGCTCCTCCTCGTTTAGATGGATGTCTCGCAAAGCAATCCATAAGGCGACTAGCTGATCAATGAGGTCCACCGAAGATGGTGGGTTGGCTTCAAGGTCTAAGTCGTCGATCCAAGCATCATTTTTCTTTCCCTAACGCAGGGACTTCCCTTTCTTCTTCGAGATTGTGTAGACCAGTGGAATGAGGTCCTTTGGCCTGCGCCCTTCTAACCAAGCAGAATCCTAAGAGCGCGTTTGTTATTTTTGTTGACGCGGCGAAGAGAAGCTTGTCTACTTCATCAGAATGCATTTTCAACCTCACCCATGGCTTGCCTAGGTCCTTCAATTCGCGCCATAGCCATTGGAGACATAGAGCCCTTATGGACTTTTCTAGATTAAGCATCCCAAGACCTCCATGGCAAGTCGACATGCACGTTTTTATCTAGTTAATCTTGCACTTTCCTCTCATGATGTCTCCCGTGCTGGCCCAGAGAAAGTGTCGCCGCTGCTTGTCTAGTTGCCCCAAAACTTCCTTTGCGACTCTGAGGGCAATGAGGAGGTAGATTGGTTGTGCCGTTAGGACTGACTTGACGAGCATGGTCCTTCCCGCCGACCCCATGTTCTTCCTCCTCCAGTCCACACACGCCCAATGATCCTATCAAAGACGGGTTGCATATTTGACGTTCTGATCCTTCCCAAGGCTAGAGGGAGTCCAAGAAATTTCATTGGGAACTGCGCTCTTACTGTCGGGACTCCTTCTAGGGTTTCCTTTAGGTCTATGTTCCCACATCTGATGGGCGTGACATGTGATTTCTGCATGTTTGTGACAAGACCCATGGTTGTGCCGAAGCGATCCAGGATTCCGATGAAAGCTTGGAAATTCTCACGGATGGGATTGATGAAGACTACCGCGTTGTCGGCATACATGGAGATACGGAGCCAGGTCGTCCTGCACCGAAGCTTAGTGATCGTGTCTAGCTCAGTTGCCTTAGATTGGATCTGCTGGAGAGAGTCAATTGCCAGGATGAAGAGCAGCGATGAGAGGGGATCTGTCGACCCCCGTTTTTGAGGACGGGAATCATTCGTGTTCATAGTATCATATCCCTGGATCGAGTAGTTTGGTACCCACGAATACAATTCTGAATTACCAGGTGCAAAGTGCACGAATAGTCCTACATTGAACTTATTACAATAATAGGCCCGAAGGCAATATCCAATACATATAGGACCTACTGGTCCGAATTCAACCAAATCAGAGTTTAGATGACATTAGCAGACGGAAAGCAGCGGCATGTCGATTGCCACAGGCAATGACTGGGGACTAAGACCTAGTGCGCTCCATTGTCTTTATTCATCCTGGTAGTAAGCATAAGGTCCTCCAGTTCTTCGTTTCCTTCATCTAAAGTTTGTGCGTATAGCAAGGGTGAGTACCCAACGTACTCAGCAAGCCGACACGGAATGATGCACATGATAGGGTCATTCAAAGGATGGCTAAGGTTCATTTGCACAAAGCCAATTTTCACAAATCATTTCACAAACCTAACATCTAGCTAGTCAAGTTTTAGTTCCAGAGTATATTAAATCGGTGACGGTTCTGTCTGCCATCCATCATGATACCAAGGATGGTTTCCCGTCTCCGGTTCGCCATGGTTTTTCTGGGGAGTCTATCCCTTCTCGCAGGTCGAGAAGTTAAGTCCACCAGCTAACAAAATCATTATGCATACCAACTCATCATTTTAAAGTTTAAGAGTCTAGCCACGGGAGAAACTTGTCACGTCGCTCATTAACCGCGAGCACGGCTATTCGAATAGATTGATTGACTCACACTACAGTGGATGTACACTTTACCCGTACTCTGCAACTACTCATTGAATGAGCTTATATCCCTCTATATGGGATGGTCATGGCAAAGCCTTTCGATAACCTTACTTTGGCAGTACCCGCTCCATGAACTTAAGTCCTCATGCACTCTAGCCATCATTTCCTAGTAGTGAGAGGAGTTCTGGCGTTCCCAGGTTGAGAGAGAAAACTCACTTAATCTTTAAGTCATCATTAGGTTCAGGTTAACATTCACATAAAGGCCTTTCGTCTCATCACAATCATGGGCACACTACCACTGGTAGGTCCCTAACTCAACACTTACACCTGAACCACTATGCAGGGATACTGCATCCGCTCGGCTATCTACTCTGCTAGGTCTATACCCATTCGAGAAGTACGGTTGTACTGGTTCGCTCTAAGTTATAAGTCTGATGGCTCGGTCCTTAATTGACCAGGGACAGTACTAGCCTTTCCCGGAAACCATCCAAATCCATCCATCCGTCCCAGTCTGAAAATATTGGTTTGTATTTTCATTTTTTCATCAAAACTATCTTCAACATGATCGAGGCAATGTGGCGCTCATGTCTCCACCTGCCGTATCTCAACTACCTTCACAAAGATAGTTGCCCAAGCACGAGGCTTATTTGTAAAATCATGAGTATGCAAGAATCTAGTATAAGCAGGGCTAAGCATTTTACCGAAGTTAGCCTCCGGTCATATCACATCGAAGGTTACAAAGAATAATTCTAATGGTAATCAATATCAAGGCAGGGTATATCAAGTATAGGTACTCATTTGTGTATAGCATGCAATTTGTAATTGAAAACAACATTATTTCGCAAAGTGGGATCAATATGTTCAAAGGGATGTGTTGACTTGCCTTGCTCGCACACTTGTTGGCCGGGGTCTTCAACGTAGTCGGTCTTGCTCCCTCGGTTGCTATCCGTACGTGCGAAAGATCAATTGAATTCGATCGGAATTCAATAAAATACCGAGAGATCGAAAAGAACCATAAAAACGACTCCAAACATTTAGCCTAGAATTCTACTCGAGTTCGAACAAGAGTTGTTAGGATAAAATCCGAGTTTAAAAACGAGTTGATGCCCTAGGGTTTTCGCAAAAACGTCGATCGTATTTAATTAAGAAAATAAATTTAGAAATGCTAATCAAGGGGGTTTTGTACTCGAGGTTTTGAAGGTTCGAGCACTAAAAGAAACACATTTTTTATGGCGGAAAAGAAATAAACAAAATCCGGATTAAAACGACGCGAAACAAAATCTCCGAAAAATCCGATTTCTATTTCCGAATTTGTACCAGAAAAATACACAAGAAAACAATATATTTTTGCCCAAATATTTTCCCAAATCTGTTCTTAGTACTTCTCCTAATTTTCCAAATTTTTTCCCTATTTTTCCTATTTTTTTCTTTTCCCTTTTTTCTTCTCTTTTTCTTTTCTTTCTTTTCTTTTTTTCTCTATTTACTATTCATTAGCCCGCAAACTGTTCGACCGGTGCTCTGCTCTCTCTCTCTCTGTTGCGGCTGGTGACCGGCGCAAGCGAGGGGAAGGGGTGGCGGCTCGGGCTTACCGGTGACGGCGACGCTCGGGGAGGCAGTGGAGCTCCGGCGCACGGCGGTGGTGGCTCGCGGCGACGGCGGCGCTCGGGAGCTAGGGTTGCGGCGAGGGAACAGCGAGAGAAATGGCGGCGAGGTGGGGAAAACGAGAGGGGGAGAGGGGTCCCTTTATAGGCGCGGCAGGGAAAAGAACGGGGAGAAGGGGGCCGGCGCACGGTGCGGCGGTGGCGCACGTGGCGCGCGGCGAGCGGGGCGGCGCGGCGAATGCGGTGACACGCGGGGCCGGGAGCGGGCGTCGGCGCGTGGCGAGGTCGCGGGCGGGGTCGGGGTACGGCGGCGACGGTGGTGGCGCGCGCGTGGTTCGGGCGCGGCGGCGCGCAGCGGCGCGGCGCGAGACCAAGACGGCGCGGCGAGCGCGTGGCGAAGCGGCACACGGAGCGGGGCGGGGCCAGGCGCGGTGCGTGGCAAGCGCGTGCGCGGGCGTACGGCGGGCGACACGCGGCGGGCGCGAGGCGGGCGCACGGCGTCGAACACCTATGACCTAATGAACAGTCGATTCGATTTTTTCGATTTTCAATTCCATTTTCCAATTTTTATTTTCTTTCACTCTAAAAATTCCAAACAAAAATATAGTATTCCCAAAATTAATTTAAAAATATATTTTCAAACTTTTCACCCACTTTTATTTATTTAAAAATATATATCACCATATTTAATTTAATCCTTTCTCTTAATTTCATAAATCACCATTTTTAATTCCAACTAATTTCTAGATTTTATATAAATCCCTTAAAATATTTTATTGCCCATTTTATTTCCTAATTAACATTTCACAATAATCAATTAATGTTTTATTTTCCAAATACGTATTTTTATGAATCCACACCCTCTTCTTATCTTATTTTAAAATTCCTAACTCTAAACTCCGAGATTTTTCTCCCCAACGGAAATCCAAATCATTTGGTTTTTCTCAAATACCGAGATGAATTGCTCACATATAAGTTTATGCAACCAAGCTGGCAAATAAGAAGCAATAAAACACGATCAAGAAGCAACAAGCAAAAATTTTTTGTTAGTTCCGATTTTTTTAAATTTCCGTTTTTAGATTCTCCGATTTTCGGGCGTTACGGGATCTCCTTGTCGAAGTCCTCTTCCGTGTCGAATTGTTGTGCCCGGTATTCCATTGAGGAGTATCTGAGAAGTGGAGGTGAAGAGCAGGGCCACCAATCAGTCTCTCTACCTTTGCGGGAAACCGCGTTGCTGCAGCAAAGCCATCAGGTAATCCCAACATAGAGTTGAAGGCTTTCGTTATGTCAAGTTTGAAAAGGAGCATCAGACACCTCATGCGGTGGTATCTCCTAGCCATGTTTCTCACAGAGAAAAAATTGTCATGGATACTTCTCCCTTGATGAAGACGCTTTGATTGACAGAGATTTAAGCATCGTATATGTGGTCTCAACCGCAACACTAGCAGTTTGGAGAGGATCTTGGCGATGTTGTGTATTAGGATGATCGGCCTATAGTTCACCACCCCATCAGCGTCTTTTTTCTTTGGGATCAGGACTATGTTTTTCGAGTTCAAGATGCTCAAGTTGGCACACCTTAAGATTATAGATGGAGTTGAAGACCATGCTAACATCTAAGAGCCCCATTTGGATGGCTAAAACATTTCAGATTCTAGTGAGAAACCGGAGAAACTATGCCAAACAAAAGTGGAGTCAGCAGTTTCAAAACAGAAATATTTCTAGTTTTACATGGGCCAAGGTGAAACTGGGTTGGGGCAGTTTCTAGTCACTTCCACTTTTCCCACTCCACCCCCATAACCCACCAAACCAGCACAATACGATGGGCATATTGTCTATTCTAGCTTTTACCTACTTTTCAGAATCAGAATCTAGCAAATTTGTCAAAAGGTTCCACAAATGATTCTGATTCTTCATAGAAACGTTTCTCAGAAGAATCAATTCGAAACGTTTCTTACAAAATCTAAAGCAATACCAAACAGGGCCTTAATGATGTCCTAGAAATTTTTGAAGAAATTTCCAGTGAAACTGTCTGGGCCCGACGCTTTGTCAACTGGTCTCGGGGTATCTTTCACAGAGCAAGAAATTCATCGAGCAATCAAAAAGCACATATATCGACTAATGCCATTGCTAACTGATGGGGTTGTCATAGTCGCACTTCGTCTTGAACAACGATATGCATGGTGTGGTGAAGGGTGAGCCGTAGATCCATCGTGATCCAGTCGAGATGGAGGCGACGAAACTGATGGAAATCTCCGGCACAAGCAGAGAAACAGTTCTCAAAGAAAAAAAAGCAGAGAAACACAGAGCCACCGTGCTTGAGTTGATGGCTGCGCGACTTTCCCCTAGGTCGGCTCACGTACGTGGCGGCCTTGGCGCCTTCCGTGATTTGGGGCAGCCCATCAAACAGGGATCCGAACAAAACGGGCTGCTTAAGAGCATCTCCAAGAAAACTCCTTAGATGACTCCCTATAGTTAATTTTAGATATTTTTTTTAAAAAAATTGTGTTCCAACAGACTCCCTGAACCTATCTCTATCCTAAGGAGCTCCTCAGATCCCCTCTCTCCCTCTCTACATCAGGCAAGCAGCCAACCTCCCCATCGCGCCTCGTCATCCCCTTTTTTTCCTCCGACGCGCCACCTTCCTCTTCCTCCATCCTACACCCGGCACCGTCCGTGCCGCCTCATCACCGTCGGCCACGACATCGTCGCCACCCGCGCCGCCTCTGCCCCTTCCTCCGGCCGCGCCACCCCCACGGCCGCGCAACCCCTCCCTCCAGCCATGCCGTCCCCACGGGTTTCTCGACCATGGACAAGATTCTTGCTTTCTCGATCCTGAGCTCATCACCGATGGAGATTGCGGTGGTGGGGAGCAGCAACAGAAGATGACAGCGACAGAGAAGGCGCCAAAGCAGCAGGAGGAGAAGCAGAGCTCGCGGCTGACGGAAAGGAAGCCGGAAGGGAGGACACGAGTTTGCGCCGGAGTTCGACGAGATCAACTACTTCAAGTCCATAGTTCGCCGGCGCGCCCTGCTCCTGCTGCGCCCCTCCCGCCGGTTGAACCCACGGCCACGCCGCGCACACGGCCCACGTCGTCGCCAACCTCACGGGCGGTGGCCGCCCCACGTTGCCCCATCGGCGCCGCCCGTCCCTCCTGTCGGCCGACCTCATGACCACACCCATGACTGTGTCGTCCCGCTCCTCTTGTGAGCGAGAGAAGAAAAAAAAGAGAGAAACATAAAGAAGAAGAAGGATAATAGGAGACTGATACGTGGGTCTTCCCTGTCATAGACAAAAAAAGAGCATAGATGAAAAGATTGTTGGAGGAAACAACGAGTTGGACTTGCTAAAACAAAGAAGAAGCTAGCTATATAAATGTTTGGAGAACGTAATTTAAAAAGTCTATTGGAGATGCTGAGTACTACGACAACCCAACATTAGCACGTCCCACCCTTCTGTGTATTACCGGCGCTAAATGGAAGTTTAGCAGAGAAGGAAAGGAAAGGGGGCAAAGGGACAACCTTTCTTCCTCTTGTCGTCTGTAGTCTATAGAGTCATGCATCTTCCTTATTCCATTAACATGGCTCTTAGCTTCTTGAAAAAGAAAAGACGCGGCACTCGCGCGTGTAGCACAAAAGATGATAACTTGTATGCAGGGATCTGGATAGAGAACGTTACAGGGTGTGTGTAGCACAAAAGTACTACCTCTCTTCTAAAATGTATAATACCATTTATCTTTTTACATGACATTTGACTAATTGTATTATTAAAAAATTATATAAATATTATTTATTTTGTTATGACTTATTTTACCATGAAAGAAACTCCTCTAAATAAAACGAAAGGTCAAACGTTTATAAAAAATCAACGGCATAATATATTTTGGGACGAAAATAGTAAATGGAGGCTATATATTTTTATGGAGAATAATGCGAGGATATCACTCATCACATATTGATAGACAGCATAAGACAGTGACGATAATATAAATATCTGAAAGGTTTTTGAAACCTCATCTGGAAGGGGAAAATTGGTGTGCTCAGTTTATGCTCCCATCATACAGGTTCTGGTAGAAGACTCTTTTAACCAAAAGTTACATCCAGGAGACATGCACACTAAAAAACGACTAGATATAAGAGGAGGAGCTCCCATATCGATGTTTATTGAGATTATTTTAGAGCCCGTACGTTAAAAAAATAAATTAAATTTTAAGTTTATTAAATCAATTAAAAAAATATTTATTTAGTTATGCTTATTATTATTGAACAAGTATGTAACTTTAAAATTTAGAAAAAACCAAATAATATAATAGAACAAGACGGTATCTGCAAATGGACAGATATGGTGGACCGGGGCCATCTAGCCTACCAACCTTTGATGCTAGGATTCCGGGTATTTCTCCGAGACACAGTAAAGCGCAGAAAGGGGAAAAAATGCCTTCTCCCAACAAAAACAACTCATTTTATTGGAAACGAGAAATGCCATCTTCAGACTTGCTGTAATCTAGCTCCCAACTCTCAGTTCCAGCTCTTCACAAGCATATCATTTCGACGCCACCGCTCTCAAGTCTTTTTCTGATATGGTCTTCAACAATTCACGCAGCTCCGGATTTACCTGTATCAGGCCTAGAAAGACAACCAGTGACACACTTGAATGATCAGCGTATTGGAGTTAGATAAACTCATTTTTCTGAAGACGACTGTGTTTCTACTTTCTACATTTTCATTGGACCCAACAAATCACTGTACAGCCAACTATAACCAATTTTATATGTTTTTAAAAGAAGCTAGCATGATTTTAACAAAGATCGGTTCACTTGGCCGCATTCTTTTCAGCTTTTTTTTTAGATTGTTGCCACGGATTATTGTTTCACGCTTTAAAAATACAATCCAATCTCAAGAAAACAACTTCTAAGGCATAGTGGCAACCACTTGTTCTAAGCTATTTATAAAGTTTTTTCTTTAAAATATTAATGTATCATGTTGATCAAGTAAAGCATAAATCAGTTTCAAATGAAAAGAGCTAAACTAAAGCATAATAATTTTCTATCCTCCATACATAGACTGCCACTGAATTCGCATGTTCTTGCTAGAACCCTGCCAGCCTATTTTCATGTCACAGGTCAAAACATTACTCCCTTGTCTCTAAATAAACCAATCTAATATTAAATATGACGTATTCTGATACTATAAAAAATCTGAACAATAGCTTTGTATAATACTATAATATGTTACATCCTATATTAGATTGTTTATTTTAGAACAAATAGAGTATTCATGATCAAGAGACATAACAAAACCTTTAGTTTCAAAGGAAGTTGGTTTACAGATAAATTTAAAAGGGAAATTAGCACAGAAGTTTTTTTATGACATATGAAAGTTATTAATCTATTTCGCGATAATTTCGCATTTTAGAGCAACCTGGAGTACGTGACTACTTACAATATGGAGCGTCTGCGCTCATATACTTCATTTTACTTCAAATTATATCATATGATTCACTATTACAATGTTTTTTTCCTGATACAAACTTGTCTGACCTTTAATAATTAATCACATTGCTATAACAGCATCATCATCACTTCTATTGATACGTAACAGACTATTATTTACCATAATTGCAAAAGTAATTGGCTTGACCATTTAATAAATTCACTTACACACAAAGCAGTTGATCAATCAATCCAGACAGAAGCTTAGACCCCTTGCCCGTCTTCTTACCCTCCTTGGTACTGCTCGATGTGGCCACGGCAGCGACGTCGTCGTCGATTATCTTCCCGGTCACCACCGGTGGCACGGGCAGGTTCTCCTCTGCAGGCCCCTCGAGCTGCCATTCCCCGTTCTGGGCGAGCACCATGCCTTTGTTCCTCTCCACCCACCATGACTCCGGCACGAGGTTGCTGTCCTTGAGGAAGCCGCTCGACTTGTTCACCAGCGCGACGCTGCGCTTCACCTGGAGCTTGAACTCGCCGTCCTTCCCGTTCCAGCCGGCCACCGTGTGTAGGATGCCCTGCAGGTTGTGGTAGTCGCCGGGGCTGGTGTCGCGCTTCACGTAGGGCGACTTCTTGGAGTCGACTTGGAGGGTTTTCCCGACGTTGGCGTAGCCGAGGAGGCCGCTCGGGTAGAGCGGGATGAGGTCGGGCATGTTCCTGACGTGCAGCGTCCGCAGGTTGGGCTGCTCCTCGAAATGCTTCTTGAAATCCGGGTTCCCGATCTGCGGGCTCCCGAACACGACGGCGGTCACCGGAATGTGCGTGCCGTCGCCGCCGACCTTGGACACGCCGTTGACGACGATGTCGAACGCGCAGAGCGTGGCGAGCGACGCGCCGAGGCTGTGGCCCGTGCAGACGATGGTGAGGCTCTCGTTCCTGTACCTCGCCACCAGCTCGCGCACGGCGGCGAGCATCTGGTCGCGGGCGCTGTACTTGGAGAAGGGGGAGCGCTCGTCTGAGGAATTGTAGATGAGGTACCACCCCTGCATGACGCGCGACCGGCCGCGCGCCGGGTGTCCCTCGGGGAGGATGTCGTCGTGGTCGACCAGGTCCGGCTTGAGCACGTCGACCCACTCCAGCGACCGGATGGTGCCGCGCCACGCGACGTAGATGACGCGCAGGCCCGCGGCGGCCGCGGCGGCGTCGTTGGACACGGCGACGTAGCCGATCCAGTTGGACTCCTTGCTCCACGCCTCGCGCGACATCGAGTACACCATGCTCCCCGGGAACGCCGTGGCGTCGGAGGTGGCGTAGAGGTAGGCGGCGACGGAGAGGTCGCCGGCGGCCGGGAACTGCGTGCGGTCGAAGAGCGTGGCCTTGGAGAAGCGGCAGGTGCCGCAGTACCTGGAGTGGGAATCGGAGTTGAAGGAGTCGTAGGTGACCTGGCAGAGGTCGCCGCAGAGCAGGATGAGGCGGCGCAGCGTGAGGTCGAGCGGGTCGAGGAGGCCGTCCCAGTGGGCGGAGCCGAGCAGCTCCGGCCACGGCGGGGAGCCGGCCCCGACGTTGCTGGACAGGAGGACTCCCTGGCTCGCGTCCATGTGTGCAGCAGCACCGTGCTGAGCCGGCGGGGTGCCGGGGGCCCGGGGCGTGTGAGGAGAAGAAGATTAGGTGGCGGCTTGGAGTGTGTGTACTGGGTTGAGTGACTCGCGGAAGCGGATATAGCGAGCGGAGACTGGACAACTGGAGGAGAGTGACTGCGTGAGTGGACTGGTGGGCGCGTGGTGGGGGCGGGAGAGGTGCAGCGTGTGATTAAACCATTTGAGTTGTGGCCGTGTAAACTGTACGCGGCGGCATGGCATTTACGTCGGTCGGTGACAGTTCGGGCCCAAGGCTATCGTCCATCTTTTTTCACCCCGCTTTATTCCATGGCAAATTGATAAATTCATGTTCCTGATGAAACTCGGACTCTTGGAAAATGTTCGTAGAGTTAGATATGAAAATCTCCTCATAGAAAACTCCATTAGAAATCTAGAGTATACAGACTGGACAGGGGCAAGGAGGAACTGGGCAGGTATAACGCGGTGATGCTGCTTCTTTGTCTGGAATCTTTTGGCGATCTTTCAAGTTCCAACTAGTACAAATTTACACGAGTTGCTCGCCTCTAAACGATATGTGCTTTACTAATTACTACTAGTATTCTTCGCAGGCGAAATCCTATCAAAACTGATTGCTAGTTCATTATCTGAACGTGCATTGTCAGCCCTCAGCCGTAGGACAGTTCCAACTTGCAAGAGACAGCGATGAGGTAACCCCACAGACAGCGATGAGGTAACCCCGGACGATCGACCAGGATCAATGTTACACACTAACGACTAGGAGTACTATTATTCAGGCTCGTCCACACTGTCACAGTTAGGCCTAATGGACAATTATATAGAGAGCAGTTGAAATCAATTAAAGAAGTGAAGTGATCAGAGACCTGAAAGAATCAGGTCATTCCGTCCTTCAATGAGTTCAATCACGAACGATTAATCGGAGTTGGTGACTGAGTCCCAGCCGGTTGACACTTGACAGAGAGAAAAATCTGAAAATATGCACGCACAGAAACCGTATAAAAATTTTCTGTGCATGTGGCCTAAATGCTGGGTTAATGTTGGGTTTCAAGCCCAACCAAAAGCCGAGGACGACTCCGATTCCGACTAGGCCTTGGCCATGCTGCTGCAGTCTGGACGGCGGTGCACATGGGCCAACGTGGCCCCGCTCGACGCTACAGTAGGGCCCGCATGAACAAATCACGGTGTCACATCGATCCAGGCGTTCGCTCCCGCCACGTGGACGCCGGAAACCCCCTCTGGTCTCGAACAGGGCGGATCAAATCGGGAGACGACGCAAAACAAAACCGCTAATCTGACAGGAAACCCAGATCGCCTTCTTCGCTGGGGGTAGGGCGACGAAACTTGCGCGATCTCCGAAGCCCAGAGTCTCCTCTCCTCCGCTCGAATCTGTGGTACGCACGCCTCCCTCCTCCTCCTCCTCAGTCCTTCCGGCCCCGATCCTCTAGCTCCTCCGCTCGCCGCGGGATCTGCTTACGACGAGGCCCCCCGCCGCCGCCGGATCGCGATTTGGCGCTTCAGACCGGGCTGCGTCGTGCGTAGCGTGTAGGATCAATTGTCGCTCCACGTTCCCCGATGTTGCCGAATTTTCAGAGTTTGTTGGGTAGATTGACCCCTAGTACCTCCACTGTGGAGGTATGCAGAGCTGCCTGTGCGAGGAGATCGGGTTTGTCGAATAGGTGTTCTGTCGAGAGCGCTAGGATCTTCGTAGTGTTGATGTTTAAGAAGTGATTTAAAGCTCGTTTCTGCTTCTGAGTTCTTCTAGGGAGCTTACATGAGCTTACATGTAATGATCATTGTGTCTGAAACATGATTTTTTTTGGGGGATGTAGGGTTGATTTTTGGACTAGAAAGGGTTCTGAACTTCTGATTAAGTATATTTGATCCAGTTGGCGATGTTCTATCACTGCCTTTTATGTTTTTACTGCTTACTAGAATAGTAGCTCATGGAGCTAGATCTTTCTAGCATTTCTGGAAAATTAGAACAACAGAATCTTTCTAGAGTTAATCTTTTGCTAATTCGAATAGTAGGATAGTGTTTGCCTATTTCTCATAGCCAGTAACTATAAATTTCACCATATAATTGATATAAGCTTTAGCTTTGTCAGCATCTGATTGATTTTAGATTGGCAAACTACAGTACCTGGCCTTTGTTGCTGGTAACTTAGGAAAGATAGAAGTGACAGTTAAAGCCACGAATTCGCTGTTTTAATTTCTAACCAAAATCACAAAACTAAAAGAGAAGATAAGTATGTGGCCAGTGAAGAAAGTGTTTAATGGTGATATTAGCATACCCCGTTTATCTAGGGAACTTGAGAAAACAGATACATGATAGATTGTCTATAGAATATTGTTTGAGTGCATTTTATTGACTTAATTACTTTGCTATAGCAGGCTTCTTCTACAATCTCAAACATGGTTGTTGCAAATGGTAATGTCGACATGGAGGAAGGAACTCTTGAGATTGGGATGGGTACGGATCTTCTGCTTGTTTCATAATAACCATATATAGACTGAGTCTTGTAAATTATTGCCTAGTATTGATATTGTTGAATTACTAACACTTCGTAAGTTTTTCTTTAAAAATGCAGAGTACAGGACAGTCTCTGGAGTTGCTGGTCCTCTAGTCATTCTTGATAAAGTCAAGGTAATCAATCATATCTTGTGATGACTATTCCATATTGTTTTACATGCAAATATAATTTTGATTCTTTTATATCACATCCACATTCCATATAATGTGTTGATCCTGTGATTGCTATTTCAGGGTCCTAAATACCAAGAAATTGTCAATATACGATTAGGAGATGGCACAACTAGGCGTGGTCAAGTGCTTGAAGTCGATGGGGAGAAAGCTGTAGTTCAGGTATATATACATATTTGATATTTGTTTTATAGTGGTAGTAAATAATTAAGATAGCATGAATTTTTTTGACATGTTACCAATTAATTCATGTGATTATATTGTTATTAAAAACATTGATTCCTCCTTCATCACTTATTAATAGAAATGTTTTTCAAAATTCTATTAGTATATTATGATAATTTGATTGGAAAGCAGATGGCGAAGACTGTGTTATGCAATCTTTTAAGCATTTTACAAATAATTAGCTGAATTGCCTGTTCAGCCAGTATGCAATGCCTAACAGTAATATTAAGTCTACAATTTTTTTTATTTCTTATGATAGTATAAGCATTACCGAGCAGTTGTCTTTGTCTTTACTTTTGTCTTCAGGTTGCCTCAAACTTTTGAGACTAATGTGAACATCAGTCAAGATGTTATTGTGCAGTTGTTACCTTGTCTCTTTCACTCATGAAACTTTTGAAAATCACTGGCAGGTTTTCGAAGGAACATCCGGTATTGACAATAAATACACTACTGTACAGTTCACTGGTGAGGTAATATCTTTTTTCCCCTGTGAATTTGTGCTAATATGTAGAGGCACTGTTTTAAATAGTGACCGGGATCTCTGGAATTCACTAAATAAAGAGATCACCTATGTCATTCCTTGGATTAGAAACTGGGTGGCCTCCCACCACTAAGCCCTTGGCTTGTTCCCACATACAGTGGTAAATTGGTAATCGTGTTCCTCAACTGTGGCCATATAAAGAAAGCTCTGCCCCTGTGTCAAACTGTCAATGAATGTTCTTCCATGTTTAATTTCAATAGCAAAAGTGATATATACTAGTTTTAATCATTGAAATTTATGAAGTGATTCACTCTGAATTTTGTTCATTCATGTACTTTTCTCGTGAACTTTTTTCAGGTTCTAAAAACGCCAGTGTCACTGGATATGCTTGGACGTGTCTTCAATGGTTCTGGAAAACCTATAGATAATGGCCCACCGATTTTACCAGAGGCTTACTTGGATATTTCTGGTAGGTGCTAGCTGCTTTTGATTATTCATAAGTTTTGATTATGGAGTATATCAAATGCTTAGATTTTGACATCGGGTTTTGCTGGTGCAGGAAGTTCTATCAATCCCAGTGAACGAACATACCCTGAAGAAATGATTCAGACTGGGATATCTACAATTGATGTTATGAATTCTATTGCTCGTGGTCAGAAGATCCCTCTGTTTTCTGCTGCTGGTCTCCCACACAATGAAATTGCCGCTCAGATTTGCCGTCAGGCTGGTCTGGTAAAGCGTTTAGAGAAGAGTGATAATATCTTGGAGGTATTTTCGTCATACCTAGCTATAGTATCATTTCCATATTGCAGTATGGGTACTGTAGCAAGCTATAGGCATGACTTCTTACTTAGTTTTTGCAGTAAGCAGCCATAGATAATTGACAATTTGTTGCTGTTTCTCTGTGATCTTTATTTTAATTATAAGAAGTGACTAAGGCCTACTTCTTTTCTTCAACTCCAAACTACAACTTCCTTAGCACGCTTTTCAAACTATTAAATGATGTGTTTTTTTGCAAAAAAATTTTATATAAAAGTTTCTTTAAAAAATAAAAAAACACAATTTTGAAGTTGTTTTTTTTATTCATGTGCTAATGGCTTACCTCATTTTGCATGCTGTTGGAAAGCTAAACCAAGTTGGAGATTCAAACAGGCGCTAATTATATATGATGCATACTTAGTTTGGCCTACATGGTGAAAATAACTGTGTTATGGATTAGTAATCATAAATATGTAACACTAGCTACAAAAAGATTATTATCAGTCATTGCAATTTAGTGCATTTTCCTATTCTGGTCTTGCTGTATGCTCAATAACATTTTGACATTCACACATCTTCCTTCATGTTATCTATCTAATACAACAATTTATTATAGAGTTCTGAGGAGGAAAATTTTGCAATTGTCTTTGCTGCTATGGGAGTAAACATGGAAACAGCACAATTTTTCAAGCGTGATTTTGAGGAAAATGGTTCAATGGAGAGAGTTACCTTATTTCTTAATCTGGTATATCTGCATACCTTTGTTCTTTCTTTTCCTTCACTACGCTGCTCTAAGGAATTTGCAAAATCTATAACTTACTCCTTGGTTTTGTATTTTTGTTCATAGGCAAATGATCCAACTATCGAGCGTATTATCACCCCAAGAATTGCTCTCACCACAGCAGAATACTTGGCATATGAGTGCGGGAAGCATGTTCTTGTCATCCTGACTGACATGAGCTCATATGCCGATGCACTTCGTGAAGTAAGGACCTTTACCTTGATGTATGTTATTTCCAAGTGTTTTTTAGAAACATGGTGGGAATTCTCTGTTATCACTTCAAGCTCAAATGGATGTTTTGAAAGTTGATATATGTAATTCTGAAAAATGCTATCTTGACTTCACCTGTTTGAAGGGGGAAAAAGGAGTGCAATGTAGGTTTATACAGAGAACCTAGGTGGCTAGATCTAAGCAAGTTATAACTGTTGTTTGTTGGGCTCTAGTATTTTATTTGTCATCGGTGATCGGTAGCTAGGTATTGTATAATTATATTAACCAGATTCAGAGTTTTTCTATTCACTATTGCAGTCTGCAGCTATACTAGTTATATGCTTTAAATAACAACTTGTTGTGAATTTAGATTCAGCAATATCGGTTTAAGCTAATTTGAATAATTAAATAATATGGTATGAATAAATGTTTTAATATTTTTTTCTACATATGCTTGTTCTTTTTTTTCAAATATAGTCCCTTTAATGCCACAGTTTTTGCTGATTTCTTTAGTGTCATATCATTCAAGTCACCTCTACTTACCTTTTCTCTGTCTTTCCTCACATCAGGTTTCTGCAGCTCGAGAGGAAGTACCTGGAAGGCGTGGTTATCCTGGTTATATGTATACTGACTTGGCAACTATATATGAGCGTGCTGGTCGCATAGAAGGAAGAAAAGGATCAATTACGCAGATACCCATTTTAACCATGCCTAATGATGGTTAGTTATTTAAATGTGCTTACATTTTATGATAAATCTTTTTGCAAACTTGCACTTTTCCCTTTTTCTTAATGTGATATATGTTAATTGAACAGAGAAACACAGTCGATCAGTTTTAGTAATAGTATAAATGTTACATGGATAACTGATATTAGATGCTGCCAGCAACTTTCTGACTCATAAGTCTGTGCTGTTGTAGATATTACACATCCAACTCCTGATCTTACTGGTTATATCACTGAGGGACAGATCTACATTGACCGGCAACTACATAATCGACAGGTATCCCACATTTTTACAGTTTCCTGCTAAACTTTGTTTGATGACTTCTAAACCGTAAATTTGGATTCCTGATTACAACAAAAGAACAAGATTAGATTTATTTAGCTATTTATAGTAAAAGCATAAATAGTCTGTCTCACAAGAGTTTTGAAGCTGCTATTTGACTAGCATATCAAAAGTTCTCTCTGATCTTATTGCTGATTTTAATTTGGCAGATCTATCCACCGATTAATGTCCTTCCATCACTCTCCCGGCTCATGAAGGTAAGGTTTTTGGCAACAAAGAAAGCTGCCGCACTCTACATCCTACTTTAGAGTAATGCAGGGACTGACATTGTCAATAAGGTTGATAATTGTTTATAACGTGACCCGGATTTCTTGCAGAGTGCTATTGGTGAAGGCATGACTCGTAGGGATCATTCTGATGTCTCGAACCAGGTCAGTTGGGCGTTCATAGCCTACGCTCTGCACAAACTACCTTAACCGAGTATATGTATGGAGTATTTACTCGGATGCGTTTGTTTCAGTTGTATGCCAATTATGCCATAGGCAAGGATGTACAGGCGATGAAGGCAGTGGTTGGAGAGGAAGCGCTGTCATCAGAAGACCTGGTAACCCTCATGCATGACCTGACATTGTTATTCTTAAATTCCTTAATTATTTTAAGTTTTAACCTCCTAATCAACTGATCTATGATAAAATGGCAGCTGTACCTCGAGTTTCTTGATAAGTTCGAGCGGAAGTTTGTGACACAAGGGGCATATGACACACGCAACATCTTCCAGTCGCTTGACCTCGCCTGGTCACTACTGCGCATCTTTCCCCGAGAGCTGCTTCACCGTATACCAGCGAAAACCCTTGATCAGTATTATAGCCGTGATGCCTCCCACTGATCTGCAAAGAGTCATGTGTAATAAAAAACCACCCCTGGCCTATCCCTTTCCTTTCATTTTTGCTACCGATGCATTCATTTTTTTTGCTCAAAAACACGATTTATCTAGTGATGTTGGGCTTCATCATTGTTGTCCCAATCACACCATGTATCATATTGATCTTCTTTTTTAAAAGAAAATGCATCATTTTATTGCCGTGGAAAAATGAATAAGTGAGGACGAGTGAGCTAGTGATTTGGTTACTGTAAGTACACAATGAAATAAAATAAGCCATTTGCCTCATGGTTTTCGTTTGTCAATTGAGTTTCAGACCCTCTTGGTTTGGTGTTTTTGTGCTCAGATATGTTTGTGGTTTGGCCCGTTAAGATCCATCCTGGGAACTTTGCTTCCCATATGAACTTTTCTTTTCTTTTCTTTTCTTTCTTTCTTTTTGAAAGAGCTTCATTTTGACCCAGCTAAAAAAGAAATAGCTTCATCTATGAACTGCACCGTTCTATTTGCTCCAAATGATTCCAATCCAAACAGGGACTAGGATTTGCCGCTCATCTGCTAATGACTTATGCTGCACCGTGAGTTACATGCCAATCTATCTATTCTTCTAAATTACTGATTGGGTCACTTGGCACCCCTAACATGTTTGGTAAATCTCATGTCATTTGAGGAAAAAAATGAGAGAAGAAAAAACTTTGACAGCACATCTGGAAGCTTCAAGTCCTAAATACTACAGTGTTCTTTCCTTGCGCTGCTTCCATTTCAATGCATCAATAACAACATATCTCGTCAAGTTCTCAACTGAAGTAGACATAAGAGCAATGAGACACAGAAATACTAGCAGCCCGAAAACCATTTGAATTCAGCATGAAAGGGAAAAAGGGAAAAAATCAGCTCGTGCAATGGATCTCCGATCAAAGGACAATCAAGGTAGAAAGAATAATTAAAAAATAAATTTAAATAACTCTATCAATACAACATCTGAAGTCTTCCGATCCGGTTTGATCCAAAGAATTTAAACAAAACAATATTATAACAAACCAATGAAAACAAAAGGTTCAGGACACATCGTGAAAAAAAGTGGAATTCATCTCATAAGATCATAGAATAGGATGAAAGTCGAAAGGAATTGAACCAAGATAAATGAGATTGAATATATTGGTGGTGGCAACTAAGTCCAATCAATGATGATGCATTGCAGCATGCATCAGATGGCTCTATTGTGGACTCCATAGTGTTACCGAGCCCTTGCTGACGAGTAGATCCGGGATGAAGAACACCAGCTAAGGATGCTCCGGACGTTGTGGGCCTCACCAAGCCCTACAAGATCTATTTTAATGTGTCAAGAAGTCCTACAAGATCTACATATTCAAGGTGCTGAAATGAGCACTGATGGATTCGTTGTCTCATCTAAAGCCATGTCTATCATGAACTCCTTCATACATCTTCGAAAATCTCGTCCGAAACAACAATGAAATCTACTTTTGGAAATAGGAGTGCACCCAAGTGGGCGGGGATGCCCCAAGCACTCGCCTATCCCGAGGACACGGGGTGACCCGAGCACAGCGATTATCCGAAGATGAGTTTTTAATCCCTCGGGAACCCGAGCTCTAGTTAGGGCCTCGAGGACGCCCTGGGCTCTCCTTGGAGGGGTCCGCCCCATTAAGGAGAGTTGCACAGGTCCTGCGATTACTTTTAGACCATCACCGCATTGATTGTAGGGCGGGTACGAACCTAGTGTACAACTCATCCACAATATAGGAGACGTGACGGTGCATGCAACCCCTTGCATGCTCATGTTGAAAGCCCGTAGATATCGCTTAGAAGAGGGGATGAATAGGTGTTCGAAAATTACTTAAAAATTGTAGCAGTTAAAAGAAACAAGCATCGAAACTTCCGAGCTGGAACTCCGAAACTTTCGGTCAGCTCAGGCTGATCGAAACTTCCAGTGTTCTGGGACTTTGAGGTTCTGATCTCGAGCCTAAGTGATTTTCAAGACTAGTCTAATTGCAGATGATAGGGAGAAATAACTTGGATACAAAAGTACTCAACAGAAAATAAAGGGCATGCATAATTGAGACAATGATTTTTTTTCGAAGTTCGGATTCAAAGAATCCTACTCTCTGTTGAGAAGCTTCGAAGAGCTGGGTCTCAATTAACCCCTTACCTCACCGAGCAAAGCCCTAGGAAGAAGTCTCTGATTTCAACCCAACATTTCTAGGTTCTTCGCTAAAGATCAAGTGATCACCTAGATCCCAAACTTAACTCTCTAGCAAGAACCACAAACGAGGATTGCTCTACCAAGACAACCTCCTAAAGCTCAACTCGGATTTTGACTATTCATACCTCATTTCCTTGCGAAGGTGAGCAAAACCTTCACAAACCTTCCCGGATCAATCCACAAATCATCGAATACTCGCGAGAGACACCTAACCGTCTAGGAGATCACTCTCCAAGAGTAATAAGCATCAAACCACAGCCCTGCAAGAATCACCAAGTGATCAAGTCATGCTAGCTCTCTCACTCTCACAAAACCCCTCAAATCACTCAATCTTCTTATAAATTTGCTTCCTAGGCTCAAGAATTGAATTGGAGTGGTCTAGAATAACATGAGGAGGCTAAGGGATAGAAAAATGAAAGTTGGATTGTCAAAAGTGAGCTGGAGAGGGTATGAGATATTTATAGGTTAATGATGAGGTCACCTAGCCGTTACTCACATTTGAACTGCAGAGGTGTCCGAAAGTTCCAGTCTAAGACCCTCGGAACTTCCGACCAACACTTAGGAATTGAGTTGGCAAAGGTGTTTGAAAGTTCCGGTCAAGAACCCCGGAACTCCCGGTCATGACTCTCTGTACTGGAAAGGGGAAATTTCTAAAAAAAGGCTAGAAAAAAATCTCACTCCTTAAGAATATGACTTTAAGCACTTAGATCATCTCAGGCTATGTGGGGGGTGTCACCCCGGGGTAGCACTTGGGTCAGAGTTGAAGTCAAGCTAAAGTCGGACTGCGAGTCCTCGGGACATGGTCGGGAGCCCGACCTCCCTTCGAGGTCGGTCGTCCCGACCTCCTCCCGGGTCTGACCTCGGCACTCCTTTCTCGACCTCAACTCCTCGACCCGACCTCCGGCCTTCTCGGGACAAGACTTGGTTTGCAAGGAGGCGATGAAGGGACAACCTGGCAAGGAATGACGTCACCTGACAACACAGTATAGATGGTACCTATAGAGGAGGGATTCCAAGACAAGATAAGGCACAAGACACCCTCGGCGCGCAAGACCCAAAGAGGATTGCATGTACCTTTTCAGATATTGCTTGTACTTACTTTTTAGATCTTAGTCTTAGCTTTCTTGGCCCCTAAGTCCCTTGTAACTGTCTTCTTTGGACTATAAAATGAAGGGTAGGACGGGCCGAGAGGAGGGAGAGGACACACAGATAGGCAAACATTGCCCAGTTCGTAGCTTGTTCTTGGCCAGCTTGCTCTGAGCCCCAAGAACCCACACTTGTAATCTTTGTTCATCATTCACCCCAACAAAGAACACTGGACATAGGCCTATTATCCTTCGGGAGGACTGAACCAGTATAAATCTCGTGTCTCTTGTTTTCTTGCCTCGTCTTAGTGACTCGAGTCGACCATCAGATCCAGAGAGGAAGCGTCTTCCTGACCACATTCACTTACCTCCTTAGGCACCCCCCTTGGAGGACTATCGACCCACTCGTCGACATGCTATCATTTGAAACTCCTCTTAATAATACAGTTTTCCTAAATCTCTAGATTGAAGGAAAAAGAAGTTTTAAATACGGCGTCGAATCTTCTCGTCACTTTGCAATTGTTGTTGGAGGGTTTCCTTTGAGAATATTTCGCAAACTTAAGCACTTGGGAACTAATCACCTGCACTTATCTCACTTGGACGCATTAGTCCCTTAACCACTTTGTCATTAACCACCAAAACTCACTTAGGGGGCTAGATGCACTTTCACACGTCGCCCCGAAGGAAACGAGACATGCGACGTGGCGCGTCCTCAGCAACCTTCCCACGGGCCCACCTCTGTTGGCTTTGGTGGCTAACGGATGGGCCCAGGAACAATTGGAACAAAGCCTTTTAACTCTCCACTTCACTTGTCCATCGGTAGGTGTGGTTGTCACATCTAGCCGGCTGACTTGTAGGGACAACGACAAGACTAGGCATATTAAGTTTAGAGGAGTGGGCCCTACTCTGCATGCATGTAACAGCATTGTAAACTCTCCTTCACGTATAAAAGGAGGATCATGTCACCGGTAAAGGGGTTTGCACACTCACCTAAGCTAGGTTAGCCAAACATCGGGTGAGCAAGGATCTTCTCCTCCTCACTTAGATTTTTTTGCATCTTCTTGGTAATTCACCTCATCATCCATAGCTCACCACACAGGAGTAAGGTATCGTGCATTCATAATGCTCGAACCTGTATACTTGCTTGTGTTCTCTCCCTTTGCACCCTCAGGACCCAAGCTCAAAACTTGCAGCCCGGCCGAACTCACACAGGGGGAATGCCTAGCTTCACCGCTAGAGGAGTCCCGTACTCCGCCAGACGAGACTCACTCATCTTGGCTCCTGCAATGACAACAACCCTCCTTCTCACTGGGTTCAAGCCATCACTATCCTCCCGCTAACTAGATTGATTTGCCCCAAGACGAGTTCTTCTACTATGATCGTGGTCTCTTGAGGATGGCAACGGAGAGGCAAGGGCGACTGGGACAATGTGTTGTGTGGAGTGAAGAATCCAAGAAAGATAAAGTAGCTCAGTTGCTCGGACAAAAAAGGCCACGTCCGTTCACTCACTCTCGCCAACTTTTCACTTATGCCTTTCAAAGATTTCTTATTCTACAATTCTCTAAATAAAAATATCAAAAAAGTATCTTTATATTTCATGTAGTTATGTTTAAAACTCTCTTATTTACCGTTAGAATTTTAGAAATTTTATATTTGAATAGTGCTCCAACTGAGGATGACGTGGTCTGTTTGGAATTTGGAAGTGACTTGTCGGTCTCAGATACAAGTTAATACTTTTGTTACTGGTTTTATGTATGAGGTATACTATAAGCGCGTGGTATATTCAAGTCCAAAGACCATATATTTAAGGTGCATAAGATAAACAAATTAAAACTAATTAAGGAGTAAATGCACCACTTGTGCATAAATTTCGTCGAGAATGAACTAAATATTAAAAAACAATATTTTGCTTCCCAGAAGCTTAAAATATTATATACGGGCATAATTAACGGTGCGTGTTAACTGGCACGTGGATTTTCTAGTGAAATATATGGCGCCAACTAACAAGTTCAAGTCGTCTACAACTTTAAGAGACTGCTAAAAATTTCTTCCTTAAAATAAGATATTGGAGGCTATGCTAAAAATTTTCCCCCAAAAAACATGTTAGCCCACAACAGAACATTAAAAACTACTCTCAAATAATTCAAAACATGCCACGTCATTAAAATTAGTCCTACTTGGGTGCCCACCTCCTAATGATCTCTCCCCTCGCGACACCCCTTCACCGTGTGCCCGGGCTGGGACTTCATCCCCGCACGCTGGCTATCTTGCGCAGCCGGCCTCGCTCCCCCTGCGAGATCTCTTGTGTCACCCCAGCGTGGCATGGGGCAGCGACTGGCGGGTGGTGAGCGGTGCATGGCGGTGGCCAGCGAACGGTACGGGGGCGCGGGGCGACGTGACGACGTCGAGGGGCGGCAGGTGCGGGGGCACAGGCTGCGCGGTACGAGGCGCGGGGCGGTGTCCGACGGGCGGTGCGGAGGTGCTCTAGGCAAAAAAAAACAAAGCATGGGAAGGCAGCGCGGGAGAAGGTCATGAGAGGATTGAGAAAAGTTTAGCGGGAAGACACAACGGGAAGAAGGTCGGAAGATGATTGGAGAAGGTTTGGCATCGCCAATATATGTATGGTGGGAAAGGTTTTTGACGTTATTAATCTTTTGGGGAGTTTTGGAGAAATATTGGAGGCTTTTTTTTTCTAAACAATGTTTTGGTTGCAGTATTAGCAGTTTTTTGGAGTTAAGGTGGGTAAAAATAGGGGTAATTCCTATTCAAGTCAAATTTGAGTCATCGTTCTTCTTACTTAGTGAGATATTTAGTAATATTTTATTTCATCCTTTTTATGGTATTTTGGTACTATATTATATCATAGTCTATGATGAATCGACGATTCTTTTCTTAAAAACAGCTTTTGCCGAACAGAGCAGTTGTTTTCGAAAAAAAAACTCCTTTCCTTCTAAACCCATCTCGATATTTCCTCCGCAAGCTCGCCCCCTTCCCCCGCCGCAAGAATAATCGGGAGGAGAAACCCAAACCCCCTCCTCCCCCTCCTCTGCTGCGGCGGCGGCGCGAATACACGGTTGGGGAAATCCATCGAGCACATGGCGGCCGCCTCCATCGTGCGATCGAAGCGCAGGCTGGTCCTGCCCTACCTCCACCGCCTCCTCCACTCCGGCCCCCCATCCCCTTCCCCCAACCGCTTCCTCCGCCACGCCTCGCCGGTGCCCAGGGACCCCGATCACTCCCCTTTCCTCCGCCTCCCCGCCGCGCGCGTCTCCACCCTCCCCACCGGCCTCCGCGTCGTCACGCAGGCCTACCCGGCTGCCACGCGGATGGCCTCCGTCGGCGTCTGGGTCGACGCCGGCAGCCGGTTCGAGCTGCCCGGCACCAACGGCACGGCGCACTTCCTCGAACACATGGCCTTCAAGGGCACCGCGCGCCGGCCCACCGCCAACGCGCTTGAGGTGGAGATCGAGAACATGGGCGCGCGCCTCAACGCTTACACCTCCCGCGAACAGACCACCTACTTCGCCGATGTGCAGGGGCGGGACGTGCCCATCGCGCTCGACGTCCTAAGCGATATTCTCCAGTACCCGTGCTTCCCCGCGAATGCCCTCCAGCGCGAGCGCGGCGTCATCCTCCGCGAGATGGAGGAGGTGAGCTGTCGCATCCTTTTGCTGCTTTGCCCCCTTCCTTGGGCCGTAATCGTGCAATTCCTTAATTTAATAGTAGATGAACTTGATATCCTTGTGGCGTTAGTAATCTGGTCTTTGGTTCTCGGTGTAAAGGGAAAAACTATAGGAGTGTAGAACACCTTTATTTGTAGGTGGCAAATGTTTTTCTTCTGCACATTTGGTATTGTTATGTGCTATCGCAGCAATGGTGCATCCTTTTGTGCATTTGGTTTGGATAGTATCTACTGTAACTCCCAGATTGCACGTTATGGTTATGGATGATTGTACATTTCATTATTTCAGCATTGTTTTACAGTGTACATGTAGAGGCTGCTGTCTTTAGGCACAATTGATTTTTTTCCTTAAAAGAAAATATGTTTCCTGCTCTGATAGTGTGATGGTTGGTATTGTTTGTATATTAGCCTTGTGGTGGTGGCCAAGATGATAAGTATGCTTGAATACTGATTGTCTGAATGCAGTGGTTGCTAGTGTTAAATAATTTCCTGAATGACTACTATGGTTTAGTGCAATTAGCTTATCAGATCTAATGTACTCTCTCTCTCTATATATATATATAGAGAGAGAGAGATGAGCTACTGTGTGGCATGACGCACAGTCCAATCCTGTGTGGCATGACCGAATCTCTGATTTGAAAACTCAAATTGAAAATCCGAACCGTTCAAATTGTTCTACATATTAATATCTCCTTGTAGATCAAATTTTTGATTTTTTTCGAAATTTTTTACTATTTTATTTGATAGGTCAAAGATGCATTTTGTGGATGCTTGATGCGTGCTTACATGTGTTTATGGTTAGACAGGTGCAAGGAATGATGGACGAGGTGATATTTGATCACTTGCATGCGGCAGCATTCCAAGGTCATCCGCTGGGTGACACAATACTAGGTCCTGTAGAGAATATTAAATCGATCTCTAAGAAAGATTTGGAGCAATACATTACAACTCACTATACCTGTCCTCGAATGGTACTTGTTGGCCAGTTCTGAAATTTACAGCCATTGATTTGTTATCACCAAGCATCTCTAGTGCTGAATGTTTTATTTCGCCTGGTTGGTTTAGGTTGTGTCTGCTGCTGGAGCTGTCAATCACGATGAGGTTGTTGATCAAGTGAGAGAATTTTTTACAGGATTCTCTAATGACCCGACTACTGTAGATCAACTTGTTGAAGCAAATCCAGCTATTTTTACTGGATCCGAGGTCCATTTTCAGCTATCAAGATGTTTTTAGTCATCTTTAGCCTTTTCGGATTGATTTTATCTTTTGGACTTATTCCCTACTTTTCTATATCATCCTTAGGTCCGTGTGGAGAAACCGGAGATGCCTCTAACGCACTTTGCAATTGCTTTCAAGGGTTCATCATGGGCTAACCCTAGCTCAATTCCTCTTATGGTGATCCAAAGCATATTGGGAACTTGGAATAGGAGCGTTGGGGTTGGGAACTGCTCAGGGTGAGAAGATTTGCATTGATTGATTATGCTTAGTTGACCAACAATTTTCTTGCCTTGGTGTGTTGTTGCTAATATGCTGCATAAGGCTCATATGATCTATTGGAACTGCAAGGTCTGCTTTAGCTCGTGGTATCAGCAACGGTAATTTAGCTGAGAGCATGATTGCATTCAACACTAACTACCGAGATACAGGATTGTTTGGCATCTGCGCTATTGCTCAGGTAAATTTTTTTATCAATCTTTTTGATTTGTTCAGCTAGCTGGAGCATTAAATTATTTTTAGTGAAGTATGCTACATTTCCTTACTTCTTGATGCCAATCAATAATAATACTAGCTATGTTCACTATTAATTTCACATACATTATAAACAAACTGTGGTATGCACTGGATAAAAAATTCTCTTCTATAATGTCTTCTTACACTTTGTGAAATATGATTGCAGCCGGATTCCCTATATGACCTATCACAGTTAATAATGCAAGAATTTAGAAGACTTGCATTTGAAGTGTCGGAAACAGAGGTTGCTCGTGCTCGTAATCAGGTTGCTTATCCATCTCAAGTTGCTAATTCAGAGTTTTTACTCATTGAGTCATTTATACTGTGAATTTGTGGTTTTACACAACATTTTTTCTAGAAGGCAAATCAGACAGTGGATCCTACATTATTAGTAGGCAAAATTTTGCCTTGTTAATATTACCGGGGATCATTTGGCTATAACTGTGTTGATTAAACTGGGCGTGTTCCAATTTGTTTAATAGGACCATGCTTTCTTTTCAGCATTACTGGCATTTTTGTCTATGATTATAGTTGGTTTTTCTCTTTCCTTTTTGTTCTTTCAATAACTCATCTTCATTTTCACTAGACAACGCGATGATCAGTTGTTGTAGCTTCAGCAATAGTCTAACATGTTCATCGACACTAAACTTGTTTCACTTTCCCTTATATGATACTGACAGTTTGTGGTCAATTATATATTTATATGTATGATATGTCTTTGTGCAATATGAGTTAAGTATGAACTCTGCATAGTTTCATGTCTGATGCATGCTTGTTATAATATATGCCAATTAACTTGCATCTACAAATATTTTATGTTACAGTAATTGTGAAGTGGTGAATTATATCCTTATTTTTAGCACCAGCCGAAAGGCCAGTTCTGGTGCCTTGTAGTTTTTTCTGTTTTATCTTTCTTGGCCTGTCTGTAAGCTATGTATTGTATCTGTTAAGGAGAACTGCATTCAGTGAAGCGGATGGTTAACAGCTAACATTTATTTAATTTCAGTTGAAATCTGCTCTTTTACTTCACATTGACGGATCCACTGCTGTTTCTGAAAATAACGGCCGTCAGGTATGTTAAATGAAATATTTTCTTAAGCGCCAATGTTGCAGTTGCTACTATTTTTCCTAACTACACATATTTCCTCAACCATCTGGATCAGATGCTAACGTATGGGCGAATTATGCCATTCTTAGAGCTTTTTGCTCGCATTGATGCTGTTGACTGTGCTACAATAATGGAAACAGCCAAGGATTTTATAATTGACAAGGTAAAACTCAGTATCTTCCTAGTAATAATCTGGAATGCATCTTTGCTATTGCTGTCTAAACAAGCTATATGGAAGCTTCATTCACTCACATGACTTGTTTGACAATATTCAGGATATCGCCCTTGCTGCAGTGGGACCGCTCACGAATTTGCCGGAGCTTAGTTGGTTTCGCTCACATACATACTCGGATGATGAATTTACTTCAAGAATATTCTTGCAGGATGCACAGAATAATTGAAGCTCCGGCCCTGGTACTGTTGTTGTAGTAACTCTAGCTCACCCAAGAAATATTCGACCGTAGGTAGCATCTAGCATTTTAGTTATTTTGTTAGATGTTCTCTATTTATTTGATGCTATTTTGCAAATAACTTTCTTTGTTGTTCGTTCGTATTGTAAGCACCACATACATTTGTGCAAAATTCTTAATACAAAAAAAAGAGAAAAACTTGACGCCATAACCAAAAAGGCTAGACAAAAGAGCTACAGCTGAACACACCACATTTAACACCTGCAGTGTTAATTAAAGAGATGTCTTGTACTCGCTCTGTTTCAAATAAACCAACTTTTTTACAAGCACGTCTAAATTTGTATATAAAAGTTATATGTGGACGAGAGAAGGGGGAGAGACACAAAAGAGGGGTTTAAATAAGTTTACGTTGTTTCTTGTTTTCATTCTTTGTGTAGTGTATGTTGAATTTTTAGTTATTTCTATGTCTAAATTTATGGGGATGGTCTGTCTTAGGTCTTGTTCATTGTCGCAAGTGAAGTTTGTATGTTTGTATGTGATGATTAGCCGCGCGTAAAACGAGAAACGTGATTAGTATTAATTTATAAAAAATAATAAATAAATTTGTTAGATTTTTAAGTAATTTTTATAAAAAAATTTCGTACGAAACGTAAGTTTGAAAATCGTGTTAACAAAATTAAAACTGTTTGAAAAGCGTGTTAATAAAAAACGAGGATAATAGTGATTTGAAAATCACTTTCGATCGGGCCTGTGCATGTCCTGAAGCTGCTGCTCACTGCAGGAAGCCAGGAAGGCCTCCAGCTTAAGGCCCCGTTCGTAACCGATTTTCAAGTTACTGTTTTCCTCGTTTTGATAAGACGCTTTTAACTATTAAATGTTATATTTTGTGCGAAAATTTTTTATATAAAAATTGCTTAGAAAAATATAACAAATTTATTTATTAATTTTTTATAAATTAATATTTAATTAATCATATGTTAATTATGTTTCTCGTTTTGCGTGCGACTAATCATTCCACCCCCACCCCAGCATCCACTTGCGAACGCGCCAGACCAGCGAGCCAACGTGGTGACAAAAAAAAAACTGCGCCCCTTTTCCCCAGTAAATACATGGGGCAGAGCCACGCAGCATCGCCAGGCCATTTTCTGCTCGCTCGTCAGACATCTCGACCGATCACCCATCTCCCGGCCATTTCTGCTCACCCTCTCAGACTGACTCAGATATGCAAAACAACACCGATCACCCAGTACGAAACGCTGAAGAATTAGGTTTGCTTCGTTGCTGCAATTAATGGCAGATAAGACACGAATGCTGCCGGCTTTTAGCAGAAATGTCGGTACGCGTCTCCGGTGAAGGAAGTGAAACTGTGAAAGCGTGAAATCCTTCGGCTCCCGTTCTCCTTGGCAGTAAACCAAGCACGGGTGCACAAATGGCCTCACGCCGCACGCGTTCCCGCGCCCTCCTCTCCCTCTCCCTCTCCCTCAGCCACGCGCGCGCCCATTAATCGCTCACGCACTTGCACGTTGCACCATCAACTCCTCTGCTCCCAGCTGCTGCATACACGAACAAATTCCCGTTTGCTTCTGGGTTGAACACAACAACGGCGCTGCGTTCTGCTGCATACATGAACTAATTTGCTTCTGCCTTCCGTTCCGTTTGCTTCTGGCTTGAACACGCACAACAATGGCGTTGCGCGTGCTCTTCTTGATGCTGTCGGCGCTCCCCGCGAGCTGCCTCGCCGTCGCTAGTCCGATGAGTCCCGACGCCGTGCCATTGCTCGCCTTCAAGTCGGCGTGCGCTGACCCTGCCGCCGCGCTCGTGTCCTGGACGGAGGCCTCCGACCCCTGCTCCGACAGGTGGCGTGGCATCACTTGCCGGAAGCCGTCGTCGTCACCTCCTCGCGTCCGTCGCGTTGTTCTCGAAGGCCTCCGCCTTGGCGGGGATGCTGGAGCCATCGCCGCGCTCGCTGGTCTGCCTATGCTCTCGTTCCTTAGCTTCAAGAACAACTCATTTACGGGCTCTCTCAGTGACGTCGACTTCTCCCCCTTGGCGCCGCACCTCAAGCTCCTCTATCTCTCCGGCAATGGCTTCTCCGGGCGGTTTCCGGAGTCCGTGCTACGGCTCCGTCATCTGCGCCGTCTCGACCTCTCTGGCAATCGGCTTACCGGCACGATTCCGCCGGAGATAGGCCACCTCCTCCCTTCTCTCCTGACGCTGCATCTCGCGCGCAACTCGCTCGTCGGGCCCTTGCCGGCCTCGCTGGGAGCAATGACCAGGCTTGCCAAGCTCAACGTGTCCCGCAACCACCTCCAGGGGCGGATCCCCAAGCGCCTCGCCGCCGTATTCCCCGCGTCTTCGTTCGCCGGCAACCCCGAACTTTGCGGTGCCCCGCTGCGCCGCCGGTGCAATGGGCAGCACCACATGGTGTACGGCGGCGGCGGTGGCGGCGCTGACACGTCACACAAACCGAAGAGAGGGAGGAGGAGCAATGACCGATGGATGGTGGCGATGATCATGGCAGCGGTGGGCGCAGCAGTGGCATCGCTGGTCGTCGCGGCACTGTGCGGCGTACTGTGGCTGAAGAACAAGAAGCCGGCGAGACCGCGCGCCAGCTCACGCACCAGCTCGATGGCGCGGGAGGAGACGGTGCGCTTCGACGGCTGCTGCGTGGAGTTCGACGTGTGCACGCTCATGCGGGGCGCCGCGGAGATGCTGGGCAAGGGCGCGACGGCGACGACGTACCGCGTGGCCATGGGAGGCGACGACGTCATCGTGGACGACGCCGGCGTCGTCGAGGAGGGCAAGGCCGGCGAGGTGGTGGTGGTGAAGAGGATGCGGCGGAGGGAAGGCGCGACCCGGGAGGACGAGCGGCGGAAGCGGGATCTCGCGAGGGAGATGGGCACGTGGCGGCACGCCAACGTCGTCAGCCTTCGCGCCTTCTACGCGTCGGCCGACGAGCTACTCCTCGTCTTCGACTACGTCCCCAATGGCAGCCTCCACAGCCTCCTCCATGGTCAGTATAACCTCTCCCTCCTCTCGTCCATGGCTTTTCTCATTAATGTCCACACGACGATGACACGAATGGATTCTCTTCAGAGAACCGGGGACCGGCACGCGTACCACTGGAGTGGCAGACGAGGCTGAAGCTGGCGCAGGACGCGGCGCAGGGGCTCGCCTACCTCCACGGCGTGTCCGGCGGCAAGCTCGCCCACCGGCACCTCACCTCCTCCAACATGCTCGTCGACGCCGGCGGCAACGCGCGGGTCTCCGACTTCGCCCTGCTCCAGCTGCTCGTGCCGGCGGCGGCGGCGGACGAGGCCGCGCAGAAGCAGGACGTGCACGCGTTCGGGGTCATCCTCCTGGAGATCCTGACGGGCCGGTCGCCAGAGGACGGGAACGTGGACCTGGCGCGGTGGGCGCGCACGGTGGTGCGCGAGGAGTGGACCTCGGAGGTGTTCGACGTGGAGCTGCTGCCGAGCAGGGGCGCGGAGGAGGAGATGGTGGCGCTCCTCCATGTGGCGCTGCTGTGCGTCGCCGACGACCCGACGGAGCGGCCGAGGATGGCGGTGGTGGCCAAGATGATCGATGACATCAGGGATAGGGGGAGCAAGAGGAGCAGGTACTCGGCGTCGCCGTCGCAGGTTGGACACTCCTACGAGTCATCCCCTTCCGTCTCGGAGGACACCACTAGGTCCACCAATGCCTCAAGCTCTTGAAGCTGTATGTGGTGACATAGTTCCCGGCTAGCTTCCCTTTCGAAAAATCCAATGAGTGCTGTAAGAAGAGCTTGGGGCTTGACTGACATTGTAATCGACAAAATATTTGTGTTGGACAGAAGTATTCTTTTCGTCTCTTTCTAGATTCATTGTAGTATAAGGTCTTATTTTACTATATGTTGGTTTATTTTAGAACAGAAATATGATGCTGTTTATGTCATCACGTTTTTTTTTGGCTTGTAAGGTTACTTGCGAGCAATGAAAATTATCAATTCCTTTTGCACTCCGAAGCAGGGGCTCGTTCAGATCACATGAGTTTTCGAGAAATACTGTTCATAAGATTTTTTTCCCTCCTTTTCCTACAGTTCGGATCGAAAAAATCCAATCAAAGGAAAATCGTGGGAAAATTTTCTTCGCGGTCAATTCCACAAGAAAAACACATGAAAGAATTCATTCACTCCTACCTCTTTTTTCATTTCCTTCGTGTCGAAACGAGACAATCAATCACTAACCAAAACCATTAGTATCAAGTACGGTGTGGTCATAGACGTGATGGAGGCCATATGTGGAGATTGACGGTGAGGGGGATCAAGGCCTGCGTCGCCATGGAATGGATGCCGTGTTCATGCGCGGATGTCATCGGCGACAGCAGTTGGCTCGGCGTCGGAGTTGAAGATGAGAGGAAGAGCACGGAGGGGTCATGGAGGATGTCGAGCGGCGCGGTCGGTGGTGTGTAGGAGTCGGGCAACACGATCGTCGGGGTGGAGGCTGCCCCATACGCGTAGGTCAATGATGACAGAGATTGTGGTTGGCTGCTCGGCTCACGACGCAATCGGAAAAAGAAGAGTCGAGGAAAAACAGAATTGGAGGATAGAACGAACGGATTGTCTTAGACACTCTTAGTAAATGGGTTACTGTTCCTTTTCTATATGTAATCCGAATGCTCTCAGTTTCTTCATTCTTTTATTTTTCAATCCTTCATTTTACACTTCAATTCCTATATTTTTTTATCTTTCTCCTGTAATCTGAACTTTATTTTCTGTCGAATGAAGAGTTCCTAGACAGTCAAGTTGACATTAGAATTCAAACATATAGCCTTGTTCAACGGCCCATTTGACCTATCCCAGTGGTTCGGAAAATAGAACCACCGCTCGTACAGTACCCTTCCGGCCCTACCCTTTCAGCTCCGGTGAAAAAAAGCGCTCTGGCCAATGCCTCCAGTTTTAACACGAAAAAAAACACTTCATTAGTTTTCTCAGTGATTTTTAATTGGAATAAGTCTATTTTACATCTCTCAACTCTTCACTCTGTCTAAAATACATCCTTCAACTTTAAAACCGACCATTTAACATTTTAAACTTTCAATATCGTTTAATTTACTTCCTCGAGTAGTTTTTATGGCCGGTTGGACTAGGATGTCATATTAGATATCAAGCGTACAAAGATGCCATGTCAAAAGAAGAGAGAGGGGGCCTTCTTCCTCCCCTTTACTAGTCTGCCCACATGACGAGGCGGCCGATCTGTCCTCGGCCTCATTTTCCGTCGCGCCACCCCTTTCCTCCTTCCTCTCTACGCTGACGCGGTCAGCATCACGACCATGCATCCATGGGAGGAAGCGGAACTTGGAGCAGCGTGATTAGGCTGTGGCTGGCGGAAGCAGAGCTGGTGAGCACCAGGGTTCGGTTTTTGCGGTTTTCGTCCTTACCACGGGGTACCGATACATGAGTGGCGTAAAAGGATTTGATGAATTTCGTGAAAATTCAAAAATTTGGAGACTTTCATTAAAAAATTACATGAAGTAATTACATCAAGTAGATCTCAATTTTACAATAATTATGATAATTTTTGTACATAAAAATACACTAGTTTTTTTGCCCTTAAAAATCGTTTTATGTTTCGGAAAAAAGACAAAGGAAAAGGGCACTGTTTGTCGTTACTGTTCATCTAGACCCGTTGAGGCCCATCACCTTTCCAATCCCCAAAATATCTCCTTCTTTCACCCTTTCACGCCGCAGCTAGTGCTTTTCTCTTCTTGCGTCGCATTTCCAATGAGGTTCTTTGCAAGCCCGTCGGATTCGGGCGAACCGTCGCCGACGAGGCCGAAGCCGTTCGGTTAGCGACGGGTTCCACGGCGGCACGCGTGATAATCGCGACAACGGTATGGGTTACCTTATCGTTCGTTGTGCACGGTTTTCGCGAGCTTGCTCGATTTTCGTCTGGATCCGACTGGTTTTCACGCGGTAGTCGGCGGCAAGGTAGAAGCTTGTACCCTGTTATTTTTATTAGGATTAGCGGTTTTACTCCCTCTATCCTCCCATAATACAAGGCATGGTAAATCTTAGCGAAATTTTTAAAACTTTGACATATAATTTCTTATATACAATAAAATTTGTAGCAACAATATTAATGTAACATATAAATGATACATTTGTTAGTAATCACTAAACTTATTTTAAATCATACCATTGTACTCAATAGAAAAGACCATTATAAAATGATTGAAATATGCGGGTGCTTACCATGTTTATTTTCAATCTTGTCATGGGACCTATTTGTAACTTTATAACATATGCTAACAAATATTTCGTTCTCGTTTTATAACCTAATTATTTCGTGAAGTTGACGAAACCAAATTTATTACATCTCTTTGCACAAAATATTTTTATCAATCAAATATATTAATATAAATAATATACATAGTTATCACTATTTTTTTACTATATTTTTAACATCACATTAATTATTTTTTTCCCCGGTATTTCATACAAACATAGTCAATATCATACATATAATGTAAATTTTATCACAAAAATATATTAGTGTAAATATTATAAATATGTATTCACTAATTTTAGTTTTTTCTAATTTTTTTACATTATTTATATATTTTTCGTGACGGTTTTGCATTTACCTCACAATTCTCAACTGTTTTCGCGCGGTAGGAACGCGTACGCGTGAAATCGTCTAAATTAAAAAAAAAATTGATACTGTTCGAACAGTTTTCATGATTTTCACTTAAAAACCGCCATACCAACGGCGGCACGACATGCTAGAACGGTAGTCAGCACAGCAACCGTGGATGGGGGAGCTGAATCACGCTTCTTTTTGCTGGATGTAGACGAGATGGCAAGACAAGGCGGCCACCATCACCGATAGTCTGCAGACCTGAGATGTGTATGTCTCCATTATTTCCATCAAATTGATTTCATTTTTTCATTTGCAGGGCATCGAATTGATTCCTATATACGAGGGCACGAGGCTGTTACAGGATGCCCTGCGATGCAGGCTCGGATTAGTGAGGAGGAAAGAAACGGAGGTAGAAGAAGATGTGGCCAGTCACAGATGGGTCCCACCACTTTTAAATAGTTTTGTTAGCCTAGATTAAAAAAAGGGACTGCTATATCATGGTATATCGTCCGGATGGTATTGCATCAAATTGTTCCCATGCATGAACCCATGACGCGTGATCAAGAGTTCTCCATCGCGCCTGTAGGGTAACTTCCTCGCAGCATGAGACGAGAAGAGTTCATAAAAGGGGACCCACACTAGCACATGTTGTCTCTTCTCATCAATCCGGTGTGTGTTAAGGTAGCGCACACAAGGAGGCCCACACTAGCACATGCTACCCCTTTCCCATCAGCCTAATTGCCTCTCATCAGTCCAGTGGTTCGAGAGAGATCATGTAGACTGTTTGTACACAAACTAACCCATAAAAATATTTTACAGGATATTGTAGCTTTATGTCATTTTTAGGCTACACATTAGCTTAGGATATGCATAATTGTGTATCTTAGTTGAGCTCCTATTGGTTAGATCGATACTTGAGTGGTACTACATTGGTACCTACTATTTAAAATATTAGTAGCAATGAGATTTATTTTCACATTATCTCTATCATTGACATGTGGACCTCATAATTTTACTAGTACATCATCTTTTAATTAATCCTTTCATTTTACTATTGACTCTTCTAAAATTTCAAAATAACATATTTGTTTAATAAGAAAATCATAGTATTATTTGGACTAGATAAGTGTTTATTAATTGATTTAGCAAGGTAAAAATTTAATTTGTTTTCCGTTGCAACGCACTGGCTTAGGCTAGTCTAAAAAAACATCATAACAAAGTTCCATATTATCTGATGATAGCTGACGAAAATAATCAGTAGTATCTAACAAGTATCATCATTGGTACCTAACGTATACCATCGTTGGTATCTGACAAGTATCATTATTGGTATTTCATAGGTATTGTCGAAGAGTGATACTCCCACAACAGGGAAGATAAAACCCTCCTTTTGAAGATTCGGTCAAGGGACAAGTAGGAATCAAGCTCGTGGCGTGTGTGGTATGCGAAAATATGTAAAACTAACAAATACGAATACAACACGTATACAGGTTTCAGGCCGCTCAGAAACGTAATATTCTACTTCTTTGTTTGGGACTATGAGAATACAAGAATATTCAATACAAGCTTACAAGATGAGTCTATGCTAGGGTTTCTCTTTCTAGGGTTTCCAAAGATCAAATCCTTTCTAAGTGGCATAACCCTTTTCTTTTATAGTCCAAGGAGGGGTTTACAACACGTTATCACCTAGGAAATGTCTATGCTATGTCTTGTCATTGTCTTCTCTGAAATCCTTAACTTAATAGAAGGATTATTGCGGCGGGCTTGTTTTTACTATGCCCGTGTATTCTGCCAGGAGACCTTGGAGGACAGCTGTGTCCTCTCGCCAGTTGTGTCAGACCACCGGCGGCACACAGAGCCTTGCCTAAAATAATAACACCCAGGCAAAGATGTCCATGAAGAGCCCAGGACAACCAATACTAGCGGGCTCATCATTAGAGTTATCATATAATTTGTTCTACCCTAATGTAATGTCAATCCCCTCTTGCGTTCCTGGGCTATGTTTCGTTCGCGGGGCACATATAGTGTCTGGGTCCCCTAGTCATGTTCGAGCCTCGGGCACACTCCCGTGTCTTGTAATAGAAGTTTTTGTTATGTTAGACGAGCTTCTCAAAGATGTCATTGATGAAAGAGTTCATGATGAACAGAACTTTACCAGTTCCATTCCAACATGCAGCTGTATCTTGGAATACCTTGAAGATTAGAAACCTTGTAGGTCTTTATACTCTTCTTGACATTACAGAGCGTGTAAACATAAAGGGCATAGGTGCCTCGGGGTCTCGACCAGAGCGGGCCCCAGTCTCACCTTATAGATATAAATCTTGTAGGTTTTCATACTCCTCTTAATATAAGAGTGTGTAACCATAAAGGACATGGGTGCCCCGGGTCTCGGTCGAAATGGGTCTCAGTCCCCATGCTCTGTCAGCTGTCAGCTTCCTGTTTTCTAATCTGGTAATGAATTATGCTTAAGGTAAAAATGTATTGACGTGACAAATATTACCCTAAGACCTGGAGAAAAGGGTACCCTAGTTTCCATTTCTCCAACAGGTATCATCGCTGGTACCTAACAGGTATCATCACTAGTATCTCACATATATCATCATTGATACTTAGGGTATTATCTGTTGATGGTATCTCATAAATATCATCGTTGCTATCTGACAGGTATCATCACTGCTATCTCATAAGTATCATCAGAGATACTTGTACGTAATATCATGATACCTAAAATGGCATTCCTATTACCTATAAATACTATCATTGGTACCTAATAGATATCAATGCGTGCACATGCGAATACTATCGTTGATACTTGAGGTATCATCACTGTACCCGTAAAAACTATCATTCCTATGATATCATCATTGTCGTGTATTATCACAAGTATAGGGGTGTTTGGTTGGGGCTATTACATCGAATGTTTAGATTCTATTTTGAAGTATTAAATGTAGAATATTTATAAAACTCATTTATAATCGGTGGCTAATTGACGAGACGAATCTAATGAGCCTAATTATGCTATGATTTGATGATATGATGCTACAATAAATATTTTCTAATCATGGATTAATTAGGTTTAATAGATTAATCTCGCGAATTAGCCACCGATTTTGTAATTATTTTTAAAATTAATTCATGTTTAATCCTTCAAATTAATGTCCAAACATCCGATGTGACATGGACTAAAGTTTAGTCCCTACATCCAAACCCCCTATATTACATGAAGCCATGTATAGCTTAGGGTGTAGCATGGCCTACAAAACTGACATGTGTAGCTCAACCCGGAACTAGACTCAAGCAGTGGCGAATCTAGAAATATTACATAGGAGGGCTGAAGTCATCTTCTTTTATCTCTAACCCCTTCTTGCAACACATATGAATCTAAAAATTGAGGGGGACTAAGAGGGGCTACACTAGTCCCGGGAGTAGGGGCTAAAGTGTCACGCCTCGATTTTCGATCGGGATTAAAAATTATTTAATAATGTATTTTCTAGAAATTATTAAAAAGAAAATAAATTAATCAAGTGAAATTAGTAAGGAAACTAAATTTTCCTTTTAAAATCATGGCTGGAAATATTTTTGTAATATTATCCATGCCCTAAAATACTCTACGAAATTTTCTATGAAATTTTGGAGCTCCAAAAATAATTCTAATAATACAAAAAGTATTTAAGTAATTATTTAAATAAATTATTTAATCATTAAATGAATGGTTTATATTTTTACTAAATACTTTGGATGCACATCTATTTTCAGGATTTTTTCTTGGATTTATTTGAGCATTGAAAATATTTATAAAAACACAAATGTCATTTATACGATTAAATAAATGAAAAAACAAATTTAATATCCTTCCTGTGCTTGGGCCATTTTTGGCCCAATAGCCAAAGTCCAGATTCCGTCCCCGCGGCTGTCTCCCTCTCCTCCTCGGTCCGGCCCACCTCGTCGGCCCGCTTCTTGCGCAAAGTCTGTTTTGCGTCCTCGGCTCAGTTCCCTCTCCCCTCACCGACATGTGGACCCCGCATGTCAGCCTCCCCTCTCTCCTGAGCAACCGACAGGTGGCCCCACCTATCGAGGTCATCTCCAACCTTCGGCCGCGCCTCCCGCTCCCAGGCCGCTATGCCCGTGTCCACGTCACCGCCCTTTCCGCTCACCCCGGCCGCGCCCACGCCCGCGCATGCGCCGAGCTACCTCCTCTCTCGCGCTCGATTTTCCCTCTCCCGTGCAAAACGGCACCGCATGCCACCGCCATTGCCCACGTCGCCCGCACCCCACTCCGCCGCGAAATCCGGCCGCTCCCGATCTCCTCGCCACCTCCCCGCTGCTATAAAACGTGCCCCGGGTGTTGCTCGTCAGTTCCCCTCCCTGTCCCGAACCGGTCGCGCTCCCCACTACCCTCCCTACGCTCTCCCTCTCTCTGTCATCGACCGCCGAGCTCCGGCAACGTTCCACTGCCGTTTCGGGCGCCACCCGGCCACCTCGCTTGCACCGTCGGCATCCCCTTGTCGCACCGCATCCCGATATTGTTAACGCCAAAATTTGGTAAGCCCCAAAGTCCTTATCGGCTAAGGGTTAGTATCGGCTCGAAGCAGAATCGGCTGAGAGTTTTGCGACAACCGATGGAGGGTCCATATTTCCAGCAATCGGGTTCTTGTTAGATTCGGTTTGAGAAGATCTTATGTAGAAGAAACCGAGTCCAGGGAGAATACGGCTTTTATCTATTAATTAGGAAGAGGTTGTTACTTTCCTATTTTATCTTTAGGAAAGTTTGTTTTGTAATCTGTTAGGATCTTTGTCATCCCACGGGTATAAATATGTAAGCCCGGGGTTCATGTAAAATATCTCTCGATCAATACAATTCGGCGCATCGCCACCTTTTATTCTTCATCTTCGTTCAACATCCGACGAGACTTGGCACCTGACATGGGGCTGCATCGGCTTCAATCTCCGGCGAAGGGGTAAGTCCAAGGTCCCGCCGGTTCAGGCAATCGTATTGGCTACGTCGGCGTCGTCCAAGGCTGCATCAGTATATTCGACCTCTTGGAATGCTTCGGTTCGTTGATATGTTCGCCTGAATATCTATCATATGTCTCTATTAATCTAATCTTAGTATTTCAGTTTAACCCTATCGGTTGTCTCTCGTTTGAGGGTTTCTGTCGCTATCGGCTAAACTGTTTACTAGATTAGATTGGTTTAGGCATCTACCACCCTGAAAATCAGCCAAGGGCTTGATTGTCTAGATATTGCTTTTCTTTTCATACTTAGTGTTGCATCAGTTTGATCTACTAAGTCGTGATTAGAACCGTAATCTCTAGCCTGCCTGTTGGTTGCCACTAAGGGTTTCATCGGGGTTTCAGCCGATGAGTTATCTGGACATTGCATCGGCTTGCAAGGATTGTATACAGGTTGGATCCATCCGATTGGATTTAATGACATCGACATCGGTTGGAATTGTACCATCGGCTTATCAGCCGATCAGTTAATTTTTGGGTATCGGTCTATCGGCCGATATGATTTATGTTCTGCTATTTTACATAACTTGTCAGTGGCAGGATCAAACTGACTGGCACATCCGCGCTTCATCTATTCTAGGACCTGCACTGGAGCTAAGCAGATCTCCCAGGCCGGCGTGTTGATTTTTCTCGTCAACAGATATCCACCCCATTCTCGCGCACGGCAGCCGAAACCACACCTCCCGTTTTAATCCTGACTTTTTTAATCAACTGTTTTCCCGTTTTAAACTAGAAAGGTTTTACAACCGCTTTTATGCAAAATAACCCAAGCCACTCTTGTCTCCCCTTGCACGTCTACATTTCTCTGTGTGGCTTGTTGAGTATGGTGGTTCTACTCAGCCTTACTATTTTCCCCCTTTTCCCAGAGTGTAGTATTTCTGAGTCAATCACGGAGTTAGAAGACCAGGCTCATACCCCAGTTGAGTTTGCCTGTGGAGTGGAGCTGAAGCCCCGTTAGGATCGCCTTTTCCATTGCTGCTGCTTTCTTTTGGGTGTGAGGACTAAGTGCCTCTTCTGTAAGTACTTTACGCTTTATCTTACGTTTGGATCTGTTTATTGATTTGTCATTTTGTGTACCCTGGCTGATTCCTGGACAGGGGTTTAATACACAAAATAGTCTAAACTTTTGGCTAAATTCTGGGCATGACAAGTTGGTATCAGAGCCATCTCGACTGTAAGTTGAGCAAAATGGTCAAACCCTAAGGACCAGTTTTCCGAAAACCCTAATTGCAAAAATGCCTCTTTTCCCCCTCCGGAGTTCTTTGCGAAATTATTTATCAAATATCTCCCCTTTCCTCTCCAACTCTTTAGTTGTTAAGCCTGGAGCGCCAGCTGAAGCTTCGTGGAAGATAAGCCAAGCCCTAAGCTTCAGGCAAGAAGGTCGAGCTGAGCAGTCCTGAGTCGACGCTTCTTGAGGGTTCAAGCGAAGTTTTTCCCTGAGCTTACCCAAACCCAATCCTTCCCCCAAAGAGTAGTGTCGTTAGCTACTAGATCGTGTGTTTGTTTGCTGTGTGTAGGTATATGGTTTACATCAGTGGTGGGGATGTGACCATACTAGGTTGTTTGCTTAATAAACTTGAAGAGTAAAAGTCTACCCACATCAGATCAGTAGGTAAGTGGGTTAAGGTCTTATCTTTAGCAACCCCTCTCTTCCACCCCTTCTTCTGGGCAGCAGCTGGTCAGTTCCAGAGAAAGTCTCAACAACCGCAACAGTACCAGCGGCAGTGAGTTGAGGTCAGGAACCTTGGGTCAGATCAGGTCACCATCTACAGTCTGTGCCGGAAACCCCTCTCTGTTCAGTTTTTGGTTCCCCAAGGTCAGATAATGAATGTGCAAGCAGTGGATGCAGCAGATACAAAGTTAGATACGGAAGACGTAGCAGTGGTACCAATGGTTGCAGATGCAAGCTCAGAATCGGAATCAAGGTCAAATCCAGTACATTCCATTGCAAGCGCCTATACGGCTACTGTCAGTATATAGCGGTGTCCCCAGCAGACCAACACATGTAAGACATCATCGACCCCAAAACCAACAATTGTTACCTAAGGTGGTTATGGTATACAAGGACAAATTTTGCAGAGTGTTCGATCGCGCTTGGAATTTGCATGCCAAGATACCGACTGTTGATGAGGTGTCAGTCATAAGAAGGAAAAAAGAGCTTGAAATGAACTACTCGGCAATAATTTTGGTACACCGCAGCCCAACAATATGAATAGGAAAGTTGCATGTTTCTCATGTGAGGGAAAAAGTCATGTCCTTAAGATTCGTTAACTAAAGTCAATACTAACAAATACAATGGAAAATCAAAAGACATCCTTGCAACCCGTCCATCAACTCTCGGTCAACCATAACAACAATAGCAACAATTTTTGCTCTCCAACCAATTCCAACTACAGTGGCAGCCAACAGTGATAAAACAACATTGTTAACCGAGTTCCTGAGTCCCTACATGTCCCAGTTCCTATGTGAGCATGCATGACTAGAAGGATGTACCTCATGATCAATCAAGACTGGATTGTTTCAACGATCTTGAGTTAAGGTACCGCCTCAACAAATGTCCGCTTCCAAAACTAAGAAAGTCAGTCCACCACTATTTCAATTGTGGGAAAGACAAGTAATTTCTCAAAAGGTGGTCCAATGCAAAGTATCAACGTCGACAAGTTATCGACACTGTCCGTCGATGCCCCAACTTCCCCTAGTCGCCTCACCCCAGCACAGAGTGGTCGGTCCAGGCCAGGACACCAGAGAAGCAAGAGATGCCAACCATCACTAGAGAGTGAAGTTCCCATCACAACAATCTGTCATTGAGAGCATCAACAAAGGCTCTAATGTTCCACCGGCAACCGCTCAGATGCTACAGAATCAACGCCAACAAGGCAAGCAGTGTCTGGAAAAAACAGGTGTCTAGTCTAACCACAAAGGAGATAGTGCAGTTCCCCAGCTACACCCACCAAACAAGGCCTAGAGCAATAGTTCAATATTCACCCAACTGTCGTCAACATCAGCCATGCACCCCAGGTTGTTTCAACTAAACAACTAGGCAAGTAATCACAGGAAAGTGAAACCAACAATAGGAAGGTTTGGTTTGTCCCAACTATTGAGAATGGCATTTCTCAAAAAAAATCAACAGTTAAGGCAGAGTTCTTGTTGGAATCCCGGTCAGCAAGCAATAAAAGGACAAGTCAACCATGTTAGGGCCGCAGAAGGAAAGTCATATCAACCAGAATTCCTACCAACAAAAGTCAGCAATGGTCTACAAGCCTTTGATGTTCAAGAACCGCTCATTACACCCAGAAATTTCATGGCAGTCATGTATTAAGAGGGAACATTGAGTGAAGCGTTGGTCAGCCTATATACAATGATGGAACTAATCAACCAGGTCAGGATCATGGGGGGCACATACCATGCATGTCAGCAGTTATGCTAGCAATGGTCAGCAACCGTATATAATTGTTTGGTGTTCAAGTACCTTCTTTGTGCACATAAGTCTTGCTACAGTCATGTACTCGAAAGAGGCAGTTGAATAAGAGTACGAGACAGACGATCTTTTTCTTCTCTCATGGTTCACACTGAGTAGCCATAAAGTGGATCGACTTGTGAGTCTAACAATGTCACCAGAAACCTATTGTTTCCTTGTCAGGTCATTACAGTTTTGTCAAGACCAAGAATCTAATTGCCAGCAAAGAAAAGAATTGGTCAATCAGTAAAGTGAGAATGGTTAGACTGCAGCAAAACTCGACATGGCGAGATCTCTTTGAGAGGCAGTATAAGTGATACCTCATGAGGACAAACAGAAATAGTTGAAACCAACGTCATGACGGGATTATCAGATTAGTAAGTGGTAACTGCACCCTAGTGGTGAGCATGGAGTAATAATGATTTCTTTATTCCAAGACCACCGCTATAATCTCCGAAAAACCACCTCAGTGTTTCCTAAGAAGATGACAACGAAATTGTTTCATCACCCCTGCTTGGAGTAAATATGTAGGTGTCAAGTCATACAATACGGTCCGCAGAGTATGCGAGAGAGAATCATTTCTTGTGACTCATTTCTACCCAAGGATTGAAAGCAAGCTTGTTTCGGTCAGAGGACAGAAACTCTTGGCAACATCAAAGGTAGTTTTCAGCAGAGGTGCAGATTCTGATGTTGATGGGAAAAACAACTCTAGAACTTATAGTCCATCAACCCAGATGAGTCAGTAAAGGATAAGCGAGAGAGTGAAATGTTACTTTGTGGGAATAACCTTTTGAGCTTGATCCGTTAAGTGATCAATTTTTTGTCCAAGAAAGGAATGCCAACTACACGATATGTTCATACAGATGGCACCAAAGTCAGGACAGAAGCGGAACAATCATGTTAGCAGTTACAACCGATGGAAAAGTTAATCAGAAGTTAGTAGGTTCAAGAGTTGCATGGAAGTCATTCTTATGTGGGACCTCCTGTCATCAATTGGGTATTGAGTTCCAAGAGCCCCTTAAATGAAAGTGCACCGTCATTGCTTCATTTCGATCGACCGATGGAGTATCTAGCATTCAAAGTCAAGGTTCATGGTAAATCAGAGAGATGTTGGATGATCTCAAAGATGGTGGTGCAGTTGTTCACGGTCAGATAAAAGCTTAACAGTTGGTCTTAAAAGCGAGCTCAAAAATGAGTTCACTAGACCTTGTAATCGCTTGCTTGAGGGTTCAACCATGCGAAGCAAATTGGGTCGTAACCAAAGGAGTCAATTGCTAGCAATTAGCAGGGCTTTAGCAATCCCAGGTTAAAGGGTTTGAATCTAAGGCACGCCCAAGATGTAGTGTCAACAGTTCAATCTGAAGAAGCAGCCTAAAGGAACAGTCGTAGTCCACATGAAAGACCGATCAATCAACTTCTTCAAATACTAGGTTGTTTGGATCGAGGGTAGTTCAAAAAAATCAGGGTTTGTGTGTTCATGAAAGTCAGTTGCGTGGTCTCGAAAAATAAAAACCAACTATCAGTCAACGGAGTGAATTCTCAGCTTGTCAAGTTTGTCAGTCTTAATTGTGCGGTCCAAGGGAAGTAAGTGCTTTGAGTCCTAGTAATCCGGATCAAGGTCAGGACAGGAAGGACCAGCCAATTTGACATTGTGAAGCAACAGAACACCAGGGTTGAATCCAGTCAGTTGGGTCATGCCAGTTTGATCAACCGATCGTCGTACAAGTGGCCAGTCAATCAATCAGGGTGATTCAAAAAACTGTAGAGGTCAGTCAGCCAACCCAACCCCAACCCGACCTTCTTTCTTTCTAGCCTCGAATCACGGGACGAGATTCCTGTAAGGGGGGTAGATTTGTCACGCCCCGATTTTCGATGGGATTAAAAATCATTTAATAATACATGCCGAAAATTATTAAAAAGAAAATAAATTGATAAAGTGAAATTAGTAAGGAAATTAAATTTTTCTTTAAAAATCATGGCTGAAAATATTTCGTAATATTCTCCATGCCCTAAAATACTCTCGAAATTTTCCATAAAATGTTGGAGCTCCAAAATAATTCTAATAGTACAAAAATCATTTAAATAATTATTTAAATAAATTATTTAATCAATAAATGAATGTTTATTTTTTATTAAATACTTTGGATGCACATCTATTTTCAGGGATTTTTCTTGGATTTATTTGAGCATTAAAGTATTTATAAAAATACAAATGTAATTAATGCAATTAAATAAATGAAAAAACAAATTTAATCTCCTTACTCTGCTTTGGCCGTTTTCGGCCCAATAGCGCAAAGTCCACATTCCCTCCCCGCGGCCGTCTCCCTCTCTTTCTTCGGTCCGGCCCAGCTCGTCGGCCTTCTTGCGCAAAGTCTGTTTTGCATCCTCGGCTCTGTTCTCTCTCCCCTCACCGACATGTGGACCCCGCATGTCAGCCTCCCCTCTCTCCCGAGCAGCCGACAGGTGGCCCCACCTGTCGGAGTCATCCCCAACCTCCGGCCTCGCCTCCCGCTCCCACGCCGCTATGCCCGTGCCCACGTCACCGCCCTTTTCGCGCGCACCCCGGCCCGCGCCCGTGCCTGCGCAAGCGCCGAGCTATCTCCCCTCTCTCGCACTCGGTTTTCCCCTCTCCCCATGCAAAACAGCACCGCGTGCCGCCGCCATTGCCCATGTCGCCCGCACCCTACTCCGTCGTGAAATCGGGCCGCTCCCGGTCTCCTCCCCACCTGCCCGCTGCTATAAAACGTGCCCTAGGTGCTGCTCGTTAGTTCCCCTCCCTCTCCCGAACCAGCCACGCTCCCCACTGCCCTTCCTGCGCTCTCTCGTTCTCCGTCGCCAGCCCCCGAGCTCCGGCAGCGCTCCACCGCCGTTTCGGCCGCCACCCGGCCACCCCGCTTGCACCGGCCGACATCCCCTTGTCGCGCCGCATCCTGGCATCCACCCCGTTCTCGCGCACGGCCATCGAAACCATGCCTCCCCGCAAAGACCCGAGCTGCCACCTCTTTGCCGCCTCCAGCCACCACTCGACGCCATTCTCGTTTGCCTCGCGTCGCTCCACCGCATCCACCGGCTTCACTATCTCGTGAGCAACCTTGGACGCCCTTTCCTTTCCCCCAATCGGCACCAGGTCGAGCCCTCCTCGTGCTCCCAAGGCGCCGTCGCCTTTGACTGTCTCCGGCCGGCAACCGCCGCTGCTCCAGCCAGCGCCGCTTCAAACCACCGCCACCGCCGACATCGTCGTGTCACGCTGCACACCGGCCTTTACCCCATTTCCCCTAATCATCGCCGGAACCCCTGTTCCAATGCAATCCCGAGGCGTTGCCGCCTTGGGCCGCCTCCGGTCGCGCGATTCGCCGCCACCGTCGCTCGTCGCGCCAATCCTCCACCATTGCCGGCTTCGCCGTGGCCCAAATATCATCGGTTGCCGCTTTTCCTTGAAGGTTGCCGCCCGATTCGCCCCCTCGCCGTCGACCCTTGCGCTGCCACCACCATCTCCCCTCCATGGGGCTCCCTATGCCGCTGATCGCCGCCGTCAGGTAGTCGGTGAGAACTCCCTCCTTTCCCTCTCCAATTTGCCCTTATCCGTGACCCCCTCGGTCGCTGTCGGTGGCCTACGGGCCCCGTGCGTCGTCGCGCGCTTGGTCGGCCGGCATGCCGGCCTCCCTCTCCCCACGGCCGTCCGATCCGCCCTACTACGGATCTGGGCCGTTGGATGCCATCCACGTGGCAGCCACGTCGGTGCTTCACTGGCGCCACATGTGCGCCACGTGGCACCGTGGACTCTGTCCACGGTGGACTGGTCTTTTCCCGCGTGCGCCTCCCCTTGCTGACATCAACGTGACATCGGCAGCCGTCTTTTTCCTTTGTAAATTAATTAAATATTGCACAATAAATCGAATTAATTTCCAGAATTCAATTAAATGGCCCAAAAACTTCTAAAATTCATATCTAATCCATACGAACTCCAAATTGGGCCATTCAAATTGCAAAATTTATCTAAAATTGAGATCTACATGTTTGTTTGTTTTTCATGTATTGTTTATTTGGTTTCTATTAGGTTTTTTCTCGTTTTGCGTGCGAGCGTGTACACTGCTTTGTTTTGGAAGTTCGCGCTCGCGAAGAAAAAAGATCACCAAGAAGCAAGGCAAGTCACATTTCTCCTTGACTCATGTTGATCCAAATTTATAAATATTTTATCATTTGCAAATAAACTTGTATTTTTTGCTAATTACACGGGAATCGGGACTACCTATCTAATCGCTTGTGCCATGATTAATTGATACCCATTCATTGTCAACCTGGGGGACTAATTTGACTAGCTTGTATCACTTACGTGATTTTGCTAGAATTATTTACGCTTAGCTATGCTTAATTACACTAGCTTACCTAATCGGAAAAACTATACTACTAGTTGATAGTCACATGAAATGATGGTCTCAGACCTGAGATACTATGGTGCGAGATAATTGTTAAATAAAATACGACCCAATGGTGGGTTGTGGGTGCATAGTTTTGCTTGTCGCACCCATGACAATTAAGGACCGGTTCATGGGAAACCCTAGAAGACTTACAGTACTTACCACAAACCAGCATGGGCAATGGCTGGACTTGTAGTGTAGCTTTTTTCTGGCCGACGCATCCCGGCAAGAGTGGGCGTGATAGAGTTCGGATGGACCGGGCAAGGTCTATGCGGCTGCCGGATTCATCTAGACACGAGAGGGGGCTGCCTACCTTGGATATAAAGGTAGAGGCGAAACCTGAGGTGTGGTGTCGCTTGGTCAGGGGGAGTTATGCGAAGGGTCTTATCACAATTTCTCCCTTTGCAGTATCGTGGCGATACTTCAGGGCATGGCAACATGTGTGGAATCGTGTCTTGTGGGTACAGTTGTACACCTCTGATCAGAGTAAAACTATTCAAATAGTCATGCCCGTGGTTATGAACGATCAATCAGATCACCATGATTAGTCCCACCTTAATAATTTGACTTAATGGAACTGGACTAGTTCAGGTGATTTGGTTGGGCCTGTTCAACGTGGAGATAACGTTGTTCAGTGAAAGATTAATCCTGATTTAATTAATCAACTGTTTTCTCATTTTAAACTAAAAAGGTTTTACAACCGCTTTTATGCAAAATAACCCAAGTCATTCTTGTCTCCCCTTACACGTCTACATTTCTCCGTGTGGCTTGTTGAGTACGGTGGTTGTACTTAGCCTTACTATTTTCTTCCTTTTCCTAGAAGTGTAGTGCTTCTGAGTCAAAGACGGGGTTAGAAGACCAGACTCATACCTCGGTTGAATTTGCCTGTGGAGTGGAGCTGAAGCCCCGCTAGGATCGCCTTTTCCGCTGTTGCTGCTTTCTTTCGGGTGTGAGGACTAAGTGTCTCTTCTGTAAGTACTTTATGCTTTATCTTATATTTGGATATGTTTATTGATTTGTCATTTTGTGTACCCTAACTGATTCCTGAACAAAGGTTTAATACATAAAATAATCTAAAAATTTGACTAAATTTTTGGACGTGACATAAAGTCCCCAGCCCCCCTGCTGGATCCGCCGCTGGACTCAAGGGTCTACTTCGACCCCTTGTAGGTCTACTTTTCTAAGAGCAATACATTGTTTGGCTGCCTATATACCATCATGGCTACACCTACCAAGCCAAATCACTGGTCTCATGTAGAGTAGTAATAGCATTTACTAGTCTGAGAAGAGATCATGCAGTAGATAGGACGAAGACTGCTACTCACATGATCATGTGGGTCTGAGGATGCTTAAATCATAATACGTCCCCTCACGTGTAACATTAGCTGCGCCTATATCGTTCATGCAGGTGTCGAACGATATCCCGTGAATTAGCTTTTTCCTTAGAAGAAGGAGGTAAAGTAAATGGTTTTAAGTGTTGGGGATAAAGTTTACCCCAATTTAAAGTTTGAGGGTATATTTTAGACCAACATGATAGTTTGGGGGGTTCTCTTAGATCTCTTAATTTGTTTGTTTAAACATGTGGCTATGAATTAGGCGTTGTCTTGGAGGTTTTGCTATCATCTGAGCTCGAAATGTCTAATGTTTGGTGGCTTCTTTTTTCAATGAAAAATGGGGCCAAGGGCTGCTTGCCTTCTAATCGAAAAATGTCTGGCGAAATGGCCAGTCACACTTGGACTGGGCGTTCGGGTATACCCGAAAATTCGGGTCGGGTAGTTCGGGTTTTTAAAATTCCGGGTTTTCAAAACTGATACCCGAAATATTACCCGATCATCTATCTACCCGAAATTTTGGGTACCTGTTATTTTGGGTTCCGATTTTGGGTTACCCGAGCGTCGCTGTGAGGACGAGCGACACCGGCGCGATGGACGAGCGGTTGCGCAGCCGCGCGCTGCGGCGGCAGCGGCGGCGGCGCGCGGCGCGCAGCGGCGCGCGGCGGCGGCGCAGGCGCAGCCGGCGCACGGGGAGCAGCGACGGCTAGGGGCTAGCGGCGGCGGCGCGGCGAGCGGCGGCGGCGAGGGCTTGCGGCGATGGCGAGTGGCGACGGCTAGGTGCGCGAGCGCGAGGCGGCGGCGGCGCGGGATGGGTGGGGTTAGGGTTACGGGCAGGCGGGCGCACGTGGTAACGGGTTGCGGGCGACGGACGTACGGGTTGTTCGGGTTATCGAGTACTGCAAGTTGCAACCCGATTAACCCGAAATAATATCAGATTTTCAAGTTATCTACCCGATATTAGTGTTTGGGTTTCGGGTTTTGGGTTTTGGTAGTTCGGATTCGGGTTCGGGTTTTTTTTGGGTTCGGGCTTCGGGTACGGGTTTTTTGCCCACTCCTAAGTCACACCGTAGGTCCACTTCCACTCTGTTCTGATCCGTGCGTTAGAGCAACTTTAACAAAGTACTCAAATCAAACTCTCCAAACACTCAAATAGCCAACTCTCTAATTAATTTGCCAAGTTAAACTCATTGCTTACTCCAACAGTCCCTCCATTTACACTCTCTATTTGCAAAGAAGAGGCTAGAGTCCATATAGAAATATAATTTTAAAAACTGAAATGCAAAATTTAAAAAAATATTGAAAGACGAGTTTAGAGTACATGTAGAAATATAATTAGAAATAACGGAAATTCAAAATTATAAAAATAAGAATATTGGAAGAAGAGCATGTAGTCCATATAGGAATTTAGAAGGAACTAAAAGTCAAAATTTAAAAAATAAAAAGTATAGTTTACAATCTATATAAAAATACGGTTTACAATAACTACAATTTGAAATTAAAAAAGAAAGATTACAATCCGGAGCTATTTTTTATTAGGGATTACAAAACGGAACAGAATTAGAATGTGAGAATTCTTTTAACAATGTGAATTACGAAGTAGGTCGACGAAATATAAATCGAAGACTGAATTTTTTCGGTCTTTCAACCAATCAATACAAACTCGTAAGACAACTTTTGCTAAAAACGCACGAGTTTGCTGGTTTGCTAAACTAACTGATCAGAATGACGTTGACAATGTAATTAGTCATCATGATTTGTTGTTAATTAATTACAAGTGAAGCTAATTAAAGTAATTAATTAATTGTTAATCGATGTTGATTAATTAATTAATCGCACAAATCACTATACAGAGATGACGAGTTCGCATCCGCACGTTGCTCCCGAAAGGAGAAAAAGTGAACAGGAGGTGGGGGATCCACGGATGACAAGGGAAGTAGGGTAGCCAAGTTAGACTAGTGAGGGAAGATATTTGGTCATCTGGATGGATGGCTTAGTGAGTAGGATGGAGAGGTGTGTTTTTTAAGTTGCTAAATTTTAACTTGGAGAGTAGGATGGAGAGACTCTTGAAGATGCTCTTAGCGAAGACAGGAGTAGTGCGGTTGTGTCTCGGTGCGTTAGCGAAATTGATCGTTTGTCCACGCACAAAACTTTTTCCTTCACCACGAAAAGCAAAGTAACTCATTAACGCATAATTAATTAAGTATTAGCTAAAATTAATTTAAAAATAAATTAATATAATTTTTAAAATAACTTTTCTATATTTTTTTACAAAAGCACACCTTTAGCGTGTGCGCACGAAAAATAAAGAGACTTGGGAACACGGAGCACAACTTAGAGATCTCTAAAGGTTGTTGTATAAAAATTAGGTATAATCCATGTTTGAAAAATCTATGTAAAAGTTGATTTTCTATTTGTGTTGACATCTTTCAATAGATTCACAAAAATAGTGACTACTGTGCGTGCTTGGCTATAAGAAGTCATCGAAAAACTCGAGATGAAGGGTTAACAAAAATAAAAAGAGCTATATAAGATTTGTTGGACACTATGTAAAATCATGTAAAATTGAGATTAATAAAGACTAGTAAATATGCATGTGCGTTGCAACGGACGTTATTCTATTTTATCATAATTATTCCAAAGTTAAAGTCTCATGTAATTCCAATTTATATTTTTTTCTTTATGTCTTCACCTAAGGCCTATTTTAGCATTAAGACTACAGGTTAATTTTATAAACTCTTATAAAATTTTATGCAAAATAGTCGACGGATACGGTTTAATTTTATAAACACTCGAGGTTTTTTAAAAAAAGTCAGACGGACTACGGGTTAGTTTTATAAACACTAGGTTTTCTGCAAATTAGACGGACTTTGGGTTAATTTTATAAAAACTTAAGAGATTTTTTGCACAATAGACATACAGAATAAAATTTTGATGAAAATATTAATTATTTATAGATATAGATTATAGATATATAATGCCGAGCTGCTGAGTGGCAACACCGTGCGCGCGAGCGATTTGTACGCCCAGAGTTTCAGTTTCAACCCTGGCCCAAAAATTTAGCTGCGTCGCTCAGCGCAATGCGCGGCAGGGGAGCGATGGAAAGAGACGTGACGAGAAGCCCGGCTCCGCCTGGCACGTTTTGGGCCGAAAATTTCCCGTGCCTTCCCGTACGCACACTCGTATGTCAGTGACACCACACACCTGCCAGGTTCCGGTGTGACATAGGCGCACGTCCGGCCAGGCTTATCCTCCTCAGGGTCAGGGTGGCAACCAAACAACCCCAGAATCCCCGTAATTGTTGTGATTTATGAACTTGCTTTTTTTCATAGCTCGACCGCCTTGTAACTTGTTAGCCACTCGAGCTCAAGTTATATCACCAACTATGGTCTGTTTTGCACGCATAACGGGCCAGCGAGAAAATGCAGCGGAAAGAAGAGAAATATCTGTCTCAAGATGCTAGTATGTTGCAACAGAAAATTCAGCTGAACTTCTTATAAACTGATCGGATCGATTTGTAATCTGTCCACATTTTTCAGTCGTTCCCATGCATATCGACCACTTGTCCATCCAGTAACTTAAATTTGTTGAACTCGCCGCATTCATGAATTTACAGAATATTTGTCCCTCGGTGTGGAATGGGATTCACTCATTGATGATTAATTCGATCCACCTCTTTGACGATTAGACCTTGCTGAGTAGCTGAAGATGCGTATGGGATAGTTGAGCAAAATGATATTTGACACATAAAACTCAATAGAAAACACTTGAACCTGAAAAATCCTTTTTGACATGATAAGACTCCAGGAAAACCTAAGCAAATATTTGTGCATATTCTACAGATACTAAACGAAGAAAAATCTTCCCACGAAGTATGGTTACCATACATGTTGTTTTCATCTCGTCCATAATTATCTGAGGCCAAGCATTATTTTCCCCCCTTCCTCGTTTTTATTGAGAATCATATCACTCCACTTGGTTAGTGCAATCTTTTCTTGTAATTTATGTTTTGTGTGTGTGTGTGTATTTTTTTGTGGGGTGGCTGCTAGCTCGCTTTGTGACACCACTTGGTACAGTGATACACCACTGGGCAAAGTTGTCCGTTTGTTCCATAAACAACTTTGTGGCAGCACTTGATACCCCTAGTCCCACTGCCCGTATTGTTTGTTTATTTTGTTTCATAAACAACGGGACATGCTATGTGCACAAACCACTTGCATTTGCGTAGTACATGGTCTCTGCAGAAAATGAGGATGGACAGCGGGGCCCATTAAATGAAATTTGGTCATGTATTTTGGTTTTAGTTAAAAAAGTTTCTCAAGTGGTGCTTCAGGCTACAACACTACTCCACCCAAGCTTATTGATTCTGAATTGCATAATATCGTACTTTATATTGAGAGGAATCACGCAACTTTGATATGCAGCATCCCTGACCAAAAAAGAAGATGTAAAATCACCATCCATGAAATAGTCATGTTAGAAAATTATGGCCATAGGCTACAAGTATAGCAAGTTTCTTCGTGGATATGAAAACAAAAATGCAATTCAAAGTGCTTTTGTGATACGTGCGGGTTTGGGTCAGATTGGGTATGTGACTTATATAAATAATTCCAGAGGCAATCGCAACACTTTTGGTCACCGTCGAAGGAATGCCCTTTGTGCATATCTGCCCTCAAGGTTTTCAACCTGTCCAGTTGGTAGTGCCAAGTGAGGCAACCTCTCAGTAAGGATAGTAAGAGACACTTTCCACAGTGATTCGTGTCATATTGGATATTGTGAAAAGAGCGCAACACGAGAATTTTTTAAGAAAAGCAGTAAACCCAGAGTTTGCTAGAGACCTTCATGGAGGAGTTGTCGACTTGGAGACAAATCTTCGGGGCTACTCACCTAGCTAGAATAGCGGTGCTATGGTTCGCCTTAGTGTAACTTAAGTTCTTTAGTGCTATGTTGCTAGCTAGTTAATAACCCTGTTGTTGTATATTACGTAATGTTGCTATCTTCTTTTCTTGTAATAAAAATCGGCCTAATCCCTTTTAGATTTATTTAGGAATTTATCTATAATAGTAAAGATATCTCAATATTTAGATTCATCCTTGCAATGATGAAGGATAAAATTGATTCCATTCACTGCATTCCTTCGGTTGCAATGTTTCTTCCTCTTTTGAATGAAACTACAGCGGGTGATGGTCACTAGCCTAAACATTTTATTATTAAAAGAATAACAAGTATACATGGAGAGATTTTTACATAGAGGGAAGGGGAAGGAGTATGCTAAGAGTGTCCTATTATAGAGAGTCCATTAATCCATAGGATAATTTGCTATTGAGAGCATGATCATGCATTTATGAGTTCAGAGCGTGAGGTCATCTATGCAGCGATGTAGGACTTGCGCGTCCGTTTCATCGGAGTTACGGGAGGCTTTGTTGTTTTGACATTTTCAAATATTCCAAAGCATTGCGATCAGGATAGTGCACCATACTTTCGGGTGTGGTGGAGTTCTAACCGCAGGAGGATTGTCCAGATGTCTTCAAGGTAAGACAGGTTGAAATTTGGGAGTTGTCAAAATTAAATTGTCGTGATAATCTTGTTGCTCTAGGGCAGCGTAAAAACATGTGTTCAATGTCTTTATTTTGGATGTAGAAGGTATATCGTGTCGTGGCCGTGAACCCTTGTTTAAATCTCTATGTTTTTTCATGGATTTGCTTGATAGAGCTTTCATGGCTAATATTGGTTATCCTCACCTCTTGCTGTATATATCTGAGAATCGACAAGCTTATTTGAGAAAAGGAACTGTAGAAATGAAGTCTAGACATCTCGCGTTCTTAAACTGCACTATTGTGGTATGGTTAAATTTTCCTCCTTTTTCTTTGTAGCCCAGGAAGATGGAAAGATGTTTGCAACTACGCCCGCATACAAGTAGGGTTGGCTTGGCTATAGTCATACCAATATCCACTTTTATATGCAGCTCTTGCCAATCAAATTCAGCAAAGAAGAACGGTTTTTCTATAAACGAGCAATAGCTAGCAAAGGAGGAGGGTTTGGTGGAACAGCGACATCCGGCCTCGCACCCCCACGGGTTCCGAGAGATTCTTTGGCGGTAGGTGATCCCAACCAACGGCGTCCTGGCCCCACCCTCAGATCCACCAAACCCACACACGGCCGTCGCTGACTCACTGACGCACCATCGCCAACCGTACTCGCGGCCCCGCGCCAGTGGGCGGATTGGCGCGACGAGCCGCGCTGCTGTGTGCACTGTGCAGCGGCCAGCGCGCCCCGCGACCCATGTGTTCCCGTCCCCGCCCATGCTTGAATCTGGTTACGCTAGATCCCTCTCTCCGTCGTGGTCGCGGTCGCCAGCGCCGCGCTGTTTTGGCGACTTCCGTCGTGTCGTACCGGGCGTTTGCCGCTGCCACGCTGAGGTGAGGTGGAGTCCCAGACCCGGTGGAACGGACGCCGCAAAAATGCCCGTTTCCCTTAATGCCCGGCTGCCACCACAAATTTTCTGCGGCCGGAGGGGGAAAGCGATAAGGCTCTCCCCCATCACCGGCGGAGCGGAGCGGAGCTCGCCCGCGCATCGTGCCCGTAGCTCTCCCTCTCCCTCTCCCTCGGCTCCCGTCCTGATTCCGCTCCTCCCCGCATGTTCCCACGGTCGCCGCGAGCGATCTGCCCGATTCTGTGGCGGGGCCTTTTATACCGGCACCGGCTCGCCTCCTCGTCCATCCAAACGCCATCCGCTTCCCCCGCCTCCCGTTGCCGATCACTGTGTCAGCGCCCACGTCATCACCGGGGCGGAGGGGAAAAACATCTCCCGTGCTCTCCACCTCACTCCACAATAACTTGGCGGCTGATCGCCACCGGAGTAAGAAAAAAACGCCTGTTTTTTCCCCCTCCCTCACAATGCGCCGATATATATTAGCCAACCAAATCACTCCCTAACCGAGCACCCAACCACACAGCCGCTCTTCCTCGGCAGGAGTGGAGGCCCTCGCCTAACCCCGGGGGACTTCCATTTCCTGCTCCTCGTGTTCTACTCCTCCAATCTCTAGGCCAGGATGGAGCGCGCACGCCGCCTTGCCAACCGCGCGCTGCTGCGCCGCCTCCTCGCGGCGGCCGCGTCCACCACGTCCCCGGCCCCGTCCCGCGGCATCTCGACCCTGGCCAAGGCGCCCGGGGCGGGGTCGCGCCCTCGCGCCCCACGCCCGGCGCCCCACCAGTACACCACGGGGCGGCCCGTGTCGGCGTCGGCGCTGCAGCCGAGCGACACGTTCCCGCGGAGGCACAACTCGGCCACGCCGGCGGAGCAGGCGGCGATGGCGTCGGAGTGCGGGTTCAACACCCTCGACGCGCTCATCGACGCCACCGTCCCGGCCGCCATCCGCGCGCCGACGATGTACTTCTCCGGAAAGTTCGACGCCGGGTTTACCGAGTCCCAGATGATCGACCACATGCAGCGCCTGGCGGCCATGAACAAGGCCTACAAGTCCTTCATCGGGATGGGGTACTACAACACCCACGTCCCCGCGGTGATACTGCGCAACCTCATGGAGAACCCCGCGTGGTACACGCAGTACACGCCGTACCAGGCGGAGATCGCGCAGGGCCGTCTCGAGTCGCTGCTCAACTACCAGACCATGGTCGCCGACCTCACCGGCCTGCCCATGTCCAACGCCTCGCTGCTTGACGAGGCCACCGCCGCCGCCGAGGCCATGGCCATGTGCAACGGCATCCTGAAATCCAAGAAGAAGACCTTCCTCATCGCCTCCAACTGCCACCCCCAGACCATCGACGTCTGCCAGACGCGCGCCGCTGGGTTCGACCTCAACGTCATCGTCGCGGACGCCAAGGACTTCAACTACAGCAGCGGTGATGTGTGCGGAGTGCTCGTGCAGTACCCCGGCACGGAGGGTGAGGTGCTGGACTACGCGGAGTTCGTCAAGGACGCGCATGCACACGGCGTCAAGGTGGTCATGGCCACCGACCTGCTCGCGCTCACCTCGCTGCGCCCGCCCGGCGAGATCGGCGCCGACATCGCCGTCGGCTCCGCGCAGCGGTTCGGCGTGCCCATGGGGTACGGAGGCCCGCATGCCGCGTTCCTCGCCACATCCCAGGAGTACAAGCGCCTCATGCCCGGCCGTATCATCGGCGTGAGCGTCGATTCCAGCGGCAAGCCCGCGCTCCGGATGGCGATGCAGACCCGGGAGCAGCACATCCGCCGCGACAAGGCCACGAGCAACATCTGCACTGCCCAGGTATACACACGCACACCACCCGTTCACCAAATTGCCAGATAGCGACAGAGACGATAAGAGATACGATGAATTTAGTAAACAAGCACTTTTTCGTAAAGTAGTCAGTAGTGATAAAGATGCTTGTGGTTTATACTTTGTAGGCCTTGCTCGCCAACATGGCAGCCATGTATGCTGTCTACCATGGTCCCGAGGGGCTAAAGGCAATTGCCGACCGTGTACACGGCCTGGCTGGTACGTTTGCCCATGGACTGAAGAAGCTTGGAACAGTGACGGTGCAGGAGCTCCCGTTCTTTGACACGGTCAAGGTCAAGGTCGCTGACGCGAATGCGATTGCTCAGGAGGCTTGCAAGAACGAGATGAACCTTCGTGTTGTTGATGCAAACACGGTTCGCTTTCTGTTAATGTTTCTGTTCTATTGCAACCGAGTTAGCTGATGTTGAGTGTTGAGCATTCAATTCAAGTCGTGATGTTGCAGATAACCGTGGCCTTTGATGAGACCACAACCTTGGAAGATGTTGACAAGCTGTTCAAGGTGTTCAATGGTGGCAAGCCCGTAAGTAATCATTCAGTCGGTGCAAAATTTGTGTGCTTGATGTGAAATTGAATCACGATATTAAAATGATGTGTCGTTACAATCATTTTTAGGTGAACTTCACTGCTGAATCCCTCACATCAGAGGTCTCAAGCTCAATTCCGAGTAGCCTTGTGCGCAAGAGCCCCTACTTAACACACCCGATCTTTAACATGTATGTGATGTTAAAAGGCATGCTGCTTTTCTCACTAATTTCTTGCAGTGTTAAGATAAAACTGAACTTATGTTGTGGGCTTCCAGGTACCATACAGAGCATGAGCTTCTCCGATACCTGTACAAGTTGCAATCCAAGGATCTTTCACTGTGCCACAGTATGATCCCTCTTGGTTCTTGCACTATGAAACTAAATGCTACAGTGGAGATGATGCCTGTCACCTACCCCAACTTTGCAAACATGCACCCATTTGCACCTACTGACCAAGCCGCAGGATATCATGTGAGGGGAATTCAGCATTTATTTAGTTTCTAACTGCAAACTGTTAATCAGATGATCTGAAATGGCTTGTTTTATGATGAAGGAAATGTTTGATGACTTGGGAGATCTGTTGTGCAAGATCACTGGCTTTGATTCTTTCTCTTTGCAACCAAATGCTGGTGCTTCAGGGGAGTATGCTGGATTGATGGTTATCCGTGCTTACCACAGGGTAAGTCATCATAAATAAGCTGGCATATCTCCTGTTTTGTTTCACATTTTATATTTACAAACCATGTTATAAAAACTGCAGGCAAGAGGAGACTACCACAGGGATGTCTGTATCATTCCTGTCTCAGCACATGGTACAAATCCTGCAAGTGCTGCTATGTGTGGAATGAAGATAGTTGCTGTTGGAACTGATTCCAAAGGTAACATTAACATCGAGGAGTTGAGGAAAGCTGCTGAAGCAAACAAGGACAACTTGGCTGCTCTTATGGTACTGTTCTTTTTGCTCTGTAAATATTTTCATTTATCAGGCCTTATGTTAGTAATGTTGAATACCTATGGTCTTTTCTGGTCAACCATTCATTGTTAAATTTAGAGGTAGTTTTCTAATACTATACTATATAACTGCATCACCTTATATTTATTGTGTTGCTTAAGGTCAGAAAGCTATTCCTGTACTTTTTTGTTGCTTCTAATATATATTAGGATAGAAACCAGATAGCTGCTCCATGACATGATCCCTATAGTGGCTGTGTATATTCTGAAGTTAATTGACATACATAATAGAAACAAATCCCCAGTTAGTTTAGTTTATATATTTCCATATAGGCTAGAGCCTGCAGGTGATTTGTGAATAAGATATTCTTTTATGGGCATGGAAACATAATAGTTCACTCAGGGTGATTTGATTTATAGAACAAAAATTTGAAATATGTTGGCCTTGTGCGTAAAGTAACACAATATTGCGAGGTTTCTCTGCTCATCAGGTTACCTATCCTTCGACCCATGGAGTCTATGAAGAAGGCATTGATGAGATATGCAGGATAATTCATGAGAATGGTGGGCAGGTCTATATGGATGGGGCTAACATGAATGCTCAGGTTAGTTCTTTGCAGTTTATTATGCCATCAGTCTATCATGCTCTTTCTGAAATTGCTCTCTTCAAATCTTTTATAATTTTGATGGGTTGGAAAGCATTGAGGTGAGACCTGTAAATTATATAGATGGCTTTTTGACACAGCGATGATTAAAAATACCAATTAGTTGTGCCTATATCTGTTTGGATTCAGTTCCAACAAAGACACAAGTAACTTTGTTTTGGAAAAAAATAACATAAGTACCAACTTTCATTTGCATGTTTATTTTTCAAGAATGGGGATTGAATGACCCTTATCCAATTAATTATCCTGAGCTATGTTATATCTTCAAATCTTCAATAAAAATATGATAAGCTTTCTCCAAGTTCACCTGAACCCAATTGAGAACGTGTGTTATCGTAACAACCCCATCTGCAGAGCCAAAAATATTCAATACACCCTACTCACAGAAGTTGTCTATTTACAGGTTGGATTGACAAGCCCTGGCTTTATTGGAGCAGATGTTTGCCACCTTAACCTTCACAAGACATTTTGCATTCCACATGGTGGGGGTGGTCCTGGAATGGGCCCTATTGGTGTTAAGAAGCACTTAGCACCATTTTTACCATCTCATCCAGTGGTAGGTGCTCTGAATTCAATGTGCTGATAATCTAGACAGACTAATGCATAATCCCCAACACTTACTTGAAATAAGATGGATATAACAGAATGCCAAGCGACCTTAGAAATATCCGCGTTTACTTTCTTACAGAATTAGACAAATTATATATGAAATCTATGATATACTGTACGACAAGTCTTTTATGATGTGTTGGACTGAATATTTTTCATAGGATTCGGCACAAACATACACCAATCCTGTGTTGATCTTTGAAAACTACTTTCCTTGTAATCCTAACTCCTGCAACTAGAGAACTATTGCTGATTTTATTTTCTCGCTTTCTTGGTGCCACATTAGCTTAGGTGGGTATGCTAAGTGACACCTTATTTTCATTTTATATTAACCTAAACTCCTGAAGCAAGGGTTGCCTGCATTATTTTTCATATCAAAAGCACTGTAGGGTGATATTATGTATAATTACTGTAGAAGTTTTTTTGTTGATGTCAAAACTACTAAACCACATTTGGTAATTAAACCAGAAGAGTTCGGTCATAATTTTCATCAATCTTTTTAACCAAAAAAGCAGGTGCTGCTTCATTAACCAGACTAATTCTGTAATTATCAGATCTCCACTGGTGGCTTCCCTCTCCCTGAGAAAACCGATCCTCTTGGTACCATTTCTGCTGCCCCATGGGGATCAGCATTGATTCTGCCAATTTCCTACACATACATAGCCATGATGGGCTCTAAGGGTCTCACTGATGCTTCAAAGATTGCAATCTTGAATGCAAACTACATGGCAAAGCGTCTGGAGGTATTTTTTTTACTCATGATCATTTATCCATTGCTACCTTGTTTGATTGTGTTTGAACTAGTTTTCTAAGTTTTACCATGTTGCATGTACAGAAACACTACCCAGTTCTTTTCCGTGGAGTAAATGGAACTGTTGCCCATGAATTCATCATTGATTTAAGAGGATTTAAGGTATCTAACATAGTTATGTTTGCATTTGGACCTTGAGTTATGCATTTCAATTATCTTAATTGGATATTGGAACCTTTTGCAGGCGACTGCTGGTATAGAGCCAGAGGATGTTGCAAAGCGTTTGATGGACTATGGATTCCATGCACCTACTATGTCATGGCCTGTTCCAGGCACACTTATGATTGAACCCACTGAAAGTGAAAGCAAGGTAAAACACCTACTATTCCTTACCATTGTACCGACCATTCTTTTATATGAGCTTATTGTCACATCATTTATCTCGCAGGCCGAACTAGACAGGTTCTGTGATGCTCTAATCTCAATCAGGGAAGAAATTTCAGAGATCGAAAGTGGCAAAGCAGATGTGAACAACAATGTCCTCAAGGTAAAATACGAGTATACTACTATCTGATTCAGTTAAATATTTAGAAATCTTACATATAGCAGATCATAAGTTCGTAACACCTATCTATCTATAAAGGGGTGATTGTGTTCTTAGTAGACCATGTTCAATCCTAGTCCTCATGCTGTCTGCAATTTTGGAAAAAGTTGTCTCGAAGCTGTAAATAATTAGCACGGTCTAAACTCAAAACTTCCAAACATGAGGGGGCTGCATATCTCTTTCATCACCAGGATGTTGACATGTGATTTTTGTTTTGTTTCGTTGTTGTGCAGAGTGCTCCTCACCCGCCCCAACTTCTGATGAGTGACACATGGACTAAGCCGTACTCCAGGGAGTATGCTGCATTCCCTGCAGCGTGGCTTCGGGGTGCCAAGTTCTGGCCAACAACATGTACTTGCTTGCTTCTCTGTCTCCAAAAACTGTCGTCCTTTGCTTAACAATTTGACACCAAGTTAACCTCTATTCTCTGTGTCTGTGCTCTTACAAGGTCGCGTGGACAATGTGTACGGGGATCGCAACCTCATCTGCACTCTGCAACAGGGATCCCAAGTCGCGGAAGAAGCTGCAGCTGCTACTGCGTGATGATCTTCCAATAATTACCCAGTGTGTAAAACAGCACCAAAGAAGTCATAATGCTTCCTGTAGGAGGGAAGCATGCCATCTTCTCGTTCAGCTTCTGAACTTTGTATATAGCTTTGTGACAGCTCCTGATTCTCTCTCCTCAGCTGCCACCTTTCTCCTGTAATTCTGCACTCCATTGCTTCCCCTTTCCCGTTCAAAGGTGAAATTAGCTTTATTGACTAGCATTGCTACTCTTCTGAATACAGGAAAAAAAAGGTTATATGATCCATCTTGCACTCTATCCATATAGGGAAATAAAAAGGAAAAAAGGAAAGAAAATGGTGGCTATTACTCTATTAGCTTGTGTATTCATCCATAAGAATATTTATGAATATGCATTCCTTTTGACGTAATAGCTCTCATTGAAAGAGAACAGAAATGCATTAACGTAACGGGTTGGGATGAATAATGGCATTTAATTTTGAACGGAGAATGAGTGGCACCAGTTGAGGCAGTTCCTGTCCTTTGAACGGATTGGGACGAGTAATGACATTTCCTTTGAGCCTGTCTGTGCGGCTGCGTTTCATCTTCACAGAAGCAGCAGAAGTGTTAACTAAACAACAGGATTGTGTAACAGCACATCAAGATGCTACTGAGTAGTTGTGTTACAGAGATAGCACCTAGACGTCTCCTATCACCTCCTACAATCTGATTTATGCACAACTACTCGATTGTACCTGATTCCATCTATTTTCACAGTAGAATGGCATGGGATGTCATTTTGAATAGTATATGATTGACATTTAGTTTGTTATCAAATATTGGTCATGTATAAAGAATTTGATAACATCATATTTAAGTCTACTATATCAAAACTTGATAATATTGTCAACTTGTTAAAATTTTGACAATGTCAAATTTTAGAAAGATTGAAAATAAGAATATAAGAATGGCTCTCACAATTGTTTCCTATAAGACCATCATATATGTTTTGAGATTTAAACCTGGCCATACTTGACGAACGATGAGCAGTACAGTACGTATTAGTACCGATTTATCCTCATCTGAAAATATTTTCATGGCAGTTTTTTAAGACGTAACTTTGTACTCCTTCCAACCAAGTTTAGTTCTTCCAACAGAGGAAACAATTAGTACCAATATATTGAGAAAACAGTAACAACAAAAAAAAAAATCAAATTTAAAGTTGGAAGTTTTAACGGCATTGTGATTTACACATATGTTCGGATATTTTTAACTAAAGAAATGGATGATTCTCCAAAGCGAAATTCGGATTGGATGGGATGTCACCTTTAAGATTTATTACTGTGTCGTTTTCGTTCGCTACCCTACTAACGTTGAGTTCGTTTGGTTGTGTTCTAAATAAAAAAATTATAAAAAGTTGTTTTATAAAATCATATTAATTTATTTTAAAAAATTTTAAACTAACACTTAATTTAATTAATTATGCGGTAATCATCGCTCTGTTTTCAGTCTAAATTGTTGATAGCGGACAAGTCAGTTTTGACACGGTAGTATTGGCTCAACTCAATTGATTTGGCAAATATTATATTCAATTCAAAGTTCCAAACAATAAGAAACTATTAGGGCAGGTTAACTGGCTTCATGTTTTCCTCCCTTTTCTCTTCGTTTTAGTCATTGGTTTGCTATTGAGTCATCGACTCTCTTTTTTTCTAGTCTTCGTAACGCATTAGTTAGATCTCCTGTCCGTTTTTGCTAGAGCCTAGAGGTGAGAAGTTAATTAAATACTTTATTAAGCAGGTGTAGAAGGAGTCGAAGGTCACGCGTAGTCCAACCAATCAAATTTAAACCGGTGAGCCGATCATTTTTTGCAGCGAGGGCGTGTTGCCACGGAGGATTTGTGAATGATTGATTGGATGACGGCAAGCGGCAAATCGTATGGAACCTCGTCACCCATCTGGCAGAACAACTTGATCCATCCACCGCACCAATTTCGCGGACGCTGAAATCCGCCAATTCCCCACTTCGACGGTAGCGCCGCACCCGCCGCGCCGCCGCGAGCATGAAGAGCCTGGCCTGCCGGCGCGCTGCGAGGACGTACGCCAAAGGAGGCAGGCCCCCGCCACTCGATGGTTCGCCGGCGGCGGCACGGCCGATGGACTCCTCCCGCTCCTCCAACTCTCTCGTAAGTCGTACGATTCGAACGCCCGCCGGCTCGCCGCCGCATTTCATCTGGGTGTTTGGTTTTCCCCTTTTGTGGGTCTCGTGCTCGTTCTGATCTGTTCGTCGTCGTCTGCGGAATTGCGGATGTGGCAGGACTCGAGGAGCTCTCTAACGCTGGGGGAGCTCGCGTGCGCGGCGTTGATTCCGGTGCTCACCCTGGTGGACGCGGTCGTTTTTGCGGCCGCGCAATGCTTCCAGAAGCGCCCGCCCGGGCTGCTGCCCGCCACCCTCGCCGCCCGCGCGCGCCGCCGGGCCGGTGGCCGCCTCACCTTCCGTGAGCTCGCCGACCTCGCTGACGAGTCCCGCTGCTGTAAGTACAGGGGCCCCCACCCCTGTTCAGCTTCTGCGTTTTCATCTGTCTAGTGTACTCCGTGGCCTCAAATCGTATCGGTTTGTGATCGCCGGCAGTCTCGGTGAACGAGGTGAGGCACTGTACGAGCTCTACAAGAAGATCAGCTGCTCCATCGTCGATGACGGCCTGATCCATAAGGTTCTTGCAATGCTAAATTATTCTTCTTTTTTTGGGGCACATTTTGTTCTTTTTAGCCCATTGGTTCAGTTTGGTCGATCCATACTGCAGAATTGGAACTATGGTTACGATGCTAGTAGATTCGGGTTTATTAAACTCTGTAACTCTTCTACTTGCAAAAAGGAAAAGGACACTGGAATTCTTAATTTTAGTTATTCAACAAGGAAAAAATTAAACTGACAAGTCTTCTGAACTAATTAGGACGGGTTAACCAGGTTGCAATCCAGTAGTTTAGTATGGTGCACTCATGCATGTTGAAAAGGACTTGCTAGTTAGTAATTTACAGAGAGCAGAAAAGGTAAAATTGACCGTAATGTTTTCATGGAGAGTAGACAGGTAAACACCAGAGATAATCAATCCTCGAAAGATATGCCGCGGCTAGCCCCAATAGAACTTCTATAATTGGATGATATCTTCCAGGTGAAGATTTTACAGTGGAAAATGTGCTACTCCAGTGTTACCCTTTTTTTTTTTGTCATTAGTTGTGACTTGTGAATACTTGTACTTGGTTTTTCAGGAAGAGCTGCAGTTAGCCTTGTTCAGAACACCGGCTGGGAAGAATCTTTTTCTAGATAGAGTAAGTGAAAAAGCTTGTTCTCCAACTCCTCTCCACTCAAATATCCACCCTTTTTACCCATTTGGGCATTGTTTTGGAGTTCCGTAGTATGACCAACTAATTGACATAGACTCTCATAATTTTATCTGTATCAAATGATTTATTGACATTCTTCCACGAGATCTTGGGTTTGCTCTTGCTAAGAAGGGTATCATTTTACTTGCTTTGAAGACATACTCTAAGTCTATGCATGATGCAAATAATTAAATAGGGAATGATGTTCCTTGCAAAGTAAAGGTCCTAATTCAAACCCATTGGTCTTGTTATCTATTATTTGTTAAGCTGCAATACTGTGTGGTAATGTCAAGACACAAGCTCTGATTACATGTTATGATTAAAACAAATTCAACTTCTGAATTTTGCTTTGCTACCATTTTGAGTTAGCTTTTCTTCTCCATTTAGGTTTTTGATCTGTTTGATGAAAAGAAAAATTCTGTTATTGAATTTGAAGAGTTTATCCACGCAATAAGTGTATTTCATCCAAATGCTTCTCTTGAAGACAAAATTGATTGTAAGTGTTCTTCATCTTGGAGATAATCAAGAACTTCTTCATGTGTTGAATTATATATGCACCATTAATTCTTTTTTCGGGGTTTTGTGCTTCTATCAGTTTCATTCAGATTATATGATTTGAGGCAAACTGGTTTCATCGAGCGTGAAGAGGTATGCTCTATTTTTTTTGCTAATACATTAGTTTGATTTTGAACAGATATATTAAACCATTGATTAATGTTGTGTGAAGTGAATTGTGTGACAACTTTTGGAGTTTTGGTACTCAAGACTTACGCATATCAGTGTCACTCTTTCTATCCCCCAGCTTCGATGTGGCATCATTTCTGTTCACATGTTTACCAATTACTGAACTTCAAGGCTAAAATGCAGATTTAAATATGAACTTCACTACAAGATTCAATTGGAGCCTTTCGAGTTTCATATTGAACCTTGTCACGAATTACTGAAATTAGTGACGGTTTTTGTCATCTTCAGGAACCGCGCTATCAGCTTGCAATTCTTGTAGTTTCCTTATAGACTTTATGGGCAAACTAGATAAGGTCACAACATGAAATAAATCATAATTAGTCTTGATTCTTAGATATAAGGAATTCTGAAATGTAGACAAGTCAGCTTCGTGGCATGCTTTCAGTGTTTAGTTAAAACTGTAAACCACAGGCTCGTCCTCTTTTTTTTTCGCGTTCAGGTAAAGCAAATGGTTGTTGCTACCTTATTGGAGTCAGAGCTGGAGCTGTCTGACGATCTTGTGGAAACCATACTAGACAAGGTATTACCACTTTCTTCTCCTTGAGGCTTGAGCCCTCTTCTGTTTATTCACCTACTCTACTTGAGGAATCTCTAGTTGAATTATTCTACTGGAGTAGTAGGTTAGCTTTAGGAATCTCTAATTGAGTTATTCTGCAGACATTTGAGGATGCTGACACTGACAAGGATAACAGGATTAGCAAAGAGGAATGGAAAGCTTTTGTCTTGAAGCACCCTTCTGTTATAAAGAAGATGACCCTGCCTACCCTGAAGTACGGATACTGTTTGTGCTTCCTGCTTTTTCATCAACTTGTCTTCTTTTCTTGAGATATGGTTTGCCTTGCACTACGCCAGTGATAAGTTGTCATGGTAAAAGCAGAGCATTCTGATTTAGTTTTGCCTGGCAGGGACACTACAGCGGCGTTCCCCAGCTTCGTTTTCAATACACAAGTTGAAGACTAGGGGAAAATAAGGTGACACACTTGGTTGTTCAGCAATATAAGATGCATTGGATATGGATATATCACCAACCTCAACCTGGGTGCTCACTACTCAGTCTAACAGAAGGGGTGCTTCACTCTTAGCGGAGAGGTCAATCAACACTCTCCGTAGTTTATTTGTAAAACCCTACATGTGTATCCCATTACGGGCTTGTTCACTTTTGATAGTGTTGGCTTTATTTGTTGAGAGCGACTAGAGCACGCTATCCCGTCTGAATGGCATAGTGTTGATGACGTCAAGCCTCTTCTCCCTAGGCAACGCACGTCTCTCTTCGCGTGCTACTCTTTCATGAGAGTACTAACTTTCCAGTTTCCTGTATCATTCTGGTAGATGGATTGCTCTGACATGCCTATGTGCTAGGTAACTTGGATGGAGTTGGATTAATATGCTGTCTACTTTTTGTCATTTTTGTATGAGATTGAGATTAATCTCTCCTATTGCACATAGAGAAATTAAAAATCTTCTTTGCTAGCTTCACACCAACGTACTACTAGCTCCGTGCTTTGAAGGAGGGAAAAAATATATTTGTGGGTCCCACATAAGAATCATGAAGATAAGAGGCATTTGGCAGGGCATTAGGGCCTGTTTGGGACTGCTTCGCTCTCTGTTTTTTACTCTGCTCTATGTTTTTTTAGCCAAACGGGTTCAGCTCCACACACGCAGCTTCAAAAAAAAGGGGGAGTTGTGAGAGCCCCTAAAGAGATACTCCATAAACTCCAGTTTTTTGTGGAGCTGCTCCACGGTGGAGTTTGTGAAGCAGAGTTCGTGGAGCAGTCCCAAACAAGGCCTTAGATCCTGGATTCTGTTGAAGTAAAGTTGAAGCCCTACCAAATACCCAGCTCCAAATAGATCTGAATAAAACACTTTAAAAAAATGAATGAGCTATCTTTCATCAGCTCCAAACTTTAGCTCCACACTAAACATACTACTACTCATATATGTGGGTCCCATATAAGCGAACGTTTTAACTCCTTCAGATGCAGCATCTGCTGCTTTTAGTAGGCCGCGTTTATTTATTTATTTTTCTAAAGCAGGGAATGAGAGCTAGACTGACTAGGTCAATTAGGTTGAGTCACCTAGCTAGGTTGATACATGCGATGATACTAAAGGTCTGTTTGGCACAGCTCCAGCTCCACCTCTCCTAGAGTTGAAGCTCAACCAAACGGTTTCAGCTCCACTAAAAATGGGAGTGGAGTTGGCTGGAGCTCTCTCACAAATTGAACTAGAGAGTTGGAGCTGGGTTTAGGCAGCTCCACAACTCCACTTCAGATCCAACTCCTAGAGTTAAATTTAAGAGTTGAAGCTGTGCTGCTCTAATATTTGGAGGTACCTATCATGTTTTTTATCAAACTTGCTAGTGCTCATGGGTATCAAACTTGTTAATTAGGTCTCACATATGGTATCCACAGGCGTCGAATTTGGTTACTATGTATCGGATATAATACCCACAGGTATATAAGGTTATCAGATCTTGTTATTAGTATTGGATATGATACATATAGGTATCGAACCTGGTACCTAGGTATCGAATATGGTAGTCACGAGTGTTAGACCTAGTACTTATGTATCGGATGTGTTATCTACGAGTATCAGATCAGATACCTAGGTATCGGATATGGTACCCAGGGTTTACTATATCGTGAAGGCCTGCCGTATCGCCCGCGGTAGCGTAGTTTTCACGCGAAAACCACGACGAAGTGAATAGTGACGAAATTTAAATTTGAACCAAATTCAAATCGGTGTCGTGTGGCGGTTTTCGCTCAAACCGCGAGAAAATCGCGTCACACACCGCGGTTTTTGCGGCGGACAGAGAGAATTTTTTATGACGTGTTAAAAATTTTGAAAAAAAATACTAAAATTACTGATAAATATATTTTTGTGATAAAATAAATTTTTTTATTTTTTTAATTCACACGAAATTATTCAAACAAAACCACATGGATATCGTATCGCACCCTCGTGATACGGCCGAAAACCGTGAAAACCACGACGGTTTTCGCGATATAATAAACCAGATGGTACCTATGGATATCAAACTAGATACTTATGTATCGAATATAGTACTCATAAATATCGAACCTGCTACATAGATATATATCAGAGATCGTACACAATATCATATATTTATGATGTTTGGTATACATCGGTACCAATTAATTGAGATGAAAATTAAAAAGTTTCATATTTAAAAATAAAAAAATGAGAAAGAAAAGGGGAAAATTTACTGACTTTCCACTCGTCCGTGCTGCTTAAGTAGTACAACGTAACAAATTTCTAAAATTTAGGTAGCTGTATGCCAGGGGTCCACTTTATACGTGGGCATCATGGAAATCCGGAGGGCCCACGCCATCTCATCCGCACATACTCAGCATGGACCCCACTGCTCATCATTTTTTATCTTCCCGAGCTATCCATATGTGAAGTGATAAGTTGCTTATGATTTGTGAGAATGCGTCCGTCAGATCACATAGTCAGTGTGGACCCCACTGGTCATCATTTTTTATCTTCTCGAGCTATCCATACGAGAAGTGAGAAGTTGGTTGTGATTTGTGAGAACGCATGCGTCAGATCACATGCAAGAGCAGGTTTAAGGGTGACAATAGTTCGATTTTGGTTTGGGTATTTATAGTTTTGGGTTTTGATTTTGGTGTATGTTTTTTATTCGTGGGATTGTGATTTTGAATATCCGAAATATTATGGATTTGATGTGGTTTTTAATTTTAACCCGTAGATACCTAAATCCGAACTGAACATACAGATGCTTTGAAGTGAAGAATGTCTCAAGTACTTATCTATTTGATCCAAATTTGCATTACTTTTTAAGTTCTATTATTTATTTGGACTCTAAACTATTTGGACTTTGGACTGTAATATCGTTGTACTAAACTTTAAACTTTGGACTCTAAATTGCATTATTATTGTATTATGAATTTATATGGTCTTTTGGACTCTAAATTGCATTATTATTGTATTATGAATTTATATGGTCTATTCTATAGTATAGCTATGAAATCTGCTATATGTTATAATTAATGATTTAATGTTCATATGGTCACATGGGCAACTTTCCAAAATGTAAAAATACAATTAAAAATTATTCAGAATCTATTATCTGTTATGAGAATTTCGGGTTTCGCTTAATCCATCAGGTTTCGGTTTTGGTGATGAATTTTCACTCAAATCGGTTTTAGTTTTGGTTTCGGATTTTAGATTCAGATTTTAGTTTTGGGTGTCCAAGAGACGCCCCGTTGCCATCCCTAAACAGGTTCCATTAACTGTACCGTGCAAACGGTATCCCGTTTTCTAGCTTTTCTCTTTGTTCCCCGGCCAAATGGGCCAGCTGTCGGCCCAAATCCACCAGCACACCCACCCACACCCCCACCCCACCCCCACAAGCAACCCAGCACCAAAACAGGCTGAAAGGACGACTGGGCCATAGCCCCAAGTTTTTGATATTTTGCAGTTTCCCCCCTATTTTGGTGAAATCTGTAGAAAGGTCCTTGTAAATAATACCATGCAGTACTATTTCAGTTTTAGTCCATATGTTTCTTTATAATTGTACCTATTACTGTGTACTTTTATAAATTAGTACTATGGACTTTAGGAGTACCAGAGATTATGACAATGTTCAAAGTGAATATCCAAAATGCATTCCCAATAAGATACATATAATTTGGGATTTATATCTTTTTCTTACAAATTCTATACCCAAGTATTGAAAATTACGTAAATGTTCAACGTGAATTCACATGTGCATTCCCAATAACATATACAATTTTAAGAATTTATTTCCTTCATAGCAATTGATTTATTTCTTGCAATTTCATTATTATATTATTTCCACAATTAAGTTCCAGAAACTTAATTTAAGATGAATAATATGCAACATATTCGTGATTACCTCTATATGCATATCGAATTTATTCAATATCTTATGAGTATAACCGAAAAAATGTAGAGACTAAGACATTTCTTAGAACCGAGTTATCTCATCCACATAAATACAATTTACATCACAATTGGTGTTTACATATATTGTTATACTCCATCTATGAGGTTTCACCAATGTTGCTATCGATTATATTTAAATCTTGCATTTTCTTTAGTTCTTCAAAATTCAAAAAAAAAATCAAATTTTAATTTCCCCTTAATTAAGCCATATGTGCTTAATTCTATTGGAATTTACATGTAAAATCTTACTAGTGACAACCTCCAATGTTATACTGAAAAATCACAAATAATATGTGGAGACTAAGGCATCTAGTATACTTGTAGATTATGCCATTAGCAACGAGTTATCTCATCCACCAATTTGGTGTTTACTGCCATAATATGATTATTCAGTACCATAAATATAACTCAAAACTATGGAACCTAAGACATCTACTACAAAATTTTGTAGACTATGCTATTAGCAACAAGTAATCTCGTCCATATTGTTATATTGCACATTTGAGGTATACACAATCATGCATTACAATATACATCTTGTTTTCTCATATTTTTGCATTATATTACAACATTGCCATACAAAATTAATTTACTACTTGTAAATTAATCAATTTATGGTACACTTCGTGTGGGATTCAATGGCTGCCAAAGAGTTTGATGTACTCGCTTTAGATGACCATAATTACCCTACATGATTAGAGGACATTAAGATCAATCTTTTGTCCTACGGATTTCAATGGGCAATTGAACCTCCTCAAGAGAGAAATCCTCCACTCTTAGATCAAGAGAAATATGGTACCTTATACATTATAAGATGTCATATTGTTGATGTAAAACACGATCGCCTAGAAGATTTGCTTAACTTCAGTGCATGTCTAAAGCTTCGGGTTCAGGGCGTGCTAGTTGGTTTAATCCTGTAACCAACAAGATAGGTAATTATAAACATTAGAAATCAATAGCCGATCGACCGATAAGCCAATGTCGTATCGTATCGGCCGATACACACATGAATCAGCTATAAGTTGTAAAATATGCTGATCATAGACTAGATTTAAATTAAATATAATCATAAACAACTTTTCCTTAATGAAATCAATCCTATAGGTAGAGCCCAATCGATGCAGCATAAGTTTGATAATATTAAAGTCAATTGTTACACAATTATATGATTTAAATAACTAGCTGATGTACAGATAAATATAGATTAAACCTAAGTCAATTAGGGTTGACTATAGATGTAAATGCCATGTAATTACCAACTTAATCTTTGATACGATAGGTCAGACCTAACCAAGACAGTATTAATTGCTTATAATCAAGATCAGACAAATGAATAATTATATAAATTTATATCATAGCCGATGAAATAACTTAGGTAATGGGATGACTATAACTCCAATACAACCTTATATAAGACTATCAATCTTAGTTAAATATACTAAACAGGCTATAACCTGAACAGATCAGACTTAAACGAGACAATGCGAGATTAACAACAAACTTAATAGATTTAAAGGATTGATAAACTTATATAAGATGATAGATATAACACATTAAGTTGAAGACATCATGCAATCTTAAAATGAAACAGTTATATTAGGTAATATCGACTGAAACCCCAATGCTACCCCTATCGGCAATCTGAGAGTAAGTTAGTTCTTACAATTTTTACTATAACTTAATAGGTCAAACCTAACTGATGCAGCACGAAGCTATGATCAAAATTGTAAGATGTAAATAAACTTTTTAATTGTTTTTCAGGGTGGGAGATATATTAATCAATCTACAATAACAATAATATTTTAAACTGTCGGTGATATGGGCCCGGGGGTATATCGAGAACACGATGTCTGAAGAAGGAAGACGCCTTCGCTTACCAGGACGCCCCAAAGACATGTCCTGAACGGCTCTGGTGGGTCCGGGCCACGAGCAGCCATGTGGCCGTCCCAAGGGGACTGGCTCGGGGCTGCCCGGAGGCCTCCGCTCTCCCAGACGGCAGGGTCCGGATCACCCGGATCCTCCGTCCTTTACCCCGTACCTCTCCGAGAGAGGGCGAGTTCAACCGCCAACTGCCAACCACCACATTAAATGCCTAGAGAGAGGCCAGACGCCTGCCCCGTCGCATTTATTGCGATGTGAGGCACGTCTGTCAGCCGCTCATCATCACCCCTTTTTGCCCGTCTCGAGGGAGAGAGGGTATAAAGTCTTTGACGACGACAGCAGTATGGCCGCGCGGTCATTCCACACACGCCTCCCTCCACGCCCTGTCCAGTCACATTAAATGCGTTGGGCGGCCGCGTCGGAGAGAGAACACAAGTGCTGGTGGCGTCGCGTCGACCCCTCTCCAAGCGGAAGGGCCACTGACCGGTAGGCCCCACTGGAGTATGTAGGTTGGCCTATCCTCACGTCAGCAGCATGGTGGCCACGACGCCCTTTTTTCTCCACCAACTCCCATGACGTGGCAACAGGAACGGGAATAGGGGTAGCTTCCCCGACAAGACAGGGCAGGAGCCGCTCCATCACGTGAAGCGGAGTAGAGAAAGCTAGGACTACTGTGGTGTCCCCTTGCACTATAAAAGGAGGCCCATGTCCATGATAAGAGAGGTTCAAAAACTGTTCGAAGGTTCTGCCATTTTGGGGTACCCTGGGCTTCAAGCATCCCACCTCAATCATCAGCTTCAGCTCCCCCAGGGAAGAGCTACCACCCTCATCCTTGTAATTCATCCTCCACATAACCCAAGAACAGGAGTAGGGTATTACGCCTCCTTGGCGGCCCGAACCTGTATAATTCTTCTGTGTCCTTTGTGATTGCGGCTTTTCTTCACTTTCCTGCCTTCCATCTACCTCATCTCAAGTTTGAACCCTAATTCATCACTTCCCTGTGCCGAACCAAAAAGAGGGTCCCTCGGATTCCTGCGTGTCGAGCACACGCATCGACATAAACGATATATTTGTTTTTTAGGTGGTAGATATATTAATCAATCTACACTAACAACAACGTTTTAAATGATATCGACTTACTCAAACCAAACTAGCCGATAGGGATAAATAACACTGTTAGTTTAGAGTAAGTAATATATATGATAACTTAACGCTTGTATCGACCGGTTTAGAGTGTCGAACTTAACCGATGAAATCCCTAGCCCCGCCGATACAAGCAACAATATACGGAACTTACCTCTTGCCAGAGATTGAACCTAACCGATGCAGCTCAACTCGAAGACAAGAACTCGTCGAGATGAAAAACATAGAAAAACTAGGATGGCGATGCGCCAAAGGTATATATTGAACTGTTGTTCTTTTACAAGACCCTGAGTGTACATATTTATACCCATGAGCATATACTAGTCTATATCGGGCATGATACAAACTTTCCTAAAGCAAAAATTACAAGTCCAAACCAAACGCTAATTGATCCTCCCTAAAATTACAAAAAGAAAATAATTAATCTTGTCTAATTAATAGATAACTCTCCATGTCACTTTCTTCTTGAATCCAATCTCCTTTTTGGTAATATTTTCAGTCCCTTCAATCGAATCCGACAAAAACTCGAACTTCTAGGACCTATCGGCAACGTCCAGAATCGATACACGCATGCCGATACATCCCCAGCTGATGCAACTTTTCATTTTTGGTTACCAAAATCGCGCCACCAATCTTGCTCCATATCTAACGGAATATGCCAAATTTTTCTGTTAACACATATACATTCAGATCTCAAAATCGAGCATTCCTCATAATTGGATAATCATGTTCTATAGCTTGCACTCAAGGCAAGATTTGACCCTATCAATACGAAAAGAAGTAGAGTTATTTATTATGTTTCCTGCTAATTGGATTTCAGCTAAGACGAGAGGGTTCAGAAAAGGTAAAGACATTTTCATTAATAAAGACAACAAATCTAAATTTGTTGTAAATGTGGCTCTTACAACGACATCACTAAGAAATAATACACCTCGAGACATCTAGTTAATCTATTCCTTAGATCCGTGGGCAAGGATAAGTCTGCTCAAGAGAAAAGATCTTAATCACATTTTAGTCTTCAACTCGACAATACGGGGAATGTAGTTGTTCACAATAGTTTCCAGAAGAACCCAACAAAAACACATCTCTTCCACATAAGGATGATCTCATGAGCATCGACGACATGCTTGTGAAATCTGTGTCGCACAACATGTTTGGAGATATCAATCAGTTTCCCAATTACATAGGTACTATGTTGAATATCTCCTATGCTCCTACTATAGTGTTGCAATAGTAATGGTTGTCATCCACTATATTTTAAGCTACAATATCATATCGAACACATTTGATACATCATACAATTTGTATGAATTCTATATATCTGACAAGAATTTCATGTCAAATTCTTCTATCTATATATTGATTTCTACGGGAGTCAATCCAATAGAGAAGAAATTACGCCTTGTGGACAATGAAGCTACAAACTCTATACTTCGGGATACAAATATTTTTTGACTCTTATAAAGAGATAAGGAAGTGTATTAACCATTGCCATGTGCGATGCAATGATAGTTGGTTCTGGTCATGCCATTACCATTATCCCAATGGGTACTCAATTGATGATTGAGGATGCACTATTGTATCCTGATTATACTCGTATTCCACTAAGTTATAGAGATATCCGTTAAAATAGTTTCTATATTAAAATCCAAGATGACAACAAAGAGGAATATCTCCTAAATGGATATGGCAACTACTATAAAAGATTCCATCTTTATCCTCTGGATTGTACTACACATATATCAAACCCGTACAACGTATTGCGTACAAGGTCAATTTTTCTAGAATGTTGACGCATTCCAAACTTGGCATTATTGCCTTGACCATCCCAACAAAGGGATGATATGAAAAATTATCAGCAATTTTGTTGGTCATGCTTTTATAAATTCCCACAATCTTTGAATTTTATGTTCAGTACTTGTGTCATTGAGAAATTAATTTTAAGGCCATCTTACCTTAAAATTAGAGCTGAGCCAGTCAAGTTCCTTAAACACATTCAAGGCAATATAAGTGGCCCCATATAACCATTGTGTGGATTGTTCAGTTATTTCATGGTTCTAATTAACGCATCTACAAGATGGTCACATGTGTGTTTCTATTCACACGAAACCATGTATTTACAAAGTTGGTTGCTCAAATTATCAGCACTTCACCCTAAACTCGAATTCAATCAATTCGGATGGACAACATCGCTGAAACCTCCTCATGTGCCATCAATGACGATTGATTGGCGCTTGAAATTCAGGTTTAGCATTTAGTTCCACATGTCCATACATAAAATGGATTATTTGAATCTCTTTTCAAGAGAATCAAGCTCATAGCGGACTCTTAATTGCAAATTTTATCAACATCCGGTTAGTTATATACGGCCTTACACACCGCATCATGAATTCAAATTCATCACACTGCAATCATACGGCTCCCTCCGTTGCAGTTAGTACGTGAAAATATAGCTTTAGACAAAGATTTCCCATTTGTGAATCGTTGATGTTTTGCACGTATCGTCACCACCATAGCATACATCAATGGACATTGGAGGTCCACATGAAGTATCATTATCCGTCAATCATAAATACCTTGGATCCTTCCAAAGGGGATTAATATATAGTCCGTATGCTACACACATATTGAGGAGAGTTTCGAGCATTAGGGGGAGATTCATACCACACAAAGAATGCTAGGAATTAAAAAAATGTCAAATATTTACATTCCATCCTCATATCCACGTATCATAGAATCTGAACCAAACAGTTCAGAACATCTTATATTTGTAATATAATGCAAAATATTCTACCAAAAGCATTTACTCGTGATAAAGGTGTCATAAAATCTCATTCCTATATAATGTACCAGAAAAAGTAGACGTACCAAATAGAACAACTCAACTCCCATTATCAAAATAAAGAGGGGGAAAAGTATAGCTTCTTGTAAGCATCCGCGGAAATAGAGGAATAACATCTTCTAAGGCAGTAAATGGAAATCAACATCAAGTTGATAGACACCATATGGATATTTATTATCCAATACCTATGAATGTAAACCATCTAAAAGACCAGCAAAACTATGCACAATTTTGAGGTGTTGGGTCATCGGAACACCCTGACTCTATTGTTGTGGGAAATAATATGGACTAAAAGGATTGGCATTTCCACAAGCTATATTGGTTCCATTGAATCAATTATACAAAGACTACAGAATGTCGACATATACTCCTCAAAATTTGCTTTACACCTTCAACTGGATCCAGACCAAAAGTCCCAGACAGAGTGTCCAACACACTCAAATTGGGTCAAATCAAAAGTAACAATTAAAGAGAATTAATCTCACTAAATAATGAAAGGTATTACCATAGTAATATATTCTTCTCATAATTGTCTTCCTTATGGAAGCAAGGTGGTGGGATAGTCAGGCTTGTAGCATATGATTTTTCGCGGAGACTTAGCATAACATACCCATTAGTATATGTGGAAATCATGTTCCCATATGTAACCATTGACAGATTAAAGGAATTTGATAGATTCTGACAACAAGTTCCAAATGGACTTCACATTCTGAATCATATACAAATTGCAATATATATATTGTGTACAAGTCAAATCATTTGATGATTTGATATAGTCAAGTTGATTCTGGTACAACTTACTAGTGACTTTCTTTCATAAAAGATAACTCTAATCATGATGGTTGTCTACATGTGTTCATAAAAAATCCCAAATTGGATTTTACATCATCTCAACACATATCAATAATTTTAACATCATCAGTATTCAATCATCTTAGGGGTGGTTTCTCACATGAGGAAATTGACCTTAAAGATGGAATCTGAGATGAAAAGATTTTGGTAAAACCAAATCATGCTTAACTCTAGAACTTAAGCACACCCATCAGTTTGTCAATATCTAATCGATATTATCTACTAATATCCAAATGATATTGAACATTTATATCCATTAACACTTATGGTCGTTCAATCCCTAAAGATGGACCAATATCCATTTAGACCCTGGCATGATAACTCTAATGCCATCAAAGCGCTCATGTATCTTGCATACTGCGACGAGCATAATATTGCATTTGCAGATACCTTGTTATAGCTCAAAATAGTGCAACTCCAACAACACCATCAGGTGGAAATCAAAGAAGATATCCATAGATATCTTTGTGGCATAAAAGATCTTGATTTTTCATCGAAATTAGACCATAGTGGGATATCTATATGCTAGCTAACGAATCCCCAAAATGCTAGATCTCATACTCATTTTATAGTGGTATAGTCTCCTTATAAGAGTTGTCAAAATAGACTTCAATGGTTACTTCTACTTATCATTCGAAGTTTCACAACAATATGGATATATTCGCAGAATGATTAATCACACGCAACATCATGAAGTATTGATTCCATTGAATCACCTATCATTATTTATAAAGATAACACTGCTTTTGTTGTTCAATGTAAACAAGTTAAACTAAGCAATATCACCAGACATATTGCCTAAAATTACTTTGCAAAGTAAGTATGAGGGGGAGTAATCTCCTAGACTATATATCTAATCAAAACAATATTTTACTCTTTTCTCCTCTTATTAGTTTTTCCGATCGGGTTTCTTATCGGGTTTCTCATGAAAGGTTTTTAATGAGGCAATATATCAACGTAAATATATATCATATCTCTATTTTTTTCACATGGGTTTTTAAGAGGTATCAAAGATATAATAACTTCTCATATTTTCCTATATGATTTTAGGGGAAGTTATCCAATATTATGATCTGACAGTCATAACCAATTGTTCTCAAATTCTCATATGAGTTTTTCCTTTTTCAAGTTTTCTCAGAGAATTCACGAGACATTAACATATATGCCATACCATTTTCTCATATTTTCCACTGGATTTTAAAGGAGTTTAATTGGCATATCTACACTACGGTACATTATCTCCTCAAGATTTTCCGCAGGGTTTTGGAGGAGTTTTTCCGATGAGATGAATCAAATGATGATTACCAGAAGCCAATTGATCAAGGAGTGTTAAGAGTATTAGTTAGTGATCAATTAGCACATGTTAATTATGTTTGGTTATGAAGAGACCTTTTCATGAGAGGACATGTCCTTTTAGGACATGTTCACACCCTCTCCTAGTCTACAAGTACTTGTATCATTTATGTACAAACTACTAATAAATCATTCATAAGTTATTTACTTCTAACACCTCGTCTTAATATATACTAATATAAAATATACCAGTTTCATCTAGACAATTAGCAATTAGCAATTTCTAATCTTTCCACCTCACTTCACTTAAAATTAGCGTTGGTTAGGTGAGCCCCATGTTGGGCCCATGCAGGGGTGGGACTCGCTGCTTTCCCCCACCCGCACGCGCACGCACCGTTCAACCTTAGTCCGTCGTTGCACCTATGCTTCTCGCACTTTTCCTTTCTTTTTTTCTCAAATGGACAGATTCCATAAAAGTTATTTTTAGTTATATAAAATAAAGTTTTAATAGTTTATTAAGTAAATATTATGATACCATAGCATTAGCTTATTGGGTAAACAAATAAGCAGGTACAACCTAGCGCTCCGCGTGGCCGTCCATCTTCACAGCCGCGTGAACGAACGGCCTGATCTCCCGCCACAGCAAGAAACAACAGGCTCCGCCTATCACTGACACATGGAGCCCGCCCTGCCAGCTGGCTGGAACCACTCTTCCATCCACAGCGCAGCGTGCGTACCATTTGCGCCGCCCATCCCGTCCAGCTAGCGCCTGGCGCAGCTGCAGCTGCAGCCCACCCACCTCTCCCTCCCCCTTCGCCTCCTCTATACCCGCGCCTCCCCGTCCCCGAGTCCAACCCCCAAGCGAAGCAAGCACGCTTGGCCCGCAAGAGCTGACCCACCGAGTCCCCAGGCCCCATCCGCCGCCGGATCGCGCAGGCCGCCTCCCTCCTCCCGGCCGCACCAGCCACCGTGGTGAGCTGCTCCCTCCCGATCTCTGCTTCTGTTTGGTTCAGTTCAGCTGGTTCGTGGCTGCTGGTTGCGACAGCGTTGGGGGAGGGATCGGGGATTTTAGGGCCAGTTTAAGATTCGTAGTGTTTCTTTCGCTTAGGCTAGGATGAACTAGTTCGAATCGGCGTGTTTGTTAGTTCTTGTGAATAGTAATATTACGTACTTTCTCTGTTCTAAAATAAACACCTAGGCTAGGAGAGACGCGATACAACGCAGGAGAACGAATATGGACAGGTTTATTTTGGGACAAGGAAGTAATTAATTGACGTATAGGAGTATTTTTATTTGAATCGACCTACAAATTTATGCAGTTAGGTGCAAATTTTATAATGGCTAATGAGGGCCTCGCCCCGGCGGCAACTCTGCCCCTCGCGTACCCTAAGGTCCAACATTTGGATTGGTTGTTTACGAGCAGCAGACATAAGTAATGGCGACCACTGGCTTTGGGGCGGTAAGTGGAGCTGAGCTCGGAAGATGATTCCGGCGTGTGCACTACTCATCGTTTACCGTTCCATGCCCATCATGTATTCTTGATGATTTTTGTTGAAGTAGTATACTATCTGGGGCAGTATAAAGTCTAAACCGCCATTTGGTGCAAATCAGGGCCCTTGTAGATGCTTCTTTTTTCATTTTTATGCATTGATGTGCTTCTTGAGAATTGATATACTGCAATAATTTTACAAGCCAAAAAGGGATTAGGAGTTTGAAAGATGATGAACTGAGGGAGGACTGAAGTTTGTAATGAATGGTCGCATAGGTAAGGATTTGATTTGAGGAGAATTTGCAAAGGGAGTTAGTAAAGTTTATTCTATTCAGAAATCGTTTGCCCTCGTCTCTTTTTCCATGTTCAACAATCTTTTTTGTTAGATTTTATTATGACATTTTCTGTGTGTATTTGTCATAACAGAGGTACCAAACTGGATATATGATTGAGTCTTCATCTATTCTTTTTTGTCCTGAAGTATGGGGGCCTAATTTTCTTGGTCATTCATTTCAGGCGAATGAAAAGATCATGCGATGGAAGCTAGTCATTCTGATTTTGTTTAAGTACAAGTAACATCAATGCGACCAAACAAAATTTCCTCAATGGATGCTGGAGCTGCTTTTGATGACGAAGATGCTAGTTCCAGCAATTCACTGCAGGAGTTGTGGCCAGTTGGCGAGATAGATCCTAAGAGAGCAAGATTTCCTTGTTGCATTGTTTGGACTCCTCTTCCTATTGTCTCATGGCTTGCTCCTTACATAGGGCATGCTGGAATCTGTCAGGAGGATGGCACTGTCTTGGATTTTGCTGGTTCAAATCTGGTGAGCATGGATAATTTTGCATATGGTTCTATTGCGAGATACCTCCAGCTTGACAGAAAGAAGGTATGCATGATTCCATATATTTTTTATTTCTTCATTTGGAATGGCGTACATAATTCAACCTACTTGATAGTAGTTTGTTTATCCAAAACGGCAACCCTCATAGCTATAGCATCCATGAAACTGGTATAAATCCTTGTTGACTTAGAAAAGAGAAAAAACACTACTAGTATGTTATCTTTACATTTTCTTCCTGTGTCAATAGCTTCAAAATGATTTGTGTTGCAAGAAAACAATCCAAACTTCCTTTCTCTCAAGTTGTATGAAACAATTTTCATGATTTTATTGTTCTTTTAAGAGATAATATTTTCCAAGCTAATTCCTAAATATAGGATTCTTTAAACAATGGGATATTTAAGTACTGATAAAATATTTTTTTAAATTTCCATGTTTTAAAAATAAGTGAAAGAAAAAGACAACATGAGTTGGGGACAGTGAACCTGGGGCTTCAGCCAGAGCCAGCTATCACAGACTGATCATGACAGTACACAGGGCTAGAACAAGGGTTTAGGGTTTAATTTTTCTTGGCGTTTGCTCATGAAAATCTGTTAATCAATTCCAATGTTTATTTAATGATAGCAGTGTTATTTATAAAGAACTTGTTAAAAACGTCAATTATGTGCTGAAGCTGCATATGATGTTTTGTATCGTCTCAAGGCCTGTTTGGTTCCAAGTGACTAATGGACTAGGGACTAGAAAAAACAGTTTTATTCCCATAATGAAACTAGAGAACCAAGAACCAAACAGAGGGACTAATGAGGGACTAAAATCTTATTAGTCCCTAGTCCCTCAAAGGGGTGCTAATGATGGACTAATGGACCATCTTTACCTTTCCTTTTCACATGCAGACCAAAATGAGGGTAAAAGTGGAGGAGTACTTTAGTCTTTGCGTAGGTGTTTTAATCTTGCGTAGGTGTTTTAATGCTCATTAGTTCTTTTTAGTCTATGAAACCAAACAGGATAGAGACTAATAAAAATTTTATTTTTTTAGTCCATACTCCATTAGTCCGAGGGACTAATAGAACCAAACAAACCCTTAATCCATAAATAAACTTGTCATTTATTAAAAAAATTTAGTAGTTTCCTTTCAAATAGGTTAGTTTTTCTTGACGCGCAGTATGTTCTTTTCTTCTCTTGACTAGTGTTGCTTTCCTGTTAATCTGGCGGCACACATATGTGAGCGGTCCTACAAGCATGCAGAAGCAGGAACGGCGATTTCCTGGGACGACGCTCTGCAACTGGGCATGAGACATTTCGAGCACAAGTTCTATAATCTTTTCACCTGCAATTGCTACTCGTTTGTGGCGAACTGCTTGAATCGGCTTGCCTACAATGGCTCCGTGAAGTGGAATGTGTTGAATGTTGCCGCTCTTGTTTGGTTGCATGGCCAATGGGTGGATAAAATGTCTGTTATTCGTTCATTCTTTCCTTTCCTAACTGTGACATGCATTGGCATTTTAATGGCTGGCTGGCCTTTCCTGATAGGGATGGCAGCCTTCTCTTCTCTCTTGATTGGATGGTTTGTATTTGCTGTATACTGCATGAAGGGTCTAGTGTGCTGATAGTTTTAAAAGAACATTGGCATTGAATTATGTGATGAATTATCGAACGAACAAAGAACTTACTGAAATGATTCATCCTCATGACTATCATGGAATAAATCACACCTCTTAAACTTGAAAGGAAACACCTGTTACCTACGCGACAATGTGCTACATGTTATGATATCATCTGTTTTGGCGATCCTAGATCTAGCTGATATCATCCTGTAAACAGTGGATTCTCCTTGTTCATATTAGGGTTTTTATCCATTGCCATCGTACGTTCTGTTAATCTGTCGATCGTAGACAAAATGAAGGCGGCGGCTGCACTGTGTTCCATCGGACAACCGACCACGTCACGAGTTCACGACCACACGGCGCGGTGAAATCGCCGGCCGGTAATCGTGAGCTCATAAGGTTACACGGTTGCTTTACGACTTGTCACGGTGTGGATCGCCCAGCAAATAATGAGCTAAACCAATCATAAAGCCAAAACAACTCCTGCTCCCACCTAACGCGACACAACAAAAAGCACGCAAAGTGAGACACGGGGATACGATACCGGATAGTGCTGGCCAAACGGCCGTACGGCACGGCTTGGCCTGGGCATGCCCGCGGCATGGCTGGCATGGCTCCGGCCATGTCGTGTCGGCCCAAGTGTCTATCTCTCAGCCTAAGCATGGCCCACGGATGGTTGGTCCGTGTCGTGCTGGCACGGGCACGCAAGGCTCACAAGCCAAAACCGTCGCATCAAAAGCCTAGCCACCGGTGCACCGCACGACAACGCCTCTCCTCTTCTCCAGCCGTCGTCGTCGTTGGTTCCGCCCTCCTCTCCGACCTCCGCCCTCCACGCTGCTGCCGCCGCCTTCGCCCTCCGCACCTCGCGCCCTCCGCCTCCGCGCCGCCTTTGCCCTTGACGCCCTTGTCACCGAGCCCTCCATGCCATGCCGCCGACCTCCGCGCCGACGCCAACGTCGACGCTGAGCCGCCTCTGCCGACGCTAAGCCCCCTCCGCGCCCGCATCGCCGAGCCCTCCACGCACCCGTCCGACCGTCCCTTCGTGCCGTCGTCGTCACCGATACGCCGACCTCCGGTCCTCCTCTGCTCCCCGTCGTCGTCGCCGACCTCTTCAATTTATCCAGTCCACCTCGTCTCCCCGTCACCCCCTTCTGCCGCCGTCGCCGCCCTAAACCCTGACCCTAGCCACCGCCTAGCACCTGATTCTCGCTGTGCTGTGCCGACCCGTGGGCCGTGCCGTGCCCAGGCCGACACGTTACAGGGACTGTGTCGTGTCATGTCGGCCCATGGGCTCAGACGACGGCCCAGGCATGGCATGCGCCACCAGGCTATGTCGACACGGTCCACACCATTCCGTGCCATATCGGACCGGGCCAAGCTTCAATGCTCATGTGACCGGGTCGACACGAAAGGTCCGGCCCATCTAGTCAGCACTAATACCGTACCGGCTGGCATGGCAACTCTTACCTTTCCGAGCAACAGTCTCGCTGAAATAAGGAAGAAACCGGCCCACTCCCGCGAAAAAATAGCGAGAAAAAAAAAACAGGGCAAAGGAAAGGAAGGCAGAGGAGCCGAATGGAACTGAAGTCTGAACCGAACTCGCGGCGGGGCAGATCAAACTCCACACGAGCACGGCGAGCGCGAACCCGCATCCCGTTCGGCCGCGTCTCCTCTCGCGAAATCTGGGCCGTCCGCTCCGTTGATTCCCACCCTTTTATCATCACCTTCCGCGGATTCCGGCTCACCGCCTCGCTCGCCTAATCCTAAGCTCAAACTCTCCTCGCTCGAAAACTCGCCGCCTCCCGCCGAAGAGCAGCATCACGGCCATATCCCACCGCAGCAGCCATGAGCAGGATCGGTGAGCACTCGCCTTTCCCCTGCTTCGCCTTTTGCCGCTATTGCTGTTTTTTTTTGTGTGATTCCGTGAAGTTTACGCCTTACTGTTTGCGGCGGCGGGTTTCAGAGCTCTCGGCGGAGAACAAGGCCGACCTTGTGGAGACGCTGAAGGTATATATTCCCCTCTCGTTGTGGTGATCGGGTGTGCTTTGCTGGGTTTCAATTGGAGCGACCGCGCAATGGTGGTTTTTGTTGATTCGGCGATGTGCGTGTGTCTGATCTGTGCAGAACAAGCTGCAGGCGTTGGCGGAGCAACATGTTGACGTGCTCGAGAGCCTGACGCCCACAGTCAGGAAGCGCGTCGAGGTGCTCATGGAGATTCAGGTAAAAACAGAACTGCTAAGACTAGAGAGAGCTTCGAGGTGGTGACTTTCGCGGCATATTTTTGTTCATATGTTTATTATATACATGGTTAATTCCCTCTGTTGCACAAAGGGCAACATATAGAGACATTCCTTTTACTTGATCTGCTGGTATTTAGTCAAATGTGTTCGTATGCCAGGGATATCCATTGATTTCGTAAAGATAGATTCTTTTTTACCTTACCCTTTTAATTCTGTTTAGTTGATTGTGTTATATTTGCTACAAACTTTAATCCACATACTTAAAAGTTTCTAAACCATGTTAAATGTTTCAGAACCAACATGATGAACTAGAAGCGAAGTTCTTTGAAGAAAGAGCTGCTCTAGAAGCTAAATATCAGAAGCTTTATGGACCACTATACTCAAAGGTATAGCACATAATTTTTGTTGAAATCTAAAGCAATCTGGCGTTACTCCACTTTATCTTGAATTATGTTTCTGAGTTTTCAATAAGATGTGCTGTTCTGGTGACTCTTTTTGTGCCTATAAATTTCCAGCGTTCTGAAATTGTTTGTGGTGTTATTGAAGTAGAGGGCGAGACCCCTGAAGAAGAAAGAGGTGATATATACATTCTTGTTCATACTATAGGTGTTCTGGGCACGTCTGGGTCATTGATAGATTGGGTTAATCGTTTTTAGTTCTTTCTATAATCTTGTCACGATGCTTCCATGCAGAGGAAGAGGGTGTTCCAGATTTCTGGCTCAATGCAATGAAGAACAATGATATTCTTGCTGAGGAGGTGAGAGACTTTTCTAGTTTGTAAATTCACACTTTCTTTTTGGCCGGGACGGTGAAAAGGCGCCGCCCTGAATATATTAAGAATTATTGGAGAAAAATACAAAGGAATTCAACTCCAAACAAGTTGAAGACTAAGAGAAAAACGAGACCAGCACTGCCCGAGAACAGCAGAGACCCTGCTATACTCTGCGCAATGCGGCTCCCGTGAAAGAAAACAACTGTACAAAAACCGACAACTCAAAGGAACTCCTCCCAAAGACTACTTCTCGCCATCCGCACAACACCACCTCGGCTATGGCGGATCAAGGTAGATCCCCGCTGCTCTCCACACAGTTATCTCTTCGTTAATTTCCTGAGCAATCCGCCGAACAGTTTTGGCTTCATTGTGAAACACCCTTGCATTTCTTTCTTTCCAAACCTTCCAAGTCACCTGGAAGAAGAGGCTATCAAAATTTTTAACTTCCCCCTTTGCTAATTTTGCTCTGGTCAGTATCCACCACTCTGCAAGTTTCAGATTGTTCTCGGCTGGGATTTGGAAAGGTAGCTTACACCATGCCCTCATCTGCCCCCAAACATTAGCTGTGTACGGGCAAGATGAAAAGATGTGTTGGCACGTCTCGTCCGCATGTTGACAGAGTCTACAACACGGCTCATTAGGCCAATGTCTTTTCGCTAGGTTATCCGCCGTAAGGCATTTCTCATGTAGTACCAACCACATGAAGAAACGAATCCTGGAGGGGGCCCTGCATTTCCACAGTACCTCCCCGAACCCACAATCTTCCATTGCGATGAAGAACACCCGGTAGGCCGATGCTGTGGTGAATTTTCCATCTGCAGTCCACTTCCATTGCACATCATCATTCGTTTGCTGAAGAGAGAAGCTGCTCAGTTCGTCCCAAAGTTGTAGGAACTCCCCGATTGCTATAACAGAAAGACTCCCTTGCAAATTAGACACTCAAAAATTGTTCTGCAAGGCTGCTGCTACCGTAATCTTCTTATTTCCGGCATAAGTGAAAAGAATAGGAAACCTTGAAGCAACACTTGAGCCCCCTAACCAACAGTTAGTCCAGAAATGTGTGGAAAGGCCATTGCCCACCTTGAACACAGCAGAGGACTGAAAAACTTGCTCCACATCGGCTCCTGCACTGAAACCCACTGCTGTCCAAGGCCTGCCCTGCTGTGTCACTTCCTGTACTCGCCATTTTAACCGTAGTGCTTGGCCTAGCGAAGTCAAGTTCTTCACCCCTAGCCCCCCTTTATCAATTGGTGTTGCAATTTTCTTCCAAGAGACTAAGCAATGCCCACCACTCACCTCTTCTTGCCCTTTCCAAAGAAACCCTCTGCATTTACAATTAATTGCTTTGATTGCCCATTGGGGCAGCTGCATCACGGTAAGAAAATGGACCGGAAGTGCCGTGAGTGTAGACTTTATTAGACACAATCTTCCCTCTACTGACAGCAGCTTTGGTTTCCATTCTCCTAGTTTCTTCCCGAACCTGTCCAACAACGGTTGAATCTCAGCTTTTGTCGGTTTCTTTGTTGAGAGCGGGAGCCCCAAGTAGTTGATAGGAAACAGTTTTCGCTGACAACCTAAAACGTCTTCAATAGTTGCCAATTGCTCCTCGGAACATCTGATCGGCGTCACTGTGCTTTTCCCAAAATTAACCTTGAGCCCTGTGATTTCACCAAAGATCTGAAGAACAGCTTTGATCACCACTGCTTCCGATTGAACTGGTCTGAAAAAAACCACCGCATCATCTGCGAAAGTTGAAATTGACGGCAAGTTGAGGCGGCCGTCGAGGGGCGAAAGGAGTTTTGCTCTGCTGGTCTGAGCGATGATTGCTTGCAGCGCATCCATTGCAAGGATAAACAACAGTGGTGATAATGGGTCACCTTGTCTGAGCCCTCTTCCCGGCTTCACTACATCCGATGAATCTCCATTGATAAGGATCCTTGTTGAATCTCCATTGAATTCCCACTTTCCAAAGCTACCAATGTTTATGCTCACATTAGAACTTGAGCTTATTTATTTGTTAAGTGTGTTGATTTGCTTAGTAGCGTTGATTCTTCTAATGATCTTTTTTCCTTTGCCATTGTCAGATCCATGAGACGGATGAGGAAGCTCTGAAGTACCTTAAGGACATCAAATGGTGCAGAACTGATGATCCAAAGGGTTTTAAGTTCGAATTCTTCTTCGATACAAATTCCTTCTTTAAAAATCCAGTGCTGACTAAAACATACCACATGATCAATGAAGACGACGAACCCATCCTAGAGAAAGCAATTGGCTATATGTCATTTTGTTTCTGCAAATTTGTTTTTTTTCATTAGGAGGAAAAAATCTTTCGTGCATTTCCTATTTGAATATTAGCTGACTGCTTTATTTTTTAGGACTGAAATCGAATGGCATCCAAGCTTCCTGGCAGCCTTGAATGGCATCAGTTCTTACAACCACAACAGTTCACTACCTTGCAGTCTTCAAGCTTCCTAAGTGGGCAATGAGGGAGATCGACCGCAAATGCCGGGGTTTTCTGTGGAAATGGCAAGAGAAGGTAAATGGTGGATATTGTCTTGTCGCATGGAAGAACGTTTGTGCACCTGTTAATAAAGGTGGATTGGGTATCAAAGATCCGGACTTATTTGGGCAAGCAATGAGGCTAAAGTGGCCAGCAATCAAGTTGGCACAAAGTGATCGCCCATGGGCGATGGTGAGTTTACCGGACGAAAAGACATTCAAAACACTTCCATTCCTTTGAGTCTTCTTGTTGGGTAATGGTTGTCAAACGCCGTTTTGGTCAGGAAATTGGACAGGGTCGGGCAGTGTTCCTCTCAGATGGCCTATCCTGGCAACTTACATCCGATCTTCAAAGATAACCGTGGCGCAAGCACTTCAAATCACAGGTGGGTTCGGGACCTCCAAGGTTCTTTATCACCCGAGGCGTTGGGAGAGTTTTTTCAGCTATGGGATGTGGTTGGGGACCTGACTCTCAATGCACAACCGGATGAGATCTGCTGGAAGCCTGCGGTGAAGGGGAATTTCTCAGTATCAGATACTTATGCTAGGCTTTCGCAAGGAAGAGAAGACTGCGCCCATGGGGAACTCCTGTGGTCAGCCAAGACGCCGGCACACATCAAATTCTTCATGTGGTTGTTGTTTCGAAACAGATGCCTAACGGCGGATCATCTAGCGTGTTGGTATATATTTGTATATGTAATTTAGGTTTAGTTGAGGGGGTAAAATGGAAAAGAGTGTGGAGTATAGTGCTATGCTGGGAGAGGAAGTCGATACAGTTTTTTTTGCCCAAATTTCAACATGGTATCAGAGCTAGGGTTAGGGTTAGGAGAGGCGATGTCGACGGCGAAACCTTAGGCGAGCTCGACGCCGTCTGTACCTGGAATCCGGTGGCGCGGAGGGAGCCGAGGCAGCCAGGGACTTACCCAATCCCGGCCGGCTTCAGCTCGTTGTGAAGCCAGGCGTGGCCAGGCGCACGTGGTGGTCGGCGGCGGCACCGGCGGCGGAGTGCGCACGGGCGGCGGAGTGCGTCCGCGCAGCGGAGTGTGCGCGGGCAGCGAAGTGCGCGCGGGCGGCGGAGTGCGTACGCGCGGCGGAGTGCGCGCAGGCGGCGGAGTGCGCGTGGCGGAGTGTGCGTGGCGGAGTGCAGGGCGCAAGGCAGCGTCGGAGCGTGGCTCGAGCAGGGCGCAAGGCAAGCGACGTAGAGAGAGAGAAAAGAGAAGAAGAAAGGGGAAGAAGGAAGAAAGAAAGGGAAGAAGGAAGAAGAGAAACGAAGAGAAGAAAAGGAGAAGAAAGGCAACGCACAGTGAGGAAGAAAGAAAGGGGAAGAAGGAAGAAAGAAGAGAAAAGCAAGGCAGCACACAGTAAGAGAAGAAGAAAGGGGAGGAAGGAAGAACATTGGTTGTTTTGCAACAGGAGACATTGCTTTGCAACAGAGACATTGGTTGTTTTTTTGCAACCGATTGTTCTTGCAGTTGTTCTTGCAAATATTAGGGAAGGAATTGAGAAGCTAAGCGATTATGGCGTAAAAATCAAGGGATTGAGCAAGTCTTAGGAAAATTGGTGGAACTACTTGCTGCAAAAAGGGATGATGCCTCATCCTCCAAGCAAAGAGGTTGATGTGGTCCGAGTTGAAATTGATGCCCATTGATATTAGATTGGAGGGCATCAAGAATTACTTGGCATGGTCTAGGAGGGCAGTGTTATTGCTGAGATCAAAGAAACTTGAGGAATTTATTAATGAAGAGATAACTGAACCTAAAGATAAGTCTAGCTCTGAGTGGAAGAACTGGAGTGCAACCAATGCCCTGGTGGCAACTTGGCTATTAAATTCGGTGAGTCCAACAATTGCTAGTTCTGTTGACACTATTACATGTGCTTCACAAATATGGAAGACCTTGGTAGATATGTACTCAGGTGTTGGGAATTTGATGTTGTTGGCTGATACAGAAGATAGGATTCATTATCTGAAACAGGGGGAACAACCTTTAATGGATTATGTTGCAGAGTTAAAGCGACTATGGGCTGACCTAGACCATTATGATCCAATTAAGTTATCTCATCCTGAAAGCATGACTTCGGTGAAAAAGTGGGTGGAAAAGAAGAGGGTTCTTCATTTTTTGAGAGGCCTAAACTCAGAATTTGAAGGAAGGCGTGCTGCTATGTTTCATCAAGCAACTCTTCCTAGTTTTGAAGAAGCGGTTGCAGTCATGGCACAGGAAGAAACAAGGCTCAAAGCAATAAAGGGCAACACCCTACATTCATCAAGTCCTGCTTTTGTAGTGGCGGGATCTCAAGAAACCAGAATATGCTTTAACTGTGGTGAAAAAGGCCATTTGATTCGTGATTGCAATTGGCCACTTAAATCAAATCGTGGTAGAGGTAGAGGTAGAATCTATTACAGAGGTGGTGCTAGTTGGGGAGGTCCTAGTCGTGGAGGTGCTGGTCGTGGAGGAAGAATGAGTTATCAAGCTAACCTTGCATCAATAGATGAGTGTACACCAGAAACAGTCATGGTTCCATCTAGTGAGCTAGAAGAATTCAGGAAATGGAGGAAATTTGAGAAGGGTTCTAAACAGGAAAATCAGAGGATATTCTCGGTTTACAGTGTTGCTGATGTGGTCCACTCTGACTCAGGTATATTAAATCAAACTCTTGTATCTAATTGGATATTGGACTCAGGTGCATCAAGGCATGTCACAGGTGAAACTAATGAGTTTACATCTTATACACCATACTCAAATTGTCATAAGGAGACAATTCAAACTGCAGATGGAACAGCTTGTCCTATTAAAGGTGTTGGTACAGTGCAATGCACACCAACTATTACTCTATCATCAGTATTTACATGTTCCATCATTTCCTGTGAATCTTATATCAATAAGCTCTTTGCTAGATCAAATTGATTGTCGGGTTTTCCTTGATCGTGAGAAATGTTTGATTCAGGAGAGAAGACTGGAAGGAATCTTGGGATTGGAGTTCGGCATAATGGGCTTTGGTATCTTGATAGGAGTAAGACAAGGGAAGAGATATATTTTGCTTTATCAGCTAATGAAGACGATGCTAAGGTAATGCTTTTACATTGTCGGTTGGGACATATATCTTTTGATGTTATGAGAAAAATGTTCCCTCATGAGATGTCTAGGGTGAACAAGAGTAACTTGATCTGTGATGCTTGTGAGTATGGAAAACATATTAGGAGCTCATATGTGAGCAGGGGCTTGAGAAGTATATCACCATTCATATTAATCCATTCCGATGTGTGGACTTCTCCAGTTGTTTCCATAAGTGGGGCAAAATATTTTGTTACCTTTATTGATTGTTATTCTCGTATGACATGGGTATATCTCATGAAGCACAAGAGTGAGGTACTTGAATGTTTTAAGACCTTTTATGCATATGTTAAGAATCAATTTGGCACCTCTGTTCAAATTATCAGAAGTGATAATGGAACTGAATATGTGAATAAAGAATTCCAAAGTCTTCTCTTAAAGGAAGGTATCCTACATCAGACTTCATGCCCTGACACCTCACCACAGAATGGAGTGGCTGAAAGGAAGAATCGACATCTTCTGGAGGTAACCCGCTCACTTATGTATACTATGAATGTGCCTAAATTTCTTTGGAGTGAGGCAGTTTTGACTGCTACACATTTGATCAATCGCATGCCATCAAGGGTACTGGGGATGAAATCACCATGTGAGATGTTATTTGGTAAAAATGAATTTGTGGTTTCACCCAGTATTTGGATGTACATGTTTTGTTAGAGACCATAGACCAAGTGTTGGAAAGTTGGACCGTCGGGCCATCAAGTGTATCTTTGTGGGATATTCATCTGGACAAAAAGGATATAAATGTTGGAGTCCATCGGAACGCCGTATGTTTGTGAGTATGGATGTGACCTTTAAGGAGTCAATTCCCTTTTATGGTGAGAAGACAGATCTAAGTTCTCTGTTTGTTGATCTAGATTCTGAAAGTGAATCAGAGCAAGTGGAATCTAGAAGTGAAGCTCGAACGAATGAGAAGAAGATTGTGGTTGGTTTAATCCCAAATTCAATGCAAGTGAATGATGTGTTACAGGAAAGAGAACCAGAAGTTATTCCCGAGAAAAATATACAAGTGTATACAAAAAGGAGGAAAAATACTACACAACCTCTTACTATCACTGAAGAAGTTGTAGGTGATCAAGTAGATCACACTCATTTGAGTAGTGATGAGAGTGACCAGTTACTTGAGACAGGGGGAGAGATGATTCACCATTCTGATGACTTACCTATTGCTCTAAGGAGAGAAATAAGGAGCACAGCAGGTAAGCCTCCAGTGAGATATGGATTTGAGGATGGATGTGAGGAAATGCATGATAACGAGATGGGTAACTATGTTTCATATAGATCATTATCATCTGAGTATCAAGCCTTTGTGACAACACTGCAATCAGTGCAAATTCCAAAAAATTGGACAGAAGCTAAACAAGATCCAAGATGGAAAAAGGCGATGTTTGAAGAGTTGACAGCACTTGAGAAGAATGACACATGGGAACTTGTGGCTTTACCTCTTGGGAAGAAAGTAGTTGATTGCAAATGGGTGTATACTGTGAAACAAAATCCTGAAGGAAAGGTGGAAAGATATAAGGCAAGGTTGGTGGCAAAAGGATACAGTTAGATATATGGGATTGATTATGATGAAACATTTGCACCGGTGGCAAAGATGAGTACAGTGAGGACCTTGATCTCTTGTGCTGCTAACCTTGATTGGCCTCTATATCAACTAGATGTTAAGAATGCATTCCTACATGGTGATCTTAAGGAGGAAGTTTATATGGGGATCCCACCTGGATTTGCCACTACTGAAACTAAGGGAAAAGTTCTAAAACTGAAGAAATCTCTATATAGATTGAAGCAATCACCAAGAGCGTGGTTTGATAGGTTTAAGTGTGCAATGCACGCTATGGGATACAAGCAGTGCAATGGAGATCATACTTTGTTTTACCTACATTCTAAGGGTCACATTACCATTTTAGCAGTTTATGTTGATGACATCATTATTATTGGAGATGACACCTTGGAGGTGATTCAATTGAAGGAGAATTTGAGGAAGGAGTTCGAAATTAAGGATTTGGGACAACTTAGATACTTTCTAGGCATTGAGATAGCAAGATCTCCTAGAGGGATTATTCTCTCACAGCGTAAGTATGTGTTGGATCTACTGAATGAGACAGGTATGCTTGAATGTCGTCCAGCTTCTACCCCTATAGAACAAAATCACAAATTGGGGGCTGAATCTGGAAATTCTGTGGATAGAGAAAGGTATCAAAGACTTGTAGGACGACTCATCTATCTATGCCACACAAGACCTGATATATCTTATGCTGTCAGTGTGGTGAGTCGATATATGCATGATCCAAGAAGTGGTCACATGAATGCAGTCTACAGGATATTGAGATATTTGAAGAAAAGCCCAGGCAAAGGATTATTGTTTAAAAGGAATGGACATCTGAGTGTGGAAGGATATTGTGATGCAGACTGGGCAAGCTGTCCTGATGATCGAAGGTCTACATCAGGCTATTGTGTATTTGTTGGCGGAAACTTGGTGACTTGGAAAAGTAAGAAACAACCGGTAGTATCTCGCTCTACAGCAGAAGCAGAGTATAGAGCTATGTCTCAAAGTTTAAGTGAATTGCTATGGGTGAGAAACCTCCTGACTGAGTTGAAGTTTCAGATAGATGGTCCTATGAAGCTTTGGTGTGATAACAAATCAGCTATCAACATTGCAAATAACCCAGTTCAACATGATCAAACAAAGCATGTGGAGATTGATCGCTTTTTTATTACAGAAAGACTAGATGAAGGAATTTTGAGTCTGGAATTTGTAAACTCCGAGGGGCAAGTTGCTGACTGTTTGACTAAAGGTTTAGGTATTAAGGAGTGTATAACTTCATGTAGCAAGATGGGCATGATTGATATACAGTGCGCATCTTGAGGGGGAGTGTTGGTATATATTTGTATATGTAATTTAGGTTTAGTTGAGGGGGTAAAATGAAAAAGAGTGTGGAGTATAGTGCTATGCTGGGAGAGGAAGTCGATACAGTTTTTTTGCCCAAATTTCAACATAGCGAAACGTGGGTGGCCGCATAATGCCAGCTGTGTCTTATGTCAAAGGGAACCTGAAAATGCGCATCATCTGTTCGTTACTTGCTCTTTTTCATCTGCTCTGTGGTCTTCCTTCAGAAATTGGCTGAATGTCCATTTTTCGTTACCGCGAGAAGTGGCTGCTGATCTGGGAGAATGGGGGCTAAATGTGCGGTTGTGTTTTCGGACCCGCTACAGGAGCGTCTTCGACATGCTCTTTATGCTATGTTGCTGGAAACTGTGGAAGGAGCGAAATGCTCGCACTTTCGATAACAGAAGCAAAACTTTGAGTGAGTTGCTGTCTGACATTAAGGAGGAAGCATCTGTTTGGAGAGAGGCGGGGATCCTACGAGACGGCGAGGAGTAATTCAAGAGGTTGCTAAGTCTGGTGCAGGGCCGGAGTTAGTAGTGAACCGGTGGTGTGTTGTTTCTTTCTCCACAGCTGTTGTGCCCTGCCCGGGAGTTGAGGTGTTGTTTCTCTTTTAGTGAGTCCTTTTGTTTGTTCCTTGTGTTTGTGCGGCATCATGTTGCCGTTGTAAGAAACAATAAGTCCCCCCCTTTTTTACCCTTAATGAAATTGATTGGCCGTGTCTTCAGGCCAATCCGACAAAATGGCATCCAGGAAATTGTTTGACACAACACGTGCTAAAAAAGAATAGTTCCGAGAGCACTAAACCTATAACAAAGACTGAAGAATGTGAGAGTTTCTTCATCTTTTTCAGCCCCCCACAAGTTCCAGATGATGACACACGAATTGACGAAAATACCGTAAGTTGAACAAGTAGTTCTTTATATGCATTGATGATTCCTGAAACATTATGCCCAAACTTATGGCCTTTTTGGCTGCTGCTTCTTAACAGGCTGAACAATTGCAGAACCAAATGGAACGAGATTATGACATTACGTAAGCTAACTTGTCCATTGCATTCTTAACCGATTAGATTTTTTTTGAAAGGCGAAGCGATTACTATTATGTTATTATGCATAATATATCATACTGAAGTACACAATTCTTCAAACTATTAATGAAACAACAAATTCCAGTATATATATTATCTGGTTATGAATAATAAGCTTGCCCGTATTGCCAGATCTACTCTCAGGGACAAGATTATACCACATGCTGTTTCTTGGTTCACTGGAGAGTCTGTTCAAGACGAGGACTATGGAGCTTCTTGGGTGGATGATGAAGACGAGGACGACGACGACGACGATGAATATAGTGATGAAGATGTGGAATAAGGCCTTCAAGTGTCTTTGTGCTACCGGGGTATTAAGAACATTAGATGCTTTTATCACCATTGTTGCTCCTCTATTTTGAGCAGAAGACTGGCGGAGTTGGTGGACAGCAGGGTGAGCGACCTGCGGAGTGCAAGCCGCAGTTGATTTTCTTTTTCTTTTTTATCTTAGTTCTCAGAAATCAGAAGTGAAGGATATGTAACTACTATGTCGATTTTCAAGTTATTAGTGGTGGATACACTTTTCTATGTGTTTTTTTCTCACATTTTTGCCATATATTATTCTCAACTGGTCAAGAGTACAGTATCATTATTATTGCGGGAGAGATTCTCTAACTTAAGTCAGGTGACTTTGGGTCACTGACATATGGGCCCATCTCGCGACGGGCCCACATATCAGTGACCCAAAGTCACTCTGACTTAAGTCAGAGAATCCACGCCCTCGTTATTGTCACCATGTACAATCAAATTGATTTTCACGTAATCAATCACAATATTTAAGATAACTGTACCCGGCACTCCTGCCAATAGTTTGACCGGGTGCTTGTTCAAAACTCAGAGCCAAGAGAGTACTTATGTTTCTTTGCACGGTTCTCCAAATAGACATTTTGTTTAACCAAATGACTTGAGCCCATATTCTTCTTCGAATACGCAAAAGACTTGCGTATCTCTTGTATTAAGAGAGAGGAGTTGTGTACATTACTATAAGCTGCAACAAAGCAAAAGAAAGACAAGAAAAAGAAGAAAAATGACACAACCCAATAGGTCTATCTCTCGCAACCGATATTTAGGGACCAAAGGGCGGTGACGAGGCTGCACTAGATGGGCACTCCGGCCTTGCGCCAGAGTGCAGCTTCCTCCCTCGCCTCACTAGCCACCTTGGCCCAAGTTCTAGGTTGGTTGCTGAAGACCCTGTCGTTGCGTTTTTTTCAGATAGACCACGCCGCAAAGATTACCATCGTGTCAAAACTCCTCCTATGCACCTTGTCGATGTGCTTTCAAATGTCACACCACCATCCCAAGAAGGTATGTTGGTTGGAGGGGAAGCAGTTCAGGCATCCTATGGCGTTGAGCACAAACCATCAAAACTGGTGCAATTCTGGGCACTCGAAGAGAAGGTGATTGAGTATCTCATCATGCTGGTCACAAAGGACACACCTTGGCGGGGTGTGGCAAACCATGCTTGCACAGTCTGTCCGATGTCCAAAGTTGTGTGTGACCAGCCAGGAGAAATATTTGTATTTGGGCGACACGAAGTTCTTCCAGATGGGCACGTGGGGAAAGAGCTCCGACCAAGGAAGAGCGGATTCTCGTTTTCATCAAAAACAAGAAACCACAATTCAGTAAAAGTGGCTGAGCTGTTAAGTAAATATTTATGTTTTTAAATACGACTTTAGATTTGATATTTGACCATTCGATTTAATAAAAAATATTATTTACTTTGCTATAACTTATTTTATCTTTAAACTTTTAAGCATGACTTATATTTTATACATCAGGAAAGCGGGGGATGGGATCCCCCACCAACCCGCATAGGACGTGGACCTTGCCAACGAAACTCCAACTTGTGCGGTGCCGCTCTACCCGGTTGCCTTCTCTCCGAGCCCATGGCGACTCTCCTCTCACCGTCATCGGCTTCAAAAAGCAGCAGCAGTGACAGTAGCTATGGGCACCGCCTGTCAGAGCTGCTGGAGGAGTAGCATGGAGCCCTTCTCACTCGACCACTTCCTTCTCGACAAGTGATGCTCCTCCCTGCCCTCCTCAGTGCCACCAGCGCCACGTGCTAGCTGCAGGAGCACCACCATGGGAATGCTGAGGCAGTGGAGAAGGACGAAAACAATTTAAGGTAGGATGAAGTCGATAACATATATGCTTGAAAATTTAAGGTGGGTTCTCATCCTTATGTTAGAAAATGAAAGGGCTAGCTAATGTGCTTGTGCGGCCCACAAGCACAAGCACACAAGGCAAGCATCAAGGCCCGAAAGGCAAAGGCCGACTAATAAAGTGAATGGTTCAGTCATCTTCCTCATGCGAACATTCAGAGTTTGTTTGACAGGGACGATAGCATCAGCCAGCGAACCTTCAACCTGAAATCCATGACGGCCGGATCAACTTGGGGTGGGTATCCGCGGCAGAGCCAAGGTAGGGCGAGCACCCTACCTTACCCTACCGAGCCCTCCACCCCTGTGCTGAGGTGATGCCGACCGACGTCTTGGCTGGGAGCACACACGTGAGTGGGCTACTCAGGGTCATACTCTCCAAGATTATCCGCAAAACGGTGCGACCAAGAAGGAACCAAACAGTGGGAAGCCAACAGCGACCATCCATTGGAGCAGTCCCAAGAACACCACCTGGTTGTCTCCTTCCCCTTTATGGCACCATCAAGGGAGTGAGGAAGACATGGAGGAGGAGGAAGACAATATGACTCCTCGAAACAGCTGAGCCCTATCTGTTAGCAATAATCTTGTCATTAGTGCATAAGCATGTTTAGTTTGGTCATGTGCATGTAGCATAATAAGTTTTGCACAAGGTTGTAGTGTGTGGCATCTGAGAAAGTGCATGGTTGTACGTGTGATATGTGCATGCCGAGAGCTGTGGGATGCGGCTGCACAAGTGATGCCAAATATTTGCAGTGTGGCAAGGCGCATGCTTGTATGTAGCTGCATGATTCAGTTGGCTAAAATATAGGATCAATTTAGTTAGCTGCATGTGTGCATGTGTAAGTGGTCATGCAGTAGTGCTACAGTTCAGAATGACACGAAGTGAGTTCGTGGCTAGAGAATAGCTCCTGATCGTGGCCGTGTTCCGTGAGTCTCGCCGGAGTTGATTTGCCGGTTGTTATCGCTTTGCATGTACAAGTCTATATAATGAGAAAATGATGAGGGCTGTTGTGTGGCCGCATCAACCAAAAGCCTATGTGATACTGTGTTTTGTTCAGCTGTTTTATTTGTGTCCACCAAAGAAAAACAAAGCTACTCAGTGTTAGCGATAAACCACTAGAGAGTGAGGAGTGATTCCCAACAATTGATATGAGAGCCAATTTATGCCCAAGATCCTATGCTTCAACAAGATGTCCATCGTCGAGCACTCGGCATCATAGTCAATGAAGAAGGGCGGAGTGTCGCTCCCATATCCAATGCTCACCTCCACCAACTACTCCACATGGGCGATCAAGATGGAGGCCAACATGGAGGCGCAAGGCATTTGGGATGCCATCGAGCCCGCGGCCGATGAGGTCGTGGAAAAGAAGAAGGACAAGATGGCGTTGGCATGTCTTTTCGGGGCCATCCCCGATGATGTGCTGCAACAGATCGTCAAGAAGAAGACGGCGAAAGAGGCTTGGGAGAGCCTGAAGACAAGGTTCCTTGGTGTTGATCGAGTGAAGAAGGCGCGGGTGCAAACCTTGAAAAGTGAATTCAAGGCATTGCACATGAAGGAAACCGAGTCAATCGATGAGTTTGCTGGCAAAATAAATGACCTTGCAAACAAGAGGAGTGAACTTGGTGTAACCATGGAGGATGACGAACACGTCAAGAAGTTGCTTGATTCTGTGCCTGACAAGTTTTTGCAGATAATTGCAGCGGTGGAGCAATTTTGTGATTTGGACACCATGCCATTCGAGGAGGCTATTGGCTGCCTCAAAGCATTCGAGGAGAGGATAGGGAAGCGCAAATATAATAATGGAGAGCAGCTGCTTCTCACCTCTCGTGGCACTGATGATGGTGCTGGTCGAGGCAGCGGCAAAAGGTTTGATAAATCTGTTGCGAATGAAATAATTCGAGAGAATGAAATGAGAGTAAAATGGGATAATTGTTAGTTTTCTTTATTGATCATTGGATATATATATGTATATGGGTGGTAACTGCCCAATAGAGTAGGAGTTAGGGATGAGATTAAAACTGCAGTTGTAACACTCCCCCTTTGATCGAATCCATCTTAAGATCAATAAATAATATTAATTCTCCAAAAAATCCTGTAGGATAAAAACGAGGAGTAATACTTGGTAGATATGCCGTGAAAAACTCCTTCAAAACCCAATAGAAAAAATAAGGAGAAAGTGATACAACACATAATGATTATCGCCTCATTATAAACTAACATGAGAAAACCTTTACATAAGAAAACTCATAAATAGTTTAGAGGATAATATATGTCATTGATATCTCTTTAAAAACCTCGATGGGAAAAAAAAATAAGAGATACGACATATAAACTTGTATTGATATTGCTTCATTAAAAACCTTTTATGGGAAACCTACATGAGGAAAAACTCAAAAAGGAAAAGAGTACAATATGATGTTTTTGAAAAGGTTATAGTTTCAAGAGGAGTCTCCCCCTGAACCTTGTAACTCTCAAAGTCATCGCATATCAATCTCTATAATAGATTATGAAACGTGAAAATTGGTAGAGACTTTGCGAATAAATCTCGTGGAGTTATCACTTGATTTATTTTGCAGGTGTTTATCTTCTCTTTTTTGTGAGAATAACACATTTATATAAGACAATATAGTAATATTGCTTATATATAACCTGTTTACATCCAAGCAAAACAAGTTGCATTATCCTTGAAGATAATGGCTAGTGATTCGATAGAACCAAAAGTGACTATTCAATGAAGTCATACATGTTAATGTAATACTTCAGAACGAGGAGTGGAAGTAGCCACTAGAGTCAAGTTTAATGACTCTCATGAGAACTTTACCGCAATAACATCAGTATATGGTCTAGCATGATGAGGATTAGATAGCCCGTACCTTTATACTCAACTATGATCATATCTTAATTCATATAACAATAAATCAAGATCCTTTGTGCCATATAGATATCTGCGGATATCCTCTTTGACTCCCACCTTTAGGTGTTATAGAAGTTGCGTTATTTCAAGCTATAACAAGTATCTGCAGATGCAATATCAAGCCTGATGCGATATGCAAGATACATAAACGCTTTGATGGCAGTAAGGTTATCACCCCAGGGTCTGAATGGATATTGATCCATATTTAGGGATTGAATGACCAATAGTATTGGAATTATAATTGTCCAATATTATTTGGATATTGGTAGACAATATCAATTGAATATTTGATGACTGATGTATATGCTTAAGCTTAGACTTAAGTGTAATTTGGTTTTACCCAAATGTGTCATCTCAAATTTCGTCTTATATGATGACTGCCTGTTTTGATATGTGCCATATGAGATGTATAAAATCCAATGGGATTTTACTATGGTCACACAGGTGAAATCATCGAGATGGGAGACATCCTCTTGACTATCAACTTGACTATCTCAAGTCATAGAGTGACTTGATTTGTACACAAATGTATGTTGTCGTTTGTGTTTTGATTTAAAATACAAAGTCCATTGGGACTTATAATCCTAATCTATCCAAATCAAATTTCATCTGCCAATTATCAATATAGGAACATAAATTTCACACATACAAATGGGTATGTTATGCTAGGTCTCTGCATAAACCATGTGCTACAAGCTCTCACTATTTCACCACCTTATGGATTTGAAAAATCCATGATACTTGCATAGGGAATACATTGTGAGGAGAAGTCATTTCAGAGGTAATGACTCCTCACTATTGAGTGAAAGCAATTCTCCTTAATTGCCACCTTTAGTTGACCCAATTTGAGTGTTTGAACACTCTGCCTAGGACTTGTGGTCTGGATCCAGATAAGGTGCATAGCAATTTTGAGGAGTATGTCGATAATTTGTAGTCTTTTGTATGATTGATTCAATGGAACCAATTAAGCATGTGGAAATATATATCCTTTAAACTCCATGTCTTTTCCCATAATAATAGAGTTAGGGTGTTCCAATGACCCAGCGCTTGAATTTGTGCACAAGTTGTACTGGGATTTTGGATGTTAAACATCCATAGGCTTTGGATAGTAAATATCCATAGTGTCTATCAACCTGATGTTGATATGCATGTACTGTCTTTGAGAATTATCTCCCCCTAATCCGATAATACTTGCAAGAAGTTGTATCCCCATGTGGCCATACTTTTCCCCCTCTTATTGAGATTCAGGAGTTGAGTGATTTTATTAGGTACCTCCACTCTTTCTGGCACATTCAACGAGAATCTGATTTGGTGACAAGTAAATGCACTTGGCATACTGTTTGCAATGTGCTGCAAATATAAGATATTCTGAAAACTGTTGGTTCAGATTCTTTGGTACGTGGATATGAGGATCAAATATCAATAATGACATTCTCTTTCTGATTCTTGGCATTATATTCTATGTGTGGTAAGAATGTCCCCCTAATGGCTGGAATATCCCTCAAAGATGTATTCAGCATACGGGCAATGAATGAATCCCCAAGTAGAGATCTGAGGTATTATTGAGTGACGGATAATGATACCTCGTTTAGACCTCCAATGCCCACTGATGTATGCTGCGGTGGTGATATCAGTATGTCACAGCCCGACTTTCGTTCGGGATTAAAAATCATTTAATAAATTATTTCCTAGAAAATAAATAAAATAAAAAGCATTGTAATCAAAGTGAAACTATTAAGGAAATTAAATTTTCCTTTAAAAATCATGGATGGAAATATTTTTGGAATATTCTCCATGCCCTAAGTACTCTCTGAAATTTTTCGTGAAATTTTGGAGCTCTAGAAATAATTTTAATAAAATAAAGAACAATTCAATAATTATTTAAATAAATAAATTAATATTTAAATGAGCTGGAGATATTTTTATTAAATACTTTGGATGCTCATCTATTTTTAGAAATTTTCTGAAATTATTTGAGCATTGAAAGTATTTATAGAAAATCCAAGATCATTTATGGATTAATTTAAATGAAAAACAAATTTAAATCCCTTCTTTTTCTTGGGTCGCCGTCGGCCCAATCCTGTGAAAAGTCCACATTGCCTCCCTACGGCCCTCCTTTCTCCCTCTCTCCTCGGCCCGAAAGTCGTCTCGTTCCCTTTCTCCCTTGTGCAAAAGTCCACCTTTCCTCCCCCGTCTCTGAGCCACTGACGTGCGGGCCCCGCCCGTCAGCCTCTGTCCTCTCTCCCGGGACACCGACAGGTGGGCCCCACCCGTCGGGGTTGTCCCCAACCTCCCGCCGTGCCATTGCCGCCGTCGTTTTCGCGCCGCGCCGCCGTCGCTCCGAGCACCGCCGTCGCACATCGAGGCCACCGTCGCACTCCCCGCGCTACATCCACCCTGGGCGCCGCTCCCTACCTTCGTGTCGCCGTCGCAACGCCATGCCGCCGTGCGTCCCGAACGCCGGCCGCCGCCTATGCTCCCCGCCACTCGCCGCGCCACCTCTCCCCGCCGTTGTGTGCCGGTAAGGCCCTCTCTCCTTCTCGCATCCCTTCCGCCGCTCTCCGCCGGTCGTCGTCACGCCAATGGCCGCCGTCGCCAACCATCGGAGCGCGCGCTGCCGCTGCGTTGCCCGACCGGCCTCCGCCGGTCGCCACCACCCGCGAGTCACCCCTACCGAGAGGTAGATCAGGGCCGTCGGTCCCTATGGCCGTCCGATCCCCTTCGAGGTGATCCGGACCATCCACGTGGTGGACCGGTGGACCCGGGTCCCCGTGGACCGGTCAATCGTGAACCTCGTGCGCCGCCGCCGCGGCCGACGCGCCCTTGGCTGCGACATCGCCCTTGTGCCCGCCGACGGCCCTTGCTTGCGCCGGCGACGTCAGCCCTTGTGCCCACCGACGTTCACCCTTGTGCCCGTTGACGTCGCCCTTGCTTGCGTCAGCGGCCGACGCACGCCCGCCCGCGACGTCGCATTCGGCTTGCCGACGTCATCCCTGGTTTTGTTGCGTCATCCCGAGCCTTTTCCCTTTGTAAAAATAATTAAAAATTACACAATAAATCATTTTAATTTCCAGAATTCATTTAAATGGTCGAAAACTTCTAAAATTCATATCTAAATTCATACGAACTCCAAATTGGGCCATTCAAATTACAAAATTCATCTAAAATTAAGCTCTACATGTTTGTTTACTTTTTATGTACTGTTATTTGGTTTTTATTAGGGTTTTTCCTCGTTTTGCATGCCTTCGTGTAGGTTCCTCCGTTTCCAGAGTTCGTGCTCGCGAGGAAAAGAGTCCAGAAGTCTGTTTGAAGACACAAGGCAAGTCACACTTCCCTTGAAGCATATTGATCCTACTTTTATAAATGTTTTATGTTTGCAAATAAAATTGCATTGCTTTGCATCTGCTTGTTTGAGCCTTATTTACTTGTTATCCGTCCTTTGATAACCTTGGGTGTTAATTTGACTAGCTTTAGTCACTAATATTGATTTTTAGCTAGAATTATATGCTTAGCCATACTTAATTACCACTAACTCACTAAATGGGATAATTACACTATTTATTCTAGTCTCTCATGACCTACAAGATCGATACACCCGACCATGTCTGATTGGTTATAATTATCTCAACTAAAATATGACATAATGGTGGGCTGTGGGTGCATGGTTTTTGGACGGTCGCACCCATGGCAATTAAGGACTAGTTCATGGGAAACCCTGGAAGAATTACACCGCTTACCACAAGCAAGAATGGGTAACTGCTTGACTCGTAGTATAGCTTTCCTCTAGCCGACGTACCCTAGTGAGGGTGGACGTGATGGAGTTGGGTCGGCCCCGGTTTTACGAGTTGATCGGCTTTCGGATTCACCGTGGCACGCGGGGGGCTGCCCATTACCCTTAGGGAAGTGGGGCGGAACCTTGGTGTGGTATCGCTTGGTTAGGGAGAGTTAAGCGAAAGGTCTTGTCACAATTTCCCCCTTTGCAGTATCATGGTGGTACTTCGGGACATGGTAACATGTGTGGAATCGTGTCTTGTGGGTAAAGTTGTGCACCTCTGATCAGAGTAAAACTATTCGAATAGTCGTGCCTACGGTTATGGGCGATCGACCAGATTCACTATGATTAGTCTCACTACTGAATAAATTGATTTAATGAAACTGGTTTAGTTCAGGTGGAATGGTTGGGCCTGTTCAACGTGGGGATACATTGTTCAGTGGAAGATTAATATTGCCTTAATTACTCAACTGTTTTACTATTTTTAAATAAATAAATGTTTGTAAACCGCATTTATGCAAAATAGCCTCAAGCCACTCTTGTCTTCCCTTGCACGTCTGCATTTCTCGGTGTGGCTTGTTGAGTATGGTGTTGTACTCAGTCTTGCGATTTTTCCCCTTTCAGAAGTGTAGTGCTTCTGAGTTGAAGATGAAGTTAGAAGACCAAGGCTCAGACCCCAGTTGAGTTTGCCTATGTTGTGGAGCTGAAGCCCCGCTAGTGTCGTCTTTCTTTTCCGCTGTAGTTTTTGGGTGTGAGGACTAAGTGCCTCTTAAGTAAGTATTTTTATTTTACGCTTTGTTTTTACGTTTGGATCTGTGTATTAATTTGTCATTTTATGTACCCTGGTTGATTCCTGGACAGGGAGTTAATACATAAAATAGTCAGAAAATTTGGGATAAATTTCCGGGCGTGACCCAGTACGTGCAAAACGTTACCGATTCGCAGATGGGAAATGTTTTGGCTATAGAGCCAAATCTTCACGTACTAACAGCAACGGAGGGAGCCGTATGACTGCAGTATGGTAAATTTGGATTTATGATGTGGTGTGTAAATCCGCATGGCACCAACTAGATGTTGGTAAATGATAATTCTACTTTTGGGTCATCAAACAACAAGCTTGATTCTCTCACTGAGAGATTCAATTGGACCATTATGTGTATGGACATAAGATACTTAATGATGTAGTCCCTAAAAACCAAACATTTCCATGTAAATGGATTAGATCCCGCGTCCAGGATCATTTGCTCTAAATTGAAGAATTTGAGCAATAAGTTTGGCAAATTTATGGTACATTACGAGTAAGGCACACACTTAGGACAACATTGTAGATGCATAAATGTGCATGACATTATATCATTATGGTCCATAAAATGGCAAATAGATTCACATGTACGTTCTTGAATTTCTTTAAGAAATTTAGTGGCTCATATTGATGTTGTGACCAATAGAATTGATAATAATTTTCTCATCATCCTGAAGTTAGAATGATCAAGGCAAATATGCCAAATCTTGATGGGATCAAGAGAGAAAATTATTTTGTATGCAACATATATTATGGTATTGATGTATGCATAATACACCCGAGATGATATGGAAGGAATTTGCAAAATTATATAATTTTCATATATGTTGCACTAAGTTGAGTGAATATTTTCATCATCGCTCCTTAGTATTGAGTCCCCGTTTGGAAACCATGCAACTGAATACATGAGAACATCATAGGGTATTTGTGGAATCAGGATACATAGACATATCCGTGATTAATTGAATACCCATAGAGAGAGCGTAATGTCTCGTAATTGTTTTAGTGGTACAGTGGTCCACTAAACAAGATTCCTGTCCATCTGGTAGAATCCCAAGTGGTTCTATATAGATTGAGGCAGAATCCAAAAGGATTTGCACTCATATAGAATATATATATACCATGTATGAAATACATGATATTTTTTTGTAATGGACAACAGACTACAAGTGGTAGTACAATATTAGGCTAATAATATTTCCAATGGAAATATGAAGACTTTTGCAAGTGTTTGCATGTTGAAGTGAACTTCAAATTGTTCCAAAGAACTCGCTTGCCTCCAATGAGTTGGAGGTATAGTTGAGCCAAATATTTGATTTGGCATTTCTGTGTATATGGACTATATTTCAGAATGAACTGAACATTTTGTTGGGGTTAAGCAAAAATAGCAGTGATGTGATATGCCCCCAACAATATTTTTGATATCTTAATGCTCATAGTAGGAAAATAAATTCCATTCAAATGTGAGTATTCAAAAGTTAAAATTGAAAATATTAGCCATGTCCTACATGAGTTGATCATGTATGAATTTACTTGGACAGTAAATTATATAGCAAGAAAGGCAAAAATTTTGTGTTCAAGGTAATACTTGATTTTAGACTAACCATTCTATAAAGAACAAGTGACAAAAATCATTGCTATGTTTTGGAATTCATTCATGTGGGAATAGATGTGATGATGTAAAATCATTTCCAAAACATAGGCTCTGTATATTATAGAAAGGAGTCACAAAATTATGCACTATAGATTGCTATTTATTTAAGCAAATGATTACTTAAATATTTTCAAATTCAAGATGAGTCTTGAATTGGCATATGCAAAATATTGTGAAATCAAGATGAGTCTTGAATCATATGTAGCGTTTACCTCATATTGGTTAGGTGACATAAAATCACTACTATCACTATGAGTAGTGGTGATGCCAAAAAATAGTCTAAATCATTATTTATTAGCAAGTTAACACACAAAGGTGCATACCAAATTGGTCGCCTTGTAGTAGGGGTGCATAATCTCCAAATATGTGCAGGAAATATCGTCCCACTACTTGTGCGATGCTGATAATAATTAGGTTGATCACACTTTGAAGGTACTCATATTTTAAGAAACTTAACATGAACCTTATTGGGTGGGTCAACTTAGAGGTAGTCACTATGTTTTTAAGACATGGTGTAGACCTCAAATTGTGAGACCATTGCTTTGAAAGTAAACACCCAAAAGGTGTAAACCTTATGCAATTCATATTTAGATTATGCAAGCACACAAGGATAATCACTACACAATGGACATAGTGTAGATCATACAGTAGTATTGAGATAGTAGCTTGTGTCTGACCAATCCAAAATATGAATTATGGCACGTAGACCCTTTTGTAGTTCATATTCAAATTTGGGTACACACATTAAGGATCAAATCCAATAGTAGTAGTATGGTACTACCTTGTGTATGTGCAATTTTGAAAAATGAACAAAAGTAGTCACCATAAAGGTGAAGGTTATTTGTTCTAAACTTATATTGGGTACACATATTAAGGATAATCAGAAGTGTAAATCCTATGGTAGTATTGTGATACTACCTTGTCTATGGCCAATATGCAAAGTTTCATAACACTATAAATGATGAGGTAATCACATAAAATATTTGCATGTTATTTTATAAAGTAAGTGCTTTGGCATATTTTAGCCCTTGTGTATACTCATTAATTTACACACAGGTAAATTAAGGTACAAATGGTAATCAGGGGGTTCGTATCTTGTTATTTGAAAATTTAGGGGGTAATCACACAGTAGTGTGAACCTCAATAATTGTGATATTGTCAATATTGATATACACATTGTAGATAAATCTCCATGTGTGAAACACTAGAGTAGATATCTCAATAATAGGCAAAAATAATTGCTGCTATAGGCATGATCTCTGGGCTAACAAATTCTGAAACACTTGATGGTAATCATCAAATCATGATGTAGACCTCTTAGTAATGGGCGAATATATCGTTGTAGTAGACATGGTCTCTGGGATAATATATTCAAAAAGAACATATTGCAATCGATGTCTAAGTCTCCATTACCTTGTGTTGCAATCCCAAATTTATTAGAGATATGAATTTCTTTTGCATTAAATAGTAATGAAACAACACTTAATTTAGAGAATGTATATTGTTAAAAATGCAATTTGGAAAAATAAATTGTTTAGAAATGTGCTTGAGGCAGATACGCTAAATCATACAAAATATATATTTTGGCCTGAGGGCTATTGTGTAAACAGAGGAGGCAACAAGCCTGGCCCGGCCTTATGGCGGCCCAGCAGGCCATAGCCGGCCCATATGGCCCATGCATAAATGGGGGACGGTTAGGGTTCAAACCCTAACTACCCCCGAGACCCACCTACGCCGCCACTGTATTGGGGGGACCCGGGGGAGGGGCGGCAAGCTGACGCCGGGAGGGCACAGCCGCGCCAGGGAGCCGCCGTCGCTGGAGGGCGTCGCAGTGCGCGGCATGCGCGCTGCCGTCGCCGCCACTGATGCGCGGCCGTGCGCGCCTCCGTGGCATTGCCTCGCCGTGCGCGCGCTGGGGCGCAGTCGCCGTCGTGTGTGCGCACCGCCACTGCCGCGTGCTGGAGCGCCGTCGGCTGGGGCGCTGCCGCCGCGCGCTTGAGGCGCCGCCGCCACTATAAGTTGGGAGGGAAAAAGGGAGGGCCGCCGCCGACGCCAGGGAACAGTGCCGCCGCCGGCACCGGGGAAAGCAGTGCCGCCTCCGCCGATGTGGAGCAGTGCTGTCGCTCACTGCCGCCAAGTTGAAGTGGCCCCGAAGCGGCTCTGGTTGCGGTCGTCGTCGCCGCCGGCGGGAGCCGCCTCTTCCGCGCCACTTTTTGCTCTCTCTCTCCAAGGCGACGAGGACTCCTCTGGAGGAGTCGCTGCCTAAGAAGATGACGCCATTGGTGGAGTATGTCGGGGGAGATCTCTCTCCAAGGCGACGAGGACTCCTCTGTGGAGGAGTCTGCATAGTGTTTATGCATCGGTGCTGCACCGAAGGCATGATCTCTGCCGACTAGCGCGATGAGAAGGACAAAGGTGAAGACTTTCCACTGTCGTACCTTGTTCTTCTTTGCCTTCTTCTCTCATTCACCACGAGCGATTCGTGCTGATTACATATTACGAATGAAATGAATCGAGAGAATGAAATGGGATCAAACAATTTAAAGCATGTCCAACAAATTATGTATATATCTGGTAATGCCAATAATATATAATATTACATTAAAATGAGTCTTCAACATATTATGTATAATTTTTTTATTTTTATTTTTATTTTTGCTAAGTCTCTATTCTAATTTTTGCGGTCGCTTCTTCTAGCCAACAAAGCCACGAGTCGCTATCTCGTCATGCGTGATTTTTTTCTTATCTCACGCGGACATATACATGAGTGATAACTGTCTAATAGGTCTAATAGAGTGAGAGTTAAGAATAAGATTAAAATTATAGTTATAACAAAATCCAAGGTAATGTGTGTCAAGAGTTGGGACACTTTGCATATGAATGTCCAGAGAAAAAAGAGGAAGGAAATGGCACTCTTGCCGCTGCGTCAAGCGGGACGATGAGCCTGTCCTGCTGTGAATGCATAAATGCCAAGATTAGGAGGAAATTGTTAGCAATAATCTTGTCATTAGTTTAGTTTGGTCATGTGCATGTAGCGCAATAAGTTCTGCACAAGGTTGTAGTGTGTGGCATATGAGAAAGTGCATGGTTGTACTTGTGATATGTGCGTGCCGAGAGCTGTGGGATACCGCTGCACAGGTGATGTCAAATATCTGTAGTGTGGCAAGGCGTATGCTTGTATGTAGCTGCATGATTTAGTTAGCTAAAAGATAGGAACAATTTAGAGCATGTCCAACAGATTATGTATATATCTGTTAATCCCAATAATATATAATGTTACGTTAAAACGAGTCTCCAATAGATTATATATGATCCTTTTTATTTTTGCTAAGCCTCTATCCCAATTTTTTCGGTCGCTTCTTCTAGCCAACGAAGCCGCGAGTCGCTATCTCGTTGTGCACGATTTTTTTCCTTTATCTCACGCCGATTTTTCCTCACCCTCGCGTCTCGACGCCCTCTGCCGTCGCCGCACTCCTTTCCCCGCCGCCTCCACGCCTTCCTCCGCCACCACGTCATCCCACGCTGCCGCCGTCTCCACTACTTCTCCCGACACGAGACATCCTCCTCCGCCGCCACCGCCAATCCATCCCCCGCCGCGACGGCATCTCCTGGTGCCGCCTCCACGCCTTCCCCACCGCCATGCCATCCCCTGTCGCCGCTGCCTCCACGCCATCCCCCGTCGGCGCCAACTCCTCGCCCTCTGCTGATCTGATCTGATCTGATCCCCATCCTCCTCGTCCATCCCCCGCCACCGCCACCAACTCCACGCCCTGCCGTTGCTGTGACGAGGTTGCTGTTGCTGCGATGCCACCTCGCTCTCTCATCAATTTGGATGCCCGACCTCCGTCCTCCTCGCTATCTTGCTGACGAGGTGACCGCCACCGCCACACCTTCCTCCTCCGCCGTTTAACCCCACATGGCACCTCCGACGACCCCAAGAGTAGCAGCAAGACTCCCGGCGCCGGCTGCCTCAAGACACGCGGCGGTCGCCACCCCAAGACCTGCGACGGCCTTCAACCCAACACCGATGACGCCCTTCACCTCTAGACCGGCATGGTTGACGGCTTCAACCTTGGCTCCACCTTCACCGTTCTTCATCGGCATGGTTGACGGCTTCAACCTTGGCTCCCAGGAAGCCTCCTGGGTTGGGGGAAATGGAACCAACTACTCCCAGGAAGATTCAGTGATCGGCAACAACGATATGTTTGGTAATTTGATTCATGAGAATCTTTAAATGTTGTTTGACAATTATCCATGTTACTCTGTTTGATAATTTAATCTTCTAATGTTCTATTGTGACATGCTAGAATGAGTGAGTTCTAGCTAAAATTGTATGTGATGTCTCAGTAAACAAAGAGGTTTGATGATCTTGTAGTAAATCCTAATACGCAGTACTATGGTACAAAGACATGAATTTTAGGAGTATTTCTTTAGCACTATATATGGTACAGACTACAGAGTACTACTTCCTTTTGGTCTAAATGGACATAACAGACTTGAATTTCAATTTGTTTTCAGTACTTTTTAATGAAAAACACTAGTACAAATCTAGAGGACAAATGCTCTTCTCATGCTATCATGCACAAACACTCAAGTTTGAAGTAGTAGATTCAACAATTCTAACGTCTGAATCGGCTGAGTGCAAATCCACACCAGCTAAAATTTCTGAAATAATGGAATAATTTCAGAAAAAATCGAATCTCTGAACAAACAAAACAGAACAAGTGTAGGATGAGATGAATTTATAATGTGTAGCCAGACCTGATAATCCACTCAAATTGCAATGAGTTCAGACAAATATGGACAGAGAAATTTGGGCATAAAAGAGATGCGTGATGTCTACATGAACCAAGCACTGCATGATTAGTTCCAAAGCATGCATGGAATGCATGATGTCAGCCATTTCACTGCCGTGATATCTCATTAATTAAATAGATGTCTTTGCTTTTCCTTTCCCTTCATTTCCTAGCTGTTTTCTGGAGTATAAGGGCATGTACAACCCAGAGACAGGAGGTCGTCTGTAAGTTATTATATGGACAACTAAAAGTTAGACTATACAATCCACAGACAGGGGTCCGTCTGTAAGATGTTTTAATGTTGTGCATGTAGCTAAGATCAACTATAAATAAAATTATACGTACCATAGTATTGCTATTTGATGTGAAATGTATCAAGCATATATAAGAGAATATAATTATAATATTTTTTTAAAAAATATCAATATAATAATTATATAACTCTTTCACATGGTAACTAGTGATGCTTCACATATATGACTTCATCAATACTTCAGATAAAGGTGTCCATAGGGCACCTAAACACGCTTCAAATATTATAGATAAAATTAATTACATATATGTATTTCTCCAAAACTCATCAGAATCACTAAGAGTAGCTTTCTCCAAAATATCAGACGCAGGGCCCACACCAGCACTCCATCTATTCTTATCCACACCACCACTCAAGCTCTACCACCAGCCACCAGTATAGCTCTTATCGACTCGTTCTCTTCTCTTACCCATAGCACCACTGAAGCTCTAGCACTAGTATAGCGCTAGCCAAAGCAGAGAGAAACGGAGAAGCTATAGAGACCCATCGCGCAGAGCTAAGCTACAGGATTGATGAAGAATGGCCGCGGGAAAGGGAGAGATCGGGTGGGGATTACCTTGCGGTAGGTGGTGCTCTCTCCTTCCTGCCCTGCTCTCCTTCCTGCGTGGCTCTCCTTCGTGCACTGCTCTCCTTCCCGCCGTCGCTCTCTCGCAGCAGCAGCAGCTACCACTCTGCTGCTCCAGGAGCGTGGGAGCCAGACCTCGCGCCAAATCTCCAAACCATGAGACATGCGCACACGCGGGATCTGAGCAGCGTCGACTCATGGTACAACTGGAGCTGCGGCCGTCGCCTCGCCTCGGAGCACGGGCCGAAGGCCGTCGTCTCGCGAGGCGACGAGGCTGCCGTCTCCAAGCCACGCGAGGGTGTTTTTGCAAATAGAGCATCATGCAGACGGGTCATACAGACCCGTTGTATATGCCCTAATTGTGTTTTGGTTTTGGTTAAGCAGAGATTTGGTTTAGTTGGTTGGATGCATCCTTCGGCTCTTTTCCTAGCAACAAACTTGCTGGCATCCCTATATTTCAAGAATGACCCCTGTTTGATGTTATTTTTCTTTAATTCTGTGATCTAATCACTAGTGTTATCTAAGAACTCAATTAATATATCGAGCATATATTGGCCAGTGTATGAAAATAAAGTTAACTTGACATCAAAAAATAATTTCTTAGTTCCAAAACCAACCATATGAAAAATTTGAGTATTCCTGTCAAAACACCTTTTTTGATCGAGTACTGAAATGTTTTAGTCGAAGGGAGCATCTTGTTCCTGGCACTCTGAATGCTCATCTGAAATTCTTGTTCTGAAACAAGACATTTCTCTGAATGTATGATGGCATGAAATTCTTCTTGTCTAACAAGACATTACTTTGAATGCTGACTTGAAATTCTTCTTGTTCAGAAACAAGGCTTTTCTCTGAATTCTCACATGAAATTCTTCTTGTTCTGAAGCAAGACATTATTGTTCTGGGACAACAGATTTTTGTGAATGCTGATACAAAATTCTTGTTCTGAAACAAAAAATACATACACCATCCATATGTTCCCCTTTTTATAAGATTCTGGTACTAGTTGTACATACTGAAATCAAGTGATATACCTTCCTGTCATCTATGGTACAAGTTGTTTAGTCGATTAATTATCAAATTATTTCAATCTTTAAAGAATCTAATGCAAGTGTGTCAGCATCTGAAGATGGTCATGGATACTACACAACGATGATGCAAGTAGGCGAGACACAATCAAAAAATGAAGAGGCGAGTCCACAAATGGTGCAGCTAGGAGGACAAGAAAATGTTTCGTCCTCAAAAAGGCCTAACCAGAAAAGGTCTAAAAACTTTAGTAAGGAAGATGATAAGCTTTTGGTATCTGCATGGCTAAATGTTAGCATTGATGCAGTCCGTGGTGCTGATCAATCAAAAGACACATACTAGCAGAGGATCACAAGTTACTATCACTCGAACAAGGAATTTGTCTCGAATCGCACGGAAGGCTCCCTCACTAACCGATGGTCATTCATCCAAGAAAGTGTGAACAGGTTCTGCGGATACCTAAGCCAGATTGAGAGAAGAAACGAAAGCGGTGTTATTGAACAGGATAAGGTTTGTTTATAGTATAACCTTGAACTTACAGCTCTTTGTATGTGACATTCTCTTTTTTTAACCATATGAATTTTTTGAACAGATTATGCAAGCACGCACAATGTACAAGGCGAAAGATAAGAAGAACAATGCGTTCATGCTTCTGCATTGCTGGAATCTCCTTCGTCACCACCAAAAATGGTGTGACACGAATGGTAATGGGGGGACCAAAAATAGCAACAAGAAACAGAAGACATGTGGTACAACAACTCCTACAGATCAGTTGCCTGTTGATGCTACTCCTACAGATGCAGTTGATCCAACTTCACCAGAATACAATGTGGAAAGGCCTCGAGGCAGGAAGCATGAGAAAGACAAGTTGAAACAAGTGAAAGGTACACAAAGTGTGGATAGGTATTGGGAGAAGAAGGATGAGTCTGATTCGAAGAAACAAGAGATCAAGGAGGCGAGGGTCCAAGAATTCTTCAGAATACAACGCGAGATGATGGCGATACAAAGGGATGACCAAACGATAGAATGTGAGAAAGTTGCGATAAAAAGGGATGCACAGATTGTCAACAAAATGCTAGAAGAAGAAGGATAATGAATATGGACACTAGCTCCATGGATGAGGCTAGACAGAAGTACTACAATAGCTTTCAGGATGAAATATCGGAACATTGTTTGCGTAGAGCATGACCAATTTATTTCCTTTGCAGGTACTCTTCTCCCTTTTTATTTTCGCAAACTCTACAATGTTTACTGTGCTACAACACCTACACAATATGCATATATTACTTAAACAAACAGAGCAAAACTGTCCAGATAAGAACATTTTGGTGCATTATGAGGCATGGCATCCTCTTGTTGAGGCATGTCATTTAGAACTTCTAAGAACAGAATCCCACAAAGGTCTGCCCATATCAATAGGTTTTGCTACCTCCAACAATCTTAAGTGCTCAAGTTCCTGAACAAAACAGATATTGTAAAGGTTAGGCAATTAGCACATTTTCTAGCATACATGCATATAGACAAAGCAGGAAAGATACCTCCCAAATTGATAAAAGTGACCAAACCAGTTTGCTATCTGCTGTAGCTTGTGAAGTGGCTGAACTAGCCAGTATTAAAGAATGTGGTACTGTTGAAGATATCCAGATGGTCGGTTTCCTAGTTGCGACATTATCCGGATGTTCATACCATTTTTAAGGAAAAGAGACAAGAGAATGAAGCATAAATATATCTGAAGCTGCTGAGGCGACATTGCGTTGTTACTTGTTAGCACTGTATACCTGAAAAGTATGGAACTTACCTTAGTTTGGGGCATGTCATACTGGATTCGATGATGATATCAATGCATTGAAATTTTCAGAAAAGTAAACATTATTTCAACTTCAGAAAAAGAATGAAAGCTGTGTGTAGTTAGCTCCCACTGCAGTGATAGTTGAATAGGACTGAACGAAAGTGAAGTGTGGGAATACCAAAAGTTGTATCATTGTACTGAAAGCCAGTTACTGAATAATCATGGGGACCAAGTAATAAAAGAGTAATTAGATACTTGTTCCTTTAGCAAATATAAGTGTGTTCAAGAAATCAAAGTTTACTCCAAAATTCTCCGGATCTGGATAAACTAGTTTACTTTATTACATATGACTAAATTGCTAAGTATTGGGCATCATTGTATTAATTATCTTTTCAGATGATGTTGCATGCCTTTACTTTTTACCATGATGGATTGATAAAATCTGCTCTGAATCTTTTTTTATTTTCTTCATATGATTTTTTTCTTCAGGAGGACGTCAGAAGTACGCAGAATCAAGAAAAGAGATAGACAAAAGACTAGGGTTATCTTCCATACTAGTTTGTTCTCTTTTAATTACTGGAGGATTTTATGTGGCACATATCAAGATATTCTTCTACTAGTTTGTCAAGACTGATTTTTTATTGGTGGTAGCTTACTTGCTTTGTGAAATTATGGTATTTTTATTTGTGAGAACTCAATTTTTTTATTGTAAATAGAGCTTCCAAATTGCTTAGTTTTTCATTCCAATGTAGTTTATTATTCCTGAGTAAATAAGATATATATGCATGAAGGCTGATGGACCTTGCTAGTAGGTGCATGTAGCTTGCGGTAACTACATCAGCTTGACCAAGTAGCGCATGCATCAGATTCGGTCATGGGCCTACAATATAATTCTTTGTGAATTACCAACAACCCAACACATGCATGATACTTTAACAGGTTGGCCCGACCCAATAGGGATGAAGGCCCACAATTTAAATTTTTAGGAATTGATTTTTGTGAATCTCTTGAAAAATACCACCTAATATAGATAATAAACTTTTAAAAAAGCTATCTAAACAATGGTTATTGAGAATTTTTAAACATAATCGAATTTTTAAACATAATCTTTTGGAGTTGCTCTTAGTTAGCCGCTAGCTGCATGTGTGCATGTAAGTGGTCATGCAGTAGTGTTGCAGTTCAGAATGACACGAAGTGAGTTTGTAGCTAGAAAATAGCTCCTGATCGTGACCGTGTTCCATGAGTCTCGCCAGAGTTGATTTGCCGGTTGTTATTGCTTTGCATTTACGAGTCTATATAACGAGAAAATGATGAGGGCTGTTGGCCGCATCAACCAAAAGCCTGTGTGAGAGCAACTCCAACAGATTAGCAATATCCATATATAAATTTACCTAGTATGGAGATCTGTAAAAAGGTGGAAAGGTTTGTAAACAGGTGGATAATCCAACAGTCTATCCAAAATCAGGACTGTATATTTGAATCTATTCCACATCATCACTTGTGGGCCCATGGTGATTAGCAATAACAGAATTCAACCACCGTGATCGTTGATCTGCTAGCTGTGCGCATGGTCCCATGGCTTGATCTGCTATCGCTCTTGATCTGCAAGTCGATTGGCAGCGTCTTGATGCGTGATCTGCAAATTCGCTGTCGCCGTGAGAGTTCGGAAATCCAGCATCACTGCCGTCGCGAGAGTTCATCGTGGTAGCAGCCGTGCCGTCCCCACCGTCGATGATTTAGTGCCGCCGACACAGGTAATTGAACTCACGAAGTCACGATGCCCTTGTTGGATTTCCTGCCGCTGGCCACTGCTAGTTGCGAATTTGTTGTGCCATTGTTCTCTCTTGGAGGAAGATTCATCAAATTATTTTGAAGTATCAATTAGGTGCAGGTGATAGGGTCAGATGGACTCGGATGAAGAATTTAGTCAGTTTGTCATCAATGAAGTCATTGATCCCTCCTCTTCGGATGATGACGATGACGAATTTTATGGTGCCGCACAAATGATCATAGAGGATTCCGTCAATAATCCGGGTCGAATTGGATCCGTTCATGGACATAAGGTCATCCATCGTGAAAGATTGTCGGGCCACAGTCTTCTTTTCAAGGATTATTTCTCAGATAACCCTACGTACGGAGCAGGCATCTTTAGGCGCGGGTTGGCATGTTTTGTATTGTTGATCTGTTTTTTATGTGACAAGTATTATAGTAGTGCTAATTTAATTAAATTGCACCATGATTTAGGTTTCGGATGGAGCTAGATGTATTTCTTCATAAAGACAGCTGTTGAGGAACATGACAAATATTTTCAGCAGAAGAGGAATGCAGCCGGTGTGCTCGGACTTTCATGTCTGCAGAAAGTAGTTGTGGCTTTCCGTATGTTGGCTTATGGAGTACCGGCTGATGCTTTGGACAAGTACATTCGCATTGGCGAGAGCACGGCTCTAGAAGCTTTGAGACATTTCGTAGCAGCAGTCGTTGAGATTTTTGGACCGGAGTACTTGAGGAGGCCTAATGAACATGATACTGCTAGGTTACTTGCAATTGGAGCAAGCAGAGGATTTTCTGGTATGCTTGGGTCCATAGATTGTATGCATTGGATCTAGAAAAATTGTCCTACTGCATGGCACGGGATGTACAAGGGCTATAAAAAGGAGCCTATAGTTATATTGGAAGCTGTTGCATCACAAAATTTATGGATATGGCATGCATTCTTTGGCATGCCAGGTTCACACAATGACATTAATGTGCTTCATCGATCGGATATCTTTGCAAGGCTTGCTGAGGGGGAAGATCCACCCGTTAATTTCAACATCAATGGTCATGATTATTCAATGGGTTATTATCTAGCAGATAGGATATATCTGTCGTGGGCTACTTTCGTGAAGACCATTCCAGAGCGCGCGGAGGGGCGGGAAGGAGTTGCCGCGCGCGGGAGGGGCAAAAAGCGAGTGCCTCTCGCTCTGGATAGATGCGAAACGGTGAAAGAGATTAACCGAGCTAGATACCGAGGGAGGCAAAATAACTAGTCTGTTGGATGCATATTTTTGGACCTTTTTATAAAATTACCTATCCAGGATGCTTTTACGAATCATTGGAGTTGCTCGTCTTGTGTTTTGTTCGGTTGTTCTTCATGTCCACCAACGAAAACCAAAGCTACTCAGTTAGTGATAAACACCTAGAGAATGAGGAGTGATCCCCAACACTATCTCTGTGCTGGAGGAGAGCATGTTCGAGCTGGTGGCCCTCTCGCTTTGCATCTAGGGCAGGTATTCATGGCTCCGTGGGCAAGCTAGGGCACGACTGTGGACTCGACGATGGGCACTACCATTTTCTTGTGAGTGCTTGGGTTGGGTTAAGGCCCCTCTATTTTTTCTTTGACCCCGTACTTGCATGTATCAAAACTGGTATCGGGGGTATCAGGCTAGAAACCGTTGTATCAGATCAGACCTTGTACCCACCCACATAGTGGCCCCTTTGCATATTTGCACTAAATTTTGTAATAAAACGAATAATTTAACTCTATGTCAAAAGTCAAAAGGGTCAAACATTTAAAACGAGAAAGTATTTCGGTTAGCTAGAATATTCACAATTTTTATCATGTATGAGCACGCAAGCAACGGATTAAAAAACCATAAGAGTTTTGGGGTACCTTCAATATTCACCATTCAATTTTTGTCGTGCACAAACGTAAAGTAACAAGCAAAGTAGACTTTAAAGGATTCACCGTATATAACTCGGTAGGTTGCTGCAGATGGCATTGGCAGTCAATCTTAGGATGACGCTGAGCTTACGGTGGTGGCCCAGCTAGAGCTCGAGAGGCTGTCGAAAATGGCGTCGGCATGGCGGTCTAGCTCGGGACGACGATGGAGTTCAGGTCGGTAAGTGAGCTCGAGGTGGTGACCTGACCAGAACTCGAGAGGGGGCGGAGGAGGGATGAGGAGAGCGACAGAGATGCTGAGCTCGAGAAGCGATCGGAGAAGATGTATGGCGGTGCTCCTGGTTTGCTAGGGATTTGCCAAGACGGTAGCGCATGCAGTGGCTGGCCGAGTGGCAGTGGCGGAGGGCCCGGTAGGGCAAGGTGTGGCCTGCGCCATACCTTGGGCCTGGGCCGGACCCTCCGCCCCCCGCCGCCGCACGGAGGCCTGCTCCCGGCGGCCGGCCCATGCAAATCAGTGGTGAGTGCAGAGCGAGCGCGCAGAGTCTGTCCCCCCCACCCCCCATCCCCGTCGACGCGGCGCGGCGCCCCAACTCCCGAGCTGCGTCTCCTCGATTCCCTCCCTCTTTCGTCCCCGCACGGCGCACCTCTCGACTCCCTCTAGCGCGGGCGCACGGCGCGGCGGGTAGATACAGCCAGGACAACGCGCGTGGCGAGTCGGCGACGGCGGCTCGAGCGCGTGCGGCGGTGGCGGCGGCGCACGCACGAGCCTCCCCTCGACGGCGTCGGCGTCGGCACACAGCCACGGCCCCAGACGTCGGCGGCAAGATTTCAGCAGCTTCAGCTTGTTCCTGCATCTGCATGCGCACGCGCACATATGGTGAACTACAGTCTACATTCTGAACTATCAACTATGTGTGACCTATACGGCACGGATACGGATACGTGTATCGGTATCCGACGATACGGATACGGTGATACGCCAATTTATCTTAAAACCGATACGCGGATACGTTTCAATATTTTTAAAATAGATAGATATAGCAAGTACAATACCATAACAATAGTTATAAATAAAGTACAACATCAACAGTTCACATTTCGCAAATGATACTACTCTCAAATTTAAATTAAAGAAAAGGATACATGTTGCAATACTCAAGCTTGCAACTACGCCTCTTGATCCTCATTGCCTTCATCATCATCGCAAGTCCAAAAGACACACTTTGCGTTCAGGTTCATCAAGGGAAAGATTAGCAACTTCAAGAATTCCAACACCACCGAGAGATTCAAAAGAGTCTCCTCCCACGTCCCACATCCTTGTTTCTCCTTTTGTGTATGCTTCAAGTCCTTCGTGAGAGTTGTCTCAAATTGGAGTGTACAAAGACTAAATCTTCAGCACGTTTTGGAGTTAAGGCATTCCTTTTCACGCCATGAATGAAACTGTAAGTGCTCGGTTTCTTTCACAACAGGAAGATGAGGCTGGTTGGTTCAGCAATTTTGTTGCCAAATTCATCAAAAGAGGAGCATCTTGACCATAATTCGACCACCACGAGTAGTGGGTAGCGGACCACCTATCTTCAATTGACTCATGATCATTGAATTCTTGAGTACAACCTGAAAACTTGGCATATTCTTCTTTCACTTGAGCCAATTCTGCGGGTGCCCGAAAAAACTTCTTGAAGCACATCAACCTCATTTTGGAGACCTCTTTATCTTTGTGTGGGGGTACACGACCCACACCTCCATCTATCCATTGCTGACTATAGTATCTACATAAACATAATATAAGAAAGTGAGATAAACAATGAAGTACAACTGTCAACTATAGATTGGTAGTGCAGAAATGCAGATTTTTACCTTGGGTTGAGAGAATGAGCTAAGCAATGAAGTGGATTATTTCCTTGGTCCACCTAGCAATCAATATATTATGAATAACCGAGTATAAATCTGAAAACTCATTTGGTTGCTTCCTTCATATTGATATATCTCCTTTTTACTTGCTCAATCATGGAATCCCACATCTCATAAATTAAGTGAAGGCAAGGTGTATCGGTGTCCGCAACCCGTATCATGTCATGGATAGGAGTAGTAATCTTAAGAATATACTCCACCTTTGCCCACCACACCTCATTAAGTACAGTTTCACGGACAAAGCTAGAAATCTGATCATTATCTTTATAAATCTCCCATTCCGACTAATTACCATTTGCTTTAGAGCCATTTTTACCTCTACCATTCGCTTCAAGCATACACACAACCGATGCAAACCTTGTTTCAGCAATAGAAAGTAATCTCAGATTACTAAACTTCTTGAACATTGAAAGACGCATGCCATGATTCATTATAAAATTCTTGATAGCATGGGCATCTCCTCTAACACTGTTTATAAATTCAAGTTCTTTCCAAACATATTCCTCTTCTTCATTTTTAGGGACTCTAGGCTCACAAATACTCTTCAAAGCAAGATTAAGAGTATGCACGACACAAGGTGTCCAGAATATGTTATCATATTCAGCTTCTATAAGAAGACCCACACCTCTCGCAATTTGCAGCATTATCTCATTATGATTTGAACAACATTGTGTGGACCCACTTCTTCAACAATGCTCTTTAGCTTCTCGCGATGTATTCTTTGGTCTTAACTTCCCCTCACAATTATCTCGCCCTCAAAAAAATAGCTGAATTCTCGAAACAGAAACAAAGTTGATAAGTGGCCTCCTCGTGAATCTGTCCACCCATCTCGCACAAATTGTCACACCCTTGCCATGCCATGTGCTCTTGGAACTAGCTAACACTGTCAATTTGAGCCTTTTCTTCGCTAGAAGTCCCTCTCTAAGCCTATTGTACCCGGGCATTTGATAACCTGTTAGAGGGCGGCTTCAAGAAAGGCGAAGGCTTCTCTCAAGTAAGGATTTCTTGCGAAATTAAATGGTATACCTCCGAATAAAATGATCTAGCAATCGAGCATCCAAGTGCTTGCGATCTTGCATTGCCCAAGACTTCTCCAATATGCTTCCTAGTCCTTTCTTGCTCTTCTTAGCGCCGGTGCCACCGCGGTGCCACTGCTATCACGTTGAGTGGAGTTGTATGCATAGAGACAGTCTTCGTTTACCTCTTTCAACTAAATCTTTACACTTCGAACTTCATTCCTCATCGTGTAAGCATCTCAAATGTCACATTTTTACGGTCCCAATTCCCTTGTTCTTGATTTGTAGTAGATGAGCTTCAACTCGTGTGTAGCTACTAAATCCATTGTAGTTACGATATTTGCACCGCCATCTTGTATTGCCACCCGCGATGCTCTCTCGTAACTAGGACATGATCCCACAATGGCGCCTTAATGTCTGTGGACATCCCAGTCCCGAAGAAGCGCAGACCCGAAGCACACTTGAAGTTGGAGTCGACATCTAATCGAAATCGAAATAGAAGGGATGACTTGACTATATCATCGAAGAGGAAATCTCATGCGGATGGGTGTGAGGTTGAGAGGCTAACATCGGATGAGAACGATGGAGGGGAAAGAGGAGGGGGAAGAGGAGGAACTCACCTCTGCGGCGACGCCGACGGCGACCTCCCTGCGGCGGCGCGCCGACCCCGCGCCCTCCTGCTTCACTCGAGCTGCGCCGCGTGGCCCGTGCCCTCCCCGCTCTGCGCAGCCCTCGCCCTCGCCCTCCCTGCTCCGCTCCCGTCTCCCCGCTCTGCTCCTCCCCTGCGCCCCGCGCCGAGCGCGCGCGGCGACGGCGCCTCCACGCTCTGCGCGTGTGCGGCGACGACGCCTCCCTGCTCCTGCGTGTGTGCGGCGATGACGCCCTCCCCGCTCTGCGCGTGTGCGGCGACGACGCCTCTCCTCGCTCCTGCGCACGTTCGGGAAGTAAACGAAGTACGGCTAGGGTTCGAGAAGGGAGGTATTTGGGCCTTAGTTGGGCCAAAACGTATCCGATAATGGGCTACATTTGGCCCAATACGTATCAGACGAAGTATCCGATTTTTTTTGATTTATTTTTTTTCCGATACTTCTTGGATACGTATCCATGGCGTATCGGAGACATATCCGTATCGGATACGTATCCCTCGCGTATCCAGCGCCCAGGCAACGTATCGGGGTATCATAGTGTGTGACTGAAGCATGCTCAGTATGGTGACTATGTGTGCTAGATTAATTTAGCTAATGTGTAATTTGTGGCGGCAGCTCCAGCGCGCGCGGCGTGGTGGCGGCAGCTCCAGCGCGACGGCGGCCGGCGTCCCTCAGGCCTGTGGCTCCCCCTCCCTAAAGCAGCCTAACCTGCGTGCATGTTACCATGATTCGTGAAAGGTACAAATGCCAACTAAATCTAGTTTCCTATGAATCTAAAGCTTTCTTCTATGTTTTTCCCCCCAAGTATTGGATGGTACAATCTGTAATCTTTCTTTAGAAAAAGCAAATGAAAATTGCACACGAACGATTGAGTAGGTAATTGCTAGGACTAATGGAGTTAGCAGCTGTGTGGCAGAAGTTAACTGACCACCTCCATTTTCATCTCATCATCCTTTTGTCTTTTGGAGCATTTTGATCAGTAAAGATAATATATTACAGATGAGAAGCCTGTTTCTTATGCGGTATGAGTATAGTGGTATAGTGATACGTAGTCTATAGAAAGTCCGCCACACCTTAAAAAAAGTTTTGTCCTCCGCCATTGCCGAGTGGATACAATGCTGCTATTACTTTTTTTTTGGTGTGGGTGGGGGGGGGGGGGTTGGTATGTGTCGTGCGGGAGATGCTCGGCAGGCCTTTTTTTTTCCTTAACCCCCAAAATTGTTCAGGGTTGTGTTTATGGATCATGCTAGAGATACTCGGTACTTGACAGAGTGTTACATATGTCTTCTGTATAGGTTAATTGTGGTACGCATACCAAAGAGAATAGTGTGCACAACCAAATATTTTTTGAAGCTGCATTACTAAATATTCCGACCAAGCAGAAGTAATTATCAATGCCATTACTGTCTGATACAAGAAAGAGTGCCGTTGAAACAATGTAACTACGCTAACTAATTGGAACACCTGCGGTATTCTATGAACCAGACGAAATCCCTTTAACGATCCCTTTAGATCGGCAGAGATTTTTGAGTTCAATTTCCTTGACCACTGTAAAAGACTGATCTGAATCTTCTGTTATCCGAACAAGGTTTGAGAGAACCAATTCTGCAAAGCCAACACCGTGCAATGTGCCGTGTCCGGCTCCGGCGGCTGCGCTTCATCCATCCTCAGCCCGCACGACATCCACGTCGGCCTGGGCGCTGAGCCGCCGTCACGCCCGAACAGCTTCACCTCGACCTCCAGCTGCATGGCGCCGATACGCCGCTCCAGGGCCATGCGGTCGCGAAGCCGCTGAGGCAGACCCACACCGTCGGCCGATGCCAGGAACGACACCTCCCGTGCCCTCTTCCCCGGCACGCAGAAACCCGGCACGGTGCCGGACGCGACGGTGAAGCCCTCGTAGCTCACCACCGCCTCGCCGCCGCGGTAGCATCTCGCCGTGCCGCGCCGGTTGTTGACGTGAAGTGTGACGTCGATGGCAGGGCAGATGATCGTCGGAGCCGTCGGCGCCGCGTCGTCGAGGCCGCTGGTGGCCGTGATCTGGATGGAGAACTCGGATGGGAAGTCGTACAACGCGTGATACAAGCATAGGAACATGAAAACGAAATTGGCGAGTTCATATATCAGGTTGACGATGAAGATCTTGCGGCGCTGGCGGTTGCACGCCGCTGACGCCTTTTGGCAGCCGGCGTCGTCGTCGCAGGAGGAAGGAAGGTGGAGCTCCATGATTTCAAACCGTACGTGACGAAGACCTTTTTCTCTGGTGGACTGTGTGCCTAATAAGCCCGCGGTTTTTGTGCCCGCCGCGCCACGAGACTACTCGTAGCGGATGAGAGTTGCCGTGGTATCCGGCCGAGGTTTGCGTACCGGGCCGAGGCTTCTCCCGTCCTACGTGTAAACGATGACCCCCTGTGCCAATCCCAGGTTGGGATGAATATATAGTTGGAAATCTGATCATAATTTGACATATTTTAATAAAAAACATGATATTAAATATGACATATGAATAAAAAAATAATCCAGTCGTAATATTAAACATGAACATGCTAATAACAGTAATGACGTCATCTAGTAATATGTTTCGGATCCAGTAAATAGAATTACATACCTGAAGAATGTTTCGGATCCAGTTACGGCAGTGTTGGTGATGTTGCCGCTATTCCCTCCATTGCCGGTGCTGGTCAACATTGACATAAAGAAAACAGGACGTGATACTTATTAAGAGCAGTTGTGCGTTCTTCGCACTCCCAAAAAAAACTTCATCGTCTGCCTACCAGTGTAGGTATTCAGGTAGACGGAGTTCTGGAGGCATGCTCGTCTTGAGCAGTCGTGCATGCAAGTGGTCAGGACCAATCATCATTGATGCCCGTCGGTTACACCTTTGCTCATAAAAACAAAATGGCTTGCCAGCCTGCCCCTATCATCGTCGCCCACCACTCTCATGCCCGGATCGACGTGCACATGCGCGTGTGGCATTACCACCATCACCTCAACCGTTCAATAAGTGCTCTTAATTAGTAGTCTATTTAAGTTGAGGTCTTTTTTGTTGGTTTTAAGGTGATATTAATCTCTTAACATTAAATGTGGACTTTTGGAATTACTAGGTTTAAATTGGGCTTTCCATTTAATTCTAACAATTCCCACCAAATTTTAAGGCTCACAGGAAATATTCTTAGTTCTATTTATGTTTGTTATACCAGTGTTCTGATGGAGACTGTTAAGTTGAACTTTCATCTAGAAAAGGAGCTACACCTAACTGTAACTGAACAATGGACTATACCTTGAATTGTCAGAATTGTCAGTCTCGTGCACTTAGGTTTTACTCAAATTCTTAACTAATACTAGGTTATCGTTAGCATTCCCTATGTTTGGAGCATATAAGTCATACTTTAGGCTTTTTACTGAGTATCTAGATATCACTCAAATCTCATAGACTGTTACGAATAGTCAAGCTTAAGAAAAGTCATTCGGATTACATTAAGGTATGCATCAACCTGTCATACTGACAAGAAATACGTACATAAAAATGAGTCTTTCTAAGAGTCTCTTCTCCCAGCCACCCAATAGCTTGTCTCGTCATCCTAATTCATGGGATCTCTGATCACATAGGACATGTTACCACTATTGTGTAACTCAAGTGGGTCTCAAGCCCATCCCACTCGATGCATTGTTTATCACATTACACGATAGACCCTTAGTGAACTAATTTACCAGATTTTTAGCAGTCTGGACATAGTCCAATGTCATCACTGAAGGGTTACGCGGAAGCTACGCTAGCCGAAAACAAAAACTTTTCTACCGCGCAAACCAGAAACACTTGCAAGTAAGGGCCGATAGATCGTTACTGATTGGAGTATGCAGCGGAAATAGCCAATCAGGACTATCTGATCCGGAACAGTGTAGCCGATTCCCGCAAGCCGACAGCTGATTCCCGGGGACAGCCGATTCACCAATCAGCCGATTCGCAGCTACCGCAGCCGATCCGAGTCGCCTACCGCGTTCTCGTTGCCGATCTGCCACAGTCGCCTCGCTCCGATTGCAGCCGATTCGTAGCCGATCAACAGCGCGCAACGTAGCAGCGCCTCTACTGGTATCCACACGTCCGAGAACAGAACGCCAAACACCCGTGTGCTAGCACGCGATGCAAGACTAGGGTTTGGCTCGAAAGTGGGGAGGGTTTTCGTGGAGATTGATCTCGGCGAGTTCTAAAGCCGCAGGTGATCAGATTGATTTCGGCGCAATTGACTTCAATTGACGTGCCCCAGCTCTCCACCCCTTCCTCCTCTATATAGAGTTGCCGATTGGGCCTAGAGGCCCATCGGGACTCTTTTGAATCGGATCCTCTCCGAATCTCATAGAGTTGGCCGGCCGAACTTCGTAAGCCCATAGGACTCTATCTGATCGGATCCCTATCCAATCGAGCCGTATCTGAGTCCAACTCGAATGCCTGTTCTTATCCCCTTAAGCGTGTGACCCTATAGGTTCAGGTATACTTGGTTTCAGCTATAGTCTAACTTAGCCGATCGTCGGCTTGAGTCCAACTCAGCCGACCTGTCAATAGCGGCGCCTAACAGCACATATTGACACCATAGTATACAAGAATATAATATCGGCTCTGAACCTATAATGTGTACACAAATCCATTTGCCTCACGATACCAATTAAGCTATAGGCAAGATGTGTGCCATCCCTTCAATAGCTTAACCATTCACTCGAACCGTATTGGATTATCTGTCTGTTGATTGACTCCTCAATCAACTTAGCATGGCCATGCATTTCCATAATCCATTACCTCGAGGGGCCCAGAGATATCTCTCCAAAGGAGGGGCAAATTCCATCTTGATCACTCACATCCCACTCCATGTTTCATAGCAAACCCGAAAACTACCTTTATAACTATCCAGTTACGGAATAGCGTTTGGTAGTCTCAAAGTAGGCTACTACACATGTTGGAATCCATGGTGATCTCAGGTCTAAGGACTTTGTACCAACACTACCTGAGACCAACTAATGGCACATTAATTACTGTAGTGTCTCATGGTGGGTCTATCCAACAATGTGTTCTCTAACACATGTGTCCATGTTTATTGATTTGGTATATCCATACCCATGATCTATGAGACATGATCATCAATTCATAAACATGTCGATCTTAGAATCATATTAGTTTCAATAATATGATATATGACCAGGGATCATTTAGAAATAGATTCATACATATAGAGTCTCATAAATAAGTCACGTACTTATTGATCAATACAAGATGTCTATTTCACGAAACTGAATAACACTTTATACATAAATACATAAACATTGACCATGATATCCAACATCTTCATGTTGCCTCTAGGGCATATCACTAACAATCTCCCACTTGCACTAGAGTCAATCATGTACGTATCTAATACCCATTGCTCTTGTGTGTGCCTCATGTTTCGGCTGAGGGAGAGGTTTTGTCAGCGGATCGGCTATGTTGAGATCCGTGTGCACTTTGCATATCTTGACATCACCTCTATCCACTATCTCGCGGATGAGATGATATCGCCGAAGTATGTGTTTGGACTTCTGATGTGATCTCGGCTCCTTGGCTTGCGCAATGGCTCCACTATTATCACAATAGAGAGACATTGGACCGTCGTACTAGTCATCACACCAAGCTCGAAACGAATTTCTTGATCCAAACAGGCCTCCTTTGCGGCTTCAAGCGGCAATGTACTCGGCCTCCGTTGTAGAGTCGCAACGGTATCCTGCTTGAAACTCTTCTAGCTGATTGCGCCTCCGTTCAGGCAGAACACGAACCCAGATTACAATCTATAATCATCCTTGTTCGTTTGGAAGCTAGCATCGGTGTAACCACTTACAACGAGCTCTTCTTCACCTCCATAGACTAGGAACATATCCTTAGTTCTTCTCAAGTACTTGAGGATATTCTTTACGGCAGTCCAGTGACCTTCACCTGGATCTGACTGGTATCTGCTCGTAGCACTCAAAGCGTACGAGACATCTGGACGTGTACAAAGCATGGCATACATGATGGATCCAATTGCCGAAACATATGGAACCATACCCATCTTATTCTGCTCATCATGTGTCTGAGGACACTGATTCTTGCTAAGATTAATGTCATGTGACATGGGCAAAAAACCTTTCTTGGAATCATGCATGTTGAACATTTTCAACACCTTGTCAATGTATGTACTTTGGCTTAATCCAATTAGCCTCTTGGATCTATCTCTATAGATCCGAATGCGCAATATGTATGCTGCCTCCCCTAAGTCTTTCATGGAAAAACTATTTTTCAATGAAGACTTGACGGATTCCAGCATAGGGATATCATTTTCAATCAACAATATGTCATCCACATATAAGATTTAAATATGCAGCAATCGCTAGGATAATCCGAATAGATTTAAGCATTGCGATGGGCGAGAAGGTTTCATCATAATCAACTCCTTGAATCTGTTTAAAACCTTACGCCACCAATCGCGCCTTATAGATGTGAACATTTCCATCCATATCGGCCTTTTTCTTAAAAACCCATTTACACTCAATGGTTTTGACACCATCAGGTGGATCAACCAAGTTTCAAACTTGATTGTCATACATGGATTCTATTTCGGATTTCATGGCTCCAAGCCACTTGTTGGAATCGGGTCCCACCATCGCTTCCTCATAGGTCTTAGGCTCATCGTTGTCCAACAACAATATATCACGTTGTTCCGCACCTGTGTACCTGTCAGGCGCACGACGTGATCTTTCAGACCTCCGTGGAGCTGGTGTATCTACAACTGGTGGCACAACACTTTGCTCCTCCTGTTGTGGTTCTGTGGTCGCTGAAATATTTTCTTGTGTTTCTTGAACTTCTTCAAGATGCACCCTGCTCCCACTAACCCTTCTTGAAAGAAACTCTTTCTCCAAGAAGACACCATATCGGGCGACAAACACTTTGCCTTGTTCCCGATTATAAAAGTAATATCCCTTAGTTTCCTTAGGATATCTCACAAAGAAGCACTTGTCAGATTTGGGTTGCCCTGTCCATATCTCATATGGTGTCTTTTCAACTGACTTAGATGGAACTCTATTTGTGTGAGCGCAATGTTTCAAGAGCATATCCCCGGAAGGATAACGGAAGATCACTTTGGCTCATCATCGACCGCACCATGTCCAACAAGGTGCGATTTCTCCGTCGGACACTCCGTTCCATTGTGGAGTTCTGGCGGAGTCAACTGTGGAACAATTCCACAATCTTTCGATGATTACCAAACTCTTGGCTCAAGTATTCCCCTCCACGATCCGATCGTAGAAACTTGATTGTTTTCCCTAAATGATTCTGTACTTCATTCGGAATTCTTTGAACTTTTCAAAGGATTCGGACTTATGCCTCATTAAGTAGATATAGCCATATCTACTAAAGTCATCGTAAAGGTAATGAAGTACGATAACCACCTTCGGTCGTTGAGCTCATTGGTCCACATACATCAGTATGTACGAGTGCCAACAAGTCACTTGTTCTCTCACTGTGCCCCGTGAAAGGTGCCTTTGTCATCTTACCAAGTAAACAAGACTCACATGTCTCAAATGATTCAAAATCAAAAGAGTGAAGCAATCCATCCTTATGGAGCTTCTCCATGCGTTTCTTATTTATATGGCCTAAGCGACAATGCCGGATAAACGTGGGGTTTGTATCATTAGAGAGTTGCCTTTCGTATTAATGTTATAGATGGGAGACGCTTCAAGATTCAAAACGTATAATCCATTCACCAATGGAGCATGAAAATAGAACATATCTCTTAGATATATTGAACAACCATTGTCCATTGATCTAAAATCATATCCTTCCGCTTGCAAACATGAAGCGAAAATAACGTTTTGACATAGTGTTGGAACACAATAACAATTATTCAATTCCAAAACTAATCCTCGAAGGTAGATGAAGTGGTATCGTGCCGACAAGAATCGAGCAACGCTTGCTCCATTGCCGACGCACGAGTTCACCTCGCCCCTTCTCAATCCTCTACTTCTTCTCATTCCCGCAACGATTTGCAAATATGAGCTACGATCCGGTATCAAATACCCAAGAGTCAGTAGGTGAAGTAGCAAGATTAATATCTATAACATTAATACCTGAAGCAGAAGTCGTACTTTGCTTCTTTTTGAGATCCTCCATGTACTTCTTGCAGTTCCTCTTCCAATGGCATGTCTCCTTGCAATAGAAGCAAACGGCACCTGATGCCGCCAACCCCTTCTTGCCCTTCTTTGCATTGGAGGCACTCGCGATCTCATCGGGAGTTAACTTCCTCTTGGTGCAAAGTTTCTTGACAGTGGTTTGCGCTTTGCCTTCGCATCATCATCACATGATGACCGTTTTCTGGATACTCTCCTCAGCTGTCTTTAGCATCCCATGCAATTCAGCCAAGGTTCTATCCATATTGTTCATGTGATAGTTTAATATGAATGGCTCGAAGCTCGGAGGGAGCGACTGGAGAATCACATCAGTAGCCAACTCTTGGCTAAGGGAAAACCTAGTTTTTCCGGACTCTCGATATAACCAATCATCTTTATCACATGCGGATGACGGGATTCCCTCAACAAGCTCGCACGCAAACAAGGACTTTGAGGTGTTGAACCTCTCGGCCCGAGCTTGATTCTCAAACATGCCACGCAGTCCCTGAATAATAGTGTGAGCATCGCTGCTCTCATATTGCCTACTTTGGGACTACCAAACGCTATTCCGTAACTGGATAGTTATAAAGGTAGTTTTCGGGTTTGCTATGAAACATGGAGTGGGATGTGAGTGATCAAGATGGAATTTGCCCCTCCTTTGGAGAGATATCTCTGGGCCCCTCGAGGTAATGGATTATGGAAATGCATGGCCATGCTAAGTTGATTGAGGAGTCAATCAACAGACAGATAATCCAATACGGTTCGAGTGAATGGTTAAGCTATTGAAGGGATGGCACACATCTTGCCTATAGCTTAAGCGGTATCGTGAGGCAAAGGGATTTGTGTACACATTACAGGTTCGAGCCGATATTATATTCTTGTATACTATGGTGTCAATATGTCTTGCTAGGCGCCATGTGTGACAGTCGGGAGTTGGACTCGAGCCGACGGTCGGCTAAGTTAGACTATAGCCGAAACCGAGTATACCTGAACCTACAGGGTCGCACGCTTAAGGGGATAAGAACAAGCATTCAAGTTGGACTCGGATACGGCTCGATCGGATAGGGATCCGATCGGATAGAGTCCTATGGGCTTACGACGTATGGGCAGCCAACTCTGTGAGATTCGGATAGGATCCGATTCAAAATAGAGTCCTGATCGGCCACTAGTCACAGTCGGCCAACTCTATATAAAGGAGGGAGGGGTGGAGAGACGCGGCACGTCAATTGCATCGCGTGCAACAGAACCCTCCCTACTTTCGAGCCAAACCCTAGCCTTGCATCGCGTGCTAGCACACGGGTGTACGGCGTTTTGTCCCCGGACGTGTGGATACCGGTAGAGGCGCCGCTCGTTGCGCCCGTTGATCGGCCGGATCGAGGCTGCGGTCGGGCGCATCGGAGCGAGGCGCGAGAACACGGTCGGACGACTCGGATAGGCTACGGCATCTGCGAATCGGGTGATTGGCGAATCGGCTGTCCCCAGGTATCGGCTGTCGGCTTGCGAGAATCGGCTACACTGTTCCGGATCGGATAGCCCTGATTGGCTGTTTCCGCTGCACACTCCAATCGCCTCTGCTGCAATCGGCTAGATCCAACTTGTGTACAATTCTTGCAATCCGATGCAATATCCAGATAGCTCATCGGCTGAAACCCCGATGAAACCCTTAGTGACAACCAACAGGCAGGCTTGAGATTATGGTTCCAATCACGAGTTAGTAGATCAAACTGAATTGATGCAACACTAAGTATGAAAAGAAACATAATATCTAGACAATCAAGCCCTTGATTGATTTTCATGGTGGTAGATGCCTAAGCTAATCTAATCTAGTAAACAATTTAGCCGGTATCGGTAGAGACCCTAAAGCGAGAAACAACCGATAGAGCTAAATTGAGATACTAGGACTAGATTAACAGAGACATATGATAAGCAAGCCGACTAACCCTCCGATGAGACATTAGCATGAATCTATCGGCTTAACAAGACTTAGAATATCAGTAACAATCTAGTAGGTCGGACCGAACCGATGCAACACGAGATTGTATATGATAATCTAATACTCAATGAGCCGATAGATTTGTCTAATGTGATGGATATAACAAATCTATCTAAAGCAACATTATATTTAGAGAAACATCAACTTGATCAGAATATCGGACCTAACCAAGAAAGTTCTAACTAAGCCGATGTGACTATAAACAGTATTGAAACTAAAGATAGAGACGATATACCAGATAGGCAACACTTGGACTTACCCCTTCGCTGGAGATCGAACCTAATCGATGCAGCCCTGCGTCGGGTGTCAAGTTTCGTCGGATGATGAACAAGGTGTAAAGGTAAAAGGTGGTGATGCGTCGAATTGTATTGATCGAGAGATATCATACATGAACCCTGGGCTTACATATTTATACCTACGGGCTAACAAAGATCCTAACAGATTACAATCCGAACTTTTCTAAAGATAAAAAGGAAACAAACCGAGTCCTTATTGGACACTAATATACTTTTCTAAAGATAAAATAGAAAACTAACAAACTCTTCCTAATTAATAGATACAATTGTCTTTTTAGGACTCTATTCTTATATGGCAATCCTCATGAAGCACATCATCTTGATTCGACGGTGTCTCCAATGTTGTCGTACCGGAATCGGCTACATCGGCTTGTCTTGTTTGATTCGGTATCAGCCAATGGACACCTTAGCTGATTTGGGTTCTGGGGTTTACCAAATTCTGACGTTAACACCTTGACTTGCACAACTTCCACCTCCTATGAGGCAACCACTCGCCCCAGTTGCTCGCTAGGTCTCGGGTTGTCCCAGCCACCCATAAGGCCTTTGTCGTCCGTGTGGCAGACCCCGCTGTTCTCTACCTCCCCCTATCAGTCCTGAGGCCCCTGCCATCCCCTAACTCTTTCAACACCTGATGCTCCTACGGTCCCTGATATGCCATCTCTTTGTATGCCCTAGCCGCCCGATCTACCATAGCTCTATCGTGGATTAAGGACGACCCGAGTGATTGAGGGGATGTCTGGCATTGGAGGTGAAGTAGAGAAAGATGATAAAAGATGATAGCAGGGTCAATACCACTCATCGGTGACGAGGAAGAGGAGAATCTATTGTGAGAGGAAAAACAAATTACCAATATGGTGATACCAGGTACTCTCAAAGATGATAAAAAAATCTCTATAAAAATATTAAAATGTCAAATTGTTGTTAGAGGTCAGGTGATGGTATTTTCTCGATGCCGAAGCGTAAGAAACTAGGAAGAGCCGTGATGCATTCATCAATAACGGTTCATTCATCAAAAATTGACCTCAATAGAATATAATTGATCATAATTATGTTTTGCCACGTATAAGGTAATATAAACGGTAGCCCTTTTGGTCAGTGGACAATGGCATGATAATTTAATTTATATAATAAATATAATAAACTAAAAAAATTCATCAGGATACAGGATACAGCTTTGCTATTACTAGTAATTAGTAAACTAATAATGTTGGTCCTTGACATTGGCGAACCTAGAATTTTAGGTTTGGATTAGGATTTTAGGTTTGGATGGGTCGAAGACAATGATAGCGAGGCGAGGATCGGCCGGATGGTTCGAGTCAAAAAAAATTAATATGCCACATATATAATGACCAATATATATATATAATTTACTAAAAGACATAAAAAGAAATATTTAAAGCTAGATTCAGACTTCAGACTTGTTAGTTTTACTTGTTTGTTTTACGCTTTCTCAGTGCCATAAAATATTTATTATATCCTATTCATTCACTTTAAAAAATATATATATGAAATTAAATTAATTGTATATATCATACAATGCACGGCCATTTCTGTTTATTTGAGATTGACGATTAGTCATTTGCTTAATTGCTTCGTCCTCTCTAACTCCACTTCAGTCTAGAGAGGAGAAGCTCCAGAGCGCAGTGTCTCCTTCCTCCTCCCAGTAGCACTCCTCCTCTGTCGCCATCGCTGGCTGCAACGCAAAGAACGCGTTGCACGGGTCCATCATGGCGTACTCCATGCACTTGGGCGACTGGAAGAACGCCTCGATGTCGGCGAGCAAGCTGTAGTCCACGTCGTCGCTGATGACCGTCTTCGGGGAGCTCATCGGCGAGGTGGAATTGCTGGAGCTGCATGCCGGGGTGCTGGCCTCGCTGACGGCGTTGGCGCTGTCATCGACACCGGCGAAGACGACGACGCTGTCGCTGCTGCTGGCATTGGCGGCGACGACGCGTTGGATGGACTTGGGTGACATGGCGGCGACGGGGAGGTCGAACGGGAGGCGCACGGGGAAGTTGAGGTCGGCAGCGGCGGAGCCCTTGAGGCCGAGCAGTGGAGTAGGATCCCAACCATATCCGCGTCTTCTGGCTCGGGGCGCCCTGATTTTCGACACCCACGACCCCTAGCTCCTCATCCGCACCCCCTTGTACGCCGCCCTCTTGCCGCTTCTCGATCACTGAAAAATGGAAATTGCATCAGGGTCCGGTGGGCCTCCTTTTGGGTGGGCTATGGCCCACCTAGATCACCCAATAGGTCCGCCCATGGTCCTTGGGCAAAAATTTGAGGGTTTGGCCCATATCAGCCATCCAAATCGATGCTCAAGTACTGGTACTCCCAGCCGGGCTAACCCAGCTGCAAGCCGATCTCCAACTGAGCCACGCCCAGCCTTCGCTCTGCCAACATGAGCCGGAACAGCTCCTCCGGCACACACACCGGACATGGATTTTTTTTCACTTCCTGTTCGCTTGTTCGTATCAGCCGAGCTTATCAGCTGTTTAAATAGTATTTTTCTCTCAAAAGAAACCAGTCGGCTTGTCTTATCAGCCGGCTTATAGATCAGCCGAACACGCCCCTAAGTACAATCCCATCCATTATTTTCATGTAACTTAAAATATATTTTTTAAAAAAATTAATAGTATTGATCACAATAGCACAAGTCTATACACAAATATATAAGTCTAAAATCAATCCATAATTAAAGAAACAAAAATAATAAAAACAGATTGTGAACAGTACATCTCCAATACAAATAGAATTTGTTATTTTTGTTTCTTTTATTTGTAGATTGAATTTCGATGTGCATGTTTACATAGTGATTTATATCATCTTTATTTGTCTTGTCAAATTTTATAAAATATTTACATAACTATTTATATGACATGCATACACCTAGATGCAATCGTACCTACGTGTAAAATATACTTATGGATTTTTTTCACCTAGGTGCAATCGCACCCAGATATGAAAAATTTTGAAAACAAAAATAAAAAAAATAGAGTGTGAACATTACCTCTCTAGCACAAATAGAATTTGTTGCTTTTGTTTCTTTATCTGTATATTGAATTTCGATGTGCATGTTTGCATAGTGGTTTATATCATCTTTATTTTTCTTGTCAATTTTTTATAAAATATTTACACAATTATCTCGATGACATACATACATTAGGTGTAATTGCACTTGGGTGTAAAAAATACTTTCTCTTGTGATATAGATTTTTTTACTTAGGTGCAATCGCACTCATCATTTGCATGTAACTTAAATAGATATAAATTTTTTTAAAAAAATGGTAGTATTGATTAACGGCATGGTTTTATGAAACTTTAGAATGATAACACTTGGGGTTATGTGTCACGTGCCAAAATTCATGTTTTATGTGATCATAATAGATTTTATAAAATTTACTTTAATTCAAACACTTAAAGAGCAACAAAATCGATACTTTATACTCACATAGCAAGAATACTGTGGTTTACTCAATTCCTGCGTTCCAAACAACATGTCATATTTTTTCCATGTGTTTCTTATGTAATTCTATCATATTCTTGTTTTTCATACCTGTATTCCAATAAAACCCTTTTAAGTCATATTGGTGGTACAGAACACAGTGCTCTGGTAACCGGCTTCACCTTACCGTGGGTGCATGCCGTGCCGCCCTCACCGGTAAGGCGGTTTTCGCGTGAAAACCGTAAAAACTGGCCGGCGATGAACAGTACCGAATTTGAATTTAGACGATTTCGTACGTACCGCGAAAACTGCCAAAAACCGTGAAAACCGTAATTTAAATTTAAATCAAATCCAAATCCGTGCCGTGCCGCGGTTTTCGTTTAAACCACGCGAAAACCGCGCCACATACCGTGGTTTCGTGGCAAACCGCGCGAAATTTATTTTTTTAAAAATATATATATTTGTGATAAAATGAATTTTTCAAGTTTTTTGAATTCACACAAAATTATTGAAATTAAACTATGAGGATGTTGTACCATACCCCGTGATACGCACGAAAATTGCGAAAACCATGACGGTTTGCACGGAATTGCGAACCCTGCCGGTAGCGCTCCTGCGTCCATATTATGCTGTGTAGTGTAGTTTTCTGAGTCTCAGTCAGACAGCTAATGGCGTGTTCTAAACCATATTTTGGGCTTAGCTATTTTTTATTTTCATTAGCATATTTTTTAAACTATTAAATGATATGTTTCATGCAGCGATGAGGGCAACAGGGGTGCCAGAGTGGCCTGGTGCCCCATCCGGGATCGGACACCCCTCCGGTGTGATTATATCTCTAACAGTGCCCCGTATCCCTTTTCCATCCATGAAATTGGGACAAAAGAAAAAAAATAGTCTCCAAGAGTTTTCTATATCTCTTTTCTATCTTTTCACACTTGACAAATTCACCATGACCGCCTGTAAAAATATGTGCTACTTCGTCACGCGCATCGCTCCTTCCCATGCCGCCGCCTCCTTCCCACGCGTCATCTCTCGTCCGTCCAAAGGTCTTCGATCTGTGCCGCCGGGGACCTCGAATTAACACTTTAACAGGGAGACACTAGCAAATTGCCCCACCCGCCAGGAACTCCCTACACAACGAGGGGCCGGGGCCCTGGCCACCGTGGTGCACTGCCATCGCCTACAACCGGCGATCGGCGACGGATGCGGGGGAGGGGAAGAAACGTCGAGAGGGACGTACTCGTCGCCGCCACACAACAGGTAATTAAGGAGAGGTGAGCGAGAGATGTGTGTGGACCATGATTTGGTGCCTTGATATTATGTATGTAACCTCTTGTTTGTCGTTTGCTGCAGGCAAACGAGATTCTCTGACTTAAGTTATTTGACTTTGAGTCACTAACAGATAGGCCTTTGATCTGATGACCGCAGGAATCTTCTTCTTCGTTTAGGTGAGTGTGCCTTCACTCTGCAGCACCCTGTTCGACGTTTTGCCCAAGAGAGCCTGAAGAGTTCGATTAAGTGTTTACACATGAATGTCATCCTGTGATGTGATGATGACCAAAGATGCTGTTCAGGGAAGCTGAGGTCATGGTCAGTGCTGCTCTTTTTTTTTAACGAAGCGTATGTTCTTGAAAGAAAAAAAACTGTCTAGAAAAATTTGATGTGAACCCAAATTTATTTTTGAAAATTATTTATGAAAAATTCTTGAAGATGGTCTTTTTTTTCGTCCAAATATTTTTTGGGGAGTTATCAAACTACAAGATTTGAGGAGAAAAAATAAGGCATTGTTAGAGATACTCTTAGTAAGAACTCACCCATAACTCGATCAATGGTTTGGACTTTGGACATGAGGATGTGCGGTCGGCATCGTATTATAGCGATTAGCTGTGAGGACAAAGAATAAAAACTAAATGAATCATGACTCACCTTGATGGCTAAGCCTCGCCCACTTGCCCCTCGTAGCGTGGCGTGATCAGTCTCGGAAACCTGGTGTGACCAAGGGACACACATTATGCACCAGGCAATGAGCTGTCTCATATAAACGCATGGTGTTATACTAAAATATACATAAATTTGAGTACTAATATGGTTTTGAAAGTATTTAAACTCATTTTATATATTCTGTATATATACTAACCTATAACCATCTATAAAGCAAGTAGTGTTTCTATCCAAAAATTTTTTCCGTCTTTTGCAGAAAACCTCTTGAGTGTCTATAAAATTAACTCGTAGTCCTAATACTGAAAAGAAAGGGAGGGTTTGGATGAAAAAAATACCTTCTGCGTCTCTTCCGCCCGTCCCCATCCGCGCCGCGCCCCGACTTTACCCGTTGCAACGTACGGACACAGTTGCTAGTCTATAACTATCTATAAGTAAGTAGTGTTTCCATCTAAATTTTGTTTTGGCTGGTTATTTTAAAAAAACCCTTTGAATTTTTTCGAAATTAACCCGCAGTCCGCCTGGCTATTTTAAAAAAACTCAGTTGAAGAAGAAAAAGAATTATTTTGTAGAAAAACCATTTGAGTGTTTATAAAATTAATCCGCAGCCAATGCTGAAAAGAAAGGGAGAGTTTGGATGAAAAAAGACCTCATGCGTCCTCTCTTCCGTCCTCATCCGCGCCGCGCATGCGCCCCTCCCTCCCGTCGCCGCTCGGAGCTCCCGCGTTGCCGCCTGGACCTTCACCCTCCGCCTGCTTCCCTCACTGCGTCGTCGTCCTGTTGCAACCATGGGCATTTTGCTAACCCAGTTAAAGAAGAAAAATGGATTATTTTGAAAAAAAACCCTTGAGTGTTTATAAAATTAACCCGCAGTCCCAATACTGAAAAGAAAGGGAGGGCTTGGATGAAAAAAAGACCTCCTGCGTCCCTCTCTTTCGTCCCCATCCGGGCCGCACCCCGCGCCGCGCCCTCCCGTCGCTGCTCAGAGCTCCCGCGCCGCTGCCTCGACCTTCGCCCTCAGCTTGCTTTCCTCACTACGTCGTCGTCTCGTTGCAACGCACGGACATTTTGCTGATATATATATCTATAACTTTCTATAAACCAAGTAGTGTTTCCACCAAAATTTTGTTCTGTCTGACTATTTTACAGAAAACCCTTGAGTGTTTATAAAATTAACCCGCAGTCCGCCTGTCTATTTTGGAGAAAACCCCTTGATAACTATTTATAAAGCAAGCAGTGTTTCCATCAAAATTTTGTTATGCCTGACTATTTTACAGAAAATCCCTTGAGTGTTTATAAAATTAAACCCTAGTCCGCCTGGATATTTTGCAGAAAACCCCTTGAATGTTTATAAAATTAATCTGCAGTCCACCTAGCTATTTTGCAGAAAACCCCTTGAGTGTTTATAAAATTAACCCGCAGCCCGCCTAGCTATTTTGCATAAAACCCCTTGAGTGTTTATAAAATTAACCCGCAGTCCGCCTGGCTAAAATTAACGCGCAGTCCGCCTGTCTATTTTGCAGAAAACTCCTTCAGTGTTTATAAAATTAACCCATAGTCCCAATGCTGAAATAGGCCCAGGTAAAGACATAAAAAATATAAATTGGAATTACATCAGACTTCAACTTTGGAATAATTATGATAAAATAAAATGACGTCCGTTGCAACGCACGGGCATATTTACTATATATAACTATCTATAAAGCAAGTAGTGCTTCTACCCAAAATTTTTGTCCGCCTGACTATTTGCAGAAAATCCCTTGAGTGTTTATAAAATCAACCCGCAGTCTGCATGGCTATTTTGCAGAAAACCCCTTGAGTGTTTATAAAATTAACCCGTAGTCCCAATGCTGAAATAGGCCTTAGGTAAAGACATAAAAAAATATAAATTGGAATTACATCGGACTTCAACTTTGGAATGAATAATTATGATAAAATAAAATGACGCCGTTGTAATGCACGGGCATATTTAATATATATATATAACTATCTATAAAGCAAGTAGTGTTTTTACCCAAAATTTTCCTGTGCCTGACTATTTTGCAGAAAATTCCTTGAGTGTTTATAAAATTAACCCGTAGTTCCAATGCTAAAAAGAAAGAGAGAGCTTGGATGAAAAATAGACCTCCTGTGCCCTCCCGCCCGTCCCTATCCGCGTCACGCCCGCGCCGCGCCTGCGCCCTCCTCCCATCGTCGCTCGAAGCTCCGCGTGTCGTGCCCCTCCTCCCGTCCCCATCCACGTGCGCGCCGCGCCCGAATTCACTGTTGCAACGTGGACACATTTGCTAGTTATCTATAAAGCAAGTAGTGTTTTCATCCAAAATTTTGTTCTGCCTGGCTATTTTACAGAAAACCCCTTGAGTTTTTCCGAAATTAACTCGCAGTCCGCCTGGCTATTTTTAAAAAATCCTGTTATACATACGATTTTTAAAATACCCAGTTATATGTACGATAGAGCTTATCTTAACTACTTAAAAAATCTATAACTTTTTGATCATCAAATCATTTTTTCGTCCAAATCTATAAAATTTCTGATCCATATAATCTCTCGCTCCATTGTTGCCTCGCTTTCCTCACCTCCAGCAGGCGAGCCCCACTCACGCGTCTCCTGTCTCGCGTGCATTGCCCTGAGCGATGGTCGAGCATACGCTGCACGCGTTAGCTAGTGCGCCGCCGTCGAACAAGGGAGAGAAGCGCCTATGAGGCAGGATGTCTCCCTGACGTCCTCCTATCGCCAGCGGCCGAAGGCATGGCCAAGCGCTGTCACCTTCCGCGTGAGGACGGAAAGAAGACGACATCCTGTAGCTTTTGACGATTTTATATTTTAGTCCCATATTTGTGGTAAATCACAGATAGCCGCGTCGCGCCTGCGCCCCTCCCTCCCGTCGCCGCTTGAAGCATCTCCGCCGTCGCCTAGACCTTCGCCCTCCGCCTGCTTTTCTTTCTGAGTCGTCGTTCCGTTACTGGGTGTCGTCGTTCCGTTACTGGGTATTTTGCTAGAATAATATAAAAGCACCATTTTGAAAAACATGTTCATTCATCCTTTCAATTGGAGGCTTGCAACCTCATCGTAAAGCTCAAAACCATGCTAAGTTAGCTAAAACCTATATGTTGTAAGACTAAATTAATGTTGACTGGTAGTTTCAGCTTGTTAATTTGCGTTAATCAATCAATTATACATTAATATATGGCTAGCTATAATATGGTCGGCTCCTCTAATCTTGACTTCGTCCTTGATTCATTCTACATTTCTTTATATAAAAATTACTTTAAAATTAAATAAATTATTTTTAAGTTTTTAATAATTAATATTTAAATAATTATATGTTATTTATGTTTAAGATCACGCCTGCCAGCAAACGGCTGCGGGCGGCGGACCGTACGAACGGGCGAACAAAATTCCTAGCATCGCGCGATTCCGGAAATACGGTATCTAAAACTAACCCCGTCTTGATAACCAGGCCCGCAGATCGGCCGGGAGCGGATTCTTTGTTCTGCTGTGAGGAAGACGGCGCCTCGTCACGATAACCAGAATACGATTTCCCGGTGGATATCATAAGAGGACGGATGCACTTGCTTGCTCGCCTCTACGGCCAAAGCAAGTGTGCGTGGCGGCGTTTGATTTCTGATGCGATCGCCACCGGCCCACAACGATCGGAATCTGGAGGATCTATGGTGCGAGTCGAAAGTCGTAACGGCCTATTGCGCGCGGGGCGTCAAGCGCGCGTAGAGGAAAACCAGCATCTCGGCCTCGCAACTGGCGAGCCGGCGGCCGGGACTAGCTTTCGGCGAACGCTTCGTCGAGAAGAGATAACAGGCAGGGTACGCCGAATGACGGACGGACTGACGTCGTATCGGCGAATCTCTTATCCTTCTTGGATGAAGAACGAAAAGATAGAATTCAGTTCAGGACAGAGAATAAGAACTTATCCAGCGGCAGGGAGGAAGGAGTGTGTCTTCACGACGCAGATAAGCAGGAACATTTGTGCGATCACGATCTCTTTCTACGACTGCTATGTGTGCCTCAAGCAGTCTGACTCCCCGGGACGCTACTTCATGGTCCAATGTCCACAGTGAAGGTATTAACAAAATCTAGTTGTCAACGAGAAACTATATCAATATGTGGGCGAGACTCAAAGCCAGAGGAGTTGTGAAGAATGTAAGGATTAAAAAAACACCTTTACGAGCCTTAACTCTTATCAGTTTTGATTTCAACATAAACTGTAAAACAGGACAAATTTCACCCATCGGTTCGTTGAGACCTTTTTTTCCTCATCGGCAACCAAATCACTTGCAATGGGTAGCGGAATGACAAAAATAGCTAGACCACAATGTGTTATTGACATGAAAGTGTTCATCTCTCAGAGGACATTCACTTCTTTCTTCTATATGACCTAAATAATAATAATAATAATAATAATAATAATAATAATAATAATAATAATAATAAATGTGAAAAAATACGGAGTGGTATATGACATTATGTACTAGTTAGAAAGTTCAATTTTCCTAACATTTTGCAAGGTGTTCTATGGGCTAGAGTACCTAAGATGAGGTGCTAATGCTTTGTGACCTATAAATTTTTCTTGGTCGCTATGACTACTTAGGATCTGTTTGTTAGGGCTTTAACTTTTAAATTTAACTTCAGAAGTTAAGTAAGCTATCTAAACCTAGTTTATTTTGTGATAACATTCTAGTCAGCTTTACTTTATTTTTAAATGGAGTTGAAACTGTTTAGTTGGGCTTTTTAACTTAAAAAAATAAAACTAAGGCCCTGTTTAGATCCACCGTCAAAACTTTACACCCTGTGAACATATAAATGAAATATTAAATCTAGACTAAAAAATAACTAATTACACAGTTTGCATGTAAATTATGAGACGAATCTTTTAAGCCTAATTAGACTATAATTTGATAATAAAGTGCTACAGTAAATTTATGCTAATGATGGATTAATTAGGCTTAATAAATTCGTCTCGTCGTTTACAGACGGATTCTGTATTTTTTTATTAGTCTATGTTTAATACTTTAAATGTGTGTCCGAATCATTGATGTGACATTTTAAAAAAAAATTTCTAGATCTAAACACCCCTAAAGTTATGTCAAACAGGCCTGTAGTCTACTCACCCATGAGCACATCTTCAAATCTTCAATTGCTCCGTTCCTTCGGTTGCTCCGTTCCTCTGGATGATCTACAATTCTCAAACACAGGGCCCTGCTCTGCTTTGCTTTCAAAATTCCATGACCTGCACCAAACGCAGCATGATACCGATCGAGCAGGGCCCTGTGAAAGCAAAGCAGAGCAGGTATTATGCTGCGTTTGCTTTCACGACGAAGAGTCACATGCCACAAACCCACGTCTCTCAATGTGCTCGCTTGCTTTTGCGGAGTGCATGACCCTTTTGTTGCATCAGCTTAATGCAAGTCCGATGCACGCTTCACTGGCTTTCTTGCAATCTCTGTGTGCTGAGAGAGTGAGGAGTCCCTGTTAATGGCAGCTTTGTTCGAAAGCACACGTACACTGATGACACACATACTCCCCCGTCAACACCATGCCCTAACTTGAACACGATGAGACGTTGCATTAATTCGAACATTCAGTGAGATAATGGGACGATGATTAATTCTTAAACAGCCCTTTCCCTTTCCCTTTCCCGAGTTACAAATTTTCTTCGGTGATTGTTCTTGTCAACAAGTTTTTTTTCCCCAATCCCCAAATTACACTGTCTCTTTCACTCGCTTAGCCGAGCACGTTTTCTTTCTCATTAGTCAGACTTCATATAACTCATCGTGTCGTTGTGTTGTTTGTTGCTGATCATTCCAAACAGTGAGACACGCACCGGGCGTGCAAAAAGTGCCCTGGTTTCTTCTTCGTCCCACGGTCACGGCATCGTTTTCGCACGGAGGAAGAAAGCGATCAGATTGGACGTGAGACGGCGCGATCAGATCTGCATGGACACGCCCCGCGTAACAATAGTTTACACAGGAACGTGAATCATACGAGGCTGGCAACCAAACGCAACATGATACCGATCGAGGAAATTTAACAATTCCATGATGAAGGTTGTTTCAATTATATTATGGGCCAGACCTCCCCATCAACATCCATGCTACTGTGAGCCGCACATTTGCAAGGAAAGGACCGCGAAAGCTGGCGACGTCTTTAGTATTTTTCTTTTCTTCTTCGAAACGGGACGTCTTTGTATTTTCTGATCAAGAAGAGAGTAGTGCGCACCGTGCATTTCTCGCCTGATTGTAGGGTAGGTAGCAAACGGACGATCATTTGGACCGTCTGATTAAATATCACCGGCCAAGTTTGGCCGACATAATTGAACTCAATTTATTTGCACAACCGAGAGCTTTCGATTGGAATTACCAAACTTGTATAAGCCATTTGGTGAAATGTTTTTTATCTGACGTTTTCCAGTTCCCCCACCAACACTTGTTTGGTTATCTGGCAACCATATCATTTTGGCCGCCAATGTGGCAGAGTGGTCAAACCGCACCGTGACACGTCGAATGCAACCTAGCGGGTGAGATCTATCGGTGTGCATCGTTTTTTTCCACTCGAAAGCTGCATAAAAAAAAAGAAAGAGAAAACAATTCGCTCGTGTCCTTTATAAATACCCTCACGCCACGGCCAGTAAGCCTCCCCTCCGCTCCTCTCCTCTCCTCCACACTTTGAGGAAACGTCTAAAGTGGCACAGGTACCTTGGAGTGCTAAACGCGATTAGAAGGCAGCAAATCGTACAGTAACTACACGGATTAGAGTTAGATCTCAAGCAATGGGGGAGGAGAAAGTGGCGCCGAAGCCCGATGTTGCCACTGCGGTGGAGTTGCCGGGGTTCGTGATGAGCGCGGAGGAGGCCGAGCGCGCCGCGGCGGCGGCCGGGGTGGAGACGGTGGAGGACCTGCTGCCGCTGCTGGTCCCTTCGGCGATGCGGCGCGCGCGGGCCCCGATCTCGCGGTTCCCCGTGGGCGCCGTGGGGCTCGGCGCGAGCGGCTGCGTCTACGCCGGCGTCAACCTCGAGTTCCGGGGGCTCCCGCTGTCCCATTCCGTCCACGCCGAGCAGTTCCTCGTCGTCAACGCAGCCGCCGCGGGGGAGTCGGAGCTGCGCGCCGTCGCCGTCTCCCACATGCCCTGCGGCCACTGCCGCCAGTTCCTCCAGGAGATCCGCGGCGCCGGTGGGATCCGTATCATTGTGACCTCCGACGCCGAGGACGGCTGCGCGCCCGACTGGCGCACGGTTGCGTCCCTCCTCCCACGCCCCTTCGGCCCCCATGACCTCCTCCCCAAGCACGTCCCCCTCGTCCTCGAACCGCACGACAACCCTCTCGGCGACCCGGCCACCGCCACCGCCTTCGCCAATGGCTTCGCCGACGGTGACCTAGAGGTGCGCCTGAGGGAGGCAGCGGAAGCAGCCGCGCGGGCGGCGCACGCGCCGTACAGCGGGTGCCCGTCGGGATTCGCCGTGGCGGACGGTGAAGGGGGGGTGTACGCCGGAGGATGCCTGGAGTCCGCGGCGTATAATCCGACACTAGGTCCCGTGCAGGCGGCCATCATAGGGATGGTGGCCGCCGGGGGCGGCCCCGCCGGAGACGTGGTGGCGGCGGCTCTCGTGGAGAAGAAAGCGGCGTTGGTGTCGCAGGAAGCGACGGCCAGGATCTTCCTGGCTGCGGTGGCCCCACATGCCAGCTTCCACGTGTACAATTATAAACCGTCCGATGCATGAAGCGCATCTCTGATCCCGTGGTGGGTGGGGTGGGAGTGTAGGAGGTGAGATTGGAACGAGATAATGTTCATAAAAAAATAAGAATAAAACGAGAAGAAAATAACCTTGTGTAGTTGGGTTACTAGCTGTTACTATTCCACATGGCACTGGGTGATTAGACGGTGGACATTGACAGTCAGGGCCCACTCAGAATGATAAATATTCTTCTGCTCTCATGTGTATTCAAATAAAAAAAATCTAAATTGCGAAAGTATACAACTGGACTATAATGACGCCTGTATTTATCTTGGAAGTAATGGAAGCAATTTGTATGTCTTTCCCCGTCTCTTACTGGAAGTTTACATCTTTTTTTCTGCATGAATTACACAAGACAGGGCTAATAATTATCATGATTCATGAGATAAAAATGGTTGGACCTACAGTGGGACATACATACTGTGGTCACTACCGATTATCCAATCATACAAGCTGGTTCTTCTTTCTTGCAAGCCTCAAACACACATAAGTGATAGCTTTATGAACTTTTCTTGTGGGACTGAATTTAAAGTAGTTAGTCGCCCACCGAATAAAGCAATGGTGGACATTTAACCCGTTCTGGACAATATATTGCCCTCGAAAAAAATCATTTAGTAAAAAACAGTTAAACATATCTTTCTTCTCTTCTAATTAGATAATGCAAGTGCAATTACGAAATTATGGTCAAGACTGTCTTATATAAGCATTTTCTTGCGTTATTTTCTGGCAGGAAATTTCGTGTGCATGCCAACCTTGAATTATGCTGACCTCTCTTGCTTCTTAAATGAAGAGTGCCAGGGAAAACAGCAACCTAGACATAGAAAGGATGGTCCATGACAGGGTAGTACTAATATCAGTCACTCAGGTCTTAATAAAAAAGCAGCCATAAATTTTGACTGCGATTCCATCATTGTTTGATTAGGTTACTATACCGACCTTGCGTCCAAACTAGTCGCTTTCCGATGGTTACTCGAGCTAGCTTGTGCTCGACAGCTTGAGCAAGCTATGCAACCAACGCGAAATTGGCCTCGCCGATTTGTTTTGTCTTGCTGAGAATGCATCGGAGCACAGAGTAAACGAAACATATGCAGTAGAAGAAGAAAATGTGGCCAGGTAAATTTCGCTGAAGAGCCAACAATTAACTAAACTTGCTGCAAGAGTTGGAGCTACTTCCATGGATTCCAGGGACAGATCTGTAAGGCGAGATCCCGTGTCGTTTGTTCTCTGCAGTTTTTGTAATGCAAACAACTAACTAAACTAATCGCAGTCTGTTGTGATCTAATCGGCTGTCACGTCCAATATAAATAGCAATCCTGACGCATAATCATCGCTTACAAGGTCATGAGCTGCTATCCTGCTAATGGGTTGTCTGTCTCGTAGCCATGAACGGTTCAAAGGGGTAGTTCAGTGCATCAAGTAGCATATTCATGTTGTCTGAGATGAGAAAAAACAGCAGAGAAACGGCTAAAAAGAGCACTGCCTCGTCGTGCCTTGCAAGAACACACAGACCGGACGGAAGTCTCGCAAGTCGCAATCATGTGCGTCGGTATCGCAGTTGGCATCAGCAATTTTTTGGTTGATTGGAACTGGTAGTAGGTCCCAAGATTTCACGCCTTGTGCGTTTGCATGGCTGAACTGTGCCGCTGCCGCACCCTTTCTTTTCTTTCTGATGGGTAGCCAACGAATGTGCAGTGCTCGTTGGTGGTTGGTACTGAAATGCATCAAGCAAGGATAAACTGAAAGTTGAGTAAAAATTCCCGGTCCTAAAGTAACCGAATGCCCAAAATATACTGATGCAGACAGAACAGCCCGATCTTGTTTGATTCGCTTCACTGACGAAACCGAAAATCTTGCCCTAGCAAACTTCCGCATACGTTTCCTTTTTTAAAATCCCCAGCATACGCAGACTGGGGCATAAGTTCAGTTGTAAAGATCGTTTCATGTCTACCATCTTCAGTTATTAGAGTACCCTTGTATAAGTTCAGGATTTAAAATAAGCTTACAAGAACTTATTAGAGTGCCCTTGTGACTTGTATTACTAGTGTGGTAAACATTTCTCTCTGTGGAGTGACCATCTTCAGGAGAGCAAAACAAGCGGAGCCTCTACCACCATGAGTCCTGACCATCAAACACCTGCAGATTACCACCATAACAAGAACCATCAATCATCTGCCGTGTCAGTTAAGTGATAGAGCCCACCAAAATCATCCTAGGCAAAAACAAACAATAGCTATGTTTCGCAAATTATACATTTTACCCCGCACTACAGTTCATGCCGTTTACAACGAGTTTTTCATTGTTTAATGAAGACTGAGCACATAATTTGTGCTAATCTACTGACATTATTGAACTAGTATGCTACTACAGATTGCTAGTATAACAGCTAACAAACTACAGCTTGATGCAGGCTAGCTTTTAAAACTGGTCAATGAAATGATAAGTTTTTTTATTGCAGCAATTACCTTATTCAAATCTCAGAATATTCAAGCTACCATAAGCAGAAACGACAAAGTTTTTATCAGATGGTCAGTAAACATGAGATTAGTTGTTTCAGAATATAAAAGAAACTAATAAAGGTAATTTGCCCTGTTTTGCTGTGGCAAAGCCAATAACCTCTTTATGCAAGCTTTGGTTGTTCACCCTCGCAAGTAAACCATTTTACATTTTTACTAATTATTACTGGCAATAAGTCCGCAAACCAGCGTATGGCTGGCATTTACTCCTCGAAAATCCCTTCTTTCTATAAAGTTATGTCCACTAACTACAATTAATATCCTAAAGCTTAAACCTCAGCGTGTCACATCATCATCAATTTTCAGCGATTAGATCAATGAGATTAGACAGCTTTTCAACCGTTTGATCAATGAGATTACTTAAAAAAGGAAATTCACTCCGTCCAACACAAGCCCATCACGTTGAGGCCCATATATGCTTGGTTCGTGGCCCAACTTGTGAACCCACCTATGACTGCAACTTGGCGATATGGGTATTACGTGGCGAGCGTGGTTGCTGGGTCGGCCGCAGTGGTTTAGGCCTCATTTGTTTGAGCTTTTGAGTTTTTGAGTTAGATTTTTAAAAAACTAAAAAGCTAGTTTAAAATAAATAAAAAACTGAAAAACTGTTTTATTGGTTTTTTATGCTAAAAAGATAAAAATTTATTAAAATAATAAAAGATCATCGGTTTAGCTTTTTAAAAAGCTAACTTTTTAAAAAAACTAGCTCAAACAAACACAGTTTTAATTAACCTTAATCGTCCGATGCAACAGAATGCGGCGCGATCTGCTGGCCGAGGGCGATCGACGGCGGGCGGAGCCCTCGCGTGCCCGCGGTCTGGGAGAGGTGGGGTGCCCGGAGGTCTCGCGCATGCGTCCTCGATTCATCGTCTCTTCGATCCGCTTTGTGGCTTCATCTTAATTGGTCTGATGCCGCAAACCGGAACGCCGATCCTCTTCTGCTCACTGCGAACGACCACAATACGTTCCACGGTACCACCATCTCCCGTCCACCTGACATGGCATGCATCGCCGGTTGCTCTCCAGCGTGAATCCTTCTAAACCGTCGCCAATCATCAATGGTAACATAACAGATTTGAGGAGCCATGTTTAATGACCGGTTTAATCTCCGTTTGAACAAATTTAATAGTAAAATCAACTATAAATTTATAATTTATATTAGAGTTAACATGATCTATGTATTTAATTACTCATCTTGAAACATAGGATAACTTTTGCAGCCATTTTTTTTAAAAGTTTTTCTTATAGTTAACTTATAATCTATTAAAATTTGCTCTTACATGATGAGCACCTACCAAATTTGCTCTTAAGCACCTAAAAAGACAATCCAGCACATAAAAAGTGCCCTTGCACCTGACGGTTTCTGTGCTAGCTCCCATTCATCAACCAAACGTAAGCATCAATGGCAATTAATCGATACATCAGCATGCACGATCCACCTAGAACCTATCGAAAAGTACCCTTTTTATCTGCATGGTGTTAGGTAGTTGAAAGAGTATTAATTTTTCATCAACATAATCATGTCTACAAGCTCTAAACGAAATATATATAGGCTATCCATATTGCAATGTATTTTAAACAAAGTGTTGTCTAACAAATAAATGATTACCGGTGTTAGGGAAATCTTCTATGCATTCCTTTGTTGGTGCCATATATATATATATATATATATATATATATATATATATATATATATATATATATATATATATATAGCAAGTAGTGTTTTCATCCAAATTTTGTTTTGTCGGCTATTTTGCGAGAAAATCCTTGAGTTTTTCAAAATTAACCCGCATGATCCGTCGACTATTTTTAAAAACCTAATTAAAGAAGAAAAAATGTTAATTTACATAAAACCCTTTGATTGTTTATAAAATTAACGCAGTCCTAATGTTGAAAAGAAAGAGAGGCTTGGATGAAAAAAGACCTCCTACGTCCCTCTCTTCTGCTCCCATCCGCGCTGTGCTTGCGCCCCTCCCTCCCGTCGTCGCTCGAGCTCCCGCGCCGCCGCCGGACCTTCGTCCTCCGCTTGCTTCCTCCCGCATCGTCGTCCCGTTGCAACGCACGGACATTTTGCTAGCTATCTATAAAGCAAGTAGTGTTTCTATCCAAAAATTTTATTCTGCCTAGCTATTTTGCAAAAACCCCTTGATTTTTTCCAAAATTAACCCGCAGTTAGGGGTGGATATCGGCTCGACTCGGCTCGGCTCGACCAACTCGGCTCGTCTCGGTAGAGAGCCGAGCCAGGAGGCTCGGCTCTCGGCTTGGCTCGGTTCGGCCGGCTCGGTAGAGAGCCGAGCCAGGAGGCTCGGCTCGGCTCGTGAGCCGGCTCGTTTAGCTCGCGAGCCACTTTAATACAGTGCAATTTATGTACAAATTGTATTTTATTTTTTAGTCTATTAAACATGCAAATATACAATTGGAAAAAATAAAAAGTGATACATTAAGTCCATAATTAACGTAATAACACTTGTCCATCGATAATTATCCATGCAAATGTAATGATGCAACTAGATTAGATATTATTACTATTATAATCTAAAGCATTAGATCCATATTGACCATCACAAAATTATAAAAATTATTGATTTATTGTCACATCAACAACAAAACAAACAAAAGAATAGCAAAACAAGCAAAACATTAGGCCCTACTTTGTACATTGCATCTGGCTCGTTGAGCTCACGAGCAGCTTGCGAGCTTACTCCAGCTGGCTTATTATAGCTAACGAGCTAAACCCTTGGCGCAGCTTGTTAGCATTTCTCAACGAGCCGAGCCAAGCCATCCACGAGCCGAACGAGCTAGCGAGCCACAAGTATTTCGTCAGCCCTACCTGCAATCCCAATGCTGAAAAGAAAAGGAGGGCTTGGATGAAAAAAAGACCCCCTTCGCTCCTCCCTCCCTGCGCCCCTCCCTCTCGTCCCCATCTGCGCCGCGCCCAGCATCGCGACTACGCTCCTCCCTCCCATCGCTGCTCGGAGCTCCCGCGCCCCTCTGTGCCGTCCCCATCCGTGTCACGCCTCGACTTTACCCGTTACAACGCACGGGCATAATTGCTAGTATATATATAAAGCAAGTAGTGTTTTCACCTAAATTTTGTTTTGCCTGACTATTTTACAGAAAACCCCTTAAGTTTTTTCGAAATTAACCTGCATTCCACCTGGCTATTTAAAAAACAGTTAAAGAAGAAAAGAGGTTATTTTGCAGAAAACTCCTTGAGTGTTTATAAAATTAACCCGCAGTCCTAATGCTGAAAAGAAAGGGAGGGTTTGGATGAAAAAAGACCTCTTGCGTCCCTCTCTTTCGTCCCCATTCGCGCGGCGCCTCGCGCTGCGCCTGCGCCCCTCCCTTCCGTCGCCGCTCGGAGCTCCCGCGTCGCCGCCTGGACCTTCGTCCTCCGCCTACTTTCCTCCCTGCGTCGTTATCCCGTTGCAACGCACGAGCATTTTGCTAGTGTGTGTATATATATATATACAATTTTTTATTTTGTTGGCCGAGTGCAGAGACTTTCGGATGATTTAGCGTTTTTCATTTTGTTGGCTGAGTGCAGAGACTTTAGACTTTCGGATGATTTAGGAAGGATGCAAAGGCTGATGGAGCGGCAACTGCAACTTGATGGATGCAGGTGATGTTTTTGCCTATGCAGCTGGATTTGTATATATATTTTTTAAAATTTTTGGATTTTCTTCTTGATTTAATGTTGATGTATTGATTCCAATCACTGATATGATCGTTTTTCTAGTGGTTTTTTCTAGTGGTGCCTGTATCTGTGACATACCGCTAGCTGCAAGGTTCGTTGATCACAATTGAGCTATGTTTTTTTAGCTTCTTTATTTTTATTTTATTCGTTCTGAAATATTTGCATAGATGATAGCTCAAGGAACTTTGTTGGATAGTTGTTAAATTTTGTGGTTCAACAGAGTAGATCAATTTTTTTTCTGAATTGCTCATTACATATTGTTTTGTTATGTTGTAGAGGCTAGTTTTTCTCTGAATATTTTGATAGAACAAACTTCTTCAAACTAAATGCTTTAAATTTTACTTCCATAGCTATAGTGTGAGATCTTGCGGTGGAGGCATAACTCGATAGCACGATGTTTTATAATGGTATGCTTTAGATGTTCATGTTCTGAACTTTTTAGATTAAACAAACTAGTTGGAGTGAATTCCTTTAAATAGTTCTGTTGAATTTTTGTTCTACGCAAGAATGATCTAAATATGTGAAGTTTTTTTTACAGTTGTATGCTACATGGACTTATATTTTGATTACTCCCATTATTTTCAAGTTTGTACATTTCTATGCCTCATTGATATGCTTGAATATAACACCTCACACTTGTAAGTGTTGGCTAACGGTAGGCATAAAGTAACCTAAAATGGTAGCTGAATTTTTTGTGAAGCATTTTATTTTTTCTTCTTCAAAGAATCAAATCTCATTTAGAGTCATTTATGAGTGTAAATTTAAAGACTTCTCTTACTTATATAATGTAATATTTTTTTTTATATCTAGGTGATCGTGGGATGCCTCTTTAGATGGTCGTGGGTGATGAATATCTATTGGTGGGGAGGCAAATATGCAGTGTTTCGGCTCGATGTCGATATGTAGCACTGACGTTGTCCTGCTCGCCGGATTCGTGTGAGCATCAATCCGTGTAGTTGGCCCTGATCTGCATCATCACATTAGTTATGGCATCATTCTCCTTCATCATTTCCATCAGTGATGATGCTGTTGTAATTTTTTATTAGTTTTGTGTATCCTACTAATGTATCAATTCCTTGTGTGATCGTACCATCGTTGTAATAACTTGTTCAAACAATTCCCGGATTGAAATAAATTTATTAAATTTTATGGTTATAATAATATATTCATAAATCTATAAATCTTTAACTCTAGTAATTTTTTACTGAAAAAATCAAAAAGTAATTTATTTAATGAAAGAAAGTGAGAGAAGAAAAACAGAGTAACTAAATTACTGAGAGTAAACTGGAGTAAAAATTATTGCTAGATCAAAAATTTCTTTTAACTTGAATGTAATTTATTTACTGATGAAGACCGGATGTCACCGGATGTCATATAGACGGGTGTTATCATGTATTTATCCTTTAGTAAAAATTTTATTTTGATTTTTTGATAAAGTTAGATCTATTTAACTAGACACTACAATCATTACTAATGGTATTATTAATGATATAGAACTAATAGTAAAATCAGATAAAAGAATATTCGAAAGTGCAACCCTATAATGACTATATTACTAACACCATTATGGATTCATATAATAATTATACTACTAATACTTGATCAGTAATATGTTTACTAACAAACACATGACATGAAAGATGTAGGCTAGTTCTACTAATTGATGGTGTTGGACACCTAGTAATTTGATAGTAACTCGTTTACTTATCGAAGTAAAACTGCTAATACTAACATACTAACTGATTTACTTAATCAGATAAAACGTTTCGAGGAGGAAGGAGGAGTGTTTATGCAGGATGTATGGGGTGAGATGGGTGTAGTTTGGAGGGTGGTGGGGGTGCGGGGAGAGGGGATGGTTGAGGATTATGTGAGATCAGCGTTAGATATTATATTGCGATTGCACTTTAACACATCTCTATTATATAATTATCTGTAATGCGTGGAGAATCAAGTTGCGGTTGTTCAGTAACATTTTACTGCTCTAATGATCTAAGTAATGATTATCGTGTTAGATTGCGCATAACTGTTCAGTACGGACCACGGAGTAGCATTTTACATTCGAGCCTCTGTTAATTTCATGCGAGAACAGTCTCACTGACAGGGTAGGGCCCACATGGCAGCAGCTCATAGGAGCCAATGAACCCGACCAACCCCAATCCACGAACGATGCATCCGCTGATCCGCGTCTCTGCGACGCGCGTGGCGCCACGAAGCGCTCCTTGGGCGCAGAGCATAACCCATGGCGACCTCGCCTCGTGCTCCCTTCCTAACCGCCGCGGCCGCCGCCCACCTCCATGGCCACCCTCGCGCCACGCCCCCATGCGCTCCTCGCTCTGAGGACGCCCCAAGCCCGCGCCGCTGCCCCCCGTGCCCGCGGCGCTCCCGTGCCCCCGCAGGCCGAGCGGCCGCGGCGCGTCTTCCTGGGCCTCGGCGCCGCCTTCGTCGACCAGCTCGCCCGCATGGCCTCCGGCGGCGCCCCGTCACGCTCGTTCATTGCCTCGGCTCGGCCGAGGCAGGGGGTTTCCCCGGTCGAACAGGTCGTATTCCGTAGAACATTTGTTACATTTTTTTATCCCTTGCGCGCGCCTCTCGTGCGCTCGCGTGTGAGGTCTATTGATGTCCCTCACGGGGCACTGGTTGTAGATTTTGAAGAATGTTGAGTGGCCGGAGGAGTTCCCATTCAAGGCGGAAGACTTCAGCCGCTTCGATGAGTGAGTACCATTCATGCAGCTCAAGTCAAATCTTTTCAGAATTCGGGTAGCCAATTGGTGGTGTTCCTACTTCCTACTATTACCAACTTCTCATATATGCAGTACTGTAACCTGGTAAATAGATTGGGTACCTAGTGGATACCTGAATTGATGCATTTTGATCACTTGGCAGATCATCAGACGCTATGTTCTACTCGGTTCCCCGTTATGTGACTCACATTGATGACCAAGCAATCGAGGCTCTCACTAAATACTACTCAGAAGTTCTTCCTCCAAGCAACACTCCTGGAGTGGCCATCCTGGACATGTGCAGCAGCTGGGTAGGACTTTTGGTGTCTCAAGTTAACATTTTTCTTTGTAATGTCCCCCTGCAATGCTTACAGTTTATTTATACCTTATGAAGGTGAGCCATTATCCACCCGGGTACAAACAGGAGAAGATTGTGGGGATGGGTATGAATGAAGACGAATTGAAAAGGAATCCGGTATGTGCCCTTAGCAAACTGGTGCTTGTTTTTTCTGAAAAGTGAATAGTGATTAGTGATTAGTGATTAGTGATAGCAGCAGTCCATCCTCTAATTACAGAGTTGGTTCATCTAGATATATATATTTTTGACAACGGGTTCTTTGTTTCTTTCTGAAAATAGGTGCTAACAGAGTATGTTGTGCAAGACCTCAATGTGAACCCAAAGCTTCCTTTCGAGGATAACACATTTGATGTTATAACCAATGTGGTACTATTTCTTTTACATGATAAGTTCAACCTTGCTAAATGAACAAGTTTTTGTTCTTTTTAAAATGTCATAGCCCATATGACACAACTAGCCAATTAATACTACATCTTGGCACCTATCGGATTGCAACTGACAAGTAGTTTGTGTGTGTGTGGTTATAGGTTAGTGTAGACTACTTGACAAAGCCAATTGATGTTTTCAAGGAAATGAGACGAATACTTAAACCAAGTGGATTGGCCATAATGAGGTAGAGTAATGCATAATCAGTAACTTCACTATCATGATGAATGTGATTTACGAGTAACTGTTTATTTTTTAACTTTGGGTGTAGTTTTTCAAATCGCTGCTTTTGGACAAAGGCTATATCTATATGGACATCAACCGGTGATGCTGATCATGCTTGGATAGTTGGGGCTTACTTCCATTATGCTGGAGGTTTTGAACCCCCTGAGGTAAAGCATTTGTTTGCTGAAATCATCTGTCCACATTCGAATAGTTGAAAGGCATCCAAAACTACTCCTTATGTTTACTTCTGTCCTTTAGATGAGTATGTTCCTACCAAGAAGTGAAATGTCAAGCTAAGCATTCACATTTCAATGATAGTTGAACCATCAACCCTATTTATAGTTCTATAATTGTTCCTCCTCTGTGCATAAACCAGAGCCATGACTTGAACATTTTTCTTTTCTTATTACAGGCTGTTGATATAACTCCTAACTCTGGACGAACAGACCCGATGTATGTTGTCCAGTCCAGAAAGAGAATAGCTTGATTAAAATCATAGGTTCTATACAGATTTTGTATAATGCACAACGTGATGGCTGATTTTCTACTAGTATACTGGTCACTTTCGAAACGAAATATGTTGATAGATCTGGCAGAGTCTCCACTCTCACTGCGGGAAATCCCCTTTTTGCCGAGTGCCTGGGACACTCCGCGAAGCCTGTTTAACACTCGGCGAAAATTTCGCCGAGAGTTGCACTCGGCATAGGTCACACGGTGAACTTTCGATCGGCAAAGAGCTCTTTGCCGAGAGTTTTTCATCGGGCACTCGACGAAATCTTCGCCGAGTGCCGCGTCGACACTCGGCAACAAAAAGTACACGTTAGGTTCGGTGACGGAAAAGTTTGCCGAGAGCCGGAAAAACACTCGCGAAATTTCAATTTTGCCGAGAGCCGGAAAAGAAAACACTCGGCGCATTCCCAAACTTCGCCGAGTGTTTTGACAAAAGCTCTCGGCGAACTTGAAATCTTTGCCGAGTGCATTTGCAAAAGCGCTCGGCGAAAGGGGTTATTTCGCCGAGTGCTTTTGCCGCACCCTCGGCGAAGTCCGTGCACTCGGCAAAGAGGATATGCGAACCCCGGGTTACCCTCTTTGCCGAGTGTTTTGGTCACTGCACTCGGCGAAGGCCCTCTTTGCCGAGTGTTGCACTCGGCAAAGTAAAAATTTTAACCCTCTTTTATTTGTTCGCCGCATATTTCACAAATTTTCAATATATACATCACATTCACAATCCCAATCATTTCACAACCCCATAAGCATCATTCCACATCCTATAAGCATCATTCACAATTCACAAAACATAAACATTCACAATCCCAATCATTCCAAACCCCATAAGCATCATCCACATCCCATAAGCATCATTCACAACCCACATGACATATAATTGACATTCGTAGTCACAGTCACAATCCATAAAACATAAACATAGTAGTTCACGTACGTAGTCCACAATTCGCAAACGAAATTCGAAGAAAATACGTAGTTCACGGTAGATACTCCGAATTACAATTGTTCAAAAGAAATTTACCGAGATGGCCGAGGACGGGCGGCGGGGGGCGGCCAGGCACGGAGGCGACGCCGGCGGGGCGACGGGTGGGGCGACGGTCGGCGCGAGGCGGGCGCGGGTTTGTGTTTTTTTGCCTAAGTCCGAATGTGAGCATGGCACGGGGAGGAGGCGGCCATATTAGAAAAAGTTTGCCGTGTGCCCCGATATGGGCACTCGGCAAAACAAGCTTTGCCGAGGGCCGGATCGCGGCACTCTAAGAAATACTTATTTCGCCGAGTGCCCTTCTCTAGGCACTCGGCAAAGATTTGCGCATTAGGCTTCGTTCATTTTTTGCCATGTGTGGTTCTTTGCGGAGCTACACTCGGCAAAAAAACACTTTAGTTTTTTTGCTTCTAATAATTTAGAAATTATCAAACGACTCAAAAATTTACAAAATTTTTGTATAAACCCATATATGCTATTTATTGCCTAGGGAAAAAGATTTGAAATCAAATGACAATTCAACCGTCACTTTCTCTCCAAATCTAACTAATCCTTCTCAACACTTATAATCTACTCCGGAAAATCTTCTGTTTGTGAGCGTCGTACTGATAAAATATTCGAAACCTTCTCGATTTTTTACCCCAGCCTCGACGTATGATATCATGACATCCTAACAAATTTTATGATTTTCGACTTCGTTTGCTATTTTTACAATTTTGAAATCATTCGGTCAACACGTTCCTAACCATGTTGCATGAAGAAAAACATCTCAATTTCCGTTCATTTACCACATATTGACTCAAAAGGGTCTAAATAACATGAATATAATTTTTTGCACTACTTTTTTATTTTTTAACCACTTGTAGTTCTAATTTGAGACTTACAAAAAAAATTCACGAAAATACAATAAATCAAAGAAATATAGCAAAACCAATTAAAAAATTACCAAATTTGATAATTAGGTATTACATATTGTATTTACATAATAGAAAAAGTTTGGAGGATGGATGAGGAAAAATTTTGACATTTTTGCTGAGAGCCAGGAAAAGACACTCGGCAAAGGTTGAATTTTGCAAAGAGCCTAGCACCGGCGCTCTAAGCAAAGGTTGAATTTTGCCGAGTGCCTAGCCCCAAGACTCGGCAAAGGTGGTTTTTGCCGAGTACCTAGCCCCGGCACTCGGCAAAGATGGTACCAAACGGTATTAGTTGACGCGCGTTTAGTATTTTGCCGAATGTCCCCTATTGGCACTCGGCAAAATTGAACTTTCGCCGAGGGCCGTTTGGAGGCACTCGGCAAAACGAACTTTTTGCCGAGTGTTTTTGTTCGAACACTCGGCAAAGTGTCCTTTTGCCGAGAGTTTTTGCCGAGAGTCCTCTCGGCAAATACATTGTTCGTCGAGTGCCCGACATAAAGTTCTTGGCAAAAATTTTTACACTTGGTAAACATGGGCTTTCCCGTAGTGTCTCCACTTGTGCGTCTGCTTCCCTTGCAATAGACCACATTGACACATAGCAGCTTTGGAAAGGGAACGATTCTCTGTTATACATATAGAACTTATACATCGGGGTATGTTCAAAGGTAGAACCCAATACGAAGAATTAATATTTTAAGTCAGTATATCATAAAATAATTTAATATTGAGCTTACACTTGAACTACAAATATAAATTATAGTATTGAGAACCTACAGCTTTAGCGTCATTTTTAAAATATAACACAACAACATTCGTAACTTCAGCAATATGGACCTAGGAATCTAAATTTTAAAATATGTAGTTTTTCTGATAACTTCATTATAAAAAATAGTTTTGTGGTACTTTACTTTAAATATGTATATTTAAAAAAATTCAGTGATTAATATTTTATGATAGTTTGATTAAAATATTTGTAGTTTTATGAAATTTATTTATTTGTTCAGTTTACCGTCGTAGTTGCATCAAGATCACGTGAAACTCTTCGCATCTTGTCGACAATTTTCCCCGAGATGTTTCCTTCCCAGGATGGCAAATTGTAGTACTCTCGTCTAGCGAACATAACTAAGAACAGATATAGATTCCTGGTAGGTCTTGTAGTATCAGCGTAAATCTCCCTCTCTCTTTCTCTTTAGGGTAATTTTAACGTCCTTTATAAAGTAATTGATCTGGCGGAGTTCTGGACCGAATCCATCTCAAAAGCCGGTTAATAAAGGAAGCTGCACGTTCCAATAATAGAATAGTAATAGAATAGTAAGCCATACATTGTTTTTGTTCGGTTATCAAGATCCCGATCTATTGCCATGGCGGCTAAGGACCATGACGCAGCTGATACATCTCACGAGGTGGACGAGGACGAATACGAGCCGAGTCTAGGCTTCGAGGTAGCCATGGCGGTGCTGTTCCCGTTCAATTACTTCCTGCTTAGCTTCTGGTTTTTTCTCGGTTTTTGGATAATCTACCAGGCATTCGGCGCATTTATCGCTCTTGTTAACATCGACAAGCCGATCACGAGCTCTATCGAGCTTGTCGGCGTCAACGGGCTGGTGCCTGTGCCGGGGCTGGCTCCAGGAGCTACCTCGCCGCCGGCGTTCGATCTACTCGTACGCATCCACAACGACCACATCCTCGACCGGCAAAGAGAGGGCGGCGGCGTCGAGGTCTCCTACGCCGGCGTCCCCCTGGCGTACGGGAGCATCCCCAGCTTCCGACTGGGGCCGAGGAGGACTTTGACGGTGGCCGTGAACGCGACTAGCGAGGCGGCGGGCGCGCCGGAGGATCTGATTCGGCTCATGGCGGCGGAGCAAAGGATGGGCGTGGCGCAGCTAGAGATCGTCATGCAGCTGGACTGGCCAGGCCTGGAGTTGTACTCCTGGACTGTGGATTTATAATTTGGATGGGCCGCAAATTGTGAGTTCCGCACTTGACAATTGAGGTTGTCGTTGTTACTGACGATGATGGTTTGTAGGCTGATTGGTGTTTACATAACAAAACGGCTAGTAATGATGGATCCACGCCAAATAGAAAAAAGGATGGGAAGTCCTGAGCTTTATGAATAGATCTTTTAGTATTTTTTTTATTTATGGACAGAGTTTCCTCGCAGCAAGTTTTCTTATTTAGCTGAAAGTTACTGGTGTTTATATTAAAAATAAAAAGTTAATTAATGTAGTCACATTTTTCTTTTATGGGCAAGTTTGATTTGCCTGCATCGTACCTTACTCGCACGCATGGGTGCTGTCACAAAGTGTTGGGTTGTCTGCACCGTCCTCGGGCCTTGATCACGCTTTGTGCAAATCGGCCTTCCAAGCCAGGCATACTGAAAAACGCTCGAATTGAGCTTCACTCCTCATCCGGGCTAAGCTCCTGCAGGAGCGGGAACACGCAGGTGCAGGCGTGGGACGACGAACACGAGAGGCGAGAGGGGGTCGCGCATTCCATCACCTCCCTATCCCCATTTGCTCGCTGAGCGTTTGCCGAGTCATCACGTCTCCATCGTTAACCACCGCCATTACTAGATCTGGTGAGAGAAGCTCCACTGCGTTGCTGCTGCCTCTGCTCTTCTACCGTGCCTCGATATAATGGATTTGGATTGGAGGGACGCAGTTGTCATCGTCTTCCTCCTCCTTTCTTCTTAGCCAGATCCCGTGGCCAACAGTATACCGCCACCGTCGCCATTGCGCTCCATCCCTCCTCGTTGTCGTGCCTTTGCCCTTCATCCCTTCGTTGCCATCGACGCTGTCACCTTCCATCCCCTCGCCAGTTCCATCCGCTCTCCCTCTAGCGGCCAAACAACCGGATCCAATGGTCTCGAGTTCACGACTACCAGATCTGGCCACTGTGATGGTGATTGTGGCTAGCACAGAGCCGGAGCCTTGCGAGAGGTGAGCGGCGGCGAGCTCCACTAGACCATGAAGCTTCCTGCTTTCTCTTTTGGCGTTTTCCTTTTATTTCTTTTCTTTAACAGCTCTATGTATATCCAAATGAATTACCATAGTCTTCAAAAAGGTTGATTACTGTATATTCTATGTATACTGTGCGTAAGTCTAATAATCCATGTTTTTATATCTGAATTTGGTTAAAGATGTCAATATGAATTTTTTTATATGACATTGTAGAGGTAACCTCACCCTACCAGATAAAGAGTAACTGCATACTGTCAACCAAACAAAATCTCCATCACTCAGTACCTTCGATGCAACCAACCAAACAACATCTAGCTATATCCAGTTTTGTTCGATGCAGACAACGCAAACATTTGTGCACGTGTATATCCTTAGTTAGGTTAAACTCAGACAAGAATAAGGGAGATGGGCTAGAGGTAGAGAGATGCGAGCAACCAAAACATCTTATAAAACCAAATAGGATAGGTATGAAGGAAAGCAGTGCAGGAGTGGCGGAGCATGTAAAGCGGTCTGGGTTGGGCTAAGGTGATACCACCGCTAATGGATGGGGGACATCCGAGGATGGACGGATGCAGCGATACTGCCAGCTGCGGTAGGGATGATGGATGCCCAAGACACCGCCATTGAGGACAGTGTTAGAGCATCACCAACAGCTCATCCAAATTTTATCTCTCAAATGTGATGCATAGGAGATCACTCATCTAAATAGAGCATTCATACATATTATGTCTACAGCAGATCAACCAAATATCATCCCTCCATTTGGGTGATGGGAAAAAGGTAATAGAGGATTCCCCTTCATTTGGATGACCAAAAATATAATTTGGGTGATCATCTATTTTAGATGATGGGTTGGGTGATATGTTGGAACATGATTTTTTATTAAAATCATCCAAATTTAGGATAGAACATCATTTAGAAGTGTTGGTGGTGATGTTAAAGATAAGAATTCATGTAATCCTCTATCGTTGATTTGTACGGTAGAAGAGATGAGATTAGAATTAGCTAGATAAGATTAGTTGTAACAAACCTCATCTCAACAACCGACTAACCAGGATATTGTGCAGGTTATGGTGCATGTAAAGCCACCGTCGCAGGGCTGTTCTGTGACAAGCAATTAACACATAAACGCTTGAGTTCCTAGATCGGAACCAGCGCTTCCCTCCACCTTGTTGCGCCTCTGGTTTTTTCACATGGTATCAGAGCGTCATTGAGATCCAGAACAAGGTCATGGCGTCCAACTCAAATTCCTCCAATTCACTTTTCGGCTTCCAAATCACCGAGAAGCTATGCAAGAGCAATTGCGTGCTCTGGAGGGCGCAGGCACTTGCTGCCATCCGCGGCGCACGCTTGGAGGGGCACATCACCGGCAAGACCGCAACCCCAGCGAAGGAATTATCCAAGAAGCAAGATGATGGCGCCATTATCTGCACGCCAAACCCGACGTATGAAGCATGGTATGCCCAGGATCAACAAGTTCTTGGGCTAATCTTTACATCGGTTGGGAAAGATGTCCTCGCTCAAGTCGCAGCTGCAGAGATGGCGACACAAGCATGGGGACAGGTGGAGCGCATGTTCTCTGCCCAAACTCATGCAAGAACCATGAATGTATGATTTGCACTGACGACAACCAAGAAAGGTAATCTCTCCATTGTAGATTACTTTGCCAAGATGAAGGGTTTTGCAGATGAGATGCTTGCCACCGGCAAACCTTTGGATGATGAGGAGCTTGTATCGCATATCTGCAATGGACTCGACTCCGAATATAATCAGGTTGTGACAGCGATCATGGCCCGGACTGAGCCGATCTTCATCTCGGAATTTTACTCACAGCTTCTGTCTTTTGAGACTCATCTTGAGCTCTAGGGTCGGCATCATCTGTTCATGTAGCCAATAGAGGAGGACGCGGCGGCTCTGGCAGCCGTGGCAGCTTTCAGGGTTGCGGCGCTGGAGGCCGTACCTTCCTACGTGGGCGCTTGTTAAACCGAGGCCGTGGCGGTGGACAACAGCGCCATGGAGGAGGCCAGCAGTGTGTCCATGAAGGAGGCATGGATGACCGGCCCCTTTGCCAAGTCTGCTTCAAGAAGGGGCTGTCACGCCCAGAAATTCAAACCAGAATATTCGCAGCAAATTTGTGCATTACTTCCTCATCCAGGCATCAGCCGAGGTACACAAATTGATAACTATTGATATTACCGAATCCACGTCTTAGAAACAATATAAAAGAATTACACAAATGCAGCAAAAAAGAAAAAGACTGACTAAACTGAGACTAACATCGTGACGGAACTCCAAAACACCACAGGCAACCTTGACGACGGACGCAAGCCTAAACTTCGACGGAACTTTCTTCCTCTGTAACCTCTGGCTCTAGAGAGGAAAAAATTAAGCAAGACTGAGTACTTCCACCGTACTCAACAAGTCATACCGGAAGAAAAAGTATGATGTAGGATAATTCACAAGGAAGGAATATAGTCTCATTTGCGTAAACAGTATTTCAGAAATAGCAATAGTTGAAAGCAGTAAAACAGTAATATTAATTAAGCAATATCAAATAAACAGTATCCAACGTTAAACCCACATTGCAACAGGCCCAACCATCCATCTATACTAGTCAAGTTCCCTAGGTCAAACCATTACTTAGGTGAGAGTAATCATGGTGAATCTGGTTGATCACCCGTAACCGTGGGCACGACTATTCGAATAGTTTTACTCTGATCAGAGGTGTATAACTGTACCCACAAGACACAATCTCACAACACATTACCATGTGCTAGTGTACCACCACAATACCCCGAAAAGGAACTATGACAGGACCCTTCACATAACCCTCTCTAACCAATCATACCACACCAAGGTTTCGCCCCACTCCCATCAGGGTAATGGGCAGCCCTCTCTCGTGTCGCGGTGAATCCAGTAGCCGATCAACTCTTAAAACTGGGGCCGACCCAACTCCATCACGCCCACCCTCACTAGGGTACGTCGGCTAGAGACAGCTACACTACAGATCCAGCCATTACCCATGCTGGCTTGTGGTATGCACGATGATTCTTTCAGGGTTTCCCGAGAACCGGTCCTTAATTGTCATGAGCACTCTAACCAATATCCAACCATGTGCTCACAACCCACCATTATTATATTTTAGTATTATTAGATTAGGATCACATACTTGACATCATCTGAGTATTAATCTCTAATGTAATATTTGAGTAATGTGATTTTCTTAAGTGAGCTAGTGGATATAAGCCAGACTAAGCATTTTCTAAACCAACATCTAGTCATATTGAACCCAAGTTATCAATGGTATAAGGTATTCAATTCATATGGTTGAGTATAATAGGTATAAATAGTCCCATGAAATGACATTCTAAAACATATGCAGTACTTGAGAGAAGAGAGATATTTAAATAAAATAGGTATAATATCATCAATGTAAAGTATGACTTGCCTTGCTCTGGAGACTGGGGAACCTTGGTGACTACTTCGAAGTAAACGGGATCGCCGGAATTATCGGAATCTACACGACAAACAAAGCACTTCAACAAAACATGCTAAAAGTCTACCAAAACAGTACAAGAAAATATTTTTAATGGATTCCTGACATTTTTCTGGATTTAATGAAATTTAAATGGACTAAAATGGATTCTAGACGTTTAATTGCAATTTTTAAACTAAACACAAAAGTAAAAATTAATTTTGCGTAATTAAGTCCCTTGCTGACGCAAGCATGCGCGGGCGGCGGGTAGGGCTAGTGTCAGCATGACATCATGCTGACGTCGACGATGGGCGCGACCTAGGGCTGACGCAAGCGGGGTCGGCTCGGTCCGTAGTGGACCGAGTCCACGGCGCAGTGCGGCGGCGGGGCACCATGTGGCGACCATCCGGGAGGGCAGCGGCTATCGGGCGGCGATGGCTTAGGCGGTCCAGATCCGCCCGAAGCCAGAGATCGGACGGCGGTGGCAGTGGCCGGGCTAGGGTTAGGGTTTGCGGTGGTGACGGCGGCGCTAGCTCGCCGGCCATGCCCGCGCGGCGACCGGCTGGCTCGCCGGCCTCGCGAGGACGGTGCGGCAAGCGGCGGCGTGCACGGCGGTGGCTCGGGAGGCCTCGGGACGGCACGCGATGCGGACAAAAAGAAAGAAAAAGGGGCGACGGGATGCTCACCGGAGATGGAGGGGACGACGGCGACCGACGGTGTGGGCACGGTACAGAGTGCGAAAAAGGCGGCGCGCGGTGCGGGAGAGGCGGCCTGGGCCTGGCGTAGGCTCGGTGCAGCACGGCGTGACGTGAAGAGGGTGCGGAGAAGGTGCGGCGGGGCGGCGCGTATGGCGCGGCGGCACGGCTCGGTTGGGCGCGAGGGCGACAGGCCCGATAGGTGGGGCCCACCTATCGGTGGCCCGACGCGCAGGGAGGGCACGCGGACTTCGCGTGAGTGGCGGCTTGGCTTGTGGGCTGCGGCCCACGGTCGGGAGAGAGGGCGCGCGCGGGTGAGCGGCTTGGGCCGGCGGCCCAGAGGAGAATGGGCGGGAACCGTCCGGCCCGATTAAGAAAATTAGGAAATTGGGAAAATGGAATATGAGACTTAATTTAATTGTTGTTTATTCATTTAATTGATTAAAAATATTTCTAGTGCTCAAAATTCTCATAAAAATCATGTTAATGTATTTTGACATGCGAATTCAAGAAAAATCCTACCATGCCTTCGCACTTATTAATTGCATTTTAAAATTACTTGTTGACTCCAGATTAATTCCATAAATTCTGATTATTTCAGGGTGAATTATTTAAATGATTTGGGAACAAAACTCAGGGAGCGATAGGGGCACACGAGTAACAAGTGCTGGCATCGTTTTTATGAGAATTATGTTCCTGAAGAGCATCATGTTGCTGCTGCCACAAACTCCTACAATATTGATCCAAATTGGTACATCGACACCGGAGCTATGGATCACATTACAAGTGAATTTGAAAAACTCTCCATGCGGGAGATGTACAAGGGGAACGATAAAATTCACACCGTAAGTGGTGCAGGTATGAAAATCAAACACGTTGGTTATACCGTTGTTCCTACCCAAACTCGAAATTTATATCTCAACAATATTTTTCATGTTCCTAAAGCCACCAAAAATTTAGTCTCTGTTCATTGCCTTGCTAAAGATAATTCTGTCTTTCTTGAGTTTCACCATAATTATTTTTCTTATTAAGGATCAGGTCACGAGGAATATGATTCTTAAGGGGCGGCGTCACGGGTGTCTCTACCTCCTGCCTTGTCCCTTGCCTTCAAAATGGTCACCAAAGCAAGCCTATGGAGTGGTGAAGCCGACTCTATCTAGATGGCATAGTCGTTTTGGTCATCCCTCTTTTCAGGTTGTTTCCAAAATTATTAGTCACCATAAACTTCCTTGTTCTTTTGAGTCAAATAAGGAGTCAGTATGTGATGCCTGTCAGCAGGCTAAAAGTCATCAGCTACCCTATCGTAGATCAATCAGTATCTCTACTGTACCTCTAGAGCTTGTTCATTCAGATGTATGGGGTCCTGCTCTAGATTCTTTTGGAAGAAAAAAAATATTATGTCAGTTTTGTTGACGATTTCAATAAATTTACTTGGATTTATTTTCTTAGGTATAAGTCTGAAGTCTTTCAAAGTTTCATGAATTTCAGAGTATGGTAGAGAGGATGTTTGATCGAAAAATAATTACTATGCAAACTGATTGGGGGGAAAGTACCAACGGCTTCATAATTTCTTTGACAGGGTCGGCATCACCCATCATGTGTCTTGTCCTCATAGCCACCAACAGAATGAGATCATTGAACGAAAACACCGACATATAGTTGAAGTTGGTTTATCCCTGCTTGCTTATGCCTCCATGCCCTTAAAATTTCTAGGATGAAGCCTTCCTTGCAGCTGTATTTCTTATAAACCGCATGCCTAGCAAGGTAATTCATGATGAGACACCTCTTGAGCATTTATACAAACATTCACCAGCTTATTGCGCTTGTTGGCCTAATCTTCGGCCCTATAATAAACACAAACTCGAATTTCGCTCCAAACATTGTGTCTTCCTTGGTTATAGCTCACTTCATAAGGGATTTAAATGCCTTGATGTCTCGTTAGAACGTGTCTATGTCTCTTGCGATGTTATTTTTGATGAGACTGTTTTTCCTTTTTCTGAGCTCCGTAAGAATGCAGGTGCTCGGCTTCGATCTGACATTTCCCTTCTACCGCAAAATCTTATTCCTCATTCCTTCTTGAATTCTAGGGTGGAATCAATGGTTGATCATGTGTTTGATTCTCCTAATGCATCTAACGCTGCTGCTCCAGAAGATTCTGTTGATAGGACTCACGTTTTCTCTTCTAATGGTGAAGAACATGGCATTGCACTACCTCCAGAAGCAGTGCACAACAGCACTCAGCCAGCCATGTCAAGCGCTGACGTGTCAAGCGCTGAAGCTAGCATGGGCGGTGTTGAAGATTGAATCTAAATGGCAATGAGAATGAAAGCAAATGAAGAACTTGTATTGCATTGTTCATTGATCAACATATTTATACAAATGGAGGTGTTAACTGCCACCCCTACAAAATGGGATGTGACCCTTCAAATGTGGTGTGAAGGGGTGGATAAGGTGGTCTATTAACTGCTTAATTGAGGGAGATCAAAATGTTGTAACACTCCCCCTTTGATCGAATCCTCCTTGAGATCAATGAACAATAATGTTAATCCTCCAAAGTATCCTGTAGGATAAAACGAGGAGTAATACTTGATGGATATGTTGTGAAAACTCCTTCAAAACCCAGTGGGAAAAATAAGGAGAAAATGATACAACATATAATGTTTATCACCTCATTGTAAACTTATATGAGAAAACCTTATAGGAGAAAACTCATATAATTTAGAGGACAATATATGTCATTGATATCTCTTTAAAAACCCCGATGGGGAAAAATTGAGATATGACATATGCTTATGTTAATATTGCCTCATTAAAAACTTCGTATGAGAAACCTTGAAAGTAAAACTTATACAAAGAAAAGAGTGCAATATGATGGTTTAGATATGGCAACATCTATTATATTTCTCCCCCTGAACCTTGCAAATCTCAAAGTTTTCGCATACCAATTCCTTGAACACATTTCGGAACAAGGCGGGTGGTAAGGATTTTGTGAATAAATCAGCTAGATTATCACAAGATTTGGTTTGCAAGATATCTATTTCACCCATTTGTTTTAACTCATGGGGATAAAATAATTTGGGAGAGATATGTTTGGTTATGTTATTTTTGATGTAGCCAGTATCCATCTGTGTAACACAAGCTGCGTTATCTTCATAGATAACTGTTGGTGAATCAATTCCACCAATACCACTTGATTGTTGTATGTGGTTGATCACTCTGCGAAGCCAAACACATTCTCGTGATGCCTCATATAGTGCAATTATTTCGAGTGATTGGTGGAGGTAGACACAAGGGTCTGTTTTGATGACTTCCATGAGATGGCTGTCCCTCCATGTAAAAATACAAAGCTCGTGCTCGGGATCGGCCATTATGGGGATCAGATAAATAGCCGGCATCAGTGTATCTAGTCTGGGGTCCTTTGGAAATATAATCCGAGATCTCTCGTGCCATTTCACATATCTGAGGATATGTTTGACTCCTGTCCAATGACGTTTGGTTGGAGCAGCGCTATGTCTAGCTAGCAAGTTCACTGCAAATGCAATATCAGGCCTGGTGCAATTTGCAAGGTACATAAGTGCTCCAATGGCACTGAGATACGGGTACTGAGGTCCCAGAATCTCTTCTCCTTCATCCTTTGGTCTGAATTGATCAGTCTTGAGCTCTAAAGACCGAACGACCATCGGAGTTTTGGAGGGATATGATTTATCCATATTGAATTTCTCCAATACCTTCTGGACATAGGCAGATTGATGCACTAAAATTCCAGTGGGAAAATGCTCAAGTTGTAAACCTAAGCAAAATTTGGTTTGACCCAAATCTTTCATTTCAAACTCCGTCTTTAGATGATTGCGTGCCTCATCAATATCTTGTGGGTTGCCAATGATATTTAAATCATCAACATACAAAGATATGATGCAAAATCCCGTTTGAGATCTTTTGATGAAAACACATGGACAATCATCATTGTTAATGTATCCCTTCTGCAGAAGGAATTCACTAAGTCGGTTATACCACATTCTTCCCGACTGCTTCAGGCCATAAAGTGACTTCTGAAGTTTTACACAATACATGTTGCGGTTTGCGTTCTGATCCGGGATAGAGATTCCATCGGGAACCTTCATATAAATGTCCGAATCAAGTGACCCATAAAGATATGCAGTCACTACGTCCATCAACTGCATAGATAGATGATTTTGTACAGCCAGAGATATAAGGTATCGGAATATTATTCCACTCATAACTGGAGAATATGTTTCATTGAAATCAATGCTGGGCCTCTGCGTGAACCCTTGTGCTACAAGCCTTGCTTTATGTCTCACAACCTCGTTGTTTTCATTCCGTTTCCGAACGAAAACCCATTTGAATCCCACAGGAAAGATTCCACGAGGTGTAGGTATTGCATGAGTGAATACCTTTCTTTTGGAGAGTGAGGCTAATTCCGCTTGAATTGCATCTTTCCATTGATTCCAGTCCGAGCGCGTTTTGCACTCTGCCATGGTCTTAGGATCTGGATCATTTTGGATAATTTCTGCAATTGAATCAGCGAAATATATGTCGACAACTGTAGACTTTCTATCATAAGATTCTCCAGATTCAATGTAGTTAATGGAAATTTCACGCACCCTTTGTGATGTATCATTATTTCCCAATATGACAGCATCGGGGTGTTCCGATGTCCCAACATCAGTAATTAAGTGCACTGTTGATGTGGGATGTGAAGGTTGAACCTCCACTAGGTGTTCCTCAACATGTGGTTGAGTTGCATTTGCTGTGTTGGGAGATATGTTCTTCCCTTTCCTTTGCTTTCTAGAAGCTGCATCCGTGGAAATAGCCGTACTTCTCCCCCTCTTACTAGGGAGTTGAGTAGTTTTATTTGGTACCTCTACTCTTTCTGGCACATTTCTCGCAGGATTATAGGATTTTGTAACACCCTTATAATTAGCAAATGCATCTGGCATATTATTTGCAATATGTTGCAAATTTATGATTTTCTGAACTTGAAGTTCAGTTTCAGATGTACGTGGATCTTGATTGGAAATGTCTGTGGCATTCCAATTAATTTCTGGCATTGTATGTGGTTTTCTCCCCTAATGCCGGAAATGATCTTCATTGAAGATACAATCGTACGGCGTAAATACATCCCCGTAAGGGGTTCCAAGTATTTAATGATCGACGGAGATTGATATCCCACGTAGATCCCCATTTTCCTGTGTGGGCCCATTTAACTTCCGCAGATGGGAAACATTTGGTGTATTTCCACGTGCAAGTTGAAACGGGGAGAGGTTTCATGATATGCAGTTGGACGCAATTGAATCAAGTCAGCAGCGTGTAAGACTGCGTGACCCCAACAAGTTGTTGGTAGATTGCAATTCTGTAGTAACGGTCTTACAATAAGCTTAACTCTCTTGATGAGAGATTCTGCCAACCCATTTTGAGTATGGACATATGGGACCGAGTGCTGAACTTCAATTCCTAAGGCCATGCAATAATCATTGAATGCATGTGAGGAAAATTCAGCAGCATTATCCATTCGGATAGTGCGGATTTGATGTTCAGGATATTGTGCTTTAAGTTTGATAACTTGTGCAACAATTTTAGCGAATGCATGGTTCCTCGTAGAGAGGAGACTCACATGAGACTATCTAGTAGATGCGTCTATGAGAACCATGAAATACCTGAACGGCCCTGACAATGGTTGAATTGGACCACATATGTCTCCTTGAATGCGTTCAAGGAACTTTAGAGGTTCGGCATGAATTTTGAGGTAAGAGGGTCTCAAAATTAGTTTCCCGTGGCACATGCGGTGCACACAAAATCGAGGATTGGGGAAATTTTGAATTACTTAGTGTATGACCCACGAATTGTTGATAATTTTCCGCATCATCCCTATACCGGGATGACCAAGGCGATCATGCCAAGTTTGGAATGCGTTAACATTCTGAAAATTATTTTGTAAGCAACATGTGGTACGGGTTTTATGTATGTGCATACAATCCGACGGAAGTGAGGGAATTTTTCAAGTGTCTCTTTGCCATATCCGTGATCTTTTGTAATGAGAAGAAATTCCTCATTATTGTTCACATGAGTTTCCACATGGAACCCATTCTTACGGATATCTCTATAACTCAATAGGGTACGCGTTGAATCGGGATACAATAATGCATCCTCAATTGTTAGCGTTGTACCCATAGGGAGCATAATAGTGGCCCGTCCAGTGCCAACTATTATCGCATCGCGTCCAGCGATTGTTAAAATATTTCCTTTATTCTTTGTGAGAGTTTGGAAATATTTTATCTCCCTGAATATAGAGTTAGTGGTACCGCTGTCCACTAGGCACATTTCCTCATCCATCGGATCGACGCCCGTACAATCTATGTAAAATAGAGCAAATTGAACATGTAATTATCAACTAATGTATGTAAAATATATACAATACATATATAGGTATTTAATTGTACTTAATACAAATACAATACCCTAATAATGTCATTAAGTGCTGATAATATCTAGCCTATTACAACAATCACAATTAAACTTCGTCCACATAATAACAATGTATCCCAAATATGATAATGCTAGTTAAAATCTCCAAATATGTCACCAGAGGCAAACTCTATGAGCATGTTGTCCTCAATAGTGGGGTTCCCATCAGTAGGTGGTTGTGCCTCGATGTTGCTTGTGTCCGCTGGAGCGGTGTAAGAACATCCAGGAACATCTTGTTGAGGGATGTCAAGTGGGGAATCTTTGTTCATGTTGACATCCGGTTGAGAGTTGAAGCGTGCTTCAAATTTCCCACCTTGATTGGAACGTCCTTGGTTGGAGCGTCCGTGTCCCACGGAATTCAAATACAAATCCACTAAGTGCTTAGGGGTGCGACATTTCTGAGTCGGGTGGTTGTAACAACCACATTTGGCACAAGTGCTGGACTTGTTTTGCTTCTTGTTATCCGACTGTGAAATATTCTTTCCCTTTGGAGCACCATGAGACTTACGCTGCCTCTGTCGTTTGCGCTTGTTCTTGCCTTTGAAGTTTCCAGGATTACTAGTATGGTTAGTATTCCTTGGTTGTTTATTCTGAGTGTTAGTATGCACTTCTGGCAAAGGCTTAGTTCCTACAGGTCGTAGGTTGGAGTTCCAGAGGAGGAGCTCATTGTGCCTTTCTGCCTGAAGTAAAGTTTTGATCAACTCGAATAAACGGTGAAACCTCTTTGACGGTATTGTTGCGAAGGATCATCGAGCAGAAGCATAGTAGACAAAGTCTTTTCAATTTTATCTGTCTCAGATGGTTCCTTTTCGCAAAACCTCAGTTTGGCACTGAGTTTATGAACAGCATGGTTGTATTCTCCAACAGATTTAAAATCTTGGATGCGGAGATGATTCCACTCATTTGTGGCCTCTGGCAGGATAACTGCCTTTTGCTGTTCATACCGTGTTTGTAGCGCATTCCACAGAGTGCGTGGGTCTTCCTCCATCAGATACTCAGCCTTGAGATCTTGATGGATGTGGTTCCTTATAATATATAAGGCATTGTATTTGAGATGCGGTGCCAATTCCTCAACTCCCTGTTGGGGAGGAGCAATGGCTGCATACAGTCCGCGCCACGACAGACTAACTTTGAGATCCATTGCCCATGTGGGGAAGTTTTGGCCGTCAAGAGTGAGTGCCTCAAACTCTTTGCTAGCCATTGTGCCTACATATGTAGGGCCATAGATGTGTTAAAATCTATGGCAATGTTGAATAAGCCATGCGAAATGCAATTAATCAAGGTATACTTGAAAAAATAGGGATATTCTCTATTTATGAAATAACATAGTCAAGCACCAACGGTGTTAACTTTGTTTTTAATTCATTTTTCAACATCGGGTACACACGTTGAGGATAAAATCCCGCAGTAGTATATAATACTACCTTGTGTGTGGACAATGTGAAAAATAAATTGTATGGTAATCACTTGGGTATAGACTTGAATTATTCATAATCAAATTGGATACGCACTTTGAGGATAAAAATCCCGCAGCAGTACTGGAGTACTACCTTGTGTATGACCAATTTGAAGATAAACAAAATTAGTCACCCAAAGTGTAGACCAAAAGTCAAAACTTCAAAATATTGGGTACGCACGTTGAGGATAAAAATCCCACAGTAGTACAAAGGTACTACCTTGTGTATGGCCAATATCAAAGTTAAGAAATTAATTGTTATTCCAAAAATGAGAAAATCAACCCAAAGCATTCACAAATAAATTTAATTGCTTGTATGAAAAGCTGAAAACTGAATATATATAAAATGCATTAAGTAAATTGCATAAAGGATTGATAAATATGTACATAGATAGCCTATGGACTGAGTTGCAATTTACATAAAACTGAGCACTAATATGTAATATGTTTGCTAGGATTTAAACGCAATTTATAGAGAAGTTAAGGACTAAACTGCAAATTTGTAATTCTAAATCAGAAAAAATAAAAAAAATCCTAATTAAATGGCCTGTTGGGCCTAATGGACTGAGACCCATTAAGCCAAATCGGCCCACCTAGCCCAATAATAAATAGGGGCAGTTAGGGTTGAAACCCTAACCACCCCAATCCTTCCCAGCCGCCGCCGCCTCTTCGGGTGAGGGGAGAGGGCGCCGTCGCGCCGACTCCACGCGGGTGCCGCCGGACGCAGCCACTCGCCGCCCTCCCTCCGTCGCCGGGGGTCCGCCGCCGGCCATGGCGCCTGTTGGACAAGCACCCTGCCGGGCGTGGAGCCGTCGCCGCCGGCACGGTGCTGCGACACCGCGCACGCGCCAAAAAGGGCACGCCGGCCACGGCGCCCCTCAGGGGGGAACGGCGCGTCGCCGCGCCTGAGGGCGCGCCGCGCACGTGCCGCCGTCCACCACCCCCCGAGCCGGCCCCCCACTCCCCCGCGCGTTCACTCCGGCGACGAGGCACGGCCCTCAACTCCATTGGAGGAGGAGGACCCCGCGCCACCGTTGCCGTTCAGGAGAGCACGAGCCGAGGCTCCATGGGGGACGCGCAGCCACGTCGGGCGGAGACCTGGGTGACGGTTGGCGGCTTCCCCGGCGTGAACACGCCGCGTGAGAAGTGGAGATGGCGGCGGTGGGGCAGCCGGTGCCTCGACCTCGCCGAGTGCAAGCCGAGGAAGACGAGTTGGGGCGGAGATTCGTGCCACAATCGTAGGTGGAGAGCGGCTTCGGTTCCTCGCCAAGACAGAGATGGGAAGGGAGAGAGCCGGCGCGGAACCGGCCGGCTCAACCTCCATCGCCACCGGTGCTGCCCAAGACGAAGGACCCGCGGCATTTGGTGAAGGTGGTGCCGGTGGTTGTGCAGCGTCGCGGGGAACGCCGCGGTGACCACGACGACCACCATGGCGCCTCCTCAAATTCTTCCTCTCATGGTGTTCACCACCGTGGTGGTGGCGCTCACCAAGAATGTAGCGGAACATGGCGAGGAGTTCGGCGCGAGCATTGAATTGGTCGCCGCGGTGGAAAATCAAATAAACAAGATCCACAAAGAAGATCGCCGGAGGTAAATAGCGAGGCATTGTAGTTTACCTTGTTCTTCCTCCTGTTCTTGTTCTTCTTTTTGGGATGAGAGAACTCTCTGATTTTTGGGATGAGAGAACTCGCTGATAACGTGTTGAAGATTGAATCTAAATGGCAATGAGAATGAAAGCAAATGAAGAACTTGTATTGCATTGTTTATTGATCAACATATTTATACAAATGGAGGTGTTAACTGCCACCCCTACAAAATGGGATGTGACCCTTCAAATGTGGTGTGAAGGGGTGGATAAGGTGATCTATTAACTGCTTAATTAAGGGAGATCAAAATGTTGTAACAGGCGGAATGTCCCTGGATGACCCCTCCTTCCCTGACACGTCGCCGCCCGTGCGTACGGCTGGCGCACCGCTCCCGCCCAGCGTACGGCTCCCGCCCAGGTGTCCTCTCCCGACCAGCCGCGCGCTAACACGTGTACACACGAGGGGAAGCACTAGCGCGAGCACGCGGAATTGGACTCAGCAGCACACGCGCGCGTGGACTCTGGAGTTGATGCGACCGCTAGATCGTCTGCGACTGATACGATTGAAGCCTTCCCAGCTGACGCCGCTGATGTGGCTAGTTCGGCTACACCTCCTGTTGGCCCACGTACACGGTTTCGCGATGGAATTCGCAAGCCCAAAATCTATATAGACGGGACAGTAAGATATGGTTGCTTTACTAGTTCTGATGAGCCTCATACTCTTAAAAAAAGCAATTCGAACTAAACATTGGAAAAATGCAATGGATGTTGAATATAATGCTTTGGTCAAAAATAAAACTTGGCACCTAGTACCATCTAGAAAGGGTGTAAATATTTGTTGACTGCAAATGAGTTTATAAAGTAAAGTGCAAATCTGATGGAAGCTTAGATAGGTATAAAGCCAGGTTAGTTGCAAAGGGTTTTAAGCAGTGGATGGCACTGATTATGAAGATAAGTTTAGTCCTGTTGTAAAACCTGCTACTATTAGAACTATATTATCTTTGGTTGTGTCTAGAGGGTGGAGTTTACGTCAGCTGGATGTACAGAATGCTTTTCTTTATGGTGTTTTGGAAGAAGTATACATGCGACAACCACCTAGCTATGAAGATCAAACAAAACTAGGGTACATTTGCAAGATGGACAAAACACTCTATGGTCTCAAACAAGCGACGAGCTAAGCCAATCAGAGGAGGGGTGAATGGTTGGTATACCCAAAAACCAAACTTTTAGTGGAAATAAAAGTTACCGTCGAATTTCGATGTATACCGGTCTGACCGAAGTTGTTGCATAGGTCTGACTGCCTGAATACCTCCGGTCAGACCGGTAGTGTAGATCCGATCTGACCACCGAATCTCGCTGAGTCGCCAAAGTCGCCTTCCACCGTGTGCCGGTCTGACCGCCGTACTCCTATCGGTCTGACCGGTGAGATGTCGCCGGTCTAACCGTCGGTGTTCCTCTGGTTGGACCGCCGCACCCGAGAAAACACAAATCGAAGAACTCTCAAAGTAGATTGAAAATATATTACTTCTCTCTATGTTTACAAAGTGCAACAACAGCACTCCTCACAAAATTTTGGCAAAACTCGAAACCCTAACTTTCTCGCAACTCAACTCTCTCTAAAACGCGTACTAGGAGGCCACACCCTCCCTCTCTATTTATACATGAGGTGAGCAGCCTAAAGCTACATATCCAACTCATACAAGAAGTCCTAATTGTCAAAACTTGGTTTCGATAATAGAAATTTGGGGGTGCAGTCAAGTTCGCCAAGCTCGATGGGTTAAGTGGAAAACAAGGTTTAGACAGGTTCAGACCCTCTCGTGAGGTAATACCCTACTCCTGTTTTGGGGATTCGATCCGCCGAGTGTTTATTGATTTCAAGATCTGTTGCTCTTGCCTCTAAAGCTGATAGCTCATATGTCTGATCTACTGCTCATGAATCTGATATCCTTCAAGAGACGCCCCTTAGCCCCCTTATATAGTCTTGGGGGGCGAGCTTACAAGTCGGAAACCCTATCTTACTCTAAGTCGGTTTTCTCAATCTTACCAAGTTATGACTATGAGCCGTTGCCTTATCTAATCGGCAACGTAACACCCAAGTCATAGCCGGTTTACATAATTAGCAGGCGTAACCTATCCCTATTACCAATCGGATAAGCTTGCCATGTGGGTATCCGATTGCCATAATCTTCACAGTAGCCCCCGAGTCCTTCGCAGTTGATGAGATAACTTTGCCTCGAACCGAGATAACACACAGCCAAACAACTCTTTAGCCGAGTGCTTCTGGCGCTGAGTGGTTCCATCATCTCTGCCTGAATCTCCTGAGTGGCTCCAAAGACTGTGAAGGACTGAAAAATACCCCAAAAATTCTCAAACAATAAATATCTGGGTGCATCTGATGCACCTAATTAGGTGTAGCCCCCGACTATGTGGTTAGTCAAAAACAGACTAAACATATAGTTAAGAACTATAAAAAATCATACATATATAAATGCTTAGCTCAAGCTAAAGTAATTATAAAAAATCTCTTCACTCGGCAAGCTCACGCTTATCCGAGTAAATTTGTCAGAGTCATCTCAGAACAAATAGATCAATCAATCCTCGTGAATGAAAAGCACTCGGTAAACTCATGTTTATCCGAGTGGATTTGTCCAAGTCATCTCGGAACAAATATTTTAATTGTCCCTTATGGGTAAACAAGTTTTTCAGTCATTTGAAAAAACGACCAAAATATTAAATAGCTCCTGCCGTAACATTGGTCTCAATCTAAAAAGATCTTCACCAAAGTGGAAAAATAGCATTGATATAATCATTTAATCAAATGCTTAAAAACCAAACAGTTCCTGTCATCAAGGCAGCCATGAAAAGCTTAACTGTTTGTCACATTTCAAATTGCACCTTGCCAACCTCTCATGAAGTTGCGCAAACCGCGGTATGAAAGGATTTTAAAGGTACTGGGCAATTAGACATGTGCATATTGCCAAGGCAAATCTGCTTAAGTCCATCCACTTAAGTCCCTAAGGACACGCGTCATGACACACCTTAGCTGGGCTGTAAGTTTCTCATGGGCTCAGCCCAATCGCGAGATGACCTAGCAAAACCCTCAAATCTTTATACAAAGCCTCGAGGTCATCCCCGCCACTTCGTCTTCCCAGAAAATTTCCCCTCTCGCAACACTGTTCACCAGCTTGCAGCGGAAAGCCCTAGGCTCGCGCGCGCACCCAATCCTACCGATCCAGGAGCTCGCGCTTCTCCAAAAGCTAGCCTCCGCATCCAGCTCCAAAGATCCATCCCAAATCCCCATCCCCCGAGCTAGATCCACTTCCCCCCAAACCACATCCATGGCGGGAGAGAAGGAGATCCCTTTCGAGCAATGGGCGACCTTGGATGTCAAGGAGTCAACTCTCAAGGAGATGGTGAAGAACAGAGTTTTCCCTCCTAAGGAGATCGTCAGCTGGCATCCGGCGGCTGATGAGGAGTTCCCCACTCCGAACACCGGTGAGCTCGTCGTCTTTACTTCCTTCTTTTACTGTGGCTTCGGCCTCCCCACCTCCGAGTTTTTTAGGGGTCTTCTTGATTACTGTGGCCTTCAACTTTACCACTTGAACCCCAATTTCATGCTGCATATCCCTCTCTTTATCCATGTCTGCGAGGCTTTCCTTGGCATCCTTTCCCACTTCCAACTCTTCCGGCGCATGTTCTATCTCAAGCCGCATCCGAACAAGGATGAGCCCTGCGTTGTTGGTGGGGCTGGCTTCCAGCTCGGCGGATCCCTCCGCCGAGACTATTTCTCTCTTCCCTTGAAATCCTCTAACAAGGGCTGGCACGCAAACTGGTTCTACATTACAAACCTCGAACCCAGTCTGCCCAACTTCGTTGGCCTTCCTCCTGTGCCAAGGTCCAATTGGAGCACCGCGCCAGTAGCCCAAGATTGGGATGAAGCCAACAAGCTTTTGGAAAATATCTTGGAAATAAAGAAGAAGGGCCTTAGGGGTGAACAGATCACTCGACATTTCATTAGAAACCGATTGGCGCCGATCAAGGAGAGGTCCAAACCCGCGTTCGAGTACGAGGGCGAGAGGGACCCCAATCGGGAAGACCGCGACTCCCTCAGCTTCGAGACCTTGAAGACCCGCATGTACAAGATATTTTCGACTGGGATTGTAGTCGAGCGCAGCCTTATGCTGCCAGTCTTCCCGTACAGCTTATATCGTCCTCCTCCTCCGGTAAGTTGACTCAACTTCTTTATTGTCTTTCAATCTTGATGTCGCACTTCTTAGTATAGAAAGAATCTCCCTTGTAGGAAAATGCCTTCATCATCTCGAAGCCGTACAAAGTGCATCTCGATGATGTGCCGACTCGGCCTGCCAAGAAACCTGCTGGCGGCGTCAAAATCCAGAGTGACCCAGTCGGCAAGAGAGCCGCCGCCAGCGAGGACATCAGCAAGCGGGCGAGTAAGAGGAGGCTGGTTATTGATGACTCGGATGACGATGCGCCAGCCCCTCAAGCCGAAGTGACCCTTCCAAGGCCGTCACCAAAAACGGTGCCCAAGATTCGCCGATCAACCAAGCATGTCTCATGACTAAAATTGTGCTCTTGTTGAAAACCTCTCTGCCTTCATCCCGATTGCTCCTGTCTTTCTCTTTGCAGGAGGCCTCAGAATATAGACCCCACTGGGCAGAGTGAGGGTCCTATGCCATCTGCAGCAGCTGAGGCGACAAAGCCTGCAGAACCAAGACCCCGAAGCCCTCTCCCGAGCAAGAGCGCTCCGAGTGAGAAGCCCACTCCTCCCAGTGAGGATATCCCAAGGGAAGAGCCCCCGACCGCCAGCCGGGAAGCCCCGACTGGAAACCAGTCGACCGCAGAAGAGACCCCGGCTGCTACTCAAAGGACCCCGAGTGAGAACCAATCGGGTAAGAACCAAGAAGGGAAAAGTAGCCGGGAAGTACCAGTCAAGGATTCGGCCACCGAAGCTGGTAAGTCTCGAAACAATCTTTCATCTTTTAATCTTTAGTCCATTTTTCCTGTGTCTTCATTCACTCCTTCTGAATCAATCAGCCAAAGCGGAGGAGATCCCCTGGTTGCAGTCCTCTGAGACCTGGGTCCCTCCAATCAAGATTGAGTGGCGCGACTCCGAGGGCCAGAAACAGGGCATCAGCCTGAACAAGCAAAAGGAGAATGAAGAAAGGGACATGCTTGTAGACAGCCTGAACGAAGACACTCGGCTGCTAAACGTAAGTTTTGCTCCTTTTTTGTCATAGCTTTATGATTGCTTTTCAGTCGACCAACTCTGAACTCGCACGCAGAGGGTGTATTGCCGGTCAATGGCCAAATCCGATGCACTCGAGAAGCTGGTCCCACACTTGAACTCCCTGGAGAACATCCAGCAGGACCTAAAGGCCACTCGAGAAGAAGCTGCATCGCGAGAAGCAGCTTTAAGGCAAGAGATAGCCGCGCTCCGGGAGGAGAACCTCGACCTCCGGGGTTCAGTCGGGAGTAAGCTCAATCTCCTTACTCTTTTTATGCCTTTATTTGCAGTTTGTTTTGATCTTGGCGTTGACAACTTTTCTTGTTGCAAAGAACTCATCGGAAGTCCATACGCTCCAGACCCAGCTGGACGAAGCCAACGCCAACAAAACCGAACTGGAGTCTGAGTTTGAAGGTGAGCTCTTTCAAAACAGCGTTCTTTATTTTGCTTCATCTTCGAATGTTTGTGTGATTGTATGTCTTTGACAACTTACAAGATCAAGACCCGAGCCCAATATGATGTCTTTGTTGAAAGGGTCAAAAAGGCCGAAAGCGTAAGGGACGATGTTGCTAACGCGACAACACCGATCCTCTTATCGCTGTTCCATCATGGGCTTGGGACCAGCTCGTTGGACACCATTGAGGTCTTCGACAAGCTTAGGAGGGCCCCTGATCAATACCTGGCCAACATCTCAGAAGCAGCCACCATGGGAGCGAGCTTTGCCCTTGCACAAGCCAAATCACTCTATCCTCGGATAGAAGTTGACTCAGTCGGGGAGGGCTTTGCCGATGGTACTTCAGACGAGCGGGCTCTGGAGTTGATTGATGAAGCTCAGGAGTCAGCCAAGAAAGTGGCTGCTGATGTAGTTAACAATTTCCGGTCCTGATTGTCTTGCAAAAATTTGTATGTGACTTTCTGATGTGTACTTGTAAATATTCAGCTTATTTATGTTAATGCCTTGATCCGAGTCTTTATGTCAAATTTCTTAAGTAATTTTCGTCCGACTGTCACCTAGCCTAAGCTCGATTAGGTCATCAAAAAATTCTCAGTCCTTATCCATAGAGCTCGAATCGAGGAACATTAAACAATGATAACCCAAATATGCATAAGTTGCCGAAGAGAACCATGCTTTATTGATACGTGTGCAGCCCTCGACTGCTAACTCAAGAAGTCATCTTGCTTGAGGTTGGCAGTCGAGAATAACATAAAACTTGAGGCAATTTAAGCATAGTATCGTCGAAGATGTTCGATGTTCCAGGAGTTCTCCACCATGGATCCGTCTTCACGCTTTAGTCAATATGCTCTTGGCCGAGTCACCTCAGCGATTATGTATGGTCCTTCCCATAGTGGAGATAATTTGTGACGGTCCTTGGTGGTCTGAATCTTGCGTAGAACCAAATCGCCGACAATGAAAGCTCGCGCCCAAATATTGCGACTGTGGTATCGCCTGAGTCCTTGAAGATATCTTGCCGACTGGATCAGAGCTGCCTCTCGGGCTTCTTCCAGTCGGGTTAGATCGTCCACTCGATCTTGATCGTAGCGCTCATCGTTGAAGCTGCAGACTCGTAGAGATTCATGCTCCATTTCATTCGGCAACATGGCTTCTGCCCCGTAAACCAGAAAGAAAGGAGTTTGGCCGGTAGCCCGACTGGGCGTAGTCCGTAGAGACCACAGAACCGAGGGGAGCTCTTGAACCCATTTGCCGGCATAAGTATTTAGCCGGTCAAACACTCGGGCCTTGATGCCTTGAAGAACCATGCCGGACTTGTCCATTGCTTTTGGGATGTGCGACCGATGTGTAGCAGATTTTGATGCCGAAATCTTCACAGAATTCCTTAAAAATGCCTCCAGTGAATTGGGTCCCATTATCGGTTATAATTCTGTTTGGGATGCCAAACCGGTGTACGATGTTGAGGATGAAGTCTCGTGCCTTGTCAGCGGTGATCGTAGCAACCGGCTTAGCCTCGATCCACTTGGAAAACTTGTCAATTGCGACGAACAGATGCGTAAATCCTCCTGGGGCCTTCTTGAAGGGACCGACCATGTCAAAGCCCCATACCACAAACGACCAGGATAATGGAATCGTTTGTAACTCTTGGGCTGGGACATGGCTCTGCCGAGTGAAGAACTGGCAGCCTTCACACGTTCTGCGGGCGCCGTCTCGATTACGGTGTCGAGGAGGGTGAGGGCGGCAACGACGTTCTGTTGAGGCGTCTGGAAGATGTTGGTGTTGTCGACTCGTGTCTGAAGTATGGCCTCCCGAGCGGATCGTCCGGTCGCCCTCAGGTCCCGCTTTCTCCTGTTGGCTTCCTCCTTACGCCTCTTCTCATCTTTTGCCAGCTTGCGCTCCTACTCAAGCCTGGCTTGTTCTTCTTCCGTGACCCTGCGGGCCATGGCTGAGTCGGTCTCGGCCACCTCAGCCATGAGAACTTCGAAGCACTTCGGCTCATAGTCTTTATCACAGTCGGAGTCGTTGGCCTCGCCCGAGGGTATGTCGTAGAGATTGTCGAAGCCTGAAGGGCTGAGGTACTCATCGAGCTTCGTAGATGAGCATGGCCGAACGGTTGGAGAATGACTGCGACTTCCCTTGAGCCTGGGTTGCTTGAATCTGGATCGCTCCAGTCCAAATTGTAGCTTGATGACGGGGGTTCCTCCAAGTGGGTCGATCTCGACTCGAGGGAGAGGAGTTTGCAGTAGACTTAGGCGGCGTTTGGTAATCCAAACGGTGCCGAAAGGGTTTCTCCTCCCGAGTGGATCGATTCCGACGGGGAGGTCAGAAGGTGGCTGTAGATCTCAGCGGCGTTCGGCAGTTCGAACGGCGCCGAGTGGATTCTTCTTTCCAAGTGGGGGGAACCCAATTCGGAAGTCAGAACCTTGTCGTAGATCTTGACGTTGTTTGGTAGCCCAACGGCGCCGAGCTGGTTCCCCCTCCCGACTGGTCCGAATCTGAGTCGGGGAAGGAGAGCTTGTTGAATCCTTTGGCGGCGAAGTCGTCGATGCCTGACGAAGATCCCATCGCGCTTACCGGCGAGATAGAAGAAGAAAACTTGACGCGCGACCCCCTACCTAGCGCGCCAACCGTCGAAACTTGGTTTCAAATAGAAATTTGGGGGTGCGATCAAGTTCGCCAAGCTCGATGGGTTAAGTGGAAAACAAGGTTTAGACAGGTTCAGGCCCTCTCGTGAGGTAATACCCCTACTCCTGTTTCGGGGATTCGATCCGCCGAGTGTTTATTGATCTCAAGATCTGTTGCTCTTTCCTCTAAAGTTGATAGCTCATATGTCTGATCTACTACTCATGAATCTGATATCCCTCAAGGGACGCCCCTTACCCTCCTTATATAGTCTTGGGGGGCGAGCTTACAAGTCGGAAACCCTATCTTACTCTAAGTCGGTTTCCTCAATCTTACCAAATAATGACTATGAGCCGTTGCCTTATCTAATCGACAACGTAACACCCAAGTCATAGCTGTAACACCCTGAGGTGTTTTCCCCTTTTAAAAATCCAAAAGAAAATCGTAAAAGAAAATCGTTGGAATTAACTGGAGAGAATTAATAATTTTAAAATCCAAATGTTAAATGGAAATGACATGGTAGGATTTTTCCTAAATTCTACATGTCAAAATACACTAACAGGGATTTTTAGTGGAATTTTCGAGCCCAAGAAATAATTTTCAACCAATTAAAATCAAAATCGGAATTAATAAATCCCGGGTTTTTCTTTTCTCTCTCCTCCCGTACGTTTCTGCCCTTTTAGGCCGTGGCCGCCGCCCATCCTCCGCGCGCGCCACTGATCGGCCCACCACACGGCCGTCCCCCACGCCGCGCGCGTCCTCCTCTCTCTCGCGGGCGGCCAAGGCCACGGCCCGCCAAACCTCGTGCTCGCGAATAAGTCTAGTTTGCCTCCTCTACCCGGGACGCCGACAGTGGGGCCCACTGTCGCCCCGTCCCCTACCTCCGCCGCCCGCCGCCATTGATGCCGCCTGCCCGCGCGGATCTCGCCGCCGCCCCTCCCGCGTGCCCTAAAGGCACCGCCTTAACTTCCCCGTCTCTCCCGCCGCCTTCAATCGCCCTGGCCGCCGCTCCCGCACCCCTTAATGGCCGGATTTAACCGCCGGCCATTATTTCCCCAAAATCGCGCCGGCGAGCAATTGCGCCCTTATCCGGTCGCCACCGACCTCCCCATCCCCTATTTAAGCACCCCCTCGTCCTTCCTGAGCTCCCCACACCTCCACTCAAGCCTCCCTCTCTCTTCGTCGTTCCCAGACCGTGCGCCCTTGCTTCCGACTTCGTCGCCGAGGTTCGGCCGTGTTTTCCCGCTGCTCCGAGACGTTCCGAGCTCCGCCGACTCCTCCCTCCTCGTCGTCGGTGCCCGCGCCACTTCGGCCACCCCTCCGCGAGTGGTTCCGCCGTCTCCCTCACCGTCCGAGCCGTTGTCCCCTTCACCTCCGGCGACCCGCGGTGAGCGCCCCTCCCTTTTCCCCTCTCGGCCGAAGGCGCGCCACCCCTCCCGAGTGCGGACGGCTCCTCCCACGCGTGAGCCGCGGTATTTCCGCCGACCGCACCGCCGCCCGGATGGCGCCGGCCGGTCTCCGGCCGTCGTGCGCCATCACCGGCCGATCGCACCGCCCGTGCCCCTCTCCCGGCCGTCCGATCTGCCTCGGCAGATCGGGGCCGTCAGTCCCCGCTGCCCGCGTGGCACGCCGCGTGGCCGCCGGATCGGCACCACGTGTGCGCCACGTGGTGCACCGCTCTCCCTCTCGGCCCGTGGACCCGGTCCACCGTGGACCGGTGCTCCCGCGGCCGATGACGCCATCGCTGACGTCAGCCCTAGCTCTGACGCAATTCCGGGATTTATTGCGCAATAAATTATTAAGGATTTTCCTGTTTTAGTAAAAACACAGATAATCTTTTAAAAATCATATCTTTTCAATCCGACCTCCGTTTTAGCCCATTCAAATTTCATTAAATTCATAAAAATGCCAAGAATCCATTAAAAATGGTTTTGTTCCCTGTTTTAGTAGCTTTTTAGCCTGTTTTGTTGAAGTGCTTGTTTACCGTGTAGATCCCGGTAGTCCCTCCATCCCGGTTTACTTTGAAGTCGTCGCGGAAGTCCCCCAAGCCGAAGAGCAAGGCAAGTCATGCTATATTATTGATCATATTGCTCCCATTTTGCTAAAACACCTATTTTACTCTATGAAATTGCATGTACTTTACATTGTCATTTCATGGAAAATAGTACACCTTATGCTTAGTTTATGCCTTAGGTTTGACACCCTAAACCCTTCGATCAAACTTGGGAAAATAATGTGATTAGATTTCAGGACTAGGTTATGCTTAGCCTGGCTTAGTTTCACTAGCTCACTAAATGGGTCATTTTCTCACTTAATGTATCTCTCCTGGACTTCGGTTCGGAGGATTATTAATTAGTTCTAGGTGAACCGGACTAATAACTAAAAGATGGCAAATGGTGGGCTGTGGGTGCTATGGTTTTGGTTAGCGGCGCCCATAGCAATTAAGGACCGGTTCACGGGACCCCTCGGGAGAATGACCGTGCAAACCACAAGCCGAAATGGGTAAGGTAGGTCCCGTAGTGTAGCCTCTCCTAGCTGACGAACCCATCGGCAAGGATGAGCGGGATGGAGTCTCGGTAGGCCCCGGTATAAGGGTTGCTGGGCTGCTGATTCACCGAGGCACTCGGGGCTACCCACTCCCGTGGTCCGGAGTGGGGCGAAACCTTGGTGGGGTTCGCTTGGTTAGAGGGGGGGTTATACGAAAGGTCCTATCACAATTCCCTTTTTGGGGTACCCCGGTGGTATTCCGGCGCACGAGAAACCGTGTTGTGGGGTTGTGTCTTGTGGGTACAGTTGTACACCTCTGATCAGAGTAAATCTATTCGAATAGCCGTGCCCGCGGTGATGAGGCGATCGACCGAGCTCTCCGTGATTAGTCTCACACTTTTACACCCTAAGTTTTGGAACATGACTAGTATAGGTGGATGGTTTGGACCTGTCGCAACGTGGGGATAACGTTGGACAGTGTTGGAGTCAAAATGCTTTAATTACTCAATTTACTGTTGTTTTGACTATGTTCAAAATTCGTATTGTTTGGGAAAACCCCTGCCGTTTGCGCAAAAGCAAACCTTAGCCAGACCTTTGTCTCCCCTGCATTCATTCTTCTCCTCTTCGGCGTGACTTGTTGAGTACGTGGAAGTACTCATCCTTGCCCCTTCACCAGAACCTGAGCCAGAGGTTGAAGACGAGGATGATGTGGAGTAGGCTTGTACTACACTCTGAAAGCTGCCTGTGGAGTGGTCGAAGCCGCGTGGCCAGCGTCAAGCTTAGGCTTAAGCCCCCTTTTTTTTCTTTTTCCGCTGCTCTTTTGTAATCTTTTTGTATTGTTTCTAAGACGTGGAACTGTAATATCAATAATTGTCTTATGTGTACCCTGGCTGGTCGTGGACAGGGATTTTCATACACATATAGCTTCGGAAATTCGGGTCTGAATTTCTGGGCGTGACAATAGCCGGTTTACATAATTAGCAGGCGTAACCTATCCCTATTACCAATCGGATAAGCTTGCCATGTGGGTATCCGATTGCCATAATCTCCACACTAATCCACTAGGAAACCTTCTCAAACAAGAAACGAACATTACAAACTCCAATTGTAACAAATTTGGACTCCATCCAAAATATAACTCCGCATCCCATACGCATACAATATCTCCATCGTATGCCATATGAAATCTTCACCAACCACGTGTATCAATCTTTAGCCTAAGTATCCCGCATGATATCTGACCATCCAGACGTCACCTTATCTTCAAGTTGACTCCCAATCCATCACTGGGAATACTCTCCCGAGGCGTAAAGATTACCTACACATGAATCAAACAAAGAAACCATATCCGAGCACAAGCTATCTTCAACTTGACTCATTGTTAGCACACAATAGTATTACATACGCATAGTATTCACCTAGAAGCCATAAACACGAAATAAACACGGATATCCAATGAAACAACCCAAAACCGAAACCGACACAGAGTCGGCCGGTCAGACCTCAGGCTGACCGGTCTGACCGCACAAAGACCTTCGGTCTGACCGGCAACACAAGCCCGGTCTGACTGGACCACAAAACAACAATCACTGTTCACCATCTGAAAATTCTAATCATCTCCAAAACCATTTCGCCAATAATCTCCAAATATCAAAACCAATAATTACAGATGTCAATTGTTCATCATCATAGAAGAATCAAACACACTTTGATTTTACAATCTCCCCCTTGATGAACATATTGGCAAACCTATCAAAAATGTTTTGTTTTGGTGTGTGAAAAATTTAAAACAAAAATGATAAAAAGCATCGAAGTGCTCAAAAATTCAAAGAAAATTTCTCCCCATTTTTTAATAAGAAAATTCTTGAACCTAAAAAACTTGCACTTTTTAACTCTTCTCCCCCTTTTGATCTTGATTAAAACACAAAAAAACTTGCACTTGCACTTTCCTGCGTCTCCTAAAACCTAATCTTTCACTTGCACTTTAAAAACTTGCACTTGCACTTTGCAACTTTGTTCTTTACTTTGTTAACTTTGTTCTTGACTGTGTTCTCCTTTTGACAATGATTTAATCAAGTATAAGAATTATATACATTAATATTCAAGAGCTTAGCATCATACATAAAGTAAGTCATATCATGTGTTGCAATAATACGAAGATAAACCCCATCAATTATATAGCAAATATGCACTAGAGTATAATCACGAAGCAAGGATTTTATAATTAAGATCAATAATGCAATCAAAATTCATGAATTCAAATGGTTTATAATGCAACATCTTTACAAGCATATAGGTTGAAAAATAAACCCAAACATATATACCTATTGCAACCATTACTCTTTCTTAAGTTAACTTTTTGCAGAAAATAATCAAGAGAATTTTTCTCATATTTATTTGAGCCTAGTTTTGCTCATATTTTTCCTCTCAATTATCCTGGGTACGTCCTTATTGTCAAGACTGTTTTCAAGGATTCGATACCCATTATTTTTGCTCACATCGAATACGTCCTTGTCGTCAAGACTATTTCCAAGGATTTGGTATTCTTTTTTTCTCTCATAGATAATGTTTTATTCTCTTGCATAATGAGCAATTTTAAAGCAATTTGAGGAATAGCAATTCAACACAACATATTTATAAGCATTTACAATCCAAACTATGCACTAGTATCAACATTGCATATTTCATTAATTGAAGTATAAAATTAAAGTGTCATGCACCATATCACTTAATTATAAAGACTAAGCCTCATGAAAAGACTAGAATACATACAAACTATGCTAGTGACAAATAAACCTTTATAGTATTGCTAGCATGCACAAGAAAATACTATATGTATCAACAAAGCTCTTTTTTTAATTTACTTCATTCAAATATTGCTTAACAAAACCAAGAGCACAAAACTCCCCCTCAAATCATGCCAAAAGGATGAATAATTCCCAACTCTCCACGAAGAAAAGCAAAGCGAGATGAATCCAATGGTTTAGTGAAAATATCCGCAAGTTGCAAGTTAGTATCCAAAAATTTCAATTCAACATCTCCCTTCTCAACATGATCCCTCAAAAAGTAAAAGCAAATATCAATATGCTTTGTACGTGAGTGTTGTACATGATTTTTAGCAATGTTAATAGCACTTGTATTGTCACAATAAAGAGGAACCTTCTCAAAAGCAAGTCCATAATCTTTCAAAGTCGAAATAAGCCAAAAAATCTAAGAACAACAACTAGCAGCAGCAACATATTCTGATTCAGCAGTTGATTGAGCTACACTAGATTGTTTCCTAGAAGACCATGTAATTAATAATGTACCGAGAAAATGACATGTTCCACTAGTATTTTTCCTATCAATTCGACAACCCGCAAAACCAACATCGAAATAGCCACTTAAGCATATAGAAGATGAAGTATAATACCAAATTCCAAACTCAAGTGTATGATTCAAATAACTCATTATTTGCTTGACCGCTTGACGATGTGAAGCATGAGGAGAAGCTTGAAAGCATGCACACAAACACACAGCAAATTGTATGTCTGGCCTAGAAGCAGTTAGATACAACAATGATCCAATCATACTTCTATACTCCTTTTGATCCACAACTTTACCATCTTCGTCAGGATCCAACACAGCAGTAGAACCAATTGGTGTAGAGATTGGCTTGCAGTTCTCCATCTTGAAATGTCTCAAAAGATCCTTGGTATACTTCGTTTGATGCACAAACGTACCTTGAGGTGTTTGCTTAATTTGCAATCCCAAAAAGTACGACAACTCAACCATCATGCTCATCTCAAATTCCCTACACATAGTCCCAGCAAACTCTACAACCAAAGCGTGAGTTGAACAACCAAAGATGATGTCATCAACATAAATCTAAACAAAAAGTTGATTTTCACCATGCTTAAGAACAAAAAGCGTTTTGTCAATCTTTTCTATTAGAAAGCCTATAGCAAGCAAAAAGTTTTTAAGCCTATCATACCATGCTCTAGGTGCTTGTTTCAAACCATACAAAGCTTTAGACAATTTAAAAACATGGTTGGGAAAACCAGGATTTTCAAAACCCGGTGGTTGTTTAACATAAACTTTCTCTCGTGTATAGTCATTTAGAAAAGCAGTTTTAACATCCATTTGATACAATTTAAAACCTTTTGAAACAGCAAAAGCTAACAAAAGTCTAATTGACTCAATCCTAGCAACAGGAGCAAAAGTTTCATCAAAATTCAAACCCTCCACCTGAGTAAAACCTTGAGCAACAAGTCTAGCTTTATTCCTAACAATTAAACCATCCTCATTTTGTTTATTTTTGAATACCCACTTGGTTCCAATAATGTTATGTCCAGAAGGTGGTTCAACTAAAGTCTAAACTTTATTTCTCTCAAAATTTTCAAGTTCTTCATGCATTGCGTCCATCCACGATTCATAAGTTAGTGCATGAGTAAAATCTTTGGGTTCAAAAGAAGCAATAAATGCAGAATTTGCACATACATCACGAGTAGTTACCTTTGATTTTGTAGTCCGCTCACCTATATTACCAATTATTTGTTCCGACAGATGTCATCGTTGAATGTGCAAAGGTGCATCAACTTCTGAAGTTGATTCATGTTCTGTACCCTCACTGGTTGTAGCTTCTGAAGAACCATCTTGATCAGCATTGATATAACCCGAGGTGGACGGCCCCTGCCGGTCTGATCGTGCCTCCTGCGTCGGTCTGACTGGCGACTGTCGGGCGGTCTGACCAGCCAGGTTGACCTCATCATTGTCGTCGTCGCTTTTATCATCACAAATACGATCATCCTCCCCCGAACCTGTGACAAAGTACCTACAAATTCTGGTCTAGTACCTAGACTAGCCTCATCAAAAATGACTTCACGAGTCTCAACAATTTTGTTAGTTTCCAAAACAAGTACACGATAGCCATGATAATGTGCGGGGTAACCAAGAAACATTCCATCAGTAGAACATGCCTCAAACTTATCTAAATTTCCTAATTTCAAGACAAAGCACTTGCAACCAAAAACACGCAAATGTGAAACTTTGGGTTGATGTCTAAATCTAAGCTCATAAGAAGTTTTCCCAAGTTGTGATCTCAAGAAAACACGATTGGAAACATAACATGCAGTGTTAATAGCTTCGGCCCAAAATATCCTAGGAGTGTGATATTCATCAAGCATTGTTCTAGCCATTTCAACCAAAGAACGATCTTTCCTTTCAACAACACTGTTTTGTTGTGGAACACAAGGCGAAGAAAATTGATGTTCAAGACCTTTTTCAGTACAAAATTGTTCAAAAGAAGCATTCTTAAATTCACCTCTATTATCACTTCTAATTTTCTTCAAAGAACTGGGAAGTTCACAATTCAATCTAAGATACAAACTCCGAAAATTTTCATAAACCTCATCCTTAGTTGCCATGAAGAAAACCCAAGAATATTGAAAAAAAATTGTCAACAACAACCAACACATACCACTTTCCTCCAACGGATTGCACTCTAGTTGGACCAACAGCGTCCATATGTAACAGCTGTCCCGGTACATCCGTCATCACAGAAATAATAGGAGCATGTGAAGAAGCAACCATCTTTGCATGGTGACACGGTGTACAAACCAAATCAAGAACTTTCTTAAGTGTAGGCAAACCACGAACAAGATCCAAACCACTTAACCTAGTGAGATAATCAAAACCAACATGTCCAAGTCTACGATGCCAAAACATCAAATCTTTGTTGAATTTCGCAACCAAACATTTTACAACAGGTGAAACAGGTTTTCCAAAATCAGCTTTAAACACTCTTCCATAGTGAGAAATATTCAACACAGAATCACCACAAGAATCAAATACTTTACTTCCAATTTTCTTAAAGTGAACCTCAAAATTCTCATCAACAATTTATGAAACCAAAAGCAAATTATACTTTAAACCTCAACCAAAGCTACTTCTTTCAATTCAAACTTGTCACTTACCTTGACAAATCATGTAGCAAGAACGACACTAGTAGAAGCATCACCAAAGATAATCGATTCAGTCTTGGATGCAATCTTGAGGGAGGAGAACCAATTTTTATCACTCGTCATATGCCACGAACAACCGGAATCCACGATCCACACGTTCTCCTTCCTCACCACCAAAGCCTACACACAAGACGATGTCAAAGCCTTAGTACTGGGGTTAGATAGGAGAAATTTAGGAATCCAGTACTGAGACACATGACCAGTAGATCCAATAGGCATATATCCACGTGCAAAAACATTTTTAGAATTTTTCAAAAAATTCCCCTAAGGTCAGTCTGACCTCAGCTGTACCGCCAGTCTGACCGCTAACCGGTCTGACCGGGACTATGCAGCCGGTGTGACCGGTCGACCGGATCGTGCGCGGTGTGACCGGGTGCTGGTCTGACCGAGATAACCACTGCGGTCCGACCGGTCTTCTCGAGGAAAACCAGATTTTTGTCACTTTGATTTTGCAATAACAATTTCTCTTTTTTTCGTTTACGTGCTAATCTAAAACAAAAACCAACAAGATGATCATCTTTACCACAAAAGGAACAAGTATACTTTTCCCTAGAAGTTGATGATTTCAAAATATTAGTTTTAGTTTCTTTTAGTGTAGCAGAAAGAGAGGGCATAATTGCAGCAAATTTAAAAATTGTTTTCACAACATTAGGTTTTGTCAAAATTTTACCATGTTCAGTCATATTCAAAACATTGGGTTGATTTTTGGTGAAATAATCATGAACATCAAAACCTACACCCCTATTGTAGCTAGTCACTTTAGATTGATCCAAAATCATGTTAAGTTGTTTTTGCCATCGAAAATCTTTGCAAAGAACTTTTCAAATAAGAAACCTCTTTTTAAAAAATTACATAATTTTCACAATCTACCATGACACCTTTGTTTTTACGATATTTGAGGAAAGAAAGCACTTCATCAGATTTTACAATATCCTCCATGTACTCAACACGACGCAAAGCATCTTTCAAACTCATCTTGTTTAGTGTGCATGTTGGGCAATTCAAAACATCATGTTGTATTAACCTCTTAGCACTAATCATGTTAAACGCCAAACTAGCATAAAAAGCAACTTGATATTTTTTCAATATTTTTTAATTTAAAACAACTCATCCAAAGTGCATGTGTGCATAGCAAATCCAAGAGCAAGAGAAGATTTTAATTTCAAATCATGTGAAACATTGATATCTCTAATTTTTGAAATTTCATGCATCAAAACCTCATAATTTTTGCAATCATCATCATTAGGAATAAGATATTTTAATCTAGCAATTTCAGCATTTAGAGATTCAATTATAAACTCTTGTTTTTATACATCTTCTCACACTTCTTATTTTTTTACTTAAAACAAGAATAACTTCCTCAAGAGAACTCACCTCATTATCCTCTTACTCAGAATACGATTCACCACGTGCCATGAGACAAACACCGGAGATGTTCTTGTCCTTCTCCTTATCTTCATCGTTATCAAAATCTATGTCGCTTAATGGCTCAAAAGCGGCATAAAATTTACTCAGCACCTTCCTCACCACCTCCTTGGATTTCTTCCCTTTGGGCTTCTCGTCCTTGGTCTTCTCTCTGCCTTTATCTTCCTTCTTGCCTCTCCCAATCTTAGGACAGTGTGAACGAATGTGATCTAGAGCACCATATTCAAAGCAACGAGTTGGTCCACCTCTTTTCCTGTACCTAACATTATTCATAGCTCGACAAATCTTGTTAGCAGCCTAAGCCAAGTCCTCCTCCTCGAACTGTTCGAGTTGCTCATCAAACATGACATTAACCAAAGCAAGAGCGATAGAAGTTGACGAAGAAGCACCAACATCCAAAGAAGTTGAAGAGGAAACCAAAGCATTAGACTTAGAATCAACTTTTTAAGAAAGAATATTCATCTCATGAGTTTTAAGTTTTGTGTAAAGTGAATCCAAAGTCAAAGTAGACATATCAACAAACTCTTGAATAGAAGTAACTTTCATCTTCCAAATAGACATATCAAGACCATTCAAAAAGTGGCGAGAAACCTCAGATTGTGGATAATTTGTATCATAAGCAGAATCTACAGATCTAAGATCACTCAAAATTTTATTAAATCTACCAAGATAATCATCCAAAGCTTCTCCAGGTTTCATCTCAAATTTTATGTACTTTTTTTAAAAAGATCTCCACGAATTTCTTTAATGTTATTAGTTCCTTGGTGAAAGTTCCTCAAAGCATTCCAAATCTCGTTGGCGGTATGAAGATGTGACACACGATCAAAATCCAAACGAGAAATCCCATTCAACAGAATATTACGAGCTTTGGAATTATTGTTAAACTCAGTTTTCAAAGCTTCAATATTAATAGTTTCAGAAATCTCATAAGGAAGAGCAACCTTTTGTCAAACATCATAATCTTGATCCATAATATAAGATTGCATCTTACTACACCAATAAGAAAAATCCGAATCATCGAAAACATGTGGCTTAGTTGAAAGCTTGTTAGCCATGGCTTAAAACTCTAGATCGGTAAAAATCCAAAGAGGAAAACGAGGCTCTACCACTTGTAGGATCGAATACCCAAAACTAAGCCAACCAGAGGGGGTGAATGGTTGGTATACACAAAAACCAAACTTTTAAAAGTTACCCTCGAATTCCTATGTAGATCGGTCTGACTGAAGTTGTTGCGTTGGTCTGACCGCCTGAATACCTCTGGTCTGACCGGTAGTGTAGATCCGGTCTGACGCCGAATGTCGCTGAGTCGCCAAAGTCGCCTTCCACCATGTGCCGGTCTGACTGTCGTACTCCTATCGGTCTGACTGGTGAGATGTCATCGGTCTAACCACGGTGTTCCTCCGGTTGGATCGCTGCACCTGAAAAAACACAAATCGAAGAACTCTCAAAGTAGAGGTAAAATATATTACTTGTCTCTGTGTTTACAAAGTGCAACAACAACACTCCTCACAAAATTTTGACAAAACTCGAAACCCTAACTTTCTCGCAACTCAACTCTCTCTAAAACGCATACCAGGAGGAAACACCCTCCCTCTCTATTTATACATGAGGTAGGCAGCCTAAAGCTATGAATCCAACTCATAAAAGAAGTCCTAATCCACTAGAAAACCTTCCCGTACAAGAAACGAACATTACAAACTCCAATTGTAACAAATTTGGGCTCCATCCAAAATATAACTCCGCATCCCATACGCATATAATATCTCCATCGTATGTCATATGGAATCTTCACCAACCACGTGCATCAATCTTTAGCCTAAGTATCCCGTATGATATCTGACCTTCCGAACATCACCTTATCTCCAAGTTGACTCCCAATCCATCACCGGCAATACTCTCCTGAGGCGTATAGATTACCTACACATGAATCAAACAAAGAAACCATATCCAAGCACAAGCTATCTCCAACTTGACTAATTATTAGCACACAATAGTATTACATATGCATAGTATCCATCTAGAAGCCATAAACATGAAATAAACATGGATATCCAATGAAAAAACCCAAAACCAAAACCGACACAGAGTCGGCCGGTCAGACCTCAGCTGACCGGTATGACTGCACAAAGACCTCTGATCTGACCGGCAACATAAACCCGGTCTGACCGGACCACAAAACAACAATCACTGTTCACCGTCTGAAAATTCCAATAATCTCCAAAACCACTTCGCTAATAATCTTCAAATATCAAAACCAATAATTACAGATGCCAATTGTTCATCACCATAGAAGAATCAAACACACTTTGATTTTACAAGAGCTTGGTATTACAGGTTAAGTGGTAAATTGTGCAAACTTCGATTCAAGGCTTCGAAGGCCGACACCTAACTTTTCTTTTATCATAATGGGAAGGTTACAATGTTTGTACTTGTTTATGTTGATGACATTATTGTTGCTAGCTCTACTCAGGAGGCTACGACATGCTTGTACGATATCTGAGCAAGGAATTTGCTCTTAAAGACCTTGGTGAGGTGCATTTCTTCCTTGGGATAGAAGTAAAAAAAATTAAAGGATGGTATTCTATTGACATAAGAGAAGTATGCTCGTGAGGTCTTGGAGCGTGTGGGAATGATGGACTGCAAACCTGTTAATACACCATTGTATGTGTCAGAAAAGCTCACTGTTCATGAAGGTTCACCATTAGGACCCAAAGATGCTACAAATTATAGAAGTGTTGTAGGAGGTCTACAATATTTAACTCTGACGCGTCCTGATATATCATTTGCAGTTAACAAGGTATTTCAGTTTTTGCATGCACCTACAAATACTTAGTGGCTTGCTGTTAAAAGAATTCTAAGGTACTTGAAGCATACTATGAAGATTAGACTAAAAATACATGTCATCATCCCTTCTTGTAAGGGCCTTCTTAGATGCAGATTGGGCTGGATGCTTAGATGATCGACAGTCTACTGGAGGGTTTGCTGTATTCTTAGGGCCAAATCTTATATCTTGGAAAGCAAGGAAGCAAGCCACAGTGTCCAGATCAAGTATTGAGGCAGAATACAAGGCTGTTGCAAATGCAATAGCTGAAATTATGTGGATACAAACTTTATTGTGTGAATTAGGGATTGCAGTGCCTACATCAGCTAAGCTGTGGTGCGATAATATTGGAGGTAAATATCTTTCAGCTAATCCTTTGTTTCATGCTAGAACTAAACACATTGAAGTTGCCTATCATTTTGTGAGAGAAAGAGTAGCTAGAAAGTTACTTGACATTGAGTATGTTTCTACCAAGGATCAAGTAGCTGATGGTTTTACGAAGCCCTTGACAGTGCGACAACTAGAAGAATTTAAGAGCAATCTTAACCTAGGAGGTTTAGATTGAGAGGGAGTGTTAAAGATAAGAATTCATGTAATCCTTTATCCTTGGTTTGTACGGTAGAAGAGATGAGATTAAATTAGCTAGATAAGATTAGTTGTAACAAACCTCATCTCAACAACCGGCTAACCAGGATATTGCGCAGGTTATGATGCATGTAAAGCCACCATCGCAGGCTGTTCTGTGACAAGCAATTAACACGTAAACGCTCGAGTTCCTAGATCGGAACCAGCGCTTCCCTCCACCTTCTTGTGCCTCTGGTTTTTCCACAGACAGGAGAGTTTATTCGTGTTTTGTGCGGTGTGACTAGGTGGGAGGGAGATCAATACATTAATATTCTCATATGAAGGATAAGATGGTAAATTAGCAATACATAACTTTTTTAATATATACAATGTAGGATACTCTCCTACAGTATTCTTTTAAAAAAATGAACTAAAAATTTTCGATGCTACAAAACTAAAAACGAAAACTTTCAATACTATAAATTAAATTTTGCTTTAAAATTGTCACATATATATTGTTATCGTCGTGTTGTTCTGACATACATCCTTCCAACTACTTTATTGATTTCCAATATCCTTATTAAGGAATAATATTTTTCATTCTACTTACTTGGAGATAACATGCTGAAAATATGAATTATTATGTTTCTATTTGGAAAGGAAAAAAGTCATGTTGATACCACAAAAGAAAATGTGAACATCGAAGAAACAACCATCCATCAGCCTTTATCTTGAGCAAACTGTTAATCATCTTGTCCTCCCAGCGCCTAGCGAAAGCTCCTGTGAAACCCACGCCATCCCAGTGCTAGGCGAGAAAGGAATGGCAGCCATACCGAAATTAGCGTAGTAGTGCAGCTTTATCTCGACGTAAGCCTTAGCCATGCCCTCTGGCAACTCTGAGACAAAACGTTTGTGTAGCTCCTCCGACAAGTGCACGTCCTTGCCCTAGGGCACCACCGTGAGCTTGGCCGTCGACTTCTTCTGTGCACAGAAGGCCGGGAAACAGAGATGGAAATGGATACATGTTCATCAGTTTCTTTACCCTATACCCACACCTCTTGAAATTAAATGCACCTGCTTCAATACCCATACCCATTCAAGGATGAAAATTTTTCCCGTAATACACTCGCATGGGTGATGGGTACCCGTACCCATTGGAGAAAAATCCCTAAGTCCTAACCCTAGCTAGCTACCTACCTTGGTGAGCAGCGCGGGGAGCACACACTAGCTTTCCCCAGTTGTGGGCCCACGATGCTCGGCCCCTACTGTGTGCGGCGACGCGGGTGGTGTGCGGCGATGCAGGTGGCACGACGGGGAAGGGGGGAGGCGTGTGGCGGCGAGCGCGATAGTGTAGGTGGCGGCCGACAGGCCATCCTCAACGGGAGAGGGAGGAAGTTAGGGAGATAAAATGGATGGGAGTGAGGGTTAGATTTGTTGTTGGATCTTGGGTAGTTGGGTTGTGTTGATGAGAAATCTTTCCCACGCGCTGGCCTGGAAGATCTGCTTAACTCCAGTGCAGGTCCATCCTTGACTACCTTTGATGGATTAGGCGTGCCAGCTGGTTTAATCTGTTAACCAACAAAAAATAATAAACAGATCCATGCATTAAGGTTAAGGTTAGATCCTACCGGATCGACTCAGGAAATCAATTTACATATATTTGCTATCCCAAAGCACATTTAAACTAAGTGATTGGGATAGATCGGCTATGCCGAGACAGTATAAATGTCTAAATATACATCAGGGAAACGAATATATGCATTTAAAACCTAGCCGATGCTGCATATGTAACGTGAATCGGCTATTACTCTGATACATCTTATGAAAAGATATTAACCTAACCTAAATGCGTTAAACCTAGATCAATCGGCTGTCGACTGATGCCAACGGATTGATACTGGCTTAAGGCATTTAACCAGGTTAAGATCTTAATATAAGAGGCAACTTTAATATATCTAATTGTAAATGATGCTAAAAGACAATTAAAACAGATAAGACCGGCTGAAACCCCGACATTGTCTCTAATAATAAACATCTAGTCGAATAGATCTTAATAATTCTAAGAGCGACTTAATAGGTCATAATGATGCATCATTAAGTACAAAAAGAAGTACTAGATCTATATAAACCGATGTAAATCCCTTGAGACGGTGGATACAACATATAAACTAATTTAACATCTAGATCTAGCTTCATCGGCTACTGTCTCCCGAGGGAAACGAGCCGATGGCAAGATAGATCTAGATATTAACCTAAATTATATGTCGTATATGATAAATTATGCAGTCTATGACATTAAATCTAGAGTATCATGACGATGTAAGCACTAGATTCGACGATACAAACTGCTAATGACAAGCATTTACCTTATTCGGGGATTGAGATTGATGCAGCCCGAAGCGGGATCAAGAACTCATCTAAAAGAAAAGGTTGGCGATGCGCCGAGTTTGTATTGATGTGTGTATTGTTTCACAATAGGTCTCGGGTCCTATTTATACCCAAGTACAACAAAGTCCACGTGGAACACAGTTTCTATTTATCTACTATACATGGTACGATAATATCCCGGGAAGTAATCCCATGCCGCGACACAAAAGGAAAAACTATACAAATCCCTGTTTTACAAATACAATTGCCGTTACAGGATTCTATCCATAGATGGCAATATCTTAACAAACATTTGGGAACCGAATCTTTCTTTCATCTTCAAGCTTCTTTATTGGAAATGGTTCCATCAGAATCGGAATCGACTATCGGCTATCGGTCGTCCCCATCCGATTCGGCTTCGGCCGACTAGATTCCCAACCGATTTGATCGTGGCCGATGCGGCCTCTGTTTCTCCATAGATCACTTTCCCGATCCGATTCCGCTTCAAATTCGACCTTTAACTTAGGGATTTGGTTACCAAATTTGGTTGTTAACACATGCCCCCCAAGTCCGTGGTAAGATAATATCGCGGATTTGCCGTTTTTCTGAATTCCCGCGCGACTTCCGTCCTATTCCGTTTTGGCTGTTAAGAAAAACTATTTAAATACCGCTTGCCCGGCACCGAAACAAGCCACGCCATCACTTTTATTCCTCAAGACCTAGCCAGAAAAACTCACTTTCCTCCGTTGGCGATTCCGGCGAACCGAAGCAGAACCTCTTCAGCGATCTCCCTGCAGCAGCAATCCTCTTCGCCAATGGCGTCCTCAAGCACCCACGCCGACGCACCTCAACAGGTGTACCCCGAGGTAAGTTTCATCGGCCATAGCTCTTTTCCTTCCGCGATTTAATCTTTTTGCCTTTTGTAATTCCTTCGTTCTTTCCTGCAACCTTGTTGACACCTTTCGCATCAAATCGCCATTCCAGATCTTGCTCATCCCGACCAATACCTATTAGGGCCGATCGACAACCAGACCCAAGTGAATTTATCAACGCCGAAACCGATCGGATCCCCTATATGTTCTCAACCCCAGATCTGGCATATTGGACTAGTGCCTTTAAATCATGGCCTTCAACGGATAAATCTTGGCCAGCATGGTACCTTAGGATGTCGGCTAGGATGCAAACCCATTGGATTTAGCTTGGCATAAGCCAATTCCTAGAACTGACAATAACCGACATGCCTAAGGATGAACCCCTTCTATCGGCTGCAAGTTACTTCTGGTCCGACACTCTCAACGCCTTCCTGTTTAGGCAAGGACCAATGACCCCAATGCTCCTAGATGTAGCAATGATCACCGGACTAGATATAACATCCACAGTAGACCCAGCCGGCCTCAACATCAAATGCTCCCACAGTTTTAAGACCAAAAGCATAGGGGGTTGGAGCGGCTTTATAGCAATGAACATGAAGGATGGGCTGATCTCAGAAAAGGAACACACAAGCTGCGGGCCAACTAGCAATTGGCAACATGTAGCCGCAGCCCTAGTGAGCAAGAAAAAGATCCCTCTGGGAAAATATCTGCTCGGCTATGTGTATCAAATGTTGAGCAACATGTTGGCCAGGCTGACTTCGAAACAATCCATCAGCACAGGAGGGCCGTGGTGGCTACTATAGCTTTGGCTCAACCTTCACCTCTACCAAGTTGCCAAAAGACCACCCCCAGTTGAAGCCGATTTCCCTTTGCCCGAGCCACGAGTTGAAGATCATGAATAGAAAACGACTCGGCGATGCATGTCTTATGGGGAGGCAGCTGCCACTTATCCTGGGTCCAAGTTAACAGCCGAACCGTTCAAGAAGTGGTTTGACCACCTATACAGTGGTTTTCCAAACACTTTGAAGATCTGGTTTGCCTACGAAAACTTTGATAGATTTGAGCAACCAGATGATCTTCGGCTAGACGAGCTTAATTCTGAAAAGTATTTAAAGCCGAGGGAAATCTACATAACAACCATCACTCCCTGCATCCTCCCTGTCAGCATCCATCAAGGGTGCAATGTCACCAAGACTTATGAATTTTATCACCCAATGGTAGCTGCAAGGCAATTCGGACTGGGTCAACTGCCAATTGGTCTTTACTATGCCGACAAGATCCAGACCAGAGGAAAAATTGAAGGCGATATGATGATGCATCGGCTGTTATGCATCCCTGGTCCCCCCTAGGGCAGCATCAGCAATATTGACTTGGCAGTGACCAGGACAGCTATCTTCAGCTGATGGTGGAATGAATGGAAACAACATCTGTTCCATCAATCGGCTTCGATGTACTTGACGATCGTCGACCCTGACTTAGTCCCTTCGGTGAGTACTTTGTCTTTTAGTCCTTTTCTTTATCGGATACCATTTGCGTTCTCGACTGACCGCATCTCATTCCTTTGCAGACAATCGACGACTCCCCTCCACATACTAGCAACACGGGAGTGGCCATCCTTTATGCTTGCGGCGTCCTTCCCAACGGCTGCGGGCTGGCGTCGTCCATCATCGGCCCTAACGCATCGAAGGTGAGCACGCTCCTTCACGGCCAGACTCGTGAACCGCTCCAGCGGCCGAAGAGGACAAAACCATCAGTTGTTGCCACCCCTGCTGCCGAACGAAAGAAAAGAGCTTCGAAGAAGCTAAAACGAGCCCCAGCCGATGACCTCTCCCCAATCGATCCAGATGTGGATGCCTTCCTGGAGGATGAGGTCAGAGCCAAAGAAATGGAGAGAGTCGTTCACGAAGCCGTAGCCGACACCAGCTCTTCGGAAAAGTATGCTGAGACACCGTCGGCCGGCGAACAATTGGCTCAGAAAACCCCAAGTCCTCCACGACGGGCTGCTCGTCTGACGCCAGTAAGCCACTCTCCTTGCTCAATCTTTTAATAACTTCGTTCGCATTTTTCTCATTGTCCTTGTTGCATCGGCAGAGGAAGAAAGTGGTCACTAGGCCGAGAAAAGCCCCTTCTCTAGTAAGCCTTAGCCATTGTATTTCCCTTGTTTAATCAGCCGATCCTTGAACTAACTCTTTTTCAGCCTCCACAAGTTCCAACACCTGCTCCCCAACTCTCAAGCGAGCACACTCCAACGGCTGCAGGTGATGATGACGCCGAAGACGTGGCTACCTCAGTCCCAGCGATCTGAGTAAGTTTTGTTCAGCCTTATGAATCGGCTCATCAGCTTTGTCGGCTCTCCTAACCGTCTCCTATCTTGCAGACTGTGTCCGATCTCTTGGACTTTGACCTCTCCAAGTTTCTTGATCCTGATGAGGACGCTGACAAGGCCATGGTGGTGTCGGATGAGGAGCTACGAAATACCTTGTCAGACATAGCCAAACGGTTAGAGTGCTCCCTCGACTTCCTGGTCACCGATTGCGGCTCGATCCGTAGTTGGTTGGAAGACATCCAGGATCGGCTACGGGATCAGCTGGCTGACATCATTGCACCAGCCACCTTTATGGAAGCACATTGGCACAAGTTTGAACGGGCTAAACAAAGAATAGCCGATCATCGAGAAAACCAAGCGCTGGAAGCTACCATCAAAGCTAGCCAACAAGAAATCACCACTGAGAAGGCCAAACTTGATGCTTTGAAGACCAAGCCGATTGCCGAACTTGATCGTCTTCGCAAGCATCGGGAAGAACTGATGGCTGAACTCGCCAGCGTCGAAGCCGATATCGTGGCCAAAGAACAACGCGTGGCCGACTTGTTGAAGGAGATCGAGGACCAACGAGCGAAGATCAAGGCAGCCGTATCACATTTGTCCGATATGGCTAGGGCAATGAAGCCGATCCCAGGGAACGATGCGGCCGATGCCAAGGCCATTGAAGAGATAGACGGGATCCGTCGTAAGGCGATATCGGCCATCACCAATTTCCTCTCGCGCTGAGTTACTTGTAATAGTTGGCTAGGCATCCTTGTACTTGAACTCTCTATGCACTTTGTAATCGGCTTAAACTTCCTCTGTAATTGATTCGAACGATCTTTTCTAATCGACTGGTTGCAACTTAACCCTTGTTTTTAATGTTGTTCATACGTATGCTCGCCGATTACTTCAAGCTCACTTAAAATTTTCAAAAATTCGCTTTGCCTTCTTGATGCTATATTATATTGTAGATGCCCCCTAATTTTGTTGATGATGTTTCCAGCACTAACATAATTATTAAATCACATATCTTGTCGCTGTCGGCTAAGCTGAGCCGATGTAGAGCGATTAGGGAAAACTTGGCGTAAAAATGTCCTAAAGGCGATGCGTGCATCATAACACATCGGCTAACACGAATCGGCATAATCACAGCCGAGTCATGAGTTGATCCATACACTTGGGTAATATTACTTTAAATATTTGTCGTTCGGAGCCCTTCCAAACACTTCTCCATCCAAACCTTCTAGCATATAAGCTCCTTTAGAGACGCATTTGTGGATCTTGAACGGCCCCTCCCAATTTGGTGACCACTTGCCGAATTTACTATCCCTTGCTCCAATCGGCAATATCAACTTCCAAACGAGTTCGCCCTCTTCAAAAGACTTAGGCACAACCTTTTTGTTATAATGGCGGGCTACTCGTTCCTTATATCTTATTACCTTTTCCAAGGCCTTCATCCGTGACAACATCAGGTCTTCTGATTCATCTACCATCAGGTTGTAGTAATCATCGGCTGTAAGTTGATCTTGTAACTGAATTCTTCTAGAGCTGATAATGTTTTCCTATGGCAGGACGGCCTCATGTCCATAGACCAGTTTATATGGAGGGACTTGGATTGATCCGTGGCAAGCCATCCGATAAGCCCAAAGTGATTCGGTTAATCGGTTATGCCATTGCTTAGGATAGTCAGCGATCTTCCTCTTTATCAGCTTAATTAGACTCTTGTTTGAGGCCTCTGCCTGTCCGTTAGCTTGAGCATTATACGGTGAAGAATTTAGCAACTTGATGCCCATGCCGTCGGCAAACTGAACAAATTCATCCGATATGAATATAGACCCCTGATCTGTTGTTATTGTCTGAGGGACGCCAAATCGGTATATAATGTGTTTTTTACCAAACTCGATTGCGTCCATTGAATCAACCTTCTTTAAAGGAATTGCTTCCACCCACTTTGTGAAATAGTCTGTTGCCACCAATATGAATTTATGTCCCTTGCTCGAGGGTGGATTGATCTGTCCGATCATGTCGATTCCCCAACCTCTGAACGGCCAAGGCTTGATAATTGGGTTCATAGCCGACGCTGGTGCCCTTTGTATAGCTCCAAACTTCTGGCAATCCTGGCAGCCCTTATAGTACTTGAAACAATCCTCCAGCATCGTCGGCCAAAAATACCCTACTCTTCGAAGTAGCCATTTCATCTTGTGAGCCGATTGATGTGTGCCGCAGATCCCTTCATGAACCTCTCCGGTAGCTACCTTGGCTGTATCGGCACTGAGGCACTTGAGCAACACTCCATCAATCGTCCGATAGTATAAATATTCATCAAGCAAGACATATCTCAAAGCCTTGTAGCGCAACCTCCTTGAAGCCGAGTAGGAGGGGTTTTGCAGATAGTTGTAAACTTCAAACCTTCATTTGTCGGCTGTCATGGTGGCAATCTCTATCTCAATATTTTTTGTCATCGGCCTATAGCCCGATGCCCCTTGAGCTAAATCATTGGCTTCTGCATTCTGCTCTCTGGGGATGTGTTTTAATGTTACTAGCCGAAAGTTGTCCATCAATTCTCGGCATTGTTGATAGTAGACCATCAACGCACCATTTTTGCGCTCGTATTCCCCCGACAACTAGCTGATGACCAATAGTGAATCTCCCATTATTTCAATGGCATCGGCCTTAACTTCCTTGAGAAGATGTAATCTTTTAAGCACCGCCTCATATTCGGCTTGATTGTTTGTGGCATGGGGGTTGATTGAGAAGGCAAATTTGAAGCTTAACCCCCTTGGTGATATGATGACCAAGCCGATACCGCATCCCTTAGTGCAAACCGAGCCATCGAACATCAAAGCCCAAGGCATGATCTCCACCAAGCCGATTGAACCATCTTTGTGTACTATGATGAAATTGGCTATGGCTTGTCATTTAACTGCCCTAGGTGCCTGATATCTTAACTCGAATTCCGTTAAAGCAAAAATCAACTTCCCAACTCGTCCTTTGAGTACTGGAGCCGATAGCATGTACTTGACTACATCGGCTTTGCATACCACTATGCACTCGTTGGACAATAAATAATGCCTCAACTTTGTACATGAAAAATACAGGCAAAGACATAATTTCTCCACTGGTGAATACCTTGTCTCTGCGTCCAGCAGCCGTCGGTTGAGATAAAAGATGGTTTTTTCTTTTGTTTCGATCTCTTGAATCAGGACTGAGCCGATGGACTTGTCGTCGGATGATAGGTACAGTTTGAATGGTACCCCTTTTTTGTGGAGAAATTAAGACTGGGGGTGAGCTCAAGTAATCCTTGATACTGTCCAATGCTTTCTGCTGCTCTGCCCCCCCAAAGTGAAAGCTTGATCGGCCTTTAGCCGAAGCAATGGTGTGAACGACTCTATCTTTTCTGAAAGATTGGCTATGAATCACCTTATGAAATTGATTTTGCCGATCAAAGATTGTAGTTGCTTCTTGTCCTTTGAAGGCTGAATCGTTTTGATGGTATTAATACTCCTTGGCGTAACTTCGATCCCTCTCTCATGAACAAGAAACCCTAAAAATTGCCCGGCCGACACACCGAGGCGTATTTCAGTGGATTCATCTTCAGGCCATATTTCCTTATCCGCTCTAGAACCTGTCTAAGATCGGCTATATGGCTTTCCATTTCTCTGGATTTGACAATAATATCATCAATGTAAATCTCGACCAGGGAGCCGATCATATCATGGAAAATGTAATTCATGGCCCTTTGATAAGTTGCTCCAGCATTCTTCAAGCCAAACGTCATGACGGCCCATCTGAAAGCAGTCTTGTGGGTGTCTTCTTTGGCCATAAAAATTTGATTATAACCTGCATTACCATTCATAAAACTGATGATATTTTGACCAAAAGCAGCATCTACGAGCAAATCAGCTATTTGCATTGGGTATTCGTCCTTAGGGGTAGCTTTGTTGAGGTCTCTGAAATCAATACACACCCTAAGTTTACCGTTCTTCTTCATTACTGAAACAATATTCGAGACCCACTCTGCATATCGGCAAGGCCGAATGAATCCAGCATCGTATAGCCGAGTGATTTCGGTTTTGATCGCATCATACATATCGGCTTTAAACCTCCTAGGAGGCTGTTTGTATGGCCGATACCCCGGCTTGATAGGCAGCCGATGCACAACAATAGAAGGGCTAAGACCAGGCATCTCGAAATACACCCAAGCAAAACAATCTTTATATTCCTTTAATAATTCAATAAGCTAGGATCTACAACGAGAGGACAAATGTTTACTAATGTATGTCGGCCTAGGCCTATCTCCAGGACTTATATCGATTTCTTCTAGCTCGTCGGCCGACATAAAACCTTGCCCAAGCTTGCCATCATCGTCGTCCGCGGTGTCCTTGCCGTAGACGTTCGAGCCCTCCACGACGCCCTCAAAGTAATAATTGAGGGTCTTCATCTCCAATAGGCTGTATGGCAGAATCGGACACCTTTAGAAAATTGGCTTGCCAGATTTCGTCGGACAGACAATCAATACCATCGATTTCCCAAAGTGGCAAATCGGCGTTAGCAATGCTCACTGACCTGTTGGCTGGCACGATTTCAATCTTGTCGCCTTGCCATTGGATCAGACTTTGATGCATTGTGGAAGGGACGCAGCAGTTTGCATCGATCGAGTCCCTCCCAAGTAGCAGGCTATAAGATCCCTTCCCATCGATGACAAAGAAAGTTGTGGGCACGGTTTTGCTGCCGACAGTGAGCTCGACGTTCAACACGCCCTTGGCCTCCGATTGATTGCCGCCGAAGTCTTTGAGCACCATGTTCATCTTGATTAGATCTTCGGCTTCGTTGCCCAGCTTTCGAAAAGTGGCATAGGGCATGAGATTGACTGCTGCCCCTCCATCGACTAGCATCTTTGACATCGGCTTCCCGTTGACAAATCCTTTCATGTACAGTGGCTTGAGGTGCCGATTGTCATTTCCCTCTGGTTTTTCAAAAACGGCTTGTACTGGAGAAAGTGCTAGTTTTGCCAAGGCGTCTTCCACGCTATCTGCATCGGCCGCTGTGGCACTAAATTCGGCTGGTAGTATAAAGACCATGTTAACTGATGCAGTAGCTTTTCCTTTTCCTTTTGCCGCCCTTCTAGCTTGGTCGGTTGGGCTCTCATCGGATGGGTTCTCGTCGGCAGTCGGCACTTGTCTCTTGATGCGCCATTGTTTTGCGCCTTGTCGATGTTGTTGCTGTCAGATCATCCGTCATACTTCTTCCTCTCACCCTTCGCTCTTGAGCCACTGGATGCTCCTCTTTTTTGTTTTAGTGAAGAGGTTCGAAGGGCACCATTGGGGGTTAGTTGATTGCTCATCTTTGGCTTCTTCTTCGTAGTATTCGTCTTGTCTTCATCTTCGAAGAAGTCTTGGGGGATCGACCCAAGCCGATCATGTACTGATTGTCGCCTCTGGTTAAACTGCATGGCCCTGGGGACGAATTGGGTAGGGTTTTGTATCGACGGATCCCTATATTCGTCTTCCCGATATTCACTGCAGGCCGGGCAGTTGTCTATCGTCAGCAGCTTCATCCCTGATTCCCAGCAAAATTAGAAAAATTCACAGTGCTAGTGCGGGTCGTAACCACTGTGGTTTCTGACGGATTGGAGTCCCCTGACCTCAGGCTCCCTGACGTAAGGCTTGCCGCGCCGGGCCTCCTCTTCCTTACAAAAGCGTTGTTGAAAATGGGGCATGGGGTCCATGCGCATGGGTCGCTGATCGGCCGATCGGCCGGTGGAATGCACCATATTGACTAGTGTAGCTTGATCTCCAGCAGGTTTCTTTTCGGCCTTAACCCCTTTGAGAGTTTCGGCTAAGCCATACGTCACTCGTTCGCCGATCGCCTTGCACGGGGCCGGCCTGAACGTTAGTGATATGCCCTAGAGGCAACATGGAGATGTTGGATATCACGTCAATGTTTATGAATAAATGAATAAAGTGTTATTCAGTTCCCATGAAATAGACATCTTGTATTGATCAATAAGTACGTGACTTATTTATGAGACTCTTTATGTATGAATCTATTTCTAAACGATCCTCGATCATATGTCATATTGTTGGAACAAATATGATTCTAAGATCGGCATGTTTATTGATTGGTGATCATGTCTCATAGATCATGGGTATGGAGATACCAAATCAATAAACATGGACATATGTGTTGGAGAACACATTGTTGGATAGACCCACCATGAGACACTATAAGAATTAATGTGCCATTAGTTGGTCTCGGTAGTGTTGGTACAAAGTCCTTAGACCCGAGATCACCATGGATTCCAACATGTGTAGTAGCCTACTTTGGGACTACCAAACGCTATTCCGTAATCGGGTAGTTATAAAGGTAGTTTTCGGGTTTGCTATGAAACATGGAGTGGGATGTGAGTGATCAAGATGGAATTTGCCCCTCCTTTGGAGAGATATCTCTGGGCCCCTCGAGGTAATGGATTATGGAAATGCATGGCCATGCTAAGTTGATTGAGGAGTCAATCAACGGACGGATAATCCAATACGGTTCGAGTGAAAGGTTAAGCTATTGAAGGGATGGCACACATCTTGCCTATAGCTTAACCGGTATCGTGAGGCAAAGGGATTTGTGTACACATTACAGGTTCGAGCCGATATTATTCTTGTATACTATGGTGTCAATATGTGCTGCTAGGCGCCGCGTGATGTGTCGGCGAGTTGGACTCGAGCCGACGATCGGCCAAGTTAGACTATAGCCGAAACCGAGTATACCTGAACCTACGGGTCGCACGCTTAAGGGGATAAGAACAGGCATTCGAGTTGGACTCGAATACGGCTCGATCGAATAGGGATCCGATCGGATAGAGTCCTATGGGCTTACGGCGTATGAGCGGTCAACTCTATGAGATACGGATGAGATCCGATTCAAAATAGAGTCCTAATCGGCCACTAGTCCCGTCGGCCGCTCTATATAAAGGAGGGAGGGGTGGAGAGCTGCCACATGTCAATTGCATCGCATGCAACGAAGTCGCCGAGGTCAATCTCCACGGAAAACCCTCCCCACTTTCGAGCCAAACCCTAGCCTTGCATCGTGTGCTAGCACATGGGTGTACGGCGTTTTGTCCCCGGACGTGTGGATACTGGTAGAGGCGCTACGTTGCACGCCGTTGATCGGCTTCGGATCGGCTGCGGTCGGGCGCATCGGAGCAAGGCGCAAGAACGTGATCGGACAACTCCGCGAATCAGCCGATTGGCGAATCGGCTGTCCCGGGGAATCGGGTCGGCTTGCGGGAATCGGCTACACTTCCGATAGCCCCGATTGGCTATTTCCGCGCACACTCCAATCGGTAACGATCTATCGGCCCTTACTTGCAAGTGTTCCTGGTTTGCGCGGTTAAAATTTTTGTTTTCGGCTAGCGTAGCCTCCGCGCAACCCTTCAAGTGGTATCGAGCTAATCTTACTTAGTTCGGGTTTTAGATTGGATCCGGAACAAGTTTTGCGCACGGGTTGATTAGATCAATCGGTTTTATGGGATTCGTTGAGGAGAGTTAATGGTAATTGCGTTCCTTGATAGTGTATCGGAACGGCGTAATGTGATTACGTCGAAGCAATTTCCATATAACTCGGTTTGAGTTGGGTTCGAGATAGCGTTCCTTGATAGTGTATCGGAACGGTATAATGTGATTATGCCGAAGCTATCTCGTAGTCCGATCTTGTTAGCTGCCTCGCGCCTACGCAAACCATCTCCCTTGATAGTGTATCGGGACGGCATAATATGATTATGCCGACATGGTTTCTTAAGCGAATTCATAGATTGGATCTATGAATTTCGTGTGGTGTTCGGCGCTGCCCGAAAGCCCGCGAGGGCGGCTTCCCCTCGACCCCCGCCCGCGAGGGGCGGCACCGCCGTGTGCACCCTCCCCATATAGTCGTCTCGATGCCGTAGCTCGCGATAAGTAGAAAACGTTTCTACGCCTAACTTGTTTTTGCAGAGAATGCTTTGAGATGGTATGGCCCTATTGTATGTATGAGATGTATGAGATGCATGTGATGCATGTAATATTCTTTCATATGTGCAATCCCGTAATATTCTTTCATACGTGCAATGCTTGTAATATTCTTTCACGACTGCGAGTCGATGTAATCTTCAATTAGAGCTTCTATAGTAGTAGCTTAGTTTGAAGAAATCAAGCATTCGGCACTCAAAAGAACGGTGATGAAGATGGAGATCCTCAGTACACCGGCATGGAGATGGAGATCACCATGTGAAGGGGGCCATACTATTTCACTATATGCTATTCTTCTTGCTTTCATATGTGATATGTTTGTTTGATAGGATAGCATCCCTCGCAAAATTAAGTAGTAATGATGCCCTTTCAAATGTTGCACTGGTCACCGTTATGCTCGTCAATGGTGGGTCACGCAAAGCGAGTGCCATTCTCTATCATAACACGAGGGGTATATGTCGACATATACATGCAGGAGCATTTGGTTTACTTAACAAGGCTATCAAAACAGCTTTGGGCCTTGGGGCATAGGTTGGCGCCGGGCATGGAGATGCCACACCAACAACAAGAGTCACATAGAGATGTGATTAGCAAGGTGTATCTTACCGATGTTACTAATTTTCTAGCGTGATGCCACACTCACTAGAAAATTAATTAACATGTGGATCTTGACCCAATACGTAACCTAGAGGGAAGGTGGAAAATACGTAATGGGAGTCTAATGTTAAATTGTTTAACAATAGAAATAGCATAAACATTGTGCTAAACTTTGCTTTTTCTTTGTAGAATAAATGGCGGCTAATACTACACCCAGTACCTTTAATTTGCGATCTATTCTCGAAAAGAAAAAATTAAATGGAACAAACTTTATGGATTGGTATCGCAACTTGAGAATTGTTCTCAAGCAAGAGCGTAAGGAGTACGTTCTTGAAGTACCCTATCCCGAGGATTTGCCAAATAATGCCACCGCAACCGCACGGAGGGCTTATGAGAAGCACACTAATGATGCCATAGATATAAGTGTCTCATGCTTGCTACAATGTCCCCGAGCTTCGAAGCAATATGAGAGCAGCGATGCTCACACTATTATTTAGGGGCTGCGTGGCATGTTTGAGAACCAAGCTCGGGCCGAGAGGTTCAACACCTCAAAGTCCTTGTTTGCGTGCGAGCTTGTTGAGGGAATCCCGTCATCCGCATGTGATAAAGATGATTGGCTATATTGAGAGTCCGGAAAACTAGGTTTTCCCCTTAGCCAAGAGTTGGCTACGATGTGATTCTCCGCCGCTCCCTCCGAGCTTCGAGCCATTCATATTAAACTATCACATGAACAATATGGATAGAACCTTGGCTGAATTGCATGGGATGCTAAAGACAATGAGGAGAGTATCCGAAAAACGGTCATCATGTGATGATGATGCAGAAGGCAAAGCGCAAACCACTGTCAAGAAACTTTGCACCAAGAGGAAGTTAACTCCCGATGAGATCGCGAGTGCCTTCAATGCAAAGAAGGGCAAGAAGGGTCGGTGGCATCGATGCTATTTGCTTCTATTGCAAGGAGACAGCCACTGGAAGAGGAACTGCAAGAAGTACATGGAGGATCTCAAAAAGAAGCAAAGTACGACTTCTACTTCGGTATTAATGTTATAGACATTAATCTTGCTACTTCACCTACGACTCTTGGGTATTTGATACCGGATCGTAGCTCATATTTGCAAGTCATTGCGGGAATGAGAAGAAGTAGAGGATTGAGAAGGGGCGAGGTGAACTCGCGCGTCGGCAATGGAGCAAGCGTTGCTACGGTTGCGTCGGCACAGACCACTTCATCTACCTTCGGATTAGTTTTGGAATTGAATAATTGTTATTGTGTTCCAACACTATGTCAAACGTTATTTCCGCTTCGTGTTTGCAAGCGGAAGGATATGATTTTAGATCAATGAACAATGGTTGTTCAATATATCTCGAGATATGTTCTATTTTCATGCTCCATTGGTGAATGGATTATATGTTTTGAATCTTGAAGCGTCTCCCATCTATAACATTAATACGAAAGGCAACTCTCTAATGATATAAACCCCACGTTTATCCGGTATTGTCGCTTAGGCCATATAAATAAGAAACGCATGGAGAAGCTCCATAAGGATGGATTGCTTCACTCTTTTGATTTTGAATCATTTGAGACATGTGAGCCTTGTTTACTTGGTAAGATGACAAAGGCACCTTTCACGGGGCATAGTGAGAGAGCAAGTGACTTATTGGCACTCGTACATACTATGTATGTGGACCAATGAGCTCAACGGCCGAGGTGGTTATCGTACTTCATTACCTTTACCGATGACTTTAGTAGATATGGTTATATCTACTTAATGAGGCATAAGTCCGAATCCTTTGAAAAGTTCAAAGAATTCCAGAATGAAGTACAGAATCATTTAGGGAAAACAATCAAGTTTCTACGATCGATCGTGGAGGGGAATACTTGAGCCAAGAGTTTGGTAATCATCGAAAGATTGTGGAATTGTTCCACGCTTGACTCCGCCAGAACTCCACAATGGAACGGAGTGTCCGAACGGAGAAATCGCACCTTGTTGGACATGGTGCGGTCGATGATGAGCCAAAGTGATCTTCCGTTATCCTTCGGGGATATGCTCTTGAAACAATGCGCTCACACTAAATAGAGTTCCATCTAAGTCGGTTGAAAAGACACCATATGAGATATGGACAGGGCAACCCCTAGTTTGTCTTTTCTCAAAATTTGGGGATGTGAGGCTTATGTAAAACGTTTACAATCGACAAGCTCACACCCAAATCGACAAGTGCTTCTTTGTGGGATATCCTAAGGAAACTAAGGGATATTACTTTTATAATCGGGAACAAGGCAAAGTGTTTGTCGCCCGACACGGTGTCTTCTTGGAGAAAGAGTTTCTTTTAAGAAGGGTTAGTGGGAGCAGGGGTGCATCTTGAAGAAGTTCAAGAAACACCGAAAATGTTTCGCGACCACGGAACCACAACAGGAGGAGCAAAGAGTTGCGCCACCGGTTGTAGATACACCAGCCCACGGAGGTCGAAAGATCACGTCGTGCGCCCGACAGTACACAAAGTGCGGAACAACGTGATATATTGTTGTTGGACAACGATGAACCTAAGACCTATGAGGAAGCGATGGTGGGACCCGATTCCAACAAGTGGCTTGGAGCCATGAAATCCGAAATAGAATCCATGTACGACAATCAAGTTTGGAACTTGGTTGATCCACTGATGGTGTCAAAACCATTGAGTGCAAATGGGTTTTTAAGAAAAGGCCGATATGGATGGAAATGTTCACATCTATAAGGCGCGATTGGTGGCGAAAGGTTTTAAACAGATTCAAGGAGTTGATTATGATGAAACCTTCTCGTCCGTCGTAATGCTTAAATCTATTCGGATTATCCTAGCGATTGCTGCATATTTTGACTTTGAGATATGGCGATGGATGTCAAAACGGATTTCCTAAATGGAAACCTAAGCGAGGATGTATACATGATACAACCTCGGGGTTTTGTCGATCCAGAATCGCTGGAAAGATATGCAAGCTACGAAATCTATTTATGGATTGAAGCAAGCATCTCGGAGTTGGAATATTTGTTTTGATGAAGTAATCAAAGGGTTTGGTTTCATCAAAAACGAAGAAGAGGCCTGTGTTTACAAAAAGGTCAGTGGGAGTGCAATTGTATTTCTAATCTTATATGTGGATGACATATTATTGATTGGAAATGATATCCCTATGCTAGAATCCGTCAAGTCTTCATTGAAAAATAGTTTTTCCATGAAAGACTTAGGGGAGGCAGCATATATATTAGATTCGGATCTATAGAGATAGATCCAAGAGGCTAATTGGATTAAGCCAAAGTACATACATTGACAAGGTGTTGAAAAGGTTCAACATGCATGATTCCAAGAAAGCTTTCTTGCCCATGTCACATGGCATTAATCTTAGCAAGAATCGGTGTCCTCGGACACATGATGAGCGGAATAAGATGGGTATGGTTCCATATGCTTCGGCAATTGGATCCATCATGTATGCCATGCTTTGTACACGCCCGCATGTCTCGTACGCTTTGAGTGCTACGAGCAGATACCGATCGAGATCAGGTGAAGGTCACTGGATCGCGTAAATAATATCCTTAAGTACTTGAGAAGAACTAAGGATATGTTCCTAGTCTATGGAGGTGAAGAAGAGCTCGTTGTAAGTGGTTACACCGATGCTAGCTTCCAAACAGACAAGGATGATTATAGATCGCAACTGGGTTCGTGTTCGCCTAAACGGAGGCGCGTCTGGAAGAGTTCCAAGCGGGATACCGTTGCCGATTCTACAACGGAGACCGAGTACATTGCTGCTTCGGAAGCCGCAAAGGAGGCTGTTTGGATCAAGAAATTCGTTTCGAGCTTGGTGTGATGACTAGTATGACTAGTCCAATGTCTCTCTATTGTGACAATAGTGGAGCCATTGCGCAAGCCAAGGAGCCGAGGTCACATCGAAGTCCAAACACATACTTTGGTGATATCATCTCATCCGCGAGATAGTGGACAGAGGTGATGTCAAGATATGCAAAGTGCACACGGATCTCAACATAGCCGATCCGCCGACAAAACCTCTCCTCGCCGAAGCATGAGGCGCACACAAGAGCAATGGGTATTAGATACTTACATGATTGACTCTAGTGCAAGTGGGAGATTGTTAGTGATATGCCCTAGAGGCAACATGGAGATGTTGGATATCACGTCAATGTTTATGAATAAATGAATAAAGTGTTATTCAGTTCCATGAAATAGACATCTTGTATTGATCAATAAGTACGTGACTTATTTATGAGACTCTTTATGTATGAATCTATTTCTAAACGATCCTCGATCATATGTCATATTGTTGGAACAAATATGATTCTAAGATCGGCATGTTTATTGATTGATGATCATGTCTCATAGATCATGGGTATGGAGATACCAAATCAATAAACATGGACATATGTGTTGGAGAACACATTGTTGGATAGACCTACCATGAGACACTACAAGAATTAATGTGCCATTAGTTGGTCTCGGGTAGTGTTGGTACAAAGTCCTTAGACTGAGATCACCATGGATTCCAACATGTGTAGTAGCCTACTTTGAGACTACCAAACGCTATTCCGTAACTGGTAGTTATAAAGGTAGTTTTCGGGTTTGCTATGAAACATGGAGTGGGATGTGAGTGATCAAGATGGAATTTGCCCCTCCTTTGGAGAGATATCTCCGGCCCCTCGAGGTAATGGATTATGGAAATGCATGGCCATGCTAAGTTGATTGAGGAGTCAATCAACGGACGGATAATCCAATACGGTTCGAGTGAAAGGTTAAGCTATTGAAGGGATGGCACACATCTTGCCTATAGCTTAACCGGTATCGTGAGGCAAAGGGATTTGTGTACACATTACGAGTTCGAGCCGATATTATTCTTGTATACTATGGTGTCAATATGTGCTGCTAGGCGCCGCATGGATGTGCTCGGCGAGTTGGACTCGAGCCGACGATCGGCCAAGTTAGACTATAGCCGAAACCGAGTATACCCGAACCTACGGGTCGCACGCTTAAGGGGATAAGAACAGGCATTCGAGTTGGACTCGAAACGGCTCGATCGGATAGGGATCCGATCGGATAGAGTCCTATGGGCTTACGACGTATGAGCGGTCAACTCTATGAGATACGGATGAGATCTCGATTCAAAATAGAGTCCTAATCGACCACTAGTCCCGGTCGGCAGCTCTATATAAAGGAGGGAGGGGTGGAGAGCGCCACATGTCAATTGCATCGCATGCAACAGAAGTCACCGAGATCAATCTCCATAGAAACCCTCCCCACTTTCGAGCCAAACCCTAGCCTTGCATCGCGTGCTAGCACACGGGTGTACGGCGTTCGTCCCCGGACGTGTGGATACCGGTAGAGCGCCGCTACGTTGCGCGCCGTTGATCGGCTTCGGATCGGCCGCAATCGGAGCGATCGGGTGGTGGAATCGCCGCGGCCGGGCGCATCGGAGCGAGGCGTGAGAACGCGGCCGGACGACTCGAATCGGCTGATTGGCGAATCGGCGTCTCCGGGAATCGGCTACACGTTCCGGATCGGATTGCCCTGATTGGCTATTCCGCTGCACTCTACTCCAATCGGTAACGATCTATCGGCCCTTACTTGCAAGTGTTCCTAGTTTGCGCGGTTAAAATTTTTGTTTTCGGCTAGCGTAGCCTCCGCGCAACCCTTCATGAACCGTGTTGACCAGGAAGGGATTGCCATCGACTTTCATTGGCCGAGGTGATTCGGCGAACCTCAACTTCCCAGCCTCAATGGCCGACTGGATTTGCTGTCTAAAAACTTTACAGTCATTGGTGCTATGGGAGGTGGAGTTGTGCCACTTGAGTACTTCTTTTTGAGTTCTTCAGCCGATGGGATCGTATGGTTGGGGGGAAGCTGAATTTGCTTCTCCTTAAGCAATAAATCGAAGATCCTATCGGCTTTTGTAATGTCGAAGTCATACTTTTCTTCCTTAGCCGTTTCAGCGCCATGGCGAGACGATGGCATTTTTATTTTTGGTCCATTCTCGTCGCAAGAACTTCCGCGTCATCGTCACTTGTTTCTGAATCGTACTCGACGATGACGTGGGCAACCTTCTTGATGGCCTTCCTTGATTCCTAAAATTTTTGCTCGTTGGCCATCACCCTCTGTACCAGATGGGCTAAGCTATCAAAGTCTTGAGCCGAAAACCTTTCTCGGATTGATGGCAGCAGCCCATGAAAAGCCAAATCGGCTAACTGGGAATCAGACAGCACCAGGCTGTAACAACGGTTCCTCATCTCCCTGAATCTTTGAATGTAATCCTGAACCGATTCCTCATGTTTCGCCAAATGCTTGTCGTCCGATGCTTCATCTCATGGTTGCTTGTAGAAGTAGCGTGGAATTGTTTCTCGAGATTGGCCCACTCGGATGGAATTGTAAGGTAGTGAAGAAAACCAGTAAAGGCTGATCCCGACAACGAGAGCGGGAATAAGCGAACCCTCAGGGCGTCTGTAGCCGATGCCTTCCCGCATTGCGCCAGGAATCGGCTGACGTGTTCGTATGTGGAAGTATTATCTTGCCCTGAGAACTTGGAGAAATCTGGGACTTTGTATCGGTTGGGCAGTGGCACCCTCTCAAAATGTTCTGGGTATAGATACTGATACATATTGCCAGAATCTTTCGGTTTGAGGCCGAATTGATCGCGCATGACGTTGGCGATAAAATCGGCCCAAGTCCTGTTATCTTGGGTGTGCTGTATCGGCTCATATTGATCGTATTGCATGGGTGCTTGCCAATACAAAGGTGGTGGTGTCTGCGGCTGGTAATGCTGGTCATGTTGGCCTTCCTGGTACTGATATTGAGCCGGGTCGACAGCGGGAGGCAGTCGATTCACCGGCGGTGGTGATTGGTCAGGGAAGAGCCGACGACCGTCAGCGTTGTACTGTGCCCCTTGAATGAGGGTTGGCGACCGGTTCTTGCCACCGATTGAAATCGAACATGCCGGCTAGTTGTTCCTGGGGAGGAGGTTGTTGCCAATTCAAAACGACGGGCAGCGGCCTTGAAGCCGATGCAGATGCGTTCGGCTGACTGAGGACCCCTCCTGGTGGCTCTGGCTGTGCTGGAGGTGGCGCCTGCCGATTCAGGGTTGCCAAGGCCCTGTAGTTGGGGAACTGGCCATCAGTGAAATAAGTCGACCCCCGCTGCAGTTGATCGGCAATCTTCGAGTCAACCACAGTGGCAATCATGTTGTTGAGGGTATTGACTAAGATGCCACTCTGATTAACGAGAGCGTGATGCACGACCGAGTCGATTCGGTCTTGCAAAGTGTGCAGTCCCGAATCGTCTTGTTCTTGCGCCGGCTCCTCCACCTTGTGCTTTCCTTTTGTATCATTTGAGGAGGAAGCCTTGAAGTCGTCCATGCTAAATTTGTATTTCTGGTGGACGGCCCCTGTCGAAACTTGGTTTCGGCAATATGATTTCTGGGGTCGCAATCGAGATCGCCAAGCTCAATGGGTTAAAAGAAGAAGAAGATTTAGACAGGTTCAGGCCCTCTTGAGAGGTAATACCCTACTCCTGTTTCGGTGGATTCGATCCGCCGAGTGTTTTGTATTGATCTTGTGTATCAAAAGCTCTTGCTTATGGAATCGTATCTCAGATCTAGTGTTGGATATCCCTCAAGGGACGCCCCTTACCCCCCTTATATAGTCTTGGGAGGAGGGTTTACGAGATCGGAAACCCTATCTTATTCTAAGTTGGTTTCCTCAATCTTACCAAACCGTGACTATAGGCCGATTGCCTTATCTCTATCGCAATCGTAATACCCAAGTCAAGTTCGGCTTACAGATATAGCGGCGCAATCTATCCCTACCTTCATCGGATAAGCTTGCCATGTAGATACCCGATTGCCACAATCTCCACAAGAGCCCCGAGTCCTTTTCGGTCGACGAGACAACTCAGCTTTAGACCAAAGCAACACACAGCCAAAAAAAATCTCTTTGACCGAGTGCCTTTGGCGCCGAGTGATTCCATCATCTCTGCCTGAATCTTCCCGAGTGGCTCCAAAGACTGTGAAGGGCTGAAAAAATATATAAAAATTTCTCAAAAATAAATATCTAGGTGCATCTCCCGATGCACCTAATTAGGTGTAGCCCCGACTATGTGGTTAGTCAAAAACAAGCTAAACATATAGTCAAGAACTATAAAAATCATTCTCATGTAGATGCCTAGCTCATGCTAAAGCAATCACTGAAATCTCATTACTCGGCAAGTTCATACTCATCCGAGTGAATTTGCCCGAGTCATCTCGTAACAAACAATTCAATCAACCCTCATGGGTAAAAACACTCGTAAGCTCTTGCTTATCCAAGTGGATTTGCCCGAGTAATCCCGAATAAATATTTCATTCATCCCTCATGGGAAACAAGTTCTTTCATTCATATGAAAAATACGACCAAGTTATTAAATAGCTTTTGCCATAATACTGGTCTCAATCTATAAAGATCTTCACCAAGGTGGAAAAATAAACAGCACTGGTAAGGTTACCTGACCAAATGCCAAAAAACCAAACAGCTCTTGTTCACCAAGGCAGCTATAAAAACTTAGCTGTCGGTCACCTTCCAAGTTGCATCGTGCCAGCTTCTCATGAAGTCAAGCAAACCGCGGTATGGAAGGATTTTCAAAGGTATAGGGCACTCGGACACGCGCATATTGCCAGAGCAAATCTGCTTAAGCTCATCCGCTTAAGTCCCTAAGGACATGCGTCAGGCCACACCTCAGCTGGGCCGCAGATTTTCTTATGGGCTCGGCCCAACCTCCAGAAAACCTAACGCAACCCTCAAATCTTTCTTATAAAGATGCGAGGTCATCCCCGCCTCTTCGTCTTCCAAACGATTCCCCTTTTTCGCGGCACTGTTCACCAGCTCACCGCGGAGAACCCTAGACTCGCGTACTCCCAAATCCATCCACCTAGGAGCTCGCTCTCTGCAACAACTAGCCTCCGCAACCAAATCCCCCACGTTCCTTTGTCAAAATCCGACTTTTTCCACCGATCCACTTCCCACCAATCCCACTCTCATGGCGGAGGAAAAAGGATTCCGTTCGACCAATGGGCCGCTCGGATGTGAGGGAATCTACCCTCAAGGAGATGGTGAAGCACGGCGTGCTTCCGCCAAAGGAACTCGTGGGATGGCGCCGGCGGGGAGGACTTCCCTACCCCAAACACCGGTGAGCTCGTCGTTTTCACTTCCTTTTTCTATTGCGGGTTCAGCCTTCCTACCTCCGAGTTCTTCCGGGGGCTTCTGGATTACTATGGGCTTCATCTCTACCATCTGAACCCCAACTCAATGCTTCACATAGCTCTCTTCATTCATGTATGTGAAGCCTTCCTTGGCATTCTCCTCCACTTCCAACTTTTCCGGCGCATGTTCTATCTTAAACCACACCCAAACAAAGATCAGCCTTGCGTCATCGGCGGGGCAGGTTTCCAACTCCGCGGATCTCTTCGCAAAGATTACTTCTCTCTCCCTCTAAAGTCCTCCAACAAGGGATGACACGCCGGTGGTTCTACATTAACAATCTCGAACCCGGCCGCGCCTTCGTCGGTCTTCCCCTGTCCCCAAACCATCTTGGAGCACCGTCCCAAGCCCAAGATTGGGACGAGGCCAACGAGCCGCTCGCGAAGATCCCGGCGATGAAAAGAGAGGCCTTCGCGGGGAACGGATCACTCGACACTTCATCGTGCCGACCGGCGCCGATCAAGGAATGATCGAAACCGGCCTTCGAGTATGAAGGCGGGACGGACCCCAATCGGGAAGATCCAGATCCACTCAAGTACGAGATCCTAAAGATCCGGATGTACAAACTCTTCTCGTCCGGGATTGCGGTTGAGCGGGCCCTCATATCGCCAGTCCTTCCTTCAAAGATCCACCGACCTCCTCCTCCCGTAAGCCGACCGGTTGCTTCATAGTATCTTTCAATCCTGACATGACATCTTGTTTCTTAACATTGTACTTTCTTTCTTCTGCAGGAAAACGCCTCTATCTCCTCCAAGCCATACAAGGTGTCTCATGACGACGCGCCGCATCGCCCGCCAAGAAGCCGACCGGCGGGATCAAGATCCAAGGCGACCCGTGGCCGGAAGCGAGCGGCGCCGAGTAAAGACTCGAATAAGCGTGCGAGCAAGAGGAGACTCGATTATAGAGGACTCGGATGACGACGTCCCGCTCCCCCACCGAAACTCCTCCTTTGAGGCGATCGCCGCGGACGGCACCAAAGATCCGCCGGTCATCCAGGTATGCTCTGAAACCGAAGTCTGAACTCTTTTGTTGAAAACTTCTCTTTATCTTTACCCCTGCTGTATTCACTTTCACAGGAGGCCCCAGGACATAGATCCTGCCGGAGGGGGTGAAGGACCGACTCCAGCCGCCGCTCCCGAGGTGCCAAGGCCAGTAGAGCCAAAGCCCCGGAGCCCGCAACCAAGTGCGAGCGCTCCGTGGAAACAACCTTCGCCTCCGAAGAAGGATGCCCCGAGGAAGGAGCCCCCGGCCGCCAGTCGGGATATCCCGACTGGAAACCAGTCATCGGCCGGGAAACCCGAGGCTGCGGCTCAAGCGCCCCCGACTGGGGGCCACTCGGCGCAGAGCCAGAAGAAGAAGGCCAACCCGGCCGCTCCACCTAGGCAGGCGGCCGCCGAAACCGGTGAGACTTGTTTCGAAGCGCTCTTTTACTCTTTCAATTTAAATCTTTCATTCTTCATTTGTCCTTCTTGCTTGCCACCACGGTAGAAGAGATTCCCGTTGCGCCTTCGAGACTGGGTTCCCCGATCGAATCGAGTGGCGGGACTCGGAAGGCGAGAGACAGGCATCATCCTAGACCGGCAAGCCGAAAAGATGAAAGGGATGCCCTTGTCGAGAGTCGAATGAGGCGACCTACTGCTCAACGTAAGCCTTTGTCTTTCTCTTTAATTATGTCATCATCGTCTTTCAATCGGTCACTCTTCGCCATTGCGTGCGAAGGAATATTGCCGTTCTATGGCAAAATCGAGGTCTGGAGAAGTTGGTTCCCCACCTGAACTCCTTAGAGGACGTTCGCAAAGATCGAAGGTCACTCGGGAGGAGGCCGCGTCAAGGGAGGCGGCTTTAAGGAGGGAGATCGCAGAACCGGGAGGCGAATCTCGACCTCCGAGGATCAATCGGGAGTAAGCCCGCCTTTCCAAGTTTCTTCATGATTCTCATGTTGATCTTGGTTACCGACGATCTTCTTTTGTTGTAGAAAATTCTTCTGAGGTCCATTCACTCCAAGTCCATAGAAGCGGTCACCTTGACAAGGCCGAAATGGAGGCCGAGTTTGAAGGTAGTCTTCTTTGAAGTAAAACTTCTTGTGTTGCTTTATCTCCGAGTACTTTGAATGATCCGGACTTTTGGCACTTACAAGGTGAAAACCCGAGCCCAATACGACGTCTTGCTTGGGCGGATCAAACGAAGTGATGAGATGCGGGAAGAGGTCGCCAATGCCGCCACGCCGATCTTGCTGTCCTTGTTCGATCAAGGAGTTGGGACCAACTCGCCGGAGCCGATCGAGATATTCGACAAGCCGCGGTTGGCTCCCGACCGATACCTCGGCCAATATTACCGGCGGCCAGCATGGGGCTGGTCTAGCTCTTGCTCGGACCAAGTCCCTTTACCCCGAGTGGATATCCATTCGTCGGGAAGGCTTTGCGACGAGGGCGACGGATGAGCGGCCTTGGACATGCTAAGCGAGGCGCAGGAAGCGGCGAAGAAGATATCCCTTGATGTAGTAAATAACTTCAGGGTTTGATTTGTCTTTCTGACTTTGTCTTGTAAATGTCACGTAACCGTAACACTCTTATGTAGTACTTGTGATACTTTTAGTTTATTTATGTTAATGCCTTGATTCGAGCTTTTGCGTGAAATTTCTTAAGTAGTTTTCGTTTGGCTGTCATCAAGCCTAGGCTCGATTAGGCCGTCGGAAAACTCTCAGTCCTTAGACGTTGAGCTCAAATCAAAGGACATTAAACAATGATAAACCAAATTATGCACAAAAGTTGATGAGAAAAACTTGAGCTTTATTGACGTGTGTACCCGACTGCTAACCCAAGAAGTCATCTTGCTTGAGGTTTGGCAGTCAAGAAAAACATGAAGCCTTAGCCGAACTAGGCATAAAATCATCGAAGATGCTCGATGTTCCAGGATTTCTCCACCATAGACCCATCTTCGCGCTTTAACCAATATGCACCGGGTCGAGTCACTTCAGCGATTATGTATGGTCCTTCCCATAGGGAGATAACTTGTGTCGGTCTTTGGTGGTCTGGATCTTGCGTAGGACCAGGTCGCCAACAATGAAAGCTCGTGCTCGCACGTTGCGACCGTGGTACCTTCTAAGCCGTTGAAGGTATTTGGCCGACCGGATGAGGGCCGCCTCGCGGGCCTCTTCCAATCGGGTGAGGTCGTCCACTCGGCCGTGGTCGTAGCGTTCATCGTTGAAGCCGCGGACCGGAGAGACTCATACTCCATCTCATTTGGCAACATGGCTTCGCGCCATAGACCAAAAAGAAAGGAGTTTGGCCGGTGGCCCGACCGGGTGTGGTTCATAGCGACCATAAGACCGAGGGCGTTCTTGGACCCATTTGCCAAGATAAGGGCTTAGGCGGTCGAAAACGCGGGCCTTGATGCCTTGGAGGACCATGCCGTTTGCTCGCTCGACTTGCCCGTTGCTTTTGGGGTGAGCTACCGATGCGTAGCGATCTTGATTCCGAAGTCTTCACGAATTCCTTGAAGATGCCTCCCGTGAATTGAGTCCCATTGTCGGTTATGATTCGTTTGGGATGCCGAAGCGGTGCACGATGTTGAGGAAAAGTCACGTGCTTTGTCAGCAGTAATTGTGGCGACCGGTTTGGCCTCAATCCACTTGGAGAACTTGTCGATTGCGACGAAGAGGTGTGTGAACCCTCCTGGAGCTTTCTTGAAAGGACCAACCATGTCCACCCCATACCGCGAACGGACGAGAGTGGAATTGTTTGAAGCTCCCGGCGGGACATGGCTTTGTCGGCGAAGAACGCAGCCTTCTCGCAGTTCGTACGACTTTATCCGCGTCGGAGACCGCGGTAAGCGAAAAAACCTTGCCCGTAGGCTTTGCCGACTAGAGTGCGGGCGCCGCGTGGCTTCCGCATATGCCCGAGTGGATGTCTTGGAGTAGTGTTTTCTTCGGGTGTGATGCACCTCATTAGAATTCCGGAGGGGCTTCTCTTGTATAGATCGGAGTCAACCATGACGTATGTTTGGCAGCGACGGCGGACGCGTTCTGCTTCATCCCGGTCATTCGGCAGCTCTTGTTGGGTTAAGAATTTGATGAGCGGCGTCCTCCAGTCGGCTTCGGTCATGGCGACTTCGTTCGTGGTTTGCTCGGTGAGAGCTGTCTTTGCGGTGACGGTTGGTTCATAGAGATGTTCGACAAAGACGTCTTGGGGCGGCTTCGCGCTTGATCCGAACCGTGCCGCTCATCGGCGGCTTCGTTGTTATGTCTCAAAACGTGTGAGAGTTCGAGCCCGTCAAACTTGTCCTCAAGCTTGCGGACCTCTTGCCGGTAGGCCTTCATTGTGTCATTTAGGCATGACCAGTCCTTCATCACTTGATTGACGACCAGCTGGGAGTCGCCTTTCATAATAAGCCGACGTATCCCGAGTGAAACTGCGAGGCGCAGTCCATGTAGAAGAGCTTCGTACTCGGCAACGTTGTGTGAGGCGGAGAAGTGGAGGTGGAGGACATATCTCAGCCTTTCCCCAGTCGGGGAGATCAGCACAACTCCTGCTCCCAAGCCGGTGATCCTCTTGGATCCGTCGAAGTGCATGGTCCAGTGTTGGAGGTCTTCCCGAGGCACGTCTTCTTGGTGTTCAGTCCACTCGGCCAGGAAGTCCGCCAAGGCTTGTGACTTTATGGACGTCCCTGCCTTAAAAGTCAAGTCCAGCGGCATCAGTTCTAGGGCCCACTTGGCGATGCGCCCAGTTGCCTCGCGGTTGTGGATGACGTCGCCGAGTGGGAAAGAGGTGACGACGGTGACCGAGTGACCCTGAAAATAGTGCGCCAATTTCCTCGTGGTTATTAGAACACCATAGAGCAATTTTTGTACCTGAGGGTAGCGAATTTTGGCTCCTGCCAATACTTCGCTAACAAAGTAGATTGGTCTTTGAATCTTCTGAGCCCGTCCTTCTTCCTCGCGTTCGACCACGAGGACCGTACTAACCACTTGGTGAGTGGCCAAAACGTACAGCAGCAGAGGTTCCTGGGGCTGAGGCGAGGCCAGGACGGGTGGCGTCGTGAGGAACTCTTTGAACTCTTCAAAGGCTTTGTTGGCTTCCGTGGTCCACTGGAAGTCGTCTGTCTTCTTTAGCAGCCTGAAGAAGGGCATGCCTCGTTCGCCGAGTCGGGATATGAAACGGCTTAGTGCCGCCATGCAGCCAGTGAGCTTTTGGATGTCCTTTTGGTTACTTGGGGGCTTCATGTTTAAGATGGCGTTGATCTTCTCTGGATTTGCTTCAATGCCGCGATGTGATACCATGAAGCCGAGCAGTTTGCCTGATGGGACGCCGAAGGTGCACTTCTCCGGGTTTAACTTCATTCTGAAGGCCCGGATGTTTGCAAAGGTTTCTTCTAAGTCGGCAATCAGGTCTTCTTTCTGCTTGGTCTTGATGACGACATCGTCGACATAAGCTTCAACGTTCTTGCCGATCTGCGTCTGGAAACATCTTTGGATCATACGTTGATATGTGGCTCCGGCGTTCTTCAGGCCGAAAGGCATGGTGATGTAGCAAGGCCCCAAACGGCGTGATGAATGATGTCTCCAGGCAATGGATTCTTTTAGGCTGATCTCGATGATAGCCCGAGTAACATCCAGAAGCTTAAGAGTTGGCAATGGCCGTGTTGAGTCGACGACTTGGTCGATACGAGGTAGCCCGAACGGATCTTTGGGGCGAGCTTTGTTGAGGTCGGTATAGTCAACGCACATGCGCCATTGCCCCGTCTTCTTGCGGACCAGGGGGTTGGCTAACCGGTCGGGATGGAGGACTTCTTTAATGAAGCCGGCAGCCAAGAGCTTTGCAAGTTCTTCTTTGATAGCGTCCTTTCGATCCCGTGCGAACCTCGCGTAATCGTTGTTTTATCGGTTTGGCGTCATCTTTGACGTTCAAAGAGTGCTCGATCACCTCCCTAGGAATTCCAAAGATATCGATGGTTTCTAAGCAAAAACATCTTTATTATTTTGGAGGAAGGTGACGAGCGCGCTTTCCTATTTGGGATCTAGGTCGGCGCCGATTACAGCTTTTGAGGAATCGACGACGAGAGAGATCTTCTTGGTCTTGGCGTCGCCGGATCCGACTTGGCTATCTTCTTCGCGGGGACTTCGCCCTCTCGCCGAAGTTGATGCAGCCAATCGGACTTCTTGTTGGCCACGTAATCTCTCGCGAGATTGGGCCATGTCGCAGCTCTCCTTATCGCAGGTGAAGGCTTGCTTCACGTCGCTGCGAAGAGTGATGACGCCGTTGGGGCCCGGCATCTTCATGCGAGGTAGGTGTAGTGAGGGATCGCCATGAACTTGGCAAGCGCAGCCTTCCGATGATGGCGTGATATGCTTTTAAGTCGGCCACCTCAAAGGTGACGTTCTCCGTTCGGAAATTCTCTCGGGCTCCGAAGGTGACTGGGAGGGAGATATGTCCGAGTGGTGTTGAAGATAGCCCTGGGATAACTCCGTGGAAGGGGGCTGAGCTTGCCTTTAGTTCGGCCCTCGGAATCTGCATCTCATCCATGGTCTTGGCAAATAGGATGTTAAGGGCACTGCCCCCATCGATGAGGATGCGCTTAAGCCTGATGTTGCGGACCACGGGGTCCAGGACGAGTGGATAGCGCCCCGGGTGGACCACTCGGTCAGGATGATCCGAGCGGTCAAAGGTGATGGCCACTTCCGACCATCGCAGATACTAGGGGACTTCGGGTTGAGCCGCATTGACCTCCCGGTCAGTTAGCTTCTGTTTCCTCTTGGACTCATAGGCTAGTGGCCCTCCGAAGATATGGTTGAGCTCCCCCACTGGGTCTTGGAAAGGTTCGGCATTTTCAACCGCGTTGTTCTTTTTGGCGCCAGATGGGCCAGCCTCGTCAGTTGGCTTCTTGTTAAGCCGCGCCGCGTACTGTTCGGCGAACTGCTTGTAGATAAAGCAGTCCTTCGCCGCGTGCTTATGATTCGGATGGTGGGTGCACTGGGCGTTCATGATGGCGTCGTAGGCGGCGACTCGGGGACGGCGTTGAGTGTTGGAGGTTGCGGCCACTAGGTCTTCAGATCGGCGCTTGCGATATTTCTGGCCTTGGTTGCCATTGTTGCCGCCATCCTTCTTAGGATTTCGGCTTCCTCCCCGCTTGCTTGTCCTCCCTTCCGGGCCGGTCTTGGCGGGCGGCCTTAATGGCGTCATCTGATTTGGCGTATGAGTTCGCCGTCTCGAACATTTGCTTCACCGTCTTCGGTGGTTTGCGCCCGAACTTCCCAATGAGCAGCTCATCACGGACTCCCTTCTGGAAGGCGGCGATGATGATGTCATCGGTGATATTCGGGATCTTGTTGCGCTTCTCCGAGAAACGACGAATATAATCCTTCAGGGGCTCGTCCGGCTTCTGGATGACATTGTAAAGGTCGAAGTGTGTGCCGGGCCTCTCGAAGGTACCTTGGAAGTTGGCGATGAAGTGGTCCTCGCTCGCTCCACGAGCCGATTGAGCCTCTTGGCAGGCTCGTGAGCCAATTTCTGGCTGAGTTTGCGAGGGCCACGGGCAGGTAATTGGCCATGGCTTTATTGTCGCCACCTGCAGCTCGGATGGCAAGGGTGTATACGGTTAGCCAAGATTCGGGTCGGTCTTGCCATCGTACCTTTCAATCCCCGTAGGCTTAAAGCCACTCGGCCAATGCACTCGGCGGAGCTCCCGAGTGAAGGCCGGTACTCCGTCGTCGCCGCGCTCGGTGATCCCTTCCGATCTTCCCGGTGCGTCGGTCGCGCTCTTGGTAGCGGCGATCAAGGACTTCCCGCATATCACTCGTCGGGTTCTTCGGTTGGCTGGTTGGGTAGCTGGAACTGTTGCGGCGGACTCGGTGATGGACGGGTGGACGTCCGTGTCGTTTGTCGCGGGAGTCGGCCGTCTGTTCTTGGTACTTCAGCGTGGACTCGCGAGGTGGGCCTCTCGGCCTGGTCGTCGACCGAGCCGGCTCGGGCCTCCTATAGTCTCCCGACTTTAGATGTGGAAGCCGGCTCTTGTCCGGCGTTTCGGCCACGATTCGCCGGCCTTCGTGCCGAAGTGATGGGATGGCCGTTAGCCGTGGCAGCGACGATGGTTTTGATCTTGTCAAGTATTGGAGTCACGTTGGCCGGAGCCGTCTCTATGACGGTGTCCAAGAGCGTGAGTGCAGCGACAGCGTTCTGCTGTGGCGTCTGGAAGATGTTGGTGTTGCGGACCCGTGTTTGGAGGATGGCCTCCTGGGCGGATCGTCCGGCTGCACGTAGATCCTGCTTTCGGCCTCGTCCTTGCGTTGTTTCTCCTCCTCGGCTGTCTTGCGCTCAAGCTCCACCCTGGCTCGCTCTTCTTCGGCAAGCCTTTTGGCCATGGCTGAGTCGGACTCGTCCGGTTCGGCCATGAGGACGTCGAAGCACTTCGGCTCGTAGTCCATGCGGCCGTCGGAGTTGTTGGCTTCGTCAGAAGGGATGCCGTAGAGGTTGTCGAAACCGGTGGAGCTGAGGTATCCATCGAGCTCCGAAGATGGGCAGGAGCCGAAAGACGGGAGGATGACTGCAACCTCCCTTGATCCTAGGTAACCCGGACCTGGATCGTTCCAGTCCGAGTCAGAGCTTGGGGGAGTAGGCTCCTCCGAGTGGATCGCCGCCAACTCGGGGGAGAGAAGCTTGCTGACAATCTCGGCGACGTTTGGTAACCCAAACGACACTGAGAGGTCTTCATCTGAGTAGATCGCTTCCGTCGGGGAGACGAGAAAATTGGCACAGATTTCGGCGGTATTCGGTAATCCGAACGGTGCCGAGTGAAGTCCGTCGTCGGAGAAAGTAGATTGCATCTTGGTCTTCAAGACGTTGTTGTAGATCTCGGTGCTATTGGGGAGCCCGAACGGCGCCGAGTGGGTTTTTCCTTCCGACTGGTTTGAATGCGAGTCGAAAGAGGAGTCGTCGAAGAAGTTGGTGGCGAAGTCGCCGAATCCTGAAGGAGATCCTATCACGCTTGTCGGCGAGATTGTTGAAGAAGTCTCGATGCGCGGCCCCCTACCTGGCGCGCCAACTGTCGAAACTTGGTTTCGGCAATATGATTTCTGGGGTCGCAATCGAGATCGCCAAGCTCAATGGGTTAAAAGAAGAAGAAGATTTAGACAGGTTCAGGCCCTCTTGAGAGGTAATACCCTACTCCTGTTTCGGTGGATTCGATCCGCCGAGTGTTTTGTATTGATCTTGTGTATCAAAAGCTCTTGCTTATGGAATCGTATCTCAGATCTAGTGTTGGATATCCCTCAAGGGACGCCCCTTACCCCCCTTATATAGTCTTGGGAGGAGGGTTTACAGATCGGAAACCCTATCTTATTCTAAGTTGGTTTCCTCAATCTTACCAAACTGTGACTATAGGCCGATTGCCTTATCTCTATCAGCAATCGTAATACCCAAGTCAAGTTCGGCTTACAGATATAGCAGGCGCAATCTATCCCTACCTTCAGTCGGATAAGCTTGCCATGTAGATACCCGATTGCCACAATCTCCACAGCCCCAGACCTGATATGAGCAAAAGATTGCAGATAGTTGGTCTGTAGTTCCTCCACCATCTTCTTGTAGTCGGCCAATTGCTCAGCCTACAATTGTTTCATCTTGACGGGAACCATGTTTTCCTCGCTGATCTCGGGGCTCTTGACGTTAACCATCATGTCGACTTTGTTACCCAAGTCAATTGGTCCCACCAAGCGTGCCAAGAAGCATGCTGATGAGAAATCTTTCCCACGAGCAGGCCTGGGAGATCTGCTTAACTCCAGTGCAGGTCCTTCCTTGGCTACCTTTGATGAATTAGGTGTGTCAGCTGGTTTGATTTGTTAACCAACAAGAAATAATAAACAGATACATGCGTTAAGGTTAAGGTTAGATCCTACCGGATCGGCTCAGGGAATCAATTTACATATATTTGCTATCCCAAAGCATATTTAAACTAAGTGATTAGGATAGATCGGCTATGCCGAGACAGTATCACTTAGTCTAAATATATATCAAGAAAACGAATATATGTATTTAAAACCTAGCCGATGCTGCATATCTAACGTGGATCGGCTATTACTTCGATACATCTTATGAAAAGATATTAACCTGACCTAAATGTGTTAAACCTAGATCAATCGTCTGTCGGCTGATGCCAACAGATTGATACTGGCTTAAGGCATTTAACCAGGTTAAGATCTTAATATAAGAGGCAACTTTAATATATCTAATAGTAAATGATGCTAAAAGATAATTAAAACAGATAAGGCCAGCTGAAACCCCAGCACTGTCTCTAATAATAAACATCTAGTCGAATAGATCTTAATAATTCTAAGAGCGACTTAATAGGTCATGATGATGCATCATTAAGTATAAAAAGAAGTACTAGATCTATATAAACCGATGTAAACTCCTCGAAACGGTGGATACAGCATATAAACTAATTTAACATCTAGATCTAGCTTCATCGGCTACTGTCTCCCGAGAGAAACGAGCCGATGGCAAGATAGATCTAGATATTACCCTAAATTATATGTCGTATATGATAAGTTATGCAGTCTATGACATTAAATCTAGAGTATCATGATGATGTAAGAACTAGATTCGATGATACAAACTGCTAATGACAAGCATTTACCTTATTCGGGGATCGAGATCGATGCAGCCTGAAGCGGGATCAAGAACTTGTCTAAAAGAAAAGGTTGGCGATGCACCGAGTTTGTATTGATGTGTGTGTTGTTTTACAATAGGTCTCGGGTCCTATTTATACCCAAGTATAACAAAGTCCACGTGAAACATGGTTTCTATCTATCTACTATACATGGTACGACAATATCTCGGTGTTAACGACCAAATTTGGTAACTAAATCCCTAAGTCCGAGCCGAGATTATAGCGGAATCGGATTGGAAAATGGTTTGTGGAGAAAACAGAGGTTGCATCGGCCATGATCAAATCGGCTGGAAGGCCAGTCGGCTGAGGCCGAATCGGACATGGATAGCCGATAGCCGATTCCGATTCAGAGAAGGAGATGGAACCGTTTCCGATAAAGAAGCTTGAAGATAGAAGGAAGATTCGGTTCCCAAATGTTTGTTAAAATATTACCATTTATGGAAAAAGTCCTATAACGGCAATTGTATCTGTAAAATAGGGTTTGTTTAGATATTTCCTTTTGTAATGCAACATGGGACTGTATCCCGAGATATTGTCGTATTTTGAATAGTAGATTAGATAGAAACCGTGTCTTACACGGATAGTGTTATTCTAGGATATAAATAGGACCTGAAACCTCTTGTAAATAACAATCACAATCAATACAATCTCAGCGCATCGCCTCTCATTTTCTTTTAGACGAGTTACTGATCTGGCTTCAGGCTGCATCGTTTCGACCCCCAATTAAGGTAAATGCTTGTCATTAGTGGTTTATTTCGTCGAATCTAGTGCTTCCATCATCATGATACTCTAGGTTTGATGTTTTATATTGCGCAAGTTATCATATATGGCATATAATCTAGAACAATATCTAGATCTATCTTGCCATCGGCCCGTTCTTCTCAGGAAGTAGCAGCCGATAGAGATCTAGATGTTGGCCTGGATTATATGTTGTATCCACCGTCTTGTGGGGTTTACATCGGTCTATATAGATCCAATGCTATCTTTTTGTACTTAATGTTGTATCATCCATGATCTATTAAGTCGCTTTTAGAAGTATTATGATCTATTCGGCTACATGTAAACTTGTAGAGACATTTCCGGGGTTTCAGCCGGCCTTATCTGTTTTAATATTTATTTTAGTATTATTTTCTATTAGATTTATTAGAGCTGTCTCTTATATTAAGATCTTAATCTGGTTAAATGCTTTAAATTGGTATCAATTTGTTGGCACTAGCCGACAGTCGATTGATATAGGTTTAACTCATTTATGTTAGATTAATATCTTTTCACAAGAAGTACCAGAGTACTAGCCAATCCACAGTTAGGCTTACAGTATCGGCTAGGCCATGAATGCATATATTTATTATCCTAGTGTATATTTAGATTAAGTGATTTATACTGTCTCGGTGTAGCCGATTAATCCCAGTCACTTAGTTTGAATATGCTTTGGGATAGAAAATATATGTAAATTTGTTTCCTTAGCCGATCCGGTAGGATCTAACCCTAACCTTAACGCATATCTGTTTGTTTCTTGTTGGTTGACAGATCAAACCAACTGGCACGCCTGCTCACATGAGACAGCCGAGAAAGGGACCTGCACTGGAGTTAAGCAGATCTCCCAGGCCAGCGCATGAGAGATTTTTCTCATCAACACCCAGGAAGTAATCCCATGCCACGACACAAAAGGAAAAACTATACAAATCCCTATTTTACGGATACAATTGCCGTTACAGGACTCTATCCATAGATGGCAATATCTTAACGAACATTTGGGAACCAAATCTTTCTTTCATCTTCAAGCTTCTTTATCGGAAACGGTTCCATCTTCCTCTCTGAATCGGAATCGGCTATCGGCTATCAGCCGTCCCCATCCGATTCGGCTTCGGTCGACTGGATTCCCAACCGATTTGATCGTGGCCGATGCGACCTCTGTTTCTCCGTAGATCACTTTCTCGATCTGATTCCGCTTCAAATTCGACCTTGAACTTAGGGATTTGGTTACTAAATTTGGTCATTAACAGGTTACACATCTATTCTGGGATGAGGCATATGAGTATTTTTCATCCATGGGTTAATGGGTTAGGGTGGGTAGAAAACGTTTCATTACTCGACCCATCCGATGGGTGAGGTTTTTGCCTGATAAAAGATATGTGGGTACATTTGAAACATATTTTGCTCCTAATAAATAGACCAAAAATTTATTTTTTTAATGGAAATCGGTACGAGAGTGTGCCATTTCATTAAATAAAGCAGGAGAAAATACAGCCCCTAAGGGCAAACTAGAACTGTACAGTCCACTTTAAGCGAGGTGGGGTATAAGCTCATGTAGACGCTTAGCCCCTGCCAAGGCCCACACACGAGCCTCCTCCTTTATTTTCGCAAGCAGGGAGGACAGGGAGGCCTCCTTGTGGTTGAAGATCCTCCAGTTACGCTCCTTCTAAATTTCCCATATGATGAGCAGAATCAAGGTACGCATGCCTTTCCTTGGGACGCCCACCGAAGCAGCTAGCATCTCCCACCATTCTTGGACCATCTGATTGTACCCCCAGTGGAGGGGCTCGAGCTGTTGGTAACCCACCCAAGAGGCTACAAGGCTCCAAATCCTCTTGGTATATCTGCAGTCGGCGACGAGGTGTAAGGCCGTTTCATTATCTCTTCGGCAAAGGGGGCGCCTCCTATTGTTTTGCCAGCCCCTAGTTGCAAGTCAGTCAGAAGTCCATACCTTGTTCTGAATAATGAGCTATGCATGTAGCTTGCATCTTCTTGGTGCCCAAGTTTTCCAGATCAACGAGTCAAAAGGTGTGTCAGGTGACCCAAGACACTGCGCTCTGTAAGCCGAAGAAGCCGAGTAGTGACCATGCACCGTGAACTTCCAAGATATCTGGTCATGCTCTTGCTTGTCTAAATGCACTTCGCGAACTGTGGTCCATAAGGCCACAAGCTGGTCGATGAGGGCCACCGTGATTTGCGGGTTTGACTCCAGAGCGAGGTCTTCTACCCAAACATCATTCTCTTTTCCTTGGCGAAGGGACTTACCCCTTCTCGTGAAGATCGCGTAGACTAGTGGCATAAGATCTCTGGGGCTACGATCATCTATCCATGCGGAGTCCCATAAGCGCATCAAGTTCCTATCTCCTACAGCTATTCTCGTTGAAGCAGCAAAGAAACTCTCATCTGCTTTGTCACAAGGCATCTCTCTAGATCTACCCAAGGTTTGCTCGAGTCTTTTCACTTAAATCAAAGCCAACGCAGACGTAAGTCTAATAGACTAAAAATTTATCGGATCTGGCGTTACAGGACCTCATTGCTGTCTCTACCGGGACGCGCCCCCGCGTGAGGGCCACGCTGGAGTAGGACACCACCAAGTCCCCGCGGTCGAAGCACCACGGCAAGAAAGTGCGGGTCTCTGCGCGCAGCGTGCAAGTGCAGGACGTATCAGTTAGAACAGGATTTCAGCTAGGATACGATACGGTCGTACGAGACGTACGGCAGAAGGGAAGACATATGCATCTCAAATAGAAAACGAGAATACACACATACAGATGGTGATGAGAAAAAAATTGATATAATTCAGCGTGGCGCTTGGCACGGGGATCAATCGTCGTGAACACGACAGCGAGCTAGCCTCGTCATCGGTCGGCTATACTATGAAGCCTGATCAGCCTCCTCCCATCCATGGAGATGGCGTCGCCAAGGAATCGAGGGCGGCGAAGGCAGCCAGGCGTGAGAAGCTCACAGTATTGTACGTCCTGCTCGCTCTGGCCTCGACACCGTTCGTGTACTACATCTTCTTCGACCTCCCTCCCAAGTTCTCCGTCCAGATCAACAGCGCCCAGGGCCTCGACGCGGCGGCGGCGTCGCAGCCCCTCTCCACCATCCTCAACATGACCCTGCACGCCAGCAACCGGCGCGCGCCGCGTCGATGCTACCGCCATGGCGAGGCGGTGGTGCGTTACGCCGGCTTCACCGTCGCGGCGGGCCGGACGCGGGTCTTCTGCGTCGGCGCCAGGGACGCGCTGGACGTGCCGGTCGTGGCGTGGGCGGACGGCGTGACGCTGCCCAATGAAATACACGATCGCATGGCGGTGGAGCAGCGCGCCGGCTTCGTGGAGCTCGAGGTCGACGTGAAGTTGTTCGACCGCGAGAAGCCGACGTGGATGTGGTGCAAGATGACGACGCAGGGAGCGGAGCCGTCAGACATGACACCGTGCAGAGTGTTCGCTACCCAGAATTGGGCATCAGACATTGCACCTCGCTGGATGCAGTAAATATGGTTTCTATATGGCCATGCTAATGTCATTGCAAACTCTCTTTCTCGATCATCAGATTCTTATTGTATTATTTACTAGTTTTGGCTCTCGATAAACGTGGTACTGAGATTTCTATGGTTGTGTAATGCCCCCTGCCAATATCATTGCAATGTTCCAATTACAGAATTGTCTACACGTGAATCGTCGTTTTTCTTTTCAATTTTATTAATTACCTACCCATTGTTTTTAGATGGTGTAGATTGCTTTAAGTAATTTTATCATTTTTAAAAATGTATACCGGGAGGTCTTGCTTTAATATTGGTGCAACACCTTTGCTATCGTAAGTCCTACCCCACCTGTCAGCCATACCTCCCCATATGGTCATTTCCTCCCTCCTTTTTTCTGTCACCGTTGTTTTTCGAAATGTTCCTATATGTCTATACGATGGTGGATTTTAAACTTTTGAGGAGACATCATCTCGTTGCACTATTATAGAAACAAGTTTTTCAGACGGCCAAAACAGATCTTCGCATGCGGTTGGTCGGCCCTTCTACGTTGGTGTCTGTGAAAATCATCATTTTTGCATGCGACCAGCCCAACTGCATACGAAGATCATCACAGACGGGCCACTTACGGCCTTCCTGCAAACTAATTGAGGTCTCGTAAAAAAGAGAGTATGTAGTAGTGTTGTTTGCATAGTTATGAATTTTTTTAAAAAAATCAAAGATATATTAACATGTGATATATCACTTCACAAACATGCAAGTTAAATTTCAATTTTACAAGTTGTAATAAAAGAAACAAATTAAACTATAGCTAATTAACATATATTCACAACCAAATCTATTTTTTACGTTGTAACATATAGAAATTAAATTTGACCTTACATATTTGTGGAATGATCTATCACATATCAATTTACTTTGTTGAATTTTTATGACCATTTGAGCGACATAAAAAAATGAAGGACGTTCTCTCGAGAGTTAGTTGTTATGTCTATACCATCTTTCATTATCATGCCCCGATTTTTGTTTGGGACTAAAAATGATTTAATAATGCATTTTCTAGAAATTCAATAAGAAGAAAAATAAATTAATCAAGTGAATTAATAAGAAAATTAAATTTTCTTTTTAAAAATCATGGGTGAAAATATTTTTTTAATATTCTCCATGCCCTAAAGTACTCCGAAATTTTTCATGAAATTTTGGAGCTTCAAAAATAATTTTAATAACATAAAAAGTATTTCAGTGATTATTTAAATAAATAATTTAATTAGTAATGATTTGGTTATATTTTTATTAAATACTTTGGATGCCCATCTATTTTCGTGATTTTTCATGGAATTATTTGAGTATTGGAAGTATTTATAAAAATACAACGATTATTTATTAGATTAAATAAAAGAAAAACCAAATTAAATTCCTCTCTTGTGCTTAGGCCTTTTTCGGCCCAACAGGCAAAGTCTGTTTTTCCTCCCTTCTCTCTCCTTAGTCCGACCCAGCTCACCGGCCCGCTTCCTTCGCAAAAGTTTGCTTTGCCTCCATCGAGGTCGGCCCAACCGAACCGTCCCCTCCTTTCTCTCTCCTCCCTCGACGGCCCAGCCTGCCCGAGCGTCGGCCTGCTCCTTCCTTCCTTGTGCAAAGTCTAATTCTCACCTCCTTCCTCCCGAACCACCAACAGGTGGGGCCCACCTATCGGAGTCGTCCCTGACCTCGGTCCTCTTCTTCCGCGCCCACGCCGCCATAGCTGCGCCCACGTCCCTGCATCTCTCGGCCGCCCCACTCCGCCCGCACCTCGCGCCACTCCCCCTTGCCGCCATGCGCGTGCGCAAAGAGGTCGAACGGCCTGGTTCCGCAACCGCTGGCCGCCGTCATTCCCGCGCCAAGTCGCGTCGCCATTCCCACGCCCCTTGGCCCACGTCCGCCCTCTCTAAGCCCCTATAAAGGACCCCAAGCCCCGACCGAGCCTTTTTCCCCACTCGATTGCCGCTCCTCCACTGGCCAACGCTCCCGTGCCGAGAAACCTGAGCGTTTCGCTCAAGCCGCCGCACGCCGTGCTAAACCGCCACCACCGCCTAACTTGCCGCCTCTTGGAACACGACGGCCACCCTTTTTTTCCCAAAAATCTGTCGCCTTTCCACGTCGTGCGCCATCATCTTCTCCGCGTTCAGTCGCCCTCCAGTGAGCTCCCTCATTTCCCCGTCCTCTCTCTTTTTTTCTTTTACCGCTCGTTCTCGAGCCGCGTCACGCTGCGCCCCGCCTCTCCGCCGCGTTGCGCATGCGCGCGCGCCTCTCCCGCACTGCCTTGCGCTGCCTAGCGCCACACTTCGCTGCCAACCGCAACCGCCGCCCCTCCATTGTCGTGCCCTCGGCCTCTCCTTCCCCATCTCCGCCAGTGGCCTCCGCCGCATTTCCGTTGTACCGCCGCTTGTTGCCGGTGACCTTCAAGCCCCATGCGTCGCTATTAACGACCAAATTTGGTAAGCAAATCCCCAAGTTTGGAGCTAAGATTGAAGCGAAATGAGAGAAACGTGATCCGTGGAAAAACAGAGGTCGTGTCGGCTAAATCTGAATCGGCTGTGGAGCCAGTCGGCTGTGTTCGAGTCGGACTAGGACAACCAATAGTCGATTCCGATTAAAGATAGAAGTAAAGCCAATCCCGAAAGGAAAGCTTGAGGATAAAGTATTGGATTCGGTTTCCAAAGTGCGTTGAAGATATTGCCATCTATGGATAATGTCCTATAACGGTAATTGTATCTTTAAATTAGGATATTTTGTTTAGTTTCCTTTCGTGATTATGTTGGTTTAGGCATATCTTTAATTCGATCTGTAATAGGGATAGGAAACGTGTCCGTCACGAACTCATTATGTATCCGGGTATAAATAAGACACGAGGACTTGTAGAAAGATATATCACACAATCAATACACCTTCGGCGCATCGCCAACCTTTTCATTTTTACTTTTCTCGACAAGTTCTTGCTTTTGCTCGAACTGCATCGACATTGATCTCCGAACGAGGTAATTCCTTGTTACAAGTGGCTAGTATCGTCGAAAGTAGTGCTTCCATCATCATGATATTTTAATTTTGATGCTATAAATTGCTTAGGTTATCATATGCGGCATATAATATAGAACAATGTCTAGATCTATCTCGCAGTCGGCTAAATTCTCTCTGAAGACAGCAGCCGATAGAGTTAGATCTAGGTGTTGATTTAGATTATATGACGTGTCTACCATCTCGAGGGGTTTTCATTAGCTCATACAGATCTAATATCTCTTTTTGTACTTAATGCTGCATCAAATCGCCTTGTTAAGTCACTTTTAGAGGTATATAGATCTGTTCGGCATAATGTTTTCCATTAGAGATGTCGGGGTTTCAGCCGGCCTTACCTGTTTTAATCGTTTTTTTAGTATTAATTGCTATTAGATGTATTAGAGCTGCCTTTTATATTAAGATCTCAATCTATTTAAATGCCTTAAACCAATATCAATTTGTTGAGTAATATCAACAACCGATTGATCTAGGTTTATAGCATTTAATACGGATTGATATCTTTTTTATAAAACACATCAGAGTACTAGCTGATTTACATTAGATCTGCAACATCGGCTAAGTTAATGAATGCATATAATTTTTTATCTTAATGCATCTTTGGACTTAAGTGGTTTATACTGTCTCGGTACACTACCGATCTATCCCAATCAATTAGTCTAAATATGCTTTAGGATAGCGATTATATGTTTATTAATTGCTTCAGCCAATCGAGTAGGATCTAATCCTAACCAAAACACATATTTCTTGATTTCTTGTTGGTTACAGGATCAAACCAACTGGCATGTCCAAGCTTCACCAAAGGCGACCAACGTGGACCTGCACTAGAGTAAAGCAAATCTCTCAGGCGAGTGCGTGGGAATCGAATTTCTCATCAACAGTCGCCCGCGCCGCCGCTTGCCATCGGCCGGCCGGTCGGCCATCGCCGTCCCTCACCTCGCTCCCGACCGTCAGATCGGTCCCGGACCGATCCAAGCCGTCGGTCCCCCGTGGCCGCTCGATCCCCTTCGGGGTGATCCGGGCCGTCCATGTGGCGGCCGACGTGGCTGCCAGCGATGTCGTCATGTTGGCGCCATGTCGACTGGCCATTCAACGTGGCCGTCCGTGGCCATCACATGGTGTACCTGTGGGCCGGTCCCGCATGGACTCGGTCCACCATGGACCCGTGCGCCGCGCCGTCGTGGCCGACGCGCCCGCCCTCGTCCCCACCGAGCCATTTTCCTTTTAAAAATAATTAATAATTGGGCAATAAATTATTTTAATTTCTATAATTCATTTAAATGGTCCAAAACTTCTAAAATTCATATCTAATCCATACGAACTCCAAATTAGGCCATTCAAATTACAAAATTCATCTAAAATTAAGATCTACATGTTTGTTTACTTTTAATACAGTGTTTATTTGGTTTTTATTAGAGTTTTTCCTTGTTTTACGTGCCAGCGTGTAGACTTCGTCATTTCGGAAGTTTCCGCTGGCGAAGAAAAGAAGATCGTCTGAGAAAGTAAGCCAAGTCACATTCCTCATTGAAGCATGTTTAACCTACTTTATAAATATTTTTCTGTTTGCAAATAAAATTGCATGTTTTGCTAATTACATGGGATGATGGAACTAACTGTCTGCTTGCTTGCGCCATATTTAATTGATACCCATTCTTTGTCAAACTTGGATGATAATTTGACTGGCTCATGTCACTCGTGTGACCTTGCTAGAATTATTCATGCTTAGCCATGCTTAATTACACTAGCTCACCTAATGGTAGAACTAAACAACTAGCTTATAGTCATATGAAATGATGGTCATGGACCAGTATTACCTTGAAATAGAGGTTAAATAAAATATGTCTAAATGGTGGGCTGTGGGTGCATGGTTTTGCTTGTCGCACCCACGGCAATTAAGGATCGGTTCGCGGAAAACCCTAGAAGACTTACCATACTTACCACAAGTAAGAATGGGCAATTGCTGGATTTGTATTGTAGCTTTTCTCTGGTTGACGTACCCAGACAAGGGTGGACATGATGGAGTTCGGATGGACCGGGCAAGGTCTATGCGGCTTTCAGATTCACCAAGGCACCAGGGGTGCCTATCCTGAATTTAGGGGTAGGGGTGAAACCTCAGTGTGGTATCGCTTGGTCAGGAGGAGTTATGTGAAGGGTCTTGTCATGATCACTCGGACACGGTGACATACGATGGGTTGTATCCTGTGGGTACAGTTGTACATTTCTGATCAGAGTAAAACTATTCGGATAGTCGTGTTCATGGTTATGGACAATCGATCAGATTTACCGTGATTAGTCCCACCTTTAATAATTTGACATAATGGAACTGGTTTAGTTCAGGTCGAATGATTGGGTCTGTTCAACGTGGTTTAGCATTGTTCAGTGGAGAATTAATCATGATATAATTAATCAATATTTTTTTGTTTTAAGCTGGAAAGGTTTTACAACCTCATTTATGCAAATAGCCACAAGCCTCTCTTTCTCTTTCCTTACACGTCTGCATTTTCTAAAGTGGCTTGCTGAGTACGGTGGTTGTACTCAGCCTTGCTTTTTGCCTCTTTTCCTAGAAGTGTAGTGCTTCTGAGCTGAAGACGGAGTTAGAAGACTAAGGCTCGGACCCCACTTAAGTTTGCCTATGGAGTGAAGCTGAAGCCCCACTAGGATCGTATTTTTTCGTTGTTGCTACTTTTTTTGAGTGTGAGGACTAAGTGTCTCTCGTGTAAGTATTTTATGTTTTATTTTATGTTTGGATCTGTTTATTGATTTATCATTTTGTGTACTCTGGTTGATTCCTGGACAGCGATTTATACACAAAATAGTCTAAAAATTTGGCTAAATTTATATGTGTGACAACCATCGCATAGGACATTCATATAGCCCTAAGATAAGATGTAACTTTCTTTTGAGGGAGAATAAGGTGCAACTTTCCATATGCAACTTTCCATATGCAATTCTATAAGAAAACATATATTAATTTAGTTAAAAACTAGCAAATTTTCATATGCAATTTTGAGTGGAGTAAGATAGAATTAAGTAGTACTGGATTTATACATAACTCTTATCTTCTATTTCTAAAGTACAATTATATTTTCTGTTTAAAACTGAAAATAGAATTAGATTTGATATATAGCTCCTATTTTCTGTTTCTATAAATTTGTATACAATAAAAAGAATTGGATTTGATATATATAACTCTTGGTTCATGTCTTAATTTATAGAAAAAAATTAATATGTTGTATACAACTATAGGTCTATATTGATCGATCCATCCTGCTACAATTTAGACCACTACAGTATAATGGTCAAAATCTCTCTCGATTAATATGGGATTAATATGAGAATTTATAGCTTACAGATATGGTGAAGCTATATTTAAAATACAATAATATTCAGTTAGATATATTATTTCAAATAAAAATTACTACACATTATTATAACATATTTTTCACAACGATCTAGTAATGCCAATCGTATTGGATACACCTTTAAAAAGGGAATTGGATCTGTCAATAGCACCCAAAGCGCGGTGTAAAGAGAATACAAAACTCGACTATAAATACACCACGAGTCCACGACTATAAGCGCGAGCTAAAATGTCACCACCCGAAGTAGTAAATGAATCCTCCACGACTATAAGCGCGAGCTAGTAACTTGAAAGGAAGGCATGCATCTCAAATAGAAACGAGATGCATTAAAATGGAATATCAGGGAAAAAAAATCTGGTGTAATATATTCACATTTGTGGTGCAATATATTCATATTTACGGTATTTGATCTATCTGTTAAAATCTACAACAGTCTCGAAACCAATAGAAACCGAGACTAAAAAGATATTTTTAGTCCCGGTTAAAAAGTGCAACGGGACTTTATAATCTTTAATTTCGATAGGTAACACCAACCAAGACTAAAAATTATTTTTAGTCCCTGTTAAAAAAATATGCAGGTCGTGTAAGACCCTATTATTTTTAGTCTTGATTGATGTTATCAATCGGGACTGAAGATCAACATTTGTCTCAGTTTTTTATATCAACCGAGACAAGCAGAAAAGTGGGATGACGCGAATAACCACTAGGCCTTATCTCCTCGTTTTCCACGCGCTCATCCTTATCTCTCTCCCTCTCCTAGCCGTCTCTCTCTCCCTCTCAGCCGGTCCCCCTCTCAGTCGCTCCCTCTCTCAGCTCTCTCTCCCTCTAAGTCTCTCCCTCTCCCTCTCTCACTCGCAATGGCGACGACGGTGCGGGTGGCGAGGCGAGCAGCAGCGGGTGGCGGGGCGGGCGGTGCGGTGCGGCGGCGGGGGCGGGACGGATCCATGCTCCCTCCGCCGGATCCGTGCTTTCCTCCGCCGGATCCGTGCTCCCCCGTGGTGGCGGCAATCTCGGTGCTCCTCCGTCGGATCCGTGCTCCCTTCGCGGTGGTGACGGTCTCACCGCTCCTCCGTCGGATCTAACGCTGTGGAAATTTTTTAAAAATTTTATGAATTTTTGATGTGGATTTATGATGTTATTTGATATGTGAATTTAATTTCGCAAAAAAAAATAATGAAAAAATATTTGGGGATGTCGATTGGGAGGGTGGCTATATCTTTAGTCCTGTTGGTAACACCAACCGGACTAAAGATTCATTTTTAATCCTGGTTATTTTCGGGACTAAAGATAAACATCTTTAGTCCCATTTTTGTTGTCCCAATTTGCAAACCGAGACTAAAAAGGATTGTAAACTGGGACTAAAAGTGGTTTTCCTAGTAGTGATTAATCCCAACAAGGGATAGGCACAGGGATTGTCGTTTACATGTATGACGGGAGAAGACTTGGCCCGGTACGCATGGGAAGCCTTGGCCGAATACATTGACAACTCTCATCCGCTCCGACTAGTCTCGTGGCGCGGCGGGCACAAAAGCCGCGGGCATATTACGCACAAAGGATCCACCATAAGAAAAAATTCATCATGTATTTTTTACGAACGCGGAAAAAGATTACACATCAATATATTAGAAAAAATTGGCAAAGAGAGTATGTAAGTGGGCAAGACCCATCCGAGTTCTCCGTCCAGAGATCACGGGCTCCGCGGCGGCCTCGACGCGACGCCGGCCGGAGCCGCCGGTGCGACGAGCATCTCCCCTGACATCGACGTCACACTTCACGTCAATTAACAACCGGCGCGGCACGGCGAGATGCTGCCGCATCGGCGAGGCGGTGTTGAGCTACGAGGGCTTCACCGTCGCGTCCGGCACCGTGCCGGGCTTCTGCGTGCCGGGAAGAGGACACGGGAGGTGCCGTTCCTGGCGTCGGCCGACGGTGTGGGTCTGCCTCAGCGGCTTCGCGACCGCTGCCCCTGGAGCGGCGTATCGGCGCCATGCAGCTGGAGGTCGAGGTGAAGCTGTTCGAGCGTGACGGCGGCTCAGCGCCCAGGCCGACGTGGATGTCGTGTGGGCTGAGGATGGATGAAGCGCAGCCGCCGGAGCTGGACACGGCACATTGCACGGTGTTGACTTTGCAGAATTGGTTATCTTAACACTTAGTTCGGATAATAGAAGATTCAGATCAATCTTTTACAGTAGTCAAGGGATCGCCAAGGGATTTCGTCTGGTTCATGAGAATACCGCAGATGTTCCAATTATTAGTTAGCTAGTTAGGACAATTTCAACGCAAACATTATGAAATAATTTTTTAGACACTAAGTATAAAATATATATTCAAAGGATTATACCTTTAAAATAAATTTTCATCCAATCACCTCTCTTTCTCTTGTCTCTTCTTTTATCTATTTATTTCCTTGTTTTCATTTTTGCTTTTTATAGATATGGTTTCTTGCATGATAAATTATTCCTTTATTTTTCTCTCTTCTTATTAACTATCTTATCATCTTAGTTTTTTCTTACATGACAATATATTTAATGATATAAATACTAAGTGAAGGTTACACTACTGAAAATTTGAAGTTTGCCTAGTGTCGAGGAGTTTGCCGAGTGCATAACCTCGGGCACTAGACAAACAAGGTATTTGTCGAGTATCACTCGGCAAAGCTTGACACTAGGCAAAGTTTTTGTTTGCCTAGTGTGACACTCGGCAAAAGTGAGGCACTAGGCAAACTTTCACTTTTGCCTAGTGCAGCCCTAGGCAAAAATAGGCACTTGACAAAACTTAAAGTTTGCCCGGTGCCGCCAAGAGGCACTCGATAAAGGTTAGAGTTTGCCTAGTGCTTTGCCGAGACACTCCGGCAAAATTTTGTTTCATAACACCCTCCAAACTTTTTTCCCTCCCATATACAACACGAGTTTGTACATGTTAAATTTTGGTGTATTTTTTAATTGTTCGCTATATTTAATTTTTTTTATTTATAGGAATTTCTTTACTAGTGCCATGAAATTAGACATTGAAGCTATGAAAAAAATTTGCAAGGTTTCAAACATTTTGTTATGTACGACGCTTATAAACGTAAGCATCTCCGAATAAAGTTCATAGTGATCTCCCACGATTCGACCAAAATGACGGTCAAATTTAAAATTTGGCTCCAAAACTTTTTGTGGACGTAATATATAACATACATGCCACCATGCCAAGTTTTAGAATTTTTCTGCATCAATTTAAAATTGTTTAATTTTTTTATTTAGTATGGAATTACTTTGCCTAGTGCAGCGCTTGGTAAAATTATTGCCAAGAGCATCACTAGGCAAAGTAACCCTTTGTCGAGTGCCTCTCTCGGGGGCACTCGGCAAAGTCGACACGTGCCCCCACCTAGCCGAGCCAAAAAATAAAATTAAAATAAAAATGTTGATCCTTTGCCGAGTGCTCGAGATATGGCACTCAAGCAAATCTTTGCCAAGAGCCCCTATGGCAAGGCACTCGGCAACCTCCCGCTGGAAAAAAAGGAGAGTACGACCAAAAGTAAAAAAAAGAAAATGTTTGCCGAGTGCCCTTGAGCCGGCTCTCGGCAAACCGTTCTCCGAGTGCCTCGGTGGCATGGCACTCGGCAACGGTAAACTTCCATTGGAAAAAAGAAAAAAAAGAAGACGACGAAAAAATGTTTACCGAGTGTCCGTAATCTGGCACTTAGCAAACACTTTGCTGAGTGCACCGGTGGCACGACACTCGGCAAAGCTTTCCATACACTTAGAAAAAAAGCACACTCACCCTCCCCAGCCGCCACACACACACTACCACAACACACACGCGCTCCCCAGCCGTCGGCGCCCTCACGTTCGCCGCCTCCGCCGGCCGCCGCCACCGGCCGGCTTCCCCGCCCATGCCGCCCCCGGCAGGCTTTCCCACCCCGGCCGCCCACGCCTCAGATCCCCACCCCTAACCCTAGCCGTCGGGCCCGAGCTGCCGCGACGAGCGCGCCACGGACATCGCCGGCGACCCCTGGTGGCCGATGCGGTCGGGCACCCTCGCCCCGAGGTATTAGCGCCGAGCTTCTCCTTCTCCTAGGAGGGGAGGGAGCGGTAGCCGTAGCCCTAGACACGGCTGCGTGGTTTCGTGCCCGGAGGAGGGGGCAGATCGGTTGGGGGGGTTGATGTCGGGGGACGTGGACCTCGCCGGCGCCGGCGCTGCCGTCCGCATCGTCTCAGCAGAGCCACCACGCCACCTCTGCCCGCAGCCTCCTTTGCCACGCCGCCGCGGGCGCCTCCGCTGGTAACGTGGCCTTTCCAGCTCTTTTCCATTTTTGGTCAATTTGATAGTCTGTGTGGAGCAAGCGTTGAATTTTTGGGGGCTTGTGTGCAGGTGTGGTTGCGGCGACCTTCGTGTGCCCGCTCGATGTGATCAAGACGAGGTTTCAGGTGCACGGCTGGCCCAAGCTCGCCACCGGCACAATTGGAGGTATGCATTTCTTCAGACGAATTCTTGCGAATCTTGCTGCAAGCTAGAATTGCATATAAATCTATTATAGACTGCAATTTCTATCATGTGCTTGATGAAGTATGTTGAGTACATAGGAGTTTCAGCACTTAGTGCATATAGACTATAGTGGTCATGATAAACAGTGGTATGCATGCAGGAGACTGATAGTAAATCGATGTAGATTTTGTGCCTTTTATTTTCTTGCCTTTACTTGGACACTTCCAAGATTCAGGGAGTTGGGAAAATACTTGTCAGCAACGAAAGATCTGCTCTGCTTTTTGATGTTGTAACGGTTCGGATTGCTTGTTTGGCCTATATTAGGCAATTGTTCAAAACCTGTAGGCAATTACCATTTCCTTTCAAACGTTGACTGATGGTCTTTACACAGGCTGAATGCATCCACTTGGAATGGAGCTATCATTAATTATAATCACTTCTAAATATGTTGAATTTCTTTTAGGTCTTTCCTAATTATTTTTACCTGTTCCATCGACATCTACATGCTATACTTAGACAAATTGATTCAAAGATTGTATTTGGAGTCATGTCAACAACTGTATTCTTTTCCTTTTTTTAGACCCAAGGGATACGAGCTGGGGTGATCCTGTACAAAGGTACACTCACTGCTTTGAAGAGAATAGGATATGAAGAAGGCATTCATGGACTATATAGGTAGCTTTCCATGGAAGTCCACTAATGCAAGATTTTACACTGTTTGATGATTATATGTTTTGTGAGCTTGCTGATATTTTCTTTCTTTTTTATAAAGTGGACTTGTCCCTGCCTTGGCTGGTATCAGTCATGTTGCTATTCAGTTTCCTGCGTATGAGAATATCAAAGCTTATCTGGCTGAGCGAGGTACTCCCTCAAATTTGAGCACTTTCTCTGCCATAAAAATTCACATGATTGTTGAATGCACATGTTTACTACATTTGTAGACTCCAGAAAGGCAGGGAGCACACTCCAAGGCGAGATATACAGGTGTAATGGACTGCATCAGAAAGGTTTATCATACAGAGGGTGTGTCTGGTTTCTACCGTGGATGTGCAACAAATCTGTTGCGGACAACCCCTGCTGTAGTAATAACATTTACCAGCTTTGAGATGATTCACAGGTTCCTTCTTGATGTATTCCCTCCTTTACCTGAACAGCAACCCCAACCACTAAAGCATTGATTGTAAAATCCTTGTGCCCCTATCCATGTTGTCGCTGTTGAGTAGAAACCCAGTAAAAACCATCCATGGACGTCATTTACCTTTGTTAGATGGCTCTCCTAAAAAGAGAAATTTTGATAATGCAACAGGTAGCTGCCACTGAAAGCACAAATCATAGTGTAGGACAGTGATTAGCATTTCTGTATGTATTATTATTTATGTATGTATTATTTCTGTTATGCTTGTGATGATGATTGTCGAATGCCTATGATGATACTTGTGAAATATCTATGATGATGATTGTGGAATACCTGTGATGATGATTGTGAAATGTCTATGATAATTGTGTATTTGTCATAATTGACGGAAAGGATTAATACAATAAGAGGTCAGGATGCATGTCTATCTAGTATGCATGTTTATCTAGTGTAGCACTAGGCAAAGAGGGGTTTGCCTAGTGCAGCACTAGGCAAAGAGGGGTTTGCCTAGTGCAACACTAGGCAAAGAAATGTTTTGCCTAGTGCTACATGTCATAGATTTGCCGAGTGTATCCACTAGGCAAAGAAGTAAAGTTTGCCAGTGCATGACACTAGGCAAAGAGAAAAAAGTTTGCCGAGTGTTGTGCACTAGGCAAAATTTTTTTGTTTGCAACCTTTTTTGTTTGCTTAGTGCATGACATTAGGACAAAGTCTTTGTCGAGTGTCCATATCCTGGCACTCGACAAACACCCTTTTACCGACAGCTCCTTTGCCGAGTGTGGAGATTATGGCAATGGGGTATCTACATGGCAAGCTTATCCGACTGGAGGTAGGGATAGATTGCGCCTGCCATATCTGTAAACCGAACGTGACTTGGGTGTTACGATTGGCGATAGAGATAAGACAATCGGCTTATAGTCACAATTTGGTAAGATTGGGGAAACCAACTTAGAGTAAGATAGGGTTTCCGAGTTGTAAGCCCTCCTCTCAAGACTATATAAGGGGGGTAAGGGGCGTCCCTTGAGGGATATCCTATGTTAGATCAGCTTTAAGCTTTGAGCCTTAGATCACGAGATCAATAAAGACACTCGACGATCGAATCCACTGAAACAGGAGTAGGGTATTACCTCACGAGAGGGCCTGAACCTGTCTAAATCTTATTCTCCTTCTAACCCATCGTGCTTGGCGATCTCGATCGCGACCCCGAAAATTATATTGCCGAAACCAAGTTTCGACGTGGCGCGCCGTGCAGGGGCCGTGCGTTGAGACTTTTTCAACAATCTCGCCGACAAGCGTGATGGGATCCCCTTCAAGATTCGGCGCTTCGCGCCTACTTCGCCAACGATTCCTCCCGACTCGGATTCGGTCCGGTCGGAAGGAGAAATCCACTCGACGCCGTTCGGACTCCCGAACGGCGCCAAGATCTACAACGACGTCTTGAAGACCAAGATGCAATCTACTCTCTCCAACGACGGACTTCACTCGGCACCATTCGGATTACCGAATATCGCCGAAATCAGCGCCAATCTTCTCACCTCCCCGATCGAGGCGATCTATTCGGACGAAGACCTCTCGGTGCCGTTTGGGTTACCAAACGCCGCCGAGATCTACAGCAAACTTCTCTCCCCCGAGTCGGCGACGACCCACTTGGAGGAGCCCGCATCCTCAAACTCTGACTCGGACTGGAACGATCCAGACCTGGGCTACCCAGGATCAAGGAAGGTTGCCGTCATCCTCCCGTCATTCGGCTCCTGCTCATTTTCGGAGCTCAATGGATACCTCAGCTCCGCCGGCTTCGACAACCTTTATGGCATCCCTTCTGACGAAGCCGATAACTCCGATTGCCGCATGGACTATGAGCCGAAGTGCTTTGATGTCCTCATGGCCGAGCCGGACGAGTCCGACTCAGCCATGGCCAGGAGGCTTGCTGAAGAAGAGCGAGCCAAGATTGAGCACGAGCGCAAGACGGCCGAAGAGGAGAAGCAACGCAAGGACGAGGCTGACAAGAGGAAGCAGGATCTACGTGCAGCCGGACGATCTGCCTAGGAGGCCATCCTCCAAACGCGGGTTCGCAACACCAACATCTTCCAGACGCCACAGCAGAACGCTGTTGCCGTGCTCACTCTCTTGGACACCGTCATGGAGACGGCACCCGCCAATGTGACTCCGATACTCGACAAAATCAAGACCATCGTCGCAGCCACAGCTAACGGCCACCCCACCACCTCGGCACGAAGGCCGACTGAGTCCGTGGCTGAAACGCCTGACAAAAGTCGACTCCCGCCTCTAAGGTCAGGAGACAATAAGAGGCCCGAGCCAGATCGGTCGACAACAAGGCCAAGAGGCCCACCCCGCGAGTCCACGCAGAAGTACCAGGAGCAAACGGCTGACTCCCGCGACAAACGACACGGACGTCCACCCGTCCACCATCGCGTCCGCCGCAACAATAGCTCCAGCTATCCTACCAGCCAACCAAAGACCCCGCCGAGTGATCTCGCGGAAGTCCTCGATCGCCGCTACCGGAGCGGGACCGACGCACTCGGGAAGATCGGAGGATCACCCGATAGCGGCGACGACGGAGCGCCGGCCTTCACTCGGGAGCTTCGCCGAGTGCATTGGCCGAGTGGCTTCAAGCCCACAGGAATCGAAAGGTACGACGGCAAGACCGACCCCGAGTCATGGCTTACCGTCTACACTCTTGCCATCCGCGCCGCAGGTGGCGACAACAAAGCTATGGCCAATTACCTTCCAGTGGCCCTCGCCAACTCCGCCAGAAACTGGCTCACGAGCCTGCCAAGAGGCTCAATCGGCTCGTGGAGCGAGCTGAGGGACCACTTTATTGTCAATTTCCAAGGTACCTTCGAGAGGCCCGGCACACACTTCGATCTATACAACGTCATCCAGAAGCCGGACGAGCCTCTGAAGGATTACATCTGCCGTTTCTCTGAGAAGCGCAACAAAATCCCCAACATCACCGATGAAATCATCATCGCCGCCTTCCAGAAGGGAGTCCGTGATGAGCTGCTAATCGGGAAGTTCAGGCGCAAGCCACCGAAGACGGTGAAACAGATGTTCGAGACGGCGAACTCCTACGCAAAGTCCAACGACGCCATCAAGGCTGCCCGTCAAGACCGGCCCGATAGGAGGGAAGACAAGCAAGCGGGAGGGAGCCGCAATCCTAAGAAGGATGGCGGCAACGGCAGCAACCAGGGCTAGAAAGATCGCAAGCGTCGATCTGAGGACCTAGTGGCCGCAACCTCCAACACTCAACGCCGTCCCCGAGTCGCCGCCTACGACGCCATCATGAAAGCCCGGTGCACCCATCATCCGAATCATAAGCACGCGGCGAAGGACTGTTTTATCTACAAGCAGTTCGTCGAACAGTACGCGGCGCAGCTTAACAAGAAGCCGACTGACGAGGCTGGTCCGTCAGGCGCCAAGAAGAACAATGCCGAACCTTTTCAAGACCCTGTTGGAGAGCTTAACCACATCTTCGGAGGGCCGCTAGCCTATGAATCCAAGAGGAAACGAAGCTAACGACCGGAGGTCAACGCGCTCAACCCGAAGTCCTCGATCTGCGATGGTCGAAGTGGCCATCACTTTTGACCGCTCGGATCACCCCGACCGAGTGGTTCACCCGGGCGCTATCCACTCGTCCCGGATCCCGTGGTCCGCAATATCAGGCTCAAGCGCGTCCTCATCGACGGGGGCAGCGCCCTCAACATCCTGTTTGCCAAGACCATGGATGAGATGCAGATCCCGAGGGCCGAACTAAAGGCAAGCTCAGCCCCCTTCCACGGAGTCATCCCGGGGCTATCATCTACACCACTCGGGCACATCTCTCTCCCTGTCACCTTCGGGGCCCGAGAGAACTTCCGAACGGAGAACGTCACTTTTGAGGTGGCCGACTTCGAAACAACATACCACGCCATCATTGGAAGACCTGCGCTTGCCAAGTTCATGGCGATCCCGCACTACACCTATCTCTGCATGAAGATGCCGGGTCCCAACGGCGTCATCACTCTTCGCAGCGATGTGAAGCAAGCCTTCACCTGCGATAAGGAGAGCTGCGACATGGCCCAATCTCGCGAGAGATTACGTGGCCAACAAGAAGTCCGATTGGCTGCATCAACTTCGGCAGAGGGCGAAGTCCCCGCGAAGAAGATAGCCAAATCGGGATCCGGCGACGCCAAGACCAAGAAGATCTCCCTTGATCCATCGGATCCCTCGAAAACTGCTGTAATCGGCGCTGACCTAGATCCCAAATAGGAAAGCGCGCTCGTCACCTTCCTCCAAAATAATAAAGATGTTTTTGCTTGGAAACCATCTGATATGCCTGGAATTCCTAGGGAGGTGATCGAGCACTCTTTGCACGTCAAAGATGATGCCAAACCGATAAAACAACGATTACGCAGATTCGCGCAGATCGAAAAGATGCTATCAAGGAAGAACTCGCAAAGCACTTGGCTGCCGCTTCATTAAAGAAGTCCTTCATCCCGACCGGTTAGCCAACCCGGTCCGGTCCGCAAGAAGACGGGCAATGGCGCATGTGCGTTGACTACACCGACCTCAACAAAGCCTGCCCCAAGGATCCGTTAGGGCTGCCTCGCATCGACCAAGTCGTTGACTCAACAGCCGGCTGCCAACTCCTAAGTTTCTTGGATTGTTACTCGGGCTATCACCAGATCAGCTTGAATGAGTCCGACTGCCTGAAGACATCATTCATCACGCTGTTTGGGGCCTACTGCTACATCACAATGCCTTTCGGCCTAAAGAATGCCGGTGCCACATACCAACGCATGATCCAGAGATGCTTCCAGACACAGATCGGCAAGAACGTAGAAGCTTATGTCGACGACGTCGTCATCAAAACCAAGCAGAAAGAAGACCTGATCGCTGACCTAGAAGAAACTTTTGCAAACATCCGGGCCTTCGGAATGAAGTTGAACCCAGAGAAGTGCACTTTCGGCGTTCCATCAGGCAAACTGCTCGGCTTCATGGTGTCACATCGCGGCATTGAAGCTAATCCGGAGAAGATCAACGCCATCTTGAGCATGAAGCCCCCGAGTAACCAGAAAGACGTCCAGAAGCTCACCGGCTACATGACGGCGTTAAGCCGCTTCATCTCTCGACTCGGCGAACGAGGCATGCCCTTCTTCAGATTGCTAAAGAAGACAGACGACTACCAGTGGACCGCGGAAGCCAACAAGGCCTTCGAAGATTTCAAAGAGTTCCTTACAACGCCGCCCGTCCTGGCCTCGCCTCAGCCCCAGGAACCTTTGCTGTTGTACGTTTCAGCCACTCACCAAGTGGTCAGTACGGTCCTCATGGTCGAACGCGAAGAAGAAGGACGGGCTCAGAAGATTCAGAGGCCAATCTACTTTGTTAGCGAAGTGTTGGCAGGAGCCAAAATTCGCTACCCTCAGGTACAAAAATTGCTCTATGGTGTTCTAATAACCGCGAGGAAATTAGCACACTATTTTCAGGGTCACTCGGTCACCGTCGTCACTTCCTTTCCACTCGGCGATGTCATCCACAACCGAGAGGCAACCGGACGCATCGCCAAGTGGGCTTTAGAGCTGATGCCGTTGGACTTGACTTTTAAGGCGAGGACGTCCATAAAGTCACAAGCCTTGGCGATTTCTGGCCGAGTGGATGAACAACAAGAGAACGTACAGGGAAGACCTTCAACACTTGGACCATGCACTTCGACGGATCCAAGAGGATCACCGGCTTGGGAGCAAGAGTTGTGCTGATCTCCCCGACCGGGGAAAGGCTAAGATACGTCCTTCACCTCCACTTCTCCGCCTCACACAACGTCACCGAGTACGAAGCTCTGCTACATGGACTACGCCTCGCAGTTTCACTCGGAATACGTCGGTTTATCGTGAAAGGCGACTCCCAGCTGGTCGTCAATCAAGTAATGAAGGACTGGTCCTGCCTAAATGACACCATGGAGGCCTACCGGCAAGAGGTCCGCAAACTTGAAGACAAGTTTGACGGGCTCGAACTCTCACACGTCCTGAGGCATAACAACGAAGAAGCCGACGAGTTGGCACAGTTCGGGTATAAGCGCGAAGCTGCCCCAACAGACGTATTTGTCGAGCATCTCTATGAACCAACCATCATGGCAAAAACAACTCCCAACGAGCAACCTACGAACGAAGTCGCCATGGCTGACGCCGACTGGAGGACGCCGCTCATCAAATTCTTAACCCAGCAAGAGCTGCCGGAAGACCGGGATGAAGCAGAACGCGTCCGGCGTCGTTGTCAAGCATATGCCATGGTTGACTCCGACCTATACAAGAGAAGCCCCTCCGGAATCCTAATTAGATGCATCACACCCGAGGAAGGGAAACAGCTACTCCAAGACATCCACTCGGGCATATGCGGAAGCCACGCGGCAGCACGCACTCTGGTCGGCAAAGCTTACAGGCAAGGTTTCTTTTGGCTTACAGCGGTCTCCGACGCGGACAAAGTCGTATGAACCTACGAAGGCTGCCAATTTTTTGCCCGACAGAGCCATGTCCTGGCCCAGGAGCTACAAACAATCCCACTATCCCGGCCGTTCGCGGTATGGGGCTTGGACATGGTCGGCCCCTTCAAGAAAGCTCCGGGAGGATTAACACACCTCTTCGTCGCAATCGACAAGTTCTCCAAGTGGATTGAAGCCAAGCCGGTCGCCACAATTACTGCTGACAAGGCATGGGATTTTTTCCTCAACATCGTGCACCGCTTCGGCATCCCAAACAGAATCATAACTGACAACGGGACTCAATTCACGGGAGGCATCTTCAAGGAATTCTGCGAGGACTTCGGAATCAAGATTTGCTACGCATTAGTTGCCCATCCCAAAAGCAATGGACAAGTCGAACGAGCCAATGGCATGGTCCTCCAAGGCATCAAGGCCCGCGTTTTCGATCGCCTAAACCCTTATGCGAGCAAGTGGGTCCAAGAGCTCCCCTCGGTCTTATGGTCGCTGCGGACCACACCCAGTCGGGCTACCGGCCAAACTCCCTTCTTTTTGGTCTACGGTGCAGAAGCCATGTTGCCAAACGAGATGGAGTACGAATCCCTCTGAGTCCGCAGCTTCAACGATGAACGCTACGACCCCGACCGAGTGGATGACCTTACCCGATTGGAAGAGGCCCGTGAGGCAGCCCTCATCCAGTCGGCCAAATACCTTCAAGGACTCAGAAGATACCACAGTCGCAACGTTCGAGCACGAGCTTTCATCGTTGGCGATCTGGTCCTACGCAAGATCCAGACCACCAAAGACCGTCACAAGTTATCCCCCTTATGAGAAGGACCGTACATAATCGCCGAGGTGACTCGGCCGGTGCATACTCGGCTAAAGCGTGAAGACGGATCTATGGTGGAGAACTCCCGGAACATCGAGCATCTTCGACGATTTTATGCCTAATTTGACTAAAGTTTCATGTTTTCCTTGATCGCCAACCTCAAGCAAGATGACTTCTTGAGTTAGCGGTCGGGGTACATACGTCAGTAAAGCTTAAGTTTTCCTCATCAACTCTTGTGCATGATTTGGTTTATCATTGTTTAATGCTCTTCGATTCGAGTTCAGTGTCTAAGGACTGAGAGTTTTCCGATGACCTAATCGAGCCTAGGCTTGGTGACAGTCGACGAAAACTACTTAAGAAATTTCACACAAAAACTCGGATCAAGGCATTAACATAAATAAACTAAATATATCACAAGTTCTACATCAGAACATCACGATCACACGACATTTACAAGACAATGTTTGAAAGATAAATCAAATTCGGAAATTGTTCACTACATCAACGGAGATCTTCTTTGCTGACTCCTGCGCCTCACTCAGCATATCCAAGGCCTGCTCATCTGTAGTCCCGTCAGCAAAACCCTCCCCGACCGAGTGGATATCCACTCGGGGGTAAAGGGACTTGGTCTGTGCGAGAGCCAGACCGGCCCCCATGTTGGCGGCTTCGGTGATATTGGCCGGATGCGGTCAGGAGCCCTCCGCGGCTTGTCGAAAATTTCTACGGCTCTAGCGAACGGCCCCGACTCCTTGATGGAACAAAGATAGCAAGATTGGCGCAGCAGCATTGGTGACCTCTTCCCGGGCCTCCCCGGCTCGCTTGACCCGCTCAAGCAAGACGTCGTATTGAGCTCGGGTCTTAACCTTGTAAGCTGCCAAAAGCATCTGATCATGCAAAGCACTCGGAAATGAAGCAGCGCGAGGAATGTTACTTCAAAGAGGCTTACCTTCAAACTCGGCCTCCATTTCGGCTTTGTCGAGGCTGACTGCCTCCAAATGGACTTGAAGCGAATGGACCTCCAAAAAATTTTCTACAAGAAAAGAAGATCGTCAAAACCGGGTCAACATGAGAATCATAAAGAAACTCGGGAAAGACGAGCTTACTCCCGATTGACCCTCGGAGGTCAAGGTTCGCCTCCCGAAGCTCCGCGATCTCTCTCCTTAAAGCCGCCTCCCTTGACGCGGCTTCCTCCTGAGTGGTTTTCAGCTTTCGCTGAACATCCTCTAAGGAGCTCGGGTGAGGAACAAGCTTCTCCAACACCTCGGACTTCGCCATGGAGCGCGGTACTCTCGCGCGTGAAATCCGAAGAGTGACCATGGAAAACGATGATAACACAACAAAAGAAAAAGACTAAGGCTTACGTTGAGCAGCCGAGTCGCTTCATTCAAACTATCGACAAGGGCATCCCTTTCTTCTCTCTCAGCTTGCCTGTCCAGGATGATGCCCTGCCTTTGGCCCTCCGAGTCCCGCCACTCAATCTTAATTGGGGAACCCGGGTTTCAAAAGACGCAACACGGGATTTCCTCCACCGTGGTGGCGGATAAGACGAACAAATGAAGACATGAAGGGCTCGGACCGGAAGAGCAAAGAGAAGATTCGATACAAGACTCACCGGCTTCGGTGGTGCGCGACTTAGGTGGACCCACTGCTGGCCACTTTCCTCTGGCTCTTCGCCGAGTGACCCTCAGTCGGGGCTGGCCGAGCCGCGGCCTGAGGTCTCCCGGCCGTCGACTGACTTCCAGTCGGGACGTCCCGGCTGGCGGTCGGGGGCTCCTTCCTCGGGGCATCCTTCTTCGGAGGCGAAGGTTCTTCGCCTAGAGCGCTCTCGCTCGGATGCGGGCTCCGGGGTTTCGGCTCTGCAGGCTTCGGTGCCTCGGGAGCAGCGGCAGGGATCGGTACCTCACCCTCCCTGGCAGGATCTATGTCCTGGGGCCTCCTGCGATAATGAATACAGCTGGGGTGAAGACAAAGAAAGCTTTCAATGAAAAAGTTCGGACTTCAGTCATGAAACATACCTGGATGATCGGCGGATCTTCGGCGCCGTCCTTGGCGATTGCCTTGGAGGAGGAGTCTCGACTGGAGGAGCTGGGACGTCGTCGTCCGAATCCTCGATGATGAGCCTCCTTTTGCTCGCCCGCTTGTTGGTGTCCTCACTCGGGGCCGCCCGCTTCCCAACCGGATCGCTTTGGATCTTGATCCCGCCAGCCGGCCTCTTGGCGGGGCGACGCGGCGCGTCATCATGGGATACCTTGTATGGCTTGGAGGTAACGGAAGCGTTTTCCTGCAAGAGAAGTTCGCACAACACTAAGAGACAAGATATCAAGATTGCAAGGCATTACGAAGCAACCACTCGGCTTACGGAGGAGGAGGTCTGGTGGATGCCGAAGGGGAGAACCTGCAGTAATGAGGGCACGCTCAACCGCAATGACCGTCGAGAAGATCTTGTACATCCGGATCTTCAGGATCTCGTAGCTGAGTGGAGCTGGATCTTCTCGATTGGGGTCCTTCCCGCCTTCGTATTCGAAGGCTAGCTTTGACCTCTCCTTGATTGGAGCCAGTCGGCACCGAATGAAGTGCCGAGTGATCTGCTCGCCGCGAAGACCCTTTTGCTTCATCTCTAGGATCTTCGCGAGCAATTTATTGGCCTCGTCCCAATCTTGGGCCACTGGAACGGTGCTCCAAGTTGGCCTGGGGACAGGGGGAAGACCGACGAAAGCTGGTAGGCTGGGTTCAAGGTTGTTGATATAGAACCAGCCCGCGTGCCATCCCTTATTGGAAGATTTTAAGGGAAGAGAGAAGTACTCCTTGCGGAGAGATCCGCGGAGTTGGAAACCTGCCCCGCCAACGACGCATGGGTGGTCTTTATTCGGATGAGGTTTGAGGTAAAACATGCGGCGGAAGAGTTGAAAGTGGGGAAGGATGCCAAGGAATGCTTCACATACATGAATGAAGAGGGCAATGTGAAGCATAGAGTTAGGGTTCAGATGGTAGAGCTGGAGGCCATAGTAATCTAAAAGCCCCCGAAAGAACTCGGAGGTGGGAAGGCTAAACCCGCAATAGAAGAAAGAGGTAAAAACGACGAGCTCACCGGCGTTCGGGGTTGGGAAGTCCTCACCCGCCGCCGGGCGCTAGCCCATGATCTCCTTTGGGGGAAGCACGCCATGCTTCACCATCTCCTTGAGGGTAGATTCCCTCACATCCGATGTGGCCCATTGGTCAAACGGAATCCTCTTTTCCTCCGTCATGAGTGTGGTGTGGATGGGAAGTGGATCTGGTCGGAAAAAGTGGGGATTTTGACAAGGGAACTTGGGAGATTTGGCTGCGGAAGCTGGTTGTTGCAAGGAGCGAGCTCCTGGATGGATGGATTTGGGAGCGCACGAGTCTAGGGTTCTTCGCAGGAAACTGGTAAATAGTGCTGTGAAAAGAGGAATCTTTTGGAAGATGAAGAGGCGGGGACGACCTCGAGCCTTTATAGAAAGATTTGAGGGTTGCGCTAGGTTTTCTCGTGATTGGGCCGAGCCCATGAGAGAATCTGCGGCCCAGTTAAGGTGTGGTCCGATGCGTGTCCTTAGGGACTTAAGCGGATGAGCTTAAGCAGATTTGCCCTGGCAATATGCGCGTGTCCGAATGCCCTGTACCTTTGGAAATCCTTTCATACCGCGGTTTGCTTGACTTCATGAGAAGCTAGCACGATGCAACTTGGAAGGTAACCAACAGCTAAGTTTTTATAGCTGCCTTGATGACAAGGGCTGTTTGGTTTTTTAGCATTTGACTAAATGATCATATTGATGCTATTTTTCCACCTTGGTGAAGATCTTTATAGATTGAGACCAGTATTATGGCGAAAGCTATTTAATAATTTGGTCACATTTTTCATACGATTGAAAGAGCTCGTTTTCACATGAGGGACGATTAAAATATTTGTTCTGGGATTACTCAGACAGATCCACTCGGATAAACATGAGCTTACCGAGTGTTTTTCACCCACGAGGGTTAATTGAATTATTTGTTCTGAGATGACTCGGGCAAATTCACTCGGATAAGCATGAGCTTGCCGAGTAATAAAGTTGCTTTAACATGAGCTAAGCATCTACATAAGAATGATTTTTAAGTTCTTGACTATATGCTTAGTCTGTTTTGACTAACCACATAGTCGGGGCTACACTAATTAGGTGCATCAGGAGATGCACCTAGATATTTATTTTTGAGAATTTTTAAATATTTTCCAGCCCTTCACAGTCTTTGGAACCACTCGGGAAGATTCAAAGCGGAGATGATGGAATCACTCGGCGCCAAAAGCACTCGGTCAAAGAGATTTTTGGCTGTGTGAAGTTTTGGTCTGAAGCTGAGCTGTCTCGTCGACTGAAAAGGACTCGGGGGCTACTGTGGAGATTATGGCAATGGGGTATCTACATGGCAAGCTTATCCGACTGGAGGTAGGGATAGATTGCGCCTGCCATATCTGTAAACCGAACGTGACTTGGGTGTTACGATTGGCGATAGAGATAAGGCAATCGGCTTATAGTCACGGTTTGGTAAGATTGGGAAAACCAACTTAGAGTAAGATAGGGTTTCCGAGTTGTAAGCCCTCCTCCCAAGACTATATAAGGGGGGTAAGGGGCGTCCCTTGAGGGATATCCTATGTTAGATCAGCTTTAAGCTTTGAGCCTTAGATCACGAGATCAATAAAGACACTCGGCGGATCGAATCCACCGAAACAGGAATAGGGTATTACCTCACGAGAGGGCCTGAACCTGTCTAAATCTTCTTCTTCTTCTAACCCATCGTGCTTGGCGATCTCGACTGCGACCCCAGAAATTATATTGCCGAAACCAAGTTTCGACACCGAGAGAGTTTTGTCGAGTGCTACACTCGACAAACTCTTTATCGAGTGTATTAGAGGTTTTGCCTAGTGTTCTGAATAGGCAAACCTATGAATTCCGGTAGTGTTAAGACTGCTCTTACTGTACATGTTTTCAATAGTACACTCTCGACACCATGTATATCAGACATTAATGGCTTGATAATTCTACTCCAGTTTGGTTGGAATAATTAGTAATGTAGCTTCAAAAAAGATTTGGTCGTGCATGCAACTTTCTTTATTATGCGTTAATTATCTGTACAGAAGACACGCATGTAACACTGAGCTTGCCGAATTCCAGCACAGCCCATAAACACACACCAAACAATTTTTTCAGGTTAAGGGCAAAAAAAAAAGAAAAAGTCTAGCAGCGTCGCAGTCCCGCTCGACCAGCTGCCCGGCCATTACGCTGCAGTGTTGGCAATCCCTAACGGACGAGGAGCACTGGCACACCATCTCCGACCGCCTCCCGAGCTCGGCACCTCTGTCGTTCTCCCCTCCAGCCCTCTCTTGGGTCTTGGCTAGACCGTCGCTTCAAGCTCAATTACCAACCCGAGCTTCATCGTCGTCCCGAGCTAGGCCGTCACTCGACGCGCCTTTGATAGCCTTCCAAGCTCCACCCCTCTGCCGCTCTAGTCGTCCAACACCACTTGCTTCCCTAGCTCCAACTAGGCGTCGCTGTAAGCTGACCGTTGTCCTGAGGTTGACCACCAACGCCATCTCTCACAGCCTCCCTTTCCTCTTTTTTCCTTTTTTATGTACGTTAATTTTGGTATAACGGTTTATCATTCATCTAGTTAAAAATTTAATATAAATATATAAAAATATCATTCGTCTAATTAAAAATGTAATATAGATATATAAAAATATAAAATAATGTGATGATTTCTTTGATGGTAAGACAACTCACAACAAAAAATATAATAATGTCCGTACGTTTTAATGGTTTTTTCTTATTATCGGATATATTATCCTTGTGCTAATTTTGTTATCATTTCGTAAAGATGAAAAATTTCATAATATTTTATTGTCATATTTTTCTTTTGACAGGGTTTATGACATGTGAGAGCTAGGAAACAAGCAAACACTGCCACCTTTTCTGGACGAGGCACCCGGTAGGTTTCAGGCGGGCCATAAGTGTTGGCACCTGAAAAAACTGGTCCCCAAGGGCCGGTTGTTGGACCGTACGGGAAGATGCATTATCTCGTTCGGTCCACTTAAGCGACCACATAGGATAATACGCATTATCCCGTGCGACCCACTTAAGCGACCGCACGGGATAATGCGCATTATCCTATGCAGTCCACTTAAGGGCCAACACGGGATAATACATTTTCTCGTGCGATCCCTTAAGTGAGTCGCACGAGATGATAGGCCATAAATATCTATCCAACTCAACTGTTGCCATTTTAAACTTGGTGTTTCTCTCTAAAAAAACCAACTATAGGGGGTAAGGTTTTCAACTCGAATTCTTCAATTACAATCAATACAAAAGGTAATATGCTTGATCTTCTCTTTTATTTGCTTTCATTTTAAAAATTTTATTGGTTGAATTCGAAGATATTTAAACTTTTTTGACTCGGTGTTTTTCGCCCCAAAAATAGGCAATTTATTAGGTGGAAGGTTTTTGACTCAAAATCTTCGATTAAAATCAATATAAAAGGTAGCATGCTTGATCTTCTCTTTCATTTGCTTCTGTTTTTGTAAAATTACATTGGTTGAATACGAAGATATTTAAACTTGTTTGAATAGATCATTTTGAGACATTTTTGTAATTTGTAGGTCAAATATATTGTTTGAAAGATAATTTTTTTGTTTATATAGAAAACATCTGCAATATAATATTATTTTTTAGATAGATCGGACATGGATGTATGAGACGCAGAGAACTCATCCGGTGTTTATGAGAGAAGCATTAACATTTATTGATAAGGCTTCAACCCTAATCCCTCCGGCTCCTAAGGTTGTTGCTGCTCCTACACCGTCTTCTCCACCAGGGCCATATTCGCCACCTAATCGGCTTGCTTCCCCACCCCCTTGTCTCCTAAACCAAAAGGTCCTGATTCGCCATATCTGTCAGCCCTTGAAGTCCCCGCAGAACAACCTCCATCTGAAGTACAAGATATTCTCAATCTCCTCCGACCCCATAATCAGTTTTGGCGCTACCTGAAAAGCCTCTTTAGAAAACCACAGGTCTTCCAAGTCCGACTAAGCTTGAACCTCGTCGGCTTATCCCAAAAATGGTACGATCAACTTGTGATCAGAAAGAAATAGCTGTATACGAGAAAAAGTTAGTGTTCCAGGCTTTCAGGAGGAGAGCGCCGACTGACAAGAAGCAAGATGAAACTCCACAGTTGTCGGATTCATAAAAATCGGTGAAAAATCAAATGGAGGACTGTTGATGAGAAATCTCTCTCACGCGCTGGCCTGGGAGATCTGCTTAACTCCAGTGTAGGTCCTTCTCGGCTGCCTGTGCTGTGCAGGGCGTGCCAGTTGATTTGATCTGTTAATCAACAAGAAAAACAAAAGAATATACGTTAAGTGTTAGGTTAGATCCCCACTGGATCGGCTGAGAGAATCCATAAACATATATGTGCTATTCCAAACTATATTTAAGCCAAGTGACTGGAATGGATCGGCTATACCGAGACAGCATCAGCTGCTTGACCCAAATACGGTAAAGAATAATAAATATATGGATCGATAACCTAGCCGATACTGGAAAGCTAACAATGAACCGGCTAGTACTCCGATAAATCTTATAAAAAGATATCATTCTTGAAACAGAAGCATAGCCTGGAAATCGGCTGTCAGCTGTCGATGGTAGGCCGATTTCGGCTGGCAACGTCTGACAAGAATGTGATCTTAACATAAGAGGCAGTCCTAACATAAATCTAATAATAAATATATTAAAAGAAACATGTCAGGGCAGATAAGGCTGGCTGAAACCCCGGCGTTGTCTCTAAATAATATAAATCTCAGCTAAACAGATCATTGATAGTTCTAAAAACGACTTAATAGTTCGAACCCGATGCAGCATTAAGTATAAAAAGAAAGACCCGATCTGTTGCAGCCGATTTATATCTCTTGAGACGACGGATACAGCATATAAACCAGCCAACCTTTAGATCTAGCCCTATTGGCTGCAAGTTCTTGATAAAACTAGCCATTGGCAGGATAGATCTAAACATTAGTCTAATTTATATGCGCTATATGATAAATAGCGCAGTATAAACTCTTGATTCTAATGTGTCATTGCGATGGAAGCACTAGAAACAATAGATCATACCGCTAATGACAAGCATTTACCTAGATCTGGGGATCGAAACAATGTAGCCCGTAGCCAAACAAAGTGCTCGTCTGAAGAAAAAGGTTGGCGATGCGCCGAAGGTTTGATTGATAATGATTGTCTTGAATTACAGGGGGTCTCGGGTCCTATTTATACCCAAGATATAATTATCTGTACAAACCCCGGACTCTATCTAAACTATTATTCAAAACACAACATTATCCCGGAAAGGACCCATGCCGTGTTACAACTAACAGTCTAAACAAACCCCTAGATTACAGATACAATTGCCGTTACAGGACTCTATCCATAAGTGGCAGTATCATTTAACGCGCTACTAACAACCGAATCTTCTATTTATCTTCAAACTGCTACATTAGAAACGGTTTCATCTCTTCCGAACCTGGAATCCACTATCGGCTGCCCCTGTCCGATCCAACCTTAGCCGATTGGCCTCGCAGCCGATCACTCCTCAGCCGATGCGACCCTTGTCTCCAGCCGATCCGATTCTACTTCGCCTTTGCAGACTTAAGGATTCGATTACCAAATTTTGGTGTTAACACATGCCCCCCAAGTCCGTGATACGAAGTGTTACGGATTTGCTTGCCTGTTCAAACTCCCGCTCTTTTCTTGACCTAAACCGCTTCGGCTTCTCCCCAAATGCCCTTTAAATATCCACTCTCCTCGGCCGAAACGCCTACGCCTTCAAAGCGCACTCAGCCTCCTTTGCACACAAGCCTCTTGCCTTCTCTCTCCTCTCCGGCGATCCTATCGGCGCTCGTCAAACTTCGTCGCGCTCTTCAGACCAGACCCATCTTCACCCCCGAGCACTCCGATGGCCTCCACCGTCGCCGCATCGAGCACCTCCGTCGCGCCAGCCACCACCGCCGCGCCAGCTGTAGCCGCTGCGCCAACCACCGCTGCTGTTCCGGCCGCCGCCATGGCCGATTTCCCTGAGGTATCCCCTTTTGATCCATAACTTTCTTTTATTTTCGAATCTGTTCCTTTAAACACATTGCATCAATATTACGTTCAACCATTTTTCAAGTAGTACTTTCCTTCGTTCTCTTTTTCTTGACTAGTACTTTTCCCCTCTTTGAACTATAATATGCAACCGTTCTTGATTAACACCCCCTTTTTTAACTGTAGCGCATGTCACACCAAGTGTTTATCCCAAACCTGACACAAGCGCAAAAGTACTTTCTCGGCCCCATCGGCAACACGGATCGAGCCGATGTAATTAGCTGAAACCAACCGGATCCCTTTCAACACCGCCAAACCATCCCTCGCCCACTGGAACGGGACGTTCAAATCATGGCTGACCACCGACGCAGCCTGGATTAAGTGATACAAAAGGGTGCGATCGGACAAATACACACAGTGGAAGGAGACCGAAATCGCCCAGTGCCTGGCCCTATCCATTGCCGGCATGGAAAAGGACGAGCCGCTTCGTCGGCCGCAACATACTCGGAACGACACTTCAACGCCTTCATCTTTCGGCAAGGGCCGATGACTATCACGTTGGCCGACGTGTACATGACGACTGGGCTAGACATCGAGTCGTCGGCCAACCCCAGCAGCTTGAGCCGAAAAGGGCAACACCAGTTCAAAACCAAGGCCATCGGCGGGTGGAGCGGCTTCATCGCCCAGAACATGAGGGACGGATCAGTCGGCCACAGGGAGCACGCTACGTTCTTAATGATGTGGCTCGAAAAATTCGTGTTCTGTGGATTGAGCTACGGGCCGACCGCCAACTGGCAGATCGTAGCCGAAGTCTTGGCCGACGGGGGAAAACTCACGCTGGGGAAGTACCTCCTCGGCTACTTATATCAGATGTTGCATCAGGCCGTCGCGAAGATAGCCGCCAACACCGGCGGCCCCTGGTGGTTTCTACAGATCAGGCTGGTGCTGACGACCCAAAAGATAGCTGGTCGGCCCCTTCTGACAGCAGCTGTATACCCAAGGCTGGAGTCGATCGAAGATGAAGACGGCAACCAGATCACCACCACTAGGTGCATGAGCTACGGAGAGACAGCAGCCGCCCACGTAGGCTCAAAGCAATCGGCCGAACTGCTGGCCGAATGGTTCATAGCCCTCTACGACGGGCTGTCTCACGAGAACCGCGCCTGGTATTTTTACCGGGACCGGGGGCTGTTCGAGTTGCCGGCCGACTTCAATTGGGAAGATGTCAACTCAGCCGACAACCCGCGGTGCAGGGAGCTGTTCATTGCCACTTTACCCCCCTGCATCTTGCCGACCGGGATCCATCAGGGCCGATCAGTGGCCAAGAGCTACGAATTCTATTACCCGGTATCGGCGACGAGGCAGTTCGGTCTTGGGCAGCTGCCCATCGGCTTCTTCTATGCCGATAAGATTAAGACGAGGGGAGTGGTAAGCCAGGACCTAATAATGGATCGACTGCTGAATATAGCCGGCCCTCCCCTCGGCGACGTCGGCGTGATGACACTGGCGTTGAAGAAAAGCGTCGCTTACGACCGATGGTGGACTGAAATCAAGCGCCACATCTTCCATCAGCGGTCGTCTCATTACGTCGACCTTCTCCTGCCCGAGGAGATCCCCTCGGTAAGCTTTAAGTCCCAACTGATTTTTTTCTTCTTATCATCGGCTGATATGGCCGATTAACATTTGCCCTCTGGCTTGCAGGAGACGGAGACGGAGCGACCGATGGTGAGCGACTCCGGGCGCCCGATCGAATACAGTTTAGGTGTTCTGGATGGGGGCGGCCTTGCTCCGTCGGCCATCGGCTGGGGAGCGCCGTAGCTGGCGGCATTGCTACGAGGGTAGGTGCGCCAGTCGATCGCCCATAAGAAAAGGGTTGCACCACCCCCACGGCCGTCGGCTGCGCCTGCCCCCAAGAGGCTGAAAGAGAAGAAGCCGGCGGCGCCAGCCGATAGCCTTCCCCCCTTGGATTCGGCCGTCGTGCGGTTCCTCGACACCGTCGCCAGCGAGGAAGTGCCGGCGGCTGTTGGAGCAGCGGCCGAACCCGGGGTTTTGAGTCCTGAGTCGGTCAATGCTCCAGCCGACGTCCCGCCGGTCCCAAGTCCCCCAGCAAAACATCGGCCGGTAAACCTTCACTTCACCAGATTTGACTTCGTGATAATCCCTTGCATCTGATCGAACCATTCTCCTGGTGTACAAATTCCAGGTTTCCAAGCTTTCGGCAAGACTTCTCATGGCATCCTCAAGCTCATCTGTGAACCAGGTGATTTTCCAACCCATCCATCCTCACCATTTCTTTTCTCTAAGTACTCACGAGTTAATCTTCTCGCAGCCGCCCCATCCCCTACGAGTGATTCTAGAGATCTTGAACACCCCGTATGAACTGACGGTTAGCCAAGACCAACAAGTGAGAGTCAACTTGCAGCGCTTTAGGGAACAAGATACTCGTCATCCGGCGACCAGACCTCCAATAAACCTCAGGAGTGTTTTGATAGCTATTCGTTCGGCGTCTGCAACACTCACACGTCACGACATGCTGGTAGCAAGGTAAACACAACTTGCTAATGAACTGTTAATCACAACCACCGATGTAAGAGTCACCAGACTAGAGTATTTGATCTTGGATACTTTAGAGATCGAATCTCCGGCCGTCGGCCGGGCCCGCGGCCATCGAGACTATCTAGGAGACATGTAATCGAAATCGGCTTCATGCCGATTATGAATAAAAATCGGTGACTGTCACACCGATTCAAGCATCGACCCAAACACTGGGGTAATATTTCTTCAGATATTTGCAATCGACCCGATTTTGCCTTCGGCTCTTGTACGTATATGCCCCCAAGTTTTGTTGATAGCTCGGTGTCGATAAAATTGTGAGTGTGAGCCTTTTGCGCATTCTTGCCGTCCCTATTGGCCAATCATGAGCCGATCGTAGAAAACTTGGCAAAAAAACGTTGCATAAAAATGCCTAAAGGCGATGCCTTGTTGATGTAAGACATCGGCTGTCGTAAATCGGCTGAAGTAACCATAGCCGAATCACGAGTTGATCCATACGCTTGGGTAATATTCCTTTAGGTATTTACCATTAAGAGCCCTTCCAAATACTTCTCCGTCCAGTCCTTTTAGCATGTAAGCTCCTTTAGAGACGCATTTGTGGATCTTGAAAGGCCCTTCCCAATTTGGTGACCATTTGCCGAACTTGTTGTCTCTAGATCCGATCAACAGTATCAATTTCCAAACGAGCTCGCCTTCCTCAAAAGATTTAGGCACCACCTTTTTATTATAATGTCTGGCTACTCGTTCTTTATCCTTTGTGACTTTTCCCAGGGCCCTCATCCTGGATAAAACTAAATCTTCCGATTCGTCCATCATCAGGTGATAATAATCGTTGGCTGTGAGTTGATCCTGTAGCTGAATGCGCCTTGAGCCGACGACACTTTCCCATGGCAGCACTGCCTCATGTCCATAGACCAATTTGTACGGAGGGACTTGAATTGACCCGTGACATGCCATCCGATACGCCCACAGTGATTCGGCTAATCGGCTGTGCCACTGTTTAGGGTACTCAGAGATCTTCCTTTTAATGAACTTGATCATACTTTTGTTTGAGGCCTCGGCTTGTCCGTTGGCTTGTGCGTAGTACGGCGAAGAATTAAGTAGCTTGATCCCCATGCCGTTGGCAAACTGAACAAATTCGTCCGATACAAAGATAGATCCCTGGTCTGTTGTTATTGTTTGTGGGACGCCAAATCGGTAGATGATGTGTTCTTTGAAAAACTCGATTGCGTCCTTAGAATCTACTTTTCTGAGGGGAATCGCCTCCACCCACTTCGTGAAGTAATCCGTCGCCACCATGATAAATTTATGTCCTTTGCTAGAGGGTGGATTGATCTAGCCGATCATATCAATGCCCCATCCTCTGAACGGCCACGGCTTGATGATTGGGTTCATAGCCGATGCTGGTGCTCGTTGTATGGCGCCAAACTTCTAGCAATCCTAGCAGCCCTTGTAATACTTGAAACAATCCTCCAGCATCGTTGGCCAGAAATACCCTACTCGGTGAAGTAGCCACTTTATTTTGTGGGCCGATTGATGTGTGCCACAGATGCCTTCGTGTACTTCTCCGATGGCCACTGTAGCCTGATCGGCTCCCAAGCATTTGAGTAGCACGCTGTCAATCGTCCCACAGTACAGATCTTCATCGAGCAACACGTATCGTAATGCCTTGTATCGTAGCTTCCTGGTGGCCGATTGAGAGGGTTTTTGAGATAGTTGTAAACTTCAAACCTCCAATCATCGGCTGTAATGGCGGCAACGTCTATCTCGACTTCTTTCAGCATCGGCCGATAGCCCGATGCCCCTTGAGCCAAGTCATTAGCCTCTGTGTTCTGTTCTCTGGGGATATGTTTCAAAGTAACTAGCCGAAAACCATCCATTAATTCCCGGCATTGCCGATAATAGTCCATCAGCGCGTCGTTTTTGCATTCATATTCTCCTGATAGTTGGCTGATGACCCACAATGAGTCTCCCATTATTTTGATGGCGTCGGCTTCAACTTCCTTGAGTAGATGCAATCCTTTAAGGACGGCTTCGTATTCGGCTTGGTTGTTTGTAGCATGGGGGTTGATGGCAAAAGCAAACTCGAAGCTTGCCCCCTTGGCGAAATAATGACCAAGCCGATGCCACAGCCGTTGGTGCAAACCGAGCCGTCGAACGTCAGAGTCCAAGGCATAATTTCCACTGAGCCGATTGAATCGTTTCTGTGCTCCACAATGAAATCGGCTATGGCTTGCCCTTTGACTGCCCGTGGTGCCTGATACCTCAAATCGAATTCTGTTAGTACGAAAATACACTTTCTAATTCTTCCTTTGAGCACTGGAGCCGATAGCATATACTTAACTACATCGGCTTTGCAGATTACTGTGCACTCGTTGGACAGTAGATAGTGTCTTAACTTCGTACATGAAAAATAGAGGCATAGGCATAACTTCTCCACAGGTGAATACCTCGTCTCCGCGTCTAGTAGCCATCGGCTGAGATAGAAGATGGCTTTTTTCTTGCCGTCAACCTCTTGGATTAGGACGGAGCCGATCGATTTGTCGTCGGCTGATAAGTACAGTTTGAACGGTATTCCCTTTTGTGGAGGCATTAGCACTGGAGGGGAGCTTAGATAATCTTTTATGTTGTCTAACGCCTTCTGCAGCTCTGCCCCCCATGTGAATGTCTGATCGGCTTTCAGCCGAAGCAGTGGCGTGAAAGGCTCCATCTTTTCTGAGAGATTGGCTATGAACCGTCTGATAAAGTTTATCTTGCCGATCAATGATTGGAGTTGTTTCCTGTCCTTCGGAGGTTGAATTGTCTTGATAGCATTTATGCTTCTTGGTGTAACTTCAATTCCCCTTTCATGGACAAGAAATCCTAAGAATCGCCCGGCCGATACGCCGAACGCGCACTTAAGCGGATTCATCTTTAGACTGTATTTCCTCGTCCGTTCTAACACTTGTCTCAGATCGGCTATGTGGCCTTCTATCTCCCTTGACTTGGCGACCACGTCGTCAATGTATATCTCTACCAGCGAGCCGATCATATCGTGAAAGATGTAATTCATGGCCCGTTGATATGTTGCCCCAGCGTTCTTCAAGCCGAACGTCATTACTACCCATTCGTACAAGCCGATTGCGCCGGAACACCGAAAAGCGGTTTTGTGGATGTCCTCGTCGGCGATGAATATTTGGTTATACCCTACATTGCCATCCATGAAACTGATCATGAAGTAGCATCGACAAGCATATCGGCTATTGGCATTGGGTATTCGTCTTTAGGGGTTGCCTTGTTTAGATCTCTGAAATCGATGGACACCCTAAGTTTACCGTTTTCTTCAACACTGGGACGATGTTTGAGACCCACTCGGCGTATCGGCAAGGCCGAATGAATCCCGCGTCATATAGCCGAGTGATTTCGGCTTTAATTGCATCGTACATATCGGCCTTAAACCTCCTGGGAGGCTGTTTGAACGGCCAATAGCCTGCCTTAATCGGCAGCTGATGGACCACTATTGATCGGCTGAGACCGGGCATCTCAAAGTACTCCCAAGCAAAATAATCTTTATATTCTTTTAACAATTCAATAAGCTGGGATCTACAATGAGGAGACAGATTTTTGCTAATGTACGTCGGCCTCGGCTTATCACCAGAGCCGATGTCAATTTCCTCTAATTCGTCGACCAACGTGAAACCTTGCCCTAGCTTGCCATCGTCTTCGTCCGCGGTGTCCATGCCGAGAACGCTCGAGCCCTCCACCATGTCTTGTTCAAAGCAGCAGGTACGGCTCGTCATTTTCAATCGGCTGTATCGTTGAATTGGACACATTTAGAAAATCGGCTTTCCAAATTTTCCCGGATAAACAATCAATGCCCTCGATTTCCCAAAGCGGCAAATCGGCACTGACAACACTAACTGACCTATCGGCTGGTACGATCTCGATCTTGTCGCCGTCCCATTAGATCAGGCTCTAATGCATTGTAGAAGGGATGCAGCAGTTACCGTGTATCTAGTCCCTTCCGAGCAACAGGCTGTAAGACCCCTTCCCATCGATGACAAAGAATGTTGTGGGCACGGTCTTGTTGCCGATGGTCAGTTCAACGTTGAGGACGCCCTTGGTTTCTGATGGGTTGCCGCCGAAGTCTTTGAGCACCATGTTGGTTTTTGTTAGGTCTTCGGCTCCCTTGCCTAGCTTTCTGAATGTTGCGTAAGGCATGAGGTTGACTACAGCTCCCCCATCAACTAGCATTTTGGAAATCGGCTTGCCGTTGACGAATCCTTTAACGTACAACAGCTTTAAGTGCCGATTTTCGGTTCCTTTGGGTTTGTCAAAGACGGCTTGGTCTGGTGAGATTGCTAGTTTTGCCAGGTCATCCTCAACGGTGTCTGCATCGGCTTCGGGAGCGCCGAACTCGGCTGGCAGCACGAATACCATGTTAACCGATGCAGAAATTTTGCCTTTCCCTTTGGCTGCCCTCCTAGCTTGATCGGCTGGGCTTTCCTCGGCTTTCTCTTCGTCGGCTATGGCAGCTTTCTTTTTGGTACCCATCGCCTTTTGATTTTGCCCAGCCGACGACGCTGTTCGTGGATCATTTGCTGAACTTCGTCCTCTCTCCCTTCACACTTAAGCCGTTGAACCCTCCTTTTCTGCGTCTTCGTGAAGAGATCGGACGGGCACCATTGGGGGTTTGCCGATTCCTCATCGTCGGCCTTTTCATCGTCGCGGTTGTTCCCATCATGGTTTTCATCAACGAAAAAGTCCTGGTGGATTGGGCCGAGCCGATCATGGACAGACCGACGCCTTTGGTTTAACTAAACGGCTCTGGGGACGAACCGAGTTGGACTTGCAGCCGATGAGCTCCTGCGCTCATCGTCACGGTGATCGTTGCATGCTGGGCAATCGTCCAATGTTGGCAGTCTCATGCCGGATTCCCAGCAGTACCTGAAAAAATCACAATGCCAATGCGGATCGGCATTGTCGTGGTTTACCTCGTATCGTCGGCTTTGGGTGTTCGGCTTGCGCCGACGAGGTGCTTCATTGTAAGCTTGTTCCTGCCGAGACCGGTACTGATGACGGTATCGGCTACGTTCATGGATCGGCCGTCGGTCAGCTGATCTGATGACTGGGCGCACCATATTAATTGGCGCGGCGTGACATCCAATTTGATCGCCTTCTGCCTTGGCCCCGATCGATGTATTGACTAAGCCGTGCGCCATTCCGTTCTGTTGATCAGCTTGCCTGGGGCCGGCTTGGACCGTGTTGACCGGGAAAGGATTGCCGTCTACCTTTATCGGTCGATTTGAATCGGCGAACTTCAGCTTCCCGGCCTCAATTGCCGACTGGATTTGCTGCCTGAAGACTTTGCAGTCGTTGGTGGCGTGAGATGTGGAGTTGTGCCACTTGCAATATTTTTTTCTTCAATTCTTCGGCCGACGGGATCACGTGATTTTTAGGCAATTGAATCTGCTTCTCCTTGAGCAGCAGGTCAAAAATCCTGTCGGCTTTGGTGATGTCGAAATCGTATCTTTCTTCTTTAGCCGTCTTCAGCAGCCATTGGCAGACGATGGCCTTTTAGTTCTTGGCCCATTCGGCTGCTGCCACTTCTGCGTCATCATCGTCGAACTCGTATTCTGATTCGACGACGACCTGAGTTATATTTTTGACGGCCTTCCTGGTGTCTTGGAATCGCTGCTTGTGGGCCGTCACCTTCTGCGCCAAGTGGGCTAAGCTGTCAAAGTCCTACAAAGAGAATCGCTCTCTGATCGGCGTGATCAAACCATGAAAGGCCAAATCGGCCAGCTGGGCGTCTGATAGCACTGGCTGTAGCATCGGTTCCTCATCTCCCTAAAGCGTTGGATGTATTCTTGGACCGATTCGTTGTGTTTTTGCCTGATGCTGGTGAGGTCCGACAACTTCATCTCGTGGTTGCCGGAGTAGAAATAGCTGTGAAATTATTTTTCAAGATCGACCCAGCTCTGAATTTAGTTGTAGGGCAATGAAGAGAACCAAGTAAAAGTCGATCCTGAAAGGGAAAGAGGGAACAATCGGACTCTCAAGGCGTCCGTAGCCGATGCTTCGCCACACTGTGCCAAGAATCGACTAACATGCTCGTAGGTTGAAACGTTGTCCTGCCCTGACAACTTTGAAAAATCTGGGATCTTGTATCTGTTGGGCAACGGGATCCGTTCGAAGTGCTCTGGATAGGGATATCGATACATGTTCCCGAGTCTTTCGGCTTGAGGCCGAATTGATCGCGCATGACATCTGCGATCAAATCGGCCCATGTCCGTGTCTTCTTGTATCGGCTCGTATGGTTCATACGACGCGGGTGCTTGCCGATACAGCGGTGGTGGCGTCTGAGGCCTGTAATGATGATCTTGACGGCCTCCTTGGTACTGGTAGTGATGATCAGCGGGAGGTGGCTGTTGCGCCGGTGGTGTCGGTGGTCCTGGAAACAGCTGTCGGCCACCGACGTTGTACCGTCTATCTAGATCAATCGGCTCTGACTGCCGATTGTTATTGAACATGTTAGCGAGTTGATCTTGGGGCAGCGGTTGCTGTCGGTTCAGCATAGTAATTGCCGGCCTTATAGCCGATTCACCTGGATTTGGCTGACCGAGGACTCCTCCCGGCAGCCCTTGTTGCGCTAGCGGTGGGATCGGCTGATTCTGCGTGACCAGCGTCCTGTAACCAGGAAATTGGTCGTCTGTGAAGTACGTTGGCCCTCGTTGCAACTAGTCGGCTATCTTGGCGTCGACCACAGCAGCGATCATGTTATTGAGAGTGTTGACCAGGATGCTACTTTGGTTGACTAACGCGTGATGGACGACCGAGTCAATCCGGTCTTGTAGAGAATATACAGCCGGATCATCTTGTCCCTGGGTCGGCTCCTCCATCTTCTATTTGCCTTTTGTCTCGCCAGAGAAGGATGCCTTAGTGTCGTTCATGCTGAACTTATATTTCTGATGCACAGCCACGGATCTTCGTCTCTATTTATGCCACTGACATTGCTCACACATTGCAATGAGATTTTAATTAATAAAAGTTATTATTAACTTATCATTATCATTATTTTTATATATTATTTCTTAATTTTTGAAAATTATTATTGGCGTGTGGGTTTTGTTTTTTTCCTTTCCCCATATTCTTTCCCTCAAAATGGTAAGGAGTTGATGAGGGGGACGATGACAAAAGGAAAACGTGCTAATGTTAAACTACGGATGCAAAAGTAAAATGCACTACCGAACAAAACAAAACCTAAGTCACTTGAATTTGTGTGAGTTGTAAGATGTTAATGTATGTCATTTATATTTTATTATAATTACTGCACGCATTTGAGTATTAAAAATATGTAGAGGACACCCTAAAGGACTATAATTCGATTTGTGAGCTTGGAGAGTGAAAATTTTAAATTCTAAAACTTACAACTGCTGCCAAATTTTGAATTAGATTTTCAAGTTCATTTTAGGATTTTTATTGTAGCTTATTTTTTGTTTTAAATTGCTAACATATATATATAATTTTTAACGATAAATTATTTTTAGGTTGCTAATAATATACGGTAGTGCTTGTGAGCTTTAGGCGAAACGATCAAGCTGCAAGCTTAGTACACTAGTATTGGCATGTCAGTTCTTAAGCTTGCCATGGTCGTATGACAGATGGCTAGGGGTCTATTTGAATCTCTAATGTGGTTTAGCTTTTCAGTGACACGATAAACGAGTTCAATCATTAGCACATTAATAATGAAGTATTAATTATTGTGTACTTTAAAAATATGCTTATTTGATTTTTTAAACTTTTATATAAAAAGTTTTTTAAAAAAACACACCACATTCAATAGTTTACAAATGTGCTAAGTAAATTATGTAATTTAGTTATTTATTATTATGGACTACTTTCTGGATGCGAGAGGCCCGACATTTTACATTCTTTGAAATGTTCAAGATTGAGGACGACTCAATAACCTAGATAATCATGCAGCTACTGTTATTCCCTCGTATTTTATATTATAAATTGTTTTGACATTTTTTTCAAACTTTTTAAAGTTTGATTAAATTAATAAAAAATTAGTAATAAATATATGTTTGTTATGTATTGTAAATATCATTAATTTTTTAATTAAATTTAAACTAATTTGACTAAAAATTAAAAGCTATTTATAATATAAAATGGAGAGAGTAGAATTGGTGCATGATGTGAGTACTGGAGAGGTTGATGTGTATTTCATCAGGATGTTGTAATCTAAGAGCTGAGTAATAAAATATGTTTTTCACCTTTTGATCTGAAGACAAACAAACCCAATCCTAAATAAACAAGCTCTCAAGGTTTTGTTTGACTTTTCTGACATATACAACTAATAGCATGCAACTTTGAACAACAATTAACATTTTGTGTAAAGTAACTACTAAAGTAAAATGTCAAGGAAAAATTTCAGATTCTCTATGCATGAATGGGACATGAATTGCTAATATCTGAATGCATTCCTTTTCTGGCCTATTTCTATCTAATTTGATTGCCTCGTGCCGGTTTACTTCTGACGCTTCTTAACTAGCGTGTACCTGGGATGATTTTTTTTAGCATGCACATGCTGCTAGAACTACCTTTTCTATTGTGACCACCGATAATTTCTATCTGGTCGTGGGATTACCATAAAAATACTGTATTTTTATAAGTTTCCTTTGTTCTGTCTGATTGTTTAGGATTGCCATACATGGTTTTCACTACAGAAATTTGAACAACTTTCCCTACTGAAAAAGTACAATTTCAATTTTTTATAAGAGGATTAAAATTACAATGATTTAAATTTATTTTTAATAATAATCGAGTGGTACACTTTTTCAATATATATGTATATATCTATTTATATGTGTTATATATATACAGGTTTATATATGTTCAAAATAGGAATGCCAATTTCCAATTAAACTGCACGTGCAAATATTTTTTGTTCTCATCTAAATAAGTGCTAAAATTTCTAAAAAGTAATAATATATATAACTATCAAGTAGTGTTTCTATCCAAAATTTTCGTTCGCCTGACTATTTTGCAGAAAACCCCTTAAATGTTTATAAAATTAACCCGTAATCCGAATGCTGAAAAGAAAGAGAGGGTTTGGATGAAAAAAAGACCTCCTGCACTCCTCCCGCCCGTCCCCATCCGCGTCGCGCCCCGCACCGCGCCTGCGCCCCTCCCTCCTGTCGCTGCTTGAAGCTCCCGCGCTGCGCCTGAGCCTCTCCCTCCCGTCCTCATCCGCGCCGCGTCTCGACTTTACCCGTTGCAACGCACAGACACAGTTGCTAGTATATTACAAAACGATAAGTTAATCCACAAACATGTAATATAAATTCAACCTACACATCTCACAACTAAAAACACAAATTTGACTGTTATTATTATTCATAATATGGATGTAACCTAAACTAGGGTAAATCAAATTTTTTACTTTTATCTGGCTAATTTTGTAATAATTGCACAATAAACTGGTTTTCTTTTCCAATTCTCCTCTGCCCTCCTTTTCTCCGATCATGTGTTGTTATTAGATAGTAATGGGCCTCACGTTCGTGGAGGTCATGTGCAGCTAGCTACTTCTCACACTCTCTCCTCCAACCGGACATCTAGTACTACGTAGCATTTAGCTAATACTCTTACTCTTATTTCTTATTACATTAGCTCTTAGAGAAAAGTTTAATATTAACCAACTTTTAATATAAAAACTGGACATCACCTATAATGAATCTAGTAGTCCCCACCCATACAATATATTATTATCTACAGAAATATACTGACAATTAATACTGGACTTACTCCGCTCTCAAAAAATTTATTAGAACACATGCTATAAGGCTAATCACAATTTTTTATTATATTGATATTTTGAAAACAACCACATAAACATGAATTAAATAAAATCTCTAATACATAATTTTATGATGTGGTTTCATATGATCAAAATCATATTTAATTTTATGACTCATAGAGAGTTGGTATTTGTGTACACAGGATTTCATTCAGATGAAACTGGTTTTCTCTCTTTCTTCTTTAATTTTATGCCATGTCATCAAACAATCATACGTGATATACTAATTAATATGCATGAAACCTCATGAAACTTTTCACTGGGATTAGCCTAACTAGCTACAAATCTATAGTATTTTTTCCTCTCCTTAAACTTAATATATATCTAATATGATAATACTTACAATTTATCGACGGATGGGTCGACAGTCTTCCGAGAGGGCTACTTAAGGAGGCGAAAGAGTGGTTGAGAATCGTCTATTGAAAGTGCATGGTTTTTAGACAGAGAATTTTAGAAATCTCTCTATCTAAAAATGAGCTAGAGAGATTTTTAGATAGGTTTGGCCCTCTGAAAGGATAACAAACCTATGTCATGTGTTCTTTGTTGAGGTGATGTATGAAACAGAGTACAATAGATCTGAGTTCTTCGGGTTCTAGAGATTAGACCTAGCTCCCCAAGCCTCGATTCCCCTCCACCCGCGGTCTTGCCCTCTCTTTTATAGGTCAAGAGAGGCAGTTACAAGCGGACTTGGGGGTCAAGAAAGCTAAGAATAAAAGCTAAAAAGTAAGAACAAACAATATCTAAATAGTACACAGAGATCCCTCAGGTCTTGCGCTCCGTGGGTACTACGCGCTCCAACTTGCCTTAGGATCCGCTTTTCGCAGGTACCTCCTGCATAGTCTTGTCGGATGATGTCATCTTCTATCGGGTTGTCTCCTCCTTATCTTTTCTGCGATCCTTACAATGCAAGCCTCCAACCCCGAGGGGATCAGAGGTCGGGCTGATGAGCCGTAGTCGGGACGAGACACTGAGTAGGGACAGTCAGGGGGGATCAGGGCTTTCGACCCCAGGAAGAGGTCGGTCGTCTGATCTTCCCCCGAGGACTACCAGTTCGACTTCAGCTGTCCTTAATTTCGCTCCGCGGGCTACTCCGGGGTGATACCCCCACAACAGCCCTCGAGCTTAGGGGTGAATAGAATATTTGCCCTTAGAGTTTAAGTTCTTCCTGGTCGAGTCTCAAAGCTAGTTCTTGGGGTTTTTTAATTAGACTTCGGCAGGTGCACCGTCCAGGTGCATCTGCCAGGTTCAGCCCCCGAGCTTGGGGCCAGATGGTACATCTGTGCCTAGAGTCAAGATTTTTCCTAGCTGGGATCATGGGCAAAGTCTTCGTGACAACTTGAGAATTCTTTGGCCAGAAGCTGGCCACCGAAGCTGCAGCCAAGGCCGAGGTCGAGCCGGCGTTTGAATCGACGAAGAGGGCAAAGGAGGATGCCGAGAGTAAGTGTTAGTACCGACCAATCTCTTATACCATTCAATTCTTCATCTTCGTCGGCGTTTACCAACTTTCTCCTGTTTAGGCTGCTTGTCGAGGATCCGAAGGTAGACCTGCGACGTCGAGGCATGCTCCGAGGTAGCTAACGCCCGATGGGAAAAGTAACGGGAGGCGTCCCAAGCTTTCCTTGCTGAGGCCGACACCGAGGTGGCGCCTGCTGACAAGTCCGAGGACGCCTTCATGGAGCGGCTTCTTGAGGGACCGAAGCGCCTCCGGGACTTCATCCGGCTAGCAATGAAGTCGGCGACTACGCACTCCTCGACGTAGTGCACAAATGGTATCCTCGCGCCAAGATCGAGGTGGTCACCGATGGTTGGCCGACCGATGTTTTGGAGGCTGAGGTCCCAGGTATCTATGCCGACGTCGAGCCGACAGCCGAAAAGATTGTATCTAAGATGCAGTTTATATTACGTAGCCAAGTCCCTAGGAAACAGTAGACAAGAGGTGTTAGTCTCATTCCGCGAGTTGTGAAGTTGACACTTGTTATGAAAAAGCTTTTTAACTTCTACTCATGAAAGGAGATCAAACTCTAGCTTTGTGAAGAAAGCTTTTAGTTTTAACTTCTATTCGTTGCGTGTCTGACCATTGCGTCCGAGCAGGTTGGGGCCTCAATAGATCGGGTCCGGGGGATTCCCAAGGCAAGCTCGGAAAACTTAGTCGTTTATGCAGCGAACAAGCTAACAGAGTGATTAAGAGGTAGACTGCGGAGTCTCCCGAGCTCTTATGCGCAGTACCATGCTAATCCATGAATAGTCCGACCCTAGGCTGCCTCGGTAGGGAACGTGCCCTTTCATCGAAGAGCGTCGAGGGGACCATCGTGTTTAGGCGGATAGACTGTGCATGAGTCCTCGGGAAGGTTGCCGAGCCACCGAGTAGCTGGAGCATACTCAATAGGCTTCCTTCCGGGGAACCCCGACCATAGCCGGTCGGGGACGCGTAGCTCAGGGCAGACCATAAGTATAGCGAAGAAGTTATTGAGTGTGCGTAGGTTACCGAGGGGTTCAGGAGAAAGATGAAAATGGAGAACGAGAAACAACTAAAGGCACAACCCCTGCAAATCATAAATGCTTTAAAGGAAGAGTTAAGTTTAGAATACTTATCTACGGGAGAGTTGACTTAGCACAAGCGCTACCCGTTCCATGCATTTGGCACCTCCATTCCACCATGAAGTCAACGGAGAAGATAAGCCCCCATCACACCGCTCGGATTGATGAAAACGAGCCCCTACCTGGCGCGTCAACTGTCAATGGATGGGTCGACAGTCCTCTGAGAGGACTACACAAGGAGGTGAAAGAGTGGTCGGGAATTCTATATCAAAAGGGCGTGATGGTCCGCTCAAGAAAGAAAATGAGCCATAGAGATTTTTAGACAGGTTCGGCCCTCCCGGAGGATAACAAGCCTACGCCATGTGTTCTTTGTTCGGGTGATGTATGGAACAGAGTACAATGGATCTGAGTTCTTCGGGTTCTAAAGATTAGACCTAGCTCTCAAAGCCTCGAACCCCCGCCACCCGTGGTCCTACCCTCTCTTTTATAGGTCAAGGAGGACAGTTACAAGCGAACTTGGGGGCAAGAAAGCTAAGACTGAAAGCTAAAAAGTAAGAACAAACAATATCTAAAAAGTACATAGAGATCCCATGTGGGGTCCTACGCTCCGTGGGTACTACGCGCTACACCTTGCCTTGGGATCCGCTATCCTCAGGTACCTCCTATGCAGTCTTGTCGGATGACGTCATATTCTGTTGGGTTGTCTCCTCCTTATCTTTTCTGTGATCCTTATGATGCAAGCCTCCTACCCCAAGGGGATCGGAGGTCCAGCTGATGAGCCGTAGTCAGGACGTGACACTGAGTCGGGACTGTCAGGGGGGTCGGGGCTCCTGACCCCAGAAAGAGGTCGGTCATCTGATCTCCCCTGAGGACTACCGGTCCGACTTTAGCTGTTGCTCGCGGGCTATTTCGAGGTGATACCCCACACAAATTAATATTGAACTTTCTCCGCTCTCACAAAATTTATGAGAGCAGATGCTATAGCTGGCTTAATACAGATCTAATATGCAACTTATATCCGCTTATATAACTTTATTGCAATTGCTCTTTGTGCGATGTTTGGTGGGTGGCTTCGGATATGTGTCGCAAGGTGTTAGTACTTCCAAAATCCAAATATTTCCAATAGACTAGGTCGATCGAGTAGCCATTTTCGTACGTACTCATTGCTCTAGTTGGCCCATGAAACCTTTTTCGATGACATGTGAGGCATATGAGGCTGTGGGTGAGAGGTGGACGGACAGGTGGTGAGCGAATCAATCGAACGATTGGGCATTGGCACAATGGTATCTACGTTTCAATCACGCGACAAACATATTCGTGATGAGTTAGGGTTAGCTATAATTCACTAACTTTAGCAGTGTTATTATAGGATAGGATAAAGGTCAAAATGAGCAGATCAAAACGCGATACAGTATATAGCATCTCTCTTAGGGGTTTGTGCAAGCATACACGCATGTGAAACAAATATACTCTATCTGGTAATTAATATTTGACATTTTATGACAAAATTTAGTTCAAGCTTGGTCATTAATGACTTCTGAGATACTTAGTTTAAAAGCTAAAAAGTTCTATTTAGGTCTACTTTTTGACATACATTTTATCATTGTCTTATTCTCCAATACTTTTTTAAAATGTCTAAAATGCCTTTATAACCCCCTCATGTTTCATTTTTAAAGTTATTTTTTTGGCATATGAACAAGTATTACATACGAGAAAATAGCAAAAAAATACTTGTGTAACATGTGCAAGACGATTTACATTAACAACACAACACCACAAAGTATTTCATGCATGTAGCATATAAGAAATAAGTTATATTTTTCAAAATAATAATAACAAATCTTGAAACTTACAAACAAATTAACTTCTACGGAGTATGCCATTTGTAAGGTTAATTCTTAATTTTTTTAAACCTCTAGCGAAATCAGCTATCGACATTGTATGTCTAGACATCTTGGGCATCTTGGGCATTTATTTTGAGAAAGTATTCGGTCTAATACCATATTATATAAATATTCTATAAATTTAGTTACACAATATAAAACCTCTGCTAATATATATAAAGCGGAGAGAGAGAGAATGGACGCCTATATGAGCAGACTGCATAAAGCTGCATATCTCCTCTCATGACCCAGATCATACAAGAAATAGTTATTTTTGGTTGTTGTGTTAAGCCCGCTACTCCCTCCTTTCCATATTACTTGTCGTAAATGTCTCCACCAAGCACTTGTGTTTTTTATACTCCTCTACACTTTATTAGAAGTTGATTTAGGTTTATTTTAAGTAACCAATTTTTTAAGTTTGATTAAATTTGTAGTAGAATAAGTATGTATTATCAACACAAAATAAATATAATATAGAAATATATTTGGTTGTGAATTAAATTGAACTAATTTGGTATTTGGTATTGTCGATGTTGCTATGTTTTTATATATTTGTTTAAACGTTTTTTAAAAAAATTGGTTCAGGACAGACCTAAATATTAGATACGGTTGCTATATGAGCCATGTCAACGTTGCAAAATTGGCAGGTGATTTTCGCATGCTGCTTAATGTGCCTGGATGAGTTCTTGCACAAAAATTGTAACTTTGGTTTCTCATCACATGTTTAAAATGACATTGTATAATATATTTGTGTTCCAAACTCATGACAACACAAATTTCTTATCGAATTTACATCTGCTTTTTATAGCTCTTTGATAATAGAACATGGCTCAGTGGACAGCATTAATACTAGTGATTTCCGTGCTTGTGCTCCTGGAGGTTCGTATTGCAGCAGAGCCAGCTGTCAAGGCTGTGGACTTTTGGTACGCAAGTATATTTTATTATTAGGCTACCTTCTCGTCGATTTTATAATTTTTAATGTTTTGAATAATCGCATGATATTTAAAATAAATGACTATGTTTTTATCATAATATATATAATAAATTAATACTTTTACTTTTATTACAATGTTAATAAAATACTTTGCAAGATATATATATATTGATTTAGTATACTTAAAAGTTTTATAATCTTGTTAAAAATATTAAAAATTATGAAACACGAGAACTTTTAAAAGTTTGATTTTAATTTTATCTAAAATATTAAAAATTATAGAACATGAGGAAATATACATTATGCTAGCTATGAGAATGTTGTGTTTGATTGTGTCCCCTTTTCTCTTAATGACAGCAAGTCTATTACTACTGCATGTCGTGACACCAAGAGACATGGGGTAACCTCGTACTTCCGTGGATTTCTTTTGTTATCTCACTTTTCCTCTTCGCTCTCCCATGGTAAGATTCATCTTAACCTCCCTGCGCACGCGAGAGTTAACGTTTATGATAATGCGAAATAGAGGCATCACTGGTTCTGATTTTGACAATTTTTTGACTCCCCATGATCGTGGAGATGCAACTGTATTTTTCTGGTGGTACTTCGTCTTTGGCTGTATCGGTTATACACTTTGGGTAGAGTATTCAGCCCATTGCAACTTCTGTGGGTCTACCTGGCCAATACTTGCCACTGCTTTGTCAGGTGTGGTCATCAATGCTTCATTAGCTTGCTGGACTGTGGTCGTGAACTTTAAAGAGCAGATGGTAATTAACTCACCGACTAAACTACTACTGCATGTATGATCTGTTAAAGACAGTATTGTTGCTTAATTATTTTTATTCCGTACTTTGTTTTAGGAATTCCGGTACAATTTACCCGTTTATATATATAGTGGGTGGGACAGCCATTGTTGGGGCGATTCTTATGGAAAACAATATGATGGTCAGCTTAGGATGGATGGCTCTGGGTTTTTGTGTATTCTCGCAGTTTTGTCGGATAAATTCCACCGTAAGTTCAATCATGTGCTTAATGGTTATATTTATGTATAGTCCTTTTCGTTGTCAGGTATGGTAAGTGTCTGTGTTTTAATTAGAAATGTATCACTATTCTTGTAGGATTACACAAGGTTTGACCTCATATCGTTTCTTGCTTCATTGATTGGATGTGTCGGCTCATTTCTCTGGCTTACTGACCATCCAAATTTAACCATCGCTACGCAATTTAAGGTAGTGCAAACCAATGCTTCATTTCAAGAAACAATAGAGGTACTAGGTGGGATATAAATCTCACACTGGTCTAACCTTTTCTTTTTCTGCAGATCTTGTCTTCCATCATTGGATGCCTTAGAGGACTGGAACTCTTCTACTGGAGTGCTCCTTTCATTGCAAGGTGCTTGCTAGTGTTGGAGGGTGAAGCTATTTCAAGATTCTTTGACTGGTGCTCAGCGGACATCAACGCTGATCCTCAGCCTCAATAGATGAGAATGCCCAGGTCAAATGTTTCATGGCACAGTTGAACGGAACAAACAGTACTACTGCTTGACTTTTGGTCCATGCTCTCCGTGCATTGGTTTTAACTCCTAGCATAACATCCTTCTACTTATGTTTGATCACTCGATCCTATATGTAATACTTTTACTCCTAGCAACATCCTTCGACTTATGGTTAATCCTCTATGCAGTACTTTTACTCCTGCGGTTATTAGACTAACAACATGAGGCTTCACAGAGACTATAGTGTATTACGCATGCATTAAAACACGCTGCGTTACTTATGTACGGTACATATGCAAACCAGAGTAACTAGAAGTCTACAACACCTCGCACAGTAGAGAGGGGCCATCTTTATGTACTCCATGAAATTTGCTTCCACCTTTGTGGATCGCACATGATCTGTTCAGCCTCGCGAGCAGCTCGTCGGGGCGTCTGGCACTTTGGCACGTCCAGGACAAGGCATCATATATACGAGCGATTTGGGCGTTCTTTGGTCATCTGCTCTAGAGGCCAGTAGGACACGGCAGTGGACCAGTGATGGTCACTGGCGCACCGCTGCAGTCTAATTAGCCAAAATGTTCCCAGCTCAAGAGGGATTCTATGTGGCCGAATTTTTTTTTCTTTTTGTCCCAATATTATAAAGATTCTCACAAATAGATCCCTCAGTTTTCATTTCAAGAATGGACCTCAAGTTCGGCATCAATATTGATGGCGCTGAGTTTACAATACTCGGCGCCAATACAATTGGCACCGAGATCTCTACGCCACGTCGATGCCGAGGCTGACGTGGCAATCTCGACGCAGTGGGATCTTGGCGCCGAGCATGGCGCGCCAGATGACGCCAAGCTCGGCGCCAAGCCGGTGGACCCGTCTTCTTCCTCTGTTTTTCCACAGGCCAGTTGCCACCGCGCCAAAACTTTGCGCCCCCCGTCGCATTCGCCGCGCGCCGCCCCGTCCCGCTCGCTAGCAGCCGCGCCGCCCGCCCAGCCCCGCGCGGACGACCCCTCCCCGCCGCGCGACCCTCCCCGCCCTCGCGCGCCGCCCGCCCGGCCCCGCGCGACCCTCCCGACGCCGGCGCACCCGCCCGGCCCGTCCCGCCACCGTTCCCTACGCGGCGACCGGCGCCCCAACCTCCCCGTCGGCCCGCCTCGGCCGCTCCGCCGCCCCGCCGACCTCTCCCGGAAATAGGTATTCATACAAAATTGAAAATTTAAATTTGTGCAATGTATGATAAATTTAAAAATGATAGTATGCAATGTTGACAATTTTTGAATATGCAAAGTAGGTAAAACTGAAATATGCAAAGTAGATTATTTTTTAATAAATTTAAATATGAAGTATAGATTAATTTGGAATATGCAATGTAAGTAAATTTTAAATAAGCGTTGTAGGTTATTTGTGAATAGGTAAAATTTTAATTTTCGACCATGTAAATTTTATTTTGTTTGCATGTTTTTTCGTGAATATTTAGTTGATTTAGGGGCAACGACAACTATAGTTATATAAATATAGTTATATACTTAGTGATGCGATGTAAAATATAGTTAGATATGTATATTTTTTGAGGTGCAGTATGTATTACATGAACATTGAATAAAATAATTTTTTGGACTGATTAAAACGAACCGTCCCGCTATAAGTTATCTAACATAAAGGGGTCTCTTTTATGTCGACGTAAATAATCATATCGTTCGATCAAGTGTATGAGGGTTTAGGATGGTAGATCGTACACCAAAATTTTTGATTGTGATAACGAAGTTCAGTATTTAATATTTTCCTATGGGTCAGAGTTTCTTTCCGAAAATTTTTAGGTGTTTTCAAAACTACTTTGGACTAAAAGAACTGTATTTCAAATTTTGTTGAACTAATAGATAGACAACTTAGTGAATATATATCATGGAGGCACCGTGGAAAGAGATCGCTATGGATATGTGAAGTTTATATACATGCAAAGTGTACCTATTCTATTCAATGAGAAGCCAACATTTAGTGAGTTGGTTGTTAGGGCTCGGGAGGAGCTACATTGCCATGGAGATGATGCCATCGAAGTTCAGGGTGTACTTCACCTTGGTTCCCCTCTCAACATCCAAAGGAAGATGATCCGAATTGGGTGTGCAGATCAGTGGGAGAACTTTGTGAGATCGGCTATGAAGAGTCAATTCTAGACTTTGGACGTGGTTGTGCGTCGGGTGTTGCTTGATCCCAATCGCCATGGGTTTTCTCCTGTAATGGCTGATCAGGTATACCCTGCCATAGAGGTCCCGGAACCTCTTATGAATGCATGTATGGTTCCTGATGCTCAATCTGCCCCCAATGAGGTCCAAGTAGTTGAGACAGTTGGAGATGCGTGTCGAACTCATGATGATGTGGGAGATCATTTTCAGGAGATCCCATTAACAGAAAATCATCCGGGTAAGTTTCAATTATGCAACGCTTCTCGTCAACCTACCTCCTTCTATTCATCATCTGTTAATTTGTTTCTTTCCTTCTATACGTGCATATGTTGTAGGAGACATTCCCGAATATGTGGGTGCTCCTATTACTGCGCCACAACTACAGTGTGGTGACGGATTCCGGGCGTCCAATAGTGTTGAAGTGTTCAATTACTGTGAGCCTTATGAGATCGCAAAGGCTGTTGACTCTGATGATCATCGACCAGTTGGAGAGCTGACGGAGAGTGATGTTGAGATGCTTAGGCGTATCTTCCCCGACTGTCGTGATCCTAGAGTTCATGAGTTCAGTGATCTTACTAATTCTGATCAGGCGTTTGCTGAGGGTCGTGATGATGAGCTCATGGAAGCTTCAGAGGTGGGTCCTAGCATGGAAATTGATAAGGACAGGGTTTTCAATGACCTTCCTGCATTGAAAAGGTGGTTGCAGGCGTTTGCAGTAATACACAAGAGGCCTTACAAGGTCCTACACTCCTATGCAGAGCGGCGGTACACAGTTGTTTATGAACAGGAACGCTGCCCATGGAAGGTTTTTGTAAGGAAGCAAAAGGTCGCCGAAAAGTGGAATATAACAAGAGTTGTCGGGCCACACACTTGTGCCTCACTTGAACTGAACACGAAGCCTCGGCAGTTGACATCTACCCTAATTGCAAAGCGGTTGATGGGTATATTGCAGGGAGAGCCCAACATGAAGGTTAGGACAATTATCAGGACAATTATGGAGATTTATCAGGGTTATATGATAACTTACAGTAAAGCGTGGAGGGCTAAGCAGCGGGCGTGGAAGATGATATATGGGGACTGGGAGGATGGTTACGAGCAACTTCCAGTACTTCTGAATGCAATCAAATCGATGAATCCAGTAATGCATTATGAGTACATCCCTAAACCAGACGCATGGATGAATGGGAGGCAGATATTCTTTCGTGCTTTCTGGTGCTTCCCTCAGTATGTCCAGGATTTTAGGCACTGCCGGCCCGTATTCTCCATTGATGGTACGTTCATGATCAGCAAGTATCAGGGCACACTTCTGATAGCCATAGCCTGTGATGTGAACAACAAGCTGGTTCCTCTGGCATTTGGTTTGGTTGAGAGGGAGAACAACGGCAGTTGGGGATGGTTCTTGAGGCTAGTGAGGGTACATGTGGTCGGGCTTGGTAGGAAGGTTGGCGTCATATCTGATAGGCACCAGGGCAGACTTAATGCTGTGCCACTTTGTATGTTCTCACCTGGTTTGAGTTGCTAGGCATCACAACTATGACATTGAGAGCAGAATACCTCGTGAGTTCAGTGTGGACACACTTGTGCAAACTTGGAGCCCTCGCTTCGAGCCTATTCGAGACTCTGGAGAGTGGCCTGCATACGACGGTCCAAAGTACATTGCGGATCCAGCTTATCGTTGAAATAAGCGGGGTAGTAGGAAGAGGACTAGGCACAGGATGGTCATGGATCAGATACTTGGAAGAACGAGACGTGCAAGATCGACCCCTTTTCTTACCGACCCCGAGCAGTACGAGTGTGGAAAGTGCGGTAGACTTGGCCACAATTCATGGACTTGCCGTTGGCAAATTAGTGAGGTGCTACTCGTTGTTGTATTTAAAATTTCTTCAATTATGTACGCATGCAAATAATAGTGTCAAATAGTTGTACATTCCTTACTCTATATTTCGATGCATACATTAATTCAATTTCACTCACATACTTAATTTTGCAGGATGACGCAATTCTACCTTTTGGATCCTGCATACGACGTGACCCACCGAGGACGTCTCGTAGCGAAGGGACAGGTACTAATTCAGCAGCTATACATAGAAGAAGGAAAACCAACAGTATACTAATTTCTTAGAAGTGTGTATAAAGTCAATTGTTTACTTGCAATCTTGCATTTCATTGTCACAAAAAAAATCTGATTTAGCACATGTTTTTTTTAAAAAATATACATGCCAACTCATAATGTCTGATTTGTAGCATCTAATTAGCAGCATATGCATCTGTCTAATTAGCACCATATGCATTCACTCTACTAGCCTAATTTGTTTCAGGGTAACACCCTCCAAACGACAGTCAAGGAGATGACACAATTTCACGAGGGAGTTAGGGACGACGACACACACAACTACCTCGACGTAAGATTTTGAAAGATCTTTGAAGTATGCATATCATAGAATGCAATCTTTGAGCTAAGTACTTAATTTTGCGCAACAGAGAGTACTACGTTGGCTACGTCGTGCGGCTCCACGTTGTGGTTGCAGAACAATCACGAGGCAAGACGTGCACGTGCCATCTGCTTCCACCGGAGGTGGCGGTTCCTCAAGGCAGACACGTACGAACTCCAGATGCACTGCCTCCGACGAGGACGAGGAGGAGGCGTTCCAGGGACCCGATGAGATTGGGTCATCTCAGTTGCACGACGCTCCATCGACTCAGCCTACACAGTAGTTTGGGACCAGGAGAAGGCACCCACCGGACCCTTTCACTCCATGGCAGTGATGCTCTTGGACACAAGGGCAGGGGTAAGAGTAGGAGGCAGTGAACCTTGACGTACATATTGTGGTAGATGTATACAATACACTTGTGGATTGTATGGAATAGTATTATGTCTTGTGTGGACTATTCTTTTGGACTGTCTGATATATTATGGACTTTAGGGAATACTAGTAAATATACCCGTGCGTTGCAACGGGCGTCATTTTATTTTATCATAATTATTCCAAAGTTGAAGTCTCATGTAATTCCAATTTATTTTTTTCTTTATGTCTTCACCTGAGGCCTATTGTCCGGCACACTTGGAATAGTAAACATGCTTGTGGTTCCGAGCGGCGATGAGAGGGAAAGGCGCGACACGGATGGGGATGGGAGGGAGGGGCGCAGGCGCAGCACGGGGCGCGATGCGGGAGCTCCGAGCAGCGACGGGAGGGAGGGGCGTAGGCACGGCGCGAGCCGCGACGTGAATAGGGACGGGAGGGAGGGACGCAGGAGGTCTTTTTTTATCCAAGCCCTCCCTTTCTTTTCAACATTGGGACTGCGGGTTAATTTTATAAACACTCAAGGGGTTTCCTGCAAAATAGCCAGGCAGACTGTGGGTTAATTTTATAAATACTCAAGGGGTTTTCTGCAAAATAGCCAGGTGGACGAAAATTTTAGGTAGAAACACTACTTGCTTTATAGATAGTTATAGATATAGATTATAAACTTTGTGGTCTTTTCGTGTTGTCATGTATATGGGATGTGGATGAATGTGGTATATATTTATTGATATCATTTGCTACATTGATATTTGTGTACGCTTTAAATATATAAACAGGGAAAATTCTGCCAAATTTTTCTCCTCTAAGTTAGAAGGAATATAGATTTTGTCAAATGGGAAAATTTCATATTTTCAAACCACAAATATTCATAACAATATGAAGTGAGTAGCTAGAAGTACTTAGCACTTAGAGGAATGAAATTAGAATGTGAACTTCAATTACGATGGTCTAAATGAATCACATCATGTTACTATCCACCTTTTGTGTCCTTCGTACGCACGTATGCTCTGGTCATCGATATGCTTCACAGTCGTTGCAACTTCTACTCACGCATACAACGAAAAACTTTCGGCGCTTGAGCATAGTGCCCTCACTGTGTCGCTATCAGCTTTCGGCCGGTTCGAGCTTTCACAATCAACTTTCGGCGCTGCTCGTGTTGTCACATCCACTCAATAAATGAATCATGTAGGCGCCTGCTCGTGTTGTCACATCCATTGCATAAATAATTTATCCAGCACGTGCTCGTCTAGTCACATCCATCGAATTAATTTACTCCCTTTAGCTTCAGATGTGTCTCAGCTTGCTCCACTATATATTACACGACCCGAGTACGAGCTCTTCATATCTTCGTTCAGTTCCTTACACATCTAGGCAGAATGGATCATCCATTTCCTGAGCGTCTCAACTAGCAACTCCATCCTTTGGGTGGTTGGATTCCACTATGGTGTGACCGTCCGTTGTGCCATTGTGGGGATGCATGTATACTTACGTCGTCCCTCAACTCAGAAACTCGGGGGAGGCGATTCTTCCAATGCACCAACATGGATCAGGTATGACTACTGTGCTCCAATTTGTAATGCTAATCTTAATACACAAAACGCTAACTTGTTCCTACGTCATGGTAACATCTTACGCAGGCATATTGTCGGTGTGCTACTTCATTGAGTGGATAGATACGAAGAACCCACGAACCGACGAAACACGTTCCTACCCACTTAGCGAATCAAGGTCGGACTACCTTCGACGGAAGGCTGAGTACCAACGTCGAATTAGTGCGGAAGCTTTGGATTGGCCAGTGGATCCGCTCGCACTATCCACATGGCGGGAACGTCCAGAGTGTCATTGTAGTCTTCGTTGCCAGGTGATAAGGTCCATTAGGCATGCAACTCGAGGACAAAGATGTTTCGTGTGTCCTGAGATTGTCAATGATAGTTTTGTCGTGAGTATCAATTTTTCCCAGTAATGCTTATCACTTGTTTGATTGTCTAACCTCTGCTTTCACAAATGTACAACCAGGAGGATGTAAGGCAGTGTCCATTCGAACAGTGGATCGATACGATGAGACCTGCTTCCATCGGTCCGACGGTAACATAGCCTGAGTCGACCGAACAATTCATGCAGGCATGGATGAAGTATGTACGTCGGACGGAAATCGCAAGCTTAGATTGGAGGAACAACCCATTAGGTTACCCTGAATGGTCGGAGCGTCCCTTGTGTGGTTGTAGGGATCGTTGCAGATAGCTACCTCTTTTGAACCACGAACATATGGTAGGGGATATTTTATTTGCCCCAACTTAGACTTTCAATTCCGCTAACGTCTACATAATATTGCCACTCTAACTGACTACCTACGTTTCTTTATCAGGGCATTCCAACAAGGTGCGGATTCACTACGTGGATCGACAATGTCATTCCCCAATATAACGGCCTAAAGATATCTGAATGCGAAACACAAGCATAGACAATCAATTAAAAGACTGGGAAAATGCAAGACACGTTGCACGCCGTAGAAGGGGTCTATAGGAAAGCTGAGGCTCGATTCGTCGGGTCGGATTAATTCGTAACGTGTATCCATGGCACATCTTTCGCAGTTGAATTCTAAGAAAAATGTTATGTCCTGTGTCGTAGCATCAACGGAATATTAGTTATCCTTCTATTATTACAAGTTGTGTACCTCTGTGAACTGCTGCACTTATGAATTTCAAACACAAGCTTTAATAAGTTACGATAATGAACACGTTTAATGTAACCAATAGTACTACAATAGGTCCAATAATAGGGTGCATTACACAATACAATAACATTTCAACTACATTACGACTAACTCAATAACAGTTTCAGTGCACTACGTCGCAACACATTGCGAAGCCCTAATCTACACAACAATTTTTATGCTAAACCATAGATCCATTGATCAAACTCAATTTTTCACGGTCATGCCGATTCGTGAGGAAGGACGAATGGAAAAGAAATCACTGGAGATAGTTCAAATTGGAAGAGAAGAGAAGGCTAGAGCTGAAGCTTGAGCTCGGCGCCATAGACATTGGCACCCAGCTCAGCGCCGACCTTATAGGCACCCATCTTGGCGTCATACTTGCTGACGCCGAGCTCGGCGCCAAGGTCCACGGCACCGAGCTCAGCGCCAAGCTCCACGGCACCGAGATCAGCGCCACGTCAGCCTCGGCGCCAACGTGGCGTAGAGATCTCGGTGCCAATTGTATTGACGCTGAGTAGTGTAAGCTCGGCGCCATCAATATTGACACCGAGCTTGGTTCCTGGAATAAAAACTGTCAGAACCTATTTGTAAAAATCTTTGTAAAATTGGGAAAAAGTAAAAAATTCGGGTCCATGTGGTAAGGCAAGAGGACATATTTTCCACGTGCCAAAAGTGGCTTAGATTACTTATTACAATGGAGTTCAGGCTCTCAAGTCTGATTTTCAGAAAGGTCCATACTTGAGTTGAGAATTGACTGAACTGTGAAAAAAACATTCGATCTTTCATGATGTTGATTTGCGTGCCATAGTGAATATATGTAGGACAGTACTTACAAGTAGCCATTAAAACTTTAAAAGGTATGCATTCTTCCATTCATGCATCCTCTGCATTTCTGAACTTGTACAGGTAACAGTAACACCCGTATCACTTCAAGGACTGATCTCAAACAGTACTTTTATGCAACATAAATCTTCCAGAACCCTTACTATATGCATGTCTTTGTAGCTGAAAATAGTTCATCTCGTTATTTTACCCTTGCCCTGGCTCCAGCTATCAAGCAGTAGGCTATTTTTCCTTTGTTGGCAGAGTTAGCAATACATTGTGTCTGGCTCTGTAGGGTGCCTTGTTCTTTTGAGCTTTTGGCTGCACCTTGCTCTGAAGTTAGGTCAGGTTCATCATAGAGGTTGATATCACAAGCAGATGAGATTGATGATTAGTTTTTCCACCTCAAGATTTGGCTGACCTTGAATTCGGAATTGGTTTGGGTATGGTCAGCTTCTACAATATATTACTGTATATATTTCTTCAATTTATGTGTGCGCAATGTGCATCTGATCAACAGGGGGAACCTGTTTCTTCTTCAAAAGAGGCATGGATGATCACTTTTAGAAAGAGACATGAATGGTCACTTTAATACGGTCATCATGCCATCTGTACAATCTTGTGAATGGTAACAACACTGCTTCAAAAATGGCTGATTAGGTACAAGTGAACGAAAATGACTATGCATTTTTCTGAATGAAAATTGGCTGATTAGTTGTGGAGGTGGACGAAAAGTGGATAGTAAAACCTCTTACTATCTACTTTATTATTAGTAACTGTACGAGACAATAACACTACTACCTGCTAATAAGCATAAAAAACATTAAACTCTCTCCTCTCTCACACTTTCTTTTTTTTACCCAACCATTGCTCTATATGTAGGCCATATTTTACTGATCTACATATTGAGAGTTAGAAATAACTATAACCTAATTTTATAGGTCTCACTTTACTACCCATTTAATAAATATATATTGAGGACGCCCTAACATTTCAACATCTGTGTCTTTTCTTTATTTCAACTTGCCATCTGTCCATCTGTCTCCTAATTCATCTCCACTTGTTTGCAGATATCCTGACCTTGAAAAGCCAAGGGGCAAGTGATTAGCCAGCTTCGATGAAGGCGGTAGACTTTCTGTTGCAGCTGATTGTTGACGTGACAAACGTAGACTTGTCATTAGCGTATAGTTCCTCCAAACATCTGCTAGCACCAAAGACTATTTTTTTTAAAAAATGAATTAAAAACCCGGCCTCTTCATCCGGGACGGGTGAACACAAACAGCCAAAGCATCGGAAGTGGATTTTTATTACATCCCCTCTTTCATACATGTCGTCCAAAAACATAAAAAATAAAAAATAACATGATAGATCAATTTGAAATGTTATTCCATAAACACACGAATTTAAATTCAACCTATACAAGTAAAAAACAACAAATTTGATTGTGAATAGTGTGTACTATTCATAGTCAAAATTGTTATTTTCGTTTCTACTTGTAAAAGTTGAATTTGAATTTGCTTGTTTGTGAAATGATATATTTCATATTGATCTTTTTATACCAATTCTTTTTAATTTTTTTGATAGCTATTTGGATGATACACAAAAACGAGGGAATGTCCCCTTAAGGGATGAAAATAGTTTTTCCAAAGCACCAAAAGACTATTGGCATTGGTACTATTTGTTTTCAATGTTTTTTTTATCAAGAGTGAATCTATTCTATATCACTGAGTTTGTTCTAGTTCAACAATTTACCAATAACATTATCTCTTTCTATAATATAACTATAATATAACGACGACTTTGTGCTACAATATGTCATTGGGCAGGGCTTGTTTTTCAAAAATACCTAAAATAACCTTATGAACAAACAAGGTTAATAATTAATTTGTTTTATTAGAAGTTTCAAAAAATAAAATTTTTTATTTGGTCTCCTTACACAATATGGAAATTTGTATGCAAGTTTCATTTTTTTTTGAATTTCTACTTTTTAAATATAACTTATTTGTTATATGTCATATATGGAAATTTGTATGCAAGTTTCAATTTTTTTGAATTTCTACTTTTTAAATATAACTTATTTGTTATATGCCATATAAAATATTTTTTGTGTTGTTGTTTTTAATGTAAATTATCTTTGGTATGCTACATAAGATATTTTTTGCTATTATCTTTTGTGTAAGCAATTTCTCTGTGATACCACACAAAAATATTTTTTCTAAAAAATATAAATACCAAAAATAACTTGAAACTTATATACGAACTTTCATGTTGTGTAAAGAGGCAACATATTTTTTGAAACCTCTAACGAGACAAATCAATTGTTAACCTTGGCCTCTAGGCCGAGCCAAATGGCATATTGTAGAACAATTGATAAAATCATTGATATATTGTAGAAAGTGACAACATCAGTGACAAATCGTTGAACTGGGACAAACTCAGTTGCATAGAGTATATTCTCTTTTTTATCAAACTGATTACTCTTTGGTGAATCTTAATGTAGTTACGAGGTGTGTGTTGTTTGTTACCCGTTAGTGGAAACCACCACTTACCTAAAAACTCGTGTAGACCTTAACCCAGAAGTCATCTATTTTTTTTAAAAAACACATGTGTGAATAAGATGTTACACAACTATGTGAACAATCTTGTCCAAAATCACCTTCTTTTGTGAGATATAAAAACAACAAATTTCGAGAAAATCGTCAAGATAATTTTCTTGTTTGACTTTTTTATCTTCATACTCAGACATGAAGTTGAGTTTGGACATAATTTTTTATATGGTTTTGCAACATCATCTCATCTACATGTTTTTTTAATCACGTTTTCTTGTTGGAGTTTACATGTGTTTTCACCTTAGATGCAATACTTGCAGATTGGATGATGTATGGTCCAAACGATTGGCAAGATGAGCATAATGATAGTTGAAAGAAGAGAGAATGAATTTAGACCAATGCCTTGTTAGTGATATGCCCTTAGAGGCAACATGGATATGTTGGATATCACAGTCAATGTTCATGCATTAAAGAATAAAGAGTTATTCTGTTCCATGAAATAGACAACTTGTATTGATTAATAAGTATGTGACTTATTCATGAGACTCTTTATGAAATATGAAATCTATTTCTAAATGATCCCTTATCATATATCATATATATGGAACGAATATGATACTAAGATCAACACGTGTATTGATTGATGATCATGTCTCATGAATCATGGTATGGAGATACCAAATCAATAATGTGAACACATGTTAAAGAACATGTTATTGAATAGATCCACCTTGCGACACTACAAGGATTTAATGTGTCATTAGTTGGTCTCAAGTAGTGTTGATGCAAAGTCTTTAGACCTGAGACCATCATGGATTCCAATATGTGTAATGACTTACATAGGGACTACCAAACGCTACACCATAACTGAGTAGTTATAAAAGTAGTTTTTGGATTTACTATGAAACATGTAGTGGGATGTGAATGATAAAAATGGAATTTTCCCTTCCTATGGTAGAGATATCTTTGGGCCCCTCGATGTAATGGATTATGGAAGTGCATGGTCATGCCGAATTGATTAAGGAGTCAATCAACAGATATATAATCCAATACGAGATCGAGTAAATGATTAAGCTATTAATATGATGGCACGTGTCTTGCTTATAGCTTAATTGATATCGTGAGGCAAAGGGATTTGTGCACACATTGCAGGTTCAGCCGATACGATCTTTATGTATACTTTGGTGTTAATACGCTCTGCTAGGGGCTACTGTTGACAGGTCGGTCGAGAAGTGTTCTCAGGTCTTAACCAAGTATACACGAACCTACAGGGTCACACACTTAACGGGTTGGAACAGGTATTTGAGTTTGACTCGGATAAGGCTCACTTCGGATAGGGACCCGATTAGATATAGTGTCCCGATGGACCCTCTAGACCCAGTCGGTTAACTCTATAAATAGAGGGGCAAGGGGTGGATATCAATAACAATCAATTCATGTTAGACGCGAATCGAGATCTGCCACGAGCAAACCCTAGCCACCACCTCCGAGCCAAACCCTAGCCGCGTACTGAGTGCTAGCACACAGGCGATCGGCGTTCCACCCCTGGGCGTGTGGATACCTATAGAGACACTGCTACATTACGGTGTAGGATGGTGGGGTGGTCGAGAGATCAGATCGTGGTCGGCTAGGTGGTCGAGAGATCGGATCATGGTCGGTGAGGTGATCGGGAGATCGGATTGTGGTCAGCAAGGTGGTCGGGAGATCGAATCATGATCGGTGAGGTGGTCGGGCAATCAATCGTGGTCGGCGAGGCGGTCGACATCCGCAACCTCTCCGAGTGCGTACATTGGACTGACTTCTCCAATGTAGGCTTTCACTGCCTTGCGCGTTAATTGGTAACAATCTATAATCTCTTACTCGCATGCTTTCATGGAGTGCGTGGTAGAAAATTTTGATTTTATGCTATCGTAGCCTATGCGTATTGCAACATACCTCTGATCCCATTAGAACTTGTTTTGGACGGGCATCCCATTATAGCTTGGTAGAGTTGTCCTGCTATTGGAAAGGCTAAATTGGATCCATGACATTATAAATTTCACAGTTTTAAAATATGTCATTACTCTTTACCTATTTGGAATCATAGCATTATAATTTTATAAGGATTGGAGATATGCCACTACATACCCTTTCACTACATTTTCTAATTCTTTAGGACTAAACTGCCTCTTCTTCTTCTTTCATCCCCTCATCTCTCTCATCTTCTCAACCAATCTCTCTCTTGTTCATCGATCTCCCTATACACATCGGGGCTCGAGCTCCAGGTGTGAGGTCCCATCCATTTCTCTTGCCGCCGGTGAGCACCGTCATCCTCATATCGCCCTCTTTGCAAGTATGGAGGAATCCAACATGGCAGCCACTCAGTGGAGGTGGCCTCCAAAATCATTAGTTGTACGGAGGATGGAAGAACACGAGAACACACACCGATCTTCACAATACAATTGAAGTGTCACGCACATAAATTTAGCCAAATTTCTAGACTATTTTGTATATAAACCCCTATCCAAGAATCAAGCCAGGGAACACAAAACGATAACTTAATATACAGATCCAAACATAAATAAAGCGCAAATATTTACGGAAGAGGCACTTAGTCTTCACACCCAAAGAAAGCAATAACAAAAAAAGGGGTGATCCTAGTAGGGCTTCAGCTCCACTCCACAGGCAAAACTTAACTGGGGTTTAAGCCTTGGCCTTCTAACTTCGTCTTCAACACAGAAGCACTAAACTTCTAAAAGGAGAGAATATAGCAAGGCTGAGTACAACCACTGACTTAGCAAGCCACACTAATGATGCATACGTACAAGGGGATATAAAAGGATGTTTGTGGCTATTTGCATAAATACAGTTGCAAACATTTATAGTTTAAAATAGTAAAATAATTGATTAATTAAGGCAAGATTAAATCTCCACTGAACAACGTTACACCATGTTGAACAGGCCCAACCAAACCACCACTACACCAGTCCATTACTTCAAGTTAATTAATAGTGTGAGACTAAGCATGGTAAAGTTGGTCGATCGTCCATAACTGAGGGCACACTATTCGAATAATTCTACTCTGGCCAGAATTGCACAACTATACCCACAAGACACAATCCATCATCATGTTACCGTGCCTGCACAGACACATCACCATGCGAGTGATTGTGACAAGTCCCTTCGCATAAGTCCCCCGACTAAGCACACCACGCTAAGCACCCGACTAAGTCCCTTCACATAAGTCCCTTCACATAAGTCCTCCTGTAGTTGCACATGCTTGGTTGTGGTAAGTACGGTAAGTCATTCAGGGTTTCCTGTGAACCAGTCCTTAATTACCATAGGTGCGACAACCAAAACTCATGCACCAACAACCCACCATTTAGACATATTTTAGTTGGATAATTACGACCAATAAAACATTGTCAGATGTCTCGAGCTCGCAACATCAAGATACTATATGTAAACAAGGTGATTATCCCATTAGATGAGTTCGTAGCGATTAGGCATGAATCAACATATCATAGTTCTAGCAAGGTCAACATGAGTGACACAAGCTAGTCAAATTATCACCAAGGTTATGAAGGAACGGATAACAAGTAAATAGGGCACAAGCAGGTAGATAAGTAATTCCATAATCCCATGTAATTAGAAAAACATGTAAGTTATTTGCAAACAATAAAATATTTTATAAATTAGGTTCAACATGCTCAAGGAGGAATGCGTGACTTGCCTGGGTCAATGGGTCACTCGGCTTAGTTCGGGTTTGAGTACTCAGCTCGCCTTTTCTATTTTTAGCATGACTTCAAGTTACAATAATCGTTGTCAAGCTTAGTACTCGGGGGTTACTGTGGGATACACGGTACCCGGGTACCCAAGGTTGGGCCTTTGGGCCAAATAGTCTAGGGTAGACTGAGTATCCTAGGCTTGTCCAACTTACGTGCAATTGAAGAATGAGATTAAAGATAAAGCCATAAATATTATCCCATATAAAGAGATGGGAGATACCTGGATTATAAGGGATACTGTACCGATCTTAGTCGGCTCCCCGATGGCTATATAAGGGAACCCAGAAACCTTGATGAGGGTGATCACTACGTGCTATTCTTTATGTCGTATTGCGAAACCTTCGACATAGATTCAATCTCATACAACTAGACTAGGGTATTACCTCTTGCCGAGGGCCTGAACCAGCATAAATTCTGTGTCACCATCTCTCCTTGATCTTGTGCACCCCATAAGTTTTATTGCAGATCACTAGAATCAACACCTTGCTTCTTTGATTAATCTTCTAAAGACTTTTCCTCGTGCTCGCGATCTTCCAAGACAATACAATCTACACGCTGGCACACAAAATGATAAAAAACCTTAATAAGAATCAAGTAAACAGTACAGGAAAAGTAGACAAACATGTAGAGCTCAATTTTAGATGAATTCTACAAGTTGAATGGCTCAATTTAGAGATTGTACAAATTAGATATGAATTTTATAAGTTTTGAGCCATTTAAATGGATTTATGGAAATTAACTCGATTTATTGCACAATTATTAATTATTTTTGAACTAAAGAACAAGGATTATTGCATCAGCATGGGACACTAGCGCCGAGAGGCGAGCCCCACGCGTCAGCAGCTCAAAGGGGGACCGACCTACTATGGAACAAGTCCACGAAGGCAGCCGAGTGCACCATTGACTGGGACCATGGTGGTTCATGGGCAACCAATGGCCCAAATCACCTCGAAGGGGATCGTAAAGCCACGGGCAAAGGAGGCCAGCTCGACTCGCCAGTCAGCCAAGCCGAGCAGCGGCGACGCAAGGCGCACGGCTCGATGGTCATCGGCGATGACCATCCGGCACGAGAGCAGTGCAGCAAGCGGGAAGGGAGAGGACCGGGTGCTTATCGAGCGACGGTGCATGGGCTCAATGACAAGGACAAGACGGCGGAGGCCACGGGCTTGGCGACAACATGAACCGGGCTTCGGCAATTCCTGACGAAGGCAGAGGAGGCGGGGAGAGGGAGTGGAGGCTCATCGAGCACGCACGGCGGAAGAGGCGGCATGGGAGCTCGATGACGACAAGAAGCGGTGGCCCGTATGGGACGATGGCTAGGATGGATCTCCGACGGCCACGAGCCTCAAGGAGGAGAAGGCCGGGGTGCTGCGTGACACAACAAAGTTGATAGAGGTGACGACGTGGCTAGGGGTGGTTTGGAATGGCGGCAAGAGGTTGTCGGAGGCAGCAAAGATAATGGCTCGGTTGGGCGGCGAAGTCACCGCTCCAGCAGAGATTTGAGGATACAGAGTGGCACTCGAGCTTGATCTTGCAGTAGTGGAGCTACTAGTGGTGGCGGTGCTCCCAATGGCAGCATGAGGTGGTCGAGGACGGTGGTCAGAGTGGTGGAGGTTGGGCTCAGCAGCTAGATGGGGTTTCGGTGGCGGCGGGAAAGAAAGGAGTGGGGTTCGGGATAGCCCACGATGCGACGAAGCCGATGGTGCTAGCGACACCACACGCCGACGGCTAGGGAGGCGATGACACACAGCTGAGGAGCGCCAGCAAGTGTGGAAGCTTAGCTCGACATAGGGAGGCCGTTTGAGAGTGAGATGAGCTCGGGAAAAAAAGGGAAAATGGAGAGGGAAGGACGGGGATGGGTTTTATAACCCAAGGGGGCGACAGGGAGGCATGGGATTGGTGGTAACTGGCAGTGGAGGAGTCGGGTGATGTGGCGGTGGGAGAGTTCAATCCAATGCCTTTTTGCGAGGAGTGCAGAAAATGATGCGAACATGGGCTATGACTCGACCTTCACAGTTTGACTCGAGGGGGCAGGAGCGAGCAGCGTAGAAGGGGCGTGACAACGTGGGGGCGACGACGGTTGCTGGCTCGGGGTGGCCGGAGGTTGGAGATGGACCCGACAGTGGGCGCCACCGTTGCCGCACGGAGAGAGGAGGGAGGCGATATGGACTTTGTGTTGATGGTCATTAAATACCAACTTTAGCCGTCAACTCGTGCATAAAAGAATGTAAAATATAATATCAAACTTTGTGGTAGGGGTTTATTACTAACTGTTTCCATTATTATTGGTTAATATATGTATGTAGGCGATTTCTAGATAAAAACATACCTACCATACGACAAAATGTGTCTCCAACCAATCATATGGGTGACAAGGATTGAAGGGCCCACATATCAGTCAAAACCGACTTAAAATGAGGCCAAACCATCCTCAACCGACATAGGGGCCCACATGTTATACATAGAAGAAATGTGGCGGCCAGAGGCGGTGGAGGTGGTTCGGCTGAACCCCTGGTTCGGCCGAACCAACCTTGGAGCCTCTAACCGCCATCTTCCATGTGGCGGCTCCTCATAGGCTCTTGATGACGGTTACATGTGGATTGACATTGGAAACCGTCATTACAACCGTCATATGGAGGCTATAAAAGGAGGAGCTCACTCACTTCCAAAATAAACAACAAGTGGAGTACAACTCACTCTTATATTTTAGGCATCACTTTAGTATGTGGAATTAGGTAGAGTGAGGGGAAGCTCCACAAGGAGTGCCCCAAATATCAGAGTTCTCTCCAGGAAGTTCTGGAAGAATGTCGGGTTTGTCGACATTCTTCCACTAGGAGTTTTTGAGAAGCGCCAGAGTTGCCAGCTTTCTTTCCTCGCTTGTACCTCGACAGATGCTTCTTTTAATAAAGTAAGTATTTGGGACTTCTTTATGGTATTTAATTTATTTTCTTAAGTGGGATATATTCTCATCGTCGCGGGTTTGTCGCTTAGTTTTATATAAGTGCTCTAGTCAGTGGCAAATCTAGGATTTTTTCATAGGGGGATGATGTTGGTGACGGCGTACTTGAAAGAACATGATGACCTCCGCCTTCCTCCATAACTGTACTCCCTCTCGCAGTCGCGCGCCTCCTCCTTCGAGTAGCGTTGGTGCTACTTCTAGGCATCGTCTCCGTGCCTAAAAAAACAAGAAAGAATACATTAGTGACAAGGCAAATAACTAATTCAACAATATTAGTTCTCAAAATAAAAGCGCATACCGCAATGTTGTTTGGGGCAATAACATACGTTGGGTTTTCATCGCTTCAAACCTTTTTATAATTTTCTCTGAATTGATGCTTCTAAATATCTCTTTCTCGTTGTAGCATATCATCAAGTCATTTAGCCATTTATCACCCATTTTGTTACGCAAATCTGTCTTTATAATAGACATAGCTGAAAAAACCCTCTCAACTAAAGCCGTTGCCATTGGAAGTATTAATATTAGTTCAATAAGTCGATAAACCAATAGATAAGATCTATGCATCCCAACCTTGACCATGATTTCAGAGACTTGTTGAAGCTCAGTGCATCCAAGCAGCATCCTTTGAAATGCTATACTCTAGCCAATCAAATTCACCAAACCATGATTTTTGAAATGGTCTGGCCATTTAGAAGGAAAAGTATGATTCACAGGTTGTGTTGGACCATTCAAAGCATATGCCCTTCTTACTTGATCTCTAATTTCAGATGGGTACTCTTCAATTAGCTTGCGTTTTGCTGGATCGCCAACTATATCTGAGTATGTAAACTCTGTTCTAGGCTTTTTCACATGACTTGTGCACTCATTAGTGCCTCCTGTTGGAGTACCACTACCACTAGCATTGCTTGAATTTGAAAAATATGTGAGCAATATTATTTTTGACATTTTGACCTACTATGTAACTAAATCATAAATTTATAGGCACTATAATTCATAATTAAATTTGTATACTACGTTTACAAAAAAAGAAAAGAAATTGACCTGCACTGTGGCGCGCAGCTACCCTGCCCCTGCCCTGCACTATGGCGCTGCCGAGCCACCGCTGCGACTGCGGCACGTCGCTGCCGAGCCGCTTGCGGCCTGCCTTTGCCTGCCACTGAGGCGTCTGCGCCGCTGAGCCACCGGGCCAACTACTGAATGCCTGGGCCGCCGGGACGCCGAACGCCTACACCGCCTGGCCGGCCCTACGAACGCCTGCACCGCGGGGCCACCGAACCATCGGGCTCGATCGCCTGCCCCTGCCCGCTTCGCCGCCGAGCCACCACCGCCTAGCGCTAATTTAGCCGCCGCGCGTGTGAGAGGAAGATTAGGGTTCAATGTCTTTTCCTATTTTTTGCCACATCCCTTTTCTCATTCCCTCATGGGATGATTCTAATAGGCTGTAATGAGTGGGCCGATGCTGCTGGTGCCCGTGCGGTGGTGCCCAAGTAACTGCGGCCCAATTCGCTCCTCAAACAAATTAAGTCTACTTTCAGCCCCTCTACGACACATATATCCGGCCCTGGCTCTAGTACTAGGACTCTGGATGAAGAATGTGTAAAATCAAAGTGTGTTTGATTCTTTTATGGTGTTGAATAATTGGCATCTGTGATTATTGATTTTGATATTTGGAGATTATTGGCGAAGTGGTTTTGGAGATGGTTGGATTTTCGGACGGTGAACAGTGGACTGTTGTTGCATGGTACGGTCAGACCGGGCTTGTGCTACCGGTCATACCGAGCGACTTAGTCCAATTCCAGATAGATTTCTTGTCGGCTTCGATTTTGGGTAGTTTTTTTGGATATCTGTGATTATTTCGTGTTTCTATGCGTATGGATATTGTTGTGTGCTAACAATGAGTCAAGTTGGAGATAGCTTGTACTCGGATATGGTTTCTTTGTTTAATTCATGTGTAGGTAATCTTTACGCCTCGGGAGAGTATTGCCGGTGATGGATTTGGAGTTAACATGGAGATAAGGTGACGTTCGGATGGCAAGAGATCATGCGGGATACTTAGGATAAAGATTAATGCACATGGTTGGTGAAGTTTCCATATGACATACGATGAAGATATTGTGTGCGTATGGGATGCGGAGTTATAATTTTGGAAGGAGTTCAAAATTGTGACAATTGGAATATGTAAAGTTTGTTTCTTGTACGGGAAGGTTTTCTAGTGGATTAGAACTTCTTGTATGAGTAGGATTCGTGGATTTGGGCTGCCTATCTTATGTATGAATAGAGAGGGAAGGCGTGGCTTCCTGGTATGAGTTTCAGAGAGTTGAGTTGAGATAAAAGTTAGGGTTTCGAGTAATAGTCAAAATTTTGTGAGGTGTGTTGTTGTTGCACTTTGTAAACACAGAGAGAAGTAATATATTTTCAATCTAGTTTGAGAGTTCTTCAATTTGTGTTTTCTCGGGTGTGGCAGTCCAACCGAAGGAATAACTGCGGTTAGACCGGCGGCTTCTCATCGGTCAGAACGCTCGGAGTACTGCGGTCAGACCGGAGGTATACATGCGGTCAAACCGGCGCAACAACTTCGGTCAGACCGATCTACATCGAATTTCGAGGGTAACTTTTATTTTCGCTAAAAGTTTGGTTTTTGGATGTACCAACCGTTCACCCCTCTCTGGTTGGCTTAGTTTGGGTATTCGATCCTACATGTGGTATCAGAACCTTGTTTTCTTCTTTGGATTTTTACCAATCTAGAGTTTTAAGCCATGTCTAAAAAATTTTCAACTAAGCCTCATGTTTTCGATGGTATGGATTTTGCTTATTGGTGAAGATGCAATCTTATATTATGGCTCAAGATTATGATGTTTGGCAAAAGGTTGCTCTTCCTTATGAGATTCCTAAAGTTATTAATACTGAGGCTTTGAAAACTGAGTTTAATAACAATTGCAAAGCTCGTAATATTTTGTTGAATGGGATTTCTTGTTCGGATTTTGATCGTGTGTCACATCCTAATACCGCCAATGAGATTTGGATTGCTTTGAGAAACTTTCATCAAGGAACTAATAACATTAAAGAACTTCGTCGAGATCTTTTCAAAAAAAGAGTACATAAAATTTGAGATAAAACCTACGGAAGCTTTGGATGATTATCTTGGTAGATTTAACAAAATTTTGAGTAATCTTAGATCTGTTGATTGTGCTTATGATACAAATTATCCACAATATGAGGTTTCTCGCCACTTTTTGAATGGTTTTGATATGTCTATTTGGGAGATGAAAGTTACCTGTATTCAAGAGTCTGTTGATATATCTACTCTGACTTTGGATTCACTTTACACAAAACTCAAAACTCATGAGATGAATATTCTTTCTCAAAAAATTGATTCTAAGTCTAGTGCCTTGGTTTCTTCTTCAACTTCCTCGGATGTTGTTGCTTCTTCGTCAACTCCCACTTCTCTTACTTTGATTAATGCCATGCCGATGAGCAACTCGAACAATTTGAGGTGGAGGACTTGGCTTTGGCTGCTAACAAAATTTCTCGAGCTATGAATAAAATCAGGTACGGGAAAAGAGGTGGACCAGCTCGTTGCTTTGAATGTGGTGCTCTAGATCACATTCGTTCCAACTGTCCTAAGCTTGGGAGAGGCGAGAAGGAAGATAAAGGTGGAAAGAAGATCAAGGATGAAAAGCTCAAAGGTAAGAAATCCAAGGAGGTGGTGAGGAAGGTGCTGAACAAAGTCTATGCCGCTTTTGAGCCATTAAGAGACATAGATTCTGATAGCGATGAAGATAAGGAGAAGGACAAGAACATCTCCGGTGTTTGCTTCATGACACGTGGTGAATCAGATTCTGAGGATGAGGACAATGAGGTGAGTTCTCTTGAGGAAGCTATTTTTGTTTTAAGTGCAAAAAATAAAAAGTGTGAGAAGATGTATAAAAAATAAGAATTTATAATTGAATCTCTAAATGCTGAAATTGCTAGATTAAAATCTCTTATTTCTAATGATGATGAGTGCAAAAATTGTGAGGTTTTAACGCTTGAAATTTCAAAAATTAGAGATATCAATAGTTCACATGATTTGAATACCAAACCTTGTTTAACATGTGATGCTAATGAGATGAAACTGAAGGATGCTTTTGCTCATGTTAAGCATATGGAAGAAATTGTTAAACAAGATGAAGTATCTTCTTGCTCCAAATGTCGTAAAAATAAAGGCGTCATGGTAGGTTGTGAAAATTGTGCAAATTTGGAAAAGGAGGTTTCTTATTTGAAAAGTTCTTTGCAAAGATTTTCTGATGGTAAGAAACAACTTAACATGATTTTGGATCAATCTAAAGTGACTAGCTACAATAGGGGTATAGGTTTTGATGCTCATGATTATTTCACCAAAAATCCATCCAATGTTTTGAATATGACTGAACATGGTGAAATTTTGACAAAACCTAATGATGTGAAAACAATTTTTAAATCTGCTGGAATGATGCCCTTTCTTTCTGCCACATTAAAAGAAACTAAAACTAATATTTCAAAAATAATCAACTACTAGGGAGAAGTATACTTGTTCCTTTTGTGGTAAATATGGTCATCTTGTTGGTTTTTGTTTTAGATTAGCACGTAAACAGAAAAGAGAAAGAGAAGTTGTTTTTGAAAAATCAAAGTGGCAAAAATCTGATTTTCCCTCGAGTAGACCGGTCAGACCGTAGTGGGTCTCGGTGGCCGATTCAGCCCCGGCACTCGGTCGACCGTAGTAGCCTCGGCCGGACCGACGCTAGCACGCGGTCAGACCGGCTGTACCGCAGCGGTCAGACTGGCCAGCGGTTAGACCGGTAGTACTGCATCGGTCAGACCGGTTTTAAAGGAATTTTTCTGAAAATTCTAAAACTATTTTGCACGTGGATATATGCCTATTGGATCTACTGGTTGTGTGTCTCAGTACTGGAAATCCTAAATTTCTTTTATCTAACCCCAGTACTGAGGCTTCGACATCCTCTTGTGTGTAAACTTTGGTGGAAAGGAAGAAGAACGTGTGGATTGTGGATTCTGGTTGTTCACGGCACATGGTGATAAAAATTGGTTCTCCTCCCTCAAGATGGCATCCAAGACTGAATCTATTATATTTGGTGATGCTTCTACAAGTGTCATTCTTGCTACAGGATCCGTCAAGGTAAGTGACAAGGTAAGTATAATTTGCTTTCACTTTCACAAATTGTTGATGAGAATTTTGAGGTTCACTTTAAGAAAACTGGAAGTAAAATATTTGCTTTTTGTGGTGATTCTGTGTTGAATATTTCTCGCTATGGAAGAGTGTTTAAAGCTGATTTTGGAAATCTTGTTTCACCTGTTGTAACGTGTTTGGTTGCGAAATTCAACAAAGATTTGATGTTTTGGCATTGCAGACTTGGACATGTTGGTTTTGATCATCTCCTAGGCTTAGTGGTTTGGATCTTGTTCGTGGTTTGTCTAAACTTAAGAAAGATCTTGATTTGGTTTGTACACCGTGTCGTCATGGTAAGATGGTTGCTTCTTCACATACTCCTATTATTTCTGTGATGACGGATGCACCGGGACAACTTTTACATATGGACACTGTTGGTCCAGCTAGAGTGCAATTCATTGGAGGAAAGTGGTATGTGTTGGTTGTTGTTGAAGATTTTTCTCGATATTTTTGGGTTTTCTTTATGGCAACTAAGGATGAGGCTTTTGAACACTTTCAGAGTTTGTATCTTAGATTGAATTGTGAAATTCTTGTTTCTTTGAAAAGAATTAGAAGTGATAATGCAGGTGAATTTAAGAATGCTTCTTTTGAACAATTTTGCAATGAAAAGGTCTTGAATATCAATTTTCTTCTCCTCGTGTTCCACAACAAAACGGTGTTGTTGAAAGGAAAAATCACTTCTTAGTTGAAATGGCTAGAATAATGCTTGATGAGTATCACACTCCTAGGAAATTTTGGGCCGAAGCTATTAACACTGCATGTTATGTTTCCAATCGTGTTTTCTTGAGATCAAAACTTGGAAAAACGCCTTATGAGCTTCGATTTGGACATCTACCCAAAGTTTCACATTTGCGTGTTTTTTGTTACAAGTGCTTTGTCTTGAAATCTAAAAATTTGAATAAATTTGTGTCACGTTCTACCGATGAATTGTTTTTTGGTTACCCCGCACATTCTCGTGGCTATCGTGTACTAGTTTGGAAACTAACAAAATTATTGAGACTTGTGAAGTCACTTTTGATGAGGCTAGTCCAGTAGTAGACCAAAACTTGCAGGTACATTGTCACAGGCTCAAGGGGAGGATGGTTATACTTTTGAAAACGAAAGCGACGACGACGATGACGAGGTCGACCTGGCCGGTCAGACCGTCCGAGTGCCGTCGGTCAGACCGGAGCAGGAGGACCGGTCAGACCGGCAGGAGGCACGGTCAGACCGGCAGGGACCGTCCACTTCAGGTTCTGTCAATGCTGATCAAGGTGGCTCTTCAGAAACTACAGAACATGAGTCAACCTCTGAAGTTGCTATTCCTTTGCACATTCAACGACGACATTCGTCGGAACAAATAATCGGTAATATAGGTGAGCGGACTACAAGATCAAAGGTAACTACTCATGATGTTTGTGCAAATTCCGCATTTGTTGCTTCTTTTGAACCCAAAGATTTTACTCATGCACTAACTGATGAATCGTGGATTAACGCCATGCATGAAGAACTTGAAAATTTTGAGAGAAATAAAGTTTGGACTTTAGTTGAACCACCTTCAGGACATAACATTATTGGAACCACCTTAAGAATTTTTTGCTTGCAAAAGGTTTTCAAATGGGAAAGATTGACAAAACACTTTTTATTCTTAAGCATGGTGAAAATCAACTTTTTGTTTAGATCTATGTAGATGATATCATCTTTGGTTGTTCAACTCACGCTTTGGTTGTAGAGTTTGCTGAGACTATGCACAGGGAATTTGAGATGAGCATGATGGGTGAGTTGTCGTACTTTTTGGGATCGTAAATTAAGCAAACACCTAAATGTACGTTTGTGCATCAAACGAAGTATACCAAGGATCTTTTGAGACGTTTCAAGATGGAGAATTGCAAGCCAATCTCTACACCAATTGGTTCTACTACTGTGTTGGATCCTGATGAAGATGGTAAAGTTGTGGATCAAAAGGAGTATAGAAGTATGATTGGATCATTGTTGTATCTAACTGCTTCTAGGCCAGACATACAATTTGTTGTGTGTTTGTGTGCACGCTTTCAAGCTTCTCCTCGTGCTTCACATCGTCAAGCGGTCAAGCGAATAATAAGGTATTTGAATCATACACTTGAGTTTGGAATTTGGAATTATACTTCATCTTCTATATGCTTAAGTGGTTATTTCGATGTTGATTTTGCGGGTTGTCGAATTGATAGGAAAAATACTAGTGGAACATGCCATTTTCTCGGTACATTATTAATTACATGGTCTTCTAGGAAACAATCTAGTGTAGTTCAATCAACTGCTGAATCAGAATATGTTGCTGCTGCTAGTTGTTATTCTCAGATTTTTTTGGCTTATTTCGACTTTGAAAGATTATGGACTTGCTTTTGAGAAGGTTCCTCTTTATTGTGACAATACAAGTGCTATTAACATTGCTAAAAATCCTGTACAACACTCACGTATAAAGCATATTGATATTTGCTTTCACTTTTTGAGGGATCATGTTGAGAAGGGAGATGTTGAATTGAAATTTTTGGATACTAAGTTGCAACTTGCGGATATTTTCACTAAACCATTGGATTCATCTCGCTTTGCTTTTCTTCGTGGAGAGTTGGGAATTATTCATCCTTTTGGCATGATTTGAGGGGGAGTTTTGTGCTCTTGGTTTTATCAAGCAATTTTTGAATGAAGTAAATTGAAAAAGAGAGCTTTGTTGATACATATAGTATTTTCATGTGCATGCTAGCAATACTATGAAGGTTTATTTGTCACTAGCATAGCTTGTATGTATTCTAGTCTTTTTATGAGGCCTAGATTTTACTTTTAAGTGATATGATGCATGACACTTTAATTTCCTACTTGAATTAATGAAATATGCAATGTTGATACTAGTGCATAGTTTGGATTCTAAATGCTTTTATATATTTTGTGTTGAATTGTTATTCCTCAAATTGCTTTAAAAATTGCTCATTGTGCAAGAGAATAAAAATTATCTATGAGAGAAAAAAGAATACCGAATCCTTGGAAATAGTCTTGACGACAAGGACGTATTTGATGTGAGCAAAAATAATGGGTGCCGAATCCATGGAAACAGTCTTAACGACAAGGACGTACCTGGAATAATTGAGAGAAAACTATGAGCAAAACTTGGCTCAAATAAATATATAAAAAAATTCTCTTGATTGTTTTATGCAAAAAGTTAATTTGGGAATGAGTAATGGTTGCAATAGATATATATGATTAGGTTTATTTTTCAACCTATGTGTTTGTGAAGATGTTGCATTATAAATGTTTGAAAATATGAATTTTGATTGCATTATTAATTTTACTTGTACAATCTTTGATTCATGATTATACTCTAATGCATATTTGATATATAATTGATGGGTTTATCTTTTTATTATTGCAACACATGACATGACTTGCTTTATGTATGATGCTAAGCACTTGAATATTAATGTACATAATTCTTATGCTTGATGAAATCATTGTCAAAAGGGGAAGAACAAAGTTAAAATGCAAGTTTTTCAGGGTCAAGGGATTTTCTTTCTTTTTAAAAGGGGGAGAATTTTTTTTTGAATTTTGAGCACTCCGATGCTTTTTACCATTTTTATTTTTATTGTTCCAAACATCAAAACAAAATATTTTTAATTGGTTTGCCAATGTGTTCATCAAGGGGGAGATTGTAAAATCAAAGTGTGTTTGATTCTTTTATGGTGTTGAACAATTGACATATATGATTATTGGTTTTGATATTTGGAGATTATTGGCGAAGTGGTTTTGGAGATGATTGGATTTTCAGACGGTGAACAGTGGACTGTTATTGCGTGGTCTGGTCAGACCGGGCTTGTGCTGTCGGTTAGACCGGAGGACTGTGTGCGGTCAGACCAGGCTTGTGCTGCCGGTTAGACCGAGCGACTCAGTTCGATTCCAGATTGATTTCTTGTCGGTTTCGATTTCGGGTAGTTTCTTTGGATATCTGTTCTATGCGTATGAATATTGTTGTGTGCTAACAATGAGTCAAGTTGGAGATAGCTTATACTTGAATATGGTTTCTTTGTTTAATTCATGTGTAGGTAATCTTTACACCTCGAAAGAGTATTGCCGGTGATGGATTTGGAGTCAACTTGGAGATAAGGTGACATCCGGATGGCAAGAGATCACGCGGGATACTTAGGATAAAGATTAATGCACGTGGTTGATGAAGTTTCCATATGGCATACGATGGAGATATTGTGTGCGTATGGGATGCAGAGTTATAATTTTGGAAGGAGTTCAAAATTGTGACAATTGGAATATGTAAAGTTCGTTTCTTGTACGGGAAGGTTTTCTAGTGGATTAGGACTTCTTGTATGAGTAGGATTCGTGAATTTAGGCTGCCTGTCTTGTGTATAAATAGAGAGGGAAGGTGTGGCTTCCCGGTATGAGTTTCAGAGAGAGTTGAGTTGAGATAAAAGTTAGGGTTTCGAGTTATAGTCGAAATTTTGTGAGGAGTGCTGTTGTTGCACTTTGTAAACACAGAGAGAAGTGATATATTTTCAATCTACTTTGAGAGTTCTTCAATTTGTGTTTTCTCGGGTGTGGCAGTCCAACAATAACTGCGGTTAGACCGGCAGCTTCTCATCGGTCAGACCGCTCGGAGTACTACGGTCAGACCGGAGGTATATAGGCGGTCAGACCGGCGATACAACTTCGGTCAGACCGATCTACATCGAATTTCGAGGGTAGCTTTTATTTTCGCTAAAAGTTTGGTTTTTGGGTGTACCAACCATTCACCCCCTTTGGTTTTCTTAGTTTGGGTATTCGATCCTACAGAATGAAGTTCCTACACGAGGCTAGAGTAATAATCAATAGCTTAGACGTAATGTCTAGGTTAGCGGTTACCTCCGTTTTTTGTGATCCACAGAACGTGAGGTAGTCGGTTGGTGGGGACATCCCTATTTGTCCTGTGCATCCCTCCATGTTCGGGTATATCATAGAGCTACAGGTCAAACTTAGCTTGGCATTCAAAGGAAGAGTTGATGCCCGAAGTAATCGATAGGGTTTTAACTTTAACTTAAGTTTAGTAAATTAAACCATAGGAATCCTCTCTAGCGTAGCCTACCATTCGTTGTTGTACTTGGATAGAATCTTGTTCCTAGATATACACACACTTTTCCTGTGATTCGATACCCTTGTAATACTCTAAGGTGAAGTGCTACATCGGTATCCATGCGGTTGTGGATTTATCTGTGATGGTAACAAATACCAACACTTCGCCCGCGAGAGAGAGGCTAGTGGGCTGAGCGGCCTGGGCTGGCGGAGAGAGAGGAGAGGGAACCGACTCGAGAGGGGAAAGGAAAAACGGGCCGAGGCCGAGGGATGCAAGGTAGACTTTGCCTAAAAATGGCCCAAAGAAGGAAAAAGAAAATTCAAAATTTTTTCAATCTAACTAATGTCTTAAATGAACTTTTTGTTATTAAAATAACTTCTTGAGTTATTAAAATTCATGGAAATTTCAAAGAGTATTTTAGAGCATGAAGAATATTACAAAAATATTTCCAACCATGATTTTTAAACGAAATTTTATTTCCCACATTTAATTCACTAGATAAATTGCTTTTAATTTTAATATTAATTCTATAAATACATTATTTAATGATTTTTACTCCCGGACGAAAATCGAGATGTGACAAATATACCCCATTATAGGAATCTCGTCCCGAGATTCAGGGATGGCCAGAATGAAAGCTTGGTGTGGGTGGTGTTGGATTGGTCTGCTGACTTCTACAGGTGTCTCTTTCTGTTTCCGACTAATTGATTGATTTACCAAACCTACATGGCTGAACTAGCTGGCCTTAAACTTGGAGTTTGGTTGTCTCCCAAAAAATGAACTAACTTGTCCTGCTCGATCTGACCCTGATCAGGATTGCAGGTGTTCATAGAGCTTACTTTCCTTGGATTGCACAGTTAGCGCTGACACCTTTGATAAGCTGAGAATTCACCATGCATACCTATCAGCGGGATCGTCGGCAGTCCTCCGAGGGGTTACCCAAGGAGGTGAAAGAGACTAGTCGGGGCATCTCACCGATGGATCCGATGGTCGACTCGAGTACCAAACGAACAAAGAGACAAGAAAGTTTATATTTGTTCAGCACTCCAGGAGGATAATAGGCCTACGTCCAGTGTTTTTGTTGGGATGGAGTATGAACAAGGATTATAGTGGAGAGAGTTCTTAGGGCTCTAGGGTTTGGATCTAGCTCCCAAAGACTCAACTTCAGAGAAGAGTTCTCAAAAAGCGATCGCCCTGCCCGTTCATCCTGCCCTCCCTTTTATAGCTCAAGGGGGCAGTTATAAGAGGACTTGGGGGCCAAGAAAGCTAAGACTAAAAACTAAAAAACAAGTAGAAACAACATCTGAAAAGCACATAGAGATCCCCCGGGTCCTACACGCCGTGGGCATCTCATGCTCTATCCTGCCTTTGGATCCATCCTCCGCAAGTATCCTCTACGTAGTCTTGTTGGGTGACATCATCTTCTGTCGGGTTGTCCCCTTCTTGCCTCCTCAGCGAACCTTGCAAAGCAAGCCTTCCTTCCCGAGGAGATCTGAAGTCGGGCCGATGAGCTGAGGTCTAGAAGGAACGCCAAGGTAGGAACTGGGGGGAGGTCGGGACGGCCGACCCCAAGAGGAGGTTGGTCTTTCGACCCCGTCCCGAGGATTCCCGGTCCGACTTTAGCTGACCTTAACTCCGCTTTATGAGCTACCCCGGATGACACCCCAACAGCAACCCCTGAGCCTAAGGATGAATGAAACATCCATCCTTAGGGTCCAAGTTATTCCTGGTCGTCGTGTTCAGCGGGTTCCGAAAGCGTTTCGATCAGGCTTTGGTAGGTGCACCTTGCAGGTGTAGCCCTCGAGCCTAAGGTCGAATGTCCCTTAGGGTCTGAATTCTTCCAGGTTGCAGACTCCAGCGGGTTCCCGACGCCTCTTGACCATGCTTCTGCAGGTGCACCGCGTAGGTGCACCTGCCAGGTGTAGCCCCCAGCCTGGGATCGGATTGTACATCCGGGCCTAGGGTCAAGCCTGAAGTACTATTTTTCATTTATCTTCAGATTAAGTCATCGCTCGGAGACCGATGGAGGTCGGTGAAGCCGACCAACCATAGCTCGGAGGCAGGCGGCTACATCGGCAAGGCCATAGCCCGGAGGCTGATGGCGGTCGATGATCTTGGGAAGCCCACTGCCCGAAGGCCGATGGTGGATGCCGAGTTTGTCGGGACTACTGCCCGGAGGCTCATGGTAGTCCTAAAGTCGACTTAGTTATAGCTCTGTGGCTGATGATTGAGTCGGTAAGGCCATAGCCCAGAGGCTGATGGCGGTCGGTGAGCTCGACAAGCCCACTGCCCGAAGGCTGTTGGTGGTTGCCGAGTTCGTTAGGACTACTGCCCGAAGGCTCATGGTAGTCCCAAAGTCGACTTGGTCATACCCCGGAGGCTGATGATTTAGTCGGAAAGGCCATAGCCCAGAGGCTGATGGTGGTAAGCGAGCTCGGTAAGCCCACTGCCCAAAGGCTGATGGTGGTTGCCGAGTTCATCGGGACAATTGCCCGGAGGCCCGTGGTAGTCCCGAAGTTGACTTAGTCATAGCCCAGAGGCTAATGACGGAGTCGGCAAGGCAATAGCCCGGAGGCTGATGGTGGTCAGCGAGCTCGGCAAGCCCACTGCCAGAAGGTTGATGGTGGTTGCCGAGTTTGTCAGGACTACTGCTCGGAGACTTGTGGTAGTCCCGAAGTCGACTTAGTCATAGCCCGAAGGCTATGACTGAGTTGTCAAGGCTATAGCCCGGAGGCTGATGGCGGTCAGCGAGCTCGACAAGCCCACTGCCCAAAGGCTGATGGTGGTTACCGAGTTCGTCGGGACTATTGCCCGAAGGACCGTGGCAGTCCCGAAGTCAACTTAGTCATAGCCCGGAGGCTAATGATGCAGTCGGCAAGGCTATAGCCCGGAGACTAATGGCGGTCGGTGAGGTGGATGGCATCTACGCGGAGGTCAAGCCGACTGCCGAAAAGTTAATCGGCGACTAGGTCCTCTAGGAATTCCCTGTAAAAACGCTAGTGTAAAGAAAAACTGAGTTAGTGAGGTTCAGAGTCTGTAAACTTTTTCAATGTAACAAAGTTCGAACTCCTTGCCAGATTAGAGAACCGTTTATTAGACTGTAATGAAGTTTTAAGTTCATCTATTTGTGCTGCATCGCTACTGCACGTAGGGTCGCGATCTTAGCCCGCATCGGCAGGGAGAAAGCTCTGACCAGACCCTGATGGGTTTTAGATCGAGCCTCAATGCTGTAGTCATTTACTTTGCGAATAGGTGGATAAAGAGGTCGCGAGAGACTGAGCCCCCCAAGTAGTTTGGCATTGCACCTAGCTGTCTTGCGTCGGAACTCGACCCTAGCCAACATCGGGATGGGACATGCCCATACTCTGACCGGTGGGCAACAGGTCGAGCCACTGCATTAGGCTAGGATACACCGACTAAGTACTCGGGAGAGCCGCCGAACTCCCGAGTAACACAGACGCACTCGATAGGCTTCCTTTCGGGGAACCCCAACCATAACGGGTCGGGGCAGTGCAGCTCAGAGCTGATCATAAGCACAACGTGGAAGTTATCGAGCATACGAATGCTACTCGATGTCAGTAGAAGCCGCCGAACCCCCGAGTAGCTTGGGCATACTCAATAGACTTCCTACCGGGGAACCCTGACCATTGCGGGTCGGGGCCGCATAGCTTAAGGCTGACCATAAGCGTAGCATGGAAGTTATTGAGTATATATAGGTACTCGGCGGCGGGGCGAAAAGTAAAAAGCGATAAATGGAGAGACATCGAAGCTGCTTTATAAAAAGAGCTGAGTGCGAAATACGTGGCTTTTTGAGAGTAGAATCTGCATGAGCTTGTCCTGCATGATCGCACACTCCAGCACGCCGGAGGTCTCCTGGAGGAGGGGCGAGGCGGTTGGAGTCACCGGCGCGACAGACCAGGCTCCCGAAGACGAACGTCATCCAACGGCCACCGTGAAGTCGGTGGAGAAGAAAATAGCCATCGGATCGCTTGGAACAGCGAAGAAGTGCCCCTACCTAGCACGCCAACTATCGACGGGATCGTCGGCAGTCCTCCGAGGGGTTTACCAAAGGAGGTGAAAGAGAGTGGTCGGGGCATCTCACCGATGGATCCGATGGTCGACTCGAGTACCAAACGAGCCAAGAGATAAGAGAGTTTATACTGGTTCAGCCCTCCCGAAGGATAATAGGCCTACATCCAGTGTTCTTTGTTGGGGTGGAGTATGAACAAGGATTACAGTGGAGGGAGTTCTTAGGGCTCTAGGGTTTGGATCTAGCTCCCAAAGACTCGAGTTTGGAGAAGAGTTCTCAGAAAGCGATCCCCCTGTCTGTTCGTCCTGCCCTTCCTTTTATAGCTCAAGGGGACAGTTACAAGAGGATTTAGGGGCCAAGAAAGCTAAGACTAAAGACTAAAAAGCAAGTACAAACAATATCTGAAAAGTACATAGAGATCCCCCGGGTCTTGCGCACCGTGGGCATCTCGTGCTCTATCCTGCCTTGAGATTCGTCCTCCGCAGGTACCCTCTACGCACTCTTGTCAGGTGACATCATCTTTTGCCGGGTTGTCTCCTCCTTTCCTCCTCTGCGAACATTGCAAAACAAACCTTCCTTCCCGAGGAGATCTGAGGTCGAGCCGATGAGCCAAGGTCGAGAAGGAATGCCAAGGTCGGACCTGGGGGAGGTCAGGGCGGCCGACCCCAAAAGGAGGTTGGGCTTCCGACCCCGTCTCGAGGATTCCCGCTCCGATTTCAGCTGACCTTAACTCCGCTCTGTGAGCTACCCCAGGGTGACATCCCCCACAATACTAATTGGTGGAGTTGTTCCTAAAACCTTGTAACTGACCTTCATAAACCCACAGACTCTGAATTTGCTTTGAACTCCTCTTGAACCGAATGACAAACATTTGAAGAAGCTGCTTGATCTGTCCTTCATCTAGACTACAACTGTTGCTAATTGTTCCTTCTCTAGGTAGAACTGTTGACACGATAGCTCAGGTGTACATGAGACTTCAGCCTGTTGGCTTGAGATTGGTGCAGCTCTACTAAAACCTTGCAACTGGCTTCTTTGAGTCCTACCCAATTTTTCTGGGCTTGTTTGAACCTCCAAGCGAAATTGCTACGGGGTTGTTGACAAGAAATTCATCATTCCACACGAAGGCCTAGGAGATCTGCTTAGCTCCAATGCAGGTCCTATCAATCAGGTCCAGAGCGTGCTAGTTAGTTTGATCCTGCAACTAACAAGATAGATAAATTGTACAATATTAAGGAGCCGATCGACCAATAAGCTGATGTGAAATAGCGAGATCAACCGATGTTGATAGGGTTTTTAACAGTCAGCTATGGATCCAATGTGGAATCAAACAATCAGGTAAACACTCTTATAAATATGACAGAAAGAATTTGATGAAGAAACCAATCAGCCTATACTGATACAGTGTAGTTGATGCACAAATCCGATGGTTACAACATACATTGGTTGGAAGTCCGATGTAGATCTAATGTAGCTGATATCTGTCAAAGCTCTTATACATCGGCTAAAAAACCGATATGCTAATATGATACATGTAGGTAAGGATAAACAATGATGTTGGCTCTATCTAGCTTTTTGAAGGGACGAAACCTACTATCTGTCAAATTTCATTCCGTTAAAACCAACCTTGATAGATCGAATCTAAATGAGACAGTATAAGGTTGAAGTTAACAGAACTAGGCCGATAGAAAATAGGTTAATCATTCTATGACTATAGATTGGCTAGATTTATTGTAAAGATAACTTATCAGCTAGCACTATGATAAAACGTAGCATAAAACCAATCGACTTAGATAGACTTAGATTATTAGAACCAATCCAGAAGATCGAACTTAACCAAGATGGTACGAGATTGCGTTTGATAAAATAAACTAGATAAACTGGTAGATTTATATAAACATGATGGATATATCTTGATCGGACTAAGAGGTCGAACCTAACCAATGCAGCCTTAGACAGAACATATATCAGATAAGCCGACAACATATCGACTAGAATATCAGACTAAACTCAGAAAGTCCTAGCCAATACAATTGTCGGGTTGACGAGACTTACCCTCTCGCTGGAATTCAAACTTAACCGATGTAGCCCCTTGTGAGAAGCACCTATTCGAATTAAAGGTGGTGATACACCGAAATTAATTGTATTGATTTGTGGAGTTAGATTACAAAGACCTTGAGTGTATATATTTATACCCTCGGGTTGATATAAGTCCTGATCGGATACGACACATGTTCCTAAAGACAAAAGAAAAGATACATGTCCTAATCGGACACTAGACAAAACTTCCTAAACATAAAAGAAAAATGACTAAATCATGCCTAATTAATAGATAGAATTAAACTAGCATTGCCATGGTTTTCCTGATTCCTTTATGAACTCGGTCTCTTCTTGATAAACTTCCATCGGCTGATTGACTTCTTTCATTAATCGAATTCTTGAGTAGAGGTGATTCACCCATGAGGATCCTCTATCGCACATTCTGCAAGCTGTAGCTTTTAGCCTAGCATCTGCGTCCAATTACTTCAGGCAGAGGTGATGGAGCGATTCCAATATCGTCTTCCAAGAAACATTGAGGTGGTTTCCGAGATCTCCAACAATTTCCTTGATCTATGAAAAATGATTCTTTGATCCATGTTCACACCACTAGGGAGACGACATTGGAATTGCTCCATCACCTCTCCATCTTACGCAATTAGAATCTCTAATGGTTTCCTAGAACATTGGATGTTCTCCCATGCCACCCTTTTCGCAAGTATGGAGGAATCTGACACGGGAGCCGCTCATTGGAGGTGGCCTCCAAAATCGTTAGTTGTACAGAGGATGGTAGAGCACGAGAACACACACCAATATTCACAACACAACTGAAGCTCTTCAATGATTGCCAACAGAAGATCACATGAAGATGCAATTTTGAACCCCAAAACCTAGCTCCTCTCCATCCCAATCGCACAATGGAGCAGAAGATATACTCACCTCGGCCTCGAAGAGGACCAGCTCCTCTCCAGAAAACACTCAAACACAAGGGAGCAGCAACCGATGCTCCTGCCAGCACCGCGGCAGGCCAGAACACGCCCTCCCTTCCTTGCTATCAGCTAAGAGAACCAAACCCACCCAACAATTCTGCGTCTACTGCAGCTCTTCTAGCAACACATGTGGCTATGCAAGCTCATCGGAGTTAGTTGGCTGGAACTTTGGAAGAGAGGAGAGAGGGGGAAGGAAGAAGGGGATGAAGGGAGAAGACAGGGGTATTTTGGTTCAAAAATTTTGATAAATGTAATGAATGGGTAGATAGTGGTATTTTTCCAATACTAATGAATTTGTAATGGTATGGTTTCAAATATGTAAATATGGTATATTTCAAAACCAATAATGGCATGTATCCAATTAACCCTATAGGAAATGGGTAAATTTATTCCCCGTAGAGCTCTCAGCCTGTCATCTCTGATTGAAACAATGAATTTTTTCATAAATTACTGCTTAAATTTCTTCCTATTGCTCTGAATTGGTTCTGGTTCTGGATATGCCTTCGTAACTTCAAAATAAGTTGACCGTAACATCCAGTAATTAGGTACTTTGAGAAGCTTCGGCATGATCTATAATTTGAGCTGCACCACGTGATACGATGTTCGAGAATGTGCTTCACTTGTTGTACAATTCTACACTTCTATAGTTTTTTGTTACAATGCACGGGTAAATTTACTAGTCCATTATAGACTTCGAGGTGATGATGATCTTGTATGATGTTTGCTGGTACGCCATGTGTGCTAATTTGCACTTTGGTATCATCATATCTTCGTCAGAATAGGCGATGGCTGATATATGTAGAACTGTTCTCATCTTGCCGACAATTGACCCCCGGGATGTTCCCTTCCCAGGTGGAAAATTATAGTACTTGTCGAGTGAACATAATTAAGAACAAAGCAATTAATATACCCCACCAACATATATACGAGCATGTAGGTCTCGTAGTATCAGCATAAATCTCCCTCTCTCTTTCTGTTAAGGGTAATATTACCATCTTAAAAATATCCCACATTTTTGTTGGTTGATTTATCGGCTAAGACAGATAAGGTTAGGAAAGGATAAAGCCCACAATCTGATTATAACAGGAAAACAAATAAGAGATTGTTGGAGAAACAAGAACATGGGTTCCTATTCCTCCGAGAACTTAGGGCACCGACGTCTTACAAGATTAACATCTACAACTTTCCAAGAAGAGTATTGAGACCTATAAGATGTACATCTACAAGGTCTCAAAAAGAGTCTCGAAACCTATAAGATCTACATATACAAGGTCTCAAGAAGAGCGTCGAGACCTACAAGATTTATATCTTCATAAAGCTGAAACATATACGTCACAGTGACGGCTTTCGATCCAAGGCCTTGTCAGTCATGAACTCCTTCGTCTTCGACATCTTTGAGAAGCTCGTCCAAATTAACGAGATATTCTGTAAAGAAGAAGAAGGAGCACACGTAGGGCCCCGGGTGCGCCTGAGGGCCTTGGGCATGGAACAGGCCTTGGGTAGGCAGCTGCCCCGAAGAGCGGAGGCTACCCCCCGACACAATATAGGTGGCTAGTGGCCCTAGACGGGAGCCTGAGCACACCTCATTATATATGGCCAAACGGTTCGCCCAGCCCGGCACGACCCGACCTACATGTCGGGCCGTGCCATGCCAGCCCACGTGCTCCACCTATGGCCCAGGCATGACCCAATAAGGGTCGGGCTGTGTCGGGCCGACCCAAAGGCATGGCAACCCATTGTGCCTTCTTTGAAATAAGTCTATCCCCTCCCTCCTCTTTGGGCTGTGACATATATATAGCTAAAATAAGTCTATTTTATGCCCCTACTCTTTGGTCGTGACATATAATAAGTCTATTTTTCCTTCCTATTCTTTGGGCCGTGCCTTACATATAGTTGAAAAAGGTCTGATTAGCCTCCCTGAACTTCGTGTCGGGCCATGTCGACCCACTGTGCTGAGGGAGCAGCCCACGCACGGCATGGTTATCGGGCCGGGCCGACATGGGCACGACCCCAGTCGGGTCATGCCGTGCCTGGGCCAAGCCAAATTATCGTGCCTTGGGCTGGGCCGTCAGGCCTCGAGCCATATGGCCATCTATACACCTCATTGCCCCGGGCTCATGTTGGGGTTTTCTCCACCTTCCTAGGTGGGCCAGGGGGTTTAACTCCATCCAAACATAATGGCTTCCGTTGCACGAGGAAGACACTTGGACAACAGCTCACCTGCCTTCATTTCAAGGGTGTGGCGCTGCACGCCACCTCATGCATGCTCACGTCTGCCAGAGGAATAAGAGGTGTGCGACGTGTTGTGCCCAAAATACCCTAGCACATTTCATCTTGCCACCTCGAAAGGACTGGCTAGTGGGCCCCATGGTGACCAGGCGGAGATCACCTGGCTCTTATGCCATGTGTCAACCGAAGAGCAAGACTGAGACATCAGGACGGTTTGTCATAGGGGATATCAACAAGACTAAGCATACCTAACTCTTTGAAGTGGGGCCCGCTCCTACATCCATATTTTGGCACCGTGGACTCCCCTTGGCCTATAAAAGGAGGATCCATGCCAATGAGTAGGGGATGGACGGATAACATTTAGAGCTCACACAAGTCTTATATCTCATTGTAACTCAAGTCCTCACAGATAACCCACAACACACAGGAGTATGGTGTTAAACATCCGTATGGCCCGAACTTGTATATCCCTATGTCTATCGGCTCCCTGAGAGTGACTCAGGCTCAACTCGTCCCCCGGCCAAATCTTCAAAGGGGAAGCCCTTGCATCATTGTTGTCGGGGTCTCGTGCCCCGACAGCTGAGGTCCCTACGAAAATATACTGCGTCGCATGCGAAAATGCATGGCTCCGCTTTCCTTTCAGAAGGATAGGCCACATAGAAAAATGTTCGTGCCAAATACGTCTTCCCAGGCTGCCTGCGAAAATTGATGATTTTTCGTAGGCCTTTGCCTGCAGGCGGTGCTTGTGTCCGTCTACAAAGTGCAATTTTGGCTGCCTATGAAAATCCTTTTTCTAATAGTGCATAAAACGGAATATGCTACATACGACCGAGAACAACGAAGTTTGGCGGGGCGTGTCAAGCAATGGGATGTGTGTGGGGTTGGGTTGGGCTAAGGTGATGCCACCACCAATAATATATTAGGGAGGACGATAATATCCAGGGATGAATAGATGTAGCGATGCCGTCGGCTACGGTAGGGATGACGGGTGTCCAGGATGCCTCCACCATCTAGGGCGGGAGAGTTTGTTCTTGTTCTGCGCAGTGTGACTACGTGGGAGGGAGATCAAGATCAATCGATTAATCTCTCATATAAAGGGCAAGATGGTCAATTGACAATGCCCGGGCTAAGTGAATAACGGTAAAAGAAGACGGGATGAGTTTAATGGAATGAAGGAATGCTACCGGAGTGAATTGATAACTGTCACATAAACTTTCAATGCTGTAGATCAACTTTTGAAAAAAAATCACATAATGTTTTTAGTATTGTTCCGTTATACATACATACCCCCAGCTACCTTTTTCACAAACGGGTCAAAACTTTACATGTTACTATATTAAAAGAAAATAGTTTGAATACAACTTTAATGTGCTTTAATTAACGGTCATGGAGGGGCTGGGGCAATGCCAAACTAAAAACAGGCTAATTAAACTGGATCAGACTCTGAAATAGAAAAGGACCGGGGAAGAATTAGCTAGCTGAAGACAACAACAACTAGGTGCTAAAAAAAATTTGTCTCAAGCCTGCAGAGACGACCTTATTATATGACAGGGGCGGATCCACTGGACTGCACGGATATAGTGTGACATACCCTAGACCCAGCCTAACAAAAAAAATACCCCAACCCAACAAGCAAGAAAAATAAAAAAACAAAAATCCTCGTCCCCTACGCGTGAAACCTAATCCCTTGGCGGCTGGCGGCTGGCGGCGGCGGCACCCTCCCCTGCAGCCCTCGGCACGGCGCGGCTCCCCGCCCCGACGGCCGACGCGGCGTGCTCCCGGCATTGGCTCCTCCCTCCCCAGCCCCGGCCCCGGCGTGGTGCGGTTCCTCGGCTCCGGCGCGTTCCTCCCGGCGCCGTGGCATGGCGGCTCCTTCCCAGCCCCGACGGCGGCTCCTCCCTCCCCAACCCCGCCCCGGCCCCGGCGCGGTTCCTCCCGGCGCCGGTGGCACGGCGGCTCCTCCCTCCCCAACCCCGGCCCAGCGCCTTCCTCGACCGATGGCGCGGCGGCTCCTCCTCCCCAACCCCGCCCCGGCCCCGCGCGGTTCCTCCCGCGCGGTGGCGCGGTGGCTCCTCCCTCCCCAACCCCGGCCCAGGCGCAGTTCCTCCCGGCGCTGGTGGCGCGGTGGCTCCTCCCCAACCCCGGAGCTGGCTCCTCCTCCCCAACCCCGGCCCCCGGCGCAGCGCGGCTCCTCCCAGCATCGGCGGCGTGGTGGCTTAACATGAGGTACTCCTCCCCAACTTGCCTACTGATTAGTTGCTTTCGTTGATTTAACCCGGTAGTAGCATTGCTTTTGGAGAATACTGGTGTCGCAGACTGTTTCTTGTTAGATTGTTGAACTTCTTTTATTAATTGAAAGTTTTAAGATGCGGTAAGATGCTGTGGGCATTTGGAGTAAAAGGGGAACTTCAGTTTGTGCCGAATCTCATCCTTAGTAAGCAGTACAGATGGCTGATTTCTATATTATACCAGAGTACGCACTGATGAGGATTAGAAATGTTATTTCTTTTTCTTTACAAATTCTGAATGTGAGCTTGCATGATCAATTGCAATAAGTTGCAGAGCTCAAGGAAGCCATCTCCCAGTTTCTTAATTAAAACGAATGTATTGGTCTATTACTTAGGAATTTAGCTTATAGATGTATGTAGTAGTTTTTACCGCTATACATATAAAATTTTTGGTTCGGTATACCCCATATAAAAATTCTGGCTCCGCCCCTGTTGTATGGTCCTGTCCACCGTTATATCTGCCTGGGAAAGAACAGCATCAAAGACGTGGGAGTTTCGCTCCAACCAAAGCTGTTAGGTAACCATGACCCTTCCTGAGGTGCTCGTGCATCCAACTACTTTCTTGAATTCCAATATCTTTGACAAGGAATAATATTAATGTTTTTTCATTCTATTTGCTTAGAGATAACATGTTGCAAATATGAATTATTATGCTTCTCTATTTGAAAAAGGAAAAAGGTATGCTGAGACCACAAAAGAAAACATGAACAACGATGAAACAACTATCCCGGTGTTCACGGGCCTTCATCTTGAGCAAACTGCTATGTTATTGTTGTCCATCTGGAGCAAACTGTTATTCATCTCGTCCTCGATCCCAGCGTAAGCTCCTGTGAAATCCACGCCATCCCTGTGCTAGGCGCGAAGGCAGCCATACCGAAATTAGCGTAGTAGTGCAGCTTCATCTCGACGTAGAACTTAGCCGTGCCCTCCTGCAACTCTGCGACAAAACGTTTGCATAGCTCCTCCGACAAGTCCACGTCCTTGCCCCAGGGCACCGCCGTGAGTTTGGCCATCGACTTCTTCTGCACGCAGAAGCCCGGGACGCGCCCCCACGCGAGTGCCACGCCGGAGTAGGACACCACCACGTCCCCGCGGTCGTGACACCATGGCTGGAAGGTGCGTGGGTTCTCTACGCGCAGCGTGAGGTTGAACGCGGGCGAGACGACCGTACTGTGACCGGCCGTGGCGGCGGCGACGACGTCCATCACCTCGACGGCGGCGAGATCCACGGTGTACTTGACCTCCTCGGAGGCGTTAGAAAGAAGGACAGCGGCCCCGATCCCCAGCGTTAAAACTGTCGTCACCGTGCAATAGAACAGGATCATGACTTTGGTCTGTAGCACCAATAAGGGGTCCACCTTTGTGCTGCCGTAGAGGGCTGTTCTCGCCATGTCCGGCTAATTTCTTCGTCGGGGATTCAGTTTGATGCTCAAGAAGAGCTAGGAAACGTGGAAGCTATAGAGATCGAATTTTGGCGTGCCTACCCGCCGCCGAGTCTGTACCAGTACCATGATAAAAGAGCCAAAGAGATGTATCCATGCAAGTGCCGGACGTATCGGTTAGAACAGGATTTCAGGTAGGATACGATACGGTCGTACGAGACGTACGAAGACATTCATCTAAAATAGAAACGAGAAATACACATACAGATGGAGACCAGAAAAAAGAAGACTTCGAAATTGCTCCTCGGGCGCCCCGACGCTCACGAAAATGTCAGGTGCTTGTCCCCAATTATACGTCACTAATACAAAATTAGTCTTTAGAGGGATCCAGAATGATTTTGCTGGCGGTCAGCACAATCGCTTGCGACTACGGGCCAGTGAAAACATATGATTTTTTCAAGTGATCACGCACCTGTTTGTGAAATTCAATTTTCGCGGACGGCCTCTTATGAGTATCACTTGCAAAAATCGTTTTCTGCAAGTGGCGCCTTAAGAGGACCGCCGATAGAAAGGATTCCCGGAGAAAAAAATAAAAATCGAAATTCATACCTCGATCCAGTTCATGGAAGCATCATTGTAGATTAGAGTACAAATCAAAATCATATTCAAGCATCACCAGATGGAACAACAGATCATGAGAAGCATCAAAACAAAACGAAACAAGAACATAACACAACAGAACATGAACATTTACTGTATCTGGAATTCCAGATTGATATTATCGCAGTCATCGTCACCCTCATCATAGTCACCTCAGCCGCTCCCGAGCATAGCCAGCGCTACAATCCTCACAACCCACAGCCGCCAGATCCGGCACGCCCTAAGGCTCAACATCAAGGCCCGCCGTAGAAGACGAGGACCATGGTCCCTGGATCCACCCGCCGGCTACAGCGTGGTCGGCCTTGCTAAGCCGCAACTTTCAGCCGCCAGATCGGAATGTTAGAATACATAGAAACCTCCTGTAATCTTGGCTTCCCTTCCATACTCCTCCCGATCCTATTACCATAAATCGGTAGAGTAGAGTATGGAAGGTTGAGGTCTATATGTACACACAATTGGAATCAACACGATATCGATTGTGTTGTCTCTCAAACATGGTATCAGACGCTCTCCAATCTTCTGCTTCCGCCCTTCCCTAACCTCGCCGGCGCCATTGCCGTGCCTCTTCTCTCCCCTCCGCCGGCGTTGCCGCCGAGCACTCTCCCCCAACCACATGTCTTCCACCTCATCCTCACCACCTTCTCCCACCTCCGCGGCCATCCAATCCACCGCTGACGCCGTGGCCGATGCTGTCCACGCCGCCTGCGCCGTTCCGACCGGCATGGAAATTGACCCCACGACGGCCAACGCCGTCGTCGACTCCGCGGCCACTCGTGCCTCCGACGTTGCTCGGGAGACCCTCTCCACCTCGCTCGGCGCCCTCCTCCTCAACACAGCACGCTTCACCGCGCCTGTCACGCCCGCGCCCGTCGCGTTGACACCCGCCACGCCCTCTCCCGTCGCGCCCATCGCACCCAACGCGCCCGTGGCCTCGACGCCCCCAACCCTCGCCGCCCTGTTCGCCTCGGCGCGCCTCACCCACGGCGTCCCCGGAGCACCTGCCCCCTCTGTCGGTCGACCGTCGGCACCTCCTCTTGACGCCGCAGCTCTCGCCGCCCTCCATGCCCAAGCGGTCGGCGTCCTCAACATCAAAGCGCTTGTACCTGTCACCCTCGACGTCGCGGCTGGGAACTACACTCGCTGGCGTGGCTTGTTCTTGGTGGCCCTCGGCAAATATGCGCTGACCGAACACTTCCTCTCCGATGACGTCTTCCTCAACCGCGTGGATTGGGTGCAAATGGACTGCGTCGTCCTCGCCTGGCTCTTCGGCACCATCTCCACCGACCTCCTCCAGGATGTCCTCTCCACTGACACCACTGCCCGAGTTGTTTGGCACGGCCTCGAGCACCAGTTTCTTGGCAATCGCAAGCAACACACACTGAACCTCACCACCGCCTTCCACACACTGCAGCAAGGCGATCTCTCCATCGATGAGTACTGCCACAACATGAAAGCACTTGCTGACGACCTCAGCGACGTTGGCGAGCCCGTCCGGGACCGAACTTTTGTCCTCAACACCTTGAATGGGATGTTGGAGAGATTCCACAACCTCCGGTCCATCGTTCTGATGCAACGCCCCTTCCCAACATTCGCCGAGTTTCGCTCCATCCTGCGGTTGGAGGAGCTCTCCCGGCAGTCGTGCCACCCTTCTTCATCGGTCGTCTTCCTCGCTCACTCCGTCGGCGACGCAGGCGGCAAGGGTTCCAATCCCGCTCACCAAACCGGCTTTGACTCTGGCTCCTGTCCTGGCGGTGGTGGCGATTCTGGAAAGGGGAACGGCCGACGTCACCGTGGCGGCGGCCCGAACAATGGCGGCGGTGGTGGGTATCACGGGGAGGGAGGGGGGAAGGCGCACGATAAGCCAACCGCACCGTGGCCCTCCCCTCAAAACCCTTGGGCTGGCGCTATTCACATGTGGCCCAGTCCGGTGGATCGTGGCCGCCTTGGATCTCGGCCCACAGGCCCTCCTTTTGTAGGTGCAACTCTTGCGGGCCATGGTGGCGACCCACTTCCAGGCACCTCCCCACCGCCCCCTTACCAGGCCGCGGGCGGCCCCGGTGGTTTGGGCCAAATTGGTGTAGGCAGCCTTGGCGGGTTGGGCATGCATGGTCAGTATGGGCCTGCCCAGCCACCACCCACCCCTGTTGCATTGCAACAGCTGCTCGGGTGGTTCGGTGGTGCTCCGTCCCAATGGGACCAAGCTTCACTCGCCGGCTCCTTCGCCACCTCCACCCTACCTTCGCCGACCACCAATGAATGGTATATGGATACCGGTGCCACTACAAACATGACCTCTGACGCCGGTATCCTCTCTTTCACCCATCCCCCTAATTCTAACTCCCCTTCACATATTATTGTTGGCAATGGTTCCGCTATCCCTATCACCTCTATTGGTCATACATTCTTCATCCTAACCGTTCATTTACTCTCCGTGATATTCTTTGTTCCCCCACCATTATTAAGAATCTCATCTCCGTTCGTCGCTTTGTCATTGACAACTGGTGCTCTGTCGAGTTTGACCCCTTTGGTTTTTCTGTGAAGGATCTTTGCACCCGTACCATGATCGCCAGGTTCAATAGCTCTGGTCCCCTCTACTCCCTTCATCACGCTTTGCCTCCACCACATGTCACCCTCATCACCAACTCTCCCACCGACGTCCTTTGGCACCATCGTCTTAGCCATCACGGCTGCGACGCCCTCGCCTGTTTCGCCGCCACCGTTCCCATGACACGTGGTGGCCTCACTGGAGTAATGCATGTCAACTTGGGCGACATACCCTCCTTCCTTTCCCCGGTTCCACTTTGCGGGCTTCGGCAACTTTTGAGCTCATTCATTGCGACTTATGGACTTCTCCGGTTGTTAGTGTCTCAGGCTTTAAATATTATTTTGTCATTCTTGATGATTGCTCCCATTATGTGTGGACTTTTCCCCTACGATTTAAATCCGACAATTTCACCACTTTATCTCATTTCTTTGCCTATGTCAAAACCCAGGTTGCCACTAACATTCGCAACGTGCAGTGTGACAATGGCCGCGAGTTCGATAACTCTGCCGCCCGCACCTTCTTTCTCACTAATGGTGTCCACCTCCGGATGTATTGTCTCCACACCTCCCCACAAAACGGTAAAGTCGAACGCATCCTCCATTCCCTTAACAATATTGCCCGCTCCCTTCTTTTTCAGGCTAGTCTCCCCGGTTCTTTCTGGGTTGAAGCCCTCCACACCGCCACTCACCTCATCAATCGCCACCCCACCAAAACACTCGCCCATCACACTCCTTTCTTTGCCCTCTATGGTACACACCCCTCCTACTCCCACCTTCGTGTTTTTGGTTGTAAGTGTTATCCAAATCTCTCCGCCACCGCACCACATAAACTTGCTCCCCGTTCCACTATGTGAATCTTTCTCGGCTACCCTCTCCACCATAAAGGTTACCGTTATTTTGATCCGTGTCCAATCGACTTATCATCTCGTGGCATGTTGTCTTCGATGAGCACTCATTTCCATACCCCGAGCTTACTCGACCAATCACACCCTTGATCTCAATTTTTTGGAGGATTTTTTGGCTCCTGTGCAGGCTCCCATTGGCGCTCCCTCGGTGTCACCTTCGGCAGTGGTATGCTCGCCCTCCCGACTTGAACGGCCGCCTCCTCCTGCCAGCGGCTCCAGCACCTCCACCACGTCGGCCCCGACTTCATCACCTAGGCCGGACACCGCCCATAACCCGCCGTCAACCATAGGGCTGATCCCAGTCCTTGATCCGACTTCCACCGGGCCCTCGGCCCATGACGATGCTCCACAGCCTCTACTACCTCCACGTCTTCAGCATCCTGACTTGCTCCTAAGCCGGTGGTCCCTCGGCGTTCCCAGTCCGCCCGCGTACCTGCCGCACCGACTCCACCCTCTGGCTTGGGTGCATCACCACTCGTGGCAAGTCCGGAATCCACATCGGCCTCGACAAGCTTAATCTCCATGCCTCCGCTCTGTCTCCTGTTCTGAGGACATACCGTGCACCTCTTGCAGATCCTCTCTGGCGCGCAGCTATGGAGGAAGAATTCAATGCCCTCCAAGCAAACCACACCTAGGACCTCGTTCCTCATCCTGACAGCGTGAACGTTGTCACTGGCAAATGAATCTTCTGTCATAAATTTCATGCAGACGGCTCCCTCAACCAGTACAAGGCCCGATGGGTTCTTCACAGCTTTACCCAGCATCCTGATGTTTACTTCGATGAGACTTTTAGTCCTGTTGTCAAACCGGCCATGGTCCGCACCGTCCTCAGCCTCGCCGTCTCCCGTGATTGGCCGATTCACCAGCTCGACGTCAAGAACTCCTTCCTCCAAGGCACCCTTCAGGAGACTGTCTACTGCATCCAACCTCCCGGCTTCGTCGACCCTGCCAAACCCGACATGGTGTGCCACCTCAACAAATCCCTCTACGTCCTCAAGCAGGCCCCCCGTGCATGGTACTGTCGGTTCGCCACCTTCCTACAGTCCATCGGGTTCATTGAGGCCAAGTCTGACACGCATTGTTCATCCTTCATCGCGGGACCGACATCATCTACCTGCTACTCTATGTCGACGACATCGTTCTGACGTCCTCCTCCACCAAGCTTCTTCAGTGGACCATCTCCGCCCTCCAGGCTGAGTTCGCCATGAAGGATCTTGGCCCTCTCCATCACTTCCTCGGCGTTAGCGTTCTCCGATAGCCCTCCGGCCTCGTGCCGACTAAACGCCAGTACTGCCTTGACATCCTCGAGCGCGTAGGTATGACTGATTACAGGCCCTGCAACACCCTGGTCGACACCAACGCCAAGCTCTCCGCCAATGGCCCCGCGGTGATCAACCCTATAGATTTCCAAAGCCTCGCTGGGGCACTCCAGTACCTTACCTTCACCAGGCCGAACATCGCCTATGCGGTTCAGCAAGTTTGTCTCCACATGCATGATCCACACGAACCACATCTGGCCGCCCTCAAGAGGATTCTCCGGTACGTCCGCGGCTCGGTGGATTTGGGTCTTCACATACACCGGTCTCCCTCCACCGACCTTGCCGTCTACTCTAATGCTGATTGGGCCGGCTGCCCCGACACCCGTCGCTCTACCTTCGGCTATGCCGTCTTACTCGGGGACAATCTAGTGTCCTGGTCATCCAAACGACAACCCACTGTCTCCCGCTCTAGTGTCAAGGCCGAGTACCGCGCCGTCACCAACACCGTCGCCAAGGTCACCTGGCTTTGCCAACTCCTCCACGAGCTCCACCCTCCCTCCCCGACGCGCGCCACCCTGGTATACTGCGACAACGTCATTGTCGCCTACCTCTCCTTCAACCCCGTGCAGCATCAACGTACCAAGCATGTCGAGATTGATCTCCACTTCGTCCGCGAGGGGGTTGCTGTTGGCGTCGTCCTCGCCCTCCATGTCCCAACGACTTCCAAGTATGTCGACATTTTCACCAAGGGTCTTCCTACACCGGTCTTCACTGAATTTCGGTCTAGTCTTAACGTTTGCTAGCGACGCTACGACTGCGGGGGGTGTTAGAATACATAGAAACCTCCTGTAATCTTGGGTTCCCTTCCATATCCCCTCCGATCCTATTTCCATAAATCAGTGGAGTAGAGTATGGAAGGTTGAGGTCTATATGTACACACAATTGGAATCAACACGATATCGATTGCGTTGTCTCTCAAACATGGAAGCTTGAGGCCAGCCAACACCAGAACCGCCTTTTTTCCTCGCTCAAGGCCTACCTCTACCAGATCTGACGCACGTCGTCGACCCGTGGTCGACCCACCGCTACCGTCCCCATCCCGTTGCCAGCCGCCTCCGTCCTAGGGCTCCTCTGCCATCGCCCTGCTAGGAATGGGGAAGTAGGGGATGAAAACGAGAGTGAGTGGGAGAGATGGAGAAATGGATAAGAATGAGTTGGAATGAATGAGTGGAGGAGACACGGTCACTTTACTGATATTTATATGTCTTTTATTTTTTTGCCAATGGTGTTGTAAACAATCCGCATGTAAAAATAACAGTTATTTTTGTACGTAGGTCACTCCTGACAGCGAAAATTTTTGCTAGTGGTTCGTTATCAAAATTTCTCATACACATTTTTTATAAGCGTGTGTTTTTAAATTTGTCAGTAAAAATAAAAGAATGGTGTCATGAAAATGGTTTTATAGTAGTGCGTACGACCTCCATCATCCTCTCCATCTCTGTCTCTTTATCTCTCTGCACATGCCAGTTTGCAAGTCACTATCACTTTAAGTCTATCTATAACTTACTATTATGCAATGCACATGATATATATATATATATATGTATGCATGTATCCAATTCTTTACCAACATTCAAAATGATTTTTCTTCTAGAGTATTATTCGATCTATGATCCAATTATATTGTTGTATTCGTTAAATTAAAACTTTACAATAAGATATCACATTATTATATTTTGATGAATGCAATGTATATGTTTCATACTATTAAAATTCAATGTTTCATTCGTGAGAAGCGAATGTTTCAGCTAGATTTCAATTATAATTCTATGTTGCACATTTTAAGTTTTTATGTTGCAGTGAATAATTTCTATATATTGCACATAGTGTTATTTTGATGTTTCAACATGTATTTTCTGATGTTTCAATAGTTCATTTTCAAATATTGCATGTGAGATTCTTCGGATATTTATCTACTATTTAGGAATTATGGGTTTATGTATAATATAAAAATGTTGTAATTAAAAATAATTATATATATATTAATTAAAATTATAGTCATGTGAGATCTTGTTGTAAGATTTAATCGCAGCAAATATAAAGATGTAATAGATCATGGATTGGATAATTAGTTTAGGAGAAATAATGTTTTGAAGTTTGTTAAAAATTGTTAAAAACCATGCATGTAAAGATAGAATTAGGTCGAAGAAAAGAAACGGTAAAATGGTATACAATACAACCATGCATAAATACGTTAGAGGAGAATGCCTGACTAGGAGGGCGTCTGGTTTGTAGCTGTGCCCTGAAGATTTGATCTATTCAACCCGACGCTTGGTACGGGAGTCGGGGACCAATCGTCATGAACAGGAGAGCAAAAGCCTATCGTCACCGCCTCACCGGTCGGATATGAAGCCTTAGCTTCCTCCCACAATGGAGATGGCATCGCCAAGAAATCGAGGGTGGCGAATTGAAGGCAGCTGCCAGGCGTGAGATGCTTACAGTCATGTACGTCCTGCTCGCTCTGGCCTCGACACCGTTTGTGTGTACATCTTCGTCGACCTTCTTCCCAAGTTCTTCGTCCAGATCAACAGCGCCCAGGGCCTCGACGCGGCGGGGCAGCCCCTCTCCACCATCCTCAACACGACCCTGCACGCCAGCAACCGGCGCGCGCCGCGTCATTGCTACCGCCACGGCGAGGCGGTGGTGCATTACGCTGGCTTCACCGTCGTGGCGGGCCGGACTCGTGTCTTCTGCGTCGGCGCCATTGACGCGCTTGACGTGCCGGTCGTGGTGTGGGCAACGGCTTGAGGCTGCCCAATGAGGTACACGATCGCATGGCGGCGGAGCAGCCCTCCGGTTCCGTGGAGCTCGAGGTCGACGTGAAGTTGTTCGATCGCGAGAAGCCGACATGGATGTGGTGTAAGGTGACGACGCAAGGAGCAGAGCCGTCACTACCGGAGAAACGGTTTTTCCATACGGGCCGAAAGCCATCTTCCCGTGCACGAAAAGGTCTGGGAAAAGATCATTTTCGCGTGCGGGCGGCCCAACCATACGGGAAGATTGATTATCCCGTGCGGTCGGCTTAAGCGGCCCGCACGGGAAGATTGATTATCCCGTGCGGGCTGCTTAGCCGACCGCACGGGAAGATCGATCTTCCCGTGCGGTCGGCTAAGCTGCCCGCACGGGAAGATAGAATATTCCGTGCGGGCCGCTTAGCCGACCGCACGGGAAGATGGTCGTACCCATTATTTTATGTATACATTCTGTTAGCTAGCTATTGTTCTCTCTCTCTTCTCTCCTCTCCTCTCCTCTTTGTCCTCTCCTCTCTCTCAGAAATGTTAAATGGGTCAATATATATTTTTCGCGCACGAGAAAAAAAGACAATTAATATTATTTCCTAATAAAAGATATATATATATATATAACACAGATCGATCATGCGTAATGTTTATATACATATCAAGCTAGTTTCATCTCGCAAATTAACATAAGTCTAGCTAGCAACAAATTTACAAATTATTTAATGGCGGTGCTCTTTTTCTCACTCCCTAAGTCGTTTGAATTTATCGTCCATCGCCAGCTCGCTCTCCGGATCGTAGAAATCACCCAAATGGTTGCAGACATCGCGACGGATGAAGCGGCAAAGATCTGCAACCAAGTTAAGCATGGTTCTATCGTCGAACCGGTTCGCTACAACTGAAACTTTCGTGATTTGTTTAAGAAAAAATAGTACACATATACATACGATTAGGAAAATTATACAACAGAGAACGTTAAACGAGATCCTACGATAGGGATCATAACAATTAATATGGCTGGACTTACTGCTTGCTCGATAGGGATGTAGTCCGGGTCTTCTTCAACCGGTGGTGCTTGTGCTTGCATAACTTCGATCAAGGGATCATTTGGTTCACGCCAAGGGCCTTCGCTCGAAGACTTATCCGTTGATTTGATGTTGGGTACCTCGGAGGGAGCTTTCTCGTTCGACATTTGATCTACGGTTGTTCATAACGCACAACTTGTGAAATTTGTGAACGAATGGACTAGACAGTTGTAATATGGTGTATATAAGAGGTGTACATGTGAGCACAATGTTTACCCTAAAAGAAAGATGATCGAAAAGCGAGAATCAGTTGCGATTCTGAATCATCTTTCACATTAGAAGGAAATCATAAGTCTATAGCTAGCCTATGGACGCATGTGATAAACTGACAGTCAGCTCATTCTGTGATGGCTCCTCTGTGCCTACTGAGGTGTGTTTTCTCTGTTTTCAGCAGCATTAATGTTCAAGTTCTCGTTGCTAATGTCTTCGGCCGAATTCTCGTGAATTGCCACATCTTGATCGACGCCTTCTTCCTACCTTATTCACCGATCTTGGTCTCTTCAACATGTCATGATCCGATCTTGGTCTTTTTCTTGCTCTTCTCCTTTGTTTCATAATCTTTCTGTCTTGCTCTTTCTTAGAGTACGGCGTAGCAGTACTCGTGTATCTTCATCAAACCGGGAGTCATGGATGACCGCTTTCATGCATGCAAGGAGGATGCTAAATTTTCCTCAAACCGGGAGTCATGGCACCGACCTAGGAAAATTTAGCATCCTCCTTGCATGCACGAAAGCGGTCATCCATGACTCCCGGTTTGATGGAGATACACGAGTACTGCTATGCCATACTCTAAGAAAGGGAGAAGACAGAAAGATTATGAAACAAAGGGAGAAGAGCAAGAAAAAAGACCAAGATCGGATCATGACATGTTGAATGTACCAAGATGGTGAAGAAGGCTACTACGATGGATCATGACATGTTGAAAAGACCAAGATCGGTGAAGAAGGTAGGAAGTAGGCGTCGGGCAAGATATGGCAATTCACAAGAATTCGGCCGAAGACATTACCAACGAGAACTTGAACATTAATGTTGCTGAAAACAGAGAAAGCACACCTCTAAATCACGGGGAGTCATCACGGAATGAGGTGATTGTCAGATTTTTATCATAATCTATATATGTAAAGAGAAGAAGAATGAAAAAAATATATTTCTTTCCTTCTTCTTCTCTTTATTAGAGATGAGAGATAAAAATACATATGTTTGCCTATTTTGTCCGTGAGAAGAGGTGAGATAGGGGAGGAGAAGAGATGAGAGATGAGAGACCGAGGAGAGAGGGAGATTAGATTTGTAGGTCGTTCGGTAGGGGTGGATATATGTGTTTAAAAATTTAAAAATCTAACCTAAAATCTAAAATTCATCAAAAATATTCACATGAACTATTCTCCATGAACGAACGAACGAACACTCATTCGTTCGCTCATCCGTCCGTCCGTTCATTCGTTCACATCAACGACCGACCGAACGAACGTCCGAACACTCGTTCGTTCACTCGTCCGTCCGTCCGTTCGTTCACATCAACGACCGACCGAACGAACGACCGAACACTCGTTTGTTCATTCGTCCGTCCGTCCGTTCGTTCGTTCACATCAACGACCGACTGAACAAACGATCGAACACTCGTTCGTTCGTTCGTTCGTCCGTTCGTCCACGAACGAACGAACGAACGAACACTCGTTCGTTCGCTCGTCCGTCCGTTCGTTCACGTCAACTAATTCACATAAAATAATTCACAGCAACTATTTCACATGAAAAAATTCATCAAAAAAATAACAATCCATTTTACATTTCCATCAAAATTAACTATAGTTCCATCAAATAAATAATAGTCCATTTTACAATCGCCTAAAATTTATAATCATCCATAGATTGTCATGTCACTGAAATTTATAATCGTCTAAAATAAACAGTCCATTTACAATATAATTTTTTAGCATGTTTGACAGTACTAAAATTCATCCATCCATCCTTCACGACATCATTTCAAAATTCATCCATTGAAATATTCATAGCATCCATTTTATCCATAGCATCCATAGCATCCATTTTATTCATAGCATCCAAAGCATCCATTCATAATTCATAGCATCCATTTTATTCACGGCATGGCATCTAAAGAAAAATACACCGACCGGAGTCGGTGAGGGCGGCGGCGCCTCGGTGGCATGGTGGAGCAGGGCGGCGGTTGGCGTCCGGCGGGGAGGCGTCGGGCGGCGGTTGGCGGCCGGCGGGGAGGAGTTGGTTGAGGCCGGCGGCGGCTGACGGCGTCGGTGGCACGCGCGGTCGAGGTCGGTGAGGCCGGCGTCAGCGTCGGTGAAGCCGGCGGTCGGTGAGAGCGGTCGAGGTCGAGGTCGGTGAGAGCGGCGGAACAAAGAGAGAGAGAGAGAGTGTGTGTGTGTGTGTGGCGGGGCAGCGACTCTCGATGGCGCAGTATGCCGGCGAAGTCACGGGGGATGGGCGGCAAGGGCAAGGCGTCGAGGGCGCGGTGGCGGTCGACGGTGAGGGCGTCGAGGCCGGAGTCACGGCGGTCTCGGTGAGGTCGGTGAAGGGCGCGGGCGCGCGGTGAGTGGATGCCGGCGGCTCGAGAGGCGGCATCTAGGAGGCGGTTGCTCGGCATGGCGAGGGAAAATTTTGGTAGCCTGGCGGCGCTAGATCTGTTTTCACCGGGGACTTGGAAAATTTTCGGAAGCCCGCGCGTTATTATATAGGCGGCGATTATCGCGTGCGGTGGCTTAACGGCCCGCACGGGATAACGATCTTCCCGTGCGGGCGGATTAAGCGCCCACATGGGAAAATTATTTTCCCGTGCGGGCCGTTAGGCCGCCCGCACGCGATAATCGCCCCCCTCTAACTTTTGCACCAAAATGGAAATTAATGAAAAAATTATCAAACAGACTCAAAAAATTACCAAATTTTTTCATATATCAATATATGCTAATTATTGCCTATGAAAAAATTTGAAATCAAACGACAATTCGGCCATCACTTTCTCTCCAAATCTAACCAATCCTTCTTAACACTTCTAATCTTCTCTGCAGAATCTTCGGTTTTGTGAGCGTCGTATGTGATAAAATATTCGAAACCTTCTCAATTTTTTACCACAGCCTCTACGTATAATATCATGACATCCACACAATTTTCATGATTTTCCGACTTCGTTTGCTATTTATACAATTTTAAAATCATTCGGTCAATAGGTTCCTAATCATGTTTCATGAAGAAAAATTCAAAATTTATTCTCATTTACAGGATAATGACTCAAGCAGGTCTAAACAACATGAATATAATTTTTTCACTAATTTTATTCTATTTTTTAATCACTTGCAGTTCAAATGTGAGACTTGGCAAAAAAATTCATGAAAATAAAATAAATCAAAGAAATATAGCAAAACCAATCAAAAAATTACTGAATTTTATAATTAGGAGTTATATGTTGTATTTACATAGTGGAGAAAGTTTGGAGGATGGAGAAGAATTTTTTTTCAAAATTTTGCCGAGTGCGAGGGCCCTTAAGCCGACCGCACACAATAACGTATGTGATAAAATATTCGAAACCTTCTCAATTTTTTACCACAGCCTCTACGTATAATATCATTTCATCCACACAATTTTCATGATTTTCTTTTTGTACCTACTCGCCCCACAAGTTGGACAATTGTCCAAGTCAACGTATTCCTTGCGATAAAGTACACAGTGATTAATACATACATGGATCTTTTCCACACCAGGTGATAATAGACATATCAGTTTCTTGGCTTGATAGGTGTTAGTTGGCAACAAGTTAGGCTTAGGAAGCATAGCTCTCAGGAGACCCATCAAGTCGTTGAAACTAGTATCAGACCATCCGTGTCTGGCCTTCAATCTAAGAAGTTCTAGCACCGACCACAACACTGTATAATCTATATCACATCCCTTTGTTTGATCGTATAAAAGATCTTTTGCTGCTTTCTGCAACGCCTCCCAATTGTTTAAATCTCTTGCTTTCTCTGTTAGGACCTCTGGTTTAGCATGCCGCAACAAATCCTCAAGATCAAGATCAATATCAACCTCTGCCTCGTCAAAACCAGAGCCGCCAAAATCACCCGTCGTTTCATGAGACATGTCCTCAATTATAAAATTCTCTACCTCATCGAAACAAATATCAGGATTCTCTTCCCGAGGGGCGACTTTCCCGTGATAAGTCCAAATTGTGTATCTCTACAAATCCACGCTGAATTATGTGTCCGAGAATTATGTTTGGATCTTTCAACATCTTCTGATTCTTGCAATCCACGCAAGGACAAAAAATATCCTTCCTATTCTCCCTCAAAGAGTGTGCCTTAGCCTTATCAATAAATGTTGATGCTTCTCTCATGTACACCGGAGAGTTCTCCGTGTCTCATACATCCATATCCGATCCATCTAAAAATAGTGACAGCATAAATTAATATTATATTGCCGGTGTTTCTAAATAAACAAGTTTAAATATCTTCGCATTCAACCGATGACATTTTACAAAAACGAAAGCAAATGAAGTAGATGATCAAGCACATTACCTTTTATATTGATTTCAATTGAAGATTTAAAGTCTAAAGCCTTCCACAAAATAAAATGCCTATTATTTGGAGAGAAAAAACCGAGTTAAAAAGTTCAAATATCTTCGCATTCAACCAATAAAAATTTTTAAAAATAGAAACAAATGGAAGAGGAGATCAAGTATGATACCTTTTGTGTTGACTCCAATTGAAAATTTCAAGTTCAAAACCTTCCCCCCTATAATTGTCTTTTTTTGGAGAGAGAAAACACCAGGGTAAATGCGTCACTGTCGGGTTGAGCAGGAAATTTATCGCGCCACTGTTGGGCATCATCGCATGCGTTCCACTTAACGGCCCACATGAGAAAATGCATTATCCCTCGCGGGTCCTTAAGTGGACCGCACGAGATAATGCGCTATTATCCCGTGCGGTCGGTTAAGTGGGCCACACGGGATAATCACATTATCCCGTGCGGTCCACTTAAGCGACCGCATGGGATAATAGCCCGTGCGATCGCTTAAGTTGACCGCACGAGATAATGCATTATCCCATGCGGGCCAATTGCCGCCCGGAACGATTTTTCCACGCGCAGGCTCTTATGGCCCGCCTAGAACCTATTGGGGGCCTCGTCCGGAAAAATCGTTTCTCCAGTAGTGCGTCCGACGTGACACCGTGCAGAGTGTTCGCTACTCAGAATTGGGCATCAGACATTGCACCTCATTGGATGCGCAGTAACTTTATATGGTTTCTCTATGGCCATGCCAATGTCATGGCAAATAGTCTATTTCTCGACCATCAGTTTTATCTTAAATACGGAGTAGTTTTGTGCCTCTCGTAAGACGCGGTAAGTGAGATTTCTATGGTTGTATTATGCCCCCTGCCAATGTCATTTGCGATGTTGGCCAATTACAGAATTATCTAAATGTGAATCATCATTTTTTAGTTCTCAGAAAAAATCATTGTTTCTTTCAAATTTATTACCTTTGAGTCATTTTTAAAACCTACCAATCACCTTTTACCTTTTTAATGTTTAGATATATTTGTGTAACACATTTGCTATCCTATATCCATCTCCACCTATCTCGCATTTAAAAAAAATATTTTAGATGTTTCATTACTTTTCTGAAAAAACAATCAGATGTAACATTCAAAAATACCAATTACGACATTAATAAATCACTATAAGCAACATCAAAAAAATTAGCTGTAACATTAAAAAACAACCCCTACTGAAAATTTCTTTTGCGGACACCCTCCATTATTGTCACAAGTGGACCAAAAGAGAATCCATTTGTGAAAATATACGAGGGAATGCCTGGTCAAGACCTATATGTGAAAATAGATTTTTACATATTGTTGATGAGAAATCTTTTCCACGCGCTGGCCTGGGAGATCTGCTTAACTCCAGTGCAGGTGCGTCCTTGGCTACCTTTGATGAATTAGGCGTACCAGCTGGTTTGATCTGTTAACCAACAAGAAATAATAAACAGATACATGCGTTAAGGTTAAGGTTAGATCCTACTGGATCGGCTCAGGGAATCAATTTACATATATTTGCTATCCCAAAGCATATTTAAACTAAGTGATTGGGATAGATCGGCTATGCCGAGACAGTATAAATCACTTAATCTAAATATACATCAGGATAAAAAATATGTGCATTTAAAACCTAGCCGATGTTGCGGATCTAACGTGGATCGGCTATTACTCCGATACATCTTACGAAAAGATATTAATCTAACCTAAATGCGTTAAACCTAGATCAATCGGCTATCGGCTGATGCCAAGAGATTGATACTGGCTTAAGGCATTTAACTAGATTGAGATCTTGATATAAGAGGCAGTTTTAATATATCTAATAGTAAGCAATGCTAAAAGATAACTAAAATAAATAAGGTCAGCTAAAACCCCGGCACTATCTCTAATGGTAAATATCTAGCCAAATAGATCTTATTAATTCTAAAAGCAACTTAATAGGTCATAATGATGCAATATTAAGTATAAAAAGAAGTATTAGATCTATATGAGCCGATGTAAACCCCTCGAGACGGTGGATACAACATATAAACTAGTTTAACATCTAGATCTAGCTTTATCGACTACTGTCTCCCGAGAGAAACGAGCCGATGGCAAGATAGATCTAGATATTACCGTAGATTATTGTTAACGCCAAAATTTGGTAAGCCCCGAAGTCCTTATCGGCTAAGGGTTAGGATCGGCTCTGAGTCAGTATCGGCTTGGAGTTCTGCATCAGCCGATGGGGGTTTTCTGTTATTCATATCTCCAGCAGTCGGATTCTTGTTAGATTTGGTTTGAGAAGATCTTATTCAGAAGAAACCGAGTCTAGGGAGGATACGGCTTGTATCTATTAATTAGGAAGAGATTGTTAGTTTCCTATTTTATCTTTAGGAAAGTCTGTTTAGTGTCCGATAAGGACTTTATCTATTTCCTTTTATCTTTAGGAAAGTTTGGATTGTAATCTGTTAGGATCTTTGTCACCCTACGGGTATAAATATGTAAGCCCGGGGTTCATGTAATTCATCTCTCGATCAATACAACTCGGCGCATCACCACCTTTCTTTTATGCGTTCTACTTTGTCATCCGACAGAATTTGGCACCAGACGCGGGGCTACATCGGCTTCGATCTCTGGCGAAGGGGTAAGTCCAAGGTCCCGCTGGCTCAGGCAATCGTATTGGCTACGTTGGCGTCGTCCAAGGCTGCATCAGTACATTCGACCTCTTGGATTGCTTCGGTTCGGTTGATATATTTGCCTGAATATTTATCATATGTCTCTATTAATCTAATCTTAGTATTTCAGTTTAGCCCTATCGGCTGTCTCTCGTTTTAGGGTCTCTGTCATTATCGGCTAAACTGTTTACTAGATTAGATTGGTTTAGGCATCTACCACTCTGAAAATCAGCCAAGGGCTTAATTGTCTAGATATTGCGTTTCTTTTCATGCATACTTAGTGCTGCATCAGTTTGATCTACTAACTCGTGATTAGAACCGTAATCTCTAGCCTGCCTGTTGGTTGCCACTAAGGATTTCATTGGGGTTTCAGCCGATGAGCTATCTGGATATCACATCGACTTACAAGGAATATACACAAGTTGGATATAGCCGATTGCAGCAGAGGCTTCATTGAATATTCGATCATTTGGATTTAATGACACCAGACTTCCAGCCGATGTGTGCTTTAATTTTTAAATCAATATCTATTTCATCATGTGATTGGTTCCTGCAATGTTTTATATCATCATGTTATTGTCAGTCGATCACCTTTATATAGATGTTTGTTAAGTACACAGTCGATGGATCAAGACTTAACTACATTGGTTGATATCAGCATCGGTTGTCGACCAATCGGCTGTTCTGGATATTAGCCGATTGGCTGATACATTTTATAATCGGTTGCTTTACAAGATTTGTCAGCAGGATCAAACTGACTGGCACGCCCGCGCTTCATTGATTCTAGGACCTGCACTGGAGCTAAGCAGATCTCCCAGGCCAGCGTGTGATTCGACGCCAATACATCTTTCGGCACACCAGCGGAGGTATGGATTCTGCGTCAACAATTATACACCGTATATGATAAATTGCGTAGTCTATAACATTAAATCTAGACTATCATGACGATGTAAGCACTAGATTCGATGATACAAACTACTAACGACAAGTGTTTACCTTATTCGGGGGTCGAGATCGATGCAGCCCGAAGCGGGATCAAGAACTCGTCTATAAGAAAAGGTTTGGCGATGCGCCGAGTTTGTATTTATGTGTGTGTTGTTTTTACAAGGGGTCTCGGGTCCTATTTATACTCAAGTACAACAAAGTCCGTATAGAACACGGTTTCTATCTATCCACTATACACGGTACGATAATACTCTGGGAAGTAATCTCATGCCGCGTTACAAAAGAAAAATCTATAAAAATCTCTATTTTACAGATACAATTGTCGTTACAGGACTCTATCCATAGATGGCAATATCTTAACGAACATTTGAGAACCGAATCTTCCTTTTATCTTCAAGCTTCTTTATCGAAAACGGTCCCATCTTCTTCTTTGAATCGGAATCGGCTATCGGCTGTCCCTATCCGATTCGGCCTCAGCCGACTGGTCTCCCAGCCTTTTTAATCATGGCCGATGCAGCCTCTGTTTCTCCACAGATCACCTTCCCGATCCGATTCCACTTCAATCTCAACCTTGAACTTGGGATTTGGTTACCAAATTTGGTCGTTAACACATATGAGCCTCTTAATATGCCCGTTTGAAAAATAATGTATCTTTTCAAAGAAGCAACTTAAGAGACTTGTATCTGTCAACGAACTATACCAGTCTAGGGTATTTATAAAGTATGAGGATCGTTGGTGCCAGGGTATGAGATTGAGGTAAAAAAGACGAGAGATAATGATTTTTATACTGGTTCGGGCCCCTTAACTGACAAGTAATAGCCCTACTCCTGTTGGCCGAAGCCGGTGCTGCCCTTATATATCAGTATCACACGAGTACAATATTTGGGATAACCTAATCTAGTGTTTGTTGGCTTGGTGGCATGAAGCTCCCATACATAGTCGACGGTTAGTGTAGTCTTTTTTCTCGAATATGAACTTACGAGATTGGAAATGTCTCTAGACACCTCATGTCGGTCTCTGTGGCTTCTACATGCGGTTTCTCTAGATCTGTATTGACTTGTGTTGGTGTCTTCCCTCTTCTCCTGGGAGTCTTGTATTTATACCCTCGGATGACCCCTTGTCCAAGTAGAACTAGGGAGCCAAGTATGGAGTATGATCCGAGTAGTCCTTGTCGTGTCCAAGTAGAATTTTGCTTCTCTTTTCTTATCCGAAACAACTTTCATATATGAGACGTGATTTCATATAAAACTTGGTATATGATGAGCTGTGGAGCCTAACACAAATGTATTAGGTATCCCTTATCTATAACACTGGCATTATCTAGTTGACATATGGGGGATGAGCCCATCTCTCGCACTGTTCTCACCACGCGTCCTATCTCGAGACGAGCCCTTTTTCTCATCTCACTGATCGCATCTTCTCCCCCTCATCTTTTTTCTCTTCTCTCTATCTCCTCCTCTCTCGACGTCTCCTCTCCCTTCACATGTTGCCACACGCTCCGTCTCTTCCACCGTGGCACGCCGCCTCCCATCATTGTTGCGCCACCTCCTTCGCCACTTCCATCATCGTTGCGCGTCACCCCCCTCATGAGTCGGGAGCATCGGCGGTAGGCTCACCAGAGCGTTGGAGGGGCGGATCTACCACAGGAACTAGAGGGAGTGATAACGATGACGGCACCGGCCTCGTGAGGGGTGGATTTGCCATACCCAGCCTCGAGAAGGGCGGATCCACCGGCGGGCAAGGGAACGACAGTGACGACGATGTGAAGAGCCCCGAATCTAGTGCTATTGCCCTCGGGAGAGAAAGATCTACCACCGGTGGGCTCGGGAAGGGTGGATCCACCAGCAGGGGCTCAAGAGAAGTGAATCCACCATCGCGCATGGCGGAGAAGAGACGGAAGAGCGGCGTGGCTACAATAGAGGCGGTGGAGCTGAGGGGTGTGGCAACGACGACCTCAACCTCGATGGGATGACGATGAGCTCGATTGCGCGATGATGACGTCAACTAGGACTATCCCTCCACGGATCATGAAGTGATACTTTTCCCAATTAAGTACCAAGTCCTTTTCTTGACACTGTTGCAAGACTTTGTCTAAATTCTTAAGACAATGATCGAAAGTTTTCCATAGTCATCCATGAAAACGCCCATGGTTTCCTCAATCATGTTAGAGAAAATAAACATCATGCACCTTTGAAATGGCACAGGTGCATTGCACAACCCAAATAATATTTTGCAATAAGCGTATGTTCTATATGGACATGTGAACGTGGTCTTGCTTTGATCAACGAGATGGATGAAAATTTGATGATAATGAGAATATCCATCAAGGAAACAAAAGGAGTGATTTGCAAGCCATTCTAACATCTCATCAATGAAAGGCAGTGGGAAGTCATCCTTCCAAGTTGCCTTGTTGAGTTTTTTGTAATCTATGCATATCATTCATCTCGCGACGGTTCGTTATGGGATCAATTCATTTTTTGGCATTTGCAGTGACCGTCATGCCTCCCTTCTAAAGCACAACCTAGATTGGGCACATCTAGAATAAGCTTTTCTATGGGATGGACAATCAGAAAATTGAAATCATAGAATCCCATAACCTTCTATAATAGTGTAAGTTCAAGTGCCTTAATTTGGTTTTGATGATTAATGAAAGATCTAATTATATGAGGCTAACCTTTTTATGAGATTTTCTTTGATTAGTCTCATTTGGATATGAAAACAAAAATGATGAGAGGCATGTATTAAACTTCATATATTCTAACTTGGTCTCTGTTTGCACAAAATCTACACCCACACACAAAGGCCTAGGAGATCTGCTTAGCTTGCAGATCCTATCAATTGGGTTCATGACATACCAATTAATTTGATCCTGCAACAAACAAGATGGAAATAGATCGATGATCAAGCGGTCGATCGGCCAATAAGCTGATGAGATGTAGCCAGGTCGGCCAATGTTGATAGGGTTTTGATCGATCGGCTGTATGTTCGATGTATATTTAAATAATCAGAGAAACAATGAGATTCATGCTATCATCGGCTAGAACTAAACTATGCATAATCATCAATAAACCATTATTTATCCAGGACAATCTTGATAGATTGGACCAAACAAAAACAATATAAGATTGAAATTGATAAAGAGATATTTAACTAATGAGTATGTGAGTTTGAGTATAAACCAATACAACACTTAGAAATAGTAATAAGATAACTCATCGGCTAGAATTCCGATGAAACATTGCATAAAAACCTATCGGCTTAATAGAATTAAACTTGTTAGGAGCAATTCAATAGATCGGACCTAATCAAGACAGTATAAGATTAAAGATAATAAGAAAAACTTATTTAGCCGATAGATCTATACAAACGTGATGGATATATTAAACAATCTAAAACAATAGTACAATTAGAGAATCATCAACTTAGTCAGAATATCGAAGCTAAATGAGAAAGTCCTAACTAAGCTGATACGACTCTAAACAGAGATGTTGTTAAAGATAGAATCAATATATCTGAACAACGCTTGCATTAACCTGAATAGAATATCGGACTTAACTGAGAAACTTCTAGCCACTCTGATACAAGCGAAGTTGACGGAACTTACTTTCTTGCTAGAGATCGAACTTAACTGATGCAGCCCCACTTGAAACTAAGAACTCACCGAGAGTAATTGTATTGATCTGTGGAGATAGGTTACAAAGACATTGGGTGTATATATTCATACCTTTGGATTGATACAAGTATTGATCGGACACAAGATAAGACTTCCTAATAAGAAAAGGAAACTAATTAACCTGCTTATTTAAGAAATATACTAAAAATATGAAAGTGTCTTGTTGTGGTCTTCACGATTTCTCCTTAAACTCGGTTTGATCTGGATAAACTTTCATCTATCAATCGGTTTCTTTCCTTAACCGAACTCACTAAAGAACCATACCAAATTTTGGTGTTAACAGTCTCTCTTGTGGATCCAAAATATAGTGTGAGGTCCCTCTTTGATCTTAATTGATTATGTGTATATGTGTTCCTTTGTATATATATGTATGTATATCTTGAGGGGGAGCTCATCCTATATTTTGTCTATTATAAAATCTTTACCTTGATTTGAAATCATCTTCCATCTTATCTCTAAATTGTTTATATCGGTTTATCATGTATCACCAAAGAGAGAAAAGATTGAAAGATTTTGGATCAAACAATTTGCATAATTGTAGCTTTAGTGATAGATGATAAACCGACTTTATGGGATTAACCTTGCATTTACATAAGTTGTCAACTAGGTTATTCCCGCATAATGAGTTGTGATAGCTATGTATTTTTTGGTAGTGAACAACAAGGATGAAATGCATGGAGATCAAGAGATATATATCACTCTTTATCTCCATCATCATACATGTGATTTCCATATTATTTATATATGTGTGTGAGAAATGTTTATTTGAGACTTATCTTATTTAGTCTCCTTTATATTGAGAACATGAAGATTATGAAGGTATGTGTCTATGTTCGTCTATGTTGACAGTCATTAAGTACCAATTGCAACGACCAACTAACATAATAAATAAAGAACAAACTAACATTTATTGCACGTATATCAATAATAAATAATGTAGTTCCACTCTACTTGGAGAACTAACATGTATGCAGAGAATAAACACCAAAGTGAAGGAGAAATGAGCCAGCATGCAAAGAAACACACTTTTGGCGAATCACGTGCGAGCACACGGATTGATGGGCTCACAAGTCGGATCAAACTAACCTAAAGTGAGGCCAAACACCCAAGAAACACCTTAGGGGCCCACATGTCAGCCACTGAAGAAAGGCGGTTGTGAGAGGTGAGGCCAGGGGTTTGGTTGAACCGCCATCGGCACCTCTCATCTCCATCGTACACATGTTTCTTCCTGGTGGCTCCTCAATGATAATTGTGGGAGTTACCGACCTCCCCAACCGTCATAGCAGCCTATTTAAGGAGATCACTCCCTTACTTGCAACACACATCTCTAGGAGCTATTCTCTCTACTCTATATTGTATTCTTTATAGTACTAGTGGAAATAGTCTTAGAGTATCTGCTGTCCTATAATCTTCTCAGAAATTTCAGTATATCTTTAGTACTATACTATAGTTGAATTAATAGAATTACCTTATTTATATTCTTGTGTTCATAATTCATATATTGCTTAAGTAATTATATGCTTTATGATTAGGATATACTTCATATATATGCTTCACTTGATTAGGCTAGTCGATCTATCCTACGGTAACGGTCCAATGACCTTAATGGGTTGCACTAGTTCTTACTCGTCCATCTATAGGGTGGAAGTCCCAGGGGAATTAGTGTTCTTATTTACTAGCATAAGCATGGTGCTTAGGTTAGATAAATACCGTTGGATGCAAGTATACCCCACGAAAAGTGAGGTAGGCGACAGGTGGTGATAGCCTTGTCCGTCCTTTGTATTCCTCCAAGTCCGAGTATGACGTAAGAGTGCGTGAATGCCATAACCATGCTGGCAGACCAGCAGGGAGTGGTCTATCAGTAGTACCTGGGTGCCTAGAACTAAATCCTAGCCTTGTAAGCATGTATGTGTTAAGTGTATACTACACATTAGTAATATAGAAGTATATTTGGATCGTAGTTCTCTTATGTCCTTTTCCACTATACACTAATATAGAGATAAATCTCCTGTGTATCACACTACCTCATTATTATATTTATCCTAACCTCTATTTAGACTATGGTGATTTAATTATATGTTGATTAATGATGTATAAACTCTATCTTTACACCGCCGCCTTCTCTGTGAAAATGTAAATACGATACCTTAGAAATACTCATGGGTGAAATGCTATAGCGGTATCCGTGCGCTTGCAGATTTATCTGCGAACATAACAAATACCAACAGTCTACATCATTACTACATGACTTCTCCATGTGTACAAGATAAACCCCCATTGGTTATTCTCTAATTGTGCATACACTTGCCCCTCTTGTATATTCTTTTGTATACATATATTTAGGGGGAGCAAATCCAATACACTTGTTGTGCATGTTCTAGATCTATATTGTTCACCTATTATTTATATTGGATCTTTGCACTTGAGCTCATATACAAGTATATGACACTTGCGGTGTTAATCAATACTCAACAAACATATTCATATCTTTCATATGCAACCGGTTAGTCATCAATTGGAGGATGACAACCGAATTGTTAGAACTAATGTTTTCCTTCGAGTTGTGCAAAGGAATAGATCCTACCATGATGAGGCTAATGGATAAAACCATGAGTTTATGGTCACAAAGCCAAGGACATCGCTATGTTGACAAGAATGAAGTCAAGCTTGTGATGAAAAGAAAGTCTTGACAAAGGTTGGTCAAGACCTCGGCTTAAAGATGGTTCAACCAAATGATCACAAAGAATTGACCCCGAGTTGAATGGGCGTAAGACTAAGGTATAACGAAGCTAAGAATATTTTTCTTAGTCTTTTATCGGTCTCGATGTTTGGAGTAAAGACCGGGTTACGAGATAGGCACCAAACTATTAAGAGGGGTCAATGATTTTTGGCTTGATTTGAACTATGTGCAAATTGCTCAATCTCAAATGCATGATCTCTTTCCCTAGGCATGCACATTAAGGTTTAGGTCTAGTTGGTGTGAGTAATCCGGTTTGGATCTTGATCCTTTTAAGACTCAACTAGAGCCTTTGACATGCATGTGGTGAGAGTTGGTTAGATGTATATCATGCATGACGTTTATATCTTGTCCACTCGTAATTCTCGTTGAAGTTGGTCGTGTGGACAAAGAGAGAAATGGAAATGTCTAGGGGTGTCTACTCATGTGTGATGAGTTTTCTCAAGTTCCAAACAAAGAGAGAAGTGGGCGAGTCCAATAGGAATGAGTGACCTCTTGTGGGTATGTCCAGTGGAGTATACTTTGATTTGTGAGCCTTTTATCCTTGATAAAAGTTGTGATTCTAGGAAGGATTATTTATGGATTGGATAAGCCTTTGAATAAGCTTTTCATAGAGTCCAATAATGTCAAATTGTGACACCCGAATCATGAGATATTATCGTTTTACTATCAGTGGGTCGTGCTGAAAAGTGGTTGGCGGTCATACCAGGCCAGGGTCAATGAGACCGGATGGAGAGCTGGTCAGACCATCTTTGGATGGCCGGGCAGACTGCCTGAAGGTTGTAGAAGTCCTCAACAGCTAGTTTTTTGACCGTTGGACTGAGGGCCGGTCTGACCCAGGCTTAGAATGGTGATCAGACCGGCAAACATGTCCTGAAAAGTGTTTTTAGCCCCTCAACAGCTAGTTTTTGGTGTTGGCTATATAAGGCCATGAGTTTGAGAGGATTGGGTGATGCTCTTGGTCCTAATATAGGCATATACATAGGTGCATGCTTAAGCTTGTGTGAGACCTATCCTCTCCTCTAGTTCATGAGTTGCAATTATAGTGCATTAGTTGTAATTTGAGAGTGATAGAAACAAAATTGCTTAGCACTTGTGCATGAGATTGAGCTTTGGCACTTGGTAAGAGTCAAGTGTGTCTTGACTAGTTACTCTTGGTGTTTGCCGACACCTAGACCGCTTGGTGGCGGTTGTGACACGGTGACCTCTCCAAGGAGTTTTTGGAAGAGGCCCAGTGCTTGATTGTGAAGGTTTAGAGCTCACCTATCCGAAAATTGAAGAAGACCTACCACTAGTGATCGCGGCTTAGGAGACCACTTCGGGACAGGCTCCCATCTTGTCCATCCCTTGACGAAGGGGTTCAGAGGCTCGGTGGTTTGAGCAGTGAAGTTGGCCTCGCCTCAACGGTGATGTAGGAAGCCGACAAGCTTTCGGACATCGGGTGAAAAAAATCTTTTGTCTCTTGTCTCCTTTATTTTGTGCGATTTATATTTTTTTGCCAATTTACTTTGAGTAAGTTTACATACTAGAAATTATTTGTGCTATTATTACCCTAGGCTTGCAAACCTCAACATAGGCTAGCTTCTTTGTGCACTTAGTTGAGACTAGTTGATTTAGGCTTTGAATTGTGCAAAACCATTTTGATTTACGCTTCCAAATATATTACTCGGTTTAGCCAAAAGTTTTAAAACCGCCTATTCACCCCCTCTAGTTGGACTCCTTGATCCTACAGATAGGACCTGAGGAACTCTGAAAGGTTTTGTCGGTTGACACTAAGGGATCGTCCCCTAAGCAAGTTAATGCAGAGGATGTGGACATGATGTTAGAATTGACACTGGGATTGTATATAACATTCATCATAGCCTCCTTCACGAGACATTGGATAGTTGAGGAAGAGGAGCTAATCCGAATTACTTCGGAAGAAAGCTCTACCTCCCTCAACCATTCATTGCTCATGATGATAGCTAATTCTCTTATAGTTTCCTTGAGGAAATCTTCTTCGAGAGGTTCAAAGGGAGTAACCGGATCATGTGGTCTCTTTTGACAAGAATAGTTTGAGGTGTTTTCATAGTCTTCAACAAGATCATCCTCGAACTTGAAACAGATTTTAGAGGGTTGAATTTCTTCTTCCTCTGGTTCTCAAGGTTCGGGTGAGGGCTCAAAGGTTGAATCTTATGGTGCAGAAGGCATAGGCTCGGATTCAACAATTGAGGGCTCCTCATTGGTAGACTTGACTTCCTGGAGGGGTTCGTTGAGGATGAAGGAAGAGTTCCCTAGGATACGATCAAGGCAAGAGGTAGACTCTTTGTATAGACCCAAACAAAAATGTTGTAACAACACATCATTGGGTATAGACAAGTCTAAGCCAAATTGAGTTAACAATCTCCCAAACCGTTCCTAAAGATTCCGTCTTGCTCTGCTGAAAGCTAAGAATTTCCATCTATAAGAAGACAACACGGGATAATGGGAAGAAAGTAAGACAAAACCTGTTTTTGAGTTCTTCCCATTCACCATTCGTCTTCCTCACGACATGAGCATACTTCGCCTCCTCAATCAGAGAAAAGGGAAACAACTTCCACTTCAGAATTTTCTTGTATCATGCATGAGATTGAAAGGCACGAGCACAAATGCTTAAACTCTTGTAGGTGATGGAAGGGGTTTTCGCTATCACGCCCTGAGAAAATTTGCTCCCAACCCATGGCTATAAAGCCAGGTAGAAGTTCATAGCCGGATGTGAGAATAGGTTTTGATGAAGGTGGTGGCTCATAGAATCTCCCTTCGGAGCAGAAAGGTTTTGAATAGATAGTTGCTCCATGTAGAAACGAAAAGAAAAGAATAAATAAAAAGAAATGATACGAGGACGGACTAGGTTTGAAGATAATACAACAACTATTCCCCGACAATGACGTTAGAAATGCTTGTTGGTATTTGTTACGATCATATATAAATCCGCAAGTGTACGAATATTGTTGTAGCACTTTACCTGAGAGTATTTCAAGGGTATTGAATCACAGGAAATGTGTGTGTAAAATCAAGGAAACAGGTTCGTCCAAAGACAACAACAAATGATAGGCAAAGGATAAAGAGGATTCCTATGGGTTAAGATTCTTGAATTAATTTAAGGTAAAACTCTATCACTTGCTTCGGGCACCTACTTTTTCTTGGTTTGTCAAGCGAATCCGACCTATAGGTTTATGAAATACCCAAATGTGAAGGATTACAAAGGATGGACAGGGCTGACACCACCTGCCACGTATCTCTACAACTCATGGAGCAAATAACAAACAAAGATAACCTATAACTTAGACACCATGGCTACTTTATCAACTACTACTCTAGCCTTAGCCTAAAACTTCCTTCTTTATCTAGAATCTTAGTACTAGAGCACTTAATATAAATATCAAGCAATGAACCCGCAATGATGAGAATATCTCTTACTTAAATAAGAAAATTAAATACCAAAAAAAATCATGAATACTCACTTTTATAAAAGCATCCGCCGAGGTATAAGAGTAGAGAGAGTGTCGACGATCCAGGCACTCCTCCAGAGCTTCCCCTCACTCTCGCCTCATTTTCTAAACATTACTAGAGTGTTGCCTAGGAAAGAAAGTGAAAGCTCTCCGAGTTGTGTGTTGTGAGTGAAGCTCTACCCTCCTCTTTATAGAGCTCAAAGACGGTTGTTAAGGCGGTTATCACCCATAACAGACATAGGAGGCTAATGAGGGATCTCCACGTGGCGGTCGGTGGAGATCAGCCATGTTGGTGGTTCGGCCGAACCACTTCCACTATCTTTCTCCCTCCTTTTTGCCAGTCACTGTCCTATGGGCCCTGATGTGTATAGTCGGTGAATTACGTTGGTTTTCCTCTTATAGGTGGACTCATGGATCCGTGTGCACATGTCTGTTTGGTCAGAGGTGTGTTTCTTTGCATAACGGGTGTGTTGTCAGAGGTGTGTTTCTTCGCATGACGGGTGTGTTTTCATACATAATTACCTGCATACAAACGTTTCACCACACTTGTGGAAATGGTTAATAATAAATTCTATCACTATGTCTGATGTTTTATTTTATTTGCTTTTATACAGGAATTGATGGTCAGATTCAACATTTAAGGACCATCAACACCAATCTCTAGTAATATATAGTGCATATCATGTGCAACATCCAATCAAAGAGATGAAACGTTCAAAACTTCAAATACAACAAGGTGCAACAAGATAAAACAATGGATTACAAGCCTATTGTTTGCCTTCTTTCTACGCTACTCTAGTGGTCATTTTCCTGTCTATCCAGTAGTGTACCCGGTGGTTGTTCGATATTTTCTAAGCATCGAGCACCTGGAGGGTATCGTTTAAGACTAATGGTATACATCTTTATTAATTTCTTACTAACAAGGATCTTAACCATTGGATTTAATCATTTAATTAGTTGGTAGTTATGAAAAATCAAGTTCAATCACTGTTTGTTACAGTTTTTGTAAAATGTTTGTAAACAAGTCTTTGGACATGTATTATTTCCATCGTTTAACTTTTGTTATCTCGGGAAGTTCATAGCAATGGTGGTACGGGTATGTATAGTAAGTGACCAACCGTGTAGCGATGCTGCCCACGATCATATATCCATACCAGCTTCAATGTCACACGCTCAATTTTTTCCAGAACGATGACTCCCGCCTTGTGCGGGTTGTTTTTTCGCGCCGAGTCAACACATATCATGTCTGATAGGCTGTATTTACTGGCTGTCCTTTTGGCTCATATGTTGTTAGCATCTGGGTCCATATGCTAGAAATATTTGGTATAAGAATTTTAACACAGAAATATTTTTATAAAGTATACGAACTGTATACATATAAATATTTGATAAACTTTATATATAGATACTTTACACAGGATGGTTCAACAAAAACTCTCCTGGACAAAAGAGGAAGCGTCGATCTGATTGCTCGCACGAGTCGTGACGATCGATTGCGTAATAGCCCTTTCGTGGTGGTACGGCAGTCAAGTAATAAGTACAAATAAAAAAGACTATGCAGCAATCGGCAATACCGGTCAAGAGTTCAAGGCCCGCCTGGTACACATGTGGAGTTAGCACGGAGGAAGCCTAGGCTGAATACCACGGTAACTGTCATCCGCTATGACTAGTCTTGTGGCAACGATAACTTCTTCGTTCGGTTCCAAGGCAAGTACATCCATTTGACATCCGACCTATCCACCTTGGTACCGGCTAAGGATCACAAGCAACTGATGATTCTTCTCACGGTGTCATCCCCGTACGTAAAACCACTCTAGGCTACAAGCTAGCCATGGTAATGTTTATAGTCTGCTTTTATTAATTTTCTTTTTTAATTAAATTGATTTTAGACTTACATGTTTGTGTGTAGACTTGTGGTATTGTGATCAATACTACCAATTTTTTTCAAAAAATTTTCATATCTATTTAAGTTACCTAGATGCAATTCCACGTTCCATGGTCTTCGCCATCATGAGCTCACGGCTGTGCGCGGTCTCGCCATGCCGGCCGCCGCCGCTGGTGGTGTGTCCACCATCTCTCCTGTAGGCCCCGTTCGTGAGTGGATACTCCCACACTATTCTTCTTGTTTTTCGTTAGCACGCTTTTCAAACTGTTAAATGATACATTTCGTGCGAAAACTTTTTATATAAAAGTTGCTTAAAAAATCTAGCAAATTTATTTATTAATTTTTATATATTAATACTTAATTAATTATATGTTAATTACGTTTCTCGTTTTACGTAACCAAACCACACTAACGATTACGCCCGAAACGTAACATTGCACGCCGACAACCGGTGCGACACAGAAAGATGATACCGCAGCGGCAAGGCATTGGTGAGATACGACAGCTTCACTGTCGTGTCCGGCTGCATGCCGGCGAAATGGGTCCGAAAGATGGCGTTCCTGGCATGGGCCGATGGAGTTGGCCTTCCCGAACAGCCTTGTGACCGCAAGAGCGGCAACTCGGTGCCATGCAGCTGGGGGTCGAGGTGAAGTTGTTGGGGCGCGACGGCAGATCGGCACCCAGTCCAACGTGGATATCCTGCGGGCTGAGGACACTATTGGAGAAAGTCACACTAGTCCCGGTTCGTAACCCTCAGTAGTCCCGGTTGTCAAACCGGGACTATGAATCCGGAACTAGAGATGGGCGACCTCTAGTCCCGGTTAAATAACCGAGACTAGAGATGCATCTTTAGTCCCGATGTAAGCCACCAACCGGGACTAAAGATGGCGGAGACACGTGGCCGGCTGCGCCATCGTTAGTCCCGGTTGGTGGCTCCAACCCGGACTAAAGATGACGCATCCGGCCACGTGGCTAAGCTATCTTTAGTCCCGGTTGTTGCCATCAACCGGGACTAAAGAATTTTTTATATTTTTTTAATTTTTTTCTTTCTCCAACAGTGCTACATACTATATATTACACACATATATTATATATTACACATATACATATTTTACACACATATATTTATACATATATATTATATAATATATATGTATAAATATATAAGTTACACACATATAAATAAACTTAAGAAAGGAAATATATACATGTAATATATTACCAAAACATATACACATATGTACAATATCCACATATATTTCGTATGTTACAAAACATTGTCTATTTTGTGGATCCGGTGGTTAAGTTACTTAAATTAAAATAGAACTCCCCCGTGGGATCAATGATCTGCTCGTTTATAAATCCCATCAATTCTTCCTGAGTGGCTTGTATGAAAGTCTCGTGGGGGAGGTTGTCTCTTACTCGCATAAGCTGTCATTAATACATCTATATCGTTGATAGTTGTGACATCGGTCACAAAGCGGTGAATATAGTCGCAAACGTAGTATCCGCATAAGTTGGTGCTCTGTGACTGTTTTGCACACTAAAGGAAAAATGATGATAGATTTAATATACATTTTATATTTTAGAACAAAGTAATAATTCAAAACAACTTTGGAGCATGTTACTCACTGGAAAGTTCATCCTCACGGAGAGCTTATCTTTCCAATTTCCGCGAACATCAGCCCGAAGCCGGTCCCATGCCCTACGTGCAGTTGAAAGTTAGCTAGTAATTATCCGAGAACCGCATATATGCAATAGCAAGTAAGATGGCATTACCTATCTAGCAGTTCAAATATATTTGTGTACGTGGACTCTGGTTTATCCATTGAGTCAAAGACATGGATCCGCGAGTTATCCATATCAATTACTAACAGAACCCAGTGAAATCTGCAAATTGGTTTAGATGACACATATAAAAATTTATGTATGCACACAGGATTGAAATCGGTACGAAAGGAAGAAAATACTTACGCAGTGCTGTAGGGCAGAAGGATAAATGAACGAAAGTGGTTTATCACCAGCGCCTTGTAAATGTTGTCTAGTGTTGGATCAGGAAAATGATCAACCAATACGCCGTTGATTTTGCGTGAATTCATGAATCCATGTTTGGTACAATCGTGTATGTAGCAGTATTGGATCACCATTCTACAACGGTTAAAAAGAATTTTAGTCAGCTAAATACAAGAAGGTAAGAAACAAAATAACAGAACGATACTTACAAAGCCCGCGTGGCTAGAAGTGAGACATCGAGGGCATCAAGCTGGTACAGGTCGAATATGTCTTTGAATCAGATATAGAAGTCATCACCTTCATCGACGAAATAGTCCTGTGAATATTTGCCTGTTACAATCTCTCCACCCTTGCTGGATTCTTGCATGTACCACTTGTGAAAGCGGTACATCCGTGTTGATAGCTTTTTCACTTGATCCGGCTTTACAAGAGGCTTTCCAAGTTTGAACTTGTATTTCATGAGCCTTTGCCGAGCACGGCCGTGTAATTGATCCATTGAAATTCCAGCAGATTCCATAAATTGTCTTAAGTTTGATCGACATTTGGAACACGAACCGGGATACATCTTTGCTCGTTCTCTTCGCCTTGACAGCAGCCTTCCGAATAGTCCTGTCGTAGTCGGACTGCGGTTGAGGTTGCGGTTTAGGCTGTGGCGTTAGGTACGTCTTCTTGAGGCTTCTCAGGAGACTTCTTTCTGAAGTGGGCCTTGACTTCAGCTTGGATGGCCTCGTGCAGCTCCTCTGGAGTCATGTCGTACGCCGTTTTCTTTGGGGCTGGTGGGAGCGGGTCAAGTTTAGGCCTCTTGCTTCTTGGTCCACTGCTGGTTGACCTTGACCGCGTGGCTCGAGATGTTGTCCGTTTAGGAGTCGGTGCTCGTTGTGGCGACGGAGGAGTCCGAGAAGGCGGTGGAGTTGGAGACGACCGTTTAGGAGTCGGTGCTCGTGGAGGCAACGCAGGAGGTGGAGGAGGCGGAGGCGGTGAAGGAGGCGGAGGAGACGACCCACGTGGAGGCGGAGGAGACGGCCCACTTGGAGACGGAGGAGACGGCCCACGTCCGGAGAATATTATGAAGATCTTCCTCCAGAGAAATATTCCGTGAGCTGTTTCTCCTAGCGTCGGCTCCCGTCTCCTCCGGGATATCCAGCTCGAGATCTTCATAGCCGTGTTCCACCTGTTCAATTTTAACTTTCGAGTACGCAGTGGAATAGGCCGGGAATGGTAGGTGCCGTCTCGGTCTACTGGAATGGCCATGCCCGACGCGACCTGTTTGAGAAGATTGTTTATTAGTTAGTAATGAACATTGATTGACAAGTTATTCAAGGAAATATACGTACAACATAAAAGTACGAACATACCTTTATTGTTATGTTCTTTAGCGGAATGTGCAGCTCACATGGGGTCCGTTGTGTGATGTCATCAACGGGGCATGGCGGACCCGGTTCAGCTTGTGCGGCCAAATCGCCTTCATTTCCGGTTGAAGCGCGCTTGTCGTGCTTCGCCGTAGTTGAGCGGCCGTTGCTTGGATCCGGTGTTAGCTAACCCAATGGCTCCGCTCCTCTGCCAACCTTAGGGTCAGCCTTTCGTCCACAATCTGATCAATCTGCGAAAGCTTCATTTCCATCTCAGCGAACCTTGCATCGTGCTCTCGCTTTGACCTCATTCGGCTCTTGTATGTGTCGACGTCAGCTTGGAACCCGTATTTCCAGGGGATGACGCCTTTTCCTCGCGTTCACCCCGGGTGCTCAGGTTTTGGAGGGCGAGCGTTAGCTCGTCCTTCTCTCTGTCCGGGCTGAACGCGCCGGAAGTGGCTGCGGCGCCTCCTCTAACCTCCGTCCGGCTTCTTGAATTTCATCACCAAAGATAACTGTGCCATCGACGGGATTAAGTGAGCCGCCGTGAGCATAAAACCAGTGCTTTGCTCGTTCCGGCCAGGTGGCTGTGCCTGGAACAATACCTCGCGCTTCAAGGTCGGCTTCCATTTTCTCCCATTTCTCCATTGCTTTCTTATAGTGTCGAAACTTGGTTTCGGCAATAGAAAATTGGGGGTGCAGTCAAGATCGCCAAGCACAATGGGTTAGATGGAAAACAAGGATTTAGACAGGTTCAGGCCCTCTTGTGAGGTAATAACCTACTCCTGTTTCGGGGATTCGATCCGCCGAGTGTATATTGATCTCGTGATCTTGTGTATCTAAAGCTGAAAGCTGATCTAACTTCTGATATCCCTCAAGGGACGCCCCTTACCCCCCTTATATAGTCTTGGGAGGCGGGCTTACAGATCGGAAACCCTATCTTACTCTAAGTCGGTTTCCTCAATCTTACCAAACCGTGACTATGAGCCGTTGCCTTATCTAATTGGCAACGTAACACCCAAGTCATAGTTGGTTTACATAATTGACAGACGCAACCTATCCCTATCTCCAGTCGGATAAGCTTGCCATGTGGATATCCGATTGCCATAATCTCCACAGTAGCCCCCGAGTCCTTTGCAGTCGACGAGATAACTCAGCCTCGAACCAAGACAATACACGACCAAACAACTCTTTGGCCGAGTGCTTCTGGCGCCGAGTGATTCCATCATCTCTGCCTGAATCTCCCGGGTGGCTCCAAAGACTGTGAAGGGCTAAAAAATATCCAAAAAATAAATACCTAGGTGCATCTCTCGATACACCTAATTAGGTGTAGCCCCCGACTGTGTGGTTAGCCAAAAACAGACCAAATATATAGTCAAGAACTATAAAAAATTATTCTCATGTAGATGCTTAGCTCAAGCTAAAGCAACCTCATCACTCGGCAAGCTCGTGCTTATCCGAGTGAATTTGCACGAGTCATCTCAGAACAAATAACTCAATCAACCCTCATGAGTGAAAAGCACTCGGTAAGCTTATGTTTATCCGAGTGGATCTGCCCAAGTTATCTCGGAACAAATATTTTAATCATCCCTCATGGGTAAACAAGTTTTTCAGTCATCTGAAAAATGCGACCAAAATATTAAATAGCTCCTGCCATAATATTGGTCTCAATCTAAAGAAGATCTTCACCAAGGTGGAAAAATAGCATTGATATAATCGTTTAATCAAATGCTCAAAAACCAAACAAACCCTATCATCAAGGCAGCTACGAAAAGCTCCACTGTTTGTCACCTTTCAAATTGTATCGTGCCAACTTCTCATGAAGTTACGCAAACTGCGGTATGAAAGGATTTCCAAAGGTACAGGGCACTCAGACACGTGCATATTGCCAAAGCAAATCTGTTTAAGTTCATCCACTTAAGTCCCTAAGGACACGCGTCAGGCCACACCTTAGATGGGCCGCAGGTCTCTCATGGGCTCGGCCCAATTGCGAGAAAACCTAGCGCAACCCTCAAATTTCTTACAAAGCCTCGAGGTCATCCCCGCCACTTCGTCTTCCCAGAAAAAATTCCCCAATCGCAACACTGTTCATCAGCTCGCAGCGGAGAACCCTAAGCTCTTGCGCGCCCTCAATCCACCGATCCAGAAGCCTGCGCTTCGCTCACAGCTAGCCTCCGCATCCATCTTCCCAGACCCCCATCTCAAATCCCCATCCTTCAAGCCAAATCTGCTCCCACAAAAACCACACTCATGGCGGGTGAGAAGAAAATCCCTTTCGAGCAGTGGGCCACTTCGGATGTAAGGGAGTCCACCCTCAAGGAGATGGTGAAGCACAGAGTGCTTCCTCCTAAGGAGATCGTGGGCTGGCACCTGGTGGCGGGTGAGGAATTCTCCACTCCGAACACCGGTGAGCTCGTCGTTTTCACCTCTTTCTTTTACTATGGTTTCAGCCTCCCTACCTCCGAGTTCTTTAGGGGGCTTCTTGACTATTATGGTCTTCGTCTTTATCATTTGAACCCCAACTCTATGCTCCACATCGCTCTCTTCATCCATGTGTGTGAAGCCTTCCTTGGCATTCTCCCCCACTTCCAACTTTTCCGTCGCATGTTTTATCTTAAGCCGCATCCGAATAAGGACCATCCCTGCATCGTCGGTGGGGCAGGTTTCCAACTCCGCGGATCCCTCCGCAAGGAGTATTTCTCTCTTCCCTTGAAATCCTCCAACAAGGGTTGGCATGCGAGCTGGTTCTATATTAACAATCTTGAACCCAGCTTGCCAAACTTCGTTGGCCTTCCCCCTGTGCCCAAGCATACCTGGAGCACTGTACCAGTAGCCCAAGACTGGGAAGAAGCCAACAAGTTGTTAGCGAAGATCCTGGAAATGAAGCAGAAAGGTCTTCGGGGCGAGCAAATCACTCGGCATTTTATCAGGAGCCAACTGGCACCGATCAAAGAGCGGTCTAAGCCAGCCTTCGAGTACGAGGGTGAGAGGGACCCCAATCGGGAAGACCGCGACTCCCTTAGCTTCGAGATCTTGAAGATCCACATGTACAAGGTCTTCTCGACTGGAATTGCAGTCGAACGCAGCCTCATGCTGCTAGTCCTTCCCTTCAGTCTATATCGACCTCCTCCTCTGGTAAGCCGACTTAACTTCTTTCATTGCCCTGCAACCTTGATGTCACACTCCTTAGTGTTGTAAAAATCTTTCTTGCAGGAAAACGCCTCCATCATTTTGAAACCATACAAAATTCCTCACGACGACGTGTCGATTCGGCCTGCCAAAAAGCCAGCCGGTGGCGTAAAGATCCAGAGTGATCCAGCCGGGAAGAGGGCGGCCCCGAGTGAAGATATCAGCAGACGGGCAAGCAAGAGGAGGCTCGTCATCGATGACTCAGACGATGATGTCCCAGTCCCTCTAGCCGAAGCAACCCCTGCAAGGCCATCGCCGAAAGCGGCGCCTAAGATCCGTCGATCGTCCAGGTACGCCTCACGACTGAAATTAAGCTCTTTGCTGAAAATTTCTTTGTCTTCATCCCGATTGCTCCTGTCGTTCTTTTTGCAGGAAACCCCAAGACGTAGACCCTGCTGGGCAGAGTGAGGGGCCAACGCCAGCTGCAACAACCGAGGCATCCAAGCCTGCGGAGCAAAAACCCCGGAGCCCTCTCCCGAGCGAGAGCGCTCCAGGTGGAAGGCCCTCACTTCCCGGCGAAGATATCTCAAGGAGGGAGCCCCGACCGCGCCGGGGATACCCCGACGGAAACCGATCGGCTACGGAGAATCCCGCGGCTCAAAGGGCCCCGGCGAAGACCGATCGGTCAAAGGTCGGAAGGAAAAGAGCAATTTCACACCACGGGTTTTTCTCTAATTCATTTAAATAATTTACCCTGAAATAATCGGAATTTCGAGATTAACTGGAGTCAACCAATAATTTTAAAATGCAATTAATAAATGGAAATGACATGGTAGGATTTTCTTGAATTCGCATGTCAAAATACGCTAACAGGGATTTTTACTTGGAATTTTTAGAGCACTCTAAGTATTTTTAATCAATTAAATAAGAAATCGGGAATTAATTAAGCCCCCAAAATCCTTTTTCCCTTTTTCTTTTCTTTTCCATACGGGCTGCACAATACTCCCGCCCTTTCCTTTGGGTCGTCGGCCGGTCCCTCCCGGCCCAAGCCGCCGCCGCAGCGCAAGTCCGCGGGCGTCCCTCGCCCGCGAGTCACCGACGGGTGGGCCCCGCCTCGGTTTCCCCCCGCCCGGCCGGTCCGGCCGCCGCCCGCCATGCGCGCGCCGCTCCGCTCCTTTCCGTTTGAATCCGAGCCACGTCGGCCCGGCCGGGCCCAATCTCGCGACGCCGTTTCCATCCCTGCAACCCCGCGCCCGATGGAAACCCTATCCGCGCAAATCCGTCGCCGATTGTTTCCCTCTCTCTCCGATTCCGTGAACAACGGCGACGAATCCGCCTGTTTCCGTGTTTGTTTCGGTCCCGTTGTACCCCTATAAAACTCCCCTTCGCCGCGGCGTTTCCCTTTGTTTCCCGTGCGCTAGCCCCAAATCCGCCGTCGCCATCGTCATCGTCTCCGTCGCCGGTGAGTGCGCCGCCGCTCCCTTCCTCTTCAGTTTTTCGGGTCTCCTCCCGAACCGCTCCCGCGCGCATCGTTCCGTCCTCCGCCGTGGTTCCCCGCGCCCGCAGCACCCTCCGTCGCCGCCGCCGGTGCCGCCGGTGCCGCCGGAGCTCGGCCGGCCGCCGCACGGCCATAGCCGGCGGGCGAGCTCGAGCTGCCGCCGCCCAAACCCTAACCCTAGCGCCGCTCCCTCTGCACCGTCCGATCTTTCGAATCGGGAGGATCCGCGCCGTCCGATCGCGATCGGTCCGTCGCCGTTCGATCCGTCGCCGCACGCCGGATGGCTGCCGCGTGTCCGCCTCGGCCGTCGCCCGAACCCTAACCCTAGCCGCGATCCGCACCGTCCCGATCCTTCGGATCGGGCGGATCCGGACCGTCCCCTCGCGCGCAAAGCCGTCGCCATCCGATCGCCGCCACCCCTCCCCGATGCGCGCCACGTGCCCCGTTCTCTCCACCGCCACCGTGGACTCGGTCCACCGTGGACCGCGCCCGCACCGCTTGCGTCAGCCGCTTGCGCCAGCTGACGTCAGCCCTATCGCTTGCGCCATGCTTGCGTCACCCGGGGGCTTAATTGCGCAATAAATCGTTTTAATCTTTTCTGTTTAGTTAAAAATCGCAATTAAACTTCTAAAAATCATATCTTTTGAATCCGAGCTCCGTTTTAGCCCATTCAAATTTCATTAAATCCAGAAAATGTCAAGAATCCATTAAAAATACTTTTCGGTGCTATTTCAGTAGACTTTTTAGGGTGTTTGTTGAGTGCTTTGTTTGTCGTGTAGATCCCGAGTTTTCCGGCGAGCCCGTTCTCTTGAAGTAGTCGCCGAGGTTCCTCGCTCGAGAGCAAGGCAAGTCATACCTTACATTGACCATATTGTACCTATTTTATGTAAATATCTCTTTTTCTTTCAAATGCTGCATATGTTTTAGAATGTCATTTTATGGGATGATTATACCTATTGTATTCAACCATAGGATTGTTTACCTTATACCATTGATAACTTGGGGTTCAATATGACTAGATGTTAGCTTAAGGTTTGCTTAGTTATGCTTAGCGCAACTAGCTCACTTAAGGGAATCACACTAATCAAGTTTCATTACTGGAAGTTAACTCTCAGATGATGTTAAGTTGTGAGCATGTCTCTATAATATTGATTTATGAAAAGCTGGGTCGTGAGCACATGGTTGGATTTTGGTTAGCGTGCTCATGACGATTAAGGACCGGTTCTCGGGAAACCCTGGAAGAAATGCCGTGCATACCACAAGCCAGCATGGGTAATGGCTGGGTCTGTAGCGTAGCTGTCTCTAGTTAACGTATCCCAGAGAGGGTGGGCGTGATGGAGTTGGGTCGGCCCCGGTTGTCAGGGTTGATCAGCTCCGGATTCACCGCGGCACTAGAGGGGGCTGCCCATTGCCCGATGGGAATGGGGGCGAAACCTTGGTGTGGTACGATTGACTAGAGGGGGTTATGTGAAGGGTCCTGTCACAGTTCCTTTCCGGGGCACCATGGTGGTGCACCGGCGCACGGTAACGTGTTGTGGGATTGTGTCTTGTGGGTACAGTTGTACACCTCTGCTCAGAGTAAAAACTATTCGAATAGCCGTGCCCACGGTTACGGGCGATCGACCAGATTCACCTTGATTAGTCTCATTTATTTATTTGAATGAAATGTTGAAGCATGACTAGTGTAGGTGGATGGATGGGCTGTTGCAACATGGTTTGAGCGTTGGACGGTGTTTATTTAATCTTGCTTAAATATTACTACCGTTTCTTGTCTTCAAATATTATTATTATATTCTCAAATGCTTGTTTATGCAAAATTGAACCTTTTGACCTTTCCTTGTAATTTATCTTGCATCATGTCCCCTTTTCCTGTGACTTGTTGAGTACGGTGGTTGTACTCGGCCTTGCTTCTTTTTCCCCCTTCATGCCACGGGTTGAGATCGAGGTCTCCGAGGAGGTGTAGGCTTGTTCTCCGTCAAGGTTTAGCTGTGGAGTTGGTGTTCCGCTTCGCTCGTGTCAAGTTTAGCTTAAGTCAGTTTTTTTTCCTTTCCGCTGCATTGGTGTAACTCTTTTATATTGTTTCTAAGACGAGGATTCTGTATTATCAATAACGTCGATTTGTGTACCTCGGCTGATGCCTGGACGAGGGTGTAATGCACAAATTAGATGCAGAAATTCTGGTGTGAATTTCTGGGCGTGACAGCAGCCGGGCTGCACCAGTTAAGGATTCGGCCACCGAAACCGGTAAGTCTCGAGTCAACATTTCATCTTTAGTCTTCAGTTTAATTCTCTCGTAGCTTCATCTGTTCCTCCTGATCCATCCAGCCACAGTAGAAGAAATCCCCAGGTTACAGTCTTCTGAAACCTGGGTTCCCCCGATCAAAATCGAGTGGCGAGATTCGGAAGGCCAAAGACAAGATCATCTTGGATAAACAAATGGAAAGCAAGGAAAGAGATGCGCTTGTGAACAGCCTGAATGAAGCGACTCGGCTACTCAACGTAAGTCCTGATCCTTTTCTATTGTAGCGTCATTATTTCTTTCCAGTCGGCCAACTTCAGATCTTGTGTACAGAGGGAGTACTGCCGATCCATGGCAAAAACCGATGCACTCGAGAAGCTGGTCCCACACCTGAACTCTCTGGAGAACATCCAGCGAGAATTGAAGACCACTCAAGAAGAGGCCGCATCGAGGGAGGCGGCCCTGAGGAGAGAGATAGACGAACTCCGGGAAGAGAACCTCGATCTCCGAGGTTCAGTCGGGAGTGAGCTTAACCCTCTCAGTCTCTTTATGGCTTCTGTGTTGATTTTGGCTGCTGATAACCTTTCTTGTTTGTAGAAAATTCATCGGAGGTCCACTCGCTCCAGGTCCAGCTGGAAGCAGTCAACATCAGTAAGGCCAAGCTGGAGACCGAGTTTGAAGGTGAGCTCCTTGAAAGTAACATTCTTTGTACTGCCTTGTCTTCGAATGCTTTGTGCGATCATATTTCTTGGGCAGCTTACAAAGTCAAGACCCGAGCTCAATACGATGTTTTGCTTGAGAGGGTCAAACAAGCTGGAAAGGTCCGAGAAGATGTTGCTAACATGGCGACGTCGATCCTGCTGTCCCTGTTCCATCATGGAGTCGGGACCAGCTCACTGGACCCAGTCGAGATCTTTGATAAGCTTAGGCGAGCCCCCGATCAGTACTTGGCTAACATCTCCGAAGCAGCTATCATGGGAGCGGGCTTTGCCCTTGCACAAACGAAGTCGCTCTACCCTCGAGTGGACATCGATTCAGTCGGGGAGGGCTTCGCTGATGGCACCTCAGATGAGCAAGCCCTCGAATTAATTAGTGAGGCACAGGAGTCGGCCAAAAAGGTGGCCGCCGATGTAGTGAACCATTTTCGACCTTGATTGTATTGTGGAACATTGTATGCGACTTTCCGATGTAAACTTTGGAAATATTCAGCTTATTTATGTTAATGCCTTGATCCGAGTTTTCATGTAAAATTTCTTAAGTAATTTTGGTCCGACTGTCACCAAGCCTAAGCTTGATTAGGTCATTAGAAAATTCTTAGTCCTTGAACATTGAACTCGAATCAAGGGACATTAGACAATGATAAACCAAATATGCACAGGTTGCCGGAAAAAAACCATACTTTATTGACATATGTACAGCCCCCCGACTGCTAACTCAAGAAGTCATCTTGCTTGAGGTTGGTAGTCAAGAAGAACATGAGACTTAAGGCAATTTAAGCATAGTATCATCAAAGATGCTCGATATTCCAGGAGTTCTCCACCATAGATCCGTCTTCACGTTTTAATCGGTGTGCGCCTGGCCGAGTCACCTCAGCGATTATATACGGCCCTTCCCATAACGGGGATAACTTGTGACGGTCCTTGGTGGTTTGAATCTTGCGTAGAACCAGATCACCAACGATGAAAGCTCGTGCTCGAACGTTGCGACTGTGGTATCGTCTTAGCCCTTGAAGATATTTTGGTGACTGGATGAGGGCTGCCTCACGGGCCTCTTCCAGTCGGGTGAGGTCATCCACTCGGTCTGGGTCGTATTGTTCGTCGTTGAAGCTGCGGACTCGGAGGGATTCATACTCCATCTCGTTTGGCAACATGGCTTCTGCGCCATAAACCAAAAAGAAGGGAGTTTGGCCGGTAGCCTGACTGGGCGTGGTCCGCAAAGACCATAGAACCGAGGGGAGCTCTTGAACCCACTTGCCGGCATAAGGACTTAGGCGATCAAAGACGCGGGCCTTGATGCCTTAAAGAACCATGCTGTTGGCACGCTCAACTTGTCCATTGCTTTTGGAATGTGCAACCGACGCATAGCAGATTTTGATCCCAAAGTCTTCGCGAAATTCCTTAAAGATGCCTCCAGTGAATTGAGTCCCATTGTTGGTTATAATTCTGTTTGGGACACCAAAACGGTGCACGATATTGAGGATGAAGTCCCGTGCCTTGTCAGCAATGATTGTAGCAACCGGCTTAGCTTCGATTCACTTGGAGAACTTGTCGATTGAGACGAACAGGTTTGTGAATCCTCCTGGAGCCTTCTTGAAAGGGCCAACCATGTCTAAGCCCCATACCGCAAACAACCAGGATAATAGAATTGTTTGTAGCTCTTGGGCTGGGACATGGCTCTGTCGGGCAAAGAATTGGCAACCTTCACAAGTTCGTACCACTTTGTCGGCGTCGGAGACCGCCGTGAGCCAGAACAAACCATGTCTGTAGGCTTTGCCCACCAAGGTGCGTGCTGCCGCGTGGCTTCCGCATATGCCCGAGTGGATGTCTTGGAGTAGCTGTCGACCTTCCTCAGGTGTGATGCATCTCATCAGGACTCCGGAGGGACTTCTTTTGTATAAATCAGAGTCAACCATGACGTAAGTTTGACAACGACGTCGGACACGTTCTGCCTCATCCCGATCTTCCGGCAACTCTTGCTGTGTTAAAAATTTGATGAGTGGTGTCCTGCAGTCGACGTCGACCATGGCGACTTCGGTTACAGCTTGCTCGTTGGGTGTTGGTTTGGCAGCAATAGTTGGTTCGTAGAGATGCTCTACAAAAACGTCTGTTGGAGCGGCTTCACGCTTGGATCCAAACTGCGCCAACTCGTCAGCTGCCTCGTTGTTATGTCTCAAGACATGGGATAACTCCAATCTGTCAAACTTGTCTTCAAGTTTGCGAACTTCCTGCCGGTAGGCTTCCATGGTGTCGTTTAGACAGGACCAGTCCTTCATCACTTGGTTCACAACCAGCTGGGAATCCCCTTTCACGATGAGCCGATGTATCCCGAGTGAAACTGCGAGCCGCAGTCCATGTAGCAGGGCTTCGTACTCGGCGATGTTGTGTGAGGCGGAGAAGTGAAGGTGGAGGACATATCTTAGTCTTTGCCCGGTCGGGGAGATCAACACGACTCCTGCTCCCAAGCCAGTGATCCTCTTGGATCCGTCGAAGTGCATGGTCCAATATTGAAGGTCTTCTCAAGGTACATCTTCTTGCTGTTCGGTCCAATCGGCCAAGAAATCCGCCAGGGCTTGTGACTTTACAGACGTCCTCGCCTTAAAAGTTAAGTCCAGCGGCATCAGCTCCAAGGCCCACTTCGCGATGCGCCCAGTCGCCTCGCGGTTGTGGATGACATCGCCGAGTGGAAAGAAAGTGACGACGGTGACCGAGTGACCCTGAAAATAGTGCGCCAATTTCCTCGCGGTTATCAGAACACCATATAGCAATTTTTGTACATGAGGGTAGCGAATTTTGGCTCCTGCCAGCACTTCGCTAACAAAGTAGATCGGCCTCTGAATCTTCTGGGCCCGTCCTTCTTCTTCGCGCTCGACCACAAGGACCGTACTAACCACTTGGTAAGTGGCTGAAACGTACAGTAGCAGGGGCTCCTGGGGCTGAGGTGAGGCTAGGACGGGCGGCGTCGTGAGAAATTCTTTAAAATCTTCAAAGGCTTTGTGGGCTTCCGTAGTCCATTGGAAATCGTCGGTTTTCTTCAGCAGCTTGAAGAAAGGCATGCCGCGTTCGCCGAGCCGGGAGATGAAACGACTTAGCACTGCCATGCAGCCAGTAAGCTTCTGGACATCCTTCTGGTTACTCGGGGGCTTCATGTTCAGGATAGCGTTGATTTTTTTTGGATTGGCTTCGATGCCGCGATGTGACACCATGAAGCCGAGCAGTTTGCCTGATGGGACGCTGAAAGTGCACTTCTCCGGGTTCAACTTCATTCTGAAGGCCCGAATATTTGCGAAGGTTTCTCCTAGGTTGGCAATCAGGTCTTCTTTCTGCTTGGTCTTGATGACGACATCGTCGACATAAGCTTCCACGTTCTTCCCAATATGCGTCTGAAAACACCTCTGGATCATGCGTTGGTATGTGGCCCCGACATTCTTCAGGCCGAAAGGCATCGTGATGTAGCAGTAGGCCCCAAACGGCGTGATGAACGATGTCTTTAGGCAGTCGGATTCCTTCAAGCTGATTTGGTGGTAGCCCGAGTAACAGTCCAGAAAGCTTAAGAGTTGGCAGCCGGCTGTTGAGTCCATGACTTGGTCGATGCGAGGTACCCCGAAAGGATCTTTGGGGCAGGTTTTGTTGAGGTCGGTGTACTCAACGCACATGCGCCATTGCCCCGTCTTTTTCCGGACCAGGACCGGATTGGCCAACCAGTCGGGATGTAGGACTTCCTTGATAAAACCGGCGGCTAAGAGCTTTGTGAGATGTTCCTTGATGGCATATTTTCGATCTTGCGCGAACCTGCGTAATCGTTGTTTAATCGATTTTGCGTCATCTTTGATGTGTAAAGAGTGCTCGATCACCTCCCTAGGAATTCCAGGCATATCAGATGGTTTCCAAGCAAAAACATCTTTATTATTTTGGAGGAAGGTGACAAGCACGCTTTCCTATTAAGGATCTAGCTCAGCGTCGATTACAGCAGTTTTTGAGGGATCCGATGGATCAAGGGAGATCTTCTTGGTTTTGGCGTCGCCGGTTCTTGATTTGGCTATCTTCTTTGCGGGGATTTCACCCTCTGCCGAAGTCGATGCGGCCAATCAGATTTCTTGTTGGCCGCGTGATCTCTCGTGAGATTGGGCCATGTCGCAGCTCTCCTTGTGCAGGTGAAGGCTTGCTTTACGTCGCTGCGCAAGGTGATGACACCGTTCGGACCCGGCATCTTCATGCAGAGGTAGGTGTAATGGGGTATCGCCATGAACATGGCGAGTGCAGGTCTTCCAATGATTGCGTGGTAAGCCGTCTCGAAGTCGGCCACCTCGAAAGTAATGTTCTCCGTCCGGAAATTCTCTCGAACTCCGAAGGTGACCAGAAGGGCGATGTGCCCGAGTGGCGTAGATGACTACCCCGGGATAACTCCATGGAAGGGGGCTGAGCTTGCCTTCAGTTCGGCTCTCGGGATCTGCATCTCGTCCAAGGACTTGGAGAACAAAATATTGAGGACGCAGCCCCCATCGATGAGGACGCGCTTGAGCTTGATGTTGCGGACCACCGGGTCCAAGACGAGTGGATAGCGCCCCGGGTGAACCACTCGGTCTGGATGATCCGAGCGGTCAAAAGTGATGGCCACCTCCGACCATCGTAGGTATTGTGGGACCTCGGGTTGCGCCGCGTTGACCTCGCGGTCAGTTAGCTTCTGCTTCCTCTTGGATTCATAGGCTTGCGGCCCCCCGAAGATGTGATTCAGCTCGCCCACGGGGTCTTGAAAGGGATCGACATTTCCAGCCGGGTTGTTCTTCTTGGCGCCCGATGGACCGGCTTCATCAGTCGACTTCTTGTTGAGCTGTGCCGCATATTATTCGGCGAACTGTTTATAAATAAAGCAGTCCTTAGCCGCATGCTTGTGATTGGGATGATGCGTGCACTGAGCGTTCATGATGGCGTCGTAGGCCGCGACTCGGGGGCGACGTTGGGAGTTGGAGGTCGCGGCAACTAGATCTTCGGGTTGGTGCTTGCGGTCCTTCTGGCCCTGGTTGTTTGTCAAAACTTGGTTTCGGCAATAGAATTTTGGGGGTGCAGTCAAGATCGCCAAGCTCGATGGGTTAGATGAAAAACAAGGATTAGACAGGTTCAGGCCCTCTCGTGAGGTAATACCCTACTCCTGTTTCGGGGATTCGATTCGCCGAGTGTATATTGATCTCAAGATCTAAGGCTAAAAGCTAAAAGCTCAGGAATCATCTGATATCCCTCAAGGGACGCCCCTTACCCCCCTTATATAGTCTTGGGAGGCGGGCTTACAGATCGGAAACCCTATCTTACTCTAAGTCGGTTTCCTCAATCTTACCAAACCATGACTATAGGCCGTTGCCTTATCTCAATCGGCAACGTAACACCCAAGTCATATCTGGTTTACATATTTGGTAGGCGCAATCTATCCCTACCTCTAGTCGGATAAGCTTGCCATGTGGATACCCGATTGCCATAATCTCCACAGTAGCCCCCGAGTCCTTTTCAGTCGACGAGACAACTCAGCATCAAACCAAGACAGTATATAGCCAAAAACCACTTTGGCCGAATGCTTCTGGCGCCGAGCGATTCTATCATCTCTGCCTGATTCTCCCCAGTGGCTCCAAAGACTGAAGGGCTGAAAAATATCCAAAAAATTCTCAAAATAAATATCTAGGCGCATCTCTTGATGCACGTAATTAGGTGTAGTCCCCGACTGTATGATTAGCCAAAAACAGACCAAACATACAAGCAAGGACTATAAAGAATCATACTCATGTAAATCCTTAGCTCATGCTAAAGCAAATATAAAAGATCTCATTACTCGGCAAGCTCGTGCTCATCTGAGTGAATTTGTCCGAGTCATCTCAGAACAAATAACTCAATCAACCCCCATAGGTGGAAAGCACTCGGTAAGCTCATGCTTATCCGAGTAGATCTACCCGAGTTATCTCGGAACAAATATCTTAACCGTCCCTCATGGGTAAATAAGTTTTTCAGTCGTCTAAAAAATATGACCAAGTTATTAAATAGCTCCCGCCATAATACTGGTCTCAATCTATAAAGATCTTCACCAAGGTGAAAAAACAGCATTGATATAATCATCCAATCAAATGCTATAGAACCAAACAGCCCTTGTCATCAAGGCAGCTATAAAAAGCTCAGCTGTTGGTCACCTCTCAAATTGCATCGTGCTAACTTCTCACGAAGTTAAGCAAACCGCGGTATGAAAGGATTTCCAAAGGCATAGGGCACTCTGACACGTGCATATTGCCAAGGCAGATCTGCTTAAGCTCATCCACTTAAGTCCCTAAGGACACGCGTTGGGCCACACCTTAGCTGGGCCGCAGGTCTCTCATGGGCTCGGCCCAATCATGAGAAAGCCTAGCGCAACCCTCAAATCTTTATACAAAGCCTCGAGGTCATCCCCGCCACTTCGTCTTCCCAAAAATTTCCCCTCTTCGCAGTACTATTCACTAGCTCCCTGCGGAAAACCCTAGACTCGCGCGCACCCGAATCCATCGATCCAGGAGCTCGTCCTTCGCCACAAACTAGCCTCCGCATCCTGCTCCCAAGATCCCCATCTCAAACCCCCATCCTTTTAGCCAGATCTGCTTCCCACACAAACCACACTCATGGCGGATGAGAAGAAGATCCCTTTTGAGCAATGGGCCACTTCAGATGTGAGGGAATCCACCCTCAAGGAGATGGTGAAGCACGGAGTGCTTCCCCCCAAGGAGATCGTGGGCTGGCGCCCGGCGGCGGGTGAGGAGTTTCCCACCCGAAACACCGGTGAGCTCGTTGTTTTCACATCTTTCTTTTACTGCGGGTTCAGCCTCCCCACTTCCGAGTTCTTTAGGGGACTTCTGGATTATTACGGCCTTCGGCTCTATCATCTGAACCCCAACTCCATTCTTCACATCGCTCTCTTCATTCATGTGTGTGAAGCCTTCGCAAGGAGTACTTTTCTCTTCCCTTGAAAACTTCCAACAAGGGCTGGCATGCAAGCTGGTTTTATATTAGCAATCTTGAACCCAGCCTGCGAAACTTCGTTGGACTTCCCCCTGTGCCTAAGCATACTTGGAGCACTGTGCCGGTAGCCCAAGATTGGGATGAAGCCAACAAACTGCTAGCGAAGATCTTGGAGATGAAGCAAAAGGGTCTTCGCGGCGAATAAATCACTCGGCACTTCATCAGGAGCCGACTGGCGCCGATTAAGGAGCGATCGAAGCCAGCCTTCGAGTACGAGGGCGAGAGGGACCCCAATCGGGAGGACCGTGACTCCCTCAGCTTTGAGATCCTGAAAATTCGGATGTACAAGATCTTCTCGACTGGAATTGCAGTTGAGCGCAGCCTCGTGCTGCCGGTCCTTCCCTTCAGTCTCTACCGACCTCCTCCTCCGGTAAGCCGACTGAGTTCTTTGTACTGTCTTGCAATCTTGATGTCATACCTCTTAGAATTGTGAGAATTTTTCTTGCAGGAAAATGCTTCCATTTATATCAAACCATACAAGGTTCCTCATGATGACGTGCCGCTTTGCCCTGTCAAGAAGCCGACCGGTGGAGTGAAGATCCAGAGCGATCCAGTCGAGAAAAGGGCGGCCCCGAGTGAGGACACCAGCAAACGGGTGAGTAAGAGGAGGCTCGTCATCGATGACTCGGACGATGATGTCTCAGCTCCTCCAACCGAAGCAACCCCTCCAAGGCCGTCACCGAAGGCGGCGCCGAAGATCCGCCGGTCATCTAGGTGCGCCTTATGACTGATGTTAGGCATTTTGTTGAAAATTTCTTTGTCTTCATTCCGACTAAGCGCGTCGTCCGTTTGGCAGGAGGCCCCAAGATATAGACCCTGCCGGGAAGAGTGAAGGGCCAGCTCCAGCTGCTGCGTCCGAGGCATCCAAGCCTGCGGAACCAAAACCCCGGAGCCCTCTCCCGAGCGAGAGCGCTCCGGGTAGAAAGCCCTCGCCTCCAAGCAAAGATATCCCAAGGAGGGAGCCCCACGCCGCCCGGGGACATCCCGTGGAAACCGCCTGGTTGTCGAGAAGCCACCGACTGCAACTCAGAAGGCCCCGACTGAAGATCAGTCGATGAAAAGTCAAAAGAAAAAGACTAGCCGGGCTGATCCAGTCAAGGGTTCAGCCGCCGAAGCCGGTAAGCCTTGAATTGAGATTTCATCTTCAATCTTCAATTTGATTCTTTCGTATCCTCATCTGTTCCTCCTGATCTATCAGCCACAGTAGAAGAAATCCCCAGGTTGCAGTCTTCTGAAACCTGGGTCCCTCTGATTAAGATCGAGTGGCGAGATTCAGAAGGCCAAAGACAGGGCATCATTTTGGATAAGAAAGCGGAAAGCGAGGAAAGGGATGCCCTCGTCAACAGCCTTAATGAGGCTACTCGGCTACTCAACGTAAGCCTTGATCCTTTCGTGTTGTAGTGTTGTTATTCTTTTTCAGTCGGCCAACTTCAATTCTTGCGTGCAGAAGGAGTACTGCCGATCAATGGCCAAATCAGAGGCGCTCGAGAAGTTGGTCCCGGACCTAAACTCTCTGGAGGACGTCCAGCGGAAATTGAAGACCACTCAAGAAGAGGCCGCATCGAGGGAGGCAGCCCTGAGGAGGGAAATCGCCGAACTCCGAGAGGAAAACCTCGACCTCCGGGGTTCAGTCGGGAGTAATCTTAGCCCCCTCAGTCTCTTTATGGTTTCTATGTTGATTTCGGTTGCTGACAACCTCTCTTTTTGTAGAAAATTCATCGGAGGTCCACTTGCTTCAGACCCAGCTGGAAGCGGTCAACCTCCGCAAGGCCGAGCTGGAGGCCGAGTTTGAAGGTAAGCTTCTTTGAAGTAACATTCTTTGTGCTGCTTTGTCTTCAAGTACTTTGCGTGATCATGTTCTCTTGGCAGCTTACAAAGTCAAGACCCGAGCTCAATATGACGTCTTACTTGAGAGGGTCAAACAAGCTGGAAGGGTCCGAGAAGATGTAGCGAACGCAGCAGCGCCGATCCTGCTGTCTTTGTTCCACCATGGAGTCGGGACCAGCTCACTGGACCCAGTTGAAGTCTTCGACAAGCTTAGGCGAGCCCTTGACCAGTATTTGACCAACATTTTCTGAGGCGGCTGTGATGGGAGCAGGCTTCGCCCTTGCACAAACGAAGTCACTCTACCCTCGGGTGGATATCGAGTCAGTCGGGGAGGGCTTCGCTGAGGGGACTTCAGATGAGCAGACCCTTGATTTGATTAGTGAGGCACAGGAATCGGCCAAAAAGGTGGCCTCCGATGTAGTGAACCACTTTCGGCCTTGATTTGTCTTGTAAACATTGTATGTTTGTGACGTTCTGATGTAGACTTGTGAATATTCAGTTTATTTATGCTAATGCCCTGATCTGAGTTTTTATGTGAAATTTCTTAAGTAATTTTCGTCCGACTATCACCGAGCCTAAGCTCGATTAGGTCATCAGAAAATTCTCAGTCCTTAAACACTGAACTCGAATCAAGGAACATTAAACAATGATAAACCAAATCATGCGCAAAAGTTGATGATGAAATCTATGCTTTATTAACATATGTACAGCCCCCGACTGCTAACTCAAGAGGTCATCTTGCTTGAGGTTGGCAGTCAAGAGAAACATGAAACTTAAGTCAGTTTAAGCATAGAATCGTTGAAGATGCTCGATGTTCCAGGAGTTCTCCACCATAGATCCGTCTTCACATTTTAGTCGATATGCGCCTGGCCGAGTCACCTCGGCAATTATATACGGTCCTTCCCATAAGGGGAATAGCTTGTGACGGTCCTTGGTGGCTTGAATCTTGAGCAGAACCAGATCGCCAACGATAAAAGCTCGTGCTCGAACGTTGCGACTGTGATATCGTCTTAGCCCTTGAAGGTATTTTGCCGACTGGATGAGGGCTGCCTCACGGGCCTCTTCCAGTCGGGTGAGGTCATCCATTCGGTCTGGGTTATAGCGTTCATCGTTGAAGCTGCGAGTCGGAGGGATTCATACTCCATCTCATTTGGCAACATGGCTTCGCGCCATAGACCAAAAAGAAAGGAGTTTGGCCGTAGCTTCGGGGGTGTGGTCCGCAGGGACCAAAGAACCGAGGGGAGCTCTTGAACCCACTTGCCGGCATAAGGATTTAGGCGGTCAAACACGCGGGCCTTGATGCCTTGAAGGACCATGTCGTTCGCACGCTCGACTTGTCCGTTGCTTTTGGGATGGGCAACTGACGCATAGCAAATCTTGATTCCGAAGTCTTCGCAGAATTCCTTGAAGATGCCTCCTGTGAATTGAGTCCCATTGTCGGTTATGATTCTGTTTGGGACGCCGAAGTGGTGCACGATGTTGAGGATGAAATCTCGTGCTTTGTCAGCAGTAATTGTGGCGACCGGCTTAGCTTCAATCCACTTGGAGAACTTGTCGATTGCGACGAATAAGTGTGTGAATCCTCCTGGAGCCTTCTTGAAAGGGCCGACCATGTCTAAGCCCCATACCGCAAACGGCCAGGATAGTGGGATTGTTTGTAGCTCTTGGGCTGGCACATGGCTCTGTCGGGCGAAGAATTGGTAGCCTTCGCAGGTTCGTACCACTTTGTCCACGTCGGAGACCGCGGTAAGCCAGAAAAAACCTTGTCTGTAAGCTTTGCCCACCAAGGTGCGTGCTGCCGCGTGGCTTCCGCATATGCCCGAGTGGATGTCTTGGAGTAGCTGTCGTCCTTCTTCGAGTGTGATGCACCTCATCAGGACTCCAGAGGGACTTCTCTTGTACAGATCGGAGTCAATCATGATGTAAGCTTGGCAATGACGTCGGACACGTTCTGCCTCATCCCGGTCTTCCGGCAGCTCTTGCTGTGTTAAAAATTTGATGAGTGGTGTCCTCCAGTCGTTGTCAATCATGGTGACTTCGTTTGCAGCTTGTTCGTTGGGAGTTGGTTTTGTCGCAACAGTTGGCTCATGGAGGTGCTCGACAAAAACGTCTGTTGGGGCGGCTTCACGTTTGGAGCCGAATTGCGCCAACTCGTCAGCTGCTTCGTTGTTGTGTCTTAGGACGTGTGATACCTCGAGTCCGTCAAACTTGTCTTCAAGTTTGCGAACCTCCTGTCGGTAGGCCTCCATGGTGTCATTTAGACAGAACTAGTCCTTCATTACTTGGTTCACGACCAGCTGGGAGTCCCCTTTCACGACAAGCCGACGTATCCCGAGTGAAACTGCGAGCCGCAGTCCATGTAGCAGGGCTTCGTACTCGGCGACGTTATGTGAGGCGGAGAAGTGGAGATGGAGGACGTATCTTAGCCTTTCTCCAGTCGGGGAAATCAGCACAACTCCTGCTCCCAAGCCGGTGATCCTCTTGGATCCGTCGAAGTGCATGGTCCAATATTGAAGGTCTTCCCGAGGTACATCTTCTTGTTGTTCGGTCCACTCGGCCAAGTATCCGCCAGGGCTTGTGATTTTACAGACGTCCTCGCCTTGAAAGTTAAGTTCAGTGGCATCAGCTCCAGGGCCCACTTCGCGAAGCGCCCAGTTGCCTCCCGGTTGTGAATGACATCGCCGAGTGGAAAGGAAGTGACGACGGTGACCGAGTGACCTTGAAAATAGAGCGCCAATTTCCTCGCGGTTATCAGAACACCATATAACAATTTTTGAACCTAAGGGTAGCAAATTTTGGCTCCTGCCAGCACTTCGCTAACAAAGTAGATCGACCTCTGGATCTTCTGGACCCGCCCTTCTTCTTCGCGCTCGACCACGAGGACTGTACTAACCACTTGGTGAGTGGCTGAAACGTACAGTAGCAGGGGCTCCTGGGGCTAAGGTGACGCTAGGACGGGCGGCGTCGTGAGAAATTCTTTAAAATCTTCGAAGGCCTTATGGGCTTCGGAGGTCCATTGGAAGTCGTCCGTTTTCTTCAGCAATCTGAAGAAGGGCATGCCTCGTTCGCCGAGTCGAGAGATGAAACGGCTTAGCGCCGCCATGCAGCCAGTGAGCTTCTGGACATCCTTCTGGTTACTCGGGGTTTTCATATTCAAGATAGCGTTGATCTTTTCTGGGTTGGCTTCAATGCCATGATGTGACACCATGAAGCCAAGCAGTTTGCCTGATGGGACGCCGAAAGTACACTTCTCCGGGTTCAACTTCATTCAGAAGGCCCGAATATTTGCGAAGGTTTCTTCTAGGTCAGCAATCAGGTCTTCTTTCAGCTTGGTCTTGATGACATAAGCTTCTACGTTCTTGCCGATCTGCGTCTGAAAACACCTCTGGATCATGCGTTGGTATGTGGCACCGACATTCTTCAGGCCGAAAGGCATGGTGATGTAGCAGTAGGCCCCAAACGGCGTGATGAACGATATCTTCAGGCAGTCGGATTCTTTCAAACTGATCTGGTGGTAGCCCGAGTAACAGTCCAAAAAGCTCAGGAGATGGCAGCCGGCTGTTGAATCTATGACTTGGTCGATGCGAGGCAGCCCGAATGGATCTTTGGGCAGGCTTTGTTGAGGTCGGTATAGTTAACGCACATGCGCCATTGCCCCGTCTTTTTCCGAACCAGGACTGGGTTGGCTAACCAGTCGGGATGTAGAACTTCTTTGATAAAACCAGCGGCCAAGAGCTTTGCGAGCTCTTCCTTGATGGCATCTTTTTGATCCTGCGTGAATCTGCTTAATCGTTGTTTTATCGGCTTTGCGTCATCTTTGACGTGTAAAGAGTGCTCGATCACCTCCCTAGGAATTCCAGGCATATCAGATGGTTTCCAAGCAAAAACATCTTTATTATTTTGGAGGAAGGTGACGAGCACGCTTTCCTATTTGGGATCTAGTTCAGCGCCAATTACAGCAGTTTTCGAGAGATCCGATGTATCAAGGGAGATCTTCTTGGTCTTGGCGTCACCGGTTCCTGATTTGGCTATCTTCTTCGCGGGGATTTCACCCTCTGCCGAAGTCGAAGCTGTTTACACCAAAAATTGGCACTTAGGAATCAAAATAGGAAAGATTGCCAATATTTGGAAATTTGCCGGTTTCTTCGGAGAGGCCGGTCTGACCGCCGTGTATAGGCCGGTCAGACCGGGCAGTGGGGCCGGTCAGACCGAAGGCATATGGCCGGTCTGACCGGCAGAGTCCGAAACCTAGACGACTTCGTTAGTTTTCGGGTTTCCTTTCTTCATACGGTTGTATCTCGGGTTTCCAAACATGTGTATCCCGAATTGAACGTGGAGAAGGGCCTGTGGAGGGCAAGACCAACCCCTATATAAGGGCCAAGGCCGGTTCAATTGTAAAAAAACCAACACAACATACAATACAATCTAGAATCGTTTTTTCAATATTCTTTACTTTTCAGCCATATTTTTCTACTTTGCCCTAGTTTAGTCCATCTTTGTCGATTTGCGTCGTAAATCGTCCACCGTCGCTGCGAGAGTGCGACAATTCTTTGTAAGTTTGTCTTGAAAACTTTTCGTTTGCTCACGAGACGAGTAGTTATCAATCTATCCATCTAAATCGGTTCTGCTAGCCGATTTGATCTACAAAACCCACTTTGTTCTAGTTTTTGCTAGATTGAAGTGGTTGGCGACTCCGTACCAAGAACCACCGCAAATCTTTAGGTGAATCGATCGTGTTCGTGTCTTTGTTAAAAAAGGTGCCAACACGATTTTTGGCGACTCCGCTGGGGAAGACACAACGCCAACTCGGATTCGACGCCGCCATGTCCAAGCAAGCGGCGCAAGACGTGGAGCCATCCAACGTCGTCCACATCTCGTTGGACGACCTGGATGGGGAAGCTCGCCAAATAATGGAGGAGCGCATACGAGCAATCACGCAGGAGGTGCTAGATCAATCTTGCACCAAAACGCGATAGGGCGTCATCATCAAGCCCGGGAGCCCGCTCAAGGTAACTCGCGGCGAGGTAAGCGCTGATCACATCTCTATGCCTATTCAAAAACTTGTCGCTAGTACGGTGGATGAGTCCGTTACCGCCGCCGTGAACAATAAGGTTGAATCCGCTATGGAGGCTTGTTTTAATAGGTTGTTTAAAGCGCACATGAGTGGTAAATCCGGTCTTCCCATGACCGATTTGCCGCCTACCTCGGTTTCAGGGGGGAACCAAACCCCTGTGAACCACATATTTAGTAAAACCGACGGGGCGATTGCCCAAGGCCCCGACGAAAGTAGTTCTGTCGCCTCTGTCGGTCTGACCGGCCCTCACTACGTCGGTCCGACCGGCCCTACGGCTGGTCCGACCGGCCCATCATATCTTGGTCTGACCGGCCCGACGGTCGGTCTGACCGGAGCACAGTACGGTGGTCTCATCGGCCCTATGGCCGGTCTGACCGGAGCGCCTTACGTCGGTCTGACCGGTTCACCCTACATCGGTCAGACCGGCCGTCAGGCCGGCCCGCACCCATACTACACCGGCCGGCGGCTGGCCGGTCGACCGCGCCTGGCCGGCGGACCAGCCCATGGCCGGTCGACCGGCGCTCGGTGCCGCATAGGAGATAGATCCTATCACGGGCAACTCGGTTCTATACCATGTTCCCGCACACGACTTCCCTGTGGCTACTGTCCATGCACCAATTCCCCCGCATGTCCCCAATCAATACAATGATCCTAATAGGGGTATCTCGCGCGACACGAGAGATGGCCAATATGACAATATTGCGCCGCAACACCACCTTTTAGGCCGCCGGTCGTAGCCGACCCGCCTAGGCCTGAAAATATGGAAGAACAAATTAGAAACATTATTAGAGAGTCGTTCGGAATTGAGCCCGGAATCGTGCTAAGGTTTACCAAAAGCCGTATCCGACTATTTCGATAACATCCCATATCCTCGTGGTTATAGAGTCCCCGAATTCACCAAATTCAGTGGAGATGATAATAGGACCACATGGGAACATATCGGCCAATTCTTAGCGCAATGCGGGAGGCTAGCACTTCGGATGCTTTTAAATTGCGCTTATTTTCGTTATCTTTATCCTTACTTTTACTTGGTTTACATCTTTACCGGCTAACTCTATTCATACTTGGGCTCGGTTAGAACAGAAATTTCATGATTACTTTTATACTGGTGAAACGAGCTTAGACTTTGCGACTTGACATCGGTAAGGCAAAAACATAATGAATCATACAGATTACATTAAGAGGTTTAGAGATGCTAGAAACCGGTGTTTTAGTTTGAGCATAACCGAGAGAGACTTGGCCGACCTCGCTTTCAATGGGTTGCTTACTCCCATTAAAGAAAGGTTGGATGGCCAACAATTTCTCGATGTTAGTCGGGTAATGCGAAGGCTCGCTCAGAAAGCCGGGTCGGGGATGCTAAAAAGTTTGTCGGCCCAGTGATAAGAAACCTCATGTTAGCATGATTGACTGTCCTACTAGTGATTCTGAGTCGATGAAGGCGATCATGACATGTATGTCGCCGAGTGGTCTTGGACAAACAAGAACAAACCCTTTGTTTGTTCTAGTTTGACGCCGACTCCTCGCAAGGATCGGCGGAGCGAGATCAAATACAGCTTTGATGTGGCCAAATGCGATAGGATTTTTGACTATCTTTTGCAGGAGAAACAGATCAAATTACCAAAAGGCCATGTCATACCCTCATTAGAAGAATTAAAGCGCCGTTCTTATTGTAAATGGCATGATTCCTATTCACATTCTACTAATGAGTGTAATGTTTTTCGTCGACAGTTCAATCGGCCATAGATGAAGGACGATTGAAGTTCACTGAGGGCCCGAAGATGAAGCTTGACGGCGATCCTTTCCGGTGAATACCGTCGATCTTGATGGCAAGAAGGTGTTGATTCGGCCGGAGCAAGCCGAATCAGCTAAGGGGAAGGAAGTTGTCATCGGGGAGCCTAGGCCCAAGATGCTTGTGCCAAAAGGCCCGGAGGTTGGGACGTGGAAAGAGAACAAGGCCAAGACATCTACGTCAAGGAAGCCCCACAAGCCCAAGGTGACCTTCGACATGCTCCTTGACAAGTACAAAAAGAAGAGTGCCGAGAAGGAGCGCGCCAAAGGAAAGAGGCCAAGATCGCCCCTAAGGAGCGATTTGGTCCTTCGTCAAAGGTTTTGGAGCCCCCGTTTCCCCATCTCCCTCAGGTTATGCCATGGGGACCATGCCCGATGCCGCCTCCAGGTTATCCGTTCCCTTACTTCATGCCTTGGGGGACACCCCCGCCTATGTACAACATGCCTCCAATGCAGGATCACCAAGGATGGGGAGAGGGGAGAAGATCGCCGCGAAGGCAGGCATCTACTTCTAGTAGAGGCCGGTTCCCCACTAAAGACCGGCTTGATGGCGAGAAAAGAGCACACAAGCGCGTCAAGCCTGAGGAGAGGGAGCGCGTCAAGCCTGAGGAGAGGGCTTCGGAGGCGATCATGATCAAGATAGGATCGTATGACGTGCCAGTGCCATCTGGTAAGGAGGCTAAGTTGATATTTGGCCCTCGAACCGAAGTCGCAAAAGATGCCGCGCAGAAGACAATCGACCGAACGTCCCGGCCGGTCGACCGCAGTTCAATAGCCGGTCAGACCGAGCCTTCTGGCCGGTCTGACCGCGCGTCTGTAGCCGGTCAGACCGCACCATCTGGCCGGTCTGATGTTCGCTCTGGTCTGACCGGACCTGGTCGTCGGTCTGACCGCGGGCACAGTACCGGTCTGACCGGCCAGCAGGGCCGGTCTGACCGACGTCCTTGTCAGAAGGGTACTGGAGTGACTCCCTCTTCGGGTAAAGGCAACGGGGGACATTATTTGCCTCTGGAAGAGAGCCAAATCCTAGGTGGATGCCTGGGAATTTGACGGCTACTCGAAGAGAAGGTTGCAGCGTCTTCGTGCTTCGAGTTAAGAGAGAAGGAAGCCGAAGAGAGGAGAGACAGGGAGTTCGATGAGTTGCGACCACCGCCCGCGAAGGAGTGGAAGCGTAAGTCATCAACTGCTGGGAAGCCGATGGTTGTTCAAAAGGATGAACAACCGGCTGTGGAAGCATCGTCCGGCGAGAACATGGAGATCAACATGGTTTGCATGTTGCCCATGGAGTTTTGCGCCATGGACGAGGCCGAAGTCGCTCAAATGTCACTAGGTCCAAAGGATGCGGTCTTCGAGAAGCCCGACGAGTCCAACCGTCACATGAAGCCTCTTTATCTAAAGGGCAACATTGATGGGAAGCCGCTTTCGAGGATGCTAGTGGACGGAGGCGCGGCGGTGAACCCGATGCCTTACTCTCTCTTCAAGAAGTTGGGTCGCGAAGAGGCGGAGCGAAGAAGACCAACATGCTTCTCAACGGCTTCAACGGAGAATCAACGAGGCGAAGGGGATCTTGTCCGTCGAGCTTACGGTGGGGAACAAGATGTTGCCTACCGCCTTCTTCATCGTCGATGTACAAGGTAATTATAGTGTCATCTTGGGGCGGTGTTGGATCCATGCCAACTGCTGCGTCCCATCTACTTTACATCAGTGCCTAGTACAATGGGATGGTGATGAAGTTGAGGTAATTCAGGCGGATACATCGGCTGAGGTTGCCATGGCCGATGTTTCTGTGGGATGGAAACATGGAGACATGCAGTGCTTGTCAGGGCTAGATCTTTCTAGTTTTGATTTTATTAGTGTTTCCAAAGAAGGCTTTATACCCATTTCTGTAAAGCCGGCTAGTTTAGCACGGCTTGGTGACATTACTTTGTATGATGAATAAAGCAGCCAATTTGGAATGGTTACAAAAGAGAGTTCAAGAATATCGGTCAACAAAGAACGATATTGGGGAAACTATAGAGGATTTTGACGAGGTAGAAAAGCTCGGTCAAGGGTTCACGTCAGCCGACCCATTAGAAGAAATAGATATAGGAGATGGGAGCGTACCAAGACCGACCTTCATAAATAAAAACATGAGAGCCGATCATAGGGTTAAGATGATCGAATTGCTTAGAGAATATAATGACTGCTTTGCATGGGAGTACCATGAAATGCCTGGACTTAGCCGTGATCTTGTTGAGCATTGGCTTCCAATAAAGTCGGGTTTAGGCCTTATAAACAACCTCCTCGTCGGTTTAACCCACTTATATATGATCGTGTCAAAGAAGAGATAGACCGATTGTTGAAAGCGGGGTTTATTAGGCCATGCCGGTATGCAGAGTGGGTGTCCAATATAGTACCGGTAGAGAAGAAGGGGAGTGGCAAAATCAGGGTTTGCATAGATTTTAGAGATTTAAATAAAGCCACTCCTAAAGATGAGTATCCTATGCCTATAGCCGACATGCTAATAAATGATGCCTCGGGTCATCGAGTGATTAGCTTTTTAGATGGCAATGCCGGCTACAACCAAATCTTCATGGCAGAAGAGGATATGTATAAGACAGCCTTTAGATGTCCAGGATTTGTCGGGCTGTTTGAGTGGGTAGTTATGACATTCGGGTTGAAGAATGCCGGCGCAACGTATCAAAGGGCGATGAACCTAATTTTCCATGATTTGTTAGGTTTTATCCTAGAAATCTACATTGATGATATTGTAGTTAAATTGGATGATATGGATGGACATATGGCCGATTTGAGGTTAGCTTTTGAGAGAATGCGTCGGTGTGGATTGAAGATAAATCCACTCAAGTGTGCCTTCGGTGTGTCGGCGGGAAAATTCTTAGGATTCATGGTGCATGAGAGAGGGATTGAGATTGACCCTAAGAAAGTTGAGAAAATTCAAGATTTCAAAGCGCCGGCATGCAAGAGGGAAGTTCAGAGGCTATTAGGTAAAGTGAACTATTTGAGAAGATTCATATCTAACCTAGCAGGTAAAATCGATGCTTTTGTGCCTATTCTACGTTTGAAGAGAGAAGCCGATTTTACTTGGGGGGCAGCACAATAGGAGGCGTTTGAATGTTTGAAAAAATATTTATCTACTCCACCCGTGGTGCGAGCTCCTAAAGCCGAAATTCCATTTCGGTTGTATATTGTTGCTGAAGACAAAGTTATTGGAGCCGTTTTGACACAAGAAGAAGACGGCAAGGAGTACATAATTACATATTTAAGTCGCCGTCTTCTGGATGCCGAAACAAGGTATGTATTTGTAGAGAGGCTTTGTCTTTGCTTATACTATGCTTGTACCAAGTTGCGTCATTACTTGTTATCTAGTACATGCATAGTTGCTTGTCAGACCGATGTCATTAAGCACATGTTGCAAAGGCCAATTCTAAGTGGTAGGATTGGCAAATGGGCGTATACATTAATTGAATATGATTTGGCCTATGAATCATTGAAATCTATGAAGGGCCAGATTGTAGCGGACTTTATAGTAGATCATCATATAGACGTTGATTGTGGAGATGAAGTCCGTTTAGTTAGCGTTACACCTTAGAAAGTTTATTTTGATGGCTCTTCCTGTAAGGAGGGTCAAGGCATAGGTGTAGTTTTAATTTCGCCCAATGGTCAATGCTTTGAAGCATCAGTTCGTTTAGAATATTATTGTACAAATAATCAAGCCGAATACAATGCTTTGTTATTCGGTTTACAAGTAATGGAGATCGTTGGAGCTACACATGTAGAAGCGTTCGCTGATTCAGAATTGGTGGTGCAACAAGTTGCCGGGGTCTACAAATGCTTCGACGTATCATTGAACATGTATTTAGATCAATGCCTAGATAGTATTGCCAGTTTCGATGAATTTACTATTAAGCATATTGCTAGGAATGAAAATTCTAGAGCAAATGACTTAGCTCAACAAGCATCTGGTTATAGCATCAAAAGAGGTTTATTTTTCATATTAGACCAACCGGTGCTTGATTATAATTTTTTGAGCGAAATTGGCAAAAAGGCAGGCTGTAGGCGGTCTGACCGGCGCACTATCGCCGGTCTGCCCGTGGATGGCATTCGGTCTGACCGGCGTTCTGTGGCCGGTCTGACCGTGGGTGGTTGCCGGTCTGACCGGAGTTGCTTGGCCGGTCAGACCGACTTCACAGAAGGTGCTGGGGGGCACAATCTTCTCAATACAGGGGCCGAATTAAGTGGTAATTCGGACATGTGTGCCCTGGGAACAGTAAATGATTGGCGAATTCCTTTGATTAGCTATTTGAAGGATCCTAGCCTTAGAGTTGATCGGAAAATTCGGCGGCAAGCATATAAGTATATTTTGCTTGATGAAAAGTTATATCGCCGAAATATAGATGGTGTGCTATTAAAATGTTTAGATGCCGATCAATCTAAGGTTGCTATGGGTGAAGTTCACGAGGGAATTTGCGGGACTCATCAATCGGCCCATAAGATGAATTAGCTGCTCAGAAGAGCAGGGTTCTATTGGCCGAGGATGATTGATGATTGCTTCAGGTACTATAAGGGATGTGAAGCTTGTCAACGGTTCGGCAATGTTCAATTGGCACCGGCTTCGGTGTTGAATCCTATAATTAAGCCATGGCCGTTCCGGGGGTGGGCTTTAGATTTTGTTGGTCAAATTTATCCTCCGTCTTCAAAGGGGCATCGGTTCGTGCTAGTTGCGGCATTACTTCACTAAGTGGGCCAAAGCCGTGCCGCTCGGAATATGACGCATAAGGAGGTAATTGATTTTATTCTCAAGCATATTATTCATAGATTCGGTATTCCTCAAACATTAACTACAGATCAAGGAGCTTCTTTTATGTCTAAAGAAGTGAAAAGTGTTGCCGAATCTTATGGAATTAAGTTGTTGAGTTCGTCTCCTTACTATGCTCAGGCTAATGGACAAGCTGAGTCTAGTAATAAGACGTTGTTGAAGCTAATCAAGAAGAAGGTCGAGGAACATCCGAGAAGGTGGCATGAAGTGCTTTCTGAAACTTTATGGGCGCATAGAATATCCAAGCATGGTGCTACCAAGGTGACCCCTTTTGAGCTTGTTTATGGGCAAGAAGCCGTTTTACTGGTTGAGGTAAATCTTGGTTCTTTTCGATATATAAAGCAAGACGATTTGTCAGCCAAAGATTACAAGTCCTTGATGGGTGATAATCTTGATGAAGTGGTCGACAAACATTTGAAGGCTTTGGAAGAGATAGAAAAAGAAAAGAAGAGAGTAGCCAAAGCATACAACAAAAGGGTGAAGGCAAAGACGTTCCAAGTGGGAGATCTAGTGTGGAAGACTATTTTGCCTTTGGGTTCCCGATCTAAAGAATTCGGTAAGTGGTCGTCAAGTTGGGAGGGACCTTATCAGATATATGGAATCGTTCGAGGCAATGCATATTTCTTGGAGACACTTCAAGGAGAACGGTTTCAGCGGGCTATCAACGGTAAATATCTAAAGAAATACTTCCCGAGTATTTGGCAAGATGCTTAGGGAGTTGTGTGGCCGATAAATGAGTTATCGTCCCAAGTTAAAACATGTCTTATGCTTTTAGATTCACGGTGTTCATCATAAAAGGCAGGGGCATGTGTTTACACCCAAAATTGGCACTTAGGAATCAAAATAGGAAAGATTGCCAATATTTGGAAATTTGTCGGTTTCTTCGGAGAGGCCGGTCGACCGCCGTGTATAGGCCGGTCGAGGAGAAGGGGTGGGCGTCGGACCGAAGGCATATGGCCGGTCGACCGGCGGAGTCCGAAACCTAGACGACTTCGTTAGTTTTTGGGTTTCCTTTCTTCATACGGTTGTATCTCGGGTTTCCAAACATGTTTATCCCGAATTGGACGTGGAGAAGGGCCTGTGGAGGGCAAGACCAACCCCTATATAAGGGCCAAGGCCGGTTCAATTGTAAAAAAACCAACACAACATACAATACAATCTAGAATCGTTTTTCAATATTCTTTACTTTTCAGCCATATTTTTCTACTTTGCCCTAGTTTAGTCCATCTTTGTCGATTTGCGCCGTAAATCGTCCGCCGTCGCTGCAAGAGTGCGACAATTCTTTGTAAGTTTGTCTTGAAAACTTTCCGTTTGCTCACGAGACGAGTAGTTATCAATCTATCTATCTAAATCGGTTCCGCTAGCCGATTTGATCTACAAAACTCACTTTGTTCTAGTTTTTGCTAGGTTGAAGTGGTTGGTGACTCCATACCAAGAACCACCGCAAATCTTTAGGTGAATCGATCGTGTTCGTGCCTTTGTCAAAAAAGGTGCCAACAGAAGCGGCCAATCGATCTCTTATCGGCCACGTGATCTCTCGCGAGATTGGGCCATGTCGCAGCTCTCCTTGTCGCAGGTGAAGGCTTGCTTCACGTCGCCGCGAAGAGTGATGACGCCGTTGGGACCTGGCATCTTCATGCAGAGGTAGGTGTAATGGGGTATCGCCATGAACTTGGCGAGTGCAGGCCTTCCGATGATGGCGTGGTAGGCCGTTTCGAAGTCGGCCACCTCAAAAGTGATGTTCTCCGTCCGAAAATTCTCTCGAACTCCGAAGGTGACCGGGAGGGCAATGTGCCCGAGTGGTGTAGATGATAGCCCCGGGATAACTCCATGGAAGGGGGCTGAGCTTGCCTTCAGTTTGGCCCTCGAGATCTGCATCTCGTCCATGGTCTTGGCGAATAAAATGTTGAGGGCGCTGCCCTCATCGATGAGGACACGCTTATGCTTGATGTTGCGGACCACCGGGTACAAGACGAGTGGATAGCGCCCCGGGTGAACCACTCGGTCGGGAGGATCCGAGCGGTCAAAAGTGATGGCCACCTCCGACCATCGTAGGTACTGTGGGACCTCGGGTTGTGCCGCGTTGACCTCTCGCTCAGTTAGCTTCTGTTTCCTCTTGGATTCATAGGCTAGCGGTCCCTCGAAGATGTGATTCAGCTCGCCCACGGGGTCTTGAAAGGGCTCGGCATTCTCAGCCGCGTTGTTCTTCTTGGCGCCCGATGGACCGTCTTCATCAGTCGGCTTCTTATTGAGCTGTGCCGCATATTGCTCGGTGAACTGTTTATAAATAAAGCAGTCCTTAGCCGCGTGCTTGTGATTGGGATGATACGTGCACCGAGCATTCATGATGGCATCGTAGGCCGCGACTCGAGGGCGGCGTTGGGAGTTGGAGGTTGCGGCAACTAGATCTTCGGATCGGCGCTTGGGGTCCTTTTGGCCCTGATTGTTGTTGCCGTTATCCTTCTTAGGATTCCGGCTTTCGCCCGCCTGCTTGTCATCCCTCCTGTCGGGCTGGTCTTGGCGCGCTGCTTTGATGGCATCATTGGATTTGGCGTAAGAATTGGCCGTCTCAAACATCTGCTTTACCGTCTTCGGTGGCTTGCGCCCGAACTTCCCGATTAACAGCTCATCATGGACTCCCTTCTGGAAGGCGGCGATGATGATGTCGTCGGTGATGTTGGGGATCTTGTTGCGCTTTTCGGAGAAGCGCCGGATGTAGTCCTTCAGAGGTTCGTCCGGCTTCTGGATGACGTTGTACAAGTCGAAGTAGGTACCGGGCCTCTCGAAGGTGCCCTGAAAGTTGGCGATGAAGTGGTCCCTCAGCTCACTCCACGAGCCGATTGAGCCTCTTGGCAGGCTCGTGAGCCAGTTCCTGGCTGAGTTGGCAAGGGCCACGGGCAGGTAATTGGCCATTGCCTTGTTGTCGCCGCCTGCTGCACGGATGGCGAGTGTGTACACGGTCAGCCACGACTCGGGGTCGGTCTTGCCGTCGTACTTCTCGATTCCGGTTGGCTTGAACCCATTCGGCCAATGCACTCGGCGAAGCTCCCAAGTGAAAGCTGGCACTCCATCGCCGTTGCTATCGGGTGATCCCCTCCGATCTTCCCGAGTGCGTTGATCTCGCTCTTGGCAGTGGCGATCGAGGACTTCCCGCAGATCGCTCGGCGGGGTCCTCGGTAGGCTGGATCGGTAGTTGGAGCTGTTGTTGCGACGGACGCGGTGGTGGACGGGTGGACGTCCGTGTTGCTTCTCGCGGGAGTCGGCAGTTTGCTCCTGATGCTTCTGCGTGGACTCGTGGCGTGGGCCTCTTGGCCTGGTTGTCGACCGGTCTGGCTCGGGCCTCTTGTAATCCCTTGACCTTAGCGGCGGGAGCTGACTTCTGTCGGGTGTTTCGGCCACAGACTCAGTCGGCCTTCGTGCTGAGGTGGAGGGATGACCGTTGGCTGTAACTGCAACGATGGTCTTGATCTTGTCTAGTATTGGAGTCACGTCGGGGGGCGCCGTCTCGATGACGGTGTCGAGGAGTGTGAGGGCAGCAACAGCGTTCTGCTGTGGCGTCTGGAAGATGTTGGTGTTGCGAACTCACGTTTGAAGAATAGCCTCCTGAGCGGATCGTCCGGCTGCCCTTAGATCCTGCTTTCTTCTGTCGGCTTCGTCCTTACGCCTCTTCTCTTCTTCCGCCAGCTTGCGCTCTTGCTCGACCTTGGCTCGCTCTTCTTCTGCAAGCCTACGGGCCATGGCTGAGTCGGACTCGGCCACCTCGGCCATGAGGACATCAAAGCATTTCGGCTCGCAGTCCTTGTTGCAGTCGGAGTCGTCGGCTTTGTCCGAGGAGATGCCATAAAGGCCGTCAAAGCCTGAGGAGCTTAGATACTCGTTGAGCTCTGAGGATGAGCATGAGCCGAATGGCTGGAGGATGACGGCGATATCCCTCGATCCTGGGTTGCTCAGATCTGGATCGTTCCAGTCCGACTCAGAGCTTGAGGACGTGGACTCCTCCGAGTGGGTCAACCTCGACTCGGGGGAGAGGAGCTTGCCGTAGATCTCAGCGGCGTTTCGTAATCCAAACGGCGCCGAGAGGTCTTCTTCCGAGTAGATTGTTTCTGTTGGGGAGACGAGAAGATTGCTGCAGACCTCAGCGGTGTTCGGTAGTCCGAACGGTGTCGAGTGAGTTCTTCCCTCAGAGTGGATGGATTGCATCTTAGAATCCAAGATTTCATCGTAGATCTTGGCGTTGTTCGGGAGCCCGAACGTCGCCGAGTGGGTCTCTCCTCCCGACTGGTCCGAATCCGAGTCGAAGAGGGAGAGCTTGTTGAAGTCGTTGGCGGCGAAGTCGCCGAAGCTTTAAGAAGATCCCATCGCGCTTGCCGGCGAAATTGTCGAAGAAGTCTTGATGCGCGGTCCCCTACCTGGCGCGCCAACTGTCGAAACTTGGTTTCGACAATAGAATTTTGGGGGTGCAGTCAAGATCGCCAACCTCAATGGGTTAGATGAAAAACAAGGATTAGACAGGTTTAGGCCCTCTCGTGAGGTAATACCCTACTCCTGTTTCGGGGATTCGATCCGCCGAGTGTATATTGATCTCAAGATCTAAGGGTAAAAGCTAAAAGCTCAGGAATCATCTGATATCCCTCAAGGGACGCCCCTTACCCCCCTTATATAGTCTTGGGAGGCGGGCTTACAGATTGAAAACCCTATCTTACTCTAAGTCGGTTTCCTCAATCTTACCAAACCGTGACTATAGGCCGTTGCCTTATCTCAATCGGCAACGTAACACCCAAGTCATATCTGGTTTACATATTTTGTAGGCGCAATCTATCCCTACCTCCATTCGGATAAACTTGCCATGTGGATACCCGATTGCCATAATCTCCACATTGTTGTTGCCGTTATCCTTCTTAGGATCCTGGCTTCCTCCCGATTGCTTGTCATCCCTCCTGTCAGGCCGGTCTTGGCGCGCTGCTTTGATGGCGTCGCTGGACTTGGCGTATGAGTTGGTCGTCTCGAACATCTGCTTCACCGTCTTCGGTGCTTTGCGCCCAAATTTCCCGATCAACAGCTCATCACGGACTCCCTTCTGGAAGGCGGCGATGATGATGTCGTCGGTGATGTTGTGGATCTTGTTGCGCTTTTCGAAGAAGCGCCGGATGTAGTCCTTCAGAGGTTCGTCCGGCTTCTGGATGACGTTATAAAGGTCGAAGTGGGTTCCGGGTCTCTCGAAGGTACCTTGGAAGTTGGCGATGAAGTGATCCCTTAACTCACTCCATGAGCCGATCGAGCCTCTTGGCAAGCTCGTGAGCCACTTCCTGGCCGAGTTAGCAAGGGCAACAGGCAGGTAATTGGCCATGGCCTTGTTGTCGCCTCCTGCCGCCCGGATGGCGAGGGTGTACACGGTCAGCCACGACTCAGGGTCGGTCTTCCCGTCATACTTCTCGATTCCAGTCGGATTGAATCCGTTCGGCCAGTGCACTCGGCGAAGCTCCCGAGTGAAGGCTGGTACTCCGTCATCATTACTGACGGGCGATCCCCTTTGATCTTTCCAGGTGCGTTGATCGCATTCTTGATAGCGACGATCGAGGACATCCCGCAGATCACTCGGCGGGGTCCTTGGCAAGCTGCTTCGGTAATCGGAGCTGTTATTGCGGCGGACCCGGTGGTGGACGGGTGGACGTCCATGTTGCTTCTCACGGGAGTCGGCTGTTTTCTCTTGATGCTTGTGCGTGGTCTCGTGACGTGGGCCTCTTGACCTGGTCACCGATCGGTCTGGTTCGGGCCTCTTGTAATCCCTTGACCTCAGCGGCGAGAGTCGGCTTCTGTCGGGCGTTTATGCCACGGACTCAGTCGGTCTTCGAGCTGAGGTGGAGGGATGACCGTTGGCCGTAGCCGCAACGATGGTCTTGATCTTGTCCAAAATTGGGGTTACGTCGGGGGGCGCCGTCTCGATAACGGTGTCCAGGAGTGTGAGGACAGCGACAGTGTTCTGCTGTGGCGTCTGAAAGATGTTGGTGTTGCGGACCCATGTTTGAAGTATAGCCTCTTGAGCGGATCGTCCGGCTGCCCTTAGATCCTGCTTCCTTCTGTCGGCTTCCTCTTTGCGCTTCTTCTCCTCTTCCGCCAGCTTGCGCTCTTGTTCAATTCTGGCTCGTTCTTCTTCCGCCAGCCTGCGGGCCATGGCTGAGTCGGTCTCGGCCAGCTCAGCCATGAGGACATCAAAGCACTTCGGCTCGTAGTCCTTGTCGCAGTCGGAGTCGTCAGCTTCGTCCGAGGGGATGCCGTAAAGGTTGTCAAAGCCTGAGGAGCTGAGGTACTCGTCGAGCTCCGAAGATGAGCATGACCCGAACGGTTGGAGGATGACTGCGACTTCCCTGAGCCCGGGTGGTTCGGATCTGGATCGTTCCACTCCGAGTCGGAGCTTGATGACATGGATTCCTCAGAGTGGGTCGATCTCGACTCGGGGGAGAGGAGCTTGCAATAGATCTCAGCGGCGTTTGGTAGTCCAAACGGCGCCGAGAGGATTTCTTTCGAGTAGATTGGCTCCGACGGGGAGATGAGAAGACCGCTGCAGATCTCAGCGGCGTTCAGTAGCCCGAACGGCGCCGAGTGAGTTCCTCCGTCAGAGTGGATGGACCGCATCTTGGAGTCCAAGATTTCGTCGTAGATCTTGGCGTTGTTCGGGAGCCCGAACGGCGCCGAGTGCGTTTCTCCTCCCGACTGGTCCGAATCCGAGTCGAAGGAGGAGAACTTGTCGAAGTCATTGGTGGCGAAGTCGCCGAAGCTTGAAGAAGATCCTATCGCGCTTGCCGGCGAGATTGTCGAAGAAGTCTTGACGCGCGGGCCCCTACCTGGCGCGCCAACTGTCAAAACTTGGTTTTGGCAATAGAAAATTGGGGGTGTAGTCAAGATCGCCAAGCACAATGGGTTAGATGGAAAACAAGGATTTAGACAGGTTCAGGCCCTCTCGTGAGGTAATACCCTACACCTGTTTCGGGGATTCGATCCGCCGAGTGTATATTGATCTCGTGATCTTGTGTATCTAAAGCTGAAAGCTGATCTAACTTCTGATATCCCTCAAGTGACGCCCCTTACCCCCCTTATATAGTCTTGGGAGGCAGGCTTACAGATCGGAAACCCTATCTTACTCTAAGTCGGTTTTCTCAATCTTACCAAACCATGACTATGAGCCATTGTCTTATCTAATTGGCAACGTAACACCCAAGTCATAGTTGGTTTACATAATTGGAAGACGCAACGTATCCCTATCTCCAGTCGGATAAGCTTGACATGTGGATATCCGATTGCCATAATCTCCACATATAGCCGCTTGACCCAAGCTTGTGATGGTATTTCTTTTTAGTTGCATTTGCCTTGTTCTTTTCTATGATAGCTTGTGCTTCTTCCCCAGTCTTGTGTTCAACAAAAGCATCCCAATGATCTCTGAGCTTTGGGAACTTGTCAAAGTCAGGGGTCTAGCCCTTCAAGATATATTTCTTGTGTAACTCTTTCTTGTAATTCCTGAAGAGCTCTGCCATTTTCTTTAATGTCCATTCCTTGACCCTTGCTTGTTGTGAGTCTGGGATGGTGAACGTTTGCAGCATTGTAGTCCACAACATTTCTTTTTCTAAGTCTGGGAGATAGCTCTGCTCATCTCCTCCTTTCCTTGATTGCCTCCAGTTGGCAATGCTTACGGGCACGTAATCCCTCACCACCCATCCGCTGTGCGCCACAAACTTCCTTGCGGCGTCCTCTGGGGCAATAGGGCGACCATCAGATTCTACCTCCGTTATGACATGTCGACCCTCTATGCGCTTGTTGAGACCGCGTTGCCCGTGTGCCCTCTTCTGTCCAGCGGAGACGGGGCGGAGCCCTCATTCTCCTCATCGTTCCCCTGCTCGTCCCCCTCCTCGTTGAGGTATTGATTTGTATCTTCATTCCTCTCCTCATTGTAAAACTCTGTTCCTCGTGCGACTCATCATGGAGAAGCTGTTCCTCGTTACGATCCGCCATTTGATTGTTGTGGGTTGAGGACTTAATCAAAATATTCTGAAAAAAATATTCGGTTAATACATGTATCAATTATTCAGAAAAATCATGTATGTCTACGTAAAAAAAGACAAAAAGAAGAAGATGGATTCAGAATCACACATTATCTCCATCATAGAAAAGACATGTGAAGAAGATCACGTTCTATATTTTCCTTTTTCTCTTTTGTTTCTCTTTGCTAGAACACAACCGACCGACCGTTCGTTATATCATTCACGTCCGTGAGTATGTTCATCTGGAGGAGAGGAGAGAAAGAGAGGAGAATGATGTGAGGGAGATAAGGAGGATGGGAGTGGAAGTGGAGAGGAAAGGAAAGATAGAGGAAAGGAGACGTCCGTTCGTCCACGTTCGTTCGTTCGTTCGTCCGTTCGTGAACGTCCGTTCGTCCACGAACGAATGAACGAACGAACACTCGTTTGTTCGTCCGTCCGTCCGTTCGTTTACGACCGTTTTTTGATTTTAGCGTTCTCGTTCGTTCGAAAATACAAAATTCACAATTCACATAAACATTCAAATTTCAAATTTAAATACATATTCAAAATTCAAAATTCTCAACGTCAATAACGTCCATTTACATATAACAGTCCATTTACACACAAAAATCATATATTCAAAATACCCATACATACAAAATTCATATATTCAAAATTCATATATTCAAAATACACATATATTCAAAATACAAATATATTCAAAATACACATATATTCAAAATTCATATATTAACATTCACGAGTGGAGGGCGGCGCACGGCCGTTTAGGGTTTAGGGGCCGGCCGGCTCGGGGGCCGTGGGGAGGGGCGCAAGGGGAGTGGGCGGCGTGGGGAGGGGGCGGCGGCGACGGCGACGGCGACTGCGGCGGCGGCGACCGCGACGATGGCGGCGATGGCAATGGCGTCAACGGCGGCCAAACCCTAGCGCATAATGTCGGGAAATCTTTGGGGGGCGGCGGCGCTAACCTGCAACGGCGACGAAGACGGCGGAGAGGCGGTCCTCCGACGACGAAGACGGCAGAGACGGCGGCGACCGGAGCTCGACGACGGCGACGAAGACGAAGACGATGCAGCCCAAGTGCGAAACGGCTAAGTGTTGGATCCCCAGTGAGGCCCTTGCTATATATAGTCACGGCGTCATTTGTCCCGGTTGAAGCCAACAACCGGGACAGAATATACTTTACTCCCGATTGGTGGATTCAACCGAGACAACAGATATGAACATTAGTCCCGGTTGAATCCACCAACCGGGAGTAAAGATGTCTGCCCCGGTTGGTGGCTTCAACCGGGAGTAAAGATCATATCTTTTGTCCCGGTTGGTGGCTTCAACCGGGACTAAAGATTGCGGGGCAGCCACGTGGCGCAGGTAGGTGGACATCTTTAGTCCCGGTTGGTGGATCCAACCGGGACTAAAGATGTTTTCCCGCCCACTGAAATTTACCTCTAGTCCCGGTTTGTTTTACAAACCGGGACTAATTATTACAATGCCCTGTTCTGTTGTATTTTATATTCATATATAATTATAATGTTCATATGTTGATATATTTTATATTCATATATAATTAACATATGTTCATATGTTTATATATAATTAACATGGTGTTTCAGTAAAAGATCTATGCCCCTCAATTCGAAGAAGTCAATCCATTTGCATCCGAAGGGGAGTCTGTTTCTGTGGATGTACACCAAGGCTTTGGATGGGATATCATAGATCTTGATCGGCAAGATCAGGTGGATGGGGAACCTACTACTATGGATAGTACCAAGGTTTCTGATGTAATTATAGATCTTGAAGAAGGTCAAGTGGAAGACATGGATCTTTCATATGTAGATGAATAATATTCAATGATTCAATTTAATTTACATCGTCCATACATAAATTTAGCTATGTAACATTTGTTCTCACGTACTTTCTCCACACAATTATTCCTTTGTTATGATCGTTGCGTGAGTAAGGGGTGTCCTCATTTGATAGGAGGATACTCAGGTCAATCGCCACCACGAACGGAGGTTGCCCGTCAAACTGATCGTAAGCTTCGTCAGTTCTATCCTCGACTCCCACGATTTTCCTTTTGCATGGGAGAACCACGTGGCGCTTTGGCTCGTCGGACCCTTTCCCCTTCTTTGATTTGCTAGCCATGTCCTTGACATAGAAAACTTGTCGTACATCATTGGCAAGGACGAAAGGTTCGTCCAGTATCCAACCTTGCTCAGTCGACCGTTGTCATCCCACTTGCATCAATGGTTACGCCTCCACCACTGAGCCTAACCCACTGGCACCGAAACAGAGGGACCTTCAGAGGTCCATAGTCCAGCTCCCATATGTCATCGATGCTGCCGTAATATGTGCTAGCCATACCGTCGTATCCCACGGCATCGATGCGGACAGCGCTGTTCTGATTCGTGCTCTTTAAGTCTTGGGCCCGTGTGTAAAATGTGTACCCATTGATTTCATATGCCTGGAATGTGGTGATCGAGCAAGATGGTCCCCTCGCCAAGAAGGCTAGTTGTTGGTCAATGCTCGCGTTGCCCATGAGACGTTGTCGCAGCCAAGCAGGGGAATGCATCAATGTGATGGCATGTAATCCAAGCATCCGTCTTACGATGTTTTCCGAGCGAACAATCGCCAAGTGCTCCTCGATGTAAGGAGCCACCAAGGAAGATTGTTGCAGCACGGTCCAATGTGCTTTCCTGTACAAGTCATTGTCTATGTTCATTATTGCCTTCCTTCCAAGAGTTCCCTTCCCCCGTAGTCTACCTTCATGGCTTGATTCAGGCACCCCGATGAGACGGAGGTCTTCAATAAAGTCGACGCAAAACTCAATCACCTCCTCTGTTCCATATCCATTGGCGATGCTGGCCTCCGGACGCGAACAGCTTATGAACGTACTTCTTTAGAACGCCCATATACCTCTCGAAGGGGAACATGTTGCGTAGGAATACCGGACCGAGGATACGGATCTCTTTGACAAGGTGGCATAGGAGATGCGTCATGATATTGAAGAAGGAAGGCGGAAAGATCATCTCAAAGCTGACAACATTGGACCACATCATTTTGAAAGTCTTCTAGTCTGTCTGGATCGATGATCTTCTGCGAAATTGCATTCAGGAAAGCACATAGCTTTGTTATTGTTGCCCGAACATTATCAGGAAGGATACCTCGTATTATAATGGGAAGCAGCTGTGTCATCAGCACGTGGCAGTCATGAGACTTTAGATTTGTGAACTTCTTATCCTTCGTGCTTATTATTCCCTTTATATTCGAGGAGTATCCAGACGGTACCTTGATGCTCTCCAGGCATTCAAACATTATTTCCTTCTCTGCACTACTTAGAGTGTAGCTGGCTGGACATAGGTATTGGGCTCCTTTTTCCTTTGGTTGCGGGTGAAGGCCGTCGCGTTGTGCCATATGTTTCAGATCGTTACGTGCCTCAAGTGTATCTTTTGATTTTCCGTATACACCTAGAAAGCCAAGCAGGTTTACGCAAAGGTTCTTGGTGAGGGGCATCACGTCGATTGCGTGGCGGACGTCCAAGACTTCCCAATAGGGCAACTCCCAAAAAATTGACTTCTTCTTTCACATCGCCGCGTGACCACCTTGACTTGCTATAGATTGGTTGCCGGGCCCCTTTCCAAATACTACTTTGAGGTCTTTCACCATGGCAAACACGGTCTTTCCGTTGCGATGCTTTGGTTTAGTACGATGATCTGCCTTTTGATCAAAATGTTTGCCTCTTCTCCGGACAGGGTGGCTTGCAGCAAGAAAGCGACGATGGCCCATGTACACTACCTTCTTACAATGTTTCAAGTACGTACACTCAGTCTCATCCATACAGTGGGTGCAAGCGTTGTACCCCTTGTTTGACTGTCCGGATAGGTTGCCAAGTGCAGGCCAATCATTGATGGTAACAAACAGCAACCCTCGTAGTTTAAACTGTTCTTGTTTATCTTCATCACACACGGGAACACCTTCTTTCTTCCACAGCAGTTTTAGATCTTCGATCAGCGGTCTCAGGTACACATCGATGTCGTTACAGTGCTTCGGGCCTTGAATAATAACCGGCATCTGAATGTACTTTCGCTTCATGCATAGCCAAGGCGGGAGGTTGTAGATACACATCGTCACGGGCCAAGTGCTATGCCCGCTGCTCATTTCTCCAAAAGGATTCATGCCGTCCGTGCTTAAGCCGAACCTTAGGTTTCTTGCATCCTCGCCAAAGTCTTCAAATGTTCTGTCGATGTTTCGCACTGTGACCCATCGGCGGGATGTCTCAGCATGCCGTCTTGTAGGCGTTCTTCCGTGTGCCAACGCATCATTCTTGCATGCTCCTTGTTCCTGAACAGACGCTTCAGTCGTGGTATTATAGGAAAATACCACATCACCTTAGCAGGAATCATTTTCTTCGAGGGCCATCCGTCAACTTCGCCTGGATCATCTCGTCTGATCTTGTATCAAAGTGCTTTACAAACTAGACATGCTTCTAGGTTCTCGTATTCCTTACCGCGGTAGAGGATAGACATGCGTGTATCTTCTGTACCTCCAGTCCTAGAGGGCAGACTAACTTCTTAGCCTCGTACGTTGATTCCGGCAATTCGTTTCCCTCTGGAAGAATGTTCTTCACGAGTTTTAGTAACTCGCCAAATGCCTTGTCACTGACACCATTTTTGGGCTTCCATTGTAAGAATTCCAGCGTGGTACCTAACTTTTTGTGCCCCTGTTCACAGCCTGGGTACAAGGACCTTTTGTGGTCCACCAACATACGCTCCAATTTCTGCACTTCCTTTACGCCTTCACAGTCCCCCTGTACGTCGCGCAACCTCTAACCAAGGTCATCGGCACCGTCATTTTCTTCAGCATCCCCGCCCGCCTCGCCCACTGTATTCTCTTCAAACCCACCGTATTGACCACAGTCCGGAATGTTGTCGTCGTCTTCTTTATCTTCTTCCATTGCAACCCCCACCTCTTGGTGCGATGTCCAGCAATTGTAGTGAGGCATGAATCCCGACTGAAACAAGTAGGCATGAATAATTCTTGATGTAGAATACTCCTTCTCGTTTTTGCACTTTTTACATGGACAACGTATGAAACCCTTATGCTTGTTGGCATCGGCCATACTCAAAAAATAATGGACGCCTTAAATAAGCTCTCTCGACCATCGATCCGTGTTGTACATCCATTGCCGATCCATCTACATGGAATACACAAAAATCGTAAGAAAATTCCACGAAATTCAAATCATTTAAATATTATTACAATAATTATATATATATAATCAGACAATTATTATATACTAATCCAATATACGTAATGTGTTGTTCTAAAAAAATAGAATTATTTTTAAAAGGTCTTTTAAAGTGATAAACATAAAATTAATTAATTATTTTACATCTATTTTAAAAGGTCCTTTGTCATCTATTTTATAACTTTTTTCTCCAAAAGATTCTCTCTCATCATTTTCCATAAATATTTTTTGAGATAAAATTGTACGGACTAAATTCCTATAAATGTTACGTTCTAAGCATACTTTTCTTCCTCTTTATTTTCCCTAACTTTTTCTCAACACAATATAATGTGCTTAGCAAAATAATTAGTCCAAACAAATTTTCTCTCTCCTCATGTTTACAAAAAAAATCTAGAGATGAAAATGTATAGAAAACAACCGTAAAATACAAAGTGCTAACCATAGATCATAAGAGGAAGAAGTTGCTAACCTTGTAGATAGCAAAGATTTGTGTATTATCACCAAAACAAAATTACAAAAAAATTTGGCAAGCACGTCCCTCCGGAGAAAAATTTTGAAGACAAGTGTAGTGGCTCGGCTGAAGGAGGAAGAAGGAGTATAAAAGCAAGCCATCTTTAGTCCCGGTTGGTGTTACCAACCGGCACTAACGATAATCTTTAGTCCCGGTTGGTGGTACCAACCGGGACTAAAGATGGCGCTAGAGGCTGTCAGAACCTGTCAGAGCGCCAGACATCTTTAGTCTCAGTTAGTAACACCAACTGAGACAAAATATAGCATCTGTAGTCCCGGTTGGTGTCACCAACAGGGACTAAAGGTACCCGGTGCTCTGACAGGCTTTGACAACATTTGAACCGGGACTAAAGGTGATACCGGGACTAAAGTTCCTATAGAGCCGTTGAATTTTTAAACCGGGACTAGAGATCATCTCTAGTCCCCGGTGCAACTCAAACCGGGACAACTGTGATTTTTGCCACTTCAACCAATGATGGTTTCTTCAGTAGTGGGATGGATGAAGTGCAGCCGCCCGACACGGCACCGTGCACTGTGTTGGCTCTGCAGAACTGGTTTTCCCCGATTACTGTAAGACTGAATATTGGAGGAAAGTTTCGTTTAAAAAATGATATATTTATTTCGTTCAAAAAAAATTGGAGGAAAGGTTATGACTGAGTTTTTCGTTTTATCTCATTCTTTTAATCGCATAGCATTTCAAACTATCAAAACTCAAACAATGTAAGGTTAGTTAGGCAGAATTTTTCAGTTTTTCACATCTTATTGGGGGACTAGTTGATCTATACCTATTGTTAATTATAGTGATCAGCAATAATATTTATGGGGTGCACAAGATTAAGAAGAAATGGTGACAGAGATTAAGACTCTTGTTAAGAGGTAATACTCTAGTCCAGATGTGTATGAGATTAGATCTATATCAAGGGTTTCGCAATACGGCGTTAAAGTTAGCACGTAGTGTATGGTGTGCATGCCACCATTGTGATGTGTTATGTAAGGTTGTGGGAAGTTGTGTAAGAATCCTCCGGCGGTATCTCAATCTTGGGACCCGTGCCTCTTTTTATATAGGATTAGGGGAAGGGTTAAAAAAGTATCTAGTCAGTTACAACTAAATCTTTCTATTCTATCTATAAAAGATATACATGATTCTCAGGATTTATATCTTATTTCGAGAATCTCTCTCTTATACTACAGATAAGCTATCCAGGTTGGGTCTACTTGATTCACCCCATGTTGTATGGCACAAAGATCTAACATAAGGTACCCGGGTACTGTGTACCCCACACTAACCCCCGACTCTGTACTTGGTTGAAAGCACACCAAGTGAAGAGTCAAGAACAAGAGTTTCCAATGACGCATGGTTGAATAGAGCAGCCCCTAGAGGATTTGCCTCATCCGTCGAAGCTAGCCAAACCATGGAGGTGAGTTAGCCAATCAGCGACAACGAAGTCGACGAACACGGGGACGTGGTCGCCCGGTGGCGGGGGAGGCAATCAACGTGGAGGTGCAGCCCCTAGTCGGTTGTGACGGAGCTGGCCAACACAAGGACGTGATCGCCTGGTGGCGACGAAGGCAGCCGACATGGAGACGTGACCCTCAGTCGGCGACGGAGATACCGGCTAGCATGAGGACATGGCCACCCGGTGACGACATAGGTAGTCGGCATAGAGACATGATACTCATACAACGGAGGAGTTAGCTAGCACGGGAACGAGGTCGCCTGGTGACGACGTAGGTAGCTAGCCTAGAGATGCAGCCCCTAGTCGTTGACGGAAGAGCCGGTTAGCACGGGAACGAGGTCGCTCGGAGAATTTCTCTTGTATTACAAGTTATCCGGGTTGGGTCTACTCGGTTCATCCCTTGTTGTATGGGACAAAAGTCCAATATGAAATATTCGGGTACTATGTACCTTATGCCTATGCTCTGTTTAATGTATTTGGATTAGTAGATCTCACGATTTGAATCGAGAACCGAGGTGGACAGAAAAAATAACCTCTATGTTTTAGCTGATTCCACCCGTATATTGTTTAGAGCTGTTATTGTAACATTATGTCAAGCTTGTAACATGACCTTGCAGGTTCTATTATAACCTAACATTATAACATTGAGGGACTTTTCCTTGTAAAACGTGAATGTCCTTTAGCTTTTTACTCCTCACGATAAGTTTTCACCGACTGGCTAAACCATTTTATGAACAAAAGGATAAAAATTAGATTATCATATACATGTCAAAGTATTTTGGAAGTCATGTTTTTTAGGCCCGGCGTAAATACTACTTCGTTGTTTCAAAATAAGGAGGGAGTACCATACAAAATGTCAGTGATCTGTGGTCCTGTTTATCCTGTTCTAGAGTAGAGTGAGGTTGAATGTCAACACTGGTCCAGTACTACACTACTCCACGGGTTTGGAGCAGCGGATCCGGACGTGGCCGGGCGACCCGGTGAGAGGCTCAAGCGCGGCAAGCTTAACCATTGCGTGCGCGAAGTCCTCGCGGAAAACCTCCTCGCCGCGCTCCCCGGCCGCGTACACGCGCACCCACCGCACGGTGCTCCCCGCCGTGAGCTGCTGGTCCGACCGCAGGATGCCCCGTCCACCGAGAAGCTTCGCGTAGTAGTGCGCGCCGAAACCTACCTCCCGACCCTGCCGGTAGTACCCCATCTCCATCGGCGCTGCGCCGTCGCCGTCGCACGCCGCGCGCATCTCTTCGACCATGTCGGCGTCGATGGTGTCGTCAGGTTCGCCTGTCCCGGCGAAGTTGTCGATCCTGTCCTTGAAGAATCTGCAGTGCACCTTCCCGATGCTATGTGCTCCTGCTACAGCGCCAACAAAAAAAATCAAATACATATGCATGGATCGGTACGATAACTGCGCGCGAGCGCCCATGGACAGACAGAGGGACGAACGGGACGGACCTAAGAGCGCGACGGTCTCGCGCTGGGTGAAGCCACGGCGGGCGAACGCATCGAGCGTCACGGCGTAGGTGGCGTTCGGCGACGGGATGCGCGCGCCCACCTCGTCGTAGAATCCCCTGGCGCTGTCGCTGCGTCCGGTGAGCACGGGATAGCTCGGCCCGCCCACCAAGACGAGGCTGTCCCGCGCGGCGAGGACCAGGATGTCGGCGCAGGAGACGGTCCGCGGGCACGCCGCCTCCAGCCTCTCCTTGATCTTCTCGACGGCGCCGAAGCCTCTCAGCGACTGGTTCGGGGCGGCGTCCCTCTCCGACTTGTCGCCGTTGATGCGGTCCAGGAGCACCGAGGCGTCGCAGCCCTGCACTTGCGTCACGAGAAAGGGAACGCCTTGGCGTGTCAAGCGTGCGCGTGTAAAAGGGCACCATGACTGCATGAGGCGCGGGGTGAGGAGTTCGGACGCACGTGGATGAAGCAGTCGTGGAAGAAGAGGCGGACGAGCGCGGCGGCGACGTTGGGGTTGGCGAGGTAGAGATCGCGAACGGTGGACGACACGATCCCCTCGGCCTCGGGGCAACTCTCGTCGTAGAACCCGAACGCCAACCCGCGCGGCTGCGTCTGCGGGAAGAAGGAGAAGGACGCCGAGCCGTCGCCGCCTCCGACGCCATCCTCCTCGTCGTCAAGCAGGAGCGCGTACGAAGACCGTCTGGCCTCCGCACAGTTGGCGGTGCACAGGATCAGCGAGACGGCCGCAAACAGCAAGCCAGTTGCCGAATCAGGCCGTCGCATCGCTTGACGCTTTCCTCCGTTCCTGTTCCGACACTGTTCTCTGGGATTGAGGTGCAGGAATTAGGAGGTGATCAGGTAGAGTCATCAAGGCAAAGATTCTTGTAAAATGGGCGGGAAATCATTAAATCAACAACTAAAAAGGTCTGCACTTTGCATCCGTTGCATTTCATACATACTCTGTTGTGGCTTTGTTGCTTGGTGCTGAATGTGCCGAAACCTGGTGCAAAGGTAAATAAAGTAATAAACCATCTTGTCAGTATGTAATTCTAGATTGTGTCAAGAAACAAGTGAGTTTGTATAGTGTTGTGTTTTCAACAAGTGAGTAATCAAAATCAGCTAATTGTTGCGACTTTTCCTTTTTCGTTTTTAAGTATCTGTTGTGACTGACGTGAAGCTTTGATGCTTTCATAGAGAGCCAAAAAGGATATTTTTCCTGATTCACAAATTGAACTTAGCTAGAATGAAGAATGAAGGAGGTTGATAAAAAACAGCGTGGTTTTCGTGCCAAAGATCCGGAAAATATTTGTTATACCCGCAACAGCTGTAAATCATAATTTATAGTTACCACTTCCATGACACTGTGGAACTAACTACATGTGCCCCATTGTATACGCATTGAGAAAGCATAAACAAAGGGTATTGGAGAGGTGCAAGAAATGTGAGTATGTGACTAACTAGGGTATATGCATGTAGTAAATTGACTACGGTAATTTCACGCATATGGACATTTGATCGTGTTCCAAACTGGGTATCATATTTGGATTATAGTCCAAAGCAGTGGTGGACCCAAAAAAAATTTAATAGCATGAACAAACAATAATCGATAATAGCAATCATACAAATAATTATGAAACCTACTTAAAAAAAGGCTAAGCTGGGCTCTGTGACGGATCCAAACATTTTTAATAGCCTGAACAAACAACAAACGTAATCGATAATAACAATCATACAAATAATTATGAAAACCTACTGAAAAAGGGCTAAGCTGGGCTCTGCATGTGCAGTCGCAGTGCACAGCATTTTTCTCGTTAGCATGTTCTTTTGTCAAATAAAGGTAGTAATAGATCAGTGCTGAACTGTCAGCTAGAAGCACTAAGAGTCTCAAGTAGGCGAGGACGACAGGCAAGCTTGTGATGGCACAGGCGGAGGCCAAGGCGTGGTGCGCGCGCCAAGGCCAAGGCGTGGCGCGCGCGCCAAGGCCAAGCTGGCGTTGGGCCACTCGGGAGGTGCCAAGGTGGCCGCTCGCGCGGAGCACGAGCCGGAGTAGCGGCCGCCGCTCCGCTCACTATCGACGTCCTCGCGACACCACGCACCGCTGCGGCACGTACGCCCGCACGGGTGGATGAGCCGGGCAAAGGCCTGTGGTCATCGGACCCGGGCCCACCCTTGTTCCAAAGTGATTTTGAATTTTTGACTTTGAAATACAATTTTAACTATATGTTTTATTTGTATCCTTAGTAATCATGAAAAGAGGGTGGGCAACGGTAGTGACAAAGAAATTAATTCTAAAATCAAATAGTAAAATTCAAAATCAATCAAGCAGACGCTATGTTCTTAGTCAAAAAATGGCATAGGCTGTAAAAATTGTGAATAGTTTTCTTTGAAAATGTTTGAGTTCATATTTTATATAAGAGTACATATAACGTTTTGGCATCGTTAAATTTTGATGAATAGTACATATTCTTGGCCTCCTTTGTACTGTATGATTTTCGAGGAATACTGGGTTCCATTATTGTAGGATTTTCACCACTTTGGATTGGATGAAGAAAGGCATAGGGAAATTGGAGGAAGTTTTCTTTTGCCCATGATTTCATAAGAATTCCGTAGGAATTTTAATATTCATTGGTTTTTTATTTTCCTTTGAGAAGTCATGCAAAATTCCAGATAATGCATGTGACTTTAAATGATCATAATTTAAAGAATAAATTTCACCTAATCACATATATTATGATCTAAGTTTCACAGAATTTTGGCATGTAGCACATAAATCCAAATATTATGGCCATAAAATTTTACAAAATCATATTATTAATCATTATGACTTTGACCTACTATCCTTTTGAGTTTTGCTATCACATCTAAAATTCATGAGTTTTTATCCAACATATAAATGTTACATCTATGTAACTGTAGCCTTTTTAATTTTTGATATAGAAATATGCCGAATCGACATGGATTTTCTTACCTAGGTGCAATCACACCCATCATATAGATATGAAAGATTTTGAAAAAAATTGATAGTATTGATCAAAATGGCACAAGTCTACACACAAACATGCATGTCTAAAATTGATCCATAATTAGAGAAACAAAAATAGTAAAAACAGATTGTAAACAATACCTCTCCAGCATAAATAGAATTTGTTATTTTTATTTCTTTATCTGTAGATTGAATTTGAATGTGCATGTTTGCATAGTGGTTTATATCATCTTTATCTATCTTGTCAAATTTTATAAAATATTTACATAACTATTTTTGCACCATGCATGTCATCGAAATAGTTCTGTAAAATATTTTATAAAATTTGACAAGATAAATGATATAAATCACTATGCAAACATGCACATCGAAATTAGATTTACAAATAAAAAACAAAAATAATTAATTATATTTGTGCTGGAGAGGTACTGTTTACAGTTTGTTTTTATTATTTTTGTTTCTTAATTATGCATCGATTTTAGAATTGCACGTTTGTGTGTAGACTTGTGCCATTGTGATCAATACTATCAATTTTTTTTAAAAAAATTATATCTATTTAAGTTACGTGTAAATGATGGGTGCGATTGCACATAGGTGAAAAAATGCATGTCCTCTTATCGAGCTCGAGATGATGATCCTGTCACAGGTGCGCTCGTACGCCACCTGCGCTATTTCACTACTGGAGAAACGGTTTGTTCATGAGGGCCGAAAGGCATCTTCCCGTGCGAAAGGCCTGCCCGCATGCGTGAAAAGGTCTGGGAAAAGTTCATTTTCGGGTGCGAGCGGCCCAACCACACGGGAAGATCGATTATCCCGTGCGGTCGACTTAAGCGCCGGCACGGAAGATCGATTATCCCGTGCGGGCCGCTTAGCGGACCGCACGGGAAGATCGATCTTCCCGTGCGGTCGTCTAAGCAGCCCGCACGAGAAGATAGAATATTCCGTGCGGGCCGCTTAGACGACCGCACGGGAAGATGGTCGTGCCCATTATTTTATGTACAACGTTCTGTTAGCTAGCTATTGTCCTCTTTCTCTTCTCTCCTGTCCTCTCTTCTCTCCTCTCCTCCCCTCTCTGTCTCCCTCTCCTCTCCTCTCTCTCAGTAATGTTAAATGGGTCTATATATATATATTTCACGCATGAGAAAAAAAGACATTTAATATTATTTTCTCGTAAAAGATATATATATATATATATAACACAGATCGATTATGCGTAATGTATACATATCAAGCTAGTTTCGTCTCGCAAATTAACATAAGTCTAGCTAGCAACAAATTTACAAATTATTTAATGGCGATGCTCTTTTTCCCACTCCCTAAGTCGTTTGAATTTATCGTCCGTCGCCAGCTCTCTCTCCGGATCGTAGAAATCGTCCAAATGGTTGCAGACATCGCGACGGATGAAGCGGCAAAGATCTGCAACCAAGTTAAGCATGGTTCTATCGTCGAACGGGTTCGCTACAACTGGAACTTCGGTGATCTGTTTAAGAAAAAAATAGTACACATATACATACGATTAGGAAAATTATACAAGATCGATAACATGTAGAAAGATATATTTCTCTGATGAACTTACTTCTTCGAACTTAGTAGTGTATCTCCCTAGATTCTGAGCATCTCACACACGTATTTCTCGCAAAGGTTAGTGCCTGGTGGTTGCTTATAACAACTTGTGAAATTTGTGAACGACTGGACTAGACAGTTGTAATATGGTGTATATAAGAGGTGTATATGTGAGCACAATGTTTACCCTAAAAGAAAGATGATCGGAAAGCGAGAATCAATTGTGATTCTGAATCATCTTTCACATCAGAAGGAAATCATAAGTCTATAGCTAGCCTATGCATGCATGTGATAAGGCGACGGATGCTCATTCGTGATGGCTCCCCGTGCCTACGAGGTGTGCTTTCTCGTTTTGGCAGCATTAATGTTCAAGTTCTCGTTGCTAATGTCTCGGCCGAATTCTCGTGAATTGTCATATCTTGATCGACGCCTTCTTCTTCCCTTTTCACCGATCTTGGTCTCTTCAACATGTTATGATCCATCGTAGTAGCCTTCTTCACGATCTTGGTCTCTTCAACATGTCATGATCCGATCTTGGTCTTTTTCTTGCTCTTCTCCTTTGTTTCATACTCTTCGTATTGCTCTTTCTTAGAGTATGGCGTAATAGTACTCGTGTATCTCCATCAAACCGGGTGTCATGGATAACTGCTTTCATGTATGCAAGGAGGATGCTAAATTTTCCTGGGTCAGGGCACTTGATTTTACACCCAATTATTCTTTTGGGAAGCGGTCATGCCCTGTTGCTTCCCAATGATGTCATTGGGTGTAAAATCAAGTGCCCCGACCTTAAAAATTTAGCATCCTCCTTGCATGCATGAAAGCGGTCATCCATGACTCCCGTTGATGGAGATACACGAGTACGCTACGCCGTACTCTAAGAAAGAGCAATACAGAAAGATTATGAAACAAAAGGAGAAGAGCAAGAAAAAAGATCAAGATCGGATCGTGACATGTTGAACAGACCAAGACGATAAAGAAGGCTACTACGATGGATCATGACATGTTGAAAAGACCAAGATCGGTGAAGAAGGCAAGAAAAAGGCGTCGGGCAAGATATGGCAATTCACGAGAATTCGGCCGAAGACATTAGCAACGAGAACTTGAACATTAATGCTGCTGAAAACAGAGAAAACACAGCTCTAAATCACAGGGAGTCATCACGGAATGAGGTGGTCGTTAGATTTTTATCACAATCTATATATGTAAAGAGAAGAAGAATGAAAAATATATTTCTTTCCTTCTTCTTCTCTTTATATTAGATGAGAGATAAAATACATATGTTTGCCTATTTTGTCCGTGAGAAGAGGTGAGATAGGGGAGGAGAAGAGATGAGAGATGAGAGACCGAGGAGAGAGGGAGATTAGATTTGTAGGTCGTTCGGTAGGGGTGGGTATATGTGTTAAAAATCTAACCCAAAATCTAAAATTCATCAAAAATATTCACATGAACTATTCTCCACGAACGAACAAACACTCGTTCGTTCGCTCGTCCGTCCGGCCGTTCGTTCGTTCACATCAACGACCGAACACTCGTTCATTCGCTCGTCCGTCCGTCCGTTCACATCAACGACCGACCGAACGAACGACCGAACACTATCCGTTCGTTCACATCAACGACCGACTGAACGAACGACCGAACACTCGTTCGTTCGTCCGTCCGTCCACGAACGAACGAACGAACACTCGTTCGTTCGCTCGTCCGTCCGTTCATTCAAGTCCATCTTTTCAAAAAAAATTCACAGCAACTATTTCACATGAAAAAAATTCATCAACAAAATTCATCAAATATATAACAGTCCATTTTACATTTTCATCAAAATTAACTATAGTTCCATCAAATAAATAATAGTCCATTTTACAATCGCCTAAAATTTATAATCATGCATAGATTGTCATGTCACTGAAATATATAGTACTACCACTACTACCATTCTCTGCACATTCACATGCATATATTTATAGGAACATGTATGTTACCACAAGTAACAAACACTTCTGAAGTTTGCATCATTGTTGTTACTAATTATCATCCCAAATTAGAGGAAGATTTTATCACTTGTGAAGTAACAGACACTTACATGTTTGTGGAGTTGACATATCTCATATTGATCTATAATGTCAAAAAATGAAATATTTTGATGACTTTTTGAATGCATAAAAAACGATGGGATGGTATCCCCTCTCAATGGACAAAAATCCACATCCCGTAGTTTTATGTGCACCTATTCAAACAAATACATACATTCATAATGTACTCACTAGTCTCTTATCTAAAATATAGCACTAGCTAGTTTGTCCTAGAATTCACGTATTATATATTCATCATCTTGATATATTAGTTAGTATAATTTATTTCTATATACTTTCACAATGCATGGCTCATCATTTCCTATTGCATATCAATATTAAAACAAAAATCCATATATTGCATGATTTGTACCGTGGCGGTGGCGGCGGCGGAGGGGAGGACGTTCTCCGGTGGCACGGTGGAGCGGCTGGCGGCAGTTGGCGTCCGACGGGGAGGCGTCGGGCGGCTGCTGGCGGCCGGCGGGGAGGAGTTGGTTGAGGCCGGCGGCGACTGACGGCGTCGGTGCCACGCGCGGTCGAGGTCGGTGAGGCCGGCGTCGGCGGCGGTGAAGCCGGCCTTCGCCGTCGCCCTCGCCGTCTCTTTCTCTGTCTCCTGCTGCACCGCCTCCTCCTCCGCCCGCTCGGTGGCGTCTCCCTCGTCGCGGTCCGTAGCCACCAACCTCCTCTCCATGCTCGCCGGCCCGAGCGCCGGGGCGCGGTAGACGTCACGGGCGGTAGGGGCGAGGGCAAGGAGTGGTGAGTGGATGCTGGCGGTCTCGGTGAGGTCGGTGCAGGGGCGCGAGCGGCTAGAGAGGCGGCTAGGGAAAAATTTCGGCAGCCTGGCGGCGCTAGATCTGTTTTCACCATGGACTTGGAGAATTTTCGGGAGCCCATGCGTTATTATATAGGCGGCGATTATCGCGTGCGGGCGGCTTAAAGGACCGCACGGGATAACGATCTTCCCGTGCAGGCGAATTACGCGGCCCGCACGGGAAAATTCTTTTCCCATGCAGGCCGCTTAAATCGACCGCATGGGAAAATGTTTTCCCGTGCGGTCCTTTAAGCCGCCCACACGGGAAGATATTTTCCCGTGCGGGCCGTTAGGCCGCCTGGACGCGATAATCGCCCCCCTCTCCAACTTTTGCACCAAAATAGAAATTAATGAAAAAAATTATCAAACAGACTCAAAAAATTACCAAATTTTTCCATACATCAATAAATGCTAATTATTGCCTATGAAAAAAATTTTGAAATCAAATGACAATTCGGCCATCACTTCCTCTCCCAATCTAACCAATCCTTCTCAACACTCATAATCTTCTCTCGCCGAATCTTCGGTTTTGTGAGCGTCGTATGTGATAAAATATTCGAAACCTTCTTAATTTTTTTCCACAGCCTCTACGTATAATATCATGACATCCACACAATTTTCAAGATTTTCCAACTTCGTTTGCTATTTATACAATTTTAAAATCATTCGGTCAATAGGTTCCTAATCATGTTTCATGAAGAAAAATTCAAAATTTATTCTCATTTACAGGATAATGACTCAAGCAGGTCTAAACAACATGAATATAATTTTTCCACTAATTTTATTCTATTTTTTATCATTTGCAGTTCAAATGTGAAACTTGGCAAAAAAATTCATGAAAATAAAATAAATCAAAGAAATATAGCAAAACCAATCAAAAAATTACCAAATTTTATAATTAGGAGTAATATATTTTATTTACATAATAGAGAAAGTTTGGAGGGTGGAAAAGAAATTTTTTTTCAAAATTTGTCCAAGTGCAAGGGCCCTTAAGCTGACCGCACGCGATAACGTATCTGATAAAACAACATGAATATAAAAAAACAAACTAGTGTTTTACAATTTTTGGATTAACATCCTTTCGCACGGATGCAAACTTTGATTCGTCGAGGACACTTTCAATGCGTTTCATCCGCGTAGGAAGATCTGTGAATAACGAAATGGCATCGTATTGATTATAGTCAGACACGTCTTCAATGTTGTCAATACCAATGATGTGTTGCTTTCCCGATACAATAATGTCCATCTTTTCATCGGAAGGATCCTTCACATAGAAAACTTGTGCAACACGCTCGGCAAGGACCCATGGATCATCCTTGTGTCCAATTTTACTCCGTTCAGCACACATAAATCCAAATTTATCTACCATGTTGTCTTTCACCCATTGGCATCTGAGAACCGGGATGTGAATGTTTAAGCCGTAGTCAAGTACTCATATTTCTTGTATGATCCCATAGTATGATTTCCTCTGCCCTGTTGCGTCCAACGCTTCGACACGAATCCCACTGTTCTGCGCTGAGCTTTTCTTGTCTTTGCTATTGGTGTAAAAAGAGTATTCGCCGATGTCATACCCTTGCCATGAGGTCACAAGGCTTGTTGGGCCAGCTGCAAGTCTTTCTACCGTTTTTTCCTCGAGTGATTCACCAGACGGTACATTTTGATCCTTAAGCCATTGGGGGAAAGTGCGCTTCTGTTCTTTCAAAACCCAATCATCGGATCGCCCAGGATTGCATGCTCTGATCTTGAAAGTGTGTTGCTCAATGTAGGGCGCAACGATGGCGAGTTGTTGAAGAACGCTGCTGTGTGCATCTGATACTGCTTTGTAATCGTTGTCGTAGAAGCATTTTCTTTCTACCGTACCCTTCCCAGATAATCTTCCATCATGTCGAGGCATCGGTATCCCAATGGGGTTGGCATCTTTCATATAATCTAGGCAACACTCGACAACCTCCTCAGTTGTGTAACCCTCTATCATCGAGCCCTCCGGATGAGCACGATTACGGACATACCCTTTCAGAACAGCCATGTATCTCTCATACGCCCACATTTGATGTAGGTATAGAGGACCAAGTTCAATAATTTGATGTAGCCATCACACGATACCTATGTTTCTGTGGTAAGAAATGACGATGACGCATGTAAACTAACTTTTTTAACGAGGTCAGATATATGTACGATGTGTTGTCCAGACATATCAGACATCCGGTCTTTCCTTTAATCTGTCCGGATAGGGAAAAATTGGCTGGTAGATCGTTAATAGTAACGAATATGATAGCACGCAAAGTAAAATACTCCTGGCGGTATGCATCAAATAATCGTAGACCCTCTTCCCACATTTTTTGCATATCCTCCATCAAAGGTTCAAAAAACACATCTAGGTCGATGCCAGGCTGTTTTGGCCCTTGTATAAGGATAGTCAACAAAATGTACTTTCGCTTCTGACATAACCATGTCGGAAGGTTATACATAGTGAGCAGAACTGACCAAGTGCTGTGCGAGCTGCTTGGGTCACCGAACGGATTCATTCCATCCATGCTCAACGCAAACCTGATATTTCTCGGATCATTTGCAAATTCTGGGTGCTTCGAATCAAAGTTTTTCCACTGTCGAGCATCGGCGGGATGTCGAATCATACCATCCGTCTTTCGACCCTCTTGATGCCATCTCATCAACTCGGCGTCGGTGGGGTTCGAGAACAATCGCTTTATTTGATCTTTGACTGACAAGTACCACATCACCATGGCCGAAATCTTTTTCCATGTCTCGACCAATGAATTTGGTTCGACAATATCACTATCGGCGGCACTGTTATCCTTTTTGTACCTACTCGCCCCACAAGTTGGACACTTGTCCAAGTCAGCGTATTCCTTGCGATAAAGTACACAGTGATTATACATGCATGGATCTTTTCCACACCAAGTGATAATGGACATATCAGTTTCTTGCCTTGATAGGTGTTAGCTCGCAACAAGTTAGGCTTAGGAAGCATAGATCTCAGGAGACCCATCAAGTCGTTGAAACTAGTATCAGACCATCTGTGCCTGGCCTTCAATCTAAGAAGTTCTAGCACTGACCGCAACACTGTATAATCCATATCACATCCCTTTACTTGATCGTATAAAAGATCTTTTGCTACTTTCTGCAACGCCTCCCAATTGTTTAAATATCTTGCTTTCTCTGTTAGGACCTCTGGTTCAGCGTGCCGCAACAAATCCTCAAGATCAAGATCAGTATCAACCTCTGCCTCGTCAAAACCAGAGCCGCCAAAATCACCCGTCGTTTCACGAGACATGTCCTCAATTATAAAATTCTCTTCCTCATCGAAACAAATATCAAAATTATCTTCCAGAGGGGCGACTTCCCCGTGATAAGTCCAAACTGTGTATTTCTCCAAAAATCCACACTGAATTATGTGTCTGAGAATTACATTCGGATCTTTCAACATCTTCTGATTCTTGCAATCCACGCAAGGACAAAAAATATCCTTCCTACTCTCCCTCAAAGCGTGTGCCTTAGCCTTATCAATAAATGTTGATGCTTCTCTCATGTACACCGGATGAGTTCTCCGTGTCTCATACATCCATATCTGATCCATCTAAAAACAGTGACCGCATAAATTAATATTATATTGTCGGTGTTTCTAAATAAACAAATTAAACTTAAATCCTATAAATAATAAAAAAAAGTAAAATATTTGACAAATAATAAAAACAGTGACAACATCAATTAATATTGCACAACAAATAATAATAATGAGACAAAAGTAGTTACCAAAAATGGTTTAATAAAAAAAGCAAAATATTTGACCTACAAATTAAAAAATAGCTCAACACATATACAATTCAAACAAGTTTAAATATCTTCGCATTTAACCGATGAAATTTTACAAAAATGGAAGCAAATGAAGTAGATGATCAAGCACATTACCTTTTATATTGATTTCAATTGAAGATTTAAAGTCTATAGCCTTCCACAAAATAAAATGCCTATTATTTGGAGAGAGAAAAACCGAGTTAAAAAAGTTCAAATATCTTCGCATTCAACCAATAAAAATTTTTAAAAATGGAAGCAAATGGAAGAGGAGATCAAGTATGATATCTTTTTGTATTGACTCCAATTGAAAAATTCAAGTTCAAAACCTTTCCCCCTATAATTGTCTTTTTTTGAGAGAGAAAACACCAGGGTAAATACACCACTGTCGGGTTGAGCGAGAAATTTATTGTGTCACTGTTGGGCATCATCGCATGTGGTCCTCTTAAAGACGCGCACGAGAAAATGAATTATCCCGTGCGGGTCCTTAAGTGGACCGCACGAGATAATGCGCTATTATCCGTGGGACGCATGGGATAATCGCATTATCCCGTGTGGTCCACTTAAGCGACCGCACGTGATAATAGCCCGTGCGGTCGCTTAAGTGGCCCGCACAGGTAATGCATTATTCCATGCGGGCCAATTGCAGGCCCTCCGTGAACGGTTTTTTCAGGCGCGGGCTCTTATGGCCCGCCTGAAACCTATTGGGGGCCTCGTCCAAAAAAATCGTTTCTCCAGTAGTGTTTTGCACTTGTCGTCTTCGTTAGAAGATTGGTGGTGCTCCGTCGTAGTTGGCTCGAGATCACGTGAAGCTCTTCTCATCTTATCGACGATTTAACCCGATGTATCACTGGAAATTGCAGATTTGTAGTATCATACATGAAAGGATCCATATGGGATAGATCTCATATCTGCGTAAATCTCTCGACGTGGTGCCCACGTGTTACGGGATCAGTTATAGGCCGTATGGTCTGTAGTTCTGGTCCGAATATATCTCAACAGCCAGTTTCGAGAATAAAGGAAGCTGCATGTTCCAACATACTCCATACCTTCGATAGTAATCTGTTTGTTCGGTTCTCAAGATCTCCGATCTATTGCCATGGCGGCTAAGGATCACGAAACAACTGATACATCTCACAAGGTGGACAAATGCGACGAACCGAGTCTATGGTACGAGGTAGTCACGGCGGCGCTATACCGTTCAACTCCTTGCTGGTTTGCTTCTTTTCGGTTTTTGGAAAATCTACCATGTCTGCAGCGCATTCAGCGCTGTTGGTAACAGCGACGTGTCAAAACGATCACGAGCTCGATCGAGCTCGTCAGCTCCAGTGGGCTGGAGCGGGCGCTGGCTCCAGGAGCGCCCTCGCCGGCGTTCAATCTACTCGTGCGCATCGACAACGGGCACGGCTGCGACCAGTACCGGGAGGGCAGCAGTGTTAAGGTCTCTTACGCCAGCGTGCCCCTTGCGTACGGGAGCACTCCCAGCTTCCGACTGGGGAGGAGGAAAGCTTAGACGGTGGCGCTGAACGCGACGGGCGAGGGGGCCGGCGTGCCCGACGATCTGCTTCGGCTCATGTCGTCGGAGCGAAGGCTTGGCGTGGCGCAGCTTGAGATCAACCTGCGACTGGGCTGGCCCTGTTGGGAGTCGTACGACTGGAGCGTTGATTTGGATGGGCCGCGCGTTGTGAGTTCTGCTGTCTACAACTCGGGTCGTGGTTGTTACTGATGATGATACGAGGGTTGTGTAGGGAGACTAATTAGTCCAGGCCTATCAACTTTCACGATGGATCGAATGTCATGGAGTTTCTCTTGCATCTTTCGAGATGCACTGCAGTAGGTTGTAAACGATCACACTTTTCTTTTGTGCATTTTACTATATCCTTTTTCTTGTTCGGGTTAAGAATAAGATCTACCGCAACTATCTTCAAAATTGTGCCCGATCGAAACTTTTCAATTTTAAAGGTTCCTACTTCCTAGACTATCTTTTATATATAAAATGATAGTGTAACTTTTGGTCTTTACATGAAGAAAGAATGCACGGCCAGAGTTGTAGGCACCAGTATGTACCTTGATAGTTATGTACCACAACTTAACCGCAACAATTAGTATATCTTCAGTGTGAAAGTTTTGTGACGTTGAGTGCTTATTTTACTAGGAAGTAATCTCTGAGCAAAGTTTTTGTTAGTACAACGTCTGCTGTTAAAATATATTTCAGAATTAACCATATATAGTTGGAAGCTTTTTATAATCTACTAGTTGAGATATTTTTTTGAAAGGAATCAACATGAGATTGTGTTGTTATTTCATTGAATATAGCGGGAAAAAAATACTTGTCTAAGGGCAAATAAAAATGTTAAAACTATACAAGATAGTATTTGCCATAACCACTGTGCCTTAGCTAGAGCCCATGCTCTTACTTTCTTCTTTATTTTTGCTGGCAGATTAGGGGTTGTCATCTCCTTGTGCTCAAAAATTCGTTGGTTTCTCTCGTTTCATATCTCTCAAACGACCAGTAGGATTAGGGTCCGTGTCACGTCCGGAAATTTAGCCAAATTTTTAGACTATTTCGTGTATTTGTTGATGAGAAATTCGATTCCTACGCACTGGCCTGAGAGGTTTCCTTTACTCTAGTGCAGGTCCAAATTGGTCGCCTCTGGTGTCGTCAAGGGCGTGCCAGTTGGTTTGATCATGTAACCAACAAGAAAACAAGAAATAAGTATTAAGTTAGAATTAGATCCTACCGGATCGGCTGAAGACATCAATAAACATATAATTGTTATCCCAAAGCATATTTATACTAAGTGATTAGGATAGATCGGCAGTATACCGAGACAGTATAAATCACTTAGGCTAAAGACACATTAGAATAATAATTATTTGCATTGATAACCTAGCCGATGATGCAGGTCTAATGTGAATCGGCTAGTACTCCGATACATTTTATAGAAAGATATTAACTTAATCTAAATATGCTAAACCTAGATCAATCGGCTGTCAACATAACTTGACAGATTGATACCGGCTTAGGGTATTTAAATAGATTGAGATCTTAATACAAAAGACGGCTTTAATATATCTAATAGCAATTAAAACTATAAGATAACTAAAATAGGTAAGACCGGCTGAAACCCGGGCACTGTCTCTAATGATAAACATTAAGCCGAACAGATCTTAATAGTTCTAAAAGCGACTTAACAGATCGATTAGATGCAACATTAAGTACAAAAAGAAATACTTAGATCTGTATAAGCTAATAAAAATCCCTCGAGATGGTAGATACAACATATAATCTAATTCAACCTCTGGATCTAGCTCTATCGGCTACTGTCTTCATAGAAAAATCAGATGATTGTGAGACGGATCTAGACATTGATCTAAATTATATGCCGCATATGATAGATTAAGCAGTCTATAACATCGAAACTAGAGTATCATGGTGATGGAAGCACTAACCACGATGATACAAACCGCTTGTAACAAGGAATTACCTTGTTCGGAGATCGAAACCGATGCAGCCCGAGCGAAAGCAAGAACTTGTCGATAGGAAAATAAAAGGGTGGCGATGCGCCAAAGTTGATTGATTGTGTAATATTGATCTTACAAGCCCTCTTGTCTTATTTATACCCGGATACATAATGAGTCTGTGACGGACACAATTCCTATTACAGATTAGATTACAAAACAAACCGACATTATCACGGAAGGAAACTAAACAAAATATCCTTATTTAAAGATACAATTGCCGTTATAGGACATTATCAGCAGATGGCAATATCTTTAACGCACTTTAGAAACTGAATCCAATACTTTATCTTCAATCCTTCCTTCTGGAATTGGCTTCACTTCTATCTTCAATCGGAATCGGCTATCGGCTATCCTAGTCCGATTCGGGCTTGGCCGACGGGCTCCGCAGCCGATTTGGGTTCAGCCGACGCGGCCTCTGTTTCTCCGCAGATCGCACGTCTCTTCCGATTCCGCTTCAGTCTCTGCCTTAAACCCGGGGATTTAGTTACCAAATTTAGTCGTTAACACATGTCTCCCAAGTCCGTGATATGAAAATGCTGCGGATTTTGTGCAATCCGAATTCAAGGCATAACCCTAAGTCGATTCTGTTTCAGCCGTTATCACACCTCTTTAAATAACGCTTAAGCGCTCCGAAACACTTACGCCGTTATTTGGACACTCAACACTCCCAGCCAGAAAACCCCTAAAAGTTTCCCGGTGATCTTCTCGGAGCTCCCAACAAGCCTACAGCAATTTTCCTCTCCGACGACGAACTCATCCCCATTAATGGTGTCTTCATCTGCTCCCTCTGACACCTCATCGACCGAGTTCGCCGAGGTAAGTCTCATCAACTGAATCCCCCTTTTTTCGCCTTTACTCATAAATCTGAACCCCAAGTCTCAATAATCTCAATTTTGCTTTCTTTTCGTCTGTAGCACCTTTCTCATCAAATAGCCATCCCTAGTTTGATCAATGAACAGAGATACTACCTAGGCCCCATCGGCAACACAGATCCCACAGACGTCATCAATGTCGAAACAAACTGACTTCCTTATTGGATTCAAAACCCTAGCTTGGTGGCTTGGAACGGAACCTTCAAGTCTTGGCCATCCACTGATAAATCCTGGCCGATTTGGTACAAGAGATTAGAAGCCAACAAACAGTCACTGGGAAGAAATAGGGATTGCCCAATGTCTAGCTCTTTCAATAGCCGACCAGGCCAAAGACAAACCGCTCATGTCAACTGCTTGTTACTTCTAGAATAATACATTTAACGCCTTTCTCTTCCAGCAAGGACCTATGACTCTCATGCTAGCATAACTGGTTTAGACGTCTTATCATCGGCTAACCCTAACCAGCTGAACAACAAGGGTCAATATTCCTTCAAAACGAAAGCCATTGGGGGCTAGAATGGATACATCAATATGAATATGAGCACTGGACTAGTCAGCCCTAGGGAGCACACAACCTTTTTAATGATGTGGCTGGAAAAGTTTATCTTCTGTGGATCTAGCTGCGGCCCTACGGCCAACTAGCAAGCTGTAGTCGAAGCCCTAGTCAACAAGGCAAGCATCCCCTTGGGCAAGTTCCTTCTAGGTTATCTCTACCAAACCTTGAATCAAGCATCGGCTAAGATAGCCGCTGGCTTGGTTGTAAGCACCGGAGGCCCCTGGTGGTTCTTACAACTCTGGCTTGTGCTCCTCACACAAAAATTTTTCGGAAGACCCAGTCTGGCCGATGCCAAATTTCCTCTAATAGATCCGACTGAGGATGAGGATGGAGAAGAGATAAACACGCGCAGGTGTATGTCCTTCGAAGAAACTGCGTCTGTTCATGCCGGATCCAAATTGTCGAGCGAACTCTTAGCCGATTGGTTCACACTCTTTTATGATGGATTTGCCAAGAACAATCGGACATGGTTTTTCTATGGAAACTGCCCAGAATTCGAGCTTCCCATCGATTTAAACTTTGATGAACTCAACTTCGAGGAGCACCTGAAACCAAGGGAGATATTTGTTGCAGCCATCAACCCTTGCATTCTCCCGATCGGCATTCACCAAGGCCGCAATGTTGTTAAGTCATACGAGTTTTACTACCCCGCATTAGCCGCCAAGCAACTCGGACTCGGACAATTGCCGATTGGATTTTATTATGCCGACAAGATCCAAACGAGAGGGGAAATAACTTCAAGGATAATGATGGATCGGCGGATGAACATCGAGAACCCACCTCTTGGCAGCATAGGTGCCCTGGAACTAGCCTTGAAAAGGAGTTCGGCCTTTGACCGATGGTGGGTCGAATTGAAAAAACACATCTTTCACTAGCCGTCCTCCATGTAATTAACCGCACTGCTTCCAGAGTTAATTCCTGATGTAAGTACTCCCCTTGCTCGGTCAATTTCCAAATTCATCGGCTATTATCTGCCTAATATTCTGCTAATGCATTTTGTCTTCACAGACAACCGATTCTTCTCCCTCCCATGAGAGCAATTGGGGCTGAAAATCGAATACGCTGCAGGGCGGATCCCAACTGGAGGACTTGCTCCATCAATTATTGGCTTCCAGGCGCCAAAGGTGACAACACTTCTGCATGGTCAGACTCGTGAGGCGCTATCCAGAAAGAGGGCCAAGCCGTCGGCTACTGGTCGACCAGCCGCTCAGAAGAAAAAAGCGAAGAAGTAACCAACAGCCCCTGCCGACAGCTTGCCTTCCTTGGAGCCAAGTGTCGAAGAAGCCCTCAATCAAGAAATCGTTGAGCAAGAAATTGACCAAGCCATTGAAAAGGCAGCAGCCGAGTCCAGCTACTCGAGCAAATATGCACAAACCCCGTCGGCTCATGATCAGGCCCAGTAAACACCATCCCTTCCTCAATGCCCTGCTCGTGATCAATCGGAAAGCATCCCAAAGTTTTGGTAACTTAAATTCATTTGACATCTCTCTGTTCTCATCCAAAACCACTTGATAGCAGCGAAAGCGACTAGCTCATCGGCAGCCACGCGCTGCTTCGCCAGTAAGTCTGCGACCCTGTCCTTCTCTCTTATGTCATTTTGGTCAATTCCAATTAACACTTGTCCATGCAGCCCCCTCGCTCCCCATCGGCTGCCCATCACACATCAAGCGAACACACGCTATCGGCCAAGGGCAGCCACCATGTGGAAGAAGAAGGGGCGGCGCCAGCTCCCACGGTTAAGGTAAAAATAACCCTTTCAGGAACCAGCCGACTCTTTAACCTTCTCGGTACTTAATCAATGCTGAATGAGGTCTTGTAGGCCTTGGCCGACATGTTCTCTTTCAACATCAGGGAGTTTGTCGGCGAAGAAGAAGAAATCACCAGCCAGGCCCCAACTCCTATAGCCGATGCATTAAAGGAGAGGCTCTCTGATATTGCTCGTTGGCTGAAAAACCCACTAGACTACCTAGTCACTAACTGCAGGCCGATCAAAGCCAAATTTGAAGAGATCGAGAGCCAGCTCTTGGACAAAGTAGCCGATGCAATCTCCCAAGCTGCCCACATTGACCAATACCGGCACAAGCTAGAAAGGGTGATGCAACAGATGATTGACAGGAAAGCCAAAGCCGATCCTAAAGTAATGATTGAGAACAACCGTCGGGGCGTCATCGACAAAAAAGCCAAATCAGACGAACTAATTGCCGGGCCATCGGCTACCCAATGCAACATCGAACGGCTGAAGAAAAGGGAAGCCAAACTTATGGCCGAACTCAACCAGTGTAGGGCAGAACTTGCCTCTGAAGAGAAGAAACTAGCAGATCTCTCAACGGCCATCGAGGAGCAACGGAGCAAAGTGAAGTCCTCTATTCAGTACTTAGGAGATCTGAGGAAGTCCCTAAAGCCGATACCGAGAACCGACACAGCCGATGCTGAGACGATTGACCAGGTCGAGAACATCAGATAGAGAGCAATATCGGCCATTAATGACTTCGTCGGCAACTAGATCGATTCTTGTAATAGGCTATATTGAAAAACTTTCGAAGACATCATGTAACATGTAACTTTTGTAGTCGGCTTGCTGACTTTAGTCATGTCCCCTTCTTTGCCAATTCAATTATGTCCAAGTTTCGAATGCTTTGAAAATTTTGAAAAATCTTCAAACTTTTGAAGCCTCTTGTCTGTGATTTCTGAATTTGTGTCATATTATATGTGGCCCCCTAATTTTGACGATGATGTCTTCGACATTGATAAAATTATTAATTCAAACAAACCAACACATGTCGGCTAGATTGAGCCGATTTGGGAAAACCAGGGAAAAAACTTAGGGTAAAATATCCTAAAGGCGATGAGTGTATCTGCACAACACATCGGTTAATATGAGTCGGTAACCTTAGCAGATTCAAGAGTTGATCCAAATGCTGGGATAATATTTTTTCAGATATTTGTCATTTAGGGCCCGTCCAAACACTTCTCCGTCCAAAACTTCTAGCATATAGGCCCCTTGGAGACACATTTGTGGATCTTGAAAGGCCCTTCCCAATTAGGTTACCACTTGCCAAACTTGTTATCCCTTGATCCAATCGACAATATTAATTTCCAAACGAGCTCGTCCTCTTCAAAAGACTTAGGCACAACTTTCTTGTTATAATGACGGGCTACTCGCTCCTTGTCTCTGGTCACTTTTTCCAAGGCACGCATCCTTGATAGGACTAGGTCTTCTAATTCATCTACCATCAGACTATAATAATCATCAGCTGTTAGCTGATCTTGTAGTTGAATTCGTCTTGAGCCGATGATATTTTCCCATGGCAGGACTGCTTCGTGTCCATAGACCAATTTATATGGAGGCACCTGGATTGATCCGTGGCAAGCCATCCGATAAGCCCAAAATGATTCGGCTAATCGGCTGTGCCATTGCTTCGGGTACTCAGCGATCTTTCTCTTTATCAACTTGATCAAGCTTTTATTATAAGCCTTGGCTTGCCCGTTGGCCTGAGCATAGTATGGCAAAGAATTTAACAACTTGATCCCCATGTCGTCGACAAATTAAACAAACTCGTCGGAGACAAAGATAGATCCCTGATCTGTAGTTATAGTTTGAGGGACGCCGAATCTGTATATGATGTGTTCTTTAACAAACTCGATTGCATCTCCAGAGTCAACCTTCTTTAAGGGAACTGTTTCCACCCACTTGGTAAAATAATCGGTAGTCACCAATATGAGTTTATGTCCTTTGCTTGAGGGTGGATTGATCTGACCGATCATGTCGATTCCCCAACCTCTGAATGGCCAAGGCTTGATAATTGGGTTCATAGCCGATGCTGGCGCCCTTTGGATTGCTCCAAACTGTTGACAGTCTTGGCATCCCTTGTAATACTTGAAACAATCCTTCAGCATAGTCGGGCAAAAGTACCCCGCTCTCCGAAGTAGCGACTTCATTTTATGAGCCGATTGATGTGTGCCACAAATCCCTTCATGCACTTCCCCGATAGCAACCTTGGCTTGATCGGCACTGAGACATTTGAGTAGCACACCATCAATCATCCGATAGTACAATTCTTTATCGAGTAGAACATATCTCAAAGCCTTGTAGCATAATTTCCTTGAAGCCGACTGGGAGGGATTTTGTAGGTAGCTGTAGATGTCAAATCTCTAGTTGTCGGCTGACATTGTGGTGATTTGCACTTCAATATCCTTTGTCATCGGCCTGTAGCCTGATGCCTCCTGAGCTAGATCATTGGCTTCTGCGTTTTGCTCCCAGGGGATATGTTTCAAAGTTACTAGTCGAAAGCTGTCCATCAATTTTTGGCACTTCTGATAGTAGGTCATCAGCGTGTCATTTTTGCATTCATATTCTCCTGACAATTGGCTGATGACTAACAGTGAGTCTCCCATTATCTCGATGGCGTCGGCTTCGACCTCCTTGAGCAATTGTAGTCCCTTTAGCACGGCTTCATATTCGGCTTGATTGTTCGTTGCGTGGGGTGTGATTGAAAAAGCGAACTCAAAGCTTGCCCCCCTTGGGGAAATTATTACCAAGCCGATACCGCACCTGTTTGCACAAACCGAGCCATCGAAAGTTAGAGTCCAAGGCATGATGTCTACTGAGCCGATTGAATCATCTCTGTGTTCCACTATGAAATAGGCTATAGCTTGTCCCTTTACTGCCTTGGGTGCCTGGTATCGCAGATCAAACTCTGTTAAGGCAAAAATCCACTTCCCAACTCGTCCTTTTAGAACTGGAGCTAATGGCATGTATTTGACTACGTCGGCTATGCATATCACAGTACACTCGTTGGATAATAAATAATGCCTTAACTTCGTGCATTGAAAATACAGGTATAAACATAACTTCTCCACTGGTGAATATCTTGTTTCTGCATTCAGAAGCCGTCGGCTAAGATAAAAGATTGCCTTCTCCTTTCCTTCGATCTCCTGAATCAAAACTGAGCCGATTAATTTCTCGTCGGCTGACAGATATAACTTGAATGGCACTCCTTTCTGTGGATAAATTAGGACTGGAAGGGAACTTAGATAACTCTTGATGCTGTCTAAGGCTTTTTGCTGCTCTGTCCCCCAGGTGAACGCTTGATCGGCCTTAAGCCAAAGCAATGGTGTGAACGGCTCCATCTTTTCCGACAGATTTGCTATGAATCGCCTGATGAAATTGATTTTGCCGATCAATGATTGTAATTCCTTCTTGTCCTTTAGAGGCTGAATCGTCTTGATTGCGTTGATGCTCCTCTGTGTAACTTCGATCCCCCTCTCATGAACAAGGAATCCTAAGAATTGCCTAGCCGATACGCCAAACGCACATTTTGTAGGGTTCATCTTCAGGCCATATTTTCTTGTCCGCTCCAAAACCTTCCTTAGATCGGCTATGTGGTATTCTACTTCTTTGGACTTGACGACGACATCATTGATGTGGATTTCCACTAAAAAGCCGATCAAATCATGAAACATGTAATTCATGGCCCTTTGATACGTAGTCCCAGCATTCTTCAGGCCGAACGTCATGAAAACCAATGCATATAGGCCGATCACTCCCGGGCACCTAAAAGCTGTCTTGTGGATGTCTTCCTCGGCCATAAAGGTTTGATTGTAACATGCATTACCATCCATGAAACTTATAATTTTGTGGCCAGAGGTGGCGTCAACTAGCAAATCGGCTATGGGCATTGGGTATTCATCCTTAGGGTGGCCTTGTTTAAATCTCTGAAGTCGATACATACCCTAAGCTTGCTATTTTTCTTTATTAGTGGAACTATATTTGAAACCCATTCTGCATATCGGCAGGGCCGAATAAATCCAGTGTCATATAGCCGAGTGATTTCGGCTTTAATTGCTTCATACATATCGGCTCTAAACCTCCTGGGAGGCTGTTTGTATTGCCGATATCCAGGTTTGATAGGGAGCCGATGTTCGACAATGGATCGGCTAAGACCAGGCATCTCAAAGTATTCCCAAGCAAAGCAGTCTTTATATTCTTTTAACAAATCAACAAGCTTGGTTCTATAGTGAGAAGACAAATTTTTGCTAATATATGTTGGCCTAGGCCTATCTCCTGGGCCTATATCAACCTCTTCTAACTCGTCGGCCGATATAAAACATTGCCCAAGTTTTTCATCATTGTCGTCCACGGTGTCCTCGTTGTAGACGCTCGAGCTCTCCACGATGCCTTCAAAGTAGTAATTGAGGCTCGTCGTCTCCAATGGGTTGTATATCAGAATCGGACACCATTAAGAAATCGACTTGCCAAACTTTGCCGGACAGACAATCAATACCATCGATTTCCCATAAAGGCAAATCGGCATTAGCGACATTGACTGACCTGTCGGCTGACACGATTTCTATCTTGTTGCCTTGCCACTGGACTAAGCTTTGGTGCATTGTGGAAGGGATGCAACAATTGGCATAGATCCAGTCCCTTCTAAGCAGCAGGCTATACGACCCCTTCCCGTCGATGACGAAAAACGTAGTGGGCATGGTTTTGTTGTCGATGGTCAGCTCGACGTTTAAAACTCCCTTGGCTTCTGAAGGGTTGCCGCCGAAGTCCTTGAGCACCATGTTCATTTTGATCAGATCTTCGGCTCCTTTTCCCAGCTTCCTAAAAGTTGCGTAGGGCATTAGGTTGACAGCAGCCCCTCCATCGACTAGCATTTTGGACATCGGCTTGCCATTGACCAATCCTTTGATGTATAGTGGCTTCAAGTGCCGATTTTTGGTCCCCTCAGGTTTTTCAAAAATAGCTTGTTCTGGGGATAGAAGTAGTCTATCCAAGGTCTTATCCACTGTGTCTGCATTGGCCTTGGCAGCCTCAAATTCGGCTGGTAGAATGAAAACCATGTTGACCGATGCCGAGACTACTTCTTTGCCTTTTGCCACCCTTTTGGCTTTGTCGGTTGGACTTTCGTCGGCTGGGGTTGCTTGTTTCTTGGCGGCCATTGTTTTGTGCCCTATCGACGTTGTTGTTGTTGGATCATCCATCGGACTTCCTCTTCCTGCCCCTCGCTCTTAAGCCTCTAAATTTCTCTTTTCTGTGTTTTGGTAAAGAGGTCCGAAGGGCACCATTAGGGGTTGGCCGATTGCTCTTTATTAGCCTCTTCTTCATCTTCTTCTTGCAAGAAGTCCTAATGAATTGGGCCAAGCCGATCATGAATGAAAGGTTTTCGTTGGTTAAGTTGAATGGCTCGGGGGACGAATCAGCTAGAAATTTCAAATGGTGATCCCCTGTATTCGTCCTCCCTGTAGTCGCTGCACGCCGGGCAATTTTCCAGGGTTGGTAACCTCATTCCTTGCTCCCAGCAGAACCTGAAAAATTCGCAGTGCCAATGCAGGTCACAGCCGTCGTGACGACGGTAATATGCCACGCCCAGTCGATCAGGTATCCTCTAGTATGGCTTGCCGCACCGGTTTTCTTCCTCCTCCTACACCCTACGTTGGAATCGCAGCCGGCTGTCCTTGCCTGGGCTGACGATCGACCGATCGTCCGTTGGTGTGAACCATGTCGATTGATGCAGCTACATCTCCAGTCGGCTCTTTATGGGGTGGTCCTGAGTCGGCACTAATTGATTTTAGCGTTTCGGCTAAGCTGTATGTCATTCGGTGCTGCCGATCAGCTCGCCTGTGGCCGGCTTGGACCATGTTGACCGGGAAGGGGTTGCCATCAACCTTCATCAACTTAGCCGATTCTTCGAACTTTATCTTCCCAGCTTCGATGGCCGACTGGATTTGCTGCTTAAATAATTTGCAATCGTTTGTGCTGTGGGAGGTGGTGTTATGCCACTTGCAGTATCTTTTCTTTTTGAGTGCATCGACAGATGCGATAACGTGGTTGTCCGACAACCGAATTTGCTTCTCCTTCAGCAGCAGATCGAAAATTCTGTCGGCCTTAGTGATATCAAAGTCATATTTCTCTTCTTTAGCCGACTTTTTCAGCCATTGGCAGGTTATTGCTTTTTTTGTTCCTGGTCCACTCGGCTGCTGCCACCTCCGCGTCGCTGTCGCTTGAATCTGTGTCCGTTGCATAGGCGACGTGGGCGACTTTCTTGAAGGCCTTCTTGGATTTCTTGAAATCTTTGTTTATGAGCCGTCACTTTCTGGGCCAAGTGGGCCAAGCTCTCAAAGTCTTGAGCCGAAAAACTTTCATGGATCGGCGGTAAGAGGTCGTGAAAAGCCAAATCGGCTAGCTAGGAGTCCGATAACACCAGGCTGTAGCATCGGTTCCTCATGTCCCTGAAGCGTTGGATGTAATCTTGGACCGATTCCTCGTGCTTCTGCCTGATGCCGGTGAGGTCCGACAACTTCATCTTGTGGGTGCCGGAATAGAAGTAGCTGTGGAATTGTTTCTCAAGATCGGTCAATCTTTGAACTGAGCTGTATGGCAATGATGAGAACCAAGTGAAAGCCGATCCTGAGAGAGAGAGCGGCAATATGCGAACCCTGAGTGCGTCTGTAGCTGATGCCTCTCCGCATTGAGCCAAGAATCGGCTGACGTGCTCGTAAGTGGACACGTTGTCTTGCCTGGAGAATTTTGAGAAATCCGGCACTTTGTACCGGTTTGGCAGTGGCACCCTCTCGAAGTACTCTGGATATGGGTACCGGTACATGTGCCGGAATCCTTGGGTTTGAGACTGTGGAGATTGTGGCGATCGGGTATCTACATGGCAAGCTTATCCGACTGGAGATAGGGATAGGTTGTGCCTACCAAATATGTAAACCAACTACGACTTGGGTATTACGTTGCTGATTAGATAAGGCAATCGGCTTATAGTCACGGTTTGGTAAGATTGAGGAAACCAACTTAGAATAAGATAGGGTTTTCGATCTGTAAACCCTCCCCCAAGACTATATAAGGGGGGTAAGGGGCGTCCCTTGAGGGATATTCCAACACTAGATCTGAGATACGATTTCATAAGCAAGAGCTTTAGACATACGAGATCAATAAAGACACTCGGCGGATCGAATCCACCAAAACAGGAGTAGGGTTTTACCTCACGAGAGGGCCTGAACCTGTCTAAATCTTCTTCTTCTTATAACCCATTGTGCTTGGCGATCTCGATTGCGACCCCAGAAATTATATTGCCGAAACCAAGTTTCGACAGTTGGCGCGCCAGGTAGGGGCCGCGCATCGAGACTTCTTCGACAATCTCGCCGACAAGCGTGATGGGATCTCCTTCAGGATTCGGCGACTTCGCCGCCAACTTCTTCAACGACTCCTCCTTCGACTCGGACTCAAACCAGCCGGAAGGAAAGACCCACTCGGCGCCGTTCGGGCTCCCCAATAGCACCGAGATCTACAACGACATCTCGAAGACCAAGATGCGATCTACTCTCTCCGACGACGGACTTCACTCGGCACCATTCGGATTACCGAATACCGCCGAAATCTGCGCCAATCTTCTCGCCTCCCCAATGAAAGCGATCTACTCAGATGAAGACCTCTCAGTGCCGTTTGGGTTACCAAACGTTGCCGAAATCTACAGCAAACTTCTCTCCCCCGAGTTGGCGGTGATCCACTCGGAGGAGCCTACTCCCCCAAGCTCTGACTCGGACTGGAACGATCCAGATCCAGGTTTCCCAGGATCAAGGGAGGTCGCTGTCATCCTCCCATCATTCGGCTCCTGCTCGTCTTCGGAGCTCAATGGATACCTCAGCTCCGCCGGCTTTGACAACCTCTACGGCATCCCTTCTGACGAAGCCGACAACTCCGACTGCCGCATGGATTGTGAGCCGAAGTGCTTTGATGTCCTCATGGCTGAGCCGGATGAGTCTGACTCAGCCATGGCCAGAAGGCTCTCGGAGGGGATCACCCGGGAAGATCGGAGGGGATCACCCGATAGCGGCGACGATGGAGTACCGGCCTTCACTCGGGAGCTCCGCCGAGTGCATTGGCCGAGTGGCTTTAAGCCTACAGGGATTGAAAGGTACGATGGCAAGACCGACCCTGAATCTTGGCTAACCGTATACACCCTTGCCATCCGAGCTGCAGGTGGCGACAATAAAGCCATGGCCAATTACCTGCCCGTGGCCCTCGCAAACTCAGCCAGAAACTGGCTCACGAGCCTGCCGAGAGGCTCAATCGGCTCGTGGAGCGAACTGAGAGACCACTTCATCGCCAACTTCCAAGGTACCTTCGAGAGGCCCGGCACACACTTCGACCTCTACAATGTCATCCAGAAGCCGGACGAGCCCCTGAAGGATTATATTCGTCGTTTCTCGGAGAAGCGCAACAAGATCCCGAATATCACCGATGACATCATCATCGCCGCCTTCCAGAAGGGAGTCCGTGATGAGCTGCTCATTGGGAAGTTCGGGCGCAAACCACCGAAGACGGTGAAGCAAATGTTCGAGACGGCGAACTCATACGCCAAATCAAATGACGCCATTAAGGCCGCCCGCCAAGACCGGCCCGACGAAGGGAGGACAAGCAAGCGGGAGGAAGCCGAAATCCTAAGAAGGATGGCGGCAACAACGGCAACCAAGGCCGAAAGATCGCAAGCGCCGATCGAAGACACAGTGGCCGCAACCTCCAACACTCAACGCCGTCCCGAGTCGCCGCCTACGACGCCATCATGAACGCCAGTGCACCCACCATCCGAATCATAAGCACGCGGCGAAGGACTGCTTTATCTACAAGCGTTCGCCAGACGATCGCGGCGCGGCTTAACAAGAAGCCAACTGACGAGGCTGGCCCATCTGGTGCCAAAAAGAACAACGCGGCTGAAAAATGCCGAACCTTTTCAAGACCCAGTGGGGAGCTCAACCACATCTTCGGAGGTCCGCTAGCTTATGAGTCCAAGAGGAAACAAAAGCTAACCGACCGAGAGGTCAACGCGGCTCACCCGAAGTCCCTCAATATCGCGATGGTCGGAAGTGGCCATCACGTTCGACCGCTCGGATCATCCCGACCGAGTGGTTCACCCGGGCGCTATCCACTCGTCCCGGACCCCGTGGTCCGCAACATCGAGCTTAAGCGCGTCCTCATCGATGGGGGCAGCGCCCTCAATATCCTATTTGCCAAGACCATGGATGAGATGCAGATCTCGAGGGCCGAACTGAAAGCAAGCTCAGCCCCCTTCCACGGAGTCATCCCAGGGCTGTCTTCAACACCACTCGGGCATATCTCCCTCCCAGTCACCTTCGGGGCCCGAGAGAACTTTCGAACGGAGAACGTCACCTTCGAAGTGGCCGACTTCGAAACAGCATATCATGCCATCATCGGAAGGCCTGCGCTTGCCAAATTCATGGCGATCCCTCACTACACCTACCTCTGCATGAAGATGCCGGGTCCCAACGGCGTCATCACTCTTCGCAGCGACGTGAAGCAAGCCTTCACCTGCGATAAAGAGAGCTGCGACATGGCCCAATCTCGCGAGAGATTACGTGGCCAACAAGAAGTCCGATTGGCTGCATCGACTTCGGCGGAGGGCGAAGTCCCCACGAAGAAGATAGCCAAATCAGGATCCGGCGACGCCAAGACCAAGAAGATCTCCCTTGATCCGTCTGATCCCTCCAAAACTGCTGTAATCGGCGCCGACCTAGATCCCAAATAGGAAAGCGCGCTCGTCACCTTCCTCCAAAATAATAAAGATGTTTTTGCTTGGAAACCATCTGATATGCCTGGAATTCCTAGGGAGGTGATCGAGCACTCTTTGGACGTCAAAGATGACGCTAAACCGATAAAACAACGATTACGCAGATTTGCACAGGATCGAAAGGACGCTATCAAAGAAGAACTCGCAAAGCTCTTGGCTGCAGGCTTCATTAAAGAAGTCCTCCATCCCGACTGGTTAGCCAACCCAGTCTTGGTCCGCAAGAAAACGGGGCAATGGCGCATGTGCGTTGACTACACCGACCTCAACAAAGCCTGCCCCAAAGATCCGTTCGGCTGCCTCGCATCGACCAAGTCGTCGACTCAACACCGGCTGCGAACTCCCGAGTTTCTTGGATTGTTACTCGGGCTATCACCGGATCAGCTTGAAAGAATCCACGCTTGAAAACATCGTTCATCACGCCGTTCGGGGCTTACTGCTACATCACCATGCCTTTTGGCCTGAAGAACGCCGGAGCCACATACCAACGTATGATCCAAAGATGTTTCCAGACGCAGATCGGCAAGAACGTTGAAGCTTATGTCGATGATGTCGTCATCAAGACCAAGCAGAAAGAAGACCTGATTGCCGACCTAGAAGAAACCTTCGCAAACATCCGGGCCTTCAGAATGAAGTTAAACCCGGAGAAGTGCACCTTCGGTGTCCCATTAGGCAAACTGCTCGGCTTCATGGTATCACATCACGGCATTGAAGCAAATCCAGAGAAGATCAACGCCATCTTAAACATGAAGCCCCCGAGTAACCAGAAAGACGTCCAGAAGCTCACTGGCTGCATGGCGGCATTAAGCCGTTTCATATCCCGACTCGGTGAACGAGGCATGCCCTTCTTCAAACCGCTAAAGAAGACGACGACTTCCGTGGATGCGGAAGCCAACCAAGCCTTTGAAGATTTCAAAGAGTTCCTTACCACGCCGCCCGTCCTGGCCTCGCCTCAGCCCCAGGAACCCCTGCTGCTGTACGCCTCAGCCACTCACCAAGTGGTCAGCACGGTCCTTGTGGTCGAACGCGAAGAGGAAGGACGGACTCAGAAGATTCAAAGGCCAATCTACTTTGTTAGCGAAGTATTGGCAGGAGCCAAAATTCGCTACCCCCAGGTACAAAAATTGCTCTATGGTGTCCTAATAACCGCGAGGAAATTGGCACACTATTTTCAGGGTCACTCGGTCACCGTCGTCACCTCTTTCCCACTCGGCGACGTCATCCACAACCGCGAGGCAACCGGGCGCATCGCCAAGTGGGCCCTAGAATTGATGCCGCTGGACTTGACTTTTAAGCCCAGGACGTCCATTAAGTCACAAGCCTTAGCGGACTTCCTGGCCGAGTGGACTAAACAGCAAGAACACGTGCCTCGGGAAGACCTCCAACACTGGACCATGCACTTCGACGGATCCAAGAGGATCACCGGCTTGGGAGCAGGAGTCGTGCTGATCTCCCCGACTGGGGAAAGGCTAAGATATGTCCTTCACCTCCACTTCTCCGCCTCACACAACGTCGCCGAGTACGAAGCTCTTCTACATGGACTGCGCCTCGCAATTTCACTCGGGATACGTCAGCTTATTGTGAAAGGCGACTCCCAGCTGGTCGTCAATCAAGTGATGAAAGACTGGTCCTGCCTAAACGACACCATGGAGGCCTACCGGCAAGAGGTCGCAAACTTGAAGACAAGTTTGACGGGCTCGAACTCTCTCATGTCCCGAGACACAACAACGAAGCCGCCGATGAGCCGGCACGTTCGGATCCAAGCGCGAAGCTGCCCCAACGAGATGTCTTTGTCGAACATCTCTACGAACCAACCATCACGGCAAAGACAACTCTCAACGAGCAAACCACGAACGAAGTCGCCATGATCGACACCGACTGGAGGACGCCGCTCATCAAATTCTTAACCCAGCAAGAGCTGCCGGATGACCGGGATGAAGCAGAACGCGTCCGGCGTCGTTGCCAAGCGTACGTCATGGTTGACTCCGATCTATACAAGAGAAGCCCCTCCGGAATTCTAATGAGGTGCATCACACCCGAAGAAGGGAAACACTACTTCAAGACATCCACTCGGGCATATGCGGAAGCCACGCGGCGGCACGAACTCTAGTCGGCAAAGCTTACGGGCAAGGTTTCTTCGGCTTACCGCGGTCTCCGACGCGGATAAAGTCGTACGAACCTGCGAAGGCTGCGCCGCCCGACGAGCCATGTCCCGGCCCAGAGCTTCAAACAATCCCACTTTCCTGGCCGTTTGCGGTATGGGGGCTGGACATGGTCGGCCCTTTCAAAAAGGCTCCAGGAGGATTCACACACCTTTTCGTTGCAATCGACAAGTTCTCCAAGTGGATTGAAGCCAAGCCGGTCGCCACAATCACTGCCGACAAAGCACGAGACTTTTCCTCAACATCGTGCACCGCTTCGGCGTCCCAAACGAAATCATAACGATAATGGGACTCAATTCACGGGAGGCATCTTCAAGGAATTCTGCGAAGACTTCGGAATCAAGATCTGCTATGCATCAGTAGCTCACCCTAAAAGCAACGGGCAAGTCGAGCGAGCCAATGGCATGGTCCTTCAAGGCATCAAGGCCCGCGTTTTCGACCGACTAAGCCCTTATGCTGGCAAATGGGTCCAAGAATTGCCCTCGGTCTTATGGTCGCTGCGAACCACACCCAGTCGGGCTACGGCCAAACTCCCTTCTTTCTGGTCTATGGCGCAGAAGCCATGTTACCAAACGAGATGGAGTATGAGTCCCTCCGGGTCCGCAGCTTCAACGATGAACGCTACGACCCTGACCGAGTGGATGACCTCACCCGATTGGAATAGGCCCGTGAGGCGCCCTCATCCATCGGCCAAATACCTTCAAGGGCTTAGAAGATACCACGCGCAACGTGCGAGCACGAGCTTTCATTGTTGGCGACCTGGTCCTACGTAAGATCCGGACCACCAAAGATCGACACAAGTTATCTCCCTTATGGGAAGGACCGTACATAATCGCTGAAGTGACTCGACCCGGTGCATATCGGCTAAAGCGCGAAGACGGGTCTATGGTGGAGAACTCCTGGAACATCGAGCATCTTCGACGATTTTATGCCTAATTTGGCTAAGGCCTTATGTTCTCCTTGACTGCCAACCTCAAGCAAGATGACTTCTTGAGTTAGCAGTCGGGGGCTGTACACATATCAATAAAGCTCAAGTTTTCCTCGTCAACCTTTGTGCATAATTTGGTTTATCATTGTTCAATGTCCTTTGATTTGAGCTCAGCGTTTAAGGACTGAGAGTTTTCCGACGGCCTAATCGAGCCTAGGCTTGATGACACCAAACGAAAACTACTTAAGAAATTTCACGCAAAAGCTCGAATCAAGGCATTAACATAAATAAACTAAAAGTATCACAAGTACTACATAAGAGTGTTACGGTCAAGTGACATTTACAAGACAAAGTCAGAAAGACAGATCAAATCTTAAAGTTATTTACTACATCAAGGGATATCTTCTTCGCCGCTTCCTGCGCCTCGCTCAGCATGTCCAAGGCCTGCTCATCCGTCGTCCCGTCAGCAAAGCCTTCCCTGACTGAATGGATATCCACTCGGGGGTAAAGGGACTTGGTCAGGCAAGAGCCAGACCAGCCCCCATGCTGGCCGCTTCGGTGATATTGGCCAGATAGCGGTCGGGAGCCAGCCGCAGCTTGTCGAATATCTCGATCGGCTCCAGCAAGCTGGTCCCAACTCCTTGATCGAACAAGGACAGCAAAATCGGCGTGGCGGCGTTGGCGACCTCTTCCCGTATCTCGTCGCTTCGTTTGATCCGCCCAAGTAAGACGTCGTATTGGGCTCGGGTCTTTACCTTGTAAGCTGCCAAAAAGTCCCGGGTCATTCAAAACACTCGGAGATAAGGCAACACAAGAAGCTTTACTTCAAAGAGGGCTACCTTCAAACTCGGCCTCCACTTCAGCCTTGTCAAGGCTGACCGCTTCAAGCTGGACTTGGAGTGAATGGACCTCCGAGGAATTCTCTACAATAAAAGAAGATCGTCAGCAACCAAGATCAACATGAGAATCATGAAGAAACTCGGAAAGGCGTGCTTACTCCCGATTGATCCTCGGAGGTCGAGATTCGCCTCCCGAAGTTCTGCGATCTCCCTCCTTAAAGCCGCCTCCTTTGATGCGGCCTCCTCCCGAGTGACCTTCAGCTGTCGCTGAACGTCCTCTAGGGAGTTCAGGTGGGGAACCAACTTCTCCAGCACCTCAGACTTTGCCATAGAGCGGCAATATTCCTTCTGCACGCAGTGGCAGGAGAGTGACCGATTGAAAGATGACAACGACATAATTAAAGAGAAAGACAAAGGCTTACGTTGAGCAGCCGGGTCGCCTCATTCAGACTCTCGACAAGGGCATCCCTTTCATCTTTTTCGGCTTGCCGGTCTAAGATGATGCCCTGTCTCTCGCCTTCCGAATCCCGCCACTCGATTCTGATCGGGGGAACCCAGGTCTCAGAAGACTGCAACCTGGGAATCTCTTCTACTGTGGCTGGCAAGCAAGAAGGATAAATGAAGACATTTGAAAGATTCAAATTGAAAGAGTAAAAGAGCGCTTCGAAACAAGTCTCACCGGTTTCGGCGGCCGCTTGCCTAGGTGGAGCGGCTGGGCTGGCCTTTTCCTCGGCTTTGCGCGAGTGGCCCCGGTCGGGCGCTTGAGCTGCGGCGTCGGGTTTCCCGGCCGTTGGCAGTATCCATCGGGATATCCCGGCCGGCGGCCGGGGCTCCTTCCTCGGGACATCCTTCTTTGGAGGCGAAGGTTGTTTCCCCGGAGCGCTCGCACTCGGTTGCGGGCTCCGGGGCTTTGGCTCTGCTGGCCTTGGCACCTCGGGAGCGGCGGCTGGAGTCGGCCCTTCACCCCCTCCAGCGGGATCAATGTCTTGGGGCCTCTGCGAAAGTGAATACGGCGGGGATAAGGATAAAGAGAAGTTTTCAACAAAAGAGTTCAGACTTCGGTTTGAGCATACTGGATGACCGGCGGATCTTCGGTGCCGTCCGCGGCGATCGCCTCAAAGGAGGAGTTTCGGTGGGGGCCGGGACGTCGTCATCCGAGTCCTCTATAATCAGTCTCCTCTTGCTTGCGCGCTTATTCGAGTCTTCACTCGGCGCTGCCCGCTTCCCGACTGGATCTGCTTGGATTTTGATCCCGCCAGTCGGCTTCTTGGCAGGGCGATGCGGCGCGTCGTCATGAGACACCTTGTATGGCTTGGAGGAGATAGAGGCGTTTTCCTGCAGAAGAAAGAAAGTGCAATGTTAAGAAACAAGACGTCAGGCTTGAAAGATACTATGAGGCAACCAGTCGGCTTACCGGAGGAGGAGGTCGGTGGATCTTGAAGGAAGGAGGCGAGAATGAGGGCCCGTTCAACGCAATCCCAGCACGAGAAGAGTTTGTACATCCGAATCTTCGGGATCTCGTATGTGAGTGGATTTGGATCTTCCCGATTGGGGTCCGTCCCGCCTTCATACTCGAAGGCCGGCTTCGACCGCTCCTTGATCGGCGCCAGTCGGCACCTGATGAAGTGCCGAGTGATTTGTTCCCCGCGAAGACCCCTCTGCTTCATCGCCAGGATCTTCGCGAGCAGATCGTTGGCCTCGTCCCAATCTTGGGCTATCGGGACGGTGCTCCAAGACGGCTTGGGGACAGGGGGAAGACCGACGAAGGCTGGCAGGCTCGGTTCGAGGTTGCTGATGTAGAACCAGCCTGCGTGCCAGCCCTTGTTGGAAGACTTCAAAGGGAGAGAAAAGTAATCTTTGCGGAGAGATCCGCGGAGCTGGAAACTTGCCCCGCCAACGACGCAAGGTTGATCCTTGTTCGGATGAGGTTTGAGATAGAACATGCGACGGAAGAGATGGAAGTGGGGTAGAATGCCAAGGAAGGCTTCACACACATGAATGAAGAGAGCTATGTGAAGCATTGAGTTGGGATTCAGATGGTAGAGATGAAGCCCATAATAATCCAGAAGCCCCCGGAAGAACTCGGAGGTGGGAAGGCTGACCCCGCAATAGAAAAAGGAAGTGAAAACGACGAGCTCACCGGTGTTTGGGGTCGGGAAATCCTCCCCCGCCGCCGGGCGCCATCCCACGAGTTCCTTTGGCGGAAGCACGCCGTGCTTCACCATCTCCTTGAGGGTAGATTCCCTCACATCCGAAGCGGCCCATTGGTCGAAGGGAATCCTTTTTTCCTCCGCCATGAGAATGGGTTGTTGGGAAGTGGATCTGGCTGAGAAAGGTCGGATTTTTGGCAAGGGACCGTGGGAGATTTGGCTGTGAAGGCTGGTTGTTGCGAGAGCGAGCTCCTAGATGGATGGATTGGGGAGCGCGCGAGTCTAGGGTTCTCCGCGATGAGCGGTGAACAGTCTTTGCGAAAAGGGGATCTTTTGGAAGATGAAGAGGCGGGGACGACCTCGCATCTTTATAAGAAAGATTTGAGGGTTGCGCTAGGTTTTCGGTGATTGGGCCGAGCCCATAAGAAAATCTACGGCCCGGCTAAGGTGTGGTCCGATACGTGTCCTTAGGGACTTAAGCGGATGTGCTTAAGCAGATTTGCTCTGGCAATATGCGCGTGTCCGAGTGCCCTATACCTTTAAAAATCCTTCCATACCGCGGTTTGCTTGACTTCATGAGAAGCTAGCATGATGCAACTTGAAAGGTGACCAACAGCTAAGTTTCTATAGCTGCCTTGATGATAAGGGTTGTTTGGTTTTTTGGCATTCGATTAAGTAATCTTATCAATGCTGTTTATTTTCCACCTTGGTAAAGATCTTTTTAGATTGAGACCAGTATTATGGCATAAGCTATTTAATAATTTGGTCATGTTTTTCATATGATTGAAAGAACTTGTTTTCCCATGAGGGATGATTGAAATATTTGTTCCGGGATTACTCGGACAAATCCACTTGGATAAGCAAGAGCTTACCGAGTGCTTTTTACCCATAAGGGTTGATTGAATTGTTTGTTTTGAGATAACTCGGGCAAATTCACTCGGATAAGTATGAACTTGCCGAGTAATGAGATTTCAATGATTGCTTTAGCATGAGCTAAGCATCTACATGAGAATGATCTTTTATAGTTCTTGACTATATGCTTAGTCTATTTTTGACTAACCACATAGTCGGGGGCTACACCTAATTAGGTGCATCAGGAGATGCACCTAGATATTTATTTTTGAGAATTTTTTAATATTTTTCCAGCCCTTCACAGTCTTTGGAGCCACTCGGGAAGTTTCAGGCAGAGATGATGGAATCACTCGGCGCCAAAAGCACTCGGTCAAAGAGATCTCTTGGTTGTGTGCTGGTTTGGGTCTGAAGCTGAGTTGTCTCGTCGACTGAAAAGGACTCGGGGGCTACTGTGGAGATTGTGGCGATCGGGTATCTACATGGCAAGCTTATCCGACTGGAGATAGGGATAGGTTGTGCCTACCAAATATGTAAACCAACTACGACTTGGGTATTACGTTGCCGATTAGATAAGGCAATCGGCTTATAGTCACGGTTTGGTAAGATTGAGGAAACCAACTTAGAATAAGATAGGGTTTCCGATCTGTAAACCCTCCCCCCAAGACTATATAAGGGGGGTAAGGGGCGTCCCTTGAGGGATATTCCAACACTAGATCTGAGATACGATTTCATAAGCAAGAGCTTTAGACATACGAGATCAATAAAGACACTCGGCAGATCGAATCCACCGAAACAGGAGTAGGGTTTTACCTCACGAGAGGGCCTGAATCTGTCTAAATCTTCTTCTTCTTCTAACCCATTGTGCTTGGCGATCTCGATTGCGACCCCAGAAATTATATTGCCGAAACCAAGTTTCGACAGAGACCGAACTGATCGCGCATGACGTCGGCAATCAGATTGGCCAAGGCATGTTGTCCTGAGCTTGAACTTGAGGTATCGGCTCGTAATGCTCGTAGTGGACGAGTCCCTGCTGATACTGGAGTGGTGGCGTCTGCGGCCGATGTTGCTGTTCAAGGTGGCCTCCCGGATATTGGTATTAGAACTGATTCGTGGCGGGAGGTAGCCAAGACACGATCGGCGGTGATTGTTCAGGAAGCAGCTGATTGCCGACGGGACTATGATGTGGCGCCGGTGCGATGTTGCCAATCGGTTCATTGGACATGATTGGCCGCCGATTGGTGTTGAATATGTTATTCACCTGATCCTGCGTCACCATCGGGGCACCATGTCGACCCCCGTGTTTGAGGATGGGAATCATTCGTGTTCATAGTACCGTATCCCTGGATCGAGTAGTTTGGTACCCACGAATACAGTTCTGAATTATCAGGTGCAAAGTGCACGAATAGTCTTACATCGAAATTATTACAATAATAGGCCTGAAGGCAATATCCAATACATATAGGACCTACTGGTCTAGATACAACCAAAAGCAGAGTTTAGATAAGATTAGCAGTCGGAAGGTAGCGGCATGTCGACTGCCACAGGAAACGACCGGGGACTAAGACCTAGTAGACGCCTTCTCCTCCATCGCCCACCTGACAGTAAGCATAGGGGTCCTCTAGTTCTTCGTTTCCTCCATCTGAAGGTTTGTGCGTATAGCAAGGGTGAGTACCCAACGTACTCAGCAAGTCGACACGGAATGATGCATATGATAGGGTCATTCAAAAATGGCTATGGTTCATTTGCACAAAGCCAATTTTCACAAATCATTTCACAAACCTATTATCTAGCCAAGTCAAGTTTTAGTTTCAGAGTATATTAAAACGGCGACGGTTCTATCTACCATCCATCGTGATTTCCAAGGATGGCTTCCCGCCTCCGATTCGTCATGGTTTTCTGGGGAGTCCACCCCTTCTCGCATTCGAGAAGTTGAGTCCACCAGCACACAAAATCATTATGCAGTCCCATCCCATCATTTTAAAATTTATGAGTCTAGCCATGGGAGAAACTTGTCACGTTGCTCATTAACCGCGAGCACGGCTATTCGAATAGATTGATTAACTCACACTGCAGTGGATGTACACTTTACCCGTACTCCGTGATTACTCATTGAATGAGCTTTCATCCCTTCATATGGGATGGTCACGGCAAAGCCTTTCGATAACTTTGCTTCGGCAGTACCCGCTCCATGAACTTAAATCCTCTTGCACTCTAGCCGTCCTTTCCTAGCAGTGAGAGGAGTTCTGGCGCTCCCGGGGTAAGGGAAAAACTTTCACAACATTCTTATTCATTACTCAACACTTAGGCCGCAGCCTTATCTCAATAACCAGAACCACCTCTTCACTCAAGAACCATTATGCAGGGATACTGTCTTCGCTCGGCTATCTACTCCGCTAGGTCTATACCCATTCGAGAAGTACGGCTGTACTGGCTCGTTCTAGGTTATAAGTCTCATGGCTCAGTCCTTAATTGACCAGGGACGTTTCTTGCCTTTACCGGAATCCACCAAAATCCATCCATCCGCCCCAGTCCAAAACATTGGCTTTGTACTTTTTATTTTTCATCAAAACTAGTTTCATCATGATCAAGGCAATGTGGCGCTCATGTCTCCACATGTCGTATTTCAACTACCTCCCCAAAGATAGTTTCCCAAGCACGAAGCTTCTTTGTAAAATCATGAGTATGCACGAATCTAATATAAGCAGGGCTAAGCATTTTACCGAAGTTATCCTCCGGTTATATCACATTGAAGGTTACAAAGAATAATTCTAATGGTAATCAACATCAAGGCAGGGTATATTAAGCATAGGTACTCATTGGTGTATAGCATGCAAATTTGTAATTTAAATCAACATCATTTTGCAAAGTAAGATCAATATATTCAAAGGGAAGTGTCGACTTGCCTTGCTCGCACACTTGTTGGCCGGGGTCTTCAACGTAGTCAGTGCTTGCTCCCTCGGTTGCTACCCTACGTGCGAAAAATCAATTGAATTCGATCGAATTTAATAAAATACCGAGAGATCGAAAAGAACCATAAAAAACGACTCCAAATGTTTAGCCTAAAATTCTACTCGAGTTCGGACGAGAGTTTCGGGACGAAATCCGATTTAAAAAAACGAGTTCGGGATTTTAGGGTTTTCGCAAAAATGTCGATCAAATTTAATTAAGGGAATATATTTTTGAAAAGCGCTTGATCAAAGAATTAATGCTCGAGGTTTTGGAGGTCCGAGCACCAAAAGATTATATTTTTAATGGTGGAAAGAAAACACGGATAAACTCCGGATTAAAACGACACGAAACAGAATTTCCGAAAATCCGATTTTAATTTCCGAATTTGCACAGAGAAAATACACGAGAAAACAATATATTTTTGCCCAAATATTTTTCCAAATATTTTCTAAATATTTTTCCAAATATTTTCTAAATATTTTTCCTAATTTTCCAGAATTTTTCCATATTTTCCCTTTTTTCTTTTCCTTTTTTTCTTTCTTTTCTTTTTTCTCCTATTCCTCTCTTTCCTTTCTGTTCGATCGGCGCTCCTCCTCCTCATTCGGCCGGCGGCGCAAATGTGAGGGCGGTGGCCGGGACTTACGCGGCTATGGCGACGGCGAGGAGGCGGCGCGCTCCCACACAGCGGCGACGGCTCGCGCGGCTGCGGCGCAGCACGGGGGAATGGCGGCGCACGGCGGCGAGGTTGCGGCGAGGAGAGAATGACGAGGAAGAGGGGAATGAGGCGGCGAGGTAGGGGAAACGGGAGGGCTTTTCCCCATTTTATAGGTACGGTGAGAGAGAAACGGAGAGAGAGGGGGCGATGCGGCGGCGGTAGGCGAATCGCCACGCGGCGGCGTTCGGGGCGGGCCGGGGTTCGGTACGGGTGGGCGCGACGTGGCGGGGGTGCATGGCGCGGGCGGGGTCGGTACGGGCGGGCGCGGCGCGAGAGAGGCGCACGGCGGGGGGTCCGGCGCACGTGCGTGCGCGCGCGGGCGCGGCCGGCGCGCGCGCGGAGCGGGCGCGCGCGCATGGCGGGCCGGGCGCGAGCGCGCGGCGGTGCATGGCGCGCGCGCGGCGGGCAGCATACGACCGGCACGACGTTGAACACAGCGCATGATGAACAGTGACGTTTCCGATTTTCCGAATTTAATTTCTAATTCCCAAATCCTATTTTTCCCTTCACTCTAAAAATTCAAAATAAAATCTACTATTCCCCAAAATTAGTTTAAAAATATATTTTCAAAGTTTTCACCCATTTTTATTATTTTAAAAATATATTTTGCACATTTAATTTAATCATTTTCCCTAAATTCGGAAAATATAATTTTGATTCAATAATTTCTAGACTCCACATATATCTTTTAAAATATTTTAGCACTCATTTTATTCACTCATTAATATTACTCACCCACCAAAATAATGTTTTGATCCCATATATGTATTTTCATAAATCCACAACCCTTTTCCTATTTTATATTAAAATTCCCAACTCTAAACTCCGAAATTTTTCTCCGTAATGGAAACCCAAATCATTTGGTTTTTCTCAAACATCGAGATGAATCGCTCACATATAAATTTATGCAACCGAGCTGACAAATAAGAAGCAATAAACACGATCAAGAATCAACAAGCAAAAAGTTTTTGTAAGTTTCGATTTTTAATTCCTTTTTTTTAAGTTCTTCGATTTTCAGGGCGTTACACACCACGACCCTGATGTTGAGGCTGCTGTCGGACCAGGATCCTGGGATGTGGCTCTGAAGTCGATGCCTGTGCATTTAGTTGGACCGGAGCCCCTCCCTGAGGATTCGGCTGTCCTAGTGGCGGGATCGGCAAACCCTGGGTTGACAGTATCCTATAGCACGGGAACTGGCCATCAGTGAAGTACGTCGGCCCTCTTGGTAGCTGCTCGGCTATCTTTGAGTCCACCACAGTGCTTATCATGTTGTTGAGTGTATTAACCAGTATGCACTTTGGTTGACGAGCGCATGATGGACAGTCGAGTCGATTCGACCCTGTAGAGTGTAAAGGCCCGAACCGTCTTGTTCCTGCTTGATGTCCTCCATCTTCTTTTTTCCTTCTGGAGGACCGCCCCAGACCTACTCTGGGTGAAAGATTGCAGATAATGAGCCTACAGCCGCTCAACCATCTGCTTGTAGTCGGCTAATTGTTTAGCCGACAATTGCTCCATCGTCACTGGGATGACACTTTCCTGGTCAATTTCTGGAGTCTTGGCGTTTGACATGGCATCGAATTTGGAAGTCTTTATTGGTCCCACTGGGTGTGCCAAATGCGTGTTGATGAGAAATTCGATTCTCACGCAACGGCCTGAGAGGTTTGCTTTACTCTAGTACATGTCACAATTGGTCGCCTCTGGTGTCGTCAAGGGCGTGCCAGTTGGTTTGATCCTGTAACCCACAAGAAAACAATAAATAGGCATTAAGTTAGAATTAAATCCTAGCGGATCGGTTGAAGACATCAATAAACATATAATTGTTATCCCAAAGCATATTTATACTAAGTGATTGGGATAGATCGATAGAATACCGAGACAGTATAAATCACTTAGGCTAAAGGCACATTAGGATAATAATTATCTGCATTGATAACCTAGCCGATGCTGCAGGTCTAATGTGAATCGGCTAGTACTCTGATACATTTTATAGAAAGATATTAACCTAATCTAAATACGCTAAACCTAGATCAATCGACTGTCAACATAACTTGACAGATTGATACCGGCTTAGGGTACTTAAATAGATTGAGATCTTAATATAAAAGGTGGCTTTAATATATCTAATAGCAATTAAAACTATAAGATAACTAAAACAGGTAAGACCGGCTGTAACCCCGGCACTGTCTCTAATGATAAACATTAAGCCGAACAGATCTTGATAGTTCTAAAAGTGACTTAACAGGTCGATTAGATGCAACATTAAGTACAAAAAGAAATACTAGATCTGTATAAGCTAATGAAATCCCTCGAGACGGTAGATACAACATATAATCTAATTCAACCTCTAGATCTAGCTCTATCGACTACTATCTTCATAGAAAAACCAGCTGATTGTGAGACAGATCTAGACATTGTTCTAGATTATATGCCGCAAATGATAGATTAAGGAGTCCATAACATCGAAACTAGAGTATCATGGTGATGGAAGCACTAACCCCGACGATACAAACCGCTTGTAACAAGGAATTACATTGTTCGGAGATCGAAACCGATGCAGCCCGAGCAAAAGCAAGAACTTTTCGAAAGGAAAATAAAAGGGTGGTGATGCGCCGAATTTGATTGATTGTGTAATATTGATCTTACAAGCCCTCGGGTCTTATTTATACCCGGATACATAATCAGTCCATGACGGACACGATTCCTATTACAGATTAGATTACAAAACAAACCAACATTATCACGAAAGGAAACTAAACAAAATATCCTAATTTAAAGATACAATTGTCGTTATAGGACATTATCCGTAGATGGCAATATCTTTAACGCACTTTAGAAACCGAATCCAATACTTTATCTTTAATCCTTCCTTCTGGAATTGGCTCCCTTCTATCTTCAATCGGAATCAGCTATCCTAGTCCGATTCGGGCTTGGCCGACGGGCTCCGCAGCCGATTCGGATTCAGCCGACGAGGCCTCTGTTTCTCCGCAGATCGCACGTCTCTTCCGATTCCGCTTCAGTCTCTGCCTTAAACCCGGGGATTTGGTTACCATATTTGGTCGTTAACAGTATTAAATCTCTCCTGGAATCAACCAGGGTACACAAAATAACAAATTAATACACAAATCCAAACATAAAAACAAAGCTTAAAAAAATACTTACTGAAGAGGCTCTTAGTCCTCACACCCAAAAACTGCAGCGAAAAAGAAAGACGACACTAGCAGGGCTTCAGCTCCACTCCACAGGCAAACTCAACTGGGGTGGTCTGAGCCTTGGTCTTCTAACTCCATCTTCAACTTAGAAGCACTACACTTCTAAAAGGGAGAAAATCAAAAGACTGAGTACAACCACCATACTCAACAAGCCACACCGAGAAATGCAGACGTGCAAGAGGAGACAAGAGTGGCTTGGGCTATTTTGTATAAATGCAGTTTACAAACATTTAATTGTTTAAAAACGGTAAAACAGTTGAGTAATTAAGGTAATATTAATATTCCACTGAACAACGTTATCCCCACGTTGAACAGGCCCAACCATTCCACCCGAAATAAACCAGTTCATTAAATCAAATTATTCAGTAGTGGGACTAATCATAGTGAATCTAGTCGATCGCCCATAACCGCGGGCACGGCTATTCGAATAGTTTTACTCTGATCAAAGGTGTACAATTGTACCCACAAGCCACGATTCCACATATGTTACCATGCCCCGAAGTATCACCGCGATACCGCAAAGGGGGAATCGTGACAAGACCTTTCGCATAACTCCCTCTAACCAAGCGATACCACACCAAGGTTTCGCCCCCACTCCCTGCAGGGCAGCGGGCAGCCCCCTCTCGTGCCGCGGTGAATCCGGCAGATGAACAGACCATCGCGGGATCCGCTTGAACTCCATGAAGCTCACCCTCTCTATGGTACATCAGTTAGAGAAAACTATACTACGGATCCAGCCGTTGCCCATTCTAGCTTGTGGTTTGCACAATATGTCTTCTAGGGTTTCCCATGAACCGGACCTTAATTGCCATGGGTGCGACCATCAAAACCATGCACCCACAGCCCACCATTAAGTTATATTTTAGTTGAGATAATTATGACCAATAAGACATGGTCAGGTGTATCGAGCTTGCAGCTCATCAAAGTCTAGAATAAATAGTGTACTTATCCCATTTAGTCCGGTAGTGGTATTTAAGCATGGCTAAGAATATAATTCTTGCTAGAATCAACATCAGTGACTAAAGCTAGTCAATTATCACCCAAGTTCAACAAAGAACGGATATCAATTAGATAAGGCAAAAATAAGCAGATAGATATTCTATCATTCCATGTAATTAGCAAAGCAATGCAATTTTATTTGCAAACATAAACATTTATAAAAGTAGGATCAATATGTTTCAAGGGAAGTGTGACTTGCCTTGTGTCTTCAAACAAACTTCTGGACTCTTCTCCTCACGAGCGCTAACACCGAAAACGATAAAATCTACACGCTGGCACACAAAAAGAGAAAAAATCCTAATAAAAACCAAATAAATAGTACATAAAAAGTAAACAAACAGGTAGAGCACAATTTTAGATGAATTTTTCAATTTGAATGGCCCAATTTGGAGTTCGTATGAATTAGATATGAATTTTAGAAGTTTTGGACCATTTAAATGAATTCTGGAAATTAAAATAATTTGTTGCGCAATATTTAATTATTTTTATAAAGGAAAAAGCTCGGGATGACATCAGAAAAACAAGGGCTAACGTCAGCAAACCGAATGTTGACGCAAGCGAGGGCTGACGTCAGCGGCTCAAGGGCTGACATCAATGGCTAGGGCTCACGTCAGCAGCCGAGGGCAGACGTCAGCCGCGGTGACGGCGCACGGGGGTCCACGGAGGACCTAGCCCACGGGGACCGGTCCATGGGTCAACCACGTGGACGGCCAAATCGCCCTGAAGGGGATCCGACCGCCACAGGGACCGATGACCCGGATCTGCCACAAAGTAGATCGGATGGCTGGGGCGGCATGCGGGTCGGGCAACGCGACGGTGGCGCGCGTGCCCCGATGGTCGCCGGCAGTGGCCATCGGTGTGGCGGCGAGTGGCGAAGAGTGGTGGGGGAGCGGGAAAAAGAGGGAGGGGACCTTACCGACGCACGAGACAGCGAAACGGCGACGCGAACGAGCGGCGGCAAACGGGGACGGTGGACAGCGCTCAGGTGCCCGGCGACCCGGCGTTGCGGCGGCTTTCGAAGGCGGCGGAGGGGATGCCGAGGGCGGAGAGGCGCTGCGGAGCTAAAGAGATGGGTGGTTTGGCTCGGGAAGCGATGAGGCGACGAGGAGCGGCGGCCGGAGGCGAGACCGAACGGCGCCGGCTCGGGATAGTGGAGGCAGGGTGATCCGGCGATGCCCCGAGGACGGGAGGTGGCGGCCGAGGTTTGGTGTGGCATGAGGATTGCGGCGGTGGCCTCGATGTGCGGCGCGACAATCGAAGCGGCGCGGTGCACGACCGAAAGCGGCGGCGAGCAGCGGAGAGTAGGGAACCGCGGGGAGGGCACTAAGGTTTATGGGGAGCTCGAGCGGCTGGGAAACTGGAGAGGAGAGCTCGGGACGGGTTCTTCTAGCGCTGAGAGGCTCGGTCTTGGCCGGGTTACGGTGGATTTTGCGGGGGAGGAAGTTCGGCCGGTGGCTGGGAAAATTGAATCGGCCGTTCAGTCGATTTGCGCACGCGGGGGACGGGCGGTTTGCGCACGCGGGGACGGGCGGCGGTGCGCGCGAGTGCGGCTTGAGGCGACACGGGAGCGGCCGGGAAACGGTGGCGCTGGTGCGAGATCGGCGACGACGGCCGGAGAATGCGGGCGAGAGGAAGGGGACGACCCCGACAGGTGGGGCCACCTGTCGGTGGCTCGAGAGAGAGGGAAGAGATCGACGGGTGGGGCCCACACGTTAGCGGCTCGGAGAGAGAGGGAGGCATTGCAGACTTCGCGCGGCGCGGGAGGGAGACGGGCCGTAGTTAGGCCGAGTCGAGGGAGGAGAGAGGGACAGCGGCGTCGACCGGGCTGGGCCGCAAGGGGAGCAAAGGTAGACTTTTTGGCCGTTTATGGCCCAGAACAAAAGGAGGGTTTTAATTTGTTTTCCAATTAAATTAATCGGCTAAATGGACTTTGAATTTTTATAAATGCTTGCAGTGCTCAAATAATTCCAGGAAAATTCTTGAAAATATATGGACACTCAAAGTATTAAATAAAAATACCTCCAGTTCATTTAATGATTAATTTATTTATTTAAATAATTATTGAAGTGTTCTTTGTATTATTATAATTATTTCTGGAGCTCCAAAATTTCACGGAAAATTTCAAAGAGATTTTAGGGCATGGAGAATATTTCAAAAATATTTCCAGCCATGATTTTTAAAGGAAAATTTAATTTCCTTTATAGTTTCACTTGATTTACTTTGCTTTTCTTTTTATTTAATTTCTAGGAAATGATTTATTAAATGATTTTTAATCCCGAACGAAAATCGGGTTGTGACAAATCTACCCCCCTTACAGGAATCTCGTCCCAAAATTCGGGGCTAGAAAGAAAAAGGTAGGGTGAGATTGGGTTGGCTTGCTAACCTCTATGGTTTCTTCTGGCTGACAGTGACTCATTGACTGACCAAACTTGTGCGACGACTGGTTGATCAAACTTGCACAAACGAACTGACTGGATTCAACCCTGGTGTTCTGCGGCTTCACAATCCAAACTAAACTTGCTGGTCCTTCCTGTTCTGACCCTGACCGGATTTCATGGACTCAAGTGCTTACTTTCCTCGAAGTGCACTATTAATATTGACAAACTTGACAAGCTGAGAACTCACTCCTGCTGACCAGTAATTGGTGGTACTTTTTCGAGACCTTGTAACTGACTTTCGTGAATACATAGACCCTGAAATTCTTTTTTCTGTGAACTGGTCTCGATCCAACATCAAATATTTGAAGAAGCTGCTCGATCGATCTTTCATCTGGATTGCGACTGTTCTCAAATGAAGCTTCTTTAGACTGCACTGTTGACATGACAGCTTGGGTGTGCCTTAGACTTGAACCTGCTAACTTGTGATCATGATAGCCCCGATAACGGCTCGCAACTGACTCTTCTGGTTACAACTCAATCTGCTTCGCGTGGTCGAACCTCCAAACGAACGGTTACAAGATATAACTAAACTCATCTTCGATCTCGCCTTTCAAACCAGTGGTTAAGCTTTCACCTAACCGTGAATCAATTGTACTGCCATCTTTGAGGTTGACCGACATTTCTGTGATTTACCAAGACCCTTGACTCTAAACATTGGATACTCCATCGATCGATCGAAATGAAGCAAAGACTATGCCCTTCCATTCTAGAGACTCCTGGAACTCGACACTCAAATGATGACGGGAGGTTACACATAAGAATGACTCTCATGCAACTCTTGAACATACTGACTCTTGATTGAATTTTCCATTGGTTGTAATTGCTGACCTGCCTGTTCCGCTTCTGACCTGACTTTGGTGCCATCTGCCTGAACATAACATGTAGTTGATATTCCTTTCTTGAAACAAACACTGATCACTTAACGAATCAAGCTCAAAAGGTTAACCCCATGATATAGCATTCCACTTCTTTGCTTATCTTTTACTGACTCCTCTGGGTTGATAGACCATAAGTTCTGCAGTTGCTTTCTCCGCACAATATCAAAATCTGTATGTCTGCTGAAAACTGCCCTTGATGCTGCCTAGAGTTTCTGTTCTCTGACCAAAACAAGCTCACTTTCATACCTTGGGTAGAATTGATTCACAAGGAATGATTCTATTATTGCATGTTCTACGGACTATATTGTATGACTTGACCTCTGCATCCATTTACTCCAGGCAGGGGTGATGAAGCAATTCCGTTGTCCTCTTCCTAGGAAACACCGAGGTGGTTTTTCGGAGACTGTAACGATAGTTTGGAAATAAAGAAACCATTATTAATCAATGCTCACCATTAGGGTGCAGTTAGCACTTATTACTCTGACAACCCTTTTATGATTTTGCTTTCGGCTATTTCATTACCCTTTTCGTCCTCATGAGGTATCACTTATATTGTCCTTCAAAGAGATCTCGCCCTGTCGAGTGTCGCTGTAGTCTAACCACTCTTACTTCACTGTTTGACCAAATCTTTTCTTTACTGGCAATTAGATTCTTAGTCTTGACAAAACTGCTCTGACCCGACAAAGAAACTATAAGTTTCTTGTGACATTGTCAGATACACAAGTCGATCCACTTTTTTGGCTACACAATATGAACCCTGAGAGAAGGAACAAATTATCTGTCTCGTACTCTTATTCTGCTTCCTCTTTCAAGTTCATAACTATAATAAGTCTTCTGTGCACAAGGAAGATACTAGAACACCAAATAATTAAAAATGGCTATTGACCACTGCTAGCGAACTGCAATGTACGAAATCTGTCCCTTCCGATCCCGACTGGTTGATTTTTTCCATCGTAGTGTATAGATTGACCCATTCTTTACTCAATGTTCCCTCTTATTACATAACTGCCATGAAACTTTTGGGTGTCATGAGCGGTTCTTGAACACCCAAGACTTGTAGACCACTATTGACCTCTGCTGGTAGAAATTCTCGTTGGTATGGTTTTTTTCCCTTTGGTGGTCCTTACATGGTTGACTCATTCTTTTTAATGATTACTGACTGGGGTTCCAATTAGAACACTGACTTGACGATTGATTTTTTTCCTTAGAGAAATGTCGATCTTCTTAGTAGCTGAAGCAGACAAAACCTTCCTATTGTTGTTGCTACTTTCCTGTGATTACTTGTTAGGTTGTTGAGTTGGACGACATGGGGTGTCTGGCTGGGGTTGACGACAGTTGGGTGAACTATTGCTTGAGACCTTGCTTGGTAGGTGTAGCTGGGGATTTGTACTATCTTCTTTGTAGTTAGACCAGACAACTGTTTTTCCTGGCATTGCTTGCCCTATGGGTGTTGGTACTGTAGCTTCGGAGCGGTCGTCGGTGGAATAATATAGCTTCTGTTGGTGCTCTTAGTGAAAAATTGTTGAGATAGAAACTTCACATTTCAGTGACGATTGGTGCCTCTTGTCTTCCTGGTGTCCTGGGGCTGGACCTAACCACTCTGTGCTGGGGTGAGGCAACTAGGGAGTTGAGACGTTGACGGACGGTGTCTCAGCTCAAGATCATTAAAACAATCCAACCTTTGTTGATTATGAGATACATTCTTTTAGTCATGCATGCTCACACAGGAACTGAAACATGTAATAACTGAGGAACTCGGTTAAAAGTGTTGTTTTTAACGTCGTTGGCTGCCACAGTGGTTAGAGTTGGTTGGAAAGCAAAATCATTGTTAATGTTGTTGTTGTTGACCGGGAGTTAACGGGTAGGTTGCAAGGGTGTCCTTTATCCCTTCATTGGCTTTGCTAGCATGGACTTCAGTTAACGGTTCTTAAGCACATGACTTATTCCCTCACACAAAAAATGTGTGACTTTTCTCTTCATAGAGTTGGGCTGCGGTGTACCAAAATTTTATTTTCGGGTAGTTTATCCAAAGCTTCTTCTTTTTTTATGATTAACACTTCATCATCAGCTGGCGTCTTGGCATACAATTTCCAAGCGTGATCGAACACTTTGGCAAAAGTTGTCCTTGTACACCATAATCACTTTGGGTAACACTTGTGAGTTCTGAGGTTGATGGTGACTCACATCTGTTGGCTCTGGAGACACTGCTACATGCGACGGTAGCCGTATAGGTGCTTGCAATGGAATGTACCGGATTTGATCTTGATTCGATTTCGAGCTTGCATCTACGACCGTCGGTACCATTGCTACGTCTTCCATATCTGGCTTTGTATCTATTGTATTCACTGCTTGCGGATTCAACATTTGATCTTGGGGAACCAGAAACTGAACAAGGACAGGGTTCCGGCACAGGCTCTAGACTGCAATCTGATATGACCCAAAGGTTTCTGGCCTCAACACACTGCTGAGGGTACTGTGGTTGATGACACTTTCTCTGGCACTGACCAACTGCTGCCTAGACAAAAGGGGTGGAAGAGAGGGGTTGCTAAAGATAAGATCTTAACCCACTTATCTACTGATCTGATGTGGGTAGACTTTTACTCTTCAAGTTGATTAAGCAAACAACCTAGTATGGTCACATCCCCACCACTAATGTGAGCCATACACCTGCACACAGCAAACAACACACGACCTAGGAACTATCGATGCTACTCTTCCAGGAAAGATTGGGTTCCAGGTGAGCTCCGGGAGAACTTCGCTTGATCCTCAAGAAGCGCTGACTCGGGCTGCTTGGCTTGATCTTCTTGCTGGAAGCTTGGTGCTTGGCTTGACTTCCACCGGTTGACGAGCAACTCGGTTTGTCCTCCAGGTTTAACAACTAAAAGAGGCAGAGGGGGAAGGAGAGAAATTTTACAAATCACTTTGCAAAGACTCCACAGGGATAGAAGAGATATTTTCGCAAATAAGGTTTTCGCAAATTTATCCTTAGGTTTTGACCATTTGGCTCAACCTACAATTAAGATGGCTCTGATACCAACTTGTCATGCCCGGAAATTTAGCCAAATTTCCAGATTATTTTGTGTATTAAATCCCTATCCAGGAATCAACGAGGGTACACAAAATGACAAATTAATACACAGATCCAAACATAAAAACAAAGCGTAAAAAATAAACATACTTACTAAAGAGGCTCTTAGTCCTCACACCCAAAAACTGTAGCGGAAAAGAAAGACGACACTAGCGGGGCTTCAGCTCCACTCCACAGGCAAACTCAACTAGGGTCTGAGCATTGGTCTTCTAACTCTATCTTCAACTCAGAAGCACTACACTTCTCAAACGAGAAAAAATCGCAAGACTGAGCACAACCACCGTACTCAACAAGCCACACCGAGAAATGCAGACGTGCAAGGGGAGACAAGAGTGGCATGGGCTATTTTGAATAAATGCAGTTTACAAACATTTAATTATTAAAAAATGATAAAACAGTTGAGTAATTAAGGCAATATTAATCTTCCACTGAACAACGTTATCCCCACATTGAACAGGCCCAACCATTCGACCCGAACTAAACCAGTTCCATTAAATCAAATTATTCAGTAGTGGGACTAATCATAGTGAATTTGATCGATCGCCCATAACCGCAGGCACGACTATTCGAATAGTTTTACTCTGATCAGAGGTGTACAACTATACCCACAAGACACGATTCCACACATGTTACTATGCCACAAAGTATCACTGCGATACTGCAAATGAGAAAATCGTGACAAGACCTTTCACATAACTCCCTCTAACCAAGCAATACCACACCAAGGTGTCGTCCCCACTCCCCGAAGGGCAGCGGACAGCCCCCTCTCATGCCGCGTTGAATCCAGCAGCAGAACAGACCGTCGCGGGGTCCGCCCAAACTCCATCATGCTCACCCTCTCTAGGGTACGTCAGTTAGAGAAAACTATACTATGGATCCAGCCGTTGCCCATTCTGGCTTGTGGTTTGCACGGTATGTTTTGCAGGGTTTCCCATGAACCGGTCCTTAGTTGCCATGGGTGCGACCATCAAAACAATGTACCCACATCTCACCATTAAGTCATATTTTAGCTGAGATAATTATGACCAATAAGACATGGTCAGGTGTATCGAGCTTGCAGCTCATCAAAGGCTAGAATAAATAGTGTAATTATCCCATTTAGGGCTAGTAGTATTTAAGCATGGCTAAGCATATAATTCTAGCTAGAATCAACATCAGTGACTAAAGTTAGTCAATTATCACCCAAGTTCAACAAAGAACGGATATTAAGTAAATAAGGCACAAATAAGCAGATAGGTATTCCATCATTCCATGTAATTAGCAAAGCAATGTAATGCACGTCAAGGATGACGTCACTGGCACGGCGCGGGATGACGTCAGGGGCATGGATATCAAGTAAATAAGGCACAAACAAGGGATGACGTCAGTGGCACGGCGCGGGATGACGTCAGCAAACCGAATGCTGATGCAAGCGAGGGCTGACGCTAGCGGCTCAAGGGCTCACGTCAGCGGCTAGGGCTGACGTCAGCCGCGGCGGCAATGCACTGGGGTCCACGGTGGACCTGGTCCACGGGGACCAGTCCACGGGTCCACCACGTGGACGGCCGGATTGCCCCGAAGGGGATTGGACAACCACGGGGACCGATGGCCCGGATCTGCCGCGAGGCAGATCGGATGGTTGGGGTGGCTTATGCGTGGCGACCGACGGTGGCCGGCCAGCAATGCGACGGCGGCGCGCGCACCCGATGGTCACCGACGGTGGCCATCGGTGCGGCGGCGAGCGCGAAGAGTGACGGAGGAGCGAGAAAAAGAGGGAGGGGACATTACCAACGCACGAGACAGCGAAACGGCGACGCGAGCGAGCACCGACGAACGGGGACGGTGGTCGGCGCTCAGGCGCACGGCGACCCGGTGTTGCTACGGCTTTCGAAGGCGGTAGAGGGGATGCCGAGGGGCGGAGAGGCGGTGCGGAGCCGGAGAGAGGGGTAGTTGTGCTCGATAAGCGACGAGGCGACAAGGAACAGCGGCCGGAGGCGAGACCGGACGGCGTCGGCTCGAGATAGCGGCGGCGGGGTTATCCGGCGATGCCCCGAGGACGGGAGGTGGCGGCCGAGGTTCGGTGTGGCGCGGGGATTGCGGCAGTGGCCTCGGTGCCGCCGCTCGAAGCGGCGGTGGCACACGACTGGAAAGCGGTGGCGAGCGGCGGAGAGTAGGGAACCGCGGGGAGGGCGCTAGGGCTTATGGGCAGCTCGGACGGCTAAGGGAAACCGGAGAGGAGAGCTCGGGGCGGGTTCTTATAGCGCTGAGAGGCTCGGTCTCGGTCGGGTTGCGGCGGATTTTGCGGTGGAGGAAGTTCGGCCGGTGGCCGGGAAAATCAAATCGACCGTTCAGCCAATTTGCGCACGCGGGGGACGGGCGGGAGTGCACGCGGAGTGCAGGGAAAGGCGGGTGGTGGTTGCGCGGCTTGAGGCGACACAGGAGCGGCCGGGAAATGGCGGCGCTGGTGCGAGATCGGCGACAGCGGCCGGAGAATGCGGGCGGGAGGAAGGGGACGACCCCAACAGGTGGGGCCCACCTGTCGACGGCTCAGAGAGAGAGGGGAGAGACTAACAGGTGGGGCCCACACGTTAGCGGCTCGGAGAGGGAGGGAGGCATTGCGGACTTCGCGCGACGTGGTAGGAAGACGGGCCGCAGTTGGGCCGAGCCGAGGAAGGAGAGAGGGACGACGGCGTCGGTCGGGCTGGGCCGCAAGGGGAGAAAAGGTAGACTTTTTGGGCCATTTCTGGCCCAGAACAAAAGGAGGGTTTTTAATTTGTTTTCTAATTAAATTAATCAGCTAAATGGACTTTGAATTTTTATAAATGCTTTCAGTGCTCAAATAATTTCAGAAAAATTCTTGAAAATATATGGACACTCAAAGTATTTAATAAAAATACCTTCAACTCTTTTAATGATTAATTTATTTATTTAAATAATTATTGAAGTGTTCTTTGTATTATTAAAATTATTTCTGGAGTTCCAAAATTTCACGGAAAATTTGAGAGAGTATTTCAGGGCATGGAGAATATTTCAAAAATATTTTCCAGCCATGATTTTTAAAGAAAATTTAATTTCCTTAATAGTTTCACTTGATTTACTTTGCTTTTCTTTTTATTTAATTTCTAGGAAATGATTTCTTAAATGATTTTTAATCCCGAATGAAAATCGGGTTGTGATAGTGTGTAAGCCTTTCTTGGGCATGCCTTTTGTGTTTTCCAGCATCTTCCACCAGTTTTCGACGTTGGGTCTAGATGTTGGTATGTTACCCACGCAGCAACTATCCAAATCCTTCTAGTATATCTGCATTGCACAAGTAGGTGGAGCGTTGTCTCATTCACCCTGTGGCACAGGGGCAATGGATGTTGTTCAGCCATCCTCTGGTAGCTGGCCAATCTAAGGTTTGGACTTTGGTTTGAATCACAAGCCATGCATAGAATTTGCATTTCCCTAGAGCCCAAGGTCTCTAGATTAAGGCATCAAAGCTGGTGCCTATGGTTTCAAGACACTGTGTCTTATATGCCGATGAAGCCATGTAATGCATGTGGTTTGCTAGCTTCTAGACAATTTGGTCATGCTTATTGTGGTCTAGCTAGATGTTCTGCGCCGTATTTCATAAGGCTACCAGCTGACTGATCAGGTCTACCGAGATGTGCGCATTGGCTTCTAGATGTAGATCATTGATCCAGGCATCCTTCTCTACCCCTTGACTCATCGACTTCCCTCCCCTCTTGGTTATTTCAGAGACTAGCGACATGATTTCTTCTATCCATGTGGAGTCCTAAAAGCTCGGAGTGTTGCCATCACTGATGGTACTTATTGAGATATAATAATTGTAGATAGTAAGAGAAAGTTCTCTCTAAGCTCTACATAGTTTTAGTTCAAAGTTGGGAGAATACTTAAGTCTAGTCCTTTTGGGCCCCCATCTTTTGGCCAAATGCTGAAAATACAGCATATGGTATATTAGTAGAAAAATAATAATTTATTGGTAAAACTTTTATATATATGTTCTTAGTGATTTAAATGTCAATGCTAAAAATCAATTTTAAAAAACTTTAAATTAAGTTTTAAAATTCAATAGGAAATGATAGGGGCGAAGTCTCCAAATTATTTTTGGCCCAATATGGTCCTTCAACTCATACAACATGCTAGCGCAAGACTAGGGGTGGCGTTCGGTTCAGACCAAAAAAATTTGGTCTTGGTCTTCGGTCTTTTAGAAATCTCGGTCATCTAAAACGGGAGACAGATCGGTCTTGAGAAATATGAACAATGAAGACCGAGAAAATCGATCTTGTTTCGGTCATGACTGAAATTTTAAAAGATCCAAAATAATCAGACCAAGTCCCTAATAAGTTCTAGATAAAAAATTATACACATAAAAACACACATAAAAATCATAAATCGACTCTCTTCACTATCATGGGCCACAAATTGAAGCATGCCGGAGGCTAAAATTGGACCAAAATTTGGTTTAATTGCGCTACTAGATATTAATCTATAACTATCTATAAAGCAAGTAATGTTTTCACCCAAAATTTTCGTCCGCTTGGCTATTTTGCAAAAAAAACCCTTGAGTGACTATTTTGCAGAAAACCCCTTGAGTGACTATTTCGTCCGTTCGTTCTATCATATGCATGTTGTAACGACCGAACGAACGACCGAACGACCAAACGAACGAACGACCGAACGACCAAATGAAACTCGTTCGTTTGTTCGTCCGTCCGTTCGTTCGTCCACGTCCGTTCACGTCCGTTCGTTCGTTTTATCGTTCTCGTTCATTCGAAAATACAAAATTCACAAGTCACATTCACATTCAAATTTAAATATATTCATGCATTCAAATTTAAATACACATTCAAAATTCAAAATTCATTCTAACATACACCTACATACAAAATTCTAAACATACAGTCCATAAATAAACATACAAAATTCACAAGTCCATTTACACATGTAAACATACAAAATTCACAAAATTCATATATATAAAGTCCATTTACACATACAAAATTCACAAGTCCATAAAGTCCATTTACACATATATACAAACAAAATTCTAAAATACACATATGTCTAACACACATATATACATACAAATTCTAAAGTGCACATATGCATATTAATAAAAATTTGCAAAATTTATACACAATTCTAATTTGATTAATAGAGGAAGGCAGAGGGGAGAGGGCGGCGGCAGTCGGCCGGGGAGGCAGTGGCGGCGGCGGCGGCGTGGGAGGAGGGCAGGGACGACAACGGCGGGCCTAGGAGGCACAACGGCAGCGGCGGCGTGTGGGGCAGGGGCGGTGGCGGCGGTGCCATGGGGGGCGTGCAAGGGACGTGCGGCGTGCGACGGCGTGCGTGCGGCGATGCCTCCCCAGCCCGAAACCCCCCTCCACGAAAACCCTAAACCCTAACATATATGGCGAAAAAGAGGGCGCGGCGGCGGCGGCTAACCTGCGGCGACCCCGGCGATGGCGGCGCGGTGGCTTTCGGCTTCTGGCCCGCGGCGACAAAGACGGCGATGAAGACGGCGGCGCGGCGGCGGCAGCGTCCTAGGGCTTGATTGGCGACGAAGACGAAGACGACGAAGAGCCATTGCGAAGAAAACGACTAAGTGTTTGGATCCCCTCGAGGCCCCTGCTATTTATAGTTACATTATCTTTTGTCCCGATTGAAGCCAACAACCGGGACAAAAGATATTTTAGTCCCGGTTGGTAGCTCCAACCGGGACTAAAGATACTATCTTTAGTCCCTGTTGGAGCCATCAACCGGGACTAAAGATGACGGGCAGCCACGTGGCTCACGTAGGTGGGAATCTTTAGTCCGGTTTAAGCCATCAACCGGACTAAAGATGTTTTCCCGCCTATCCAAATTCATCTCTAGTCCCACTTTGTGTTAAAAACCGGGATTAAATATTTCAACAGTTTTAAATTATAATCATCATATTCAAAACAATGTTAAATATATATAATAATATATAATTAACATATGGTCTATTTGAACAATATTATAAATTTAAATAATAACATATAATTAACATTTCTCATATTAAAAACTATTTGTAAATGTATATAATAATATGTAATTAACATATGGTCTATTTGAAAAATATTATAAATTTAAATAATAACATATAATTAACATTTGTCATATTCAAAACTATTTTAAATTTATATAATTATATATAATTAACATATGGCCTATTTGAAAAATATTATAAATTTAAATAATAACATATAATTAACATTTGTCATATTCAAAACTATTTTAAATCTAAATAATAATATATAATTAACATATACACTATTTGAAAAATATTATAAATTTAAATAATAACATATAATTAACATTTATCATATTCAAAACTATTTTAAATTTAAATAATAATATATAATTAACATATGGACAATTTGAAAAATATTATAAATTTAAATAATAACATATAATTAACATTTGTCATATTCAAAACAATTTCAAATTTAAAAATAATATAGAATTAACATATAGCCTATTTTAAAAATATTATAAATTTAAATAATAACATATAATTAACATTTGTCATATTCAAAACTATTTTAAATTTATATAATTATATATAATTAACATATGACCTATTTAAAAATATTATAAATTTAAATAATAACATACAATTAACATTTGTCATATTCAAAACTATTTAAAATTTAAATAATAATATATAATTAACATATATACTATTTGAAAAATATTATAAATTTAAATAATAACATATAATTAACATTTGTCATATTCAAAACTATTTTAAATTTAAATAATACTATATAATTAACATATATACTATTTGAAAAATATTTAAATTTAAATAATAACATATAATTAATATTTTTCATATTCAAAACTATCTTAAATTTAAATAATAATATATAATTAACATATATACTGTCGGTGATATGGGCCCGGGGGTATGTCGCGGGCGTGGCATTTAAGAAGGGGGGTCCCTAGGATCCCTGCGTGTCGATCTAGACATCGACAGCTAGCGCGCCAGGTAGGGGGAGCGCGCAGTGTTTTTGTTTAAACTCCCGCTTTCCTCCCATTTTCTGGCGGGAATTCCCTCTCCCCGTCTCAGCCATGGTCCACGGCCGCGCCCTACGCTCCGCGTCAGGCTCGCTCGCGACGCGCGAGCGTGGCCTGGCCAACGAGGCAGCGGAGGAGGTCGATGCGGGCAGGCACAGCCCAAACTTTCGCCACCTCCGCTCGAGGGGGAGGAACCTTTGTCTCCCTCACCACCGTTGGTGGCGACGGTGGCAGCTGCGCCCACGCCATCCCTTCGCCCCCGCCGGCGCGGTTGGAGGCGGAGGGGCCGTGCGTCCTACAGACCGACAACGCTCCCGTGGGACACAGACCACGCCCTAGCGGGTGTAGCGGTGAGCCCCGCCGAGGCGACGTCCATCGTCGCCTGGAGTTTGGCACTCCTGAGGGTGCCCTGCAGGCGGCAGAAGCTCTTTTGCGCCACCCTCCAGCCACCCCAGGCGAGGGGTCCAACGCCAAAAGGTGGCTTGACGACGTGGCAAAGCTCGTAGGTACAGCCCAGCGCCAGCTGGCTGCTGACCTCGCTTCCTCCAGCCGCCAACCGCGCGGCTCGCACGTCGTGGTAAGCTCTTCCTCTCGGCGATGGGCCCGAAGGGCAGCAGCAGCCGTGAGGACGGAGGAGAGCCCCTCGACGGCAGCCCAACCGGAACCGCCCCAGGACCTGCTTTACGCAGGGCGCGACGCCCGCCTCCGCATCGAGCAGCGCCGAGACGAACGCCGCTTAGAGCGGGCGCCGGACTGCGCCTCCTTGTCGGGAGGCGCCATCTCACGGCGAGCGGCCGCAGCGGCCCTCCCGCGAATGGAGCCCCACGGCGGATGGCGAGCGGCCATAATGGCCCAGCCGCAAGCGGGAAGCTCCGCAGCCCCCAACGAGGCCCCGCAGCTGTTATCGCCCCCTACGGCCGGTAATGGCTGTCAGGCCTTGGTCGCCAACCTCCGTAACGTGCGCTGGCCTAACAAGTTTAGGCCGGCCCTTACGGAGAAGTACGACGGCTCGGTTAACCCTGCCGAGTTCCTCCAGATCTACACCACGGCCATTGAGGCCGCCGGAGGAGACGAGCGTGTCATGGCCAACTTCTTCCCCATGGCGCTCAAGGGCCAGGCCCGCTCCTGGCTGATGAATCTGCCGCCCCGGTCAGTCACTCCTTGGGACGACTCAGTGTCGCGCTCACCTCCACCCCAGGGCACGTACCCGCGCCGGAGTGGAGGCGCACCTTCACATGGTCCGACGAGGGGAGGACGAGTCCCTGCGCAAATACATTCAGCGTTTTTGCCAGGTACGCAACACCATACCTTCCATCGCCGACCATGCAGTGATCTTCGCCTTCCGGAGTGGCGTATGCCACGACGTAATGTTGGAGAAGATCGAATCGAAGGCCGCCCGAACCACCACGGAGCTCTTCGCGCTCGCAGACCGGGTGGCCCGCAAGGAGGAGGCCAGGGTTTGGAATCCTAGGAATCCTACCCCGGCCCCCACCGGCGCTGTCCCCTCCGCGTCCCGTGAAGAGCGGCACGAGCGACGACGGAAGCGCCGGCCATCGCGTGGCGGCGAGGAGGGCCACGTCCTCGCCACCGACGGAGCCGAGAAGCCCTCGCGGAAGGGCAAGCCCGCGGGTAACCGCAGGCGGTCCCCGACCCTCGCCCCGTGGCCGGGCCGGGACAAATGGTGCATGGTGCACCGAACCTTCCACCACGACCTCTCTGAGTGCCGTTCGGTCAAAAATCTGGCCGAGCGAGTGCAGAAGTATGAGCAGGAGCGGAGGGAGAACGAGGAGATCCGCCGCAAGGGCAAGGCGCCGGCGGAGCGCCCGAACAACCGGCGAGAGGAGGCCAGGGATACGGCCCCCGCCGGGAACGACGACGACGACCTGGGCTACCAAGATCCCCAGCACGTCGTCGCCACCATCGACGGTGGCGCGGGCGCCCAAATGTCCCTCCGGAGCTTCAAGTCCATGAGACGCGAGCTCCTCGCAGCCGTGCCGTCTCACGAGGCGGCCCGGAGATCGCGCTGGGCAGAGGTGCCCATCACCTTTGACCAGACCGACCACCCAGGGAGTGTCACGCGTAGCGGCCATTTGGCCCTCGTGACCTCCCCCACCATCTGCAACGTCAAGGTCGCCCGAGTCTTAATTGACGGACGTGCGGCCCTCAACGTGCTATCCCCGAAGGCTTTTGAGGCAATCAAGGCCCCGGGAATGGTGCTCGGGCCTTCTCACCCCATCATTGGGGTGACGCCCGGAAAGGTGTGGCCCCTCGGGCAGATCGCTCTGCCGGTCACCTTCGGGGCCCCCATTAATTTCCGCACCGAGCGGATCAACTTTGATGTGGCGGATCTCAATCTGCCCTACAACGCCGTGCTTGGGAGGCCGGCGTTGGTGAAGTTCATGGCGGCTACACATTACGCCTACCGCCAGCTCAAGATTCCGAGCCCCGGAGGCCCCATCACCATCCACGCTGACGTCAAAACCGCGCTAGACTGCATGGAGGTGCGCGTGGACAACATTGCAGCGGCCGACCGCGTTGAACCCGGGGACCCCCAAGGGGAGTCGTTGGGCTCCCGGGCCCCGAAGCAACGCATCACCTCTGCCGATGAGGTGGTGATTAAGTCCATCCGTTTGGGCGACGACCCATCCAAGACCGCCAACATTGGTGGTGGCTTGGACCCCAAATAGGAAGACGCGCTCGTCTCCTTCCTGCGGGCAAATACCGATGTGTTTGCTTGGAAGCCGTCGGATATGCCCGGGGTCCCCAGGGAGGTGATCGAGCACCGACTCACAGTACGGCCGGACGCGCACCCGGTCCGGCAAAAGGTGAGGCGACAGGCCCCGAAGCGGCAGGCGTTCATCCGCGAAGAGGTGGCATGGCTCCAGGAGGCCGGCTTCATCCGGGAGGTGCTGCATCCGGAATGGTTGGCGAACCCGGTGGTCGTCCCGAAGGCCAACCACAAGCTGCGCATGTGCATCGACTACACCGACCTCAACAAGGCATGTCCCAAAGACCCCTATCCTCTACCCCGAATAGACCAGATAGTCGACTCCACTGCGGAGTGCGACCTTTCATGCTTCCTAGATGCATACTCTGGCTATCATCAATTTCGCATGGCTGTAGAGGATGAGGAGAAAACTTTATTTATCACTCCCGTGGGTACTTTTTGCTACATGTCTATACCCTTTGGTTTAAAAAATGCCATGTTCACCTTTCAACGTGGTATCCGCATCACGTTAAAGGACCAAATAGGGCGCAATGTTGAGGCATATGTCAATGATCTCGTAGTCAAATCTTGGGACCAAAGAACTTTGCTCCTGGATTTGGCCGAGACATTCAATAACCTCCGGTCCTCCCGCATGAAACTAAACCCAGAAAAATGCGTGTTTGGGGTACCGGCAGGCAATCTATTAGGATTCTTGGTCTCTGCCCGAGGCATCGAGGCCAACCCCACTAAAATAAAAGCAATAGAGGAGATGCGCCCCCCTAAAAAGCTCAAGGACGTGCAGAGGCTCACTGGTTGTGTAGCCGCCTTGAGTCGCTTCATATCCAGGTTAGGAGAGCGGGCGCTTCCTTTATTCAAGTTGTTAAAATGAACCGGCCCCTTCACTTGGACGGACAAGGCGGAGAAAGCCTTGGGCGAGCTCAAGCGCTACCTCTCCTCGCCACCCATACTGGTGGCTCCTCGAGAAGGGGAGCCCCTCCTTTTATATTTGGCGGCGACCCTCCAAGTGATTAGTGCGGCCTTGGTTGTGGAGCGCGACGACGAGCTAGTCTCTCGGTCACCCCCAGCCCTATCAAAACCGAAGGCGGAGACCTCGGAACGGAGCCGGCCGAGGAAGCGCCGAACCCGAAGGTGGCCGTTGGCCCCGAGCCCTGTGGAGCCGCCAGCCCCCTAGTCCGGAGCACCGAAGCCCCCTTCACCCGGAGTGGCCTTGACGGCCATGGTGGAGGCGATGGCTCGGGAGACCCGGACACCGAGATGACCCGCCCCGAAGCACCTGTGGCAGGAAGCCCCGGAACGGAGTTGGCCAAGGAAGCGCCCGAACTCGGAGGTGGCCCTTGGCCCTCGAGCCTCGTGGAGCCGCCGCCCCTAGTCCGGAGCGCCCGAAGCCCCTCCACCCGAGTGGCCTTGAGGGCCCCGGAGGAGGCGATGGCTCGGAGGCCCGGACACCGAGGTAACCCGCCAGTGTGTACCCGAACCACCCGCCCTAGCAAGGTAGCCAAGGCCCGCACCAAGGTGCAGCGGCCGGTGTACTTCGTCAGCGAGGCGCTACGGGACGCGAAGACGCGTTACCCGTAGGCCCAGAAAATGCTATACGCTCTACTTATGGCCTCCAGGAAGTTGCGTCATTATTTCCAGGCGCACCGGGTAACGGTGGTCACATCCTACCCTCTCGGACAAATCCTGTATAACCGAGAGGGCACGGGACGGGTAGTCAAATGGGCCATTGAGCTGTCGGAATTCGTCCTACACTTCGAAGCCCGGCACGCAATCAAGAGCCAAGCTTTGGCTGATTTCGTGGCGGAATGGACACCAACAGCCGGAAGCGATCCACCCCCGACGGAACCCGAGAGTGCGGAGGATCGCGGCCAAGGAACCGCGCACTGGGTGATGAACTTTGACGGTTCACTCACCTTGCACGGAGCCGGAGCAGGCGTGGTCCTAACTTCCCCAACGGGCGACGTGCTTCGGTACATCGTCCAGATCGATTTCCGAGCAACCAACAACATGGCCAAATATGGGGGGCTCTTGGCGGGGTTACGAGCAGCAGCAGGCGTGGGCATCCGCCGTCTACTGGTCCTTGGGGATTCCCAACTGGTGGTAAACCAGGTCTCCAAGGAATACCAATGCACCGACCCTCAAATGGAGGCCTATGTCAAGGAAGTACGGCGTATGGAGCGCCATTTCGATGGCCTCGAGCTACGTCACATTCCCATAAGAGACAACTCCCTGGCGGACAAGCTATCAAGAATCGCGTCCGCGCGAGCCCCAGCCCCGCCAGGTGCCTTTGAGGAAAGTCTCACAGAGCCGTCGGCGCGACCTGAACCGCCCCAGAGGCAGGAATCGGCCGGTCCCGACGCCCCGGACCCGGCGGGCCAGCCACAGCCTGGCCCCGCTGGGACCAACATCACGCGCCAGGTGGCTTGGATTTCGGAAATCCAGGCGTACCTAGAAGACGCGTCATTGCCCGAGCAACGTGAGGAAGGCGAACGCATCGCCCGGACCTCCAAGAGGTACGCGTTGGTAGAAGGGACACTCTACCGACGCGGTGCCAACAGAGTGCTCATGAAATGCATTGCTCGGGAACAGGGTCTTGAGCTCCTTGCCTAGATCCATGAAGGTGAATGCGGTGCACATTCAGCCTCCCGAACCTTGGTGGGAAAAGCATTCCGCCTGGGATTCTATTGGCCCACCGCGCTGGAGGATGCAACAGACCTCGTGCGGCGGTGCCGAGCATGTCAATTCCACGCCGCGTACGCACCCGCCGGCCCAGCACTTCAAACCATCCCGCTCTCATGGCCATTTGCGGTCCTGGGGCTGGACATCTGGGCCCGTTCAAGCAGGCCCGGGGCGGGTGCAAGTTCCTGTATGTCGCCATCGACAAGTTCACCAAGTGGCCAGAGGCCTATCCAGTCAGTGTCATCGACAGACATTCAGCTGTGCGGTTCATGAGAGGCATCACGGCAAGGTTCGGGGTCCCCAACAGGCTCATCACCGACAACGGCACCCAGTTCGCGAGTGAGCTGTTCGGCGAATATTGCGATGACATGGGCATTAAGCTCTGTTTCGCCTCGCCCGCCTACCCCCAAAGCAACGGTCAGGCCGAGCGTGCAAACGCAGAAATATTAAAAGGCCTCAAGACCAAGACCTACAACGTGCTCAAAAAACATGGGGACTCGTGGACTGACGAGCTGCCCGTGGTCCTTTGGGCCAATTGGACAACCCCGAGCCGCGCCACTGGGAAAACACCTTTCTTCTTTGTGTATGGAGCCGAGGCGGTCTTACCCTCCGAGCTCACCCTGGGATCGCCCCGAGCCACATTATACACCGAAGCGGGTCAAGAGCAAAGACGTCGAGACGACCTGGATTACCTGGAGGAGAGGCGGCGCTGGGCAGTGCTCCGCGCGGCACGCTACCAACAGAGCCTCCGCCGCTACCATCAAAGCAAAGTCAGCCCCCGAGCGCTGCAGGTCAATGATCTGGTGTTGCGCCGTGTGCAAACACGTGCAGGGCTAAGCAAGTTGTCCCCGATGTGGGAGGGGCCATACAAGGTTATCGGCACCCCGCGTCCGGGAGTAGTCCGCCTAGCCACAGAGGACGGCACTCCGTTGCCAAACCCGTGGAATATTTCCGACCTGCGCAGGTTCTACCCATAAGCCGCATGGTGTGCTGAGACATGCATAGAAGTTCATCCACTGCCCCCGGTGGCATGAGCAATGCGTTTGTTATTTCATTTCATATGCTTCCCTTGCAAATACCAATTGCAGTGTGTTTTCCCCCATGTGCTCGAGCATGTGCTCTGGATGCAGCTTTCCAATAAGTTCCTCAGCCTTGCCCGCCTTAGCCCGAGAGCCCTAAGGGTGTCGAGGTACACGATGTTGCATACTACCACGCCCGGGGCGTCAACGCCTGGGGTTCGGGTGCGAACAACACACGCCTGTCCCGCCCCGTTGCCGCTGCCCTCGCTGGCCTTTTTATGCCTTCGCTCCTACCCGGAACCCCAACAAAGGCACCAGCCAACGGCCAGTGCATGATGCCCGAACCCGAAACAGCCCCCCAGCGGCATGGGACAAATCACGGGGGAGAACAACACTATCGCATTATCACAATGACTAAGTCTTAAGCTATCAATTGCAGGGAAGCTAACATACAAGGGCTCGGGCCAACCAACCGCCACTACGTGCGTGCTAAGTTGGCCGGGGGCTCCCAACATACACATACATGAATCATCAAAAGCAGCCACGATGAGCTGTCGTAGCGCAAGTAAAGGCAAGTTCGCAAACTTTATAAACAATGCATAAATATCTCTTTACATAAATACAGATACAAGCCGAAGCAAGAGGGCCCTAAGTGGCCGGTGGGTCGCTGGGATCATCCACCGGGGAGTCTGCATCCGGCGAGTCCTCGCGGAGGGCGAGCTGGAAGGCCGCCGGGGTGCCGTCAAAGCCCATCATGATGGAGTCGACGGCGTCTTGGACGCGGCGGCGGGCGGCCTCGGTGCCTTCGGGGAAGTCCTCGGTGGGGATATAGGGGTCAAAGTTGGGGTCGCGGGCTTGGTAGCTCGCCAGGATGAGTGACGCGACCTGGCGGGATAAGTCATACGACGACTCCTTCACCACGTCGTCGACCTCCTCCGGCACCCTCTGTATCCCCGCGGCCAGATCGTCGATGTATGTGGCCAATCCCCCCAAAGTAGGGATGCTGGGGGGGTACGATTCACCCCTACCCCGCGAGCCGCCTCCCGAAGGCGCCCGACGGACGAGGACAAGCCCTGGACCCCCAAGCGCAAGACGCGCTCCAAGCCTCCGCGGTCCGCCGGCGCGCCTCTCCAGCCCGGCCCGCCCCGCAGCCTGCACCGCGCGTCCATGATCATCCGCTCCCGGAGGCCAGCTCCCCGCTCCCGCCGCTCTAGCTCGTCCCCTGCGCCGGCCCGAGGCGGCGGCGAGCAGCTGCTCGCGGTCCCACACGCCCTTCAGGCATCGGGAGGCCTCCTCCTAGGCTTCCACCACCGCCGCCTCTCGACCCCCCACGGCGACCTCGCGCTCGGCGACGGCCTTCTCCTGGGCCAGCACATTGGCCTCCCGCGCGGCGGAGTCTTCTTCGGCCCTGGCGACGGCGGCCTCCCGGCTCTCAACCGCCCGCCACGCCGCCTCAAGGGCCCTCTCCCGCTCCGCCAGGCCGGCCTCGCGGGCCTGGAGGTTAGCGTCGGCGCCGACAGCGGCGGCCTCAGCATCGCACAAAGTGCGCTCGCGCTCGTCGAGGCCCTGGGCACGCTCCCTGAGGTCGCGGAGGAACTGCCCAGCGGTGGTGCGCACCCTCTCCTCAGCGGCGGCGACGATCTGCTCGCGGAGGTCGGCGGCGTGCCGCTCAGCAACGGTGTCTTCAAACACCTGACTGAGCTCCTCCTGGCACCGCTCGATCTCCTCCGGCTCCCGCTCGCGGATGAGGCCCTCCGCCTCGCCGTGGCCGCCGCTCCGACGGCCCTCCTCGACCTCGGCCTCCCGCCGCGCCACCTCGACCTCCCCGGCGGCCAAGGCCTGCACTGGGCCCGAAGCCCCTCCAGCGAGATGGCGTTGGCCGTCTCCAGCGCCCTGGCGACGACCTCCCTCGCCCGCTCCTGCGACCGGACGAGGGGATCCATATCCAAGGCAGCCACGAACCAGACTGGCACCCCTGCACTGGAGTCGGAGCCCGGCCCGGATCGGCCGCCTGCGTCGGCCGAGCCGCCGAAGATCCCCCGCGGCCGGCGCTGCCCGCTTCTTGCCTTGGGGGCTCGCGGCCGACCTGCACCGGTAGGATTAATGGCAGCTGGCGGGAGATGGCGCCGCCGAGTGTGGCGCGGCGAGGGCCGCCGTGGCGGCGACGATGGTTGCCGCGGAGGGGACCCCTGAGGTTGCTCTCCGCCGCCCTCCGCTGCCCCCTCTGCGTCGGCGCCGCCCACGGCTTGCCCTTCATGGGCGGCCGGCGCTCCAGCCACTGGGTGGGCCCCCTCCCCGGATCCCGCCGGATCCGGGACCGAGCCCGAAGGGGGCGACCCGGACCTTGGGGGCTCGGGCGCCCGGACCTCTCCTGTGCGCTCTCCCCCGAGCCCGAGGCAGAACCGCCCTTGGGGACAACCCTTGGGCGAAAATGTCTCGTGCTCGCGCTGAAAACAAAACAAAATCACAACAAGAAATCAAAAAATAGAGACAAAAATGCAAGACCCGATAGGCATCAACACATCAGCGAGGCGTACCTACGGGCGGGGTTGAAGTCCCAGGAGATCCCCGAGATAGCCCGCTTCTTCTTCGCGGGGCGGCCCGAAGGACTCGCCGGGCTCTCACCCGCCGCGTGCCTTGATGTCGGAGACCCGCGGATAGACCCCACCGCCGGTGTGCTCGTCGTGAATGCGCCCTGGGCCTCCGCCGCTGCCGGCGCACTCACTGGGGATGCACCCCGGGCCTTTCCCACCGTCGTTGTCGCCGCCGTTGTGGCCGGCCCGGCCCTCGGCGTAGCGGCCCCCGAGGGAGGGCCCGCCGCCCGCGAGCCCCCTGGCCTGCGGGCGCGGCGCTCCGCTCCGCCGCCTCGTGGTGGAGACGGGGGAGGAGAGGGGTCCTCCTCTGGCCTCTTCCTCTTCCCTTTGGGATCCGGGGCCCCCGGATCGCCTCGGCCGGACCTCGGCGACTCAACCGCCCAATCGGGATGTGGTCGTCGGGGTCGTCATCGTCGCCTCCGCTTCCGCCCCTCGGAGCAGCCCCGATGCAGCCTCCGGCACGGCCGACGACGAGCCCACGCCATCGCCTACCACCTGCAGCAAGTGCAGGATCTCCGGGCGCGCAGAGTCCTGACACAGCGGCACCAAACCGGGCGGGAGCTACGCCAAGTCCATCTTCGTGATGCCGAGGCAGCGGTGAACCAGGGTCCGGAGGTCCCTCTCGTCCCAGTTGAAGACGGCGCCCACGAAGGTCCGCATGTTGTCGTTGGGGCCCGTGTACATGTAGGAGGGGCGCGGCCTCTCCTGCAGCGGCGCTATGCGCCTCATCAGGAAATCGCGGAAGACCGCGTGGCTGGACAGGCCCCCGCGCCGAAGGTAGCTGATCCGGTCCAGCACCCCGTCCAGCTCCCTCCCGGCTCGTGGGCGCGCCTCCCAGTCCTCTGGTTCACCGGGATCCTCGTCAGCAGGGAGAAGCGGGGGTGGTCGCCCAGGCTGGTGTAGAACCAGAACGCCCTCCAGTTCTCCCACCTGGAGCGAGGATGGATGTCGATGAAGGGAGTTCCGACCGCCCTGTCATTCCGTGGCTGAATCGCCACGTACCCAACCGCGCCGGGGGAGCCAGCCCGGCATACCCGGAAGAATTGCTGGAAGAGGTGAAGAGAAGGCCTCACCCCCACGAACATCTCGCAGGTGTGGGCGAACACGGCGAGATAGAAGACGGCGTTGGGGGTGAGGTTGTGCAGCCGGAGGTCGTAGAACTCCAGGACATCGAGGAAGAAGCGGGAGAAGGGCGGCACCAGCCCGACCATGGCGAAGGAGGCAAAGAACACCATCCTGTGGGGAGGCCGCTCCTCCGGGATGTCACCGCCGCTGCGCGTGCCGCTCGACAAGAACTTATTGAAGAGGCTGCGAGCCTCCGCAGTGCGCACCAAGGACTTGGGGAGCACACTCCCCGGCTCCAGAGGGGAATCGCGACCCATTGCGGGGGTAGATGCGGAAGTAGAGAAGGGGAAAGCTGAAGGTGGAAGAAAGGAAACGGAAGGAGCAGGAGGTGCTAGGTAGACGAAGGGCGAATGGCAATGAGAGGAGATGGCAGTGGAAAGCGTAGAAATCGATCACCCTCCATGCGGATCTGGTTTTATAAGCTACCACCGCCCCCTCGGATTCTACGGCATTAAATTCGCCCCACTACCACACGAAGCGCCCCCTCATCTCCGCGTCGTTTCGATTTTCGCATCCCCTTGGGTTCCCGCGCCATTCGGATTTCGTGCCGCCTGTGGTTCCGTGCCCGCCAGGCGCACTACGCGGGACGGAGAGTGCTAGGCGGTTTGAATGGGCCCCCATGCGCATGGCCCAAACAAACTCGCCCCCCATCCAAGGAAGGGCTTAGCCAGGTGCGACATCAGTCGTCGCGTATCGGCCACCTGCCATAGCGAAAGCGCCCAAATACCCGGGCCCACACGCTCAAGGAAATGGCGTCAACCGCGCCCGAGCCCGACTCGGCCCCGGTCAACGTCGGGGGCTACTGTCGGTGATATGGGCCCGGTGCTATGTTGCGGGCATGGAATTTAAGAAAAAGGAAGGTGCCCCTGTCCATCAAGGAGCGCCAAAGTTATGCCCTGAAAGGCTAGGCAAGTCTTGGCCACGGGCGGCCACGTGGCCGCCCCAGAAGGGGCTGGCCCGGAGGCTGCCCGGAGGCCATCATACTCCCGAACGGCGGGGTCCGAGATCTCCCGGACCCCTGGTCGGAAGAGTCCGGGATCACCCGGACCCCCGTCCTCCATCCCACACCTCTCAGAGAGAGGGGCGAACCCAACTACCAACCAACTCATTTAATGCTCAAATAGGGGAAAGCTGAGCGCCTACCCCGCCGCATTCAATGCGATGTGAGGCGCGGCTGTCAGTTGCTCCCATCATCACCCCTTTTTGCTTATCATGAGGCAAAAGGGGCTAAAAGTCCTTGACTAAGATCGTGGTATGGCCGCGCACCCACTCCGCGCACGCCCCCCTCACGCGCTGTCCAGTCGCATTTAATGCACTGGGCGGCTGCGTGGGAGAGAGAGTACGAGCGCAGGAAGCACGGTGCCTACACCTCCCTATGGAATGGGCCGTCGACCGGTGGGACCCATCGGAGGGGGTCGGCAAACCATCATCGCGTCAGCAGTATGGCCACCACGACGACCACTCTTTTTCCACCTCCCACGACGCGACAAACAGGGAGGAGTAGGAATGGAATGGCTTCTCCGACAAGACAAGGCAAAAACCACTCCCTCACGTGGAGTGAAGTAGAGAAAGGGTAGGACTGCTGTGATGTTCCCTTGTTCTATAAAAGGAGACCCAAGTCCTTCATAAAAGGGGTTCCGATCCGAGAAAGGAGGGACACGTTCTGAAAAATAGGTTGAGTCCCCCCAACTAGCCTGTAGAAAACTCCCATCCACCACAAAATCTAAGGGAGAGGGACACTCTCATTGTTCTTGGCAACCTGCCCCATATAGTACATACACACAGAGTAGGGTATTACACCGCGCCGGTGGCCGAACCCGTATAAACCCCGCCTCATCTCGCATTACTTCATCTTTTATACGAGTTTGGACCAGATACCCCGCTCTCCGTGCCGAACCAAAAGGGGTCCTCGGGATCCCCGCGTGTCGATCTACGACATCGACATATACTAATTGAAAAATATTATAAATTTAAATAATAACATATAATTAACATTTGTCATATTCAAAACTATTTGAAATTTAAATAATAATATATAATTAACATATATACTATTTGAAAAATATTACAAATTTAAATAATAACATATAATTAACATTTGTCATATTCAAAACTATTTTAAATTTAAATAGTACTATATAATTAACATATATACTAATTGAAAAATATTATAAATTTAAATAATAACATATAATTAACATTTGTCATATTCAAAACTATTTTAAATTTAAATAATAATATATAATTAACATATATACTATTTGAAAATATTATAAATTTAAATAATAACATATAATAAACATTTGTATTATGGAGTATTAAAATTATATAATAACATATAATTAAAATTTGAAAATGGTTTCTCCTTTCCTCAGCAAATCGCCCAGATTTCATTTTTATTTATGCTTGTCATCGATAGCTTGCCTCTCCCGTCTCAATGCCTCGCCGACGCCACGGGAGCCGCCGGTGACGCGCGCAACGGCGGACTACCCCTATCCGCCCGTTGTGATTGAGCAAGACTACCCGCCGCCGCAGCCCTTGTTCCTCGCCGCCACCGCCGCCGCCGGCTCGCGCGTGAACCTGGTCGTTGTTCCTGCTAGTCCCAGTTTGTGTTTAAAACCAGGATTAAATATTTCAACAGTGCCCTATTATAATGTATTTTCAATTATAATAATCATATTAAAAACTATTTTAATTTTAAATAATAATATACAATAATTTAAATATGACAAATTTACAATAATTTGCAATATAGTCAAATGATAACAATAATATTCAATAATTTAATTTAATTTACATCGTCCATACATAAATTTATCTAAGTGACGTTTGTCCTCACATACTTTCTCCGCACAATTGTTCCTTCGTTATGATCGTTGCGTGAGTAAGGGGTATCCTCATTTGATAGGAGGATGCTCGGGTCAACCGCCACCACGAACGGAGGTTGCCCGTCAAACTGATCATAATCATCATCACTTCTATCCTCGACTCCCACGATTTTTCTTTTGCCTGAGAGAACCACGTGACGCTTTGGCTCGTCGGATCTTTTCCCCTCCTTTGCTTTGCTAGACATGTCCTTGACATAGAAAACTTGCCGTACATCATTGGCAAGGACGAAGGGTTCGTCTGAGTATCCAACCTTGCTTAGGTCGACCGTTGTCATCCCACTTGCATCAATGGTTACGCCTCCACCACTGAGCCTAACCCACTGGCACCGAAACAGAGGGACCTTCAGAGGTCCATAGTCCAGCTCCCATATGTCATCGATTTTGCCGTAATATGTGCTAGCCGTACCGTCGTATCCCACGGCACCGATGCGGACAGCGCTGTTCTGATTCGTGCTCTTTAAGTCTTGGGCCCGTGTGTAAAAAGTGTACCCATTGATTTCATATGTCTGGAATGTGGTGATTGAGCAAGATGGTCCCCTCGCCAAGAAGCCTAGTTGTTGGTCAATGCTCGTGTTGCCCATGAGACGTTGTCGTAGCCAAGCAGGGAATGCATCGATGTGATGGCGTGTAATCCAGGCATCCGTCTTACCGATGTTTTCCGAGCGAACAATCGCCAAGTGCTCCTCGATGTAAGGAGCCACCAAGGAAGATCGTTGCAACACGGTCCAATGTGCTTTCTTGTACAAGCCATTGTCTATGTTCATTATTGCCTAAGTTCCAAGAGTTCCCTTCCCCCGTAGTCTACCTTCATGGCTTGATTCAGGCACTCCGATGGGACGAAGGTCTTCAATAAAGTCAACGCAAAACTCAACCACCTCCTCTGTTCCATATCCCTTGGCGATGCTGGCCTCCGGACGAGAACGGTTACGGACGTACTTCTTTAGAACGCCCATATACCACTCGAAAGGGAACATGTTGTGTAGTAATAGCGGACTGAGGATACGGATCTCTTTGACAAGGTGGCATAGGAGATGCGTCATGATATTGAAGAAGGAAGGCGGAAAGATCATCTCAAAGCTGACAAGACATTGGACCACATCATTTTGAAAGTCTTCTAGTCTGTCTGGATCGATGATCTTCTGTGAAATTGTGTTCAGGAAAGCACATAATTTTGTTATTGTTGCCCGGACATTATCGGGAAGGATACCCCGAATTATAACGGAAAGCAGTTGTGTCATCAGCACGTGGCAGTCATGGGACTTTAGATTTGTAAACTTCTTATCCTTCGTGCTAATTATTCCCTTTATATTCGAGGAGTATCCAGACGGTACCTTGATGCTCTCTAGGCATTAAAACATTATTTCCTTCTCTGCCTTGCTCAGAGTGTAGTTGGCTGGACTTAGGTATTGGACTCCTTTCTCCTTTGGTTGCGTGTGAAGGCCGTTGCGTTGAGCCATATGTTTCAGATCGTTACGTGCCTCAAGTGTATCTTTTGATTTTCCATATACACCTAGGAAGCCCAGCAGGTTTACGCAAAGGTTCTTGGTGAGGTGCATCACGTCAATTGTGTGGCGGACGTCCAAGACTTCCCAGTAGGGCAACTCCCAAAAAAATGACTTCTTCTTCCACATCGCCACGTGACCACCTTCACTTGCTATAGGTTGGTTGCCGGGTCCCTTTCCAAATACTACTTTGAGGTATTTCATCATGCCAAACACGGTCTCCGTTGCAATGCTTTATCTTAGTACGATGGTATGCCTTTTATCAAAATGTTTGCCCCTTCTCCGGACAGGGTGGCTTGCAACAAGAAAGCGACGATGACCCATGTACACTACCTTCTTATAGTGTTTCAGGTACATACACTCGGTCTCATCCATACAGTGGGTGCAAGCGTTGTACCACTTGTTTGACTGTCCGGATAGGTTGCCAAGTGCAGGCCAATCGTTGATGGTAACAAACAGCAACCCTCATAGGTTAAACTGCTCCTGTTTATCCTCATCCCACACGGGAACACCTTCTTTCTTCCACAGCAGTTTTAGATCTTCGATCAGCGGTCTCAAGTACAGATCGATGTCATTACCAGGTTGCTTCGGGCCTTGAATAATAACCAGCATCTGAATATACTTTCGCTTCATGCATAGCCAAGGCGGGAGGTTGTAGATACATATCGTTACAGGCCAAGTGCTATGCCCGCTGCTCATCTCTCCAAAAGGATTCATGTCGTCCGTGCTTAAGCCGAACCTTAGGTTTCTTGCATCCTCGCACAAGTCTTTAATGTTCTGTTGATGTTTCGTCACTGTGACCCATCGGAGGGATGTATCAGCATGTCGTCTTGTAGGCGTTCTTCCGCGTGCCAGCGCATCATCCTTGCATGCTCCTTGTTCCTGATCAGACGCTTCAGCCGTGGTATTATAGGAAAATACCACATCACCTTAGCAGGAACCCTTTTCTTCAAAGGTCGTCCGTCAACTTCGCTTGGATCATCTCGTCTGATCTTGTATCGAAGTGCTTTATAAACCGGACATGCTTCTAGGTTCTCGTACTCCTCACCGCGGTAGAGGATACAATCGTTAGGACATGCGTGTATCTTCTATACCTTCCGTCCTAGAGGGCAGACTAACTTTTTAGCCTGGTATATTGATTTCGATAATTCGTTTCCCTCTGGAAGAATGTTCTTCACAAGTTTTAGTAACTCGCCAAATGCTTTGTCACTGACACCATTTTTGGCCTTTCAATGCAAGAATTCTAGCGTGGTACCTAACTTTTTGTGCCCCTATTCACAGCCTGGGTACAAGGACCTTTTGTGGTCCACCAACATACGCTTCAATTTCTGCACCTCCTTTACGCCTTTGCAGTCCCCCTGTACGTCGCGCAACATCTGACCAAGATCATCAGACCCGTCGTTTTCTTCAGCATCCACGTCTGCCTCGCCTTCTGTATTCTCTTCAAACCCACCGTATTGACCACAGTCCGGAATGTTGTCGTCGTCTTCTTCATCTTCTTCCATTGCAACCCCCACCTCTCCGTGCGATGTCCAGCAATTGTAGTGAGGCATGAATCCCAACTGAAACAAGTGGGCATAAATAATTCTTGATGTTGAATACTCCTTCTCGTTTTTGCACTTTTTGCATGGACAACGTATGAAACCCTTCTTCTTGTTGGCATCAGCCACACTCAAAAAATATGCATGCCTTGAATAAACTCTGTCAACCGTCGATCCACGTTGTACATCCATTGTCGATCCATCTACATGGAATGCACAAAAATCGTAAGAAAAAATTCACGAAATTTAAACCATTTAAATATTATTACAATAATTATATATATGTAATCAGACAATAATGGAGAGTATATCAAGATGTCCTCTTGCACAGCTACAATTATGACGGAGATACACAAGTACTACTACAACACGAGCTCAAACAAAATTACCTTACTTTTCCAACCTACTATCAAATTTTCTATATTTTTTCCTTTTTCATCTATTTTATAACTTTTTGTCCAAAAGATTCTCTCTCATCATTTTTCATAAATATTTTGCGAGATAAAATTGTACATACTAAATTCCTAGAAATGTAACGTGCTAAGCATACTTTTCTTCCTCTATATTTTCTCTAACTTTTTTCTCAACACAATAATTAGTCCAAACAAATTTTCTCTCTCCTCATGTTTAAAAAAATATAGTGATGAAGATGTATAGAAAACGACTGTAAAATGCGAAGTGCTAAGCATAGATCATAAGAGGAAACTTGCTAGCCTCAGAAACTTGCTATAAACTACTTTTAGATAATATTACTACTTAATGTTTAATTTATTTTAAATGCAGAAATATCAAATCATTCATTAAAAAACAGAGCCTAAGTTGGCGTAATGGGGCCTAGCTGGAATAAGGCCGGAGCACCGTGCTTGACTTGTTGACTGCTTGGCAGGGCTAGCTGAGACTTCTACCCGCGGGAGATGGGCACGTATAGTACATATATGTAACTGCCCCTGCACATGCACGGATGCGCTATGGCCAGTACATCCACTGCCTTGCACATGCACCAAATCACCAATGTCGCCACCAGTCTGTCCAGCCCCTCGTCGGCCGCGATCTTTCGTTTGTGCACATCAGCACATGCATGCCCGCGGAGCACGTACAACTACAAGCAAGCAACAAGTCTTAGCAAGCAAACGACGCAGACAGCGACGTCGATCGATGCCGCTAATTAAATGAGCCCGTGGGAGAGGGGTCGTCAGCGGTCAACGGTACGCAAGCGGAATTCCACAAGCCGGACAAGCTTGGCGCTTGTAGGTGTAGCGCATGTGCGCTCTAGCGGCCAAGTTTTCCAAGCGAGCGCGACCCGTAGACGATACGACGCGACGACCTAGCGTACTGTTGGTCGCTTGGTTAGGCCTGACCAGATCGCGACCCCCGCGTTCAGGTAGTAAGAATAGCTAGCTGTAGTCCAGCAGCTGCCGGCCGGCTGGCTGGCCGGGAATGCAAGTAGCTGGCCGGTCAGTAGAGCACGCGCTTGGCTGCGTAGTGCGTTGGTGGACTAGCTAGTGGTGGAAATTGTAACTCGATCGATAAGCTAGCTAGCTCACCGGGGACGAATCGGGAACTCGGGATGTGCCAAACTGGAGTCTGGATAGTGCTAGGAACTTGCATGTGTAGGAATGAGTGTGTGTGGGTGAAGGCAAATGGTTGGTACGTTGCAGGAAAGCTGTCCAATAAATTAGAAGCATTTGTACGTTAGCGTACCGCGTATATATAGAGTAGAGATGGTCCTCTCAGTTACAAATAAAGCGGATATGCCTAAGATGGGTTTCGCTCCCATGCTTTCAGTGGCAGTGCTCCTTGGAACCTTGGCGGCATTTCCTGCAGGTAATGCAACTAATTAAGAAGTCTCTCTGCACATACTTGTATTGTATACTACAATGGCACGTACAGGCTTGCGCATATGTACGTTGGCTGTCCATTGGGAGACTAAAATTGACTGAACTAATTATTGGGTCTAGCTTGTAACTTGTTGCACAATTATATTGCATCTGCTTCACTACAGCGGTACACTCCATCGGCGTGTGCTACGGCGTCATCGCTAACAACCTGCCCCCGGCGAGCGACGTCGTGCAGCTGTACAGATCCAAGGGGATCGACTCGATGCGCATCTACTTCGCGGACGCCGACGCCCTCAAGGCCCTCCGCGACTCGAACATCGGTCTCATCATGGACGTCGGCAACGACAAGCTCTCGAGCTTAGCTTCCAGCCCCTCCGCCGCAGCCGGTTGGGTCAGGGATAACGTCCAGGTCAACTCGGGCGTCTCCTTCCGCTACATCGCCGTCGGCAACGAGATTCAAGGCAGCGACACCGCGAACATCCTCCCGGCCATGCGGAACGTCAACAGCGCGCTGGCGGCGGCCGGCCTCAGCAACATCAAGGTATCCACGTCGGTCAGGTTCGACGTGTTCACCGACACCTTCCCGCCCTCCAGCGGCAGGTTCAAGGACGACTACATGACCCCGATCGCGAAGTTCTTGGCCACCACCGGCGCGCCGCTGCTGGCCAACGTCTACCCCTACTTCGCCTACAAAGACGACCAGGAAAGCGGGCAGAACAACATCAAGCTCAACTACGCCACATTCCAGCCGGGCACGACGGTGACGGACACCGGGAACGGGCTGACCTACACGTGTCTCTTCGACGCGATGGTCGACTCCATCTACGCCGCGCTGGAGAAGGCCGGCACGCCGAGCGTCAGCGTCGTCGTGTCCGAGAGCGGGTGGCCGTCGGCCGGAGGGAAGGTTGGGGCCAGCGCGAGCAACGCGCAGACATACAACCAGGGGCTGATCAACCATGTCCGGGGCGGCACGCCCAAGAAGCGCAGGGCGTTGGAGACTTATATATTTGCTATGTTCGACGAGAACAAGAAGCCTGGGGATGAGATCGAGAGGCACTTTGGGCTGTTCAACCCCGATAAGTCGCCATCGTACAGCATTAGTTTCTAAGAGGACAGACTGATATTTTTATATGGAATAAGTTGCTCCCGTGATATGCCAAACGCATGCATTGGAAGCAAGCATAGTGCTGTGTGGTGTCCATGCATCTCTCCCTCTTTGTGAAGAGTATATATAACCTTGTATTATTTCTCCCAGATCATAATTAAATTGGTCATCGTTCGTTCGTTTCTTTCGTTCGCTTTCGTTCGCTTTCTTCAGGCCATATATATATTAACCTGTAGTTTATTTGGCTATTTTGCAAAAATTTTTTAAGTATTTATAAAATTAATCTGTAGTTTGTCTGACTATTTTAAAAAATTTTTTTGATTGTTTGTAAAATTAACTCGTAGTCTCAATGCTAAAATATGTAAATTAAAATTACATAAGACTTTAACTTTAAAATAATTACGATAAAATAAAATGACGTCCGTTACAATGCACGAGCTTATTTTAATAGTGTGTATATATATATATACACACACTCAGAAGCCCAACTCTGTTCATGACCACAAGTGAAAAATAAAACTCTCTTTTCCTCGACCGGAGGACAAGGCTTCTTGCGAACATTAGTATGTCGTTACTCAAATTTGGATAAACGAGATTATTTGGATGATACCTATCCACATATAATATCTTATGTCAGAGAACGAGCTCCTGTAGCGGATAATCGACTGACCTGTAAATGTGACCAGGATGGTTATATAGGTTCAGACTACTAAAAACATAATAAAATTCATGTGTTGTTTTTTATATAGGTGGGTGGTCCAAAGACCAAGTTACAAGAGAGATTTGTGCTAGTTTCTTGGTTCAGATTCGGGGATCCTTTTCTCAGCGACCTTGCCCATCCACTTTAGTCCGTGGGGATATCACAGTGGACATTTTCTTACAAATGAGACCCAACGTATAGGGGTTAGCTATGAGAATTTTGAGCATTTTTAATTTTATTTTTTAAAAGATTTACAAAAATAATTTGTGGTTTAAAAATATTGCAAAACTAGTCGTCTCGCGTCCTCCGGGAGGGTGAGATTTAAAAATCACCCTCCCAGAGGGCGTTTTTTTCTTACGTAGCGGATGGCCGTTGGCCGCCGTCTGCCGCACGCGTATAATTTTGCATTTTTGCCTCTTCCGGCCCTTACAAAAGTGTTTTTCACTGTGCAGTGAACAGTGATAAACAGTGAATAGTGAACAGCGACGAACAGGGCGTGAAACAGGGTGGCAGATAAATGAACAAGTGAAAAATGTCGTTTGTAAGGGCGGAAAGGGGGTAAAATATAAAATTACATGTGTGCGACAGACGGCGGCCAACGGCCGTCCGCCACGTCAGAAAAAACGTCCTCTAGAAGGGCGATTTTCAAATCTCGCCCTCCTGAAAGGTGAGAGACGCCTAGTTCTGTAATATTTTCAAACCACAGATTATTTTTGCGAATTTTTTAAAAAATAAAATTAAAAATGCTAAAAATTCTTAGCTATGAGAGGTTTTGTCCCATGCTGACGAATCTGCGGGGAGGTTGTGAACCTAGATCCGGTATGAATCTATAGGCTAATTTTTAGCCTTTTCTCTTTTAGCCTCAATTAGCCCTTAAAAATCTAATTAGCCTATTCTAAAAAAATTAGCCATTCGTATTTGGCCTAATTTACTCATGGTATCTTTATGATGTCTATTTGCTTCAAAGACATATTTAGTTATATATTTAACTTTGTGTATTCATGTCTTTTGTGTATTCATGTCGTAAGTCATGTACATTTGATCAATGTAATAGGATAATAATACCCTTAAATTAAAGACAAATTAGCTCTTAAATTAACCCTGAGCTAATTTAAAAATTAAAAATTAATTTTCAAATTAGTTAAGGACAATTATTCAAATAGGGCTTAAACGGCACGGTAGTCAACCATGCGGCGCTTGACAGCGCATGCACTCACCCCGTTGGGGTAATGATGGCGTGTATAGCTCATCACCCATCTCCCTCGTTGCACGTCGGGTAAATGTAGGTCACTTTGTATTTAATGCAAAGTTTGTTTTGTCGATGACAACAATAGCACGTCACATCCTGTTGTGATTAATACGCGGCTTCTGCCCCGACCAGCTAGCGGGCACCGAGCTAGGGTGCCGTTCCTTTCCGTACTCCGAGCTCGGGTCTCATCCCGCTGCTGTAGGGTTGGTATATTGGAAAGGCCCTAAGCTCGGGCCCTGGTCAGGGCCCCTGCCTGTTAGCATAACCTCCGGTTTAGTTTCTTCTTGGGCGCATCCTAGGCATCGCTTGGAACCAGATAGCGACGTGGGCCATCAGATTTTGATGATGTGGCATTAGGCTCCCCGAGCACGCGATAGTGAGGACCCGGGTCTCCATTTCCCTTACATATTATATCATTACACTACCGAAGAAAATCACATTAGTTTCGGTTCGTAACCTTCAGAATCCCGTTGTCAAATCGGACTACGAATCCGAACTATGGATAGACTATCTTTGGTCCCGCAAATAACTGGACTGAGATACATCTTTAGTCTCGGTTGAAGCCACCAACCAGACTAAAGGTGGCGAAGCCACGTGGCCGGCTCCGTAATCTTTAGTCCCTGTTGGTGGCTTAAACCGGGACTAAAGATGCAATTTTTTTAATTTGTCATTTCTACAAGCATCGCTATATATATATTACACATATATTATATTACACATAAATATATAATTTACACACATTTAAATGGACTTAAGAAAGGAAATATACATATATTACCAAAATATGTAAATATTCATACATGTTTCGTAGCTAGCTTATAAAAAATTGTCTCTAATCTACTTTGCTGTGGTTTAGCTAATAAAACTAATAAAGAACTCCTCCGCGGGATCAACGACCTGCTCGTTAATAAATCCCATCAAATCTTCCTGAGCGGCTTGTATGAAAGTCTCATGGGAGAGGTCGTCTCTTACTCGCATAAGCTGTCATTAATTACAATCAATGAGAAATAAATATATGAAGTGAATAAGAAATCAAGACGTAATGTATGAATTGGTGTTATACGTACATCTAGATCATCGACAGTTTTAACTTCGGTCACAAAGCGATGAATGTAGTCGCAGACATAATATCCACATAGGTTGGTGCCCTCATGTTTTGCACACTAAAAGAGAAATGACGACATATTTAATATGCATTTCATATTTTAGAACATAATAATAATTCAACTCAAATTAGGAGCAGTGCATGTTACTCACTGGAAACTTCATCCGCACAGAGAGCTTATCTTTCCAATTTCCACGAACATTACCCCGAAATCGTTCCCATGCCCTACGTACAGTTGAAAGTTAGCACATAATTATCCGAGAACCGCATATATGCAATAGAAAGTAAGATGACATTACTGTTAAACAGCTTCAAATATGTGGGAGTACGTGGACTCGGTTTATCCATTGAGTCAAAGACATGGATCTTTGACTCGACCCATGTCAAGTACTAATAGAATCCAAGTGGAATCAAATTGGTTTAGATGACACATATGAAACTTTATGTATGCATGGGATTGAACTTGGTTTGGAAAGAAAGAAAAAACTTACGCAGATTATAGGGCGAAGGATGAAGGACCTAAGGGTTGCTTCACAAGCGCGTTGTATATGTTGTCCACTGTGTCATTAGGAAACTGATCAACCAATGGGCCGTTGATTTTCCGTGGATCCATGAATCCATGCTTGGTGCATTCATGCTTGTTGCAGTATTGGATCGTCATTCTACAACGGTTAAAAATAATTTTGGTCAACTAATTTCAAGGAGGTAAGAAACGAAATAACCGGGCGATACTAACAAAACCCGCGCGGTTAGAAGTGAGACATCGAGGGCATCACGTTGGTACAGGTCGAATATATCTTCGAATCGGATATAAAGGTAGTCATCTCCATTGAAGAAGTAGTCAATTGAATATTTACATGTTATCATGTCTTCACCCTTGCTGGATCGTTGCATGTACCACTGATGGAAGCGATACATCTGAGTTGGAAGCCTTTTCACGAGATCCGGCTTGACGAGAGGCTTTCCAAGGTTGAACTTGTATTTAAGCGGAGCCTTCGCCAGGGGTGCACGCCCGTGTAATTGATCCATATTAATTCCAGCTTCTTGAATGAATTGTCTTAAATCAGGTCTAATATTTGGGATCGTGCTGAACTCCATAGGCTTCTATGGCCGCATGCCAAGCTGGGGTACATCTTTGCGTGCTTTCTTCGTCCTGCTTGAGGCCGACCGCTTTGGTGCGGGTGGCGGCGTCTTCTCAATTCTCTGAGTCTTTCTTGGACGACCGCTTGATATTGACGGTGCGCTCTTGGAAGATGACCGTTTAGGAGTCGGTGCTCGTTGTGGCGACGGAGGAGGGTTGGAAGGCGGTGGAGTTGGAGACGGCCGTTTAGGAGTCGGTGCTCGTGGAGGCGACGCAGGAGGCGGAGGAGGCGGAGGCGGCGAAGGAGGCGGAGGAGACGGCCCACGTGGAGACGAGGGCGGTGGAACGATAGGAGACGCCGTTTGTCCGGGGAATTTTATGTAGATCTTCCTCCGAGAAATATTCCATGAGCCGTTTCTCCTAGCGTCGTCTCCCCCGTCTCCTCCGGGGATATCCACTCCGCATCTTCATTGTCGCGTTCCACTGTTCAATTTCAACCTTCGAGTACGAAGGTGGAACGAGCCGAGAGTGGTAGGTGCCGTCTCGGGCTACTGGAATAGCCATGCCCGACGCGACCTGTTCGAGAAGATTGCTTATTAATTAATAATAAACGTTGATTGACAAGTTATTCAAGAAAATATACGTATAACATAAAAGTACGAACATACCTTTATTGTTATGTTTTTCATGGGATGTGCAGATCACACGGGGTCCGCCGTGTGATGTCATCCATGGGGCATGGCGGACCCGGTTGAGCTTGTGGGGCCGCTCGCCTTCATTTCCGAGACGTGCAGCTGCGCTGCCAGCTTGTTGGAGTTGTGCGGTTGTTGCCGGATCCGCTGTTGGCTAACCCACGGCTCCACTCCTCGCCCAACCTTACGGCCACCCTTTCGTCGACAATCCGATCGATCTGCGAGAGCCTCATTTCCATCTCGGCGAATCTAGCATCATTCTCTCGCTTTGACCTCATTCGGCTCATGTATGTGTCGATGTTAGCTTGGAACCCGTATTTCCGTGGACGACGCCTTTTCCTCGCGTACGCCCGGTGCTCGGGTTTTGGAGGCCGAGCGTTAGCTCGCCCTTCTCTCTATCGGGCCCGAACGAGCCCAAGGAACCGGCCCGCACCGCTCCTCTAACCTCCGTCCGGCTTCTAGAATTTCATCACCAAAGATCACCGTGCCATGACGGGATTTAGTGAGCCGCCGTGAGCATAGAACCAGTTCTTTGATCGTTCCGGCCAGTTTGCGTGCTCGGAACGATATCCCGTGCTTCTAGGTCGGCTTCCATTTTTTCCCATTTCTCCATTGCTTTTTATAGCCGCCTGACCCAAGGCTGTAATGGTATTTCTTTTTTGCTGCGTTGGCCTTGTTCTTTTCTATGATAGATTGCGCTTCTTCACTGATCTTGTGCTCAACAAAAGCATCCCAATGATCTCTGAGCTTTGGGAACTTGTCAAAGTCTGGTGTCTGGCCCTTCAGGATATATTTCTTGTGTAATCGTTTCTTGTAGTTCCCGAAGAGCTCGCCATTTTCTTCAACGTACATTCCTTGACCCTTGCCTCGATCCGAGTCCGGGATGGTGAACGTCTGCAGCATTGTCGTCCACGCATCTCTTTCTCTCGAGTCCGGGAGATAGCTCGCTCCTCTCCTCCTTTGGTAGACCGCCTCCGCTTGGCAACACTTATGGACACGTCATCCCTCACCACCCATCCGCTATGCGCTACAAACTTCCTTGCGGCGTCCTCTGGGGCAATTGGTCGACCGTCAGGTGCCACCTCCGTTATGACATGTCGACCCTCTATTTTCTTGCTGAGGCCGCGTGGCCTCTTCTGTCTAGCGGAGGCGGAGGTGGAGCCCTCATTCCTCTCCTCGTTCCTCTGCTCGTCTCCATCCTCATTCCCCTCCTCGTTCAGGTATTGATCTGGATCTTCGTGTCCCTCCTCGTTGTAAAACTATGTTCCTCGTGCGATCTCATCAAGGAGAAACTGTTCCTCAGCACGATCCGCCATTTGATTGATGTGGGTTGAGGACTTAATCAAAGAATTCTGAAAAAAATTATTGTCGGTTAATACATGTACCAATTATTTAGGAATGTCATGTATGTCTACGTAAAAAAACATAGTCAGAAAACAAGAAGATGGAAAAAATAGATGAAATCCGATAGACACCATATCCAATTGTGCACATCCACAATGGTGATATTTTTTATAAGTCACTTCCTGGATTACATCTACACCGAACAACCGAACGAACGACCGAACGACCAAACGACCGACCGAACGACCGACTATTCATTCAATCTATCGTTCACGTCTCCGTTCTGTCGTTCGTTCATTCACCCTCAACCCTAAACCCTAAACCCTAAATGCAGTTCCCTAAACCCATCCCTAACCCTAAACTATCGTTCGTTCACGTCCATTCGTTCGGACCCTTAACCCTAACCCAAACCCAAATCCTAAACTATTGTCTGTTCGTTCTAACGTTCGTTGACGTCTGTGAGTACGATCATCTGGAGGAGAGGAGAGAAAGAGATGATCATGTATGTGAGGGAGATAAGGTCGAGAGGGGAGGAAGTGGAGAGGAGAGGAGAGAGAGGACGTTGCATGCCTATGTACGTTGTAACGACCGAACGACCGACCGACTGAACGAACGAACGACCGAACAAACGACCGAACGAACGAATGAACAACGCACGACCAACCTGTTAGTGATATGCACTAGAGGCAACATGGAGATGTTGGATATCACGTCAATGTTTATGTATAAATGAATAAAGTGTTATTCAGTTCCATGAAATAGACATCTTGTATTGATCAATAAGTACGTGACTTATTTATGAGACTCGATATGTATGAATCTATTTCTAAACGATCCCTGATCATATGTCATATTGTTGGAACAAATATGATTCTAAGATCGGCATGTTTATTGATTGATGATCATGTCTCATAGATCATGGGTATGGAGATACCAAATCAATAAACATGGACATATGTGTTAGAGAACACATTGTTGGATAGACCCACCATGAGACACTACAGAATTAATGTGCCATTAGTTGGTCTCGGTAGTGTTGGTACAAAGTCCTTAGACCCGAGATCACCATGGATTCCAACATGTGTAGTAGCCTACTTTGGGACTACCAAACGCTATTCCGTAATGCGGATAGTTATAAAGGTAGTTTTCGGGTTTGCTATGAAACATGGAGTGGGATGTGAGTGATCAAGATGGAATTTGCCCCTCCTTTGGAGAGATATCTCTGGGCCCCTCGAGGTAATGGATTATGGAAATGCATGGCCATGCTAAGTTGATTGAGGAGTCAATCAAGACGGATAATCCAATACGGTTCGAGTGAATGGTTAAGCTATTGAAGGGATGGCACACATCTTGCCTATAGCTTAACCGGTATCGTGAGGCAAAGGGATTTGTGTACACATTACAGGTTCGAGCCGATATTATATTCTTGTATACTATGGTGTCAATATGTGCGCTAGGCGCCGCTATTGACAGTCGGCTGAGTTGGACTCGAGCCGACGATCGGCTAAGTTAGACTATAGCCGAAATCGAGTATACCGAACCTACGTGGTCGCACGCTTAAGGGGATAGAATAGATATTCGAGTTGGACTCGGATACGGCTCGATCGGATAGGGATCCGATCGGATAGAGTCCTATGGGCTTACGACGTGTGGGGCGGCCAACTCTATGAGATACGGATGAGATCCGATTCAAAATAGAGTCCTAATCGGCCACTAGTCCCGGTCGGCCAACTCTATATAAAGGAGGGAGGGGTGGAGAGCCGTGGGACGTCAATTGCATCGCGTGCAACGAAGTCGCCGAGATCAATCTCCACGGAAACCGTCCCCACTTTCGAGCCAAACCCTAGCCTTGCATCGCGTGCTAGCACACGGGTGTACGGCGTTCGTCCCCGGACGTGTGGATACCGGTAGAGGCGCCGCTACGTTGCGCGCTCTTGATCGGCCGCGGGCGCGCATCGGAACGAGGCGTGAGAACGCGGCCGACGACTCGAATCGGCCGATTGGCGAATCGGCCGTCTCCGGAATAGGCTACACTGTCCGGATCGGATTGCCCCGATTGGCTATTCCGCCGCACTCTACTCTAATCGGTAACGATCTATCGGCCCTTACTTGCAAGTGTTCCGGTTTACGCGGTAGAAATTTTTGTTTTCGGCTAGCGTAGCTTCCGCGTAACCCTTCAGTGGTATCAGAGCTAATCTTGCTTAGTTCGGGTTTTAGATTGGATCTGGAACAAGTTTTGCGCACGGGTTGATTAGATCAATCGGTTTAACGGGATCGTTGAGGAGAGTTAATGGTAATTGCGTTCCTTGATAGTGTATCGGAACGGTGTAATGTGATTACGTCGAAGCAATTTCCAAATAACTCGGTTTGAGTTGGGTTCGAGATAGCGTTCCTTGATAGTGTATCGGAACGGTATAATGTGATTATAGTCCGACTTTGTTGCTGCCTCGCGCCTACGCAAACCATCTCCCTTGATAGTGTATCGGGACGGCATAATATGATTATGCCGATATGGTTTCCGTAAGCGATTTCATAGATTGGATCTATGAATTTCGTGTGGTGTTCGGCGCTGCCCGGAAGCCCGCGAGGCGGCTTCCCTCGACCCCCGCCCGCTAACCGGCTAGCGGGACCGCCGTGTGCGTACCCCCTTATAGGTCGTCTCGATGCCGTAGCTCTGCGATAGGTAGAAAACGTTTCTACGCCTAACTTGTTTTTGCAGAGAATGCTTTGAGATGGTATGGCCCTATTGTATGTATGAGATGTATGAGATGCATGTGATGCATGTAATATTCTTTCATATGTGCAATCCCCGTAATATTCTTTCATACGTGAAATGCTTGTAATATTCTTTCACGACCTGCGAGTCGATGTAATCTTCAATTAGAGCTTCTATAGTAGTAGCTTAGTTTGAAGATATCAAGCATTCGACACTTGGAATATGGTGCCGAAGATGGAGATCCTCGCGCCGACATGGAGATGGAGATCACCATGTGATGGGGGCCATACTATTTCATTATATGCTATTCTTCTTGATTTCATATGTGATATGTTTGTTTGATAGGATAGCATCCCTCTCAAAATTAAGTAGTAATGATGCCCTTCCAAATGTTGCACCCGTCACCGTTATGCTCGTCAATGGTGGGTCTCGCCAAAGCAGAGTGCCATTCTCTATCATAACACGAGGGGTATATGTCGACATATACATGCAGGAGCATTTGGTTTACTTAACAAGGCTATCAAAACAGTTTTGGGCCTTGGGGCATAGGTTGGCGCCGGGGCATGGAGATGCCACACCAACAACAAGAGTCACATAGAGATGTGATTAGCAAGGTGTTGCTTACCGATGTTACTAATTTTCTAGCAAGTGATGCCAAAGCTCACTAGAAAATTAATTAACATGTGGATCTTGACCCAATACGTAACCTAGAGGGAAGGTGGAAAATACGTAATGGGAGTCTAATGTTAAATTGTTTAACAATAGACATAGCATAAACATTGTGCTAAACTTTGCTTTTTCTTGTAGAATAAATGGCGGCTAATACTACACCCAAGACCTTTAATTTGCGATCTATTCTCGAAAAGGAAAAATTAAATGGAACAAACTTTATGGATTGGTATCGCAACTTGAGAATTGTTCTCAAGCAAGAGCGTAAGGAGTACGTTCTTGAAGTACCCTATCCCGAGGATTTGCCAACTAATGCCACTGCAACGCACGGAGGGCTTATGAGAAGCACACTAATGATGCCCTAGATATAAGCGTCTCATGCTTGCTACAATGTCCCCCGAGCTTCGTAAGCAATATGAGAGCAGCGATGCTCACACTATTATTCGGGACTGCGTGGCATGTTTGAGAACCAAGCTCGGGCCGAGAGGTTCAACACCTCAAAGTCCTTGTTTGCGTGCGAGCTTGTTGAGGGGAATCCCGTCGATCCGCATGTGATAAAGATGATTGGCTACATTGAGAGTCCGGAAAACTGGTTTTCCCTTAGCCAAGAGTTGGCTACGATGTGATTCTCCGGTCGCTCCCTCCGAGCTTCGAGCCATTCATATTAAATTATCACATGAACAATATGGATAGGACCTTGGCTGAATTGCATGGGATGCTAAAGACATGAGGAGAGTATCCAAAAACGGTCATCATGTGATGATGATGCAGAAGGCTAAGCGCAAACCACTGTCAAGAAACTTTGCACCAAGAGAAAGTTAACTCCCGATGAGATCGCGAGTGCCTCTAATGCAAAGAAGGGCAAGAAGGGGTCGGCGGCATCGGATGCCGTTTGCTTCTACCGCAAGGAGACAGCCACTGGAAAAGGAACTGCAAGAAGTACATGGAGGATCTCAAGAAGAAGCAAAGTACGACTTCGCCGGTATTAATGTTATAGACATTAATCTTGCTACTTCACCTACCGACTCTTGGGTATTTGATACCGGATCGTAGCTCATATTTGCAAATCGTTGCGGGGAATGAGAAGAAGTAGAGGATTGAGAAGGGGCGAGGTGAACTGCGCGTCGGCAATGGAGCAAGCGTTGCTACGCTTGCGTCGGCACGACACCACTTCATCTACCTTCGAGGATTAGTTTTGGAATTGAATAATTGTTATTGTGTTCCAACACTATGTCAAAACGTTATTTCCGCTTCATGTTTGCAAGCGGAAGGATATGATTTTAGATCAATGAACAATGGTTGTTCAATATATCTCGTAGATATGTTCTATTTTCATGCTCCATTGGTGAATGGATTATACGTTTTGAATCTTGAAGCGTCTCCCATCTATAACATTAATACGTAAAGACAACTCTCTAATGATATAAACCCCACGTTTATCCGGCATTGTCGCTTAGGCCATATAAATAAGAAACGCATGGAGAAGCTCCATAAGGATGGATTGCTTCACTCTTTTGATTTTGAATCATTTGAGACATGTGAGTCTTGTTTACTTGGTAAGATGACAAAGGCACCTTTCACGGGACACGGTGAAAGAGCAAGTGACTTGTTGGCACTCGTACATACCGATGTATGTGGACCAATGAGCTCAACGGCCGAGGTGGTTATCGACTTCATTACCTTTACCGATGACTTTAGTAGATATGGTTATATCTACTTGATGAGGCATAAGTCCGAATCCTTTGAAAAGTTCAAAGAATTCCGAATGAAGTACGTAATCATTTAGGGAAAACAATCAAGTTTCTACGATCGATCGTGGAGGGAATACTTGAGCCAAGAGTTTGATAATCATCTCGAAAGATTGTGGAATTGTTCCACGCTTAACTCCGCCAGAACTCCACAATGGAACGGAGTGTCCGAACGGAGAAATCGCACCTTGTTGGACATGGTGCGATCGATGATGAGCCAAAGTGATCTTCCGTTATCTTTCGGGGATATGCTCTTGAAACAATTTGTGCTCACACTAAATAGAGTTCCATCTAAGTCGGTTGAAAAGACACCATATGAGATATGGACAGGGCAACCCCTAGTTTGTCTTTTCTCAAAATATGGGGATGCGAAGCTTATGTAAAACGTTTACGTCGACAAGCTCACACCCAAATCGACAAGTGCTTCTTTGTGGGATATCCTAAGGAAACTAAGGGATATTACTTTTATAATCGGGAACAAGGCAAAGTGTTTGTCGCCCGACACGGTGTCTTCTTAGAGAAAGAGTTTCTTTCAAGAAGGGTTAGTGGGAGCAGGGTGCATCTTGAAGAAGTTCAAGAAACACCGAAAATGTTTCAGCGACCATAGAACCACAACAGAGGTGCAAAGTGTTGCGCCACCTTGTAGATACACCGCCCACGGAGGTCGAAAGATCACGTCGTGCACCCGATGTACACAAGGAACAACGTGATATATTGTTGTTGGACAACGATGAACCTAAGACCTATGAGGAAGCGATGGTGGGACCCGATTCCAACAAGTGGCTTGGAGCCATGAAATCCGAAATAGAATCCATGTACGACAATCAAGTTTGGAACTTGGTTGATCCACCGATGGTGTCAAAACCATTGAGTGTAAATGGGTTTTTAAGAAAAGGCCGATATGGATGGAAATGTTCACATCTATAAGGCGCGATTGGTGGCGAAAGGTTTCAAACAGATTCAAGGAGTTGATTATGATGAAACCTTCTCGCCCGTCGCAATGCTTAAATCTATTCGGATTATGCTAGCGATTGCTGCATATTTCGATTATGAGATATGGCAGATGGATGTCAAAACGGCTTTCCGAATGGAAACCTAAGCGAGGATGTATACATGATACAACCTCGTGGTTTTGTCGATCCAGAATCGCTCGGAAAGATATGCAAGCTACGAAATCCATTTATGGATTGAAGCAAGCATCTCGGAGTTGGAATATTCGTTTTGATGAAGTAATCAAAGGGTTTGGTTTCATCAAAAATGAAGAAGAGGCCTGTGTTTACAAAAAGGTCAGTGGGAGCGCAATTGTATTTCTAATCTTATATGTGGATGACATATTACGATTGGAAATGATATCCCTATGCTTGAATCCGTCAAGTCTTCATTGAAAAATAGTTTTTCCATGAAAGACTTAGGGAGCAAAGATATATATTGGGCATTCGGATCTATAGAGATAGATCCAAGAGGCTAATAGGATTAAGCCAAAGTACATACATTGACAAGGTGTTGAAAAGGTTCAACATGCATGATTCCAAGAAAGGTTTCTTGCCTATGTCACATGGCATCAATCTTAGCAAGAATCGTGTCCTCGGACACATGATGAGCGGAATAAGATGGTTATGGTTCCATATGCTTCGGCAATTGGATCCATCATGTATGCCATGCTTTGTACACGCCTGCATGTCTCGTACGCTTTGAGTGCTACGAGCAGATACCGATCCAGGTGAAGGTCACTGGATCGCAGTAAAGAATATCCTTAAGTACTTGAGAAGAACTAAGGATATGTTCCTAGTCTATGGAGGTGAAGAAGAGCTCGTTGTAAGTGGTTACACCGATGCTAGCTTCCAAACGGACAAGGATGATTATAGATCGCAATCGGGTTCGTGTTCGCCTCGAACGGAGGCGCGTCGGAAGAGTTCCAAGCGGATACCGTTGCTGATTCTACAACGGAGGCCGAGTACATTGCCGCTTCGGAGCCGCAAAGGAGGCTGTTTGGATCAAGAAATTCGTTTCGAGCTTGGTGTGATGACTAGTACGACCGGTCCAATGTCTCTCTATTGTGACAATAGTGGAGCCATTGCGCAAGCCAAGGAGCCGAGGTCACATCGAAGTCCAAACACATACTTCGGCGATATCATCTCATCCGCGAGATTGTGGACAGAGGTGATGTCAAGATATGCAAAGTGCACACGGATCTCAACATAGCCGATCCGCCGACAAAACCTCTCCTCACCGAAGCATGAGGCGCACACAAGAGCAATGGGTATTAGATACTTACATGATTGACTCTAGTGCAAGTGGGAGATTGTTAGTGATATGCACTAGAGGCAACATGGAGATGTTGGATATCACGTCAATGTTTATGTATAAATGAATAAAGTGTTATTCGGTTCCATGAAATAGACATCTTGTATTGATCAATAAGTACGTGACTTATTTATGAGACTCGATATGTATGAATCTATTTCTAAACGATCCTCGATCATATGTCATATTGTTGGAACAAATATGATTCTAAGATCGGCATGTTTATTGATTGATGATCATGTCTCATAGATCATGGGTATGGAGATACCAAATCAATAAACATGGACATATGTGTTAGAGAACACATTGTTGGATAGACCCACCATGAGACACTACAGAAATTAATGTGCCATTAGTTGGTCTCGGGTAGTGTTGGTACAAAGTCCTTAGACCTGAGATCACCATGGATTCCAACATGTGTAGTAGCCTACTTTGGGACTACCAAACGCTATTCCGTAATCGGGATAGTTATAAAGGTAGTTTTCGGGTTTGCTATGAAACATGGAGTGGGATGTGAGTGATCAAGATGGAATTTGCCCCTCCTTTGGAGAGATATCTCTGGGCCCCTCGAGGTAATGGATTATGGAAATGCATGGCCATGCTAAGTTGATTGAGGAGTCAATCAACGACGATAATCCAATACGGTTCGAGTGAATGGTTAAGCTATTGAAGGGATGGCACACATCTTGCCTATAGCTTAACCGGTATCGTGAGGCAAAGGGATTTGTGTACACATTACGGTTCGAGCCGATATTATATTCTTGTATACTATGGTGTCAATATGTGCTGCTAGGCGCCGCTATTGATGTGTCGGCCGAGTTGGACTCGAGCCGACGATCGGCTAAGTTAGACTATAGCCGAAATCGAGTATACCCGAACCTACGTGGTCGCACGCTTAAGGGGATAGAATAGATATTCGAGTTGGACTCGGATACGGCTCGATCGGATAGGGATCCGATCGGATAGAGTCCTATGGGCTTACGACGTGTGGGGCGGCCAACTCTATGAGATACGGATGAGATCCGATTCAAAATAGAGTCCTAATCGGCCACTAGTCCCGTCGGCCAACTCTATATAAAGGAGGGAGGGGGGAGAGCGTGGGACGTCAATTGCATCGCGTGCAACGAAGTCGCCGAGATCAATCTCCACGGAAACCGTCCCCACTTTCGAGCCAAACCCTAGCCTTGCATCGCGTGCTAGCACACGGGTGTACGGCGTTCGTCCCGCACGTGTGGATACCGGTAGAGGCGCCGCTACGTTGCGCGCTCTTGATCGGCTGCGGTCGGGCGCATCGGAACGAGGCGTGAGAACGCGGCCGGACGACTCGAATCGGCTGATTGGCGAATCGGCTGTCTCCGGGAATAGGCTACACTGTTCCGAATCGGATTGCCCCGATTGGCTATTCCGCCGCACTCTACTCTAATCGGTAACGATCTATCGGCCCTTACTTGCAAGTGTTCCTGGTTTGCGCGGTAGAAATTTTTGTTTTCGGCTAGCGTAGCTTCCGCGCAACCCTTCACAACCGACCGACCGAACGAGTGTTCGTTCGTACGTCCGTCCGTTCGTCCACGTCCGTACGGCCGTCCGTCCGTTCGTCCGTCCGTCCGTTCACATCCGTTTGTTGATTTTATCGTTCTCGTTCGTTGAAAAATACAAACTTCACAAGTCACATACACATTCAAATTTAAATCTATTCATGCATTTAAATTTAAATACACATTCAAAATTCTAAATTCACAATATTCATGCATTAAAATTTAAATAAACAGTCCATTTACATATAAAGTCCATACAAATTTACACATACACATCGAAATCAGATTCACAAATTTACACATACACATCGAAATCATATTCAAATCCTCCTCATTCATTCACATTCACAAAATTTAGAAAATCCACAAAATTCATTCACATTCATATTCATTAAACATATAGCGGCAATGGCGCGGCGAGGTGGCGGCATGGAGGGAGGCGACGGCGGCGACGATGATGCGGCGCGGTCGGCCGGCCGCGTGGAGGGGAGGCAAGGTTTAAGGGTTTAGGGGCGGCCAGCCGGCGTGGGGATCAGGGAGTGGGCGGAAAGGGGAGGGGGCGGCGGCGACGGCGACGGCGACGGCGGAGACGACAATGGTGGTGATGGCGATGGCATCGACGGCGGCGGCTAATCCTTAGTGCATCACGGAGAAAAAGAGGGCTTCTTCCTCCTCCAACGGTTGTTTTCTAACGTCATCAGGCACTGAACAGTCCCTCGGACAGTGAACAAGGGGAACCACGTTGGAGGAGGCACCAACACCATCCACTGAATTCATAGTCAATTCCCCTAGATCATATTACAATTGCAGGGAGCTATGAATAAAAACGGTAAAAGGGTGAGACCGAGGTCGACGAAAAAGTCCTCAGGGAGAATTACAAGCGGAGGAGGAGGGCGGCCGTCGACATGCTCCATACTCACAGAAGATCCTAACTTGTGGTCAAGACAATAATGCTCTAACGGCTAATGCTTATGTGGCAATTCATGAGAATAAGGCAGAAGACATTAGCAACAAGAACTATAATATTGCCACTGAAACACAGAGAAAGCACACCTCTAAATCAGGGAGACCGGCAGCAGCAGTGGCGGCTGGAGCAAAGACTGGGGCGGTGGCGGCGGTAGTACCCATCGATCACGGCAGGCGGATAGAGGTAGTCCGCCGTTGTGCGCATCACCGGCGGCTTCCATGGCGCCGCCGAGACATTGAGACGGGAACGGGGGAGGCAAGCCATCATTGTCATATATAGCCGCACTATCCAATCATTGCCATATCTCTCGCTATTTAAAGTTTGATGGAGATACACGAGTACTGCTACATCATACTCGAAGAAAGAGCAAGACAGAAATATTATGAAGCAAAGGGAGAAAAGCAAGAAAAAAGACCGTGATCCGGATCATTAAATATTGAAGAGACCAAGATCGGTGAAGAAGGCTATTACGATGGATCATGACATGTTGAAGAGACCAAGATCAGTGAAGAAGGCAGGAAAAAACGTCGGGGTCTCTCCACGGATCATCAGGAGCAACTAGATGCGGATGTGGACGAGACGACTAAGATAAGCTATTTCATTGATCCCGACTCATTGGAGTGTGATATTTGCTTCATGTCTCTCGAAATAATGGAGCCCAGCCAAAAACATAGGTAAATGCAGTTTTGCCTTGCATCATGCATATGGTTAACCATGCTCATCGCTGAGAAAATTTTATAGCAGTAGCTTCTTTTGGCTGCAAGACTGTCTTTGTTTATCTGTTTATCTGTTATTGATCTAACCTTTTTTTCATGAACTAGCTGGTGGCCTTATTGCACTAGCCTTTGGCCTGATAGTTACCTGCTTGAGGAGGAAGCTCTCTTCTCCAGTATCTCCGTCCCGAGCTTCCATCCCCAGCCATTCTGCTCTACTGTTATGCAAAGCAACGTTTTACAAGGTATGATTTTTTTCTTTCTACTCAGATCAACGCAAGAATGATGCTCTCTTTTTTCTAATCGAAAAGAAATGGTGCTTTCTGGATTTGTGTTGCTTAAACACTTGTTTCTTGTCATGTAGACGAGCTTGGTGTCATCTTTGAAGATGATATGCTGAAGTATTGGGATGAGATGGAGCAATCGGAGAACAAGGTAGAACAAAGTGAGAAGAGATTGCCACTGCTCTATTATAGTGATGAGAACGGAGCAGCCTCCAAGAGCATGAGAGACGATGTTAGATCAGAGGAGAAGGCATTGACGTTCCAGCTCGTGTCGCAGTATTTCTACATGCCAATCACGCAGGCCGCACGAGGGTTTAGGTTTTAGGGTTTAGGGTTTAAAATAGGGTTTAGGTTAAGGGTTAATGGTAAAAGGGTTTAGGTTTAAGGTTTAGGGTTTATGGTTTATGGTTTAGGGTTTAGTGGTTAAAATAGTTTTAAATACGACAAATGTTAATTATATGTTATTATTTTAATTTAATTTTTTTTCAAATAGGCCATGTGTTAAATATATATTATTATTTAAATTTTAAATAGTTTGGAATATGACAAATGTTAATTATATGTTATTATTTTAATTTATAATATTTTATGTTAATTATATGAATATATGTTAATTATATATGAATATATGAACATATGTTAATTATAATTATATATGAATATAACACAATATAGTTGGGCACTATAATAATTAGTCCCGGTTTTTGAAACCATCCGGGACTAGAGGTGAATTTCAGTGGACGGGAAAACATCTCCTCATGTTTGCATACAAATCTAGAGATGAAAATGTATATAAAATAAGCGCAAAATACGAAGTGCTAAGATTGTAGATAGCACATGACATGTAGATAGCAAAATGTATAAAAAACAACCGCAAATCTATAAGAGGAAGAAGTTGCTAACCTTGTAGATAACAAATATTTGTGTATTATCACCAAAGAAGTTGCTAACCTTGGCAACACCGGACCTCTAGCTGAGAAAAATTTTGAATATGTACAAGTGTGGCTGGCTCGGGATGGAGGAGGAAGGATTATATAAAGAAAATCTCTAGTCCCGGTTGGTATCTCTAGTCCCGAGGCAACGGTATAAAAATTTCAACGGCTCTCTAGGACCTTTAGTTCCGTTTCGTTTCAAGAACCAGGACTAGAGATGACGGTTCAAATGTTGTCAGAGCACCGGGGACTTTAGTCCCGGTTGGTAACATGAACCGGGACTAGAGGTAGCATCTCTAGTCCCGGTTGGTGTTACCAACCGGGACTAAAGGTCCCCGGCGCTTTGACACGCACTGACAATATTTGAACCGGGACTAGAGGTGATCTTTAGTACCGGTTCTTGACACGAACCGGGACTAATGTTCCTAGAGGGCCGTTGAATTCTTAAACCGGGACTAAAGATCATCTCTAGTCTCGGGTGCAACTCAAACCGGGACTACTGTGCTTTTTGTCACTTCAACCAATAACCAATGATGATTTCTCCAGTAGTGTTAAGAGAACCCGAAAATAGTCACCACATTCACTGAAGGGTATTGAAATGCACATTAATGAAGAAAAGGAAAAGGATTTCGTTATTAGATCACATTGGGTGTATAGATATAAGAGTGTAGATTGATTGACACAGTTTCATACAAAACATAAAATAGTACTAAAAAAATGTAAGTTTAGAGTTAGGCAAAATTTGCTCTAGAACACTCTAGTTCTGTGCTATTTGCTCTTGGACAGTTTTATGGCTTTGTCACAGGACACTCTAGTTTGATGGTTCTTTGCTAAAAAAACACTCAATCCACTATTTTAATATACTCTTGAAATGGAGAGATAAAATCTTGTAAAAGACCATTTTACCCTTGAACAACCTTGCATCATATAAATTTAAACACATTTTTGTTGAATTTAAACATATTTTGCAAAATTTAAAACTTTCCCAATTTACTGAAATCAAATGCATTCGGATTTTTTTTAAAAAAGCTGAAATTCAAAATATCGTTTTCTGAATTTAAAAACTTTTTAAAAAAAATTGATTTACATAATTTTGGACAACTTTTAAAATTTGCAAAATGTTCAGAACCAGCTTAAATTTATTCAAATTTGAATATACTTGATGAACCAAGGGTAAAATCATCTTTTATAAAGTTTTATCTCTCTATTTAAATGGGATATATTAAAATAAAGAATTGAGTGTCTTTTGGCAAAGAGCCATCAAACTAGATTGTACTATGGAAACAAACTGTAAAACTAAAGTGTCCTAAAGTAAATGGCATATTTGTTTTTCACGCAGAGGAGGAATAAGTTCCTCCCTTCTTCCTTTATACTCGAGGAAAAAGCAAAATTAGTTTAACAGACTTAAATGCCACAAATCTAAAGTGTTTTATAGTAAGTTTTGCTGAGACTCGAATGGACTGAACTCACTATTCTCCCAACTTTCAGCACAAATATGAATAGCTCAGAATAGACTTTCTATTACTATCACTGCTGGAGAAACCCCTTTAGTCTCGGTTCTCGAACCGAGACTACGAAAGCAGGACTAAAGATCAATATCTTTAGTCTCGGGTAAAATAATCGAGACTAAAGATGTATCTTTAGTCCTGATTGGTAACACCAACCGGGACTAAAAGTTTTTTTATTTTTTTTTAATTTGCTCCCGCTGCTTGTTTTTTTGTTATTTTTTTGTTGCCGAAATCGAATTCACATATCAAATTAACATCCTCAAATCTCCTCCACATCACAAATTCACACCAAAAAATAGTAATGAACATCACAAATTCACATCACAAATCTAGTAATTCACATCATAAATTTACATCACAAAATTCGAGTACGAGTATAGAACATCACAGATACACATATATCACATACATCACAAAATTCTCAAAAAAAAAATATGTCGTTGCTGCTGCCCCTGCCTGCGGCCCGCCGTCGCCCGCTGCCCGTTGCTACTGGAGAGGACGAGGACGAGGAAGAGGAAGAGGAGGAGGAAAGGGAGAAGGCACTGCCGCCACCTTCGATCTGCCACCATCTTCGAGCCACTTCCACCTCCCCTCCCCTCCCACCGAATCTTGGGAGGGGAGGGCGATGCCGCCACCTCCGAGTCTCCACCTTTGACCCGCCGCCATCTCCTCACCTCCCACCGCCGTCGTCAGAGCGAGAGAGAGCTGAGAGAGGGAGAGAGAGCTGAGAGAGGAAAGGAGAAAACAACTAAGTGTTGGATCGGTGGAGACGATGCGCGCGAGGATATATATACCCTTGAATCTTTAATCCCAGTTGGTGGCACCAACCGAGACTAAAGATAATTTTTCGCTATTTCTAATTCATCTTTAGTCCCGGTTGGTGGTACCAATCGGACTAAAGATATTTTTGTTATTTTTAATTCATCTTTAGTCGGTTGGGGCACCAACCGAGACTAAAGATTATTTCTCGCTATTTCTAATTCATCTTTAGTTTCGTTTGTTGCCACCAACCGGGACTAAAAATAATTTTTCGCTATTTTTCCAAATTTATTTGGTCTCGGCTAGGGTTAACAATTAAATAATCATTAAATAGGGCCAAATTAATTTCATTAGATATAGGTTTAAAACAATAATATTAAAATTTAATCAAACATAGATAATCCTAGACATTAATGTGCTCCTCTAGATATTGTTCCTCTTTTGCCTCTCTCTATTTTTTTCCTTTTCATCTGTTGTTGACATAGACAGGAAAAATTCGACCTTTTATTTTTATTTTTTTATATTTTTTCTTGACTTAAGAGCACACGAGATATAACCACATAAAATTTGAGCTTAAACAAGCGAAAGACGTGGCTGGTGGAAAATTCAGAAGATACGCGCAGAATCAGAAAAAAGCTTCCGGGCTCAAGAAGGCAACCTTCGGAGCAGTTTTTGGGCAAATAAAATCGCTGAACACGGCAAAGCTACGGACAAACGCATCTGAAATTTTTTTCTGATCAATTTCCATATATGTAACGTCTCGATTGGTGTTCGTTTGCGATCGGCGTTTATATATGACCGTTTTAAAACCGACTCTGAATTAGAGAACGAAACGGAAACAATACGCGTAAAACTTGTTACACGCACACAAACTGGACATGATGACCATGGTTTGAATGTTCTTATCAATATTGTAGATCCCTTTGATTTATATATTATCACCAAAACAATTTCGTAAAAAAATTTATAATATTGAGAATCATTAGTTAATAACAATATGGTGATTTGTAATTACAATGTAATGATTAAATTAAAGTTTTTTTCTATCTTCGATCACCCATCCTCACACAACACCATCCCTTTAAAATTACAGATCCTCTCAAATTATGTAGCAAAATTTGTATATTTTTATTAGGTTCAATTAAAAAAATAAGAACCAGTCCTGGTTTGTAACACCAACAGAAACTAAAGATGGAATCTTTAGTCTCAGTTGGTGTTACAAATTGGGACTAAAGATGACCATCGGCCTGACAGATTTTGACAAGAATCTAACCGAAACTAAAGATGATATTTAGTCTCGGTTTGTAACATCAACCGGGATTAAAGATCCTAGAGAGCCGGTGTCTTTTTAAACCGAAACTAAAAACGTTTTTTTAGTCTCGGTTCCTATTGGAACCAGGATAATTATGAATTTTGGCAGATCAACCAAAAATCATTTTTTCAGTAAAGTATCTAGAATTATTATATATAAACAAGAGTAGAGTATAAAAAGTTTCCAACACTATGGTTATGGTTAAGATCGAAATATATTTTAACAGCAAACGTTGTACTAGCAAAAACTTTGCTCAGAGATTACTTTCGAGCAAAATGAGCACTTAACATCACAAAATTTTCACACGAAGATAGTACTAGATGTTGCGGACAAGTCATGGGTGCATATAACTTTATCAATCAAGGATCATGCGTACTAATGCCTACAAGAATGACCGTGCGCAATCTTTGTTGATGCAAAGACCAAAAGTTATAGTACTATCATTTTATATTAAAAAAACGAAGATAAGTCTAGGAAGTAGGAACCTTCAAAATTTGAAAACTTTCGATCGGGTGCAATTTTGAACGTAGCTGCAGTTGATCTTAACCCAAACAAGAAAAAGGAAAAATGATAGTAAAATGCACGACTAAGTGTGATCGTTTACAACCTACTGCAGTGCTCGAAAGATGCAAGAGAAACTCCATAACATTCGATCCATCGTGAAAGTTGAAAGGCCTGGCCGCCTGGACAAAATTAGTCTGCCCCTACACGATCCTCGTATCATCATCAGTAACAACCACGACCTGAGTCGTGAACCGCACAACTCACACTACAACGGTCATCCTTATCTCAATCAAGTGGTAACCCTCATCTGTATCGAGTATGACATCCGTCACGGCGTAAGATTACTGATGTGAGTAGTCATCTCTGTCGAGCAAAAGCCTGTTACCGATTTACCTTATTTTTGTCGGGCCTAAACTTAGACCTGTCACCGATATGTTTAACCCATAAGACCAATCAAACAACGGCCCGACATCGATTGTACATCCTCAACGGGCCACAATTAAAGCCCGTCACGGATTAACGAACTACTCAATTGGGCTTTAAATTATGCCCGTCACGAATGACTAATAGGGGTGAAAACGGATCAGATATGGTCAAAAACTAGCTATACCGTATTTGTTTTTATATTTTTCGGAATTGGATTCAGAATGGAAACCTCGGATAAGAAAACGGAAACAAATACTATCGGAAACAAATACGGAACAGATACGAATCGAAACAAATACGGTAATGGATATTGATCGGAATATTAAACCCTCTCAAACTAATCAATATTTATAATTTTTCAGCTAAGCAACACATATAATAAATTTTAAATGTTCATATCAATATTGTTTTACTAATTTCATGACCATATCATCTTTCATATAAATATCATTATAAATCAAGCATAATAATTTTAGACATCTATAATAAAAAATAATTCACTCACATGAGTGTATATCATAATTTAAGTAGTTTATCACAAAATAGTTCATCAACATGGTGCACAATTCTACATATCATAAAATCACAAATAGTTCATAAGTTATAACATATTAAACATAATGGGCCGGTTGGGCCAAAGGCTCCACACCTAGGGTCCGGATATTATCCGATGAGGTATCCGAATATTATCCGACAATATCCGCTATTCGTCGGATATTGCCTCTACCGTATTCATATCCATATCCGAGAAAAATTATCCGTTTCCGTTTCCAAATCCTAAATTATCCGGCTGACACTATCCGTATCCGATTTTTTGGACGGAATTCGGATATTATCCGTACCGCTTTTACCCCTAACCTAGGGTCTGGATATTATCCGATGAGGTATCCGGATATTATCCGACCGTATCCGCTATCCGCCGGATAATGCCTCTACCATATTCGTATCCGTATCCGAGAAAAATTATCCATTTCCGTTTCTGAATCCGAAATTATTCGAAAATTATCCGGCTGACACTATCCGTATCCGATTTTTTGGACGGAATCCGGATATTATCCATACCGTTTTCACCCCTAGTGACTAACATCTCAATCGGGCTTTAATTTACGCTCGTCATGGATCAAGAGATAATAAATTCGGCAAGTAGTCATCGAATTGGGAAGGGCCTTTCAAGATCCACAAATGCGTCTCAAAAAGAGCTTATATGCTAGAAGGTTTAGATGAAGAAGTATTTGGAAGGGTTCTGAATGAAAAATATTTAAAGAAGTATTACCCAAGTATATGGATCAACTCATGATTCGGCTATGGTTGTGTCGATTCGTGTTAGCCGATGCGTTGTAGGATACGCGCATCGCCTTTAGAACATTTTGACGCTAAGTTTTTTCCCTAATTTTCTACATCAGCTCCGCCTAACCGACAGTGGCAAGATACTGGACGTAATAATTTTATTAACGTTGAGGATATCATCAACAACATTAGGGGGAATGTACAACACATACAATGAGATACCAAGAAGGCAGGCAGAGCAAATTTTTCCAATTTTTGAAGCTTCCAAGTTTAAAGTGAAGCAATCGGCAAGCATAAATATCAGGGGCATTCAAGATTAAGCAAAATGAGTCGATGACAAAAGTAGTTCAAGCCAATTACAAGATGGGTTAGGAGTTCAATTACAAAAATGTCCTAGTTGGCTATTACAAGCGGCTTAATGCTTAAGCAAGTTAGCGATAGTCGATATCGCCTTACGTCGAATCTCATCAATTTCTTCAATCGCCTTGGCGTCGGCTGCATCAGTTCCGGCCACTGGCTTCACTGCCTTCGTCAGATCGGTTATATAGGACACAGTCGCCTTGATCTTTGCTCGTTGATCTTCGATTTCCTTCGGCAGACTGGCCACACATTCTTCTTGGATTTGGATTTCAGTCTCAATCTTGACGAGATCGGCCACCAGTTCATCTCGGCATGCACGAAGTCGATCCAGTTTGACAATCGGCTCAGTCTTCAGACTGTCGAACTTGGCTTTTTCTTCTTTGGTTTCTGCTTGACTGGCCTTGATCGTGGCCGCCAGTGACTGGTTCTCTTGGCGGTCAACTATCCACTGCTTTGCTCTCTCATATTTGTGCCGATGTGCCTCGATAAAGGTTGCTGGTGTGATGGTGTCGGCTAGATCATCGGGGAGCCTGGCTTGGATTTCTTCGAATCGATTACGGACAGAGCCACAATCGGCCACCAATGCATCCAGGAAGCTCTCCAGTCAATTAGCGATGTCGGCCAGTGTAATCGATAAGTCTTCGTCCAGTGGTACTATGGCCTTGTCGGCGGCTTCATCTGGATCCATGAACTCCGACAAGTCAAAGCCCACAGATCGACTATGCTCTACAAGATGGGAAACGGTCAGAAGATTAACGAGAGTTATAAAGCTGATTATGAAGTGGAACGAGGGTTTACTTGAACAACTGGAGCCGATGTGACCTCGTCATCGGCATTGCCACTACCCGCGGCCGATGGGGTGTGCTCGCTCGATACTTGGGGGGCAGGTGTTGGAGCGCGAGAAGGCTGAAAAGGAGAGGAGGTTAGAAATTAGCTAGTTAAAAGAGGATGCAAGTTAGAAAGACTTACTAAACGGAGAGGAGCTGTTTTCTTCTTGGTAGCCAGCTTCTTCCTCTGCCGATGCAAACAAACACAGTAAGAAGAATATAAATCAAGACATTAAAAAGACTAAGTGTTGAAAGTAGCTTACCGGCGTCGGACAGACGGGACGTCTTGGAGGACTTGGGGTTTTTTGCACAGACGTCTCGTCGACTGATTAGGTCTGAGCATACTTGTCGGATGAGCTTGATTCGGCTGCGGCGTCATCAAGAGCTTTTTCCATCTCCTCGTCCTGAACCTCTTCATCAAGCACGGCATCGACATCCGGGTCGATGGGGGTAGATCATCGGCCGGGCTTGGTTTCGCTTTTTGCAGCTTCTTCTTCGCCGTAGCCGGTGCAAGCAATGACCGTTTGCTCCGTTTTTGTCGACGGATGGGCTCGTGGGTTTGGCCATGGAGTAGAGTTGACACTTTTGGCGCATTGAAGCCGATGATGGATGGTGCCAACACGCAGCCATTCGACAGCATGCCACGACGATAGCTAACGGCTATTCCTGATCGGCTGATTCGAGGAGGAGAGGCGTCATTTGTCTGTAGGGGCAAAGGCATAAGTGGTGAGATATGCATACAATAGCTGATGAAGAAGAAAAGACTAGAAAAAAGGGGTACTTACTGATGGAATCATGTCCGGGTCGACGATGGTGAGATACATGGAAGCCGATTGATGGAATATATGTGATTTCCATTCCGCCCACCATCGGCTGAAGGCACTTGTCCTGGTGATAGGTAGCTCGACGTCCCCGAAGCTGCCGAGAGGAGGAATTGGGAGGTTTAGCAGCCGATGCATCATGATTCTGCCGTCTATGATGCCCCTGGCTTGGATTTTATCTGAGTAGTACAGACCAATCGGCAGTTGGCCTAGTCCAAGCTGTCTTGCAGCCACCAATGGATGGTAAAACTCATAGGTTTTCTGGATATTTCTCCCTTGGTGGATGCCGACTGGCAGGATGCAAGGAGAGATGGCGGTTGTGAAGATTTCTCTTGGTTTATCAAACTTCGAAGAATTGATTTCATCGAGCCAAAGATCGTCTGGTCGTTCAAACTTGTCGAATTTGTCATAGGCAAACCAGATTGTTGAATCGGCCGGGAATCAGTTGTAGAAATTACTGAACTAGTTCTTGAAATACTCGGCCGACAGCTTGGAACTCGAATAGGAGGAAGTAGCCTCTCCATATGACATGCATTGCCGAGTGGTTATCTCTTCGTCATCACAATATATCGGCTCGGCTCGTGGGAATTCGGCATCAAGCAAACTTGGCCGATTGGCAGCCTTGTGGGTATGCACGTTAAGCCACAGCTGCAGCAGCCACCAAGGGCCTCCTGTGTTGACAGATTGCTTCAAAGCCAGTTTAGCCGGCACATTGCTCAGCATTTGGTACAAGTAGCCGAGCAAGTATTTCCCTAGAGGAATCCTTTTCTTCTCCACTAATGCTTCAGCTACATGTTGCAAGTTGGTGGTTGGCCCGCAACTTGATCCGCAGAACAAGTACTTCTCTAACCACATCATTAGGAATGTTGCGTGCTCCCTATCGGATATGGGGCCGTCTCTGGTGTTCATTGAGATATAACCACTTCAGCCGCCTATACTCTTAGTTTTAAAGTTGTGATGGCACTTGATGTTCAGGTCGAAAGGGTCGACAGCCGAGGTAATGTCTAGTTCGGTGATCATTACTATATCCATTAGGGTTGGCGTCATCGTCCCTTGTCTGAAAAGGAAGACATTCAGTGTATCCGACCAGAAGTAGCTAGCAACCGACAGTAAGGACTCGTCCTTAGGCATATCGGCTAAGATCAAAGCTAAGCACTGACCGATCCCTATCTCATCCCAAAAGAACTGCTTGCTAGCCGATACCCTAGCATACCAAGATGGCCACGATTTGTCTGTTAATGGCCAGGATTTGAAGACCCCTGACCAATAATCAAAGTTCGGGATGGAAAATTTGAAAGGAATCTGATTGGTCTCGCATTGATAAATTCAGTAGGATCTATATTGTCGATCGGCCCTAGGAGCAGCTGGTCAGGATGAAGGAGGCTGGGGATTGCAATTTGGTGAGAAACATGCTACAAATCGCAAGAAGGAAAAAGAGGGAAAAAAACCAGATTGCGCAAAGTGAAGAGTTTGAGCCGACAAGAAACTTACCTCAGGGTACTCCGCCGGGGCTGCGTCAGAAGGGGTGCTTGAGGATGCCATCGGTGCAGGGAGGTCGCCGCTTCAGGAGTGCGCGCTAGTGAGATCTGGAGGCGGTTCCGATGAGGTCGCCGAGGAAGAGGGAGAGTTTTTCTGGCTAGGGCTTAAGGAGCGAAAAGTGACAGTGTGGCTTGTTTCGGCGCTGGGCAGGCAGTATTTAAAGAGTTTTTTCGATGACCGAAACGGAATAGGACGGGAGTCACACAGGAATTCGAAAAGCGGCAAATCCGCGATATTATCTTATCACGGACTTGGGGGGCATGTGTTAACGACCAAATTTGGTAACCAAATCCCTGAGTTCAAGGCCAAAATTGAAGCGGAATCAGATCGGAATTGTAATTGATGGAGAAACAGAGGCTACATCGGCTAAGACCAAATCGGCCGGGAAACCAGTCGGTCGAGGCCAAATCGGACAAGGACAACCAATAGCCGATTCCGATTCAGAGAAGAAGACAGAACCATCTCCGATAAGGAAGTTTGAAGATAAATGTTAAGATTCGGTTTCCAAATATGTGTTAAAGATATTGCCATCTATGGATAGAGTCATGTAACGGCAATTGTATCTGTAAAGTAGGGATTTGTTTAGATATTCCTTTTGTAATGCGACATGGGGCTGTGTTCCGAGATATTGTCGTACTGTAAATAGTAGATAAGGTAGAAACCGTGTTCTACATGGACTTTGTTATGCCTGGGTATAAACAAGACCCGAGGGCTCTTTGTAAACAGACACACATCTATACAAACTTGGCGCATCACCAAACCTTTTTATTTTAGACGAGTTCTTGATCTCGCTTCGGGTTGCATCGATCTCGATCTCCAAGCAAGGTAATTACTTGTCATTAGTGGTTTGTATCGTCGAAATTAGTGCTTACATTGTCATCATACTCTAGTTTTGATGTTATGAACTGCGCAAATTATCATATACGACATATAATCTGAGCAATATCTAGATTTATCTCACCGTCGGCTGGTTTCTCTCGGGAGACAGTAGCCGATAGAGCTAGATCTAGATGTTGAACCAGGTTATATGTTGTATCTACCGTCTCGAGGGGTTTACATCGATTTTTATGGATCTGATACTTCTTTTTGTACTTAATGATGCATCATATTGATCTATTAAGTCGATTTTAGAATTATTAAGATCTATTTGGCTAGATGTTTATTTTTAGAGACAGTGTCCGGTTTCATCCTGCCTTATCTGTTTTAATTATTTTTATGGTTATATTCACTATTAGATATTTTAAAACTGCCTTTTATATTAAGATCTTAATCTATCTAAGTGCCCTAAGCCGATATCAATCTGTCATGCTATGCTGACAGCCGATTGATCTAGGTTTAGCACATTGAGATCAGATTAATATCTTTTTATAAAATGTGTCGGAGTATTAGCCGATTCATATTAGATCTGCAGTATCGGCTAAGTTATTAATGCAGATAATTACTACCCTAACACACTTTTAGCCTAAGTGATTTATACGGTCTCGGCATGGCCGATCTATCCCAATCACTTAGTTTAAGTGTGCTTTGGGATAGTAATTATGTATAAATTGATGTCTTCGGTCGATCTCGTAGGATCTAATTTTAACTTAATGTCTATTTCTTGTTTTTTGTTGGTTACAGGATCAAACCAACTAGCACGCCTTAATCATCAAAGGTAGCCAAGAACGGATCTGTATTGGAGTTAAGCAGATCTTCCAGGCCAGCGTGTGAGAAAGATTTCTCGTCAACAGGGCGCCCCAGTGGTGTAGTTATTCACGTCGACTCTTCGTCTATCCCATCGTAACCCAATTTGGAATTTTGGATTAAGCTAGCAGAAATTTTGGTTATCGTGGGGTTAACCCTAACCGTCAAACTTAGTACGCTAATCCCAATAAAAAGTTTCACAGAACGCTAATCCGAATGAAAAATTTTATATTGATGTCTTCAAGATAATCACATAAGCATCACATAAGCATGAATAAAATGAAATGATGTTTGAAATAACATTTTTATGATATAGTTTAATAGGATTAAAATCACATTTAATTTCATGCCTCATGAAGAGTTAATATAGTTTCATCCGGACTGGTTTTCTTTCTTAATTTTTAATTTTATGTCATATCACTAAATAATATATATGAAATCTCATAAAACTTTTCATTAGGATTATGCTAAAGATATCATCCAGTTCCATTACGGCTGACGACATGAGAAGTTGAAAAAGTCGATTAGCGTATCAATTCCGGTCTGGGCTAGTCCACGCCGAGTGGATCGCCGCGTCGTGGCGTGTCCACGGTGCGTCTCACGTTGAGTTGGTCTTAAAAGGCCCAACAGCCCAAGTATATATGGGGCTACCGGACTAGTGCGGCAGCTAGCATGTCATGCGAGTTGCGAGAGATTTTCGTGTAGACCAATTAGGCTTAGAGCGCCAGTTTTGTCGATCACAACACGGCGTGAATTCATGAGGTGTGTACTAGTGTCACACATGACACGATGCCATTGCCACATCGTTGCTTCTGCGCGTAGACGAGATCGATTTGGCAACAAAACACATACTCTATTGCCTCATGTCAAGTTAATCAAGTATATCCTTATATGCACCAACGACCAAGACGGATGGCGTATTGCATAAATGCTAGGGATAGATCAGGTGAGCAGACATGCGTATATAGTTCCACACATACTCTCTCTCTGTGTGACCTCGCTCATGCCGTGACGAACTGACGATGCAGTGGATGCACCAACCCCTCTTGATGTTTTCTACTCCAGAGTCCACTACAGAATAGTGCCTTTTGTGCATGGGAACAAGGAGGCACACGCCTGTGCAGCCAAAACAACGGCTCTGCTTTTGAGATTGTAGCTGCATTGGCGGTGGGAGTGGGCAAGCACATTTCAGCTACTAGTATATATTCTACTGTACTCCTACCACGCATGAGGTATGCGTAATGACTTGGCTTTTCGAGCCCTTTTTTTTTGACTTTCCGTATTTATTATGGGCGGCAAACCATTGTGCACGAGAACAACCGTATAAATACATTAGTAAGAAAAAAAATACTACTACTGTGATTGACGAAGACCCAATAGTCAAACCGAAAACGTCCAATTCACATTCTCGCCCCTTGTTTCCCCAGTCGACACAACAATAAATTAACACAGTCATATATTACCTTCGTTTTAAAATAAATTTATTTTTCATTTATCTTACATATATCAATATAAAACTAAAAATATAATATCCCACTTTATCAAATTCTAACGTAAGTATTTCTCATTTGGTCTATTTTTAATATTATTCTTTAAACTCTGATGCAATAAATAGTTTAAAAATAAATTTATTTTAGGATAAATGAAATAAGCTAAAAATAAAGTTAATATGGGACGAAGGAAGTAGCTCTCTTTCTACCATTTTCTTTGATCAATAATTGTGATTTGTAAGTTATAGAGTGTAAGTTTTCTTCGTATATTTAGGCTGTGTTCGGGAGATAGAGTTGAGAACTTCACCTCCTCGAAAAAAGGTTGTCAATTAGTGTGCTATTAATTAAGTATTATTTAAAAAACTTAAAAATGAATTAATATGATCTTTTAAAGTATTTTTTCTATATTTTTTTAAAAAAACGTTATCATTTAGCATTTGGAAAGTGTGCGTGTCGAAATTAAAGAAGTAGAAATTAGAAAAATGGAAAAAACACCGTCTTCAGATTAGAAGTGTCAAAGACCATATATATATATATATATATATATATATATATATATATATATATATATATATATATATATTCTCCATATTCATATTCAACTAATACCAATTGTTAGGTAGGCATTTATATCTATTAATTGGTATGAATACACCGGTTTTGGCTTCTACTAGTACACTTAATGATAAAAAGAGTCCCCACAAAATAAACGGTCCGACTTACGTAATTTTGTTTTAAAGAAAAAGAATGATCGGACGACACAGTTAGAAGTTAACGGCATTATATTAAAAACTAAAGATAGTATAAGCATTTTTAGATATTTTTAAGTACAGGCTAAGATTATATTATATTTTAAAATGAAGTAGTATAACCAAGAAAGGAAAACGATTGGAAAGGGGAGGTAGAGAAAGTAATACTTTGTGAATACTTTTATTTGCATAAAAATTTAAATAAGAAATCACTACTCCAGAAACTACAAGAACTATTTTTCTTTTCTCGGACGAGGCCTCGATAGGTTTCAGACGGGCTATAAGTGGTTACGCCCGAAAAATCGGTACCCGGGGACGGTTGCATTATCCCGTGCGGTCAACTTAAGCGACTGCATGGGATAATCCATTTTTCCGTACGGTCGCTTAAGTGAGCCGCACGGGATGATGCTCATATTTTTTTAAACCAATTTAGAGATGTAAGGTTCTATAGACCTATTGAATTTTCCATCTAATTTTTGGATATGAGATAGAATCAAATAGAAAAAAATTTTACAACACAAAGTGATAATATAACTTTATATGTTGTGATATTGAGTTAATCTTAAGGTTATATACAAAATTAAGATGCATACAAGTTCATAACTTCTTATAAGGTATATAAACTTAAAACTTAGAGTTTATTTAGATAAAACTATAACAAGGTGGCTCCACTCTACATATAATACAGTTTGTTCGCGTGTAACAAGTTTTTGCGAGCATTATTCCCGTTTCATCCTCTAACTCGGAGTCGTTTTTTAAAACGGCCATAACTTTTACATACGGAATCCGATCAAGACGTTCCATATATAAAAATCGATCAGAAAAAAATTCGGATGCGTTCGTCCGCAGCTTCTCCGCGTTCGGTGATTTTAAGTATGCCTTCTAAATTTTTCACCGGCCACGTCTTTCACTTGTTTAGGCTCAAATTTTCTGTGGTTACCTCTCGTGTGTTCCTAAGTCAAGAAAAATATTTAAAAATAAAAAGAAAAAGTCAAATTTTTCCTGTCTTGGTCCACAACAAATAAAAATAAAAAATAGAGATGGACAAAAGAGGAACAATATATCTAGAGGAGCACATAGTCTAGGATTGCAATGTAAACTCAAGCTTCAAAATTAATATGTTAATTATATATGAGTTATCATGTTAATCATAGTTTCTTATAAGATATATAAACTTTAAAACTTAGAGTTCATTTAGATGAAATAGAGGTGTAACCATTTATGAACAACATATAGTCTCACTTGATCAAAACCGATTGTTTTTTATGATAGTGTTATGGAACAAAAATAAGTTGTCATGTCGATTTATAGAATTTTCTAACCAAATTTAGATATTATTATAATTTTTGTAGTCAAATGTAAGGTTTGTAGTTTATCACGTGCGGGCGGCTTAAGTGCCCGCACGGAAAGATAGTTTTTCTGTGCGGGCCGCTTAAGCCGCCCGCACGGAAGCCATTAAGCCGCCCGCACGCGATGATCATCACCGCCTATATAGGTGCGCGCGGGTTCCAAAATTTTCTAGCGCGGTCCTCCACCGGCCGCCTCCTCCGCCGGCCGCCTCCTCCTCCGCCGCCTCCACCGACCGCAGCCTCGCCTCCTCCGCCGACCGTGACCGCCTCCTCCTCCGCCGCTCCAAGAACGCGACCGCCTCCTTCACCGATCGCGCCACCTCCTCCACCGACCGCGACCGCCTCCTCCTCCTCCTCCGACCGCGCCCGCCTCCTCCTCCTCCTCCGACCGCAGCCTCGCCCTCCTCCTCCGTCTCCTCCGACCACGGCCGTCCCTCCTCCGTCTCCTTCGACCGCGCCGCCTCCTCCTCCTCCTCCACCGCCGCCTCCTCCGACCGCGGCCACCTCCTCCACCGTGGCTCCACCACCGCCGTAGCGCAATTTATTGTAAAATTTTTTGTAAAATTGTACATGTGAAATTTATAGTAAAATTGTGATGATGTGAAATTTTCTTTGTGCAATTTATGATGTGATATTAGTTGTCGATTTAATTCAATAATTCAATAATTCAATATGTAATATAGGACGGATGTATCTTCCCGTGCGGGCCACTTAATTCGTCCGCACAGAAAGATCTATTATCCCATGCGGACGGCTTAAGTGGCCCGCACGGGATAATAGATTTTTCCGTACGGGCCTCTTAAGTCGTCCACACAGAATAATCGATTTTCCCGTATGGTTAGGCTGCTCGCACGTGAAATTTTGATTTTCTCTTACCATCTCGCCCGTGCGGACAGACCTTTCGTATTGGAAGTTGTCTTTCGGCTCACATGAAAAAGATGTCTTTCGACCCGCATGGAAAAATCAATTCTGAAAAATATATGCGCGGTTATTTTAAATGTTTGAGGGGAACCAGTAAATGTACGCGCCATAATATCAAGCCAAAGGCTCTAGATTGTAGAGGGTTACTACAATACAACATCAATGGAGCATGAGATTTTGTTCTACAGCTTTAATTTAAATCCATCTTGTTTAATGATAAAAAGAAATGCAGGGGCTAATTTTGGCGACCCTCCCCCATCTTTCAAGCCTCACCGCAACAACCTACCAGTAAATCGCCGGAGCGCGCGCGGGCGGCAGTGAACCGAAATCACTAAGCGCATGGGAAGGGAGGGATCAGCACAGCGTCACCGAGCGGTCAGGCCCAAATCAACCCAAGCGCAAGCGGCAGCACAGCAGCAGCCACAGCGCCCAGCCGCCCACCGTGGCCCACGCGATCGACCGGATTCAAAACTCGAAACGTGAAGACTGAAGAGTCGAGAGAGAGAGAGAGAGAGAGAGAGAGAGAGAGAGGCGCCATTCGGCGCGGCGCCCGCAGGGAATCCCGATGCGGGGGGAGGAGAAATGGCAGGAGCAGCCAGCCCCCGCCTCCCACCCGTCGCGTGCCACCTCGCGCCCGCGCGGTTGGCCGCGCCTGCGCGCCCGCGTCCTCGGCCTCGCCCCGACGGGCGTTGGCTCCTCCTGCCCACCTGCACCCGCCACAGAGCTCGCCCGCCACTTGGCGCGCCGCGCCCCCGTCTCCGCGTCTCCGCCCGTCCTCCCTCCTATAAAAGACCAGGGAGCGCGGCCCCCAACCCTAGCCGCCTCCGCCGCCGCAGCGTCCTCGCCTCCTCCTCCTCCTCCTCCAATTCCTCTTCTTCCTCCCTCATCCTCGACCTCCGCCGCCCGTCGCACCGACATGGCCGGAGTCACCAGCAAGCCCCGATCCTCCTCCGCCTCCACCTCCTCCTCCTCCGGCGAAGGCGCCGCCGTCTCCGACCGGCCGCGGGGGGTGACCCGGAAGCGCAGGTCCGGCGGCCGTTGCCCCCGCCCCGCCGCCTCCCTGAGGCCGGCCGCGCCCCGACCCTCTGTGAGTGCCTCGGAATTCACGGCCTCGTCCTCCTGTTACGCGGTTTGCTTGGTTTCTCCGTATATGCGCTGGAGATGGTGGGCCGTTGGTGGTGTCGGGGAGGCGCCGTGGGCTGGAGGCCCAGGCGAGAGGGGCGATCGTCGGCTCGTTCCCCTGGTCCCGAGGTCGCCGGATTATAAAATTTTGGTCGGAATGAGTTCGCAGATGTGTTGATCTTCCTGGGCGATTGGAGCCCTGCTTTGCTCGATTGGTGAATCTGATCAACGAATTTCCTCGACTCCAGTAGCTGACTCGAATACCATGATCAGATTTGAGCGATCTAGTGTACGGTGTTTGATCAATCGACATTTTTCTCAGGAAAACTTGGCTCTCTTTTTTGCTTCAGGCGTGATCGGTATTGCTAAGTTATAGGTTATAGTAAAGAATAATTGGGGCGGTTCTTTGTCGGATTCCTGATAGCGATAGCTCGTTCCAGGGTAGTTTTTTTTTGTCAGTGATGATTAGTACAAGTGTATAACATCCATGTTCCTGGGTCAATCAGAGAAGGATTTCGTGGTCCACGTGCCGTGTCACGTGGCACATGAATAGACGATTTGCTATGGCGCCCTGTGGGCTTAATCTTGCCCTTTTCAGGGTAGTAACAAGCGCATAATCAGTGTGGATCGTCTTCTTCATTTTGTTGATTTAGTTTGTTCAGTGTTTTGGGGTGTTTATAACTCGGTGCTCTCTTTGTTGCATTTATATAGAAGGAATGCTGCAAAGTTGGTAGAGATTGTCGGTATTTGTGTATGTTCTCGGCAGCTTGCTGCATCACAAAGTTGGTAGGACTTGGCAGTACATGCCATGCCATGCCAACTCGCTATGGTTTGCCATACAAGTGAATCTTCGATGGGAACTGATACATTCTGGCCAGAACATTATAGGTTATGGCCAGAAATGGACCATAGAAGTGATTACATTACTTGTCGAGCTAGCTGATACATGAAAGTGCCAGTATAGTATAGGGTTTACATTTTGGACCTGAGGTTAGTTCTTGACCTCTAATGAGTCCAGGTAACCCTCCATTTAATATAAATGCTTGCTTTTGTCTCCATGTTTTACGTCAACAACTGGGCCATATGAAATCTCTACTTTTTTTTTAAAAAAAAAAGAACTGGGGGGAGTTTTCTTCCCTGTTTGTAAACAGCGATAGACGTGCCAGAACTAGGCACAAATAGGGAATTTGCGTTTTTAGTGACGTCATTCTATTACTAATGGTGGGTATAACTGGTGTAGGAAGGTATGGATAGTACGGTAAGGAAATGCTAATTATACATACTGACAAACACTTATATGATTATTTTAATCTGGTCATCATGTAAGCAAGTGTGGTGAAACCATTTGCATATAAAAGGCGGTTTATGGTCTATGAATTCAAATCCGCCACACTTTGTGTATTATGTCTAAATGGACTTCCATCTTCTGATGACAGGTAAACATGTTGGATTTGAACAGAGCTATCCTTGAGTCAGATGTAAGATTTATGCAGAAAACCGAGTGGCTGCTTCTTTTCTCAAGGAAAAAGGCAGATTAATTCGAACGTAATTCACATTTCTGAATTGAAAGCTTCTCCAATGTTTATGTAGCACCAAGCTGCTGGATTGAGAATAATTCTGCAAAAGGAACTACGGTACAGTGACGTAAGCCAGCTAGGGAGAATTGTTCTCCCGAAGGTCTGTTCTTATGCAATAATATGTTCCTTTTTTTGGGGGGTGGGGTGGGGGTGTATTTGCTGCAGTACACCTCTTAATAATTCTGTAAGGTGAACATCAATGGTTTTTGGTGGCAGCATGGATGGTCAAATCATGTAGGATTTCTAGTGGCATGCAATAAGAAAATAGAGATCAAGGATCAAAAGTGAAAACATTAGTTCTTGGCTAAAAGAGTCTTTTCTTGACGTGAACAGCATGAATATCTACACTACAATAAAAGATAGTAGCCACTACTTTTGTACATTTTACAAATTAGTCTCTGATAATTTTTTATATTATGTAATAGTCTAATATTTGTTTGAATAAAATGAATAATGTATATTTAAATAAGCATGGGCATTTTGCCTATTTGATAAAAAATATATTTCATCCATGACATATTATTATATATTTTTTATCCGTAGCAAAGCATGAGCATTTTGTTAGTCCTGCTAAATACTTGGAGATGATGGATTTGTAAATTAGCACTACTTGCCACAGATCAAATGTTAGTATAATAGAAAGACTATGCTGACAAGCACTTGGAGATGACAGATCTATATAATATTACATCCCCTATAGGTTGGTGGCATTAGGTCTTTGTTTTAAACCATAGAGATCAAATCTAGTTTTTACCCAGATTCATCCCTTTGTTACTATAACTAATGTTTCTTCATATCACAAACTCTTCTCATATAGGATTACTGAAGCAAACCTGTCTTTTTATACACCTGACACTTGTCTCTGATGAATGAATTCCCCAGAAAGAGGCAGAGGCGTACCTACCAATTCTGACATCAAAGGATGGCAAGAAAAGTTTATGTATGCATGATTTGCTAAATGCACAACTCTGGACCTTCAAGTACAGGTTGAACAGTTCGTCAATTTAGCTTTAAATTTTTTGTTACCATCGCTTCCTCTGCCAATAACAATCCGAGTCATACTTTATTTTCAATGATGACTTGAATTCAACTTTATTGTGTGTATGAATTCTCTTAATGCTTTGATATTAGGTGATTTCCTCTTAATGAAATGCTTTTCTTTTCTGTGTGTCTGCGCCTATTTTGCCATATTTAACAACAAATTAGTTTTTCTACATTTGGTAGGCTTTTGAAAAATAATACAGTTGCAACATGTGTATGGATTCTGTTAGGAATGTCTTTCTTTTAAATGCCACCCTCATTTCTTCAAGTTTAATCACATTTATTTGTTGAGCTTTTTATGGTCCTTGGGAAGGTAGCAAACCTCCCTAGTAACTCTGTACATTTTGAACTATGGTAAAAAGACTCCTTTTTTTTGTTCACTTAAAAAAGTCATATTTTTAGTAAGTTCTAGCGCACGTACAGTGTCACAATGAATCATCTCCTATACAGGTACTGGCCCAACAACAAGAGCAGGATGTATGTACTTGAGAATACCGGTGAGCACCTCATTTCGTTCTTTTCCTTTTCTGTTAAATGTTATAGAACAATGTTCTTATATTCCTTCCCTCCTTTTAAACACCAGGGGATTATGTCAGAACCCATGATCTTCAACTAGGAGACTCCATTGTGATATACAAAGATGACGAGAATAACCGATTTGTACTCACCTTGTCTCTTAACTATTTGATCAGCTTACTCTTTTATGGCATGCTGTTAGATATTGCTCATCGCATATGATAATCTATACCTTGTGAAGGTCATCGGAGCAAAGAAGGCAGGTGATCAACAAGCTGCCACTGTGCCACAAGTTGACGAGCATATCTCTACCCTCTTCCCCATTTTTCCAATCGCACAAGTCGATGACTATCTCTCTCCCATGGCACCACAAGTTGATATCTCTGCCTTCGTGCCACATGCTGATGAGAACCATGAGATATTTGACGGGATACTGAATTCTCTGCCAGAGATACCAGTAGCCAATGTGAGGTATTCTGACTTCTTCGACCCGTTCGATGATGGTATGGACATGGCAAACAATCTGAACGCCAACCAGTCTGCTAACCTGCATGTCGCTGATGATAAGTCTGGGCATTCCTTGATTCCCAACCCAAAGTCTGGGCCTCACATGTGAGACTGCCAGGGAAGTGGTATTTCATACCATGCCCAGTCTGTATGAAGGTCAGAAACCCCTGCCTTGACGCCATTGTTGTACATCCAAATAATTGGTGTCCTTATTTTGACGCTGTATATGCTTAACTGCTACATGTTGTTTTATGTGTAAAATATTCTGTTCACAACCCAACTGGAGGTTTAATCAGATGAAACGTTGTAACTGTGTTCAGTTCAGCTCATAAATGTAATTGCTGTTTCGGTATGTCAACTGCTTTGCTGGAGCTAGAACTGTAGGAACATCTCTAATGCGCCAAGTTTCTTTCAAGATTTACTGGATTTACTCATTCACCAAATAGATCGGTTGTTTGGTTTTCATTGCTTCTTGTGAATCATAGTACGCACGAAGTCTTTGCTCCACGCACTGCTAGCCTAGTAGTTATGTTCTTAGCGTTCCAGATATTGCAAATGTTGTGTGTTAATTTCCCCTACCTACAGCTCGAATGCGTCATACCGGTTAGTACGTCGATTTCAAAAGATTATTAAGAGACCTGAGAGCTGTTGGTCGTTGACGTTTTCGTCAATTATTTTCAAAAATGTAAAACTGGAAATGTGTTCGTTCATCGCAGTAGTCATTATGACAAATTTTATTACAGGTACCTAAAATTTATGTAATTTACCGGTGAATATTAAGAAATGTGTCATGACACTGAAGAACATAAAAAACTGGTAATATGCCGGAGAACATTTTTAGGTCGATTGGAGAGAAATTATTTGAAAAGAGGGGAATACTCTTAGGGCCACATGTTTTTAACCTGAACTGGGGTGAAAAATTTTAAATTATACAACTCTCATTTTTTGCCATCACCTAAGTATATTATCAGCATACATGATATTTCATCTTCACTCCAGCATCGGTTATAATCTTATAGTCCAAGAGAGCATTCTCACGACAGGAAGTAAACGGGGCCTAAGTATCCTATTGCAAAAATTGTCCCTTTTATATGGGCACGACAAACTTGTGCAGGCAAAAAAAAAAGTTGTGGAGGCTAGAGAGCCGCCTGTAGGTGGCAAGTGGCAACGATGAAAGCACTAACTGACCAAAACGATCATTTGCAAGTCAAACCGATGAGAACACGTCTTGCTCCGCAAGTCCGGTATATCAACAGAATATAGTAGTAGTACGAGAATTCGCGGGGAAAGAAACCAATACCGTTGCTTAGCTTTCTGTTGAAGGTCGATGAACACACACGAATTGAATGGTTCTATCATAAAATAAACGAACATAATATGAAATATAACGTACCATAATATTATAAATTTAATCTTTCTATTCTAAAATGAACAAACATAATACGAAATATAACATATCATAATATTATAAATTTAAATCTTTACCATAGACTTTGACGGGACGTGCCCCACATTCGCACACAAAATAATGCGAAAGCGTGACACGGAACGGATCTCTGAACCCGTTTATTAGATAACTCGGTCATGCAAGTTGACAAGTCGTGCACTGTTGACGATATGAGATCATCTTAGATGGTGTTCGTTTCTACTAAATTAAATATAATTGTAAACTTGAAAAATATATTTATCTGATTAAAGTAGCTTCTATATAAAAAGTTTTTCATTGCTTAGCAGCGGAAAGCATACTGATGGAAACTACGGTAAATCTAGCCACGAGCCATATATTCCGCCCTCACCTCACCCACATGTGATGCGCAAGTACGGATCTCTGTAGTAGTTTCATCACCCTTTAAATACGACTCATCTTTGACGGGTAGTTATATGTGATAGGTCCCTTTGCCCTGCCCTGTCATCTTCCTCATATATGATGAATCTATAGCCCCCTAACCCCTCTTGTTTCCCTTTCCACCATCTTCAACACCGGCCCACTGTTCTCCTTCATCCTTGCAGCTCTGGTGACACTGTCATTGTCTCATGGTTCATTGGTGTCCATCACTTACCGCTGGTCCTCTGCTAGCTACGGGCCCACAGCCATCCCTTATGTCTCGGGAAAAACCCTCTCTCTTTCCTCTCTTCCATCTCCTTCCTCCAACTCCAACCCCCAACCCTAACATGCAGAGGACATCACCGCCTCATCGGAGTTGTGCTACTCATTGATGCTAGAGGAGAAGATCTGTACGAATTTTGGCATGGATTCGACAGTCCAAAATTTGAGAGGAATCCCTCCTTTTCTCTAAAGTTCTGTCACAAAGATTAGCAATTTCGTAAAATTTTTCCAGGTTCAGAATCATCCATGTAAAATGTAATGGTCTTTACATAATAGTTAAGCCTTGTAATCTGTAAAAAAGAGAGCAGCTGAGATGATCGCAAGTGTTGCATACTCCTACGTAGGAGTAGCAGATAATGATTTTCCTACCATCACATTTGTAGCAGCTTGGCTGTGAGAAAGGGCTGCAACATGCAGCCGAACAGACCCATTATCAGATGTATGTATGGTTGTACTTGCAGAATGTTAAAGGCTTAATACAAAGCTGCAACCCAAATGTATAGTACTACGGAAACGTCTAGAAGTATACAGTTGCCCCAGCTCATCAGGTTTTCCTTTGCAATATCTCACAACTTGAGGGACCCCACAGATACATCCAGCATTCCCAAACCCCAAATACTGGCCCCACCTATCATACAGAGAGATGACATCCATCTGTAAAATCAAAATATGTTTGATTCTTCTATGATGATGAACAATTGGTATCTGTGGTTATTGGTTTTGATATTTAAAGATTATTGACGAAGTGGTTTTGAAGATGATTGGATTTTCAGACGGTGAACAGTGTTTCGAGGTCCGGTGTGTATCACCGGTCTGATCAACCGACTTTGTCCGACTGCAGGCCGACTCTGTGTCGGTTTTGGTTTCAGGATGTTTCCTTGCATATCAATGATTATTTCATGTTTCTAGCGTATGAATATTGTTGTGTGCTGAATATGAGTCAAGTTGAAGATAGCTTGTGCTCGGATATGGTTTCTTTGTTTAATTCATGTGCAAGTAATCTTTACGCATCGGGAAAGTGTTGTCGGTGATAGAATTGGAGTTAACTTGGAGATAAGGTGACGTCTGAGAAAGATCATACGGGATACTAAGGCTAGAGATTGATGCACGTGGTTGGTGAAGTTTTCATATGGCATACAATGGAGATATTGTGTGCGTATGGAATGCAGAGTTTTAATTTTGGAAGATTCAAGATTGCAATAATTGGATTATGTAAAGTTTGTTGCTTGTATGGGAAGGTTTCCTAGTGGATTAGGACTTTCTATATGAGTAGGATTCATAGCTTTGAGCTCTCTATCTTGTGTATAAATAAAGAGGGAAGGTGTGGCTTCCCGGTATGAGTTTTAGAGAGAGTTGAGTTGAGAAAAAAGTTAGGGTTTCAAGTTTAGTCGAGATTTTGTGAGGAGTGTTGTTGTTGCACTATCTAAACACAGAGAGAAGTAATATATTTTCAATCTACTTTGAGTGTTCTTCAATTTGTGTCTTCTCGGGTGCGATGGTCCAACCGACGAGATACCTACGGTTAGATCAGAGCTTCTCACTAGTCAGACCGACCAGATTGCGGCGGTCAGACTGGCGCTCGGTGGCAGGCGATCTAGCAGCATTCGGTGGTCAGACTAGGTATACACCACCGGTCAGACCGGCGGTTTCAAGAGGTCAGACCGATGCGATAACTTCGATCAGACCGTGCGACGTCAAATTTTGAGGGTAAATTCTATTTCCGCTATGAGTTTGGTTTGTATGTGTACCAACCATTCACCCCTCTCTGGTTGGCTTAGTTTTGGGTATTCGATCCTACAAGTGGTATCATAGCCTCGTTTTCTTCTTTGGATGTTTATCGATCTAAAGGTTTAAGTCATGTGTGATAAATTTTCAACTAAGCCACATGTTTTTGATGGTACGGATTTTGCTTATTGGTGTAGTAAGATGCAATCTTATATCATGGCTCAAGATTATGATGTTTGGTAAAAGGTTGTTATTTCTTATGAGATCCCTGAGGTTATTAATACTGAGACTTTGAAAACTGAGTTTAATAACAATTGTAAAGCTCGTAATATTTTATTAAATGGGATTTCTCGTTCGGATTTTGATCATATGTCACATCTTCAAACCGCCAATGAGATTTGGATTGCTTTGAGAAACTTTCATCAAGGAACTAACAACATTAAAAAACTTCGTCGAGATCTTTTCAAAAAGGAGTACATAAAATTTGAGATGAAACCTGCAGAAGCTTTGGATGATTATCTTGGTAGGTTTAACAAAATTCTAAGTAATCTTAGATCTATTGATTGTGCTTATGATACAAATTATCCACAATCTGAGGTTTCTCGTCACTTTTTGAATGGTCTTGATATGTCTATTTGGGAGATAAAAGTTACTTCTATTCAAGAGTCTGTTAATATGGTTACTTTGACTTTGGATTCGCTTTACACAAAACTCAAAACTCATGAGATGAATATTCTTTCTCGAAAACGAATCCTAAGTCCAAGTGCTTTGGTTTCTTCTTCCACTTCTTCTGGACGTTGTTGCTTCTTCATCGACTCGCACTGCTCTTGCTTTGATTAATGCCATGACTGATGAGCAACTCGAACTATTCAAGGAGGAGGACTTGGCTTTGGCTGCTAACAAAATTTCTCGAGCTATGAATAAAGTCAAAGTCAGATACAGGAAAAGAGGTGGACCAGCTCGCTGTTTTGAATATGGTGCTTTAGATCACATTCGCTCCAACTGTCCTAAGCTTGGGAGAGGTAAGAAAGAAGACAAAGGTGGGGAGAAGACCAAGGACGACAAGCCTAAAGGGAAGAGATCCAAGGAGGTGATGAGGAAGGTGCTGAGCAAAGTCTATGCCGCTTTTAAACCATTAAGCGACATAGATTCTGATAGCGATAAAAACAATGAGAAGGACAAGAATATCTCCGGCATTTGTCTCATGACATGTGAAGAATTAGATTTTGAAGATGAGGACAATGAGGTAAGTTCTCTTGAGGAAGCTATTCTTGTTTTAAGTGCAAAAAATAAAAAGTGTGAAAAGATGTTTAAAAAACAAGAATTTGTGATTGAATCTTTAAATGCTGAAATTGCTAGATTAAAATCTCTTATTCCTAATGATGATGAATGCAAACATTGTGAGGTTTTAATGCTTGGAATTTCAAAAATTAGAGATATCAATGATTCTCATGATTCGAATACCAAACCTTGTTTAACATGTGATGCTAATGAGATGAAACTAAAAGATGTTTTAGCTCGTGTTGAGCACATGGAGGACATTGTTAAACAAGATGAAGTATTTTCTTGCTTCAAATGTCATAAAAACAAAGGTGTCATGATAGGTTGTGAACATTGTGCAAATTTGGAAAAAGAGGTTTCTTATTTGAAAAGTGCTTTGCAAAATTTTCGATGGTAAGAAATAACTCAACATGATTTGGGATCAATCTAAAGTGACTAGCGACAATATGAGTATAGGTTTTGATGCTCATGAGTATTTCACTAAAAATCCACCCAATGTTTTGAAAATGACTGAACATGGTGAAATTTTAACAAAACCTAATGATGTGAAGACAGTTTTTAAGTCTGCAGGAAATATGCCCTCTTTTTCTGTTTATCTAAAAGAAACTAAAACTAATATTTCAAAATCATCAACTACTAGGAGAAGTTTACTTGCTCTTTTTGTGGTAAAGATGGTCATCTTGTTGGTTTTTGTTTCAGATTAGCACGAAAACAGAAAAAGGAAAGAGAAATTAATTTTGCAAAATCAAAGAGGCAAAAATATGGTTTTCCCTCGGGAAGACCGGTCAAACCGCAGTGGATCACCCGGTCAGACCGGTGCTGGCACTCGGTCGGACCGGCGGTGCTGTCTCGGTCGGACCGGCGTTGGCATGCGGTCGACCAGCAGTACACTCGGCGGTCGAGCCGGCTGCGGCCGACCGGTGGTACTGCATCGGTCAGACCGGTCCCGGAGGGATTTTTCTGAAAATTCTAAAGCTGTTTTTGCACGTTGATATATGCCTATTGGATCTACTGGTCGTGTGTCTCAGTACTGGATTTGTAAATTTCTTTTGACTAACCCCAGTACTGAGGCTTCGACATCTTTTTGTGCGTAGGCTTTGGTGGCGAGGAAGGAGAACGTGTGGATCGTGGATTCCGGTTGTTCGTGGCACATGACCGGAGATAAAAATTGGTTCTCTTCCCTCAAGATGGCATCCAAAACTGAATCAATTATCTTTGGAGATGCTTCTACAAGTGTCGTTCTTGCTACATGATCTGTCAAGGTAAGTAACAAGTTGGAATTAAAAGAAGTATCTTTGGTTGATGACTTAAAGTATAATTTGCTTTCAGTTTCACAAATTGTTGATAAAAATTTTGAAGTACACTTTAAGAAAATTGGAAGTAAAATATTTGATTCTTGTGGTGATTCTGTGTTGAATATTTCTCGCTATGGTAGAGTGTTTAAAGCTGATTTTGGAAATCATGTTTCACCTATTGTAACATGTTTGGTTGCGAAATTCAATAAAGATTTAATGTTTTAGCATCGCAGACTTGGACATGTTGGTTTTGATCATCTCACTAGGCTAAGTGGTTTGGATCCTGTTCGTGGGTTGCCTAAACTTAAGAAAGATCTTGATTTGGTTTGCGCACCATGTCGTCATGGTAAAATGATTGCTTCTTCACATACTCCTATTATTTCTGTGATGACGGATGCACCGGGACAACTTTTACACATGGACACTGTTGGTCCAGCTAGAGTGCAATTTGTTGGAGGAAAGTGGTATGTGTTGGTTGTTGTTGATGATTTTTCTCGATATTCTTGGGTTTTCTTCATGGAAACTAAGGATGAGGCTTTTGGACACTTTCGAAGTTTGTTTCTTAGATTGAATTGTGAAATTCCCGGTTCTTTGAAGAAAATTAGAAGTGATAATGGAGGTGAATTTAAGAATGCTTCTTTTGAACAATTTTGCAACGAAAAAGGTATTGAATATCAATTTTCTTCTCCTCGTGTTCCACAACAAAATTGTGTTGTTGAAAGAAAAAATTGTTTTTTGGTGGAGATGGCTAGAACATTGCTTGATGAGTATCACACTCCTAGGAAATTTTGGGCCGAAGCTATTAACACTGCATGTTATATTTCCAATCGTATTTTCTTGAGATCAAAACTTGGAAAAACACCTTATGAGCTTCAATTTGGTCATCAACCCAAAGTTTCACATTTGCGTGTTTTTGGTTGCAAGTGCTTTGTCTTGAAATCTGGAAATTTGGATAAATTTGAGTCATGTTCTACTGATGGATTGTTTCTTAGTTACCCCGCACATTCTCGTGGCTACCATGTACTTATTTTGGAAACTAACAAAATTGTTGAGACTTGTGAAATCACTTTTGATGAGGTTAGTCCAGGTACTAGACCAGAACTTGCAGGTACATTGTCACAGGCTCAGGAGGAGGATGGTCGTATTTTTTGAAAACGAAAGCGACGACGACGATGACGAGGTCGATCGGCGCCGATCGCCCGAGTGTCGCCTGGCCGACCGGCAGAAGCCCTCGACCGACAGAGGCGCAATGTGACAGGTGGCCATCCACCTCGGGTTCTGTCGATGCAAATCAAGGTGATTTGCTTCTTTTGAACCCAAAGATATTACTCATGCATTAACTGATAAATCGTGGATTAACGCCATGCATGAAGAACTTGAAAATTTTGAGAGAAACAATGTTTGGACTTTAGTTGAACCACCTTCAGGACATAACATTATTAGAACCAAGCGGGTTTTCAAAAATAAACAAAATGAGAATGGTTTAATTGTTAGGAATAAAGCTAGACTTGTTGTTCAAGGTTTTACTCAGGTGAAGGGTTTGGATTTTGATGAAACTTTTGCTCATGTTGCTAGGATTGAAGTAATTAGACTTTTGTTAGCTTTTGTTGCGTCAAAAGGTTTTAAATTATTTCAAATGGATGTTAAAAGTGCTTTCTAAATGGCTTTATACAGGAGGAAGTTTATGTTAAACAACCACCGGGTTTTGAAAATCCTGATTTTCCCAACCATGTTTTTAAATTGTCTAAAGCTTTGTATGGTTTAAAACAAGCACCTAGAGCATGGTATGATAGACTTAAGAATTTTTGGCTTTCAAAAGGTTTTCAAATGGGAAAGATTGATAAAATGCTTTTTGTTCTTAAGCATGGTGAAAATCAATTTTTTGTTAGATCTATGTGGATGATATCATCTTTGGTTGTTCAACTCACGCTTTGATTGTAGAATTTGCTAAGACTATGCGCTGGGAATTTGAGATGAGCATGATGGATGAGTTGTCGTACTTTTTAGGATTGCAAATTAAGCAAACACCTCAAGGTACGTTTGTGCATCAAACAAAGTATACCAAGGATCTTTTGAGACGTTTCAAGATGGAGAATAGTAAGCCAATTTCTACGCCTATTGGTTCTACTACTGTGTTGGATCCTGATGAAGATGGTGAAGCTGTGGATCAAAAAAAGTATAGAAGTATGATTGGATCTTTGTTGTATTTAACTGCTTCTAGGCCAGACATACAATTTGCTATGTGTTTGTGTGCACGCTTTCAAGCTTCTCCTCGTGCTTCACATCGTCAAGCGGTCAAGCGAATAATGAGGTATTTGAATCATACACTTGAGTTTGGAATTTGATATTCTACTTCATCTTTTATATGTTTAAGTGTTTATTCCGATGCTGATTTTGCGGATTGTAGAATTGATAGGAAAAATACTAGTGGAATATGTCATTTTCTTGGTACATCATTGATTGCATGGTCTTATAGGAAACAATATAGTATAGCTCAATCAACTGCTGAATCAGAATATGTTGCTGCTGCTAGTTGTTGTTCTCAGATTCTTTGGCTTATTTTAACTTTGAGTTTAGTCGAGATTTTGTGAGGAGTGCTCTTGTTGCACTATGTAAACACAGAGAGAAGAAATATATTTTCAATCTACTTTGAGTGTTTTTCAATTTGTGTCTTCTCAGGTGCGACGGTCCAACCGACGAGATACCTACGGTTATACCAGAGCTTCTCACCGGTCAGACTGACCAGATTACGGCGGTCAGACTGGCGCTCGGTGGCAGGCGATCTAGGAGCATCCGGCGGTCAGACTGGGTATAAACCACCGGTCAGACCGACGGTTTCAGGAGGTCAGACCGGCGCGATAACTTCGGTCAGACCGTGCGACATCGAATTTTGAGGGTAAATTCTATTTCCGCTGTAAGTTTGGTTTTTGGGTGTACCAACCATTCACCCCCTCTGGTTGGCTTAGTTTTGGGTATTCGATCCTACACCGTCCATAATATTTCAGAACTCGAGAGACTATTCCGCATAAATCTACCCAAATAAACACTAAACCCCTATTCGCCTCTGCCCTCGCTTCCCTCGCGTCGCCGCCTCATCCCTCGTCCCCGACCACCACCGTCTCTTCCCTTGATGGCGAGCACCCCTAATCTCCAAAGTCAGCTCAATCCATCAGAGCTCCATCAAACCCTAGACACTTTCCCCGCCCATGGCTTCGGATGGCGATGCGAGTGCCCCGGTGGCGGCGGAGGCAAAGAAGCCCCATCTCAAGGGGAAGCACGACAAACCGAAGCCGTGGGACGATGACCCAAACATTGACCACTGGAAGATCGAGAAGTTCGATCCCTCCTGGAACGAGGGAGGCATGCTCGAAGTCACCTTCTTCTCCACTCTCTTCCCCTAGTACCGAGGCAAGTCACCCCCATCCCCTCATCCACGCTCTCCTTTGTTCCTTCCGTGATCGATTGGTTGGTAGTGGGGGGCGAAATCCGAAGTCTAGATGATGTTGGATTGACAAGGTTTTGCTTGTTCGGGTGTAGAGAAGTACCTGCAGGAGGCGTGGCCGATTGTGAAGGGCGCACTGAAGGAGTTTGGGGTCGCTTGCGAGCTCAATCTGGTAGACGATGAGTGATTAGACATGTTTGGTGAGGTCTCCTGTTCATTCTTTACCCGATGGTTAATCACTTCTTCTACTTCCTCTATTTGTTCATTGCTTCTTAATTGTTAGACCCTTCTTTTTTGATTTTTAGTAAAAAAAAGTCCACTTGGGCACCATTGCGGATTTTGTCTTTTTTCTTCTTGATCAAATTCTTCTTCTTCAAAATATTTCTGATGAATCGGCCCTAACCGTTGATGTACTGAAAGCTTTTTTGTCGGCCAATTAAAATCCCTATTATCATAGTGACATGAAGAACTCCCATGATAATAACTTGATCGTCGTCCATCACATCCTGCACAATCTTCAATTGATGGTAATCTCATACCCTCATTCCAGTAAAATTGGAAAAACTCACAATCCCAAATTGGATTGAAATGAAATCTTTCTTCTTCATAATATTTTTGAACCCTTTTGCCATGTCTTTTCGATATCTATCAATTATTTCAGATGAATTCTCTTTCTTTACTTTTTAATCCCGATAATTCTTTCTATCAGTTTCACAACTTGATTATGTGCATACACCATAGTAACATGAAAAGAATGACCATCAATCTTCATTGGCTTGTTACCATCATCAAACTTAATTCTGCCTTGCTCTACAGCTGATTGTATTTAATGCCTAAATACTTTGCATTCATCTCGTATGATGAGAAGAAGAATTATGCCATTTGCTATATCTTCTTTTCTTCAATTCTTCGATTGATGGAATTACATGGTTCGAGGTAATTGTATCTCGCCTTCTCTTGTAATAACGAATCAAAAATCCTATCGACCTTATTGATATCAAAATCATACTTCTCTTCTTTTCCATTATCTTTAACCCATTGGCATATTACTTGTCTTTTTCTTTCTTGACCACTCGCTAAACCAATTTCGTATAATTATAAACATTATTAATCTTCTTAGAAAACCTTTTTCTTTTGGCCTCCTGAAACCGTTGTTCATGAGCCGATACTTTTTGTACCAGATGAGCCAAGCTTTCAAAATGTTGCGAAGAAAATTTATTTTTAATTGGCCCCAACAACCCTTGGAACGCCAAATCTACCAATTGTGCATCACTCAGATTCAAATCAAACTATAGCATCGACTCCTCACATCTCAAAATTTGAATATAATCTAGAACCGATTTGTCAGAACACTGCTTGACTGCTATCAAATCTGTAAGCTTCATTTCTTGAACCCAAGAAAAAATATTTATAAAATTGTTCTCCAGATCAACCCAGCTTCTGATGGAATTAGGTGGCAACGAAGAAACCATGTAAATGTTGATCCAGATAATGATAATGGGAAAAACCTAACTCTCAAAACCTCTTCAGATGATGTTTCTCCACACTGTACCAAGAATCGGCTAATATGCTCAACTGTTAAAGTAAAAAATTTTGAAAATCTTGCACTCTATATTGGTTAGATAATGGCACCCTATCAAAACTCTCAGGATATGGATGTCGGTACATGATTCCATGATCTTTTGGTTTAAGACCAAACTGCTCCCTCATCACCTCAGCAATACTAGCGGTCCACTGCTCACTTCCGATGTCTCTATAATATTGTGTTTGAAACCTTTGATCATGTTGATTTTCTTGAAATTGATATTGATTAGCTTCTTCATGCCGATATTGCTGAGGAGATATAGGCCAATGTGGTTGGGATTGATAAGCTTGAGGTTGGTATTATTGATAATGAAACTGATTTTGTTGTTGCCCCCCAAACTGCTATTGTATTTGTCTCCTAGACTATTGTTGCTGTTGTCCTCCATAATAGGCAACCCGATGATAACCTTGTGGTACTTTTGAATTTGATTCTTTTCTAGCTGATACAAAATTGGGAACTAAATCTTTAGCTATCCCATAAGTTGGCTCCTGAAACTATCTTTATCATCGGTTTAGGAGGTATATAATTTTCAGGCAAATAAACAGGACCCCTTGGTTTTTCTTAGACACAGATCCATCAACCACCTTCTAATTAAATTTGTCAAAGTATTAACTAGAACACCAGACTGATACACCAAAGCATGGTGAACTACTTAATTAATTGTATCCTGAAAAGTTTGATTACATGGTGATGAAATTTTGTCAGAATCACCACTTCCCTCTCCTTCAGTCATTAGTTTAGGAAACTGAGTCTTCTGAATCGGCCCTTGCCAAGTCATGCTGAATGATTCTAGACATACCTTCTGATATTCTTGCATCTTTTGTTCTAATTGTGCATTTTGCTCATCCATCAGTTTGTCTACTGTAACTGAAATAATATCTTCTTCCTTATGATCTGACATGACAAAAATTATCGGTCCCTCTAGGCGTGCCAAAAGTATGTTGACATGAAATTCGTCATTTACATGACGACCTGGAAGATTTGCTTCACTTTAATGCAGGTCTTATAAATTTGGGTTCAAGGGTCTGCTCGTTAGTTTGATATGATAAAAAATAAATCAGGATGTGCAATTAATATTATACATCAACATATTTTAGATTTAATATAGCTATTAATAAATTATCTTTTCTATTCTTAATCTTAATAGATCAATGATTAATACCAAATAAAGATGATTACTTAATAGATATAGTCTAAACATTTAGCTGATGCATGAATTTATACTAAACACATGAAAAAAATCCGACAACATTACTATCGTCTTAGGATCGGGTATTATGAAATCAAAGACTTATTTTTTTCTTTATTACTATTGACTATGATAGATCGGATCTAACCGAGATAGTATTAACTTCTAATAACAAAGATCAGATAAGTTTGAGATTATATAAACCATGTCAATAGCCCATGTGATTAGTTTGTCAGCAATGAACAGATAACGTATTGGCTAACACTCCGATATAGCCTTATATAAAAATATCATATGAGATTAAATCTACTAAACAAGCTACGTTTTTAATAGGCCATACCTAAGTGACGCAGTATAAGAACAATAACAAGCTTGGTAAATTTAAAGGTTTGATATATTTATATAAGATGATTGATATAACGAAACAAGCGTAGAAAAAGTAATCTACAAAAGAGTTGATATATCTGATAGGCAATACAGGTAAAAACCAACCACTATATCGGACTGAACCGACAAAGTACTAACTTGACCGATACAAGCAAAGTTTGACAAAACTTACTTTCTCGCTGGAGATCAAAACCGATGCAACCCAAACTCAAAAACAAGAACTCGTAAAAAACCTAGAGAACTAGGGTGGTGATGCGCCGAAAGTTGTTTCTTGAACTGTTATTGTTTTACAAAGACATTAGGTATACATATTTATACCCATAGGCTAAGCTAAGTCTGACTTTATTACGATCGGATTAATACATGACTATATCTCTAAAAAAAAAATATTGTTACAACTCCAACTCAAACACGACTCCAATAGGCTAAAACACTAATAGCAATAAAAAATTAAAATTTACTTTTCTTTCTCTCAAATAATCTTGCCAACTAAATCCGCTAAATCTGCTAAAATAACGATGTAAAACCCATCCTTGACTTGGTCAGTCTAATGTGAGGATTGATAGCCAGTAATTTTCCCTATGATCCATTTGGCTTTTTCTTTGGGAGCGTGTGTGAGTTAGCTGTCAGAGGCTAAGAGTGTTCTCAGAATAATTATATCAGCTCAAATATAATTTAATGAGTTTAATAAGGCTTTATTATCAAAATGTAGTCATGGCAGCTGTACTAGGCTCATGCTTTCTTGTGTCTTTCATTCACCCGTATCTATTTTAGGACGCTTGCCATGTCTAAGTTTGTCAAAAAGCTAATAAAAATGTCGTGGACGACACTCCCTCTCCGTATAAAATTTTAGAAATATGCGAATAATTTGCAGGCTCTTGTATGCTCCATCTGTCCTAATGCAGTTGTCTTTTTCAAAAAAACATTTAATCATTTGTCTTATTTAAAATTTAGTATAAATTAATATTATAGTTTTTATGATAAAATAAGTCACATTTATAATTTTTAATATAAATGATCAAACATCACATTAAAAGTTAACGGCGTCATATATTCCGCGTGTCGCTGCTCCCGTGTATGCCATCGCCTTCCGCGTCGGTCATCTTCGCCTTCCGCACTGCTGTTGTCGGTGGTCGTGCACCACCATCCGCCGTGTCGGTCGGGCATGGTCGTTGCCGCTTTGTGTCCCGACCGCGCACCGTCCCGTGGTTGCGCGATCGACTTGGGCTGATCCAGGCCATCGGTTCCCATGGACCGGCGATGGACCGCCTCGGTGGTCCCGATCCACGGTGGACCGACCATCTTATGTCACCGACAGGTAGGGTTCGCACTTGGGTGCCGGCTTCTCCCCTCGCTGACGTCAGCCATTGGGCTTTAATGTGCAATAAATAATTAAGAACTTTCCTCTTTATAGTAAAAACAAAGTGAATCTTCTAAAATTCATAGAAAATTCATTCGAGCTCCATTTAAGTTCATTCAAAGTGTAATAAATTCATAAAAATTCTTAGAATTTATTAAAATGGTTTTGTTTCCTATTTCAGTATACTTATAGCATGTTTTGCTTGTGTACTTTGTTTGTCGCGTAGATTCGATAGTTTCGATGCTCCAGTTTATTTTGAAGTTGTTGGAGAGGTCCCAACAGCACCAAAGCAAGGTAGGTCATGCATTTTTCATTGAACATATTGTACATACTTGCAAATGTCTTGCTTTCTATTAAATTTGCATTATTTTATAATGTCATGTAGGATGGTTCCTATTGTACTCAATCTAGTTTGTTTATCCTATATCATTGAAAGTTTAGGAATTAATATGATTAGATGTTGGCTAGAAAATGCTTAGCCATGCTTAGATCAACTAGCTCACTATGAAAAATATCGCTACTATCCTATATCTTTGATTAATGAGGATAATTACGAACATATATCACCATGGTATTAATTCAACTAAAATATGCTTAATGGTGGGCTATGTGTGCATGGTTTTGATAGACTCGCCCATGGCAGTTAAGGACCAGTGTGCGGAAAACCCTGAAAGAATTACCGTGTGTATCACAAGCCAACATGGGCAACGGCTAGACTTGTAGTGTAGTTTTTTCCTGTCTGACGTACCTAGGCAAGGATGAGCGTAATGAAGTCTGGATGTGTCCTGTGACGGTCTATGCTATTTCCGGATTCACCTAGACACATGGGAGCTGCCTACCTTTGTTTCAAAGGTTGAGACAAAACCTAAAGTGTGGTGCGTTTGGTTAAGGAGAGTTACGTGAAGGGTCTTGTCACAGTTCTTTTTCGATATGTCGTGGTGGCATGTCGGCGCATAAAAACGTGTCGTGGGGCTGTGTCTTATGGATACAGTTGTATATATCTGATCAGAGTAGAACTATTCGAATAGTCGTGCCGTGGCTATGGGTGATCAACCAAATTCACCATGATTAGGGTCATCACTAATAACTTGATTTAATGGAACTAGCATAGTTCATGTGGATGGTTGGGTCTGTCGTAATGTGGTGTAACGTTGGACAGAGATATTTAATATTACTTAATTAAATTCAACGGTCTTACGGCTTTCAACTACTGCTTTTAAATGTATGCTTTATGTAAAAGAACTCGTAGCCTCCTTTGAAATTACTTACATCATACCTCCTTTTAGTATGACTTGCTGAGTACAATGGATAGTACTCAGTCTTGCTCTAGCTTCCCTCGCTGCAAAGCTGGAGTAATACTCGGATGAAGGTTACTCGAAGGAGTAGGCTTCGTCGCTACCGTCGAGGATGCCCATGGAGTGAATTCGCCACACTACGAGTGTCAAGTTGTATAGACTAGCTCGTTTTTACTTTTCGTTGTATTTGTAAGATTTTTATTATGTTTTGTAAGACATGAATCTATATGTTAACTTTGTCTTCGTATATCTTAGCTGATCCTAGACAGGGGTTTAATGCACATTCAGTTTGAAATTCTGGTTCGTGAATTTCTGAACGTGACAATAATCTTATTAAAAAACTTAAGTATTTATAAACTATTTAGCAAAAATTAAGGTTTAGAAAAGAAACCTTTGGTGCCCCCTAATTAGACGAGAGAGCTAGGGTGGGATGGAAAGGATGACAAGAAATTTGGAGTGATGATTGGTGGGATGGAAAGGATGAAAACAAATTTGAATGAGCGGTGATTGATGAGACAAGTAATAGTGTTAGAAATGTTTATATTTTGATATAAATTTCAAATGCTAAGTGATTTTTATTTTGGTACGGAGTATATCTTTTCTCTTGTTGAAAATTTAATGATCTCCTGCAGATTGAAATGAATCAACGCCGTATATCTTTAAAAAATCAACCAGCTAATCACAAGCATTATTATATACCAGCAGAGCGATGCGATTCATTTTCTTTAATCATTTACAACACATGTACAGCTTCACTAATTACAGCAAAACCTTCCTAGCTCTATGCTTACACAAGGGCGTTTTGCCCCTTGCCCCTTAGTATACAAGCCCAAAAAAAATTAAAAGGAAAAATGCAAGGAAAAGAAAACATAAATCATATACAATCAACGAACCAATCAATAAAAATCAGAAACCTATAACCTCTCCTAGCAATCTACTCTTCAATGGCCTGCCATCTGGTATAAAAATGAATTATGCGAACTGTACAGCCTATCCTACGGATAGGAACAACTGATCTATCCACAAGTTGCAAGGCTCCATGGTGAGAAAAGTCAACTGTTCCCCCTTTGCAATAAAAACGCAAAGCTTGGGTTTTCACGAACAAAAGGTAGCAAATCATCGTCAGCCACCTCAATGATTGGCATTGTCTTTGCAATGTCATCAAGTGAAAAAGGTATGCTGCATTAAGTAACGAAGCAAGTAAAAGTATGAGCTATCAGAATTCTGGCCCTAAACTGAAAAGCTATTAATTAATGTATTCAAATGAAACAAACAGCTGACCATGAATCATCGTCTAGCAGTATGGAGAAGGTTGTGACTGTATTTGATTCCTCACGTACTGCACTTTTCAAGCTTGACGTGAACTGTAGATAGACCGAAAACCACTAATCAGTAAATGATTCATTTGTGAATGAAAACGAACAAAATGGGGCCAAGACCGCAAGATCATATAGTGCATAATGAAGCTCATCGTCTAACCTCTGCTGAGATAGTGTTTGAACCATTGATGTCATCCCAGTACATACCAACTATGCGCTCTAGCTGTTGTATGCTGAGGGCCTGAAGAGATCGTAAAAGCATTAGGAAGACAACTTATTGAGCAAGGACTGCATGTGGAAAAATCTTAGTAAAGGAAAAAATCTTAGTAAATAGTAGTAGAATACTTACAGGGCACACATCAGTGCGTATCTCTTTCAGTGTCCTCATTGGTTTGAGGGAAATCACCTGACAAAAAGGAGTTGGGCACGGCATGCATTTATTATTAATAAACAGTATTAAGCATCAAATTCGAACTGTAAAAAGAAAAGAAACACTTTTCTTTTTTCAAAGAACTCGCACCAAGAAATCAACAGCCTGTCTGATATGCTTCAGTGCATCCCAGGCTGAACCTGCAAACTGTATCAGACAAAAACGTATCAGGCAGTAGCTTCGGAAAATCCATATAAAAACAGGGAAGTGAATAACCTCTCGAGTAGCATTGTCTGACCAGTGTTTTAGTTCAGCTAGTCCAACTTTCACATATTCCCCATTGCTAAATGAACAACACTCACGCCGCAAAAGGAGTCTATTTCAACAGGAATGGGGATTAGAGACTCGTGCATATGTCAAGACAAAACATTAGGACGATGTGTTTACCTGTTAAATAGTTGAACATCAATCAGCGAAAATATCTGTGTGAATAGTTTGTGCACCAAAATTGATGGAACCTGCAAATTCAACCAAATAAGTCAAGTGCATTGAGAGCCTTCTGCCAATCAATGCTATTTGTCCTAACAATTGGTCACCTACATGGTTTGCCCTTAGAACATCCAAGTAGTTGGTGAGGACTTTTACAATGGCCAACCAATGTCCAAGCTGGTTTTGTTGCCCCAAGCCATTTGCGTGTCCTTTTGCTAGACTTGAGTGAGAAGTTCGTGGATCCTGAGGATATTCAAATTTAGCCATCTTTCAATTTGGTTCACTCTTTTTTACCAAACAAGGAGCATGTGGCAGTTACCTGGATACACAATTCAAGCAATGGATTTAGCTCCTTCTTCACACTGTCACTTATCATACCATAGACCTTCTCAATTAGATCCACAAGCTGTTGCTTGAAAAGCAAAGCTGGATATTTTGCCTCCACTTGGGGTAATCCAGCAGCTCCAACAACCAGTTGGCCGCTGAGATAAGCAAGACCAGAATTTGAAGTTTGACTTGCATGAAAGATCCTCTCAGATGAAAATCTTCGCCTTTGTGGGGTTGAGATTGCTGTCCTAGTAGTTTTGAATGATCGTTGGAGGAGAACTGTTAACGTAGACAAGTTGGATAACCAATAGGCCAATGCTCTTGTATCATTTTGGGCCTTCAAGGGAGGGAAAGTCAACATCAGCACATGTTGCCATACGCTAGAGCAATTGCATGATGTAGACTTGCAAGGAATTTGATTGTTTTTAAAAGAGATATACTACATAAGTTATTGCGATGTGATTCATTTCCCTTTAATTTCCTGTTTTGCCAAAATTTTAACGTTTCCACAGTAACTGTGGATACTAAACTTACCTCTCCTGAATTTTATGTACATGTTAGGTGTTGTAAACTACGAAATTGGATAGATAAGATTCTCTGTAGTTCTGTTGAAATTTGCAAGACAAAGGGGTGCTCTATGAAAATCAGTACTATATGAGAAAGATAAAGATGCTATAAAATTTCAAAGCTAAGTGCTAGGAACCTCAGTTGCTGAATTTATAGCCTGTAGGATGCTGTCAAAGACACCAGTCTTCATTGCTTCAAATGATCTCCAATGAGAAAGACATTGATATATAAGAAGAGCAGCAACAGGCTTGCTCCCGGAAAATCCAAGATATTGTGAAATACAAGTGATTAACCACTGCTGATCGTCCTGAGGCTGCTGACTCTGAGGAGACTTAGAAAAAAGAACATCATTATAAAAATAAGTTCAAGGCTTAAAGCTCCAATTCAATATGTGGCATAAATACTAGCAGAATACCTGGTATTTCTGATTAAGTATTTTTTGTAGTTTCTCTCCTTGTTCAACATGTTTTTCGTTATTCAAATCAGGAGCATTGCCCTATAATGCATTTTCAAGTGAAAAGTCACAGGATCAATTATTTTTTAAGACATTGTTCATAAATTATATGCAGCCATATGATTGGTACAACTCACCATTGAAGGTATCATTTCTGATGTGCCAGTTGAGGGCTTTATTTCAGCTTGTCTTGTGTCACCATTCAAGATATGTCCATTCTCTGGGCTTCTCTGCTAAATACATAAAACAGTCAGTATTGAGCAGCAAACAATCCTGCAAAGCATATGTAAAACAGGTTCACCAAGGATACATTACATGAATCCTAGTGATCTTTGAGCGTGAAGCTGAAGATTTGGCTGTAGATGGAGGAGTTGCAGTTGCTTGTTGACGGAGAACTTGGTTCTCAGCTTCTAAGTTCGTTGATTTTCCTTCCAGCCTGTTTACGGAAGGATGGAAAAGATTATTTAATTGAAGTTGACAATGATAGAGAACAGAGCCTGATACCACTATGACAAATGGGTAAAAGAAATTGCATATGCACCTTTGTAAGGTCTCTTGAAGTTGATTAATAGTTTTGCCAGACTCTTCAATTTTCTTAATCAAGTCATTATTCCTTTTGAGGAGGTCCTCATTTGTCTTCAGTAGATCTTCATTTCTTTCATGAGCTTCAGTAAGAGCTCTCTTGGCAGCATCGCTTTCTTGTTTTTCCATAACAAAGGAAGACAATCTTGAAATGGCATCAACTTGAAGCCTGGTTTCAGATAAGAAATTAGTGATGTAAAGTAATAATGATTTCTTAAATAACAGATAAAATAAATGGTTAGTGGCAATCCAATTGTAGTCTGCCTCTCATCAACAGCACACAGAAGTTTGAGAAAATATACAGGATACAGATACTAACTTTTGTGCTGTGTCTTGGAGTAAGTGGATCCTGTATTCATTATCACTAATTTTCCTGAGTAATTCTTCATTTCTCTCTTGAGCTTCAGCAAGAGATTTCCTGGTTGTGTCGTTTTCTTCCCTTGCTGCTTCCAAAGAAACATCTTTTGCTGCGATATCTCCTTCAAGCCTGTTTTGTTGGCAAGCATGCCATTACAAGATCAGTTAATTGAGAACCAGAAATAACTGATAATATATTAAATACCGAAATCAAACATCATAAGCTTGCAGTGTGTGAAATAATGTATGAACTTGTATTTGTCGAGTAAATCCAAAAGGCATTAGTGGAGGTACAAACTTGATTATGGCGTTCTGAAGATGTTTGATTTTTTTATTAGTGTCTTCAATTTTCATTAGTAACTCTTCATTTCTCTCTCCAGCTTCAACAAGTTCTTTCTTAATTGCATCCTTCTCTTGTCTCTCTGATAGCAACAAAGCATCCTTTGTTGTTGAATGTTCTCCGAGCCTGAATCATGATGAAAAAATAAATACAAAACATTAACATCTCATAAACAAAAATATTAAGCAGTACCATGCGAAGTACCTTTCTATGGTATCTTGAAGAAGATCAATTTTCCTGTCAACATCCACAAATTTCATTAGTAATTGTTCATTTCTTTCTCGACTCTCAATCTGAGCCTTTGTTGTTGCATCATTTTGCTCCCTTTCTCTCAACAACAAGCTCTCTTTTGCAGCTGTATTTTCTTCAAGCCTGTATTGGTAGAAGAAATATTTGAGGAATAGCATATGTTTAATGATAAAAAGGTAATATAGCAACTGCAAAATTGAATGAGTAGGATCTCAGCGTAAGCATATATATTGAAATAAAAACATGAAGATAAATATAATAGACCTCTGTATAGTAAACTGAAGCTCAAGTATATGTTTATCATCATCATGAATTTTCTTGAGGAGTTCCTCATTTTTTTCCAAAGCTTCAGTGAGAGTCATCCTTGTGGCCTCATGTGCTTGCTTTTCTGATAATAGTAAAGCCTCCTTGGCAATCCCATCTTCTTCAAGCCTGCGAATGTGAATAAAAGAACACCAATGTAACACAAGTTATGGCATTGAAATACATGGAAGTCAAATTTGGCGTATGTCATCCCAACTAGCACTGATTGTGCACTATCTGTCTGACCTTTTTATGGTATTCTGAAGGCTATCAGATTTTCTATCTGAGTCTTCAAGTTTCCTTATTAATACATCATTTTCCAAATGTGCTTCAGCAAGCAATTTTAAGGTTGAAGCATTTTGTTCCCTTTCAGTTAGCAACAAAGACTCCTTTGCTCCCACATTTTCCTCTAGTCTATCCACAGAAGAAATGGGAACAAGGCGTAGCGTTAGGTCATTGAATATAAAATATAAGGTTAGCACTCTAAAGTCAGTAAGAGAAGCATGACTTGATCTTATGAGAGATAACAGACCTCCTAATTGTGTCCTCATGTTCTGCTATACTTGCAACATTGTCTTGCATTTCATCCAGTAATTCCTCAATCTCTTTCTGAGCATCAGCTAATTCTTTCTTGGCCTCGTTATTTTCACGTCTTTCTATGGCCAATAAGGAATCTATGTACGCTATTTTTTCTTCAAGTCTATGGTCAAATAAGAGAGATATTACTAATAATTAATTTTAGTCTTACAAATACTTGAAAGCGAAGAGACTAAACCTTTTTACTGAATCCTCAAGCAGCATAATTTTCTTATTTGAATCTTCTACTCTGTTCATTAACTCCAGGTTTCTCTCCTGAGCATCAAGTAGCTCTTTTACAGTGTCATCATGGCTTTGCTTTGTCATAAGCAGCAAAGAATCTCTTGCTGTTGCATCTTTTTCAAGTCTATACTTGATGGAATTAGGTAAATCAGGTTAGTACACAAAGGGGAACTCTAGTACCAGTTAGTGCACAAATCTTTGAACTTTGCTGCTAGTTATGACAGGCTACCAATAAGTTAGAATAACGAGAAACAGACCTTTCCACATTTTCCCGAAGCTGTTCTATGTTTTTGTCAGCTTCTTCAATTTTCCTATGTAATTGTTGATTTATTTCTTGAGCTTCAGAAAATGCTTTCTTGGTTTGATCATGCTCTTGCCTTTCTGTTAAGTAAAGAGCATCTGTTGTTGTTGCCCCCTCTTCTAACCTATGTTCAGGATTAAATTATAATAGCCGCGATCTATAAAATCAATGGAGAAAATATATAGTCAAGCTGGACGCTACACCACTCAAGGTTTTCCAGGTTATACACATTCAAAATGGGAAGCTACTTAGCATCTCCTGTGTTCAGGCTCAAGCTACAACTAACCACTCATAATCCACTTTAAGCAATTGCACAACTTAAATCAAATATCATAATTCTTACTTCCATTCACCCACTTTAAAACTTCAGAAACATTGCATTCTTCTTTCCCATGTGTACATCTATCAACCAGTTCAAGGTGATGGTAATAAGGTCACCAGGCCTTCAACAGAGCAAGAGAACAAGGTCACCTGCTCCATATATTCACACTAAAGTTCGAAACTATACTTCTACCCCATTCCAAAAAATATGCAGGTTCACCGCTGATAAATACCAAAATTTCCTATTACAAGTAATGTATTTTTTCACAATACTAGTTATCACAATCCACAAAAGAGGAAGTATAAGGAAGAGATGAGCACCACACAAAACTTCATGACAATCTATAACTACCGCTTTTAAAATCTGTAGTATGCATCAGGATATTTTGAAGGTGCATGGAAACACATGCAAGTAAATTCCTGGTAGTAAAGTTTAGGCAACAAACAATGCTTTCATGAAAAAGAAACAAACCTTTCTATAACTTTTTGAAGCAGGTCGGTTTTTTCATTAGCAGAAGAAATTTCCTCCAGTAATCCTTCAATCTTTGCTTGCGCTCCTGCTAGTGCTTTGGATGTTGTGTCTTTTTCCTGACGCTCTGTTAGCAGATCTGCCTCTCTTGCAGATGCACTTTGTTGAAGTCTACGCCCATGGATAAAAAAACGTAAAAAAAACTAAAGCCACACAAACAGGTTTCATCAATGGTTTCTGTTTTAGAGTAAACAGACCTTTGTATGTTATCTTGAAGCTGACACACACTGTTTTTAGCACACTCAACCTCCCTAACTAATTCCTCAATTTGATCCAGAGCTTCAGTTAGTGTTTTTTTGGTCACTTCATTTTCTTGCCTTTCAGCTACCAATAAAGCCTCACTTGTGGTAGCATCTTCAACAAGTCTATGAAGTATTGAAAAAAATGCATCATAACTACCTAATAACAACGTCAATGATATCTATAACCAAATACTTGAATCTTCTACATTGAAGGTATAGCAGATTTAGATTCAACGAGCATGTCTGTCAAGCTACTAATAACACTCTTATGTCAATGAAACAAATCTGCAGAGTTTATCCTGAAGCAGATTAATCTTCTTATTAGAAGATATGCTACTACTTATTGGGGCACTACCTTTTCTGGATCTCTTGCAACTAAAGAATATCCAATCTTATCTTCTTTTCTTTTTTGTGCCAGCCATCCCTTGAGGCATGACTAAGTGTTGAGAAAGCAAACGCTGAACCCCTTCTTAAAGCACCAGTGGTCTTGCCCAAACATAACAGCTAGGAACTTAGGGTCATCATATTAAGTAGTTCATATGACCCTAATCGAGAAAATATAATGAAGTCTTTTAGATATGTCAAGAACTTCCCAAGTTCTTTATATATCCTTCACCTGTGTGTCCTTTCTTTTACGACAGAATTTCATTACTGCTTTACATATTGCATGATGTCTTGGAACTTTTAAGAAAAGGTGGTTAATCTGGGAGCAGAAGCACCTCATTTCGTCAATCAGAGGACCACTACTCACTGATAGAAGGATAGTTACCTATGCTAGATGTATGCTAACTATGCATGAAGTAGAATATTGTCAAATACCAGTATTGATGGTGCAAGATAATACCAAATCAAGTACATCTAAGGTAAGAAAGGAACCTCTGTAAAGAATCTTGAAGCTGGTTGTTTCTCCTATCAGCATCTTCAAGGTTTCTTTGTAGCTCTCCAATTTCTACCTGAGCATCAGCTAGTTGTTTCATGATTGCACCATTGTGCTGTCTCTCAGCTTTCAATGAATTCTCTGCTGCTGTCACTTTTTCCTCAAGTCTGAATCAATGGAGAACAATTAATCAGCTGCATCAATGTTTACTTATAGAGGTGATCTCCAACAGCAAGATCATTAATAAAGCACAAAATTAGTAACCAGATTTTGGATGGGTAGAAAATAAATCAGAAACGAACTGTCCTAGAATATAAAAATAAGTCAATGTAACATCAAACAGCAGACCTTTGGGTGGTGTCGTGATAGTGAGCAATGCTTTTATCAGCATCTTCAATTTTCTTGAGTAGTTCCTCATTTTTATCCTGTGCTTCGCCTAGTAATTTCTTAGTTGCTTCAGTTTCTTGCCTTTCTGTAGTCAATAAAGCATCCTTCTCTGTTAAACTTTCTTCAAGCCTATGTTCACAAAAAGAAGAAAAAAACTGTTATTGAGATAGTAGAACAGATTTTGTAAAAAACATATGGTTGCAAAAGAAAAGGACTTCATGATTGATCAAAAAGTCTCCATGCATGTCGAGCAATGGTTAGATATCTTGCATAGAACCTAAAAACCTTTGCATAGTGGTCTCAAGTTGAGTAGATTTTTCATCAGTATCCCCGACTTCTCTCAGAAGTTCATCAATTTTAGCTCGTGCTTCAGCTAATTGTGCCGCAGTTTCCTCATGTTGTTGCTTTTCAATAGTCACTGAAGATTGTAAATTTTTAATGTCCTCCTCAAATCTGCATTTAGAAAAATAGATCGCAAGCTATCAGACATCATAGTAAAGGAAGATGAAAAACAGATTTATGACCAAACAATAGAATATCAGTTCACAAGAACTTTCTGGGATGAACCTTTGAACTGCTTCCTGAAGCAGATCGATTTGTTTCTCAGCATCTTCAAGCTTGCTTGCAAATGCTTCATTTCTTGCTTGAGATTCAGTTATTACAGCACTAGCTTCTTCCTTTTCCTGTCTTTCTGCTAGCAAAAGGGCCTCCCTTTCTTGTATAGTCTCCTCTAGTCTGTATTGAAAAAGAATGGGAGTGTCTTTTAATGCAATTAGAGCCGAAAAATTCTGTGCCCATTACAGTAAACTATCAGTTGCACATAAATGAATCTAAGGGAACAATGGGAGCAAAATAACCCCATGAATTTCTGAATTAACATAAATGTCCCTCAAATCATCTAAAGAGGCATCTGATTGTTCATAATGAAAACATGTAGTTATAAAAGAAATAAACCAGCAAATACACTTTCTAGATCTGGCACCAGTCAAACAAAATGTCCAGAAATTACAGTGGTCAGAAGTGGTTAACTACCAGATGAGCAAATTGTGGGTTTCACACAACATGGAGATTTATTGGAATTTACTACAAAAAAGAGTGTTTTTTCTGGGGAGGCGAGAAGAGATGGAAGGGAAGTATTTAGGAGGGAGGAGGTGCAATGAGATCCAATGGATCAAATGATCAGCTAAGAATTTGAGTGACACTCAGGTGTTTCTAAACTGCAAGAAACATAAAACGTGCACCATCTTATGTATGAACATGCATATCTATGTCTGTTATGTGCAGGCATTAGAATGTAGAGTTATGTATGATGCTCTTTTCATTTGGGAGAATGTGTGTTCTAGTCAACTGTTTTCTGGTTTAGCTTCCACAATCAATAAGAAACAATAGCGAACACTCAGGCAATTAAGAAAAAAGGCAAACCTCTGCACAGTATCGCTAAGCTGCTTGATTTTTCCATCTGCATCCTCGACTTCTTTGTTCAATTCTTCATTTCTTTCTTGAGCATTAGCATGTGCTTTCTTAGTTAAATCATTTTCCTCTCGTTCTGCTACTAGAAGCGCCTGTCATAATAGTGCACACACTGATTATCAAAATATTTTGTACCATGCCTAAATGAGCTAAAACAGGCTAGAAATAAAAGCACAAAATAAATATCATGATTGGTTCTAGAAAAATTACAACTGTACACTGCTGACTCTTTTTAACTTTAGCATATATACAACATTAAACTGCTAATTGTAAGTCATTTTATCAAATGTTAACAGCAACCTTCCTAGTGGTTCAATGTACCTTGAGTCCTTCGATTTCAGAAGTCAACGAACTGATCTTTTCTCTTTCTTGCTCAAGAGCTTCCTCAACAGCCTTTTTAGCTGATTCTCTTTCCTGCATTGCTGTGATGTCTTGCATTCGCTGCTCCATTTCATGAAGAGCAGCCTGTAATTTAGAAACTTCTGCTACTTTGGACTTCTCCAGATCTGTCTGCAAATCAAATACACACGCATGACCAATAGTTTCTATGTCAATACGGATACAACCTGCAGTACCAACGTAAGTCAGTGCAGTTGCACCATATCTGCAGTAATTTAGTTGTACTCAAGACCAGGAATTAACCCTTAATTTCTTTTCCAGGCCCAACCGGTTTGTTAGCTCCTCCACACGTTCCTCCAATTTCTCTTTTGCTACCTTAAGAGCTTGTGTATCTCTTGCAGCCTATAATATTTGTGCACGAGAAAAGATGCTTTAAACAAGGAAGAAAAAAAACAAGTATCCATCAGTTACAAATCAAAAGGTGCTCATTTACCATTCTGAGCTGTCTCAGCTCCCTTCTGGCAACCCTTCTTCTCCAAGCACATTGATAAGTCAATGCTGCTCTCTTCAGTTTTAGATAGTTTGAGTTATCTCTGTGGCGACGCCACTGGGTCTGCAGACACACATGTCCAAATGATGGTCTAAACATAAGCAACTGAAGATGAATGGCACATACTACCAGGAATTTGATGTCCATCTACAGTTGAATAAGGAAAGTAACAATGAAGTGTAGACAAGAATAGCTAGCCTACCTGGATATGGGTAGTAGCCTTGTTTTGCTTTCTAAACATGAATTCCTTGAGAGCTGCCATGGTCCTTAACCCGGTCTGCAATGTAATGGCTGACAAGCGCAGTTGAGAATAAGTTCTCCATGCAAAATAACAGCGGATATTTTTCTGAATTTTTACTGCTGCTGCTTCTCGTCTCAGGCATTCGTGCAGTTTACAAGCCAATCTTGCTGCAATCAGAAGAAGAGCTCTCAATATATGTATACAGGTCCATCTATATACTACACAAAAACATTTTCAGATACCATCTGAAAAGCATTTTACCTCTAACAAAGGATTGCAAGAAAACAGATGCATTACGCAGTATCAGGAACTGCTCACGAGCAACATGAGTACGAAACTGACTCTGAACACCTCTTGCTGCATTATTCCGCACCTCTGTTCTTCTAGCATCTAATTCGGCCATCTGACCAGCTCTCAGGAATACTTTGGTTCTTCCAATCTGTTAGTTGCAATTAATTTTTCAACTATAGGACTGACTAAGCAAACTTCAAAAGCATTATATTTTCCTAGACACTAAACACAAGCAACCAAAAGGACATCCGTTGTGAATCATCTGCTTGCAAGGAGTTAAGTCAGAACCTTCTAATATGTTTTCAATAATATAATCCTACTATTAAATCATATCAAGAGAGAAAAATATAACTCATAAAGAACAGCTTAATGGCGTGGGCCAAGGCGAAGGCCCAAAATCATTGTTAATCTCTTCAATAAATCCATAGTTGCTACCAACCACATCAAACCCCACTATAAGCAAACCCTATACTTCAGTGTTTCAACCCACCCTAGGTAGCTCTGGCCCTTTATGGCGAGCTCAGTATTTTATTGTTTTCGTATATCTTTTTTATAATTTATGTTGTTCACATACAACAACCCAGTTTGTTGGAATACATACCAAAATGCTTTCAACTTCTTGGTTTAGAACACAATCTAACCCAGAACCCAATTGAAACCAAACCAGACCAGCCTTTTATTTCAATGATGTTTAGACTCACAAGGCAAACACGTGTGCATTTATTCTCAAAGTGACAAAGTCTCACCCATTTCAGACAAGGTTTATCTGGCCAGTAGCCACCTACTTAAAAAGATATAAGTTGTCCCTCCTCATTAAGAACATCCCATGACATAGTATCATACATGCCATTTTGGTGAAGATGTACATGTCATATGGCCGTATTGGGCCATGCCTATGGCAGCCATACGATAAATGCATGCGATGGTTAGTAAAACATATTTCACCTGGTAACCCTGCAGCCCCATTTTATCCAAAACCTTTTGGCAGATGACCTTTTCATCGTTTCTACAGAAAAGCATGTGCATCATTTATTAATACAAGCCAGAAATGGAAGGGTAAGAATTATTAAACAAAATGAAGACACTAAATTGTTGAGGCATTGATACTCACTTCTCTTTCACAATTTCAGGAGCAAGAATGCGAAAACGATGAAGAAAATCATGAAATAACTTCCTTGTGGGATATCCAGCACAGCTGATTCTAATCGCTTCAAGAACACCCTTAAAGGATGAAAAACCATCATCAAAAGGCTCTATGAAGCTGTACTCCACGAAATTTCAAGAAAGAAATACAATTTACTTACCGAACATCGAAGTTGCTGTAGAACATTCGTGTTCTCAAATATAGCAGGTTTAAGAACACTATTTGGTTTTATACATCTAATGTAATGAGGCTCTGTAGAGCTCAACGTCTCCATGAGTTCATGAAGTTGCACCTGGAAATTAAAGTCAATCAAATGAGAGGTGTTTCTATATCAAGGCTTTGATACAGATAAAGAAAGGTAAACGCCACAATAGTTCCCACTCTTTATTAAAAACTTCAATTGTTATTCTACTAATCTGTCAATAAGGCCCCTAAAGTTGTACTGCACGTTTAGGTTCAGCTTAGGTCCTTTCTGCTATATCCTGCCATGAATCTCTGGCATAGCACACAGTAGCAGAAAAAATATAATGATTATGAAGTATGCCATCACATCAGTCTAATATCATGTCGCAAGCAAGATTTTCCCATGCTGTTTTACCTAAAAAAATTAGCAACATGACACGGATAATGTGACATTTAATGTGTATCACTAGTTTGGTGGTGTGACATCGGTCTAATAACATGGAAAAATATAAGCTCAGATTACAAGCTATGTAAGGGTCCACTAAACATATTTAAGTTTCCACCATTAGTAGGAAACAAAAGTTGAATTCATAACCCACATAGTATAAAATAATGACATAATAAATAAATCTAATATAGCAGAGAGTTACCTTAAAGCGAGTGGCAATTGAGGACTTCGATGATTTTGTGTTCTCTTCTGATGCCGGCGGGAACAATGCAGACACAAAAGAGCATCTGGAAGCATTTAGTAATTCCTGATGTTCTGCTACCACATAATCTTTATTTTTGTCCAGAAAATGATCAGATTGATATATCACCTGGAGATATATGTAGAAAGTGAATGTTCTCAGGCAAATTTATGAATAAAGATAAGAGCAGTACACTGAAAATGCTTACATCTCCAGCATAATGTTGGATTGTAAACGCAGTACGAGAAAGTTTCGGTTTGGTAAATCTTTTGTGATTCTTGAACTTTTCATACAGCTTCTGGGAAAATGTCTCGTGTGTTGACTTTGGGAACATGCTGGTTGATATAGACAAGAAAAGGAAAAAAAAATATCAGAAACATTAGAAATGTCATGTGGTGCAAAAAATGCACACCCATAAGTAAAAACAAGAATGACATGTGTTGCTTGGGAATGAACATCAGGTGTCCACTTCAGCAGATTATGAAGAATAGGATCTGGCAATCCACAGAACATATATTATTCCTAACTAAACAATTAATCAAAATCCACTTCTCTACATAAGGCATGCATCAGCGTAGTAATACACATGCAGACTTTTTTCTTAATATGTCCCAGTAAAATTGGAACATGCAGTGAAAAACAAAGGAAGAATGGGAACTTACCAAGCTTCATCAAGAAGTGCAATAATGCCACCTGGTTTCTGGACACAGAAGCATGATAACTAAATATTAGAACATAAAAGATAAAAAAGGTGGTGGTAATGTACAACAGGAACACAGACGTGTTTTGAAACTAACATCATATGTGGAAGGCATTGTAGCAATTAAGTATGGTATCAACTACTGGACTTGAAATGAGCTCAAGATCAGGTAGACCAATGTTTTCCCTTAGCTTATGTTGGTTTTATTCGATACTATTTAGTTGCATACACCGACCAGTTCAACTCCAAAGCTTAAGCTGATGAGGAAAGGCAGACAATTCACTTATACTCAACACTCCCCCTCCCTCAAGCCCCAAGCGTGGAATAGAAGTGGCTGCAATTTTTATTTAATTGCATGCCAGCCAGGATTCGAACTCGAGAACTCTAGCTCTGGCACCAACGAGTTCAACCCAAAAGCTTAGGCTGATGAGGAAAGGTGGACAATTCACTTATACTCCAACAAATACTGATCGACTCAAAGGAAGATAAGATTGGAATAATATTGGTGTATAATATGGAACTTTGAGGCCATAAATCAAATCAATCTTCAAATTCATTATGAGATTTTGTCTAAAAATATTGTGCTGAAATCAGTTAATATCACTAATTCACTATTGCTGCCCCTAGAGGTAAAAAGTACAATCCCAGAATACCGATCCTATTCAAGTTAGCACATCCACCCAAGTCAGCTTCAGGCTCAAAGCCTGTGGCTTGAGCTTGGCTAATGGCTAACTTTTACTTGAGCAGAATTGTAGCTGAAAAGCTCAAGCAATCCATGTAGTTTTTTTCCTCAGCCCTATGCTTAGCTCCCTGGGTATCCTTTGAAACTATGCCAGCTATCAATAGTTGGATATGAAGTGAAGAGCGAAGTCATTAAGAAAGGAAAAAGGGTTTATAGTATTTCAGTGAAAAAGCCCGAATCGGGCAAGACTCTCCTGTTTAAGGCCCCTTTTATATGGTACCAGTTCTGGTTTCATTGAATTTGCTTCAGGCTCGCGATTCGACTTTGATCGTTATGGATTGATACCAAAATGGCATCCGGCTAGACATGGGAGGCAGCAACTGTTAGCACATGGCAACAGAACAGTTTCTATAGGCATCGCAGGGTTACACGCCTACATATATGGGCCTATGTACCTGACACAGTAGAACATCGTCTAGCTAAGTTGGATTAACATGTTACTTAGTCATCTATCTTATCTGTTGCAGTAAAACTATTGTTAGCTTCATAAGCCACATATACTATCTATTGGTTACTTAGCTTCATAAAGGAGCTGCCATCTAAGAGGTTTAGCAAAGAAACTGATAGGTTTGTCCCAATCTCTAGTTTTCCCTCTCCCCACAAACTGTCGATTCCACCCAGCTATCTTCTAGTCTGGGTTTACTCATTGTGATCTGCAGATCATAAGAGGACCTAACTACAGTAGCACTTGGAGAAAACAAATACAACAGCATGGTTAACCAATACCTTCTCAATCAAATCAAGTACATCTTGGTTATCTACAAACTCTATGTAACTCCAGTTAATCTGCTCCCTTGTATACTCCTCCTGCTCCATTTTGAATACATTCTGCAAAAACAAGCATCCATCGTTGCTTGCACAGGAAGCAAGAGAATAACAGTCTACTAATGTGATGAGTTATACAGGTACCTGGTTAAAATGTTGCTGAAGTTTTTCATTTGTGAAATTGATGCATAATTGCTCAAAACTGTATAGCAGCAGAATACAATAGAGGACTTAGCAAACTCATACAGTGTCTTCAATAGCATAAAATAACTATTCTTTCTGCAACTAGCTAGTTACCTGTTAGTTTTAAAACTTTCAAAGCCATATATGTCAAGTACCCCAATCAATTTGTCGGAATTTGGGTCTTGCCCAATTGATGCATTAATTCTATTTACAAGCCTGCAATAGTAAAACTATACACTCTTAGAAAGGATATGTGCATAAAAGGTATGGAATGAGTTGTCCCTAGTCAACTCTATTACCAGTCAAATAATCGAGAGTATATTTGTTTTGCTAAGCCATCTCTGCTAACAGTAGCAGAACTAGGACCAACTGTAGTAGTAATCACTCCTTCTGGTGTATTTATTTCCCTTTTTATCAAGGCATTCTCCAACTTCTTGCAGTCACACCTGTAATGAGCATTTCACAATGTATTGTAGATTGTTAAATATTTAAATACTTGGAAAGATGGCACTAAAATTACAAAGAGAAGTGAAGAACTTAAAACATCAGGCATACATCAAGAGCTCTGCGGCTGTATTAAGATGGAATCTAGATTTGTCATCCTTTATAACAGATGAATCTACCTCTCTCCCCTTTGCAAAATTAATATTTCCAAGATGCAGCACAGCAGCAACAACCCGGAATATAGCTTCCTGTAAAAGAAAATGTCATTTGAAAAAATGCATCCCCAGTAGAACAATTCAATACTTTAAGAGGGCAGATTTTAAAACCTGTTCTTGCTCAATGATGCCAACTGTATCCATAGCATTTCTAGTTACAAGATACTCTTCAGCATCGTTGATACCATCAACTCTAATGCAAGACGACTGGTTGAGGTAGTGAAATGAAGATGGATCCCCCAGCTTATACCTTTTTATATCCTGCAACCACAATTTTGGCATAAAAAGTAGCACATGTAACAGTTTGAAAAGAAGATTCTACGTGCAAACTGAGACCACAAACAGAAAAAAGAAGTACCTCTGGTGGTGCAGCACAGAGGAAGTAAAAGCAATGGTAGTTTCTCTCTGGACTATTGATTTGGCAGACCCGAGATCTCTCAAGCAAGTATGTTCTAATAGCAGCGCCAGATATCTTCCCACTCTTATCGAATTGGATTTCAACGAACTTACCAAATCGACTTCAGTATGTTAAGAAAAATTAATATTCATGTAAGTATCACATAATCGTAATATGAACAAGAACAAGGGGATGAACTAATAAAGTTAATATTTGATTATTTCACCGTCTGTGGAGAGATAAATGTCGTGAATACAAAATAGAACCAATTAATTTGATCTTAGATAATGAGAGCCTAAAATAGTTATATGTTTATCCTTCATGGCCTGCTGACCCATACACTACCAGTGCAAAACGGTTTGCTTTGGTAATCTTCTTGAAAAACAAGATGGTTGCTTGAATACTGACAGGTGGGACCAGTTCAAAGATTTAGCAAAATACTAACATTAGCAGCTATTGAACTTTTGTTTTTTTCTTTCAAGAGAGTTCTAAGTTCTAGCTTAACTTTTTTTTCTCAAAAATGCAGGACTGCGTTTCATTTCATTAAGAAGAAAGAAACCAAATACAAAACAAGGGGGCTAAACTACACACACACCCAAGAACACGCCCACACACACAACACCTAATGTTGACACACGATCACAACAAGCAAACACAAACTAATTGCCTGGATTAAGTGACCTGCAGAGAAGCTCTTGGAGAGCGTAAGCTCCAGCTAAACTCCACAAACTAAAATCATTTTCTATAGCCTGCAATACCATTTTCCAGCTACACTCAGTTCTAGCTTAACTTTGTACTCAGTACATAATTGCAATACCATATGACCAACCGAGTTCCATGCCTCAGGTTCTACATATGTGAAATCTAGGGTCCAAATATTTTATCGAGAATATATTTCAAAACAAAAACATTTCATATTGTAAGATCAAGACCTCCCTGAAATAATCTATACAGGATCATGCCAGTGAAGCGCTAATGATCAGAAAATGTTCACAAAATAGTTATTTAGCATGTTTATTTTTATCAACACGCAGTTATTCCACAAGTAATACCGTAATAAACTCTGCCACTCCTTCACACCTTTGATTATGATGTATACAACACATTTGTACTACCACTTTGTTTGTGTTACTCTAAACTCTAAAGCTGCAAACAGTACAGATTTCACTATCTTCGGATTTCCATTTTATGATACGCCATACCTTGAATTGTTGTTCCGAACAGTTTTTGCATTCCCAAAAGCTTCAAGGACTGGGTTAGACTGGATCCAAAACACAAGTGAGAAAGCAAAACAGCAAAAAAGAAGAAAGAAATTGATACATTGGAAAACACTTTATTCTTTTGAACTAATGGAACTCCAGTGATATCAGAAAGATGTGTTAAAGACATACGAATCTCTCCAACTTACTTCTAAAACCTGCTGTTCAACCGTCCTTCCTCCTGTTCCAGACCGCCCACCCAAATATGCAAGATATCTCATCAGCAGTTTCGTCGTTTCAGTCTTACCAGCTCCACTTTCACCACTGACCAAAATGGAATTGTTCCTTCCTTCATTCATCATTTGCCTGTTTCCTTATTCAGATGAACGCAAAATGGTTTCATCAATATAGGAGGAGCACTTCCACACAGTAGGTCAGTAATAAGATGCAATGCTAGTAGTGTAAAAATTCACCTGTAAGAGACATCAGCTATTGCAAATACATGAGGATCTAGATCCCCAAGGTTTGCACCTTTATATTTTTCCATAGTTCGGACGTCAACAAGATTAGGAAGCCTTTGGAACGGATTTATGGCAATCAGGATATTGCCAGTATAGGTCTGGAAATCAAGACAATAGCATTAGGGGAAAAACAACGGAGTTGTGTTAATGGTTGTCCTTTTGACATCACAATGAAATGATCACTCACATAAATTAGATTTCTTGCATATCTGACAGCCAGATTATCTAAAACACCAGGCTCGTGCAAGTATGATAACCTTGTCATGTCATCAACTCCATCAGGTGGTGCTTCTGTGTCTTTGGGATGTATATCTGATACATTTGCAATAACCTAGAAGCAAAAAATAACAATTACCATTTACATACAAAAAACAACATGCTATAGAAACTGAATACTGTGGATAATGTCATACTGATAAAAGTCTTATCAAGTACATCATTGACATCAATATACACTCATTGTAGTCAATGTTCTCGAATCACTTATACACAGGTAGAGATAAATGAAAGCCACAAATTAAACCACGCTAGCTAATGCATTTTGCTGCTCTGAGAGGCTATAAAATGTGCAGTGGGATAGAGTTAGAGACCAACTGCTTTGGATGATTTTAGAAAGGGATACCACAAGTCCTAAATGTAAAAATATTGTCAAATGGTTCAAACACCTCATTAGCCTTTTTGATACAACAACTTATTACCTTGGGGCTGCAAGTTTCCTACAAATGATTTTTCTGCTAACTATTTTCCTCTAAATGAACACAGCAGTCAATACTTGCTTAGTCAAAAACTAGAAAGCGACAGACATGCAGAAAAACTGAAGTTGTACAGTTCTGGACCAAAAATTGAACTCAAAAGCCATGAAGACTCAAAATTAATAGGAATATAATACAAAATTACAACTCAAAACATACCGTCTTTCCCTTGGTTGTGTGAACATGAGCATTTTTACCATCAATCCTAAAGACCTCACCATCAACCCAAGCTGAATCTTTATCTTCCACCCAGACATGAGAACCTATAACAATGTTTAACATAGAAGCCTGCACTTGTGCCAAGCAAAAAAAATCAGAGTATCAAACAAACTGAAATGACATGCAAATTGGTAGGCTATACATTTGCATTAGATTAATGTACTGTCAGAAGAGGATTACAGCATTGAGTCTGTTTTTATATTGTGTAAAATTTTGTCTCAATTTCACTAGTTTGCATACATTTAAAATCATTCCACATAGTTCATAAGGTACGTACATGATTCTAGTTTACAATATGAATCAATTTTAACATACGATCAACAGATGAATTTCACCCAGAGCTTATATGGTTGCTAATTCATGCCATCTGCCTTCATTCCATTAAACTATACCCGAAGAGAAAAAGCTTCCTCCAAAATTCAGCTAAGCTCTCATATAAGACTGAACTCCAATCCATATGCCTCATATCTAAGAAACAAGTTCAACTGAGTTCGGGTGCAAGTGAAATGACTAAATGTTAAGCTAGAGCGCATCCTGACATATCACTGGCAATTCCCGCAAAGTGCTAAAAAGCACAAAAGAGCTACTTATTGCTACGGTTTAGTAGTTCCTAGGATTTAGTTTATCCAACATGTTTTCTAGAAGAACCCAATGAATTCATAGGCAGAGTAAATGAAATATCCAAAATTGCCGCAGAAGGGAAATTACAATCCACTTAACTTTCCCTGTGCTCCCAAACACGAGCTCCAAAACCACACAAATTCTCCCCCCAAACCCAGCCAAAAACAAAAGCGCACAGAAGTAGACAAAACCGCACGCCGACATGGGCAGCACATCGCATCGGGAACCAAAAACAAAAACAGGAAGAGTCAACAAGAGGCTTAGAGCAGGCACGAACCATGTCTCATCTGCCGCAATCGCGCCGACCCGTCTCGAGAGAACTGGCGCACACTGAAAGCCCCGGGAGCGCCCCGCGATCGGATGGGAGGAGACGCGGCTCGGCGGGGCCGGGGGCGCCGACGGGCGATCTCCTCCCCTCCCCGGGCCGCTCGCCGATCGCCTCGCGTCGGCGCGATCCGCGCACGGCGGCGGCGGCGGCGGCGGGGCGGGGTCCGCGGGTGGTGGAACCGTCGAGGGCGACGCGACGGGAGGTGAGCACAGGGGCACAGCGGCGCGCCTGGAGAGAAGAGGAGAGGAGGTGGTGGTGGTGGTGGGAAGCCAACCAGGCTCGACTCCCTAGACAACCAAAAAAATGGCGAATAACCAATCAATCAATCTCGGTGCGCGACGCGAGGCGGAACTGTTCCGTTCGTCCGCCCGCCCGCCCGCCGGGCCACCACCAACGTGCGGTCGGGTCACCACATCACCTCGCCCGCGTGGTGCGACATTTTCCAAAAGGGCCGGTGGGCGAAAGGCGATGGAGGAAGGTGGCGGCCGGTGCGTGGCGAGGGTTAAAAGCCGAGGGTGCGCGACGGCGACCCGGGGGTGGAGGGGGAGGGGCGTGGGGGCGCGCGGGGGAAGGTGGCGGCAGCGGATTCCCAACCGGGAAGAATTACACAATTTGACGGGATGCGAAATCAGAGCTTGGGTTAGCGCAGGTAAACCCTCGATTTTGATCGTGTTTTCTCGTGGAAAAAGGCGTTTACACGAGGGGGCCAATTTGGCAGGTGGGTTAGTAGGCTGACATGTGCGAGGAGAGACAGCCGGGCGGGAGGAGGGCGTGGGAGCCACCTGGCCGACAGTTAGGCAGCGTGTCGTCATTGGGCGATCCATAGAGAAAAAAAAACTCGATAGCTTTCGGCGAACCACGCACACTTGACACAGCGGAGTAGCGCGTGACACTACTACCACCAGCTCCATGTACTCCAGGCTCGGAGCTTCATGTTAACCACCCACCTGCTGTTACCTTTAACGTACGTACGCCGTGCATGCAATTGCAGAGCATCCGTCGTAATACGTCAACGTCACTACATCTACGTAATTAAGTAGTACAGTCGAATGGTACACGTACTCGGTACTCCTCCAAAGCGATCCATCGATCGATCACCTGAGCAGCTAGCGATATCTTGTGTTTTTCTTCTTTCGTACGTAGTTAGTTCCGTACTCGTACAGTGACTTGGTATGACTGCTATACCAATTTATTCGGAATTTCAGATGCAGGTGAGGTACTCAGCTTTTTGTGTAGAATTCTGTGATGCTGCAGCTGCGTGATGGTTAAGTTCCACGAAAGCAACATTTTGTTAGCTAGCTTCACACCTCTGGTCCAAGCGAAAATTACAGCATAGCTGACGCCTGGCTGACCAGCTGGGGTCGAGCCTACAGTGAACTGTTATTCTTTTGGGTAACATCATTGCACCGGATCACGTCATCTCTGATGAACCCAAACCTTTATATTTGACCGGTTTGTTCCTAGTTAGTGGTCCATGATGAATCCACTCATCTCTGATGAGCCTTTTATTTGCGGTCTATTAAAGATGTATATGGTTGCAATCTATTAGAGGTAATAGACTGATATACTAACGTCGTCACAGTTGAGATCAACATTGACGGGTTTGTTTATCACCCATCGGTGATGAGGTATTTTCAAAAAAAAATAAGTTCTAAAAATTGGCTAGCCTTACGAATTGCTAGCCATATGCTCTCTGAAAAACAGATAATCACGGATATCCTAGCCAGCCAGCCTCAATATCACCTTTTTCCCCAATTCATCACAAATACATCACAAATTTATACACATGCATTCCAAAATCCCACACAAAGTTTACATTTACAATCACATATTCCCAATGCACATGCCTATCTCACATTTCTTTTTAGCCTATGAAGCCACAAACTTACTCGATTTGATTTCTTATGAGCACGTGAAGCCGCAAATTTGCCCAAGTTATTTGAAGCCTATGCCTTTTGAGAGAGAACGAAGACCTATCATTTCAAAAAAAGAGAAAAACAATTGAATGATACAATATAGTAAATAATGAGTAGATGTAATGCGTAATAATGAAATTTGATGATATGTTGTGCAAATTTTGATGATAATTTGGCAAAGTATCCGAGATTTTAAAAAAATGACAAAATATGAGGTTCTCAGGAGCCCAAAGTGTCTTAATCGGTTACAAACAAACTTGAGACCCTAGGCACCTCTCATAGGTAATTGGTTACCTGTGATGGGTCAGCACTAGCACCCGACAGAGGTCTGTCGAGTGCCAGTGCCGACCCATCACATATGACTAGTTACATGTGACGGGCCTCAGCCGATGGCCTCATGTATAACGGCCTCTCGATGAATTCGTTAAAGGTGTTGATATTCGTAACGAGTACTTCGGCTCATCACTGTTAGGCCTCACGTATAACGGCCTCTTGATGAATCCGTCAAAGATGTTGGCATTCGTAACGAGTACTTTGGCTCGTCACTCCTAGACCGTCAGAGATAAGCCATTTTGACGTAGTGCACATAGTTGTAGGCTTGTAGCAGATTAGCAGTTATGTGGAGATACAGCTAGCTAGCAGATCGACTTGTTCATTATGTCTATTCGACAACATGTTTCTGAAACAGATTAAAATATGATGAGGAAAATCTCTATACCAATTTCCTACGGAATATAAGTTGAGCTAGCCCAAATCATCATGTTCTGTTCAAAAACAGAGAACGCTTCAATGGAAAAGGTGTGTGACTATGACCGCTCGGGCCGTTGCTTGCAACAACTGGAAGAGCTATCCTATTAGACGCAACGTAAGCAAGATCAACTCATCTCCGAGCATTGATCAACTGTAGCAACTACTAGTGTTCCGATTGCCATGGACCCTAATGTGGCAAAGTGAAGAAAATTAAAGACTCGTGATCTATTGCACATAACTGTACAAATCATCGATTCAGATTCTTAATGACCTGTTTGCTATTGAGAGACTCCGGTTAGCACTAATGATTTCCAGCTCGCAGAGGCAGTTGGGTACCCATCAACGAAGAGATCCATCGTGCTGGTATGTACGTACGCCTTGCCAGATAATGAAATCCTGAGACGGCATCATATGATCATCAGCACATTCCTCTGTTCAATTCTGAGCTCTGAGATCTAAAGAAAATGATATACGCCGTCATGCCATCTCCAGGTATCAACAAGATCAGCGACATGTTTATTACCAGAACGTGCGCACAAGCACGCACGCACGCAACCGACTTTGTTTTGTGTAGTATAAAACAAGCAGAAATGTGTACTGTTTCAGTAGTAGCAAATAATGGAGATTTCTCACGGGTATGGAACAGATTACCGAAAGTTGTACTAGTATCTTGTTCATTCAAATCTATCTGCTCGTGATTCGTACTTGCTGCTACTGCTAGTAGAGTTAGTTACTGCGTAGTACTGTATGAACAGCGGGAAAAGGTGGATGCAGAAAGGCAAAGAAATCAACCTACCACGACGAATGAATGATGGCGGCGATGTGCAACCACCGGGGTAATGTGGCGTGCCGTCCATTTCAACCTAAAAGGATTATATAAGAAAAAAGTTTTTTTTGTTTTCTGAAATCGTAAAAACAGAACACAATCTGAAGTTCTCAACAAGACTATCGAAAGAAATATTTTTCTTGACGTTTTCAGGATTCGGGAAGTCGCAGCTGTGATTTTCTCAACCTGAAGAAATATTCTTAGGTGCGTTCCGCACTTCCGCTTCATGGTTTCAGAAAATGGGAACCTGAAAAACATCTAAGCAGAACGCTACGTGTTAGTGTCAAATACCATTTCAAAATGCAGCAATCAAGCTCAAATTTCAGCAAATTAACCATAGGGAGTTAGTGCTACTTAATTTTGATAGCAGCTGATTTAATATAGAACAAATGATATTTTAAATTTAAATTTTGACAGTAGCCGATTTTATATACAAATGATAATGCTGAAAGTAAAACCATACTGGCCTAAGTGTACTGACGGCTGGCCAGGAAAGTTTTTTTTCCTGCTCCATCATCGTTATTCACTAAAAACAAATTTAATAGCAGCTATAAATACATATTATAGTTAATATGTATAATAGATGAATTATAAGGCTATCTCTATTTCTCTTTTCTTTCTTTTTCCGCACCTATACATTTAGTGTGTTTATCTTGTAGTATGTTGTACGAGAGTCAACCTTTTTTTCTTCTTTTTTCTTCACATAAGCTCTTCTTTTCTTCTCTTTTGTTGATTTATAGTTTACCGTTAAATTTGCTCTAATGCATGCTATAATTAGCTTTGGATGGCCCATGACCAATCGTTCACAGGGCGAGATTCCATGGATTTCTCCTCCCCATGTGCAGATGTGCGATGACTACTGGTGCGTTGTCTCCTGAGACGCACAATCCGCCAGAGACCCCCTCTGGCTTTCCTTTCCCCCAACTCAGCTGTGCGTACAAGTTCCTTAAACAAAGGGATGCCCACCGTAACTGACCGAGATTTGGGACATCATGGGCGCCCTCAGCAAATCATTACATCCACAGGGTCTTACTCTTACCATGTGCTTACCCGCTCAAAAATCAAATTGCGACTGCGCTGCCCATCATTCCATGAGCACAGGGGAGATTTTGATTTTGATTTTTTTGCATTCCCTCAGTTAAAAAGTATTTAGTGCATTCATCTAAATGCATAGACTAGCATGTTTAAGTGATGATGGTCTTTGTTTTAACAAAAAATGACGAGAACTAATCTCATGGAAATTATCTGAACAATCACCATATAATTGGGCGTATTGGCATGGACAAACTGGGATTACAGGGAACACATTACTGTAGTTATCTGAAAATAGAACTGCACGACCAGTGTTACGATAGCAAACACGACAGAAATGGCCAAATGGGTATAAAATCAGTTAACAGATTGTGGCCAAATGAATGCTAGAACAACCACTACATACATGAGAAGGCAGTAGTATTGTTATTGCGCCTTCACAGGCAGAAGCCACTATTTCAATTGTAACGAGAAAAGGAGAATTACCAGTTTCTCAGTACAGCCAAGTACAAGGAGAAAAGGAGCCCTGTGAACCGATCAGAATGATGTACCTGGATGGTTCAAGATGTATCAAGAAAAAGGAACTAGATTTACATTAACAGTCCACTAGAAGTATTTCAGTGAGGACAGGTTCCAGATAAATAGGCTCCTCCCTGAACAGATTCATCCAAGCCAGCAAATCACAAGTGCTAATTACTGAGAACTGCCAAGCCATCACTGATATCGCTTTTCTTTTTGAAGGAGGATATTTGGGTTCCTCTTAGGTCCAGCTAGTTCGCCCCATCTGGTTCCAGCTCCATGTACGCGTGAAGAAATGCTCCAAAGTGTGTTTCCTGACTGACCAGCTGCCTCTTTAGTTGGCTTCGCGATAGCTTTGGATTTCATCAGGGGATGCTTATTGCCCTTACCCATGCCAGCTGCAAGCAACCATCTTGATCCCGATTGTTGCTGTGTTTGATTACCCCATGTTTTTGTCTTCTCAGGCTCGCTCTTGAAACCAGCTACATGCACTTCTGAGACTTTAAATTGTGGAGCAGAATCTTCTTCTTCCTCAATCTTTTCTTCCTTGACCAAAGCTTTTTCTAGTACCTGTTCAGTCTTGGGCTCCTCATCATCATGCTCACTGTTACCTTTATCTGTGACAGTACTGTATATCTTAGGCTTTGGGGGAACAAAGACCCTTTCCACTTGAATTAAAGCAAGCATCGGCGTGCCAACTGGCTCATAGTTACGTAGTGGGTCACGCAGTTGAACCATGAGAGCAACAGTGAAGTTGTTCCCTAACAAACCCCATCTTCTACCAGATCTCCTGTTCTTTTTGTCCGCATTCTGGTTTTCAGCAACTAATTCCATTGATTTGGCATGGTGAGCAGCAAGTATCTTTGACGTCCGGTCAGTGAACTGGTCATCTTCATCTACTATGCCAGAATCAAGCCTCATCCACTCATCAAGAGTGATTGACAACCCCATTAATCCATCGACATCACCACCACTTTGTTTGACATCCAGGAGTTGTAACCCTGCAGTTCCTTCTAAACCAAGGGAGAGGGTATTCCCTGCACATTTTCCTTGCAGAGAGGAAAATTCCCCAATAGGCTGCGCACTGATATTGGAGGGTGCATCCTCTTCTGACATGCCAGATTGTATCCTCAGACCCTCAATGGAAAGGGCTTCAATCTTTTCCATGGCTAATGGTGCAAGATACTCAAGTGAAACATATTCTGAAGTGCTTTCCCTACCTAATGATGATGGCAGATCAGTACATCTCCCCTTCTTACTCTTGCCAAAGGTAGCATTGCCAATCCCTCCAGCTAAAGCATCCATGCTATGATTATCCAATAGGTCATATCTGCATCAGTAAAAACGAGAAACTTTAATAAACGAAATAAGATGAAGTAGATAAATGGTAGAAAATATATGGCAAGAAAGACCGACCTTTCAGCAGACTCTAAAGCTGGAGAAGTCTCCCAAGCAATCTGCTGCATCATTTTGCCATTGACATCTTCTAAGGGCATAAGTTTATTTGCTTGCATTGATAATTTTTCGATTCCAACTGAGGCCAGACCATGCAGAATCTCCATAATCCCAGAGCCCATCTCTGCTGGTAGTACAATTGGTGAAGAAGCCTGCATGACCAAGCTGCAATTATTTTTCGCATTTTTGAACAGGATTGGATTCATTGAGCGCAGAAATCCTCCATCTTTTGTCTGAACAAATGGACCCAAGCCATCAGCCAAAGGTGGTAGCTCAAGGGGTGACTCAGGTGGAAGGTCAATGGGGCTACCAAACCCACTTCTACTTCCGGGTGGAGAAGATTGGAAAGACTTCTCATTTAACCCAAATTGCCGCATCAACGCTTCAGTTTCTTCATCTTCCAACGATTTAGCTCGAAATCTGGTATCTATGGGCTGAATTGCATTCTGAAGCTCAAGTTCCGCTTCACGTATGATTGTAGAGAGATCAAAATCATGTGCAACATCTTCACACCTGGGTTCTTCCATATCATCTTCATAACTAGGTTCTTCTACTTCATCTTCAAAGTCCAAACCAAGAATACCATTCCCAGATGCTAGAGCTTCCTTTTCAAACTGCTTCCAAAGCCGCTCTCTTGGTGACTCCGAATCACTACCTGAGGTTCCTCCCAATGGACTATGCTCTATCCCAAGCATATCGAAAAACTCACTAGCAACAAAATCAGATGAGGCATCCATGCTGCGTGATCTGATCATCCTACTAGCAGAATTACAGCCTTCTGTCACACCCACACAACTCAACCGCCTAGAACGTTTATCTTCTACAATTGGTAAGTCAAATTGTTCTGGCTCAACAATAGAGAGAGCATTGATTAGACACCCCAGATCTTCCAATTCTGCATCCAACAGATCCTCCCCATACAATTCTGTGGTAGGCAACGAAACCGCTTTGACCATTGAATCCTTCTTCTCTCCTGCATCCTCGCTTTCAAAACAAACATAACTGACCCCCTCTTCCGGCTTCACTCCAACACTCTCCTCAGCACAGGCATCACCTACTGATACAGCCTTGGCCTCTCCCTCATTTTCTCCAACTTCATCCCTAAAGTCCTCATTTCCATCAGCTACATTATCAGTCCCCACAGATTTTAGCTGTTCTGGATCCTCAAGGGCAATCTCAACTCCCTGTTCGACCACACTGAACTCTGCAGCATCACAATCACCCTCTGGATGTGCCAAGTCCGCCTTTTTCACCTCCATGGATGTGCAATGCTTCGATTGTGGCGACTCATTGTCCTCAGATTCTACTGTTGACACCTCCTCCTTCCTCACATCAAGGCCTGCATCACCAAAAAACGGCAGAGCCTTCACAGTCCTCCCGCTCGGCAACACCTCGTGTAACACTCTCACATCCCGGCTCCGTGGCGGCACTGGTGTAGGGGTCTGCACTGACACCTGCCGCGCCATCGACCCGTGCCTCAGCCCCGCCACCTCCCCTCCCTTCTGCTGCTGCCCGACGGCGCCTACAAGCGTGCACGAGAAGGTAACATTGAGCCGCGCGCCGCGGGCGGGGCCGGACAGCCGGAAGCTCGTGCTCCACTTCCCGAACCCGGAGCCGCCGCCCTCTTCGAGATCGTCAAAGGAGAGTGGGAGCAATCGGGTGAGGTCAACCTCGTGCTTCCCGAGCTCGAGCGCCGAGGTGGCGGCGACGACGATGAACGCTCGGGGCTCATACTTGACCGCAGCCTTGGCGCCGCGGGAGAAGTAGACGGGCGAGCGCTGCGTCAACACCTCCTCAAACGAGGCGGCGCCGAGGGCCGCCGCGACGGGGCGGGTGGACGCGCACAGGGACATCCGGCGGAAGTGGACGGAGATCGGGGAGCTATCGAGCGCGGCAGGGAGGCCGTCCACCGAGTGCACGTGCAGGGTGAACGCGCAGTCGAGGCGGCGCCGCCCCAGGTGCGAGATGGCCGTCAGAGACTTCTTCCAGAAGGACGAGCTCGAGGAGGTGGAGGCCGCCGCCGCCGACGAGGAGGAGGACGAGGAGGCGGACGGCAGGAGCTTGCGCGTGGAGGAGGAAGGCTTCAGCCTGGGCTTGTGGCGGGCCTGGTCGGCGACGGACGGGGCCGGGAGCGGAAGCGAGCGGCGGCGGCGGGAGGAGGAGGAGTGGTCAAGGGAGAGCGCCTTGTGGAGCGTCACGATGTCGCGCGCGAGCGCCGCGTCCCCCGCGTCGGCCCCCGCCCGGTCGGCGGCCCCAGGCGGCGGCACGAGGTAGCGGGACGACATGGACGGATAGCAGCAGCGGAGGGTTTGAGTTTTGGAATTTTGGGTGGGGATTTTGAGGGAGGGCGCGGCCGGCGAGAGAGGCAGGGGAGCGGATTCCTTGCTTGGCTTGGTTGCCACTTGCCCCGCTGGTTTCGTGCGTCGTGTTGCTGCAGCTACTGTGCGGCGGGCTCGGTGCTTTGGCTTTGTCTAGTGAGCTGGATTTGGGATCTGGGAGGCTGGAGTTCGTGTCTTGTGGCAAGGTGGAAACCCCTGGAAGAAGTCGTGAAGCTCGCGGAGATGGTTTGGTGGCTGTTGGGATCGTATTGAAGCTGAAGGTTTGGAAGTTGGGAACGGGAAGGGCGCAGAAGATCGTTTAGTGTGGTCTGGGTTATTCATGCGATTGATACCTTCCGTACTTGACACATTGTGGTGGGAACATGTACTTGTCGAAAATTTGTGTAGAAATTGTATTCAGCAGTTGGAGGGTTCGAATTTCAAACTGACAATGGTCCTGATTTCCTATATGTTTGGGTGTACTAGGAAATATTTAATTGCATGTACGTGAATAAAACGGTGGCAGAGTAAAAGTGGAAAGGAACCAATCAGTTTCCAAATAGCAGATTTACCATGCAAGAGATTTGTAATTTCTGGTCAATACTGGGTATGGCTCAGAGCAACTCCAAGACAAGAGACCACTAAAAATTTCTTGTATTGAGGGCTATGCTAAAAAAAATTCCCAAAAAACATATCATCCCACAGTAGAACATTAAAAATTACTCCTCAATAATTCAAAACAGGCCACGTCATCAATTTTAGGCCCGGCCAGACGAAGCGTGGTGCGGGGCGACGACTGGCGAGCGGTGCGGAGGTGTCCGGGGCGGGAAAAAAAATCGTGGGAAGGCACTACAGGAAAGAGGTCGGGAGATGATTGGGAAGGTTTGGCGTCGTTAATATATGCGCGGTTGGGGATAATTTTTTAACGTTGCTAATCTTTTAGAGAAGTTTTGGGGAACCGTTGGAAATCATTTTTCTGTTTTTCCTCTAAACAAGATATTAGGGGTATTAGCAGTCTCTTGGAGTTGCTCTTATGCGAGATAACTGGGAAAGGACTTTTAGCACCAACGTATATCTTATGATGTATAGCGGCTCTATGAAATTTTATCTTATGATGTATAGCGGCTCTATGAAATTTCATTTTGCAGATCGATTCCCAAAACGTTTCTCCTTTTCTTCCCAAAACTCGTATTTTCACACACTTTTGTGGACAGCTTCGTTTTCCACGGATCGGGTATCAGGGAGTAGTAGGTGCCACAAGACGCCGAAACCTACGGCGTTCTCGTAAATTTCAAGGTGCATATCTATGGAGAAGTTTCTGTAACGGTGCATTCCGCTCAGTGCTATGACCACGGCATGATCGCGTGAACCATAAAGAAACTAAACTTAGATATACAAATATACCATGGCGTTCGACAAAGTTCAGCGGCTCGACGCGCCCAACAGAAAAGGAATGCTGACGTAGCGGAGACTTATACTTCTCAAAAAGGATGAATGATTTCTTATAGCGTAGTAAGGAATGTGAACATATTAGTAACACGTCTTAAGGCAATCCCAACCTCAACTTTTCACATAGGACGATGTCCACGACATTTAATAGGACGTCGTATAGACATAATGGAAGATGTGATATAGTAGTTAGGCTATTCCCAGTGCAAAGTTTCATTACGTGGTTTCCAAGGGTATCACATCCTCCCATGAGGTGTTTTTTGATGAATGAAACTAGAAATCCAAGTGCACATTTTTAAATTCATAGTTTTATATGTTGTTCACATCATTTATTAGTTATATGAGAGTATGATCAAATGTTCCATGGAATGATTTAGCCACTTGTATTTGTTACTTTAAATATGATATGCATGAAAAAATTTGATATATGATACGCATGAAAAATCTTGAAATATGATATGCATAAAAAATCTAGCAATATAATTTAGTTTAAATATCAACAGAGAGAATTGCCTTTAAAGGTAACTATGAAAACAATCCAGTAACACAAACACAATCTACGAAACATCTTTGGGCCATCAAAAGCTCATCTAGATACTAAGGAAATGAGGAAATGCTACTGATAAACTTGAACTAGCTGCTAAACAATCATATTTGCCGCACTAGCAATCCTGGGCCACAGATCAGCGCACTCCTTTCCAATAGGTCTAGTGATGGCACAGATCAGCGCACTCCTTTCCAATAGGTCTAGTGATGGCAGAACCTGCACGATGCAAGTACATATCATTCAAAATGCTTCACGTAGCAAGCATGAACTAGCACAATGTTAATCGATGATAGCTTCCTAATATTCTACCCTTTCAACTATTCATACTGCAGGTTAGTCATGCATATAGAACCACCAGAACTTTAAAGGTTATACCTTTCATCTCTCCCTCTGGGTTCACGATCACTCCAGCATTATTTGAAACATCACATAAACATAACATTAGTGGATGAGTGCTACAAGTTAGTGTAATCTTTGGAAGTAAAGAAAAACAGCAGCATGCAATAAATTCTAAAAAGTTGCTATCCACAGAGGTCCATAACAAACCTCACACTTCATCGTTGTTACTGAATAGTTTCTTCTCCATCATCGCCAATGTCTTCTCTCTTCTAGCCTTTGATTCTTCTATCATCTGACTAATGTCTTGTTGAAGCAACGAATCATAGACTTAAAGCATTTTTGCTTCCTTTTCCTCTTGTGTTGCCTTCAATCTCATCCTTGAGATTTCTAGATGTGCCTCTGTGGTCTTCTCACGCGCTTGCTTACACTCTTGAGTAACTGCAACTATCTTGTTTATATTATCTGTTAAGGTTGCAAAACCTTCCTTAAACTCTTCAATCTTGCGCTTGCCATTGCGTCTTGCACCTGCCTTGGCTGCATCCCTCCCAACTGGACGCTCAGTCTCTACGTCATCATCAACATGATGGGAAGTTGTGATTGATTCTTTTATTTCTCCATTTGGGCAACATATGCACACCATTTAGGTTGATTCTTGAGAGTTCTCCACCAATGCAACAAAGTGAAAGGTTTCTTGTATCGTTCTGTATACATTGCAAGTGCTTCATCCATTAACTGATCGTCAAATGCCCCACTTTTACTCACTCTAGTCACCTTAGTCCAACATCCATTGAAGTTAGCTATAATTGTCTTCAAGTGTGACCAATGAATCTTCAGTTGATTTGTGTCCCTTTCATGACCTGATATTGCGTTCTTGTTGAACTATGCAGTGATATCCTTCCAAAATGTATTGCCTTTCTTGTCATTCCCTCTTATTGGGTCATTAGAATTGTTCAGCCAAGCACTCGCCTACAACAAGAAATCAAAAAAACTTAATGAAAGGGAACACAACTTAACTAACTTTTCAAGAATAAGTCAAATACCAATCGAACTTCTTCATGTGACCAATGCCTTCTCTTTACTGTTGTACTTGACTCGACACCATTTTTGCCATCAATGTCAATGGGGACTTAAGATGAGGATTGTCCTTGTGCCGGTGATGGCGGTGACGGCGAGAATGGTACAAAGTTATGAGTAAGCCCAACAAAATGGAAATTTTGTTCCGGTGCAGCAAATGGTGGTGGTTGTGAGTAATTAATATAACCTCCCCTAAAATATACATATATTGCATGGTTAGAAATGCAATAAAAGACAGAATCAAAAATAGTGAGAAGTACACTATATAGTGTCGACAGGGAAATGGTTTAGCTTTACTCTAATTAATTGTACAAGAAATTGTCATTAAATATATACAGATATAGTACAAGACTGTCCTTGCCATAAGATCTGTCCTAGTACTGTCCTTGCCACAACATATTCAGACTTTCAGTGTGTATTGATCAAGTGATCTTACTCTTATTTAGTACTACTACTATACTTTCGGAAACTTAAAGTAAATGATGCTAATGCCTCACACAATGGACATCACTATCAGTGGTAAAGAAGCAAAAAATTAAAGCTAATCAGTGCACAACACAAGGAAATGAAATAATCCTCTCGCATCACAGGGCACAACATCAGCATGCATGGATGCAATTTGGTGGATTCTTTCAGCATGCTCAAAATACAGTCATGTTGGGGCTTTAATTCAAATATTTTCTGATAAGTAACCAGGCGGCCAAACATGAGTGGAGACATGTTGGGGCTGTTTTTGCTTTTTTTTTTCTGTTTGGGGTGACTATTTATCAAATGTGATTAAATTGTAGGCTAACATCAGTTACAAGTTGACAACCATATGAGGTATGGTGTTCCTGCCATGATGTCTCCCTGTACATTCACTTTTTGACGAGGTGCCCAATTTTGAAGAGGAACACACACCAAAAAAGTTGCAACATGTGTGGCTTTTGCTCAAAACATACTCCATTTCCTCAAATTTCCATTTGACCCAAGCATACTGCAGCTAAAGCAAACCTATGAAGTGTAAATCCAACTGTGCTATATGCAGATGGGATAGCATTTATCCCAAAGCATGAACAAGAAATGCATTACTGACAATGAGCCGCCACACATTCAGAAAAAAAATCTTGTTGTATGGCCTGCTGATGGTCACAAAATTGACAAAAGGAACATTTAACTATACCTTCTCAGAATCGGTACGAGTCATGATTTCCCATGCACAAAACATAATCAAAACTTAAGTACATATCCCAATTCACTAAGCATGTACCACTTGGTCACCAGATAAGCACTGCAAATGCCCCTGTCCTTGTCCATCTCAAAAGGCCACAAAGAGGAACAATCCAGTATTGGTTTATATAGTTTGACATCCAAACAATGTACAAAATACTGCATAATTGTATAAATTGTCCTGTTTGTTCACTATTTCAGATCAGTGAATCTGGGGGGAAGAATCTTACCAGGGATTTGAGCATTTGTTTGCTTATGGGGAATGAAACCCAGCAGCTACAGCCTGCCATCCTGTAGGAATCGTCGGCGACGGCGGTTGCTTAGCAGCAGGCGGTGGCGACGGCGTCCCAGAAGGAATTGGCGACGGTTGCCCAGCAGGATCCTGTGGCGGCAGATTTGGTGATGGCGGCGGCTCCGCCTTCCGCTTCCTCTTCTCCCGAGTCGCCATTTGGAGAAGGGTGGCGCGATTTGGTCGGTGCGATTTGGAGAGGGATGGCTCTGGGACGAGCTGGGGACGGCGGCGCAATTTGGGGAGGGGCGGCGCCAGGACGAGCTTGGGGTGGGGGCGGTGCCGAGCTCGGGGGAGGGGCGCGATTTGGGGAGGGATGGCGCCGGGACGAGCTCGGGGGCGGGGGTGGGGGTGGCGGTGCGATTTGGGGAGGGGCGACGCTGGGATGAGCTTGGGATCGAGGGTGGCGCCGGGACGAGCTCTGGGGGACGGGAGAGGGGCGGCAGCGCGATTTAGGAGGGGCAACGCCAGGACGATGTTGGGGTGCGGGGCACCAGGGCGGTGCCGAGCTCGGTGAGGGAGGGGGCGATTTGGGAGGGGCGGCGCCAGGACGATGTTGGGGTGGGGGCGCCGGGGCGGTGCCGAGCTCGGTGAGGGGGCGCGGCGCTGCCAGGACGACGTTAGGGTGGGGGCGTCGAGGCGGTGCCGAGCTCGGTGAACTGGGGCGTGATTTGGGAAGGGAAGGGGGCTGGGAAGGAAATCGCGCCGCACTGGATCCGCGTGGAAGAAACAAGGCGCGCGCTCTGTTTGGATAATTTTGCCTATGTTAATTTTTAGCTTTTAAATTAATTCTATAAAAATTAGTTCTAGTTTGAATGCAGAGCTAATTTGAGGACTAATTTGTCTTTAATTTGAGGATATTAATACTTTATTATATTGAATAAATATATATGACTTGTGACATGAATGCACAAAGTTAAATATATGAATAAATGTGTCCTTGCTTGCAGCAAATCCATAGATATCATGGAGATACCAGGAGCAAATTAGCCCAAATAAGTCACCCTTGGAGAGGCTAATTTTTTGGGTGGGCTAATTTACTTTAGCCCCAAATTAGCCCCCCTTTTTTGGATCATTGAGGGCTAATTGGGGCTAAAAGAGCAGGGCTAAAAATTAGCCCAGGGATCCAAACAAGGCCCTAGTGTTGTTTCTTAGGCGTACCGAGACCTGGGTAACGCTGTCTGGATGAAACTGGTATCATCTCTCTCCTCTTTAATTTTTAATTTTTTTAAAGGTGATGTGTCACATAATTAATATACGTTATCCAAGAATGAAAAAACTACTAAATATGAGTTGGGCCTATAGTAGTTTCCTCCTCATTGTTTTATGTGTTAAAGTGACCAATAAGAGAGAAAAGAGTATTTATTAGAGACCCATATCAAGAAATTATGTGTTGTAGAGTATAGTTTCTAAACAAGATGTCTTGCTGACATGGCGATATAGACGCTGACTTTTTTACTTTTTAATCTTTTTTTAAAGATTATCACAAATAGGCCCTTCATAGTTTTAATTCGGAAAATGGATCCCTAGCTCGGCGCCGTTGTTATTGGCGCCGAGCTCGGCACCATTTATATTGGCGCCGAGCTCGGCGCTTAGCCTTGATGACGTGAAGAACGTCAAAGAACACCATGTACTGCGTAAGTTATTTGTTTTATTATAGGTTGGCGCCAATATCGACGGCGCCGAGATGTGTAAGCTCGACGCCAATAACAATGGCGCCGAGCTTGGGGGTCCATTTTTCAAATTAAAACTGTCAAGGGGCTATTTGTGATAATCTTTTAAAAAAACCAAAAAGTAAAAAATTCGGACATAGACACTATGGTTAGACATTATGGGTTGGGACTGCTCTTAAGCTGAAAAGCAAAATGGAAATCGCCTTGGGATTCATTCGTCATGGGCGTCTTGTGTGTAGTCCTACCTTGGGATTCACCGCAACATGTACCTTGTGCGCAGTATTATCGGGTGGCGTGTCTTATGTCAGCCTCTCCCCCGTTTTGTCATGTGTGCGAGGCTTGCGAAGGAAGTCTGCTTCCCGAGGAGGGATGGTCGACCTCCATCCTGGTCGGGGCAATGCATGGAGGTACGGACTAAGGAGCCGAGGTCGGGCCAGGGGGTCGTGGTCGAGCTTGTCGACCACGCCCGGGGTCGAGTTCCCGACCCAGTCCAAAGACGTCTGATCCGGTCCGCTCGGTCTTCTTTCTTTAGTTTGGGCTACCCTAGGGTAGTACCCCCCACACATCCCAAATATTATACTTGTGTGATACTGATATATATAAAGGCAACACCTGCTTCGGCCAACAGGAGTAGAGCTATTATCCGCCAATTAAGGATCCCGAACCTGTATAAAAATTCAGGTCTCTTGTCTTTTTATCACAATCTCGCATATACCCTAGTACCAAGATCTTCGTACTCTACAAATACCGTAGGCGGGTATTGCCCATCGATAGCGGGGCCCACCATATATCAAGTCTTATATGGAATAAAACATAATATACGAAAGGTGTTCCGGATAAGAAAAAAACAAGGGCCTCACTGGGGCACAACAAGGTTTACTCAGATCGTATCGTAACTTAGTTCTACCTAGACAAGAGAAGTATATAATATTCCCAAGGAGGAGAAGGGACAGGCAGATACAAGCCACACAAAACTATACAATCCAATACAAGACATCTCCAATATCACCGAGTTCCTATTCAAGGAAGTGAACTATCGCTAGCGTCGACCACATGTAAGAGCTTTACACTACTGGATTGAAATACTAGATTAGGTCATTCTTAATATTATACTCGTATGATATTAATATATAATAATAACACGGTTTCAGCCAACAGGAGTAGAGCTACTACCCATAAGTGAGGGCTTGAATCCGTATAAAAATCTCTATCTTCCGTTTGTTTTACCTTAATCTAATATATATTCTGATACAAATGATTCATATAATATAATATATATTTATATTTATATTTGTTGAGTATAACCCTTCGTTAGAAATGTATTTTATTTTTTATTTTGAATTAATCTCGTACCCTGTTCTACATCTTTCACTATTCCTTTTCTTTTCATATTTCAGATATTTGTAAATTATATTCCTAAGTAAACTCTCATTTTATGTTCTTCTAATTTCAAATTTTATTTTATTTTTTATACTGAATTTTAATTATTCATGGATTTTATTTTACGTGGACTATTCTTTTAGTATTTATTCTCTTTATTTAAAATTTTAATTATTTATAAATTATATTTCTACTTAATTTTTCCTCGATCATCGTAGGAATTTCTAACCTCCAGTGTTGGTATTTTTAAAGCTATCTTATTATAATATTATAATAGATAAATATATAACAAATTTAATGATATAATTGATTTGTTGTTTAGATAAATAGGTGAAAAGAAAAATCATTTAAATTTTAAATCTATTTAAACATGCTTGCGTGCACTGACTGCATGCACCTTCTCGAGGAGCGTCCAGACGAGGAAAAGTATTACCGGTTTGGGCTCTATTTGGGTGAGCTCCTAGTAGCTACAGTCTCTCTCTCTAATATCTAGCTCTCTAAATAGCTCCCTAAACATTCATATTCTTACCAAACTTTTAAACATCGACAGCTATAGAGCTTGTTTGAGGGAGCTTTTTAGCAACTGTAGTTTCTTACTCCAAACAATATAAATTTTTACTTATAGTTATAGAATTCAAAAAATAAAATAAAAACCAAAAACTGAAAACATAGCTTCTTCACCTTCTCAAAAGTAGAATACTAACCAACAAATTTTCAGAATCTTAAACTTCCTAAAACGAGCCATCAAAAATAGAATAGAAGTCAAAAGCTAAAAACATAGCTTTTTATCGGATTTGATATAAACGTGTCGCCATTTTTTTTTCAAAATTTGTTGATTTTTTTGTCATAGGATATACTTCCTATACTTTAAGATTCATGCTAGTGCCTAATTGCAGGAAAAATACGCAGTGACGAGGGAGCTCCTAACTAACCGACTCAATAATCTAAAATTATATTAATATTCATTACATAGTAATTACATCACTTACATACCAACTAGTCCTTTTTAAAAATATAAATGATTTTAGATGGATGGGTATGTTACAATATCGACAGGAGCTTCTACAGATTTGTAAGATTTGTAATAGATATATCATTTATCCAAAATATATTTATATTTTTGAAAAAAAAGAGTTCACTATATATATATATCAGTACACTATACCTATAAATCAATATAATATATTGTAGTTACATGGTATTTTTATACGTGTGGAGTGGCATGTAGCGTCAATTATATGACAAAGGCTTACTAATATTGTTGTTAGGTAAGAGTTAGAGATCGAGAAAAAATCGATTATGTTTGGCTCCTGTCGAATATTTTTAGATTATATTATCAAAAGTTAACCACTAGTCAGCTTCTTCTTAGAATCTGCTTCGACGCACATTCCGGGAAGAAACCAAGGGAGAAACTCATCGCGTCTTCAGTTCAACCTATGACGTACTGACGTGTGAGTCTGTAACAATCTACGAAACTACTCGGTCCTTGCTAGCATGCTTCCTGCGAGGTTCGAGAAATTCCTTTTCACAAGAGTACGTGGACTACTACAATACGGTCATGTCAAGTGTTTGCCCCGTGGTAGTGGCGAACTAATCGTTTCTTCGAGGAGTTCTGTATTGTTGACCTCCATAAAGCGGCGTAAAAGATCACCTTACTCGCCTCTCAGCTGCAGTAGGCGACAGTAAAGCCTCGCCAAGTCGTCATGAACCCATTACGTAACCATCCATGTTCAACATTTTTCTAACCTTACTCTTCCTTGATTCCAGTAAACACTCTGCTCTGAGTCAACTGTCAGCATTAGCCATTAATTAACATACTGCACTCTACAGTATTCCAATACGCGGGAATATAACGCGTTGTTTGTTGGACCAGACTCATCAAGATGTTTGCTGAACCCAATATAAGTAGTAGTAGCAGACAATCCCCCTTCCTAAGCTGAAGGCCGAAAACTTCGGCAATGGCAAGTCTCCCTGTGAGCAGCACAGCTTCACCTATCCACGACTACGAGCCACTGGACAGTCCCGGCAAAGGCACCGCCGCCGAACCATCGTGCTCCTCGGAACCCAGCAAAGACAGCTCGTCGTGTACATCGGCCTTCGCCTTCACCATCCTTGCCGGCAGCTGCGGCGCAGCCATCTACCACTCGCGGCGCGACCCTTGGTCAGTCGCGTTCGTGTTAGCCGCCTTCCTCATACTCCTCTCGCTCTTCTACCTGCTCCGGGTGTTCGAGAGCCTGCCTCGCGGCTCCCCACGCAGGGTCCATGTCAAAGCCGGCGTTTGGATCCTCTCCACCGTGCTCACGATCATGTTTTCTCATAGAGTAGCGGGCCTTATGCCTTTCCCAGTCGCGGTTGTTGTGTGGTTTATGGCCATCTTCACAATTGTTGCAGGATTCTACATGTTCTTCATCTGCCGCGACGAAGCCGAGCCGCCGCCGCCGCCGGCGGAGAAGCCGTCAAAAGTGTCTGACATGGCTTAAGAGTCGCTTCGCTTGCCTCCTTGGCTGTGCAACCCCTGTGGAGTCGTCGGTGCACCGGGGGCCCGTAGAGGCAGTTGGAGCTAGTCCTCTGCGGGGCCCAGATACGCCGGTGACATCACAAGGTTTCCACCGCCCTGAGGCAGGCGTAATCGTCTGGAGTCTTCAGAATTCAGATCATCCTGTTTGGAGCTTTGCCTAGTCCAGGCACACCACAGCTGGTTGCAGAACAGCTAATGAGATAGGAGTAGCAGTTTAACTCTGTTTGTTCTCCTTTTTGGTTCGCGTGTTGCAAAACAGCTTATGAGAACCTTGTTTTTCCTACAATCTTGTTAATGCAAAGATGCGCAAACTTTCGCCCATTTCCTAAAAAATCCTCTTTGGTGCTGTATTTCTTGATATCTTCCAAAGTTCCAAGTCCAGAATGATCAAAAGGACAGCAGTAGATACGCTTGGGCTCGGATTGCACAGTATTGAGGCATTCCTTGTAACTTCCTGTTTGTGCACAAAATGTTCCTAGGCTCTCATCGTTTGCTCTACATCTAATGAGCTGTGGAGAGATGAATGAGGCAACCAAAAATAAGACTTTTACATTTTTGTTTTTTTTCATTTAAAAGCCAATGCTAAAAAAAAACTATGATGAAAAATACCTCAAGATCAACATTAAAATTAAGTTTCACAATTATGTCTGTAGCTACGGCTGGTAAGCCAAAAAGCAAAGTTAATGTGGACTACATGTCACTCCTGTATTCTCAGTTCCCAGTTTGAGTGATCTGCTCATTTGTAATATCCTGAGAAAAGATGTGAAGACTGCTAGCAATACTTTTCGATGTGCCTGTTCCTTCTTGTGAGTTTTGCTTACCTTGAACCATACTTTAGAACCCAAGGATAAAAAAACTATTCAGCAATTTGACTTATTTCATAATTGAAATTTCACTGCTAACTCAGCAAGATCAACTGTCAGTTGATTAAACTAGCATGCCATGAGGCTAATTCAGCAGTATAATTTGCCCAAGCATATTATATACATCTGTTAACCAAAAGAACATCAAAATTTCTATTGTCACAATTAACCACAGCCCACAATCCTATACATCTGACTAACCCAAATAAGGGACTTGACACTCGGTTCTCATTCCCATGTAACCCGTTATTCCATTCCCAGGAAGCAAACAGAACACGTCTATATGGTAGTACTCCTATTTTTGTACATCTTTAAACTAAAAATGAAAGACCTCTTGAAGACCTGCACGACAAATAATCTAAAACAAGGACCACACCACCTAAGTAGACATTCAAAGCAAGCTCAAACCCATAGTAGACAGTTCCATATGCAGTTCTCATAATATGGACATACCTCATATGTCTTGTCGTTTCAAAATACCTTATATGCCTTATATGTAGGAAGTGTCTGAGGAGCATAGAATCAGCTTATAACTCTAAAGGACAGAGCTAGAGGCATCTCCAAGCGTGTCTTCAGGTCGCTTCTCCTACAAACCAAAATTAAATTTTATACAAAAAGATATGTGATTTTTACTACTTAATTAGAAAATCACAAGTCATAAGTAGCCCTATCCTCTCAACAAATTCCCCAAATCCCAAACAAGCAGTTTCATGCCTATATATACACTTATGAATTGAAAAGCAATTGAAACTTTGGAATGGAAAAACCACAGGAAATCCACTATTTGAACTAGAAAAACATGGTGAACTGTGAAGTTGAATGGTAGAAAACTAACATAGAATGATAAAACCAAAGGCCCCAAATTATAATAGGCCCAGAAAAAGAAACATATTATTTTAATCTGCATAGACAGAGAGGTTCTCTTTTTATTATGAGAGTTACTAAGGCTGTGTTGGAAGGTAAATGTTTGGAACTTTTCTGTTCACCACGAAAAACAGGATACCTCATTAGCGCATGATTAATTAAATATTAGCTATAAAAAATTTTAAAATAGATTAATATGGTTTTTAAAATAAATTTCTAATAAATTTTTTTACGAAAAACGTAAAAAGGAAGTGTAAGATGAGAAGAGGGACTGCCGAACGCAGCCTATGGTGATCTCATATTTTGCATCCTGCATATGTTTCTCTGCAGTTTAACACTAACCTGTCGTCATGTTTGTTCTATGTGGTATGTGCAAGTGCAACTACTTTCTTTATTAGTTCCGGCCATTTCTATTTTTCTTCCAGTATTGATTGCTCTCCTGAGTGTGTACAGCTTGTGCCATATTCTCTTCTATATTCCGTGCAGTCTGATAGGAAACATGATGATCAGTAAAGTCACGCCCTGTTCCAGCATGCAACTCCATGGCTCTTTTTTCTTTCAAAATATTGGGAATATGAGACATAGATCAGTAGTAAAAGCAGGAACTAAAATTTGATCTCTACTTACCAAAAATACTCATTTACTCAATTTGATAGGTTCTCCAATGTGATTATGTGAGTACTTTGATTTTGTGGTCTTGCTCCGTTGAGCTTCTCGTACAATTTCAGAATGGCGCTAAATGATGTGTGAAAAATTTCTTAAGGGCGCTAAATTTCAGAAGAGTAGAGCCCATTTGATATTCAGGCATAGAATGAATAACTTGGAGTCACAACTCACAATTTTCATATTTTTTTTGTTGCAGCGCACGAGCTATTTGCTAGTAAATTCTAATATCTGTAGTTTGATAACTTCATCGCTAAATCGCTAAATTTGTAGTAATACGATTCCTTAAATCGGTAGTTTTGTAATACAAATTTTTAACTATATAGTTTTACGATGGTTTAGTTAAAGTATTTATAGTTTTGTAAAATTTACTCTGGGCTTATTTCTAGTTTTAACTATTTTACAGTGTCAAATAGGACTAATTGATGACATGGATAAATAAGAATAGAGAGACAAGTAGGATCGATCGATCATATAGACAAATGAGGATAGGGAGAAGAGATTCTGGGGGAGTTTTTAGGAAGAGGGATTGGGAGTTCAGTGGGATGTGTCTATTAACTTTTTTATTTGGTTAGAGGACATGTGAGTTTTGTGATGATGATGATATGAGAGAGGAATTCATTTCTTTTGAATACCTAGGTAAGGGGTGGGAGTTAAGAAGAAATTCCTCATCTGCGTTGCCTAAAATCTTTGTCTTCTATTTTCACTTAAGATCTAGTCACCATCTAAAATTTAATGTTAATTCCCACAACCTCTGTCAAACAAACGATTATGACTAAAAATCAAATCAAAATTTTATGTTAACCACAATATCAATTACATTAAATAAACTCTCAATCGTCTTCCCCCGAGTTATCAAACAAGCCGCTGGGGTTGAGGACATGAATGAAGAAGAAAGATACGGAATATATTTTTGGGACTAATTATATTTATAGTCACATTTTTTAAAAAAATCAAGTCATATTCACATTATAAATTACATACATTTACAGTGTAACGGTAAATTTTAATATATATTGTACTAACATACAACGAAAGGTAGAAAAAACGTAAGCAACGGATCAACGAATAGACACACATGCATGTTGCAAAACCACCGGGAGAAATATTAGGCACGTAGCAGCACAAATCAAGGGTAGGTGAGAAAACATTACACTAATCATAGCAATTCCGTTTATCTTTTTGTAATAGAAATAAAAGATCAAGCACCTGTATCTTATTTCCCTTTTCAACAAAACGGGTAATATAACAGAGATAAAAGATTGCCTACTGTACTAAGGTCCCGGTTCTTTCAAATCGCTTCGTAGAATCAAGCTTCTGGTTTTTGGCTACTACTACCTCCAAAAGCTGGAACTACAAAAGCTGAGCATGTTTCACAACTTTCTTCAGGATTAGCTTTTGGATCAAACGGAGTTCAAACCATCCAAAAACGAAGTTTAAAATATCCGATGGGGAAACCAGACAACCGATGCATTACGTGGCGGTGGGTAATTTTTCGCTCGAAGCGGAAAAGCTCACCCCGGTGAGCTTCTAGCTTCACTACTGGAGAATCCCACAACTGTCCGTTTATAACCTTTTTTTGTCCCGGTTTTTAAACCGGGACTACGAAAGCGGGACTAAAGATGCTTTCTTTAGTCCCGGGTAAAATAACCAAAACCAAAAATAAATCTTTAATCCGGTTGGTATTATCAACCGACTAAAGATACACAACACCCTAACAACATCCCAAACCCATTTTTTATTTTTTCATTGTTTTTTTGTCCAAATCAAAATCACATATCAAATGTCCCAAAATCTCCCGCAAATCACAAAATCACATCACAAAATATCACAAATTCATATATACATCACAAAATTCACAAAACATCACAGATTCACATATACATCACAAAATTCACAAAACATCACAGATTCACAAGATCACATACATCACAAAATTTTTTAAAAAAATTTCACACACGCCGACCGAGGAGAGGCCGCCACCCGCCGCGCGCGCCGCACTGGATCCGCCGCGCTCCAAATGATCCGCCGCCGCCCGCCCCGTGCATCCGTCGCCTGCCGCTCTCGCCGTATCCGCCGCCGTCGCCGCACGGACCGGCCGCCACCTCCCGCCGGATCCGACCGCCGCCTCCCACGGATCCGCCGCCGCCTCCGCCCGCGCGCGCGCCCGCCGCGCAGAGGGTGGAGGAGGAGGCGCCGTGTCACATCCCGAGTTTTTCCCTAAATTCATTTAAAATAATTTACCCGGAAATAATCGGAATTTCGAAATTAACTGAGTCAACCTATAATTTTAAAATGCAATTAATAAATGGAAATGACATGATAGGATTTTTCTTGAATTCTTCATGTCAAAATACGCTAACAGATTTTTACTTGGAATTTTTAGAGCACTCTAAGTATTTTTAATCAATTAAATAAGCAAACAGAATTTAATTAAGTCCCTTTTCCTTTTTCTTTTTCTTTTTCTTTTTCTTCCTTTTTCCGTACGTCCGTACGCGCTCTTTTCCCGCCTCGTCGCCGTGCGTGGCCGTCGCCCCCGCGCGCGCGCCTTCCCGACGTGGGCCGAAGCCCACGGTCCCGCCGGCCAAGCGCAAGTCCGCGCGCTCCTCCGCGCCGCGGCCACCGGCAGGGGCCCCACTGCTGAGCCGCTCCCCGCGCCCGCCGGCCCAACCGCCGCCGCCATAGCCGCGCCGCCCGCCTCTCTACCCGGCCGCTTCCAGCCTCTCGCCGCGTGGGCCCCACGCGGCTCCGCCCGTGCCGCCGCACTCGTGCCCGCACTTCCCGCGCGCCGCACCGCCGCCGCCCCAAACGGCCGCCGTTTATCTCTCTCTCTCCGAGTCCGAAACCGACGGCGAGGGATTCGCGCTCAACCCGTGCGCAATCCGGCCTCTTTCCGCCCCTATAAAGTCCTCGTGCGCCTCCGCGTTTCCCTTTGTTTCCCGTTCAATCTAGCCCCAAAATCGTCACCGCCGTCGTCGTCTTCCCCATCTCCGGTGAGTGCGCCGCCGCGGTTCCCTTCGGTTTCCCGTGTTGCCGTTGCCCCGAGCCGTTGTTCCGAGCCGCGCGCTCTCCGCCGTCGTTTCCCATGCATCGCGCCGCCCGCCGTCGTTGTTCCCGTGCCGCGAAGTCCGGCCGCCGCCGCGCGGCCATGGCCGGCGAGCAAGCTTGAGCCGCCACCGCCGCGCCCAAACCCTAACCCTAACCCTAGCGCCGCCCCGTGCTTGTCCGATCTTGCGGATCGGACGGATCTCGCGCCGTCCGATCGCGACGGATCTGCGCCGTCCGATCGTCGCCATCCGGCCGCCCGAATCGCGCCCGTCGCCGCTAATCCGGCCGCTTGGATTGCGCCACGTGGCGGCAATCCGCGCGCGCCCGCCTCCCCGGCTAGCAGCCGTGCGGCCGACGCCACGCCCTAGGGCGACGCCCGCCGACGTCATGCGACGCCACCATGTGCGCGCAAGGGTGACGTCACCAGGGACTTAATTGCGCAATAAATAATTTAATCTTTTCTGTTTTGTTTAAAAATCGCAATTAAACTTCTAAAATTCATATCTTTTGAATCCGAGCTCCGTTTTAGTCCATTCAAATTTCATTAAATCCAGAAAAATGTCAAGAATCCATTAAAAATACTTTTCAGTGCTGTTTCAGTAGACTTTTTAGGGTGTTTGTTGAGTGCTTTGTTTGTTGTGTAGATCCCGAGTTTTCCAGCGAGCCCGTTCTCTTCAAGTAGTCGCCGAGGTTCCCGATCTCCGAGCAAGGCAAGTCATACCTTACATTGACCATATTGTACCTATTTTATGTAAATATCTCTGTTTCTTTCAAATACTGCATATGTTTTAGAATGTCATTTTATGGGATGTTTTATACCTATTGTACTCAACCATAGGATTGTTTACCCTATACCATTGATAACTTGGGATCCAATGTGACTAGATGATAGTTTAAGGTTGCTTAGTCATGCTTAGCGCAACTAGCTCACTTAAGGAAGTCACACTAATCAAGTTTATTTCTAAAGTGGATCTTCCGACGATATTAAGATATGACTTTGGTTTTAATAATATTTATTTATAAGAAAGGTGGGTCGTGAGCACATGGTTGGACTTTGGTTAGCGTGCTCATGACGATTAAGGACCGGTTCTCGGAAACCCCGGAAGAAATGCCGTGCATACCACAAGCCGACATGGGTAATGGTGGGCCCGTAGCACACTGTTCTCTCTAGTTAACGTATCCCGAGAGGGTGGGCGTGATGGAGTTGGGTCGGCCCCGGTTTTAAGGGTTGATCGCTTCCGGATTCACCGCGGCACTAGAGGGGCTGCCCATTGCCGATGGGGATGGGGGCGAAACCTTGGTGTGGTACGATTGATTAGAGGAGGTTGTGTGAAGGGTCCTGTCACAATTCCTTTCCGGGCACCGTGGTGGTGCCCGGCGCACGGTATTGTGTTGTGGGATTGTGTCTTGTGGGTACAGTTGTACACCTCGATCGAGTAAAAACTATTCGAATAGCCGTGCCCACGGTTACGGGCGATCGACCGATTCACCTTGATTAGTCTCATTTACTTTATTCGAATGAAATGTTGGATTATGACTAGTGCGGGTGGATGGATGGGCCTGTTGCAACGTGGTTTGAGCGTTGAACGTGTTTGTTTAATATTGCTTAATCATTACTACTGTTTTTTGTCTTCAAATATTATTATTATATACTGCAAATGCCGTTTTATGCAAATCGAGCCCCTTGACCTTTCCTTGTTATTTATCTTGCATCATGTACCCCTTTTTCCGGTGTGACTTGTTGAGTACGGTGGTTGTACTCGTCTTGCTTCTTTTTCCCCTTCGGTGCGAGGTTGAGAGCGAGGTCTCCGAGGAGGTATAGGCTTGTTCTCGTCAAGGTTTAGCTGTGGAGTTGGTGTTCCGCTTCGCTCGTGTCAAAGTTTAGCTTAAGTCAGTTTTACTTTCTTTTCCGCCGCATTTATGTAACTCTTTTATATTGTTTCTAAGACGAGGATTCGTATTATCAATAACGTCGATTTGTGTACCTCGGTGATTCCCGGACGAGGATGTAATGCACAAATTAGCCGAAATTCGGTGTGAATTTCGGGCGTGACACGCCGCCTCGGCTCGTCCGCCCCCACGGCCGCCTACGCGGCCACCAGCTCCTGCGAGCGCGGCCGCCGTAGCCCGCCGCCTCCAGCCCCCTCGGCCGTCGGCCGTCGGCCGCCCACCCGCGCTAGAGGGGAGATGGAGAGGGAGAGATGGGGGAGAGGAGAGAACTGAGGGGAGAGGGAGAGATATGGGAGAGGGAGAGATGGGGGAGAGGAGTTGTCAGATCTGATCAGAGAGCCCGGTTAGAGTCATGATAAAGACTTAGCACGGACCCGGCCACGCGCATCGAGGATATAAAGACGAACCTTTTTTTCGTCGTGGTTGATAAAAAAGAACCGGGACGAATGTTGATTTTTAGTCCCGGTTGGTGTTACCAATCGGGACTAAAAATAGTAGGAATCTCGTACGAGCTGCAGATTTTTTTTGAACCGGGACTAAAAATAAATTGTTGTCCCGGTTGGTGTTACCAACCGAGATTAAAGATTTAACCGGGACTATTGTGGATTTTGGCGCTTCAACCAAAGATGGTTTCTCCAGTAGTGCTTCTAGCTTTTGTAGTTCAGAAAAGCTAAATGACTTTTGAGAAAATAAACATAGAAGCTAGCTATTTCTTTCACTTTTTGTCTATTATAGGCTGAAAAGCCAGAAGCTGATGTAAAGAAACAGGGCCTAAATGCCCTTTTGGAACAAAGGAAAAAAAGAAATTTCAAAGGATATTAACTACTAGTGAAAATTTTTATATCGAGGTCCTTTGACACAATAAATTGAGTATGAAATGACGTGTTTCGTGGGAATTTTGTTAGATTTTTAGCATGATTTCTAACCTCTTGATTTTTTTTCTATACCCTCTCGCCCCAATTATGCTTTATTCATGTACTACATCCAAACGATTCCCTACATAGTTTCTCTATTTTTTAATTCCTTGGGATGCAAGGATTCATAACATTATAATCCTACATTTTTCATATTCACGCATTTTGAAAATCCTGCACGTTTTAAAAGAGCCCTAATTTATGGAGCACTTAGAGCATCTCCAAGAGCCTTTCTAAATTTTACTATCTAAATCATTATTTGGAGAGTCATTTGAATAAAAATCACTTTCTATAGGTTTTCACTCTCCGACAGTTTTTTATATCTCGTGCACACTCTAGAGAGTCATTCTTGTCTTCTATTTTTTGCTAGCGAAAAATTCAGAATAAAAAATGACTATATTTGGATGATCATTTTAGAAAAACTGTTGGAGGGTAGTTTCTCACTAAAATCTTTATTTGTAGTATTTAGAAAGAATATAAATAGTCTTTTGGAGATGCTCTGTATTGCTATTCCAGGATCATTCAGTAGTGGTAATCCCTCTAGAGCACTCTTACCAAGCTACTAATAAATGCTATGATTCTTTTTTAAAAAAATATCACTAGCATTTCTTAGAAAAAATTAGACAAAATTTTGACTTTCTAATATTTAAATATTTTATATATACTCTTAAATAATTATCATAAACTCAATTTTATCCATATTAGTCTATTATCCACCAAAACTTTAGAACACACTTTCAATGATAGACTTTTTTAATAAGGGAAATGTTCACATTTTAGTCTTTACTGTTGGACGCACAATCGATGGATTATAGAGAGTTGAGTGCTAGATTTGGATGGCAACAGTATGAAATATCCATACAATACATACAGTCACCCACTGGCTAGTGCTATATTATTAATTATCATCTATATATTGTGTTGCCAAAATACTTTCGTAATATTTTTTTTCTGTTTTAATATAATAAGAAACTATAATACTCACGGTCTTTCATATTGTTAGAGATTACAAGAAAGTAAAAGCAGCATATACCTTTTATGAAGGGAATTGTAGCTTGTAAAGTATAACCGTTTCAACATCTAAACCACAAAGTTTTGGTTGGAAAAACTTGGCTTCTCACCAAGAATCTAAGCTTTGCCGAAATTTGGCGAAAATTGAAGTACACAATCGACAAATTGGCAACACACACTGTTTGAGAGTTTTGCCAAACAGACATAGGGACGGAGTGACAAGAAGGGGAACTTTTTTTTTTCATTTTTGCCAAAAAGTCTTATAGCAAACCTAGCTAATGTGATAAGTCACTCCGCCACATTGAGTCAACTCTAAGAAATTAATTAAAATCAGTAGGCAAACATTAACGAACATATAGGCCGCTTCAAGTAATTGAACAGTACAGCGCATACAATTAAACTAGAGCTGCACATCAAGCCAGCTGTTGGGCACATGCATATATGTCATCCAAAAACTCTGGTTAATTAAGGTCTGGGTGACTCATCCCGGCGACGAAAAAGCGGCCGGAGGCGGCGTCCTGCGCGGCGTAGTAGACCGTGCCGGGGCACACGTGGTTGTGGATCCCCTCGTACATCGTCACCACATACCGCGGGTCGTTCTTGTCTCTCTCCACCCTCTTCTTCACGTTGCACCCCTCCGTCGAGCACCGATAATAGTTCCTGCAATCGATTCAAGTCACCATAAAATTAAAGTAGTACTACATATTATGCATATGCCTAGACTGAACTGAATTGATTACGTAGGCTAAGCTGTTGATAATTGGTATGGTTATTATTGTTAGCTAGGCAGTACACAGTACGTAGTAACATTTTGTACCTCGGATTAGGGCTGTTCTTAACGGACTTTTTGCCGTACTTCCTCCACTTATACCCGTCGTCGAGTATCTCGTCGTCCGACCTCGTCCGGAACGCGATCCTGTCCGTCGTCGTCCGACCTCGTCCCTCGCCGGCCACCGCCACCGCCGCCGCAGCCACGCTCCTGAAATGTTGTTAAGTTCCCCAATCCGACCGATCAAAATCCGCACTACGATCTAGCAAAATTTTACACGCCCATACAGCAATCAGAACGTGTGCGTGGCTAAAAAGCGCACCTCGGATAGCCGGCGGCTGCAACAGCATTCGGCACGACCGGTTCAGCGGGGGCCATCGCCGGCGGCGCCACGAACGACGCGCCGGGCACAGCCGCTGGCGGTGGCGGCCCGCCCTGATCGTCGGACAGGTAGTCGAGGAGGTCGAGATGCTGCCTAAAGGCCGCGCCGAAGGTGGAAGCAACGGAGGAGGCGGCGCCGAAGCCGGTGCAGGTGCCGGAGCCGGAGGCGTCGCCACCGTGCGGCGCGGAGGGGCGGCGCGCCATCCAGCTGACGCGGAAGACGTCGTCGGCGTGCGGGAGGTGGCGGCAAAAATTGAAGGGTGTGCTTGCTCCCGCAGCCGCCGCCATGTACATCAGTACATGTGCATGGGTTGGCTGACTCTCCACGTGACGCGCGCCGAAGAGTCGTCTACTTATAGAGCGGGCGGGCGGGCGGGCGACGTCGGTGGGCTTCGCACCGAGCTTCCTGGCTCGAGTCGTTGGCCGGATGAAGCTTCGGCGCGACCGTGCGAGAGCCGCCCCGTTTCGAATTGTTTGCTTTGTTGCCGCACGGCCCTGCCACTTACAGCAACCGGGGGCTCACGAAATGGACCTATGGACGTCGCCTTTTGCCTATTTGTATTTGCCCTCGTGCAGTCGTGCTGCAAGGGTGTTTGGACTTTGGGGAGGCGCGGGGCTGGGATGATGGGATCGGGGCCGGCCTAGCGGAGCGACGAGTAAATCCTACTCCAAACTAATTAAGATGAGTACTTACAACAATCTATTTTACTCTCTCAAACTATTTTAAAAGAGCACTTAACCATCAAAACTATTTTTTATTAATTTTACATATCGAAGTATGGTTTACTTTACTCACCATTTCTTTATATATATGTACACTTAAAATTTAAATTTGTATAATGATAGATGCCTTACACCTTATGTCTTAACATTTCTTTAGAATTTTTCACATTTATGTAGGTTAAAAACACTTAAGACTGATTTAAAGATCAAGATTTTAAACTAGCACTAAGTGAAATTTAGATTTAATAAGTGCTTTTCAAGTATTGCGTGCAACTTTTCTCTTCAACCACACCTTATTTATTTTTTCCATCTTATCTCTCAACCACCCTTCCACTCTCATCCCCTCAGATCAAATGGAGGCATTTATGTCATATTTTTCCTTACTAATTTATCCTTTCAATCCTACAAATATAGCACTTTTCATAAAGAGTACGGTGTTGTTGGTGGTCAAAATTTGTCAAGCCATACCCTAAGAACGCCACACTTTATTTTAGTTCGTTACTACAATGATTATAATAATGATATGTCTCGCTTTATTAGTTCTGGATCCCACATGTCAATGTTGATTGTGGCAGAGCTAGTTATGAAGCAAACATGCCTTATAATTCCAACATTTCTTTCTTTCTTTCTTTTGAAAATAAGAAGTGTCATCGTAGAGAAATGCTCACTCTATTTTAAATATAACAAGCTAGTAGAGAATTAGATAACCTAGTACTACTGTTTTTCGCTCCAACCCATTGGCATCTTTTTTTTTGCTTACATACAGTACCCTCAACTATTATCATTTCCAATCACGTTTTATTTGACAAGAGATATCTGGATCAATTTTCTTCCAAGCTAATTTATTTTTTAATGCTAGAATTGTACTTATTATGGGCTGTTTTCGATTGATATCAAAACTTGTCCTACCAATGTTTTGGAAGAAAGCAATAAATATAGTTTGGTTTGAATCCAATTAGTTGGCAATTTCTATACTGGATTTGGCACAAATCTAACATTTTCTTCACCATAATATGAAATTTGGCATCGTATCTCTTCCCTACCAACTTAGTGCCAAAATTTACTAAATTTTGACACTACCGATTGGTAAAGCAGAGAACCAAACAAGCCCTATATGACGGAGGAAGTGCTATTGGTTCATCCAAAGCAGAGGGAAACGTGTATAGCATACTGAGTAGGAATCTCGACGAAAATTAAAGGTAAAGAAAACATGACTGTGATTGAAGTAAAAAACGTCACCGTAATTATAGCAAAAACGTAAAAAGATGTAAAAAGATGTGTTTTACAGTGGTTGTATGATTTCATTTGGTTTCTCTTGGTTCCTTTACCCACAGATTTATCCTGACTATTAAAAATTATGTAATAATTTTAAATTAAAATAATATGCTGAGAGGTATTGAAGTAATTAGTTTTTTTTATGAGACCGATTGGCGAGCCCTCACCTCCGCGCCGCATTCTCCGAGCCGGCCCCTCGCCTCCCCTCACTCCGCGCCGCCCCCTCGCCTCCCTCTCTCCGCGCCTCCCTTTGCGCCGCCCCGGCCCGGCGGCGGCCTCGCTCCCTCCCGCCGTGCCGCCCCCGGCCCCTCCCTCCTTGCCGCCCCGGCCCGGCGGGGCCGGCCTCCCCTCCCTCCACGCTGCCCCAGGCCGGCGACGGCCTCGCCTCCCCTCTCTCCGCGCCGGCCCCCCCCTCCTCGTCGCCCCGACCCGGCGGCAGCCTCGCCTCCCCCCCTCCGTGCACAGTTTCATGGCGGTTAAATTTGATTCATGCCAGGAAGTGGATGCTGTCTCTACTCTCTAGAAGCTAGAACAGAAGATCATACATAGCTTTACTCTACCAAAAGTTCTGATGATTGCAGCAGCATCTCTTCCATGCCTGATGTTTCTGCCGGGAGATTCGTACTGTTCTTGTTATACTGTTGCTGTGTAATTTTCTCTCTGATCGGTTTATTGGAGATTTTTTTTCTGATCAGGATTGGCTGGAGAGTTGCTTATGTCAGGTAGTGTATCTAGTGTATCCTTGGAATCACTTGCAAGCATATAACTCACTACAGATTTTTCTTGTTGTTTGACTGGAAACTGGTTCTGGCATGTGTTGCATCTGCAGGTGAGTTCTTGCAAAGGTTGGTTTGTATTTTCGGTTGCTATTCAAAAGCACACTATTGTGCTAATTAATTTTGCCAAACCGATGAAATAGGGACCCCATATATTGAACAAAATATTCTGAAATTGGAAGCTACCTTTTTCTAACTGTATTTTCGTAAAATAACAATTTGTGGCCATTGTATCTGCATATTTTTTTCACGTAAGATAGGTGGGGTGTAGGCTTGTAACAATCTCTCCGTTCTAAAGTGAATAAATTTTTTATATGAATTTGGATATATAAAAGTATCATCTGATACCAATAATTAAAATAGAGAAAAGGAGTTTTACAAGACTTGAAAATGTAAAGTTTTTATGCTTAGTGGCAGTCGCCTTCTTATAGTCTAAATTAGTCTGAATCAAGCTAGTACACACACGTAACCTGCGAAATTTCATATTTGGCCATCATATCTAGCGTTCAAACACTCAAATGGTCAATGAAAGTACAACGATCTTATCTTGCAAGCATTCTAGAACCTTATATGTTGTGTCCAGCTTTAAAGGTTTGATGGATAAGAGAAACTAATACTGAACTATTGAGAACCTGGGATATACACTGTCCAACCTTAGGCTCAGCCCACGTTTTTCGTTAACACATTTTTCGAATTATCAAATGGTATGTTTGTATGTAGTATCCGAATCATGTTTCAATGGGTTTTCTCATATATTTACATGAGCCAACAAATGGGACCTTCTAGTTCTTGTCAAGTTTATAACCTCCTTAACTAAACTTGAAAAATGGAAGGAAGAAATCAGAATATTTTTTTGCAATTTTGTTTATCTGAGAATCTAAGATACGTACCCTTTGTGACAAGCAGGCACTAGCTAGCTTTAATTTATTTTTAAGATCCAACTTTGGTCTTGCAACATATTGAAGATAATGGAATTGTATAATTTAGCATGGAAGAAACCATTACTTCATAGCTCATTAGTCACTGGTCGTCTTCTTTTTTTAGGTGCGTGAGGAGTTACAGAAGAAGACAAAACAAGAAAGAAATATGCAAAAAGAATTGGAAAGCATTAAAGAAGTAACAAGTGATCTTGATAAGCTAAAATCCCTTTGTGACGAAAAAGACTCCTCTTTGCAGGTATGGTGATAAACTGTCAGCTTGGTTAATATTTGTATATTATAACTTGCAATTTTATTAGGCTGCACTGGTGGAGAAAAGTAGAATGGAGACCAGATTAAAAAGTGGTCAGGGCCAAGAGAGCAGTAATAAAACAGGAGCACATTTCATCTTCTATTTTTCTACAATTGGGTTGAGAACAAAGTGCACTCTGCAGAATGCAAACTATGAATCAAGTTAATTTAATTATTTGCTGAACAATATAAACTATTTAGAATTTTATAATTGACACTTTTATATACTTTTGTATTAAATATGCAATACATGGGAACAAGATCCTGTGCATATAGAACTGCCTAGTCAAGTTTGCTCACCTTAAAAAAATCTAAAACTTTTTCATTATTATCAAACTATCCATAATAGTTTCCTCATAGATTTATCTGTTTCTAACATTTGCCCTTGAAAAATGATCTTTAGATTCGGGTTGTCGAGGGAGAGGGTGAGGCAAGTAGGACTCGTTGCGATGGAGAAGCTGAAGCATGCTGCGAGGAGGAAATATTTGGATGCATTGCTCGAGGATTATTGAGTTGAGGTGCTTTTTGTTTGAGTCAGATCCAAAAACACAACGGTTGTATATACTTCTCATCGCAATCTGATAGTCATTCTAGAATCTTAAACAAGTAAACATTGTTTAACTCATATGTAATCGTCAAAAGTCAGCTCATAAACGTCATCAGGTTGGAGCGAGGGACGAGTGGATCTCATTCTCTCTCGCCCTTTCCCTCTTCTCAACCTTTCTACATGAGAATAACCGGAATCTTTTTGTTGTCCTGTGTTGAGCCTATGTTTTTTACGGCGATTGACTTGGTGCTAGTGTCTTCTTCAGGGTGTTGTGTGAGGAGCTGCCAGCTTGTGGCGGCGGTGTGTTTGTTTTTGTTTTTCCTGGTAATGACCTTCTAGGGTTACGAGCTTGAAAAAAACTTCTAGGGTTACGAGCTTGTAATTTTTTTCTGGTATATCAATATAAACTTTACCTTATGTGAGTCGTTCAAAAAAGGTAAATCACCACGACTAAAGAACATCAGGCTCTGGATTGCTCAAGAAATAACAGCAGATGACGTGAATTCTGCAACAAAGAACAGCACGTCCACTACTGTACTTCTGTCATTTACTATACAGCAGAGTAAAGTACTATGGAAATGGAAATTCAACAATCAACAAATTTCTCTCCCTTGTGACGGATATAAGAACATAATAGTTGGTACATGTTCCAATCATTTGTGTACTAATTGTGCTTGCCTCAAGTTGTTGGTCAACAATGTTATGCAAGTCTGACATATAGCAAGTTACAGAATGTGATGCCAATCAAATAGTGCATATCTACTGCCAAACAAATCACTGGCTCCATGTACATAGTTAAGATTTCTTCTAGTTACAGGTGACAAATTTGACGATCCGATGAATGCACAGCCAACTGCCCAGCTATTTGTTCATTCCATCACACAACACACGTGTAGATTCCACGTAAGTTACAACACATTGTGACTACTCATGCGTAAAATCATCTCAACTGCCGGCTCTGTACAAAAGTGAGCACCAAAGTTCCCTCAAAATAGTTTGTCCGTGTACGATTGATTCGTCCAGCTATAGCATTCTGCTTCAAGGTACCATGAATTCTGCTGATGCAAGCTTCAATGGTGTCCTTGGTTGGAAGCCACTTTACTACTCTGCCAGGATCACCTCGCATAGGTGAGTGGATTTTTACAAGCTGCACATGTTTTTTTAGAAATCAACAAGTCAATCCCTTCCCAAGATAACAGTGTGACTAAGTAATAATCCTTCCATGTAGGAATGGTTCTATACTTCTATTAGTTCGGATTAGGGGAAATGAGAAACTCACACCAAGACATTCCATCATTTGATAATATGCTCTCCCATGTAGTGGAGTGTGTCCCTTTCTAGACCCCGAAAAATACCTCGTCCTCAAAAGATCATCACATCAACTGTAAGCAGATCTGCATAACAACATACATCACATTTAGTGCGTAAGATCGATAGCACCAACCATTCCTTGTATCCTGGGTCTACTGTAAACCCATACATGTCGACACTGTCACAGATTGACAGAGCGAATTCAAGAGCCTTAAGCCCAGTTCCTTTAGCAGAGGAACCAAATGATGTGCCTTGCATGAGGTATACCGGATTGGTTATTGGAATTTCCTACATAGCAAGAGATCCAGCAGGCGGGTAAGAAAACACAAAACATGTACCCAATATATCATATTCTCTTAAATAGGATAGCTAAATTACCCTAATCATTTGGTTCATGATATCATGTATTGTTGTCTTAACGATCAGGGCTTCCTTTTTTGTTTCTGCAAACATAAAAATTAGCATGCTGGAAAATAATTAGATTTGACCATTATTGGATGTTCCTTTCTTGATGTTATTGTTACTAATAAGGTATTATTTGCTTTGGATACATGTAGGTGACAAGGTGTATGCTGATTACTTGGTTATGCAACATGATCAAAGACATACCTGAATGGTTCTGAGGAAGAGGCCGCTTTGGGTCATAGCTCCAGAGCAGGAGCATGTCATGAGTAACCCCTTGGCTTTACCACTTGCATTGCAAGAGCGTTCAAGCTTCTGTACATACCCGAGGCACTTTGTAGCACCTAAATACAACAAGACAGATAATCATTGAAACAGTTACTAAAAGTAGAGCACTGGCAAGCTCAAGTTTCAGAAAACCAAGGTTTCTTCCTTTCGGTAAACACCTGGTAAACCGGAACCATACCCTCCGTCTGATCTTATAAAGAGGTTCGGTTTACCCATCTAAAGTTTAGGTACCCTTAAAGCGCATGACTTCCTCTAAGTATATCTAAGACACGCTCCTTACTTAATTTCTTTATTTCTTTTGAAGAAAAAAACTATGATTCAAAATCCTGCTGCACGCTTTCCATTTTTTATCTGATCAGAAACTCTCAATAAACTTATACGGATGCTTCAACAGACATGATTATATAGAGCCAAATGGATTATGTACTAACAATAAACTAGGGTCAAACGACCAAAGAAGCTAACTGATGTTCATATGCTAAAGGGTACTTGGATGTCTTCTGAGTAAGAAATCGAAGATTCATGAACTGCTGGATAGGTAACATTCTTCATCACTTCAGATCCATGGATGAAAAGATATCTCATTTCAAGTCAAATTAGAGACTATAGGTAAATATGCTCTATTGTATTGAGCTCAACGAAGAGGTCGTACATCTGTCCAAGGTCAGCACAAGCAAAAGCATCCGGTAAGATCAGCACAAGCAAAGGCCCATATGGCATGCCTGTAGGAAACTGCATACGCGGAGAGAAACAACAATGATAAGCCATTTACTGGAAGAGAAGCCATTTACTCGACTGGAGACGCAGCCGGCGGCGTGAAGGGGAGACGCGGCCGGCGGCGTCCGGAGAGTTGCGGCCATGGATGATTTGCTGGCGGGGAGATTGGTGGAGGAATCTGTTCTTGGGGGATTGGATTGGAGGACCGCATCGACGAGTGACTACCCCTATCTGCCGGATTGATATACCAAATTACTATACTACCTGCTATTTTTCAGTTGTTGTCGATTTTTTCTCCTATTTTTTTATCATTTGATCTTAAACGATCCTTATTTTTTTAAACATTGTAAAAGTTCTAACTTAAAAAATATTGAGCTTCGGACCAAATTTCCCCCTCTCTTCCCTCAAAAGAAAAAAAATCCCCCTTGCCATGTTGCCGTTCACCACCAAGGAAAATGTCAGTTCAAAAGAAAAGACGAAAATGTACTACTGCCAGCTGCTGCACAAAGTCATCGACTCATCGGTACCGGGGTTTAATATAATGATTTAGCTATTTCTATCGGAGCATCAATAGAAACAAAATAACTTAAAATTTGTAACAAATTTTGATCAAATCCGATAGACCCAAAATTTTAAAATTTTCATTCCAAAATTTGAACCATGCTCATCACACATGAGCAATTTTGCTGAGATGTAATGCATAGTCCTTGATACCGCGTACTTTTGTGAGGTTGTATCGTGAGCATGCATTTTAAACTTTCAAACAAAAAATTAGTATATAAAAGTTTCTCAAAAGAATCATATATTAATCTTTTAAATTTAAAATAATTAATATTTAATTAATTATGTATTAATAAATCGTACACACCATTAAATAGCTCAACCTAAATGATCCTTAAAACTCAGCTAACTCAGCATATTGTATGCATATGCATATACCAAAGCAGATCCTCTGTAATACTACGTGGCTGATATGTAGGTCTCATATCCACTATATATGTTCAGTGATTCAAATCAAAGAAAAGATTCATCCATGCATAAGCATCGCATGGACGTCGGACACTACTCCACCTCTATCCTAGTCAGTGGTGGGCCTAGGGCTTGATGACCTGGGCCGTTGTCCGGGCTCGACTAGCTGTTGCTGCTGACCTCCTGCTAAGCACCTCGATCATTGTACCTATCTATCCTCCGTGTATCTTGTGGATGGATGGCTCCGGCTCATCTCTATCTCAGGCTTTCTCAGCCCATGACGTCGGATTAGGATAACTAGCTACTCATGGTTTGGGGGGCACTACTAGGTAGGGTTTCTGATTCCGCGAAAGCCGGCCCGAAATTCGCGACTTTCGCTAGTGTCGCCAGGAAGCGAAACGAAAGCGCTGTGGTATGATTTGAAAAATTTCGAGAGAATTCAAAAATTTTGGAGACTTTTATTCAAAAAATACATCAAGTAGATCTCGATTTTAGAAGAATTATGATATTTTTTACATGAAAATACACATGTCTTTGGCCCTTAAAAATCGTTTTCTGTTTTGGGAAAAATAAAAAGAAAAATGGAACTGTTTGCGCTGTACTGTTCATGGAGGCCCAATGAAGCCCATAACCTTCCCCATCCAGATATAATCCTCTTCCCAGGGTTTCAAGCTGCAGGAGAACGTTTTTCCCCATTCCCTTGCGCATGTGAGCGGCGACGGCGACAGATCTGCGCGGACCGCGGTCGGCGAGGAATTTTTCGCGCGGCAAACAACGGCTTTCGCGGCGGCACAGTCGAAAGCCGCGGAAGAAGGTACAAAGTTTCATTTCATTTTTGGACCACGGCTTTCGTCGGTGTTTGTCGAAATTCGTCTGGATCTGTCTCCTTTTCGCACGGTGCTGGCGGCATGCATTTCGCACACTGCAGGGACGGCTTTCGCGAGGGAAGAGGCGAAAGCCGTGGTTGTTGCACAGACATATCGCACGAAAGTGACAGAAAACCGCCATGTATATGATGCGTTTATATGATGTTGTGTATTATGCATGTGTGAAATTAAGCAACCCTACGGATTTTACAAACGATAATATGTTAACTCATACATTCTATTATATATGTTAGCTCTAATTTATAGCTAATAGATTATACATGTTAGCTCAATTTAAGTTTGATTAGCTCTATTATTAAATTAGTTGTGATGATATGTTATGCTTAAATATGTTTGCTAGTAATTTTTAAGATGTTTTACATATTTATTTGTCAATTATAGGTTCAAAATGACAGACCAAGACATCGTGTGGGGACATGGAGCAAGGCATGGTGGTGGTTTCCATTGCAAATATTGTGGTGTTAAGAGGAATGGGGGTGGAGCCACAAGATTTAAGTTCCATTTGGCTCATCGGGCCGAAGGAGTGAAGTATTGCATCGCCGTCTCACCCGATGTTAGGGATTTCTTTAGGCGGCACCTAGATAGAAAGGTCCAGGCTTCTGATGAACGAAAACTTGAGAAAGCAAGAAAGGAGGATACAACTGCAAGAAGATATACTCATTTAACTACAGATGCTGACGAGGAAGAGCAGATGGAGGCGGCGTTGGCAGCATCGCGCCACGAGGTGGAATACAGAAGGGGTGTAGAAGAAAGAGGTGGTGTGTACGAACATGGAGGTGGAAGTGGAAGTACAAGTGGGCGAGCCGCACCTTCCCGATCAAAAAGGCAGTCATCTAGGGGTGGAAGTGACCCCATAACTGATTTTATGAGGCGATCAGCTTCGACTAGAGAAGTGCCTTCGCAGCGTGTGGGAGATTATAACATCGCTGCTGCGAGATCAACGATGCAGCCGAGGATTGACACAAGTCGGTGGTCAAAGAAGGGAAAGTTAGCTAAGGACGCAATTGGAACGGCGTGGACGAAGTTTTATTACACTGTCGGCATTGCTCCACGGCAAGCGGATAATCCGTACTTTGTCAGTGCCGTTAAGGAAACACAGAAGTGGGGTGAGTAGATGTTTCCTACGTGTCATTTTTACATACATTTACTTATTATACGTGCTTTGAAGTATTAAATCATCTATGCTTACTTTACTATATTTATTGATGTAGGACATAAGGAAGGTAGTTCGCGACATTGGCTTCGTAATAGGCTAACTCACAAAAAGTTGAACAAGCTAGTGTACGTGAACTACAACCTCCAGCTGAGGATTAAGCAGGCTGGAGGCTGTCGGTGATATGGGCCCGGGGGTATGTCAGGGGTATGACATCTGAGAAAAGGAAGGCGCCCTTGCCCGTCAAGGAGCGTCAAAGTTACACCCTGAATGGCTTAGGCGAGTCCCGGCCACGGGCGGCCACGTGGCCGCCCCAGAAGGGGCTGGCCCGGAGGCTGCCCGGAGGCCACCGTACTCCCAAACGGCAGGGTCCGGGATCACCCGGACGCCCGGTCGGTAGGGTCTGGGGTTACCCGGATCCCCTATCCCTCACCCCGCACCTCTTTGAGAGAGGGGCGAGTCCAACTACCAACCAACCCATTTAATGCTCAAAAGGAGGGGAGCTGAGCGCCTGCCCCGCCGCATTCAATGCGATGTGAGGCGCGGCTGTCAGTTGCTCTCATCATCACCCCTTTTTGCCTGTCACGAGGCAAAGGAGGTCTAAAGTCTTTGACTAAGACCGCGGTATGGCCGTGCACCCACTCCGCGCATGCCTCCCTCACGCCCTGTCCAACCGCGTTTAATGCGTTGGGCGGCCGCGTGGGAGAGAGAGTGCGCGTGTAGGAGGCGCAGTGCGAGTGCCTACCCACAGGATGGGCTGCCGACCGATGGGTCCCATCAGAATAGGTAGGCAGGCCATCCCCACATCAGCAGCATGGCTACCACGACGACCACCCTTTTTTCCGCTTATCATGACGCAGCAAACAGGAAGGAGCAGGAATGAAATGGCTTCTCCGACAAGACTAGATAAAAACCACTCCCTCACGTGGAGTGGAGTAGAGAAAAGTTAGGACTACCGTGGTGTTCCCTTGTACTATAAAAGGAGACCCAAGTCCATCATAGAACAGGGGGATTGGTCGATTCACTCTCGGTCGGTCGATTGATCGGGTAACTCCTGGATTGAGTAGATCAGCCCCCTAAGCAACAGCTAGCTCTAAGTGACCCTTCGTCCACCACCAACTTCAGAAGAGAGAACACCTTCGTGGTTCTCTGTATTTCCATCCCTTATATTACATACCAAACAGGAGTAGGGTGTTACACCTCGTTGATGGCCCAAACCTGTATAAACCCCCGTGTCTCCGCAATCTTGATTTTTTCCTGCCTCATCTGCATTGTCCCATTTTCATCGCGAGTTTGAACCAGGACTCACCGCTCCCCGTGCCGAACCAGAAAGGAGGTCCTTCGGATTCCCACATGTCGATCTACGACATCGACAGCTGGCGCGCCAGGTAGGGGGAGCGCACTGTGTTTTGATTTAAACTCCTATATTCCTCCCATTTTCTGGCGGGAATCCTCTCTCCCCGTCTCCACCATGGTCCACGGCCGCATCCCACGCTCCGCGTCAGGCTCGCTCGCCACGCGCGAGCGCGACCTGGCCAACGAGGCGGCGGAAGAGGTTGACGCGGGCAGGCACAGCCCTAACTTTCACCACCTCCGCTCGAGGGGGGAAGGATCTTTGTCTCCCTCACTGCCGCTGATGGCGACGATGGTAGCAGCGCCCGCGCCATCTCCTCTGCCCCCCGTTGAAGCGGCGGTTGCGGGCGGAAGGGCCCAGGCCTCCCGCAGGGCTGACAACGCTCCTGCAGGATCCAGGGCACGCCCTAGCGGGCGTACCGGCGAGCCTCGCCGAGGTGACGTCCATCGCCGCCTGGAGTTTGGCACGCCTGAGGGTGCCCTGTAGGCGGTAGAAGCCCTTTTGTGCCACCCTCCGGTCACCCCAGGCGAGGGATCCAACGCCAGGCGATGGTTCAACGACGTGGCGAAGCTGGTAGGCACAGCCCAGCGTCAGCTGGCCACTGACCTCGCTTCCTTCAGCCACCAACCGCGCGGTTCACACGCCGTGGTAAGCTCGTCCTTCCGGCGATGGGCTCGAAGGGTAGCGGCTGTCGCAAGGGCGGAGGTGAGCCTCTCAGCGGCAGCTCAACCGGAAGCGCCCCAGGATCTGCTGTATGCAGAGCGGGATGCCCGCCTTCGCATCGAGCAGCGCCGTGACGAGCGCCGCATGGGGCGGGCACCGGATTGCGCCTCCTCGTCGGGAGGCGCCACCACTTGGCGAGCGGCCGCGGCGGCCCTCCCGCAAGTGGAGCCCCTCGGGGGACGGCGAGCGGCCGTGATGGCCTAGCCGCGAGCAGGAGGCTCCGTAACGCCCAACGAAGCCCCGCAGCCATTGTCGCCCCCTCCGGCCGGCAACGGCTGCCAGGCCTTCGTTACCAACCTCCGTAATGTGCACTGGCCCAACAAGTTTAGGCCGGCCCTTACGGAGAAATACGACGGCTCGGTTAATCCTATCGTGTTCCTCCAGATCTACACCACAGCCATTGAGGCTGCTGGAGGTGACGAACACGTCATGGCCAACTTCTTTCCCATGGCGCTCAAGGGCCAGGCCCGCTCCTGGCTAATGAATCAGCCGGCCCAGTCAGTCACTTCTTGGGACGACCTGTGCCGCCAGTTCACCTCCAATTTCCAGGGCATGTACCCACGCCCGGGAGTGGAGGCAGACCTTCACATGGTCCGACGAGGGGAGGACGAGTCCCTGCGCAAATACATTCAGCGTTTTTGCCAGGTACGTAATACCATACCCTCCATCGCTGACCATGCAGTGATCTTCGCCTTCCGGAGTGGCGTATGCCACGACGTTATGCTAGAGAAGATCGAATCCAAGGCCCCCCGGACTACCACGGAGCTCTTCGAGCTCGCTGACCGGGTAGCCCGCAAGGAGGAGGCTCGGGTTTGGAATCCTAGGAATCCTGCCCCGGCCTCCACCGGCGCTGCCCTCTCCGCATCCCGTGAAGAGCGATGCGAACGGCGAAGGAAGCGCAGGCCATCGCGCGGTGGCGAGGAGGGTCACGTCCTCGCCGCCGACGGAGCAGAGAAGCCCTCGTGGAAGGGTAAGCCCGCGGGCAACCGCAGGCGGTCCCCGAACCCTCGCCCCCAGGGCCGGGTCAGGGACAAATGGTGCATGGTGCACCAAACCTCCCACCACGACCTCTCCGAATGCTGTTCGATCAAGAATCTGGCCGAGCGGGTGCAAAAGTACGAGCAGGAGCGGAGGGAGAACGAGAAGGAAATCTGCCGCAAGGGCAAGGCACCGGCGGAGCGTTCGGACAACCGGCGAGAGGAGGCCAAGGATGCGGCCCCCGTCAGGGACGACGATGACAACCTGGGCTACCAGGATCCCCAACACGTCGTCGCCACCATCGACGGTGGTGCAGGCGCCCAGGTGTCCCGCCGGAGCCTCAAGTCCATAAGGCGCGAGCTCCTCGCGGCTGTGTCGTCCCACGAGGCGGCCCGAAGGTCGCGCTGGGTAGAGGTGCCCATCACCTTTTACCAAACCGACCACCCAGGGAGCATCGCACGTAGCGGCCACTTGGCCCTCGTGACCTTCCCCACCATCTGCAACGTCAAGGTCGCCCGAGTCTTAATTGACGGAGGTGCGGCCCTCAACATACTATCCCTGAAGGCCTTCGATGCAATCAAGGCCCCGGGAATGGTGCTCGGGTCCTGTTACCCCATCATCGGGGTGACGCCCGGGAAGGTGTGGCCCCTTGGGCAGATCGCTCTGACGGTCACTTTTGGGGCCCCCACTAATTTCCGCACCGAGCGGATCGACTTCGATGTGGCGGATCTCAATCTGCCCTACAACGCCGTGCTCGGGAGGCCAGCGTTGGTGAAGTTCATGGCGGCTACCCATTATGCCTACCGCCAGCTTAAGATGCCGGGCCCCGGAGGCCCCATCACCATCCACGCCGACATTAAAACCACCCTGGACTGCGCGGAAGCGCGCGTGGACGACATTGCGGTGGCCGACCGCGTCGAACCCGAGGGCCCCCAAGGGGAGACGTCGGGTTCCCGGGCCCCGAACCAACGCATCACCTCTGCCGATGAGGTGGTAATTAAGTCTATCTGTTTGGGTGACGACCCTTCCAAGACCGCCAACATTGCTGGCAACTTGGACCCCAAATAGGAAGACGCGCTCGTCTCCTTCCTGCGGGCGAACGCCGACGTGTTTGCTTGAAAGCCATCGGATATGCCCGGAGTCCCCAGGGGGTGATCGAGCATCGACTTGCAGTGCGGCCGGATGCACACCCGGTCCGGCAAAAGGTGAGGCGGCAGGCCCCGAAGCGGCAGGCGTTCATCCGCGAAGAGGTGGCACGGCTCCAGAGGCCGGCTTCATCCGGGAGGTGCCGCATCCGAATGGTTGGCAAACCCGTGGTCGTCCCGAAGGCCAACCACAAGCCGCGCATGTGCATCGACCGCAACGACCTCAACAAGGCATGTCCCAAAGACCCCTATCCTCTACCTCGAATAGACCAGATAGTCGACTCCACTGTGGGGTGCGACCTTTTATGCTTCCTAGATGCATACTCTGGTTATCATCAGTTTCGCATGGCTGTAGAGGATGAGGAAAAAACTTCATTTATCACCCCTGTGGGTACATTTTGCTACATGTCTATGCCCTTTGGTTTAAAAAATGCCATGTCCACTTTTCAACGTGGTGTCCGCATCACGTTAAAAGACCAAATAGGGCGCAATGTTAAGGCATACGTCGATGATCTCGTAGTCAAATCTCGGGATCAAAGAACCTTGCTCCCGGATTTGGCCGAGACATTCAATAACCTCCGGTCCTCCCGCATGAAGCTGAACCCAGAGAAATGCGTGTTCGGGGTGCCGGCAGGCAAGCTGTTAGGGTTTTTGGTCTCTGCCCGAGGCATTGAGGCCAACCCCGCTAAAATAAAAGCAATAGAGGAGATGCGCCCCCTAGGAAACTCAAGGACGTGCAGAGACTCACTGGTTGTGTAGCTGCCCTGAGTCCTTTCATATCCAGATTAGGAGAGCGGGCGCTCCCTTTATTTAAGCTGTTAAAACGAATCGGCCCCTTCACTTGGACGGACAAAGCGGAGAAAGCCTTGGGCGAGCTCAAGCACTACCTCTCCTCGCCGCCCGTATTGGTAGCCCCCCGGGAAGGAGAGCCCCTCCTTTTATATTTAGCGGCGACCCCCCAAGTAGTGCGGCCTTGGTTGTGGAGCGCGACGACGAGTTAGACTCTCAGTCGCCCCCAACCCCATCAAACCCGGAGGCAGGAGGCCTCGGAACGAAGTTGGCCGAGGAGGCGCCCGAACCCGGAGGTGGCCCTTGGCCCTCCGAGCTTCAAGGAGCCACCCGGCCCCCTAGCCCGGGAACTCCGAGGCCCCCTCCACCCACAGTGGCCCCGAGGGCCCCGGGAGGCGATGGCCCGTAGCCCCGAGCACCGAGATGACCCGCCCCAAAGCACCCGTGGCGGGAAGCCTCGAACGGAGTTGGCCAAGGAAGCGCCCAAACCCGGAGGTGGCCCTTGGCCCCCGAGCTTCGTGGAGCCGCCCGGCCCTAGTCCGGGGCTCCGGCCCCTCCACCCAGCAGCGCCCGAGGGCCCCGGGAGGCGACGGCCCTGGAAGCCCTGACACCAAGATAACCCGCCCCGGTGTTCCCGAACCAGTCGCTCCTAACAAAGTAGTCAAGGCCCACACCAAGGTGAAGCGGCTGGTCTACTTTGTCAGCGAGGCACTACGGGACGCGAAAACATGTTACCCGCAGGCCCAGAAAATGCTCTACGCCATACTCGAGGCCTTCAGGAAGCTGCGCCATTATTTCCAGGTGCACCGGGTAACGGTGATCACGTCCTACCCTCTCGGGCAAATCCTGCGTAACCGAGAGGGCACGGGACGGGTAGTCAAATGGGCCATCGAGTTGTCGGAATTTGATCTGCACTTCGAAGCCCGGCACGCAATCAAGAGCCAAGCCTTGGCTGATTTCGTGGCGGAATGGACGCCAACGGTCGATAGCGATCCACCCCCGGGGGAACCCTAGAGTACGGAGGATCGTGACCAAAGAGCCGCACAATGGGTGATGAACTTTGACGGTTCACTCACCTTGCACGGAGCCGGAGCGGGCATGGTGCTAACTTCCCCAGCGGGCGATGTACTTCAGTACATCGTCCGGATCGACTTCCGGGCAACCAACAACATGGCCGAATATGAGGGGCTTCTAGCGGGGTTGCGAGCGGCAGCAGGTGTGGGCATCCGCCATCTGCTGGTCCTCGGGGATTCCCAACTGGTTGTAAACCAGGTTTCCAAGGAATATCAATGCACCGACCCCCAAATGGAAGCTTATGTCAAAGAAGTACGGCGTATGGAGCACCATTTCGATGGCCTCGAACTACGCCATATTTCCAGAAAAGATAACGCCCTGGCGGACGAGCTATCTAGGATCGCGTCCGCGCGAGCCCCGACCCCGCCAGGTGCGTTTGAAGAAAGTCTCATAGAGCCGTCGCCTCACCCCGAACAGCCCCAGAGGCAGGAGTCGGCTGGTCCTGACGCCTCGGATCCGGCGGGCCAGCACCACAGCCTGGCCCCGCCAAGACCAACATCACGCGCCAGGCGGCTTGGATTTCAGAAATCCGAGCATACCTACAAGACGCGTCATTGCCCGAGCAACGCGAGCAAAGCGAACGCATTGCCCGAACCTCCAAGAGATACGTGTTGGTAGAAGGGATGCTCTACCGACGCGGTGCCAACGGAGTGCTCATGAAATGCATTGCTCGGGAACAGGGTCTCGAGCTCCTAGCCGAGATCCATGAAGGTGAATGCGGGGCACACTCAGCCTCCCGAACCTTGGTGGGAAAGGCATTCCGCCAAGGATTCTATTGGCCCACCGTGCTGGAGGACGCAACGGACCTCGTGCGGCGATGCCGAGCATGTCAATTCCACGCCAAGCAGACGCACCTGCCGGCCCAGGCCCTTCAGACCATCCCGCTCTCATGCCCGTTTGCGGTCTGGGGGCTGTACATCCTGGGCCCGTTCAAGCAGGCACGGGGCGGATGCAAGTTTCTATATGTCGCCATCGACAAATTCACCAAGTGGCCCGAGGCCTATCCAGTCAGCGTCATCGACAAACATTCGGCTGTGCGGTTCATGAGAGGCATCACGGCAAGGTTCGGGGTCCCCAACAGACTCATCACCGACAATGGCGCCCAGTTCACGAGTGAGCGGTTTGGCGAGTATTGCGATGACATGGGCATCAAGCTCTGTTTCACCTCGCCCGCCCACCCCCAAAGTAACGGTCAGGCCGAGCGTGCGAACGCAGAAATACTAAAAGGCCTCAAGACTAAGACCTACAATGTGCTCAAGAAGCATGGGGACTCATGGACTGATGAGCTGCCTGCGGTCCTTTGGGCCAATCGGACAACCCCGAGCCGCGCCACCGGGGAGACACCTTTCTTCTTGGTGTATGGAGCCGAGGCGGTCTTGCCCTCCGAGCTCACCCTGGGATCACCCCGAGCCACGTTATACACCGAAGCAGATCAAGGGCAGATGCGTCATGACGATCTGGATTACCTGGAGGAAAGACGGCGCCGGGCAGCACTTCGCGCAGCCCGCTACCAACAGAGCCTTCGCCGCTACCATCAAAGCAAAGTCAGCCCCCGAGCGCTGCAAGTCAATGATCTGGTCCTGCACTGTGTGCAAACGTGCGCGGGGCTGAGCAAATTATCCCCGAAACCCCGAAACCCCGACAAAGGCACCAGCCAACGGCCAGTGCATGCTGCCCGAACCCGGAGCAGCCCCCCAACTACATGGGACAAATCATGGCGGAGGACCACACTACTACATTCTTGCAATAACTAAGAGTTGAACTACCGTTGCAGGAAAGCAAACAGGCAGAGGCTCGGGCCAACCAACCGCCACTACGTGCGTGCTAAGTTAGGCGGGGGCTCCCAACATATACACATACACAAATGAATCATCGAAAGCAGCCACGATGGGCTGTTACAGCGCAAGATCAATATAGTTAAGGCAAGTTCACCGACTTTATAAACAATACCACGAATGTCTTTGTACACAAATGCAGATACAAACCGAGAGGGAGCAAGAGAGTCCTAAGTGGCCGGTGGGTCGCTAGGGGCATCCGCCGGGGGGTCTTTGTCCGGTGAGTCCTCGCGGAGAGCAAGCTGAAAGGCCGCCGGGGTGCCATCGAAGCCCACCATGATGGAGTCGACGGCGTCTTGGACGCGGCGGCGAGCGGCCTCCTCGGTGCCTTCCGGGAAGTCCTCGGTGGGGATGTAGGGGTCGAAGCCGGGGTCGCGGGCTTGGTAGCTCGCCAAGATAAGCGACACGACTTGGAGGGACAAGTCGTACGATGACTCCTTCGCCACCTCGTCGACCTCCTCCGGCACCCTCTTTATCCCCTCGGCCAGCTCATCTATGTGCGTGGCCAATCCCCCCAAGGTAGGGACGCCGGGGGTACGGTTGACCCCACCCCGCGGCCGCGTCCCGGCGCTCGACGGATGAGGCCAGGGCCCGGACTCCCGGGCGCAAGGTGCGCTCCAGCTCGTGATCCGACGGCACGCCTCCTCCGGTTCGGCCCCCGGCCCCGCATCTGCGCTGCGCATCCATGACCACCGCTCCCGGTAGCGCCTCGCTCCCACCGCCCCGGCTCGTCTTGCTGGCGGCCCAGGCGGCGGCGAGCACGCTCGCGCTCCCGGACAGCCTTCGGCATCGGGAGGCCTCCTCGTGGGCCTCAGCATCGCCACCTCTCGCCCCCACGGCGGCCTCGCGCTCGGCGATAACCTTCTCCCGAGCGCACGTTGGCCTCCCGCGCGGCGAAGTCCTCCTCGGCCCTGGGACAGCGGCCTCTCGGTCCTCGACCGCCCGCCTCGCCGCCTCTAGGGCCCTCTCCCGCTCCGCCGGGCCGGCCTCGCGGGCTGAAGGTCGGCGTCGGTGCTGGCGCGACGGCCTCGCCGTCGCACGGGGTGCGCTCGCGCTCGTCGAGGCCGTGGGCGCGCTCCCTGAGGTCGCGAAGGAACCGCCCGGCGGTGGTGCGGACCCTCTCCTCAGCGGCGGCGGCGACCTGCTCGCGGAAGTCGGCGGCATGCCGCTCAACGACGGTGTCTTCAAACACCTGGCTGAGCTCCTCCTGGCGCCGTTCGATCTCCGCCAGCTCCCGCCTGCGGACGAGGCCCTCCACCCTCGCCATGGCTGCCAGCTCCTGACGACCCTCCTCAACCTCGACCTCCCGCCGCGCCACCTCAACCTCCTTGGCGGCCAAGGCTCGCACTGGGCCCGGAGCCCCTCCAGGGAGATCGCATTGGCCTCCTCCAACGCCCGGAGACAACCTCCTCGCCCGCTCCTGCGACCGGACGAGGGGCTCGGTGTCCGGGGCGGCCACGAACCCGACCGAGCGCCCCAGTTCGGAGTCGGGCTCGGCCCGGATCGGCCGCCCGCGCAGCCGAGCCGCCGAAGACCCCATGTGGCCGGAGCCACCCGCTCCTTGCCTTGGGGGCTCGCGGCAGGCCGGCGCCGGCAGGGCTAACGGTGGTCGGCGGGGCGATGGCGCCGCTGGGTGCGACGCGGGAGATGGCTGCTGTGGCGGCGGCGATGGTTGCTGCGGAGGGGACCCCTGGGGTTGTTCTTCGCCGCCCTCCGCTGCCCCCTCCATGCCAGCGCCGCCCACGGCCCGCTCTTCGTGGGCGTCCGGCGCTCCAGTCTCTGGGTGGGCCCCCTCCTCGGATCGCACCGGATCCGGGACCGAACCCGTAGGGGGCGACCCGGACCCGGAGGGCTCAGGCACCCTGAGCCTTTCCTACGCTCCCTCCCCCGAGCCCGAGCCAGAATAGCCCTTGGGTACAACCCTTGGGCGAAAATGCCTGTGCTCGCGGCTGGAAGCAAAACATGAACACAATAAGGAATCAAAAAACAAAGACAAAAATGTAAGGCCCCAATGAGCATCCACGTATCGGCAAGGCGTACCTGCGGGTGGGGTTGAAGTCCCAGGAGATCCCCGAGATGGCCCACTTCTTCTTCGCAGGGCCGCCTGGAGGACTCGCTGGACTCCTGCTCGCCGCGTCCGCTGATGCTGGAGCCCCGCGCGGCCCCCACCGCCGGCGTGCTCACCGGGGATGCGCCCCGGGCCTCCTCCGCCGTCGTCGTCACCGCCGTTGTGGCCGACCTGGCCCTCGGCGTAGTGACCCCTGGGGATGGGCCCGCCGCCCGCGAGCCCCCTGATCTGCGAGGGGGGGGGGGGAGCGGCGCGCTCCGCTCCACCGCCACGTGGTGGGGATGGGGGAAGAGCGGAGTCCTCTGACCTCTTCCTCTTCCCCTTAGGGTCCGGGACCCCCGGGTCGCTTCGGGCCGGACCTCGGCAGGTCAGCCGCCCGATCGGGATATGGTCGTCGGCGTCGTCGGCGTCACCATCCCCGCCCCTCGGAGCAGCCTCCGGTGTGGCTGACGACGAGCCCACGCCGTCGCCCACCACCTGCAGCGTGTGCAGAATCTCCGTGCGCGCCGAGTCCTAGCACAGCGGCACCAACCCGGGCAGGAACTGCGTCAGGTCCATCTCCGTAACGTCGAGGGTGCGCCGAACTAGGGTCCCGAGGTCCCCCTCGTCCCAGTCGAAGACGGCACCCACGTGGGTCCGCATGTCGTCGTTGGGATGTAGGCGGGACGTGGCCTTTCCTGCAACGGCGCAATGCGCCTCATCTGAAAGTCGCGGAAGACCGCGTGACTGGACAGGCCCCCCCGCCGAAGGTAGCTGATCCGGTCCAACACCCCGTCCAGCTCCCTCCCAGCTCATGGACGCGCCCCCAAGCTCCTCTGGTTCACCGAAATCCCCGTCGGCAGAGATAGGCGGGGGTGGTCGCCCAGGCTGGTGTAGAACCAGAACGCCCTCCAGTTCTCCCACCTGGAGCGAGGGTGAATGTCGATGAAGGGGGTGCCGACCGCCCTGTTGTTTCGTGGCTGGATCGCCACGTACCCGACCACACCGGGGGAGCCAGCCCGGCACACCCGGAAGAACTGCTGGAAGAGGTGAAGAGAGGGCCTCACCCCCACGAACATCTCGCAGGTGTGGGCGAACACGGTGAGGTAGAAGACGGCGTTGGGGGTGAGGTGGTGCAGCCGGAGGTCGTAGAACTCCAGAACGTCGAGGAAAAAGCGGGAGAAGGGCGGCACCAGCCCGACCATGGCGAAGGAGGCAAAGAACACCATCCTCGTAGGGGGCCGCTCCTCCGGGACATCACCGCCGCCGCGCGTGCCGCACGGCAGGAACTTGTTGAAGAGGCTGCGAGCCTCCGCGGTGCGAACCAAAGATTTGGGAAGCATGCTCCCCGGCTCCAGAGGCGAATCATGGCCCAGTGCGAGGGTGGATGCTGAAGCACGAAAAGGGAAGCTGGAGGTGAGAGAAAGGAAACAAAAGGAGCAGAGGGCACTGGGTAGACGAAGGACGAATGGTTGTGAGAGGTGATGGCAGTGGAAGGGGTAGAAACTTATCCCCCTTCATGCGGATCTGCTTTTATAAGCAACCACCGCCCCTCGGATTCTACGGCATTAAATTCGCCCCACTACCACACGAAGCGCTCCCTCAGCTCCGTGCCCTTTTGATTTTCGCATCCCCTTGGGTTCCCGCGCCGTTTGGATTTCATGCCGCTGGGGTTTCGCGCCCACCAGGGCGCACTACGCGGGACCTGGAGAGTGCCGGGCGGTTTAAATGGGCCCCGTGCGCGTGCCCCAAATAAACTCACCCCCCATCCTAAGGAAAACTTGGCCTGGCGCGGCATCAGTTGTCGCGTACCGGCCGCCTGCAATAGCAAAAAGCATCCAGTGCCCGGGCCCACACACTCAAGGAAATGGCATTAACCGCGCCTGAGCCCGACTCAACCCCGATCAACGCCGGGGGCTACTGTCGGTGATATGGGCCCGGGGGTATGTCAGGGGTATGACATCTGAGAAAAGGAAGGCGCCCTTGCCCGTCAAGGAGCGTCAAAGTTACACCCTGAATGGCTTAGGCGAGTCCCGGCCATGGGCGGCCACGTGGCCGCCCCAGAAGGGGCTGGCCCGGAGGCTGCCCGGAGGCCACCGTACTCCCAAATGGCAGGGTCCGGGATCACCCGGACCCCCGGTCGGTAGGGTCCGGGGTTACCCGGACCCCCCATCCCTCACCCCGCACCTCTCTGAGAGAGGGACGAGTCCAACTACCAACCAACCCATTTAATGCTCAAAAGGAGGGGAGCTGAGCGTCTGCCCCGCCGCATTCAATGCGATGTGAGGCGCAGCTGTCAGTTTCTCTCATCATCACCCCTTTTTGCCTGTCACGAGGCAAAGGAGGCCTAAAGTCTTTGACTAAGACCGCGGTATGGCCGTGCACCCACTCCGCGCACGCCTCCCTCACGCCCTGTCCAGTCGCGTTTAATGCGTTGAGCGGCCGCGTGGGAGAGAGAGTGCGCGTGTAGGAGGCGCAGTGCGAGTGCCTACCCACAGGATGGGCCGCCGACCGATGGATCCCATCAGAATAGGTAGGCATGCCATCCCCACATCAGCAGCATGGCTACCACGACAACCACCCTTTTTCCGCTTATCATGACGCAGCAAACAGGAAGGAGCAGGAATGGAATGGCTTCTCCGAAAGACTAGATAAAAACCACTCCCTCACGTGGAGTGAAGTAGAGAAAAGTTGGAACTACTGTGGTGTTCCCTTGTACTATAAAAGGAGACCTAAGTCCATCATAGAACAGGGGGATTGGTCGATTCACTCTCGGTCGGTCGATTGATCGGCTAACTCCTTGATTGAGTAGATCAGCCCCCTGAGCAACATCTAGCTCTAAGTGACCCTTCGTCCACCACCAACTTCAGAAGAGAGAACACCTTCGTGGTTCTCTGTATTTCCATCCCTTATATTACATACCAAACAGGAGTAGGGTGTTACACCTCGCTGGTGACCCAAACCTGTATAAACCCCCGTGTCTTCGCAATCTTGATTTTTTTCCCACCTCATCTGCATTGTCCCATTTCCATCGCGAGTTTGAACCAGGACTCACCGCTCCCCGTGCCGAACCAAAAAGGGGGTCCTTCGGATTCCCGCGTGTCAATCTACGACATCGACAGAGGCTACTTAAGACCTGACAACGACGACCCACTTCAGAAACTTGCGGATCTTTCATTCTATGAGACCAACAACAACATCAAGGCATGGATGGACAGTGGTAGATCAAATGCTGACCCTGTGCTTGACGAGGACTCCGACAGAGATGAGACCCCACTTCCATCTCAGCTTGTGGTGGACCAAATAGACAAGGATGATTTGCAGAAGGCCACAGGGGATTCTTCCATTCGCAAATGGGCGGATAGGAATGTAGGTGCCACACACCATGGCAAAAGAAAGACAATGAAGGATCCTTCAACGAGAAAAGGCAAAAAATCAAAAACAGTCCTCAGCGACGACTCAACAAAAAGCAGTCCCTCCTCAAAGGATGATTCGGACGATGATGAAGGAGACGATGGGGACGATGGAGGCAACGCTGGTGGGCAAGCTGACACTACCGCACCTAGGACAGAACATTCATCTCCACAGGGCGGTGAAACTCCTATGGCTCCGATCCACTTCACAGGTACTCCACAAAATTCACAATTGTTAATAGATTTATCTGAACACATCATTTCTTTCTAATCGTTCCTGTGTACCACTCAACAGGTGAGACTAACTTCACCCATGCAACTCAGGACACTGATCATGGCCCTTATGAACCTCCGACAGCTCCACAGCACACTACAATGAGTCATGGGGGGCAATATCCGACATACGGTATATGGCCAGAGTATCCGTCGCAATAGAACTACACAGACTACAGCTTATCTAGTGTCGACAGTGCTTATCCTACTTACAGCTACCCTAAACCGAGTGCGGCTGACAGTCCTCCTGTCACTTGGGTGTACGAGTGGCAAGAGCCGTAGTGATACGCTCAACTCTACAGCCAGTGGCAAACCACTGTTGCTTGGACTGGACAGACTTGGAATGAGTACAAGGCGGAGTTGCTCCGAACTAATGGGCTAATGGTAATGTTCATCGAAGAATATTCGTCGACATGCAGACAATGGAATCAATAGAATGCACATCTATAGTCATTCAGGTATCCTCTCCTTGGTTTCTACATTATATGTTAATTGCATTATGACTATGTGATATCTTCGTATCCTATGGAAATCTAATGTGTCATATGTTGGTGAATAATGAGGTTGTGGCTTTATGAAATATTGTCTGGGGAATGTATAATCATTGTACATCTGTCCTATAGGCAAATATTAGCAAAGATCATGCCGAAATTTTCAAAAAATTTCATACTTAGCCAAATTCATTAAGTACTTCTAATTTGTGCCAAAAATTACTATTGCTGCTGACATATCTTTATTTATGTGCCGGACTCGGGTGAAATGTGCGCGCGCTCAGCCGCTCACCTCTTTGGTCATGAAGACTGCAACATCTGATGACGAAATATGTGAATGCTTATTATTATTTTTTTCCAATAATATTATGGGACATATTTACAACTTTGTAACATATGCTAAGACGAATATTTCGTTCTCGTTTCATAATCTAATTATTTCGTGAAGTTGGCCAAACCAAGTTTATTATATCTCGTTGCATAAGAGGTTTTTATCAATCAAAATATACATAGTTATTATTTTTTTGAATTTTTTATTATATTTTAAACATCACATTAAGTATTCCCCGTAATTCATATAACCATACTTATATCAATATTTATTGTACATATTAATATAAATATTTTCACACAAATATATTAGTGCAAATATCATATTTATGTATTCAATAATTTTAGTATTTATTCCTAATTTTTTGGACAATATTTACATATTTTTCGCGACGATTTCGCAATTTTCCGCACCATTCGTCACGGTTTTCGCGCGGAATAAACGAAATCCGCGACATGAACGAAATTCTTCAAATTCAATTTATTTAATATTAATTGCCACCGGCTTTCGCGGCTTTCACGAATTTCGGCCAAAATTCGTCGTGCCGCCCTGAGACGACACGACATAACCCGCCGATATAAGTAACCCTGTTACAAACAGGTTGTAGACATCGTCAGCTAGCTAGCACAGCATGCTACTACTAGTACGTGAAATAATTAAGTTGTTTTCTCCTAGAGTACTCTCTATGTGCTCCAAAATAAAACAATCTAAAAAAATTAAATACTTTTTTACTACAATGAATCAACATAAAATCATGTCCAAATACAGTATATTAAAAAAATATCCATCATATTTTAGATTGGTTTGATCGAATTGATCTTAGACAGAGAACACTAGTCGATAATCATTATCTGATTGATTCGATGATACGAGATGCTTCTTTAACGAGCACTCATGCTACTAACAATTTGGGTCCGTCACTCATCCTACTGCCGCTGAGGAGTGTTCCTCTGCTCCGGCAGTGTCGCAAATCCCTGCTTGCCTGCTTGGCCCATCCGTGCTCCAGGGACCAGGATACGTGGCCGTCATCTGTTTGTATGAACCCTGTGATCAATTAATCGTTGAAATGGAATCGATCCGTGGGATACAAACTTGATTTGTAGTATTCACTGGTTGCCTTACTTGGTAGGCACGCTGCACGCACGATTAATTGGCATATAGAAGATCTTGTCTCGCCATTTCATCATGCTCCTATCCCTTTCAATTCCGACTTCCGAGCATTAACACTGTGACAAATACTATAGCTCACAAATGACCTGGTTCGATGCCGTCCCTGTCTAGTTCGCTATGCTGCCATATACACCGGGTGACACAGCACCAAAGCCACCATGCATTGTAGGTTTAACGCCAACCGAAGTTAATATCGCTGTCCCTTGGAACCAGCCAGGAACACAGGGTGGACAAACATGCACACACTGCATGCGTATTGTAATTGCGACAGTAACAACCAGCCAAATCATGTTTCTAGAAGAGTACTCCTATGTCGAATACGTAGCTCTAGTTACTCCTTTCACTTGAGCTGATAATGTTCTGTTCTTGTCTGTAACCTAGCTGTCTCCTCGCCGACGTCTAGGATTAGTCGTCCTAGTGATCCAAGCACGAGGAGGGCCGGCCAAAACTCCAGCTCAATACATTGCATTTGCATTTTGCAACCTGCAGCTACTGTCTCAATGTATCAGCAGCTTTCAGAGAATAATTTTCCTCCCCACTTGATCACTACCCACGTATATCTGCGGATATAATCTGGTGGCCACAAAAGCGTCGAGCAGAGATTATAATAAAGATTTGATTGTTTTGTCTACATACCACTAATCTTTATACCACTGTGTACTCGTTACACGTGGCAATCAATGGAGATGCATGCCGGCATACTATTCTGGAGCATGCGGTTAAGTTAACATGTATGCTGAAGTTGACACGGAAAATAAATTCAACACCACGAAAAATTCGCATGTAAAGGTTATCCTTCCTTCCGGCCACGGGCCACTACTTTGCTGAATTTTCCCAACATCACTGGCCTGGCAAGATCCGGGAAGAAGGTCAAGCAACTGCCTTTGGGATTGTAGCCACTGCACAACAGATTCGGAGTATGATGTTAAGTTCTATTAATCGTAGGGTGTTATATTTTAAAACAGGTGAAAGTAGTTTTTTCTCGATTTTTTAATACGGATTGTTTATTTGATCAACATAATAAATTAGTAGTTCAAATTATAAGCTTTTGCAGATAGTTTAGAATAGATGGTCTAATCGATACAATAGAGAAATGTTTGTTTTTTGAGAAATTATATTTTAGAAGTACGGAGTAAATAATCCGTCACAGGACTGGGACCAAAATTGAAAATAACAGGGTCGATGGCGTGTGTTTGCTCAAAACAGAGACGCAAGACAGCTGCAGAGATTTGTTTTAACACGAAGTGTTCTCGGGAGTAACTGGGGAGCTGTCGCACCATGATCAGTCGTACGATTTCAACAGACAGTCGTAAATAAGCAAACAGCGACCAATCGCAACCGACCTTGCCATCCTCCTATTTACAGACCGTTAGAATGTCAAAGAAACAAGCTCAAGAAGTGCCGGATTTGTTTTTAGTGCCAAATGTTTTGAGAAATGTTCATGACTAACTGGACGACATGAGAACAACTAGAGCATTTGCTCCCATGCTAAAGAAAACTTTCCATCAATAAGAGCTAGAAGCCAAAAATGTCATGAAAATAAAAACAATAACTCGCATTCTTAGGTTAAACAGTTAACAGGAAGTCATCATAAAATTCGTAACGTTTGAATATTTCAACCAGCAGTATAGCATTCCGATACGACTGTAGCCAAACACCCTCCAAACAATCGCAACGAAAATCAAATATGACTATCTCAAACAAAAATTCAACGCCTCGGAGGACAAGTTATAACTGCACGGGTATAATTGAGGGCATGAGATAAAACAACAGATAGGGCATTATTCCAAATCATCAGCCTCTGTACATTTTTATTGCCCATTTGGAGGAAAAGGACTCTGCATGAGTACTCTTGGGCCAAAACGGTAGTAGCTAACTATCGTACAACGACTAAAAAAGGGAGTTGAGTGGCCGCATAGGAACCTTAGTGTACATCAAAGAATGCACAGCAATCACTTCAAAAGAATATCACAATAAGTAAGCAAAACTCCCTGCTAGCATGCACACCCACTTCTCTGTTCAGACTCTGGAACAGGATCTGCAACAACTGTCTGGAAGTAGCTGAAGGCCAGGAAAAATAACGGTGAGTAACCAAAAACATCAAGCTAGATCTGTCGAAACAATGTAACGAAAACGTAGCAAACACAAGAATGAAAAGTATAGAAATAGACTATAACTATCACTACTAAAACCAACAATAGAGTTATGTGAAATGCCATGACATGGATCAACTAGCAGAAGTTTTATCTGTTTCATATAGTCTAGATATCTCTATGCCAAGCTGTCCACACACAACACAACTAATATGGAGGACTGTATTCACTCTTAATCTCAGACATTAACAGAGACATTCTTCACTTATTTTAGTTCAGGTATGCCATTGTTAGCAGCATATTTTTTGTACATGAGTTCACCAATAACAGCAACACACAAAAGGGTAGCAACAAAACATTGTATCATTTAATAATAGCCATACACACAGATAACCTTGATAATTTAAGAACACATGACATATGAAAGTACTAGAAGTGGTGGGAACTGGAAACAAACGGCACACACAGTCATACTTAAGAACTGAAAAAACTACCAGAAATATTTATAAAAACATCTACATAAGCGGCTAAACAAACATTAGCTCAAAAAACAGTAGCTGTTGGTGGGCGAGCAGTAAAACCTACCCAACTAAGTAAAAAATAATGCCCTAAATGGGCAAAATCATCTCTAATTAAGAAAGGACCTTAATGCTTAGTTGAAAACATATAGATAAATCAAATGCAACTAAAATGCTAGTATATAAGTAAATTCTTTAACAAAATACTCAAGGGAATTCACATATGCATGACATAAGCTTACACAGTCAATGCTTTTGGCAAGAAAACAACGAGAGGAAGATGATTCTACTCACATGTCCTGATCACGCTCATGCTCTAAAGCAAGCTTAGCAACAGACAAGAACGCACTGTCGACATTGCGGTCCTCTTTTGCAGAAGTTTCAAAATAAGGAATATTGCCTTTGGACGCACACCACTCCATTGCTTTCTTCTCAGAAACCTGTGAATAATAAGCATGTAGTCACACATATAGAGGCAAAAGTTGATAGTTATACTTGAGAAACTCACCACTCTGCTTTTCCCTCCATCTACGTCAATCTTGTTCCCAAGTAAGATGAATGGAAAAGTTTTGGGATCTGATGGGCTAGCCTAAAAGGAAATGGAAAAGCACCATGCCAGTTAAATTAGTCAATATTTTACAGGATGTTACATGAGATGGAAATGCAATATGTTGCAATATTACAGCTAATTAGATATCCAGATCAAAAGAGATAATTTAAGCATTAGTCAATTTAGTAAATTGTCCACCCAGAAGTTACATTGAAAAATTAAGTACTAAAAAGTATTATGCCAGCAAAAGTTTGTAACAACCAAAATGTACAGATAGTATATATGCCCTTGGTACATAAAACACATTCCACAGACAAACATTAGCGCTTGAAGAAAGGAGATAGGACCTTAAAAATCTCAATGAGCTCAGCAAGGACTGTAGAGTTATGAAAAGTCCCAACACTCAAGCCCAATGAGTTTTCTATGGAGTATTACAGGTTCATTCCTCCAAATGGAAACATCCAATTACAGGCTTACAGGTTGCACCTTCAAATAGCAACAAGCACACTTGACTCGGATGCGTAATTTGACAGAAATAAAGCTGAGAGCAAGGAGTCCATCCAAAATAATGTCCTCCTGAGAAACATAGTAGTTTTTTTTATTGATATCATTCATTTACTGATAAGGTTTGACTGAATAGAAAAAAAATCTTACAGTATCATCATAGCTGCCCTTTAATACACAAATCCTTCTGTGGAAATCTAAAATGAAATATGTGAAAACCTTTAGAAAATACTGGCTTTGAATTCATCAAGAATATAAGTATCAATATAATACTACCATTAATGATGTCATTAAAGGATAAGTGGAGGTCAGGACCTCAGTATATCAGTAGTTTTCATTACTTTGAGATCTTCACACATTTGATAGTTACTTCCTCCGTCCCATAATAAGTTCATTTTTAGCTCATTTCATTTGTCCCAAAATAAGTTCATTTTTAGAGTAATTATTGCATCAGAGTTAGTGAAAGTAGAAAATAATTGTATTGGGAGTAGATAAAGTAAGGAATAGTTGCATTGGGATTTGATAAAGTAGGGATGTTCTAGTCTTTTTGGTTTTTTATTGGTATGTATGAGATGGGTGGAAAATGAACTTATTTTGGGATGGGGGTAGTATACACTAAGGTGGACACCTTGCCAGTAACAATTACCAAAGATCTAAACAATCCTCCTCAACGACATGCTGCCATTTGTGATTAAGTTAGGCAGCTATGGGCTAGTCAATGTTTAAGACTTCAAGGAGAAAACATAACTAAAATTCAACAAGTAAAGATCATACAAACAGACTGAGATTTCTTCCTTGCAAATCACCAAAGTCATCATACGATACTGACAAGGTTGAGTTTCCTTGTCTCTGAGGCAGTCACTCTGCTAGGTATATAGCTGCAGCTTATCCCCTTCTGAGATATCTGAGGTCTGAGGACATGGAAGTATTTCTGGCAACTTGGACAACTTATAACAATGTTTGTCCCGCATATCAGACAGAAGATCAGGTTAAAAGATTCTAAAGCTTTCTCAATTCATATTTAGCTGCGAGCAATCTACATTTATGATCTCTTGTATTTCGCTTCTCCAACATCTGACTTAGTTTCCTCCTCATCTTTTAGCAAAAAGCCACTCCACAGTAGTAAAGTCTCATCTTTCGTATTGGCCAAAGTGACAATAGTCACATTGAACACTCGAATATGCTCGAAGATCTCGAAATGATCTTCCAGTTCAGGGGAGGCTGTAAGCCTGTAACAATATATAAGCAAATACCAACTATACATCAACAGTACCGGGTCATTTATCCGGGGGAGTAATCGACCCCCTGTGCTTTATCCAGGAAGTGCCCCTTTTTTCGTTTCGGCACTGTACCGGGTCATTTTCGTTTCGAGCGGTGGCCCTGCTGATCTTTTCTTTGTCTTTTAATTTTTGGTTCCCTGGTTCTCCGCTCGGGGGCTAGGATCGGCAGTGTAATGCCGTTGTAATCAAACTTTTACTCCCTAACCCTTAATAAAATTGGTCGGCCGCCCTTTCGGCCGTACCCGGCAAAAAAAACTATACATCAACAGATCAATGAATTTCTTTTTGGCCTTATCTTTACCCCTCTTTTGATTAGATAGTTGCATATTGGATGCTACTAGTGCAACATCGAGTGATCGATCAGATCACAAGCATCATTATCAATAGTTCAATATCAATCTACCGATGGAGAAAAGATGCACCCCATGACGCTGAATCACCGGTTACTTGATGAAATCGCTGTTGAGAGGGGGTGGGAGAGAGAAGAGGAATTTTAAATGTGGAGAAATGAGCTGCCCACACCCTCCAGGCTCCTAAAAAACCTATCTTTTATTTTAGAAAAAGGGAGAAGCAACAATGGTCTTGATTTACAGTCATGGAGGTTCGTTTACGATTGAGGTTGTTTGGTTACATTCCTGTGCAATGGTTACTTTATGGGTACGGTGATTCATTTACTGTCACAGGGTTTGTTTATCGTCTTGGTGGCTAATTTACAAGTGCGGGTTCACCAGAGCACAGGGGCACAAGCCGCACAAGGGAATGGTGCTGTTTAGCAAGAAGTTTGAGCTAACACAGCCCCTTGAGCACCCAATAGCAGAAGTGTGTGCTGTGTTTAGGATTATCATGCACAACTAGCAGAAGTATGCAAATATATTGTCAGTTCACATAATGAAACTGGATGTATTGTTATAACATAAGCCATCCGTAAATAAGATATTCTTGGCTACTAGGATTATCATGCACAAGCTTGGCCAGAACAAACACAGGAGGAAAACAAATGTTAAGCAGCTAAGCATGAGCAACTTTCAGAAAGTTAGTGGCAACATCACATTAAGCTAACTTTTTTTTCACCAGCCGTACACATCACAAAAAATGATAAATAGCTCTGCAGTCATTATCTACAACCATGATTAAGCATCACAATGACATGAGATAACTTACTTGGTTGAGAAACTCATCATGCCATGTGTTGAGCGTGTCAAATGACCTGTTAGCATTGACATCATAGACGAGCACACAACAATCTGCTCCTCTGTAAAATGCAACACCAAGACTCTGGAACCTCTCCTGCCCTGCAGTGTCCCAGATCTACAATTTAAGCAACCAAGACAGTGACAATGTTAAAACAGTCACTCTATTTTCTCACTGCAAAAAAGCTGCTAAGGGCTAAGGGTGACAGTCACCTGCAGAGTCACGAGCCTATCTTCAATGAGCACCTCCTTGGTGACGAAATCCGCACCAATTGTAGCTTTGTACTGCTGGCTAAATTTCTTGTGAACATATCTAACTAAAGTCAAGCATATCGAGGTGCCAACTACTGCTGTGAATCTAACATTTGATAGCAGCTAGTACATTAAGATACTTCCCTCATTACCTCAAAATCACACCAAAGAAACTTCCTTCATTACCTCAAAATCACACAGAAATTCAAGTACACAAATGCACCAATACAAATGAAATTAGCAGCGCAGAAATGCAGCTAAGTACAGATTCACAGCAAGCAATCCCAGAATGGGGTCGCTCACAAATGCTTCAAATATTGCAACGGATCAGCACTAGGACGCTAACGGGTTCGAGAAAAAAAATCGCACAAGAAACGGGTCTAACTCCGCAGCGATCAAGCAAGAGAAAGCTAAAATGCAGCAACAAGGATACTGGTTCATAAGCGACGTCTTTCCTACCCTGCACAGATCAAACAGGTTTAAATCAAACCAGCACTCCACACCTCATACAGGTTACAGCAACCGCATCCAAATCAAGCCACTAGCACCAAAAAAAAAAAGAGCACGGAATCCACCGCCGCCGAGCGGATTCGTGGGGAGGAAGAGGGGGCGCGGTAATGGGCGCTGACCCGCTGTCGCCGAGGACGATGACCTTAAGGAGGGTTCTCCTGCGCGACGTCGACATGGGTGACGGCGGGAGGCGGCGATCGCGATCGATCTCCTCGCGGCCCTGTCGTCCCCTCGTCTTGAGGCGCACGAGGAGTTTGGGGGGAGGCGAAGAAAAAGAAAAAATTGAAAAGAGCAAAGGGAGGCGGTGGCGGAGGATTTGATGTGTGATCTGGGGATTCCGGGGGTGCGGCCTTTCGATTTGAAGGGGGCGCTTGCTGAGGTGGCCGTGATGTCTCGACTCTCGAGTCTGTGAACTCTGTGAGCCTGTGAGGTGAAGTTATTTTTTTATGAATAAATTTTATTGATACTTTGAGCAAACTATTACAACAAATATAAGAACTTATATCACAAAATTACATATTCAACATAAAATTTCTCACAAAACTACATATTTAAAATGAAGTGTATAAAAAGTAAGTAGCAAATTTATTACGAACTATAAATTTAGTCTCAATTTATCTAAAAGATCCAGCATAACATTAGTACCAGGGTCGTAGTTTTGTGATAATTTTAATATTAAATTTGTAGTTTTGTGATATCTTAATATAAAATATGTAATTTTATGTTACTTGGACACTTGGCATAAATCTGCATTTTTTAATAAATTTATCACTAAAATAACCAAAATATCTATAATTTTGTGAAATTTATTCTTTGTATTAAAATATACATTTTTTCGATCTTTGTTTTTAGTTTTTCAAAGCTAAATGATACATTTCATAAAATTTTTCTATATAAAATTATTTTAAAATAACAATTAAATTTATTTTTAAAATTTATAATAATTAAAACTTAATTAAATGTGGATTTTTTTATTTTGTGTGTCATAATTTTATTTTTCATCTTCATAGAAAAACATCGGGTGAGCCCTGAGCCGGAGGGGGAGGGGCTGCCTGGTGAGATGACCTGGCTCGGTGGGCCCACAGTAACAGTCAGGTCCCTTTGGAAGAGGCACTGCATTTGAAATGTTCAAAATGCTAGAGTGGAGGAATTTTGCGGACGACATATACTGATTCATGATTCATGTAAAGATCCTCTAAAATTCCTAAGTTCCAAAAAGGAACTTACTAAAACTAATCTTTCAAAAGAAACTTAAAACTAATCTACTTGATAGGTCATTCAAGTACCAGGTGAGCATCGCAATAAGCTGTCCCAAGATCCCCGCCCAACAACCGAAAGTCCAAAAGCAACATCGAAAAGCATCGATCATTGCTGATCCAGCCTAGCCTAGTCAGTACAGTACGAAAGTAATGATGGGTTAGGATAGAATCTGAAACCTCCCCGGGATGAGCTGAAACAATGCATGTATTGCAAGAAAAAAGGCATTCTCGGAGGAGCGAACTGTAGAAGAAGCGAATATAACGCTTTTACTCCCTTCAAAAAACAAATAAGGTTTTTGTTGCTTTAACCGATAGTTGCTTTACCAATATATCATTAATGTGATAAAAAACCTAATTATAAACTTTTAAACAGGGGCGAAGCCAACTTGTGGCTGCGTGGTGCATAGGACACACGATCCAATTTGTAAGGTCCATTATATATTAATATTAATATTTCCATTATATATTAATATAATTAGAGTATTAGTCATGTAGGTGATGTGGATATGGGATACCCGGTATTTTTTATTCTGCATTCGTCACTGCTTTAAGGGAACGTATAGATCTAATAACATCACTTTTGTGTCACAAAAATTATATTCGAATAGAGTAATTGTTGATCAAAATCTAATCCTAACGAAACAAAATACTCGTTAATGGACAAACTCAACAGTGCATCCAATTCGATGCTCAGAAAAACAAAGGATCTTACTCTGAGTGCAAAATATAACTGCAGGGGTGCCTTATTTCATCAGATCTTTGGAGTGAAATAAACAAAAGAAGGTCTTCACAATAGCATCCTCAGAACTTCACCCTGTGTCATGCGGTCATGCCTCAAGAATGTACTGAAAGTCTGAAACCTTTGGCTTGTATACCAGCCTACCAGAGCTGACGATATACAAACAAGCAGAAATGCAAGTATACAATGCAAAAGTAGTGGTGAAAATATACAATGCGAACAGAAACCAACTTGGTTCCGTGCACCAACGTGTATTATATAAGGAAATGAAAGCGACCATCACGAACTTTTCAGCAAACACCATAAGATTGCTATGTGGATTAACATGTATATTTCAATCTTTCTGCTGTCCTATGCTGTCCTTTCTTTTCGGGCATGTACGCCTATTATGCCCCTTTGCTGAGCAGAAACTACATGAATAAATACCTGAATTATGAACATTAACTTGTTTAACTATATAGCCAGAAGCACCAACCTCAATGGTGGTGGATCTGGGACAGTTACGACGGTTGTGTCCCCTTTCACCACATTGGCTGCAGTGCCGTGGTTGTCGTTGATGCTCATTCTCTGACTTTGGCTTTCCACATGTTCGACTATTATGACCCTTTCCCCCACATAACCGGCATCTGAAATGCACTCTGCCCGAAATTTGTCTTACTGTTGGGCAATAGAAGCTCCTATGACCTTCTTTCCCACATTTGCTGCAGAAGAATTTCACCCCTGCAAAGCATCAGGTGTCAAATGCTCTTCAAGTAGATAACAAATTCCATTTTGTTAACAAGCAGAATATCCATGCAAAAGTGGACACTGAAGTAAGACTATAGCTAATTCTAGTGCTACCAATTGAACTCAAGACAAAGAGAATACATAAACATGCTTGCTAACAATATAAGGACAGGAGCAGCTGGCAACAGAAATGGCCAAGCTGTCTAAATGGACATACACTTCACTAATGAGTAAAAGAAAGGTAGATTTACCTTTCATGGCAATGCTTCTCTTAAGCCGATTCTCGGGATCGCTGAAGAATGCCTTTTGAGTTTCAGATGCATGCTTTCTTGCAGCAGCAGTACCTTTTGTTTTCTTCAAGTTCAGGTACAAATTTAAAAAAATAGTTCAGTGTCAATCAGATCATATTTAACAAGAACATATGATTACGACAATTCTCATCAAATCTTACTTTGATTGCAGCAACCCTTTGTGCATGCAATTTGGGGTCTTGGTGTATAATCTTCATGTGCTTAGTAAACAGTCCTGTTTTAGCATTCAGACTCTGCAATTGTTATCAAACTTTTTAAAAAGCCATAAGGAAATATAACAAAGCATATTGGCAGATAAAGTAGTCTGGTATTCTGCATGTAAGAAAGCATCATCACTTACTCTTAAAGATCTGCTGATCTTCAGGGCAACTTCAGGAGATGGAGATGGGTAAGTACGCCTTGATCTTTTTGATGTGTTAATCTTTATCTCTAGTTTGTCGACTTCATCGTCCTCTTTTACTTTCAACGGAGAACTGCAAGTTGAAGAAGGGCAGGTAGCATTAAGAACAGAATCCTAAAGTATTTTTCTTCAAACTATGTTAAAGAGCCATAAATAATTACTTCATTAGTCACAATTTTCCATAAAATTAAATGCCTATAGGAAATAGACAATTCAAACCACAATGAACATTTTACGAGCCTTCAAAGAAGTTTGCAACAACAAATCTTTCTGCAGTTACTCTTATGGGCAAAATGTCAAGCTATAACAAGCAAGGTGGTATAAGACCAAAGTAAAAGATGCAGCATTCACCTAGAACGAACTTTCTCCCATGGTTGCTCATCAATAGATTCTTGCCATATAACACACTCTCCAGCACATTGCACACACTCCCTAATGCCCTGATAGACAAGCATAACAATATATGGATAAGTATATGAAAAAACACATATATTTAGGAATATCATTTTCTTGACGCTGACTTACAGGTTACAGCATATTCGGCAGGCTCACCTTGCCATTGCACATAGGGCAGTCCAAACTGGATCTGTCTATCCCACACTGCTTGCAAGGAGTGTATCCTCTACCTCGGCAGCTAGGGCAAGGCAGCTCGCGGTAGTATTGCCCATTTGGACCAACCCAGGACCTCAGCTTCCCCTTCTCTGCAACTGGAGCAGTATTCCTGCACCAAAAGACTACCCCTATTCAACATGCACTAACAGGAAACCGTTGAAGTCTTAGCTCGTCAGTTCTCAAAGCTTTGATGCTCTGTTGAAAGTATGCCATTTGCTGTGGACACAATTTTTCCTTCACCAAAGTCACTCTGTCTTGGCATGTTAGCAATTCTATTTGAGAGGAAAGAAATAGGACTGCTAAAACAGGACTGTTTACTATGACATGCCAGGTAAGAAGGTAATTATAGGTTCTATGTTTTGCCACAAATTAATCCATCATATACATTCTAATTCTAGTACTCTACTTACCTCACCTCTACCTAATTCACCACTCCGCAGTCGTGAAATCAAGTCGTATTGCACTGTTCACGCATAGAATTGTGCCGTAGCTTACAGCCTCACACCAACGTTTCATCTACTATCTGAATTGTCTGATGAACAGCTAACACACGATCGAACAGTACAAGACACACAAAACAAACGCATACGGATTTGGAAGAGTATACACGTACTGGGATGAGATCGGGTCGACGTCTGGTCGCAGGAGGTCGGCCAAAGGATCGTAGTGGAGGGGCTGCGGCGGCAACGCCAGGGTCAGAGCTTAGGAATGGCCAAGAACAAAAGGCAAAAATCACCATAATGGATACTCGTACCGGAGAGCTCGGAGCGCCGCTGCCGTCAGCGGACGAAGCGGCGGCGTGCCCTCGGCCGAGCCGTGGTGCCATCCGCGCCGGGCCCCGCGCCGCCTGCCCCAGCTGTCTCCACCGGGCGGCGGCCGCCGGTGCGGGGCCGCGCGCGCAGGGAAGACGCAGCAGCATCCTGAGCGGGGGCCGCCGTCGTGCTTGTGGTCATGGTCTTGTGGAGCGGACGCGATGAGGTGGGCTCGGTACGTGCCCGTTCGGTCGTTTGGTCCGCCGTGCGGGCACTGGGTCTGTGGCTCGTGTTGCCCGCTCTTGCTGGGCCGCCACGGCTTTGGAGGAGCCACGAGCCGGCGCGTGCGCACCTACAATGCGTGCAGTGCAGGTGCGGTATACGAGACAACTGCCCAAAAGGAGTAGCTCGTGCAATAGCTGACACGTGGGGCCAGCAGTATTGAGTCACCTCGCGCGGACCACGGAAGAGAATCCAGAGGAAGACGAACCGATTCGATGCCCTTGCGCGGTTGCGCCTTGCATGTCAAATCCTTCGTACTGTGCGCGGGCCGCTGTTCCCTTGCATTGGCGGGATCTCCACACCATCCGGTCCGGCGGGAAAACACCGCGCCCTTTCGGCTTCCATGATATAAACCGCACACGGCACACGCACGTCACCGCCGCCTGAGAAGTGAGAACTCGTGCCCTTCGAAGCCGCGTCCATGGAAGTGGTGGAACAAGAAGCCCCACCGGCGAAGAAGGCGAGGTCATCGCGCCCGCAGGATCAGGACGAAGCCTCCGACTCCGAGCAGGACCGGCTCAGCGCGCTCGACGACGGCACCCTCCGCCAGATCCTCGCGCGCCTCCCGCCCCGCGACGCCGCGGTCACCACCGCGCTGTCCAGCCGCTGGCCCCGCGTCTTCGCCACGCTCCCGCGGCTCCGCCTCGCCCCGACCACGTTCAACAGCCGCGCCTCCCTCAACATCGACTACTGCGACGACAACAACCGCTGGGTCGACGGCCTGGACTGCGCCCTCGACGGCCGCCTCTCGCCGGTCGCCGCGTTCGAGATCGACGCCGACATGGACCTCCTGGAGGGCTACGACGACTGGTTCTACTCCTTCTGCACGCTCTGCCGGAGCGGCGGCCTCCAGGAGCTGGCGGTGCGGAACGAGCACGTCCACGAGTGCTACGTCGTGGCCTCCCCGGTGTACGCCTGCGCGACGCTCACCTCGCTCGAGCTCGACGCGTGCCACCTCGGCGTGCCGGGCAAGCTCACCGGCCTGCGCGCCGTGCGCTCGCTCGTTCTCCGCCGTGTCGTCACCACGGACGTCGACCTCCGGTGAGTCGTCCCGCGTTGCTGGGCCGTGGAGCGGCTCGTGCTCGACGACTGCCACTGGGTGCGGAACGTCGTGATCCGCGGGCCAAGCCTGAAGGAGCGAGATCCACTCGTACTGTCCACTATGAAGATTGTACGTACAAATTATAGAAGTAAATAGTGATTTTTTATATAACAACATCTAACATCTTTTTTATTAGTAGATAGAAAGTATAAAAAATGATATATATATATATAGTTTGTTACTCGAGTAAATATAGTATGGGTAAGTTATTGGTATTTCTGTACTATTATAATATGATAATTCATTGAGAACTAAGAAAATAATAAAGGTAAGGGTATTTTAGTTTTTATTGCTTATGTGCTGAATGAGTGAAAAATAAACTTATTTTTAGATAAAAGAAGTACTAATCGATCCATGACATTGCAAATTTGCCGATTTGATAAAATATCAGTATTATTGGCGATATCGGTTACGTGCCATTAAAGTGTCATTACGGTCAAGATTTCCGCGAGAGCATGAACTTGAGGGTACAGTTCCATCAGCACCTGGTTGCTTGTGTCCACTCGCATCATCTCTTTGCTCACTCATCAAAGTAGCCGAGCTCAGCATTGTCTTCAAGATGCCCAATAGGAGGTCGGGAAGCTCGAGGTCTCTACCCCATCTAGTCCCTATCGTCGCCCATCCCGCTGTTGTTCTCCTCCCCGTCCCCATCCTCGTGTCCTAGCGCCGCTCACAGAGGAAGTCTATCGTCTTGTCCTCAATCCGTTGACGTTGCGTTGGAGGTTATGTTCGCCTCTCTCCTTCCACTGTCTAGGAGCATCGGTCGCATTGCGAGGAGGAGCTGACTCCACCCTTCGTCTTCCGCAAGCCAATTGATCCATCACCGCCCGCTTTCCTCCTCGTCCCCATCCTCATGTCCTAGCGCCGCTCACAGAGGAAGTCTATCGTCTTGCCCTCAATCCGTTGACGTTGCATTGGAGGTTATGTTCGCCTCTATCCGTCCACTGTCTAGGAGCATCGGTCGCATTGCGAGGAGGAGCTGACCCCACCCTTCGTCTTTCGCAAGCCAATTGATCCATCACCGCCCGCTTGCCTCCTCAAGTCGTCCTCCTTTCTGACGCAGCCAGGAGGCAACACCCGCTGCTTGGCGCTAACGTGCTAGCAATGAAAAACAGTGCAAACGCGAACATGTTCAACGAGTGATGCTGGTGCAGTAGCATGAGGCTGAGTGGTCGATCAGGAGCTCAGGCCATAACGATTCCACCGTCGCCACTGCCATCTTCACCTCCTCCTCTGGACCTAAAGTTGTTTAGCCTCGACGCCGACGGGAGGAACTGAAGCAACACGTTGTTGGTATTTGTTACGGTCACAAATAAATTCGCAAGCACACGGATACCACTGTAGCACTCCTTCTTAGAGTATCCAAGGATATTGAATCACATGAAATGTGTGTATATATCTAGGAATAGGATTCAACCAAGGACAACAACCAACCAAGGACAACAACGAATGGTAAGCTTAGGCTAGAGAGGATTCCTATAGATTAATTATCTAGATTTAAGTTAAGTAAAACTCTATCGATTGCTTAGATTGCTTCGGACATCGGTTTACCCCTGGTCTACCAAGAGACTCCGGCATGTAGTTATATGATGTATCCGAACATGGAGGGATACGAAGGACAGATAGGGTTATCGCCACCTGTCGTTTATCTTAAGTTTTGTGGAGCACACAACAAACGAATGTAACCGCTAACCTAGACGCCATACCTAAGTTATTGATTACTACTCTAACCTTGCGTAGCCAGAAACTTCTTTCGTTATCCAGAGTCCTAGTAGAGTTGAACCCGCAACGATGATAATATATCTTACTTAAGCTAGGAAATTAAATAAAAAATCTCGAATACTTACTTCATTAAAAGAAGCATTCACCGAGGTACAAGCGAGGAGAGAGTTGTGACAACTCCGGTACTCCTCCGAAACTTCCCCTTGTTCTTTACCTATTTCCTCAACGCTACTATAGTGAAGCCTAAAGTATTAAAGTGAGTTGAAATCCACTTTGTTGTGTTTTTGCAAATGGAATGAAACATTCTTTTTCTAAATCTTCTTTTTTGAAATTTAGAAATTTAGAAAGGACCAATAATAAAACGGGAGATGTCTTATTGAAAGATGATGTGGTAGTATATATTGTGAGGCCATAATCAGTAGTAGAGGTGGGTGATGTGGGAATGGACTAAGTACTCACTTCGTCTCAAAATATAACAATTTATACAATTCAAGATTTGTCCCAACCAATCACCTACTTCACCAACTACATTTTCTTTCTCAACCAATCACAACCTTTCACCATTTAAATTCCCCACTTACTTTTCATTATCAACCAATCACAACCTTCTTTTATTTAATTTCACCTATTTTTTAATACCCGTGTCCAAATTTAAAACTCCTTATTTTTTGAGATGGAGATAGCAACATAGATATGTGTTGGATGAGCGAAAAATAAATTTATTTTAAAATAAATGAAATACTAACCAATTTTAGAGCAAGTTCTATAGTAGGGGTGATTGTTACCTCCAATTTAGTTCGCATCATTAACTAATTAATTAAGAGATGGATTATACAGTGTTGTCTTTAAAACACTACGTTCAATACATTATAATTATTAGTCCCTGCAACATTGAATATTTAGATAATATTTTGAAGTATTAAATGTATACTATTTACAAACTCATTCATAATCGATGGATTATTTGTGAGACAAATCTAATTAGCCTAATTACGTCATGATTTGACAATGTGATGCTATAGTAACCATTTGCTAATTACAGATTAATTAGGCTTAGTAGATTCGTCTCGCGAATTATCCTTTGATTTTGTAATTATTTCTATAATCAGTTCACATTTAGTCTTTCAAATTAATATCCAAACATCTAATATGACACAGACTAAATTTGTCATTCAAACACCCCTAGGTTATTTTTGTATGAGGGATGATTATTTTTCTCTTCTCCACCTCATTCTTTGATGGTTATATAGTTATGGCACGGAGAATAAGGTCAGTCTCAATGCAAGATTTTATCTCTCAGTTTTCAACATCATAAAATAGGTAATAAAACAGGTCTTTCTCTCAGTGCATAGTTTCATCGCACAGTTTCATGGGTTATTTTAGCTTTTTTCCCGCCGGTCCCACAGTTTCATGAAACGATGAATAAGAAGTCATCCATGAAACTAAGGAAGGATCTGAGTGCGGGTTTCACTCGGTTTCTAACGTTTTGGAAAGAGTGCTCTATAGTTTCATCCCCATGAAATATTTCTTCTCTCTCCTTGTTTTATGCAAAAACTATAAATCTGCTGATGTGACACCTCATTTAATGTGCATGAAACACATAATAAAACTCAATTGAGACTAGCCTAAAAGTAGTTAAAGAAGGGTCATATCGAGTTCTGCAGCATTGCAGCCTATGTGCGTCTGCATAAAAAGGAGAGAAATTGGAAAGAGCACACTTTTGCGCAATATAGTGGGAACATCTGTCAACAATAAAACCATTTTCCCCGTTCCCAACTAGGGGTGACAATCCTACCCGCGAAGACGGGTACCAACGGGTTTCGTACCCAATGGGCATGGGCATGGATAGTAAAATTCGCCCGTTAGTATGTTCGAACCCGAACCCAAAGTTTATGGACGTGGGTACGGGTTTTGTTTTTTACCTGTGGCTTTACCTGAACCCGCGGGCATACCCTAACCGTATCCAACCCATCCGAAATAGACACAAAAAACCCTAGGCTAGGCTTCCGCCCTCCAGACTCCAGTCTCTATCCAATACGCCCTCCACCCACGACTCCATCTCTCGGTCTTAAATCTCTTGGCCTCTCCACTCTAGGTTGGCGACGCGTCCTTCTTCACGTTGGGGGTGCACCCTTCTCCAGGCCGCCAACGCACCACCACCCTCGTCCAGGTCCATATCCACGGCATGCCGGTGCCATCCAATCACGTGCGACGGTGCCCTCCAGGCCGGCACCGCCCCCTCCAGGGCCCAAGCCGCCACCGTCCAGGCCCATCTCCAGGCCGCGCCGCCGCCCTTCACGTATGTGACAAACTGATAACTGCCTATGAGAAGTTGAGAACCCGATGGATACCCAAAACCCAATGGATACCCATGGGTTTGCGTTTGGGTTTATATTTGTGTCCGTGGGTTTTTCGTAGGTGAGTTTTTATTGGGTTGATGGGTTTAGCCGTGGATGGTTTTTTGTATCCATACCCAAACCCGGTGGGTGCCATCCCTATTCCCAACTCCCCGGTCGTCTAGTCCGCACCTCACGCCTCTGATCTGTGTCCTCCATGGAGCAGCTCCAACTGAGACGAAGAAGGCAAGGTCCTCTGAGTTTTCTCCGCAAGCCCACGCCACCAATGTGGACCGGCTTAGCGTGCTCGACGACGCCACCCTCCACGCCATCCTCTACTGCATGCCCCTACGCGACGCGGTGGTCACGACAGCGCTCTCCCGCCACTGGCGCCGCGTCTTCGCCACGCTTCCTTGCCTCTACATCGACTCTGCCACCTTCAACCATGGCGACTACGTCGCTGACTCCCTCGGCGAGGACTACTGCGAGGACCCAGATCGATGGGTCGAAGCCCTAGACTGCATCCTCGACAGTCGCGCCGCTCTGGTTGCCGTCTTCGATTGTCGAGACCAACGTCATGTTCACGGAGGAAGCCTGGTTCCATGACGTCATCCGCGAGCTCTGCCGGAGCGGGGGCTCTTGAAGCTCAGAATCTGGAACACCTGCTTAACCGACTGCTACCTGCTGCCTACGCCGGTGTACGCCTGTGAGACCCTCGTCTCCCTAGAGCTCTTCTCCTGCTGGCTGTGGGTGCCGGCTAGGCTCACCGGCCTGCGCGCCCTGCAGTCGCTTGTGCTCCGCGACGTGGTCGCCACGGAGTACGTACTTACGAAGTGGGTTGTGTTCGTACGTACGAAGTGGGATGCGCTGAGCTGGGCTAGTAAGCCTTGGATTGGTTGGAATTTGAATTTTGGATGAAATGTAGCTGTAGCAGGCCACATGGTAGTTCAAGGCGTTTCGTACCGTTGGAGTTCAGTCGCCTAACGCCATAGGCACGCGATAACGGCCACCTACTCACCATCGTCTTCCTTGTGAAGCAGTTGTGCAAATACCAAACACTCACGTGCAGTGGCGGATCCAGGATTTTATGGGAGCTTGGGCGAATCGCCGAACTTGAACCGCAAGCATAACAATTAACAGTGAAAATCACTCAAAATTCCAAACATGTTGATCGGTAAACAAACAAAGTTATTGATATTTGATACTAATATCATTGTTTAATAGACATACCTTATGCAAGATTACGAGGACGAGGTCATTGCATCTTTCGAGTCTTAATATTTTGAAACTGCCGAAGGATAGTAGCTTCATCAAGTGATTTGAATAATTCCCGCTCAATATAGCAAATCATCAAGTGATTGAACCAATCATCGGTGATCTTATTACGCAATTTAGTCTTGATAATTTGCATCGCTGAGAATGATCTTTCAACTGTTGCCGTAGAGACTGGAACTAACAATGCCAATTCAATGAGCTTGTAGACCAATAGGAAAACCAAATATTTTTCTGTTTCAACCATCTTTGCTGCCAAACTTGCTATATCCGCACAAGAAGCAAATGCAGCATGTCTTCTCACATGAGAAATATATGTCTCAAGTTGTTCCCTTATTATTGCACGATCATGATCAGAGAAATCCCTATAAATTTCAGTAAGTCGAGCAATCTTGTTGAAATCAAACTTAGATAAATAGTTCTTTGGATCAAGACAAGAGAAGCATGTCAATAACTCTGTAGTCGTTTCACTAAACCGATGATTCATCTCAACACATATTTTGTCAACAACAACATAAAAAATTTCAGCACGAAAATAATGAAGATTAGTGATAGTAAATCCATCACGCCTCGAACGTCCCCTCATCGGTATCTCTTGAGCCATATTTGGAACCGGAATACCCTTCACTTCACAAAATTATTTTACCTCATCAAATAATGTGTCCCATCCACTTTCTCTCATGATGTTTAAGTGAGTTTTTACATCATGGACGAGCTGTATATACAATAAAGAAACTATTTTGATTAGAACGAAGCAATTAGACAAATGAGAAATTGAATATAAAGACTAAATACTAACCTCAAGAGCATTAACAATGTTAATATCTTTCTTTTGTAGCAGATGTGAGAGCTCATTTGTAATACCAAGCAACTTTAACATAAGCTTCAAAATGAACACAAACTGAAAACACTCCATTTTTTCTATCAAACCAGCCGCTTGATTTGGTACTCGTGCATCTTCATGAACCATACGCAGCACATCTATCACTGAATCCCACATTTGGGATAAACAAACCAAAGTTATGTGATGTGAACCCCATCTTATATCCCCGGGTCTAGCAAGGATACTTTCTTGATTCAAGCCCCTCCCTGTAGATGCCTCACCACTTTCAAGCCTAGTCAAAATTGTTTTATGATGGCTTTCAATCAACGCATCCCTTTTCTTGCAAGATGCACTTGTTGTGTTCACAATTAATAACACATACTCGAAGAAATCATGAACAGAAGAGCAATAATTTGCTATAGAACTGTAATTGATGGGCAAAGCAGTGGACATAGAATGCATATGGGTTTTCATCTAGATTTTTTTTGGAGGCCATTAAATTCACCTCTCATATTGGAAGCCCCATCATATCCTTGTCCTCTTATTCTAGTAACTGATAACTTGTGTCTATCAAGAACATCAAATAATGCTTGCTTCAAGGCCTCAGATGTAGTATCGGTGACATGTATGAGAGCAAGAAATCTTTCAACAACATTCCCTTGATAGTTGACATATCTACAAAATAGAGTGACAAAAAAATTAAATACTAAACCACAATAAGGTAATGAAAAAGAGTACAAATTAAATGACTTCCCGTACCTTAAAACTACTGCCGTTTGCTCTTTGACTGATATGTCATGTGATTCGTCAATGAGCACGGAGAATTGTCTATTACCAATCTCTCCCATAATCACTTCAGTTATTTCTTCTGCACAACATCTTGCAAGATCCTTTTGAACCTTATGCGAAGTCATCTTGCAATTTAACCCACCGCGGTCATAGGCATCTCTCACTTCCTTATTATTATGTTTAAGAAAATCTATCAACTCCAGAAGATTACCTTTATTTAAAGAGGTAGAGGACTCATCGTGCCCACAAAAAGCCATGCCTTGCTTTAAAAGGTATCTTGAACAACGAAGAGTAGAAGACAAACGAATTTGATACAATTCTTCCGACCGTTGACTAGCTCTAAATAACACATTAGGCACGCTCTGCCTCTGATTTTTAAAATCATCACAGTTCTTGACACATTTGTTATGAGCGCTATTTACGTCACCGACATGATCAGGAAGTGATTTATATGCATGCTTCCAATCTCTCCACCCTGTTCTATTGAAAACATCATAGCCAAAGTGTTCCAGTCTTCCTGGTTGTTTAAAAAGAAGCAATAAAAGCAAAATCCAGCATCCTTGGACTCACTATATTCTAACCAATTATACTTCTTATACCATGACGGTGAAAAGGCTCTTGAAGCACCAGCCGCATATTGTGTACGAGAAAAAATCAGAGTAATTGGTTGTGTTGGACCCTTCAAAATATATACTCTTCTAACTTGGTCTTAAATTTCAGGAGCATACTCATATATTGGTTTTCTAAGAGCTGGATCACATATGATTTCATTAGGATCAAACTCACCCGCAACATTATTTCCCTGAATTGGTTGAGGCTGCAGATGATCTGGTATTTGATTTGGCTCCTCCAAATTTTCTTGAGTTCCATGGCTGCCACCGTGATCATCTCTACTTGTTGTATCAACTAAAAAACGTCTCATCCCTAAATCATATTTGAATCATTCAAAAACATATGCTCAGTACTTCCAAATACCATAACAACCATAATTCAAAACCTAATTATTCCTAAGTACAAAAACATTGAAGAACAAAACTAATAAAAATAGAATTATTACCCGATTGGCTAAGTCTTCTTTGAGCTGCCATTATCAGAACAAAATCAACCGAACGCACGGCAAGTCGCCACGAATTGGACGGTGGCTAGTGGCGGCGCAAGACGGAAAAAGATTGGACGGCGCCGGCAAGAGATTAGACGACAAGAGATTGGAAAAGCTGCGCCGGCAAGAGATTGGAATTGGACGGCGCAAGACGGCAACAAGACGGTCGATCTGTGCAGCCGCCACCGCCAGCTGGCCAGCCGCCTGCCCTGCGCGCTCCTAGAACCGCCACCGCCAGCCGGCCAGCCGCCTACCCTGCGCGCTCCCGGAAAAGCTGCGAAAGTGGAAACCGAACCGTCGCGTGACTCACGTCCTGGCGACTCGCGTGCGCGGCTCCTGCCTCCTGGTAATGTGAACGGCGCGTGGCTCTGGTATGTGAAGAATCGGCGCAGTGGCGGGCCCAGCCCAGGGCGCGCGTGCACTGTGCGCCTTGCAGACTAGTAGTGGCCCACTGGCGGCAGCCCCCTCCTCTCCTCGGTTTTGCCCCACCCAATAGACCATTCTCTCGTATATTTATAATGGGCCTCAATGGCTACAGGTCGGGAGCGGGCACGGCCGAGGGTCGCCGGACCCTGGGCCGAATTTTTTAGCATTTTTAACTGTATTTTCTAAAAGATTTACAAAAATAATTTCCGGTTCGAAAATTTGCAATTCTAGTCGCCTCTCGCTCTCTGAGAAGGCGAGATTTAAAATCGCCCTCCCGGAGGGATTTTTCGACGTGAGCGACGCGTGGGCGCGCTCGCCACGTCGTTGTTTTTTGCAAAAACCCTTCTCGCCCTCGGAAGGGTGAATTTTAAGCTAGCACGGCTTTTTGCAGGGCGGCCCTTTCCGCCCTCTCGAAAGGGCGTTTTTAACCGTAGCACCGGGGGCCACCGCAAAAAGCCAAGATTACGTTAAAAATCGCCCTTCCGAGGATGGGAAGGGCTTTTTGCAAAAACTAACGACGCGGCGACGACGCCTACGCGCCTCGCACACGTCGCAAGAAAACGCCCTCGAGAGGGCGTTTTAAATCTCGCCCTCTCGAGAGTGAAAGGCGACTAGAATTGCAAATTTTCAAAACAAAAATTATTTTTGTAAATCTTTTAAAAATAAAATTAAAAATGCTAAAAATTCGCCGGCCCGCCACGCCTCTCGTAATAATTTAGAACTCCTGAGAATTCATCCACATCACAACATCCATACGGAGAACTTCTAATCATAAGAAGATGCAGAGATTTTTTTTCTTTTGCTAAAAGTGAGAATTCCTCAACCTGCATAGACTTCTCTATTGATTTGCTGAAATTGAAATTTTCCTTGTGTCCAACGGTTGCAATTCTGAAGAGATGTTACGAGGAACTGCCTAAATGCCTCGCCATGAACCCTGATTGCACTATTGGTCAATAAGCATTTACGAACATAGAAGTGGGTCAGATTAAGTCACGCTCAACAATTATTTTTTAAATATGACTATTTATACATTCCGCGGAGTTATGAGAAATACGTTCGTTGCACGATTACAAATAGGAATGAGGATCGAGAACCGTACCGTCGCACTGGAAGCCAAGCCTGAGCATATGCCGCCGGACTGCCCGGCCCAGAAGCATCTCGTTTGGCCCAACACTATTCACACGCCGAGCAGCCCATCTTAGCTAACTAGTGGGCCAAGCCTCCTACTGGCTCGCTCGCTATAATTCGCTATAGAGAAGGCGCGCTTTGGCACCCGATCTGGCTGGAAAACACAGCTAACGTCATTCCCTTCTTCGCATCCCCAAATCGAACACGCCTCTCTGATTTCGGATCTCTCCCATGGAGCAATATAGTTGGCCAAACGGGTCGGGCCCGTTGGGCCGGCCCTGGCCCAGCCCAAAAAAGCACGGCATTAGCCCGGCCCGGTCTGGCCTGGACCGTGCTCGTGCCTGGCCCCACCCGAGGGCGTCCCGTGCCTGGGCCTGGGAAACGGCCCGTAGTGCCGGCACGGGCACGACCCGTTCCAACGGGCGGCACGGCGTCGGCACGGCCGTTCGATCGGCTAGTGTTTTTTGTGAGCCGTTGGACCGCCGATCGGATTGGGTTATAAAAGCTGCCGCATCACCGCGCCGCGCCCACTCACCCGTAACCCTAGAACATTCTCGTCTCGTCTCGCGTCCCCTTCGCTTCCGAATCGCGATCTGGATCTGGATCTAACACCTCCTCCTCCTCTCTCTCTTGAAAACCCTAGCTTCTCGCCGCCATACGTCGTCGCCGGCCGCCGGCCGGCCGGACGGCTTCCGGTGGTGGATAGCCGTTGTCCTCTCCTTTCTCTATCTTCTTCTTGGCTTTCTCTATCTTCTTCTTGGCTGTGGTTGGCTTTGTGCCTTTGTTCTTGGCTTTCTCTATCTTCTTCTTGGCTCTTTCTCGACTTCGTCGTCCTTTATTCTTCTCCAGATCTGGTGGCCTCTTGAGCAACTAGTGATCGGCACGAGCACACGGCATGTCACTGTAACCCCCTCTTCTTGATCTCGCATCATCCATGTAGGCTAGTCCTTGCCTTGTCGTACTCCTCTCTGTCTTTGTCTCCCTCAACTTCACCATCGTCACGGATCCCCTCTGGTGCTCCGGAGTCAAGTCCGTTGAGGAACCGGAGTTGCGGATCCCGGTGTCGTCCACGTCGTCGGCGGCGGCGACTAAGGTGCTCTGGCTGCAAAGGTAATCTTCTTAGATCTCTCCCTTTCTTTTCATTGATCTCTCCATTTCTTTTCTAACTTTCTTTCTTTTTTGTGTTCTGTTGTGTGCTAGCTGTTGAGGAACCCAGTTGCCCCTGTGACCGTGTGACGATGTCCGTCTCCGACGATGACACAGTTGAGGTCGGTGGCAATGATGAGAGGCGGATGTGTGGGATGGCCGGAGATGATGAGGAGGACGACATGCGCGAGGATGCCGATGAGCTCTTCGGCCGTAGCTCGCAAGCTCCCATTGATGTTGGCGATGGTCAAGAGGGCGGCAGGGATGCAAACGATGAGGGGGATGAGAACAGCGCCAAGCGCTCTCGTCCCTCTACCTCGGTTGTGTGGGAAGATTTTGAGAAAATCTTTAAGGTGGTCAACGGTAAGAACTTGAGGTACGCAGCTAAGTGCATCCATTGCTCTAAGCAATATTCCGCTCTCTCTAGTGGTGGCATTGGGCATCTCTCTCGGCATAGGGACAAATGTCCCAAGCGGCGAGAAAAAAACCGTATGTCTCAGTCTCAAATCTCTTTTAATCCTGATGATAGTTTGCGCAATTGGGAGTATTGTCCTGCTGTTGCTCGTAAAGAACTTGTTCGATTGCTTGCTAGACTTGATGTTCCTATATGTTTGGGTGAATCTGATGCATTTGAGAACTACATTAGGACTGCTCATAACCCTAAATTTGTCTCTGTATCTAGGCATACCACCACTAGAGATATTAAAAAAAAATTTACTAATGCTAAGGCTAAGCTTGTTGATTGTTTTAGCAATGGTGGTGTTAATTGTGTTTGCCTCACTTCTGATATCTGGTCTGGTAATGCAAAAGAGGACTACCTTTCTGTAGTTGCACACTATGTTAACTCTGATTGGCAGTTAGAGAAGAGAGTACTTGCTCTTAGGCTAATTGATGTGTCCCATAGTGGACAAAATATTGCTGAGCGTGTTGCTTCTGTTCTGACTGATTACTGCTTGTCTGATAAAGTGTTTGCCATTACTTTAGACAATGCATCCTCTAATGCTTCTGCCATCCAAAGACTTAGACCTTTATTGTCCACATATTTTGGTACTGATGCCACTGTTGATGATTATGATGCCTCTAGTTCTAACTCATTGTTCTTGCATCAAAGATATGCATGCCATATTATCAATCTTATTGTTAAGGAAGCTCTTACTTCTCTTAATCCATTGATTGAAACATTTAGAACTGCTATTTCATTTCTTAATTCATCCAATCAGAGAATTGCTGCATATACAAGTTATTGCATTGCCACTGGTGCTAGGCCAAGAAAATTTCAGCTTGACATGGATGCTAGGTGGAATTCTACTTATCTCATGCTTAAACATTTGTTTCCTCATAAGCAACCATTTAGTACTTTCATCCATGCTCAGTATCCTAGGATTGAAGGTTCTCAGTTGCTTTTAACTGATGAACATTGGTTTATGGCTGAAAAAGTGTTATCTTTTCTTGAACTGTTTTATGATGCTACTGTTGCATTGTCTGGTGTTTACTATCCTACCTCTCCACTTATGATTCATTATCTAGTTAAGATTGCTATACATCTTAAGAACTATGCTAATAACACTCACATTAGGTCTGTGGTTCAACTCATGATTGATAAATATAATAAATACTGGAGGGACATTCCTTTGCTATATTCATTTGCATTCATCTTAGACCCTAGAGCTAAAATGAAAGGCTTTACTAGGGTGCTTAGGAGGTTGGGTTTCCTCACCAAGTCACCAGTACTGATTACAGTGCATACTTGCTTAGCACTAGAGCTAAACTAACAGAAGTTTACAATAAATATGAGGATAAATATGACTCTGTTAGGTTAAGGAAGCCTGCCCCTCCTTGCTTATCTGGTAGAAAAAGGTCTGCATGGGATGAAATATATGATGATGATGATGATTGTGCTGGTTCTTTATGTCTTCATCCCTTAGCTGCTACACTTAGTACTTCTGCAACTGCCCTGATGCAGGCTGCAAGTTCTTCAGCCTCTAATGCTTCTGAACTTGCATCCTATTTGGATTGTGACACTGTCAGCCAGCTAAATGATGATTTCAACATCCTTAGCTAGTGGCATCAACACAAACTCACATATCAAGTACTTTCAATCATGGCTAAAGATATTTTAACTGTGCATGTTTCTACCATTTCTTTAGAGTCTACATTTAGTATGACTGGCAAGATAATTGAGGAGAGGAGGAGGAGGCTTAAACCTGAAATGGTGGAGATGCTTACATGCATCAAGGACTGGAAGGCAGCTGAAGTAAGGCTACAACAAATGGTGGATGACAAGGAGCTTGAACAATCTTTTGAAGACCTCTATCTTGATTAGTACTTTCATCCATCTCTCATATCTCTTAATATTACTCTGCCTCTGTAATAATGGGACTGTAATGTGGACATTGGACTGTAATTGGAACTTATATTAATCTAAGGAGCTAGGTTATACTCTTTTCTTGTCTATGGTTTTTTCTCACAAGGGTGAGTTTTACCTAGACAGGTTTTTAATAAGGCAACCATTGCACAAGCTCCATTTAATTTATGCCCTGTGATTTTGTGAAGTAGTTCGATTGAGATGATATGTGAAGTACATGTGAGATGATCTGTGATTCTGTGAAGTATATGATCTATGAAGTTGTTTGACTGATATGTGAAGTATATGTGAAGTTGTTTAATTGAGATCTTGTAATTGTAACTTGAATTTTGATCTGTAACTTGAAGTTTGATCTGTAGTTATAACTTGAAGTATATGTGAAGTATATGATATGTAAAGTTTGATCTGTATATGATCTGTGAATTTTGAACTGTGAATTTTAAAGTTTGATCTGTAACTTAGTTTGATCTGTAATTATAACTTGAAGTATATGTGAAGTATATGGTATGTAAAGTTTGAAGTTTGATCTGTATAAATGGACAAAGTTTTGAACTATGAATTTTGTATCTTAGTGCGAGTACCGGCACTGGCACTGACGTAACTTGGCACTACATGGCACGGCGGCACTACACGGCCAGAGCCTGCAACTTGGCACGGCGGCACTACACGGCACGGCACGACTTACCCATCGTGCCTACCCGTGCCGTGCCTAACCGTGCCGTGCCTAGCCGTGTTAGTGCTCGTGCCGTGCCGGACGATCCGTTTGACCAACTATATGGAGCAACCAAAACCGACGACGAAGACGTCGAAGAGGGCAAGGCCCTCTCCTCCTCCGCAAGCCGATACCGCGGCCGCGGATGAGGTGGATTGGCTCCGCGCTCTACCCTCCACGCCATCCTCGACCGACTGCTGCTCGGCGACGCGGCGGCCACGGCCGCGGTTTCCCGTCGCTGGCCCCGCGTCTTCGCCACGCTCCCCCGCATACGCCTCCAGTACAACACCTTCACCCGCCGGGACTTCCCCGACGAAGGCGACGAGGACTACTGCGAGGACGCCAACCGCTGGATGCAGTGCACTCCCTCGCCTGCCTCCTCGACCGCCGCGCAGCGCCGATCGCCTCGTTCAAGGTCCATTTCAAGTACATGGGCTTGTACGAGGACTGGTTCCTCGACTTCTTCCACGAGTTCTGCGGATGCGGCGGCCTCCTAGAGCTCAGCATCACGAACACCAAGTACACCGAATGCTACGCGCTGCCAACCCCATTGTACAACTGCAAGACGCTCACCTCGCTGGAGATCTACAACTGGCGGATCCGCGTGCCCGGAAGAGTCACCGGGCTGAGCGCCGTGCGGTCGCTTGTGCTCCGCAACGTGGTCGCAACGGACGCCGATCTCCGTCGCATGATCTCGCTGTGCCGCGACATGGAGCATCTGGAGATCATAGCACATCCACAAGGCCCGGAACATCGTCATACAAGCACCGAGCCTGGATAAGCTGGAGATCTACTCGTTCCGCCCGCTCCGCATCGCGCTGAAAAAGGCACCGCGGTTGGTCGCGGTTTGGTTGAGCCTATCCTATTACTCGCCAAATTTTCATTGGAGGGCCGACGATCCCATGAACACTGATGAAGATTACTCGTTTTCTGAGATCAATGAGAGGTGTGATTTTGAGAAGATGCGAAGAGGGAATACAAGAAGACAGACGAGGTAAGGAACATGGTGACGCTTCTCGGTGGACTCGGGAGCGCCAAGAATCTCCGGCTTTCCCTGTCGCGTGAATACGTCGAGGTCAGTTCGTTTCCTATCCGCTCCTAAAACAGACGCATTTAGCTTGATGATGCCAAACTGTGGGATAAGAAATAGAATTTATTGCTGCAATGTACAAAAATGCATTGTTGCAGCTTCCATCATGAGATTTGCAACTTTTCTTTACTTATCATAAGTTCTCAGTTTGTTTAAATGTGAGCATTTCACACTTCAATACTTCATTTGACCTTGTGTTATGTAGCGCCTTTTTTTGCGATACCGTTCGCATATAAATGGTCGTAGATATTTTTTTTAGACAATTGGTCCTAGATAACTTAAGGACACTATTATTTGGATACATTCCCAACTGACGATTCCCTTTTTACTACTGCAATCAATTACGCTTACATTTGTATACTTGTGTAGTTGTGTGGGACAGAAAGGATGACAGGTTACAGTACTACGAGGTGTCAATCCTGTATTGCCAATAAAGTTACTGTTGACACTAGTTTAGACTTATAACAAATTCTTGTCAAATTTGAAAACTGCTAAGCCTTTTTCGCGGAGGCCGGTTTTGTAGAATCCAATGTGTTTGATTTGTATTTTTGTGTGATGAAACATTGGTGGTGATTTGCGATATTTAATATGTGAAATATTGGTTTATGATGATGATGTTTGGATTTGTGAAGTTGTGCACGTTTCTGATCGGACGGTCAGACCGACGGTGCGACCGGTCAGACCAAAGGTATGCACACGGTCTGACCGGCCGACTTCGACTCGGTTTCGGATTCGATTTATCTTTTCATTCTCGGATTGTTTCTTTGTGGATTTGACTTCTAGATGGTTCCTATGCGTTTGGTTACTGTTGTTATGCTAATGTGAGTCAAGTTTGGATAAACTTGTGATCGGAATATAGTTTCTTTGTCGTATATGTGTAGGTATCGCTTGAGGCCTCGGGATAGTGTTGCCAGTGATGGATCGGAGTCGACTTGGGAGAAGTGGATGTCCAGAGATCAAGAGATCATGCGGGATACTAAAAGGCTAGAGGATAATGCACATGAAAGATGGAGAATTCATATGGTATACGAGAGGGATCGTATGCGTATGAAAATAGGAGTCGAATTTGGAAAGGGGTCATGATTCGGAAAGATTGATTGAGATAAGGAAAGAGATGAGTTTGTAGCTGGCAAGAGAAGGTTTCCTATGTGGATTAGGAGTTCTAATTCTTGTAGAATTCGTGTGTTACTTCATGTATAAATAGAGAGGGAGGGTGTGTCTCCTAGACATCGATTTTGCAAGAGAGAAATTTGAGAGAAAGTTAGGGTTTCAAATTTAGTTCGAGATTTTGGTGAGGAGTGCTGTTGTTTTACTTTGTAAACATTTTTAGATGCAATAAAGTCAAAATAGTTTGATCTACTTCGAGAGTTCATTTACCGGTGTTTTCTGGGTCCTGACGGTCTGACCGTAGGTGTGCGAGCGATCTGACCGGCGGGTTGCGACGGCGGTCTAACCGGCCAGGAGGAGCGGTCTGACCGGCCAGTATACAGCGGTGTGACCGGCGACGACTTCAACAACTATAGTTTGATTTCTTTTTCTAGATTGGTTTCATTAGTGAAAGGTAATCTTTCAATTCCGCAAAAGATTTTTGGTTTTGGTTTTTTCCTACCATTCATCCCCTCTGGTAGGTTTGTTTACTCTATTTCGATCCTACAGGTTTGACCATGGTTGCGTGGTCGGTCAGGCTGAACAATGAACTGTTGTCATAGTTTGAGTCCAATTTAGATATTTCTCATGTTTTTCTTGTTTTAAGCTAGGATTTTTTAAGTCTTAGTTGATTTCTAAGCTTAATTGAACGTGATAAAGACCCTAGAAAGCAAATCCACCCCTCCTATAAATATAAGGGGGTTAAGGCCGATTGAAACAATAACTAATCAATCATCAAAATCAATTTAGTATCCAAACCCTCTATATTCTACATCTCCATCCTTCTTGCTACCTATCCCAAGTTTATTTTGCTCAAATCCTCCAATTACTCTTGTTAAAAGGACATCCTAGCTGGCTTACCGAGTCTAGGACAAACCGACGCATTTTCACCCTGACGGGTACCTCTCGGATGTTCGTTCGACGGTATCTATCTACTTCCTACGGCGACGCGTCTTTAGGTGCCGCCACGAGTTGTATATAACGTGCTCAAGGTGTGCGGGCGCGATTCTACGTCAACAGTTACCCTGTGCCATAAGCTCAATTCTAGTAATACTCTGTAATCTTTAACTCACAGACTCACTACAGTCATAGCTTGCATCATGCAAGACTGGGCTTGTTGGTTGTCCTTCATGATGAACCCAATAATTTATAAGCTGATGCATATTAGCATGCAAATTAGTAAATGCATAGTGCTAAATTCGTTTCTCTTTCACAAAATACAATTTAATTTGCTGGTGATTTGTTTCCTTGCAGATGCTTTATCACATCCTAGCACAATCCAAATGTTCAGATCAGTCACTTTGCTTTTGTGAGATAATGAGTAGGAGTATCATTTATTTTTAATATTTTATCATACGGTAGTACACTGAAGATATGCTCCTATAGATGGCCAGATGGGCTGGGCCGTCATGGGTCAGCACGGACACGTTTGCACTGTCCATGACACGGGCACGACACGATTAGGCGTGTCGTGCTTGGGCTGTCGGCCAAGCCCGTGGGCTGATACAACACGATACGGTTACTGTACTGTGCCGGCCTGGGCACGACCCACGGCACGACATGGCATGCAGCAGGTGGGGGGCCGAATAGATGATGAATGAACATTTTTTTTCATATTTTCAACATGAGTAATAGATCATTTTGACTTTTAATTTTTTTAACAAAAAATAGTGTTGTGGGGAGTTCTTTTTCCATTTCACTGTGTTGTCGGGTCGGCCGTGCCTTATAGGCATATGGGCTCGGCATGGCCCGTGGGCCTTGTGTGTGTCATGTCGACACAGGCACGATCCGACCAGCCATGGGCCGTGCTTGGGCCGGGGGCACGGCACACGGGCCGACACGGCCCGTAACAATGGCCGTGCCTAACGGACCGTGCCTAAACGGGTCGTGCCTCATCCGTGCCTGGGCCGAGCCGTGCCATGCGGCCCCATTTGGGCACCTATATATGTTCCTTTAAATTCATTCAAATGTTTTTTATATCGGATAGTAGTTTATAAAAATACGCAAGTTTTTATCGGAACACGAGCTAGCATGCCCAAGGTTCCGATGCTGAAGAGACTGCCCAAGAAATACTATTTAGGGGGTGTTTGGGACTGCTCCGTTCTATGTTTTTTATCTCTGCTCCATGTTTTTTAGCCAAATGGGTTCAGCTCCACGCACGCAGCTCTAGAAAAAAGGTAGAATTGTGAGAGCATCTAAAGAGGTAATCCACAAACTCCAATTTTTTGTGGAGCTGCTCCACGATGAAGTTTATGGAGCAGAGTTTGTGAAGCAGTTCCAAACATGCCCTTACTTGGTTTGCGGATTCTTTGCCTTGCTCTGGACTACCATGAAGTGCTTGCCAACTTGGTTTCATGCTTGCTCAACAGTTCTCCGAACCTCAAGGATCTCAGAATCCATGTAAGCCCATAAACCTCAACAGATCCTCGTTGTTGCTCTTCTGTTTTGGGGGCTTTTACAGTACCTTCCACTACTGGTGGTAGTAGTTTAGTATATTTAAATTAAACCATTGATCTGTAAGGGTATTTTGGTACTTCCAAAATTATTTTGGTATTTTTATCAAAACACTAAAAGGAGGTATTTGAATGTTTTGTTTGGAATCTAATCAAAAGGCCGACATCTCTAGCCATCTCACTGTGCGGCATATGGAGATTTGATCGGCGCCGTCGGCCAGCTTGCCGTTATTTCTCTAAGAGCTGCGACGAGGTTACGATCAACTAGCTGCTCAAAAACATCCATGAGAGAACGAACATGCATGCACCAGGTTGTTGTAAGATCATCGAATGATTTAGATTATGCACATGCAAATCATGTTCAACCGTAGAAGGAAGAAAAACAGAGGAAGAACGAGCATCCTTTCATGAATACCTGCGTGCATGCAGGCAAAAACACCCTGTGTTGTGTTATTTGGATCGGATAACACAATCTCCTTTCCAAATAAGCAGCGACGATTAAGCAATAATCAAAGGACAAGTCCAAAACAATAGGAAGGAGCTGTTTTTCACGGGCATACATTACGGGAGCCGCCACATCTTCAATCCGAAAATAATGGTATACAGAATAAATTACATATTTACCATATTTTTTTTCAAATATACCTTTGGATTAATTCAACTGCTTTCCACCGGTGTAGAAGGATTGATTCTCGTATATTGGATCAAACCGAGTGGACGGTGGACGGCTCGTATCTATCCGAGAGTACCTTAAAAAAATCCTCTGTTTTACCAGGGTAGTCATCTCTCCGGCCATACTGTTACATTAGCTGCAGAATCTGCAGATACAACCAACGACTCCTGAAGGATTTGCTGGAAGCTGCGAAGAAGGATGACGGGGAGTATGACAAGCTTGAAGTAAGTATGCATCAACTGTTGTTTCTTTTCCTTTTATGAACCCTCTGACATAACATAACTGCGACATATGCCTGACCATTTTCAATTTCAAGTCTGGAAGAGAAACATGCTACGACATAAGGGAGGAGGTGAAAGAAAAGGATGAGGATGAGGATGAGGATGAGGATGAGCGGGATGAACTCAACGTTAGTATCCCTGCCATTTTCAGTTTAAGAGCAGACATAAGAGGATGTTAATGTGTTTGTAAATCTATCATCAGTCTGATGATGACGAGGAGCATGCTGGTGCAAATTTGGACTCTCTGATTCCTGAAGAAGAGAGGTAAAAACAAGGTGGTCTTACTTTAGTTTTAGATCTCTTGCTGGCTGCTGCAGCCGCATCACTAACTTTGCTTGAACTTTTCAGGGACCCAGAAATTGTGTACCGAAAGCATGTTCTAGAACCCCAAAGAAGAATGGACAGCATAGTATTGGACATATTTGACCAGACTGTCTCTGAATCAACATTTGCAGAATGCTTTAAGCCGGGAGGATATATGAACTCCTGTAGAGTAGATATACTATGTGAGTTGTGGAATCGAGTTTGGGATGATAAAGTAGTCCTTTCTCAAAGTGCTGTAGAAAGTACTTTGTGGCTGCTTATGTTTCTTTTCACTCTTTGTGTTTCTTTCTGTATAGTGTTCCTTTTAATATTTTGATGATTTCTTTCTTTGATTTTATTCTAGCATGACTTGTTACAACCTACCATCGAAAATTCAGGACCGAAATTTGAGCTTAGAGAACAAATTCTCCACAAAGTGAGCAAGGTATGTTCATTCTAAGTTTGACAATAGATGGTTTATGTTCTTTTCAAGATGGTTTATGTTCCTTTTTACCGTTATGTTCCTTTTGCTTACTGCATGCTCCTTTCCATGTTATGTTCCTTTTATGCACTACATGTTCCTTTTAATGGTGTGCTTTTTTATGGACCATTGTTTTCCTTTTATGCTCTACTGTGATGTTTCTTTTATGTACGACATGATCAGTTACGTATATGTTCCTTTTAAGATGGTTTATGTTCCTTTTTACTGTTACGTTTCTTTTACTGTTTATGGTTGCTTTCAGAGAGTGCATCGATGAAGGATTCCTTTTACTGTTATCTTACCTATTATCTAACTAGTTAAAAAAATTTAAAATTTTCTTGACAAGATAGATTAGTATGAGATACCTCCTTTGTCAAAAAAGTCTAAGGCATATTTTGTTTCTGGATTTTTTTAAAAAATTTGAATTGTTAATCGAAACCCAAAGAGCCATTTTAGTATGCATTTTTATATTATAAGTTGTTTTGTTTTTTAGTCAATTTTTAAAATTTTGATTAAGTTTATAAAAAAATATGATAGTATTTTCAACATAAAACAAATAAAACAAATATAGTATCAAAATATATTCAATGTTATATTTAATAAAACTAATTAGTGTTGTAGATGTTGGTAATTTTTTCTATAAACTTAATCAATCTTAAAAATTTTGATTATAAAAAAGTCAAAACGACTTATAATATGAAACATAGAGAGTATGTATGTAATTCCATGATTTTGTCACATGGTAGATGAGTTTTTTTGGTTTTGGTAACAAAAGAAATACACCTTAGATTTGGATGAAGAGAGTATATTACTATTCAATTATGTAAGTTTAAAAGTCACAAAAATGATAAATATAACTGTGAATCTGTGAATGTAAATTTTACAAGATATTACAATGCTAATGTTAGAAATGAAGGTAGGGTTATAAATAAAATAGGCATTATTATTTGATCAGCTATACTAATTGCAAGCAAGTGATTACAATGATACAGAGGTGATGTCAATCCAATGATAATGTCCTTGAGTTAGCAAGGATTATATGAAGATTATACAACCCTGGACCCTCATTATCTAAATCTAAATAGTTAAAAAAATTTAAAATTTTCTTGACAAGATAGATTAGTATGAGATACCTCCTTTGTAAAAAAGTCTAAGAAAGTCTAAAGCATATTTTGTTTCTGGATTTTTTTAAAAAAATTTGAATTGTTAATCAAAACCCAAAGAGTCATTTTAGTACGTATTTTTATATTATAAGTTGTTTTGTTTTTTAGTCAATTTTTAAAAATTTGATTAAGTTTATAAAAAAATATGATAGTATTTTCAACATAAAACAAATAAAACAAATATAGTATCAAAATATATTCAATGTTATATTTAATAAAACTAATTAGTGTTGTAGATGTTGGTAATTTTTTTCTATAAACTTAATTAATCTTAAAAATTTTGATTATAAAAAAGTCAAAACGACTAATATGAAACATAGAGAGTATGTATGTAATTCTATAATTTTGTCACATGGTAGATGAGTTTTTTTTGTTTTGGTAACAAAAGAAATACACCTTAGATTTTTGGATGAAGAGAGTATATCACTATTCAATTATGTAAGTTTAAAAGTCACAAAAATGATAAACATAACTGTGAAAATAAATTTTACAAGATATTATAATGCTAATGTTAGAAATGAAGGTAGGGTTATAAATAAAATAGGCATTATTATTTGATCAGCTATACTAATTGCAAGCAAGTGATTACAATGATACAGAGGTGATGTCAATCCAATGATAATGTCCTTGAGTTAGCAAGGATTATATGAAGATTATACAACCCTGGACCCTCTGCATCAAATGCGAAAAAAAAGGATGCGCTAAACTTGCACAAAGTAAAATGAACTGTAAGTTTTAGAAAAAAAATAAAGTGTGAAATTCCAACGTTTCAAGAAATTCAGAGGTTATGATGAGCGATGGAGTACGGCAAGAAAAACTGTTCTACTGATCGCATAATGGCAGCTGTAATCTATCTACACTTCTCAGTAAAATTGCGATTACTAGAACAACAGAATATGTGTGCATTGAGCAAAAGCAAACTAACCTCAGAATATCTGGCCGACAAGTGAAGCCGGAGCTTATTGACGCTGCCGAGACCACCAAGAAAGATCACCATGTTACCCATCTCGTCGGTCTTCTACTCTTCTTGTGCTGCATCTCCTCCATCTTCTTGAAATCGCGCCTCTCGTCGATCTCAGAAAACGAGTACAGTACTCTCAGTCAGAGCCCATGGTGTCGTGGGAGGTCCAAGAAAACCTAGTCTTGTCGTATGAGAGGCTCAGCTCCGTGGCGGCGAGACGCGGCGCGTTCTTCACCGAGACACGACGCGGACGGAATGAGCCGATGTGCAGCTTCTCGAGGCTTGACGCGCGCACGACGATGCTCCAGGCGTTGTGGATGTCGTGGATCACCAGGCGGATGTCGGCGTTCGAGGCGGCCATGCTCCGGAGCTGGAGCGACTGCACCGCGCGCAGGCCGGTGAGTGACAGGCACCGCGTGCAGGCCGCACGCAGGGCTATCAATTTTTGTAAACTCATATAGTTAAGAACATAAGATTTATATTTTTAGAGTTATAGTGAGAAATTCTTTCATAATATATAATTAATAAATTGTTAAACTACACAGAATTTTAAAAATTAATAGTCCAAGATAAAAAAATTGACTTAAGACAAATCTAATACGATTGGTAATTTGAAATGGAGGAGCACCTTTATTCAATTCCATCAATACCAGGGTAGTAGTGATCACTCTTGCCATACTGTTCCCTTACCTGCAGAGTTTTGGGAGAAGATAAACGCATATTACTGTGTTAAGAACCATATGTTTAGTTTCACCTTCTACATCGATTCTCTCTCTGAAAGCGGCAACTCTTGTGGAGGCCTTTGTCAGTTCCTGATGATGAACGCGAGGGTCCTCGAAAGAGTGAGCATTGAGTACGTTTGCTTCAAGGTCAAGCCTAAGCACGGAGTGAACTCAATCTCTGGCCGAGGGCTTCTCCGAATGAGCGCCTGGAGTTGTGTCCCTTGATCGCTACCCCTGCTACTGAGAGGTGCAATGTCGCCGGTCTGTCTGTGCACTTGCAAGTTGCAACTGCGTGTCACCTAAAGTTCTTTTGCCTCTGATTGAACTCTGAATCTGCAGTTTGATCGATCCTCGTTAGTACTACTAGTACTTAATACTCCATATTTTATTATGGATCTCTTAGCATTTACATGTCCTTAGAGCAAGTTTAATAGTAGAGGTAACTATTAATTATTAATGGAAAAAGTATAAATCACCCCTGAACTATGGCCAACGAACGCTTAACCCCCAAACGTATGAAACCGGGTAACCAATACATTAAACTTTCAGAAACCAGAAAAATCACCCCATGCGGGGAATTCGACCCTGGTTTCATGGTTGCCATGTCAGATTGGGCCACCACGCTGGCATATCAGAAGCCCGTTTGGCCCAGGTAGGAGAGTTGCGCCGTTAAGCTGCACTGTTCCTTCCCTGGCCGCCGTCTTCCCCCCAATCTCCCCCATGTGATGGACATATTCTGATGCACGGGCCACAACACTATGAACTGAACCTTCACAACAAAATAATTTCACTCATTTCAGCATGCAGAACAAGATGATTTCATCAGCCATTCGTCTGTTTCAGGGCAGTGCACAACATGCATAAATTTGTTCATAAATACCAGGATCCTAAAGACCACACTGAACTGCATAGGGCAGCACAAAATATGCATGAAGAACCTAACTTGTTCTGGTCACAGATCATTACCGAAAACAGAAAACCAGCAGTGAACTGCATAGGGCAACACTAAACTGTGTTCATTAGTTTCACAGACATTCCATAAAAATATTCACATCAAAATGTGGGCAAAATGATGGTTTCCAAGCTTCATATCGCCATCATGGTTTAGCTTCCAGACAGCAGGTACCGTAGCCTGTTTGTCCTTGGCATTCTGGCGCCTCCCGATTGACTTGTGGATGCTTCAGCTGTTGGAGCTTGACTGCTGGTGCTTGGCTGAGTGACATGAACGGGAGGGATGCGTGCGTGCCTCTGCTGGGATATGCTTGGCTGAGTGGAATGCATGCCTGTCCTTGCTGATGCTTGGCTCTCTTGTGTGCCCAACCGAGCCTGCAAGACCAAGTTAAAACATATAGTCAAGCTGAAAATAGTGGTTGCAATATACAAATGGCAGTTAAATTACCTTAGCAGTCTTTTGCTTCCTCTTCATACTAGTTGTTGCTGCCTTGATAGATGTGCTTGCAGATGGAGCTGTAGATGAAGATGGTTGATGCTGCTGCTGGTTCATCTTCCTCTGCCTAGCAGCATCTCTCTGAATGTAGCCATGCTTCTTTCTCCCAGCTTTAGGGTTCATGGGGTAAGTCCTTGAATTATGAGTTGTTTGCTGACATAGCCTACATCTCATTACAATGCCAACCTTGCTTAGCTTGGTTCCCTTAGGAGCTTCTCCTACCTCCCTTTTTCTCTGTGTTTTTGGTCAGCCTGGCAATTTCACATGAGTTGGATGATGTGGCCTGGGCATGTTAGAGGTTGGCCAATTCTCTGGCCCTTCCACTGGTTTCAGGCAGTGCTCATAGGTTTTCTTGTATTCTGCAATTGTGTAGCAAGGTGCAATAAAATCATCTAACTGCATTGAGGCCTTGTAGATGTTGCTAATTGCATGGCAACATGGAAAGCCTGATAATTGCCAATAGCCACATGTGCATGTTTTTTCATTTAGACTGACAATGTACCTGAATTTGTCCAATTCCTGAACCTCATATCCATCTTCACCATTCCAAAGTACATAGCAATTCCTAGATTTCTTGATATTCAACTTGAGCTTGTTGAATATATTTGGACAGATTGTCCCTTGCCACTTATCTGACCTGTCCCTATTCTCTTGAATCCTAATTGTTAACCTCTTCCTTATAGCTTCATTCATTGATATGACAGGGAGAAATCTAGCATCCATGATACTGTGGTTGAAACTCTCACACATGTTGTTTTCAACTGAGTCACAATTTGAACCAACCTTGAAAAAGGCCCTGCTCCAATGCTCTGGGTCTGTGTTCATCATGTCCCTAGCACATGCAGGACTTTCTTGAGCAAGTAATGTTCTGTTGTAGTTGAACAATGTCCTACAAGATGACTTTGCCACTGCTCACCACTTTTTTTGCAATGTCTTGTCAGCATACTTCTTCCTCCAGTTTGCATAGATGTGCCTTGCACACATTCTATGCTCTACATTTGGAACTAATTCTGCCACAACATTAATCAATCCCTGCAACCAACAAATCAATGTATTACAGATCTTAGAATATACAACAGAAACCATAAAGGAAAGGAAGCATAAGTTATACCTTTTGTTGATTTGATATAATGACCCAACCTTGCCCTCCATCATTGATCTGCAGGTCCTTCTGAAGCAATCCAAGGAACCATAACCAACTGTCATTGCTCTCTCTATCAACAGCAGCCCAAGCTATAGGATATGTTTGATTATTTGCATCCCTACCAATAGCACACAATAGTTCACCATTGTTGGCTCCCTTGAACCAGCACCCATCAAGTCCAATTACTCTTCTACAGCCAGCCAGGAAACCTTTTTTCATTGCATCAAAGCAGCAATAAAACCTCCAAAACACTTTCTTGACAAGAATGTCTGGGTTCAGACAAACCACAACTGTGCTGCCAGGGTTAGACCTTAGTAGTTCTGCTTAATAATCAAAAACCCTAGAGTACTCTCCCTTCATTGCATCCAAAGCTTCCTTAAGCGCACGTTGCTTTGCTCTCTTGCACTTGGCAATGGAGACATCAGCTAGCAGATCTCTCAAAACAGCCTTTTTGATCAAATCTGCTTTCCAAGTTGGGTTGTCTTTGATTTCATCATAATAGCGCTTGGCAATGATCTGAGATGTAACTAGCTTGTTATCTCTCCTAGGTGGACAACAGTGATCATCCACATATGTGATGACTTTGAACCATTCAGATCTAGTTGTCTTGGAGCCATAAATCAGCCAATTGCATCCCTTCCAGGAACAAGTTGCTCTAACGTGTGACTTTCATCCTTGATAAATTCAAGATGCCTATGTGTTTTTATCCCATACTTGACAAGAGCCTTTTTGAATTGCCTGCTGCTTCTAAAAGCCATACCAAGTAAAAACACGGAATTTTGAGCACTACTTGTCATATCTATTTTCCACACTTTTCCACCTAATGTCTTCTCCTTCACCGTCCTCATCATATGAGTAGTCCTCACTAGAACCAAATTCTTGTTCAGAATTATCCAAGCAGCAACCTTCTCCAACCAATGTATTTGGTTTTTTAATCCCAAGCTGGCTGCCAATCTTCCTTGATTTCATATCCTTTTTCACTGCTTTTGCAAACTGCCTCAGTTGCTCTACCTCATCATCTTCAGCAGAACTGTTATCATCTGGAGGCTGCTGATAGTCATCATCAAAGCTACTTGAATGGATTTCCATTGCATGTGCATTCATGTCTGCATCTACATAATCATCACTATATGCATGCATGGTTCCTGAACTCCCTGCCACAGCTGGTGACTTTGTTGGGGACTTGTAAAACCCCATAAATGATCTGTAATCCCTATCCAAATTTTTGAGGACTATGGAACTACACATCATCTTGAGCATTACAATCTACCTGAACCTCTTCGACATATATTTCAGCTACTCCATCAGTCATGTGGGCAACCATAATTTGACATGAATCATCATCAACTAGCAGTACCAAACCATCGGTTAGATTCTCTCCGGCTTCAACCAATGAAGACGCATGAGCTCGATAACATGAACATGATCGCTAGGTGCCCTCTTATTTCTCGAGTGAAAGCTGTCTATCTCAACATATGACAACACGATCTTCCCCAACGTAATTGAGTTCCCCTCCCTTCGATCTTTCAAACGTGCCACCAAACCAGAACCTCAACCCTAACCTTTCAAAGAAATCCATCCTGCAACAAGAAACCCTAAATCATTCGACCGAACCAAGCCACATCAACACAAACCAACCCTCAAAACCCCCAAAGACAGTGTAGTTTCCCTGTTTTGTTGACCTACAGCCATCTAACTGCCTCAAAACGCTCACCAAGAAACCCTAGGTCCTATGCAAATCGCCAACCAAAAACTGCGAAAAAAGTACCCAAGGGGAAACCACGGACTTACCTCGTCGTGCTGACTTCTCCTGCACAAGCAAGCAGGGCCCCGATCATGGTCGTCGTACGGGTCGCTGCGGAGAGACCAAGGATGGCGGGGTTCGCGGCGGGAGACCAAAGGACGTGAGGAGACGAAGAAGACAGGAGGGAGATCGTGGCACCTAGGGTGGACGGTGCCTGTTATCTCCGTCCTTTGGGCCTAGGGCCAAATGGGCCGGGCGGCCTGTTAAGAGGCCACGGTGGCACCCAGATCGGACGTGGCACCACACCAGGGCAAAACCAGGGTCGAATTCCCCCCAGGGGGTGATTTGTCTGGTTTCTGAAAGTTTAATGTGTTGGTTACCCGGTTTCATACGTTGGGGGGTTAAGTGTTTGTTGGCCAATAGTTGAGGGGGTGATTTATACTTTTTCCATTATTAATTCATGTTTTCATGTTAAAACTAATTCATGATTATTAATTCATGATTATTGATTATTAACTATAAGATTGGTTCTATTTTTTCTTTTCTCTCTTTCTCTTCTTATGAATTTAGGGCCCCTTTGATTCGTTTAAAAAATATAAAAAATTTGAAGGATTTTAGTTTCATGGAAAAAATTCCTATGAAAGCCTTTGAAAAAAAAGGATTGAATCATGTCCTATTCTTTAAAATTTATATGAAACGAATAATCTTATAGAGATTTTGGAAGAAAGTAAAAAGTCCAACCTCTTGAAAAACTTCCTTTTAAGTCTCACTCTCATTCGATTCTTGTGTTTTTCTCCAATCCCCTCTCCTTCAGGGACATGGGGCATCGATGACCTATAAGATCTACAAGATCTCAAGGAAAAGTATAGAGATCTTACAAGATCTACATATTCAAGGTTTTAAAAAAAGTGAAGACGTACAAAATTTATATCTTTACGGTGTTAAAGCAGATACACCTTGATGTCAGTATTCCCTTTAAGATCATGCCCATCATGAACTACTTTGTCTTCGACATCTTCGAGAAGCTCGTTCAAATTAACAAGACATTCTGTGAATAACCAGAGAGAGCGCGTGGGCCCCAAGTCTACCTGAGGGCCTCAGGGCCCCCGATAGGCGGCTGCCCCGAGAAGCGGAGGCTGCCTCGAGACGCAGTACAGGTGGCTAGGGGCTTCAGGCGAGAGCCCGAGCATACTCCATTGCCTTGGGCTCACTTTGGGGTTTTCTTTGCCTTACTAGATGGGCCCGGGGGCTTAACTTCAACCCAACATCATGATTTCTATTGCAGGAGGAAAATAGTTAGAGAACAGCTCACCTGCCTACATCTCAGTAATGTGGCGCTGCATGCAGCCTTCTGCACACCCACTTTGCTGGAGGAATGGGAGGGGCGCAACATGCCACGCTCACATCATCCCAGCGCATTTCATTTTACCACATCGCAAGACCAGACTGGTGGGTCCCATGGTGACCGAGCGGAGATCACTTGGCTCTTGTGCCATGTGTCAATTGGAGAGTAAAACTGTCACATCCATCCAGTTTGTGATAGGGGACATTGATAATACTAAGCATACCCAACTCTTTGGAGTGGGGCCTGCTCCTGCATTCATGTGTTGACACTGTGAACTCCCTTTAGCCTATAAAAAAGGATCCATGACAATAGATAGAAGGTTGGATTCCTAACAATTAGAGCTCACACAAGTCTCATATCTCATTGTAATTCAAGATCCTCACAGATAACTCACAACACACAGAAGTACGGTGTTACACATCCATGTGGTCCAAACCTATATAATTCATTGCGTCCATTTGATCCCTGAGGGTGACTCAGGCTCGAATCGCCCCTCGGTCGAATCTTCAAAGGGAAAGGGGTCCTCGCTTCCTCGTTGTTGGGGTTCCGTGCTCCGACACTGTGTTTTTCCTGTATTTTGCAATCATCTGTTTTACACTTGCATTCTTATCAAAATCATGTGCTTTTTCTATTCCTTCTCTTTTATTTCTATGATTCAAAGGGGCTAATGTAAATATCTTGAACTTTTGCATGAGAACCAACACTCCTTACTTTTCTTTATATCACTTTCACATAACCTTAGAACCCCTTTGATTTATAGGATTGACAAAGGATTTTTATTGGATTCAAATTCCTATGGCTTTTTCCTACATATCCCTTTCATTCATAGGATATAAAGAAAACTTTTCATAGGATTGTATTCGATGCTTCACATTTCATAGTAAAAATAACAAGAGGTGTGACCTCTTTGTAAAGTTTGCTTTGTTTTCTTCATGAAACTATCAGAGGGCTCTTATTATCTTTTCTATGTTTTTTATTCTTGTAGAATTTGAGAAGTATACCATTTTAATTTTTATGTTTTTTATTCCTATCCTTTTTTCTATGGGAAATCAAAAGAGTTTTTATAGTTAGCTTATAGCACATTATTATCTACTCTTGTATGTCACGTTGTGAATGATTGGAGGTAAGGGCGGAAGGGCCACGGATGGATTATCTTGTGAAAAAGAACATTAGCATTGAATTGCGGCGGCTACTCGTTTCACTATTATTTGTCAGTTTCAGGAGCTTTAACTTGACAAGGGTTTTGATTGCTACGTCGTGTTGATCTACACCTGCGTATGACAATTGTTGTGGGCCATTTTCTATATATATTGTTGGATAATACAAACTAACCACTCGTATGAAGTTTAATAAAATCAAATTTTATATTAGAGCTCGAGGAGATAACCGCTAAAATATTCGTTACAAAATTTAACATTTATTTTATAAAATCTTATACGTACATCTCAAATGACATCCAATGAAGATAAACTTTATGTAGAAGATTTAAATCTTAATGAGATATACAACAAGTTGTAGTTTATTATTTTTTATTTAAAATTATTTAAAGTGTAAAAGAAGAATTACTTATTTTTTGAGCAATTAAAGTCGATGAGAAGGGTCTAAATGCAAATAAAATATTTATATTTAAGACCTTTTTGCCCTGGCGATTTTAAAAGTGGTGTAGATATGTAAATTTGTAAAACAAAAAAATATTTTAATAAAAAAATCGGCGAGAAAGCCTCCCCTATCATTTCGGTCAAATCCCAGCCCGCCTATTCAGCCCCAAGCTTCTATCCCCACGCTTCCTTGCGCGTCCTTTTTGTCTTAACCGAGCTCCCCCCGCGCCATTAATTAACGGGCAAGTAGTTTAATTATTACCATTCCCACCACTAATCGGGGGCCGCGTCCTTTTCGGGATCCCGAAATAGTACTAATTAATTTTCCCCCCTTCCATCCATCGCACACGCTACAGAAAGAAAACCCCACCGGCCTTCTCTTTCGTCGATGACCAGTGGGCCCGCAAAACAATCTAGCCGGCCGCCCTTTTTCGCTTTCCTGCCACGTAAACCGACCGTGGGATATCTCCCCCCTTTTTCTAGTCTTTTTTTTTTGTCCTCCACGCTCGTTTCGCTTTTCATCCCCTTCCTCCCTCCCGTCCGTTTCCCCTTCCCCCATTTTTCTCCCTTCGCCTCCCCTCCCTTCCCTTCCCTTCCCCATAGTTCACGGAGACACACACACAGGCACACGCCCCGCTCGCGCGCGCGCACACAGGGAGAGGAAGAGAGGGAGGGAAGGGGAGGGGAGGAGCCAGGTCCGCGACATGGCGGTGGCGGGCTGGAGCATTCCGGCGATCCCACGGGCGGGTCCGCCAGCGAGGGGTGTGCTGCTCGGCGGCGCCTTCCTGACGGCCGCGCGGCCGCCGGTGGCGTGGCGGTGCCGGGCTACCACACCTAGGAGAGTGAGGCTCGGTGGTGGTGGCGTCGTTGTGGCCCGTGCCGGTGCGGCGGAGACGCCGGTGGCTGGCTCCGGGGAGGCCGGGGTGCTGTTCTCCGAGAAGTTCCCTTTGCGCCGATCCCGAACGGTAACATGTTCTGCTCTGTTGTTGTGATTTGCGGCGAAGCTATGCTTCGTTTTTTTTGTTGGTGATGGGTCTGTGGTGTTCAGGTGGAAGGGAAGGCGTGGGTGAGGGTCGATGCGGAGCCGGATGGGGAGGGCAAGTGCAAGGTCGTGATCGGATGCGATGTAGAGGGGAAGTGGGTGCTGCATTGGGGTGTCTCCTACGATGGTGAGCATGGAAGGTACTCGCTGACTCTCTTTCCGAGTTGTCTCTCTGTTTGCATGTTTTATGAATTATGAGTGCATCCTTGTTTTGATCACCCGCGGGGAGTTCATTTGTGCATTCTTAAGAGCGTCTTTTGAATCAACAATGGTTGTCAGACTGGCAGGGATGTCCGAGTGGTAGGCTGCTTTTCATATCCATCTAACCTCACCGGTCCAGTCTAAGCGCTTGTATATAGTGAAATTACTGTCAATGCAACCCTTTATCTTTATTTGGCTTCGATTAAAGGAAATTATAAACAGGTTCATTATGGAAATTTCTTACAAGGTGGGTGCCATTGATGTTTTGTTACACTTGGAAAATGCGCGCGAAAAGAGAATTTTGATTGGGTGACGGGGTAGTGCCGTAACCATGTTGGTTGGCTCTTATTCTGTTTTCCTTTTTATTTGGAATTTCAATATAGCGTTGAAGCACGAGGCAATTACAAATAGCATATATGCAAAATAGGAAGGATAAGTTGTTAAATTTTAATTTCAGGTTGCATGGTGTTATGTCTCCTTATTTCCTTTGGAGTTGTCTTGATATTCCAATCTTCTGTACGTCACTTAAAAGGCGTGATAGTTTTGCAAGGAATATTTAGAATTAAGATTTGTCGTATCTTTTGTTTTTTGTATGTAGTCAAGTTTCAACATACATACATTTCTGTAAAAGGCGAAAAATTGGCATTCGTCGTCTTTCAGTTTTAATTGTTGCTTTCATGTCCTTCCTTGGATGCAAAAAAATATTTAGTGACCCATTTTATTGTTATCATTTGTTTCTATAATTTTTGCAGAGAATGGGACCAACCTCCTTCAGACGTGAGACCTCCCGGTTCAGTGCCCATTAAGGTTGTTCTAATCCTATGAAAAAATGTTAAACCACCACTAATGACATTCACATCCTAGGGATCTTTAAGTTTGTTTGATATCTGAGTCAAAAGCTCATTGCGTTCTTACCATCCTTTAGCCATATTATTTTTCATTTGATCTTCCTATTGCTGAACAATATTTCAAACTCAGGACTATGCAATTGAAACACCTTTGGACACTCCACACAATTCAGAAGGCAAGATGATTCATGAAGTGCAAATCAAAATTGATAAGGGCACACCAATTGCTGCTATCAATTTTGTTCTAAAGGTTCAAATTTTACACTGTTGTATGCTTTCTCTGCTGTCAGTTTTATTTCCTAGGCATTCTGTTCCATGTATCAAAAGGCCTAGAAGTCTATGACTGGCCCATTCAATTTGTAAAAATGCTGAAAGTGCCTAAGGTGGAAAGTTGTATTCCCATTTTTTAGTTGTCTAAGAAAAGGATAAGATATAACCCGTACAGGTATATCTGCATACTAAAGGATATTCTAAACACATGCCTCTAGATCCATAGATTAGTTGAATCACATGCACTACTCTTTTAATTACTACGTTTTTGCATTCATCTTTTGATTTGAATGTCTCGATGGACTGCTGCTTTGCTAGGAAGAGGAAACAGGTGCTTGGTTTCAGCATAAGGGTCAAGATTTCAGAATACCCTTAAGTGGGTCCTTTGGTGGAGATCTACTAGGAACAGAACAAGATATTGATGTCAGGCCAGGTTAGGAAGAATTTCAGTGGCTACATGTTTTGGATTATTACTATAGTGGTTTGGCACTTTGTTCTTTTCATTGGTTGGTTTTTATGTTATATAAAAATGCATTTCCTTCTGTAAGAAAATAATCTTATTTAAGGTTAAACTCTTAGTAATTTTCATAGGATGTTTGATCATGAATATTACCACATTGAAAATTTGCCCCATTTGCACCTTTCATATTTCAGTTATCTAACATACTCAAATTTCTGATTTCTTAGGGGCTTTAGGTCACCTATCTAACGTGTTACAGAAACTTGAGGGACCTATTGCTGAGCCACAAAACACTGTACCTGATGATAAAGGTTCAAGAGCCAAACACATTTTGGGGTTCTATGAGGAATACCCAATCTTAAAAACAGTGTATGCTCAGAATTTTGTAACTGTTAATGTGAGGGAAAACAATGGAACAAATAAACATGCCGTGGAATTCAACACTGATATTCCTGGAGAAGTTATCATTCATTGGGGAGTTTGCAAAGACAATACTATGACATGGGAGATCCCCCCAGAGCCACATCCACCTGCAACGAAGATATTCCGACAGAAAGCTCTTCAGACCATGCTACAAGTAAGGACCTTGATCCCTTGGTAGAGGCAAAGAAATGACATTGAATTGTATCAAGCTAAAGAACAAGATAAATGTACTTACAGGCTGTGCTATATAAAAATTAACAAGTAAAGGTGTTCTGGAAAAGTAAGTCAGGCTCACTTGTATTTTTGGTATTTCCTGATTCTATCTGCGCTCTGAAAACAGGGAGTTGTATCATTTGCACTTCTTAAGTTGTCTGAACTGGAATTTACTAATATGGCACATACATATGTGGTAAATCATGAAAGAATGCTCGCTATAGAAAAATTTTTAAAAAAGGAACATGTTTTAAGTGTATATAAATTATTTCAGTTTTTTTGATTGCTTAAGAAAAGTGTAAAACTCTTCTACATTTTCCTTTTTGAATGGTACCTTCAAATGATCCATTATTGAGAGGGTACTTTTAGTCTCCCTTTAACCAGGGAAAATGTGCAGAACTTTATATCAAGATTCAAGGCAAAATTTTGAAAATCTGAAGGAAATCGTGAAGTTAAATATACTAAGCATATAGAGTAGACCTCTTTGTGAAATTCTTTGTTTGTCTCCCTACTCCATTATCGACAGGCTGGCTTCTTTTTGGGGTGTTTTCTGTCGTTACTAGTCAAGTGAGGGCAAACTCCTATTTTTCTTATCATCAGTTCTCTTTCAACAATCGTACATCTTCAATGTAGGTGCTGCTTTTTTGGGTTATTTTGGTAGTAGTACAATATGTTCTCTAAAAGCACTGAAAATGCCTCAATTGTTGCCTTTTCATATTTCAAGATGGTTTTGTATTAGTGTTTCAATAGTTTCAGCTGTGGGAAATCAGTTAAGTATCACTCTTCACACATCTTTTATCGTACTGCAGCAAAAAGCTGATGGAACAGGCAACTCTATATCATTCTTACTGGATGGAGAGTATTCTGGTCTGATTTTTGTGGTAAAACTTGATGAGTATACTTGGTTGAGAAATGTGGAGAATGGATTCGATTTCTACATTCCTCTTACAAGAGCAGACGCTGACGAGACTCATAAGGCTGAGAAACAGAAAGCTGACGATAAGTCTTCACAAGCTGATGGCTTAATCAGTGGTATAAGGAATCTGGTGGTTGGGCTGTCGTCTAGAAGAGGTCAGCGAGCGAAGAATAAAGTTCTGCAAGAGGATATCCTACAAGAAATTGAGAGGCTAGCGGCAGAAGCTTATAGCATTTTTAGGAGCCCCACAATTGATACTGTAGAGGAATCTGTTTACATTGATGACTCATCCATTGTGAAGCCTGCTTGTTCTGGTACTGGATCTGGGTTTGAAATATTGTGTCAAGGATTTAACTGGGAATCTCATAAGTCAGGAAAATGGTATGTCGAACTTGGCTCAAAGGCCAAGGAGTTGTCATCGATGGGTTTCACCATTGTCTGGTCACCACCACCTACTGATTCTGTGTCGCCTGAAGGATACATGCCAAGGGATTTGTATAATCTAAATTCCAGGTATATCTCTATGTGCACAATTATTGTGTTACTTTAGTAGCATTTTCTATGAAATTTGAAATATTAGTAATATTGGTGCTAGGCTGGAAGTTTACACTTCCATTATCTACAAAAAAGAGACGGGATAGTTGGTAAGTTAGAGATAAAGCTAGTAACCAAGTTAGAGCTAAGATGGTGCTATGCTCCAGCTCGTTTTATGTAAAGCCATGCTGTATACGTGAGTTGATTAAACAATGGATAATCAGTCTACCTTACCTTAAGTTTCCTTCTTCCTTGCCAAAGCTTCTTCCTTCTTGCTGTTTCCAAACCAATCTACTGCTAATTCTCCATTGCCTACCGCAGCTAACCTTCTACAATCTAGCACATAGCACTTGTTCTGAAGATTTTAGTACTACATTATCTAGTAGAAACGAAAACCTGGGTAGCATATGAAGTTAACATATGGATATTAAAGGCACTATTCCTGTTGCAGTAGTTTGTTTTTCTTCTGTAGTTAACACTACCAACACTATGCAATAAATATTTATATGTCGCTTGAGGCTTCACTTGTCCAGAAAACTATCGCTCATCCTACTTGATTTTGACTACCCTTATGAAGCTTCCTAGTTTCTGTCTTCCTTGTTTCGAAAAAAAACAATGATTTTCAAAGGGAAAATTATGAGACTATGAAAGATCTATGCCTTTATACAGTATAATATGAACCCATCATGTCAGCTCATGCCATTCATTAATATGATAACATAAATGTTTCAGATATGGGACCATGGAAGAGTTGAAGGAGGTTGTGAAAATTTTTCATGAAGCCGGTATGAAGGTTCTTGGTGACGCCGTTCTGAATCACAGGTGTGCTCAGTTTCAGAACCAAAATGGTGTCTGGAATATTTTTGGTGGACGCCTCAACTGGGATGATCGAGCAGTTGTTGCAGATGATCCACATTTCCAGGTGAGGTTCCACCTGCCCTTGCAAACTATTTAATTAGAATTATTTGAAAATGTCATTCATGAATGTTTATTATGTTAACTAAGTATCACAACATTATGATTTTCTGCATGAACTACTGATTTCATTTCACAAATATTTTCCTCCAGTGGTGCTTGATAAAGTTCTGCACACATAAGATTAATTTAACCAACAAATGATGCTTGGAGATAGTCTCATTCAGTGACCTACAAACTTTGATAGACTCCACCTTTTCAACTTGCATACATTTAGTATTGGAAGTAAACACAGATTAGCGTCTGGACGAACATAGAAATTGACATGAGTTCCAAAATGGAAAATAGACATACTCAAACTTTAGCAGCCATGAACATTGAACAATCACAATGTTGTTCTACATCCCTATACCATTTCAGTTTACTTAACAATGCACTATGTGATGTACTAGATTCCCTTTCTAAATTTGCGGTAAAACTATATGTCCTTGTAGGGAAGAGGAAACAAGAGCAGTGGAGATAACTTCCATGCAGCCCCAAACATTGATCACTCACAAGAGTTTGTGAGGAGTGATCTTAAAGAATGGCTTTGTTGGATGAGGTATGTTATATTGTTTTTTCTTGGCTAAAATTCCTTTTGTTGCTCATGCTTAACTATATACGTATATTCCCCATGCAAAGGGTTGTATGTTATAGCATCCCCATACAACAAATTAAATAGATTCGATGGACATACATTGTTTCTGGATGGCGTGTGCAGCTGAGTGCTAGTTTTCTTTCCTCATATCACATTCTTTTCAAAGCTATATTTTCATATACGTTAGTTTATTTTGCTCTTACCACAAAATGGAATGTACACAGTGCACATCCTCATCAATGTCGCAAGATTTTTTTCATGCTACGATAATAGGTATATATTGTAGTCCGCTTAGCTCCTACAACAAACTGGAGTGGACGAATGTTACACCTGAATATCTGCAAATTGACATGTCTTGCACCATATTTTTACATATTTTTTTGCCATGTAGCTTAGGGATGATCGGTTCTGTAACTATGTAATTGTGTAGTGCTTGGAAATAGGCAAAAAAAGGGGGAAGATATTGCAGAAGCTTTACCCTCATTAATACTGAAACTATTTCTTGGAGAATTAGCCAATTTATTAGGGAGTGTTGTTGTTTCATTCTTTGGAGATGTTCCCATTACTCTCCAACATGGGAACATTAGCTTACTAGTCCTAATGTGGTTGCTGCATATTTCCATTAGCTGAACAGGATAAATTAAATCATAGAACATAGCATTGGAGCAGCATTCCTGAAAATGTTAGCATCAGATGACTTCATTGTATGTTGCTTCTGCTTGACTTGCAGAAAGGAAGTTGGATACGATGGATGGCGACTTGATTTTGTTCGCGGATTTTGGGGTGGATATGTCCACGATTACTTGGAAGCAAGTGAACCATATTTCGCAGTAGGAGAGTACTGGGATTCTCTCAGTTACACCTATGGTGAAATGGATTATAATCAAGATGCCCACAGGCAGAGAATAGTTGATTGGATAAATGCTACAAATGGAACTGCTGGTGCATTTGATGTTACCACTAAAGGAATTCTTCACTCTGTGAGATTCCATTTTCTTACCAAGTTTTATGATAGTGCTTATGGCTGATTTAGTATTTTTGTAACGCTAGAATCTATATGCCTTTCCATCGTTTGAGCTTCTTTCAGTTCTGATATGCATCATGAAGAATTTCCTGCCCTTTAGCATTTTTTCTTTTGGTTGGAGGTATGCTTTGTCCTTCAATTATTTGATAATTAAAGTTTTATTTCTGCTACAAAGACACAGAATGCTGAACCACCCACGATATGAATTAATTACACTTGCATCTTTGACAGTATTCCTGTTCCATGGAAATCTTTAAAGGCTCATTAATCTGTTGTAAAGTGGTTTTCTGATGATAGTTAACTCATCCATGATTGTAATGGCCAGTTCTCCCAGTTTGAGAAGGATGCTTCTGTTCTGGATTAGCCATGCATATTTTGTCTTACACTTTTGTTTTACCTATCTTTTCTGCATTTGTAATATAGAGTTTTACTTATGGTATACAGGCACTGGAAAGATCTGAGTATTGGCGTCTGTCTGATGAAAAAGGAAAACCCCCTGGAGTGTTAGGTTGGTGGCCTTCGCGTGCTGTCACATTTATAGAAAATCATGACACTGGTTCTACTCAGGTACATTACAAAATTCCTACATACACAAATAAGTATTGCTCCGTAGCATTATCTTCAGAAGGTTACTGTATGGCGGCATGATTCTAGCAAATCTGACATATCATATTTTTGTTATATTTGCATAGAAATACCACAAATGTGCAATGACCTGCATGTATTCTTAATAATTGTTAGATAGTATGGCTTTGTCCTTATTTTTTGAACGCTGCTTAATTCCCTGTTTTCAAACAAATAAATTTTGCTAATTTTGCTCAGTCCATCCTTGTAGAACTCTTTTGAAACTGGAACGCTTTTATGGATCCTAATCAAATTTTAATTGGAGCTGTTAAGCTGTGTTCTAACAAAATCATGGCTAACTTTCTTTGATATCTTTGTAGGGTCATTGGAGATTCCCCTTTGGTATGGAGTTGCAAGGATATGTCTACATCTTAACTCACCCAGGCACTCCAGCAGTCTTCTATGATCATATATTTTCGCATTTACAGCCAGAGATCGCTAAATTAATTTCTATTAGAAATCGCCAAAAGATCCATTGCCGTAGCAAGGTAATTCCTAGTTTCCTACTGTATCGTATATTACCCCCTCTTACCTCCTCACCCTTCCCCACTCTATTCATGAAGTTATCTAATGCTTGAATGTATATAACATTTACAGATCAAGATACTGAAAGCAGAAGGAAATTTATATGCGGCAGAGATTGATGAGAGGGTAACAATGAAGATTGGCGCAGGACATTTTGAGCCTAGCGGCCCCACAAACTGGGTAGTTGCTGCCGAGGGACAGGATTACAAGGTCTGGGAAGTGTCATCGTAGACTTGCTGCGGTGGTACTTGCTGAACTTCTATTGTAGACAGTAGACAACTATTTGATATAGCTCACAAAAGGAAAACTGAATAGCACAAAGCTAGAGATCGGTATCAGCATGGTTCAGTGGCGGACACTGCTCGTGGTGGCAAGAAAGTCGACAGCAAGAGCAATGGAACCGCTTGTCCTGCCGAAACGATTTCACCAATGAAGTGAAATTACATTGTACATTCGAACATTTGATCTATGCAGAATCACCGTTTATGCTGTGAATCATTTGTCCGCAGGCAATTCGCCTGTTGATGTATGCATGTTCTTTATGCATTTTTGCAGAGATACCTCCACCATGTTGGAGCTATGTATTATGTGATACACATTGGCGATAAATAAATGAAGTGCATGCATTTCTTGCTATCTGCAAATGATACCAATTTTTCATGCAGTGTGTGAGTGGATCATAAAAGGTTGACACATTCAAATTGCACCAGTTTTCAATGTAGTATTGAATACCAAAACATGGAGCTGATACATAAGACATCGAACAATAGACAAGATGCCAGTGACAAGAACATAAGTATGGATTGGATTGTCAATCACCAGAATCCCCGAATTCAGTTTTGACTTGTAAAACATGCCACGGGGACTACTACTACTACTAGTAGGTGGGAAATACTCAGAATGATGCTACGAGGCAAAGTTTCCAGAGTAAAGATGCCACGGCACCAAAGGTTGAGCCAAGAGGTTAACCAGACTAGTTCCACTAGACATCAGGAGCTGCTGATACGGGACGATACCATCCTACTATACCAAAAAAGGGATCGCCATCATCGAATCATCGCCATCAGGGGGGGACATCAGGGCTTGAGAACCAGCGACAGTCCAACCTTGGAGGCCTTGTCGATCGCCTTGGTGTCGACCTCGGCGGAGACCGTGAAGAAAGACTTGGGCCTCCACTCGTGCTGGATGAGGGCGCTGACCATGCAGTGATTGTTGTAGCGCACCTTCACAGTGGTGAGAGGGTCCAGGGCGTGCTGCGTCCCGATGCTGAGAGTGTTCTTCTTGCTCGAGAAGCTGTGGGTCAGCTCCGCTCCAGCAGCCAAACCTGACTCTTTGTTTACCAGATGGTAGTAGGACGCAGTGAGGCTGTCCCCTTTGTTGTTCCTGAAAATGGGAACCTTACACCATTCAGACCAAAAGCCAAGGATTTCACGCATGGACACAAAAAAAAAGGTGTAACATCAGAGAAAATTTGCTTTAGTTGGAAGTTTCTGAGAAGTCAGATTAAGAGGAATGTATCCTCAAGCTGGCAAACAGGTGCACACTGGAAATATTGGTAGACATGCCTCGCAAGATTGCAAGTAGTTAACAGTGGGCATGTTAGAAGAAAACACTTACAGCGTCAGAGCAGCAGCAAGATCTGAATTGTTGAGAGTCAGTGCAGCATTGTACTTGGTGAAGTCCCCGGTAGAAGTATCAAATGCAACATCAGCACCAACAGCGACAGCTTTGTTGCCAAACACACCAGAAACGTTAACCACAGGCTTTGAGTTCAGGCCAACACCGAAGCTGATACCAGCGTAGTCATGCAGGTACTGGAGTTCAGCCTGCAACCACAAGGTAGAGAGTCAAAACGGTAAGTCAATTTGAACTCTAAAAGACCCAACCAATCTAGCAGAGATGAAGATGCACATACCTTCCCAGCTGTCTGATATGGAAAAGGAAATGAAACGATTTGCTTCAAGCCTGATAAACCAAGATCTTCAGTTGTGATTGTAGTTAACACCTGGGAAAAGATAAACACAAATCAATCACCAGTAGATAAGCTACTGACTCAATTTACAGTCCATCACCAGCAAGTTTAATCAGGAACTAATAATCAGATAACATTTGACAGATGAAGGGCATTTTCAAGGAGAAACTTGCCTGAGAATCGGAAGTAGCTTTCACATCCAGTATCACATTATTGTTCTTCAGCTTGGTCTGGATCTCGCTAAAGATAGCTTCATCTTTCCTTGTGCTTGCAGCAGTGATTGCCTATAGACAGAACCACAGAATTCAAATATTAAAGTCATATTTGATTATTAGTAGACAGAACAAGATATGCAACACAATCTGCAATTGACACCCATGAAACAAAGCATCAGTACAGACATACACAAGTTGACGTTGGCATGCAGCATCTACTGAAGGAAAGATCAAACAAAGCAGTCTAAGCTAAACTATACAAAATTATCACTGGAACCTCTCGACTGAAACCCAATTTTATCAAACTCGTAGCACAATTCAAGAACTACGAAATTACTAGTAAATTCTAACAGAAAAAAGACCCACTAAACTGGCAACGGAATAGAAGCATCTTATATAACAAACTGAAACCTGACAGATTGACCACCCATCGATCTAACAGAATTACAGAAAATTCAATCCACTCTTCGATCACAAACAGAAACCTGACAGATTGACTACCTGCCGATCGAACACAAAAACCTAAATGAACTCTTCCATCACAAACCGAAACCTGACAGATTGACCACCCATCCATCGAACAAAAAACCCAGTGGAATCTTTGATCACAAACTGAAACCCGACAGATTGACCACCTGTCGGTCGAACAGAAAAACCTCAATCGACTCTTCCATCACAAACCGAAACCTGACAGATTGACCACCCATCGACCGAACAAATAAACCCAGTCGACTCGTCGATCACAAACCGGAACCTGACAGATTTACCAACCATCCAACGAACAAAAAACCCAATGGAAACTTCGATCACAAACTGAAACCTGACAGATTGGCCACCTGTAAACCGAACAGAAAAAACCCAATCGACGCTTCGATCACCAAATCACCGTTTCATCCAACACCAGGAAGAAGAAAAGGTAAAATGCACCATTCACCAACTCTTCAACCCAACTCAACTCAAAATCAAATCAGACCAAGACTCAGTAAACCCGCAGGCCAATTCCACACACACACTGGCCGCAACCCGCCACACACACAAGCTCGGACCACACTGAGCCCCGGTAACCCAAACAACTCCGACATGCACTTCACACAGCCACCCAGATCCTACTTAAACCATTCAAAACCACCACACACTAACAATCGAAGCAAGCGAGACAAGATGTCCACAAGAAAGGAACCAGTAAAAGCATGCGGAAATTGGTAATACTCACAACTCCATTTTTGGTGTAGGTGGTCAGGGTAAACTTCTGGTCCGTGTGGAAGTCCTTGTACAGAAGATCTGCAAAAACACCAGGAAAAACAGCAGAAATCAGCAACCACTCCACTAAAATTTGCTCAAACCAGCAACCGCCACCACCAAAACCCCCCTCAAAAACCACCCAGAAAAGAGAACCAAACAAGACGAGGAGTGCGTGTACACCTCTGGCCTTCTTGCCGATCTCGAAGTAGAGGCCTGGACCCGGGGCCGCAACGGCAGGAGTGTCCTTCTTGCTGACCTCGGAGTTGAGGCCGGGAGCCGGATCCTCCAGGGGAATACTGGTGTCGGAGTAGACGCCGGGAACCTTGAACTCCGTCTCCATGGCAGGAGGAACGCTTCTGCTCGACTCGATGACCAGGCGGCGGCGGCAGCGCGAGGAGCGGGGAGAAATGCGGGCGGTGGTGGTGTGGGTTTTGGAGTGGTGTGGGTTTTGGAGTGGTGGGGAAGAAGGGAAGGGGGAGCGCCTATTTATAACAGCTCAGATCTCTCGCCCCGTGGCTTGTTGTGAGATGGACGGCCCAGATCACTCTCCCAGTAGCTTGCGTGGCCTTCTTTTTCTTCGGGGGCAAGAAGGCGAGCTGATCTGGCTTTGTGCTTTCTTGGGGAGTGAGTTGGTGCTTGGTAATAATGACATTGTTGAGTTGATCCAAATCACTTCCCCTGATCCCCTCTCTCTTTTTGTTACAGTAAAAAACGGTACTTACAGTTAATTTACCTGTACGTGTCGAGAACTACAGAACTGTACCAAACTTTCGAAAAAAGAAGAAGAAAACTCTAGACTAAACTGGGCCCACTTTTATGCTAAGCCCAAGACCACAAACCAGTGGGCCACAATACTGGTGAGCAGTGGGTGACACTAGGCTTGGTTAACCCATTGGGCTTTGATCTTGCGCAACTACAAAATGCCAAACAGTTACATGTTCAACGCTGCCGGTGAAGCGAATTGTTTGTTCTTCCACACCAGAGTTGGAAGGAAACGGTATGTGAATGCCATATGCCATGTAATTGTTCTCCGGAGAGGAAAAAATGAGGCCAAGAAATGGTTGATGCACATTAAGCTCTTGGCTGCTGTTGGCTGTTGCATTGCATTGCATCAAGCTGAGCCAGCTATTCTGCTCTTCATCTGTGGCATTTTATCAGCCCTGGCCACGCGTGCAAGATGTTCGGCAGAATGCCCCACAGGGTGCCAGCAGCTCAAGGGCGGGTGCAGACGGAGCGCTTGACAGGAACAGAGCACGCCGCGTTGCCCGGGAGACCAAATGTGAGTTTTCTGTACATGTTATGTTCATTTAGAGTTGTTCATAGTTGAAAAGGTAAAAAAAATGTATGGCCACTATGCACTAAGATACAAATCAGATATCCTTATTATGGTTCACCACAGACCCAAGGGCACAATATATACAGTCTAGCAAAATATTCACTCATAACTGAATTTATTCTCTACAGTGAGCCGTCATTGTTTTCTCAACTGAACATAATCAGACTAGCTTTTCTGCAAATAGTTATTTGTTAGAATCTGGGATGATCATTGCAAAGTAGTAAGCCAGCGCCACAGGAACTGCAACCATCATGCCAACAATTATCCTGCCATAAGAGATATCAATGTAAGGTGTCGGTTAATGCTTCCCTGCTTCTTCATATATACAAGCATAGGATCGTATCTCTACTTACGCAGTGCTCAGAATATCTGCATGAACATTGTACTCCTTTGCAAACACAAATGGAACTATTCCTTGAGGTAGAGCTGCCTGAATATGATCTTGACAGGTCAATCGTAACTTCTGTGGTTGAATTGTCCACAGTTACAAATAATATCTCGTCCAAAAGAAAGAACAGGAATATACCTGTACAATGGCTATCTTCAGCAATACTCCACGCATTCCAATAGCATAAGAAGACATACCCATTAGTGCTGGTCCTAGAAAGAACCTGATGGCTAATGCTAGTAGCATCCTTTTAGCTCCACAGGCTATGATTTTAGTTTGTAGAGCAGTGAAAAGGCCTGTGATTAGATGTATTTAGAATTTACAATAACATAATTGGTTTTCGAAAAGTTTATCTGCATATGCAATTTAGCTTTGCCAACGTAAGTCTCACCTAGGCTGAACATTGCCATTCCCAACCCGCCATCCGAGAGTATTCTTATGGAATTGCTGACAATTAACGGTAATTGTATGTGCCACCTGTGGATATGTTATGGAGTTGTATGAAGTAAGTCAATAACAGCTCATTTCTGCTTGAAGCCAACATTGATTCATATAAACTCATTTACATACCTGAAGCCGACCAGTGCCCAAATTAAACCTATCAGGCATGCATACATATTGGGATTCATCACTAGCTTCTTACCAACCACCAACAAAAAGCGAAAAGCACAAGAACATCTTGCTGATACACCTTTTGCCTGAACGTCTCCATATCTTTGCTGTGTAGGCCCTGTAGTACCTGATCCTGCTTCAATTTTGAAACATGACATGGGATAAAAACTGTTAATTAATTTAACCAAAAATAATAAGTTAAAATCCCAGAAGATAAGTTGCTTGCTGGAGAGGCGTATATGAAAAGAAGTATGAATTATTGCGTACAATGTTTCAGACAAACCTATTGAATAAAATATGAGCTCCATTACAATGAAAAAGTATGAAGTAATTTCTACATTATGAATTATTCTATAGGCACCTTTAAATTGGCTGTATTGATTCAAATCTCCGTTACAGGTGGTTTCTAGACAATAATTTCAACATTAGTTACTTAGTTGTACATGTATGCAGAATAGGCTAGTCCCTGTCAGTATGACATTATAGTTGCTACTGCAGGTTAAAATAGAAGTGATGCAAGTAAAACAGTATTTCACTTCATTGGTACTTCTATTAAACAGAGAATTAGCTATGTTCTCTTTGCTTAGTGTATTCTCAGTTCACAATAATATGATTGCATTATACGACATCTGTAAGATCAGTTTGTGCTACCATCATAGAATGCATATTTTCTTACATTTGGCACTTAACGACACTGCTTTGAGTAACTAGTGTGCTTCCTTCGTTTGGAAAGTAAGATCTATAACATTTGCAGGAGTGTTTAATTTTTGCAACTATTTGTGAAGGTTAGCATGGGCACACAAAAAGAAAGGAATATCAGAAGAAATACAGTTGAAACTGAGAGATGATGCTCAAATACTAGTTCATTAGAACTATTTTATTTCACATTGAAGCCAGGATCTTGGTTCTTGGATTTCTAATCTTAAATAAACATGTGAATGTGTTTAAGCCATGCTGTTTAGAGGAAGCAACTTCAAATTTCATCCTTAATCAAGTCAGACAGTTCAGGCACGTACCTGTAGTTTCAGATGATGTAGTGGTAGCCATTCCATTAGCAGCCCGAAGTTCAAACAAAAATAGAAGAAGTGTGTACCAAATTAGGCTCTGGAGGACTACTATCTGACTTAGCAGCTTGCCCGCTTGCTCACCATACATTCCTTTCAGCAACGGGATGCCAACAATCAGTGTGTTGGGAAGTGTTGATAAAGAAAAACCAGTAATCAGCCAGTCAAACTTCTCTGCACAGCAGGCTTTGGAAACGGCTGCAAATCCCAGCAAGGCAAGCGACTTGTGTAGGATATCCGAGTATATGAGTTTGATATTCATGTCATAAGGATTGGTTGTGGAAATGACCTGAAAAGAGAGCAGAGGAATAGAAAACTTCGCCACAAACTTGTTGATCCCAGAGCACTGCTCTGGGGTGAATAGCTTCCACCATTTTATGGATAGGTAGGCCAGTATCATAGCTACATATAGTGGAATCATCGCTTCAAGAACGAGGTAGATGTCATTCATGGACACCATAATGGATGAACCTGAAGAACACTCCAACTCTCCTGCCCAACTGGGATCTATAAAGTTTTGAGCATACTGTAGCTGTCTTATATAGACCACAGACAGATGCCAGGTTTTGTGCAAACTTTTCCATGCAGGTTTTAAGCTTTAGCGGAGTCTTTGGAAAAAAATGTCCAAATTACCCATGCTGGATAAATATCAGTTCCGTTACCATTCCTTTGTGTGCAGTAAGGCCATCTGGTTGAGTGAATAATGATAATGATTTGACCATATTTATGTGGGATTCTAAAGAAGTAAAAGATTGCTTGGACTAAATCCTGATTCATCGTTTTCAATCTGCAAACAGTCTCTTGATGTTTTCCTTATGTTATTAGACATAATAACATTGAAACCCCAGTTCAGAATAATGGTGAAAACCGAGTGCAAAAAGTGTGTGAAGTTTTGATATTCTTCTCTTTATGTTGTTGACTCAGTGGGTCTTTAGCCCTCTATATTCATTAACATTAATGCCCTGACTGAGAAAGTCTGATGTTTTTTTAATGAACCTTCCAATCTTTGTAATGGTCTTGACGTAGAGCTTGCATAAAAGAGACTCTCGATGTTTTATACTCTTCAAGATTTTTTTAGGGCAAAGAAACTGTTTTCTTGACTTTGACAGAGTTACATGTTGCATTGCCTGTCTGGACTGACATATCACCGCCAAAGATGTTTTGATGAAGTGCGAAATCGGGCCATGTTTAATGGATTGTGTCTCTTCCACATTCTACAGCCAGTTTGTTTCCCCATTATTTGTCAGTAGGGAAACATTATGCAGGATGCTAAGCAGTAGAATGACCAAAGCATGTGCTCCAACAGTTTAAAGTCAGAATAGCATTTCTTTTCTTTTTCTCCTTTTTGTTTCTAGTCAGCAGAACAAGACTTGAGAAAAAGAAATTGGGTGACAATTCCAGAAAATGGCACAGAAGCTTTGGCATAGCTTGTCGGTTTGATGTTTCACTGATCGTCAGCGTTAAATTTTAGTAGTGGCATGGTGGCCCTTACTTGACCATGAACAGCACTCACTTGATTTTTTTTTACACAAGTTTATATTTGAGTTATTCTGCATTGGTTTCTAGACTGTATGGCGGCCTCACCTCTCTGTTTACATCCTGTTAAAAATTCTGATATTTCAACTACAATACCTTTGCACTGATCTTGTATATGAATATATCCATTGTTTCACATCCTCGTAAATTCATCAAATTTCCATTTGGAGTGCAGTGGCGTGCTCATTCCTTTGAAAGTATGCTGCTAAAAGGATAATTGTGCGGTTTATTGTCCTTTCAGGTTTGCTGTCATTTTCTCGGGCAAAAAAACTTTGCCTCCAGGTTCCTGCAATGTACCAGTCCTACAAAGCTGATAGGTCGAAGGCAAGAATAAAGAAGTTAATTGTCGAGGAAGCAACGAGAGATGTACATTTACAGTTCACCAGATTTTCCATGTTTCTCCAAATATGGCAAAAGACTGGAATGAGTGCTTCGGTGAAACTTGCTTTGCGGCCATTGCGTTTTCCCCATAAATAGCAACATTGCATCTTCTTTCCTCAGGGTTTGCATTTACGGCTTCTCTTTATGCTCTTCATCAGCTGTTCCCTGAAGAATTTGTGGCTGTCAATCCTTGCAAGCTAGCAGGTTCCCCAGGTTTGCGTCTTTTTATCTTTACCACCGCCATCCTATCCCTTCTTTGCATGGATCAAACTCTAGCCTTCAGCTAAGATGCTTGTAAAAAGGGCTCTCTTCAGAAGGATTCTTAAACAGAAGAATTAATTTACCAGTGCTAGATTAATCCGGCAGCAAAACATCTGTCCAGGACTTTTGTCAGGTTTGTTTTACACACGCCATAGAGCTGGAGTAGCCCTTGCAAGTTTGCAGGTTACCATTCTGATCTTTGATCTTGCAAGGCTTCACAGAGTATCTCCTTTGGCTTTTTTACTCCCCTCTACTTTGCATGTCTGTGACTGTGAACTTGGTCCCTTCCAGGAGGCTTGCTGAAAGGCACATCAATCTTCAGAGTAAAGCGTGGTGCCGCTATTCGCCGTGGCAACGTGAAATGTTAGGGTCTTGCTTGCAGGCTCTGCCGAGCCTTCCCCGATAATCCACCGGTTTTCACTGTTCCTTCGCCGATTAGCCTGTGCGTATAGTGGCATGGACGGGCACAATCATATGCAACAAATCAATGAAAGGAACAGATGTTCAACGCACGGCTACCGTTGATCAAACTCAGTGTACGTGACGTGAGTCGAACAATCGGGTCGTATGCATAGTAATTTCCCTAGAACGGGCCACTCTCACGCGGGCCAGGGTTCGTAGTCGCGTTCGGCCTCGTCAGCCTACGCGCGGCGCCATCCCCTCGCTCCAAGGCCTGTTCCGCGCGGCGAATGCTCGAAACGGGAAGGCCTCGTCAGAGTAGCTCACAAGCCGGAGCGTGTCAAACCAAATGCGGCCGCTCCCGCGGCGCCCCGGTCCGCTGCTCCGCGACCCGGCGGCGCTGGCAGCGGCGGCCTCCTCACAGCGCCACCTCCGCGAGATCCACGCGCACCTCCTTGTCTCGGGCCGCCTCGCGTGCCCGTCCCACCTGGCCGCTTTCCTCGCGTCCCTAGCCTCCTCCTCCGATGGCCACCTCTCCTACGCGCGCATCCTCCTGCCGCGGCGCCCTGCCACGCTCGTCGCGCACAATTCCCTCCTCCGCGCCCTCGCTCGCGGCCAGCGCCCGCACCTCGCCTTCGGCACGTTCCGCGACCTGCCGCTGGCGCCCGACAACTACTCCTTCACCTTCCTCGTCCGCGCGGCGACCGCCCTGGCCGCCGCGACGTCCGTGCTGGAAGCGACCCTGATAGCGGGGAGCGTGCACGCGTCGGCGCTCCGCCACGGACACGCGGCCGACCCGCACGTGCAGAGCGGGGTCGTCTCCATGTACGCCGCGGCCGGGGACGTGGGTGCCGCGCGGGCCGCGTTCGCGGAGATCGCGAGCCCGGACGTGGTGTGTGTCACCGCGATGGTGGGGGCTCTCGCTACTGGCGGCCAAGTGGACGCTGCGCGCGAGCTGTTTGACGGAATGCCTAAGCGGGACCATGTCTCGTGGAACGCCATGATCGCTGGGTATGTGCACACGTGCCGGTCAAGGGAGGCCTTGAGGCTGTTCGACGAAATGCGTCATGCTGGCGCTGCTGTGGGGGAGGCGACGCTGGTGTCAGTGCTCACTTCCTGTGCGCAATTGGGCGCGCTGGAACGTGGCAAGTGGGTGCACTCGTATGTGCGCAGCCGTGGGTTGCGGCTGTCAGTCACGCTAGGCACCGCCTTGGTTGATATGTATTCCAAGTGTGGTGCTGTGGCGGCAGCCATGGAGGTGTTTGACAGCATGGGCGAAAGGAACGTTTACACTTGGACCAGTGCAGTGAGCGGCCTTGCGATAAATGGCATGGGGAGAGACTGCCTTGAGCTGTTCAAGCGCATGGAGAGCACAGGGGTTGAGCCTAACGGTGTCACCTTTGTCGCGGTCCTCCGTGGATGCTCCATGGCTGGGTTGGTGGAGGAGGGATGGGCATGCTTCGATTCAATGAAGAGCAATCATGGAATTGTTCCTTGGCTTGAACACTACGGTTGCATGGTTGATTTGTATGGTCGAGCTGGACGTCTGGATGATGCCGTGAACTTCATCAATGACATGCCATTGGAGCCACACGAAGGTGTGTGGGGAGCTCTACTCAATGCCTCTCGGATTCACAAAAATGTTGAACTGGGCAAATATGCAATGGACAAGCTCATGGCGATTGAGTCCAAGAATGACGCAGCTCATGTCCTGCTGTCTAACATCTATGCAGAGTCGCAGAATTGGAAGGGTGTTAGCAATGTTCGGGACATGATGAAGGCCAAGGGAGTGAAAAAGGTGCCTGGGTGTAGTGCCATTGAGGTTGGTGGCAAGGTGCATGAGTTCTTTGTTGGAGGCAAGACACACCCAAGATACAAGGAGATCGAGATGATGCTTGCTGAGATGAGTCAGAGGCTGAGGCTACAAGGGTACATTGCGAACACAGAAGAGGTGATGTTTGACATCGAGGAAGAGGAGAAAGAAGATGCAATCTCCTTGCATAGTGAGAAGCTGGCCCTTGCCTTTGGCCTAGTCGCTTTGCCGGAAGACGTGGAGATTAGGATAGTGAAGAACCTGAGAGTATGCAAAGATTGCCATGATTATACCAAGTTGATATCCAAGGTCTTCAACAGGGAGATTGTTATGAGAGATAGGAATAGGTTTCACCATTTCAAGGATGGAGCGTGCTCCTGCAGGGATTACTGGTGATTTTTTTTGTTTTGATAATTGCTCTCTGTTCAATTTTATGATTCATTCACATTTATATAATAGAAGGGATGTGCGATAATAGCATCCCTCCAGTGCTAAAGCACATGCACCCGTTTAGCTACGAAAGAATAAATGTAGAGGTGGATAATAGATCGGTACGAAGATCATGTGCCTGAGCTAGAGATTAGAGGACATGGAGTGGGAAGATGACAGGGGCAACTTTGCCATTTTCACCTGGCATTGTGGCCAATGGGCACAAAGCCACAAACTCTGATATTCTGCCAATAGCAATGAACTCGGGATAATCTGAGCATGCCCTCGACTATGTGACAAAGATTGAGCATTCTCCAGGGATTACTTGGTGATTTCTCTGTACGATAACTGGAACAATCACAATATTCCTGATGACATTTTAGCAATTTAGTGTTAAAGCCGAGATAACGCTAAGGAGAGGTCTAGTTTACGTACGGGAAAAGAGGATTTTTCATATCCAGTAACTCTTCAAGGATGGTAGCGAGACGGACACATCGAAGTGTGCCAACGCACATATGTATCAATGATTCCAACAATGTTTTAATTTTCTGTAAAAATCAAAGACCATTGTCTTGTAAACTGAAACTCCACGTTTGCTACAGGATATGAACTAGGAGCCCCCCATTAGTTACCCTAATAAGCCAAAGCTAAAGCCAAAATTTGAATTTTCAAACTTAATTTTGAAATTGATTTTAAGATATTTTTAATATAGTTTTTTTAATATTGGTATATGGCAACCGATTAGGACATAGGAACCTACACAGCATCTAAGGAAAACCTGGGCAGCCTTCCAGAATACAGGTTTGTTCTGCTATTTCTTATTCATGAACACTGAATACAAGAAAAATCTATCGAGTAAATCGCATCGTGTATGCAAAACAAGGTTAAAAAACAAGTTCTCGTTCTGTAATAGTGCTTCACTTAGCATGTCACTGCTTGGTACATCTCCAGTATTGGCAACATTTTTTTAGGAGCAGCCAAAAGCGCACCGTGCTTGCCATTAAGAGCCTGTGGAATATTGAAGTACAGCTTAGATAAAATTCAGTTAAAGAACTCAGAGATGCAGTTTCCTATATCCTAAATAAAAAGACTGAGGCTGAGGCACATAGCATGACATATTTAATTTAGTTACTCTAGAAACAACCTATAAGTATTTTAGCAGAAAATCATAAATACTGTTCTGAATAGTATTAGAGGTTTTGTGTTCTGTAATACTCCCTCTGGTCGGTCACAAAACCATGTTGTGTTGGACATCGACATGACATGATATTCAAAATGCATCTAAGCATCTTTCACCACTAATTTCTATTGCAACATATTTATAGAAGTTGATAAAATATGTAATATCATAGAATACTTGTCGAGACAAATAGGCACATTACATTGCATCATATTATATTAGAAAATTATTGATATTCAAACTTTTAAAAGTTCAATCAAATATGCCCAAAGCGCTGCACTTACATGACTAGAGAGAGTGATAACTAGGTCAGGATAGTTCATTATGTTTAGTAATCAAAACTCAGAAGCAATGGGCTTTTTTTTTCTCTTTACTTTGCACGATAGAAAAAAAATAGCACTGCCATGACACAACAATTAATAAACTACACTGATATAGCATAGAGTAAACCTTAAAGCACACTTAACATTATAAAAAGACCATGTCGCATCCTATCCACCTACAAATTTCATGCACTATAATTCACATATTGAACACCACTGAATTTTGGTAGTGTAACCATTTGTGCATCGTGCTATACTCGCAAGAACTCACAGGATCAAAACTAAACTGGAAACTGTTCGATCACAAGTCCAGGGGAAAACGCAAAACTTTTGCTACCTCATGAGGACCAGCCAAACTTTTTCATGGCATCCTTGGTTCTCTTCCGGAGCCTCATGAACACAATGACCATGCAAGCCAGTACCCATGGTGGAAAGTTCAGATTGCCGAGCTTGGATTCCTTAAGCCACTCGGGCATCTTGCCCTCCTTCAGCAATACTGCAGCAACTGCCGTCATAGCTGCAACGCCAATCATCACCTTCGTGACGGGCTTCAGCAAAGAATCCTAACCAACCAAGCAGACGACCAATCCATCAAGTACTCACATGATCAATCACTTCGACTACCTAAATTGAGCGAGGCAGAGAGAGCCAACCGATCTGTACCCAAATTTTGGGGGCCGCTAAGGCTTACCTTGGGCTCGCCGTCGAGGAAGATGGTGCAACCAGCGACGTAGGTGAGGAGAGAGCGGCCGTTGCGGGGGTGGAAGCGGATGGCGACGCCGCGGGTGCGGGAGGCGGGGTCGAAGACGAAGACGGACTTGAGGCCGTGCTGCTCCAGGATGTCCCCCACCTCCAGCTGGTCCTGCGTGTACCCGCCCAGCGGCGACCGGAACACGGCCACCGGCCCCCGCCCACGCCGGAACAGCTGCACCTCAACCTCCGGCGCGGCCGCCGCCTCCGATCCAGGCTTCCCGCTGGGAGCCGGGGCCGGTGACTCCTCTTGAATCGCGTCGTCGCTCGCCTCCGCGACAGCTGCCGCTGCCGCTGCCGGCGCCGGCGAGGCGGCCTTGTCAGCCTCGGACTCCATCGAATTGTTTCGATCGGCGACTCGGGGGTTCAGAGGCGAAGGGATCTGACAATCTGGTGTTCTGCCGTCTCCTGCTTTGGACTGCTTGCTTTATCAGGCAGGACTCAGGAAAACTCAGAACTGGGTTGATCAAGAAGGCCTACTGGTAGTCATTGTTCTTGTTGGGCCAGGCAAGAAAGCCCAACAATTCAACACTGCCAATTCTACTTCTAATAATCGAATCAATGGATCATGGATGGATGTATATCAGTTCACACTTCGCAGGCATGAAACTTTTACCTGGCTTCAGCAAATTATGCAAAGTACAATCAATCTGCAGTGAACGAAGGATGCCTTGCTGCATTTGTCTGTTACTATCATGTTCTATAGTGCTCTGGAACAAATAAATCGGGGTCAGAATCAACTTCGTCCAGATGCAACCCCATGCCGTCGACGACGGTGTAAATCTCAGCCGATTTCGGGTGGTATGTATCCTGTACCAGGAACTTGTGTGCTTCACCGTCCAGCTCTATCCAACTATAAGCAGACAGTTTCTGCACGTTCTTGCTCCTCATCAGGTCCCTGATCTCCCTCACGTCGCCCCAGAGGCCGGCATCCGCGTAGATGTTGGACAGCAGGACATAGATGGAGGAGTTGTCCGGCTCAAGAACCAGGAGCTTGCTCGCGGCGAGCTTGGCCAGCTCAACGTCGGCGTGAGCCCTGCAGGCGCTCAGCAGCGTGCTCCAGATCACCGCGTTTGGTTCGACCTCCATGTCGCAGATGAACTTGTACGCTTCCTGCAGCCTTCCAGATTTGCAAAGGAGGTCCACTATGCACGCGCAATGCTCCACTTGAGGGGAAATATGGTGCATTGTCTTCATCTCTTTGAAAAAGGACATACCTTGATCTACCAACCCAGCATGGGTGCACGCCGTTAACAGCGCGACAAAGGTGATCTCATTGGGCTGGACATCATCCTCCAGCATCTCTTTGTATAATGTGATCGCGTCTTGCGCAAAGCCATTCAGTGCTAAGCCTCTCATCATGGAGTTCCAGGTTATGACAACCTTGTGTTCCATCCGGTTGAAGACATTGCGAGCTCTGCCAATGTGCCCGCACTTTGTGTACATGTCAATCAGTGAGGATCCTAGGTAACTGGTAAGTGGGAGGCTCTGGCTCTCGACATAGTTACCAATCCGCCCTCCTAATTCATCAGAGCCCAACTGAGCATAGGCAGATAGTACACCAACAAGAGTCACTTCATTTGGCTTGCAACTGGTTGCCTTCATCCTCTCAAACAGCTCTAGAGATTCATGAGGTCTCCCATTCTGTGCATAACCAGCGATCATAGTGCTCCATGCCACGACATCTCTCTGCTGCATCCGATCAAACTCACGGCGTGCCTCATCAATAGCCCGACACTTGACATACATTTCCATCAAGGCAGTGCGCACTATCATGTTCTGCAAATCCTGCTCTGCGATCAAAGACCTTGCCCACTTTCCTGTTTCAAGATCACCGGTCTTGGCACAAATGGAAAACATCGTCGCAATAGTGATCGCATTTGGCCTTGCACCCTCACTCAACATCCTATGGAACAACCTCAAAGCTTCCTGGTGTTCCCCCCCATGCGCATAACAGGCGATCATTGAATTCCAGGATGCAGATGTCCTTCTTGCCATACCATCAAATAGCCTCCTCGCCTTCATTACATCACCGGACTTGGAATACCCAGTGATCAAGCAGTTCATCGGTATCGGGTCCTTCACTAGCATCTCGTCAAATACCTTCACAGCACAATCCATGTCCCCGTTCTTTGCATAGAAATCCACCAGAGCAGTCTGCACAAAGATATCCCCAAGGAGACCACGGACAATGGCGTGACAGTGCACCTGCTTTCCCTGGCGTGACGAGGACAAGAGCGCGCACGACTTCACAACGAGCGGCACACAGCCAGGCGGGACATCGGAGCCCCTGCGGTGAAGGGACGAAAAGGCGTCAAGAAGCTCCCGGTGCGAGGAGAGCCTGGAGAGAGCGGAGATGAGCGTGCCGCAGAGGGCAGGGGTCGGGCGCGGCACAGCGTCGAACAGGTGGCGTGCGGCGCGGGAGGTGGACGCGTCGTAGAGGAGGTCGTGGAGCGGCCGGGTCTTGAGGAGGCCGGCGAGGTGCTGCGGAAGGTGGTGGTAGGGAAGGCGTGGCAGCGCCTCCATTGGCGACGGCCGGCGGGACGCGGAGGGAAGTTTGGATAGGATGCGCGGCGGCGGGAGTTGGCTCTGGGCTGGGCGGTGCGTGTGTTTGGACGCCTCGGCGCGGTGCGGCGGCAGCGGCAAGGCATATCGCGGGCTCTGCCGCGGCGCCAAAGTGCGGCTCGACTCACAGGTGACAGGGCCGGACGCCAGTCGCCAGCTGCGCCGCAGAACGCCCTCTGATTTCGACAGTGCGATACAGGCGCTACGGTACTCGACGGTACTCCGTATGTGTGTTTGCGTGCGGAAGAGGCAGAAGATGACAACTAGCCTGGTATCAGCGGTAGTAGAGGCTAATATATCACAACACATTACACACATTTGCGCCTGATTTCACATAAATTATGCGGAATTTCCAAGAAAATAGTTCGATCTCCTTTAGAACTGGAGAAAATTCTCGTATCACAGGATGGCTTTGAACAAGTTAGCATGCTAGCATCATTCTAATTTGACGATTCATTCAAATTTGATGATTCATGGAAGCCAGTCATTTTGCTGTGCCATAGACTTCTGCTTACTTCCTTCATTAAAAATGTGTAAAACATATTAATTTTTTTACATGGTATTTATTATTGTAATTTGATCATTGGTTTTATTCCGAAAACACTGTGTCGAACATCCGATCATACTTTTAAAAATGGACGCCTATACCGTCTACTCATTTCTTCTCGTTTCTCTGTATCTTATCTTCAAGCCTCTATCTTCTCATTTTCTCTTTTCTCTCTCCAAACCTCACACCACATACATGGAAGAGGGCTACGGTGATGATGGCATGCCGCTTCCGTGGCCGCTGACAACAACGGAGATAGGGAGGATGATTGCCATTGCGGACCGAGCAATAGGCAAGCAAGGACGCGCCAAGTCATCATGGAGGTCGGGACTTCTATGACGCCGTCTTCAGAGAGGATGAGGGGGACGACCTCACCATGACAAATCAATGATGGAGGAGGTGGTTGTTACTGTCGACTCCGACAGCTAGAAAGACGAGATTGTCGAAGGTAAGAAGCACCGGGTGACTGCTTCATAGCGCACTAGGTCTGGTCTTGAAGGAAGCTCAAAACTAAGACACCGGAGAGAACGAAGAAGCTAGATCTAGACTGATACAATTTTATGATTTTTTGTTGTTTGAATCCATAAATTTTTATTTTTTTTATTGGATCAATCTATTTCAGTAGAGATTCTTATGGTGCCTCATATTTTATACTTCGAATCTTAGGGATATGTTGATGTTTCAATAGTTGAAGCTCGATGTTTCATGTGCATGAGTGGAATGTTTCAGTAGTTGTTTAATCATGTTTCACAATTTTAATCATCTTAAAATTTTTTGATCTAGTGGTGAAATATTTTTTAACGGTGAAAACACTCGATTTTTTATGAAAAATCAAACGTCCGATTTGTGTTGCTTCGGTTTTATTTATAATATACTGTCAACAACTTTCGTTCTTAACGAATTACAAACTAATATCAAATAAAAATATTTTCAAACTTGCAAAATACCCATGCCTTGCTATGGTTATATATATATATATATATATTATATACACGCACGTACTAACAACTATGTCCGTGCATTGCAACGGGTGAAGTCGGGGCACGACGCGGACAGAGACGGGAGGAGAGGCGCGCGCAGCGCGGAAGCTCGGCGCGGCGGGAGGGATGGGTGCGGGCGCGCCGCGGGCGTGGCACGGATAGGGACAAACGGGAGGGCGCGGGAGGTCTTTTTCATCCAAACCCTCCTTTCTTTTCGGTATAGGGATGCGGGTTAATTTTATAAACACTTAAGGGTTTTACGCAAAATAGTCGGGCGGACGAAAATTTTGGATAGAAATACTACTTGCTTTATAGATAGTTATCTTTCTTTTCAGTATTTCTATAAAGCAAGTAATATTTCTATAGATAGTTATCTATAGATAGTTATAACTATCTATAAAGTAAGTAGTATTTCTATCCAAAATTTTCGTCCGCCCGACTATTTTGCGAAAACCCTTAAGTGTTTATAAAATTAACCCGCGTCAATATCAAAAGAAAGGAGGGCTTGATGAAAAAGACCTCCGATAACTATCTATAAAGTAAGTAGTATTTCTATCCAAAATTTTCGTTCGCCTGACTATTTTGCAGAAAACCCCTTAAGTGTTTATAAAATTAACCCGCAGTCCCAATACTGAAAAGAAAGGGAGGGCTTGGATGAAAAAAGACCTCTTGCGCCCCTCCCGTCCGTCCCCATCCACGCCGCGCCTGCACCCCTCTCTCCCGTCGCTGCTCGGAGCTCCCGCACTACGCCTGCGCCCCTCCCTCCCGTCCCCATCCGCGGCGCGCCTCGACTTCACCCGTTGCAACGCACGGGCACAGGTGCTAGTATATATATATATATAGCAAGTAGTGTTTTCACCCAAAAATTTGTTCTGCCTGGCTATTTTGCAGAAAACCCCTTGAGTTTTTCTGGAATGGAGGGCCGCGACCCAAGCAGCGATCCATCTCGGATTTGATCCAATTCCAAGGCCATCTCGCGCCCAACATGAACCAGGCCCGAAATCCCTAATGGACGACCGGGCGCACGGCCCACTATGCGTGCGGCCACTTTCGTTTTCGGCTCATTGGTTGTTTTGAGAATTTTCTTTTTTGGCCCAGCCTATGCGATCAATTCGGCCCGTTACCAAATTTGACTGCACGTTTTCAGACTTTCTCTTTTTAAATTTGTTATGGGCTTTATTATTTAGCAGGCCGGCCTAGTTCGTTCACACACAACAAATCAGACTTTTTTTAGCAGGCATACTATTCAACCTATGTGTATACATTTTGTATAGATACGTACGCATACAAAGTATATATATTTATATTTATATCTATATCTATAAGGAAAAGTCTATATTTGATCATCCAACTTTTACCGAAGTTTAATTTTGGCCACCGAACTACAAAACCGGGTATAGGACACCCTCAACTGACCAAACCGTGTATGTTCGGACAGCCTAAGCGGTTTTGAGCTTATCCCTTTGGCACGTGGCGCCGAGGGCTGAGTCAGCACGGACATCTTGCCTCTGCTAAGGCAGTCGACGAGCTTCTTGGAGCCGTCCACCTCCGCGGTGAGGAGGCCCTGTAGGAAGCCGCACGCGTTGGCGCCCACCATCTGTTTCCAACATCGTCGGGACGGTGAGACGGCAAGCAACACCAACACCGGGAAACGTGCGTTGACGCCGAGGAGCGCCGCCACCCCGCCGCGAGCCGCCACGGCCGCCTCGGCATCTCGCGAGTCCACGGTGAACGGGCGAAAAATACTTGTTGTTGTTGTATTTTGTTGTATATATAGTGTGGACGATTTTGTGGACAATTTGTTGTATATATGTGTGAATTTTGTTGTTGTATTTTGTTGTATTTGATCGTTAAAAAATAATTTCGATGTTGTTTGCATATATATGTATGTGATGTGTTATATATATATGTGTGTGTTATGTATTTACACATATATTTGCATATTTGCATATATATATATATGTGTTTAAACAAGCAGCAGCAGACTAAGAGTAGGTGAAAATTAAAAAAAGTTAAACAAACTTAACTCTTATGAAAATTGATTTTAAGACCTGAAAACTTTGCAAATACAGAAAATATTAATTTCATATTTTTAGATTTCTCAACGTCGTGATCCATAAAAAATAAAATAATGTATCTAAAATAGATAAACCATCATCAATAAGATGTGGACTCTCCTTAGCCACCAAAACAAAAAAAAAACTTAACTTTTATGAATATTGATTTTAAGACCTGAAAGCTTTGCAAATACAAAAAGTATTAACTTCATATTTTTAGCTTTCATATTTTTAGCTTTCTCAAGATCGTGATCCTTAAAAAATAATGTATCTCAGTATATTGCAAAATAGATAAACCATCATCTGTAATACTACTACAAATATTTGACCAACTTCCTTTGCACGTTGGATTAGGATAGTTAACATATCAACATCTTCCTTTGCACGTTGATCGCCCAGATATTTGACCATCTTCCTTTGCACGTTGGATTAGGATAGTTAACATATCAACAACATCTTCCTTTGCACGTTGATCGCCTTGTCTTAGCCATTTCTTTGTTTGAAAATTAGGCCAACCTGGTCGTTTACTTTGATACCAACATGTCCTCTTTGGATGAAAGAAACAATCCATTAACGTCATTTCGATGAAAAGCCTTACATCCTTAGAGTTTATTTGACAAAAAGACCAATTAATTTTATCATAGTCTTCTCAAAGTCAATCTTAAATATCACCTCATTTTATATTTTTCTCTATGCATCTCATGAATAGTTTGATGCAAAATAATTACTCCTTCCATTAGTTCACTACATGACACTAAACATGTTAGTTCACTCATTAGTTTAAATTTTAAGATATTGATTTTCCTTATAATAAATACGCCTTATATTTTGTACGAACAGATAGAGTACGTGTTAGCACAATGGGAACTGGGAAAGCATAAAAGTCGGATGAAGCCGTTCTATTAAAACATGCTTGTAGCATCAGCTCCCTTACCACTTATCAGGCAAGGTGCCTTGGGTGGAAACGAGAGCATATGAAACTAGTAAGATGTAGCTATGAACAAGACATTGCACAAGAAACTATGAATAATAAATTAACTCAAATATGCAATAGATACAAGATCAACACAGGGCCAACATATTTTTACATCTTGGGCAGAACAATGGCGATAATCTCACGGACAGCAGCGCACTTCACCCGCCACAATGTTGCACAGTTCAAATGGCAGTTGATTGTCTTCACCACCGTCTCCATTCAGCTTTGACCGCTCTATCTGACAGATGGTAAAAAATAAACAAGCAAAATGGGTCATCATAATTCAGAAATGAAAAGGAAAAACTGTATGTTTGGCTCATGAGTTGTGAAGTCTGAAGTTCAAACTAATCAGATGCACATAGACATCCATCCCAACATCAATAAAAGCCTAAATAACATAAGTACATACTCCATTTTTCAACAGATGACGCATTTGACTTTTAAGCATACATTTAACCATTTGTTTTATTCAAAAATTTTGTGCATTTTTATGCAAATGCATAAGATATAAATCATGCTTAAAGTACTTTTAGTGATAAAAAACTCACAACAAAATAAATGATAAATTTTTTGAATAAAACGAACAGTCAAATGTGTGTCCAAAATCAACAGCGTTATCTAATAAAAAATGAAGGTAGTACAATGCTAACAAATGCGGCAATAGGCCACCCACAGCACGCATGTAGAATATGGTAGTTGAACTTCATAAAGATACATAGTCAAAGCGACAAATTTATAATCCATGTAATACCACTATGCTTCAGAATATGAATGTAAATACACTACATTACTCTTTTGATCACTGCAAATGTAATGTGCAATGTGTGCAACCATTTCTATTTATTCTGAGATTTAATGTTTTCCAAAAGCCCCTGTTGTATACTAGAAAAAATGGGAGTATTTTGAACATGAAATAAACAGTTGTGTTTATTCTGGGATCAATAGAGTAATACCATGAACTTCCTGTGAACATTTTTGCTATCATTACTCACAGTTTCTGTCACATTCTGATAGCCTAGAACACCATCTTATCTTTTCGTATTTAACAATGACATTTTTTTCTGGTAACATGGGTTTATTACTTTTTAATTCTTAACTGTCATTTTGGATTGGTCCTTGTGTATGAGGTGAGTGTGAGGTCAACTTACTGTTTGTGGCAGAAGGTAGAGACTGGCGGCGGGTGAAGCCATTCATGCCTGCTGGTGAATCAGAATCCAGTCTTGGTGAATTCTGTCCTCGCAACTTTGCCTTCGCAGATTCTGTTGCAGCCATATAGCTTGGCTTCCTTCGTGGAACTGGAGTATTCTGGGCTCCATGTTCCGGGTAATCTGATTTGGTCGAGAATGAAGACCTCCTCTTGCTAGTTTTAAGGTTTCCATTAGACAGAGGTTCTTCCTTGGACCTTGGCTGTTCTTTCTTTCCTAAGACTCCATTTTCTGAGACATTATCTTCACTATCAATGTTTTGCAGTGGCAGAACTTCGACTTCTTGAGCATCAGCATTAGAATCATTAAATTTTTCCCAGGTTAAAATTGAGGCGAAAGGAGTTTCCGGGTTAGATATTAAATCAGGTTCCAACAGATTCATATGTGAATTGTCCTCCAACAGAATGCCACTGTGCAACTCCTGAGTGTCGGGAGGAAATGACGCGCATGCATTCTGTTGTGCTTCCTCACATTGGTTGTCTTGATGGTCAGAGATCCCATTCAGACTAGGTGGGATTTGAGCCATGGAATCAGATACCTTTGAGGCATTAGCCATGGAGCTAGACACCTTTGAGGCATCAACCATGGAGGTAGACACCTTTGAGGCATCTGCCCTGGAGCTAGATATCTTTGATGCTTCAGCCATGGAATTAGTTACCTTCCGAAGGTTCCTCTTAACCTTCTCAAGTTCAGATAACTGGCTATCTGGTACTGAATCAGCAGCGGAACTAGAGAATTTCCTTGAATTTCGTTTGTTTTTTTCAGGTTCAACTGTCATGTTAGTTTGGAAACTATCAACAGTGACAGCAGAACTCTTCCGAACATTGCGCTTTAATTTGGCTGACTCAGTTTCCATTGCATAACTGGCCTTCCTTGCTTGTGGTTTGCCATCAGCAACTTTTTTTGGTTGGGAAGCAGACTTCCAAATCCGGCTTATAGTCCATCTCTCCAACCAGTTGTACAATGAATTGGGGTCCCTCTTGTCATACCGCAAGTGAAGAGCTTCTAACCCAATTGATGAAGATAAAAGCTACAAAATGTAAAAAAGTGAGTGAGCACACCTCTGAAATGTATAAATGGTGAGTGATTTGATTTGAACTCATGCATTTCTCATAGAAGAAATGAGCAGGATCTCACTAAGTCTTGTTTACCTTTCGAACATATGCGTTTGAAGATACCTTCTCTTTCCAAGCGTCCGATGGTTTATCACTCTAATAATTGCAAACAGAACACGTTTTAGATTTTTGGCCATATAAAGACATCAAGTAGTGAATATTGCATATGGGTCATACATTTAGTAGGAATCATGAAAAGAAAATATAAATGCATGCTCCATGGTCTATGCAATCCAAGTTATACTGTAGTTCAGCAGATTTACCTCCATACTCAATTAGGAATGACAAGGTAAATATTTAATTATCAACTTTTGAGTATGAAAGACACCTGTCTGATGAAAAGCTTCTGACATTTATAGTTTTGAAGGGGCAGTCATAGCATTTCTATATTGTGTTGAAGGGAACAATGCGGGTTATTCGATAGGATAGTTAGAGAGGTATTTAATATATGAATAAAAGAAATACCAAAAGAAAGTATGTACACGCTCTGTTTCATATTGTAAGGTTTTGAGTTTTGTCCTTGAGTCAAACTTTTCTATTTTGACCAAGTTTATAGAAAAGTGCACCAACATCTACAACATCAAATTGGTTTCAATAAAATCCACCATAAAATATGTCTTGATAGTGTATTTATTTGGTATTTATAGATGTTAATTATTTTTCTATAAACTTGATCAAATTTAGAGAACTTTGACTTAGGACAAAACTAAAACACCTTACAATATGCAATGGGGGTAGTATTATTTTCAGCTGCAGTATGACCAAATGAAGAAAATCATGCAGACGATAGTTAATGATCTATGAGAACAAACCATAAATCAAGTAGAAAATTAAGTTCAAGAATAAAGGGCAACCTACTCCAATACAGTAATAAGAACTTGCTCAATGCTCACAGCAATGACGAAACATTGTACCAATTACCAACATGATACAGATATTCACATAATTAACATTATTGCCTTGCTATTTGTAAAAATCCAGGTATATAATAATAATCATCAACCACCAGTAAATACTAGTATCTAGCTAATTATCTATTTGCTGGGGCGTACTGAATGTTACTTGGCTGATATGTCCATCTTGGGGCTTAGCCAAAAGATCTATTGTTCTAAACATGTGTTATTGAAGATTTTATGCAGCACTGAAGAGATGCGTGAAGTGTATGTGAAAAGTTTCGGTCTGCCAGACTAATTACATCATTTTCAATATTGCACATATTCATTCTTTGCAAACAGAGGTTTAACAGAATACAAATAGAACAGATAGAAAAGCAGGGAAGGGTATGAGAAATCATATATTTGAATTGCCACGTTCAAGATACTTACCAGAAACTTATGTTGGCCAGACTTCACAACAATTTGCATGGAAGCACTGGAGAGTCTAACATTTCTTCCACGAACTAAAGCTTGAAGTTTCACAATCAACCATGTCACACGAAGGGTTGACGCAGCTTGTCTCCTTACAAGATGTCCTCGGATCAGTGCCTGGAGTCTTATGATACCTTTTAATGCACGGAATGCCCTACGTGCCTGGACCAAAACAGTTACTAATGTTTAGGTATAGATCAGACAGCCAACTCATCAGTTTTTTTAGGACACAAATTTTCTTTCTGCAGGGCTGACTGTTTATGTTTCCTTTTCTGAAACTTTTAAAAACAATGATCCCATAAAACTAAAGAAAGGTTTGGGACAAGCTAGCAGCAACATTTGCAGAGAGCACCAGTTCGAAGGTGCAATAACAAGAGGCAAGATGGCAGGAACAAAATGGATCAGTCCAAGTAAAAGGTGTTACCAGGTAACCTCGGAAGGCAGCTTGTGCCTTCACTGCAGCTAACTCTTCGCTTAGTTTCTCTGGACAAGTTGGTGTCTTGGAGCCAACAATGTTTTGGTTCTCCACTCCTTGACCCATGGCTTCAACTGCTCCTCCGTTTGGTAACTTGCAATTTTCAGCATTTCCATCATTGCGAGAATTAACAAGAGCCGGCTCAGAAATCACAGGAGGATTCTCAGAAAGCGCAGGCTTGTTATTTGCAGCCTTCTATATATCAGCAACAAAATTGTGATTCAACCAACCAATTAGTGAAAGTAGGAGGAAGAATCAAATATGCTACAGAGTACATACCTACAACATTTTTTTAGATAATGGAAGCTTTTTTACAACACTTCTATGTTCTTGCTACAATGCTACCAACAGATATCATTTTTCGTGTAAAAAAACAGATATCATTTTTTTACAGGTAAACAGATATCATCTTTTCTTTGTTGCGAGGAAACAGATATCGTCTTCTAACACAAATTCGGAGCAGCAAACACAAAGAAGTACTTACTGCCAAATCCTTGGCCTTGGTGGAGTTAGACTTGGCTGATTTCTTCCCGAGGAGCACAGACTTGATCCACTTCGCCGGAGACTTCCCCATGCTTGACGAAACAGCCCGAACACCGTGCAATTCGGACCCTGTTACAGAGCAGCTCATCAGTACGCAGATCCAAACCTCAAACAACATTTTTTCCCGTTCATGAACAAAACAAAAAGGCAACAACGCACCCGAAATAACCGGGAAAGCCGGCTGCGAGTGTGAGACAAAGCTTGATGAGAATGTCGAACGCGGAAAGGCGAGAGAGCTGAGTAGAGAGAGTAGCACAGGACACAGACGGGGTGTGAACTGTGAAGGGAGAAGGTGATGCAAATGCAGCGGCAGAAAAGCACAGGCCCGAGCAAACAACCAGCAGAATAAACCACCAGAGGCGAGGAGAACGAAGAAAACCACCAGAAGCCGAGCAGAACGGGGCCAAGTATGAGCAGACACGAATCTGACGACCAAACTACACCATTCCACACAAAGCCATCAACCAGGCACCAAACACTACCAAAAATCTAACGAGGAAAATCACCTCAGAAAACACGAGAGGGATGCCGTGCGGAAGTGGCGCGCGCGAGCGAAGAGGAACAGGCGTCGCCGCACCGCCGGAGGAGGCCCGAGGACACGCAAGGCTCGGCTCTCTCTCTCTCTCTCTCTCCAACGACCAAACCCTCAAGGCTCAAGCCTCCATTGGTCTGTCTAGTTCAGGGCTCAGGCGCGAGACGGCGAGGGCCGAGGGGAAGACAGAAAAAGCTGGCGACTCAGGCCGAGCAGAAGCACAGCACAGAGCAAGTGACTGACAAGAAGAGGCACACTGCCGCGCGGGGCCCACAGGAAAAGGAATCAACCACCGACATCCGATGAGCCCCTGACGCCGGTTGGTGGGGCCAGAAGACTTCGGGGACAAGCTGTCAATGAAATATGCAAATTTTGTGGTTGGTAACGAACGTTTCCAACGGCTGCCTGCCATTACTCTCTCCTTTCCGGAGCGAGCCGGCTGCTGGAGACCGGGCGGTCATGGTACATGTGCAAACCCGGCGCTGTGCTGGGCTTCGTGCTGCCTCCGGGACCGCATGTTAGTGAGTTCCATGCATCCGAGCGCCGGTGCCAAAAGCGTGGAAGCTGATGCCGAGTGGTGGGACACCTGCGCCGTGTTACTGGTTAAGGTTAAGCATCCTAATCCGCGCGCTTAAAAGAGGATTAGAAATTGGCTGCGCTTTGGAGCGAGTGAGGCCGTGAGGACCAGTGCCATGCTATCTAGCATGCCTCCATAAGCGTTACTATCTTCGTGATTTTGTTCAAAAATATAAAAAAATATAAAAACATTTCTATATAACTGCGTAGAAATTTTTTTTATTTTTTGGACGAATGTAATATGATAATGACATGATTTAGAAGATTTCCCGTTCCAATCTTGCCCCTCCATAAAAAGCTTTGTGCTGCTTTGTCACTTGTAACCATACTTCACGGTAACATCGACGACGAACGACGGCATGGGATAAGATGAACAGAAGTGGGGTAGGCAGGAGCAATGCTCCACTACAACAGACAGGTAGGGTACTTACTACAGCCGATTTTTTAGCACAACAATACGGGGAGAATATGATTAGTGTGGAAGTACAGCCATTGCCATCCGCCGTGATAGTGCGGGCGTTCGGTGGCGCGTGCACCTCGTCGAACGCATCGACGTGTTAACGGTAAAGTAAAACATCAATCAGCAGGAAGATGAGTGTTAAGTCGAGTCACCATCACTTGCGACGATGCCAAAAGAAAAGAACACCGAAGTTTCGGTGGTTAGGGGCATCAACAAAGGCATGGCATCTCTCTTAGCTCTTTTCCAATTCCAAAGTCCAAAGAACAGGAGGCAAGAAGAGACGGATAAGAGCATCGCATCGTGCTTTAATACACATCCAAATAGCTAATTATCACGCCGACCGGACGGGCCAAAGGACCAGCCAACTACCAACCCCGGTCGGCTAGCTCGCGAGCTCGATCGACCTCCGCCGCGCGCGGCACGCCGGCACGCACGGGCGGAACAGCGCGGCAACATGGTTGATTCAACGTTTATTCGTATAGTAATAAACATGATGACGTCGCGTGTTGTTAGGGGCAGTAATGACCTATAGGGCCGTATTAGGTGGCAACAATTACTGAGATTAGCTGGTTTGGTTGGCTATAATTTTCTTTCATGCTATTTTAAAATATTAAATTTAAATTATTTATGAAACTTATTCATAATAATCAATGAATAAGTTACGGTTAATAATAAATTAATTATATTTAGTAGATTCATATCGTGAATTACCTTTTAATTTTATAATTATTTTTATAATTAATTTATATTTAGTCTTTCAGATTGATATTCAAATATGGATTCCATTTAAAAAAACTAATTTTAATCCCCTAATCACCCTCTAACCAAACACCCCGCATAGACCGTATTCGAGGTACTCGAGCCCATAACGATACCCAGCTGCTGCGGGGTCATCATGCGGCGAGATCCTTGGACGCACCAGTTGATGCTCCATGATTGTGCTGTACCAGTGTTGGGGAGTGTTGTTGGCTATGATTTCGCCCCAGCCGCATGCGACGCGCGCGACGCGCTTCGCAGTTGGCACCTCGCGCGGCACGGCGCCTGATCGCCCGCGCAGCCGCGGCGTCGCGATAGCCACTGCCGCGAGCACGGGCGGGCCGCGACGATTTGGGGCAACCTGGCTGCGGTGTGGCGGTGTCGGCTGCCGCTTACGCCGCCAGCCCGTGCCATCACACAAGTTTGGCACATTGCACAGCTTATATCATCACATGACCTATCGCCCATGAGACGGCAAAACATATTTGTTCACAGGCTGTGACGCGAAGCGTCAGGTCAGAATGACACGAGCCCAGTTGAGCAATAGGATATATCTATGTTGGCACTAATGTGTTATGTTGGTACTCCCAGACTCCCAGAGGCCACAATAAAGATATTCAAGTGCTCAAGATGTAGGAGTACTGATTATGCTAGAACTACCACACATGGCCAAGTGCCTCAAGTTGCAGGATAGAAATATCATCAATGCTGCACTGACTCCCACGGTTCTAGAATTACTGAATAAACAGGCTGACATGTCAAGATATTTCTAATCCGTTATACTCCACCTACCACCAAATCCACCCGGATCGCGTAACGACACACAGAACAGCAAATGGCAGTTTCATCTGACTGCCACTGACAGACTGTAAACAAACACCAGGAAGACATGGCCAGTACAAGTGATGAATCACTAGGAAATGCAGTTGAGACGTTGCCGTCGTGCTGGCTACGGCAAGCAGTGGGTCTGGGAGATCGTACAAAATTGTTCGCTACCAAACGGAGATTATCACCGCAAGCAGAGTTGTCGGCTCTTGCTAACTTTAAAGGCGCACTTCAGAGCACGCCACCCCACAGGCACTATGTGCTTGCCGGTGAACAGTGCTGAGGATGTAGGGGAGTTTTGTTGCACCTGGTAGTTTTAGTCTAGTGAAATTTAACATATGTATGACCAAATGCGCATGCCCAGTTAGTAGCGCATTAACAATGGAATGGTCTTTTTCTCTAGAGTACAAGATTGAATGATCTGAATTTGGTACAGTTTTTTAGTCATGAGAACGAAAATTTGAAATTATGCATAATTGAAAGCAAGGATTACGGTAAACAGACTGCAATAACTTTACACGGGAATAATCTAAAATCAATGCACTATAAATAAATATAGTAATATGCCAAAGAGAATTTGAGTTTAAAATACTGTGTGACCACTCAACAGATTCAGGGAGAAACGAAATGATTGACTGGACCAAAAAGTGGCTGACTAGCTAACCAGAGGCGCTATTGCTCCAGATTAAAAGGGCAATAAGCATTTTGTTTGGTTCTTTGCATGTCCGGCGGTAGGGCTCAGAACAAGCATTGCTTGGCTTGTATCGCCAAATAAGGGAGGTATGTGAACTTTCACTGGATTATACATGAGGCCATGCAAAAGAGGGTTAATGATGAAAGGGAAATGGTGGACTGGGTTGAAAGCAATGTAAGGTATTCTTTATTTCCCTTTTTCCCCCTTTAACAAAGTAGCAGGACACAAATATGGTGTTTTGTATTTCTCTTGCACTTCAGACTGCCCTACCATAACGATGCCTTGTTCAAGTCACTCTTCTGAATTTTAAAAGATGTTGAGACAGATGAACTTAGCAAGTTAATAGGTTATAACACAAATTAGCAGGTTGCTGGCAGTGAAACAGTGATCGGTAATAGGAAGTTTATGTCATAAGAGTAGAAGACATGACATCTTCATCATGGTCAATGATCAAAATTGTTTAAACTAACATTGGTTTCAGAAGTGGTTGAATTGTTCAGAAATCAGCAAGTTTCAAACTTGTTCATTGTGATTCAAGCTTCATGATTATTGTTTCGGAGTATGTTTGGAAGATGCAGTGATGCACTCAGCCAGACACAAGCATAACAAATGAAGCATAAAATCAGCAGTTATTTAATACTGCATAATCCCATACACATCCGACAAAATTTCCTGAGTTAGCTCGAAATTACATGTCCCTATTTCCAGTCGAAGGACTGCAGAAGATTGTATATGGAAATAGAGTAGGATAACTTTGTGGAGTTCCAAAATGAAGAAAAGAGTCACCACTTGCATTTTCCTACCCTCTCTTCTTAAGTATAGAGCTAACTAAAACTCTTACTGTAACATAAGACTGTCATCACATCACCGTATACATGTACATTTTAAACTCAAAGGACAGTTCAGAGAGAAGGTAAGAAGCTAAGCAGATGCACTGTTAACATCACTGTTTCAAAAGGTTAGCTTGCATCTTAATTTCTCCTCAATTTTAACCTAGCAAGTAGCGATCCAGTGCATAAGAAAGTGCCCATCCTATATGATAACATTTTGCCAACCGCACATCTGATCTTCTCTAACTACTTCACTATTCAAGGGATAAAATGCTACTACCGACCATGAAAAGACAGATATATCACATAAAATCGGGGTGTACCTCATCATCCACCACAACATCAGTAGTGGAGCACTCGAGTTCAGGGTCATGTTGCCCAGAATCCTGAAACCCGCTTCCCTCTTCAGAGAAACTTGTATCCAAATAATTGCTCCACTTTGATCTTTGTGCTGCAGAAAACATACAGTTTGTTTAACTTACAAGTTTTGGTAATGACAAGTACAATATGTGTTAAGATTTGAATGTGTGCCTTCAGCGGTAGCAGCTGCAGAACATGGGGGTGAACCTTCCTCGATCAGTTGCCTCTTGGGTAAAGTGGCATTGACTGGTTTCTTGGGCCTCTTTCCAGCTAATCCCAATTGGGCTTTGGGGACCCTCTTCAAGGAAGTGACTTCAGGCCTCTTTTCAGGTAATTCAGTTGTCACTTGAATCCCTACTTCTATTTGTATAAATTGAGGCATGAAAACAATTAGGTCATGCATTGAAGACTGGCCATTCCTTCCCAGATAAGTGAAGATAAACAGATATGAAGAAAACTAACTCCAGACTTAGAAGTGCTATACAATAATACAACCTCATCTTGAATACATAATGCAGATATTTAACTATTTTTATAGCCGCAACATAATTTTTTTTTAGAATAACAGGTAATTTTCATTACTTGGCTTATTAGAGAAAACCAAAAACACAGAAACATAGTCTTGATACAGCAAACGAAAAGAAAAAACGGTCCAACACAGTTACTAGAACATGGAAACAAACAAGTAGGAAAACATGTTGGGGACACCGGCTCGCTAATAAGCATAAAAACCACATAACTACTTCTATAGCCGCAGTATAAATGACAACAAACAACCAAGCATTCAGATACTAGCCATTGTAACTGCATAACATACTTGTGATCATGCTAGCCCTGCATAGGTAATATATATCTTGCCCCAATAACATTTACATTCGTGCATGGAATAAGAAATACAGGACTATTCGCAAACAGGTGTTCATAAATTTAGTTCAGCAAGGCCACTGTTAAGCCTTGAAACGTAAGTATGCATTACCAGTATCTGCATCCAAGCTTGAGAACGCAATACTAACCATGCGGCAAGCAAGTGAAATATTTATTGATTGAAGTAGTAACCCTAGCAAAATCAATTTATCACTGGTTCTAATGACTTACTGAGCATATCATTTTACAGGCTGCCCGAGATCAATAATCCAAAATATTGCTATATACATTGCGAGTTTGCGACAATGACATCAAACAGGTTTCACGCATACCTCCATCCCGGGTTCCCTCATCGTCGCCGCCGCCATCGCACTCCCCAGGATCGTCCAGGTACTCGGACCAGTCCATCCCCCTCTTCCTCTCCCTCGGAAACTCATCGCGCTGCTCCACCGACACCGGAGGGACCCAGTCCTCCTCGGGCACAGGCACATGCGCGGCGCGGCCGCGCGAGAGGTTGGCTTCCTGGACGAAGCGGCGGAGGTCGGCAGCGCGGTGCCCGCGGGCGTGGACGCGCATAACGGACTGGCCCTGGTTGCACACCACGCACACCCACTTGTTGCTGCTCTTCTTTTGCGGCTTCACCTGGGCATCAAACCGAAGCCGAAAAAACGAAACCGGATGAGCTATTGAAGAAACTGGCGGGGTTTTCGAGGGAAGGATTTGGTACGCAGACCTGCATAGTAGAGCACTGGACGCACTGCAGCGCGAGGAAGAGAGTCGCCGCCATGGCTGATCCGCTGATGGCCGTCTCAGCCTCCTCAAACGAACTGCGAGAGATTGGAATTTGAAGGAGAGAAAAATTGGAGCGCGGTGTTGGGGAAATTTTGGAGATTTTTGCGTATCCCGCTCGGCCTCGGCGGCGGGCGGGATTTTTGGATAATATTTTTACTCCTGTTTTGTTTGCGAAGAAAAACGTTTTCATGTATCCCTGTGATTAGTATCCACCTGTCGATTTCCTATCTAACGGTAGGGATGAGTCGAACGAGCCCCAGCACCCCAAAGGAAAAGGTCCTCGAAGGCTCGAGGTCCAGGCGTCCAGCCGCTTCGTCGTCCACCTCCTCCCAGACTCCCATGGCGGCCACGCCCACCACGTCCGCCTCCGCGGCGGCCGCCACTCGTCTCTTCCTACCTACTCGCCGCCACCTCCATGAAACCGCTTCCGTCTCTGCCCCTGCGCTCACCATCGCCCGCCGCTTCTTCGGCGGCGCGCGTTCTCTCGGCCCACCACGCGCCGCCGTGGGCGAGCGTGGCGGCGGGGCCGGCGAAACCATCACCGGGAAGGGCACCATCCGCATAGTTTCCATAGTTGGCGACGGGAGCATCAGCCCGCTGAAGGACACGCCATGGGAGGAGGTTATGCGCCACACGGTATGCCTCCGCTCTGATCTCTGAACCAGTGAACCTAGCACCGACCGATTCACCGCTATCAAATGCTAGTGCGGAGTCGCAGGGAAAAGGAGAACTTGAGTAATATAAGCTTATTTGGAATATGGTGATAACTGAATAACTTCTATAGATAGAATGTGGTAACTGCAAAGCACATGCAATTAGTCAATTGCACACTCACACGGAACCATTTCGCACGATCAATTGGAGAACTAGTCGTAGAAGTATTCAAGTATATGCGATTATCTGGGCACGAACATTCCAAATTTTTGGTACTACCAAAATTGTTACTACATTTTTCTCAAAATATAAAAAGTTTTAGAGTTGGACACGGTTATTAAGAAAATAAGTAGAATTAAATGAGAAGATGTTGTGATTGGTTGAGAAGTGGTGGTAGGTAAAAAAAGTGAATGGTGGAGGGTTATGATTGGTTGGGAAGAGAATGTTAGTGAAGAATTTGTTATATTTTGGGACAAATTCTGAGTGTTAGAAGTTTATATTTTGGGACCTGGAGAGTAGTACATAGTAGTTGCTATGTTGTGTCGCTTATTATACCTTTTTTGCTTGTTCATGTGGTTGGATATACCTGTCAATGACGCTATAGAATGCAAAGTGTCAAATCTCTGTTAAGTTTTGTGGATTGGTATGCCCATATACCATACCATTGTTTGTGTAGTATTTATATGTTTTCCATGATTCAACTGTGTGCAGTACCTGTGGGCTTATGAAAAGGGGCATGTGCTTCGAATCACAAACAAAATCCGCACAAATATTTCAGTCTTTGCTGGCCATTGTTTGCTTCATGATAGTGTGCAACCCTAGAACCCTTGTGGAGCCATTCATGGGCAATATATTTCAGTCTTTCCATTGTTTTCCCATTCGTGGATGATGATCAAACCCAAGATGCCACTCATGCGAACTCAATCTAATATAGTAATATCATCTAAATTGTTTAGCTTTGAATGAATACTTCTTGTCTTTTGAGTTAGCATAAGCACATAAGGAAAAACATGTAGAGTTCAAAAGCCTAAAATTACAAGAAAACACATTTGTTCATTTCAGAAAGCAAGAAACAGGTCCTCTGATTTATTGCCATATTTAATATGAATATGTAGAATCTCTCTGCATAAGTTTACTGCCAGTAACCATCATCTCGTTTTTTCTGTCTTTTAGGCTAATAGGATGAAGTGGGTTGACAAAGGATTTGAAATGCTTGTCTTCACAGACAAGTCAATTGGCCATGATGATCTTAGGAAAGAGCTGGCACAGTGTGATATGCTAGTCAATGTTGCCCTAACGAGTCAAGAGACTGTTCAGTGGCTTTTAAATAACAGTAAGGAAATTCCCAATATAATCTGCTTTCAATCATCTCCAACCTTAGAAAACAAGTTAGGTGGCAGGTATGTTCAATATACTGGACGTCAGGACATGTTTGGCAAGCTAACTAATATTGGAAAAACAGGTGGCATGAAGGAATCTGCTGAAGTCCTTAAGACTGTATCTAATGCCTGGGAAAGGCATAATTCAGATGACATTAGATTTTGCTTGCTTGTTGTGGTTAATGCATACATAAGACCTGTTGATATGCTGCAAAACCTTAGGGCAAAAGGTCTGTCTACCCTAAGCTGTATGATAAGAAATTGTGGTCCTCAGATACTGAATTGCCTGTTTGATCCCAACTGTAGGAAAGCCCTTCAGTGTTTAAATTCATGTTCTCCAACTGATCAAGTTTGCAACTATCGCTGCATTGCGTCGTATGAGAGTCCGCATCTAGAGGCCTTTTCTCTATGTGTTTTGCAGAAGAACAATTGTCTTGATCTCAATGCCGAGATTCCCAGTAAGCCCTCTGTACCCCCACTAACCATGTTCAGAGAACAAAAGCTAAGCCATGAACTTGCCGAAGACCTGTTTGTTGGATGGTTGGACAGCTTGGAATGGAGTTGGAGAGTTGTGGCTGGACAAAATCCAGCATACGATCAATTCCCGTGCCAGTACCAATTATTTTACAGGGGTAAAGCTAAAGGTTCATTTTGGTATGAGCCAATTTTTCAAGTCAGAACCCTGGAAGGAAAGTTGGTTTGGAGGCGCAGAAAGTACCGAGTAAGAAAAGCTAGCATCCCTGGTACATTTTACTTCAGTGTGCTGGATAATGGTGTGGTTTCAAAGGAGTTTTGGACAATTGTTGATGTTTCGGATGATTTCGGCTGGGGTCTGTTCCATTATCACGGAGCAGCTCAGGCTGCTGGACTAGCATACACTGGAGCAGTGCTCGTTAGCCCAGATGGCTCTTGTCCAGATTTGGATAACCCAAAACTGGCATCTGCTTTAGATAAGTGTGGGATCAAGAAGTGGGAGCTTTATATGGTTGATAACTGTTCCTGCACTGGTGCACCTTTGGGAACTCCTGAAGATGCAAAGCTGCATTATCAGATTGCTCCTGGAAAAGAATCAGGTATTTTGCAGACAGGGTGATGTGTTCAAATGTCACAAAAGGTTCCCAGATGACTTGCACGGTTGCACCTCTATTAAGTCAGACAGCATAGATACTGCAGAGCTGCTTGCACCCACTAAACTACAAATATGTTAAGAATGACATACAGGTATCGCTGAAAGGAGTAATTATGTAAAATGCCAGTTCTTATCTTATGAAAGGAGTAATGTCATGTTTTTTTTGCTGTCATCATGTCTTCAAGTGTTTAACAAATAAGATACGGCTTATCTAAAAGAAAAAATAATGCATGGTTAAATACTTAAATGTATGTGGTTAAATGTTTAATATTCCATGTAGTGACCAAGGCACTTACCTTGGACCTCCAAACCTCAGCTGGGCAGAGGCACACCTCCCTACATATGCTGTTCCAGTCCAAAATCTCCAGTCACAGACAAGAATTCTGATGTTATTGGTGTATAGTTGTCTTGCTGTTCAGTATCCTATGCTTTCTAAGCTGTAGCGTTGTAGTAGGTTGCCACACTCTGATTTGTGCAGAGATGTTTATATCCATGCTGATGAAACCAGAGATATCTGTTTACTGTGAAGATGTAATCAAGAGCTAACGGTATAAGGCTTCATCTGGTACTGGTAGATGATCCATGTTATAAAGCATCTTATAATTTTCCCATATACGGCTGCTGAAGCATCTTGTTGCGTTCAGATAGTTCAGCGCAGTACCAATGGGGAGGGCCACAAATCGAAGTAAGCAACTTGCCCACGTCTGGTTGACTTGCTTGACCCAGTTTATTCTTCAATCTACAGGTTTCAGATTTGATGCAATTCCTGTCTTTACCTCATCTTTCTACAATCCAAAGGTATCAGAGTTTGATGCGTTGTCTGTCTTTACCCCATCTTTCTACAATCCATAGGTATCAGGTTTTATGATGCTTTGCCTTTTTTACCTACCTTTTAGCAGCGTGCTTCTACTTTCCTGATTGCATTTGCAAACTATTTTATGTTGTGCATTAATTTTGTTGCACCAGTTTCAGCATGTGGTGGTGTACTATTAGAAGGAGAAAAATGATATGGATCACTTGTGGATAAAGCAAATGCAAAGTTCTTCTCTGATATGTATCACGTGACAACTGCTGACTTTGACTTTGACTCTGGCATCTTCGGTGATCTATAAATTCCATCCAAATCCACCCCAACAATTCGCGCTCTTCACAGTCCAGGACTGGAGCTGGTCCGGTGGAGGTTATAGAGAAGAAGCAGAGCAAGAATGGCGGGGCTGTATGAAAGACCGTCAGAGACGTACGCCAAGAAGCGGCCTCGGTACCCTGACGCTTGGTTTTTCAAGCTCGCCGCCCTCACCGCCGGCCACCACCGCGCCTGGGACGCCGGCTGCGGCACCGGCCAGGCCTCCATCAGCGTAAGCACCCGGTCTCCGAACCACTTTCGTCGCTTGATCTGAACACTGAAAACGAAAAATTTTGCCGGCGACGGGCGACCGTCTCATCTGCGTGTCTGTGTGCGTGTCAGATCGCGGAGCACTACGACAGCGTGATCGCGACGGACGTGAGCGAGGGGCAGATCCGCCACGCCGTCGCGCACCCCAAGGTCCGTTACCTGCACACCCCGGTGGACCTCTCCGAGGACGACCTCGTCTCCCTGGTCGGCGGCGAGGGATCGCTGGACCTCGTCGTCGTGGCGACCTCCATCCACTGGTTCGACATCCCGCTCTTCTACGCGGTGGTCAACCGCGTCCTCAAGAAGCCCGGCGGCGTCCTCGCTGTGTGGGGCTACAACTACGAGATCAGCCCGTTCGACGACAAGCTGCACGGGCAGCTGTACCCGGCCATGCGCCCGTACATGGACCCGAGGACGAGGCTGGCCATGGAGAGGTACCGCGACCTGCCGTTCCCTTTCGAGCCCGTCGGGGTGGGCCGCGAGGGCGAGCCGGCCGACGTCGACATGGAGGCGGGCATGACGCTGGACGACCTTGTCGGGTTCTTGAAGACTGGCTCCGTCGTGACGACGGCGAGGGAGAAGGGAGTAGACCTGGAGGCTGTGATCAAGAACGTGATGAAGGGGGTGGAGGCGGAGTGGGGCGACCCGGCGGTGGCGAGGAAGCTCGTGTTCAAGGCCTTCATGCTCGCCGGGAAGCCGAAAGTGCTGAACTGAAATGTGCGCTGATAGCTGTTCATTGGTCACCGTGTCTTGTTTTCACTTAATCGTCTTCTCATTTCCCCTCCTTTCAAACACGTCCTTCATCAGAATAAATTTTGAAGACAGCTGGCGTTGTCATGCTTTAAGTCAAGTTCGTTTGGGCAGTTGGATCGGGATTTTTGATGCACGGAAAAAGACAAGTTAGTTATTAACATATAATTAATGACAAAATTAATTAAGTTATTAAATAATTAATTAAATTATTAACCCACATAACTAATTAAGTTATTAACCCATAATTAATTGAGAGTTATTACCATATAATTAATTGAGTTTTAGTTGCATAAAATATATTTATTTAATTTTAAGAAACTTATGTGTATATACTTTTTACTAAGCAGTAATTTACGAAGCGAGTTGACATGTCCAATTGCCCAAACTTTCTACTGGACACATAAAAATAAAAAGATGAGCCCTGTTTTTTTGAAAATTAAGTATGGATAATAAAAAGTCATTATCGTACGATTAATTAAGTTTTAATTATTTTAAACTTAAAAATAGATTTAATTTATCTGATATTTTAAGCAATTTCTAATAAAAATTTCACATAATGTATTATTTAATATTGTTTAATAGTTTAAAAAATGTCTAATATACATTGAGATAAAATATGTATGTTAATAAAAAGGAATGGGGTCTCAGGGCGGTAGTAGTATCTATACAATTGTAAAAGACTTCAATGGTAGTGGTATCTATACGGTTCTAAAAGACTTCAAAGATGGTGATAGTGAATTTGCCACCACCACCTACTGGTCAGTGTAACAATCCTACGTTCAAAATTCAAGCAATTTTAGAGTTGGTCAATACCCAATATATTTCTCCATGACTTCCAAATTGTACAAGGTTCTCCAGTATAGCAAGTGATCATCTCCTCTATAATGAATGAGATCTCTAAAAAAGTGAATGAGTTTTTCTTGTCTAGATAAAATGAAGTTTTTCTGTCTATAATGATTATGCATAGAGTTGAATTAAAATAGTCTGACATGCTCTCTCCGTCCCATAAAAGACCAACTTCTAATATCAAAAGTTGGTCTTTTATGCGATGGGAGAGTATGTATCAAATATCAGTTTCAAACAGACTCTCTTCGATTGTTTTGTTTATCTTTGTGTTTGTTCATATGACTTATTAGTAAAAAATGTAGGTAAAAATTTTGTATACATGTTCTTAACGATTTAAAAGTAAATGCTACCAAATAAACTACGATACAAATGTTGTAAACCAACGTGCCTATTAGCGAATCATCGGATCTGTTCCCTGTCCCTCCCATAGCAGTCGAGGCATGAGAAGATGTAGAACACCCACACCCTTCTCTTTGCCCTCAAGAACATTACAGTAGTAGACAATAAATACAGATTTAGGGTGGAGCTCTCTCATTATTATAGATCTGATCTTGAGTACAAGTCTTACTATAGATGTCTAACCATGCCCCTTTATATATAAGAGTCTTAGGAGGAAATAGATCTTATCTCTACTCCTGTTCGGATTGGCCCACAAGAAACTTGTCTCCTAGAGATTTGTTTCACAACACTCTGCCTTGGGTCTATCCGTGACTAACTCATGCCTCGTCAAAACTTCTACCAAAACCCAGTGGAAAAAAGCTAGGAGAAAGAGTATGCATTGCACATTGTTGCCTCGTTAAAAACCTTATGTGAGAAACAACAGCTGTACTCACTCAAGGAAAAAATTGTACAACATCATGGACTAACTGGTCCATGTTATAGGTCATGTTCTGGGGTGCTCTCCCACTGAACTAGGCAAACCTCAAAGTTTTTTTATCCCAATTCTCCGGACAAGCTTCTAAGAGCTAACAGTGGGAAAGACTAGGTGATCAATCCTCTGGATTATCACTTGACTTGAATTGCCACTCACCTCACCTCATCTCAGGAGTCTGTGAGGTAGCCCACTTGTATTTGTGGTGTCGGTCAATAAAGACAGATCTTCCTATGATACTGTGGGGTCTCCTGAAAGGATCAACTCTCACAATACCACATTACCTCCCAGGAGTCTGGTTATGCGTGAGATAATACAGATACAAGAACTTTGCGTATTTATACGAACTTATAAAGTTCAAATACAACTCATACAATACAAGAAAAAAACCGCGACACTTTCACAAGGATAGCTCGAGTGTAGAGTCGACCTAGAAATCGTACTCGTCTTCCCAATCCTCTAGGGTACTTGGGAGTTCTTCCTCTGCTTCTGGGTTACCTGAGTATGATTATGCAAGGGTGAGTACCGAAGGTACTCAGTAAGCCAAACTGGATATAGTTTTATTCTTATACTTATGCATGCTATATCGATAAGAGAAATATTTTATTAAAAGAAAGAACTAATATTGGCATGTGTTATATCCCTTAATAGTATATCTGATATATCTAACCATAAGTATGAAGCATGAATATTAATTTTATAAATTTTACCCCCTTCCTAAAGATACCTAGATATGCATATTTATTTTAATAATATTCAGAAAAGGTGCTCATGTCATTGTACTGGATTCACCCATAGACATAACTCCATTAACCGGGAGTACGACGTATTCGAATACCAATCGACTATGTAGTGTCTGCCCAACTTTACCCGAGGATTAACCTTAGGTCGCAAAGCTAAGGATAACATGGCTTTTATATAGTTCTAACCTTTTCTGATGTGTGAACGAGACCTGAGTTCTATCTTAATAGGAGCACCAATTCTAACCAGTAATTGGTGGATCTGTCTCCTGTTTAATAGATGCTCGTCACACACTTGCCCCCGCTTGGTGGAACCTCGGTTCTATCTTAACAGACGGTACCGATCTGGTTAGTATCGGCGTTTTATCCGTTGTTTACATAGCTGCCCACCAATAAGACTTTATCAACACTACAATCTCCAAATGTTGTTATGCGCATTATAAATCTCCTGAGTCCCCAGAGAGATCGGAGAGAAATATATAAATGCCATGCCGGTTTAACCGGTCCATCGGATGGGCGAAACTGTGTCCTTATTCTGGCACAAGTATTTTTAAGTTTTCTGGCATACATCCAAAACCATTTTTATATCATATGAACTGATAGGACTTATATTTGCCTATCACATAAAATATTAGATCATTTCTCTAGAAAACAACTTTATGAGTGAAATGCTAACATATGCAATGATGTTTATTTTATCATGATGATGGTTTATGATTAGTGCAAGTTATCTAGATATTTTCTAAGGAGAAGGATAATATATCTGAAAATAAGAAATAACAAACTCCTTCTTCCTTGCATATATGGTGTTCCTAGTACATGAAATATCTCTAATGCATGAAATATTCTTTTATGTACTTAGGTGCATGGAATGCTAAAAATGATGTTTTGCAAGATTGTCTAAAGAGAAGGAAAATGTACTAATAATATGGAATAACAATTTTTAGTATGAAAGGTTATAATACTTCTAATATATGGAAATTTATTCTACCTAACCCATCCCACGATATATTTATAATTAAAACAGGATAATACATTATTTTTAAACAAAATATTTAAGAATAGTTTGACTTGCCTTGCGTGTCGCGGTCTCAAAACTCGTATTGGTTGAAGGGCAATAAGGGCATTTATATCAACCTTCGGGTCGTGTTCTAATTCTTCTGAGAATATAACGTCACGATCTCGAATTTGAAGGATCATTGGTCGTAGATTTCTAATTTTTAAGTTCCCTCGATGCGGCTTGTTCTAGGGTTCTTCGGACCCAACTCTGAATCTCGGCTAAATTGGCAGAGTACAAGCTATAATAGTTGGGGGTTTTGGGGGGTATTTAGGAAGGAGAGATGACGATCCAATTTGGTATACGAAGTTCAAGCTATCGGGGTCTATTTATAGGAGTTTAATGTTGGTTTTCTTCGGGGATATGCTCATTGGCTATGGCAGTGCAGTTCATATCGGTTTGGCGATGATATGGATGATGTCGTGGCCGGGCCAATGGCTTGATAACACGTTCACTAAGTTGAGGCCATGGTTTTGAATTGATTCGGTGTGCCAATGTGTGAAGCATATGTTCTTGAGAGGCAAAACCTCGGCGGCGATGGTTTTTCTCTGTGTTGGTTCACCAGAGATTACAGCGATGACTCATTGATTCGATCCAAGATAGCTATGCATGTGTGGATAGGGTAGTCACTATGTCGGTTGGAATTGCTTCAGTGGGCAAAGATTAGCCCACAGCCGTTGGCCGTGGTATAGCGCAGCCATGGGTTGCTCTGTAAGCAAAGGTAGAAGAAAACTGGGAAGGAGAAAAGGAAGGAAAGGAAAAAGGAAGGAAAAAGAAAAAGAAAAAGGAAAGAAAAAGGAAAAAAGAAATAAAAGGATAAGGGAACATTTTAGGAAAAGTTTTGATAAATTTTATTTAGGTTTTAAAGTTAATTTTTAAATTTTAACTTTCATAAATTTCCTTGATTTAAGAATTATATTTAAGATTTTCAAAGAATTACAACCAATCACTTATATATTTGGTTTTCTAGCTTGTTTTTGAGAAAATTTAAAAGTATTTGGGAACTTTAAACAAATATAAAACAAAATTGATTCGCAAAAATTTTCTTCACTATTTTATTCCTATTTAAGGTTACAAATTTGAGACTTACGTGACCTTCCCTCCTTAAAAGAATCTCGTCCCGAGATTCTACTGAGTTCCAAATAACCGGGAAATTTTTCTTGTATCTATGACTCTTTTTCCCAGGTTGCCTCTTGTTCTCGTATGATTTTTCCATTGTATCGACAAAATTTTATATTTTGGTTTCTTCATTTCCGTTTAGATACTTCTAAGATTTTCTGAGGCTCTTCCATATAAGTCAAATCAGACCAATGTTGTCATGCCTAGAAATTCAACCCAGAATTTTCGCAGCTAATTTGTGCATTAATTCATCGTCCAGGCATCAGCTGAGGTACACAAATTGACAAGGAAACAATATAAAAGATTATATAAATGCAGCGGAAAGGAAAAAGACTGACTAAACTGAAACTAACACCGCGACGGAACCCCAAAACACCACAGGAAACCCTGACGGTGGACGCAAGCCTAAACCTCGTCGAAACTTTCTTCTTCTGCAACCTCTGGCTCCGGAGGGGGAAAATTAAGCAAGACTGAGTACTTCCATCGTACTCAACAAGTCATACCGGAAGAGAAGGTATGATGCATGATAACTATCAAGGGAGGAATAAAGGCTCATTTGCATAGGCAGCATTTTAGAATTAATAATAGTTGAAAGCAGTAAAATAGTAGTAATAATTAAGCAATATTAAATAAACACTACCCAACGTTAAAACCACGTTGCAACAGGCCCAACCATCCATCTAAACTAGTCAAGTCCCAATAGTTCATTCATGTAAATAAGTGAGACTTAATCAAGGTGAATCTGGTCGATTGCCCGTAACCATGGGCACGACTATTCAAACAGTTTTACTCTAATCAGAGGTATACAACTGTACCCACAAGACATAATCCCACGACACGTTACCGTGTGCCGGAGTACCACCACGATACCCCAGAAAGGAACTGTGACAGGACCCTTCACATAACCCCCTCTAACCAATCGTACCACACCAAGGTTTCGCCCCCACTCCCATCAGGGTAATGGGCAGCCCCCTCCCGTGCCGCGATGAATCTGGAAGCCGATCAACCCTTAAGACCGGGGTCGACCCAACTCCATCACGCACACCCTCGCTAGGGTACGTCGGCTAGAGATAACTACACTACAGACCCATCCATTACCCATGCTGGCTTGTGGTATGCACGGTAATTCTTCCAGGGTTTTTTAAGAACCGGTCCTTAATTGTCATAAGCACGCTAACCAATATCCAACCATGTGCTCAAAACCCACCATTGTCATGATTCAGGATTATTAGAATAGAGTCACATACTTGACATCATCTGAGTATTAGTCTTTCACTGTAATGATTGATTAATGTGATTCCCTTAAATGAGCTAGTTGATATAAGCCAGGCTAAGCATGTCCTAAACCAACATCTAGTCACATTGAACCCAAATTATCAATGCTATAAGGCATTCAATTCCTATGGCTGAGTACAATAGGTACTAAAGTCCCATGGAATGACATTCTAAAACATATGCAGCATTTGAGAGAAATAAGATATTTAAATAAAATAGGTACAATATGATCAATGTAAAGTATGATTTACCTTGCTCCAAAGACTGGGGAACCTCGGCGACTACTTCGAAGTAGACGGGATTGCCGGAACTATCGGAATCTACACGACAAACAAAGTACTTTAACAAAACAAGCTAAAAGTCTACTGAAACAACACAAGAAACTATTTTTAATGAATTCTTGACATTTTTTTAGATTTAATAAAATTTGAATGGACTAAAACAGAGCTTGGATTAAAAAGATATGGATTTTAGAAGTTTAATTGTGATTTTTAAACTATACAAAAAACTAAAAATTAATTATTGCGCAATTAAGTCCCAGGGCTGACGCAAGCATGAGCGGGATTCGTGTAGGTCGACGCCATGCCGACGCCAAGATATGCATGGGCGCTGGAAACAGCCGACGCGCACTCGGTGTCGCCCTAGGGCCGACATCGCAACGCCGACGCGACGCCGACTGCTCCTGGCCCACTGGTGGACCGAGTCCACGGAGGGGACGGTGGCGGCTACTGCCACGTGACGCGCATCCGAGAGGTCGACGGTGATCGGACGGCACGGGCTTACGCGCGGGGCGAGCAGTCCAGATCCGCCCGATCCGAAAGATCGGACGGCGTGGACGGCGGCTAGGGTTAGGGTTTCTGGGGGCGGCGATGGCCGAGCTTTGGCCGTCGACCATGGTCGCGCGGCGGCCGACCGAGCTTCGGTGGCACGGGAAACTACGGCCGCGGGCGGCGTGGAGCATGGGAAACGACGCGGGGAAGACGCCGCAGCTCGGGATGGCTCGGGAGCAGCGCGGGACGACGACGCAATGCGGGAACCCGAAAGAGAAAGGGAGCGGCGGGGCTCACCGGACACGGAGGAGACGAGATGATCGACGGCGACGAGATTGGGCGACGGCGAAAAAGGGCACGAGGCAAGGCGACGCAAACGGAAACGAGCGACGGAGCTCGCGTGGAAATTTATAGAGGCGATAGGAGATGGGATTGCGCACGGGATCGACGCGAATCGCTCGCTGATGCAATCGGACTTGGAGAGGGAAGAGGAAACGGCGGCGGCGGTTTGGATACGATGGCTGTCATTGCGGGGCGCGGGAAGGGCGGCGCCGGGTGCGACGAAGCACGCTCGGGCCCAGCGTGGGCCCGACGTGGCACGGGCACGCGCGAAAAGGGCGGGCGCGACAACGCGCATGGCGACGGTGACGGCTTGGGCCGCGGGCGCGAGGAGGTGGCCCGACAGGGGCCCACTGTCGGTGGCTGCGCGGTACTAGGGACGGCGCGCGGACTCGCGCGCGGCGTGGCCGGCTCATGGGCCGCGCCCAAGGCCGGCGGAGAGGAGGCCGGGCGGCTTGGGCGGGGAGAGGAAGTGGGCTGCGGGAAGGGAGGCTGGGTCGACGGCCCGATTTGGAAAATGGGCAGGAACCGTACGGGGAAAAATAGGAAAATTAATTTTGGGACTTAATTTAATTGCAGATAACTTATTTAATTGATTAAAAATATTTATAGTGCTCTGAAAATTCCCGTAAAAATTCTATTAGCGTATTTTGACATGTAAAATTTGAGAAAAATCCTACCATGCCATTTACATTTATTAATTGCATTTTAAAATTACTTGTTGGCTCCAGATGAATTCTAGAAATTCCGATTATTTCAGGGTAAATTATTTAAAAGATTTAGGGGCAAAACTCGAGGTGCGACAAATGTTCTCCTAGGATGTGCTCCAAACTAGCCACAGAACTCCCATTATCAAAACAACTTATTAGACAAACGCTACCAACCATTGGTCATTAACCAAAGGTCGCCATTTAGCACTGGACCCACTCGAGGGCCAAGACCGGGTCAACACCCTAGTCAAGATATTGGCGCTATAGTGAAATGGGAATCATGCCTATTCACAATATCTACGCTGAGGCTTATTGCACTAGATTTGCCTCCATTTTTTATCCTCGCAAGACAACAGGTTCCAAATAATATTAAGAAGATATGTGCACACCGGGGACAACCATATGAACCGTGTCATTCCACTACATGAAAAACACCTTACATCTTTCACCACACCGGGTAAAAAATATCTCAAATTATTGAACCTCACAACTCCATGTTGCCAGAAAATTAAGGTATATATATCTCCAAATCAGGAAAGCATGCTCTCAACCATGGGTGTCAATGCGTGTGCTCGACACGCGGGGACCCGGGGGACCCTTTTTTGGTTCGGCACAGGGGAGCGGTGAACCAGAGTTCGAACTCGCGGTGAGGCAGAGGGAAGGTAGGAAGGTGGAGACAAGCCGCAATCACAAAAGACACAGAAGAGTTATATAGGTTCGGGCCGTCGGGGAGACGTAATACCCTACTCCTATTTTTGTGTTATGTGGAGGATGAATTACAAGGATGGGTGTGGTTGTTCTTCCCTGGGGAAGCTAGAGCTGATGACTGAGGTGAAATGCTTAAAGCCCAAGATTCAAGAGGCTGAACAAAAGATCAATCCAGGAACCCCTTTTATGATGGACTTGGGCCTCCTTTTATATTGCAAGGGGACACCATAGTAGTCCTAACTTTCTCTACTCCGCTTCGCATGATGGAGCGGCTCTTGTCCTGTCTTGTTGGGGATCTACCCCCATTCCTGCTCCTATTGCCACGTTGCAGGAGTTGGAGGAGAAAAACGGGCGTCGTGGCTGCCATGCTGCTGACGTGAGGAGTGGTCAACCTACCTACTCCAGTGGGGCCTACCGATCAGTGGCTCTTCGCCTAGAGAGGGGTCGATGTGACACCCCCAGCGCTCGTATCCTCTCTCCCACACGGCTGCCTAGCGCATTTAATGCGACTGGACGGGGCGTGGAGGGAGGCGTGCACGGACTGACCGTGCGGCCATACTGCGGTCGCCGTCAAAGACTTTCTCCCCTCTCTCCCTCGTGACGGGCAAAAAAAGGGTGATGATGAGTGTCTGACAGACGTGCCTCACATCGCAATAAATGCAACGACGCAGGCGTCTGGCCTCTCTCTAGGCATTAAATGTGGTGGTTGGCAGTTGACAGTTGATCTCGTTCCTCTCTGAGAGGTGCGGGGCGGGTAGACGGGGTCCGGTGATCCCGAACCCCGCCATCCGGGAAAGCAAGGCCTCCGGCAGCCCCGAGCCAAGTCCCCTTTGGGATGGCCACGTGGTCGCCCATGGCCCGGACCCGCATGAGCCATTCAGGACATGTCTTTGGGGCGCCCTGGTAAGCGAAGACGTCTTCCTTCCTCAGACATCGTATCCTCGTTATACCCCCGGGCCCATATCACCGACAATGGGAAAAGCCAAAATGTCAACCGTAGTCCGACCATAATCTGATTGAGATGTTAAGACACTAGGGGAAGAGACAATTAATCCCAAGCACACTGTCTAATTCCAGACATTTCATCGACTCAGAATCCCAATCTAGAGTGTCAACATAGGGATAGAGTGATCTATATTAGTGTCCAAAGCCATACAATAGTCATTGAAAGCCTCGACGAGAAATCACCCGCACTATCTATCCGAATCATTTCACACGATTCTCAGAGAACGCAACACACAAATGAACGATATGCACGATGAATTCGGCAAAAGCATGGATCTCGTACAACAAGTATACGTGACTTTATCTTGTAGACAAATTGATATGACTGTTTATATATGAAAGAGTTTATTAGTAGAGATTGTTTTATCCATAGCCATGGATATTTAATTTCCTAAAATTTCCATGCATTAGGTGATTTCTGTTATGACCTTATGGGCATTATATTTCAAATATTTATGCCTCACAAAAAACCATCACACATAAATGCATGAAACATGAACCCACCATAATGCTTCCAAAGGGGATTCTACATTATGTGAACATAATTTATGGAAACATCATAACCTAGAAACTACCTCTAGATTATTTAGTTGGAATTGCAACAATTTTAAAAGCATTAAAATGCTTTAAAAATACCATTAATCATATGTTAACCATGTTTTTCGTTTTATGTGAGGCTAATTAGTCGTTTGCAATATCTAAAAAGAATGCAGCCTAAAATGAGAAACCGAAGCCTAAAACAAGAAACCGGTGAAGAAGTAGACAATCAGCATAAATGTAGGGTGGGGCTATCTCTTTATTATAGATCCGATCTTGAGTAAAGTCTTACTATAGATGTCTCATTTTGTTCCTGTATATATATGGGTCTTAGGAGGAGATAGTCTCTACTCCGATTTGGATTGACTTATCTTCTATAGATTTGTTTAAAAAACCATAAAATCAATTTTAAAATTAAGTTTTAAAATTTAAATTGTGGCTTATAAGTCTAAGCGAAACGATTTACTTGGGCCCATTTACTTAAGACGATCCAGCCCATATATGTGGATACTGAGCCCACCTAAACCAGTCCATCACCCGCACGTCCACTTCAATAGTAGGCCTTAGGATTATGGGCCCAAGAAATATGCAAACTCGCCCATTAGAGGCCCGTTTAATGCAGAACCGTCGAACGACGAAGCAGGGCCACCTTACTCTCAACGTCGGGGGACAGCAGCTTCCCCCGCCTCGGAACCTTCTTTGTTGTGTTGTACTCCCAAATCACTCGTCTGCCTATTGACAAGCACGATTCTGCACCATGTAAACGGTTAATAAACAAACGAAAAAATTATGATGACCCCATCGAGTATCTACGTTGGAAGAATGGATTAGTCTAGTACATGATTGTTCGGGTCGAGCGAACGCATCGAGGCTACCTCTTTCGCGTGTGTCAGCTCCTGCCAGACAGCCAAATGAGAAACCGACACAGTGGGCCGGTCCGGATACAACCCTCCCTGTGCACGGCACGAACACGGCATGGGCCATAACAGGTCAAACCGTAACGGGTTGGGCCGGCACGACACGAGTGACCGTGTCGTGCTTGGGCTGCCGGCACGACACGAGCCGTTCAATATAGCAAAACACTATAGCAGTACTCTAGTAATCACTGTAGCAAATATTATGTCAGTGATAATGTAGCCCGTAAGCCTTTAATGGACCAAAACAGTGCGAAACAGTGCAAAACAGTATCGTGGGCTGACCTTGACCCATGGGCCTTTAACCGGCTCATGCCGGCACGACACGACCCAGCCACCCCATTGGTCGTGCTTGGGCCGGGGGCTCGGCATGTGGGTCAGCACGACACGACCCGTTTCACGAGCCGTGTCTAACGGGCTGTGCCAAAATGGGCCATGCCACACTCGTACCTGTGCCTTGTCGAACCGGAACGGGCTGCCCGTTTGGCCACCTATAGCTCCTGCTTACGACTCACGAGTCTCTCTGCTTCAGCCCACAGCATAGCCCACGTATATGCAAAATTTTCCTGGGCCCACTACATAGCGCAAGCATATCCTAAATCTTTTCCTTTCTCATTTAAACCCTCTAGCCTAACTATGTGTTTTAAGTAGGCTTAGACTAAAACCCAACATATACATACATAGAGATGGACTACTCTGTGGCGCGCCGTACAGACCCATCCCGTGTGGTATGGCCAAATCTCTAATTTGAAACTCAAATTGAAAATTCGAATCGTTCAAATTGTTCTACATATTAATATAGCCTTGTATACCAAATTTTATATTTTTTTGAATTTTTTTACTATTTTATCAGATAGGTCAAAGATGCATTAATCCAACGATTTCGGAGTATCTATTTTATTGCATCTTTGATCTATCTGATAAAATAGTAAAAATTCAAAAAAATGTAAAATATGGTATATAAGGCGATATTAATATGTAGAATAATTTGAACGGTTCGGATTTTAAATTTGAGTTTTCAAATTAGAGATTCGGCCATGCCACACGGGATGGGGCTGTGCGACGCGCCGCACAGTAGCCCATCTCTACATACATATACTAACTTTATACATAGAAATTTTCAGTAACTTTTTATATATAAGTTTTACGGATGTAAACTTTCAACATAGATTTTTTTAAAAAAATTTATGAGTGAATTTTAAACAATAAAAAATAAGTCCATAAAGAAAAAATATTTAATAAACTTTCTATGGTAACTAAATGGTTCAAAGTAGAAAGTAGGATATATTCAAGTATATTTGTAATAGTTTTTTCAATAAAATAATTTAGACCACATGCAAATTAAAAAATGGTGTAGATCTACCTTGCATGCACACAATAGAAAAAGGAAAAAAACAATGAAGAGCATGGCAATACTTTATACATAAATAATAAGCCTTCAACTTGAAAACTTTATACATAAATATTAAACTTTTTACATACAAACTTTATTAATAAATAATAGAATTTTCACATGTAAAGTTTATATAAGATTTAAAATTCCTTCTCTAAATAATAGAGAAAAAATATCCAAACATAAATTTTGCTGTTGTGTTATGTTTTGAAAATGATACATATTTTGTGATCACAAAATAAGTAACAAACTAGAATGAAAAATAATTTCACAAAAGAAAAAAATAAAATAAGATATAGATGTCAACTTAAACTACTATGACCCACCAGGCCCACGTGGTATATATCCAGAACCTAATCGGTTGGTGATCAGAAATTGCAACGACCTAGCTCCTATCAGTGATTCACTTAAGAGCCTTTCAACAGATCCTCTTAATTTTATATTCTAAATTGAGGTTATAAGAGATCATTCATTTAAATAGAGTTTCTCTACTTGTTTTATCTATAGCAGCTCACCCTAATCCTATATCTCAAAATCAAAATCAAAATTTTTAAGTCGGGCAGGGCTGGCCCATTTGCTGCATGCGCCGGCTGTGACCTATCTGGGCTGGGAAAAGGATGGATAGTGCGGCGCACGTCTGGGGATGCAGCGGACGGGCGTGGGAAGAGGACGGACGGCGTGGCGCATGGCCAAAGATGTGGCGGATGGATGCGACGCGACTGGGAAGAGGACAGACAGTGTGGCGCACGACTGGAGATGCGGCGGACGAGCGCGGCGCAGCTGGGAAGATGACAACAAAGGCGAGGGAGGAGCACTGAGGGTTGTTTTCACCAGATCTTTCACTCGTGCGTGGTAGAGAGGAAGAAGACGCCGCGGCAAGATTTTTCAGTCACGCACACGACGAAAGAACGCCCACGAAATCTTCCCACCAGTGGATAGTCCATGGATGCGGTATCATGAGTTTGAGTGATGGGGAAGGCTGACACTTAGGGTGAGACTATTTTAAGGTATTAAAAGGATGATTTGTTAAAGCTTGATTTATGATAAAATCATCCAAAAAACATGATATCAATTGGAAGATCTATTGGGGATGCTACAGCAGCGATCCCAAAAAACGGCGTTAACTCGTTTCCGTGAACGTTCACGCAATAGCTTTTTCGCGACGATGGGTGTGATCTCTCTGTAAGTGTAACACAACTTCAACACTCGAAAGTCAAGTGATACAGGATGATGGCTCCTGTGTTGGTGTTATTCGAGTCTCAGTTTCGCTGTATATGATACTTGTTGGTTTTTCTGCAGGAATGTTCCAAGTTTCGCTGTCCATCTCCTGTGCGGCTCTGCCTATGGGTGGACGTTCTGTCTAGACCGAAAGTTCGGTCCGTTTTTTTTTAAAAAAAAGTTCGATCTTTTGGAACAGAAGACCGAAGTCACCATTAGAGATATGTAGACCAGCAGTTCGGTTAACCGAAATCTCGATCTTCGGTCTGACCGATGAGACCGAGCTCACCCCATGACGTACAGGACTGCAGCAAGGCAACGAGCACACTTGCACGCAAAGGTAGCAAGCCATGTTTGCCAGATTTGAGAAAAATTTAAAGGACAACTCGAATGAAGATTGAAGAACGCCATACATGGACTCACACAACAAACGAATTAGAGAAAACTCATATCTGACTCATGCAATGGAACGGCAAATACAGTGCCAAACTGACTCCCTGAGTCGCATCTGGGTAGGCGGCGGCCAGCGCAGTCCACTGCAGCGGGGAGGGTGGCCGACGGCAGCCTGCGCAAGGGGAGGGCGCCGATGCTGGCCTATGCAGCGGGGAGTTGGGGTGACTGGGCGACGTCATGTGATGCGGAATGGCGCCGGCGAGGAGGGCGGCAGATCTGCGGGCGGGAACAGAGGGTGGAGGGCCGGACGAAGGCGGTGAGAGGTCCCGAAGACGACGAGCAAATATCTCCTCTTTCTCGGTCTGTCCGAAGAGGCGAAGTCGTGGGCTCGTGGCTCCGTGCCTCCGTGAAGTGGAGCATCGAGATGGGCTGCTTCGGGAGCCACGCGGAGTGTGGAAAGTGTTGGGCTGATGGGTTGAGTGGGAGGGGTTGGGCGTTGGGCTTGGATGGGAATTGGTCACTTCGGTCATTTCGGTTAGCAGGCCACGACCACCGAACGGGCCAAAATTAGTTTCAGGTCGTATGACCGAACTAGCGACCGAAGACCGGGAATTCGATTTTTTGGGTTCAGTCTTTTTTTGGCTCGTCTTCGGTTTTTATGCCCACCCATACCCGGCTATTAGTTCGCGCCTTTCGGATTTAGGATCAGAAAAGAAACTATGCGTCGCGCATGCGGCAGTGCGTCGAGCACATAAAGCCCTCCTCGGTTGCCCTAAACTATATTAACAACCAAAATAAATTTATGTATAAAATTTTTATATTTATTTTCTAAACAATTTAAAAATTAATGTTAAAAAATACATTGAAAATATTTTAAAATCAAATTCAAAATTAAATTTTAAAAATCAAAATTTATTTTTTGTTTTCAGGACAACCAATAACTTTCTTTCAACGTACTCTAAGAGCAAGGCTTATGTCTTATATAAGAGATAAATGCCAGTCTAATTTTATTCATGTAGATTAGTCAGTTATAACATGTACAATAAAATACATCAAGTGCACTAAGCCTAATACTTTTATTTTATTTGTTTGTCTAATTTTTTTCTTTTGTTTAGATTGTTTTTTACCTGAGAGATGGTTTTTCCTTTTTCTTATGTTTTCTTCTTCATTTCATCGTACGAGTCTCTGGCACATTAGATGCTCATAATACTTTAGCTCTAACCCACGTACATGTCACCCGGGAGTCAAAACCACACCGCGCGCACCACTCGCGGCCGCGTGTCGACGCCTCTACCACATCCCCCGCGCTTCATCGCTTCTGCGGTATCAAAAAATTACTATAGCTTTCGGTATTAACGGCCGGCCCGTGCGGCCGTGCGTATGTAGTCATGTACCATACCGGTACCGAGCTGGTGGTACGCGACAGCGACGCGTACGTACAGGCGTCAACCCCCGAAAGGTCAAAAAGGGGACAGGGAATGCAACCCAGATGTCACCCAGCTGCCGCCCGTTCAAGTGTTTGTCCCGTTGAGACTTGTACCGTTCCGCCTGTAGAACCGCATCCTGCGCGCGCGCGGGGGGCGGCCGGCCGAACGCGCCGTGGCCACTCGCTGCGTTGCACGTCGCGGTCGACGCAGTGAAGTGGTGGGCGCTTAAGTGGGGGATAAGACGAAGTTGAAGTTAGCGGTGCAGTAGGAGTATGCCGCAAGAGGCCGCGAGGTGAAAAGACAACACACATGTATGGGCACGTATCACCATTTACCACGGAAACCGGTGTGTTGATCTCACCATCTCGGCTGACATGACGAGCGCTCAATTATCCGCAGATTAGTCCTTCTCCAATGATTATAGATAATCGTTATCTCTAAGTAGTCTAAAAGACAACTTATCTAATGGTTTAACTATTAGCACATGGCTCATAGGATAAACGACCCTACATATCATAAGAGACTATCTCTTATACAAGAGATAGCTTTTATCTCTCCTCTATTAAAAATTATATAAGTTAGCTTATAAATAGCTTTATAGATAGTCATTGGAGAAGGCCTTATACTTGCACAGACGCTGAACTGCCAGTGGGATGATGTATGGATTTTGGTGCTTTTGTTTTGCAGCATCTGCGAACGGGAGGAAATTATACTATTAACTAGTAGTGCATACGGCGTCATGCTAGACGCAAACAGTGAAAGCTGCAGAAGGCCCTGTTTTTGCTATCCATAAGTACTAGCCCTCGGTCACCATCAGGTCCATCAGCGATAGCTAGAACAATGCCACAATGAGGTTATAAAACGTGAACTAAATTTCGGATGCAGTGGATTAATTTGTAGTAGTGCGGTTATGTCAGGTTGCCAATAATGCAGCTGTTGGACGAATGGGGCATCTCCAAACGACCAACATCCATGGCCCTGATCTGTTCCTGCGCTGCTTTCATGTGCAATCGCTAGCTCTCTCTGCCTCTCTCTGGAGAAGATGAGTGGTGCGTGTACTGAAAAGGGGGCAGATTTGGTTGCATAAATTGCACTAGAGAATTTTAATCAGACGCCCAGTGCTAGATAACATGGTTTGTCCCCCTTCAGAGAAGAGGGAGAAAGAGCATAATGGTTTATTCCCCAATCAGCTGACTTGATTGGATTCTATTGTCTCAAACTGACCAGGTGATGCTTCACTAGAAAAATATGCAAACTTTCAATATGGTTTGAAAATTATAGAAAACAACAAAATTGCAGTGATAATAGGAGTAGTGGGCATGATGACCACCGTCTTTCTATTGAGGAAAACATATGACCACTGTCCCGTACAGTCTTCGACCTGTCATGCCATGAATCGGTATACAAATATATATTCCATTACAATTTTAATGTATGATACTCCTTGTTTGATGGAAGACAATGACATCGACTTAGATAACGAAAATGTTAAAGAAGTTGGAAACATTTCTCTGTGATCCATCGTGGCATAGCGTTTCCTTCCCCTGAATCATGTATAGTAGTTATTTTTGTTTCAGAACGTAATCTAGTCAAAGTACACCTAATACCAACATGGAGAAATTTTTTTAAAGAAAAATCATTGCCCACAGAATCTAGAAGCAATGCGAACCAGCTATGCACGTACCAAATGCCAATCCTGGTAATGATAATGAGTCACAGTGTCCTGTTTTTTCTGATTAAAATATAAATTTTACTTTAATTTTTGTTAATATTTTTTAACTTCATACGAAAATTATATATATATATATATAGAAAATACAATAAATTTATTTTTAAAAATTATAATAATTTAAACTTAATTAATTATACGTTAATAATTTTTTATTACATACATTAAATTAATTTTTCTTTTCATCGATATTGATACAGCTGAATAATCTGAGACGAGGAAAGATGATTTTGTGGTTTTTTTACAAGTGAACAGGGATGAATATAAGATTTGGGATTTGGGTTGCAGTTCGGACCAAGCCCACGTAACACGTTTAACGTATGTGATGTTTAAGTTAAAAACTATAATTTCAACTAAAAAGGTTTAGAAAATTAGATTAGATTGTTTCGAGTATCCAGAACGTAGCTTCGTCCTAAATCCACCTTCGTCCTAAATCCACCGCTGCAGGTCAATCTGGTAGAGCGTTCATCCATTCGCTCTTTCTTGCTTGGCTAGCATCCATCCCTGTTGTTTACAACCTTTGAGAGGATTCTTCTTCGACCGGTTGTGTTCTTGGCCAGACAACACACCTTTTTTACATCACTTGTGGAAGTAATAATAAGCTACCAACCACAAGTTCTACGTGATCAGTATTAATATTTGAGCTGGCTCCATAACAGTATAACTGGAGACTTGCTGAAGACACACCTAAAGCACTATAGAAGATGGAGACAGGCCAGGATTGCTCAAACAATTTTGTGTGAACATGGCAGTTGTTTTTCCTGTGTAAGAAAGAAAAAAAGGAGGACAAACTTTTTATAACCAAACAAAAAAACTAGCGCAATAGTTATACTGGTCCAGATGAGGAATGCACCCAAAAAGTGAGATAAAGCGAAGGAGGGGAAGCGAGATCTGGCGGCAGCCAAGCAAGCAGGCAACATCAATTGCCCTTTCTAACCCGGCTGATCGCTGTCAAGCTACTGGTGAAACAGCCTTCAAACCAAGCCGCTTTGCGTGGAAACACGTGCACGCGGATTTGCTTGGAAATCTCTCCGCACATACCCGGTGCCCAACTGCCCATGCTGGCAGCCACCGCCGTGCATACGCACCGTCCATTTTTTTTTCACTCGGATATACGCTCCAAGTTGCAACCTGAAGAAGAGTTAAAAACTCCCACCGGATGAAATGACGATGCAACAACCGTTAGAAGAGCCCATGCTCTAGCGACAAATTCGTATTCGGATAAGTACTGGAGCAGTGTGGTGCACGAAGAATGTAACCTGACACACGGTTGTCGGCAAACAGCGCAAGCATGTCGAGATTTCAGTCACATCAAACTAATTAACCCGGTCCGCTATACAGGTAACGTTCAACGGCGACGAGACGAGCGAAGAAAGCTACAGGTTTTTTCGCGTCGAAAGAAGCTTCGCTGCGAGGAGCAAGTGGTAGCGGCAGTCCTCGCAACCGTAGCTGTAGTAGGGAATCCCCGTGACCGTGATAGGATCAAAACCGGGTCTCCGTCCAGTTCAAGTGGAGTAGTGGACGTACGGTGCGCAGCGGAGCACAGCACCAGCACAACAACAGGTCGGCACGAGGAGAACGCGGAGCTAGCTCCTCGCTGCTCTTCCGGTCACCGCGAGCCAGCCGGGACGCCGGGGCCCCCGCCGCGGACGCGCGGCAGGGCACGCCGGCACGGGCGGGCGCCGCAGGTGATTGGTCGCGCGCGCGTACGTGCAAGTTGCAACTTGGGGAGAGACCGCGACAGCGCCAACCCACGCGCCGCGTGGCGCCACGTCGTGACCCCGCACGTCGCGGCCGTGATTCACCACCACCGCCACCACCGCGGCGCTGGTACAAGTACCCGGGGGGCTTGCTGCGGCTACAATATTGCTGTGTAGTCCAAGTCCCAGGTCCAAAGCGCTACTTGCTCTTTCCTAAAATATTAACATTTTTATGTAAACAACAAATATTTAAAAATAGAATAAAATTATTAAAATATTTAAAAATAGAATAAAATTATTAAATAAGGTTATGATGGTTGAAAAGAAAATATAGGTAAATAAATTAAATAAAAATGGTTATAATTAGTTTAGATAAGAATATAGGTAAAAAAGAAATTTCATTTTATTTCGAAACAAGATACCCTGCTAGAAATATAAACGGAGGTAGTAATTTTTGTAAATTTGGCGTTTTAGCCTCGCCCCCAGACTCGATAAGAGAGGAACTGGAAAGGGAAGGCGGAGAAGCTGCTTGCTTGGCCTTGTTGTGTGCGCTGTGTTCGTGGGCTGTGACGAGGGTGCGAATGGCCGGCGCCTCCTCCACCTCCGCGTCGGCGCGGGCCACGCCGACGCCGCCGGAGGCTCGCCCATTGCCTCCGCTCGGCGCGTCGGGGAGCCAGCAGGAGCCGGCAGCCACGGCGAGCCATCCTGCCGCCGCCGCCGGCGCCTCGTCCCGGCCGATGCGGCGCAAGGGAAGGAAGCAGAAGCAGGTGAGCGCGCGCTAGCTAAGCGCTGTGTCTCTTTGTCGGATCGGAGTTTCGTTGCTCGGTTTAGCGTCTTCTAGCGGTTTTTTTGGTTCGGGGCTAACTACTGCGTTTGGTCGGACGCGCGCGGGCATGCACAGCTGTGGCCAAAGACGGTGCTGCGGAAATGGCTCAACATCAGGTCGCCGGAATCCGACTTCAGCGCCGACGAGAGCGAAACCACCGGCGACGACACCGATAGCGAGTTCGAGTACGAAGGTGATCCAGACCCTCTCTCTACCAACACAAGGGCTTCATTATTGCAAAATAAAAATAAAAAATCGAAACCAAAATTGGCTGTGAAGCTCAATGGATCGGGAAATGCATTCGGGTTTTGGTTCTATCCCGGGTTGCTCGTCTCCAGAATTGATCTTTTTTATCCATCATCGTCTCCAGAATTGATCTTTTTTATCCATCATAATTCTTTGGAAAAGAAAAGTTGTGGACCAGAAGAATGCATTGATTGGTTCGGTAGGTGGATTTTTTTTGCTTACAACCAATAAAGATGAGAGCTTTGACGGTTGCTTCTTTCAACATGAGCTGGTCTAGTTAGGCTAATCTATGTGGAAAGTTTTACGAGGCTTCATGCATATTATTTGCATATTATTTAGTATGTTACGTAGGATTGTTTGATAACATGGTATGAAATTAAAGAAGGATATCAGTTTCATCTGGATAAAATTCTATATACATGAATACTAACTCTCCATGAGTTATAAAATTAAATGTGATTTTGATCCTATAAAACCACACCATAAAATTATACATTAGAGATATTAGTTTCAATCACCATTTTATTTTATTCATGTTTACATGGCTGTCTTGGAAACATCAATATAAAACTTTCCATTGGGATTAGCCTTAGCACAACCATAAAATTCTGATATTTTTTTTTTGGGGGGGAGGATAGAAAGTGGAAGGGGAGTTAACGAAATGAAATTTGGAGATGCCTTTCTAACCTTGCTCATTAAAGAAAAAGTAAAGGTGGATTCTGGTATTCTTTTGGTTCCTTGTGGAGTATTCCCAACTCCTAGGCCATTCCTTTGCTTTGTTTATTCATCCGTTTACCTAGAACAAAACAACAATGGACGTTGAATTCAAAGAATGTTAAACACAATGTTTCTTTTGTTTTAGTAAATTTCGAAACGACAAGCTGTCCCATCCTATTCCTAAGACAGCTATACTATCTTTCTAAAGGAAATAAATAAAAGGAAAAAAATAGAAAGGACATCTGAATCTGATGGCAAGAAATATAGTTGCCGCACATGTATGCTGACAAAAAGCAGTCAGCTTTAAAAAGGGAAAACAAGTGTAAAATTGCACTTAACTTTGTTGGCTATGGCATATGTCTGTTCAGTTCTTTTTCAAAAATTGGTTCCTTTTAGCAAGCTGTGGCTGTGGCGTATTAGATTTACTCACATTTCTTGACCTGTACTTTGTGTGTTGAACTGTTGATTTAGATAGCCATGGTCATCCAAATTCTAATAATAGTTAAACTTGTAATGGGATTTGTGCAGAAATGTGTCACTGGGAGCGCCAGCTATATGATGAGGAGAGGAGACTGCGTGGTTTGGGCGCTGAGACAATTGGTATTTATTTGATTCACATAATTATTATGTTTGGCATGTTGTAACACATTCATCGTGGGTTATTGATAAAGTGGGAGCTAGGAACTGACAGAGCATCACACGAAAAATTTGAAGTACATATCACCAACCATATAAGTTACTATATTAATCACAGTAGCAAAATTATTTTTTCTTGATGCTTATTTCCAGCTCTTTTTAATAAGTTCTCCTTCGTTTTGCCACACTCTGAAATTTGTGAAATACGGCGTCGCTTCTGCCAAACTAAGAGATATTACATAGTACATACTAGTCCGCCCTTTCACTAATTTTGGATGGGAACTACCTCTTAAGCACCTCAGGCATACACATCCTATCTGAGAAAGCCCAGGTAGCTTCCTTATGCACTGACGAAGACTATCAAATCTTCAGATAGCCAAATGGAGGGTGTTCCCTACAGGCTCAATAGAAGGCGCAAATCAGAGACCCTTCGTGCTCAATATATCGACATTAAGGAACTCAGGCATGCATTTGTTCTCCCTTCAGATTATCTGGACTTGCCTAGTTGTTTGTTCACAGTATTTTCCTTAAGAATTTACTTCAGATAAGCTAAATGATTTGGTTTGTTCCTCCATATGTTTATCTTTCCTTGCACAAGGTAACCCCTTAACATCAAGCCGAATTGCAGCCGAAATCTATAAAATCTACTGTGTTCTGTCACTACTCCTTTAAAATGTTGGTTTGATATGCAGGGTCTGCGTAGGAACATGGAATGTTGCAGGAAGACTTCCACCTGATGACTTGGATATTCAAGAATGGTTAGATATGGAGGAGCCAGCTGATATTTATGTTCTTGGGTAAATTGTTGCACCCATCTTGTTACTTGTTCATATTACACTATGACTTCTATTTCTCCTTTTTATATTTTTCACCTATTAAACAAACTGAACTTGTTATCTTTAGATTTCAAGAAATCGTTCCATTAAATGCTGGGAATATATTTGGTGCCGAAGACAACCGTCCTGTCGCAATGTGGGAACATATCATTCGTGAAACATTGAATAAGAACAGTCCTGATAAGCCAAAATATAAATGTCATAGTGATCCTCCTTCTCCATCAAGGTTCAAGCCTTCTGATGATGTGGAAGATGAACTTGTTAGTGAATCTGACAGCGAAAGTGGTGGGGAAGTGCACCCATGGAACGAACAAGATTTTACCGTTGATGATGACAGTATTCATAGTAATAAATATGAGCACTCTATTTCTGATCCTACTGAAACTACTGTAAATGGAAACAATTTCAGCAGGGTGCCTTCAATGAAGATTTTCAATAGATCACACAACTTAAGTTTTAAAGACTATGTATCTAGTTTGGAAGAGCCAGTCCATCCAAAGATGTTAACTAAAACACTAAGCCACTCAGAGAGGCTTGGAATGATTTGGCCTGAACAACCATTAGATATATTGGCCCAGCGTCTTCCAGACAGCATGAAACCATTTATTCCAGAGAAGGCACTAAGGTCATGTTTGTCTTTCAAATCAGCAAATGGAGATTCCAGTGCTTTTCCAGAGGACTGTTTAGTTCATGATTTTAACATCAAAAGTGCACTAGTCAAAAGGAAAAGACCATACTTTGTAAGGATAATAAGCAAGCAGATGGTTGGAGTTTTTATTTCAATATGGGTACGAAGAAGCCTGCGGAAGCATATTCAAAATTTGAAAGTATCAACTGTAGGTGTCGGTGCTATGGGCTATATCGGTAATAAGGCAAGTTCTGTGAAACACATCATTCTCAAGCCCTTTGGCAGTTCCAAAAATGTAGAAAACAATTAACATTCCTTTTTTTAGATAATAGAAATGGTTTACATCTCCGTCCTCTACTGTTAGGCGCAGTCGAAATTAGCTTTCTTTTATACTCTTTACTACATGTTTTTTCTTAATGATTATATTACACTTTCGTTTTAACACCTAGTTTTGTGCACTTTGCCCAGTAACCATCTTGTGTACATTTACTATGCATTGGTAAGCCATTGAGTTATTTAGAAAACAATGGGCTAATTTTTTCTTACTTGGACATGCTCCAGGGATCAATAGCAGTAAGCATGTCCATTTATCAAACACTCTTTTGCTTTGTATGTTGCCACCTGACCTCTGGAGAAAAGGATGGAGATGAACTGAAAAGGAATGCTGATGTGCAAGAAATCCATCGAAGGACAATATTTAATCCGGTTTCCAGAGTTAGCATGCCTAAGACTATATATGACCATGAGTAAGTAAGCAAACACTAGAAGCTCAGTACCCAATTCCTAAAGCTCTAGCTAAACAAAACAGGTGTTTATCCATGCCATTTGATACTTTGTTGGAGATGATTGTTCAATTTCAGTTTAGATTGTGTTTGGCATCACTGTTTACTTGTTTAAATATGATGGGATAACAAGGGATAAATGATCGAAGTAAATCTGTGCATATTAGTGGCATAAATCACATGATGAAGCATGTATTCGAGGGTTGCACACATTTGGAAATTTTCTTATACTTCTTTTGTTCATTTTAGTTTAATGTGATCAATAATTGCAGGAAACATTGATTATCAGTATATATAATTATAAATCTTATCCGTTTATCTAAGTTTTTAATTTTCTTGAATATTTCAGAAGGATAATATGGTTAGGAGATCTCAATTATAGGATCAACTTGTCATATGAGAAAACACATGAATTCATATCCATGAAGGACTGGAATGGTTTGTTTCAGAATGACCAGGTAAACTTTTGGCAGCAGCACAGCATCTTGTGAAATACTCCATAAATTCATAGTACCTCACTGTTTTCCACTCCATGATAGCTAAAAAGAGAATTTAAGAAAGGACATTTATTTGATGGGTGGACTGAAGGAGTTATCAGCTTTCCCCCGACATATAAGTACAAGGTTAACTCAGAGAAGTACACGAGTGATGAGACAAAATCTGGAAGGAGAACACCTGCCTGGTATGCTAGTCTGGTCATTCATAACTTGATCTGCATATACTCTTCATTTTTTTCCTGTCTCTTTTAAATGTCATTTTTCCTCATTGTAGTTTACACGATTCACCTCATAAGTTGATTGTTTACTCACGAAGATATAAGGATTAAGGTTGTGTCTGAGTAAACCTCCAAGTTGCGCTGAGCGATGCGTCATAACAAAAAACATTGGTTACCTTTGTAGGTGTGACCGAATTCTTTCTTTTGGCAAGGGAATGAGGCTGTTGGCCTACAGGACAGTTGATATCAGGCTATCCGATCACCGCCCTGTGACAGCTGTGTACACTTCCGATGTTGAGGTTTTCTGTCCCAAAAAGTTGCAGAGAGCTCTTACCTTCACCGATGCAGAGGTTGAGGACCAGTTCTCATTTGACGAAGAGAGCACTTCTGGAATCTTTAGCTTTTGACTAGGATAAGCACCAAATACATTGGGGAATTCATCTAATGAAATGTGATGCTTTTCTGAAGTCTCGAAGGAATTAATATTCTCATATTGCCGCTTAATCCTGTGCAGCCATGACCTGTTCTCAATTTTCAGTATCCCTCTACTCCCCGTTAGCATCGTGTACATTCCTTCCACACTCTGACCGTATTTTGAGACCAGGGCGTGGCATGTTTTTTTTTTCATTTAGCTTTGCTCTTGTGTGCCTCTTCTGACTCTGAGTTGTACGTAATAATGTCCTTTATGACGATCTGATTGTAATTAACATTTGAACACTGCAGATTCCTAAGCAGACCGATTGTGCAGTTCAGTTGGGGGTTGTCCTATGTATAGTTTTGAATCTGGTGCTACCAGTCAGGAAGCAACTACGTGCAGTGCAGTTCAGTTCAGTTAGGATTGTTTGGCCTGATATACGGTGTAGTTCAGAAGGCTGCAAGTTTTGTCAGCTTACATGTTCTGAGTATGAGACTGCGTAGCTCCGATGGCACATGGCAGCCCGGACGTGGATAACGGCGACCAGTCAACTGCTCCGTTGGATGGAGCGCGAGCCGGACTCTTGACGACTTGACCTTCTCCTTGATGACTTGATGTGCCTTGCCGCCTTGCCGGTTAGTTGCCGCCACGCTATCTGCGCCCAGAAACAGGGCAAGGCGACGTTTTCTAGTGGAGCTGGGACAGGCAACCGCGAGGCTCGCGGTCGCGGCTGCCGCCTGCGGTGCTCTGCTGGGTGCTGGGTGGGCGGACGCTCGCATGAGTCGGGGTCCCCGTGGATTGGTGGATGCGCGGCTGGCTGCCTCGTGCCGTCGTGCGTTCGTGCCTGCCGCTGCCAGGTTCAGCAATCGGCAGTTGGCACCGTGGCTGAGGGGACGGAGCCCCGCGGCGCACGAGACTGTCACAGGGGTGCCAAGGGCGCCCTGTGACAGTTGATATCAGGCTATGTGTGCGGCCGTCCAACTAATTGATTCACAGCATGGGACACAACCAAATCTCATACTTTGGGACTGCTTCACGAACTCTGCTTCACAAACTTCACCGTGGAACAGCTCCACAAAAAACTGGAGTTTGTGGAGTACCTCTTTAGGTGTTCTCACAACTCTACCTTTTTTCTAGAGCTACGTGTGTGGAGCTGAACCCGTTTGGCTAAAAAACATGGAGCGGAGCTAAAAAAACATAGAGCGGAGCAGTCCCAAACACCCCCTAAGTAGTCGCAGGCTTCAGTCCTCGCCGTTGCGGACTGAGGAGCGTCAAGCTCTCGACTCGTCTGAATTTTTTTTGCTTTTTAGTCTATTTTTTGAAAGATTCTCATAATGGACCTCTCACAGTTTTCATTGCAGGAATAGACTCCAAGTTTGACGTCAATAGTGATGGCGCAGAGCTTAAACAACTCGGCGCCAATTGTATTGGCGTCGAGATATTTGCGTCACGTCGGCGTCGAGGCTGACGTGGCAACCTCGACGTCGTCGATCTTGACGCCGAGCTCTACTTATAAGGCTATCCCCTTCCGGCCTTCAGCAAACGTCCAGTATTAGCAAATGACAAAGGACGGGAGCCTACCGGTACATCCTCCAAGCCAATATGTGGACTTTAATGATAAATGTCATGGTTATATCAATCAAGCAATACCTAATAGTCCAGCTAACAGCCTATCTGAATCTTCTAAGACAATTAAAGCCTTCTGTTAGAGAATGAGAGCTTCTTCACACAAGAGCTTCTTTCCCCTTTGCCGAGTCAGAAAGAAGATGGATTTACGTTGTGTAGGATTGCGTATGTTTCGTATTCATGGGCCTATTCCTATTCGTACCTTTCCTGTTCTCCCATTTTTCTTCAGCTCTCTCCTCTTTAACTCTCTCCTATGTTTTCTTTCCCCTTTCCCCTTCCTCAGGAATGGGCATATTGGACCGTGAAAAATAGAGTTTGAGCAATGGATCTGATATTGCAAGGTATTCTCTCGTCCCTCCTAGTATTCTGCGCATCAATTCGGTTTGTATAAGTCATATTTTTGACTTACCTGTGTTCATAATCGAAACTTAACTCACCACTCAAAGTTCGCCTCGTAGCTCAGCACTTGAACTGTATTTAGTTTGTCGTATCGTAGCTGAAATGTTATCATGTTGTGTAATGAACCCTATTATTGGAGCTAGCGTACTTCTGTTGTTTATATTACATGTGCTCATAATCTGAACTTTTGAAAGCATGAGTTAGACAGTAGGATGCTCCGCAGTTGACACGGTGAATAACTTTTGTAGTAATACAAGTATAACTTAGCATATATTAATGATATAATACATGACATATGTTTCATAAGAATTATTGCACGTAATTAAATCGCGGAACATATGCCATGCATACACGATACAAAGTAATCGGACTCGACGAGTCGAGCCTCAGCTTTCCTACAGACCCCTTCTACGGTGTTCAACGAATGTTCCATTTTCCCAGTCCTTCTCGGCATTGTACTCTATTTGTGTTTCGCATTCAGTTATCTTTAGGCCGTTATATTGGGAAATGACATTGTCGATCCACATAGTAAATTCGCACCTCCTTTGAATGCCCTGATAAAGAAACGTATGTAGTTAGTTAAAGTGGCAAAACTATGTAGACGTTAGCGAAATTGAAGAAACGTAAGACGTACAACAAAGTCGTCGTCTAAGTTGGGGCAAATGAAATATCTCCTGCCATATGTTCATGGTTCAAAGGAGGTAGCCATCTTGCAACGATCCCTACAACCGCACCTAGGACGCTCTAACCATTCAAGATAACCTAATGGGTTGTTCCTCCAATCTAAGCTTGCGATTTGCTTCCGACGTACGTACTCCATCCATGCCTGGATGAATTGTTCGGTCGGCTCAGGATGGGTTACCGTTGGACCAATGGAAGCAGGTCTCACCGTATCGATCCACTGTTCGAATCGACACTGCCATACATCCTCCTGGTTGTACATTTGTGACATCAGGGGTTAGACAATGAAACAAGTGATTAGCTTTAACCCAAAAAATTGGTACTCACGACAAAATCATCGTCGACAATCTCAGGACACATGAAGCATCTTTGTCCTCGAGTTGCATGTCTAATGGACCTTATCACCTGGCAACGGAGACTACAATGGCATTCTGGACGTTCCCGCCATGTGGGTAGTGCGAGCGTATCTAGAGGCCAATCCAAAGCTTCCGCAACAATTCAACGTTGGTACTCAGCCTTCCACCAAAGGTAGTCCGACCTTCTTTTCTCTAAGTGGGTAAGAAGTGTGCCCTGATACTTGCCAATCAGGAACGTACTGTCGATGGAGAAGACCGGCCGACAGTGCTTGAAAGCCTGTACACATTGAGGGAAGCACCAGAAAGCACGAAAGAATATTTGCCTTCCATTCATCCATGCGTCTGGCCTAGGGATGTACTCGTAATGCATTCCTGGATTCACCGCTTTAATTGCATTCAGAAGTACTGGAAGCTGCTCATAACAATCCTCCTAGTCCCCATATATCATCTTCCACGCCCGCTGCTTAGCCCTCCACGCTTTACCGTAAGTTATCACATAACCCTGGTAAATCTCACTAACTGTCCTGATAATTGTCCTAACCTTCATGTTGGGCTCTCCCTGCAATATTCCCATCAACCGCTTGGCAATGAGGGTAGATGTCAACTGCCGATGCTTCGTGTTTAGTTCAAGTGAGGCACAAGTGTGTGGCCCGACAACTCTTGTTATCTTCCACTTTTTGGTGACCTTTTGCTTCCTTGCACACACCTTCCATGGGCAGCGTTCTTGGTCACAAACAACCATGTACCGTTGCTCCGCATAGGAGTGCAGGACCTTGTAAGGACTCTTGCGTATCACTGCAAACGCCTGCAACCACCTCTTCAATGCAGGAGGGTCATTGAAAACCCTGTCCTTCTCAATTTCCATGGTAGGACCTGCCTCAGGAGCTTCCAAGAGCTCATCATCACGACCCTCGGCAAACGCCTGATCGGAATTAGTAAGATCACTGAACTCGTGAACTCTAGGATCACGACGGCCGAGGAAGATACGCCTAAGCATCTCAACATCACTCTCCGTCAGCTCTCCAACTGGTCGATCATCATTAGAGTCAACAGCCCTTGCAATCTTGTAAGGCTCCCAATCATTCATAACTTCAACACTATTGGATGCCCGGAATCCGTCACCAGAGTGTAGTTGTGGTGCAACAAGAGGAGCGCCCACATATTCGGGAATGTCTCCTGCAACATATGCACAAATAGAAGGAAAGAAAGAAATTAACAGATGAATACAAGGGGGTAGGATGACGAGAACCGTTGCATAATTGAAACTTACTCAGATGATTTTGTGTCAATGGGATCTCCTAAAAATGATCTGCCACATCATCATGAGTCCAACACGCATCTCCAACTGTCTCAACTAATTGGACCTCAATGGGAGCAGATTGAGCATCAGGAACCGTAGATGCATTCGTAAGAGGTTCCCGGACCTCTATGGTAGGGTATAGCTGATCAGCCATCAGTGGAGAAAACCCATGACGATTGGGATCAAGAAACACCCGACGCACAACCACGTCCAAAGTCTGGAATTAACTCTTTATAGCCGATCTCACAAAGTTCTCCCACTGATCTCCACACCCAATTGGGATCATCTTCCTTTGGATGTTGAGAACCTAGGTAAAGTACACCCTCAACTTTGATGGCATCATCTCCATGGCAATATAGGTCCTCCCGAGCCCTACCAACCAACTCACTAAATATTGGCTTCTCATTGAATAGAAGAGGCACACTTTGCATGTCTACAAACTCCATAGCGATCTCTTTCCACGGTGCCTCCATGATATATGCTCACTAAGTTGTCCATCTATTAGTTCAACAAAATTTGAAATACAGTTCTTTTAGTCCAAAGTTTTGTAAAGACCCCCTTACTCATGTCAGAGAACTTATAGCGGGACGGTTCATTTTAATCAGTTTAAACCATTATTTTATTCAATGTTCGTGTAATACATACTACACCTCGAAAAATATAACTATATTTTAAATCGTATCACTAAGTATCTAACTATATTTATATAACTATAGTTTTGTCACTAAACAAATTAACTAAATATTCACGAAAAAGATGCAAAAATATAAAATTTACATAGTCAAAAATTTAAATGTTACATATTCAAAAATAACCTACATTGAATATTTATAATTTACCTACATTGCATATTCCAAAATAACCCACATTACATATTTAAATTTTACCTACATTGGATATACAAAAATAATCTACTTTGCATATTTAAATTTTACCTATATTGCATATTCAAAAGTTGCCACAATTGCATACTATTATATTTAAATTTATCATACATTGTAAAAATTTAAAATTTTTCTAGGCGCACAAGAATAAAACGACATCATATTCGGATGAACACTTCTGGATTGTGACACCAAAGCAAATGACAGCCCCAAATGAAATGGTTGGCATTCATTTTCTGTTGCATTAAGACATTAACAACTGGTCATTGTTTTTAGTACTAACAGCTATTAGATAATGAGGAACAATCATCAAGATGGTGGTCTAATCAAGCTAATCAGACGTTCAAACCCTAGGACAGATCTTCAAATTTAAAATTTAAATTTTGCATGAATTTTACCTATTATCGGAGAGGGGCGGGCGGGGCGGGCGGGGGCGGCGAGGCGGGCCGACGGGGCGGCGGCGGCCGCCGGCGTAGGGACGGTGGCGGGCGCCGGGCGCGGCGGGGCGGGGCGGGGCGGGCGCGCGCGGGTTACGGCCGGGCAGGTGGGCCTCATCGGGGCCGGGGTGGGGCGGCGTGCGGCGAGCGGGGGCGGAGGCGGGCGGGCGCGCGGGAGCCGCGCCGGGCGGGCGCGCGGGGAATGACCGTAGCATGGCGGGGCTCGACGGGGCGGGCGGGCGGCGCGCGGCGCAAGCGGCGGGGTCGCTGAGGTTTTGGACGCGGTGGCGGCTTGGCTTAGAAAAAACATATGAAGAAGACGGGCCTACCTGTAAGCATGGCTCGGCGCCAAGATCTATGGTGCCGACCGTACTGGCACCGAGCTCGACGTCAAGATCGACGACGCTGAGGTTGCCATGTCAGCCTCGACGCCGACGTGGCAAAAATATCTCGGCGCCAATACAATTGACGTTGAGTTGTTTAAGCTCGGCGCCATCACTATTGGCGCCGAGCTTGGGGTCCTCTCCAATGAAAACCGCTAGGGACCTATTGTGAGAATCTTTCGAAAAATGGACTAAAAAGCAAAAAATTCAGACCGATCTCGACAACTTTTGCCGTTCTCCACATGGACCACATCCAAGTCCACCTCTGGACTGGGCTGCACGTCGTGCTCCAGCCCACTTAAATGGCCCGCGTGTAAGCAGCAATGGCAGCGTAATTATACGGGCCACGGCCGCACGTCTGCCACAGTGGCGCCACATTCCCGTTCCGACTGAACTTGTCAGAAAGGAAAAAGTCCACTTTGACTCCCTTAAAAAAGTAGGCTGAATCTAATTCGTACGCTTAATCAGAAAACTTGGTGGGACGACTCCCCGTACTACTGAAACCGGTGTAATTTGACTCCCTGAGTGGTTTTGAAAGACGGTTTCACTGACATGGCACTTACGTGATTGTGCTAACTTGATCTTCGTCTCACGTGACGCTGATGTGGCGCTTACGTGGCATTAGAATTAAAAAAATATATGTGGGACCCATTGTCATTTTGTTGACGAGAAATCCGTCATTCACACGAGGGCCTAAGAGTTCTACTTAGCTCGAATACATGTCCTATCAAATCGGGTTTAAGGAGTGCTAGTTAGTTTAATCCTACAATTAACAAGATAAACAAATAAAACATGTTAGATTACAATGGCCAATCAGCCGAAGGGGCTGATATAGTATCGTATGCTTAACCAATGCCAATGAATTTCGGGTCAACGACTATAACCGATGAAATTTAGATATGATGTAGTTATAAATCAAACAATTATATAATAACCTAATATAACTTGATGCATAAAAAATGGTTAACATTTATCATTAATTTATATGGAAGGAGATAATCAAATACTGGTTATAACAAGTCAAAATATAATCACTGATAATATAAAATTATTAACCACAATCTTGATTGATCAGACTTAATCGAGACAGTACAAGATTGAGGCTAATAAAAATATCAACCAACCGATTATACTAAATCTTATGGACAGGTTAAATTATGATATGCAGATAACTCATCGGCCGAAACTTCGATGAAACAATGATTAAAACCTTTCAACTTGAGCAAATCTAACTAGCCAATTATAACTTGGAAGATTGATCTCAAGCAAGACAGTTCAAGATTAATATTAGGCTTGATAGATTTAAACTAGGTGATTGGTATTATTCAAAGTGATTGATATATCAAGTCTAACAAAGATAGCAAAGCAATCCAAGAAAGAGCTGATATATTGGACAAGCAACACAAATAAAAGCTTAACTAATATATCGGACTAGAACTAATTCCGCCAATACAAGCAAAGTTGACAAAACTTACTTTCTCGTTGGAGATCAAAACTGATGTAACCCAAACTCAAAAACAAGAATTTGTTGAAACTAAAACTAAGGTGGCAATGCATCGAAAGTTATGAATTGAACATTCTTTACAAAAGACCTTAGGCACATAATTTATACCTTAGGTTAATACAAGTCCGATTCAGACACGACTCATATCGGCTACCTTACAAGCAAAGGAAACTTATCCGAGTCCGATGCTAACACGACTCCATCAGCTCAGGACTCTATCCATTGAAATAGAAACTAAAACAAACTTTCCTTATTACGAAAGCTAATACCAAAACTAGATAAAATATGTCAATCGAATCACCAAAAAATACGATGTTAACTCTATCTCTGACTCAGTCTTGATTAACAAAAATTTTCAAAATTTTCCGTTAACACATTCACACACAAAAAATATTGTGGGACCACTGACATGTGGGTCATACATGTCATCCTTTCTCTCCAACCCTTTTTCCTCCTCCCTCTCTCTCCCTTATCTCTCTCTCTTTCTCTTCCCCTTCGTCTGTCTGCGGGGAGCAGAGGCGGTGGCGGGACGAAAGTGGGGAGTGGCGACAACGGGCTGGCGAGGGTTAGAGATTATAGGGCGACGATGTGCGTGGGCAACGACGGGACCAAAGCCGGGTGTGGGGATGAAGATGGTGGACGACGAGGTGGAGCAGCAGGACGTGGGAAGCGTGGGAGCCGGAACACCTGCACGACAATGACGAGGTGGATTAGCAGGATGGTGGTTGCCATGGTGAAGAGGGAGGAAGCCGTCGGCGCGAGAGGGAGCCACGGAGGAGCGTCGACCGCAACATCAAGCGGCGGAGAGAGTGAATCGAAGGAGGAAGCGCCATAGCCTTCTCCTCTGCCGCCACCGCCTCCTCCTCCGCCTCTACCCACACCAGCACCACCTCGAAGCGCCGCCCGCCACTATCGCTGCTCCAGCCCCTGCTCCGTGCTGACGGCTAAAGGGGAAGAGAAAGAGAGCGAGATAAGGGAGAGAGAGGGAGGAGGAAAAAGGATTGGAGAGAGAGGATGACATGTGGGTCGTACAATATTTTTTGTGTGTGAATGATAACTGGGTCTCACATATATTTTTTTAATTTCTATGCCACATAAACGTTACATCATCAACACCACCGTATAAGCGCCATGTCAACGAAACCACCCTTTGAAATCGATGAGTAAGTCAAATTACACTGGTTTTAATAGTTCGGTGAGTTGTCCTGTCTGATTTTCTGGCTACGGAGTACGAATTAAATTCAGCCTATTTATAAGAAAGTTAAAGTGAACTTTTTTCTGTCAGAAACAACCCCGTTCCGGCCCAACCTATACAGCCCTCACGCGCATTGAAATCCCGTTCTGGGCCAACTATAGGGCCGATCACGATTCACGTGTCGATCTCTTCTTCAGTTCTTCTGCGAGGCTAGAGAACCTCGGCACAACCAGCAGGGGGAAAGGAAAGAGAAGGTTAGGAACTTGGGACTTGCGATTGACGAACGTCGAACGGTGAGGTGACGATGAAACAAAAGCAGGAGACAGAGGCGGCGGAACAGCAAAAGCTGGAGTGCAGATAAAAAGCGTACGTCACTGAAACACATGGCAGTTCAGACGGATTTTTCGCCAGGTATCACCAACATCAGGCAGCTCGTAGCTCATGTGCACCAGTGAGCAGCGCCGAAGACCTGAACATGGCCATGGAAAAGCTTTGGTACACGCCATAATATCAACAAATAAAATAACAGTGTAGATCCCGATGGATCCAACGATAAGTCTCCAACCCACGCTCCAGCCGGCGACGACGACGGCGACCAAATCTGTGACGACGGCAGCCAGATTCGCGTCCCTCGGCCCTCCTCTCCGTCCACGCCTGCGCGTGACCCCAACCCCCCCTTCGACGGCCTCCTAGCCCGCCCCATGCCCCCGGTCTGCGCCGAAGTTCCAAATCTTGCCTGTGTACCGCCCCATGGCGATGGTTGTTCCCCTGGGAAACTGCGTCGGCCGGCCACCCCGCGGCAACCAGCGGGCATATTCGGTGGGTGCTGAGTGGTGTCGTAGCTACGCAGAGGTGGCAAGAGCGGGCACGCGTGGATTTTCAAATCAGCAGCTCCCCCCTGTCTCCAATGCGGCGGCATTTACAGCTTGCGTCCGGTGCAACCACCGCGAGGCTCTGCGCATTACTTCGCCGGGAGCCGACGGCCTATGAGGCTATCCCCGTCAGCCGTCGCGTCGACGAGGACGAAGAAAATCTGGGCTGGATTCGCGTTCAAGGCAAGCGGGCGCGCTGGCGAGCTTCGACAGGCCTTCAAACGCGCTCGACGCATTCACTCTCCCCTCACCGACTGCATTCATTACGACGAGATGGCTGGCGCCGCGGCGGCTTCCTTTCGCCAATTTCCGAGAAAGCTTGGCCGAAAGATTTTCAACTGTTTCGCCAAGGGAAACTTCGCTGCGCAGTGCCGTGACCCAACACGATGTTTCCTCTGTCGACGCAATGGCCACCGAGCTCTTTCTTGCCGTGCAGGCGCGCCTTTAAGACGGGAGCAGCCATCCCTTGAAGGGAGTTTGCCTGCTGCTCTGCCCTTTCCACCTGCTTCCGCCGCACCTCCTGACGCCCAGCCCGAGCACCAAGCCACCCGCCGGACCCCCAAGAGCGCAAGACCGGTGCGTGCGGCTTCCATGTCGCAGTTGGGGGATGCCACCACGAGGCCAGAAGAAGATGTTGTCTTCATCCCTACCTCCTTCGCCATCGATGGCGAGAAGCACCCAGCCGACCGACGTCGAGCAAATCTTCCGGGAGGAGTTTCGGCTAGAGCGCGGCGAGGTCGCTACTTCCCGTCATCACCCCCAAGCTTTCCTCGTGAAATTCAAGCATCGGCGTCATTGTGATGAGGCGCTCGCTCGCGGCTTCGTCAAACGCCGCGGGATTGAATTGAAGTGGCGCAGTCTGAGCAACGCCCTAGGTGTGGCGCTTCTCTTCCACGTCAACCTCTGTCTTGATGGTGTTCCCATGCATGCCTGGGCTCCCGACGTTGCCGAGCGCCTTATTGGCCGCACATGTGCCCTGGAACGGCTGGAGACCGACGTCCTGCATCCGATCGAGGCTGGCAACACAAGGACGATCGATCTGTGGGCTTGGACCGCAAATCCCAGCGCCATACCAAAAAGGGTGTGGCTGGGGTTCACCCCACAGCCGGAAGGCGGCGGCGCACATGCCTTGGCGGTGGACGGCACGCCGGAACGGTGGCAACGCGGGGTACGCCATCCGGTGCTGCTGCATCTGGAGGAAGTACACGATTACTCCGCGGCGACGGTGGATCTCGACGAGCAGGCCGGCTTCCAACCCGCCAAGTGATGGTTGCCGCCGTGGAATCTTGGAGTGCCTGATGGAGAGCATGTCCCGGGGAGGGCCTTTGATTCCTCATCACCCGCCGCCTCCGCGCTCGGTCCACGACCGCTTGGGATGCCGGCAGCGGGAGGGTGACCAACGGAGTGACGCGGAGTAGGAAGATGATGATGACGGCCATGCCACACGCGACGACGACGGCTGCGGACGCCATTTCGTCAGGGACAATCGTAGAGCGCACCGTGGCCGCTCTGCGCGACCCAATCGCTCCCGGGGGTGGGGGCGCGGGCGGCGACCACGGTTCAGAAGCAGAATTTGAAGAAGAAGAGAACGCTCGTGGCGACTGCGCCGCTCGTGGTCGCTTCGGTCGGAACAAGCAGAGGAAGGATGGCAACGACCACCTGAGACACGGTGGCAGGCGCTGGGATCGCAACGAGGATGAAGGGGAAGGAGGGCACGGGTCTGGACGCGGTCGCGAACAACGTCGTGCTGACGATTCAAGCTATCGACGGGACCGCACTCGCTCGCCTCGCCGGTGGGACAAAGGAGGCCGCAATAACAATTCCGGGGGAAACGACATGGCAACATCAACTTAAGCGGCCTGTCCCTACTAGGCCATGCCCCCGGCAACGATGAAGTAAGTAATTTTCGGTTGCTTCACGCCATCCACACCTCCCCTTTCCATCTGCAGGTGTCGCCAACTTCAGAGTCCATGCTGAATCGACTAGCGCCCGTCCTTCGCAAGGCATGGCCTGAAGCGAGGGACGACCACAGCACTGACGAGGGGACGAATGAAGCCTGGTCCGCGCACCATGAGCCAATTCCGGCCGGCCGGGTGTTCCAGCGCATCTTGGCGGCAACCCAACCCCCTGCCCCGTCTGCGGCGACGCCAGTGCAAAAGAAGGGGGAGGTGATCAGTGTCGAAACTTGGTTTCGGCAATATATTTTCTGGGGTCGCAGTCAAGATCGTCAAGCACAATGGGTTAGGAGGAAAAGAAGATTTAGACAGGTTCAGGCCCTCTCGTGAGGTAATACCCTACTCCTGTTTCGGTGGATTCGATCCGCCGAGTGTCTTTATTGATCTCGTGATCTAAAGCTCTCGCTTATGAAGTTGAATCTCAGATCTAGAATCTGATCAAGTCTAAGATATCCCTCAAGGGACGCCCCTTACCCCTCTTATATAGTCTTGGAGAAAGGGTTTACAAGTCGGAAACCCTATCTTATTCTAAGTCGGTTTCCTCAATCTTACCAAACCGTGACTATAGGCCGATTGCCTTATCTCTATCAGCAACCGTAACACCTAAGTCAAGTTCGGCTTACAGATATGGCAGGCGCAATCTATCCCTACCTCCAGTCGGATAAGCTTGTCATGTAGATACCCGATTGCCACAATCTCCACGGTAGCCCCGAGTCCTTTTCGGTCGACGAGATAACTCGACTTGAGACCAAAACATCACTCAACCAAAAAATTTCTTTGACCAAGTGCTTTTGGCGCCGAGTGATTCCATCATCTCTGCTGAATCTTCCGAGTGGCTCCAAAGACTGAAGAAGCTGGAAAAATATATATATAAAAATTTCTCAAAAAATAAATATCTAGGTGCATCTCTGATGCACCTAATTATAGGTGTAGCCCCCGACTATGTGGTTAGTCAAAAATAGACTAAGCGTATAGTCAAGGACTATAAAAAAATATTCTCATGTAGATGCTTAGCTCACGCTAAAGCGATCACTGAAATCTTTGTTACTCGGCAAGTTCATACTCATCCGAGTGAATTTGTCCGAGTCATCTCGAACAAACAATCCAATCAACCCTCATGAGAAAAAGGCACTCGGCAAGCTCTTGCTTATCCGAGTGGATTTGCCGAGTAATTTCGGAATAAATATTTTAATCATCCCTCATGAGAAAACAAGTTCTTTCAATCATATGAAAAATATGACCAAGTTATTAAATAGCTTTTGCCATAATACTGGTCTCAATCTTATAAAGATCTTCACCAAGGTGAAAAATAAACAGCATCGGTAAGATTACCCAACCAAATGCCGAAAAACCAAACAACCCTTGTTCACCAAGGCGGTGTAAAAACTCAATCTGTTGGTCACCTTCCAAATTGCATCGTGCCGGCCTCTCGTGAAGTCGGCAAACCGCGGTATGGAAGGATCTTTTAAGGTATAGGGCACTCGGACACGCGCATATTGCCAGGGCAAATCTGCTTAAGCTCATCCGCTTAAGTCCCTAAGGACACGTATCAGACCACACCTTAGCTGGGCCGTAGATTTCCTTATGGGCTCGGCTCACTCACCAGAAAACCTAGCGCAACCCTCAAATCTTTCTTATAAAGACACGAGGTCGTCCCCGCCTCTTCGTCTTCCAAACGATTCCCTTCTCACGGCCTTTTCACAGTTCACCGTGGAGAACCCTAGACTCGCGCGCTCCCAAATCCGTCCATCTAAGAGCTCGATCTCTGCAGCAACCACCTCCACACCAACTCTCCCACATTCCATCGCCAAAGATCCAACCTTCCTCGCGGATCCACTTCCCATCAACTCATCCTCATGGCGGACGAAAAAAAGATTCCGTTCGACCAATGGGCCACCTCGGATGTAAGGGAATACACCCTCAAGGAGATGGTGAAGCACGGCGTGCTTCCGCCCAAGTAACTTGTGGGATGGCGCCCGACGGCGGGGAGGACTTCCCAACCCCAAACACCGGTGAGCTCGTTGTCTTTACTTCCTTTTCTATTGCGGGTTCAGCCTTCCCACCTCCGAGTTCTTTCGGGGCTCTTGGACTACTATGGTCTTCACATCTACCATCCGAACCCCAACTCGATGCTTCACATAGCACTCTTCATTCATGTGTGTGAAGCCTTCCTTGGCATTCTTCCTCATTTCAATCTCTTTCGTCGTATGTTCTATCCGAAACCCCATCCGAACAAGGACCAACCTTGTGTTGTTGGCGGGCGGGCTTCCGCTTCGCGGATCTCTCCGCAAAGACTACTTTTCTCTTCCCTTGAAATCTTCCAACAAAGGCGGCATGCGGGCTGGTTCTACATCAACAATCTCGAACCCGTCCGCCGCCTTTGTCGGTCTTCCTCCTGTCCCCAAGCCGTCTTGGAGCACCGTGCCGGTAGCCCAAGATTGGGATGAAGCCAACGATCGCTCGCGAAGATCCCGGCGATGAAGAAGAGGAATCTTCGCGGGGAACAAATCACTCGGCACTTCATCGGGTGCCGGCGGCGCCGATCAAGGAGCGGTCAAAGCCGCCTTCGAGTATGAAGGCGGAACGGACCCCAATCGGGAGGACCGGATCCACTCACATACGAGATCCCGAAGATCCGGATGTACAAGCTCTTTTCATCCGGGATCGCATCGAGCGGCCCTTATTGCTGCTTCTGTCCTTCCATTCAGCATCCACCGACCTCCTCCTCCGTAAGCCGATTAGTTGCTTCATAGTATCTTTCAATCTTGACGTCTTGTCGCTTAATGTTGCACCTTCTTTCTTCAGAAAACGCCTCTATCACTTCCAAGCCATATAAGATGGCTCATGATGACGCGCCGGCGTCCGCCAAGAAGCCAGGGCGGATCAAAATCCAAGCGATCCAGTCGGGAAGCGGGCGGCGCCGAGTGAGGACTCGAACAAGCGCGCAAGCAAAGGCGGCTGATCATAGAGGATTCGGATGACGACGTCCCGCTCCTCCAGTCGAGACCCCGCCTTAAGGCGATCACCGCGGACGGCGCCGAAGATCCGCCGATCCTCCGGTATGCTCGAAACCAAAGTCCCGAGCTCTTTCGCGAAAAACTTTTCTTTATCTTCGCGTATTCACTTTCGCAGAGGCCCCGACATAGATCCGCCGGGAGGGTGAAGGGCCGACCCGGCCGCTGCTCCCGAAGTGCCAAGGCCGTCGAGCCAAAACCCGGAGCCCGCAACCGAGTACGAGCGTTCGGAGAAGCATCCTTCTCCTCGGAAGGAGAGCGCCCCTAGGGAGGAGCCCCATTGCCGGTCGGGATATCCCGACCGGAAACCAGCCGGCCGGGCAACCCACGGCCGCGCCCCAAGCGCCCGACCGGGGTCACTCGCGAGCAGCCCGAAGAAGAAGAAGAGTCCGCCCCCACCTAGGCGGCGACCGAAACCTGAGACTTGCTTGAAGCGTTCCTTCGTTCTTTTAATTTTGAATCCTTCATGTCTTCATTGGTCTTTCTTGTTTGCCACCACGGTAGAAGAGATCCCGGGTTACGATCTTCGAGACCGGGTTCCTCCGATCAGAATCGAGTGGCGGGACTCGGAAGGCGAGAGACAGGGCATCATCCTCGACCGGCAAGCCGAAAAGGATGAAAGGGATGCCCTCGTCGAGAGCCTGAATGAGGCAACCCGACTGCTCAACGTAAGCCTTCGTCTTTCTTTTCGATTATATCTTCGTTATCCTTCAGTCGATCATTCTTCTGCTTTCGCATGCAGAAAGAATACTGCCGCTCAATGGCAAAATCCGAAGTGCTGGAGAAGCTAGTCCCCACTTAAACTCCTTGGAGGACGTTCAGCGACAGCTGAAGGCCACCCGGGAGGAGGCCGCATCAAGGGAGGCCGCTTTAAGGAGGGAGATCTCGGAGCTTCGGGAAGCAAACCTCGACCTCCGCGGATCAATCGGAAGTAAGCCCGCCTCTCCCAGCTTCATTATGATTCTTATGTTGATCTTGGCTATTGTTAACCCTCTTTCGTTGTAGGAAATTCTTCGGAGGTCCACTCGCTTCAAGTCCAGTGAAGCGGTCGGCCTCGACAAGGCCGAAATGGAGGCCGAATTTGAAGGTAACCTTTTTGAAGTCAAATCCCGTGTCTTGCTTCATTTCCGAGTGCCTTGAATGATGGGACTCCTTGCGGCTTATAAGATGAAGACCCGAGCCCAATACGACGTCTTGCTTGGGCGGATCAAGTCCAGCGACGAGATACGGGAAGAGGTCGCTAACGCCGCCACGCCGATCTTAACATCCTTGTTTGATCAAGGAGTTGGGGCCAACTCGCTGGAGCCAATCGAGATCTTCGACAAGCTTGGTGGCTCCCGAACGATTCGAAGAACATCACCGAAGCGGCCAACATGGGGCTGGTCCGGCTCTTGCACGTACCAAGTCCCTCTACCCCCAGTGGATATTCATTCAATCGGGAGGGCTTCGCTGAGGGGACAACAGATGAGCAGGCCTTAGATATGCTCAGCGAGGCGCAAGAGGCGGCGAAGAAGATCTCTTTGGATGTAGTAAACAATTTTAAGCTCTGAACTGTATTTTGACTTTGCTTTGTAGATATCATGTAATTGTAAAACTCTGACGTGGAATCTTTGTGACTATTTTTAGTTTATTTATGTCAATGCCTTGATTCGAGCCTTTGCGTGAAATTTCTTAAGTAGTTTTCGTCTGGCTGTCATCAAGCCTAGGCTCGATTAGGTCATCGGAAAACTCTCAGTCCTTGGACACTGAGCTCGAGTCGAAGGACATTAAACAATGATAAACCAAATTGTTCACAAAAATTTGATGAGGAAAATTTGAGCTTTATTGATATGTGTATCGCCCCGATCGCTAGCTCAAGAAGTCATCTTGCTTGAGGTTGGCGAGTCAAGAAAACATGAGGCCTTAGCCAAATTAGGCGTAAAACCGTCGAAGATGCTCGATGTTCCAGGAGTTCTCCACCATGGACCCGTCTTCGCGCTTTAGCCGGTAAGCACCGGCCGAGTCACTTCGGCGATTATATACGGTCCTTCCCATAAGGGAGATAACTTGTGTCGGTCTTTGGTGGTCTGGATCTTGCGTAGGACCAGGTCGCCAACAATGAAAGCTCGTGCTCTCACGTTGCGGCCGTGGTATCTTCCGAGCCCTTGAAGGTATTTGGCCGACTGGATGAGGGCGCCGCGGGCCTCTTCCAATCGGGTGAGGTCATCCACTCGGTCGATGTCGTAGCGTTCATCGTTGAAACCGCGGACCGGAGGACTCGTATTCCATCTCGTTTGGCAACATGGCTTCGCGCCATAGACCAAAAAGAAAGGAGTTTGGCCGGTGGCCCGACCGGGTGTGGTTCGCAGCGACCATAGGACCGAGGGAGTTCTTGGACCCACTGCCGGCGTAAGGGCTTAGCCGGTCGAAACGCGAGCCTTGATGCCTTGAAGGACCATGCCGTTTGCTCGCTCGACTTGCCCATTGCTTTTGGGGTGAGCTGCGATGCGTAGCGATTTTGATCCCGAAGTCTTCGCAGAATTCCTTGAAGATGCCTCCCGTGAATTGAGTCCCGTTATCGGTTATGATTCTGTTTGGGACGCCGAAGCGGTGCACGATGTTGAGGAAAAAGTCTCGCGCTTTGTCGGCGGTGATTGTGGCAACCGGCTTGGCTTCAATCCACTTGGAGAACTTGTCGATTGCGACGGAGAGGTGTGTGAAACCTCCGGCTTTCTTGAAAGGGCCAACCATGTCCACCCCATACGCGAACGGCCGGAGAGTGGGATTGTTTGAAGCTCCGGGCGGGACATGGCTTTGTCGGGCAAAACGCGGCCTTTCGCGGGTTCTTACGACTTTGTCCGCGTCGGAGACCGCGGTGAGCCGAAGAATCCTTGCTTGTAAGCTTTGCCGACGGAGTGCGTGCTTGTCGCGTGGCTTCCGCATATGCCCGAGTGGATATCTTGGAGTAATTGTTTCCCTTCTTCGGGTGTGATGCACCTCATTAGAATTCCGGAGGGGCTTCTCTTGTATAGATCGGAGTCGACCATGACGTACGCTTGGCAACGACGCCGGACGCGTTACGCTTCATCCCGGTCATCCAGCGGCTCTTGCTTGAGTTAAGAATTTGATGAGCGGCGTCCTCCGCGGTATCGATCATGATGACTTCGTTCGTGGTTTGTTCGTTGAGAGCTGTCTTAGCCATGACGGTTGGCTCGTAAAGATGTTCGACAAAGACATCTATTGGCAGCTTCGCGCTTGGATCCGAACTGTGCTAGCTCATCGGCGCTTCGTTGTTATGTCTCGGGACATGTGAGAGTTCGAGCCCGTCAAACTTGTCCTCAAGCTTGCGGACCTCTTGTCGGTAGGCCTCCATAGTGTCATTTAAGCAGGACCAGTCTTTCATCACTTGATTGACGACCAGCTGGGAGTCGCCTTTCACAATAAGCCGACGAATCCCGAGTGAGACTGCAAGGCGCAGTCCATGTAAAAGAGCTTCGTATTCGGGGACGTTGTGTGAGGCGGAGAAGTGGAGGTGAAGGGCATATCTTAGCCTTTCCCCAATCGGGGAGATCAGCACAACTCCTTCTCCCAAGCCGGTGATCCTCTTGGATCCGTCGAAGTGCATGGTCCAGGTGTTGGAGGTCTTCTCGGGAACATGCTCTTGCTGTTCATCCACTCGGCCGAAGTCCGCTAAGGCTTGTGACTTAATGGACGTCCGGGCTTAAAAGTTAAGTCCAGCGACATCGGTTCTAGGGCCCACTTGGCGATGCGCCGGTCGCCTCGCGGTTGTGGACGACGTCGCCGAGTGGAAAAGAGGTGATGACGGTGACCGAGTGACCACGAAAGTAGTGTGCCAATTTCCTCGCGGTTATTAGAACACCATAAAGCAATTTTTGTACACAGGGGTATCGGGTTTTGGCTCCTGCCAATACTTCGTTGACAAAGTAAATTGGCCTTTGAATCTTCGGCCGTCCTTCTTCTTCTCGTTCAACCACAAGGACCGTACTAACCACTTGGTGAGTGGCTGAAACGTCTGACAAGAGGGGGTTCCTGGGTTGAGGCGAAGCCGGGACGGGTGGCGTGGTAAGGAATTCTTTGAAATCTTCGAAGGCCTTGTCGCTTCGTGGTCCACTTGGAAGTCGTCTGTCTTCTTGAAACTGAAGAAGGGCATGCCTCGTTCGCCGAGTCGGGATATGAAGCGGCTTAGTGCCGCCATGCGCGATGAGCTTACGGACGTCTTTCGGTTACTCGGGGTTTCATGTTTAGGATTGCGTTGATCTTCTCCGGATTTGCTTTAATGCCGCGATGTGATACCATGAAGCCGAAGCGGTTGCACGATGGGACGCCGAAGGTGCACTTCTGGGTTCAACTTCATTCGAAGGCCGGATGTTTGCAAAGGTTTCTTCTAAGTCGGCGATCAGGTCTTCTTTACGCTTGGTCTTGATGACGACATCGTCGACGTAAGCTTCAACATTTTTGCCGATCTGCGTCGCGGCATCTTTGGATCATGCGTTGGTATGTAGCTCCGGCGTTCTTCAGCCGAAAGGCATGGTGATGTAGCATGGCCCCGAACGGCGTGATGAAAGATGTCTTCAAGCAGTCGGATTCTTTCAAACTGATCTGGTGATAGCCCGAGTAACAATCCAAGAAACTTAAGAGTTCGCAGCCGGCTATGGAGTCGACGACTTGGTCGATGCGAGGCAGCCGAATGGATCCTTGGGGCGAGGCTTTGTTGAGGTCGGTGTAGTCAACGCACATGCGCCATTGCCCGTTTTCTTGCGGACCGGGGCTGGGTTGGCTAACCGGTCGGGATGAAGGACTTCTTTAATGAAGCCGGCAGCCAAGAGCTTTGCGAGTTCTTCTTTGATCGCGTCTTTTCGATCTTGTGCGAACCTGCGTAATCGTTGTTTTATTGGTTTGGCGTCATCTTTGACGTTCAAAGAGTGCTCGATCACCTCCCTAGGAATTCCGGGCATATCGGATGGTTTCCAAGCAAAAACATCTTTATTATTTTGGAGGAAGGTGACGAGCGCGCTTTCCTATTTAGGATCTAGGTCGGCGCCGATTACGGCGGTTTTGGAGGGATCGACGAATCAAGGGAGATCTTCTTGGTCTTGGCGTCGCCGGATCTGATTTGGCTATCTTCTTTGCGGGGACTTCGCCCTCTGCCGAAGTTGATGCAGCCAATCGGACTTCTTGTTGGCCACGTAATCTCTCGCGAGATTGGGCCATGTCGCGGCTCTCCTTGTCGCAGGTGAAGGCTTGCTTCACGTCGCTGCGAAGAGTGATGACGCCGTTGGGACCCGGCATCTTCATGCAAAGATAAGTGTAGTGAGGGATCGCCATGAACTTGGCAAGCGCGGGCCTTCCGATGATAGCATGATATGCTTTGTTAGTCGGCCACCTCGAAGGTGACGTTCTCCGTTCGGAAGTTCTCTCGGGCTCCGAAGGTGACTGGGAGGAGATGTGCCCGAGTGGTGTTGAAGATAGCCCGGATAACTCCGTGGAAGGGGCTGAGCTTGCTTTGAGTTCGGCCCTCGGGATCTGCATCTCATCCATGGTCTTGGCAAACAGGATGTTGAGGGCGCTGCCCCCATCGATGAGGACGCGCTTAAGCCTGATGTTGCGGACCACGGGGTCCAGGACGAGTGGATAGCGTCCGGGTGGACCACTCGGTCGGGATGATCCGAGCGGTCAAAAGTGATGGCCACTTCCGACCATCGCGATACGAGGGACTTTGGGTTGAGCCGTGTTGACCTCCCGGTCGGTTAGCTTTTGTTTCCTCTTGGATTCATAAGCTAGCGGGCCTCCGAAGATGTGGTTGAGCTCCCCACCGGGTCTTGAAAAGGTTCGGCATTTTCAGCCGCGTTGTTCTTTTTGACGCCGAGATGGGCGGCCGTCGCCGGCTTCTTGTTGAGTGCGCCGCGTATTGTTGAACGCTTGTAGATGAAGCGATCCTTCGCCGCGTGCTTGTGATTCGGATGGTGGGTGCACCGGGCGTTCATGATGGCATCGTAGGCGGCGACTCGGGGACGGCGTTGAGTATTGGAGGTCGCAGCCACTAGGTCTTCGGATCGGCGCTTGCGATCTTTCGGCCTTGGTTCTTGTTGTTGCCGCCATCCTTCTTAGGATTTCGGCTTCCTCCTGTTTGCTTGTCCTCTCTTCTGTCGGGCCGGTCTTGACGGGCGGCTTTAATGGCGTCGTTTGATTTGGCGTATGAGTTCGCCGTCTCAAACATCTGCTTCACCGTCTTCGGTGGCTTGCGTCCGAACTTGCCGATAAGCGGCTCATCACGGACTCCCTTCGGAAGGCGACGATGATGATGTCATCGGTGATGTTCGGGATCTTGTTGCGCTTCTCGGAGAAGCGACGAATGTAATCCTTCGAGGCTCGTCCGGCTCTCGGATGACGTTGTAAAGGTCGAAGTGCGTGCGGGTCTCTCGAAGGTGCCTTGGAAGTTGGCGATGAAGTGGTCCCTCAGCTCGCTCCACGAGCCGATTGAGCCTCTTGGCAGGCTGGTGAGCCAATTTCTGGCTGAGTTTGCGAGGGCCACGGGCAGGTAGTTGGCCATGGCTTTGTTGTCGCCACCTGCAGCTCGGATGGCAAGAGTATATACGGTTAACCAAGATTCGGGGTCGGTTTTGCCATCGTACCTTTCTATCCCGTTGGCTTAAAGCCACTCGGCCAATGCACTCGGCGGAGCTCCCTAGTGAAGGCGTACTCCATCGTCGCCGCTATCGGGTGATCCCCTCCGATCTTCCCGAGTGCGACGGTCGCGTTCTTGGTAGCGGCGATCAGGACTTCCCGCAGATCACTCGGCGGGGTCTTGTTGGCTGGTTGGGTAGCTGGAACGTTGCGGCGGACTCGGTGATGGACGGGTGGACGTCCATGTCGTTTGTGGCGGGAGTCGACCGTGCGCTCTTGGTGCCTCGGCGTGGACTCGCGAGGTGGGCCTCTTGGCTCGGTTGTCGACCGAGCGGCTCGGGCCTCCCGTAGTCTCCGACTTTAGAGGTGGGAGCCGGCTCTTGTCCGGCGTTTCGGCCACGGATTCAATCAGCCTTCGCGTCGAAGTGGTGGGAGGGCCGTTAGCCGTGGCGCAACGATGGTCTTGATCTTATCAAGTATAGGAGTCACGTTGGCCGGAGCCGTCTCCATGATGGTGTCCAAGAGCGTGAGTGCGGCGATAGCGTTCTGCTGCGGCGTCTGGAAGACGTTGGTGTTGTGAACCCGTGTTTGGAGGATGGCCTCCTGGGCAGATCGTCCGGCTGCACGCAGATCCGCTTCCTTTTGTCGGCCTCGTCTTTGCGTTGTTTGTCCTCCTCGCTGTCTTGCGCTCAAGCTCCACTCTAGCTCGCTCCTCTTCGGCAAGCCTTCGCCATGGCTGAGTCGGACTCATCCGGCTCGGCCATGAGGACGTCGAAGCACTTCGGCTCGCAGTCCATAGGGCAGTCGGAGTTGTCGGCTTCGTCGGAAGGGATGCCATAGAGATTGTCGAAGCCGGCGGAGCTGAGGTATCCGTTGAGCTCTGAAGATGAGCAGGAGCCAAAGGACGGGAGGATGACAGCGACCTCCCTTGATCCTGGGAAATCCGGATCTGGATCGCTCCAGTCCGAGTCGGAGCTTGGGGGATCAGGCTCCTCCGAGTGGATCGCCGCCAACTCGGGGGAGAGCAGTTGACTGTAGATCTTGGCGACGTTTGGTAACCCAAACGGCACCGAGAGGTCTTCAGCTGAGTAGATTGCTTCCGTCGGGGAGGCGAGAAGATTGGCGCAGATCTCGGCGGCATCCGGTAATCCGAATGGCGCCGAGTGAAGTCCGTCGTCGGAGAAGGTGGATCGCATCTTGGTTTTCAAGATGTTGTCGAAGATCTCGGCGCTGTTGGAGAGCCCGAATGGCGCCGAGTAGGTTTTTCCCTTCGACTGGTTCGAATCCGAGTCGAAGGAGGAGTCGCCGGCGAAGTTGGCGGCAAAGTCGCCGAGTCTTGAAGGAGATCCCATCACGCTTGTCGGCGAGATTTGTTGAAGAAGTCTCGACGCGCGGTCCCCTACAGCGCGCCAACCTGCCGAAACTTGGTTTCGGCAATATATTTTCGGGGTCACAGTCAAGATCGCCAAGCACAATGGGTTAGGAGGAAAAGAAGATTTAGACAGGTTCAGGCCCTCTCGTGAGGTAATACCCTACTCCTGTTTCGGTGGATTCGATCCGCCGAGTGTCTTTATTGATCTAGAATCTGATCAAGTCTAAGATATCCCTCAAGGGACGCCCCTTACCCCCCTTATATAGTCTTGGGAGGAAGGGTTTACAAGTCGGAAACCCTATCTTATTCTAAGTCGGTTTCCTCAATCTTACCAAACCGTGACTATAGGCCGATTGCCTTATCTCTATCGGCAACCGTAACACCTAAGTCAAGTTCGGCTTACAGATATGGCAGGCGCAATCTATCCCTACCTCCAGTCGGATAAGCTTGCCATGTAGATACCCGATTGCCACAATCTCCACACTAAGCCTGTGGCGCCTGAAGCAGATCAAAGCGCCCCAGGGGAGTTGGGTGTAACTCCGGCATCGCCAGCACGTGAAGCCCACGGCGATGGTGCCGCGGATGCACAATTGGGAGGAGAGGTGCAGAGTCAGGGCGGGACTCCGGCCGTGCTGGCCACGCCAGGTCGGTCCCAACTGGCGCCACTAAGCGATGGGTTGCAAGTTCAAGAGCAATGCCCGGAGTTGGGTGTAACTCCGGACTCACCAGCACGCGAAGCCCACGGCGATGGCGCCACGGATGCACAAGTGGGAGGAGAGATGCAGACTTAGGGCGGGACTCCGGCCGCTCTGTCCACGCCAGGCCGGTCCCAACTTGAGCCGCTAAGCGATGGGTTGCAAGTTCAAGAGCAAGGCCCAGTGGACATCCTCAAGGGGGTGGAGGCGCTATTCCTGACGCCGCCGGTGTCGATTCTTCCCACACCGTCGCCACAAGCTCCGGCGGTGATCGATGATGATATGCTTAGACAAGCTGCTCGGTCACGGGCGAGGCCCAAGAGAAGCGCTTGTGTTCTCCGCCGCAGCGCACACATCGCCAAGCAAAGTGGTGGCCAGACGATACAGAGATGCCAATGAGTCCTACTTAAGCGGCTTGGCATGCTCAAAGAGGATGATACGACCACGGTGGAGCAGGCCTTGGAGCAGTACATAGCTATGTTCAACGGGCCGCTGCCTTTGCACGTCCTCGCCGCCCTCACCGCCATCTTTGGTCTAGACGACACGAAGCAGCAAGCCGTCGACGCCGCGCTAGCTTCGGTGGTGGGTGAAGCAGTGGCGGACGCGGCCGACGAAATGGAGCAAGCCTTGCCTTGATGATTCTTCAAAATGTGTTGTTCATCAGGAGTGTACTACCTGTTATGATGCCTACTGGAGCGGCCTTTGTTTTCTGTTCGGGAGGCCTCGACGGTCTGCGCGCCGCCGTCCTCCCCTCGCCGGCTCCCCCTTTTGCCTATGGATATGTAATCGTACTCTACCTATTTCGCTCTTCGTTCAGTCAGGTCCACAGTACACGGCGAAGTCATTTTTCGTAATTTATTTTTGGTCTCAGCCTCCTCTACTTGCCGCCGGCTATGGTGCCATGGCCGGCCGGCGCTCTGCGTGTGATAGACTGACAGGTGACCTGCGGCCTCCCAAGGTGCGGGCAACAATGCCATATGTTTCCAGTCAAGAGGTGCGGCGGCCGAATTGTTCTTCTCCCCCAACATCAGCAAGAAGCCCCTGTAATCTTCTTTGGCTGAGGTCGTTCGGGGGTTTAGAGGATAGCTACGTCAGGGGTAGAGGATGTACGGAGGGTTGGCGCCGGAGAGGGAGCCTTTCATCCCCTACGCGCGCATGGTGCTGCGATCGTCACACTTGGTTTGGCCGAGACCAACGCGGGAGATTGCGGCGTCACGGTGGTATCGGACGAACACCTATATTGCTTCCAACAGTGCCGAGCCAAACGTTGCTGGATTGTTTGGGCCGGTTGTGGCTGAACAACTGGGCCGTGTACGCTGGGCCAATGAAAAAAACTGAGTCTAGGAGATTGGCCTGCCCGTCACCTTCCTGGGTCCAGCAAGCAGATCCAACGTCTTTTTTATCTTCTAATCTGCAATGGAGAAGCCATGCCTTGTTGCTCTCTCGGAGGAAGTGAGAATGAGACCTTCAGTGACGCACCTTTACCCAATGATAGATGATTTAAACCTCATCTCGTGGAATGTTAGAGGATTAAACTCGCCAGCTCAGTCAGTGCTATCCACGAATTTATGAGAGATACAAGGTGCAATGTAGCCTGCTTCCAGGAGACGAAGCTGCAAACAATTGACGAAGGTTTAGCACACTACCTTGGAGGATACAAACTCGACAAATTCGCCTTCAAGCCATCACGAGGGACGAGAGGGGGAATCCTGCTATCATGGAACAGCAGGGTGATTGAGCTGCAAGACATCTCCATTGGTCGCTTCTCAATAACTGCGCAGGCCACGGCAATGCTATCGGGAACTACCTTCCAGCTCACAGGGGTCTATGGGCCCACCAGGCATCATCTCAAAAGGCCTTTCCTACGACACTTAGTTTCCCTAAAACCTGCCACAGGGGTTGGCTGGCTCCTGCTAGGAGACTTCAATATGATATGCAATGCATGGGATAAAAACAATGGCAACCTGAACCTGTCAGGCATGACAAGATTTCGCAACACTATCCAACGCTGTGAACTGCAAGAGATCCCGTTGCAAAACCGGAAATACACTTGGAGCAACGAGCGGAGGAGAGCCACGTTGGTAAGGTTGGACAGATGCTTTTGTAACGACGACTGGGATCTAGCCTTCCCAAATCTACTGTTGCATGCTCTGTCAACTGGTCCCTCGGACCACTGCCCCCTGATCCCCTCCAACTCGGAGGGTCCACGCCAACCCAGGCCTTTCAAATTTGAAAATTTTTGGGTACAGTTGACAGGCTTCAAACAAAGAGTACAGGCTGTACGGAACGAGCCTACTCTACACACTGAACCTATGCATCGCCTAAACCAGAAGCTAAAACACACGGCGGCTAACCTGAGGGCTTGGGCAAGGGATTTCTGCACCGAAGCTAAAACTAAGTTCTTTATGGTGCTTGAGATAATTCAACGTCTTGACTTAGCGCAGGAGCACAGATCCTTGTCGGCACAAGAGACAAGGCTGAGGAGGGATCTAAAGCGAAAAGTGATCGCTCTGGCATCAATGGAACGGGCAAGGAAGAGGCAAGCCGCTAGAATAATGCATATCAAAGAAGGAGAGGCAAATACAAAATTCTTTCACCTTAGAGTAAATGGAAGGAGGAGGAAAAACACGATCCAAAGACTGCGAAATGATGGTGGTTGGGCAATCGCGCATCGTGACAAAGAAACTTTGATTCACAACCATTTCTAAAATGTGATGGGGCGAACAGGCCCGAGAAGCGCGGACCTTAATTGGGAGGTTCTGGACCTCCAGACAGTCGATTTATGCAACCTGGCTGAGCCTTTCACTGAAGAGGAGATTTACAGAGCAATCAAACAAATGCCGGGGGACAAAGCGCCTGGCCCAGATGGCTTATCGAGCCTCTTTTATAAGGTGTGCTGGGACGTCATCAAACAAGATATCCTATCTGTTTTTGAGTCTCTGTACAGCTTGAGATGCTCCCACCTGAACCTACTCAAGTCAGCAAACATTATACTGATCCCCAAGAAGGATGGCGCAGAAGAAGTCTCGGACTTTAGACCAATTAGTCTCATTCACAGTATTGCGAAGATCTTTACCAAAGTTCTGGCTCTTCGATTAAAACCTCATATGTCAGATTTTATCTCTGTTAATCAAAGCGCTTTCATCCAGGGAAGAAGCATCCATGACAACTTCTTCTTGTAAGAAACTTGGCCAGACGATACCATCGGTTGAAACGTCAAATGCTCCTTTTCAAGCTAGATATCACAAAGGCCTTCGACTCGGTCCGTTGGGACTACCTACTGGGCCAACTTCAGAGAAGGGGCTTCCCCAAAAATTGGATAGATTGGCTGGCAGCTGTGGACCCCCGTTTTTGGAACGGGAATCTTTCGTGTTCAAGTACCATTTCCCTGGATCGAGTAGTTTGGTACCCACGAAATACAGTACTGATAATCAGGTGCAAATGCACGAATAGTCTTACATCGAAATTATTACAATAATAGGCCCGAAGGCAATATCCAACATATAGGACCGCATGGTCTAGATACAACCAAAAGTAGAAATTAGGTAAGGCAGCGGAAGGAAGGCAGCGGCTTGTCAATTTCCACAGGCAACGACCGGAGACTAAGACCTAGCAGGCATCATCGACTTCTTCGCCTTCCTGGTAGTAGGCATATGGGTCCTCCAAGTCTTCATTTCCACCATCTGAAGGTTTGTGCGTATAGCAAGGGTGAGTACCAACCGTACTCAGCAAGCCAACACGGAAAGGTGCACATGATAGGGGATTCTCAAGGAAAAGCCGTGGGTTATTTGCACAAAGCCAACTTTATAAATCTTTTCACAAACCTAGCATCTAGCCAAGTTAAGTTTTAGTTCCATAGTTCATTAAGTCGGCGACGGTTCTATCTACCATCCATCGTGATTCCAAGGATGGCTTCCCGCCTCCGGTTCGTCATGGTCTTCTGGGGAGTCTACCCCTTCTCGCCTTTCGAGAAGTTGATCCACCAGTGAATAAAAATCATCATGCAAACCCATCCCATCATTTTAAAGTTTAGAGTCTAGCCAAGCGAAAGTCTTGTCACGATGCTCAATATCCGCGAGCACGGCTATTCGAATAGATTGATTCATTCACACTTGCGGTGGATGTACACTTTACCGTACTCATGCCCAACAAATGAGCCTACGTCCCAACACATGAGACGGTCACGGCAAAGCATTTCGATAACCTCACTTTGGCAGTACCCGCTCCATGAACTTAAATCCTCTTGCATTCTAGCCGTCCTTTTCTAGCAGTGTGAGGAGTTCTGGCGCTCCCGAGGTAAGGGAAGACTTCATTCATCAAGTTATGATTAATTTTGATTTTCAATCATCTATTCCCAATCTCATCTCATACATAAGAACCACTATGCAGGGGTACCGCCTCCGCTCGGCTATCTACTCCGCTAGGTCTATACCCATTCGAGAAGTATGGTTGTACTGGCTCGTTTCCCGGCTATCTCATGGCTCGGACCTTAATTGACCAGGGTCGGCACTTGCCTTTTCCGGAATCCACCCAAATCATCCAGCCGCCCCAGTCTAAAACATTTGTTTGGTATTTTCAGTTTTCATCAAAACTCCTTTTATCATTCTCATGGCAATGTGGCGCTCATGTCTCCACATGCCGTATCTCAACTGCCTTTCCAAAAGGTAGTTGCCCAAGAATGTAGCTATTTGCAAAAGCATGAGTATGCATGAATCTAATAATAGCACGGCTAAGCATTTTGCTAAAGTTATTCTCCGGTTGTATGTATCACATCGAGGGTTACAAGGAATAATTCTAAAGGTAATCAATAACAAGGCATGGCATAACAAGTATAGGTAATTCTTTGTGTATAGCATGTATGTTTAAAGTTTAAAACAACATCATTTCGCAATTGGGATCAATATGTTCAAAGAGTGTGATGACTTGCCTTGCTCGCACGCTTGTTGAGCGGGGTCTTCAATGGAGTCGGTGCTTGCTTCTTCAGGTGCTATCCGTACGTGCGAAAGATCAATTGAATTCAATCAGAATTCAATAAAATACCGAGAGATTGAAAAGAACCATAAAAATCACGAAAATGACTCCAAACGTTTAGCCTAGAATTATACTTGAGTTCGGACGAGGGTTGCTAGGGAAAAATCCGAGTTTTGAAATCGAGTCGATGCCCTAGGGTTTTCGCAAAACGACGATTGAAACTATCGAGAAAATGAATTTAGGAATATCAACGGAGGGGGGGTTGTACTCGAGGTTTTGAAGGTTCGAGCACAAAATAAAAACATATTAGATGGCGAGAAAGAATTAAACGAAATCCAGATTTAAAAACAATGCGAAACGAAATCTCGAGAAAAGTCCGATTTCGATTTTCGAATTTGCTCGAGAAAAATATACAAGAAAATAATATATTTTTGCCCAAAATTTCACTCAAATCTTTTTAAAACATTTTTCCTAATTTTCTAAAAGTTTTCCCTATTTTTTTCTATTTTTCTTTTCCCTTTTCTTTTTATTTTATTTTCTTTCTTTTTTCTTTCGTTTACTATTCATTGATCCGCTAGGTGCTCGATCCGAACCTCGCTCTCTCTTCTTCTCTTACGGCCGGCGCGCGCAAGCGAAGGGGAGAGGGTGGCGGCTCGGCTTACCGGTGATGGCGCGCTTGGGGAGCGTGGTGGAGCTCCGGCACACGGTGGCGACGGCGCTCGGCGGCTCGCGGCGGCTTGCGGCGGCGGCGCGTCGGGAGGAGAGGAACGGCGGGAGAGGGAAAGCTAGAGGCGGCGAGGTGGGGAAAGGAGAGGGACTTCGATGCTACTTATAGGCGCGGCCGAGGAAAAGGGGGAGAAGGGGGCCGGTGCACGGCGGTGCGGTGGAGGCACACGCGGCGGCGCGGTTTGGCGGGTCGGGGCGCGGCGAGCGCGAGCGCGCGGCGGGGCTGGCGCGCGGGCGAGCGTGGCGCGAGCGGCGGGGTCCACGCGGCGGTCGGCGCGCGGCGCAGCGGGGGTCCGGGCATGGCGGCGCAGCGCGCGCACGGGCGTGGGCCGATGCGACGGCTTGGCACGTGGCGGGAGCGCGCGCATCGCGGGCGGGGCGGCGCGCGGTGCGCGCGGCGGCCGGGCGTGCGCGGCGAGGGCACGGGCGCGTGGCGCGTGGCGCGCGGGGGCATGGTACGGCGGGCGACGCGCGGCGGGCGCGAGCGGGGCCGGGCGCGGCGCGGTCCGGGCCCTGGGACTCGGTCGAAAACTTGGCGCGTGAGGAACAGTGCGACTTCCTATTTTCCCGAATTAAAAATCCTATTTTCCATTTCTATTTCCCTTCACTCTAAAAATTCAAAATAAATTCTAATATTCCCAAATTGAATTTAGAAATATATCTTCAAACTTTTCCCCCATATTTTATTATTCAAAATATATTTTTCCTATTTATTTTATTCCTCCCTTTAAATTCAAGAAAATAGGTCCTTTGGTTTAAAAACAAGTTTCTAATTTCTTAATTCTTTTTCAAAATATTTTCATTATTCAAATCCAAATGTTTACTATTTTCCCTTCACCAATTTAGGATTTAAACCAACATATATCCTTTTTAAAGTATCCTTTTGTAATCCACAAAATTATATATATGCTCTTTTCAAATATATATATTTTTGAATCTTTTTCTCCAACTGGGATTTCAAAGCCTAGGGTTTTCATCCATCTTCACATCAAAGTAATTCCAGAAGAAACTCTTACGCAACTGAACTGGCAAATAAGATCGAAAAACACGATAAGAAACAATGACTCCAAAAGGTTTTTGTGAGTTCCGATTTTTAAATTCCGATTTTAATTTCTTCGATTTTCAGGGTGTTACATGTGGACCCCTATTTTTGGAACGGGAATCTTTCGTGTTCTTAGTACCATTTCCCTGGATCGAGTAGTTGGTACCCACGAAATACAGGACTGAATAACCAGGTGCACATGCACGAATAGTCTTACAACGAAATTATTACAATGATAGGCCCGACGGCAATGTTCACCACATAGGACCTCATGGTGGATACAACACAAAAGCGAAATTAGATAAGGCGGCGGAATAAAGGCGGCGGCATGTCGGTTGCCACGAGCAACGACCGAAGACTAAGACCTAGTAAGCGCCATCGGCTTCTTCTCCTTCCTGGTAGTAGGCGTATGGATCCTCCGATTCTTCATTCCCCACATCTGAAGGTTTGTGCGTATAGCAAGGGTGAGTACCAACCGTACTCAGCAAGCCAACACGGAAATGATGCATATGATAGGTTTATTTAAGGAATGGCTGGTGTTCTTTTGCATAAATTCAATTTTCACAAATCTTTTCACAAGCCTAACAAATAGCCAAGTCAGGTTTTAGTTTCATAGTTTATTAATTCGGCGACGGTTCTGTCTACCATCCATCGTGGTACCAAGGATGGCTTCCCGCCTCCGGTTCGTCATGGTTTTTCTGGGGAGTCCACCCCTTCTCGCATCTCGAGAAGTTGATCCGCCAGCGAACAAAATCATCATGCAAACCCATCCCAACATTTTAAAGTTTAAAGTCTAGCCAAGCGAAAGTCTTGTCACGATGCTCAATATCCGCGAGCACGGCTATTCGAATAGATTGATTCATTCACACTGCAGTGGATGTACACTTTACCCGTACTCCGCGACTGCCCATTGAATGAGCCTATATCCCTTTATATGAGACGGTCACGGCAAAGCCTTTCGATAACCTCACTTTGGCAGTACTCGCTCCATGAACTTAAGCCCTCATGCACTCTAGCCATCCTTTTCTAAAAGTGAGAGGAGTTCTGGTGCACCCGGGGTAAGGGGAGATTTCATTCATCAAGTTAAAATAAATTTCGGATTATCATCATCTCTTTCACATCTCATCTCATCCATAAGAACCACTATGCAAGGGTACCGTCTCCGCTCGGCTATCTACTCCGCTAGGTCTATACCCATTCGAGAAGTACGGTTGTACTGGCTCGTTTCCCGGCTATCTCATGGCTCGGTCCTTAATTGACCAGGGTCGGCACTCGCCTATTCCGGAATCCACCCAAATCATCTAGCCGCCCAGTCTAAAGCATTTGTTGAGTATTTTCAATTTTCATCAAACTCATTTCATCATTCTCATGGCCATGTGGCGCTCATGTCTCCACAGGCCGCATCTCAACTACCTTCCCTAAGGTAGTTGCCCAAGCACAAAGCTTTTCATAAAGTCATGAGTATGCATGAATCTAAGTATAGAATGGCTAAGAAATTTACCGAAGTTATTCTCCGGTTGTTTGTATCACATCGAGAGTTACAAGGAGTAATTCTAAAGGTAATCAATAGCAAGGTATGGCATAACAAGTATAGGTAACTCTGTATAGCATGCATGTTTAGAGTTTAAAATAACATCATTTCACAATTGGGATCAATATGTTCAAAGAGTGTGATGACTTGCCTTGCCCGCACGCTTGTGGAGTGGTGTCTTCAACGGAGTCGATGCCGGTCTCTTCAGGTGCTATCCGTACGTGCAAAAGATCAATCGAATTCGATTAGAATCCAATATAACACCAAAAGATCGAAAAGAACCATAAAAGCCACGAAAACGATTCCAAGCGCTTAGCCTAAATTCCTACTTGTTTGTACTAGGATCGCCAGGGAAAACTCCAAGTTTTGACATCGGGTTGATGCCTTAGGGTTTTCGCAAAGCGACGATCGCGATTTGTTCGAGAAAATAGATTTGAAAATATCCGTGGAGGGATTGGTGCTCGAGGTTTTGAAGATTCGAGCACAAAAGAGCAGCACATTTAAACGGCGAGAAAGGATTAAACGAAACCCGGACTTGAAAACGACGCGAAACGATATTTCCGAAAAGTCGCATTTTGATTTTCAAATTTTTCATCGAGAAATCATGCAAGAAAATAATTTATTTTTGCCCAAAATTTTACTCAAGCCTTCACAAAATATTTCTCCAAATTTTCCAAAATTTTTCCTAATTTTTCCCTATTTTTTTCTCTTTTTCTTTTTTGTTCTTTTTCTTTATTCTGCGCCTGTTCATCGCCCCCAAGGTGTTCGGCCGGAGCCCGGGGAAAACAGGCGGCGGCCGACGCTAGCGCATGGGGAAAAGGGCGGCGGCGTGGGCTTACTCGGCGACGGAGGCTCACGGCGGCTAGGGGCGGGGGGCTCGGGCGTCGGCGGCGCGCGGCAACAACGACGCACGACGGCTCACGGCGGCTAGGGCGGCGGCGCTTTGGGAGGGCGAAGGGGGCCGGAGAGAGGGAGGTGGGGAACGGCGGCGAGGTGGGTAAATGGGGTGGCTTGGCCCCTTATATAACGGTGGCCGAGGAGGGCGGGAGAGAAAGGGAGGGTCGGCGCGGGCGCGGTACGGCGGACGCCATGCGGCGGCGCGGGAGGCCGGCGGCGCGCGCGCGGTGCGGCGTGGCGAGAGGAGCACGCGCGCGGACGGGGTCCGGCGCGGCGGGCGCGTGGCGCGCGCGGCGGGCGCGCGCGGAGGGGCCGAGTGCGGGCGCGCGGGGCGCAGGGCGTGGCGCGCGCGCGCGCGCGGCGCTGCGCTTGCGCGCGCGTGGCGCTCACGGGCGCGGCGCGCTACGGCCGGGCGACGCGCGGCGCGCGCGCACCGGGCCGAGTACGGCGTCGAGCATCTCATGCGCAATGAACAGTAGCATTTTATATTTTTCCCGATTTTTAATTTCTAATTTCCTATTTCCATGTTCCTCCATTCTAAAAATTCAAAATAAATTCCAATATTCCTAGAATAATTTTTAATATTATATCTTCAACTTTTTCTCCACTTTTATTTTTCCACATATAGTTTTCTTATTTATTTAAATTTCTTTTTCCCAATTTCATAATTCCCTATTTTGATTTCCAAAAATTCCTAGATTTCTTGTAAATCCCCTAAAATATTTTATTGTCTATTTTATACCCTAATTAATCTTCCACCATCCACAATAAAATAATTTATTTTTTTCAAATTCGTATTTTGATAAATCCGCATCTCTTCTCTGATTTTCTTCTAAAATCCCTAATCCTGCATTCCGAAACTTTCTTCCCAACAAACTCCAACTCATTCACAAACACCGAGAGGAATTGCTCACAACTAATTTTATGCAACGAGCGGCAAATAAGAAGCAACAAACCCTAGGAAAAAGCAACAAGCGAAAGTTTTTGCAAGTTCCGATTTTTACGTTCCGATTTCGGTTTATTCGATTTTCGGGATGTTACAAACCTACCCCCTAACAATAAATCTCGTCCTCGAGATTTCTTACCGTGTTGAGTAGGTGTGGGTATTCAGTCTTCAGGAAATCCTCGCTTTCCCAGGTTGCCTCTTCTTCAGTGTGGTTGCTTCATTGTACTTTGTACATGCGCCATGACTTGGTCCGTGTCTTCTTTTCTGCCTCGCCCAGTATCTTTATTGGATGTTCCGGGTACGTGAGATCACTGTTGATATGGATGGTTTCCAAAGGAGCTTGCTCTTCTGGCACCCGCAGGCATTTCTTCAACTGCGACACATGGAACACCGGGTGAACATCGGAGATGTTCTCGGGCAACTCTAGCTGGTAGGCCACTTCACCTCTTCTAGCGCTTATCAAGAATGGGCCCACATATCTTGGCGCAAGTTTTCCTTTGACCTTGAACCTTTGAGTTCCTCGTAGTGGTGAGACCTTTAGATACACATAGTCGCCTTCATTGAATTCTAAATCCCTTCGACGAGTATCCGCGTAGCTCTTTTGTCGAGATTGGGCAGCTTGTAATCGGTCCTGGATCAGACGGACCTTCTCCTCGGCCTCTTTGATTATGTTAGGCCCGAACACGGCTCGTTCACCGGTTTCTGACCACATCAATGGGGTTCGGCATCGGCGACCAAATAGGGCTTCGTTTGGTGACATCTTCAGACTGGACTGGTAGCTGTTGTTGTAGGAGAACTCGGCGTACGGTAAACATTTCTCCCAATCCTTGGTGAAATCCAACGCACAGGCTCTCAACATATCCTCAAGCACTTGATTTGTCCTTTCGGTCTGCCCGTCGGTCTGTGGGTGGTAAGCGGTACTGAAGGCTAGGTGACTTCCGAGTGCCTCATGAACTTTGCTCCGAAAATGGGACGTGAATTGGGTACCGTGATCGATATAATTCTTTTTGGTACACCGTGAAGACACACAATCCTACTCATGTATAGCTCGCTAGCTTGGCTGTTCTAGTTGGTCTTTATGGGAATAAATCTGGCGGTCTTGGTGAGCTGATCTACTATTACCCAAATTGAATCATATCTCGCTGCAGTTTTGGGTAGTCCTACGATGAAATCCATGCCTATCTCATCCCATTTCCATTCGGGAATCTTGAGCGGTTGCAGCAAGCCTGCCGGTCGTTGATGCTCAGCTTTCACCCTTTGGCATACATCGCATACGGCTACGTATTCGGCTACATCTCTCTTCATATTGGGCCACCAGTATTCTCCCTTCGAATCCTGATACATTTTCGTGCTTCCTGGATGTAACGAATAGGCTGATTCGTGCGCTTCTTTTAAGATTAATCCTCTCAAACCACCTTGCTCAGGCACGCAGATTCTTTTCTTATACCACAGGGTTCCCTTGTCATCTACCGAAAATTCCTTAGCGCGTCCAGCGGCCATGCGCTCTTTGATTTCCTGTGTTTCTTCACTTCCCTTTTGAACTTCCTCTATTTGAGTCCTCAGAAGGGGTTGGATTTCCAGGGAGTTCACTTCTCCGTGAGGAATCAGGTGCAAATTAAGTCGAGCCATTTCTTCTTGGAGCTCGCTGGCCATACCTTCCAGTCTCATATGGTTGCATTGGGCTTTGCGGCTTAACGCATCGGCCACTACATTTGCCTTGCAGGGGTGGTAATGGATTCCTAGATCGTAATCCTTGATCAATTCCAACCACCGTCTCGACGTAGGTTGAGGTCAGACTGAGTAAAGAAGTATTTCAGGCTCTTATGATCAGTGTATACATCACAGTGGTTCTCGATCAGATAGTGTCTCCAGATTTTTAATGCATGAACAACTGCCGCCAATTCCAAGTCGTGTGTGGGATAGTTTTCCTCGTGGGGTCGTAACTGTCTTGAGGCATATGCCACGACCTTGTTAGTGATATGCCCTAGAGGCAACATGTAGATGTTGGATATCACGTCAATGTTTATGTATTTATGAATAAAGTGTTATTCAGTTCCATGAAATAGACATCTTGTATTGATCAATAAGTACGTGACTTATTTATGAGACTCGATATGTATGAATCTATTTCTAAACGATCCCTGATCATATGTCATATTGTTGGAACAAATATGATTCTAAGATCGGCATGTTTATTGATTGATGATCATGTCTCATAGATCATGGGTATGGAGATACCAAATCAATAAACATGGACATGTGTGTTGGAGAACACATTGTTGGATAGACCCACCATGAGACACTACAGGAATTAATGTGCCATTAGTTGGTCTCGGGTAGTGTTGGTACAAAGTCCTTAGACCTGAGATCACCATGGATTCCAACATGTGTAGTAGCCTACTTTGGGACTACCAAACGCTATTCCGTATCGGGTAGTTATAAAGGTAGTTTTCGGGTTTGCTATGAAACATGGAGTGGGATGTGAGTGATCAAGATGGAATTTGCCCCTCCTTTGGAGAGATATCTCTGGGCCCCTCGAGGTAATGGATTATGAAAATGCATGGCCATGCTAAGTTGATTGAGGAGTCAATCAACAGACAGATAATCCAATACGGTTCGAGTGAATGGTTAAGCTATTGAAGGGATGGCACACATCTTGCCTATAGCTTAACCGGTATCGTGAGGCAAAGAGATTTGTGTACACATTACAGGTTCGAGCCGATATTATTCTTGTATACTATGGTGTCAATATGTGCTGCTAGGCGCCGTGTTGACTGGCCTGAGTTAGACTCGAGCCGACGATCGGCTAAGTTAGACTATAGCCGAAACCGAGTATACCTGAACCTACAGGGTCGCACGCTTAAGGGGATAAGAATAGGCATTCGAGTTGGACTCGGATACGGCTCGATCGGATAGGGATCCGATCGGATAGAGTCCTATGGGCTTACGACGTGTGGGCGGCCAACTCTATGAGATACGGATGAGATCCGATTCAAAATAGAGTCCTAATCGGCCACTAGTCCCGTCGGCCAACTCTATATAAAGGAGGGAGGGGTGGAGAGGCGTGACACGTCAATTGCATCGCGTGCAACGAAGTCGCCGAGATCAATCTCCACGGAAACCCTCCCACTTTCGAGCCAAACCCTAGCCTTGCATCGCGTGCTAGCACACGGGTGTACGGCGTTCGTCCCCGGACGTGTGGATACCGGTAGAGGCGCCGCTACGTTGCGCGCTCTTGATCGGCTGCGGTCGGGCGCATCGGAGCGAGGCGTGAGAACGCGGCCGGACGACTCGAATCGGCTGTCTCCGGGAATCGGCTACACTGTTCCGGATCGGATTGCCCTGATTGGCTATTCCGCTGCACTCTACTCCAATCGGTAACGATCTATCGGCCCTTACTTGCAAGTGTTCCTGGTTTGCGCGGTTAAAATTTTTGTTTTCGGCTAGCGTAGCCTCCGCGTAACCCTTCAGACCTTTCCATCTTGCATTAATACGCCTCCTAGTCCTTGTCGAGATGCATCACAGTACATTACGAAATCCTTCCGGTTGTCAGGTAGGGTTAAGATTGGGGTGGTGGTTAACTTTTCTTTTAGTTGGTCAAAGGCTTCTTGAAATTTCTCGTTCCATACGAATTTCTTCTCCTTCTTCAGAAGTTGAGTCATGGGTCGGGCTATTGTGGAAAACCCTTCGATGAACCTTCGGTAATATCTGGCCAATCCCAAGAAACTCCGAACCTCCGTTACTGACTTGGGTGCCTTCCATTTCGTAACAGCTTCGACCTTGGCAGGGTCTACCGCTACTCCTCCAGCTGAGACTACATGGCCAAGAAAAGCGACTTCCTTGAGCCAGAACTCGCACTTGCTAAATTTCGCATACAGCTGGTGCTCTCGCAGCTTTTCCAACACCAGTCGTAGGTGCTCCGCATGCTCTTCATCGTCCTTGGAGTAGATAAGTATATCATCGATAAATACCACCATGAATTTATCCAGATATTCCATGAATACCTTGTTCATCATATTCATGAAATATGCCAGGGCATTGGTCAATCCAAAGGACATTACTGTCAACTCGTATAATCCATAACGCGTAGAAAATGTCATTTTGGGAATATCTCCGGCTCTAATCTTCAACTGATGATATCCTGACCGAAGTTCAATCTTTGAGAACACTTGCGCACCCTTAAGTTGATCGAATAGGTCATCGATTCGAGGTAGTGGGTACTTGTTTTTGATAGTTACTTCATTCAACGATCGGTAGTCCACACACATCCTCATACTCCCATCCTTCTTTTTGACGAAGAGTACTAGGGCTCCCCAGGGTGCAGAACTAGGGCGTACAAATCCTTTCTCCTGTAGTTCTCTGATTTGCTTCTTGAGTTCTTCTAGTTTGTTAGCCGGCATTCGGTAAGGTCTCTTGGATATGGGGGCGGTACCAGGCATTAGGTCAATGATAAATTCTATGTCGCGATCAGGGGGCATTCCGGGCAATTCCTCGGGGAATACGTCCGGGTATTCTTGCACTACTGGCATCCCGCTCAGAGGTAGCATGGTGAATACTCCCGCAGCTTGCTCGCACAGCATCGGGTTTTGGTCCATAGTTATGTTCATTGGTGATCCCCATGGGGTAGATACTGTAACTTCCCTTCTACTATAGTGTATGACTCCATTGTTCTTGGTCAACCAATCCATTCCGAGTATGATATCAATGGTTTGGGGCGATAGTACCATAAGGTTTGAAAGGAATACCACGTCTCTAATCCGTATGGGCACATTGATGCAAGCATGGGGTACGGTTATGTTTCCCCCAGGCGAGTGTACCAACATGGGTCTCTTAAGTTCTACCTGGTGTAGGTGGAGTTGTTTGCTTACTTGTGAAGATATGAATGAATGCGATGCTCCGGAATCAAATAAGACTTTAAGCGGGATAGAGTTGATAGAGAACATACCCATCGGCACGTTCGATCCTCTGCGCTTCTTGGCACGCACATGATTCACCTGTCCACGTCGAAATCTGGTGGCAGTCTCATTGGGTTGCGGGGTCCTAAACAGACCGCGTCCCGCAGCAGGAGTGGTGGTTCCTCGGACGGCCGTTGCATTGGCGCCGGTACGCACGGGAGTGTTGCGTGGCTTGGGGCAGCTGTTGGAGTAGTGCCCGAATTCTCCACAGTTGAAGCAATTCACATTCCTTCTTCCCGGAGCGGCTAGAGTTGGCGTCGGGGTACGGAACTGGGGTGCAGCTGGCCTGTTGACATGGTCGGGTGCGGGGGAACGACTGGTTGCCGGAACGGTTGGCTTCCATCCGGACGGGGTGGCTCCCTTGGGACGCTGAGGCGCTCCCTGAAGTGGACGGGCCATAGCAAGCCTCCTCTTGCGGTTATTTTCTACCATTTTCTGGTCATGTTCCAACCGTACCACCTTGTTGATAAGGCTTTGGAAGCTAGCGTGGTCCTGACCGATCATCGGTCCTCTTAACTCGTCGTTCAGTCCTTCAATAAACTTGTCCATCTTTTCCTCTTCATCTGCCAGATCGCTGGTGGCGTAACGGGCAAGCTGCGTGAACTTGTTAAGATACTCTTGTACCGTGGTGTTTCCTTGGCGCAGCCTGCGGAACTCATTTTTTGTCATCCTCATAACCGCGGCTGGTACGAAATTTTCACGGAAAGCAACCGTGAATTCTTCCCATGTCGGTTCTCCGGCATCTTCAGCCCGAGTATCTTTGTAGGTGTCCCACCAGTCACTTGCGGGACCTTCCAACTGATTAGTGGCGAAGATGACTCTGTCAGCTTCCCATACTCGGACGAGAGTCAACTTCTTCTCTATTACCCTCAACTAGTCTTCGGCATCCATTGGTTCTTCGGCCGCAGAGAATGTAGGCGGCTTAGCTCGCATAAACTCTCCTAAGCTTGATCCCCCGCGATTCCCTTGGTTGTTGGCGATTGCTTGAAGTAACTGGGTTTGCAAAGCCATAACCTCCGCCAGAGTGGAGGGGTTAGGCTCCGGTGGGTTCTCGTTGGATGTTGCAGCTCTGCGATGATGCGCCATATGAAGGAGGTAGATGAATTAAGAGATTGGACCCACTAAGGTCATGGTTTCTAGGTGATTTCTCTTCAAGTTATTTTTAAATGATCTCCGAACAAAGCAAGCATGGTAGAATAAGCTTATTAATAGCATGCCATAAAACGATACATAGGTCCATAAAATTACATCAAAGGGGATACAATGGACTGTACATGCACAGTCCCACATGCCATGATGCGAAAGCTACATCGTACTACTGCCTTTAGCTATTAGGGGGGAAAGGGTGTGATCCTTGCTGCCAAACCGTCCAAAGCAAGATCAAGTTGAGGCGGTCCTCTCGCCTAATCATCCAACCATCCGCAGGAGCCAGGTGCAGGAAGGGGGTGATGCTCTGCTGAAGCAAATCGAAGTCCCCATGGCTCAGAGGTGGTGGCCTCGGAGTCATGCTGGATCTTCCTGCTTGGTGGTCGGGTACTCTTCCGAGCGGTCTTGCGGGTGAGGGGACCTCCGGTGTGAGTCAGGCAACGAGTGGGAGCTGCCTCCTCTGCTGGATCAGTATCGCTGGACTCCCACTTGATCTCCATTGGCTCCGTCTCAGACTCAAAGTCGGTGCAGATCTGGATGGGGTTCTCCTCTCCCGAACCAGGCTCAGATGGTACAGCCATGGAGTTCGAGGTGGTCCCATGGAGGTGGCAGCCGTGGGGTCTATCAGGTACGGTGCCGACTCTGTGCTCAACATAAAAGCTTGCTCCATCATGGCTTGAAAAGTGTTCAAGCATGCTGGAGTCATGAGGTAGTAGTGGTCGGGCACAGGGGCAGGAGGTGTTGGTACAACTTCGGTGGAAGTACCTGCAACATGGACAGGGCGGGAGCGAAGCTGTTCCTCCAGCTGGTTGACGTGTTGTTTGCTCTTCCTGAGCTGCTCCTCCAGCTCCACCAGGGCTTCCCCACGGGCCATGTAACGGTCCGAGAGCTGCTCATACTGAGCACCGTTGGCCTGTAGCTGAGTCTGCAGCATGTTGATCTGATCCCCGCAGCTCTGGTGGTTCTCGACCAGATCATTGAGGCGTTGCTGCTGGTCGCTGATCTCGAGCAAAGCTTCCTCATAGCAGTCATCCGCTGTCTCTGCCCAGCGGGATAGACGGGTGACCATAGGGTTGTAGCAGCAGGGAGTGGCTTCCACGGTGCAGACCGGGTTGCCTTCCTCGCGATAGGGGTGGTGCACAAACTCGGTCACTGTGAGCTCAGCACGGTGAATGGCATTGAGGCGAAGGAACGCTTCACGGGCTGCGTCTTGAATAGCTGCTTCCACTAGATCTCGATGGTAACGGGTGTGGAAGCAAAAAGGTGTCTCACTCCCCATGCGGGCCTCCACTGAAACTGCTGCTTTCCATACCGAATATCCCTCGGTGCCATGCCTCCTGATCTGGTAAGTGGGTGGCTCTGGGTACCTTAGACACCACAGCAATGACTGAAGTTGTGCCACGAATCCCTCATCCCGTGGGATGGTGATTTCCCAAACTCCGACGTGGTCCGACATCTGCTTTTGAAAACAACTTAGGGTTAGAGGGAGAGAGAGATAACATCAAAACCATTTGGGTAAAGAAGGGGAAATAAAGGTATAGGAGAAAGTATGTTTGTCCTTTCAAAAATAATAGTTTGCGAATTGATCCTACGTAGGGACACTTCCCTTTAGCCAACTAATCAGGGGTAGGGCGCCAGTTGGTCTTATCCTACGGTCGCATGGCTCTGATACCAGCTCTGTGGACCCTCGTTTTTGGAACGGGAATCTTTCGTGTTCTTAGTACCATTTCCCTGGATCGAGTAGTTGGTACCAACGAAATACAATACTGAATAACCAGGTGCACATGCACGAATAGTCTTACAACGAAATTATTACAATGATAGGCCCGAAGGCAATGTTCACTACATAGGACCTCATGGTCCGGATACAACACAAAAGCAGAAATTAGATAAGGCAGCGGAATAAAGGTAGCGGCATGTCGGTTGCCACAGGCAACGACCGGAGACTAAGACCTAGTAAGCGCCATCGGCTTCTTCGCCTTCCTGGTAGTAGGCGTATGGATCCTCCGATTCTTCATTCCCAACATCTGAAGGTTTGTGCGTATAGCAAGGGTGAGTACCAACCGTACTCAGCAAGCCAACACGGAAATGATGCATATGATAGGTTTATTCAAGGAATGGCTGGTGCTCTTTTGCATAAAGCCAATTTTCACAAATCTTTTCACAAGCCTAACAACTAGCCAAGTCAGGTTTTAGTTTCATAGTTCATTAATTCGGCGACGGTTCTGTCTACCATCCATCGTGATACCAAGGATGGCTTCCCGCCTCCGGTTCGTCATGGTTTTTCTGGGGAGTCCACCCCTTCTCGCATCTCGAGAAGTTGATCTGCCAGCGAACAAAATCATCATGCAAACCCATCCCAACATTTTAAAGTTTAAAGTCTAGCCAAGCGAAAGTCTTGTCACGATGCTCAATATCCGCGAGCACGGCTATTCGAATAGATTGATTCATTCACACTGCGGTGGATGTACACTTTACCCGTACTCATGACGCCCATTGAATGAGCCTATATCCCTTTATATGAGACGGTCACGGCTAAGCCTTTCGATAACCTCACTTTGGCAGTACCCGCTCCATGAACTTAAGCCCTCATGCACTCTAGCCGTCCTTTTCTAGCAGTGAGAGGAGTTCTGGCGCACCCGGGGTAAGGGGAGATTTCATTCATCAAGTTAAAATAAATTTCGGATTATCATCATCTCTATCACATCTCATCTCATCCATAAGAACCACTATGCAAGGGTACCGCCTCCGCTCGGCTATCTACTCCGCTAGGTCTATACCCATTCGAGAAGTACGGTTGTACTGGCTCGTTTCCCGGCTATCTCATGGCTCGGTCCTTAATTGACCAGGGTCGGCACTCGCCTATTCCGGAATCCACCCAAATCATCTAGCCGCCCAGTCTAAAGCATTTGTTGAGTATTTTCAATTTTCATCAAACTCATTTCATCATTCTCATGGCCATGTGGCGCTCATGTCTCCACAGCCGCATCTCAACTACCTTCCTAAGGTAGTTGCCCAAGCACAAAGCTTTTCATAAAGTCATGAGTATGCATGAATCTAAGTATAGCATGGCTAAGAAATTTACCGAAGTTATTCTCCGGTTGTTTGTATCACATCGAGAGTTACAAGGAGTAATTCTAAAGGTAATCAATAGCAAGGTATGGCATAACAAGTATAGGTAACTCTGTATAGCATGCATGTTTAGAGTTTAAAATAACATCATTTCACAATTGGGATCAATATGTTCAAAGAGTGTGATGACTTGCCTTGCCCGCACGCTTGTGGAGTGGTGTCTTCAACGGAGTCGATGCCGGTCTCTTCAGGTGCTATCCGTACGTGCAAAAGAACAATCGAATTCGATTAGAATCCAATATAACACCAAAAGATCGAAAAGAACCGTAAAAGCCACGAAAACGATTCCAAGCGCTTAGCCTAAATTCCTACTTGTTTGTACTAGGATCGCCAGGGAAAAATCCAAGTTTTGACATCGAGTTGATGCCTTAGGGTTTTCGCAAAGCGACGATCGTGATTTGTTCGAGAAAATAGATTTGAAAATATCCGCGGAGGGATTGGTGCTCGAGGTTTTGAAGATTCGAGCACAAAAGAGCAGCACATTTAAACGGCGAGAAAGGATTAAACGAAACCCGGACTTGAAAACGACGAAACGATATTTCGGAAAAGTCGCATTTTGATTTTCAAATTTTTCACCGAGAAATCATGCAAGAAAATAATTTATTTTTGCCCAAAATTTTACTCAAGCCTTCACAAAATATTTCTCCAAATTTTCCAAAATTTTTCCTAATTTTTCCCCTAATTTTCTTTTTCTCTTTTTCTTTTTTTCTTTTTCTTTATTCTCCGCGACTGTTCATCGCCCCCAAGGTGTTCGGCCGAGCCCGGAAAAACAGAGGCGGCGGCGGCGCTAGCGCATGGGGAAAAGGGCGGCGGCGTGGGCTTACTGGCGACGGAGGCTCACGGCGGCTTGGGCGGCGGGGGCTCGGCGTCGGCGGCGCGCGGCAACAACGGCAACGGCGGCTCACGGCGGCTAGGCGGTGGCGCTTCGGGAGGCGAAGGGGGCCGGAGAGAGGGAGGTGGGGAACGGCGGCGAGGTGGGTAAATGGGGTGGCTTGGCCCCTTTATAACGGTGGCCGAGGAGGGCGGAGAGAAAGGGAGGGTCGGCGCGGGCGCGGCGCGGTACGGCGGATGCCATGCGGCGCGCGGGAGGCCGGGCGGGCGCGCGGAGTGCGGCGTGGCGAGAGGAGCGCGGGCACGGACGGGGTCAGCGCGGCGGACGCGTGGCGCGGCGGGCGGGCGCGGGTGAGGTGGCCGAGTACGGGCGCGGGGGCGCGCGGGGTCCAGCTGGCAGCGCGGCGCGCGCGGCCGGGCGCGTGGCGCGCGCTTGCTGCGCGCGGTGGCGCTCACGGACGCGGCGCGTACGGCCGGGCGCGCGCGGTGGCGCGCACCGGGCCGAGTACGGCGTCGAGCATCTCATGCGCAATGAACAGTAGCATTTTATATTTTTCCCGATTTTTAATTTCTAATTTCCTATTTCCATTTTCCTTCATTCTAAAAATTCAAAATAAATTCCAATATTCCTAGAATAATTTTTAATATTATATTTTCAACTTTTTCTCCACTTTTATTTTTCCACATATATTTTTCATATTTATTTAAATTTCTTTTTTCCAATTTCATAATTCCTATTTTGATTTCCAAAAATATTTCTTGTAAATCCCCTAAAATATTTTATTGTCTATTTTATACCCTAATTAATCTTCCACCATCCACAATAAAATAATTTATTTTTTTCAAATTCGTATTTTCATACATCCGCATCTCTTCTCCGATTTTCTTCTAAAATCCCTAATCCTGCATTCCGAAATTTCCTTCCCAACAAACTCCAACTCATTCACAAACACCGAGAGGAATTGCTCACAACTAATTTTATGCAACTGAGCTGGCAAATAAGAAGCAACAAACCCTAGGAAAAAGCAACAAGCGAAAGTTTTTGCAAGTTCCGATTTTTACGTTCCGATTTCAGTTTCTTCAATTTTCAGGATGTTACATTACAGCAGCCCTGTTCTCCTCTCCTGACTCGCAGGTTTTACTTAACGGCCACCCAGGGCAGAAAATAAAGCATGGCAGGGGGCTACGGCAAGGAGACCCCTTATCACCACTTCCCTTCATCCTTGCAGTTGACTCGCTGCAAAACATTCTATCTATAGCTACTGAGCTGGGTGGAATCTCAAGGCTGAGGGGCAGGGCGCCTCGGATGCGGATTTTGATGTATGCAGATGATGTTGTAATCTTTATTAATCCGAAGCGGAATGACTTAATAGCTTTTACAACCATCTTGGATTGTTTTGGGGCGGCAACAGGCCTTATAACCAATTTTCATAAATCCCAGGTTGCACTTATCAGATGTGGTGACATTGACCTGGATGAGGTCCTTCATGATGTCCCAGCGCTGAGGGCTAACTTCCTCATCAAATATCTTGGCCTCCCACTCGTCCTCGGGAGGATGCGAAAGACGGACATGCAACCAATTTTTGACAAAATCTCCGGCAAGGTAACAAGCTGAAGAGGAAAGAACATGGGGGCGGCGGGCAGAACAACTCTTGTCAAATCGGTGCTTACGTCGCAGCCAATTTATCTCCTCACCACCTTGAGAGTCACAAAGGAATCCCTGAAACTTATTGACAAGCAGCGTCGCCGATTCTTATGGGCCGGCACTAGAGAAATCACAGGAGGGAAGTGCAAAATTAACTGGGCGAGAGCTTGCTTGCCAACTAATCAAGGAGGCTTAGGAGTTCTGGATATGGAAAGATTCACAAGAGCCCTACGACTTCGATGGCTATGGCACGAGTGGAAGAACCCAGACAAGCCATGGGTTGGGATGAAAACGCCCTGTGACGATATGGACATGAAGCTTTTCGTAGCAGCCACCCGGCTACACATTGGAGACAATACCAAAGTCCGCTTTTGGGACTCAGCATGGCTGGAGGGAGGGCAAAGGCCGAAGGACAAAATGCCACTGGTTTTCGCAATCTCTAAAATCAGGAAAAAGTCACTTCAACAAGGGAAAGAAGGCGATGCTTGGGTCCATGATCTATCCTTTCAATCAAATGCCCAAATCTTCGTCCACCTAGTCGGCCAACTAGTTGATCTCTGGGAAGCGGTACGAAATATTCATCTAAATAATGAAGAACCCGACGACATCATGTGGAAACTTATGCCTCATGGCAACTAAACAGCCTCTTCGGCCTACCAAGCACAATGTTGGGGAACGACGAATGTGCCTTTTGATGCACTTGTATGGAAGGCTTGGGCGCCTGGAAAATGTAAGTTTCACGCCTGGTTGATCATTCAAAACAGTCTGGACTTCCGACCATTTGGCGCCAAGAGGGTGGGAGAATAATGGGCACTGCCCATTATGTCGCCGAAGCCCAGAAACAGCACTGCATATCGTCGTGCAATGTAGATTCACCAGAAGGGCTTGACTGCTCGTGGCGCAATGGTTAGGCCTCCCGCAAATAGAACCGACAAATTGGCAACAGGCTAACTCTGTGCAGCAATAGTGGGAAGACTTGACTGGAACGCAAGGTGCTCCAAAAAAAAGGTCTACAATCCCTGATATTACTAGTTGTATGGCAAGTTTAGAAGGAAAGGAACAGGCGGATCTTTGACCATATAGAATCGCCGATGACCTCTCTCCTAGAGACAATTAAAGAGGAAGCTAAACTGTGGTGCCTAGCGGGGCAAAACATTTGAGAGATTTTCTTCCATCCTGAGGCTTTTCTTTTAGGAAAAAGTCCATATTTGACCATCCAACTATTGCCAAAGTTTAATTTTGGACAACCAATTAAAAACCGGGTATTGGACACCCTAAACTATTCAAACCATTTTCGTTCGGGTCGGCCAGGCGGTTTTGAGTGTTTCTGATCCCACGTGGCACCTAGGGCTGAGTCTGCACGTGCTGACTCAGCAGTCGCCGTTACCCCTCTTTCACGCTCTGTTCATGCTCTCTCTCTCTCTCTCACACACACACACACACTCTGTTCTCTCACACATCCTCCCCTCTCGAAAGCGGCGGCGACCGAAGTAGGCGGCTGGCGGCGGCGACGTCCAGATCTACGGCGGGGTTGCTGAAATCAAAGGCGCCCTCGAGGAAATAAACAGTGGCGCGGAGGAAATCGCGGCACGCAAGGGGGCGGAAGAAGGTGGTTGCGGCGCTTGAGATTGCGCCGCAACAGTGGATAGTAAGGTATGAACCCTAGCTCATTAAGAACCCTAGCTCAATAGGTGTATCTGTTCTATAGATGATGTGTTGAAGAAAGTTTTTGATTTGTTGTCCTTCTTAATTTTGTAGCCATGGATCCACTAAATATGTTGACTGTCAGGTTTCATTACAATGGGGAATTTGTTAGAGGTAGTAGGAGCCTAGAATATGTTGGTGGATCTGAGGGTTTGAGTTGGGTTGAGCGAGACAAAGTCTCTCTGCCAGAGATAAAGGGTCATCTAGCTGACCATTGCATTGTGGAGCCTGGAGCATTGATGCACTGGTTGTGTCCTGGAGCAGAACTAGTAGATGGTTTGAGGGTGTTAGTAGATGACACATCTTGTTTGACAATGTCCAATTATATAGTTGATGGTGGAGTAGTGGATATATATGTTGAAAATCCAGTAGTTATTCAATCTAGTGGCAGTGACTATGAGGATGAGATGGAAGTTGACTATAATCAGGATTCAGAAGAGGATTCTAATGCTGAGATGGAAGTAGTTGGTACTGCACAGTCCATTGTAGTGAGAGGAAGCAATGAGACCAGGGAAAATATGGAAAATATTGAGAAGGACAAGAGCAAGGCAGTGTTAGTTGCAGGTCAAGAGGATGATTCTAGTGACAGTGAATTTTTACCAGGAGATGAAAGTTCATCTGAAGAGGATCAGGAAGCTGAAGAGATTAACATAAACTTTAGGAGTTTCAAGTTGTGTACAATGAGAAGACCTAATGACAATGAGAATGATAGTAAAATTCTCTGGCAAGGATCAGTTTAAGAAAGGAGTTGTAAAATATGGCTTGGCTGAGAGGAAATTCATAAAGTTTGTGAAAAATGAGGCCAAGAGGATGATAGCTGAATGTGAGTGGGCCACCTGCCCTTGGAGGTGTTTATTGTCAACTAACTCAAGGACAAATAGTTGGCAAATTGCTTCATTCAATAGTGTTCATACATGCCCTCCAAGAAGAGATAACAAAATGATAACTGCAAGTAGGGTGGCTGAAAAGTATGAGAATTTCATATTGGCCAATCCAACCTGGAAGCTACAAGCTATGAGGTCAACAATCCAGGAGGAGATGTTTGCTGATGTTAGCATGTCCAAGCTGAAAAGAGCTAAGTCCATTGTGATGCAGAAGGCCCTGGATGCAACCAAGGGACAGTATCAAATGTTGTACAGGTATCAGCTTGAGATCTTGAGAAGTAATCCTGGGAGCACAGTCATAGTTGTGAAGCAACCAAATGTGGAGCCACCAGTGTTCCAAAGAATATACATATGCCTAGATGCACTGAAGAAGGGGTTCATGGCTGGTTGCAGGAAGGTGGTTGGTTTGAATGGATGTTTTTTCAAAGGAGCAATTAATGGGGAGCTGCTATGTGCTTTAGGAAGGGATGCCAATAATCAGATGTACCCAATTGCTTGGGCAATAGTTGAGAGGGAGACAAATGAATCATGGGACTGGTTTTGTGATTTGTTATGCAGAGACATAGGAGTTGGAGATGGGTCTGACTGGGTTTTCATCTCAGATCAGCAAAAGGTGAGGTTTTTAGTACATTGTTCCTTCTTTTCTTTTACAAATGCATTATGTGACATTGTTTATGGTTTCAGGGAATACTTGCTGCTGTTGAGAAATGGGCTCCATTTGCTGAGCACAGAAATTGTGCAAGGCATATATATGCCAACTGGAGGAAGAGGTACAAGAACAAAGAGTGGCAGAAGCTATTTTGGAATTGTGCCAAGGCATCTTCACCAAGTCTTTTCAACCTCAACAAGGCCAAATTGGCACAGGTAACAGCTGAAGGTGCACAAGCACTGATGAATACTGATCCATGCCACTGGAGTAGGGCTTGGTTCAAGTTAGGTTCTTGCTGTGACAGTGTAGATAACAACATGTGTGAATCATTCAATAAGTGGATAATTGATGCTAGGTTTTTCCCAATTCTAACAATGCTAGAGGCAATTAGAAAGAAGGTCATGGTGAGGATACAGGAAAACATAGCTAAGGCTGAGAGATGGACTGGTGTCATCTGCCCAAATATTTTGAAAAAATGAATGCAATTATAACTTTGTCAGGATTTTGCCATGCAATTGCAAATGGGGATCAGAAGTTTGAAGTGACACATTTGAACAATAGGTTCACAGTTGATATTGCTAGAATGGAGTGTTCCTGTAGGTATTGGCAGCTTAGTGGATTACCATGTGCTCATGCAATTTCTAGCATCTACTTTAGGAGCAGGAACCTAGAAAACTACATTGCACACTGCTATCATGTCTCTGAATTCAAGAAGACCTATTCTTTCTGTTTGATACCATTGGATGGAGCTAGTTGCTGGCCAGAGAGTGATAAACCTAGCCTTAGAGCTCCTGGTTATGTGAAAATGACTGGTAGACCTAACAAAAAAAGGAGAAGGGAACCAATGAAGGCCCAAAAGCTACAAGAATTTCAAAAGTTGGTACGTGATCGGATGCGAGAATTTGTAAAGCAATAGGCCACAACAGTCCACTTGTGCCAAAAGAAATGGGCAGGGTACTTCTGCAGGAGGGGCTCAATCAGGATCAGTACCAGCAACTGGAAGTGCAAGTCCACAAGCAGGATCAGGACCATCCACTGGAAATGCAAGTGCACAAGCAGGATCAAGAGAAAGCATCAGGCCATCCAAGAGGAGCAGAATGTCTACTGACTTGTCTCAACATAGTGCATCTTCAATTACCAATGTAAGGATTCTCATCACATTTGCTTCAGGCCTACTTTACTTCACTAAACTTCACATTTGCTTTCTAATATTTTCAGGACAACTTGATCAGGGCCACTTCCACTGCAAATGTCAATGTTCAAGGACCAGCCCAAGTGAACTTAAATGCAAATGTGCCAATGTCCCTGGCAAGATCAAGTGTGACAATCAACACTTCTTCTGGTAAAGCTTTTGCCAAGGTTAGTGCCCAGGAGCCCAAGAGAGAAAAGCTACAAGTGAGGAGGAAAGCAGCAGGTCCAAACACCAACAACAACATCGTACTTCTGAAGGGCCTTGGAGACAACTAGATTTGAAAAATGTGTTATGTATATCCAACAGCTTCTATGTGTGTCACTTTGTAATGTGCTTCAGTTTGTTTAGTGTTCTATGTTCTGTGTTCTGTCAGCAACCCTTACATTTCTATGTTCTGTCAGTTTGAGAACCATTGAACTTGCTACTGTAATGTGCTTTGAACTATATATCTGTCTATGGTGAAGTTGCTGTTATGAATAAAGCAGACAGTGTTGCAATTTTGCCTTGAGTGCTGGAATGGAATGGAAATTTGCAAATTTGCCTTGAGTGCTCGAATGGAATGGAAAATATGCCTTGAGTGCTGGAATGGAAAATGTGCCTTGACATGATCAGATTTCATTGCACAACTACATTACAAATTTCATTGCACATTTCCATTGCTTATATAGTACTATAATGACATCAAAAATGCCCATTTCCATTGCACAAAGCACAAGTTCCACATTTTACAAACCCAATTACATCACCCAACACACTACATTCTTCACTACATTACTATATTTTTATCCACCAAATTGTCAGAACTAAAACAGCTAATGCAAGCAACCACTTCAGCAAATTAAGTTGTTTCTCCAATCATGCTAGTCTTCCTCTCAACTCTTCTTCAATTGGTCGATCCCCATTCCAATCCACATGAACTGCATCATCATCCACCCTGCTTAGCATCTGGTTCTCCTTCCTCAGCTCCCTAACCGCATCGTGCAAATCCACGAGCAACTCCTGCACGAATGGCGACGGCAATGGATCCACCCACATCCAAAAATCACATCCTCCAGTGCCGACCTAAATGAAAGGGGGTATAAATTGACAAGAAAACAGGGGATGGATCAAATAAAAAAAATCCCAGGTTCATCATACGAAACCAATCAAATCAAACATCAATCAAAATCCAAAACTCACTCTTCCATTGGCACACTTCATGAACCACCGCCCTGGATTTTCATCACTCCATGACACAAGCCGAAGAGCCTTGCTCCCGCACTTGCAGGCCACCGCCGGCCAGTACTCCAGGGGCCCTTCCCGATAGGGGATGGGGGCTGAGCTTGGAACAACACCACGAGCCCTCGTCTGCGTCCTCCCGCTGCTCGATGTCGCCGAGATCGCCATGGCCACCGATGGCTTCCAAGCCCTAACCCTTGCGCCGCCGCTTAGAGGAGGAAGCACAATAGAGAGAACAGAGCGTGAGAGAGAGAGAGTGACTGAGAAGCACGGGTGTTGTAACGGCGACTGCTGAGTCAGCACGTGCTGACTCAGCCCTAGGTGCCACGTGGGATCGGAAACAGTCAAAACCGCCTGGCCGATCCGAACGAAAACGGTTTGAATAGTTCAGGATGTCTAATACCCGGTTTTACAATTGGATGACCAAAATTAAACTTCGACAATAGTTGGATGGTCAAATATGGACTTCTTCCTTTTTTTTAGTACAGTTTTCCCTTTGTATAGTTTTGTTTCTTCTGCTTTAGGGTTGTATACTTAATGAAAAAGACACCATCGTACCAGTGTAGCCGCATAGGCTATTTCTTCAACAGGGCAGCCATGTAAGTGTAGTACAGTATGGACTGAATGGAGGTACTGTGCCCACGAAGCAAGATCCATTATATAACATATATTTAGCTATACACATGAAACACAACGGCACTAACACCACAGGCGGCCTCTAGCATGTCGAACAAACAACACGCAACCTAGCATGTCGAACAAACAACACGCAACCAGGGCCTTTTTCTTCGCTGCCTTTCAGACTATAAACAAAGCAACCAAAGCCCACAGCTTCCTCCTGAAGCTGAACCTTATGAAATTCCGGGAAGAGAACTCCTGATCACGAAACGGGTTTCTTCTTCTTCTTCGTCGTCTTTCTTCTTTTCACAAACTTTCAGGGAGTCGGTAACATCACACAAGTTAATGTGCAGCACAGGCCTTCAGGTACGACCTGACGCCTTCAGGCAATTCATGAAGTTAACAGTGCCTGCTTCTTCTGCCAATACTGCTCGAATCTCTGTCTTGCATACTCCTTGTAGTTGAAGTCAATATCATTGACATGATCCTGCAGAAATGTAAGTCAGAAAACAGCTCAGGTTTACAGTGACAGAATGGATTCCCATAGTTCTTAAAAAAACAGATAATGGACTTCCAGAAATATGAACATACCGATATTATTCCCCATAGGCCCCAAACTAGATGACTGGCGAGCGTGTATTTCTCAATGCTTTGGAGCAGATTCTCCACCTCTTCCGCATCAGGTTCTTCACCTACTAAACAAAATTACGAGCATATATTAGCTAGTTATTGTGAAAAAAGTAGGAGTATTCAATGGAAGCTGCATTACAATTTGTAACAGAATTATTCCTCCAAAAAGAATGATTGCAGTAAAATAATCATGGTAGTGCCAAAGATATCTTCAGATAATGAAACGAAAAATGGATTTGCACTTACCAGAATTGCTTAGGTACGTCTTCACAAAACTCTTCTGCTCATCAGTGTCTGCCACATGTAGAATAGCAAATGAGAAAGGCTGACCAAGATTGTGTAAACTGATTTAAGTACCAAAACAGAAACAAAACAGCATGCATTGGTAGTATTTTTGTTTACCTGGATACTTATTGTAGTCCAGTATATGTGGCTTCTCTGAATGGTAGTCTGCTGCCATCTCGCAGAAATGATTAGCGATGTCATACGCAACTGGATTGAAGCTGGCATACTCATAATCCTGTAAATATATGAGAACAGATAAGACCGAATCGGTAACAATAATTGGGGCTTGTCATATATGTAAAATAATAATAGAAAGAGAACCAGAATTCCTTAAGAAACAGTCGTGGAAGATTTGACATACAGAAGGGAAAAAGAACACAAGAGCAAGTATCAGTGCTACATATGGTCGGTAGTCTCGAAAACTAAAACTCTGTTGTTTTTTAGCAGAGCCGTGACAACTTAAAATGTCGAGGGAAAAGGGAACACAACAAATAAATTGCAAGTTGTATGAAAGGGAAAAAGGTCGGCGCTATTCCAATTAGTGAAAATGATACGGCAGTTCCAACCAACACATTTCGCACAAGTCAAGGCTTTCAACAGATGATCACTTAAGGGAAGAAGCTTAAAAGTTTTATAACTGACGTTCAATAGCCGCTTCAACATTTCATATTTGCACATAATAGATACACCACAAAAAAAGAAAATTGCAGCAAAAAAATAAATATGATCAGAGGGACATTACTGTGAATGCATATTACTCACTATGATAGTCAGCATGTTGGTCTCTTCATCAATCATGATGTTGCCATACTGAAGATCGTTGTGGCAAAAACCAATCCCGTGGTAATCCCTTGAAAATTCTTTCTCCAATGCAGCAATCTCGTTCTCCAGGCTACCCAGGCGAAATTCCTTGGATTCATCAGATGAGCACAGGTTCCTTGCAGTTTTGAGCCAGTTCCTGGATAAAGCATGGCCGGGTTTAGTTTGCTACTTATTAGAAGTGCCGAATGTACGAATTATTTATCTGAAAAAACGCCCTTACTTTAGTCGGTCCCAAATGAGCACAGATTTCGGGCCAGGCATGTCAAGGTTGTGGAATTCCCTCAGTTTTGAAGCCACCAGAGCTGAAATTTCAGGATCACGAAGGTCTGCTGCAGATAGTGTCTGAAAGAAAGTAATTGCATTAGTCTTTTGTATATGCTGACGTAACAAGTTGGATACTTATTCCATGCTGTGATAGCATTTCATTGTCACCAGAAAACTTGAGCAGCAAAATCTGATAGTAGGAGTATTGCACCAAATTTCATTCTTTTTTCCTTTTGTTCATCCAAGAAAACAGCACAAGATATCCCTTGCCGGGTCGGCCGAAGAATGGCCTGTATCCCTTTTATGAGAGTGATACATGTAATAAAGCAAAATGAAGAATCCAGAAAGTGCTTCGCCTCGCAATTTAACAGCTATAGCCTAATTCACTTTCTAAAGAGATTCCGAAAGGGAATTAGACCATGTATATTGTCTATATCTACTTCATTCAGTGCTTTCTTTACACCAGTTTCGTCGGTTTTGCCAATTAGTCAGCTATCTTGCTTTCTCAAGTCCAATAAATTGTTTTCAATGAACAGCTTCTCTGAAAGAGACATCTCCTGTTGTCGTATGGACAATTATCAATTCTACTTGACTAATTCAAACGAAAGAAAAAAACTTTCAAACGAATTATCAGTAACATCACCAACTATTGACTTTGCATCATAATTTTACTTAAATTTCAGTCGTTGACAATACCCTTGAAAACAGTATTGTACGCCCCATGCCACAGGGACAAATAATTTTGGGAGAGAACTGGTGTCGGCATAAACAATTCCTGTTAAGCAGGAAAGAAATGTGACTAAGGGCATGAATAGAGATTTTATGAATTGATAGACAAGAAAGGTCCAAGGAATTGCAGATTCCCACGGCAGAACCTTTTAGAAAACGATAACCAGACTGCAATAAACAAGTCGGAATAGTGCCTGTAGAATCCTACAGAAGTATCAACAAGAAAGTTATTAAGCCTAAATTGCTACGAGTTCAGCTAAAAAAATTACCAGTATGCAAGAACAAACTCCAAAATCTGCCTAATTTTGGTGCTAAAAAACTTAGAAAAAGAACTTCTCACGAACGCGGTAAAACCAACAGATTCATTCGTCCAAAGCACAAAAGGTATCATTAAGAATCCCTACCCAATTTAAGAGTTCAAGAGAGTCGCAGATAGACAGAGGAAAACTAGAAGAAACTACCAAAAAAGAAAGAAGAGAAACTCAATTCGTGGCGCAACGAAGGGTAGGCGGTTTGGCTACACCAACGCGGAATCATACGCATGCGCACCTACCCTTGCGTGGATGAACTCCTCGACGCGGCCGTTGGGGAACCGGCCGAGGAGGCGGGGGCCCTGGCCGTGGCGGGACATGCACTCGAAGGTGCGCACCTCGTCCTCCCGGTCGAAGAAGAGCTCCACGCCGTCGCCGTATATCCGCACGAGGACCTTCCTCACCTCCCTCTCACTGAGGGCCTGCTCCGCCTCGCCGTCGGCGGCGGGGGCGCCGTTGAGCCAGCGCACCTGGTACACCTCGTTGGTCATGGCGCCCTTGAGCGGAATCACCTGCAGCGCCCGGCAGTCGGCAACGTCCGCCCACGACGCCGCCATCTCGTGCAGTAGCCGCCGCGCCTCCTTGGGGATCCGTGGCTGCGCCGCCTCCGCCGCCCGCTGGCCCTGGCTCTGGTTCTCGATCGCCACCATCCTCGCAAATCACGTCCTTTTTTTTCTTTTGCGCGCGATCAAGAAAGGAGAAAGCTGAAGCGAGTGGCTAGAAGAGAAGAGGAATGGAAAACCACGCTTTGTTTTTTTTTCCTTTCTCTTTGATTTGTGCTACCTCTTCCGAAACGAGATTAGAGAAAGTGTTGCAAGTAACAACGAGTTTTCCTCCAATCTAAGCCGCTATGGTATTCACCTTCGGGTATCCAGGAGCGGGGCCGCGTATAAATAGAGTCCGCTGCGCGCAATTTTGCAGATGCCCCCTCTAAGTTTCATCTACGTTCTATACCAGGGCCTCCCTTAGTCAAACAACTGTTGAGCTAGTATATTTTCGTTGCTTAGCTTGGAATGCTTACAAGTCCAATAAGGGTTTTAGAACATCTTCACGATAGAAACATATCCTATACACACAACTCTTTTCATATACACTCATCATGTATATCAACTAATAAATTTTATAAAAAAATATAAAAAATTATATAAGTATTTTTAATAGTATTATACTTATGTGTAAAGTCTTAACCTCGATTCATTATATTTATATTTTAGCCGTAAAAAAATAAAAATTCCGATAATTTGAGAGTATAAATCTGTTAAAATTTTGTCTTTTTTGTTGCACCCTATATTCAATGAATTTGAAGATAAGACTTTACATATAGATGTAATATTACTAAAAGTACATATACAATTTTTGGTAAATTTTTGATGATATTTTTTAGTTGGTGTGCACGGTTATACATGAGAAGGTTTGTGTGCATAGAATATGTTTCTCATCAAAAGATACCCAACACTATTGCTAATCCTAAAATTTTGGAGTTTTGCACATAAAATTGGATCCAACAGATCTCCCATCAACATAAAAAGAATAGAAACCCCAACTCAGTTATTCTCGTTCTCCGCTTGTAGAGAAGATCCTTGCCTCCTGATCTGCCAATCACACACAATTCATGTGTGTCGCTGAAATGCCCCGTGGCCGTTGCGAGCCCGTTCCCCGTCACCTCAGTTTGCGCTGCTGCCGGCTCCAAGCTTCTCCACCGCCGTCTCGATTCGCGCCTCCAGCGAGCTTTGATTTGCGCCGCCGTTGGTTGTCGCGAGCTCGTCCACCACCACCCCGATTCACACCGTGACTTGTCCCCCGAGCTCGTCCACCGCCGCCTCGATTCAGGTCTTCGGTGAGCTCCGTTTTGCGTCGCCACCGTCCTGATTAGCGCCACGGCTGGCCCTAGATCTCGTCCGCCATCGGCTCGATTTGCGTCTCTACAGAGCCCCAATTCGCGCTGCAGCGGCCTCCGAGCTCGTCCACTGTCGGCTCGATTTGCACCTTCCCGGAGCCTCGATTCGCGTCACGACCGGCCTCCGAGCTCATCCACGATAGGCGTGTCATGAGCTCGTCTGGCACCGCCTCGATTCACGCCTCCGCCGAGCTCCAATTCCCACCGTCGGTCACCGAGATCCTCCTGTACCCTTCTCTAGCCGCAATTGCTTCCACTTACCGCCGGTGCCAAAGCGTCTCTCTGCTTTGCGTGGCCTTGTGTGAGCGTAGAACGGGAGGAAGAAGAAAAGAGGAAAGAAAGAGGGACTGACAGGTGGGTCTGTTAACAGCGAAATTTGGTAATTTCTGTTAGTCAAAGACCGGGTTAAAGGTGGAATTCACGCCATGATCATGAAAGATTCAGTTCGCAAGTTTATCCGGGTTTACATTAAACTTCCGTGATAAGGAAGGTGTATCTTGGATTCTATTCCTATTGATAGAATCCTAAGCCAATGGAGTCGTGTTAGAATCGGACTCAGATAGTTTCCTTTGGTTTCTAAGTCACATGGACTCGTGTTTGAGCCGAAGTTGTAATAATAGTTTCCTTGTTTAGAAATAGAGTCCTATATCAATCCGATCATAATAGAGTCAGACTTAGTTTAGTCTATGTCTATGTGTATAAATATGTACACACATTGTCTTTGTAAATAAGAACAGTTCAATACACAACTTTCAACGTATCGCCATCCTAGTTTTAGTCTCGACGAGTTCTTGTTTTTGAGTTGGGTTGCATCAGTTAAGTTCGATCTTCAGTGAGAAAGTAAGTTTTGTCAACTTCGCTTGTATCAACGAAATTAGTACTTCCTTGGTTAGGTCCGATATACTAATTTAGCTTTTACTCGTGTTGCCTATCTGATGTATCTGCTCTTTCTGTGATTGCTTTTTGCTTTCTTAGTTAGATTCTATATATCAATAACTTTGAATAGCATCAATCGACTAGTTTAAATCTATCCAACTTATGATTAATCTTGAACTATCTTGGTTAAGTCCAATCTTCTGGGTTATAATTTGATGGTTAGATTTATTCAGGTCAATAGGTGTTAATCATTGTTTCCTCAGAGTTTTAGCCGATGAGGTATTTACTTATCATATTATAATTTGTTGAATCAGTTAGATTTTCAAAGATTAGTATATCGGCCAGTTACTATGATTATTACCTTCAATCGAATACTATCTCGGTTGGGTCCAATCTATCTAGGTTGTGGATAATAATCATTAGATTACTGGTAATTTATACTTTACATTGTTAATAATTGATATCAATTATCTGCTTTTATATAGAGCATGATAAATTTCTATTGCAACACATCGGCCCATGCTCAAAGATAAACATATATTTGTCTAAGACTCTATTTTATTACTCTCAATCTTATACTATCTCGGGTTAGGTCCAATCTATCAAGATTGATTGTAATAATATTAGAAGATTTACAAATATATCACATCCAAGTTTTGGCCGGTGATGTTTCATTACTTTGATATCTAAAATTATTCGGTTATAGTCGATCGATTCAAAATTCCATCGGCATCGGCTTAGGCGAACCATACTATATCGGCCCCTTCGTCGATTGGCCCATTGATCTAATATTTCTTGTTTATTTTTGTTAGTTACAAGATCAAACTAGCTGCCATGTCTTGAACCTGATTTTGATAGGACTAGTAAGCAAACCTCTCATGCCTTCGTGTGTCACGATGAATTTCACGTCTTATAGGAGGAAAGGAACTGTTGATAGTTGTGCATGTGGTCCCACTTTTTTATTATAGGGTGACCTGTTTACCTAATCTTTTGGAGGTAAGGATTTTTTAGGACCATAATTCCTAATTAGGAATCACAAAAAAGTCATTTAGGGAGTGGATTTATTGGATATCTCTTGGTGATACTCTTGGTGATGCTCTTAGTCGCTCATATACCTACATATTAACGCCAAAATTTAATACGATTCTTTAGTGGATTCAGTTTAAGAAAAAAACGATTGGTAGATGAAAATTTATATAGATAAGACTGAATTCAAGAAGAAATCATGAAGACCATGACAAGATAGTTTTATATTTTTAGTGTATCTTTTAAATAGGCGGTATTAGTTATTTTTCTTTTTCTTGTTTGGAAATCTTATCTCGTGTCCGACTTGAACTTATACAAACCTAAGGGTATAAATATGTACACCCAGGGTTTTTTTATCATATCCACAGATCAATACAATAAAATTTCGACGCATCGCCAACCTTTCGACGAGTTCTTATTTTTGAGCAGAGCTGCATCGATTAAGTTCAAACTCCAACGAGAAACTGCATCGGTTAAGTTCAAACTTCAGCGAGAAATCAAGTTCGGGGCCTTGCTCTCAAGTTGGAATGCATCGAGTAAGCTCGATCTCAAGCGAGGAAGCAAGTTTCGTCAACTTCGTTTATATCGATTTGGTTAGGACTTTCTCGATTTGGTCCAATATTCTGATCGGATATTTATAAACATTGCTTATCTTTGTTTGTATCGGCTTGGTTGGGACATTTTTGGTTAAGTCTGATATTCTAACTAGACTATTACAAGCATTGTTTATCTGATATATCAACTCTATTTTTAACTGCATTGCTGTTTAGAGTAGTACCGGCTTAGTCAAAACTTCCTTGGTCAAGTCCGATATTCTTATTAGATTGATATTCGTTTAACCACATTCGATATATCCATCACGTCTGTGTAGATCTATCAGCTTAATATGTTTTTTATTATTATCTTCAATCTTATGTTGTTTCGTTAGGTCCGATCTATTAGATTGATGTAAATAAGTTTGATTCTAGTAAGCTGATAGGTTTTTATGCGACGTTCATCTAAGTTCCAGCCGACGAGTTATCATCATTATAGGCTTCGGCTATAATACGTATTGGTTAGTTAGTCAATATACACTTAAATCTACTTGCATTGGACCTCTAACCGATATATGCTTTTAACCATTAGACCTGCATCTATCACACTATATTAATATCATCCGATTGGTTCATTGGTTCAATTCTTTCTATTATCCTTATTAGATGTAAGATCAAACTAACTGGTATGCCCTGAATCATAAATTTAGAATATAGATTTAAACAAATCTTTCATGGCTTTGTGTGTTGGTGCAAATTTTACAGCAACCTTACCGAACCACATGTCCATTGCCAACTCCTCACTATGAGCTCTTATCCTTATAACCAGGCTAGCTATTGTAACTTAACTCTTTCTATTCTCCTACGCCTTAGCTCTTCCTCTCTCTTGGTCTTGACCGTTACTTCCCGTTAATATAATTTAGAATTAAGTTAGAATTAAAGGAATATTTCTATAGTAATACTCCTTCATTTTATAAGTCATTTTAACTTTTAAAGTTACTTTTTAAAACTTGACTAAACTTATAGAAAATCTATCAATATCTAAACCATAAATTAACAATTTTATGTTAAAAATATTATTACATTTTTTATAAATTTGATAAAAAATTAACTTAAAAAATTAAAATAACTTATAATATAAAACGGATGGAGCAACAATGTTGGTGGCCACGGGTCAAAAATAGGAACCAAACTAGTTGCCCTTGTCCGCAACATTTTTGGACAAAAACCATAAGATCCATCCATATACCAAGGTCGAGTACACTTCGTTAGAAAATAATCTAGCTATTGAAAAAGAAATCCATATATTCCAGGCTGGCCGAACCAAGGGCACATGCTCCATTCTTTCAGAATCCAGGGTCTATTCCGTGAAAAGGCAACAACCGACCCATCGTGCTGCACCTATCAGCGAGCGCCACCTGTACTGACCACGGCCGGCCACGGCGGATCCCGTGTGGAGGTGGCAGCGGCGACAGGTCCGCGTCCGCGCAGGCCGCCGTGTACCGCTCCCTCGCACGCGCTCGCGCGCTCCGCGGCCGATGGTGGCAGTGCTCCACAAAAGCTGGCGGCGCGTGGCGCGGTTGGGAATTTGGATTATCTTTACAGGAGCACGCGGGCACACGGCCATGCGATCTGCGTGGGCAAATTCGTCACCGTTTGCTCCGATCGAGCATATATATATAATAATCGGTTTTATAAAGAAGAAATACGTTTTTGTCAAATCCACGTCATAAATTCATTGCCAACCTTATCCGATATGAACATGTATATATCAAAACAGATAAGAATGACCGACATTGACCTCTAACATCTCTTTTTATAGTAACGGCTCACATTTTTTTATAACATATATATTTTATAATCGACATTAAAATTTAAATCTTAAAATTTATTTTTAAAATTAACTTTGAGGATTTTTAAGTTTTTTTAATATTAACGTTTAAATTAGTTTTAATTAAAAACTATTATTTTATTGTTAATACGTCGTTTGACATATTAGGACCCACGGGCCTGCGGCGAGGCATGTTTTCATTTCTGGCACACGGCACACATGCTTTGACTTTTGCGACTGCTTGCTAATGACACGGTTTTGCTGTTGACACTTTGTCACTCTATCACTACTCCATTTCACGGTGTTGCTTGCTTGGTTCCTGTGACTAGTTGATTCGAGAAGCAAATCATCTCCAATTGTCCATGCGAGGGATGGCATTACGCACCAAACAATATGTCCTCACAAAGTGCTAGCTCCATAAAAAATATAATAAATTTTAAAATTAAATACGAATATTAAAAATTAGATAAAACTGAACGATGAAAAAATATGATTGGTTGATAAGATGAGACATACAGAGAATTTGAATAGTGAAAATCTATGATTAGGTGATGAAGTTCTTATGTTTTGAAATAGATTTAAAATGTTGAAAATTGTTATATTCTTAAGATAAGACGGATGGAGTAAGACACTGGTTTCAGTGATCGTTCCTCGTTCCCCTCGGTGAAATATAATTTTCTTTTGCGGGGAATGAAACATGCAAAAGTTCTTTTATGTGGGGACGAGAATATATAAATGTTTAGCGATGGGTCACCAGCAGTAGATTCGTAGATTAATTAAAAAACTATAGAGCCTGAATGCCTTATCTTTTTTTATCGTGCCATTTTTCCGTTCAATTTTTGTTTGCTCTTGATTCAGTCTATGATCTTCCTCCCATGTGATCCGTGCAGATGAAAATTTTGGATTTGGGTGAAGACCAGGTTTACAGATCTATCGATTGATATGACAAAATAAAACCACGCTAATTCTACTAAATTTAAATAAATTAAAAAATAATTTAAATTTTTGATAAATTTTATTTGATTCGTCATGATTATCGTACGTGGTAATCATTCTGACTGTCGAGATATGGTAACCTCTCTTCATCGGTAAAGTAAACCCGAGGAAGGCCTTATGCCATTATTATGTACACATGTGGTCGAAAGGGTAAAGCTAAGGGCCCACTTGTCAGTGACCTGGCCGCGGAAAGCGAGAAAGACACGTACCGGGGCACTTGCAAAGTCGGGGGGCCCGAAGACAGTGAGACGACCAGCGAGATGAACGATTAGTTTGCATGGATTATTCAGGGAAGCAACATACTCCACCGTCGCTATCCTGAAAAGCCCCCAGGAAACTGCCACTTTGTCAGCACAGAAGCAGGGTCCTTTCAACAGTAACTTTTTGCTGAGCCACTTGTTCCAGAAAAAAGATCAGACTCCCGGTCGCCAACTCGCCATACTGTCAATCAAGACGTGTCACATATCTCCGGTGTCGGCGCCGAGTCAGCATGCTGGAGTGCATTGCTACTACTACTCCATCAAGTAGAGTACTACTACCAGTAACCTGCTAAGAAGGCGTCGGAGCTCTCCAAATCAATGGCCAAAATCGCGAGTTAGTACAAGTCCGTGAGCAAAGCGAATGCTCCTTTGATTTGTGAAAAGAACATAGAAAATTTTAGAAATCTATAAAAAATTGCTAAAAAACTTTAGAAATAAAGGATTAAATCATATGTTATCCTTTAAAATTTGTATGAAATGAACAATTCTATAAAAATTTAAAGAAAACTTAGCAAAGATCTTTAACCTCTTAAAATTTTTTTTTAGTCTATCAATCATTCTTGTATTTTTTTGTTTTGCAATTTTTTATTTTGCGATTATATTTCTATCAAAATAATGTATTTTTATTTTTATGTTAATTCATATGATCTAAAGGTCCAAAGGGCTCACGTATCCATGTCTCCAAACTCCAAAGTCTGAAGCACATGTTTGCATAATTGCACCATGCGCACGTATCACCGTATGACCGTATTAGGGTGTGCGTCACGTAGACTTTTTGTCTGCAACAACAAAGACGGTGAGCTTGTTGCACGTACAAAAGTCAGACGTGACGGGTGAGGCGAGCGTTGGATGGATTGGTATCAACAATCATCAAGGCAATGCAGAAGAATACAAGGTGGATGTGGGTGGCCACGCCACACGCCCATACGCACGTAATGGAGCGGTGTAGGTGTGACCGGTGCAGCTTACTACTACTACTACAGTACTAGTACGATTCCAAACAGGCACCGTCCTCGATCGAGTGCAGCGCACCGAATCGTCCTCGAGAAACAGCCTTCTCTGCAGACAACCTGGTGCTCCTGATGTACTGGTCTGACGAACGAGCATCTATTTTTTCAAGTGAAATGTAGAGGCCATAGTGGAGTAGAGTATGTACAGTACACTAAAAAGCCTACGAATTGTGCTCCTCGCCTTCTTCGTCGGCTCAACTTGGCCTCTACCGGTCGGCGAGATGTCCTGCACCATCCACTGGAAAAAAAAAAGAGAGATCCAATTCTTCGATGATTCGATCAGTCACTATGAAGTGCTGTAGTACTAGCGATCTGCAGTACTACTCCTATATAATAGCGTAGCTGCGTAGGGGATTGGTTGACCGTTTCTGTGCCAACCATGTCGCCGTCCCTCCCCCACACCGATCGAATTTCGTCGTCTCGGACCTCTGCTTTTTAGCGGTTCGAGCTGATATGATTTTCTTTTTGTCTGAGCGACTAGCGAGAATCTGAGACGGTTGGTGATTGGTTGGTCCCGAAATTATGCCCTCCCTAGAACACATCCTTTCGGTTGGTCCCATTTCGAGGCAAAAATAAAGAGCAGAAGCGGAGCAGCACGATCAGCAGCAACAAGCAAACAGCAGTATTCGGATTCGCGTCGTGATTTTTTTTAATTTTTTAATTTTTAAAATAATTTTTTTCAAAACTTATTTCCTGAATCTGAATTTTTTGATCACGCCAGCCTGCCCGTTATGACAAAAAACACATTACACACAGCGAATCGTGACAATACATTGCTACGTCAGTCAGACCAACATGACCAAATGACGCTGTCACGGAAGTTAGACCGACGTGACAACGCTAAGGGCCCGATCGAAACTGATTATTGCGGGTGATGATTAGTCGCACGTAAAACGAGAAACGTGATTAGCATGTGATTAATTAAGTATTAATTTATAAAAATTAATAAATAAATTTGTTAGATTTTTAAGCAACTTTTATATAAAAAATTTTCGTACGAAACGTACCCACAGTTTGAAAAACGTGCTAAAGGAAAGAATAGTGTTTTGAAAATTGGTTTCGATCGGGCCCTAATACATCACACTCAACGGACATGACAATTTTATTTGGGCACGTGGCCAAATAACGTTGTTGCGTCAATGAGACCAATATGATAGTGTTGTTTTGTCACGTATGGTTGATGTGACCAAAAGGTTCAGATCTTTAAAAGTTTTTAAAAAGTTTATTTTTAAATTTCAAAATTTAAAATTTCAAAAAATAAAAAAAGTTCTCGCGTCGCGGAGATATGGCTTGCGGAATGATAGATGAATTGCTCAACGAAAGTTGGTGTGGTAGTGTTGCTGAGCACTTCTCTTTGCCCAGTTGATTTGATAGTATTTCATACTCCCTGTTTGATGATGCGCCGATGCGTCATGGCATCCTCCTGGTCGTGACTGCAGATCTTCCTCGCCACAAATCCACCATTGTGCAAAGGTGCAATGCGAAGAGCAACTCCCGGCCTATTTTTGCGGCTTTACCTGCAAGAACATTCTCCCGCCAATTTAACAGAGAAGCTATGAACCTATGACTGTGTTCACTGCTAACTGCTAGTGACAGCGAGATGTGCGATCTTTTTGCGGATCGATCAGGACACGAAGTCGCTGCCCATCGATCGACTGAACAGAATGCGTCGAAAGCGATACAAACTTGGACGAATATATTGACGTCGCCTTGAGGAAAAAATCGAAAATATATCTTCCCACCATTTTTACAGGAATATACCTGTTTGGAGAGAAGTGATAAAAATATACCATCATCACAGTCTTTGCTATGCGAACTCGCGACGATGCACTAGTTCGCTTGGCCATGAGACGAACTCGCTGCACCGGCCGACGAGTTTGCATGGATGCCCACCGAAGTGGCTGGCTAATGGCTAATGCCATAGTTAATTATAATGATTAATAGTTAATTAATTGCTGATGACGTTAATTAAAAATAATTATCAATTAATTAACTACTAATGATGTTAGTTAATTAATTAGTCACGCAAGCTCGCCACACAACGATGCGCGAGTTCTCATTTCTACCGTGTGAACTTGTGATGACGTCATGAATGCGTCATGGGTTAACGCACTTTTCGTATGAATTCGCTGCGAATTCGTACCTTAGTTTCGTGACAACAGAATGCTTTTGCCAATTCTTTATAAAAATGTATGTTTTTATAAAATTGATGAAAAAAATTGTATACTTTTTAAAAAAATTTGTCGCTTTCACGCCCCATAGTAGCATCTACATCGAAAACTTTCGCAAAGATGTTCTCAGAGGACAAAAGGAACCAATTTGAAAACAGGACCGGAGAGTACATAGTACAAGAAAGAGAGCTTGGACCGAATAACACAGAACAAGTACTAGAAAAAAAATGGACCATCACCCAACGAACTGATGCTCTCTTTCTGGAAGAAGCAAGCCGGACGGCGGACGGCCAAAATATCCTGAACGGCGCCAAAATATCCCTAGCATTTTTTCTGAAAAGAAAAAGAGAAACAAACGTTGAGCCTCAGGGTTAAGAGCGAACAAGTTGAGCTACCAAGTACCAAAGACCAAAATTTAACCAACATCACAAGAAAAAAAATGAACGGCATAACACCATTGACGGCAGAAACAACTATTCTGTCCAAGCCTTGACTACAAACTCCCTAGCTCTACAAATATGGATATAAATACTTTAACATGACACCTCTTATTAAATAATTGATGGTTGGAGAGTGGATGGGTTACTGTGGGTAAGATTAAATAAAAATTAAACGATAAGTGATTAGGTAGAAGAAGCAGTACTCCAAAAGTCCTTGTATTTTAAAATTAATTTCAAACGAAAAATCATTATTTTTGAATAGGAGTAGATGAATTGAACCTTCACTATATTTAATCAACAATATACTAGATATAACAACGATAATGAGTCTACCACCACCTCTAATTCTAATATGTGACCCGCTGTCCATCCGTATTTTTAGTGCTAAATTATAAGAAGATAAAAACCTCTAACTAATTATAAAATTAACCTATAAAATTAAAAATAGATTTCTAATTTGTTTGCATTGTGTCGATGTGATTTTTACATTCCATAACAATGTACATGTATTTTGCTACTATACAAAATTTAGTTATGTTTGAAGAGATTTTGAGAAACAATTAATTGGTGTAGTCAGCTTGTGAGAATTAAAAAATTGGGTCTTTTATTTTCTAGATTTTAATTTATTTTTTGAAATCTATAGCTAAAGAGTATCTATTTAGACTTTTTGAGAAACTAGAGATTACGAGAGAACCGACTCCAAGTGCACGGACATGCGCAATAGCGCGTTTGTGGGCCGGACACGCGCTCGTTCGCGTGCATTCTTGTCAGAGACGAACCTCCGAGCCAGGTTCAGGATTTGTGCACAACTGAGCCGCTCTCACCGGTGTTGGGTATAATTCGCATGGGCTGGCCCGGGCGCAATGCCACCGTTGTAGTTGCGGGGGGGCGTCTTTATCGCGATTTCGTGAAAGCTCAAGCCATGTTACAAATATGGGCTTACTCAAGGCCGGCCTCGGACTTTACGTTGTTCGGGCCATTTGGATTGGAAAGCAGCAACCCAGCATATCGTTCAATTTCCTCTTGTCCGTGTCCGTGATGGACCCTTGGAAGTAAACGCACAACAAAATTGGGCAAATTGTTCATCGAGGGGGTCCTCCACTGCATTGTCCTCGGATAGCAAATTGGCATAGATTTTTCTACATTTAACAATCTTTTAAAAAACTTATTTTATAAATAGGTCATGAAAAAATTATTTCGAATGGACATTCTTTTGACATCAGCATCATTACCGTCATGATCCAATATGATAATGCCAATACCGTTAATGATATTGATGTCGACTTTTTCTAAGCCACTAATGGAAAAAGGTTAATTGGCCAATAACTTATTTGTAAAAAAATAAAAAAACTAAAATATAAATGATTTTTCTTACCAATAGGTTCCAATGTCAATGGCATTGCGTAGAGAATCTTTTTATTAAAAATAGGTTCTTTTCAAATGTTATGGGTGACATTAATCCATTTCATATTAATGATTTAGCTTTTAAGAAGGAAGGCAAGGGATGTCATCAATGATGCTGATGCTAAAAAAAGTCCATTTTAAAAACAAGTTTTTCAAAAAATTATTTATAAAATAAGTTTTGAAAAAGAATCATAAAATAAAAAATACAGGCAAATTGGCAACTCGGGGAATCAGGGTAATCTCCGCGCAGCAGACGTGCCATTTTGAGAATCTGCGAGAATATCTTTCGTCCCATCCCACCAAACCACTTGCTGTCCGGCTGGTATCATCCAGCTTTCATGGAGGGTGAGGCCTCGGATAGCTACGGCCAGTATTTATGAGGTGACGGGATGGCTTAACTTTCATGGTTCGCAGGATAAGAACATGTTTTTCCGTGCGTCTGGTATCTAAGAATACTCCCTCCTCCAGTGTTATATCAATCATCGTACACTCAAAAGTTAGAAAAATCCAAACTAATCGTGCCTTTTTCGTTTAACGTACGGTACTGTCGTATTTATAGTTTTATACATGTTAATTAAGTTTACGTACATGTATATATGTAAGCATTTGAATAGTAAAGCTTTCTTTTATTTTGCATGAAAAGAGTTAAAGTGTACATGCTTTTTCGATTTTTTTTCTCATCACATACTCACATTAAATAAAATATAAAAAATCAAGGTTTTTTCTTGATGAAAAAATTATATGATGATCATATAAAACGGAGACTAAGTGAGTAGCACGTTTTTGATAGCGTACATATTTTACTAAAATAATATTTAAGTTATACTCCCTCCGAGGGGCTACTTAGCGATCATTTTAATTTAACTTTTTGCCTGAAAGAGAGAATTAGTTTTACAAGAAAGTAACCTTTTTTATTAAAAACTTCAGAGGCCTAAAATCTAGACAATTCCTACATATTTAATCCCACTATCTCTATCCCTAGAATTGATTTTTTAACGAAAGAAGTATATCACATTATTCTTACATACAATGTTAATTTTATCACAATATATATTTTAGAAGTCTTATCAAGGCTACATGAGTTCGATGTGCAAGGGATGTGCTATCCCTATCCAAAATATGATAATTTTTAATTATGAATTTGAACGAAGGTATGTCCTGATTCATAGTCAAATGTTGCTCATTGCTAAAATATGAAGGGAGCAGTAATCTGTATTTTAGTTTTATAAAACCTATAAAAAAACAAAAGCAAAAATAGGCTACATTATCAATCCATACCGATTTTAGTTCATCACAATATGATTATTACTGTGGTTTGTGTTCGAAGTAAAACGGCTGTTGTGCGGACATAGCAAGTACAGCACATAACAACCCCCTCTCCCACGAAAAAAAATCTCTCACCACCCAAAGAAAAGAAAAAAAAGGTCGTGGAGGTTAGATTAACCAATATAATAGTATACATACAGTTTTTTTCTTATTTTATATTATAAGTTATTTTCCTTTTTCATATTTAGCAAAGTTTACCTACTAGCATCCACAACATTAAATCTACCATAAAATATATTTTTATAAATATATTTTGATAGTATGTAATTATTTTTGATAGCATGTAGTTACTTGTTATTGTAGATTTTGATGCATTGTTCTATAATTTTGATTAAGTTATTTTTTGACTTAATAAAAACAAAACTAAAATGACTGACAGCATGGAACAAAGGGAACATATATCAAATCAAACTCTGCTTTTTAAAACCCATTGAATGCAAACTATTATTGTATCTATAGACTTGGAGCTAAGGGTTTGTTTGAAATCTAGCTATACGCACAATTACGTGAAAATCCACTATCGTTGTAATATCTTGAATATTGTTGATTAAATACGAAAATTACGATAGTTTTGTAACAATATTTCGTTTTTTAGTTTGAAAAATTACTTTTATTTCAATCATGTACTCTAGCTACTTGGCTGATCGTTGCTTGCGTTAATCTCTTCAGTTAGATATAGTGTTGCGAGTGTACATTGTTTACTTTTTAGTAGTATTGAATTTTTTATTCCCTGGTATCAGGGGACACCAAATAATTAAGTGGTAGGCGTGTCCTTATCATACGGCAGCCAACGGGGCCTGTTTAATTAAAGAATGGCATTGTCTATGTATCATCAGGGTGATAAAATTTATAAACGCATTCAAATCCCTGACCGCTCCGATGGGCCACTTGTCGGGGTCCTCTCGCGAGCACCATGATCCCACCAGCAAGCGCACGGGTGCGTTTTTTTCCCAGCGATATGTCTCTTGGGTCAGATCTGTCTCCCAAAACCCGTTTTATTTTGGGTCATTTTGTGGTCATTTTTTACCTTAAGCTAGCATTTGGCCCCGTTACAGAGCAGAGGAAAAAAGATAAGGATGGAAGAAAGCTTAGAGATTCAGGATAAAGATTTTTGTGAACTAAAAATGATGGGTACAGATAAAGAGATAAAGATACGAAGTGCTTACCTCTACCAAATTCTAGAATTGTTTGAGTCCCAAATTTGTTGCTTTGTTAGATCCTTATGGCCGCTCTTTTAGAAAATTCAATCTAATTTGTATTGTTGATGCAAACATAGTGGAGCCATGGGGTTTGTGCAGACTAGAGGTTCCTATAGAATTCTAGAACATCATTTGGATTAGCTAAAATCCCTAGGTCTCTCCAGGGGTTACTACAGATTGACATCAGGATGACAAACAACAGATTTTTTTTAAGTTTCTGGTTTCTCAGATGAGGTACTTACAGATTGCATCACATCTTATATGAACTTAGTGCATTGAATTAGTTTCCTCTTAGTGCATTGAATTAGTTTCCTGTTGTAAACTGTCAATTTTATGACATAATTTATATATCTGCTCAAAATTCAGTGCAAATTCCGAAACGACCGAGAAAATTGGAGTTTAGCCAAATTCAGTGCCAACAGAACAAAATAACTTATCTGCATAATTTATGACAATTAGATGTATGCATATTAACCATGCGGATCTAAACTTTGATCTAAACATGTACATGTACATGTAGATTAGTTTTATGGTGAAGACCACCAAATAAACTTATGACATATCTAAACTTGAAAGATCTATCAAGAAAGTGAAAATTTACTCAAATGACAAAAATGTACATTTTTCTTGTTTTTCTTGGCTTTGCATACCTCTCTCTCACAGAAACTAGTTCTCCATTGCATGTATGCTAAAAAAATGATAAGTTGCCTTGAACAAGGACAACTTCTTCCAAGGTCAAATTCAGAGCAAATAACTATACTCGGCCAAATTCCAAAACTAAAAATATTCCAGTTAACATTTTTCATATTAGGTTGTCACATGATTTACGACAATTCAAGTGGCTAACAAAACATGACTAACTTAGGTTATATAACACAAAACACAACAGAATATATCATAGTTTTAAAACCTGACAAAACTAACCTGATATTTATATAAAAACCAATTATTTATTAGTAGAACATAAAACTCTTACAAGGACTAACATAACTTGCTAAAAAACATTGCAAGTTATCTCAAACTACAGGAGCAAACAAAACAAAACAAAGTACTCTCAATAGCCATCAATGTAGATATGATTAGCATGAATTATATAAGATTTATTTATGCATGATTATACAAAACTATACAAAACCAAGAACTCTTCAATACTTTTTCAAAGATGACAAAACTAAGTACTCTTCAGTGTTGTCCCATAGATGACAAAACTTACAAAACTAAACAAACTAAGTACTTAATACTGTCCCTCAAATGACAAAACTTACAAAACTAAGTACTCTTCACTACTCTTCAGTGTTATTCCACATATCACAAAACTAATTTGTTATAAAACTAGGTATTAAAAACCAATTATTTATTAGTAGAACACAAAACTGTTACAAGAGCTGACAAAACTTACTTGCTCAAAATAAAAAACAAAAACTACTTCTCTACTAACTTGATCATTGTGAGTAATCTATTAACTTGCTAAATGCTAAATTAGTTATAATATCTAAGATGGTTTGGTCCTCATATTGCAATTATCTAACTAATGATTTAAAAAACTAATTTCTTACTTTGAAAACAAAACTAACTTATTTTAGATACTTAGGTCCTCATGATGCATGATGCAGTTATCTACCTAATGGTAAACAAACTATTTTATTAATTTAATTACAAAACTAACTAACATAGGTTAGATCCTTAGTTCCTCATAATGCAGTTATCTAAATAATGGCTAACAAAACTAATTTATCCTCAAATCACGAAAAACAAAGATTGTCACCAATAATCAGATTAATTATCCATTGCTTGCATAAGGCACAAAGATTTCAAAACAAAACTAATAAAATAAGCTATGGTAAACAATTTCTTACCACTATTCCTCATTCGCCATATTTCTAGTCAAATACATAAAACTCCCTGATTGTAGAATTTCAGGCTCTCCATTTCATGGCAGGGGTTGATAAAATCAATTAAAAAAGAACATGTACTAACTCAATAGAGTCCAGTGGATTTCAAAACTAGTTTCTTTTAGTTTCATTTACAAATTGTAACAATGTCTACTAATTAGGTTCTTGCTTACAAACTACTTACTACAATTATTTATTACTATAATAATCTAATTCTGAAATCCCCAAATATGTATGTTTTTCAGGCAAAGACAAACATGGTGAAAACAACAATGGGTATCTTCCTTACCGAGGACACTCTTGGTAAGGAAACAACATAATAAACTGATAGGTATTAAAAATATATTTATAGTAGATGACATAACTAATAAAAAAACTACAGAACAGGGGAGACTACACGAGAGGGAGAACTAAAGTAATTCTGAAAAATTAATAGTTTCCTTTGAAATGTTCTGAACATAATCTTGCAATGCTTCACATTTTCCGGAAAGCAGCATGGTTTTTGACACTAGCAGAAAATGACATGATCAAAAGAGGAGTTGGTGGTACTCAAGGTATTTGAAAAAAACTAAAAAGCTCGCTTATCAATACCTAATCTTCTACTGCATTAGGTAACTAAAGCGTACAGAAAAATCATGCTTAGTTAACTTTAGTTTGAATTGGCAAACAAAACTAATACTACCCCCACACAAATGAATATACCTCACAAAACCTCCCCCTCAACCACCTGCGAAATTCAGCTCCCAAAAAACTGATTTTATACATTCAACAATAGGAGATAAAAACATTTATACATTCAACAGTAGTAATAGATCTAAAGCATTTATGTATTCCAAATTAACAAATTAGAGAAAATCCCACAAAAGTTGTGATTGCATCCACCTTATGTATACAATCAAATCAGTGCGCATAATGATCACAAAACAAAAAAAATTGCTCACCATGTAACGAACCGGACAGATCTCGACTGGCATTGGTGTTGATCTCTCTGAGTAATCACTTAGGTTTAGAGGGCCACTGGGAGCCTTACGGTTAAAATGCATGTTTTCCTTTCTGTATTATTTGATTCCACTAGATTTCATGCACATGTGATCTTGATCTAAGATCGACAATGTTTGCCGTTGTAATTGAATAATGTATTTACTCATGTTAATCTTAATGAAATTGGTTGGCCGGTCCTTGACCAACCCGACAAAAAAGAACCGGATAGATCTTGACGCCTTAGTTTTTTTACCCAAATCAACATCAGCAACATCAGCCTCGCGATTCGCTGTCACCTTGCCTGATGAATGCCGCACCGGCATGGATTCCACACCAGGCGCATCCGAGTACGGCGCGGCCGCCTCGTCCCCCACCTTGGCGATCCCAAAGCTTGTCTCTACGACGACCGTGGAGGCTGCCACACCGCACTCGCTGGTAGAGCCCAGGTGCGGCAAAGGTGTTCCGCTTGTGGGCTCGATGTACTAGCTATCCTCCTTCCGTCGGCGAAGGCGTCCCGCTCTCTGCTCATTGTTTGATTTGCCTTCTCCCTGGACGACATCGGTGGAGCGAGAGTGAGCGGTGAAAAGCGAGGGACAAAATACTGTTTAAAAAAACACGCATGTATGAGAAAAACCGGAAAGGGGTTGTTTGATAGGTTTCGGTTGGAAGCGGGTGCAAAGAAAACAGATCCTAACCCGACAAAACGCTGCAGTCCCGATAACATAGCACGAATCTTGATGTCCATTCAATGGTTAGGATTTTGAGTGCGATTACCATAGAAAACACACCGGTGATGGATAGCAAAAACCTTAAGAGCATTCCATTTCATCTTAAATCAGTTTATCAGCTTACCACAAACAAAATCACTACGGCACTTCTCCAACAGCATTGCTGCTTAATCAGACTGAATAATTCCATGAATGAGGTTAGGTAGTTTGATCATCTGCTCTGTGCCCTGATCTGTTTATGCACTATTCTAAAATAAGCTATGTGCCATCCTTATAATCAGGCTGCTATAAAATGGCTGTTTGGTCTATCAAAACACATCTCAGTATTTCTCCGAAAGTATATAAATGATGGGCCGAAACTATTGTCGTCGTGAGCTACAATTTTCAGCGATAAATCGTAAAGGGACTCTCCTTACAGTAAACTACAGGGGGAGCACCATAAAGGGCTCTCCTTATAGTCAGGCCTGCTATAAATCGCGATTGATTTATCAAAACATCTCTTTCTTCTCATAAATATAAATATGGTGTTTAAATCCACGAACTATTTCATATGTCACAGATGTTTGGACATTAATTTAAAAATTAAATATAAACTAATTATAAAAATAATTACAGAATCGATAATTAATTCATGAAACAAAATATATTAAGCCTAATTAATCTATGATTAACAAATACTTTGTAGAATCATATCGTTAAATCGTAACGCAAAGATGCATTAAATTCATCTTGTCAATTAGTTATCGATTATAAAATAGATTTGATGAATAATTTATATTAAATACTTTATAATATTATCTAAATCGAATTCGATCCGACAGAGACTTCAAAAAAATTTAGTCTCCTTCAAACAGCACCGTAATCGATGGGACCTGTTCAAGCCATATTGTACTATAAAAGAAGTTACCCGCAGGCGATCACAACACCGATTTGGACAGGTCATCGTTTGAGCACTACGTGTAAATCTAACAAAAACTGGGCCACACGCGCACTGCTAGTAGAAAACGATGATAAATTCACAGGCTCACAGGCAGTCCTGTCCCATCTCTTTGGACGGAGAGGGCCACCGGAGACAGGAAGGCAGAAAAAAAAATGGAAATAGGATGGCATAGGTCTGCAGGGTTCGGGCTCCACGTCCTGCTCTGCTCGTCGTTGCTGCTCAACGCCGTCTTCTTGGCGGACCAATTCCTCAGGGCCTCGCCGCCGCCAACGCCGGAGCGGCTCAGAGACAGGCTGAGCTGGGCGCTGCAGGCGGCCAAGGAGGCCGAGGCCGTGGCCGCCGCCGACTGCTCCGGCCACGGGAGCGTGTTCCTGGATGGCGTCACCGGCGAGGACGGGCGGCCCGGCTGCGAGTGCAATAGCTGCTTTTCCGGACTCGACTGCTCCGTCCGAACGCCCAACTGCACCGCCGACGCTCAAAGGTAACTGGCCTCTCCTCGCTTGCTCGTGCTCTTGCGCGCTGCTCCCCAGGGTTTGCGATGCCGGCGGTATATGCCGTGCCACCCCTCGGCGACACGGCGAATTTCGCCGAAATTCGCGAAAGCCGGTGGTAATGAACAGTAAAAATTTGAATTTGTTCGTGCGTACCGCGAAAACCGCGCGAAAACCATGAAAACCGCGCGAAAACCACGCGAAAACCGCGCGAAATCCACGAAAAACCGCGAAAACCGTAATTTAAATTTGAACTAAATCAAAATCCGTGTCGTGCCGCGGATTTCGCGTATACCACGGTTTTCGCGACAAACATTGTGAAATTTATATTTTTTTTATAAAAATATATATTTTTTGTGTTAAAATGAATTTTTTAAATTTTTTGAATTTTACGAAATTATTTGAACGAAACCGCGGGGATGTCATGCCACACCCCGCTAAAACCACCAATTTCGCGGCTTTCGTGCCGAAAACCGCGAAATCGGGAACCCTGCTGCTCCCCCGCGAATGTTGCATGTAGCCTTCCTTCTCCCCTTCTGTATGCTGCACGGGCACGGTCATGTAGGGGCCCTCCTCTTTGTTGTGAAACAATTTTAAAATCTTGAGAGGATCGTTGGCTCAAACACCACTCAAATATTTATAAAAAAATAAAAACAATAATATTATATAACATACATATATTATCTCACAAAATCTTAAACCTAAATCCAACTCACCTATCTAGAGAATCTGTCCTTTTTTTCATTGTACAAGTTAAGTTTAAAGTTGATTTTTGGTGAATTGGTAGATGTTACTATATTCTATGTTATCAAATTTTTTTAGATTTTATCACTATCATTAGTGTCAGGGTTAGGGTGTGAATTTGTTCATACCCTAATACTAATCCTGATAGTGTGGTGATGTTGCAATGGTTCTGTGCAGCGGGGACCCGTTGTTCCTGGAGCCGTACTGGATGCGGCATGCCGCGGACAGCGCCGTGGTGTTCTCCGGGTGGCACCGCTTGAGCTACATCACCACCGGCGGCCACGTCCACTCCGTCGAGCTCGATCGCCACATCCGGCGGCTCCACAGGGCCGTCGGCAACGCGTTCGTTGACGACAAATACTTGGTCTTCGGGACCGGCTCCACCCACCTTATCAACGCGCTGGTGTACGCGCTCTCCCCGGAAGGCAACGCCGTCTCGCCGCCGGCCAGCGTCGTCGCCACGGTGCCGTATTTCGCGGTCCGTGATTCCAACACCACTTCACAATGACATGTCATCCTACGACCATACCGCGCGCGCGCGCGCGCACACATATATATATATACACACACTGACACGTAGATACGCGAGTTCACTAACTCTTTGTGTTGATCGATGATATATGCAGATGTACAAGTCACAGACCGTCATGTTCGATGGCCGGGAGTACAGATGGGACGGCACAACCGCTGGGTGGGCAAACAGCGGCGGGCGAAACTCCACCAGGGACTTCATCGAGTTCGTCACCTCGCCGAACAACCCCGACAGCACGTTGCACAAGCCCGTCCTCGCCGGCTCGTCGGCGATACTCGACCACGCGTACTACTGGCCTCACCTGACGCACATCCCTGCGCCCGCCGACGAGGACGTCATGCTCTTCACCACGTCCAAGCTCTCCGGCCACGCCGGCAGCAGATTCGGGTATACACGGCCTCAGAGCCCCCAGCTGCCATTTGTAAGTGACACGTGCACAACGACACCAAGCTGATGTATGCCGTGCCGGGCATGGCGCAGGTGGGCGCTGATAAGGGACAAGAACGTGGCGAAAAGAGCACTTTCCTACACAGAGCAGAGCACCATGGGCGCGTCCCGGGACACCCAGCTCCGGATCCTGAAGATCCTCAAGGTGATACTGGCCAACCTGCACGGCAAGCAGGACATCTTCGCCTTCGGCTACGACGTGATGAGGAGCCGGTGGCGAAGGCTCAACGCCGTCGTGTCGCTATCCACCCGGATCTCGCTGCAGAAGATACCGCCCCAGTATTGCACTTACTTCAACCGGATCAAAGAACCATCGCCAGGTTAAACGGCACATTATCTCTGCAGATGGCATTTAATTTGTCTCTAAATCTCAATCGAATTCTTTAAGCTGATTCGTTGGCGTGTTTGGTCTCCCCTGGCCCTGATCTGCAGCCTACGCGTGGGTGAAATGCGAGTGGGAGGAAGACGGCGACTGCTACGAGACGCTGCTGGCGGCGGGGATCATCTCGCTTACCGGCACTGTTAACGAGGCCGGAGCTCGGTACACGCGGCTGAGCCTCATCAAGACGCAGGACGACTTCGACGTGCTCCTGGAGAGGATCACCGAATTCGTTGATGCCGAGAAGCACGGCAGAGCTCCCGCTAGCACCAGCTCCATGTGAAATCGTGAATTGGGACGGGGGCAAGTTCCGTCTAGCTGACTTGGATGCCCACTGTGTTCTTAGGTAAGGCCGTAAGGCAATATGTACGGAGAGATTTTACGGTGTTTGTGAGGTATTTAAAGGTATTGAGAGATGGGGCAACATGGATCATTGATCAATAGAGAGATAAAGATGCATACTAAAAATTATCATAACCGATGACAGTGAAGTAATTAACTGAGTAAAATATGGGTATTTTGAGTAGATCCTACTTGGCTGCATTGATCAGTACCGTTTGTTAGGAAAAGCGTAAATCAGGCATTGATTTAGGCATAGAATAGATCTCATGAAAAAAAGATCAGATCGCGTCTTCTTTCTTCTCCTTTATCAGTTCATTCTTGTTCTAGGTTTAGGGTTAGAACTGGTGCACCCAAAAAAACATAGAGAAAAGAGTCGACATGATTGAGGATTCAACATTTATATGAGATCAACCCATTAGTGATTTGGTGAAGCACATCGGATAAGATCTCAGATTAGTTATTTATATAGCTCAAATTCCATTGTATAAGGGACTAGAATGAGATTTCCTCCTCACCCGCAAAGAGAGATGGTCAAAGGAGAAGCTATGACAAGATTTGTTTTACATAGACACACAACAATTGAAGGGATGAGTTCCCACGTGTTTATTTTGGAATAAAACATAAATGTAGAGAAACCACGCAAACAAGAACTTTTATGTCAGTAACGTGTTATTTGGAAGAAAATATAAATCTAGAGAAAACCCCGCAAATGAAAACCTCAAAGAACACAACATAAATCTAGTGGAAACCACGCAAATAAGAACATGCAAGTTGGTACCAAGCAAATGACTCAACTGATACCTATGCGATACCGATTTCAATTTAAGGACAATTCTGCCCTTTTCTCTCTACTAGCAAATTCATGTTTTTACTTTTTTCCTAAGTATCTATATCAATACTTCATCGGTAACATGAGTGTTGGTACCGTGTTTGCCCACACTAGTCCCAAGAAAAATAAGTGTTGATACTGACGGTAACATGATGCGTCATTACAATGCTATACTAAATTTATACCTTTATGTTGCAACCTCAGGTAATCCCTAAATAGCAACCTTCATCTAGAAACTTTAGCATAGCTAGAACACCAATTCACAAACAGCGGCTTGAGTCTAGGGATGAAACCTATCCTTCATGTTCATCAACATGAACTTAGAAAGGGGAGAAAAACAACAACAATAAGAAGGTAAGTACTTTCGTACTGCACAAGCCACTAGGAAAAGTGAATAATGCAAGCTTCAAAGGAAGGTTGGGTTTATTTTGTAAATCTTTTATTTCGAAACACTTTTCAAACTTCTACGTATGGGGTTTTTATAAACCATTTGGAAGGAGACTTGTCGTCTCGATTCGCTCGCAAGATGTTTTGCAACAACTCAAGCAGGTACGCAAGATTTTGGTTGTATTTATTTTATTCTCCATTTCTTTATTAGTTTCAAACATCTCTTACTGGTTTATCCTTCTTCCACATCATCTTAAACAATTTCTCATTACATCCTATACCTTGGCTCTTCCAAGCCATCCATATTCTATACTATTTTGCTTCCATTCGGGAAGCCTACTCTATGATGCCATCCTGACATCCCGAGTTACATAGGTCCATTTCAAACCACCCAGGTTACCCGTTAGTCACTCAGACCAACTTTGGCAATGATTTCCATCCCACAAACCAATTTCACAAAGCACGAGCAAACAAATCTATGCTAAGAGAATCATCATACATTAGCCCTTGATCATGGTCATGGCTGTTCGAACAATTTAGCTAAACTCTAGAGGGTGCACGCTTTACCCACACGACACGAAGCTTACACCGACACTCGCAGGTATCGAAAGTTCGTGACAAGGCCTTTTCAAAGCTAACTCATGAATATCACATGCCACATAGTTAGGTCGTTCCCACGAACCAAGTATCATGCATGCCAATGCCCTCCTCCACTTAGGAACACCGGTGATGTCTCCTACTCCTACTTATATGGTACTGTCGATGTCGCAGATCGACACGCAAGGATCCTGAGGACCCCCTTTTTTGGTTCGGCACGGGGAGCGGTGTACCCTGGTTTAAACTCGTAGAAAAAATAAAGTAGTGCAGATGAGGCGGGGGTTTATACAGGTTCGGGCCACCAGCGCAGTGTAATACCCTACTCCTGTTGTATGTAATATATGGGGCAAATTGATGAGAGCAAGGGGAGTGTTTCTCTCTTCTGGACTCAGTGGTGGATGAGAGAATGCTCAGGGCTAGCTGATGCCCAGGAAGCTGGTGGTCTACCGGCCAGCCAACCTTGGGTGTATGGCCAATCTCCTAGCACAAGAGGCGGAACCTCCTGTCTGTAATGAGGGAGCTGAACCTGTTCTATGATGGACTTGGGTCTCCTTTTATAGCATAAGGGAACACCACAGTAGTCCTAGCTTTTTTCACTTCTACTCCACATGAGAGAGTGGTTTTTATCTTGTCTTGTCGAAGAAGCCATTCCATTCCTACTCCTCCTTGTTTGCTGCGTCATGGAAAGCGGAAAAAGGAGGCGGCCGTAGCGGTAGCCATGCCGCTGACGCGAGGATGGCCTGCCTACCTACCCCGATGGGACCCACCGGTCAGCGGCCCATTCCACGGGTAGACTCTGACACCGCCCCGCCTACGCGCGCGCCTTCTCTCTCCCACGCGGCCGCCCAACGCATTAAATGTGACTGGACAGGGCGTGCGGGAGGCGTGCACGGAGTGAGACCGCGGCCATGCCGCGGTCTTAGTCAAAGGCTTTTAGCCCCCTTTGCCTTGTGATAGACAAAAAGAGGTGATGATGGGAGCAACTGACAGCCGCGCCTCGCATCGCATTGAATGCGGTGGGGCAGGTGCTCAGCTCCCCTCCTTTTGAGCATTAAAAGGGTTGGTTGGTAGTTGGACTCGCCCCTCTCTCAGAGAGGTGCGGGATGATGGATGGGGTCCGGGTGATCCCGGACCCTACCGACCGGGGGTCCAGGTGATCCCGGACCCCGCCGTTTGGGGATACGGTGGCCTCCGGGCAGCCTCCGGGCCAGCCCCTTTTGGGGCGGCCACGTGGCCGCCCGTGGCCGAGACTCGCCTAAGCCTTTCAGGGCATAACTTTGACGCTCTTTTGACGGGCGGGGGTGCCTTCCCTTTTCTCAGATGTCATGCCTCTGACATACCCCCGGGCCCATATCACCGACAGTAGCCCCCGACGTTGACTGGGACCTAGCCGGGTTCGGGCGCGGTTGACGCCATTTTTGAGCGTGTGGGCCCAGGTGCTAGATGCCGTTCTGTTACAGCAGGCGCTGGCACGCAATGACTGGTGATGTGCCAGGCCAAGTTTTCCTTAAGACGGGGGGCAAGTTTATTCGGGCCACGCGCGCGGGGGCCCATCCAAACCGCCTGGCACTCTCCGTCCCATGTAGTGCGCCTGGCGGGCGCGGAACCCCAGGTGGCACGAAATCCGAACGGCGCGGGAACCCAAGGGGATGCGAAAATCGAAAGGGCGCAGAGACGAGGGGGCACTTCGTGTGGTAGTGGGGCGAATTTAATATCGTGGAATCCGAGGGGGCGGTGGTAGCTTATAAAACCGGATCCGCGCGGAGGGGGATCGGTTTCTACGCTTTCACCGCCATCACCTCTTACCGCCATTCGCCCTTCGTCTTCCTAGCGCCTCCCGCTCCTTCGTTTTCTTTCTTTCGCCTTCGCCTCCCCTTCCGTATTTCGCATCCACCCCGCAATGGGTCGTGACTCGCCCCTGGAGCCGGGAAGCGTGCTCCCCAAGTCTTTAGTTCGCACTGCGGAGGCTTGTTGCCTCTTCAACAAGTTCTTGCCGAGCGGCACGCGCAGCGGCGGAGATATCCCGGAGGAGCGGCCTCCCCACAGGATGGTGTTCTTCGTCTCCTTCGCCATGGTTGGGCTGGTGCCGCCCTTCTCCCGATTTTTCCTCGACATCCTGGAGTTCTATGACCTCCGGCTGCACCACCTCACCCCCAACGCCATCTTCTACCTCGCCGTGTTCGCCCACACCTGCGAGATGTTTGTGGGGGTGAGACCCTCTCTTCACCTCTTCCAGTAATTCTTTCAGGTATGCCGGGCTGGCTCCCCCGGCGCGATCGGGTACGTGGCGATCCAGCCACGGAACGACAGGGCGGTCGGAACTCCCTTCATCGACATCCACCCCGCTCCAGTGGGAGAACCGGAGGCGTTCGGTTCTACACCGCTGGGCGACCACCCCGACTCTCCCCTCGTCGACGGGGATCCCGTGAACTAGAGGAACCGGGAGCGCGCCGCGAGCCGGGAGGAGCCGGACGGGGCCGGACCGGATCAGCTACCTTCGGGGGGGGGGCCTGTCCAGCCACGCGGTCTTCCGTGACTTCTAGATGAGGCGCATTGCGCCGCTGCAGGAAAGGCCGCGCTCCGCCTACATGTACACGGGCTCCAACGACGACATGCAGATCTTCGTGGGCGCCGCCTTCGACTGGGACGAGAGGGATCTCGGGACCCTGGTTCGCGCACCCTCGGCGTCATGGAGATGGACCTGACGCAGCTCCCGCCTGGACTGGTTCCGCTGTGCCAGGACTCAGCGCGCTCGGAGATCCTGCACCTGCTGCAGGTGGTGGGCGACGGTGTGGGCTCGTCGTCGGCCGCGCCGGAGGCTGCACCGGAGGCTGCTCCGAGGGGCGGGGGTGGTGACGCCGACGCCGACGCCGACGACCACATCCCAATCGGGTGGCTGAACCACCGAGGTCCGGGCCGGGGCGACCCGGGGGCCCTGGACCCTAAGGGGAAGAGGAAGAGGCCAGAGGAGGACCCCTCTCCTCCCCCATCTCCACCTCGTGGTGGCGGAGCGGAGCACGTCGCACCCCCCCCCCCGCAGACCAGGAGGCTCGCGGGCGACGGGCCCATCCCCGGGGGCCACTACGTTGAGGGCCAGGCCGGCCACAACGGCGGTGACAACGACGGCAGGGACGGCCCGGGGTGCATCCCCGGTGAGTACGCCGGCAGCGGCGGAGGCCCAGGGCGCATCTCCGGCGAGTACGCCGGCGGCGGTGGTGGGGGAGGCCCAGGGCGCATCTCCGGCGAGTACGCCGGCGGCGGCGGGGTCCGTCCGCGGGACCCCAGCCTCAGGGGACGCGGCGAGCAAGAGCCCGACGAGTCCTCCGGGCCGCCCCGCGAAGAAGAAGCGGGCCATCTCGGGGATCTCCTGGGACTTCAACCCCGCCCGCAGGTACGTGTTGCCGATACGTGGATGCCCATCGGGGTCTTACCCTTTTTGTCTTTGTTTCGTGATTCCTTGTTGTGTTTTTGTTTTGCTTTCAGCCGCGAGCACAGGCATTTTTGCCCAAGGGTCGTACCCAAGGGCGGTTCTGCCTCGGGCTCGGGGGAGGGCGCGCAGGAGAGGCCCGGGGCGCCCGAACCCCCTAGGTCTGGGTCGCCCCCTGCGGACTCGGCCCCGGATCCGGTGCGATCCGGGAGGGGGCCCACCCGCAGGCCGGAGCATTGGTCGCCCACGAGGGGAAGCCACCGCCGACGCCGGCATAGAGGGCGGCGGGGGGCGGCGGAGAGCAACCTCAGGGGTCCCCTCCGCGACAACCATCGCCGCCGCCACAGCATCCCTCGCCCGCACTGCACTCAGCGGCGCCATCACCTCGTCGGCCACCATTAATCCTGCCGGCGCAGGCCTGCCGCGAGCCCCCAAGGCAAGAGGCGGGCAGCGCCGGCCACGGGGGGTCTTCGGCGGCTTGGCCGACGCAGGCGGCCGATCCCGGGCCGAGCTCCGACTCCGGGTCCGGGGGCGCCCGGTCCGGGTTCGTGGTCGTCTTGGACACAGAGCCTCTCCTCCCGTCGCAGGAGCGGGCGAGAGAGGTCATCTCCCGGGCGCTGGAGGAGGCCAACGCCATCTCCCTGGAGGGGCTTCGGGCCCAGGTGCAGGCCTTGGCCGCCAGGGAGGTCGAGGTGGCGCGACGGGAGGCCGAGGTCGAGGAGGGTCGTCAGGAGCTGGCGGCCACGGCGAGGGCGGAGGGCCTCATCCGCAGGCGGGAGCTGGCGGAGATCGAGCGGCGCCAGGAGGAGCTCAGCCAAGTGTTTGAGGACACCGTCGCTGAGCGGCACGCCGCCGACCTCCACGAGCAGGTTGCCGCCGCCGCTGAGGATAGGGTTCGCACCACCGCCGGGCAGTTCCTCCGTGACCTCAGGGAGCGCGCCTAGGGCCTCAACGAGCGTGAGCGCACCCTGTGCGACGCTGAGGCCGCCGCCGCCGGCACCGACGCTGACCTCCAGGCCCGCGAGGCCGGCCTGGCAGAGCGGGAGAGGGCCCTTGAGGCGGGCAGTTGAGAGCCGGGAGGCCGCCGTCGCCGGGGCCGAGGAAGACTCCGCCGCGCGGAGGCCAACGTGCCGGCCCGGAGAAGGCCGTCGCCGAGCGCAAGGTCACCGTGGGGGCGAGAGGCGGCGATGTTGGAAGCCCAGGAAGAGGCCTCTCGATGCCTGAAGGGCGTGTGGGATCGAGAGCAGCTGCTCGCCGCCGCCTCAGGCCGCCGGCAGGACGAGCTGGAGCGCTGGGAGCAGGAGCTGGCCACCCGGGAGCAAATGGTCATGGACGCGCAGGCGCAGCTGCGGGGGCCAGGGTCGGAACTGGAGGAGGCGCGCCGCAGGATTGCGGAGCTGGAGCGCGTCTTGCGCCTGGGGGTCCAGGGCTTGGCCTCGTCCTTCGGGCGCCTTCGGGAGGCGGCTCGCGGGGTGGGGGTGAACCGTACCCCGCCCAGCGTCCCTACCTTGGGGGGATTGGCCACACACATCGATGATCTGGCCGCAGGGATACAGAGGGTGCCGGAGGAGGTCGACGACGTGGCGAAGGAGTCATTGTATGACCTATCCTGCCAGGTCGCGTCACTCATCCTGGCGAGCTACCAAGCCTGCAACCCCGACTTCGACCCCTACATCCTCACCGAGGACTTCCCCGAAGGCACCGAGGAGGCCGCCCGCCGCCGCGTCCAAGACGCCGTCGACTCCATCATGATGGGCTTCGACGGCACCCCGGCGGCCTTCCAGCTCGCCCTCCGCGAGGACTCGCCGGATGCAGACTCCCCGGCGGATGCTCCCAGCGACCCACCGGCCACTTAGGGCCCTCTTGCTTCGGCTTGTATCTGTATTTATGTAAAAAGATATTTGTGCATTGTTTATAAAGTTAGCGAACTTGTCTTTACTATGCTGAACTTGCGTTGTAACAGCTCATCGTGGCTGCTTTTGATGATTCATGTATGTGTATGTTGGGAGCCCCCGGCCAACTTAGCGCGCACGTAGTGGCGGTTGGTTGGCCCGAGCCCCTGCATGTTAGCTTCCCTGCAATTGGTAGCTTAAGACTTAGTTATTGCGATAATGCGATAGTGTTGTTCTCTCCCGTGATTTGTCTCATGCCGCTGGGGGGCTGTTCCGGGTTCGGGCAGCATGCACTGGCCGTTGGCTGGTGCCTTTCTCGGGTTTCCGGGTAGGAGCGAAGGCATAAAAAGGCCAGCGAGGGCAGCGGCAACGGGGGGCCGGGACAGGCGTGTTAATTCGCACCCGAACCCCCAGGCGTTGACTGCCCCCAGGCGTGGTAGTATGCAGCATCGCTGTACCCTCGACACCCTTAGGGCTCTCAGGTTAAGCCGGGCAAGGCCGAGGAACCATTGGAAAGCCGCATCCACAGCACATGCTCGAGCACATGGGGGGAAACACACTGCAACAGGTATTTGCAAGGTAAACACATGGAATGTAATAACAAATGTATTGCTCATGCCACCGAGGGCAGTGGATGAACTTCTATGCATGTTTCAGCGCACTATACGGCTTATGGGTAGAACCTGCGCAGGTAGGAAATATTCCACGGGTTCGGCAACGGAGTGCCGTCCTCTGTGGCTAGGCGAACTACTCCCGGACGCGGGGTGCCGATAACCTTGTATGGCCCCTCCCACATCGGGGACAGCTTGCTTAGCCCTACGTACGTTTGCACACGGCGCAGGACCAGATCATTGATTTGCAGCGCTCGGGGGCTGATTTTGCTTTGATGGTAGAGGCGGAGGCTCTGTTGGTAGCGGGCCGCGCGAAGTGCTGCCCGGCGCCGCCTCTCCTCCAGGTAATCCAGATCGTCCCGACGCTTTTGCTCTTGATCCGCTTCGGTGTATAATGCGGCTCGGGGCGATCCCAGGGTGAGCTCGAAGGGCAAGACCGCCTCGGCTCCATACACCAAGAAGAAAGGTGTTTCCCCGGTGGCGCGGCTTGGGGTTGTCCGATTGGCCAAAAGGACCGTAGGCAGCTCATCAGTCCACGAGTCTCCATGTTTTTTGAGCACATTGTAGGTCTTGGTCTTGAGGCCCTTTAGTATTTCTGCGTTTGCACGCTCGGCCCGACCGTTGCTTTGGGGGTGGGCGGGCGAGGCGAAATAGAGCTTGATGCCCATGTCGTTGCAATACTCGCCGAACAGCTCACTCGTGAACTGGGTGCCGTTGTCGGTGATGAGCCTGTTGGGGACCCTGAACCTTGCCGTAATGCCTCTCATGAACCGCACAGCCGAATGTTTGTCGATGACACTGACTGGATAGGCCTCTGGCCACATACAGGAACTTGCATCCGCCCCGCGCCTGCTTGAACGGGCCCAGGATGTCCAGCCCCCAGACCGCAAATGACCATGAGAGCGGGATGGTTTGAAGGGCCTGGGCCGGCAGGTGCGTCTTCTTGGCGTGGAATTGACATGCTCGGCACCGCCGTACGAGGTCTGTTGCATCCTCCAGCGCGGTGGGCCAATAGAATCCCAAGCGGAATGCCTTTCCCACCAAGGTTCGGGAGGCCGAGTGCGCCCCGCATTCGCCTTCATGGATCTTGGCTAGGAGCTCGAGACCCTGTTCCTGAGCAATGCACTTCATGAGCACTCCGTTGGCGTCGCGTCGGTAGAGTGTCCCTTCTACCAACACGTACCTTTTGGAGGTCCGGGCGATGCGTTCGCTCTCCTCGCGCTGCTCGGGCAATGACGCGTCTTGTAGGTATGCTCGGATTTCCAAAATCCAAGCCACCTGGCGCGTGATGTCGGTCCCGGCGGGGCCAGGCTGTGGCTGGCCTGCCGGGTCCGGGGCGTCGGGACCGGCCGACTCCGGCCTCTGGGGCGGTTCGGGGTACGCCGACGGCTCTGTGAGACTTTCTACGAATGTGCCTGGCGGGGCTGGGGCTCGCGTGGACATGATCCTGGATAGCTCATCCGCCAGGGAGTTATATCTTCTGGGAATATGGCGTAGCTCGAGGCCATCGAAATGGCGCTCCATACGCCGTACTTCCTTGACATAGGCTTCCATTTGGGGGTCGATGCATTGATATTTCTTAGAAACCTGGTTTACAACTAGTTGGGAATCTCCGAGGACCAGTAGACGGCGGATGCCCACGCCTGCTGCCACTCGCAACCCCGCTAGAAGTCCCTCATATTCGGCCATGTTGTTGGTTGCCCGGAAATCAATTCGGACGATGTACCGAAGCACGTCGCCCGCTTGGGAAGTTAGCACCACGCCTGCTCCGGCTCCGTGCAAGGTGAGTGAACCGTCAAAGTTCATCACCCAAGGCGCGGCTCCGGTCGCGATCCCCGCACTCTCCTGCCTCCCGGGGATCGCTCCGCCGTTGGCGTCCACTCGCCACGAAATCAGCCAAGGCTTGGCTCTTGATTGCGTGCGGGGCTTCGAAGTGCATCGAATTCCGACAACTCGATGGCTCATTTGACTACCCGTCCCGTGCCCTCTCGGTTATGCAGGATTTGTCCGAGAGGGTAGGACGTGACCACCGTTACCCGGTGCGCCTGGAAATAATGACGGAACTTTCTGGAGGCCATAAGTAGGGCGTATAGCATCTTTTGGGCCTGCAGGTAACGTGTCTTCGCGTCCCATAGCGCCTCGCTGACAAAGTAGATCGGCGCGCAGCTTGGTGCGGGCCTTGGCTACCTTGTTAGGGGCGACGGTTCGGGCACACCGGGCGGGTCACCTCGGTGTCCGGGCTTCCAAGCCTTCACCCCCCGGGCCCTCGGGGCCGCTCCGGTGGAGGGGCTTTGGGAGCCCTGCACTAGGGGCCGGGCGGCTTCCCGAGGCTCGGGGGGCCATAGGCCACCTCCAGGTTCGGGGGCTTCCTCGGCCAACTCCATTCCGGGGTTTCCTTCCATGGGTGCTTCGGGGCGGGTCATCCCGGTGTCCGGGGCTTCCGAGCCATCGCCTCCATCGAGGCCCTCAGGGCCACTCTGGGTGGAGGGGGCTTCGGGCACTCCCGGACTAGGGGGTCGGGCAGCTCCCTGAGGCCCGGGGGGCCAGCAGCCACCTCCGGGCTCGGGCGCTCCATCGGCCAGCTCCGTTCCGAGGTCTCCTGCCTCCGGATTCGACAGGGTTGGGGGCGACTGAGAGCCTAGCTCGTCATTGCGCTCCACAACCAAGGCCGCGCTAATCACTTGGGGTCGCCGCCAAATATAAAAGGAGGGGCTCCCTTCCGGGCCACCAAGACGGCGGCGAGGAGAGGTAGCGCTTGAGCTTGCTCAAGGCTTCCTCTCGCTCGTCCGTCCAAGTGAAGGGGCCAGTTCGTTTTAACAACTTAAACAGAGAAAGCGCCCGCTCTCCTAGTCTGGATATGAAACGGCTCAGGGCGGCTACGCAACCAGTTAGTCTCTGCACGTCCTTGAGTTTCCTAGGGGGCACATCTCCTCTATTGCCCTTATCTTAGCGGGGTTGGCCTCGATGCCTGGGGCAGAGACCAAGAACCCTAACAGTTTGCCTGTCGATACCCCGAACACGCATTTTTCCGGGTTCAGCTTCATGTGGGAGGACCGGAGGTTATTGAACGTCTCAGCCAAATCCGGGAGCAAGGTTCTTTGATCCCGAGATTTGACTACGAGGTCATCGACGTATGCCTCAACATTGCGCCCTATTTGGTCTTTCAACGTGATGCGGACACCGCGTTGAAAAGTAGACATGGCATTTTTTAAACCAAAGGGCATAGACATGTAGCAAAAAGTACCCACAGGATTGATAAATAAAGTTTTCTCCTCATCCTCTACAGCCATGCGAAATTGATGATAGCCAGAATACGCATCTAGAAAGCATAAAAGGTCGCACCCCGCAGTGGAGTCGACTATCTGGTCTATTCGAGGTAGAGGATAGGAGTCTTTGGGAAATGCCTTGTTGAGGTCGGTGTAGTCGATGCACATGCGTAGCTTGTGGTTGGCCTTCGGGACGACCACCGGGTTCGCCAACCACTCCGGATGCAGCACCTCCCGGATGAAACCGGCCTCCTGGAGCCGTGCCACCTCTTCGTGGATGAACGCCTGCCGCTCCGGGGCCTGTCGCCTCACCTTTTGCCGGACCGGGCGTGCGTCGGCCGTACTGCAAGTCGATGCTCGATCACCTCCCTGGGGACTCCGGGCATATCCGACGGCTTCCAAGCAAACACGTCGGCGTTAGCCCGCAGGAAGGAGACGAGTGCGTCTTCCTATTTGGGGTCCAAGCCGCCACCAATGTTGGCGGTCTTGGACGGGTCGTCACCCAAACGGATCGACTTAATCACCACCTCATCGGCAGAGGTGATGTGCTGCTTCGGGGCCCGGGAACCTGATGTCTCCCCTTGGGGACCCTCGGATTCGACGCGGTCGGCCGCCACGACGTCGTCGACGCGCACTTCCGCGCAGTCCAGCGCTGTTTTGACGTCGGCGTGGATGGTGATGGGGCCTCCGTGGCCCGACATCTTGAGCTGGCGGTAGGCATAATGGGTAGCTGTCATGAACTTCACCAACGCCGGCCTCCCGAGCACGGCGTTGTAGGGCAGATTGAGATCCGCCACATCGAAGTCGATTCGCTCGGTGCGGAAATTAGTGGGGGCCCCAAAGGTGACTGGCAGAGCGATCTGCCCAAGGGGCCACACCTTTCCGGGCGTCACCCCAATGATGGGGTGAGAGGGCCCGAGCACCAGTCCCGGATCATTGATTACATCAAAGGCCTTCGGGGATAGTACGTTGAGGGCCGCACCTCCGTCAATTAAGACTTGGGCGACCTTGACGTTGCAGATGGTGGGGGAGGTCACGAGGGCCAAGTGGCCGCTACGTGCAATGCTCCCTGGGTGGTCGGTCCGGTCAAAGGTGATGGGCACCTCTGCCCAGCGTGACCTCCGGGCCGCCTCGTGAGACGGCACGGCTGCGAGGAGCTCTCGCCTCATGGACTTGAAGCTCCGGCGGGATACTTGGGCACCCGCACCACCGTCAATGGTGGCGACGACGTGCTGGGGATCCTGATATCCCAGGTTGCCGTCGTCGTCCCCGACGGGGGCCGCATCCCTGGCCTCCTCTCGCCGGTTGTTCGGACGTTCCGCCGGTGCCTTGCCCTTGCGGTGGATCTCCTTCTCGTTCTCCCTCCGCTCCTGCTCATACTTCTGCACCCGCTCGGCCAGATTCTTGACCGAGCGGCACTCGAAGAGGTCGTGGTGGGAGGTTTGGTGCACCATACACCATTTATCTCTGGTCCGGCCCTGGGGGCGGGGGTCCGGGGATCGCCTGCGGTTACCCGCAGGCTTGCCCTTCCTCAAAGGCTTCTCGGCCCCATCGGTGGTGAGGACGTGGCCCTCCTCACCACCGCGCGATGGCCGACGCTTCCGTCACTGTTCGCATCGCTCTTCACGGGACGCGGAGGGGGTAGCGCCGATGGAGGCCGGGGTAGGATTCCTAGGATTCCAAACCCGAGCCTCCTCCTTGCGGGCCACCCGGTCTGCGAGCTCGAAGAGCTCCGTGGTGGTCCGGGGGGGCCTTGGATTTGATCTTCTCCAACATAACGTCGTGGCATACGCCACTCCGGAAGGCGAAGATTACTGCACGGTCAGCGATGGAGGGTATGGTGTTGCGTACCTGGCAAAAACGCTGAATGTATTTGCGCAGGGACTCGTCCTCCCCTCATCGGACCATGTGAAGGTCTGCCTCCACTCCCGGGCGCGGGTACGTGCCCTGGAAATTGGAGGTGAACTGGCGGCACAGGTCGTCCCAAGAAGTGACTGACCGGGCCGATAGATTCAGCAGCCAGGAGCGGGCCTGGCCCTTAAGCGCCATAGGAAAGAAGTTGGCCATGACGCGCTCATCACCCCCAGCAGCCACAATGGCTGTGGTGTAGATCTGGAGGAACTCGGTGGGGTTAACCGAGCCGTCGTATTTCTCCATAAGGGCCGGCCTAAACTTGTTAGGCCAGCGCACGTTACGGAGGTCAGCAACAAAGGCTTGACAGCCGTTGCCGGTCGTAAGGGGCGACAACGGTTGCGGGGCCTCATTGGGTGCCGCGGAGCTTCGCGCTTGCGGCTGGGCCATTATGGCCGCTCGCCGACCGCCGAGGGGCTCCATTCGCGGGAGGGCCGCTGCGGCCGCTCGCCGTGAGGTGGCGCCTCCCGACGAGGAGGCGCAGATCCGCGCCCGCCCTAAGCGGCGCGTCCCGGTGCTTGCTCGATGCGGAGGCGGGCGTCGCGCCCGCGTACGCGCAGTCCTGGGCGCTCCGGTTGGGCTGCCGCCGAGGGGCTCTCCTCTGCCCTTGCGGCAGCTGCTGCCCTTCTAGCCCGTCGCCGGGAGGAGGAGCTTACCGCGGTGTGTGAACCGCGCGGCTGGCGGCTGGAGGAAGCGAGGTCAGCGGCCAGCTGGCGCTGGGCCGTGCCTATGAGCTTCGCCACGTCGTCAAACCACCTCTTGGCGTTGGACCCCTCGCCAGGGGTGACCAGGGGGTGGCGCAAAAGGGATTATGCCGCTTGCAGGGCACCCTCAGGAGTGCCAAACTCTAGGCGGCAATGGACGCCGCCTCGGCGGGGCTCGCCGGTACGCCCGCTAGGGCGTGGTCTGGGTCCCACAGGAGCGTTGTCAGCCCTGCGGGATGCATGGGCCCCTCCACCCTCAACCGCTGCCTCAGCGGGGGGCAGAGGGGATGGCGCAGGCGCAGCTGCCACCGTCGCCACCAACGGTGGTGAGGGAGACGAAGACCCTTCCTCCCTCGAGCGGAGGTGGCGGAAGTTGGGGTTGTGCCTGCCCGCATCGACCTCTTCCGCTGCCTCGTTGGCCAGGCCACGCTCGTGCGTAGCGAGTGAGCCTAACGCGGAGCGTAGGGCGCGACCGTGGACCATGGCTGAGACGGGGAAAGAGAATTCCCGCCAAAAAATGGATGGAAAACGGGAGTTTAAACCAAAACACAGTGCGCTCCTCCTACCTGGCGCGCCAGCTGTCGATGTCACAGATCGACACGCAAGGATCCTGGGGACCCCCTTTTTGGTTCGGCACGGGGAGCGGTGTACCCTGGTTTAATCTCGTAGAAAAAATGAAGTAGTGCAGATGAGGCGAGGGTTTATACAGGTTCGGGCCACCAGCGCGGTGTAATACCCTACTCCTGTTGTATGTAATATATGGGGCAAATTGACGAGAGCAAGGGGAGTGTTTCTCTCTTCTGGACTCAGTGGTGGATGAGAGAATGCTCAGGGCTAGCTGATGCCCAGGAAGCTGGTGGTCTACCGGCCAGCCAACCTTGGGTGTATGGCCAATCTCCTAGCTCAAGAGGCGGAACCTCCTGTTCTGTAATGAGGGAGCTGAACCTGTTCTATGATGGACTTGAGTCTCCTTTTATAGCATAAGGGAACACCACAGTAGTCCTAGCTTTTTTCTCTTCTACTCCACGTGAGAGAGTGGTTTTTATCTTGTCTTGTCGGAGAAGCCATTCCATTCCTACTCCACCCTGTTTGCTGTGTCATGGAAAGCGGAAAAAGGAGGCGGCCATAGTGGTAGCCATGCCGCTGACGCGAGGATGGGCTGCCTACCTACTCCGATGGGACCCACCGGTCAGCGGCTCATTCCACGGGTAGACTCTGACACAGCCCCGCCTACGTGGGCGCCTTCTCTCTCCCACGCGGCTGCCCAACGCATTAAATGCGACTGGACAGGGCGTGTGGGAGGCGTGCGCGGAGTGAGAGCGCATGCCACGGTCTTAGTCAAAGACTTTTAGCCCCCTTTGCCTTGTGATAGACAAAAAGGGGTGATGATGGGAGCAACTGACAGTCGCGCCTCGCATCGCATTGAATGCGGTGGGGCAGGCGCTCAGCTCCCCTCCTTTGAGCATTAAAAGGGTTGGTTGGTAGTTGGACTCGCCTCTCTCTCAGAGAGGTGCGGGATGATGGATGGGTTCCGGGTGATCCCGGACCCTACCAACCGGGGGTCCGGGTGATCCCGGACCCCGCCGTTGGGATACGGTGGCCTCCGGGCAGCCCTCGGGCCGCCTTCAGGGCGGCCACGTGGCCGCCCGTGGCCGAGACTCGCCTAAGCCTTTCGGGGCATAACTTTGATGCTCTTTTGACGGACGGGGGTGCCTTCCCTTTTCTCAGATGTCATGCCTCTGACATACCCCCGGGCCCATATCACCGACAGGTACCATGTGCCATGTATAGAGGCTATATTCCAGGTTTGTAAAACTTGATCTGTAACTTCGTCTTCTACATCCCTGGCGTTCCACAACTACTAGCATACAAGATAGACATGAATCAACGATTTACTTTTCTAGGGGTATCTCAGAATACCAGTGTGGTCGCACTGTAGGATGCTTGGATGGAATTACCTAAGGAATCAGTCCTTTATATGCAAATACAAGGCCGCACCACACAGACAAAACCTCGCATCACAACTTTCGAAAACAATTTTCCTTTCCAAAACCCTCGACACAAAGTACCGGGTTTTCTCAAACACTTTCCAACCCATTTTTCCCAAAGTCATAATATAATAGTGAAAGGTGGGGTTGACCGATACGCATTTCCGAAGGACATGCATATCGAAGTACCTCATTGGTGGGGCGGTAAGAATTAGGGTTTGCAATATCCTATGTAAAATAATGCAACTACTAGGTAGGTTCATCGGTTGCACATAAATCGAGGCTGATCAAATTAAAGTGTACACTATACATGCATTTTGCAAACAACGTATTTTATAAACTAGGAGCAATATGATCGAAGAGTAGCTTGCCTTGGTCTCAATCTTCAAGTCTTTAGGATCCTTGCGTCTGGCGAAATTCTAAAACGTCCGCTACATGATCAACAAGAGAAAACCACGCAAAACCCTATAAAAATATGATAATATTTTTATAAACTAAAAATACCATTTGATAGATCTCAACTTTAGAGAAATTTAGGAAGTGGAACGACATCAATCGGAGTTGTGGTTTAGAAGATATGAATTTTTGAAGTTTAAAGGATTTTCTGTCCAAAGGAAAAGGAGTTTCTTTTTATAGAAAAGAATATTCCATGGAATATTCCTCACAGGGCCCGCTGTCAAGACACCGAGCCACCGGCTCATGGTAGACCAAGTGTACCGAGCGTGCGGCAAGGTGGATGGATGGACTCGACTCACGGTCCACGTGAGACAAGCGTGGGGCCTGACGGTCGGTGACTAGGCCCATGTAAACCAGGTGCATGCATCTATGTATGGAGTTTTTGGTGCGCTGAGCTCATGGTGTGGTCCTTTTTGGTGGACCGGCAGTTGGGGCCCACCGCCAGTGACCTCGACCGGTGGACTGAGTGTGCAGACGTTTAAACAAGAAAGTGGGTCTCACATGTAAGTGAGAAGAAGTTAAAAGGAGGTTTTAAAGAGATTAATCAAAGGTGGACCCACATGTCATTGAGGGATGAGAGGGGATTAGGAGTGTGATTACCGTGGGTGATTAGCCACCGATGGGGGGCCCACCTAGAATCATTTATCCTCCTCCACTTCTTCTCCTTCCTTCTTCCGCGACGGGTGGCGGCCAGAGCGGATGGTCACCGCGAGGCCGACGACTAGTAATCGAGAAGAGGCATGCGCAAGTATTCACCCGGAGGTCAAAAACTTGGGAGTGGCGACGGCTTCCTGCGGGTCGGAGGAGGCGACGATGCTCCGGCTCGGTTTGGGGACGAGCGAGGACGACATCAACTTCGCCTTTGTCGTGGGTATGCTAGGGCCCAGGCTTGGTCGGGGCAAGGTGGCTTGGGGTGGGTAGCCCGCGAGCGACCGATGGGAAGGAAGAGGGCGGCGGCGGCTTGATTTGGGGAAAACAATGGTAGTGGTTGTTGGGTGCCGATGAGGGGTGAAATGGGGTCGCGGAGGGACGAAGGACTCGTTGGTGGTGGCGGCTTGGTCGATTGAGCACCGGAGGCGGATTGGAGGCAGTCAGTGCGACATCGGTTAAGGCAGAGCGCGGTGGTCGCGAGATTGCCTGGAGGAGGAAGAAGGCCGAGACGGTTTTTATAGAATTATAGTTAGCGAGGCAGGGAAGCGAGGACGACGTTGAACCGGGGGATCAGTGGTGGCGCCATGGCTGCTTGATGGGGCTCATGGAGGGGTTGACCCGGCCGGTCCGAAGGACATCGCGGAATGCTTCAGGCCGATGGAAAAAAAGAGGGCGGCACAACCTGCTCTGGTCGGCCTGGCGAACTCGGCAAGATTTGCGGGTACGACGTGGACTTTGGTAGTGGGACGACATGCTTCACGGTGGAAAAAGCCATATGGCATGGCTTGAAGAAGATGAGCACGTGCGGTGGGGGTGACAACAGCCATAGGGCGATTTCGTGGACGATCACGGCGCGACAACAAGGGTGGACGCGTCTCACCCTTTCGGCGTGGACGTGTGACTCTCGCGGTTGCCGAGAGAGAAGGGGTTGCGGTGGACAAGTTGTGGCTGCACGACGCGGCGGTTCGAAGGAGGCTTCAAGGCACATTCGTCCTTTGGACCGACAGGAGAAAGGCGGCGCGGCGAGGACGGAGTCGGGATGAGGGCGTCGTCCTTCGAGCCTGCTCGAAAAGTAGGCGAGGATGCAGGATTCGCGCCTTGGCGTCATCGGCATGGGCACGGTGATGCGACGAGGGATGCAGAGGATGACGCGAGCCGCACGACACATGCTCTACCACCATGCTCGTGCTAGCAACGGGTGTGAAGGGGACAAGCGAGCGAGGACGACGGCCGATGTCATCGGCGTGCAGGGCGAAGAAGTCGTTGAAACCGGCTTCATTCACGGCGACGTGGGCCGACGAGATGGGTGGCGACGTAGTAGTGCACATATGAGAAGGGTTAGGTGTCTCGCCGCTCGGACCGATGGGCGCGACACCACAGCATTTTGTCGAACAGGTGGCATGCGGTATGCCGCCGGCTCGGTGGGGAAGAAGATGGAGCGTGGCCCATGAGCCTGGCGTTGGGCCGAGTCTGTTGGGCAAATGCGGTGGATGGGGAGGGATAATGGACTTAGGGAGGGAGGATGAGGAGGACTGTGCCCAAGAGAATGAAGGGGAGGGATTGGGCTCAGCCCAAGAAAAGGGAGGAGGGGAGGGGAATACTGGACTGAACGGGGGGAAAGAAGAGAAAGCAGCCCAAATGCATAGTATCTTTTGATAATTTTCTAGAGAATTGTTTGATTGGATAATGGAGTGATTTGACTTTTAATTCAAATTTAAATTTGATGCACCAATTTACAGACTTCAAGAAATTATAATTAAATGAGTCACATCATAGGGAAATAAAAAGAATCTCAGGGAACTTTTGGGAATGGTTTGGTATTTGGACTTATTCGAATAAATTTGAAAAGAGATAAGAAAGAAAGGGATATTTGAATATAATTTAACATTGAAGGAGATATCATGATTTGAGTGAATTTTGATATATCAGAAGTTTGAAAGAATTTGTGAAGAAAAACTTAGGATAGAATTTTGATTTGACATACAGATTTTATTTTAGAGAAGATTTTAGAGTATGATTTTTGGACAACAAGGATTGTTTTGATTTGAGATCTTAGATACTTAATGCACACAAGGAACCAAATTTTTAAACATAGATCTTTCTCAAAATAATTTTTATCGGTTACACCGAAACTAGGGTGTTATAGGGTGTTGCAACTTTTTGATACCTGTCATTCACGAGTATTCGATTTTTAGTTTTTTTTAAATAAAACCCCGTAAAAGCTCTTGTAAGGCATCCTGAAAAATCAAGACTGGAAGTATCAACTTCGCGTTAATTGTTCGCTGTCGACCTCTCAACGAAATTGTTCGCTGTCGACCTCTCAACGAACAAGTGTGATTTTGTGGATATACACAAGCTATTAGGTGGACACTGTGTAATTATGTTTGCAGTGACTAATAATTGAGTGTAAATAAATGAAGATCATACATGTTACTGTTAGGACTTAAGGCAGAATACTAATTTGTGTGCATACTCCATTAACATGTATCGTTCTTTTCTTTAAAACATGCAAAATTTGCACGTCAAGTCAATATATTAAAAAATATTATAATATTAATTACAATGATGACATGTAAGGCAGTCACGTGTGAATACTAGCCGACTACGTCTCATAATATATAAATGAAGCAAAATTACTTAAATTAAAATAAGCGAATCACATCTACTTCCACCACAGTGAATCTTGCATTTCAGCAAAGCATATAGGAAGTATCCTCGACTAAATATACGCACATACTTCCATATCAGAGAGGATTTCTCAGTAAGCTCCACGTTGAGCCTACAAAGCAGCCATAATAAACCATGCAACTGAAAATAATTAATAAAATAAATATATTATCGCTGAATTCTATTTATCTGTCACCTACAAACACCATTAGATAGGTGTCCATGCGTTACAACGAGAAAAATATGTCTCATTTTTAAATCTCACCAGGTGAAATAATAGTTAAATAATAGAACAACATGACATAAATAATGTCCTACTACATGATAGTAATAAGGGTCAACTACACCAATATTGACAAACTAAGTGCTTGAAAATAAAAGGCCTAATGCCTACTGTTTCAGCGATGAGCAAACATTAGTGGAAAAACAGGGTTTTCCAAACCACGTGGTAACCGTATAGTTATAACTGTTACCGTTTGTGGTAACGGTTTTAGTTTTTCAAACCACGCTATACAACACAGTAACTGTGCGGTTACCGTGATAACTGCCTTACCGCGGGGTGACGGTAACCTTTCCAAAAACGGTTTTGAAAACTCTGATGTAAAGCTGATCAAACACTTTCTGCTAGACCTACTTACGTTGGCTGTTCTGATATGAGCACTCATCATTGAGTGACTTCAACATCACTTGAGTTAGAACTCACAGCATGAGGCACCCCATTACCTAACAGAACTTGAAAGGATAAATCTTCAAACAGCATGAAAAACTTGAAAGGATGAACTAACAAATGCCAAAATAGAAATGATTATATCATGATTATTTATATGCTCAAAATTTAGTTTGATCTACAGGTTCCAGTAAGATTCAAAAATCACAATGTAAGCTTAATGAAAGGAAGAGACGACTATCTGGCTCCCAGACCTCCCAAGACAGATGTATATTAATACATCATTTAAAGAATAAGGCTAAATAGACATCTTCTAATTGCATGACTTAATTTACAGGTAGCACATTCTTCCATATATTGCATCCGAAAAGGCAGGGAATCAATGAAGTGGCATTGCTGAAGTCAGAAATAAGCAACCACGAGTTGTTTTCACAACTTAACTAAGAGTATAATTCATAAACTAAAAACTTTAGATGCCACCAATATTTCATCAATACGAATGACTCAGATTATAAGTTCATCCGATTAGCTAACAATTGAGTTACCTCTGCATATCAGTTTCTTACCATCTGTAGTTCCCATCTGAAGATGTGCACCTGAAATATTATTTTATCTGATTCGCTAGTTCCTTTTGATCTGCTGTCCCCCAAATTTTGATACTGCACTCACCACTGGCCATATGCATGTCACCATGCAACTGATAGTCTGTTAATTCCATTTCCTATATATGTAATCTTGCCACTGATCTGCATAGACTTGCTCCAGTTGATCCCCATGCATTTTTCTGAAGCATAACAGGAAGAGGAAAACGAAATTCATTTCAGATCACTCTCTGATGAGCATTTTTAATATTGTGTATCTATTAGATCAAGAGATTCAAGATCATTCAGGACGAAAGCAGATTCCGCAGATGTTTCTCAATCAGATTTTTAACATGCCTCATGATAAGAAAAACAATGTACTAATCTAATACACTCCTGATTCAGTCTGGTGAAATGGAATTGCTGCGACGAGCAATCTGAATGTCATGGCTAGCAAACGTCCCCAAATCAAGAGCAACACATAAACAGAATTAACCCCAATTCCAGGTCCAGAGAAAGAGGAAACATACAGCACCATGATTTTGTACAAGGTTCAAAATGAAAAAAACAAGCCATTCAGTTGGCATTGTATATCAACACAATGCTTGATTTCTTCAGCATCTTTTCCCCTCATGCCAGTAATCAACAGGCAACAGTGTTTTCCAGGTTTTTCCGTCACATCTGCGCAAACTTCAGATATTGAAGAATAAAAACACATTTTGCACTCGAACATACCAGAACATACCAGTAAAGCGTGTCGAAACACCAGTGTACCACCAATTTTACTAAATTCCATCATGCTGCACTCCTGTATGTAAAATAAATCTGCAATAGACTCTGCATGATTTGTTGAAGAGTTAATAGCAAAGATTGTGATCTTTAAATTGCAAATGTTTTGGAAATGACTATACTTCTTCATAGATCAACTTATGTGTGGCCATTGAAGTCAATTATTATATATCAACTCCAGCACCGATTTACATCAGTATATTGACATTACATGGTGTATCTTAATCCAAAATAATCTTAACATAGTTTATGAACCATAATTTTATTCCTTCGCCTTGGAATTCCTGATATGCAAGAGGAGACGACATCACATGGACTCTCACATCTGTGAAAACGCAAGCACGCTTGGCACGAAATCCCTCACGAACACCTGCGAGCAAAGCAAGCAAGCAAGCTTCCCAGATGAGACAAACCATGCGGTTTTGCAAAGCCCCAAGGAGATGAATCCGCACATTCCGGAAGCGCCTCCGCTGCCGAGCCATGAATAGCTACCAACCTGGTCGTAGTTGAGGACCTCCTCAGAGGCGTGGTCGAAGGCGGCGATGGTGCCGAGGGGCTGCCCGCGGAAGACGAACGAGCGGCGGAGCGCCTCCCAGGCGTCGGCACCCTGGCGACGAGGAGGGGAATGGCGGCGCGCCAAAGACTGGATAGGCGGTGAGAATGAGAGGCGGCGGAGGGAAGCCCCGAGCTCCGCCGACCTATGCCGCCCAGTCCGCACCGCCACAAGCTCCGTCGGTCCCCGCCGCTTCAATCCGCGCCGTGCCGAGCTTGAGAGCGAAGGGGACGGCAGGGGAAGAAGCCACCGGCGGCGGAGCATCGGGGGAGGAACCGCGAACAATGGGAAGAGAGGAAGACAACGACGGCGACGAGGACCTCGACCTCGCTCATCCTGATATGTGCCCCGCCGGGTGCTCGCCACCTCGACCGCCCACCACCGTGGACCTCGCCTCCTCAACCGCCACCACCCTCGATCTGCTCCATCCACAGCTTCCCGCGACGAGCAAGGTGACCGGGGCGGTGCCTAAGAGAGATTCGCGGCAGTGAAGGCACAGTGGCGCGGTGGCGGTGTGACGATGGCCAGAGGGGGAGGAAGCGGCGCGTGCGACTGGCAAAACACAGGAGCGGGATGGGGATCAACAGGACTTCAGCGTGTCGATTCGCGGAAGTGGCGCGCGGCGGTTCGCGGAGGCGGGCTTGCGGTGGCCGGGGGGCGGAGGAAGCGGCGCGCGCCAGAACGAACGAACATCATCCATACAAACGTTTTAAGTAGTATAGACAAAAAGATCTGCATATGACATGGCAGGCAAAACATAGCAGGCAAAAGGGAAAATGTGAGCAGATATATAACACAGGCAAAAAGAAAAAATGTGAGCTGAGACAGCACTTATAAAAAATAAGCTGCTAAAATACATTTTTGACGGGCAAAAGAGAAAATGCGGGAGAGCCCCATAAATCGGAAGTATGATATTTTATAAAATATCGGATAGTATTATATCACATATAAAATTTTTTTAATAAAAATGTTTCTACCGAACAGTATTGCACTATATATAAAGAAATGTTTAATGATCTATAAAAAATGTTTCAATTATTTGTATTTTGAAGAGAAAATGTTTCATCACTATTGAGAAAATGTTTCAGTCATTAAATCATGTGAGATTTTATTATAAATATTTAATTGCAAGAATCCAACGGTATAATTATTTTATAATTCGAATAAACAGCTGGAGAGAAAAAGTTGTTTTAATTTTAAATCTACTTTAAAATCCCCATATACATGCATGTGTAGATGACGTACCCAGAAAGCAGTTTCGGAGGACATAAAACTATTGAGATACGACGAAAACTTAAAGCATACAAAAATTCCTAAATCACGGGTGCCATCGCCCTACCTACAACACCAAACTCGAGGGATAGGGATAGATAGTTTGTGATTTCCGATTTTTTTTTTCTTGCTCCGGACGCCCCATGATCAGCATTCTCCGAAAATGTGAGCATGAAAAGGGAAAATGTGAGATGAGACAGCCAATTGTTCTTAACCTTTATGAAATTACTAATTTCTATAATACCGCACGGTAAAGGGAGCAAGTGGTTGAGCTATAGATTCAGAATTGGCGAATCGGCAGCCAATTTCCTGACAAGAAAATCTCCATCTCCTGCGACAATATCGTGCTCAGTGATTTTTTTTTTTGAAACCGAGTGCTCAGTGAAAATTTGGGATGAAAGTGATTTGTGCGCCACACAAGTCAAGCCCTAGAGCAGAGCTATCAAATAAGCCATACCATCAATTTCCAATCTTTACAGCTGTCGTATCATCATACATACTCAGATTAGTAGCAATCATTCGGTTCGGCCATGGGAATGTTGGTAAGACTGAGCAGTAGTAGCCTTTTTCAGATCTTGTCGACCTTGTCGGCCCTGACGACGGGGTTGGCGCGGGCGATGGCGTCGCGCCCGGCGCCCCTGTAATCGTAGCCGCACTCGTGCCTGTCCGAGTAGCGGTGCGCGCAGCAGAACACGCCGCCGCAGCGGCACTCGAACCCCATAAGTCCCACGCTCCTGCCGCACGCAACGCACCTGCTCCTCGTCTTCGCCCGCGGTGGTGCCGGAGGCATCACCCCCTCGTCCACGGGAACTCCCTCCGGCGCTGGCACCGCCACCGCACCGTGCTCCGTGGACGACGACGCCAGCGCCGCCGCCTGGGACATCACGGTCTGGCGGTAGCACTTGGAGCAGAGGCCGCGGGTGTCGGCAGAGCCGAAGAAGCCGCAGCCGTTCGCGCACGGGAGCGGCGGCCGCTCGTCCATCGTCTCGCTCCCCTGCTCCATCGCTCGCCCGAACGCAGGCTTCCTTCCCTAATTCCCTTCCCGGCGTCGACGAGGAGGTTTGGAAGCTGCAAGAAGCGTACAGAAATCGGACGGGGATTCGTAGGCGACGAGCTAGTGGGGAGAGGATGGGGGTCTGTACCAAACGCAACTTGGTGCCCGAGGCTTCGGGAAGGTGTGATGATCCGACGGATGATGGCGTTTGTTTGAAGCAAGTTGAATGTGACGTGTTTTACGCGGGAGTGCAACCGCGACCAGTCGAATCTTAGGTTGGTGATGCCTGATCCTAGTGGCGCCGCCAGACGCGTAATGTCAAGATTCGGGTTTTTGCGGGCAGCCGTTCAATCTCGAAAGGACGGAGGTTGTTCTTCTGGGCCTGATGGTAAAACTAGTTCAACCAATTTTGGGCTACGAGGTCTACAGTGATTTTGTGTGTGTGGTGAACAGAGCAACAGATGGGGAGTCCTATTATGCACACGTGCACCAGCAACATAAGTAGCACACCATTCCGTTTTGGTTTGGAATCGGTCCAGGAATACACGGTTCTCAATTTTCTCAAACTTCAATATAGGTTTCCTCCAAATTTTCAACTCTTGTGACCTAAAACTTTCAAGTAGGAGACTCAACTTTCAAATCGAATCCAGAAAACTTTCAAATCGAATCCCAAAAGCTTTCAACTCAGGACTTTACCTTTAAATTGAATAAAACAACTTTCCACTTTCCATAAAAAAACAACTTTCCACTCGGTGACTCAACTTTCAAATTGACTAAAAAACACTTTCAAATCGAGTCCAAAACCTTTCCACTAGAGGACTAACTTCCAAATCGAATAAAATAACTTTCAACTCAAGGGACTAAACTTTCAACCCGAATCCAAAAAACTTGCAACTTGAGAGGCTCAACTTCCTAATCGAATCCCTAATACTTTCAACTCAGGGGGGCTTTCAAATTGAATCAATAACTCTCTATTAAAAAATTCTAAAACTTTCGTTAGGAATATCAAAAACTTTATACTAAAAATTGTGAGCTTTCAAATCAATGTTTATCCAATTCCAGAAAAATTGAACTCAATTTTACAAAACTTTCTTCCTGTAGCTTCAAATTTTCAACCCAAATACTTGAAAGTTTCTACTCACTATGCCTAAACCTGACAAAATTGTGGGGGCTTGTTGTTATCGAGGCTATGGCGTTGGGTTTACCGGCGAGGAGGAAGCACGAGTCGTTGAAATCTTGCCGAAGACGAGGAAGAAAGCTTGAGGCTCTCTAGCGCTTCATCAGGGAAGAGGAAGAGAGGTGAGGAGATGGATTGACAGACCATGAAGGAGGAAACTGAGGACCCCGTGTATATTTGGAAGGAGGAAGATAGGGTAGGAGGAGGGAATACCAGCTTGCTAAGGAGGAAGAACAGTGAGCAAGAGATTTCGGAGAGAAGACATTGGGTTTGTTGTTGTTGTTCGTCTCGGGGGAGAGAATGAGAGAAAAAGGAAACGGAAGAGTGGGGATAGGCATGGCTGTGTGGTCCAGTGTTTCTGATTCCGCGAAAGCCGACGCGAAATTCACGAAATTCGTCAGTGCCGCCAGGAAGCGAAACGGTAGCGGCGTGGTATGATTTGAAAAATTTCGGGAGAATTTAAAATTTTTGGAGACTTTTATTAAAAAATATATCAAGTAGATCTCGATTTTACAAGAATTATGGTATTTTTTTACATGAAAATACACATATTTTTGGCCCTTAAAAATCATTTTCTATTTTGGGAAAAAGAAAAAGAAAAATGGAATTGTTTGCGCTGTACTGTTCATGGAGGCCCAATGAAGCCCATAACCTTTTCCCATCCAGATATCATCCTCTTCCCAGGGTTTCAAGCCGCAGCCAGAAGTTCTTTCCCCATTCACTTGCGCATCTGAGCGGCGGCAGCGGCGGCAGATCTGCGCGGACTGCGGCCGGCGAGGGATTTTTCGCGCGGGAATCGACGGCTTTCACGGCGCACAGGAAAACGCGAAGAAGGTACGAAGTTTGATTTTGTTTCGAGACTATGGCTTTCGTCGGTTTTTGTCGAAATTCGTCTGGATCTGTCTCCTTTTCACGCGGTGCTGGCGGCAAGCATTTCGCGCACGGCAGGGACGGCTTTCGGAAGGGAAGCGGCGAAAGCCGCGGTTGTTGCGTAGACTTACCGCACGAAAGTGACAGAAAACCGCCGTGTATATGATGCATGTATATGATGTTGTGTATTATGCATATGTGAAACTAAGCAACCCTACAGATTTTACATATATGCATGGTATACATCACCTATCTTTACAGTACGTGAGTTCATTATTTCGGTTCGGTTGAGAGTTCAGAGATGTTATCTCGCACACACATACACAGAGAGCATACATGTTGCAGATATTGTTACAGATATTGTTTAACTCTCATGAAAAATCTAGTTCTATTATATATGTTAACTCTGATGTGGCAAACCACCACTGCTTGGACTGGACAGACTTGAAATGAGTACAAGGCGCCGTTGCTCCGAACTAATGGGCTAATGGTAATGTTCACCGAAGAATATTCGTCAGCGTGCAGACAATGGAATCAATAGACTGCACATCTACAACCATTAAGGTATCCTCTCCTTTGTTTCTACATTATATGTTAATTGCAGTGTGACTATGTGATATCTTCGTATCCTATGGGAATCGAGATGTGTCATATGTTGGTGAATAATGAGGTTGTGGCTTTATGAAATGTTGTCTGAGGAATGTATAATCATTGTACATCTGTCCTATAGGCAAATATTAGCAAAGGTCATGCCAAAATTTTCAACAAATTTCATACTTAGCCAAATTCATTGAGTACTTCTAATTTGTGTCAAAAATTGTTATTGCTGCTGACATATCTCTATTTATGTGCCGGACTCGGGCGAAATGTGAGCGCGCTCAGCCGCTCACCTCTTTGGTCATGAAGACTGCAACATCTGATGGCGAAATATGTGGGTGCTTATTATCATGTTTATTTCCAATAATGTTATGGGACCTATTTGCAACTTTGTAACATATGCTAAGACGAATATTTTGTTCTCGTTTCGTAATCTAATTATTTCGTGAAGTTGGCCAAACCAAGTTATTATATCTCGTTGCACAAAAGATTTTTATCAATCAAAATATACATAGTTATCATTATTTTTTGTTTTTTTACTACATTTTAAACATCACATTAAGTATTCCCCCTCGTAATTCATACAACCATACTTATATCAATATTATACATATTATTATAAATTTTTTCACACAAATATATTAGTGCAAATATCATATTTATGTATTCACTAATTTTAGTATTTATTCCTAATTTTTTCGACAATATTTACATATTTTTCGCGACGGTTTCACAATTTTCCGCACCATTCGTCACGGTTTTCGCGCGGAATCAACGAAATCCACAATATGAACGAAATTCATCAAATTCAAATTTGTTTACTGTTCATTGCAGCTGGCTTTCGTGGCTTTCGCAAATTTCGTACGAAATTCACCGGCCGCCAAGGGGCGGCATGGCATAAACCGCCGGCATTATGAACCCTGGTGTGGTCCTTAGAGCATCTCCAATTGTCTCTCCAAATGACTCTCCAAGCCAAATTTTAGCCAGTCTAGCAAAAAAATCCTTCAACAACCTCTCCAACCAGATGGCCAAGCCATTCGGCTGGCCAAAACCCTCCCTCCATTGGCTAAACTTGGCTAGCCAAAGTCACTGGCCAACGATGGGCCCCACATACATTTCTCCTCCCAAACGGTGGACCCCACCTACTTTTCTCGTATTCGCCTCCGCTCGCCATAGCCCGCCGCTCCACTCACCGCAGCTGCCACCTCCGCTCCCCGCATCCGCCTGCCTCCACTCACCGCAGCCGCCTTCGCTCGCCGTAGCCGTCGGCCTCTGATCACTGCAGCCCACCTCCTCCGCTCGCCGTAGCCCGTCGGCTCGATGCTGCCTCCGCTCGCTGCAGTTCACCACCCCACCGCCTCTGCTCACTGCAGTCTGTCGCCTCGCCGCCGCCACTTGCTGTTGTCCATCGGCCCACCGTCGTCTCGCACGCTCGTCATCCGGCGTCATCGCATCGGAGGAGAGGGTGTGGGGAGGAGGTAGTAGTCAGGAGGAGTAGGAGGAGGAAGGGAGATGTATGGGTGGGAAAAATGGGGTGGAAGAGGAGGAAGAAGGGTAGTAGAGGCTGACATATGGATCCCATTTGTAATAGACTTGTAATTGAGAGGGTAGATAGAGAGGCTGTTGGAGCGAGCAATGACTTTGACTTATCAAATCAAATGGATAGTTGGCTATATAGATGTTTGGAGAGTCTATTTTAGAGAGGCTGTTGGAGATGCTCTTATGGGCCGAGACCATGCGTTGGTAGCATAGCTGCACCATCCTGTAGCTAAGTTAAGAGGATGATGGAAAACTTTTTGATGTCTTGAATGGATGTTTCCTTGTTTACTTAAAAACCATTCAAACGATTATGAAAAAATATGAAAAAATTTAGCAATACTCATACAACATATATATAACACTCCATAAAAATTTAGGTGTAAACTCAACTCACACATCGAGATATAAAAGACAAATTCAACGTAGAAATGTAACGTACTATTCACATTTAAATTTGTCTTTTTTTGACGTGTAGGTCGAATTTAAACTTTATTTTTGGAGGACCGATAGATATCACTATACTCTATATTATCAATTTTTTTAAAAAGTTTTCATAACTATTTGTATTAATTTTGGAAAAAATACATGAGAGGACATCTCCTCGAGATATTAAAATCCACTCCCGAGGATGAAATGCTTTGACATTTTTCAAGCGGTCACACACTAGGCTACATGACTACGACCCTTTTGACTTTTCGTGCTCTCAAGTTCCTATGTAGACTTTAACTGGCCCAATCACTATGGCTGTGGCAAATGGTGCAATCCATAAGTTAAACCCTCAGGCCATGGCCCGCATCATTTTGGTCAAGTGCATATATTTAAGCTGGCGAGGCGACCCTTTTCTTCCTCTTTTTTCCCTTTGTTCACCTCTATGAGGCAATCGAGCTGTGTTGGTAAGCGGAGCAGGGAGCGAGTGACGGTGAGAGAAGCATGAATGCATGGCAGCATACAAAGCAGGCGGTGGTAGGCGAAGCTCAAGGCATGTTGCCGCCGTGCGCGAAGACGATGTTGTGCGTGCATCTATCCTCTCCCACCTTTGCTGCCTCGTCCTCATCCCCAATCTACCCTCCTTCGCCAAGTCATTGCCCGTTTCCCGCCTAGAGGATAGGTTGCGTGCATGACAGACTCGCAGAAGTCGAGGAAGTCCTGGTCCAATGAAACAAGATGTTGTTGGTAAAGTAGATCATGTCACGAATGAGGCAAAGTGCGTCGAGTTTGCCTCGACCGATGACATGGACATCCTTGGCACTAGCACCATCTACTTCATCGATGCGTCACACAAGCACAACCTAGGAGAGTTCATGTTAGGCATGCTCAGAGCTGGCCAAATGAGCAGTGTCTAGCCGGAGCGGCCCAAGCACGGGTGTATTGTAGCTTGGCCCAACATACGTGGCCTGTGGGTCATGTCATGTTTGGGATAGTCCGTTTACTATAGCAAAGTATTGTAGCATGTTACTGCAGTCCGTGGGCCTTTAACGGGCCCAAACAGTGTCACCAAGGCGACCTCGGCCCATGGGCCTTTTAACAGGCCCGTGTCGGCATGGCATGGCCCGACCACCCCATGGGTCATGCTTGGGCCGAGGGGCCGACATGTGGGCCGACACAGCATGACCCGTTACAGGAGCCGTGCCTAACGGGTCGTGCCGTAGCGGGCCGTGTCGTGGACGTGTCTAGGCCAGGTCATACCAGGCGGCCCGTTTGGCCAGCACTGGGCATGCTTGAGGCATGGCCACATGGGAGGCTCACGAGGTTCGACCCGCCGATGCCGGGGTGTGTTGATGAGAAAATTTCTCACGCATTGGCCTGAGAGATCTGCTTAACTCTAGTGCATGTCCAAATTATTGATTCAAGGTTTGTAGGCGTGCCAGATGATTTGATCCTGCAATCAACAAGAAACAATAGAAAGTATTAGCTTGCAAACGATAGCCGATCGACTGGTGGCCGATAACGTATCGTCTAGTGTTAAGCCGATGTGGTGTGCACTGAATCGGCTGAGATAATTAAACCTAATCGATCGGCTGAAGATGTTCATAATATATAATCCAGATATCAAAACACGCTTACACTAAGTGATTGGGGTAAATCGTTAGTATACCGAGACAATATAAACCACTTAAATCTAAAAGTGCTCAAATATGCAGATTATACATATATTTCAATCATAGCCGATGTCGTAGATTTGATGTGTATCGGCTAGTACTCCGATACCGCTTTATACTAAGATATCATTACTAGCTAAATATATTAAACAAGGATCAATCATATACTACGATGACTTAATCAGATAGATTACAAACTTAATATATTTAATTATAGAGAGATCTTAATATAAAGGGCAGCTTTAACATATCAAGTAAATATAAAACATACGAGACATTTAAAACAGATAAGATCGGCTGAAACTCCGACATTATCTCTAATAATGATCATAAAACAAGATAGATCTGGTATGATTCTAGAGGTGACTTAATAGATCGAACCTAACCGATGCAGCATTAAGTACCAAAAGAAGCATAGGATCTATAGGAGCCTATGAACATCTTTCAAGATGACAGATATACTATATAATCTAGATTAACATTGAAACCTAAACTTACCGGCTATCATGTAGCGATTAATGTTAGCTGATTAGGGTTTAGACTATAATATCGATCTAAATTATATAGCATATATGATAACTATGTGGATTACAAAAAAGAATTAGAATGTCATGATGATGGAAACACTAATCCCGATAACACAAACCGCTACACAAGAATTACCTTTTCGCTGGAGATCAAACGATGCAGCCAACCTAGAAGCAAGAACTCATCGAAAACTATTAAAGGAAAATGGTGGCGATGCATCGAAGTTGTATTGATTGTGTCATTGATATCTAATTATAGGGGTCTTGGGTTGTATTTATACCCAATTACACGATGAGTCTGTAACGGACACGATTCCTGTCTCTACTACAAATTAAATTATAGATATATGCCTAAACAAACTCTCATCGACATTATCTATAAGAAAACTATTTAAAATATCCTAATTAATAGATGCAATTGCCTTTTCTGGACTCTATCCATGTATAGCAATCCTCATGAAGCACTTTAACCCAAATCCGAGGATAATTCCAACACCCTTTTCCTCAGGATTGGCCCACCAACTGTCCTTATCGGAATCGACTACATCGGCTATCCTTTTCCAATTCGGTATCAGCCGACAAAACCCTCAGCCAATTCGGTCTGCACTTGGCACGTACTCCGTCTTCAGAAGAACTCGATTCTCTCCAAATCGGCTTCGGCTTTAGATCCAAACGTGATAATTTGCTTACCAAATTTGGTTGTTAACACATGCCCCTAAGTCCGCAATATTGTTAATGTTACGGATTTGCCGAATCTTATCTTAGAGAGATTTCAGGGCTTTTCCGTTTCGGCCATCATCATGTTTCTTTAAATAATAGCCACCGCCTTAGAGTTTTTGACGCTGTCACTTTTGCCTCCGCCGCCTTAGCTCCAAACAATTCCAATCTGCACCGGTGACCCCCCGTCATTCTCAACGAACTCACAGGCGTCCTTCGCACGGTGACGAACTCGTCCTTGGCGATGTCAACTTCGACCACCCCTTCCACGGCGCCGTCGGCCGAATTTCCAGAGGCAAGCTCCATCGGCTTCAACTTCTTCTTTTTCTTTACCGCAATCTAGCGTCCACCCTTTGTGATTTGCCCTTTCTCTTTCTTGTTCATTGTAGCATCTTGCTCACCAGATTACAATTCCCAACCTTAATCATCCCAATCAGTACCTTTTAGGGCCAATTGGCAACCTAGACCCCTCAGAGTTCATTAATGCCGAAACCAGCCGGATCCCTTTTAGATTGTCGAACCCCAATTTGATACATTGGAACGACACTTTCAAATCATGGCCTTCAACCGATAAAACTTGGCCAATATGGTATAATAGGGTGTCGGCTAGCAAACAAATTCATTGGGAGGAACTAGGGATAGCACAATGCTTAGCCCTAACAATAGCCGACATGCCTAAAGATGAGCCCTTGCTATCGGCTGCAAGCTACTTCTGGTCCAACACGCTGAATTCTTTCTTGTTTAATCAAGGACCGATGACCCCCACTATGTTGGACATAGTCATGATCACGGGCCTTGATATCACATCATCGGCTAACCCCATCAGCTTAAATACCAAGTGCCAATATTCTTTCAAGACCAGGGCCATTGGAGGTTAGAACGGGTTCATAAGTCTGAACATGGGAACTGGCCCAGTGGACTCCAGAGAACACACAACTTTTCTTCTCATGTGGTTAGAAAAATTCTTATTTTGCGGTCCCACAACCAATTGGCAACACATAGCCGAGGCCCCCAGTAGAAAAGATGCAGATTCCCTTAGGAAAATATCTACGAGGGTACCTGTATCAGATGTTGACCAACGTATCGGCTAAAATTGCCATGAACTCGGCTATCGACACTGGAGGTCCCTGGTGGCTGCTACAAATATGGCTAAATCTGCACACATACAAAGTTGCTCAGAGGCCGGAGTTGCAAGACGCCAGCTTCCCACTAGCACAACCACGGATGAAGATGGCGATGAAGTCACAACACGCTGATACATGTCATTCAGAGAGGCAACATCATCATATTCAGGTTCTAAACTCTCATCTGATCCTTTTAGGAATTGGTTCGACAACTTCTATGAAGGTTTCCTGAGAACCTCAAGAATTTGGTTTGCCTATGAGGACTCCGAAGACTTTGAACTCCCTAGTGACTTCAGATTCCATGATATAAATTCTGAAAAATTTGAGAAGTCCAGAGAAATCTTCACATCGGCTATCTCACCCTGCATACTCTCAGTCGGTATTCATCAAGGCAGGAATGTACAAGTTACATATGAATTTTACCATCCTATGAGTGCCGCCAGACAACTGGGCATGGGACCATTGCCGATTGGGTTGTACTTCACTGACAAGATCGAAACCAGAGGCAAAATCAGCTCAGGCCTCATGATGGATCAGCTATTAAATATTGAAGGCCCTCCTCTTGGAAGTATAGACAACATTGAGTTGGTGATCACAAGGACTACAGCCTTCAGCCGATGGTGGAGTGAATAGAAAAAAACATCTATTTCACCAATCAGCTTTCATGTACCTCACCACAATATATCCGGAGCTGATCCCAAAGGTAAACACTTTTCCCTCGTCACTTGTTATTTATCATCGGCTGTCCTTCGTTATCATTTGACTAACTCTTTTTGTTTGTAGACTACCGATTTATCTCTCCCTCATATCAGCAATACCGGGGTTGCCATCCAATATGCTACAGGACTCAACCCAAGTGTTAAAAAAATGATTGTCTCGCCCCTTCGACAATTGGCTATAACGCGCCGAAGGTGACCTCCCTGCTGCATGGCCAAACTCGTGAAGCACTTCAAAGGAAGAAGAGGGTTAAACCATCGGCTGCCGATCCGTCAGCTGCGCTGAAGAAACCTTCAAAGAAACAAAAGAAAACCACAGCCGACGATCTGCCGGGCATAGACCCTGACCTAGAGGCCTTCCTGAATCAAGAGGAAATAGAAGAAGACATCGACAAAGCCGCTGTCATAGTAGACGAACCAAGAGCAACTGCTCAAACACCACCAGCCGACAATCAACCCCAAGGAACACCAAGTCCTCCAAGGCATCAACCTCAACCTCGACTCAGCCGGTATGTATTCATCAAGAAACTTCCCACTTCAAATTCATATGCAATCCTTCATTAAATTTCGTCTTGCAGAAAAACAAGTTGGCTTCAAGGAAGAAATCGGCTCCAGCCCTATCGATAACTTGGCTTCAAACCCCTCTTGATTATTAAACTAACAACTGCTCAACCAAACTTGTCTTTCTTTGCATACAACCTCCTCGCACTCCAACACCTGCCCCCCAAGCATCAAGCGAAAGGACTCCATCGGCCAGGGGCAGCCACAACATCGAAGAAGACGTCGCATCGGCTCTTGTCATCCCAGTATGCTCTTCCTTCTTGACTCTAAATTGGCTGTTTAAATTCATCTAGCACTTAACCATTTCAATTTTTGCTCCGTAGACTCTAGCCGATCTATTTCCATTTGACATCAAGGAGTTCATGGACGACTAAAGAGATACCAACAAGACCTTAGCCCCTATAGCCGACGACCTGAGGGCGACTTTATCAGATATAGCCAAGCGTCTGGAGTGCTCCTTTGCTTTCCTTGTCACCGATTGCGGAGCAATAAGGGGAAGGTTTGAAAAAATCCAAGATCAAATCCCAGATCAATTGGCTAACACTATCTCTCCGGCTGCCTACCTCGAGCTTCATCGGCACAAATTCAAAAGGGTCATGCAAAGATTAGCCGATCGGCGAGAAAAGAAAGCCTTAGAGGCAACTGTCGAAGCCAATCGGCAAGCAATCATTGCTGAGAAGGCCAAGCTGGATGAGATGACGACCACGCGCAACACCAATCTCGATCGGTTGTGCAAATGGAGGGAAGAAGTGGCAGTCAAGCTTGCCAAGCTTGATGCTGACATATCGTCGGAGTAACAACGCATTGCTAATCTCCCCAAAGCCATCGAAGATCAAAAGTCAAAGCTGAAAGCCTCCATGAAAAATCTGGCGGATCTCACAAAAGCCTTGAAGCCAATCCCAGGAACTGATGCAACCGATGCTAAAGCTATAGAAGAAGTTGATCAAGTCCAGCGCAAAGCAATATCGGCCATAAATGACTTTCTATCTCGTTAAGCCAATTGTAATAGTCTAGGACTTAGACATTTTTTGAACTCCTGCAAATAGTTGTAATATAATCGTTCGTGTCGGCAACTTCGTAAAATCGGCTCCACATCCTGTAATATAATTTCTGTCGATTCCATTCTGCAAAATTTTTCGAAGTCCATAATTTTTTAAATCCACTTGATTCTTGATTTGATTTCGCTTGTGTATGTGTACATGCCCCCCTAATTTTACAATGGCATCCGATCACTGGTAAAATTATGGCTCGAGGACAATACGTGAAATCGGCCATCATGTATGAGCAGAAAATCATAACCGATTATGACAGATAGAATGACTAAGGGCGATATAACTTATATCGGCCATCACGCGGCAGAGCACAACCGATTATGATAAAGTGAAGAGACTAAGGGCGATATGAGCCATATCGGCCATCTAAAGGCGATGTAAACACATCGGCTACCATGCATCGGCTTAATATAGCCGAATCATGAGTTGATCCATACACTGGGATAATATTTCTTCAAATATTTTTCATTGAGGGCGCTTTCAAACACCTCTCCATCCAATCCTTCTAACATGTAGGCTCCCTTGGAAACGCATTTGTGGATCTTAAAGGACCCTTCCCAGTTAGGTGACCACTTGCCGAATGTATTATCTCTTGTACCAATCGACAAAATTAATTTCCAAACTAGCTCGCCTTCTAAAAATGACTTAGGCACAACTTTCTTGTTATAATAACGAGGAATCCTTTCTTTGTCCTGGGTCACCTTTTCCAAAGCACACATTCTGGATAAAACCAAGTCTTTCGATTCATCTACCATTAGGTTGTGATAATCACCGACTGTCAACTCGTCTTGCAATTGAATCCTCCTTGAGCCGATGACACTTTCTCATGGTAGTATAGCTTCATACCCATATACCAATTTGTAAGGAGACAGTTGGATTGATCCATGACAAGCCATCCGATAAGACCACAATGATTCGGCCAATCGGTTGTGCCATTGCTTTGGATATTCAGAGATCTTCCTCTTTATCAGTTTGATCAAACTTTTGTTGGATGTTTCTGTCTGTCCATTAGACTATGCATAACATGGTGAAGAATTTAACAACTTAGTCCCCATGCTTTCTGCAAACTGGACAAACTCATATGAGACAAAGATAGATCCCTGATCGGTTGTAATCGTCTGAGGGACACCAAATCGGTAAATGATGTGTTCTTTGATAAACTTGATTACGTCTCCAGAATCAACTTTTTTCAAGGGAATCACTTCCACCCACTTTGTGAAATAATCAGTTGTCACCAATATGAATTTGTGGCCTTTACTCGAGGGTGGATTAATCTGGCCGATCATAATAGGGTTCATAGCCGACGCTGGTGCTCGTTGGATCGCTCCAAATTTCTGGCAATCTTGGCATCCCTTGTAATATTTGAAACAATCTTCCAGCATCATCGTCCAAAAATACCCAGCTGTTCGAAGTAACCATTTCATCTTGTGAGCCAATTGATGAGTACCACAAATGTCTTCATTCACTTCTCCCATTACAACTTTTGCTTGATCGACACTCAAAAATTTGAGTAGCACTCCTTCAATCGTCCGATAGTAGAGATCGTCGTCGAGCAAAACATATCTCAAAGCCGTGTAATGCAATTTCCTTGAAGCCGATTGGGAAGAGTTCTTTAAATAATTAAAAACCTCATACCTCCAATCGTCGACTGTGGTTGTTGCAACCTCAACTCCCACATCTTTGGTCATCGGCTTGTAGCCTGATGCCCCTTGAGACAAATCATTTGCCTCAGCATTCTGCTCTCGAGGGATATGTTTGAACGTTACTAGCCGAAAACCATCCATTAATTCTTGGCACTTTTGATTGTAGATCATCAATGTGTCGTTCTTGCATTCATATTCTCCTACTAATTGGCTGATGACCAACAAGGAATCGCCCATGATCTCCACAGCATCGACTTCGACCTCTTTCAAAAGTTGCAAACCCTTGAGGACTGCTTCGTATTTGGCTTGATTGTTTGTAGCGTAAGGCGCAATAGAATAAGCAAATTCAAAACTCACCCCCTGGGTGATATGATAACCAAGCCGATGCCACAGCCATGAGTGCAGACTGATGCATCAAAAAACAACGTCCAAGGCACTATGTTGACTGAGCCGATCGAATCATCTCGGTGCTCGACGATGAAATCGGCTATAGCCTGTCCCTTGACTGCCTTGGGTGCCTAATACCTTAGGTCAAACCCGTCAAGGCAAAATCCACTTCCCAACTCGTCCTTTGAAAACTGGAGCCGATAGCATGTAGTTGACTACGTCGGCTTTGCAAATAATGATGCACTCGTTGGATAATAAATAATGCCTCAACTTTGTACAAGAGAAATATAAGCACAAACACAACTTTTCCACAGGAGAGTACCTTATTTTTGCATCCAAAAGTCTTCTGCTGAGATAAAATATTTCTCTTTCCTTGCCTTCAAACTCCTGGATTAAAACTAAGTCGATTGACTTTTCATTGGTTGACAAATACAACTTAAAAGGTACTCCCTTCTGTGGAGGGATCAAGATTGGAGGGAAGCTTAAATAATCCTTAATGTTGTCCAAAGCTTTCTGCTGCTCTGCCCTCCAAGTAAACTCTTGATCGGCTTTTAGCCTTAGCAAAGGTGTGAACGGCTCCATCTTCTGAGATAAATTAGCAATAAAATGCCTGATGAAATTTACCTTGCCGATCAAAGATTGTAGCTGCTTCTTGTCCTGTGGAGGTTGAATACACTTGATCGCATTAACACTTCTTTGTGTCACCTCAATCCCCCTCTCATGAACAAGAAAACCAAGGAATTGCCCAACCGATACACCGAAAGCGCATTTGGTAGGATTCATCTTCAAGCCGTACTTTCTAGTCCTTTCCAAAACCTTCCTTAAATCGGCTATGTGGTCTTCAACTTCCTTGGATTTTATCACAACATCATCAATGTAGATTTCCACTAAGAAGTTGATTAAGTCGTGAAAAATATAGTTCATGGCTCTTTGATAAGTAGCCCCAGCATTTTTTAAGCCGAATGTCATGACAACCCATTCGTATAGGCCAATTGCACCAGGACACCTAAAAGCAGTCTTATGAATGTCTTCTTCAGCCATAAAAATTTGATTATATCCAGCATTGCCATCCATAAAACTTATGATTTTATGGCCGGAAGCAGCATTGACCAATAAATCAGCAATCGACATGGGGTACTCATCCTTGGGGGTGGCTTTGTTCAAGTCACAAAAATCGATGCACACCCTAAGCTTGTCGTTCTTCTTGATTACTAGGACTATGTTCGACACCCACTCGGCGTATCGGCACGATCGAATAAAACCAACATCATATAGCCAAGTAATTTTCGACTTAATAGCATCATACATATCGGCTTTAAACCGTCAAGGAGGCTGTTTGTATTGCCGATATCTTGGTTTAATAGGGAGTCGATATTCCACAATCGATTGGCTAAGACCTGACATCTTAAAATACTTCCAAGCAAAACAATCTTTATATTCCTTTAATAAATCAATCAGCTTGGTTCTAAAATGAGAAGACAAGTTTTTATTGATGTATGTCGGCTTAGGCCTATCTCCTGTACCTATATCAACTTCTTCGAGCTCGTCGACTGACATAAAACCTTGCCCTAGCTTGCCATCGAGATCGTCCACGGTGTCCTTAGTGTAGACCCTTGAGCCCTCCATGATGCCCTCAAAGTAATAATTGAGGCTCTTTGTCTCCAATTGGCTGTATAGTGGAATCGAACACCTTTAGAAAATCAGCCTCCCAAACTTTGCCGGACAAGCAATCGATGTCATCGATCTCCCAAAGTGTTAAATCGGCATCGGCTACATTTACTGACCTTTCGACTGGAACGATTTTAATCTTGTCACCTTGCCATTGGATCAAGCTCTGGTGCATGGTGGAAGGGATGCAGCAATTGGCGCGGATCCAATCCCTCCCCAGCAGCCGGTTGTATGGCCCCTTCCTGTCAATGACAAAAAAGGTGGTATGCACTGTCTTACTGCCAAGGGTCAGCTCAATGTTAAGAACCCCTTTGGTCTGAGATGGGTTCCCGCCAAAATCCTTGAGGACCATGTTTGTGTTTATGAGATCGTCGGCACCCTTGCCTAGCTTTCTAAAAGTAGCATAGGGCATCAGATTGACGGCGGCTCCCCCGTCAACCAACATTTTTGACATCGGCCTCCCACTAACAAATCCTTTGACACAAAAAGGCTTGAGATACCGATGTTCTGTCCCTTCTGGTTTTTCAAAAATCGCTTGCTCCGGGGACAACACAATTTTAGCCGATGACTTCTCTACGACGTCTGCATCAGCTTGGGCCGCTTCAAATTCGGTTGGTAGCACAAAAATCATATTAACCGATGCAGCGGCCACAGCCTTTCCCTTGGCCTTTCTTTTTGCCTGGTCGGCTTGGTCTTCATCGGTCAGCATAGTCTTATTCTTCGCACGCATTGCTTCCTTGGGCACTCTTGTTCCTTCTTCTTTTTTAGCTGATAGTCGATTTTGTCTTGAACCTCTTGCAGCCGACCCTCGCTCTTCAGCCGTTGCACCTTCCGCTTCTGAGTCTTCGTAAACATGTCGGAGGGGCACCATTGCAGGTTGGCAACCTGTTCTTCGTCATCCTCAAAGTCCTCCTGAAAGAAATCTTCATGGATTAGGCCCAGCCTTTGGTGTACAGGGCGTTTCCTCTGACTCGGCCGATTCCTTTTGGGCAACAATTGGCTGGAGCTCTCAACATGCCCATCTCCATAACCACTGCACACTGGACAGTCTTGGAGTGATGGCAGTCTCATCCCCTGATTCCAGCAAAACCTAAAGAATTCACATCTCCAATGGGGATCGAAGCCATGATGTTGTCGATTGTAAACCTCTTCTCGTCGATCATGTTTTCTTGGATACACTTTGTAGACTCTGCCCGTCTTCGTCTCTTCATGTTCTTTCATGAATTTGACTAAGCTATCCATTTTTCGGGGATGATGATCGGCTGATCGGTGGCTGGCATAAACCATGTTAACGGGAAAAGGATTCCCATCAACCTTTATCGGCTTTTTTGGATCTTCGAATTTGATTTTCCCAGCCTCTATAGCCGACTGGATTTGCTGGCGAAACACCTTACAGTCGTTTATTCTATGGAAACCGGTGTTATGCCACTTGCAATATTTTCTCTTATTCAACTCCTTAATCGATGGGATGACGTGATTGGCCGGAAGTTGGATATGTTTTTCCCAAAGCAGTAGATCAAATATTTTATCGGCTTTGGTTATGTCAAAATTGTACTTCTCCTCCTTAGCCAAATTTTTCACTCATTGACAAGTTATTACCTTCTTGTTGCTAGCCTACTCGGCTGCTGCTACTTCGGTCTCGCTATCGGTTGAATCAGAGTCAGAAGCATAGGAGACATGGCTAACCTTTTTAAAGGCTTTCTTGGCTTCCTGGAAACGTTGCTCGTGGGCAGTGATCTTCTGTGCCAAGTGCGCCAAGATCTCGAAATATTGAGCCAAAAAATCTCTCCCTGATGGGTGTTAACATATCCTGGAAGGCAAGATCGGCTAGCTGGGAATCAGATAGCACCAGGCTGTAGCACCGATTCCTCATATCTCTGAATCTCTGGATATAGTCTTGAACTGATTCGTCGTGCTTTTTCCTGATGGCCATCAAATCGGACAGCTTCATCTCATGGACACCGGTGTAGAAGTACCGATGAAACTGCTTCTCCAAATCGGCCCAACTCTGTACATAATTGTATGGGAGCAAAGAAAACCAAGTAAAAGCTGATCCGGAGAGTGAGAGGGGAAAAAGCCTAACTCTCAAGGCGTTTGTGGCCGATGCCTCTCCACACTGGGCTAAAAATTGGCTAACATGCTCATAGGTAGAAATATTGTCCTGCCTGAGAATTTAGAAAAATCTGGCATCTTGTATCGGTTAGGCAATGGAACCCTTTCAAAGTACTCAGGGTAAGGATACCGATACATATTGGCTGTGTCCTTGGGTTTGAGGCCGAACTGCTCTCTCATCACGTCGGCTATCAAGTCCACCCAAGGCTTGTTTTGTTGAGGCACCTCCTGCGCTTGTTGCTGCATCGGCTCGTACTGATCAAACTGGAGTGGTCCTTGCCGATACTACACTCGAGGCGAATGAGGCTGATAGTGTTGATTAAAGTTGCCTGCTGGATAATGTTGAGGAGATTGGTGCACCATGGGAAGCTGTTGATCATGCAGAGGGTGAGAGCCGACAGGTTGTTGTATGAAGTTTGGCGGGTAAGAGCCTATCGACACTTTTGGAATCGGCTGCAGAGGTGGCCGATTCGCGTTGAACATGGCAGCGACCTGCTCTTGAGTGATCTGAGGGGTTTCATGTCCAACCTGTTGAGATTGCTGCCTGGATATCAATATGGGGCTATATTCTGGTTGCTTTTGTGCCAACGGCGGGTTGACTAGCTTCAAAGGGGTTGATGCTAGAACCGTCGGCTGAGGTGGAGGAAGGCCTGCGGAAGTCGGCAATCCATCTGTTGCTAAGGTTTTGTACCGAGGAAATTTCTCATCAGGGAGGAAGATTGGGCCCCTGGCTTGATGCTCGGCAATCTTGGAATCGACAACAGTGCTGATTATTTTATTAAGGGTATTGACTAGTATTTCAGATTGGTTGATCAAAGCATGATGGACAGCATAATCAATCCTATCTTGCAGATTGTTGAGTTTCGGGACCTCCTCCTGCTTGACTTCCTGAGGCTTTTTGCCCTTGTTAGAGCTAGGTTCGGGTTCATCATCAGCTGGCAATTTGACTTTGTACCTCTCGACGACCGTATCGGACCGAGTTTGGGTAAAGGAGTGCAGATCCTGACTCTGTAGTTTTTTTCATTATCTCCTCAAGCTTGGCCTTTTGTTCGGTGTCAATTTGTCGATGGTGTGTTGATAAGAAATCTCTCTCACGCGCGGCTCGGGAGATTCGCTTAACTCCAGTGCAGAGGTCCTTCTACGCCGTGCGTGTAGGGCGTGCCAGTTGATTTGATCTGTTAATCAACAAGAAAAACAAGGGAATATGCGTTAAGTGTTAGGTTAGATCCCCACGGGATCGGCGAGGGAATACATGAACATATATATATATATGCTATTCTAAACTATATTTAAGCCAAGCGACGGAATGGATTGGTTACACCGAGACAAGATCAACCACTTAACCCAAATACAACAAAGAATAATAAATATATGGATCGATAACCTAGCCGATCTTGAAAAGCTAACAAGGAATCGGCTAGTACTCCGATGAATCTTATAGAAAGATATCATTCTTGAAACACATGCATAGCCTAGAAATCGGCCATCGGCTGTTGATATTAGGCCGATTTCGGCTGGCAACATCCGACAAGAATGTGATCTTAACATAAGAGGCAGTCCTAATACAAATCTAATAATAAATATATTAAAAGAAACATATCAGGGCAGATAAGACCGGCTGAAACTCCGACACTGTCTCTAAACAATACAAATCCATCCGAACAGATCATTGGCAGCTCTAAGAACGACTCAATAGTTCAAACATGATGCAACATTAAGTATAAAAAGAACAACCCGATCTGTTGTAGCCGATTTATATCTCTCGAGACGGTGGATACCGCATATAAACTAGCCAATCTTTAGATCTAGCTCTATTAGCTACAAGTTCTTAACGGAACTAGCCAATGGCGGGATAGATCTAAACATTGATCTAATTTATATACGCTATGTGATAAATAGCGCAGTATAAACTCCTGATTCTAATGTGTCATTGCGATGGAAGCACTAGAAACAAAAGATTATACCACTAATGATAAGCATTTACCTAGATCGGGGATTGAAACGATGCAGCCGTAGCCAAACAAAGTGCTTGTCGAAGAGAAAAGGTTGGCGATGTGCCGAAGGTTTGACTGATTGCGAATTGATTATTTTTTTACAGGGGGTCTCGGGTCCTATTTATACCCAAGATACAATTATCTGTACAAACCCTGGACTCTATCTAAACTACTATTTAAAACACAACATTATCCCAAGCGGGACCCACGCTGTGTTACGACTAACAGCTTAAACAAACCCCTAAATTACGGATACAATTGCCGTTACAGGACTCTATCCATAAGTGGCAATATCGTTTAACGCGCAATTAACAACCGAATCTTCTATTTATCTTCAATCTGCTGCATCAGAAATGGTTTCATCTTTTCCGGACCCGAAATCGGCTATCGGCTACCCCTGTCCGATCCAATCCCTAGCCGAAGTGCCTCGCAGCCGATCACTCTTCAGCCGATGCGACCCCTGTTTCCAGCCAATCCGACTCTGCTTCGCTTTTGCAGACTTGGGAATCCGATTACCAAATTTCAGTGTTAACATGGTGACAAGAATAACGTTGTCTTGGTCAACCTCGGAAGTCTTGATGTCAACCATTGTGCCTGGTTTGTATCTTTGGTCCACCAGGTGTGCCAAAAGCATGTTGATGAGAAAATTTCCCACGCACTGGCCTGAGAGATCTGCTTAACTCTAGTGCAGGTCCAAATTATTGATTCAAGGTTCGTTGGTGTGCCAGTTGATTTGATCCTGCAATCAACAAAAACAATGGAAAGTATTAGCTTACAAACGATAGCCGATCGGCTGGTGGCCGATGACGTACCGTCTAGTGTTAAGCTGATGCGGTGTGCACTGAATCGGCTAAGATAATTAAACCTAATCTATCAGCTGAAGATGTTCATAATATATAAGCCAGATATCAAAACACGTTTACACTAAGTGATTGGGATAGATCGATAGTGTACTAAAACAGTATAAACCACTTAAATCTAAAAGTGCTCCAATATGCATATTATACATATATTTCAATCATAGCTGATGTCATAGATTTAATGTGTATCGGCTAGTACTCCGATATCGCTTTATACTAAGATATCATTACTAGCTGAATATATTAAACAAAGATCGCTCATATACTAAGATGGCTTAATCAGATCGATTACAAGCTTAATATATTTAATTATAGAGAGATCTTAATATAAATGATAGTTTTAACATATCAAGTAAACATAAAACATACGAGACAGTTAAAACAGATAAGATTTGCTGAAACTCCGACACTATCTCTAATAATGATCATAAAACAAGATAGATATGTTATGATTCTAGAAGGACTTAATAGATCGAATCTAATCGATGCAGCATTAAGTACCAAAAGAAGCATAGGATCTATACGAGCCTATGAACACCTTTCAAGATGGTAGATATACTATATAATCTAGATTAACATTGAAACCTAAACTTACCGGCTATCATAGCGATTGATGTTAGCCGATTAGGGTTTAGACTAAAATATCGATCTAAATTATATAGCATATATGTGTTAACGACCAAATTTGGTAACCAAATCCCCGAGTTTGGAGCATAGATTGGAGCGAAATTGAAGGAAGACGCAATCTGCGGAAACAGAGATTGTATCGGCTGAGTCCGAGTCGGAGCAGAATAGCCGGTAGCCGATTTCGATTGAAGACCGAAGGAAAGGCCGGTCTTGGAAGGAAAGCTTAAGAGGTAAGTATTGGATTCGGTTTCCAAAGTGCGTTAAAGATATAGCCATCTACGGATAAGGTCCTGCAATGGTAATTGTATCTTTTAAGTTAGGATATCTTGTATAGTTTCCTTTTGTAATAATGTCGGTTTGTTTAGAGATTTAATCTATAATAGGAATCGTGTCCATCATGGACTCATTGTGTATTCAGGTATAAATATGACCCGAGACCTTTTAAAACAGATCAACACACATCAATACAATCTCGGTGCATTGCCAACCTTTTTGTTTTACGTTTTTCTTGACGAGTTCTTGCTTTGACCTCGGGCTGCATTGACTTCGATCTCCAGGAAAGGTAATTTCTTGTTACAAGCGGCTTGTGGTATCGGGGCCAGTGCTTTCATCATTATGATTCTCTGATTCTGATATTGCAAACTTCTTAATTTATCATATGCGGCATATAATCTAGATCAATGTCTAGATCTGTCTCGCGATCGACTAATATTTCTTTGAAGATAGCAGCCGACAGAGCTAGATCCAGAGGTTGATTCAGGTTATATGGCGTATCTACCATCTCGAAGAGTTTTCATTAGCCGACATAGATCTCATTATTCTTTTGGTACTTAATGCTGCATCTAATCGACCTATTAAGTTGCCTTTAGAACTATATATATTTATCTGCTTCAATGTCTGCTATTAGAGATAGAATCGGGGTTTCAGCCAGTCTTATCTGTTCTAATTGCTTTTATGTATTTTTACTTATAAATGTATTAGAACCGTCTTTTATATTAAGATCTTAATCTACTTAAATGTATTACGCTTGGTATCAATCTGTTAGGATATTCTAACAGCCGATTGATCTTAGCTTAATGCATTTAATCTAGACTAATCTCTTTTTATAAAATATATCGGAGTACTAGCCGATTTTCATTAGATCTGCGACATCGGCTAGGTCATGAATATATATAATTATGGTCCTATTGTATATTTGGATCTAAGTGATTTATACTGTCTCGGTATACTACCGATCTATCCCAATCACTTAATCGAAATGTGCTTTGGGATAGCGATTGTATATTTATTAATATCCATAGCCGATCGAGTAAGATCTAACCTTAACCAAACATCTATCCTTTATTTCTTGTTGGTTGCAGGGTCAAACCAACTGGCACGCCCATTCAATCACCAAAGACGACCAATTTTGGACCTGCACTCGAGTTAAGCAGACGTCCTAGGCAGTGCGTGTAGAAAAATCACACCAATAATATGATAACTATGGGGATTATGAAAATAGGATTAGAGTGTCATGATGATGGAAACACTAATCCCGATAACGCAAACTGCTGTGAGAAGAATTACCTTTTCGCTGGAGATCAAACAATGCAGCCCAATTAGAAGCAAGAACTCGTCGAAAACTATTAAAGGAAAATGGTGGCGATGCGCCGAAGTTGTATTGATTGTGTCATTGATATCTAATTACAGGGTCTTGGGTATATTTATACCCAATTACATGATGAGTCCATAACGGACATGATTCCTATCTCTATTACAAATTAAATTACAGATATATGCCTAAACAAACTCTCACCGACATTATCTATAAGGAAACTATTTAAAATATCCTAATTAATAGATACAATTGTCTTTCCTAGACTTTATCCATGTATGGCAATCCTCATGAAGCACTTTAACCCAAATCCGAGGACAATTCCAATGCCCTTTTCCTTCGGATTGGCCCACCAACTGTCCTTATTGGAATCGGCTGCATCAGCTATCCTTGTCCAATTTGGTATCAGCCAACAAAACCCTCAGTCGATTCAGTGTCCACTTGGCACGCACTCCGTCTTCAGAAGAACTCAATTCTCTCCAAATTGGCTTCGGCTTTAGATCCAAACCTGATAAATTGCTTACCAAATTTGGTCGTTAAAAGGGTGACAGTTGGATGGTGGCACCGACCCTCCCAATGTGGCGGAGCATGCAAGGATGACAACGACGGTGTGATGGCATTGTCTGGGGCGTGCGGAAGGCCTACCTCGAGGCACTGATGAGTTCCAAGAAAGGGCAACTAAAAACATAAGGAAGAAAGTAAAGTGAATGATACATGGGTTGTAACGTCCTGCCCCACAGGGCCGGGCCTGTTTACACCTGGAAGCTCTCTAGGACCTTAGACTTGAAGGGTTACGCGGAGGCTACGATAGCTAAAAGCAAAAATTTTCTACCGTGCAAACCAGAAACACTTGCAAGTAATGGTCGATAGATCGTTACCGATTGGAGTAGAGTGTAGCGAAAAAAGCCAATCAAGAGCTATCCGATCCGAGACAGTACTGGCCGATCACAACCAATTCACTGACAGCCGATTCCCCACACAGCCGATTTGCCGAATCGCCTAACCACAGCCAATCCTACGTAGCCGATTCGCCGATGCCAGAGACGATCCTACCTCAGCCGACTCACTGATTCCCCCGACCGCGCTTGCCTCACTCAGATGCGCCTGACCATAGCCGATCTGTCTGACCGTAGCCGATTAGCACCGCAATGTAGCAATGCCTCTACCGGTATCCACACGTCCAGGGACAGAACGCCTGACACTCGTGTGCTAGCACAAGATGCAAGGCTAGGGTTTGGCTCGGGAGTAGGGAGGGTTTCCGTGGAGATCAAAAACTCGCCGACTTCTGAAGCCATGCGTGTTTTAATCTGTTGCACGATTAGATTGATTCGGTTCAAGTGCAATGCCGCAACTCTCCACCCCTCGCCCCTTTATATAGAGTTGCCGACTAGGCCTATAGGCCCATCGGGACTCTATTTTGAATCGGATCCTATCCGAATCTCATAGAGTTGGCCGGTCGGACTTCGTAAGCCCATAGGACTCTATATTAAATCGAATCTTATCCGAATTGAGCCATATTTGAGTCCAACTCGAATGTCTGTTCTATCCCCTTAAGCGTGTGACCCTGTAGGTTCAGGTATACTCGGTTTTGGCCCGAGTCCAACTCGGCCGACTTGTCAACAGTGGAGCCTAGCAGCACATATTGACACCATAGTATACAAGAATATAATATCGGCTCTAAACCTATAATGTGTACACAAATTCCTTTGCCTCACGATACCAATTAAGATATAGACAAGATGTGTGTCATCCCTTCAATAGCTTAACCATTCACTCGAACCGTATTGGATTATCTGTCTGTTGATTAACTCCTTAATCAACTCGGCATGGCCATGCACTTCTATAATTCATTACCTCGAGGGGCCCAGAGATATCTCTTCAAAGGAGGGGCAAATTTCATATTGATCATTCACATTCCACTCCATGTTTCATAGCAAACCCGAAGACTACTTTTATAACTACCCAGTTACGGAATAGCGTTTGGTAATCCCAAAGTAGGCTACTACACATGTCAGAATCCATGATGATCTCAGGTCTAAGGACTTTGCACCAATATTACTTGAGACCAACTAATGGCACATTAAATTCCTGTAGTGTCTCATGGTGGGTCTATCCAACAACATGTTCTCTAACATGTGTCCATATTTATTGATTTGGTATCTCCATACCATGATCTATAAAACATGATTATCAATCAATAAACATGCTGATCTTAGAATCATATTTGTTCCAACAATATGACATGTGATCAGAGATCGTTTAGAAATAGATTTATTCATAAAGAGTCTCATAAATAAGTCATGTACTTATTGATCAATACAAGTTATCTATTTTCTAAAACTGAATAATATTTTATTCATAAATACATAAACATTGACCATGATATCCAACATCTCCATGTTGCATCTAGGGCATATCACTAACAAGACTGCCCGCACATACTAACACTAGTCTTTTCTGCGCACTTTGTTCTTACTCATGCGCACCCAGGAAGAACTTCCCGGTCGATCACTTATCCCTAAATTGCTTCAAGCCAAGCACGCTTAACCTCAAAGTTATTTGAAGATGAGCTTTCGGAAAAAAGTTATAACTTGTTGGTATGAGTACACCTATCAATCCTATTAAGCCCTGGGCCAGGATGTCACATACACCCCCTCAAGAGACCCGACGTCCTCGTCGGTCAACCCCAGGCCAGGAACGTTCCCTCTTGGCCACGTCCATGCGTTCAATGTCGACGCATGTGTCATGTCATGGCCCCATAGGGCCCACACGTCATGCACACCATGCCCACACAACTGACCCGCACGTGCCCGTGAAACCGCGAGAGTCGGCTCTGATACCAACTGTAACGTCCCGCACCATAGGGTCGGGCTCCCGACGTCCTCGTCGGTCAACCCCAGGCCAGGAACGTTCCCTCTTGGCCACGTCCATGCGTCCAATGTTGACGCATGTGTCATGCCGTGTCCCCACAGGGCCCACACGCCATGCACACCATGCCCGCACAACTGACCCGCACGCGCCCGTGAAACCGCGGGAGTCAGCTCTGATACCAACTGTAACGTCCCGCCCCGTAGGGCTGGGCTCGCTTATACCTGGCAGCTCTCTAGGACCTTTGACTGTCCTCACAGACCAACACCAGTCTTTTCTGCGTCGGCTCTGATACCAACTGTAACGTCCCGTCCTGCAGGGCTAGGCCCGCTTACACCTAGCAGCTCTCTAGGACCTTAGACTGTCCTCACAGACCAACACCAGTCTTTTCTATGTACTTTGTCCTCACTCATGAGCACCCGGGAAGAACTTTCCGGTCGGTCACTCATCCCTAAATTGCTTCGGGCCAAGCACGCTTAACCTTGAAGTTATTTGGAGATGAAATTTCGAAAAAAAAGTTATTTGGAGATGAGCTTCCGAAGAAATAGTTGTAACTTGTTGGTATGAGTATGTCTATCAATCCTATTAAGCGCTGGGCCAAGATATCACATGGATCTCATTATTTTTTTTCTATAATATCACATAAACATCATGTATGTTGAAACTATCATTGAAACGTTTAGTGTGAACTAGTTTTTTTAAAAAAATTATAGTTGAGAGAGTCTTCGTATCCATGTATGTGATTAAGGGAAAAAATAATTAGACTCGAGTTACAATTGAGGGAGACCATATAAACATTTTCTTATAAAAAAGAGTATAAAAAAGAGTATGAATACTCCTGTATACTTCCTCCATTTTAAAATGTATGATAATATTGATTTTTATAATGTTTGATCACGTATCTTATTAAAAAAATATATAAATATTATTTATTTTGTTGTCACTTGTTTTATTATGAAATAAAATATAATCTCAATCAATACTTTTATATATTTATATTAAATTTTTAAATAAGTCAAATAATTATGAAAAATTAATGATACTATATATTTTGAAAATGAGGACTAATATGAGCTTAGTCAAGGCCGGTCTTTACAGCCATTCGGATAGGAAAGCAACAACCCAGCCTTTCGTCCAATTTCCTCTCGTCACCGTCTCACCTCGAGAAAACTATCATGTGGTGGCCCTGAAGTAAACGCACATGCACATGATGACACAAGCTGACAGCAAAGTTGCGCCAACGAGAGACCGAGGCAATAATAAACTGCAACTGTACATAAATAAAAACTCGGAGAATCAGGGTAAATCTCAGACCAGTGATTTTGAGAATATACTGGAAGCTCTCCCTACTCTCTCTCTCTCTCGCAGTCTCGCTGTCCGTGACGTATGAAGCCAGGAGAGTGAGCCTGGATTCCTCCTTCCAGAATTTTTGCAGTGACTGGTGCCTCAGACTTCGATGTTCGCGGGATAAGAGTAGATTTTAGCGGGGAATGGTTGACTCCGTGCGTACGAAATATTTTAAAATACTTCATTCCTTTCAAAATATAATTAATTTTAGCTATAAATCTAAATATAACTAAAATTTATTATATTTTAAAACGAAAGCAAAATAGTAAGAAATAAGTAGGCAACACTGCAACGATTACAGCGAATTTATAATAATAACATAGATATTTTAATAAATAAATCCATATATTTAAGTTATAATATTACGATATGACAGTTCTTAATATATATATAATATTGTATTTGCTAATTTTAGGTGCTTGGAAATCTGTAAGTTTTCAATCACCTGAAATTATATTTTGCTAGAATGTGTAATTTTAGTTTATTTCAATGGCAATTTTGTTGATATATATATATATATATATATATATCGGAAAAATGGAAACTAGGGTCCTCATCACTAGCTACTCGTGGCACATTCGCTTTCGGGCACGAGCCTCCTAGGGGTTGTGCTCGGGGCACGTCTACTCCTAGGTGCGGCCACCCGAAGGTTATGCTTGGGGCACAGTCAGTCTCCGGGAATGCCCTCCCGCTAGCTTTCCTCGAGCTCGACCCCCGTGGCTCGCTCGGGGTAGCAACAACGCATAGACCCAATCAAACTTGCATTCAATGTGAGGTGACGTATAACAACTCGGTATGCATCCAAGACGATAGATGACAAGACAACACACGCCAACACTACAACGATCCTTCATCACTCCCGTGCGGAAAGACGTGGGCTGTCAGGCGGCACGTTTGACCGCCATGCCGCACGTCCGGCCCACAACCCTCTCGCATTTTCTTTCGACAATTAGCGTGACCTAACAACCGGCCCACTCACCAAGAAGCAACAAGACCAAACACACCTAACTCATTTACTGAGACCTATTTGTAAGAGACATGTCACTATGATATCCCCTTACAACTATGAAAAGAGAACCAAGCCAAAAAGGAGAGGGGGATTGACCCTCATCCTGGAGGGTTCGACTCTGGCTGAGAGCCTATCTTAGATCATCTCTACAGCCTCCACGCAAACAGAAATCAGCTCCCTAGCCTTGGAACAACATCCACTCAAGAACCCATTGTAAACCTCTTCATCATCATCATCATCCATAGCAAGAACACAGAAAAAAGGGTGTTACGCTTTCGAGCGGCATGAACCTATCTAATCCTCTGTCTTCTGCATCACTCATTTATCCATGTGCCAATTGCCCCATTTCCACACACCTGCTCCCTAGCCGAATCCCAAAGGAGGATGCCACTCCTCCCTGCTAAAGGGGCTCTTGCTTTGATAGTTGACGCGCGAGGTAGCGGCGCACTTGTGCTTGTGCGAATTCGGGTTTCTGCGCCCAGTGGTCACCGTCGCCGCATTTTCCAGCTCAAAGGATAGTGTCAACATGCTGGAGACGGCCATCGCACACCGCAGTCATCAGTTCTCGCTTGGCGGGTACTTTGCCAACCAGGTGATCCCAGAGAGTGCCCCACTCGTTCCCCTCCTCTGGATGGCCGAGGGCTCCCACTGCGCACATTACATCAGATACGTATTCGTAATATGTTTAAATTGTCTTTTTCAAAAGGTCTTTTGCCAATCTCTTGCTTGAGGAATCTTTTCCTTTTTTACTGTCTGCAAGCTCACATGTTGTCAAGCGAACTGTTACTCTCTTCCTCGGTTGTGAGTAGGGGCTAGTCGCGGCGCACGCTTGGGTAATCAGGTTAACTTGGTCCCATGCATGGAGGACAGGTGTCTGGAACGTGAATCGTGGCCCAAGCATTGCTGAAGTCCCAAGGTCTCGAGCAAAGCCCCTCTATCGGGCCAGCTTAGACCCCAGCAATGAGCTATAGTGCTCGGTCTGGCCAGTTCCACTCTGTACACTGCCAAAGTACAGGCGCCACTAGTTACCTGTTTACCCTTGCATGTTGCCCAAAATTAGCTTCCTAATAGGCCACCGAGATACAGAGATGGGTAAACTAAGTGGCTTGACCATGAATAACCTTGAAGGCAAGATTCTATTCTTAACTATGTGCAGGATGAGATGGAATTACAAAAGATGGCACATGAGCTCGGGGCGACCTAGTCCAATGTATGAAGGATAAGTGTCCGGAACATGGACACAATACCTATTGATGGTTGTTAAAGTATCAATTTCGACCATCAACTACCTCAATAAATAAAAAACACGCATATCAGTATTAAATAATATAGTTCTACTTGTCTTGGAGAAATATTATGTATGTAGAGATTATGTACTAAAGCGAAGGAGAAATGAGCCGGCATACAAAGAAACACACCTCTGCGAATCACGTGCGAGCACACGGATTGATGGGCCCACATGTCAGCTCAAAACTACTCAAAGTGGGGCCAGTCCAACATAAACCGACTAAGGGGCCCACATGGTAGCCTTTGGAGAAAGTCGATGGAGAGAGGTAGGGCCTAGGGGTTGACCGAACCCATTGTTTGTCCGAACCGCCTCTGGCTCCCCTCATCTCCATCCTACACGTGGCAGCTTCTCAGCACTCCCTAATGACGATTATAAGCACCAACCTCCCTAACCACCTTAATCAACCATCATTGAGGAGTATAAAAGGAGAAGCGCTTCTCACTTCACAATACACACTCAAGGAGCAATTGTTGTATCTTACATTATATTCTCTATAGTATTAGTGGAGTTTGGCTTAGAGTAGTCTTTGGTTCTATAGTCTTCTTGGAGATTTCGATACGTCTTTAGTATTTTAGTCTTCTTGTAAGACTATAATTGAACTAAAAGAATTATTTTCTTTATTTAATTATGTTCATAGTTCATATACAATTTTACTAGTTATGTGTTCTATGAATAGTTTATACTTCAATTATCTGCTTCAATTGATTAGGCTAGTTGATCTATACTACAGTAACGGTCCAATGATCTTAACGGATTGCACTAGTTCTAACTCGTCCATCCGAAGGGTGTGAGTCCCAGAGAAATTAGTGATATTATTTAGTAACATAAACATGGTGCTTAGGTTAGTTAAATGTCGTTGGATGCGGTACGCCCCATGTAAAGTGAGGTAGGTGGCAGGTGGTGACAGCGCTATCCACCATCTATATTCCTCCACATTCGGGTATGACATAAGAGTTCGTAAAATGCTATAACCATACTGCCAGACCAGCAGGGATTGGTCTCTCGGTAGTATCTGGATGCCTAGACTAAGTCTGTTGGAGAAACGGGAACCGGGGTTCCCGTTCCTCCGGGGGCGTCGTGCACCTTGGGCCTGCAAAAACACTCAGGCATAAGTGGAATTCATTGACGGTCAAAAAATTCAGAGGCAGACAGTGACCCACGATATTAGGCATGAACCAAGACCCGGTTCCTCCTGGAACCCGGAGCCCCAACACCCAATGTAGTGAATGATTAACCTTTACGAGATACTAAGAGGAGTGTGGAGACGTACAAAATCTATATCTTCAAGGTGATTGTAATAGGTGTATCTTGATGACAGTGCTTCGTCTAAGACTTGTCTATCATGGACTCCTTCATCTTTGATATCTTCGAGAAGCTCGTCTAAATTAACGAGACATTTTGTAAAGAAGCAGAGGGAGTGTGCACGGAGCCCCAGGTACATCTGAGGGCCTCGGGTGAGAGACATGCCCAGGGTAAGCAGCCGTCCTAAGGGCACGGAGACTGCCCGAGGCACATGACAGGTGGCTAGGGGCCCCAACGATGTGCCCGAGCACACCCCATTACCCTAGGCTCATGATGGGTTTCTTTTCGCACTGCTAAGTGGGCCCAGGGGTTTAACTCCTTTCAGATGTGATGGTTGCTGTTGCAGGAGGAAGACCGTTGGAGAACAGCTCACCTGCCTTGGGGATGTGACACTACATACAGCCTCCTGCATACCCACGTCTGCCAAAGAATAGGAGGAGCGCGACGTGTCGTGCCCATGGCGCCCCAACAGTTGCCATCTTGCCACGTTGTGAGGGCTGGTCGGTGGGCCCCATGGTAACTAAGCGGATATTGCTTGACTTATGCACCATGTGTCAATCGGAGAGCAAGGTTGTCACATTCGGCTGGGTTGCCAGGGGGACAACGACAAGACTATGCATAAACATATTCCCATGCAAAGTGTAATTGCAAGCTCCCCTTCGAAGTATAAAAGGAGTTGTGCAACTTAGTAGTGGGTTGGACAAAAACATTGGGAGCACACACAAGTTCTGTATTTGATTGTAATCCAAGTTTTCCACAGAAAACCCATATACACAGGAGTAGGGTATTACACACTTGTGAAGCCCGAACATGTATACTTGCTTTATGTACCTGAGCCATTGTCATCGACCCGCGCGAGCGCAACTCGTCCCCCCGGTCGAATCTTCAAAGGGGAGGTTCTTCACTTTCCTGTTGTTGGGGATCCCGTCTCCGACAAAGGCCTAGCCTTGTAAGCATGTAATTGTTAAGCATATACTAAACATGATTAATATAGTAGTACATACAAACCGTAGCTCTCTTCTGTCCTTCTCCACTATCCATTCTATTACTATAGAGATGATTCTACTATGTGTCACATTACCCTAATATTATTATTATCGTTAACCCCTATTTAGACTTTGGGTATATTAATTATAGCTTGATTACAAATATGTAATCCAACTCTTGACACTACCGCCTTTTCTGCAAAAAAAAAACAAATATGATACCCTTGGAATACTCCTGGATGAAATGCTACATCATTATCCATACATTTGCAGATTTATCTGTGACCATACTAAATACCAACAGTATCCTGAGTGCTGCCGAAGTCCCAAGGTCTCAAGCAAAACCCTTATGACGGACTAGCTTAGACCTCGGTGACGGGCTGCGGTGCTCGTTCTGGCCAGTTCTACTCTGGACACTATGGAAGTCCGGGTGCCTCGGTCGACCACCTCGTGTCCATATGCTCGGGGGCTTTCCTCTGTTCCCAATCACACAAGATGCCCAATCTCTGGTATAGACGAATGTTGAACCAGCCCAACCAACACAGAAGACATTCAGATATACATCGACAAGAAAGGCCTCAACCTTGGCCCCTGTCTGGCTCCATGCCCAGGGTCGAGGCCAAGGGCTACTGTTAGAGAAATGGAAACCATGTTCCCATCACCAACTACTTAGGGCATATTTGCTTCTAGGGACAAGCCTCCTTGGGTTGTGCTCGGGGCACGTCTGCCCCTGGGTGCGCCCCCTCGTGGGTTATGCTTGGGGCAAAGTCGGCCTCCGGGTACCCCCCACCCCCGTGGGCTGTGCTTGGGGCACATCTGGCCTTAGGGAATGGCCACCCGTGCACTGTGCTCGAGACACGTTCGACCTTCGAGTGCGGCCTCTCGTGGGCTGTACTTGGGGCACATCCAACATTCAGGTATGAACCCTCGTGGGCTATGCACGAGGCATAGCCAACCTCCGGGTGCGGCCCCCTGTGGGTTGTGCTCTGGGCACATCTTCTAGCTATCCTCGAGCTCGACTTCCGTGGCTCACTCAGGGTAACAACAATGAATAGACCAAATCAAGCCTCGCATTCAATGCTAGGCGACGTATACCAACCCGACATGCGTCCAGGCCGACAGACGACGAGACAACACATGCCAACATTGCAACAAGCCTTTATCACCCTTGTGCGGAAGACATGGGATTTTAGGTGGCACGTTTGATCACCATGCCACGCGTCCGGCCCACAACCATCCCATTTTTTCTTTCGACAACTAGCGCATAGCCTGACGACCGGGCCCATGCACAAAGAAGCAACAAGACCAAACACACCTAACCCCTATATCGGGACTCATTTGTAAGAGACATGCCACTGTGGTATCCTCTTGCAAATATAAAAGAAGGACCAAGGCCGAAAAGAAGAGGGGGATCAACCCTCATCGTGGAGGGTTCGACTCCGGATAAGAGCCTATCTTAGATCATCTCTACAACCTCCACACAAAGAGAAATCAGCTCCCTAGCCTTGGAACAACATCCACTCAAGAGCCCATTGTGAACTTCTTCATCATCATCATCATTCATAGCAAGAACATAGGAGTAGGGTGTTACGCTTCTGAGCGGCCTGAACCTATTTAATGCACCGTCTTCCACAACACTCGTTTATTTGCACGACGCCAATCGCCTCGTTTTCGTGCACCCGCTTCTGGCTGAATTCCAAGGGGGTGCCACTCCTCCTCGCTAGAGGAGCTCTTGCTGCGACACTATAGTTCTATTTTACTTTTATATGCCTAAATATTTTTGCATGTAGTTTTATACTATTTCTTTTTTATGAACTATAAGTTTATTTTATTTTAGTCTAAACAAAGGACTTTTTTCAATCATGGAATGATAAAAGTAACTGAAATTTTTTGGAAAAAGAATCAAGCGTATAAAATCTAGACACTCAAGAGTGTCATGAGTTCTATACTACCTCTCAATTTATGGTTGGTGGGAATTTACTTTTATGACATGATCTGGTTGCAAATAATATGAATATATCCATCTAAAGCAAAGATGTCTTTACGTTACGTCAGGATGGTTCATATTCATCCTATGTATTTCGCTATGAAGTCGATTATTGTTTTGTATACAGAAACAAGGTTGGTGAAAACTGAAGTTGTTGTTATAAAGATCAAAATCTTTATGTGTGGTATTAATTTTCCTCCCAAAAAAAAGAAAAAAGAAAGAAAGGAAGAAATATCATAGTGCGTTATGGGTCTAGATTAACCATATAGTTGTATACAAAACATAATTGCGTCTACAGAAACATTATATAATTAAGAATTATGTATTAAGTCAAACTACTTTAAAACCCATTGCATACTTATTTAATTGTTTCTCTGAAATGGAAGCTAAAAGTTTGTCGGTAAAATCTATCTCATGCAAAGTTACGTGGGAAAATTGATTGTCTTTGTTATATCTATAATATTATATTATTGATGAAATATGAAATTCAGAAAAAAGTTATAGTTTTGTGATAATTCTGGAAAGTATTTTTTTTCTGAAATTTACTTTTATTTTCCTCGTGTACTCTAGATAGTTGGTGGATGAGTATTTGTTTTTTAATCCATCAATTAATACAGTGATGCAGATGTACATTGCTTTTAGTTTTGAAGATCTGTTGTCTCTGAGATCAGGGACATCAAATAATTAAGTGGTTGGCGTGTTCTTTTCGTACGGCCTAGCCGATCCGGTTTAATTAGATGTTCATATCATTATTCATTTTTCATCGATCTTAGATCAGCATACCTGGCTGAAACCACCACGCACTTCTCCCACAATTTCTGCTTAATCCGGCAGAATAATTCCATGAGTGCGGTTAGAGAGTTTGATCTTCTACTCTGTGCCGCGATCTGTTTATTCACTATCTAAAATAAGCTATGCCATCCTTATAATAAGGCCTGCTATAAAATCGTTGTTGATTTTTCAAAAACACGTCTCAGTCTTCTCACAAAATATAAAATTGACGGGGACTGTTTCAAGCCGAATTAGTATATTCTACTAGTCCGATTTGGACAAATTATTTCGTAATCGCAATGCAAAAGCGAACCAAAGCTGGGCCCCACACACACTGCTAGAAAAATGATGATAAATCGACAGGCTCACAAACTCGCAGTGCAGTGGCTATCTCTTTCAACGGAGAGGCCATTGGAGACAGAAGGCACCAAAAACAATGGAGACGGGACGGCATCGGTCACAGAGCCTGGGATCTGCAGGGCTCGCGTTCCACATCCTCCTCTGCTCGTCGTTGCTGCTCAACGCCGTCTTCTTCGCGCACCACTTCCTCAAGGCCTCGCCACCGCCGACGGCGTCGGAGCGGCTCGGCGACGGGCTGAGCTGGGCGCTCCAGGCGGCCAGGGAGGCCGAGGTCGTGGCCGCCGCCGACTGCTCCGGCCACGGCAGCGTGTTCCTGGATGGCGTCGCCGGCGAGGATGGGATGCCCGGGTGTGAGTGCAACAGCTGCTTCTCCGGGCCGGACTGCTCCGTCCGGACGCCCGACTGCACCGCCGACGCGGACAGGTAATTAATTGGCTCGCATGCTCGTGTTCATGTTCTTCAGATCTCCTGGCCGGTGCCTTGGCATGGCTACTGCTACCGTGCGACGTGCCCATAGCATATCGATCAGTTCTCTACGAAGATTACATGCACACGTACGTTGCCACATGGCGATGGGTCTCGACAAAGCAAAATTTGACGAATAGGATTATCAATCATCTCTCGGAATGTCCAGGGCTTCAGGCGCCATGGCAAGGGGCGCATCCGCGCATGCTAAGCTAGTGCGGTATAGACCGGAGGATATTCTTGTCCACACGTTACCCTTTTTTTATCCCCTGGGTTTCCCTTGATTTGTTATTAAATCTCAAATATCAATAATATTGTTCAAATATAGATGAAACAGTTATAAAAAAGTCTGAAAATCTTTATATGCTAGCCACCTATTACACCACAAAATTTTAATTCCAAACTTGGTTTATATTTTGAGGGGAAAAAACTCTTCTTCAAAAAAAGAAATTATGGGAGAGCGGGAGAGTGGCGAGTAGTACGACTAGGGGAGCGGGAGAGCAGGGGCCGCGGCAGCCTCCACCGGCGACGAAACAAGGTAAGCGTGGGGGCTCCGACTGTGCTCGGCGGGGCCATGGCTCGCTGGGGGGCTCGATCCTGGAGTGATATGGTTATCGCCAAGCCTACAGTTCCTCAGAAGGATGACGACGACGAAGGCGGTTGGATTGAAGTTTCGCACATAGGGAGAAAGCATTCAAAGCATGAACGTGATGCCCCAACCACCGGCACTGTAGGGTCATTCAAAGCGCCTATCCCTCGTTGGCTTATAAGTCGCTGCTTCAAGTGCTTGTGCCTTGACCACCAGAAGAAAGACTGCTCTAAACCATTTCGCTGCTACAACTGCTGGTTCACGGGGCACCTAGCCAACCCCTATCCAAGGCGCCACCGTGAGGAACTTAGGGCGGATTCCAAGAGCGGCACTCCAACCGCGCATAGCAGAGAGCCGCCAAGGTTTTCGACAGGCAAAGGGGAGAAGTTAGCAGCTCAAGGAACCTCATCTGCTTCCCCTTGATAAGGCGTGAAGTCGGTGGCGGGGGTGAGTCCAACTGCATGCAAGGCTAGGTTTCGGATCTGCGAGCAGCAGCTGCCTAGGGTGGTAGAGGAGTGGAGAACTGGGGAACCAGAGTTGCGACTGGCAAGGGGACACTGCATGGTCTCATGGACGCCGTGGATGGCGGACAATGAGGTGTTGCTGGATCAAAAGGCACTCCTCGCCACGGTCTTGGGCAGGCGGCCGCAAGTCTCCCCGAGCGAGATGGCGGCGGTGGTCGTCGGCGGCGAAGTGCAGCAAGCGAGCTTCAGAGTAGAGGTGGCTGCCCCTGAGGATTTTCTCCTGGTTTTCCGCAACTCTTGAGATAGGGACTAGGTCTTGGGCCGGTCTAGGGAGGTCTACTAAAACGGTGTGCCGATTGCCTTCAAGCGTTGGGATAGGAGGCTTCAAGCTGACAGCACCAAGTGGCAATTCTTCACCAAGATCTCCATAGGAGGCATGCCTCAGCATGCTTGGGAAGAAGGCACAGTGTCTCAGTTAGTTCGTGCACTGGACGGTGAATTGGTGGAGATGTTTTTGCCTAGTGATGTCAGGATTCCGACTCTATTTGTGTGGTTCAAAAATTCGACTGACATCCCGAAGATCTTAGAAGTGGAGATCCCGGAAAGAGCAGGAGGGGGTCCGCTGCGTTGGGAACATTTCCCCGGCGATCTCTTGATTCCAAAGGCACCGCTACACAAAAGAACTTTGACCTATGAAGTCCTACTCCATATCGAAGAGGTTATCAATCTGACGCCAATACACCTGGTTGATATTATGGGTACAGACTATGAAGATGAGTTTGATGATGATATCCCTAGGCGAGTGACGTTCACTTGATGGGCAGGGAGAGTAGACGAACCGGGGCTTGGAATTCGCCGATGGGAGGTAGCAGCTCCTTTGAGGGTACGTCGGGTTCGGCGGGTGGCCTTCTAGGCCATGCCTGGGCTGCCGCTCCAACAGTGCAATCCCCACCAGTGGCGCAGCCGGGGAGCTTACAGGGTGAGGTGGCGGCGAGGAGCGATGAGGGAGTTCGGCGGGGTATTTCTCGAGCCTGCTCTCTGTTGAGAGAGCAGCATATCCAGGGTGAAGGGGATGATTTGCCGCCCTCTATTGCTCTGATTGAGGATGCTACAGAGGCCGTTCAGCAAGTGCCCATTTGTGAGGTTTCCAACGCCCAGGCTGATGAATTAAGTGTTCTTGGCACTCACAAAGCTCCGTCGCCCGTCCTGCTGATACTTTCTGAAGCGGAGCACCATGACACACAGTCCCCCAAGTGTATAGCGGAATCCCAACGGCGGCAATCTTGGTTTCAAGCAACCAAAGGAGCAGACGCCATTGCCAGGCTTGGAGGAAGGATTGGTGGACGCGGTCCATGGCTTGGTCCCGGAGGAGTCAGACGAAGTAGTTATTGCTCTTTTTGTGCCGACAGCGTCATCCAAGATCCCACCACCCGCGTGCGTGTCAGAGGATGGGGGTCCTGGCTAGCTCCCCAGTACAGATTCATTGATGGCGGGTGGTTGGCCGCTGGGAGAGGAGTCGATTGAAAGTGTTGGTGGGAATTCTGCTCCCGCTCAGTTGTTCTCTGCCCTAGTGCTTTCATCCCAACAGGGCACACGTTCCATGGTTGCAAGGCCCGACACCTTCTCAGCCCCCGTAATGCAAAGGCCCGTGGTCATCACAACTGAGTCATACCTGCTTGTTTATGCTTGGCGTCAGGCTCAGCGCCAGGCATTAGGCGCTCTCTAAAACAGAGCATCCAGCAGCAACTCCTGAAAAAAGGCCTGATGAGCTACAGTCAACGGGGAATGACAAGCTAAGTGTTTTCTCAATTTCGTTGCCACTGCCCCAGATCAACCAATTCTAACAACATGGCAGCAAGCGCTAGTGCCTTTGATAAAAGGGAGGAACTGTGGAAAAATCCTGTCAGACTTTGTCCCCTGGAGGAGTCCTCGCCTGCTCCAACAGGAGGATGGGGCACGACAACATGTTATCACAAAAGCACAGGAGGTGGTGATGAAGAAGATGGTGCTCTGGGAGGAAAAAATGTAGCTAGAACGGCGGCGTTGCAAGCTTATTCCTCTGTTTTTGAGACTCCTCTGTCCGAGCAGCATATCGAGGCGTTGGCCGAGCTACTGGAACTCCAGATTGTGGATGACTCGCCGCACCTGGAAGGAACAGAGCAATCTCTACAGGTGGTGAGGGAACCTGAGGTGGCCAGGCTTGTGCTCACGAAGTTAGTGGGTGTGTGTGTTTTTTCTCCTTCCCCTATGTCTACCTCCGTACACTCTTTTGCTTTGGTTGGTTGAATGTTAGAGGTTTAAATAATATAGAGAAGCGCAGAGTGGTGAAAGAGCTGGTGTTCTCATCTAGGGCATCAAATTGTGTGTTTGCAAGAAACTAAGTTGGATTATGTGGATAGTGACATTGTTGCCAGCTGTTGTGGTCTTTCTTTCAGTGGTTTTGCGGCTTTGCCATCACAGAATATGAGGGGAGGTATTGTTATTGCTTGGAAGGATAACCTTTTTAGGGGAAGTGTGGTGCATACGGGCAGATGGTCCATAACAGTGGAATTGAATTGGGTTGTTGCAGATAGATCTTGGTTCCTAACTTCGGTTTATGGACCACAAGAAGAGGATGGGAAAATGTTATTCCTAGAAGAACTGTCAGAGATACAAGCGATGTGCAGGTAGCTGTTTACTGACTGGAGATTTTAATCTGATTTTGGAAGCCTTGGGCAAAAGTAACAACAAAGTGAACAGAAGATTGATGAACGCCTTCAGAAGCAAGTTGAATGAGCTGGAACTCAGGGACATTTATCTTTTTGGCTGGAGATATACATGGAGCAATGAACAACAATAGCCAACTATGGTGAAGCTAGATCGGGTCCTGCTGTCTGCTTTATGGGAGGAGAATTTCCATGATTCTAATCTATAGGCTCTTTCCACCTCTATTTTAGATCATTGCCCTCTCCTCTTAACTTGTGGAAATGGATTTGGTGTTCAGAGAAAGTTCATATTTGAAACCTTTTGGACCAAGCTAGAGGGCTTCATAGATGTGGTAAAGGAATGTTGGGAGAAGGAGGTGCCATCTGAGGATCCATTCTTAGTGCTTTATGTCAAGATGGCTAGGTTGGCCAAGAGCTTGTCTAAATGGGGCCAGAGAAAGATTGGCAAGTACAGACTTCACATTTAGATAGCCAATGAACTCATTCATATACTTGATATTGTACAAGAGAGAAGAGCTCTGTTCTCGGCTGAGAGATCTTTCAAAGCCACTCTCAAAGGAAGATGTCTAGCCCTATCCTCTCTAGAAAGGATAAGACTACAGCAAAGAGCAAAAGTCAGATTCCTAAGTGAAGGAGAGGCCAGCTCCACTTTTTTCCAATTAAAATTGACTGCAAGAAGAATAAAGTCTCTAATCCATAGATTGGAGCATAATGGTGCCACAGCAACAACACAATCAGAAATGCAGAAGATGGCCTGTGATTTCTTTTAGGAGGTACTCAGTGATGCTCAACCTAGCCACGACTACAAACAGTTAAACCTGAGCCACATTCAGCTGGCCAAGGCTGATTTAAGTTCACTAGAGGTAGAGTTCACAGAGGAGGAAGTTTGGGCTGCAATTAAGGATTTGCCAAAAGAGAAATCCCCCGGTCCAGATGGCTTTACAGGCTTATTTTATCAGCTATGTTGGGGTATAATTAAATCTGATTTCATGGCTGCTCTATCCAAATTAAGCTCGGGCAACTCACAAAATCTGGAGATTCTCAACTAGGTGGTCATCACCTTGATCACGAAGAAAGAGGATGCTTCCTCTCTAAAAGACTTTAGACCAATTAGCTCGATCCATAGTTTTGCCAAGCTGGTGACAAAGGTGCTTGCTCATGTCTTGCTCCAAAATTGAATGATCTTGTCTCATTTGCACAGACGGTGTTCATCAAGGGGCGTAGTATCCATGAAAGCTTCATCCTAGTGAAAGGCTTGGTGCAACATTATCACAAGAAAAAGAAGGAAATGATCCTGTTAAAGTTGGATATTTCAAAAGCTTTTGACACAGTTTCGTGGTCGTTCTTGTTAAACATGATGCAGTACAAGTACAAGGGGTTTGGTACCAGATACTAAAGAATGATCTCCAATCTGCTTCTGACTTCACATAATTCGATTCTGTTGAATGGTGCATCCTCTCTGATTCTTTCAAGCCGGGGAGAGGGCTGCGGCAAGGAGAGCCGTTGTCACCTCTTCTTTTCGTCCTTGTTATGGATAACCTACATGTTCTAACTAAGCAGGCAACAAATTGGGGTCTACTGGCTTCGCAAGGCAGAGCAGGGGCGCCGCCAAATACTTCAATGTATGTTGATGATGTTGTCCTCCTTTTTAAGCCAGAGGCACTTGAAGCCTACACTATCAGAGGGATCCTGGAGCTGTTTGGACAAGCCACAGGTCTAAAGACAAACCTCAAGAGTTTGATCACTCCGATTCGTTGCGTAGAAGAGAAGTTATCATTGGTGCAGAACATTCCGAATTGTAAGGTGCAAAGATTCCCAATCGTGTAGCTAGGGCTGCCACTATCAACAATACTGCCAACAAGAACAAAACTGTAGCCTCTCCTCGACAAGCTTGGAAAGAAATGTGTGAGATGGAAGCCTAGGTTCTTATCCATTGATGGCTGCCTATGTCTTGTGAAGTCAGTGCCCACGGCGGTCACGGTGCACTTCATTTCAGTCTTGAAGCTCCCAAAATGGGTTGTAAAGGAGATTAATCAAAGTATCATGGGTTCTTGTGGAAGGGGCAAGAACTTATCAATGGAGGTCACTGCCTCGTTGCCTGGAAGAACGTTTGCGCGTCAATACAAAGGGGGCTTAGGAATAAAGGATCTGCAGCTCTTTGGGCAAACGCTGAGGCTAAAATGGCTAGCACTTAGACTGCAGCACGTAGACAGACCTTGGACAAAGGTCGGCTTTGAATTTGATAATGAAGCTATATAGATCTTTTATTCCGGCGCGCAATTCATCGTGGCGAACGGAATTCACACACCGTTCTGGACGGCGGATTGGCGGGGAAAGGGAAGCATTCAGCACACAATGCCCTGCTTATTCTCCTTCATCCGCAGACCCAACCTAACAGTGGCGCATGCATTGGTTAATCACAGATGGGTTAGGGATATCCAAGGATATCTGACTAATGAGGCGATGGGGCAATTCTTCCAACTTTGGGATGAGCTCCAGGACATGAATCTTTGTGATCGATCAGACGAAGTCAAATGGAAACCTACAGCGGACGGGCATTTCGCTACAACGGAAACCTATGCTCTGTTCTTCCATGCGCGGGAAGATTGTATACACAGCAAGATGCTATGGAATTCCAAGGCCCCGCCAAGAGTAAAATTCTTTATGTGGCTGACTAAAGGATCGTTGCTTAACTGCAGATAATTTGGAGAAGCGATGATGGCCTCATGAAAGCTGTTGTCTGCTTTGTCACCGAGAGTCTGAATCTTGCGAACACCTGTTTGTCTCTTGCTCTTACAGTGCTGTAGTGTGGCAGCTGATGAGGGACTGGATTGGAGTGGACTTCCCGATACCTAGTGAAATGGGAGTGATGTTGTCGGAGTACTGGCTGGCGGCCCGGAAGTTTTTTTGGAAGAGCTATAGCACGAGATCCGACAATGTGTTCTTCCTCATTTGTTGGCGAATTTGGAAGGAGAGGAATGAAAGAATTTTTGAGAATCAAAGTCAAGTGCCACAAGCGGTGGTCGACGAGATTAAAGAGGAAGTGCATACTTGGATTCTGGTAGGAATCTTTCCAGATTGTGAAGTTTGATGGAGTCGGCGTGAACTCCAATGAAAAAGAGCCCTTGGTGTCGATTTGTTTTCCTTTCCTTTCCTTTTTGTTGTTTGTCTGTAAGTTTGTTCACGTATTCGGTATCGTAATACTATTGTAAACAAACATTTTTCTTGGACTTTTTCCTAACCTTTAATGAAATTGACTGATCGCCCTTCTGATCAAGCCCGACAAAAGAAGGAAATTATATAAAATTATATGTAGTGCATGAGCTATTTATGGTCATAATTGTTCCTCGTGTCAACTCGTATAAATTAAATCTAAGCTCACATTTTTATGATTGTTATATTATACAATAATATATGTTATTGAATTTTTCAATAATATATTTATGGTAATTTAAATGGCATAAAAAATATTGGTGAGCATAATTTCTTTAAAAATGTTTTGGATCGAACCAGGATCCTTCTCCCTCGACCCGGCTGCAGTAATCACTTATACCAGGGCACCTCTGTTTGCAGAGTTAAAGTTATATCACTAGTTACATGCTATATAATTATGATATAATTATACTATAATTATATTTAAAAGTTTTGTAATAAAAGAATATCGAAGCTACTCTTAAAGTTTAAGTTAATATTCCTGCCCAAATTAACGTTCTTGCAAGAGATGTTTCTTGCACCGACAATTTCACACGAAACGTATCAGTCACCCTGCCACCAAACTAATCAATACTCCAATAATAGTTTAAATTAATCTTCCTATCCAATAATATTTTAAATTAATATTCGTGTCCGAATTAATCTTCTTGTAAGGCTTTATAGGAGTAGGATTTTACGTCATCGTTGGAAAATATCGAGAGATGAGGTTCAAAATTCTCAGATTTTTTGTTCGTCTCCGCGGTCTAGCATTATACTACAAGTCACAAGTCAAAACAATGTACGAGATGGTACTAATTGGTACTACTAAATCGGCCCTCAGGCGTGTGAGACTGAGCACTGTAAAATCGTTGCCCACACATGTGGATGGGCCGTATCTAAAAAGGCCTAAATGTGAATGTTTGGGCCGTGCAAACCTGGCTCAAGTAAAATCGTTTTAAGATACATCGAGTGAACATAGAAAAAATCACGAAAATGTACATCTTTCAAACAAATGCAACACATTTTATCCGGAGTTAAAACATTTTTCAAGCATACATGAAACATCAAAAAACATTGGCTGAAACAATAAAAAAATCCAAAATATCTTCTTCCTCCTGGTCGAATCTGTGACTTCTTCCATGCCGACCACTCAACAGCAACAAAGGAGTCGACCTCCTCTCTCCCCCACTGAAGCAGAGGCACGCTGCGCCGGTGTCTAGAGCTCGCGCCGCTACTGCTGAGGCAAGCCCACGCGACACCAAACGCCTTGGCCCTGCACCAGCACATCTCCGGCGAGAGCTCCCATGCCCGGTCGCTAGCTACAACCCCTGCTCGGCGACCTCCACGCTAGACACTAGCTGGTGACCTACCTTGCCTCCCTAAACCGCGGCGGAGGCAGCCATAGAGCGGTAGCAATGCGTGATGAATAACGATGCATATAGCTGGATGCAAGACAGGAAATTGGGAAATGAAGGGAACTATTTTGATTTCTCGAGGAGACGTTCTCTCGTTTGCTTAAAAATCATTTAAACGGTTACAAAAAATTTTAAAAAATCTGGCAGCATATATATACAATTTTATAAAATATTAGGTCTAAGCTTAAGTCGCACGTCGAGATATAAAAAAGACAAATTCAACGTATGAATAGTAAGTTAAATTTATATTTAAATTTATCGTTTTTGTTTTTTATGTGTAGGTTGAACTTAATTTTTTTATCGATAGGTATATTGTGAGTTTTTTAAACTTTATACAACTATTTATATCAAATTTAAAAAATACTAAAGAGGCACTTTCAAGATATTAGAATTCCCTCCGGGGAGATTGGTGGATCCAGAAAGGAGCGGAGCGTCCGATAGAAAGAAGACAATTATATCGGTTTGAACTGGCGCGAACTATCATTCCGTGCTGGATGTGCAGCGCAGCGGCTGGCACGTAGCACGGCACGTACTCCCTAACACTAATCCTGCAATGGTTTTGTGCAGCGGGAACCCGTTGTTCCTGGAGCCGTACTGGATGCGGCACGCGGCCGCCAGCGCCGTGGTGTTCTCCGGGTGGCATCGCTTGAGCTACATAACCACCGGCGGCCGCTTCCAGTCCGTCGAGCTCGATCGCCACATCCGGCGGCTGCACAGGGCCGTCGGCAACGCGGTCGTCGACGACAAGTACTTGGTCTTCGGGACCGGCTCCATGCAGCTGATCAACGCGCTGGTGTACGCGCTCTCCCCCGAAGGCAACGCCGCCTCGCCGCCAGCAAGCGTCGTCGCCACCGTGCCGTATTACCCAGTCCGTGATTCAAGCACCATTTCATGCTGCGAACCTGCGAACCATGCCATTGACGATGACCTCAGTTAACTCGTGCTGAACTGTTGATCGATGATATATATATATGTAGGCGTACAAGTCACAAACCGACATGTTTGACGGCCGGGAGTACCGATGGGACGGCACTACTGCTACGTGGGCAAACAACGGCTCGCGAAACTCCACCAAAGACTTCATCGAGTTCGTCACCTCGCCGAACAACCCCGACACCGCGTTGCGCCAGCCCGTCCTCGCCGGCTCGTCGGCCGTCTTCGACCACGCGTACTACTGGCCTCACCTGACGCACATCCCGGCGCCCGCCGACGAGGACGTCATGCTCTTCACCACGTCCAAGCTCTCCGGCCACGCCGGCAGCAGATTCGGGTATGTAGGCTGACATTGCAACTTGCAAGTCGCACGTGTACACAACGACGCAGAACTTACGGTGCTGGGCGTTGCGCAGATGGGCGCTGATAAGGGACGAGAACGTGGCGAAAAGAGCACTTTCCTACACAGAGCAGAGCACCATGGGCGCGTCCCGGGACACCCAGCTCCGGATCCTGAAGATCCTCAAGGTCATACTGGCCAACCTGCACGGCAAGGAAGACATCTTCACCTTTGGCTACGACGTGATGAGGAGCCGGTGGCGAAGGCTCAACGCCGTCGTGTCGCACTCCACCCGGATCTCGCTGCAGAACATTCCTCCCCAGTATTGCACTTACTTTAACCGGATCAAAGAACAATCCGCAGGTGATCACAACTTTGTCTCACTAACACACTCAATCAATTGCCGCTTTGCTGGCAATCATAATCTTTGTGTTCAAGTGTGGGCTTGTCTGGTCTCCCTTCTCCCTTGATGGGCAGCCTATGCGTGGGTGAAATGCGAGTGGGAGGAAGACGACGACTGCTACGAGACGATGCTGGCGGCGGGGATCATCTCGCGGTCCGGCACTTTTTACGAGGCCGGAGCTCGGTACACGCGGCTGAGTCTCATCAAGACGCAGGACGACTTCGACGTGCTCCTGGAGAGGATCACCGAATTTGTCGATGCCGAGAAGCACGGCAGAGCTCCCGCTGGCTCCAGCTCCATGTGAGAAATCGTGAATTGAGACGGTGCCAACTGCCAAGCTTCGTCTAGCTGGCTTCGATGGGCGCTGTGCCGGAACGATCAGCTCTGTTAGCTGATTGTTCTTGGTTAAGGTAATGGTTACAAACCAGCTAAATCAAGGGGAATGATCAGCTACGCGTTGATTGTTCCCTGACAATGTTTGGACCAACAGGTAAATATCGATTTGTGTGTATTGAATGATGTAGATAAACGCAAGCAATGATGCGTTTCAGTGATCGATGAACAATGGAATATGTAAATAAATGAAGATCATACATGTTACACTTACTACTTAAGGCAGAATACTAATTTGGGTGCATACTCCATCAGGATGCGTCATTCTTGGAATCAAAAGGATATGTATATGACATGGCAGGGAAAAATGAAATGTGATATGCATATGACATGGCTGCATGCAAAAGGGAAAATGTGAGCAGAGATAGCACGTGCAAAAAGGAAAGAGAATCCAAGAAATACTATTGACAAACATCAAAATTAAAGAAATGTTATCGATGAGTGCGAGTTCCATAAAATGCTAACATACAAGCAATTTAATCCTAGAAATGTCATCGCCATTAGGGCTCCATCCATCCTGCGTCGTTAAATACACCTATAGCACTTAACGGAGCGCTGCTAACGAAACCCTAACGACGATGTCATTTTTTTGGACAAAGACGCTTGTACGATGACATTTCATGAAACTTGTACTTGTCGATGACATTTTGGAATGGGACACTTGTCAATGGTATTTCTTGGATTTTCTCAAAAGGAAAATGTGGACTGAGATAGCACTTAAGAGTATTAAAAAATGCGCATCTGGGAATAGAACCCGAGTTAGTACCATGCGAGTAGTGTAGGGTTACGCGGAGGCTACGCTAGCCGAAAACAAAAACTTTTAACCGCGCAAAACCAGGAACACTTGCAAGTAAGGGCCGATAGATCGTTACCGATTGGAGTAGAGTGCAGCGGAATAGCCAATCAGGGCAATCCGATCTGGAATAGTGTAGCCGATTCCGGAGACGGCCGATTCGCCAATCAGCCGATTCGAGTCGTCCGGCCGTGTTCTCACGCCTCGCTCCGATGCGCCCGATGCAGCCGATTCCACCACAGCCGATAGCTCCGATTGCAGCCGATCCGAAGCCGATCAACAGCGCGCAACGTAGCAGCGCCTCTACCGGTATCCACACGTCCGGGGACAAAACGCCAAACACCCGTGTGCTAGCACGCGATGCAAGGCTAGGGTTTGGCTCGAAAGTGGGGAGGGTTTCCCTGGAGATTGATCTCGGCGACTTCTGTTGCACGCGATGCAATTGACATGCCGCAGCTCTCCACCCCTCCCTCCTTTATATAGAGTTGGCCGACTGGGACTAGTGACCGATCAGGACTCTATTTTGAATCGGATCCTATCCGAATCTCACAGAGTTGGCTGTCCATACGTCGTAAGCCCATAGAACTCTATCTGATCAGATCCCTATCCGATCGAGCCGTATCCGAGTCCAACTCGAATGCCTGTTCTTATCCCCTTAAGCGTGCGACCACAGAGGTTCGGTATACTCGGTTTCGGCTATAGTCTAACTTAGCCGACCGTCGGCTCGAGTCCAACTCAGCCGACCACATCAACGCGGCGCCTAGTAGCACATATTGACACCATAGTATACAAGAATATAATATCGGCTCAACCGTAATGTGTACACAAATCCCTTTGCCTCACGATACCGTTAAGCTATAGGCAAGATGTGTGCCATCCCTTCAATAGCTTAACCATTCACTCGAACCGTATTGGATTATCGTCGTTGATTGACTCCTCAATCAACTTAGCATGGCCATGCATTTCCATAATCCATTACCTCGAGGGGCCCGAGATATCTCTCCAAAGGAGGGACAAATTCCATCTTGATCACTCACATCCCACTCCATGTTTCATAGCAAACCCGAAAACTACCTTTATAACCACCCGCATTCGGAATAGCGTTTGGTAGTCCCAAAGTAGGCTACTACACATGTTGGAATCCATGGTGATCTCAGTCTAAGGACTTTGTACCAACACTACCGAGACCAACTAATGGCACATTAATTCCCGTAGTGTCTCATGGTGGGTCTATCCAACAATGTGTTCTCCAACACATATGTCCATGTTTATTGATTTGGTATCTTCATACCCATGATCTATGAGACATGATCATCAATCAATAAACATGCCGATCTTAGAATCATATTTGTTCCAACAATATGACATATGATCAGGGATCGTTTAGAAATAGATTCATACATAAAGAGTCTCATAAATAAGTCACGTACTTATTGAATAATACAAGATGTCTATTTCATGGAACTGAATAACACTTTATTCATTTATACATAAACATTGACGTGATATCCAACATCTCCATGTTACCTCTAGGGCATATCACTAACAAGTAGAGATCTCGTCTCCTCACTCCCGACTCCTCGTCTCCTCTCCCCGCTGCCTTGTCTCCGCCCGAGCAGGCTGTCGGCATGCCAAGTGGCGGCGGGGCTTTTCCTCGACGGAGACCTTCCTCCCTATGTTGCGATTGAGGGGAGGCGTTGGGTCTAGGATTCCTGGCTCTAGATCTAGCGGCGCAGGAGACGGTGGGAAGGTGGGTGGTAGAGGCGTAGCGGTGGCGGCCGGAGGTGGTCGAGCCCGTGCCTGGCCGCGCGGGTTGGTGACAAGAGCGAAGGTAAAATGGAGTAAGTTATTGGGTAAGTTAATTGGTTTGTCACGCAAACTAAGCCCACAGTCAATAATGTGCACCCTAGCAATGCAATTTTGCAAACAAAACACTAGGAGAAATATGATCGAAGGGTGACTTGCCTTTGGCTTTGTTGGTATTTGTTACGATCACACATAAATTCGCAAAGCACAAATACCGCATTAGCACGCAATAAACAAAGGTAATCTCTAACCTAGACACCACATCTATGTTATTGATTGCTACTCTAGCCTCGCACAAGAACTTTTTTCTTTATCTAGTGTCTTGGTACTAGAGCACTTAATATAAATATTAAGCGATGGACACACAATGATGAGAATATATCTTACTTGGACAAGAAAATTAAATACACAAAAGAAACCTCGAATACTTACCTTTATGAAAGAAGCATCCACCGAGGTACAAGAGAGGAAAGAGTGTCGATGACCTCGGCACTCCTCCATAACTTTCCCTCACTCTCTCCCTATTTTCTAATACTCTACTAAAGAGTTTCCTTGAATGAAAGTGAGAGTTCTCCACTTGAGTTGTGTGTATTGAGAGTGAAGTGAGAAGCTCCTTTTATATGCTTCATATGATGGTTACTATGACGGTTACTGAGGTCGGTCTACCCACAATCGTCATAGGGAACCAATCTCCATCCTCTACGTGGAAGGTGGGAATGAATGCCTACAATGGCGTTTTGGCCGACCTAGGGGGTCGGCCGACCCCTGGCACCGTCACTTCCCCTCCCTTTTGGCTGAGTCACTGTCTAGTGGGCCCATGTGTGTTCGGTGATTTAGGTCGGTTTGCCTATGATATGTGGGCCCATGGATCCTCGTGCTCGCGTCTGATTGGCCGAAGGTGTGTTTCTTCGTATGGTGAGTGTATTTTCATCCATAATACCTGCATACAAATATTTACCAACACTCGTGAAAATAGTTAGTAATAAACCCTACCACTAGGTTTGGTGTTTTATTTCAATAGGTTTTATGCAGGAATTGACGATCAAATTTGACATTTAAGGACCGTCGACAACACCCCCACACTTAGCCTTTACTCGTCCCTAAGTGAAGGTCATGGATTACAACAGAGTCATGAATTTCTTTGTAAGATATCACCATTCAAATTATTTCAAGTCATACCTATACTTGTGAACTTTGAAGTGTCTACCACGTCATCTTGGGTGATTGAAGAATGGAACGACCTTGATTCATGTTATCTCCACTCCTTCTGATGAGTGCCTTGGTTTTTTATTTTTGCTCATAAAAACATAACTTTGCTTTACTTCTCAATTGATTATCTCAGATAACTTAATGTGTATGATTCCTCACCAAGGCATTGATTGTGCGTTTTTCTTATCCTACTTCTAATAAAGCTTATGTGGAGCTCAGGGTAGGGAATAAGAATGACATACTTGTATAGCTTTGGTAGGAATAAAACATCAATGAGGAGTATGTAAAGTTATACCTTTTTTTTAAAAAAATTCCAGCTACTCAACAAAGAAGTGCAAAGTTTCTTTTATCATTCAATCTCTCATTCATTGTTTACTTAGATAACACGTGTTTCTCTAAATGTTCACAAGGAGCAAGTAACATGCAAGGAATAAAGCGTATGCAAGTCATTTCCAAGAAAATCATATACTCTAGTTGAAACATCCTTTATTTTAATCTTGAGTTTATTTTTTTTAGATATTTTCTATGGTAAGAATTGATTAAACTTGTAATTCAGGGAGATTCAGGGAGAAATGTGCAAACCAACGCTCTATGTGAATGTGAAGATGAGCAAGCTCAGCGGTCATTCTATCAACCCTAGGGTTTGGCCAACCCCATCATGGTCTCGGTTACTTCGTCTGTGTTTTCCAGAGTCGTGGTGCATGATGGAGGCGGGTGATCTCGTGTGTGTATGCAACAGGAAGCATGCGAGATCATCCCCATACTTGTTCTTGTACCTGGATCGCTTATTCAAATAACAAAAAGGTGAGAATAAAAAGGGCTCAACCGGTTGCAAACCAGAGAGTCATAATCTTTATTTTATTTAATTGAAGAGAAGGAGGGCCAATGTACCTTGGCACAATACGGCCATCCATGGGCCTTGGTCCCAGAGAGAAGAAGGCAGCTTGGTGGAGGAGGAAGAGCATGATGACGATGGTCATAGGACGTGGCTACCTAGGAGGAGGTAGGGTTGGGGCTGGCTGAATACAGTCTAGGGCTTGGGGAGTCAGGGGGGCATGATAGGGCATGCGGGACCCGTTATGCCAAGCTGGTGCCAACGTGGTCGCGACGTTGGTTGGACCAGGTGAGGGGTTTGACCCCGAGAACCATCGAAGTTCAATGGTGTCATCGAACCAGTCACCGTTAGTGGAGACCTTTGGTAGAACAAGTGAGAAAACATGAATACAAAGGACGACTCGGATCGGCTAGTGGGCGCACGACAGTAGCCGACAGCGGCAAGGAGAAATAGTCATGCGGTGGCCACGGCATGCCGTTGGATATGGATCATCGGGCATGTTCACGTCTCAGAGGTATGCTTAGGCTTCCATTAGGTGGAGAAGAGAGAAGGACGATGAGAGAGGCTCATTGGAGGGGAGAATTACGTCGGTGGAGGCGCGTTGCTTGAGCTTGATGTGGCGAGGATGAACGGGACAACATGGTGAGGAAAAAAATGAAGTGAGGGTCACTGTATTATATAGTTGAGGACCGGTGGAAGTGGACAAAGAAGAAAGGCGGTGGCATGGCCTAGTATTTTGGTCGAGATGAGATTTTGGCGGTCGTGATGTGGGGAGGATGAGGCACGACGGCTGACATGCAGGACACGGTGTGAGGGGACGATCGGGATGCATTTGGCAATGGATTGCATGACGATGAGGAGAAGAGCACTATTGTTAACGGTAAAATTTGGCAAGATACTCAAAGTCAAAAAACAAATCAAGACGGATTTGGAGAGAGAAAGAGTTGTAGTCAAATTTGACTGTGCATCGGCTGAAGGGCTGTATTGGCCAATACAGAATCGGACTCGGCCACACGATATGGACAGGGCAGCCCATACAACTAGTTTCAGGTTCAAGTTGGGCTCGGATTAAGGATTTGAAATTATTTCCAGACAGGGATAGAGTCCATTACAAGCAACTGTATCTATTAATTAGGAATATTAATGAGTGATATTCATTAGAGATATTTTAATAGGAATCCGACTAAGGGACTTACTCATATGTTTTTATAATTTAGGAGTTTGAGTCGTATCTAGCATAGACATGTTTGTATATTTGGATATAAATAGTTGCACAAGATCTTATATAAGGCTATATCGGAGTTTTTAGCCGATATGTTTTCTAATTATCCAGGCTATTTCATAGGCTATGATCCAAGTCTATATAATTAGTAATTAGTCTAATCTTGGTTATAAACAATTAATATTGTCTCGGTTAGGTCCGATCGATTGTAATTTCGGTATCTAAGAAAAGATTAAATTAATAATTACATGTTATTTGAATCTACAATGATCATGATTATTTTGGGTCTAATCTTCAACATCATTCCATTGGTTAGTTATAATTGTATAACAATTGACTATAATAATCTTAATTTTATGTTGTATGGATTAGGTTTGACCTGTATGATTAATTTTATTAAGAAAAATTTGTTTATGTTTATATTATTTTCTACCGATTCAACTCGATCGCATCGGCTAGGTCATCATGATATGTTATCGGCCTATTGGCCGATCGGTTATCGTCTTCTACCATTTACCATGTCTTGTAGGCTAGGTCATCACGATATGTTATCGATACCGATCGGCTATCATCTTCTACCATTTATCATATTTTGTTGATTATAGGGTCAAACTGACACGTTTATATTTTTTTATCAGTATTTTTGAACTTGTAGTAGAGCTAAACAAAGTTCTCGTGTCGTCGTCTTTTCGCATCACCAGCTACAATGATGTATTTCGGATGGGACAAGACAACGAGTGGCAGCATGATCCACGTGCGCCTTTGACCGAGCAGTCTAAGCATGTGGAAGAGAGTGGGAAAGGTAGGGAACAAGCGCTAGTGGACAGGCGCGCAAGTTGGCGTGGCGAAGGCAGAGGCTGGCGAGCAGGCCCGAGAAGGAAGGAAAGCGGGCGCACGCTCGCGCATTGGCTCCCTCTTCGCAGTCCACCTCGTCAGCGCACCTTCCACTGTCTGTGCTAACACACGCGTCCGAGCACCATGGTCCCCTCCCCTCCATCCCTTCTCTTCAGGTACATATGTATTTTCTCCATTCTAAAATAAAAGTAATTTTAGGATTTAAAATTTAAATCACAACGTATGCATTTCGATTACTCTAATTATGATTCATGAAAAATCTACACAATTTCAGCCAATGAGATGCTCGGGAGGAAATTTAAACATTCAAAATTTAACCACTTAAATGATTAGTATAAGAGAATATTTTTCCTCTAATTTGGTAAAGAATATAGAAATATTTATATGTTAAAATGAAGATAGTACTTTACTAATCTATTTTCTTCATTTCAAAATAGATTACATTCAAAACATGATAAATAATAAATCACATGGATTGGATAGATATGTTTGGTTTGCTTTGAGTCCGGTGTATCGTTTGCATTAATTTTTCCCCTCGGGCATTGATCCAATGACGCTGTCAGATTTTTTTAATATTCTTTAATTACTATTAGTGTTGCATAGTGTTGCAGATGTACTAGTATTTGAACATTTGTTGTACCTAAGATCAGACAACGGTCCCGGACATCCAGGAAGGAGGGGGCAGTAATGCAAGAATAATACCTCCTTCTGCTTCTGGATAGTTAATCCCCAGAATTAATTAACGAAAAATCACAGCTTTTTTCTGGGTCCTTCTTATGTACGGGGAGGAGGAAAAGAAGCTAGAGGCTTTCACAGCTTTTAGGGCAAGGCATTCGGTTGCCGTCGCTTCCTCGACGCGTCGCTTGCCGTCGTGAAGATGTGCTTGTCACCGCACGAGCTGCACCTCCTCACGTTGTTGCCCGAGTCGCCGTGGCTTGTCTCCCTGCTTGGGTGGTTCGGCTCCGACGACGGGGCCGACCACCCGCTTCTCGTCATCTTCAGTATCTGCCACACTGCTTGTTCCAGGGCGCACTCTTCAGTGATGCCCATGGTGGGAGGTTCGGGTTCCTCAACTGGCCCAGGCGGCTTGCCGTCATCCACGATGCGGTATGCGCGATAGGGCTGACCCAAACGCCGCGCGGATCACCGAGGAAGCAACTCTGATTGATGCCAAGAACCTCGCTACACATCTCGTGCAGATTTCGGTAATATTTGTCCTGTCCTGCGTACGAAGTGAGGCAAAGGTCCATGACAGCTCCACCGCTGATTCCTATTGTCGAAAGAAGACCGAGAGAAGGGTGAAGAAAATAAGAGCAAAACTGACATTTTATATAGCTTCTTTCTTATCAATTGAGTGGATATTATATTTTAATGTGTTCACTGTCCTATGACAAATTATCACACATTTGAAGTATCGTCGAGCAAATTCACCTTCTTGTGATGTCTACAAGCAAAGACCGTACTTTTTAAGCGTCTTGTAGCCAATTTTACCAATCTAAAATAAGCTGTGCCCATCCTTATAATTAGGTATTGTCGACGGGAGGGTCGGCAGTCCTCAAAGAGGGGTCCCTGAGGAGGAGAAAGAGAGTGTGGTAGAGATGTTGTCCTTCAATGAATCGGATGGTCGACTTGAGTCCTAGGACGAGCCAAAGAGAAAAGACACAGCAAGCTATACTGGTTCAGCCCTCCCGAATAATAATAGGCCTACGTCCAGTATGTATAAACTGGGATTACAATGGGTGTTGGATCTAGAGTCCTCTGGAATGTTTCTCTCCTCTCTTGGCCCCGTTGCCCTGCCCTCCCTTTTATAGATCAAGGGAGGCAGAACAGATGAGCTTGGGGCCAAGAAAACTATGTCTAATGAGCTAAAAGGTAGGTACAAAGAATACCTGAAAAGATACATGATGGTCTGCTAGATCCTATACACCGTGGACATCTTGTGATCTCTCTAGCCTTGGGATCCTCCTGCGCTATCAGGTGGTCTCAGACTCTGCCGGGTTGTCTCCTCCCTCTTCCTCCTTGCGTCCCAAGTCTTGTCCCGAGGAAGCTCGAGGTCGGGCGATGAGTCGAGGTCAAGAGAGCAGCCGAGGTCAGACTTGGAGGAAGGTCGGAACGACCGACCCCGCTAAGAGAGCCGGGTCCTCGACCACATCCCGAGGACTCTCGACTTAACTTTGGTTGGAATTTGATTCTGGTCTTTGGGGTACACCGGGATGACACCCCCCACAGGTATCCTATAAAATCGTTGTTGATTTGTCAAAACATCTATCTTCTCAGGAAATATATAATTGGCGGGCTTGTTCAAGCCGAAAATGTTGTACCAATAAAGAATTACCTGCATGTGATCGATAGCTGGCTCTGATTAGCATAAGTCAGAGCCTGTTTGGATACCAGGACTAAAATTTAGTCCTTGTCACATCGAATGTTTAGATGTTATTTTAGAGCATTAAATATGGACTATTTATGAAACACATTCATAATCAGTGGATAATTTGCGAGATGAATCTATTGAGCCAAATACGTATCACGCGCGGGCGCAACGCTCTCCCCATCACGCGCGGACACGCGGGCGCATCGCTCCTATCACACGCGGACGCCATCTCCATCCATCGTCGCGCGCCTTCCCCATCCGCTGCCCGTGCCGCCGCTCCATGGCCTTCATCCGCTGCCGCGCGTGCTGATCCTGTCCCTATTCGCCGTGCTGAACCCATCCATCCGTCGCAGCCATCGCTTTGCTCCCTCCATCCTCCATCGGCCGCCGCGCGGCTCTCCCATCCGCCGCCCATGCCGCATGGCTCCCCCATCCGCCGCCTGCGCCACCGTCCCCATCCACCGCGACGCCCATCCTCCTCCTCTCCCTGTAGTGGCCACTCGCGTTGCTGCTCGCCAGCCACCGCATCCTCCTCCTCTCCCTACGCGCGCCATCCCCATCACGCGCCTCTGCACCATCCGGCGCCGCCCCCATCTGATGGAGATCAACATGGACATAAAATACCTGCAGGTATTTATTTTGTGAATTAATGCATCCTCAACTTATAGTCAGTAATCTTATATGTTTAATTTCCCCTATGTATTTTTCCAGGTTACTTTTCTGATTTTTCTGTACTAATGTTTATCTATTTTTACTGCACCATCACTTCTTTCTCTTTTCTAATCTACAAGGTGATGAAATTTTTATTGATATGCTTGTTTGTATATATTTCATTATGCTCCTTTGTTATATATATATATATATAGCCTGATATGAATATGATTTTTACTTAGGTACATGAGAACGACATTCCTATTTTTGCTCTGAGGCATGTTGTGGGCCCTTTATTTTGCTGTGCTAATTTATTTCAACATTATCGATGCAAATTTTTTGTCTGGAATTCAAGTGTTAGTAGATTGACCGTAAGGTGGATGTTCACTTCAATTTCAGATATATTCAGCTGATACAAGTACATGTGAAGTGTGTTTGTAGTGCCGATTGTCTTCCATTATATCATTCTATCACAAAATTTACAACGGTTGCAAGTTTTGATATCCCTACTAGCTGCGCTCAGGTACGACATTCTGTACATAACTTTTGTTCTTCATCAGAAATATAATCCAACAATCATCCCAAGAAATAGATCAAAAGACATTTATACTATGCTATATTCATCTTTAAAAAATAATTAATCAATGTATTGTAATATTTTAAGAGCATTTTATCATGTTTCATATTTCAAGTAGTGTTTGCAGTTCCGGTTCGAAATTTGATGTTCATGCTCGACTGTTTACTAGCCATCATCCTTGGCAGATGCACTCTTTCCTCTCCAGATGAGAAATAAGAGTATCAGACTCATCTTCTGGTCAGTGTGAAATCATACTGCAAAGGAAGGCAAGTTCATTTTTTTGAGAATTTAATGTTGCTCAGCTCTCTGCAAATGTGCCTCATACACACTTTTTGGTTTTAGTTTTTTTATTCTGTCTTTTTGTTTTTAATAATATGTGTATTAAATACATTTTACTCAAATAAAATAATTATAGACCTTTATTTCATAACAGATCTAATATTTGTGTATGATGTTTGCAAGGAGGAGAAACAGTATTGAAGGAACTGCAAGTTACTCTCAGATGATTTTTACTATCATGCATGAAAATGATCACAGGGTGTTTGGTTCCAACAGTATGATCCACTTATACTCTGCAATCATGATGCATGTTTTCTGACATATATGTCAAGTTTATGCACTCCAAATCCTGTCAGTGAACATCTATAGGCGCTATTCAGTTCCACTGAAAATAAAAAAGAAGTGGACCAGCCTTTGGACAATTACAGAGTCCATTACTCTCCCCCAATCTTCTCTTGAAACATTTTCTGGTGGTGATATTCATGAACTCATGTTTGACCAACAAATCAAGGGGCTTGCTAGGCCTAGAGTTCCACACCAATGGTTGTAGTGGTTTTAGTGATGACCATGAATATTTAACTATTTCCTAACCGATATGCAATCAGGGAGCCATGTCTTAGATCCATATGGTTAGCTCTTATTCTGCTGCTCGCTTTGCTACAGATAGACGCCAATGATTTTGCTGCCTGAAGAAAGATACTTCAGAGAAATATTGGGAAATGAAGCTTGCACACGCTGACAGTACTTAAATCTAAGGTATTGTTTCACTTCCACTCTAAATTAACATGATAGATTCTAAAAGAAATTATAGATGCAGCTGTTAATTTCATTTACATCTGTACATGATGCAAGATTAAAGTGCAGGAGCTGATATCTTTCTTCCGTAGGTTAAGAAAGAACATGACCCTTAATGGTCAGGCATAATCCCAATGTTCTATGTTATGTTTCACCCTTAGGGGTCATGTGGTGGTCTATGTGTGTCTAACTATTGCATCGATTAATAGTTCAACATGTTCTTTTATTGGTCCGGTGCCAATCTCATGCAACAATTTTTCTTTTGAATATATGTATGCTACTCTACTTGATTCAGCTCACAACACAAAAACAGAGCGATTACAAATTTATTTGGTGAATATTCAGTTACATACATTAAGTGTTGTGATATGTATAGACATATATTAATAATGGTTTCCATTGCTTCTTTATACCATGCTCCACAAAAGTAAAAACAGTGATGTTAAAGATATTGCTGTTAAATGATAGAATTTTCTTATGCAATTTCCTCTTTTGTAATATGATATTATGCCAGAAATTTTTGACGTTGGTGTTGTGGTCAAGTAAGGGGAAAAAGTGTAGTTTGAACCTCCTGAGCTCAGCTATGTCTGACTTCTAAATTCAGTAAAGGCCAACTGAATGAAGCAACAGGTGGACTACAGATTTTTCCAGGTTTGCCATCATTTCAGAAATTATGCATTATTCCTATAACCTTGGTTTTATGTGAGCTGGACTGTTGAGTCGTACAAAATATATTTTGTTTTATAGTGCCTCTAGCTAAATATGGAGGCTTAATTTCCTGGACGAAGGGATCACTCACTTTTACGATATTGGTAGGATAACATTTTGTAGATGGTTCATGTAATCAAAGCGCATGATTAGCTCATATACATTAATTAGCTTTCCTATGTTGTGCTGACTATTGCTGATACTTCATAACCGAATCATGTATTTAGATATGCCTGATTTTATGGCCATAGTTGTGAAAAGAACTAATTTGTAGCTTCAAATGCAATTGCTTCAGGTATAACAAAGCACTGTCATTTTATAATCTCTTGTTTTTCACATTTCAAGAGTTACATAGAAGTATTTTCGTTTGAATATAAAAATATAAGAATGTGTTGAGATGACGACTGTGTGGTGACTAGATCTGATAATTGATTTTTTGTTTATGTTTTATACACCCGTCCTTTTTTAGCACTGATCAACATGAGATTTTTAAGTTAACAAATATCCTATCTTCATACCAGATAATAATATTCTACTGACCAATTAACTTTTTGCACGCTTAGTATTTATGTTGCACTGTATATGCCTTGGCTGTAAATGCAGCAATTGAAAAACCTATGTTGAAATTCGTACATAGGAAATGGCTACTGCATTATTTAAAAAGGTGGTTCCCAATAGTATAGCTCTAGAAGATCTGCGTAAGGAGATAGGTGAGATCTCGCACGTGAGAGCGAGCGCATGACCTGCGCCGGTTGCCACTCCGACGCCAACGGCCACCAAACAGCTTCTTGCCGGTCGCTGCTTCGGCACCGGCGCCCAACCTTTTTTCCCTTTTCTTCGCGCTTGAGCTGTCATGTCAAGACTCGGAGTCCGCACGTGGAGATACGTGGTCCAGGCTAGGGAGCGTAGCCCTGTCCTGGCTGATGACGGGGGCACGGAAGTCCGATGCCACGGCATGCCGCATTCAAGGCGCGCCAACGCTCATCCACCTACTGTCCACGAGGAGGTCGCATTCAAGCCTATCCCCCATTGGCTACATGGACGTTGCTTCAAGTGTCTTTGGCTAGGACATCAGAAGGCTTCCTGTTCACAGCAAGTGAGGTGCTATAAGTGCTGGTTCCCCGGACATCTTGCTTTGGCGTGCTCTTCTGTCGCTCGTGAGGAAGAGAGGCCCACACGGACAAGTCCACCTACTAGGGTTTATTTAGGCGAGGGGAAAGTCGGGTGTGGCCGCCTAAACCCCCTGGTTTGGTTGCCAACCGATCTAGCTCGCCCCCTCGCCCGGCGATAGAGGTTGTGTCAAGAGTTGCAGAGGCGCCGACAGTGGGCGGCACCGGGCAGGAGGCCGGTAGCGGCATGGCGCACCACATCAGCGAACGTCTTCTGCCCCGAGTGATGGAGGATTGACGCACTGGGGAGCCGGATCTTCGTCCGGACATAGGGCGATGCATGGTCTCCTGGACGCCGCGCATGGCCGACAACGAGAGGGCGCTGGAACACAGGGGCTTGCTAGCCTCGGTGCTCAGAACGCGGCCTCGTGTCTCGCCTCAGGAGATGCTCTCGGTGATCCAATTGCAGCGTCAGGTCATCAAATGTCTGTGTTGAAGTCACGGCACCGCAGGATTATCTGATCATGTTCCGGAGTGCAAGGGATCGTGATTGGGTCCTAGGGCGTTCAAGATAGGTCTTCTGCAAAGGAGCCCCGATCTCGTTCAAAGCTTGGGATAGGTGCCAGCAAGCAGACAGCAACAAACTTCAATTCTTCACCAAGCTCTCTTTAGAGGGGCTGCCTTATCACGCGTGGGAAGAAGGTGTGGTGGTGCAAATCGTCAGAGGTTTGTGGGGAGAGCTGGTAGAGATGCTGACGCCAGCCGATGCGAGAGTTCTAACGCTATTTGCATGGTTGGCAAACCCCAATCATGTGCCAAAATCCCTGGAGGTCGAGATACTGGAGAGGGTGGGCGGGTGGGCGCCGAGATGGGTGCGCTTTCCGGGAAGCACCTTGATCCCGAGGGCGCCGCTCCACAAGCTGTCGCTGACCTATGTTGTTTTGGTGCACATTGAAGAGCTCATTGATCCAACGCCGCTGCATTATTTCTCCTTTGTGCCTTCGGATGATGACAATGACGACGACGTGCCATGCCGCGCCACTTTTTCTTGCTGGGCGGGTCAAGCGGATGGAACCAGCCCGGGTTTGGCGGGACAAGCTGGAGGCGGAAGTACTTTTGGTGGTGTGGAAGGGGCGGTGGGAGGGTTTGCCAGGCCGCGTCTGGTCGGTGTCAGCTATGGCGGAGCAGAGTAATGCCCGTGTCGAGCCCCTCCATTTGCAACTAGTGTTCCTAGCTAGCGAGGTGCCCTTGCACCAAGAAGAAGATCATGTTCCTCCCAATAGCTCCCTGAGGTGGTTCTGACTATGCCCCTAGCAGAGCAACCTCCTGACCTGGCTGCGATCTTCAGTTCTTCTACCGGTCCGGAGTTGTGTGTCTCGCTTCCAGTGTCCTAGGAAGAGCTTGCCGGCGGAGTGAACGAGCACACAGATGGAAGCGCAGTGAAGGGAGGCACCATGGATGATCTCTCGCCTGAAGATGTGCAGCCGTTCTCGAGGAAGAAGGTGACTGCTTTGTTGCTCAAGATGGAGGAAAGGAACCATGCCACGTGGTGAACTCGGCTCACAGTGCAGCGACCAGTGCGTTGCCCTCAGTTAGCGTGCGGCCTGCGATAGCCCAGCTGGAACCCAACCTCAAAATCTGCTATTGCCGTATCTCCAGCAAGATCCTCAGCAGTCGGATTCAAGGGGTGCATTTAAGGCGGTGTTGGACTTGGAGAGGCAGCAGGGCGAATACGAGGTGCTTGCACGGGAGTTTTCGCGCCAAGCTCTGTCCAAACAAGACTAGGCTGTTGAGCAGATTGTTGCTACCGCAGACCATGTTGGGTCGGCTAGCTCTGCTCTCTTGACCAAGAAGACACAACAGCCCAACAGCTCTTTGCGCACTTATGTCAAAAGGGCTACAGTCCAGGTTGATCCTCCAGTGCAGCGGCCCGACAACTCATATGTCGAGCTGCAGGCCACGCCTATAGTCCAACAGTCCGAGAACACAACAGTTCAGCTTGAGGATTTCATATCCTCTGTTTCAGCCCCACCAGTGGCTTTCATTCTCGGTGAGCGGCCGACCATCTGTGCCCCGGAGAAGAAGACTAGACGGCGGCCAGTTGTTCCCCCAGACTTCACTCCTTGGTGGAGCCCAAGGATCCAGCGGGGCGGAGCCAGCAAGACGTGATCACTAAGGGCCAAGATGTCATCATGCGCAAATTGGGGCTAGTTCAAGAGGGCAAGGAGATCTCTGGGGAGTCAATGTCACGCCCAGAAATTCACACCAGAATTTCTGCAGCTAATTTATGCATTTCACCCTCGTCCAGGCATCAGCCGAGGTACACAAATCGATGTTATTGATAATACAGAATCCTCGTCTTAGAAACAATATAAAAGAGTTACACAAATGCAGCGGAAAGGAAAAAAACTGACTTAAGCTAAACTTGACACGAGCGAAGCAGAACGCCAACACCACAGCTAAACCTTGACGAGAAAAAGCCTACACCTCCTCGGAGACCTCGATCTCAACCTCTGGCACTGAAGGGGGAAAAAGAAGCAAGGCTGAGTACAACCACCGTACTCACACAAGTCACACCGGAAAAGGGGTCATGATGCAAGATAAATAACAAGGAAAGGTTAAGGGGCTCAATTTGCATAAACAACATTTGCAGAATATAATAATAATATTTGAAGACAGTAAAACAGTAGTAATATTTAAGCAGTATTAAATAAACACTGTCCAACGCTCAAACCACGTTGCAACAGGCCCATCCATCCACCTACACTAGTCATGCTTCAACATTTCATTCAAATAAATAAGTGAGACTAATCAAGGTGAATCTGGTTGATCGCCCGTAACCGTGGGCACGGCTATTCGAATAGTTTTTACTCTGATCAGAGGTGTACAACTGTACCCACAAGACACAATCCCACAACACGTTACCGTGCGCCGGTGCACCACCATGGTACCCCGGAAAGGAACTGTGACAGGACCCTTCACATAACCCCCTCTAATCAATCGTATCACACCAAGGTTTCGCCCCCATTCCCATCGGGCAATGGGCAGCCCCCTCTAGTGCCGTGGTGAATCCGGAAGTTGATCAACCCTTAAAACCGGGGCCGACCCAACTCCATCACGCCCACCCTCTCTGGGATACGTTGACTGGAGACAGCTACACTACAGACCCAGCCATTACCCATGCTGGCTTGTGGTATGCACGGCATTTCTTCCAGGGTTTCCCGAGAATCGGTCCTTAATCGTCATGAGCACGCTAACCAAAGTCCAACCATGTGCTCACGACCCACCTTTTTCATAATTCAATATTATTAGAAACAGGGTCACAACTTAACCTCATCTGAGAGTTAACTTCTAGTAATATACTTGATTAGTGTGATTCCCTTAAGTGAGCTAGTTGCGCTAAGCAAAACTAAGCAAACCTTAAGCTATCATCTAGTCACATTGAACCCCAGGTTATCAATGGTATAAGGTAAACAATCCTATGGTTGAGCACAATAGGTATAATCATCCCATGAAATGACATTCTAAAACATATGCAGTATTTGAAAGAAAAGAGGTATTTACATAAAATAGGTACAATATGTTCAATGTAAGGTATGACTTGCCTTGCTCGGAGACGAGGAACCTCGGCGACTACTTCGAAGAGAACGGGCTCGCCGGAAAACTCGGGATCTACACGACAAACAAAGCACTCAACAAACACCCTAAAAAGTCTACTGAAACAGCACTGAAAAGTATTTTTAATGGGTTCTTGACATTTTTCTGGATTTAATAAAATTTGAATGGGCTAAAACGGAGCTCGGATTCAAAAGATATGAATTTTAGAAGTTTAATTGTTATTTTTAAACTAAACAGAAAAGATTAAAATATTTATTGCGCAATTAAGCCCCGGGTGACGCAAGCATGGCGCAAGCGGTAGGGCCGACGTCACCGGCGCAAGTGGCCGACGCAAGCGGCGCGGCGCGGTCCACGGTGGACCGAGTCCACGGCGGCGGCGGAAAGCGGGGCACGTGGCGCGCATCGGTGAGGGGCGGCGGCGATCGGACGGCGGCGGCTTGCGCGCGAGAGAACGTCGGATCCGCCCGATCCGGGATCGGACGGTGCGGATCGCGGGTAGGGTTAGGGTTTGGGCGGCGGCCGAGGGCGGACACGCGGCAGCCATCCGGCGTGCGGCGACCGGACCGAACGGCGACGGATCGGGCGGGATCGGACGATGCGGATCCTCCCGATCCGACCGATCGGACGGCCCAGAGGAAGCGGCGCTAGGGTTAGGGTTTTGGGCGGCGGCGGCTCGAGCTCGCCCGCCGACCATGGCCGCGCGGTGGCCGGCCGATCTCCGGCGGCACCGGCGACGGCGGAGGAGGGTGTTGCGGGCGCGGGAGACCACGGCGGAGAGCGGAAACGATGCGCGCGGGAGCGGCTCGGGAGGCAACCCGGAAAACCGAAGAGGAAAAAGGAACGGCGGCGCACTCACCGGCGTTGGAGAAGACGTCGATGGCGACGGCGGATTTAGGGCTAGCGCTAGGAAACAAAGGGAAACGCGCGGCGGCGAAGGGGAATTTTATAGGGCGCAACGAGACCGGAACGAGCACGGAAACGGCGCGGATTTGTCGCCGTTGTTCATGGATTCGGAGAGAGAGAGAGGGAAACAACAGCAACGGATTCCTCGCGGATAGGGTTTCCATCGGGCGCGAGGGTTACGGGGATGGGTGCGGCGTTGCGAGATTGGGCCCGGCATGGGTCCGACGTGGCTCGGGTTCAAGCGGAAAGGAGCGGAGTGGCGCGCGCATGGCGGGGCGGCGGCCGGGCCGACGGCGCGGGACGGGGACCTGACAGCGGGACCCACTGCCGGTGCCTCGCGGCGAGGAGGCTCCGCGGACTTGCGCGACGCGCCGGGCGTCGCGGGCCTCGCCCACGACCGAAGGCGCGCGGCGGCGCTTGGGCCGGGAGGAACCGGGCCGGCGGCCCAAGAGGGGAGAGCGGGAACACTGTGCGGCCTGTACGGAAAAGAAAAGAAAAAGGAAAAATGATTTTTGGGGCTTAATTAATTCCTGATTTCTTATTTAATTGATTAAAAATACTTAGAGTGCTCTAAAAATTCAAGTAAAAATCCTGTTAGCGCATTTTGACATGCAGAATTCAAGAAAAATCCTACCATGTCATTTCCATTTATTAATTACATTTTAAAATTATTGGTTGGCTCCAGGTTAATTTCAGAAATTCTGATTATTTCAGGGTAAATTATTTAAATAAATTAGGGAAAAACCCAGGGTGTGACAGTCAAGCAAACACCTAATGACCTTATTTGAACAACCACTATCCTCAGACCACATTCAAGCTCTGGCAACACTCCTTGACATTGAGATCTCCTCTTAGTCAGTGCAGCAGCTCTTGATCAGCGAAGATGGTGCGGAGCCGGTCCTCTCGACGGCTTGATAGCTCAAGTCAGTAGTACCGGTAGTACCGCTAGAGGTGGTGACGAATGCTATTGTCTTTGAGATGTGTGGTTCAGAATTTGACTGTTTTGTGGTACTACCAGCCCAGAACACTAAAGGTGGCATTATAATTGCATGGAAGGGTGATTTGTTCTCTGGTGTTCTTTTAGATCAAGGGGTGTGGTCAATCTCTGTCAAAATGAGTTATTGTATGGGTAACCTTGCTTGGAATTTAACCTCGGTCTATGGACCACAGTCTAAATCTGAGAAGCTTTTGTTTCTAGCTGAGTTACAAGAGGTGAAGGGAGTTTGTCAACGAATGGATGCTCATGGGAGATTTTAACCTCATTGCCGAGGCGATAGATAAGAGCAATTCTCGAATCAACCGAAGATTAATGAACGCTTTCAGAAATAAAATAAACGAGTTGGAGCTCAGATATTTGTACTTGTTCTGTTGATGTTACACGTGGAGTAATGAGCAGCAGTGTCCAACAATGGTTAGATTGGACCGAGTTCTCTTGTCTACCAGCATGGAAGAGCTATTCCCCGAGACGAATTTACAGGCTCTCAGCTCTTCATGTTTTGACCATTGCCCTCTTTTACTCACCTGTGGAAACACAGTTAAGAAGACAAGACGATTCCGTTTTGAGTCCTTTTGGACAAAGCTCCCAAGGTTTGAGGATTTTGTGAAGGATTGCTGGCATCAACTGGTGGATTTTGAAGATCCGTATTTGGTGTTCCATGTGAAGCTCACGAGGTTAAGTAAAGCGCTCTCGGCTTGGGGTCAAAAGAAAATCAGTGAACTGAGGCTGCAAATCCAAATTGCATATGAAATAATTCTCCGCTTGGATGTGGCATAGGAATGCCATACTTTGTCCGACGACGAGAGACGTCTAAGGGCAGCCTGCAAGGGGAGGAGTCTTGCTCTAGCCTCCTTGGAAAGGATAACGTTGCAACAGCATGCAAAAGTGAAGAACTTGAGAAAAGGTGATGCGGGCACGAAATACTTCCACCTCAAAATCAAAGGAAGAAGAAGAAAGTTGTGGATTCCAAGGTTAGAACACGATAGTATAATTGCAACCACACAGCACGATCTGCTTACCATGGCTAGGGATTACTTTGTCCAAATCCAGGGGCAGCCAAGCAACAACTCAAAGCTTCTGCTCTTCAACAACCTCCCGATGGCAACTGCTAACCTAGCTGATCTAGAAAGAACTTTCACTGAAGAAGAAGTATGGGCCGCTGTTCGTTCCCTACCCGAGGAAAAATCACTGGGGCCGGACGGGTTCACGGGCCTCTTTTATCGCCGATGTTGGAGCATCATCAAATCAGAGATCATGGCAGCATTGGACAAGTTCTTCTCCGGAATCAGCCAGCATTTTGACAAGCTAAATTCCACGATCGTAACCCTAATCCCAAAAAGAAGAACCCGACTGAGCTCAAAGACTACCGGCCAATTAGTTTAGTGCATAGCTTTTCTAAGCTTGCCACTAAACTCATGGCTCAGAGACTAGCGCCACGTTTGCCAGAGCTAATCCCAAGCACTCATACGACGTTTATCAGAGGACGTCGAATTCATGAGAACTTTGTCTTTGTAAAAGGTTTGGTTAACAAATTCCACAAGCAAAGGAAGGCCATGGCGTTACTTAAGTTGGACATCTCTAAAGCTTTTGACACCGTCTCATGGGGATTCATCCTTGATATGTCACAATACAGGGGTTTTGGGAACAGGTGGCGACGGTGGCTTTTAGCTTTGTTCTTGACATCGGAGACAAAAGTTTTGATCAATGGGGAACAATCTAATCCAATCAAGCCAGCGAGGGGCCTGAGGTAGGGTGACCTGTTGTCTCCCCTGCTTTTTGTGTTAGCAATGGATGCTCTTCATGCTCTAGTCTCACAGGCGAAATCAGTCGGGATATTGACACCTTTGCACATAAGACAAAGTTTGCCGCCAGTAGTATGCAGATGACATAATCTTTTTCTTCAACCCGACGTCAAGTGATGCCCAAGCTGTGAAAGAAATCCTGGACATCTTCGGACAAGCCACAGGTCTCAAGACAAATCTAAGCAAAAGTGCAATTACCCCGCTACGCTGTTCGGCTATGCAAACAGAGCTGTTGGCCTCTATCCTGGATTGCCGAATTGAGCAGCTCCCAATAACTTATTTAGGCCTTCCTCTTTCCACAAGGAAACCAACCAAAGCGGAATTGCAACCCAATGTTGGCAAGCTCTCCAAGAGGGTGGCCAGTTGGCAGCCAAGATTACTCTCCATTGATGGTCGTTTATGTCTCATTAACATGGTTCTAATGGCTCTTCCAGTGTACTTCATGTCTGCCCTTCCACTACCGAAATGGGCGATAGAGCAAATAGAGCGTCAGTGCGGGGGTTTTCTTTGGAAGGGACAAGAACAAGTGAACGGGGGTCATTGCTTAGTATCTTGGAGTAAGATTTGTTCTCTGATCCAAAAAGGGGGTTTGGGAGTTAAAGAGTTGAACTACTTTGGTAATGCACTGGGACTGCAATGGTTGGCTTATGAGTTCGATCAAGATGACAGGCCGTGGAAAAGAATAGGGTTCCAGCCGGGAGGGGACTTAAGGCCCATGTTTATATCATCATCGGAGATCAAGCTGGGTGATGGAAAAAGAGCGTGCTTCTGGACAGACAATTGGACTGGACATGGAGACTTCCTTTCGAGATGGCCACTGTGATGCTTGCATGTCAGTCGCATAGCCATGTCCGTAGCCAAGGGGCTGCAAAATAGCAGATGGATGAGATGCATAGAAGGGACCTTGTCAAACTCAGCATTACATGAATATTTTCAACTCTGGGATGAAATCCACAATGTTTCTTTGACCTCCACCACGGACAACCTCAGATGGAAGCTGGAAGCTAGCGGACATTTCTCGTGTCCTCTGCCTACAACCTTCATTTCATTGCAAGAAAGGACTGCCCCTATGGCACACTTTTGTGGAAGATTAAAGCCCCTTCACGAATCCACTTCTTCATGCGGGTGATGCTAAAGAATTGATGTCTCACGACTGACAATTTAGCGAAGAGAAGTTGGCCGTGCAACGATATTTGTTCCCTTTGCCAATCTGAAGCAGAAACCTGCAGGCACTTGTTTTCGCAATGCACATATACTGTGGCGGTCTGGATGAAGATAAGGGATTGGTGCAGGCTTGATTTCTGTATCCCGGCAGAGGATCACAGGGAGCTGGCTGAATGGTGGCTGGATGTGCGCAAGTTTTTTGGGAAGAACTACAGGGAGCGCTTTGATACCTTGTTTCTGCTGATCTGTTGGGAAGTGTGGAAAGAGCGAAACAGACGTGTGTTCCAGCAACAAGAATTGACAGTCACGCAGTTGGCTGACCATATTAACGAGGAGATTGCGACCTGGTTGGAAGTAGGGGTATTTCCCAATGATATTGGCTAGTCGAACTCTTTTTCGGACAGGGAACATGATTACATGTTCAGTTCAGTGGCTAAACAGAGTTTTTGGTTTTTTTTCAGTTTTTCGGTTCTTTTCTTCTCCGGACCTAAGCAAAGCTTAGCCGGCGCGACATCATTATGTCATAGATTGTAAAACTTTTCTTTCATAATCTTAAAAAATTGGACGGCCTCTTCAGCCGCCCTGACAAAAAAATTATTTAAAAAGGCTTGAAAACAAGGATCATCATTTGAGGGTTTTTTTCTTTATTGTTAGATCCTATGGAGTTACAAAATTATTTATGCAAAGTTGATTAATTGGACTGTTCAAGATTCGAGTCTTGTGGGATTTATTGTGTAAATTGGTATGCAAGAGAAATTGGTGTCCTTCGTATACATATTGCTTCAGCTGGCAACTAGACGTGACCGATGTGATCGAATTTTGATGCACAGGTTTGGTTTTGTGGCATTTCCCATCTTTCCGTAGGTTTCCTTGGTCACTGGTGAAAGATATGCATCTTGCCCTTCTGTTATCTTAATTTTTAGGTTTGGAAATAAAATTAGTTGGTTGGGTTAATGGTTGTGTGTAAAGTATAGGAAGGAAGCTATACAAATCTTTCTTATCTTTTCATTTTCTAAAGCAATAGTAAGCATTATGTTATACGCAAACCTAATAACCTTTAAACATTTTAGTATAAATCTATAAAAAAATCTTTAGGTGCAATATATTTAATTTAGTTTAAATATTGACCACAACGTGTATCACACGTCTACGATTACTAGTGACATGACAAGCAAAAGTAAATGTGAGGAGAGATAGCACTTAGCTTTCGGAATGGCGGACAAAAGGAAAACGTGAGCAGGGATTAGCACTTGTAAATAAGGCTAAAAAAACCAAAAAATGCGCATCCAGGGAATCGAACCCTGGTCAGTACCGTGGGAGGGTACTATGATACCACTACACCAGATGCGCTTGATGCTTTAGTAGCCAAAGGTGTTATTTAAGTAATTGTCCTAACGTCTTTAATACTGTACAAAAAAGAGAGCAAATGGTTGAGCTAGAGATTCAGAATTGGCAGCTGGTTCCATACACAAGGAAATCATTTCCTGTGACAGTATTGTGCTAATTGAAAATTTTAGGAGATGAAAATGATATGTGCGCAATACAAGTCGAGCACTAGCGCAGAGCTATAAGCTAGCACTATCAAATAAGCCACACAGAATCATCCATTTCCAATCTCTACAGATATCATACCGCCTTACATAGATCAGTACCGACTCCATCACGCACGAGAACCATTCGTTCGGGCATGGCAATATTGGCAAGACCGAGCAGTTGTTGTTTTTTTTCAGAGCTTCTCCACCTTGTCGGCTCTCACGACGGGGTTGGCGCGGGCGATGGCGTCGCGCCCCGCGCCCCTGTAATCGTAGCTAGCTGCAGCCGTGCCTGTCCGAGTAGGTGCGCGCCGCAGAACACGCCGCCGCACCGGCACTGGAACCCCATCAGCCCCACGCTCCTCCCGCACGCAGCGCACCTGCTCTTCGTCTTCTCCCGCGGCGGCGGCGGAGGCATCGCTCCCTCGTCTACGGGCACGCCCTCCGGCGCCGGCAACACCACCTGGTCATGCTCCGTCCAGTCGACGGCGCTTGGGACATCACGGTCTGACGATAGCACTCGGAGCAGAGGCCACGGGTGTCGGCAGAGCCGAAGGAGCCGCAGCCGTTCGCGCACGGGAGCGGCAGCCGCTCGTCCAGCGTCTCGTTCCCCTGCTCCATCGCTCGCCCGAACACAGGCTTCCCTTCCCCGACGTCGATGAGGAGGTTGGGAGCTGCAAGAAGCGTACAGGAATCGGACGGGGATTCGTAGGCGATGATCTAGTGGGGAGAGGATGGGGGTCTGTACCGAACGCAACTTGGTGCCTCGAGGCTTCGGAAAGGTGTGATGATCCGCCGGATGGTGGCGTTTGTTTGAAGCAAGTTGAAATGTGGTGTTTTACGTGGGAGTGCAACCGCGCCCAGTCGAATCTTCGGTTGGTGTCTCCGTGCATAGTCAGGAATGTCCAGAAAATTTATGGTTTTTGCGGCAGCCGTTCAATCTCTAACGGACGCAGGTGGTTCTTTTGGGCAAGATGTTAGAGCATCCCTAACTAAGTTGATTTTTAAAAAATATATATAGAAAATTAGCATGAAATCAAAATTCTATTTGGCAGATTCTATAAAAGCTTTCCTATTTGATAACTAACTAGGTCCCACAAATAAATTGGAAAATTCATCATCCATTTTTCTTTCTTTAAAAATTTGAAAATATAATGATCAGGTACCAAAGCATTTATTTTTTATATTATATACACGATACAAAGTGCAATATCTTTAGCCCATCACATAACATTGCAGGTTCATGTTTATATCCAGAAACAAAGTGCAGTAATTAAAATTTTGTGTAGTGAGAACATGGATAGAAAAATGGTAGGAAGGATTACTGCCCGCCTTAATCCTCAGTCGGAGTAGCCGCCGCCGCCGCAGCCCCTACCGTCGCCGCAGCCACGACCGACCGTCGCAGCCCCGATCGTCGCTGCCGGTCGCCACAAGCCCTCCCACTCCGCCGGCCTCGTCCGACGCCGCACGCCCGTCCGTGCACGCCGCCCTCTTTTCCTCCTCGCAGCTACAGAGACGGCCACGACTCTGTATATGCTGGCGAGGACGACAAAGAAGGCGTCGGCTTCATCCATATCTGCGTGCTGGAAATATTTCGTGGGAGAGTGAATCTGTTTCGTGCGTGAGAGGGCCTGGCGTGGCTAAAAATGTTAACAGAATATGCGCGCTGGAGTGTTTTGAGAACCAGTTTTCGATTTCGCGAAAGTCGGCCCGCTTTCGCCCGTTTCACGGGGTGCGGCACGGCATCCCCGCGGTTTCGTTTAAATAATTTTGTGGAAATTCAAAAAATTTGAAAAAATTCATTTTGACACAAAAAATATATTTTTATAAAAATATAAATTTCGCGATGTTTGCCGTGAAAACCGCCGTATATGGCACGGTTTTCGCGCGGTTTGAGCGAAAACCGCCGGCACGACGCGGATTTAGATTTGGTTCAAATTTAAATTACAGTTTTCACGTGTTTTGCGTGGTTTTCGGGTTTTTTGCACGGTTTTTGCAGTTTTTGGCGCTGTTTTCGCGGTACGCACGAAATCGTTCAAATTCAAATTTGTTACTGTTCATTGCCGCCGGCTTTCGCGAATTTCGGCAAAATTCGCCGTGCCACCAAGGGGCGGCAGTGCATAACCCGCCGGCATAGCAAACCGTGTTGAGAACAGATCTGCTCTTCTCGGTTTTGAGAACGAAAAAGCAATTTTTGAGAATCTCTTTCTTTAGGGATATATATATATATATAAATGTATATAGACTCTATTGAAACAATTTTTTCAACTAAAATATAAAAAACAGGTTTAGGGAACGATTTAGAGCTTCCGTTGGAAATGCTCTTAAACCAGTTCAACCAATTTTGGACTTTGGTCTAGGCTAATTAGCCTTACATAAAATGAAAAACATGATTAGCATATGATTAATTGAGTATTAATATATAAAAATTGATAAATAAATTTATTATATTTTTAAAGAACTTTTATATAAAAAGTTTTCACACGAAACACACTATTTAACCGTTTGAAAAGTGTGATAATAGAAAACGATGAGTAGTTAAACCTAAATAGTTGAAAAGAACGCAACCTAAAGCTATTTTCTGTGTGATAGTGAATTGAGAAGATCTCGTTGTGGGCCACCAGTTTAAGAGGATGGTCTGTTTTGACATTTTTCACGTGATAAAAGTTCATTTTACATCCCTCAACTATAGACCCAGTCTGATTCTCATCCCTTAACTGCAAAACCAGATTATCAAAACATGTTTTATGTCAGATGCCTCCAACTATCAACCAAGATTTCATCCTAAGTAACACCCACATTTTGTGTTGACCTGTTCTTCAGCTAACGTGGTGTTACAACCAGCAAAAGAAACAAAGAATAGTGAGATCCACATGTCAGGGATACTTCTCTCCTCTCCTATCGATGGCTTCGACTTAGAGAAGGTGTAGCAATGGCCCCTCTCTTCGTCTCACCCCATCCACCGAGTAAAGGTAGCGGGAGGCGACGAGCTTACTGCCCTCTCCCCTCTTCCCCCCCGGTGCCCACCTACTCCTTAAGGCCCCAGAGAACTATTACTGAAGAACAAGCTAAAAGACTAGTTTATCTTTCAAATCATACGTTTTTAGCATATAGGACTGTCGGTGATATGGGCCCGGGGGTATAACGAGAATACGATATCTGAAGAAGGAAGACGCCTTCGCTCACCAGGGCGCCCCAAATATATGTCCTGAACGGCTCATGCGGGTCCGAGCCATGGGCGGTCACGTGGCCATCCCAAAGGGGACTTGGCTCGGGAGCTGCCCGGAGGCCATCGCTTCCCAGATGGCAGGGTTCGGGATCACCCGGACCCCCGTCCATCAACCCGCACCTCTCCGAGAGAGGAACGAGATCAACTTCCAACTGCCAACCACCACATTTAATGCCTAGAGAGAGGCCAGACGCCTGTGCCATCGTATTTATTGCGATGTGAGGCACGTCTGTCAGCCACTCATCATCACCCTTTTTGCCCGTCACGAGGGAGAGATGGGAGAAAGTCTTTGACGGCGACCGCAGTATGGCCGCATGGTCAGTCCACGCACACCTCCCTCCACGCCCCGTCCAGTCGCATTAAATGCGCTGGGCGGCCGCGTGGGAGAGAGGATACGGGCGCTGGGGGTGTCACGTCGACCCCTCTCCAGGCGGAGAGCCACTGACCGGTAGGCCCCACTGGAGTAGGTAAGTTGACCCCTCCTCTCGTCAGCAGCATGGCAGCCACGACGTCCGTTTTTTCTCCTCCAACTCCCACAACATGGCAAGAGGAGCAGGAATGGGGGTAGACCCCTGACAAGACAGGACAAGAGCCGCTCCATCACGTGGAGCGGAGTAGAGAAAGTTAGGACTACTGTGGTGTCCCCTTGCACTATAAAAGGAGGCCCAAGTCCGTTATAGAGGGGGTTGGTTGTTGGTTCCGCTTCTCCAACCTTAGGCTTAAGGCATCTCGCCTCAGTCATTAGCTCTAGCTTCCCCAGGGAAGAACGACCACACCAATCCTTGTAATTCATTCTCCACATAGTACAAAAACAGAAGTAGGGTATTACGTCTCCCCGACGGCCCGAACCTGTATAAACTCTTCTGTGTCTTTTGCGATTGCGACCTTTCTCCGCCTTCCTACTTTCCCTCTACCTCACCCCAAGCTCGAACCCTGATTCACTGCTCCCCTGTGCCGAACCAAAAAGGGGGTCCCACGGGTCCCCGCGTGTCGAGCACACGCATCGACAAGGACGATTAAGACTGAGGATCCAAAAGAAAAGCATGCAACATGTCCTAGTTCAATGGATGTCAATAATCAGAATCAAGAACAATATCGGACTGCATTTTATGAAAAGCAGCCAATTAAGACATTAACTTGGGGGCAGATACAACAATCAATTGGAAATTTGCCAATTCAATCTATAGAAAGACATCAACAACCTAGTAGGGGGCAACTAATCGGATAGGAGTATGTGCATGGATATCAAAGTCAGTCAAATTCACATCAACAACATGTGCATCAATATTTCAATCCTCAGTAACAACAACCATCACCACCTCATCAGTATCAACATGGAGAGGCAAGTCAGTATCAACCTCAGATGAATCAGTTTGTTCAAAGATATCCATCTCAGCAGTTTGGGAATCATGGGAATCAAGAATGGGCCGATATGATCACTGAAGTCATGAGGGAGCGGTTTGGGTTAAATCCAAAGGACACTGGGATTAAGTATCGACATCCTTATCCAAAACATTTTGATAGGGTTCCACTGTCTAACCGATACAAAATTTCAGATTTTTCAAAATTTTCAAGGCTAGATAATGTTTCTACAATTGACCATATTAGCCGATTCCTAGGTCAGTGCAGGGAAGCATCGGCTGAAGAAGCTTTTAAGGTTAGATTTTTTCCCATTATTATTATCTAGATCGACATTTACATGGTTTTTGTTCTTTACCACCTAATTCTGCAAAGGTTTGGTCGATCTGGAGAAACAATTTCACAAGTATTTTTTTGCTGGAGTTCAAGAGATGAAGCTGTCAGATTTGACATCAATCAAACAAAGATCTGATGAATTGGTTCCAGATTTTATTCAAAGGTTCAGAGATATAAGGAGCAGATGTTACAATTTAAACTTGGTCGATTCATAATTGGCTGATTTGGCATTCTAGGATTGTTGGGGCTGATAAAGGATACGTTTTCTTCACAAGAATTTGAAAGTTTATCTCTGTTGGTACAGAAAATATCGGCTCATGAACATCCATTCCAAGATCCAAAAGGGAGAAGTTTACTAAGAAGGCCAATAATGTTAATAATGTTTATAATTATGCTTTTGATCCAAATCAAGATGAAGATAAAGAGATTGGCTTGGCAGAGTGGGCAAAAAATAAAAAAGACAGTTGTTTGCACATGGGTCAAAGGTAATGTGAAAGAAGAAAGATTTGATTTTGATATTAATAAAGCCGATAGAATTTTTGATCTTTTATTGCAAAAGATGCATATTATATTACCATAGAATAATGTTATTCCGTCAGCTGATGAGTTAAAGAAGAGAAAATATTATAAGTGGTATAATACAGGATCTCATAGCACTAATGAATTCAAGGTGTTTCGACAACACATTCAATCGGCTGTGGAACAAGGAAGAAATAAGTTTGATGATAATAGAAAGTCGATGAAAATTGATGGACATCCTTTTTCAATAAATATGGTTTATCCAAGGTGATCTAAAGATGAAGACGATGAAAGAAATTATCGGTTTAAAATCAACTCAACCAATTTGATCAATAAATATCAAAAGCGAAGTGTAAGAGAAAGGTGGAATTATTATAATGAAGATATGTCTTATTTTGATCCACACTAGGTTTGCGAATTGTTTTGATTCTGTTGGAATAAAGGAATGAGATTGCCTTTAATTAAAGATTGCCCAGGATGCAGTGATATTAAATCGGCTTATGATTATAGGGGTTCATATTGTTCAATACAAAGGGATTCACATTGGCCGATACAAAAGAAGTTACATGTACATCAACGATTAGTGCTGATTCATGAAGATTATGAAGAAGATAAAAATAGGCAAGTTCAAAATCCTCAATGATATCCAAGTGAGGTATTCACTAAAACCCAGAAGAGAAGAGTTGAAGTAAAGAGTAGATAGAAGAAATTGAAGAAGAGATTAATCATCGGTTAAGGAATACAAGGAAGGAGTGGCGTAAAAAATAAAAAATGTTAGAGCTGATGATGTTGAAGCTGATAAGAAAAGATTTTAACTTCTGCCAAAGGAAAAATTATCAGGGATGATAATGTTGAAGCTTCGTCTTCTATAAACATGGTGTTTATATTGCCTGCAGAATATAGGACTTCTACGTCCGATGAAGATGTTTATGAAGAATCGATGGCACAATTAGTTTTATCTCCTCAACAAGCAGTATTTGAGAAGCCGAAAGAAAAAGAACATCGGCATCTAAGACCATTATATATAAAAGGATTTGTTAATGGGAAGCCAATATCTGATTTCTTAAAAGTGTGGGAAGGCGATTTCTTGAAAGTGTCCGATTAAAAATACAGCCAATCATCGATGGAGGACCTCAACTTTTACTCTAAGGACACTGGATGATTTTGAAGGCAAGTTACGATAGGGTTTTATGTCGGTCGATTAGTTAGAAGAAGTAAATATTGGAATTGGCGATCGGTCAAGGCCGACATTTGTAAGTGCTAAATTGTATGATAAATTTAAAAGAGAGTTAGTAAAATTACTAAAATAATGTAGAAATTATTTTGCTTGGAAATATCATGAGATGTCAGGACTTAGCCGATCGATAGTTGAACATCGGCTGCTATTAAACCAGGATATCGGTCATACAAACAGCCACCAAGGCGATTTAAACTTGAGATGTATGATGCTATCAAGGTAGAAATCACAAGACTTTATCATTCTAATTTTATTAGGCCAATGAAAAGCTAAGGGTTTGTGTTGATTTTAGAGATCTAAACAAGGCTACCCAATGCCGATTGCTGATTTATTGGTTGATGCGCTTCGGACACAAGATTATAAGTTTTATGGATGGCAATGCAAGATATAATCAAATTTTTATGGCTGAAGAAGATAATCATAAGACTGCTTTTAGATGTCTTGGTGCAATTGGTTTATATGAATGGGTTATTATGACTTTTGGTTTGAAGAGTGCTGGTGCCACATATCATAGAGCTATGAATTATATATTTCATGACCTTATCGGATTGCTGGTTGAGATTTATATAGATGATGTGGTTGTAAAATCAAAAGAAGTTGATGAACATTTAGCCGATTTACGAAAAGTGTTGGAAAGAACGAGAAAATATGGTTTAAAGATGAATCCAAAAAAATGTGCCTTTGGTGTATTGGCTGGACAGTTTCTGAGTTTTATTATTCATTAAAGGGGAATTGAAATCAGTCAACGAAGTATTAAGGCTATCAAAGATATAAAACCTCCAGAAAATAAGACAAACTTGCAATCTTTGATCGGAAAGATTAATTTTGTTAGAAGTTTTATATCAAACTTATCAGGGAGAATCGAACCATTTACTCCGTTATTACGGTTGAAGGCCGATCAAGGGTTTGTATGCGGATAAAAACAACAAAAAGCTTTGGATAATATCAAGGAATATTTGAGTTATCCTCCGGTTTTAATGCCACCGCAAAAAGGGGTTCCATTCAAGTTATATTTGTCAGCCGATGAGAAGTCCATCGAATCAGTCCTGATTCAAGAGTTTGAAGGTATAGAGAGGGCTATATTTTATCTTACCAGGAGGCTTTTGGATGCTGAATCTAGGTATACCCCACTGGAGAAATTATGTTTATGTTTATATTTTTCATGTACCAAGTTGAGGCATTATCTCTTGTCTAATGAGTCCACTATGGTTTGCGAAGCCGATGTGGTGAAATATATGCTATCGACTCCAGTATTGAAGAGAAGGATTGGATAATGGATTTTTGTTTTAACAGAGTTTGACTTGCGGTATGAATCAGCTAAGGCAGTTAAGGGTCAAGCTATAGCCGATTTTATTGTTCAACATCGGGTTGAGTCGATTAGTTATGTTGAACCGATGCCTTGGACTTTATTTTTTGACCGGTCTATTTGCATACATGGATGTGATACCGGCTTAGTAATTGTTTCGTCTCGGGAGGCAAGCTTTGAGTTTTCATTTACAATCAAGCCATATTATATAAATAATCAAGCAGAATAAGAGGCAGTTCTCAAAAGACTTCAATTACTAAAACAGGTAGAAACCAATGCAATAGAGATTATTGGTGATTCATTATTGGTAATCACGCAATTGTTAGGAGAATATGAGTGCAAAAGTGAAATCATGAAGATTTATAATGAGAAATGCCAAGAGTTGATGAAGAATTTTAAGATCATAACTATGAAGAATATTCCTAGAGAGCAAAATAGTGAGGCCAATGATTTAGCTCAGGGCATATCGGGATATAAACCGATGGTAAAAGATATCGAGATAAAAGTTGCTGATTTTGATGCTGATGATTGGAGGTATGATATTATTGAGTATTTGAAAAATCCTTCTCAATCGGTGCCAAGAAAGTTGAAACATAAAGCTCTTAAGTATGTATTGCTTGATGATGATTTATATTATCGGACGATTGATGGGGTCTTACTTAAGTGCCTGAATTTGGAAGAAGCCAAAGTGGTTATGTGTGAAGTACATGAAGGGATTTGTGGGACACATCAATCGGCTCATAAGATGAAGTGGTTATTTTGTCGAGTTGGATATTTTTTGCCAACAATGCTGGAGGATTGCTTTAAGTATTATAAAGGATGTCTAGATTGTCAGAAATTTGGAGCAGTTTAGAGGGCACCAACATCGACTATGAACCCAAAAATAAAGTCATGGCCGTTCATAGGATGGGGAATTGATATGATCGGCTAGATTAATCCACCATCGAGTAATGGGCATAAATATATTCTGGTGGCTACATATTTTTTTAAAAAAGTGGGTTGAAGTGATTCCTTTGAAGAAAGTTGATTCTAAAGATGCCATTGAGTTTGTCAAGGAACATATAATCTATTGGTTTCGGATTCCACGGACTATAACAACATATCAGGGTTCTATTTTTGTATCGGATGAGTTTGTTCAATTTGTTGATAGTATGGGTATTAAATTATTAAATTCGTCTCTTTATTATGCACAAGCCAATGGGTAAGCAGAAACATCTAACAAGAGTTTGATTAACTTGATTTAGAGAAAAATTACAGAGCAACCAAAGAGGTGGCATAATACACTAGTCGATTCATTATGGACTTATCGGATGTCTTGTCATGGGACTACTCAAGTGCCACCTTACCAGTTGGTTTATATACATTAAGTTGTTTTGCCATGGGAAACTAACATCAGCTCAAGGAGAATTTCGTTACAAAATAAGTTGTCGGCTGATGATTATCATAACTTAATGATTGATGGTTTAGAAGATTTGGCACAAATTTGACTATGTGCTTTGGAGAAGGTTAAAAGGGACAAGAAAAGGATTTTGAGGCTTTATAATAAAAAGGTTGTGCCAAAGTCTTTTGAAGAAAGCGAGTTGGTTTGAAAATTGATTTTGTCGATAGGGACAAAAGATAATAAGTTTGGAAAGTGATCACCTAATTGGGAAGGGCCCTATCGGATTTATCGTTGTATTGAAGAATGAATATATGCTTGAAGGGTTTAATACAGAAGATTTTGGAAAAGCACTTAATGGGAAATAATTGAAGAAATACTATCCTAGTGTGTAGATCAATTCATAATCGGCTTAGTGGCCGATATATGACACAACCGATGGTTAACATCGCCTAAAGATGGTCGATATTAAATATCATCCTTAGACAAAATTTTTCTGAAAAAGTGAGCAAAAGACGGGAATCAGCTCGTAGGCCAATGAATATATTACAATATGACAGAATTAAGTGTTTGTGGCAAAAGTATTGAACATCGATTAAAATGTTTCAAGAGTTTAAAATTACATCAACCCAAAAACTTCTGGATTACCGATATTGCATGTAGGTGAATATGATCAACTTCGTCAATAGAGTGGAGGTCATCAGCAATCCTGGCACTGGTTTAATTGCTTTGCTTTGGTGAGCCAGGTGTCGAGCCGATGCTTTCAACTTGGATCATTGATCTTCTATTGCCTTTGGGAAATCGACAAGTTTCTTTTCTTATAACGCCAAGTCCTTGCGGGTTTGTTCCAATTTGGCCAGCATATCGGCTCTTGTTGTTTTAGGTCATCGATGCTCTTTTGAGTGGATTCTGGGCCAGAAGTCAACTCATCAAGCTTGGCCTTGTCGGCTTGAACTTGTTGCCAGCTAGATTCGAGGGTCGATTCTAGAGATTGTAGCTGAGTAAGATCAGCCATGCGTTGACGAGCTCTTTGAACCTGGAATCGATGAGATTCAAGGTAGACAGTAGGAGCCAAGGCGTCGAGGATATCATCAGGAAGTTGATCTTGGATTTCTTTTATTCTGCTCCTGATCGGGCTACTGTTTTCAACTAAAGCATCGATTGATGTGTTTAACCGATCAACAATACCAGGGAGTTGATTTCTAAGGGCTTCAGGAGGAGAGCTAGCCTTGCTATGATTTCTTCTTCTTCATCATCCAAGAATTGACGTTTATCGAAGGAAAACATATCAGCCAAATTCTGCAAGTTGGAGAAGTTACATTAGAAGGGTTGGTATGACTAAATGGCAGAGTTTATTGGAATGAGATTTACTGGAATTATTGGCGCAACGGCTTCATCGGCATGGTGACTATCAGCAATAGAGGGGGTATGTTCGCTTGAGATTTGTCGATGCGGAGAAGCCGATTGAACTGCAGGCTATGGACAAAAGACAAAGGTTAGAATATGGTAATTTTGTCAAGAGAAATAGAATTGATGAAGATTTACCGATGTTGGAGGTGTTTGCCGATTAGGAGAGGCCGAAGGTATCATAGGCTGTAAGAAAGATATAATTATCAGGATATGCATGTGATTATAAGAGAGTGGAAATAGATAATTTAATGATACTAGAAGGGTTAACCGATGAAGAGATGGTTGCCGATGTGCATTAGTGTCGCTTACTTCGTCTTCGGCAATTGGTACGGCGACATCGGCGTTTTCTATAGTATTGGTAGCAGCGTCGATCTCTTCATTAACAACTTCTTTGTCCAGGATGACTGCTATGTCCGAATTGACCTCGGGGAGCTCATCTTCTAAGGTTGGGGGATCGGTTTTTTACTTTTTGATGATCTTGCGTAAAGTTGTTTTCTTTCGTTTGCTTCTCATGCTCTAGATCAGTTCTCGAATCTGGTCTTGAAGTAAGGATGAGTGGGGAGGTGCATTGATGCCGAGTAGGGAGGGAGCTAAGTCCCCTGATGGATTCAGAGCTGGTACGTATTCAATCGGCAGGCTGTTGTTACTCATGGTTGGTAGTTCAGTATCTGTAAACTGCAAGAAAGGTGTGTTAGAAGTATAGAGTAAGGGATGAAATATAAAGGGAATAAAGGAGAGAATTACCTGAGGATTGAGCGAGGGGTCGATTAGGGTTAAATAGAAGCTCGAAGGAAGGACAAAGAGATGCAGCTTCCATTCACCCACCATCGGTCAAAAGATTGGCTACGTGAAAAATGTCTATCAAAATCAACTAAGGGACCAAGTGCAGGTGCTTCAATTGATGTCAGCTAACTGAAGATAAGGGCAGAAGGCACAGAACCCCTAGTCTAGATCTTGTCGATGAAGTAGAGGTCGGTTGGGACTTGACCACAACATAACTATCGAGTTGCTACCATCGGATGATAAAATTCATATGAAACTTTTGATTGACGGCCAGTAGAGATGTATACAAGGAGAGATGGTTGATACAAAGATTTCTCGAGAACTTTCATCATAGTTAATGGTGTCTGGCCTGAAATCGATTGGAAACACAAAAGCTTCTACATTCTCATAAGCATACCAGGTTCTAGCATTCCTGGGGAAGCCATCGTAGAAGAAACAAAAATTTAAAATCATCTACTGATGGTCCTTCTACAGGATAAGTCGATGTTGCTTCTCCCAAGGATGTGCATAGGAGAAATGTGCATCGGCATCTTCTGCATAATCGGATGGGAATACAGATTCTTTGAGTGGAGACCGTTATGCTACTTCAAATGTGTAGAGGTTGAGCCATAATTGTATAAACCGGCTTGTCGGCAAGCAACTTGGCCAATGCTTGATGCATAAGGTGATAGGTGGCTCCAAGAAGGTATTGTCCCAGGGGCATGGTTTTTCCTTCAAAGAGGGCTTGAGCAATGTGTGTGGAGGTTAGCTGTCGTCCCAACAGTTGTTCCGCAATGACAAATCTTTCGAGCTAGAGATTAAGGAAGGTGACATGTTCCCGGTCGGTTATCGGCCCTGTCTTGGCAGGCCTACCAATGTATCCTGACCAGCCGCCAGATCCCTTTATTTCCAGCTGATTGGTGCATTTGATTCTCAAATCAATAAAGTTGGCCGATGAAGATATAGCAAGATCATCAGCATCATGACGTCAAGTAGGGTTGGGGTCATTGGCCCATGGTTGAAGATGTCACACCTTGAGGTGTTTTCCTTTTAAAAATCATTAAAGAAAATCACAAAAGAAATAATTAGAGAATTAACCTAGAGCAAAGAAATAATTTTAAAATGCAAATTCTAAAAGGAAATGGCATGGTAGGATTTTTCCTAAATTCTACATGTCAAAATACATTAAATGAATTTTTAGTGGAATTTTCGAGCACTAGAAATAATTTTTAACCAATTAAAATAAAAATCAAAATTAAATAAATCTCGGAAATTCTTTTCTCTCTCCCTCATCCTTTTCCCGCTCTTTTCCGGCCTTGGGCCGCATGCCTGAGCCAACGACCCATCTCTCCCCGCGCCCACATTTTCTCTCTCTTCCTCTCGGGCCGGACGAAGGCCACGACCCGTTAACCTTGCGCACACGCGAATAAGTCCATTTTACCTCCCTTGACTCCCGGGTCACGACAAAGGGGGCCCACCTATCGCGCGCCCCTACCTCCAACCATGCCGCCGCTCACGCCACCTCACCCCCGCATGGATCCCGGCCAACCCCGCCTTTACCGCGCTCCCTAAAGCCGCCATAACTCCCTCGCCCCTCTCGCCGGCCATTACCGCCCGTTTCCCCCGCTCTCGCGCCGATAATGGTCGCGCCCGACGTCGCCGGCCTTTATCCCCTCTCATTTACTCCGGCAAGGAATTACTCCGTGCCCCGGCCGCGACCGATCTCCCCGAGCCCTATAAAATGCGCTGGCCACCCTCCCCGTCCTCCCCACACTCACACTTGAGCTCCACGCGCCCTCTCTCTCCCTACCTCACCATGCGCCCTAGCTCCGTCCCCCTCCGTCGTCGTTCAGCCACCGTTTTCCAACTTCCCGAGCCGCGTTATAACCCTCCGCTGCCTCCATCCCCTTCGTCGGCGCCCGAGCGCCCTCGGCCACCCCTCTCGGTCGCCTCCCGTCGTCCCCCTCGCTGCCCGCGTCGTCGTCTTCCCCATCTTCGGCACCCCATAGTGAGCTATCCCTCCCATCCCCTCTCGGCCCAAGCCTGCACCGCCGCTCCCGCGTGCGCACGGCTTTGCCCGCACGTGAGCTGTGCCACTCCGCCACCCCGCGCCGCTGCTCCGATGGCGTCGGTCTTTCTCCGCATTGCCGCACGCCGTCACTACTGCCGCGCTCGCCGAGCCGCTCCCCTGCCCGTCCGATCCGCCTCGACAAATGTGGACCGCCCGATCCTGCCTCCCTGCATGGCACACCACGTGGCCACCACGTCGGCGCTAAGTGTGCGCCACATGGTGCACCTCCCCGCTCTCGGGCCGTGGACCCAGTCCACCGTGGACTGGCGCTCCCGCGGCCGATGACGTCGGCATTCGGCTGCTGACGTCAGCCGTAGCACGATGCAATCTCGGAATTTATTGCGCAATAAAATATTAAGGATTTTTCTGCTTTAGTAAAACATAGTTAATCTTGTAAAATTCATATCTTTTCAATTAGCGTTCCATTTAAGTCCATTCAAAATTCATTAAATTCATAAAAATGCCATGAATCTATTAAATAGTTTTGTTCCCTATTTCATTAGATTTTTAGCATGTTTGGTTGAGTCCTGTGGAGATTATGGCAATCGGGTATCTACATAGCAAGCTTATCCGACTGGAGGTAGGGATAGATTGCGCCTGCTATATCTGTAAGCCGAACTTGACTTGGGTGTTACGGTTGTCGATAGAGATAAGGCAATCGGCCTATAGTCATGGTTTGGTAAGATTAAGGAAACCAACTTAGAATAAGATAGGGTTTCCGATTTGTAAACCCTCCCCCCAAGACTATATAAGGGGGTAAGGGGCGTCCCTTGAGGGATATCCAACACTAGATCGAGATACGATTTCATAAGCAAGAGCTTTAGACACACGAGATCAATAAAGACACTCGGCGGATCGAATCCACCGAAACAGAGTAGGGTATTACCTCACGAGAGGGCTGAACTGTCTAAATCTTCTTTTCCTCCTAACCCATTGTGCTTGGCGATCTCGACGCGACCCCGAGAAAATATATTGCCGAAACCAAGTTTCGACGGTTGGCGCGCCAGTAGGGGCCGCGCGTCGAGACTTCTTCAAGAATCTCGCCGACAAGCGTGATGGGATCTCCTTCAGGATTCGGCGACTTCGCCGCCAACTTCTTCAACGACTTCTCCTTCGACTCGGACTCAAACCAGTCGGAAGGGAACACCCACTCGGCGTCGTTCGGACTCCCCAACAGCGCCGAAATCTACAACAACGTCTTGAAGACCAAGATGCAATCTACTTTCTCCGACAAACGGACTTCACTTGGCACCATTCGGATTACCGAATACCGCCAAGATCTGCGCCAATCTTCTCGCCTCCCGATGGAAGCGATCTACTCGATGAAGACCTCTCAGTGCCGTTTGGGTTACCAAACGTCGCCGAGATTTTCAGCAAGCTTCTCTCCCCCGAGTTGGCGGCGATCCACTCGGAGGAGCCTACACCCCCAAGCTCGACTGGACGGAACGATCCGATCCGGGTTACCCAGATCAAGGGAGGTCGCCGTCATCCTCCCGTCATTCGGCTCCCGCTCATCTTCGGAGCTCAACGGATACCTCGCTCCGCGCCGCTTCGACAACCTCTACGGCATCCCTTCGACGAAGCCGACAACTCCGACCGCCGCATGGACTACGAGCCGAAGTGCTTGACGTCCTCATGGCCGAGCCGGACGAGTCCGACTCAGCCATGGCCGAGGGCTTGTCAAGAAGAGCGAGCCAGTGGTGGAGCTCGAGCGCAAGACGGCCGAAGAGGAGAAACAACGCAAGGACGAGGCCGACAAGAGGAAGCAGGATCTACGAGCAATGGACGATCCGCCCAGAGGCCATACTCCAAACACGGGTTCGCAACACCAACATCTTCCAAACGCCACAGCGAACGCGTCGCCTCGCTCACCCTCTTGGACACCGTCATGGAGACGGCTCCGGCCAACGTGACTCCGATACTTGACAAGATCAAAACCATCGTTGCCGCCACGGCTAACGGCCACCCCACCACCTCGGCACGAAGGCCGACTGAATCTGTGGCCGAAACACCAGACAAGAGCCGGCTTCCGCCTCTAAGGTCAGGAGACTATAAGAGGCCCGAGCCGGCTCGGTCGACAACTAGGCCAAGAGGCCCACCTCGCGAGTCCACGCTAAAGTACCAAGAGCAGACGGCCGACTCCCGTGACAAATGACACGGACGTCCACCCGTCCACCACCGAGTCCGCCACAACAGTTCCAGCTACCCAACCAGCCAACCGAAGACCCCGCCGAGTGATCTGCGGGAAGTCCTCGATCGCCGCTACCAGGAGCGCGACCGACGCACTCGGGAAGATCGGAGGGGATCACCCGATAGCGGCGACGATGGAGTACCGGCCTTCACTCGGGAGCTCCGCCGAGTGCATTGGCCGAGTGGCTTTAAGCCTACAGGGATTGAAAGGTACGATGGCAAGACCGACCCTGAATCTTGGCTAACTGTATACACCCTTGCCATCCGAGCTGCAGGTGGCGACAATAAAGCCATGGCCAATTACCTGCCTGTGGCCCTCGCAAACTCAGCCAGAAATTGGCTCACGAGCCCGCCAAGAGGCTCAATTGGCTCGTGGAGCGAGCCGAGGGACCACTTCATCGCCAATTTCCAAGTCACCTTTGAGAGGCCCGGCACACACTTCGACCTTTACAATGTCATCCAGAAGCCGGACGAGCCCCTGAAGGATTATATTCGTCGTTTCTCCGAGAAGCGCAACAAGATCCCGAACATCACCGATGACATCATCATCGCCGCCTTCCGAAGGGAGTCCGTGATGAGCCGCTTATCGACAAGTTCGGCGCAAACCACCGAAGACGGTGAAGCAAATGTTCGAGACGGCGAACTCATACGCCAAATCCAATGACGCCATTAAGGCCGCCCGTCAAGACCGGCCCGACGAAGGGAGGACAAGCAAGCGAGGAGGAAGCCGAAATCCTAAAAGGATGGCAAGCAACAACGGCAACCAAGGCCGAAAGATCGCAAGCGCCGATCCGAAGACCTAGTGGCCGCAACCTCCAACACTCAACGCCGTCCCCGAGTTGCCGCCTACGACGCCATCATGAACGCCCGTGCACCCATCATCCGAATCATAAGCACGCGGCGAAGGACGCTTTATCTACAAGCGCCAGACAAGACGCGCGCAGCTCAACAAGAAGCCGCCGACGAGGCTGGCCCGTCTGGGCGCCAAGAAGAACAACGCGGCTGAAAATGCCGAACCTTTTCAAGACCCAGGGGGAACTCAACCACATCTTCGGGGTCCGCAAGCCTATGAGTCCAAGAGGAAACAAAAGCTAACCGACCGGAGGTCAATGCGGCTCAACCCGAAGTCCTCAATATCTCGCGATGGTCGGAAGTGGCCATCACCTTTGACCGCTCGGATCATCCCGACCGAGTGATCCACCCGGCGCTATCCACTCGTCCTGGACCCCGTGGTCCGCAACATTAGGCTTAAGCGCGTCCTCATCGATGGGGGCAGCGCCCTCAACATCCTATTTGCCAAGACCATGGATGAGATGCAGATCCCGAGGGCCGAACTGAAAGCAAGCTCACCCCCTTCCACGGAGTTATCCCGGGCTATCTTCAACACCACTCGGGCACATCTCCTCCCGAGTCACCTTTGGAGCCCGAGAAAACTTCCGAAGAGAACGTCACCTTTGAGGTGGCCGACTTCAAACAAAGATATCATGCCATCATCTAAGGCTCGCGCTTGCCAAGTTCATGGCGATCCCTCACTACACCTATCTTTGCAAGAAGATGCTGGGTCCCAATGGCGTCATCACTCTTCGCAGCGATGTGAAGCAAGCCTTCACCTGCGATAAGGAGAGCTGCGACATGGCCCAATCTCGCGAGAGATTACGTGGCCAACAAGAAGTCCGATTGGCTGCATCAACTTCGGCAGAGGGCGAAGTCCCCGCGAAGAAGATAGCCAAATCAGGATCCGGCGACGCCAAGACCAAGAAGATCTCCCTTGATCCGTCGGATCCCTCGAAAACTGCTGTAATCGGCGCCGACCTAGATCCCAAATAGGAAAGCGCGCTCGTCACCTTCCTTCAAAATAATAAAGATGTTTTTGCTTGGAAACCATCTGATATGCCTGGAATTCCTAGGGAGGTGATCGAGCACTCTTTGAACGTCAAAGATGACGCCAAACCGATAAAGCAACGATTACGCAGATTCGCACAGGATCGAAAAGACGCGATCAAAGAAGAACTTGCAAAGCTCTTGGCTGCCGGCTTCATTAAAGAAGTCCTTCATCCCGACTGGTTAGCCAACCCAGTCCTGGTCCGCAAGAAGACGGGGCAATGGCGCATGTGTGTCGACTACACCGACCTCAACAAAGCCTGCCCCAAAGATCCATTCGGGCTACCTCGTATCGACCGTGTCGTCGACTCAACAATTGCCAACTCTTGAGTTTCCTAGACGCTACTCGGGCTATCATCGATCGCTTAAAAGAATCCGATGCTCGAAGACATCGTTCATCACGCCGTTCGGGGCCTACTGCTACATCACCATGCCTTTTGGCCTCAAGAACGCCGGAGCCACATACCGCGCATGATCCAAAGATGTTTTCGACGCGAGATCGGCAAGAACGTTTAAGCTTACGTCGACGATGTTGTCATCAAGACCAAGCGAAAGAAGACTGATCGCCGACTTAGAAGAAACCTTTGCGAACATCCGGGCCTTCGAATGAAGTTAAACCCGAGAAGTGCACTTTCGGTGTTCCATCAGGCAAACTGCTCGGCTTCATGGTGTCACATCGCGGCATTGAAGCAAATCCCGAGAAGATCAATGCCATCTTAAGCATGAAGCCCCGAGTAACCAAAAAGACGTCCGTAAGCTCACTGGCGCATGGCGGCATTAAGCCGTTTCATATCCCGACTCGGCGAACGAGGCATGCCTTTCTTCAGATTGCTAAAGAGGACAGACGACTTCCAGTGGACCACAGAAGCCAACGAGGCCTTTGAAGATTTCAAAGAATTCCTTACCACGCCACCCGTCCCGGCCTCGCCTCGCCCCCAGAACCCCGGCCGTACGTCTCACCACTCACCAAGTGGTCAGCACGGTCCTCGTGGTCGAACGCGAAGAAGAAGGACGGGCCCAGAAGATTCAAAGGCCAATCTACTTTGTTAGCGAAGTACTTGCAGGAGCCAAAATTCGCTACCCCCAGGTACAAAAATTACTCTATGGTGTTCTAATAACCGCGAGGAAATTGGCACACTATTTTCAGGGTCACTCGGTCACCGTCATCACCTCTTTCCCACTCGGCGACGTCATCCACAACCGCGAGGCAACCGGGCGCATCGCCAAGTGGGCCCTAGAACTGATGCCGCTGGACTTGACTTTTAAGCCAAGGACGTCCATTAAGTCACAAGCCTTAGCGGACTTCCTGGCCGAGTGGACTGAACAGCAAGAAAACGTGCCTCGGGAAGACCTCCAAAACTGGACCATGCACTTCGACGGATCCAAGAGGATCACCGGCTTGGGAGCAGGAGTCGTGCTGATCTCCCCGACTGGGGAAAGGCTAAGATATGTCCTTCACCTCCACTTCTCCGCCTCACACAACGTCGCCGAGTACGAAGCTCTTCTACATGGACTGCGGCTCGCAGTTTCACTCGGGATACGGTGGCTTATTGTGAAAGGCGACTCCCAGCTGGTCGTCAATCAAGTGATGAAGGACTGGTCCTGCTCAAATGACACTATGGAGGCCTACCGACAAGAGGTCCGCAAGCTTGAGGACAAGTTTGACGGGCTCGAACTCTCACATGTCCTGAGACATAACAACGAAGCTGCCGATGAGTTGGCACAGCTCGGATCTAAGCGCGAAGTTGCCCCAACGGACGTCTTTGTCGAGCATCTCTACGAACCAACCATCACGGCGAAGACAACTCTCACCGAGCAAACCACGAACGAAGTCACCATGACCGACACCGACCGGAGGACGCCGCTCATCAAATTCTTAACCCAAGAAGAGCCGCGGATGACCGGGATGAAGCAGAACGCGTCCGGCGTCGTTGCCAAGCATACGTCATGGTTGACTCCGATCTATACAAAAGAAGCCCCTCCGGAATTTTAATGAGGTGCATCTCACCCGAAGAAGGGAAACATACTCCAAGACATCCACTCGGGCATATGCGGGAGCCACGCGGCAAAGACGCACTCTAGTCGGCAAAGCTTACAGCAAGGTTTCTTCGGCTTACCGCGGTCTCCGACGCGGATAAAGTCGTACGAACCTGCGAAGGCTGCCGTTCTTCGCCCGACAAAGCCATGTCCCGCCCAGAGCTTCAAACAATCCCACTTTCCCGGCCGTTCGCGGTATGGGGTGGACATGGTTGGCCCTTTCAAGAAAGCTCCAGGAGGTTTCACACACCTCTTCGTCGCAATCGACAAGTTCTCCAAGTGGATTGAAGCCAAGCCGGTCGCCACAATCACCGCCGACAAAGCACGAGACTTTTTCTCAACATCGTCCACCGCTTCGGTGTCCCAAACGAATCATAACCGATAATGGGACTCAATTCACGGGAGGCATCTTCAAGGAATTCTGCGAAGACTTCGGAATCAAGATCTGCTATGCATCGCAGCTCACCCTAAAAGCAACGGCAAGTCGAGCGAGCCAACGGCATGGTCCTTCAAGGCATCAAGGCCCGCGTTTTCGACCGACTAAGCCCTTACGCCGGCAAATGGGTCCAAGAACTGCCCTCGGTCTTATGGTCGCCGCGAACCACACCCAGTCGGGCCACCGGCCAAACTCCTTTCTTTTTGGTATATGGCGCAGAGGCCATGTTGCCAAACGAGATGGAGTACGAGTCCCTCCGGTCCGCAGCTTCAACGATGAACGCTACGACCCCGACCGAGTGGATGACCTCACCCGATTGGAAGAGGCACGTGAGGCAGCCCTCATCCGCTTGGCCAAATACCTTCAAGGGCTTAGAAGGTACCACGTCGCAACGTGCGAGCACGAGCTTTCATTATTGGCGACCTGGTCCTACGCAAGATCCAGACCACCAAAGATCGACACAAGTTATCTCTCTTATGGGAAGGACCGTACATAATCGCCGAAGTGACTCGACCGGTGCATATCGGCTAAAGCGCGAAGACGGGTCTATGGTGGAGAACTCCTGGAACATCGAGCATCTTCGACGATTTTATGCCTAATTTGGCCAAGGCCTCATGTTTTCCTTGACTGCCAACCTCAAGCAAGATGACTTCTTGAGCTAGCAATGTCGGGTACACATGTCAATAAAGCTCAAGTTTTCCTCGTCAACTTTTGTGCATAATTTGGTTTATCATTGTTTAATGTCCTTTGACTCGAGCTCGGTGTCTAAGGACCGAGAGTTTTCCGATGACCTAATCGAGCCTAGGCTTGAGACAAAGGACGAAAGCTACTTAAGAAATTTCACGCAAAAGCTCGAATCAAGGCATTGACATAAATAAACTAAAAGCGTCACAAAGTTCTACATCGAGTGTTAGGTTACGCGACATTTACAAAGCAAAGTCGAATACAAATCAAATCTTGAAGTTGTTTACTACATCAAGAGATATCTTCTTCGCCGCCTCTTGCGCCTCACTTAGCATGTCTAAGGCCCGCTCGTCCGTCGTCCCGTCGCGAAGCCCTCCCCGACCGAATGGATATCCACTCGGGGTAAAGGGACTTGGTCTCGAGCAAGAGCCGGACCGCTCCCATGCCGGGCCGCTTCGGTGATATTGGCCGGTATCGTTCGGGAGCCCCGCAGCTTGTCAAATATCTCGATCGGCTCCAGCGAGCCGGCCCCAACTCCTTGATCGAACAAGGACAAGCAAGATCGGCGTGGCGGCGTTGGCGACCTCTTCCCGTATCTCGTCGCTAGATTTGATCCGCCCAAGCAAGACGTCGTATTGGGCTCGGGTCTTCACCTTATAAGCGCCAAAAGTCCCGATCATTCAAAGCACTCGGAAATAAAGCAAGACAGAAATTCGACTTCAAAGAAGATTACCTTCAAACTCGGCCTCCATCTCGGCCTTATCGAGGCTGACCGCTTCTAGCTGGACTTGAAGCGAGTGAACCTCCGAAGAATTTTCTACAATGAAAGAAGATCCTCAGCAGCCAAGATCAGCATGAGAATCATGATGAAGCCGGAGAGGCGGGCTTACTCCCGATTGATCCGCGGAGGTCGAGGTTCGCTTCTCGAAGCTCCGCAATCTCCTTCCTTAAAGCCGCCTCCCTTGACGCGGCCTCCTCCCGAGTGGCCTTCGCTATCGCCGAACGTCCTCCGAGAGTTCAAGTGGGGACCAGCTTCTCCAAGACTTCGATTTTGCCATAGAGCGGCAATATTCCTTCGCACGCGATGGCGTAAGAGTGACCGATTGAAAGACGATGATGACATAATTAAAGAGAGAGACAAAGGCTTACGTTGAGCGGCCGGGTCGCCTCATTCAGCTCTCGACAAGGGCATCCCTTTCATCTTTTCGGCTTGCCGGTCTAGGATGATGCCCTGTTTCTCGCCTTCCGAGTCCCGCCACTCGATTCTGATCGGGGGAACCCAGGTCTCAGAAGACTGCAACCTGGGAATCTCTTCTACTGTGGTTGGCAAGCAAGAAGGACAAATGAAGACATGAAAGATTTAAATTGAAGGAGTAAAAGAGCGCTTCGAAACAAGTCTCACCGCGCGCCGCCGCTTAGGTGGAGCGGCCGGCCGGCCTTCTTCTTCGGCTCGCGCCGAGTGGCCCCGGCCGGGCGCTTGAGCAGCAGCCTCGGGTTTCCCGGCCGACGACTGGTTTCCAGTCGGGATATCCCGACTGGCGGTCGGGGGCTCCTTCCTATGGGCGTCCTTCTTCGGAGGCGAAGGTTGTTTCCGAGCGCTCACACTCGGTTGCGGGCTCCGGCTTTGGCTCGCCGGCCTTGGTACTTCGGGAGCAGCATGGAGTCGGTCCTTCACCCCTCCGACAGATCTATGTCCCGGGGCCTCCGCGGAAGTGAATACAAGAAGGGTAAAGATAAAGAGAAGTTTTTAACAAAAGAGTTCAAGACTTCGGTTTGAGCATACCGGATGACCGGCGGATCTTCGGTGCCGTCCGCGGCGATCGCCTTAGAGGCGGGGTCTCGATGGGAGGGGCCGGGACATCGTCATCCGAGTCCTCTATAATCAGCCTCTCCTCTTGCTCGCGCGCTTATTCGAGTCTTCACTGGCGCCGCTCGCTTCCCGACCGGGTCGCTCGGATCTTGATCCCGCCAGCTTCTTGGCGGGCGACGCGGCGCGTCATCATGGGATATCTTGTATGGTTTGGAGGTGATAGAGGCGTTTTCCTGCGGAAGAAAGAAAGTACAATAATAAGAAACAAGATGTCAAGATTGAAAGATGCTATGAAGCAACCATGGCTTACTGGAGGAGGAGGTCGGTGGATGCCGGGGAAGGACGCGCGAATGAGGGCCCGCTCAACCGCTATCCCGCACGAGAAGAGTTTGTACATCCGGATCTTCGGATCTCGTATTTGAGTGGATCTCGGATCTTCCCGATTGGGGTCCGTCCCGCCTTCATACTCGAAGGCCGGCTTTGACCTTTCCTTGATTGGCGCCGCCGCACTGATGAAGTGCCGAGTGATTTGTTCCCCGCGAAGGCCTCTCTTTTTCATCGCCGGGATCTTCGCGAGCAGCTCGTTGGCCTCGTCCCAATCTTGGGCTACGGGACGGTGCTCCAAGACGGCTTGGGGACAGGGGAAGACCGACGAAGGCGGGCGAGGCCGGGTTCGAGGTTGCCGATGTAGAACCACCCGCGTGCCATCCCTTGTTGGAAGATTTCAAAGGGAGAGAAAAGTAGTCTTTGCGGAGAGATCCGCGAAGCCGGAAGCCTTCCCGCCAACGACGCAAGGTTGATCCTTGTTCGGATGAGGTTTGAGATAGAACATACGATGGAAGAGATGAAAGTGGGGAGAATGCCAAGGAAGGCTTCACACACGTGAATGAAGAGAGCTATGTGAAGCATTGAGTTGGGGTTCGATGATAGAGATGAAGCCCATAGTAATCCGTAAGCCCCGGAAGAACTCGGAGGTAGGAAGGCGTAACCCACAATAGAAAAAGGAAGTAAAAACGACGAGCTCACCGGTGTTTGGGGTCGGGAAGTCCTCCCCGCCGCCGGCGCCATCCCACGAGTTCCTTCGGCGGAAGCACGCCGTGCTTTACCATCTCCTTGAGGGTGGATTCCCTCACATCCGAGGTGGCCCATTGGTCGAACGGAATCCTCTTTTCCTCCGCCATGAGAGCGAGGTTGATGAGAAGTGGATCCGCCGGAAAAAGTCGGGTTTTGACAAAGGAACGTGGGGGATTTGGTTGCGAGGCTAGTTGTTGCGAGAGCGAGCTCCTAGGTGGATGGATTTGGGAGTGCGCGAATCTAGGGTTCTCCGTGGTGAGCCGATGAACGACTGCGGAAAGGGAATCGTTTGGAAGACGAAGAGGCGGGGACGACCTCGCATCTTTATAAGAAAGATTTGAGGGTTGCGTTAGGTTTTCTGGAGGTTGGGCCAAGCCCATAAGAGAATCTGCGGCCCAGTGAGGTGTGGCTGGCGCGTGTCCTTAGGGACTTAAGCGGATGAGCTTAAGCGATTTGCTCGGCAATATGCGCGTGTCCGAGTGCCCTATACCTTTAAAAATCCTTCCATACCGCGGTTTGCTTGACTTCATGAGAAGTTAGCACGATGCAACTTGGAAGGTGACCGACAGCTAAGTTTTTATGGCTGCCTTGATGACAAGGGCTATTTGGTTTTTTAGCATTTGGTCAGGTAACCTTACCAATGCTGTTTATTTTCCACCTTGGTGAAGATCTTTATAGATTGAGACCAGATTATGGCAAAAGCTATTTAATAACTTGGTCGTATTTTTCATATGAATGAAAGAACTTGTTTTTCCATGAGGGATGAATGAAATATTTATTCCGAGATTACTCGGAAATCCACTCGGATAAGCAAGAGCTTACCGAGTGCTTTTTACCTATGAGGGTTGATTGAATTATTTGTTTCGAGATAACTCGGGCAAATTCACTTGGATGAGTATGAACTTGCCGAGTAATGAGATTTCTATGATTGCTTTAGCATGAGCTAGGCATCTATATGAAGATAATTTTTATATAGTTCTTGACTATATGCTTAGCCTATTTTTGACTAACCACATAGTTGGGGGCTACACCTAATTAGGTGCATCAGAGATGCACCTAGATATTTATTTTTGAGAATTTTTTGAGATATTTTCCAGCCCTTCACGCCTTTGGAGCCACTGGGAAGAATTCAGCAGAGATGATAGAATCACTCGGCGCCAGGAGCACTCGGCCAAAGAGGTTTTTGGCTGCGTACTATTTTGGTTTGAAGCTGAGTTGTCTCGTCGACTGAAAAGGAGTCGGGGGCTACTGTGGAGATTATGGCAATCGGGTATCTACATAGCAAGCTTATCCGACTGGAGGTAGGGATAGATTGCGCCTGCTATATCTGTAAGCCGAACTTGACTTGGGTGTTACGGTTGCCGATAGAGATAAGGCAATCGGCCTATAGTCATGGTTTGGTAAGATTAAGGAAACCAACTTAGAATAAGATAGGGTTTCCGATTTGTAAACCCTCCCCCCAAGACTATATAAGGGGGGGTAAGGGGCGTCCCTTGAGGGATATCCAACACTAGATCTGAGATACGATTTCATAAGCAAGAGCTTTAGACACACGAGATCAATAAAGACACTCGGCGGATCGAATCCACCGAAACAGGAGTAGGGTATTACCTCACGAGAGGGCCTGAACCTGTCTAAATCTTCTTTTCCTCCTAACCCATTGTGCTTGGCGATCTCGACTGCGACCCCAGAAAATATATTGCCGAAACCAAGTTTCGACAAGTCCTTTGTTTTTCATGTAGATCTCGATAGTTCCTGCGACCCTGTTTTCTTCGAAGTCGTTGCGGAGTTCCCCGAAGAGTGAGGCAAGTCATGCTTTATTGTTGATCATATTGCACCCAGTTTAATAAAATACCTCATTTATTGTGTTAAAACTGCATTTATTTTATAATGTCATTTCATGTGTACTATTACACCATATAATTAGCACTCAGCCTTAGGTTTTGGACACCCTGAAACCTTGGTTAACTTGGGCAATAATATGACTAATTTTGGCCTAGGATATGCCTAACCCTGCTTAGATCAACTAGCACACTAAATGGGTTACTTCACCTAAATTCCACTATTCTGGACACATGAAATGAAGGACTTAATCTTGTGACATGGTGATCAAGTTTAACAACTAAAATATGGCAAATGGTGGGTTGTGGGTAGTGACGGCCAAATGGGTCGTGTTGAGGTGGGCCGGCCCGGGCACGCTTGGCACTGTAGCGGCACGGCATGGCACGGCCCAAGAGGCAAACGGGTCGTGCCGGCATGGCACGAGCAGCCGTGCCGTGCTTGGGCTGCCGGCCGAGCCCGTGGGCTGGCACGGCATGTGCATTGTAGCAGCACGGCACGGCATGGCCCGGCCCACGGCACGGCATGCCCCGCGGCGCGGTGGGGGGCGAATCGGCAGCTGACGCATGGCGCAAAAGCGCTGAGGGCGCGCAACGGCTCCCCCGCTGTCCAATACGAGCGTGCCACGTGTTCCCCAACGGCTATATGGCTGTTTAAATTCGAAATTAGCTGTTGGAGACAAAAAAATTCATAAAAATTCAAAAAATGCAAAAAATCTGAAATTTCGCCCTATAAATAGGGCATGAACCCCAGCCATTTCTCCTCACCCCTCACTTCTCATTTTGTGCTCTCAAGTGCTCTAAAGTGCTCTCTTTTCTCTCAAGTGTCCATTTTTTGATTTTGACAAAATTTGCTCAAATTTTGTCAAAAATCAAAATTAGTTTCATAGTTCAATAGTTTGATCGCAGAAGTTTGAAGAGCTCGCAGTTGGAAAGATGTAAGTAATATTCAAATTTGTGTATTATTTGTATTTTGTTTGTGAATTCAATAAATATTCTACAATTTGTTTATATCGGTTTAAATTTTCAGAATGGATCCGAACTATCCATACCAGTCGCCGTCGTTCACTTTGGGTGATTTTGACCCCAACTACATGCCGGGGTTTGACGATGCCTCTGGATCGGCTCCAACTCCACCATCTATGGAGGAGGTACTGGTTCAGACGGCGGCGGTGGCTTCGGAAGGATTATCTTCCGGATCCGTGAGCGGAAGTGTTTCGACACGCACCGGCCCGAAAAGATCGAGAACCTCCGGTGTGTGGCAACACTTCGACGAGATAAAGGAAATAGCCCCGGACGGAAGGGAGGTATCGAAAGCTCATTATAGAATATGTAGGCAAATGTTATCTGCTCGTGGTTCTGCTGGTACAAGTCATCTCAAGCGCCATGCGGAGTCGTGTGCCAAGAAGTAAGGAATACAACTCTGGCAGCAGCAACTTATGCTAAACCCGGACGGTACGGTACGTAGTTGGGAGTACGATCCCATGGTTGCTCGGGAATCTCTTGTCCGGTTAATCGCCAAGCAAGATTTACCCCAGAACATTGGAGAGACTCCTGATTTTGAACAATACATTCAGCAATCTCATAACCCTAGGTTTAAATCTGTGAGTAGGCAAACAACAACTAGAGATTTAGAGAATGTTTATCAGAAGGATTCAATTGCACTTAAGGAACTGTTTAGTACATGTACTTTCTCTGTTAGTGTTACTTCAGATATATGGAGTAGTAGAGCTAGGCAGGATTATCTTAGCGTTGTTGTTCATTTTATTGATGATGATTGGCAATTACAAAAGAGAGTTTTAGGGCTTAGGTTAATAAATGTCTCACATACAGGAGAAAACATAGCTTAAAGAATTAGGGAAGTAATTAATAAATTTAATCTTGCTGATAAGATATTTGCTGTCACCCTAGATAATGCATCTGCTAATTCTAGGGCTATGGAAATATTGCAACCTTTATTTTGTGTTTATGCTCAATCTTTTCTACTCCATCAGCGTTGTGCATGCCATATAATTAATTTGATTGTTAAGACTGGCATGAAGAGGGTTCATAACCACATTGATGATGTTCGTCAAGCAATCGCGTGGTTAACTCCTTCGAACCCGCGGATTGGTGCCTGAAAGAGGTTTTGTCATGCGACCGGTAAGAGAGCTCGTAAGTTTGCCACCGTTGCTGAGCATCGGTGGAATTCAACGTATTTAATGTTAAAAAGTTGTTTTACCTTATAGTGAATTACTTACGGATTTTGTTCAATCACGTGGTGGCCCAAGAAACAGTGACGGGTCGCCGATCGAATGAGCATGTTTGGGCAATTGTCCAAAAATATAACCAATTTTTAGAAACTTTTTATGATTGTACTCTTACTCTGTCACAAGTTTATTATCCAACTTCTAATATAATTTTGCACAAGATTCTTGAAATTGCTTCTTTCTTTAAAGAATACAAAAATGATGATGTTCTAAGTGAACCTGTCTTTCACATAAAAAATATTTTAAATATTGGAAAAATATACCTATGTTGTATACTTTTGCTTTTGTTTTAGATCCTAGGTGTAAATTAAGGAGATTGTCTGCTATTTTATCACTTCTTGGTGATACTGTAGGTGTAGATTATAGTTCTTTTTATACTGAGGTTAGGGGTAAATTATATGAAGTTTTTGGAAGATATGAACTAAAGTTTTAGGGAGTTCGACAGCAGAGACCCCCTCCTATCCTCACTACAGGTAAGAAGAAGATACAGTGGGGTAGGATTTGGGGTGGATCGTCTTCAAGCCAAGGTGGTGGCAGTTCGTCAGCTACAAGTGGAGACGCCTCTTCGCATGGTGTGGCCAAAAAGTTGTCCGGTTATTTGGACAGCGACGCCATCCACCACGAAGCACAAGACTTCAACGTCCTCGGGTGGTGGAATGACCACAAGTTAGCATACCCTGTGCTTTCAAAACTAGCACGGGATGTGTTGATGATGCCCGTATCGACGGTGTCCTCCGAATCGGCCTTCAGTCTATGCGGCCGAATCATCGAAGACCGGAGGATGAATCTTAGCAGCGACCATGTCAAAATGCTACTAAGCGTTAAAGACTAGGAGCTTGCTCGACAACATACCCAATACACTGCGGACAACCAAGAATTAGCCGCCCAGTTCGAGCAACTCTACGGATCCGCACAACCCCGAGAGAATTTTGTTAGAAGTAGTTCGACCTTGAGCCGTACTCTTTTCTTTGTCATGGTTTTCTCGGTTTTCCTATGAGTTTTTACATGACAAAGTTTTAAACGAGGCAAATGTATCATTGTATCCTATAATGATATAAACATCAATAAAGGTCATTACTATTTTTAACAAATTCTTTTGCAATATTTTCGTAAATGTGGATTTATCTTTAACATTAGTAAGTCATTACTTCTTTTTTTGAAAACTTTAATTTTTATTTTTTATTTTTTTAACTTACCGTTGTTTTTTAAAAAAAATTATATCAGCAAAAAGGCCCGTGGGCCATCGGCGTGCGTGCCGGCACGGGCATGGCCCGGCTCCCCACGTGTCATGCTTGGGCCGGGGGCTAGGCATGTGGGCCGGCACTGCACGACCCATTTTATGAAGCGGTCTAAACGGGCCGTGCCGAAACGGGCCGTGTCGAAACGGGCCCATGTCGTGCCGTGCCGGGCCGCCCGTTTGGCCATCTTTGGTTGTGGGCGCATTGGTTTTGGATAGTCGCGCCCATGGAAGTTAAGGACCGATTCATGGAAAACCATGGAAGAATTACCATACAAACCACAAGCCAGAGTAGGCAATGGTGGGTCCCGTAGTGTAGCCTTTCCTAGCCGACGAACCCTGGTAAGGGTGAGCGTGATGGAGTTATTGTCGGTCGGGGGCTTACCGGCTGCAGGGCTGCCGGACTCACCGCAGCACTCGGGTGGGCTGCCCACTGCCCGGTTGGGAGTGGGGCCGAAACCTTGGTGTGGTTCGCTTTGTTAGTGGGGGGTACACGAAAGGTCCTATCATAGTCCCTTTTTCGGGGTACTGTGGTGGTATTCCGGCGCACGGAAACATGTTTTAGGGTTGTGTCTTGTGGGTACAGATGTACACCTCTGATCAGAGTAAAGCTATTCGAATAGCCGTGCCCGCGGTTATGGGAGATCGACCGGATTCACCATGATTAGTCTCACACTACCAAAACATGATTAATGGAACTTGACTAGTATAGCTGGATGGTTTGGGCCTGTCGCAACGTGAGGATAACGTTGGACAGTGTTAGAAAATAATATTGTTAAATACTTGTTTACAAATGTTTTCCTCCTTCAACTCCCTTGTTTGTGAAGATTCTAGCTGTTTACGCTAAAAAGCAAACCTTAGCTAAATCCTTGTCTCCCCTTGCATTTTATACCCTTCTCTTCCGGTACGACTTGTTGAGTATGTGGAAGTACTCATCCTTGCCTCTTCACCAAAGCCTGTGCCTGAAGAAGCCGAAGAAGACGAGGCGAGTAGGCTTGGTCCTACACTCTGAAAGATGCCTGTGGAGTGGAAGGTGCCACGCTACAAGCATCAAGACTAGGCTTAGATCCTTTTCTTTTTCTGCTGCTCTTTTGTAATCTTTTTATAATGTTTTTGAGATGTGGAACTGTAATATCAACAATTATCGTATGTGTACCCTGGCTGATCTTGGACAGGGATTTTTAATACACATATAGCTTCATAAATTCTGGTTTGAATTTCTAGGCGTGACAAAGAGGAAAGCATTTAGGTTGTCTTTCATTCCCCAAAATTCTTAACCGGAATTTTCGAAACTGAATGTGTATTAAAATCCCTATCCAGGACCGGCCAGGGTACACAGACGACAAATTATATATATATAATCCACGTCTTAAAAACATCATAAAAGATAACACAAATGCAGCAGAAAAGAAAGATAAAACGAGCTAAACAAAAAGGTCTTGGTGCTTGCAGCGTGGCAACTCCACTCCACAGGCATCCTTGACGGCAAACGAAGCCTACTCCTTCGAATAACCTCCATCTGACTCGTAGACCAACTCTGTTGGGGAAGACAGAGCAAGCTGAGTGCTTCCCACTGTACTCAGCAAGTCATACCGGAAGAGAGGGTATGATGCAGGGATAATTCAAAGGAAAGCTAGGGGTTTATTTGCATAAAGTAAGCATTTCACAACAGGAGTTGAAAGCAGTAAAACATTTGAAGTAATTTATTAGTATTAAACCAATCTCTGCCCAACGATGTACCACATTGTGATAGGCCCAACGCATCCACCTAATCTAGCCCAGTTCCATTTAAACCAATATATTTTAAGTGATGAGACTAATCAAGGTGAATCTGATTGATCCCTCGTAACCGTGGGCACGACTATTCGAATAGTTCTACTCTGATCAGAGGTGTACATCTCTACCCACAAGACACAGCCGCACGACACGTTTTCGTGTGCTGGTATACCACCACGGTACACCGAAAAGGGACTATGACAGGACCCTTCACATAACCCCCTCTAACCAATCGCACCACACCTCGGGTTTCGGCCCCACTCCTCTAAAGGCAGTGGGCAGCCCCCTTGTGCCTCGGTGAATCCGGCAGCCGATCAACCGGACACCCCGACCGACCCAACTCCATCACGCCCACATTAACCTGGGTACATCGGCTAAAGGAAAGCAATACTACAAGACCAGCCATTCCCCACGCTGGCTTGTGGTACACACGGTATTTCTCCCAGGGTTTTCCGTGAACCGGTCCTTAATTTTCATGGGTGTGTCTATCAAAACCATTGCGCCCATAGCCCACCATTGTCATATTTTAATTTACTATTAATATCGTAGTGCCTAATGATTGAAATCATCATTATAGAGTCTACTCTAAAATCATTAAGTGAATTGACCCCTTTAATGAGCTAGTTGATCTAAGCAGGGCTAAGCATATCCTAGACCAATAACTAATCAAATTAAACCCAAGCTATCAAAGGTACGAGGTAAACAAATAATAAGGCTGAGTATAATGGGTAAAATAAGCATATAAAATGACATTATAAAACAAATGCAATATTCAAAGAAATCAAGATATTTTAATAAATAGGATAAATATGTTCCATGTAGAGCATGACTTACCTTGCTCTGGTGCTTGAGTAACCTCAGCGACCACTTCTAAGTAGACGGGAGCGTCAGAACTACCGGAATCTACACGACAAACAAAGCACACAAGCAAACATGCTATAAATCTACTAAAATAGGAAACAAAACCATTTTTAATGGATTCTCTACATTTTTATGAATTTAATGAAATTTTAATGGGCTTAAACAGAGCTCGGATGAATTAGTTATGAATTTTAGAATAAAAATAAAAAATAAATATCCTTGATGATTTATTGCGCAATAAATCTCAAAAAATGACATCAGCGGGCCGAAGGCTGACGTCAGCGGCTCGGGAGCCACCGGTCCACGGCGGCCCGGGTCCACGAGACCGAGGGGCGGGCGATGCACACGTGGCACCGACACGGCTCTGACGTGGCAGCCATGTGGCTGCCACGCGGGCGGCCCCGATCTGCCCCTCGGTAGATCGGACGGCTACAGATGGGTGCGTCTATGGACAGCCCTGATCTGCCCTCGGCAGATCGGACGGCGGGAGAGCGCCATGGGCGCAGACGGCCAGGGCTCGGCCATGGCGCGCATGGCGGCCGGTGACCGGTCGGCGGCCACGGCTAGCAGCGCACGGAGCGGAGTGGCGTGGTGTGCGCGAGCGGTAACACGCGCCCGGGAGGGCGGCGACACACGCACGGGAGAGTGAGAGAGAGGGAGGAGGGGCTCATCGGAGCGCGGCTGGAGCGGGAGACGACAATGACAGTCGATGGCTCAGGGCGACGAATGGCAAGGGCGAGTGGCGGATGAGAACGACCTTCGCCTCGCGAAGGTGGCGGAGAAGGTGACGCGAAACGGCGTGGCTCTGATTGGTGGGGAATGGTGGCCGGAGTTTTGCGCACGGTGGCAGAGAGCGAGCGGGACAGCGCGGAGGCGTTTGGGAGCACGAAACCAAGAGGCGGAAAAGGGAAACGAGAGAGGGGGATGCGGCTGAGCTTTATAGGGGCCGGGCGAACTCGGAAAGGCACAGGAAGAGGCGGATTTCTCGCCGGATTAAGAGCGGGGGGAAGTAAAGGTCGGCGATTTCAGATTTCAAATCCGGTCGTTTCACGGCACGAGGCGTGCGGGACGGGGCGGGGAAGGTGGGTGGTGTTAAAGCGCGTGAGGGAGCGGCGGCGGAGCGTGGATTCGCAATAGCGAGGAGGTGCGAGGTCGGCAACGGCGCAACAGGAGATAGGAGACAAGCCCGTTAGGTAGCCCCACTTGTCGGCGACTCAGGGAAGTGAGGGAGCAAAGACGGACTTTGGGTGGGGCACGCTCGAGTGGCAGTGGGCCGTGGCCTTCGGGCCAACCCACGAGAGAGAGGGGCGCGACGCATGGAAGAGATTAGGCCGGCAAATTGGGTCGTCAGCCCAAAAAAAAGGAGAAAAAAGGAGGGGAAAAAGAAAGTAAAAGAAAAAAGGATTCTAGGGATTTATTAATTTAGAGAATTGATTTTAATTGTTTAAAAATTATTTCTAGTGCTCTGAAAATTTCAGTAAAAATCCTTTTAATGTATTTTGACATGAAGAACTCAAGAAAAATTTCACCATGCCATTTCCACTAATTATTTGCATTGTATTAATTAATGATTAGCTCCAGGTTAATTCAAATAATTTGTTTAGATGATTTATTAAATGAATTTTAAACAGAGAAAAACCTCAAGGTGTGACATTGTCAGACTAAAAGTATGTGGCCGATGTCATCAGAGGCTCGTTCTTTTTCATCTTGGCTAAAGATAGAGATAAACAATGAGAGATGTCTATATCATACCAAAGTTATCATAGACATAGTTTAATTTGAGTCATTAATATTGTTTACCTGTATTGGCTGATTCATTTAGGATTTGTTTATATCGGCTAAACCATTCTTGATGGTTTAGATTGCTTGGTATATCTACCACCCTGAAAAACAATCAAAGGCTTGACTAGACCTTACCCTTTCTTTCATACTTATTGTTGCATCAATTGAGTTTGACCTACTAAGTCGTGATTGAAATTGTAAAAACTTACTTGCTCTTGAATTGGAAATAAGGGTAGTATCGAGATTTCAGCCGATCTTACCTAATATAACTGTTTCGCTTTAAGTTACAAGCTTTATTTTATTAAATTGGTTATATCTATCATCTTATTTAAGTTTATCAATTCTTTAAATCTATTAAGCTTATTATCAACCTCGCACTATCTCGGTTAGGTCTGATCTATTGAGGTTATAACCTGTTTATTGGATTTAATTAAGGTTGACAGTCTTATATAAGGCTATATCCGAGTTTTAGCTCATATGTTATATAAAACGCCCAAGCTATTCCATCGGATATGATATGAGTTCACACAATTATTAATTTATGTAATCTTTGTTATAAGCAATTAATAATATCTTGGTTAGGTCTGATCTATCGTAATTGCATAGAGTTAAGAGAAAGAATTAATTAACTATTATACGTCATTCATATCTATAGCCGATCATGACTATTTTGGGTATGAGTCTCAATATCTGTCCATTGGCTAGTTATTTAGATCATATAATCATATAACAATTGACTTTAATAATCTCAGTCTTATGCTGCATCGATTGGGTTCGACTTATAGGATTGATTCTGTTCAAGAAAAGTTATTCATGATTATATTTAATCTAAATATAGATCATGAGCAGTATCTTCCACCTACCAGCCGATTCGACTCGTTCGCATCAGCTAGGTCACCACGATACGACATCGGCCTATCGACCGATCAGCTATCATTTTCTAACGTTTACTATGTCTTTTTGGTTGCAGGATCAAACCAACTGGCACACCCACATTCCACCGAATTTTTGGACCTACACTGAAGCTAAGTAGAACTTTCAGGCCGTCGTGTTTTTGCATCGACAAGGTGGCAGGATTGATCTTGGGATCACACCCACCTACCCTGCTAGTGTCATCTTCTCTATCACGGCTAGTGGTGATGAGCGAACCTTGTCAGGCTCCATCAAGAGCGACCCGTCGTCAACGTCGTCTTCCTCCCAATCGGCGGTTCTTCCTCCTCCTTTCATAGTGCCTCTACTTTGACCATCTCCTTTCTGCCAGATTCTGCAATAGCCAACATCGGAGGTGCTAGATGTAGCCAAGGACAGTGACGAGGAGATCTCCTCGACCTTGTGGCATCCCTCACCCTTCACACTTCACCTCAGCATCCTCACGCTACTACAGCATGAGGCCCTCGTCGCCAATATCTCCTCCTGTGGCGCGGGAGGATGTTGGAGCTAGGCACAACTACTGGTATTTCTTATGCACTAAAATAATATGTTGATGTTATGTCAATATTCCTCAACCGCACAGAATATATTGTTGTAGCATTTCACCCAGGAGTATTCCAGAGTTGTCGAATTTATAGTTTTCCCCAAGGAAGCGGTGGCTAAAAATAATCGGTAAATATAATCTTAAGAAGTATCGCTACTTAATATACTTTACCTTCACGGGGGTAATCAATAATTGAAGTGCAAGATAAATGACACAACCGAGAAAGATAAAAGATAAAGTAAGGTAGCTAGCTTAGTTGGGTGGACAACGAGACTGAGGTAAGATTCCTATGACAATCTATCAACACAAATCAACTCTAGAATGAATACAAATGATCGATATTGTCGGGTAAAGCTATTCTAACATAGTCGTTTCTTAAGATAACAGGCACTTGGCACCCATCGCCCATGGAAAGGAATGAGAAGGGGGGCGACACAATCCACTCCTAAGTCCTACTAACTAGAAGTAACATGGTGCATTACGTAGGCCGTCGGGGCTGTCACCACCCGGGGCTACCATACGTCTGTTGAACTAGAAGCGGATCAAGACACCAAAAGGTTCTAAGCACCGCACTTACAATATTCAATAAACCAACTCCTGGAGCTCTATTCAAGAGAAGGTCTGAACCGAGATTCGGCGAGAAACCAATCAAGGGAGAGACTAAGGTAAAATGACTATAGTCTAAACTATGAACGAAGGTAGATGAACTAGAAAGACATACAACGAGAGCGAAGTCGTAGATGAATGTAATTGACTCGGTAAATAAGATAAATTGATAAAGTAAAGTACTTAAGTCTTACAAAGAGGAAAACTCTAAAGGATACAAGAGCTATATCGAAGCTTCCGAAGACTTCTCCGGAATCCCGAGACTAGCTCAACTCGACTCCAACTCCCAACTACAACTAAACTACTAATACAAAGAGAGTGGCTTGAGCTTCCTCTTGCTGGTGTGTGTGTCAAATGGGGCGAAGGACTGTCCTCTTATAGTTTCCAGGGTCGGTTCAGGCAACATGCAAGAGATGACGCCGTTTGGACATGTGGCAGGTTTTGCCAAACCAAGGGGGTTCGGCCTAACCTACGTGGCCTCCAAATGCCGTCTGATTTCACCGACTTGATGATCAACGCTTCGCGGTCCTCCTGGATGGCGACATCTCTTTCTTGGCGGTTACTTCGGTTGAATGGTGGGCCATCCAATCCATGTGAGGTATAGGCTGAGCCTCGGATCAAATCGCCTTTGGATCAACGGTGATTAGTGGTACACTTTGTGTTTTCTGGCACACCGTGAAGGATCGAGGCCATTGGGCCTAAGAGTGGTTCGGCCGAACCTGGGTTGAGCCAGGTTTTGGTCCCCTTCGTCCACTGTGTTGCCTGCTCCAAATAGCTCACCAAAATAGGTGGAAACATATTATTTAAAATAAAATCCTATCTAATCCTTATGCAACTTGGCATATGCTTCAAATTGAAGGAATTGTTGACGATAGTTTGATTGAGTTATTGATCGTCAACAGCAACGATCCTCCTATGGCACGGGAGGATCAGGGGACAGGATGACGCATAGGGGAAGGAAGATGACAAATGGGATGGCTCATCAGCGGAGGAAGACGATGGACGGGATGGCGCATTGGGGTAGGAAGACAGCCGATGAGATGGCGTATCAGGGGAGGACAACAGTAGATAGGACGGCAAGCTCAAGCTCGTCAGCTTCCTCGCCTCTCTCCTCTCCTCCTCTCTCGTGGGCCGCCTTCCTTGCTAGCCACCAGCCAATTGACCTTGCTTTGGCTCCGAAGGAGGAGGTGAGAAGGCGACGAGGAAATTGGTGGCAGTGGTGGCAGGTGCTGCGAGCGCTTACGGAGGCGCGGGAGGGATGGCAGTGATAACGTTGTCGTTGCAGGGGCGTGGGATGCGTGTGGTGATAGGAGAAAGAGAGACAGGCAGTGGGCATAGGCGCAGAAGCTGGTGGTGAAGGGTCATGACAACGGGTTCTCATTGGACTTCCTCGACTGTTTTGGCATCGTTGTTGGTGTCTCCTCCCATTGGGCTTCACCGATTGCTCTGGGAGGTCTGGCTTGCCACCGCCGCCCTCCTCGCATCTACTACTAAAGATGGCAAGGGTAAAATCCGTGCGGATACCTGTATCTCAAACCCGTACCCGCGAGAAGATTTTTGTGCCCGCGCCCGTGCCCGCTACCCACCACGGGTAGCAACATCCGCCCGCTCCCGCTATCCATCGGCAAAACATGCCCGTGGGCATGCCCGCATACCCACCAGAAGTATAAATAGAGTACAATTAACAGAAGTATGTGGCAACTAATGCATACATTCATGCAAAATATATACACATAATGACATAAGTATAAATAGATCACACATTCACATAGAGGTCTCAGTTCATCACATATCATAGATCTCACATCTTAGTTTAGTAGTTCACCACATGACCACACATAGCACATTCAACAATACAGTATAAGACAACCATAGAAGAACACATTATTCAAATGCAAAGTCTTCCAAGTGATGGGAATAAATAAGACATGAACAAGTTAATTAGTCGAAATCCGCTCCAGTGAAGCAAGATTCATATTTGAGATCTTCTTCATTGTCTTCAAGGCATGACCAAAAGCTATTGAACCTTCTGTCACTGTCATCTACATTCAAGTTCAAATATTAGTAGCTGCAGCATTTCATGTATTAACAAAAAGAATTCATCGTAAACACACATTTTTATACCTTTGGGATTGTGACAAAGCCAACTTTGGTTGCACATCAAAGCTTCCAACATTTTAGGAGTAAGACGACTGGGATGCTCACTTAAAACCCTACCACTAGTACTGAAAGCTGATTCAAAAGCTACTGTGGTGATTGGAATAGCTAAAATGTCATGAGCAATTAGCCTCAAGGAAGGATAATGAGCTCCCTCCAACTTCCACTAGCCAAGGATATCAAAATAATCATTCTCATCATGAGGAAGAGTTTCCTCTTCCAAGTAGCGATCAAGCTCATTCTTACTTCTAACAAAGCTTGTAGTCCTGGACAATACAGCAGCTGCACTAACTGTAGAAGGGGCACCACCAGAGGATGTAGCCACAGAGTCTTGGTCTTTCACATTATAATGTTTCATCAAACTAGTAAGTAATTCATGGGCCTCTGTAACATATTTTCCAGCAGCATCTTCTCCAAAAAGAGCAATATAACAAGCATGTAACATTGTCACCTTAAGACGTGGATCAAGAACAACAGCAACAGCCATAAGACCATGGATGTCAGCCCAATACTTATCATACTTTTCTATCATTGCAGCAGACATGTTCCTAATAGTTTCATTTTCATCATGACCCCAAGAGTTGAGTTTAAGTTTAATCTCACATACTTTAGGGAAGAACATATTAGCTGTAACATATTTTGTCCCAGAAAATAACTCAGTAAGCTCATAGAATAACCCTAATTTCTTACAAACATTAGTAGCAAATGTAATCATCTGTTGCTGGACAATCATAATTCCTATCAAGCTCACCCAAACGTTTAAAAACCTTCCTATAAGGTATAGCAATGCTAAGCATGATGTAGGTTGAGTTCCATCTAGTTTTCCAGTCTAAATGCAACTTCTTATCCAATTCAACATTTTTATCTAGAGCAGTTTTCTCAAACTTCTCATACCTTTTTGGGGTAGCAATCCAATAAGCAACACTTTCTTGGATGTGCGCAACAGCAGTTCCAATTACTGCCATGCCATCTTTCACAATGAGGTTGAGAATATGTGCACAACACCACATGTGCAGCCATTTTCCTTTCAATAGCATATTAGCTGCCCTTAGCCTTGTGTCCATCAAGCCAATCATGTTATCATTGGCACTGCAATTGTCAAGAGCATAATTGATACCCTCCAATCAAGATCCCAGCTCTGGAGACATTTATGCAATGCATCACAAATAACCTCTTCTGTATGGGGGCATGGCACATATATAAACCTACATCAAACAAAGCAATATTTCAGCTGGACAGTAATGCAATAAGGTAAGCAGAATTAAGATATTGACCTCAATATGTAGCTTCTAAGCGTCCATGAGTCATCAATAAAATGTCCAGTCACTGTCATATAGCCTCTTTTTTGATTTTCAGCTGTCCAAAGGTCACTTGTGATAGCAACACGACAATTTGTCCTTTGCAAAAATATCCTAGCTTTCCTTTTCTCTCCCTCATAGAAACTCACAATGTCCCTTCTAACAATGTTTCTACTTGCCATTTTGAACATAGGTTGTAATGCACTAACAAATTTATGAAAGCCATGGTGATCAACAATGGACAACGGGTACTCATGCAATATAATCATGGAATAAAGAGCTTTTCTAGCCACATCTTGATCAAACACATAGTTTTCTATAGCTACTGTCCCCTTTTCAGTGGTTCCAAACCTCAAATTAGTTTGAACTTTTGTTCCTGCCTTCTTGTTATTGTAGGAACAAGTTTTCAAATGAGTTTTCAAGTGAGTTGTACCATTTCTTGATGTGGGTGAAAGCTTCTTGTTACAATGGTTGCACTTGGCCTTCCAAACTCGATCAACACACAATTTTTCAAAGTCATTCTAGACTACAGAGGTCAGCTTTCTCTTTGATGGCCGTCCACCATCATCTGAGTTCTCCTCCTCCCCCTCTGATATGTTCACAACATCCACAGCTTTGTCCTCCTCAGTACTACCAATTGTAGCAGTTGCATGGGAGGTTTACACTTGGGAGCTTCCAGGGGTCGCCATTGTATCTGCATATCACAAATATGCATCAATAACAACTTGTGAGTCTCATGCAGTGAGTGAAAAATTAATTTGAGAAACTACAGTGAAAAATTTTCAAACCGAAATAAACTTGTTCATTAATATGCAAGTAATGCATATGCAGCAACTAGACCCAAATATCCAAAATTGAGGGAGCACTGTTGGGCATCTATAGTACCAAGAAGTAAAGAACACAACATAACTAAATCAAACTAATTTAGTTTAAATTAATTGTTGTTCATTACATCAGACTAATTTTGTTTGCATCAGCTAATTATGCATGCACCAAGATCTACAAGATGAACTTCAAATAGCAATGATGGCAATGCACCCGAGGATAACTTTTTCCTTGGTATGATGCTACAAATTTCAGAGAGTACAAACATAATTGGACCTTAAATTAAGTGCTTGCAATTGTTTACCCCTCATTTCAAGTCTACAACTAAAAATGTTAGGAAGGAACTTGCTCAGCTCCCTACACAAGACTTCTCCTGGGAGGGACTTCAAATAGGGAAAAAAAGGAAAAACAGGGATGCACCAAGATCTGCGTGGAGTGGCTGCGGCGTCCCCCAGCGTGGAGCGGCTGCGGCGTCCCCCGACGTGGACCGGCTGCGGTGCCGTCGGCGTGGAGCGCTTGCGGCGTCCCCCGGCGTGGACTGGCTGCGGCGCCGCTGGCGTGAAGCAGCTAAGGCGTGGGATGGGCTAAGGCGGCGGCTGCAGGGTGGGATTTGGGAGTGAAACCCTAGATTTTGAGCTTATATATTTTTTCTTCCATGGTCCCACATGTCAGTGCGGGTTTGCTGGTGCAGGCCTACTCTTTTCTTACCCGTACACAAATGCTCATTGGGCACAAGTCTATGCCCGCGCCCGTACTCGCGGGCACAAGTTGGAGCCCGTATTCGCGCCCGCCAGGTTGGGTGCCCGTGCGTATGCAGGTTTTTTCTGCCCGTTGCCATCTTTATCTATTACCACTGGACGGTGAGAGAGGAGGAAGAGGGATGAAGAGGAAAGAAAGGAAAGAGAAAGAGAGGGGAGAGGTGATGAAGAATATAAGATGAGGAGGAAGTCGCTGACATGTGGGTCCCACCTATAGACTTAGTGACCAACCACAATCAACCTGTCATGTCAGCAGAAATCACTTCCCAAATGTTAACGACCAAATTTGGTAACCAAATCCCCAGGTTTGAAGCAGAGATTGAAGCGGAATCAAAGGAGATGCACGATCTACGAAGAAACAGAGGTCGTATCGGTTGAGTCCGAATCGGCTGCGAGCTCGTCGGCTAAGTCCGAATCGGACCAGGATAGCCGATAGCCGATTCCGAGTTGAGATAGAAGTGGAGCCAGTCCTGAAAGGAAAACATGAAGATAAGGTGTTGAATTCGGTCTCCAAATTATGCGTTAAAGATATTGTCATCTATGAATAAGGTTCTGTAACGGTAATTGTATCTGTAAATTAGGAAGTTGTATAGATATTCCTTTTGTAATGTGGCATGGGACTGCGTCCCGAGATATTGTCGTACTGTAAATAGTAGATAAGGTAGAAACCGTGTCCTACACGGATGTCGTTGTGCCTGGGTATAAATAAGACCCGAGGGCTCTTTATAAATATATCAACAACACACAATCAATCAACTTCGGCGCATCGCCACCCTTTTATTTTTGACAAGTTCTTGCTTTCACTCGGGCTGCATTGACTTCGATCTCTGAACAAGGTAATTTCTTGTTACAAGTGGTTTGTATCGTCGGGGTTAGTGCTTCCATCATCATGATACTCTAGCTTCGATGTTATAAACTGCTTAATCTATCATATGCGCATATAATCTAGAGCAATGTCTAGATCTATCTCGTACTCGACTGATTTCTCTCTGAAGACAGCAGCCGATAGAGCTAGATTCAGAGGTTGAATTGGATTATAAGTCGTATCTACCGTCTCGAAGGGTTCTAATTGACTTATACAGATCTAGTATTTCTTTTTGTACTTAATGTTGCATCTAATCGACCTATTAAGTCGCTTTTAGAACTATGAAGATATGTTCGGATTAATGTTTTTCATTAGAGACAGTGTCAGGGTTTCAGCCGGCCTTACCTATTTTAGTTATCTTTTAGTATTAATTGCTATTAGATATATTAAAGCCACCTTTTATATTAATATTTCAATCTATTTAAATGCTCTAAGCCAATATCAATCTGTCAAGTTACGTTGTCAGTCGATTGATCTAGGTTTAGCGTATTTAGGTTAGATTAATATATTTTTTATAAAATGTATTGGACATTAGACCTGCAACATCGGCTAGGTTATCAGTGCAGATAATTATTATTCTGATGTGCCTTTAGCCTAAGTTATTTATACTGTCTCCGTATACTATCGATCTATCCATATCACTTAGTATAAATATGCTTTAGGATAGCAATTATATGTTTATTGATGTCTTCAGCCGATCCGATAGAATCTAATTTCACCTTAATGCCTATTTCTTATTTTCTTGTTGGTTACAGGATCAAACCAACAGGCACGCCCTTGACGACACCAGAGTCAACCAATTTGGACCTGCACTAGAGTAAAGCAAACCTCTCAGGCCAGTGCGTGGGAATCTAATTTCTCATCAACACGCTTCTGGCATGCCCGGTGGGACTCATAAAGACAACCAAATTGACGTGATGTCTGACATCAAGACTCCAGAGATCGATCAGGAGAACATCATCCCAGTAACGATGGAGCAACTGTCGGCTGAACAGCTAGCTGACTACAAGCAGATGGTTGAACGGCTGTAGACACATTACCTGCAATCCTTCACCCAGACCAGATCTGGAGCAATACTCCAGAAGTTCAAATTCTCCATTGAAAATTTCGATATGCCTAATGAAGACAAGAAAGGAAAAATAAGATGGAGGACATCAAGCAGGAACAAGATGGTTCGGGCCCTTACACACTACAGGACCGAATCGACTCGGCTGTCCAACATAAGCTCGTCAACCAAAGTAACATATTGGTTAACACCCTTAACAACATGATAAGCACTATGGTCGACTCGAAGATAGCCGAGCAGCTGTCGAGAGGGCCGACATACTTTGTTGATGGCCTATTCCCGGGCTACAGAACGCTGGCGATGCAGGGTCTGCCAATCCCGTCACTGGGATAGCCGAATTCTCAAGGAGGGGCTCCGATCCAACCAAACGCACAGGTATCGACTTTAGAGCCGCATCCCAGGATCCTGGTCCGACAGCAACCTCAACACCAGGGCCGTGGTGCCCCCACAATGACGAAGGAACAAGTGGAGAACATGTTCAACACATATCGGCGGCCAATCATGTTTAATGAGCCGATTGGCAACATCACCTCAGCGCCACATCATAGTCCCGTCGGCAATCGACTACTTCCTGAACAATCACCGCTGATCGTGTCTCGGCCACCTCCCGCTGCAAATCAGTCCCAGTACCAATATTCGGGAGGCCACCTAGAGCAACAGCATCGGCCACAGATGCCACTACTCCAGTATCGGCAAGGACCCGTTCACTACGAGCATTACAAACCGATACCTCCAGTTCAACCTCAGGACAACAGGCCTTGGGCTGATCTGATTGCCGACGTTATGCGCGATCAGTTCGGCCTCAAACCCAAGGATTTCGGCAACATGTACCAGTACCCATATCCAGAATACTTCGAAAGGGTGCCACTGCCAAACCGGTACAAAGTGTCGGATTTCTCAAAATTCTCCGGGCAGGACAACGTGTCCACTTACGAGCATGTCAGCCGATTCTTGGCTTAATGCGGAGAAGCATCGACTACAGACGCACTCAGAGTGCGTCTATTCCCGCTCTCTCTCTCTCTCAGGATCGGCTTTCACGTGGTTCTCATCATTGCCATACAACTCAGTTTAAAGCTGGGCCGATCTTGAGAAACAATTCCACGCTACTTCTATTCCACCCACGAGATGAAGTTGTCGGACCTCACCAAGATCGTGCGAAGCATGAGGAATCAGTCCAAGATTACATCCAACGCTTCAGGGATATGAGGAACAGATGCTACAGCTTGGTGTTATCGGATTCACAGCTAGCCGATTTAGCTTTTCACGGCCTCTATCCACCGATCCGTGAAAGATTTTCGGCTCAAGACTTTGAGAGCTTGGCCCACTTGGCCCGAAGGTGACGGCCCACGAGCAAAGATTTCAAGAATCCAAGAAGGCCTTCAAGAAAGTTGCCCACGTCGCCTACGCAATGGACACGGATTCAAGCGATAGAGTTGTAGAGGTGGCGGCAGTCGAGTGGACCAGAAACAAGAAAGCGATAACCTGCTAATGGTTGAAAAAGTTGGCTAAGGAGGAGAAATATGACTTTGATATCACTAAGGCCGACAGGATTTTTGATCTCCTGTTGAAGGAGAAGCAAATTCGGCTGCCGGACAACCACGTTATCCCATTAGCCGATGAACTCAAAAAGAAAAGATACCGCAAGTGGCATAACACCACCTCCCACAAGACAAACGATTGCAAAGTATTCAGCAGCAAATCCAGTCGGCCATCGAGGCCGGAAGATAAAGTTTGAAGAATCGGCTAAGTTGATGAAGGTTGATGGCAACCCCTTCCCGGTCAACATGGTCCAAGCCGGCGAGGCGAGCTGATCGGTAGCACCGAATGACGTACAGTTTAGCCGAAACACTAAAATCAGTTAAGGCCGACTCAGAACCATCCCACAAAGAGCCGACTAGAGATGCAGTTGCACCAATCAACAAGGTTCACACCAACGGGTGATCGGTCGATCGTCGGCCCAGGCAGGACAGCCGACTGCGATTCCAACGCAGGGTCCAGGTGCAAGAAGAAAACCGACGCGGAAAGCCATACCAGAGGGCACCTGATCGACTGGGCGTGGCATATTACCGCCGCCACGACGGCTGTGACCCGCATTGGCACTGCGAGTTTTTCAGGTTCTGCTGGGAGGAAGAAATGAGATTACCAACCCTTGAAAATTGCCCAGCGTGCAGTGACTACAGGGAGGACGCATAGAGGGGACCACCACCGGAAAGTTCTAGACGATTTGTCCCCCGAGCCGTTCAACTTAACCAACGAAAACCTTTCGTTCATGATCGGCTCGGCGCAATCCACCAGGACTTCTTCCAAGAAGAGGATGAAGAAGAGGCTGATGAAGAGCAATCGGCCAACCCCCAATGGTGCCCTTCGGACCTCTTTACTAAAACACAGAAAAGAAAAATTCAGAGGCTCAAGAGCGAGGGGCAGGAGGAAGAAGTCCAGCAGATGATCCAATAGCAACAACGTCGGCAGGGCACAAAACAATGGCATGCCAAGAAACAAGCAGCCCTAGCCGACGAAAGCCCAGCTGACAAAGCTAGAAGGGCGGCAAAAGGCAAAGGAGTGGTCTCGACATCGGTCAACATGGTTTTCATTCTACCAGCCGAATTTGAGGCTGCCGAGGCCGACACAGACACAGTGGAGGACACCATGGCTATACTGGTTTCATCCCTAGAACAAGCTATTTTTGAAAAACATGAGGGGACCGAAAATTGGCACTTGAAGCCACTATACGTCAAAGGATTCGTCAATGGCAAGCCAATGTCCAAAATGCTAGTCGATGAAGAGGCTATTGTCAACCTAATGCCCTACGCGACTTTCAGGAAACTAGAAAAAGGAGCCGAAGATCTGATCAAGACGAACATGGTGCTCAAGGACTTCGGCGGCAACCCTTCAGAAGCCAAGGGAGTTTTAAACGTCGAGCTGACCATTGGCAGCAAAACCATGCCCACTACGTTTTTCGTCATCGACGGGAAGGGGTCGTATATTCTACTGCTTGGAAGAGGCTGGATCCATGCCAATTGTTGCATCCCTTCCACAATGCACCAAAGCTTAGTCCAGTGGCAAGGCGACAAGATAGAAATCGTGCCAGCCGACAGGTCAGTCAACATCGCTAATGTCCATTTGCCTTTATGGAAAATCGATGGTATTGATTGTCTGTCCGGCAAAGTTTGGCAAGCCGATTTATTAAAGGTGTTCGATTCTGATATATAGCCCATTAGAGACGACGAGCCTTAATTACTACTTTGAAGGCGTCGTGAAGGGCACCGTGGACGACAACGACGAAAAACTCGAGCAAGGTTTTATGTCGGCCGACGAACTAGAAGAGGTTGATATAGGTCCAGGAGATAGGCCTAGGCCGACATATATTAGTAAAAACTTGTTTTCTCATTTTAGAACCAAGCTTATTGATTTGGTAAAGGAATATAAAGACTGCTTTGCTTGGAAATACTTTGAGATGCCTAGTCTTAGCCGATCCATTGTTGAACATCGTCTCCCTATCAAACCCGGATATCGGCAATATAAACAACCTCCCAGGAGGTTTAGAGCCGATATGTATGAAGCAATTAAAGTCGAAATCACTCGGCTATATGATGTTGGATTTATTTGGCCCTGCCGATATGCAGAGTGGGTTTCAAATATAGTTTCAGTAATGAAGAAGGATGACAAACTTAGGGTGTGCATCGAATTCAGAGATTTAAATAAGGCCACCCCTAAGGACGAATACCCAATGCCCATAGCCAATTTGCTGGTAGATGCCACCTCTGGCCACAAAATTATAAGTTTCATGGATGGCAATGCAGGTTACAATCAAATCTTTATGGCGGAGGAGGACATTCACAAGACAGCTTTTAGATGCCCAGGAGCAATCGGCCTATATGAATGGGTCGTCATGACGTTCGGCTTGAAGAATGTTGGGGCTACATATCAGAGGGCCATGAATTACATCTGTCATGATTTGATCGGCTTCCTAGTGGAGATCTATATAGACGATGTTGTCGTCAAATCCACAGAGGTCGAAGATCACATAGCCGATCTGAGGAAGGTTTTGGAGCGGACAAGAAAATATGGCCTGAAGATGAACCCTACAAAATGTGCTTTTGGCGTATCAGCGAGACAATTTTTGGGTTTTCTTGTTCACAAGAGGGGAATCGAGGTCACGCAGAGAAGCATCAATGCAATCAAGACAATTCAGCCTCCAAAGGACAAGAAAGAATTGCAATCGTTGATCGGCAAAATCAACTTCATCAGACGATTCATAGCCAACTTGTCAGAGAAGATGGAGTCGTTCACACCACTGCTTCGGTTGAAGGTCGATCAAGCATTCACTTGGGGGGAAGAGCAACAGAAAGCTTTGGACAACATCAAAAGTTATCTAAGTTTCCCTCCAGTCCTGATTTCTCCACAGAAAGGGGTGTCATTCAAGTTATATCTGTCAGCCGACGAGAAGTCAATCGGCTCAGTCTTGATTCAGGAGATCAAAAGAAAGGAGAAGGTCATCTTTTATCTCAGCCGATGGCTTCTAGATGCTGAAACAAGGTATTCACCGGTGGAGAAATTGTGTCTTTGCCTGTATTTTTCATGTACAAAGTTGAGGCATTATTTATTATCCAATGAGTGCACCGTGGTATGCAAAGCCGATGTAGTAAAATACATGCTATCGGCCCCAGTACTAAAAGGACGAGTTGGGAAGTGGATTTTTGCCTTAACGGAGTTTGATCTGAGATAACAGGCACCCAAGGCAGTCAAAGGACAAGCTATAGCCGATTTCATAGTGGAACACATAGATGATTCAATCGGCTCGGTGGATATCATGCCTTGAACTTTAACTTTTGATGGCTTAGTTTGTACAAATGGGTGCGGCATCGGCTTAGTAATAATTTCCCCAAGGGGGCAAGCTTTGAGTTCGCTTTTTCAATCGCACCCCATGCAACAAACAATCAAGCCGAATATGAGGCCGTGCTAAAGGGACTACAATTGCTCAAGGAGGTTGAAGCCAACGCCATCGAGATAATAGGAGATTCACTGTTGGTCATCAGCCAGTTATCAGGAGAATATGAATGCAAGAACGATACGTTGATGGTCTACTATCAAAAATGCCGAGAATTGATGGACAACTTTCGGCTAGTAACATTGAAACATATCCCTAGGGAACAAAACGTAGAAGCCAATGATCTAGCTCATGGGGCATCAGGCTACAGGCCGATGACAAAGGATATTGAAGTAGAAATCACCACGATGCCAGCCGACGACTAGAGATTTGACGTCTACAACTACCTACAAAATCCCTCCCAGTCGGCTTCAAGGAAATTGCGCTACAAGGCTTTGAGATATGTTCTGCTTGACGAAGAATTATACTATCGGACGATTGATGGTGTGCTACTCAAATGTCTCAGTGCCGATGAAGCCAAGGTTGCTATCGGGGAAGTGCATGAAGGGATTTGTGACCATACATCAATCGGCTCATAAGATGAAGTCGCTACTTCGGAGAGCAGGGTACTTTTGGCCGACTATGCTGGAAGATTGTTTCAAGTATTACAAGGGATGTCAAGACTGTCAAAAGTTTGGAGCTATCCAAAGGGCGCCAGCATCGGTTATGAACCCAATTATCAAGCCTTGGTCATTCAGGGGTTGGGGAATCGACATGATCGGCCAGATCAATCCACCCTCAAGCAAAGAACATAAGTTTATATTGGTGGCAGCCGATTATTTTACCAAGTGAGTGGAAGCAATTCCCTTAAAGAAGGTTGACTTTGGGGACGCAATTGAGTTTGTTAAAGAACACATCATATATAGATTCGGCGTCCCTCAAACTATAACTATGGATCAGGGGTCTATCTTTATCTCCGACGAGTTTGTTCAGTTTGCCAACGGCATGGGGATCAAGTTGTTAAATTATTCGCCATACTATGCTCAGGCCAACAGGCAAGCCAAGGCTTCTAATAAAAGCTTGATCAAGTTGATAAAGAGAAAGATCGCTGAGTACTCGAAGCAATGACATAGTCGATTAGCTGAATCACTTTAGGCTTATCGAATGGCTTGCCACGGATCAATCCAGATGCCTCCATATAAATTGGTCTATGGACATGAAGCAGTCCTACCATGGAAAAATATCATCGGCTCAAGACGAATTCAACTACAAGACCAGCTAACAACCGACGATTATTACAATCTAATGGTAGATGAATCAGAAGACCTAGTCCTGTCAAGGATGCGCGCTTTGAAAAAAGTGACCAGAGACAAGGAGCAAGTAGCCCATCATTATAACAAGAAAGTTGTGCCTAAGTCTTTTGAAGAGGGCGAGCTTGTTTGGAAATTAATATTGCCGATTGGATCAAGGGATAACAAATTCGGCAAGTGATCACCTAATTGGGAAGGGCCTTTCAAAATCCACAAATGCATCTCCAAGGGGGTCTATATGCTAGAAAGTTTGGACGGGCCCTAAATGGCAAATATCTAAAAAAAATATTATCCCAGCGTTTGGATCAACTCTTGAATCGGCTAAGGTTTCCGACTCATACTAGCCGATGTGTTGTGCAGATACACACATCGCCTTTAGGACATTTTACCCTAAGTTTTTTCCCCTGGTTTTCCCAAATCGGCTCAATCCAGCCGACAGGTGTTGGTGTGTTTGAATTACTAATTTTATCAATGCCGAAGACATCATCGACAAAATTACGGGGGCACATACAATACACTTTCAAAAATCAGACACAAGAGACTTTGCAAAATTTGTGGGTTTTTGAAAATTTTTGAAGTACTCAAGACGTAATAGACAGACAGGCGAGTTGGAACCATGCGGATGAGATTGATGCATAGCACACAAGCAAGCCAATTACAAAAGAGTCATGATGAGCTCAATGTACAAAAGTCACTAAGTTAAAAGTTACAATCGGCTTAGAGAGAAAGGAAGGCAGTAATGGCCGATATGGCCTTGCGGTGGATTTGATCTATGTCATCCATCGCCTTCGTGTCGGCTGCGTCGCTCCCCGGGATCAACTTCACCGCCTTGGCCAGATCGGATAGATATGACACTGCGGCCTTGACCTTCGCCTTCTGATCTTCAATCTCCTTGGGAAGGCCGGCTATGCGTTGTTCTTCTGAGGTTATGTTGGCGTCAAGCCTGGCAAATTCAGCCGCCAATTCTTACTGTCGCTTGCAAAGCCGATCCAGTTTGGCAATCGGCTCAGTCTTCAGGGCATCAAATTTAGCCTTCTCATCGGTGATTTCTTGTTGGCTGGCTTTGATATTGGCCTCCAGCGCTTGGTTCTCTCGACGATCGGCTATTCTTTGCTTGGCTCGTTCAAACTTGTGTCGATGCGCCTCCATGAAAGTGGCCGGTGCAATGACATCGGCCAGCTGGTCTGGCAGCCGATCTTGGATGTCTTCAAACCGACTTCGGATGGAACCGCAGTCGGTGACCAAGAAGTCGAGGGAGCACTCTAGCCGCTTGTCTATGTCCGACAGTGTAGCCCTTAGGTCCTCATCCGACAGCACCATGGCCTTACCAGCATCCTCATCGGGGTCTATGAACTCTGAAAGGTCGAAAGGCAGAAGATCAGCTACAGTCTGCAAGTCAGGGAGTAGTTAGAAGATTAATAAAGATCAATAGGCCGATTTACAAAGCTGAGCAAACTTACTCGGATGACCAGGATCGAGGTGGCCTCATCTTCAGCATCACCACCACCTGCAGTCGACGGCGTACGCTCGCTCGATACATGGGGGCAGGTGATGGGGCGCGAGGAGGCTAAAAAGCAAAGTCATAAATTGGACATTTTAAAAAGTTAAGGATGGTAGAGCTTACCGAGGGAGGAGGAACCGTCTTCTTTTTGTTAGCCAGTTTCTACGTCTACAAACACAAAAACCTAATAAGGCATAAACATGGAAAATGTGATGAGATCAAGTAATGAGAGGTGTTTACCGGTTGGGAACGAGGAGCACGCTTCGGGGGGCTCGGAGTCTTTTCAACAGCTTGTTCAACCGACGGAGTCCGGGCATATTTATCTGAAGAGCTCGTGTCGGCTACGGCAGCATCGACGGCTTGGTCCATCTCCTCATCCCTGACTTCTTCCTCGAGGATTGCATCTATGTCCGGGTCAATGGGAGGCAAGTCGTCGGTTGGGTTCTTCTTTTGCTTCTTTGCAATCTTTTTCTTCTCGGCAGCCGTAGCCGATGGCATGCTCCTCTTTTGTCGACAAAGCGGCTCGCGCGTCTGGCAAATGGATAGCCGATGGAGCAAAGAAGCTAAAGAGAAAAGATGCTTACCGATGGAACCAAATCGGGGTCGACGGTGGTCAAGTACATTGAGGCTGATTGATGAAATAAGTGTAATTTCCATTCCTTCCACCATCAGCTAAAGGCAGTTGTCCTTGTTATCGCCAACTCAATGTCTCCAATACTACCAAGAGGAGGACCTGGGATCTCCAACAGCCGATGCATCATGATAGTGTCCTCAATCTTGCCTTTGGCTTGAATTTTGTCTGAGTAAAACAGGCTGATCGGCAGTTGGCCCATACCAAGCTGTCTGGCAATGATCATGGGATGGTAAAATTCATAGAAATTCTACACGTTTCTCCCTTGATGGATGCTAACAGGAAGAATACAAGGAGATATGGCCATCACATAAATTTCCCTCGGCTTCTCATATTTTTCAGAATTGATTTCATCTAGCCGAAAGTCATCTTGTAGCTCGAACTTCCCAAATTTCTCATAGGCGAACCATATAACTGAATCAGCTGGGAAGCCGTTGTAGAAATTGTTGAACCAGTTCTTGAAGTGCTCAGCCGAAAGCTTAGATCCAGAATAGGACGAGGCTGCCTCTCCAAATGATAGGCATCGGTGAGTTGTCACCTCTTCATCATCTTCAAATCATGGTTCGTCCAGAGGAAAATCAGCTTCAAAGAGGCTTGGTCTTTGTGCAACCTTGTAAGTATGGAGATTTAGCCATAATTGAAGTAGCCACCAGGGACCTTCGGTATTAACAGTCGATCTGGAAGCAAGCCTAGCCGATGCGCTGCTCAGCATTTGGTAAAGATATCCAAAGAGATATTTTCCTAGGGGGATCTATTTCTTGTCTACCAAAGCTTCGGCCACATGTTGCCAGTTGCTTGTTGGACCGCAGCTCGACCCACAGAAGACGAACTTCTCCAGCCACATGAGGAGGAAGGTTGTGTGCTCCCTATCAGATATCGGGCCATCCTTCATATTCATGGTTATGAAGCCACTCCAGCCCCCTATGCTCTTGGTCTTAAAGTTGTGCTGGCACTTGATGTTGAGGCCGATGGGGTCAACTGCTGAGGTAATATCCAGCCCCGTGAGCATGGCCACGTCTAAGAGCATCGGCATCATCGACCCTTGTCTGAACAGGAATGCATTTAAAGTGTCTGACCAGAAATAGCTTGTAGCTGACAGAAGGGGCTCGTCCTTGGGCATATCGGCTATGGTTAGGGCTAGGCATTGGCCTATTCCCAGTTCGTCCCAATGAGCTTGTTTCCTAGCCGATATCCTTAAGTACCAAGATGGCCATGATTTTTCTGTTGAGGGCCATGACTTAAAAGCACCAGACCAATATGTTAGGTTTGGGGTAGAAAACCTAAAAGAGATCATATTGGTTTCGGCATTAATGAGTTCACTAGGATCCAGGTTGTCGATCGGCCCTAACAGAAATTGATCGGGATGAAGAAGATTTGGGATTGCGATTTGATGGGAAAGGTGCTACATGTAAAGAATAAAGAATAACAAGATTACATAGGGAAAGTAATCAAATCACAGTGAAAGAGGAGCTACAGCCGATGAGACATACCTCAGGGTATTCCGTCTGGGCAGCGTCGGAAGGGGTGCTTGAAGACGCCATCGTCGGGGAAGACCACCGCCGCAGAAGGGTTCGCCGGTGAAGTCGCGCTTCGGTTCCGATGGGGTCGCCGAGAGGAGTGGAAGGTTTTTGGGCTAGGGCTCAAGGATGCAAGAGTGACAGCGTGGAATAGTTCAGCGCGGAGCGGACATTATTTAAAGAGTTTTTTGTGACAGCCGAAATAGATTCAGAGTTGCGCGGGATTTTGAATTGCGACAAATCCGCGATATTATCATATCATGGACTTGGGGAGCATGTGTTAACGACCAAATTTGGTAACAAAAACCCCGGGTTTGAAGCAGAGATTGAAGCGGAATCGGAGAAGATGCGCGATCTACGGAGAAACAAAGGCCGTGTCGGCTGAGTCCGAATCGGCTGCGGAACCCGTCGGCTAAGTCCGAATTGGACCAGGATAGCCGATAACCGATTCCGAGTTGAGATAGAAGTGGAGCCAGTCCCGAAAGGAAAACATGAAGATAAGGTGTTGGATTCGGTCTCCAAATTATGTGTTAAAGATATTGTCATCTATGAATAAGGTTCTGTAACGGCAATTGTATCTGTAAATTAGGAAGTTGTATAGATATTCCTTTTGTAATGCGGCATAGGACTACGTCCCGAGATATTGTCGTACTGTAAATAGTTGATAAGGTAGAAACCGTGTTCTACACGGATGTCATTGTGCCCGGGTATAAATAAGACCCGAGGGCTCTTTGTAAATATATCAACAACACACAATCAATCAACTTCGGCGCATCGCCACCCTTTTATTTTCGACAAGTTCTTGCTTTCGCTCGGGCTGCATCGACTTCGATCTCCGAACAAGGTAATTCCCTTTTACAAGTGGTCTGTATCGTCGGGGTTAGTGCCTCCATCATCATGATACTCTAGCTTCGATGTTATAAACTGCTTAATCTATCATATGCAGCATATAATCTAGAGCAATGTCTAGATCTATCTCATAATCGACTGTCTCTCTGAAGACAACAGTCGATAGAGCTATATCAAGAGGTTGAATTGGATTATATGTCGTATCTATCGTCTCGAAGGGTTCTAATTGACTTATACAGATCTAGTATTTCTTTTTTACTTAATGTTGCATCTAGTCGACCTATTAAGTAGCTTTTAGAACTATGAAGATCTGTTCGGTTTAATGTTTTCCATTAGAGACAGTGCCGGGGTTTCAGTCGGCCTTACTTGTTTTAGTTATATTTTAGTATTAATTGTTATTAGATATATTAAAGCCGCCTTTATATTAAGATGTTAATCTATTTAAATGCTCTAAGCTAGTATCAATCTGTCAAGTTACGTTGACAGCCGATTGATCTAGGTTTAGCGTATTTAGGTTAGATTAATATCTTTTTATAAAATGTATCGGAGTATTAGTTGATTCACATTAGACCGGCTACATCGGCTAAGTTATCAATGCAGATAATTATTATTCTGTTGTGTCTTTAACCTAAGTGATTTATACTATCTCGGTATACTACCGATCTATCCCAATCACTTAGTATAAATATGCTTTAGGATAGCAATTATATGTTTATTGATGTCTTCAGCCGATTCGGTAGGATCTAATTTCACCTTAATGTTTTCTTTTTTTCTTGTTGGTTACAGGATCAAACCAACTGACACGTCCTTGATGACACCAGAGACGACCAATTTGGACCTGTACTAGAGTAAAGCAAATCTCTTAGTCCAATGCATGGGAATCGTATTTCTCATCAACACCAAATCACTGAAAAAGTTGATTTGCTCCGATTTTCGAAGATGTGAGAGATGTTTAAGGGAGGCAATTCAATCAGCGGTAAGAACGAGGGATGTACAATAGACTTATTATTTTCTAATACATCCTGCTCGTAAGTTCGTAGATGGGCTTTAATGGCCCAACTACCACGGGTTTGGCGATCGGTGTAGCCTATCAGTTATCTACGGGTGACGTTTATTGCTATTAGTAGCCCAATGATTCGGCCCGCATCACTATGGCGAATATTTCCCTACCCAAAACAAATTTGCAATGAATCTCCCCAAAACTAAACGATTCAAGTCTAGTATGAGAAATCCAAAGTACTGTACCTCATAGTCCTATCTTAAAATTCGCTACTCCAGAAATGCTTTGGAGATCACCGCAGGAGGGGGAAAAAAAGACGTCGAGAGAGGTTGTCAAAGTACGAAGCTTCGTACGAGACCAGGTAGGATAGAAGTACCACGGATGGCACGCCGCGGCACCCGCGTGACCCTGCGCCGAGCGCTGTTCCCCGTCTGATTCTGGCTACATGGGCACTCCGTGCTGTACCTGTACCCTGGAATGATGAACTCGTGATGTTGATGCACCAGCATGCATGCGCGCCGAGGCCGATCGAGCAGCTCCACTGTTCATGGCGCCCAGTCGTAGTGCTCCTAGTTGCACCAGTTGGCATCGATGCACGAGGCCACGAGCCACAGAAACGAGGCCTTCATCCGTGCAGTGCACACGCTGGCCAATGGCCATGCCGTGCGACGTGATCTCGGATGGATTAGTCTATGACACTTGATCGAGTCCCTCTCTACCCAGGGCAGGGCCAGCTTGCGTCCATCGAGGCAGGGGATGCACGCACGCCACCCGCCGCAAGATTCCAAGCTATCAGTTCCCACGCGTGCCTAGCCGCATCATGCGCCCGTCGCACGTGCGAGGCCGGGGCTTTAGCTGTCGCCTGCCTGGTCGTCCTCGTCAGTTCACTGCTCCGTGTCACGGAGAGGCCCCGCCGCCGCGGCCTTTTCGTTTGTTGATTAGCGCTTATCTTGTCGCACGAACTGATTTAATATCTCCCCAACTTGTGTTCCGAGGCGACAAAAGAAGACGAAAAAAAATCGAGCATCATCCAGTAGCAGATCGATCGAGAAAACGTACAAGTCACTCGCTTTGCCGTGGCATATTCAAATATGGAGCGTGATGATGTTGTGTTCATTTCAGTTCCCATCCTGCCTGTCAGGCTCTGCTGCTGGTGGTTGCTCGATTTGACCGGGCAGATTAAGGTTCGGATCGAGGTGGCGTTGCATGTGCGGACGATGATTTGTTAAGGTGGGCGATAGCTGCTACCAGACTCCCTGTATTGTACGTGAGTCCTACTACTCATACTAAGAACCGGAAGCTGCGAACCAGCTTCGGTTCCTGTCAATGCCTCGATCGATCGCGATGCACGTACCAGCATTAATTTGTTAATGATCGACTCATACTACGTACCCCGTTGCGTTTAAGTTAATGATCGACACACGTGCACCAACATTAATATGTCCTCGCTAACTCCAACGACGTGCTCCACATACGTACAGAGTCCTGTACTGTGTACTGTAGTTGACATCTGCCGTTCGATTTTGCTCGTTGTATTCATGTACCCGTTTACCAGAGCGTCCATATTCGACTCGACAAACTGATCGATATGTACGTGCGCGCACGCGTATTTGTAGCCCGCTCGTGCGCACGCAGCCTGCATGCACCGGTCGTTTTCAGTTGTGCGCAAGCGCACACGCATGCGCGCGTGTACGTGTCGCGCACCTACCGCGTCGCCTTTTTGCCCTCTCCGGCTTTCCCACCCTCCCGTTTTCGTCGTCTCAGGTCGACGTCGCCTTAATTTGACTACCGCTGAGATCGACGGGTGCGTTCGCCGTCGCTGCCCACGAGACGTTCGTACGAGAAATGGACTGCCACAGCCTGTTCTAACTTTACCCTTTCCAAAATTTTTGGACGAAATGTAGCGGTGGAGTCACGGAAATCCCAAAAGGATACTGTTAAACAGATCGCCATTACCGAGCCAATCGATCGCAGCTATAGCAGAGATCTGATCCCAGCGCATGTAGTTCATGCATCACGCTGCGCAGTTGGGCGTGCTGGCAATAGACTAGTCATCCTCTCTAACGAAGCGACCGGTTGTTCGGTTGAGACCGGAGAGACGGGGAGAGGGTGTGAGAGACAGGTCATGTGATAGCGAGGAGCTTGAGGTGTCGCCCAGTAGCTCGAGGCGGTCTGTACTCGGTACGGTACCTAGGTCATGTTTGGTTCTCCCTTAGCTAGTCTTAGGGTTAAAAATTAATTTTTAAATTAGTTTTCTAAAAATTAGCTTTTGAGTAGTTTGAATTTATGAACTAATTTATATTTATTGTTTATTTTTTAATCATTGATTTCTTTGGATTTAGCGCGCTGTGTACTAGCGTTGTTTCTTTGTCGTGGCATAGTTAATATGGGTATAGACCTAGTATCCACCATAAAACACTCATCAGGTGCAGAGCAAGAGATGAACAAATATAAGAAATGCACTCATCCAAGACTCGAGAGGAGGAAAAGGAACAAATATGAAAATGCTTGAGGATTTAACTGAATGACTTGCACTAAAACGCCATCTTTTAGCAAGAAACCAGCTTTCCTCTGCAACAAGACACCGTGGTGGATAAGAAAATATGTTTATGTCCAAAAACAGCTACAAGAGGCATTCTTCCGTTGCCTTTCCCTCCCAACAGAAACAAACAGTTTTTTGCTAAGCAACTTTCTCCCTCCAGAACACAACGAATCCCCCCTAATTCGGGCTCTCTTCTGCATCTATTCTTGAATTTAAACTCATCCGCATCTGCAAGGAGGCAGGCATCGTGTCACGCAAGCGTACAAGCTTTTAATCAAGGGGAATGGGCAAACCAGTAAAAAACTGAGCATTTGGGTACGAATCTACGTACACGGCGACCGAAGTGCCGGTGGTCAGGGTGAATCTCGACCTCCACGTGGCACAGGTGGAGGAGTTTGGGAGGACCAAGGCGGCGGCGCAACGAGCAAGAGCACGACGAGGCTGAGCAGGGGAGGAGACACGTCAAGAGTCTCGGGTGAGGAGCAGAAAATAATTTTTGGTGAGACCCACATAAAATTAGCCTAAATAAGTATTCTTTGGAGGTCAGTTCATGTGGGTTAATTATACCATATGCCCATATCAAATTAACCCACAATTAGCCCCTCTCTTTGGTTTCAAGAGAGCTAATTCAGACTAAAAAATGAGGTCAAAAATTAGCCACCGGATCTAAACAGGACCCTAGCTGGGCTAGCACTCGTTTTCCACGACTATCCTAGGAGGGGAAGCCTGGGACGATCCATCTTGGGCTTTCTGGCCTGTATTGGTAGGACTGTAGGAGTATACTCCTACTACTACGGAGTAGTAGTAGTACACAATATACTAGTACCACTGTACTACGTACGGCACATGGCCTGTTCCCCACTTGCCCTGTTCATTCATGGGAATCGGATGAGCAACTTTAATACAACTGCAAGTCAGTCTTAAACAAATACTGCAAGTCTACTACTGTCGGCCGGAGTGGCAGTAGGATCTAGCTTATATTTAAGTTGCTATACTAGTATACTACTAGTACTTACAGTACATACCAGTACAGCATTGTTGTTGTAGCAGGCACCTGCAGGTGCAGACTTCCTGATGCCGCCCTGATGACGGATCGTCGTTTGGAGAGGGGGTATTGGAACTGATCATCACAAAGAAATACTATGAGTAACTGCGATAGTTTAGTCCTAACCTCGAGTTCTTTTCAGCAGGCTGAACGAGACAGATGACATATGACCGTGTTTCAGAGTGCACCGGTAATTTGCGAAAGTTTTCAGAAAACAAAGAACTCTATACAGACAGACTAAAGCACTCAAGCCTGTTGATAATAAGCACGTGGCCAGGACAGGCGCAAATCATGATTAATAGAGCTAGCTTAATTCTATTTACATGTGTATCAATCGGTGCCTCACACTGCAGATCAAATTGGCAAGTCGATGCCACTCACGGTGCCTCGGCGCACACTTGCACAGGCAATGGATTGACCCATCAGCCATATCAGTCCATCGGGCAGCGGGATGCAAGTTGGGCCTCTTCTTGCCTGCCTCGTACCGTTGCGAGAGGGACAACCAACCACACGAGCGCGCGCGCACGAGCGAGAGAGCACAGGAGATAAGCACGTAGTAGCAACCAGCTAGCGATTGCCATCCCATTGAAAGGGACCGATCGATGCGTGCAGCATCCGAAGCATATATGCATGCATCCAGCTGATTATTCGTCTTATCAACACATGTACAAAAGATAAATCAATTAATCATGAACAGGAACGCACGAACGTCCATGATCGATCGCTAGCTGATCAAAATCATCACTCAGTAGCCCGGTTGCATTCAGTCGACGATCAATGTGCACGGGTCGCTCGCCGCGGTACGAACTTATACGCGCGTGTGGCAGAAGGGTGTCGCGGGTGAGCAGTGATATGACCGCGCGCGCGCACATGCCCCACGTCGACCGATCGGGGGCGGCGCCGGCCACACCGCAGCGCGACGGAGACCGCTGCGTGGGGATATAGAGGCAGCGGCGCTTTCGGCTGGGGCCGCGTGCCTCTCATCCAAGCGCGGTCTCGACGGCGACATACGCTCGTAGATGGCTCCGTTCCAACAATGCACCACCGTGATTAATGAAATCAACTCTTTGCCGTATACCACCGGATAAAGTCTTTTGAGTACCATATTTTTCGTATAAAAATTGGTAAAAATTTTGATACCTCTGGACGACCATTCAAACTTTAATCCATAATTGCTATGTTAGTTTTGCGCCCTTTCTCCTATCCTAACAAAGATCGCTACTAAAAAGACACATAAAAATCGATATTATAGATGTTGGAAATGCTAAAACCGACACATCTAGACCTTTTTTCACCTTCATAGACTAAAACACAACACCTTTAAAAGATTATAGGTGTCGGTTCTAAAAAACCTAACACGCATGCTATATGCGTCCTTTTTTAAACCAACATTTTAAATTTATCATAGGTGACAATTAATTAAAAAATCAACACCTATAATATATTATATATGTTAATTTTTAAAAAAGACATCCATAAAAATCGAGCCGAGCCGACCGTTGGTCTTGAGTGGATAAGGGGAGGAGGACTTGGTCTCCCCCAGTCTCCTCTTTCTCTCACACTCCCTTTCTTTGTCACATGCTCCTCTATCTCTCTCTTGGCTGGTGGCGACGCCATCCCCTCTACTAGATTCGGTGAGAGAGCTCCATCAGATCCGGCAGGAGGGAAGGCGGCGATAGGGCGGCAAGCTCCCCACAGAGAGGCGGCGGTAGGGGCAGCGCTCTTCCGTTTGCTAGATCCGACATGCTATCCGACTAGCGGCGGTGACACCCTCCCCGACGACGACGGCCTCCCCGACATCAACCCGTCGGATGTTCTTGAGTGTTCTTGGATACCGATTAATTTTATGAATTAAATGTTTCATAGAATCGTGGTGAAGCAGCAGCTCGATGCATTGGCCTGATCCGAGCCGATGTATCGAGCCAGGGTTTTTTTTATTCTTGAAACCTCAAAGATGAGGTGTCGGTTTCTAAACCGACATCTTTGAGAAAACTCAAAGGTGTCGCTTGCTAGGTACCAGTTGAAAATTTTGATACCTATGACCGGTTCTCAGTCGGCCTCTCCTCTTTTCTGTAGCAGTGGATTGGTTGATGATCTGTTGCTCTAGTATAAGAGTAACTAATGTAACTCGTACTATCTTCGTTCAAAAATATAATAACTAAATATAACCACTTTTTCATCAATATTTTCTTCACAACCAATTACGACTCAAATCACTTTTTTACTTACCTCACTTCTCAATCAATCACAACATCTTCCTATCTAATTATACATATTTTCTTAACAATCGTGTCCAACTCTATCATTTTTATATTTTGATACTAATATAATACTGTACAGAGCTTGAATAATTGATTAGCACCCATGTTTCCCCCTCATTGCCACACCATCGCCGGTTCTTTCTGGCCGGCATGGAATAACATAGTGAGATAACAATATAGTAGGACCTAATTATAGCGTTATGATAGCGAAAAGTTCCAATTGCACTGAAGGGAAAGGAAAAAGGTTGAGATTGGTGCTTAAATATTGCGTGTTGTCTTCATGCTCCCATCCTTAGCATGTTTATTTGTCTCATCCCCTCCACTCACAAAAAAGGGGGGCTATGGCTAATGAAATGACACGATTAAAAATAATTTCTCGAAAAAGGAGCGGCTATACTTAAAAAATTTCTTGAGGGCCACTAACTAATCATACGCATCGATCATTATAGCGGGCCAGAGTAGCTTTTTAAGTACATGCATGCATGATCCACGGATCAATTGGATACGTCTGGTCAGACGCTCAGTATTATATTTTGTTGGATCCTTTCAGCACTGGCTTTTCTCAAACTAACACTGCACGGAAAGATAATGCTACTACCGAACGGAGAAATCGTTGAACATGAATGCATCGAATATCCCACGAACGGCGCCGGGTTTACCACTAGAAGAGAAATAATTTTTAAAGAGCTAGTAGTATTCCTCAGTTTCTTTTCGTCAAAAAAGAAAATAATAAATCTGCACACGTGTGTACTAGAGTTACTCGTCACTTAACGCGGATGATCTTTTAGATGGTTGTTGTTAGTTTGTTAACTGTGCATTGTGCTAGCATGATTGGAATGTTCAAGGTGAAGCCACTCCGGGAATCTCCTTTTTGCCGAGTGACTGGACACTCGGCGAAGGCTGTTTAACACTCGACGAAATTTTCGCCGAGTGTTGCACTCGGCATAGATCACACGGTGAACTTTGGATCGGCAAAAGCTTTTTGCCGAGAGTTTTTCATCGGCACTCGGCGAAATCTTTGTCGAGTGTCCCTTCGACACTCGAAAAAAATACACGTTAGGTTGGGTATACGGTGACGGAAAAGTTTGCCGAGGGCCGGAAAAACACTCGGCGAAGTTTTAAATTTTGCCGAGTGCACAGGAATAAAACACTCGGCGAAGTTTAAAAATTCGTCGAGAGCTTTTGCAAAAACACTCGGCGAAAGGGAATTTCGCCAGCGCTTTTGCCACGGCTCTCGGTGAAGTATGGGCTATCAGCAAAGGGGTTGTCGAATCCCGGGTTGCCCTCTTTGCCGAGTATTTTGGCCATTGCACTCGGCGAAGGCCCTCTTTGCCGAGTGTTGCACTCGCAAAGTGAAAATGTTAACCCTATTTTATTTGCTCAGTCGCATATTTCACAAATTTTTAAAATATACATCACATTCACAACCCCAATCATTCCACAACCCCATAAGCATCATTCCACATCCCCAATCAGTTAACCACAATCACAACAGCTTAGTCATAATTCACAATCCACAAGACATAAATATAATTCACAATCGTAGTCACAGTCACAATCCACAAAACATAAACATAGTAGTTTACAGTACGTAGTCCACAATTGGCAAACGAAATTCGAAGAAAATATAGTAGTTCACAGTAGATAGTCTAGAATTACAATTGTTCAAAGAAATTTACTGAGATGGCCACGGCGCCCAACCGTCGTGGTCATGACTGGGGGGTTATTTGATGCCGCCGACTGAGACTGCACAAAAGGAAAATAGAATAGTATAGGTTGTCAAGATAGTAACATTCGCAAAGAAGAAAATTAAATGTGAGGTTAAGTGACTCACCGGAGTGCCTACAAAAGGATGTGGAGGAGTGAATACCACAGGCTGTGGTGGCGGTACGACAGGAAGACCCATGTTTTGACTGATTGATTGCATGTAGCTGTACATCTCAGTCATCCTCATCTCAATCTCCCGCCGTTTTCTTTTCTCCTCTTCCAACTCGTCCTACAATATTCCATTTCAATTTTACAAAGTAAAGCAAACAATCAGTAAATATTAATAAATTGAGAAAAAAGAATTTTCTAACCCGCCATTTCCTTCTCTCCTCTTCCAACTCGTTCTACAATATTCCATCCCAATGTTACAAAACGAAGCAAACAATCGTAAATATCAATTAATTGACCACAAAACCAAAAATTTCTTACCCGGAGTTGCTGCACTTCGGTCTGTGAAGCGGTCGGCCGTGTGCGTATGGCCGGGCTTTCGCTCGTGCTCCTTGCTCGAAGCTGGAACAGAGTGGGTGTACTGGCTGTGTCAAGAAGGTTGTCGCCAATCCAGTACCGCCCATGCCTCTTGCCTCCTCCCACCCTCATGACGACTTCTCCATCAATATCATGGGTAGTAGGATCAAAATCCTCCCCATGGAGCTCCCTTGCCATCGTGATGTACTGACTGAGGCGGCTGTGGATAGTCGCGTTGGTGTACGCTGAGGGCCCGTCCTCTGGGTTGTAGTCGACGTCGAACGTCGCCTTGCCCTTGTGGGCCAAAGCCCATGCCTTGAACTGGGAGATAGGTTGCCCATCATGCGACGCCGACTGCGAACAAAACAATAGAGGATCCACACTTTGCATAGTATTTTGCTTACGCATGCTCTTTCCTAAATATGATACATCCGTTTGGACAAGCATGTATCTGCTCATATGGCATCTTAAGTGCACGAAGGAGTTTTTTGCCTCATACATGCTCTTTGGCAGAAGGTGACCATTCAGAAGCAGGCTCCCAAGAACTGTCAACATAACATCAAAGGCCTCTCTACTCCAGCTAAACTGGGACTTTACCGCCATTAACCGTGCAATGGCATCCAGTTGAGAAACTTTTGTATGCCCATGAAGGGGTTGCTTTGTGCCGAGACAACATGTCGTAATACGCCTTTGCGGTAGGCTCAGGCTCCTCCTCCCTAGATCCTTCATCGAAGTGTGCTTCTTCATAGTCATTTAACATGTCTCCTACCCCAGCATCAGAATCAAACTCCTCGATGCGTTGTCGGACGACCTCGTCTCTCCCATGGTAGGCTTCACCATGGAACGTCCACCGGGTATAATCAGCTGTAAAACCATTCTTACAAAGGTGTTTGCCCATGATTTCTTTTGTTTGTCGCTTCATGTTACCACATTTGCTACAGGGACACCATGTGGTACGTGCTCCTTTAACCTTGGCAAATGCATGTTCCAAGAAAGCATCGGTCTTCTCGATCCATTCATCGGTCAACGAACCATGACTTGAGCGGCCTGTATACATCCACTCACGGTCATCCATCCTCTATCATATCGAATAATCATATAAATATTATTTCCATCTACCAAGTGCCTCTAATGTCTAATAGGTAAAGATAGGTCCTAATCCCACCCAAAAATGTGTAGATGAGTTTACTTCCCATGCTCTTGTACTTCGCTCAGAGACGGAATTTCGCGGCACCTCCCGTTGTTCTCCAAATACACGTCCCGACAGGGAGATTGTGTATCCGGAGAACAACTGGGAGATACTACCGAAATTCTGAGTCGGACCAGAATACTAGACCATGGAAACTAAACTCATCTACACATTCTCGGGTTGTCCAAAAAACATGGACAATTCGAAAAAGATACGGTTAAAGATATGCAAGAAGACGCATATTTTCATCCGTATCTCTTTCGAATGGGAGACGCCTAAGGTTATGTTATACACAGACAAACTACAGTAAAGACAGTGGCACCTGCAAAATAGGGAAGCACGGCTCGATGGCCGGCACACAAGCGACGGCATGGCTGCGCGATGCGACTCCATTCATCATCTCAAAAAAAAAAGATTCAAACATATGTGCATACAATAAACTTCAAAAATATATACGTGCCTATAGCATATATTTTCTACTCAAATCAATGGAGTATAGATATGTATCTAATAAATAGCATTGCTTTTACCATAGATTTGTTTCTAATAAATACCTAAATATCACTCCTTTTAATAAACACCTAAATACATGATATTATTTTGATGTGTCAATAATAACATAAATATTGTTATAATTTGAACTAAATGTTTATATAATAACAAATCTAATTTTGTTTGAACTAAGTGTTACAATAACAAATAAATGTAATATTTACCGAAAAATACGGAGGGTAGGGAGGCGTCGGCGGAGGAGGGAGGTGGTGTCGGCGGTGGGCCGTCGGCCAGCGAGGGGAAGATGGGCATCGGCGGGAGAAGCGAGGCGGCGTCGGCCGGGTAGGGAGTTCGTCGGCGGGGAGGGGCCTCGGTTGGAGGAGGAGACCGTCGGGCGGCGGGGAGGCAGCCCGGCCACGGGGAGGCAGCCGGCACGGGGGAGGCGTCGGCCGGTGGGGCGGCCACCGCACGGGAGGCGCGGTCGGCGGGCGCGGTCGGCGGGGCGGTGGTCGGCGGCGGCAGCAACGCGGGGGCGAGGGCGGCGGATGGGCGCGGGGAGGCGGCGGCGAGCGGTGTCTCAAAATTATTCTAAGTCGAGCGAGCGTTGCACGGGGATGAGGCGGGCATATTAAAAAAATTTGTCGTGTCGTAGCTTTGCCGAGTGCCCCGATCTGGGCACTCGGCAAAAACCGGCTTTGCGAGTGCCGGATCGGGGGCACTCGGCAAATACTAATGTCGCCGAGTGCTCTACTCCGGGCACTCGGCAAAGTTTTGCACACTAGGGTTTGTACATTTTTTTCCGTGTGTGATACTTTGCCGAGAGCTACACTCGACAAAAAAAACTTTAGTTTTTATGCTTCTAATAATTTAAAAATTATCAAACGGATTCAAAAAATTACCAAAATTTTGCATAAACCAATATATGATATTTATTGCCTAGGGAAAAGATTTTAAATGAAACGATAATTCGGCCGTGACTTTCTCTCTAAATCTAACCAATCCTTCTCAACACTTATAATCGTCTTGAGAGAATCTTCGGTTTTATGAGCGTCGTACCTGATAAAATATTCGAAACCTTCTCGATTTTTTACCCCAGCCTCGATGTATGATATCATGACATCCTAACAAATTTTATGATTTTTTGACTTCGTTTGGTATTTTTACAATTTTGAAACCATTCGGTCAACACGTTCCTAACCATGTTGCATGAAGAAAAAATTTGAAATTTCTATTCATTTACCACATAATGACTCAAAAGGGTCTAAATAACATAAATATAATATTTGCACTAATTTTTTTAATTTTTAACCACTTGCGGTTCTAATTTGAGACTTGCCAAAAAAATTCACGAAAATACAATAACTCAAAGAAATATAGCAAAACCAATCGAAAAATTTCCATATTTGATAATTAGGGATTACATGTTGTATTTACATAATAGAGAAAGTTTGGAGGATAGGTGAGGAAAAATTTTCACATGTTTGCCAAGTGCCAGGGCAAGACACTCGGCAAAGAAGGTATTTTGCCGAGTGTCCCTTATTGGCACTCAGCAAAGAAGGCATTATGTCGAGTGCCTAACCCTGGTGCTCGGCAAAGATGTTGACAAACGGTTGTTCATTGACGACGGTTACTGTTTTGCCGAGTGTCCCTTATTGGCACTCGACAAAATTATTTTTTTGCCGAGTGTTTTTGTTCGCGAGAGTTTACACTCAGCAAAGTGTACTTTTTGTCGAGAGTTTTTTTTGCCGAGAGCCCGCTCGGTAAATAGATTGTTCGTCGAGTGCTCGATATAAAGCTCTCTGCAAACAGTTTTACACTCGGCAAACATAGGCTTTTCCGTAGCGAGCCTAGCTAGCTTGATATATAAATGGTGGCTATTAATGTATAACATTGAAGGTGAAATGAGAACGAAGCGCCATCTTTTTCCCAAAAACTGTTTTTTTTCTTCTTTTCTCTCATATATGCAATCATTTGTGCACAATTCTACTACTACTATTTACCTGCCGGATACTGCATCATACACCATGCGGCATGTTAGGAATGAAAACAGATCTAAAACCGACAGAAATTAGCTTTACTATATTCATTTTTATGTTTTTAATAGGAATCGAAATCAAAAATCTGGATACAAAATAAAATCAAATTTTATCATATATAAATACAGAGTGAATTCGAAACAAAACGAATTTGATACTAAATACTAAATATTTGCCAGAATATAAAAATCCTCCTATTGAGCTTCCTTAATCAAGAAAAAAATATCGTTCATTTTTTAACCAAGATATCAATATCTCCAAAATTTTATATCATCAATTTTCTAGATGGTCCTATAACCACATATCAAAATCGATTTTTTATGGTCTTTTCCCTAAGTGACCCACGTATAGATATGATTATTTTCTAGCTCGAAGACCTCTTACTTCATGCATAGCTTACTTATCATATTATTTGTCAAGTTCTTATGTATTGGAGATGTTATTCATTTTATTTCAGCATTTCAAAACTTATAATATTTGTTTTACACTTTATATATTTTCAAATCTTTGATATAGAACACGTCGGATGGCATTTGAACTGTAGATCGGAGATTTTGTAAAAACAGATATAGTATTTGTAAGATTTCTAAATGATCTTAAATGATAAAGTTATCAATATCAAAGTTGCATATCTCGTGGAGCTTTACAGTCTTGATATAAAGTTTGTCTTCATCTGGCTTCGTATGATAAAGTTATATATATATTCTAAAATTTAATTGTTATCTATGGATATTTAGAGAAAAATTTCGAATAATTTCCAACCGTTTTTCGATTTTGACTGACAGTGCTCTCACAATATGCATTTCTGTTTTTCTTAAAAAAATCTAAATTCGTTTTCGAATTAAAAATATTCGGAACTATTCAATCGAGCCTATCTGATTCCAAAATTATGTCCGGACGAATGAGAAGTATCCGTATTTCATCCCTACGGCATACCAGTTTTTGGACGGAACGGCGCTGCCTGCCGCGCGTGGCGGTCCCCTTGGCGAGTTGGCTTGGCCTGGCCGCACGGGGGGAGCATTAAACCCCCGTTGGCCTCTTCCGCCCCGAAATCCCGTTGCCCCCGACGGAAATCCGGCAAGGTAGAGCCCGCGGAGTGCGACCGTGACCGCGACCACGTGACCCAACCTCCCCTCCCCTCCCAGCTAGCGAAGAGGCCGAGCAAAATCAGCAAACGGCCGGACCACGCGCCGCTCTCACGCACCAGTGGGCAGTGGCTGATGCGTACGCGCGGCGACGGGCTCGGGCTAGCTAGTGGCTCGATCGATTGGCTTGCAGTTTAGCGCGCGGGGCACACGGTGCGCAACGCCCGCCCGCTCGATCGATCGGCAGCCAGCTCAGCTCAGCCCTCAGCTAGCGGCATAGCGCGCGGCGGTCGGTGGAGCGAGCGCGACAGCGCGGTGCGTGTTGGGGACTTGGGGTGGGTGGTTGGTGGTGGCCCGCCAGGCATGCCCGCACGGTTGGGTTTGATGGCAACGTCCCACTGGCACCGTTCAGTTGATGTGTGATTCTTTCCTTTCTGTTTTCCTTTTCTTTCTTTCTTTTTTCTTCTCTCGGTTCGGGGGGTGTTTGGTTCGCTGTTCATCGTTTCCTTGACCAGAAGCTCGCTTGCTTGTTGTTGCAGACTCGGACAAAGCTAAAAGATCCTCGTACTTGTTGGTGTTATACAAATGTTACTACTGCCAACTGTATCCAAAATAGTACTCAACTCTATATTAAAATATAGGAGTAACAGTTTGTAGCATTTAAAACTTGGTGTAAAATAACCACTTCTTCAACTACATTCATAAACTTTCATTATTTAAATTATTCATCCACATGCTTTCTCGTATCGACCAATCATAATTTTTTCTCATTTAATTTAAAATTATTTATATTTGAGACAATTATAGAACACATATAGTAATAGCTGTGATTGCTTGCGAGGAGTTCAAATCCTGTCATCCCTACTTATTAATACTCCTTTCTTCAAGTTTGTTATAAGAAAAAATACCACTTCATTAATTTGATAATGATAGCATACAACTTCTGAAATCGTGTCTCTCCCATGGTCACATTCAGATCACACAGAACTATTGTTATCCACGTATTATGAAGTGTGCCCGGGCTAAAAACTAGTAGAGCTTATTTTTTTAAGAATATCTCCTGGCGATGTAACCAGAAATTATTTGTCAACAAAGATGGCTTAAGCATGATTTCGCACAGGATTGACGCTCTCCAACCAAAGCCCAACAAAATCCAGGGAATCATCCAAAAAAAATTTAAGAGCAAAGCTAACCACACAAGCAGATACTGCAACAAGTGGCTTTCATAAGTTTTTTTTAGATAAATTGCCTTTCGTAAGTAAATGTGACGCAACCAGGCAGTCCAGATTCAAAGCAACCGCATCAAGATCGAACCCAAGTCCAGATGTCTTAACTTAGGCAGCCGTACGATAGGAGAAAAACTGGAGGTAGCAGCTCTCCAGCTGGCTGGCTAAGAGGGCTAAGAGCTGGAACTCCATAGGAGTATTTGCGAGCTGAATCAGCTGCTAAAAAAATGGCTTTGTGATTGGTTTTCCTCCACTCCTTAAAGCCACACTAAACACCAGCTGTGTAAGGCCTAAGGGTGTGTGCCTCCTTTCACATCAAAATCCAATTTTGTCAAAAGAAAGTGGCACTCCGTGAAGATTTTTCTTTAAACCAAGAGGAGGAGATTAGTAAGAAGCGATCTCTCGCTAATCTGTCAAGGCTCAATAGGCTCTTTTAATAAAGGGGGACTTGTATGTTGACCAGGATACGTAATACTACTAGATTTTAGCAAAGCATGTGAACGGGGGTCTAGTTGGGATTAGTTATTAGCTTATTGGTGATTTGTTAGTAGTAAAGAACACAGGGTTCTCGAGCTGAATGGTTCAGAAAAGTTGGTTGATCAATTGCTACGTTACATAATCGGGTGGGTACTCCATAGTATAATTAAGCCATCAAGTTGAGGAACCTTAATCGGATCAAGGAAAAGGGGGTTAATTAAGATCTGACCAATCAGCTTCTTTTAGGCTTTTCCGAGTTATCAGTGAGTTGGTGCAGGTATTATATGTCAGAAAATTCTGTCATCATTGGTTATTTATTTATAGCTGCTTCTATTGGCTCAAGCACGCTGTCATCGGCTGTTCTTTATAGCTGCTTTGATTTGTTAGCTCAATCACGCATCTTCACTACTACCTCAAATCAGACCGGCCCGTCTAGATTTAAGTTTCTTGCATAACGCATCTACATCCAGTATACGCAGGCCCTCAATCATACGGTTCAAGTCAATAGAACAAAATAATCGCAGCAGCTGCCGGTACGCAGGTATATATGATTGGGGATGCATCTTGCACGATCATGCATGCTCCATGATAGACACTTGTATGTGACAGAGAATTTTCGTAGTATTACTCCAGCAGAAGGCAGTAGTCAGCAGTTAGCAGCTGCCTGGGCATTGATCTGCAGCAAGCCAACGAACCGTAGCCGCAGACGTCGATCCGTCATGCAGTGGCAGGTATGGGCCGTAGCATGCAGCGGTACACGGCAGGTGGTGACTCGCGCTGGGGCCTAGCGTGCGAGTGGGTGTGTGTGCTGTGTGGCACCACACGGTTGGTGAGAGCGACATGTACGTGCATGCGCGCGCGACGCAACCACCGGCCGGGCCACGCGTACATCTCATCTCATCTCTCCGTGATAAAAGCAGGGGGCCGGCCGCGGGCAGCTAACCGATCGAGGAGGCGAGACCGCGCGCCCGCCTCCGAGCCTCGGACGGCGACCGTGCGGGGTAGCCACGGGCAGCGAGGGGACACGCGGGGCCCCCCGGCATGCCGGCCGAGCCGAGCGCGACGGACGAATCGATCGATCGATCGCCCGCGCGCCCGCGATCGAAAGCTACGGCGGTGACGGCCACCGAGCGAGGACGAACGGGCCGGGCCGACGTGCCACGCCACGCGCACGCTCGTGCTGACTGCTGACCGCGCGCCGGGTTGCAAACGGCATAGGAATCCCTTGTTGCAAACGGCGTGGCTGCGTTCGAATATGCTAAATATTAAAATTATGATTAACTTTAGGCAAAGTAAAAAAAACTATTAGAATTTTAATTATTATATAAAATTAAAAATAGATGTATATGATATTTTAGAGCAACTTTCATATGAGATATTTTTTATGAAACATAGCGTTCAGTAATTTAAAAAACGTGCTAACAAAACTAAGATAAAATATTAATTTTAGTGAGAAAAAATGTGCAACCGACGAACCGAGTTCAAAAGAAAAACACATTTCTTTCTTTGAAACTTGGAAGTAATATTTGTAGGCATCCTGTAATGTTTTACACAGTACTACTCCTGCACCGAAACTTTTTTGCGGGTAGTGTCTTGAGATCTGCAATCATGTCCAAATCTATTGGAAAGGGGAGAGCAAGGAGGAGTAATGAAAGACAAAAGAGCGGTAACACCTGAAGTGTCTTCGCACAAATAGCGGCATCAAAAAGAAGAATGTATGGTGATGCATGCCATGATTGCAGGACACTTAAAGGCGGAATAGCCATCGCACGTTGTTGGTGGGTAGTAGCAGCCCTTAGATTATGTACAGGTCTCTATAAATTTCTCTCTGCAAATCTAGCTCGGGAAAAATATATATAGAGAACAATTGAAGGGGAGAGAGAACATGAGTCATCTGTTCGCGAAGCAATTGCAGGCATAGAAAATTTTCATTGGCTGCTTTAATATAAGAAATATATGTTTCTAATCTTACGCATGCGCACACATAAATATGTTCTACGCTAAAAGAAACGTAGCCTAGAGATACATCCCTAACCTCACTAAACCCAATTAAAAATACACTCTCGTTTATGTGATATTTTAAATCCTGATGAGTAAAGTCATACATCCAATACTAATAAAAATAAAATAAAAGCTATAAGCTATATGCTCGGATCAGCTCGAACTCCTAGTCATAACGAGTGGAGCTAAGCCGGGCTTTGTGAGCTTGACCAGCCATCCTGTGAATTGTTTGTTTAGCTCGTAAGTACAGAAGATCATCGTATATCCATATCCATAGTGCGTATTAACCAGTTTTTAGTCTTTTAATTACATGTAAACTATTTGTATTTAGGAAGTTTTTGTTAGTATTGTTTATATTATGTTAATATATAATAAAATCGTAGATTTAAAATTATAAAGGTTAATATACATGAGATAAACCTCATTAACGAGCAGCTCATGAGACGTCCGACCTAGCGTTTTACCTCGTTAAGGCTTGAAAGTGCATCTAGCTTTCTAAGTAGGTTTTGATGATTAATGATAAAATGGTTAAGAGACTAATACATTTATTGAGATAAGTGCAAGTAATTAGTCCCAAAGAGTTTAGATGTGCAAAGTATGTACAAAGGAGACCCCCACAACAAATGTACAGTGGCGAGAGGACTCAAGTTTTATTTAAAATTTTTTCCATTTGCTCTTGAGTTTAGAAATTTTTCTCTTGAGTTTAGGAAAGTCGTACTATCAAGAGGAGTCTCAAATGGTTGCCTGAGAAGATCGAAGTGCTCAAGGTCAAAATCCATAGAAGAGAGAATTTTCTAGCTCAAAAGTCAAAAATTGCTCTGGGTGCGATAGCAAGGCATGACCGGAAGTTCCTGCCCCCTGACCGGAACTTTTGGACATCTCTGCAGTTCAAAATATGAGTAACGGCTATATGATGTCAGCACGAACCTATATATTCCCCACACCCCTACAAGTCACTTTTGGCAATTTTACTTTTGTTTTTCTATCTCCTAGCTTCTCCCATGGTGTTTTTGCCTCCTTCACATTGTTCTTGAGCCTAGCAAGTGAAATTGAGTGAGAATTGAGGGTGTTGCAGAAGATTGGTGAGGTTGAAAGGACTAGATGACTTGAGCACTTGATGATTCTCATTGGGCTGTTGTTTGATGCTTATTTCTCTTGGAGGCTAGCCTTCTAGACGGTTAGGCATCGCATGCGAGGTTCCTTCGATTTGTGGATTGACTTAGGTAAGTTTGTAAAGGTTTTGCTCACCTTTGCAAGGAAACAAGGTATGTTGAGTGAAAATCCGAGCTGAGCCTTCGGAGGTTGTCTTGGTAGAGCGATCCTCATTCGTGGTATTTGCTAGGGGTTCAAGTTAGGGATCTTTGTGGTCACTTGAATCCTAGTGAATGACCTAGAGATGTTGGATTCAAAATTGGAGAATTGTTCCTAGGGTTTTGCTCGGTGAGGCAAGGGTTAATCAAGACCCAGCTCTATGGAGTTTCTCAACGGAGAGTAGGATTCTTGTAATCTGAACTTCGGAAAAAAATTTCTTGTCTTCCTTGTGTATGATATGTGCCTTCTGTGCCTTTTGTTGAGTTTTTAATGTGTCATACTTGATTCACTTTGTCTCCTGCACATTGGCAAGTCTTGAAGTTCCCTGAGAATCAAGATCTTAACCTCAAAATGCTAGAACAACGGAAGTTTCAGAACAAAACATCGAAAGTTTCGGTCAGCCTGAGTTGCCCAGAAGTTTCAGTCCCTATTAAATTTAACCGCTGCGAATTAAAAGTGATTTTCAGGAACGTCTATTCATCCCCCCTCTAGGTGACATCTACGGGCTTTCAAGGCTAACGAGCTAAGCCAAGCTAATTTGGCTTGTTAAGGTAACTAGCACAAAAGAATCGAGCCTTAACAAGTCGAGCTGGCTCATCATCCATCCCAAACCAACAGTGTTTGCCCATCTTTATTTTCCCACGCAAAATTATGTGAAGCTAGATAAAAATAGAGTTGGATTTTATATAAAATCCTTATAACCGAAGATAAACTTGGATTTCATATATGTCTGTTACGATGTTTTTTGATTATATACATATAGTTGTAATGTTGTAGGGGTACCACCCCAGGGTAGCGTAAACTAAAGAAAGAAGGTTGAGTGTACCGGATCGAAAGTCTTCAGACTAGGGTCGGTAGCCAGACCTCGGGCATGGTCGACGAGCCCGACCACGGACCCCTGGCCGACCTCGGCTCCTTAGTCCGACCTCAATGCATGGCCCCGACCAGGACGGAGGTTGGTCGCCCCTTCTCGGGAAGCAGGCTTCCTTCGTAAGCTTCGTAAACAGGACAAACAAGGGACATGCCGGTAGAAGATGACGTCACTCGACAAGACTACGCACAAGGTACCTGTCACGGTGGATCCCGAGGCAGGACTGCGCACAAGACGCCCATGACGAATGGATCCCAAGGCGATTTTTGTTTTGTTGTTCAGCTTTAGCCTGTACTTGCTTTGTACTTTAGGGTTTTCTTGCGCGCCAAATCCATGGTAACTGCTCCTCCCTTGGACTATAAAAGGGAGCGCATGGGTGCGTGCAAGAGGGCTGGACTCTCCGAGAAACCCTAGACTCTCTCTCTGGCATTGTCTATTGTACTCAAACTCTGTTCATATACTATCCCAACAAAGAACACAAGACATTGGCTTATTATCCTCCGGGAGGGCTGAACCTGTCTAATAATCTTCGCTCACATTGTTCTTGAGTTGACTATCAGATCCGTTGGTGAGATATCCCGACCACTCTTTCACCTTCTTGTCTAGCCCCCTTGGAGGACTGCCGACACACACGTCGATAAATGTGTACATAACATATTTTTAAAGTTGATTTAGATTTAATAGACAACTCTTAACTGCTTTTAATACAATTGTATTTTGTATACAATTATATCTGTCAGAGTACGAGACTCTAACAACGAGAAAGTGAGCACTCCACCGTTGAAAATTCGGTCGGAGGGCGAGTCAAGTTCACGTCACCCTCAAAGAACAAATGCACACAGGAATTTATACATGTTCAGGCTGCACGGATACGTAACACCATACTACTATGTGTATGTGGACTATGGAAGTAGAACAATAGTTACTACAAGATACGTGACTTGTGTGAATTCTAACTGGTGAGGAATCCAACCCCCTATTCGTTGGCATGAATCCTTCTTTTATAGGCAAAGGAAAGTCAATAGTACCAATACATCTATGCAGAAGTAGAGCCTGCTCCAACGAAATCTATATGCTTAGTATTGTCAATGTCTCTTCTGACATGCTTGGCGGATGTGACAGTTTTCCTGGAGCTGCTGTTAGATTGTGCTGAGGTTGAGGAAGTATCGTCTTGTTGTCATGGGCCCACGGGTCAGCCCTTAGGGTAGCTGATGGGGATACTGGGCGGTGGACGCTTGAGGACACGACATGCTGCCTCTCTCTTGTTTCTTTGGTTGACGTGGGCGTGCAGGAGGTTGCATGCGACGCCACCTCCAAGATGCACATGCAGGCATGTGGTTCTCCAGCTTGCACCGTCCTGCGATAGTAATCATGAGGTTGGCTACAGCCTGTAGTTAAACCATCGAGCCCACCTAGACATACGGAGAAACCCAGGGTGAGCCTGGGATAGAAGACAGAGCCCGCCGTGATGAGCCGAGGCGCTTGGCATGCCCACGTCAAGGGAGTGTGTTCGAGACTACCACGTGTCTGGGGCATAGTGCGTGCTCGAGGCATCCGACATGCCCGAGGCACCCGCATCCACTCCCATCGCTGTTTTATAGACTTCCTTCTTGACTCGGACGAGCTTCTCTAAGATGTCGATGATTGAAGGAGTTCTTGATGGACATAGCCTGATTGAGGTGTGTCGCGTGGTTAATAAGGACATCAATACGATTGATACATCCACGCCTACACAACAACTTCAGATTTTCGATCCAATTACTCGCGCTCGTGTACGCCAAATAAACTATTAGGTGAGTTCGTTCTTATCTTCTAGTCCATCTTATTTAGACCATGACAACATTTTGCACTGTTGTTTTGGTTAGGAACGATAGACATGACCCAAAATAAAATGGATTCACGTGGGCTGAATTTGGACTACATAGTAGACCCAACTTGTGATAGACGCTGCGACTTCATTCGGACTTCATTTGGGGCGTGCAAGTACTTCATGGAAACCTTATCAAGTCTACTTTCAAAATGATCTGGCCTAACATCTACTATCTATTTCGAGTCAGCCGCAATCTTTGATTTAGTGTAGATACCTTTTCTGCCTACGGTGCTGCGACACTTTAGTTTTGGGCCATTAGGTCGTGTAGTATGTTGAGTCCATTACGGATGCGTCCTAGGGTTGGAGCACTACCCCAAAACCCTATGGTTGTCCTTCCACATATTTATACCCCTTGGTTCGTTGCCAAGAACAATGGGATTTTGTTTAAATCAAAGTTTAGCGTCGCTACTTTGCCGTGTAATTCCATGATTGGTTAGATCGCCGGTTTGCTCATTTTGTAACCCCAATTTGCTGATATAATCCTACATCTTTATTCCATAATCTATTTGCTTGTTCATCTTGTTCTTGCTAGTTCTCAATTGACTGCAGGAACAAACACCCTCTTGGTTGGGCTGACCATGCATCCATCAGGATTCACATCTATCTCTGGAGTTGGTGTAACGATTTCTAAGGCGCAACGTCCCTGAATGGTTGTAGTCGGATCACCAACGTCTCTCCATCTAATCGAAGTATCGTCTCATCGAAAGATCGGGACACCCTAGCGTATATCAGATGGTACCAGAGTTTTCGTTGCTTGGTGAAAGATTTCTTATTTCATGTTTTTCTTATACCTATAGTATAGAAAAAGCCAAAACAAATATATAGTAGATTAGTTTTCCATAATCCTATAAACCTTTGAGTGTTTTTACTAGTTTTTGCTTAGTCTTAGCTTGTTGAGTTTTATGTTACATCGTTGTGTCGAGTTGCTAGTTCTCGATTGCTTGCAGGAACAAACACCCTCATGGTCGGGCTGACCGTGCATTCGTCGGGATTCACGACTGCCTCTGAAGTTGGTGTAACGATTGCTAAGATGTAACGTCCCTGGACGGTTGTAGTCGGATCGCCAACGTCGCTCCATCTAATTGAAGTATGATCTCATCGGAAGATCGGGACACCCTAGCACACATAAGTGATACACCACGTCTTCAACACTTTGAAGATGTAGATCTAGTAGATCTCTTGAAGATATAAATCTTATATATCTCTTATATATGTAGATCTTGCATGTCTCTTGTTGACTTTGTCAAAGCCCCGAGGACCCATGGGGATGGGGACACGCCCCGTTCCTCCGACAATATCGATCAATCTTCACCGTGACCCAATAGTAAAATTGTTTATTTATTTTTCTTTGATTGATGTGAGACCTTGTATCCAAAGTTAGTGTGGTGGCTTCATTTTGAGCTATATAGTGTTGCGTATATTGTATTTATTTAGATAAGTGAAGTGTAAACTCTCCAGTTTTTTCATCAACTAAGGATACACACATGATTTTTAGCTCAACATTAATAAAAAAACAAAAATAATATGGCAAAAAATTCTAAGTGCTAAAACTGGTCTTGGAAAAGGAGAGAAACACGTAATTCCATCATCACAAATCATAACCACTGGAAAACCAAATACAAGATCATAATCATTGCTCAACTAGCTACTACAAGATTTTTATTGAGATAAATTATTGATCAAATTATTGTCACGACAAGCAATAATCCAGTGAAGCTGAAAGGAACATGGACTCATCGTAACAGTTTTGTTATTTGTATAGCAAATTCTAAAGGCATTGTATTGTATTGGCGTAGTCTTTATAGTTATTTTTTTCTTTTTTAAGACGATGTGTATTACCTTCACACATGCATGCCCAAGAATGATGTATACGGCACTAATTAACGAAATGCCGTATGTCCGTGAGGTGCGTATTTTGTTAACATAAGATCGATATCGAGAAGAATATGAAAGAAAAATGTGTGTCAAATATTGAATCGTGTACCGTCCACACCTACATCGGAATGTGTATTTACACTAGCCACGCATTTTGTCAATTGACCACGTTTGTACTGGTGAAAGGGGATCAACTTTTTGCAGGTGATGGGCAACAGTAGCCATTCAAGAAAGCTGCAACTTTACTGCCCCACATTCATGGGTAGCGCGCATTCATGGTGCGTGGTAAAATGCCTCACAAAATATGAATGCACGAACAACCAAACCAATTAGTCGCATGTAATGTCACCACGAGAGAGAGAGAGAGAGAGAGAGAGAGAGAGAGAGAGAGAGAGAGACGCTGTTATCAGTGCAGAAAGTCAGCAATGCAACCTGCGGTTTTGTTTTGCTAGATTTTTCACAAACTCCTGGGCGATGATACTACTGATAGATCACTCAGCCGGTCACTCGTCCAGCTAGGCAGTCACTGTGCCATGATAACCCTGTCCCTGGATGCCCTACATGTCCTCTCCCAACAGATAAGGGTGGAAGCATTAGGCCAAGCACAGCCATCGTGGGGCCCATCAGGCATGACATGATGCCCTCCTTTTGAACACAGGCACAAATGGAGAAATACAAATGGTGATACACAACCATACACGCATCGCCCCGACAACAATGCTAGATACTCCTACACTTGGAAACAATTGAACTGTCTTGCATGCTGATGCACGACAACTCTTTAAGCATAGTTCTAAACACAGTGCAAAAAATAGGCCGAGGAACATGGCGTATTTTTGGGCTCCTGGGAATTAAATAATTCAGCAAAAAGAAGTCATCTAGTATTGGTTTGTTGTTTTACGTGCGGAGTTGCTACCAATTTGTTCACGTCAAAACTCAAAAGTACATTCCCCGCATCTAGCTAAAAAATCACTAACCAATTTCAAACGTTGTACTATCCAATCCATAGTAGTGCTATTATCGGGTCTTTTCAGTCTTAGATTGGAAGACCGAACTTGTTTCTAGAAATTTTTGAATTGGCCATTGGGTTAACCAATGGTTTGGTCTCAGGCCGGTTCGTAGCAGCTATTGGAAGCGACTAATTAACATACATAAAATGAGAAACATAATTAGCATACGATTAATTAAGTATTAATATATAAAAAATTGATAAATAAATATATTAGATTTTTAAAGCAACTTTTATATAGAAATGTTTCACACGAAACTACCATTTAATAGTTTGAAAAGCTGTTCTAATGGAAAACGAGAAGTGGATGATTTACAAGAACGCACCTTCAGTCTTTAGTCTAACCACACACTCATCTTCCTTGCAGAACCGCGGGTGAGCAAGCCACACACTTGCAGGTGGCCAAATGCAGAAATGGTGCTTGCCTTCCGCATAGGATTCTGCTCTCCCCCAAGGAGATGGTTGTCATCGACCATAGCTGGCCGTCTTTGCCGGTGCTCGAGAATGTGAAGTGCACGGAGGGGAGACACCGGCTATGGTGTGTGGAGGGGAGAGGCTCAACTGTGGTCGTCGTTGGTGTGATTGTGGTGGCCCACCACCACCAAACACCCTAGTTCATCTACTACCCTCCAAGTTTGGTTCATCTCAAATCTGAGACATATGACCTCGATGTTCGACAAATCACAACCTCCTCCTCGTCCATACCTTGATGGATTCCTCCAAACGTCACCACCAAACACTAGCAAGAGGAGAGCTTGTTCTCCCCTTCCTCCTTCTCTACACACCCACTTTCTTTTCTAGCAACTTGCTATTGAGGCGGTGGCGGCTAATGAGGGACGGAGGCCATAGAGGCTGTCTAGCAGGGGAGACACACTCAAGAAGTTCTAAGGCGAGGAAAAGGGAAGAGGGAGAGGAGTACCGAGATGAGAGATGAGGCGTCAAGGGTTGCCGTGGATGAGGGAGTGGAAAAGACATGTTAAGGAATAAGGAATGGATTAGGATAATGCTTGAATTGATCGGGTAATTCGAGTACCTGATGAAATAAACCAAACAAAGAATTGGTCTAGCAAACATGAGACCATGTTAGGGACCATTGACCAATACTTATTTTTTAGGTTTATTCTGTGGTTTTAGGTTTCGATTTTTCTTAGTTTTTATCACCCCAATATATAGTGCACCATCGTCATCACCTATCAATGTCCTTTTATCAAGTCAATTTTCCTTTTTCTTTCAATTCTTTTGTTTTGCATTTTACCTCCCCATCTCATCACCTTCGTTGTATGAAACTTCCTTGCTATGGTGTGGCATTATCATTATCCACTTCTACTATCTTCGCAAATTTGAATCTCACTTGATCTCTTACAGTACATTCATCATCATATTTTTTTCTTCAAAGTTACATTTTCTTCTTATAATTTTAGTCGGTAACACTGTCACAGAAACAATATCAAACACATTTCTTAGTGCTGCCACCACTATCATGGCTTCCTTTTTCCTTATTATTGTCATACGAATCGTTTTCTCGCCTTCACCTTCTTTTTTGGCCACCAAGCTTGCTAAAGTTGCACCTCATGTTCTCTTATATCCTCTCTTGTGTCACATTAAAATCAATTATCAAAAGCTTATTGAGACATAGCGTGGATGGTGTTACTTAAGATTGTCATAAATGTGTAACACATGTAGGGTCACGTTGCTAACATAATTCAAGTGTATCATACTGTATGACATATAGGCCCACATTATAAGAGTAATTGTAGAGTAATATAGTGCATTATATTTTATTAAAAAATGGCTCTTAACGATGTACTAGCTACTTAAAAGTTGAAATTCCTAATTGATTACAAATTTGACATAGTGATTATCGATGATATGGGCCCGGGGGTATATTGAGAACGTGATGTCTGAAGAAGGAAGGCGTCTTCGCTTACCAGGACGCCCCAAAGACATATCCTGAACGGCTCATGCGGGTCCAGGCCACGGGCGGCCACGTGGCCGTCCCCAAGGGGACCTGGCTGGGGAGCTGCCCGGAGGCCTCCGCTCTCCCAGACGGCAGGGTCCGGGATCACCCGGACTCCCCGTCCATCACCCCGCACCTCTCCGAGAGAGGAACGAGTGCAACCGCCAACTGCCAACCACCACATTTAATGCCTAGAGAGAGGCCAGACGCCTACCCCGTCACATTTATTACGATGTGAGGCACGTCTGACAGCCGCTCATCATCACCCTTTTTGCCGTCTCGAGGGAGAAAGGGTATAAAGTCTTTTACGGCGACAGCAGTATGGCGCACGGCCATTCCACACGCGCCTCCCTCCACGCCCCATCCAGTCGCATTAAATGTGCTGGGCGGCCGCGTGGGAGAGAGAACACGAGTGCTGGGGGTGTCGCGTCGACTCCACTCCAGGCGGAGGGCCACCGACCGGTAGGCCCCACTGGAGTAGGTAAGTTGGCCCATCCTCACGTCAGCAGCATGATGGCCACAACGTCTGTTTCCTCCACCAACTCCCGTGACGCGACAACAAGAACAGGAATAGAGGTAGCTTCCCCGACAAGACAGGGCAAGAACCGCTCCATCACGTGAATCGGGGTAGGAAAAACCAGGACTATTGTGGTGTCCCCTTGTACTATAAAAGGAGGCCCAAGTCCATCGTAAAAAGGGTTCTGCTATTTTTGGAGTTAGCCTCCTAGACTGATCTTTGGCTCAGCCTCTTCAACCTTGGGCTTTGAGCATTTCCACCTCAGTCATCAGCTTCAGCGTCTCCAAGGAAGAACAACCACACCAATCCCTGTAATTCACTCTTCACATAGAAAAAAAACAGGAGTTGGGTATTACGTCTCCTTGGCGGCCCGAACCTGTATAATTCCTTCGTGTCCTTTGTGATTGTGATTTTCTTCCATCTTCCTACCTTCTCTCCATCTCACCGCGAGTTTGAACCCTAATTCACCGCTCTCCTGTGCCGAACCAAAAAGGATCCCCCGGATTCTCACGTGTCGATCACACGCATCGACAGTGATGGTTTTGATCCGGGAGCTGCGAGTCAAAAAATTCCATTGTGCTACAATAATCCAACAGAGGTCATCGTAGTCCTCTCTGCGTGTGTTGGGGTGGGGGGGCGGGGGTGGGAGGGAGGCATTTCCAAGTACCAAACGGTCCGTAGATTTGTATTATCGTATTTAAGTTGATTCTACACGAATAAGCATGTCCAATACTTTTAACGACTCAAGTTGGAACCCATCAAGCCACATGGTGGTACAGATGCAACCATTCGAAGGAGGGATAATGATAGCACTGGGCGAGCAAAATTTAAGCCAGAGCGCCAACGCTATGCGGACAGGCAGAGGGCCCACTCCCTTGTGGTGATGTCAGAGACTCCATTCTGAGGCACAGTTTGTCAATGTCACCATGGCTCCTGTAGCTTTTCCAGGCTTTGTGTTTGTGTTGGATGTGTATGTGTTCCACTATAGTTGCACCCAGGGGACAGACTCCATGGGGACTTTTTTGTGCTCCTCAAAGGTAAAAAAACCGAAGGAAAAAAAAAGACTCATTTGGCCTAGAGAAAACGACCTGTCTAGACTGTGGAGATTGGAGAAGCTACTTCTTGAATGCCTTTCAGCAAGTTCATGAATTTTTATCCAATGTGACTAGCTCTGCTCTGCACTAAATTCTCTCCCAGTGAAAGGAATGGGCAAACCAAGACAAGGAGCACACTGCGAGCTCAAATCCTGAACTTGAAAGCAACCATACGTTTGAACAACCATCTTGAAATCTGGGGGAATCTGCATGCATGCCAGTGTGCCACTCGCTTTGCGGACACACACATCATTAGTTTAACAACGCCCAAGCATCGGACACAGCACCATGCAAGTATAATAGAGAGGGTGGTTATTATAAGATTGGGAGCCATGTTACCTAGGCGATTAGGATAATCAGAGAGGACAAAAAATGCTTAGGGGAACCTTTGACCAACTAAAGGCTAAGCTAAGGCCCTCACAAAGCAAGCAAGCCCCCCCGAAATTAAAGAAAGGTGCTTGTGCTGCGTGAGTGCGTCTTCTTGTGTGGGTGCGTCGCTCACTGCACCTGACCCCACGCAAGCAAAGCCATGCTCTACCTCACATGGAAACAGGAGCTGTGTCAGCCTCTTGACTGCCCATTTGCTGTTCAACCTGTCCTGTTTCTCTCTCACACCACCACCCTCCCCCTCCACACCTCCAGTGGTGCTTCTTCTCAGATTCGGATGCCATTTACTTGCAGTGTTTGATGAACTCATGCACATTTAAAACCATTGTCACAAGAGAAGGGGAAAAATTGACAAGGAGCAACCTAGGCGGATTCTGATTTGCGCCAAAGAAAAATCAACATTTTATATATGTACATACACAGCTCTTACTGCAACGCGACGGGGAAAACAAACAGGGAGACGAAGAAAGCTGCGAAAAAAGAAAGAAGAAAAAATCTACTCCTATAGGTACACAACAACTTCGACTGATCAGGCTACAGCTGGAAAATTCTTATCTTGTAGTACCATCAGAAGGCGAACGCTAAGCTTGTGTGGAGAGTTCAAAATGGCATCCATCTGATTCCGAATGACTGTTGTTTCTACGGGCATTTCGCCGCCGACTGGCCTCGTTGATGGCACTCACCGCCGGCTGTTTCTCCTGTGTGTCGGTGGTGGTGGTTCTAATCCTTCTCCTCCTTGGCTTCTCTGAGGGGCATGTCAAGGACCCCATAGACTCCCTCATCGATCGAGCCCGTCGCTGCCGACGACGTCTTTGAGTCAACCGTCGACCCGGCTTGGATCTCCTTGAACATTGCCATCACCTTCAGCATCGTCGGCCGTCTCGACGGCCGGTCATCCAAGCACGCACAGGCGATTTTCAAATGCTCCAGAAGCTCAAGCTCGACGGATGGATCCTCCTTCAGTAGCTCAGGGTCGAATACATCCGTGATCTTCAATTTGGTGTGCTGCTTGACCCATCCCACAAGGTTATTGTCCTCGCCAAAGTCTGCCGAGTCCGTCGGCGGTTTCCCGGTGAGCAGCTCCAGCAACACAACACCGTAGCTATAAACATCACCCTTGGTAGTGCATCTGAAGCTCTGGTAGTACTCCGGCGGCACATACCCCGGCGTTCCGGCAAGAGTGGACACGCTAAGGTGTGTATCCACCACGCTCATCAGCCTTGCCATACCAAAGTCAGATACCCTTGCTTCCAATTGTTCATCGATAAGCACATTGCTCGACTTCATGTCTCGGTGAATGATGTGAGGAATGCAATTGTGGTGGAGGAATGCCAAACCCCTTGCAGCTCCAACAGCGATTTTCCGTCTTGCCTCCCAATTTAGCTTTTTGCCGATCTTTTTGCGGTCATGCAACACATCCTCCAAGCTGCCAAACTTCATGTAATCATAAACCAACAGCCGCTCCTCACCAGCCTTGCAATAGCCAAGAAGCGGAACAAGGTTACGGTGTTTGATCTTGCCAATGGTCTCCATTTCTGCAGTGAATTCCCGGTCACCCTGTCCGCTCACATGTATTAGCTTCTTGATTGCAACAACCTTCCCATCCTTGAGCTGCGCCTTGTAGACATCTCCAAACCCACCAGACCCAATTTGGCATGCAATGTGGAAGCCATTTGTGGCCTCAACAAGATCAGCCAGGGTGAGATTCTGTAGTGGTTTCTCAAATGCGGCGAGGTTGATGCTAAGAAGATTTGTACCAGAGAGATTGTGCCTCCAATCGGAATTCATAGTAGCAGAATGTGACCTGCTATCAATATATATATCACGGGAGGTACTTGCCTCCTCATTCTTCTGCCTCCGCCTCTTGCTCCCAATGGCTATGATGATCACAATTATACAGAACAGTGAGAATAACAGTCCCATAGCGATACTGCTTGCCATCGATGCCTGCCTCCGGTGGGATTGGTGGTCATCTGAAGATTTTGGGGAACTATGGTCACATAGTGGCAGTGGGAAGCCACATAGACCAGTGTTATTCTCATACTGGCTCTTTGGGAATGTGGCAAGGGAACCAAGCTCTGGAATTGTTCCATTCAGCTGATTATTTGACAGATTGATCTCCGACAAGGAAAGTACTGAGAAAGAGTTGGGTATTGGCCCTTCCAACTGGTTGTATGACAGGTCAAGCACCGCAAGCTTCTTGGCCCCTGCTAGCTGCGACGGGATGGCGCCCGACAGTAGGTTGTGCCCAAGATTCATGATCATGAGGTAGAACATGTTCCCCAGCTCGCTGGGAATCTCCGAGTCTAGCTGATTGTATGACAAATCAAGAAATATCATCGAACCATTCTTGTTGAAGGTGTACTCCGTGCTCCCCATGTACACTCTTGTGAAGTTGCACAGCTTCTTGCTCGGCATCCGGCTGAGGTCATCAGGTCGGATGCTGGTAAACTCCAGCAAACTCCCCTTCCCACGGCACTCACTGCTCAGCTCGTCGTTGCGAAGAAAAACGTACGGCCGTCCAACAATGAGGCCAACATTCATCTTCCCAGACTGGTTGGCCAGCTCTTTGGGTATTGATCCATTCAGCTGGTTGCTATTCAGGTCCAGCCACACCAAGCTCTGGCAGTCACCGAGCTCTGGCGGTATAGGCCCTGAGAAGGAATTATTGCTGAGCTTCAAGATAGCCAAGTAGCTGAGCTTCCCAAGCCATGAAGGGATTGACCCGGACAGCCGGTTGCTCGCCAAGGAAATCCAGTTCAGCTTGGTGCACTTCGCCAGCTCCAGCGGGATGCTACCCGTGAGCCCGTTGTAGTCGAGGATGAGATGCTCGAGGCCCCGAATGCGCGACAGGGACGCCGGTATCTCGCCCTCCAGCTCGTTCTGCCACAGGATGAGGTCCTGCAGGTTGCCAAGGTCTCCGAGGGATGCGGGGATGGACCCATTGATATAGTTGAGGCTGAGGTCGAGGGAGACGAGGCTGGTGCAGTTGGAGACGGCGTCTGGGATACCGCCGGTGAGGTAGTTGTTCTGAAGGTACAGCAGATGGAGCTTGGAGTTGGGATCTTGGCAGAGCGACGACGGGATGGTGCCGGAGAAGGTGTTGGAGCTGAGGTCGAGCTGCTGGAGCTCCGGCAGCGAAGCTACGGAGTCCGGGATGGAGCCCTTGAAGTGGTTAAAGGAGAGGGAGAGCGCCGTAAGCTGCTGCAGCCTAGCGAAAGCATCGCTGGGGAGCTCGCCGGAGAAGTTATTGTTCGAAAGGTTGAGGGCGTTGAGCGAGGTGAGGCCGGCGATGTCCGGAGGGAACTCACCGGCGAGGTGGTTGAAGGAGAGGTTGAGCACTTTCAGACCGCGGCAGTCGGAAAGTACTCCGCCGGACACCTCGCCGACGATGAGGTTACCGGAGAGGTCAAGGTACTGAAGGCCGGAGCAGTTGGTGAACTCCGGGAGGCTACCGGAGATCCTGTTCAGGGCAAGGTCCAACCACCGTACTGCCCCGACTCCGGCATCCACCATCCACCGGAGGTCGCTATCCTCGGTGATCTTGTTGTTGGACAAATCAAGCGAGTCCAGCCCGGCAAAGCCCGGGCCACCACCGCCACCGACCTTCGCCGCACCAACCGCGTCGCCGGAAAGATTCAGCGTCTTCAGGCCGCCGCAGGCGCTGGCCAGGGCCGCCACGTCGGCGACGGAGCCCCGGAGCGCAGCATTCCCGGACAAATCGAGCGCCTGCAGCTTGCTCCCGCACCTCGCGCCACCCGCCACCGAGAGTGCGCCGCTGACGTTCACGCCACGGAGGCTCAGCACCTCGACGCTGCCGAGCTGCAGCAGGGTGGCCGCGACGGTGCGGAACTCAGCATTGAGCGGCACGCCGTCGAGCGACAGCGACGTGAGCCTCCCGTTCCGGCACCCGGCACCCGGGAACCTGCACGCGCCGTCGCCGCCGCTCCACCCCTTGAGCGCCGCCTGGTTCGGCACCGCCTGCCTGAACTCCTCAAGCAGCTGGGCGTCGTCGGCCGCCGCCCCCCTCACCACCACCGCCGCCACAAACAGTGCCGCTATCGCCGCCCACAAGGAATCCATGTACGAGCTCACTGCCTCACGACCATTAGAGAGAGAAGTGGGCCTGCTGCAGGAGCGGCGGTAGAGAGAGAAAGAAAGAGGAGAGGGAGAGAGAAGGGGGAGTGGGAAGTGATGAGGAGGAGATGGAGAGAGAGAGAAGCGAAGAAGAAAGACGAAAACACAGCAGAGGAGAGGGGAGAGCAATTAACAGCTGTAGGTGAGGGAGGAGTGGTGGTGGGGTCACATGGCATGTGCCCTCGCCTGCGAATCGCAGCCCCGCGCTTAAGCCCGGGTGGAGGAGAGGTTAGTATTCTAATCCCCCGCGCTTATCCGCTGCTTACGGCGAGGTTAATCCCGATCCAATCCGACGGCCGGGGACAGCCGGTGGTCTGCTCGAGGCGCGGTCACGTGCCGTCGCTAACCCCCGCGAGGGAGGGTGCGCCGGATTGACCGGACTACCCTCGCGCGGCGCTGCGGCGGCAGGGGCGCCGGGCTCGGGGCAGCGCTGGGATTTCGTTCTCGCCGGGGAGGGTCGCGTTCCGAGCGTGCGGAATCCTGGGCGCGCGTGGACTCGTGGAGGGAACCGGACGCGTGGGCTGCGTTGCTTCGCGAAGGGTTTTTGTCTTTAATTCCGAAGTGGGGGTAGATCCGATCCGGAGCCGAAGGAGCGTGCGGTGGAGGCTGCGGCGTGCGACCTTTTTTCAGGGGCTTTCCCCAATATGCCCACGACGACGTTGTCACTTGTCACGGAACCGACGATGCAGTGATCGCATGGATCAGGAGGAGGGAGCATATATATATATATATATATATATATATATATATATATATATATATATATATATATATATATATATATATATATATATATATATATATATATATATATATATATATATATATAATAATCTATATCTATTTATAATCTATAATTATTTATAAAGCAAGTAGTGTTTTCACCCAAATTTTGTTTTGTCTGGCTATTTTATAGAAGACTCTAGAAATTAACCCGCAGTCCGTCTGCCTATTTTAAAAAAACTCAGTTAAAGAAGAAAATGAGTTATTTTGCAGAAAACCCCTTAAGTGTTTATAAAATTAACCCGTAGTCCTAATGCTAAAAAGAAAGGGAGGGCTTGAATGAAAAAAAGACTTCCTGCGTCCCTCTCTTCCGTTCTCATCCGCGCCGCGCCCCGCGCCGCTCCGCGTCCCCTCTCCCGTCGCCGCTCGGAGCTCCCGTCGCCGCCCTTCCTCCCGTGTCGTCGTCTCGTTGCAACGCACGGGTATTTTGCTAGTCTATAAAGAAGCAAGTAATGTTTCTATCTAAAATTTTGTTTTGCCTGACTATTTGCAAAAAAACTCCTTGAGTTTTTTCAAAATTAACCCGCAGTTAGGAGTGGATACCGAGCCGGCTCGGCTCGGCTCGGCTCGGTAGAGAGCCGAGCCCGAGGCCGGTTCGGCTCGGCTCATGAGCCGGCTCGAGCCAGCTCGTTTAGTTCACGAGCCACTATATAAATTACATTCTATTTTTTAGTCTATTAAATATGCAAATATACAATTGAAAAAAATAAAAAAAATGATATATTAAGTCTATAATTAACGTAATAATACTTGTCCATCGATAATTATCCATAAAAATGTAATGATGCAACTAGATTAGATATTATTACTATTATAATGTAAAGCATTAGATTCATATTGACCATCACAAAATCATAAAAATTATTGATTTATTATCACATCAACAACAAAACAAGCAAAATAATAGCAAAACAAGAAAAACATTAGACCCTCCTTTGTACATTGCATCTGGCTCGTTGAGCTTACGAGCAGCTCACGAGCTGACTCGAGCTGGCTCGTTATAGCTAACGAGCTAAACCTTTAGCGCAGCTTGTTAGCATTTCTCAACGAGCCGAGCCTAGCCAACCACGAGCCGAACGAGGAAGGGCTCGGATGAAAAAAATACCTCATTCGCCCTTCCCTCCCCGCGCCCTCCTCCCGTCCCCATCTACTTCGCGCCCGCGTCTCGTCTACGCTCCTCCCTCCCATCGCTGCTCGAAGCTCTCGCGCCCCTCCGTGCCGTCCCTATCCGCGTCGCGTCTCGACTTCACTCGTTGCAACGCACGGGCACAATTGCTAGTTATTTATAAAGCAAGTAATGTTTATATCCAAAATTTTCGACCGTCTGGTTATTTTGCAGAAAACTCATTGAGTATTTATAAAATTAACTTGCAGTCCCAATGCTAAAAAGAAAAGGAGGGCTTGAATGAAAAAAAGACCTCCTGCGTCCCTCCCATTCTCATCCGCGCCACGCCTGTGCCCTCACTCATGTCCCCATCCGCGCCGCGCCCCGACTTCACCCGTTGCAACGCACGGGAGAGTTACTAGTGTGTGTATATATATGCATCAGTAAATATGTCTGTGCATTGCAACGTGCGTCATTTTATTTTATTATAATTATTCTAAAATTGAAGTCTCATATAATTTTAATTTATATTTTTTTTCTTTATGTCTTCTCTGGCTCCGGGCGTTTGCCCTCTGAGTCGAGCGAGCGGTGAGTCGACAGCAGGGACAACGACGCACGGAGGAAAGCAGACGAAGGGCGAAGGTCCATGCGGCGGCACGGGAGCTCCAAGCGGCAACGGGAGGGAGAGGCGCACTGCGGATAGGGACGGGAGGGAGTGGCGCGGCGTGGCGTGGGGGCGGGGACGCAGAGCTCCGGCGGCGATAGGAAGGAGGGCGTAGGCGCGGCGCGGATGGGGACGGGAGAGAGGGGCGCATGAGGTCTTTTTTCCATCCACGCCCTCCCTTTCTTTTCAACATTGGAACTGCAGGTTAATTATATATATATAACTATCTATAAAGAAAGTAGTATTTCTACCCAAAATTTTCGTCCACCCGGTTATTTTGCAGAAAACCCTTGAGTATTTATAAAATTAACCCGTAGTCCCAATGTTGAAAAGAAAGAAAGGGCTTGAATTAAAAAAAAGACCTCCTGTGCCCCTCTCTCCCGTCCCCATCCGCGCCACGCCACGCTGCGCCCCCTCCTCCTGTCGCTGCTCGGAGCTCCGTCTTGAGCTGCGCCCTTCCCTCCCGTCGCCGCTCGGAGCTCCCGCGCCCTCCGCCTCCTTCCCTTTCTACGTCGTCGTCCCGTTGCAACGCACGAGCATTTTTGCTAGTATGTATATATATAACTATCTATAAAGCAAGTAGTATTTCTACCCAAAATTTTCGTCCGCCTGACTATTTTACAGAAACCCCTTGAGTGTTTATAAAATTAACCCGCAGTCTGCCTGAAGAAAACCCTTGAGTTATATATATATATATATATATATATATATATATATATATATATATATATATGATTATGTAGTGTTTCTATCCAAAATTTTTGTCCATCTTACTATTTTGCAGAAAACCGTGTTTATAAAATTAACCCGCAGTCCGCCTAGCTATTAGTCCATCTGACTATTTTGCAGAAAACCCTTTGAGTGTTTATAAAATTAACCCGCAGTCCGCCTGGCTATTCGCACCGCGCCCCTCCCTCCCACGTCGCTGTGTTAGATTTTTTACATAATGTTGTTTATATACTAGCTTTAGTTTGTTTGCAAAAGAAAAAAAACAAACTCACCTTTGATATCCAAATTAAATTAAATTAAATCCAAATCACTCGCGCAAGCATGTTTAGTATTCCAAGTGTGTCGGACAATAGGTCTCAGGTGAAGACATAAAGGAAAAAAGATAAATTAGAATTACATGAGACTTCAACTTTAAATAATTATGATAAAATAAAATGATGTCTTGCAAAGCACATGCATATTTACTAGTATATATATACTAGCAAAATGCTCGTGTGTTGCAACGGGACGACGACGCAGGGAGGGAAGCAGGCAAAGGGCGAAGGTCCAGGCGGCTGCGCGGGAGCTCCGAGCGGCGACAGGAGGGAGGGGCGCAGGCGTGGCACGGGGTACGGCGCGGATGGGGACGGAAGAGAGGGACGCGGGAGGTCTTTTTATTTTTGTTGTTAGTCATTTATATATAACTTTGAAAGCAAGGTGTCTTCAACTTTGTGTACCACTGGACCTTGATTAAGAAATAGTATCAGATAGACTTTTTAGTCTAAGTTAATTTAATTTCACTAAATTAAGTAAAAAATATAATGAAAATAGATATTGACTTACCGATACTTTAAACCGACTAGAAATTTGATAAAAGTTTAAAATATTTATGACTCGGATATTATTAGTTAGAAAAGTATATTGATGAATAGGATAAGTTGCATGTTATCATCAACAGGCATGCGAACCCTTGCATCTCCTTATAATTTACTTACCCCAGTTGATTACGGTCAAACATCACAGCCAATGGGGCTTGATGTAGCCTAAATATAAAATCGCCAAAAGCTACAGGATATCGTCTTCCTTCCGTCCTCACGTGAAAGGTGACAGCGCTCAGCCATGCCTTCGGCCGCCGGCGATAAGAGAACGTCAGGGAGGCATCCTGCCTCACAGGCGCTTCTCTCCCTTATTCGACGGTGGCACGCTAGCTCACACGTGCAGCGTGTGCTCGGCCGTCGCTCAGGGCAATGCACGGCGAGGCAGGAGGCGCGTGAGTCGGGCTCGCCTGCTAGAGGTAAGGAAAGCGTGGCAATAATGGATCGAGAGGTTATACGGATCAAAAATTTTATAGATTTGGACGAAAAAACGATTTGATGATCGAAAAGTTATAGATTTTTTAAGTAGTTAAGATAAGCTTTATCGTACGTATAACTAGTTTTTTTAAAAATAGTCAGGCGGACTGCGGGTTAATTTTGTAAAAACTGGGTTTTCTGTAAAATAACTAGGCAGAACAAATTTTGAGTAAAAGCACTACTTGTGCTTTTATATAGATAGTTATACATATATAGGATGGAGAAAAATAAACGGTATATGCACTTTTAGGTTTTACTGATCAGTTACAAGATAATGTGGTACATGGTACAGTAAGAATTGTATACGCATGTTAGAGGTACTTATCAGTTGTATATGTATATGAAAAGGTATGACAACTCTATACCGGGCACATATCATAAATATTGATTTAAAGAATGAATTGACCATGAGAATCGGCTGACAAAATCAACCTGAACTATCCATGCATCGGAGATCAGATGGACAATGGTAAATCAATGTGTTAAGGATGGTAAAAGAAACCATTTTTGCATATCATTTTTGCATATGTACTCTGTATATACTAGACTAAATAAAACCAGTGGAAAAGGGAGCAGTCCAATGTTGCAGTTTCAAGTAAAAGAATTTTTACTATATATCTATATTTCTAATCTATCTAATCTATGACTATTTGTTTCTATTCAATTTTTGTCTATTTGGTCATTTTACGAAAATCGTTTGAGTGTTTATAAAATTAATCCACAATCTGGCTATTTTAAAAAACTTCTTAAGTGTTTATAAAATTAACCCGTAGTCCTAATGCTGAAAAGAATGGGAGGGCTTGGATGGAAAAAACCTCCTGTGCCCTTTCCTCCCGTCCCCATCCACGTTTTCTGCTGGACAATAGGCCTAAGTTGAAGATATAAAAAAATATAAATTAGAATTACATGAGATTCAATATTAGAATGTGACGTCTGTTGCAATGCACAGGCATATTTTATTTTTATTTGTCATCTCAATAAAATACACTTAAAATTAAAAATGGTAAAGATGCATTTCTGTACTTTTTGGGTGGTGTTATCCCCGCTCGATCACACTCTTCATTCTTCTCTATCCTTCACCACGATGAGGTACCTCAGTCACCGCGAATTCACGCGCGCCATCGTCAAACCACCGCTATGAAATGACTCAGTGATAGTTAAGCACCACATCATGAAAGTAACATATTTATGCTAATAATCGATTACTTCTTTTTAAATTTAAGCATGCATAAAAGACAGAAAAACAAATCTCGGATAACATACATGCATGCAAGTCGTAAAAAGAAGCAAATCTCGAATAACTTCTCGCAATTAAATCTATGCATGCATGCACACAAATAAAAATAGGAAATAATATGAAACAAAGAATTAGACTGTGATTTTCGTCCGTTGGATTATGAGTGAGTAAAAGAAAAAGATAAATTTGAAACGTTGCTAAGGTGTATTATAAGTGGTAAAGAATTAATAAAATATCACCTTCTTATAATCTTGTGACAAAATTCTAAATTATCCTTATTATATCGACGGTATAGTATATCCCATCAGTATATTATTAAGTAAAAGTTCTCTCGAGGTACTATTTATCGACAACCGCATATGGACTAGGAGAATTCAAGAAGAATTAAGGGCCTATTTGGTAGGGCTCCTGCTTCTATGATTCTCTGATCTAGATTCTGATTCTTCTGAACCAGATTTTGGAGAGAATCAAAATCGATATAATAAAGTAATAATTAGAATAATATTTTAGGTGATTTTTTGGTGATTCTTGAGAGAAACTGGTTTCAGGTGATTCCCTATGTAAAACTGCTGAATCAATTGAAGTGATTCTTGAGTTACAAAATAACCCGTTTGACAGAGATTCTACTGATTCTGTTGAGAATCAGAAAAGAGAATCTCTACCAAACGGGGCATAAGATACCGTTGAGTAGCCAGTAGCTAGTTTTGTGATAAGTTTTGGCTTTTACCTTCTTTACAGGATTTATGACTACATATTCTTAAAAATTATGCGAGAATCTAAATGGTTTAAAGAAGCTAAAAATTATGAAATAAATTGCAGCTACTATAAACGTATAAGCAAAGCCTAAGAGGGTAAACAACAAACGGCAAAGGCAAATAACATAGACACAAATGTTTGAGAACACGTATTTGGATGTGAACAATGACAATCCCATCCCCAATCTCGTTGACTATCCTCTCCAGTACTCAAATCTCTCTCCTCAAATGGTGTAGCAACTAGCAAGCAAGATTGGCTATGCGGTTTAATTAGCTAGAGTAAGTTAAACTCAGCAACGTGAAATGATCGAGATAGAAACCGAAGTGTGCATATTGATCTTGTCTCAATCCTATTGAAAAGTAAATGCTAAGTATGTAAGTAAAACTTTGCTTGGTAATGGTGCTGCTATGATATTCACTTATAAATATAAAGGCCGATTTATATTTTTCCAAAAAAAATGCTCCTTCCAATCAAGTCTACAGAGGCATATATATGCTATGCATCAATGTTGCATATGACATTGGGGAAGAGGACAATAGACCATATTTCTTTTCTGTATTCCACTGCAAATGCGCTAGATAACCATTCAAATTTTCATACCATACAGTTATAACATGGATAGAATTATCCTTCGAATTTTCCCTGCAGTACAAACAGCCGTATATAGAACACCATAAAACGTACACAGTTGCTGATTCCTGATTGGCACAGCAAAACCCCTGGCTCGAGGTGATTAAGATCTAGTAAGCCTAAACAAAACAAACGAAAAGTTCGAAAGATTCAGTCAAGGCAAGAAGAGAAAAAAAAACAAAGCAAAAGGAGCTTTATTAGAAGTGGCTCCATGATGAGGTTACGGGCACACCCGTGCGTCTCATCCGAGCGCGTCATATTGGAGCTACGACCGGGAGCACAATACCCGTGTGGCGTGCCCTGTGGGCCCCACGACAGCCGATCCGGCCCAAGAGCATCCCTCCCACTGACGTGTCGGGCCCACTATCCGTGGGTCCCATCCTCCAGTGAGACGAGCGTGGCCGTGGACGCCTGATTGGACAAGTCGCTGAGAGATGTCGGGGGATTGGTGGGGCCCACGCCGTGACAGTCAGCACGTGCGCCTGTCCCGGGACCACGGCCGGGGCGCGATCGCAGCCGTCGGATTCAGGTTCCGAGTAGGCCATGGGAGGGGAAGGGGCCCACGCGGCTGTGGCCGAACGCAGCCGTTGGGTGTGGTGGCGTGGGAGGGTACTGGGTACGGGCAATCTGCCGTTAGATCTCTCCCCCGCCCCCGTCCTTTGCCTGATGGAGAAAATGGTCACAACATCCGAACCGGCCACTCGTGTTGCTTTCTTCTCCCCCTGCCTTGACCGGATGGACTCGAAGCAAAACCGGTTTGCTTATTACCGGATTGACGACGGCCACCAGCGCTACACATCGTACTACGTACATCGATCTTTTGTGCATGCAGTTGCAGTGTTGCATGGAACAGGATTTACATTACCGGTTAAGCACTGAATTTTGAATCCAGTTGGTATCACTGTTTTCGATAAATTTTGACTGCTTCTCCATAAATTTCAACTGAATTTTAATCAAATTTACTGTTTGACATTTAAATTTGTCCAAAAACATTCAAAATTTCAATCGAAAATTAATTCTGAGCCACATCGAAACGTCGAAAAACCGCAAAATCCAATTGGCTTCGTCAGCTTTGTGAACCCTGACAAGGACTAGTTATAGCATCGCAGTAACATTATATATGGTTTCTCCTACCGACAAGATAACAAAGCCATTGATGTAACCATGGCTATTATTGATATAACTGTAGCTCATATCATAGATAAACCAAAAGACATAGAGATTATTTTGTCCAAGTTCTGGAATCCAAATCGGTCACCTGCTAAACGATCGACAAATATGCATACAAGCTCTGTGTTTGAGCCCATGAGTACTTGATGGGAAGCACTCAGAATCTCCTTTTCAACGGATCCAGACTCATCTTCAAATTCCATCTCAGTCGGCCGCAATCACAAACCCAGGTGTTGCATCACCTATAATGGGTATATGTGCTTGTGACTTCATCTGGGACCCCGGCCTAAGTGGGGCTCATGCGGGGTGTATCCCAACCTGGTGGAGCACGACCCTAGGGACTCCTAGGTCGTCCTCCCACCTCTTTAAATAGCTAGGTACCCTTTAGGGTTTCTTATGTTTTGTTAGATTAAAGTTTTAGCCATTGTTATTTTATCTTGTAATTACATGTGTCGGCAATGTTCTAAAAATCGGGATTAGTCGGCCGACTAGTCAGGACTAGTCGGAGTCAGCATTGTTCCGATGCGATTTGGGCCTAGTCGGATCCCTAGTCGGCTGGGCCGACTAGGCGGTCCAAGTCGGTCAACAATGGCAGTTAATCGCCCGGTCTTTTTCGACTTACCCAGTGATTTGGTCCGGTTTGGCGCGCCGACTTAGGGTTTATTTCGTGCAGTCCTGATTCAATCTAATCACGAAATTCACCCGGTCCCAGTCAGCTGGCGCACCGGTTGCTCCTCTCCCTCTCACTCATGTCTCCCTGCATCGCCTCACCCCACGCTCGTGCCGCCGCCAGCCCACCGACACGCGCCACCACCCACTGTCGGGCGCGTCGCTGGCATCCTCTGCAGCGCGTGCCGCCGCCATCCTCTGCACCGCACACCGCCGCCTACGTCTGAAGTGTGGGCGTCGCCGTCTGCCACGCCGCCGACGCCCTCTGCCATGCCGATGCGCGTCTGCCAGCCACGCCGCCGACGCCCTCTGCCACGCCACTGCTTGCTGCTGGACCTCGATCTCGGTAAGTTGCATTGCATTGCTGCCCGGACCATCTCGATCTCGATCTCGATTTTGATTTGAACCTATGAGGCTCTGACTAAGTTGCATTGCATTGTTGGACCATCTTGATCTTGATCTTGATCTCGATTTTGATTTGAAGCTATGACTATCTTAAAAAATCAGATGCATCCATAGCTAGCTAGAGTTGTATATCTAAACCATCGGATGGATTGTTCTCCTCTAATATATGGTGGTATGTTGGAGGCTGATAGTCATATACCGAAGCAGCAGGGATCGATGTAAAATGTAGTAGGAAGCTAGACTTGTCGCCTGCATGTTATTTCCTAGTATTAATCAGCTGATCAAGTTGCATAATATTCAGTCGATCTAATATGAATGTGGAGACATACACCTACACATATATATTAGACCTAAGGAGGAAATAGAGTATAGTGACCAATCTACAATATTTGTGAGGAAAAATACATCGCAAACTAAGAAAAATATATCTAGACAAGTCGATCGACTAATCCCGACTAATCCCTGACTAGTCGGCCTAGTCGCTAGTCAGCACCTAGCCAACCGACTAGCAACTAGCGACTTCTTGAACATTGTGTGTCGGTTAGACCACCTAATTACTACTCATCTTTGGAACCCCAACTTATCGTGTGTATCCAATTTCAATTTGCAATATCAGATTGTTTTTATCTTGTTCCTGTTTGTTTCTTCGATTTGCTTCAAGAATAAGGTTGATCTGTACCGGCACAACAATGTTAAGGCGTATTGATCGTTAAGGCGTAACACAACAGCGTCTCGTACGGTTGTAGTCAGGTCGTCAACATTTCTTCCAAATCACAGTTATCATCAACCCACCGAAATATCAGACTAATTAAAGTCGTGAACTTATCAAGTGAAGCTCAGGGTTTATCTAGTCTTATCAGAGCTTTCGTTGCTCGGTGAGTTGTTCTCTACCTATAACCAAAAAAAGCCCAAAAGAAGTTACATCCATTACCTACCATATTTGTGCCATTGCATTGTTCTTTTTAGTTTTTGCTTTGTTGAATTTTGCATTGTATCGTCACGTCGAGTTGCTGGTGTTAGCGTCTAGTTCGTTTAGAGTTTCGAGTTCTTGTCACGTCTTGTACCACCACCATCACCGCCATCGCTGTCGCTGCCACTGCTGCAAGTCACATCTTCACCACTGCCTCTATCATCAATATCATATTGCCATCGACACTTTGAACAAGTTCTAGTCGTTGTCCTTTGTTTAAATAGGAGTTTTGAGGGAGTTCTACTCAGATTGGCAAGTTATAGCAGAGTAGGATTCGGAGTCTGTTTGAGCAGTGTTAGTAAAATCATTGTTTTTTCTCCATACAGACTCCGATTTGGGCGTTTAAATACTTGTGAGAAAGATACCGAGACAATTTCCAACTTTGCTTTTGGACACACTTGCATATTTTATCGTCTTCGACGTGCTTAGATCGTAACAAAGTTTGGCAGTTTTCATAGTCTTATATTATTCATAGTATTCGTCCATATTTTCATTGCTAAGTTTGCTGGTTGTATATCTTGGTCTTTGTCATTTTCTTTCAGAAAAGAAAAACCACACCAAAAAAGAGAGAAAGAAAAAAGAAAAAGAGAAAATTAGTTGTTATCTTTGAGATTGCTTTTATATATCAGAGTTGTGCTTGAGTTGTTTCTAGTGCTATCTTGTGGTACCATTTGTGTCTAGGCTTGCGTCTCTAGTATATTTTAGCCTAGGACCAACGTGGTGCTTGACTTTGAACGATTATTCAACTTTACATTCTCTGATTTGAGTGTTTGCTATTCCTTTGCTACATATTTAAGCCTATCCAGAGCTCTACAGATTTGATTACAACCGTACAGCAGGTGTTTGCCAAGGCATTGATACATTCAACCTCCATTAGGTCTAGGTTGAGTTAGCATGGTCACTATTTCGCTTGCATTGGTAAAAACTTGTAAGAGTTCGGTTAAAAGCTCGAGTGTGTGTGATATTTGAGCTGACACTACCTAGTAGTTGATAGAAGTGTGCATATTATTGTGTGTATTTTTTGTTTTCTACTAACCATGACACGTTTAAGCAAGGGAATATGAGACAGTCAAACTCAACATCGACATCTTCGTCGAGATATGAGGAGTGATCAACATGATGCATATGAGGTAAGTGACATTGTTCTTGCTAAGGTCAAATTTGCACTACCTTATTTTGAAGGAAATTATGATCCTTGTGCTTACATTAAATGAGAGCTAGCGGTTGGTAGATAATTTAAAAAGCATGGTTTGTGTGAGAAACATATGGTTATGTGTGCCTCTAGTGTTCTAATCAAAAATGTTTCTTATGATTGGAAACATCTTTGTAGCAATAACAAAATACCTCAATCTTAAAAAGGCTTGAAACGGTATTTAAGAGATGTTTATGGTCCTATGTATTATGCTGATGTTCTGCACAACAAATTACAATGTTTAAACAAGATACCAGAACTGTTACTTCATATTATCATGACATGCATGCTTATTTATCACGTTGTAGTTTAGATGAATGCAAAGAAGCTACAGAATTTGTGGTTTAGACGAATGCAAAGAAGCTACAAAATTGAGATTTTTTATATGGGCTTCACAAGTAAATTCAAGACATACTTGTTTGTCAAAGTTATAGATATTTTTCTCATTTGTTACAACGTTCTTGCAATGCTAAAAGTCAAAAATAGAAGGACATGAAAAAGCAACACGTTATGTTTTTTTTCTCCTATTACTAACCATTTGCAGGAAGTGCATAATCACAAAAAGAAGGAGATAGACAAGAATGAGCCGTCATTCCCATTGTTCACACTCAAGTTTGATGCACCTCCATCATTTGAAGAGAGCATCAAAGGTAAACTAAATGGTGCTAAAATTAATCAAGGTGAGTGTGTTGTTAATGAATTAAATTTGTTCACTTTTTGTGCTAAAGTAGAGCAACCATTAGTCAAACCAATTGCAGAGATTCCTTTGTCACAAGTTGATTTGCTTGTTGCTCCTTGTATATCAATGCCACAGCTAGTGAATGAACATGCTATTTCTAGCATTAGTTCTTCATGTGTTGATTTTAAGCATGTTATTCACATTGCTAATGAAGTTAAGGAACACAATTTGTTGTCTTCTTTAAATACTTTGGGGTATGATCTATTTCTTGACTTTTGTGAGCTCCATAATTTGAACGAGAAATTATTTGCTAAGTCTCATTTGCCAAGTCCAATTAATGCTATTTTTCATATCTTATATTATCGTTAATCATGCTACCTCAAGTTTCTTTAGTTTTGGTTGCAATAAGCATGTTGTTTTAAATGAAGAGGAGCGATCAGATTACTCGATGATATCGGTATAAAACAAGCTTGTTGCCCCATATGAGTACATTGCTTGTGAAGAAGGGGAACTGCAAGAGAATCATTTCAATCTAGTTTCAACGTAATTTCTTATGCATCACCATTACCAGGTACATTTGTTTCATATAAGATTAATACTATTTGCTAAAAAATAATGATATTGCATAATAAAATTTTGTTGCATTTGTTTTCATGTAAACACTTCTACGGGCAAGATCATGCACTACGCGATAAGAACCATATGGACAACTCAAGGATGATTTTTCGTGAAGAAGGAGAGGATGATGTGACCATGGCTACTATTGATATAACTGTTGGTCACATCATAGATAAACCAAAAGACATAAAAGTCAAGCTGTCCAAGTTCTGGAATCCAAATCGGCCACCTGATACAGTGTTGACTTCAAACGGCCGTCAAATATGCATACAAACGCTATTTTGGGCTCATGAGTACTTGATGGAAAGCACTCGGAGTCCTCTTTTCAATGAATCCAGCCTCATCTTCAAATTTCATCTCAGTCCGCCGGCGATGGTGGTGGCTTGGCATGGCGGTGGTGTTGACTCCAAATTCGTACCGCCGCAAGATGTGTTGACGTCGAACCACACACTGGACTGGGAGATCTGCTTAGCTCCAGTGCAGGTCCTAAAACTGATGAAGCGCGGGCGTGCCAGTCAGTTTGATCCATCCACTGACAAGATATGCAAAACAACACAGAATAAATCATACGGTTGATAGGCCGATAATCAAAATAGCCGATCTGTTGACAGCTGATTGTGTGATTCCAGCCGGTGCCGATGTCCAGATAACTCATCGGCTGAAACCCCGATGAAACCCTTATTGGTAGCGATCAGGTAGGCTAGAGACTACGGTTCTAACCACGACTTAGTATATCAAACTGAATTGATACAACACTAAGTATAAAAAGAAACGTAATATCTAGACAATCAAGCCCTTGACTAATTTTTAGGGTGGTAGATGTCTAAACTAATCTAATCTAGTTAACAGTTTAGCCGGTATCGGCAGAGACCCTAAAGTGAGAGACAACCGATAGAGCTAAATTAAGATATTAGGACTAGATTAACAAATACATATGATAAGACCGGATAACCCTACGGTGAAACATTAGCATAAACCTATCGGCTTAACAAGACTTAGATTATCAATAACAATCTAGTAGGTCGGACCTACCCGTTGTAGCACGAGATTGTATATGATAATCTAATACTCGATGAGCCGATAGATATGTCTAGTGTGATAGATATAACAAATCTACCTAAAGCGATATTAAGTTTACAGAAACATCGACTTGATCAGAATATCGGACCTAACCGAGAAAATCCTAACTAAGTCGATATCTATGAACAGTAATGAAACTAAAGATAGATAAGATATACCTGGGCCAGTGGGACCTTGGACTTACCCCTTCGCCGGAGATCGAAGCCGATGCAGCCCTGCGTCGGGTGCCAATTCTTGTCGGATGATAAAAAAGTGGAAAAAGTAAAAGGTGGCGATGCGCCGAATTGTATTGATCGTGAGGATTGATTTACATGGACCCCGGGCTTACATATTTATACCCACAGGCTAATAGAGATCCTAACAGATTTCAATTCAAACTTTCCAAAAGATAAAAGGAAACAAACTGAATCCTTACCGGATATTAACATACTTTCCTAAAAAATAAAATAAAAGGCTAACAAATTCTTTCGAATTAATAGATACAAGTCGTTTCCTTCTTGAACTCGGTGTATTCTAGATAAGATCTTCCCAAATTGAATCTAATAAGAATCCGACTACTGGAGATACTGAAGGGAAAATCCCCATCGGCTGACCAAAACTCTAAGCTGATACTGGCTCTGAGCCGATTTGAACCTTGAGCCGATTAGGGCTTCGAGGCTTACCAAATTTTGGCGTTAACAGGTGGCTAGGGCGACGACATTGCTTGGCGTAGCACGGCGGCGGCGACAAAGATTGGGAGTGGCGCGGAGGCTGCGATAGAGGGCACGACGAGCTCGGGGAGTTGGGGAAAAATGGCGAGGAGAGCACGGGAGTGCTTTTTATGGGCACGGGAAGGCGGTCATCAAGACCGAGGCGGCGGGAGAAAACGTGGGCACGGGATGGCAGCTCTATGCCGCAGGATTTGCGGGGGAGAGCATGGAGGAGGTGGAGGCAACCTGCGTTCGCGTGGTTAGGGGCGAGAGCGGGGCCGGAAGCGTGCGAGAAAAGGCGACTACGTAGGAGAGGGAGTGACATGTTCTCTCGGCCGAAGGTTAGGGGTGAACCCGATAGGTGGGTCCCACCTATCGGCGACGCAGGAGACGAGAGGGAGGTGGAAGAGACTTTGCATGGAGGGGTCACACCGAAAGGGAGGAAAAGCAGACTTTGCAAGGATGCGGTGGGCGGGCGGCCTAGGCCACCGGGGAGCGATGAGAGGAGCCGACCCAAGAGGGGGAAAGGGAAACGGACCGTGCCAAGGGAGGAGAGAGAGGAGGGACGTAAAGTGGACTTCTGAGAGGAATGGGTCGAAAACGACCAAGGAACATTGAAGGAGTTTTTAATTTATTATTCATTTAATTAATTGGTTAGATGAGATAAACTTTTGTATTACAAAAATTATTTTTGAAGCTCTAAAATTCCACGAAAAATTTCAAAGAGTACTAGTACGTAGAGAATATTAAAAAAATATTTTCAGCCATTCATTTTAAAAGAAATTATGATTTCCTCGTCACTTTCACTTGATAATTTTTCTTTAACTTTTAATATATTTTTAAAATATAGTTGTGGAGATTATGGCAATCGGGTATCTATATGGCAAGTTTATCCGCTAGAGGTAGGGATAGATTGCACCTACCAGATATGTAAACCAAATATGACTTGGGTGTTACGTTGCCGATTGAGATAAGGCAACGACCCAGAGTCATGGTTTGGTAAGATTGAGGAAACCGACTTAGAGTAAGATAGGGTTTCCAATCTGTAAGCCCGCCTCTCAAGACTATATAAGGGGGGTAAGGGGCGTCCCTTGAGGGACATCAGAAGTTAGATCAGCTTTCAGCTTTAGATACACAAGATCACGAGATCAATAAAGACACTCGGCGGATCGAATCCCCGAAACAGGAGTAGGGTATTACCTCACGAGAGGGCCTGAACCTGTCTAATCTTTGTTTTCCATCTAACCCATCGAGCTTGGCGATCTTGACTGCACCCCTAAAATTCTATTGCCGAAACCAAGTTTCGACAGTTGGCGCGCCAGGTAGGGGCCCGCACGTCAAGACTTCTTCGACAATCTCGTCGACAAGCACGATGGGATCTTCTTCAAGCGTCGGCGACTTCACCGCCAACGACTTCAACAAGCTCTCCCTCTTCGACTCGGATTTGGACCGGTCGGGAGGAGAGACCCACTCGCGACGTTCGGGCTCCCGAACAACGCCAAGATCTCGACGAAATCTTGGATTCCAAGATACAATCCACCCACTCCGAGGAAGAACTCACTCGGCACCGTTCGGACTACCGAACACCGCCGAGATCTGCGGCGATCTTCTCGTCTCCACAACGAAACAATCTACTCGGAAGAAGACCTCTCGGCGCCGTTTGGATTACCAAACGCCGCGAGATTTTGGCAAGCTCCTCTCCCCGAGTCGAGGTCGACCCACCGGGAGGAGTCCACGTCCTCAGCTCGGCTCGGGACGGAACGATCCGGATCCGAGCAACCCGGGATTGAGGGAGATCGCCGTCATCCTCCGGCCATTCGGCTCATGCTCATCCTCGAGCTCAACGAGTATCTCGGCTCCACGAGGCTTTGACGACCTTTATGACATCCCCTCGGACGAAGCCGACGACTCCGACCGCAACAAGGACTACGAGCCGAAGTGCTTTGATGTCCTCATGGGCGAGGTGGCCGAGTCCGACTCACCATGGCCCGCGAGCTTGCGGAAGAAGAGCGAGCCAGATCGAGCAAGAGCGCAAGCTGGCGGAAGAGGAGAAGAAATGCAAAGAGGAAGCCGACAGAAGAAAGCAGGATCTAAGGGCAGCCGGACGATCCGCTCAAGAGGCTATTCTTCAAACGTGAGTCCGCAACACCAATATCTTCCAGACGCCACAGCAGAATACTGTTGCTGCCCTCACACTCCTGGACACCGTCATCGAGACGGCGCCCCCCGACGTGACTCCAATACTAGACAAGATCAAGACCATCGTTGCGGCCATGGCCAACGGTCATCCCTCCACCTCGGCACGAAGGCCGGCGAGTGCGTGGTGAAACGCCAGACGGCCGGCTTCCGCCGCTAAGGTCAAGGGATTACAAGAGGCCCGAGCCAGACCGGTCGACAACCAGGCCAAGAGGCCAACGCCATGAGTCCACGCACAAGCATCGGGAAAACGGCCGACTCCGTGGGAAGCGGCAAGGACGTTCACCCGTCCACCACCACATCCGCCGCAACAACGGCTCCGGCTCGAACCACCCTACCGAGGACCCCGCCGAGTGATCTGCGGGAAGTCCTCGATCGCCGCTACAAAGAGCGAGATCAACGCACTCAGGAAGATCGGAGGGGATCACCCGATAGCAATGACGACGGAGTGCGAGCTTTCACTCGGGAGCTTCGCCGAGTGCATTGGCCGAATGGGTTCAAGCCAACCGGAATCGAGAAGTACGACGGCAAGACCGACCCGAGTCGTGGCGGCCGTGTACACTCTCGCCATCCGTGCGCGGGAGGCGACAACAAGGCCATGGCCAATTACCTACCCGTGGCCCTCGCCCGCTCGGCCGAGGAACGGCTCACGAGCTGCCAAGAGGCTCAATCGGCTCGTGGAGTGAGCTAAGGGACCACTTCATCGCCAACTTTCAGGGCACCTTCGAAAGGCCTAGGACCCACTTCGACTTATACAACGTCATCCAGAAGCCGGACGAACCTATGAAGGACTACATCCGGCGCTTCTCCGAAAAGCGCAACAAGATCCCCAACATCACCGACGACATCATCATCGCCGCTTTCCAGAAGGGAGTCCGTGATGAGCTGTTAATCGGGAAGTTCGGGGCAACCCACCGAAGACAGTGAAGCAGATGTTTGAGATGGCAAATTCTTACGCCAAATCCAATGATGCCATCAAAGCAGCGCGCCAAGACCGGCCCGACAGGAGGGATGACAAGCAGGCGGGAGGAAGCCGGAATCCTAAGAAGGATAACGGCAACAACAACCAGGCCCAGAAGGACCGCAAGCGCCGATCCGAGGACCTAGTTGCCGCAACCTCCAAAACCCAACGCCGCCCCCGAGTCGCGGTCTACGACGCCATCATGAACGCTCGGTGCACGCATCACCCCAATCACAAGCACGCGGCTAAGGATTGCTTTATTTATAAACGGTTTGCCGAGCAATATGCGGCACAGCTCAACAAGAAGCCGACTGATGAAGTCGGTCCATCGGGCGCCAAGAAGAACAACGCGGCTGAGAATGCCGAGCCCTTTCAAGACCCCGTGGGCGAGCTGAATCACATCTTCGGGGGGCCGCTAGCCTATGAATCCAAGAGGAAACGAAGCTAACCGACCGAGAGGTCAACGCGGCGCAACCCGAGGTCCCACAGTTCCTACGATGGTTGGAGGTGGCCATCACTTTTGACCGCTCGGATCATCCCGACCGAGTGGTTCACCCGGGGCGCTATCCACTCGTCTTGGACCCGGTGGTCCGCAACATCAAGCTCAAACGCGTCCTCATCGATGGGGCGCGCCCTCAACATTTTGTTCGCCAAGACCTTGGATGAGATGCGAGATCCCGAGGCCGAACGAAGGCAAGCTCAGCCCCTTCCACGGAGTTATCCCGGCATCATCTACACCACTCGGGCACATCGCCCTCCCGGTCACCTTCGGAGTTCGAGAGAATTTCCAGACGGAGAACGTTACTTTCGAGGTGGCCGACTTCGAAACGGCCTACCACGCCATCATCGGAAGGCTTGCACTCGCCAAGTTCATGGCGATACCCCATTATACCTACCTCTGCATGAAGATGCCAGGTCCGAACGGCGTCATCACTCTTCGCAGCAATGTGAAGCAAGCCTTCACCTGCGACAAGGAGAGCTACGACATGGCCCAATCTCGCGTCACGTGGCCAGCAAGAAATCCGATTGGTTGCATCGACTTCGGCAGAGGGTGAAATCCCCGCGAAGAAGATAGCCAAATCAGGAACCGGCGACGCCAAGACCAAGAAGATCTCCCTTGATCCTTCGGATCCCACGAAAACTACTGTAATCGGCGCTGAATTAGATCCTAAATAGGAAAGCGCGCTCGTCACCTTCCTCCAAAATAATAAAGATGTTTTTGCTTGGAAACCATCCGACATGCACGGAATTCCTAGGGAGGTGATCGAGCACTCTTTACACGTCAAAGATGATGCAAAACCAATCAAACAACGATTACGCAGGTTCGCGCAGGATCGAAAAGATGCCATCAAAGAAGAACTCACAAAGCTCTTAGCCGCTGGCTTTATCAAGGAAGTTCTGCATCCCGACCAACCCGGTTCTGGTCCGTAAAAATACAGGGCAATGGCGCATGTGTGTTGACTACACCGACCTCAACAAAGCCTGCCCCAAAGATCCATTCAGGCTACCTTGCGTCGACCAAGTCGTAGATTCAACAGCCGGCTGCCAAATCCTGAGCTTTTTGGATTGTTACTTGGGCTACCACCAAATCAGTTTGAAAGAATCCGACTGCCTGAAGATATCGTTCATCACGCCGTTTGGAGCCTACTGCTACATCACCATGCCTTTCGGCCTGAAGAACGCCGGCGCCACATACCAACGCATGATCCAGAGGTGTTTTCAGACGCAGATCGACAAGAACGCGGAAGCTTATGTCGACGATGTCGTCATCAAGACCAAGCAGAAAGAAGACCTGATTGCTGACCTAGAAGAAACCTTCGCAAATATTCGGGCCTTCAGAATGAAGTTGAACCCGGAGAAGTGCACTTTCGGCGTCCCATCAGGCAAACTGCTCGGCTTCATGGTATCACATCGCGGCATTGAAGCCAATCCAGAAAAGATCAACACTATCTTGAACATGAAGCCCCCGAGTAACCAGAAGGATGTCCAGAAGCTCACTGGCTGCATGGCGGCGCTAAGCCAATTCATCTCTCGACTCGGCGAACGAGGCATGCCCTTCTTCAGATTGCTAAAGAAAACGGACGACTTCCAATGGACCACGGAAGCCCACAAGGCCTTTGAAGATTTTAAAGAATTCCTTACGACGCCGCCCGTCCTAGCTTCACCCCAGCCCCAGGAGCCCCTGCTGCTGTACGTATCAGCCACTCACCAAGTGGTTAGTACGGTCCTCGTGGTCGAGCGCGAAGAAGAAGGGGGGTCCAGAAGATTCAGAGACCGATCTACTTTGTTAGGGAAGTGCTGGCAGGAGCCAAAACTCGCTACCGCAGTACAAAAATTGCTATATGGTGTTCGATAACCGCGAGGAAATTGGCGCACTATTTTCGGGGTCACTCGGTCACCGTCGTCACCTCCTTTCCACTCGGCGATGTCATCCACAACCGGGAGGTAACTGGGCACATCGCGAAGTGGGCCCTGGAGCTGATGCCGCTGGACTTAACTTTTAAGGCGAGGACGTCTGTAAAATCACAAGCCCTGGCGGACTTCTTGGCCGAGTGGACCGAACAACAAGAAGATGTACCTCGGGAAGACCTTCAACATTGGACCATGCACTTCGACGGATCCAAGAGGATCACCGGCTTGGGAGCAGGAGTTGTGCCGATCTCCTCGACCGGGGAAAGGCTAAGATACGTCCTCCACCTCCACTTCTCCGCCTCACATAACGTCGCCGAGTACGAAGCCCTGCTGCATGGACTGCGGCTCGCAGTATCACTCGGGATACGTCGGCTCGTCGTGAAAGGAGATTCTCAGCTGGTCGTGAACCAAGTCATGAAGGATTGGTCCTGTCTAAATGACACCATGGAGGCCTACCGACAGGAGGTTCGCAAACTTGAAGACAAGTTTAACGGACTCGAGCTATCACACGTCCTAAGACATAACAACGAAGCAGCCGACGAGTTGGCGCAATTCGGGTCCAAACGTGAAGCCGCCCCAACAGCCCTTTTTGTCGAACACCTCTATGAGCCAACTGTTGCGGCAAAACCAACTCCCAACGAACAAGCTGCAAACGAAGTCGCCATGATTGACGCCGACTGGAGGACACCGCTCATCAAATTTTTAACACAGCAAGAGCTGCCGGAAGACCGGGATGAAGCAGAACGTGTCCGACGTTGCTGCCAGGCTTACGTCATGGTCGACTCCGATTTATACAAGAGAAGTCCCTCTGAAGTCCTCATGAGATGCATCACGCCCGAGGAAGGACGATAGTTACTCCAAGATATCCACTCGGGCATATGCGGAAGCCACGCGGAAGCACGCACCTTGGTGGGCAAAGACTACAGACAAGGTTTCTTCTGGCTTACCGCGGTCTCCGACGCGGACAAAGTGATACGAACCTGTGAAGGTTGCCAATTCTTTGCCCGACAGAGCCATGTTCCAGCTCAAGACCTACAAACAATCCCATTATCCTGGCCGTTTGCGGTATGAGGCTTAGACATGGTCGGCCCTTTCAAGAAGTCTCCAGGAGGATTCACACACCTATTCGTTGCAATCGACAAGTTCTCCAAGTGGATTGAAGCTAAGCCGGTTGCACAATTACTGCTGACAAGGCACGGGACTTCATCCTCAACATCGTGCACCGTTTCGACGTCCCAAACAGAATCATAACCGACAATAGGACTCAATTCACAGGAGGCATCTTCAAGGAATTCTGAGAAGACTTCGGAATCAAGATTTGCTATGCGTCAGTTGCCCATCCCAAAAGCAACGGACAAGTCGAGCGTGCCAACGGCATGGTCTTTCAAGGCATTAAGGCCCGCATGTTTGACCGCCTAAATCCTTATGCCGGCAAGTGGGTTCAAGAGCTCCCCTCGGTTCTATGGTCCCTGCGGACCACACCCAGTCGGGCTACCGGCTAAACTCCTTTCTTTTTGGTCTATGGCGCAGAAGCCATGTTGCCAAATGAGATGGAGTATGAATCCCTCCAAGTCCGCAGCTTCAACAATGAACGCTACGACCCAGACCGAGTGGATGACCTCACCTGACTGGAAGGCCCGTGAGGCAGCCCTCATCCACTCGGCAAAATATCTTCAAGGGCTCAGACGATACCACAGTCGCAACGTTCGAGCATGAGTTTTTATCGCTGGCGATTTGGTTCTACGCAAGATTCAGACCACCAAGGACCGTCACAAATTATCCCCCTTATGGGAAGGACCATACATAATTGCTGAGGTGACTCGGCCAGGTGCATATCGATTAAAGCGTGAAGACGGATCTATGGTGGAGAACTCCTGGAACATCGAACATCTTCGACGATTCTATGCTTAAATTGACTTAAGTTTCATGTTTCTTCTAGACTGCCAAACTCAAGCAAGATGACTTCTTGAGTTAGCAGTCGGGGGCTGTACATATGTCAATAAAGCATGGTCTTTTTTTCGACAACCTGTGCATACTTGGTTTATCATTGTTTAATGCTTCTTGATTCGAGTTTAATGTTTAAGGACCGAGAATTTTTGATGACCTAATCGGGCTTAGGCTTGGTGACAATCGAACGAAAATTACTTAAGAAATTATAAATGAAAACTCGAGTCACGACATTAACATAAATAAACCAAATATCTACAAAGTTTTACATCAGAAAGTTGCATACAATGTTTACAAGACAATTAGGCCCGGAAGTTGTTCACTACATCAATGGCAATTTTCTTAGCTGACTCCTGCGCATCACTAATCATGTCCAGGGCTTGCTCATCCGAGGTGCCGTCGGCGAAGCCTTCCCCGACTGAATTGACATCTACCCGGGGGTAGAGGGATTTGGTCTGTGCAAGAGCAAGGCCAGCCCCCATGGTAGCAGCCTCGGTGATGTTGGCCAAGTATTGGTCGGGGCTCTCCGCGAAGATTTCGACTCGCTCCGGTGAGCTAGCCCCGACTCACGATGAAATAAAGACAGGCGGGATTGGTGTTGTTGCGTTGGCAACATCTTCCCGGACCCGTCCGGCTTGTTTAACCCTCTCAAGCAGAACATCGTATTGAGCTCGGGTCTTGACCTTGTAAGCTGCCAAAAGAACATGATCACGCAGAGTACTCTAAGACAAAGCAGTACAAAGAATATTACTTCGAAGAAGCTTACCTTCAAACTCGGCCTCCAGCTCGGCCTTGCTGAGGTTGACCGCTTCCAGCTGGGTCTGAAGCAAGTGGACCTCCGATGAATTTTCTACAAAAAGAGAGGTTGTCAGCAACCAAAATCAACACAGAAGCCATAAAGATTCTGAGGGGGTTAGGCTTACTCCCGACTGAACCCCGGAGATCGAGGTTTTCTTCCCGGAGTTCGGCTATTTCCCTCCTCAGGGCTGCCTCCCTTGACACGACCTCTTCTCGAGTGGTCTTCAACTTCTGTTGGATGTCCTCCAGGGAGTTTAGATGCGGGACCAACTTCTCGAGCGCCTCGGACTTGGCCATCGATCGGCAGTACTCCTTCTGCACCCGAGAACTGAAGTTGGCCGACTGAAAAGGAATAACAATACTACAACAGGAAAGGATCAAGGCTTACGTTGAGTAGCCGAGTCGCCTCATTCAGGCTGTTGACGAGGGCATCCCTTTCCTCGCTTTCCACTTGCTTATCTAGGATGATGCCCTGCCTTTGGCCTTCTGAATCTCGCCTCGATCTTGATCGGAGGAACCCAGTTTCGAAGACGCAACTGGGATTTCTTCTACGTGGCGATAGATCGGGGGAACAGGATGAAGATACGAAAGAATCAAATTGAAGATTGAAGACGAAATCTCAATTCAAGACTTACCGGCTTCGGTGAACCCTTGACCGGAGCAGCCAGTGGTCTTTTCCTTCGATTTTTCACCGACCGATCTTCGATCGGGGCCTTTGAGCTGCGGTCGGTGGCTTCTCGGCCTGACTGGTTTCCGTTGGGATGTCCCGCCGGCGGTCGGGGCTCCCTCCTTGGGATATCTTTGCTTGGAGGCGAGGGCTTTCTGCTCGGAGCGCTCTCGCTCGGGAGAGGGCTCCGGGGTTTTGGTTCCGCAGGCTTGGATGCCTCGGACACGGCAACTGGAGTTGGCCCTTCACTCTTCCCGGCAGGGTCTATATCTTGGGGCCTCCTGCCAAACGAACAACGAGCTCAGTCGGAATGAAGACAAAGAAATTTTTAATAAAATGCCTAACGTCAGTCATAAGGCGTACCTGGATGACCGGCGGATCTTCGGCGCCGCCTTCAGTGACGGCCTTGGAGGGGTTGCTTCGGTTGGAGGGGCTGGGACATCATCGTCCGAGTCATCGATGACGAGCCTCCTCTTGCTCGCCCGTTTGCTGATATCCTCACTCGGGGCCGCCCTTTTCCCGACTGGATCACTCTGGATCTTCACTCCACCGGTCGGCTTCTTGGCAGGGCGAAGCGGCACGTCATCATGAGGAACCTTGTATGGTTTTGAAATAATGGAAGCATTTTTCTGCAAGAAAAATTCTCACAATACTAAGAGGTATGACATCAAGATTGCGAGGCAATGAAAGAGTTCAGTCGGCTTACCGGAGGAGGAGGTCGGTAGAGAGTGAAGGGAAGGACCGGCAGCACGAGGCTGCGCTCGACTGCGACTCCAGTCGAGAAGACCTTGTACATCCGGATTTTCAGGATCTCAAAACTAAGGGAGTCCCGGTCTTCCCGATTGGGGTCCCTCTCGCCTTCATACTCAAAGGCTGGCTTCGATCGTTCTTTAATCGACGCCAGTTGGCTCCTGATGAAATGCCGAGTGATTTGCTCGCCGTGAAGACCCTTCTGCTTCATCTCCAAGATTTTCGCTAATAGCTTGTTGGCTTCTTCCCAGTCTTGGGCTACCGGTATAGTGCTCCAAGTATGCTTAGACACAGGGGGAAGGCCAACAAAGTTTGGCAGGCTGGGTTCAAGATTGCTAATATAGAACCAGCTCGCATGCCAGCCCTTGTTGGAGGTTTTCAAGGGAAGAGAAAATTACTCCTTGCGGAGGGATCCGCGGAGTTGAAAACCCGCTCCACCAACGACGCATGGATGGTCCTTATTCGGATGCGGTTTGAGGTAAAACATGCGACGAAAAAGTTGGAAGTGAGGGAGAATGCCAAGGAAGGCTTCACATACGTGAATGAAGAGAGCGATGTGAAGCATGGAGTTGGGGTTCAGATGATAGAGCCGAAGGACGTAATAATCAAGAAGTCCCCTAAAGAACTCGGAAGTGGGGAGGCTGAACCCGCAGTAAAAGAAAGATGTGAAACGACGAGCTCACCGGTGTTCGGGGTGGGAAAATCTTCACCGTGCCGGCGCCAACCCACGATCTCCTTGGGGAAGCACTCCGTGCTTCACCATCTCCTTGAGGGTGGATTCTCTCACATCCGAAGTGGCCCACTGCTCGAAAGGGATTTTTCTCTCATCCGCCATGAATGTGGTTTGTGTGGGAAGCAGATCTGGCTAAAAGGATGGGGGTTTGAGATGGGGGTCCAAAAAGATGGATGCGGAGGCTAGCTGTGAGCAAAGCGCAAGCTCCTGGGTCGATGGATTCGGGTGCGCGCGAGTCTAGGGTTTTCCGCAGAGAACTGGTGAACAGTGCTGCGAAAAGAGAAAATTTTCGGGAATACGAAGTGGCGGGGATGACCTCGAGGCTTTGTAAAGAGATTTGAGGGTTGCGCTAGGTTTTCTCGTAATTAGGCCAAGCCCATGAGAGACCTGCGGCCCAGCTAAGGTGTGACCCGACACGTGTCCTTAGGGACTTAAGTGGATGAGCTTAAGCAGATTTGCCTTAGCAATATGCACGTGTCTGAGTGCCCTATACCTTTGAAAATCCTTTCATACCGCGGTTTGCTTGACTTCGTGAGAAGTTAGCACGATGTAATTTGAGAGGTGACCAACAGCTAAGCTTTTTATAGCTGCCTTGATGACAAGGGTTGTTTGGTTCTGTAGCATTTGATTGGATGACGATATCAATGTTATTTTTCCACCTTAGTGAAGATCTTTATAGATTGAGACCAGTATTATGGCGGGAGCTATTTAATAACTTGGTCATATTTTTCAGATGACTGAAAAACTTGTTTATCCATGAGGGACGATTAAAATATTTGTTCCGAAGTGACTCGGGCAGATTCGCTCGGATAAGCATGAGCTTACCGAGTGCCTTCCACCTATGAGGATTGATTGAGTTATTTGTCTTGAGGCGACTCGGGCAAATTCACTCGGATGAGCACGAGCTTGCTGAGTGATGAGATTTTTCATATTTGCTTTAGCATGAGTTAAGCATTTACATAAGTATGATTTTTTATAGTTCTTGCTTGTATGTTTGGTCTGTTTTTGGCTAATCATACAGTCGGGGGCTACACCTAATTAGGTATATCAAGAGATGTGCCTAGATATTTATTTTGAGAATTTTTAGATATTTTCTAGCCCTTCACAGTCTTTGGAGCCACTCGGGAGAATCAGGCAGAGATGATGGAATCGCTCGGCGCCAGAAGCCCTTCACTGTCTTGGTTTGATGTTGAGTTGTCTCGTCGACTGAAAAGGACTCAGGGACTACTGTGGAGATTATGGCAATTGGGTATCTATATGGCAAGTTTATCCGACTAGAGGTAGGGATAGATTGCACCTACCAGATATGTAAACCAAATATGACTTGGGTGTTACGTTGTCGATTGAGATAAGGCAACGGCCCATAGTCACGGTTTGGTAAGATTGAGGAAACCAACTTAGAGTAAGATAGGGTTTCCGATCTGTAAGCCCGCCTCCCAAGACTATATAAGGGGATAAGAGGCGTCCCTTGAGGGATATCAGAAGTTAGATCAGCTTTCAGCTTTAGATACACAAGATCACGAAATCAATAAAGACACTTGGCGGATCGAATCCCCGAAACAGGAGTAGGGTATTACCTCACGAGAGGATCTAAACCTGTCTAATCTTTGTTTTTCATCTAACCTATTGAGCTTGACGATCTTGACTGCACCCTCAAAATTCTATTGCCGAAATCAAATTGGTTTCGACAATAGTATTAAGTTATTTTCAATTTCGAACGAAATGGGACGTGAAACACCTCTCCACCGTACCGTACGCGCACGTCGCGTACCTACGCTACGCGCAATTGTCTCGTACCATAGGTGGGCAAGTAAGCACGATGTACCGTGGGTGCGCCCCTGTGTGGTGTGGCGCCGTGGGGCTAGCCGCCGCACGTGAGAACCGGATAAAGAGCAATTATTAGCTGCGTCGCATGAGTACGCGGCGTAAACCGTGGGGCTAGCCAGTAGCCACACCCCCCTCGTTGCACTTTGAATGCTGTTATGGCGAGGTGATCTGCTCCTGCTTAGCTTAAAAACACAACACCCTCCTCCAATCCATCGACGACCGGCATATGGCGAGGTGGTCATCACCGTCCGGTGCTCTGAGTCGGCGCTGCGCATATGGGATGTACTACCTCCGTCCCGTAACTTTCAATTTTTAGCTTTTTATATTTATTTCAAAATAAATACGGATGTAGTAATAGGAAAACGGATGATTTGTTTGATTGTTCGTATGTTCGTCCCCTGCAAAATCTACTTAGCCCGAAACCCCCCAACATTTCCAGTGGCCACATCACGTGTGTGGCTTGCGTGGGTCGGGCTGGCAAATACTACGTTGTGGGCTGCCACCTTCGCAGGGCGCTGGGCCTATGGGTTCTGCTCCGTTCTGTTCTGCGCTTCTACGGGTGATCGCTAACTTGACGTCTTGCCGGATTGCCCGCTGGAACCATTGTGGGGTAGGATGTGTTCGGTCTGATCAAACGTCAGCTAAAATGTCGTCGAAAACCGACGAGAATTGCCAATTAAGCAGTGCTGACCGAACAAACCGGATCGAATGCTCGAGTAGTGGATTTGTACTTTCACACTTGTGCGTATAAATATTTATAGATGATAGAGCTAGAAAGCAGCACATCCATGCTGCTATAGACCACTGCGAACAGTAAGTGTGTGTTCCAGTGCAATTATTTTGGACGGCATATCTGACGCCAAACGCATCACAAGCGCACACATGTGTGGCGTGCGCTTGAACAGTTGCACCCGCTTTCTTGCCGGCCGAGATTGGCACACAGCATTCATTCTCTCAAATTTTCCCATGCATCAGCAACAGGGATTCAAATCCGGCCGGTGGCCTACCCTAACTGACGGGTTCATCGCTTTTTCCTCCAACCGTTCAATCTGCACGTCGCGGCGAATCCGGCGGACAGGAGAGCTACACGTGGCAGTTGACGAGACGGATACACCGAGGAAGACAGATTAGTCAGAAGAGGCTGGCGACCAAAGTCCGGTCAGGTCAGCGAAAGGCTAGCTAAACGCAACGAAGATGTGACGAATGTCAAAATGTCGCCGGTTGCTCCTTGCGTTTATAAATCCGATGAAGTACACCGCTGCATCGCAACCAATAATCTCCTCTCACGCCAGCCTTCCTGCAAGCGTAGCCTGACGAGATCGATCGACTACAGTCTGCAGGAGAACACAGGCAGCGGCTTGGGTCGCCATGAGTCCTCAAGCCCTCGTGCTCGCCAACTTCCTGGCCGCCGCGTTGCTGCACCCGCTGCTTTGCCAAGGCGCCACCGCCGGCGCCGTTTCGCCTTCCTCCATCGCCGGCAAGCTTGCCATGGACGGTTAGTACATGTGACTTTAAGCGCGCCAAGATTTGCGCATCGCGGCCGGCGTCGCAGTTGCCTGCAGGCTGAAATTAAGTAAGTTTTGCGTGCACTCTGGTTAAATTGGCGCGTGTTGTTTGCACCTTGCAGGAATGGTCGTCGACCAAGGGATCGATCACTTGCTCGTACTAGCGGCGATATTCGTCATGTGCCTCTTCCGCTGAGTGGAGGCAGATGATCGGCTCTTCCCTAAAATATTAACTTCTTTCTTTATTTTTCTTTGTACATGTACATGTTGTTCTTTAAAATATTGCCCAAGCATGGAGAAATTTACCGTGAAGAAGTTCACCGAAGATGTTGAAATAAGAGCCATACTATCATGCGTGTTGGGCTCCACATATTTTAGTACCGGAAGAAACTTCTCAACTGTAATTTTTGTATCATCACGTGTCCAGTAATTCGTTTATGCTCCCACCGTGAGGTTGGTTAAAATTAAGTTCTTCCCAACGTACTCTCCCGAAAACACACTAGCTAAAATATGCTTATAACAATTGAGTCTGGTATATGGGGTAAGTATTTTCATTCCACGAGAAGATATCTCATCATTTCGTGTATGTCACATTGTCACATTGATAAGATAGATTAATATAAAGTATATCACTATAGGTTAAAATTTAACTTTTTATAATTTGTAACAAATATAATTGTGAATAAACAATAACTATTTTTATTTAATTTATTTTTTCAACTTATAGAAGTCAAGTTTGAACTATATATTTTATATATTAATATATTTTATATTAATATATGTTGTCAAGTTTTTATAAATTTTTTATATTTATTTAAATAACATCTAAACAATGAGAGGCCTACAAATCCATATCCGCTTATGGACAATAGACGTCTTGTAAGACTGTTCCACTAAACAACTGAGATAAATTAAGACTCTAACCATTAATTCACAAAAATATTCTTTTGTTATTCTTACCTACTTTCCTCGGACTCATGCAAGCAAATTCTCTTTGATCTTGCACTAAGAGTCCTCAAAGACTCAATGACTCAATATTTCTTGCTCCACTCCTCTCTTTTTCTCCGTATCAGCAAATTTGTCTAGTTGACAACTCTACATATCAAAACACTGTTGTACACGTCCTTATTTCAAAAGTGAGTTAATAATATTATAATCGATCTCTTTTTTTTTCTTCGCTGTCTAAATGGCCACGAGTGAGTTTAGCCATCAAGATTTTACTGCAACTATTTCGTCAAAACTTTCAATCTACTATTAAAATTTTAGCTAGGGATTTAAAGGAACTGCACCTATGGTAATAGAATTTTTATCATAAAGCTGTAGCTTTGTTTATTTGACAAGTTTGCTCCACATGTCATACACATATATATGTAGTACGCATGCTTCTGAAAGTTGGGCCCACATGCATACATATATAGAGGGATACAATTTTAGCTTTCTAGTAAAATTATTTTATGTCGTTGTGATTTTGTAAAACACTTGGTAAAATTATAGCAAAGTGATAATGTGAACAAAATAATTGCGGTTTTGCGAAATTTAGTCAGATTTTACTCGGCATGCCGAGTGGGCCAAGGGCTTTCGTTGCGACGGATGATAATCGCAGGCCGGCCTTTGCTGTATTCTGGGCTTCTGGGTGACGATTAGAGAACAAAAAAACGTGAATCGGCCCATGACGATATCTCATCAATTGGGCTTTAGACGCGTGTGGTTGAATGCACCGCACGCAACGTGCCGTATGCCGCCTCACCGACGTCACCGTCACCGTACGTTCCGCCATGCGGGATTCTGGACCGCGACACGTATATACGAGGTGACAAACTTGCCACAAGCTACTCAGCAAGTCAACATCGCTGTGGCGTGCATTACTGAAAAACGGTTTTTATAAGACCCTTAATAGATTTGATGAATCATAAGTAAAAATAGATTATCCTGTGCGATCGTTTAAGTAAGCCACACGAGATAATACCACAGTATCCCGTACGGCCCATTTAAACGACCGTACGGGATAATCCATTTTCCCGCGTGGCCTCTTAAGTCACCCGCACGGATAATCGATTTTTCCGTGCGATCGCTAAGAGGCGCGTGGATACGCCTATATATATTTTTCTAAACAAATTTAGAAATGTAAGGTTTTAATTATCTATAAACCTATTAAATTCTTCATCTAATTTTTGAATATGGGATAAAATTAAATAGAAAAATGTTTTTCTCATATATAACTTCATATGTTGCGATAATAAGTTAATGTTATGTACAAATTTAATATGTATACAAGTTCATAGCTTCATATAAGATATATAAATTTGAAACTTAAAGTTCATTTAGATGAAACTATAATAGAGTGGCTCCCGTTGTACATATAAATACAGTTTGTACACGTGTAACAAGTTTAATTTAATCATTACATTGTAACTACAAATCGACTTATTGTTATTAACTAATAATTCTTAATATACAATTTTATTTACGAAATTATTTTGGTGATAATATACAAATCGAAGAGATTAATATTGATAAGAACATTTAAACCCTGGCCATCATGTATAGTTGGTGTGCGTGTAACAAGTTTTGCACGTATTATTTCTGTTTCGTCCTCTAATTCGACGTCGGTTTTAAAATGGACATAACTTTTACATACGGACTCTGATCAAGACGTTTCATATATGAAAATCGATCAGAAATTTTTTTGCATGCGTTCATCTATGCTTTGTCGCGTTCGGCGATTTTATTTTTCCCCAAAACACCTCAGAAGGTTGCCTTCTCGAGCTCGGGAGCTTTTTCTCGATTCTGAGCGTGTCTTCTGAATTTTCCACGGGCCACGTCTTTCGCTTGTTTAGGCTCAAAATTTCTGTGGTTACCTCTCGTGTGCTCCTAAGTCAAGAAAAAATATTAAAAAAATAAAAATAAAAAGTCAAAATTTTCCTCTCGTGTGCTTCAAGAAAAAAATATAAAAAAATAAAAATAAAAAGTCGAATTTTTCCTCTCTTGATCAACAGCAGATCAAAAGAAAAAAGAGAAAGAGACAAAAGAGAAACAATATATCTAGAGGAGCACATAGTCTAGGATTATAATGTAATTATATGTGAGTTAATTATATATGAGTTGTCATGTTAATCATAGCTTCTTATAAGGTATATACACTTTGAAACTTAAAGTAATGTTTAGATGAAACACATGTGTAACCATTTATGAACAACATATAGTCTCACTTGATCAAAACTGGTTGAATTTTTTATGATAGTGTTATGGAACAAAAATAAGTTGTCACGTCGATTTATAGAATTTTCGACCAAACTAAGATATTATTATAATTTTTTAGTCTAAATGATGTAAGGTTTATAGATTATCGTGTGCGGGCGGCTTAAGAGCCCGCACGAAAGATAGGTTTTTTGTGCGGGCCGTTTAAGCCGCCCGCATGGAAAGATAATACTTTCATGCGGGTAGTTAAGCCGTCCGCACGCGATGATCACCACCGCCTATATAGTTGTGAGCGGGCTCCGAAATTTTCTAAAGACGAAATCGAGATCTCGCCTCCACCGTCGAGGGTTCTCTCCTCCGCCGGCAGCCTACGCCTCCGCCTCCCCGCCTCCGGCCTCCACCGTTGCCTTCTCACCCCCACGACAACGATTGCGGAGGCTTCTCGAGTGTGCCGGCGCATCGCCGCCTCCATCGACGGTCGCCTCCACCGCCCGCCACCTCCACCGCCGCCGCCTCCACTCCCGCCACCTCCACCACCGCCGCCCACCGCCGCCGCCTCCACCTCCACCGCCGTCATCTCCACCGCCATCACGGCCACCGACGACGACGATGCCACAAGCATCGCCGACGCCGACCATGAACTTATTTTTTTAATTTGTGATGTGAATTTAGTTGTCAATTTAATTATATATGTGAAATTATTTGTAAATTTAATTATAAAAAATTAGTTGGAAAATATATATGTGAAATTGTTATGATGTGAAATTAATTTTGTGTTATTTGTGATGTGATATTAGTTGTCGATTTAATATCATTAAATCATTAAATAATTCAAAGACGGATCTATCTTTCTGTGTGGGCCACCTAATACGTCCGCACGGGAAGATCTATTATACCATGCGGGTGGTTTAAGTGGCCCGCACGGAATAATAGATCTTTTCGTGTGGTTGGACCGTCCATACTTAAAAATTTAATTTTTGTAGATTTTTTTGTGCGTGTGGGTCAGCCTTTCGTAGAAAAATGTTTTTTGGTTCGTACGCAAAATCGTTTCTTCAGTATTGATGGCCGTAGGCGCCGACCACCGAGCAGTCGTCCCCAGTCGGCAGCAAGCGTTCGCAGGCTCGCAAACTCGGAACAACCGGAGGTGTACGTCAAACTCCTCACGCTGACACGCATGAGCGAGCCAGCCGGTCGACGTTCTATGCCAAATGCAAGAGGCAGCCGTCGCCGCGCGCGGCGAGAAACGATCGATCGAAGCATATCCGTTTGTCGAAGTCGCGCTCAAAAAGCAGCAGGCGACGTGTCATGTTTGCGCCATGACGCCATGCCAAATTTACCCATGCGCAGGTAGTAGGAGTAATTAATTTGTCAAAGGGAGTAGAAAAATTCGCTAAAAACTTCGAAAGGCAAGCCCGACAGGAGTAACGGAGCGACGGATCGAGCACCGATGCAAAGTAAAGAACGAGATAATCGGGAGGATGAATCGAAATATATATTGGGAATGATATCGGCATCATGCAGTGACAGAGTTATAATGAATCTAGGGCAATAATCCTGGTATAATAAGTAAAAGAATCGCGACGCAATACAACGTGGCCATGTATATGTAATATGCAAAGGATTCTTATCCGATCCTGCTAGCAATTGGAGAGAATTACCCAGAAAGTCACTGTGCGAGAGGAAGATCCAGTGCATACAAATACCGGACTGCTTCGGTACTTCCATATACGTGGTTATAAAATTTGGCCAATTACCCCCTTGGCTCAGATTGAGAGCCGCCTGTTTCTATTTACCTATCTGTTCGTGGCATGCGTATTTAGCTCGGCCGTCGACCAACAGGAAGAACATATATATACCTCCTCTGCCGGCTGCCGCTCTGCATCTTGCAAACATGGGCTCTCTCGATGCTGTCCTTCGTTCAGATAGCGTCTTCCTATAGCTCGCTGCAGGTATGTAGCAGCACTACGACGTCCGTACATGTTCTTTTTTTCTACCTGATCAAATGCAGCAGATCCTGTTCTTCGTTTTTACTTCTTTGCTAGAAAGTTTGATTACCCCGTCGTGTATGTGTGCGCGTGATATATATTCATGACGGCAGTTTTTTTTTTGTTTACTTTCTAGTTTTTACGTGTTGTGTTCTAATGGCCTCACTCAAATGCTGTAGTCGAACACATCACACATGGCACTGATAAAAAGTTTTGTTGGATTAGTGATTAGTTTCATGTGGATTACTGTTCACCACAGGTGCAGAGCCACAAAGTCTACTTCTCTAGTCGGCCGGCCTATATATTTTTGGTCAGTGCTGAAATAAACATTAATAACTCCCGTACTACATATATATGATGCTACCACAGTAAACACATTATCAGGAACAGTCCGTGCAAAGCTGGTCCTGGTGCCAACAAGGGAAGATGTGCATGGGGGTAAATATATATAGGCCATACACAAGTCTGAATTTGACTTAGTTTCTGTTCATGAAAACATCGTCAATTTTGCACAGCGTATATGCATGAAAACGGACAATTTATTGGAAGGACACCATCCTTGGCAAGTTATAACTATCCGTTTTGTCTCTTATCATCGGTACGACCTGAATATATAACATCAATCATCACTTTGTATGATGTCAAACACAAGAGCTACAGTACTAGTAGATATATTGTGTGTTTGCACGAACTATTTATGTTATATCCTTGGCATATATGTTTATCTTGGTTTAGAGTTATAAAGAACAAAACGGTTTAGGTTAATTACAATATTATATATTGAATCCACTATAATACTTTTTGTTGCCTTTTATTTATCTTCTTAATTTAGTAATTATTAAGTATGTTCATAATTAATAAATACAAAGTGGTACTTTTCATGAAGTCTTTATGAATTTTCGGATTTAGAATTAATATTACGTAGTTGGACTCGATTTGGAATCTTAATTTAGTTTTTTTTCATGATATAATAATTCCAAAATTCAGAAGTAATACAATTTATATTATCAATTTCACAAATTTGAAAATAAAAATTAATTGGCAGTCAGTTACATTATAACTTGTTGACTTTTCTTATAATATTATATTATCGGTTTTTAATACATGACGTCGTTGATTTTTTTGACAACCATTTTTTCAAAAAAGTTTACATAATTATTTGTATTTATTTTGTTTATTATTTGGTATTAGCTGGATAACATTGCTAGATCTATTTTTATTTTATTGATGTGGGAATTTTGTTGCAGTGCCGATTAGCATAGATGTATAGTCTACAACACTAGGAATGGACTTGTGTGCTGCATATGTGTACATGCATTAAGGTTACTTTTTTTCTCTCTACCTTTATGGAAACGACCAAGAAGAGCTGGCTAGATATCTCGCTAATAGCTATATCATACCTATAGTTCTTCTTGACCCAATTATTGCCAAAAAGAAAATATTATCTCTATGTTTAAACGACCATAATCTTCACCATTGCTCAAATTTTAGTCCAATTATTAAAGTTACAAAGAAGGCACTGATGCTTCTCAAATCAACGCGGATAACATTGTCTGGAGCTAAGTTGGAAACCTATCCAAGGTTTTCAATATAGTTTAGGCACCCATAACCGCTAGTCCGTGATTTTGTCGTTACCTGTCATAACCTAGTGGGTTATTTTTTAACAGAAATAACCAATCGGTTGTTGACAAAAACTAGTAAATCTCAAACATTTTTGCTCAATTTTTTAGTACAATTAAAAACCAGAAACTTAGTTGAACTATCGAGCGATTTCTAAATGCAATGCCGCTTGGTATGACTAGTTATTGTGATAAAGGAGTGGTAATTGTTCATATACTCTAATGGATTTCTGATTAATGGTCTGTGACACGTCCTTTTAAAAAATGTTAATGGATTTCTGATTAATGGTCTGTGACACGTCCTTTTAAAAAATGTTGGTTGGAACTTTTGAAGGGAAGTGTTTTTATTTTTCGAGAGACATGAATACCATCTAAATAGTTATTAAAAATTAATAAGATAGACTAATATAAAATATATCAGTTCACAAACTTTATAGTATGTAACAAAATAACAACTATTTTTATTTTAATTTTAATTTGTTTTTTATGACTTGTAGAAACCAAATTTGATTAAGTATGTTTATAAAATAATATATTTTTATGATATGTCAGTAATAAGAGAGACACGAAAATGCTTATCCAATTCCAACCCTTTCCTCGTTTGATCGTATCCTGCAGATTTGAGCCCAGTCAAAAGCTAGATCAACAACTTGACGAGGTAATAAGGAGAGCGCACAGAGTCAGGGTATATATGGCCAGCAGCATGGCAAGACAGAACAGCACTGCAGGGGCGGCTATACTACCGGTGACGAATATCGGCATGGCCGCCGCCGCCAGAAGCGAGCTTCTCCGGCGGGCATTCGGCGAGCCCTCTCCTTCCCTTGGACCATTCGTCGTTAACCCTCACAGCTGCAGCTACAGGTGATCGAACAACCTGCATCCATTTCCTTCCCTCCATCGCGTCAACCTGCATGCATACGTGTGGCTGACTCACGAACTGAACTGAACTTGCATATTGATCGATCAGCCTTGTTTGAGTGGTCCACTCCAGGTGGTGGCAGAAGTTCCTGATCGTGTTGGTGCTGTACACGGCGTGGTCGTCCCCGTTCGAGCTGGCCATGGAGAAGTCGGCCTCGGCTGCGCTCGCCGTCACGGAGCTGGTGGTCGACGCCTTCTTCGCCGTCGACATTGCCGTATCATTCTTCGTGGCGTACCGCGACACCTCCACCGGCCTCCTCGTAACCGACCGCAGGAAGATCGCCACCAGGTATACGCGAATGCTCCGTCGTCACTGCATGTCCAGTCCACGCGTAACTCTATATCGTGTGTATAATTTCCATCTCCTCATGAGTAGGCACCTGGCACGGCCGTGCTTGGCGCTGGATGTGGCCTCGACGATCCCTTTACAGATGATCTACCGGCTAGTGAGCGGCAAAAGACAAGCACTGTACGGGTTCCTCAATCTTCTCCGGCTCTGGCGACTACGGCGCGTCAGTAAGCTCTTTGCAAGGTAAATAAGTACTTCACATCCAACGGATGATCTCGGTATCCAAATGATGTTCTTGTGCGATCTCTTTTACACATGAATGAGCTTATTAAAATAGAGGAAGAAGTACTACCTCCGTTTTTAAAAATATAGTACCTTTATTTTTTTAATATATAACATGCGTTGACTTTTAGACATATGTTTGATCATTTCGTCTCATTCATAAAATTTATATAATTATAATATAATTTATTTTGTTGTGAGTTATTTTAGGCTGTTTTTGTTTGAACTTTTGCTTTCTAGCCCTTCGGAAAGCTAGTTTTCTAAAAACTAGCTTACTTGGTGATAATATTTTACTATTAATTTTTTAATAAATTTTTATCTTCTCAGCACATCAAAAGTCACCAAAAATCTCATTTCAGCTAGCTTTCTTATTTTTATTTATTTCCTTAGAAAAACTAGCTTTCTAGCTTTTCGAAAGTCAGCTCGGAAAGTTTGGTTGTTTGTTTTAGCTTTCTAGTTTTTTAAAGCAGAAGCTGGAAAGCTATCCAAAAAGCTGAAACAAACATGACCTTAAAACTAAAAATACTTTAATCATGATTAATATATTATATATTTGTACAAAATTTTTAAATAAGACAAATGATCAAACAATACCAAGAGTGAAATGACATCATCTATTTAAAAATTGAAGAGAATATAAGTTTTACCATCGTCGTATTAAAAATGTTATGTAATTATTATTTTCTTTATGATTTTATTTATCATTAAAGGTTTTTAAGTACTCGATACATGCCCATGCTTTGCTATGGATTAAAATAAATTATATGTGTGACAATGTTGTTTGGAACAATTAAAATGTTTTTGTACAATTTTGTCCTTGTTGACGTCTTTGTATGACAAACTTGTATTATAGGAATGAATAGATAGAATTATATCTAGAAGAACTATTTTGTAATATAAAAGCATATGAAGTAGTAGTTGGTTAAAAAAATTCTATAAAAGAGTTTGTGAGGTGGCAAATTCACTCCACCATCATTGTTTTCTTTTAAAAGGAGTATATTTAACTTATATATTTTTATGTTTACATAAAATTTTTATAATAAGACGAATGAATTCATATTAAAAAACGGAGAGAATATAATATGTGACTTTGAGGTTGATAGCATAATTCACTAAGGGGTGATATGGATTGTAATATGGATAAACAGTATGCGTATGTGATCATCAAGGATTGGCATGAAATTCTGTATCTTGCAGGTTGGAGAAGGACATCAGATTCAGTTACTTGTGGACCAGGCTTATCAAGCTCCTCTGTGTAAGGCCACGCCGTTCGACTCACAGCATTCGGCAAAGTTCATACCGACTTGCTACGAAATACTTGTAGTGCTCACTTTCTGCATGGATCGATGCATTTTCGTGCATGCAGGTGACGCTGTTCGCGCTGCACTTCGCCGCGTGCATCTACCTGTGGATGGCGTTCCACTACAAGGTGAAGGAGCTAACGTGGATCGGCAGCCAGTTCCACGGCTTCGAGGACCGCAGCGTGTGGTTCTGCTACACCTGCGCGGTGTACTGGTCCATCACCACGCTCGCCACCGTCGGCTACGGCGACCTGCACGCCGCCAACACCGGCGAGATGCTGTTCAGCACCGCCTTCATGCTCTTCAACATGGGCCTCACCTCCTACATCATCGGCAACATCACCAACCTCGTCGTCCACGAAACCGCCAACACCTTCAAGATGGTAATAACCTACCTATAAGTACCTACCTGAGCACGTTTTCTTTTCTTTGACAGCTTAAGCTCAGCTTATTAGCTAGTGATCGTGGCATGTGTTCAGAGGAACATGGTGCAGAGGACGTCGGTGTTCGGGAGAACGAACAGGCTGCCGAAGGCGATGAGGGAGCAGATGATGGAAAGCCTGCAGCTTAGGTTCAGGGCGGAGGAGCAGCTGCAGCAGGAGATGCTGTCCGAGCTGCCCAAGGCCGTGCGGTCATGCATCGCGCAGCACATGTTCAGGGGGGCGGTCGAGAGCTGCTACCTGTTCCAGGGCGTCTCCGACAAGATCGTCCTGCCGCTGGTAATGCAACATGCAGTAGCACTAAAAGCTTTCGCCTGAATGACTCTGCATTTACCACTAGGCTGACTGACTGGCTGACGGGATAAATTCAGGTCGCGGAGATGAAGGCAGAGTCATTTCCCCCCAAGGCGGATATCATCCTGGAGAACGAGGCTTCGACGGACTGCTACATCATCGTCTCCGGCGAAGTGGTAAGAACACTCGTCGCGTGAAGTTCGTTCTCTTCACTGTTCATGCTCTGACAATCTGCATTTCTCTTAATCTTTTCTTTTTGTATGTTCAGGAGGCATTGACAACCCTTGAGGATGGCACAGAGAAGGTAAAAACTAAAAACACGAGAACCCAGATGACGCACTTAATATCAGTTACACCATGTCAAGCTTACTGTTATCAGGATACTGATCTTTTTATGCTTTTATCATACTGAAGTTCTAAACCTGAAACAATTCTGATCAAAATTGTGTCATTTCAGCAAGTGATGAGAATAGGGCCTCGGGGAATGGCAGGGGAAATTGGGGTAATGTTCAACATCCCACAGCCGTTCACCATCCGGAGCAGAACGCTCACGAAGCTCGTCTGTATAAGCTGCAGCCATATGGTCCAGACTGTCCGGCCTAACACCGCTGATGGGGTCGTTGTGTTCTCCAATTTTGTTCAGGTAGCTGATTTTGTTGAGAATGCAATGTATATATTTTTTTTCTTAGTTCATGCTTTCTCACAGCTCGGGAATCTACGTTTCTTCAGTACCTTGAATCTCTGAAGGTGAAGGCAAAGGAAACAGCCTTTGTTAGGGATCATCTTCGCAATGGCTACTCGACAGGAAGTGCAACCATGTTTGGTGTAGATGAATCCAAAGGGTCTGCTCGCAAAATGTTGCCATGCAAAGAACCCAAACGGGTATTTATTCATGAACACCTCTTAAATGGGACTGGCGCAGAACTTAACGGTTCATCTGGGAAGCTCGTCTTACTGCCTAATTCTATGCAAGATCTGATGAAACTTTCAGGTATGTAAATTGTGCTCTGTATAAAGATTTATCGTCACCAGATGTTCAGATCGAGCAACACATTATCATCGTTCATTTGTTTGTGGATACCCCTTTGCAGAAAAGAAGTTCGGAAAGGCCGCGAGAGGGATTCTCACCATGGGAGGTGCCGAGGTAGATGACATTGAAGTGATAAGAGATGGCGATCACCTGTTCTTTAGTAGGTAGGATAAGCCATATTGCCTTGGCAAACATTATTTAGAGAACACTTACTCTCTCAACATTTTATTTTTCTTGAGAGCGTACTCATGTGCTCCTGCAGAAAATTGTATTTTCACATGGTGATTCTAGGCACTTTTCTCGATCTTGCAGTAGCCTACGTTGCATACTTTGAAAATGATACTAATAACTGAATGAGACTCAACCTATGGTTGAGAGACCAAAAATGGACCTTTTCCCGATTCAGTGGGTCTAAACCCAGACAGAATCTTGCAGTAGCCCTAGCACAGAGCGTGACGTGTCTGTCCGTCCTCGGCTACCGCCAGCTCGGGTCAATTCCTAATCGTATTCGTATTGCGGTCGGCAACTCGGGTCGGAGTCCCAACTCCCATGTCTCCGGCGCCGGCGATGAACAAGAAAACCGTTATCCGAATCGAATCGGACTCACGGTGCTTGCCATAAATAGTACAAAACACTCGGTGGAGGAGGCTGGCCAGCGTTGTAGTAATTGCATAACGCTTCTGATACAGGCGCCGATCGATCCAACCACAACTCAAAACATTACGCTGTGTACGTGTTGAGCATTCCGGGAGCTCGGGTCGACCATGGCGACGGCGGCGGCGCCGTTGACGGTCGGGGAGGCGCACTCGGGAGTGTCCCGTGGCCAACTGTGGGCGTGCGCCGTCGTCGTGCCGTGCTTCATCGTCCGCGCCTACCTCGCCGAGGCGTACGGCGTCGCATCCCAGTATGGCCCTGCCTCCTCCTTCGGCAGCGTCCCGTGGCGGCTGCCGCTGCTGGTGTCTCTACCTGTCCACGCTCTCATCCGTCAGGTCCTACGTCAACCTGTACCTGCCGCACACGCCGGTACACGTCGACAGGGCCATCCAGAAGGTCGGATTCGTCGGCATCGGCCTCGCTCTCGGCATCGTCCAAAGCATCGTGTTGGTTGCCGCCGACGACAACCGCGTCGTCATGGTCTTCACCTGCGTCATCGCCGTGGTTAATGTCGGGGTGCTCGCCTTGTGGGCGTGGCTTATTGCGAGTACCGCCGCCGGCCGGAATACCATCTACCTGTCGCAAGCGATTCCCTTAATTTTTTGTCATTTTTTAAGTTTTATTAAATTTATATAAAAATATAATAATATTTTCGATGCGAAACAAACATATTATCAAAATATATCAAATGTTAGTTTTAATAAAACTAAATTGATATTGATTGATGTTATAGATGTTATTAATGTATTTTTAAATTTGATGAAGAAAAATCAAAATAATTTATAATATAAAAAATATGAAACAAAGATAGTACTGCCGACAAAACAATTCTACGCCTGATGGTTGAGATAATTTAGGCCGTTGTTACAACGATGAGATACTAGTTGTAATCAGGGTTTCAATTTCACGAAAGCCGGCCTTTCGTGGTTTTCGGTCGTTTCGTAGGGATGCAACACGGTATTCTCGTGGTTTCGTTTAAATAATTTCGTGAAAATTTAAAAAATTTTAAAAAAATTATTTTAACACAAAAATATATATTTTTATAAAAATTTCGCGATGTTTACACGGTTTTCGCGGTATATGGCACGGTTTTTGTGAAAACCGCGACGGCGCGGATTTTAATTTGGTTCAAATTTAAATTACGGTTTTCACGGTTTTCGCGTGTTTTGCGCGGTTTTGTGGTTTTTGCGAGATTTTACGCGTACGCACGAAATCATTAAAATTCAAATTTGTTCTTGTTCATTGCCGCCGGCTTTTGCGCGGCGAGATTTTGCGCGGTATGCACGAAATCATTAAAATTCAAATTTGTTCTGTTCATTGCCGCCGGCTTTTGCGCGGTTTTGTGGTTTTTGCGAGATTTTGCGCGGTATGCACGAAATCATTAAAATTCAAATTTGTTCTGTTCATTGCCGCCGGCTTTCGCCGTGCCGCGAGGGACGGCACAGCATCTGCCGCCGGCATTGCATTGCAAACCCTTGTTGTAATTGGTAGGTATATTTGGTTAGTTCGTTCAGTAATGTGTTTGGTGTTCTACTCCTGTCATCCTTTGTATATGATACCGTCAGCAATATGGCGAGAGGTCTGATAGATACCTATCAATAAATATTCCAGAATATAAAAAAAATTTAAAGTTAAACATGATTATTAAAAATATAAATTAAATTAAATGAGAAAAGTTATAACTAGTTTAGAAATAAAGATAGGTGAAAAAATGAATGTTGAAAAATTTTGATTGGTTGGAAAGAGAATGTTAGTGAAGAAGTTATTATATTTTAAAAATACTAAAATGTTGTTATATTTTGAGTAACATAATCTGCATAATGTGGCAATGGTACAACTGCAGGAAGCGCCAAGCATAACTCTGGGTTGACACGAGATGTAGGAATGCAACTGTACAATGTGCATTAAAGCAAGAAGTACAAATTGCCAATGATTATAGGTCCAAAACAAGCGTTAGTGAACCCAACATACTGATTTTTCATAGTAATGGTATCAATCCCAAAGAGAGAGACACAACAGTTAAATGAGTACCACTATTTTGATTACAAGGAATACAAACGGAGACCTACACAACAATCTGCATTGGGTGTAGTCTTATAAGCAGATCGAATCAGTTTAAAATCAAGGGATCTGAAAATCATATAATATCAAAGTTATAAATGTAATTTCGACTACCAGAGCAATCCTTGTGGGTCCAACTACTAACACAAAATCCATGTTTTCGCCCTGAAATACCAAAATTAAACATGTTATTTATTCTCAACGTCCAAGATATAATTACAAGACTTGCGTAAAGCAAGCATGTATTCCAGTGAAAAACTTAGATACTAGATAACAAGTGAAAAAATCATGTACTAAGTGAAAAACTGGTAGTGACTTTTCATTTTACCACCAATATGGTAATAGATGTATGGAATGTCACCAAACTCCAACAGGAAATCGGCATGCCAAAATTTAGCAATCATCCAAATGAGACCAAATTCAAGGGGAAGTATCAAACAATTGATAAGCCAAGTTGAGGCACACAATAAAAACACCCCAAGGACCTTGCTGAGAATATATAACATGCCGCTGCACTGATGCTTTTCCTAACATACTGCCAACAGAACAATTGTGACGGAGATTAAAATCAAGGACACAAGTGACATGTCAAGTTTCACAAACGAAATTAAACACAGGTTTATAGGTATGTGTATGATGCTTGCAGGTATCAAAATTCAGAAAATAACAACTAAAAAGCAACCAAGGGGCAACAGCATTACAATGTTAGATAAAAGCAGGATGTCAAGAGGGACTGATAAAGATACAGTCATGGATATGTGCCCGCAATGTGCTCGTAAAGCAACAACTTCCAAGAAAGACTGGGAACTTACATTAATATAGTTTCCAACAGAGCAATACAGTATAAGAATTTATGAGCAGCAAGAGCAACAATAAAATAATCCAGGAACGGTATGCGGAGTATTTTAACAAGAGCATTTCTGAAGTAGCTGTTGAATACAGCAGTCCAAAATGAGTGCTGAGACTACATAAATCCTATGTACCTGCACAACTTCCCATTTAATCATTGGGTAACAGAGTCAAATTGCTACTGTACAAAATGTTGCTCAGCCTCAGCAACATTTCAAATTCACTGCTAAAAAATATCCTCAATCTTTTCCAGAACAATACCAGTACAAGGCTTATGGTTTAGTTGCAAAGGATTTGCCCTATTCTCTACCACAAAAATTTCAAAGCAGTGTATTTTACTAAGAGTAAGTGAACATCCTTTTTAAAGAGACCACAAAAGTTTTCCTCTGAACATGATATTCTAATGATATATACAACTACGAGAGCTTGGATGCTAGTTCAACATAACCACATAAGGCATGCAAAATATCAAACACAAGAAGTCTAAGTGTGATGCTAAAATGAAACAGGTTGTCACTAAATTGAAGATCCCAAATTATCTTGGATGGGTATTCAAGATGAGTGACAATCCTGTATAAGTAAACCAACCTCATTTCCTGAACTTACAGACCTTAGGCTAAGAATAAGCATTCACAGCGACATTGCTCTACTCTTCACCACCACCATCGTCCCCAAACCTCTTGTTATCATCACCCTCACCCTCCTTGAGGTCATCCTCCTCCCCATCTTCCTCACTGAGACGCGCAATCTCTGCTTGTGCCTTCTCCAAAATCTCCCTCCTCCTCACCTCAAGATCCCTTTGGAGATCCCTCCGCATCCGCTCAACCTCAGCCATGTGCTGCCTCTTGCTACTCTCCACCCTCTCATAGACATCCCCAAGCTTCCGAATTGACTCCACAAGCACCTGAAAGTCTTTCCCCTTCCTTGCACCAGCCTCATTTAGCTGCTCTTCACCCAATTCCGCACCAGATCCAGAATCCCTTGTTCCTGCGTTATCACACCCGCCCAGCACATACTCCGTGGCGTCCAAACCCCAAGATTGGCGCGGCACCGGCTGCGTGTCTCGGCGGCGCGTCACGACGGGTGGCTGCAACGGGAGCGACGGTGGGCACATGAGAGACTGCATCTTGTCGAAGTAGATCCACTTGGAAGGCGAGGGGCGGTCGGAGCGGCGGGCGGCGAGACGCAGCCTCTCCTTCTCCTTCCTGTACTTCTTCCTGAGGGTGTCGATGCGGTTGCGACACTGCGACTCGGAGTAGTACCCAGGGGGCGGGAGGCCGCGGCGGCGGCGAGGCGGGAGACCTCCAGCCACTCGTCGGCGCGGAGGCTGCGGCGGCCGGCGCCCACGAAGCGGTTGCCCCAGGCGTCGAGGAGCGCGAAGGTGGAGCCCTCCGACCACTCGGGCGAACCGCGCGCGGGCGTCGGCGCTGGAGTGGTCGCGGGGGCGGGGCGCGGGGCGAACTCGAAGCCTTGCGCGTAGCGGTCGGTGCGGCGGCGCTTGGAGCGCGGGGAGGGGGAGGCGCCGGAGGAGGAGGGCGACGGCGAGGGGGATTCAGCGGCGGCCGCCGCGCCGTCGTCCATGAGCGGGGAGCTAGGGTTTGGTTCCGGGGATGGGCCCGATGGGGTGGGTCGGCGAGATGGATCGGCCGGCACGGATGCAATTGCAAGCGAGCACGGCGAGTCTGGGGGCACTTCGTCCATTGCCTCGGCGGGGTCAGGTGGGCAGTGTGGGCTGTTGGCGGTGGCACTGTACGTTGTACGGTATACGTTTTTTTTTGTTGGAGGGTCTTTTTTTGAGTATGAATATACAATGTACATTTCGGGGGTGAGTTCCTGCATATACATGTACATTTCGATGACTGGTTATGCATACGATTGTACACTTAAATCGTGACAACACTAATTCTGTACAGTGTAGTAAATTATGCATGTCACATCATACATATAACAGAGTTGTCGATGGCCTGGTGCATTTGGATGTGGAGAGAGTCACGATGGTTAATTCGTCGGTGGGCAACGATACCTCGTAACTAGCCATACCCGGAACACCGAAACACCCGAACGCCACAAAGACACAAGCGAAGTCCACACGGTTGTCCTTCACATAGGCAAAGACGAAGCTCTCGATCACCGCAAGAGAGATGCCTACGATGATGAGCCCAAACGCACTAGACGGCCTCGCCCACGGCCATTGGCGTGTGCGGCAGGAACAACCTGACATAGAACATGATGGAGGAGATGAGCGACATGTAGACACCTCACGAGACCAACAACGGCAGCCGCCATCGATCGGTACTGCAGAAGGAAGGGTCGGTATGATGCACAATGGCGTAGGCCTCGTCCAAGAAGACGACTATGACATGAAAGAAAGACGGCGGCCGTCCACAGATGATCACGCATCACGTTGGAAAGCTTCGCCCTGACTATCAATGGCGTCGTCGTCGACATGCTAATTGAATCTAATCTCCTAATCTCCAGCCAGCCAACCGGCTAGCCTCAAGTGTAAGACATGATCAAAGTATCAAACTAATATGTAAGCCGTGTGTGCTTTGCTGGGATCAGTCGGTGTCTGCAAGGATGTTGACTCCGGTATAACATAGAAAAAACGATAACTTTTACACTTTCAAAAGCAACTTATTATTTATTCGTTTTTGTTTGGTTGTTGAATATTGAATTGAATCAATAGTAATTTACACTTGTGCATAATTTTGTTGGTTTGTGGACGTGGTGTTTAGCTTTGACAAATGATTACATATGCTATCAGGGAAAGAAAATAAAATCTATGTTTTCTCAAAATTTTTGGGATTTCACAACACCTGGAAGTTTCGCGAACAATTCATTAGAATTAGCCTTGATGGTGCAAAATACATATCATGACAAACATTTATTGAGATTTCATTTGTGTTATTTATATTATTTATTTTTTCTATTTTTTGTTCTTTATTTTGTAGAAATATAGGATAAATGTAGTTAGGCTACTTCCATAAATTTGCAGTTTAACCTATAGTACACCGTATTTATCTAGAAAAATATGTGCGCTTTGTTTCTACTTTCCTCTCCTTTTGTTTTACATGCTCTGTGCATGCGATCAGCCGAGGCGACATGCAACGCTACGCCGTTAGCATGAAATGTGGAATTTTTACCTTTTTATTTTATTTTTTAAAAGATTTGCAAAAATAATTTGTGGTTTGAAAATACTATAAAACTAGTCGCCTCTCGCAGTCGCCTCTCGCTCTTTGGAAGGGCGAGATTTAAAAATCGTCCTCCCGAGGGCGTTTTTGGCGTGGTGGACGGCCGTTGGCCGCCGTTTATCGCACGCGTGTAATTTTGCATTTTGTCCCCTTTCCGCCCTTACAAAGGGTGTTTTTTCACTGTTCCTTTAATGTTCACTGTATTGTTCACTATTCACTGTTTATCACAGCGAAAAACGCCCTTTGTAAGGGCGGGAAGGAGGCAAAATGCAAAATTACACGCGCGCGGCAGACGGCGGCCAACGGCCGTCCGCCACGTCGAAAAACGTCCTCTGGGAGGAAGATTTTTAAATCTCGCCCTCTCGAAGGGCGAGAGACGACTAGTTTTGCAATATTGTAAACCAAAAATTATTTTTGCAATCTTTTAAAAAATAAAATTAAAAATGCAAAAAAATTCATGAACTGTGGCAGGGAGCACCATGCGGCAAGGCCACGCACGGATGACTGGGCTCTACGGCCCAGCTAGGCGCCAGCCGTAGATGAGCCCGGAACTGTTCTCTCTTCTTCTTTTTTTGGGTGTAATTGCGTGACTTGAGAACCGATGCCCAGCACTTGCGTGTTCCCCAATTTATCGCCAATTTACGGAGCCACGTGACCAATGAAATGCCGGCAAAAGTGCCGGCTTTAGATTACTAGAGATATAGCCGGTGTAAATCAAACCCGAGTCGGACTCAATACGGATACGGGATGGATCGGTGGACATGTCCCTTTTTTTTACTCTGAAGTCCTAATGGGCTTGATTGGGCTAATCTCGACTTTATGTCGGACCGGCCTCTCCATGAGAACCCATGGGCCGTCCGCTTGAGTCTTCACGAGAGGAGATGTCTTATTCAACCGTCAAATTTTTTTAAAAAAATTTAACAAATATAAATAAAATATAATTAACTTGCATGAACTTTTAAAAATCTCTCGGTTATACGTCATTTTCATCTAATAGATCATGGGAATGAATCCCTTTACACGTGTGCACGTTGTGATTTTTTTTCTTATTTACATAAATTTTGAAGCAAATTTAACGGTTTAAAATATAAAAGTTACATATAAGTTATACTATAATTACATTAAAATTACATTATAGTTATATTTATCAATTTTTTTAAAAAATTATCGATAAATATATAGAAAAAACAGCAAAGGAAAATCTATTGTCACTTTGTAAGCGCAGGCTGCGCAGCACAGACCACACATAAAAAGGAAGAGACCTGTAGACCTGCAGATGCTTCTTCTTGGAGACCAAGGCGGAGCAGCATATATGCTAGTTGCAGATGCTTCTTCTTGGAGACCGAAGCATGCAAGTGCAGTAATAGTAGCGCATACAACATCTTGTCGCTTTAAGACGAAAATAAACGGTTTCACCGGGAGGCAGTGATAACACCTGCTTTAATTCAGAGCATCAGAAGTGATGTTAATTCATATTGGATCCGTTGCTTACCTTATAGTGCCAGTGCTCGCTCCTACCCTAATGGTCATGATTCACCTTTTCTTTTTCGGGGTAGTGGTTAGTACTGTAATGAGCAGTTCAGTACATCAGTTCTATTGGGTTTACGAAACCTGGTTCTTCTCATTGTTCGTCGTCGCCAAAATGATCCTCAGAAAAACGACCTGAAACCGCATGACAAGGAGAGCCACCTGTGATTCTTCAGCCACTGAATTACTGAACCTTTCCATGCGATGGCGACGTGGCGTGTTTTCCCGTACTCCAAGCATGCACCAGCACAGGTCCTCGATGTGCCAAAGCAAGCGTGTAGCTAGCTAGCTTTGGATTTTGGAAGGACTCACAAGTTAAGCCATGCAACGATAGGAGTGCATATCGTCCACTTGTTGCTTCAGTTACTTGTAGACATCACCCGCAAACTAAGGGCAGTTTTCTTGCACACTTGCAAATCGAGCTGAACTATATTATGCGGTTCCAATCATTCCAGTGGCTTGGCAATTGTTTCAGCAATCTGCAAAGCTGTTTTACATTTTTGTTATTGCTTTGTTTAAGTAGCTGTTGTTTTGGCCATGACTGCACTGCATACAGCCATCTCCTCCTCCAGCAACCAGAGAGAGCATCGCGTTGTGTGCGAGCCAAGACGCTACTAGTCAAACCACCAAGACTTCTCGATCAGCTTGCCCAATCACTTCGACGTACGACAACGCCATCGTGCTAAGTGCAAACAAAACACGAGGACACAGACACAGAGTCTTCAATCTTTCGCTGAGAACAGAGAACGGCCGGCCAGCCAGCCAATCCGCTCATGGCAGCATCTGGAAGTGAAACCCACACTGACGAAAGAAAAAAAAAACAACTTGAAAAACTTTGCACCTGCAACATTACATCGCCAAAGCCCATTACATGCAAACAACTGTGGACTTGAAAACTTTGCATCACAAACAATTGTCCCGTTGCTGCAGAGAGATAGATATGTCATCAGGCTAATAAAATCTTCCCCTGCACACACACGCAGTGACAGCTCCAGTGCAGTCACTGCTGCTGCTGCTGCTGCTGCCTGTGTAAATGTAATCAATCGAAGAAAAAGTTAAAAAGGCCACTGTAAAAAACGAGTAATTAAACTGGAGGGTGGGGAGAGGGTAAAGGGCGAGGGCTCGGAGCGAGGAATTTTTCGTGGTTGCCGACATGGATCGGGTTAATCTAACCGGCCTGCCTTAATCATCGTACCGCACGAGAGGGTTTAGCACGAAGGTAAAGGCGATTACTGCCGCTGATACACAATTACCGACGCGATAACGACAGATTGGGAATAGACACCTGTCCCCCATGACCTAATGCGCTGACGCTAATCACCATGCTAATTGGCATCTAGTCTGAATCTCAAGAAACCATAGGACAGTACGTGCGTACTGCATTTGCCCGGTTGTACGCTCAAAACGAAAGAATAATTATTAATAGGGTTGTTACTTTGACGATATAAGTATTCGTAACCGATAATATATGTATCGTTTTGGTATATATTGTTTTGTATTTAGGTATTTTATTATCTGTATCCGTATTCGATATTATTTATATCTGACATAATTTCGATTATAAAATGTGAGTTAGGGTAGGGAAATGATGAGATCCAACCTAACCCTTTCACCCCTAGCAAAGTGTCTTGGGCTCCCGCTGTCGTGGCCCCATCCTTCATGGTTGCTTCCTCCTCTCCTCCATCTCCTCCACTCGATTGGGTATGTAAGAGAAAGAAGATGAGGGTAGGGTGGTTATTTCTCATCCAATTTGCTGGATTAGTTGGTCAAAATGAAAAATTGGAAATAATTTGGTGGGTCCGAATGACAAATAGTGCATGTTTGTTTTGAAATAGTGGTATTTGAGAACATGCCATGGCATAAAATAATAATAATAAAAACTCTCAAAGGGGCTTTTGTTGGAAGCATTCAACCTAACTCAAATTCGTGAAGGCAGGTGTACTGTACCCATGTCATAATACTGTTAAGAATCAGGATAGAGAAATCTCTTGCATCAGTTCCCAGCTTGAAATACTATCACAACGGAACGAAATAGCGACAATATTTTCAGTAAATTGATCGATTGAAATAACAAAAGGCAACGTGCAAATGGCAAGAAGAACAGATGATTGTTTCAAATAGGAATTTTGCGGTTAAAAGGCGTGTACAGCTTGTTTCAACCGTTAAGCATGCATGTCATGCATGCTTAAATTATACCATAGAGTTCACGAGAGGCCGAGAAGATGCCATATTCTACGAGTTTTAACTTGACAGTGGTGGGGGACTGGGGGTACATATTCTGTTTCGCGTCAGACACAAATCTGCGTAATTAGTGAGTGCCAATCGCTTTTATTAGCGGTAAAATATGGAAAAGGTAAAAAGGAAAGCAACGGGTCCCTCCCTACTCCACATACGTACGATGCTCCTCGAGATACACGCCATACGTCGTACACGTGCCGGGCCTAGCTGTCCCTCGCCGCACAAGGCGACAAAATATGTATTGGTTTCAACGTTTTCACCGTGGACACGAATCCTCAGCAGTGCTGTATGTGCACGTTTCAATGAAATTTTCATGTATCAGTCGCGATGAAAAAACCTTACAGTTTGTATAGACCTTATAACAAAAAACTATTCTCTTTAATATATAATTATTAATAGTAATTTTTATAGAAATTAAATATACAAAATAAATAAACCTGATCAATTATGACAATTATGACATATCTTTATGGGAAAAAAATAACATTCCAAAACTACTCCGCATTAGTATATATATACAAGTAACAATTAGATATGAGCAAATTGAACAGGAGCACGAATAATTAAATTGCACAGCAGCAGCAGCAAAAAAACACAATCTTTTGGTACTTCGACAAAAATGATGCCTTACGATAAATAATAGAGATATGACCTGCTAATGTAATACATATGTTTAATCTCTTCATCTGTACACTGGACAATGTTAAAGAAAAATGTTAATCCACCATATTACATCATCATCATTATCATCCATCATCCATCATCGAAATACTACTGACTTGGCAAGGAGCTGTGTCATGAATAATTCCCAAGACAAATTCAGAACTCAAAGATATGAAGATATTTTCAACAGATCAAAACACATAAAAACCTTAGCTCCAACAACACAGGCATGATAATATATGATACAGGAGCAAACCAACTGATTTGGTCACTCTTTGTCTTGAGACGGAGTACTGAAGAGTCATCATGATCCATCGTTCGTTAAGCCATTACAATAGCAACACTAGTATAGATACGAAATGTAAACTTAATAGATAATATTTAGATAATATGAAGCCATCCATCGTCATCCTTTCCGTATAACTCTTTTGTCATCATTCATCCTCTATAGTGCATCCTCTTTCTTCACTGCATTGTTTAAAAATCATGAATATTTGCATACAAGTTTCAGTCTATGTAAAGAATATTTTCCACCATTTAACGGGTATCTTATATTGTGCTATCAAACATATCTCAACAGATGTAGTATTTAAAGGATAGCATCAATATGGGTGCATGATACTGTATTTAATACAATGTAAACATTATTTTACAAAGATGTATAACCTAAAACTTAAACATAATTTATTCATGAACATGAAAGCTAATGTGTATTAGTAATTCTACCTAATTAGTTTGATGCCCAAATCACAGATCAGAATAATAATGTAATTTCTTACAAATTACAGATCGGAATAATAATGCAATTTCTTCAACATCCTACCAAACAGCGAAAACGAAAGGGTGAACATATCAACTCAAGTTTTTTAGGGTTTGAATCATAACTGATTGGGGAATCCATCGGAGAGGAGCGATCGCGACAATGGGGATCCGCCGTGTGGCGCCGACTCCACGTTCACCGTCGCCAATTGGAGCGGAGAGGGTCGGGGAGCGGTAGGGCCATGGAGCAGCGAGGAGGACCAACTGATGTTGGTGGTGTCGACGCCGAAGACGAAGGACTCGGGCGCGCTAGCTTGACCGAGTCGTATAGGAGCGGTGCTTGTTCAAGGGAATCGACCTCTTCCTGGCGATGGAGCGGATGGGGAAGCGGGTAGGGCGGCGACGCCAGAGGAGGGTGGGGTGGCGGCGTCGGATGCGGGTGGGACGGCAGCGACAGATGCGGGTGGGGCAGCGATGCAGGAAACGGGTCAGGCGGCGGAGCCGACGCCAAGGATGGAGAAGCGGGTGCGGCCCGTGTGGCGGGGCGAACAGATCAGCGCGCGAGCGAGGGGATAGGGGAGACGGTAGGTTGCACACACGGGATCGCAAGAAAGCACTCTGCCGTCCCCAACGCCAGTTTCTACCGCATCGAGCTGCGAGTCGACACGATTTCTACACTGGAAATGGTTTCCTTGTTTTGGTGCTTCTCTCCTCAATAAATAATGTGTCAAATCAGTAATTTGTAATAAATAGAGGTGTATTAAATAGAGATAGAAACCATAGTGGTTTCTGCATTGGAAATACCCTAACACATCGAGATTGCCACAAAATACGTATTGATTTCAACGTTTTCACCGTGGACACGGGTCTGCATTTGCGTGTTTTAGTGAAATTTTTATGTCTCAGTTTCTAACACATATAGATTTTAAAAACAACCTAAAAAGTTTTATATCTATGAAACTATTTATATTCTTATGAAATTTTTATCATATCTTTTTTATTAATATAATGTCATGTTAATATATTTAATGTTTATAAAACTCTATAAAATTCTTATTGAGATCGGCAGCAGTGGACGACGGATAAACTTAGTCTCATATGTCATTGATAGCTAAATGATAGACAATCTTCATTGTTTCACCGTGGTGGGTAAAAATAGGACGGAAAAAAGAAGGGCATGTTCGGTTGGCTGATGACTGGTGAGAAAAGTTCTGTTAATTGGCTGATTTGTTGTGAGAGAAAATGAGCCGAACATGCCCGAAATTGTAACGCTGCCCGTTTGCCACCTCCATTCGTCCACACGTGCAAGCACAATTGCTTAGAAACAGTACTCCAGTGAGAGTACAATGTTATGAATATTTTACTGGAGTAGTTTCGCAACTAGTATTTTAAGCAAAGCAGTATTTGTCAAGGTAAATCAACGCAATTAGCGAGTCAGGCTCACGGACCATATGACCATGATGATCTAAAAAACACAACAAGAAGTGCGTGAACTTTTTTTGTCATTTTTTATGACGTGATATTTACGTTCCTGACTCATGACACGTAAAATCAGGGTTGGGAATCCTTTCTCCATTACACGCAAAACGGACCAACCATATTCCCTAAAATACATAAACATAAATTAATATATTTTTAAAACAATTTTTTATAATAATATTTTTAAAACATATATCGTTTAATAATTTGAGACGTAAAAAAATAGAAAAGTGACTTCCGAACAATGTCAAGAGAGAGCTTAAAAACGAACGTCCAAGTCCAAAATATTTTTTTCTTATGTATTGTTTTGTTTTAATATATCTTGTCATGAAACAACCAAAGTGACCACCGGGTTAGTAGTAGCACAAGTGTAGACCCGAAGAAGAAAAAAAAATGTCTCACACTGCGAAAGAGGAGAGAAGTGTCTTCCAAGAAACAGAAAGAAAAGCAGGGGAAAAGAAAATTCAAAGACAGGAAAAAAAACAAAAAAAAACAGGGGGAGTCAATCCAAGACAGAGACACAGAGAGATGGTAGTGGTAAAGCGGAGGGGTGGGGTGTTGAGCCCTGAAGAAGCCACCGCACCGCACCCGCCCGTTGCCTTTGCGCTGCATGCCGCCCCGCGCGGGGACACTTGTCTCCTTCCCATAAACCCACCCACGCACACAAGAAACCTCACGGAAAGCAGAGCAGCAACCAGCCAGCAGCGGGGTCAGGACTCGAGAGCGGAGCAAGAAGCAGATTGCTGTGCAAGCCTCCTCCTCCTCCTACTACTACCTCCGTCCTCGCCCTTCTTAACCCCGCCTCGCGAGAGGAGAGAAGCCACCACCGCCTCGGCGCCGAGAGCCAGCCTCGCCGTGACGCCGACCCGGTCGCCAGGTAACAACTCCACCACCACCACCACCACCCTCCGTTTGGTTTCTCGAAGGTGCTAGTGCTCGTTTCTTGGAGTGTTTGCCCTGCCTGTGTTATTCATGGATGTTGGCGCACAGCGATGTGGCTTGTTGATCTTGGTTGGCTTCGTCTTCGATTCCGCCGTGAGATTTGATGAGTTCAGGTTCAGGTTCTGATTGGTGGTTTGGGCTGGGCCTGCACGCGCTTGTCTCGTATCGGTGGGATTTTGGGTCGGTGGCGCTGGGGTGGTGATGCCACCTTCCCTTTTATGGTCGCAATGCCGCCGCATCTCTCTATAATTCCTCCTTGAGGCGACTGTGATTGATCTGGGGCTGAATAGGGAGGAGTTGGGGGAGAGGTTCGTGTTGCTTTCTTCTTGTTTGGTTGGTCACTTGGTTGTGTGCTTGCTCTAGTTTTTCTTGCCATGATCATGTTCAAGACCTCATCTTGTTTTTAATTTGCAATCCTGATTATCATCTCCTCTTGCTTTTTGGACCTGCCGCACAGATGCCATCAGTAAACCAAACCACCTTTTTTTCAAGTACTAACTTTTTAAACTATTGTTTATGTACTTATGATGCTCATAGATCATTATCATCATCTTCTTTTCTCTCTTTCTTTGCACCTTTTGACTTGATGAGTTAAAAAAGCAAAAGCTGGAATTTCCTTTCACTTTTGTTCGCTTCCATCATCATTGACCGACCTGATATGCAACAGAACAAACTATTTTGGCCATTTTCAGTGACAGGTTGCTCTCATCTTTGGTGCTTGTGAACAAGACGACAGCCACCGCTCATCAAGAGCAAGCCATGGAGGAATCCAATGATCAGGGTCTTGCACAGAAGAGCGCTGCCCCCACTGGATTCTTCAGGGTCCCCGGCCTCTTTGTGAGGCTGAGCAGCAAAGGATTGAACGCAGTGGACCCTGATTCTGCCTGGAGCCCAACCTCTCCATTGGATTTCAAGAACCTGTCGTCGAGCACTGGAAGCACCAATCTCAAGTCCTCTGGGCTACTGGGTGTCGAGTCTGATCTGAAGTTCAGAACTAGCCCTCCCAGAGTTGGCCTCGGCCTCGTCGACGCCCTCACCGCCGATGAGAGCTCCTCGTGTTTGGGTGTCACGAGCTCGTTTCTTGATTCCATCAGGCCATTTCTTGAGCTCGGGTTGCCGAAGGCGGCGAGTGATGCTGCAATGCAGAAAACCGGGTCAGGTAGTGTCACTCTGGATGAGATTGCGGACTTTGCTCAGTCTGAAGAGTACACCTGTGTGATCGAGCACGGCCCGAACCCGAGGACGACGCACATTCTGGGGGACGAGACACTGGAGGTGTGCAAGGGTGTCCCAAGGAGTTCCAAGAAGCCAATCTTCACCGTCGAGCCCATCGGGGAGCTGCCGTCGACGCCGGCTGGTGCTGTTCCCCGCTCATGCTGCTACTGCAGGAAGAGGCTGAAAGAGAACAGGGATATCTACATGTATCTGTGAGTATTCCTGAACTCATCCATAGCTTGCATTTACATGAGATACGTGGATGTTTATGTTTCAGTTGCTAAACGTTTTGTGTCGGCTCGTTGCAATGCAGAGGGGAGAGGGCATTCTGCAGCAACGAGTGCAGGAGGGACTACATCGAGGAGGAGATCGAGGAGGTGGAGGAGCTCATGATGCTGGATTCTGCCGGTTCTTCTGCCCTCTTGGCTTGGTGAAAATCGGCAGTAGTAGTAGTAGTAGTAGTGCTGGTGAGTGGTGGTGCAGGAAAGCGACTGACTGCTACTACCTCTTTTGAATGGATATTCAGGTTTTGGTAGGGAAAGGAAGGAAAACCGCTTCCCGTTCTAGTTTTTCTGAATGGAGAAGTTTTTAATTTAGCCGATTTGTGAAAACAGAAAGTGCAACGGCTAAATGATTTTCATGGATCGTGTGGGGATTCCCCATTTTGCCTGTAAGACGAGCAATATTCATGTGCCAATCAATATATCAACCCCCCGTAATTTCACAGCAAACGGTTCTCCCTGCTGAATCCTCGTCGCATCTTGTCCTTGTTTCCCAGCATTTTCTTTCCTTTTTCTGGTCGGTTCATCATTTTACTTTCTGAATCTTCGTCGGCGCGCTTGCCCATCATGCCGACTTAGGGCTTGTTTGCTTACAGGACTAAAAATTTAGATGATGTCACATCAATATGTGATTATCAAATATTTAGGATATTTGATAATGATACGTGATTTTGAAATATTAAATATAAATTATTTATAAAAAATATTATTTATAAAAAATTTATTTTATAATCAGTGAATAATTCGCATGACGAATCTTGACGTAGTATTAATTATAAATTAATTAATTTTAATATATTTATGTTGTGAATTATTTTTAATTGATTGTATTTAGATTTAAAATTAATATGTAATATCTAACCTGAAATAAAGTAAACACACACCCTTAGCTCATGTTTGATGATGGGTCAACTGTGCCCTTGGAGCAGTGAAAATGAGAGCTTTGGAGGTGTTCTGTGCATCATAACCAGGGATCAGACGCTCCCAAGGAAAAAGGTGGCGAAAGCTAGGGCCGGGCTTGTGGTGAAGCGTCAGAGGCACTAACTACAGTCGCAGTTCTGTCCCCCCCCAAAAAAAAAAAAACCCTACAGTCGCAGTGCAATTTATCCGGCATCCATCCCATTCATTGTGCTGTAGTAACTAGTAACCTGTTGGCTCTGCTCCTCCTGTTGAGCTCCAGTGGCTTGTTACATCGACGCGAGGAGCCTAGGACACAACACAGAAACCTGCCTGCTTGGCTCAATCAGTGGTGGCCTTGCGCCGTACGCGGAAGGCCAGAAGGTATCCAATGACTACGGCAATTAACAGGCGCAAGGGCGGCGTGTGCTCGTGTCAACCGGGTAAGCCGGACGACTTCAATGAATGAATATAAAAATCAACTTTAAATTTTAAAATTTTCGCAAAAGATAGAAGCTCCCTACGAGCACCCAGACACTGCACAATCAAAGAGAAAACCCCAAAAAACACGATACTTGGCCCTCTGTTAAATAATGAGTACAGAGTGAACTGAAGTAGATTTGCCTTTTTTTTTCTGCCGAGCAATGTAGGAACTGAACAGGACCGGGATTGAACATGAGAAATGGTGACTACTGCATGTACCACAGCTCCTACCAATGAAATAACACCCATGTCCTGCAATCCGCAATCCTACTACACACGCACACGCGCAATAAGTAATATGCCACTAACCACTACAGTGTTTGCCTGAGACTGAACAAGTACACACCATACACAAGCTAGCCACCATTAAGACGTGAACAATTTAAGCTCAGAAGCTTGAGTAGACGTGCAGTTATTATCTGAGCTAGTACTAGTAGAAACTTAAGCTGAACAGGATTGCGAGTCTGCGACACGGCGAGGCAATAAATTGAACACAGGAGCCAACAACAGCTAGATGAATTTCAGATGGGAGTGATTTGCCTCGGTTGAGGCAATCCAATAAGCAAGAAAACGGCCGAGAGCTAAGCAGATTCCCAGAGGCGTTAGCAGGGTTTGTCTTGCAAAATGTAGAATCCCCCAGGGGCCAGGGCTCTCTTCCCATACAAAATGAATCACATCAAAACTTGACTACTTCATATCTGGCGGGTGTTGTAGGACTTGCACTTCTGGCACTTGTGCGCAATCAAATGGAACTGCACCTCTGATGTTGCCCCACAATCGTTGCATAATATGCGCACCTTCAAGATAATGCAAAGGAACCAAATTAGCAACTGCCAACAAACTTAACATTTCATCCAAATTAGCTACTGCCAACAAACTTAACATTTGGATGAAATTTGGGCAGGTAAGACTGAAAGATTTCTGACATGAGGCAAATACAATTATACATGATATTTCAAGTTGCTTTATTGACATGGCTAACGGCAAGCATATGATAGCATATCGGTGTAGAAGTTAGAACAACTTTCTGCAACATTCAATGGTTTGCTTAGTTCCTACTGACAAGAGGAAAGGGCAGAGAAGAGAGCATTACCATTTTATTGTCACAGGTGTCAGATATTGTTGCTAGTTCCTCATCCAATCTCTCCCACGCCTTCGACATGTCGCAGACAGATTTAGAGCAAAGCGGGCAAGCAAATCTGAGAATCAATTTTAAGCTGTCAAAACTAACCACTCAAAATACAGATAGTAAACAAAGAGCCAAGAAGGATTGACTTACTGGCAATGCTCCTCCATTTCTTGCAAGCACTTAACATGAATGGTATGACCACAGGGCAAGACGGAAACATCATTGGTCGATTCGAAAAGGTACTGAAATATGTGTAACAAGATCAGTCAAGAAACAACTTGAAAACAAGGTGATAAGTCACTCATCAACAGTATAATCCACGGTATGCTGCATATAACCACACATAAAAGAGCAATTAATGCCTACCTCAAAGCAGATTGGACAGTCATGATGCATCGCTCCTTCAACACATGCATGACTGTTCTTCAATACTATAGAATAACAGCATCCTGCATGAAATAGATAAACAAAGGTGAACCATACAAATCATCAAGAGAAGTGACTAGCAAAATTCATTCACGCATATAAATAATAGACGTGAAGTCATAAAACAAGTGAGGGTTTGAACAAGTTCAGCTAACAAGGTTGAATAGTACTGGATATTCATCTAGTAATACACAATGTACAACAGAGAAAAATTGGGGAAAAACTGTATTCCTAGCATAGCAGAAGTCAAGTCCATACAACCCATGCACGATGCATATGCCTCTATCAGGTAAAGTAGCCTAAACAAGATCTCTCATTAAATCACTCAGTATCCTTTTCCCATAAATTTAAGTGTTCAGGGACTAAAGAATCCTTAAATGGCACTATGTTAAATTATAGTACTTCGGAATGCAACGTTGGAGACAGGAGGCATTACCGCATTTTGAGCAATGAAAGAAATTCTCCCTGCCACCAATTCTGCAAACATAGTCAAAATGTAAATATATTTTCCAGTTCATATTGATTGCACAACAAAAAAGAGATGCAAACCTGCATATTCCACAACCATTGCAATGATACTGCTGTTTTGAAACCTGACATTGTTGAAAGAAGTGTCATTATGACATACTTTCGTACCTACTTACTACAAATAGACAAGCAATCAAAATAGTAATTCTTCTTACTAACATCATCATCAAAGAGCTTGCACACTCCACAGAAGTACTTCCCCATGCATACACCACAACTGATACATACTTGCCGTACCTGGTAACATAAAAGAGCTATCATGATTACACTACATGCCAGATAGTTAATAATGTTACGATGCAAGCAACAAGGATAGCTCAGCTGTACCTCTTGTTCCGTGCCACACACCGAGCATATAACCTGCTGCACTTCATGGCGTGGGAGTTCATGCCTCTTCACAGCATCAATTTTAATTGAATTCTGTCAAAACAGTTTTGATGTCATCAATTTTCCACATTTTTAAACCAACAGTTAATTCCATGGTAAAGAATATATACTTGTATAGTTCAGCTTGGAAACTGCTAAGGAAGGTCCAAGTATGCAGTATAAACCAAAACAGTGACGATTCAGATATTTCATCAGGAAAAGAACAAAATGATATATTACAGTTGCCAACAAATTGCTGGTGTACATGTAACAACCCATAAGCAAGTACATCAAATTACTGCTTTGATGTAAGGATGGAAAATAAACAGATTTCAACTGTTACATATGGACGACAATCATGTGCAAAGTCATAATGGACGGCTGGCAGCAGTTTAGTAGTTTATTTTCTGTCTTCATTTTCTATCACAACCATACCATTTATCTGATTTCTAAATCATATCCAGCTATAAAATGAGTGAATGGTCAGAACATTGTTTGGTTTTTAAACCTTTTTATGCTCACCGTTTGATTGTTTTTTAAACGTTTTATACTCACTAGTGCTCTTCAAACATATGCATCAATATGAACAGCAGTTAATCAAAGCCTTTGTGAGTAACTGACTATTCCTACATCAAAACCACCTAGGATGGCATGGATAAAAGAATACATACTATTAACTATTGCACTTCCACATCAACTCGAAAACCATACCTTTGTTTCATTGTGGCAATGCCGACAATCAAAAATCTCGTTGCAACATGGAGCTCGAATGCGGCACCTTCTTCGGTAATGTGCACACCTGCCACAGTACATTAAGCACAAACTTGTTGGGACTTAAGGAGCTTATCAAGAAAAGCCTAACCAGAGAACAAAAAACATACCCATACTGCATTATCCCTTTCTCAAGTTTCTCATAAACATCAGGGTCCACATCTTCAACCTTTTCAGCCGTGTACTTCTCATCAGACAACAGAGAGACTAGAGCATGTTCCTCCACATTTAGCTTAGCTTGTCCATGTTGAACAGCAGTAGACTCAAGTTGTAGGTCCATGGCGCCCATCTTGAATGTTTTGCACCACTAAAACTATCACGTTGCCAATACAACACAAAACACCTGCAAGTATTATGCATTTAGCAGGATAGTTCTCACTACAGAATGCAGTCAGGTCCTAAAAAACGAGGAAACCACTGCAAGCACTCCAGGGTTGCTGTATACTGCCGCACTCCAGGCATATCAACAAAAGACCAAAGCAATGTCGAACCGCTCCAATCGGCACAATCCCAATAGATTGATCACCAAACAATCACAGCTAGCACTATCTGGATAGCGAGCTGTAGAAAGAAATTTACTACTCGATAAGGTATCCATCCAGATTCCATAGAAGAGTTCCCAAGCAATTCGAACAGTGTCCATCTGCATCAAACTTACTGTGGTGTCCACCCCCATTCTCTGGCAAGAGGAACACGTAACAGCATCAAATGCTAGGAAACAATAAAAACAAAAAAGAAAAAAGTGTGGCGGGTTTCATGATAAGGCTTTGGTTGTTAGCTTACTCCATTCAGATACATTGTTACTTAGGACGTTACATCATAAGGGAGCCTACCTCCAGCTGCCAACAGCTTCATCTTCAACAGAAAGAAACTTGTCCGTTCTTTTAGTTAAAATCCATTGCACATCCACATAAAAAACTTATTCCTTCGCTTCTCCAATCAGGAAACTCCTTGAGCCTCTCACATCCATCATACAAAGACTTTTTTACTTCATTGGTTTGTACCTGAAATTTAACCTATCTACAACACTTCTCTACTGAATACAGTCATCTCATTGACTGGTACGATACTCTGGCAGAACCTGCATAAGAGAATTCACCTTCCCAATTCTCTGCCAAGGAGTGGAGAAAATTAGTAGACAATACATGGTAAGTAGTCCACTGCCTTCCCAATTCCATTGATATAGATGAGGCAAATTGAAGGATTTGTCCAGAAAAGTGATAGGTTCCCCCTCGCCTCGTCGTTCCCTCGCCTAACAATTTATTTTCTTCCCTGAATATGGTATAGAATTTTTCTATTCTTTTCTTTTAGGTTTTTTTTTGGCAGGAGAGATGGACCATGGAAGAGGCAGAAACATAGGGTACTGGGTCTGGTACAAGGAGAGGAAGCAAAATGCAGAGTCCATATGCAGATAACATTGGTTAGAAAATAAATAACGTGGTGCTCATAGCAATACAAGACTCGGTTTAGAGTGAATACGCACACAGAATCCTAATAACCCCTTGAACAGAGATTGCTTTCCACGCTTATGAATCGTCATTCATCAATATGCCTTTGCAACCATGATGATCCTTCCCACCTTTGCATACAAACAACTCTAGCCAATAAACCAACCAAACAACCAGCCCCACCGAATCAATATCAAATAGGAACTCGAACTATCCCGTGTGCACGCACATGAATCAATACTCGCAGACGAGATTTGGGGATGGACATCATCAATCAGTTTGGACTAAACCTTGTTGTAATAATCGAACAACACCTAGGAAAAACGCAATAATATAATTAATCGGACTCATGGCAATCGCTTATATAAACAACATAAGACCACTGTAAATCAAACAATAATACTCCACAACAGATCAGGCAAATCAGACACACACCACCACAATCAGTCAGACCAAACAAATTAGTCATAATCACCATCCACGCGCAATCACGGGAGACCAGAACATTCCACATACCTAATCAGAGCGAGCAAAGCTACATCTAAGATCAAGACCTTTAAACGAAGCACAGGTAATCAGAGCAACGGAAAAAAACACGAAGTGAAAACCGCGAGGCGTATGACGAACTTCCTAGCGCACACGCGACCGAATCGAGCGGGCGGGACGACGGCGCGGCGCGGCCGCCTCGACCGGCGCCGGATTCCTCTGGCGCGCGCTGTGGATTGGGGAGGTGGAGTGGATCAGGACGGGAATGAGGAAGGCTGCGCGATGCGAGAGAGAGAGAGAGAGAGAGCGCGCTTTGCAGTGGCGAGTTGCTCGGGAGGAGGAAGCTTAAGAAGGAGGGTATTTAAATTGCTGGGAGGGGACGCGGTTTCCAGAGAATTCGGGTGACGTGGACGTCGCCTAGTGGGCCGCGGCTGGGGTTAATCTCGGCCTTATCTATGCTGTTTTCTTCCGCTGTTGCGCATCCGGCCTAGGGAACACCGGCGGACCGAGCCAGATGCGCTTTATTTTTACCTCTTCTGCACGTCGCCGTGTGCTGTGCGATTGCTCATCAAAATCTCTCCCGGATTCAGCGGAATCGGGGAAAATATCCTGACCAACAACGAGCCACGGCACGGCGTCCTTTTGGAAGTTTCGTCGCGGTGAATTGAATGAATCCTCTGGCGTTTTGCTACAGTTCATCATTGTTCGGCAACGGCAGTAGCGGCACGTACGCTCGCGGTCCACCACCCCCGCCGTGGTCTCCGCGACCGCGCATCGCTGCCGGACGCGACACGTACCCCCGGGACTCCACCGCCCACAGCGTGCGCTGCGCTGCGCTGCTGCGGGGGAGCATAATGCACGCAAGCTTTTGCATCGCCGGTGCCGTGATGCGATGCGATAAGCTAGTAATAATGCACGTGCTGACCACCTCCAAAAAATACGCCGAGGCGGATAGGCACGGACGGGGCCGGACCATATGGATGCGTGGCGATCGAGACTGTCGCTCGCGGGCCTCCATTTGGGGCATCGACGTGTCCGACAGGACGGGGACGTGTAGACGAGCCAATGGCTACGACGAACACTGAGGTGATGAGTAGGACATTTTGGTCATTCCATAATCCGGCGTGTTTTACTCAGCTAGTATCAACGGGGATCCCTGATCCGCCTCCGGTCGCGACCCTCTAATCCAGATATACGTATACGTATATGTCGGAGATTGGTATTTGACAACGGAAAAGCAAGGACTATTCGGTCTATAGGACGTCTAGCGTGGAACAAGTCAACGCTTAAGTCTATAAGGATTAAAAAAAAAGAGAAAATACGATGAAAGAGACAAGTTTTTTTGACAGGTTTGAACTCCTCGAGGATGTAATACCTTACTCATGTGTGTATGTAGTATGTGAATGTATAATGCGAGTAGAGGAATATGTGGGACTTGTGCAAATCCTCAGTGTCTAAAACCCCTCTTATTTGTTGGCCTAGATCGTTCTTTTATAGGCAAGAGTGTCACGCGTTGTCTTCTCTATTCCTTTGATTGACATGGACATACAAAGAGGTTCACACGGCGTCATGTTTTCTTAGCATGCAGGTGAGCTATACTCCGAGTTGCTTTGCCTTGGGGTTTGTGTAAGGTGTTGGCAACTATCGTCCTCCACGGCCACCGATGCTCATAAATGTGATGGAGTTTTTCGAGAAGAGCCCGAGGCAAAGGGCGTATTCGGTCTTAGCCCAGGGCCTCAAGACACTACGCCTTGTTCCGAGATGGCCACCAAGCTCGGGGCACGTTGCATGCTCGGGGCACCCGAACCGCTCTCGTTGCTGATCATAGATTTCCTTGTTGGTTTGAACGAGTTTCTTGAAGATATCGACGATGAAGCAGATCATGATGAGTGTGGCAGAGTTGTCGATGATTGCATGTACCTGGTTCAACACCTTGAAGATATAGATATTATAGGTCTCAATAGCGCTCCGAGCACAGCCCATCGAGGGCTGTGCCTAGAGGTCGATGTGGCCCAAGCACAGCCCACGGGAGGCAACACCCAAGGTAAAACTGATAGATGTGCCCCGAGCACAGCCACGGGAGCGGCATCCAAAGATGGATGTGCCCCAAGCACAGCCCACGAAGGCCATACCCGTATACATATGCCTCGAGCAGTTGTGCTTGAAGGCTAATGTGCCTCGAGCATGACCCGCGGGGGGAGGGGGCGCTCAAGTCGAATGTGCCCCGAGCATCACCCGTGGGGGACGGCACCCAGGGTCTATGCCTCGGTAGATATGCCTCGACCAATCGTGCTCGGGGGCCGATGTGTCCTGAGCACAACCCACCGGAGGTCACGCTCAAGTTGGGTGCGCATCAAGCATCGCCCGCGGGGGACAACACTCAGGAGTCGTATCCGGATAGATATGCCCCGAGCATAACCCACGGGAGGCCGCGCCCGGGTCGATATGCGCTCGGGGGCTAATGCGCCCCGTGCACAGCCCATGGGAGGCCGCGCCCGAGTCAGGTGTGCCCCGAGCACCACTCTGGTGGTGGCACCCAGGGGTTGTGCCCGGTGAGATATGCCTCGAGGAGTCACGCTCAAGGGTCGATATGCCCCGAGCATAACCCATGAGAGGTTATGCTAAGAAATTGGTGACAGAGAATCCATGTGTAGTCGGTGATGGGGACCATGGTTCCCATTTCTTCAGCAATAGCCCCTAGCCTCGACCCCGAGCATAGGGCCAAACAAGGGCCGAGGTTGAGGCCTTTCTTGTTAGTATAGACCTGAATGTCTTTTGTGTTGACTGAGCTAGTATAACATTCGTATGTGTTCGAGAATGGGCATCTTGTGCAATTGGGAGCGGAGGGAAGCCCCCGAGCGTGTAGACACGAGGTGGTTGACCATGGGTCCTGGACTTTGATACTACCCAGAGTGGAACTGGCCAGACCGAATACCACAGCCCGTCACTGAGATCCAACCTGGCTCGTCGGAGGGGTTTTTCTCGAGACTTTGGGACTTCGATGGCGTTCGGGGCACTGTCCACGATTCGGACACCTATCCTTCGTACATAGGATTAGGCCACCACAAGCTCATGTGTCATCTTTCACAAATCTATCTTATCCTACACACACTTAATAATAGAGTCTTGCCTGTGAGGGTTATTCATGGTCAAGCTACTTAGTTCACCCATCTCTGCATCTCGGTGGCCCATTGGGAAGATAATTTTTGCCAATGCTCGAGGTAAAAAGGTAATCAGTGCCAAGAGTGGAACTGACTAGACCGAGCACCACTGCCCATCGCCGAGGTCTAAGTTAGCTCGATAGAGGGGCTTTGCCTGAGACCTCGGGACATTAGCAATGTTCGAGGCATGGTCCACGTCCCAAACACCTGTCCTTTGTGCATGGGACTAAGTTACCTTTATTACCTAAGCGCACGCCGCGACTAACCCCCATTTGCAACTGAGAGAGAGGGACATTTCACCTGAGAACATGTGAGCTTGCAGACGGCAAGAGAAGAGGGGGAAGAGATTCCCTAAAAAGAAATATTTAAAGAAGGAGGTGATAAGATAAATTGACCAGCTCGGTATACTTATTTGATGCAGCGAGCATGATAAGATCCCCGGGCCTATCAAGAGGGAAGGGCCGTGAAAGTACCAACGAAGACGAGCTCGAGGCGGCGATGTGTCAGTACACGATGGGCGTGCATCCGTCGTATAGGGGAGGTGGACACAGTCGTATGAGCTGGTCCCTCCCCATCTCTCTTGCCTTGCGAGGGTGTCGATGTAGCTCGCCTCGTGGAGACATGATGAGGCAGTGCCCGACGAGGTAAAAGTGGCAGAGGTGGCGTCCAATGGGCCAACTCCACTTTCTGACTGAAAAATACGGAGACATTGGCCGTCAAGGGCGGAGGCTCGACTCCACGCACGCGTCCCCCTACTTGGCACGCCAGCTATCAGAGATTGTTTCTCCGACAACAGGAAAGTGAGGACCCCCTTTGAAGATTTGATTAGGGGGTGTCCTGCGCGGAACGAGCCAACGTTATGAGTTGATAGAGACGAAGAGAGAAAGAGGAACGCAAGTGATAGAGACGAGGAAGGCAAGCTTTTTTTAGATAGGTTTGGGCCACTCGGAGGCGTAATACCCTACTACTATATGTATGTAATATGTGAATGTAGAATGTGAGTGCATGAATATGTGGGACTTGTGCAAACCCTCACAGTCTAAAGTCTCCCCTTTTATCTGTTGGTATGGATCCTCCTTATATAAGTGTTAACGTCAAAATTTGGTAAGATCATTTAGTGTATTTGGTTTAGGAAACAGGTCAAATAGCCAATAAAAATTTATCCAGGAGAGACCGAGTTGAAGAAGAAATCTTGAAGACTATTGCATGGTGGCTTAAGTTTATCTATTAATTAAGCAAGTTTTGTATTTAGGAAAGTCTGTGTCATGTTCGATGAGAACTTTATGTTTTTTTCTTTTATCTTTAGAAAAGTTTGTGTCGTGTCCAATTAGGACTCTTATCGGCCTATGTGTATAAATATGTACACCCATGGTCCCTGTAAACTATCTCCACAGATTAATATACATCTACTTTCAGCGCATCGTCACCCTTTTATGAGGTTTTATTTTGACAAGTTCTTACTTTTCGCGCATGGCCTGCATTGATTGAGTTCAACCTTTGACAAGAAATGAGTTCCTTCATCTTCGCTTGCGCTGGCATGGCTAGGACTTTCTCGGTTGAGTCTGATATTCTAATCAGGCCGATGCAAGTGTTGTATATCATCTCCATCTTCAATTCGATTATTGTTTATAGTCACATCGGCTTAGCTAGGACTTCCTCGGTTAGATTCAATATTCTAATCAAGTTGATGTTTCTTTAAGCATAATGTTGTTCTAGATAGATTTGTTATATCCATCACATTACACAGATTTATCGGCTCATTGAGTATTAGATTATCATATACATTCTCGTGCTGCATCAGTTAGGTCCGACCTAATAGATTATTATTGATAATATAAGTCTTGTTAAGCCGATAGGTTTATGCTAATGTTTTATCATGGTGTTAGCAGGTTTTATCTGATGTGTTAAATTTTACTTTGATGGTTTTACTGTCTTGATTAAATTTAATGCATGACCATTTTGATCGGTGTCATATCGGTTGGTTTAAATCTATTAGGCAATTATCAACGTTATGTTGCATCGATTAGGTCCGACCTATAAGGTTGTGGTTGTAAGTTAGATTTATTTAAGTCAATAGGCATCAATCATTGTTTCATCAGAGTTTCAGCTGATAAGTTATCTAAACAATGTCGCATCGGCTCATAAGGATTATATACAAGATTATTTTTAGTCGATTGCGGCAAAAGTTCCATTAATTACTTAATTACTTGGATTTAATAACATTGGACTTTTAGCCAATGTATGTTTTAACCATCGATCCTACATCTAATATTCTATATCGACCAATTGGTTTGTTGGATATTTGCTTCATTATATCTATATGCGCTGACTGGTTTATTGGATATCTACTTTATCACATTTATATCGGTCGATTGGTTCATTATCTTATTATATTATTATCAGCCAATTGTCTTTATATTATTATCTATCCAAACGTCAAAATCTATATCGGATATATAGCTGATTGTTCAAAACCCTATCGACATCGGCTTATTGGCTGATCAGTTGTTTGATCGTCAATTTATATATCTTGTTAGTTACGGGATCAAACTGACTGGCACACCCGCATCTCATCAATATTTCAGGACCTGCACTGAAGCTAAGCAGATCTCCTAGGACACCATGTTTTCCATCAACAATAGGCAAGGGGAGTCCACAATGCCGATACAAACGTGTCAGAGTGGGCGTGCCACACGCTGCCTCCTCTATTCCTTTGATTGATGTGGCATGTAAAGAGCTTCACACGACGCCACATCTTCTCAGCATGCAGGTGAGCTGTACTTCGAATTGCTCTGTCTTGAGGTTCATGCAAGGTGTTGGCAGCTGTTGATCCTTTGGGCCCACTGATGCTCATAAATGTCATGGAGTTGCCCGAGGAGAGCTCGGGGCAAAGGGCATGTTCGGTCTCAGCCTAGGGCCTCAAGACACCTGCGCCTTGTTCCTGGATGGCCACCGAGCTCAGGGCAGTCGCTTGCCCGGGGCATCCAACCTACCCGAGGCACCCGAGACATCTCTCATTACTGATCATAGCTATTCTTGTTGGTTTGGACGAGCTTCTTGAAGATGTCAATGATAAAGTAGTTCATGATGAGTGTGGCAAAGTTGTTGTTGAATGCATGCATCTAGTTCAACATCTTGAAGGTATAGATCTTGTATGTCTCGATAGCGCTTTGAGCATAGCCCACGGGAGGCCACGCGCTGGAGGCGGATGTGGCCTAAGCACAGCCCACGGGAGGCCGCACCCATGGAAAAACTTATGGATGTACCTCGAGCATAGTGCACGGGAGGCTGCGTCTAGAGACGGATGTACCCCAAGCACAACCCACGGGGGTCGTGCCCGAGTAGATATGCCCCGAGCAGTTGTGTTCATGGACCAATGTGCCCCGAGCACGACCCACGGGGGGCCGCGCTCGAGTCAGGTGTGCCCCAAGCACCGCTCGTGAGGGACGGCACCCATGGGTTGTGTCGGGGTAGATATGCCCTGAGCAATCGTGCTTGAGGGGCGATGTGTCCCAAGCACTGTCCACAGGAGGTCGCGTCCGGGTCGGGTGTGCCCTGAGAGCCGCTCCCAGCATCGCTCATGAGGAGCGACGCTCAGGGGCCATGTCCGGGTAGATATGCCCCGTGCTCGAGGGTCGATATGCCCCGAGCACAACCCACGGGGGGCATGCCCGGATCGATATGCTCTAAGTAGTCGTGCTCGGGGGCTTATGTGCCCCGAGCACAACCAATGAAGGGCAACATTCGAATCGAATATGACCCAAGCACCACTCATGGGGGCGACACCAGGGGCTGTGCCCGGATAGATATGTCCTGAGCAATAGCACTTAAGGACCGATGTGCCTCGAGCACAGCTCACGGGTGTTCAAGCTTGAGAAATGGTGGCAGGGATGCCAAGTGTAACAGATGATGAGATCTTGGTTCATATTTGTTCGATAGTCTATATACATATGTATATATTTTATATACAGTATAAACTTTGTATCACACAATACAAGTTTATATGCATGTATATAAAGTATATACATACATATATATACAACATATATATAAAATAAGTGTGTATAAACTTTGTATATATCTATATCAATTTTTCATAGGTATACACATACACTTTTAATGTATAAAAATATACACGTATATAAATTTTATACATATACATAGAAACATTATACATATATGTAAAGTTTATATACATATAGTATAACGTTTATATGTATATCTATACGTATAGGACACGTATTTCGTATGTATGGACACGTGGTCGCGCAGGAAGAGGACGTAGATTTCGAGTATCAACCAAACGTACTTGATCGATCAGCTCTTTGGCGAACATTTCACGTTGATAATTGTTCGACAGGGGACTAGACCGTAATTATTATGCGCTGCAATTATTGGTGTATCATCAATAGGGCCACGTCTTTGATTCGTCATTAGCCAATCGAGCGAAGCATAATGACGTGATTGCTTCCGTCTTTGCGTGGCGCGAGGGGATCAGCGACTCAAATGGTGCTGTACGCCTGTACGGTGTGACATCAACCGGTGTTTCCTCTGCGAGGGGGCGGCACGGCAGGGCAGGCGAGAAATCGACGGTGATGCGGACAAGTGACGACGCCTCCGATCGGTCGTTGGAATGATCCGCAATCAAGCAGAGTTGACGGCTCATATGATTCCATGTTTGGGCTCAAACAGTCGCTGTCCAGCCTTTAAGGGCCCATTAAAATCTATTAGAATGTTGGAGTTTTCTTCGTGTTTTCTACTACAGTAGATTATCCGGAGGCTATTACGATCAGACGATTGGGTACAAATCATCGAATGGTCTTGCATTATGTTATAAAAAAATGTTTCATCCATTGCTAAAAATTATTTTAATAAAAATGTTTTAGATATTTTATTTACCAGAGAAAACTGTTTTAGTAAAAAAGCTGTCGAATATAGTCATGTAAAAATCTTGTTATAAAGATTTAATTGTAACGAATTCAACGTGTTTAATTTGTAATTCGAATAAATAGTTAAAGAAAAAAAAGTAGTTTCAATTTTAAATCTCCTCACATGCATTCACTGTGTACGTCGGTATACTGTATGCATTTGTTCAATTTTTTCCGAACACCTAATAAAAAGCATTTCCGAGATTATCCCCGTGGGAAAAAAGGGTACAGATTCAATAGAAGGCCATTAGGCCGACAAAATTCAAAGGAGTAGTAGATTCCCTTAAATTAGGCCCACGAATGTGAGGAGGGCCCATGTTATTTTCAGGCTGAGGGTTATCCATCCCTCCGTAGATTTCGGCCTTTCTGATAATTGGGGCGAGATCCTTCCGTTCATCATTTGAAGACTTACCGAAATTACTGGAAGATTTGGCCTTGTATTGATTTATCATCATCCTTGTGTTTCCTCCTACATCCTACAGGATGCAGTTTCCGTTTTTGCATTTGATTCTGCGCTCAGAGTCTTTGGACTTTGGCTCCGGTGCTTTCTTCTTCCAAGTTGGAAGGCACTCGTCTTTTTTTTTTTTTTGTGGATGCTGGCTTCAGGATTGGTGACAGTTCTGTCGAGACCAGTTACCGAATCATCACTATGTAGGATTCGACTTTCTGGTTCTCCTCGTCTCATGGGTATTGTGGAAAGAGAGAAACCTCATAGTTTTTGAGTCGGTCCTCTCCGCTGTCTCCGCATTGTTCGCTTTTATCCGAGAGAAGGGCCTGCTTTGGTCTTTTGGTGGGCTCGGTTTCTTTTGGCCTTTTTTAGTTTAGGATAGCTCCGCTCTTTTTCGTTATTCGAGTTGTCTTTGTACTAGCACTCGCGGTATCTGTTTTCTTTTCTGTTTGGCATTCGGCTGGTTCAGCCGACTATATTTCTGTATTTAAAACCTTTTTTTATATATTGATATACAATCTTTTGCATCGTTTGAAAAGAAAGTTTTTGGACTTCGTCATCATCGTATTGTAGGAGGTTGGTTTATCATGCATCTCTGATGGTTGAAAATAATCCTATGAGAGCACCTCCGTTTAAGTTTAGACTCTGTTCAAAGTACTAACCTATCCCAAAATTAAGCGCTTTTATTAGCGATTAGGCTTACGTGTCACAATTTGAGTAGGTTATAAATAGAGACTGGTTTCATAGGATTGTTTAAGAACATCCGTGCTTTCTAATATACTCCTAATCCTACTCATCAATGTGTTTTTTTATCGATTCAAAAAATTGAGGTGTGTTTTTATTCGATTCAATGATGTTTACTTCCAAACCGAATGATTGATCTGGGCAACAGCTGTGTTTTATTGTCTGACTGACCTAATCCAGCCACAAGTTGCAGTTCTAGTACCACCTCGAGCAGAAGCAGCGTGTTATACCAGACTGTTTGATCAGTTGCCATTTTGTATGAACGTTTGATCATATATCAAATTGTTTATGCATGATCTGATGATCCCTCATTTCTTTTTCTATCCAAAAAGATTGACGGTCGTGATTTCTCTATGATAAATGTTTTTCTATGTGATCAAAAGCGTACGTAGGTGGAGCGTTCACTCGTAGACGTATGTAAAAAGTCGAGACTTTTAGACAGACATCACAACCGTATGCAAAATTGATTTTTTTAAGATAAAAGGGTTAAGACGCCCGATTACAAGAGTTTTTTGGCAGAAGAAAATTTCAAAAAAATTCAAGAAACACTAGCTCCCAACAAAAAAAATCCATAAATTTCACAAAAATTCATCATTGTATCCGATGGTCATCGAAGCCCGAAACCCACCGATCCCAAGGCTTACCGGTGGTAGACCTGTCCCTCTCTTGGCCACCGGCGACATATCGGCCGTGTTCGCTTGTTCGTATTATTTTTTTTGTCGGACTTATGAACCGTTCAAACAGTATTTTTTTTCTCACAACAAATCAGCCGGTTTGTCTTTATCAGTCGGCACAGTCGAGAACCACCTCATCCTCCCTTCCCGTAGCAACAATCAATGAATCCACCGCTTTCGTGGCTGCCCCCAATGCGAGCGAGTTGGAGAGGTACGGGGCGAAATGACATGATTGGGAGATGATGACGCTTCATGCCCAATTTTATATTTTTCGATATCAATATGTTTGCAGGCAGTGGTCTTAATAGCTCTGTCTGTGAAAATAGCAATCCCGTCTACGAGAATATTGATTGTCACATGCGAGCTCTTAATAGATCATCAATACAAATTGATTTTCATAGACAGGCCTTGATCGGAGGAGCCTCATGTATTTTTACGTGTAAGTTTTTTTCGCCTGCAAAAAAAATAAAGAAGATATCTGTGAAAATGGTGTTTTAGTAGTGTCAGTTATAGCCTTATATATGTATACATTGACACTGTAGTGCTGAAAGCCTGATACTTGCATTAGTCAGGGCTCCAAAGCTTAGATGTTAGCATCAGAACAAGAATTCGTGATGAGTTTTGGTGTAACAATTCACTTTACTGGCTTTAGACTTCTGGTGCACATTTTTTCTAAGTAACTACACAGAAGCAAAATTAATATAATGAACTTCTGGAAATAGACTGACCGACCAAATTCACGTCCTGATTTTTTTTTTAAAAAAATGAACTTCTAGATCGTTCAGTCCATCCTTCCCACAACCCCACACCCCTGCAAATCTAGTCATCTAGACGAAGAAACCTGAACAGATTAGTTTAGGAGGAAGATACTCTGAGGACAAATCAGTTCAGCTCGGGTGCCGTTTCCTACTGCTTTGGCAATTCTGCAGGTCATCACAGAAGTGGGATAAAAAGCAGCAAATCATCAATCAACTATACAGATGCTAATAACTTTCTGCCTGCTCAAAGTATAGTCAAAATGCCGTTATGCGTGACCGAGCAGAGCAGCCAGCTAAAGAGACTGCACTCCTACAGTGACTTTGGTAGCTAGCCAAATGATGTAATCTTTCCACCCCATAAAAAATCAATCTAACATAACTAATGTAATGTTTTACGGTGCAATGAATCTGAATATATTTTGTTCAAATTTATTGTAGATCATATTTTATTTTAGATTTGTTTATTTTAAAACGTAGCATTGGGGTTTGTTTGTTACTCCTACTATCAGCTTTGATTCATCCGAGGAAGGTATCATTCGCCGGTGGCTATTCCACCAACGGATGCTGGGAAAAAAATTTCCACGACCCTCTTCGTCGTGTGGGGGCGAGCTGCTGCACTCGTGCTTGATGTTTTCAGCGAGACGAGTGACTCGGATTCGAGGAAAGTGCAGCACTGCAGGCTCTCTTTTGCTCGCATTATTGGTTCAGTTGTCCTGTTGAAGGAGATGACGGATCCATACATGCGCGTGTTTCAGACTTCCTCGATCCCTATTGATCGGCAGGGTGGTTAGAAAGCTAGGAGTAGGAACGCGTGGATCCTATGCGTGGATGTAATCATGTTGTATTAGTGGCCTACTAATTAACTAGCAAGGTTAACATGTTTTTGGTGAAAGTAAAAGAGGGAGATTCTGAGCTCCATTATGTGTTGAGGGGAACATTAACATATGTTATCTTCTCCCAAACGTGTTGGAAATTGACAAATTTTAATGTTGTACAGTCGGGGAACTGCATTATGGGGAATTGCCTGAGATCAGGGAATAATGTTCGTAGTGCTGTCAGCTATATTCGGTGAATGTTTGTAGTGCTTGTTGGTTAATTTCGTCTTATCAACTCACAACTCCTAATCATTCACCTGAGTACCTCCTTCAGAATTGTGAAAGCTATAACACTTACATCCATATGTATATGTGCCTATCAGGTAGGCATTTTTACCGGATGTTTCAGGAAGAAGTGCAAACTACCCCCCGCTACATAATACCATGATTCAAACTTGAACACTTCTGCCCTTTATGTCACTCAACAGAGGAGACTTGAAACCATTTGCTGAGCTCCTGTGTTTTCTCGAGTCTAAGTCTGGGCGCTGGTTTGCCAACGCTTTGGGGTTCATCAGTTATTTACTGCCGACGACGTCTTTCCTTGGTGGATTTCCATGAGGGAGCAATGGGACAAGCCACTGCGAAAGAGGATGGATGCAGTGGTCATCAGTGTATCGGTCATCAGTGTATCTTGGCAAATTTGAAAGAAAAGGAATGTACATATTTTTCAGGCAGTGGCGCACTCACCGACGAACAGTTTTCTCTGTACATATAATAATATGTAGTTGTGTTGTATAGTGTTACGTCCTCAGGGCTCGGTACTCCCTGAGGCCCCTTTATGTATCTTTGATCCCTTATTTATTAAAATTGATCGGCCTTCTACCGTCGACGAAAAAATTTAAAAATACAATTTTTTTAATTTCACTACGTATTTACTTTTGAAAAAGTAAGTGAGCCTCATCAACATTTCTCTAACGATCTAATGAGTTGTGGTGCCAGCTATACACATTTTTTTTGGATAAGATAATCTTCATAGTACTGCATTCGCATGATAAGTTTACATCTTAACTACATAGCATGTAAAAGCAACCATTTGGCATGAACCATATGGCTCTACTCGGCATGAGAGGGCATGGCAGGAGAAAATGGGCATTCTTTTCTTCTGGATCACCAAGCTTTTCTTCGTCAGGAGAAACTGCATCCCCGAATAATAACCAGTCCAATTAATGGCTTTTAGGTGATACGAGAGGTCAGATTATTCAGGTTTAGGTGATGAAGCCATCATGATTCTGGAGGTGCTGCATGCTACTTGCTTACTTTTAGATAGTTCAAGATGGCAAGATCGACGCACTGTAACGAAAACGGCGAGAATATGTTTGTTTAGATGAAACATATCTCTCAAATGCAATACATTTTAATATTTCTATTGTTCCAAAGAAGTCGAGCAGAAAATGCCACAAAATATGCTTGTCATGGATACTTTGGTGAAGCACGGTTGCTCTCCATCACGACTGGATTCGACCATATCCAGGATACATCGTATATGAGCTCCGCATAACAACACTGATGCATGTCATACTAGTTTGATGAAATCACTAAAAGCTGCGCCCAAAGTTGCTCTGAAGTCCGAATCACAAACTCTCCAATGTCATCTTGCCTGTAGTGCGGACAGGTGGGTAGACTACCAAATCCGTTACACAAACTGACATGACTATATATCAGACAACATATATATATGTAATGGGTTCTGATCCAAATCAAATAAACCAGAATGGTCAGTAATCATTCGTACTACTAGTACGTTGACATACTGTGTCGCATCTATGTGTACATAAATTAATATATAGTGCCATGTTTAATGATTATTTCCTACGTCTTGTTTACAAGATAATTCTTTTTGAGACGAAAGATATACAATAATTAATTGTTGTTAAACGGGCTCATTATCCTGTCTAATTGTTCTCGTCTAGGCTGATCCTAGCTAGCCAACCACATGAAAACGCCACATAAAAGAGACCGTAGGATAGGTTGTTGCATGATCTGCATTGAAATCTTTTCGTCGTCCACCGCTCGGCAAAAGCGATTTTTGATGGAGATGCATGCGTGTTACTATTGTCATGGACATATGATGTCATGACCCGATCGATCGCGGCGCACCGGGTACGCCTGCCTCTGAACTCTACTTCCCCAGAAACGGACGCGCGGGCTACATTTAATTTCTTTTAGAGGTAGCTGTTGTGGAGCTAGGCAGATGTATGCAGAGCCCTACTTCCCCATTCACCAATCACCATAGCTGTGCATGCAGGGCTAGCTGTTGTGGAGCTAGCCAGGCAGCTGGGCTGCTCAACCTAGCGGCTGCTACAGTACATGTTTTCATGGCTTCCCCACGACACGAGCCACGATGCGTGGTGGCGTCTCATGTGTTGCAAATGTGCATTTTAGTTTCTGACACATCAAATATTATCTATAAAACTCATTCGGTGTCATGATTTGACGATGTGATGCTATAATAAACATTTGTTAATTATGAATTAATCAGGCTTAATAGATTTGTATCAGTTTTACAATTTTTTATAATTAGTTCATGTTTAGTCCTTCATATTGATATTTAAACATCCGATGTAACACGGACTAAAACAGTCTCTGAATTCAAACACCCCCTTAACGTCCTTCTAGGTAATGTGGAAGCGAAAACTGGCAGCTTGAAACGATAGTTTTAAAAGACACTATATTTATTGTAGAGTCTAGAAATTCTAATTAATAAAAAAGAAAAATCTTAACGATTAGATCATGATGGGACTTGAATTATAATGGTATAAACAGTTGCATATAAAAATATAACTATATCAATAAAAATAAAAACTAAAAGTTGTATATGAAATTCAAACCTTATAAAAATATAATATAAAAGTTGTATATGAAATTCATAGCTTATAAAAGGAGAATCTAAGAGTTGTATATAAAATCCAAATATGTTACCTATAGAATAAAATTTCAATTAAATATTAAGTCTAACTCTAAGTGAATTATTTAGCTTCGTCCAATCCTATAGTTCTAAACACATAAGAAAGGAAAACTTATGAAATAGAATTCCACAACACAACTTAGAGCATCTCCAAGAGATGTGCTATATTGTTTTCTATATGGTAAATATACAATTTTTTAGGAAAAATCAACATCCAACAGATATGCTATCTTGTTTGAAAAAATAGCAGAGTAGCTATCCCTGTTTTCTCGTTCGGCATAAAAAGCCAATGGCGTCGCTTGCCATCGCCCGCGAAAATCGTCGCCATGTCGCACAGCGCGTGCGCGCCTTCCTTCCCGCGCGCCTCCTTCTCGCACGCGGCCGAGAACTTTCCTCCTTCTGTTATCGCATAAAGAAACGGATGCGTCTCTTCTTCCTTCCTTTTCCTTGCTCTTCTCTTCCTTGTTCTTTTCTTGTTCCTTCTTCCTTCTTCTCCTCGGAACAGGGCGCCGGAAGCACCGCCGGTGGCCTATGCGGGGGCGCACGGCGCGCGGGGGCTGCGCGGAGGCCGGTGCGGGGTGGCCGGCGCAGCCGCACGGAGGGCCGGCGGCGCGGGCGACCGGCGTGGGGGCGGCGTGGGCATTCGGCGCAGGGCAAGGGTAGCCGGCGACGCGCGAGGGCAAGGGCGGCCAGCGGCGCGCGAGGGCAAGGGCGGCCGCGATGTTGGTCAGGACGCAACGGCACGGCGTTGGAATTAGATTACCCAAGCGGTAGCGTCGTGATGATTCGGCGGAAATATATTTGTTCCCAACCGGCAGCATCCTGGTTTGATTCGGTGGCGAGGTTTTCCATTTGTTTGCCTCGAGATTTTATTCGGTGGCCTACCAAATAATGCCGGACAGTTAGCTGACGTGGCGCGTTTTCAATTTAGCAAACGCAAATTACCAAGACTCTTGGGAAACAATCATTTTATGACAAATTTTGTATTTTACAAAATTGCTAAATTATAAGATTTAGCTGTAATTATAGCATATCTCTTGGAGATGCTTTTATATAGGAAACAATATCACAAAATTTTATAAAAGGTATTGTTTGGTAGCATAATAGAAAAGGCAAATGAACTTTGAATCACGAGAAAGAAAACATGAGGCCTAGTATCGTATTAGTCTTCCTCTAAAGTTCATATGAAATGAGTTGGCCGTGGATCTAGGATTGGCTCCAAGGCTCGGACCAGTCGATGGAGAGTTGGGCGTATTGATAATTCTATGGTGAAAAAAATATAATCCTAATAGGTCTCCAGGCCTACGCCTCGCCGAGATCCTCCCCTAAAATGAGCATTTCCATAAGAATTTCAAAGGATTTTGAAAAAGTCATTCCTTTGCCCCAAACGAATATGTAGAAAAATTTTCCAATGGATTTTAGTGATTTTTAATTGCCTTTCTAATTTTTAATCTTAAGATAAAAACTCTATAGAAACTTATTTCCAAATATGAACTGACCATATCAGTTAGATTGGCATTGATGAAACAATGCGTACGTTTAGCCACATCAGCTAGGCTAGTGACATGACAATATTGTTTCGTTACGTCACACGGGTGACATGGCTAAAAAGTTCAAATTTAAAAATAAATTTTGAAAGAATGTTTTTAAAAGTATAAAAAGTTTCAAAACATAATAAAAATTCATTTTAGTCTGCCAAATTCCTTCACGTTCCTTTGTTCCAAGGGAGCCCTTATGACCTCATATCCTCATGGTGGAGTTGTGCTTTCTAAATTCAATGCTAGTATGACTTGGTTTTGGCTAAAACCGATCCTAACAATTAGGAGTAAGAGCTCCTTTCGAACAAATAATTTTTTGAGAAATTTTGAATGATTGATTTTCCATGGGAAAAATCCTATATGGTCATTTGGAATAAAGGCTCTCAAATTCTTTAGAATTGCCTGAAGTCAAAGAAATTTGGAGAATTTTCAACATGAGGTTTAGGGCCCTTTTGATTCATAGGACCGAGTAGATTTTTTATATAATTCAAATTCCTTTGAATTTTTTCCTACATACTCCTTTGATTTATAGGAAAATGAAGGAACCTTTTCATTGTATTACATTACTATGCTATACATTTCATAGGAAAATTAGTAAGAGGTGTGACCTCTTTCTAATTTTCTAATTTTTCTACGGCACTATCAAAGAACTTATAGTATCTTTTTTCTCAGTAGGATTTGAGAAGCATACCGCTTCAATTCATATGTTTATTTTATCCTACGATTCAAAGGGACTCTTAACCTCTTCAAAAAATTTTTGCCTGTATTATTTCTGTGTTTTTTCTTCATTCAAATTATCATTACTGCAGTTTTTCTTTGATTTCTTTTTCATCCACAGTATTTGAGATGTCAGTGCACTCAAATTCAACTATTTCCTTACTCTCGCGTTCCAAAAAGACTGAACTTGAGTATTTCTTATTTCTGGCAGAAATTAGATTATCTTCAGTAAAGATCTTGTGTTGAACTCTTCCTCATTTAGCCTGACTTCTTTTTTCCCCCCGGATCTATATAGGAGTCATCATCAGTTGACCTATATAGGAGTAGTAGAACAGTGAACCCCTGCCAGCAGGTAGGCCCATGTTCAGTTCAGATTGCTGGCCTGGTTGATACAGCCATACACAGGTGCTTCTGGAAGCATCAATCGAAATCATTGTTTTATCCGTTCGCTGAGAGAGACCATTGCATAATGATGGACTGGTTGGAGGTGTACGGTGTGATCGACGACTCTCAGCTGCCGACGGCGACTCACTTGGTTCTACTCGCGTAGTCGCGTGTGCAACACAGCACGGCACATAGACTGGTGTTCTTGGGCGGTGGTTTTGTTATAATACGACTGCTCACTTGTGACGATGGAGATATAAGATATTAGCGTACAAAATCAAAGCTTTCAATACTTGATTGCTTGGGGCGACTTATCATCAACCATTAGAGCAATGCTCTAGCTAATCTTGACTATGGTAAGCTAGCTAGCTAACTCAACCAAGTATGCATCAAAATTGTTGTGTCCCTGTATGCTCTCCCATTTCCAAAAGGAGTCAAAAGGACGATCGATGTGAGCATTTGATGCCACCTTTTGCAGATGCGGGGCAAGTACTATGTTTTTCTCCGTTGAAAACTTCGTCCTCTTCAATTCAACATCTGCCAATTTAGAGGGTGTTTATTTTTTAGCACTAAAATTCTCTGTCACATGAAATGTTTAGATACTAATTTGAAATATTAAATATAGACTATTTATAAAACTCATTCATAATCAGTGACTAATTCACGAGATAAATCTAATGAACCTAATTATATCATGATTTGATGATATGGTGCTACAATAAACATTTGCTAATCATAGATTAATTAAACTTAATAGATTCGTATCATGAATTATCCTCCAGTTTTGTAATTATTTTTATAATTAGTTAACATTTAGTTCTTTAAATTGAACATCTGATGTGACACTCTATCAAATACTCCCTTTTGGATAGTTGCACTACATAAAATAGTGCGGTCTACTACATGTCAGTGAGTACTGTAGATAACAGACATATATTTATTAGATAATATTGTGATTATGATCGGTAATTATTTTTTATAGTTGTCGAAGAAACAGAAACCGGGGTCCCATCCCTCCAGGGACGTCACGCACTCTGGGCGTCGCTCCCTCTTGACCTATAGAAATGTTCACGCATGCACAAAATTCATTGCCGGTCAGAAACTACTGTTGATGAGAAATTTTCTCTCACGCGCTGGCCTGGGAGATCCGCTTGACTCCAGTGCAGTTCCTTCTCAGCTGTCTGTGCTGTGCAGCGCGTGCCAGTTGGTTTGATCTGTTAACCAACAAGAAAAATAATGAAATATGTGTTAAGTGTTAGGTTAGATCCCCACTGGATCGGCTGAGGAAATCCATGAACATATATATGCTATCCTGAACTATATTTAAGCCAAGTGACTGGAATAGATCGGCTATACCGAGACAACATCAACCGTTTAACCTAAATACAAAAAGGATAATAAATATATGAATCGATAACCTAGCCGATACTGGAAAGCTAACGATGAATCGGCTAGTACTCCGACGAATCTTATGAGAAGATATCACTCTTGAACCACATGCGCGTAGCCTGAAAATCGGTCGTCGGCTACTGATGGCGGGCCGATTTCGGCTGGTAACGTCCGACAAGAATGCGATCTTAATATAAGAGGCAGTCCTAATATGAATCTAATAATAAATATATCAAAAGAAACATATGAGGGCTGATAAAGCCATGAAACCCGACACTGTCTCTAAACAATATAAATCTAGCCGAACGGATCATTGGCAATTCTAAAAACGACTTAATAGTTCGAACCCGATGTAACATTAAGTATAAAAAGAAAAACCTGATCTGTTGTAGCCGATTTATATCTCTCGAGACGGTGGATACCGTATATAAATCAGCCAACCTTTAGATCTAGCCCTATTGGCTGCAAGTTTTTGACAGAACTAGCCAATGGTAGGATAGATCTAAACATTGATCTAATTTATATGCGCTATATAATAGTAGCGCGGTACAAACTCCTGAATCTAATGTGTCATTACGATGAAAGCATTAGAAACAGCAGATCATGCCACTAATGACAAGCATTTACCTGGATTTGGAGATCGAAACGATGCAGCCCGTAGCCAAACAAATTGCTCGTCTGAAGAAAAGGGTTGGCGATGCGTCGAAAGTTTGATTGATTGTCCTCTTTTTTTACAAGGGGTCTTGGGTCCTATTTATACCCCAGATACAATTATCTGTACAAACCCTGGACTCTATCTAAACTACTGTTTAAAACATGACGTTATCCGGAAAGGACCTACACCGCTTTACGATTAACAGTTTAAACAAACTCCTAAATTACAGATACAATTGCCGTTACAGGACTCCATCCATAGATGACAATATTGTTTAACGCGTAACTAATAACCGGATCTTCTATTTATCCTCAAACTGCTGCACCAGAAACGGTTTTATCTCTTCCGGACCTGGAATCGGCTGTCGGTCACCCTTGTCCGATCCAACCTTAGCCGATCGGCCTCGCAGCCGATCACTTCTCAGCCGATGCGGCCTCTGTTTCTCCACCAAACTAGCCGATCCGATTCTGCTTCGCCTTTGCAAAGACTTAGGGATTCAACTACCAAATTTCAGTGTTAACACATGCCCCCCAAGTCCGTGATATGAAGTGTTACGGATATGCCTTCCTGTTTAAACTCCCGCTCTTTTCTTGACCTAAACCGCTTCGGCTTTCCTCAAGTGCCCTTTAAATATCCACTTTTCTCGGCCGAAACACTTACGCCTTCAAAGCGCACTCAATCCCTTCGCATACAAGCCTCTGCTTTCTCTCTCCTCTCCGACGGTTCACCGGCAATTCACCTGCACTCTCCGCCAGACCTCAATATGCTCCACGAATCAGAACCCATCTTCACCCCCAGCAACTCCGATGGCCTCCACCGTCGCTGCGTCAAGCGCCTCCGTCGCACCGGCCACCGCCGCCGCACCAGCTGTAGCCGTCGCCTCAACCATCGCTGCCGCTCCGGCCGCCGCCATTGCCGAGTTCCCTGAGGTACTCCCATTTAATCTAGAACCCTTTTTTTATTCGGATTTACTCCTCCAACCACGTTGCATCCATCTTACATTCCAACGTTTTTTGGATTAGCACTTTTTCCTTCTTCAAACTGTAATATTCAACCATTCTTGATTAGCGCTCTTTCTTTTTTCTCTCCCTGAACTGTAGCACCTGTCACATCAAGTGTTCATCCCCAATTTGATACAAGCACAGAGGTTTTTTTCGGCCCCATCGGCAACACTGATCCAGCCGATGTGATTATGGCCGAGACCAACAAGATCCCCTTCAACACCGCTAAGCCATCTCTCGCCCATTGGAATGGGACATTTAAATCGTGGCCGACTACTGACACCGCCTGGGTTGAATGGTACTGTTGATGAGAAATTTCTCTCACGCGCTGGCCTGAGAGATCTGCTTAACTCCAGTGCAGGTCCTTCTCGGCTGCCTGTGTTGTGCAGGGCGTGCCAGTTGGTTTGATCTGTTAACCAACAAGAAAAAACAAAGAAATATACGTTAAGTGTTAGGTTAGATCCCACCGGATCGGCTGAGGGAATCCATAAACATATATATGCTATCCTAAACTATATTTAAGCCAAGTGACTGGAATGGATCGGCTATACCGAGACAGCATCAGCCGCTTAACTCAAATACAGTAAAGGATAATAAATATAACAATCGATAACCTAGCCGATACTGGAAAGCTAACAATGAATCGTCTAATACTCCGATAAATCTTATAGAAAGATATCATTCTTGAAACAGATGCATAGCCTGGAAATCGGCCGTCGTCTGTTGATGATGGGCCGATTTCTGCTGGCGACGTCCGACAAGAATGCAATCTTAATATAAGAGGCAATCCTAATATAAATCTAATAATAAATATATCAAAAGAAACATATCACGGCAGGTAAGGCCGGCTGAAACCCCGACGCTGTCTCTAAACAATAAAAATCTTAGCCGAACGGATCATTGATGGTTCTAAAAATGACTTAATAGTTCGAACCCGATGCAACATTAAGTATAAAAAGAAAAATCTGATCTGTTACAGTCGATTTATATCTCTCGAGACGGTGGATACCGCATATAAACCAGCCAACCTTTAGATCTATCCCTATTGGCTGCAAGTTCTTGACAGAACTAGCCAATGACAGGATAGATCTAAACATTAGTCTAGTTTATATACACTATATGATAAATAGCGCAGTATAAACACTCGAATCTAATGTGTCATTACGATGGAAGTACTAGAAACAATAGATCATACCACTAATGATAAGCGTTTACCTAGATCTGGGGATCGAAACGATGCAGCCCGTAGCCAAACAAAGTGCTCGTCTGAAGAAAAAGGTTGGCGATGCACCGAAGGTTTGATTGATTGTGATTGTATATCATTACAGGGGGTCTCGGGTCCTATTTATACCCAAGATATAATTATCTTTACAAACCCTGGACTCTATCTAAACTACTATTTAAAACACAACATTATCCTGGAAAGGACCCATGCCGTGTTACAACTAACAACCTAAACAAACCCATAAATTACAAATACAATTGCCGTTACAGGACTCTATCCATAGGTGGCAATATCATTTAACGGGCAATTAACAACTGAATCCTCTATTTATCTTCAAACTGCTCCATCAGAAACGATTTTATCTCTTCCGGACCTGGAATCGGCTATCGGCCGCCCTCGTTCGATCCATGCTTAGCCGCTTGGCCTCACAACCGATCACTCCTCAGCCAATGCGGCCTTTGTTTCCAGCCGATCCGATTCTGCTTCGCCTTTGCAGACTTAGGGACTCAATTACTAAATTTCAGTGTTAACAGGTACAAAAGGATGCAATCGGCCAAATACACTCAATGGGAGGAGGCCGGGATAGCCCAATGCTTGGCTCTTTCCATTGCCAGCATGGAGAAGGACGAGCCGCTTCTGTCGGCCGCAACATACTTTTGGAATGACAGCTTCAATGCTTTCATCTTCCGACAAGGGCCGATGACAGTCACACTGGCCGATGTGTACATGACAACCGAGCTGGATATCAAGTCGTCGACCAACCCCAGCATCCTGAGTCGAAAGGGGCAGCATCAGTTCAAAACCAAGGCCATCGGCGGGTAGAGCGGCTTCATCGCCCAAAACATGAAAGATGGACCCAACGGCCACAGGGAGCACACTGCATTCCTGATGATGTGGCTTGAAAAATTTGTGTTTTGTGGATCGAGCTGTGGACCGACCGCCAACTGGCAGGTCGTAGCCGAAATTTTGGCCGACGGGGGCAAGCTCGCGCTGGGGAAGTACCTCCTCAGCTATTTGTATCAAATGCTGCATCAGGCCGCCACGAAGATAGCCGCCAACGCCCCAATCAATACCAGCGGCCCCTGGTGGTTCTTGTAGATCTGGCTGGTGCTGGTGACCCAAAGAATATCCTGTCGGCTCCCTCTGACCGACGCCGTATTCCCAAGGCTGGAGCCGATCGAAGACGAAGACGGCAACCAGATCACCACCACGAGGTGCATGAGCTACGAAGAAGAAGCAGCTGCTCATGCGGGCTCAAGGCAATCGGCCGAACTATTAGCCGAATGGTTCATCGCCCTTTACGACGGGCTGTCTCGCGAGAACCGCGCCTGGTACTTCTACCGGGACCGGGGACTGTTTGAATTGCCGGCCGATTTTAACTGGGAAGACATCAACTCGGCCGACAACCCAAGGTGCAGGGAACTGTTCATCGCCGCTCTGTCCCCCTGCATCTTGCCGATAGGAATCCACCAGGGCCGATCAGTGGCCAAGAGCTACGAGTTCTATTATCCGGCATCAGCAGCGAGGCAGTTCGGTCTTGGGCAGCTGCCCATCGGCTTATATTATGCCGATAAGATTGAAACGAGGGGAGTGGTGAGCCAAGACTTGATAATGCATCGGCTGCTCAACATAGCCAGCCCTCCCCTCGGCGACATCGGCGTGATGACCCTGTCGCTCAAGAAGAGCGTGGCCTACGACCAATGGTGGGCCAAAATCAAACGCCACATCTTTCACCAGCGGTCATCACACTACGTCGATCTCCTCCTGCCCGAAGAAATCCCTTCGGTAAGCTTCAAACTCAACGACCTTCCTCCTTTTATCATAGGCTAATATAGTCGATTAACATTTGCCCTTTGTTTTGCAGGAGACGGAGACGGAGCGGCCGACAGTGAGTGACTCCGGGCGCCACATCGAATACCGTCTAGGTGTTCTGGATGGGGGCGGCCTCGCTCCGTTGGCCATTGGCTGGGGAGCGCCAAAGCTGGCGTCATTGCTGCGGGGGCAGGTGCGCGAGCCGATTGCCTAGAAGAAAAGGCCTGCACCACTCCTACAGCCGTCGGCCGCGCCTGCCCCCAAGAAACTGAAAGAGAAGAAGCCGGCTGCGCTAGCCGATAGCCTCCCCCCGTTAGACCCGGCCGTCGCACAGTTCCTCGACGCCGTCGCCTGCGAGGAAGTGTCGGCGGCTGTTGGAGCGGCGGCCGAACCCGGGAGATCGAGCCATGAATCCGTCAATGCCCCCCAGTGCGCCGCCGGCTCCAAGTCCCAGAAAATCGGCGGTAAGCCCTTATTTCACCGAGTTTGGCTTCACAATGATATCACTTGCATTTGACCGAACAATTCTTTTTAGGTCAAGAAATTGGCCGGCCGCACTTCATGTCCCATGCCATCGGTAATCGTCTCTTGCCACTTGATCGTAGAAATTAGCCGACTCGTCTGCTAACTCTTCTTTTGCGGCCCCACGATCTCCGTCGGCTGCCCCCAGCGTCCAGCGAGCATGTTGTGCTTGTCGCGGGCGGCAAAGGACGCCGACGAAGAGGCCCCGACGGCCGCAGTAACGAACCACCCGAGCCGACCGCTCCGACCCGGTGCCAACGGTAAGCCGACCGAATCGACGATCGGCTCTGTCAACTTAATATCTTTTGATCATCTCCCTCTTTGCGAACATAGCCGACCTCCTCAACTTTGACTTGTCGGAGTTCGGGGAGTCCGACGAAATTGGCGAGGAGGCGCTGGTGACGCCGGCCGAAGACCTGAGGGCCACCCTAGCCGACATCGGCAACCGGCTAGAGGCCTCACTGGATGCGCTGGTGGTCGACAGCGGTTCGATACGCACGCGCTTTAGGGAGATCCAAGGCCAGTTGCCGAAAGCCCTAGCCGACGCTATTGTGCCAGCCACCTTCATGGAAGCCCACCAACTCAAGTATGAACGGCCACGGCAGCGACTAGCCGATCGCCGCGAGAACCAGGCGCGGTCGGCCACCCTCCAGTCGACCAAGGATGCTATTGAGAGCCAGAAAGCCGCCTTCGACCGCCTAAAGACTGAGCCGGCGGCCAAGCTCGAGCAACTCCTCGCACGCCAAGATCAGTGATGGCTGATCTCGTTCAAGTCATGAACGAGATCGATGTCCACAAGGAGTACATGGCCAGCTTGCCAGCCAAAATCGAAGCTCAACGCCAAAGCATCAAGGCGGCTGTGGCATATCTACGAGACCTGGTGAAGGGCATCCAGCCGGTGGCAGGGTTCGAGGCCGACGACGTCAAGGCTATTGAAGAGATAGACCAGATCAGGCGAACGGCATTGTCGGCCATAGCCGATTTCTTAAAACAATGAGCTTGTAATATCTTAACATTCTGAAATCGGCTACTGCCTCCTGTACTATACTTGTCAGACTTTTGTACTAGGATTGGACTTTAATCAATTCGCTCGTACTTGTAATCGGCTTTAACTTATGTGTAGTATAGTATATCAATCTTTTGCAGCTGTGCTTGTGGATGAGATCGGCTTCGGTCGCGCGTAGTGTCTTGAATTCCTCATGCCGAAATCGGCCCCAGCCATCCGTATCGCGTCACGTTGCCGATTCCGGGACCACACCACAACCGTCGGTGTCGACACTTGAACTACGGCTGTCGATCCAAATCACTTCCAACGCTTTTATTTTGACCACCGACTACGAAGCTTAAAAGTTTAAAAATTCCCGACGCCCCATTTTTTAAATCGGCTCATGTACGTATATGTCCCCAAGTTTTGTTGATAGCTTCGGTGTCGACAAAATTGTGAATTCGAGCCATTTGCGCATCGTTGCTGTCCTTGTCGGCCAATCGTTAGCCGATTGTAGAAAACTTAGTAAAAAAATTGCGTAAAAATGCCTAAAGGCGATTCCTTGTTGAAGCAAGACATCGGCTGTTGTAAATCGGCTTAAGCGACCAGAGCCGAATCATGAATTGATACATACGCTTAGGTAGTATTTCTTCAGGTATTTTCCATTAAGAGCCCTTCCAAATACTTCTCCGTCCAGCCCTTCTAGCATGTAAGCTCCTTTAGAGATGCATTTGTGGATCTTGAAAGGCCTTTCCCAATTTGGTGACCACTTGCCGAATTTGTTATCTCTAGATCCGATCGGCAGTATCAATTTCCAAACGAGTTCGCCTTCCTCGAAAGATTTAGGCACCACTTTTATTATAATGTCTGGCTACTTGTTCTTTATCCTTTGTGACTTTTTCCAAGGCCCTCATCCTGGATAAAACTAAATCTTCCGATTCGTCTACCATCAGGTGATAATAATCGTTGGCTGTGAGTTGATCCTATAGCTGAATGCGCCTTGAGCCGACGACGCTCTCCCATGGCAGCACTGCCTCATGTCCGTAGACCAGTTTGTACGGAGGGACTTGAATTGACCCGTGGCATGCCATCCGATACGCCCACAGTGATTCGGCTAATCGGCTGTGTCACTGTTTAGGGTACTCAGAGATCTTTCTTTTAATTAATTTGATCAAACTCTTGTTTGAGGCCTCGGCTTGTCCGTTGGCTTGTGCGTAGTATGGCGAAGAATTAAGCAGCTTGATCCCCATGCCGTCGGCAAACTGAACAAACTCGTCCGATACGAAGATAGATCCCTGGTCTGTTGTTATTGTTTGTGGAACGCCAAATCGGTAAATGATATGTTCTTTGACAAACTCGATTGCGTCCTTAGAATCCACTTTCCTGAGGGGAATCGTCTCTACCTACTTTGTGAAGTAATCTGTCGCCACCAAGATAAATTTATGTCCTTTGCTTGAGGGTGGATTGATCTGGCCGATCATATCAATGCCCCATCCTCCGAACGACCACGACTTAATAATTGGGTTCATAGCCGATGTTGGTGCTCGTTGTATGGTGCCAAACTTCGACAATCTGGCAGCCCTTGTAATACTTGAAACAATCCTCCAAAGATCGTCGGCCGAAATACCACTTGGCGAAGCCCACTTCATTTTGTGGGCCGATTGATGTGTGCCACGATTCCTTCATGCATTTCTCCGATGGCCACTGTGGCCTGGTCGGCTCCCAAACAATTGAGTAGCACACCATCAATCGTCCGATAGTATAGATCTTCATCGAGCAAAACATATATTAATGCCTTGTATCGTAGCTTCCTTGTAGCCGATTGAGAGGGGTTTTTGAGATAGTTGTAGACTTCAAACCTCCAGTCATCGGCTGTAATGGCGGCAACGTCTATGTCGATTTCTTTCAGCACCGGCCGATAGCCCGATGCCCCCTGAGCCAAGTCATTGGCCTCTGTGTTCAACTCTCTGGGGATATGTTTCAAAGTAACTAGCCGAAAACCGTCCATTAATTCCCGGCATTGCTGATAATAGACCATCAGCGCATCGTTTTTGCATTCGTATTCCCTAATAATTGGCTGATGACCAACAATGAATCTATCATTATTTCGATGGCATCGGCTTCAACTTCTTTGAGTAGATGTAATCCTTTAAGGACGGCTTCGTATTCGGCTTGGTTGTTTGTAGCGTGGGGGTTGATAGCAAAAACGAACTCGAAGCTCGTCCCCCTGGGTGGAATAATGACCAAGCCGATGCCACAGCCGTTGGCGCAAACCGAGCCATCAAACGTCAAAGTCCAAGGCATAATCTCCACTGAGCCGATCGAATTAATTCTGTGCTCCATAATAAAATCGGTTATGGCTTGCCCCTTGACTGCCCTTGGTGCCTGATACCTCAGATCGAATTCTGTTAGCGCGAAAATCCACTTCCCAATTCTTCCTTTGAGCACTGGAGCCGATAGCATGTACTTAACTACATCGGCTTTGCAGATTACTATGCACTCGTTGGATAGCAGATAGTGCCTTAACTTCGTACATGAAAAATAGAGGCATAAGCATAGCTTCTCCACAGGTGAATACCTTGTTTTCGCGTCTAGCAACCGTCGGCTGAGATAGAAGATGGCTTTTTCTTTGCCGTTGACCTCTTGGATTAGGATGGAGCCGATTGATTTGTCATCAGCTGATAGGTACAGCTTGAATGGTATTCCCTTTTATGGAGGCATTAAAACTGGAGGGGAACTCAGATAATCTTTTGTGTTATCTAACGTCTTTTGCTGCTCTGCCCCCCATGTGAATGTTTGATCGGCTTTCAGCCGAAGCAGTGGTGTGAACGGCTCCATCTTTTCTGAGAGATTGGCTATGAACCGTCTGATGAAGTTTATATTGCCGATCAATGACTGGAGTTATTTTTTGTCCTTCGGAGGTTGAATTGTCTTGATAGCATTTATGCTTCTTGGTGTAACTTCAATTCCTCTCTCATGGACAAGAAATCCCAAGAATTGCCCGGCCGATACGCGAACGCGCACTTAAGTGGATTCATCTTCAGGCCATACTTCTTCGTCCGCTCTAACACTTGTCTCAGATCGGCTATGTGGCCTTCTATCTCCCTTGACTTGACAACCACGTCATCAATATATATCTCTACTAGCGAGCCGATCATGTTGTGAAAAATGTAGTTCATGGCCCGTTGATATGTTGCCCCAGCATTCTTTAAGTCGAATGTCATTACTACCCACTTGTACAAGCCGATTGCACCCGGACACCAAAAAGCGGTCTTGTGGATGTCCTCGTCGGCCATGAATATTTGATTATACCCTGCATTGCCGTCCATGAAACTAATAATTTTGTGGCCCGAAGCAGCATCTACAAGCAGGTCGGCTATCGGCATTGGGTATTCGTCTTTAGGGGTGGCCTTGTTTAGATCTCTAAAATCGATGCACATCCTAAGTTTACCCTTTTTTTTTCAACACTAGGACAATGTTTGAGACCCACTCGACGTATCGGCAAGGCCGAATGAACCCTGCATCGTATAGCAGAGTGATTTCGGTTTTAATTGCATCGTACATATCGGCCTTAAACCTCCTGGGAGGCTGTTTGAACGGCCGATAGCCTGCCTTAATTGGCAGCTGATGGACCACTATTGATCGGCTGAGGCCGGGCATCTCGAAGTACTCCCAAGCAAAACAATCTTTATATTCTTTTAACAACTCAATAAGCTGGGATCTACAATGAGGAGACATATTTTTGCTAATATACGTCGGTCTCAGCTTGTCACCAGAGCCGATGTCAATTTCCTCTAATTCGTCGGCCGACGTGAAACCTTGCCCGAGCTTGCCATCGTCTTCGTCTGCGGTGTCCATGCCGAAGACGCTTGATCCCTCCACCATGTCTTGTTCAAAGCAGCAGCTGTGGCTCGTCATCTCCAATCGGCTGTATTATGGAATTGGACACATTTAGAAAATCGGCTTGCCAGATTTTCCCATACAAACAATCGATGCCTTCGATTTCCCAAAGTGGCAAATCGGCACTCACGACGCTGACTGACCTGTCGGCTGGTACAATCTCGATCTTGCCACCGTCCCATTGGATCAAGCTCTGATGCATTGTAGAAGGGATGCAACAGTTAGCGTGTATCCAGTCCCTTCCGAGCAGCAGGCTGTAAGACCCCTTCCCGTCGATGACGAAGAATGTTGTGGGCACGGTCTTATTGCCGATGGTCAGTTCGACGTTGAGGACCCCTTTGGTCTCTGATGGGTTGCCGCCGAAGTCCTTGAGCACCATGTTGGTCTTTATCAGGTCTTCGGCCCCCTTGCCCAGTTTTCTGAATGTTACGTAAGGCATGAGGTTGACTGCAGCTCCCCCGTCAACTAGCATTTTGGAAATCGGCTTGCCATTGACGAATCCTTTAACGTACAATGGCTTCAGGTGCCGATTTTCGGTTCCCTCGGGTTTGTCGAAGATAGCCTGGTCCGGTGAGATTGCTAGTTCGCTAGGTCATCCTCAATGGTGTCTGTATCGGCTTCAGGAGCACTGAACTCGGCTGGTAACACGAACACCATGTTAACCGATGCAGAAACTTTGCCCTTCCCTTTGGCTGTCCTCCTGGCTTGCTCGGCTGGGCTTTCTTCGGCTTGCTCTTCGTCGGCTGCGGCAGTTTTCTCTTTGGGTACCCATCGCCTTTTGATCTTACCCAGCCGACGGCGCTGTTCGTGGATCATTTGCCGAACTTCGTCTTTTCTCCCTTCACGCTTAAGTTGTTGAACTCTTCTTTTTGTGCGTCTTTGTGAAGAGATCGGACGGGCACCATTGGGGGTATGTCGATTCCTCGTCGTCGGCCTCTTCATCGTCGCGGTTGTTGCCATCGCGGGTTTCGTCGACGAAGAAGTCTTGGTGGATCGGGCCGAGCCGATCATGGACAGACCGCCGCCTTTGGTTTAGCTGACTGGTTCTGAGGACGAACCGGGTTGGGCTTGCAGCCGATGAGCTCCTGTGTTCGTCGTCGCGGCGATCGTTGCATGCTGGGCAATCATCCAGTGTTGACAGTCTCATGCCGGATTCCCAGCAGTACCTGAAAAAAAATCAAAATGCCAATGCGGATCGACACTTTTGCGGTTTACCTCGTATTGACGGCTTTGATGAGAAATTTCTCTCACGCGCTGGCCTGGGAGATCTGCTTGACTCCAGTGTGGGTCCTTCTCAGCTGCCTGTGCTGTGCAGGGCGTGCGAGTTGGTTTGATCTGTTAACCAACAAGAAAAACAAGGGAATATGTGTTAAGTGTTAGGTTAGATCCCCACTGGATCGGCTGAGGAAATTCATGAACATATATATGCTATCCTGAACTATATTTAAGCCAAGTGACTGGAATGGATCGGCTATACCGAGACAAAGATCAGCCGTTTAACCTAAATACAGTAAAGGATAATAAATATATGAATCGATAACCTAGCCGATACTGGAAAGCTAACGATGAATCGGCTAGTACTCCGACGAATCTTATGAAAAGATATCACTCTTGAACCAGATGCGCGTAGCCTGGAAATCGGCCGTCGGCTACTGATGGTGGGCCGATTTCGGCTGGTAACGTCCGACAAGAATGCGATCTTAATATAAAAGGCAGTCCTAATATAAATCTAATAATAAATATATCAAAAGAAACATATCAGGGCTGATAAAGCCGGCTGAAACCTTGACACTGTCTCTAAACAATATAAATCTAGCCGAACAGATCATTGGCAATTTTAAAAACGACTTAATAGTTCGAACCCGATGCAACATTAAGTATAAAAAGAAAAACCTGATCTGTTGTAGCCAATTTATATATCTCGAGACAGTGGATACCGCATATAAACTAGCCAACCTTTAGATCTAGCCCTACTGGCTGCAAGTTCTTGACAGAACTAGCCAATGGCAGGATAGATCTAAACATTGATCTAATTTATATGCGCTATATGATAAGTAGCGCGGTACAAACTCTTGAATCTAATGTGTCATTACGATGGAAGCATTAGAAACAGCAGATCATGTCACTAATGACAAGCATTTACATAGATTTGGGGATCGAAGCGATGCAGCCCGTTGCCAAACAAATTGCTCGCCTGAAGAAAAGGGTTAGCGATGCGCCGAAAGTTTGATTGATTGTCCTCTCTTTTTACAAGGGGTCTCAGGTCCTATTTATACCCAAGATACAATTATCTATACAAACCCTGGACTATCTAAACTACTGTTTAATACACGACCTTATCCGGAAAGGACCCACATCGATTTACGATTAACAGTTTAAACAAACTCCTAAATTACAGATACAATTGCCGTTACAGGACTCTATCCATATATGGCAATATCGTTTAACGCGTAACTAATAACCGAATCTTCTATTTATCCTCAAACTGCTGCACCAGAAACGGTTTTATCTCTTCCGGACCTGCAATTGGCTGTCGGCCGCCCTTGTCCGATCCAACCTTAGTGGATCGGCCTCGCAGCCGATCACTTCTCGATGCGGTCTCGTTTCTCCACCAAACCAACCGATCCGATTCGCCTCGCCTTTGCAAAGACTTAGGGATTCAACTACTAAATTTCGGTGTTAACAAATGCTTAGACATTAGGTGACCCGCGATGCCAGGTAAGAACCGGGGCCCGATTCCTCGTGAGCCTCGGGCTCCAACGCATGATGCAATGAATGGTTAACCTTTTCAGGATACCAAAAGGAGTGTGAAGACGCACAAAATCTATATCTTCAAGTGTTGGAATAGGTGTATCTTGATGACAGTGCTCCACTTTAAGACCCATCCATCATGAACTCCTTTGTCTTTGACATCTTCGAGAAGCTCGTTCAAATTAATGAGACATTCTGTAAAGAAGTAGAGGGAGCACACACAGGGCCCCGAGTGTGGAACAGGCCCAGGGAAGATAGCCGCCCTGAGGGGCGAAGACTGCCCCGAGGCATATGACAGGTGGCTAGGGGCCCTAAGCTGATGCCCGAGCACACCCCATTACCCTCGGGCTCACGCTGGGATTCTCTCCGCCCTGCTAAGTGGGCCTAGGGGCTTAACTTCTTCAAATGTGACGGTTTCTTTTATAGGAGAAAGACAGTTAGAGGACTGCTCACCTAGCCTCATCCCATGGACGTGGTGCTGCATGCAGCCTCCTGCATGTCCACGTTTGCCAAAGAAATAGGAGGAGTGTGACATGTTGCGTCCATAGCGCCTCAACGGTTTTCATCTTGCCACGTTGCAAGGACTAACTAGTGGGCCCATGGTGACTAAACGTATACTGTCTGACTCCTGCGTCATGTGTCAACCGAAGAGTAAGGCTATCACATCCAACTAGGTTGCCACGGGATACAACGACAAGACTATGCATAATTCCTATGCAAAGTGTAATTATAGGCTCCTCTTCAAAGTATAAAAGGAGGAGTTGTGCAACTTAGTAGGGGGTTGGACTAATAACATTAGAAGCTCACACAAGTCTCATATCTGATTATAATCCAAGTTTTTCGGAGATAACCTATATACATAGGAGTAGGGTATCACGTATCCGTGCGGTTCGAACCTGTATACTTGCTCTGTGGTCTTCATCTCTTGTCTTCGACCTGCACGAGTGCAGCTCGTCCTCTGACCAAATCTTCACGAGGGTCAACACTTTCCCGTTGTTGAGGATCCTGTCTTTGATAATAGTATTTATGAAACCCATTAAATAGAGTAGTCACCAACAAAGTTTGTTATTATTTGTTATTATAAGTTATAAACATTAAAATTCTAATAATATTTCAAACATGTCATTTACAGACTTACACTTGATTAATTATTAATTTTGAATTTTAAAATTAAATTATAAAAAATACTCAAAATCGAGAGTACAAGATGGATTCGACGTCATATTAATTTATAATTCTGAAAATTGTAAATTATTACTTTGGATAAACTAAAATTAAAGAATACATGGTATTACCAATTGTATTTTTTATCACAAACCCCCGGTACGATATATAGTCATATATCCACGTAATTAACGATCAAAATATTCTGATTAACATCTGAGCTTAGATATAGATAATCCGCAATACCGCCCATGCAATGATTAACAGCCACAAGTCAGTGACGACATTGGTGTAGATAATCTCTACCCTACAGATAGATAGATCTGGTATATTATGGAAGTACTTTACTTTTTCTGGTGAGAAATCTATGCGTATGAATTTGATGCATGTGACAAAATCATTCCTTACCACTTTATCTTCGAATATAATCCTATATATACAACGGCACCTACATTGACAATTAATTAGTAACACTCGATGGATAACTGCAACCGGACATATCCACATCTGCATCTCACATTCTCCTGCATGCAACCATACATGCAAAGGGAGAAATTAATTAAAAGAGAAGAAAGGGAAAAAAATGGAGATGGAGCGGATTTATCTTCAGAGTTCAGAGTTCAACTCTATCTCTAGCTATAGAATGATTAGGCTAGATTTGGTCTTCCGTATTTGTGGCCTCCTGCGCTCTATCTAACTAAAAATAAGCCGCATGATAAAAAGGATATGCATTAATTGATCCTGATCGAAGCGGCCTGCGAAAGCTTGTCTAACCGCCCCTAATTGTGTCACATGTCACCGTTCACTTCACCGTACATGCATGCATTTCTAGGCCCGTCGAAGGCCATGTTCGAGGTGATGGACCGAACATTGCCTAAAAACAACCGACCCTCAAAATTGATATATGTATGTATATGTATATATATATATTATATAAGTGAAGGGAAAACATATTTGACGTTTGATCCGTCTCGTTGTTTCATCTTTTTTCTTTTGACGCGCGATCAATTTTAACATTAATATTTGAAGTATTAATAATTATGTAAAATGATATAGACTAAAAATACCTTGTATATATTTATATTATAATATTTAAGGGTCAAATTTTGTATTTAGCACATGGGCCTCCAAATCCTGAAGACGGTCCTGTGCATATCGATCGATCGAGAAAACCACCACGAAAGCATGAACCACTCACTGCCGCCCGCGCACGCCCCACCGGCCGGCCAGTCCCCACGATGCCATCGTCGTCGTCTTCTTTTACAAACGCATAAAACATTTGTACGTCGATATTTATAATATTGTCTGTTGATAAAAGTAAAAATATAAATCATTTTTATTATTAAAAATAAGTCATCGTCATCTTTAAGATTAATTTTTTTTCCTACCACGCGGCTGTATCCTCTATATAAAGAAAAAAATCCTATATGTATCTGAGAATTCGTTTCTCTTATGTATTCTTGAATTTTACCTAATCCCTTACATGCCCTTGAGTTTTAATTTTGATTAAATATTTTTGAAATTGACTGTATTTCCCCTCTCTTATATGTGCTAGTTTAGTGATAAAAAACAAATCTTATATTAAAACAATCTATTTGTGAAAAACAAAGAGAATATAATTATTTGACCACAATAGATCTAAAAATTCTAAATAAATGTTTAATTAACTTTTATCAAATTCGTACGTCATTTCCATCAAAACTTGAACCAATAAATAAATAATTTTGGTTCTTGATTTCATATGGATTTTGTCAAAAAAATAAATTTATTCAAAAATTTAAAATTTGTTTTTTAAAATTTTACAACCAATAGTTATGTCCCATTTGATTTTATTGTAAATTACAATTTTTCATATTGTGAATTATTAAGTAGGCTATGAGAAATGAGCAATATGATCATTTTAAAAAAATCTAACGATCACCTAACGGAATGGATAGAGAAAATCAAAATGAAAACTCAAAGGCACAAATTCAGGGATATATAAGAGTTTGCGAAACTTTTCAGGGGTACGTAAGGATTTTTCTCCTATATAAACCGCGCCATGCGCCCCGCTTCTGAGCACGCACGCTGCACGTAATTAAGCGCGCGCGCGAGCACAAACACAGGCAACATGTACACACAGCCACAGCCACTCGGTGGTGCTCTCGCGTAACCCACACACTACTGTATAGCCACTGCTCGCTCGCTGCATGCATAGCCATAATTAGGAGAAAGGAAATAGCAGTCACCGAGTCGATCAGAGCAAAACACGCTTCGATTCGATCGCGCGGTTGGCTGTTCCCTCCTCCGCTCCATCGTCTGTGTGATCCCGGCGGATCGAGAGACAGATCCACATGGGGACGGAGGCCGGCGACGTCGACGGCCACCACCGGCTCCGCGCGTCGTCGGCGTCGGCGCGCCACCTGTACGGCGTTGGCGGCGCCTCGGCGGCGGAGGTGAACCTGTCCACGCGCCGCCCCTTCGCGGAGAAGGTGTGGTCGGACCTGGCCGAGACGTTCTTCCCCGACGACCCGTTCCGCGGGTTCAGCGCGCTGCCGCCGGCCAGGCGTGCGTGGGGCGCGATCAAGTACTTCGTCCCGGCGCTGGACTGGGCCCCGCGCTACGGCCTTGCCAAGTTCAAGTACGACCTCCTCGCCGGCGTCACCATCGCCAGCCTCGCCATCCCGCAGGGCATCAGTTACGCCCGCCTCGCCAACCTCCCGCCCATCATCGGCCTCTGTACGTACGCAGCAACGTACGAATTGATGCGTTTTTGCACCATTCGCACCGAGGAATAAACCAAGATTGTATTTTTCTTTTCTCGCCAGATTCGAGCTTCGTGCCGCCGTTGCTCTATGCGGTGTTTGGGAGCTCCAACAACCTGGCGGTGGGGACGGTGGCGGCGGCGTCGCTGCTGCTGGCGTCCATCATCGAGACGGAGGTGACGGCGGACGAGAACCCGCAGCTGTACCTGCAGCTCTTCTACACCGCCGCCTTCTTCACCGGCCTCTTCCAGACCGCATTAGGCGTCTTTAGGTAAAAAAAAAAATCCAACTCCAACTAATCGTAGTCCCCATCTCTTCATTGATCACTCCTTAACCCTGACGTCTATAACTTGTTGTTACTCTTGGCATGTGAAGGTTAGGGCTAATAGTGGATTTCCTCTCGCGGTCGACGATCACCGGGTTCATGGGCGGCACGGCGATGATCATCATACTGCAGCAGCTCAAGGGCCTCCTGGGGATGAAGCATTTCACCACCAAGACAGACATCATCTCCGTCCTGCACTCCACCTACCATTACCGGCACGAGGTGCAATGCAAATTACCAGTTCAATTTTATCACGTAATTTACTTCACTAAGACCTTTTTTCTTTAAAAAAATCACTTCACTAGGAGGAAAGAAAGAAAGGTTGGGTCGTTCTTTGCTTCTCCACTTATACTTCTCCCGTTTTTTCTGGACGTTTTTAAAGTTTTTCTTAGAGTTTAGCTGTGATTGTTCCTCGCTGTCCCATGGATGTGTAACCGCTATAAGTAGCATGCAGCGGCACGTTTCGAGAGGGATAACTGCCGAGTAGTTGAGTATTTCCGAATTCCGAGGGTGTTGTTGTAACCTCTCCAGTAAACTTCTCCGAGAAATAACCGCGACTAGCGTAAGGAATCTGAATTGGATTGCAACTGGAACTTTCTCGATTAGTATATCGTCTGGATTCGTCCCGAGTCGTTAACAACTTCAGAACAAAACAAGGTTTGCATCGATGGGGCGTACGTGCAAACAAACAATAATACTATTTGGGTGTCGCTGGATCTTGTCCTTTCAAGAAAAGACCAAATCATTGTTGGGGCCTACAGTTTGTGCGCTGGACCTGTTGCGTGCACCGAGAAAATGATGTCGGGATTGTTTCTGTTGTACAGCCCCGTAGCTTTATGGAGATTTTTTTACCAGCATTATATATGGCCAGTACATTACTACTAGTACATGCCATGTTGACCTTGGTCAATGTTATGTGAGGAATGATACATGTTACTTTTTTTAAATCTCCGGTAAATGATTTCAAATTAGAAAAATTGCAGGAATAAGATTCTGAATTGAACCTTTTTGTTTATGTTTTTTTACTCTGCAGTGGAAATGGCAGAGTGCAGTTCTTGGCATATGCTTCCTCCTGTTCTTGCTGTCGAGTAAGCACCTGGTAAGTGGGGAATCAGGAGACTGATGAATCGAGCCAAACAACAGTACCCATACGCTAAGCTACTGCTGATTTGTAGAATGATCCGTTTTATCCATATAAGTTTTTTGTTTTGGCAAAACTTCAGAGAAAGAAACTGCCAAAGTTGTTCTGGGTGTCGGCCATTGCGCCGTTCATGGTTGTCGTCATCGGAGGCGTCTTCGCTTTCCTCGTCAAGGGTGACGAGCATGGCATTCCGATAGTAAGTCGTCCATGCCAAGACGATTCAAACTTCAGAGAAACATCAACCTTTTCTGTTTTCCCGACAACATGCTGAAACGCTGCTTCACTTGGACAGGTCGGTAACCTGAAGAAAGGGCTCAATCCCCTGTCCATTTCGCAGCTAAAGTTCCAGTCCAGGCACATGAAGACGGCGGTGAAAGCAGGTCTCTTGTCTGGGATCCTAGCACTGGCAGTACGAACATGATTTTGACTCAAACTCCCTCATCAAACACTTAAACTTTACATTCTAATTCACCGGAGTTTCTGATCATCGGTCATTGACGCTTTTCAGGAAGGAATAGCAGTCGGCCGAAGCTTGGCGATGGTCAAGAACGAGCAGATCGACGGTAACAAGGAGATGATCGCGTTTGGTATCATGAACATCGCCGGTTCTTTCACCTCCTGCTACCTCACGACAGGTACAAACTTGGGAGGAATGATACGTTTTGTCTGAACTTTGCTGTGTGATTGACGACGCGCTGTTTGTTTCAGGTCCGTTCTCCAAGTCGGCGGTGAACTTCCACGCCGGGTGCAAGACGCCGATGTCGAACGTGGTGATGTCGGTGTGCATCATGCTGGTGCTGCTGTTCCTTGCACCTCTCTTCAAGTACACCCCGCTGGTGGCGCTCTCCTCGATCATCGTCGTCGCCATGATCGGGCTCGTCAAGGTCAAGGAGTTCTGCCACCTCTACAAGGTCGACAAGTTCGACTTCTGCATCTGCATGGTGGCCTTCCTCGGCGTCGTCTTCTTCACCATGGTCACAGGCCTCAGCGCATCCGTGAGCATCGCAAACTTAACCTTAATTAGATGGGATACATTTCTCTGCACGATGCTGATATGCTCCCCTTTGCTGCGCATTTGCAGGTAGGCTTGTCGGTTGTCAGGGCGTTGCTGTACGTGGCCAGGCCTGCTACCTGCAAGCTCGGGAACATAGCAGGGAGCGAGACCTTCCGCGACGTGAAGCAATACCCCCAAGCGAAGAGCATCCCTGGCATCCTCGTCTTGCAGCTCGGCTCTCCCATGTATTTCATCAATGCGGGTTACCTGCGAGAAAGGTGACAGCAATGCATGATGCTAAAAGATCATCGCGGATCATTGTTCTCGATTGGATGCTAATTAACTTACATGCCTTGCAGGATTTTGAGATGGGTGGAAGACGAGGATAACCTGTGCAAGAGCGTCGGGCACGATCTGCAATACGTGGTTCTTCATCTTGGTGGTATGACTGAATCTTCGCCCTCTTCCGTTTCAGCGTAGCGACTCTCATCCTAAAATTCAGGCCACTGATAGTAATTAACTTGGCATGTGTCTAAACATTGTAGGTGTCACTTCTGTCGACAACTCTGGAGTCGGGATGCTACTAGAAGTACACAAGAGCCTCGAACGAAGAGGGATCACGGTTAGCTATCACAGCTCATCACTCACTCTGAAGTCTGAACCCCTTAGCCGCATAATTTGATCTGTTTTACACATGCTTGATTTGGTCATTGCAGATAGCTCTGACGAATCCCAGGCTAGAGGTGACAGAGAAGCTGGTGCTGTCTGGATACATCAGGGACATCTTAGGGGATGAGTGGGTGTTCCTGACCGTCAAGGACGCCATCACGGCGTGCCGGTACGCGCTGCAGACGTCCAGAAGTAAGGGAGAAGACGAAGTATAGGGAGTTCTTTCTTGCGTAGTGCTGTTTAGAAAGTATGTAGATACTTGGGCAATAGGCAGGCAAGGCAAGCAGGACGAAATGTTCCACTATCATGGGTATGAGGAAGAAGATTCAGAAAGTACCACGAGCAGTTCATTCAGTCGCATGGATTAGTAGTACTTGCTAGATGCTTGGATGGTCGATCTCTGCATGTTCTGAATTGTATCATGGTAGGTTCAGGTATCTGTTAATTAGGGGCAATGGGGATTATGGTGAGGAGGATGGAACAAGTGTTTGTGTATAGACTAGTTTAGATTCTGGGGTTACAGAGAACTTCATAGATTTGCATGTATCAGGCCTTCAGGGTGGCATTGCTGAATTCAGGGTGAAAGGGTTGTTCAATACTTGAACTTCTAGAAGAATAAATTGTTTAGATGAATTTTCTTGATTATCATATGAGCATCCTCCTCCCTCAACAAACATAAATAAGAGAACCATCCAAAAGAAATTGACATGATGCCACACCGAATTATCTCATTCTTTAAAAGAGAAAACACATACTAACATGAACAATTCTGCTGTCTCAGCCGTTGTTCGTGGAGGGAATACTGTGTTAGGAGTACTGATTTTTTTTGCCCAATACTGTTCCCTTTCTCTTCATGGAAAGTGTGAAAAAGGCTGCTCTTATGCTTGTAGCGGCTGAAATTACAAGATTTGGCACTTCCGATTATCCTAGATCCAAGTATTACTAGATCCAAGTATTACAAGATAAAATGACATAACTGATCAGAAGTTTATTAGACCAATCTCATATAAGATTTTACCTCTCAGTTTCCTCATGAAATAGACAATGAAACATGTCTCTCTCTTAATTAACATATAGTTTTATCGCATAATTTTATGTGTTATTTTAATTTTTTTCTCATCGATCTCACCATTTTATGAAACGACGAATAAGAAACAGTCCATAAAACTAAAGAAAGCTTTCAATGTGGGTTTTATCCGGTTTCAAATATTTTGAAAACAACGCTCTATAATTTTATCCTCATGAAACATTTTTCTATCTTTTCTCATCATTTAATAAAAATATAAATATACTGATGTAACATTATTTAATATATATTGAAACATCCTATAAAGTTTTATTGAGACAGACTACCTTAAGAGCGATATGTCCTATCAAGCCTGAATTATTCGTGGTATGATTTGCTCCATCCGGAGAGATCTTCGTATCCAGTGACGCTCGAGAGTCAAAAGAAATTCGCCTTCATGGCCGTGATCAGCGACGCTTTGTTGGCTGTTGTCATCATCGTCATGCCGTGTTGGATTGTTTGAATTATTGAGCAAAGTCACTGTTCTTTTCTCATCAGATTTTATCTCGATTATTGTTAATACATTTTTTAAACTAATAAATGATATGTAGATATGTAAATTTTTTAATATAAAATTTACTTTAATATATTAAATATATGCATTTATCAAGTTTTTAATAATTAAAAGTTCATTAATTACATGTTAATAGTTATTTTATTTTATATGTCAATTTAATATTCTTATCAGTTTCAAACATCACCAAAATATTTTTGATGGATACTACTAATGACGAGATGTTGAGTTATGTTAAGATAGTACTACACTCGCTTTGGTTCTATTAGTATTAATGTTTCAGACAAAGTTATCGTCAAACATTTATAACTTTAACTATAAATAATTTTAAAAATATATAATTTAAAGAAAAAAATAATATAAATAAATTTGTCTAACAACGTGCTATAATAAAAAAATAATAAAAAATATATTTTAAAAGATATATTTTAAAGACCGTGTAATTATTTAAGACATAAAAAATTATGAAAAATCAGCATGAAAAAACAAACACGCTACTACAAAGAGCATACTGGATGACATGTGGGGCCACCAAAATCCACCTGCAATTGGACCAGCGGCCCCGCTTGTCGGCGTCTCGACTTCCCAGCATTTGAACGATCCAATGGTTTTTGACGTCATTGGCGTAGTTAATGATTCCACCCTTCTCTTTTCCCCAAAAGGAGCTGATCGATCGGCTGGAGTACTCCCCTCTATACACACCGAGCAAAGCAAGAAGGTGATCGATCGAGCCAATGCGGAGGCGGAACAGCAACGCGAGCCTGAGAAGCCTCTCGAACCTTCAGTCCCTCAAACCCTAGCTTAAACCCTAGCGATTGCTCGCCCCCGCGGCATCTCGATCGACGGCACCCATGGCCGAGAAGAAGAAGGCGGAGGTGGTGGAGGATGAGGAGTACGAGAGCGACCTCGACGACGCGCCCCTCCCGGCGGTGAGGCGACGCGCCGCAGCGAGCGACGACGACGAGGGCGGCGGCGCGACCGGTTCCTTGGCGCCGTGGAGCGTGGCGGGGTCGGACCTCGACTCCGACTCCGACTCCGACGAGCAGGGCGCCGGGGAGATGTACGACGACTACGACGAGGAGGAGGGGTCCGAGGAACGCGATGAGTTCGAGGCGGGAGGTGGTGGTGGTGTTGGGGGAGGAGAGGCACTTGAGGACGAGGGGAAGTACACCAACGAGGAAGCGGATGGCGTGGTTGCGGCACTTGAGGACGAGGGGAAGTACGGCGACGAGGAAGCGGATGACGTGGTCGCGGCACTTGGGGACGAGGGGAAGTACGACCGCGAGGAGGCTGAGGGGGAGGCGGATGTGGAAGCCGCGGTGGAAGGAGCGGAGGTGGTGAACAAGGAGGGCGAGGCCCAGGCCGTACCAACGATAGGCGCCTTCTACATGCACGATGACCGATTCCAGGACCCGGAGAACGGCAGGCACGGGAGCCAAAGGTTCGAGCATCTAGCCTTCTACATCCTCGATTCAATCACTCCTGTTTCTATTCTTCCATTATTTATCCGGATAGTAGTATAATTCCGTGTGACGGACTGATAATAGAGGTTATAGCCACAACCTGCGCTTTAGATTCCTCATTTATTCACCCAGGATTTTTTTATCAAATTAATTAACTCCACTGTGCAAAATTCTGACAGTTTCATAAGTACATGTGCACTAGAATGACTGAATTAATCACTCTGAGAGTGAAGATCGTATAATTAGGTGGAGCTTAATAACCATAGAAAAGGCCAAAAGGGTACATTTGTTTAATACTGTGTAGCTGGAAGCCTGGAACATGTATATTCCAAACTATTTTGTCTAAAGAGTTTGCACAGATAAATTGGTGTCTAGTTGCATTTGTTAGTTATTGTCATCATTCATCAACTGCTTGGTAAGTGCATTTCCTGGGCAATGGCAGTGGCAGTGCTTGACGTGGGTTTCTTTTTCATAACAATATTCAGTATGAGCTTGACATGTTTATCTGCTGCCTAATGTTTCCAATGTTCATAATTCAGGAAAAATTTCGGTGGCCAAAAGTTATGGTATCCTAAAGATGATAATGTATGGGCGCATGATAGGTTTTATGAGATGAATTCCCATTACTCTTCAAATGACAGTGTGAGTACTATGCCATTGTCCCTGGTTTGTTGTGTCTATTTTCATTGACAGTGTTGCTATGTTTGTGGTGTTGTTTTTAGGGAAGGAGACCAAGAGGCTCTTTTAGAGCATGGGGTGGGGGTAGTACACATGGTTATGATCATGACTATCTTGGTAGAACTTTATCTCCATCTTATTATCATGATGATATAGAAGAGTACAAGTATGCCCCAAAGGAACCACATACTTTCTTTGGTACCACCAGGTACCACACAAGCTTTCTGAAAGAATCCAACAGTATGTATGGCAATGCCAATAACTACAGAAAGGTTCCAAGTAAATTTCACACTTACTATGATCATGGTGATACCAAGAATTTTTCCTATGTTCAAAGAGAATCACATACCTACTATGGCAACGCTAAAGGTTTCACCAGTGCACACAATGGTTGCAAGGGGGGAGTTTCTAAGCCATATAGTCCTCATTGGAAGAGTGCTCCAGAGATATATTCAGGGCAATATATTAGGTAAGTGAAATTCCATTGGTTCTCCTTTTACTCTGAATACCTAGCTGAAACCAACATTAAACAATGTTGTTGTCTATGCTTAAACCCTATTCCAGATCTCAGAATGAAGAGGCTTCTTCTAATGCAGAAGGGGGAAAGCACCCCTCTCAAACTCTGGGTTTCCGAACTGAAAAAAACTTTCCCATGAAGCAAACTTCTCCATCAAACTTGAATTCAGCTTCAACATCTTTTTACCATTCTAGATCATCACATCAGGAACAACCTTTTATTCAGAGAGGGAAAGCACGACCTTTTATGTTTAGTAAACTCTTCACATCCTCTGTTCGTATGGCTCATAGTTCTCTGAAGCCACAATCTCGTCCTGTTTATAGAGTGAAGGCTGTTGTTCCATCTGGTAGAGGGAATACTCTTGATTCTCTTTGCACAGTTGCTACGGAGGACATTGATAATCCTGGTTTGAATTTATCTGGATCAGCATTCGACAACTACAGCCAATATTCAAAATCCAGTGATGAAGGAACAGGTTTGAAACTTCTTTTAGTCCACAAAGAGCATTTCTTGTTCAATAACTGGTCAAGCAATTGGATCTTATGCACAGTCCTATAATGCAGTTTATCAGGAAAGGTCAATTCATCTACCTTTTCAATTCACATCAAGGGTGTCTACTCAGGAATTTTGTCCGAAACCTGCCAGTACCACCCAAATTCAATCTCATTTGACAAGTTCAGATGAAGATACTGAGACAAGAATATCCCCTGGGTTAGTCAATTCTTTAGTGTCATCTGCAGTGAAGACGGGGCTAAAAGAGGAGGTGGTGGAGGGGCCCTCTTTTACTTATGAAGGCCATGTTCATGGTGTTACAGGAGCGAGGGGCCTTACACTCGGTGACAAAGGTTTCACTCGACCCCCAGCATTACTTCCAGGTTTGTATTGTTACCTAGGGTGCATCAACTCGACCTCCATCATTATTTCTAGGTTTCATCATTTTAATAATATAAAATGCAACATATAGAGGGATACAAAAAGAAGAAAAACAGTAGAGAAACCATCCATGCAAAGTATCCTTATTTTTCACTGGAGATACTCTTTGTGTAGCCATGCACTTCACTGAGGAGAAAAGTGAAACGTGGTTGGTTTGATTTCATTACTTGAGTGTATCTATCAACAGACGAACCACATTTGTCCACAACAATTATGGAAAACTTCTAGGGGTTACTCTTTGACATTATTTCAACAATAAGGTTGGAGCTAGGTATCAGGTGCTCCCAGGTTCCTTCAGAGTTCTTGGCTGGTTGTGTGCTATCCTGTGGGAGATTCTCTGTTCTCTCATATGACATAGTTTTGTTCTTTCTATTTTTTTGGTTTTACGCGCACTCTATTATATTGAGTTCCCCAGTCTCATTTCCTTTTTCCTCCTCAGTTTTGCAGTTCAGTGGACAACAAGTCAGTGGCAGTTCTGAAATAAATCAAATGACATGGTAAGCAGGACTTAATTTTCTTGAAAAACTTTTGGAAGAATTATTCCACTTATTTACTTCTATCTTGTGGTTTGCGGTGTAGCCATGCACTCTGTTTTGAAATTTACATTGCTCATAACCATCTAGGGTATTGGCAATTTCTTAATGAGGACAACAAATAGTGCTGATTGGATTGCTATTTGTGCCCAGCAGGGTTTAATAAAAGTGGTAATAAATGACTGGTTAGTTAAATTAGCTGCAGACACAGGTGACTGCGAAATTTTGAATTATGGTTATCACTGAGTTTGATAGTTTCAGCTGAGTATGGCCTGGTGATGGTTGACTCCAGGAAGTTGCCTGCTAGCTAGTGGAGCTGATAAGCTGAGTTCCAGTCTGCTTCTGGTTTCTCAAATCCATGCACTTTGATTTATAATTGGTGGAATGTGTTTGGTGGCAACTTTCTTTGACGGCCTAACTTGAACATTTCCTTTGCAATGGCTCTTTAAATGACAAGCATAGGAGTACAAGCATAGGAGTATATGTGGTTGTGCTTGTCCAACCTATGATCTGTTAGCACCAATTGCTGCACAGCTAGCGACTTTTACATAGTTTACTCCAGGACATAAAATTGTAGCATGTCATTGAATTTTGGTTACATCACATTTCATGAATATAGAACAACTTCAGTCATGAGTGAACCAGGCTCTGTATTTTAAGATTCCCTTGTTTCCTTGGTTTAGCCTTATCTCACGTGCCAAACCATTCAAACAACCACTATAGTTATTGGATTTCATCTCTTTAACTTGTTTCGTAGGTATCTTAATAGGTTGAGATTTATAACTAGCACAATTCTAACTAAATGTGGCATCAGTTTAATCATATTGGACTGTGTTTTCTTATTACTTATTCTAGCCTTCTGGGCCTGAACCTGTATTTGTTTTCTTCTTTTTTTAACATTGTTTCAATGAATTAGGCTGCCAGTATCGTCTAGTTCTACTGGGGCTCTGGGAGCAATGTATAATCTACCATATTTTGGCAGCTATGATCCCCAACCTTCTGAACTCGTGCCTTCATTGGTATCTCCAAGGTAAATTTAAATTTTTTTTGTGCGGTACATAATGGGATTGCAGATTTTATATTTTAACCCTGATACATATATATGTTAGGGTACGATCATGTATTTATATGTGAAAGCTAGCTTGCATTTGGTGAACCAGAATAGTAATTGCGTCAGTTTTTACCAAGGGTACTGTTTTTCTGATGATGTTTTAAAGATTTTTATTGTATTCAACGCAGTCACAATAATAACATTCAGATTTTTAATAAACCTTACTCTCAGATATTTCTGCTTTATGTTTCACTTGGTATTGTATATCAGTGCGAAAATGTTTCATGCTTAGGAAGTTGATGTAGACGTGTTTTTTTTCCCCACTGCCTGCCACTCTACCTTGTTCTTAAGTCCAAGGACAAGTATTTGTGTGTTTTTACCTTTTGCATCAGAATATCAGAGTTCTCTGTCCTGATGCTGGCCAGTTTGATCCAGATTTTAGTTTTCTGCTTGTCTGTTGCCTGTCAATTATTGTAATGTTTCATTCCAGATTCCATGGCATAGTATGGACTCTTAATGAACATTAACCATAGGGCAGTAGAACATGAATGAACATCCATTGTTATCTAACCTTCTCCTGCAGGGATGATAGTGTAACTGAAGTTCTGACCCATGAAATACCAGGTAAAACAACTAATTTTTTGTATTTTGTTTAATCTGTATTTCTATGATCTACTGATATATTCTCCTGATATTTTCCAAAATTACATGAGTCATCTTTGCCTCCTTTTTGCCAGAGGTTTTAGATCATCAACTTGGCCAGCGCCAAAACAAGATTCGTAGGTAAGTTCAGAGATCATCAAAATTTAGCATATGACAAACACCTAATTATGTCAAGGCATTCTCATTTGACAAATACTTACAATTTGCTAGATACTCAGAGATGAACTTTGCGTCGTTGACATAATGAGGTTCGTGATGAATGCAATGGACGAACAAAGTGGATTGGCAGAATCAGCTTTTGGTCTATGTAGAACTTGATCGGTTGCTCAGTTAGTTATATTGCGCAAAGTTCAGTGCCTTCTTAAGACCAATCCCTTCAACACCATCCTGTTCTCTAAAGTGTTTTGTTCTGTATAGCAAGGTACAGCAGGTATGCACACTTCTTCTATTTATAGTTTCACGAATTACTACTAGTTTACCCCTATAAACTGCATTTAATTCAGCAGTCACAAGGAAAGCAAATTCATCTGCATTTACACTGAAATATATTCATTGTTGTGACATTGCAATAATTCTTCTGCCACTTAACTCGTATATGTGCGGCATATGCAGGTAAAAGTTATGGAATAGAGCCAGAAGGCATAGTGGCGTACCAAGCAGCTTTCATTGTTCCCTTGCATGTTTCGACAGTTCGAGCTATGCTAGCCTTTTCCATATACTGTACTCGTTTGCACCGTCCTGGTTCTTCTGGCGGGCTTGCAGTAACCTTGTTAGGTGAGATCAGTATACGATACTCCATGATTCTTTGCTTTCGCTTATGAGCGTGCTAATGATTGCTTATGACCTTGTCAGGTTTCTCATCCACGACGAACGAACTCAAAGACAGCAGTTTACAGTCACCCTTGCTCGACAACAGGCCTTACTTCTACCCCTGTCCTTTTTTTGTAGTTCTGTTGACGCTCTTTGTTCTCGGCCTTTGGTAGATTAGTACTTTGTAGTTAGCAATTCGTGGTGGCTACGCATGAAAATAGAAATAATGTGTTACTTTTTCAGAATTTTACTGGCACTTTAGCGCCTCGGACTGTGGGTAAGGGCTGGCACTGGGGACGCATCACATCTTTATTCATACACCGTTATGGTTTATCTGTTTTTATGGGCTGCTGGGAGAGAGATCAACCAAAGTTTTGTGTCCCAAAACTCTCAAGTCGTCCTTTATTCCTTTAGCTGATTTTCTACCCTAGTCGCTCAACTACTCTGGAGCAAGGTCCCAGGTGTTTATCCGGCTGGACCATGCTGAGAATACTATCTGGATTGGACGAAACGGGCAATGGAGAGAGGAAGCCCCTGGCCCCTGCTCCCATTTCTGGCCATGTTGCTCCTACATCCGTCCATCTGCTTCCCCACCCTCCGAACATGTTCACGTCGTCGTCTGGCTCAAGACAAGGCAAAGAGAGCCCACCTGAGCTTGTGAGTTCTGAGGTGGTCACAGGCAGCACCCATACTATGCTAGTTACGAAGACATCTGATGTGAGCCGTGCTCATTCGTCGTCACCATGGCTAACGCTAAAAAGACCGGGGCACAGAGCAATACACAGATCACCAAGCTAGCCTAGTTAGCAGCTCATTCAGCACTGAACAATGGCCTTTGCGCTGCACTTGATGGATTCTCCTCACAGTTCGCAAGAAAGAGCTACCCCACTAGTGTAGTCACCTGCTGCCATGGAGAAAATTGTTATCGTGCTATCTTCAAACACAGGTTTCACTATAATATCATCCTGCATTTTGGCTTCGTTAAATTACCGCTTTCGAACAGATGTTACATGCTAGAATGCCCTTTGCCATATGAATGAACTGAAATGCCCCTTGTCCTCTTTCTGTTTTAACTCTGGTGCCCTCACCTCACCGGCTTGACCTGTCATCGTTGTCGCGTGCTGTCGGAGAGGGACATGGACGGTACATCGTGCCTAGCTAGCCCGTCGTTGGCACCCCGTCGACGAGCTGTGTGCCTTTCAGTTGCACATGCCGGGTCTTCTTTCTTCCTCACTCCTACATCGACACGATGGCGAAGGCCGTCGCAACATGCGGGTCACCAAAGAGGGACACAGACCGGAAGGCCACGGGACGACGACGGATGCATGGTGGCAGTGGCTTTGATTAGGCGGCACTACTGGGGTTTGACGGGGGACGAAAGTGACGATGGGTTGATCTAGTGGCAGTGGAGCGCAGGTCAGCACCGGTGAGTTGGGATGGTGGCCATGGCGTTCGGTGACCGCCGGCAGGCACCTTCGGCGTACTGGAGGGAGGGAGAAGGGGAGTCCAATGGTATTTTTGGTTGTAATGACATTCTAGCGTATAACATTGTTTGAAAGTGATAATTTAGCAAAGCCAAAATACAGGATGTCATTACGACGAAACCCGTATTTGAAGATGATAAATAGCAATTTTCTTGCTGTGATGCCGCCTTTGTTGTGGTTTCTTCTTTGTTAGCATGAGACGGGTACTCACCCATACGGACTATATTACCTTGGGTATGGACTCTAATATCAATGCCGTTCAATAGCATTTCTCGAGCAACACGATGCATGGGGTCCGAAGCATCTACAAAATCCTGAAAATGCTTAACATGGGCCGTCCGGTCAGAAAGAAAAACATCGAAGCAGTTTGTTAGGTGTACTCACAAGCTAAGGGAGCGTGCATGCAAGCATGTTTCAAAATTTAAACAATTTTTTCTCTTAAACAATTTATTCGAATTTCAAACTAATTATATTTATATTTTGATGATATTTTTTACTTTTTAAATATTGCATATATTGTTAATGAAATGTTCCAACAAGCATTTGTCGATGTTTCATTAATACATTTGTAATGCTTCATATTATCTTTTTATATGTTTCAGCAAATATTTTTTTATGTTTCAACAATAATTATAATTCAATGTTTCAAGCTAAATATAAAAAAATGTTTTAGTACCTCAAAATCGATGTTTCAAATGTTGTAAAAATGTTTTAAGTATGATTGGATTGTGTTTTACCCTACAAATTCTTGTTATATTTTTTCTCTGTATGTTGAACATGTTTATTTAAGAGTTGACATTTTTGTTCACGCAATGAAACACTTTTCTTCGTATTTTGTTAAAATATTTTTCATCAAACAGTAAAACATTTTAACAATATAATACAACACTGTCTGATATTTCATTAAATATCATACGTCCGATCCGTAGCTCTCTCTATGAAATCCTACTGCCCTGTTTGGTTGGTGGCTCAGAACGGAGTCGGCGAATGAAAGAATCCTAAGAACGCATTGCTCGTTTGGAATCCAGGACAATTCACAACGAGGCAAGCAAATGGCACAACCCAATCCATGCTGGGTAAGGGGTACGGCACGATCCGTCCTCCCCACTGAGAGCCAATAATTCCGCGCCCGGGCCCACCTGCCATGTCTGCCTCAGCATCCCCCCTCTTGCCCATTGCCCAATGGCCACCCACCACGAGCCTCTCAGATATAGATCAGATGCATCGATATTCAGTAGTGGATGCACATCTTTGCGCGCTGGATTTTTGACAATTTATCCCTTTTAGAAAACTTGGTTTATAAATAGATCCTGACAAACTTATTTCATAAATAATCTCAAATCTTGGCACCAAAAATTTTTTAGAGCCGATGTCTAACTTCTCGGCACCAAAGATCCTAGTGTCACAGGATGGTTGGCGACAAGCACTACTAGATAAATGATTTTTGCGTGCGGGCCAAAATGCATCTTCCCGTGCGAAAGGCCGGCCCGCATGCAAAAAAGGTCTGGGAAAATCAAATTTTCGCGTGCGGGTGGCCCAACCGCACGGAAGATCTATTATCCCGTACGGACGACTTAAGAGGCCCGCTTGGAAAGATCTATTATCCCGTGTGGGCACTTAAGCCGCCCGCACGGGATAATAGATCTTCCCGTGCGGACGAATTAAGTGGCCCGCACGAAAAGATACATCCCCGTCCTATTATATATTGAATTATTGAATTGTTGTATCATTAAATTAAATCGATAACTAATATCACATCACAAATTACACAAAAATAATTTCACATCATCACAATTTTATTACTTCACATGTTTTACAACAAATTTTACAATGACGATGGCGATGCGACAAGCGGCGACGGTAGAGGCGACGGTCGGTGTTGCTGGCGGCCGGTGTTGCTGGCGGCGGTGGAGCCGCAGTGGAGGAGGCAGCGGCGGCGGCGGCCACGATCGGTGGTGGCGACGGCCGCGGTGGAGAAGGAGGCGGTGGCGGTGGCGGCTGTGGTCGGTGGCGGTGGAGAAGAAGGTGGCCGCGGTGGAGGAGGAGGAGGTGGCGGCGGCCGTGGTCGGTGGCGGTGGAGAAGGAGGGGGCCGTGGTGGAGGAGGAGGAGGAGGCGGCGGCGGTCATGGTCGATGGCGGTGGAGAAGGAGGCGGCCGCGGTGGAGGAGGAGGCGACGGCGGCGGCCGTGGTCGGTGGTGGTGGAGAAGGAGGCGACCACGGTGGAGGAGGAGGCGGCGGCGGCCGTGGTTGGTGGCGGTGGAGAAGGAGACGACCGCGGTCGATGGAGGCGGCAGTGGACGAGGCCGGCCGGGGTTGGTAGAGGCGACGGCGGCGGTGGAGTAGGAGGAGGAGGAGGAGGAGGAGGAGGAGGAGGCGATGGTGGAAGAGACCCTCGGCGGTGGTGAAAGAGGCCCTCGGCGGTGGAGGAAGCCGTGGCGCTAGAAAATTTCGTTGAGAGTTAGAAAATTTCGAAGCCCGCGCGCACCTATATAGGCGGTGGTGATCAGGCGGGTTAAGCGGCCTGCACGGAAAAACTATTATCTTTCCGTGCGGGCGGCTTAAGCGGTCCGCATGGAAAGATTATCTTTACGTGCGGGCCCTTAAACCGCCCGCATGCAATAATATTTACATCTCTAAATTAGACTTAAAAAAATATATAATAATATCTAAATTTGGTTAGAAAATTATGTAAATTGACAAGACAACTTAATTTTGATCCATAACACTTGTCATAAAAATTTAATTAGTTTTGATCAAGTAAGACTATATGTTGTTCATAAATGGTTACACTTGTATTATAGTTTATGAACTTTTAAGTTTTAAAGTTTACAAACCTTATAAGAAGAACTTGTATGCATCTTAAATTTGTACATAATCTTAACATTAACTTATTATCACAACATATGAAGTTATATTGTCACTTGTGTTGTGAAAAATATTTTTTCTATTTTTAAGTAATAACCTTTTTTGGAAAAAAATTCGCTTTTTCTTTTTATTTTTTAATATTTTTTATGGACTTAGGACCACACGAGAGGTAACCACAGAAAATTTGAGCATAAACAAGCAAAAAACGTGGACTGTGGAAAATTCAAAAGACACGCTCAAAATCGGAAAAAAGCTTCCGGGCTCGAAAAGACAATCTTCTGAAGTTTTTTTTGGGCAAAATAAAATCGCCGAACGCGGCAGAGCTACGAACGAACGCATCCAAAATTTTTTTCTCATCGATTTTCATATATGGAACGTCTTGATCGGAGTCCGTATGCGAAAGTTATGGCCGTTTTAAGAACCGACTCCGAGTTAGAGCATGAAACAGGCACGATGCGCGCAAAAACTTGTTACATGCGCACAAACTGCATTATATGTGCAGTGGGAGCCACTCTATTATAGTTTCATCTAAATGAACTTTAAGTTTTAAATTTATATACCTTATAAAAAGCTATGAACTTGTATGCATATTAAATTTGTACATAACCTTAACATTAACTTAATATCACAACATATGAAGTTATATTGTTTCTTATGTTGTGAAATTTTTTATATTTGCTATGAAGTTAGATGAAGAATTCAATAGGTTTATAGATAATTAAAACCTTATATCTCTAAATTCGTTTAAAAAATATATGTGCGGCCGCACAGGAAAATCCATTTTTCCGTGCGGTCGTTTAAAGGCCGCACGGAATAATACATCTTCGGTTTTCCCAGACGCGACCACTTATGACCCGTCTGAAAACTATTGGGGGTCTCTTTCAGAAAAATCGTTTCTCCAGTAGTGAAACCCTTTGGCACAGAGTTCATCAGTTCTCTTAAGAAGTTTAACACGTATTAATCAAACCCAATTAACTATGATAGTAGTCTGGATATCTCACCACTACACCATACACCTATGCTTGTTTGGCGGTGTTCTTCTTAAGAATTATGTGCCAGGGGACTTGGCGCCAAGTTCTTTGGCACATAGACGTTGGAAATCAGCACCAACAACCTTGCTGCCACGATTTAAGTCATTTTTGTGACAAGTTCTATTAAAGCTTATTTATAAAATAAGTTTTTTAAAAAGGGTTAGATAGTGAAAGATCCCGTCGCTGTGCGCCTCCTTCAAAAACAGTTGAATCACACGAGGCCCGCCACCATATTCACCACTGTTCTTCAGAGCTAGAAGCGATTAAGACGTCTTTTTTTTCCTTTTACGAGTAAGAACCGATTAAGATGTCGGTGTCGCACATAAGCACAAAGCATTACAGGCTAATCAATTGGGTCTCATCTATCTCCCCTCATTGGACGTGTAGCCCTTTGGGATCTTGTCGAACGAAGGCGATGCGCACCGATGCATCCATCATGCCTTTCGGAAAGTAAAAAGGTGACAACACGTGATGCGCTACTAGTTTTTAACTTCTTTTTTATTAGTAGAAAACAATGGGAGGATTACACAAGATTTAGCGATTAATTTGCGTTGAGCAGACGAGTCTATATGAGCAAATTAGAGTATGACTGCCAACAAATTAATTCCTAATTGCGTACCTATATTGATATTAGAGGCTAAAGGTCGTCGTGGCTTGCAAAGTCGTGGCCTACAAAGATTAGAACCGCTGTGGCATGCGTCTATGAAGGTGACCTGCTTGCATTTCATATTCTCCGACCAAATTTATAACTTTGGTCCTCTCGTCGGCTCAAGACAAGTGGATATGGTTTTATATGGCAATGGTAGCTGATGCCTTCTTGCCTGTATTCCCTTTGCTGATCAGCTTACGTTGGCATGTGTTCCCCACGAATGAAACGATCAAATACATACATTAATTATTCCGATGTGGACAAGTGAAAGGCACTTATGTGGCAATTTGTGAATCTTGACGACGTCTTGCTGCATATTTTATATGTTTTCAGTTACTTGCATATATATTAATTACTAGCCAAATGGTTAGCATGATTACTTCTATAATTGTATGTTATGATTTACCTAAATGTGTTGTCCCTCAGTTTGGTTCTCTGACTCTCTCTTCTATACATTCTACCAGACAAGGAATGATTTAACATATAGCAGTGAGTTTTCATTATCTAAAAAAAACATTGCAATGTGTTCTGCAATGCATAATTGCACCAGTTCTAGTACCTGCCAATCGGCAAGCACATTGTCACATGGAGAGCTTACCAGCTTGTCTCGTTGTAAAACCGGCGCCTGACCATGTCTTGCACCCAACAAAAGTTAATAATATTTCTCGGAAGTTGCTTCAGACTTTTGGGCAATAGCCCACTTCAATACTTCTACAGGTTTGTAGTATATATGCCCCTTCCCTGACCTCATTCCAAGCGCTTTGGTAGGTCTACTGGCTCAGCTCGCATATCTACTTGTCTCTTCTCGCGCAAAGCTGTGTCATTCTTCACATATCCCCTGCGCAGCAGAGCCCAGCCGATCTTGGCGAGAGGCAGTAGACATTGGCCGCTTTTTTCAAAAGGTTTGCACTTTGAGAGAGATGGGGAGGAAGCTAGGTTTTGAGAAGGTCCTCGAATGCTTCTCCCTCTCGCTGTGCAACGCCTGCGTCTGCATACATTCGGTGGAAGACGAGGAGGAGGCCATCGAGAGGGAGGCGCTGGTGAGTTCTCAGCTGGAAGAGCTTGTGAAGCTCAAGGATCTCGTCGGTGGAGTCAAGACTCTCGCTTTCCATCTAGAGCCAAAGGTGATGACACATGAACTCTCCCCTGTTCTGAGACATCTCTGGAAAACATTCTATCTGCTGATGCTGTTCAATTCACCTCGCTTATGGTAACATGTTATCTGTTCCATCTGTTGCGTTTTGGTTGGTGCAGACCGTGGAGCTCAGGGTGTCCATGCACTGCTACGGATGCGCCAAGAAAGTTCAGAAGCATATATCCAAGATGGACGGTATGAGACAGCTGATCCTCTGTTCTTTTTTTGGGACGGTGTTCAGATTCTTTCGATAGGCCCTAGTGCTAAAAAGGATGCATTTTGAAGTACTCGCTATCATAAAGTTGCACTTTTCATTTACCAAACGAACAAAACTACTTGAACCGATCATTCTGAACTTTATTTGTAGCTTCATGATTCTTCACCCCAAGAACAAGTAACCCACTTGTTCGTTCACTTCTTTTTTTCGTTGCAATTACTTGAGGACTCCATGACTCGCACAACAATAACTTGGGGCAGGGGACTCGAATTTGTGACAACTAATTTGACAGTCCGCTAGTCTAAAAGGTGATAATACCTGAAATCCTGGAGTTGAATCATGCCTCGATCTTTCACTCAACATCTCCTCAATGTGCTCCATGCATATATGCAAGTGTGCATTTCTTAGGAGTATTAGTCAAGCGGAGCATTCATATTAGTAGAATTTTAGTACTATCTAGGACCTCGAATCAATCACTGAGTTGGTGTTATCTTTTAAAAATCACCGGGTTATGAAATGGCGTACATCTGAGAATTTTATAACGTAGCCTAGTGCTACCACATGGGCATCTTTGGGATGTGAGCAGAGTATGGGAGAGTCAGAGAGGGCAGTGAGTTGTTCAGAGTTTCAGAAGAATTCGGAGCTGCTGCAAGAAGACGGGCCTGTCAGTGCAAGGAAGAAAAACTCGCCCTGGTGGTTGACCCTTGTGCACCTCCAATAATTTCAGTAAAAGCAAAGCAAAGAACCCACCCCCAGCGATCTACTCTGGTTCCCTCGTTGTTTCGTTAATGGCGAACAGTGAACACAACCGAGCAGCAATGTGCTCCATAAAGCTACTAGTATCATTTCAGAAAACGAAAATGTTCTGAATAAAAGTTTTTGGGAGTAGGCATGCATGTTAGTAGTATGTTACAGGTCACGGAGCTCGAAAATGCGCGATCATCCGCTGCTCATGAGTTGTCTTCGTGTCGTTTTGGTTGCGGCTTGTGCAGGCAGGCAGGCAACCGAATGCATCCATGCATAATATGCAGGTTTCGGCACATGTTTGCACTGTACACATGTGCATGGCTGCCTTCCTGCCTGTGCTTGCCTACCCTTTCTGGAAAGAAGTTTAGGTGTCGCCACCCCAGTCGGCAGCCAAGATTTTGGTGGTAAAACTTCACTTCACTCTATAAAAAGGATGGTTTGTTGCTATGTCTGACGGCTCATTGCCGGACCAAGCGAAAAATGGAAAGGATTTGTCAGTTTCAAGTTAGTTTGAATGAACTCTGTAATACATGGATCCGAACATTTTATCGATCGTCTGTATATGTGTGCAGGTGTTACGTCGTTTGAGGTAGATCTGGAGAGCAAGAAGGTGGTGGTGATAGGGGACATCACGCCGTATGAGGTGCTGGAGAGCGTCTCCAAGGTGATGAAGTTTGCAGAACTGTGGGTAGCCCCCAACTCCAAGGCTGCTAGCTAGAATAATATATAAATCGATGATTGTGTCATGTATTTTGGGTGGGACAGAGTGAGTATATGTGAGATCTCGTCGCGTCAAGTATTAAGTGTATGGTACGCCATGGGGTCGTGCCGTCTCGTCTCCGTCTTGAACGCATCGCGTGCACAGAAGCACTGTCAGGATCCAGGGAATGTAAGCTAGGGAGAAGCGCCATTTTCAGTGCATGTTTTTCCCTGGTTGGTTAAATTGTTACTCATGACTGATTGGGTCATTGTACACTTGCCGAGTCGTTCGACGCGACGACCGGCAACTCACCAGCAGCCGGCCTCGATTCGTGGTGGTTTTGCGGTTTTACCCGGATAAACCGGCCGCGTTGGCGCGTGGGACGGGGCAGAAGCGGGAACCAACCGATGGCTCGCTTCCGTTGCGTAACCGGGAATTTTTTCCATATTTAATTTTAGGTCCGTTTGGTAGGGATTTTCCTTCATCATCCTCAATAGAATCAATAGAATTATTGTTAAACGAAATATTTTGTAACTAATTCTGAGAAAAATCACTTCAAGTGATTCAACAGTTTTACATAGGGAGTGAGAATCACTGATTCAACAGTTTTACATAGGGAGTGAGAATCACCTAAAAAGCAGTTTCTTCCCAGAATCACCTGGAACCAGTTTTTCTCAAGAATCATCTGAAAATCACCTAAAATATTGTTCTAATGATTACTTTATTATATCGATTCTGATTCTTTTCAGAATCTGATTCAGAAGAATCAGAATCTAGAATCGGAGAATCGGGAGCCCTACCAAACGGGCCCTTACTTTTTAAAGATTTAAAAAATAATTTTAGGTTTCGAAAAATTGCATTTTTAATCGCCTCTCGCTTTTTGGTATGGCGAGATTTAAAAACCGTCCTCCCAGGACGTTTTTCCGACATGTAATGCAGGCCGTTGTGCGTCTGTCGCGCGGTGGTCATTATGCAATTTGCCCTTGCCATCCTCGCAAGGACGGTTTTAACTTGTAGCAACATGGGGCCGTCTGCAAAAGGGCGGTCGCCCTGACTTTTTTGTAGGCGGCCCCTTGCCGCCCTTTTAGTGGGCGGTTTTATCCTGTAGCCACAGGGGGCCGCCCTGGCTTTTTGCAGGCGGCCCCCTTGCCGCCCTTACAGAGGACGGTTTTATTCTGGATGAACCCTAACCCTAATTGACCTTTACGAATTGATTTTTTTCTCACAATTCCTTCATAATTTGTATTTTTTGCAAATCTAAAGGAAGTTTGGCCATGTTATTTTGAAATAAAGTAGAGGATAACATGTATAATATTTAACAGGTTTTGTCCGAGTTAAGTAATATTATAAATTGGGCTACAATAGCTACATAACTCATAGTTCGCCTCGTAGCTCAGCACTGTACATAGTCATTTACAATTTATCGTACGTATGCTGTTTGTATTACCTGTGATCATAACAAATCGTTTTAACCAAGTTAACTTAGAAGAAATTGTTAAGCAGCTGTGTGCCACAATGTTACATAACTCATCATATATGGATGATACAACACATCACATATATTTCATAAGAATTATTGCACGTAATTAAATCGCGAAACATATTCCATGCATACATGATACAACTTAATAGGACCCGAGGAGTCGAGGGTCGGCTTTCCTACGGAACCTTTTTACGCCGTTTTAGCTTGTCTTCAATTTTCTCTTTCCTTTTTAGCGTTGTACTCCTTTTGTGTTTCGCATTCAGTTACTTTTAGGTCGTTATATTGGGGAATAACATTATCGATCAACATAGTGAATCCGCATCTCCTTGGGAAGCCCTGGTAAAGAAACACATATAATCAGTTAGAGTGACACTAGAGTTAAGATGTTAGCAGGATTGATAAAACAAAAGACGTACAACGAAGTCGTTGTCTAAGTTGGGACAAATGAAATATCTTCGGTCATATGTTCGTGGTTCAAAGGAGGTAGCCATCTTACAACGATCCCTACAACCGTACCTGAGACGCTCCGACCATTTAGGGAAACCTAGTGGGTTGTTCCTCTAATCTAAGCTTGCAATTTTGACTCGACGTTCGTACTCCATCCATGCCTAAATGAATTGTTCGGTCGACTCAGGTTGCGTTACCGTCGGACCGATGGAAGCTAGTCTAACCGTATCGATCCACTCTTCGAATAGACACTGACTTACATCTTCCTGGTTGCACATTTGTGGTGTTTGGGGTTAGAAAGTGGAACAAGCGAATAGGTTAACCAAGAAAAAATGATACTCACGACAAAATCGTCCTCTAGTTGCATGTCCACAATCTCGGACACACGAAGCATCTTTGTCCTCTAGTTGCATGTATAATGGACCTTATCACCTGGCAACGGAGACCACAATGGCATTCTGGACGTTCCCGCCATGTGGGTAGTGCGAGCTGATCCATAGACCAATCCAAAGCTTCAGCACCAACTCGACGTTGGTACTCATCCTTCCGCCGAAGATAGTCTGACCTTGTTTCACTTAGTGGGTAGGACCGTGTTGCATCGGTTCATGGGTTCTCCATATCTATCCACTCAACGAAGTTGCAGACCCGACGATATGCTTGCGTAACGTGTTAACATGATGTACGATCCAGATAAGTGTTTTTTGTGTTAAGAATTTGTAGTAGAAAGCATTGCAGATAAAATATACCCGATCCATGTTGGCGCATTGGAAGAATCGCCTTCCCCGGGTTTCAGCACTGAGGGACGATGTAAGTATGCAGGCATCCCCACAATGGCATAACGGACGGTCACACCATAGTGGAATGAAACCGCCCAAAGGATGAAGTCGCCAGTTGAGACGCTCAACAAATGGATGATCCATTGTACGTGAAAGTGTAGGAAACTGAAGGAAGATATGCAGAGCTCATATTCGGATCGAAGTAATATATAGTGGAGGGGAAAAGCATCCGCACAAGCTGAGTGGGGATGCCTTCACGAACCGAAAGGTGACAGTGATGTATCGTGTAGGTTTGTCACGGGGCAAAAGCTGATAGGGACGAATCGTACACATCTTCGCACGCCAAAAGTTTTTTTGTAGTTTCTATGCGTATCCTCTAGCGAACGCAATGGATGGTTCTCGTGACATATGAGTGCGACGAACGGACAGAGTTATATACATAAAGCGAACACAAAGTAAATAAGTGTCTTTATTACAAAATGTACAATGCATAACCTAGTAGCGAGGCCTCTTACCCCTAGCCCTCCTAGCTTGCGCCCTAACGTGCCCCTGAGAGTACGTCAGCCTGTAAGGGGGCACGACACGACTAGCACGGACATCCGGTGCCGGTGTCTCCTGTGGCTGGTCCTGGCTTTGTAGTAGTGGTGCTCCACCAAGATGCGAGGCGTCGATAACGTCCTGATCTGGGTCCTCCAGGTCGTCGAAGTCGTCGCTCGTACCTGACCCCCCCCGTCGCCCACACCGGATCCGCCAGCCTGCGACGATGATGCCCCCGAGCGGAAAATCTCAGCCGAGTAGAATCCTCCCGGATGTAAGCAATGTGAATCATCAGTCATTAAAACTAGTAAGTTTGTAGTGCTCGTCGGCCGACGCTTGCTCACCTCGCGGCTGACTGAACGGACGACGAATGGAGGAACCGCTCGCTACAGCAAAGCCCGCAGTGCTCGGCCGAGTCGTGAAAGGACGAGGGATCGATGATCCACTCGCGCCAGCCATATCTCCTATCGGCAGCGACGGACCTAGAAGCATTCAGTTTGTTATATCACTGTTAAGGGTTGCCACAGTGAAAATGAACGGACCTAACCTGTGGAGGCACCAGCACCATGTGATGTCGATCCTAGTGTCGGGCCGCGTGGACGTGGATCTGCAGCAGCCGGCGGAGGTATCGCGTCCACGGCCAAACGACAGGAGAAGACGCGTAAGATCGAACGCATCTTCGTTTGCATCCACTCGAACGTCAACCTCTGCTCCACTTCGTCTAGGTGCAGACCTGCGTCCAACCGCAGCATCACCGCGTTGATGTCGGCATTCATGGCCCGTGCGGCGTTGGCCTGCGAAAATCAAAATGAATTAGGTTCGTCTCTCTAATCTATGGAAGGTGTTTTACGAAGGTGTTAAGCCCGAGAAAGAATGACGTACCCCCCTGAAGTAGTCCTGGTCTCGGTGTGCGGGGTAGGTGTCCGTGACGCCTAGCTGGTGCTGCTGCGGAGCGACCGGTGTGAAGGTCATGCGGACACGCGTTCGTGGTAGGTACCACCGAAGGTAAGCAGTGTAGTTCTCCTCCGAGTGGGGGAAGAGCTCAGCAATCACCTCCTCTGTGGCTAGCAACCAGTCCGCCACGTACGGGGCCAACCGTGGTTCCCATAGGGTCCCTACCTGCTGTCCCCGTCGAGTCAAGTTGCATGGTAGATAATGGTTGCCGATCATTCCAAAGCATTCGAAACAATAGAAGTAATTTTCAAAGAAAAGTACTCACTGGTGGTCCTGGGTGGGAACGGGAGTCGGTATATCTACTGAAAATCCCTGACGCAGTCCGAACTGCCTCATAACTCGGTATGGGCAGTGAGGCTCGACGCAAAGGTTGAACACCATTGGGACCACCGTCAACCAGTATGGCAAGTCGCGCGTGCACAATGAAGAGAGGCCTAGAGGAGCTCTAGCGGCGACCGCCTGCTACGTGTACGGCTCCCAGACTACGTCCGAAGGCTGCAGACGGTCTAACTCGAATATGAAATCTGGGTAGCTCCGTCTGACCTGGACGTGGGCGTAATGGTGCTACACAAATTTAATAACGAAGTGGTTAGAAGTTAAGTTGAACACAATCTCAAAAATTGAAATGAAAACAATTTGTACTTACGTTGCGGCGACACCAGTATGTGCCCATCGTTGGGCCGTCGGCTGGGTTCTCGGCTGCGGGCGCTGAATCGTACGTAGCGGTGTCGAAGATCGATCGGCCGATCGTGAACCGCTCTGCTGCCCAAAGCTGTATCAGAAGAGGACAGCCCGTGAATATCGCGCCAGGATCCGTCTTGCACCGCGAGTTGCATAGCGCACGATCAGTGGTTGCGAGGACTGCTGAATCCCAACTGCACTGTGGCACGAAGCCTATGTCCGCATCCGTTATCGCCCGGGCATAGTGGATCAATCCCTTGTCAAATGCGTGGCCTATCGAGCTGGTGAACATCACCCAGCCGAAGATCCAGAGTAGGTAGGCCTCCAACGAGCGTCTCAACGAGTAGTCGTCGGCGTCGGGGTGGAGCTTGTCGGCCTACAACAGAAGCAAACAACGTTAACAGTCATACGTTTGCTGAAAAATAACAAAATGTACAAGTGAACTTACTGTGCACTGCAGGAGCCAAGATTTCGTAGGCCCAATGGTGGTGTAGGTGTTCAACGGCTGAACACCAGGGATCCCCGACATCCTCATCACTGGAGCGAAACGCTGAGTGATATCCTCCCTCCATCCACCAAGACCATCCACAGGGCCAACAGCATCTCCGACCAGTGGTAGCCCTAGCAGGTACGTGACATCCTGCAGTGTCGGTGCCATCTCCCCGCATGGTAGATGGAAGGTGTGCATCTCCGGCTGCCACCGATCTACCAAAGCGGCTAGCAGGGAGCGGTCCGCATCCCACCGCTTCGTCGGGTCGTGCTCATCTGCGCACGCCTCAACAAGCCTGCATATCACAATCAGGCCTGCCTCACGCAACCTGCATACCATCAAGTCTAACATTAGTATCAAATAAGTGCAGTGAACACAAATATTGTCGTAAATGAAATGAGTTTGATCGTACCACGGGACGTGTCACGGATCGACATGCAACAACTCGCGCGACGGGCGTGGACGAAAGGTGGTAAGCTGCGCACCCTGCACCGTCGACAAGTACGACCTGTGCTCCCTGTCCACTGCTGAGGAGAGCTGGTGTATCGTCCGTCATACCTGCATACGTAAGTTTATTAGTTACCAATTGATAAGAAAAAACAAAACAACATTAAAACATGACATGAATTTTCCATTATAGTTGAACAGTAAGAATATTGCACGTCTTAACTCAAAGTGCCGAACACAAATTACAAATATCTCAACAACATTAAAATAGTTAATGTCTCGTAATGATAAATATTACACGCACGACAAATGCCAACAACATTATCAATATTACAACTATCGGAGCACACAAATATTCAAGCCATTGCATCGCCCGTCGACGATGTAGTCGCCACACGAGAACGTCTAGGACGTGGTCGTCTCGTTGTTGTTCCTTCTCCCGATGGACGACTGCCATCGGTGGCCTGTCCGGATAGACCAGCACCTGCGACGGTTGGAGCTTCTGAATTCTTTGGGCATTTCTTGTACGTATGTCCACGCTCATCGCATTTGCTGCACCGTAGAGTCCTTCCCCCGGCCTCCGGCTCGTCCATGTCGTTTCTGATGCGTCTCGACTAATGCCGTCCCTTTTTCACCCTTAACTTCGACGGATCTGGAATGTACAACACTTGTGGCCTCATTGTTGTGTACGATCCCGAGATCCCAAACCCATATATCTCCTCCTTCCATGTATGGAAAATTGCTTCTTTCCTGTAGTATGGGGACACATAGATATCGGGAACTATGCCGCAATCGCCAGCTGCTGCAAGTACGTGTGAGCAAGGCAAATGTCTAAGCTTGGGCTTCATGCAGCTGCAACTGCAACTGCCCTCCGCATGAAGCACACATTCCTGCACAGCTTGCACGCGGTTGATGCCGCGCCTTCTCCTGTCGACACACATGATCTCGTACCTATGAACTTGGGTACCTTGGGGAATTACTCTGTGCTTCATTGCCTTTAAAATTTTGTCTTGCATATACTTCGTCACCACATTCCCAAATATAATGTTGTTATCAGCCATCAAAGGGGGAATTTTCTTGAATCTGTCCCTAAAGTACGCCTAAGTGCCATGAAGGATAAACTATAGACTGACTCAAATGTTTTATTGGTTGGCCTATCGATGCCCTTCGATTTCATCCTAAATTCTGACAGATCGACACCATCTGCACCATATCTAACGTTGTCTTCACCGTGAACTATCTGAAATATGACCTTACTTGCCATTGTGCCTAACAAACACATTGAAAGTAAGTTTTGTCCATACTACGAATATGATGCTTAGATGAATCTGTGCCTACGTTAATTTCTTTAACAATATGTTCTATGTTCTACATCTAAAAATATATCGAATCGGTTTGTTCATGTAGATCTACCGTCAATCCTACATCTTTTCTATATATGTTCATCTAAATCTAACAAATTTCCTAATCTACATCATACTGCTTAACATCTATTCACATAATATACACATAAATCCATACATATTCTACCTAAGTTGATCTAAATTAAATCATCTAGTTCAAACTCCCCAAATTAAATCATATCCTATTTTGTAAATATACAACTAAATATTAAATAACTATTCAACTATTAAAAAACATGCATTTTTAATAATATTACATTTACAAACTAACCAACAAAAAAATGTAAGACGGAATATTGCATTTACCGGGATGGAGTACGCAATCCGACAGGGCTTCGCCGTTCTCCTTCCTCTTCCTCACCCTTCTCTCTCTCTTTTTTTGGATTTGTGAGGTTGCAAATGAGGCCAAACTCACTGGAAGGGCGGCTTATATATGTCTCGGCCAAAACCGCCCTCTATAAGAAGCGGTAAGGGGCCGCCGCAAAAAGCCGGGCGGCCACCCTTTTGCAGGCGGCTCCCTGTTGCTACGAGTTAAAACCGCCCTTGCCGAGGGCGGCAAGGGGGCAACGTGCAAAATGCCGTCACGTGGTAGACGGCGCCCAACGGTCGTCGACACGTCGGCAAAAATGCCCTACGGAGGGCGGTTTTAAATCTCGTCCTCCCGGAGGCGGGAGGCGACTAGAAATGCAATTTTTTGAAACCTAAAATTATTTTGTAAATCTTAAAAAATATAGTTAAATATGCTAAAAATTCCACGACGCTCCCTCCCACCGTGGGCCACACCGCACACTCGTTCTTGCGCGCGGAAAATAGTCCATTCAACCTCCCTCAACTATGGGCCGAGTTTTTGGAATAAGTTCATTTTAGGTCTCTTAACTTGACAGCGAGTTTGATTTTTGTCCCTAAACCAAAATATCAGATACAACAGGTCCTTCAACGGTCAAAATCGCTGCAAATAAAGTTCCAATATGATTTGAAAGATGGTTTCGGCTGATGTGGTGCCTACATGGCTAGTTTGACTTGGTCCTCGTCCTACGTGGCGATGACGTGGCACTGAAAGCAAAATATAAAAATTAAAACAAAAATATAGGGCCCTCATGTCAATCAAACAATAGATAAAAGAAGTAGTGAGACCCACATGTCAGTGGGTCCTACCCTCCTCTCTATCTCCACGGACGGCGATGGGTCGGCGCTTCCTTCTCCCCTCTCCTTTTCGTCCATCCTTCCTCCCTCCTCAAGTTTCCTCGCCAGAGAAGCGGTCGCACGTGTGATGCCCAACGTGTCCAAGATGGACCAAGCGTTGTTGCTCAACGACTCCATCTCCTATATCAACGAGCTTTAGAGCAAGCTGATAGCGCTGGAGACAGACAAGGAGGCGCTGCACTCACAGATCAAGGTGCTCATGAAGGAGCGGAATGCACGGTTGCCGGTGCCGTCGACTAGGCACGACGGTGACGGTGGGTGTGGTGCCACGCGTGGAGATCGAGGCTAAAATCCTAGGGGTTAGAGGCCATGATCCACGTGCAGTGCCACAAGCGGAACCACCCGATGGCGCGGCTGATGACGGTGCTGTGGGAGCTGGACCTCGATGTGTACCATGATAGCGTCTTCGTCGTGAAGGACCTTGTCACGCCCTAAACTAGCTCCCGACGGAAACCATGCAAGATGATCCAAATTAACCTATATTCTAGTACCAGTCCTAGGAAACAGTGCTGGTACCACAAGAAGATAGAATATCACAACGACTGAAGTCTTATTATTATGAGTAGAGTTACATCCATTATTGGAACTGCGGACAGACCCCGAGTTCACAACTGCATTAAAAAAGGCGGAAGCGAAGACTAGCCCAAAGCCACAAGCATGACTTGGGAACTAAGCCGAAACCCTAGTACTGCTCGAAGCTTGCTTGCTTGCTCCACGAAAAACTTTTCATTAGTTGGATCCATCTCATCTCCTTCGAGAACTGGGGGGATTATTTATATAGAACAAGGGTGAGTACAGGAGTACTCAACAAGCCATGGGAATTAGGTGTTTAATGCGAACTTCAAAGGAAGGCTGGTTCTTTTCACGTTCAGTTCTATTTTAACATTTTAGAAGTGACTATGTGAGTGCTTCTCAATGGCTCCGGTGAGAAAAATGTCTTGCCCGACCGAAATAGTGGATTGTATTCATTATTTGTATCTGCATGTTTGGCTCCCTGCCAACATATACGAGAACTACCGGAGTCCAACTATTCCCGACAGCCATAGACCAACTTAAAAAAGGAATCCCTTACCACCAACATCGATTATATACTCTACTCTCGCCATTGCCGAAGCCAGCGTAACCATAGCCAGAGCTTCAGGAGTGCCTTTCTAATGTGAAGAAAATGACGATGATCAAATCATGTTGTTCTTGTAAAATTAAGTTAAAGATATATGCTAGGATGGATGGAAAGGATGATATCAACTCACAACTGAAGCTGCTGGTGTTGTTGCTGGTCGTCGTCTTGTTAAGTGCGAGGCAGAGGGAGCTTGAGGATTGTTGGAGAGGTAGCCAACCAGCGAGGGAGCTCGAGGAGGGATGAGGGATGGCCGAGAGGGAGAGAAGAGAAGGAGGCGTCGACGCGCTGCTATCTGTGGAGATAGAGAGGAGGGTGGGACCCACTGACATATGGGTCCCACTATTTTTTATCTTTTGTCTGACTGACATATGAGCCCCACATTTCTATTTAATTTTTATATTTTGTTTCCGGTGCTATGTCATCGTCACGTAGAATGAGAACCAAGTCAAACCAGCCACGTAGACATCACGTGAGTCGAAATTGTTATTCAAACCGTTTTGAGATCTTATTCACATCGGTTTTGACAGCTGAGGGACACGTTGTATCTGGTATTTTGGTTCAGGGACGAAAATCGAACTCGTTATCAAGTTAACGGACCTACAATGAACTTATTCTCTTTTTTTCTGCTTGTGCGCCTTGACCGGCTGTTAGGTGGCTTGCCGTGCGTTTAGGGCTTTCGGCCTGTTAGTTTAAAAAAAAAGGGCTTTCGGCCTGTCCAGCTAAAACGCAACAAACCGATTAAATTTCACTATCCACGTAAATTCGGGAAAAAATTATCTATGTACGGAAATCGGGAAATACATCCTTTTCATGACAAACTTTCTAGCTGTATACCTTCTACTGTTATACGAGTGAATTGCTTGTGTCATGTAATGCTGGGCCCACTCGTCGGTGTCTGCCACGCTCTCGCCATCTGCCTTGTACACTAATCTTTAAGCGAGCAGAGGCAACCAAATCCACACAACCAGCGGTCCAGGGACGGCCACTCCCTCCACCGCTCCTCCGCGCCACGCTTCCCCGCCGCCCGCACCCTCTCGCCGCCGTCGAAGGCCGCAATGCGGAACCTCCGCGCCGCGCCGGCCTCCTTCATCACGCCGCCCGCGCCCCCTCTCCTCCTCCCCCCGTCGACTCCAACCCCGCGAGGTGAGCGCACAGTGGTTGCCTTGTCTCGCCTTCAGCTTCTACGCGGCGCACGTGCTCTGACGCGTCCAAGCCGAAGCCGGGCGGCCCTCACGGGCGAAGCTAACTCCGCCGAGTTCATGGTTCTCGCAGGCGCCTTCTCGGCGAAGGCTTCTCCTGCCGCGGCGGCCGCCCAGGCGCATGCCTGGTGCCCTTCGCCGCGGCGCGTGGACCGGCTCCGGCGGCGCGCGGGAGCCGCTTCGTCCAGCGGTGAATCTCAGCAGCTGAACCCCTCCTCTCAGCAAACTGCTACATAGCATTGCAAGCTGCGATTTTTCTATGTTTGTTTGCGATTTCCATTTGATTTTCTAACTGCTGTTGCAGTGGCGTCGGTGGAGGACGCCAAGAAGGACGTGCTCGTGGCGCTCTCCCAAATCATCGATCCTGACTTCGGGACGGACATCGTCTCGTGTGGGTTCGTCAAGGACATGGAGATTAGCGAGGCCTTGGAAGAGGTAAGTTAAAGGACACTTGCTGATGAAGCCTGGATGCACTGCTCGTCTGCTCGAACATTTGGCTTACTTTGGTTTCCATTGGACTTTGCTTCAGGTGTCGTTTCGTCTGGAACTGACGACTCCTGCCTGCCCGATCAAGGACATGGTGAGTATAGTTTCCTGTGCTGATGTGTTCAGTTATCTCCGTGGAACTATTCACTCTTTATCTTCAGTTGTCTCAAACAAAATAGTGGTTTTGAGATCATGAGTTACTATATCCGTATATCGGTTAAGCTTATCACTGGGATGAGATGGATGTATGAATGCGAACTGATTTGTGCTATGTCTGTTAGTAAAAATGCTGCCCAACCGTGGATTAGGAAAATATTTGTGGCAAAATTACATGAAGACTTGTTTTGCTTTGTAGTTTGAAGAGAAGGCAAATGAGGTTGTTGCAGCACTTCCTTGGGTCAAGAAGGTCAATGTTACAATGTCTGCTCAACCTGCACAACCGGCATACGCAGGGGAGCTACCAGAAGGACTGCAGAAGATTTCGAATGTCATAGCAGTTTCAAGCTGCAAGGCAAGGCCTCAAACTTCTGTGCATATTAAAGGATAATAATAATTAGTCCTTTTTAGTAGTAACTAACTAGAAAACCTTTGTTTCAGGGAGGAGTTGGGAAGTCTACAGTTGCTGTAAATCTTGCATATACATTAGCTGGTATGGGGGCCAGGGTTGGAATATTCGATGCTGATGTCTTTGGTCCAAGCTTACCAACAATGGTTTCTCCTGAAAACCGGCTGCTAGTGATGGTAAGTTGATTGAATAATTATGTGAACAAAAAAATAGTAGTTGCACTAATATGGTAAACAGATTTACCTTTAGAACCCAGAAAGCAGAAGTATTCTTCCAACCGAGTATTTGGGCGTCAAGATGGTGTCTTTTGGCTTTGCTGGACAAGGAAGAGCGATAATGCGCGGTCCAATGGTTTCGGGAGTGATTAATCAGTTGCTGACCACTACTGAATGGTATGCAAAAGAGATACCTGACATCTTTATGAAGTCATCAGATGAATATAATAAAGCAGCCCATTTTTACCAGCTTAGCCTTTCGTAGATTCCCGATAATATTATTAGTTTTCCGTTAAGCAAAACTTGACATTTTTTCTTCTTTTCATAAAGGGGAGAACTTGACTACCTTGTCATTGACATGCCTCCAGGAACAGGCGATATACACTTAACACTCTGTCAGGTGGTACCTCTAGCCTGAGTATTGTACAAATCATTCGTGGTAACATCAACCATCCTTGTAGGCACTGTGAAAATTAACATGTCTGAAACATCAGGTAGCCCCATTGACTGCAGCTGTCATTGTTACCACCCCTCAGAAGCTTGCTTTCATCGATGTTGCAAAGGGAGTTAGAATGTTTTCCAAGCTGAAGGTGTGTAATCTTCATACCACTGTTCATTTTAATTGTAATCTACTGTACTACTATTTGTGCATCAATTTGTTTCGGCTTCATCTTCATCTTTTTTGTGAAGGTTCCGTGCGTTGCAGTTGTTGAGAACATGTGCTACTTTGATGCTGATGGAAAACGATTTTACCCATTTGGGCAAGGTTCTGGAGCTCAGGCAAGAAATGGTTTGATGCATATGTAGCACATTCTCTTGGATAGTTTTTGAATTGCGTCAGCAATGCAATTATTTCAGGTTGTGCAGCAGTTTGGAATACCTCACCTCTTTGATTTGCCGATACGACCAACTGTAAGCTCAATCCCATCTGTCTTATACAAGGATAAAAGTGAGTGCAATCATCACGGTTTGGTATAATTTACAGCTTTCAGCGTCTGGAGATACTGGAATTCCTGAAGTAGTGGCTGATCCACAAGGGGATGTTGCTAAGACATTTCAGAATCTTGGAGTATGTGTTGTTCAGCAGTGTGCTAAAATCAGACAACAAGGTAAGTTAGCAGCTCACAAATTACAACCTAGAAGGCTAGAATATGTAAAAGTAGTTCATACAATTTTTTTCTTGGTAAATTCGAACTAACCAAACTTTAAACAAAAAGAAGAAAGAAGTGTACGCATATATAATGGCAGCTCTTGTTCAAAATATATATTACAGCAAAATAGATATGTTTCTTTTTTTACCAAGTTTTTCTTCTGTAATGATGTGTTAATCTTTTTTATTTTGCCAGTTTCAACAGCAGTTTCCTATGATAGATCAATTCGAGCAATCCGAGTGAAAGTACCAGATTCAAATGAAGAGTTCTTGTTGCACCCAGCAACAGTCAGAAGGAATGACCGATCTGCTCAAAGTGTGGTGGGTACACCCTTTCACCATTTAATGTGTTTTTGAAATTATCCTAACAATGGCATCAACTTCAAATGGCATGTACAGTGCTTATAATTTTCAGAAACTAAATCATGTACAGTGTATTTTCAGAAACCAATATTTTCACAGTCACAGTTGCCCTTTTTTTGCACAAACTAAGTAGTTCTTGTCTGCAGGACGAATGGACAGGTGAGCAGAAAGTACAATATGGTGATATACCAGAAGACATTGAACCTGAAGAGATCCGTCCTATGGGCAACTACGCAGTTTCTATAACTTGGCCTGATGGTTTTTCTCAGGTAATGTAATACAAAATATAGATTATTTCAAGTACAGCAGACTTTCGAAATTCATGTAGATGGAATTAAATGGAGATGAAATGAACATGAATCTGATTCTCTGCAGATAGCACCTTATGATCAATTGGAAATGCTTGAGAGGCTTGTGGATGTTCCTCGTGCAACAACAGCAGCGGTCTCTTCATGATAGAGTACGGTCTCTTCATGATAGAGTAGAGATGATATTCAGCCAGAAGGGAAAACTTTTGATACAATCGACTTTCAGAGTTTCTAGGATCACAGGAAAAGAACGTGTGATTACTGTAACAATGTACAATGGACAATATTTATTGGAATAGAAGGCATGATTCTTCTTATTTCTGGTCCATTTGAAGTGCTCTGAAGTCTGAAAAGGGAATTTAAGATGTGTTTCCACCATCCATATTCCATATATCAACCAAAAAGACCTGTAAGAGGCTTCTAAAAAAATTCTTCGATCGGTGGGGAAAGAGCGTCTCCACGGCTTTTCATTAAGAAGAGGTCTTAACCAGGGTTTCATATTTCGTTTTGCCCTACCATGTTGCTGCCCGGCGATAGCACGAAAACCGTGAAAGCCATCGAAACTGCGGCGATATGAACAGTAAACCGTTTTGAATTTGAATCGATTTCAAATCATCCTGCCATGCCACGGTTTTCGTCCCTACCGCGCCGAAACCGCGGTTTTCATAGCGGAAAGGGAGAAATTATTTTTTGTGATGTTTAACAATTTTGAAAAAAAATATTAAAATTAGTGATAAATATGCATGATATTTAAATTAATATTTTTTTGTGATAAAAATAATTTTGTGACATTTAATAGGAAAAAATTTAAATGAGATGCAAAGAGAAGTAATAAACATGGTAAAATTATGGCAATTGGAAGTCACAAATAGATATATGTCATCAACAATTAATATTTTGTTGTGGGAAAAATTACAAGTACACAATGAATTTATCCATGAATTTGGATAAGTACGAAATTTGTTGAAAATTTTGACATGACCTTTGTTAATACTTGGCTATAAGACATACACACAATAATTATACATTCCCCAGCCAACATATCACAAATTCACAACTTCATAGTTTACCAACATATCAGAACACAACACAATTCACATAGGCCATAAACATATCACAAAGTCACTATGCAATTAGAATATACTGCGACAATTCAATATGTTTTAAAAATGATGGAGAGGATACCTTCATGGATGTAGATGTGCAATCTACTCATTCCAATGTATATAAGCCAAGGCATATTCCTCAGTGGACATTACAATCAACTCATTTGTTCGCAACAACTCCGCCTTGTACTCATTCCAACTCTGACCGGTCCAGGCACTGGCTGTAGATTTGAGCATACCACTGTGGCTCTAGCCACTCGTACACCCAAATGACTAGAGGACTGTCATGCCACATTCGGTGTATGGTAGTTGTAGGTTGGATAAGCATTGTCCACACTAGAGGAGCTAAAGTTGGTGTAGCTCGATTGGGATGGATACTCTGGCCATAGATATTGTCCTGTCTTACTCATTGTAGTGTGGCGTGGAGCTGTCGGAACATCATGAGGGCCATGGTCTGTATCCTGAGTTACGTGGTCGAGGTAAGTCTCACCTGTTGAGTGGTACATAGGAACAATTAGAAAGCAATGATGTGTTAAAAGCAAGATATTAAAAATTGCATAGTTCAAATAGTACCTGTGAAATGCATCGGAGCCATGGGAGTTTCACCGCGCTGTTGTGGCAGCTTGTCCACCAGCATTGCCTCCATCGTCCCCATCGCCTCCATCGCCATCGTCTGAATCTGTCTTTGAGCTGATGTCCTTGGACGATGGGCTGCTTTTCGTGTCGTCGTCGCTATGGACAGTTCTTGGTTTTTCGCTCGAGTCTTTGAAGGACCCTACATTGTCTTTCTTTTTCCAATGTGGGTGGCCCCCACATTCCTATCCGCCCAGTGGTGAATGGAAGGATCCCCCGTTGTCCTTTGCAAATCAACCGTGTATTTTGGTCGACCACTAGCTGAGATGGAAGTGGGGTCTCACCTCCGTCGGAGTCCTCGTCAAGCACAAGGTCAGCATTTGATCTACCATTATCCATCTCGTCCTTAATGTTGTTGTTGCTCTCGTAGAAAGAAAGATTCGCAAGTCCTTGAAACGGGTCGTCGTCTTCAGGTCTGAAGAAGCCTCCAGCCTGCTTAATCCTCAGGCATAGGTTGTAGTTGACGTAAACCAGCTTGTTCAACTTTTTATGAGTTAGCCTATTTCGGACATTGGTATGGATGAGTGCGAATGTGCTCCAGTTACGTTCGCATCCACTAGATGAGCAACAGTGAGAAACAATCCTGAGCGCAAGCTGCCGTAAGTTCGGCGTATCCGATCCAAACATTAACCACCATTGTGTTGCACATTAAAAGAAGTGTCGTTAGTTACACATTATGTAAACGAAATGTCGCATTGCATATTTCAATAATTAGTTATCTTACAAGGCGATGTCTTATCATCTAATGCCATCTTCTCTGCTAAGGGCTTGCTAAATTCCCCCATCTTTTGACGATAGAACTCCACCTTTTGCAACGCCGACGCTGATGTATTGACATCAATCATCCACTCAAAGGCCTTGCGTAGGCTAACAAAGCATTGATCTGTCGTAACAAAGCCGTAGTGCATCCTAAGACTCAACGCAGCAGCTGCAAAATTCAATCGACATACATGCGTATATGAGAGTATATTCATAGTGCAAAAAGAGAAAATTAGTAAGCACGTACATGCCCATATGAGAGTGTCGTTCGCGACGTCGTCCATACGTCTCTTGACAAAAGAGCTGTACAACTTGTATTTAGACTTGTCATTTACGAACAAGCTTTCCCACTCTCCTTTCAAAATTTCAAATCGCATTAAGAACTCACTAATATTGGGCATCTGATCTTGATCAGCGAATCGAAGAAATGCATAGAGTGGTTGCACCGCTCGAACGACAAACTCCAATCCTTCCCACCAATCCATGCTAGAGAGGCACGCATGGGCATAGCGACCTTCCGCAGTCGCAATGAATTTGCTTTGCAAAAAACTTGGAGAGCCAACCCATTGCATAAACTGGTTTTTTTTCTTGCGGAAGTTGTCAAGGAACATGTAATTTGTTCCGAACCGTGTGATATTCCACCTAACAAGCTCTCCACCAATGGCTTCTTTCATCATAGTGTGCAGCTTTGTGTGGTTATACAACCACCGACATATCTTTCTGACACTCTCAAGTACCGACGAATACACATGAATTTTTCCAATATCTTTCAAGGCCAGATTTATAGTGTGTGCCACACAAGGCTGCCAAACTATATGTGGATATACACGCCTCACCAATTTGCATGCCTTCTTGTAGTTGGCACCATTGTCCGTGATAATCTGAACGATATGCTTAGACCCAATATTACGAACTACTTTTCTTATCTCCTACATCAATAAACAAGCAATCAGCCGATGAACGTGCGCTAGTAAACAACTAATAATTCATCTCAAAAAAATCATTGCAACATAACATTAATGGCGTGATGTGGTGCTTATGGAATGTAGGTTGTCGGCGTCCTGGCTAAAGGAGGACGCATCCACAGACTTGTGAAAAAACATGGTGCCATTACAATAGATCAAAAAATTGATGACTGCCATCCCAGTAGGTCTTGTCCAGGAATCGCACATAAGGGTCACACCGTATGTTGGCCAGTCTTCCTTGAACTTAAATTGCTTTTCAACGTTGGCCACAATGGCGTCAAGGTACTTGTTGTCGATATCACGACCAGTTGGCGAAAGGACCCCTTCACCTACATTTCATCCATGAATAAAATTTTCATCGCACATAAATTCACTAAATGTCTAAATGTAATGTAACATACAAAACAATTACTCACCCCACTTCTGGGTTTTCCGAACAACACTAACAAAGTAGGGATTGTCCGCTTGCCTCGGAGCAATGCCGACAGTGTAATAGAATTTAGCCCATGCCGTTCCAATAGCGTCCTTAGCTAGCTTTTCCTTCTTCGACCACCAACTTGTATCAATCCTAGGCTACACAGTTGACCTCGAAACAACTATGTTATAATCTCCCACACCCTGTGAAGGTACTTCTCTGGTTGAAGCTGACCGCCTCATAAAATCAGTTATGGGGTTACTCCTCCCTAGACTATCTCTGTGATCGGGAAGGTGCGGCTTGGCCACTTCTCCCTCCATGTTCATAACACCTCCTCTTCCCTCTACATCCCTTCTGAATTTCGCCTCGCGGCTTGATGCCGCCATCGCCGCCTCCATCTGTTCTTCCTCGTCAGCATCTCCAGTGAACTGATGATATCTTCTGGCAGCTGCATCCTCCTTTCTTGACTTCTCAAGTTTTCGCTTATCTGAAGCCTCCTGAATTCTGTCCAGTTGCCGTCGGAAGTAATCCCTGACATTGGGGGGAACAGAGTGGCAATACTTTACTCCCTTACCCCGATGAGCAAAATGATACTTAAATCTTGTGGCTCCACCCTCACTCTTCTTCGTACGACAATATTTGCATACGAAACCATCCCCCACCTTCTGTCCATGTTCACACACTGGGTCTTTGTCTGCCATTTCGAACCTAAAATGGTCAAATTTAACATGTAAGTCACAATATCACTCAATATACATAACCATACATATGTTGGAAATTGTAGAATTGAACATTGAACATGTAAAATTTGAGCAGTTGAAGTGATTGAAAATTTGAAATATATTCTTTCTCCTACAAATGTCATGTTTAAAATTTAAATTTTGAGACATGCTCACCAACAATGTGCACAAATATTTCCCTCAAAAAAAACAATGCACACAAATACATGCGCAACCGTGCGAAATCCATGCCTAACCGAACAATAACCATGCGCAATATCGCGGTTTTCACCCCAAACCGCGCGGCGCTATGTCCATTCGGACACACATAAACGACGAAAACCTCTCCTAACCGCACGGTACGCGTGCGAAGACACCGTGGTTTCCACGGCGTGCCGCGCAAACCATGCCGCCAAATCAACCGCAAAACCACGTAGATCCAGACGATAACTCTACCAAATCGCGTGAAAACCGTGTGCTCCAACAACGCGAAGACGGTGTACCTGTGGTTGCTATTATCGCCTCTACCGTCGCGGTTTTCGCCCCAAACCATGCGGTTTTTGCTTCGCCGGCGATGGCTTCGCTGGATCTGGTGGCGGCTTGCACGGGGAGGACGAAAGGGGAATAGTTGAGCTTGCTGCGGCTTGAGAAAGGTGGAAGCATCTAGGTTTTTGTGGAAGAAAGGTGATGGGCTGAAGATGGGCCGTAGTGAACAGTAAGCATGCATAGTGCTGTTTATTTTTTCTTTTTTTCCCAAACTAACAACGATTTTTTAACGACGATAATTTGTGTATTTTCATGGAAAAAATTATCATAATACTTGTAAAATCTAGATCTACAACCATGATTTTTTTCAATGAATTTTTCTAAATTTTTTGAATCCGCACGAAATTTTCCAAACCATACCGTGCGGCTACCGTGCCGCACCCCCGTGGTACGGCCGAAAACCGTGAAAACCGTCGTGTTTTTCACGGTATCGGTAACCCTGGTCTTAACCAAACCGGTCAAAAAACCATGAACCTTGGCTCCCTCTCGATCCCTTTGGATCGGTCCTTAACCCGTGTTTCGAGGCTCATGCACCTTACACGAAGGCCCGTCCTCTATAGATTCTCAACACATGTTTTTCGAGGGTCTAATGAGTGATCCGTTTAATCAAGTTTAAAATTTCTCACATAAGGAGTCGAACCCAGAACATGAAAGTTCTACTTGAACAGTGTATAACCTGTAAGAGACTTCTGAATGAGTTAAAATTTGCTAATGAAATTTATTGAAGTATTCTCCAATAGTAATTTCGAAAGTCAGTTTTCTTCCTCTATCATTTGCCAGGTAGCTACAGCTTCATTCTAGTTATCGACCACATTTAGATTCTTCCAGAACGAGTAGACACTAAAACTTGCAAGAACTTTTGCTTACCGGATCTGATTTTGACAACCGGCCTATCACACAAAAAATTTGAAGCTGCATAGCTCACAGAACCTATCGACACGTTTAGACTTTTCAGCAAGGTGTCGTCACTAGCCTTAAGCAATATCACCTCACCTCTCAGCTATGCTTTTGTCAGCAAAAATATCATAAAGAACCAGTCCAATGTTTGTATCCGATTCATCTAGCTCTAGGGATCCAAAATATGATGTCTTCATTAATTGCACTCTTCTAATTGCTCCTCCAGGGAAAGGATGTGAAGAGGAAGTAATGCTATGCAAATCTGCATTGCACATGATATGTTCTTTATAAATTTAAGCCACTTGTGCTCCGACCAACTGTGCAAAACCGGAGACTTCGTGCTCATAAGTTTTTTTCTTGAAAAAAAAGGTGATAAAGTCTTATGGTTTCCTGCACTTCCGATACAGCCCTCTTTCTTTAACTTCTGAAGCCTGAGTCAGCGCCAACAAAAAAGCCCAAATCATGCAACTGGAGCCCCCATTTGATCCGACGCAGTTCGTTGCCCGCACAATCTTTTAAACTATTGCTTTCATCTCTTGTTAAAAAAAGTTAGATTCCTTTCTTGACTTGATCTTGAAACTTGAAAGTCGTATGGTTGGCCAATAAACACTCCTGCTATGAGGAACTCATTTCGGAGTCAGAAGTGCAGTGAAGATGAGGATGCTCCTCAGCAAGAGATGATATGCAAAGAGTAGTGATAATTTCCTGGTAATGTTCTTGCTTCTTTTCTTTAGTTTCTTCTTTGATTCTTGTGATGTGAAATTGTGAATATGTGATTGATGTATCACGGATTTATGGATCACATTGTCAAGTATTTGGTTCACTGTAGATCATGAGCTATTGAGAATATGATTAGACAAAAATTCTCTGATTAGATAGAATGTGGATCTATTCATGCAGCAGGATACTGCAGAGTCGAGCTGTTAAGAGGAAAGTTGGGATCTTGGTCAAATAGTCAAGTATAACGGTTTAATCTCTAAATTTCTGTTCTATGACACTGAGACTTACATGCATTTCTTTTCATTTGTTGTGCAGAGCAACTGAGCAAGAAAAGATAGGCAAAATGCCGTCACAGAAGGACCTCTTTGAGGTTTCAGGACCTACGTACTTGACATATGTGAATTGGTAATTTGCTGATTCCCTCTTTTACCACTAGAATTTGTAGAAACTAGTGGTAACTGCTGTACTGGCAGATTTCTAATTTGCATTGTTGAAAAAAATAGGCATAAAAAAGATCATATTTTGTGAACAAGAGAAAGCTGGAACCTGCATTGGCAAAGCCATTGATCACCATTGTGTTCTGATGGTTTTCCTCCGGTCAGGAATTGCCCGCACCACCAGCGGTCCGTCATGGCGAGCCTCGTCCAGGGCGTGTACGTCATGGAGCGCGACCGGCAGTGCAACCGGCATGGCCGCGACGCCCTCGCGCCGGCGTGGTGGAGGTTCTTCCACTTCGAGGTACGAGAGGTGCTCTTGGACGCCGCCGACTCCTCCATCTTCGGCGCCGTCTACGCGTTCCAGCCGCCGTGGCACCTCCTCGACCCCGCCGCCGCCGCCAGCGCGCCGCACTACGTCGTCGCCTTCCGCGGCACCATCACCAAGAAGGCCTCGGCGTCCCGGGACCTCTCGCTCGACCTCCAGCTCGTCCGCAACGGCCTCGACGGCACCTCCCGCTTCCACGCCGCCATGCGGACCATCCACGCCGTCGTGGCGGCGGCGGGGCATCACCACCGCGTCTGGCTGGCCGGCCACTCCTTGGGCTCCGCCATCTCGACGCTCGCCGCCAAGGCCATGGCCAGGGCGGGCGTCGTCCTCCCCACGTTCCTCTTCAACGCGCCGTTCCCATCGGCGCCGGTGGAGAGGATCGGGGACATGCGGGTGAGGCAGGGCATCCGCATAGCCAACAGCTTCGTCACGGCCGGGGTGGCCACCCTCCTGCACCATGGCGGCGGCGGCGGCTACGACTCCTTCGCGGCGCTGGCGCGGTGGGTGCCCAACGTGTTCGTCAACCCGGGCGACCACATCAGCTCCGAGTACGTGGGGTACTTCGACCACCGGAAGAAGATGGAGGACATCGGCGCGGGCGCCGTGGGGAGGGTGGCGACGAGGAACTCGGTGAAGGACCTGTTGCTGGGCATTGGCAGGGCGGGCGGATGCGAGCCGCTGCACCTGTTCCCGTCCGCCGTCCTGACGGTGAACCGCGGCCCGTCGCCGGACTTCAAGGCGGCGCACGGGATCCACCAGTGGTGGAGGCCGGACCTGGACCTGGAATGCGCCGCCCATTACTACTAAAGCTTGAAATTGGAACTCAGACGTGCAGTGGAAATGTGGAATTCGATCTGCACATTGCGGGGAAAAGATGCTTCGATCACAGATTCATTCGTCATTTCAATAACTCATCAATCCGTGTTAAAAAAAGAGTTGTAGAAACAATGTGCTCTTGTTTCCTTCATTTTAAGATCGATCACCTAAATGAAGCTCAGGTGCTCGAGGCATGGCCAATGGCCATGGCCGCCAGGGAGGTGCATGGGCCCTCCTCGTGGCCGCAGCTTTTCCAACTCCATAGATGATAGATAGTGTCAATTGCCAAAGTGACAAATCTACGTTTGTAATGTGTTTCTAAAAAAAACATCAGCAAGGGATTTGCTAAAAACATGCAAGTTTTTTTTGGTAAAAGAATCATAAACTTTTCTCGGGAGGGGATTCTATATCCTCGAGAGGATGCCCCTCGTCTAGTTTTTTCCTCCTCAAATTCAATATATATGGTTGTGCAATTTTTTAAAAAATAACAATGTAGTGTAGAGTAACATCTACACTCCGCTAAAACACCATATTCAAATTCTATCTACACACTGATAAATGAAAAGAAAAAAAAAATCAAATGTGAATAGTACCAACATTATATTTATTTTAGATTTCTCTTTTTATAGCTCTACGTGTGAATTGAGTTTTGGATTGATTTTTTAAGTAGCTAAATATATGGTATGAATGTTGTTAATTTATTTTTAGAATTTTTTACGACTATTTAAGATGTCATTTGAACAAACAGAGAGGACATCCTTCAAGAGTTTAATTCATTCTTTGAGATTGCCACATCAGCTGCTGACATTATCACGTCTCAACAGGGGCGAAGGCAAGCCTGGCTTTGAGCCCTAGGTTTACATCCAAATTCATGTGTAAATTATCTTAAATCACCATATAATTTTAGAAAAAAATCAATAAGTCATTAGTTAAACCCTAGGTTAGCTTCTTTTTAGTAATTTCTGGCTCGCCGTTGCATCGAAGGGTAAAAAAGTGTCGTTCGCTAGATTTCATGTATAGGAGAGTTTGAGGTGGTCTTAGAGTATCACCAACAACACTTTTAAATAATGCTCTATCTTAAATTTGAATGATTTTGATCAAAAATCATCATCCAACAGATCACCCAACCCATCATCTAAAATAGAAGGGTGATATTTGGGTGATCTGCTGTAGACATAACGTATGGATGCTCTATTTAGATGAGTGATCCCCTTTCTATCACATTTGAAATATAAAATTTGGGTGAGCGGAATGAAAGATTGGTAGGCAAAAATATCCCAAAATATCTTTAGACCATTACAAAAGTACCAAAATACCTCGGAATCACACATTTAAGAACGAGCTGAAACAACATTTGATAACTGTAGTAGAATTACACGTGCTTCAGGCTAACTTAAGAAGTGTATTTAGTTGATCAAGATGAGCAACCGTTTGGCGCGAAACCGATTCGTTCCTTCTCCACGTCAAACACGACGCGGAATCCTTGCTGCTGCACGTTACCGATCACGCTGAGCCCGTCGTCCGCCGCCTCGAACCCCAGGCAGCGGTACGACGACGCCCGCCGCCTCCCGCCGTACATGGAGAGGAAGTAGTTCTCCGGTGGCAGCGCCATGTCCGCGCCGCTGGCAAAGTGCAGCACGATCGGCGGCGCGCTCGCCGCCGGCCTCCCGCGGAGGTCGTAACACGCGTCGAACACCGAGTACTCGCCCGCCAGCTTCCGCATCCCGCCGGCGTGCGCGTGCGCGTCGAAGGCGTCGCGCAGCGCCGCGTACGCGTCCCTGGCGAACCGGGATATGGCCGTGCCGGAGTCCACGACGACGCCGCCCCGCCCCGTCGCCGGGTCCAGCGCGAGGCTGGAGTTGGAGAACCCGGTGACCCTCTCGCCCCCGACGCTGAATCCGGCCATGTCCACGTAGTACAGGCTCGGGCGCCGCGGGTTCGAGAGAAGGGCGGTGAACGCCGTGGACGGCAGCTCCGGCGTGCGGCCGAACACGAGGTAGGAGCTGCGCGTCGAGCGGGACGTCCGGTCGCCGAGACAGTACTCGAAGACGTTGCCGAACGCCGGCGCCACCTGCGTCGAGATGGATATCTTGCCGCGGCCGACGCCGAGCAGCCCGGCCGCCGAGTCGAACAGCCCCTCGTTATCGCGCCCGCACCCGAGCGTAACGTTATTAATGTACGTGTCGTTGGCGAAGGTGAGCTTGTCGGTGGCGAGGTCGCCGGTGCTGGAGGAGCCGTCGCCGTAGGCTACCATGTACCTACAGCCTCCTCCGCTGCCGCTGTCGCAGCCGGGGAACCGGAGCGCGCGGCACTGCGGCGACGAGCAGGGGACCCGGCGATACGACGTGCTTGAGCCCCGCGGGTCGAACACCTGGCCCTTCTGGGCGTAGCAGTGGCGGCAGGGGCTGCACTGGAGCCAGACAAGGTCGCTGCCGGTGTCGATGACGAGCATCGCCTTGGTGGACGGTGTGCCGACGTCGACGAGGGCGAAGTACTCGCCGCTCTCGAAGGGGATCCCGGAGAAGACGGGGGAGTGGAGGCGGCCGTCGTGGCCGGTCGCGTCGACCAGGGAGGCGTAGCGCGCGGCGTCGGCGGCGAGGCGTTGGCGGAGGAGGCTACCCCCGCCGGGCGGTGGCGGGAAGAGTGCGTCTCGGTGGAAGACGGGGACGTGGAGTGTTCTTGGAGGCTGGCCGGCGTTGGCGACGGGGAGGACGAGGAAGAGGAGCAACGTTTCGAGCGGCGCCATTGAGGACGGCGCGGTTGTGATCAAGGTAGTAAACAACGATGGAGCAATGCGATGGCAGTGTTAATGAAATATGAAGTTTCTGAGAGTGAAGGGAAGGCCATTGCAATATTGAATAGATTGCACGTTGAGGTCGGGATTCTGGCCAGCAGCAGTTTCAGGAATTAAATTAGTACTAGTATTAATGGACAAATCAATTGCAAGTGATCACACCTAGAATACGAGTCCAAAGTCTAAGCATCGCACACGCCCGAGAGGTAAAAATCCACTTCCGTACGAGTGAGATAAGTAAATAAACCAAATATTCCATATTTGATATATAATAATAAATAAACCAACAAATAGTGTGTCACCAACAAATAGTGCATTGTTTCACGCAGGTATTATACGTTGTTTGGTGACATAACAAAAACCTTAATAACAAAACTTGGGTCTCGTATAAAAATATAAAAGACTATTCAGTTTTAAAATATAACAACCTAAAATTAAATTAGATACATTCCACTATTAACAAATATTATGAAGAATATATCACTAGTGTGGGTTGTACATGTTTTAAGGTAAGAGGTTAAACATGGTAGCCTGTGAAAGTAAATCCTCTACCAACGACCTCACCACCAGCAAACCATGCTATCAACTCAATACCAAACAATGTTGCAACGCCAATATCGGCCTTTAGATTAAGATTCTTTCTGTTTTTCCACACGAGCTTTGCGCCATCAACCTCTTTCCAAAATGACTCGTAACGGCCAGGGATGCTGCAAGAGAAACAAACACGTCAACTATTTAGTATCTCATCATTGTACGACGGCTGATAAAGCATAAAAGAAATAAACAGAGTAACCAAAAGTAATTTTAAAAAATAAACAAAGTAACCAAAAATAATTTATAAACAGAACTTTTAATTTGCGTTTTTAACGATTTAAAAATCATTAAAGTAAAAACGATGAAAAATACCTCAAAATTGATTAAATTAAGATTCAAAATTTAAATTTTATTTGTGGCTAATAAGCCAACAAACAAATTCAATAAGTGATGATATTTAACTTTTCCAAAGAAATACATTATGTTCAACTTTTTTTTTGTTGTTGGGTTCATCTTTGGCCGACAGATATGTGCCGTTCTAAGTTCATTTTTTTTAAAAAAAAGTAAGTTCACATAGGACCGATGTTTTCAAAAAAGAAATAAAGGAAGCCCTTGCACGAGCCCCATACTGAGACCAGAAAAGATTGCATAGAGAGATTGAAACCATCAGCTACCATTCCTAAACAAGATCGAATACAGAGTTCCTTCTCAATAAGTAAGGCATGGCATACAAACTCATATGTAAATTAAGAAAATAGCATTCAACATCTATGATTTACTCCCCTGCCCCTCAAAAAGTTTATTTTTAGCCAGTCAAACTGACATATTAGTAGATGTGAAAAGACGAATATGACATTCATTAAGACTGTATGCCTCTCCTCTGGCTAGTATATTCAGCTAGACTTTTAGCACGCCCAATCTCTAATTAATAACGTTTGCACCCAACGATTGGAGGGAGAAAATAAATATAATAAAAAAGGCTGATGGACCCATATGTAAAAATAAGCTTTTCCTGAGACAAATAGTTCAGTCTTAGGACGGAGGGAGAAAAACATTGTGATGGTCTTGACACACAATAATTCTCATAATAATAAATCGATATCTTCTTGTCACAATTCGGCATAAGACCGGTACCTTTTGTATCTTTCCGTAAAATCACTATAATAACTTTAATAAAATGTTTTCAGTCTTAAGATTAAAACCAGTCTGATAATTTTTATCAATTCTTTTCAAGTGTCAAGAACCATAAAACCGTTCTACTAAATTCAATTAAATCCTAGATAGGTTTTGGTTGGAACTAGTGACGGTGACGGATCCAAGAAAACTAGCAGGGGGTGTGAACCTTTTCATCTATATATTACAAAAATTTTTGTAGAGGCTCGCGTCAATAGTAGAGACTTCCATGATTCTCACGTCAATAGCGGAGACTCGAGCTCTCACTGTTCCCGTGCTAAATTCGCCCGTGGTTGTAACTATAAAATCTGTAATCGCACCAATTAATATATTCATCTACCAAAAAAAGTTCAGTTGGCATCCAAGAAGCTAATCGACGTCAATGGAGTGTTAAAAAAAAGATGGACCTAACCAAAATTAATGCCGATCTATCAGGATGATAAGATTAGGGACGGGACCTGGCGAGGCGGGTGTAGAAGAGCTGCTTGGAGAGCTCCTGGCACGTCTGGATGGTGGGTGGATCGACGACGTAGCGCTTGTTCCTCTCCATGAGCTCCTCGTGGTACGCGCGGCCGTGCTTGGCCACGCTCCTCGTCGCCTCGCACGCCCTCGACTGCAGCTGCCTGCTACCCTCCACCAGCGCCTTGTTGTACGCGCACCCGTGCCTCGCCGCGACCCTCGTCGCCTCGCGCGCCGTCGACTGCAGCATCGCCAGCTTCGACCCCAGCGCCGCCATGGCCGCCGGATTCATCGATCGATCTGCTACCGCCGTATATGAAACCGGAGCATCGAGAGAGAGAATTAGAGATTAAACAACAAAAAAAAACACCGATATCCCTGGTTAATTGATTACGTACCTTCTTCGCTTTGATCACCGGGATCGGAGGAAGGAGGCGGAGGGATCCGACGAGATGGCAAAAGCGGGGCGGTTTGCGTCTTTGTGCGCCCGCGGAATGTGGCGGCTATTGGCGAAGGGGGGTGTGTGTTCTTGTAGCGGCGCTCTTGGCTTGGAGGATAGGTTAGGCTCTCTTTGTAAAATCCCTTAAGCCTACGATAACAAACGGGATATGTACTCTCTCTATCTTTTGGCAACAACAATCTCTTATTATCAGTGCCCTGCCATAGCACGATCCCACTTCTAAGTTCTAACACGAAAAGCTTCGGTGACCACCTGACCTGAAGAGTCCCTTGGTGTCACGTTCTCTGCCGCCGCCATGTCGCTCGCTAGTCGCTTGCTCTCTCCGGTCTGGCGGATCTCCACCGATCGAGGAGCGAGGCGGCGGTAACAAGGCGGAAGCTCGAGCACGAGGGTGGCCGGAATCCCCCCAACAGCATAAGCCCCGGGGTTTCTCCATCGGTACGTACTCCAGGATGCAAATGCTTTATGATTGGCCTGATGCTGGTTCTTCAACTGGGCTGTCTTCCGCAGAAGCGATAGTAACACTAGGACGCACAAGTTTTAATGAGGCCCTTGAACAAAACAAAACTAGGATGCTTGCTGAAATGATTTGACTTGTGCTCAAACATCTAGTTGTTCGAGTAAGCCATCACCTTTTCCGTGCTAAAACCTCCACAGATGAAACTTCCATACTCTTGTCTAAACAGTGATGATCAGTCCACTTTGACTACAGAAAATTTAAACATAAAGCCAGGTGCAAAGTGGCCTAAACAATATCTAAATCAGGTGACTTTGGACAGTTGTATTGCTGCATTTTCTAGTTGTGTTGAATTGAAATATGCAATGGCACTATGAACATTATGACAGCACAGGGAACACGGCGTTTGTAAAGCGCCAGGAAGCTCCAATAATGTACACAATAAAATGTTTAGTGAAGGGAAAAGATACAGCGCACAAATTGCGCTTGAGGCGAATCTTTGCATAAACGAAGTTAACATGTTGAGTTACAATTTGTAAAGAAAAACTCGTTCCAACACTGGTCTCGTCCATTGATGTGGAACTGACATCGACACGACCTGGGTATACATCCTTCCAGGCACAACAATAAGTTTGCAGATCTGAGCACAAGGTCATTCTTATTTCGGATGACAATTAGGGTCCAAAGAAATAAAACAACCAAGAGCAGTGACAAGCATTTGCCTCACTTCGTCCACCAGTGAAGGAAATCCTTGCGCCTGTTGATCTTCTTTTGGAGCTGGAGGACACCATACAGTAGAGCTTCAGCGGTTGGAGGGCATCCAGGGACGTAAATGTCCACAGGAACAATACGGTCACATCCACGCACAACAGAGTAAGAGTAATGGTAGTATCCACCACCATTGGCACAGCTGCCCATGGAAATAACCCACCGAGGCTCAGGCATCTGATCATAAACCCTGTGGAAGAAGTTACAAATGTCATCAGCATTATAAAATTGTGAGCAGGTAAGAAAGGTTGAATGGTCTTTTGACAAAACCATTCCCAAATAGAAAAAGGTACAACAGAAGTTATCCACGAAATCTTAAAAAGCATGTCTGAAAAAAAGAAGGAAGTAGCACCCTAAAATTAACAGCAGATAACCAGAGGATACACAAGAAAAGCACTGATTTCTGAAGGCCATGGCATTCATACAACAAAATAATTATATTGGATTTCAAACACTCAGAACAACACACTAGCCACTCCTCCTTGCCCTAATCGGCCAAGACATTCAAAATTCAGAATAATAACTTGCCTTTTGCTGGATTCTGGACATTTCAGAGAAGCACATCAATACCAACTACACCTTGCTGATCAGAATTAGATTTTTCTTTGCTTCCTAGAGTTACAGATTCTTGGAGAAGCAAATCCATGCTTATGAAAATAATCAGGGCATATATTTGTAATTTTTTTCTACCGTGGTATCAAAATACAGTACCCTAAGCCAAAAGAGCACTATATTATTTTTTAAACAAATTGGTATCGAGACAAGCAAAATAACCTAGGAACCAGTTGTTAAGGCATAAGGTGTTTTGAGGCAACACAGTTACACACCACCGCCTCAGCATCGTAGGGCGTGAGGCATTGCGATGCCATATGAGATTGCTAAGGTGTGATTAGTGGAGAATATTGTAGAGAAATCAGCAACAGAAAGGGGGAAATTGATAAAAGGCCCAATAAGCCAAGCAGCCAGCCAACCAAAGCCAACATTAGCTTCATACCCACGTGTTCTATGTATGCCCTAAGAGGCATCATACTCCACCAGGCACCAGCCACCACCACAGGCAGAGGAGGCACTAGCCGCCATCTGGCTGCCAACCACCTTCGCATGAGCTCAACATCTCAGGCTGCTACCATTGCGCGCCATTAGAGCTCAATGCCTCTGCTCACCTCATTGTCCGTCGCCGCCGCCAGAGATTCAAAGGCTGCGGCAAGCTGCAACAACTGCAATCTGGAGCTAGATCTGATGGCAGTGGCGTGGGATCTGCAACAACATATATCCTGCAACCGCCTTACCACTATGGCAACACCATAACAATGCCTTAACAACCATGCTATGTACCCACAATATCTAATTCACCAGCAAATACATTTTTTCACTAATGAGTAATCGACAACGTAAGAGCCTAAGGCTTTACAGTGGTACTGTCTCTATCTAAAGTTCTAAACATCAAATCGGTTTATGTTACACATATATCCTGGAAGTCATACATGCACACAAGGCTTTAATTAAGTTAACATTTAGCACTACTGAAGCTTGAACGCATAAGCCTTCCAAGTCTGATCCTCCAGGAATGCATAGGTCTGGCTTGGGATCCACAGGCAGTGGTTTAGGGTTCTCAAATCAAATGCAGCAAGACTTTTAACACCAAGCCATCAAATTGGGATCCACAGGCAGTGGTTTAGGGTTCTAAAATCAAATCCATCAAGAGTTTAGCACCGAGCCATCGAATTGACCCTATCTAAATATCAAGTCGATTTATCCTCTCAAATATCTGCAAGGCCATATAGGGCGTAGCTAAGTTATCCTAAGTTAAGATGGGCTGAATGATCCACAATCTTCATTGGCATACTTTGAATCACGCCAAAATATTTAAACTAATGCATTATTGATGCTGGAAGGAGGTTTCAATGACCCACCGCACTATCCCATTTATTCTGACCAGGCATTCAGAACATTGGTGCAAGTGTGGAATTTGTGGCGAGTTTCCAAATGACATTAAAGGTGGTTATTAAGGCCTTTCATCACATTAGCTATCGAGTCTTATTTCACCCTATCCAGATAATTTCCAAGATCTAAAGGCAGGGGAACACCAAATTCCCAGATCGGAGCACAGGAACGCGAAATCTGAGCAGCCAAGGGGAGGAAGATGGTACTGACTTGCGGAGCGCGGGCGCCATCTTGTTGGTGAGCGTCCCGGCGACGATCATGCAGTCGGACTGTCGCGGGGAGGGGCGGAAGATGACGCCGAAGCGGTCGAAGTCGTAGCGGGACGCCCCGGCGTGCATCATCTCGACGGCGCAGCAGGCCAGCCCGAACGTCATCGGCCAGATCGACCCCCTCCGCGCCCAGTTCATGAGGTCGTCCACCTTGGAGATCACGAACTCGGCCGCCTTCGACTGGGGCGCCGGCGGCGGCGCCCCCGCGTAACGCGCCGGGGCTGCGCCCGCCCCCGTGCCCGCGGCCGCGGCCGCCGAGTACGCCCGCGGCGCCGAGAGCAGCGCTAGCCGCGCCGTCCGCGGGATCAGCGCCATCGCCGTCGTTCGCGGTGGGGTTCCTCGCCGCCGCGCGTGGAGGAGGAGGAGGAGGAGGGAAGCGAGAGGCGGATCGGAGAAGGTGGGAGAGAGAAACGAAGAAGCGTAGGAGAGGAGAGAGAGACGATTGGGTGGTGCCACCTGCCGTCGCCCGTCGGAGCTCTCCCCTCGCACGACGCGAGGGGCCTAAGCCCAATGGCCCATACGGCCCATGAATTGATGGGCCGTTGCGAAGACGAAGACGATGTGGGCTGAAGCTGGCCGTCGCGGCCCCAGCGGCAGGTCCCCGTCGTCGGAATTTTTTGCATTTTTAATTTTAGTTTATTAAAAATTTGTAAAACTAATTTTCCGTTTTAAATAATTATAAAAATGGTTTTTCGTAGAATTTTTTAACGTTGTTGACCTCCGTCAATGTTTTGGGTATTTTTTAATTTGCAAAAAAATTAGAGAATCTAAGTGCAAAAATTCTATCCTATGTTGCTGTTAGGTTGCCTTCGCACGATTTTACGTTCCAAATGTACGTCACAAAAATCGTTCTCTATCAGGATGATTTTTAAAAATCACTCTGAAAAAACGACAGGCGATCAATTTTTTAATTATTTGTAACGGACAATTAATTTTACAAATCTTTTAAAAAAATAAAAATAAAAATGCAAAAAAATTCGCCGTCGTCGTTGGTCGGAATCGAGTAGTGGACGGGTGGCACGTGTGTGATCGGCGAAGCTGTGGCCTGCGGGAGGGAGCCAGTGGCCACAGTTCAATGGCGTCTACTGCACCTTTCTCGTGGATCGAGGAGGAGCGTAATGATGCAGCATATGCCTGGAATATGTGCCTAAAATTTGGTGAGAAGCAGAATCCGGTGGCGAACCTGCCAGGGAATCTCTCTTTCAATCAGGCTCCAAACTGTGAGGTTCACGAGTACCGGATACGCGAAGATATCATCGTATCTTGTGGCTCGTTGAAAGCGCAAGAAATGGCGGTTCCGCGCCGTGTGGAACGTGGTGGCTTTTCGAATTGCTAGATGAATTTTCTTGCGCCACATCTTGCTAAACATTCCAAATACGAATATCAAATTGTGGAACATCTCAATTCCGGTAAAATATAGAAACATTGGACCTACGGAGTACATGTTAGGACTGCAACTATGCAGCCAGCTAAACTGATCAAACCTATTAAGCTAAAAAAAAAGAGATGAACTTCTGTGTCGGAGGACCGTATCCGGCAACAATTTTCTGTTGCGACTGTGAAGTTGCAACCAGCCGAGTTGAGCCAATCAGCCCCGATAATGTTGCAAATAAGGTGCAAGTAGTTGCTAGAAAAGACAAAGCCGAGTGACCGGGCATTGTATTCTCCGCATGTTTGAATTTATAGCTCACTATAGGCTTCTATTTAATTCCATTGTTTACGGAAGAATCTCTTTCTTTTGCATAGGTGAGACGAAGATTCTGACGAGCGCGTTCTTTTAACGAAACGGGTAAATAAAACATAATTCTACGACAGATAGTTTTACCAAAATTTCAGAAAACACGTCCTTTCAATTTTTTTAAAATAAATTATTGCGTGTGAAAAATTAAACATGATTTTTGAAACCGCTGCACCGTCGATCTTAATTTTACCAAAATTCAGACTTCACTAATTCGGGAATGCTTTTCTTCGATTGATCGGATAAGATACAATGAGCCTTTACTAATCGCAGGCTCAATCACACGGAGCGCAAAAATCAGTCAATAGTTAATTATACCCGTATTACAATCCTCACACACACATTGTTCGAGCTAGCCGTTTCGCGCTCGAAATTATGCGGGTTCGTCTGCCACCATTGATCAGTTCTTGATCCGGAGCGGCATGGGCAGGCCGTCCTGCACGGCGACGGCCGGCAAAGACTCGAGCTTGCAGTCCAGCGGCGGCAGATTCCTCGCCTCGAGGAGCACCCTGCCGACCAGCCGCAGCAGCGTCTCCTCCATCTCCGCGCCGTCGGTCCACGGGTGCACCTCCGCCTGGAGCAGCGACGGGTCCTCGCAGATGAGCTCCCACACGGGGAAGCCCTTGCGCGGCATCATGAAGTCGTCGCGGCCGAGGCGCAGCGACGGGCAATAGTCGCCGCGGCCGTCGCCTAGGTAGATGACCCTCTTGCCGGCGGCGCCGGCGGATGCGCGGATGCGGTCGAGCACCTGACCCTTGCACATGTTGGGCGGGCAGATTCCTAGGCCGCACCCGTGCGGCCCGGCGTGGAAGTCGTGGTACGGCGCGATGCGGAGGCGGCCGGTGGCGGCGTCGACGGCGCTCGGGTTGGTGTTGATCTCGGAGAAGTAGCCCCTGAGGCCATGGTGGTCGAGGATGGTCTCGATGAAGAAGCGGTTGGCGTCGCTGAGGATCCTGAGGTCGCAGCCGAGGCCGTAGCAGGCCTTGATGGCGGCGACGACGCGCGGGTCGAGCGGAGCCGACCTGAGCACGTCCGCGACGTCGTCGAGCGTCTTCCCGCGCGCGTGGAGCTCACCCATCATGGTGTCCATGAGGGTGTTCCACGGCATGGTGGGCAGCAGCCGCTCGAACTCCTCCGTGGCGCCGAGGCCATCCACGACCCAGTTGTCGCTGTCGACGTCGATGATCGTCTTGTCGAAGTCGAACACCACCACGATCCCGGCCATCTCGATCGAAATCGCCTCGCCGCCGATTGTTCTCTTGTTCTCTCTGTGTTGTGTGCACGAGAAGACGAGAAGTGATAATTTTGGTTGTTTTTTTTTTTTTTTGCTTTGATCTGGTGAGAAGGGGAGGCAGCGGGGGGGTCGGCTTATATACCGGGACGGGAGCGCGGGAGGGCGGGGGAGATGCTAAGCGAATATTACGAGATGCGGTGCGGGGCTGAAGAATGAGAGAAAACACGAGTTTCCGGAAGCAGCCGAGCCGCGGTTTCTTTCTTTCCGTTTCACTTTTCATGCGGCCGTTGCGCGGTTGCGCCTGCGCTTGCGTCTCTGGTCTGTCTGGTCGTGTGGCGCGCGGAGGGGCGCCCGGCGCCCGCGCGGGGAATATCCTTCTCGGCTTCTCGCGTAGTCGCGTGGGCCGGCGGTGGTGGCGCCGCTTTCCCCGCATCTATCTTTTGGTTTTGATCCGCAGTTGGATTACCATCTGCTGCGCAGCTGCGGTGAGAAACAATCTCTACGTGTTTCTGACTTTACGCAGCTGAATTGGAGTACTACTTTTGTTGGGAAAAAAATGAATTGAGATAATTTTACGCGCGATGTATATCTATAATTATCTTTATAACTATTTATAAAGATTTTTACTCAAAATTTTCTTTCGACTAACTATTTTAAAAAAACCCAAAAATATTTATAAAATTAACCCACGATTTCAATGCTAAAAAGAAAGGGATGGCTTGAATAAAAAAAAATCTCCAGCGTCTCTTCCGTCCGTCCTCATCTGCGCCACGCATGCGCCTCTCATCGCTGCTCGTAGCTTCCACGCCGTACCGCGCCTCTCTCTCGTCCCCATCCGGCTGCCTCGACTTTATCCGTTACAACGCACGGTAGCCCTTGCTAGTAGGAGTATAATGCAGAGAAGATGGGAAATCTTGGATGCTAGACGATAACAGGGGACGTTTCTGACAGGTGACAAAGTGCATGTGAGAAAAACAGTTGGGGACATTTGCTGCCGGGGCGTCGCCTAGTGGATATTCGGTGGATGCGGAGAATCTCCCGTGAGGTGGTGACCATATGGACACGATTCGATCGATGGTCCTTTCTGCCTGCTTCTTTTGATTTTGAACCACTGCTACAACTTGAGGGAGTTGGTTCCTGGATCGTTTGGCTGGTCTTAGCTTTCAACTGGGCGATGCCTATCTGTCAATTTCCATACAATTTTTCTTCCGTTCTAATCCAACAGGCTGAAACAGAACAGATGTCCAAGATTTAGATTTTGGTCAAGAAGCAGTGTTTCATTTCCATGTGCCATGTCTGTATCGACAAATAGGTCATGTGAGAGAAGCCTGGTCACTTGGGAAGGCTCCTAGTTGCTGCCTTATTCTGCATTATCAACTTAAGACATAGAACAAGTTCTCCAGTATCTCACTAAGAAGAAATATTCCGTTTAAACACCCCTCTTTTTAGTTAGTGGCAGCATGCGTGACTCACCCTTATGATTCTGTATACATTATATACTAGTCCTACTACTTGGCCAATCTCCCAAGTCCCAAGCTCATGTGTGTTGACACGTAAAAAGATCTATAACAAAATCAATACATAAATAGATGGACGAAGAAGTGGGAAAATATTAAAAGTATCCATGACTTGAAAATTATAGTATCAGACACTTGCAAAAACACACGAAAAATAACAAAGGCCAGAAGGTTTCATATTGATTAGATCCATCTTTTGCTCTTTAGCTTATCAATCATAGCTAAAATTAAAAAAATAACTTTAGAGTTAAACTTAATGGTTTTTCATAGTAGTCATTTTTAATATTGACTTTTAATTCTTAAAAAAATATATAGAATTTTTTTCTATAAATAATTTTTGGGTCAGTAATAAACGTTACGGCTTATAATCGGGTATATATGGTCGGATAAACCAAATTGGTGACATGTTCACCAACTTGTCGAATATAGCGAGGTATTTACATATTCACAACGCATGGCTATAAATCAGATGGGGATCAAAGTATCAAACACCATATGTGAATGTTCACTTGTGGAGAAAGCAGATGGAAAGAAACAACCCCAGCAATGTGCTCAGTTGATAGCCGACACATCTCCGTGATTAGATGCTTTTCATGTGGTTGATGCCGCACACTGTGCGTGGTAAGATTCGTGCCTCTTGTCACTACCAGGCAACAACTAGCAAAGTAACAGATTTGTTGCGATAATGCTCTAGTGCAGAGAGGTAAGCCAGAAATTCTGCTGCATTTTCGTTGTGGCATCGATAAGAACCTGGGCGCTTCTGGAGTAGAATATTAGCAATTTAGCACAGAACACTCAAGAAAGTGCATTGTTTTGAAAGCGTTCAGACGTTCAGTCCAAAGATTAATTGAATTATGGGCATACATGTTGCATAATAGCACAGAACACTCAAGAAAGTGGATGCTATTTGCTCTCACGTGAATCGATGGCTTTGCTTGATTACATCAACGATTCAGGGTGGACATCCCAGAAACAATTCAGGCCAAATCGTCAAAGGAGACCTGCAGAAATAAACTTATGTCTGCGAAATTTCAGTGCTGCTCTGGTGATTTCAGTTCGTCTTTTAACAGGCGCATTTTGCAGGATTTCTTTTTTGTCACGATAATGAATAGGATTGAACCATGGCAGTTTTTTTTCTGTTCAATCTATCAAAAGCTACTACTCCAAGCTACGGAGTATTTAATAGCCTCTTCAAGAAATTTTGGCATTTATAATTTTAATTTTTAAAGATTTACAAAAATAATTTCCGGATTCAAAATTTGCAAAACTAGTCCTCACGCCTGGGAGGCGGGATCCAAAACGTCCTCCCGGAGGACGTTTTGCGTGCGACGGCCGTTGGTGCCGTCGCCGCACGCGTATAATTTTACATTTACCCTTTTCCGCCCTTACGAAGGGCGTTTTTTTTGTTCATTGCACTGTTCATCATCGCTTCACTACACTGTTCGCTACTGTTCACAATTCACTGTTTATTACTGTTCACTGCACAGTAAAAAACGCCCTTTGTAAGGGCGGGAAGGGGCCAAAATGCAAAATTACACGCGCGCGGCATACGGCACCCAATGGCTGTCTGCCACGTCGGATAAAACGCCCTCTGGGAGGGCGTTTTTTAAATCCCGTCCTCCCAGATGGCGGAAAAGGACTAGTTTTGCAAATTTTTGAATCCAAAATTATTTTTGTAAATCTTTAAAAATTAAAATTATAAATGCTAAAAATTCGCCTCTTCAACCCGTGTCTGATAATCTGATTCGAGTAATAAAAGCTAAACGAAGTGAGATGTTATGGATTATATGGCCCATGGGCCAAGCTTGGATATTTGTCCGTACAAGATATTAGCCCATTCGCCTGTCTAGCATCCAATAATTGCTACTCTATCGACTCATCTCGAGATGTCCACCCGTCGTCTGCTGATTGGCTGATCTCCACGTCAGCAGAAAGCATGCACATGTGGCGAGATAGACAAAGAGAGCTATCCAAATATCCAACCAGACGATCGCAAGAGATAGGCCCATCCTTGCAGCGTCCTCGCGGGTAAAGGACCTCCCCGTTTCCCGCCACTATTTAAACCCCACTCGACCTCACTACTTCCTCACCACAGCTCACGAGCTCAAAGACACATTCAAGCATCTGTGGCAATTTCTCCTAGGCTCGCGTCAATGGCGGCATCCACCATGGCACTCTCCTCCCCTGCTCTCGCCGGCAAGGCGGTCGCCAATGCCAAGGTGTTCGGCGAGGGCCGCATCACGATGCGCAAGTCCGCGGCCAAGCCCAAGCCCGCCGCTTCCGGCAGCCCGTGGTACGGCCCCGACCGCGTGCTCTACCTCGGCCCGCTCTCCGGCGAGCCGCCGTCCTATCTCACCGGCGAGTTCCCCGGCGACTACGGCTGGGACACCGCCGGGCTGTCGGCCGATCCGGAGACGTTCGCCAAGAACAGGGAGCTGGAGGTGATCCACTGTCGGTGGGCCATGCTCGGCGCGCTCGGGTGCGTCTTCCCGGAGCTCCTCGCCCGCAACGGCGTCAAGTTCGGCGAGGCCGTCTGGTTCAAGGCGGGCTCCCAGATCTTCAGCGAGGGCGGCCTCGACTACCTCGGCAACCCCAGCCTGATCCACGCGCAGAGCATCCTCGCCATCTGGGGTTGCCAGGTCGTGCTCATGGGCGCCGTCGAGGGGTACCGCATCGCCGGTGGCCCGCTCGGCGAGGTCGTCGACCCGCTCTACCCCGGCGGCAGCTTCGACCCGCTCGGCCTCGCCGATGACCCAGAGGCGTTCGCTGAGCTCAAGGTGAAGGAGATCAAGAACGGCCGCCTCGCCATGTTCTCCATGTTCGGATTCTTTGTTCAGGCCATCGTCACCGGCAAGGGGCCCCTGGAGAACCTGGCCGACCACCTCGCCGACCCCGTCAACAACAACGCCTGGGCCTACGCCACCAACTTCGTCCCCGGCAAGTGAGTGGATCTCCGGCGAGCAACGGCGGTGAGGTCCATTGCTTCAGGCAGGCTGCGGTGAGACAGCTTTTGAGCGACCGATGTTCTCCTCGTCCCGCGCACCCCGAATATTTGCTTCGTTCGTTCAGATTGTGTAAAATAATGTTATCTGCTTGGTTGATGAAAGGACAATGGACCTGATTGTGTAATTTTTTTTTACCTGATTTGTTCCTGGGAAACCAGTTTGCCTGGCGGAATGGAATACCCATGGTCCATGGGAAATGTACGCACTCAAATAACCACATGCAAAAACACAAAACAAGAAGTAGGTCTCAGATGAACGAATTTAGTACTATCCTTAGAATGGAACATGCAAATCTCTCAGAAATAGGCACGTTACCCAAACGATCTGAACAAACCACGTATAGTATCATGTATGCGAATTCACCGTACAGTGCACATATTTACTTCTTGCATTCCCACAAAAACTGACGGTTGGGGAAAATTTAGATGGGGCAATCGAGTATAGATCATGATTATTCACCCCCATTAAACCCAGTGCACTGACTGCAAAATGCAATATCTTGATCAATTGTAAGACTATTCTTTCTCAGTTCTATTGGTTATGGCAACAGCAAGGATCACGATGTGTGAAACTGTGAATGCGAGAAGATGCTTGGTTCAGATACGATGAAACTGACGATTGCGTCTCTGCGCTTGGGAGAATCTAAGCTCACAATGTCATCATCAAAATGTCTATGTTTGAGCCGCTCCCCTTGCCTGAGCAACAGCACTCTGATAAAGATTTTCGTACTGTGAAGCTGGAGAATCCCAGCTGAAATCAATCTGCATATCCTTCTGCACTAACTGTTTCCAAACCATAGGTTTTCTACAGTAGTAGCTGAATGCTCTTTCCAAGCAACTGCTTAGATCCTACCAAAATAGGCATCCCACGTGAGCTCTACCCATAAAACATGAGAAATCTAACTTGATAGTACATTCCGGTATAAAACTCACCTGCTCATCAGTCCTAGCAAATGTAAAGCCGTTCCGCAGCTCCACAGGTATAGTTTCATCATCAAAATCAAAAACACTGGAAAAGTAATATACAGCAGGTACATCAGAACATGCTATGCAAAAAAAAAAAGTTTTGAGGGAGAAATCAAATATTCACCTATCACTCAATCCACCAGTTTGTCGAACAATTGGCACAGATCCATATCTCATAGCTATCATCTGGTTGATAAAAACTTGTCAGACTTGGGCATGAAAAGACAATTACATGTCAACAACAAAACAATGGTCAGTGAAATGTTGGCTAGTTTCATAAAAGAAAATTACTTGGATGGCACAACCATGTAAGACTTGTATGGGATATTTACATCAAAGTATAACCTGGTCTAAATCCATGCCTTGTGATAATAGCTCACAAATGCCAATTTGAACCCAAGCAAGCCATGTGGGCACACTGGCCCACATTCAGCAATTGTAGGGTCTATTTGGTTGGTAAATGGAAGATCTGTAATTTAATATATATGGATAGATCACCTGAGTAAGGCCACAAGGCTCAAACATTGATGGAATGATAAACATGTCAGATGCCGCATAAATACAATGAGACAAAGCTTCATCATATTTCAGAATTAGCCTAATATTGTTATTCTTCTGGAATTGGTCTGCAACACCCTCAAATTCCCTCTGTGAAACAAATGCACAACGATCAGTTCACAGTAACAAGATTAGCCAAGATCTACAAGAAAATAAATTATATACATAAAACTATAGAGCCGTGCTTATCCATGGCAAATCAAGAACTCATAGGGCCAAATGTGAGCTGCAGTTGAGAAAATAAAATGAGGCACTCGATGAGTATACAGACCTGAATATGTGGAACTGGACTTGAACCCAGGAGCACAAACTGTCCTCCTAACTCAGCTGTTTTGTGTATTGCATGCCTGATAAGATGTAGTCCCTTTTGAGGAACTAGCCTCGTAATGCAGGCTACCTGCCTCAGAAAACCATGGTTATGAAAAAGCACAAAATGAGGATCAAAGCTGAACAAAAGCTACGGGACTAATTCATTTCAGCAGATAAGACCGTACACTAAGAAACAAAAGAAAAGGGAGACAGCTAATCTAAACGAATAATACCAAAAAAAAGTGAAAATGAGATAAAGTTCAAACTCAAAGGGGGGTTTTTAAACTGGAGAACAGAGTTCTCATATGTGATTTTTAAATGGTATTCTCCCCTAACAGAAGTACTTTCTTGTTATAAAAAGTGGTTAAACAAATCAAGGGGCTTCTTCCTCCAGTTCTATCTGGCAAAACTTCTACATTCTACAGTTTATTTGGTTTGTTCAGGGTATCACTTGGTGTACTTGGATGTTGCTCTATTCTCTTGCATTTTTGTTCAAGCTAGAAAATACACTGCACCATTTTGTTCTTCTTATAATACAAATGTAAGGCATCCAAATGTGACTGGAAGAATTCCAATCACAAAAACCATATGCATAGTCCATAAATATGAAACCAAATTGAGGATTTCAAACTTCCTTTTCTTCTAACAAAAAGCATGTTATTGATCTTTCAGTAGCTCACTTAAGGAGAATAGGTCAATACTTTAGCAAATAGGGCTGTCTGATTAAGATATCAGGGTTGTATATGCTTTAGCAAACAATGCAAGGTGAAATCGTAAAAAAGTCAATTGTTTTCATTGTAACGATTAACAACACAGAAACTTTAAGTTGTGGAATCATTAACAATGAGTATGCCTGAAATCCTACTCACGATGAAATGCCTTGATACATGAAAAAGGCTACAAAAGGTAGTCATATAATTACTTAAGGTGGGAGTAGAACTGAAATTCATACCAGTGGTTGAGAGGCATCCTCAGAATACAGCCCTAGCTGCTTCCTGAGAAATGCTTTGTTTGCTGCTTTCCCCTGAAGATCAGTAGCACTATATTGCACAGAAAGAAATCTGTCTGTGGAAGGGTTCCATGTTCCTGTGTCAATTCCATTAAGTATCCCCACAAATTTCCTGGAATGCATTTTAAGTGTATCTTGGAGCCCACGACCACCCTGGCCAATAAAATAAGGCCATGATGGGCAACATATATCAGACTCCTAACTCATTAGTAATATATCAAGTAAAAATACCTTGGAAATTCCTAAAACGATTAGAATTTTTGCATAACAATGTCATATATAAAGGCCTTAACTTAAGTCTCTTCAAACCTTGTTTAATTATGCCATATGTTTTGAGCTAGCAATTTTTACTCTGGGGAAAAGGCCAAAAGAAAAGCAAGGATAGCCAATGCAGACAATTAATCCAGTATGGACTAAGAAATGTCACTTTTTTTAGATGAAGAAGTGCCTTCATACAAACATATTAATTTTCACATTCCTTGTACATCAACAACTTACATAAATGTTGCCTCAAAAAAAGATTTGATCCAGGGTAAGTATGTTATGACTTCGACAGTTGTATATATGGCATCTGGCCATTGTCTTGGACCTCCCTCCTTGGGCTATCAAAGATAGACACAAACTTCGATGTGGCTTTCTTTGTGGGGGAAACTAAAGAGGCTGGGATGTGTCTGTGTATGGTTTGGGGGGCTTGGCATTCATGACCTTAAGTCCTTCGGTTGGGCACTAAGAATGAGATGGTTGTGGTTAGCCAAAACACAACCGGAACCATGGGCTGAATTTCCTTTACAAGTCCATGCTGTGGTCAGGAATTTATTTTCAGTCACCATGTTTACTATTGTTGGAAACGGCCTCTCAGCCCTATTGTGGACCGATAATTGGATTGAAGGGAGATATATCGCTGGATTGGCTCCTAATATTTTTGCTCATACCTAAGAGATGGACGAAGAGGCGGTCGGTAGGAGAGCGTTGGTTGAATGGATTCAAGACATTAGAAGGGGACTCACGGTCGCTTCCGTCGCAGAGTTCTTGGACATATGGGGTCTGATTTCAGTAGTGCAGTTGCAAACTGATGTAGAAGATGATCATCAGTGGAGGTTATCAGAGAATGGAAAGTATTCAGCTAAGTCGGCTTATAAGGCTCTTTTCTTTGGGGCATCTCCTGTGAGCCATGGAAACTTATATGGAAATCTTGGGCACCAAAAAAGTGCCAATTCTTCCTTTGGTTGGCAGCGCACAATAGATGTTGGACGGCTGATAGACTCGCCTTAGAGGTTTGCCCCACCCCGATCGGTGCCCTTTATGTGAGGAGCAGGAGACAATCCAACACATTTTGGCAAACTGTGTTTTCTCTAGGCAAGTTTGGTTCTCCCTTTTTCGTCACTTTGGGTTGCCGGATATCTCGCCAAGGGTGGAGGATACTGTATTCTGTGATTGGTGGCTGAGGATCCACTTGGAGATCCCGACCAACTGGAAGTGTGGCATAAATACGCTGATCATGTTGGGGGCTTGGTTGTTGTGGAAGCACAGGAATGATTGTGTGTTTAATGGCGCCGTACCTAATATCCATATGGTTCTAATGCGGATTGTTGAAGAAGGAAAACTTTGGTGCCTAGTTGGGGCGAGAGGTTTGGTGCAGCTAGAGGCTGCTGCCTCCTAGAGGTTGTGCTGCTAGTGTGCTTCAGGTTTTTGTTTTGTTGTTTGTTTGTGCTAGATTTTTAAAATCGTTGTGAGAAGTGGTGGTGTGAAGGGGGGGTCTTGTATGTATTTTCTCTCCTTAATGCAATGATATGCAGTTCTCCTGCATATTCGAGAAAAAAGATTTGATCTTTCATATAAATACATTGACCTTTGTGTATTCAATTACTCTAAGTCTAAATACCAATGTTTCACAAAAATTATACCAATGTTTCACAAAAATTATGTACTTCGAGAGGTTGATCATGTATGTACGGTTGAACGGAAAACATCTAAAGTGTGTGAAGCTGATATTGAATTTGTAATAGGTGTTTAGAAAACAGAGTTGCTGGTATTACCTCTGAACGCACCTCTAAAGCATATGTCGGTGATACAGTTGTCACAATATTGGAATAAACAATTCCACCCTGAAACCGATAAGAAGCAAAGATATAAAAACCATGACTTTAAGGTACACATTTCAAAAACATTGATACTATTTCTCTATTTCTATACCTTGGCAACATTTATTCTTCCATGTGCATTGTCTTTCATCCTGTCTGGTCTATCCAACTGCTCAACATCAAGGCCGCAATATGATAAATCAGGAGCAGGTGCTGTACCTTGGTATTCGAAGTTGTGGCAAGTGAAACAAATTCTAGCTGAGCTGAAGCCTCGAGTTGCATATATATCCCAATATAGAGGTGCCTGCAATCTCAGTGTAAGATACAGTATTACCTTTTAACACGGTAGAGAATAGTTGATACCCAGAACTTAGCAAATGAATAAAGGGAAAATCAATATGTTTCAGCTATCGATGAAAAAGCGAGCAAAATGAATTTCAGTTCTTACAACAAATGCAGTCTGCCAGTCATGGCAGTGGATTATATCAATTTTCTTCCCAGATTGGTAAAGTAATTCTAATGCTGCACGGCTAAAGTATGAATAACGTTTAAAATCATCATGCTCTCCATAGTATTGGGCCCTCCAGAAGAATTTGGAAGGATGCTGTGGCTCAATAAAATAGACTGGAAGACCTGTGTATTGGAATTTCAATTAGCAGACAGTTATTAACATTTTTTAAAGTTCTTATAAGGTCCAATAGAGTTGCTTAGAACCTTCAACAGTTCCTGTCCACACGTTGTTGCTGAATAGATTGCCATCAAAATAGGATTGTATGACAACATCTAAAACCTGCAAGACACCAAGAATACAATCTTATCTCAGATTAAAGATGCAAAACCATGTAAAAGAAGTCATGGTAACCAACAAGCACAAACCTTAAGATTAGTAATCTGGTCAAGTTGCATGCAGTCATATTTGGGAAGAACAATCTCTACTAAATGTCCCTTAGTCTGAAGTGCCTTGCCAAGACCAGCAACTACATCTGCCAGACCACCAACCTGAAGAACCATTTTGTTAAAGCAAACTTAAATAAGATTACACAATTAAAATGCTGATTAATATAAGCAATAGTTCAAATCCAAGCAACATGGAAAGATAAGCATAAGCAATTACATAAAAATTTCTGCAAATATTTCTTAATATGATTGCCCAAGTAACAATTATCCTCATTTCAACTTCCAGTCAGAATGTGGTCTGGTTGATATAATCTATTTGATTTTGAAACATGAAAATGGCCAGCAGACTACTCTCCACATTCAATTTAATCTTTTTCATAACTAGGATTTAAGGCTATGAACAGCTCACAAATATAATGTTTATGACTTTTATGGTCTATTTCTTAACATTTGAAGAAAATGCTAGTAGTGGCCACTGTTCTACAATGCAGGCAACAAACCTAGCACCTTCTAGAAACGCTGGTAGCAAATAGGAAAATTCATTCAGAAGGGGAAGACCTCATGTAGAGATGAATTTACATGACACGAGTCTACACTAAAAATATCTTGGGTGTTCTTGTAAATTTTTCATCAACTATACAATGCAAGTTCCTAACAAATGAGGAACTTCCATTAATACTATGAGATTTTCTTGTCAAACAAAAGTGCACACTAATCCTACCGATTATTCCTGTACTATATGACTAAGCACTTGTTTTTTGACGTAAAGACGAAAGAACATTTTTTACCTCACGTTTAAATATCTAATGCTTTACAAAGGAGAAAACTGTGAAGAATCAAACCACTCATTTCCCCTACACGTGTGCTTGATCAGGGCCATGTTGATCATCATCAACTTTAGTGTGCCAGGCATTGTGGCACCTACTAGCAAGCAGGCAGGCATGTTGATTTTCTGACTAAGCAGGCAATGTTGATTTTCCTGTACTATATGACTAAGCACTTGTTTTTTGACGTAAAGACGAAAGAAAATTTTTTACCTCACGTTTAAATATCTAATGCTTTACAAAGGAGAAAACTGTGAAGAATCAAACCACTCATTTCCCCTACACGTGTGCTTGATCAGGGCCATGTTGATCATCATCAACTTTAGTGTGCCAGGCATTGTGGCACCTACTAGCAAGCAGGCAGGCATGTTGATTTTCTGACTAAGCAGGCAATGTGGCACCTACTAGCAAAGATTGAATGGAACATCTAGTGCAAAACATGGCATAGTTTGTGGTGGGTGACTTTCCTTACTTTTCTGACTAATAATTGTTTGGAATAACTGGTTTTGTATAAAAATTTCTACATAATTCCAATTGAATTTTGAGATGCATGGGCTTAGTGCTAAATACAATATTCAGTACATTTCTCCATTATTTTTCATGTTATTCTTGATTGCAAAGTCTTAATATAATATTTTCAACTCAAAATGGAATCTCAATACTTGGCTGATGGCATTGTTGTTGACAACTACTAGGCAAAAATAATTGAAGGTACAAACAAGACAGCGCTAAGCTTGTGTGGATCATATCAGGCAAGGCTGCGATTCACGAAATTACATTTTCTTGGTACATAGCCTACAGAACAGATATAATGTGCATTGAGAGTGGATAAGACACCGACAGAACCAAATACTTGGTGGAAGTGTGAACTGATGCACAGGATCACCTTTGCCACTGGAGCCATCTCTGCTGCAATATGGACAATGTGCAAGCCAGAACTCCATTGACTGATAACATATTAGAAAAATCTTATGAAAAAATGCAGATAAGTTTTCTAATTCATATTTGAATCCATCAACAATAAAGTGATTCACAAGATAAATTGAATACCTGTTTCCTGATAATGTTAGCTTTAGGAAAGTTTCCATAACATCACTCTCTTTTGCACCCCTGCAAGCAAAGTAGGCTTCACAGATACGGTCATCTCTTTTCCATGCCATTTCTCTCAGCATATGTGCATCAGTATTTGGTATTTTCCTCTCAAGGAACCAACCATCAATCATGAGCAGGATGTGACTCCAGAATTCTGATGGCACACCATTCGCAGAATGCTCCAGTCTGCCAATTTCTTCTATTAGTCTGCCAAGGTTCTCTTGAAATTCCTCAATTAATTGCTGATATACTTGAATGTGAGTGTGTGTTTCTTGATGGCCTGCTTGCTGACGGCTTTTTGCTGCTTTCAATTTCTGTTGCAGAAGTTCAACAACATAAGGAGAAAACTCAGATGTTTTCCCTTCTCTTAGTGATGCTTCTAGCTCATCAATCTTTTCATGCAGATCATCATGCTGATCCAACAATGCATAATACTTCTCTACATGATTTCTCAAACATCCAAGCATGTGGTGCAGATTTTGTACTTTCTCCATCCAAACATCATATTGCAGAGGGACAACTTTCCAGATATCAGTTTGAGCAACTAGAAACCTAGCTTCCAGCTCCCTAATTGTAGCATCTAACAGCGACCGTTCTTTCTCCAATTTGAATATGAACTCCTCTGCTTCAGAAAACTCAACAATCTTTTCTTTAAGAAATTGTGCATCAGCCTTAAGTAGCATATTCTCTTCTTTTAGTATAGTCAGCTCCATGAAAAGTGGAGACTCACACAGATGTGCTGGATTGCCTCCACTTAGAGCACTTTCTATCAACATTTCTTTTGTAAATTTCTCTAAATGGTCATGAAGGATATCTTTATTTATGTTCCCTTTGGTTGCAAGTGCTTTTGACAGCTTCATCTCTAGAATGTTAACCTTTTTCTGCAAAGCTTCCTTCTCAGTAAGAATTTTGTCAACATCTTCAATTGCTTGAAGACGAGCTCGATTTAGGAGCAGAATATCTAGCCATGTCAGATTTTAAAAAATTACATTTCATGTCTTTTCATCAGATATCATGCATGAATGTATGAATACACTTGAGAAGAAAGCATCCCCTACTCTTTTCCATGTTTTGTATCATTTCCCCCAAATCTTCAAGTTGAAAGTCTGATTCAAAATGTTTATCCTTGGATCTCTGTATTAATATATAAGAGGAGAAATTCTTAATAAAAATGCTACAATATCTCAAGGACATAAGAAAGATGACACATTTGTGTAGTACAACTAGGTAGCAGTGTCTCACTCAAAGCAGTATCGTTCTATTTCTGGTGGAGATGATGCGAGCTCTAAGGCTATAGCGGATGGCCTGGTGTAACTGCTAAGATATTGAGAGGCAATTTAGCATATTGGTAGGACTAAATAAGGATGAACAAGGCAAACTGAGAAGTGAAAATAAACATTACAATCCTTTATCAGATGAATTTCTCTGGTACTACTACATAACAATGAACTCTATCACTGGAGGTCTGGAGCAATCAAAATAAAATGCCATTCCAAATAGGGAAAGACATTTATAACGAGGTTGCCCTCCTAGGAAGTGACAATGCATAATCAGTCCAAAGGAAATGATTAGCAATTTAGCTCTCAAATTTAAATGTTTTAATCCTATGTTGTCATGGTTCTGCTATATGACTGTGCATTTTCTTTTTAATGTTTTTTTTCTGGCATACTGCACATAAGTTGCATACACAAAAGTTCAACAATCTTTGACCTATGAATGTAGAAGCATATCTATTTAAATTAGCTAGGAGTAGATTGTTTGAAGGGGGGTGTGCAGGTGCACAGGATTCCCTGATAGGCTGATACTAAACACTCCAGTAAGACAGTTTACTGGCTGTACCTCTTGCTGCTCATTACCAATGGCTGCAACTTTTTCATCTCTCTGGCTAATAGCCCCATTGGTGTCGTCCTCACTGGATGTACTCTTCTGAGGAGGTTGCATAGAAGTCCTCAAACTGGTACTTGGAAGTTGTCCATTTTCCTCAGTAGTAAGCAAGAGCTTTGTATTTGAAGAGAGCTGTTTTGGAGCAATGTTTTTCCCTCGCTTCTTCTTCTGCTGTGCACTACCACACAGAATCTGTCAGTCATGAATCAAGCGCAAAAACCTTCATGTGAACTCTAACAACTAGAAAGCGCAAACCCAGGGATTTCTGGACCGATATGGAATAGAGCAACTTTACCATGTTTTGCAAATGAGTTACTAGCATATAATGAAACACACTGCTTTTTCAGAAGATTAATGTGAAACTGCATCAGCTCGAGCACTGCAGATTACGGTGCACAGCAGCCTCTAAGTCGGCTTAGATAGTCCTACTCCACTAATAGGTTGAGACACGACAACATGCCACGATCGATGCTCGGCAGCATCCATTTTGCACGAACGGTGGAACAGTGATAAAACGTTTAGCACAAGCGCTAGTCCAAGCGACACGCTGTTTGCACGCAACAACAACAAAAGCGCAACCCCAAATGCGCTCATCGACACTTCCTCGAACACATCGCGTGCCCCCAGATACTCCTAGCAAGCAGGAAGCAGCAGATTGGTCAGGCACTCACCTGAGGTTGCCGGGCGGTCGAGAGCGGCAGGAGACGGCGAAACGGCGGTGAGTGCTAGGTCCACAAGGGAGGGACAGGAGAGCAGAGTACTCCGCTGCCGCGACGCCGCAAGCCGCCATGGCAGGCTGACGAGGAGGGGGCGGCGATGGGGCGTGCCTTCGCCGAGTCGCCGGGACCGATGGTTTAGAGCTTTGGACTGGACTGGTAAGTGTGTTGGGAGCGGATATGGTGGCAAGGGAGAGCGGCGGTTCACGCCGCCGCGCGCTGCGTCTCCTGCGGGCGGCGGCCGGGGAAGGCGAGGCGGAGGCGGTGGCGCGCGGGAGAGGAGAAGGCGTACGAAACGGCGGAGGCCGCGGCGGCCAGACAGTATCGGGACCGGGGCCCCTCTGACTTTGGCACGTGACGGTGTGACTTATAATTTGTATCCACAATAATCAATGCACACTCCGGTCCGTCCGTCCCGTTCCCGTGCACGTTAATCCAACGGTTCTTCCTTGGGTGCAACACTTGAATACTTTCACCACCAAATAATTTCTGGTCTAGCTCGTGTAATCGTGTGGTTTTCGTCCAAGGAACCAATATTACGAATTCACATTCACACAAATCAATTATGACCAGCTTAGCGTCGCGTACTAGCGTTTCACTGCTGATATCTCCGGCTCGATCTACCTGCGCCGTCAGGCGATAGGTGGTCAGGTGGACCGTGGATCACGACGTGGAGGTGCACAAACTCGACACCGTCTGCCGCCATCTGCCAGGTCCAGTTCGCTCGGCTCGATCCGGTCTCTCTTCATGATGTTTTCTCTTAGGCCCTATTTTTTCAGCTATTCCGGATTAGTTTATACTCATTTTTGTTAAGGGTTTAAATAATATATTTCGTGTAAAAAATTTTATATAAAAATTATTTTAAAAATCTAATAAATATATTTATTACTTTTTTATATATTAATATTTAATTAATTATGTTTTTTTACGTGTGGCTAATTAGTTAAGCTTAATCGCTAGAAAGAACGCGACCTTAGTGTCTGGTATGTCTACCAGGCCAAGCTAGACCACGAAACGTGGGCCAGGTCCGTGGCCGCTCCTCCTGGCGCTTGCCCACGCCAACTCGGCCTCGTGTGCTCATCGTGTCACCGTGTGTGTACCAGCTTAACTCCGGGCCCACGCAGAGATAGGTTTACGGTTGGTTGGCTGACGTGTCCCCACTCGACCCACGCCTATTTAGTCGCTCTCGCCTCGGCACGGGGCACGGCGCCCTCCTCACCGGTCGACTGCCACAGATACACACCGACAAGACGGCGACGATGACGGCCGGTCAGCCTCTCCGGGATGATCCCCAGCCCCGCCGGCACAGCCCGCCGGCGCTCCACCCTGCCGTCGTGCCGGCGTACCCTCCCCCGGAGTCGGACGCCGACGAGTCGTGGGTCTGGTCCCAGATCAAGGCCGAGGCGCGCCGCGACGCCGACGCCGAGCCGGCGCTCGCGTCGTTCCTCTACGCCACCGTTCTCTCCCACTCCTCCCTCGACCGCTCGCTCGCCTTCCACCTCGCCAACAAGCTCTGCTCCTCCACGCTGCTCTCCACGCTCCTCTACGACCTCTTCGTCGCCTCCCTCGCCGCGCACCCCACCCTCCGCGCCGCCGTCGTTGCCGACCTCCTCGCCGCGCGCTCCAGGGACCCCGCCTGCGTGGGCTTCTCCCACTGCCTCCTCAACTACAAGGGATTCCTCGCCATCCAGGCCCAGCGTGTCGCGCACGTGCTCTGGGCGCAAGACCGCCGCGCCCTCGCGCTCGCGCTCCAGTCCCGCGTCGCCGAGGTGTTCGCCGTCGACATCCACCCCGCCGCCGCGATCGGCAAGGGCGTCCTCCTCGACCACGCCACCGGCGTCGTCATCGGAGAGACCGCCGTCATCGGCGACAACGTCTCCATCCTCCACCACGTCACGCTGGGTGGGACCGGCAAGGCCGTGGGCGACCGGCACCCCAAGATCGGCGACGGCGTCCTCATTGGCGCCGGCGCGACGATCCTCGGCAACGTCAGGATTGGCGCCGGAGCCAAGATCGGGGCCGGATCGCTGGTGCTCATCGACGTGCCGCCGAGGACCACGGCGGTGGGGAATCCCACGAGGCTGCTCGGCGGGAAGAAGGGCGACGACATGCCGGGTGAATCCATGGACCACACCTCCTTCATTCAGCAATGGTCGGACTACTCCATCTGAGCCGGACATGGTGTATAATGCACTGCTAAATTTTCTCCTAGTTTTGAGATGTGCTTGAACTGGTACTAGTGGTGTTACTGCTAACACTACAAGTAGTAGCAAAATGTGTTTATTTTTTGCTTGTAATGGCTGTAAGCTTTGCTCCGGCGAGCTGAAGGTGAACCGTACTGCACATTGCCGTGCTCGTCTCCGGACACATGTACTGGAAGTTCACTTTGTAATTTTGCGAAGGTCTTGTGGAATGTAATACTATCCACTACCTTAAAATAGCCCCTTTGAAAGCTCCTATAGGAGCATGACTAGTTCCTATGTTTTCTCATCTAGTGATTGCTCGTTATGCTCGTACTGAGTAAGTCATAACAACGTAGAAGGTGATAAAAATGTCAGCTTTTCTGAATTCTGAACTTGCGTGTTTCTTCGGTGAACATTTCTAATTTTTGAACTTGGATTCTAATGGTGGACATTCATTCGTTTCTTGCATGCAAACTAAATAGTTGTAAAAGTATTTAAAAAAAATAAGATAGATTAATACGTAATAATATTACTCCAAAAATATAAATTTAAAATTGCCTTCTACAAATTGTAACAAAAATAACAGATTAAAACTCTAATTAGTAGACACATATTATATTTATAGTAAAATTTATTATTTTTTTATACCTTAAAAATTAAATTTGAACTTCATATCTGTGAAATGAAATGATATAGTACATATTAATTTATCTTAAATTTTATTTAGTTGACATGTAAAAAACAGATAAACATTCATCCGAGTGTGTTTAAAAAATTATTCACTGGAGAATATAAGAGTCCCGTGAGTTCAGAATTCAGCAATGTTCTTCAGCGAACATCTTTGGATCTGACCTGTCCAAAACCTCGAGGCAGGATCCATGGCTGCATGTTAAACACGGAGTGAATTCTAATCTTTCCATGAGGATATCCTCTCGTATATTTTTTTTCAAATTTGATATAAATAGTTATAAAAAATCTAAAAAATAATAATATATAATACAGCGATATCAAATTCTACCTACACGTCAAGAAAAAAAGACAAATCTAGATATGATAATACGCTACTATTTTATACGCTGGATTTGTATTTTTTATATCTCGATGTATGAGTTTAGTTTAGATCTAAAATTTCATGGAGTTGTATATATATGTCGTATGAGTGTTGTCAAAATTTTTCATAACAATTTAAATGGTTTTTAAGCAAACTATAAAATATTTGATCAAAATAATTTTCATTTTAAACACTAATACTACACACCAGCAGGCTCAGCATGGTCAGTGGTCACTTTTTACAGGGAAAACGCACATTGACTATTTGGCGGCAATGAGTCAAGATTGTCAAGCGTGCTGTCTGCAGTCCAATTACTAATGCAGCACAACAATGGTTCCTTTTTTTTTCCAGGAATGAGTTAATGAAATTAATCCTTTTGTTGCACTGAATTACTGCCCTTAAATGAGTAGCTCATGGCTGTATAGCTTTTTGAGCACATGGTTTTTATGTTTTTCCTGTGGGCGACCCTGAAGGGGATCTTTGCGTGTTCACACCAACCGGCCCATGGCCGGTTACAGTTGCCTCGCAAAAATATTGGCAACTGGACGCTCCATAGCATTAGCAGACAACCTCCAGGCTTGTCCGCTTGGCTCTCTCCTAGGAGAAGGAAACACGGCTTTTGCTTCTCTGTGACGCCAGGGCAGTTGCTGAATGGCAGATGGCAACATTGGACATTTGCTGCTGCCTAGAGTTGTTCAAGCGATCGTCAGACTTTGCCTCTCGGCCAGTTTGAGAGTTTGCCCAAATGTGACAGTGCTGAACTGCTGACGTGATTATCTGTGTTGAGGATAGCATGTTGTTATTCTAAAAACAGCAATAATGCAAATCATTGTTGGGGTTGACACTGCCATTACTAAATTAAGATATACCTCTTTCTCAGCTAAACAGTGACAGATGTCTTAGCTGTACTAATTTAATTTTTCAGGGCAATTGAAATTAATTGCTTCCGTTCGTAGGCTTGCTTGCTGTTTGTCACTGCGAGGACTATACATGATAGATTGCTCGAAAAAGACTGATGCTTTCCAGTTTCCACCATAGATTATTTATCCATCTGAGCCGACCATGCCGTAGATAGATAGGCATTTTGATTTTTGAGCGATCCCGTCTCGACTCTCGACCCCGTCGCACTGAAGACGCGGCTGCTTTCGTCAGCGCTTCGCTTGAATCCATACACAACTGAAAGCAGTGCTGCTTTCGTCACTGCTTTGCTTGCACCCCTGAAGGCCTGAATATATACTAAGTCAAATGGAACCTCCGTTCGATAGATCCTTTTCTCCCAACAAACTCAAAGAGCGTCGCAACTTGCATTTTTAAAGAATATTTTCCCAAGGGATCTAGAGCTCCACCGACGAACCAAGTGACAGTCGGCATGATCGTCCTTCTGTTTTGGCCGTTGCTCTGTATCCCTAGCTACCTCATTTTGCAAAGCTCGCATGTTTCTTCCATTTCCTTCCAAATGTTCAAACCGACCTGCATCCTCTCGTCGTCTGCTTGTTGGTATCGCAGCTAAAATTTAATTTTGAAGTTAATTTTAAGGTTTCTTTTTCATGATAGGCTAATTTTGGTAGGATACAGTGTTGTTTCGTAAATATTGACATCAATTCGAACACCTAGCAGAATGAAGTTTTCAAATAGCTGATGCGGCAAATTGTGGTATCAAACCAAAGCAGCCTATCGTTTTAAGGGAAAGGGGCCGGGCATGAGATCCCACAGGCCCTGGAATCCAGCCCAACAATATCTTGTTCTGGAGAGGAACCGGGCCCAACTAAGTGAAAACAAGTCAGGAATCTATTTTACCTCTTTTTATCTCTTACCGTTGGTCGAATCACATCCCTCAATCACAAAACCAGGTATAAGTCCTTCCTCATCTCTGAAAATAGGTGCAAATCAACTCCCAAGACAGCATTGAGCCTGGTTTTAGCTTATGTGGCATCCACGTGGCATCTTGACTAGGTCTTCATCTCACGTGACATCTACGTGGCACTCACACTAGAAATATAGATGGGACCCATGTGGGACCCACATGTCAGTTAAATTACTTTTCTCCTCTCCTCCCTCACGGGAAGCCACGGAGGTGAGACAGGCTGAAGGGGACTAGTGCGATGGAGGGGACCTGGTGGCCGACAGCGGGAGGCGGATCCAGTCGGTCAACCGGACAAACCCAAGGTGACGATGGCCTCACATCTAGAAGAGGAGTCAAGATAAAGAGGAGGTAGGTCATTGAGGCGGCATCGAGGGTCATCGAGGCGGTGTCAGGGGGTCGGTGCGGTGGGTGCAGTAGCCCAGTGGTCAACGAGCTCACAGTGGCGCAAGCTTGGGCTCGCACAACGGAGCCAGAAGGAATCTATGAAGAGAGCCGGGAGCTAGAGTAGGAGGCCGGTTGTGGACGAAGGGGAGCAGTCGCAGGGGAGCTCAGGGTCCTGCTCCTAAGCAGCGTGGGGCTACCGCGACGGAGATGGAGAGGAGCAGCGCGGGGCAGCGTCACTGAGCTCCCAAGCGACGTAGGCATGGGACGTCAACAGCGCCACTGTGCTGGGGTACCATGTTGTCGGGGCATCCCGCGTGTTCGTCAACGCGTGTGTCGAAACTTGGTTTCGGCAATATAATTTCTGGGGTCGCAGTCGAGATCGCCAAACACAATGGGTTAGAAAAAGAAGAAGATTTAGACAGGTTCAGGCCCTCTCGTGAGGTAATACCCTACTCCTATTTCGGTGGATTCGATCCGCCGAGTGTCTTTATTGATCTCGTGTGTCTAAAGCTCTTGTTTATCAAATCGTATCTAGAATCTGATATCCCTCAAGGGACGCCCCTCACCCCCCTTATATAGTCTTGGGAGGAGGGCTTACAGATCGGAAACCCTATCTTACTCTAAGTTGGTTTCCTCAATCTTACCAAACCGTGACTATAGGCCGATTGCCTTATCTCTATCGGTAATCGTAACACCCAAGTCAAGTTCGGCTTACAGATATGGCAGACGCAATCCATCCCTACCTCCAGTCGGATAAGCTTGCCATGTAGATACCCGATTGCCACAATCTCCACAGCGTGGGCCATCCACCACGACCCCTTTTCCACCGCCATAGTCTTTCCCACGCTGTCGCCTCCTCATGGGGATCGAATCGAGCCGCGAAGCAAAGGGTTGCTCTTCAGGAATCTCCCACCGAGCATCGGGAGAGGAGCAAGGCGGAGCTCGGTAGCGGCAATTTAAGGAGTAGCTCCCAGCCACTACTCCTATACCCGCTACCCTATGAGCTCACCAATGTCGGCTGTTTGTCTACCTCCCCAGTGACTTCGGTAGTCGAGACGGAGGCCGATGGGTGTGGGGCGGGGGTCGCGGATCGTGCGTTGCTGGGTTCGACGCGGACAGAGTCGAAACACCATCGTTGTGACCTCCCCGAGCTCTGGCGTCCTCCATCTGGCATTTGCCGCTCGTCTCGCCGCCGGGAGGGATGAAAAAGAGAAGAAAGGAAGAGAAGAGTCGGCGATGTGTAGGGCCCACAAGCCGACTCATCCAGTTAGCGAAGTCAAAGCTGCCATGTCGGATGAAACCACCTTTCAAACCACCGAGGAAGGTGATTTGCCCTGGTTTTCAAAGTTGAAGGAGGTGTTATACCCGTTTTTGGGGTAAGGGATGTGTTTCAACCAAGGGCAAAACTTTAGGGGGGAAAGTAGACTTATTCCAATAATACATCTAACAAGTTATTCGGCCCACTAATGAAATCCGGCCCATACAAGTCCAGCCCTTTCTCGTCGTCCCATCAGGCCACCATTCTCTAGAATTTTTGGATTTTTAATTTTTTTATTAAAAGATTTTCAAAACTAATTTTCTATTTCAAAATTTAGCATTTTTAATCGCACGTCGCCCTCCGGGGGGTGATTTTTAAAATCGCCCTTCCGGAGGGCGATTTTGCGATGCGACGATGGTCGTTGGGCGCCGTCGCCGCGTCGAGGCTTTTTGCAAATGGCCCCTTGCCACCTCGGCAAGGGCGATTTTTGATTGTGCACATAGGGGGTTGCCTGCAAAAGGGCAGTCGGCCGGCAAAATTGCAGGTGGCCCCCTCGCTGTCCTTGTAGAGGCCGATTTTAGCCAAAAATAGCCCTCTGCAAAGGCGATTTTTGGGGGCAGGAGTATAAAAGCCAAAGCCCTCTCAACAACTTCATTTGAAACGCGCTAAATTCCAGAAAAAAAGAGAGGTGAGGAAGAAGGAGGAAAGCAGCGAAGCCCTGTCGGTGTGCTTACTAGATCGCAGGTAAATACAATATCCCGATTTATGTTTATATTATGTATTTTGTGTAGCATACTAGTCCAAACAGCATGTATTTGAAATATTTGAATAGATGTGTAGCACTCAGATCTAGAGCACAGAACAAGTGTGTACAATTTGTTATTTTAGGGAATTTGACTTAGGACATAACGAAAAATCTGTAGAATATGTATGATGGAGGGTAGATCTAGATGGACAAACCGATTTTGTAGATTTTAAGATCTAGAACAGACAACATATTTTTAGATACTTTAACTTAGCCCGAATGACAGATTGATTAGGGAACAAATTGATAGTATGAAATAAACTCAGTTTCAATATGTTTATCAAGCACAATGACAAGTAAGGTCATATTTTAGATAGTTCACGGTCAAGACAATGTTAGATTTGGTCCAGATGGTGTTGATCTGTCTGATTTTAGGATGACACTGAAGGGCATCGATAGGCCTGCCGAGAGAACTTTTCAGTTAATTTATAGTTGGTTTCTACGTGGATTTAAAGTGGATATAAGTGTCAACACAATGTCACTGTCTGTTGTAGTGAGTCGTGCAACCGAATGATATTTTTGGGAACTAATGCCTATAGATAACACTGATTCCTGGAGACGTTATGTGGAGATGGCTTTTGAAAGGTCATGACCCCTTGTTATTTTTATGGCATTGCATGAAATCGATAGCAGTGTGACAGTGCAAACAGAAGATGTTGAGGGTCCTAGCAATGTAGTGGAGAATGTTGGACCATCGGTGCAAACTAGGGTAAATCAAGCAAGGGTGCAGGAGGCCATGGCGTGGCGGACGAGGGGGAGAGAATCGAAGCAATCGTTGAAGAAATGAAGAGGGAAGATTCTGAAAATGAGCAGGCAGAGGGCAATGCATCATCCGATGAGGAAGATGATGTAATGCCCATTGATTGGACAAAAGCGGATTTCTCTGGACTTGTAATCTTAGAGGGGCAACATGTACCCTAGGAATACAAGGATAACGAGGTGATTCAGGGTGCCATGTATTCTCATAAGGAAGACATAAAAGAGACAGTGAAACATTGAGCGGTCTCTTTGCAAAGAGAGTTTAGGGTGGTGAAGTCAACTAACTATGTGTGTATGAAGTGAAGTGCATGAAGGAGGAATGTTCGTGGCATATTCATGTATATAAGGGCAAATGGAATGAGTAATGGAAAGTAAGCGTTGTGACCGCTAACCACTTGTTTCCCACTTGTTTCATTGTCTAACCTTTGATGGCACAAATGTATAAACAAGAGGATGTACGACGGTGCCCATTCGAACGGTGAATCGATACGGTAAGACCTACTTCCATTGGTCCAATGGTAATGCAACCTGAGCCAACCGAACAATTCATCTAGGCATGGATGGAGTATGTACATCGGACGAAAATCATAAGCTTAGATTGAAGAAATAATCCATTAGGTTACCATGAATGGTCGGAGCGTCCCAGGTATAGTTGTAGGGATCGTTGCCAGATTGCTACCTCCTTTGAAGCAGAAACATATGGCAGGAGATATTTCGTTTGCCCCAACTTAGATGACGACTTCGTTGTACATCTTACTTTTTTCAATTCCGCTAACGTCTTCATAATATTGCTACTCTAACTGATTACCTACGTTTATTTCTCAGGGCATTCCAAGGAGGTGCGGATTCACTTTGTGGATCGGTAATGTCAATCTACAATATAATGGCCAAAAGATAACTAAGTGTGAAACATAAGCGAGTACAAGCAATTGAAGGACTACGAAAATGTAAGACATGTTGCACGCCGTAGAAGGGGTTCGTAGAAAAGCTCAGGCTCAATTCGTCGGGTCGGACTAATTTGTATCGTATCCATGGCTCATTTCTTAGAACATAATGTTATGAAACATATGTCATGGTTTCTAGCACCAATAAAATCTGAGTTATGCATGTATTATTACACACGTTGCCTACCGTGTGAATTGCTGAAATTATGAAGGTCAAATTTGAGTTCAAAATTCTTGAATTCTGCGTTGAAGCAATTTGATAAGAAAATTTTACATTTATAGATGAACATTCTGAAAGTTATAAGTTTTTATTTTGACATTTTTAAAGTTATCAATTTTTACTCTTTGGAGTTTGAGTAAAATGTTTGTTATATTTTCACTTCAACATTCTCAAATTTTTGTATTTTGATTAAAGTATAGTATTTAACTTTGACTTCACATGTATTTATATTTTTTCAATTCATATTACCATTTACTCGTACTTTTTTCTTTTATTTCTTGAAAGCTATAAATTTCTTTAAAAGAATTGCTAATGGAAGTTATAAATTTCTTTAAAATAATTGATAATGGGTTTTGGGGGGCCAGCCGCCTAAAAATCGCCCTTACAGAGGACGATTAGGCCAAAATCGCCTTCGTAAGGGCGGCGAGGAGTCGCCTGCAATTTTGCCACGGTCGTTCTTTTGCAGGTGGCCTCTTATGTGCATAGTCAAAAATCGTCCTTGTCTAGAACGACAAGTGACCATTTTGCAAAAATGCCTTGACGTGACAAACGGTGTCCAACGGTTGGCTATCACGTCAAAAATAATCGACCTGTAAAAGAACGATTTTAAAAAGTCACCCTCCCAAAGAATTACGAGCAACTAAAAATATTAAATTTTAAAAAAATTAGTTTTGAAAATATTTTAATAAAAATATAAAATGTATAAATTCCCATTCTGCGAGTTTCCCCACAAAAATATTAAATTTTAAAAATTAGTTTTGAAAATATTTTAATAAAAAATGTACAAATTCCCATTCTGCGATTCCCACACACACACACACCCCCCCCCCCCAAAAAACCCAACCTCCGGCGGTTCGCACCGCAAATGGGCGCGGGCACCCGGAGCCGTGCGGTGGTCGCGTACGGCGCCGCCGCAGGTGGAATCCCCGCCTCCTCTCTTCCCCGTGCCCGGAAGCTTCCTTCACCTGCCTCCCATATGCCGCGGCACCCCACCTGATGGCGGCGCCGATGTGACTGGTAATTAATTTCTTGCTGTGACCTGCTAGCATCTACTGGTAGAAACGATCAACGAGCGGCTAGGGCCGTAAGTTTGTCTCTTTCATAGATTTGCTCTCCTACGGCGTTATTTGATTGGATTGAATTTGACCTGGATGGCGATTGGGGATGTTCACGTCATAGCACGTTTTGATTCTTACGGTTAAAACGCTAGAAACAACAACGCTCAATTATTGAGTATAGTATTATAGTTGACCATGGAAAGATGTGAGATACTGACACATGGCATCTATCTGCATATTTAAATTAACTTTAAAGAAAAATCTTGTAGGAAATGTATCCCCTATTTAGAAAACAAATTTTTCTTGCGCCTTATTTACTAAACACCTATGGACCGTCGTGTCAAAACTCAATGCTCAGAAATCAGGGCCATTCCTCGATGATAAGTTGTTAATTTCTCGGCAGAGATTCTTTTTTTCTTTGTTTCGAAATGCTTGTTAGTTTATCCACATTGCTCCCTGGTAACATCATTCCACCAATAATTTCAGTGCACTTCCCATTTGCTGGAGACATCAATTTCTCATTCTTCCACATCCGAAAGCAATGTGGGCATCTGTAGTTTTTTGTTTCGTACAAAACAGAGTTAATGTATTCCGTACTTTATTGTGTATTCAAAACCAACTTAAACTTGTAGAGGGGTGACCGGGTGAGGGGTCCATTTCCTTCTGATGTAGAGTATATAAACTTGCTGTATCAGTTCTTCTCCTTATTGGAGCAAATGCTGCAGGACAATCTAATACTGCTCTTTTAACATGCGAAATGCTCTATTTAGACAAACTTTAGACAACCTAGTGGTGGAGCCAGCGATTATTTGGAACCTGGTCAAATCTCACTACACCAAACATTTGTTTGGGAAAGCACCATTTTCACCGTCTCCAATGGAGAGAAGTTCCCTTGGGCAGCTGCTGGTGGTGGCTCCACCACTGAGATAGTCTAAAAGTTGATCTCACATTCCAGACTTCAGCAACTAGGAAAGATCTATTAATCTAATTATCTAAACAAAGGGTAAGAGAGTGAAATGTTTTTTGGACGGCCATGAGAGTGATGCGTGAAGTACTGTAGAAAAACAGGACGCTTATAGCATCATAGAGCACCACTGCTCTGCTTGATCTCTCCCTTATATTTTTGTTTCATTGCACCATCTTTTGGGGAGGTTCACCAATCACCATGAATATGCTGGTTCCTGCAGCCGTAAGTGGTTCCTTTCAACGGGGCGTTTTACAAGTCATGTTGGGGTATAATCAAAACCGATTTGTTGGCTGCGTTTAACAAGTTCTGGTCTGGTAACTCTCAGAATCTTGACCTGCTCAATTCCTCCGTGATAACGCTCATCCCGAAGAAAGAAGGGGCATCGTTGATCAAAGACTTCCGGCCAATAAGTTTGATACACAGTTTCGCGAAACTAATAACGAAAGTGATGGCGCGACGTTTGGCGCACAGGCTGCCCGAATTAGTCCCCCCGTCGCAGACTGCCTTCGTTAAGGGAAGGAGTATCCATGAAAGTTTCTTGCTGGTAAAAGGTTTGGTGCACAATTTCCATAGGGCCAAAAAAGAGAAGTTGCTGCTAAAGCTTGATATAACTAAGGCCTTCGACACCGTTTCCTGGCCGTTCCTGCTGCAAATGCTAAGATATAGGGGGTTTGGGCATCGCTGGCGCACAGGCCTGGCAAATCTGCTGCTCACGGCACAAGCGACTGTGATGATCAATGGTCAAACCTCGGATCCTTTTAAGCCTGGGAGAGGTTTGTGGCAGGGGGACCCCTTATCGCCTATGCTGTTTGTTTTGGCAATGGATGTGTTGCGCGCGTTGGTACAAAAGGCAGGAGATGTAGACCTGGTCTCGCCGCCGCGTGTAGGTCGGAGGGGAATACAACTTCCCAGCATTTCTATTTATGCGGATGATGCAAGTGCTTTTCCTTAGTCCGACCCTTGGAGATCAACACAACAAAAGGAATCCTTGATCTCTTCGCGGAGGCTACGGGGCTAACAATCAATTGGAGTAAGAGCTCTTTTCTCCTATCCGGTGCGGTGAGGACAAAATTTGTTTGGCTCAATCAATTCTCCACCGTGAGGTGCAACAATTCCCCATCATATACCAGGGTTGCCGCTGTCCTTCGAAGGCCAAAAAGAATTGAAATGCAACCGCACTTGGATAGGTCAAAAAAGGTGTCGGGATGGAAACCGAAACTCTTGATGATAGATGGGCGCGTGCTTGGTTAAATGTGTACTTCAAGCTCAAATTCTTCACTATGCTTCGGTGATAAAGCTCCCAAAGTGGGCTATAAAGGATATCGAGCGTCGTTGCAAGGGTTTTCTATGGAAGGGCGGGAATTGGTGAGCGGAGGACATTGCTTGGTAACTTGGAAGGAAGTGTGCACCCCAATTGAGAAGGGCGGCCTGGGCATCGGGAATTTAGATCTTTTCGGCCAAGCGCCGAGGTTAAAGTGGCTGTCCTAAGCATCAAGCAAGGAGATCGTCCTTGGGCCAAAGTCGGTATGGCTTTTGACAAAGATATAATGCGGGTCTTCACGTCGTCGTGCGTTCAAGATAGGGGATGGGCAGCGGACGCCGTTCGGACAGCAAACTGGTCGGGAATGGAAGCATCGAAACAGTGGCCGTGTTTGTTTTCTTATGTTCGCAAGTCGAAGATCTCGTGGCACGCTCGAAAACCGGCGATGGTTGCGGGATATGCAAGGAACTTTGTCACCACAAGCACTGCAAGATTTCTTCAACTCGTGGATAGAGGTTCGGGGTATCTCGCTACGCCGGTGCCTGACGAACTCAAATGGAAACTCGAAGATCATGGCGAGTACACTACGCTTCGGCCTATGCTCTCTTTTTCCAAGCAAGGGAAGACAACCGGTCGTGAGATACTTTGGGGGCTCCAAAGCACCTTCAAGAGTCAAGTTCTTTATGTGGCTAGCCCCGAAGGGACGATGTCGACGGCGGACAACCTTGCTAAAAGAAATTGGCCACATAATGTTATGTGTTCACTTTGCCGCCGTGATTCGGAAAGTCGTGCGCATCTGTTTGTTCACCGCAGCTTTACCGATGAACTTTGGTGCTTGGTGAGGCGGTTAACCGATGAGAACTTCCAAACACCCCGGAAATGGGGGCGCCTCGCAAGAATGGTGGATCGCTTCTCGGATGTGTTGTCGGACGAGATACGGGGAAGGTTTTGATAGCCTTTTCCCTGATTTGCTGGCGAGTGTGGAAGGAAAGAAACGCGAGGGTTTTTGACAATAGGGAGATGACAGCGCCGCTAGAATCCATCAAGGAGGACGCTCACGTGGAGACAAGCTGGGGTGTGGGTGGAAAGTAGCGAGTAATCGGCTCGAGTTTTCACCGGGCGTGCAGGATCGGTGGCCCTCCCGTTGCCGTGCTGTTCCGCTGTTCGAGTTTTTTTCCTCTTCTTTGGTTTTGAACTCCTAGCTGGGATGCTCAGCAACTGGCTATGAATCGGCAGTTTAATGCCGTTGTATTCAAGTTTTACTCCCTTTTCTTAATAAAATTGGTCGACCAATCTTCCGGTCGTACCCAGCAAAATACATCCTTTGCCATCAAGAAATATCGGCAATTACCGGATGCTGAGGTGACTCTGGAGACGCTAAACCGACTGCTACTAAGAGCCCACACCATCATTGAGGAGGCAGAGGGAAAGTGTATTGCCAATGAAGGGATGCTCCATCAGTTGCAGATGTTAATAGATGGGATGTACAGAGGCCATTACTTGCTTGATATGTTTAAATATTCAGCCCTTCAAGAGGACAGAAAGGATGAGGAGGTGAGTCATGTCTCTTCATTATCTAAGTTAAATCCAGCCAAGCGTCTTCGTTTCTCCATTCATAGAAAAACACTGTTGTTTGGTAGTAGTAACAGCATAAAAGAGCTACAAGGAATGATTGCTACCATAGAGAAAGGCATTTCTGACATGATGGATCTTGTTGTATTTTTGAGGAATTATCGAGTAGTGCACCATCAGCCTCGTTACACATATTCACTTTTGGAAAATTGCATGTTTGGCCGTCAAATGGAACAGGAACAGGTGCTCAGTTTCTTGCTGCAAACAGATGATCTTGGTGATGAAGATTTGGCTGTGCTTCCAATAATTGGTCCAAGGAAATGTGGAAAAATCACTCTAGTCGAGCATGCTTGTCATGATTATAGGGTGCGCAATCACTACTCTTTGATTTTGTTCTTTAGAGAAAACAACCTGAAGGATGCAAATGTGGCAAATCTGAGAGAGAATGGTGTAGTCAAGCACCAAACCTATTCTTCATGCAAAAGGTTGCTGATCATTATTGAGCTAGCCTGCGATATCAGTGAACAAACATGGGCAAGCTTAAAATCTTCGGTGAGTTGCTGGGCCCGTGGGAGCAAAATAATCATCACTAGCAGGTCAGATAATATTGAGAATCTGGGAACAGCAGCAGCTCTTCGGCTGGACCTCTTGCATCCAGAAGCCTACTGGTATTTCTTCAAGATGCTTGCATTTGGAAGCACAAACCCGGATGAGCACCCGAGGCTCGCTTCGGTAGCCATGGAGATCGCGACGGAGTACAGCGGTTCCTTTCTGGCTGCATACACCATTGGTGGATTGCTGAGGGATAATTTCAATGCCCAGTTCTGGTGCTCTGCTCTGAAGTACCTGAGGCATACATACGCGACCAGCTCCGTGTGCTTGGTGATCACCCTAACAATCTCGTACTGAAGGGTCAATGGGTGCATTGCTTGAGATTTGCCGAGGCCAGTGATCCTCTGTGGATGTCTGATTACTATGAGACGGACTCCTGTCCGGACCAGGCTCCCAGAATCTCGGACATCATGCTTGGAAGCGCCACACCTCGCGGGAGATTCGAGGCTCTAGGATGGAAGTCCAGTATGGCGCCTTACTACAGCTACATGATATGCTGCGCCGCGGAAGCTCCAGGACATGCGGTGTGCAGGAAGAAGCGGAGCTACGACCGGTTTTTGGTGTAGGTTGGTTATGTGATAATGGTCAGTTGCATGCCTGAACGAGGCTAGCAACAGTCAACAGAGTTGCTGTGTGTACTTAGTAAAGCAAAGCATTTCTTTCTCCCTTTATTGTTTGTGCTGAACAAGCAGTTCTTGACACTACTATTGCGTACTTGTGTATCTCCCTGAGAAGCTGTTGCCTTAATGTCTTAATGGATCAGGATGGAGCATCATCGTCCTCTTGCAACATCTCAGTTCTGTAATCATCTGTAATCGGAACTACAGTAATTCAGTGTCAGTAATTATTGTGTATCTCCCTGACAAGTTGTTACAGCCTTGATGGATCAAGATGGAAGTATCATCATCATCCTCTTGCAACATCTCAGTTCAGTTCTGTAATCATATGTGTGATCTGAACTCCAGCAATTCAGTACCACCAGTTATTGTGTATTATGTTTCTCCCTGACAAGCTGTTGCCTTGACGGATCATGATCATCAATTCATCATCCTCTTCTTGCAGCATCTCTAGTTATGTTATCATCTATGATATAAACTACAGTATCAGTAACTAGAGATGCTTATCCTGCTTTAGTTTTCTCTCGCTAATAAGCGCCCTTTAGTTAACTGTGTTGGCGATGATGGCCTTTCTGTTAGATTTACAGGTCTATTTATTTTAATTTCAGAATTAATTATGTACATAAACAATAGTAAGTGAAACAGAATATGTGTATGTGTTCATTTTTAACATAAATTTAAACATGAACAACTTGCCGGAGGCATTAGTCGCGCTGGCAGTTTGAACGTCGTTACCACTTGGGTTAGACATGCTGGATGTCTTGTCGATGTAGCCGTACAAGTTCGTTGCAGTGAAGAATTGATGCACTATTCGTTGCAGTGAAGAATTGTTGCAGTGCAGTGCGGCCACCAGGACGTAGTCGACATAGACGTACACAACAAACGGGCATCGGGACGTAGTCGTACAACAACGGACGGCCACCAGGATGTAGTCATTCAGGGTGCGAGCAGTCGCGTTCAACGCTCTCCAAAAACCTTATCGCCTGTCTATCCCGAGCAGGATCTCAATGACAAACGAGGTTTTGGAGGCTTTGCTTTCGTCAGCAATGTGCGCGTAGTGCTAGCGATGGGGTTATAGACAGAGTGCAGCAGAAAACAAAAGAGATGAGCAGGAAGATCTTGCTTGCTCAGGTGTATTTTGAGGAGGAGGGGGCTCCTTTTATAGCTGAATTGTGTGAGTAGGATCGGGTTGCAGACAGAGTGCAGCAGAAAACAGAAGAGAGGAGCGGGAAGAGTTTGCTTGCTCAGGTGTATTTTGAGGAGGGGCTCCTTTTATAGCTGAATTGTGTGAGGAGGGGGATGAACCTGGTCACCTTTGAAGCTCATCAATGACAGATCAATGGCAGAGAATATTCCAAGGTTTAAACCTCATCAATGGCTGCTCACTGTAATATTCACCCTAATGATGACTGCAAAAAAGGTGTCGCACTCGCACCAAAACTGGAATTCCAGGCCAGGCCTTCCCAGGGACCACGCCTCAACGAGGCGCGCGCGCGTGTGAACCTCTCAATTAACGCATAATTAATCCACATATTTAAATAGATGTAAAACCCTCTTAACTTTCAATGTAGAACTAATCATTAACCATCTCCCATAAATATGTATCTAACTTCCTAGGCGACCAAAAGACTGATATATGGAGCACAAATGAGAACCATGCGAACAAAAGACTGATATATGGAGCACAAATTAGAACGATGCTTCATAAAATATATCCAAGTATAGTGAGAATGATCATCAATAAAAATGACATAATGTTTTTGACCTCCTTTTGCAGCAAAAGGAGCAGGTCCCCATACATCCGAGCGAATAAGATCAAAAGGTCTAGCACTATAAGAGATACCAGATGAATATGGAAGCTGTATTTGCTTTCCAAGTTTGCAACCTTTACAATCAAAACTAGACTCAATGGATGTAGGACCTAAACAACCTTTATTTATCAAGGTAGACAATCGAGACCCACACAAATGACCTAAACGATGATGCCACTTGGCAAAGGACGAAATGGAAGACATGGAAGCAGATGACACACAAGCTGAAGACTGAGAAAGATGCAAAGTATCAAGAACATAGAGGTTAGGTGAACCTCTACGGCGATGGCTAGTCCCAATCACAGTTCCTGTTCGACGATCCTGAATAAAGCAAGATGAGTCATCAAATTCAACAAAGCAATTTGATCGGTAACTTGACCAACCGAGAGAAGATCCATAGACAATTTAGGTACAAAAGAGACTTTAGGGACAAAAAATGAGATGTAGAAAAAGAGCCTTGATGAGTGATATAGCAAGATGTACCATTAGCTGTTTGAATAGAAGTACCATCAGTGACCGCCTTGCAACCAACAAGTTGGGACTGATCTGATGTCACATGAAAAGAAGCCCCTGAGTTGAGTACCCAATATGAAACCGGTGCACCAATAGGAGAGATAGCAACAACATACACTTCTCCTTTTGGAGTGGAAGCAGTACCACGTCCACGACCAGTCCTAGCAGCTCGATGAGCACGATACTCAGCCAACTTCTCTGGATAGTTCTCTAGAGAACGACCAGTCTTGCCACAGTTTTTACAGGGATCTGAAGGAGGACCTCGTGGTGCAATTGTCCTCTGAGAGACAACCAATACATTGTGAGATACTGCTACAGGAGGAGTCGACATGGACTTAAGGCGAATCTCCTTAGCAAGCAATTCAGACAAAGCACATGCCATAGTCAAATTGGAAGAATCATGAAGAAGCCTTTTACGGATAGAATCAAATTCTTCCCTTACTCCCATCACAAAGCGATATATAAAGAACTTCTCAACGAATTTCTCTGATGGACAATTGTCAGTTGTACACTGAGATATCATTGAGGTCAGTGAGCCCATTAGACGATCAAAAGTAGAATAGTATTCATCAATAGACATGTCATTCTGCTCTATTACATGAATCTGCTGTTTTAGGGTATGCAACAGAGCGCTGCTATCCTGAACATATCTCTTCTTCAAAGAATCCCATATGACTTTGGCTGTTTTAAACCTAGAAAGACTCATAATCATTGACTGTTTAATACTATTGACCATGGCAGCCATCATTTTTCCATCATTAATCTGTGATGTTTTAATTTCAGTCGTAGTAATACCATTTTCATTAAGCACCAGTGGATCATTGGTCAAATGAAATAGCAAACCAAAACCTCTCAATGCAGTCTCCACACAAAAAGCCCACTCAAGATAATTTTGACCATCAAGAACAATACTAATGGCAGTTGTATTGATTTCTCTCTCTCTCTATCTATATATATATATATAGAGCGCTCATATGGGCCATGGGCCTACAATATATATGGGCTATAACAAGATACAAGGCTCGTCTTGTTGCTAGAGGCTTTCAGTAGGCTCATGGTCACGATTATGATGAGACATTTGCTCCTGTTGCTCATATGACTACAATGCATACTTTAATTGCTGTGGCAGCCTCTCATTCTTGGACTATCTCGCTGATGGATATCAAGAATGCTTTCCTTCATGGTGACCTCCATGAGGAGGTATACATGTGGCCACCTCCTGGTGTAGACGCTCCACCAGGGCATGTATGGCGCCTTCGTCGTGCACTTTATGGTCTCAAGCAGGTTCCTCGTGCTTGGATTGCGCAGTTTAGTTCTGTGGTTTGTGTTGTTGGTTCCTCTCCCAGTGATCATGATCCTGCATTGTTCATTCACACATCTAAGTATGGACGTACCCTTCTTTTGCTTTATGTTGATGACATGTTGATTACTGGAGATGATTCGGAATACATTTCTTTTGTAAAAGAAAAACTCAGTGAGCAGTTTATGATGTGATTTGGGCTCTCTTAGCTACTTCCTAGGGCTTGAGGATCTTAGCTGATGGTTACTACTTGTCTTAGCACCGCTATATTGAGGATCTTCTTGCTCATTCAGGTATCACTGATAATAGAATTGCTACTACTACTATGGAATTGCATGTTCAACTCTGTTCCATAGATGGTAGTCTTCTTGATGATCCTTCTAGATATCGACACCTTGTTGGCAGTCTTGTCTATCTTACCATCACTTGACCAGATATTGCTTATGCCGTTCACATCTTGAGTTAGTTTGTCAATGCTCCAACTTCGGTCCACTATGGCCACTTCGTGTCTTGCGCTACTTGAAGGGTACTGCACCTGGACGCTTGTTCTATGCAAGGTCTAGTCCGTTTCAACTTCGTGCTTTCTCGGACTCTACTTGGGCAAGTGATCATGTTGATCGTCGCTCTGTCACTAGTTATTGCATTTTTTGGGGCAGTTCTCTTCTTACTTGGAAGTCCAAGAAACAGAAAGTCGTATCTCGATCTAGTACAGAAGTAGAACTTCGGGCTCTTGCCACCATCACTTCGGAGATTGTGTGGTTAAGTTGGTTAGTAACTGATTTTGTTGTCTTGTATGATGTTCCCATGCCTCTTTTATGTGACAACACTGGAAGCAATCCAAATTGCTAACGATCAAGTGAAGCATGAGTTGACAAAACATATTGGTGTTGATGCCTCTTTCATGCGTTCTCATTGTCAACAGTCAATCATTGCTCTTTAGTATGTACCCTATGAGCTGAAAGTTGTCGATTTCTTCACCAAGGCCCAAACTCGGGAGCATCACCGGCTACATCTTGTCAAACTCAATGTGTTAGATCCACCTTGAGTTTGAAGGGAGGTGTTAAATGTATACATTCTAGTTGCAATTTTAGATAGATGTGGCCCAAATGGCCCATTCTACTCTAGCCCAAATGGTTGTATATACTTTTCCTAATAGCAATACAGAACTCCTGAGGTTGCATTTGTCTTCTCAGGAACTACTCAACCTCTTGTGCTAAATTTGTTGCCTCAGGAGGCCTATTAATACTTCTTAAAGGTGCTTGCCTTTGGAAGCACAAACCCTGTGGAGCACCCATTCCTAGAATCAACAGCTATGGAAATGGCAGCAGGGCTGTATAGATGTTTTGTAGGAGCAAATGTCTTCGCTTCCTTATTCAGAGCTAATTTTTGCACCCAGTTTTGGCGTTTGTTCCTTAGATGTCACAGAAACATTGTTGAGAGACATGTCATTCTCTTTGGTGAACACCCATATACTTTCTTCAAAAAAATCACAGCATATATCTCTTGGAAAATTTTAGGGATCCAAAGTTCATTCTAGTCAATGGCTATAAAACATGTCCCAAGAATGATGTTCCTAAGTTAATGTTACATGAAGTCCAAACTGGGACTGCTAAAGCTCAAGGAAAATTTGAGGTCCTAGTATATATGGAGTAATGGAGATCACGAATACCTCCTTATCATGAGTTTGTGATGAGTTGTGAAGCACAAGCACAGCAGGATATAATAGTCAAGAGGAAGCTGTCTTTGGAGCAATGTTAAGTAGGCCATGGATTTGAGTATTAAGTTCAGTCGAGAATGTTAAGTAGGCCATCTGTCACATGCAGCAATACCAGCGCACACTGGTCATGTGCGTGAATGGATACATTGCGCTACTGTAGCAACGGTTGCTATTTTAGAAACTAACTAGACTGAATCGCTAGAGATAAGCGTTTTGAAGGTCAAGCCATCCGATCCATGTAAGGATGTGTTGTATCTATTTTCGTAAGCAAACAATATGAAATAATTAATCATTTAATCTAGTCTCCTCATATGTCTATTCAACTCATAGACAATTATGAAGGAATAGCTATAATATTTGCAATATGTATAAATAATATGTAAGACATCATCTCTCATTTCTTCAATGAAATATAGAATCTTGTCCATTTTCAGAATATATTGTGTGTTACTTAATTGGCGGTTCATTTTTTTAAGATCGGATGTAATTATGTAAACAAAAATTCTCATCATCTTACACCTGATCAACCTTCAAATCTATTATATTATAAAAAGATTATACAGATAGCTCGATAAAAAGCCACTACGTTCACACTAGTGGCTATAAATTCTCACAATAATCAAAGAAAGAAAAGAAAGATTAATTGTTAGATCTTAGTGCGTCCAAATTATAGCAGTACAGATTGATCGATATAGTTGTATACAAAATATAATTATATATATAATTATATATATAATTATATATATAAAGAATATAGAATTGTATATAAAATATAATTATACTTTTAGCATATACTGTATACGAATCATAACCATGCATGGAAATAGAAAGAGCTGTATATAAAATCCAATTCTATTTTCAGTTCCATATAGAAATCATAACTGTATTTACACAAATAGAAGATTAGAGTTGTACATGTCCATATTTATGTTTCTTCTTTACATTCGCAGTGGCACAATCTTCCTAAATCTTCCTAAAAAGTCAATGTGAGGACGGTTTCGCTGATCTAACACTACTGGAGAGATGATCTTTGGTCCACTGGTCAAAATCCACAATAATTATTGGAACCAAGACTAGAAAATATTTTTTGTCCCGGTTAAAAAAGATAACGGTTTTCTAGGATCTTTAGTCCCAGTTAGATTCTTGTCAGAATCTATCAGGCTAGCGGCCATCTTTAGTCTCAGTTTGTAACATCAACCGGGACTAAAGTGAAGGAAGGTGTTTTTTAACTGTGCTAGTTAAAAATATGGTTTGTTATAAAGGAATAAAATTAATTTGTTGCATGATTCAAATGGCCTAAAATTAATTTGAGAGGATTTGTAATTGAAAAGGTGGTGGTGTTGTGTGGGGGTGGGTGATTGAAGATACAAGAAAGCTTTGATCATTACATTGTAATTATAAATTACCATATTGATATTAACTAATGATTCTCAATATATTGTTTTAGTGATAATATATTGTTTTGGTGATAATATACAAATCGAGTGATCTATAATATTGGTAAGAACATCACTTCTTTGGATACCTTCTGTTGTATTGTCACTAGAACCTTTCGTGCCAACGCCTTCGCATATTTCAGTTTCAGAGTTCGTCGTGTTGAGTTTGTGTTTGGGTCGAGGTCTTGTTACTGGTTAGATCGTGTTAGAGTCAAGTTCATGTGTTCCCCCTTTGTTTCCATCAAACCCTAGTCGTCGCGTCTAGTTTGTGCGCGTGTAACAAGTTTCGTATGCATTGTCTGTTTCGTCCTCTAATTCGGGGTCGGTTTTTAAAACAACCATAACTTTCGCATACGGACTTCGAGAGACATTCCATATATAAAAATCGATCAGAAAATTTTTTTTGAATGCGTTTGTCCGCACGTTTCCCGCGTTCGACGATTTTATTTTCCCCAAAAATGACTCAGAAGATTGCCTTTTTGAGCTCGAAAGCTTTTTTCAATTTTGAACGTGTCTTCTTAATTTGACACCGGCCATGTCTTTCACTTGTTTAGGCTTAAATTTTATGTGGTTACCTCACGTTTGCTCCTAAGTCAAGAAAAATATAAAAATAATAAAAATAAAAAGTCGAATTTTTCCAAAAAAGTCAACAGCAGATAAAAAGAAAAAAAATAGAGAGAGGCAAAAAAGAAACAATATCTAGAGAAGCACATATAGAGGTGCAATATCTAGGATTACCTCTATTTGATTAAATTTTAATGCATTACTTATTATTGTTTTAAACCTATATTTTATTTAATGAATCATTTATTTTTTGTTGTTAACCCTAGCCGGGGGAAAAAAATTTAAAAATAGCGAAAAATTATATTTAGTCCCGGTTAGTGACTACAACCGGAACTAAAGATGAATTGAAAATAGCGAAAAATTATCTTTAGTCCCGATTGGCGCCACCAACTGGGACTAAAGATGAATTAGAAATAGCGAAAAATTATCTTTAGTCTCGGTTGTTGCCACCAACCGGGATTAAAATTCCTTAGTCCCGGTTGGTGCCACCAACCGGGACTAATATATCTTTAGTCCCGGTTGGTGCCACCAACCGGGACTAAAGATCCAGGGGTATATATATCCTTGGAGCGCGTCTTCTCCATCGATCCAATACTTAGCTATTTTTTCAGATCTCTCTCCCTCTCCCTCTTCCTCTCTCTCCCTCTCCCCTCAGCTCTCGCGGCGGCAGGGGGAGGAGATGGTGGCGGCGAGACGCCATTTCCTCGCGGCGGCGACGGGCGCTATCTCCTCACCGGTGGCGCGAGCGGGAATGATTTTTTTTATAGATTTTTTAGATATTTTTATTGAATTTGTGGACGATTTTGTTGTTGTATTTTGTTGTATTCGATCTGTGACGTTGAAAAAAAATAATTTTGATGTTGTGTGTTATGTATATGTGTGTTATATATTTATACATATACATGCATATTGCATATATATGTATAAATATATATATGTGTGTAAACAAGCAACAATCTAGTAACAGGAGCAAAATTAAAAAAAACTTTAGTCTCGGTTGGTGTTACCAACCGAGACTAAAGATGTATCTTTAATCCTGATTATTTCAATCAGTACTAAAGATTTTGATCTTTAGTCCCGCTTTTGTTGTCCCGGGTTGATACCCAAGACAAAAGAGGTTACAAACCGGGATAAATATAGGTTTCTCTATCAGTGTAATAAGTTCTTTTGTCCAAGGTGGTCCTCATGTTGTGTAGCATGTTTATCTAAATTGCATTTTTCTTCTTCATCTTAATGCAATGATCATAGCTCTAATACATATTACAGTAAAAAGTGGCACAATCGTTTGCGAGCAACTTCGAGATTCAAGCATCTTAATTCTTAAAGGGTCATACTCCATATTGATGGTGTGTATGTCTGTGGGATTGCAGGATATTACGAAAGGTACGTGCTGGTATGTATGATAACTTCTGCATAAGACCTCCTCAATTACTCACATTATCATAGTTCAACTGGACCAATATACAGTACCAATGCCCAACCAAGAGAGTTTCTCACTTGCTCCTTTTTTTAGGTCTTAACATTTCAGTCATGGTCACAGCATATCGGATGTGCTCGTAAGAACCTGGCAAAAGTAAAAAAAAAAAGCCAAACATTATGATGCACCAAATCTGTAAACTGTACTTTGACCCAAGGCTACTGTGTGCACAATTGACTTCACAGGTTATGTGGTGTTGCCTATTCCCTTTTCTTTGAATTGAAAATCTTTTAGACCTACTGGTCCAGATGACTCTTTCCATTTAACTGAAACTTTTGTATTAAAGATGGAGGTCAAGAGAGCATTTCGCTTCTTTTACTTTCCAATCTGTCATGCCGAATGCATGGTGGACATGGGATTAAGGCACTAAAAACACTTCATCTTATAGCCTTGTTTCAATGAAGCACCGGTACAGAATTATGTGAAGGATACTGCTTCCAAACAAACCGAAGTGAGCAAGCAAGGTATGCTCCTTTGTCCTCTCTGTGCCTGTGATTGCGATTTTGATTCTGACCTCTCTTTCCTGAGCTGGTACCCTTACGGCATTTTGTGGAAATTCTGCAATCTGTACCACCTGTAGTGCTTGAAATTCCAACCTCTTTGAATGATAGTCGTGAAAAAAATAGTGGAAAGAAAAAAAAACTGCGATATATTGTGCATGATTACAAGTATCCCACAGGATTTCAATCGAGAACACAATGCATACAAGAGAGACGACAAGAAAGCAGAGACAAATTTCTATAAATTGGCCTAGTACTGGGAAAGTGAAATCTGCCATTAGGTTCATCTGCACCGGTCCTTGTCTTGCTTTGTCAGCGTGCTCGGGAAGCAACTGAGTAGCACCCTGGGGCTGGGGAAGCGTCCCTCTCCGCCGGCTGATGTTAATGCGTAACGAATAAGTGCGCCGTCTGGATTGCTGCATGGTGAGCTTCGCATATCGCTGTTCCTTTCCTGGTGTTTGTGAAGCATTGAATAGCCAAAACATGTGTATTCCATAGTGTGTATTCAGCAATCTGTCACCCTGTTCCTCACACTCACACCTGCAGCCAAAAGCTTGAGATACCTGGAGAATCCAGGAGGATTACCCTAAAAGTACCGAGCACTGTAAGTTCAGTTTCAGTTGCAGTTCTTTTTGGCTGATGAGTTTTTTTTTCTTCCTCTGTTTACTTATAGACCTGCTTTTGTAGCCAAATCTTGTGGACTTATCGCAAAAAGGATAATCATGCAGTTTTTCTTCTCTCCAGAAGGTTGGGTGACCGACATGGAGACATTCCTTCCAGCGATCTTGAGCGACCTCCTCGGCAGGTCCATCTCTTACCTGGTGCAACGATACCGGCAGCAGAGCAGCGTGCAGGACGACCTCGAGATGCTGCGTCTCGCGCTGGTCAGGGTGCACGTCACCGTCGAGGAGGCCGAGGCGAGGCACATCACCAACAAGGCCATGCTCCGGCAGCTCGATGTGCTCAGGGAAGCCATGTACAGCGGCTACCACATGCTCGACGCCCTCACGTACCGAGCCCACGCGGACGACGCGTGCTCATCGTTCGCGCCGTCCAGGTTCAACACCGCCAAACGCTTCCGCCTCCTCGCCGCCGACGAGGGCGCCGCTGAGCTGCGGCGCATGGTCGACCGCCTCGGGAGAACGATCGCCGACATGAGGGAGTTTGTCGTCTTCCTCAAGGGCTACCCTCGCATCGGCAGTCAGCCTTACAGTATGCACCTGCTCCTTGACAAGTTGATGTTCGGTCGGCAGAAGGAGGTGGAGCAGGTCGTCGAATTCCTGCTGCAGCCGGATGTTTGCGGCGCCGGCGCCGGCGTGCTGCACATAGTTGGCGTGGCGAGGGTCGGGAAGAGCACCCTCGTCGAGCACGTCTGCCACGACGAGAGGGTCCGCGGCCGATTCTCCTCCATCGTGTGCCTGAGCCGAGACGACCTTGAAGACATGGGAGACCATCGTGGTCTGACCGTCAAGCATGGCAGCCATGCCTCCCATGGAATCTCGCTCGTCGTCCTCGACCTAGCCGAGGACGAGGATCCCGTGGGCGACGGGGCATGGAGGCGGCTGCGCTCGTCGGTGATGTGCAGGGCGCGCGGGAGCAGGATCATCGTGACGAGCAGATCACCGGAGACGGTCCGGGGCATCTCGCAGGCGCGCGCCATCGAGCTCAAGTTCCTCCGCGAGGACGTCTACTGGTACTTCTTCAAGGTGCTCGCGTTCGGCAGCGCGAACCCGGACGACCACCCGAGGCTGGCGTCCATCGCCATGGACATCTCCGCGGAGCAGAAGGGCGGGTTCATAGGCGCCACCATCGCCAGCAGCTTGATGAGAGCCAACCTCGACGCGCATTACTGGAGCCTCATCCTCAAGAACATGAGGGAGTACACGCAGAAGCACCGCGCCCTGTTCGGCAAGCATCCGCACGACCTCCTACGGAACAACCACCCCGTGTACCTGTGGAGGCTGGCCGAGAGCTCCAAGATCTTCCTGTGCCACGGCTTCTACACCGCGTGCCCCGCCAAGCGGGAGATTCCCAGGGTGACGTTCCAGGAGGTGCTGTCTGGAAGAGTGACGCCCCATGGGAGGTTCGAGGTCCTGGCATGGACGTCACAGATACCCCCTTGCCGGAGCTACCTGATGAGCTGCTCACTGGACACACCGCCTGGTCCGCCTCGTGTCCTTGATAAGAAGAAGCGTCTTAGGCAGCTGGTTTCATGAAACTGGATTACCTCGTTTTCCTCTTGTCAGGTGTGTGTAGGTCCTGCAGCGGGTGTGCGAAATTGTACATTGCTAAGCATTAAGTTGTGGTTCTACGTAATGTGTAGTTTGCCTTTTCATATATTGTTCTATTTTTACAAGAAAGGTTAATGGCTAGAACATGCCAATTATTGACCGGATTGTCTACACGAGTATATATAAATTAAATAATTTAGAACAAAAGATGTAATTAAGTAGTAGGAAGTATTTTGAGAAAACATATTTTTAGAGGCGTTGGAACAATAATCCATAACAATCATTCGGTGAAGTAGCTGAAGATCATGCTTTAAATTTTTTTAATAATTATTTAGGTGACATGCAAAGTAGTCTATATAAATATAAAGACATCTGCCATTTAAAATCTGTTAACGAATATAAGGATTTATAGTATAGCACTATTTCTCCAACTTGATCACCCTTATTTAATATTCGGCTAAATCTTACACCAACTCTCCTTGATTTAATATTTTTGTCTTTAACCTTAATGCCTTCAATGAAACCCAAAAGTCCTTATCTTCTGTGGACGGAGGGAGTATAGTATATAATGGTTACTTCTTAAAAGGCATGAATTTGTTTAGCTATTTATAAAGTGGGTATAACTTAATTGATTAGGTTTCTTGTGATGAAACCTGTTCACCTGGGTTCAAGTCTTAGATTTACACGACTGCTCAATTTTACAACTAATTTTTTAATAATATGTGACAGTTATAGACGATGTACCCGCTAATAGCAATACGTGACAAGATTATAGTAACTTCATTGCTCTTAAGATATATCGACTTAGCCTTTGAAGATGTTTATAGGAAGTAAGTAGGTGTTTATAGGGAGTGAATATGCGCGGATTCCACGGAGGTGCTTACAGGAGTGTGTTTGTTTCGAAAAAGAAATCCTTGAAAAATCTTTTATCCAAAACCCCATCTTGGTCTTTACTGGTCATTAAATCGGAGTACAAGGATGGTGGTATTCAGCCCACAATTTGGCCCACAAGCTTCTTCCTCTCCAGCATCATATTCTCAGCCCACCCGTCACTCATCAAAGGCTCGGTGGGTCTCCCTCTCCCTAGCCGCGTCCTGCTGGGCAGTCCGGCGATGGCTGCGGGCGCGATCTCCGCCGGCGGGCGCGCGGCGCGGGCGTCCGCGTCGGCGCTGTGGTCCCGGCGCCAGCACTGGTTGCTTCTGCACGTGGAGCTCCTGCCGCCCATACTCGCCGCCCGCGCGCTGGAGCTCGTCCGCGCGATCCCCGCCGCGGACCTGCGCGCCGAGCTGGTTTGCGGCGCCGGCCCAGTACTCCTCCCCGCTGCCTGAATTCTTCGCCGCCGTGATGGGTAAGTAGCATAGGTAGGTAATTACTGGGTGGTGGATTTGTTGTGATTTCCATGTTCTCATCGAATAGGTTGATTGGATAGATAGGTTTTGTTGCCCTAAATGTCTTGCTCTCTAAACGCTCGTATTTTCCTAGGATGTATTGAGATCTCCTGCCGAGCTGGCTATCGATATTGGGGATGAAACTAATGCGATGTGATGGAAACTATTGAGTAGTCCAGGTCTCATTGCCGAGTGTGGCCTGGGTTTGGGGCCTGTAATTAGTAACAATGTTGCTGACATTGTACTTGTTTAGCCTGTGCTTAATAAGATTCAGTTGGCACACTGCTGCCGGTCTGGTGAAAAAAAGAGAGGCCATGCTCTCTTGCAATGCTAGGTGCTAAACTGCTAATACACCACATTGAACCTAACCCATTCTTGATGCCATGAATTGCCTCTCTTTGATAAAGCATAAAGGCTCATGTATATTATGTCTGATCATAGCAAAGCTGTTTTTGCCCAAATGTTCTTAGTCTAGTATATTCTTGAAAAACTGTTCTAGTCAACAACTGAAATCTACAATCACTTAGCCCTCAATGCCTCGCAGTGCCTTTGTAGAATCATTGTATCTAGATAGCAGCCATCCAATAATTTCCATGTGTCCACATCACAATTCCTTGTTGCTAAGAAACCTGCCAGGCATGCCTCAGGCCTGCTCCTGCAATACGGCCTGAAACACCTCTTTTCCCTCTATGATTCACAACAGTTCACCATGGAGACCTTCCTTTCTGCAGTTCTTGGTGATCTTATCAGCAGATCAAAATCCTTACTCATTGATAGATGCTATTGGAAGCAGCAGGGCGTGGACAGGAATCTACAACGGCCGCATCACACGCTTCTGTTGATCCAAACCACCGTTGAGGAGGCTGATAGGAGACACATCACAAACCAAGCAATTATCCTGCAACTTCAGATGATGAGAAATGTGATGTACAAAGGCTAGTACATGCTTGGTAGTTTGAAGTACCAAACCATTCCAGAAAAAAATCAAGGCGAGTTGGTTAATCACTCGTTCACCTTGTCCCAATTTGCTCCAGCAAAGCGGTTTTGTTTATCTACTAGAACAAGGGAAATAGTATCGGAAAGGGAAGAGACAAAAGAACTGCGAAAGATGGTTGGTACCTTGGAAAACACCGTTGCAGGCATGAAAGAGTTTGTTGTGTTTGTCAATAGTTACCCTCGTATGTTTCACCAACCATATTTCAGCCATTATTTTATTGTTGGAAAACTGCATGTTTGGTCGTCGAGCTGAACAGGAGAGGGTCATCGACTTCTTGCTAGAAGCAGTTCCTCCTGATACAAGAGGCTTAACTTTGCTTCCGATAATTGGACCGGCAGGAGTTGATAAGAGCACTCTTATTGAGCATGTCTGCCTTGATGAAAGGGTGCACAAATACTTCTCTTCAATCATTGTATGTAGTGGAAATGGTTTCGAGGGTGGAAAATTGGTACCTACGGAAACCAGTGTAATCAAACATCAAAATCTTACATCAGGCAAACAGTCACTAGCTATGATTGAACTTGATATGGATGATGGAACATGGAGTAGAATACTGCGCAACCTGATGGAATGCTACATAGCACCTGTGAGTAAGACCATAAGAATCAGTCGGTCAGAGAAGATAGCATCTCTTGGAACAACTGAATCTCTTCAGCTAAATTTTTGCCCCAAGAAGCTTCTTGGTTTTTCTTCAAGATTGTTGCATTTGGGAGCACAAATCCAGAAGAGCATCCAAAGCTAGCATCCGTGTGTGTGGAGATTGCGGCCTTGTTAAGCCAACCATTCATCGCAGCAAACGTCATTGATGGCATACTCAGATCTAATCTTAGTGCTTAGTTCTGGTACAAGGTTTTTCTTCGCTTGAAATATTTCACAGACAGCCATATCCTTTTGCTTGGTGAATACCCAATTGTTGCAATGGTTTACAATCGGTATCAAGGAAAATTTGACGCCCTAGAGTGGCAGTCTAACATACCTCCTTACTATAGCAATGAAGTCATTTTTCTACGAATAAAACAGACGAATAAAACCTCAAAACCAATCCTTTTAATCAGATTCAAAATTCAAAATTGGCTCCAAAGATATGCCAACAAGCAGCGTCTTGCTTTCTCTGCCAATCTGGCATTCCAAGAGTGAAGGAGAACATGGAACAGAACAGTCTTTTTTTTCTACGAATAGAGCATCAATAGCATGAAGTGGAGGTTAATATATTAAATCACCTGCCTTAAATTACTTATTCTGAAGCGTAAGCGAGCTGACGTTTACTATTACCTCCTCCCCCTAAATATATGAAGTTCAAAATTGAACTAAACACGGAGGGAGTAATTGTAAGGTCTAGCACGTGCACTGAAAATCACCGTCTCTTACGAGCCTTTCGTTGACCACCTATCGATGACTGATACTAATTGTGCAGTCAATGATACTAATTGCATTGCAATGCAATTCAACAGCAACATGGCAAGTTGGCAACTCTTTGTGGCTAGCCTTTGTATAAGACAACACGTACGCCTGATTGGTTTCCTTCTTCCAATCACAAAATCTCACCATGGACACCTTCTTCTCTGCTGTTCTTGGTGATCTTCTCAGCAGGTCCATATCCTTCACGATTGACAGGTACTACCGGCAGCATGAGGGTGTGGAGGAGAATCTACAGAAGTTACACCGCGTGTTATTGCGGATCCAAGCCATCGTTGAGGAGGCACATGGGAGGCACATCACAAACCAAGCTATGCTGCATCAACTTATGATGGTGAGAGCTGTGATGTACAGAGGCTACTACTTCCTTGATAATTTCAGGTACCGAACTGTTCAAGCGCATGCTCAAGATGAGGTGGGTGATCGCTCTCTTGGCCAGTCCCCTTTCAGTCAATTTAAGCGGTTTTGTTTCTCCACTACAACAAGGAAAATTGCGTCTGAAGTTTTAGACAAAAAGGAGTTGCAGAATATGCTTGGTCACCTAGAAAACGTTGTTTCAGACATGCAGGAGTTTGTTGCGTTTGTGAGTTGCTATCCTCGTATGAGTCGCCAACCTTATTGCAGCTACTTGTTGCTAGAAAACTGCATGTTTGGTCGCCAAATAGAACAAGAGAGGATCATCAACTTCTTGCTAGAACCAAATCATCCTAGTGAAAAAGGCATTAATGTGCTTCCGATTATTGGACCAGGCAGGGTTGGGAAGAGCACTCTTGTTGAGCATGTCTGTCATGATGAACGGGTGCGTAAATACTTCTCCACAATTGTCTTCTGTAGCCCAGATAGTATTGGGGGTGGAGACCTAGCGCTTCTTACAGACACCGGTCTAATCAAACATCGAAATCCTGTCTCAACTGGACAATCATTGGTTATCATTGAACTTGCTGATGATATGGATGATGGAACATGGACAAGAATATTGCACAACCTAAGAGGAGACCACATAACAACTGTGAGTAAGATCATATTAACGAGCCGATCAGACAAGATAGGAGCTTTTGGAACAACAAAAGCACTTCATTTAGATTTTCTTCCAAAAGAAGCGTTTTGGTATTTCTTCAAGACAATTGCATTTGGGAGCACAAATCCTCAAGAAGAGCCAAAGCTAGCATCCATTTGTATGGAGATCGCGACCTTGGTGAAGAAATCTTTCATGGCAACACACATCATTGGTGGCATACTCAGGACTAATTTTAATGCTCAATTCTGGTGCAGATTTCTCAAACGCTTTAAACATTACACAGACATGCATATCCGTGTGCTAGGTGAACACCCAAGCGACGCATACACAAAAACAAGTGGACTTACTTACATTTGGACATCTAGAAATATGAGTGTTGTCGCAGCGACGTATAGCCTCCATCAAGCAAGTTCTGCTCAGCTGGCTGATCTACCCACAATAATATCAAATGATATTCTTACCGGAAATGTTGAGCCCCCGGAGAAATTTGATGCTCTCTGGCGATCTAGCATCCCTCCTTACTACAACTACATTTCGCATTACGAGATACTTGCACAACCACTGCATATGTTGCCTAAAAGGAAGCGGTCCCGGTCGCTCTCAGAAGGGTTGATTTGATCTGGAATCATACAGTTTAAGCAACAGACGGAGTTGGCAATTTTGTTGATTCACTTAGCAAGTTGTTTTAGCAATTAGCATAATTTCCCTTTTTGACAATGTAAACTAAACTGAACTAAACTTCTATGACTTTTGAAATTGATGTGTAGTAATGATCTAAAAATACGGCAAGCAAAAAGGTCTTTGCTAAGGATCATTTTTTATGTTAGCCTTTGTAACTTGTGCGAGCTAGTGTGCTTCTTCATGCTGGATTGAGGATTTACTAGACACCATTGGCTCAAACCAATGGTGCGTAATATCTAAACAGATCAAGTCAAAGATCGTAGCCCTAGCTCATCATCTAAGACGAAGACGATGACAACAACAAGAAGAAACACGAACACCCTCCAATTTTTTTTAAAAAAACAACACTCTAATGTTAGATGAGCACTTGAGCTCAGACACACCCAATTCTGGCAGGTAACCTCTATTAGGAGTCAAATGTGGACCAAATATTATACCCACGAGTCTGTTGTTGGGCAAAAAACTCATCCATCAGGTGTGCCGAATCACAGATAATTCCCTGGGCACCTGTCACGCCCAGAAATTCCAACCCAGAATTTTCGAAGCCATGTGTAATAAAAATACATATCCAGGACCAACCAGGGTATACATATGACAATTGTTGATATTACAGAATCCATGTCTTAAAAACAATATAAAAGATTACACAAATACAGCGAAAAAAGAAAAGACGAGCTAAAACTAAGTCTTGACGCTCGCAGCGTGGCACCACCACTCCACAGGCATCCTTGACGTCGAACGAAGCCTACTCCTCCTCATAGCCTTCATCTGCCTCGAACTTCGACTCTGGTTGGGGAGATAGAGCAAGGCTGAGTACTACCCACTGTACTCAGCAAGTCATACCGGAAGAGAAGGTATGATGCAGGATAATTCAAAGAAAGGCCAGGGTTTAATTGCAAAAGTAGCATTTTACAATAAAAGTTGAAAGTAGTAAAACAGTTATATTTAGTTAAGCAGTATTAAATGTCATCACTGTCCAACGTTACACCACGTTACGACAGGCCCAATCCAACCACCTATTCTAGTCAAGTACTATTAATCAAGTTATTTACTAGAGTGAGACTAATCACGGTGAATCTCGTTGATCACACATAACCGCGGACATGACTATTCGAATAGTTTTACTCTGATCAAAGGTATACATCTGTACCCACAAGACACAACCCTACGACACGTTTCCGTGTGCCAGTGTACCACCATGATGCCCCGGAAAGGGACTGTGACAGGACCATTCACATAACCCCCTCTAACCAATCACACCACACCTCGTGTTTCGCTCCCGCTCCTCTACAGGCAGTGGGCAGCCCCCTCGTGCCTCGGTAAATCCGGTAGCTGATCAACCGGTACACCCCGACCGACCCAGCTCCATCACTCCCACCCTAACCTGGGTACGTTGGCTAAAGGACAGCTACACTACAAGCCAGTCATTGCCCACGCTGGCTTGTGGTACACACGATATTTCTTCTAGGATTTTCTGCGAGCTGGTCCTTAACTGCCATCGGCGCGACTATCAACACCATTGCACCCACAGCCCATCATTGTCATGTTTTAATTGGATATTAATATCACAGTGTCCCATAATTGACATCATCTTTATAAAGTCTACACTAAAGTAGTTAAGTGAAATGATCCCCTTAATGAGCTAGTTGATCTAAACCGGGTTAAGCATGTCCTATATCAATATCTAATCATATTAAACCCAAGCTTTCAAAGGTAAAAGATAAACAAGTAATATGACTGAGTGCAATAGGTAAAATAGCCCATAAAATGACATTCTAAAATGCACGTGATATTTAAGGAAAATAAGACATTTAGAAAAACTAGGTACAATATGATCAATGTAGTGCATGACTTGCCTTGCTCTGAAGCTTGGGGAACTTTTGCAACAATTTTAAAGTACACGTGATCGCCGGTACTGTCGGAATCTACACGACAAACAAAGAACTCAACAAAACATGCTAAAAAGCTTTTGAAACACCAAACAAAACTATTTTTAATGGATTCTTGGTTTAATGGATTCTTGGTATTTTTATGAAGTTGATGAAATTTAAATGGGCTAAAACGAAGCTCGAATTTGAAAGATATGAATTTTAGAAGATTTTTTTGTGTTTTTTACTACAACAGAAAAATCCTTAATAATTTATTGCGTAACAAACCCTCGGGTGACGACAGCAACTAGGGCTGACGTCAGCGACCGAGTGCCGACGTCAACGATCGCGAGACCGTCGGTCCACGGTGGACTAGGTCCACGGGACCGGGCTGGAGGTGTGCCACGCGAGCACACGTGGCGCTGACGTGGCGGCCGGGAAGGGACGACCCCGATCTACCTCTCAGCAGATTGGACGGCTGTGGTGGTGCGGGTGGCACGGCGGCAGCCGAGACCGACGCGGCCTAGCCATGGCTGCACGGCACCGGCCGGCCAGCCGGCGACGCGAGGACGGTGACACGGGACGGCGGCACGCGGTGCCGAGGGCGCCGGCGCGCGGGACGACGTCGCCAGGTGCGGGGAAGGGCGACGGAGCGCTTGGGAGCAAGAGAGGGAGAGAGGAGGGCTCACCGGCGTGGAGGAAGGCGACAATGACAAGCGACGGCGAAACGACGTGGGGCGATTTAGGGCACGAGAATGAGCAACAAAAGAGGAAAAGTGGAGAGGATGGCGCCGACAACATTTATAGGGGTGCGAGATGGGTCGCAGTGATCAGGATCTGACCGAATTTCTCACCGGTGCTAGTGGGGGAGAGAGAGAGATGCGCGACACGATCCAACCCCAATCTCGGCCGGGCGCGTTCGGGGGAGGGCGACACGAGGTGCGGGCGGCAAGGGCGCAGCATGCGGGCACGAAGGTGGCATGGGGAAAGCCGAGAAATGGCGACGCGGGCGACGCAGGATAGGCTGTGGCACGGGCACGGTGAGGGAGAAGGGCCCGACGGGTGAGCCCCACCTGTCGGCGACCCTGAGCGCAAGGGACGCCGAGGAGACTTTCGAGCAGCGCTCGAGCGGGTCGTGGGCCGTGCGCCTTGGCCGCCCATGGGCGGAGAGTGAAGGGCGCACACGGTGGGGATTTGGGCCGATGGGTTTAGGACGTCGGCCCGGGAATTTGGGCAAGAAAATTGAAAAGAGAAAATCCTAGGGATTTATTTAATTATGAGAATTGATTTAATTGGTTAACTAATATTTCTAGTGCTCTGAAAATTTCACTAAAAATCCACGTAATGTATTTTGACATGTAGAACTCAAGAAAAATTCTACCATGTTATTTTTACTTATAATTTGCATTTTAAAATTACTTCTTTGCTCTAGGTTAATTTCAAAATTTTAATTTCTTTTGGGGAATTATTAAATGTTTTTAAAGGGGAAAAGTTCAAGGTGTGATAGCACCCGAACCTGTTAACCTGTGGGTGAAATATACACGTAGGCCTCAACCTAGAACAAATGTACAACCCAAGGCCCAACAACTCACACAACAACTCTAGCCCCATGTATAAAAGCCTCCCATGAACTTTCACTCCTTAAGTTCTTCCCTTTCTCCATCTCGGCTCTCCGTCGCTAGCACCAAACCACACTGCACGCCACTGTATCGCCACACGTAGCACACGCGTGCCGAGGGGCCAAGCGTCGTGGACCTGCCATAAGGGAAGCGAGCGCGTGCTCACGCGCACGCCACGCCGCGTGCACTCCACGCACGAGTATCACCACACCACTGCCTACATCATCAACCGAGGCAGCTAGCCAGCTAGGGTTAGGATTAGCCAGTTAGCCTGCACCAGTAGTTTTTGTTAGTACAAGTGGATATATGTCAATTTATGAGAACCTTGGTGATATCATTGGCAATTGGATGTCTTCTTCAAAAATCTTTGGTTTCTTCTTGGTTTTTCTTTGGGGATAATTGAAAGTTAATTTGAGGAGGAGTTTATGTTTTTTTGCATTCATGTTTATTTTCATGCATTGTTTTTAAATCTGAAAATAAATAAAAATGAGAAAAAGAAGAGCTTTGTTTTAAACTTCTAGTATGTTCTTGTGCATGATAGCAAAATAATTGAGGTCTATTTGTTGCTATGTTAGCTTGCGTGCATTTTAGTCTTTATATGAGGCTTAGATATTGTTTTTAAGTGAGATGATGCATGACACTAATTCTTTTACTTGAATTAAGAAAATATACAATGTTGAAGCTTGTGCATAGTTTGGATGACTAATGTTTATACATGTGCTTGTGGATTTGTTATTCCTCAAATTGCTCTTTAATTGTTCATTGTTCAAGAGAATAAAAATATTTCTATGAGAAAAAAATGAATACCAAATCCTTGGAAACAGTCTTGATGACAAGGACGTATTCGAAAACATGCGGTTTTGTTGAAAATTTATCCGACATGATGAAAAAAACTTTAGATCAAAGGAAATCCAAAGCAGAAAAACGTGGCTCTGATACCACTTGTAGGATCGAATGTCCAAAGAAAAGCCAACCAGAGAGGGGTGAATGGTTGAGTACCCAAAAAATAAAGTTTTAGCGGAAATAAAACTTCACCTCTGTTTTCTGGCCGGTCGACCGCGGTGTCGCACCGGTCTGACCGCGCTGTTCGGCCGGTCTGACCGCCAAGTGATCTCCGGTCTGATCGCCCTAGCCGATCGCCTCAGCCGATTGCTCTATGTACCCGATGCCGATGAAGTCCGATGCCCACCGGTCCAACCGCTGAAGAGCTTGCGGTCTAACCGGGAAGAAGGCTCGGTCTGACCGCCGTAGTGGATTGAGCTACACTAGATTGTTCCTAGAAGACCATGCAATCAATGAAGTTCTAAGAAAATGACATGTTCCACTAGTACTTTTTCTATCTATTCTACAACCCGTAAAATCAGCATCTGAATAACCACTTAAGCAGATAGAAGATGAAGTAGAATACCAAATGTCAAACTCAAGTGTATGACTCAAATACCTCATGATGCGCTTGACCGCTTGACGATGAGAAGCACGTGGAGAAGCTTGAAAGCACGCACACAAACATACAACAGACTGTATACCTGGCCTAGAAGTAGTTAAATACAATAAGGATCATATCATGCTTCTATACTCCTTTTGATCCACAGCTTCACCATCTTCATCGGGATCAAAAACAGCAGTAGATCCAATGGGTGTTGATATTGGCTTGCAGCTCTTCATCTTGAACCTGCGCAAAAGATCTTTGGTGTACTTTGTTTGATGGATAAACGTACCTTGAGGTGTTTGCTTGATTTGTAATCCCAAGAAGTACGACAGCTCACCCATCATACTCATCTCAAACTCCCTGCGCATAGTCTCAGCAAATTCTGCAACCAAAGAGTGAGTTGAACAACCAAAGATGATATCATCAACATATATATGAACGAAAAGTTGATTTTCACCATGCTTAAGAACAAAAAGTGTTTTGTCAATTTTTCCCATTTGAAAACATTTTTCAAGCAAAAAGTTCTTAAGTCTGTCATACCATGCTCTAGGTGCTTGTTTCAAACCATATAAAGCTTTTGAAAGTTTAAAAACATGGTTGGAAAAATCAGGATTTTCAAAACCCGGTGGTTGTTTAACATAAACTTCCTCCTGTATAAAACCATTAAGAAAAGCACTTTTAACATCCATTTGAAACAATTTAAAACCTTTGGAAGCAGCAAAAGCTAGCAAAAGCCTAATTGCCTCAATCCTAGCAACAGGAGCAAAAGTTTTATCAAAATCCAAACCCTCCACCAGAGTATAACCCTGAGCAACAAGTCTAGCCTTATTGCGAACAATCAAACCATCCTCATTTTGTTTATTTTTGAAAATCCATTTGGTTTCAATAATATTATGTTCAGAAGGAGGTTCAACTAAAGACCAAACTTTGTTTCTTTCAAAATTTTCAAGTTCTTCATGCATGGCGTTAATCCACGATTCATCAGTTAATGCATGAGTAACATCTTTGGGTTCAAAAGAAGCAACAAAAGCAGAATTCGCAGAATCATACGCAGTTACCTTAGATCTCGTCGTCCGCTCATTTAAATTACCTATTATTTGTACCGGCGGATGTCGTCACTGAATGTGCAAGGGTGCAGTGATCTCAGAAGTTAATTCACGTTTTGGTTCAGCACTGTTCGTGGTCCCCGAAGAATCCTCTTGATTGGAATCGACGGAGTCAGAAGAAGTAGGCCCCTGCCGGTCTCACCGGGTCTCGGTCGGTCGGCCAGGCAGCTCTGCCCGGTCCGGCCGACGGCACTGACCGGTCGTACCGGGCAGGTCGACCTCGTCGTCGTCGTCGTCGCTTTCGTCTTCAAAGACTCGACCAAACTCCCCCTGATCCTGTGACAGTGTACCTAAAAAATCTGGTCTAGTACCGGGACTAGCCTCATCAAAAGTGACTTCGCAAGTCTCAACAATTTTGTTAGTCTTTAAAATAAGTATACGATAGCCACGAGTGTGTGCGGGGTAACCAAGAAATAAACCATCAATTGAACGTGATTCAAACTTGTCCAAATTTCCAGATTTTAACACAAAGCACTTGCAACCAAAAACACGCAAATGTGAAACTTTGGGCTGACGACCAAAACGAAGCTCATAAGGAGTTTTGCCAAGTTTAGAACGCAAGAAAATGCGATTAGAAACATAGCAAGAAGTGTTAATAGCTTCGGCCCAAAATTTTCTAGGTGCGTGATATTCATCTAGCATTGTCCTAGCCATTTCAACCAAAGAATGATTTTTTCTTTCGACAACACCATTTTGTTGAGGAACACGTGGAGAAGAAAATTGATGTTCAATTTCTTTTTCAACACAAAAAAGGTCAAAAGAAGCATTTTTAAATTCACCACCATTATCACTTCTAATTGTTTTCAAAGAGTTGGGAATTTCACAATTTAAGCGAAGAAAAAGACTTCGAAAGTGTCCAAAGGCCTCGTCCTTAGTTGCCATGAAGAAAACCCAAGAATATCGAGAAAAGTCGTCAACAATAACTAACACATACCATTTTCCTCCAACAGATTGCACTCTAGCTGGACCAACAGTGTCCATGTGTAAAAGCTGTCCCGGTGCATCCGTTATCACAGAAAGAATTGGTGTGTGTGAAGAAGCCACCATTTTACCATTATGACATGGTGCACAAAACCAAATCAAGATCATTTTTGAGTTTTGGCAAACCACGAACAAGATCCAAACCACTTAAACGAGTTAAATGATCAAATCCAACATGACCAAGTCTACGATGTCAGAACATCAAATCTTTGTTGAACTTTGCAACTAAACATGTAATAACAGGAGAAACAGGGTTTTCAAAATCAGCTTTAAAAACTCTCCCATAACGAGAAATATTCAAAACAGAATCACCACAAGAATCAAATATTTTACTTCCAGTTTTCTTGAAATGAACTTCAAAGTTTTCATCAACAATTTGTGAAACTGAAAGTAAATTGTATTTTAAATCCTCTACCAAAGCTACCTCTTTTAATTCAAACTTGTCACTTACCTTGACGGATCCGGTAACGAGAAGGACACTTCTAGAAGCATCCCCAAAGATTATCGATTCCGTCTTGGATGCCATCTTGAGGGAGGAGAACCACTTCTTATCTCCGGCCATGTGCCGCGAACAACCGGAGTACATGATCCACACGTTCTCCTTCCTCGCCACGAAAGCCTACAAAACAAGAGATGTCAAGGCCTCAGTACTGGGGTTAGTTAAAATAAATTTAGGAATCCAGTACTGAGACACACGATCAGTAGATCCAATAGGCACAAAACCACGAGAGAAAACAGTTTTGGAATTTTCAAAAAAATTCCTTCGGGGCCGGTCTGACCGCTGGGGTACTACCGGTCTGACCGAACGCCATCGCCGGTCTGACCGAGGCAATGCCGTCTGGCCCGACGGGTGCCGGGCCGGCCAGGTGGACCAAGCTAGCGGCCGACCGGCCTTCCCGAGGAAAACCAGATTTTTGCCACTTTGATTTTGCAAAATTATTTTCTCTTTCCTTTTCTTTTTCGTGCTAATCTAAAACAAAAACCAACAAGATGACCATCTTTACCACAAAAAGAGCAAGAAAACTTTTCTTTAGTAACAGATGGTTTTGAAGAAGTAGGTTTAGTTTCTTTTAGATAATCGAAAAGAGATGGCAAATTTTCAGCAGACTTAAAAACTATTTTCATGGTATTAGGTTTTGTCAAGATTTCATCACTTTCAGTCATTCCTAAAACATTTGGAGAATTTTTGGTGAAATAGTCATGAGCATCAAAACCTATTACTTTATTGTCGCCACATACTTTTGATTTGTCCAAAATCATGTTAAGTTGTTTCTTACCATCAGAAAATTTTTGCAAAGAACTTTTCAAGTAAGAAACTTCTTTTCCAAGATTAACACAATTTTCATAATCAATTATGACATCTTTGCCTTTGCGACATCTAGAACACGAAGCTACCTCATCTTGTTTAACTATTTCTTTCATGTGCTTAACACGAGCTAAAGCATCTTTTAGTTTCAATTCATTAGCATCACAAGTTAAACAAGATTTAGCAGCCAAAACTTGAGAATTATTGACATCTCTAATCTTTGAAATTTCTAGCATTAAAACCTCATAATTTTTGCAATTATCATCATTGGGAATCAAGATTTCAATCTAGCAATTTCAGCATTTAAAGATTCAATCACAAATTCTTGTTTTTTAAATATTTTCTCACATTTTTTATTTTTAGCACTTAAAACAAGAATTGCATCTTCAAATGAGCTTACCTCATTTTCTTCATCTCCACGCGTCATGAGACAAACGCCGAAGATGTTCTTGCCCTTCTCCTCCTCACCGTCGAGAATCTATGTCGCCGAGTGGCTCAAAAGCGGCATAGACTTGACTCATCACTTTCTTGATCATCTCCTTGGAGTGCCTACCCTTGGGCTTGTCATCCTTTATCTTTTCGGCGCTCTTGTCCTCCTTCTTGCTCCTCCCGAGCTTAGGGCGGTTGGAGCGGATGTGATCCAAGGCGCCGCACTCAAAACAACGTGTTGGTCCTCCTTTCTTCCTGAACCTAACTCTGTTCATAGCTCTGGAAAGTTTGTTAGTAGCAAGAGCCAAATCCTCCTCCTCGAATTGCTCGAGTTGTTCATCAGAATGGCGTTAATTAAAGCAAGAGCATTTGGAGATGATGAAGAAGCAACATCTGAAGAAGTCGAAGGAGAAATCAAAGCACTTGACTTAGAATCCGTTTTTCGAGAAAGAATATTCATCTCATGAGTTTTGAGTTTTGTATAAAGAGAATCCAAAGTCAAATTTGCCATGTTAACATATTCTTGAATAGAAGTTACTTTCATCTCCCAAACGGACATGTCAAGACCATTTAAAAAGTGGCGAGAAATCTCGGATGTGGATAATTAGTGTCATAACAAGAATCAACGGATCTAAGATTGCTCAAGATTTTATTAAACCTACCAAGATAGTCATCCAAAGCTTCAGCGGTTTCATCTCAAATTTTATATATTCCTTTTTAAAAAGATCTCGACAAAGTTCTTTTATGTTTGTAGTTCCTTGATGAAAGTTTTTCAAAGCGTTCCAAATTTCATTAGCGGTTTGAAGATGAGAAACACGGTCAAAATCAGAACGCGAAATTTCATTCAACAAAATGTTTTGAGCTTTGCAATTATTATTAAACTAAGTTTTCAAAGCTTCAGTATTAATGGCATCGGGTATGGTGTAGGGAAGAGCAATCTTTTGCCACACATCATAGTCTTGAGCCATGATGTAGGATTGCATCTTACTACACCAATACGCAAAATCGGTGCCATCAAAAACATGCGGTTTTGTTGAAAATTTATCCGACATGATGAAAAAAAATTTTAGATCTAAGAAAATCCAAAGCAGAAAAACGTAGCTCTGATACCACTTGTAGGATCGAATGCCCAAAGAAAAGCCAACCAGAGGGGGGTGAATAGTTGAGTACCCAAAAAACAAAGTTTTAGCGGAAATAAAACTTTACCTCTGTTTTCTGAAGCCGGTCTAACCGCAGGAGTCGCACCGGTCTGACCGCGCTGTTCGGCCGGTCTGACCGCCAAGTGATCTCCGGTCTGACCGTCCTAGCCGATCGCCTCAGCCGATTGCTCGATGTAGCTGATGCCGATGAAGTCCGATGCCCACCGGTCCGACCGCTGAAGAGCTTGCGGTCTAACCGGGAAGAAGGCTCGGTCTGACCGCCGTAGTATCTACAGTCTGACCGGTTAGCAGATCTGGTTGAACTGACAATTACGCCGCCGCACCGAAAAAGAAGTAGACACAAAGAATTCTCAAAAGGATTGATCTTTATTAAAACTCTCTGTGTTTACAAAGTGCATGCAAAGCACTCCTCACAAAATCTCAAGCTAAACTCTAACTCGAAACCCTAAAAACTTAAACTCCAAGTGATAAAAGCGATACCGGGAGGCCACGCCTCCCCTCACTATTTATACCCAAAATCCGCAGCCAAGAGCCACGAATCCTACTCATACAAGAAGCCCTAATCCACTAGGAAACCTTATCGTACAAGAAACAAACTATACATAAAACAACCATAACAATCTCGATTTTCCTAAAACCGAAATTCCGCTTTCCATATGCAACAATATCTTCATTGTATGCCATATGGAAACTTTCCAATCATGTACACTAATCTCTACCTTTCAGCATCCCGCATGATCCTCATCTCGGACGTCACCTTATCTCCAAGTTGACTCCGACTCGATCACCGGCAACACTTTCCCGAGGCGTAAAGAATACCTGCACACAATTAAACAAAAAATACCATATCCGAGCACAAGCTATCTAAACTTGACTCATTGTTAGCATAAACAACTAGATACGTGCATAGGAACACGAAACTTCCATGTATGTGTAAGGAAATTAACCGAAACCAAAACCGAAACAAAATCGGCAACCGGTCGGACGCTGCTCGCGGTCGACCGCAGTAAGCCTTGCCGTCGACCGCCGAAACGCCTCCGGTCAGATCGTCAGTACACACCTGGTCAGACCGGCTGTGGCAGCCGACTGAACATTGTTTATCGCCCGAAAATTCAACTCTTTCAAAATCAAAACACTCAAACTAATAAATCCCAAACACCAATTGTTCATCATTCAATAAAGAATCAAACACACGTTGATTTTACACTTAGTGAGCATCATAGTCGACTCACTGCTAAGATGTTAGAAGCCCTAATGTGCTCACATGATTGGCTTCAAAACAAGAACAAAGGTATATACAATTTGCACTTATGCAATTCATTAAATTTCCTTGTGACTACAAACTAATTATTTGTTTCTTTTGTAATTCTTTGTTTTGCAATTGATGAGAACAATCAACAAGCTACCTTTTGGTTGTAATGATTGGTATGTGTCACTTTGTGTGAAGTGTGAACATTTAAACTCTAGAACCTGTAATGTGGCTGATGTTGACCGTTGAACTTGCTTGAATGATGCCGAATTGCTTATGGTTGATGTAATGGATATGTGCCTGTTATTAGACCTAACGTGTTATATGTACTATTCGAATTATCATCAGATTTGTTGATTTTGCAATGTGGCTGCATGGTGAAATCACTGATGTGGTGCTGCCTGACCTGATTATTGTGCTAAATTTGATGGCTGAAACGAGTTTTGGCTAGCGCGTGCAAGACACAACAACGACATCATGTCAGCATCCTCCTATTTGAGCACTTGCTCATGCTGCGTCCATAGCTCTGGGCTCCTGGAGTGCACCATGTTTTATACAGCATAATAAAACATCTCGCCAATGACAATAGCAGTTAAATATGCAAGGAGAAATATGGGAGTAAGATCATAATAATTAGTCGGTCATAGAATCTTGTGAAAGATCTTCTGCTTAGCTATATCAAAATCTTTGTAAATTTCAACCTTTGAGACCTCTGCTGCTGGTAGATAGTCGGTTATAACTTGTTTGCTTTTGTCTAATAATAATACATGATGTGTAAGTCTCTTGCGTGTTTGCAAAAAAGGAAGCTCTTCTGCTAAACTTTGTACTTGTTGCTACAAAATTTGCACCAACACACGAAAGCAAGATTTGCTTAACTCTAGTGCATGTCCTAAATTTAAGGTTTAAGACGTATTAGTTAGTTTGATTTTGCAACTAACAAGGATGATAGAATGGATTAAACCAATCAACCAATAGACCGAAATTGATATAGTATGGTAAATGCAGGTCCTATTGGCTGGAGATTCGATGCAGGTAGATTTGCATGTATATCTCGTTAACTAGCCGATACATCTGATAGCTAAAGCCCATAATAATAATAACTCGTCGGCGAACTTCGATAAAGAATTAAACTTATTATCAGCAATCTAATAGATCGGACTTAAATGAGACATTATAAGATTGAAGATAAAAAGAAAAATCTATTTAGCGGATAGATCTACACTAGATATATCAAATCAATCTGAAACAACAACGTGGTTAAAGAAATATCAATCTAATTAGAATATTGGACATGACCGAGAAAGTTCTGACTAAGCTGATACGACTCTAAACAACAATATAGTTAAGAATAAAGTTGATATACAGAATATCAGACTTAAACGATAAAGTTCTAACCAAACCGATACAAACAACGATAGAAAGCAAAGGTAGGCGACATTTATAAATACCTTATTAGAATATCGGACAAATATATTATAAAAATATATTTAATAAAATTAATTTGGTTTGTAGATGTTGTTAAATTTTTCTATAAATTTAGTTAAATTCTAAAAAATTTAATTAAAAAATTTAAACTGAATTATAATATGAAAAGGTACTTCCGAAGCGAGCTGGTATTTGCTAGTAGTAATTCTAAGGTCTGACACGTGCTCTGAAAATCAGAATGGCCACATATCCACCATGACTGAACGACTGTGCAGCCAACGACGACTGAAATTCTGAAACTGACAAGCATTGCATCTAGAGTTCTAGACAGCAGGTCTTGCAATGCAATTCCCTTTTCTTCTAAGACTCTTGGATGGTCTTGTATTGCAGTTCTTTATTTTTATCTTCTTTCTGACTCTTCCATCTAAGACTCTTGCAATGCAGTTCAACATCTACAAGATAACATGTGGCTAGCTTTCCTTGCCTAATCACAACACCCCGCCATGGACACCTTCTTTTCTGCTGTTCTTGGTGATCTTCTCAGCAGGTCTGTATCCTTCCTGATTGATAGATACCACCAACAACAGAAGGATGTGGAGGAGAATCAACAGCGGTTACACCATGTGCTTCTGCGGATCGAAGCCACAGTTGAGGAGGCCGACCGAAGGTGCATCACAAACCAAGCGATGCTGCTGCAGCTGAGGATGCTGAGGGACGTGATGTACAGAGGCTACTACTTCCTCGATAACTTCAGGTACCGAAACGTGCAAGCACATGCTCAAGATGAGGTTGGTGATCACTCCCTTGGCCTGTCCCATTTCTGTCCATTAAAGTATTTCTGTATATCCACTAGAACAAGGAAAATTCTGTCAGAAATCTTGGAGAAGAAAGAGCTGCAAAAGATGCTTGATCACCTGCAAAGCATAGTTTCAGACATGCAGGAGTTAGTTGTGCTTGTGAGCATCTACCCTCGTATGAGTCGCCAGCCTTATTGCAGCTACTTGTTGCTGGAGAACTGCATGTTTGGCCGCCAAATAGAGCAGGAGAGGATCATCAACTTCTTGCTAGAACCACATCGTCCTGCCGGTTCAAAAGGCATTGATGTGCTCCCGATAATTGGGCCATGCAGAGTTGGGAAGAGCACTCTTGTTGAGCATGTCTGCCATAATGAAATGGTTCGTAAATACTTCTCTAAAATTATTCTCTATGGCGTAGATAGTACTAAGGGTGGAGAGCTGATGCCTCTTACAGAAACCGGTGTAATAAAACATCAAAATCATGTCTCAATTGGACAATCACTAGTTATCATTGAACTTGTCAATGATATGGATGATGAAACATGGGGAAGAATACTGCACAACCTGAGAGGAGACCACTTAACACCTGTGGGTAAGATCATCATAACAAGTCGATCAAACAAGATAGCAACTTTTGGAACAATGGAAGCACTTCAATTAGATTTTCTCCCAAAAGAAGAGTTTTGGTATTTCTTCAAGACGATGGTATTTGGGAGCACAAATCCTGAACAGGAGCCGAAGCTAGCGTCCATATGTGTGGAGATAGCTGCCTTGCTGAATAGATCATTCATGGGGACATATGTCATTGGTGACATACTCAGGTCTAATCTTAATTCTCAATTTTGGCATAGGTTTCTCGAATGCTTCAAATATTATACAGACATGCATATCCGTGAGCTAGGTGAACACCCAAGTGAAACATATAAAAGAATAAGCGGGCGCACTTGCATTTGGACGCCTAAAAATCGGTGTGTTGCTGAAGCGACATACCCGGTGACATACACTCTTTATCAAGCAAGTTCTGCAGATCTGAATGATAAACCCATGATACTAGCAAGCGATGTTCTTGTTGGAAATGTTCAGCTTCAAGGGAAAATCGATGTCCTGCTATGGCGATCAATGATACCACCTTACTACTGCTACATGGCACATTACGAGGTACTTGCACGACCCTCGCATATGCCGCGTAAAAGGAAGCGATCCAGGCCACTGTCTGGAGAGTTAGTTAGTTTGAACTGAAAATGTTGGTGTCACTCTAGACTCTATAGTTACTTGATTCATATGACACAGAAAACAGTATGGATGATTGGATGTTGTAATAGCAACTGAGAGTTTAGCGAATATGCTCAGATTCAGTTCTTAGCCAGTTATTTTCACACGGAGTTTGATCACATGTTTTCCCCTGTTTTGACATTGTAAACTAAAGTATTAGCTACGAACATCTCTTTGCATTGATGTAATATGATCTTCCATTATCCTGGCACCAACCTCACATGTCATAGTGACAGACACCAGATCTGATGGAACCTCAGGGTCTTGATGAACCCCGAGCAGCCTCTTCTCCTACACTGCTGTCGGTGATTTTCCTGAGTCCCATCACCATCGCATGCTCCTATGCCTCTGTCGTTTTGAGCTTCGCCTCCGCGGATGGCTGACCTTAAGAAAGATGGCGATGCGTCCCAAGGATCATGGCAGCAGATTGAGCCCGAGATTGATTGGGATAGCGGACTGCGAGTGAATAGAAATTTAGGGAGGCACAATGAGACAGTGGCTCAAAGTTGTGTAGACAGAGGGGGTCGAAGCGAAGCAGGTGAAGGGAAGAGCTTCAGTAGAGATGAGTTTCTGGAGCTTGGGCCTCCAGGACCAGGAGTAAGATGTGAGACAGACATAGGGGGCAATGGAGAGAGGGGGTTCATAATATTTTAAAGTATTTTTACTTACTGGATTGTCACACAAGCGAAAATCACTTTGACAAGGATGTGTAAGGGATAAAATAAACGGTTTGAAATGTTAAGGGAGTCAAAAATCTGGCATCGAAGTTGAGAAGTGATTTTTAGACAAATGTAATTGCTTTTTTTTATGAGAAGGGCGGTTTGTAAAATGAACTTATGCCTAAATAATTCAATTCATGTCCCACTCGGAAACTCATCTGTTCTCATAGTTTTTGTTCCAGTGTTCTTATCTTAGCTCTGACGCATAGAGAACGGCAACCCTATAGTTTAATCTAAATCTACGATCCTATGAATTATGAATTATGCTATACTACCTTCGTCTAAAATATATTATTAGAATACCCTATATTTTGAGAAAAAACAATATCTATTTCTAAAATAGAAAAATGATCATACACACTATTTCACGTCTTCCTTCACACACCCCAGCCCCGCCTCCACAACCCGGTTCCACGTACGTAGCACTGAATTGCCTAGCAGGGTCAATTAAATATTTGTCCTTCTTTCCTATACAAGCAGTCTATTTAGTTTTTTTTCAACGTATGACACCATATCTCAGGTGAACTGTTTTGTAGTTATCTTGATAGTTGCATGGATTTTTTTTCAAGTATTTTCAGAATATTATCCTGTTTTTTCTTTTTGAGAAAAAAGGGAATTTACCGCTATATGCAACTAGTCGTTGAGAGACCAGAAGGATTGTAGATTTTTTAGGATTTTTAATTTTTTATTAAAAGATTTGAAAAATAATTTTTGGTTTGAAAATATTGCAAAACTAATCGCCCATCGCTCTCCGCGAGGAAGAGATTAAAAATTGCCCAACCGGAGAATGATTTTGATGACGTGGCAGATGGCCATTGGCCACCGTCTGTCGCGTTCGTGTAATTTTACATTTTACCCCCTTATCGCCCTTGCAAAAAATATTTTTACTGTTCATATTTTACCCCTTACACTTATTGTTTACTATATTGTTTATTGTACATTAAAAACATCTGTTATAAGTGCGATAAGGGGGCAAAATGCAAAATTACATGCGTGCGGCAGACGGCGGCCTACGACCGTCTGCCAAGTCAGCAAAATCACTCTCTGGGAGGGCATGATGGACGATTAGTTTTACAATATTTTTAAACAAAAATTATTTTTATAAATCTTTAAAAAATAAAAATTAAAAATGCTAAAAATTCAAGGATTGTATCACTATGTGGCCCGTTTAAGATTAAAGAAAAGCTCAACCTTAAAAACGATATTCCGTTATTGCCTCCCAATTGTGGATTTTTTTATTTTTATATTTATTTAAAAAATATGAAAATAAATACCCAAATAAAAATTTTAAAAATAACTCCTTCCGTCCTTTCCAAAACGGTACATATAAATCGTGTTAGAAAAGGATGGAAAAATGTGACATAATATGCGGGAAGAGGGGCATACCGTTGCACTTTTGCAAGCGGCTCCTTCTCGCCCTCTCTAGAGCGATTTATCGTCGGGAAAGGGCTGCCCGTAAAATGTGCATGTGCAAATTTGAAGCGATAAATGTGTATTTTAGCCGCATGCTCCTCTCTTTGTCTGCCACGTCACATTTTCCGCTCTTCTTTAGAGCGATTTATATGTCTCACCCTGTTCGAGTGCAAGAGGAGTATATTGTTAAAATTTTTGATTTGGATATTTATTTTTTAAATCTTTTAAAAATAAAATAAAAAATAAAAAATCCCAATTTGCAAGCTTTCTCTCTCCACCTTTCCAAGTGCGTCAGGTCCGGCAATGGCCGCGGGGGCGATCTTCCGCCGGCGCGCCTCCGCAGTCGTTCGGCCTGTAGACTTCCTGCCGCCCAGACTCGCCGGCCGAGCGAGCCCCACCGCTGCTGCCCCGGCTCTGCGCCGCGCGCCGACCTGTTTACTGCGCGGGGCCGCTCCTCCCCGCCAGACCTCCACGCCGGCGTGCTGGGTAAACAGGTTGGGCGGATAGCTATTGGGTGGTGAATTTCTTGTGATTTGATTTCTATGGTCGAATAGGTCAATATACGATAGGCAGGCTTTGACACTGCCCTAAATGTCTTGCTCTCTTACTGTACTAAAGTGGTACTAAGTTTACTAACACAACAGCACAACAGAATGAACCTAGCTTCCTATTCTTGATCCCATGAATTTTCTATAAGGCTCGTGCATATTATGTCTGATTATGGCCGTCTTGTTTCATCCAGATGTTCTTAGTCTAGAATAATCATGAAAAATTGTTCGCCCACAGTGCCTATGTAAAATTGTTGCATCTAGATGGCAGCCATCCAATCAATGATTTTCATGCGTCAACATTATAATTTCTTACTTCTAGTCTAGTACTAGTATTTAACGAACCTGCTTGATTGTCTCAGGTCCCGCTCTTGCAATACGGCCTGAAATACCTCTTTTCCCCGTTCTCTTCACAACAGTTCACCATAGTGACTTTTTTTTTCTGCAATTCTTGGTGATCTTATCAGCAGATCCTATCCTTCATATTTCTCATTGGTACATACTACTGGAAGCAAGCAAGAAGTGTGGAAGGAGAATCTGCAATGGTTACATTATGCACTGCTGTCAATCCAAACACCATTGACTAATTCTAAGGCTTGACACACGTGCTCTGAGAACCGCGGCCTCTTACGAGCATTTCATTGGCTACCTATTAACATGACTAATTTTGCAGTCAACAACTGAAACCAACAAATGGCGCCGTCAATGAATGACCCACCGTGCCTAGCAATCCATGCATTGCACCTAGACAGCAGCCTTCCGATGCAATTCAACAGCAGAAAGACAACTCTTTATGGTTTAAGCTGCCTGCTTAATTGCTTTCCCTCTTCCAACCACAAGATCTCACCATGGACACCTTCTTTTCTGCAGTTCTTGGTGATCTTCTCAGCAGGTCCATATCCTTCGTGATTGACAGATGCTACTGGCAGAATCAGGGTGTGGAGGAGAATCTACAGAGGTTACATCGTGTGCTGCTCCGGATCCAAGCCATAGTTGAGGAGGCCAACGGGAGGCACATCACAAACCAAGCGATGATTCAGCAGCTTAGGGTGGTGACAGATGTGATGTACAGAGGCTACTACTTCCTTGATAATTTCAGGTACCAAATCATTCAAGGACATGCTCAACATCAGGTCGGTGATCGCTCTCTCGACTTGTCTTCTTCCAGTGCATTAAAGCGGCTCTGTATCTCCACTAGATCATGGAAAATTGTATCTGGAGTCTTGGAGAAGAAAGAGCTGCAAAAGATTCTTGGTCAGTTGGAAAGAATTGTTTCAGACATGCAGGAGTTTGTTGTGTTTGTGGGCAGCTACCCTCGAATGACTCGCCAGCCTTATTGCAGCTACCTACTGCTGGAGAACTGCATGTTTGGTCGCAAAGCAGAACAAGAGAGGGTCATCAATTTCTTGTTAGAACCACATTCTCCTGCCGGTGCAAAATGCATTGATGTGCTTCCGATAATTGGACCAGGCAGAATTGGAAAGAGCACTCTTGTGGAGCATGTATGCCGTGATGAAAGGGTGCGTAAATACTTCTCTACAATTGTTTTCTACGGCTCAAATAGTATCGAGGGTGGAGACCTGACGCCTCTAACAGACACTGGTGTAATCAGACATCAAAATCATGCCTCAACTGAACAATCACTGCTTATCATTCAACTTGCTGATGATATGGATGGCGTAACATGGAGAAGAATTTTGCACAGCTTAAGTGGAGACCACATAACAAGCGTGGGTAAGATCATAGTAGTAAGCCAATCTAACAAGGTAGCAACTTTTGGAACAACAGAAGCTGTTCGATTAGGTTTTCTCCCAAAAGAAGCATTTTGGTATTTCTTCAAGACAATTGCATTTGGGAGTACAAATCCTGATGAGGAGCCGAAGCTAGCATCTATATGTATGGAGATCTCTGCTCTGTTGAATGGATCGTTCGTGGGAGCACACGTCATTGGTGGTATACTCAGGTCTAATCTTAATGCTCAATTTTGGTGCAGCTTTCTTCAACGCTTTAAATATTACACAGAGAGGCATATCCGTCTGCTAGGTGAACACCCAACTGACGCATATACAAAAAGAAGTGGACTTTCTTACATTTGGGCGCTTGAAAATCAGTGTGTCGCGGCTACTTACCGCCTTTATAAAGTAAGTTCCGCTCGGCTGAATGATCTCCCCATGATAGTATCAAGTGATGTTTTTGCTGGAAATGTTAAGCTTCAGGGGAAATTTGATGTCCTGGAATTGCAATCTGCCATACCTCCTTACTACAGCTATGTGGCGCATTATGAGATTGTTGCGCAACCGCCACATGTTCTGCCTAAAAGGAAGCGATCCTGTCCACTCTCAGAAGGGCTAGTTTGATTTTGGAATCCGGAATTAGTGTTGATATTGTCAAGAATCCGTACGGCATGACGAACATTATGGATGGCTTAACTGCAACAGGCTGAGTTCAGCAATTTTGTCGATTCACTCCTTGGCAAGCTGTTTAAGCATGGAGCTTGTCCCCCATGTGTCTTTTTCCATATTTTTAACGATGTAAAGTGAACTATAATCGCCGTACATCTATGACCAGCGAAATGGTTGGAAAGGAAATATCCTCTTCCATTTTCTAAAACCATGGCCAGCGAAAAGGTTTATGCTAGGGATCATGTTTCTCGTGTTATTAGCAGTATGCTTTAGCCTGTCCGTGACGCTTAGGACCAAACCTATAAGATATTTCCAGCTGAACTGAAGGTTTCACTCAAATATCATAGCAACAAAGCTATGGATGCAGTCGCAAGTCTGAACAGTGACAATAGCAGCAAGTGATGAGTTCTGTGCCGATGTGATGACTAGCTTCATTCCATGAATTGTTCTCTTCTATAAAGGATCATTTGTATTATGCTTGAATTTTGATCATGGCCAAGCCGTCTTGTTTTGTCCAACTGTTCCTAGTCTAGTAGTATCATCTTGAATGCTACAACTAAAAATTCCGATGAACAGCCTGATCAGATTACTTGAAAGCTCATCAGTCATGGCCAATACCTGGCTTCTTTCGCTTACCAAGCACAGTGCTTAGGGGCTCCCATATCGACCTTTGATTCACTCATCTGGAAAGTCTGGACGTCTGGAAAATGCAAGCTTCATGTGTGGCTCATTATTCAAAACAGAATTTGGACATCTGACAGGCTTGTGGCCAGGGGATGACAAAACAATGGACTCTGTCCTCTATGCAGAAGAGTTAATGAGACAGTCCTGCACCTTGTTGCGGAAGGTCGATACTCCAGGACAATTTGGACCGCCGCAGCCGGCTAGGTAGGCAACAAGCATCTCCGACCCGTGCAATGGGAGGACACCCACTCGGTCCAGGAATGGTGGGAACGACTGGCCAACAAAGCAAGAGTCCCGAAGAAGAGCTTGCACACCCTCATTCTCATGGTTGATTGGAAAATTTGAAAGGAAAGGAATCGTCAGATCTTCGAGCACAAGAAATCCACTACGGCAGCTCTGACAGCCCGAATCAAGGAAGAGGCTAGATTGTGGATACTAGCCGGCGCTAGACACTTGCGTGAACTGTTAACGCCGGCTATATAGTTCTAGAGTTATACAGTGCTCCCTCTCTGCTTCGTCTTCTTTTCTTTTCATCTTTAGAAGGCTGTATGTTTTCCTACTATATTTAATGAAAAAGCACAATTTCGTGTTATTTTTCCCTTAAAAAAACTGAAATCGACAGGCACTCAGCCGTCAACGTGCTTTTGTAGAATCGTTGCATCTAGATAGCAGATTGAACACCACAAACTTTTTTAAAAAGAAAATGCGTTACTATCAACCAAAAAATCTATATGACACCATCGTTTTTCTAAACAAACGACATTCATCGTTATTCTAAACAAATGCATAAATTACACGACATCCATCGTTTTTGCTAATTTATTGACAAATTTTATTTTAAAAATTTATCAAATGTAAATATAGTATAATATAATTATGGTGTAGTTATATTATTGCATGTTAACTATTACTTCAAGATTCGTGTAAGTTACGAAGAAAAATCATAGTGCACTAAGGAGATTCGATTTTGCGACCTCCCCTTCATGAAAATGATGTGTTACCACAGGATTTTTAAAAATTATTATTGTAGATATATATAAGTTACAATATAATTATATAATGTATATAATTATATTATATTTATATCTGATAAATTTATCAACGAACGCATAGCTACACCCATAAAGAAGCACAAGCTGAAAACTGGCCCAATATTTATGGGTTTTCATTTCTTTCCCCTCCTGCATGTCTCCCTACTGCAAGCTTCTTCCTCGCTAGCCCTTCAAGGCCCGAATGGTCTCCCTCGCCATGTCCGGTCCGGCGGATGCCGCGGGCACGATCTCCATCGGCGGGCTGCCCCGGCCGTGCCGTACTCGCGACGTGTGGAGATTGTGGCAATCGGATATCCACATGGCAAGCTTATCCGACTGGAGATATGGATAGGTTACGCCTGCCAATTATGTAAACCAACTATGACTTGGGTGTTACGTTGCCGATTAGATAAGGCAACGGCTCATAGTCATGGTTTGGTAAGATTGAGGAAACCGACTTAGAGTAAGATATGGTTTCCGACTTGTAAGCCCGCCTCCCAAGACTATATAAGGGGGGTAAGGGGCGTCCCTTGAGAGATATGTTTTTACAAGCTATCGACTTTAGGAGCAACAGATCTTGAGATCAATAAACACTCGGCGGATCGAATTCCCGAAACAGAGTAGGGTATTACCTTACGAGAGGGCTGAACCTGTCTAAACCTTGTTTTCCATCTAACCCATTGTGCTTGGCGATCTTGACTGCACCCCCAAATTTCTATTGCCGAAACCGAGTTTCGACAGTTGGCGCACCAGGTAGGGGCCCGCGCGTCAAGACTTCTTCGACAATCTCGTCGGAAAGCGCAATGGGAACTTCTTCAGGCATCGACGACTTCGCCGCCAACGGCTTCAACAAGCTCTCCTTCCCCGACTCGGATTCAGACCAGTCGGGAGCGGGAATCCGATCGGTGCCGTTCGGGTTACCGAACAACGCCGAGATCTACGACACAGTTCTGACTTCCAAGATGCAGTCCATCTACTCAGAAGGAGGAATCCACTCGCGCCGTTCGGACTACCGAACGCCGCCGAGATCTACAGCTTTCTTCTCACCTCCCCGTCGGAATCAATCTACTCGGAGGAGAAACCCTCTCGGCACCGTTTGGATTACCAAACGCCGCCGAGGTCTACTCGCAAATTTTTCTCCCCCGAGTCGAGATCAACAGACTCGGAGGGACCCCCGTCATCAAGCTACGACTCGGACTGGAACGATCCAGATTCAAGCAACCCGGGTTCAAGGCAAATCACCGTCATCCTCCAACCGTTTGGGTCATGCTCATCCACAGAACTCGACGAGTACCTCAGCTCTTCAGGCTTCGACGATCTCTATGGCATCCCCTCGGACGAGGCCAATGACTCCGACTGCGACAAGGACTATGAGCCAAAGTGCTTCGACGTTCTCATGGCTGAGGTGGCCGAGACCGACTCAGCCATGGCCCGCAGGGTCGCAGAGGAAGAACAAGCCAGACTTGAGCAAGAGCGCAAGCTGGCAGAAGATGAGAGGAGGCACAAGGAGGAGGCCGACAAGAGAAAGCGGGACCTGAGGGCGACCGGACGATCCGTTCGGGAGGCCATACTTCAGACGCGAGTCGACAACACCAACATCTTTCAGACACCCCAGCAAAACGCCGTTGCCGCCCTCACTCTCCTCGACACTATTATTAAAGCAGCTCCCGCTACGGCAACACCACTCCTTGACAAGATCAAGACCATCGTCGCGGCCACAGCCAACTGCTCTCCATCCACCTCAGCTCGAAGACCGACTGAGTCCGTCGCGAAGACCCCCGACAGAAGCCGACTTCCGCCGTTACGGTCGAAGGACTACAAGAGGCCCGAACGAGATCAGACGGCAACTAGGTCAAGAGACCTTCGCCATGAAACCACGCGGAAACATCAAGAGCAACCGGCCGACTCCCGCGAGAAGCGGCATGGACGACCACCCGTCCACCACCGGGTCCGCCACAGCAACAACTCCGACTACCGAAGTAGCCTGCCGAGGACCTCGCCGAGTGATCTGAGGGAAGTCCTTGACCGGCGCTATCAAGAACGAGATTAGCGCTCCTGCGAAGATCGGAGGGGATCACCCGACAGCAACGACAATGGAGTACCCGCATTCACTCGGGACCTACGCCGAGTGCATTGGCCGAATGGTTTTAAGCCGACAGGAATCGAGAAGTACGACGGAAAGACCGACCCCGAGTCGTGGCTAACCATGTACACCCTCGCCATCCGTGCAGCAGGAGGAGACAATAAGGCCATGGCCAATTACTTACCTGTTGCACTCGCCAACTCAGCCAGGAACTGGCTCACGAGCTTGCCAAGAGGCTCGATCGGCTCGTGGAGCGAACTCAGGGATCACTTCATCGCCAACTTCCAGGGCACCTTTGAAAGGCCTGGGACCCACTTCGACCTCTACAACGTCGTCCAGAAGCCAGACGAGCTATTGAAGGACTACATCCGACGCTTCTCGGAAAAGCGCAACAAGATCCCCAACATCACCGACGACATCATCATCGCCGCCTTTCAGAAGGGAGTCCGTGATGAACTGTTGATCGGGAAGTTTGGGCGTAAGCCACCGAAGACGGTGAAGCAAATGTTCGAGACAGCGAACTCCTATGCCAAATCCAGCGACGCGATCAAGGCGGCGCGGCAAGATCGGCCTGACAAAAGGGACGACATGCAGTCGGAAGGAAGCCGACATCCTAAGAAGGATAACGGCAGCAACAATCATAGCCAAAAAGACCGCAAGCGCTGGCCCGAAGACCTGGTTGCCACGACCTCCAACTCCCAAAACCGTCCCCGAGTCGCAGCCTACGACGCGATCATGAACGGCCAGTGCACGCATCACCCAAATCACAAGCATGTGGCCAAGGACTGCTTCATCTACAAGCAATTCGCCGAAGAATATGCGGTGCAACTAAACAAGAAGCCGACTGATGAAGCCCCCGAGTAACCAGAAAGACGTCCAGAAGCTCACTGGCTGCATGGCGGCGCTAAGCCGATTCGTCTCTCGACTCGGCGAGTGAGGCATGCCTTTTTTTCAGGCTACTGAAGAAAACAGACAACTTCCAATGGACTACGGAAGCCCACAAAGCCTTTGAAGATTTCAAAGAGTTTCTCACGACGCCGCCCGTCCTAGCCTCATCTCAGCCACAGGTGGTCACCACAGTACTCGTCGTTGAGCGTGAGAAAGAAGGACGAGTCCAGAAGATTCAAAGGCCAATCTACTTTGTTAGCGAAGTGCTGGGTCACTCGGTCGCCGTCGTCACTTCCTTTACACTCGACGATGTCATCCACAACCGGGAGGCGACTGGGCGCATCGCAAGTTGGGCCCTGGAACGGATGCCACTGGGCTTAACTTTCAAGGCGAGAACGTCTGTGAAGTCACAAGCCTTGGCGGATTTCCTGGCCGAGTGGACCGAGCAACAAGAAGATGTACCTCGAGAAGACCTACAATACTGGACCATGTACTTTGACGGATCCAGGAGGATCACTGGCTTGGGAGCAGGAGTCGTGCTGATCTCCCCGACTGGGGAAAGGCTAAGATATGTTCTCCACCTCCACTTCTCCGCCTCACACAACGTCGCCGAGTACGAAGCCCTGCTGCACGGCCTAAGTCTTGATGTTTCACTCGGGATACGACGGATGGTAGTGAAAGGAGATTCCCAGCTGGTCGTGAACCAAGTGAGGAAAGACTGGTCCTGTCTAAACGACACCATGGAGGCCTATCGGCAAGAAGTTCGCAAACTTGAAGACAAGTTTGATTGGAGCTATCCTATGCCTTGAGACATAACAACGAGGCAGCTGACGAGTTGGCGCAGTTCGGGTCCAAACGAGAAGCTGCTTCAACAGACATCTTCGTAGAGCATCTCTATGAACCGACTGTGGCAGCAAAACCAACTCCCAACGAGCAAGCTGCAAATCAAGTTGCCACACTTGACGCCGACTGGAGGACATTGCTCATTAAATTTTTAATTCAGCAAGAGCTGCCGGAAGACCGGAACGAGTCCGATGTCGTTGTCAAGCGTATGTCATGGTCGACTCTGAATTGTTCAAGAGGAGCCCCTCTGGAGTCCTAATGAGATGTATCATGCCTGAGGAAGGACGACAACTACTCCAAGATATCCACTCGGGTATATGTGGAAGTCACGCGGCAGCACGCATCGTGGTGGGCAAAGCCTACAGACAAGGTTTTTTCTGGCTTATGGCGGTCTCCGACGCCGACAAAGTGGTCCGAACGTGTGAAGGTTGCCAGTTCTTCGCTCGGCAGAGCCATGTTCCATCCCAAGAGATACAAACGATTCCATTATCTTGGCCGTTTGCGGTATGGGGTTTGGATATGGTCGGTCCCTTCAAGAAGGCTCCAGGAGGATTCACGCATCATCGTTCGTCGCAATCGACAAGTTCTCCAAGTGGATCGAGGCGAAGCCGGTTGCTACAATCACCGCTGACAAGGCACGAGACTTTATCCTCAACATTGTGCACCGATTCGGTGTCCCAAATAGAATAATAACCGACAATGGGACTCAATTCACTGGAGGCATCTTTAAGGAATTTTATGAAGACTTCGGCATCAAGATCTGCTATGCATCGGTCGCACATCCCAAAAGCAATGGACAAGTTGAGCGTGCCAACGGCATGGTCCTTCAAGATATCAAGGACCGAGTGTTTGACCGGCTAAACCCTTATGCCGGCAAATGGGTCCAAGAGCTCCCCTCGGTTCTATGGTCTTTGCGGACTACGCCCAGTCGGGCTACTGGCCAAACTCCCTTCTTTTTGGTCTATGGCGTAGAAGCCATGTTGCCGAACGAAATGGAGTACGAATCTCTCCGAGTCCGCAGCTTCAACGGCGAACGCTATGATCAAGACCGAGTGGATGACCTCACTCGACTGGAAGAGGCCCGTGAGGCAGCCCTGATCCAGTCGGCAAGGTATCTTCAAGGAATCAGACGATACCACAGTCGCAATGTTCGAGCACGAGCTTTTATTGTCGACGATTTGGTTCTGCGCAAAATTCAAACCACCAAGGACCGCCACAAATTATCTTCACTATGGGAAGGGCCATATATAATCGCTGAGGTGACTCGGCCAGGAGCATATCGACTAAAGCATGAAGATGGATCCATGGTGGAGAACTCTTGGAACATCGAACATCTTCGACGATAATATGCTTAAATTGCCTCAAGTTTCATGTTATTCTTGACTGCCAACCTCAAGCAAGACGACTTCTTGAATTAGTAGTCGAGGGCTGCATACGTGTCAACACAGCATGGTTTTCTTTGATAACGTGTTTATATTTGGTTTATCATTGTTTAGTGTTTTGATTCAAATTCAATAGATAAGGACTGAGAATTTTTTGATGACCTAATCAAGCTTAGGCTTCGTGACAGTCGGACGAAAATTACTTAAGAAATTTTCTCTGAAAACTCGGGTCAAGGCATTAACATAAATAAGCTAGATATTTACAAGTTCACATCAGAGTTTACAAGCAACATTCACAAAGTCATTGAGATCCAGGCCTCTGAAGATTGCAGCCTGGGGATCTCCTCCTCTTTTGTTGATCGATTTAAAGAAGATAAATGAAGACAAAGAAAAGACAGATTGAAGACTAAAGTCAGAAGACCGCTTCAAAGCTTACCAGCATCAATGGTCGAACCCTTGACTGGTACTTCCCGGCTGCCTCTTTCTTCTTGGTTTACGCCCGACTGGCTCTCAGTCGGGGCATCTTGGGTGGCAGTCGGGAGATCTTCTTCAGCCGACTGGTTTCCAGCGGGGGTCTCTTGGGGCTCGGGGCTTTTTCGTTGGGACATCCTCACTGAGAGGTGGAGGCTTCTCACTCGGAGCGCTCTCACTTGGGAGAGGGCTCCGGGATTCTTCTTCTGCAGGCCTTGTTGCTTTGGCCGCTGCAGATGATTTTGGGCCTTCACTCTGCCTAGTGGGGTCTATGTTCTGAGGCCTCCTGCAAAGAGAAAAATGGGAGCAATCGGGACAAAGACAGAGAGCTGGTGAACAGTACTGCGAAAGAGGAAATTTTTGGAAAGACGAAGTGGCGAGGATGACCTCGAGGCTTCGTAAAAAGACTTGAGGGTTTTTTGCCAAGTTATCTCGCGATTGGGCCGAGCCCATGAGAGACTTACGGCCCAGCTAAGGTGTGGCTTGACACGTGTCCTTAGGGACTTAAGTGGATGGACTTAAGCAGATTTGCCTTGGCAATATGCACGTGTCACATAGCCCAATACCTTTAAAATCCTTTCATACCGCAGTTTGCGTAACTTCATGAGAAGTTGACACGATGCAATTTGAAAGGTGACAAACAGTTAAGCTTTTCATGGCTGTCCTGATAACAGGAACTGTTTGGTTTTTAAGCATTTGATTAAATGATTATATCAATGCTATTTTTTGACCTTGGTGAAGATCTTTTTAAATTAAGACCAATATTATGGCAGGAGCTATTTAATATTTTGGTCATATTTTTTAGATGACTGAAAAATTTGTTTACCCGTGAGGGGTGATTAAATTATTTATTCCGGGATGACTCGGGTAGATTAGCTCAGATAAGCATGAGCTTGCCGAGTGAATTGATTTTCTTACCCATGAGGGTCGATAGAATTACTTGTTCCGAGATGACTCGGGCAGGTTAATTCGGATAAGCATGAGCTTACCGAGTGCTTTTTACCCCCGAGGGTCGATTAAATTATTTGTTTCGAGATGACTCGGGCAAGTTAACTCGGATGAGCATGAGCTTCCCAAGTGTTTTTTACCCACGAGGGTCGATTGAGCTATTTGTTCCGAGATGACTCGGGCAGATCAACTCGGATAAACATGAGCTTGCCGAGTGAATTGTTTTCTTACCCATGAGGGCTAATTAAATTATTTGTTCCAAGACGACTCGGACAAATCTACTCGGATAAGGATGAGCTTGCCGAGTAATGTGATTTTTATGATTGCTTTAGCTTGAGCTAGGCATTTATATGAGAATGATTTTTTATAGTTCTTGATTATATGCTTAGTCTGTTTTTGACTAACCACATAGTCGGGGGCTACACCTAATTAGGTGCATCAGGAGATGCACCTAGATATTTACTTTTGAGAATTTTTTTGGATATTTCTAGCCCTTCACAGTCTTTGCAGCCACGGGAGATTCAAGTAGAGGTGATGGAATTACTTGGCGCCAGAAGCACTCAGCCAAAGAGTTGTTTGGCTGTGTGTTATTTTGGTTCGAGGCTGAGTTATCTCGTCAACTGCAAAGGACTCGGGGGATACTGTGGTGATTGTGGCAATCGAATATCCACATGGCAAGCTTATCCGACTGGAGATAGGGATAGATTACACCTATCAATTATGTAAACCAACTATGATTTGGATGTTACGTTGCCGATTAGATAAGACAACGACTCTATGACTTGGGTGTTACGTTGCCGATTAGATAAGACAATGGCTCATAGTTATGGTTTGGTAAGATTGAGAAAACTGACTTAGAGTAAGATATGGTTTCCGACTTGTAAGCCCGTCTCCCAAGACTATATAAGGGGGTAAGGGGCGTCCCTTGAGGGATATGTTTTTACAAGCTATCGACTTTAGGAGCAACAGATCTTGAGATCAATAAACACTCGGCGGATCGAATCCTCGAAACAGGAGTAGGGTATTACCTCACGAGAGGGCCTGAACCTGTCTAACCCATTGTGCTTGGCGATCTTGACTGCACCCCCAAATTTCTATTGCCGAAACCGAGTTTCGACACGGCGCAAGCAGTGGTTGCTTCGGCACGTGGAGTTCCTACCGCCCTGAGTCGCCGGCCGCCGCCGCCGCCCTGGCCCGCTCCTCCCCGCCTGACTTCTGCGCCGAACTGCCGAAGTGAAGGGTAAATAGCACAAGTGGCTAGCTGCTGGATGATAAGTTTCTTGGGATTCCAGTGCTTTCATCGAAATAGGTCCATTGGATAGCTACGCTTTGCTGCCCTAAATGCCTCTTACAGTGCTAAGTGCTTATGCACAACAATGAACCTTCCCATTCTTGATGCCATGAATTGTTTGTCTTTGATAAAAGGCTCATGTATTGTCTGATCATGACAAATCCATCTTGTTTCGTGAAATATTCCAGAAAAGAAAAAAAACTATTCCTAGTCAACAACTGAAATCGACAAGCACTCAGCTCTCAATGACCCACAGTGCCTTTGTACAACCGTTGCATCTAGATATCAGCCATCCAATCAATAATTGCGTGTGTCAACATCATAATTCCTTGCTGCTAGTCTAGTATTTAAGTAACCTACCTGATTGTCTCAGGTCACGCTTTTGCAATATGATCTGAAACACCTTCTATTCACACCAGCTCAGCAATTTTCCTGTTTAGTATGAGGGGTGAGTCAGGTGACACACCAGTTCAGCATGAAGACCTTTTTGCTGCAGTTCTTGGTGATCTTATCAGCAGATCCATATCTTTCCTCCTTGATGGATACTACCTGATGCAGCAGGGAGGAGAAACTGCAACGGTTACACCACGCGCTGTGTCAATCCAAACCACCATCGGTTTCATCTGAAAGAGAGCATGTTGGCTGATTGCAAGGTCTGATATTGCTGCCTATTATAAAGCATTTAATTGGAAACTTATTAGCATGACTAATTATGCTGTCAACAACTGAAATCAACAAGCTGACCTAAGAGCTCTGTTGGGCACTTATTTTTTTTCCTTGTTAGCTAGCTCTCTTCCTAATTCTTGTTTGGGATCTAGATAGCCCGCTTTTGGTTCATGTTCCTCTCCTTGTAACCCCTCCCCTCCATGACCACTACGGCACGTCAAAGTTGTACTCAAAATATCTTTTAATATAGTGACGTGCAAAGCTTTTGTGCATTCGCGAAAAAAAGGCAAAGAAGCCACCCATAAATGACCCGCTGTGCCTAATAGCCCATAATTGCACATAGACAGCGGCTTTCCAATGCATACAACCGCAACATGACAACTCCTTATGGATAGCCTTGTGTTTAAGTTGCCTGCATGATTGCTTTGCCTCTTCCAATCACAAGTTATCGGCCCAATCACAAGATTGCACCATGGACACCTTCTTTTCTGCAGTTCTTGGTGATCTTCTCAGCAGATCCATATCCTTCATGATTGACAGATACTACTGTCAGCAACACCAGGGTGTTGAGGAGAGTCTACAGCGCTTACACCGCTTGCTGCTCCGGATCCAAGCTATTGTTGAGGAGGCCGATAGCAGGGACATCAAAAACCAAGCGATGATGCTGCAACTTAGGATGGTGAGAGGTGTAGTGTACAGAGGTTATTACTTCCTTGATAATTTCAAGTACCGCATCATTCAAGGGCATGCTAAAGATGAGGTGGGTGATCATTCTCTTGACCTATCCCCTTTCAATCCATTTAAGCGGTTTTGCTTTTCCACTAGAACAAGGAAAATTGTATCTGATGTTCTGGAGAAAAAAGAGCTGCAAAAGATGCTTGGTCACCTGGAAAGCATTGTTTCAGACATGCAGGAGTTTGTTGTGTTTCTGAGCAGCTACCCTCGTATGAGTCGCGAGCCTTATTGCAGCTACTTGTTGCTGGAAAACTGCATGTTTGGCCGCCAAGCAGAACAGGAGAGGGTCGTCAACTTCTTGCTAGAACCACATCATCCTGCTAATGCAGAAAGCATTGATGTGCTTCCAATAATTGGACCAGGCAGGGTTGGGAAGAGCACTCTTGTGGAGCATGTCTGCCGTGATGAAAGGGTGCGCAAATACTTCTCTACCATTGTTTTCTATGGTCCAGATGGTATCGGGGGTGGAGACCTGGCATGTACCACAGCCACCGGTCTAATTAAACATCGAAATCCTGCCTCAATTGAACAATCATTACTTATCATTGAACTTGTTGATGATATGGATGATGAAACATGGAGAAGAATGCTGCACAGTTTGAGAGGAGACCACACAGCACCTGTGAGAAAGATCATATTAAGCAGTCCATCAAACAAGATAGCAACTTTTGGGACAACAGAAGCACTTCACTTACATTTTCTTCCAAAAGAAGCGTTTTGGTATTTCTTCAAGACGATTGCATTTGGGAGTACAAATCCTGAAGAGGAACCGAAGCTAGCATCCGTGTATATGGATATCGCGACCATGGTGAAGGGATCTTTCATGGCAACTCACATGATTGCTGGCATACTCAGGTCTAATCGTAGTACTCAATTTTGGTACAGGTTTCTCGAATGCTTAAAATATTACATAGACATGCATATACGTGTGCTTGGTGAACACCCAAGTGACGCGTATAGAAAAAAGAGTGGATTTACTTACATTTGGACACCTAGAAATCTGCGTGTCATCGCAGCGACATACAGCCGTTATCAGGTAAGTTCTGCTCAGCTGGCCGATATACCCATGATTCCATCAAGTGATATTCTTACTGGAAATGTTGATCTTCCGGAGAAATTCGATGTCCTGGACTGGCGATCTAGCATACCTCCCTACTACAGCTATGTGACGCATTACGAGGTACTTGCACGACCACCGCATATGCTGCCTAAGAGGAAGCGATCCCGGGCGCTCTCCGAAAGGTTAGTTTGATATGGAAATTATCAATATGGAATCAATGTTGGAGTTGTCAAGCTCTAGATTAGGCCCATCCATATGGCATAGAAAAATGATATGATGCCGAGACGTCAAGCAATTTTGTTGATTGACTTCTTAGCAAGTTATTTTAGCAATTAGCATGGAGTTCTTTGTCCCATGTATTTTCCCTTTTTGATGATGTAAACTAAACACTATACTGCTTACATCTTTGACATAGAAGTTGAAGATGTAATGATGCACAAAAATATTTCACAGACAGGCATATCCTTTTGCTTGATGAACACCCAATTGTCACAATGGTTTACAATCAGTATCAACTATTCTCTCTTCAGCATGATGATCTTCTTCTCAAGATAACATCATCAAGTGATATTCTTACACGAAGTGTTAAACCTGAAGAAAAGAATTGACAGCCTAGAGTGGCAAACTGGCAATCCAGTCCTCGTTATTAGCTACTTGGCACCCTGTGAGATACTTGCACGATCGCAACGTATGCAAAAGAGGGATAATTTGCTTTGAAATTTGTGTTGATTTTGTCAAACTCTTGCGTCAAAAAGATACTGCCAAGCTCCGGCAGGATCCACGCATCCATGCAGTTCACTGTATGAAGGTTTATGTTTTTAGATAATGAAATAAATTCTGGCCTTTGGGTTTTGGCGGGAGCCAAGCATTTGAGTGCGCATCACCAACTGTATAGTCTATAAAATGAATGTTTTTTTATTTTTGTTTGGGCCTTAGGGCTGTATTTTTCTTCCGCTATATTCAATAAAAAGGCACAATCGTGCCATTTTCCTTAAAAAAAAGAAACAAATCCTGGCCTTTGCTTCAAAGAAGTTACAATCACTTATTATAAATATCCGCTCAACAAAGAACATAAACATTACTCAGAAAATGAAAATAGACTAATGACCACCAATACTGAACAAAGAAAACTGATACTTATTGAAGCCTATTTGTAAATCTCTATCTTGAAAATCTGTATAACCGTTGTCTCTAGCTTATGGCATGCAATATCCATGAGTTTGATGTTCTTATCACATCTTTCTAGTTGTGCCCAGAACCAAAGCCAGTACGTTGCCCTGAAAAATACCTGCATATAAGATTTAGATGAGGATTTGTCAAAGATCACATTATTTCTACTAAGCCAGATAGTCCAACATATAGCGGATACTCTTACAAGGATTAGTTTTTTTTTGTTTTCATCAATAGCTACAAGTCGACTCCCAAATATATGCGATATACTATTAGGAGGATATAGACCAAAAGAAAACTGTACCGATCTCCAGAGAAATTTAGCAAAGTGGCAATAAAATAAATGATGTATCGTATCATTTTTCATGCAAAAACATTGTCTCAAACTACCATTCCAATTTTTCTAGCCAAATTATCTTTAGTTAGCACCACTCCTTTAACCAGGTACCACATAAAAATCTTAAGTGCCATCTTAAGTTTCCACAAAACCTTGTTCCTCTCAATATGATCATTATTAATTAAGGTTGAGTACATAGAAGGAAGCGAAAAATTGACCATTTTGATGGAGATTCCATTTAAATGTATCATTTTCTTCAATCAAACGAATATGCACAATTGAAGCAACTAAATTATGCCAATTGGCCAAGTTCTGACCTACCAGAGCTCTTCTAAATGAAAAACATATTCATTTAGAGGAACATAACTCGTAACATTTGTAACCAAAGAATTTCTCCTTCGAACTATTGTACAAAGACGGGTACCTGTCTTCAAAGGAAGTATTTCATAACCATTGTCCTCCCAAAATCTTAATTATTTTTCATTATTCACAAGCCAGGAACCCAAATTCAAAAAAGTACTTTTGACTTTCTTTAGACCCGCCAAAAAATGGGAATACTCTGATTTTTTTCTCAACTTGGTTAAGTGATTGATTCTTCAAGTATTTTCTTTTCAATAGGTCCTGCCACACTCTCTGCTTATTAATTAACTTAAATAGCCATTTTGCCCAGTAAACATTGATTTTGAATTTCTAAATTATGTACCTCAAGTCCATCCTGTCCATCCTGTTCTTTCGGTTGACAAATAATGTCCCATCTTACTAGCCTATATTTCTTTTTTATCATCACATTGCCAAAAGAAACATGATCTGTAATAATCTATGTTTTGAAGAACCACTTTTGGAATCTCAAGAAATAAAATGATAGGCATAGCTAAACTCGAAAGTACATAATTTATTAGAACCAATCTCTCACCTGTCGACATGTGCTAGTACATAATTTATTAGAACCAATCTCTCACCTATCGACATCCGCTTACCTTTTCAGCTACTAAGTTTTTTTAATTCTCTGCTCCATTGATTTTCAATCTTTATTACTTAGCTTTCTAAATACATGATAATGCCAAGTATCTGACATGAAAATTTCCTATTCTATACCAAAAATATTGAAATATTATTTCTGACATTCTTTTGCCTTTTGTTTGCCCAAAACAAAATATTTCACTCTTGTGAAAATTAATCTTTAGGCCTGAAAGCTTTTCAAACACTGATAATAACAACTTTAGCTTTGCTAAGTGTTAATGACCAAATTTGGTTACCAAATCCCTAAGTTCAAGGTCGAATTTGAAGCGGAATTGGATTGGCGGAATAATCTACGAAGAAGCAGAGGCTGCATCGGCTATGCTCAAATCGGTTGAGTAACGATCGGCTATGAGGTCAATCGGCTGAGGCTGGATTGGACAAGGATAGCCGATAGCCGATGCTGAGTCAGAGGAGAAGATAAAACCGTTTCCGATGAAAGTGCTTGAAGATAAATAAAAGATTCGGTTATCAGTTTGCGCGTTAAAAGATATTGCCATCTATGGATAGAGTCCTGTAACGGCAATTGTAGAATTTATTTAAACTGTTTATTGTAATGCGGCATGGGTCCTTCCCGAGATATTGTCGTATTTTAAATAGTAGTTTAGATAGAGTCCAGAGTTTGTACAGATAATATTATTCTTGGGTATAAATAGGACTCGAGATCCCTGTAATTACAATACACACACAATCAATACAACCTTCGGTTTCACCGTCTCCTTTTTTTCAGACAAACAACTGATCCGGCTTCGGGCTGCATCGTTTCGATCCTCAAGTTCAGGTAAATGTTTGTCATTAGTGGTGTGTCTCGTCGAATTTAGTGCTTCCATCATTATGACACTCTAAATTCGATGATTTATGCTGCGCTTGTTATCATATATTGCATATAATCTAGACGATATTTAGATATGCCTCATCATCAGCTCACTTCTGTAAGGAATTGGCAGCCGATAGAGCTAGGTCTAAAGGTTGACCTAGATTATACACGATATCCACCGTCTTGAGGTATTTACATCAGCTATAGTAGATCAGATTGTTCTTTTTATACTTAATGTTGTATCAGTGTTGAACTATTAAGTTGTTTTTAGAGCTTTTATGATCTGTTCGGCTAGATGTATTTTACTTAAAGACAGTGTTGTGGTTTCAGCCGGTCTTATCTGTTTTAATGTTCTTTTGATATTTGTTATCAAGATTGTTAAAACCGCCTCTTATATTAAGATCTTGCTCTAGTTAAATGCCCTAAGCCAGAATCAGTTTGTGAGCTACAGCCGATTGATCTAGGTTTAGCGCATTTAGCTCATATCAATATCTTTTCATAAGATAAATCGGAGTATTAGCCGATTCAGGGTTGGACTTATGACATCGGCTAAGTTTGTTAAAGCATATATCTATTATTCTGTTGTATATTTGGATTAAGTGACTAATACTGTCTCGGCAACAGCCGATCTATTCTAGTCACTTGGTTTAAATACACTTTGGAATAACATATATACGTAAATTGACTCCTGCAGCCGATCCAGTAGGATCTGACTTAATACTTAAACGCATATATCTCTATTTTTCTTGTTGGTTAACAGATCAAACCAACTGACACGCCTTGAACAGCATAGGTAGCCGAGAAGGACCTGCACTGGAGTTAAGCAGATCTCCCAGGCCAGCGCGTGAGAGAAATTTCTCATCAACACGCTTCTTGGCACGCCTAGTGGGACTTTCTTTGTCTACTCGGCTAGGACGCACCGATGCAGCTGACAAGATGGTCGACTCCAAGAGCCCCAATGTTTCTCAGGACAATATTGTGCCTGTGAAGATGGAGCAATTATCGGCTAAACAGCAAGCCGATTACAAGAAGATGGTAGAAGAGCTTCAGGCCAACTACTTACAATCATTCACCCAGACAAGATCCGGGGCTGTACATCAGAAGTACAAGTTCAGCATGGACGACCTCAAGGCATCCTCCTCCAGTGGATCAAAGGGCAAACAGAAGGTGCAAGAGCCGATTCAGAACAAGACGATTCGGCCCTGCATACTTTGCAAGACCGAATTGATTCATTGTCCATCACGCGCCGGTCAACCGAGTAGCATCCTTGTCAACACCCTTAACAACATGATCGCTACTGTGGTCGACGCCAAGATAGCCGACCAGCTGCAGCGGGGGCCGACGTACTTCACGGATGACCGCCCCGGTTACGGGACGTTGGTCACCTGCATCGGCCGATTCCATCGCCAAGACAACCAGGCCGCCGGAGGGTCCTCAACCACCGAATCCGTCCGGATCGGCCGCTAGACCAGATCACTATGCCGAGCCGACAAAGAACCGCGCCCTGGGATCGATTGCCAACATGTTCAACGACAATCGGGAATTAGAGCCGGTTGCCCAGATTGGCCTGGACAGGCAGTACAACGCCGATGGCCGACAGTTGTTCTCGGGTCCACCAATGTCGCCACCGGCGAATCGGCCGCCTCCCGCTGATCATCCACTCCACTACCAGTATCAAGGAGGCTGTCAAGACCATCACTACAGGCCTCAGACGCCACCACCACTGTATCGGCAAGCACCCGCACTATACGATCCATACGAGCCGATACAGCAGGACAACCGAACCTGGGCCAATTTGATTGTAGATGTCATGCGCGATTAATCCGGCCTCAAGCCAAAAGACTCAGGGAACATGTATCGGTATCCTTATCCGGAGCATTTTGAGTGGATCCCGTTGCCCAACCGATACAGGATCCCATATTTCTCGAAGTTCTCAGGGCAAGACAATGTGTCAACCTACGAGCATGTCAGCCGATTCTTGGCGCAGTGCGGCGAAGCATCGGCTACAGACGCCTTGAGAGTCCGATTGTTCCCTCTGTTTCTTTCGGGATCGGCTTTTACCTGGTTCTCCTCATTGCCTTACAACTCAATTCAGAGCTGGGCCGATCTCGAAAAACAATTTCACAGCTACTTCTACTCCGGCAACCATGAAATGAAGTTGTCAGACCTCACCAGTATCAGGAAGAAGCACAACGAGTCAGCTCAAGAGTACATCCAACACTTCAGGGAGATGTGGAACCGATGTTACAGCCTGGTGCTGTCGGAGCCCAGCTAGCCGATTTGGCCTTCCATGGCCTGATCGCGCCGATCCGTGACGTTTCTCCGCTCAGGACTTCGACAGCCTGGCACATCTGGCACAGAAGGTGACGGCCCATGAACAAAGATTTCAAGACACCAGGAAGGCCGTCAAGAACATAACTCAAGTCGTTGTTGAGTCAGACTCTGATTTCATCGATGACGACGTAGAGGTAGCAGCAGCCGAATGGGCCAAAAACAAAAAGGCCATCGTTTGCTAGTGGCTGCTGAAGACGGCCAAAGAGGAAAGATAAGACTTCGACATCACCAAGGCCGATAAGATTTTTGACTTGCTGCTCAAGGAGAAACAGATCCAGCTCCCTGAGAACCACGTGATCCCATCGGCCGAAGAACTAAAAAAGAAGAAATATTGCAAGTGGCACAATTCTACATCCCACGCCACTAATGATTGCAAAGTCTTCAGACAGCAAATCCAGTCGGCACTAGAAGCCGGGAAACTCAAGTTCGCCGATTCCAATCGGCCGATGAAGGTAGATGGCCACCCCTTCCCAATCAATATGGTTCAAACGGGCCCTAGGCGAGCTGATCGGCAGCGCAGAGTGACGTACAGCTTAGCCGAAACATTGAAAGGGGTCAATGCAGAAGGAGAGCCGACTGGAAGTCAAGCCGCGCCAATCAACATGGTATGCCCCGTTGCCCGATCGGCTGATCGACAGCTGATCAACACGAGCAGCCGACGCCGCCCCCAACAGCAATCGTGGCGGGAGGAGGCCCGTTTTGAAAGGTTTTATCGGCAAGAGCCAGAAACACGAGGCCGCCGGTACAACGAGAATCACAGCGGCGCTGATTCCCATTGGTATTGTGATTTTTTTAGGCACTGCTGGGAGACCGGGATGAGGTTGCCAACGCTAGAAAACTGCCCGGCTTGCAGCGAGTACCCCGAGGACGAACACAGAAGCCGCCTGATCGCCAGTCCAACTCTGTTCGTCCCAATACCCGTTCAGCTCAACCAGCACCGGCAGTCCGTCCACGATCGGCTGGGGCTGATCCATCAAGACTTCTTCGACGAAAACGAGAACGACGACTACTACGACGAAGAAGAGGCCAATGATGAAGAATCGGCCAACCCCCAATGGTGCCCCTCTGACCTCTTCACCGAAACGCAGAAGCGAAGAATTCAAAGGCTAAAGCGTGAAGGAAGGGAAAAAGAAGTTTGGCAAATGATCCAAGAACAACGCCGTCGACTGGGTAAGATCAAAAGGCGATGGATCCCCAAAGAGAAAACCGCCACAACCAACGAAGAGCAAGCCAAGGAGAGTTCAGCCGGTCAAGCCAGGAGGGCAGCCAAAGGGAAAGGCAAAGTTTCAGCATCGGTCAACATGGTATTCACATTACCAGCCGAATTCGGTGCTCCTTAAGCTGATGCAGACACTATTGAAGATGACTTGGTGAAACTAGCAATCTCACCGAACCAAGCTATTTTCGACAAACCCGAGGGGACCGAAAATCGGCACCTGAAGCCGTTGTACATTAAAGGATTCGTCAACGGCAAGCCGATGTCCAAGATGCTAGTTGATGGGGGAGCTGCAGTCAACCTAATGCCCTACGCAACATTCAAAAAACTAGGCAAAGGGGCCGAAGACCTGATAAAGACCAATATGGTGCTCAAGGACTTCGGCGGCAACCCGTCAGAAACCAAGGGCATCCTGAACGTCGAGCTGACCATTGGCAATAAGACCGTGCCCACAACATTCTTTGTCATTGACGGGAAAGGGTCTTACAGCCTGCTGCTCGGAAGGGACTGGATACACGCAAATTGTTGCGTTCCTTCCACGATGCATCAGAGCATGATCCAATGGGACGGTGACAAGATCGAGATCGTGCCAGCCAACAGGTCAGTTAGCGTCGTCAGTGCCGATTTGCCACTTTGGAAAATCGAAGGCATTGATAGTTTGTCTAGGAAAATCTGGCAAGCCGATTTTCTAAATGTGTCCAATTCCACAATACAGACGACTGGAGATGACAAGCCGCAGTTGCTGCTTTGAACAAGATATGGTGGAGGGCTCGAGCTGTTAGTGATATGCCCTAGAGGCAACATGGAGATGTTGGATATCATGTTGTTTATGTATTTATGAATAAAGTGTTATTCAGTTCCATGAAATAGACATCTTGTATTGATCAATAAGTACGTGACTTATTTATGAGACTCTTTATGTATGAATCTATTTCTAAACGATCCCTGATCATATGTCATATTGTTGGAACAAATATGATTCTAAGATCGGCATGTTTATTGATTGATGATCATGTCTCATAGATCATGGGTATGAAGATACCAAATCAATAAACATGGACATATGTGTTGGAGAACACATTGTTGGATAGACCCACCATGAGACACTACAGGAATTAATGTGCCATTAGTTGGTCTCAGGTAGTGTTGATACAAAGTCCTTAGACCTGAGATCACCATGGATTCCAACATGTGTAGTAGCCTACTTTGGGACTACCAAATGCTATTCCGTAACTGGGTAGTTATAAAGGTAGTTTTCGGGTTTGCTATGAAACATGGAGTGGGATATGAGTGATCAAGATGGAATTTGCCCCTCCTTTGGAGAGATATCTCTGGGCCCCTCGAGGTAATGGATTATGGAAATGCATGGCCATGCTAAGTTGATTGAGGAGTCAATCAACGATAGATAATCAAATACGGTTCGAGTGAATGGTTAAGCTATTGAAGGGATGGCACACATCTTGCCTATAGCTTAACCGGTATCGTGAGGCAAAGGGATTTGTGTACACATTACGGGTTCGAGCCGATATTATATTCTTATATACTATGGTGTCAATATGTGCTGCTAGGCGCCGCTATTGACAGTCGGCCGAGTTGGACTCGGGCGACGGTCGGCTAAGTTAGACTATAGCCGAAACCGAGTATACCGAACCTACTGTGGTCGCACGCTTAAGGGGATAGAATAGATATTCGAGTTGGACTCGAATACGGCTCGATCGGATAGGGATCCGATCGGATAGAGTCCTATGGGCTTACGACGTATGGGCGGCCAACTCTATGAGATACGGATGAGATCTGATTCAAAATAGAGTCCTAATCGGCCACTAGTCCCAGTCGGCCTACTCTATATAAAGGAGGGAGGGGTGGAGAGCTGCCACAGGTCAATTGCATCGCGTGCAACAGAAGTCGCCGAGATCAATCTCCACGGAAACCCTCCCCACTTTCGAGCCAAACCCTAGCCTTGCATCGCGTGCTAGCACACGGGTGTACGACGTTCTATCCCCGGACGTGTGGATACCGGTAGAGGCGCTGCTACGTTGCGCGCTGTTGATCGGCTTCGGATCGGCTGCAATCGAAGTGATCGGCTGTGGTGGAATCGGCTGCGGTCGGGCGCATCGGAGCGAGGCGTGAGAACGCGGCCGGACGACGCGAATCGGCTGTCTCCAGGAATCGGCTGTCATCGGCTACACTGTTCCGGATCGGATTGCCCTGATTGGCTATTCCGCTGCACTCTACTCCAATCGGTAACGATCTATCGGCCCTTACTTGCAAGTGTTCCTGGTTTGCGCGGTAAAAAGTTTTTGTTTTCGGCTAGTGTAGCCTCCGCGTAACCCTTCACGAGCGTCTTCGGCATGGACACCGCAGACGAAGACGATGGCACGCTCGAGCAAGATTTTACGTCGGCCGACGAGTTGGAAGAAATTGACATCGGCTCTGGTGACAAGCCGAGGCCGACGTATATTAGCAAAAATCTATCTTCTCATTGTAGATCCCAGCTCATTGATTTGTTAAAAGAATATAAAGATTGTTTTGCTTGGGAGTACTTCGAGATGCCCGGTCTTAGCCGATCTATTGTCGTTCATCAACTGCCAATCAAGGCAGGCTATCGGCCGTTCAAACAACCTCCCAGGAGGTTCAAAGCCGATATGTACGACGCGATTAAAGCCGAAATAACTCGGCTATACGATGTTGGATTCATTCGGCCTTGCCGATACGCCGAGTGGGTCTCAAACATTGTCCCAGTGTTGAAAAAGAACGACAAACTCAGGGTATGCAACGACTTCAGAGACCTGAATAAGGCTACCCCCAAAGATGAATACCCAATGCCCATAGCCGATTTGCTCGTAGACGCTGCGTCAGGCCACAAAATTATCAGCTTTATGGATGACAATGCAGGTTACAATCAAATCTTCATGGCCGAAGAGGACATTCATAAAACTGCCTTCCGATGTCCTGGGGCAATCGGCTTGTATGAATGGGTCGCTATGACGTTCGGGCTGAAAAAAGCTAGGGCAACATATCAACAGGCCATGAATTATATTTTTCATGATATGATCGGCTCTCTGGTGGAGATCTACATTGACGATGTTGTTGTCAAGTCCAGGGAGATAGAGGACCATATAGCCGATCTCAGGCAGGTTTTGGAGCGGACAAGAAAATATGGCCTGAAGATGAATCCGTTAAAGTGCACGTTTGGCGTATCGGCCGGGCAATTTCTAGGGTTTCTTGTTTATGAAAGAGGAATTGAGGTTACACCAAGGAGCATAAATGCTATCAAAACGATACAACCTCCGAAGGACAAGAACCAGCTTCAATCATTGATCGGCAAAATCAACTTCATCATGCGGTTCATAGCCAATCTTTCAGAAAAGATGGAGTCGTTCACACCACTGCTTTGGCTGAAGGCCATCAAGCATTCACATGGGGGGCAAAGCAACAAAAGGCTTTGGACAATATCAAGGATTATCTAAGCTCCCCTCCAGTTCTAATGCCTCCATAAAAAGGGATACCATTCAAGCTGTACCTATCAGCTGATGATAAGTCAATCGGCTCAGTTTTAATCCAAGAGGTTAAGGGCAAGGATAAGACTATCATCTATCTCAGCCGACGGCTGCTAGACGCAGAAACAAGGTATTCACCAGTGAAGAAACTATGCCTATGCCTATATTTTTCATATACAAAGTTAAGACATTATCTGCTATCCAATGAGTGCATGATAATATGTAAAGCCGACGTAGTTAAGTACATGCTATCGGCTCCAGTATTGAAAGGAAGAATTGGAAAGTGAATTTTTGCACTAACAGAGTTTGATTTGAGGTATCAGGCACCCAGGGCAGTCAAAGGACAAATTATAGCCGATTTTATTGTAGACCACAGGAATGACTCAATCGGCTCAGTAGAAATCATGCCTTGGACATTGACGTTTGATGGATCGGTCTGCACCAATGGTTGCGGCATCGGCTTGGTCATTATTTCGCCTAGGGGGGCAAGTTTTCAATTTGCTTTCGCTATTAACCCCCATGCTACAAACAACCAAGCCGAATACGAAGCTGTACTTAAAGGATTGCATATACTCAAGGAAGTTGAAGCCGACGCCATCGAAATAATGGGAGATTTGCTGTTGGTCATCAGCTAGTTGTCAGGAGAGTACAAATGTAAAAACGATGCGTTGATGATCTACTATCAACGATGCCGGGAATTGATGGAAGGTTTTCGGCTAGTCACGTTGAAACACATCCCCAGAGAGCAGAATACAGAAGCCAACGATTTAGCTCAAGGGGCATCAGGCTACAGGCCGATGATAAAAGATATTGGAATCAAAGTTGCTACCATTACAGCCGATGATTGGAGGTTTGAAGTCTACAACTATCTTAAGAACCCTTCTCAATCAGCTACAAGGAAACTGCGATACAAGGCACTAAGATATGTTTTGCTCGATGAAGATCTATATTATTGGACGATTGATGGTGTGCTGCTTAAGTGTTTGGGAGCCGATCAAGCCAAAGTGGCTATCGGAGAGGTGCACGAAGGGATTTGCGGCACGCATCAATCAGCCCATAAGATGAAGTGGCTACTTCGGCAAGCAGGATATTTCTGGCCGACAATGCTGGAGGACTGTTTCAAGTATTACAAGGGTTGCCAGGATTGTCAGAAATTCGGTGTCATACAACGAGCACCAGCATCGACCATTAATCAAGCCTTGGCCGTTCAGAGGATGGGACATTGACATGATTGGCCAGATCAATCCACCCTCAAGCAAAGGACACAAGTTTATTTTAGTGGCAACAGACTATTTTATAAAATGGGTGGAAGCAATTCCCTTAAAGAAAGTTGACTCCAAGGACGCAATCGAGTTTATTAAAGAACATATTATCTACCGATTTGGCGTCCCACAAACAATTACGACAGACCAAGGATCTATATTTGTATCAGACGAATTTGTTCAGTTTGTCGATGGCATGGGGATCAAGCTACTTAATTCTTCGCCGTACTACGCACAGGCCAACGGGCAAGCCGAAGCTTCAAATAAGAGTTTGATTAAATTGATTAAAAGAAAGATCTCGAGTACCCCAAGCGTAGCAGACGCCGATTAGCCGAATCACTGTGGGCATATCGGATGGCATGCCATGGATCAATTCAAGTCCCTCCATACAAGCTAGTCTACGGGCATGAGGCAGTGCTAGCATGGGAAAGCGTAATCGGCTCAAGGCGCATTCAACTACAGGATCAACTCACAGCCGATGATTATTATCACGTGATGATGGACGAATCACAAGACTTAGTGTTATCCAGGATGAGGGCCTTGAAAAAAGTTACAAGGGATAAAGAACGAGTAGCCAGACATTATAATAAAAAAGTTGTGCCTAAATCTTTTGAAGAGGGCGAACTCGTTTGGAAATTGATACTGCCGATAGGATCCAGAGACAATAAGTTCGGCAAGTGGTCACCAAATTGGGAAGGGCCTTTCAAGATCCACAGATGTGTCTCTAAAGGAGCTTATATGTCACGCCCGGAAATTTATCCCAAATTTCCTGACTATTTTATGCATTAAATCCCTGTCCAGGAATCAACCAGGGTACATAAAATGACAAATTAATACACAGGTCCAAACGTAAAAAAACAAAGCGTAAAATAAAAATACTTACTAAAGAGGCACTTAGTCCTCACACCCAAAACTCGGCGAAAAGAAAGACGACACTAGCGGGGCTTCGGCTCCACTCCACGAGCAAACTCAACCGGGGTCCGAGCCTTGGTCTTCTAACTCCATCTTCAACTCGAAGCACTACACTTCGAAAGGGGAAAAATCGCAAGACTAAGTACAACCACCGTACTCAACAAGCCACACCGAGAAATGCGGACGTGCAAGGGAGACAAGAGTGGCTTGGGCTATTTTGCATAAATGCGGTTTATAAACATTTATTTATTTAAAAATAGAAAAACAGTTGAGTAATTAAGGCAATATTAATCTTCCACCGAACAACGTTATCCCCACGTTGAACAGTGCCCAACCATTCCACCCGAACTAAACCAGTTCCATTAAATGAAATTATTCAAGAGTGGGACTAATCATAGTGAATCTGGTCAATCGCCCATAACCGTGGGCACGGCTATTCGAATAGTTTTACTCGATCGAGGTGCACAACTTTACCCACAAGACACGATTACACACATGTTACCATGCCCCGAAGTACCACCATGATACCGCAAAGGGGAAATCGTGACAAGACCTTTCGCATAACTCCCTCTAACCAAGCGATACCACACCAAGGTTTCGCCCCCACTCCCGTAGGGCAGCGGGCAGCCCCTCTCGTGCCACGGTGAATCCGGCACCGATCAACCCGTAAAACCGGGCCGACCCAACTCCATCACGCCCACCCTCACTAGGGTACGTCGGCCGAGGAAAGCTATACTACGGATCCAGCGTTGCCCATTCGGCTTGTGATTTGCACGGTATGTCTTCCGGGGTTTCCCATGAACCGGTCCTTAATTGCCATGGGTGCGACCATCCAAAACCATGCACCCACAGCCCACCATTATGTCATATTTTAGTTGAGATAATTATGACCAATAAGACATGGTCAGTGTATCGAGCTTGAGCTCATCGAGATTAGAATAAATAGTGTAATTATCCCATTTAGTGAGCTAGTGGTATTTAAGCATGGCTAAGCATATAATTCTAGCTAGAATCAACATCGGTGACTAAAGCTAGTCAAATTAACACCCAAGGTTAACAAAGGACGGATAACAAGTAAATAAGGCACAATTAAGCGATAGGTATTCCATCATTCCATGTAATTAGCAAAGCAATGCAATTTTATTTGCAAACATAAAACATTTATAAAAATAGGATCAATATGCTTCAAGGGAAGTGTGACTTGCCTTGCGTCTTCAAACAAACTTCTGGACTCTTTCCCTCGCGAGCGCAGACTCCGGAAACGGCGGAATCTACACGCTGGCACGCAAAACGAGGAAAAACCCTAATAAAAACCAAATAACAGTACATAAAAAGTAAACAAACACATAGAGCTTAATTTTATATAAATTTTGCAATTTGAATGACCCAATTTGGAGTTCGTATGAATTAGATATGAATTTTAGAAGTTTTGGACCATTTAAATGAATTCTGAAAATTAAGGTGATTTATTACGCAATTATTAATTAATTTTGAACTGGAAAAGGATGTTTAAGACATCAACTCCGATCGGTTCATAGGTTCACAAAGATTTGGGTGGCTAGGATTGAACTGGGAACAAAGGATGAGTGGCTCAAATTAAACCGAATGAATATATAAAGATGAACGGCTTGGATTAAGCTGACCAAGATTTGACTGGTTTAAGGTTAGGATGGATACACATCAACGGACACGTGGCACAAAGAAGTTGACACGGTGCTAAGGTGGCGGCCATGAACTCAACCACGCAGACAAAGAGATAATGTGGCACCGACGAGGCGATGATGTGATAGCCGCATGAACATACCACCAACAAACATGACAACAAAGATTGCCGAAGAACGGCGTAAACAACGAAAACAAAGTGCATAAATGGGTAGAGAATGATGAGGCGCTCCTTACAGCACTTACGCAAGAACGGGCGACGAAGGGAGAGGCGGTGGCGAGCTTCAAACGACGACGAGGTCGGGTCCACGGCGACGGCGGCCTTCCGGCGGTGTTTGGTGGAGGAGAGGTGGAGGACGGGCTTCCCCTCCCTTTTGCGGTGCCGATGGTGCCTTCGGCGAGGGCGGCGACGACGGGGTCGACGGCTAGGTGCGGCGAAGATCGAAACATGGACGTGGAGCTCGGGTTCACGGTGACGAGGTGCTTCCGACGGTTTTGGCGCAAGGAACCGGTGGCCGGGCTTCTCCTCACGCCGCGATGTCGGGGAAGGCAACGGCGCTGATTGGGAGCAGCCGAGGCGGCGGGAAAAGGTTGTCGGAGTTGCGGCCGACGGGAAGAGAGATGGGAACTCGCGGGGAAGGTGGCTAGAGCACGGGAAAAACTCGGGAAAAAGGAAACCGAGGAGGAGATCAAGGGGGTCCTTTTTATAGGCTTGGGAGGGAGAGTCCCGCACCGGAAGAGAGGATTTGGCGCCGGATTTTTAGGGTTCATCCCGAGTTCGTCGGGATAAGAACGGGGCCGAAATTCGCTCGATTTAGCACGGGATTGAGGGGGATTTCTTGGGGAAACGTAGAGGAGATCGAGAGGAATCCGTTCCCGCAACTAATTTTTGATTTGGGCAAAGGATTGGACCGGATTTGGTGGAGAAAACAAAGCCACAGTTTTCGGCACTGTTCGGCACTCTAGCACGGGCTGGAGGTTGAAGACGCCACTGTAGCAGGGAGGTAAAACAGACTTTTCGGTCCAAACATCCTTTAATTCTTATAAATACTTCCAATGCCCAAATAATTCCAAGAAAAATCCTGAAAATATATGAACACCCAAAGTATTTAATAAAAATATCTCCAGCTCATTTAATGTTTATTTTATTTATTTAAATAATTATTTAAGTGTTCTTTATTTTATTAAAATTATTTCTGGAGCTCCAAAATTTCACGAAAAATTTCAGAGAGTATTTTAGGGCATGGAGAATATTTAAAAAATATTTCCAGCCATGATTTTTAAAGGAAAATTTAATTTCCTTAATAGATTCACTTGATTTACTTTGTTTTTCTTTTTATTCAATTTCTAAAAATAATTTATTAAATGATTTTTAATCCCGAACGAAAATCGGGCTGCGACTGTTTTCAAATGATGCTTCTTTAGACTGCACTGTTGACACGACAACTTGGGTGTGCCTTAGACTCGAACCTCGCTAACTTGTGATCGTTATAGCCCCGATAACGGCTCACAACCGACTCTTTGGTTACAACTCAATCGCTTCGCGTGGTCGAACCTCCAAACGAATGGTTACTAGATATAACTAAACTCATCTTCGATCTCGCTTTTAAAACCAAGTGGTTAAGCTTTAGCCTGACCGTGAACAATTTCACTGCCATTCTTTTGAGGTTGACCAACATTTCTGTGATTTACCAAGAACCTTGACTCGAACATTGGATACTCCATCGATCAATTGAAATGAAACGAAGACTATGCCCTTCCATTCTAGAGACCCCGGAACTCGACATTCAAATGATGATGGGAGGTTATACATAAGAATGACTCTCATGCAACTCTTGGACATATTGACTTTTGATTTACTTTTTTCATTTGGTGTAATTGCTGACCTGCCTGTTCCGCTTCTGACCTGACTTTGGTGCCATCTGCCTGAACATAACATGTAGTTGATATTCTTTTCTTGAAACAAACACTGATCACTTAACGAATCAAGCTCAAAAGGTTAACCCCACGATACAACATTCCACTTCTTTGCTTATCTTTTACTGACTCCTTTGGGTTGATAAACCATAAGTTCTACAGTTGCTTTCTCCGCACAATACCAAAATCTGTACGTCTACTGAAAACTGCCCTTGATGTTGCCTAGAGTTTATGTTCTCTGACCAAAACAAGCTCACTTTCATACCTTAGGTAGAATTGATTCACAAGGAATGATTCACTTATCGCATGTTCTGCGAACTGTATTGTATGACTTGACCTCTGCATCCATTTACTCCAGGCAGGGGTGATGAAGCAATTCCGTTGTCCTCTTCCTAGGAAACACCGAGGTGGTTTTCCGGAGACTGTAACAGTATTCGGGAGATAAAGAAACCATTATAATCAATGCTCACCATTAGGGTGCGGTTACCACTTACGATTTTGCTTTCGACTGTTTCATTACACTTTTCGTCCTCCTGAGGTATCACTTATATTGTCCTTCAAAGAGGTCTCGCCCGTCGAGTGTCGCCGTAGTCTAACCACTCTTACTTCACCGTTTGACCAAATCTTTTCTTTACTGGCAATTAGATTCTTAGTCTTGACAAAAATGCTATGACCCGACAAAAAAAACTATAAGTTCCCGGTGACATTGTCAGATGCACAAGTTGATCCACTTTTTTTGGCTACACAATATGAACCCTGAGAAAAGGAACAAATTATCTGTCTTGTACTCTTATTCTGCTTCCTCTTTCAAGTACATAACTGTAATAAGTCTTCTGTGCACAAGGAAGGTACTTGAACACCAAATAATTAAAGACGGTTATTGAGCACTGCTAGCACAACTGTTAACAGGTATGGAATCTGCCCCTTCCTGATCTTGACCGGGTTGATTTTTTTGGTTTTCCATCGTAGTGTATAGATTGATCCATGCTTTACTCAATGTTCCCTCTTATTACATAACTGCCATGAAACTTCTGGGCGTCATGAGCGGTTCTTGAACACCCAAGACTTGTAGACCACTGCTGACCTTTGCTGGTAGAAATTCTGGTTGGTATGGTTTTCTTTTTTCCTTTGGTGGTCCTTACATGGTTGACTCGTTCTTTTTAATGATTACTGACTGGGGTTCCAATTAGAACACTGACTTGACGATTGATTTTTTTCTTAGAGAAATGTCGGTCTTCTTAGTAGCTGAAGCAGACAAAACCTTTCTATTGTTGTTGCCACTTTCTTGTGATCACTTGTTAGGTTGTTGAGTTGGAACGACATGGGGTGTCTAGCTGGGGTTGACGTCAGTCGAGTGAACTGTTGCTTGAGACCTTGCTTGGTACGTGTAGCTGGGGATTTGTACTATCTTCTTTGCAGTTGGACCAGACAACTGTTTTTCCTGGCACTACTTGCCTTGTTGGGGTTGGTGTTGTAGCTTCAGAGCGGTTGCTGGTGGAATAATATAGCTTATGCTAGTGCTCCTAGTGATAAATTGTTCAGATAGAAACTTCACATTTCAGTTATGGTTGGTGCCTCTTGTTTTCCTGATGTCCTGGGGCTAGACTTGACCACTCAGTGCTGGGGTGAGGCAACTGGGGAAGTAGAGACGTTGACAAACAGTGTCAGTAACTTGACGACATTGATACCTTGCATTGGGCCACCTTTGGAGAAATTACTTGTCTTTCCCACAATTGAAATAGCGGTGGATTGACTTTCTTCAAACCGGTCAGTTGTTGTGGCGGTGTCTCAGCTCAAGATCATTAAAACAATCCAACCTTCGTTGGCTTCCACGGTGGTTGGAGAGCGAAAATCATTGTTAATGTTGTTGTTGACCGGGAGTTAACGGGCAGGTTGCAAGGGTGTCCTTTAGCCCTTCGTTGGCTTTGCTAGCATGGACTTCAGTTAACGGTTCTTAAGCACATGACTTATTCCCTCACACAAGAAATGTGCGACTTTTCTCTTCATAGAGTTGGACTGCGGTGTACCAAAATTTTATTTTCGAGTAGTTTATCCAAAGCTTCTTCTTTTCTTATGATTAACACTTCATCATCAGTTGGCGTCTTGGCATACAACTTTCAAGCATGATCGAACACTTTGGCAAAACTTGTCCTTGTACACCATAACCACTTTGGGTAACACTTGTGAGTTCTGAGGTTGATGGTGACTTACATCTGTTGGCCTGCTAGGGACACTACTACATACTGACAGTGGCCGTATAGGTGATTGCAATGGAATGTATCGGATTTAATCTTGATTCCGAATTCTGAGCTTGCATCTGTGACCATCGGTACCACTGCTACGTCTTCGTATCCGGCTTTGTATCTCATTGTATTCACTTGCTTGCATGTTCATCATCCGACCTTGGGAACCGAAACGAGCAAGAGAGGGTTTTCGGCACAGCCGTAGATTGCAATCGATCGACCTGAAGGTTTCGACCTCAACACACTGCCGAGGGCACTGCGGTTGCCGACACTTTCTCTGGCACTGACTAACTGCTGCCTAGATAAAAAGGGTGGAAGAGAGAGGTTGCTAAAGATAAGACCTTAACCCACTTATTTACTGATCTGATATGGGTAGACTTTTACTCTTCAAGTTGATTAAGCAAACAACCTAGTATGGTTACATCCTCACCACTGATGTAAGCCATACACCTACACACAGCAAACAACACACGGCCTAGGAACTATCGATGCTACTCTTCTGGGAAAGATTGGGTTCTAGGTGAACTCCGAGAAAACTTCGCTTGATCCTCAAGAAATGCCGACTCGGACGACTTGGTTTGATCGACTTGCTTGAAGCTTGGAGCTTGACTTGACTTCCACGGGTTGATGAGCGGCGAGTTTGTCCTCCGGTTTAACAACTAAGAGAGGTGGGGGGGAAAGGAGAGAAATTTTACAAATCACTTTGTAGAGACTCCAAAGGGATAGAAGAGATATTTTCGCAAATAAGGTTTTCACAAACTTGTCCTTAGGGTTTGACCATTTGGCTCAACCTACAGTCGAGATGGCTCTGATACCAACTTGTCACGCCCGGAAATTTATCCCAAATTTCCCGACTATTTTATGCATTAAATCCCCGTCCAGAATCAACCAGGGGTACATAAAATGACAAATTAATACACGAGTCCAAACGTAAAAAAACAAAGCGTAAAATAAAAATACTTACTAAAGAGGCACTTAGTCCTCACACCCAAAAACTGCAACGGAAAAGAAAGACGACACTAGCGGGGCTTCAGCTCCACTCCACAGGCAAACTCAACTGGGGTCTGAGCCTTGGTCTTCTAACTCCATCTTCAACTCAGAAGCACTACACTTCTGAAAGGGGGAAAAATCGCAAGACTGAGTACAACCACCGTACTCAACAAGCCACACCGAGAAATGCAGACGTGCAAGGGGAGACCAGAGTGGCTTGGGCTATTTTGCATAAATGCGGTTTATAAACATTTATTTATTTAAAAATAGAAAAACAGTTGAGTAATTAAGGCAATATTAATCTTCCACTGAACAACGTTATCCCCACGTTGAACAGGCCCAACCATTCCACCTGAACTAAACCAGTTCCATTAAATGAAATTATTCAGTAGTGGGACTAATCATAGTGAATCTGGTCAATCGCCCATAACCGTGGGCACGGCTATTCGAATAGTTTTACTCTGATCAGAGGTGCACAACTTTACCCACAAGACACGATTACACACATGTTACCATGCCCCGAAGTACCACCATGATACTGCAAAGGGGGAAATCGTGACAAGACCTTTCGCATAACTCCCTCTAACCAAGCGATACCACACCAAGGTTTCGCCCCCACTCCCCGCAGGGCAGCGGGCAGCCCCCTCTCGTGCCACGGTGAATCCGGCAGCCGATCAACCCGTAAAACCGGGGCCGACCCAACTCCATCACGCCCACCTCACTAGGGTACGTCGGCCAGAGGAAAGCTATACTACGGATCCAGCCGTTGCCCATTCTGGCTTGTGATTTGCACGGTATGTCTTCCAGGGTTTCCCATGAACCGGTCCTTAATTGCCATGGGTGCGACCATCCAAAACCATGCACCCACAGCCCACCATTATGTCATATTTTAGTTGAGATAATTATGACCAATAAGACATGGTCAGGTGTATCGAGCTTGCAGCTCATCAGAGATTAGAATAAATAGTGTAATTATCCCATTTAGTGAGCTAGTGGTATTTAAGCATGGCTAAGCATATAATTCTAGCTAGAATCAACATCAGTGACTAAAGCTAGTCAAATTAACACCCAAGGTTAACAAAGGACGGATAACAAGTAAATAAGGCACAATTAAGCGAGATAGGTATTCCATCATTCCATGTAATTAGCAAAGCAATGCAATTTTATTTGCAAACATAAAACATTTATAAAAATAGGATCAATATGCTTCAAGGGAAGTGTGACTTGCCTTGCGTCTTCAAACAAACTTTGGACTCTTTCCTCGCGAGCGCAGACTCCGGAACAGGCGGAATCTACACGCCGGCACGCAAAACGAGGAAAAACCTAATAAAAACCAAATAACAGTACATAAAAAGTAAACAAACACATAGAGCTTAATTTTAGATAAATTTTGCAATTTGAATGACCCAATTTGGAGTTCATATGAATTAGATATGAATTTTAGAAGTTTTGGACCATTTAAATGAATTCTGAAAATTAAGGTGATTTATTACGCAATTATTAATTAATTTTGAACTGGAAAAGGATGTTTAAGACATCAGCTCCGATCGGTTCATAGGTTCACAAAGATTTGGGTGGCTAGGATTGAACTGGGAACAAAGGATGAGTGGCTCAAATTAAACCGAATGAATATATAAAGATGAACGGCTTGGATTAAGCGACCAAGATTTGACTGGTTTAAGGTTAGGATGGATACACATCAACAGACACGTGGCACAAAGAAGTTGACACGGTGCTAAGGTGGCGGCCATGAACTCAACCACGCAGGACAAAGAGATAATGTGGCACTGACGAGGCGATGATGTGATAGCCGCATGAACATACCAGCCAACAAACATGACAACAAAGATTGCCGAAGAACGGCTGTACAACAACGAAAACAAAGTGCATAAATGGGTAGAGAATGATGAGGCGCTCCTTACCAGCACTTACGCAAGAACGGGCGACGAAGGGAGAGGCCGGTGGCGAGCTTCAAACGACGACGAGGTCGGGTCCACGGCGACGGCGGCCTTCCGGCGGTGTTTGGTGGAGGAGAGGTGGAGGACGGGCTTCCCCTCCCTTTTGCGGTGCCGATGGTGCCTTCGGCGAGGGCGGCGACGACGGGGTCGACGGCTAGGTGCGGCGAAGATCGAAACATGGACGTGGAGCTCGGGTTCACGGTGACGAGGTGCTTCCGACGGTTTTTGGCGCAAGGGAACCGGTGGCCGGGCTTCTCCTCACCGCTGCGATGTCGGGAAGGCAACGGCGCTGATTGGGAGCAGCCGAGGCGGCGGGAAAAGGTTGCCGGAGTTGCGGCCGACGGGAAGAGAGATGGGAACTCGCGGGGAAGGTGGCTAGAGCACGGGAAAACTCGGGAAAAAGGAAACCGAGGAGGAGATCAAGGGGTCCTTTTTATAGGCTTGGGAGGGAGAGTCCCGCACCGGGAAGAGAGGATTTGGCGCCGGATTTTTAGGGTTCATCCCGAGTTCGTCGGGATAAGAACGGGCCGAAATTCGCTCGATTTAGCACGGGATTGAGGGGGATTTCTTGGGGAAACGTAGAGGAGATCGAGAGGAATCCGTTCCCGCAACTAATTTTTGATTTGGGCAAAGGATTGAACCGGATTTGGTGGAGGAAACAAAGCCACGGTTTTCAGCACTGTTCGGCACTGTAGCACGGGCTGGAGGTTGAAGACGCCACCGTAGCGAGACGTAAAGCAGACTTTTCGGTCCAAACATCCTTTAATTCTTATAAATACTTCCAATGCCCAAATAATTCCAAGAAAAATCCTGAAAATATATGAACACCCAAAGTATTTAATAAAAATATCTCCAGCTCATTTAATGTTTATTTTATTTATTTAAATAATTATTTAAGTGTTCTTTGTTTTATTAAAATTATTTCGAGCTCCAAAATTTTACGAAAAATTTCGAGAGTATTTTAGGGCATGGAGAATATTTAAAAAATATTTCCAGTCATGATTTTTAAAGGAAAATTTAATTTCCTTAATAGGTTCACTTGATTTACTTTGTTTTTCTTTTTATTCAATTTCTAAAAATAATTTATTAAATGATTTTTAATCCCGAACGAAAATCGGGCTGTGACATTATATGCTAGAAGTTTTAGATGGAGAAGTGTTTGGAAGGGCTCTTAATGGGAAATACCTCAAAAAATATTACCCAAGCGTATGGATCAACTCATGATTCGATTGTTTGCTTAGCCGCTTCGTGCTAGCCGATGTCTGTTTCGATCGAGGCATCGCCTTTAGGCCATTTTTATGGCACGTTTTTTCCCTAATTTCTATAACCTGCTATTGGCGATAGCGACTACAACGAAGTGAAATTTGACTATAGTTCATAATTTTGTTGACATCGAAGACATCAACAAAATTAGGGGGCATATACATACACATGTTTCATGCCGATTACAGAAAGGTGGACGTCAAATTTTTTGGCGGTCAACAAAAAAAATTTCAGAATCGGCAAGCATGATGTAACGCATAAGACCAGAGCCAATTTCATTTACAAGCATAATTCCAGAAATTGACGAGTCATAACAATGGCGAGGCCGAAACTGATTACGAAAGTTAGACCGACATTTACAAGCGGCGGCATTTCTGAATTGCAAAAATATTACAAGGAATTAGATTTTAGTTCTTCAAGAAATCGGCTATAAACGATAGTGCCTTCCGCTTAATTTGGTCTACTTCCTCTATGGTCTTGGCATCATCGGCTTCAGACCCGGTCACCGGCCGAATCCCTTTTACCAAGCCCTTGAGGTGAGCCACAGCCGCCGTAATTTTTTGACGTTGGGCGTCGATTTCTGCTGGCAGGCTGGCCATGTACTCCTTGTGGATGTCGATTTTGTTCGTGACTTGAACGAGATCGGCCATCAGTTGATCTTGGCGCGCGAGGAGTTCCTCAAGCTTGGCGGTTGGCTCGGTCTTCAGGCGATCGAATGTGGCTTTCTGTGCCTCGATGTTTTCTTTGTTGGTTTGGATGGCAGCCGACAACATTTGGTTTTCTCGGCGGTCGGCTATCCGCTGCTGAGCCCGCTCGTATTTGAGTTGGTGCGCTTCTAGGAAGGTGGCCGGGACGATTGCGTCAACCACGGCGTCTGGTAGCTGGTTTTGGATTTCTTTGAACCGAGCACGAATTGGGCCGCAGTCGGCTACCAATACATCCAGAGGGACCTCCAGCCGATTGCCGATGTCGGCTAGAACCGCCTTCAGATCCGCGTCCAATGGCACCAGCGCCTTCTCGCCGTCCTCGCTCGGGTCCTCGAACTCCGACAGGTCGAAGTTAAGAAGATCGGCTATATTCTGCAAAAGGAAAATAACAGTTTAGAAAAGTGATGGGCTTATCAAATCGGCTAATGAGATTGAGCGGGGCTTACCGTGGGCATCGGAGCCGGAGTGGGTTCCGCATCGGCTTGATCGCCACCTGCAGCCGAGGTGACTTCTTCATCAGCGTGGCCGCTGCCCACGGCCAATTGGGTGCGCTCACTTGATTCCTAGGGGGCAGGTGTTGGTGCGCGTGGAGATTGTGAAGGGATTTAGTTGGGGATCGGCTAAGCAATGCACAAAGTATGAGGATAAGGACTTACTGATCGCAGGGGAGCCGATTTCTTCATGGTGACGCGTTTGGTTCTCTGCCGATTCAGAGGCACGAGGGAAACGTGAGCAAATGTAGATGAGTGGTTTAAAGAGGGGAAAGGAGTGAATTTATTTACCGTAATCGGCCGAGCAGGACGCCTCGGAGGACTTGGAGTTCTTTGGATGCTGCTCTCGTCGCCCGATGGGGTTGAGATGTATTTGTCTGAGCTGGAATCGACTGCGACTTCATCAATAGCTTCTGCAACCTCTTCATCCTCCACTTCTTGAGCCAAGAAGGCGTCCACAACTGGATCGACGGGGGACAGGTCGTCGTCGGCTAGGGCTCGCTTCGCCTTCTTGGCTGCCCTTTTTCTTGCTTCGGCAGCCGGAGTAGCAGCAGCCGATGGCTAGGTCCTCTTTGTCCGACGAAGCGGCTCACAGGTTTGGCCGTGGAGTAATGTGCCCACTTTCGGCGCGTTGAAGCCGATTGGGGATGGCGCCAACCCACACCCGTTCGGCAGGATGCCGGGCGCGTAGTTGATCACCACCCCGCTTCGGCTGACTGGGGGAGGGGAATCGTCATTTGTCTGCAATAGAAGGAACTCATGGTTAGCCGATGATATGAGTAATGATCGGTGAGTAAACAAAGAACTAGGAAATGTGCTTACCGATGGAACTCTATCAGGGTCGATGATGGTCAGAAACATTGTAGCCGATTGGTGGAATAAGTGTTGTTTCCACTCGCCCCACCACTGGTTGAAGATCGGCGATCTGCTTATAGCCAGATTGATTCTGTTCATGCTGCTGAGAGGAGGAACTGGGAGTTGAAGCAGCCGAAGCATCATTACGTTGCCTTCGATTCTTCCCCTCGGCTGGATCTTGTCGGCAAACCATAGGCCGATGGGCAGTTGGCCCAATCCAAACTGCCTCGCCGCCACCACGGGGTGATAAAATTCATAAGATTTTGTGACGTTGCGGCCTTGGTGGATACCGACGGGAAGGATGCAAGGAGTGATAGCAGTGACAAAAATTTCCCTTGGCGCGGTGTATTCTTCTGAGTCAAGTTCATCTAGCCGAAGATTATCTGGCTGCTCAAGTTCGATAAAGTCTTCGTATGCAAACCAGACTTTGGAGGTGTTTGGAGAACCGCTGTACAGCCGATCAAACCATTCTGTGAAGTCTTCGGCTGTTAGTTTTGAGCCTGGGTAGGTTGAAGTAGCTTCGCCGTAGGATGTCGGCCACCGAGTGGTTTTTTCTTCATCATCCACAATTCTTGGCTCTATCAATGGGAACTCAGTTTGAAGTGGGGCAGGCAGTTCGGCTATCTTGTACAAATGTAAGTTGAGCCAGAGCTGTAGCAACCACCACGGACCCCTAGTACCAACAGATAGTTTGATGGCCAATCGAGCCGAAGCCGAGCTTAAGACCTGGTATAGATAACCCAATAGGTACTTGCCTAAGGGGATACACTTTTTCTCCACAAGGGCTTCGGCTACATGCTGCTAGTTACTAGTTGGGCTACAGCTAGATCCACAGAACACGAACTTCTCTAGCCACATAAGGAGGAAGGCGGTGTGCTCCCTATCCGAAATCGGCCCGTCTTTCATATTCATAGAGATGAAGCCGCTCCAGTCGCCAATGCTTTTGGTCTTGAAGTTGTGTTGGCACTTGCGCTGAAGATCGCTTGGGCTGACTGTGGAGGTAATATCCAAGCCGGTTATCATTTCCACATCCATCAAGGTGGGGGTCATCGGCCCTTGTCTGAATAGGAAGGCGTTGAGCGTATCGAACCAAAAGTAGTAAGCAGCCGATAGAAGGGATTCGTTCTTGGGCATGTCGGCTATTGTTAGTTCCAAACACTGAGCTATTCCAAGTTCGGTCCAGTGCGTCCTTTTCCTAGCTGACATCCTTAAAAACTAGGCTAGCTAGGAGTTGTCGGTTGATGGCCATGATTTGAAGGCGCTGGTCCAGTATGACAGGTTTGGGGTGGAAAACCTAAAGGGGATCCGATCAGTTTCTGCGTTTAGTATTTCACTTGGGTCCAAGTTGCCAATCGGCCCTAGGAAATATTGGTTCTGATGAGCTAGGTTGGGGATTGCGATTTGGTGAGTTAAGTGCTACAGAACGAGGAAAGGAACAAGGAATTACAAAGAGGTAATAGCCAAATCGCAGAAGGAAAAAAGGAATGAAGCCGATAGGTTTACCTCAGGATAAGCTGGCTGCTGCGGCGCGGCGAAAGGAGTGCTGGAGGAAGCGATGGCCGGTAGTTGCCGCTTCTTGGGGTTCGCCGGGGAAGACGAAATCGTTGACGTCGCCGAGGCCGCCGAGGTTGCTAAGTTCGCCGAGGAGGTCGCCAGAGAGCTCGAGAGTTGTTGAGGTGGTTGTTCGTGTGTGTCAATGTGACACGTGCGGTGGCCACGAAGGCGGTATTTGAAGGATATTTTTTGGGCAGCCAAAACAGTTTCGGTCGGAGAAAGCGGGAATTCGGAAAGGCAGAAAATCCGTGATATTATCTTATCACGGACTTGGGGGCATGTTTTAACGACCAAATTTGGTTACCAAATCCCTAAGTTCAAGGTCGAATTTGAAGCGGAATTGGATTGGTGGAATAATCTGCGGAGAAGCAGAGGCTGCATCGGCTATGCTCAAATCGGCTGAGTAACGATCGGCTACGAGGTCAATCGGCTGAGACTGGATCGGACAAGGATAGCCGATAGCCAATGTTGAGTCAGAGGAGAAGATAAAACCGTTTCCGATGAAAGTGCTTGAAGATAAATAGAAGATTCAGTTATCAGTTTGCGCGTTAAAAGATATTGCCATCTATGGATAGAGTCCTGTAACGGCAATTGTAGAATTTGTTTAAACTGTTTATTGTAATGCGGCATGGGTCCTTCCCGAGATATTGTCATATTTTAAATAGTAGTTTAGATAGAGTCCAGGGTTTGTACAGATAATGTTATTCTTGGGTATAAATAGGACCCGAGATCCCTGTAATTACAATACACACACAATCAATACAACCTTCGGCTGCATTGTCTCCTTTTTCTTCAAACGAACAACTGATCCGACTTTGGGCTGCATCGTTTCGATCCCCAAGTTCAGGTAAATGTTTGTCATTAGTGGTGTGTCTCGTCGAATTTAGTGCTTCCATCGTTATGACACTCTAAATTCGATGATTTATGTTACGCTTGTTATCATATATTGCATATAATCTAGACGATGTTTAGATCTGTCTCATCATCGGCTCACTTCTGTAAGGAATTGGCAGCCGATAGAGCTAGGTCTAAAGGTTGACCTAGATTATACACGATATCCATCGTCTTGAAGTATTTACATAAGCTATAGTAGATCAGATTATTCTTTTATACTTAATGTTGTATCAGTGTTGAACTATTAAGTTGTTTTTAGAGTTTTTATGATTTGTTGGCTAGATGTATTTTACTTAAAGACAGTGTTGTGGTTTCAGCCGGCCTTATCTGTTTTAATGTTCTTTTGATATTTGTTATCAAGATTGTTAAAACTGCCTCTTATATTAAGATCTTGCTCTAGTTAAATGCCCTAAGCCAGAATCAGTTTGTCAGCTACAGCCAACAGCCGATTGATCTAGGTTTAGCGCATTTAGCTCAGATCAATATCTTTTCATAAGATAAATCGGAGTATTAGCCGATTCACGGTTAGACTTATGACATCGGCTAAGTTTGTTAAAGCATATATCTATTATTCTGTTGTATATTTGGATTAAGTGACTAATACTGTCTCGGCAACAGTCGATCTATTCTAGTCACTTGGTTTAAATACACTTTGGAATAACATATATATATGTAAATTGACTCCTGCAGCCGATTCAGTAGGATCTGACATAATACTTAACGCATATATCTATATTTTTCTTGTTGGTTAACAGATCAAACCAACTGACACGCCTTGAACAGCATAGGTAGCCAAGAAGGACCTGCACTAGAGTTCAGATCTCCCAGGCCAGCGCGTGAGAGAAATTTCTTATCAATACTAAGTCATGGTCTATAAAAATTAGTGTAAAGGTTTTAGTTGTGGTCCATATGGCTGTTTTTACCATCTTTGTAACCCTCACTCACTGGACAAGTCATGTTTCCTTAACTTTGCGTGTTATATATACATATTTTTTCACAACCCCATTTTCCTTTCTGCAGACTTTCTCGATTTGTGATTGTCTCAACATGTCACTATGTCAGTACAGGTAGAGTATATTCCAATGATAATATAACACCCGTGAGTAAGATCATATTAACGAGTCGATCAAACAAGATAGCAACTTTTAGAACAACAGAAGAACTTCAATTATATTTTTTCCCAAAGAAGCATTTTGGTATTTCTTCAGGACGATTTGGGAGCACAAATCCTGAAGAGGAGCCGAAGCTAGCATCCTATGTATGGAGATCACGACCCTATTGAAGGGATCTTTCATGGCATTGCACATTATTGGTGGCATACTCAGGTCCAATCTTAGTGCTCAATTCTGGCACAGGTTTGTCGAATGCTTTAAATATTGCATAGACATTCACATACGTGTGCTAGGTGTGCACAGCGACGTGTTTAAAGGAAGAACTGGACTTACCTACATTCGGACGCATAGAAATCGTAGTGCTGTTGCAGTGACATACAATCTTTATCAAGCAAGTTCCGCTCAACTAGCTGATCTACCCATGATTACATCAAGTGCTATTCTTGGTTGAAATGTTGGGCTTCAGGACAAATTTGATGTTTCAGAGTGGCGATCTAGCATCCTACTCCCTCCGTTTTATAATAAAGCAATTTAAAATTGAATGTGACATTATTACAATTAATATAAAAGCATATTCAGAATTATTATGTGTTATATCTAATACTAGATTGATTTATTATAGAATGGAGGAAATACTTTCTTACTGCCACGTATGCTGCATGAAAGGAAGCAATCCCATGTGGCACAGCAACAGCAAACAATATGATCCCGGGCGCTCTCAGAACAGTTAGTTTGATTTGGAATCAGTGCTGGTATTGTCAAGCTCCATTCATATGGCACAGCAAACAATATGATATGTAACAGCAACAGACAAGGGTCAAGAAATTTAATTGATTCACTTCTTAGTTCTTACCGTTGTTTTGGGCTTTTGGCTATTAGCATGGATTGTCCACTTTTCGATCATGTAACTATACCTTGCATCTAGGACGTAGAAGTGGAAGGTGTGATGATCTAAAAATATGGCAAGCCAAACAGTCTCTGCTACGGTCCATGTTTTTATGTTGGCTTTTGTAACTTGAGTAGAGCGTGCTTCTTCCAGTTTAGTTGAAGATTTCAGTAAGCGCGATTGGCTAATAAATCAACAGTTTGAGCACCCAGTCCTAGCCATCCTGCAGTTTCAGCACTTGAGCTCAGGCTGAGTCCATATCTCTGGGCTCCTGGAGCGCAACATGGTTGTTTGTACGCTGAGGTGTGTCGCACAGCGTAGAACATCTCGCACAAACACAACGCAGTGGCAACAGCAGCTAATAAACATGCAAGGAATGCAGATCTTTAACAAAATGGTAAAAGCTAGCCTACAAAATTAGAGGCTAATTCTGACAAGCAACTCCGGTATACAAAGTAGACCAACACACGATGGAAAAAAGCCACAGGCAACACCATTATTTGTTCCGATTAACCGTGACAATGTGATTCAACTGCGGGCAAAATTTAAAGGTGACACCAGTAAAAACAATGCTGCGATGCTCTTTAGACCGTTCACGCACGCGGCTTCCCACCAAGGGTTGGGAACTGAGCCTGATCTTCAATGGATGGTGCAGACGTAGCATACGGGCCGCGTTGGTAACCGCCGCCATATCCACGCCCCCCACGATCTCCACGCCCCCTTCCACGACCACGGCCGCCATAGTACCTTTCTCCTTCAGCAGGCTTCAGGAACTCATTGATGCTAAGAGACTGGAACAAAATTCACCAGATTAAAACCCAGCATAGTTTTTCCAAAAAAAAAATTGAGTTACTATCAATCACAAAATCTAGGGCATAACCAACAATAACACCATATAGTTGTTTGAAAAATTATTAGTGAGTCATTTTACCAAGGCATCCCCATGCTCTTCCAAACAGATGCCTAATTATCATATCCATCTACCCAACACTCAGATCCAAGAGCAAAATATGTAAAAGAACCTCAATGGACAAGATTTTGGCATCAAGACAAATACTATATAGATAAGTTAGATGGCTAAATACCTTCTTGGCACGTTCATCGCGCTCAGCATTTTCCTTCTTCTTATCCTTGTCAGAACCCTAAGAAAATGATAGATTTAATCAAAAAAGTTCCAAATTCAGATAACTGTAGGGATTGAAATAGTACACACTGAGAAATATACCAGTTTAATGAAAATTTCATCATTTCCTTTCTTGGTAGAAAGTGGCTGCATAGACTGCAGGTCCTTGTCAACTTCTACCTTCCTCTCTTCAGCCTTGAAAGCAAGAAGAGCTTTTCGCTTTTCCTCTCTCAATTTCTCAAACTCCTCAAGAGTCATCTCCTATATAGTAGAATATAATAAAGTTGGGAGGTCAGTGCTGATGGCATTATACACCAAATGCGTTAGCAGAAGCAATAATTACACTTAGATTCACTGGGAAAAGAATATTTGCTGTTCAAAGCTTTTGACTTGGCTAAATACAGCTTGTTCCATGGGAAGAATAGATACAGAATATAGTAACCAAGTTACAGAAATCAGCAGTAACAGTAAGGTAGCAAAAACATTACTAGCAAATTAGTTCTAGAAAAATGCACAGGAAACATTATGGTAAGATGAAATAACCACATCTTAATATACACGTACCATATAACATCACCAGCAAGTTAGCTTCAAGCAAGATGTATAGAGTAAAGAAGTGCATTAAGGTAAAACTTCAACATTCTGAAACCCATAATACCGCACATCAAAAGTGTACTAAAATACTTTGATCCCACTGTATTACAAGCAGATTGATTAAGAATGCTGTTGTTGAAAATTGAAGTCTCGTTTGAGTTAAAAACTATACACATCAGTCCAGCACTATCCTTCAACAGCTAGCTTGATCACACAGCCTTAGAAGTAACGTGAAATGTGAACATGCATGTGCAGATAGTAGTTAGCTTGGGTTGATAACTCATGTTTACACCCAACCACCAACTGAATTGCAACTACTTGTCACATCCAGGGTGATGGAATCGCATCATTTTTAACAGCTTATAGAAAAGTATCATATAGCAAGCAATATGATAGCGACATTTCAAATTATTACCAGCAGCACAGAACAATGGACTCGTAAAGTAACGTAGCAAAAATAGTGCCAAAAGGTACTACTAGACACAAGAATACATTTTGATTTCAGCAAAACACTAAAAGAGCAGTGCAGTTTCCTCAATTTAGACGGAGTGGAGAACAGATGAAAGTCATTACCTTATCCTCTTCCTTCTCTTCTTCCTCATTTGTGGCACCCTCCTTGTTATCCTTGTTCTCTCCAGTCGGAGCATCATCCTGCTCACCTTGTTTCTCAGGAATAGGAGCACTCTCCTCAACCTTCAAGGCTTCCTCGGTTTCCCTACATAACAAGAACAACACTGTGAGTTATATCTGCCTTCGCTAACACAAGAGACATCATAAACAGATAAAATTTCCCTACTGTGCAAGAGCCTCATCAGTAGCAGTTCCCCAGTTCCCACGTCCTGCACCATCACGCTTCATTTCATACCCACGGCCAGTGCCACTGTGGCGCTCATAATTTCTCCGGGGTGGCCTCTCAGAATCATCCCCATATTCACCATTTCGGTAGCCACCACGCCTACCTCCATGGAACGGGGCTCGAGGGCCTCTCTCCCTGTCGCCTTCTCCACCAGCAGCAACAGCCCCATCTCCATAGCTTCCACCATAACCACCCTGATAGCCATTAGTGCTGTCGCCACCAAAATCACGGTTCTGGCCATATCCCCGTCCACCTCTGCCACGGCCACGCTCACCGCGGCCAAATCCACCACGTGATGGTGCACCACCACCCCGTGCCTCCCGCACTGAAACAAATAGAATTCAGGAGCTGAAATCAGAATCGGTGGTGTTTGGAGGAATCAATCTTAAAAACTGATCAAAGATTCGACAGCGAGTTTCAAGGGGGAATAAATTCTACTTTCCAGCAATGCAAAGCTCACGCCTTTACAGATCATAGTAACAAAGTTTACAGCAGACATGTTCCTAACTCCAAGATTGAGCAAAAAGAACTACAAAATAATCTCCTAGCAACATACAATCCAATCACTACCACTCAACCATACTAAAAAAGCATCATACGAAACTAAGTTTCATTCAGTATAAACATCTCATGATGCCGCGCGAGGCCCAAATGCCCAAAATATCAGATCTAACACTCCGGCAACCACAACTCACCAGCCTGCGTGGGCGGAGCGGGCTTGGTCGGGAACTTGGCGGCGGCCGACGCAGTCTGGGCTGCCTTCCCAGCGGGCGCCGCCGCGGCCTTCTTCGCCTCGGCCTTCTGCGCCGCGGCCGCGGCCGCGGCCAGGAGCTGCGAGGGGTCGTCGTTGTCGTCAGCACCGAGGATGTCGAACATGTTGAGGGTCGCCATGGCGGCGGGGCGCCGGAGAGGAGAGGCTGCGGTAGGGTCAAGGAGCTACTCAACGCGCGGATAGAGTCGCTTGCTAGCAGCTGTGCCGGGTTGATTGCAGCGCCATTAGAATAGAGAGGAGGAGGAGGAGGGGGAGGGACGGGTTTTGGGTGGCGGCGGCGAGGGATTGGAGACGAAAGAGTAGGGAGGAGTGGGTGAGGAGGAGAAACCCTAGCCGCGAGCTCATATCATCCTTCGTGTCGGATTAGTGGATTTTTTTTAAATTTTTAGTTTTCTCTCTGTGACACGGAAATTACCATCTTAGCCTTGAGCCCGATAAGATGTTTTGAGTAGAGTTAGTCAGGCCGAGGTCGACAAGGCTAGCTTGGGAATTTCCATGTCCAGGTGGTCTCGAGAGGTGTGAACGACTGGAGGCGCTCGGTAGGAATCTGACCATCTTGGAGCGATGGGGCTGGGGGACTTGTGGATGGATCGAACGGCTGAGATTTGCTAGTATGAGCAAAATGGGCTCCCCTTGCTACCACGCTGCCGGAACAATTCGATCCTTTTCAATGTCAGCCGTCCGATTATTCGATCCTTCAAAATGGCTGCCACTAAGGCATACGCCATCTCTCCAAAAGACCCAGATCGGTTGAGCCACTGCTTTCAATATCTCGATCGAACCTTCAATCTGGGTTGCCTTTACACCTTCTGGATTGGAAATTGCATTGTCTTTTCTCTATCAACGCTTTTTTCACTGTTAGTATTGGTTTATGGCTAAGTATTATCTACCATAATGTATAATGTTATTGTATTAACAGCCACATATCTATATATCTTACTTTTTTATTGATCCACACGTCAATATTTACAATATCATTACTATTTGACAAAGGATATTAACATATGGTTTATACATCATATATTAAATACTACATCCGTTCTAAAATATAGCTATCTATAATTGTAATTGAGATAAGACACATCAAATTCATGATACTATATGTGTCGTATCTATGTTATATTTTAGAAAAAAAAAGTAGATTAAACAATAATCATAATGACAAACTACCTTACTTATTATTAGTCTTGGTTGTTTTGTAAAAATTGACAACACGTCTAAATTCAGCCATTTAAAAATGATGACGTTTCTATTACAGAAGACAACGGGATCCACATTAAAGGATTTGATGATTTTTTAAAAAAAACAAATGATTTTAAGAGTCATGTCTCAGTTGTGCTTTTTCGTAAAGAACTATTTAAATTTAGTGGTGTTATATTAATAGAAGAAGAGTCAAAACATAGCATGTTTAAAGCCATAGAAAGTTCTAAACTGGACTGCAAACTGAATGTCATCAACATGAGCAATTAGATATAGACAATATTCTTGGCATCACTCATACTCTAAAGGTGGTTCAGCTCTTCTGATACGTGGCCGATTACTTGTTGCGTCGTGTATTCCTTATGTTGAAAAAAACATTTGTTACGTTCCGTCTGCATCTCCCAAGAAGTTGGGATGAAAACCAATTTCAGACCCTTATTTGTAACTCCCTGAATGCACCATTACATAGAAAGAAGGGCACATGTGACTATGTGAGATTGATAGTCTAGTCAACAATTGAATTCCAGACCGCAGCGATAAAAGAACATTCAAGGAAGAGGTGATTAATCGTCTCCAAATTCGTAAGACATAATTATAGTACTAAATTTATCACCCCTCAATGGTAATGTATCATTTATCCATATATCAGGTTTTTAAGCATAAGCCAAGTGAAAATATTGCTTTTACTTTGAAAGCGCCCACGTCCTCTGAATCATTCCCCCATACGTTCTCCCCACGTCCTTCAGTTGTGATACGTAAGAGTATATATTAATTTCAGCTAAAATTTAAAGGCCATCAAACTAATGTTTTTATTAGAATAGATTTGTTCATCAACAAAGCCACGTTACTTCTCAGCAACCTTGAAGAAAAGAAAGACAAAAGTATTTTATAAAACTCATAACAACTCTAAGCCAAAAATTGGCAACTCACGATGAAAATCATGTTCCCAAAGAGTCATCATCTCTCTCTATAAGCTAATTCATTGAGCCATTTTGCTTTGTCAACCATGGGACCCACCACTCCACCCTATCTCTCTGACGCAGCATAGTAGGAGACCATGGCAGCGGTGTTGCTGTCGCCGTCGCTGTCCTGCACCATCACCGCCTCCCACCAGCATCGTATCGCCGCCTGAATTCGTCGCCGTCGCAGCCAAGAGAGGCATCGGAGCACGTGCACCGTCATAGCCGTGTGGTCGCTGGAGACGCCTTGCCTCTCTGTCTGACACGCCCGTCGACTACTTCCCCCTCTTCAGTGTCGACTGCCTCGTCTCTGTCGTCGCCCATCATCGTCCACGTGTCGTCATCTGGATCCGCTAGCCCCTGTCTGGAGGGAGGTCATGGCAGGGGAAGGGCGACGAGCCAACGACGATAAAGGAAAAAGGAAGAGCGACGTTGTGTGTTGCCGTCGCTGCAGCCGAGAGAGGTGACATGAAGGGGAGTGGAGGGGTTGTGCAGGGAAGGGGAAGAAAAAGGAGAGGGTAAAGGAAAGATCTGAAGGAAGGAAAAAGAAATACAAACATATTGATATGTGGAATTAGAGAGTGTAATAAAAAATTATTGGTGTGAAAGATAAATTGGACTCTATTTTCTTTAAAAGCTTGTCAAATAAACATTTAAAGAGGTTCTTGAAGATGATATTATTGTACCGTAGCTACATTTTTAAGTCAATCTTATTAACTTATTTCTTTTTGTTTTCACACACATGTTTCTAAAATAAAAAATAAATAATACATTTTTAAAAAATACATAGAAAAGTTGTTTTAAAAAGTATATCAATTTATTTTTAAATTTTTTAGCTTATATTTATAATTAACTAACTCATGTAATGTTTTGTTTTGCGTGCGATCCTCCATAACACACCTTAAAGGTAGCCCATATTAATACGTGCGCAGGTATATGTGTCATGTGTGTCTTCCCTGTCACGTGTGCGTGAACTGAAGATGGCCGAAATACCCGGTCCCTCACTGCGCTGCTGATCGGTGTGATGCAGATGCGGCTTCGCTGCCGCGTGACGGATGGACGCAGTCGCATCAGCTTGTACCCCCCGAAACCCCAGCTGACCTCATCGCCGGGTGGTCAGTCCTAACACAAACCGCTCCCCATGGCCGCCGCCGCTGCCGCCGCCGCCGCCCGCCGCCTCCTCGTCGTCTCGCGGAGTCTCCACGCAAGTACGACGCGTGCGCGTCCCCCCTCTCGCGGACTTAACTCTGATCTCCACCACTCTCACACCTTTGGGTTTTTGCTTCCTCCCCGCGCGCAGGCGCTTCCGAGGGAGCGGCGAGGGAGGCGCCCAGGAGCTTCATCCACCCGGCCGCCGTCGTCCACCCCGACGCCGTCATCGGGCAGGTGGGGCGCGCTCCAACTCACCCGTCTCAGCTCTGGCTGAGTTAAGTTGCTGCGCGCGCTAGTACGGCCAACAGTCTCTGCGCTTGGCTGTTGGATTTGGTCCATGCGGAATGTCGAATGCGTGCTACCCTTTGCCTGTTTAGTGCAAATGCTCATAATATGAGATGATTATTTTCTGCTTCTTAGAAAAAGAAATCCATTGCTTTCTAGTAGAAAATCATTGTGCATATGTGCCTTGAACTCGAACCACTTTGTAGGGTGTCTCAATAGGCCCATTTTGCACCGTGGGAGATTCAGCAAGGATTGGTGACGCTTGCCACTTACACGCTGGGAGCCATGTCATGGGAGATACCGAGCTAGGGGAGAGATGTGTTGTTCTCACGTAAGATATAATTTTTTCCCCCACTCTCTGTTTTCCACTCCTTGATAGATATCTAGAAATGTTTGCATTTTTTCTGATACTGAAACTAGAACATTCGGATGATATTGAAACTGAAGAAGGATGGGAAAAAAATCAATTCTCGACCAATAAAAATTCTAGCAAAAGTAAGTTGGATTGTCACTGGTGCTATCATGATTCAGTATCTGTACAAGCTCCAGATGGTGGAGCTAAGATGTTGTTCTTGTAGGCACTTTTGAATAGTACACATCCCCTATTTGGCTCTCTACCAGGACTAGTTCTAATTTTCTTTTCTCGCTGCATTGAGCTACTTTGTTGTAATAACTTTTCTATCAACAGTCGAGCCATAACCAACTGCATTCTAAGCCTCAATGTGCAATATTGGAGAACAATGCATCATATTGCATGTTTGTTAAGAAATCCGACTATATGACATGTGAACAACTTTAATGTGGAATTTAGCTTTCTGGCAGTGGCGCTATCCTTGGTTCAGACATTCCTGGGCAAACTATTATCGGTGAAAACAATGTCATTGGACACCACGCGGTAGTTGGTGTTAAGTGCCAAGATCTCAAGTATAAGGTTAGATATTTTTTATCACCAGATTTTTAGTGTGATGATGCCACGCAGTATAGTGTTTTGCTTATCTTTAGTGTAAAGTCTGTCCATGAGCTATGGACCTTAATCATCAATTTCTCTAATATTGCATATCTTCAATAAAAATGTAGGCTCCCAGATTCCCATGTACACACTTTCAATTTATATGAACATGCCATTTGGCTACTTGAATTGTTATGCTTTCTGCTGAACATTAATGCCCTTCCCCCATTTTAGTCAGGAGACGAATGCTTTCTACGGATTGGTAACAATAATGAGATCAGAGAGTACTGTTCTATTCATCGCTCTTCTAAATCTTGTGACTGCACGGTATTCAGATCCCTTGTGATAAGATTTCCACTGAACTCACTTCCGCCTTCTTACTAACGGTCATTTTTTTTGTAGGTTATTGGTGACAATAATCTTATAATGGGTTCGTGCCATATAGCACATGATTGCAGGATTGGCAACAATAACATATTTGCTAACAATACTCTATTTGCTGGCCATGTTGTTGTTGAAGTGGGTGATTATATACCATGATAATCTTCATCCATTTTCTTGGTCAAGAGCCCATTTGTGTATTGATGGCATTCATTGTTTCAGGATTGCACCCATACAGCAGGGGCCGTTGTTGTCCATCAATTTTGTCATGTTGGGTCATTTTCATTTCTAGGTGGAGGCTCTGTGGTATGTTGTGTCAATAAATTTTCATCTGAATTATGTAAAATTGCAAAATTTCTTATGTCAACAAGTTCTTAAGGAATGATAATGATGCAAATAAGACATAAGAAGCAGGCCTCGTGAACTGAAGTCATAGCACTTCATCTGATGATACTTTTCTAGGAATAGGTGCATGATCACTAGTAGGTACTTTTGTTGGTTAGCTTATCAGCTGCAGCCAAAATTTGAATTTTGAAACTTAATTTTAGAGTTGATGTTGTTTTTTTTCATCATAGTCTATTTTCCAGCATTGGCTTTTAAACCACGAACAATACTGGGATAGTAGCCTTTTATGCTTCTTTGCATGGGTGCGTAGGTAGAGTACCCTTTTCTGCGGTGCTTCGATCAGAACGGATTCACAATAATTCTGAATTTCATTCACCCATAATTTTTTTGGTTGATTCATCCATATTTCTATGGCTTATGAGCTGTAGCTCAATCAATCAGAGGCCTAGACTTGTATGGGGTCAATCATGTCAAGTGTCAGTCCTTTTGCATATATTTTCTTTCCAACAGCATTCTTGTTTGATGCTGATTTCATTGTAGTTCTCACCATAGTTAGGCTGTCCACTTGTGCTGGCACTGCAATTCTTTATAGTCTTTTTTTTTGGGGAGGGAGGAGGGGGGGGGGATGAATTCTTTAGTCTTTGAACTCTCTGAATATGATGTCCGAGAGTATGAAATTCATTCAGTTCAATTTGAATCAGATTGCACAAGATGTGCCAAGGTACATGATGGTTGCAGGTGATAGAGCAGAGCTTCGTGGTCTGAATCTCGAAGGTCTTAAGCGCAATGGTTTCTCAGACCAAGAGGTTTCTGTATACTCTGAAATGTCCCTCTAGTACTTGAATCTAAAAAATTTCTGTTCTGATGTTCCTTTTATCGATATGGTAATATTTAAACATATTGTCATCTTGTCACATTTACATTTTAAAACATAGTGAGGAAGATCTAAGCCAACTTCAATGCCTTATTATATAACAGCGAAAACTTTGTACTTCACCTTTTGAGTTAACTGTGTTTCCCCCATTGATACATCATCTGATAATTTAATCTGTCAATAGTAAGCTCGACTATGCCAACAGTCATGAAGAATCATGATGATTTTTTTGGTTACCACCACAAAGATGCGCAATGCTTGTGTATTCCTAAAAAAATGATGGGTTGTTAAGTACTTTATGCACCGTTTGCTTAAGGATTCCCCATATTTTGGGAGATTAGGCTTGAAGTTCATGGCAACTTAGTGACTAGATATTTGCAGCCAGTTATAATTTTCTGTCTCATAATTTTATCTCACTTCATAAATGAAGGTACGGATGTTGAGGAAAGCTTATCAAAAAGTATTTATGCCATCTATTGATAGTCAGAGTAGCTTTCATGACAGGCTTGCTGAACTGGTAAACACACATTGGCCATCTTTCTAGTTGTTACTTCCACTCTGTGTATTTATTTATTTGGGAATCTGTGTAACAGGAACGGGAAATTGGCTTATCAGAAACTCATGTATCCTATATGGTGGAATCTATTCGCATGTCGTTTGGCCAAGGACGTCGTGGAATTTGCAAATTTAGAAGTTGGAACCGCTGACATTTCTATAAACTCAAGTTTTACTGGCAATTTCTGAGACACCACTTAGGTAATGCATTCAATCGTCAAACTTTTTGTGTTAGATGAGGTAGGTGATAATATTTTTGGGCAAATGTGATGTCATAAGAACTAACTTTTACAAGATATAATCATGGAAGAAACGATCCAACTCCAGAACAAGGAAATATCGTTCCAGAAAGATGGAACACAGCCAACAAATTGAAAACTGCACACAAATGTCCTGAAGATTGACCTGAACTTTCAAATTTGAAAATTGGAACCAACCAAGCCAACTTCTTTGCTTACTGCTTAGGATAGTGCATGAGATCACACATACATGTGGAGATGCATTTCTTTACTCATAAAGTTGCTTCCTGGTATTTATAATTTCTAAAATAAGTTTTGGTTCGATTCTGGTATTGTTTTGTTTTGGCCCTCATGTTTATCGTATTTTGTTTTAGCATTCCTCGTTAAGGCTAAATTTGGGGTGTTTCAGGTTGCAGGAAACACGGCTTTTCTTTGGACCGTTCATGTTTCTCATCGTGCTCTTGAAAGAAGTCGTCCATTATTTGACTGTTAAAGCAAGATCGAGTTTCTGGTTGATATCCTATACCTGAACACAGGAATACACCCTACAGATGTTGAGTGCCCGCTCACTCCAGATTTGGCCAATTATTGTCGCATCTGGATATAGGGCACTTGGAAGTTGCGTGTAGTTTCTTTTTCCTTTTTATTCCCTCTTGAGATGAGCAGTGGTGTTCGTGGATGCACAAATGCTCCGTAGTCGTTGTACATACATATATTTGGCGTTGCCTCAGTTTTGTTCATCCTGTACAGTGTATGTATATCGCCCTCCTAGATCTCAGACTCGAAGTTGTATTGTCTGAACGATGTTACTGCTGAGATGGACCAAATTTTGCGTTGGTGTTCGTTGGGCGACATCCAGTTTCTATTACTAGTAATGTTGAATCTGCTTGCTTCAGAAACCTTCGGGCCATCAGATGTTCCGGACCCAAATATCAGTTCTAAACCTTCCAGGGCCCATCTCTTAGGGTCTTGCAGGTTCAGTTGAATGATAGCTCGACCGTATCTTTTGTCAAACCAATGGGCAAATAAATTACTAAAGTGCCACCGTACGGCATGAAAGTTGCTGTGGTGTAGTGGTTATCACGTCAGTCTTACACACTGAAGGTCTCCAGTTCGATCCTGGGCAGCAACATCACTTTTTTACTTTTATTCCAATAATGTTTATGTCCTTGCTGGTCAGATGAGCTTATGCGAATACCCTGCTTGGCTCAAAGATTAAGCAACTCGATCATATATTGTTATGACCTAGCTATAAGTAACACCGATGCTGACCTAGCAATATGAAAATGACTATCTATTTGTCACCTCTTTCTTAATTACCAATAAAAACAGTCCATGCTAAAAAAACAAAATAGATTTTTTACTACTAGTCTTGAGCACTCTTGAGCTCTCTCTTAACCAAAATATTGTACATACAATTTGCACAAGTCTAGCTTTGATATATTGAAAAGTACCAGAGACATCTTACACAAAATCTTAAGTGAATATAAGTTTGTTATTATGAATTTGTCTTCTTTCTATATCTTTTTTATATTGGTCCAATTTTCCATCATTAATTAACAATAGTCATAGAAGCAAAAACAAGTATGTTTGTAGCCTTCATGAAAGAGAACTAGTAATGAGCAAAAAAAAACTATTCAACATCCTTTTTAGGCTTGTCACATTGTGCGCATTACTAAAAATATCTTTTGTAATTGGCTACTGGGACTGCCTAGGTCAATTACAGAATTGATTTTGGTTAGGTATGTGTTGGTCAATTTAGTGTTATCGTAATGGTACTATTTTAATATATAATATTATTTTACCTATGTAGGCTATCTTCATGTATTTTAGCTGATTTCATTTTGTTGTCATAGGTGGAGCAAAACATTATATGCAATGATGCTATATTTTAAAAATTGGTAACTAGATGCCTCCTATGCTTGGAATGGTGTACCATTTTTAAAATAACGTGAAAACATGTTTATCGTGATTCAACTGGTCATAGAGAGGAAATTCAGGGTTTGATCCAACAGCATATGTTTCTTTTTTTCTATTAGGACTCACTGGTTGTGTGCTTATCGGTACATGCCGGATTTATAAATTAATTTTATTATTTAAAATTTATTAATGTAATTATTAAAAAATTCTCTGCAAAAATATTTCGCTTGAAAAAATTTATAAAGGACTGTCTTATTTGCGATGTATGTTTTTTTACAAAATCAAGGCCAATTAAATAGAAGAGAACTGACCTTAATCTTAATATATGGTTTCATGTTTTCAATAAATACATTGATAGAGAAATGATTTTTGTGTGCGGGCGAAAGGCATCTTCCCATGCGGAAGGTCGGCCCGCATGCACGAAAAGGTCTGGGAAAATCAAATTTTCGCGTGCGGGTAGCCCAACCGCACCGGAAGATCTATTATCCCGTGCGGACGGCTTAAGCGGCCCGCATGAAAGATCTATTATCCGTGCGGGCCACTTAAGCCGTCCGCACGGGATAATAGATCTTCCCGTGCACGAATTAAGTGGCCCGCACGAAAAGATGCCCCGTCCTATTGCATATTGAATTATTGAATTGTTGTATTATTGAATTAAATCGACAACTAATATCACATCACAAATTGCAAAAAATAATTTCACATCATCACAATTTTATTACTTCACATGTTTTACAACAAATTTTACAATGACGATGGCGATGCGAGGCAGCGGCGAGAGTGGTGGTCGGTGTTGCTGCGCGTTGGAGCCGCAGGAGGAGGCGACGGCGGCGCGTGGTCGGTGGCGGTGGAGAAGGAGGCGGCGCGGTGGAGGAGGAGGAGGAGGAGGAGGAGGTGGCGGCCGTGGTCGGTGGCGGTGGAGAAGGAGGCGACCGCGGTGGAGGAGGATGAGGAGGCGACGGCCGTGGTCGGTGGCAGTGGAGAAGGAGGCGACCGCGGTGGAGGAGGAGGCGACGGTGGCCATGGTCAGTGGCGGTGGAGAAGGAGGCGACCGCGATGGAGGAGGAGGAGGCGGCGGCGGCGGCTGTGGTCGGTGGCGGTGGAGAAGGAGGCGGCCGCGGTGGAGGAGGAGGCGGCGGCGGCCATTGTCGGTGGCGGTGGAGAAGGAGACGGCCACGGTCGATGGAGGCGGCGGTGGACGAGGCCGGCTGAGGTTGGTGGAGGCGACGACGGTGGCGGCGGTGGTAGTGGAGGAGGAGGAGGAGGAGGAGGAGGAGGTGGTGGTGGAAGAGGCCCTCGGCGGTGGTGGAAGAGGCCCTCGGCGATGGAGGAAGCCGTGGTGCTAGAAAGTTTCGTTGAGAGTTAGAAAATTTCGGAGCCCGCGCGTACCTATATAGGCGGTGGTGATCATCGCGTGCGGGCGGCTTAAAAGCCCGCACGGAAAAACTATTATCTTTCTGTGCGGCGCGGCGTAAGCGGCCCGCACAGAAAACTATCTTTTTGTGCGGGCTCTTAAGCCGCCCGCATGCAATAATCTTTACATCTCTAAGTTAGACTTCAAAAAATATAATAATATCTAAATTTGGTTAGAAAATTATGTAAATTGACAAGACAACTTAATTTTGATCCATAACACTGTCATAAAAAATTTAATTAGTTTTGATCAAGTGAGACTATATGTTGTTCATAAATGGTTACACTGCGTTATAGTTTATGAACTTTAAGTTTTAAAGTTTACAAACCTTATAAGAAGCTATGAACTTGTGTGCATCTCAAATTTGTACATAATCTTAACATTAACTCATTATCACAACATATGAAGTTATATTATCACTTGTGTTGTGAAAAAAATATTTTTTCTATTTTTAAGTAATAACTCTTTTTGGAAAAAATCACTTTTTATTTTTATTTTTTTATATTTTTTATGAACTTAGGAGCACACGAGAAGTAACCACATAAATTTTGAGCATAAACAAGCAAAAGGCACGCTCAAAATCGGAAAAAAGCTTTCGGGCTCGAAAAGACAATCTTCTGAGGCTTTTTTGGGCAAAATAAAATCACCAAACGCGACAAAGCAGCGAATGAACGCATCTGAAATTTTTTTCTCATCGATTTTCATATATGGAATGTCTCGATCAGAGTCCGTATGTGAAAGTTATGGCCGTTTTAAGAAACGACTTCGAGTTAGAGCACGAAACGAGCATGATGCGTGCAAAAACTTGTTACACGCGCACAAACTGTATTATATGTGTAGTGAGAGCCACTCTATTATAGCTTCATCTAAATGAAATCTAAGTTTCAAATTTATATACCTTATAAAAAGCTATGAACTTGTATGCATATTAAATTTGTATATAACCTTAACATTAACTTAATCACAACATATGAATATATAAAGTTATATTGTTTTTTGTGTTATGAAATTTTTTTATATTTGCTATGAAGTTAGATGGAGAATTCAATAGGTTTATAAATAGGTTTATAGATAATTAAAACATTACATCTCTAAATTGGTTTAAAAAAATATGTGTATCATCCCGTACGGTCCACTTAACCGGCCGCACGGGAAAATCGCTTAAGTGAGCCGCATTATCCTGTGCGGCTCACTTAAGCGACCGCACGGAAAAATAGATTTTCTCGTGCGGCCGATTAAGTGGGCCGTACGGAATAATGCATCTTCAATTTTCTCAGACGCGGTCACTTATAACCCGTCTGGAACCTATTGAGGGCCTCAATCGTTTCTCCAGTAACGATATAAGGACTTTTGGATCATGGCTCAAGCGTTTACGCCATGATCAAACATACAAGTATGCAGCCATCCGATGACCTTTAATTAACTGTTTTCGCCCAAAAAGCATCGATTTTCTCAAAGTAAGTTTTGGAAGGATATACCAACAAATAAATATAAGCAGTATTTTTGAGCCGCCTATACGTATGCATGACATGATGTTGAGTTTTAAACAAAAAAGCCAATTTGTGCCTTTTATCTGGAGCTTTCGGTCCACACATATGGTCATACTGACACTTACGGATTGCCTAGCCCCAGAAAATATGAATATTGTCATACTAATATACTAACCACAATTAATCCTCCACCAGATTATTTCCTTTTATATATAAGAGAAAATTCCATGGGTAACCCTAAAACTTTCTCCAATCATTTCATATCTTTTGTGTTGAACCTTAAATTCTTATGAAATAGTCCATTTTTCTCATTGGTATGAAGAAATATATATATTTATGTAGTATTTTATTGGAGTATAGAAATTTATTGTGTGAGACTTTTATATTTATGATTTTATTATGCAAGATATTGTTTATGATAATATATTTTTGGATGACATAAAAGAATAATATTTATTTTTAATTATTAAAAATTGTATATGTAGCATATTTGTGTTGATAGCAGCACACCATATTTGTTGTATAAGACAAATCTATTTATATGCTAAATAAACAATTTTTAATAACTAATAAATAAATATTATTTTTATGTCATACCTACAAAGAATTTTTTTATCATACCTACAAAGAATTTTTTATCATAAATACTATCTTTCACATAACAAAAGCATAAATATAATAATCTCATATAATAAAATTTCTATCCTCCAACAATATATATACTTCATAAACATAAATTTATATGTTTCTTCAAATCAAATGGCAGAATAGACTTTTTGATAGAAATTTAACGGTCAACTAAAAAAATATGGAAGGGATCCATTCAGAGTATACAAAGAGGATTGGGTAAAATTTCAGGTGTATATAGAAAATTCTCTTATAGAAAGTGAAATTACATCTTTGACCTTTGCAACATAGGAAATTAAGTTTTGACATAGAAAAATTCATAACAGACAAAAACCATATGAGGTACTGAAGGTAGAACGAAATTAAGCTGGTACGCTTTTAGTAGCACATCATCTAAAGCGGATGAAAACTCCCTTGACAATCCACTCGAAGGGCCTGCTTGGATTAATGGATCGATTGGTCCTAAAATCATCCACTTCCTAATATTATGTTTGGTTTGTGCCATGGCTTATTATCATCTGTCGTCAAGACGTCCTCCTTGGCCAAACCCCACACCGCCACATGCTTCTTAGTGATCGCATTGTCCAAGAAAATTTGGCAGATCGCCTCATCTGGGATATGGTTAGACTAACTAACACAGTGATACTAACAATGACGTTCATATACACATTCACTTTTTTAAATGTGTTCATATACACATGTTAACATTAAACGAGTAAAATACAAGCATCCATGTCAAACCTTTAAACCCAAGTTAATAAGTTCCATCACAAGAAACCTAATTAACTAAATACACTCAGTTTGCCTTAATTTTAATTTTTTATTGTCGTTGCATCATATATCATGAAAAGAACTAACTAATGCCCTCTTTATTTTTCTTAATTTGACTTTGGTTAATTCAAATGTCAAGCAAATTAAAGAAATGGACGAATTATGTACCTATGAATAAGATACGCAATAAATTGAATTTTTTTCATATTTTCTGAAAATAATTTCGTGCAATTAAAGTGGCAAACTAAACATAGATGCCAACCATTAAATATTTAGGTTCCGTAATTTGTCAACAGTCGCCAAACTGTTAATAGCATGTAGATATAAATGTTTAAAAATATATTGACTGTTTTAAAATATATGACGTCGATTGATTTTTTCGTAATGTTTGACCATTCATCTTGTAAAAAAATATATAAATATTATTTATTTTGTTGTGATTTATTTTATCATCAAATAAAATATAATCTTAACTCATATTTTTATATATTTATATAAAATTTGTGAATAAGACAAATGATCAAGTAATATATAGGAAAAGTCAATGATGTTATATATATTTAAAAAGGTAGTATATAAGTGTCATTAAAAAAATATGATGCAAAACATCAATCAATAATGTAATGGTATATATGTACTATGGTCCTAATCTTATAGTAGTATTTTTTTCATCGGGCTAATCCTATCTATTTAGTCCATCTTTATTTATTATTTATTTATCTGCAGTCGCAACTTTGCACGGCAATTGAATAAGATTTGCTGAAACTTCGTATATGGTTTGTAATGGACGCTCATAAATTAGAACGGTAGCAGCACACCTGTTCAAAATGTGTGATTCGGAGATAAGATCACAAGATTTTGAGACCTAAAGAAGTTAGAAGGATTTGATGGGGTAGGCAAGGAACATGCTGCCTAATATTTACACAACTACGTATGCATGCCATGCTAGTCTTAAAAAAACATGCATTACGACGCAAAGCTCCAACCCATCTATGCAATTAACATTGCTGCAACGTATACCAGCCATCATAGCATCAGCTACAGCAACATATAGGAAAGAAACGATGCGCAGGAACTAACATGCATCACATCACACAGCTCGTGGGTGCATTTTTGTGAACATTATTGGCGTAAGTTTAACGAAGATGTTTGAAACTGATTAAAACTAAGATTAAATTAACACATGTAAAATGAGATAGTAATTAGCATATAATTAATTAAATTTTAATTACTATAAGATTTAATAAATAGATATATTGATATTTTAAAACCGTTCTATGTATAAAAAGTTTTCGTACCAAGTTTAGCGATAATCATGGTTAAATCTAAATCTTAATGGTCACAACCAGCATCGTCGCATACATGGTCAACTCGGCGCTAGCTGAGCGGCGGCCGTGCAAGCTGATTATCTGGTGGGGTTTGGTGCGAGATGAAATTAATTAACTAAGAAATACTCTAATTTAACAACACCTCGACAGCGATGGTATTCAAAATGGTGCTTTGCACCTTAATTATATAATTAATGGTTGATCATATATAGCCAAACATGAAACATGAGACAACAGCAAATTTCCACGGACAGTTAGTACAACAACCTTACTTCTAATTGGCTTGTTCTTGCAGTAGTAACTTGGGACAAAAGAGGAACATGGTCTTAGTCAAGAAACCGAGGCGGCTGCTGTTTGTGAAGGACGGCAAAACACATGTTGTTTTAAAAGGTGAAAAAATAGTTAAGAACGACAGAAACGTTAATTGGAGGTTTTTTTAAAACTGGCAGATTTTTGGCATGATTGTAGAAACAGATTATATGCTTTCAACATGCTCTGTCTATCTCATCTAACTGGAAATAAACTTTTCGATTCAAATCGGCCACTTGCTTTGTCGAAACTTGGTTTCGGCAATATATTTTATGGGGTCACAGTCAAGATCGCCAAGCACAATGGGTTAGAAGAAGAGGAAGATTTAGACAGGTTCAGGCCCTCTCGAGAGGTAATACCCTACTCCTGTTTCGGTGGATTCGATCCGCCAAGTGTCTTTATTGATCTCGTGATCTCGTGAATCTAAAGCTCTTGCTTATGAAGTCTAAGATCTAGTGTTGGAAATATCCTCAAGGGCGCCCTTACCCCCTTATATAGTCTTGGGAGGAAGGGTTTACAAGTCGGAAACCCTATCTTATTCTAAGTTGGTTCCCTCAATCTTGCCAAACCGTGACTATAGGCCGATTGCCCTATCTCTATCGGCAACCGTAACACCTAAGTCAAGTTCGGCTTACAGATATAGCGGCGCAACCTATCCCTACCTCCGTCGGATAAGCTTGCCATGTGGATACCCGATTGCCACAATCTCCACAGTAGCCCCGAGTCCTTTTCGACGAGACAACTCGGCTTCAGACCAAAGCAAGCACTCAACCAAAAATCTCTTTGACCGAGTGCTTTTGGCGCCGAGTGATTCCATCATCTCGCCCGAATCTTCCCGAGTGGCTCCAAAGACTGTGAAGGGCTGGAAAATATCTCAAAAATTCTCAAAAATAAATATCTAGGTGCATCTCCGATGCACCTAATTATAGGTGTAGCCCCGACTATGTGGTTAGTCAAAAATAGACTAAGCATATAGTCAAGAACTATAAAAAATTATTCTCATATAGATGCCTAGCTCATGCTAAAGCAATCATAGAAATCTCATTACTCGGCAAGTTCATACTCAACCGAGTGAATTTGCCCGAGTCATCTCGAACAAATAATTCAATCATCCCTTATGGGTAAAAAACACTCGGTAAACTCTTGCTCAACCGAGTGGATTCGCCCGAGTAATCCCGGAATAATAACTCAATCAACCCTAGCGGGTAAAAGCACTCGGTAAGCTCATGCTTATCCGAGTAAATCGCCCGAGTCATCCGGAACAAATACTTTAATCATCCCTCATGGGAAAATAAGTTCTTTCAATCATATGAAAAATATGACCAAGTTATTAAATAGCTTTTGCCATAATACTGGTCTTAATCTTATAAAGATCTTCACCAAGGTGGAAAACAAACAAGATCGGTAAGATTACCCGACCAAATGCCGAAAAACCAAACAGCCCTTGTTCACCAAGGCGGCTATAAAACTCTGCTGTTGGTCACCTTCCAAATTGCATCGTGTCGGCTTCTCATGAAGTCAAGCAAACCGCGGTATGGAAGGATCTTTTAAAGGCATAGGGCACTCGGACACGCGCATATTGCCGGGCAAATCGCTTAAGCTCATCCGCTTAAGTCCCTAAGGACACGTATCGGACCACACCTTAACCGGGCCGTAGATTTCCTTATGGGCTCGGCCCACTCACCGAAAACCTAGCGCAACCCTCAAATCTTTCTTTATAAAGACACGAGGTCGTCCCCGCCTCTTCATCTTCCAAAAATTCCCCTTCTCGCAATCTCGTTCATCGGTTCATTGCGGAGAACCCTAGGCTTGCGCACTTCTTAGTTCATCCGCCAAGAAGCTCGCTTGTCGCGACAACTAGCTTCGCAGCCAAAACTCCCACATCCATCGCCCAAGATCTAACCTTTCTCAGCCAGATCCGCTCCTCATCAACCTCGATCTCATGGCGGAGGAGAAGAATATTCCGTTCGACCAATGGGCCACCTCAGACGTGAGGGAGTACACCCTCAAAGAGATGGTGAAGCACGGCGTGCTTCCGCCCAAGGAACTAGTGGGATGGCGCCGGCGGCGGGGAGGACTTCCCGACCCCTAACACCGGTGAGCTTGTCGTCTTTACCTCCTTTTTCTATTGCGGATTCGGTCTTCCCACCTCCGAATTCTTTCGGGGGCTCTTGGATTACTATGGTCTTCACATCTACCATCTGAACCCCAACTCGATGCTTCACATAGCACTCTTCATTCATGTGTGTGAAGCCTTCCTCGGCATTCTTCCTCACTTCAATCTGTTTCGTCGTATGTTCTACCGAAACCCCATCCGAACAAGGACCATCCTTGTGTCGTTGGCGGGCAGCTTCCAACTTCGCGGATCTCTCCGCAAAGACTACTTCTCTCTCCCCTTGAAATCCTCGAACAAAGGCCGGCACTCGAACCGGTTCTACATCGCAATCTTGAACCTAGCCTTCCTTCCTTTGTCGGTCTTCCTCCTGTCCCCAAACCATCTTGGAGCACCGTCCCGTAGCCCAAGAATGGGATGAAGCCAACGATCCGCTCGCGAAGATCCGGCGATGAAGAAGAGGAACCTTCGCGGGGAACAAATCACTCGGCATTTCATCGGTGCCGACGGCGCCAATCGTGGAGCGATCGAAGCCGGCCTTCGAGTACGAAGGCGGAAGCAGACCCCAATCGGGAGGACCCGGATCCGCTCACATACGAGATCCCGAAGATCCGGATGTACAAGCTCTTCTCATCCGGGATCTCGCCGAGCGAGCCCTCATACTACCAGTCCTTCCATTCAGCATCCATCGACCTCCTCCTCCGGTAAGCCGATTGATTGCTTTATAGTATCTTTCGATCTTGATGTCTTGTCGCTTAACATTGCGCCTTCCTTCTTCGCAGAGAACGCCTCTATCATTTCCGAGCCGTATAAGATGGCGCATGATGACGCAGCGGCGTCGCCCGCTAAGAAGCCGACGGCGGGATAAAAATCCAAGCGATCCAGTCGGGAAGCGGGCGGCGCCGAGTGAAGACTTGAACAAGCGCGCAAGCAAAAGGCGGCTAATCATCGAGGACTCGGATGACGACGTCCGGCTCCTCCGGTCGAGACCCCGCCTCTAAGGCGATCGCCGCGACGCACCGAAGATCCGCCGATCAACCAGTAAACTCGAAACCAAGGTCCCGAGCTCTTTCATAGAAAACTTTTCTTTATCTTCGCCGTATTTACTTGTGCAGAAGCCCCGGGATATAGATCCCGTCGGAGGGATGAAGGGCCGACCCGCCGCTCCTCGAAGCGCCAAGGCCGTCGAGCCAAAACCCGAGCCCGCAACCAAGTGCGAGCGTTCCGAGAAGCACCCTTCTCCTCGAAGGAGCGCCCCCGGGGAAGAGCCCCGACCGCCCGGGATATCCCGACCGGAAACCGCCGTCGGCGGAAGCCCACGACGCGCCCGAGCGCCCGACCGAGGGTCACTCGGCACGAGCCCGAAGAAGAAGAAGGGCCCTGCCCCACCTAGGCAGCCACCGAAACAGTGAGATTTGCTTCAACTTTCCTTTGTTCTTTCAATTTTGAATCTTTCATGTCTTCATTGGTTTTTCTTGTTTGCCACCACGGTAGAAGAGATTCCCAGGCTGAGCCTTCGAGACCGGGTTCCTCCAATCGAATCGAGTGGCGGGACTCGGAAGGCGAGAGACGGGGCATCATCCTCGACCAAGAGCGGCGAAAAGGATGAAAGGGATGCCCTCGTCGAGAGCCCGAACGAGGCGACCCGACCGCTCAACGTAAGCCTTCATCTTTCTTTTGATTATATCTTCGTTATCCTTCGATCGATCATCCTTCGCCTTTGCATGCGAAAGAATATTGCCGCTCAATGGCAAAATCCGAGGTCTTGAAAAGCCGGTGCCTCACTTAAACTCCTTGGAGGACGTTCAGACCAAGGTCACTCGGGAGGAGGCCGCTTCAAGGGAGGCCGCTTTAAGGAAGGAGATCTCGGAGCTTCGAGAAGCGAACCTCGACCTCCGCGGATCAATCGGAAGTAAGCCCGCCTCTCTCGCTTCATCGTGATTCTTTTGTTGATCTTGTCTATTGATAATCCTCTTTTGTTGTAGAAAATTCTTCGGAGGTCCACTCGCTTCAAGTCCAACCGGAAGCGGTCAACCTCGACAAGGCCGAAATGGAGGCCGAATTTGAAGGTAACCTTCTTTGAAGTTGAATTTCATGTCTTGCTTCATTCCCGAGTGCCTTGACTGATCTAGGACTCCTTGCGCTTATAAGATAAAGACCCGAGCCCAAGTATGACGTCTTACTCGGGCGGATCAAATCCAGCGACGAGATACGGGAAGAGGTCGCCAATGCCGCCGCACCAATCTTGGCAGCCTTGTTTGATCAAGGGGTTGGGGCCACTCGCTGAGCCAATCGAGATCTTCGACAAGCTCCGCGCTCCCGAGCGATTCGAAGAACATCACCGAAGCGACCAACATGGGGCTGGTCGGCTCTTGCACGGACAAGTCCCTCTACCCCGAGTGGATATTCATTCAATCGGGAGGGCTTCGCGAGGGGACAACGATGAGCAGGCCTTAGATATGCTCGCGAGGCGCAAGAGGCGGCGAAGAAGATCTCTTTAGATGTAGTAAACAATTTTAAACTCGAACCGTATTTTGACTTTGCTTTACGAATGTCATGTAATCGTAACACTCTTGCCATGAAATCTTTGTGCCTATTTTTAGTTTATTTATGTCAATGCCTTGATTCGAGCTTTCGCGTGAAATTTCTTAAGTAGTTTTCTCGTCATCAAGCCTAGGCTCGATTAGGTCATCGGAAAACTCTCGGTCCTTAGACACCGAGCTCGAGTCGAAGGACATTAAACAATGATAAACCAGTTGTGCACAAAAATTTGATGAGGAAAATTCGAGCTTTATTGATATGTGTATCGCCCGATTGCTAGCTCAAGAAGTCATCTTGCTTGAGGTTGGCAAAAGGAAAACATGAGGCCTTAGCCGATTAGGCGTAAAACCGCCGAAGATGTTCAATGTTCCAGGAGTTCTCCACCATAGACCCGTCCTCGCGCTTTGCCGTAGGCACCAGCCGAGTCACTTCGGCGATTATATAGGGTCCTTCCCATAAGGGAGATAACTTGTGTCGGTCTTTGGTGGTCGGATCTTGCGTAGGACGTGTCGCCAACAATGAAAGCTCGTGCTCGCACGTTGCGACCGTGGTATCTTCGAGCCCTTGAAGGTATTTGGCCGACGGATGAGGGCTGCCTCGCGGGCCTCTTCCAATCGGGTGAGGTCATCCACTCGGTCGATGTCGTAGCGTTCATCGTTGAAGCTGCGGACCGGAGGACTCAAACTCCATCTCATTTGGCAACATGGCTTCGCGCCATAGACCGAAAGAAAGGAGTTTGGCCGGTGGCCCGACCGGGTGTAGTTCGCAGCGACCATAGAACCGAGGGAAGCTCTTGGACCCACTTGCCGGCGTAAGGGCTTAGCCGGTCGAAGACGCGAGCCTTGATGCCTTGAAGAACCATGCCGTTTGCTCGCTCGACTTGCCCATTGCTTTTGGGATGAGCTACGATGCGTAGCGAGATCTTGATTCCGAAGTCTTCGAATTCCTTGAAGATGCCTCCCGTGAATTGAGTCCCATTATCGGTTATGATTCTGTTTGGGACGCCGAAGCGGTGCACGATGTTGAGAAAAAATCCCGCGCTTTGTCGGCGGTGATTGTGGCAACCGGCTTGGCTTCAATCCACTTGGAGAACTTGTCGATTGCGACGAAGAGGTGCGTGAAACCTCCCGGAGCCTTTTGAAGGGGCCGACCATGTCCGCCCCATACCGCGAACGGCCGGGAAAGTGGGATTGTTTGAAGCTCTGGGCGGGACATGGCTTTGTCGGGCAAAGAACGGCAGCCTTCGCAGGTTCTTACGACTTTATCCGCGTCGGAGACCGCGGTAAGCGAAAAATCCTTGTCCGTAAGCTTTGCCGACTAGAGTGCGTGCGCCGCGTGGCTTCCGCATATGCCCGAGTGGATATCTTGGAGTAATTGTTTCCCTTCTTCGGGTGTGATGCACCTCATTAGAATTCCGAGGGGCTTCTCTTGTATAGATCGGAGTCGACCATGACGTACGCTTGGCAACGACGCCGGACGCGTTCGCTTCATCCTGGTCATCCAAGCTCTTCTTGAGTTAAGAATTTGATGAGCGGCGTCCTCCGTCGGTATCGACCATGGTGACTTCGTTCGTGGTTTGCTCGTTGGGAGCGTCTTTGCCGTGACGGTTGGCTCGTAGAGATGTTCGACAAAGACATCGTCGGGCGGCTTCGCGCTTTGATCCGAACTGCGCTAGCTCATCGGCCTTCGTTGTTGTGTCTCGGGACATGTGAGAGTTCGAGTCCGTCAAACTTGTCCTCAAGCTTGCGGACCTCTTGCCGTAGGCCTCCATAGTGTCGTTTAAGCAAGACCGCTTTCATCACTTGATTGACGACCACTGGGAGTCGCCTTTCACAATAAGTCGACGAATCTCGAGTGAGACCGCAAGGCGCATCCATGTAAGAGAGCTTCGTATTCGGCGACGTTGTGTGAGGCGGAGAAGTGGAGGTGAAGGGCATATCTTAGCCTTTCCCGGTCGGGAGATCGCACAACTCCCGCTCCCAAGCCGGTGATCCTCTTGGATCCGTCGAAGTGCATGGTCCAGTGTTGGAGGTCTTCCCGAGGTACGTGCTCTTGCGTTCGTCCACTCGGCCGGGAAGTCCGCTAAGGCTTGTGACTTAATGGACGTCCGGGCTTAAAAGTTAAGTCCAGCGGCATCGGTTCCGGGCCCACTTGGCGATGCGCCCGGTTGCCTCGCGGTTGTGGATGACGTCGCCGAGTGGAAAAGAGGTGATGACGGTGACCGAGTGACCACGAAAGTAGTGTGCCAATTTCCTCGCGGTTATTAGAACACCATAAAGCAATTTTTGTACACAGGGGTATCGGATTTTGGCTCCGCCAATACTTGACAAAGTAAATTGGTCTTTGAATCTTAGGCCCGTCCTTCTTCTTCTCGTTCAACCACAAGGACCGTGCCGACCACTTGGTGAGTGGCCGAGACGTACAAAGAGGGGTTCCCGGGTGAGGTGAAGCTAGGACGGGTGGCGTGGTAAGGAACTCTTTGAAGTCTTCAAAGGCCTTGTCGGCTTCCGGGGTCCACTGGAAGTCGTCTGTCTTCTTCAGCGGTCGAAGAAGGGCATGCCTCGCTCGCCAAGTCGGGAAATGAAACGGCTTAGCGCCGCCATGCAGCCAGTGAGCTTTTGGACGTCTTTCGATTACTCGGGGCTTCATGTTTAAGATGGCGTTGATCTTTTCGGGTTTGCTTCAATGCCGCGATGTGATACCATGAAGCCGAGCGGTTGCCGATGGGACGCCGAAGGTGCACTTCTCGGGTTCAACTTCATTCGAAGGCCCGGATGTTTGCAAAGGTTTCTTCTAAGTCGGCGATCAGGTCTTCTTTCGCTTGGTCTTGATGACAACATCGTCGACATAAGCTTCAACGTTTTTGCCGATCTGCGTCTGCGGAAGCATCTTTGGATCATGCGTTGGTATGTAGCTCCGGCGTTCTTCGGCCGAAAGGCATAGTGATGTAGCAGAGGCCCCGAACGGCGTGATGAAAGATGTCTTCAAGCGGTCGGATTCTTTCGACGATCCGTGATAGCCCGAGTAACAATCCAAGAAGCTCGGGAGTTCGCAGCCGGCGTTGAGTCGACAACTTGGTCGATACGAGGTAGCCCGAGTGGATCTTTGGGGCAGGACTTGTTGAGGTTGGTGTAATCGACGCACATGCGCCACGCCCCGTCTTCTTGCGGACCAAGACTGGATTGGCTAGCCGGTCGGGATGAAGGACTTCTTTAATGAAGCCGCAGCCAAGAGCTTTGCAAGTTCTTCTTTGATCGCGTCTTTTCGATCCCGTGCGAACTGCGTAATCGTTGTTTAATTGGTTTGGCGTCATCTTTGACGTTCGAGAGTGCTCGATCACCTCCCTAGGAATTCCGGGCATATCGGATGGTTTCCAAGCAAAAACATCTTTATTATTTTGGAGGAAGGTGACGAGCGCGCTTTCCTATTTAGGATCTAGGTCGGCGCCGATTGCGGCAGTCTTGGAGGGATCGGACGAATCAAGGGAGATCTTTTTGGTCTTGGCGTCGCCGGATCCCGATTTGGCTATCTTCTTCGCGGGACTTCGCCCTCTGCCGAAGTAGATGCAGCCAATCGGACTTCTTGTTGGCCACGTAATCTCTCTCGAGATTGGGCCATGTCGCAGCTCTCCTTGTCGCAGTGAAGGCTTGCTTCACATCGCTGCGAAGAGTGATGACGCCGTTGGGACCCGGCATCTTCATGCAAAGATAAGTGTAGTGAGGGATCGCCATGAACTTGGCAAGCGCAGCCTTCCGATGATGGCATGATATGCCGTTTCAAGTCGGCCACCTCGAAGGTGACGTTCTCCGTTCGGAAATTCTCTCGGGCTCCGAAGGTGACCGGAGAGAGATATGCCCGAGTGGTGTTGAAGATAGCCCGGGATAACTCCGTGGAAGGGGCTGAGCTTGCTTTGAGTTCGGCCCTCGGGATCGCATTTCGTCCATAGTCTTGGCAAACAGATGTTGAGGGCGCCGCCCGTCGATGAGGACGCGCTTAAGCCCGATGTTGCGGACTACGGGGTCCGGGACGAGTGGATAGCGTCCCGGATGGACCACTCGGTCGGGATGATCCGAGCGGTCAAAGGTGATGGCCACCTCCGACCATCGCGAGATATTGAGGGACTTCGAGTTGAGCCGCGTTGACCTCCGGTCGGTTAGCTTCTTTCCTCTTGGATTCATAAGCTAACGGGCCCCGAAGATGTGGTTGAGCTCCCCACCGGATCTTGAAAAGGTTTGGCATTCTCACCGCATTGTTCTTCTTGGCGCGGACGGGCCAGCCTCGTCGATCGGCTTCTTGTTGAGCTGCGCCAGCTGCTTCATGAACCGCTTGTAGATAAAACAGTCCTTTGCCGCGTGCTTGTGATTCGGATGGTGGGTGCACCGGGCGTTCATGATGGCGTCGTAGGCGGCGACTCGGGAGGGCGTTGAGTATTGGAGGTTGCGGCCACCGGTCTTCGGTCGGCGCTTGCGATCTTTCGGGCCCCGGTTGCCGTTGTTGCCATCCTTCTTAGGATTTCGGCTTCCTCCGCTTGCTTGTCCTCTCTTCCGTCGGGCCGATCTTGACGGGCGGCCTTGATGGCGTCGTTTGATTTGGCGTATGAATTCGCCGTCTCAAACATCCGCTTCACCGTCTTCGGTGGCTTGCGTCCGAACTTGCCGATAAGCAGCTCATCACGGACTCCCTTCTGGAAGGCGGCGATGATGATGTCATCGGTGATGTTCGGGATCTTGTTGCGCTTCTCGGAGAAGCGATGAATGTAATCCTTCGAGGCTCGTCCGGCTTCGAATGACATTGTAAAGGTCGAAGTGCGTGCGGGCCTCTCGAAGGTGCCTTGGAAGTTGGCAACGAAGTGGTCCCTCGGCTCGCTCCACGAGCCGATTGAGCCTCTTGGCGAGTGGTGAGCCAATTTCGGCCGAGTTTGCGAGGGCCACGGGCGAGTAGTTGGCCATGGCTTTGTTGTCGCCACCGCAGCTCGGATGGCAAGGGTATATACGCTAACCAAGATTCGGGGTCGGTTTTGCCATCGTACCTTTCAATCCCGGTGGGCTTAAAGCCACTCGGCCAATGCACTCGGCGGAGCTCCCGAGTGAAGGCCGGTACTCCATCGTCGCCGCTATCAGGTGATCCCCTCCGATCTTCCTGAGTGCGACGGTCGCGCTCTTGGTAGCGTCGGTCGAGGACTTCCCGCAGATCACTCGACGGGGTCTTCGTTGGCCGTTGGTGGGTCCGGAACTGCGCGGTGGACTCGGTGGTGGACGGGTGGACGTCCATGTCGTTTGCGACGGGAATCGACCGTCTGCTCTTGGTGCCTCGGCATGGACTCGGGAGGCGGGCCTCTTGGCCTAGTTGACGACCGGGCCGGCTCGGGCCTCCTGTAGTCTCCTGACCTTAGGGGTGGGAGCCGGCTCTTGTCGGGCGTTTCGGCCACGGATTCAGTCGGCCTTCTTGCCGAAGTGGTGGGAGGGCCGTTAGCCGTGGCAGCAACGATGGTCTTGATCTTATCCAGTATAGGAGTCACGTTGGCGGAGCCGTCTCCATGACGGTATCCAAGAGCGTGAGTGCGGCGGCGCGTTCTGTGTGTGGTGTCCGGAAGACATTGGTGTTGCGAACCCGTGTTTGGAGGATGGCCTCCGGCGGATCGTCCACGCACGCGAGATCCAGCTTCCTTTTATCGGCCTCGTCTTTGCGTTGTTTGTCTTCTTCGGTGTCGGCGTTCAAGCTCCACTCGCTCGCTCCTCTTCGGCAAGCCTTCTTGCCATGGCTGAGTCGGACTCATCCGGCTCGGCTATGAGGACGTCGAAGCACTTCGGCTCGCATCCATATGGCGTCGGAGTTGTCGGCTTCGTCGGAGGGATGCCGTAGAGATTGTCGAAGCCGGCGGAGCCGAGGTATCCGTTGAGCTCGAAGATGAACAAGAGCCAAAGGACGGGAGGATGACACGACCTCCCTTGAACTCGGGTAACCGGATCTGGATCGTTCCGGTCCGAGTCGGAGCTTGGGGATCGGGCTCTTCCGAGTGGATCCTCGCCAACTCGGGAGAGAGTTGATCGTAGATCTTGGCGACGTTTGGTAACCCAAACGGCACCGAAAGGTCTTCACAGAGTAGATTGCTTCCGTCGGGAGGCAAGAAAATTGGCGTAGATCTCGGCGGCATTCGGTAATCCGAATGGCGCCGAGTGAAGTCCGTCGTCGGAGAAGGTGGATCGCATCTTGGTCTTCAAGATGTTGTCGAAGATCTCGGCGCTAATGGGGAGCCCGAACGGCGCCGAGTAGGTTGTTCCCTCCGACTGGTTCGAATCCGAGTCGAGGGAGGAGTCGCCGGCGAAGTTGGCGGCGAAGTTGGCGGCGAAGTCGCCGAGTCTTGAAGGAGATCCCATCACGCTTGTCGGCGAGATTGTTGAAGAAGTCTCGACGCGCGGTCCCCTAGCTGGCGCGCCAACTGTCGAAACTTGGTTTCGGCAATATATTTTATGGGGTCGCAGTCAAGATCACCAAGCACAATGGGTTAGAAGAAGAAGAAGATTTAGACAGGTTCAGGCCCTCTCGAGAGGTAATACCCTACTCCTGTTTCGGTGGATTCGATCCGCCGAGTGTCTTTATTGATCTCGTGATCTCGTGAATCTAAAGCTCTTGCTTATGAAGTCTAAGATCTAGTGTTGGAAATATCCCTCAAGGGGCGCCCCTTACCCCCCTTATATAGTCTTGGGAGGAAGGGTTTACAAGTCGAAAACCCTATCTTATTCTAAGTTGGTTTCCTCAATCTTACCAAACCGTGACTATAGGCCGATTGCCTTATCTCTATCGGCAACCGTAACATCTAAGTCAAGTTCGGCTTACAGATATAGCAGGCGCAACCTATCCCTACCTCCAGTCGGATAAGCTTGCCATGTGGATACCCGATTGCCACAATCTCCACATGCTTGTATCTAAGGATTTGTTTCGTGTTCTTATCACTTGGACGCTCCACAACTCCACATTATATACCCAGCAGCTGGAAGCATTATCCGGTAAGATTTTGATTTATTTTCGGATCATTACGTCTTCAGCGGTTGAACTGTCATAGGTTTCCTGTACGGTTTCTGAACCAAAACAATAATCACGATCAGAGAGATGTTACCATTTTTTAATTGCATTGTTCATGCGCCGCAACAGCTAGCAGCATCCTGTATTCCTGTACGATGAAGCAGCTTGGAAGTTTGATGTTAGGGAAGAGACAAGAAGACAACCAATTGATCAATCAAAATGTTTCAGATATACAATGTGCGCGTGAGGAAGATCAGGAATTGCAGTGCATTATTGGATCCATATATGCAATAACTGCAATCGCTTGCGTGCGTGCATACTCCATTCACATGTGTACTATATTCTCATATCCAGCTAGTACAACATAACTAAAAGTTCGGATACGCTTAGGACCTGTTCTAAAGTGCGCTACTTTTTTTATTTTGATTTACACGTTTTTTAAATTGTTAAATGGTACATTTATGTGAAAGTTTTCTATATGCAATTTTTTTAAAATCAAATAAATTTATTTTTGAAATTTTTATAATTAACAATCGAGTAATTATATGTTAATAACGTTTCTTTTTATTTTGCTTGCGACTGATTAACCGTTTGTAAACACTAAATGGGCATTTATAGGGTGCATGAGCATATACAACTATACAAGCTGCATGCATGGTTAACTCTATGTGTATGTGTGGATGAAACAGATTGCATCAACCAATTGGAGCACGAACCATAAGAATCTTAATTAGAACATTCTACTTTTGCAGCTTCGGATCACTTCAAGGAAGAAAACTGCAGCCGAGAATGTTTTAACTTACACCCCACCTGCCCAGCTAGTAGATCAATCAGTTAATGAAATTAACGGAACCAGATAGGAGTCAGTCCTCACTTTTCCTGACGAATTTCTCCAACTACGTGATGTACGTAGAGCTAGCATATAGATGACGAGATAATCACGTAGGTCATCAGATGCTACTGTTTTTCTTCTCACAGAGACCAGATCAACAGAGATTAATTAATCCGTCCAATTGTTTACAGTAGCCATTTAGCTTGCGACACTACCAATTACTTAATGTCCGTATCAAGTGCATATATGCATTATTTCTGCTCATCGTGGACCGAAGTTACGACGATTGACACTGCCAAAAAGGCACTGACTGCAAGCTATCTTGCTGGCTTTTAGCCTTTTACTTGTAGCGGAGAGTGAAAGACCAGTTCAAGTTCAGTAGTTTTACTGAACCTGAACCTGACCATTTCTACCACATTTCTGCATTTCATTTCAGAAAAGAGAAAAAGTAGTAGTAGTAGTCTTAAATTCTTAATGCAAGGTATTTAAAACCGGAAAAGAAAAAAACAATTATTTTCATCGTTTCTTTTTTTCTCTTTCCAGAATAATTCAACAACAGTTTGGAAGTCTAATACGCATGCAGCTAATTCAGCACCTGTTTAGTTATCTTCCCCAGAAGAAAAGATCACGGCCGTGGAACGAAGAACATCAGACTGGAATCAGCGTTCTTGTGTTAGAAGTCAATTCATTACCATTTTAAAAATGGAAATCAAAATTGCTTACAAACTTACAACAAATGGCCAGTGGACGATTATATGCTCATCTAGATAGGACAGCATATACGTACATACTGTGGTAGTTGCCAAGTTAAGATCAAGTTAGGTCTCCTAGGCCTGTAGAATAATATGATCGCTGATCAGAGGGCACAAGCAAGCGCCGCCTATGGACATTATTTCTGTCGCTTGACCAAGCATTTTTCCATGCTGCACATACACATACACCTTCCCTACACGAAGAAAAACCATCGCGTCGATCTTGAAAATCCTGCAAACTCAAATAACTAGTCGGCGACAAGGACGGACTAAGTACAATATAATCTTTCTTAGAAGCTAGACTATCGTTTTAGTTTTTATTCCATCCTAAAAAAACAACAACGAAAGACACGGTTGTCTCACCATCGGGGTCTCTCGTAAAATACACAGAGACGAAGCTGACCGGTGGTGGTTGAAGTTTTCTAGCTTTTCTTGACATCTCGATGCGAGAGGCGATGCCGATGTGTGTGGGAGCTCTGGGTCAACTTGCTCTCAGCTCTCGCTGACGCTGCATATGCTTGTTATAAACCCGGGTCTCGCCGGGGCCTCACCAACCACGCCCGCGCTGGACTCGGAGTGAGGCCAAGTGCTCGGGCCCGGTGGTGTTTGGGAGAGAGGACGACGATGGGGAGGTCACCTTGCTGCGACAAGGCGAGCGTGAAGCGGGGGCCGTGGTCGGAGGAGGAGGACGCCATCCTGAGGAGCTTCGTCGAGAGGTTCGGCAATGCCGGCAACTGGATCGCGCTGCCCCACAAAGCAGGTGTGTTCGTGCGTGTGCTGCTTCTTTCTTTCTTTCTTTTCTTTCTGAAAACCGTGTGCTACGTACTATCGACTGGAGGTGAACTTCGATCGATCGATGAACAGTGGTCAAGAGGTTTGTGTCACTCGTAACAAGCTTGTTTAACGGCAGCTTGGTATTCTTTGAAATTGTTGCTATAGTTGTATTCTCTATCTAGCTCGGTTTGGCAGGGTAGGGAGGAGTAGGGACGGATTAGTTAATTGACACTCTTGCTCGTGCATATGCACACGCAAGGATGGCGCGCGTCAATAATGTGTTACCATTTGATTGTCACCATCAGGGCTTAAACGATGCGGCAAGAGCTGCCGCCTCCGGTGGCTCAACTACCTCCGCCCGGCGATCCGGCACGGCGGCTTCACCGACGAGGAGGACAACCTCATCCTGTCGCTCTATGGCGAGATGGGAAGCAAGTACGTGAGCTCTATTCTATTTGCTTTGCTCATATTAATTCTACCTCTTGTGTGCGTAATACTGATTACTTTTACTGTGTCTGGCGCGCCATCGCCCGCCGTCGATGCACATGTACAGGTGGTCGGTGATCGCGTCCAAGCTCCCCGGCCGCACGGACAACGACGTCAAGAACTACTGGAACACCAAGCTCAAGAAGAGGTACTTGGCCACCACCGCAACAGAAGCAACAACAATACCTCCTCCTGCCGCCGGCGACGACGACAGCCCATCCCAAGCCTCCAGCCAACCCGCTCCTCCATCTCCGTCCCTCGTCAACCTCGACGCGGCCGGCCTCGACGCCGTGGGCGACAACGACGAGCTCCTGCGCAAGTCGGAGCAGCTGTACGCCGAGCTGATGGGCCTCATCGAGCAGCAGCAGTCCACGATCACCACCGCCGCCCCGTCGTCGACCGGCGACGCGGCGGCGACGACGTCGTGGTCGTCGCCGTCGGGAACAAGTCCGACCGCTAGCAGCAGTGACGGCAGCAGCAGCCTGCCGTGGCCCGTGGACGTGCACGACAGTACGATGCCGCCGTTGTCGGAGTCCAGCGGCAGCAGCAGCAGCGGCTTGTTCTTCGACTCTCACATCGCTCACGCGTTCGGTGGCTCGTTCCAAGACCTGCTCGGCTCTGCTGCTTCCTTCGACGATGTCATGCTGTCGCAAGAGATGCTGTACTACTAGCTAGGATTAATAAGAAATGTTTGCCATCATTAGTCTAGCAAAGTGGTAATTGAATTAGTAAGCCCTGTGCATATAAGAACTCTTGCATATAATTAAGTAAGTTATAAGTATGCATCAGCTAGCTAGTGACGGAACGAGACGTAATGACATGTACTGTGGAAGCGTGCAATCAACTATGACTCTGTGTGAGTTGTGCGCGTAAACGTACGTACGTGTGATATGATTGTGCTGGTCTCACAATGTATAAGCAAGAAAAAGTCATGCGGTACTGGAAGATGACATGCATCGCAAGTGCTGGGTCGCCCCAGCATCTAGCTGTGTACAAAGGTAAATCTATTGACTTGGCACTACAATTTTATCATATTGGCAAGTCCAGGTTTGTCGCCGTCAAGTCTTAGCTACCGTAAGTAAGTCTTAGCTAGATTTTCCCGAAGCTAAAAACTTTCTCTCTCCGTATGTAAAATAAGATAACTCATTAACATATAATTAATTAATTATTAGTCTAAAAAATTTAAAAAGTAGAATAATATAATCTTTGACAACAACTTTCTTATATTTTTCTTAAAAAAACACATTGTTTAGGCCCTGTTTAGTTGCACCTGAAAAGTAAAAATATTTTGGATTTTGGTCACCTTTTGACTTTTTGGAACTAAACAGGGGTTGAAAAGTAAGGATAAAATAATTTCAGATTTGGAACTAGTTTGGCCAAAAAATGTGAAATTTTCTATTGAAAGATGTGCATGAGAGTTGCATGCATCATAGTCAAAAAAAATTTCACATGTAACTAAACACCTACTCTTATGAAAAGTTTTTATCCAAAATTTTTTGAATGAAAAGTTTTCATCAAATTTTATAACTAAACAGACCCTTAATAGACAAAAAACTTACACGTTAGAAGGGGGGTGAAGGTTTAGAACCAACACTTGTGAACCCATCCTAAATCATCATCATCATCGGAGCAATAACTAGTGAGCTGCATATGTTACAAGATGTCATATAAGCTAATATAATGAGATGGAAAAGAGAAAAAAAGGAGAGAGTAGAACCCACCCCTCATAAGGCAACCTCCACATAAATTCTCATAAAAAGGAGAGAAAAGGAAGAGTTCATTGGGGAAAACAAATAAAATGAAAGAATTGGGATTAGTATGTTAGAGGTGATATATTGTATATACTGTGTCACCGTGTTTTTGTTTACATGAATAAAATTAAAGACGGCAATTTCATTTTTATTATAAAACTTGCTCAGCCCGCGAGTGCATGGATGACTGCCTGGGGGGCTTGTTGGGCACCGGCATCACGACCGGCGGGGAGCAAAATCACAATTCCTGCATATCGGAATCGTGGAGTGCAGACTGCGCAGAGTGCTATCGTGCGGGACGTAAGGCTATTAGTGAGTAGTAGTTTTATAGTAGTCTCATATATATTAAATATATTAACACATAAGTTTATATGGTAACAATCAAAAAAAGAGAGGGACTCTATATATACAGACTATAAAGCATAATAAAATTAGCACTAGGAACAACTAGAGAGTTTTATCTTATCTCATGTCCAAATTACATACTTTGCAATTAAATAATATGTGCAATTTATAAAAATTACGTAGATAGTATTTTTTTATCCACTTAAATTTTTTTTATAACATGTTAAGTTTAAAAACTATGGGATAAATTTATCACTAGAAATAGCCTAATCGTGTAATAATCAATCATGCGGAGCGTAATGGAGAGGAGAGGGTTTGGATGTAAGGAGCATAAAAGGTGCAAAAGATTTGCGTCTAGCAAGTGGAAACGTGCACGTACCTTCGCGGGTTACCCACGTGCCCAAGTTCATCTCTTGAGGCAGATGCTGGGCCACAAAGTGACTCCAAACGTGGATAGACCGAGTCTGCGGCTCACGGCATGATGTGCTTATATGGGCCAACTAGCAGCAAGCTACCAACAACATTTGAAAGGAAAAAGTCTAATGCTACTCCCTTCAATATTGGTCGGATCTAATTTATATTCCTCAACTGAAAAACTAGGTATATAGCGTCTCATCTATTAAAATCAGTCAAAATAACTCCCTCGACGGTATTTTAGGACGATTTCAGCTGACGGCTATGTGACACTGTTAACCTGGTATTCAACTGACATGACGATAAAAAGAAAATAAAAAACAAAAACACAATTGGGACCTACCTATCAATCGGGTTTATATTAGAAAAAAATAAAAAAATACAATGGACCTGTAGGGGATCCACATGTCAATATCTTCTACTCTCTCTCCAACGTCATGACCACGAGGAGAGCGGGGCCGGATGAATGGGCTGGAGGCAGTGGCATGGAGAGGGAGCCGCGAGGACCGACGGTACGGTGACGGTGGCTTGGTAAGGACGGCTTGAAGCGGAAACGGCGGAGCAAGAAGGGACAACGACGTGCTCCAATCGTGCAACCAAGTAGGCTCGACATCGGCGGTCGTCCCCCCGTCACCCACACCAATGTTAACGCTAAATTTTGGTAAGCATTGGAATCTCCATCGACTAAGTGTTCGTATCGGCTTAAAGCAGAATCGACTGAGAGTTCTGCGTCAGCCGATGGAGGATCAATAACTTCAGCAGTCAGATTCTGGTTAGATTCGATTTGGAAAGATCTTATCCAGAAGACACCGAGTTCAAGAAGGATACGGCTTGTATCTATTAATTAGGATAAGTTTGTTAACTTTCTGTTTTATCTTTAGGAAAGTGTGTTAGTATCCGGTAAGGATTCAGTCTGTTTCCTTTTATCTTTAGAAAAGTTTGGATTTGTAATCTGTTAGGATCTCTGTTAGCCTGCGGGTATAAATATGTAAGCCCGGGGTCCATGTAAATCAATCCTCACGATCAATACAACTCGGCGCATCGCCACATTTTTACGTTTGGCTACTTTGTTCATCATCCGGCGAGACTTGGCACCCGACGCGGGGCTGCATCGGCTTCGACTCCGGCGAAAGGGTAAGTCCAAGGCCCCGCCAGCCCAGGTATATCGTATCTATCTTTAGTTTTATTACCGTTCATAGATACATAGGCTTAGTTAGGACTTTCTCGGTTATGTCCGATATTCTAATCAAGTCGATGTTTCTGTAAACGTAATGTTGCTTTAGGTAGATTTGTTATATCCATCACATTAGACAGATCTATCGGCTTATCAAGTATTAGATTATTATATACAATCTCGTGCTGCATCGGTTAGGTCCGACCTACTAGATTGTTATTGATAATCTAAGTCTTGTTAAGCCGATAGGTTCATGCTAATGTTTCACCAGAGGGTTAGCCGGTCTTATCATATGTCTCTGTTAATCTAATCCTAGTATCTCAATTTAGCTCTATCGGTTGTCTCTCGCTTTAGGGTCTCTACCGATATCGACTAAACTGTTTACTAGATTAGATTAATTTAGACATCTACCACCCCGAAAATTAGTCAAGGGCTTGATTGTCTAGATATTACGTTTTTTCATACTTAGTGCTGCATCAATTCAGTTTGACCTACTAAGTCGTGATTAGAACTGTAGTCTCTAGCCTGCCTGATGGCTACCAATAAGGGTTTCGTCGGGGTTTCAGCCGACGAGTTGTCTGGACATCGATATCGGTGGAATCACACAATCGGTGTCACAGATTGGTTGTTTTGACTATCGGCCTATCGGCCGATATGATTTATGCTCTGCTGTTTTGCATATTTTGTAAGTGGCAGGATCAAACTGACTGGCACGTCCGTGCTTAATCAATTTTAGGACCTGCACTGGAACTAAGCACATCTCCCAGTCCAGCGTGTGCTCTGACGTCAACATATCCTGCGACGGTATGAATTTGGCGTCAAGAACCGACCTTCTAGATCTAGAAGATGGAGGAGGAGTGGAGAAGCACAGCGAACTGGGGGCTGGTGGTGGTGGCAACGGTGTTGTTCGAGTTCCTGACACCGAGGCAAGTTGTGCACGGTGTGGGACGAGGTAGGGTGCCGAAGCTCCGCCACGGGCAGCACGCCATAGCCGTCTACCTTCGTGCGCACGCCGAAGGGCGTGCCAATCATCCTACCATGCCGTTCTTGTGCGTTGCTGCCACATCGCCCATCTCCGCCATGACGGCCTTCTCCACGAGATTCGCCTTGTTGTCCGTGGTACGCGCCATCAACTGCGCCTCTTCCAAGAACGAGTCATACCCAAGAATTGGGTCGCCGCCACGTCGTGCCTCTTCCACACACCCTCAGCGACCTTTTTCCCCATCCTCCCTGGCTTCCTAATCGACGGATCCTCGGTGTTAATCAACCTGTCGTACTCACCAGAGAAGCCGTCGGCGGCGAGGGCGACGAACACCTCGGTCCACAGTCGCACCTGCACCTCCTCCGACGTGGCGGCCCTCAGCCTTGAGCAGGCCCCTCGTGTACCTCGTCCGTGCTGCGCTGGTATTGATGAGAAATTTCTCTCACGCGCTGGCCTGGGAGATCTGCTTAACTCCAGTGCAGGTCCTTCTCGGCTACCTGTGCTGTGCAACGCGTGCCAGTTGATTTGATTTATTAATCAACAAGAAAAACAAAGGAATATGCATTAAGTGTTAGGTTAGATCCCCACTGGATCGGCTGAGGAAATCCATTAGCATATATATGCTATCCTAAAATATATTTAAGCCAAACGACTCGAATGGATCGGCTATACCAAGGCAACATCAGTCGCGTAACCTAAATATAGTAAAGGATAACATATGTATGAATCGATAACCTAGCCGATACTGGAAAGCTAACGATGAATTGGCTAGTACTCCGATGAATCTTATAGAAAGATATTATTCTTGAATCAGATGCATAGCCTGGAAATCGGCCGTCGGCTGTCGATGGTGGGCCGATTTCGGCTAGTAACGTCCGACAAGAATGCGATCTTAACATAAGAGGCAGTCCTAATACAAATCTAATAATAAACATATTAAAAGAAACATATCGTAGTGGATAAGGCCCATGAAACCCAAGTCGTAAACAATATAAATCTTAGCGAACGGATCATTGATAGTTCTAAAAACGACTTAATAGTTCGAACCCGATGCAACATTAAGTATAAAAAGAAAAACCTGATCTATTACAGCCGATTTATATCCCTCGAGACGGTGGATACCGCATATAAACCAGCCAACCTTTAGATCTAGCCCTATCGACTGCAAGTTCTTGATAGAACTAGCCAATGGCAGGATAGATCTAAACATTAGTCTAATTTATATACGCTATATGATAAGTAGCGTATTAAAAACTCTAGAATCTAATGTGTCATTATGATGGAAACACTAGAAACAACATATCACACCACTAATGACAAGCATTTACCTAGATCTGGGGATCGAAACGATGCAGCCCGTAGCGAAACAAACTGCTCGTCTGAAGAAAAAGTTGGCGATGCGTCGAAGGTTTGATTGATCATGATTGTTTTTTTGTTTACAGGGGGTCTTGGGTCCGATTTATACCCAAGATATAATTATCTGTACAAACCCTGGACTCTATCTAAACTACTATTTAAAACACAACATTATCCCGAGAAGGACCCATGCCGTGCTACAACTAACAGTTTAAACAAACTCCTAAATTATAGATACAATTGCCGTTACAGGACTCTATCCATAAGTGGCAATATCGTTTAACACGCAACTAATAACCGAATCTTCTATTTATCCTCAAACTGCTGCACTAGAAACGGTTTTATCTCTTCCAGACTTGGAATCGGCTATCGGCTGCCATTGTCCGATCCAACCTTAGCCGATTGGCCTCGCAGCCGATGACTCCTCAGCCGATGCGGTCTCTGTTTCCACCCCAAACCAGCTGATCTGATTCTGCTTCGCCTTTGCAGACTTAGGGACTCAATTACCAAATTTCACTGTTAACACATGCCCCCCAAGTCCGTGATACGAAGTGTTACGGATTTGCTTGCTTGTTCAAACTCCTGCTCTTTTCTTGACCTAAACCGCTTCAGCTTCTCCCCAAGCGCCCTTTAAATATCCACTCTCCTCGGCCGAGACGCTTACGCCTTCAAAACGCACTCAGTCCCTTCACACGCAAGCTCTTGCCTTCTCTCTCCTCTCCGGCAATCCCACCGGTGTTCGCCAAACCTCGTTGTGCTCCACGGACCAGACCCATCTTCACCCCCAAGCACTCCGATGGCCTCCACCGTCGCCACATCAAGCGCCTCTGTCATGCCGGCCACCGCCGCCATGCCAGCCGTAGCCGCCGCCTCAACCGTCGCTGCCGCTCCGGATGCCGCCATGGCTGAGTTCTCCGAGGTACTCCCATTTAATCCATAACTCTCTTTTTATTTCGGATCTACTCCTTCAGCCACATTGCATCAATCTTACGTTCAACCATTTTTTGAGTAGCACTTTCCTTCTTTTTTTATTGATTAGTACTTTTCCCTTCTTCGAACTGTAATATGCAACTGTTCTTGATTAGCGCCCCTTTTTTCTTTTTTTGAACTATAGCACCTGTCACATCAAGTGCTTATCCCAAATCTGACACAAGCACAGAGGTACTTTCTCGGCCCCATCGGCAACTCGGATCCAGTCGATGTGATTATAGCCGAAACCAACAGGATTTTCTTCAACACCAACAAGCCATCCCTCGCCCACTGGAACGGGACATTCAAATCATGGCCGACCACCGACGCAGCCTGGGTTGAGTGGTACAAAAGGGTGCGATCGGCCAAATACACACAGTGGGAGGAGACCGGGATCGCCCAATGCTTGGCCCTATCTATCGCCAGCATGGAAAAGGACGAGCCGCTTCTGTCGGCTGCAACAAATTTCTGGAACGACAGCTTTAACGCCTTCATCTTCTAGCAAGGGCCGATGATAATCACGCTGGCCGACGTGTACATGACGACCGGGCTGGACATCGAGTCATCGGCTAACCCCAGCAGCTTGAGCCGAAAGGGGCAGCATCACTTCAAAACCAAGGCCATCGGCGGGTGGAGCGGTTTCATCGCTCAGAACATGAAGGACGGATTAGTCGGCCACAGGGAGCACGCCGCGTTTTTGATGATGTGGCTTGAAAAATTTTTGTTCTGTGGATCGAGCTGCGGGCCGACCGCCAACTGGCAGGTCATAGCCGAAGTCATGGCCGACGGGGGCAAACTCGCGCTGGGGAAATACCTCCTCGGCTATTCATATCAGATGTTGCATCAGGCCACCGCAAAAATAGCCGCCAACGCTCCAATCAACACCGGCGGCCCCTGGTGGTTCCTACAGATCTGGCTGGTGCTGGCGACCCAAAAGATAGTCGGTCGGCTCCCTCTGACAGCAGATGTATTCCCAAGGCTGGAGCCGATCGAGGATGAAGACGACAACTAGATCACCACCAGGCGATGCATGAGCTACGGAGAAGCAGCAGCCGCTCATGTAGGCTCAAGGCAATCGCCCGAACTGCTGGCCGAATGGTTCATCGCCCTCTATGACGGGCTGTCTCGCGAGAACCACGCCTGGTACTTCTACCGGGACCGGGGACTGTTCGAGTTGCTGGTCGACTTCAATTAGGAAGACGTCAACTCAGCCGACAACCCGAGGTGCAGGGAGCTGTTCATCGCCGCTCTGTCCCCCTGCATCTTGCCGACCAGGATCCACCAGGGCCGATCAGTGGCCAAGAGCTACGAGTTCTATTACCCGATGTAGACGGCGAGGCAGTTTGGTCTTGGGCAGCTGCTCATCGGCTTCTTTTATGCCGATAAGATTGAGACGAGGGGAGTGGTAAGCCAGGACTTGATAATGGATCGGCTGCTGAACATAGCCGGCCCTCTCCTCGGCGACGTCGGCGTGATGACACTGGCGCTGAGGAAAAGCGCCGCTTACGACCAATGGTGGACTGAAATCAAGCGCCATATCTTCTACCAGCGGTCGTCTTGTTACGTCGACCTCCTCCTGCCCGAGGAGATCCCCTCGGTAAGCTTTAAGTCCCAAATGATTTTCTTCTTCTTATCATCGGCTGATATAGCCGATTAACATTTGCCCTCTAATTTGCAGGAGACGGAGACGGAGCGGCCAACGGTGAGCGATTCCGGGCACCCCATCGAATACCGTCTAGGTGTTCTGGACGGGGGCGGCCTTGCCCCGTCGGTCGTCGGCTGGGAATCGCCGAAGCTGGCGTCATTGCTACGAGGGCAGGTGCACAAGCCGATTGCCCACAAGAAAAGGGCTACGCCACTCACACAGCCGTCGGCCGCGCCTGCCCCCAAGAAGCTGAAGGAGAAGAAACCGGCAGCGCCAGCCGATAGCCTCCCCCTTGGACCCGGCCATCTCGTAGTTCCTCGACGCCGTCGCCAACGAGGAGATGCCGGTGGCTGTTGGAGCGGCGGCCGAACTCGGGAGCTCGAGCCATGAGTCGGTCAACGCTCCAACCGACGTCCCGTCGGTCCCAAGTCCCCCAGCGAAAAATCGGCCGGTAAGCCCTCACTTCACCAAATTTGGCTTCACGATGATATCACTCGCATCTGACCGAACCATTCTTTTCAGGTTAAGAAATTGGCCGGCCGCACTTCACGCCCCGCGCCATCAGTAATCGCCTCTTGCCACTTGATCTGTAGAATTTAGCCGATTCGTCTGCTAACACTTCTTTTGCAGCCCCCACGATCTCCATCGGTTGCCCCCTAGGCGTCCAGCGAGCATGTCGCTCCTGCCGCGGGTGGCGGCAACGACATCGACGAAGAGGCCCCGACGGCCGCAGGCGGCGATCCAGCCGAGCCAACCGCTCCGACCCCGGTGCCAACGGTAAGCTGACTGAAACTGACGATCGGCTTCTGTCAACTTAATGTCTTATGATCATCTCTCTTTTCTACAGAACATAGCCGACCTCCTCAATTTTGACCTGTTGGAGTTCGAGGAGTCCGGCGAAATCGGCGAGGAGGCGTTGGTGACGCCGGCTGAGGACCTGAGGACCACCCTAGCCGACATCGGCAACCGGCTGGAGGCCTCACTGGATGCGCTGGTGGTCGACAGCGGTTCGATACGCGCGCGTTTCAAAGAAATTCAAGGCCAGATGCCAGAAGCTCTAGCCGACGCCATCGTGCCGGCCACCTTCATGGAAGCCCACCAGCTCAAGTACGAACGAGCCCGGCAGTGGATAGCCGATCGCCGCGAGAACCAGGCACGGTCGGCCACCCTCCAATCGACCAAGGACGCCATTGAGAGCCGGAAAGCTACCTTCGACCGCCTGAAGACTGAGCCGATGGCCAAGCTCGAGCAACTCCTTTCACGCCAAGATCAGCTGATGGTCGATCTCGTTCAAGTCACGAACGAGATCGATGTCCATAAGGAGTACATGGTTGGTTTGCCGGCCGAGATCGAAGCTCAACGCCAAGGCATCAAGGCGGCTATGGCACACTTGCTAGACCTGGTGAAGGGCATCCGGCCTGTGGCAGGGTCCGAGGCCGACGACGTCAGGGCCATTGAAGAGATAGACCAGATGAGGCGGATGGCGTTGTCGGCCATAGCTGATTTCTTAAAACAATGAGCTTGTAATAATTTAAATATTCTGAAATCGGCTACTGCCTCTTGTATTATACTTGTCAGGCTCTTGTGCTGGGATTGGACTTTAATTGATTTGCTCGTACTTGTAATCGGCTGTAACTTATGCGTGATATAGTTTATCAATCTTTTGCCGCTGTGCTTATAGATAAGATCGGCTTTCGGCCGCGCGTAGTGTCTTGAATTGCTTATGCTGAAATCGGCCCCAGCCGCCCGTATCGCTTCATGTTGCTGATTCCGAGACCACACCACAACCGTTGGTGTCAGTGCTTGAGTCACGGCCGTCGATCCAAATCACTTCCAACGCTTTTATTTGGACTATCGATTACGAGGCTTAAAAGTTGCAAAAATCTTTCAAAAATCCTGACGCGCAATTTTGCAATCGGCTCGTGTACGTATACCCAATTTTGCAATCGGCTCGTGTACGTATATGCCCCCAAGTTTTGTTGATAGCTTCAGCGTCGACAAAATTGTGACATCGAGCCATTCGCATCATTGCCGTCCCTCTCGGCCAATCATTAGCCGATCGTAGAAAACTTAGTAAGAAAAACGTTGCATAAAAATGCCTAAAGGCGATGCCTTGTTAAAGCAAGACATCGGTTGTCGTAGACCGGCTTAAGCAATCAGAGCCGAATCACGAGTTGATCCATACGCTTGGGTAATATTTCTTCAGGTATTTTCCATTAAGAGCCATTCCAAATACTTCTCCGTCCAGTCCTTTTAGTATGTAAGCTCCTTTAGAGACGCATTTGTGGATCTTGAAAGGCACTTTCCAATTTGGTGACCACTTACCAAATTTGTTGTCCCTAGATCCAATCGCGTATCAATTTCCAAACGAGTTCGTCTTCCTCAAAAGATTTAGGCACCACCTTTTTATTATAATGTCGGCTACTCGTTCTTTATCCTTTGTGACTTTTTCCAAGGCCCTCATCCCGGATAAAACTAAATCTTCCGATTCGTCCACCATCAGGTGATAATAATCGTCGGCTGTGAGTTGATCCTGTAGCTGAATGCGCCTTGAGCCGACGACACTTTCCCATGGCAGCACTGCCTCATGTTCGTAGACCAGCTTGTACGGAGGGACTTGGAATGTCCCGTGGCATGCCATCCGATACGCCCATAGTAATTCGGCTAATCGACTGTGCCACTGTTTAGGGTATTCAGAGATCTTTCTTTTAATCAATTTGATCAAGCTTTTGTTTGAGGCCTCGGCTTATCCGTTGGCTTGTGCGTAGTACGGCGAAGAATTAAGCAGCTTGATCCCCATGCCGTCGGCAAACTGAACAAATTCGTCCGATACAAAGATAGATCCCTGGTCTGTTGTTATTGTTTGTGGAACGCCAAATCGGTAGATGATATGTTCTTTGACAAACTCGATTGCGTCCCTAGAATCCACTTTTCTAAGGGGAATCGCCTCCACCCACTTTGTGAAGTAATCTGTCGCCACCAGGATAAATTTATGTCCTTTGCTTGAGGGTGGGTTGATCTGGCCGATCATATTGATGCCCCATCCGATGTTGGTGCTCGTTGTATGGCGCCAAACTTCTGGCAATCCTGACATCCCTTGTAATACTTGAAACAATCCTCCAGCATCGTCGGCCAGAAATACCCTGCTCGGCGAAGGAGCCACTTTATTTTGTGGGCCGATTGATGTGTGCCACAGATTCCTTCATGTACTTCTTCGATGGCCACTGTAGCCTGATCAGCTCCCAAACACTTGAGTAGCACGCCGTCAATCGTCCGATTGTACAAATCTTCATCGAGCAACACGTATCGTAATGCCTTGTATCGTAGCTTCCTTGTAGCCGATTGAGAGGGGTTTTTGAGATAGTTGTAAACTTCAAACCTCCAATCATCGGTTGTAATGGCGGCAACGTCTATGTCGACTTCTTTTAGCATCGACCGATAGCCCGATGCCCCCTGAGCCAAGTCATTGGCCTCTGTGTTCTGCTCTCTGAGGATATGTTTCAAAGTAACTAGCCGAAAACCGTCCATTAATTCTCGGCATTGCCGATAATAGACCATCAGCGCGTCATTTTTGCATTCATATTCTCCTGATAATTGGCTGATGACCAATAATAAATCTCCCATTATTTCGATGGCGTCGGCTTCAACTTCCTTGAGTAGATGCAATCCTTTAAGGACGGCTTCGTATTCGGCTTGGTTGTTTATAGCGTGGGGGTTGATGGCAAAGGCAAACTCGAAGCTTGCCCCCTGGGTGAAATAATGACCAAGCCGATGTCACAGCCGTTGGTGCAAACCGAGCCGTCGAACGTTAAAGTCCAAGGCATAATTTTCACTGAGCCGATTGAGTCGTTTCTGTGTTCCACAATGAAATCGACTATGGCTTGCCCCTTGACTGCCCTTGGTGCTTGATACCTCAGATCAAATTCTGTTAGCGTGAAAATCCACTTCCCAATTCTTCCTTTGAGCACTGGAGCCGATAGCATATACTTAACTACATCGGCTTTGCAGATTACTGTGCACTCATTGGATAGCAGATAGTGCCTTAACTTCGTACACGAAAAATAGAGGCATAGGCATAGCTTCTCCATAGGTGAATACCTCATCTCCGCGTCTAGCAACCGTCGGCTGAGATAGAAGATTGCCTTTTCTTTGCCGTTGACCTCTTGGATTAGGACGGAGCCAATTGATTTATCATCGGCTGATAGGTACAGTTTGAATGGTATTCCCTTATGTGGAGGCATTAAGGCTGGAGGGGAACTCGAGATAATCTTTTATGTTGTCTAACGCCCTTTCTTGTTCCGCCCCACATGTGAATGTTTGATCGGCTTTCAGCCGAAGCAATGGTGTGAATGGCTCCATCTTTTCTGAGAGATTGGCTATGAACCGTCTGATGAAGTTTATCTTGCCGATCAATGATTGGAGTTGTTTTTTGTCCTTCGAAGGTTGAATTGTCTTGATAGTATTTATGCTTCTTGGTGTAACTTCAATTCCTCTTCCATGGACAAGAAATCCCAAGAATTGCCCGGCCGATACACCGAACGCGCACTTAAGCGAATTCATTTTTAGACCGTACTTCCTCGTCCGTTCTAACACTTGTCTCAAATCGGCTATGTGGCCTTCTATCTCCCTTGACTTGACAACCACGTCGTCAATGTATATCTCTACTAGCGAGCCGATCATATCGTGAAAGATGTAATTCATGGCCCGTTGATATGTTGCCCCAGCATTCTTAAAGCCGTTGATATGTACTACCCATTCGTACAAGCTGATTGCGCCAGGACACCGAAAAGCGGTCTTGTGGATGTCCTCATCGGCCATGAATATTTGATTATACCCTGCATTGCCATCCATGAAACTGATAATTTTATGGCCTGAAGCAGCATCGACAAGCAGATCGGATATCAGCATTGGGTATTCGTCTTTAGGGGTTGCCTTGTTTAGATATCTGAAATCGATGCACACCCTAAGTTTACCTTTTTCTTCAACACTGGGACGATGTTTGAGACCCACTCGGCGTATCGACAAGGCCGAATGAATCCCGCGTCATATAGACGAGTGATTTCGGCTTTAATTGCATCATACATATCGGCCTTAAACCTCCTAGGAGGCTGTTTGAACGGCCGATAGCCTGCCTTAATCGACAGCTGATGGACCACTATTGATCGGCTGAGGCCGGGCATCTCGAAGTACTCCCAAGCAAAACAATCTTTATATTCTTTTAACAACTCAATAAGCTGGGATCTACAATGAGGAGACAGATTTTTGCTAATGTACGTCGGCCTCGGCTTATCACCAGAGCCAATGTCAATTTCCTCTAATTCGTCGACCGACGTGAAACTTTACCCTAGCTTGCCATCGTCTTCGTCCACGGTGTCCATGCCGAAAACACTTGAGCCCTCCACCATGTCTTGTTCAAAGCAGCAACTGCGGCTCGTCATTTCCAATCGGCTGTATTGTGGAATTGGACACATTTAGAAAATCGGCTTGTCGGATTTTCCCGGATAAACAATCGATGCTTTCGATTTCCCAAAGCGGCAAATCGGCACTGACGACACTAACTGACCTGTCGGCTGGTACGATCTCGATCTTGTCACCGTCCCATTGGATCAGGCTCTGATGCATGTAGAAGGGATGCAGCAGTTAGCGTGTATCCAGTCCCTTTCGAGCAGCAGGCTGTAAGACCCCTTTCCGTCGATGACAAAGAACGTTGTGGGCACGGTTTTGTTGCCGATGGTGAGTTCAACGTTGAGGACGCCCTTGGTTTCCGATGGGTTGCCGCTGAAGTCTTTGAGCACCATGTTGGTTTTTATCAGGTCTTCGGCTCCCTTGCCTAGTTTTCTGAATGTTGCGTAAGGCATGAGGTTGACTGCAGCTCCCCCATCAACTAGCATTTTGGAAATCGGCTTGCCGTTGACGAATCCTTTAACGTACAACGGCTTTAAGTGCCGGTTTCGGTTCCCTCAAGTTTGTCAAAGACAGCCTGGTTTGGTGAGATTGCCAGTTTCGCCAGGTCGTCCTCAATGGTGCCTGCATCGGCTTCAGGAGCGTCGAACTCGGCTGGTAGCACGAACACCATGTTAACCGATGCAGAAATTTTGCCTTTCCCTTTGGCTACCCTCCGGCTTGATCGGTGGGCATTCCTCGGCTTGCTCTTCGTCGGCTATGGGAGCCTTCTCTTTGGGTACCTATCGCCTTTTGATTTTGCCCAGCCGACGGCGCTGTTCGTGGATCATTTGCTGAACTCCGTCTTCTCTCCCTTCGCGCTTAAGCCGTTGAAGCCTTCTTTTCTACGTCTTTGTGAAGAGATCGGATGGCACCATTGGGGGTTGGCCGACTCCTCCTCGTCGGCCTCGTCATCGTTGCGGTTGTTGTCATCGCGGTTTTCGTCGACGAAGAAGTCTTGGTGGATAGGGCCGAGCCGATCATGGACAGACCGCTGCTTTTGGTTTAGCTGAACGGCTCTAGGGACGAACCGGGTTGGGCTTGCAGCCGATGAGTTCCTGTGCCCGCCGTCGAGGCGATCGTTGCATGCTGGGCAATCGTCTAGTGTTGGTAGTCTCATACCAGATTCCCAGCAGTACCTGAAAAAATCACAATGCCAATGCGGATCGGCATTGTTGCGATTTGCCTCGTACCGGCGGCTTTGGGTATTCGGCTCGCGCTGACGAGATGCTCCGTTGTAGGTTTCTTCCTGCCGGTACCGGTGCTGATGACGGTGTCGGCTGCGTTCGTGGATCGGCTGTTGATCAGCCGATCTGATGACTGGGCACACCATATTAATCGGCGCGGCGTGACATCCAATCTGCACGTCTTCTGCCTTGGCCCCGATCGATGTATGGACTAAGCTATGCGCCATTCTGTTCTGTCAATCAGCTTGCCTAGGACCGGCTTGGACCGTGTTGACCGAGAAAGGATTGCCGTCTACTTTCATCGACCGATTTGAATCAGCGAACTTCAGCTTCCCGGCCTCAATCGCCGATTGGATTTGCTGCCTGAAGACTTTGCAGTCGTTGGTGGCGTGGGATGTGGAGTTGTGCCACTTGCAATATTTCTTTTTCTTCAATTCTTCGGTCGACGGGATCACGTGATTTTCAGGCAACTGAATCTGCTTCTCCTTGAGCAGCAAGTCGAAGATCCTGTCGGCCTTGGTGATGTCAAAATCGTATCGTTCTTCCTTGGCCGTCTTTAGCAGCCATTAGCAGACGATGGCCTTTTTGTTCTTGGCCCATTCGGCTGCCGCCACTTCTGCGTCATCGTCGTCAGACTCGTAGTCTGATTCGATGACGACCTGAGTTATATTTTTGACGGCCTTCCTAGTGTATTGGAATCGCTGCTCATGGGCCGTCACCTTCTGCGCCAAGTGGGCTAAGCTGTCAAAGTCCTGCGCAGAGAATCGCTCTCGGATCGGAGCGATCAAACCATGAAAGGCCAAATCGGCCAGCTGCACATCCGATAGCACCAGGCTGTAGCATCGGTTCCTCATCTCTCTAAAGCGTTGAATGTATTCTTGGACCGATTCATTGTGTTTTTGCCTCATGCTGGTGAGGTCCGACAACTTCATCTCGTGGCTGCCGGAGTAGAAGTAGCTGTGGAATTGTTTTTTAAGATCGGCCCAGCTCTGAATTGAGTTGTAGGGTAATGAGGAGAACCAAGTAAAAGCCGATCCTTAAAGAGAAAGAGGGAAGAATCGGACTCTCAAGGTGTCCGTAGCTGATGCTTCGCCGCACTGTGCCAAGAATCGGCTAACATGCTCGTAAGTTGAAACGTTGTCTTGCCCTGAAAACTTCGAAAAATATGGGATCTTATATCGGTTGGGCAACGGGATCCGCTCGAAGTGCTCTGGATAGGGATACCGATATATGTTCCCTCGCGCATGACATCTGCAATCAAATCGGCCCAGGTTCGGTTGTATTGCTGTATCGGCTCGTATGGGTCACATGGCGCAGGTGCTTGCCGATACAGTGGTGGCGTCTGAGGCCTGTAATGATGATCTTGACGACCTCCTTGGTACTGGTAGTGATGATCAGCGGGAGGCGACCGATGTGCCGGTGGTGGCGTTGGTGGTCCTGGAAATAGCTGTCGGCCACCGGCGTTATACCGTCTGTTTGGATCAATCAGCTCTGACTGCCGATTGTCATTGAACATATTAGCAATCTGATCTTGGGGCAGCGGCTGCTATCAGTTCAACATAGTAATTGCTGGCCTTATACCCGATTCACTTGGATTTGGCTGACCGAGGACTCCTCCCGGCGGCCCTTGTTGTGCTAGTGGTGGGATCGGCCGATTCTGTGTGACCATTGTTCTGTAACCAGGAAATTGGTCGTCTGTGAAGTACGTCGGCCCTCGTTGCAGCTGGTCGGCTATCTTGGCGTCGACCACAGTAGCGATCATATTATTGAGAGTGTTGACGAGAATGCTACTTTGATTGACTAACGCGTGATAGACGGCCGAGTTGATCCGGTCTTGTAGAGAATATACAGCCGAATCGTCCTGTTCCTGGGTCGGCTCCTCCGTCTTCTGTTTGCCTTTTGTCTCACCAGAGGAGGATGCCTTAAGGTCGTTCATGCTAAACTTATATTTTTGATGCACGGCCCCAGATCTTGTTTGGGTGAAAGATTGCAAGTAGTTAGCCTGGAGCTCTTCCACCATCTTCTTATAATTGGCTTGCTGTTCAGCCGACAACTGCTCCATCTTCACAGGCACAATGTTGTCCTGGTAAATGTCGGGGCTCTTGGAGTCGACCATCTTGCCGGCTGAATCTATGCGTCCGAGTCGAGTCGACAGAGAAAGTCCCACCGGGCGTGCCAAGAAGCGTGTTGATGAGAAATTTCTCTCACGCGCTGGCTTGGGAGATCTGCTTAACTCCAATGCAGGTCCTTCTCGGCTACCTGTGCTGTGCAAGACGTGCCAGTTGATTTGATCTGTTAATCAACAAGAAAAACAAAGGAATATGCATTAAGTGCTAGGTTAGATCCCCACTGGATCGGCTGAGGGAATCCATGAGCATATATATGCTATCCTAAAATATATTTAAGCCAAATGACTCGAATGGATCGGCTATACCAAGGCAGCATCAGTCGCATAACCTAAATACAGTAAAGGATACATATGTATGAATCGATAACTTAGCCGATACTGAAAAGCTAATGATGAATCGGCTAGTACTCCGATGAATCTTATAGAAAGATATCATTCTTGAATCAGATGCATAGCCTGGAAATCGATCGTCGGCTGTCGATGGTGGGCCGATTTCGGCTAGTAACGTCTGACAAGAATGCGATCTTAACATAAGAGGCAATCCTAATACAAATCTAATAATAAACATATTAAAAGAAACATATCAGGGCAGATAAGACCGGTTGAAACCCCGGCACTGTCTCTAAACAATATAAATCTTAGCAGAACAGATCATTGATAGTTCTAAAAACGACTTAATAGTTCGAACCCGATGCAGCATTAAGTATAAAAAGAAAAACCTGATCTATTACAGCCAATTTATATCCCTCGAGACGGTGGATACCGCATATAAAGCAGCCAACCTTTAGATCTAGCCCTATCGACTGCAAGTTTTTGATAGAACTAGCTAATGGCAGGATAGATCTAAACATTAGTCTAATTTATATGCACTATATGATAAGTAGCGCAGTATAAACTCTTGAATCTAATGTGTCATTACGATGAAAGCACTAGAAACAACAGATCACACCACTAATGACAAGCATTTACCTAGATCTGAGGATCGAAACGATGCAGCCCGTAGCCAAACAAACTGCTCGTCTGAAGAAAAAGTTGGCGAGCGTCGAAGGTTTGATTGATCGTGATTGTTTTTTTGTTTACAGGGGGTCTTGGGTCCTATTTATACCCAAAAAGGATCCATGCCATGCTATAACTAACAGTTTAAACAAACTCCTAAATTACAGATACAATTGCCGTTACAGGACTCTATCCATAAGTGGCAATATCGTTTAACGCGCAACTAATAACCGAATCTTCTATTTATCCTCAAATTGCTGCACCAGAAACGGTTTTATCTTTTCCGGACCTGGAATCGACTATCGGCTGCCATTGTCCGATCCAACCTTAGCCGATTGGCCTCAGCCGATGCGGTCTCTGTTTCCACACCAAACTAGCTGATCCGATTCTGCTTCGCCTTTGCAGACTTAGGGACTACATTACCAAATTTCAGTGTTAACAGCTGGCGACGACGGCGACGGCGTCCGCCATGGGCGAGAGAGAGAGAGAGAGTTGCAGGAGGGAGGGAGGGAGAGAGAGAGGAGAGGGAGGAGTGGGAGGAAGAAGATGGCATGTAGTCACTTACATGTGGATCCCATGTTACTTTTTTATTTATTTGATGATTGAGATGTCATGTGAACACCACGTGAGTGAAAACCACTTTAAAACAGGCGAGAGGGTCATTTTAGATGGTTTTAATAGAGGAATATACTCGGTGTTGAGATATGAATCGGATTTGACCTATATTTAAGGGATCCAAATTAGACTTTTTTCCATTTGAAACATATGCGGCCAATGATCGTAGCGGCTCTGGGAAAGATTCGAATGAACCAGCGTGGGGGAAAACGTGAAGAACACACACACATAGGCCAGTGCAGATGGGGGGACGCTAGTTCACGGAATTTTTAGCATTTTTAATTTTTATTTTTTTAAAGATTTGCAAAAATAATTTTTGGTTTGAAAATATTGAAAAACTAATCGCCCATCGCCCTCCGGGAGGGCGAGATTTAAAAATTGCCCTCCCATAGGGTGATTTTGCTGACGTGGCAGACGGTCGTTGGCCGCCGTCTGTCGCACGCGTGTAATTTTGCATTTTGCCTCCTTATCGCCCTTGCAAAGGGCGTTTTTTACTGTTCAATGAACAGTACGATGAACAGTGTAATAAACAGTGATGAACAGTACAGTGAACAGTAAAAAACGTCCTTTGCAAGGGTGATAAGGGGATAAAATGTAAAATACACGAACACGGCAGACGGCGGCCAACGGTCTCCTTAACTAACGGGTAATAGCCCTACTCCTGTTGGCCAAAATAGGTGTTGTATTTATATATCAGAATCACACGAGTATAATATTTGGATGATCTAATCTAGTCTATGTTGGTTTGTCGGCATGGAGCTTTCACACATAGTCGACAGCTAGTGTAGTCTTCTTTCTTGAATATGAACTCGAAAAGATTGGAGGTAGCTCTAAATCCTTCATGTAAGGCTTTGTCGCTTCAGATTGGGTTCGTCTAGTCTTGTATGGACTTATGTTCATTCATCTTGGCCTGAGCTCTCCTTTCCTAGGGGGTATTGTATTTATAGCATTGATCATCTTCTCCTTCAAGTAGAACTCAGAGAACTAAAACAAGATACATGCTCAGAAGATCTTGTCTTTTTCGAATAGGACTCTGACACTGTTACACCCTAGAGTTTTCCCCTTTTAAAAATCATTAAATAAAATCCCAAAAGAAACTATTTGTGAATTAACCTAGAGCAAATAAATAATTTTAAAATACAAAGTACAAGAGGAAATGACATGGTAGGATTTTTCTTAAATTCTACATGTCAAAATACATTAACAGAATTTTTAGTGGAATTTTTAGAGCACTAAAAATAATTTTTAACCAATTAAATTAATTCTCAAAATAAAATAAATCATGGGAAAATCCTTCTCGTTTAAATCCTTTTCCCGCTATTTTTCTCTCTCGGCCGACGGCCCGTCCCGCGTGCATCCCTCCCTCTTTCTCCTCTCTCGGGCTAGCCCAAAGGCCGCGATCCATTTTTCCTTGAGCGCGCGTTGCCAACAAGTCTACTTTGCCTCCCTCTTGCTCCCGAGTCACTGATAGGTGAGGCCCACCTGTTAGCCCTGTCTTTCACCTCCTGCCGCGCAGCCGTTGCCCGCGCGTGCCCTTCCACGCGAATCCCGCCTCGCCCCGCCATCCCCACATGCCCTAACTCGCTCTAAATGTCGTGCCTTAACGCCGTCGGCTGTTGCCGCCCCCATCCCGCCCTCCTACGGCATTACTGGCCGCATCCGCCGTCGCTGGCCATTTAATCCCCGCGCTTAACTCTGTTAATAGCCATATTTCAGAATCATATGAGTATAATATATGAGATGACCTAATCTAGTTTCTGTCGGCTTAGCGGCATGTATCTTTCACACGTAGTCAGTGGCTAGTGTAGTCTTCTTCCTCGAATATGAACTCGATGAGATTAGATGTAGCTCTAGATCCCTTATGTCGGCCTTTGTGACTCCAGATTTGGTTTGTCTAGGTTTGTGTTCATCTATGTTGGCCTATCTCCTCTATTTCTAGGGGGTCTTGCATTTATAGCGATGATCACCTTCTCCTCCAAGTAGAACTAGAAGAAGATATGAACTAAGAAGACCTTGTCTTTTTGGAATAGGAATTTGACACCTTCTGACCCGAGAAGAAAAGTTTATTCTATATTTATCGTTTTCTTAATCAAAAATATACCTTCCCATAGTATATGCTATTGTCGTATACTTATCCTTACGAATCAAAATATAAAAGATATACCTTATCCTTATCCTTACACTGACACATAAACACACGAGATACAAACTGAACACGATCACATACAACAGTTTGATGTAAGATACGAGATACAAACTAAACACGAACACATACAACACTTTGACTTAAGACTAGCAAAATGCCCGTGCGTTGTAACGGGACGACGACAGAGGAGGGAAGCAGCGGAGGGCGAAGGTCCGGGCGGCGCGCGGAGGCTCCAAGCGGCGACGGGAGGGAGGGGCGGAAGCGCGGGGCGGGGCGCGGCTCGGATGGGGACGGAAGAGAGGGACGCAGGAGGTCTTTTTTTCATCCAAGCCCACCCTTTCTTTTCAGCATTGGACTGCAGGTTAATTTTATAAACACTTAAGGGGTTTTCTGCAAAATAACCTCATTTTCTTCTTTAACTGTTTTTTTAAAAATAGCCAGGCGGATTGCGGGTTAATTTCAGAAAAACTCAAGGGGTTTTCGCAAAATAGCCAGACAGAACAAAATTTGGGTGGAAACACTACTTGCTTTATAGATACTAGCAAAATGCCCGTGCGTTGCAACGGGACGACGACGCAGAGAGGGAAACAGACGGAGGGCGAAGGTCCAGGCGGCGGCGCGAGAGCTCTGAGCGGCGACGGAAGGGAGGGGCACAGGCACGGCGCGGGGCGCGACGCGGATGGGGACGGAAGAGAGGATGGAGGAGGTCTTTTTTCATACAAGCCCTCCCTTTCTTTTCAGATTGCACTGCAGTTAATTTTATAAATACTCAAGGGGTTTTCTGCAAAATAACCCCTTTTTCTTCTTCTTATGGGTTTTTAAAATAGCCGGGTGGATGGAGGTTAATTTCGAAAAACTCAAGGGGTTTTCGCAAAATAGTCAGGCAAAACAAAATTTGGGTGAAAACACTACTTGCTTTATAGATAGTTATAGACTAGCAAAATGTCCGTGCGTTGCAACGGGATGACGACGTAGGGAGGAAAGCAGGTGGAGGGCGAAGGTACAGGAGGCCGCGCGGGAGCTCCGAGCGACGACGGGAGGGAGGGGCACAGGCGCGACGCGGGCGCGGCGCGGATGGGGACGAAAAGAGTAACTTAGGAGGTCTTTTCTTTCATCTAAGCTTTCTCTTTGTTCGGATTGATTGCGGTTAATTTTATAAATACTAAGGGTTTTCGTAAAATAACTTTTTTTCTTCTTTAACTGGGTTTTTTTAAAATAGCCAGTGATATGAGTTAATTTCAAAAACACTCAAGGGGTTTTCTGCAAAATAATTGCTTTATAGATAGTTATAGATTATAGATAGAAGAGATCATCAGTCCATAAATCAATTTTAAATTTATAATAATTAAAACTTAAATAATTAATATATATTGTTTCAAAACATCAAATAAATCAATTTTAAATTTTGTAATAATTAAAACTTAATTAATACGTTAATCTCTTTTTGTTTTGCGTGCATCAACTCTATCTTCGTTTCGTTGCAAGAGAAGACCACCGTAGTGATCGTCCTACGTGGAAAACAAGTTTTACACCTAGTGCTGCATTGACCCCACCTCGTCAGTACAGACGCCGTTTTGAGTCCGAACGCGCGTTGACCTCTTGACTCTGGTTACCGCCGAGTCGCCAAGGCCGTGGCCCGCGGGAGCGGGGCGAAGGAACCCGACGTCGTAGGCGATGAGGAAGGCGGCGGCGCTGGCGTCTGTGGCGGTGGCCGCAGCAGTAGCGGTAGTCTCCATGGTGTTTCATCAGAGGCAGCGTCGGGCGGCGAAGCGGTCGCTGCGCGCTGAGGCCGTGCTGAGGGACCTGCAGGAGCGGTGCGCGGCGCCGGTGGAGCTGCTGCGGCAGGTGGCGGACGCGATGGCCGCGGAGATGCGCGCGGGGCTCTCCGCCGAGGGCGAGAGCGACCTCCAGATGCTTGTCACCTACGTTGACTCCCTCCCCTCCGGGTAAAAGTCCCAGTCCCCCACCCCCAGTACTAACCCCACCTCTGCGATTCAATTGGAGAGCGATTGGTCCTGGTCGAAGAGAAGTTTTCTCGTTGCCTGAATCCCGATTGTCTCTTTCGTTATTGGGAGACAGGGAGAGCAAAATCCAGAAAGAAGGACTTTTTTCTGTACTTACTGCTTGTGCTATGTCGCTTTCTATGTCGGATGGCGTTGTGCTTTCCTAGGATGTTGGTGTTGTTGTGGACAATAGGCGAAAATTTCTGGTTTGCGTGAATGGATAATTTTGTTAGGGATGTTTCACATGCTAATTTGGTCTAGAAGTTGATGTTGATAATTTAACTCAATCAGAGGTATGTTATGGCTTCCTTTGTCTTTCGTATGAATTTAAAGGGAATGAATGGTTTGTCCTGGATTACCAGGAGGTTAATGTGATTGAGGTATCCTGAAAGAGCGCACATAGGATTTGCTGATCGAATTGACTGGGGAGTCCTGGCTTTAAAACTAACATTAGCTATATGATGCATGCTGACACAATTGTGTGGCAGAGCGATTACTCAAAAGATATTTTACAATTGCAAGCATAGGCATTTACCAGTTTTCGCATAGGACCTGTACGGCTGTATGTTGCTCTTGTCTAACAGTAGAGTTTACATTTGTCTATGTCTGAACTTCACAAAATGGACACGACTTATTGAACTGTGCATCCATGGTTATCTTATATTTCAATTGTTGTATGAAGTTTATATTTTCAGCACAGTATATCTGATCTCTGTTAGAGAATTATTCAAGGGGCGAGAAAGGGATGTTTTATGCACTTGACCTTGGAGGAACAAATTTCCGTGTTTTACGAGTTCAATTAGGAGGCAAAGAACGGCGAGTTATCAAGCAAGACTCTAAAGGGATATCCATTCCACAACATTTAATGTCCAGCAGTTCACATGTAAACCATGTCCCACTTTCTGCAATTTGTTCGTTCCAATTATTTTTATCATTCTATACTAAGTCTGGCACATTTGGTGTAATTTTGCTCTAGGAATTGTTCGATTTTGTTGCTGTGGCTTTAGCAAAATTTGTTGCCTCTGAAGGTGAAGACTGCCATCTTCCTGAGGGTACCCAAAGAGAACTAGGTTTTACATTCTCCTTTCCAGTGAAACAAACATCATTAGCATCTGGCACTCTTATCAAGTGGACAAAGAGTTTTGCAATCGATGAAATGGTCAGTTTGTTACCTCACTTATGTAAACCTAACTAAAATCCTAAGGAACGATATCCAGCTTCATCATGAATAAAACAAAACACAGTGTCCTGGATGGAAATTCACAAATTGTGGATTTTGTTTTAGTTTTGTGATATATTATATATCCAATTAGCTGTTGATAACATACTTACATGTTGCATTGAAGGCAGGTCGGCAAGGATGTTGTGGATGAATTAAACATGGCTATCAGACGTCAAGGACTTGATATGAAAGTCACAGCATTGGTTGCTTCTTTTGATATCCATCTTATGCTCAATGAGAGAAACACTGCTAGAAAATAATGTTGTGGCTAATGTTTTATTGGATTGGCAACATACAAATTGAAGTATAAAACACTACCTTCTCAGGTTAATGATACAGTAGGGACATTAGCTGCTGGCAGATATGTGGATCATGATACTGTTGCTGCTGTTATACTGGGAACTGGTAGTAATGCAGCGTACATAGATCATGCACATGCAATTCCTAAATGGCATGGATCCCTGCCCAAGTCTGGAGATATGGTGTGTGTTTCTTCAGCCCAAACTTCTGTTTTCTAGTTAGTTCGGCTCCCATTATCATGCAAAAGATCGTGCTGAGCAGCTTATATTGTTTGTAGTCTTGCGCGAATAAGAAGAGGCAATAATAAAGTAACAGAAACTTTTGCGTTGTTCATAATTTTGACGTGTTTATATATTAGTTTATTTGCTCTCGTAAAAGGTAATAAACATGGAATGGGGTAACTTCAAGTCCTCGCATCTTCCACTGACTGAATTTGATCAAGAGTTGGATGCAGAAAGTTTGAACCCTGGCGAGCAGGTATTGCCCTTGTTATGCTGTTTCTCCCTTTTGTGGGTATATGGGGGAACTTGTCCAATGACTCATGATAAGGATATTGCCCTGCCAGATTTATGAAAAGTTGATTTCTGGTATGTATATGGGGGAACTTGTCCGAAGAATCTTGCTTAACATGGCTCAAGAAGCTGCCATTTTTGGTGATAATATACCTCCAAAACTTGAGAGACCATACATCCTAAGGTATGCTGTTCTTCAGTCTTTCTGTTTATTTTCTTTTCTTTTTCTTTTTGATTTGATATTTATCCAGAAGGTCATGAAAAATATGTTTGCACTTGTAGCTGTCATTCCCTAATCCATAATGAAAAAAAAATATCCAGCTGAATTACAAACTTCAAGTCACTAGAATTCTATAAAGACTCTCTTTATTCAGGTACAGAACTAAACGGTGTCAACAACAATAGAAATAGAGGAATGTCTTCTTAAATGAGAACATCCTGCAGGTTGATATTTCCTGTAGTAGGTATGGCTAGACTACCAAAATTTTTTTAGATAATGGCTAGACTACCGATAAACAGAAGCAATTTATCTGAGTAAAGCAAGAAAAAAGATTCTGCAAGTTGGTAGATATAGATATATGTGGAGTTTTGATTTTTTTTCTCTAGGCTTTATGTACTAATTTGGCATTTTTTTCCTTGATTAAAGCATGATCTGGCAGCTCTTTAAATTAAACTGAACCATTTAATTTTTCTGACAATTGTCGTTTTACATTGCATTCCAGGACACTTGACATGTTGATGATGCATCATGATACATCATCTGATCTCAGAACAGTTGCTAACAAGTTGAAAGAAGTATTGGGGGTATTGTTCATCTTTCGATCTTCACTAATATTGTCATTTGTTCAATCCCTACAACCGAATGATCTTTAGTTGGTTTTCAGATCGAACATACCTCTTTCACAACGAGGAAACTGGTTGTGGATGTCTGTGAGGCCATTGCGACACGCAGTGCACGGCTTGCTGCTGCTGGGATATATGGCATTATCCAAAAGCTTGGTCAGCATTCTGACAGCCCCAATACGAGAAGGTTCGTGATTGCTGTGGATGGAGGGGTCTATAAATACTATACTTTCTTCAGCCAGTGCATGGAGAGCACTCTGAGTGACATGCTTGGGCAGGAGTTGGCCCCCTCTGTTGTGATCAAACCTGTTAATGATGGCTCAGGCGTTGGGGCTGCTCTCCTGGCAGCCTCCTATTCTCAATACCACCAGGCTGATGGATGTTAGTTGAATCTGCAGATGGTTCGTAGTATTCTGAAAAAAAAAGCTGTGTATAAGGGTGATAAACACTAGGTTCTGGAGCGATAGCAGCTCTCCAGTTTGCCTAAGGGGCTAAAATGTCTTTTATTTTGAAACGAAACCCATAAGATAGCACGCGTTTCAGTGATATATAAAAAAAATAAGAATATAACTCTGAAAAGCCATAGGCAGAAAAATGAAAGGAACGAAAGAAACTCGTTCGGTTGGATTGAGACATCAACGCGGACAAAGACTCAACTCGAGCATTCACAACAACCCTATTGGTTGTCAATTGTATTTTACAAGTGTTAATTGTACACGAACTCTGTCTGCGATATCTCTGCGATATCTGTTCAGTGTTTCAGCGGATCATAGACAGTGTGCGGTTATATGTCAATTACGAGCTTTTTTATGGTACTTGATGAGGCACTGCAATATTAGTTCAACTCTGCACCGCAAATCTGTTTATTTTCAGTGAGTTAATACATTGATTATTGTTCTATGTTACCTGTTCTTAACAAATCGAGCATGAACAATCATAAGACAAACTGAGACATACCCACAAATATAGAGGACTAACACTTCCACAGATGCTGTTCCAGAACTGCTATAGTGCTATGACACAAAGTTCAGAGTAAAATCTGCTGAAAGAGAGAAAGGTAAATATAACCTGCAATTCAACTGACCACTGCCTATGAACAGCTCAAGCCGACAAAATAACTGACCACTGTCTATGAACAGCTCAAGCCGACAAAATAAAATGCAATCACGACAATCCATGGCAGAGCTCGCAATCACCACCAAAGGATAACCAAAAATAAAAGTCGGCACCTTAATCCTCCTCACGGCATGAAAACCTGAAAGTAAGGAATAAAAAGTCAAAGTCTTTTCTAACATACTGTCATATCCCTTAGAACAAAGATTAATGAGAAAACAAAAACTTAGGCTTCGACGGGAGCAAAACCACCTTGCGCACTAGCTTAATTCTCTAAGCTTTGCTCTCTTTTCGTACTTGTACATGTAACTTTTATTCTTACACTATTCAATTAAGACCTGTTTAGTTACACTAAAAATATTTTAAATTTTGATCACTTTTTTCTTTTTCTAAACAGGGGTTAAAAAGTAGGGATGAAATAATTTCAGATTTGGGACTAATTTAAACAAAAAAGATAAAATTTTCTGTTGGAAAATATGCATAAGAGTTGCATGAGAGTTACATGCATGAGAACCCAAAAATTTTCGCATGTAACTGAACACCTACTCTTATGAAAATTTTTATCCAAAACTTTTAAAATTTTGATCAAATTTTGCAACCAAACAGACCCTCATATTCAATTAAATTCACACATGCCGTGGCGGTTCGTTAAAAAAAACTGACAACGCAAGTGGAGGTGGAAGCCACGCAATAAGTGAAAGGCAGGGTGTTGCGTGTAAAATGCTCACAGCCTCACTCACACTGTCGCACGCACGACTCTCCCACGACAGTCACACGGCACAGCAGGAAAGGAGACGCGGTGGTGGTGGTGGGATACTCGGTGCCCTGCCCTCCGCCGCCGGCTACCTCCCCTCTCTTCTCCTTCCTTCCCTCCTCCCTCACATCCACGCAATAAGTCTGCACAAACAACACCCCATCCAGATCAAAAACAACCATCCCCAAATCGAATCCGTCATCCGATTGGCCCGACCACATCGCCGCCGCCGCCGCCGCGCTGATCCATCTCCGCGAGCGAGGTAGGGAGGCGCCCTCATCTTCCTTCTTGCCGCTCCGCCTCGCCCTTTTTTTCCTGCTCATCTCTGCATCTCTGCATGATCAGGAGTCTAGGAGTCCGCGTGTTCTAATGACAATTTCTCATGTTCTAATTGTTGTGTTGCATTTTATACTTCCTGGATGAAAAAGAAATCACAGGATAGTTCTTGATCTGTCATACTACTGAAGTGCTTGGTCGTACTAAGCGATGAACCAAATCATATTTTAGTATCGATTGTCTTATATACTTCAAGCCGATATATTATTGTCTCGTGTTGGTATGGTTGGACCTGTCAACAGCAACCTTCATCCCTCCTCCTTGTTTAGAGGTTTTCAGCTCAATTGGCAACTACGATACTAAGTAATACTCTTTAGTTCCATGGCTGGATGGATTAGCTGCTGTCTTTTTTGTGCTTACTGCTTAGAGCATCTGTAACTTGATACACCTTGATTTGTTGTATCACGTAGTAGTATGTGTGTATGAAAATTGATATATGATGACCAGTATGTGTGTATGAAAATTGATATATGATGACCACTAAGTAAATATCATGTTAGAACACATTCTTAAACATGTTTTTCCCTTTTAGTTACTTCTCCTTAAATTAAAGCGTGTTTGCGCTTCTCAACAATATTCGTTTGGTGATTTAGGTGTTATGTGGAAAATGGAACACCATGTTTCTTTTTATTTTGTTCCTTGTTGTGACTTGTGATAACAAGAAAAAAAATCTCTAGTTGTGCTCCTTGTAAGTTTAGTCATGGAAAATCTCCCATTGTTTGTTGAATGGAATCTCAACACTTTTCCTCTGTTCTGAGTACATCATTGAGAGCAGGCAAGAGAAATAGTGTTATAGCATATCATATTTGTCTTCCTCATTTGCTGTATTACAAGACAAGTGCGCATTTTGTTAAAAAGTTTTAGTTAATCATAAAAAAACCTGTATTGTTGAATGTATATTGAGCAGCTTTACTTCTTAAGCCAGTTCTGTTCTCACTAATTTTTTTCTTCCTCTAATGACAACAGAACTGAAGCCAATATGGCTGCCTTGCCATTAGCCACCGCTGAAGTATGTGATGCAAATGCACATTTAATCATGAATGGTGAGCTTCGTGCTCTCCAGCCCGTCTTCCAAATCTATGGAAGGCGGCAGGTTTTTGCTGGCCCTGTTGTGACACTGAAGGTATATGAGGACAATGTTCTTGTCCGTGAGTTCCTCGAGGAGAAGGGTCATGGAAGGGTTCTCGTAGTTGATGGTGGTGGGAGCTTGCGATGCGCCATTTTGGGTGGCAACCCTGTGCAGCAGGCGCAGAACAATGGGTGGGCTGGAATCGTCGTCAATGGTTGCATCAGGGACGTGGATGAGATCAATGGCTGTGACATTGGTGTCCGGGCTCTGAACTCACATCCTATGAAGGCAAACAAGAAGGGAATAGGTGAGAAGCATGTGCCCGTGACCATCGCAGGGACCAGGATTTGCGACGGCGAGTGGCTCTATGCAGATACCGATGGCATTCTCATCTCGATGACTGAATTGACTGTGTAAAATTCTGTGTGTGTCTGTGTGTATGACGGAGCGTAAAAAGGAGTTCTGCTTCGGCCCTCCTGTGTGTAATTTCTACAACTGTAATAACGTACTATTAAATTAAATGAACACCTGGAATAATTGATGCCTCTGTTTTGTTGTTAGAGTGGGGATCCTGGTTGACAATACTTCTCTGTGGGTATACCATGATGAATTTATATCTAACTGCAAATCCTTCCTAGTTGACAATACTTCTCTATGTAGTTTCTCGCCCTTTTGGGTAATGACTCAGGATAAGGATATTGCCCTCCCAGATTTACGAGGAGTTGATTTCTGGTATGTATATGGAAAAACTGTCTGAAGAATCTTGCTAGAGATGGCTCGAGAAGCTGCCATATTTGGTGATAATATACCTCCAAAACTTGAGAGACCATATATCCGAGTTGTTCAGTCTTTTTTGTTTATTTTCTTTTCCTTCTCTTTTTGGATTGATATTTGTCCAGAAGCTCATGAAAAGGACGTAGCCACTTGTAGTCGTTCACTAATCCAGCATGAAAAAAATATCCAGCCGAATTGCTAAGGATGAGGAATCTGTAGTTGCCTTCCTAGGCCCTACTACAAACTTCAAGTTAGCAATTGGAATTCTATAATAGAGGAATGTCTTAACATCCCTGCAGGTTGATATTTCCTGTAGTAGATATGGCTAAACTACCAATTAACAGAAGCAATTTTATCTGTTGAAATTTCAGGTTTTACAGAGCTTGTACCAGAAACTTTGCTGAGTAAAGAAATTAAAAAAAGAGATTGTGCAAGTTGATAGATATAAATACAGTTTCGAATTTTTTGCATAGCTTGGCAGCTCTTCAAATTAAACCGAACCATTTACTTTTCCGACAACTAGCAAATAGCCCATAAGTTGCAATGGACTTTCTTATTGAAGAAAGGGCTATCAATCCTAGTAAGTCGATTACACATGTAACACCAAAACAAAACGACACTTCTATGATTTTTAGGGTTTTTCTGTTATACAAACATCCAATCACATGTTCTTGATAAATAGGTCAAAATCATGTCCACTATTTATATTACTTTAGACTAACACTGTACACACTGTTTTTTTAAAAGCAAAGGATAAAGGAGAGTGAGGGACTGACTAAATATACTAACATCCATTAGTCACATGTAATGGGTCAAAATCATGTCCACTATTTATATCACTTTAAACTAATTAAGACTATACACATACTGATTTTTTTAAAAAAATAAAAAGAACAAAGGATAAAATTCTAGAAGAGTGAGGGACTGAATAAAAGGGCCCACTGTCAAGTTTGTGGTGGTGGTAGTAGAACCATCACCACTACATACATGTATATAGTTGTTTGATGTCGCAGATGCTAATACGCGTCTAGGCGCGTGCCGTGCTCACCTCACGAGCGACCACCGTTTCATATGTACAGAATACGTATATGTATACATTCAAACTTTCTATTATATATATACATACACTTCGTATGTATACATAATATATACATACAATATATATATTGTAGGTATGTATATATGTATGTATATATATATATTTATAATCTTTGTATACGTCATATAAAGTTTATACGTATACGTATTATGTTGCACTCCAGAACACTTGATATGCCGCCCTGCCTCATGGGGTCATGCGAGTCATGCCCCAAACGGCTTGAATTTAAAATCTTTGGATAGTTTCTCGTTCAAAATTTTGTTTGGAAGTTTAGTTCAAACCTCTGGGACGATTCTAACCTTTCCTTGGTTTCCACGTATTTGGGAATGGAGATTCTGCATTCTTGTGGCCCGAGGTGGGACCGGATGAGATCACTGGGATTTTGAAAAGCGCAAATTCTCATCTGAGACCGGTCATGGACGGCAAGGATATATCCACGGATCCCCAGGTTGCCGACGTGGACGGCCAGATCGAAATTTCGTAGCCGTCAAGAAGCCTCGAGCTATTAATTAATTGGCAGCACGCCTGACGGATTCCTGCCCCTGTCCCTGACATCTTCCTCCCCCATCGCCTGCGCCTCTGCTCCTCGTCAGGTTTTACCCTTTCCCATCTCGCTTTCTGATTTTGCGTTGTGATGATTCAAATCAAGTTTCATCGCTGAAACGCCGGTCTATTTGCTTGCGAATCCTCTAGGTTTCAAGATGGTGAAGTTTACGGCGGAGGAGCTCCGCACGAGCATGGATAAGAAGGACAACATCCGGAACATGTCTGTGATCGCGCACGTTGATCATGGTGAGTATTTTCATCAAGCAAAATGGATTCGATCTGTCGCTTTGGATCTGTGTGTGGGGGATGGATAGTAATGTAGATTGATGTGCGTTTTGGGGTTGAAATCTGCAGGGAAGTCGACGCTCACCGACTCGCTGGTGGCGGCGGCCGGCATCATCGCGCAGGACGTGGCCGGCGACGTCCGGATGACGGACACGCGCGCGGACGAGGCCGAGCGCGGCATCACCATCAAGTCGACGGGGATATCCCTCTACTACGAGATGACGGATGCGTCCCTCAAGAGCTTCGAGGGCAATCGTAACGGCAACTCGTACCTGATCAACCTCATCGACTCGCCCGGGCACATCGACTTCTCGTCCGAGGTGACGGCCGCGCTCCGCATCACCGACGGCGCCCTCGTCGTCGTCGACTGCATCGAGGGCGTCTGCGTCCAGACCGAGACCGTGCTCCGCCAGTCGCTCGCCGAGCGGATCAAGCCCGTCCTCACCGTCAACAAGATGGACCGTTGCTTCCTTGAGCTGCAGGTACGCTCTGACATAGTTGCCTGTTCTGTTTGTGTTCTGTTGGGTTTCAAGTTCAACAACCTCGTATGCGTGCGTGTGCAGCAAACCGGCGAGGAGGCGTACCAGGCATTCCGCAGTGTGATCGAGAACGTGAACGTTACCATGGCGCCCTACGAGGACGAGAAGCTCGGCAACTGCTTGGTGGCTCCGGAGAAGGGCACGGTGGCGTTTTCGGCCGGCCTGCACGGCTGGGCCTTCACCCTGTCCAACTTCGCCAAGATGTACACGGCCAAGTTCAAGGTGGACGAGGCCAAGATGATGGAGCGGCTGTGGGGCGAGAACTACTTCGACCATACCACCAAGAAGTGGACGAACGCACCAACGACGTCGAAGACGTGCCAGCGCGGGTTCGTGCAGTTCTGCTACGAGCCGATCCGCCAGATCATCTCGGCGTGCATGAACGACGACAAGGAGAATCTGTGGAAGATGCTGACGAAACTCAAGATCACGCTCAAGGCTGAGGAGAAGGAGCTGACCGGCAAAAAGCTGATGAAGCGGGTCATGCAGGCGTGGCTCCCGGCCAGCGACGCGCTCCTCGAGATGATCGTCTTCCACCTGCCTTCCCCAGCCAAGGCGCAGCAGTACCGTGTCGAGACCCTCTACGACGGGCCTCTCGACGACCCCTACGCCACTGCCATTCGCAACTGCGACCCCAAGGGACCCCTCATGGTTTACGTGTCCAAGATGATCCCGGCGAGCGACAAGGGGAGGTTCTTCGCCTTCGGCCGCGTCTTCTCCGGCACAGTGGCCACCGGCAACAAGGTGCGGATCATGGGCCCCAATTTCGTGCCAGGCGAGAAGAAGGATCTATACTTCAAGACGGTGCAGCGCACGGTGATCTTGATGGGCAAGAAGCAGGAGTCCGTGGACGACGTGCCTTGCGGCAACACCGTCGCCATGGTCGGCCTCGACCAGTACATCACCAAGAACGCCACCCTCACCGACGAGAAGGCGGTGGACGCGCACCCCATCAAGGCCATGAAGTTCTCCGTGTCGCCGGTCGTGCGCAAGTCGGTGGCCTGCAAGAACGCCTCCGAGCTGCCCAAACTCGTGGAAGGGCTGAAGCGCCTCGCCAAGTCGGACCCCCTGGTGGTGTGCACCATTGAGGAGTCCGGCGAGTACGTCATCGCCGGCGTGGGGCAGCTCCACCTGGAGATTTGCATCAAGGATCTTCAAGAGGACTTCATGGGTGGCGCTGAGATCATCGTTGGCCCGCCGATCATCACCTACCGTGAGACCGTCACCAAAAACTCGTGTCGCACCGTCATGAGCAAATCGCCGAACAAGCACAACAGACTGTACATGGAGGCCCGGCCGCTGGACAAGGAGGACTTACAGCTGGAGGATCCGTCGCTGTGCAAGGCGATCGACGACGAGCGCATCGGCCCCAAGGACGACATCAAGGAGCGGGGCAAGATCCTCTCCGAGGAGTTCGGCTGGGACAAGGATCTTGCCAAGAAGATCTGGGCCTTCGGTCCGGAGACTAAGGGGCCCAACATGTTCGTCGACATGTGCAAGGGTGTCCAGTACCTGAGCGAGATCAGGGACTCGGTGGTCGCCGGCTTCCAGTGGGCGTCCAAAGAAGGCGCGCTCGCCGAGGAGAACATGCGCGGCGTCTGCTTCGAGCTCTGCGACGTCGTGCTGCACTCGGACTCCATCCACCGCGGCGGCGGCCAGCTCATCCCGACCGCACGCCGCGCCATGTACGCCGCGCAGCTCACGGCTTCGCCACGCCTGATGGAGCCCATGTACCAGGTGGACATCCAGGTGCCCAAGACGGCGGCGGGCAACGTCTACGGCGTGCTGAACAGCAGGAACGGCGTGCTGGTGGAAGATAGCGAGAGGGTTGGCACGCCGTTGACCAACCTCAGGTTCTATCTCCCTGTCGCCCAGTCGTTCGACTTCACCGAGAAGCTGCGCGCCGAGACGTCCGGCCAGGCGTTCCCGCAGTGCGTCTTCCACCACTGGCAGACCATGCCCTCTGATCCGTTCCAGGCGGGCTCCGAAGCTGCCAAGGTGATCACCGACATCAGGAAGAGGAAGGGTTTGAAGGACGTCATCACCCCGCTGTCAGAGTTCGAGGACAAGCTTTGAGCTGCCTCTCTACATACATATCCTAGTTTTGAGTTTGTCTTGGCTTTCAAAGTTCGTGTTTGTCTCCTGTCTCTCCATCTGCTAACTAGCTCGAGTTACTATGATTAGCTTTTGTGCCAAACAGTTTAGGATGAAATTGTGAGTTAAAGTTGCAACTTGTGTTTACCTTTCAGCAGATTTTGTTCTGAAGCTTGTGTCATTGCGGTTCTACTAATGCATCAATGGAAGTGTTAGTCCTTTAACCAATGTTCCCTGCCTATGTCTCAATTACTATGATTGTTCATGATAAGAAATTAAAGAAGCTCGCAATCGATGTAGTAATACTGTATAACGACACTGCTGCTGACCGGCTGAAACACTGAACAGATATTGCATATAGAGTTATCAATTTAGGCCTTGTTTTTTTTCAGTTTCTGTTTCTATAGAAGCAAGCTTCTGGCTTCTGGCTATTACTACCTTTAGAAGCTAAAACTACAAAAGCTGAGTCTGTTTTCACAACTTTCTTCAAGATTAGCTTTTGGATCAAATGGAGTCCAAAATATCCGACGATGGAAGCCAGACAAGCTGGTGCATTACAGCAGCATGTGGGTAATTTTTCTCCTTAAAAGCCAGAAAAGCTCACCCTGGTAAACTTGTAGCTTTTAGCTTTTGTAGTTCAGAAAAGCCAAATAGCTTTTAAGAAGCTAAACATAGAAGAGCTAGCTGTTTCTTTCACTTTTTGTCTACTGTAGGCTAAAAAGCCAGAAGCTGGTGTAAAGAAACAGAGCCTTAGCCCTTATCTATATACAGCTTATTTTCATAATATGTGCACCACGTGTATTTCGATGTGAAAATCTATACACAGCTTATTTTCATAATATGTGCACCACGTGTATTTCGATGTGAAAACCAAATAAGAACATTCAGTTGTAGGAATTGAACAAATGACAATATTAGTGAAGGCCCAAAGGTGAACATACCGCCAAGATCTCTTTCAGCTTGTTGGCAACTGTTCTGAGATCAGGTGATGCAGCGGTCTGGTCTGGTGGGCCGATGCAGGAGATGGACCCAGGTGGGTTGAATGGATAAAACACAGCACACAGCGCAAACGGCAGCCTGGTTGCGTGGGCCGGGAGAAGGAATGACGCCCAGATAGAAGAAATAGAAATCTGATATCGACTTTTTTTTTTATACTTCCTCTATTTCCAAATGCTTGTCCCTAGTTAGTATGCACATTTCAACTTTGGCCACTCGTATTTCTTACAAAAGATTATTAAGTAACTAAAAGGATACCATGTTATCGAAGTACAGTACTCCCCCATTTCATATTATACGTTATTTTGAATTTGTTTTAAATTAAATTTTGTTAAGTTTGACTAAGCTTGTGTAGAAAGAAAAAAAATTCTGCAAACCAAATTTATTTTTCCATACAACTATGTCAAACGTAAAATTTTTTGACTTGGGACAAACAAAAACGACTATAATAAGGAAGGATGAAGTACATTCTAAACATAAACATTAATCTTCCGTTCATCATAGAGATTATTTGGGAATAGAGAGAATAATAGATGGTCCAAATCGATCAGCTTAGAGCTTCCCTTATTTTTTCAAACTTTTTACAATTTTAGAGAAAAACTGTCGTCCAATCCATCACTTATCATCTTTCCTAAAAAAATTTATCTCCTATCCCACCATCCTCGTTGCCCAGTTCTGAGACACTCGGTCGGCTCCAACTCTTCTATTCCTGCGCGCGCGTTCCCCTAATTTTTCCCCGCGCACGCTCCCTCCTCCACCGCGCCGACGCCCTTCCTACGCGCCACCACGACGCTCCCTCCACGCCGGCCCCGCCCTCCCTCCGCCCTCTCCCTCCGTGTCGTCCCTCCTCCGCCGGCCTCCCTCCACGCCGTCGACGCTCTTCCTCTGCGCCGGCTCACGCCTCTCTCCCTCCGCGCCGCCCCCCCTCCGCGGCCTCCTCCACGCCGCCGACGCTCTCCTCCGTGCCGTCCCCGCCATCTCCCTTCGCGCTGTCCCCGTCCTTCCTCCGCCGGCCTCCTCCACGCCACCGACGCCCTTCTCCGCGACGTGCTCTCTCCACGCGGGCCCCACCCTCCCTTCGCGCCGCCCCACCCTCTCCCTCCGCACCGCTCCCGCCCTCCCTTCACCGGCCTCCCTCCATGCCGCCGACGCCCTCCCTCTGCGATGCTCTCATCTCGTCGCCGCCACCCTACCACCTCGCCGTCGCCGCACTCTGTCGTCACCGCCGCCGGCCTCCCTCTTTTGTCCGCTCCTTGTTGCATCGGCGATTCCAGCTAGCAAACCATGGTGGGAGATTCCCTATGGCAGCAACTCGGTGGGCAAGGTTCGGAACCACGGATGGGGCACGGGCAAGGGCGTGGAAGATGTACATTGCGGCTGTCGGTTCCTGGGCAGGGCAGGCTCCCAGCCAATGCCCACGTCAAGTTTGCTCCTCCTCGAAAGTTAGGTGTGCCGGCAACATCCACTGGTAATGCGAACTATGGATGCAACGTCCCTGATATTGTACCTACAAACAACTCTCAAGAGGCGTCATGCTACGGCGAAGAAGCTATTGGCCAAGCACAGCGAGATCATTTCATTGATGTCGACTGCTATGCAAATCCGGCGCTAAACAACAACTGCACGATTCTAGATGCCATATGTTTCATTTATGATTACGAAGGTGTTTCATAATTTTGTTTAAGGCTTTCTATTTTTGCTGAACTGTTGCAGCATGATACACAAATTATATTTTTATGTCCATTGATAGAGAATCCATTTGCTGGAATAAAAATTAGAGAATCATATATCTGATGGAAAATCGTCTTTTTACCCATATGTTTGCTTCTGAAAACTTATATAATCTTTTAGCCACTGTCATAAGATAGGACTGATATGAAACTTAGTTTGGCGGTTGTTAGCATAAAAACAGAATATGGACAGGGTAAATATATACCATCATTATTGACAAGAAATATTTTTTTAGCTCTACCTGTACAGTAGTAATTTTAAAATGATGAGCTGTGGCTTGGTTTCAACAGTAGTAGAGAAAACATATTCATCTAAAGCATATTTATTTTATTATCCTCAGCTTCAGTATCAAGCAATAGCATTACTTGTCATTTCCATTCTGCGGTACCATGTACAAGCACTCACCTTTCGGTTGAGTTAGGCAAGAAAACATGTTTGCTGCCTGTATTGCATAAAGCTGAAAATGCTTATGATCAGTAGTATGTGAACCCGCACCAGGCAACCAGCTGCCAAAAAAATTTAGCACCTAAACTTAAAAATGAAACAATTTTATTGTTTTGAGGAATCATCTGTCCAGAATCCAGATTACCTGATACTGTTTGTTGCATTCTATATCTTGGAATATCGTTCGATAATATGTCCTCCACTACTCCATAGTTCTATGAGAAAAAATTTCCCCCTTCCATGAATATTTTCTGAAGCAAACTTGTAATTTAGTTCACTTTGATAATGGTCTGGATGATTAAAAAACAATTTTTGCTTCTGGGTTCTAAAGAGAAACCCTCTCGATTATTTGTAATAAATCTGGAACATTTGCTTCCTCTTGAGAAAAACATGTGCGGTTTGTTCTAGCAGGTGCTGTAATCTTGTATGCAATACCATTTGTAAAATGCAGTTTTCTGGGGAATGTGTTGTTGTCAAGTTTTCAATAAATGATCCAAACTAACCAAAGGACATCATATATATTGAAAATTTCTGATTTGATAAGTTACCTATGTCACAGGAAATATGAGTACAAATGGATATTACAATAACCTGATGCGTGGGGTAGACATTGATGAACAATTTGAGGATGACAATATGACAAATGTGAATATGGCAATGTTGAAGCTCCTAAATCGAAAAGGCCAAACCAGAAATGAAGCAAGAATTTCAGCGTGGAGGAGGATACATTGATAGTGTCTGCTTGGCTTAATACTAGTCTTGACGCAATTCGTGGGAATGAGCAAGGTATTGGCACATTTGGAGAGGATTTATGAGTTTTATCATGAGAACAAGACTTTTGAGTCATATCGCACTCAAGGTTCCATCACACATAGATGGACTATTATTCAAGAAAGTGTTAACAGGTTTACCGAGTACCTTAGCCAAATTGAGGGAAGAAGACAAAGTGGGGTCACTGATCAAGATAGGTACCATTTCTTTGCTTATAATTAATCTCTGTTCCGATTCTAACAAATTTTCTTTCAGATATTGAATTGTTGAGAAATTTTTCAGATTCAACAAGCTTGTGCATGGTACCAGGCAGAAGCTAAGGATAAAAGGGGCTTTAAGCTTATGCACTGTTGAAATCTCCTTCGTAACAATCAAAAATGGATTGAGAGACGGACAACCATAGAAAAGTAAAAACCTGGAAACAGTAAGCGTAAGATCAAAAATGATGGTAGCCCAAGTATTGGTGTGGCGGGGGAACAAGCTCCAGACTCTTTAGAGGCGTCAACTCCAGAGTTCAATGTGTCTAGGCGACCCTCGGGGAGGAAGGCTGATAAGGAGAAGGCACAAGAAGCTAAAAGAACAGACCGCACAACCGCTGTTGAACTGTATTGGGAAATGAAAAAGAGTCAGATAAACAACAGAATGATGTCATGGCAGCAAGGTGGGAAGAATTTATGAAAATGGAAAAGGAAAGGTTTGGTCTGCAGAAAATGTTAGAAGAAGAAAGAATCATGACCATGGACATTAGTGATAAGTCTGAGGACCAACAGATGTACTACAAGAGTTTAAAGGCTGAGATATTAGCTCGTCGTATGAATAACATTCCATCAACACAAGTATGCTTTGTTCACCTCCGTCGAATTGTAAAACCAATTGTGAAATGTAACTAAAGGGCTGTTTTATTTTGCAAGACCAGTGAAGTTGCTCTGATTTTGACAGATTGTGGCTGATGGAAGAAAAGGTTGAAGAAGCAGTGGTGTTGACGCTAAATTCGTACTGCCGCTAGTGTGTCGAAAGATGTGTTGACGTCGAATCACACGTTGGCCTGGGAGATCTGTTTAGCTTTAGTGCAGGTCCTAAAATCATTGAAGCGCGGGCGTGCCAGTCAGTTTGATCCTGCCACTGACAAGATATGCAAAACAATAGAGCATAAATCATATCGGCCGATAGGCCGATTATCAAAACAGCCAATCTGTTGACAGCCGATTGTGTGATTCCAGCCGATGCCGATGTCCAGATAACTCGTCGGCTGAAACCCCGACAAAACCCTTATTGGTAGCCATCAGGCAGGCTAGAGACTACGGTTCTAATCATGACTTAGTAAGTCAAACTGAATTGATGCAGCACTAAGTATGAAAATAAACGTAATATCTAGACAATCAAACCCTTGACTAATTTTTAGAGTGATAGATGTCTAAACTAATCTAATCTAGTAAACAGTTTAGCCGTTATCGGCAGAAACCCTAAAGCGAGAGATAGCTGATAGAGCTAAATTGAGATACTAGGACTAGATTAACAGAGACATATGATAAGACCGGTTAACCTTCTGGTGAAACATTAGCATGAACCTATCGGCTTAACAAGACTTAGATTATCGATAACAATCTAGTAGGTCGGACCTAACCGATGCAGCATGAGATTGTATATGATAATCTAATACTCGAGGAGCTGATAGATCTGTCTAATGTGATGGATATAACAAATTTACCTAAAGCGACATTACATTTACAGAAACATCGACTTGATCAGAATATCAGACCTAACTGAGAAAATTCTAACTAAGCCGATGTATCTATGAACGGTAATGAAAATAAATATAGATACGATATACCTGGGCCGACGGGACCATAGACTTACCCCTTCGCCGGAGATCGAAGCCGATACAACCCTGCGTTGGGTGCCAAGTCTCGCTGGATGATGAGCAAAGTAAAAAAGGTAAAAGGTACTGATGCGCCGAATTGTATTGATCGTGAGGATCAATTTACATGGACCCCGGGCTTACATATTTATACCCACGAGGCTAACGAGAGATCCTAACAGATTACAATTTAAACTTTTCAAAAGATAAAAGGAAACAAACGAATCCTTACCGGATACTAACACACTTTCCTAAAAGATAAAATAAAAAGCTAACAAATTCTTTCTAATTAATAGATACAAGCCGCATCCTTCTTGAACTCGGTGTCTTCTGGATAAGATCTTTCCGAACCGAATATAACCAGAATCCAACAGCTGAAGATATTGATCCTCCATCGGCTGACGCAGAACTCTCAGCTGATTCTGCTTTGAGCCGATATGAACACTTCGCCAATAGAGACTCTAGGGCTTACCAAATTTTGACGTTAACATGTGGTTGAAGAAAATTTTGCAAGACACTGAAGCTGCTATGATTTTGTCTTTGGTGTCCCTAAAATTTTATCCATAGGAACTATTTACTATTTTTGCTTTCGTACTTTGATGCACTTTGTGTCCTGATACCTTGAACTTATGTGGTGTGATACCGTGAACTTATGTGGTGTGATACTTGGAAACTATACCATTCAACTGCAGACACTTTTCTTAGTGGAAGGTTCTTTCCCTCTTTCAATTGATAGCTCATGGCTCACTTCTATCAGCAACAAGTTATTGCATCATGAACATGACAGAAGAGAAGGAATTCAGTTCTCTCTCAAGTGGATGCAGTTTAGTGTTCAACTGACAGCAGACAAATGCTCCAGAATCTATTCTGTACATATACAGTGGATGACATTTCTGCTAGATGTATGTTGCAGATGTGATCTGATATTTGGGGATCAGAACATGTTTTTCCATGCATTTTCTTTGTGCAGATGAGATCAGGTGAAAGAATGGTGACTAACTTTTTATTTACCTTTGGTCTGTGATAGCAGATAATGATGAATTGTGTAGAAAACGAGCTGACAAATTGGTGAATGATCAAATCACAAATCATAGTGAAATGCTTGCTGGATTTTTTTTGTGTTCAGAAAAAATGCAGTATTTAGTTTCAGTTATTTAGGTTGAAACTGCAAGTCTTTGTTTTCTTCTTGAATATTTTTCTCCACAGCCTTGCAGTTGACAGAGATATTTCTTACTGATATTTTTGTCCATGAAGAGACATAAATATACATCAGGAGACCCCAGATATTTCATTCTAATAAACAAAGTGTAGATGAGATAGGTTAAATAACAAGTGCCCTGCCTGAACACTTGAACAAATTATTGAACTAAATATACCCTAAATGTTTCGGTGCTTGTTTCACTGGCACCTTCTCTGGTTCTACTAGCCATCAGCCAAGAATACTAGCCATCAGGAGGAAGGAAAGCAACACTTGAGCCAAATAACAGATAAATGAGCCTACAGTACTTGATGAAAATCAATATTTGGGCTCAAGAAATAGATCCAAAATATTTTAAAGTGGCTCAGCCTACAAATTTAAATTTATTAGAAAACTTTTTTTATTTCATTGGATTTGGATGAGAGAGTAGTTTGGAGGATATATTTTTTACATGCATCCTTATATACTTTTTATTCCAAATTTAATGCAAATATTAGTAAAAAAATAAAATCTATAGCTTCACTAAAAATGAACTTCAAATTCGACTTATTTATCAAGAAAAAAGAGATAAATTTGGATATAAATAGTATCACTACTATTCACACATTGAATTTGTCATTTTATATCTCAATATGTGTTGAGTTCGGACTGATATGAATGTTGTCAAATTTTTTAAAATATTTTGTAGATAGTGACATCCCTCAAAGCAGTTTCAAAATAACTTTGTGACCCATCAAATTGTTTACACATACAGGACGGCGCCTTTCAAGAGAAGGTTAATTACCCTGCAGGATGGTGCCGACTGCCGAGCAACAGCATTATTCTGGTCGGCCCAATGGGCAATCCATGAACCAAAAGCTAAACCATATGCCTAACTGATTAGGGCTTCTGGATTAAGATTAGAATCGTAAGTCAGCTAGTTGTCTGAATATTGGCTTCCAGTTCTAGTGTAATACTCTATATATTAGTACAACATTTGTAAATGTTACAACAAAACGAATGTTTGGAACCTGGTTATTCCAATATCATCCACTCTGAGCGCGAGAGAATGTATTAGCCACGAAGAATGGAATAAAGACCCATCTCTAGCCGCAAAGGGGTGAGAAAGCACGGTCCTGTTGCAATGGAATTATTCCATTCGCCCTGTTTAATTTGTTCGAGTTTTCGTCTGTCTTAAAAATGTTTTGGGAAAGCTACGTCCTCAAGAATGCCTTTACTCTATTAATAGTTCATTTCATCGCAGCCTCGCCTCTGAATCACTCGCCGACTGGCGTTGTGTTGTCATTAGTCACCTAGCTGGGCATGGGCTGCTGTGGCGGCATGTCGTCGACGTCGAGGGCGCCGAGGGGCATCCGGGAGGAGACGCTACTCCGCGTCCCGGGCGCGTCGGTGCACCTGCTTGACGGCGCCGAGGGCCCCGTCGAGCTCGCCCGGGGCGACCTCGCCGTCGTGCGGATCGCCAAGGACGGCGTGGCCGTGGCCACCGTGGCGCGCGTCGGCCGCGACCTCGGGTGGCCGATCACGAGGGACGAGCCCGTGGTGAGGCTCGACCGGCTGCACTACCTGTTCACACTCCCGGACAGCACGGATGGCGGCGCGTTATTCCTCAACTACGGCGTCTCCTTCGCCGCGCCCGACGACGCGCTGCTTGCGTCGCTCGACGCGTTCCTCAAGGCCAACGCCTGCTTCTCCACGCCTTCTTCGGCCGGCGCGCCCGCGCCGTCGAGGAGCTCCACAACCACCAGGCCAGCGCCGACGACGACGGACGGGTACTGGAACGACTTCGCGCCGAGGATGGAAGGCTACAACAACGTGCTCGCCAAGGCGATCGCCGCCGGCACTGGCCAGCTCGTGCGGGGCATCTTCATGTGCAGCGAGGCGTACTCCACCCAGGTACGTGCTCTGGTCCCCTAACCTCTCCTCTGTCCAAAGCGTAGCTTCTGATTTAAAATCTGATTCAATCTCGCGTGCAGGTTCAACGCGGAGCCGACCTGATTCGTCCTCAAGCTGCCGGCAGCGTGAGCAAACGATCCGGCGGCGCAGGTGGGGGAGGAAGCCGTACCGGCCAAGCGGACGCGAAGCGTGGAGGAGTCAACAAGAGCCTCAAGAGGCAAGTGATCACTGATCAACTGGCTAGTGCTTATCCTCCCCTGCCTTTGTGTGAATTTCACTACCTGTACTGCATGATGCTACTTGTGTTGGTTTGTTCTTCAGGGTCAGGAAGCTGTCGGAGATGACGGAAAAGATGAGCCAGTCGTTGCTCGACACGGTCATCGCGGTGACGGGATCGATGGCCGCGCCGCTGCTTCGTTCAAAGCAAGGGAAGGCCTTCCTCGCCTCCGTTCCAGGGGAGGTCATCCTGGCCTCTCTCGATGCTATCAGTGAGTATCCTGCTGTCAATTCTTCACCCTCAAGTGCTCAACAGATCGATGTTTTCCTACGTTAATCAGAATAATGAATCTTATGAATGCTCAGAATCTTATTAATACATTGGTTGCTTTTCTTTGGCAGATAAAGTTATGGATGCGGTGGAGGCTGCTGAGAGGAGGTCACTCGCTGCCACTTCCAATGTTGTCGCTGGTGCAGTGTCAAGAAGGTAAGGAAATCCATATCTGAAAGTCTGAAAATCAGGTGCAGAGGTTGATCCGCACGCTTGCTATATTCTTCCGTGTATATAGTACACTCTGCATCAGCAATTTAGCATCGATTCAGCATTGGGAACATCGGTTTGTTGAACTAGCTCGTGTGTTCGCAGGTATGGAGAGAGCGCAGGGGAGGCGACGGAGGACGCGTTCGCGACGGCCGGCCACGCCGTGGGAACGGCCTGGAACCTCTTCAAGATACGGAAGGCCGTCACGCCGTCGTCCTCCCTCCCAGGGAACATGGTGAAGAGCGCCGTCAGGAACAGAAAATAACGGCCCGCCTGTCTCGCAACCGCAGAGAAAAGCGGCGGTGCAAACAGCTCGCATGGACACAGACCAACAGCGGCGTAACGCCGCGAGTGTGTTGCGTAGGCTGAACTCTCGTGCCTCTTACATGTTCACCGCTGATGAAGTAATGAGGACAGAAATATATACATTACCTAGCTAATATATATATATATATATATATAATATTTCAGTGAACTGTGTTGCGCTGTGAAAGAAATTCCCATTTGTGAGAGATTGTTACCACTCCACGATCTGGAGTTTGGACTTAAGAGAGAACGGCCAGAGAAAACCTTCTACGATAAAGAGAACGGTCAGAGAAACTTGCTAGGATAGACTGGAGTCATTGGACAAGCATGCTAAGAAATCAGGTTTACTATAAGCAATTTAGCACATGCACCTGATGACCTGAAATGCTGACATGAAAAGATTGAATGCCTAATGCTGCAGAAAGGCTACTAAGTGTTAGAAGTAAAGAACTCAATAATATAGATAATGATTCTTGTATTCAAATAACTTATTTATACATGGGATTATATATATATATATAATATACACTAGCAAAAATACTTGTGCGTTGCAATGGGTAATAAAAAAAGCGTTGCACACAAGATACTAATTTTTGTTGTCAATTTACCAAGTAGAGATAAGCTTCAGCCTCTAATTATATAGCATGATTAATTTATGAATGTTTGGCAGGCGCGATGCGGGGCGCGACACGGATGGGGACGAGAGGGAGGGGCGTAGGAGGTCTTTTTTTTCATCCAAGCCATCCCTTTCTTTTCAGCATTGGGACTGCAGGTTAATTTTATAAACACTCAAGGGGTTTTTTGCAAAATAGCCAGACGAACGAAAATGGGTAGAAACGCTACTGCTTTATAGATAGTTATAAATAAATATATATATATATATATATATGCATGAATCGACACGTCCCTTTATGTGATGCGCCCCTTCATGAAGAGGTGTGTCCCTTGCTAATTGATCACGATGAGATTTAGTTTTAACTCTCTCCCTTGAGCAATGAGCTTCATGTAATTATCTTTGATTTATTTCTTGGAAAACTCCTCAAAACTCTACAAAAAATTATAGAAGAAACCATAATATAGATATGCCATCAAAACTTCTTTAAAACCCAATGAAAAAATATAAGGAGAAAATGGTATGGCATATGTGTTGATGCCTCGTGAATTCTCTCTAAGAAACATGAGGACGATGATTATAACCATTGAATCATAATTTAGGATAACTTCCCCTAAAACCATATAGGAAAAATATGAGAAGTTATTATATATCTTTGATATCCCCTTAAAAAACCTTGTGGGAAAAATAGAGATATCGTGTAAATTTATGTTGATATATTGCCTCATTAAAAAACCTTTCATGAGATATCCGATAAGAAAAAATCATAAGAAGAGAAAAGAGTACAATATTGTTTTGAACAAGTATATAGTCTATGAGATTACTTTCCCTGATACTTACTTTGTAAGATACTGATTTTTCCAATCTCTTGTAAGACACGTGGGTAAAATAGTTTTAGGCAATATGGTTGGTGACATTGCTTTTATGTAACCTGTTTTTATTGAACAACGCAAGCAATATTATCTTCATAGACAATGATAACGTGATTCAATGAAATCAATGCCACATGGTTGTTGTATGTGATTAATCGTTATGTATCTATTCATATGGTTGTGAAACTTTAGAATGATAAATGGAAGTAACCATTGTAGTCTATTTTGACGACTCTTATGAGGAGATTATAGCAATATTAAAATCAATATGAAATCTGGCATTTTGGGGATTCGTTAGCCAGCATGTAGATATCCCACAATGATCTACTTTTGATGAAAAATCAAGATTTTTTATGCCACAAAGATATCTATGGATATCTTCTTTGATTCTCGCCTGATGGTGTTGTTGGAGTTACACTACTCTAGCTATAGCAAGGTATATGCAAATGTAATATCATGCATGTTGCAATATGCAAGATACATGAGTGCTTTGATGATATTAGAGTTGTCATCTCAGGGTCTCGATGGATATTGATCTATCTTTAGGGATTGAACGACCATAGTGTTCATGGATATAAATGTTTGATATCATTTGAATATCGCTATACAATTTTAATTGGATATTGACAAACTGATGTGCGTGCTTAAGTCTAACCTTAAGTGTGATTTGGTTTTATCCAAATCTTTTCATCTCAGATTCCGTCTTTAAGGTCAATTTCCTCATGTGAGAAATTGTCCCTAAGATGATTGCTTTATAATGATGTTAAAATCATTGATATGTGTTGAGATGATGGAATATCCAATTTTGGATTCTTTATGAATACACATAGGTGACCATCATGATTAGAGTTACCTTCCATGAAGTAACCTCACTAGTAAGTTGTACCACAATCAATCTTGATTATATCAAATCATTAAATGATTTGAGTTGTACACAATATATATTGCGATTTGTATATGATTCAGAATGTGAAGTCCATTTTTAACTTGTTTGTTCGAATCTATCAAATTCTTTTAATTTTCCAATGATTAAATATAGGAACATGATTTTCACATATACCAAGGGGTATGTTATGCTAAGGTCCCTGCGAGAAACCATATGCTACAAGCTCTCACTATCTCACCACCTCGCTTCCATAAGGAAGACAATTATGAGAAGAATGTATTACTACGGTAATACTTTTTGTTGTTGAGTAAGAGTAATTCTCCTTAATTGCTACCTTTAGTTTGACCCAATTTGAGTGTATTGGACACTTTGCCTGGGACTTCTCGTCTTGATCTAGTTGAAGGTGTAAGACAACTTTTTGAGAAGTATATGTCGACATGTTGTAGTATTTGTATAATTTGATTCAATAGAACCAATATAGCTTGTGGAAATGCCAACCCTTTTAGACTCCATATGTTTTCCCTCAACAATGGAGTCAGGATGTCCCGATGACCAACACCTCAAAATTGTGCGCAATTTTGCTGGGCTTTTAGATGGTTTACATCCATAGGTATTGGATAATAAATATTCATATGGTGTATATCAACTTGATGTTGATTTACATTTACTATTTTAGAGGATGTTATTCCTCTATTTCCGTGGATGCTTACAAGAGGCTATATCCCTTTGTGACCATACTTCTCCCCCTCTTATTTTGATAATGGGAGTTGAGTGATTTTATTTGGTACCTCCACTCTTTATAGTACAATATATAGGAATGAGATTTTATGACACCTTTACGACAAGTAAATGTTTTTGGCAGAATATTTGCATTACATTGCAAATAGAAGATGTTCTGAACTGTTTAGTTTAGATTCTATGGTAGGTGGATATGAGGATGGAATATAAATGTTTAATATTCTGGTTTAATTCCTGGTATTGTTTATGTGGTATGTATCTCCCCCTAATGCCTGAAATTGTTCTCAATATGTGTGTAGCATACGGGCTATGTGTAAATCCTCTTTAGAAGGATCCGAGGAATTTATGATTGACGGACAATTATACCTTTTATGGATCTCCATTGCCCATTGATGTATGCTATGGTGGTGATATCGATACGTGCAAAACATCACCGATTTGCAGATGGAAAATCTTTGACTAAGGCCATATTTCCATCTTTTGGTTTTTTCACTTTCTTCCTCCACTTCTTCGACTCAACAGGTTCTTTGACACCTACTAAATTTTTCCTTGCCAACCAGTTAAACAGCTGTGTCCCTATAGAAAACCTATCAGATTCTTTATTAGAATTCTTTGTATTACTTTTAGGTTGTTTCGCCTTTTCGCTTTGCTTTTCTTTCGTTTGTATTACTTTTCGTTTGCTTTACTTCAATAGAGGGAGCCGTTTGATTGCAGTATGGTGAATTTGAATTTGTGATGCGGTGTGTAAGGCCGCATATAACCAACTAGATATTTGTAGAATTTGCAATTAAGAGTCTTGCTATGAGCTTGATTCTCTTGAAAAAGATCCACATAATCCATTTATGTATGGACATATGGAACCGAGTGCTAAACCTGAATTTCAAGGGCCACTCAATCGTCATTGAAGGCACATGAGGAGGATTCAGTGATGTTGTCCATTTGAACTGGTCAAATTTGGTGTTCAGGGTGAAGTGCAATCAATTTTGTAAATATATGGTTCCATGTGGATAAAAGACACACAAGTGACCATCATGTAGACACGTTAGTTAGAACTATGAAATACCTGAACAATCCACACAATGGTTGTATGGGGCCACATATATTGCCTTCAATGTGTTCAAGGAATTTAAGTGGCTCGGCTCTAATTTTAATATATGGTGGCACAATGTCACGCCTCGATTTTTGTTCAGGATTAAAAATAATTTAATAAATGTTTCAAGAAATTATATTAAAAAAGGTAAATTATCAAGTGAAATTAATAAAAATAAAATTTCCTTTAAAAATCATGGATGAAAATATTCCGTGAAATACAAATTTTTCGTGAAATATTCCATGAAATTTTGCAACTCCAGAATAATTTTAACAATACAAATTTTGGACTACTCCTTTTCGCCGCCGCTGTCCCTTTGCTGACATCAGCTCTAGTCTTTTCCTTTGCTAAAATAATTAATAATTATGCAATAAATCGTTTTAATTTTCAGAAATCCATTTAAATGGCCCAAAACTTCTAAAATTCATATCTAATTCATACGAACTCCAAATTGGGTCATTCAACTTACAAAATTCATCTAAAATTGATCTCTATATGTTTGATTACTTTTCATGTACTGTTTATTTGGTTTTTATTAGGATTATTTCTCATTTTGCATGCCAGCGTGTAGATTTCGTCGTTTCGGAAGTTTGCGCTCGCAAGAAAAAGAATATTGTCTGAAGAAGCAAGGCAAGTCACACATTTCCCTGGAAGCATATTGAGCCTACTTTATAAAATGTTTTACGTTTGCAAATAAATTGCATGTTTTGCCAATTACATGAGAATTGGGACTACCTACCTGCTTGCTTGTGCCATATTTATTTGATAACCATTCCTTGTCGAACCGAGGTCATAATGTGACTAGCTTATGTCTCTCATGTGACCTTGCTAGAATTATATACGATTAGTCATGTTTAATTATCACTAGCTTACTTAATAAGATAATCACATTAATTATTTTAGTATCTAACGAGTTATGAACTAGATACACCCCACCATGTTTTATTGGTCATAATTACCCAACTAAAATATGACTTAATGGTGGGCTATGGGTGCATGGTTTTGCTTGTCGCACCTATGGCAATTAAGGACTGATTTATGGGAACCCCTTGAAGACTTACCGTACTTACGACAAGCAAGAATGTGCAACAACTGGACTTGTAGTGTAGCTTTTCCCTGACCGACGTACCCAGGCAAGGGTGGGCGCGATGGAGTTTGGATGGGCCGAGCAAGGCCTATGCGGCTTTCGGATTCACCTAGGCACAATGGGGGCTGCCTACCCTGGCTTAGGGGTAGGCGCAAAACCTGCATTGTGGTATTGCTTGGTCAAGGGGAGTTATGTTAAGGGTCTTGTCACAATCACTCATATGGTGACATGTCCAGCCAAACACGGTGACATATGATGGATTGTGTCTTGTGGGTACAGTTGTACACCTCTGATCAGAGTATAACTATTCGAATAGCCGTGCCCGCGGTTATTGGTGACCGACCAGTTTCACCGTGAGATGGTTGGACCTGTTCAACATGGTGTAGCGTTGTTCAGTGGAGAATTAACATTGACTTAATTAAACAACAATTTCCTATTTTAAACTAGAAAGGTTTACAACCGCCTTTATACAAATAGCCACCAGCCCCTCTTTCTCTCCTCTCGCATGTCTACATCATTGGTGTGGCTTGTTGAGTACGGCGGTTTTACTCAGCCTTGTTGAGTCAAAGATGAAGTTAGAAGACCAAGGCTCGTATCCCAGTTGAGTTTTGCCTATGAAGTGGAGCTGAAGTCCTGCTAGGATTGCCTTTCTTTTCTCCTGTTGTTCTCTTTTCGGTGTGAGGACTAAGTGCCTCTGCTGTAAGTATTTTACGTGTTATTTATGTTTGAATTTTTATATTGGTTTATCATTTTGTGTACCCCGAGATTCTGGATAGAGATTTATACACAAAATAGTCTAAAAATTTGGCTAAATTTACGGACGTGACACACAAGCGCGCATATACAATTCGAAAATTGTGGGAATTTATAAAAGCATGACTAACAAAATTGCTAATAACTTTCCATATCATCCCTCTGTTGGGATGGTCAAGGCAATAATGCCAAATTAGGAATGTCTCAACATTCTGGAAAATTTACCTTGTACGCAATATGTTATATGGGTTTGATGTTGTGTAGTGCAATCCAAATGATACATATGAAATATTTTCTAGTAGTTGTCATATCCGTCGAGGAGATATTTCTCTTTGTTGGATTGATTCTCATAAAAATCTATATATAGATAGAAGAATTTGACATGAAATTCTTGTGAGATATATAGAATTCATACAAATTGTATGATGTATCGAACATGTTTGATATGATATTGTAGCTTAAAATATAGTGCATGACAACCATCACTATTGAAACACATAGTATGAGCATAGGACATATTCAACATAGTATGACCATGTAGGATAATTGTGACCATCTAAAGCGAGTACATCAAACTCTTAGGCAGCCATTCAATCCTACATGAAGTGTACCATAAATTAATTAATTTACTAGTAAATAAATTTTGTATGGCAATGTTGTAATATAATGCAAACATATTAGAAAACAATATGTATATTGTAATGCATGATAGTGTATACCTCAAATGTGGAATATAACAATATGAACAAGATTACTCGTAGCTAATGGCATAATCTATGTAGTAGATGCCTTAGACTCCATAGTTTTTAGATAATTTCATGGATACCAAATAATCATATATATGTATATATATACCTATTTATAAAGCAAGTAGTGTTTCCACCTAAATTTTGTTTTGCCTCGTTATTTTGCAAAAAACCTCTTGAGTTTTTAAAAATTAACCCACAGTCACTTTGGCTATTTAAAAAACCAGTTAAAGAAGAAAAATATGTTATTTTACGAAAACCTCTTGAGTGTTTATAAAATTAACTCGCGATCCCAATGCTAAAAAGAAAAAGAAGACTTGGATAAAAAAGACCTCCTGCGTCCTCTCTCTTGTCCTATCCGCGTCGCAACTGCGCCCCTCCCTCCCGTCGCTGCTCGGAGCTCCCGCATCATCACCTAGACCTTCACCTTCACTGCTTCTTCGTCCGTTGCAACGCACGGGTATTTTGCTATCTATAACTATCTATAAAGCAAGTAGTGTTTCCACCCAAATTTTGTTTTGTCGGCTATTTTGCAGAAAACCCTTTGAGTTTTTTCGAAATTAACCCACAGTCCACCTGGTTATTTTAAAAAAATACCAGTTAAGGAAGAAAAAAGGTTATTTTACAGAGAACCCCTTAAGTGTTTATAAAATTAACCCGCAGTTCTAATGCTGAAAAGAAAGGAAGGGCTTGGATGAAAAAAAGACCTCCTACGTCCCTATCTTCCGTCCCCATCCGCGCCACGTCCCTCGTCGCGCTGCGCCCTTTCACCGTCGTCGCTCAGAGCTCCGCGTCGCCGCTGGACCTTCGCCCTCCGCTTTGTTTCCTCCCTACGTCGTCGTCCCGTTGCAATGCACGGGTATTTTGCTAGTATTTATAAAGCAAGTAGTGTTTCCACCCAAAATTTTGTTTTGCTGGCTATTTTGCGAAAACTCCTTGAGTTTTTCGAAACTAACCGTAGTCCCAATGTTAAAAAGAAAAGAGGACTTGAATGAAAAAAGACCTCCTGCGCCCCTTCCTCCCTACGCCCCCTCCTCCGTCCCCATCCGCGCCGTGTCCGCGCCGCGCCCTTCCTCCCTACGCCCTCCTCCAGTCCCCATCCGCGCGTGTCCGCGCCGCGCCTGTGCCCTCTCTCCCCGTCGCGCTCGAAGCTCCGCCTCACGCCGCGCCGCGCCTCCACCCTCCCCTCCCGTTCCCATCCGCGCCGCGTCCCGACTTCATCCGTTGCAACGCACGGGCAATATATGTGTGTGTGTGTCGGTACTAGAAAGACACATTCCTTCATGAAGGGATGCATCTATTCATAAGATGTGTGTCCTGATCACATGGAGATTTAGGTTTAACGCTATGTTTTGATATGTAAATGATCAGAACCACCAAGTTTTCATATGTAAATAAATTCACTATGAAAGTCTAGTTTAAGCCCAGTAACTTGGACTAGACTGGGGTACCTGCATTTCGTTAATGAAATGGGAGAGGAACCCTCTCTTCCTCTAAAAAAAAAAACTGGGGTACCTGAAAGGCGGAAAAGTGTCATCCTACATAAAAAATGAATCCACCTTTAGCTTCGGCCAATGAAAATCGAGACTAACTGAGGTGAAGAAAGGATCGTCAAATACAGAATAATTTGCAAGATAAAACAGGTCGGCTTACAAGTTACAGCCTTCCAATAAGTACTTCTAACGCTAGCATAAATTTAACATCGTAACACGCTATAGCCAAACTGGCTAAGTTCCATCCACAATCACAAAACTTGACTTCAGTGATGAGGGAAAACAACAAAAACTAACAGGAACATGATTACGCCAATGCCACTAGACTCCACAGAGTTCCCAGAGACAGTAGTACAAATGTAAATGAGGTTTCACTTCTTTTTCCCAGCATCACCAGCCTTGGTCTGCAACAAAAAACCCAACATGCCCATTAGTATTGCAAAGCGGCCAATATATCGTGCATCAAGAAAAGGCAGGACAAGTAACCAATAGCTCACCTTCTTGACACCACGGATCTTCTTAGCCCTGTTCTTCCGTTCTTTCATTTGCTTGCGAGACTTCTCAACCTTGGTAGCAAGACCATTCTGACAAAAGGAACAAAAAGGAAGTAAATTTACAGGAAAACATATTGGAGAACAATGCAGAAAATAAAACCAAAAGTGATGTGGAGTGAAAATATGGCGCTGGATACAGATAAAACTAGTTCATCGCTCCACACGATGAAGCGCACAACTCATAGACAACTAACTAGACATGACAAGTCCACATTAATGGCTTAATCAATGGTTACAAGATCAAATCTCACCATTCCTTTATAATCATGTATTACTCCTAACATGATAGATCGACAATGGAGAGAAGGCATGAGGAGACGATTTACACTATAATAAATTTAACTTGGGTGGTGTCGTCACATCTTATCAAAAGAGATGGATGGTATTTCATAGGAGCACTAGCTGAATGAAGATTACTATGTCCTGATATGAGCTTATTTTGCCTATATTAAAGGTATATTTTGATGAGCTTCAAATATCATGCCACGCTACAAAATGTTGCAGATAAAAGAAGCACAATTGCAGATGTAGCCTTGATCCTCAAATTTGCATTGTTAGGTCCTCAAATCACATCCAGCATACCCACAATTCTTTGCAAATGCAACTGAATGGCCAATGTTAGAGCACCACAGATCACGAAATGTCAGCAGTTATGCTTTGCCCTGGAACATTTTTTCTTGATACTAGTCCCACTCACAGCACCAATATCAATAGCGTGCGTAGCTAGAAATGGCTTGACCGCTACTAATTACACAGGGCAAGGAAATGGGATCATCCAGCCTCAAATAAGCAAGGGCTAAAATGATACATACCCTGATGAGGCGGTACTTGGGCTCGTACTTCTTCGCGGCCTCAAGGTTGTCGTAGATGAGGCCAAATCCAGTGGACTTGCCGCCTCCGAAGTGGGTGCGGAACTTGAACACGAAGATGCAGTTCGGGTCCTTCACCTCGTAAAGCTTGGCCAGCCTCTCCTTCAGCTCAGCCTGCACAGCAAAATCCCAGCCGCTGAGATCCAAAACCCTGCACCTTAGCAGCAGCACCACATGTAAGATTTACACCGAGATCTCACCTTGGAGACGTTGGGCCGACCGGGGTGGATCACCTCGAGCACCTGCAAGGCGAGATAGAGGTAAGGATTCATCCAGCGAGAGAGAAATGCAAGGAGATGCGACACAGCCAGCCGGGGCGCTCACGAATTGCTTGCGTGAGAGGAGGCGGTTGGTCATGAACTTGCGGGTGCGGAGGGTGACCGCCGTCGCGGCCTTGGAGTCGGACATGGCTGGAGTTGGCCGCGCCGCCGCCGGGAGAGGAGAGGAGGAAGAGGCGAGGGGTGTGAGCCAGGAGGAGCGCGGCAGAGGTTTGGCTGGCGGCACGAAAACCCTAGGCGAGGGTGCGGCGTTTATATATGGTGGGCTTGAAGCTGGACGGGGAGGAGCTTTGAGATTTGGACAACATGTGGGCGAGTATTGATTTTGGTCCAAACTTTCTTTTCTTTGCTTTTATGGGCTTCAGGCCCATTATGAGGTTTAAAGACCTTATTTCTCTCGACCAAAATGGTGCCTTGATTTTTTTTATTCTTTTCTTTGACTACTGCTATATGCTTTGTTTGTGATTGCAGTGGATTACGATATTTTTTTAATTTGGGACTATGAAAATCTAACCTTGGTTGATCTTTTTGAGAGAAGGGTTGATATAATGTTTGGCTAGTTGTTTTCTTTATTTGAGTTGCTAGTGAATAGATTATATTGTTTGTGTTCTAAATATGTAAGTAATGTATGAAAATGTGAAAGAAAAACGACTTATGTAACTTAACATGATTTACCTAACATCGCATAAATTCTGAACGCTTTGCTCTTTTCAACGTAGTAAGCTTTGTTTAGTCTTTCATACTTGGTCTTTGATGCTATTATAGAAGGAATAGCATACTATGTGAAAGTGATGCTACACTTTTAAAATTGATAGCCGAGGGTTTTATTCTGTTTTAGATGATGTAGTGCCTACAAAATTACTTGCTAGAATCTATATAATTTGTAGTCATTTTTTAAAGAGTTGAGGCTTGTCCCATCATTCGACATTGTTTTTCTTGTTATTTATCGACTCTAAGATGTATTGCGCGTGTGCATGTTGGCAGAGACTAGAGATGTAACCATTTTCATTATTAAAAAAGTTTTATTTAGCCTTAATTTTAGCTTTTCGGTCATATATGACCGACTGATATAATTGTTTATTGTGCGCGTTGCCGCTAGTCTCATCAATTAGACCCAGGGCAGAACTCATGAAAATTGGGGCTAAGCTCCACCTCTCAGTCTCTATCGAAGCCTCTCCACCCCTTCATCCCGTTCTCAGTCTTTCTTCCCTTTCTCCAACCCCTCTTCCTTATTTCCTTCGGTGGCTCGTCGCCGACGGAAGGTGAAGGAGGGGTCGGACCTCGTGCTCTCTTAGTAGTAGCAGCCCGAGCTTGAAGCTTGATGGGAGTAGCGTAGTAGCTGCAGTAAGCAGTAGTAGAAGATCTAGTCGGGGTTCTTCCGTTTTCTCTGGTCTTTTATGTGTTTTTAGTTCTTTGTGTCTTCAAGGTAGTCGCTGGTGCCGATTGCTCTCGTCCTGCTATTGTGGGGTTCATCGTCGGATCTCCTCCGAACGGTGATCTATGGCAATGGCGGGCTTCCTTCCCTAGCCACCGACTGAGATGTTACTAGTTTTGCTCAAGCAAAGATTGCGGCGGCCTGCTTTGTCTTCTTCGGTGAGCTCCATTCAAGAGAAGCGGTCCTTTTTCTAATCTCCCACAAAGCTTCCTCAAGAGGTGGTCGATGTGGTTGTATCTATCCAAGAAGACCTCAACCTCCCTTGCAAGGAGGATCGTTACGGGTATGGTCACCAATTTTCTTTGCAATTCATCGTGTTTATTCGTTGGTGGTTTGGATCTGGTCGTTTTCCTTGCAATGACTATTGTTGTGTTGATCTTGTGAAAAAAGTTTGGGGGAAATCTTCGGTGGTGTGGCTGAGGATCTAAATTGTTTGTCATGCCTCAACCTCCACATATGAGAGGCTCCTTCAGGGTTCATGCACAGGCTCTACCAATATGCAGGTCGCCTTGTTTCAAGCCCCGCTAGAATCGAGCTCCAAGCATCTGCTTTTTTATTTTCTTTGTAGGTCCTTTTCTGCAAAATGCTAATCTCAAGTGTAATTTCCCATTCTAAAGGGGCTTCTGTGCAAAACTGGATGTATCCAGTGAACTGTGCTCGACGCACTGCCAGGGTTTACCTTTTCGTGCGTGTGTGTCGTGCCGTCCCTCCGGGATAGTATGGTTTTCAGCGAAAACCGCGAAAACCATGAAAACGTGAACAGTAGTTTTTGTGACGTTTTGCCGTACCACGGTTTTCGTCCAAACCGCGTGAAAAACCGCGCCAAAAACCGCACAAAAACCGCGAAAACCGCACAAACCACGTCGAAAACGTGAAAACCGCAATTTAAATTTAAACCAAATTCAAATCCACGTCATGCCACGGTTTTCGCTCAAACCGTGCAAAAACCGCGCCACATACCGTGGTTTCGCGGATAACAGCACGAAATTTATTTTTTATAAAAAATATATTTTGTGTGTTAAAATGAATTTTTTAATTTTTTGAATTTCTACGAAATTATTTAAACGAAACCATGGGGATGCCGTGCCACATCCCCGTGGAACATGTGAAAATCATACGGTTTTCATGGAAAGAAAAACCCTGCGCACTGCTACAATATGTTTTATCAATGAATAAAGACATGAGTTTTTAAAAAAGAACTCACGAAAATTTGTATGGTTTCTGTATGAGCGAACTATTTCAAATAGAGAATTATTCCCTGTCTATGTATATAGATTGTTACTGCCATAGGATATTGATTTAATTAACACGTGGCCGCAAAACTACCATATGATACGAGTTTCTGAAAAACGTGGATCAACAGCTCAATAATTCAGTACTGATGTGCTCTCGGTGGTCCCTCTTTAAAGTTAACCTTCTCTATCCAAAGAAAAATAATATATATATATATATATATATATATATTCTAGTTTAGTAAAAATATATCGTCGTCGCGTTGCAAATGTACAAACTCACAGGAAACATTTCCAACCAAGTAGGCCGTCGGCCTGTTTGTGAGAAGAAGCCCAACATCAGGATCCATGGGTCCGAGTGGGTTGCGTGAGTATCAGCTCGCCTGTGAGCTGGCGTTGGTGAGGGGGAGATTTTGTAATCGTTATATAACTCGATTGTATCGTACAATGAACAGTGTGAACTGGCAACCGAAGGCGTTGGCGACGGTGGCTCGATCCAGTTGGATCTAAGAGGAAGAAATCAATTGTTGCCTAGACTAATTTGTGTATCTCGTGTGTGTTCTTGAGTGCCCTAACAATCTGTATCAGAGTTTTTCACGCCGCAATTTCCTCTTGATTTGATTGTAAAATTTCGGGGAGAGGTGGGATAGCTCAATTCAGAGAGCAAGGGATCCAGTTTCCATCATCTTGACACGACCTCTTGTTCAAGACTATCTGGATCTGAAAAAGGCGGTAGAGGCACGTATACCAGTGGTAGATAAGCAAGTGGGAGAAACCTGTTCCATTTGCTTATCAACCGGTTTCTCCCACTTTGGGTAGTGGCCTTGGTGGATTAAATCTAAGTGGCACCATTCCGCCCATGACTTGTCCTCAATTTAATGGGGATAACCCGCAAATGTGAAAGGTAAACTGTGAGCAGTTTTTTTGATGTATATGGGATACAGCCAGTTCATTGGGTCAAAATTGCAACTCTAAATTTTCCGGGAATGCTGCATTTTGGCTGCAATCGGTAAGGAATCATATCTGTGGTATTACTCGGCTGGCGCTTTGTGACTTGGTTTGTTCTAGATTTTCCAAGGACAGACAACAAGTTCTTATCGGGCAATGGATTCATATCAAACAGGAGGATCTGTCTCTGAGTATGTGGAGAAATTTGACGGTCTAATTCACCAATTATGATAGTTACTTATTGCCCACTTTTTGTAACCAAATTTGTGGAAGGACTCAAGAGTGATATCAGAATGGTAGTCTTGTTCAGAGACCACATGACTTAGACATAACTTATGTTGTTGCTTTGCTCTAGGAAGAAGCTATGGAAGGGGTTATGTTCCAAGGTTACAAAAGACCTAGCAGTGTTGTAATGGTGAGAAGTAACATCAATTCCCCCAATATTGGTCAATCCATTATACCACAGAAGATCTTTAACTTGGGTTCTACTGAGGATAGGAGAGGAACTGAGGCTGCTAGAGCAAGGGAGGATAGACTATTTGCTTTGAAATCCTATAGAAGAGCCAAGGGGCTTTGTTTCACCTGTGGAGAAAAATGGGGAAAAGAACGTAAATGTGCCACAGCTGTCCAGCTTCATGTAGTAGAGGAACTCAGGGCCGAATCTGGGCCCCGGGCTACTTGGGCTATAACCCGGGGCTAATGAGAAACACATATACAACCCAATAACCCCTAAAAAATACATACATGACACAATAGCCCTACTAAAAAATACAATCCAACACAGCCCCATTAGCATCCGGTCACCCCAGCCGTGCGCCTCCTCCTCTGTCCCTAGCGTCACCGCAAGCCAAGGCCGCCCCGCGCCCGACGCCTCTGCCTTGCTCCCTCGTCGCGGGCGGTGGCTGCCTCCGCGCCCCCGCGCCTCGAGCGCCACTGCTTGGATCGGTGGATGAATTGCTCCATTAGGGTTTCGCTTCTTGCTTGGCTGCCGGCAGCCTGCAGGGTGCGCGCGGATGGGTGGCGGCGGTGGGGCATGGTCGCCGGCGGTGGCATCGACACGCTCGCCGAGACCGGCCGACCCGCCTCGATCCTTCTTCTCCACGCCCATGAGGAGCAGCCCGAGGAGTAGCTGGCCCGTCGTCCCCTTCTCCCCGCTCCTTCGTCGACGCGTGCTGGATCTGGTGCAGCGACCCTGTTCTTGAGGTGAGTGAGATCTTTTCTGTCTCATCTTACGATGCATGGTTAAACTGCTTGTGCATCGTGTGAGCTGCGCTTTTTTAACTTCTAAAAAAATTGCCATAGAAGAAAAAGAATTCATCGATCTCTTCGTAGTTCGTATGCATGAAGTTATACCAACTACTAGCTTGCCATAATTTAGTTTCGAATTTAATCATGGATGTCGTAAATGTTTCAAATTTAATCATGGATGTGGTACATGTTTGTCTAGAGTTGAAGCAGTGTAGTTAATGCTGGATTTGTTTGCATCGACTGAAGATGAAAAAATTCTAAAGCGCTTACAAGGCTTAAGAAACCGAAAGATGAATTTGCCACGCGACAGCCGGTGCGTGTTGTAGACTTGTATTAGTTAGCCCGGGGCGGAGACCGTTTCTAGATCCGCCACTGCAGGAACTCCTTGATGTATTGCAACTTGACAAGATAGCTGAATTGGAATCTTCCAGCTATGAGTTGGAGAATGATGATGTGAGAGACTTGATGTCTATATCTCAACAGGTTGTATGGGGCAGTGAATCTTCAAGGTCAATTAGACTCAGAGGCTGGGTGCAGAGCACTGAACTACTAATGTTGCTCGATTCAGGTAGTACCCATTCTTTTATGGATGAAAATATTGGTCTCAAGATGACTGGAGTGAAACCACTAACAGCTAGCTATGAAACTAGCTGATGATGGTTCCATGCATTGTTCACATGAAATTGCTAACTGTAATTGGTGGATACAAGGGCACAATTTTACTAGCAACTTCAGATTGCTGAATTTGGGAGGTATGATATTATATTGGGAATGGATTGGCTGGAACAGTTCAGTCCAATGTATGTGGATTGGGTGCATAAGTGGATGGAAATTCAAGTTAATAACCAGACTGTTAAACTGCAAGGCATATTATCACAGACAAGTATGTGCAGTACTATATCTGCTGAGCAATGTCTAGGGATGGCCAGAAAAGGGTGCCTCATGTATTTGGTACAACTAACATTAACTAAACCAGTGACCAAGGAATTTTTCCTGTTGCTTTGCAAGAGTTACTCCTCAAATTCCAATATGTTTTTTTCTGAACCAACTGAATTACCTCCCAAAAGATATTGTGATCATAGTATCCCTCTCATAACTGGTGCAGCTCCTGTTAACCTCGGACCATACAGATTTAATCCAATCCTTAAGGATGAAATTGAACAGCAAGTGTTTTTTCTTCCCCAGCTCTCTTAGTCAGAAAAAAGGATGGTACCTGGAGGTTAGTGATTGATTACAGAAAGTTAAATGCTATTACAGTTAAAGCAACTTACCCCATGCCTATCATTGATGAGCTCCTTGATGAATTATCTCATGCCAAGTGGTTTTCCAAACTGGATCTTAGGGCTGGGTATCACCAAATTAGAATGACTCCTAGTGAAGAATACAAAACAGCATTTCAGACTCAAACTGGACATTATGAATACACGGTCATGTCTTTTGGATTAACTAGAGCTCCTGCCACCTTCCAAGGAGGAATGAATGATACACTGAAACCAGTTCTCATAAAATTTGCTCTTGTGTTATTTGATGATATTTTGATTTACAGCCCAGATCTGGCATCATACCTAGACCATATTTATCAGGTGCTTTCATTGCTATCCAAGCATCAGTGGAAGGTCAAGCTTAGCAAATGCTCATTTGCCCAGCAACAATTGACATACATAGGTCATACAATCAGTGCTGCTGGGGTCCATACTGATCAGAGCAAAATCCAGGAAGTAGTGGATTGGAAGCTACCTACTAGCATAAAAAAGCCGAGGGATTTTTGGGACTTGCTGGTTATTATAGGAAGTTTGTAAAAGGGTTTTGATTAATTAGTAAACCTCTTACCAATCTCCTAAGGAAGGGGGTTCCTTTTGAGTGGATGAAATCTGGCCGTCCATGAAAATCTGAGGGACGCAAACGGTCCTGCACACCCACAATGTATATTTTGCACAATACACCCTCTGTAACATTAAATTTTATGCGGAAGTCCTCAGCCCTTCACCTCAAATCCCCCAATCTGTAATTTCCTCTGCCCTCCAACCCATTTCAAATCGGGGCTAGGGTTAGTGGCTGCACAAATTGAAGCTAGTCCTGCTGTACAGGACAAAAGCTTGTGTCGGCCGCGTGAGCACTAACCTGCTGATGTTGCATTGTTCCTAACAACTTAACACGTCGTTGTTTTCTAGGGGCATAGGCCATGGCACTGATGACTATGATCTTTAGAAAGTTCTTAATTTTAATGGTTGGTATGCTAGTGGCAAGGAATATAAAGAATATAGGCAACAGGAGAGCAAGCAATGGATGATACCCGATGTCAGAATGGAAAGTGCCGACGCTTGATCTGGTTGCCGTGAGGCCGTCGTCGCCGACAGTCCAAATGGACTAGGTCCTCGATCTGGACGCATGTGCTTCCTCTGCCGCCATTCTTTTCCTAGCTCCACATCAAGAGGACCGGCTTCAATTTTGGCAGCGATTAACCTAGCCTCGCTTTGAATCGTGGAAGAATGGAGAGGAAATATCAGATTGGGGATTTGGGGCACAGGGCTGGGGACATTTCGTTCTAAATTCAACACTACCAAGGGTCTTTTATGCAAAATGTACATGAGTGGGTGGGCAGGACCGCTCTTGTCCCTTCGATTTAAATGGACGGTCAGATTCCATCCGTAGTTGGGGAGCACTGCCTTGTTCTCCACCTGGACTCGTCCCCTCCATACGAGCAAACGCTTCACATGGACTGGGCCGAAAATGTCCTGGTGGCCCAAGTGTTAAACCCTGGTTCAACCTGCAAAGTATGGTAAAGAAATATGATGTTAAGTGAAAACATACGTTTATCCTTGATCCAATGTGTCAATCCGGTAAATATACATGGTTGAAAGTAAAATTTATTTATTTATTAACATATTGATTTTTTAACATTTACTTAATTTTTTTAACATGTTGATTTTTAAACACATGCACACCTTGTAGTCTTACACGGAGGTACGTAGTACCAATCTAGGATCACTTTTTTTCACTGAAATAAACAAATATTAGTAGCTTTATGATAGTGTATATTGGTAGTATATATTATACTAACAGTTTTATCACTAGCGGAACCGTAGAAAGTGATCTCAAATCACTGGTACATGAGTTCTATTACCGGTACAAAATCAGTACGACCATGGTAAGTGGCGGACGGATCCAGGGGAGGTTCACGTCCTCTTATCTATGATGGACTTTTACATGTCTAAATTTTACAGACCGTCACAACGAAGTTATCTTAAACAGACCTAAAAAGAGACCGACAAAGAAATACTCACACAAACATGTTATGTTTGATGTGAAAAAAACTCGATCCCGTCACGGATGTGTTCGTTTCCCGCTTTATCGGGTTCGGTGATTTTATTTTTTCTAAAAATTGCTCAGAAGATTGTCTTTTTGAGACCAGAAGCTTTTTATCGATTATAAACGCATCTTCTGGATTTTCCATCGGCCATGTCTTCACTTGTTTAGGCTCAAATTTTCTATGGTTACCTCTCGTACGCTCGTAAGTCAAGAAAAAATATTAAAAAAGAAAAATAAAAAGTCAAGTTTTTCTAAAAAAAGGTCAACAGCAGATGAAAAGAAAAAATAAAGAGGGGGCAAAAGAGGAACAATATCTAGAGGAACAACTTGTGAGGTTGTGATTACTTAATTATCATTTTTGTCAATATACTACCAGTATTTTTAATAATTTAATGCATTTTTGCATGGAGATATTTGATGCATTTAACTTGGAGGTTTTTACTTTATGCATGTAGAGAAGCATAGCTCATTAGTGAGTTCAATAACTGAAATGTTGCAAAACATAAGATGGAGAAGGATAAATTTGGTATTTGGTCAATCAAGATTTCACATGTATAGGTCTGAGATAAATTCAAATATTCATTCTTCTCCATTTCAAAAATAAATTGTATATGAATGGTTATGTGAAATATATGAATGTCATATGTGAGTTCAGAATTGGGTTTCCTATGAATAATTGTATATATGAATGGGGATACTGGGAATGAAAATATATATCTCTGTGATGAATATATGAATAATTGGCTAGCAAAGGCCTGAGGCCGAAAAAAAATTTTTGTTTGAGAAATGCTCATCGATGACGAGTCTAAACTAAAACTCGTCACGCATGACTATCATCTGTGACGGGCTTTAGTTTTGGCCCAACAAAGATAAGTGCATCAGTGACGGACTTTTGCCCGACATAGATGACTTCTCACATCATTGATGGACTTTTGCCCGACATAGATGACTTCTCACATCATTGACCTTTACGCTGTGACGGACGCTGTATCCGATACAAATGAGGGTTGTCGCCCAACACAGATAAATGTTCCCGTTGTAGTGGTTCCCGGTATGCATCGGCATACCCAAAATTTTGTGATTTTTTAACGTGTAGTATTCAACAATGAGTCTATAAATGATTGTTGGTGTCTCTCATGCGACAAATCGAAGCCCAGTAGGCCTAGTTTACTAGCGGCACCGCCCGCATGCATCGGTGCACATGCGTAGATGTTTGTGATGGTGGCGCTGGCTGCATGCACAGGCGCACTGGCGAAGCGGTGAGTGTGATAGGCGATGGCTGTGTTGCGACGCTATGATGACTGTTGTGATGGTCTCCAATGCAATCAACAGCAACATATGCCTGAGGCCCTAAGCCCTTGGTAGCCTTTCTCTAACTCCTGAGTTGGGTTGTAGCTATCTTAATTATATCCCCTTAAATGACTATTTTAAAAATTTATAAAGTATAATAGGGTACCAGCTTTTATTGGATGACCAACAGATCTCCTAAATCATCTCTCTAATTTTAACAGAAAAACCGAAGGAGGCGTGAACAGGAAAAAAATCAATTACGCGCCATGGGATCACGTATTCCTCCCCGCGCGGCGCATTGCTGCGTCAATGCACCAGCCAACAAATTCATGAACTCATGGCGCGGCGCGATGCTGCATCAAGCAAGCCACCAGTCAACAAACCCATGTCTTTCTCCCCGCGCAGCGCGACGCTGCATCAAGCCACCAGGCAACAAACTCACTCGCGCGGCGTGACGCTGCATCAAGCAAGCCACCAGACAACAAACTCAGAGACAAAGATTCTGACCTCAGGGATGATGGTGGTGAGCTGCAGTAGGCAGAGATTTTTTTCGACCAGCCAACCTATGCAGATTTGCCAAGTCCCAGGTAAAACTTTGGACAAGCAAAGATTACGATAGATTTCAAAACCCGTTCAAGCTTCAGATAAATGAACAAGTTCAGGACTGTTCAGACTAATTCAGAGAGAACATAGATGTTCAGAACCTACATGTGATCACTGCTAAATCTTGTTTCAGTAAAAACAGAAATTCAGAAGTTCATATAGACTATAATTAATACTAAGGATTGGTATCACTTTTCCCAAATTTCAATAACATTGGTATCACTTGAGTCTTCACTCTTCATTCTCAGAAACATTTTTTTCGTTCTTACCCATTGATTTCTTTATAACCATGAAGCCAACTAGCAAATTCACTTTCACTTAGCTATATGTTGTTATGCTTACCCCAGGGATCAAAACAAATCAAAAGAACTAATTTTTTTAACTTACTTCCCGAGAAGACTGTGAACCACACGAAATGCGCTATAAAATTAACACCATTACTCCAGTCCTATCCTTGAGCTACAACTCATATTCTAGAACGTGAGGTATCTCACCGGAATGCCAAGGATTTTTGAGCCCTCAGCAAGAAACAACGTCATGTGGCTGGTCAGGTTGAACGTGGTAGTAAGCCATCGGCCGCGCAACACATTGAGCTGCCCTCCGCCACGCTCCGTGAGCGTCGCGATGGCCTTGACGGCACGCTCGAATGCCTCGGTGTTCACTGCCCGCCCATCCCCCACGCCACCAAAATCCGTCGGGTTGTATGCCTTGGGCGCAGCGGCTGCCGGGCGCGGCGGCGGTGACGCCGAGCGCAGCTGAGGAAACCGACGCCCCACCGTCGGCACCGGCCGATACCGAGGTGCTTTGCCACAGGAACACCAGCGTGAACCCGACGACCCACGGGACAGCGAGCAACATCTTGTTGGCCGTGAGGAACGCGGCCACGCTCCGCCACTGGCCGTGGGGGTGGAGCCTCCCGCCAGCGGCTGTCTCCACCATTGTACTATCTCTGAGGCCGGAGGGGAGAGGTGCGGGGAGGGATGCAGCAGACGGGGAGGGGATGCGGCCGGCTACAGGGAGAGATGCGGCCGGCGGGAAGGGATGTGGCCGGCGGCGGGGAGGGATTCGTGGGAGGGATTCGGCTGGCTGTAAGTTCAAGTGCCTTAATTTGGTTTTGGTGATCAATGACAAATCTAATTATGTGAGACTAACATTTTTATAAACTTATGTTTGACTAGTCTCATTTGGATATGAAAATAAAAATGATGAGAGGTATGTATTAAACTTTACATATTCTAATTTGGTCTCTCTTGTGGATCCAAAATATAGTGTGAGCTCCCTCATTCATCTTGATTGATTATGTGCATACGCGTTCCTTTATATCAATATGTGTGTACATCTTGAGGGGGAGCTTATTCTATATTTTGTTTATTATAAGATCTCTACATTGATTTGAAATTATCTTTCATCTCATCTCTTTATATTGTTTATATCGGGTTATTATCTATCACAAAAGAGAAAAAAGATTGAAAGATCTTGGATTAAACAATTTGTGTAATTGTTGCTTTGGTGATAGATGATAAACCAATGTTTATGGGATTAACCTCTCTTCTTATAAGTTGTCAACTAGGTTATTTACCGATAATGAGATGTGGTAGACATGTATTTTTTTGCGATGGATCTCAATCATGATGAGGATGAAATGCATGGAGATAAAAACGATATGTATCACTTCTTATAGGTTCATATATATGATTTCCATGTTATTGTTATATAAGTGTGAGATTAATGATTACTTGAGACTTATCTTATTTAGTCTCCTTTACTTTGAGAACATTAAGATCATGAATGTATGTATCTTTGTTTGTCTTTATCATTGCTACATGCCTTCTTCATGTGTATAGGATAAATCATATTGGTTTTTCTTTACTTATGCATACATTTGCCTCTCTTGTATATTTCTTTGTACGCATATACTTAGGGGGAGCAAATTCTATATATTTATTGTGCATGTTCTAGATCCATGTTGTTCACCTATTATTGATATCAGATCTTTGCACTTGAGTTTATATACGAGTATATGATACTTGTGGTGTTAATGAATACTCAACAAACATATCCATATCTTTCATATGCACCGGTTGATCATCAAGTGAAGGATGACAACCAATTTGTTGAGACTAATGTTTTTCTTTGAGTTGTGCAAAGAAATAGGTCAAATTGTGATGAGGCAAATGGATGACACCATTGGTTGATGGTCACAAAACCAAGGACATCGCCATGTTGACAAGAATAAAGTCAAGCTTGTGATGAGAAGAAAGTCATGATAAAGAATGGACGAAGACCTCAACATAAACATGGTTCAACCGAATGGTCACAAGTGTTGATCTCGGCTCAAGCTTGACCCCAAGTTGGATGTTGCAAGACAAAGGTATAATTAAGCTAAAAATATTTTCTTAGTCTTTTCACGGTCTTGGTGTTTGGTGTAGATTGGATTTGCTAGATAGACGTCGTACTGTCAAGAGGGGTCTATGAAGCGAGCATGTGAATGATCTTGTGCCATACTAGTTTATATGCATATAGGTGCATTTTGTGGGCTTGTCTAGCCAAGTGTGATGAGTTTTCTCAAATCCCAAACAAAGAGAGAAGTGGGTATATCCTATAGGTTTGAGTAGCCTTATGTGGTTTTATCCGGTGAAGTATCCTTTGAAGTGTGAGCCCTTTATCCCTTTTTAAGTTGTGTTTCTTGGATGGATTGTTCATGGGTTGGATAGACCTTTTAATAAGCTTTCCATAGAGTCCAAGAACGTCATATTCCGATACCCGAGTCAAGAGATATCGCCGTTTTACTAACGGTTGGGTGTGTTGAAAAGTGACTGCGGTCGACCACGGGAACCTTGGTGGTCGACCACGAAATCTTGGCGGTTTGACCGGCCGGTGGATGATGGTTGAGCACTTGATCCAGAGCCGCCAGAGCTGAGGCCGGTCTGACCGAGCCGAGGATGGTCTGACCGACCTCTACACTGCGGTCTGACCGGCCAGGTTGAGTGGGCTCAATAATTGCTCTGTAACGGCTAGTTTTCTAGCCGTTACAAAGTAGTCCGGTCTGATCGGCCATCCTATGACGGTCTGACCGACAGTGCACAGAATTGGGATATTTCGCCTCCAACGGCTAGTTTTTGTGAGTTGGGGTATAAATACCCTCACCAGCAGCAAGGGGTCACTCTTGGCACATACTTCATTTGCATATACTCATTGCATCTCTCCCACACTCACTTGAGTTAGTATCCATCCATTTGTTGTGGTTGAGGGTTGTTTTAGCCAAGAGCCAAGTGCATTGCTTCCATTGTAGTGCTAGTATGACACTTGATCATCTCCGAGCCACGTCATTACTTGTTGCTCTTGAAGGTTGCCGCCTTCTAGACGGCTTGTGGAGGAGTTGCCCGATGACCTCTCCGAGAAGATTGTGGAGGAGGCCCGGTGCCTGTTTTGTGAGTGGTTTGGAGTTCACCACCTTCGGAGCGAAGGAAGAACTACCCCTAGTGATCGAGGATTGGGTAGTCCTCTCCGTGGGTCGGCTCCCACCTTGCCCATCCCTTGACGAAGGGGGCGTGCGGTGGCTTCGTGGTCGAGCAGTGGAGTTGGGCTCGCCTCAACGGGGATTAAGAAACCGGCGAATTTTCGAACCTCGGGTAAAAAATTTCTTGTCTCTTGTCTCATTTACTTATTGCATTTATTTTTTGCAATTTACATTTGTAGAGACATACTTGAGCCATTATCACCCTAGGGTTGCAAAACATAATTTAGTTGCTTAGTTAGACTTGTTCCTTACAAAGCCTAGCAACTTAGGTTAGTTTTGATTTAGTGCCACTTAGTTTTTAAATCGCCTATTCACCCTCTCTAGTCGACATCTCGATCCTACACCGGCGTCGAGCAGTACAAGAAAATACAGAGAGAAGCGTGCGACATGGGATTTTTTCATACGCGGGAGTTTCACCGCTCACACGATAAGGGATAAAAAAATGCTCTTTAGATGACGAGAATTCTACATTTAAAGATAACTATTTTAGATGATTGTTTAAAATATTATATGTTTTTTCAACAAAACATTCAAAATCTAATTTAGGAAATGGTTTAAGAGAGGTCACGCCAAAAGCCGACTAGGCACTCGGTGGCCTGTGGGCGTCGGGTCGTCGGGAGCGGTGACCAAGTCCATGTGTCTAAACAGCAATTAGAGCCTTAAAGGTAGCGATCAGAGTTTGGGTATTGTTCTTTTGATAAATTAACATTCGTTCTAATTTTTACATGATGATTTTGGTTTAGCTACTTGTAGAGGTATACCCAGGATAAAAATTCTCGGTCAGTCACTGACCATGATAAAACATCTCAACAAATATCTGGCTAGCGGAGAGTGGAGACATGGCGTAAATGCAAGGAGAGCAACATAAAGGAGTCCCTGTTGAGGAAGCAACATTAAGCGGCCAAACAGAAGACGTTTGAGGAGAGCAACATGAAGTGGCCAGACACAAACCTGTTGGCTGTTGCGTGCTAGAAAGGAGATTAGCTTGACTCTCGCGTAGCTGCTCCGCTACGATTGATCAGAAAAGACTACCGAAGATTATCGTTGTTAGGTAGAGTTTTTTCATTAAGATTTTTTTCAATTTTCGTTATCATGTTTTTCAAATTACTAAATAATATGTTTTATAAAAAATATCCTGTTATTTACCATAAAAATATCCTATATAAAAGTTAATCTAAATATCATATAAATATATTCTTAAAATTTATAATAGTTAAGAATTAATTAATTATGTGGTAATAATTTTGTCGTTTACTGAAGACACCAAGGTACTACTAGTATTTACGCGCGAGACCACTACAGTACAAGAAATGCATATTTTGAAAGCAGCGGCGTATCTTGGGCAACTAATTAGAACGTAAAACCGTAAAATGAGACTATTAAAAAACTATCACAAGTTCTTTAAAAGAACTTCCAAATGTAACTGGTCCGTATATAGGATAGTTGTATATATAGCTCTTTTACCGTGCTACTCTTTTCTCTTAGTAGGTAAGATGTGTATTGAATCTGAGCCGTTCATTGATCAAAGGTAAAATAGACCATGTCATATTCTGACCATATATATCATAGCAATTTGCAAGTTACAATTTGTGTTAATAAATTACCGTTTAAAGAGACTTAATTCTTCCAGTATATCAGTGTAAATTCAAAAAAAAATAGCAAATGGAATTATTCACGGTGAAAGCTCAATGATATTTCAGAAGTGTTCTTAATGTGCAAACGGAACTATATATATGGATCAATATTTAAAATTGTTATAGGCACATGAAATAAAATATGTGTAACTTTTTTGTCAAGATTATCTAACCTTTGGGCTTTTGAAAGTCACAAAGCATCATGTTTCGTCTCATAACTAAAAAGAGAAAACAAAATGTCATTTACCAATCAGCAGGGAGTACTAATCAGAAATGTAACCGGCATTAAATTTCTCTGCTTGATTTAATGTATGTTATCTTGCTTCTCAAGATGTTAAAAGTTCTTTTGTTTGAGAATTCATGCATTTTATTTATTTATATGTTTAGAAACAAAGAGCACGAGTGATGCTTACATCTCTCTTAGAGTAACAAAGAGGCCTTTTTGAACAGGGCAACCATTTCTTTGATAAATATGAGAAATATTACTACAGTCAAAGGCCATTTGATTTTGATTTGAAATTTGTCTTGCTGCTCTTGCATGACCATCCGCCACCTTGTTCATTAGGGATCCATCTGATTCGCATATCTTGACCCTACAAAATGCTGCTAATTTTGACAAGGTAGGCCTTAAGGACCAGTGACCTGGATCATTCATGAAATCACCATTCCGGATTGCTTCAACCACCACTGCGTTGTCAGAGAGAAATATGAGTTTATGAATTTGAAGCTGCTGACAGACATGTACATCTAGCAAGAGACCTTCTATTTCAGCAAGAAGAGGAGTGTTTGCTTTTTGAACTTTGTGCCTTAGGCTGCATTCGAAACGGATGAGGTAAGGGCATGTTTAGTTGTAAAATTTGGTAAAATTTTTTTATCAAAATATTTTGGGTAAAAACTTTTCATAAGAGTAGGTGTTTAGTTGTATGTGAAATTTTTTGGTTATAGTAAATGCATAATGCATATAACTCTCATGCGCATCTCCTAATCCAAAATTTCAATTTTTTTGTCAAATCCCTCTCAAAACCAAAATTTTTTCATCCCAACTTTTCACCCATATGTTTAGTTCCAAAATACAAAAAATACTCAAAATTCAAAATCTTTTCATATTTTAGCTGCAAATAAACATGACCTAAGTGACTAATTAGCTATACGGATGAGTTAAGTGACTAATATGCTATACGATAAAACGAAAAACGTGATTAGCAAATAATTAATTGAACATTAATATATATAAATTTATAAATAAATTTATTAGATTTTTAAATAACTTTATATAAAAAGTTTTCACACGAAATATATCATTTAAAAAGCATGTTAAAAAACGAGAAGCGGATGGAAAAAACCCACCTTTGAAACTATCGCATTGTGATTTCCTGGATTATAATAAAGATTTCGATTCCTATCGTTGCTTCTTTTCACGAGGCATCAACATAACATCTTATACTGCAGGAATTTTTGAAGCGTGATTTTTTTAATTTTGAATGGTTCCTTCCCTATCTTGAGTATTATTTGATTTTGTTCCTTCAGACGATGATGAAGGCTCTCGTAAGTTTTCACCATTGCTTCAGCTGCATTAAAAACCAGTTGAGGCTCCCCTTGCTTGGTTTTGAAGTTAGCATCATTTCTAGCCTTCTAAATCTGCCAAAGCATAAAAGTTATAATAAGCCATTGGATATTAAGTGACGATCTATTACCTCTCGGATGGTAAGAGGAATACAGACAGTTGGATCTTTTGGAATGGATGGCTTAAAATATTTTGGGTGCATCTTAAAAATCAACATAGCTGTAACGTACCTAAATTATAATTTAGATGTTACAATATAATAACACTGCCACTACAGTTACATAACTGTAGCATGATTATATTATAGTTACACTATTTATATTTAAAAGTTTTTATTACAAAACTTGCGATGGTGTTTTAGCATTTTTTTTATGGTGGAATTGGAACAGATTAGGGTCGTGTGTCCATCTTGGCCTTGTGGGAAGAAATGGACTTTGTCGCTGCATGGAATTCATCATTTCGGGACAATCAATCAACAGACAAGTAGACAACAATGGAACTCTACAGGCTGCACTGCAGCAATAGAGAAACTTTAGACTCCTCGAGAGATTCCAGAGTACCAAATTCTTTTGTACGAATTTTGTAACTTCTAATACCGAAAATAGCAAAAAAAATTATCAACTTTTACACTTAAAAAATATGAGATATCTCCTAGTATCTTAACCGTAAAATCACTTGCAACTACGAGTATGAAAAGGCGATGCGAAATTATTCTCTTGCACTTTGGAATTATCCGTGACGAAATGTCTATGTGATGCTGAATTATTCCCCTACACTGGAATTATCCTTGGCAAAAGGTCTGTATCAACTTTCAAGTTAACATCCACACAAGGATGATACATCCATGGGGATTCCCATACATGAGAGTGGATTCTAATCCCTTGAGAATGTCCCCTCATATACTTTTTTTCTTGTAAATTTGATACAAAATTTTTAAAAAATAGTATAGTGATAGTTATAGGTTCATTAAAAATCAAGTTCAAATTCTACATGCACATCGAGAAAAAAAGATAAATTCAGATGTGAATAGTAAGCTACCATTCATACGTTGAATTTATTTTTTTATATTTCTATTAGTTGAGTTTGGATCTAAAATTTTATTTTATGAAGTTGTATATATGTTTTATAATTGTTGTTAAATTTTTTTCAGAATTTCTTTTAATCGTTTGGATGGTTTTTTAGAAAACATGATGATATCCTCTTAAAGGATCAAAATAGTTTCCCATACATATGGGAGTGGTTTCTACTCCCTAAAGAAATATCTCATCATTTTTTTTACAAATTTGATATAAATAGTTATAAAAAATTTAAAAATAATGTAAAATATAATGATATGAGTAAGATTAAATTCTTTCTACGCATCGAAAAATAGTCTTCCATACATATCCACTTATGTAGGACTGTACCTGACCTGATCAACTGAGCTGAGGAACCCAGTAGTTGTCCACTGTCCAGTGCCATGTGGTAGTGGTTGGGCTTGAGCATTCTGGATTATGAAACCGCTCCTCTTTCGATTTGATTTTAGCGAAGGCGAGATGGGGTGTCGGGGCTGGCATCGAGCTCGATCCAAGGACCACGACACCACGTGAATATCGTCAACCTTCGATTATGATACTGCGAGAATTAGGTTAAATTCCGCACATTTCTTTCTCTCTATCGATGTTAAGGTTCTTTGTTTTTTCTGCTGTTGCTATAACTCGAGATGGATAATTATTGGACAGAAATTCCAATTATTCGCTTCACAAAATCCGGTATAAAAATCTTGTTTAAGACGTACAAATCAGATTGTAAGTATTTAGGGCCTATTTGGTTGGTAACTAATGTTACCATATATTTTTTATTAGAGTGGCTAAGATTAATCTTATTATATGTTTTTGACAAACTAAGTTAAAAAAAAAGAGTGTATGACATATGAGTCAGGTGACTAAAATTAAAGTAGAATTGTAACAATAACCAAATACTGTGATATAATAAATTTAGTTGCTAACCAAACAGAACCTTAAATACATTGAATTGTTGAAATCTATAAAAATCCCTCTAAGGAAAAATTTCCAGAAAAGAAGGCATTGTCAAGCCGGGTGTTGACAAAAAGCAAATGATCACTGTCTATATCTATTTGGATATACTTCTGAGGTTGGTAATACGTCAATACCGGATGTACTTTCCTGAGCAGCCCATACTACGCTGTAGTGGAGCAAGCAGTAAATTACGGATCGTTTCATCAATTTTGAAACGGTCGAGTTGAGTTGCCGGAGCATCAAGCCTAAAGGCCACGTTTACCTGGTCTTTTTTTTCCCTTTTCTTCTTCCTCATCAGTCATCATCGAGTCATCGATATGTATCACGTTGCACGTTTCTGTTAGCATTCAAATTCTTTCTTTTTTTTATGGTTACGAGAAGATGGTAGGTTGCACAAACTTGTTTTTCGTCCACAAGTTCCATCCCAAATATATACTTCTAAAGGACTTCTACAGTTCATCTAATCATCTTGTACTCAGAGCTCACAAATCATATGTTAGATTCCTCTAAAATACTACCTCCATTTCATGCAGGTTGTTTTGAATTTTTTAATCAAATATTTTAAATTTGATTAAATTTATAAAAAAATATAGTAATATTTCTAACATAAAACAGACATATTATCAAACTATATTAAATATTAAAAATATTAGTTTTAATGAACCTAATTTGGTGTTGTACATATTGAAACTTACAAAATTTTAATTTAAAAATATCAAAGCGACTTATGATATAAAACAGAGGGAGTAATTCACAAGCACCGAAAATAGAATTCAAAATTCAAATTCAAACAATCCGGATCGGTTGTTTCCCTGGAAACATTTTGTTTTTTAGCGGGAAAGAAACGGGGAGTGTTGTTATATCGGACATATGGACTAATAGATAAAATCCTTATTCCCTTGACTTTTCTCTCAATCATTTTCATACCTTTAAACTTTCATTTTGATGCTGTATATCCATTCTGTTGGTTGATCATGATTAAATGTTAGATTTTTTCTTAGAAATGATCATATTACAAGTTAGGGTAGTAATATGAATATTTCCGAAAAAAATCTGTTAACTAGTATGATGGGTATGCAAGGAAAAAAACAGTGGATGAATCAAATTCAGAATATGATCAAAAGAAAACCAGAGGATACAGAAGAAAGGAACATATATCTGTTTCGAAGGCACTCCTATTTTGCAGAGTTAGCCCCCTTTGAAACTAAGAAAATTTCAAAGGATTTATATCCTAGGAAAATAATCCTATAAAACCTTTTAAAAAATTGATTCCTATCTCCTTTGAAATTTCTACGGAATGAACTATTGTAGAGGAATATTAGAGAAAAATAAGTATAAGTATGGGGTCTTATCTTATGTTTTCTTCTTATACCGTTACTATGAATTCCCACGTTTTTCTGACTATCAAATGGCAGTTTTGAAGCTTTCATGTATTTTCAAGTCCTATAGAAATCCAACGAATACATTCTATTTCTATATTTTGTCTATTCCTGTGTTTTTGACATTTCTGTGTTTTAAAGGGACCTAACTAACAAATGTCCTTTTTTTACCCTTGTCATGCAAGAAGTATTATATCCATTTTAAGTTGCATATCGTTTTAGTTTGTTTTAAGTAAAACATACCTATTTAATTATTAATTTTTAGTATTTCATACAATTTAACAACACATGAATTACATATTATTAAAATATTTCTCATGGTGGATTTAAAAAATAAATGCTTCAATATAAATGTTAAGATGTTAAGATTTATAGAAATTGTTGGACAAATCTAGAAAACTAGTATTTTGATGGAGAAAGTACATGGGTTAGATTAAATGTGTATGTAGCAACTTTTGTTTTATACTCTCTCTTCGTCCTCCATCCCAAAATATAGGACATACTATTTTCTTAATATTTTATAATACAATACGTGCATAACTAACACCTCTCTCCTAAATTCGTTTTTAAAACCATCCACTTTCAAGATCTAAATATATAGATTGTATTTATTAAGGTGATTAAAAAGTAGTATTTTTTTAAATCTTTATGTCAGTATTAGTTACATATTATGGGCTTGTTTGGAGCTTTAGTCGGGGGACTAAAGATTAGCCTTTGGACTAAAAACTTTAGTCCCCTACTGTTTGAATCCAGGGACTAAAAGAGACTAAAGTTCATTAATCACAATATACAAAGAAAGTATTACCCCTCCTCTCCTTCTCTTTTCTTCTTGTTATCTCTCCTGTTCTCTTTCCGTCAGGTGCGCCTCCATCGTCCTCAGCCACGCCATGGGCGCCTCCTGCTCCCCGACGCCACCCCACGCCGCGCTGCGACATTGGCTGCCACGGCGTCGGCCTCACCTTGTTTCGCCGTTGCCCCGACGATTGGGGCCATCAGGATCTGCGTCGCCTCGGAGGAGGAGGAGAATTTGTTTGGATTAAACCATTTATTTGGAACCTGGTTGATGTTGTTGTGGCGACGGGACCGACGGCGGCTCGGGCGCGACACCGGCGGCGGCGCGGGCGCGGCACCGATGGCTACTCGGGCGCGGGGCCGGCGGCGCACGAGCGCGTGGCCGGAGGCGGCGCGAGCGCGTGGCCGGCGGCGCGCGATCACGGGACCGACGACGGCTCGGGCGCGGGACCGACGGTGGCTCGGGCGCGGGACCAGAGGAGGCACGGGCGTGGGACCGACGATGGCGCTGGGCGCGGGACCGACGACGGCGCGTGGAGCGGTGCCGATGCGGTTGGGACGCTGCGGAGGGGCATCGAGAGGAAGAAATCTTTTTAGTCTCAATAAGTACCTCAATTAGAGGCTAATAGACTAAAATAAGTTTAGTCCTTTTAGTCGAGTGTTTGGCATTTTAGGGACTAAAGGTGACTAATTTGAAGGGACTATTGAGTTTAGTCCCTCAACCAAACAACCTCTATATTTTTAGAATGAAAGGAGCAATAAAAGGTAAGGACTACTATCTTCATCTTAGTGATTTTTGGCTATGAATCTAGACACACATAAAATCATACTAAAAATATTTATATTTTCGGATGGAAGGAGTATTATTTTAAGCCATCGATGAACTGTTACACTTTGGCTGCGTTCGAGTCTGACATGGATTAAAATTAAATGCGGACAACATGAAAGCTATTAGAAAATGAGTAATTAAGTTTTAATTATTATAAATTTTTAAAATTGATATATTTGTTATTTAAAACAACTTTGTCGATGCGTGTACTCGACAAGCGGGGACCCGGGGGACCCCTTTTTGGTTCGGCACAGGGGAGCGGTGAATCAGGGTTCGAGCTCGGGGTGAGGTAGAGGGTAAGTAGGAAGATGGAGAAAAGTCACAATCGCAAAAGACAAAGAAGAGTTTATACAGGTTCGGGCCGTCGGGGAGACGTAATACCCTACTCCTGTTTTTGTATTATGTGAAAAATGAATCACAAGGATTGGTGTGGTTGTTCTTCCCTGGGGAAGCTGGAGCTAATGACTGAGATGAGATGCCTTAAGCCCCAAGGTTGGAGAAGCTGAACTGAACAAAACCCCCTCTATAATGGACTTGGGCATTCTTTTATAGTGCAAGAGGATACCACAATAGTCCTAGCTTTCTCTACTCCGCTCCACGTGATGGAGCGGCTCTTGTCCTGTCTTGTCGGTGGTCTCTCCCTATTCCTGCTCTTGTTGCCATGTTGCGGGAGTTGGAGGAGAAAAACGGCGTCGTGGGCCATGCTGGCGACGAGAGGAGGGGTCAACTTACCTACTCAGTGGGCCTCGGGTCGGTGGCTCTCCGCTGAAAAGGGTCGACGTGACACCCCCAGCGCCCATATCCTCTCTCCCACGCGGCCGCCCAGCGCATTTAATGCGACTGGACGGGGCGTGGAGGGAGGTGTGCGTGGACTGGCCGTGCGGCCATACTACGGTCGCCGTCAAAGACTTTCTCCCCTCTCTTCTCCGCGACGGGCAAAAAGGGTGATGATGAGCGGCTGACAAACGTGCCTCACATCGCAATAAATGCGACGGTGCAGGCGTCTGACCTCTCTCTAAGCATTAAATATGGTGGTTGGCAGTTGGCAGTTGATCTCGTTCCTCTCTTGGAGAGGTGCGGACTGATGAACGGGGGTCCGGGTGATCCCGAACCCTGCCATCTGGTAAGCGACGGCCTCCCGACAGCTCCCGAGCCAAGTCCCCTTTGGGATGGCCACGTGACCGCCCGTGGCCCGGACCCGCCTGAGTCGTTCAGGACATACGCCCTGGTGAGCGAAGGCGTCTTCCTTCTTCAGATATCGTATTCTCGTTATACCCTCGGACCCATATCACCGACAAACTTTTATATAGAAAAATTTTATATGAAATATGTTGGTTATTAGTTTGAAAAGTATACAAATCGAATCCGAGGAAAAATCCTAATCACCCCCTTACGCTTCGCCCCATTACACTGTACACGTGTGTGAGCCTAGTCATGAGGCCTTGACTTGTCTCACCAACAAACGGCAAGCGACGATAACAGCGCAGAAAAAAAGAAAAGAAAATAATAGAACCAATCAGGCGCGGAACAACCGTCAGCCGCGCCGTGGACGGAGCGGCGAGCCACCAAGTCACCAACCCCAACCACGCTCGTGGCCCTCCGGTCTTCCACTTGCCCCTCCCCCCGCGCCGCCGGGGCGGCGACCAGGGGCGGCTTCTTCCGGTAGCTTTCCGCGCGGCGGGGCCCGCCCTCCAGCCGCCGGCCATGCGCGCCCTTCGCTCCCGTTTCCTTCCGGTAATTCCACTCTCCCCCCAACACTGGCTGCGTCGTCGTCACTCTCTCCGGTCAACCACCCCAATCAGCCACAGTACCGGGCGTCTTAGCTTACATTAATCACCACGCCACTTGTAAACAAAAATATCTCGCGCATTAATCTAACCACGCCACCTTTCGATCGATAAATACTCCCGCTTCCGGTAGCTACTCGCACGGCAGTGGCAGTGGCAGTGGCAGTGGGAGTTCCAGGAAGGCAGAGACGGAGGCGGCAGCTTACGTAGAGCAGCGCGGTGCGGCTTGTGCGGGGAGGCGCGGGAGAAAGAGAAGATGGAGAGCACTATGAAGGGGATCCGGGGCGACAACGCGCCGTGCGTGCTGGACCTGGACGACGCGGCGACGGTGGGCGGCGGCGTCGGGGACACCTACGGCGAGGACTGCGCCACCGAGGAGCAACTCGTCACGCCGTGGACCGTCTCCGTCGCCAGGTGAGCGCCGGTGTGGGGAGGGCTCGGTGTCGGTAGGAGGATAAGCTTTTTGATCCGCCATGCGCTGGGGCCGCCTGGGGTTTTTGTTTTTCCACCAGAGACATACTCGGTGGGGGGGTTGTCACTTCTGTGATCGCAATTTTGGCATTGTTTCTTCTTTATATCTTGTGCATGTCGAGAATATTGCAGCACAAAAGTAGAGTTTTGTGCATGTTGAGCATATTGCAGCACAAAGAGTAGAGTTTCGATTAGATGCTTCAGGTTCCTATCAGATAACACACCGCTATGTTTCACGTTTGAATCCCGGAATATTACCAAATTAATTTGGTCTATGGGGAGCTGAGACTGAAGACAGTGCGCTACTTTGCCTAGTTGTTGCCATCAGAGGATATGACAGAATTTGGATCATCTACAGAAGTGCGAGATCACGTTTAGAAAAGGAGAATTTGTACACATGCTTGAACAAAGCTATTTTGTTTTTTTGGAGCTTGATTTGGTGTCCGAAAATTTTGACTTTTTTTTTGTGTGTGTGGCAGTGGCTACAATTTGCTGAGGGATCCTCGCTACAACAAAGGGCTTGCCTTTAACGAAAGGGAGCGCGAAACACACTACCTCCGTGGGCTTCTGCCACCAGCAGTTGTATCGCAGGAGCTCCAGGTTCAATGATCCTCAATTATTTTTTTAATGAACCCTTTCATATTTGTTCAGCTATCTGATCCAATGTGCTATAATCTTATCAGGAAAGGAAGATCATGCATAACATCCGACAATACCAGCTGCCTCTGCAGAAATACATGGCTATGATGGACCTTCAGGTAATTTCCTTATTGTCGTAAATAGCAGTATAGCTCATGTCAGATATCCAGTTTGGTTACACTGTTCTTTCAATACATATTGCAGGAGGGGAATGAGAGGCTATTCTACAAGCTCCTCATTGACAATGTTGAGGAGCTACTTCCTGTCGTTTACACTCCAACAGTTGGTGAGGCCTGCCAAAAGTATGGATCCATATTTAGCCGTCCTCAGGGTCTTTATATCAGCTTGAAGGAGAAGTAAGTTTCTCTACCTGGGTTGTTGTATTGTTTTGAGATTCCCGTGTTCATGTGCATATGTAATTTTGCTTGCATTTGCAGGGGAAAGATCCTTGAGGTACTAAAAAACTGGCCAGAGAGGAGCATTCAGGTTATCGTTGTTACTGATGGTGAGCGAATTTTGGGGCTTGGAGATCTTGGATGCCAGGTAACTCAGCATATGTGTATTGAACAATCATAACAAATTATAAAATTACTACCTCTTAGGATCTCCTGTTGATTACAATGACTTCTACATAGGGAATGGGGATCCCTGTTGGTAAGCTTGCCCTTTACACTGCTCTAGGAGGAGTACGTCCATCTGCTGTGAGTTGCCACATCCAGTATCAACCCTTTGTTGTCAGACCACCTTTAGGTTTTAGCATCAACTAACATTCCTAAAGTGTTTGCCAATCACATTGGATGTTGGTACAAATAATGAGGAGCTGCTGAATGATGAGTTCTACATTGGCTTAAGACAAAAAAGGGCCACTGGTCAGGTTGGACATTTATATTTGATGATGACTATTTCCCTAACTCACTCTAGTTGTGCCCTGAAATGCTTAAATTGTCATGTTTGTGCTATCAGGAGTATGCTGATTTTCTGCATGAATTCATGACTGCCGTGAAACAAAACTATGGGGAGAAAGTACTTATTCAGGTAACATGCCTACTAAAAAGGCTTCTTTTAGAAACCAGACGAAAGTATGGAAACAGAAAAACATGCAAATGCCTGATTTGTCCCTGAAGTTGATCTAAAGACTGTTTGTCATGCAGTTTGAGGATTTTGCAAACCATAATGCGTTTGAACTCCTTGCAAGATATGGAACAACTCACCTTGTATTCAATGATGATATTCAGGTATTACTGGATGCCTGTTAGCCTGCTTGGGATGGCATTAATACATTGACGTAAATATCCGGAGAATATAGTTTTGCTTGTAGCAACGAACTTCCATTAACCTTTTTTGGCCAGTATGCAGACATACCAATATTATTTTTTACTTTTATATTTTACAGGGAACAGCTTCCGTGGTCCTTTCTGGGCTTGTTGCAGCACTAAAATTAGTTGGTGGTTCATTGGCGGAGCACAGTTACCTGTTCCTGGGAGCTGGAGAGGTCTCTCTCTCTCTCTCTCTCTCACACACACACACACACACATCATTTGTTTGTGTTACTATGTTAGGCTTAGGGCATTACTATTTCTCTGTTTGGGCACCAAAGAGGTGGCATTTTCCCCTTCGCCACCAGTGTTCAAATACTATCTGGGTGCTTGCCTCCTTAAGTGAATTTCAAATACCTTGTCCATCTTGCTTTAGAAAAAAAACATCTGATTGGGTAATGCTAGATTGTTGGTAGTTATTTGTGGAGCTGAATACCTAAAGTGGACCTGCTAGATTAACTGACAAGAACTCCAAATTTCATCAATTGTACAATTCAGAGTCTGTCTTAGGCTGTGTTCGCCAGCTCAAGTTGGGAACTCTTCCCCCACTGCACAAAAAACAAAGCGACGGTTTAGTACATGATTAATTAAGTATTAGCTAAAAAACTTGAAAAAAGGATTAATATGATTTTTAAAGCAACTTTTCTATTATTATTTTTGCAAAAAACACGTGTGCGCGGAAAACGAGGGAGGTGAAGTTGGGAAAGTAGACTAAAGAACACAGCCTTAGGGTAGTTCTCTGCTTTTGGTAGCTTATTACTGACCATTTATCATCTATCTTATAAGTTGGTGCTGGTGCATCCTTTGTTTAGTTTCATAACTTTATGTAACAGTTATTGCAATTTTGTATTTAAAATACTGTATTATGCTTACTCTATCAGGATAAGTTCTTCCATTTTTCTAACTATATATTATAAACTATATTATATATTACAAGTATCTTTGTGGCATGTACTTCTCAATGGCATTTAATTGACTCTGTGTACTTATCGATATTGATTTGATTTACATTTCCTCCCAAACAATATCTTCGCTCTTGTGCTTGCAGGCTGGGACAGGCATTGCAGAACTCATAGCTCTCGAGATATCAAGACAGGTGATGCATGGTTGACATTTGCAGGCTTGTAGTACTCATATCTGTATGACCTAATAATTATTTTCACATGCAGACCAAAGCACCAATTGAGGAGTGCCGCAAGAAAATATGGCTTGTTGATTCAAAGGTTATTTTATATAATACAAGATCTCCTTGCTTAATTTCACTATTTGGGTTCAGAACTTTATTTGTTCCTACTTGCTAACTGTAGATGTTAATAAATTGACAGGGATTGATAGTCAGTTCACGAAAGGAGACCCTTCAACACTTCAAGAAACCATGGGCCCATGAGCATGAACCTGTTGGAAATCTCTTAGATGCAGTCAAAGTATGAATACACCCTTGTAAAAATTCATTGCGTTTACTATAAATAACTATGAAAGGCTCTATTCTAACTCAAATGCATCTTCCAGACTATCAAACCAACAGTATTGATTGGCACATCTGGAAAGGGGCAAACTTTCACCCAGGAGGTTGTTGAAGCCATTTCCTCATTTAATGAGGTAAATTTCACCATGCCAATTTAATAATTCTGAGTTTGTTGAACCAATGAAGTTAGAAGCTGATGGTGTTTTGCACAAATCGTAGAGGCCTGTCATTTTTGCCTTGTCCAACCCAACATCTCAGTCTGAGTGCACCGCTGAACAAGCGTACACATGGAGCAAGGTATGATCGCTATCAGCAACAACCTTGCTTTTTTTTTCCTCGGAATTTGTTATCCCTAGAGCTTGCAATGTTATCATGGGCAATAGTTCTGTCATAACAATCTGAAATAACAGGGCCGCGCGGTGTTTGCAAGTGGAAGTCCATTTGATCCGGTGGAGTATGATGGCAAGATACACGTGCCTGGCCAGGTCTTAACGATAAACACCAACTCTGTTGCAAAGATTTTATCAGTTTCAACTGGTCTGGACTAAAATATACAATCATGATCTGCCATACAGGCAAACAACGCCTACATCTTCCCAGGGTTTGGCCTTGGTGTGGTGATGTCTGGTGCAATCCGTGTTCATGATGACATGCTTCTTGCAGCTTGTAAGTGCTCCATACTATATAACTAATGCCACAAGTACCTTTTCTTTTTACTGTGATTACATTGTTCTCAATGCAGTACTATATGCATTAGTCCAAATCAGTCACAAAATGAGGTGGTAAGAGTAGAGAAGGATACTAAAAATCCATTAAGCTTCCTTAAAACGCTCTCAAATCGTCACGTGGCGCTCTAATAAATTAGATAAATCCATAGAATATTGGGGAAAAAGCAAAACATCCATCCCTTGATTTTCAATTAAATCGGTGGGTCCAACATCATAAACCGTTAGATTAGATTAGATTGATCAGGCCTACCTCCTCACGTAAAGCCTCACATCTCCTCCCACGTACTACTTACGTATGTACATACGTACGTACGTACGCGTCCACCCATCTCCCCTTTTATTCATCTTTACTCCTTTATTTTCTTCAGGTATAATCAAGATAACAATTACTATTAGTAATAACAAATTTTAAATAATTATAATACAAACATAGATTATATCATCATATAACTTTTTACAAACATATGTAACTAAACTACCTCTATAATATTTCAAAATTAAGTTTCGCACCATAAAACTTTTACACATTAAATTAATAATATAGGATAATTTTTATTTAAATCAGTGGACTTATTATTTTACACTATTATTTTCAAATAACACGGTGTTTGAAAATAAATTTTACACAACTATATTGGTCCACTGGTTTAAGTATAAATCAACAATTTAAGATTTATATTGACTAATTTATACTTAAACCAGTGGACCATTATTTTATATTATTTTTAATTAAAAATATATGGTCATCAATTTCCACTCAAAATGGTGGACCCATTATTTAGACCATCAGCATGTATGTTTGTTGAAAACCAAAGCAAAACAAAGTCTCCAAACACTGCTCTCTGGACCCTCTGCACATTGCACATGTGTGCACCATTAAATTTTTACCCATTAAATTAATAATTTAAGACAATTTCCACTTAAAACCAGCAGACCCATTATTTTGGAGTACTATTTTCATGTTACCCAATGTTTTAAAATAAAGTGTACACCATTATATTCTATACCCATTAAATTAACAATTTAAACTCCATAATAACTATTTTATATTTAAACCAGTGGACCATTATGTTTGATTATTTTTTAATAAATATATTTGGCTATTGATTTCCATTTGAAATGGTGGACCCATTATCTAGACCATCATCTATCTTTTGTTGAAAAACAAACCTCCAAAGACATCTCTCTCGCCCTCTACACAATGTATGCATGCATCTTTGACTTCCACATGCACCATTAAACACCATAGCTAAGGCGGCTAAGGCGATTTGCCAAGATGATCACGAGCGCTACAGCACTACCACCTTTCCAAGGTAAAGATATATCAAACCATCAATGGATATTGGTTTTGTTGATAGCATGAAAATAAATTGAAGGTGTCATGTAAAGAGAGAAGAGTCAAATACCATGGGTTCAGTTTTTGCAACATGCATGTCTGGATAAGTTAAAACAGAGAGTTGATTACCTAATTATAATGTACCGTGGTAGGTCATATTTAGATTTTTACTATTTTCTCATGCGGAGGAAAGAAATCATTATGATATGATTGTGACCACAATATTAACAAATATCAATCAACCTCTTACCAAAATGTTGTAAGAGTCCTTTTTTATCTGAATTTGGATTTTTTTTCACGCTTCCAAAGGTTTTAAATGGTATATTTCGTGCAAAAAATTTGTATATAAAATTTCCTTGGAGTACTTTTCTAGAACAACTTTTCCACTATTTATGTCATAAAAATCAGATAATCCTTTAATTTACGAATTTCAACTACCTTAAACCCTTAGTGGTACATAGATTTTTTTATTTGAGTCATGTGATCAATGGGTAGTCAAGGTCATAAGATGAATCTGCTATCTCATTATGTAAAGAATAATTGTTAATAGATATCAACATTCATCGCCGTTAGACATCTAACGCCTTTCTGTCCGGTGGACAAAGCTAGAACGAAAACTATCATGTGTCCCATACATAGATATTGCATAGTTAATGTTCTAATTACACTCGTTAATAAAGAACAAGCTTTTGGAAAAACGTTTTGGTCCCTGTGTCCCATGCACCATGGAGGAGCAACATGGCGTTGCCCACTACGTAAACTAAATAAGTACATAAAATTAAATAGAATATGGTGATACGATGACAAAGGGTGAGGTCAGGGAGGAGACAACCGAACAATAAGTGGACAAAGAATAATAAAAAATAGCTTACAACTATATATGAGTGACGGCATCATGTGTCATAAGTGTGCAAAGAGTATTTCATTGATTATGAGTAGCGACAAAAGACACCTGTAAGAAGAAGAATATGTGCTTATGTAAATTGAAAAAAGAATACAAATTAGGTGAACCAATTTTTTAAAGTAGTTATAGTTTGTTTTACAGAATTAATTTCTGGTAATATAAACCATATTGAACTTATTGATTATAATTTACACTATAAAACTATATCCTTGATATAATTGGATTACATGATAGAGATAAACTTTAGTATAGAACACTTCATATCAATTATTTACACTACAAAACTATATCCTTGATATAGTCGGATTACATGATAGAGATAAACTTTAGTATAAAACACTCCAAGTAAACTACACATACTAATTAAATTTATATGATTATGCTCTTATTTCAGAATAAATATTTTTTTGAATAAAACAATCAAACAAGCAAAAAGGAAAGAAATTAGTCTTTTAATATCGTGCATTACTAAACCAAACAATTGTGTAGGTGATTTGTATGATAACATACCCAAACCCTTTAAGAGAAATAGTGCTTTTAAAGCATAGCAGGTACCATCCAAATAAAATTCATTCTTTATAAGTTTCTTAAATGCTACCTACAATACATGCCCGCGCGTTTGTGTGGGCTGCCTACCTAGTTCAAATAAAATATCATTTTCTTGTAATATGTTTTTCATGGTTTGGTATGAAATTCTAGCGTAATTCCGTGGATTGATTCATACTTAGATCTTCTTTGGCATATATGTTGAACTGGCAAGTTAACACTGATGATGCATTCTGATCCTGGTACAGCGGAAGCACTGGCTCAGCAGGTCACACAAGAGAATTTCAACAAGGGCCTCACTTACCCTCCCTTCTCAAACATCAGAAAGATCTCTGCCCACATTGCAGCCAACGTTGCAGCAAAGGCATATGAACTTGGTCAGCATCCTAACTTATGTAGTACTTCCTCAAAGATAAGTCCATGGTTCCTTTTTACTGCTTGCTTATCACCTGCTTTTCCTGACTGTAGGTCTGGCAAGTAGGCGCCCTCGGCCAAAGGACCTGATTAAGTATGCAGAGAGCTGCATGTACAGCCCAATTTACCGCAACTACCGATGAATCTGGTCATCCGGGTCTATTCCAGTCATGTATACCTATGAACTGTTTACCGCAAAATCTCTTTAAGAACACCACTAGCTCAGTACTGCACGCTGTAATTCAGATGAGTCTACCGAAGTTAGTTCAAAGCCCTGCTTCTTTTTCCGTGTCGTTCATGCCTGTTCTGTAATACTTCCTTTGCGACGTGATGTAAAGCTCCTTGTGGCCAGTTAAGCATTTGTATTCTCATCACAAGAAATGTTACTACCGTCCTTCTAGGGATGGGTGATAAATCTGGAATGAAGTTTCTACAGTTCCTTTCTCGGTACTGTTTCTATGTTCACCTCGATGCTCTTGCTGCATTTGCTGTTGTTTTCTGCACGTACTTGGCCGTATGCATGTTTGGTTCTTTGGTGCAGACACCAGAAAAGATTCTCCTGGGGGTCGTGCGTGCGATGCCCAGACAGGAACCATTGGGAAAAGCTGGCATTCATAGTAGGGGGGATTGCTTGAAATGGCTTTGGCCACTGCATGTTTCCAAAAGCAAAGATCCAATGTGATAGTAGTACCTGACCAGGTTCTCTTTGGAGGGTGTTAAAATTACGTCCATCCGATTGACACTGTGCTCGTGCTGGCCCCGATTCTTCACTTTACTGTAGCACCTAAAGTTTTTAGAACAATCATCGAGAAGATCATACGAGCAAATTCCATTTGATTGAACAGGGACCTAGCTGCAGCTACCAAATTAGATTAGATAAAGTGTGATAAAGGAGGCAGAGATGAAACTGCTGCAATTTCGGCCACCCGTACTAATGTACCACTATTTCTTTTTTTTTTTGCGGAGAAATGTACCACTATTTCTAACATTGATAAAAGAAAGGTACTACTACATGCATATATATTGGTACGGCGACATTTGTGGTCATTCTTCAAACAGACGGTCTTTTGTCATGTTGTGCTCAAGTTACTTGGTAGAAATTAGTTTAAAAGTTTTAATTAGCTTCGAGCGCGCTGAAAAAGAAAATATTGGTTGAGAAAAATTGGTCATTGAGGGATTAAGCCTCAACAATCTCAACAATCTAGAGACGGACAACCTGTTCAACCTAACCTTCGTTCAACTCTTGGAAAACCACCGCATAACCTCCATTATTGGGCACTTTTGCTGCGATCAATTTCTTTTACCATCAATGATAGGTAGTATGTCCATGATGGGACAACAAATTAAAATATACACTTCTATCAAAAGGTGAGCTCTTACACAGTGATATCATGATGCCCAAAACACACTTTCATGTGACGATAGTATATCATATGGTTTGTTTTATATATTGTCAGATGCATCACATTTATTATTGTAGTGTCATGTACATATTTTCTTCTCATAACATCAAATATTTTACTAGATATCAAAACATATTTTTTTAAAAAAAATAACATACACTATATTGTATAATTAGCATGAATAAATAGTCATCCTCTTTGCAAACACACATTTATCAACCATAAACCATGTAGCACGGTTTTCATGAGCAGCCGCGCCTGTGAGTGTGTGTATTCAGCGTGTGTATTCAGCAAAATCCATCGGCCCCACGGAACTGGCGGTACCAACTACACGTCACAGAAGGTGGGCCCAGAACAACGCTTCCGCGCTGATGGCCCCACATGGCAGCGACTTGCCCCCCTCTGGCTCTCCTCCGCTCCACGGGCGCACCGATCGAGCGTCCACCGCCCCCGCGATATCCGGGGGTTTGGGGCGATTTATTTAGCCACGAGATGGGGAGAGGAGGCCGACGCCGACCAACCGCGCGGGTAGCTGTAGCTCTAACTCCAGTCGGCGCGGCGCGGCGCCGCGGCGGGGGCGGGCGGGCGGGCGGGCGGGCGGATGCTACGCTGCTGATGAGTGACGAGTGTGCGAATGTGTGATCGATCGGGAGTTCGGGACAGCCAAAAACTCCACCCCCACCCTCTCCTCAAAAGCCGAGCTCTCGCGTCCCTTTCCTTTCTCCCCCGCGGCGCGCGCCAAGTTAGCTTCTCCTCTCCTCGCTCGATCTCTTCGCCATGAGAGCGAGCGCGTGGGCGGTGCACCGCTGCTTTGCTGCGCTGCGTGAGTGCGCGTGCGACGCGGCGCATCCGTGCGCATGATCGGCGTGGGAGAAGCTTTAGGACCGAGATCGATATGCCGGGGGCGGGAGGGAGGAAGTCGCCGTGGGCGTCGGGGGAGAGGCGGCCGCACTTCTTCAAGGTGCTCGTCGGCGACTTCAAGCAGCGCCTGGTGAGTGCACGAGTAGCTTATTAGATTGTGTCTGGCATGTACGAGTACTGCTCTATGACTTGTTGGCACTTTATATACACTTGTTGCCATCGTGCGAAATAGTGCGATCACAATTTCGGATCGGGACGATGGCTAATAAACGACATGATAGCCAATTTCACATAGAATTCGTCACGCTAGCTTAGCTAGCTCTAGTCTAATGCATGCATGCATTTTCTACGAAGCGAGCTTTGCATGCGTTTATGAGATCTGGAACGAGGGAAACCAGCGTGTTTTCGAGCGCAAAGAGACCATAACCTCTAATCTGCTTGTGAAAATTAAGGAGAACATGAGCTCTGGCTGGAACAAAGCGGCTACGGGAAATACTACCTAACATTATGTAGAATTTACAATTTTATTTGCTCTTAGGGACTACATTTTTTCATGTTATATATTCAATGAAATAGCACAATTTTGTGCTGATTTCTTTTTTTAAAAAAAGCTTTGTGCGTTGGGTAGTCTCCGAAACAATCTATTACTACATACACCATTCAAGTCTCGAAATAATCCACCATGCATGCATGTGTGAATAATGCAGAAAATCCCGCCGAACTTCTGCAAGCACATCCCCTGGGAGGAATCGAGGAAGGCCAAGAGCCTGAAGGAGGCGTCCATGGCGGCCACCCTGGAGGGGCCCAGCGGGCGGACGTGGCTGGTCGTCATCCGCCGGACGGCCGAGGGCACCTTCTTCACCTCCGGCTGGCCCAAGTTCGTGCAGGACCAGGCGCTGCGTGACCTCGAGTTCGTCGTGTTCCGCTACGACGGCAACACGCGCTTCACCGCGATGGTGTTCGACAGGACGGCGTGTGAGCGGGAGGACCTGATGGGAGGAGGCGGCGGCGACCGGCCGCGCAAGAAACTGGGTCGCCCGAGGACGGCCGCCTCGCGCGATGCCGCGCGGCCCAAGAAGGATTCAGTTGGGAAGGAGCTGGTGACGTACCGCGCGTCGCCTAGTGGCCAGCCGTTGCAAATCGCGGACTCCAATTGGACACCGGAACCGGGTAAGAACACTGTTGTTTGCTCCATCCGTTTCACGATACAGGCTGCTTTGGGTTCGTCATAAGTTGAACGTATTTAAATTTGACGAAATTTATGAAAATGTCATTTGTAATATCTGCAACACTAAATTAGACACTATGCACATGTAATTGGCTTCCAATATAATAAAAATTTAATAAGACCAGTGATTTACCAGCCCCGTTTAGTTTATAGTATGTTTGGAGGGCACACCTTTGTGGACGAGCGTGTGGTGTATGCGAATAGTAGTGGTGTTTGCGCGCATATTCTGGTCACAACAAAAATAAAAAATAGCATGGAGTACAAGGCAGGGTCGTACTAAATTGCGCAGTGGGCACGCTCGTGCGCTACTAAAGATCTAGCTTTTGATTAAGAATACCACATATAGTACCATGACCGTGGACTGTATCAAGAATTTGTGTTAAAATAAATCAAGACATATTACCTAGCATTAGATAATTTGGTACGTCGGATTCGTATACTCCCTCCGGTTACAAATATTTAATTTTTAGGGCAACTTGACCATCGTATACAAGAAAAGTTTTTCATACAGTTCCACTTCCAAAGTTGCAACATCACTAAAATTTCTGCCAAGGCCCAACTACTAAAACCCCACACGAGAAACATCTCAGGCCCACTTTCACGCCTGATTGGTACTCCACTTTCGACGAGATGAAATCATCAAATCCCTGGACAAATTTACCGATGCCGCACATGGTGTCATCACGTCACTATATGTCAGGCATGCAGCCAAATGCAGCAGCAAGGCCCAGGTCTGCGTTGACAGCGCCATGACAATATGCTATTTCTTGCCAGAACTGTTTGTGACTTTGTGTTACACAACTAGCTATAAGTTACTCAAAAGCTCATAAGTACTCTTCTGCAGGATCAACGGCGGTCAAGAATGAGGAAGACACCGACGACGCCGACGAGCTCCCAGTGTGCGCGCTCCCGGCACCGTCGGCGTCGGCGCAGCGCGCGTCGCCGCCGAGGCACGTGCCTGAGGGGGCTCTTGACGCCGACGGCGGCGCGGCGAGGCGTGGCGCTGTGAAGACGCGGAGCCTCCAGGACGACCTGGCCCTCGCCAGCATCCCGCCGTCCATCCGGCGTTACAAGGGGTACGTGTCCCGCCGCCGCCCCGTCACCACCGCCGAGCGGCAGCGCGCCACGGAGATCGCCCACGCGTTCCGGTCGCCGCTCCCCTACTGCGTCATCCGTATGAGCACCATGCACGTCTACTACTCCTTCATGATGGTGAGCGAGAACAGCTCGATCGATCGTACACAGATTAACCTGAACGTGTGACCCACAGATTATGTGATGCGTTGGTGTGTGCGTGCGTGCGAATGCAGAGGTTTCCGACGGGGTTCTCGCGGCAGCACCTGCCGCGGGAGAGGACGGACGTGGTGCTGCGAGACCCGGCGGGGAAGGTGTGGTCGGTGCTGTACATCCCGAACACGCGGGACCGGCTGTCGCGCGGGTGGTGCGCGTTCGCGCGCGGGAACTGCCTCGAGGAAGGCGACTACTGCGTGTTCGAGCTCGTCGCCGCGGCCGAGTTCCGGGTCCACTTCTTCCGGGTGGTCGAGCCGGCCGTGCCAGCGGTCAGGCTCCGGAGAGTCACCGTCACCTGTGGCCGCGGCCCCACATAGTCGGAGGGAAAAAAATGTGGATAGCTGCGGCGTGCAATATGCAATTCGGAATGGCAAGCTCTATGAATGAAACTTAATAGTAGTTCAGGATGCAGAATAGGGCAAAATAGGACGTGGATTCTCTGATTAAGTCAGCAATCTCTCCCGGGTAAAATAAGCTGGATCGCTGTCTTCGGTATTGCTCTGTTTGTTCGGTTGGTGTGCCCGTGTTTGTCAGCAAGCAGGACTGCAGATGTTTGGTCCAACACGTACCCCGGCCCGCAGACCGCAGCCGCGCACTGGAAAATTGGAACAACGGCCCCACGTCTTTTCGTCTATAGGACGTTAATCATTGTTAAAATTTAAACTTTAGAACATTTTAAAGTTAGTTTTGAAGTTTTTCTTATCAAAGTTTATTTTTAAATGTTTTTATATTAACATTTAAGTTGTGTTTTATTCATAAATTATTAATTTTTTAATATATCTGTATATGACGTATTATTCGTATTTTGTCGAGACGGAGCTTTTACTTGTCGACGTATGGAACGGCACACAGATTTGGTACTACCAGTATGCAGCTTAGTTATTATTAGGAGTAGCTTAATCTTCACGTGGATAACGGCGACAGTGGGCCTGTTTGGCTGGCTGATGGCTCGTGGTGATCTTGATTTGTTGTGAGAGAAAAGTATTCTTGCTTAAGCGGTGATGGTATCTTGATTTGTTGTGAGATAAAAATCTTGTTGGCTGGCTGAAAATGGCCCGACACGTGGAAAATCGACGCCGTTCGTCGCAAAATCGTGCAGCAGACTGACCGCAGCCTGACTGGAATTTGCTGCTACTAGACGATGATGATACCTAATGGAAGCGATGTGTCATACTTATGCGGACAAATCGAGTAGCGTTAGTCCATCCCACCAAACCCCCAAACGCCGTGCCACCGCCGGAGGCCTACTTCGCTTCCCGGAAAGTAATTTCTGATTTCTCTACCTCATTTTCTCGTCAGAGTACTAGACATGTATGTATAGAACGGGCTCCAACGATGGCATTCTCATCTATCAGTCTTGACGCATATTACTACGGATTTGGTGGAAGCTAGGGAGTGGTATGGATGGCTTTAGAACATCTCAGAGGCCATTTCGCTACGTTGATGTTGACTGTTTAGAGGCCATAATTTTGTCCAAATCCATGCTTAACTATTGGGTAATTTTAACCAAAACCAAGCCTTTTGGGATGACGACAAATGACGGCTTTGTGATCATTTGTGTAGTTTAATTAGGGGTCCTACCCGTCAAATGATGCAACATCAGTCCACGAAATTTTCGAAATGCTTAAATCATTCTGAGTTTATGGCTTCTCACTTTAGCTCATTGTGCCATCTAAACTAAAAGAACAGTAGCACTAGCAATAGTGCAATATTTCGTCCCAAATCCCAATATCGGTGAAGAGCATTATTAGTTTGAGTCTCGGACACAATTCACAAAGCAAACAAACACTAAAAAACAAACACTAAAAGTGACGCGCACTTAAACATGATTCTAAAACATGATCCTATCTGATTATTTAGCCCTTTTAATTTAAAAGCTAAACTTTAACCATTTATTTAATAATTTAAACTTTAAACTTTGAATCATAAACTAATTTGTTTTTAATACATATCCTTTAATCATTGGCTTTAACTATCTCATTCTCTACTCTTCCTTTGATGAGAAGGAGAAAGTGACTTTTTGATGAGTCTCATGTAAAATTAGCTCAAATAAATATATGTTAAAGGAACTAATTCACTTTAGTTCACATGTTAATTTAGGCTAATAGATAAACTAAAAGATAAGACACTACTATTTAACTAATACAAACAAACAGAGCCCATGTGTAACGCGAGCCGGCGAGAGCCGTCCTGCGTCCCAACAAAACTCTGGGATGCGCATCCTTATCGGCTGACCAGTTTGGGCGTACGCCACCAGGACACCCCGGCTCCGGCTCGTCATCCACCGCGCGCGCCCCGGCACCCGCACCCACCTACCGCCGGTGCGCGTACGCCGCTCCGTGAAACAAGCTATAAATCACGCGTAATCTCGCAAAAAAGAAAAAAAATAAACGCATCATCTCCCCCCGGCACGCGCCACACGCGTATGTAACGCAACGCACGTGCGCAGCATCCGCAGCACCGCACCGCGAGCCCGCCGACGCGACCACATCCCAAGTCCCAACGACCCACCCGCCTCCGCTGCGGCGCGGCAGGGATGGCAACGGCCACCTCCGCCTCCCCCGCCGCGGCGTTCGGCGCCAAAACCCTAGGCGCGGCCCCGAGCACCGCATCCGCATTCCTTAGGCCATCCCCTCGCGCCTTGGCCGCCGGCAGGCTCCACGCCAGCCTCCACCTCGGCGGCGCGAGCGCGAGCGCGACGGGCAGTAGCAGCAGAGTCGTCGGCAACGCCAGCGGCATCCACCTGGCGGCCCCCGTGCTCGCGCCGTTGGCCGTGCAGAAGATGTCCGGCGCCGTCGGGGCACACAAGAACGTCCTGCTCTTCCACTGCGAGGAGATGCGGGAGCTCGCCGAGCAGGTGGTCGCCCGGAACGACGACATCGAGCTGCGCTCCATCTCCTGGAGGTCCCAAGCTTCCCCCGCGCTTTGTTTGTTACTACCATCTCGTTGTTTTTTTTCCTTCCCTTGAGTCCTTAAAGTTGCGATTTTTGGTCGTTTGATCGGACCTGGGATTGTCTTGTTTACTATTGCATACCGAATTTTGCATCTGGCCAACCAACTATCCCAAACCTCTCCTTAGGCTGTGTTTAGATCGTGAAAATTTTTTGGCCAAAATATCATATCAATGCTTTGGACACACATTTGAAGCATTAAGCATAGACTAATAAAAAACAAATTACAGAATCCGTCTGTAAACGACGAGACGAATTTATTAAGCCTAATTAATCCGTCATTACCACAAGTTTACTGTAGCACTTTATTGTCAAGTCATAGTCTAATTAAGCTTAAAAGATTCGTCTCATAAATTACATGCAAACTGTGCAATTAATTATTTTTTAGTCTATATTTAATACTTCATTTATGTGTCCAAACTTTCGATGTGACAGGGTGTAAAGTTTTGGGGGTGGATCTAAACAGGGCCTTAGTCCTTAGGCCCCGTTTGGTTTCTCCGACTAAAGTTATCTCCGTCACATCGAATGTTTAGATACTATTTTAAAGTATTAAATATAGACTATTTACAAAACCCATTCATAATCGGTGGATTATTCGCAAGACGAATCTAGATGCTACTGGAAACATTTGTTAATCATGAATTAATTAAGCTTAATATATTCGTCTCGCAAATTATTCTTCGATTCTGCAATTATTTTTATAATTAGTTCACGTTTAGTCCTTCAAATTGATGTCCAAACATCCGATGTAATACGGACTAAAGTTTAGTCCATGGAACCAAACGCCCTCTTAATTCGGTTGGTACTTGTGGCCGGTGGGGTTCGTTGAAACCTGCACACAATGACGCAATGGCATTTTTCACGCCTGAATGGATGAAAGAACGCTCAGTGGAAAAGAATGTCTGAACTGTTGGAGTTTTCTTGATTGTTCCCAAATTGGTACATCAGTGCTGAACATTTTTTGCCTAGTTTCACAATTAGTTGGGATCACAAAGCTTTACCTTTAACCTTGGCCCTAAAGGGAACAGAGAAAGATCAATATGGAAAGTGAAGCTATATGCAGCTCTAAGATGCTCTCGTAACTGCCTGTTGTGTTTGATTGGGGCTTGGGACCTGTGCGAAAACACAACCTTGAATGCAGTTGGCCCACTGATATTTACATTTTTGCATTCAAACTTTAGTTCCATTGTAATACATTATCGAAATTGACTGCAAGGTCCATACTTTAATTCTGTAGTACCTCTATCAAGGGACTTATAATTGGAACGATAATTACAATGTTATGACTGTAGTTATTTTGTAGGTAGGAACAATCTTTTTATTTTGTCAAAAATATTTCCTATAATCTGTCTCAGAGAAACATATTTTACTTTACCAAAACTAGTCCAAACTTATCTCTTACATTTACTTTGGTACCATTTTTCAGGACATTTGCCGATGGGTTTCCAAATTTATTCATCTCGAATGCCCACACAATCCGCGGGCGACATGTTGCTTTCTTAGCATCATTTAGTTCACCGAGTGTCATATTTGAGCAACTATCAATTATATATGCTCTGCCAAAGCTATTTATTTCATCATTTACTCTTATACTCCCATTTTTCCCTACTGGGACCTCCGAGCGGATGGAAGATGAAGGAGATGTTGCCACAGCCTTCACACTTGCTAGAATTTTGTCAAATATACCAATATCAAGAGGCGGTCCTTCAAGTCTAGTGATCTTTGATATTCATGCTTTGCAAGTAAGTAAATTCTTCCGTATCAAATGCACCTATCCTTTTTAGACGGCAACATGAAAATAACTTGTACTTAGCATCATATCAGGAGAGATTCTACTTTGGAGACTCAGTCTTGCCATGTTTTGAGAGTGGCATTCCCCTACTCAAAAATAGGCTTCAGGAACTACCTGATTCTGACAACGTGAGTGCTGTCTACATTTTTCATTTTTCAATACAAGTGCTCAGATTAGTATGAGTGCTATTCATAACAGATACTAAAAGCTTTCATTTTCCTTGACAGCGTTGATGAAACATAGACTGATGTACTCCTTTATACTTTTGTTAGATAACCATAGCTTTTCCAGATGACGGTGCATGGAAACGCTTCTATAAGCAACTTCAACATTTCCCAATGGTAATCATTTTTGTCTGACCACTGTCAAATCCCAACAAGAAATGGTGCTCCTATGTACTGAATATTGACTCTCTGATTTCATAAAATGAGTCTCGATATAGGTTGTATGCAACAAAGTTAGAGAAGGGGAACAAAGAATAGTACGGATAAAAGAGGGAGATCCTAGAGGCCGCCATGTTGTTATAGTTGATGACTTGGTACAGTCAGGTGGTACATTGATTGAGTGCCAGGTAATTTTAGTTGTTGATAGATCATCAGCTCATCTTGTCTTGTCATTGAGGAAGTTTATTTCATAACAGTTAACCTTTTTAGTGTACTTCATAACTGTTTGTAACTACTATCCTGCCTTAGATTTCTAACTTATTCAGTTCTCTTTCCAGAAAGTATTGGCAGAGCATGGAGCAGCAAAGGTTAGTGCATACGTGACACATGGCATTTTCCCCAACAAGTCATGGGAGAAATTTCAGCCTGATAATGGAGGTATGTACACAAACTTTTAGTTGTAGCATGCTAGCAAGTTTCTTATATATTTTATACGATTCCTTGTTAAGAATTTTTGAATCCAGAGGTGATTACAAACAAAGTTGTCTGTTTCTCATTTGACACCTTTCCATAAATTCATTGGTACTTGTATATTTTCCAATGAATGGCATAGATCCCTGGTAGAGTTGGTAGGTTGAATTGTTTTCTTTATTTTGTTAATTAATTAACCATGTATTCTTTCACCTGCCTGCTACTGTACTTTTTACTGATCAAGTAACATTTTCCAATAAGCAAGAGAGACTACCCTTCATGTTGGAAGTCGAGGTCATATTTTTCTTTTATTAAGATAGCTTCTAGTTTCTACTAGCAAATTTGCCAAACTTTTAGCTGTTTGTATGGAATAGAACTTCGGGACATCAAATAAAGACCATTGTAATAATTCTGCAGTGAGAGATGCACAAGGACTTCTGAAGTGAAACCCAAAATAGATGTCATCAAATACCTTAATAATGCAGTCACTGAGTCATACCCTCCTCATTAATCATCATACAGTTTGGACTTTGGTATGGGAACGCTATGAAAAAAATCCTATTTGGTTTTTGTTGCTACTTAGCTAGTTGCCTAGGAATCTTCAACTTCAAACTTCTGTCACAACATAACAAGAACAGAATCATGCTCTGGTCGAATGAATTTCTTCTTTTCCTTTTTAGACCAATGAATTTCTGCTTTTTTGTTTTTGGCTATTCTAGCACCTATTGTTATTGTCTTGTTGAAAAGTCTGTTGTTTATTCGCCTGATATAGTTACTAACTACACTGCGTATTGTAAAATTTCAGAGGGTCCGGGGCATGGGCTGAGCCACTTTTGGATTACTGATTCATGCCCTCTCACTGTCAATGCGGTCAAGGACAGGCGGCCGTTTGAAATTCTCAGTCTGGCAGGGCCTATTGCTTCTTCTCTTCAGATTTAGCAAACTAACTAGGTTTGCTTGGCCAACCGGGATATTGTTTAGTTCATTCTTCCCCCCACATTTTCAGGCTCTTGGAATTTTTTTCTCTTTCTAGAAAGGATCTGTTCTTAATGTTTATTGAAACATCAGGGTGAATTCCATGAATTGGTTAAACGGCAAGGATATTCATAGGATAGTTTGCTTAATAATCTGACTGAAAAGAAGTCAATGAGTCGAGCTATGTTCTATAAATAAAACTGTCCAATAAACTTTCTGCAAATTTTTCTCTTGCATTTTTTTCTCAGCTTGTGCCATATTTTATCACTGTGCCTGTTGTGCCTGCTACTGTTGCCTAGTGATGTGTGTGTTTTTCTTTTTGAATCGCTGGTGATGTGCGGTGTGCCTTTGGCTAGTTGAACGTACTGTTTCTTGTGGTCATTCACTCACCCTCTTCCCCTTATGCACAATACGATTGGACAATCGGCAATGTAAGGTATTGTTTGCTTCGTTGCTATTTTTAATCTTTCTAATTTTTGGCATTATCATAATTTGTTAAGACAACAAACTAAACATACTAATACACCCCAAACAAATTTTGGTAATTTTAGAATTTTCTACTCTCAAAACTTCCACGAAGATTTGATGAGGTATCAAATCAAACACCACCTAACTTTAACTTAGAGTATTTGTTCGTCTGTGACATCCACTTCTAAAATGCATTTTGAGGTCAAACTTGTTAAAGTGTATAATTCCGGTTCTAAATTGTTACGATTTCTCTGTAATCCTATGTGGTACTGACGTGACAAGCCATCATATGGATACTGACGTGACATACCATACGAAAATTTTGATCCTAAATTTTCTTTTTCCCCCTTCTCTATTATTTCCTTTCTTTTTCTTCTCATTTTTTTTTAACTTGAAAGGAAGGAAGGAGAGAAGATAAAGAGGAGAAAAAAAAACATATTAACGCTCGTCTCGTGGGGCATGTCACGCAGGATCACGGAGAGGTGCCAATTTAGGATCAAAATGGCACACGTTAGCAAGTTTGGGTATCTGAAAATGCAATTTAAGAATTCGGGACCTTGATAACACAGGCAAACAAGTTTAAGGGTTGAACATGCACTTTTAATGCCAAAATTTACCATTACTAAAGGTTGGTAAGTTTTTTTCAACAAAGTGAATAAGCCCTAAGGGCATGTTCAAGAGATATTTAACTATTTGTTACTTTTACGTGTTGTATTTAAAAATTTATCATTTTGACTCATATGTTATAGACATACGAGGACTCACATGTCATAGACATAAGTGGTAAATTGTTAAACGTCAAATCTAAAAGTGGCAAATTATGTTCTTGTGAGTAGGGTGAAAATGGGTGGGTACGGTCGGATCATATCATTTCCATATCCTAACCCATATTTTTCTTAAAATTCAGAACCAGGTATGGGTAGTGACAGATAATATATCACTCATCCCGTATCCTATCTCATATTATTTTCTCTAAATCAGATTCGGTAATGGATATTTATTTGTATCTCTAATTCATAGATATTTAATATAAGAAGATCATTAAAGTGCTAAAATAGATACATCAAGAAAAAATATACAATATTACATATGAGCTCATAAAAGTAGTGATTTAAGCAATCTTTTTATCATATTTATAGGTGGATTTATAATATATTTTTCATATATGTTTTATAATATGGGACATACGGGCAGATACAACTCTTCCCGTATCCTAACCCATATTTTTTATGGATTTGGATTCAAACTCAAATAATATCGGGTGTCCCATTTTTCTCTCCTGTATTCTTCCTGCAAGCATCAGGTCGAGCAGGCAGTCGGGAAATACCCGCGCCGTTTTCACCCCTACTTGTGAGGGGTTGGGAACCTTCCCCTTCGGCATGAAAAATGGAGCAGCGGCTTAGCGCCTTAAAAATGGATTAATATGATTTTTAAAACAACTTTTTCTTATAGATTTTTTTAAAAAAACATAGAAAACATCTGTGTGAAAAACAAGATAGTAGAAGTTGGGAAAGGGAAGAAAAGAACACACCATTTAGAGACTAGTACTATCATTTTACGAAGGCTCTAACAATTAATCCACAAAACAATTTTTATTATCTTTCTTTCCTTTTCCATATCCTTATGCAACAAAGTTTGGATGTTAAGCTTGACATCGGTGTCTCTCTTTCTTTTTCCCTCTCTTTCATATTGTCAAAATTAATTTGTTAACAACCCAAAAGGCATGCTATTAACGGTTGTTATATATGCCCTCAAGCCTTCATAGTTTTGTTTGATTTGTTGCTAATATGACCAAATTTATGGTAGTGAAGGATCTTGGAGGAGTGGCAACATGGAGTGGATATCTAGCCTGCTAGGTGCTTTCATTCTTGGCAACGTATCACATGAAAACCAGGTATTAGATACAACCTTGGAAACTCCTAACCAGAGTCACACGATCGTCATCTAACTGAGGGGAGAAGAAATTGTTTTTTTTGCATTTTAGCGCCCGCGCAGGCCACATTTACCATTGTAATTTTTGTGAAAACCCCCCTGAGTCCAAACAGCCGAGCCCTTAGTCTCCCTTGCACGATCCACTTAGGCTGTGTTTGTTTGAGCTTCTGCTTTTCAGCTTTTCTAGAGAGCTAGCTTACTGGTGATTATCTTTTACTATTAGCTTTTGTAATAAAATTTTATCTTCTCAGCACCAAAAGGCGGCAAAAGCTCATTTCAACCAGCTTTCCAACTTTCCATTCATTTTCTCGAAACTAGCTTTCCTTTGAAAGCCGCTCGGAAAGGCGGCTATTTGTTTTAGCTTTCCACACGGAAAGCAAAAGCTGGAAAGCTCCCTAGGAAGTTGAAACAAACGGGGCCTCGGATGGGCGATTCGCCGGCCGGCCGTCCTCCCATGCCTCTCCGACGATGCCTTCCCTTGGCTCCTTCGACGCCGCGAGTCCGCCGCCCCTTTGCATGATTTGAAGCCGGCCGACCCTCCTCCCGTGCCCCTCCGGCCGCCCCTCCAATTGGCCCCTTCGCCGTCGTCACTCCGTCGCCACTCCGGCTAAATCGCCATCGGCCGGCCGTCCTCCCGTGCCCCTCCGGCTACGCCACCACTTGGGCCCTTCGGTGCCGCCGCTCCGTCGCCTCTACGCCCAATTCGCCGCCGATCCCTCAGCCGCTGGCCCTCCACCTCTATAAAGTATACTCTTTGTCCAATCGCTTTTATATGTCATTTAGGACAAAAAATTGTGAGTGATTTTGTGTGATTTTCTTGTCTGCAAAGCCAAATAATATTGACCGGAGGGAGTACAAGATTGTGATGAGGCAACCATGCGTTTATCAAGTTCAAATTCAATCAAGTTCTGAAGATAGTTGAATGCAATGAAGTTCAAAGCCATCATTTATCAGGTTCTTCTGGTAACCATATTCCAACAGAGATTTTTATATTTTTCTAGTAATGCAATGATCAACATGATAAATAGTCAGGGTATTGCCCATGCCACAAACCTGAGAACAATCTAGATTTGTACTCAAGCCTGGGATGAATGATCATTGAACCTGACCAAAGTGACTATTTTCAAAATCAATTTTTTCTGTAATCTGCTCTGCTAGGTACTACTGTCTCTGTAATCTGGATTGGGTGCTTCAAGGGACTGCTTTTGCTTCTTAACTTGTACATAGTTTGTTCACTGCAAATTTTAGTTAGCGAAGATTTTGCAAGGACTGAACATGTCTAAATGTAACAAGAAACTGCTGAATTTTTATTTGAACGAAAGCCACTTTTTTGAAAAAAGCGTGCATGCCAAATAGACACAAGACAATCAACTCTATCTCAAATGAATCACAGTGATAAATTATAAGCTTTTTATTTGAAAAAGAAACACATTATGTTCTTACCATGCACAATTGCAGCATATGTTCTTGCCATGCACAATACACAGTGCTAATTCTTTTGGTCATATATTATTTTCCAGCATACAGCAGAGTGATGAGACTCCAATGGTGATGCAGAACCAAAGAAGAAAGAGGACAAGTAGAAACAACAAGAGAATGCAATGCTGCTTATATGGTGGAGTGTGAAGCTTGTTGAAGCAATATGTATTTAAATAGAAACAACATTGTATTTTTCTTTGGTGTAACTAATGCTTACAACTCAATTTTTGTATTCAAATACTGTGGAGTGTATATGCTCATATAAATGTGACAATGAAACAATGTTCAAAGCTCAAATTACTATGGAAATGAAACCAAAATGTTTATGCCTACATCTTATTGGCAGAACTGAATTGTTTGTGTGTACATCTTATTAGAAATGGAACTGAACTTACTGTGGAAATGAAACTGCACTTACTGTGGAAATGAAACTAAAATGGAGCACTTAAGAAGGAAATACTAGAACTTGCTTCACATTTCCTTCACATTTTTTTCAATCCATGTGGAAATACTAGATACTAAAATTGAGCAGCTAACGTTTTATCTTAACAACGAAATAGTACAAACTGAAATGGAGCACTTAACATTTTTTCTTCATATATTTTCAATCCATATGGAAATACTAGAAATTGGTGTAAGACCAAAATCGATTGAAACCTGGATCAGCTAACATTGCTTACATTTGGGCAATTGCGTGCATAATGACCTACTAGCTTACATTTTTCACACCTACGTATACTTTTACCCTTGATTGCAGCTTTAATCTCCTTGCTCTTCTTAATTCTTTTGCTTCTCCCTTTCGACCTGATATCACTTGGATGTATATCGACTTTATTTGGGATTTTGGTACCAATGAAAGATTCAAACTCATCCTGTTTTTGTACTCTCCCAGCAGGTGTGATCCTTTGGAGGGGTTCTACAAGGTTGGATAAACTAGAAAATATAAAGTCCAACCCTTGTTCAGACTTATGGACCATTTGCATAAGATTTTCAAAAGTGTTGCGTGAATCTGAAATCTTCTTTCGAAGTACCACCTCCATTGGATCTGGAGCCTTTTCATCTAGTATGTTACCACCTTCATCAAAAAATAGTTCCCTATAAAATTATGAGACATAGAAACCAAATATATGATCAATACTATTTTACAAAACATCCATATAAAATGGAATAATACAAAACACATCTTTTGCATCTTTTGTCTCATCTCTTCATAATATAAATCGATGGTATCACATTTTGCTTCTCGGCTCTAAGCACTTGTATGATATGATGACACAGGATGCCATAGGACTCATGTAATTTACAAGAGCACCGCCCAAACATGTTGGACTTGTTCAACTCAACCACTAGCTCTTTTCCAGATATACTACTGATGGTGTAAATTTTTAGATCTTACTGATCTGTAATGCCTTGAATAATGCAATGGTCTGTTGCAGCTACGATTTGCTCCTGAATTTTACTAAGCACTTCATGTGTATATATCACACTACATTGCTTCTCAATGTCCCATGGTGTCATCATTTTAGGAGTGCTGTGAAGACTTGCATTGTCGGCTTTCAACTCCTCTTGCCGCTGACACTCCAAAGCTGTGTCAAACCTAAGACAAAACTCGACAAGTGTCAATTTTCGACAAATGAAATGGTTAAAAAAAGAACTTGCACTCTCCGATCGTGACGTAGTCCGAAGGGTTCCTGCTAGAGGTATGTCCATAAAGTATGTTGGAATCCAAGATTGACGAATGGCAAACTTGGTGGAAAACCAATCATTTCTCTGGAGTGCAAAATCTGTTATGATAGAAAAACATTGCGTCTCAAAATCATCAGAACTCTCGGTTCCCCAAACACACTTATTTAGTCTTTCCCAAAACTCTTCATCCTCTCTTATATGGGGCCCAACCTTCTCTGGTACCTTTTCCATGATATGCCACATGCAAAGTCTGTGAACTGTACATGGTAGAACCTGAGCAATAGCAGCCTTCATGGTCGCATCTTCATCGGTTATGATTAGATGAGGTGCTACTTGACCCATAGCCTTAAGAAATGTCATAAACAACCATACATATGACTCGATCTTTTCATTTGCCAGGAATACTGCCCCTAGGAAAACACTTTGCAAGTGATGATTGACTCCAGTAAATGGCACAAAAATCATGTTGTACTAGTTAGTGGCATATGTTGAATCTACAAAAACCACATCACCAAAAACACTATAGTTTTTCCTGCTTAATGCATCTGCCCAAAACACACGAACAACTCGTCCTAGTTGATCAACCATAAAGTCATAAAAGAAGGCAAGATTTACTTCCTTCTTTCGCTCAAGTTGTGCCACAAACATTTGTGCATCTCCATCCCTTATTTTGGTCCTCAGTTCCCGGTAATAGTTTTGAAAATCCCTCAGCGTGCACCCAACATTCTGAAATCCACCCTCACTAACATGTAGAAGTCTATATGCTTGTGAGGTGCCAACACTAGCCTTATGACAGTTGAATAAAGTACTCTTTGCCCTCTCGCTAACTTGATGGTTCGATTTGAGCAACTGCCTCTTATCTGGTGATACAAACCCATGACTGTGCTCCTCAACCACTGAAATTATCCGATACTTGTTGTCACTGTCAAGCTTGACAACAATTCGTGCCTCACAACCACATCTAGTTTCCATCATATTATGTGTCTTTCTCTTTTTCCCGAATTCTTCAACAACATTTTCTATCTTCTCCTGTCTGTACTCTTCCCTTGAACAATAATACCGTTTGTAGCATATTTTGTCGTCTTTCTTCTTGTGCTGACCAACACGAACAGAGAAACCAGCTTCATGTGCATACGATTCATAAAAGTTCTTTACATCTTCGAGTGTATCGAACATCATTAGAACCACATGCTTCAAATGTTCTTTGCAATTCGGTGTAAATAACGAACTCTGTGTGATTCTATTGCTTACACACGGTGTATTGCACACCGAAGGGCTGCCAACATGGAACCTTCCTCCTATGAGTCCTTCGAGGCGACGGCATGATCAACACTGTCGGTGGGATCAAGGTTTTCAACTTCAATAACGGCGACGGCGTCATCGGTAATAGTCTGAGCGATGAATGGATGTGTTAGGGTTACAATACAAATATTTGGCACAACACAGAGCGGGAGAAACCTTGAAATCCTTGATCATGTCGTTGGCCGGGCCGGCGGCTGGGGCGTCAACCGTGGAGGGCTGCGACGGCTGTGCCGGGGAGCTGCTTCGGATAGGGCAGGGACCGGGAAGCTGCCGATTACCGAGACTAATGGGGCCGGCGGCGGCTAGGGCATCAATGGAGCAGGCGGCGTCCGCGGCATGAATCCCACCGGCGGCGGCTAGGGCATGAATGGCGCCGGCGGCGGCTGCGGCAAGAATGGCACCGGTGCCGGCTAGGCACGCACCGGCCGGGGTGGAGATTACTGGCGTCGGCAGGGGGCGCTCACGGACGGCAGGAGACACATCGGCAGAGGGATGAAGGGCCGGCTTGCCTCAGGGAGATGAAGGGCCGTGTTTGCGCGCTTGTCGCAGGCAGATTATCCCGTCCTTTGGATGATTATCCAGTGGCTCTGATTACAAGTTTCCAAGATTGCATCACAAAGGTTTTTTTCACCTGATATAAACCCTTCATTCTTGCTTGCTCTTTTTTTCCTCTGGGTGAAGTGATCTCCCTCCCTGTATGGTTGTGACTTGTGCGGCGAGGCCGCCATGTCGCTTCCACGCACGCGACCCAAGGGCGACGGGCAAACCATAGGCTCCGCCACCCTTCCCCTCTTCCCCACCTCATCGGAGTCGAAGCTAGCCGCCGAAAATCGAGCAGCTAGCCAAGATGGCGACGACGAGGAGAGAGAGCGGCCAGCGACGAGGCCATGCGACGGTGACGAAAGGAAGAGCTCTTGCCCCGAGCTCAGGGGCGGAGTCCAATAGATTGAGGGGGTTCCAGGCACATGGCCCAAAATTGAAAACCACTTGTTACCCATAATTACACCATATGGGCACCCCCTCAGCCCAAACCGAGGAACCCCCTCCTCGTCCAGCCCAAAATGGAAAAGGCCCAAGCAGGCACAACCACACAAACATAAGAGACATAAGCAGGCCCATTCATCGTCGAAGCCCATAGCGAAGCTGAGCTGCGTCAGGCTTGCCCTGTAAGCCTTCCGTCGTAGTCACGCAAGTCCATCGTGACGTGGTCATGCGTAGGAATGAGAATGGTTAGGTTCGATCCATTTATCCATTAAAATTATCCATAAATTTGCTTCAATGGATCATTAGGATCGCCTCAAAAATATAAATGGATCAAACGAATCAAACCATTAGAACCTAGGTTTAAAGGGTTCAACCCAAAATGACTTTACATGTATAAATATCTTCAAAATTATACAAAGTTATTTCTCTATATAATAAATTATTTTTATAAAATTTAACTAAATTTAACAAGTTTTCATACTATGAACACGGGTTTAAAATTTTGGGTCCAAGTTTTACACATATTTAACTATAATTTTTGAGTCTTAGTAATACATCATGGGCCCCTCATGTATAAATGGCTCAAAATTTGTACAAAGTTGCTTTTGTGTACAATAAATCATTCCTACAAAATTTAACTAAATCTGATAAGTTTTTATAATGTGAACACGAGTCTAAAAATTTTGGGTCCGAGTTTTACACATATGTAATATGAGTTTTTTTCCAATAGTAACGTAGCTGATCCATTTGGATATCCATGGATAACCTATTAATATAATGGATTCATGATGGATTTATCCTATTGAACCATGAATCAACAAACTCACTAAAAATGGCTTAGGTTTGATCCGTATCCTAACCATTCCCATCCCGAGTCATGCGGCATCAACGCATCGTTTCGTCTTTCGTGCGCCAATAAAGTCCACCATTCGCACTTGCGCCTCCTCGCTCTCGTGATCTCGCGGTCGCCGCCGTGCCCAGCAGGCTGATTCGCCTCGCCAATCGACGCCATGACCCAAGCTCCAAGGTCGCCATGCTCTTGCTGCTTCCCGCTCCCCATTTTGCCACTTCGTCCCTGATGGTTGGTTTCGGCTAGCTCCCCGCTCCTGAGTTTGATCGCTGCATTCCAACTGTGCTATAAGTACTATTTCAGATAGCTACTCTTCATTTTTCATTAGCACGTTTTCAAATTGCTAAATGATGCGTTTCGTGTAAAAACTTTTTGTAAAGTTGCTTAAAATCCAATAAATTTATTTATTAATTATATATATATATAATAATACTCAATCAATCGTATGTTAATCATGTTTCTTATTTTACGTACAATTAATTAGCCGTTTTTAAAATTTGAAAAGAACACACCCCTTGCCTAGTTTTCTGACCATGGTCGGTGTCAGCACGTTGCTGCTTAAGTCATCCTGTGGCCAGCGTTCACCCTGGATGGCTGGATTACTTCCCACATCTGCCTCCAGCCCCAACCTAAGAGCAAGTGTGCTCTTCCTCTCAACTCTTATCATCGATTACTTCAATATGTAGTTTTTGTACCATCATAAAGCTTGCAAATTTTCATCTCGTCTTAAATAGGTTTTATGTTTTGATTTTTTACACAATTTCTAACTTTGGTATGCACTTGTTTGTTTTAAATTGCCAATAATTAGAGAAACAATGCTTATACTTATTGGACACACACAAATATTTAGTATGGTATTGCTCTAGAACTATACATTCCGGTATACACAAAAGAAAGCTAGGCACCCCCTTCATTTTCCTCTGGCTCCGCCCCCTGCCCGAGCTCGACGGCGAGCTCATTGGGGGCGTGCGGCATAGGAGCTCCCATCCCGAGCTTGGCGACCTTTCTTCGGCACTCCTCCAGATCTGGGGTTGCCTCAGCTTGGCCCACGCGGCAGGCGGGGAGCAGCCAGATCGGCGACAGCGGGAGTGGCCGTGGAGGGCAGGATGGACCGGCTTCTCTCCAGCCATTGTCCTCGGCCATGCGCGGTGCAGATGCCGGATCTGTCACGCCTGGTGAGCGGGCAGGGCCGAGAGGACGGCTGCGCGAGAAGTGATTGTTGCGGGGTGGCGGTGGCATACCTCAAGATCTAGTGGTGCGAGCAGGGAAGCGGATGGTGGCGGTGACGATTCATGTTCTTGGTTGCCAACCGAGCAACCTTATCTCCGTGGAGCTCCTCCCCTCCTATGGCTAGATTCATGTTCTGGCTATTGGGAGTTCCGAGGGGAGGGTGGATGCGGCAGCTTGTGCAGTAGGGGATGCGGTGGCATGATGACTTTCCAGAGCATCCCTGTGAGCCTACCTGAGCCATGGGGTGGTGGACTGGGCTAGCTTGGTGGCTAGAGAGACGATGTGGTGGTTCGACGACTGTTGTTGTGTGGGTTGGTGGTGGTACCAGATGGAAATCGCTGGCAACAGCCTTGCTATGCCATTGGCCAGCGTGACGACGGTGATGCTCTTAAGCGTCGATCCCCTTCTTGGAGGTGTCGTTATGGTGTTTTCTCCGTCCTTACCATTCTCCAAGTGAAAACCTTGATTCAGTTTCTGGACGAGCGGTGGCGGCATTTCATGTCGTGTCCTCCATGGGGGCGTCGTTTTGGAGAACCTTACCCATGCATCGATTGTCGTTGGTGGACTCCTATGTCAGCTCCGAAGCATTAGTCGTCTAGGTGTTTGGCGAGGCCTTTGCCTTCTTGGCTCCTTTCTTGTTTGTGGCAGGTGTCCAACTTTCTTTGTTTGTTTCTGCTAGGTGGAGTCAGAGCTGCTACGTTGTTGGAGTGTGACAAAGCTTGGCAACGATTACATGTTGCAGTTTCTTTCTAGGGGCGTTGGCATGAGCCGTTGCAGGGTTTGGTGCTTGGGTGTCTTGGGCTAATGTCCAACATGTGAACTCGATGTTGTTTTGTTTGTTCGGCGATGTCTTTGCCAATGATGACGTGATCGCTGTGGAGTCGGAGCTACTGTCTCGCTAGGCGGCAAGCTCGACAACGATGACATGTGCTTTGTGAAGTCGAAGCTTTGTGCCGCTTTTTTAGCAACTTGACATTGATGCCCACCGTTGGGTTCCTTCATTGTTTAGTTCGAAGTTGGCTAGAGTTGTGTGGTGCTCCGGGTGCTGTGTGGTTATACCAGCCATGGTTGAGGTACTTGGCAGGTCTCTTCTCACTGAGAGGCTATTTTTTTCTTTTTCCTGTAACACGTCTGGGTTTTTACTCCTACTTAACTGAAACATTATTGGTAATTCTCCTACTGGCTTAGTTTAAGAAAATATTACCAAATTTTATTACGTCAATAAACTAAGCATAAGTGTTGGGAGTATGAAACTTCTCTAGCAGGGAAGTGCGTACTCATCCTGGAGATTCAGCCAGGGAGCGTCCTGCACAGAATCAAGCCAACGATTTGGATCGAGGTCGAAGAGAGAAAGAGATGGACACGGGCGATTATATAGGTTCGAGCCACATGGATGTGCAACTCCCTGCTCTTGTGTTCTTGCTATGTGTGATCAAGCTTTGCAATGAGATATCTGGGCTTGTTCTAAGGCTAAGGAGCGGATTTCTCTTTGTGTGGGGCCTGTGAAGATCATGGAGATCTTAGGTGTTCCTCCTATTGCTCTAAGTGGGAGAGGATCCACCCTGCACCTCTGTGATGTGGCAAGGATTTAATTTAGCTAGAATCTGATCCTCCTTTTTGGTGGTCGAGGTCCTCCTTTTATAGTTGCAAGGGGATACCACACTGGCCTGTTTCTTACAAATAGCCTCCAACACATGAGATTGGTATGCTCGGTCTTGTCGTAGTCCAGCTAGCGGGGCATGGAGCGGCTCCCATCAATGCCCTTGCTCCTTGCTGCGCCGCGTGGCTTGGAGTGAATGACACGGACACACAGGGGTGTGTGCTAGGATTGTTGTGTGGTCAGCATGGTCTGTCTTGTTGTCTGTTGTCACGTTCAGAAATTTACCCAAATTTTTAGACTATTTTGTGTATAAATCCCTATCCACGAATTAGCCAGGGTACATAAAACGACAAATTAATATATAGATTCAAACGTAAATAAAGCGTAAATACTTATAGCAAAGACACTTAGTCCCCACACCGAAAAGAAACCGGCAGCGGAAAAAGACGATCCTAGAGGGGCTTCAACTCCACTCCACAGGCAAAACTCAACTGGGGTATAAGCCTTAGTCTTCTAACTTCGTCTTCACACTTATCAAAAAAGGAAATGATAACAAGGCTAAGTACAACCACCGTACTCAACAATCCACACCAAAGATGCAAACATGTACGGGGAGACAAAGGGAGGCTTGTGACTATTTGCATAAAGATGGTTGCAAACATTTGTAGTTAAGAACAGTAAAACTGTTGATTAATTAAGTCAAGGTTAATTCTGCACTGAACAACGCTACACCACGTTGAACAGGCCCAACCATTCCACCTGAACTAAACCAGTTTATTAAGCTAAGTTAATTAATAATATGGGACTAATAACGGTGAATCTGGTCGATCGCCCATAACCGCGGACACGGCTATTCGAATAGTTTTACTCTGATCAGAGGTATACAATTGTACCCACAAGACATGATTCCACACATGTTGTCATGCCTCGAAGTACCACAATGGTATTGTAAATGGGGAAATCGTGACAAGACTCTTTGCATAACTCCCGCTGATCAAGTGCACCACACTGTAGGTTTCGTCCACACCCCTAAAACCAGGGTGGACAACCCCCTTGTGCCAGGTGAATCTGGAAGTCGCATAGACCGTCGTAGGGTCCATCTAAAGTCCATCATGTCCACCCTTGCCTGGGAACGTTAGAAAGGAAAGAGCTATACTATAAGTCCATCAGTTGACCATTCTTGTTTGTGGTAAGCACGACAAGTCTTTCAAGGTTTCCCGCGAACTGGTCATTAATTGTCATGGGTGCGACAATTAAAACCAGACACCCATAGCCCACCATTTAGCCATATTTTAGTTGGATGATTACGACCAATAAAACATGGTCAGGTGTCTCAAGCTCATAGCTCCTCAAGATACTAGATGTGAATAATGGAATTATCCCATTAAGTGAGCTAGTGGTAATTAGACATGGCTAAGCATAACAAAATTCTAGCAAAGTCAACATAAGTGACGCAAGTTAGTCAAATTATCACACAGGTTTGACAAAGAATGAATATCAAGTAAACATGGCACAAGTAAGCAAATAGGTAGTCCTAATTGCCATGTAATTAGAAAAACATGTAATTTGTTTGCAAAAGGTAAAATATTTTCTAAAGTAGGCTCAATATGCTTCAAGAGAAGTGTATGACTTGCCTTCTTCTTCCAACAATCTTCCGAACTCTTTTCCTGGCAAGGATGAACTTCCGAAACGACTGAATCTACACGCTAGCACGCAAAATAAGAAAAAACTGTAATAAAAACCGAATAAACAATATATAAAAAGTAAACAAACATGTACAACTCAATTTTAGATGAATTTTGCAAGTTGAATGGTCCAATTTGGAGTTCGTATGAATTAGTTATGATTTTTAGAAATTTTGAGCCATTTAAATGGATTTTTGGAAATAAACTGAATTATTGCATAATTATTAATTATTTTTTATCTATACTAATATAAAATGTACCAGTTCATCCAAGCAATTAGCAATTAACCAACATTGATCACATGACACGTGGGACCCATCCTTCATGCGTCCACACGAGCCTGCCTTGAACCCACGTTGTCCAGGAAGAGAAAAACTGAATCACGCACAGCATCGCTCTCCCCATCGTGTGGCCGCCATCCCACGCGCGCCCCAATCCGCCGCCGCGCCTCCCCCATCCGCCGTCCACGCCGTCGCCGCACGCCCCAATCCGCCGCCCGCACCATCGCCGTGCGTCCCCATCCGCCGTCGCGCCGCCTCCCCGCGCCAATCCCGTCCCCATCTCGCCGCTCCAACACCGCGCGTCGCCTCCCCTACGCTGATCCCGTCCTCATCCGCCCCTTCGACGCCACGCGCCGCCTCCCCCGCGCTGATCCCGTCCCCATCCGTCGCTCCGACGCTGCGTGCCGCCTCTCCCGCGATGATCCCGTCCCGATCCGCCGCTCCGACGCTCCCCCATCCGCTGCCGCCGCTCCGTCCCCTGCATCCGCCGCCACGTGCCCCTCCATCCTCCACGCCTCACCGTCACCGGCGTCGGCCAACTCGGCGGCGTGTACGGGAGTTCGTCGACAAGCGCACCAACGCTCTGCGCCGATCCCGTCCTCATCCGCCCTTCGACGCCACGTGCCGCCTCCCGCGTTGATCCCGTCCCCATCCGCCGCTTTGACGCTGCATGCCGCCTCTCCCAGGCCGATCCCGTCCCCATCCGTCGCTCCGACGCCACGCGCCGCCTCCCCCATTGACCGGCGACGAGAAACCACCGTGGATCTACGCCTCCCCCATTCGTCGCCGTCACTCTGCCCCCTGCATCTGCCGCCGTGTGACCCTTCATCCTCCACGCCTCACCGTCATCGGCGTCGGCGTCGGCCAACTCAGCGAGCGCGTACGGGAGTTCGTCGACGAATGCACCAACAACACCCAGCAGCAGTACGGAGATCGCCAGACAACCGAGGCTAAGGTCAGGTTTTCTCTCTGCGCGTCGCCTCTCTGTTTGTTCGTCATGTGAGGATTTGGCTTGCTTATTGCGCTGCGATGTGGGTCTAGGGTGTTCTTTTAGGGTTCGAGGGTGAGGAGCTATGCTTGTGCAAACCTACTCTTCCGAAATCCGATTAAGATTTATCGCAAACGTTGAACGATTAGAGGTTGTCGTCGCAAACGAAAGTGGGTAAGGTTTAGGGTACTGCACAAACGGTTCCTGCTTCTGCCCTAACATGTGGTGATGATTTTGGTGTCTCAAACCATACCCCTGTTAGCCTCTCTGTTATGTGTATTCTTGTTTCCTATATATTGGCTTGTCATTCCGGTGAAAATTGTGATGCATCCTTTTAATCCTCTATTGGTTTTCCTTTTTTCAGAAAGAAATGCTTTTTTTACACACAGTCGAAGAAGCATGTACTACTTTTTACACCATCAACACCATCAAATTGCCGAGTTTGCATAGTATGTTTCGTATCTATTCTCATCTTGTGAAGAGTAAGTACCTTTGGAAGAGGGCATTGTGCCCCTGGCCTGTGCAATTTATTAAAATGGTATTTTGCACTTAGATTCATATTTGAGAAGTTGTTTCTTGAATAATAAATGGGATCCTGCAAACTAGCCCACCTCGATCAAATTCAAATTTATTTGAGATCCACAAGGAACATTCTAAGGATGGACCGATGTGTGCTCATAACCTTTTGATTTTTTTCATCATGGTACCCTGATAAAGGGAGAAATTAATCTATCAAAAAACTGTATAAAGTATTAGACTAGAGTAGTTGTCTTGTTCTTGCAAATTACATGTACTATGTTTTGGAATACGTTCAGATTGTCGGGGCTTTAACAATTTGATTCATCGAATGAATTTTGTTCTTAAATCTTGTTTTATCACTAACACAAGAGCAATTCCTGCTATGTGCCCAACTTCTCATATATATGAAATAAAGAGTCTGCTTTTTTGGGTCCATATCTCGTGGACCCCGTTTTTGAACGGGAATCTTTTGTGTTCTTAGTACCATTTCCTGGATCGAGTAGTTGGTACCCACGAAATACAGTACTGAATAATCAGGTGCACATGCACGAATAGTCTTACAACGAAATTATTACAACGATAGGCCCGAAGGCATTGTTCACCACACAGGACCTCATGGTCCGGATACAACACAAAAGCAGAAATTAGATACGGCGGCGGAATAGAGGCAGCGGCATGTCAGTTGCCACAGGCAACGACCGGGGCTAAGAACTAGTCAAAGGAAAAAGGCGACATTGCGTCAACAAGGGGCACGGACACAGAGAGGCAGGCCCCATGCATCAGCGGGTCAAGGGGGCTGGCGCACGGTGGACTCGGTCCACACGTGGCACCGTGGATCAGGTCCACGGGTGGTCCACGACAGCGGACAACACGGATCACCCCGAGACCGATCGGATAGTCGAGATTAGGCTGGCGGCATGGCCTGGAGGGCAGGCACGCGACACTGGCCTACCGGTTGGCGTCGACGGCGACGCTCGGGTCCAACAGCCACTGACGGTGGCGCGAGAGGGTGCGCGAAGGATGGTGGAAGAGAGGAGGCGAGGTGGTTCTCACCGAGGACGTGTTGACGGCGGGCGGCAGCTGAGAAGAGGTGACGGGTCTGCCATTGACGGCCGATGCGGGACAGCAGTGGTGACGGGACTCCAGTGGCGGTTTGCGGGGCCAGATTGGTGGACGAGCTCCACCAAGACTTAATGATCGAGGGGATGGGGTTAGGAAGGGGAGACGCGGCACGGGGTACCGGCAAATGATGGCCGCAGACCAACAAGGAGAGGGGACTCATGGCTTGGAGGCGGGGATGGCGCTCTGACGGTGATCCACGAACGGGGAGCCGTGGCCGGGGTGCGGCGCGACGCTGTGAAGGCAGCACGGCTGGGTGAGGTTCCACTCGTCGGCGGGGAGCTGCGGAAGACGGTGGAAGAGGCAGCGGCTTTAGGTCCGTGGCGAAGACGCCACTCCGACGGTGGTTGGAGGTGGTGGAGTGGCGGCCAAGGTATGGAACGGTGTTGACGAGAAATTTCTCTCACGCGCTGGCCTGAGAGATCTGCTTGACTCCAGTGCAGATCCTTCTCAGCTGCCTGTGCTGTGCAGGGCGTGCCAGTTGGTTTGATCTGTTAACCAACAAGAAAAAACAAGGAAATATGCATTAAGTGTTAGGTTACATCTCCACTGGATTGGCTGAGGGAACCCATGAGCATATATATGCTATCCTAAAATATATTTAAGCCAAGCGACTGGAATGGATCGGCTAAACCGAGACAACATCAACCGTTTAACCCAAATACAGTAAAGGATAATAAATATATGAATGGATAACCTAGCCGATACTGGAAAGCTAACAATGAATCGGCTAGTACTCCGATGAATCTTATGAAAATATATCATTCTTGGACTAGATGTGCGTAACCTGGGAAATCTGCCGTCGACTGTTGATGGCGGGCCGATTTCGGCTGATAACGTCCGACAAGAATGGGATCTTAATATAAGAGGCGGTCCTAACATAAATCTAATAATAAATATATTAAAAGAAACATATTAGGGCAGATAAGGTGGTGAAACCCGACTGTCTCTAAACAATATAAATCTAACCGAATAGATCATTGGCAATTCTAAAAATGACTTAATAGTTCAAACCTGATGCAACATTAAGTATAAAAAGAACAACCCGATCTGTTGTAGCCGATTTATATCTCTCGAGACGGTGGATACCGCATATAAACCAGCCAACCTTTAGATCTAGCCTTATTGGCTGTGAGTTCTCGATAGAACTAGCCAACGGCAGAATAGATCTAAACATTGATCTAATTTATATGCGCTATATGATAAATAGCGCGGTATAACCCCTGAATCTAATGTGTCATTACGATGGAAGCACTAGAAACATCATATCATGCCACTAATGACAAGCATTTACCTGTATTTGGGGATCGAAATGATGCAGCCCGTAGCCAAACAAATTGCTCGTCTGAAGAAAAAGGGTGGCGATGCGCCGAAGGTTTGATTGATTGTGATTGTGTTTTATTATAATTACAGGGGGTCTCGGGTCCTATTTATACCCAAGATAAAATTATCTGTACAAACCCTGGACTCTATCTAAACTACTATTTAAAACACGATGTTATCCTGGGGAGGACCCACGCCGCATTACAATGAACAGTTTAAACAAACTCCTAAATTAAAGATACAATTACCGTTACAGGACTCTATCCATAGATGGCAATATCGTTTAACGCACAATCTAATAACCGAATCTTCTATTTATCTTCAGACTGCTGCACCAGAAACGGCTTTATCTCTTCTGAACCTGGAATCGGCTATCGGTCGCTTTTATCCGATTCAACCTTAGCCGACTGGCCTCGCAGCCGATCGCTTCTCAGTCGATACAGCCTCTGTTTCTCCGCCAAGCCAGCCAATCCGATTCTGCTTCATCATTGCTAGGACTTAAGGATTCAATTACCAAATTTAGGTGTTAACAAACGGCACGGCGAAGCCGGCGATGGTGGCGACGTGGCACAGGGATGGCTAGGGCGACGACAGTGCGTGGCCGAAGGCGACAATGGTGGCGGAGCTCAAGTTTGCAGTGGAGGTGGTGCTCCAATGATGTTTTGGGGAGGTGGAGCGGTGACCGAGGGGCGACGTGATGCAGTGAAGGCGGAGTTGGCCACGACACGGCTCGCCGGTGACTCAAGCGATGGCGGGTGGCGGCTAGAGGACGCGTCGGGGGCGGTGGAGAGAGAAAGAGGCACGGGGAGGGGATTTGGGAGTGTTGGGAGCTCGGGCAAGTTGGGGAAACGAGTGGGGAGCTTGGGGAAGCTTTTTATAGGCTCGGGAGGTGCTGATTGAGGTTGAGAGAGGCGGAAGTCGGCGGGCAGACTGGGGACGCCGACTTGGGCTCGAGGGTGTCGGTTTTCACGAGGAGTGAGGGGGAAGCGGGTGTAGGGAGGAGGAGACGGGCGACGATAGTGTCCCAAGCACGTGCGAGCGAGGCGGGGAGGCACGAGGATGACGACGATGTGGGCGGGGTCAGCGGTTGTCGGCTTCGTTCGGAGGTAGAAGGAGCTTACAGGTGGAGGCCATGGTCCCACCTATCGGTGAGGGGAGAGAGGAGGGAGGCGAAGTGGACTTTGAGAGGGGAGGCCGGGGCAAGCGGGCTGATCAGACCGGGCCACGCTGAGGAAGGAGAGAGGAGGAGGAAGCGGGCCGAAAACGACGCAGGAAGAGGGAAAGGATTATTAATTTCCTTTTCAATTTAGTTAATTGATTAAATAAACTTTGTATTGTTTAAATTACTTCTTGAGCTCCGAAAATTCATAAAAAATTTCAGAGAGTATTTTAGGGCATGGAGAATATTACGAAAATATTTTCAGCCATGATTTTTAAAAGAAATTGTCAATTTCCTCATTAATTTCATTTGATAATTTATTTTAACTTTTAGTATAATTTTCGAAATACATTATTAAACGATTTTTAATCCTGAACGAACATCGGGGCGTGACACCTGTCGTGCCAGTCGGATGCCGGGTTGGTATACATCACCTCGCATTGAATACGAGGCTTGACTGGGTTGACGTGTCGTGGCTACCCCGTGTACTTGGGGCATTTGGCAGATGTGCCCTGAGCACAGCCCACGGGGAGTTGTGCTCGGGGGGCAAACGTGCCCCGAGCACTGCCCACGAGGGCCGCGCCCGAGGACGAATGTGCCCCGACCGTCGTGCTCGAGGGTCGATGTGCCTCGAACACAGCCCAAGAGAGACCGTGCTCGGGGGTAGGTGGCAGGTTTGCCCTGAACAATTGATGATGGGAACCTGGGTCCCATTTCACCAACAATATGTATTCTGTATAATCCTTCTAGTATTTTGTATTATATGATCTGATAATTCTAGAAGTTTCTACGACTAATACTCCACGGTAAGACATCAAATCAAACAAACTATGGTCATTGCATTGTTAGCATTTTCAACATCACTAAAAGTTAATAAGACAACAAATAAAAAGAATACTTCAACCATTGTTTCTATGCCAAAATTTGGCAAGCTTCAGATCATACATACCTCTACACCATCAGAATTTGGTAATACGAGATGTGCCAAGATTTGGTGTTTCGAGGAATTGTCTGAGTTTTTATTTGCAATGAATTAAGCACATACCATCGATGCTACTCTATTGTCCATGGAGATTGGTACCGCTCCTATATCCTACTATCTTCATCTTAAATAAAGCAACTTCTAAGTATGTATCTGAAAAATAGTACATAGCAACTTTTATCCATAGCAACTTTTGGCTAGTATTTAGACAAACCCTTGTACAGAAGTGTCGATGCAAAAACACAATGGCCTAGGAGTTCCGCTTAGCTCCAATGCAGGTCCAAAAACATCAATGGAAATGTGGGTGTGCCAGTTAGTTTGATCCTGCAACCAACTAGACATAGTACACATTAGAAGATGATAGCCGATCAGCCGATAGGTCAATGTCATATCGTGATGACTAGTCGATATGATCAAGTCGAATTGGCTATAAGGTGAAAGATACTATTTATGAACTAGATTTAGATTAGATATAAACATAAACAACTTTTCTTTAACAAAATTAATCCTATAGGTCAAACTCAATCGATGCAGCATAAAATTAAAATCATTAAAGTCAATTGTTATACAATTATATGATTTAAATAACTAACCAATAGATAAATATTGAAACTCATACCCAAAATAATCATGATCGGTTGTAGATATAATAACATATAAAAACTATTTCAATCTTTCTCTTAATTTCAAGCAATTACGATAGATCAGACCTAACCGAGATAATATTAATTGTTTATAACCAAGATCAGACAAATTAATAAGTATATGTGCTTATATCATAGCCGATGAAATAGCATGGGTGTTTAGACAACATATCGGCTAAAACTTATATAAGATTATCAACTTTAATTAAATCTACTAAACAGATTATAACCCCAACAGATTAGACCTAACGATAACAAGCTTAGTAGATTTAAAGGATCAATAAACTTAAATAAGATGATAGATATAACTAGTTAAGCAAAATAGCGCGTGTAAATTAAAGCAAAACGGTTATACCAGGTAAGATCTGCTGAAACTCCGATACCATCCTTATTGGCAATCCAAGACGGGTTAGCTTTTATGATTCTAAACACGACATAGTAGGTCAAACTCAATTGATGCAGCACTAAGTATAAAAAAGCAGAAAGTCTAAACAATCAAGCCTTTGACTGATTTTCAGATCGGTGGATATCTTAGCTAATCTAAATCGACAAAACAGTTTAATTGATACCAAAAACCCTAGAGAAGGCTTGGCCGATACAAGTAAACAGAGTTATCGATTTAGATTAATTAAGATATATGATAAATAGAAAAATGCAAAAGTTAGATTAGAGTGTCAAAATGATGTAAGCCCTAATCCCTCCGATATAAATCGCCATGACGAGCCTTACCCTTTATCGGAGATCGAAACCGATGTAGGCCAACTCGAAACAAGAACTTATCAAGATGAAAATATAGAAAACTAGAATGACGATACGTCGAAAGTGTTATTGAACTATAGTTTTTTTACAAGACCTTGGGCATCAATTTATATCCAAATATACAAACTTGTGCATGCTAGACACGACTCAAATTTCTAAGTTACAAAAACATACAAACAAGTCCCTCTTATGCAGACTCTTACCAAAATATCTCTAATGAATATGACTCATTAATATTCCTAATTAATAGATACAAATATCTGTAATGGACTCTATCCTTGTTTAGTAATAATTTCAAATCCTCAATCTGAGCCCAACTTGAACCCGAAACTAACTGTATCGGCTGCCTTGCCCATATCGCCTGGCCGAATCTGACTCTGTATCAACTGATACAACCTTCAACCAATGCACAATCAAATTTAGAAACAACTCTTTCTCTCGCCGAATCCGCCTGGATTTGTTCTTCGACTTTGAGTATCTTGCTTAATTTTGCTTAACAAGAAGTTGTTGCTATATTTTAGAAGTTGTTATATTTTAGGACGGATGAAATATATAAATAATCACTTTGAAGGCCTTAAATGTAACTTATTAAATAATGGATGGTTGAGAGTAGAAAGATAGTTATGAGTAAGATATGAAAAAAGATAGTGTGCAGTTGAGGAAAATTAAAGCTTAAAAATGCATTTATTTTAACACACAATTTTAATCCTAAAGAATGATTTACTGAGTACTATGATGAAAAATAGAGGTGGTTTCTGTCTCTAATTTTATTTATTTTATTTATGACATATATTTATAAATTAAATTAAAAGATATCGTATAATATCTTGTCTTTAATATACAGATACGAAGGTTACGTCTTAAATAAAGAATGACACATCGCATGTCTTTTCACTCCTCTCCTCCATCTCGCCAGTCGCCACCAGCTCAAGCATTGACTCTGGAGAAGCTGACTCTGGTGCTGTACCATCGAAACGACCGAGCGCAACGCCAGCGGTAAGCGGACGTTTGAGGGAAGCGTGCGCTCCTCCTCCTCCGTGGAGTACTTTTAGCTGACAAGTCGCATCCCCCCTGGAGGCAACAGAGAACAGACGCCCAGCACCGTGCCGCGCCGCCAAGTAGGCGCTCCCAAGTAGGCCCGTGCCGCGCCGCCACGTGCCGATAAAGAAAGACCCGCCCCCTCCCCCTTGCTCTCTCTCGCTCGACAAGCGGAGGGAGAAAGGGCGCGGGCGATCGGCGCGGGGCGGGCGGCTGCGTCCGCCGATTCCGCGCGCCTTGCTTTTAGGCGGCGCACGCGGCGAGGCGGAGAGGCCCAGTGTCACTCACGACAAGTCGAGAATACTACTCATTCACTCCGCTCCGCCATCAACACCCCCAACCACTCACCGGCCGCGCTCCGGCGCCTCCCCCCTAGCTCCACTTTCCCCTCCCCCCTCTTCACACGAACCAAACCGAGTAAGAGATCTGCATTCCTCCGCACTGCGCGTCCCCCTCATGGAGGAGGTGGGGAGGCTTCATCACTTCTTCTTCAAGGTCATGGTCGGCGAGTTCGCCCGCCGCCTCGTGAGTGCTCTCCCTCTGTCTCTCCTGCCTCCCCGGAGCACAAATTCCTCCTCATCTTTTTTTTTTTTGGGTCCTCTTCCTCTCCGGGCCCCCAACATTAACATATATGGTTGCAAAAATTGTGGCATCTTATCCGGCGGAGACCGATCCTTGCATTCATCTGTTTTTGGGAAAACGTGCTATGCCTATGGATGAATGGATGATGATGCCTTGGTGCTCTACTGCTCTGCATATATTTGTGATCTCTATTCTAATGAGTAGATGAGATGTTGCTAGGTGCATAAAGGAGGAAATAGTTTTGTAATGTCTGATGACATGGTTATATTTGTATAACTAGGCAAGAAAAGAACTGTTGGTGGCGTACTGAAATTGACTTCCTTATGCATGCATGATGCATGTGGTCTGATAATGGAAGTAGAGTTTCGGATTACGAGCATTCATATTATGCGAGATGCTGTGCGACTATTCGGATTACGAGCATTGATATTACGAGTGGTATATAAGTACCTGCTATATGTGATAATTTACTGAAAGTACCTAGAGTAGCATTTTGCATTTGCATTTCATTGCCTCTCAGCAATGGCTTTGACAGCCAAGATGCCATTTGCAATCATGTAGAATCGGCTTAAAATATGACCTAACTCCTAAAGCCCTCTATATGTAGGAGATACCTCAAGGCTTCCTCATTCACATTCCAGAGGTGGCCCGCAGTACTTCTGAGGCTTCATTGCCATCATCTGCTAAAGGCACCCTTCAGAATTCAGAAGGGAAGACTTGGCCTGTTGAGCTAGAGAAACTTGATGTCCGTGTATTTCTGACCACTGGATGGGCGAAGTTTGTGGAGGATAATTCTTTGAGGGAATACGAGTTCCTTCTCTTCAGATATGATGAGAACATGCATTTCATGGTTTTGTCGTTTGGTCTGAATGCTTGCGAGAAAGTAATTCGGTCTTCACGAAGTCCACAAGGAAAACTTCCATGTGATATATTCTGCTGTACTAAGAGGGGCTGGGATGGTGATAGACTAACGGAGGCAGCCAACAGTCTCACGCCGAGTCATTCACAGGTAGGTTGAGATAACAAATGGATCCATTATGAAGTAATATTATAGTCTAATCTCAAATAATTAAATCAGTTTCATACAGGTTGTTTTTTTTTGTCTGTATGCAGTTCATACGGAATCACTTTGTTTCAAAACAGCTATACATTTGATTTTTCAGGTCTCTTAGAATATATATGGAATACCAGAATACCTGACACTCTAAAAACACAATAAAATTACTGTTCACTTGGGAAGCTTAAGGTGCCGAACAATTATTTCAAATAACTTTGGGAGGTTTAACGTTTTGAAATAACTATTCCTAACTTGATTTTTTCCGTTTAATACTTTCCACCTTGGGAACAGGCAGGACGTGACGTTTAAAATTTCTGGTTAATACCTTAGTAGTAATGTTGTCTCCTTGAACTGAAAACTTTATACAACTTTTAGGTAGTTACTTTGCAAAGGACTGCTCAAGGCCATGAGCTTATTTCATCACAGAGTTTCCCTGATCAACATGAAGTATGCGGCTCAAAAGACGTGTTAGACAAACACTTATCACTGAAGGGGCCAATGGAGGATGATAAAGCTAATGCGATAGCTGAAGTAATGAGCACACTGGATGTTGACAAAGTGACAGTTGAATTATTCTGTGCAATGCTTGTTTTCTACAAATGGAATGTGGATGCAGTGGCAGAAGACTTTGACATATGTAGGGGCAAACCACAAATTCAAAACCTGTTTCTGAAGCACAAACTTCTTTTTCAATGTAAGTTTTTTCACCTCATCTTCTGTCATTCTTGCACTGCTAGCATTGACAACACATCCTTCTGTATTTCAGTTGATATTGTAAAGAGGAAACTACAAAGCTTCTTCCTTCCAGATGATTATTGTTCTTCTCCAATATTTGAGAGTAGGAAGTGCAGCCTTGAGGAACCTAAGTTGTCTAACAAGCCACTGCAATATGACTTGACAACAGAGAAGTGTAGGCTAGTTGATGAGCATGATTTACGTAATTTTTCTCAGAAAAAGAGAAGAAAGCGAGGTTCATTTTGTAGTCCTGAAACTCCACGAAGATCACCAAGACTGGCATGCCAGACCAATGCTCATGACAGCGCAGAGAACACATTGAAAGAAAGATCCGAAGAGCGACAACCATCACCAGCCAGCATGATAGATCAGGCGGAGAGCAGAGCAGAGCAAACATGTTTATGCCATAATAAAACAGATAATGGTATTCTTAGGCTCCTCTTGTTAGAAGTATTGTCTAATGGTTGATATTGTAGTTTGTAGTTAAATCTATTTGTTTTTCAGGTTCATTATTTCAAGACTCTAAGAAAGTTAAACCAGCACATGGTGAGGTGGATTTATGTGAAGAGCCTCGACATAGTCAAGGAGAGAATGAAGGGAATTTAGATCAAGTGAATAATAAAGAAACTGATGAAGAACAAACAGAAAGAAATGCTGTGGAAACCTCTGAGTCATTCAGAAGGAGAGGTTGCATCGAGTCATTGCCAGCCAGTTGTGAGGTGCCAGCATGTTTGAGAATAAGTGAGTTATGTTTGACATGGAAGCCCGCTGAACATGTCAACCCTCTTGAGAAAGTTTTACTTGATATCCAACGCGACAACTTCATGAAGACCATTTCACATGTTCAGGGAATCATCCGAAATCATCCTTCCGACCTACTGACTGCTGATGTAATTACAGTTGTTGTGCAGAAAGAAATTCTTAAGTGGGACTATTGTCTTAAGGATATGGATGCTCAAAGGATAGTGAATGCATTACTGGAACATGCTAAAAAAATCAAGAAGATGCACAATTTTAACTCGGAAATGCGGAAGGAAGAGTTTTCTGCAAAGCTGAAGGTTCATTTGAAGTGGCAGCTCAAAGAAGTAGAAACCGCATATACTTCCTTGGAGTTAGATTACAAGAAAGCAACGAGTGATGATAATATTGCTTTCTCAATGCTGCATGAACAGAAGAAGAAATTGCACAACCTTCAGGACGAGATAACTGGCTTGCAGCACTCGTTGGAGATGAAGAAGGATGAAATGCAGAAAATGGCTCATCAAGTTGCTGAGCATGAGAGTGTATTTCAGAAGTCTTTAATGGAAAGATTAAGGATTAAGGAAGTTATGAAGAGTTATGCGCAAACTCTTGCTGAAGTTAAAGTTCAGCTAACTTCAACTGAAGTTGGATCAATTGATGTAGAGGCATTGGTGAAGGTAGAGATGGATAACATGGCCAAGGAAATTGAACTGTCTAAGGAAAGCCTCCTAAACATCACTTTCAAGTAATGACAGAAATGGTGATGTCATGATCATGTTCGGTTGCAAGTAATTCTTCTATCGACGGCATTCTACATTATGGTAATCCTTTTTCGTTATCTTGAAAGTTTGAACCCATAATATGTAAAGCAACATAGCAGAAGCAGAAATACAATAGGGCCATTAATGGACATATTGGTTTGTTTTGCAAATTATGCTATCTGATAGGTGAGTCCAGTTATGTACTTGTTTGCCTTTATTCATATCTTAGACCTCTTGAAGACAAGTGCAAGGTCAGACACATTTGCTGATGACAGAAGAAATTACCCCAAAACTTGTTAAGTGGCGCTGATATTATGCTATATTAGTCTGTCATGTCACTTATGGCGCTACTTTACATTATACTAGTTTATTTCTGAAGAGTCGCTAGGTTGTAGAATGCTCCTTTCTTACTCATGAGGTGTGGGTAAGTACCACGTTCCACTACCTTACCTTCTCCTAAGAAGGCAATTGAGTCTACATTCTTGATTGTGTTCAGTCGATGTGCCACCACAACTGTAGTCCTTCCTGACATGATTCTATCAAGGGCTTCCTGCACAACTTGCTCTGACTGTGCATCGAGAGCACTTGTTGCTTCGTCAAGTAGTAGTATTGCTGGATTCCGAATTATTGCCCTCGCAATTGCAATTCGTTGCTTTTGCCCTCCTGATAGTTGTAATCCATGCTCACCGCAGTCAGTATAATATCCGTCCTTTAGAGATCTGAAAAAGAATAGACTTTAATACATTCATAACTGGAATTCATTTAACAAGAACATTGCTGCGGTTTATATTTGTAAAGGAAAACATTGAAGACATACGATATGAATTCATGTGCATTTGCAGCTTTAGCAGCTTCCACGATCTCGTCTTCATCAGCTTCTGGTTTACCAAAAGCGATGTTGTCCCTGACACTACCAGAAAATATTGCAGGCTCCTGGCTAACAAGAGCTGTAAATCCTCGATACCAAAGGATATCCATCTCCCTCACATCCATACCATCAACCCTTACAGCCCCTCTGTCAACATCATAAAACCTCTGGATCAAACCTATGATAGTAGATTTTCCACAGCCACTTCTCCCAACTAGACCAATACTTGTTCCTGCTTTCACATCCAAGCTAAAATCCTGCAGGATAAGGCATTGTGGTCTTGTCGGATATGCAAAATCTACCTTCTTGAACTCGATCCTCCCTTGTATTTTGTTCTTCTGATTGTCCTTTTCCACCTGCAATTTAGTTGTGTTATCTTATACAATCTAGCACTACAAGGTCATTATTTAGCTAGGCTGCCTATCTATATTCTAATATTTTATACAATGCTCAAGAAAGTGGTCATGAATATATGATACCTGTGAATTATGTGGAGAGATAGATTTCCTATCTAGCACCTCAAACACTGAAGCAACTGCATTTGCTCCCTTTGCCAGGTCGGATGTCATGCTGCCAGCATCAGCAATCAACTTTCCTGTACTCACCAAGACAAAAAATGTTTTGAAGACATCACCTGCGGATATCTCCCCAGACTGTGCCAATTTCCCACCATACCAGAAGTCAAGTGCCCATGACAAGAATGAGAGGCAAGGTGACAGTCCAGTGGTGATCCCGGCCACCCATGACTTCTTCCTTGCTCTCTTCAGTGGTTCCTCTTGTGTATGCTCAAAGAGCTGAAGAACCTTTGATGAGCATCCAAAAGAGGTCACCATCCTGTGGTTGTAAACAGCTTCTATGGCAATCTGAGTACTTTGATGCTGAGCCTTTGCTAAGTCCCTTGACACATTTGAGAGAACTATCTTTTTGGCGTAGTAGCATATCATCGTAGTTGGCTGGACGGCGATCATGACAAGAGCAAGTTTCCAAGCAACTATAAGGCCCATTGTCACTGCAATTATAATTCCAGAAGCTGTCTGAAGCAGTAGGGAAATTCTATCTGCAACAAGGGTTTTGACAAGAGAAGCCTCATTGCTAAGCCGAGAGCACAGTGAACCACTTGAATTAGTTTCTTCATCAAACCATGCTGCCTCAAAGGTTAAGATCTTTTCAAGTACTTGGACTCGGATACGCCTAACTAGATGCTCCCCCATGTAGGCAAAATTGTAGTGTTGAAGTAGATTAACAGCAATGGATATCACGGACAATGAGCAGAAAATCAAGGCATAGCGGCTGATAATTGCATTCATCTCATTGAGGTCTTGAACAAAAAATGCAGCAATCATTCCTCCGATGGTTATAGCATAGATGGGCTGCAAGGAACCATATACCAAAGCAGAGAGACTGCCTATGACTGCTTGTCTCCACTCTGGTGCATTCATCGCAAGAAGCCTGGAGAAAGATGGTGCAGGGGGAGAAACAGAGGAATCGGTTTCCTTTGAAATAGCTGGTGTAAGTGGCATTGGACTTGCTCTGGACATACTGAGACGGCTGGTACTGGTCCTGGCCACTGAAGAGGCCCTAAATTGGTCACCGCCTTCTTGATCGATGTAGCTCACCATCTTCTGCAGTTTCACAAGTCGTGAATATGGGCCACCCTTGTTGATCAGTTCATCGTGTGTGCCAATTTCAGCTATAGTACCCCCATCAACCACTGCAATCTGATCGGCATTCTTCACTGTGGAAAGCTTATGAGCTACTACCTGATCAATTTAAATGTATAATCAGTGCTACGATGGCAAACAATTGTACAAGTATCTTAGCATTTTAAAGTAGGGAAGTGGAGGTGGTGACGATGTTTACCAGTGTTGTTCTTCCCATAGATGCTTGGTCAAGTGCATGCTGCACCAGCTTCTCTGATTCTGAATCAAGTGCGCTTGTGGCTTCATCGAGCAAAAGTATAGCAGGGTTCTTGATGACTGCCCGTGCAATGGCTATACGTTGCTTCTGTCCACCTGATAGCAATGCTCCACGCTCGCCAATCTGCAAGGACAGGGGACACAACCATAGAGCTTCAGAGACAGGGAATTTAGGTGACATAATACTTGTCCCTTGTGATGCCCATACCTTAGTCTCATATTCCTCAGGAAGCCCCCTTATGAAGTTGTGAGCATTTGCTGTCATGGCTGCTGCATAGAGTTCATCCATTGTTGCATCCGGTTTGCCAAACAAGATGTTCTCTTTTATGGATGTACCAAAGAGTGCATGATCTTGGCTGACAAGCCCCATCTTGCTCCTGATCCACTTGAGCTTGAGTTCTTTAATGTTGACACCGTCAATCTTGACAGTTCCTTCGGTGGCATCATAGAAGCGTTGAACCAATGCTATTGCGGTTGACTTGCCGCTGCCACTGGACCCGACCAAGGCGACAGTTTGCCCAGCAGGAATCTGGAGGTTGAAGTCCTTGAGGACCGTCATGTTTGGCCTTGATGGGTAAACAAAGTGGACAGACTCAAACTGAAGCTCTCCCCGGACTTGATCTAAAACAAGTCCCTTGGGGTCATCAGCGTTTATCTCTGGCACACGGTTTATCCGATCGAGAATTCTTGTGGCAGCAACCGATGCTTCTGTGAAATGCTTCAGCTCAGGGAGTGCCATTCCAAGGGATCTGCAGAATTTTAATAGTTTGTTCATGGTTAATGTTCTGTCTATCAAATGGATTCATAGGTTCAGAAGGGAACAGAAGAACATACAGGCCGCCCAAAACAAATGAAATCCCTGCAGCGTATATCCTTCCTCCGCTTTCATGATGGTACATCACCAGTCTACTGCCATACCAGGCGAGGAAAGCCCAGATGGCGAAGGAAAGGCCTGTGAATCCGACAGCTAGACCTTTGGCAATACCTTGTCTGATCCCCAGCTTGATAGTCTTGTCAAGTACCGCTGTGTACTTCTGGATGATCCTTTTCTCAGCAGTGAAAGAGTAGACGGTCTTGATCGAGCCGAGAGCTTGCTCAACCAAAGAGTTTGCGTTTGTGTACTCGTGGCGCGATTGTCGGGAGAGGTACAGGAGATACTTGCCGTAGATGAGCCCAGGAATTATCAGGAGCAGCACCAGAGGAAAAGAAACCAGAGCCAGCCTCCAGGAGAAATAGGTGGAGAATGCCAGCCCAGAGATGAAGACTGTAGAGTGCATCAGAAAGAGTGGAACCTGTTGCAGATGAAAAAAATGGAAGCAAAGAAAAGAAATCAATTCAGTTCTCTGCTGTTGTTTCTTCTTGAATAGCAAATCCTCAACGTTGTATCCTGCTGTAGGTAATTAGCCTTTTCTTTTCCAATGTGTTTTCCGTTAACTTTGCAATGTCTGTAATTATAATTTTGTCTTTAGTTTCATCTACTCTTTTCGCTACGTTGCTGTTTCATTAATTACGAATCCCATATCGGTTACTGAACTTGTGAATAACGCCACAACCTGAAGTATTTGGCCTTGATCTGCTCCGGTCAGAACTAGGATACTGCTCGTATATTATTATGCAACCATTTTCTCTTTGCATAAATATACAAGAAACTCATCATGGCTCATGGCCTGGCTTCCATATTATCCGGATCCTAATCACCGCCTTTCACATTTGTGAGAAAAAAACCAAACGTATGTGATCCTTACAATTTTTCTACATTTTTTTCTGTAGTCGGTGCATTATTGTCATATATTCATATGACACAGTTCTTTGCCAAATAAAATATTTCCCAGGATGCTGGATTCCAAAGCAACTGAGCTGTAGATTAGCAGATTAAGGGGACGTACGTTTAATTTTTTTCATGACCAGGTAGCATTAGTTAAACTATTTGATTACCTGCTGATTCTGTAGCGACCTATAAATGTAGTCTAGGACTAGAATATCTCCCCCACCCGGCACAGAGAGACCTGCACGTGCCATACTGCCATCTCCCCTTCGTCTTAAAAAAATAGTGGTAGTAATTCTATAGTAATGTAATTGTGTACCCTTGCAGACTGATGAAGAATATGATATGAAGCACATATAGGGTCATTGATAAACAAAACATAGACTAATAAAGATGATAAACACAAGATATGTAGCCTATGAAGACCATACCAATTAAGGCATGGGGTCATACAGACAAAACGTAAATCCGGGTCAAATGGGGCTTTAACTAATTTCTCCGTTTCTAAGTATAAATATTTCTAGACTTTAAATTTTATATATAATATAATCATTTTATCACCGATTCCAATGCATTAAAATTCAAGCATTTCCAAAGCAATTCAAAATTTCAAATTTGACTAATAGGATGACTAAAAGGGATATTTTTTTATCTTTAAGCATTACTGAACATCCCAGAAATACTGAAATTTAGGAACAGAGGGAGTAATGTGAAAGGCCGGATCAGAGATTAACTAACCTTCTCACTGAGAACCTCCTGGATGAGCGAGGCGTCCTTGGAGATGCTGTTGATGATCTCCGAGGTTGTGGCCTCCTGCGAGTCGAAGAAGCCCACCTCCTGCCTCAGGATGGCCTGCAGGTACAGGTGCCTGATCCTCAGCACCTGCCTCTCGCTAGTCCTGCTCCAGCAATACCCCTCTGCAAAAAAGAAAATTAAGCCACATGATTAAGTGAATGCATGCGTGTATGCTCAGTAATGGTGCCATGTCAGATAGTAGGTAGCAGATCACTGGAAGTGATCATGGTTTTTACCCATAAACGCCACTGCCAGCACCGCGAACGCCAGGTACACGAAATTCAGGCAAGACTGCACGCATAAGACGGCCAAAAAAAAAAGCAGCAAAAAGTTAGACAGAAATGTTCCTCGATCGGGCGAGTGTACAACTGTACATGCAATATGCGTGTGTGCAGACAAGGTGATCGACGAATTCACTAGGCAGTGCACGCGACCGCGCGCGTTGCCGGCGTGCATGCGTGTGCGCGCGAGGGTGACAACGAGACGAACCTTCTCGACCTCGCGCATAAAGTCCACGCCGGTGGCGCCGGCGCGCGCGTACCCGAGCGAGTTCATCACGTCGCTGGCGAAGATGAGGAGCAGGTTGGTCGAGCACCCGTCGCCGATGGCACCCAGCGTGCCCAGTGCCATGAGCAGCACGTCCACCCGGTCCGCGAACTTGAACATGCCGCGGAGGCTCCGCCGCTCGACGCCGCCGCCGGCCTCGCCGCCGGTGGTCGCCGAGGCACTCATCCTCCTTAATCCTACTATTAATCCTACTACACGATGGACGACGAGGAGGTAATGGTGCAGTCGGGTAGAGAGATCGAGGCAGGTTGAGAGGAAAATTCGAAGAAGCAGCACACTACGGATCACTTGATTTTGTTCTGCTGCTGCTGCAATGGCCTCGGCACTCTAGCTAGGGCTTTATATAGTAGCAACATCACTAACACCCGCATGTTTTTCTTTTTCGTTCTTCTCCTTGTCTTGTTGGCTTTGCATGATGAGGGTGCACACTGTATCACATTGCAACAGAAGGGTCGATGATGAGTTGGAATTCAAAGCATGTGAACAAAGTTGAGAGGCAACTAGAGATGCCATTTTGGCTGGCCAATGAGGTGGCTGATGACTTTGTTTATGTGTATAATATTAACAGCGGTTTTTTTTAATTTCCATTATGTCCTCCATAATGCTTTTCTAGTAAATATATATGTGTGTGTACCCTATCTTTAATCATGTTAGACTTTTGATGCCAATTGGAGCGGCCGGTGGTGTGGTAGTGTTTTGGCTGGTTTTTGTCTATGATAAAAGTACAGGGTCTGATCAGTTAAGTGATGTTGCTTTTTGGGAGGTAAAGTTACTAGACAAAGGAGGTGTGTTTTCAACCCTATCTAGTATTTAATTCCTCGGTGAATTATAAGAGGAGGTATAGTAAAAAGGCTAAGTTAGAAACTCGTAAAAATTATATCTAAAAGTTTTATAAATTCATGAAAAATTATATATGAAATACATTCTCGTCAAATCTAAAATACAAAATACATTCTTATCAAATCTCAAATTCAAACTTAACTTTATTTGAAGTAACAAAAGACAAATTTCGGATGAATAGTAACTAGACACTATTCATCTAAAATTTGTCATTTTTATTTTTCTCAAATAAAGTTGAGTTTGGACTTAAGATTTAGTGAGAATGCATTTCATATCTACACATATCTTTAGTAATTTTTTATAAATTTACAGAACTTTTATATATGATTTTCATGAGTTTCTAACACTTAACTCATTTTTATAGGATATTTTCCCGAATTATAATTACTGTAACATATATATTTAAATTATTGATCAGTTAGGATATTTTTCTTCTGCTACTCCTAACTGTTAAACTCATTTTCTATTTCATTGTCACTGATATACAACTTGAGATCATATAATCACTCTAATGCATTATTTCTACATTCTATTTCTGCCCACTAAGTGTCATGTTTAGATCATTACCACAATTATCTACTTAATTATATGATACATTAAATATTTTTAAAAAATAAAGTATAAAAATACTTTAAAATAAGTGGCTTAAATAATGCAGTAGAAGATTTTTTTGAGAAAACGTAATTTTTGAAGTGTAGAGCAAATAACCGGTGAATAATATGAAAAGAATAGACTCTAAAAACATGTGACTACTTAGATTTTATATTATTGTTTATATCTCATGGGAAGTATGCTAAATACCAGATTAAATTGTGTAATGTTAGGAGATTAACGGCAAGACCTAAAAATGTTTGACCACTAACACGGAATTTTTGAAGATTAGTGTTTGACCATCTAGCACATAATTTTAAACTGCACAACTTATACTAACCTAGCTACAAAGCATATACATCATGCACCCTTTACACTTACCAAGTGATGCTGCCGCTAATCGAGTAGACTAATCAAGAAAAGATAGCGCTAGCTAGCTTGTCATTTGCAAATAGCAATCTAATCATGCCGGTCATCGAGTAGACTAATCACAAAAGGTTGGCACGTAAAAGCTAGCACAAAATTTTAATGAAAGCACTTTATGTTTACACAAGTAATTTTACTTTAAATAATATTTGCTTCTTTACCCAACCCACTGATGAATTCTCCTATAGCTTGTAGCTGCAAGTTTCATCATGTACATGATGTACATCGAAAGCAACTAGTAATAGCTTCTTTGCTTGCTAGGACATTAGAAATGACGGTGGTCTAAGTCAGCACTACACATGTCTATTCATATTATACGTCCCTAATGTCTGAATTTCTGAATACACACTAGACTGGTCAGTCAATCTGAATCAATTTCTTCACACTCCAGTCACACAAAAATAATAATACCCTACTACGTTGCTACATCGCCAGGAATCTTAGTGAAGCTGATCTCTCAAGTTTTATATTTGTGGTACGGCAAAGTTTCGCAGCCATGCATGATTAAGTTAGTTCGTCTTTCTGGATTGCTTAAGGAATCAAGACAGAGTTATGCATTAATTTTTGGCTATATTCACTAGCCAATACTATAGCCAATACTGCTAGAGGGTGCAACTTCAAGGAAAGGGTAGTAGCTGCAATAAAAAATTAAAATCGTGTACATGTTGATCACCCGTTCTATTAAAAAATTTATATAAATATTATTTTATTTTATTGTAACATGTTTTATCATTAAAGAAACTTTATATATAACTTATATCTAATGTATTTGTATTATTTTTAATTAAGATGAATAATCAAACTTTATTTAAAAATAAACAGTATCATGTATTAAAAATAGATATATTAAAAAATAAAGATAGTATGTTCCCATCACTTATTATAGGTGTAATAATAACAAGTAAACTATAGTCTTCGATGATTTGCACGTGCCGATTTGTTTATTCCAGGAAAGGATCAGTAGGGTCTCTATGTAAATCAACTAATCAAGTGGTAGACTGGTAGCTAGCATTGAACTTGCTTCCACTGAGAAGAGCCTCTGTTCATGGCTTTTTGTCCGACCCAGGTCCAAATTGTTTATAAACAAATTGCATCTGGATTTGACAGGTGCTATCATAATTTATGACAACATTGCAGAAGCACGCAAACTAAGGGCATATATATATCTTCGTCAAAAGAATAGTTGAGCCTCCAATTGCGCAAAAGCTAACCATTTCATTACTCTCATGTTGTTCTTTGTTTTGTTGTGTTTCCAATCATCTATCTATTCATCTTTGTCCATCTATCTATTCATCTTTGTCCATCTATCTATTCATCTTTGTCCATCTATCTATTTATCTTTGTTATGGATATTGTTTTTTTATGAATATTGTTTGTACGAATAGGTAACCTGATGATATATGTTACAAAGTTTTCAAGCCGTACAATCTTTTTTATCGAAATAAAATAAATGATGCTATTTTTTGTAAAGATTTTTTTTAAGAATGTTACTATTGTACACACACTAAAATAATTCCCATTTGAGAGCATGAGTACCATCTAATGCTAACGATTTACGGCGTGCACATGCAGACTACACAAAGAACCATGCTCCCTGCTTCCCTGGGTCAATTGAGCATGTTGCATAATTTTCCCTGGGTCAATTGAGCATGTTCCATAATTAAACTGACAGCAGTTTACTTTGTAATTCATGCACATGCATACTCTAGTCAACGACTAGATACCATGTACTTAACCTTTTAAAAACGTAAAAATTAATCACATTGTTCATCGTAGGCTCGTCAATATATAGCCATTTCTTCAAAGTACAAGTTTGAAATTCTATATAATGATGAACTGTAATAGTACATGGTGGTTAGTCCTGTTTGACAGATTCTCCCAATTGCCATGATAAACTAATTAACCACGTACGAGAAAGCGAGAATAAGCACCATCACCTATTGGCTACTGGAAATAGGTTAGTGATCAACTAATTAGGTATGTTGGCAACAATTAAGTAGCTAATTATGTTGTTGTTGCTGTTGCTGTTATATGTTGTTGTTGTTGCTGCGTGTATCTGAATTTTGCGGCAATCTAATGTATTTTGAGATAGACATGTACACTAGCAACTGTGACTTCTATCGAGTCTCAAAATTCAAAAGCAACTAACATTTTACAGAGCAAAGCATGCAGTGACATGTTAACTTGTTTAAGAGAGAGACTTGCTTTAGCTTTATTGTTTCTTTTCCGTATTCTATATTCTTGAAAAGGACTGCAAAGCTCTTCTAGTATATGCAATTAGCTGCTTTGGAGGGCACTTCAAAAGGGATGAAGGAAAGAAGGCTGTCATATCAATTACTTAATCATGACCATATCATCGATCTGATGCAGTTAAAAATTTCATTAATTTGCTACTGCCGACGATCGCATCCTTTGAATTAAATAAGCTACACGAGGTCGTGGTTCACGTGCTTAGGTTTTTGTTATTTCATATTTTTACTAATCGCGTTCTTTTAATAATTAAGGATTTACTAATCAATTACACGCATGCTTCAAGATTTACTCCTTCCGTTTTATAATCTAGAAAAAGTTTAAATAGCACCCTTACACTTTAATTGAAAGTTCATCAATCTAGCACATAAACTTTAAAACCAAACATTTAACCCCATCATACAATATCATTCATATAACACTAATAAGGTGATTTTGCAAAGTAGTTTTTTAATCTAATTACATGACTAGGTGACACGCACATTGGACATATTTATTAAAACTAGCAAAATACACATGCATCAATGAATTTAAAAAAATATTATATTTTTAACTTAGAAATTATATATTTCTCGAAAAAAATATATATAGTTAGCAAGAGAACATCCAACAAAAAAAGCCCAGCCACATGCACAAAATATATATTTATTCATTTTTAGAAATCCCGTCAACTTGAGGGGATGGCAGATCCATCAACTCAGAGAGGATGGCAGATTCATCACCACTACTACCATTAGGTTCTTTTATGTAGTAGATATGTCTACCTAAATCTTTTGTTTCTACCCTATTATTTTAAAAAAAATATCGATAGAATAATAACATGACATTAATATATACTCCCTACGTTTATATTACAAGTTGATTTGATTTTTTCTAGTCAAACTTAAATTAAGCAACATCTTCAATACCAGATTAGTTTCTTTAAAATTAATATTTAATATATTTTAATAGTTTGTTTCTTTATTAAAAATATTGATATATTTTTCTATAAGCTTGATCAAACTTAAAATAATTTGAATAAAAAATGAGTCAAAGCTACTTATAATATAAAACAGGGGTAACAGTATAAATTGATGATTAGTGATTGACGATATATAAACATGCTATAGTAGTAATTCAAAATCACCAATTTAAGTTTCCAAATATGCAAAACACCTTAGGGATTAATACGCGGGGTGCTAGATGAAGTTTCAATCAAAATTTAGAAAGATATATGGACATTTTTTCATTTAATATATAAAACTTGTTGACATACATTTGACCATTTGTTTTATTATTATTTTTAAATATAAAAAATATTATGGTTAAAGTTACATTTAATATAAAATTAAACAAGTCACAACAGAGAGTAAGTGAGAGAGTAAGTGATAGTTACACAATTATTTTATTAAGACAGATGGTCAAATGTATATGTATATAAAAAAATGGGGGGAGTGAGTATTATGCAACGGTTTTGCCGACAAGTAAACTGCGCAAAAAAGATTCAAACGAACAGCACACACTATATGCTTTATAGGAGACAACAGTGTGCAAATCCTAACAAATATGCTTGGTAATAATAATGTGTGACTGGCAGTTCATGGTTGTGTAAAGCAAAGAAGCACTTCTGAGTTCGTACAAACAGAGATTGAAAAAGGAAAAAGATTTGTAAGATCATGAAATATCTCTCAAAGGAAAAAAGAGGGGGATGTGCAACAGTGCAATAAAGCTAAAACATAGCAGCTTTTGGTGGCATGGAGGGCCATACGCCACTGGGTTTTGGTAAACCCTTTTGTTTGTTTTTTGGGTAGAAATCCAGCAGAGATTGCCTTCTTATCCTTTGATTTGGCGTCACAGCGGATTGTGCTGTTCATTTCTTTTTCTTCTTCTTCTTTTCTAAATATTATCAACACACGTGGGGCGTGTCCATGGCTGTTCCAGAGATCCTTCACTTTGATAAGTTCTTATTATCATATACAACATTGGAGACAATGATTATATAAATCTTCGTAAACTTTAATTGAAGATTTATTAATAGAATTGCTCCCTAAGTAGTAAGATGCATCACCTTTTATTTTGTTCGTGTGGTTTAAGATTGTTTTCTTGTCATCTTAGGGGTGAGAGTGGAATGGATACATTTCAACTCGATCCTCTCCGGATCCGATTGAATTGAGGATATCATAAGTATTTTAACAAATCTGATGGATTATAAATAATAGAGGTGAAAACTAAGCAGATTCAGATGGATAATAGCCATAACATATCTTACATCATATTCTTTTAAGTGGATTCGAAGCGGGTGCGGATGTTGATAATTTCGGATGTTGAAAATGGTGCAGACTCAGTGTAGACTTGGCTTAGAAATAGAATAAAATTGTCAGAAATGGTCCCTCACCGTTTGCTACATCTTTGTGTTGCGTCTGTCACGTCGGTATATGGTAGTGGCTATGCAGACGTGATATGAGACGGTGAGAGCCTCATACCGAGGAGTCTAGGTTGACTGATGAATTGGGCCATTGGATTGGCCAACTCCTGTAAAGATGAGTTGTACCCAATAGATAGAGTGGTTACTTGAGCTAACAATTTCGGATTATCCATAATCTGATGAAAATGTCAGATAATCCACGTCCAGCGAATTTTAGAAATACCACATTCACATCAGAATCGCACCATACTATTTGGATTCGTATCCATATCCGCCGGATTTTCATGTACCCATGCCATATCCTCATTTTGGAAAATTTTGAATCGGAAGACATATTATCATATCCATTTTCACCCCTAAGGACTAGGATATATTATTGCTAAATTCGATGGACACGAATCAAAGTTTTTTATGTTGATTAGCCGACGAAGTGCTATTAAGGTAATCCAATTTTTAGGTCATATCACTATGCCATATGATTGGATCATACACTATCAGCCCATATGAATGGTTTGTTATTTTATTAAGCTTTTTTTAGAATAAGCTGCATATCATTATCTATTCTTTATAAAAAAAATAATGATGATGGTTCTATTATCAACCCGTTACTAACTCCTAAATTTTTTAAAAAAGAAATGACATCGAAGATTAGAGGGCCAAAAGTCAACAACTCACGTCAACTCTTTAATTTTAATTTTTGTGAGAAAAAAAATAGTGTGTAGCTAAAATCCACATGTGAGTAACAAACATGTATAACAATTTAAAAATAATAATAACATATTAATGATAATTTTTTAATTAAAATCATGTTGTAATGTATAGACAATATGCTAGTATTATGAAGAAAATGAAGAGGATAAGAACCCTTACAACACACGTATTAAAATTTTCTTACATAAGTGCCGAAAAAACACTATAAGAACCTCAACCTAATACATGAAATCACTATTCACCGTTTAGCACGAGAGCTAAGAATGCCCTTAGTTAAATAATATGGTTTAGGATACCTTATAATAGCATATCCGTCTAAACTAAAAGCATTGTAATGAGTGTTTGTAGCTGATCTGCTAAAGTAAATACCAGATTATCTATTATCTAAAAATCAGATATAACATTAGCATACCAACACCACCACCACATTATGTTGGAGTATTAAACCCTTCAAACAAACACAAGGTTGGCGATCTTCAACTTCCTTTATTTTTTCCCAATGGATAAAAAGAACTGATGCGACACTACAGTAAATTAGACAGAAAGGTAAGAACCGAAACAATCCTAACAGTAGGGGCAGCAACCTGGCACACACTTTTCCTGACAGTCAAACTAAGATTTGCCCGGTGAAATCTGCTTGCCACTTTGGCTACGTGCTTCTTCGGCAGAGATGCCTGCCGCCAGATTTGATCACAGTTTTTAGCCAGTCTTCATGGGAGAATCAATACTTTTGTTTCTCATCTTTGTAGGCCGGGTCCTCCATTAGTCTGTGTTTGCCTGCTTTTCACTGTTTAGCGGTTGGCAACGGCAACGGCAAAGTCAGCACTATCTGAGAGAACAAAAGCAGAGGCGCCACAGATCGATCGAAGGATCTATCTTGGCCTTAAGGGTCACATACATTATTGTATTTGAGATTGATGCCTAGTGTTTCTACGTTCTTAGAAGTGTTAATGTGGAGTACCTAGCTCATCAGCACTTTTTAGGAATTAATTAATTGTTCGTCACTTCCGTTATCTAAAATAATGTTAGAGAGAACTAGAAAAATGCGTGCGGTGATATTTTTTTTCCTTTTGCTTATGCTGTGGAATTGGGTGCTCTTATTTACTCCTTTTATTTTTGTGCGAATAAATCACAAATGGAGGATATTGACTTGAATCGAATCAGTGAGAGGGCTGGCTATTACTAATAAAAAACTAAAACAAATAATTCATCTACTACTTTAAAAGCATAATCGTTCGTTCTTCCTTCATCTCTCGTTCGTTCTTCCTTCATCTCACCGTTTTTCGTCTTTTTTTAATAAGGTTGAGCGGCACCATAATATCATTAATTTGTAAAATATTTTTATTCTAATTCTTAAAAAATCGGACAAACACCTCATCCGTTTTATGGAAAAAAAGGTTAATCATATTTTCCAGAAAAAATTAAACCACATTTCTTAGACCCCGTTGCAACACACATACATATGATTAGTTTAGTTTTGGTAACATGAATATATATATATCTTTGCTTGCACATAATTACGTTATCGAGCGCTTCATAAATTAACTATGTTACGGAGAAAAATACTGTTCCCTTATCTATAGCATTTTCTTTTTTCTTTTTTTAAACCGAAGCCAACAAAGCTGGTATTATCTTAAGTAGGAGAAGAAAAATATTCATAGGAGATGTTTACAATCAGGAAGTTAAGCTAGCTTCCTGTGCTTACTACCTATCACATCTGTAGCATTTTTCACTCTTCCCTTAAATTGTCTGCTTCAACCAGGCCTACCGTTAGATATCCATTATCCATACCCACTCTATTTGAGAGAAGGGTATAAGTAAAAACAAATTACCCATTTGATATCTGGTATGTGGAGGGTGATATCCATTTTTCCCACTTTACTCATACTCATTTTAGTGTGTAAAACTCACAACTAAAATATTTAAATTCATATTCATATTATAAAATCTTGTCAAATTTTTAGTTAAATTTTATATGGATGATTTATTTCATAGAAAAACAATTTTGTATAAATTGTTAAGCTATTTATATACGTGGAATCCATATAAGGTCACCCATGCCGATGGATAATATACACTTTATCTAAATTGGTACGGATAAAATTGGGCATGGATTTCCCCGTACCCTCCCGAGCGGCAGCCCTAGCTTCAGCTGTAAACAGATAACAGATAGGAGTAATAATAGTTTGCTATCTGTTTTTGGCTAGAGCGGAAATATTAGTGCTTGTGTTGAATAAATGTGTTTTGTATTGGCATCGTATTACAGTTTACTTTGTTTTTTTCTTTCCGTATAGCTGTCTCCAGATATCAAAATCAAAATTCTAAAAAGAAGACGCAATGTTGTTCAAAATATGATGAGTAATCAAAAGATCTAGCTTAGTTCTTGTGTAGACATCAGCTTTCTGGTTGAGACGAAGAATCTCGCCTTCTACCTTTGTGCGTTGGTGGACACTGCGGCACGTATGTGCTTTAGAGATAACCCGTCCCTTCGCTTTTGATGATTCCTTCTTCTTTTCTTCTCCATTTCCGGAAAACGATTGATCTTTTTTTCGAAACAAACATTATTTTCTTGTATGGTATGTTTGTTCCTTTGTATCGTCAGAGGACTGTGATAAGCATGCATGGTCCAAAAGCCAAAAGATGCCGCCTCCTTTTTCCCTGACTTGGAAGTCATCCTATCAAACCAAATTACTTCATCTGTTCATCAATCTTGCACATAAGAATTTTTACTTCGTCAGTTCGTGTCCATCATGTCAGATACTCTTTTCTTCCCCATTTCTCTATAGCACTGCCAATCTGCAATACTGATTCTTTTTTTAGCAAAAAGAACAAAGCAAATCCTTCATATTTCCTTCAAACTCTTCAGTTGCAAACAAATTATTAAATGCTCAAACCCACTCAGCAATGAATTGATCTGAAGAGTCTCGGTCGTTCCAAAGAAAAATAAAGTGAGATGGACTCTTGAACAACGTTGTATGCATGAACCATGCACATTCCTTCCAACCAAGGGAAAGAGCAGCGTGCCACAGTGCAGACTGCAGAAAATAGCAGCAAAAGCCTAGACTAAAGCGATCACAACAAGTCATTGTTGAGGCCAGAAGCTGTACGATATTTGTGTCTATGTTTATATGATACCAGTATATGAACAGCTACGAAATTTCTTCGAGAGCCAACATAGCCAAAGAGATAATCAGAGTGATTTGTGCTTTATGATGCAACAGAACATAAATTAAGCCACATGGCAAACATGCTCTGAATAAGAGTATCTGGTGTAAAAGCACGGAATTCAGGACGGAAAACGAGCTGTACGTAGACAACAGCTTTAAAGGGGCAAAACATATACTATTTGATATCCAGTTGCTATGAATCTGTACATGTACTGCTTTTTTCCCCTTTCATGCATGCATGAGTTGCAAATTGCAGTGCTTTATAAACGTATAGAAAAGCTTAAAGCTTAATCGTTTAAAGAGATTCAATTAGATTTGCTCACTTTGTGTGGTAGCATGGCCATGCCACTCCGGGCAACTTGAATTAGAATGAGAATGAACAGGACCACTCCAACTTGATCCTAACTATATAGAAAAACTGAATGCACAATTAAGCTAGAGTTTAGTTATTGGGACCTCGTGTACGTATCCGGTGCTTCCTTCCAATTCAGTTGTTGAGCCAACAAACCTAAAATATCGATAAACCGTACTAACTAAAAGTAGAATAGGACGTAGTCACGAAGTAGACATGAAAGAATAAAGAGTTCAAATCTATAGGATATATAACGGTTTCAGTAGACCATAAGCTACTCACCTTGTACTTATTTTCTTGATTCAACAGAGCACGTTTTTCAAATACTTCAGAATAGAAGACTAAAGATAGGACCTGCTCAAACAGAGATTCATATTATTATATAAAAATATATAGATTCAGAGAGCGCACCTACCAAAATCGTAGCAATCCATATAGCAGCTAGCTCTATGTAATGCTGAGCCAAGTGCAAATCTAGCTAGTTAGATACCAATACACGCACTAAATGTATGGGCATGTCTTCTTTCTTTTCCTAGCAGAAGTTTTTTCTTAAAGACCAAGGGCCTATAGAAGATAGTAGTAAGACTGAATCTTTCATGGTTACTACTGTATGTCTCTGTTCCTAAAGAGGCAGAAAAGGCTAACTTATTAGTATGTGGTAGCAAGTCGCACACTAATACTTTTTAATGTACTTTGTGAAGCACACTCAAAGGTTACATTTTGCACTCATTATATATATATATATATGGTTATTAGTAGTACATAGAGTATCTGAAATGTGGGAAACTGTTTTGCTACTCTGAGGAGATGTTCCCTCATTTATTTAAAATCCATTCAAATAGCTATAAAAATTAAAAAAACAACATTCATACAACATACATACACTACTTCACAAAATTATATGTCCAAAATCAACTTACACATTGAGATATAAAAAAACAAATCCAACGTATAAATAGTATTGGTACTATTCATACTCGAATTTGTCTTTTTTTTCTCAATGCGTGAGTTGAATTTGAACTCGATTTTTAGTGAAATGATAGATGTCAGTATATTCTATATTATAATTTTTTTACAAAATTTTCTATGACCATTTATACTAAATTTAAAAGAAAAGATACAAGATAGGATATCCGAGAGATTAAAATCAAGTTTCCTGAAAATGTGATTATTAGGTAGGAGCCAATTGACAACACTCATACTTCACCTAGATACCACTATTTCACCACTTTTGATAAAACTAAATTGGATAAATGAGTAATGCAGCTGATGCTCCCTATGCCCTATCCTCTTCGAACAAAATCTATAATATCTTAAAAGATGTTAATGATGATGATGACCCTCATCTATTTGACAAGTGAGATGCTCCCTATGCCCTATCCTCTTCGAACAAAATCTATAATATCTTAAAAGATGCTAATGATGATGATGGCCCTCATCTATCTCACAAATGAGGGTCATCATCTATCTTATCTTTTGGGGGTCTATCATAAGTAAGAAGTTTCATGGACACTATACACCATATTATTATTCTATTATTAATCAAAGCGTGAAAATGGTGATTTAGTTTTAATCAGTTTATCTAATATAATTAGAGCCCACTACAGATATTTTGCTAATAATTGTAAAAACTGCTTACAAAATATACTACCTATCTAGTATCTGGGAGTTAGGCCACCTTTCTCGAAGTAGAGTGACTAGTTGACTACAGGTACATGAGCCTTCAGACACCATCTCCACATCGGCGCAGATTAAACTCGTGCTTAAACATGAAGATTAACTAATACAATCACGCACGCACGAACGACGGCACGAGAACCACCAGTGCATTAATAGCGATTGGTTTAAAACTCTTTTACCTTTTGCATAGTGCGTGCTCATGATCATGGGCAGGTTTGCAGGAGGAGGGACCATACGCCACGGCGCCCCTCGCTGCCTCAGCCGCCGCCGCGCACTACGGACGGTGTCGTGGCGATCCCGGCGTCACCGCGCACCGCGAGTCCGCGACGACCCCCGCAAGACCGCGCGTGATCCCGGTGCCATGGCCACGGTCCCCGGATATCTGCCGCGGGCGGGGCGGCGGCTGCCGTGATACGTGAGCAAACCGCCGTCAGGCGGACGCGGCGCGACGGCGCGAGCGAGGGTTAGGCTTTCGGCGGACGGGTGAGTCCGCGGGAAATGGTTGGGCCGGATGCAGTGGATTAACCGAAGTCTTCTGGTCTTTCGGCCTTTTGGGCATTTAGGCCGTGCTTTCGCGGCCGAATTGCAAAGGGCCTTCAGAGTTCAGTATCATGCTGGCGTAGAACGGACGCTTCTCTCTGAAATTTCCACGGCAGGATATCGAACTAGATGAGGCGTTGCTACGAGAATTTCATATGATACTAGTATAAATCTATAAGTGTTTCTATCTAAAATTTTATTTTGCCTAACTATTTTGTAAAAAACTCCTTAAGTCTTTTCGAAATTAACCATGATTCAAATCTTGAAAAGAAAGAGGGTTTGGATAAAAAAAACCTCCTGCGTCCATCCTCCCTACGTCCTCACTCCGGTCCCCATCCACACCGCGCCTATGCTCCTCCCTCCAATCGCTGCTCAGAGCTCCCGCGTCGCGCCTGCGCCCCTTCCTTCCGTCCCTATCCGCGTCGCGTCTTGACTTCACCCGTTGTAACGCACAGACACAATTGCTAGTAACATATAAGATAGCTATAGTTATACTTTGTATACTTTTTATTTGTATATTTCATCAACTATTGAAAAAGCTATTAACAATTAAGATAACATGGTTTATAATAATTTTAATCATATATGGATGAATTGTTCAAAAGAAAAACTAAGATAATTTGGCTTAATGATATGAAAAAGAAAAAAGTGTCAGTATCATAGATAAGACATACCTCATATACACGGGTTAATAAAATACAGCAATATCATATACCCAATAGTATACGAGAATATATTCTTTAATTAAGAAAATATAACTAATAAAGAAAAAAATATATTTCCGAAATAGTAGTATCAGAGTCCTAGTCGAAGAAGATAAGGTCTTACCCTCACGTTCATGGAGAGGTATCGAGTTACAATCCATAGCCAAATCTATGCCCAGAAGCAGCTCAGAGAAAGTCAACACTGTATTCACCGAATAGATCTCATCGAGCTGTTCTCGACAACCTCTAGTCGATGAATTCATCCAGTTGTTCTATTCTCATTTGTACTCTAAGTGATATTCCAATCCACGATACATATAAACTGGAGTAGAGTTATTACTCATCTTGAGGGTCCGAACCAATATAAATCATTGTGTCTTTTCTGCTTGATCTATTCTCGCTTATACCCTGGTTTTAACGATTCTCATAATCTTCAAATACCGTGATCGGCATATAGCCCGTCGACAGAAGGTAATATATATTAATCATCCAAATACAAAACTAAGATTATATGAATTTATAAAATAAAAAGAGAAGGAAGATAATTTAAAACCAATCATTCAAGGGCAAAAACAATTGAGATGATATGGCTTAATGAGAGAAGAGAGAAATATTAACTATACTGAGTAGGGATGAACTTTATAGATATATAGGATTTCAACGAAATCTTGTTTCTTATTCTATTGGTTTTAGATTAGAAAATAAATCCATTTTTACTCGCTCAAACTATTTCGTCGAAACACTTAACCACTAAACTAACTTTTGATCATTTTACATCCCATACTATTGAAACGTCACTTAACTCCCTAATAATATTTCTGTTTTTTCTCTATATTAGTCGTATTTTGCACTTTCTCTACATTAGTCATATTTTACACTGAAATTTATTATGAAAATAGTTGATAGATGCATTATAGCTTACATCTCAACTTGAAAAGCAATTGACTAATTTAAACATATCGAGATTTTAAAGTTCAAGCAAACCTGCATGAAAAAAATATTTCAAAACTTTGTTAGCGGTAACATCGCTCTAAAATGTTCCGGCTTAAGATATGATTTGTGTGAATAAAAAGAGTAAAATATTAGGGATTTTTGTGTGAAGAAAAATAGTAAAATACTGTGGAGTAAAGTGAACTATTAGAATTTTTAATAGTGTAGGAAGTAAAATGAGCTTAAAAAAATACTTGTCTAATGAAACAGCGTGAGGGAACAAAATGTAACTCTTTACTTTTTCAACGAGTGCAAAAAGACAGGCTTAAACTATATGTAGATGTATTTGAATCGCTTGAACAAATGCGGGGATAGCTCAGTTGGGAGAGCGTCAGACTGAAGATCTGAAGGTCGCGTGTTCGATCCACGCTCACCGCATTTGTTTTTTCCATTTTATTATTTGATCTCTCAATTTATACATTTTACATTTTCATATTTGGTTTGCAAATCTCTGAATTTTACATTTTTCATTCCTTTTTACGATTTGATCTATCGATTTATACAATTTTCATTTTCATTTTACATTTTTCGTTCTCAGGAGGTGTATTTTTCGTTTTCACTCATTGGTTCTCAGGTACGAACATTACTGCGAAGCTGAGAACTCGAACCCAACACTTTAGTGTAATGGTGTGTGCTGTTATGGCGTGGGGGAGTTTGGGGAGTTCAATTCATGATCAAAATCATTATCATGTCACATATGTGCCACTTACCTAGTCCGCACTCCCTCCAACAGATAGCGAATATTGTTTCAGGTTGCTCCATCCGATTCTCTTTTGTCGCTTGATCAGGCTTTACATACGCATGCCGGCTTACGCACTAAAAAATTTCATCCAACCCGTTGAAAGCTTCAGAGAGAATGCTCCAATCAGCACGGAATTCAGTGATGACACCAAGATGAGACTGGAATATTTCTCCGCGATTATGCCAAGATGCTTAGGCCTTACCATTTGAGTTTCTTGCACTCGTTTGTTCCCTTCGAAGAATCTCACTGAACGCGGCACAAGCATTTTGAGCTTCAGAGTTCACTGGGTGCGTGCACTGGTGTATCAGAGCTGTCATGCAAAAATGCCAAAAAACAACTATGCCAACTTCGTGTTCTTGAACATATCACTCAGTTTCGGCACTGCATTTCAGTTAGGAGAGCCAGACACTAAACTAATCCTTGCAAAATTCCTGGTGATCCATCCACATCAAAGCAGACAAATGGCTAGCTCCAGGCTATTTAACCGGGCGGCATGTTGTAACCAAACGCGAGATTTGTCGCGCATGTTTGCCACCATCCAGGCGGCCACAGACCAAATCCCATACACTTCCGTGCAAGCATGGCTGACCTGCAGCACGTACAAGAGGAGCCAGCCGAAGCCGAGGCGGTGCACACAGCCCGACACGACGGCACCGTCATGGAGATACTGAGCCGGAGCCTGCAGAGCATGGCGGCGAGCCCGGACGTGAGCGCCTACTTCTCCGGCGCGTCGTCGCGGCGCCCCAGCGCGGCCGACGAGGTCGACGACGAGGAGGCGCTGCGGTGGGCCGCGCTGGAGCGGCTCCCGTCGTTCGACCGCCTCCGCACGGGCCTCATGCGGGCGGACGCGGACAGCGGCGGCGTCGGCGGCGGGGGCCGCGGCCGCAGGTGGTACGCGCACCGGGAGGTGGACGTGCGCACGCTGGAGCTCGCGCAGCGTCAGGCCTTCGTGGAGCGCGTGTTCCAGGTCGCCGAGGAAGACAACGAGCGCTTCCTCAAGAAGCTCCGCGCCCGCATCGACCGGTAAAAAAACTAACCAATCACCCGAGCGAAAATGGCCATGGACGGCACGGCTCGAGTCCTGTGATTGACTAGCTGTTCGATCGTGGTCATGTTGTTGGCAGGGCGGGGATCCAGATGCCGACGGTGGAGGTGAGGTTCAGGAAGCTGAACGTGCAGGCGGAGTGCCACGTCGGGACGCGCGCGCTGCCGACGCTGGCGAACGTGTCGCGGGACGTGGGCGAGTCGCTGCTGGGACTCGTCGGCCTCAACTTCGCCAAGAGGAAGGCCCTCCACATCCTCAAGGACGTCTCGGGCGTCGTCAGGCCGTCCAGGTACGTACCCACACGCATATGATCGACGAGGCATACGACTCCCAAAACCGGAACTACAGTAACCTGGTGTTCGATCTTGCACTGCCACACCCTGCAGGATGACGCTTCTGCTAGGCCCGCCTTCCTCCGGCAAGACGACGCTCTTGCTGGCCCTGGCCGGCAAGCTCGACCCAACTCTTGAGGTGGATATATACATTGATCTCGTCATCGTTTTGACCCATGCAACCATTATGGTGTCGATTGACTTGATAAGACTTTCCAATACTAACTTGGTGACGTCGGCGGATGCAGGCGAGCGGTGAGGTGACGTACAACGGCTACGGGCTGGACGAGTTCGTGCCGCAGAAGACGGCGGCGTACATCAGCCAGCACGACGTCCACGCCGGCGAGATGACCGTCAAGGAGACCCTCGACTTCTCCGCGAAGTGTCAGGGTGTGGGCCAGAGATACGGTGAGTCATGTGGCCCCCCCTTCGGCGTGTCAAAATACTGGAGCTACTAGCTCATACGCTACTCATGAGCAACGCCTGACATGGCATGCATCTGCCGTACGTGCGTGTGCAGAGTTGCTGAGGGAGCTGGCGAAGAAGGAGAGGCAGCTGGGCATATACCCGGATCCGGAGGTCGACCTGTTCATGAAGGTGTGCAGCTCTTGTTTCCTCCTCCTCACCGATCAGTTCGTCATTTTCAAACATGTACCTGATCATTATGTATTTCATTCATACTGACGAGGTCTGGAAATTTCGTTACTTGGTGTGTAGGCTACTTCAGTTGAGGGGAGCACTCTCCAGACAGATTACATTCTCAGGGTACGTAGCAGGTTCCATCCTCTATTCCTACAGGAATATTAACGGGCATGTTTGGATCTCTACTGATTTTTTTGGTAATACCAAAATCTAAGCAAACTTTGACACTATCAATGAATTGGTATGGTAGAGTTATCTAGCTCATGTTTGGATTGGGACCAATATAAAACCAAAATCTCATATTGTAGTGAAGAAACTTCTAGAATTTAGCTAAATAAAACATGGGCACTACCAATTGCTTGGCCTTAATTCAAACTAGCACATTTACTATTTAGGTTACCAAAAAATTGTTAAGGCACATTTTTGTATCAATTCAAAATGGCCCAACCTCTTTTTTTTTCTGTGAAATTATTTCTTATTACTAAACGGGCTTAAACGAGGAACTGGTTGGCCCATAAACTCAAAGGAGATAAGAGTGTGAACGGAAACAAGGCCACATTCACCTACGTAGCCCATATCTTGGCCCTAATGGATAGCTATAGCCCATTTACTGCCTAATAAAGCCCATCTTCTCTGTTAGAATAGCTAGAACGTTATTCCACCGTTCCACGCTTCAGCTAGAGCAGAGCGAGAATGCTATAGGAAGTGAGGAGGTTGCAGGCGAGGCGTTCGATTGTTTGCCGCAGAGAGGAAGGGGAGAGCTCGCTGCTCGTCTCGTCTCGCTTCCCTTGCGGATCGCGACGCAGATGGATGAATCTGATGACGCCGGTGTGTGCAGATCCTCGGGCTGGACATGTGCGCCGACGTCATCGTCGGCGACGAGCTGCGGCGCGGCATCTCCGGCGGCCAGAAGAAGCGCCTCACCACAGGTAAGTAGGCTCTCGCGAGCGCGCGCGCGCGGTGCCTCCTTCGCCCCGCCTCAGATTTTGATGTCGTTCGCCCTTCGATCCGTGGGTTGAAATCGGCTGTGGATGATGGCAGCGGAGATGCTGGTCGGCCCGACCAAGGTCCTCTTCATGGACGAGATATCCACCGGCCTGGACAGCTCCACCACCTTCCAGATCATCAGGTGCATCCAGCAGATCGTCCACATGGGCGAGGCCACCGTCCTGGTGTCGCTGCTGCAGCCCGCGCCGGAGATCTTCGAGCTCTTCGATGACGTCATGCTACTCTCCGAGGGGCAGATCGTGTACCAGGGCCCCCGGGAGCATGTGCTTGAGTTCTTCGAGAGGTGTGGGTTCCGCTGCCCCGAGAGAAAAGGTGTTGCTGACTTCTTGCAGGAGGTTCATTTTTTCCCCATAAATTGTTTGTTGTGAAGTCAGTACAAATTCCCAACTCCTACTATATTAAGCCTGTTGCAAACTGCAAAGCAATGGTCCTTTATAAGTAAATGTCCATGATTTTTTTTAACAAACTGAAATGTCCAAGATATAACCAATAGAGATGCTAGTAGGCACTAATGCAGTTATTCTGGCAAAAAATGGTAATTTGTGCAGGTTACATCAAAGAAAGATCAGGAGCAGTACTGGATACAGAGCGAGAAACCTTATCACTATGTATCAGTACCTGAATTTGTTGCAAAGTTTAAGAAATTTCACATGGGGAAGAGCCTAAAAAAGCAGCTTTCAGTTCCTTTCAACAAGAGGAAAATCCACAAGTCCGCTCTGGTATTCTCCAAGCAGTCTGTTTCTACTTTGGAGCTTCTCAAGACCTCGTGCTCCAAGGAATGGCTTCTCATGAAGCGGAATTCATTTGTCTACATTTTCAAAACAGTTCAGGTATCTAGATTCGACATCCTTGATAGCTTTAAATGAAGGAATTGTGTCCTTTCTACTGTATAGTAGTGGAATGATCTAAACTATTTAATCATATAGTCGTGCCATCATTTAGTGAAATATAAAAAATCTTTACTGTCCACAGTAGAGGACTAAGGCGTTGGAGTTCATATCTAATTTTGTCTCCTTTCTTTTGAAGGGAATCCTAGTTGCATTAATAGCATCAACAGTATTCTTGCGGACCCAGCTCAACACAAGAGATGAGGACGATGGCCAAATCTATATAGGAGCACTTATTTTTGTCATGATAACTAATATGTTCAGTGGTTTTGCTGATTTATCTTTAACCCTGGCAAGGCTCCCGGTATTCTACAAACATAGGGACTTCCTGTTTTATAGGCCATGGACTTTTGCACTTCCAAATGTTCTCGTGAGAATCCCTAGCTCCCTGTTTGAGTCGATAATTTGGGTTGCAATAACCTACTACACCATGGGATTTGCCCCTGAAGCTAGCAGGTGCACCTTCTTAGTGATTCAACCCTGCTAAAGTTCTATACCATTTTGAATTTATATGGTTGCTCTCTGCCCTTAACATCCCTATGTTCATCTTGCTTTAGGTTCTTCAAACACCTGCTTGTAGTCTTCATGCTTCAGCAGATGGCTGCAGGACTGTTCAGAGTTACTGCTGGGTTATGCAGGACTGTTGTGGTAACGAACACTGCAGGGTCTCTTGCAGTTCTGATCATGTTTGTGCTTGGAGGATTCATCCTACCAAAAGGTATCCGCTCATATTTTCTGACGCATATGGTTTTTCTTTGTCCTTGCAATGGTGCCATGGGTATAAGAGGAATAGTGATTCTTAAAAATCAGAAAGGGAGATGCCTTTTGAAATAAAACACAAATATTAGGACTCTTGCCGCAAAGGACTTTTTTAGTAACTTTTTTACAGTGGACACTTGTCAATGTTCAATATTGATGTGGCTGCTGAAATGATCACTGTAAATTAGAATATTTGTCATTTCATGTGTTACTTGAATTTGAATCATTCAAATTCTGATTGTTACAGATGCAATCCCTAAATGGTGGGTGTGGGCTTACTGGTGTTCACCTCTTACTTATGCATACATTGCCTTTTCTGCCAATGAAATGCATTCTCCAAGGTGGATGGATAAATTTGTAAGTTGACTCTTGATCGTCTTATTGTTCTGTTCCGGTGTAGGTAATACGGTTCTTTTCTTCTTCACTTCCTGATTGTGTATCAGTAGGTACCTGATGGAAAGAGATTGGGAGTGGCAGTTCTAGAAAATTCAGGTGTCTTCACCAATAAGGAATGGTACTGGATTGCAACTGGCGCCCTTCTAGGGTTCACCATTCTGTTCAACGTGTTATTCTCACTATCACTTATGTACCTGAACCGTAAGTAGCTACATTGTACTTAGTAACACCAGTTATGAGTTGCATCTGACAACAGATTATTTCCTTAACTTCGCTGATTGGCCTTTTCAAGTGAGCAGGTAGTGCAATTAGTATAGTATTACATATATAGTGCCTTTGTATGAATGTTTTCTGCAATTCCAAATATTGATTCATGTAGATATTGAAAATCTAAAACTTTTAACTTTATAAATTTAAAATCGTAGATGCCCAAATTATAAGATTGTATTCTGCAAGCCCAATTAAATTCTGGATTCTTGATTCCATTTTTTATTTCTTTTTACAGTCCTTGGGAAGTATTTCTTTCATTAGCACACTTATGTTTTAGATATTTTTCTCCAGCTCTATACCTAAAAAGAATGTTTTGGTCATTTGTCCTTTCTTATCAGCTGTAAATGAATACATTGGATACGTATAATATATCCAATGTCTGTGATAAATAGGTATTGTCATTCAAAGACATAGTTTTGACATTTGGTAATGGCCATTTATTCAACTGATTGTTCTATTCCTTGAATTAGCTGTTGGAAAACCACCATCCATCCTCCCTGAAGAAACTGTTAGTCAGGAGAACATTCAGGAAGGAAAAAACAAGGCACATATACAACAGAGAACTACAGTTGAAACACCACAACCTGTATCCCCGAACTCAATCATCACCTGTAAGCTTATTTCTGATTTGCCGTCATATTCTCTCTTCCTCATGTTCTCAGAAATATACCTTTTTGTCTTTAGCACTCTCTCTGAAATGATGTTTTTAACTGTTTCTAGTGGATAAGGTGATTCAACAATTGCGTGGATATTCCGCAAACACTTCTGATAGGTCTCACTCATACATGAATGCTGCTGGCAGAAATGCTCCAGGAAGAGGGATGGTTCTTCCATTTGAACCTCTCTACATGTCCTTTAATGAGATAAATTACTATGTTGACATGCCTTTGGTGTGTATACTTGCCCCTATTCATTGTTCTTCCTTTTCTGACCTGCATTTCCATTTCATATTATTATAGTGACCACGAACATTCCGTACCATGCAATAACTAAAACCTTTGTTTACATTTGGATTTCTTATTCTTTAATACTGGTTTCTTGGAGAAACTCTCCTCGAATTGTACTCTTGAGCTTATCAGCTAATGTTTAAGTGTAGGTACTACCTCTGTTTCATATTGTAAGGCATTTTACTTGTCCTAAGTCAAACTTCTTTAGCTTTGGCCAAGTTTGTAGAAAAATGTACTAACATCTTCGACATCAAATTAATTCATTAAAATCCACTGTGAAATATGTCTTGATAATGTATTTATTTGGTATTGTAGATGTTAATATATTTTTCTATAAACTTGGTCAAAGTTAGAGAATTTTGAGTTATGATGAAATTAAAATACCTTAAAATATAGAACAGAGGGAAGAATAGTTTGTAGAGGTTTGGTGGTGTGAATTAACATATTTTTATGATACTGCCCTTTTGAGTGTGCAGGATACATATCTTCCTGAACTCAAACTTTTCATGCACTGCAGTGACGTTAATTTTCATAACCTGTAATCTTATTTTCCAACCTGTCAATATGTCAGGAAATGAAGAGTCAGGGAGTAACTGCCGATAAGCTTCAACTGCTGTCGGGGATATCTGGAGCTTTTCGACCTGGTGTTCTGACTGCTCTTATGGGTGTTAGTGGGGCTGGAAAGACTACCCTCATGGACGTCTTATCTGGGAGAAAGACAGGTGGATATATTGAAGGGGAAATCTATATATCGGGTTACACTAAAAACCAAGCAACATTTGCTAGAATATCAGGCTACTGTGAGCAAAATGACATCCACTCCCCACAGATTACTGTAAGGGAGTCCCTTCTTTTCTCTGCTTTCCTGCGCCTGCCTAAGGAGGTCAATGATCAAGAAAAGAAGGTTTGTTCTTGTGTTATGCTCTTCTGCTTACAATACAACTTGTGTCAATATGCAGCGAGTTTTATGCTACTAACCTGTGTTTACTGTGATAAAATCTTGAATGAACCTTTCTTTTTTTTTAATGAGGGATGGATAAGTTGATTAAGGTGGACCTTTGTATGTAGATCTTTGTGGATGAAGTTATGGAACTGGTTGAGCTTACTGGTCTGAAAGATGCTATTGTGGGCCTCCCTGGTGTGAATGGGCTGTCAACAGAACAAAGAAAGAGGCTGACAATTGCTGTAGAGCTTGTGGCAAACCCCTCAATTATCTTTATGGATGAACCAACTTCTGGTCTTGATGCAAGAGCTGCTGCTATTGTTATGAGAACTGTACGTAACACTGTCAATACTGGAAGAACCGTTGTATGCACTATTCATCAACCAAGTATTGACATTTTTGAAGCTTTTGATGAGGTATAGTCTACTTTATACATTATTTTCAAAATTATTGCTTTACTGCTCTTTGTTAATTGAAGATCTTGATTTTTCACCATGCAGTTGTTGCTACTAAAAAGAGGAGGCCAGGTTATATATTCTGGACCCTTGGGTACAAATTCTCATAAAGTTGTTGAGTACTTTGAGGTTTGTGGTCTGATATACAAACTATTTCACTTGTCCCCATAGCTTAAATTTCCCGATAATCTTGTGGTGGTACCTTGTAAGGGATTCTGCAATTACGAGTATATGATATGATTTCAAGTTCCTTCTTTGTGAAGCCTGCTTCTCAAAATGTTCTTCATTTTTTGCCCACTTTATCAAACTAGGCAATTCCTGGAGTCCCGAAGATCGAAGAGAATCGCAACCCAGCTACATGGGTGCTGGATGTAAGCTCAGCTGCATCAGAAGTTCGATTGGAAATCGATTTTGCTGAATATTACAGGTCATCAACTATGCACCAGTAAGTGCAGTGTTCCTTCCATAGTTCAATTTCTTCCAGGAGTGGAGGCAGTATTACATTGTTAGCGTGCACTGTCAACCTTGAACTTTAGAACATGCAATTGAAGCGAAAAATGGGCTTACTCTCTTGCATCTTTAACTCTTAAGGCATTTAAATAATTGCTACCTTTTTCCTATGGCTAATTATTTTCAGGCGAACCAAAAAATTGGTAAAAGAACTAAGCAAGCCACCTCCAGGTTCCGATGACCTCTACTTCCCTAGTCAATATTCGCGGAGCACCTTTAATCAGTTCAAGCTCTGCCTCTGGAAACAATGGTGGACTTACTGGAGAAGCCCTGATTATAACCTTGTCAGGATTTTCTTTGCATTATTTACTGCTTTAATGTTGGGGACTATATTTTGGAGGGTCGGTCACAAGATGTATGTATTTTTATCAGGCTAAGTTATTATCTGCACAGTCATTGAATATTTTCATGAATACCTATCACTGGGTCCTTAAATGTTTCTTATCTGATGCAGGAAGAGTTCAAAAGATCTCTTGGTCATCATTGGATCAATGTATGCTGCTGTCTTGTTTGTTGGTTTTGAGAATTCTGTAACTGTTCAACCCGTTGTTGCTGTGGAAAGGACTGTATTTTACAGAGAGCGGGCAGCTGGAATGTACTCGGCTATACCATATGCTCTAGCTCAGGTCAGTGATATTACTTTGTAGCTCAACTGAACCCAGAACACCTTAAAAATGTTAGACCAATGGAATATTATGGAAACTTTGCAACAGAAGGTCACAATCATATAGCAGAAATGAGATATAAATTCATTTCAATATATAAGTAACTTTTTATAACAAATGGTACACCAATTTGTTGAATTTTGTCAGGTTGTTGTGGAGATACCATATGTGTTTGTTGAGACTGTCATTTACACACTTATTGTCTACCCAATGATGTCGTTCCAATGGACACCAGCAAAGTTCTTCTGGTTTTTCTATGTTTCATTCTTCACCTTCCTCTATTTCACTTACTATGGCATGATGAACGTCTCCGTATCACCAAACCTTCAGGTTGCTTCCATATTGGGTGCTGCCTTTTACACCCTTTTCAATCTCTTCTCAGGATTCTTTATCCCAAGACCGGTAAGTCCCTTCATTGGCTATTCAAGCTCGAAACCTTTTTGGGTACAATTTCTGTAGGTTGATCTGATTTTGTATGCATCTTCAGAAAATCCCAAAATGGTGGGTTTGGTACTATTGGCTTTGTCCGGTGGCCTGGACAGTGTACGGCCTTATTGTGTCACAGTACGGAGATGTGGAGGATTTTATCACGGTCCCTGGACAATCTGATCAGCAAGTCAGACCTTTCATCAAGGATTATTTTGGCTATGACCCGGACTTCATGGGCGTCGTGGCTGCAGTGCTGGCTGGCTTTACTATCTTCTTCGCTTTTACATATGCTTACTCCATCAGAACCTTAAATTTCCAGCAGAGATAGAAAATCTTGCCATGTATTGCTGTGTGTGGCCGTTCACATGTAAGATGTAACGCTAGTTTTCACCCAAGGTATATATATATATCTATCTGATTAATTGCACGAGTGCGTGGCTGAAGCTAATGCAACCAATCCCCTGCTTAATCTATTCTACATCAGTTTATGTAAGTGAAACCGTGCAAAGGCAAGGAGACAAATTTATAACGAAAATTTAGGGGTGTAGAATCTTTGCTTTTTTAAAAACATATATATAGTAGTCCTTAATTTGCGAAATATCAAGCCCGTCTAGCTCAGTCGGTAGAGCGCAAGGCTCTTAACCTTGTGGTCGTGGGTTCGAGCCCCACGGTGGGCGAATTCTGATTTCGTGTCGCTCTTTTTTTATTCTGCAATTTATTTGACAAATTTTAAACTTGTCCCTGGAAGTTATAGACCATCTGATTGTTTACCAATCACCACAGTTAGTCATGGTCTTAAAAAAATAGTTAGTGATGTAGGGACAGTTTGGATGAAATCAACATTTTGCTAGTATAATTTTGCAAAGTGCGTGCCAAGCCATTTTATGACCAACAATTAGTGGAAAAGAAATGTGTCCATAATGTGTTGATCCGTGTACATAAAAACTAGGACAAATCACAGTAATGCCATGAGACACATTATTCTTGTTCCTGGAAGTTCTAGACCATCTGATTGTTTACCAATCACCACAGTTAGTCATGGTCTTAAAAAAACAGTTAGTGATGTAGCGACAGTTTGGATGAAATCAACATTTTGCTAGTATAATTTTGCAAAGTGCGTGCCAAGCCATTTTATGACCAACAATTAGTGGAAAAGAAATGTGTCCATAATGTGTTGATCCGTTTACATAAAAACTAGGACAAATCACAGTAATGCCATGAGACAAACATTATTCTTGATTGGTCAAATTAGAACGGGCATGATCTGTTTGCGCGTAATGATTGGTCCGTTTTACTTCAATTAGATGAACTAGCTTTCATTTTTTAGGTTTAAAGTGAATTTTAGTTTAATTTTTGTTAACTGGGGTGGACAAAAGTTACTTCCATTCATCCTAGATCGAACTTGCATTTCACAAACATTACCAAGTTTGACGCTCAACCAAACAAGTTACGCATGCACATGACAATATGCCCTTTTTTTTTCCTGCGTCCGGAAGCAGCCAAAATCAGAGCAGAAAAGTTCAACGTGGCATCCTTTCTACCCTGCTGGAAAGCATAACAACACATCATGTAACGTGTGCCTGCCTGAGTGGCCCAATCGCCATTAGCCTTGTACACTCAACACACAATGATACAAAAGGTTTACATCTCTTTGGACTGGGTGACGGCTACACCACAAAAGTACAGAGCTTCTCCCCAAGATCTCGTCTCGACTCTCTCGATCTAGCGCTGCCACGCCAAGCAAAACAGTGTATGCGACGACGAAATGCACACGGATACACGTGTCATATATGGCCTCACGCTAAACATTCGGTCAAGCATAAAGCAAGAACAACCAGGTCCCCATTTTCCACCGGCACGATGCACCAAGCAGCAGCCGAAGCACACTGCTCCGGTCACCCGGCGACGTCCATGGCTGACGTCCCGGACGACGGGAAGAAGGAGGCAGTCGCCGCGGCATGGCACGGGTCGGTTCGCGCCGCGGTGGAGGGCCCGACGCCGGACCAGGCGTGGGCGCTGCTCGGGGACTTCTGCTCCCTCGACCGGTGGGTACCCTCGGTGCAGACGTGCCGGAGGCTGGAGGGCGCCGAGGGCCAGCTCGGGTGCGTCCGCTACTGCGCCGGGCCGGTGAACAAGGCGGCGGCGGCGACCGGCGAGGGCGAGGGCGAGGCGGCGGCGGCGGTGGCCGGGTGGTCAAAGGAGAGGCTGGTCGAGTTCGACCCGACCGCGCGGCGGTACAGCTACGAGGCGGTGGAGACCAACAAGGGGTTCGGCCGGTACACGGCCACGCTCCGCGTGGAGCCCGACCCGGCCGGGTGCGCCGTCGTGTGGTCGTTCGAGGCCGACCCGGTGCAGGGCTGGACGCTGGAGGGGTTCGTGGGGTTCCTCGACGAGCTCGCACGCGGCGTCGCCAGGAGGCTCGAGGAGGAGATCATGTCACAGAATTTAGCAGGATGATGACGCTCTTGCTTCGCAAATTGCGAGTCGCTCCCTGCGCGCTATCATCCTAGCTGCTTTCGCTGCGTTCTATGCATGTCGCACATGCATGATTCGTAGTCGCAAAATTGATTGTGTGATGGTTTTGATCTCCGTCATTACTGAATCGTCCTTTCCTTTGTATCCCATTCCAAACGTGTTATTGCCTTCCTTTCGCCACGGAACGACGTTGTTCACAGAAGTAAAGTCCGCTTCCGTCTAAGGCATAAGGCATATCATATTAGATTTCTACATCGTCTCCAACATCATTAATTTCTTTCATAATATATCACCAACACTACTACACGAGCTCGCTTGTTCATTTCTCCCGTTCTAAGCGGGACACATGTTGATCAGAATCCCGTTCCGACCTAATGGGCTTCACGTCCGTCGGAATCCCTTTCCAGCCCAATCATAATAGGCCTCACGTCCGTCCGAATCCCGTCTTGGAGAATCCAGATTTTTTTAAAGAAAAAAGGAAGCTAGTCTTGATTTGATTTGGTGCATTGACACAGACGGCATGGCTTCCTAGCTTGCTTAAGGGCATGTTTGATATACTTCCTGATTATATGATTTATGATTTTAGATTCTAATTCTTTTAAATCAGATTTTGGAAAAAATTATAATCGATATAATAAATTAATGATTAGAACAATATTTTAGGTGATTTTTACGTGATTTTTGGAAGAAATTGGTTTCAGGTGATTCTGGGAAGAAACTGTTTTTAGATGATTCTCACTCTCTATGTAAAACTGTTGAATTACGTGATTCTTTTTAGAATCAGTTGCAAAATAATCCGTTTGACAGAGATTCTACAGATTCTATTGAAAATCAGGAAGGAGAATCTCTACCAAACGAGGCACAAGTAACCACATTGATTCACTCTTGTATGGGGCTCAAACTGTCGGTCATTTTGTCAGTGGACTCATGTAATCATGTTTATCTGGTTTCTAGATAATAAACATATATAATAATGCAAGATCGTGTATTTATATAGTAATATCTATTTCAGTATATTGGCAAACATATGTATCATCATCTCATATGCTCATGTATGTCGAAAAACGATACAAAAGTGACCAAAACCTATAAATCCCAGGTTAACTTCAGTTTAGGCTTAGCACCGATAATCATGGAAAAAAGACTGACTGATGTCTAACAGCAGTACTTATGCATACATATATACGTGCTAGTCTATCTGGAATCGATAGATTACTTCACCTGTCGTTCGACGTAAACACAATGTATGTAACGCCATGGAATTTCTTCCGCGGATTTGGGTGTGGACGTGGAGAGTGGTTGACGTTCCGGTCGGCCGTACCTTCCGACGAGGAATGCATGCCCAGAGCACGAGCATGACGACGATGAACACGGCATTGACGCAAGTGAAGGCCATCATCACCAGGTTGATCCCCAGGGTCAAGAGGATGCTGTCGATGGCCCCGAGAGAGGAGTTGATCCCAGCGTATCCGACGTTTGTCGATGGCCTCGTGCATGGCCGCCGGCGTGAGCGGCAGGAACAGGCTCACGAGATGCAGGCCAGCGACATGTAGACGGCCCACGAGATCAACAACGGCAGCCGCCACGGGACGGCGACGAGGAAACGAGGGTCGGGGAGCACAATGGCCAAGCAGCCGATTATCATCACGCATGGTACAGTGGCGATGCGCAACCACAGCTTGTCGGAGGGCACGTCAGGCCGCGCCTCCCCGACGGTCGGCGGCGGCGCCGCCGTTGTCGCCGTGGTAACACTGGACAGTAATATATCAGATGTGAAGAGATGACGTAATAGTACGTACTGCAGGGTTTGAGCTGTACTTCGATTTGATTTATGATTTAGTATCACTTCTGAAGAAACTCATTATTTTCTGGTTCGTAACCTCCTTTAGTCCCGGTTCTCAAATCGAGACTATAAAAACGAGACTTCACTATTGTCCTGGTTCGTAACCTCTTTAGTCTTGGTTCTCGAACCAGGACTACAAACGGGACTAAAGATCGATATCTTTAGTCTCGAGTGAAATAACCAGGACTAAAATGATCTTTAGTCCCGGTTGGTAACACCAACCGGAACTAAAGATGATAGCGTCACGTGGCTGGCTTCGCTATCTTTAGTCTCGGTTGGTGTTACCAACCAGGACTAAAGGTTTTTTATTTTTTTTAATTTGCTCATATTATTAGCTTGCTGCTTGTTTACATATATATAAATATATCTATAATATATAATTATCTATAAAGTAAGTAGTGTTTCTACCCAAAATTTTATTCCGCCCGACTATTTTGCAGAAAACCCCTTGATTTTTCCAAAATTAACCCGCAGTAGGGGTGGATACCGGCTCGGCTCGGTAGAAAGTCGAGCCGGGAGGCTCGGCTCGGCTCGGTAGAGCCGAGGCTCGGCTCGGCTCGTGAGCCGGCTCGAGCCAGCTCGTTTAGCTCGCGAGCCACTTTAATACAATGCATTTTATATATAAATTACATTTCATTTTTTTAGTCTATGAAACATGCAAATATACAACTGAAAAAAATAAGTGATATGTTAAGTCCATAATTAACGTAATAACACTTGTCCATCGATAATTATTCATGCAAATATAATGATGCAACTAGATTGGATATTATTATTATAATAATCTAAAGCATTAGATCCATATTGACCATCACAAAATTATAAAAATTATTGATTTATTGTCACATCAACAACAAAACAAGCAAAAGAATAGCAAAACAAGCAAAACATTAGTCCATGCTTTATACATTGCATCTAGCTCGTTGAGCTCACGAGCAGCTCACGAGCTGACTCGAGCTGGCTCGTTATAGCTAACGAGCTAAACCCTTGGCGCAGCTTGTTAGCATTTCTCAACGAGCCGAGCCAAGCCGAGCCAACCACGAGCCGAATGAGCTAGCGAGCCACGAGTATTTCGTCAGCCCTACCCGCAATCCCAATGCTGAAAAGAAAAGAAGTGCTTGGATGAAAAAAAGACCCCCTTCGCCCCTCCCTCCCTGCGCCCCTCCCTCCCGTCCCCATCTACGTCGCGCCCAGCGTCGCGACTGCGCTCCTCCCTCCCATTGCTGATCGGAGCTCCCGCGCCCCTCTGTGCCGTCCCCATCCGTGTCGCGCCTCGACTTCACCCGTTGCAACGCACGGGCACAATTGCTATTAGATATATATATATATATATATGCAATATGCATATATATATATACATAACATACTTATATATAACACACATAACATGTGTATGCAACAACATCAAAATTATTTCGAATACACAAAATACAAAACCAAAATCATCCACAAATTTGTTCATACTTATATACAACAAAATCGTCCAGACATAAACAAAATCTTCCATACATATATACAACAAAATGCAACAACAACAAAATCTCCCGCTCGCCGCCGAATAACTTCCTTTCACCGGCTCCCGCTCGCCGTCACCAGTGAGGAGATGGCACCCTGCCGCCGCCGGTGAGGAAATGACACTTTGCCGAGGAAATGGTGCCCTGCTGCCGCCATCTCCTCCTTCGCCGCCGCCATCTCCTCCCCTTGCCGTCGTGAGAGCCTAGGAGAGAGGGAGAGAGAGGGAAAGGGAGAGGGACAAGGAGAAGGGGAGGGAGAGGGAGCTGAGAGGAAAGGGAGAGATCTGAAAAAAAAAGCTAAGTGTTGGATAGGTGGAGAAGACGATGTGCGTTAGGGATATATATACCCCTGGATCTTTAGTCTCGGTTGGTAGCACCAACCGGGACTAAAGATAATTTTCCGCTATTTTTAATTTATCTTTAGTCTCGGTTGGTGCTACTAACCGGGACTAAAGATGATTTCTCGCTATTTTATAGTAATCTTTAGTCCCGGTTGTAGCCACCAACCGAGACTTAAGGTAATTTCTCGCTATTTTTCCAAATTTATTTGATCCCGGCTAGGGTTAACAATTAAATAATCTATTAAATATAGCCAAATTAATTTGATTAAATATAGGTTTGAAACATTATAATAATTAATACATTAAAACTTAATTAAATATTGGTAATCCTAGATATTGATGTTCCTTTTTTGCCCCTCTCTATTTTCCATTTTAATCTGCTATTGACCAAGATAGGAAAAAATTAACTTTTTATTTTTATTTTTTAATATTTTTCTTGACTTAGGAGCACACGAGAGATAACCACAGAAAATTAGAGCCTAAACAAGCGAAAGACGTGACCGGTGGAAAATTCAGAAGCCACGCTCAAAATTAAAAAAAACTTTCAGGCTCGAAAAGATAACCTTCTGAGCCATTTTTAGGAAAAATAAAATCGCCAAATGCAAAAAAGCTGCGAACGAATGCATCCAAATTTTTTTCTAATCGATTTTCATAATGGAACGTCTTGATCGGAGTCCGTATGTGAAAATTATGGCTGTTTTAAAAATCGACTCCGAATTAGAGGACGAAACGAGAATAATACGCACAAAACTTGTTACACACGCACAAAACCGAATTAGGGAATGAATTAGGGTTTGAATGTTCTTATCAATATTGTAGATCCCTCTAATTTATATATTATCACCAAAATAATTTCACAAAAGAATTGTATATTGAGAATCATTAGTTAATAGCAAATGACGATTTGTAATTACAATGTGTCGATGTCGAAGATCGACACGCGGGAATCCGAGGGACCCCTTTTTGGTTTGGCACGGGGAGCGGTGAATCCTGGTTTAAACTCGCGATGAGAATAGGATGATGCAGGTGAGGCGGGAAAAAATCAAGACTGCGGAGACACGGGGGCTTATACAGGTTCGGGCCACCGGCGAGGTGTAATACCCTACTCCTGTTTGGTATGTTGTATAAGGGATGGATTACAGAGAACAATGAAGGTATTCTTTTCTTCTGAAGTCGGTGGTGGACGAGGGGTTACTAAGAACTAGCTGTTGCTCAGGGGGCTGATCTCCCAGTCGAGGAGTTAGCCGACCAATTGACCGACCGTTTTTATGATGGACTTGGGTCTCCTTTTATAGTACAAGGGAACACCACAGTAGTCCCGACTTTTCTCTACTCCGCTCCACGTGAGGGAGTGGTTTTTGTCTTGTGTTGTCGGAGAAGCCATTCCATACCTGCTCCTTCCTGTTTGCCGCATCATGGGGGTAGGCGGAAAAAGATGATGACCATGACGGCCATGCTGCTGATGCGAGGATGGCCTGCCTACCTACTCTGATGGGACCCACTGGTCAGCGGCCCGTCCCGTGGGTAGGCACTGGCACCGCGCCTCCTGTGCTCGCACTCTCTCTCCCACGCGGCCGCCCAATGCATTAAACGCGACTGGACAGGGCGTGCGCGGAGTGGGCGCACGGCCATACCGCGGTCTCAGTCAAAGACTTCTTAGGCCTCCTTTGCCTCGCGACAGGCAAAAAGGGATGATGATGAGAGCAACTGACAGACGCGCCTCATATCGCATTGAATGCGGCAGGACAGACACTCAGCTCCCCTCTTTTTTAGCATTAAATGGGTTGGTTGGTAGTTGTGCTCGTCCCTCTCTCAGAGAGGTGCGGGATGAGGGATGGGGTGTCCGGGTAACCCCGGACCCTACCGTCTGGGGGGTCCGGGTGATCCCAGACCCTGCCGTTTGGGGGTACGGTGGCCTCCGGGTAGCCTCCGGGCCAGCCCCTTCTGGGCGGCCACGCGGCCGCCCGTGGCCGGGACTCGCTTAGGCCATTCAGGGCGCAACTTTGACGCCCTTTGACGGGCAAGGGCGCCTTCCTCTTTTCAGATGTCGTACCCCTGACATACCACCGGACCCATATCACCGACACAATGTAATGATTAAATTAAAATTTTCTTCAATCTTCAATCATCCACCCTCACACAACACCACCCTTTTGAAATTAGAGATCCTCTCAAATTAATTTTAGGTCATTTAAATCATATAGCAAAATTTATATATTTTTATTAGGTTCAGTTAAAAAAATAAGTACCTTCACTTTAGTCTCGGTTGGTAACACACCAACCGGGATTAAAGATCATTTAGATTTTTAGTCCTGGTTTGTAACACCAACTGGGACTAAAGATGACAGTCGACCTGACAGATTCTAACAGAAATCTAACTGTCCTGGTTCGTGATATAAACCAGGACTAAAGGTCCTATAGAGCCAATGTCTTTTTAAACCGGGACTAAAGATAATCTTTAGTCTTAGAAATAATCGGGATTATTATGAACTTTGGCAGATCAACCAAAATATCATTTCTCCAATAATATATTTTAGTTAATAAAATCTCTCATCTAGTTACTGCCTACGGGCGGTGTGTGAATATCTCTTGTAGCGAGCCGAGCGTGATAAAAGTTCGAATCGGACAAGCAACGTATAATCACGTACCTGATTTCGTTGAAAACCAACGTGATGAGATCCGTCTGGCCGCAAGTTGCCGTCAGGAACACGATGCAACCGTACGTGTGAGCGCGCGAACGCTAACGCTTCGAGTCTATACTGTATGTTACACTGTTTCAAGGGTTTGCGAATTGCAATCCCCTTTGAAACAAGACGAAAATCGATAATCTCGAAAACCGACGTAGTTCGAGATGGGGATACCGACGAGGAATTCGGAGAATTCCAAGTTTGATGATTTGAAAATTTCTTAAAAATTAAAAAAATCGTATAATGCTATGTTTTTTTGCAAAATAAGATTTTATATCATGGACTATCTATCTAACATTCAGTAAATTATACTGTAATTATATTATAGCTTTGTCTTAAAATATAAAAAATTTTGGTTGGATGAAGAAGATTTCCAGATTTATAATAATGAGATATATATCTTTCAAAATATAATAAATTTTGGTTGGATAAGACATATACTAATATAATATTATTTTATTTCACCAAAACTTTTTATATTTTAAAATGAAAGAAATATATAATTACAAATGTAATTTTGGTATCACATGTAACAAAATGAAAAGATCTTTGTAGCTCAGAGTTAAAGGGTAACGTGCGCGTGAGTAGCAGATCGTTGGTTCGTCTCCCAGAATCAGCACATTTTTTTCGTTTCGGTTCCATGGCATAGCACGGATCTTGGCACATATCCAATGGCTAGCACGATCTCCACGCTCATCCGGTAGTCAAATATCTGAAAGATGAGACCAATGACCATATCATGTGAAAAGCAGACTATCAACCTTGAAAAATCTTCACCAAAACCATAAAATCTTTCTCCAATTGATTCTTTTTTAACCCCCTTAGCCCTCATAAGAAAAAAAAGAGAAGAAAGAAATAGAGCAGCGAGAGGTAAAAAGTGGAACGTTCGATCGAAGATCAACGGTTAGATTAGAAGCCACATACCTTTTTGCTATTTTTTAAAGAAACTCTGGTTTATTTTGCATTTAACCCTCAGTCCGTGATAGTTCAAAAATATTTATGTTGTGATTCCTAACTCTTATCAGATAATCCTTCAACTCCTCAATAAATACTCTCACAGTTCATCCTTATTATTTTACATGCTAAACCTTCGATTTGTCTACATAATTATGCATAGGTCCGTTTCTTTTGCATTTTAAACTCTCTAAACTCTATTTTCTCGCCAACCAACCCTTAGAACTTATTTTATATATAACTTTTTTGTTTTTAAATTCGATTAGTGTTATTTTCGTGCTCATATGTTCTTAGTTCTGTGTAAATTAATTTAAAATCTCTTGTCCACTCTATCTTCATTGATTGATGTATTATTTTAATTAATAGTAAATTGTTTGTATGTATGGCTTGATTTGAATGTTGGTGTGGTGCTATTGTAATTGGAAATAAAATCTTGAGAACCAATATTAACAACTAGCATTTGATCATTTAGATGTGATACTTCAACACCCTTAATATTTTTCCCAGATCTGCGTCAAATACTTATCTCCGTGAGTACCGTCAGTTGTTATTGGATGATCAGTTTTTACGGCCGACTTGGAAAACAAATCTTCTCATCTATCTACAGTGTTTTCTGATCATCACTTCTCGATGCTAAATCATATCTCGTGCCAGTACTTGATTCCATGGGGAAAAAACTCTTTTATAATGTAAATTTACTAATTTTTAGCGATATATTAATTACAATGTCTAATCAATTATATATGGAGGAGATGAATGCCAGAACGAAGCAGTAGGTTGCAAAGGGAACACAAGTGAAATAGACGTTGAAAGAGATGTCTGACAATTATACACGAATCATCTTCTATGGTCAAAACTGATCTTTTCAGGTGGCCAACCCAACCATCTTGCAAAAAACCGCGATTTTCATGTGCGAGTATTACAACTTTACCCGATAACGTCCCGCTGTCCCCGGCCTCCTCGCCTCCCCGCATGTACGCACGCCGACTGCCCTCCCTCACTTCCCCGCGAATCCTGGCACCGAATCGCCGCCACTACCTCCCCATCGACCGCCCACTCCGCCACCTTTTTCGGCCGTCCCCAGCCTCCTTGCAGCCTCCCTAAGCTATAAAGCTCTCCCCGTGCGCCCCTCTCCCATTCCCCCTTTTTGCCTAAGCCCACACCGCTTCCCCTCACTCTCTCCACGCCGTCACTCATGGCGTCGCACTCCAGCAGCGCTTCACCTCCGCTCTACCCACCACCGCCCCACGCCGCTTGCATCACCGGCTTCGTCGCGCTGAGCCGAGCCCCGACCTCCCCTCCGCCGTTGTCGGGAGCAGCTGGAGCCCGCCGCCAGCGTCGTCGCCCGAGTGTCGGCTGTCTTTCCTTGCCATTGTTCAGCTCGCACCATCCTTCCCTTCTGTGCACACTCGGTGAGCCCTCTCCCCGTCCCCTCCACCCTCCTCCACCGCTTCTGCACACCAAAGACACCGATGGTTGTCTCCACGCCACCCGGCTGGCCGATCGGCGGTCGTCGCTGCCCCTTCTTTCCCCTGGACCGTCCGATCTGCCGTCGGGCAGATCGAGGCCGTCCATGTGGTAGCCCACGTGGCCACCACGTCGATGTTGTGTCGACGCCACAAGTGCGCCACGTGGCGCACTCGCCCATGCTGCCGTGGACTTGGTCCATGGTGGACCAGCCCATTGACCGCTCACGCATGGGGCCCACCTGTCGGCGTCGGTTCACATCGCTGACGCAATAATTCGCTTTTCCTTTGAGAAAATAAATAATAATTATGCAATAAATCGATTTAATTTCCAGAAATTCATTTAAATGACTCAAAACTTCTAAAATTCATATTTAATTATCGACGAGGTGCCGAGCAGTCCTCCAAGAGGCGGTGCCCGAGAAGGTGAGAGAGTGGTCGGGATGTCTACCAATGGGTCAGATGATCGACTCGGGAACAAATGAGCCAAGGTTTTTTTAGACATGTTCGGCCCTCCCATAAGATAACAAGCCTACTCACGTATGCATTAGGAGGATGGAAGATTAGGGTTTCGGTATAGGCGTGGAAGAGTGTCCTTGGATTCCTCCCCTGCGCCGCACCATCTGCCCTCCCTTTTATAGTTCAAGAGGGGCAGTTGCAGGGGGCTTGGGGCGCAAGAAAGCTAGTCGTAAAGCAAAAAGCAAATACAGACTAAAGCTGAAAAGCAAAAAGGATCAGCCTTGGGATTCGCTCGCCGTAGGCATCTTGTGTGTAGTCTTGTCGGGTGACATCATCCTCTACCGGCTTGTCCCTCTTTGTCTTGTCTATGAGCCTTATTAAGGAAGCCTCTTTCCTGAAGGAGAAAGACTTCCCTTTTCGGGTCGGAACCGTGCGTAGAGGTCAGGCTAAGGGGCAGAGGTCGAGCTAAGGGGCAGAGGTTGGGCTGGCCATCCTCGCCCGAGGTCTGGCTTCCGACCCCAGCCCGAGGACTCCCAATCCGATCTATCAAACCCCTTTCCCTTAGTGTGGGCTACCCGGGGGGCATCCCCCACACTAATCCATACAAACTCCAAGTTGGGCCATTCAACTTGCAAAATTCATCTAAAATCGGCTCTATATGTTTGTTTACTTTTCATGTATTGTTTATGTTGGCACCTTTTTTGGCAAAGGCACGAACACGATCGAATCACCTAAAGCTTTGCGGTGGTTCTTGGTACAGAGTCGCCAACCACTTCAATCTAGGAAAACTAGAACAAAGTGGGATGTTGCACTCTCGCAGCGACGGCGGCAGATGGTTTACGGCGCAAACCAACAAAGATGGACTAAACTAGGGCAAAGTAGAAAATATGGCTGAAAAATAAAGAAAACGATTCAAATAGATTGATTGTGTATTGTGTGTTTCGTGATTACAATTGAATCGGCCTTGGCCCTTATATAGGGGTTGGTCTTGCCCTCCACAGGCCCTTCTCCACGTCCAATTCGGGATAAACATGTTTGGAAACCCGAGATACACCGTATGGAGAAAGAAAACCCAAATACCGATGAAGTCGTCTAGGTTTCGGACTCTGCCGGTCAGACCGGCCATGCGCCTTCGGTCTGACTGGCCCCACAGCCCGGTCAGACCGGCCTCTCCGAAGAAACCGACAGATTTCCAAAAATTGACAACTTTCCCTATTTTGATTCCTAGGTGTCAATTTTGGGTGTAAACACATGCCCCTGCCTTTTATGATGAACATCGTGAATCTAAAAGCATAATACATGTTTTAACTTGGGACGATAACCTAATTATCAACCACAACACCCCCTAAGCATCTTGCCAAATACTTGGAAAGTATTTCTTCAAGTATTTACCGTTGATAGCCCGCTGAAACCATTCTCCTTGAAGCGTCTCCAAGAAATACGCATTACCCCGAACGATTCTGCATATCCGATAAGGTCCCTCCCAACTCGGCGACCACTTACCAAATTCTTTAGATCGGGAACCTAAAGGCAAAATAGTCTTCCATACCAAATCTCCTACTTGGAACGTCTTTGCCTTCACCCTTTTGTTGTATGCTTTAGCCACTCTCTTCTTTTCCTTTTCTATTTCTTCCAAAGCCTTCAAACGTTTGTCGACCACTTCGTCAAGGTTATCACCCATCAAGAACTTGTAGTCTTCAGCTGACAAATCGTCTTGCTTTATATATCAAAGAGAACCAATATTTACCTCAACCGGTAAAACGGCTTCTTGTCCATAAACGAGCTCAAAAGGGGTCACCTTGGTGGCACCATGCTTGGATATCCTATGTGCCCATAAAGCTTCAGAAAGCACCTCATGCCACCTTCTCGGATATTCCTCGATCTTCTTCTTGATTAGCTTCAACAATGTCTTATTACTAGACTCGGCTTGTCCATTAGCCTGAGCGTAGTAAGGAGACGAACTCAACAGCTTAATACCATAAGATTCGGCAACACTCTTCACTTCTTTAGACATAAAAGAAGCTCCTTGATCTGTAGTTAATGTTTGAGGAATGCTGAATCTATGGATAATGTGCTTCAGAATAAAATCAATTACCTCCTTATGTGTCATATCTCTGAGTGGCACGGCTTCGGCCCACTTGGTGAAGTAATCCGTCGCAACTAGCACGAATCGATGCCCCTTTGAAGACGGAGGATAAATCTGACTAACAAAATCTAAAGCCCACCCCCGGAAAGGCCATGGTTTAATTATAGGATTTAACATCGAAGCCGGTGCCAATTGGACATTGCCGAACCATTGACAAGCTTCACAACCTTTATAGTATCTGAAGCAATCCTCAATCATTCTCGACCAATAGAACCCTGCTCTTCTAAGCAGCCAGTTTATTTTGTGGGCCAATTGATGAGTCCCGCAAATTCCCTCGTGAACTTCACCCATAGCAACTTTAGATTGATCGGTATCTAAACATTTTAATAGTACACCATCTACATTTCGGCGATATAGCTTTTCATCAAGCAAAGTATATTTATACGCTTGCCGCCGAATTTTTCGATCAACCCTAAGGCTATGATCTTTCAAATAGCTAATCAAAGAAACTCGCCAATCATTTACTATTTCCAGGGCACACATGTCTGAATTTCCACTTAATTCAACCTCTGTATTGAGAAGATTGTGCCCCCCAGCATCTTCTGTGAAGTCGGTCTGACCGGCCAAGCAACGCCGGTCAGACCGGCAACCACCCGCGGTCAAACCGGCCACAGAACACCGGTCAGACCGGATGCCATCCACGGTCTGACCGGCCCATCCACTGGCCGATTCCCACGACATGTGCGTCGGCGACCGCCTACGGTCCGCTCTCTTTGCCAATTTCACCCAAAAAAATCATAGTCAAGCACCAGTTGATCTAATATGAAAAATAAACCTCTTTTGATGCTATAACCAGATGCTTGTTGAGCTAAGTCATTTTCCCTAGAATTTTCATTCCTAGCAATATGCTTAATAGTAAATTCATCGAAATTGGCAGTAATATCTAGGCATTGATCTAAATACCTGTTCAATGATCCGTCGAAGCATTTGTAGACCCCGACGACTTGTTGCACCACCAATTCCGAATCACCGAACGCTTCTACATGTGTAGCTCCAACAATTTCCATCACTTGTAAACCGAATAACAAAGCATTGTATTCGGCTTGATTATTTGTACAATAATATTCTAAATGAACCGATGCTTCAAAGCATTGACCATTGGGCGAAACTAAAACTACACCTATGCCTTGACCCTCCTTACATGAAGAGCCATCAAAATAAACTTTCCAAGCTGTAACACTAACTAAACGGACTTCACCTCCACAATCAACGTCTATATGATGATCTACTATGAAGTCCGCTACAATCTGGCCTTTCATAGATTTCATTCATAGGTAAAGATGGCAACGGGTAAAATTCGCGTGGATAGTGATATCTCAAACCCGTACCCGCGAGATAAATTTTGTACCCGCGCCCGCGCCCGCTACCCACCATGGGTAGCAACACCCGCCCGCGCCCGCTACCCACGGGCAAAACATGCCCGCGGGCATACCCGCATACCCGCAAAATATACCACATGAATAGTTCACATAAATAGTTCATCACATGACCACACATCTCACATGAATAGTTCACATAAATAATTCACCACATGACCACACATAACACATAAATAGAAGAAACATATTGTTCAACAACAAAGTCTTCGAAGTGATGCAAATAAATAAGACATGAATAAGTTAATTAGTCGGAATCCGCTCTAGTGAAGCAAGATTCATCTTTGAGATCTTCTTCATTGTCTTCAGGGCATGACCTAAAGCTCAATCCTGACTCGGGTGGGGAAAGGGGAATGGTCAATGGTCAAATGAAACCCTAGAATGAGCATTTATATACCTCTATTTTCATGGTCTCACCTGTCAGTGCGTGTAGGCGGGTTTGCAGGTACGGGTATACTTAAGTTTTACCAGTATAAAAATACCCGTTGGGCACAACCCTATGCCCGCGCCCGTGCCCACGGGCACAAGTTCGCACCAGATCCGCGCCCCGGGGCCGGGACCGCGGTATATGGATTTTTCATGCCCGTTGCCATCTTTACTCATAGGCCAAATCATATTCAATTAATGTGTACGCCCATTTGCCAATTCTCCCACTCAGAATTGGCTTTTTGCAACATGTGCTTAACAACATCGGTCTGACAAGTAACTATGCATGTACTAGATAACAAATAATGACGTAACTTGGTACAAGCATAGTACAAACAAAGACAAAGTCTTTCTACAAATACATACCTCGTTTCGGCATCTAGAAGACGACGACTTAAATAAGTAATTATGTACTCTTTGCCGTCTTCCTCTTGTGTCAAAACAGCTCCAATAACTTTGTCTTCAGCAGCAATATATAGCCGAAACGGAATTCCGGCTTTAGGAGCTCGCACCACGGGCGGAGTAGACAAGTATCTCTTTAAACCTTCAAACACCTCCTGTTGTGCTGCCCCCAAGTAAAATCGGCTTCTTTCTTCAAGCGTAGAATAGGCACAAAAGCATCGATTTTACCTGCTAGGTTGGATATGAATCTTCTCAAATAGTTCACTTTACCTAGCAACCTCTGAACTTCTCTTTTGCATGTCGGCGCTTTGAAGTTTTGAATCTTCTCAACCTTCTTAGGATCAATCTCAATCCCTCTTTCATGCACCATGAATCCTAAGAATTTCCCCGGCGACACATCGAAGGCACACTTGAGTGGGTTCATCTTCAAACCATACCGACACATCCTCTCAAAAGCTAACCTCAAATCGGCCATATGTCCATACATATCATCCGATTTGACTACAATATCATCAATGTAAATTTCTAGGATAAAACCTAACAAATCATGGAAAATTAGGTTCATCGCTCTTTGATACGTTGCGTCGGCATTCTTTAACCCGAATGTCATGACTACCCACTCAAACAGCCCGATAAATCCTGGACACCTAAAGGCTGTCTTATACATATCTTCCTCTGCCATAAAGATTTGGTTGTAGCCGGCATTGCCATCTAAAAAACTAATCACTCTATGACCTGATGCATCATTTATTAGCATATCGGCTATAGGCATAGGATACTCATCTTTAGGAGTGGCTTTATTTAAATCTCTAAAGTCTATGCACACTCTAATTTTGCCGCTCCCCTTGTTTTTTACCGGTACTATGTTAGACACCCACTCCGCATACCAGCATGGCCTAATAAACCCCGCTTTCAATAATCGGTCTATCTATTCTTTGACACGATCATATATAAGTGGGTTAAACCGATGAGGAGGTTGTTTATAAGGCCTAAATCCTGACTTTATCGGAAGCCGATACTCAACAAGATCACGGCTAAGTCCAGACATTTCATGGTACTCCCATGCAAAGCAATCTCTATATTCTCTAATTAGTGCGATCATTTTAATTCTATGATCGGCTCTCATGTTTTTATTTATGAAGGTCGGTCTTGGTACGCTCCCATCTCCTATGTCTATTTCTTCTAATGGGTCGGCTGATGTGAACCCTTGACCGAGCTTCTCTACCTCGTCAAAATCTTCTATAGTCTCCCCAATATCGTTCTTTGTTGACCGATGTTCTTGAACTCTTTTTTGTAACCATTCCAAGTTAGCCGCTTTATTCATCATATAAAGTAATGTCACCCAGCCGTGCTAAACTAGCCGGCTTTACAGAAATGGGTACAAAGCCTTCTTTAGAAACACTAATAAAATCAAAGCTAGAAAGATCTAACCCTGACAAGCACTGCACGTCTCCATGTTTCCATCCTACAGAAACATCGGCCATGTCAACCTCAGCCGATGTATCCGCGTGAACTACCTCAACCTCATCGCCATCCCATTGTACTAGGCACTGATGTAAAGTAGATGGAATGCAGCAATTGGCATGAATCCAACACCGCCCCAAGATGACACTATAATTACCTTGTACATCGACGATGAAGAAGGCGGTAGGCAACGTCTTGTTTCCCACCGTAAGCTCCACGGACAAGATCCCCTTTGCCTCTGTTGACTCGCCGTTGAAGCCATTGAGAAGCATGTTGGTCTTCTTCAGCTCCACTTCTTCGCGACCCAACTTCTTGAAGAGAGAGTAAGGCATCAGGTTCACCGCCGCGCCTCCGTCCACTAGCATCCTCGAGACCGGCTTCCCATCAATGTGGCCCTTCAAATAGAGAGGCTTCATGTGACGGTTGGACTCGTCGGGCTTCTCGAAGACCGCATCCTTCGGACCTAGTGACATTTGAGCGACCTCGGCCTCATCCATGGCGCAAAACTCCATGGGCAACATGCAAACCATGTTGATATCCATGTTCTCGCCGTACGATGCCTCCACAGCTGGTTGTTCATCCTTTTGAACAACTACCGGCTTCTCAGCAATTGATGACTTACGCTTCCACTCCTTCGCAGGTGGCGGTCGCAACTCATCAAACTCCCTGTCTCTCCTCTCTTCGGCTTCCTTCTCCTTTAACTCAGAAGCACGAAGACGCTACAACCTCCTCTTCTGGGTAGCCGTTAAATCCTCAGGCATCCATCTAGGATTCGGCTCTGTTCCAGGAGGCAAATAATGTCCCCCGTTACCTTTACCCGAAGAGGGAACTGCTCTGGTACCCTTCTTACCGGAACGACGGTCAGACCGGCCCTACCGGCCCTGGTGGCCGGTCAAACCGGTATTGTACCTTCGGTCAGACCGGCGACCAGGCCCGGTCAGACTAGGACGAGTATCAGACCGGCCAGACGGCACGGTCGACCGCTCACGAATGCGGCCGAAGGCTCGGTCGGACCGATTACTAGGCTGCGGTTAGACCGGCCAAAAGGCTCGGTCGGCCGGGTACTAAACTATGGTTAGACCGGCCAGAGCGTCCGGTCTGACTGTTCTCCTGCGCGGCATCCTTCGCGGCTTCAGTTCGGGGGCCAAATATCAACTTAGCCTCCTTGTCAGATGGTACCGGCACATCATACGATCCTATCTTGATAGTGATCGCCTCTGAAGTCCTCTCCTCGGGCTTGGCGCGCTTGTATGCCCTTTTCTCGCCATCAAACTGGTCCTTTGTGGGGAACCGGCTTCCACTAGCAGTAGACGCATGCCCTCACGGTGATCTCCTCTCCCCTCTCCATCCTTGGTGATCCTGCATTGGAGGCATGTTGTACATAGGCGGGGGTGCCCCCCAAGGCATAAAGTAAGGGAACGGGTAACCTGGAGGCGGCATCGGGCACGGTCCCCATGGCATGACTTGAGGACAATAGGGGAATGCCGCTCCAAAACCTTTGACGAAGAACCAAATCGCTCCTTAGGGGGCGATCTTGGTCTCTTTCCCTTGGCATGCTCCTTCTCGGCACCCTTCCTCTTGTACTTGTCAAGGAGCATGTTGAAGGTCACCTTGGGCTTGTGGGGCTTCCTCGACGTAGATGCCTTGGCCTTATTCTCCTTCCATGTCCCAACCTCTGGGCTCTTTGGCACAAGCATCTTGGGCCTAGGCTCCCCAATGACAACTTTCTTTCCCTTAGCCGATTCGGCTTGCTCCGGCCGAATCAACACCTTCTTGCCATCAAGATCGATGGTATTCACCGGAAAAGGATCGCTGTCAAGCTTCATCTTCGGGCCCTCGGTGAATTTCAATCGTCCTTTCTCTATGGCCGATTGAACCTGCCGACGAAAAACATTACACTCATTAGTAGAATGCAAATAAGAATCGTGCCATTTACAATAAGAACGACGCTTCAATTCTTCTAATGAGGGTATGATGTGGCCTTTAGGTAATTTTATCTGTTTTTCCTGCAAGAGATAGTCAAAAATCCTATCACACTTGGTCACATCAAGACTGTACTTAATCTTACTTTGTCGATCCTTGCGAGGAGTCGGCATCAAGCTAGAACAAACAAAGGGTTTGTTCTTGTTTGTCCAAGACCACTCAGCGACATACATGTCATGATCGCCCTCATCAGACTCAGAATCACCAGTAGGACAATCGATCATGCTAACATAAGGTTTCTTATCACTAGGCCTAACAAACTTTTTAGCATCTCTGACTCGGCTTTCCTGAGCCAGAGCCTTCTGCATTACTTGACTAACATCAAGAAATTGTTGGCCATCTAATCTTTCTTTAATGGGAGCAAACAACCCATTGAAAGCGAGGTCGGCCAAGTCTCTCTCAGTTATACTCAAGCTAAAACATCGGTTTCTAGCATCTCTAAATCTTTTCATATAATCAGCAACAAACTCATTGTATTTTTGCATAACCGATGTCAAGTCACAAAGTCTACGCTCAGTCTCACCAGTATAAAAATAATCATGAAATTTCTGTTCTAATTGAGCCCAAGTATGAATAGAGTTAGCCGGTAAAGATGTAAACCAAGTAAAAGCAGTACCGGATAAAGATAAGAAAAACAAGCACAATTTAAAAGCATCCGAAGTGCTAGCCTCCCCACATTGCGCTAAGAATTGGCCGATATGCTCCCATGTGGTCCTATTATCATCTCCACTGAATTTGGTGAATTCAGGGACTCTATAACCACGAGGATATGGGATGTTGTCGAAATAGTCAGGATACGGCTTTTGGTAAACCTTAGCACGATTCCTGGGCTCAATTCCGAACGACTCTCTAATGATGTTCCTGATTTGTTCTTCCATATTTTCAGGCCTAGGTGGGTCGAGCATGACCGGCGGCCTAAAAGGTGGCTGTTGTGGCGCAATATTGTCATATTGGCCATCTCTTGTGTCGCGCGGATATCCCTATTAGGATCATTGTACTGATTGGGGACATGCGGGGGAATCGGTGGATGAACAGTAGCTACAGGGGTGTCGTGTACGGGAACGTGGTATAGAACCGAGTTGCCCGTGATGGGATCCACTCCCGCATCGGCACCAGGGCGCCGCCCGATCACAAGGGCCGGCCGACCGGCTAGATAGGCGCGGCCGACCGGCTAGATAGCCCTGGCCGACCGGTAGTACGGGTGCGGGCCGCCCGGATGACCGATCTCGACCGATGTAAGGCAAGCCGGCCGACCGACGTAGGTGACTTCCCGGCCGACCGGCCATAGGGCCTGGCCGACTGTCAGATTAGTGCTCCGGCCGACCGCCATCGGGACGGCCGATCGAGGCACTGGGCTGGTCGACTGGCCGTAGGGCCGCTGCACCGACGTGGTGAGGGCCGATCAGACCGGCCGTAGGGCCGGTCAGACCGACAGAGGCGATAGAACTATTTTCGCCGGGGCCTTGGGCAACCGCCCTATCGGTTTTGCTGAATATGTGGTTCACAGGGGGCTGGTTCCCACTCACAACCAAGGTAGGCGGTGAATCGGTCGCGGGAAGACTGGATTTGCCGCTCATGTGCGCCTTAAACAATCTATTAAAACAGGCCTCCATAGCGGATTCAATCTTATTGTTTACGGTGGCAGTAACGGACTCGTCCACCGTACTAGCAACAAGCTTTTGAATAGGCATAGAGATGTGATCAGCGCTTACCTCACTGCGAGTTACCTTGAGCGGGCTCCCGGGCTTGATGATGACGCCTTGTCACGTTTTGGTGCAAGATTGATCTAGGACCTTTTTAGTGATCGCCCGAATCCGCTCCTCCGTTATTTGGTGAGCCTCCCCATCCAAGTCTTCCAACGAGATGTGGACAATGTTGGATGGCTCCACGTCTTGCGCCGCTTGCTTGGACATGGCGGCGTCGAATCCGAGTTGGCGTCGTGTCTTCCCCAGCGGAGTCGCCAAAAATCGTGTTGGCACCTTTTTTGGCAAAGGCATGAACATGATCGAATCACCTAAAGCTTTGTGGTGGTTCTTGGTACAGAGTCACCAACCACTTCAATCTAGCAAAACTAGAACAAAGTGGGTTTTGTAGATCAAATCAGCTAGCGAAACCGATTTAGATGGATAGATTGATAACTACTCGTCTCATGAGCAAACGGAAGGTTTTCGGGACAAACCTACAAAGGGATGTCGCACTCTCGCAGCGGTGGCGGACGGTTTACGGCGCAAACCGACAAAGATGGACTAAACTAGGGCAAAGTAAAAAATATGGCTGAAAAATAAAGAAAACGATTCAAATAGATTGATTGTGTATTGTGTGTTTCGTGATTACAATTGAACCGGCCTTGGCCCTTATATAGGGGTTGGTCTTGCCCTCCACAGGCCCTTCTCCACGTCCAATTCGGGATAAACATGTTTGGAAACCCGAGATACACCGTATGGAGAAAGGAAACCCAAATACCGATGAAGTCGTCTAGGTTCGGACTCTGCCGGTCAGACCGGCCATGCGCCTTCGGTCTGACCGGCCCCACTGCCCGGTCTGACCGGCCTATACACGGTGGTCAGACCGGCCTCTCCGAAGAAACCGACAGATTTCCAAAAATTGACAACTTTCCCTATTTTGATTCCTAGGTGCCAATTTTGGGTGTAAACAGTTTATTTGGTTTTTATTACGGTGTTTTTCTCGTTTTGCGTGTCACCATGTAGACTCCACCGTTTTCAGAAGTTTGCGCTTACAAGGAAAAGAGTTCATAAGATTGTCTGAAGAAGGTCAAGTCACACATTCCTCCTTGAAACATATTAAACCTACTTTACAAAATGTTTTACCGTTTGCAAATAATTTGCATGTTTTGCTAATTACGTGGGAATTGGGACTACCTATCCCTTGCTAGAACTATATACGCTTAGCCATGCTTAATTACCACTAGCTCACTTAATAGGATTGTCACATTAATTATTTTAGTATCTGACGAGCTGTGAACTTGACACATTTGGTCATGTTTTATTGGTCATAATTACCCAACTAAAATATGACTTAATGGTGGGTTGTGGATGCGTGGTTTTGCTTGTCGCACTCATGATATTTAAGGACTGGATCACAGGAAACCCTAAAAGACTTACCGTACTTACCACAAGCAAGAATGAGCAACTGCTGAACTTATAGTGTAGCTTTTTCCTGGCCGACTTACCAAGGCAAGGATGAGCATGATGGAGTTTGGATGGGCTGGGCAAGACCTATGCGGCTTCTGGATTCACCTAGACACAAGGGGGCTGCCTACCCTGGATTTAGGAGTAGGGACGAAACCTGCAGTGTGGTATCGCTTGGTCAGAGAGAGTTATGTAAAGGGTCTTGTCACAATCACTCGCATGGTAACGTGTCAGGCATGACACGATGACATACGGTGAATTGTGTCTTGTGGGTACATTTGTACACCTCTGATCATAGTAGAACTATTCGAATAGCCATGTCTGCGGTTATGGGCGATCGACCAGCTTTACCATGATTAGCCCCACACTTTAATTAACTTTAATAAACTGGTTTAATTCAGGTGGAATTGTTGGGTCTTTAATGTAAATAATACTAACTTAATTAATCAATGTTTTTCTGTTTTAAACTATAAAGGTTTACAACCGTGTTTATGCAAATAGCCACAAGCACTCGTCTCCCCTTTCACGTCGCATCATCGACGTGACTTGCTGAGTACGGTGGTTGTACTCAGTCTTTCTATTTTCTCTCTTTTCAGAAGTGTAATGCTTCTGAGTCGAAGACAAAGTTAGAAGACCAAGGCTCATTCCCCAGTCGAGTTTGCCTGTGGAGTGGAGCTGAAGCCCCGCTAGGATTGTCCTTCCCTTTCGCTGTTGTTCTCTTTTTGATGTGAGGACTAAGTGTCTTTGCTGTAACTATTTTACACTTTATTTATGTTTGAGTATGTTTATTGATTTGTTATTTTGTGTACCCTGGCTGATTCCTTGACAGGAATTTATGCATAAAATAGTCCGAAAATTTGGCTAAATTTCCAGGCATGACAATTTTTCATGATATGCCCTTAAAACTTCATGTTTGTATTCATATTCTCTAGCCAACTGATTAATCACCAACAATCTCTATCGCATCAGCTTCTTCCTCTTTTAATAATTGAAGTCCCTTGAGCACAGCCTCATATTTAGCTTGATTATTAGTATAATATGGCTTAATTGTAAATGCAAACTCAAACTTGACCCCCGAGGCGAAATAATCACAAATTCGACGCCATATCCATGTGTACAAACTGATCCATCAAAGAACAACATCCATGGCATCGGCTTCACATAACCAATAGAATCATCCTGATGTTGTACCACAAAATCGGCTATGGCCTGTCCTTTGATTGATTTAACCGATTTGTATCGAAGATCAAATTATGTTAAGGCAAAAATCCACTTTCCAACTCTGTCTTTCAACACTAGAGCCGATAGCATATATCGTATCACATCGGTTTTGGAAATTACTATGCACTCATTAGACAATAGACAATGCCTCAACTTTGTACATAAAAAAATACAAGCATAAGCACAACTTCTCCATTGGGGTATACCTTGACTCTGCAAGTCTTCTACTAAGATAAAATGTAACTCTTTCCTTGCATTGAAGCTCCTGAATCAATACTGAATCGATAGACCTCTCATTGGCTGATAAATACAATATGAATGGAACCCCTTTTTGTGAAGACACTAAAACTGAAGGAGAACTTAGATAATTTTTAATTTCATCTAATGTTTTCTATTGCTTTTCTCCCCACACAAATTCTTGGTCAGTCTTCAATCGTAACAATGGAGTGAATGGCTCAATCCTCACTTACAAATTCAAAATAAACCTCCTCACAAAATTAATCTTGTCTATCAATGGTTGCAACTTGGTTTTATTTTCAAGCGACTCCATATTCTTGATAGCCTTAATGCTCCTTTGACTGATCTCAATTCCTCTTTCATGAACTATAAAGCCTAAAAACTGTCCAACTGACACACCAAAGGCACACTTGTTTGCATTCATTTTCAAACCATATTTTCTTGTCCTTTCTAACACCGTTCGTACATTGTCTATATGCCCATCAACACTTTTTGATTTTACAATTACATCATCTATATAGATTTCAACTAATAAACTGATAAGATCATGAAATATGTAATTCATGGCTCTTTGTTATGTAGCACTAGCACCCTTGAGCCCAAAATTCATCACAACCCATTCATATAAGCCGATTGCTCCAGGATATCTAAAAGCAGTGTTCGAAATATCCTCTTCAGCCATAAACATTTGATTATATCCTGCATAGCCATCCATAAAACTAATAATCTTATGTCCAAAAGCATAAGCATTAGTTTTTACTTATCCAATAGGGTGGGAGTCCCGAGGAAATTAGTGATATTATTTACTAGCATAAGCATGGTGCTTGGATTAGATAAATGTTGTTGGATGCGATTATGCCCCACGGAAAGTGAGGTAGGCAACAGGAAGTGACAACCCTGTCCGTCTTTTGTATTTCTTCATGTCCAGATATGACGTAATAGTGTGTAAATATCATAACCACGCTGGCAGATAAGCAGGAAGTGGTCTCTCGGTAGTACATGGGTGTCTAGAACTAAGTCCTACCCTTGTAAGCATGTATGTGTTAAGTGTATACTAGATATTAATAATATAAAAGTACAATTGTATCTTAGTTCTCTTATGTCATTTTCTATTATACATTAATTTAGAGATGAATGTCATATGTGTCACACTACCCCATTATCATATTTATCCTAACCCCTCTTTAGACTATGGTGAGTTAATTATAGGTTGATTAATGATGTATAAACTCTATCTTTACACCACTGCCTTTCTTGCGATAATATAAATATGATACCTTTAGAAATACTCATGGCTGAAATGATACAAAGATATCCATGTGCTTGTGGATTTATATGTGATCGTATCAAATACCAACAATTCCCTTTTAAACTCATAATACAATTTAGCACTTACAAATGTCGGCCTTGACCTATCGCCTGAGCCAATATCAACCTCTGATTCATCGGCCAACAGAAAACCTTGCCCTAACTTACCTTCAATATCATCTATGGTGTCTTCTAAGCAATAATCATGCTTCTTCATCACTGATCGACTATATATCACAATTGGATAATTTTAAGAAATCACCATCCTATACTTTGTTGGATAAACAATAAATTCCCTCCATCTTCCAAATAGATAATCAACTATAGCAACATTCACTCACCTGTCGACTGGCATAATTTCTATCTGGTCTCCTTGCCATTGAACCAAACTCTAGTGCATTGTTGATGGAATAAATCAATTAGTATGAATCCAATCCCTTCAAGTAATAAATTATAAGACCCTTTTCCATCTATCACAAAAAAGTGGTTGGAACAGTTTTGTTACCAACAGTTAATTCCACATTTAGTATTCCCTTAGCCTCCGATAAATTCCCACCGAAATCTTTTAGAACCATGTTGATCTTGATAAGATATTCTGGAGTTTTTTCAAGCTTCTGATAAGTAGTATATGGCATCAATTAACTATTGCCCCTTTATCAACCAACATTTTTGACATTGGCTTCCCATTGATAAATCCATTGATATATAAAGGCCTAAGATGCCGATACTCTGTTTGTTTGTTCCTCAATTGTTTCTTCCTCCACCTCCTTCATCTGTTCTTTGTTCCTAAATCGTTGAACCCTTCTTTTCTGATTTTTAGTAAAAATTTTACTTGGGCACCATTGAGAATTTTGTGCATTCTCTCTTTGATCAATCTCTTCATCCTTCAAATATTATTGATGAATCAGCCCCAACCATTGATGAACCGAAGTCTTGTTTGCATGCCAATCTCGATCTCTTTGATCGTATCGACGAGAAGAGCCTCCATGGTAATAACTTGATCTATTGTTATTGCATTCTAGGCAATCTTCAATTGATGGTAGTCTCATACCTTGATTCCAACAAAATCGAAAGAATTCACAATTTCAATGTGGATCAAAACAAGATATGTCTTCTTCATAATACCTATGTATCCTCTTGTCATGTTTTTTCTGATATTTATCACTTATATCTGATGAACTGGTTCTTAACCCTTTATGAGTCCGATGACTTCTCCAATCAGCCTCATCTTCCGATCACCGTGCATAGACCATATTCACTGGAAAAGGATGCCCATCAATCTTCATCGGCTTCTTCCCATCGTCAAATTTGATTCTGCCTTGTTCCACAACCGATTGAATCTGTTGCCTAAACACTTTGCATTCATTTGTATGATGAGAAGTTGTATTATGTCACTTGCAATATTTCTTCTTCTTTAACTCTTCAGGTGATGGAATAACATGATTCTGAGATAATTGAATTTGTTTTTCTTGTAAAAAAGATCAAATATTCTATCTGCTTTGTTTAAATCAAAATCATATCTTTTCTCTTTGCTAGTATCTTTAACCCATTGACAATCAACTGTTATCTTGTTTCTTGACCATTCTGCTAGGTCGATTTCTGGGTCTTCATCTTGATCTGAATCTGATGCATAATTATTAATATTATTTTTTTGGCAAAACTCTCTTTCTTAGCTTCTTGGAACCACTGTTTATGAGCTGATACTTTCTGCACCAAATAAGCTAAACTTTCAAAATCTTGGGAATAAAACTTATCCCTAATTATCCCTAACAATCTTTGTGACGTTGGATCTATCAATTGTGCATCACTTAAATTTAAACTGTAGCATCAGCTCCGAATATCTCAAAATCTTTAAATATAATCAGGAACCGACTCATCCGATCATTGTCTGATGGATGTCAAATCTGAAAGCTTCAACTCTTGTATCCTAGCAAAGAAATGCTTATGAAATTGTTTCTCTAGATCGGTCCAAATCCTGATATAATTTGATGGTAGAGAAGAAAACCATGTGAATGTTGATCTAGAGAGTGACAACGAAAAAAACTAACTCTCATGGCTTCTTCAACTGATGCCTCTCCACACTGAATTAAGAATCGGCTAACATGTTTGATTGTTCAAACATTGTCTTGTCCTAAAAACTGAGAAAAATCTGGAACCCTATATCGGTTGGGTAATGGCACCCTGTCAAAACATTCAAGATATGATTGTTGATACATGATGGTTTGATCTTTAGGTTTAAGTCTAAATTGATTCCTCATAACCTCAGCAATCCTATCGGCCCATTTTTCGTTTCTATTATCCATATATTGCTATGTTAGTGGCCCATGTACATACTGATTCCCTTGAAGTTGGTACTGATTGGGCTCTCCTTGTCGATATTCATGAGGTGAAGCCTGTCGATATTGCTAAGATTGATATTGTTTACATTAATGAGGCACTCCATGCCGATACCACGGCAATTGTCCCCCAAATTGCTGATGTTGTGATTGCCCCTAGGTTGTTGATGTTGTGGTTGTCCTCCATAATAAACAACATGATGATATCCTGACGATACTTCTTGATTTGGACTCTTACTAGCCGATGTCAAGCTGAAACTTATATCCTTAGCTATCCCATAAGTTGATTCTTGGAACTCTGTCTTCATCGGTTTGTAATTAGGAAATATATTTTCATGCAAGTAAATAGGTCCTCTAGGTTGATCTTGAGCTACAGATCCATCAACCACCTTTCTATTAAAATTGTTAAAGTATTGATGAAAACTCTAGACTGGTTAACCAAGCATGATGAACCGCTTCATTTATTATATCCTGAAAGGTTTGATTACGAGGATTTGATATTTTCGAAAGATCTAAAATATTAGTAGTATTCTAGGTTGTTCTCGTCAGCCGATGCAACCTTTATCTTTAGCAACTAAAATCACGGTGTTATTTTTTCCTTTAATTCATCATTTGATTAACGACGATTACCAAATTTCACCGTCAACAATGTCTATGCTTTTCACGAAGAAATCTGCACAAATATTAAAGATGATAAGAGGCACAGATTAAAACATGATTAACATCCTAAAAGGCATCAGAAAGGATGCAGATCGTCTGCTGTTACAGGGGTAATTTTGTTTTTGAGCCAGCCGATTCAATCGCTCCTCTAACCTCGCCCGTTTTATACAATCTTATTTTATACAATCAATAAATAATTAATCTTATGCCTATTTTTGTTATGATGTCATTTTCAACTGTTGATTGATTATTTTCTTTCAATAATATAGTCAGGGTAAGCTGATTTTTATGCAATGAAAATTAGTTAAGTGAATAGCACTTTGAACTAGTGGCAGATAACAGCTATCCTTCATTAGGCGCTTTCTGCTTGTTTCAAATATGGTAGATGACAGCTACATCGTTTTTTACAATTCTGTCAATACTTGATTTGCTCAAGCTAGATTAACATGTTATGCTTATTTCCACACCTAGAGATATGTTCCATCAAATAGCGCTAATGGAATATTTTGCCCTATGTGAGATATTAAATCTTTTAATAAAAATGTCCACCTTGAATACATACTATTAGGTAAAGATTGGGACAAACATATTTTACCTCAGAGAACAAGCTACATCTGACTGTAAGTTTCAGTTTTCTATTACCTTCCCCTATCACTTCCATTGCATTTGGCAGCACACACAACAGTAGCTAGCCACAGGATCTCACATGTTTTTGTTTTGACTGTAATTAATTGGTAATAGACTAATAATATTCTGAATGCGGAAATTACGCATTCTCGTGGCACTTGGCGATGAGTGCTGTTGCCAGTACTAATCCTCTCTTAGCAGTAAAAAAACAACTCACAGGTCTTGGGTAACTCGAAAGCCGTGCTGCTTTTGGCAAAGCATGGCCTGGTACCCACTGCTGTCAAGACAGCAAGTATAGAAGGCACTCACGGGTGCATCCTAGAGGATATAACATGGGTTCTTACACAGACATCTTGCTATCACTAGAATCCTCCAACTTCCCCTTCTGTTGCATCACCATGCTAAAAAATAAGAACAGCATAGCCAAAACCCTCTATTAGGAACAACAAAAAGCCGTAACCGGGAGCAACACTGATGGGCTCCATCGGCAACAGCCGGAGTGGCTCGGAGGTTGGCATACAGATGCCAGCGATGGGGAGCAAGGAAGTGCCGGAGCGACCTGCCATACCAAGATGGCCACGGCTAGGCATCGTCATGGTGGCAACGAGAGCTGTTGCCTTGGTGATGGCACTGCTCTCAATGGCTCTAATGATATCTGCCAAGCAACGGGGTAGTCTCAAGATCTTCGGCATCGAGATCCCGCTTTATGCCAATTGGTCTTTCTCTGATTCCTTGGAGTAAGTGTAAAAGCTGCTGTATTTTGAAATGTGTTAAGCTCATGGAGAATACTGACTTATTCTGATTTTCTGATGGTGTTTTTGGGGATTTCAGATACCTGGTTGGGATGTCTGCAGCTTCAGCTGCCTACTGTCTTGCTCAACTTATATTGATTGCACACAAGTCCGTGAAGAATGCCCCTGTGGTTCAATCCAAGAACTATGCCTGGCTGCTGTTTACTGGTGATCAGGTTTGTCAATGCTTGTCATTTGGTTCGACCTTAACTCTCTGGAATCAACGGCGCTTGGCACGGCCGCACGGGGATGGGGTGTTCGCCGGCACCGGTAGAGTAGGTATGGGGGTTGGCCTACTTCGCCCTATTGGTGGGTTCGCTCCTGCCCATTTTCATCTGATTTTGCAACGACGAATAGGTTGCCTTGGGTTTTTTATGCTGTGATGCTTGTTAGATTGCATATTGTGCTGTTTTATACTCTTTACTTTCATGTTTCTTGTGGTACATCAATGACCCGTTCAGGATTCCTGTGTGTATTAGTATTGATTGGGTGTTTGGGTTAGTTCTAATATGAGATGAGCAGGTTCTTGCTGGCAAGTGGTATCTTAGAACAGTTTATTTAGTCTTGTTGTTGTCAACTTGCCACGTCCATATGCATGCTACATCAAGATACTTTCTGCAACTTGGTTTAGATTTACTGTTTTTCCCCAAGCCATAAGAAATCATTGGAATTATTCTGATTCTTGTGCATCTGGTTGTGGACTTACGTATGGAATTGCAATTCTTTCTAGATGATTGAACTTTATAACCTAATATATGCAAGAAATATGCGGAATATAATCACTTTATTTTGGAGAAATTATTTCGCTTGCAAAATTTGAACAACACCCATACTTATATATATATATTTATTAAATGTGTTTTTTCATATATTATCTAAGCAAAGACAATAGGGTAACATGCATTATATGTCTAAAACAAGCCTGTGCTGAATGTATAAAAGCAAATAATCAGAAATGAAGAAAAGAGTTAGAATTAGAGTCAGATGAAAAGATATTATCTAGTAGAGTGAGAGTTTTAGAAAATAGACAAAATAAACTAAAAGTACAGTTAGAAAAATTAAAATTCAATGTTGAAATTAAATGAGGACATATAAAACACAGAATTTAAAGAGCAATTGATAACACTAAAAAACAATAATACTTCTAAACTAATTCAACTAAAAGATGTCATAATTAATTTTGGAAGTAAATATATAGTAAAGTTACCTTTCAAAGAAATTTTAGGGATAAGGATCCCTGTTAAAGTAAAGTTATCATCCAAAATATCTTATAAGATATTAGCACTAGTAGACACCGGGTGTACAAAAATATTATACATGATAAATATTTTATAAAATGTCCAGAAATAGTTCATACAATTGCTGATAGTAGGGCAGAAGTTTCTACAGACATGTCCGGAATAAAGAAAATCCACAACCAATTAGCATATAATATTGAAGTATACATTAATGGAACTAAATACATAATAGATGAGATTACAATAAAAGATTTATCAATGATAAATGACGACATGATAATAGGCTTAAGATTTCTTCAACAATCGATGCACTACCACGTAATACATGAGCAAGAAATTACATTTATACCATATCAAGACAATATTTCTTATATTTCAGAAGTTCGAAAGCGTGGTGGAACCTCCAACCTTGATAACCTTGAAATACCTAAATTTGAACTAGAAAAAATATAATATGTATAGATTATGAGCTTAGTAAAAGTATAAACGAATATTACATTGCAAGTTCTAATATAGAATGTATATGATTATAATCTTTTGCACCAAATTGGTATAGATATATTAAATTAAAAAAATATAGAAGAACTGTTAAAGTTAGGAGCAATAAGAGAAAGTAGGAGCCCCCACAGATCGGCTGCCTTTATAGTAAGAAACCATGCCAAAAAAGTTAGAGGCAAATCTAGGATGATCATAAATTATAAGAGGTTAAATGATAACACAATTGAAGATGCTTATAACATCCCTAATAAACAAGAATGGATCAATAGGACACAAGGAAGCAGATATTTCTCTAAATTTGACCTAAAAGCAGGATTTTGACATGTAAGAATGGCACAAGAGTCTATAGAATGGACTACATTCACATGTTCTAAAGGACATTATGAATGGCTTGTAATGCCATTAGGTCTAAAAAATACACATGTCATATTCCAAAGAAAAATGCAAAATATTTTTAATGAAAACCAAGAATTTATATTAGTCTACATAGATGATTTGCTAGTCCACTCAAAAACATATAAAGAACATATCGCGCATTTAGAGATATTTTTTAGAAAGGTAGAACAAAATGGATTAATTTTATAAAAAAAATTGAAATATGCAAAGAAAAGATCAACTTCCTTGGCCATAAAATAGGAGAAGACAAAATACATTTACAAGAACATACTGCTAAGAAAATTCTACAATTTTCTGATGCCATGAATGATAAAAAACAACTACTTAGAAATTGTAAATTATGTTAGGAATCATATTAATAATTTAGCAAAATTAGCAGGTCCCTATATGCTAAATTGAGAAAAAAAAGGTCAAAAATATTTTAATTTCGAAAACATTAAATTAGTAAGGCTAATAAAAGAAAGGGTGAAAAAGCTAAAGCCTGTAGAATTGCCCTTAGAAGATAATTATTTTATTATTGAAACAGATGCATCTCAACAAGGTTGGAATGTTGTATTAAAGCAAAGACCTACTAAATATTCACCTAAATCAGAAAAAAAATATGTAGGTATGCCTTCGGAAGCTATAAATTAAAAATAGTAAATAACAGAGACAAAGAAATCTTAGTAATAATCAATGCTATAAATGCCTTTTGGGTTCAAAGAATTTACGGTTAGAACGGATTGCGAAGAAATATGTAAATATTATAATCAACTTAATAGCAAGAAAAGTTCTACTAGAAGGTGGATTTTATTTGAAGATATCATTACTGGAAATGGATACAAAGTTATATTCGAACATATTAAGGGAAAAAATAATCAGTTACATGACATGCTCTCCCGTATACCTTTGTTGAAAGAATGAAAAAACCCATGAGCTACGATGGAGTTGAATTCTTTACATTTGGAGAAGATAACAAACTTAAAGTATTTTCACCAAATACTTATAAGTTTATACCAAAGACTCATATAATATTAGATGAAGTCCAAGAATGCATCTTAGACAATTTCTGATACCAATATAATAATAAGAGAAGAAAAATGTTACATGCTATCAATATTAAATAGTCTTGCTGAATATTTTCATCTAATAAATAAGCTAATGTCAACCTCAAAAAATAACGAAATAATACAACAAAAACCTATATATGTAGTGTTTGATGGAAAACTTCCAGAAGTTTACATATCTTTCGAAGAGATAGTAACCCAAAAAATAGATGCAAAATTAATGGGGGTTTATCATGGAAAAATATATAGATATAGACGAAGCATTAAGCCAAGCCAGAAAAATATTAGGAATAAACTATTATTTGGAGCCAGCCGCAAAAGAATATATAAAAAAATACAAAAGGGCCAAAAATAAGAAAGCACCAGAAACCCCATATTATACAAATATTAAGAGTGAAGGGTCATCCAAAAAACTTACATATAAGACTAGTTTAATTAAGGGAGTTGATCCCTTAGATGGAGAATATATTGATTGGAAAATAATTGAAAAATTTGAAGAAGCATCACCTTAATTAAAAAAAGAATTAAAAGAAGAAATACTTAAGGAATTAAAACAGGAAATGAATAACAAATTTGAAGAAATGAAAAAGGCATATGATGAAAAATTTGATGTTTCTTTTTCTGATGTTGATACTATGGATATGGGTGGTCATGGGCAGCCAAACCAATAAAGCAATATAGCTAAAATGCTAAATTTAAATTTGATAATAATTATCAATTTAAATTTTCTGGTGGGGTAAGCCCAACCCCAACCATAATAAAAATAATTCTGAATCAATCCAAAAATGCTTTCGGTGAAGAGACACCTCATTGTAAGAGAATATAATCTTTCGGTTGAAATGACATTTCACTCTAGAGAATATAACATCTGACATAAAAAGAATGGCAAAGGTACAAAAGTGTCTCCACCTCAGGCAAAATAAAAGGCAAAGTGAAGAAAAAAGAAGTCATTCTTCATGATGCGAGTCAGCACGTGAATCCACAGTATCAAGAAGATAAGCTCGAAGCACCTCAGAGTATCCTTTCACATTTTCTATAAAAGGAGGAGCACGCCTGAGTTGAGGACACCGCAAGAAGGAGCTTTCCATTTAGAGCCTTCAAGCAACCGCCAGTCTCATAGTAATATTTTAGAATCCACCACTGCCGACATAGTTGAGCAATGAGTGTAATATTTAATCAGTGTAAGGTAAGAAAAACTTATTTGTATTCTCTTCGGGGTTCCCGAAAGAGAAAACCGTATGTAAGCTTACCTGTTTAATATGAAGTAATTTTCATTATCTATCCCTGTCTGTTTGTTCTAGTCAAGCGTTTATGCTAGGGACCTATAGAAGAAATCTTTTCGGTCGTTCTCGTTGTTAGCCTGCATCTTGCATAGGCATCTGGAGAACCCTTTGTCCGTAGAGAAGTGTTCCCTTTGGGTGGAACTGCATGGGGAGACGATAAATTTTTAACTAGATCATTTGTGACTAGGAATGTATAGTTTTAAAGTTGCTTCTAAGAAGATAGGTAGGTGAGGCATACGACGAGTACCGAGTAGGATTTTAAAACTTCTGAATCAAGCGTCGGCTGTTTAGGATTCGCCACCTATAAAGATCCAAAAAAAATTTCAAAAATTTCAGCGCGGTGAATAGTAAAAGCGAACAGTAGTGAATAGTAAAAGTGAATAGTGAACAGTAGTAAATAGTAAAAAATAGTAAAAGTGAACAGTACTCTGAAAATAGAAATAAGTGGTATCCACTATTAACTTATTTCTATTTCTGAAATATTGTTCACTTTTACTATTCCTTTTACTATTCACTATTGTTCACTATTCACTTTTACTATTCACTACTGTTTGTTTTTACTGTTCACCGCTCTGAAATTTTTGAAAATTTTTTGGATCTTTCTAGGGTGGCGAATCCTAAATAGACGACGCTTGATTCAGAAGTTTTAAAATCCTACTCGGTACTCGTCGTATGCCTCACCTACCTGTCTTCTTAGAAGCAACTTTAAAACTATACATCCCTAGTCACAAATGATTTAGTTAAAAATTTATCGTCTTCCCATGCAGTTCCACCCAAATGGAACACTTCTCTACGGACACAGGGTTCTCCAGACGCCTATGCATGATGCAGGCTAACAACGAGAACGACCGAAGAGGTTTCTCTTATAGGGTCCCTAGTATAAACGCTTGACTAGAACAAACAGACAGGGATACATAATGAAAAGTACTTCATATTAAATAGGTAAGCTTACATACGGTTTTCCGTTTCGGGAACCCCGAAGAGAATACAAACAAGTTTTTCTTACCTTACACTGATTAAATATTACACTCCTTGCTCAACTATGCTGGCAAGGTGGATTCTAAAATATTACTATGAGACTGGTGGGTTGCTTGAAGGCTCTAAATGGGAAGCTCCTTCTTGCGGTGTTCTCCTCAACTGGGCAGGCTCCTCCTTTTATAGGGAATGTGGAAGGATGCTCTGAGGTGCTTCGAGCTTATCTTCTTGATATTGTGGATTCACGTGCTGACTCGCATCATGAAGAATGGCTTCTTTTTTCTTCACTTTGCCTTTTATTTTGCCTGAGGTGAAGACACCTTTGTACCTTTGCCATTCCTTTTATGTCAGATGTTATATTCTCTACAGTGAAATGTCATTTCAACCGAAAGATTATATTCTCTTCACGTGAGGTGTCTCTTCACCGAAAGCATTTTTGGATTGATTCGAATTATTTTTATTATGGTTGGGGTTGGGCTTATTTCACTGTAAAATTTAAATTGATAATTATTATCAAATTTAAATTTAGCATTTTAGCTATATTGCTTTATTGGTTTGGCGCCCATGACCACCCATATCCATAGTATCAACATCGAGAAAGAAACATCAAATTTTCATCATATGCCTTTTTCATTTCTTCAAATTTGTTATTCATTTCCTTTTAATTCCTTAAGTATTTCTTCTTTTAATTCTTTTTTAATTAAGGTGATGCTTCTTCAAATTTTTCAATTATTTTCCAATCAATATATTCTCCATCTAAGGATCAACTCCTTAATTAAGCTAGTCTTATATGTAAGTTTTTGGATGACCCTTCACTCTTAATATTTGTATAATATGGGGTTTCTGGTGCTTTCTTATTTTTGGCCCTTTTGTATTTTTTATATATTCTTTTGCGGCCGGCTCTAAATAGTAGTTTATTCCTAATATTTTCCTGGCTTGGCTTAATGCTTCGTTTATATCTATATATTTTTCATGATAAGCCCTCATTAATTTTGCATCTATTTTTTGGGTTACTATCTCTTCGAAAGATATGTAAACTCGGAGTTTTCCATCAAACACTATATATATAGGTTTTTGTTGTATTATTTCGTTATTTTTTGAGGTTGGCATTAGCTCATTTATTATATGAAAATATTCAGCAAGACTATTTAATATTTGATAGCATGTAACATTTTTCTTCTCTCTTATTATTATATTGGTACCAAAAATTGTCTAAGATGCATTCTTGGACTTCATCTAATATTATATGAGTCTTTGGTATAAACTTATAAGTATTTGGTGAAAATACTTTAAGTTTGTTATCTTCTCCAAATATAAAGAATTCAACTCCATTGTAGCTCATGGGTTTTTTCATTCTTGCAACAAAGGTATACGGGAGAGCATGTCAAGTAACTGATTATTTTTTCCTTAATATGTTCGAATATAACTTTGTATCCATTTCCAGTAATGATATCTTCAAATAAAATCCACCTTCTAGTAGAACTTTTCTTGCTATTAAGTTGATTAAAATATCTACATATTTCTTCGCAATCTGTTCTAACCGTAAATTCTTTGAACCCTAGATATAACCTAAAGGCATTTATAGCATTGATTATTGCTAAGATTTCTCTGTCTGTGTTATTTACTGTTTTTAATTTATAGCTTCCGGAGGCATACCTATATATTTTTTCTTGTGATTTAGGTGAATATTTAGTAGGTCTTTGCTTTAATACAACACCCCAACCTTGTTGAGATGCATCTGTTTCAATAATGAAATAATTATCTTCTAAGGGCAATTCTAGAGGCTTTTAATTCTTTCACCCTTTCTTTTATTAGCCTTATTAATTTAATATCTTCGGAATTAAAATATTTTTGACCATTTTTTCTCAATTTAGCATATAGGGGACCTGCTAATTTTGCTAAATTATTAATATGATTCCTAGCATAATTTACAATTCCCAAAAATTGTTGCAGTTGTTTTTTTATCATCATAGCATCAGAAAATTATAGAATTTTCTTAGCAATATGTTCTTGTAAATGTATTTTGCCTTCTCCTATTTCATGGCCAAGGAAGTTGATCTTTTCTTTGCATATTTTCATTTTTTTATAAAATTAATCCATTTTGTTCCACCTTTTTAAAAATATCTCTAAATGCGTGATATGTTCTTTATATGTTTTTGAGTGGACTAGCAAATCATCTATGTAGACTAATATAAATTCTTGGTTTTCACTAAAAATATTTTGCATTTTTCTTTGGAATATGACAGGTGTATTTTTTAGACCTAATGGCATTACAAGCTATTCATAATGTCCTTGAGAACATGTGAATGCGGTCCATTCTATAAACTCTTCTGCCATCATGTCATCATTTATCATTGGTAAATCTCTTATTGTAATCTCATCTATTATGTATTTAGTTCTATTGATGTATACTTCAATATTATATGCTAACTGGTTGTGGATTTTCTTTATTCCGGACATGTCTGTAAAAACTTCTGTCCTACTATCAGCAATTGTATGAACTATTTCTGGACATTTTATGAAATATTTATTATGTATAATATTTTTTGTACACCCGGTGTCTACTAGTGCTAATATCTTAATAAGATATTTTGGGCGACAACTTTACTTTAACAGGGATCCTTATCCCTAAAAATTTTTTGAAAGGTAACTTTACTATATATTTACTTCCAAAATTGGTTATGACATCTTTTAGTTGAATTAGTTTAGAAGTATTATTGTCTTTTAGTGTTATCAATTGTTCTTTAAATTCCGTGTTTTGTATGTCTTCATTTTCTGGTAATGCTTTAATTTCAACACTGATTTTTAATTTTTCTAACTCTACTTCTAGTTTATTTAGTCTATTTTCTAAAACTCTCACTCTACTAGATAATATCTTTTCATCTAACTCTAATTCTAACTCTTTTCTTCATTTCTGCTTATTTGCTTTTATACATTCAGCACAGGCTTGTTTTAGGCATATACTGCATGTTACCCTATTGTCTTGGCTTGGATAATATATGAAAAAACACGTTTAATATTGTAATCGTCTTTTCTTCTAATCCAATCATGTTCACAATTTAATTGATCCATCATTTCGATTCTTAATCCTGCTAATTCATGTACTAAATCTAACTCCTCATCGGTAGACTCGTACTCTTCATTAACATTTTTCAATTTCGTCTGTTTCTATGATAGAATATATTGATTCGTCATCTTTTATTTCATCATCATATACTAGTATATTTTCATTTACACTATCTATAATTAGGACTCTCTCTTGTCCTTCATATTTACTAGAGTATCTTTTTTATCTTTATTTGGATAGGTTTTGCTTAAATGGTCAGGCGAATTACATATAAAACATTTACATGTTCTATCATAAGTTTTCTTTGGATTATACCTTCTTACATTTCTTTTATGTAAGAAAGGTGTTCTATTATCTGATCTTCTTAAGAAATATCTTTTCTTAATCCTAGTATTATAGTTATTTTTATTTTGATGCTTATAATTTTTTTAACTTCTAGTCCTATCCTCTCCATATGACAAAGGTATTTGTACTATTTTGTTATAAAAATTGTAATCTGAGTGCTTCACAGACCTTTGGGCTTGTATACTAGTGCATATTTTTCTTAGTTGTTCAAACATAAATGTTATGGCTTGAGAAATATTAATTTCAGCTCTTAATGGGTCAGGTAATTTATTGAAATAACGTTCAACTATTCTCTTGTTATATCCTTGTTTGGCAGTTGTAGCATTATATAAGTAATGTTGAGAAAATTCCTTTATGCCTTTCCAACTTGTTAATATTAATTTCTCTATTTTCTTTAACCTTTCATTTTGTAATGTTGTATAACCTAGTTTTGGATCTTCTGCTATAATAATATTGGATATTATATTTGCAAAGTTATGCGGATTACTACCCGTTCTTTTTAATTCTTTATAATTGTTAGGATTCTTTTCAACACATTCTTCCCATAAGACCTTAGCAGACTCATCTAGAAATGTTTCTAAATAAGTTATCATATCTTCAACTTTATTTCCTATATTGTGTTGATTTTGTATATATTTTTGAGCTATTAATCCTTTCCAAATGCTAATAATATTAGGCCAGTCAATGAGGTCATGTGCGGCTAAATTTAATATAGCACCATCACTCCTTTGATTTTGAATATATATATATATATATATATGCGCGCGTGCGCGTCTGATAGACCTAAACGAAGCAAATCCCTAAGCACCAAAAGAGCTGGGATTTGCAAGAACAGAACACTATCTGGAACTTCTTAAGCAAACTCCATACTAGTAACATGTAACCAAGCAAAGAGAGAAAAAACATATTTGTGTAAGATAATGTTCCTAACTTCTTATAGAAAATGTTCTTTGGGTTTTTTTTTGTTCAACACAGTTTGTGCAGAAAAATGTACGATGCACAATAATGGTCTTTTGTTGCAAAACCTCGTAGCAGTTGTCAGTTGGTAGCCGATGAGAGTGATGACACTTGGAGCTCAAGCATTTTACAGAATTTCTTGAGGGCACCTTCACTTAATGTTTTTGTGAATTGATTTTCCATGGAAAAAAGCATAAATATAACGTATCTCTTTCAGGATTGTTTTTAGACGAAGGCACCAAATGTAATATGTTCCTTATGAATTTTCTGGGCACAGAGGAATTGACCTGCCGTTGTACTGGATTTTTTCGCTTCCATGTCCAAATCTAGTGTAGTATATCTGTCATTAGAAGCATCTTGCTTATAAGCATAGTATTTGTGTAGGGTGGCCCGGTTAGAGATAGGTCGTGCTGGTAAAATCGATGTATCTTATGTTTGGAGAATTTACATACTACTCCCTCTGTATTACAGAGTTATAGACGCTTTGACATTGTTTTTAATCAAACTTTTTTTAAGGTTGATTAAATTTATAAAAAAATATAACATCATCTATAACATTAAATTAGTTTCATTAAATCTAATATTAGATATATTTTGATAGTACATTTATTTTGCGTTACGTTGAAAATATTGCTGTGTTTTCTATGACTTGATCAAACAGTTTGATTGGGAAAAAACCAAAACACGAAAAACCAAAACGCTTTATATATGAAATAGAGAAGTATTGTTTATTATTTTGTTGGAACATATTATCATTTATTATCATTATAACATCTCACAAATCACATACAAGTGGCCACTAGAATTCGAATGTACCCCACCTAACATCGAACCATGTAATCAGTGTTCATAATTCATATCAGTAGACTAGTAATATGCTAGGACTGGATTTGAGTTTCTTTGTCCTCGAGCTTGTGTTTGCTTCCAAAGTTGTTCTTCGGTGTAACCTTTTGTCCAACCTCAGACTAACGCATCGTTCCAAGGAGTAAAATACAATCTCGGCAGTTGAGCCTTTTACAAGATGATAACTTCCTTTAGCTCAATGAATAGCAGTTGAACATTTGGCTTTGGCCTGACACTTCCCATGGAATAAAAGATTAACATCTGGCTTTTGCATTTGCATACGTGCAGGTCTTCGCATATGCAATGATGAGCGCGGGATCAGCAGCAGCGGCGGTCGCGAACTTGAACCGCACCGGCATCCGGCACACGGCTCTCCCCAACTTCTGCAAGCCGTTGCCACGTTTCTGCGACCTGTCAGCGGCCTCCATCGCGTGTGCCTTTCTCAGTTGTATCTTCCTTGCGGCATCTGCTGTGATCGATGTCATCTGGCTGTCAAATATGTGAGAGTTTGAGAAGATCGGTAATTCCTTAGAGGAATTATCAGGCTGCTGTACCTGCTGCAGTCCTGCACTGTGAGTCTGTGAGATAGTCAACTGAACCAACCAAAATGTGGTAGGAGTAGGACGTGTGACATTTTCTTGCTTGTACAAATGAGTCTCATTGCAATGCACAACATTTCGTAGATGTCGATGGTTCATCAGACTTTTGAATTGGTTGCCCCTATCCCAGTTTCATCCACTTCACCACAATTATCAGCGTGCCACCTGCTGATAATTAGCGTGGACGCAGCGTGCGACACGCGCCCAAAGGCCAAAGCCACCTCCGGATAATTCTGCTGGAAAAGAAGGCAGAAGAAGCCAACGTCGAGTCGTCGACGAGCTCCTTGCAAGCGGCGACATGCCGTGCAGTACACTGACTCACTCGAGTCGTTGTCGCCTACCGCCGCCGTCGCCTCCCCTTTAACCCCCGCCTTGCTCTCGCGGTAATGCCTACTACTACACCTGTACTCGTGCCCTCCTCTTCCTCCCACTCCTCATCTGCCCTCTCGTCCACTCCACCGCTGCTCCACGCTGCCGCCGCAGATGCCGCCCAAGGTGGTCGCCGTCGCCGCCGGCGAGGCCCACACGCTCGCCCTCACCGGTAACGGCACTCGCTTTGCTCCGGGCGAATTATCGAGGTATCGACGGAATTCGAGATCTGAGAGGGTTGGGGTTTTGTGGTTTTGCTGGGGCGTGCGTTGCAGGTGATGGGGAGGTGTATTCGTGGGGCCGGGGCATGTTCGGCCGCCTCGGGACCGGGCGCGAGGCCGACGAGCACGTGCCCACCGCGGTCGCGCCCGTGGTCGCCGCCGGCGGGAGGCCGCGGCCCAAGTTCGTCGCCGTCGCATCCGGCGCCTACCACAGCCTTGCGCTGGACGGTTCGTGCTTTTGCTCTCATTCTTTTCGCGATAGCATTCTGCAGGCTATAGGCAGTTGTAGTTTGAAAGTACTGAGGTAGTTGCAGAATTTATGATTTCTGTGCGGTTTGTGGAGAGCGTCTCCAATCGACTAGCGACTGGTAACTTGAATTTAGTTTACTGACTTTACTGTGGCCCAAGGCGTGCAATGCCAGGCATATTTTTCTAGTACAATCTAGTAGTAGTTTGATTCACTGGTGCTTTAGTTTGTGGCTCCTTTGGTCCTGGCAAGCATGTGGTATGTGGGGTTATTCCTGTACAATGTGCACAGTCCATGTGAACATTTCCATTTCCTTGAGTTTTTTGTTACAGTTTTATTTATATATATATATATATATATATATATATATATATATATATATATATATATATATATATGGGGTAGGAGTATGTGTTATTCCCTGAATCCGCTTTTAATGGTCGAACTGCTTAATGAGTGAAATGTACAATTTGTTCATTTGTAAAGAATACTTATAGTTTATTAGGCTTTCCCATACTGTATAGTGGTGAATTTGCCCCATACTTTCTACGGGACTCATTGTTTCACTAACATATATAGGTGCTTAGCACTTGGTGATGTAATGGCTGTGTGCACCCTTAGATTATTTCCCACTGATGTCAAAGTGACATATAGCCTACATGTCTTTTCGACATCAGTGGGAAATAATCAACATATGAATTGTTCAATTTAGAGCACTGATACACGTACTAAAAAATTCTTACAAACAATGATCTCAATCGTTTGATTTAACTAGATGAAAGTTAAAGAAAATCTAGATATACTCACAGCATGGCACATCAATATCACTAAGAGTTTAGTAAGAAAATTTTCTTACATATATTGTCCTTCAGGTTACTAGTGTTACTGCAAATGGTTTCTTAGACCAAATGTTAACAAAATGTAATTCAGTAAGATGAAGGTTGACAATCAAATGGCTTTGGTTATGAATATTGTCCAATATTGCAGATGAAGGTTCGCTCTGGTCATGGGGTTACAACATCTGTATCCTTCACACGGTTTATGTAATTTGAGCTTTGGCAACTTGAAACCATTCTACTAGTATCCAAGTCAGCATTTCTTATGTTCGTTCTTGACTGTTTAACGGATGGTCAGCTTGGCTACGGGGAAGAGGATTCTCTTTTTCCATGTTTGGTTGAGCGTTTTCAAGATTTGGGTTCGCCTGAAACGCTTCAGTCTGAAGCACAGAACAGTAGCACACAGTCTTCATTAAAGGTATAAACAGATCACCTTTCTTGAAAGAACAATCAAAGCTGCAAACTTGTAATACTACTTCAAAGTTCATCTTTGTGCTTAACCAATCCTGCGGTATGTTTTGTTGCAGTTGTCTTCTGTTAAAGCTGGGGGCATGATGTCATTTGCTATAGACACTCTGGGAGCTATGTGGATGTGGGGAAATTGCCCACAGCAGACTGATGCTGGAGAGTTTTGTATAGCAGCTAGTTCTGTCCCACTACCTGTGTGGGATTTCCATGGTCACACTGTTGTTAAGGTTGCCTGTGGTAATGAGCATGTTGTAGCTGCAGTCAGCGTTGGAGAGACCTATACAGGAGGTGACCTTGTTTGTTATGCCTGGGGCAATAATAACCATGGCCAGTTGGGTCTAGGTGACAAGGAAAGTAGATCCCGTCCTGTGCTTATATCAGCTTTTAGCGAAGGATCTTCTTGGGAGGTGTATGAAATTGCCTGCGGAGCTTGGCACACAGCTGTCCTTACCAATAAGAAGTCTTTTGATGTGGATCTTGAATCTCGTTGCTGGACGTTTGGCCTTGGTGATAATGGGCAGCTTGGCCATGGGACCACTGCCACCATTTGCTCTCCTCAACCTGTTGATGTCTTGCCAACTGGTTCCTTCCTTATTTCTCTTGATTGTGGATTGTTCCATACAACTGTAGTTTCCTCTGATGGAGAGGTTTGGTGCTGGGGAATGGAGAGAGGTCTTGGGTTGTGCCCTGATGCCAGCTTTTCAGGAGTTGATTCAGGGGATGCTCTATGTGCAATAAGAGTTCAGTCTCCTGAGACAAATGGGTTCAAATTTCTTGGTCCAGTGCAGGTCACTTGCGGAGCGGCTCACACTGTTCTTGTTGCTGGTGATGGGTATAGGATGTGGGCTTGGGGCAGAGGCCGCAGTGGTGTGCTTGGGAGAAACCAGACTGCTGACAGTTACATACCATGTGTTGTGATGTGGCCTCCTCTTGATGAGAACTTCCATGAAATCCATGAGGATAGAGCACAGGCATCAACATCGGGAGTGAATGGCCGGAATAGCGCTGAGTTGGAACAAAAGCTATGTGCTGCCTCAGAAGAGCTCCAGTTTCTTCGGTCAAAACTGACACTTATGGAGAGATATGCTAACATACTTCACATTTCAATATTTCGTAAACCTCTAGATGAACGAACGCTTCCACGTTCACTTCAAGAATCTCCTGTCTTCGATATCAGAAAGGAATTTGAGAACATCTTGGATACAGCAGATACTGATGAACTCAATCGCCTGGAGATCTTCTACCGCAGCATGCTTTCTGGTGTGAAAGATAAGCTTTTGAAGAGAAGAGTCCAGGAAATGGTCCAAGAGTGCATTGTTTCACTCTCTTCAGGGAGACAAACCCCATGAGGTCAGTAAATTAGATGATTAATCATCAAACTGTAATTTCGTTGTGCAGCATCTATCAAATTTTGTGCATTAAAATTGTAACAAGCTCTCATGCTGCCAGCTTGTTGTTTTACCGAAGTTAAATTCAATAAATAATAATCTAACCATTTTGGTATACTAACTTATATTATTTATCAGTGATGGTCACATATATTATTTATCGGTGATAGTGTAACTTATATTATTTATCGGTGATGGTGTAACTTATCAGTGATGGTCACTCCGTCATTATGTAGCTCCTCTTGCTTCCTGTGAAATATATTATTTATCAGTTTCCAAACATGTGCAGTATAGTATGGAAGTGCTTTTAAATAATGGAAGCTTTATTGAACTTAGCCAAAAAGTTCTGAATAGTGCTTTTCTATGTTAAATCTTCAAGTGAACCAATTCAGGTGTTCTCGACATACATTTGGATAGGAAATTGTGTGCTATTGTAGATGCATGTTATTAACTTTTATTCAGAACTAGCAAAATGCAAATGCTTTGCTATTGGCAGAAAAAATATCATAATATGTCATAGCAAAATATAATTTTTTATCAAATATCTTAGTATGACTTGTTTGCTTATTTGATTATCTGTTATTCACTTATTTGAACCAAATGTTGAACTATTCCACGATATTAAAAAATGTCAGGAGGCAATTTGTAAAATTGCAAAAGCAATAGTGGGTGGCAGATTCACTGCCACTGCCACTACCACTAGAGGGTTTTAAATGAGTTAGATTTTCCATGTCTCAAGAGAGAGTTTTAGGGGCTTGGGAACTAAGTCACGGTAGTACTCTAATCCGGTAGCATCAGATATCTCCTTTTTTTAGATAGTGGATTTACATGGCCTCTACGTCTAAAATGGATGCACACGGCCAAATCAGGATGCACACGGCCAAATCAGATATCCTTCCAATATTTTACGTAACATTGATAATGTACAATGTTATTCTAGTATGATTTCTATGATGTGCTTGCCTTTGTTTATAGGAAATACGTTGCTAAATCTGCTGCGAATTTCAGTTTGTATGTGTTCATTCTTGATGTAGAAATTACGGAGTGAGTTCGCTGGACAATAAGCACAATCTCTCAAAAACGTGTAAAGCATATGGTAGATTCCGGAGGAAGAGGAATTGCACAGTGCAGGTAACTGAAATGCGTAGCCACATACAGATCAGTTTCATAAGCTCCCGATATTACAACTAATGCTCCTTTTTTCCAAAATAGTGCAAGCATTTTATATTCAATCTAGACATAATGATTACGGATTACTAATTCATTTATTTTAAACTATAATAACTTAATACCGAATTTTTAGTACTAGGATGGGTTCGGTTCGATGGATGAGAGATATCTGTCCAATCTTTTTGATGTGTTTGGTTCGTGGGCAAGCCAGAAATGGGCGGCCACCACGGGAATATTCCTCAATATACTATATGAACGCATTCGGTCAACCGGATGAAGCCATCCATCTTTGGCTTTGCATGACGTGTCCTCTTTTGATTGGCTGTAGTGGGTTTAATTTTCTGTTCGTAAGCTTCAATGATCTTTTCCTCTTAAATTATTTATTTAATTTATAGTTTAATCATACTATTATATTTATTATAATTAAATCTCTAAAAAATATCTTAGATGATTATATTTTGATAAAAATAATGTATATGCCACGTGGGTCCTACAAAATTTTGGCTTATCCTATCTATGTTACATCCTTTCAATAGAATCAGAACATCATTTCAACAGAATCAGAAATTGGGTCATCTCCTCCATACAAACCAAATTTAAAAATAGATCATCAACAAAATGTGAATGGTCATATCTCAATTCACTCATAACCATGAACCAAACACATAGTAAGGTCATGTTCATTTTTGTTAGTTTTATAGATAATACAATTTTTTACGTTAGGCTGGCTCACTATATACCAAGTTCTATATAAAACCAAGCCTCATGTATGAAAAGTGTTCTGGATAAAAAAGAAAAAAGTCCTACTCAGACACTATACTACTCAAAATGTGTTCATACTTGGTTCTTTAGTTCTACTTGAACAATGAGACACCCGAAGGTATAAATAAAAAACAAGGAGAGGGCACATGGAATTGTTGACTTGAAATTTATCGTTCACACATGAAGGCATGGGAGATTTGCTTAGCTTTAGTGTATTTCTATCAAACGGGTTTTAGACGTATAAGTTAGTTTGATCCTACAACTGACAAGATGGAAATAGATCAATGATCAAGGAATCAAATAAGCCGATCTAATGTAGTGAGATCAGCCAATGTTGATAGGGTTTTAAATAGTCGGCTATGAATCCAATGTGAAATCAAACAATTAGGTAAACACTGTTATAAATATTTTACTATTATAAAGATGATCGAAAGAATTTGACCAATGAGTCAATCAGTCGATACTGATAGAATGTGATAGATGCATAGGTCGGATAGTTACAATGTACATCGGCTGAAAGTTCGATGTAGATCTAATGTAGCTGATATCTGTCAAAACTATTATACATTGGTTAGAAAACCGATGTTAGCATGATACATATAGATGAAGATTAATGATATTCATGGTCTTCCTATTAAAATTCGCCTGATACAATCACCCCGTCTCATGTAGGCTCCCAAGCGAAATTAGACTCCTTAGTCCTGGCACGTGTCTCAAATCCGAAAGTAGCACCTCGTTTTCATTATATATCTTGAACTTGACATCGTCCACTCCAACAATACGGTAACTCATGTCATTGCCCAAGTAAACAACAACAAACTCACCATATTTGTATGAGGAGAACCACTCCCGCTTCGATGTCACATGATAGGAACTAGCCTAGTCCAACATCCATGCTTCACCAGACTTCTCGTTAGACAATGTAAGATTCTCATGACTGCTACTATCTGAGTCATCATCATGAACTGCTAACCTTGCAATTGTACCTTTCCTCTTCTTCAGTAATAGACAATTCCTCCTTATATGTCCAAAGTCATGATACTTATATCAACATACTCCCTTTTCCTTGCTCTTCAACGTCCCTGACTCATTGTCATGCCTTGCTTTGACAAGCAAACTCTCGGCCTGAGAAGCCTCTGTTGCCTCGCTTTTCTTTTATCTTATCAAATCTCGAGCAAGCAATGCTGAAACTATCTCCTCAATCTTGACAGTATCCTTGTCGTACGTTAGGATAGTCACCATATGCTCATAAAACGGTGGAAGTGTGCTAAGAAGAATTATGGTCTTGTCTTCATTATCTAGTTTCACATTTAACTTACTTAGATCCATGACCTCCACGTGCTTTTTAAGATCTAACTTTTCTTGCATCTACAAACTATACAACTCTTGTTTGACATTTATAGGCTTGTCAACTCGTCCCAAAATTTCTTTGGTGATTTTTCTTCATGACTTGGTACATGATAGAATCCGAGAGACTCAACCGTATTGTCGCAACTGTTGAGCCTTTATTACCTCCCATTTGTTAGCATTCATCTTTTTGGCATCATCGCATCAAGAGCCTTGGATATCTGTTGCTGAGCCATAAGATCCTTCAACCTTGCCTGCCAGAGGACGAAATTTTCGGTGCCATTGAACTTCACCAAATCAAACTTGGAAAACATCGTCGCCTGTCGCCTGCCATCAACGATAAACGATAATCAACTTGATCAGTTGTCGCCCTGATTAAATTGATCTGCCCTGATTAATTGACCCCACCGACTAACTCAAATAGTACCAGCCGAACCGAACCAGTTTTTTTTCAAAAAAATGGAACCGAGCGGTCAAGAGAAAAACATATCAATCCCCTTCTTCCTTCTTGTCGCCCCTTCTGCTTGCCTCCTCTCCTCGGCCCAAGTGACGCCGTTGCCCAATGCCTATCGCGCAGTTTCCTCCTGTCGACCGTCGAGCACCGGAGCCGTCGCACCTCACCACATCCGCGCCCCTGTGGAAACCGTCGCCAGTCGCCTTGACACCGTCGTCCGCCTGAAAGCGTTGCCATCCACGGAATCTCTCGAAGCGTCGCCTCCTCATGTCCATCGGTGAGGGCCAATGCCGCCGTCCCCGAGACCGTCAGCCTCCAGCCGATGCCCAAGGAAGCTGCCTCCCCGACACAGGAGCCGACCGTCCCTGTCGTCGGTTCTCGCTGCCCCTACCATTGGAGCCACGCCGCCGTCGTCGAGCTGTACGCCATCTGCACCGCTGCTCGCCCGAAGCCATGCACCGCCGCTTCTCCACCTGACGCCATAGACCACCTTCGCCCACAAAATCGAAAAGGTCAGATCTCACCTTTGCTTTGGTAGTTTGTTCGATTGCTTTGTTGTTGCAATCCCATGGTTCCCCTTGTATATACTTGGGATAAATAGTCCAGTTCCAAAACGAATCAAAAATCCTCGTCCAATCCCCTTCTGTTACCGACATGGTCTCATGGTTCAATCTTGTGATCTGCCTATGTGCAATTCGAATCAGAGAAGTATCCAATTCTTACATTGTCGCCACCACCACCACAAGATGTGTCCTGTGCGCCCCAGCTCTCCTCAAGCCTGTATAGCCTACGCCGCTCATGTCTCTACCACAGACTCGGCTTCGACACAATAATGTGCACACCTCTGTGGCCCTGACCTCCCAAGCTTCTTCGTACCACCACGACCCCCTTGCACTTTTGCCAAACACCCTAGGTTAAGTCAACGATGAAAAAACCACAAAACCTTGGCCCTGCTTGCTGTAGTGCAAAGACATGTAGATTAAATCAGGGATTCCTCGATTTGATCGACCAGATTGCCAGTCTAACCGTCCTTGGCCCAATCCACATACTCGTCACTTGTACTCTGCTGCTGTAGCAATCCATCACGCACCACATTGTCGTCAACACCTCCAAAATAGCCTTTAGGGACCACCCGCTTCGACTTCTGATTGAACGCCAACAATCTAGTCGCGAGCTGAACCCGACAAGTCGCATGTTGTCTTCCCAGCCGTCGAACGACCCAAGCACTACGTCTAGTCGTCTCCCTGTCAAACGCAGCTCATCAAAAGGCCAGGGCCTCACCCAGAGTGTTTGATTCCATCGACCGAGAACGTCGATTGCCTCCAACTTCAATCAACTCGAGTGTGCGGCCGCACATCTCTCTGTTGATAGTAGCTCACCGGAAAGTCCAGGCCACCCAGCCAAAGTGCCCGACCCATCGATTGGGTCGCTAATCGCTTCCATCATCATTAACCCGAGACCATGTTTAGTCATCTCCCTGTTGAAAGCAGCCAGCGAACGGTTTAGACCATCACCTGAAGTGTTTGATCCATTGATCAAAGTTCGTTGGTCGCTGCCATGCTCCACCTTGCGCACATGTCCCTCCATGGACATAAACGATGAGCGGCGGGTGTGGGGCACCCCATGGTGCCTCTATACATGGACCTCTCGCAGACTTGTTATAAAATCGGCCCTAAAAACATATCGGAAACCAAACGCATAAAAAACGCCATATGAGATCCAAAACTGATGACAACACCAAGACACGATATTTGTTAACGAGGTTTAGTCGAAGCCTACATCTCGTGTGGCACTGATTTTGGGTGCTCCTCCCCGATCTAGCATATTACATTATACCAGAGCTACAACGACCCTTGACCGGATGCCACCGGCAGCCGCTACCTCTCGTCTATGCTAAGTCGTCATATGCGGTTACAACATATGTGTCTCTATTTAAGAGAGATCTTAGGACAGAGCTTGACTCTTACTCTATTCCTAACACCTAGTACAACTTCAAGTCCTAAATTGTAACCAACTTTGTACACATATTCGACACAAACTCTAACAGTCGGCATCTTGACTTAATTAAATAAAGCTCAAATCGATAATTCATGTACTCAACTAAAAGACATGATGTTCCCAATGCACACAATAGTCAAAATTTAATTCTGACTAAATGAACGTCGATTAGTGACTTTAAGTCTCAATACATATAAGAAGAGATCTCATGACAGAGCATATTCGAAGAGTTGTCTTATGGATGCACTTTGTGTCGAACCACAAGAAACTCAACTCAAAACGATAATGATATAGCATGGTCATATATCTTGTATGAATCTGAGAACCTACATAAGATGATTGAAGATGGTGCTCTGCAGTACAACAAGAGAAAGAAAGATTAAACAAAATGATGGTTTAATCGCCGAGATGATTTTTTACCTCAATTTAAATTCAAATTGTGGTCACATTCTATGTCATGGCCAAGAAAGAGTACTTGTAGAGAATTACATGCCTATTCTGTCATCTGAGAACGACTACATGATTTCGAGAAGGCTTGGTATTCGGACTATATGGTCGAGATTGCTAGTATCGGTCATTTGCATTGAGGTTGGGGGTTACTGTTAGATTTATAGATAAAACATATCTAATAATTTTGTGTTAGGCTTGATGGAGCCTACCATATATCAAGTCTTATATGGAATCAAGCCTGATATACGAAAAAAGAAAAATAGTCCTATTCGGACACTACAAGGACTATTCGAATTGTATCCATACTTAATTTTTTAGTTCTATTTGAACAAGGAGACACCCGAAGGTATAAATATAAGACCCCAGGAGGAGAGGGGACACGAAATACAAGTCAATATAGATCTAGACAAGCCAATACAAGACAACTCCAATCACGCCGAGTTCATATTTGGGAAAGCTGACTACGTTAGTCGTCGATCACATGTGAGAGCTTTATGTCGCTAAACCGATAGAGACTAGATTAGGTCATCGTAAATATTGTGCTCATGTTATATTGATATATAAAGTCAATACTAGCTTCGGCCAATAGGAGTAGAAGTTAAGGGTCCAAATTTGTATAAAAATTCATGTCTCCCATATCTTTTACCTCAATCTCGCGTATACCCTGTTACCAACGATCTCTATACTCTACAAATACCATAAACTGGTGTAGTATGTCGATAGTTTTTTACTTTTCCCAACCTCTACTTTCTCGTTTTTGTATGCATGCTCTCTGAACTATTAAATAGTATGTTTCTATAAAAATTTATATAGAAAAGTTGTTTAAAAATAATATTAATCTATTTAAAATAGTTAATGCTAATAAGTTATTTTGTTTTACGTATGTGAGTGATTAGTTTTTCTAACTCTATGAGCCAAACCCAGCCTAAATGGTCTTATATTAGAGCATGTCCAACAGTGACCCCTTAAATGGATCTTTAAACTTATTTTTAAACTTATTTTTAGAGAATTTACTGATAACAATGACTCTAACAGATGCTCTGTATGAATCTAAAAAAATATAGGTTCTCTAATATACAGTTTTCGTTCTCAAAACTAAGAATAAAAATATGGTTTTCTAAAATTTCCTGATCGCGCTCCCGTAAGCCTGAGGAATTATTTTGGCGTGATAGCCTGGGCGCACGCGACTGCGTAATTTTGCATCTTGTCTCCGCGTGAAGATATTGCGATTCGTCACATGATCTATTTTGTGCGCGGCGCGGTGACGGACGAGCGACGCGGCGGTGGACGGGTGACGCTGCTCCAGCTGCTGACGGGCGACGCGGACGGGCTCCCGACGCTGCTCCGGGCGACGCGGCGGATGAGCGACGCTGCTTTGCGGTACTAGATTGGTGCCTAGGGTTAAAGATGGCAACGGGCAGAAAATACCCGTGTACCCGCGGGCACTCGACCCGACGGGTGCGGATACGGGCGCGAATATGTGTCTGCGGGCATGGGCGCGGGCAAGGGTTGTGCCCAACGGGCATTTGTATACAGCTAAAAATTGAGTACGCCCGTACTCGTTACCTGCATAACTTTCTCCAATTATTCCTGGGATGGAAAGGAGTAGGTCTTGCTTCATATTTGTTAATTCAAGTTAGAGGAAGATAAGGATTACACATAAAGATGGCAACAGTTTGGATATTTTGATGTGGATTACAGCCAAACTGACTTCTCGTTTTATTTTCTATTTCCTAACGTACTTTCTTGAATGTATTCTGATGCATCAGTGTCATGTATACTACTTTAGCCATGAATAATGAAACGAAAGTTTGTGGTTTCCATTTATTTAGAAATCTAAGCGAAATCAGGCGGGTATGCGGGCATGCCGCGGGCATGTTTTGCTCGCGGATAGCGAGCATGGGCGGATGTTGCTACCCGTTGCGGATAGCGGGCGCAGGCGCAGGCGCGGGCACAAAAATACTCTCACAGTACGGGTTTGAGATACGGTATCCGCGCGGATTTTACCCGCCGCCATCTTTACCTAGGGTCTCTCCTTTGCGGTTGATGTGACCCAGTTAGTTTTAAAGTAGAGAATCAGTTTTGACAATATGCCGTATCAATTTTTAATTTTATATTCTAAATTTTTTAGAAATTCTCTATATGATTTTTTTAAATTTGTTTTTGAGATAGCTACTGAACAGCTCATTTTTTACAGGGATTGAGGCTGCGAGGGGGCATATCATTGCGGGACGACCGCACAAGGGGTATCCGTATGCTGCCATCATCTGACTAATGGCTGCAACGGATCTCTATAGAAGATTATGGAATTGCTTGGGCCCCCATTTCCCCCTGCTGGATGGCCTTGTGCGGACCCTGGTGGCTCGGTATCTAATTCAGATGCAATGCCGCATCGCTCTCCCCTGTAGGACCGACGTGAATGATCAAATCTTTTTTCCTATATAGTTGATATCCATTATATCCATAATTGTTATAAAGCTTTTTCTACTGCACGCATCATCATATAAACTGAGACGTTCGATTTTCTTGTACTATCAATCCTAGCGGTTAGATTTCACACCTCAATCATCGTGTTTTAGTTTATTGGGTCTAGCCATGTACGTGTTTCCTAGCCCCAAACGCTGCCGCAGGCCTCTGCTGATCACCTTCATCCACGGGCCATCCATCCTTGCTTAGGCGTCTGATCACATTTCGTCCAGTGCACCATCCTTGTTCAACAGTTAATTATGCATCCATCAACTATTCAATCGTTCTTGTGTCTCTCCACTACGCCGTACCACTGGTTTGCCTTCGTACTATTGAATGTTGCCGTTCTACTTCCTTGCCAGTGTCTTCTTAATTCCCGTTAATTCTACATGCGTCAAGGGCTGTGTGTGTGTATTCTCACACCAAGCGTGGTATGCCAAATTGCCAATTGGCAGCCCTGAGGAGGCCACGGCCGTCGGCCGGAAGTCATTGATATATGTGGCATGTGGTGAGATTCTCGGTCACTTAGCCTGCTAGGTCATCTGGCGGATCCAGTATGTCGTCCTATAAGTTTAACTCTTTCCTTTCCTATCTTCAGTCACTGTATCAATTGAATTGACTTATGTGTTTTTTAAAAGAATACATTAAATTGAATAATACGATTCGTTAGTTTTCTATTATGCTCTGATTCTGCCAATTCATATTTTCTCCAGATTACAAATGGAGTTGTTTTTTCCCATTTGAATTGGCACTTTGTTTTTCTAGACATATCCGGTGAAAACAATCTAAGTGTTAAAAAACCATAAAAATCATATCTAAAAATTTTATGAATTCATGAAAAAATTATTAGAGATAGACTTAACTTTATTTGAGAGTAAAAAAAGACAAAATTTAGATGAATGTTACTATTCATATGAAATTAGTTGTTTTTTAAATAAGATTTGATGAGAATGTATTTTATATTTAATTTTTTCATGAATTTAAAAAAACTTTTGCTTATGTTTTTTATGAGTTTTTATATTTAGCTCGTTTTTATCGAACATGTTCTTTTGCTTTTGCTATGTATCGAAGATCTACATGTCAATTTTATCTGGGAAAGATCATAGCCATGCATCTCTCGAATGGTTAGATGTTTAATGTTCAATTTACTAAAATTTTTAAACAGAAAAAAAGCCTCTTTTAGCATCGGTCTGTTATTACGCTATGTTCTTGTTCCAACATATTTGATCTACTCCATCAAGCAGTTAATAAACCACCTTATCCACCCCTTCACACCCCATTTGAAGCATCACATCCCATTTTGTAGGGGTGACAGTTAATACCTTCATTTGTATAAATATGTTGATCAATGAACAATGCAAACACAAGTTCTCCATTTGCTTTCATTCTCATTGTCATTTAGATTCAATCTTCAACACGTTATCAGCACCTAGTCTCTTCCCATTCACACAAATCAGAGAGTTCTCTCATCCCAAAAGAAGAACAAGAACAGGAGGAAGAAGAAGGTAAAATACAATGCCTCGCTATTTATCTCCGGCGATCTTCTTTGTGGATCTTGTTTACTTGATTTTCCACCGCGGCGACCAATTCAATGCTTGCGCCGAACTCCTCGCTATGTTCCGCTACATTCTCGGTGAGCGCCACCACCACCACGGTGGTGAACACCACGGGAGAAGGAATTTGAGGAGGCGCCATGGTGGTCGTCGTGGTCACCGCGGCGTTCCCCGCGACGCTGCACAACCATCGGCACCACCTTCACCAAATGCCGCAGGTCCTTCATCTTGGACAGCACCCGTGGCGATGGAGGTTGAGCCGGCCGGTTCCGCGCCGGCTCTCTCCCTTCCCATCTCTGTCTTGGCGAGGAACTGAAGCCGTTCTCCACCTATGATCGCGGCACGAATCTCCGCCCCGACTCGTCTTCCTCGGCTTGCACTCGACGAGGTCGAGGCACCGGCTGCCCACCGCCGCCATCTCCGCTTCTCACGCGGCGTGTTCACGCCGGGAAGCCGCCAACCATCTCCCGGGTCTTCGCCCGACGTGGCTTCGCGTTCCCCATGGAGCCTCAGCTCGTGCTCTCCCGAACGGCAACGGTGGCGCGGGGTCCTCCTCCTCCAATGGAGTTGAGGGACGTGCCTCGTCGCCGGAGTAAACGCGTGGGGAGTGGGGGCGGCTCGGGGGGTGGTGGACGGCGGCACGCGCGTGGCGCGCCTCGAGGCGCGGCGACGCGCCGTTCCTCGGCGGCGCGTGGCGGCGCGCCCTTCTGCGCGTGCGCGGTGTTGCGGCTGCCGTGCCCCGGCGGCGGCCCGCCGCCGGCGGCACGCTTGTCCAACGGCGCCATGGCGGCGGCGGACCCCGGCGGCGGAGGGGCGAGTGGTGGCGTCGCGCCACCTCCTCCCCGAACCGAGGCGGCGGCGGGTGGGAAGGATTGGGGTGGTTAGGGTTTCAACCCTAAGCGCCCTATTTATTATTGGGCTAGGTGGGCCGATTTGGCTTAATGGGCCTCAGTCCATTAGGCCCAATAGGCCATTTAATTAGGTTTTTATTTTTTCTGATTTAGAATTACGAATTTGCAGTTTAGTCCTTAACTTCTCTGTAAATTGCGTTTAAATCCTAGCAAACATATTACATATTAGTGCTCAGTTTTATGTAAATTGCAACTCAGTCCATAGGCTATCTATGTACATATTTATCAATCCTTTATGCAATTTACTTAATGCATTTTATATATATTCAGTTTTCAGCTTTTCATACAAGCAATTAAAATTACTTGCGAATGCTTTGGGTTGATTTTCTTATTTTTGGAATAACAATTAATTTCTTAACTTTGATATTGGCCATACACAAGGTAGTACCTTTGTACTAGTGCGGGATTTTTATCCTCAACGTGCGTATCCAATATTTTGAAGTTTTGAAATTTTGGTCTACACTTTGGGTGACTAATTTTATTTATATTGAAATTGGTCATACACAAGGTAGTACTTCAGTACTGCTGCGGGATTTTTATCCTCAAAGTGTGTATCCAATTTGATTATGAATAATTCAAGTCTATACCCAAGTGACTACCATACAATTTATTTTTTACATTGATCACACACAAGGTAGTATTATATACTACTACGGGATTTTTATCCTCAACGTGTGTACCCGATGTTGAAAAATGAACTAAAAACAAAGTTAACACCGTTGGTGCTTGACTATGTTATTTCATAAATAGAGAATATCCCTATTTTTTCAAGTATACCTTGATTAATTGCATTTCGCATGGCTTATTCAACATTGCCATAGATTTTAACACATCCATGGCCCTACATATGTAGGCACAATGGCTAGCAAAGAGTTTGAGGCACTCACTCTTGACGGCCAAAACTTCCCCACATGGGCAATAGATCTCAAAGTTAGTCTGTCGTGGTGCGGACTGTATGCAGCCATTGCTCCTTCCCAACAGGGAGTTGATGAATTGGCACCGCATCTCAAATACAATGCCTTATATATTATAAGGAACCACATCCATCAAGATCTCAAGGCTGAGTATCTGATGGAGGAAGACCCACGCACTCTGTGAAATGCGCTACAAACACGGTACAAACAAGAAAAGGCGGTTATGCGCGAGGCCACAAATGAGTGGAATCATCTCCGCATCCAAGATTTTAAATCATTGGAGAATACAACCATGTTGTTCATAAACTCGGTGCCAAGCGAGGTTTTGCGAAAAGGAACCATCGATGCGATAAAATTGAAAAGACTTTGTCTACTATGCTTCCGCTCGGATGATCCTTCAAGAACAATACCGTCAAAGAGGTTTCACCGTTTATTCGAGTTGATCAAAACTTTACTTCGAGGCGAGAAAGGCACAATGAGCTCCTCCTCCTGGAACTCCAACCTACGACCTGTAGGAACTAAGCCTTTGCCAGAAGTGCATACTAACACTCAGAATAAACAACCAAGGAATACTAATCATACTAGTAATCTTGGAAACTTCAAAGGCAAGAACAAGCGCAAACGACAGAGGCAGCGTAAGTCTCATGGTGCTCCAAAGGGAAAGAATATTTCACAGTCGGATAACAAGAAGCAAAACAAGTCCAGCACTTGTGCCAAATGTGGTTGTTACAACCACCCGACTCAGAAATGTCGCACCCCTAAGCACTTAGTGGATTTGTATTTGAATTCCGTGGGACACGGACGCTCCAACCAAGGACGTTCCAATCAAGGTGGGAAATTTGAAGCACACTTCAACTCTCAACCGGATGTCAACATGAACCAAGATTCCGCACTTGACATCCCTCAACAAGATGTTCCTGGATGTTCTTACACCGCTCCAGCGGACACAAGCAACATCGAGGCACAACCACCTACTGATGTGAACCCCACTATTGAGGACAACATGCTCATAGAGTTTGCCTCTGGTGACATATTTGGAGATTTTAACTAGCATTATCATATTTGGGATACATTGTTATTATGTGGATGATGTTTAATTGTGATTGTTGAAATAGGCTAGATATTATCAGCACTTGATGATATTATTAGGGTATTGTATTTGTATTAAGCACAATTAAATACCTATATATATATTGTAAGTATTTTACATATATTAGTTGATAATTACATGTTCAATTTGCTTTATTTTACATAGATTGTACGGGCGTCAATCCGATGGATGAGGAAATGTGCCTAGTGGACAGCGGTACCACTAACTCTATATTCAGGGAGATAAAATATTTTCCAAACTCTCACAAAGAATAAAGGAAATATTTTAACAATCGCTGGACGCGATGCGGTAATAGTTGGCACTGGTCGGGCCACTATTATGCTCCCTATGGGTACAACGCTAACAATTGAGGATGCATTATTGTATCCCGATTCAACGCGTACCCTATTGAGTTATAGAGATATCCGTAAGAATGGGTTCCATGTGGAAACTCATGTGAACAATAATGAGGAATTTCTTCTCATTACAAAAGATCACGGATATGGCAGAGAGACACTTGAAAAAATTCCCTCACTTTCGTCAGGATTGTACTGCACATACATAAAACCCGTACCACATGTTGCTTACAAAATAATTTTCCAGAATGTTAACGCATTCCAAACTTGGCATGATCGCCTTGGTCATCCTGGTATAGGGATGATGCGGAAAATTATCAATAATTCTGTGGGTCATACACTAAGTAATTCAAAATTTCCCCAGTCCTCAGATTTTGTGTGCACCGCATGTGCCACAGGGAAACTAATTTTGAGACCCTCTTAGCTCAAAATTCATGCCGAACCTCTAAAGTTCCTTGAACGCATTCAAGGAGACATATGTGGTCCAATTCAACCATTGTCAGGTCGTTCAGGTATTTCATGGTTCTCATAGACGCATCTACTAGATGGTCTCATGTGAGTCTCCTCTCTACGAGGAACCATGCATTTGCTAAAATTGTTGTACAAGTTATCAAACTTAAAGCACAATATCGTGAACATCAAATCCGCACTATCCGAATGGATAATGCTACCGAATTTTCCTCACATGCATTCAATGATTATTGCATGGCCTTAGGAATTGAAGTTCAGCACTCGGTCCCATATGTCCATACTCAAAATGGGTTGGCAGAATCTCTCATCAAGAGAGTTAAACTTATTGCAAGACCGTTACTACAGAATTGCAATCTACCAACAACTTGTTGAGGTCACGCAGTCTTACACGCTGCTGACTTGATTCAATTGCGTCCAACTGCATATCATGAAACCTCCCCGTTTCAACTTGCACGTGGAAATACACCAAATATTTCCCATCTGTGGAAGTTCGGTTGCACTGTATACGTACCGATCTCACCACCGCAGCGTACATCAATGGGCCCACACAGGAAAATGGGGATCTACGTGGGATATCAATCTCCGTCGATCATTAAATACTTGGAACCCCTTACAGAGGATGTATTTACCGCCGTCGCGATTGTATCTTCAATGAAGATCATTTCCGGCATTAGGGAGAAACTGAAAACCACATAAAATGCCAGAAATTAATTGGAATGCCACGACATTTCCAATCAAGATCCACGTACATCTGAAACTGAACTTCAAGTTCAGAAAATCATAAATTTGCAACATATTGCAAATAATATGCCAGATGCATTTGCTAGTTATAAGGGTGTTACAAAATCCTACAATCCCGCGAGAAATGTGCCGAAAGAGTAGAGGTACCAAATAAAACTACTCAACTCCCTTGTAAGAGGGGGAGAAGTACGGCTATTTCCACGGAGGCAGCTTCTAGCAAGCAAAGAAAAGGGAATAACATATCTCCCAACACAGCAAATGCAACTCAACCACATGTTGAGGAACACCCAGTGGAGGTTCAACCTTCACATCCCACATCAACAGTGCACTCAATTACTGATGTTGGGACATCGGAACGCCCCGATGCTGTCATATTGGGAAATAATGATACATCACAAAGGGTGCGTGAAATTTCCATTAACTACATTGAATCGGAGAATCTTATGATAGAAAGTCTACGGTTGTCGACATACATTTCGCGATTCAATTGCGAAATTATCCAAAATGATCCGAGATCCAAAGACCATGGCAAAGTGCAAAACGCTCTCGGACTGGAATCAATGGAAAGATGCAATTCAAGCGGAATTAGCCTCACTCTCCAAAAGAAAGGTATTCACTTAAGCAATACCTACACCTCGTGGAATCTTTCCTGTGGGATTCAAATGGGTTTTCGTCCGGAAACAGAATGAAAACAACGAGGTTGTGAGACATAAAGCAAGGCTTGTAGCACAAGGGTTCACGCAGAGGCCCGTCATTGATTTCAATGAAACATATTCTCCAGTTATGAGTGGAATAATATTCCGATACCTTATATCTCTGGCTGTACAAAATCGTCTATCTATGCAGTTGATGGACGTAGTGACTGCATATCTTTATGGGTCACTTGATTCGGACATTTATATGAAGGTTCCCGATGGAATCTCTATCCCGGATCAGAACGCAAACCGCAACATGTATTGTGTAAAACTTCAGAAGTCACTTTATGGCCTGACGCAGTCGGGAAGAATGTGGTATAACCGACTTAGTGAATTCCTTCTGTAGAAGGGATACACTAACAATGATGATTGTCCATGTGTTTTCATCAAAAGATCTCAAACGGGATTTTGCATCATATCTGTGTATGTTGATGATTTAAATATCATTGGCAACTCACAAGATATTGATGAGGCACGCAATCATCTAAAGACGGAGTTTGAAATGAAAGATTTGGGTCAAACCAAATTTTGCTTAGGTTTACAACTTGAGAATTTTCCCATTGGAATTTTAGTGCATCAATCTGCCTATGTCCAGAAGGTATTGGAGAAATTCAATATGGATAAATCATATCCCTCCAAAACTCCGATGGTCGTTCGGTCTTTAGAGCTCAAGACTGATCAATTCAAACCAAAGGATGAAGGAGAAGAAATTCTGGGACCTCAGTACCCGTATCTCAGTGCCATTGGAGCGCTTATGTATCTTGCAAATTGCACCAGGCCTGATATTGCATTTGCAGTGAACTTGCTAGCTAGACATAGCGCTGCTCCAACCAAACGTCATTGGACAGGAGTCAAACATATCCTCAGATATGTGAATGGCACGAGAGATCTCGGATTATATTTCCAAAGGACCCCAGACTCCAATATGATTGGATACACTGATGCCGGCTATTTATCTGATCCCCATAATGATCGATCCCAGACAGGCTTTGTATTTTTACATGGAGGGACAACCATCTCATGGAAGTCATCAAAAGAGACCCTTGTGTCTACCTCCACCAATCACTCTGAAATAATTGCACTATATGAGGCATCACGTGAATGTGTTTGGCTTCGCAGAGTGATCAACCACATACAACAATCAAGTGGTATTGGTGGAATTGATTCACCAACAGTTATCTATGAAGATAACACAGCTTGTGTTACACAGATGAATATAGGCTACATTAAAAATAACATAACCAAACATATCTCTCCCAAATTATTTTATCCCCATGAGTTAAAACAAATGGGTGAAATAGATATCTTGCAAACCAAATCTTATGATAATCTAGCTGGTTTATTCACAAAATCCTTACCACATTCCTTGTTCCAGAAATGTGTTCAAGGAATTGGTATGCGAAAACTTCGAGATTTGCAAGGTTCAGGGGGAGAAATATAATAGATGTTGCCATATCTAAACCATCATATTGTACTCTTTTCTTTGTATGAGTTTTACTTTTAAGGTTTCTCATACGAAGTTTTTAATGAGGCAATATTAACATAAGCATATGTCATATCTCAATTTTTCCCCATCGGGGTTTTTAAAGAGATATAAATGACATATATTGTTCTCTAAACTATATGAGTTTTCTCCTATAAGGTTTTCTCATATGAGTTTACAATGAGGCGATAAGCATTATATGTTGTATCATTTTCTCCTTATTTTTCCCACTGAGTTTTGAAGGAGTTTTCACAATATATCTATCAAGTATTACTCCTCGCTTTGTCCTATAGGATACTTTGGAGGATTAATATTATTGTTCATTGATCTCAAGGAGGATTCGATCAAAGGGGGAGTGTTACAACATATTTGATCTACTCCATCAAGCAGTTAATAAACCACCTTATCCACCCCTTCATACCCCATTTGAAACATCACATCCCATTTTGTAAGGGTGACAGTTAACACCTCCATTTGTATAAATATGTTGATCAATGAACAATGCAAACACATGTTCTCCATTTACTTTTATTTGCTTTCATTTTCATTGTCATCTAGATTCAATCTTCAACAGTTCTTTGGGACACTTTCCCAATTTCATGCGCTTGCCCCGTCGCCCGTCGGCTCAGCTCCGCCTTTTGACTTGCTCGCGCGGCGCCACTGTGCACAGAGGAGTACTAGTACCACGCAGTATAATTGACTGCCCCCGTCCACTCAGCAATTAGCATAATTGCATTTCAGGTTGAGATAGAAAAATTGAGAACGATATAAATTATTAACCTAGGATAAACTGAGTATTAATTATTTTAAATTTTTTTACAAACAGATTATCATGTTTTTCAGAACAAATTTTTTAAAATTTTTGTAAAATAACCTATTAAATAGTTTGAGACCTGCACGTATAAAATAACTAAGTTTTCTGCCCTCTCGTCTGGGTCTCAAACGCAGCCAAGCCGGCATAAGATTAAATTAAGTACTTTCTAATCCCGATTAAACTAATCTAATCCCGAGCACGGGGTGAGGAGGTGAGGTACATGAATCACGAGCTACGCCGAAAGCCCTGTTCATCTGTTGCTGGCTGCTGCGGCCATATTTAAACCGTACGTTACCTTATTTAAACGTAGATACGTGGCTCGTGCAGGGGAGCCACCTCGAAGTCCCAACTCCGACGTGCGGCCCCCGTCGCGCCACGTATCTCCCTGCGAAGACGCGGCCGAAAGGCTCGCGCGAGCTGCTCGCCGGCCCAGCCACTCCCTGACAGGTGGGCTCCGTAGCGGCGTACGTGACGCCGGCCCCGCCCCCATCACCCGATCGATGGGTAAATGAGTTGGGTTTGACAGTACGCTGGCTAATCGGGCCATTGCGCTTAATACTGCACCCCGTACATGCCGGAGTACTTAAAAAAATGGTCAGGTCGCCACTCTCTTGGATAAACCAAGTGGCTTTCCTAATCCGCTCCTCCCGCGCTGGTTTCTAACGCGCAACGAGGTTCCAGAGGGTCATTGACAGGTGGGCCACCCTGGAGGCGTGGGCCGAGCTGTCATCGACGGTGGACAGCCAACAAACAGGCGTGTGCGTCCTCCGGGTCTCCGTGTTTTCGGTGGCCCGGGCGTTTCCATTATTGGTAGCGCCACGTCATTAGGGTCAGCTCCCCTGTTATTTTTTTACTCCTGTACTGTTACTCGCGATGCTATCGTTTTTTCCGCCCTCGTGTTCGACGCAAATCTTCTTCGCAAATGCCTGCGAGGCTGTTGAAGACTTGCACCATAGAGGAGGGAGTATAGTGCATTTTACTAGTACTGGTACAGGAGAAGGGAGTACTCCTAGCCAGCATGGAATGGGTGTGTGTGGTGTGGTAGCGGCGTGCACTAGCTGGTGGCCAGTGGCCGCGCCTACTCCATCCATCGCCTTCTCCTCCCTTTTCTTTGCCGTGGTGATGATGAGCAGGGGCGACGTGTTTTCTGGCGTCAAGCGTCGTTGTTTCGTGTCGTCGATATCTCTCCGCGCTTTTGGAGCTTTCCGGTGGGTTTTTGGTGCGTAGTAGTACTAGTAGCAGGGAGGAGCAGTGTGGTACTGTGGTCTGTGGTGGTAGCTAGGCAGTTTCAGGGGAGAGCTTTGATGGTCGCTGTGCGTGCTGCCTGCCTGCATTGAAGAGTTGGAACTAACCTGTGCTGCTTGCTCGGTTCGAGGGTAAGGTGTGGTGTGCCGGGGGGATTTGTGCGGCTGGGAGGCGGCTACCGAAGCTTGGGAGAAATTAAAGCAGCAAAGGCCCCGCGATTTTAAAGCGGGTTTGTGTGGCTCGCTGCTCGCCGCTACTGTGTTCCTCTCGCGTCGCCTCGTCTCTCGTCTCCCTCTTGCCAAGTTCAGGTTCAGGTCAGGTCGCTGCCGCGGGTCTCAGATCCTTATCTCCTTGCTTGGAGTGGAGTGCTTTGCTCTGCCGCGCGCGGGGGCCATTCGTAGCCTGGATGGGGTCTCGGCAGCAGTGGGAGGAGGGGGAGAGCGCGCCGAATCGGAGGTGATCCGGCCATGGGGTAGCCTGGGTGGTTGGGTGCGCGGCTGGTATGGAGGGGTCACGTGTCGACGCCGTCGCGGGCGGGCGGCGGTGGGGGAAGGGGAGGAGGGCGGACGAGGAGGAGGAGGAGGAGGAACAGGAGGTGGTGGTGGAGGGAGGAGAGGCGGGGAGGACGGGGGTGAGGTGAGCCTGCGGGAGTGGCTGGACCGGCCAGGCCGGGCGGTGGAGGCGCCGGAGTGCCTCCACGTGTTCCGCCAGGTGGCGGAGTCGGTGGCCATCGCGCACGCGCAGGGGGTGGCCGTCGGCAGCGCGCGCCCCTCCTGCTTCGTCGTGTCGCCGCCCTTCGCCCGCGTCGCGTTCATCGAGTCCGCCTCCGGCTCGGACGCCTCGGGCTCCTGCTCCGGCTCCGACGGCTCGGAGGAGGCCGACCCGGACTCCTCGCCTCCACGGCGGCGACGGGACGGCGCCAGCCGTGGAGATGACTGCGGCGGGAAGACGTTCCCGCTGAGGAGCGTTCTGGCGATGGAGCTCACCTGGTACACCAGCCCCGAGGAGGCCGACGACAGCGGCGGCGCTACCTTCGCCTCCGACGTGTATAGGTTGGGGGTGCTCTTGTTCGAGGTGAGGTGCTTGAGATCAATGCGCTGTTATTTCTCCGCATGCACTGCTTGTCATCGGCTCATCGCTGATTTTATGTCTACGGCTGTTGTTTCAGCTGTTCTGTACGTTCGAGACGATGGAGGAGAAGATGCGAGCAATGGCCAACCTACGGCACCGCGTCTTACCTCCACAGCTGCTGGTCAAGTGGCCCAAGGAAGCATCATTCTGTCAGTTGTTGATGCACCCTGTGCCGGACACCCGACCGAAGATGAGGTGCGTGTGTCATCTGCTCATATTTACGATAAAATTAACAGTAGAACTAGAAGCTGTATGTTTCGCATTGGGTAGCAGGAAGTAGTACTTTATTACTACTAGCCTACTAGTATACTTCTCCAACACGTTGACACTGCATTTGTTTCCTACTAGTAAATATAGGTTAAGATCGTACACTGCATGATAAAACTATTATGATATTTGTGTCTGATAAAAAAAGGGAATAAGGATTACGACGTTACTGCTGGCAAGGAGCTAGGGAAGGTTATCTGTAAATGACAATATCTCAGCAGATGCAATGCACTGAAATATTCACTAGCACTGTCATTAGATTCAGTCTAGATTGGTAATGCATGTAAAAACTTCTGCAATAATAGGAAAAGTGAAGATAACTAGCCAAGCACTCATGCGATTGCACCGTCTGAACACGTTCATCCAATTTTACATTACTCAAGAATCATAGTTTCATGGGTACTTGTACTTCATTTTTATTTATATAAAAGAAATTAGCTTTGTTGCAGTTGAAGTATGTGCCTGCATGGTTCTGTCCCTCTTTTTATTTATGCAATTTATTCATTTGTTTGGATTTCTTTTGCATGCGACACCACTAATTTTCTTAAGTGACAAAAGAAGTGCCAATATTTGCCAATTTCCATTCATGTCAATATGTCATGTTTCTTGATACTTTCTTTTGCTGAATTTAAGATGGGATTTGTTTAAGAACATTACAACATTTAGTAACGTTTCAGACTGGTAGGTTAACTATGAAAACCTTAAAAAGCCCTTTTTCTTTTTTTCCAGTGGGTGAGGCTGTATTCTTCTTTTTGTTTGACAGTGATGTGCTGCAAAGTGAGTTCCTTAATCGGTCGAGAAATAGTCTGGAGGAGCGTGAAGCAGCACTTCGATTACGTGAAGAGATAGAAGAACAAGAATTACTGCTGGATTTTCTTCTCCAACTACAGAGAAGAAAGCAAGATATAGCAGACAATTTGCAGGACACAGTTGCATTTCTCTCTTCTGACATCAATGAAGCGCACCAGCAGTCAGCTCTGGGGCAGTGTGGAAACTTCTCATTTGAGTTGGATAAAGAGGTGTGCTCTGAAACTGTTGAAGATCAGAGTGATTGTGGATCCAGAAAGCGTTTCCGACCTGAGCTACCAGCTGTTGATATGGAGGAACATAATCGTGGTCTCGAAGAATGTTCAGGAACAGTTCCATCATCTGTGCTAATCCAGGAAAGTGTGTTGTCTAAAAGCTCCAGACTGATGAAGAACTTCAAAAAACTTGAAACAGCATATTTTCTGACAAGATCCAAGTTGGCAAGGCAAGTTGGGAATCCAGTAAGCAGTTGCCATCAAGTCGTGAAAAGGACTACTGGGTCACCTGTTGTGACTGAGGGAAGTTCAATAGATGATTTTGCTCTGGAAGGGCATTATGGTACAAGGCAAAGAGGTTGGATGAACTCTTTTCTTGAGGGATTGTGTAGTTACTTATCGTTCAGTAAGTTGAAAGTTAAGGCAGAAGTGAAGCAATGCGATCTGCTGAACTCGTCAAACTTAGTATGCTCTGTAGGCTTCGACCGGGATAAAGAGTTCTTTGCAACTGCTGGTGTAAATAAGAAGATAAAAGTGTTTGAATATAATATGATTGTAAATGAACATCGTGATATTCACTATCCTGTGGTTGAGATGTCTAATAGATCAAAATTAAGTTGTATTTGCTGGAACAGCTACATGAAGAGCCATATAGCATCTAGTGATTTTGAAGGTATTGTACAGGTATGCTCTCTTCTAAGGAACATTTTTCAGATTTGCATTTGATGAAACGGCCATTATTAAATATCCCCCTTTTTTCAGGTTTGGGATGTTACTAGGAGCCAAGTTTTTGTTGAAATGAGGGAACATGAGAGGCGTGTTTGGTCGGTGGACTTCTCACTTGCGGACCCAACAAAATTGGTTAGCGGGAGTGATGATGGTTCAGTGAAGCTGTGGAATATGAATCAGGCAATTTTATTCTTGCACCTGGTGTATGTCAGCTTTTGAACTACCGATAACATGGTTATCGAGCTTATGTCTGCAATAGTAGACTAACTTGCCTCTGCTATGGTAACACTTTTTCATGAACTTTGCAGGCTGGGAGTGTTGGCACTATCAGAACAAGAGCAAATGTATGCTCTGTGCAATTTCAACCTGATTCTGCTCGTTCCATTGCAATTGGCTCAGCAGATCACAAAATCTACTGCTATGATCTTCGAAATATACGAGCTCCTTATTGTACATTAGTGGGCCACACAAAAACAGTTAGCTATGTTAAGTATGTGGATGCATCAACTATAGTGTCCGCATCTACTGACAACTCATTGAAGCTCTGGGACTTGTCCATGAGTCAGACAAGGATAATTGACAGTCCGCTTCAGACATTTACAGGTCATACAAACACAAAGGTTAGAAATATCCTGCATAACTTTTTTGTTACGGTGGATAAGCCTTTCTTGGGATATTGTTCTGGACATGGTTCTTTTTATCTAATATAACAAAATCCTGTGTAACTGTAGCTTTTGCACAACCCTAAATTGTTATTCATTTTATCAGTTTTCTGTGCACCTAGTTACCACCTTATTCCCTCAGCATGTTGTTTTTATATATGTTCGGTCTTTGAATTACATGTCATAAAGCTTCAGTGTAATCCCTACTTAGTTCTTCTGCACCTGCACAGAATTTGCTCTCCAACTTTGGTAGTATTAAAAATTGCAACATGCCTTATAGGTGGTAGTACCCCAAGCAAAATGTGTTCACCAAGGTACTAGGTGGTAGTTGAGGGAGCAGCAGGGCATATCCTCCCTCTAGTGCCTAATCATTGACCAGGTGGCACCAGGCAGCCTCCTAAGTGGCCAAATGGCTAGGTGGGTGGGTTCACCGAGCACCTAAACACTGCCTGGGCTGGTTAGAAAGATATGTTTAAGGCCACTTGCCTGCTTTTTTGAGAATGACACTTGACTTGCAAGATTAAGATTCTAGTATACGCCCTTTCTTCATATTCCTTTAGTTGCTTTCAGGCAAAAGAATACTTCCTTTTATGCTTAATTTAGTTATTTCTTTATCCTGTTGAACAGAATTTTGTTGGACTTTCTATATCTGATGGTTACATTGCTACTGGCTCAGAGACAAATGAGGTATGTTTTCTAAGTTTCCAGTAAATTTTCTGCTGACTAATTGAAGGTTAATTACAATGCCATACAGCGAGACCAGCTTTTGTGCAAAGCTAATCATTGGAGTTAACCTAATGCAGTAAACTTTGTTGAAAGCATGCTGCTGTTTATTATTGATAGATAGTTTGGCCATTTCTTTGCATGCCTTTGTGCTTAAATGTCAATTCCATGCATCTCTCAGAAACCAATGTAGATAGATATGATAAAGTATACATTGGTTGAGTGATTACGAAATGCATACAGAACGATAACAGTTTACAGCAACTTCTGTATTACTTGAGACTTCAGAGCACATGGTCAAAAGATTCTATGAGTTACAGCTCATATTGAGATGAAAGAAATCAAGAGCGTCATGGAAAATGATTTTTTTTGTTGTGTTGTAACCTGCATTTTCTATATAAGAGTTGAATTAAATGTTTGCCGAATTCACGTGAAGGAATATTTTGGCTCACTTACCTTAATGTGCAAGGTATTTTGTGCCGTAGGATGAAATTTGGTATTGAAAACACAGGCATAGAAATTATTTGTTATACCATACGTGCCTATATATTCTTTCATGGGGTTTAATATTAATTCAAATATCTAACTTTCCCTTTCCATCTCGTTTTACTTCAGGTTTTTGTCTACCACAAAGCATTTCCAATGCCAGTCTTGGCATATAAATTCAGTGTCACAGACCCAATATCAGGCCAGGAGATTGACGATCCATCACAGTTCATTTCATGCGTGTGTTGGAGAGGGCAGTCCTCAACGCTTCTTTCTGCTAACTCCAGCGGGAACATTAAAATCTTAGAAATGGACTGATCGTGCACCAATGGAGAGAGCGTGCGCGCGTCCAGTTTCCACTAGAAATGAACCGACTTGACACCTGGGAATGTGCGTGCCTGGCATAGTGGCATTGGAACTTTGCCTTCAAGTGCAGAGAGGTCTATAGGGCGCGATGTAACTTTATTAGAGTTGGAGTTAGGAGGTTGATAGGACAGAGTGGTAGCTGTATCAGAGTTAGCATAGGATTAGATAGAAAACGTAGCATAAATAGGGAAAGTATTTGTGACGCTGGGGGTCCAACTGGGGTTTTGTACATCATTGGTTTGAGGTATACTTGTATAGGCAATCAATCCAAGCTTCAGTCATTGCTATTCCTCTTGTTTTGCATTCCTATTCTAGTCATGTTTGGAGTTTTGAAATATGAACTTTTAGTGCCCTTTCAATTGAGTGTCCCCTTATTTCTTTTTAAGAACCACAGTGACAAAGCCCTGGTTCCTGATTCACTCGTCAGAAACCAATTTGGCTATCAAGGCCAGAGCATTACAGCACAAATTCGAAAGTTCAAACCCAAGAGCTAGTCGCCTTTACAGCACAAATTCGAAGGTAAAATCACCAAACTCCGGAAGAAAGACTCCTCTCAAACTCAACGTGGGAAGGAAGGATAAGAGCTTTCACAGTGCGAGCCCCGCACTCGATGAACCTGGAATGCCACGTAGGACGAAGCTCCTGTAAAGCAACTCGTCTCACAGTGCATACTGTTTTTAATGAGTCCCACTCCCACCCGTAAATCAGTTTTTATCTTCATCAATCTCCTCCCTGCCTTTCCACCGGCGGAGGAGACGAGAAGCAACCGAGGCGTCGGAAAATTTAACTATATTTACCATTATAACGAATGCTACTCGACCAAAAAACACCCTAACGGATACAATTCAGAAAATACCACGAAGTGCTAAAAGATGCTATATTTTTATCATAATTATACCAGCGAGACATGCCACGTAAGCACTTTACCTCGAGCGCTCACGCCTTTAACACGGCTATAACGGCTCCCGTTACCACGTCTTCTCCAGTCTCTCTCTCCCCCCGCCCCGCTCAAGCTTGCTGCACACCGCCGACGCCACCACCGACGCCTTCCTCACCGGCACCATGTCGCACTTTACGGAGTCCTGTGGAGTTGGACGTTCCAGGAGCAGTGCAAGGTGCAGGACCCCCGCCCAATGGCATGTTGGATCCAGTTGACGAGCTCAGTGGCTTCCTCCTTGTGATTTGCTCGAAATGTGGCAAAGCTCGGGTGGTGGAGGGCCGCACGAAGAACAAGAAAAGCGAGAACCATGGTCGATTATACTTTAAATGTGGTAGAAATATGATGAGTTGGTGTTCTTTGTTTGTCCTGAAAAATGAGATAGGGTTCTGAATTTTCTTGTTTGCTTGTCAGATTCTCAAGCTTTGTGGCTATTATCGATTTGCGAAGCAGTATTTTGAGGAGCAGAAGCTTATGGTGTCATAGTTGTTTGTCTCTCGGATTGAGTGCAGGTGGTGGAAGAAGACTCAATTTCTAGGGATTCTCCAAATGGGAAGATGGTGAACAAAGCTCTAGAGAAGAAGATGGAAGATGTGATCTGGAAGATTAACATTTTGTTTGCTTTAGCTGTTTGTATGTTCTAAGGAGTAGTTGTACTGATGTGTGATGGAAAGAAGTGACAATAATATATAAGAAAACATTTGGTTGCTTATGGAAGTGATGTGGGATGAGAACCCTTTGCAATGTCAAATGACATGTATGTTTTGGCTAAAACATGCTCATAATTCATTGCACATCAGATAACATGGACAAATAATTCAGTGCTCATAATTCATAATTCATAACCATCAGCATTCATAATTCATATTGTGGCCAATTGCACATCAGTTTTGGCTCCACATTACATAACAAAATAACATGGATAGGTTCTAGTTCACGGGTTCACAAAAGACTTCAGTGGTTCACAAAAGACAAACATGCTCGGTTCACAAAAGATTTCACTGGTTCACTGGTTCATAGTTTCGTTGTAACTACCAAACACTGGTTCACAATTAGAAAAGACCAAACATGCTCATTTCCTCCTTCTTCTTGGCTGGACTCTTTTTCTTCGCTTGAGTCTTCTTCACCTTTGTACAAAGTTTTTTCGTGGGAATCATCATCCTTGGAGCCATTTTGCCGACAACATGCTTAGTCCCCGGTTCACAACTACCAACTCAAGGGAAGTGTTCTGTGATGATTAAAATTAATTAGGTTACCTTGTTCATTTGGATTAAAACTACCTGTGATCATAAAAGATTGAGTCTACCTTGTAGGTGTTTTGGGACTTTCTGGTGTGGGCAGCATAGTCTAGAGGTTGGACATCCACCACTTCTTCATCGCGAGAGGTGTTGCTCTCTCGGCTTAATTTGTAGCCTGCTGTTCTTGTTCGGCTTGAGCGCTTGTTGCTACTTCTTTTTCAGCTGTTCTTGCTCCTTTTCGCCTTGAGCTACTGCTTGCTACTTTCTCAGTGCAAGTTGAGCTTCCTTTGCTACCCTTGCTGCTTTTTCCCTAGCCACTGCTACTCTGGTCCTTGGGGATGGCTGGTGACTTGTGCCCTCAGCTTCAGATGCTGCTGCCTTGTCTTTCTTGGCCTTCTTCCTTCCTGGCTTTGGTCCAGTCTTCTTTGTGCTCTTCCTGTAATGAAACATAAGTTGTTTACAAGCTAAGTGTGAAGCAAAAGTGAAATAAGTGAAAAATCCACTTTTTTTCCTGTCAGGCTGCATCTCCAGCTTCCACTTTTGTGCCCAGTCTCTCCACAAACCTTACATAAGGATTGTCTTGTTTTTTTCCTCTTTTTCTGTAGGACCAAGGTGCCTTTTCTTCTCATCTTTGCCTGTGCCCTTTTTCTTCTTTGTGACTGGTGGAAGCAAAGTAAAGCCCTTGTTAACTTGTGGCCACTGGTTTCTGTCAGTAATGTGAGGGATTATACCTTGGTATGCTGCCTGAAATTTGTCCACACTGTAGTATTTGTGCACATACAACTCCATTTGTGGCTGTCTGATGGTGGTGATGGCAGCCAAGGCATGACAACAAGGCTTCCCAGTGAGTTGCCACTCCTTACATGTGCAAACTTGTTGTGGTAGATATACAACATGCCTTCTGACTTCTTCATCCTTGTATATCTCTGTCACTTTTGCTTCATCTGGGTGACCTTTTGTAACTTTGAGGTGTCCTAGACCCTTGGATGATGCATTCAATTAGTGCACAACAACAGGCACGATTCTAGGATTTAATGCTCTTGAGATCCTTCTCCTCCCACCAAACATTGTCAGTGTCTTCTTCCTGATAAAATCAGCTAACATGTGAAGGGGCAAATCATTGTGTCCTCTAATCCAAAAATTCCAACACCCAGCCAATTGTTGTTTATGTAGTCATACTTGGTCTCTGTGTTGAACTTGCTCCTAACCCAAAGTAGGCTGTGGTGTTCATTAAGCCAGTTAACATCTGGATTGGCTGCAGTCACTTGTTCAAAGAAGAACCTGAACTTCTTAGGTGTTTATACCCTAGCTACTTTCCACATGTTGTTGGAAAACACATGATCATGAAAGTACTTCCTCATGTTCTTCATCAAATGCCTGAAACACTCTCTTTGCTCACAGCGAGGCCACACCTTAGCAACTGCTGCCTAAGGACCCTTGCAAGCATATGTGCAAATTGCTAAATTTGGTACATGACCTATTGCTTTGTCAAACTGCTCCATAAACCATATCCAATTATCTTTGGTTTCTGAGTCAAAGAAACCAAAAGCTAATGGGAACATCCAATTATGACCATCAAGGGCTTGAGCTGAGGGCATCTGGCCATCCCACTGCCCATTTAGGTGAGTGGATTCTATGCTAATGTAAGGCATGCATCCATTTCTAAATTCATCTACGGCTGAAAGAACAAAAAAAATCTAGTGAAATGAATCTTATCTCCAACTTGCTCAGTATCTATTTCAACAACACTACCAGGTGATCTAAGCTCTACCTCAGCCTTAAACCTATACAACCAGTCAAAGCAATCATCCCACTTACCAAAAAGCTTGTTAGCTGCCCTCTGTTTGCCATAACAACTGTCTAGTAGTTGATCTCTATGTTGTATTTGTACTGGAGCTCTGACTGCAACTCTTTTGGACCCATGTCAGGCTTCCTCTTCAAAAATGGTATAGCTCTCTCTGCCACCCAAGCCTGATTTGCCATTTTGCCAAGCACTCTAACTCTTGAGGCACAATTATGTTCACCCTCATTTATTTGCACCTGCACATAATGAAGTCAGTTAGAGTCTGGCACTAATTTATAACAGACATCACAATTTACATAATTTAAATGCATGTTAGTACCTGACACTCCATCCTTTTGAGTTCTAGCTCTAAAAATCCAAGGACAACCAAGAGCAACACAATTTCCCCTAAATCTGTCAGGATCAGAGTGAACAGTAGCAAGCTCAAATTCTCCAACTATTGCATGTTGTCTTGTAGCAAGCCTGAAATCAGCCATAGAAGGATAACAATCTCCAACTTCCATGTCTGGATTGTCTCTGTCGCAATCAAACTGTGGCTCAAAATGACAACCATCATCAACTGGAACAACTGCCTCTTCCATATCAGCATGCATGTCAGCTGTCATGCTAGGGATAGGCACAAACTCCCTAGATGCTTCCTCAACCCTCTCATCTGCTGCTTTAAAACCCATTGCTTCATAAACCCTATCCTCATTAGTTGCTTCCTTAGCCTCTCCATCCTCACCACCTTCTATCTCAATAGTCAATTCAGCCCAATTTACTTCTGCAGCTGGTTCATCTGGCATTGATGCTGGAAGAGTGCTACAAGTGTTTGAAGTTACTTCTACATGATCAGGTACATCACTGCCTTGTGCATTATCAGGTTGAGCACCAACACTGCATTGTGCAGAAGTCACACCAGAACCACACCTAACTCCAAAGCTACCATGGGTACTTTGATCATATTTACTCACAACCTCCACTACAACCACAACCATCCTCTCACTCCATCTATCCAAAATAAGCTGCTAAAAATTTTCATCTTTTCTTATTCTCCACTCTGAATTGGTGTCTACATCAGGCACCCGGATTGACAATGTCTGGGTATGACCCCATATAATCTTATTGGCCATGTCCTCATGAAACTTAGCTAGTGAGTACTTCTCCCTCCTATCAAGCCATACTTCATGCTCCTGCTCAGCCATTTCTATAACCCCATATGAACAATATTCATCATCAGCAACATACTTACCAACCTTAACAACTAGTCTAAACACATTGCCAGGATCAATCCTAGCACAATCATGAACAAAAAATCATGGTTAGAACATTTCCTACTACCTACTTGTTGACGTAAATTGTCACACACTTGTCACATCCGAGATTTTCCCTAATTCATTTAAATAATTTACCCAAATAATCGGAATTTCTGGAATTAACCCGGAGTCAACCTATAATTTTAAAATGCAATTAATAAATGGAAATGACATGGTAGGATTTTTCTTGAATTCTGCATGTCAAAATACGCTAACAGATTTTTACCGAAATTTTTAGAGCACTCTAAGTATTTTTAATCAATTAAATAAGAAATCGGGAATTAAATTAAGTCCCTAAATCCCTTTTTCATTTTCTTTTTCTTTTTTTTTCCTTTTTTCGTACCGCCCGTACGGTTTTCCCGCCCTTCGCCCGTGCCGGGCCGTCGGCCCGACACTGCTCCGCCCGAGCCGCCGCGCGCCTCCTTCCTGGCCATGGGCCGAGGCCCACGGTGCCGGCCGCGCCGCAAAGTCTGCGGCTCCTCCTTGCGCTGCGGCCACCGATAGGTGGGCCCCGCCCGTCGAGCCGCCTCCTCGCACCCGGCCGCCCAACCGCCGCGCCGCCATAGCCGTGCCGCCCTCTCTCCTTTTCGCGCCGTTTCCGCGTCTCGCACCGCGTGGCCCCACGCCGGCTCCGCCCGCGCCGTCGCACCCGTGCCCGCTTTCCCGCACGCCGAAACGGCCGCCGCCGCCCCGAAACGGCCGCCGATTTTTCTCTCTCTCTCTCTCCGAGTCCGAAACGAACGGCGAGGTTTTCCCGGCCATCCCGTGCCCGATTCGATCTCTTCTCTCCCCCTTTAAAACCACCTCGAGCGCCGCCGCATTTTCCCCTTTGTTGGCCGTCGGTTCTAGCCCCGAATCGCCGCCGTCTCCGTCGTTTTTCCGTCGGTGAGCTCGCCGCCGTTCCCCGTTTCCTTTTTCTTTCGTTTCCTTTCGTTTCCCTTCCGCGCGCGTGCCGCCGCTTGCCGGGGCTCGTCGCCGCCGCGTGCCGCCCGCCGCCGCCGTGCCGCCGATTCCGTCGGGCGAAACCCTCGGCCGCCGCCGCCCGTGTAACCCTAACCCTAACCCTAGCCTTCGCCCGGCCGTCCGATCGCGCCGATCTGCTGCGCTCGGATCGCGCCACGTGGCGGCGATCCGCCGCCGCGCCCGCTCCGCGTGCGCAGCCGCGTGCCGACGCGCCCTAGGGCCGACGCGCCCGCCGACGCATGCGACGTCAGCCCGAGGCGCGCGTGGATGACGTCACCAGGGACTTAATTGCGCAATAAATAATTTAATCTTTTCTGTTTAGTTTAAAAATCGCAATTAAACTTCTAAAATTCATATCTTTTGAATCCGAGCTCCGTTTTAGTCCATTCAAATTTCATTAAATCCAGAAAAATGTCAAGAATCCATTAAAAATACTTTTCAGTGCTGTTTCAGTAGACTTTTTAGGGTGTTTGTTGAGTGCTTTGTTTGTCGTGTAGATCCGAGTTTTCCGGCGAGCCCGTTCTCTTAAGTAGTCGCCGAGGTTCCTCGAGTCTCCAGAGCAAGGCAAGTCATACCTTACATTGACAATATTGTACCTATTTTATGTAAATACCTCTTTTCGTTCAAATACCGCATATGTTTTAGAATGTCATTTCATGGGATGTTTATGCCTATTGTACTCAACTATAGGATTGTTTACCTTATACCATTGATAACTTGGGGTCCAATGTGACTAGATGATAGTTTAAGGTTGCTTAGTTATGCTTAGCGCAACTAGCTCACTTAAGGGAATCACACTAATCAAGTTTACTACTAAAGTTGACCTTCCGATGATATTAAGATATGACCTTGTTTTTAATAACATTGAATTATGAGAAAGGTGGGTCGTGAGCACATGGTTGGACTTTGGTTAGCGTGCTCATGACGATTAAGGACCGGTTCTGGGGAAGCCCTGGAAGAAATGCCGTGCATACCACAAGCCGGCATGGGTAATGGCCGGGCCCGTAGCGTAGCCGTCTCTAGTTAACGTATCCCGAGAGGGTGAGCGTGATGGAGTTGGGTCGGCCCCGGTTTTAAGGGTTGATCAGCTTCCGGATTCACCGCGGCACTAGAGGGGGCTGCCCATTGCCCGATGGGAATGGGGGCGAAACCTTGGTGTGGTACGATTGATTAGAGGGGGTTATGTGAAGGGTCCTGTCACAATTCCTTTCCGGGGCACCGTGGTGGTGCACCGGCGCACGGTAACGTGTTGTGGGATTGTGTCTTGTGGGTACAGCTTGTACACCTCGATCGAGTAAAAACTATTCGAATAGCCGTGCCCACGGTTACGGGCGATCGACCGATTCACCTTGATTAGTCTCATTTTTTTATTTGAATGAAATGTTGAAGTATGACTAGTGCAGGTGGATGGATGGGCTGTTGCAACGTGGTTTGAGCGTTGGACGGTGTTTATTTAATATTGCTTAAATATTACTACTTTTTTACGGTCTTCAAATATTATTATTATATACTGCAAATGCTGTTTATGCAAATTGAGCCCTTGACCTTTCCTTGTTATTTACCTTGCATCATGTCCCCTTTTCCGGTGTGACTTGTTGAGTACGGTGGTTGTACTCAGTCTTGCTTCTTTTTCCCCCTTCAGTGCCAGAGGTTGAGAGCGAGGTCTCCGAGGAGGTGTAGGCTTGTTCTCGTCAAGGTTTAGCTGTGGAGTTGGTGTTCCGCTTCGCTCGTGTCAAGTTTAGCTTAAGTCAGTCTTATTTTCCTTTTCGCTGCATTTGTGTAACTCTTTTATATTGTTTCTAAGACGAGGATTCTGTATTATCAATAACGTCAATTTGTGTACCTCGGCTGATGCCTGGACGAGGATGTAATGCACAAATTAGCTGCAGAAATTCTGGTGTGAATTTCTGGGCGTGAGACACACTGGCCTGAGAGATTTGTTTTACTCTAGTGCAGGTCCAAAACTTGTATTTAGATTTGTAGGGCATGCCAGTTGGTTTGATCCTGCAACCAACAAGAAACAAAGAAAAAAACAAGTGTTAGCCTATAAATGGTAGCCGATCAACTGGTGGCCGATGATGTATCGTTCATTGTTAAGCCGATGCAGTATGCACTGAATCGGTCGAGGAAAATTAAATCTAATCGATCGACTGTAGATATTCATAATATATAATCTAAATCTCAAAATACATTTAAACCAAGTGATTGGGATAGATCGGTACCGTACCGAGACAGTATAAATCACTTATGTCTAAAAATACTTTAGGATAAAGATTATACATATTTATGGCATAGCCGATGTCATAGATCTAATGTGTATCGGCTAGTACTCCGCTACCATCTTATACTAAGATATCACTACAGATTAAATACGTTAAACAGGAACCGATCAAGTGTTAAGATAATCTAACAGATCGATAGCAAGCTTAACATATTTCGTCGCAGTGAGATCTTAATATAAAGGGAAGTTTTAACATATCAACTAAACATAAAATAAACAAGATAGGTAAACAGGTAAGATCGGTTGAAACCCTGATACTATCTCTAATAGTAATCATAAGACATGATAGATATTATAATTCTAATTATTACTTAATAGATCGGACTCAACCGATGCTGCATTAAGCATAAAGAGAAGCATAAGATCTAAACAAGTCGATGAAAACCTTTCGAGATGATGGATAGACTATGTAATCTAAGTCGATAATGATATCTAACCCTATCGGCTGTTATCTGATAACAGAGGCTAGTCGATTAGGGTTAGATCGCAGTGTCGATCTGGTTATATAGCATATATGATAACTCGATGATTTACGTAAACAGGATTAGAGTGTCATAATGATGGAAGCACTAATCCCGAGAGCGCAAGCCGCCATAACAAGTTTTACCTTTCGCTGGAGATCGAACTTGATGCAACCCAACTCGAAGCAAGAACTCGTCGAAATAATTGAAAGGAAAAGGTAGCGATGCGTCGAGATTGTATTGAACTGATTGTTGATAAATTACAAGGTTCTGGGTCGTATTTATACCTAAATACAAGGTATGTCCTTGACGGACATGATTCCTATCTCTATTACTATTCAAATTAGAGATAATTGCCTAAAACAGACTCTTACCGACATTATCTATAAAGAAACTATTTAAAATAACCTAATTAATAGATACAATTGTCTTTCTTGGACTCTATCCATGTATGGCAATCCTTATGAAGCACTTCAAACGAATCCGAAGACGATTCCAATGTTATCTTACCGAAATCGGCTACATCGGCTTATCTTCTCTGATTCGGTATCGGCCGATGAATACCTTAGTCGATTCGGTCATCAGCCAACGAACTCTTTAGCCAATTCGGTCTGTAGTTGGTGCGCACTCTTGTCTCTGAAAAACCCGATTCCCTCCAAATCGCTTCGGCCTTAATTCCAAATCCAATAATTGCCTTACCAAATTTGGTCGTCAACACTACTGCATAAGAGAGTGGGCGACAGAGTGCAGTAAATTTCTTACCAAATAGGGCAACCACTTCCCGAATGCCAATCCATTGTATCCAATCACCAACACTACTCCTAAACTTCAATCATGCGTGACCTAGGGAACATGAAACGCCAATGTCACAGACATTAAACCTAACCCTAACCTCAAAATAATGAACCTCGAATCCAACCTCAACACAACGGAATTCCCAAAAATAACCCGAAGAAGTATGGGCATACCTTGACTCTCCAACCCAAGTTCCTGCGAGGAAGGCGGCCGGGGCGGGCGGCGACGACGGCTGCTGTCTGCAGCAAGAGCGGGGGAAGAGAGAGTGAGTCGGGAGGAAGAGAGAGTAAATGAAGGGGAAATAGTTCAATTTCCCGGTAACAGCAGGGGTCACGACATCACGACAGCCGTTACAGGCGTGAGCGCTCGGGGAGAAGTACCTAGGTGGCATGTTTCGCTGGCGTAATTGTGGTAAAAACATAGCATCTTTTAGCACTTCGTGGCATTCCTTGAATTACATCCGCTAGGGTGTCTCCCGGTCGGGTAGCACCCGTTATAATGGTAAATAGTTAAATTTCCCTGAGGCGTCGATTCATCTTCCGCTGCCTCCTCACCTCACATTGTCTCCACTCACCGTTGTCGGCCACGTCCACGCCGACGCCCCTCTCCACCGACGCCATCCTCCCAACTTCCTTCCGTCGGCGTCCCTCCCCACCTCCTGGCCCACACCACCGGCACCACCGACAGGGCTTCGTGCACTCCGGCAGTGAGCGGGGTCGAGGACGAGCTCGGCGGCGAGATCGGGGTGGTGGGCCGACGAGCTCCATGGTGGCGGTGCGAATCGGGAGACATCGACGTTCTCGGCAGCACGGAGGGTGAAGACGATGAGCTTTGCTGCGCGGAGAGGGTGACGACAACGAGGAGCTGTGCGGCGCAGAGAGGGTGACGACAACGAGCCCTGCGGCGTGGAGAGGAGGAGGAGGATGACGACGACGAGCTCTACACTGGTGAGGCGAATGCGGTGCCCCTAGATCTGGTCGGCGAGCTTTGAGGCCGCCGTCCCCTCCTCATCGCCTGAAGCGGTCTCGGTGGCCGGCCTCCTCCTTGTTGCTCCGAGCGGCATTACGGCTCGGGCCGACGAGCTCAGTGGCGGCCTCGATCTGCTCGTCGAGGTCTATGAGGTGTCACTCCCATCTTCTTCTCCATCATCCTTTTGCCTCTTTGGACTCCCATCTTCCTATCCTTCCTCCTTTTGCCTGTTTTGGACCACTCTTTGCGCTTCACTCTCCTGAGGACTCGTGGCTCGACCAAAAACGAAAACCCTCCAGAACCACTGGTCCCCACCTCCTCTCTCCTCCACGGCGTCAAACATCCGACATGACACATCGAGTCCACACGATAGCTAGACGCACTGTGAATTCGACACAACATCATGTCATCATCCTCTATTACTCTCATCACAACTGACTCTCATCCAGCGGCCAGACAGATCACGTCACGTTGGATTTCACAAATTTAAATCAAACTCATGATTTAAATTGGCTATAAAAGATCTTCAAACATCGTCCGTAGGTGCCGTGCAACCAAATAAAATCACCCATCAATCAACCAATCAAAGCATGGCTCGGATCCTATGTTACATAGTCATCTTCACACTTGATTACGAACAAATGAAGAAGGGCGACAGCGGCGGCGGTAAGGCCACGGCCGTTGGCCCTCAGGGAGGCGCGGCTGCATGGGCGACAGACCGACAAACCATGGTCACGCTTTGCCATATTCGATGGAGATCCTGAAGAAGACGTATCGATTGAACTAGATCAACGTCGGTCAGATCAAATCCTAACCACCGATCATATTGTCATGATGTTGTCGGTTAGACCGTTGCTACGTCCTTGGTCAAACCGTTATCTTGTCGTTGGTCAAACCTTTCATCAGTCTTCTTGTCTGCTTGTTGTCGTCGTCAGTCTAACCGCTTGTGGTACTCCGGTCAGACCGTTGGGACCCAGAAAACACAAATCGATGAAACTCTTAAAGTAGATTAACTTTATTGCATCAATATGTTTTTACAAAGTGCATCTAAAGCACTTCTCTCTCAACTCACGACCTAGAATTGAAGCATTGGATCAAATCCTAAATTTTCTCTTCCAAAAAAGTCGATATCCTTCTACTTTCAACCCCTCTTCTATTTACACCTATAACATGGCTACCTCTAGCCATGAATCCAGCTAAAACTTAGAGTCCTAATCACATAGTAAACCTACTAAGCCAGGAAAACATCATCATACAACTTCACACTTCAATATTTTTAAACTTGGATTCCATTCCAAAATTGACTCTTTTCATACGCACACAACATCACGTGTACGTCATATGGAAACATTCACCTTCACGTGTATTGTTCTATAGCCTAAGTATCTCGCATGATATCCTTGATCGTCTGAACCTTAACTTCTTCTAAGTCTAATCCCGATCCATCATCGGCTATACTTTCATGGTCTCAAGCAACATTTGCACGTGAACAACAAATAAACTCCATATCCGAGTACAAATTCACACCAACTTGACTCACATCAACACACAAGCAATATCACATACGAATAGAAACCATCTAAAAGTCATAAAACATGAAGCAATCTAGAAATTTCACAAAGCAACTTGAAACCGACTTCCTCTCGGAGTCTGCCAGTTTAACTGTTGGGCTACTCGGTCAAACCACCCATATACCTTCGGTCTGACTAGCGTCCACTGCCTGTCTGACCGATCACCTAGTGTTGACCTGCATCGTTCATCGTCTGAAAATACTATGCATTATATTTTCCACAAACACTTACCTTTAACAATTGTTCATCACCAGTATTAAATCAACACCTTGATTTTACAATGCACAACGATATTAATGATGATATTATGCTGCTCTGCATTAGCATATGTCAACGTGTCCAGTGACCCTTCCATCTTCAGCCGCATCCCATGGCGGTCGGCGATGTTGATCTTGTGGGGCTTGTACATGTCTCTCTAGCCTCCTCCATCGTGCCTACTAAGACCCAACAGATGTCCTTGGACACCGGTAAAAACTTTTTCATAGTTATAACCTATGTATTTATATAATATTGGACACTGTTAATGGCAAAATTTGGTAAGCCCCGGAGTCCTCGTCGGCTTAAGGTTCAAATCGGCTCAGAGCCAGTATCGGTTTAGAGTTTTGGTCAGCCGATGGAGATTTTCCCTTATCAGTATCTCCAGCAGTCGAATCCTTATCAAATTCGGTTTGGGAAGATTTTATCCAGAAGAGACCGAGTTTATGGAGGATGCGGCTTGTATCTATGAATTAGGAAGAGTTTGTTAGCTTTCTATTTTATCTTTAGGAAAGTGTGTTAGTGTCCAAAAGGACTCGGTTTGTTTTCTTTTATCTTTAGGAAAGTTTGAATTGTAATTTGTTAGGATCTTTGTCAGCCTACGGGTATAAATATATAAGCCCAGGGTTCATGTAATCTATCCTCACGATCAATACAACTCGGCGCATCGCCACCTTTTTACTTTTGGCTACTTTGTTCATCATCCGACGAAACTTGGCACCCAATGCGAGGCTGCATCGGCTTCGATCTCTGACGAAGGGGTAAGTCCAAGGTCCCGCCAGCCTAGGTATATCGTATCTATCTTTAGTTTCATTACCGTTCATAAATACATCGGCTTAGTTAGGACTTTCTCGGTTAGGTTCGATATTCTGATCAAGTCGATCTTTCTATAAACGTAATGTCGCTTTAGGTAGATTTGCTATATCCATCACATTAGACAGATATATCGGCTCATCGAGTATTAGATTATCATATATAATCTCGTGCTGCATCGGTTAGGTCCGACCTACAAGATTGTTATCGATAATCTAAGTCTTGTTAAGCCGATAGGTTCATGCTGATGTTTCACCGGAGGGTTAGCCGGTCTTATCATATGTCTCTATTAATCTAGTCCTAGTATCTCAATTTAGCTCTATCGGTTGTCTCTCGCTTTAGGGTCTTTGCCAATACCGGCTAAACTATTTACTAGATTAGATTAGTTTAGACATCTACCACCCTAAAAATTAGTCAAGGGCTTGATTGACTAGATATTGTGTTTTTTTTCATACTTAGTGTTGTATCAATTCAGTTTGACCTACTAAGTCGTGATTAGAATCGTAGTCTCTAGCCTGCCTGATGGCTACCAATAAGGGTTTCGTCGGGATTTTAGCCGATAAGTTATCTGAACATCGGCATCGACTGGAATCACACAATCGGCTGTCAACAGATCGGCTATTTTGATTATCGACCTATCAGCCGATATGATTTATGCTCTGCTATTTTGCATATCTTGTCAGTGGCAGGATCAAACTGACTGGCACGTCCGCGCTTCATCGATTCTAGGACCTGCACTGGAGCTAAGGAGATCTTCCAGGCCAGCGTGTGTTTTTCGCGTCAACAGACACCCCATTTAAGTTACATTGAATACTTAAAAAGTCTACTGTATGGGTCAGATGAGCATAATGACCCCTGCTAATCTTCATTCTGGTTAACCGCTACCGTCACTTACTACGTGCCGTCGCTCCTACCGCTCACATCGGCTGCTGTGGACAAGGCCATCCGCGAAGTTGAGGTCTTTGGGGTCGTCTTTGTGAAAAATCTATTTTATTGTATTCTGATATATTACATTGATCTTCTCATGAGGTATACATAGAGGTATATATAAGATAGAAACTTGAAGTACAAGACAAGTTAAGATGGATTATCTCTAAGATTATATCTCTAAGACTCTATCTTATCTATATAATTTAATTTGACTCTTATCTCTAACCATATATATTTGTACTTCTAACGTTTGCCCTCAGTCGTAACAGGAGTGAAACGAACGATTGCGACGAATTGACTGAATTTGAAATCTTTTGTTTCTTCATCTTCTTCGACTCACCACCACCGATTGCATCTCTGATGAACGGTCCTCCACCTGGTACCTACGTCCCTTTCGGTGTCGTCCCTTGACTCTCCTCTATTCCCTCCCACAGTCATAGCGAAAGTGTCATGAACGATAGCGATGACACGGACTCATTGACTGGAGTTGCTGTAAAGGATTTTTGTTGTAGACGTTTGTCGATGTGGCTGATCATGTAGTAGCCGTGGTTGTGGTAGTCATGGTAGTTGATGAAGCCGCAAATAGCCGAAGACGAAAAAACTATAATTGTTAGCATCTTGCACATTGTAGGTGTCAGAGGATGCTGTTGAGGACGTCCTGCAAATGTCAGGACGTCGTTGATGATGAGGCCGCAACTTTGGTTGGTGTTCCTGTGCCGTATAAGAGGTCATCCAAGTAGTGATGTCGGGTTGATGTAATCGTTGAAGCATCTTGCACATATATCTGTCAGAGGATACGAGATATCTATCATTGTGAATGATATGATGGTGGTGGTATGTACCATGTTAACGAAAACCATCGATGAAATGTGTTGTCAGTGATGACGATCATGCTGTTGATGTAGAGTTGATGAAGAGGACTATCGATGTAGTGAAGACGATCAGCGTGAAAGACTCGACGGTGACACGTGGGCTGTGCGTGATGTAGATGGTGATGATGTTGTCGCTGACGTCGAGGAGCGTGCTGGTGGCTGCCTGCGGCCGATCGGCTAGCTTGGTGCCGGCAGCGATGAGCGTCGTGTGCGCCAGGTGCCGATCCGCCACGAAGACCGCTGAGTGCCGCAGCCATAGCAGATTTGTCGGGAGGAGGAGAACATCGGCGAGGATGACCAAGTTATCCATCTGCGTTTCGTCGGTGGATTTGTCGATGGTGTCGTGGTTCCTGCGTAGTGGTGAAACAAACTGCATACAATGCATGTGATGATGGCACGTGTGCTGGATGTGTCACTGCATACATGCAACAATGATCCTGCCTTACTCCTTGTTTGACGACTTGGCCGACAATGCATGGTGTTGATGCACATGGCAAGGCGTGAGCAGCCGGCGTTGGCTTGCACGCGTCCTTGTCGCGTGGATGTAGATGGCTTGGTGACGCCCGTGGCTGCTCCGACGTGCTTTGGGGCCGGTAATGATGTCACCGGATTTTATTTGATTAATTAAAAATAAATCTAATCTAATGCTAATTAAATAAAACACAATTATATGGATAATCTAGATGATAGACCGAAGAGGCTAGCCAAGCTATACGGTGTTTTAGGAAGAACTTACCGATTCATCTTCGTCTCCCTGGAGCAGCACGAAAATAGGGTGGGTTGGACTTCGGATCTATTATGATATAAAAAATTATATATTGTATTTTAATATATTATATTAACTCTTTTATGGGTATATATAGAATGGGGTATATATAGAGATACATATAAAATGAGACTTGGAGGATAAAACAAGTTAAAGATGTATTTATTTATAAGACTTTATCTTATTTCTATAATTTAATTTAACTTTTATCTCAATCATACATATCTATACTTCTAACAGTTTAAGATTCATCGACAACATCCTCTTGAATTTGCCCTGAAGAACAACCGAGCGAACAACGGTACCTATCGTGATAACCTTCACTTGCATCATTGCTGTGTTCATCGTTGTCGTGCTCGTGCTCTGCTGATTCCTCATTGCAAGATACGGCCGACCGGAACTTCAACCACTCTTCACTTCCGACTCCAAATCCGCCGAAGAAATCACATGGCGTGCAGGCCCGACCCTGAGGACGGGGCGGTCGCACTATGCCCCCAAAACGTTGGGCCCCCATCTATCTCAGGGATTAGCCATGGATTAGTTAGGCAGTACTGTATAAATAGTATATATGTCTCTGTGACTATGCCTACATTTTGCTACTGCCTGCTACTAGCGCGGAATCAATTCCCGTTTCTTGTCTCTTCTCTGCACAGCTTAACTGATCGTGATATACTTGCAATATAACTAGATGAATACCCCGCCGAGTCGTTTCTGGAAATTAATTTGCATAATATGTATAAATAAGATGCAACATGTTTGTTAAAACCAAAACAAAATGACTTGCTATGTTTTATATAATTTGCACATGATTGCAAATAGTGCAAGGTTATTTTATGTAATTGATACTTATCAATTTTGAGCCTAAAAATAATTGAGATTGCATGTTTTCATGAGAGAAGAAAGAAGAGACAATTTGTACCTTGGATCTATCATCCAAAGATAAAAAATAATTAGGGTGTGTGGCTAATTTATAAAAAAAGAGAAATAACATTAATCACATTTAGTGAGGATGAACTATATAAGCTTATATAGGATTCTTTAGCCTATTTGCAAATAAAGAGATGTGTTTAAATTAATTAAGTATTTTTCAAGTTTTGAAATCTATGAGTTTGACCATAAATACTTTACTCCCTCCATCCAAAATATAAGATACACTATCACTAACTCAAGGATCAAGAAATAATTATTATCATCTTTTTGTTTGGATCACTCCACTAAAATACTGTGCATGCACCCAATAAAATTATAAACCCTCATGGTGGAGAATGAAAAGGATGAATCTAGATGAGGGAGAGGTGACACATCTTGTATTAGGAAACATGGACAAAAGTAGTTATGTCTTATATTTTGAAATGCACAAAGTATTTTTTTTTAATTTTTAGCCATTCTTGATGTCATGTGTCGAACGGTTTGGCAACTTTATGCATTGAGAGAAAAATATTATATTTTTTCAAAATAAATTGTTATGATATTGATATTTATGCTATCATCATCACATCATGAGATGTCCGAGAATCTATTATATTATTAAGACAGCTTTGAAAGAAGACATCACGTTTGCTGTGGAGTTTAGAAATTCCCACATTAATCGGAGAAAAAGAAAAAGATCTTAATTGTGAGATCATGATGGGTCCGGATTATAATAGTATAGATTGATTGATATGGTTGTATATAAAATACAACTATATTAGAAATAGAAACTAATATTGTACATGAAATGCAAACCTTATAGAAATAGAATATAAGAGTTATATATAAAATCCAGACCTTACAAAAATAAAATCTAAAAGTTATATATGAAATCTAAATATGTTAACTATAGAAATAAAATTTCAGTTATTTATTAATTCTAATAACTTTAAGTGAATTATTTAGTTTCGTGCAAAACTGTGTGTGACAATCCTCTAGTTTTTTTAAGGCAATGCTTATGAAGTTTCACATAAGTATTGCTTTTTAATGCACATTAAATGTTTATCAACATTTCATGTATAGGTGTATATTAATTATTATTTAGATATATTAATTATTATTTAGATGTAAAATTAAGGGTCCATATGGTTAGTTTTGCTCTGGCCTGATGGCATGACATACATTCTGTTGGGACTACCTATATATTTGTTGATAATTTTTCTAAAAAAATGACAGATGTAATTATAGTATGATCATTATGTAATTACATCGTAACTTATATATAACTACAATGTAACTTATATGTAACTTTTAAAAATCCTTCCGTAACATGCTATTTTCGTGAAACGGAGGTTGTGGGATTAAATCCTCTCACATGTGCATGCACTGTGATTTTTTCCTTCCTTCCTTGCACAAATCTTGAAACAAATCTAACGGTTTAAAATTATATAAAAGTTACATACAGGTTACGTTATAGTTACGTGCAAATTGCAATATAATTATATTGTAATTATACTATAATTATATCTTTCAAATTTATCAATAAATATATAGCAAAATTGCATTGTGGTTAGGTCGAACGACAATCAACAGGTGAATTCCAGATCGACTAGTATATATGTATACATAAGAGCATCTCTCTTCATCCTACTCGTCAAGTTAAAATTTAGCAACTTTAAAAAAACACTCTAATATCGTCTCCAACCACTCTCCACGCCATTTGGATGGCCAAATTTCTTCACTCACTGGTCAAACTTGGCTAGCCTACTTCACTTGCCATCTGTAAGTTCCACCACATCCTGTTCACTTTTCCTCCGTTCGGGAGCAACGTGCGGATGCGAACTTGTCATCCCTATATAGTGACTCGCACGATTAATTAATTAATTAACGTCGATTAACAATTGATTAATTACTTTAATTAGCTTCGCTTGCAATTAATTAACAACAAATCATGATGATTAATTGTATCGTCAACGTCATTCTGGCCGGTTCACTTAGCAAGCCAACAAACTCACGCGATTTTAGTAAAAGTTGTCTTACGAGTTTGTATTGATTGGTTGAAAGACCCGAAAAGATTCAGTCTTCCATTTTATATTTCGTCGATCAATCTTTCATAATTCACATTGTTAAAAGAACTTCTTTTGTAATTTCTCACATTCTCATTCTGTTCTGGATTGTAATCCCTAATAAAAAAATAGCTCCGGATTGTAATCTTTCTTTTTTTTAATTTTAAACTTTAGTTATTTCTAAACCGTATTTCTATATAGACTGTAAACTATATTTTTTTACTTTTTTTATTTTTGACTTTTAGTTACTTCTAAATTTATATATGGGCTACATGCTCTTCTTTTAATATTCTTATTTTTATAATTCAAAATTTTGTTATTTCTAATTATATTTTTATATGGACTCTAAACTCTTCTTTAATATTTCTTTTTAAATTTCGAATTTTAGTTTTTAAAATTATATTCCTATATGTACTCTAGTCTCTATTTGTAAATGAAGAGTGTAAATGAAGAGACTGTTAGAATAAGTAATAAGTTTAGCGTCAAATCAGTTAGAGAGTTGGCTATTTAAGTGATTGGGGAGTATGATTTGGGTATTCAGCTTACTTAATCTCTAGGTTTACATTATCATTATTGAATTGCAACTGATTTACTGGATGCGGCCAATTGTAGAATTCGAAGTACACACATCACCCATGCACCCCCAAAGGGCCCAAAGACGTTACTGCTAATCACAAAGTCAGCATTTCTTGGGGTCTCGCGGGCCGAAGACGAAGTTGCCGGCGGAGTAGCGCCCTTGCAGACCATCGGGGAGTGCCACGAACTTGCGGAACTTGAGCGGCGACCCCTTCTTCCGCCCAGGCTGGAGCGCCACGCCGCACGCCGCCCGCGACGGCGACCACGGCACGTACACCCTGCAGTCCTTGCTCGTGAACGCCGCCACCTGCGCCCCCGTCTGGATCAGGAAGTAGCCGCGCGCGTCCGTGGCGCCCCACACTGACAGCGCCCACTTCCCTCGCCTGCACCGCAGCAGCGCCGCCGCATCTGCGCATGCATATGCAGCAAAAAGACGTCAGTTTTCAGCCATACACACGTCCTCTCTGGCCAAAACGGCCATTGGGCGCAGGTGGTGGACTGGTAGTGGTGGGGGTACTATACTCGGGAGGGGCGAGGCGTCCTTGGACTTGACGTAGCCGGCGTAGCGGCAGGTCTTGCACCAGACGACGCCCTCGACGCCGATGGTGAAGTTCACGTTGGGCGGCGGCCGGGGGAGCCCCATGGCCGAGCCGCCTCCCAGGGTGAGGATCACGAGCAGGCCGGACATGCAGACCAGCTGAAGGAATCCCGCGAACCTAGACATTGTACGTTGTTTGTCAAATGGTGAAGCTCTATATACTTGTACGTTGCAAATGGTCATGTCAATCCTGAGCGGAAGATGGCGCAATTTATAGGCTAGCATTTTGAGGTGACCGATCAGTGATCAGGCGGAGCTAACTAGAATTCCGTTTTCTGGGGCGGAGGAAGGGGGAGGGCTGGGAGGGGCCTGGCATCCTCAAACCTCCTCATAATTCATTTATATTATTATTTATTAATTAACTATCTTTTATTAATTATATTTAACTTTCATTAGTTATATTTAAGTCAGTGGTTTGTTAACTAATTAATTAATTTAATTAGTGCTTATTAAGAGTGTATGGTAGATCGATTGTTAATTGTCAAGATTATTATTAATTATAATCATTTGAAAGATGTTTTTTAGCTATGAAATTTGTGAAGACACGTCTTAAACGTACAATAGAAAATAGATTTTTGTGAGATTGTTTGGTAATTTATATTAAGAAGGAATTGGATGCATCAATTAGTACTGATAAAATTATTAAAGCTTATAATCTTGTTGCTAATCGTAGAGCGATAAAAATTTAATTTTTTGTTAAGATTTATAAAACATGATACTATTATATATAACGAAAATCATATGATATAGCTATCAGTTCACTTTACTGTGTTTATTGCTTATTTGTTCTCAAATCATGGCTCCTTACGGATGATGCGTGTATGGCTCATATTGGGGAAATGGGCTCAGACGTGCGTGCTGCGTGCATGTGACTACATACATCGGGGGTGCGTTGCAAGTGATCTGCATCCGGGCTCCGGGTAGCGCCGCTCATACTGGTTAATTAAATGGGGTAATGCTGATCGAATTACTTGTATTGATAGGCACAGAAGTATGCCTGCTTGTTCTTTCATGTTGCAATCTAGAGGCCCAGGTTAATTATGTTGTGGATCTGCATGTTGGACGATTCAACAAGTGGTTAACCATTTTGACAAATTAGCCTGGCAAGTTTGAAGTCTGCAAATCGACCAATCACGAACAGCCGAAACAAAATGAGATAACCATTTTTTGACAAAATGAGGGACAGTTTGAGCCCCATACAAGCGACAGATTATCTCTACGTTAAAATGTTGAGTGAATCACTGCGGTTAAGCAATCTAGGTAGCCATGCCATCTGTGTCAGTGCACCAAAACACTTCTTCTTTTTTTTAAAAAAAATATGGATTCTCCAAATAAGTTTCCAAGTCATGTCTAGAACTCCACACGAATGATGGATTTTTGTTTGTTCAAACTAATACTTGAACAACAGAAACCCCTATTAAATTCAGCGAGAACAAGTCTTCAGGCACGGCACCTACCTTTCTTCATGCGCAGATGGTGCGTGGATCGGTTGATTCCATTCAGCTCTGGCTCCGGCTAGCAGAAAAGGGAAGCCGATACTTCAATTTGCATGCAAAGGGATGTCTTTCTTCTTGATTTGTTTGATGGATGGCGTCCTCACGGTACACACTGCATCTATCGTGGATCGCCGCTCCGCGACACACGCACGCAACGCAAGTCAACCCAAACAAATTCAGCCGCGACATCGTAATACACGGAAACTTGGTCATGTGCGCGCGTATCCCTGCCAGACAACGGTTTGTCATGGATGGAAACAATCAACAAAACACCGGCATGTTTCATGCTGAAGATTCACTTTGCACAACCGTTTTGCCAATTTCGTAACTGCTTTCTTGGGCCGTACATCGTTTTCTTGGGCTGTGATGGGCGTTTGTTGGGCGGTAATGACTGGACCGGAGCAAACCGTCCGTCCAGTGCCGCCTCCTCTCCTCGCCCATGGCCCATCAACGCCGGCACAACATACGTTCGTGGATAGCAACTTCTAGTACTTTACCCCTCAAGTGCTCTGTTATCAGTGAAACTCTAGTTTATTGGTGAAAGAATATTAAGACGACTTAATTATCATTAACTATTCACGCTACTCTGTAATCCCTCCGTCTTAATAACATTTGAAGTCAATTTTTTATACTTTTACTAACAATAACATTACAACATATTTATTCATTTGACACTGTTTCGAAGGCTAATTACCAATCTAACCTATTTTTTTAGTTTGCTTATTTAAACTTGTTTTTCAAAATCGAATGTATTGTCTAACCTTATTTTGTTAAGATGAGTTAATAGTGTTAGGTAAGGGACGAATAGCCCCTTTTGCCTATCATGTTATATCTTTGCCCTTGTTTATTTGATGATGTTATATCTTGTTTATTTGGTTATGTTATATCAAAACGTGTATATATTCGAATCTTTTGACATATTTGTTATAAATTTGACATATCTTTCACATTATTGATAAGTTTGACAGATTTGACTTTAATTTGACAAATTTGAGTTCAGTTTGATAGATTTTTCAAAAAAAAACAAAATTTGACAAAATTTTGGACATATTGTTCTATTTTGTGGAAAATAGGACAATACTGAACAAGAAGAACAGTATCCAACATTGCTTCTCTCAGTGTATGGAATTAATTTCAAATTCCAAATGATTAACATCGCCACATTACTGCTAATACAAACATCATGTAGCCACATTACTGCTAATACAAACATCATGTTGTAGTAGTAGTAGTCTAATGATGCAGTATCTGAAGAACAGAAATACATATTTCTCTAGATGTTGTTACTTCTCTGAATTCATGGCAGAGAACCTTCAGCTGGGGAATGCAAAATGCTGGGAGAAAGACCCATGGACGCCGGGAGCCGGGAGCCGGGAGGTAGGACATGGCCTGGCAGATGCAGGCGTTGTCGATGCCCATCAGCCACCAGCAGCACGCCGTGTCATAGGGGTTGGCGTGGTGGTTGCGCAAGCGCCCGTCGCCGCGCGCAGCAGCCACCGCCGCCGCGCGTAGCCGCCACAGGCCCGCGCGCCGGCGCCGTGGCAGATCCCCATCTCCACGCACCGCCGGCGCTCCCAGCCTTCACACGACGACGCCGCCGCCGCTCCTTCCCTTCGTGCGTAGGCACCGCCGCAGATCTCCTTCTTTGTGTGCCTCCGCCGCTCCCAGCCTCCGCGTGCCGTCGCCGCTGCCGCTTCTTCCCTCCACGCGCCGGCGTCGTCGCAGATACCCTTCTCGCCGCCCCCACTCGCGTCGAGAGGATGCGTGAGAGAGGTAGGGTCGGGCTGAATTGTAAGGGTTTGTTCGAGGGTATTTTGGTCGGTACGAATAGTAAATATATATTTTTAAATAAAACGGTGTAATGAAAATAGGATCAGACGGGACGTTCGATTTTGAAAACTAAAAAATAATATATAGGGTTCGGATCAGATTGATAGTTAGCAATTGCCACGTAGTCTAAAGACACACAACGATTTATCTTACAAAATGTTATAACAAAAATAAAAATATTATATATATAATTGTAATAGAAACATATATCTTACAAAATGCTATAATAAAAATAAAAATTTATTTATTTATTTTATATATTATAATAGAAACCTGTAGGTAAGATATATTTTGAAAATTCAAAACAAACGGAAGTTAGTATGCTTGTACCTGCATTGCGTCTTAACATCCAAGGGCGGCTCTGACTCTTGTATTCTGAAGAGTGACTATACTAGACAGGCCTAAATGCAGACAGAGCAGCACGGTACTGGAAAATTCCTAATGTACTTACTAGTCACAAAATGCATGCTTAAGTAGTGTCGAAACTTGGTTTCGGCAATATAATTTTTGGGGTCGCAGTCAAGATCGCCAAGCACAATGGGTTAGGAGGAAAAGAAGATTTAGACAGGTTCAGGCCCTCTCGTAAGGTAATACCATACTCCTGTTTCGGTGGATTCGATCCGCCGAGTGTCTTTATTGATCTCGTGATCTAAAGCTGGAGGCTAAAAGTTGATCTAGAATCTGATCTCTGATCTCCTATCGGAATATCCCTCGAGGGACGCCCCTTACCCCCCTTATATAGTCTTGGGAGGAGGGCTTACAGATCGGAAACCCTATCTTACTCTAAGTTAGTTTCCTCAATCTTACCAAACCGTGACTATAGGCCGATTGCCTTATCTCTATCGACAATCGTAACACCCAAGTCAAGTTCGGCTTACAGATATAGCAGGCGCAATCTTTCCCTACCTCCAGTCAGATAAGCTTGCCATGTATATACCCGATTGCCACAATCTCCACAGTAGCCCCCGAGTCCTTTTCAGTCGACGAGACATCTCACTTCAAACCAAAGCAAGACTTTAGCCAAAAAATCTCTTTGATCGAGTGCTTTTGGCACCGAGTGATTCCATCATCTCTCGCCCGAATCTTCCCGAGTGGCTCCAAAGACTCGTGAAGGGGGAAAAATATATATAAAAATTTCTCAAAAATAAATATCTAGGTGCATCTCCCGATGCACCTAATTAGGTATAGCCCCGACTATATGGTTAGTCAAAAAGACTAAGCATATAGTCAAGAACTATTAAAAGATCATTCTCATGTAGATGCTTAGCTCATGCTAAAGCAATCATTGAAATCTCATTACTCGGCAAGTTCATATTCATCCGAGTGAATTTTGTCCGAGTCATCTCAGAACAAATAATTCAATCAGCCCATATAGGTGAAAAACACGGTAAGCTCAAGCTTATCCGAGTGGATTTGCCCGAGTAATCCCGGAACAAATATTTCATTCATCCCTCATGGGAATCAAGTTCTTTCATTCATATGGAAAATACAACCAAGTTGTTAAATAGCTTTTGCCATAATACTGGTCTCAATCTTATAAAGATCTTCACCAAGGTGGAAAAATAAACAGTATTGATAAGATTACTTAATCGAATGCCAAAAAACCAAAACAGCCCTTGTCGTCAAGGCAGCTATAAAAACTTAGCTGTCGGTCACCTTCCAAGTTGCATCGTGCTAGCTTCTCATGAAGTCAAGCAAACCGCGGTATGGAAGGATTTTCAAAGGTATAGGGCACTCGGACACACGCATATTGCCAGAGCAAATCTGCTTAAGCACATCCGCTTAAGTCCCTAGGGACACGTATCAGACCACACCTTAGCTGGGCCGCAGATTTTCTTATGGGCTCGGCCCACTCACCAGAAAACCTAGCGCAACCCTCAAATTTTTCTATAAAGACGCGAGGTCGTCCCCGCCTCTTCGTCTTCCAAAAGATTCCCCTTTTCGCAGCACTCGTTCAACAGTTCACCGCGGAGAACCCTAGACTCGCGCGCTCCCAAATCCATCCATCTAGGAGCTCGCTCTCTGCAACAACCAGCCTCCACAGCCAAATCTCCCACGTTTCATCGCCAAAGATCCAACTTTTTCCAGCCAGATCCACTTCCCATCAACCCATTCCCATGGCGGAGGAAAAAAGGATTCCCTTCGACCAATGGGCCGCTTCGGATGTGAGGGAATCTACCCTCAAGGAGATGGTGAAGCACGGCGTGCTTCCGCCAAAGGAACTCGTGGGATGGCGCCCGGCGGCGGGGGAGGACTTCCCAACCCCAAACACCGGTGAGCTCGTCGTTTTCACTTCCTTTTTCTATTGCGGGTTCAGCCTTCCCACCTTCGAGTTCTTTCGGGGGCTTCTGGACTATTATGGGCTTCATCTCTACCATTTGAACCCCAACTCAATGCTTCACATAGCTCTCTTCATTCATGTGTGTGAAGCCTTCCTTGGCATTCTTCCTCACTTCCATCTCTTCCGTCGTATGTTCTATCTGAAACCTCATCCGAACAAGGACCAACCTTGCGTTGTTGGCGGGGCGGGTTTTCAGCTTCGCGGATCTCTCCGCAAAGACTACTTTTCTCTCCCTTTGAAGTCTTCCAATAAGGGATGGCACGCGGGCTGGTTCTACATTAGCAACCTCGAACCCACTCGCCACTCTTCGTCGGTCTTCCTCTCGTCCCCAAGCCATCTTGGAGCACCGTCCCGTAGCCCAAGATTGGGACGAGGCCAACGAGCTACTTGCGAAGATCCCGGCGATGAAGCGAGGGGTCTTCGCGGGAACATCACTCGGCACTTCATCGGTGCCGACCGGCGCCGATCAAGGAGCGGTCGAAGCCGGCCTTCGAGTATGAAGGCGGGACGGACCCCATCGGGAAGATCCGATCTACTCAAGTACGAGGTCCCGAAGATCCGGATGTACAAACTCTTCTCGTCCGGGATTGCAGCTGAGCGGGCCCTCATTCTCGCAGCCCTTCCTTCAAGATTCATCGACCTCCTCCTCCGTAGCCGACGGTTGCCTCATAGTATCTTTCAATTTTAACATCTTGTCTCTTAATATTGCACTTTCCTTCTTCTGCAGAAAAACGCCTCTATCTCCTCCAAGCCATACAAAGTGTCTCATGACGACGCGCCGCATCGCCCTGCTAAGAAGCCGACTGGTGGGATCAAGATCCAAGCTGATCCAGTCGAGAAGCGGGCGGCGCCGAGTGAAGACTCGAACAAGCGTGCGAGCAAGAGGAGGTTGATTATAGAGGACTCGGATGACGACGTCCCGGCTCCTCCCATCGAGACGCCTCCTTTGAGGCGATCGCCGCGGACGGCACCGAAGATCCGCCGGTCATCTAGGCATGTTCTGAAACCGAAGTCTGAACTCTTTTGTTGAAAACTTCTCTTTATCTTTACCCCTGCTGTATTCACTTTCACAGGAGGCCCCAGGACATAGATCCTGCCGGAGGGGGTGAAGTACCAACTCCAACCGCCGCTCCCGAGGTGCCAAGGCCAGCAGAGCCAAAGCCCCGGAGCCCGCAACCGAGTGCGGGCGCTCCGGGGAAACAACCTTCACCTCCGAAGAAGGATGCCCCGAGGAAGGAGCCCCCGGCCACCAGTCGGGATATCCCGACTGGAAGCCAGTCGACGGCCGGGAAACCCGAGGCCGCGGCTCAAGTGCCCCGACCGGGGCCACTCGGCAGAGCCGAAGAAGAAGACCACCCGCCGCTCCACCTAGGCAAGCGGCCACCGAAACCGTGAGACTTGTTTCAAGTGCTCTTTTACTCTTTCAATTTAAATCTTTCATGTCTTCATTCGTCCTTCTCGCTTGTCGCCACGGTAGAAGAGATTCTCGAGTGCAGCCCTCCGAGACCGGGTTCCCCGATTAGAATCGAGTGGCGGGACTCGGAAGGCGAGAGACAGGGCATCATCCTAGACCGGCAAGCCGAAAAAAGATGAAAGGGATGCCCTTGTCGAGAGTCGAACGAAGCGACCTACCGCTCAACGTAAGCCTTTGTCTTTCTCTTTAATTATGTCATCATCGTCTTTCAATCGGTCACTCTTCCGCCATTGCGTGCGTAAGGAATATTGCCGCTCTATGGCAAAATCAAGTCTTGGAGAAGCGGTCCCCCACTTGAACTCCCGGAGGACGTTCAGCGACAGCTGAAGGCCACTCGGGAGGAGGCCACGTCAAGGGAGGCGGCTTTAAGGAAGGAGATTGCGAAGCTTCGAGAAGCGAACCTCGACCTCCGCGGATCAATCGGGAGTAAGCCCGCCTCTCCTAGCTTCATCATGATTCTCATGTTGATCTTGGCTATTGATGATCTTCTTTCGTTGTAGAAAATTTTTCGGAGGTCCACTCGCTTCAAGTCCACTGGAAGCGGTCACCTTGACAAGGCCGAGATGGAGGCCGAGTTTGAAGGTAATCTTCTTTGAAGTCGAATTCCCCGTGTCCGCTTTATTTCCGAGTGTTTTGAATGCTCTGAACTTTTGGCGGCTTATAAGGTGAAGACCCGGGTCCAATACGACGTCTTGCTTGGGCGGATCAAATCTAGCGACGAGATACGGGAAGAGGTCGCCAACGCTGCCACGCCGATCTTGCCGTCCTTGTTCGATCGGGAGTTGGGGCTAGCTCGCCGGAGCCGATCGAGATATTTGACAAGCCGCGGCGGCTCCCGAACGATACCTCGCGAATATCACCGGCAACAGATGGGGCTGGTCGGCTCTTGCTCGACCAAGTCCCTTTACCCCGAGTGGATATCCATTCGTCGGGAGGGCTTCGCGACGGGACGACGGACGAGCGTGCCTTAGACATGCTAAGTGAGGCGCAAGAGGCGGCGAAGAAGATATCTCTTGATGTAGTAAATAACTTCAAGATTTGATTTGTATTCTGACTTTGCTTTGTAAATGTCGCGTAACCGTAACACTCTGATGTGGAACTTTGTGACGCTTTTAGTTTATTTATGTCAATGCCCCGATTCGAGCTTTTGCGTGAAATTTCTTAAGTAGCTTTCGTCCGGCGTCATCAAGCCTAGGCTCGATTAGGTCATCGGAAAACTCTCGTCCTTAGACACTAAGCTCGAGTCAAAGGACATTAAACAATGATAAACCAAATTATGCACAAAAGTTGACGAGGAAAACTTGAGCTTTATTGACATGTGTGACTCCCGACCGCTAGCTCAAGAAGTCATCTTGCTTGAGGTTGGCAATCAAGGAAAACATGAGGCCTTAGCCAAATTAGGCATAAAATCGTCGAAGATGCTCGATGTTCCAGAGTTCTCCACCATAGACCCGTCTTCACGCTTTAGCCGGTATGCACTGGCCGAGTCACTTCGCGATTATGTATGGTCCTTCCCATAAGGGGATAACTTGTGTCGGTCTTTGGTGGTCTGGATCTTGCGTAGGACCAAATCGCCAACAATGAAAGCTCGTGCTCGCACGTTGCGACCGTGGTATCTTCCGAGCCCTTGAAGGTATTTGGCCGATCGGATGAGGGCCGCCTCACGGGCCTCTTCCAATCGGGTGAGGTCATCCACTCGGCCGTGGTCGTAACGTTCATCGTTGAAGCCGCGGACCGGAGGGACTCGTACTCCATCTCGTTTGGCAACATGGCCTCTGCGCCATAGACCAAAAAGAAAGGAGTTTGGCCGGTAGCCCGACCGGGTGTGGTTCGTAGCGACCATAGAACCGAGGGCAGTTCTTGGACCCATTTGCCGGCGTAAGGGCTTAGTCGGTCGAAAACGTGAGCCTTGATGCCTTGAAGGACCATGCCGTTGGCTCGCTCGACTTGACCGTTGCTTTTAGGGTGAGCTACCGATGCGTAGCGAGATCTTGATTCCGAAGTCTTCGCAGAATTCCTTGAAGATGCCTCCCGTGAATTGAGTCCCATTATCGCTATGATTCTGTTTGGGACGCCGAAGCGGTGCACGATGTTGAGGAAAAGTCTCGTGCTTTGTCGCGTGATTGTGGCGACCGGCTTGGCTTCAATCCACTTGGAGAACTTGTCGATTGCGACGAAGAGGTGTGTGAATCCTCCTGGAGCCTTTTTGAAAGGGCCCCATGTCCACCCCATACCGCGAACGGCCAGAAAGTGGGATTGTTTGAAGTTCTTGGGCCGGGACATGGCTTTGCTTAAAATCGGGCAGCCTTCGCAGTTCGTACGACTTTATCCGCGTCTGAGACCGCGGTAAGCCGAAAAAACCTTGCTCCGTAGGCTTTGCCGACTAGAGTGCGGTCGCGTGGCTTCCGCATATGCCCAAGTGGATGTCTTGGAGTAGCTGTTTCCCTTCTTCGGGTGTGATGCACCTCATTAGAATTCCGGAGGGGCTTCTCTTGTATATATCGGAGTCAACCATAACGTATGTTTGGCGCGACGGCGGACGTGTTCGCTTCATCCGGTCCATCCCAAGCTCTTCTTGGTTAAGAATTTCATGAGCGGCGTCCTCCGGTCGGTGTCGGTCATGGCGACTTCGTTCATGGTTTGCTCGGTGAGAGTTGTCTTCGCCGTGATGGTTGGTTCGTAGAGATGCTCGACAAATACGTCCGTTGGGGCAGCTTCGCGCTTAGATCCGAGCTGTGCCAACTCATCAGCAGCTTCGTTGTTATGTCTCAGACATGTGAGAGTTCGAGCCCGTCAAACTTGTCCTCAAGCTTGCGGACCTCTTGTCGTAGGCCTCCATTGTGTCATTTAAGCGGACCAGTCCTTCATCACTTGATTGACGACCACTGGGAGTCGCTTTCACGATAAGCCGACGTATCCCGAGAGAAACTGCGAGGCGCAGTCCATGTAGAAGAGCTTCGTACTCGGCGACGTTGTGTGAGGCGGAGAAGTGGAGGTGAAGGACATATCTTAGCCTTTCCCCAGTCGGGGAGATCAGCACGACTCCTGCTCCCAAGCCGGTGATCCTCTTGGATCCGTCGAAGTGCATGGTCCAGTGTTGGAGGTCTTCTCGAGGCACGTTTTCTTGTTGTTCAGTCCACTCGGCCAGGAAGTCCGCTAAGGCTTGTGACTTAACGGACGTCCTAGGCTTAAAAGTCAAGTCCAGCGGCATTAGCTCTAGGGCCCACTTGGCGATGCGCCCGGTTGCCTCGCGGTTGTGGATGACGTCGCCGAGTGGGAAAGAGGTGACGGCGGTGACCGAGTGACCCTGAAAATAGTGTGCCAATTTTCTCGCGGTTATTAGAACACCATAGAGCAATTTTTGTACCTAAGGGTAGCGAATTTTGGCTTCTGCCAAGACTTCGCTAACAAAGTAGATTGGCCTTTGAATCTTCTGAGCTCGTCCTTCTTCCTCGCGTTCGACCACGAGGACCGTACTGACCACTTGGTGAGTGGCTGAAACGTACAGCAGCAGAGGTTCCTGGGGCTGAGGCGAGGCCAGGACGGGTGGCGTGGTGAGGAACTCTTTGAAACCTTCGAAGGCTTTGTCGGCTTCCGCGGTCCACTGGAAGTCGTCTGTCTTCTTTAGCAATCTGAAGAAGGGCATGCCTCGCTCGCCGAGTCGGGATATGAAACGGCTTAGCGCCGCCATGCAGCCGTGAGCTTCGGACGTCTTTCCGGTTACTCGGGGCTTCATGTTTAAGATAGCGTTGATCTTCTCTCGGATTTGCTTCAATGCCGCGGTGTGACACCATGAAGCCGAGCAGCTTGCCCGATGGGACGCCGAAGGTGCATTTCTCCTGGGTTTAACTTCATTCCAAGGCCCGATGTTTGCGAAGGTTTCTTCTAAGTCGGCGATCGGCTCTTCTTTCGCTTGGTCTTGATGACAACATCGTCGACATAAGCTTCAACGTTCTTGCCGATCTGCGTCCGGAAACATCTTTGGATCATGCGTTGGTATGTAGCTCCGGCGTTCTTCAGCCGAAAGGCATGGTGATGTAGCAAGAGGCCCCGAACGGCGTGATGAACGATGTCTTCAAGCATGGATTCTTTCAAGCCGATCCGTGGTAGCCCGAGTAATACCCAAGAAGCTCGGGAGTTCGCATGGCTGTTGAGTCGACGACTTGGTCGATGCGAGGCAGCCCGAACGGATCTTTGGGGCGTGCTTTGTTGAGGTCGGTGTAGTCAACGCACATGCGCCATTGCCCCGTCTTCTTGCGGACCAGACCGGGTTGGCCAACCGCGGGATGAAGGACTTCTTTGATGAAGCCGGCAGCCAAGAGCTTTGCCAGCTCTTCTTTGATCGCGTCTTTTCGATCTGTGCGAACTCCGCGTAATCGTTGTTTTATTGGTTTGGCGTCATCTTTGACGTTCAAGGAGTGCTCGATCACCTCCCTAGGAATTTCAGGCATATCGATGGTTTTCAAGCAAAAACATCTTTATTATTTTGGAGGAAGGTGACGAGCGCACTTTCCTATTTGGGATCTAGGTCGGCGCCGACATGCAAGCTTTGGAGGGATCGACGGATCAAGGGAGATCTTCTTGGTCTTGGCGTCGCCGGATCCCGATTTGGCTATCTTCTTCGCGGGGACTTCGCACTCGCCGAAGTCGATGCAGCCAATCGTACTTCTTGTTGGCCACGTAATCTCTCTCGAGATTGGGCCATGTCGCAGCTCTCCTTATCGCAGTGAAGGCTTGCTTCACGTCGCTGCAAGAGTGATGACGCCGTTGGGACCCGCATCTTCATGCAAAGGTAGGTGTAGTGAGGGATCGCCATGAACTTGGCAAGCGCAGCCTTCCGATGATGGCATGATATGTCAAGTTTCAAGTCGGCCACCTCGAAGGTGACGTTCTCCGTTCGGAAGTTCTCTCGGGCTCCGAAGGTGACTGGGAGGGAGATATGCCCGAGTGGTGTTGAAGACACCCCGGGATGACTCCGTGGAAGGGGCTGAGCTTGTTTTCGCGGCCCTGTATCGCATCTCATCCATGGTCTTGGCAAACAGATGTTGAGGGCGCCGCCCCCATCGATGAGGACGCGCTTAAGCTCGATGTTGCGGACCACGGGGTCCGGGACGAGTGGATAACGCCCGGGTGAACCACTCGGTCGGGATGATCCGAGCGGTCAAAGGTGATGGCCACTTCCGACCATCGCAGATACCGAGGGACTTCGGGTTGAGCCGCATTGACCTCCCGCCGCTTAGCTTTTGTTTCCTCTTGGACTCATAGGCTAGTGGCCCTCCGAAGATATGGTTGAGCTCCCCACCGGGTCTTGGAAAGGTTCGGCATTTTCAACTCGCGTTGTTCTTTTTGGCGCCGACGGCCAGCCTCGTCGGTCGGCTTCTTGTTGAGCCGCGTACGTCATCGGCGAACCGCTTGTAGATAAAGCGCCCTTCGCCGCGTGCTTATGATTCGGATGATGGGTGCACCGGGCGTTCATGATGGCGTCGTAGGCGGCGACTCGGGGACGGCGTTGAGTGTTGGAGGTTGCGGCCACTAGGTCTTCAGATCGGCGCTTGCGATCTTTCTGGCCTTGGTTGCCGTTGTTGCTGCCATCCTTCTTAGGATTTCAGCTTCCTCCTGTTTGCTTGTCCTCCCTTCTGTCGGGCCGGTCTTGACGGGTGGCCTTAATGGCGTCGTTGGATTTGGCGTATGAGTTCGCCGTCTCGAACATTTGTTTCACCGTCTTCGGTGGTTTGAGCCCGAACTTGCCGATAAGCGCTCATCACGGACTCCCTTCTCGGAAGGCGGCGATGATGATGTCATCGGTGATATTCAGGATCTTGTTGCGCCTCTCGGAGAAATGACGAATATAATCCTTCAGGGGCTCGTCCGGCTTCTGGATGACGTTGTAAAGGTCGAAGTGTGTGTCGGGCCTCTCGAAGGTGCCTTGGAAGTTGGCGATGAAGTGGTCCTCGCCTCGCTCCACGAGCCGATTGAGCCTCTTGGCAGCTCGTGAGCCAATTTCTGGCCGAGTTTGGAGGGCCACGCGGTAATTGGCCATGGCTTTATTGTCGCCACCGCATGGATGGCAAGGGTATATACGCTAACCAAGATTCGTGGTCGGTCTTGCCGTCGTACCTTTCAATCCCCGTAGGCTTAAAGCCACTCGGCCAATGCACTCGGCGGAGCTCCCGAGTGAAGGCCGGTACTCCTGTCGCCGCTATCGGGTGATCCCCTTCGATCTTTCCGAGTGCGCTTGGCCGCGCTCCCGGTAGCGGCGATCGAGGACTTCCCGCGATCACTCGGCGGGTCTTCGGCTTGGTCGGTTGGGTAGCTGAAACCGTTGCGGCGGACTCGGTGGTGGATGGGTGGACGTCCGTGTCGTTTGTCGCGGAGTCGGCCGTCCGCTCTTGGTACTTCAGCGTGGACTCGCGAGGTGGGCCTCTTGGCCGGTTGTCGACCGAGCCGCTCGGCCTCCTATAGTCTCCCGACTTTAGAGGTGGAAGCCGGCTTTTCCGGCGTTTTGGCCACGGATTCGCCGGCCTTCGTGCGAAGTGGTGGGATGGCCGTTAGCCGTGGCCGCGACGATGGTCTTGATCTTGTCAAGTATAGGAGTCACGTTGGCCTGAGCCGTCTCCATGACGGTGTCCAAGAGCGTGAGTGCGGCGGCCGTTCGCCGTGGCGTCCGGAAGATGTTGGTGTTGTGAACCCGTGTTTGGAGGATGGCCTCCCGGCGATCGTCCGCCGCACGTAGATCCCGCTTCCTTTTGTCGCCCTCGTCCTTGCGTTGTTTCTCCTCCTCGGTTGTCTTGCGCTCAAGCTCCACCCCGCTCGCTCCTCTTCGGCAAGCCTTTTGGCCATGGCTGAGCCTGACTCATCCGGCTCGGCCATGAGGACGTCGAAGCACTTCTGGCCACACCATGCGGCAAGCCGGAGTTGTCGGCTTCGTCGAAGGGATGCCGTAGAGATTGTCGGCCGGCGGAGCTGAGGTATCCATTGAGCTCAAGATGAGCAGGAGCCGAATGACGGCAGATGACAAAGAACCTCCCTTGATCCCGGGTAACCGGATCTGGATCGCTCCACCCCAGCCGAGCTTGGGGAGTAGGCTCCTCCGAGTGGATCGCCGCCGACTCGGGAGAGGAGTTTGCTGTAGATCTCGGCGGCATTTGGTAACCCAAACGGCACCGAGAGGTCTTCGTCGAATAGATCGCTCCGTCTGGGAGGCGAGAAGATTGGCGTAGATCTCGGCGGTATTCGGTAATCCGAATGGTGCCGAGTGAAGTCCGTCGTCGGAGAAGGTGGATCACATCTTGGTCTTCAAGATGTTGTCGAAGATCTCGCGCTGTGGGAGCCCGAATGGCGCCGAGTAGGTCTTTCCCTCCAACCGGTTCGAATCCGAGTCGAAGGAGGAGTCGTCGGCGAAGTTGGCGCGAAGTCGCCGAGTCTTGAGGGGGATCCCATCACACTTGTCGGCGAGATTGCTGAAGAAGTCTCGACGCGCGTCCCCTACCTGGCGCGCCAACTGTCGAAACTTGGTTTCGACAATATAATTTCTGGGGTCGCAGTCAAGATCGCCAAGCACAATGGGTTAGGAGGAAAAGAAGATTTAGACAGTTCAGCCCTCTCGTGAGGTAATACCCTACTGCTTTCGGTGGATTCGATCCGCCGAGTGTCTTTATTGATCTCGTGATCTAAAGCTGAAGGCTAAAAGTTGATCTAGAATCTGATCTCTGATCTCCTATCGGAATATCCCTCAAAGGACGCCCCTTACCCCCCTTATATAGTCTTGGGAGGAGGGCTTACAGATCGGAAACTCTATTTGGTTTCCTCAATCTTACCAAACCGTGACTATAGGCCGATTGCCTTATCTCTATCGGCAATCGTAACACCCAAGTCAAGTTCGGCTTACAGATATAGCAGGCGCAATCTTTCCCTACCTCCAGTTGGATAAGCTTGTCATGTATATACCGATTGCCACAATCTCCACACAAATTATATTTCGAATTTCCGTTATCATTTTCTTCAAACTGTTTCGGTATGTTTTTTAAAACTTTATATGAAAGTTATTTTAAAATATTATATATATAATAATTAAAACTTAATTAATTTTGCGCTAATATTTTTTTGTTTACATGTCATTACTTAATCTTTGTCTTCACATATCATCTCAAACGGGGTCGTAATAGTACCATTGAGAGGTCAAAATGCTGCATTATATAGTCCATCTGGCATAGTAACCATTTCCCTCCAGGCCTTAGTAATGTGTGGAATCAGAAGCTTACAGATCCATGGACGACGACTTGAAAGATTCCTGCTTTCCAGAGTTCCAGTGGGCAGTGTTTGGAACTTTGGATCGAGTGAACCGGAGGGCCTAGGTATCAATGTCTTAAAAATTTTGCAAATTTGCAAGCGTAGAAGTCATACAAGTTTGAACAGAGAATCAATGGAGAAACCACCAATGCTACACTGACAACTAGCGATCGGAACATCACAGCTGCGCTACCTCTCAAACTAGAACTGAACGTACACACACTGGCTCGCTACCTAGTCGCTACTGCAAGTGGAACACCATGACACACGTTGACAATACGTATGCATTGTTGCCTGCTTAATTATTACTACTCGCTTCCCTGATCGATCGATCGATCCCGCCGAGTCACGCACCTCGGCGCGCGTGCCGCATTGCCCGGTCGCCGGCGTAACGTACGGCCGACCATGAGCTGCCGGAGTAGCTCTGGTTAGCCGGAGGGACACTGGCCGGCGTTGGCGGGGCCGTAGAAGAGGACGCTGGTGGGGCAGTAGATGGCCTGCAGGCCGACCGGCGGGATGGTCCTGGTCTCCTTGACGAGCGAGAGGCCGATCCACTTATTGGGCGGGTAGACGGGCTTGTCGCACAGCGTCGTCGGCGACGACCCCAGGAACACCTTGCAGGTGCGCGGGTTGAAGTTGTGCAGGTCGTAGAACATCACCAGGAAGTAGCCATTCGCGTCCGTCACCGTCCCCGTCACGTTCACCACCTTCTTCCCGTAGCACACCAGCTGCGCCGTCGCGCCTGCACCGCGCCGCGCCGCGCACGACACCCACAGTCAGAAAAAAAAACAACATGCGTAGCAATGGGAGACGGAGGGAGAAGATCGAGGATGCGCACCTGGGAGGGGTGACGCGTTCATGTCGCCGCTGTAGCCCCTCGATTTGCACGTTTTGCAGTAGACCACGCCCTCCACGATGATGAACGGCAGCGGCGGCGGGGCCGCCGGCGCTACGGCCGTGTCGTTGGAGGACGACGGGGCCGGTGCCATGGCCGTGTCGGTGTAGGGCCACGGGGCCGGCGCCATGGCCGTGTCGGTGTAGGGCGACGGGGCCGGCGCCATGGCTGTAGCAGCGTACGGTGACGAGGTCGGCACCCTGGCCGTGTCGCTGCCCGAGACTAAATCGGCCATCGCATGGTGCGCCGGGAGCAGCAATGCAGCGGCAAGGATGAGCAGTGCCGAGCAGAATACGGCTGAGTGGCTCCTCATCTTTGCTCAGCTCCTTGACACTTCTTTCGCCTGACGCTAACTTTAGTTTAAGTTGCAGTGTGTGATCAGCGTTGCTCCGGCACCGGCTAATTTATAGGGCGATCTGGGTCTCGACTTGGCCTTCTAGTTTGCAGTTTGACCAAACAAACAGCGCGGGTAAATCAGATTCCGTTCACAGTTAATGCGTTTCCCGTCTACGAGAGTAGCCTGGGGAGCCCCGGGATATATTACAGGGGACGAGTGCATTGGGAAAGTTACAGTCCTGCCTTCTTGGCAGCTGTACAACAACATACTAGGACGGTAAAAATGTTTCCGTTCAATTGGAGGCCTCAGTGTGTGATCCAAAGTTCCAAACGCCCAAAGAGCTCCAAATTGCATCAGATAATACTTAAACGTTCTTCTCGGTTCACTTCTCTTCCTAGATTTGGGAAGCGTGTCCACGATGAGTTTTTTGAACAAGTGTCGCGTTCTCGGTGAAGCGATATCGATCCGTTCGTGAGGATGCGCGCGGTTACTTGGTTTTGAGCGGGGCCGCGACCTGGTTTGACTTCACGGTAATGATGACTGCGCCTTCCTCCGGCGGCAGCCTCGCATCCCGGCCGATTGTTTAGTCGCGGGCGATAAATGCACCATTAGTCCAGGTAATATGAAATCCTGCCTGTATGGGGAGCTGGGGTCACCTACGCGTAGCGCGCGGTTAATCTGCCGCAACTTGCTGCATCAGAGATTCCGGTTTACTGCGTCAGGTGCTATATTGCTATTGCTATCGATCGGATCTGCGACGGACGAGGCCTCACCATCGATCGCGGCGCTGACCGTTTCACGGCGCATGCTGATGCACCCTGCTTGTCACTTGTCAGTCTGAGTCTGACGCCGAAGGACCGAGCGATAAAAGGTCTTCCCCCGCCAGAGATGTTCCAGCTGCGTGCAGCCACTTTGTGTATGCAGCGGGGGAAAATACATTTGACAACTCTGCAGCTTCGCGATTTGCCTCCACCGACAAAGGAGCGAACGGGAATTTTAGTGCGTTTTCGTTGCCTGCCTCAGTGCTTTGTCCACATCTCTATATACGATTTCAGGTTCCAGTACTGGGTCTCTCATTGGGCCACGTGGCATCAAGCTTTGCGCTCCGGCCGGATGGTGGATGGTGTGGCCTGTTCGGGGAACAGGACGGATGCAGGAGATAGCATATCAGTTTGGCGCATGTAAAAAAAAAAGAATGTGACTTTTATCTACTGGCCTTAATTATCGCGACCGTGACAGGTTCACGAACACGAGCGCGCAAAATTCTTCTGGTTTTTGCAGTCACACAGCCACTTACATGCATCATCTTGTTGTACAGATCGGGAACAACAGGTCAGACTTTGATTTTACTGCTCGAATCTGAGATTGATTTTTTTAGCAATGAAACACAATGTCATGGACGAGGATGTAGTCATGTTGAACAACAGTGATTTTTTTGTTTCTTTTTTTTTTCATTCAACTGCTCGCTGTAAGACTGCGTTAAAACGGAGACAGAAACCTTCTAAAAAAGACAAACAGGAGATGACCCTATATGACTATGACTAATTTGAGGGCTAAAATTTAATTTTTTTATTTATCCCTCTAAAAATTAACTCCTTAAACAGTTTGAATCTATATGCTAATTTGACTTTAATGTATATTTCCTAATCATTGTTTCTAACTATATGCATGTCTCAATTCGTTGTCTCTCATTCAGGTGAAGAAGGGTGAAGAAGGTGAAATGTGTCATTTATCTTATGTTAGTGTCAAATATTTGACTGATACAATCTTTAGTAAGGTCGCGACGCTTGCAGCGTGAGGCGCCACCTACATCTGCTTCGACGCTGGCTCCATCCTATTCTTCGGCGAGCCGAACCTCTCCATCGGCTCGACCCACGGTAGCCATGGTGAGTCAGAGCGGCGTGGAAGGATGGGGCACGCCACGTGGCGGAAGCGGTGCGCCCGATCTCCTTGCCCGCATAGATCCACGTCGACCTGGTCAAGCCATTATCCTTATCCCCATCCCCTTCACCGCTCTTCTCCTTCCTCTCCTATCCTCCTTTCCCCATTTGCTTCCTTCTCCTCCTGCCCCTCGTCGATTCGATTCGATTTGATTCAATTTCATTGGTTTCCAATCTGCGGAGGAGCGGCAACGAGCTAGGTGGAATAGAGGGTTGGTCGTCGGATCTGTCGCATGGAGGTCTCGCTCGAGGCGTGGGAAGGCATGTAGTGGCACGCCCATGACATCGCGAACTGCCTCACTGGGTTTCACGGGCCTGCTCCAGGCGTAATCGACGTAGTTCCCATGGTCGGCGGCGTCGCACAAGCAGATCCCGTTCGAGATCGACCTCCCCGTGGTCCCCTTCGGCGCCTACAGTGTTGGGGCCAAGAAGGAATTCTTTCCCGCCGCGGTCGTCGCCTCCATCATCGGCATCGGCAGGAGGCTCGGGCAGGTTGGTGTAGAGATTGGGACGTTTGTCGGCGGGGCCATGCAGCACGCGGGCACCAACTGCCCCTACCATTCTGGAACGGCCAGATCATGCGCTGCAAGCTGCCGACGTTGGGAAAGGGTGGCGACGGCGGACTGGGAGATGGCGATGGGTCGGGAAGCCGGCGGCGAGGATGGGGTGGCGGCGGCGGCTCTAGAGTGGAGCCCACTTGAAATTAGCCCAAATAACCACCTCTTGGAAGGGCTAATGATTGGGACAGCTAATTCACTTTAACTTAAAATTAGCTCACCGTTTGGTTTTCTAGGGGCTAATTTAGGCTAAAAGATGAGGGGCTAATATTTAGCCCATGAAACCAAACAGGACCTAGATCTGCGTTCAATAGTGCGAGAAGGTAAGAAAAGATCTCACATTTTTCGTGTGCATGCTACCCGAACTGATAAATGGTTTGTCTTTTTTTTTAAAAAAATCTTATAGGAAATTAACTTATAAAAAGCATCCGCTAATGACCTGCTCCCTCCGTCTCTGTTTCATATTATAAGTCGTTTGAATTTTTTCTTAATCAAACTTATGTGAGTTTGATTAAGTTTATAGAAAATATACTAATATTTTTAGTACAAAATAAATATATTATTAAAATATATTTAATGTTAAATTTAATAAAACTAATTTGGTGTTGTAAATGTTGCTATTTTTTCTATAGACTTTGCCAAAACTAAAGAATTTTGACTATGAAAAAAGTCAAACGCTTTGTAATATGAAATGAAGGGAGTACCACTTTGCATATCTTATTATTCTTCTCTTTTCTCCTTCACTCAAACACACCCTAAGGGACAGTTATTTTTGAAAAAATAATAAACCCAAATTAGAATGCAAAGTGTGCCCATATGTGTCTATACAATGAATTCTCTCATTTATGGTGCATACAATAAAAAAAGCGGTGTGTTTTTTGCAAATAAAAAATTCTAAAAGAAAGTTACTTTTAAAAAATTATATTGATCCATTTGTAGATTTAAAATAATTAATACTCATTAATTATATATTAATGACTTTGTCTTATTTTGCTTATCTTATCATATCATTTTTCTTTTTACTCCTTCACTCAAACCCCCTTAATTAAGGAACCCCTTAAGGGTAGTTATTTTGGGACAAATTTTAAACCAAAAGATCGATTATTTAGAAACGAAGAGAGTGAATTAGAATCTAAAGTGGGCTCATATGGTGTCTACGTAATTAATTTTCTCATCTATGGTTTGTAGGGTAAAGAATTTGAGAGAAATATAAATTTAGAAAATAAAAGGACTGAAATAAAAGAGGTAGAGAGCTGAAATACAAAATCTATTATGGATACAATAAAGCTACTGTGCATGATGAAACATATGTTCTATATGTAGCCTTATCCTACGTAGCAGTTTTTATTAGGCCACTCGAGAAAGTTGCTTCCATATAGAGAGAGCACGCCAACCAGCTTGTTTATTTTTCTGAAGAGTCAGCTCTTGCCTTCTCGAAGAATCGTTAATTATATCAAAGACTGGCTAGATAGCACTGCACGTGAAATGTTTACATGCTTGCCCCATTAATTACAGACTAACACATAATATTTTCTACTTGTTGGCCCCATTATGTAGCAAAGCTACGTCTCTTTCTTGAGATATTATTTTGGGTTGGCTCTTGCCTACTCGAAGAATCGTTAATTACATTGAAGACTTGCTAAATAGTACCGCATGTGAAACATTTACATAATTGGCCCATTAAAATATTCTACAAGCTGGCCTATTATGCGGCAAAGCCGTCAGCCGTGTCTCTTTTGAGGTGTTATTTTGAGCTTATTTTTTTTCAGTTTTTGTTTGTATAAGTAAATACGTTTGTCGGGAAATAAACATTTCCATAATTGTTTCCAAATAGAAGTATCACAAATACCAGTGATTATCGTCGCTTGGTTTATTGTCTATTCCATCCCATGTATATCTAAGAAATTAAATTAATTATAAATAACTCTACAACATTTATATATTCTTAAAAAAATAAATATCCACGTGCTATTTTGAGTTGGTGCGTTAAAAGCGTGCCTATTTTCTAGTGTACTGCTAAAAGCTAGATCGGGTCCAGCAGGATGGGAGACCAAATTACAGACCGACCGTGATAAAACCGTGGTTAAAGAAGCAAAATATATGATGAGCAATGCATATAACAATATCAGCGTGCATTAACGTATGATGGTGTATAGAAAAAATGTACGTTTGTACGCACGCTATGAAAATGCATGCCAATAATAAAATCTAGGTTATCTATTCATTCCACGTTACAAATATGTAACATTATCTCCTCTTCTTCCCATGACACCCGCTCGTGCAGTCACACTCTAACCCTGTCATCGACTTTATCACTTATATCAATGCGCCACCGAGGCCTGCCCAAACCGGCCTCCATCATCCCCATCCCTCCTTCCCTTATTGTGACTGTCTGTACTCTTCTGAGTGACAATAAGTTGCTCTTGTCCCAAAGTTTTTCACGTATTTGCCAATAACGTCATCATTGTCTCTTCCCACCCCTCACAATCCTACACCCCTGATGGTGACACCGCCTACTTTCCTCCAACCTAGGTCCCGTTTGAATCTTCGATTAATTTTTAGCTTTAGTCTCAATTAGTCCTCAAGGATCCAAACAGGAAGGCTAATTTGGGGCTAAAGTAAATTAGCCCCTACAAAAATAGCTCCTCCAAGGGATACTTATTTGGGCTAATTTGACGTGAGTCCCACCAATTTTACGCGTTTCACTGTGTCGTTCGTCTCTTTAGTGTCACCCATTCCTCCAGTGACGTGCCCACCCCACCGTCCACTCCCGCCGCCATCCCTCCCATCCTCGTCGCCGCCACTCCCACCCTCGGCGCCGCCCCTCGTCCCCCTCGCTGCCGTTGGAGAAAGCTTCTAGGTACTGGAAAACTTTTTAGACTGATGAATGTAGTATGTACTGGAAAAAAAAGGACATGCTGCTCCAACAGCAGTGTAGGAGATACTTGCATCCTTTGAAAACGCAAAGTACATAGTAAAATGCTTGGTCTCGAGGATTATTGGAGCTTAGTGGCCTTTTTGTGTTGTCTTAGACCAACTTAGCCAGCCTTTTTTTCTTTGTATCCTAGGTACAGCTATATATAAAAGTAGCTTAATTCAGCTTGATAGCTATGCATACCAGAAGAAACCATGCACATATTGCTTAACTCCATTTGCTGATCATATCCTGCACACATGAATGTCCTGATTGAGGAACAGTGTTGTGCTCCCTACTTTACCAGGGCAAAAATTTGACAAAGAATCTAAGGTGAATAATCAAGCATCATTAAGTGAGCATGGCATCTAATACCACCCTCTCGGCTAGCTCTAGCTGTATACATATATAGAGTAGCTACTCTAGTCTTTATGTAGGAGCTAGGTTATAGTACAGGGATGGAGTGCTCTAGTTTGACCTTCATTATGATGTTTTACCCCATCCCTTTATTCTTCAAATTTCTTATGTGGTTTAATTATAAATGTACAGTGCAAATAGAGGGCAACGACGGCTTCAACTTCTTCAACTTCAACACTTAGGCTTCATCGAGTAGCGCCGTCCACGCTCTCCGTGCGGGCCTTGATGGGCTCGACCTCAACTCACAGGCGGCCGAGGATTTCCCTTTTATGGAGGAATACGAGAACTACCTCCAGTCCGGCAGCGACCAAGGAGGAGGCATTGCGCGAGGATCTGGTCTCCCTAACCTTCGCAGGCAGCGAACACTGGGAGTACGCCACAGGCATGTTGGAGAAGTAGGAGGTGGCAGGGCCCCACGGGCTGCAAGGCGTGCTAGGCAGCTGCAATTTGAAGACCATGACGGCGGAGTCTTCCTTGGTGGATCGTCCTCGGGGCAAGTGTTAACGATCAAATTTGGTAAGCAAATCTTCGAGTTTGAAGCAGAGATTGAAGCGAAATCGGAGAAAACATGCAATCCTTGGAAACAGAGGCCGCATCGGCTGAGTCCGAATCGGCTGCGGGGTCAGTCGGCTGAGTCCGAGTCGAAACAGGATAGCCGATAGCCGATTTTGATTGGTAGGAAGAGATGGAACCAATCTCAGAAAGAAAGCTTAGAGATAATCATTGGATTCGGTTTCCAAAGAACTTCAAAGACATTGCCATCTACGGATAATGTCCTACAACGGTAATTATATCTTTAAATTAGGATATTTTGTATAGTTTCCTTTATAGATAATGTCGGTTTGTTTAGAAATATTTGTAATCTAATCTGTCATAGGAATCATGTCTATTACGGATCGTTGTATATTCGGGTATAAATATGATCCGAGACCATGTAATTAAAAGACACACAACTCAATACAACTTCGACGCATCGTCACCTTTTGTTTTTACTTTCGATTTCGACAAGTTCTTGCCTCGTCTTCGGGGTGCATCGGATTTCGATCTCCGAGAAAGGTAATCTCTTGCTACAAGTGGTTTGTGTTATCGGGGTTAGTGCTTTTCATTGTCATGATACTCTGATCTTAGATATTGCAAACTGCTTAATTTATCATACACGACATATAATTTGGATCAATGTCTAAATCTATCTTGTGATCGGCTAGCATCTCCTTAAAGACGGTAGCCGATGAAGCTATATCTAGAGGTTGATTTAGGTTATATGATGTATCCACCATCTCGAAAGACTTTCATTAGCTTATATAGATCTCATGCTTCTTTTGTACTTAATGTTGCATCAATCTGATCTATTAAGTCGCTTTTAGAATCATCTAAGATCTATTCGGTTTAATGACTGTTTCTAGGGATAGTATCGGGGTTTCAGCCGATCTTACCTGTTTTAACCATCTTTTATGTATTATTACTGTTAAATGTGTTAAGCCCCCTTTTATATTAAGATCTTAATCTCTCTAAACATGCTAAGACCGGTATCAATCTGTTAAGTCATATTAACAGCCGATTGATCTTTCGTTTAGTGTATTTAGTTCAGGTTAATATCGTCATATAAAACATATCGGAGTATTAGCCGATTTACATTAGATCTGCGACATCGGCTAAGCTATAAATATGCGTAATTATTATTCTGGTGTGTTTTTAGATATAAGTGATTTATACTGTCTCGGTATACTACCGATCTATCTCAATCACTTAGTCTAAATGCACCTTGGAATGATAATTATGTATTATGGATATCTATAGTCGATCGAGTAGGATCTAATTACAATTTAATTGCCTATTCGTTGTTTCTTGTTGGTTACAAGATCAAACCAACTGGCACGCCCTACAAGTCACCAAAGCTGATCCAACTTGGACCTGCACTAGAGTTAAACAGATCTCTCAAGCCAGTGCGTGGGAAATATTTCTCATCAATAGCAAGCCCGTTGGTGTGGTGCCAATGCCACCGGTCATGTTGCCGCCCATTGACGTGAAATGGGCCGCGGTGGGCGTCGAGCAGCTAGCACTGCAGGGCCTCCACAAGCACCAGGCGACGAGTACGTCAACCTTGATTATGAAGAAGATGACGGGGTGGACATCGAGGACTTAGGCAGTTCCAGCGGCCTTTCGGTGAGCAAATTAAGAGCAAATTGGTCTAACACAAATAATGGTAAATTGTTAAGGTTGTGTATTCAACAAGTAAGAGTAGAAAATTTTCAAGGAGGATAAATGAATGGGGCAGGCTACCAAGCAATAGCTGAAGGCTATTACGCGCAGACTGGACTGAGGCATGATAGGAAGTAGATAAAGAATCAAATAAGCCAACTAAAAAGTTTTTACTCTTTCTGGAGAGTTTTGCAGTCACACACTGGTTTAGGGAGGAAACCTGATGGAAGTATTGATGCAGATTCTGATTTTTGGACTACACAGACGGAGGTATATTTCTCTCATGTGCTAATGCTCTCGTACTTAAAATTATTAGTCATTGTGGCTTATATGATTGTATGGTTTCCTGTAGGGCAAACCATGGCTGAAGAAGCTTAAGAATGGTCCTCCTGCAAATTTAGCTGAGCTGGAAGAAATGTTCCATGGTAACACTGTGGATGGAACCACGGGCTATGTGCCTGCACAGGATTTTTTTAGGAAAATGAACCCACGGGCTATGTGTTGGGAGATGATCCTTTAGAGGATGTTTTTGCAACTCCGAGTAGTACAGGTACCCGCAACATATTATGTTGTCGTGTGATGAACCTTTTATGTTATCATGTTATGAACCTATTATGTGGTGTTGCGATGAACCTTTAATTTGTGATGATGTTAATTGATTCCATTTTTATTGTCTCAATTGAATGTTTATTGCCTATTAATGTGCTGACTATTTGTTATATTTTTTGATATAGGATGGGGACAATGGACAAATGAATGAAACAAAAGGTGATGATGCCAGTGGTGATGGAGGTAGCACATCATCAAGTGAGGATGAGCTTCTGTCGATGGCCCTCAACAATTTAAAGATGGCCTAGGAACTGATTGTGCAGGTTACCCCTACGTTCGGTATGTACTTCGACAATTACTTTGTTAAACAACCAATAAGGGTAGCTGGTGAATCTGGATTGCAATGGGTTCAGAGGACACTAGCCCGTGATAATTCTTGCTACAACATGTTTAGGGTTGAGAGAGCTTTATTTAATAGGCTGCATAATACGTTGGTCCACTCATATGGCTTGCAGTTAACAGCAAGAATGACATCGGTAGAGGCTTTAGCAATGTTTTAATGGATAGTTGGTGCACCACAGTCAGTTAGGCAGGCTGAGGATTGTTTTATTGGATCCTTGGAGACAGTAAGCCATACATTTGATGGAGTTTTGAGAAGTGTTCTCAAGTTAGCAGGTGACATTATTAGTCCAAAGGACCCTGAATTTTCTACGGTGCACCCATGCTTAGAAAATCCAGATTTTTGGCCACACTTCAACGACTGTATAGGAGCATTAGATGGGACACGTATCAAGGTTGTGGTGCCAAAAAATAACGTGATTCAATATATTAACAGACACAACGAAACCTCACAGAATGTGCTTGTTGTTTGTTATTTCAACATGAGATTTACCTTTGTGCTTGCAGGATGGCCTCGTTCAGTACATGATATGAGAGTGTTCAACGATGCAATTACCAAATATGGTGACAAATTTCCACATCTACCTGCAGGTAATCTATTCTATCTATCATACAAGTTTTTTTTGTAATTTTCGTTGGTCACATATGTCACTTTTTGTACCTCAAATTGTAGGAAAGTATTACGTCGTTGATGCGGGGTACCCAAACCGTCCAGGTTATCTTTCACCATATAGGTGTACAAGGTACCATGTGAAGCATTGGCAAAACGGCTCACCACCACAAGGTATGAAAGAGACATTTAACCATGCACATTCCCAAGTTAGAAATGTCATGGAGCGGTCTTTTGGAGTTTTGAAGATAAAATGGAGGATGTTGTTGGATATGCCAAAATTTTTCGCTAGAAAACAAACAAGAATAATTGTGTGCGTGCATGACTCTCCATAATTTCATTCGAGATAGCAGAATTGTGGATAGAAAATTTGATATGTGAGATGCGGATGCAAACTATTTTCCAATGCCACATTCATCGCAAGAAAATTGGTCATCGTATGAACCTCTCGTAGAAGATACCAGTATCAATGATTTCCGTGACGAGTTACCTAATACTTTTTTATATGGATTATAAAATATGTATGTTTCAATTCACAAATGACTTGTATGTTTGTACCAGACTTCAATTGTATGGACATATTATATGAATATTTTATTTATACGAGATATCAATTACAATTTGTATGTTTGAATCATACATGTACATGACTAATTTCTGTTTATTACATGCATTAAATGAGTAGTTAGAACCAATGATTAAAATATAGATAAGAGCTAATTATCCAAACAGGACCGTAGCTTAAGCGGCACCGCACAGATTTGGTATGCAACCTCGGCCTATCTGGAACCAGGAGAATTTGGTCTTCGGCCCATCACAGATTTCAAGATTGAGAGGATGAGGCCTAGATTTGGCTATTGAAGATGGGCTTGGCCCAGTTAAGCCTTTGGTGGAAGGATACAAAATCTTGTCCATCAACGGTTGATCAGACGGTCATCTCTTCACCGGCCTAGGGTTTTCGCCCCGCCGTTGGTAGGATTGCGGCTCTTAAAAGCCGGGGGGCGACTAGTGAAACCTGAAGAGCATTACGCAGCCTCCCCCTTCTCTCCCCACGTTGTGGTGTTTCCTTTTTCTCCTTTTGCTTTGGCGTGGCTGTATTTCTTAGAGTGATTTTACCTCTGCCGTTTTTTCAGATTGATTTGCAACGATTTGGAGCAATGATGACATTTGAGTATGATCTTCGAGATGTGATTTCTAATCTCTATATCGCTACGTTCTTACTGAGCTCCTTCTCGTTGAGTTGTTATCGTTTTGCTTGCCGTTGCTTCTTTGAGTCGCTTTGTTCATGTTTGTAGAGTACGTGGAGACGAGCAATTTTCTGCTGAGATCTGTCTCTGATTTTCTTTCGGTCTGGATTTTTTTATTGTTCTTTTTCCTTTTCCTTTTGTCTAGGAAGTGAAGATAGATGAAGGTAATATTCAGTAGTTTCCAATGTGATGCTAATATGAATGCCTACTCCATGACGCCGTGCGGAAAGTTACCATGACACCGGGAAACAAAAGATGAGCTTTTGCTGCAATCACTTCTAGATAGTGCTTTCTTCCAAGTTTTAAGTTACAGGCCCGGAAAAGTTCAGCATAATCTTTCATACTAGGACACTGGCTCTAAGCAGCAATGAAGGAGATCTGAACGTCAAGCTTCCATTGTTACTAGTTGAACCCTGCATAAGACCATGAGTTTGTAAGATACAAATACAATCGGATCACCCAATTCATAGACATAAGGTGCAGGGTTCAGTCTGATGACTAACCCAGTTTAAGGTCCAAGCCATTGCTTAGTGAGGTGGATCCACATTCCACATCCTTCAGAGTCTGTGCATGAGCAATCTGTGCAGGAAAATTACGGAGCCACATCTAAATACTGAAGCATTTCAAAATCTCAGAAAGAAACAAAAAGGCGAGTTTCAGAAATCAAACAAAAAGTTTTGGTCTCTCTCTACCCATGTAACCCAATAGTAGGCTACTAGCTGCTCATTGTAGGTAGGCTTCATGAGCTACCCTGCATAGTTTCATGTAGGTTGATGCAGTTGCTTTCACGAATTGAAAGCTGTTCCACTTCCATGGTAAAGGGGTTCCATGAAAGGGTCTACATGTTCTAGGTTAGTATACTGTGTCTTTTTATGCCTTGTAATGGAGCACTGCTCTTGTCTGGCATCAGTCTACTATGCCTGTGTATGTACTACCATGAGTAGGGCATGCACGCTTCCTCTGAATGGGGCTTCTATAGTCCTATACTTGCGTCTATCTTTATACTGTATCCTATAGTCTGAAATAAAGAACCAAATATCCAGCATGACCAGCAACAAAAGGGGAAATTTTTTTAAGATAAATCTACCATGGTTTATGGATCTATTTTCTTTCTTTCTTTCTTTTTGAAGACATCCTGTAGTCTGAAAGAACGAATCAAATATCGAGGTCCAGCAACAAAAGGGGGAAATTTTAAGATAAATCTACGATGGTTTATGGATCGCCAGTTATCTCTTCTTATTTTTGGAGTAAAAGCTACGTTTCTTGATCTGTCAACTAAAATAGACCAACGATTTCTCAGCTAACCTTTGCTTATAGCCTTACTGCTTATTTATCTCTAATTCAGAGATTAATTGAAATCTGAAGTCAAAACTACAGGACCAAGAACACCAAAGAACTTAACTACCTGTTTGGTTCAATGTCTTCTTTTGCAGTTGTTGGTTCAATACTTAAATGAAATTGCTGCCATGTTTCTCACGACGATTTGCCTAACATCTGTCAACAATTGCCTAGGAACAGCATTTACACATGATTTCTTTTTGACCATTTGAAAGGTAAAAACAATTATGATGCTACTGAACTGCAGACTAACAAAAAAATGATACCAGTACATCTAGATAAATAGCCAGAATTATTGTATTCTTTACCTTGTCGCACAGTCCGTACCGCTCCTCTTGTCGCCCCCTAATCTGCACGCAGATAGTCGAAGACACGCATGTGTATTAGTGGTGTTTCCTCTCGGTTCACGACGCTATCTGTAATCTGTACAAGTGTCCTGACGGCACACGTGTGAATTCGTCTCAGGGACTGGCCGTGTTTAGAAACGTACAATGTTCTGGAGGTAGCAGATCTCGCCTCCGATCTTGCGGTCCTTCTCGGAGCGCACCTTGCGCATGGCCCCCTCCAGGTTGTGCTCCAGCGCCTCCAGCGACGGCACCGTGTACTCCTCGCTGTCGTCCACCGTCATGAACCTGCCAAAAACTCGAAAGCACACACGATGACGCGATTCACATCGATCAGCTCGCGAGACGCCGGCGTGGCCGGCCCGGCCCGGCCACTGAGCTGCTTACCTCAGCTGTTTCTCCAGGAGGGCGCACATGTTGCCCACCTTCTCCAGCTCGGCGCGCCTCTCCTGCATGCATGCCCGGTGTCAAGGAAGAGAAAACAACGGCGCAAATTTATTTACTGGTGAGGACACGCTAAAAAAAATCAAACAAGTGATTACTACGAGTGTTGCGCTGTACGTGCTGCGTACCTGCCTGATATCTGCCCAAACCTTGGTGTGCGTGGTGGCCTCGTACCTCTCGACAAACTCCTTCACGCTGCGCCAAGAAAGAAGCAGCAAATTAACGCCAAACAATGTAAGAGGGCAGCGCACATACATACGTGACGGACAAGCGGATGCATGGCAGGGCAGCTTACGAGGGGACGGTGGGGGAGAGGAAGTGGTAGAGCTTGCCGGAGGCGGAGAAGAGGAGCAGGAGGAGGTCGGCGTCGCAGAGGACGGCGAGCTCCCTGGCCTTCTTGAACAGGCCGTCCCTGCGCTTGTAGAAGGTGGACTGCCGCTGCGTGGGGTTCTCTATCCTCTTTATCTCGCTGCGCCCCCTCCCCATTCTAGCCGATCGATCCTCCTCTCCTCTCCGCGACTCCGCCTTCCCGAACTCGCAACCGCGGCGCGGAGCAGGCGATGCCCGTTGCCGAGGCGTTGCGAGAATAAGGAAAGGTTCGCCGCTGTAGTGTATGGAGCGCATCCAGGGATGCACTGCACGGTTTTTTTTACTGTTTTAAAGAGGCAGGAGGAGGAAGAAGACTAGAGGAGGGGTGTGGAAATGGACAAGATGGTCTAGCTAGTCCTGTTACATGTCAGGCGCCGCGTGCGTGGCTCGGCCGGCCTCGATCGATCTGACGCCCTGCTTGCTTCGCTGCAGGGGCGGTAGGGAGCACGGCTGAGATGGTAGTAGTACGTGACACTTGCCAAAGCGACGGCGACGCGTCGAGGGCACAGTGGTGGGTTGCGGGGGGGAGTCTGTTGCTCCCGCTTACGTTGTAGTACTACTACTGTACTCCTGCGGGGCAGCGCGTCGCGACTATAGCTCGAGAGTACTGCATTTGGTTGGTTTCGAAACTCTCTATCGGCTCAAAGCCTCAAGCGAACTGTAGAATCATGCCAGTATGCCACTGTACGGATAAGTATTTTCTACCTAGATGTATGCATATGGTTTAAATAATTATATAAAAATTATAAAATTTGATAAAATAGATTATAATAATATAATGCACTATACAAACATGTAAATCTAAATTCGATCTATACATAAAAAACAATAAATTTTATTTGCATTGAACATGTACTATTCACTACTTGATTTTATTTTTTTCTACTTGTAGATCAATTATAGTCTTACGTGTTTATCTATAGCCTTATATTATCTCAACTGATGTTACTTTTTTTTAATTTTTTAATAACTGTTTAAGTCGTACGTAAATATTTATGTTAGTCACTGGATGTGTAGACTGTTACGTTTTCACAGAGAACATAAGTACGTTTTTCAGTTCCTAAGCACACTCAGTATTAATTAAGTATAGTCGTATACTGTTTGCTATACTCCGTGTCAGAAGGTCTCAGGGCGTTGGGTGTGGATTAAGCACACCTGGGTGTGCGGCTGGTTGGGTGTCTTTCCATGGGATTTTGTAGGATTCGTCCGGGTTGCCCGGGCATGGGTGGTGAGTACTGGTGACAAGCCAGCCGGAAGCGGCGTCATGGTGGGCTGGTGGAGTGGTGGCTCCTTTGGTCAGTCACAGGCTAGCTAGCTTCCTACAGTACCATGGCCCTTGCTAGCACTAGCTTTACAGGGGAAAGACCGGAAGACGACGACTCGAGCTTTCTCAGCTGTACAGGTGCAGCACTGGTTCTGGCTAGCTCCCGGCCACTACTGTGACTGATGGCGACGCGAGGACTGCACCTGACACGACGTATCTATCCTCCCTGCATCTTGTGGACGGACGGCTCCGGCTCATCTCTATCTCAGGCTTTCTCAGCCCATAACATCGGACTAGGATAACTAGCTACTCATGGTCTGGGAGCACTACTGTAGAGTTGTAGACATCGTCACCTAGCTAGCACAGCGTGCTACTAATTAAGTTGTTTTCTGCTAGCTAGTGCACTGGTGTAGTGAGTACTAGTACTACGGAGTACTCTCTGTGCCCCCAAAATAAACCAATCTAAAAGAAAATTAAATAGTTTTTTACTATAATGAATTGGAATAAAATCTAGTCCAGACCATCATAATATGAATTTACGATTATTTTATAAAGGGACAGAAGTCGATAACAAGGCGTATAAACGCTTTTTACGACATATATAACCAAAAAAATTGAAAGGGGTTACACTACTTCATTGGGGTAGGGGGCTTTGTCGGTGATATGAGCCCGGGGGTATGTCAGGAGTATGACATCTGAGAAAAGGAAGGCGCCTTTGCCCGTCAAGGAACGTCAAAGTTACACCCTTAATAGCCTAGGCGAGTCCCGGCCACGGGCGGCCACGTGGCCGCCCCAGAAGGGGCCAGCCCGAAGGCTGCCCGGAGGCCACCATACTCCCAAACGGCAGGGTCCGGGATCACTCGGACGCCCGGTCGGTAGGGTCCGGGGTTACCCGGGCCCCCATCTCTCCCCGCACCTCTCTCGAGAGAGGGCGAATCCAACTACCAACCAACCCATTTAATGCTCAAAAGGAGGAGCCGAGCGCCTACCACGCCGCATTCAATGCGATGTGAGGCACGGCTGTCAGTTGCTCTCATCATCATCCTTTTTTGCCTGTCACGAGGCAAAGGAGGTCTAAAGTCTTTGACTAAGACCGCGGTATGGCCGCGCACCCACTCCGCGCACGCCCCCCTCACGCCCCGTCCAGTCGCGTTTAATGCATTGGGCGGCCGCGTGGGAGAGAGAGTGCGAGCGCAGGAGGCGCGGCGCCAGTGCCTACCCGCGGGATGGGTCACTGACCAATGGGTCCCGTCGGAGTAGGTAGGCAAGCCATCATCGCGTCAGCAGCATGGCTACCACGGCGACCGTCTTTTTCCGCTTATCATGACGCAGCAAACAGGAAGGGGCAGGAATGGAATGGCTTCTCCGACAAGACTAGATAAAGACCACTCCCTCACGTGGAATGGAGTAGAGAGAAGTTAGGACTACTGTGGTGTTCCCTTGTACTATAAAAGGAGACCCAAGTCCATCGTGAAAGGGGCTTTTTTTTGGGAGGTTGATTGGTCGATTCACTCTCGGTCGGTCGATTGATTGGCTAACTCCGGACCGAGTAGATCAGCCCCGAGCAACGGCTAGCTCTAAGCGACCCTTCTTCGTCCACCACCGGCTTGAGAAGAGAAGAACACCTTCGTTGTTCTCCGTATTTCCAACCCTTATATTACATACCAAACAGGAGTAGGGTGTTACACCTCGCTGGTGGCCCGAACCTGTATAGATCCCCGTGTCTCCGCAATCTTGATTTTTTCCCGCCTCATCTGCATTGTTCCATTCCCATCGCGAGTTTAAACCAGGACACACCGCCCCCCGTGCCGAACCAAAAAAGGGGTCCTCCGGATTCCCGCGTGTCGATCTACGACATCGACAGCTGGCACGCCAGGTAGGGGGAGCGTGTGTTTTGATTTAAACTCCTATATTCCTCCCATTTCCTGGCGGGAATCCTCTCTCCCCGTCCCCGCCATGGTCCACGGCCGCGTCCCACGCTCCGCGTCAGGCTCGCTCGCCACGCGCGAGCGCGACCTGGCCAACGAGGCGGCGGAAGAGGTTGACGCGGGCAGACACGGCCCCAACTTTCGCCACCTTCGCTCGAGGGGATAAGGATCTTCATCTCCTCACCGCCGATGGCGACGACGGCAGCTAGCCCGTGCCATCTCCTCGCCCCGCCGAAGCGGCGGTTGCGGCGGAGGGGCCCGTGCATCCTGCAGATCGGCAACGCTCCCGCAGATCGGCCACGCCTAGCGGCGTCTTGGCGAGCCTCGCCGAGGTGACGTCCATCGCCGCCTGGAGTTTGGCACGCCTAAGGGTGCCCTGCAGACGGCAGAGGCTCTTTTGCGCCACCCCCCGGTCACCCCTGGCGAGGGATCCAACGCCAGGCGGTGGTTCGACGACGTGGCGAAGCTCGTAGGCACGGCCCAGCGCCAGCTGGCCGCTGACCTTGCTTCCTTCAGCCACCAACCGCGCGGTTCACACGCCGCGGTAAGCTCGTCCTTCCGGCGACGGGCTCGAAGGGCAGCGGCTGCCGCAAGGGCGAAGGAGAGCCTCTCAGCGGCAGCCTAACCGGAAGCGCCCCGGGATCTGCTTTATGCAGAGCGAGACGCTCGCCTCCGCATCGAGCAGCGCCGTGACGAGCGCCGCATGGGGCGGGCACCGGATTGCGCCTCCTCGTTGGGAGGCGCTACAACTCGGCGAGCGGCCGCAGCGGCCCTCCCGCAAGTGGAGCCCCTCGGGGGACGGCGAGCGGCCGTGATGGCCCAGCCGTGAGCAGGAGGCCCAGCAACGCCCGACGAGGCCCCGCAGCCATTGTCGCCCCCTCCGGCCGGCAACGGCTGCCAGGCCTTCGTTACCAACCTCCGTAATGTGCGCTGGCCTAACAAGTTTAGGCCGGCCCTTACAGAGAAATACGATGGCTCGGTTAATCCTACCGAGTTCCTCCAGATCTACACCACCATCATTGAGGCTGCTGGAGGTGACGAGCGTGTCATGGCCAACTTTTTTCCCATGGCGCTCAAGGGCCAGGCCTGCTCCTGGCTGATGAATCTGCCGGCCCAGTCAGTCACTTCTTGGGACGACCTGTGCCGCCAGTTCACCTCTAATTTCCAAGGCACGTACCCGTGCCCGGGAGTGGAGGCAGACCTGCACATGGTCCGACGAGGGAAGGACGAGTCCCTGCGCAAATACATTCAGCGTTTTTGCCAGGTACGCAATACCATACCCTCCATCGCTGACCATGCAGTGATCTTCGCCTTCCGGAGTGACGTATGCCACGACGTTATGCTAGAGAAGATCGAATCCAAGGCCCCCCGGACTACCACGGAGCTCTTCGAGCTCGCAGACTGGGTGGCCCGCAAGGAGGAGGCTCGGGTCTGGAATCCTAGGAATCCAGCCCAAGCCTCCACCGGCGCTGCCCCCTCCGCGTCCCGTGAAGAGCGACGCGAACGGCGACGGAAGCACAGACCATCGCGCGGTGGCGAGGAGGGTCACGTCCTCGCCGTCGACGGAGCAGAGAAGCCCTCGCGGAAGGGTAAGCCCGTGGGCAACCGCAAGCGGTCCCCGGACCCTCGCCCCCAGGGCCGGGTCGGGGACAAATGGTGCATGGTGCACCAAACCTCCCACCGCGACCTCTCCGAATGCCGTCCGGTCAAGAATCTAGCCGAGCGGGTGCAAAAGTACGAACAGGAGCGGAGGGAGAACGAGAAGGAAATCCGCCGCAAGGGCAAGGCACCGACAGAGCGTTCGGACAACCGGCGAGAGGAGGCCAAGGATGCGGCCCCCCGTCGGGGATGACGAGGACAATCTGGGCTACCAGGATCCCCAACACGTCGTCGTCACCATCGACGGTGGTGCAGGCGCCCAGGTATCCCGCCGGAGCCTCAAGTCCATGAGGCACGAGCTCCTCGCGGCTGTGCCGTCCCACGAGGCGGCCCGAAGGTCGTGCTGGGCAGAGGTGCCCATCACCTTTGACCAAACCGACCACCCAAGGAGCATCGCACGTAGCGGCCACTTGGCCCTCGTGACCTCCCCCACCATCTGCAACGTCAAGGTCGCCCGAGTCTTAATTGACGGAGGTGTGACCCTCAACATACTATCCCCGAAGACCTTTGATGCAATTAAGGCCCCAGGAATGGTGCTCGGGCCCTCTTACCCCATCATTGGGGTGACGCCTGGGAAGGTGTGGCCCCTTGGGCAGATCGCTCTGTCGGTCACTTTTGGGGCCCCCACTAATTTCCGCACCGAGCGGATCGACTTCGATGTGGCGGATCTCAATCTGCCCTACAACGCCGTGCTCGGGAGGCCAACGTTGGTGAAGTTCATGGCGGCTACCCATTATGCCTACCGCCAGCTTAAGATGCCGGGCCCCGGAGGCCCCATCACCATCCACGCCGATATTAAAACCGCGCTGGACTGCGCGAAAGCGCGCGTGGACGACATCGTGGCGGCCGACCGCGTCGAACCCGAGGGCCCCCAAGGGGAGACGTCGGGTTCCCGGGCCCCGAAGCAACGCATCACCACTGCCGATGAGGTGGTGATTAAGTCTATCTGTTTGGGTGACGACCCGTTCAAGACCGCCAACATTGGTGGCAACTTGGACCCCAAATAGGAAGACGCGCTCGTCTCCTTCTTGCGGGCGAACGCCGACGTGTTTGCTTGGAAGCCGTTGGATATGCCCGGAGTCCCTAGGGAGGTGATCGAGCATCGACTTGCAGTACGGTCGGATGCACGCCCGGTCCGACAAAAGGTGAGGCGGCAGGCCCCGGAGCGGCAAGCGTTCATCCGCGAAGAGGTGGCACGGCTCCAGGAGGCCGGCTTCATCCAGCATCCGGAATGGTTGGCAAACCCGGTGGTCGTCCCGAAGGCCAACCACAAGCTGCACATGTGCATCGACTACACCGATCTCAACAAGGCATGTCCCAAAGACCCCTATCCTCTACCTCGAATAGATCAGATAGTTGACTCCACTGCGGGGTGCGACCTTTTATGATTCCTAGATGCATACTCTGGTTATCATCAGTTTCGCATGGCTGTAGAGGATGAGGAGAAAACTTCGTTTATCACCCCTGTGGGTACATTTTGCTACATGTCTATGCCCTTTGGTTTAAAAAATGCCATGTCCACTTTTCAACGTGGTGTCCGCATCACGTTAAAGGACCAAATAGGGTGCAATGTTGAGGCATACGTCGATGATCTCATAGTCAAATCTCGGGATGTTGAGGCATACGTCGATGATCTCGTAGTCAAATCTCGGGATCAAAGAACCTTGCTCCCGGATTTGGCCGAGACATTCAATAACCTCCGGTCCTCCCGCATGAAGCTGAACCCAGAGAAATGTGTGTTCGGGGTGCCGGCAAGTAAGCTATTAGGGTTTTTGGTCTCTGCCCGAGGTATTGAGGCCAACCCCGCTAAAATAAAAGCTATAGAGGAGATGCGCCCCCCTAGGAAACTCAAGGACGTGCAGAGACTCACTGGTTGTGTAGCTGCCCTGAGTCGTTTCATATCCAGATTAGGAGAGCGGGCGCTCCCTTTATTTAAGTTGTTAAAACGAACCGGCCCCTTCACTTGGACGGACGAAGCGGAGAAAGCCTTGGGCGAGCTCAAGCGCTACCTCTCCTCGCTGCCCGTATTGGTAGCCCCCCGGGAAGGAGAACCCCTCCTTTTATATTTAGCGGCGACCCCCCAAGTGATTAGTGCGGCCTTGGTTGTGGAGCGCGACGATGAGCTAGACTCTCAGTCGCCCCCAACCCCGTCAAACCCGGAGGCAGGAGACCTCGGAACGGAGTTGGCCGTGGAAGCGCCCGAACCCGGAGGTGGCCCTTTGCCCCCCGAGCTTCAGGGAGCCGCCCGGCCCCCTAGTCCGAGAGCCCCCGAGGCCCCCTCCACCCAGAGCGGCCCTGAGGGCCCCGGGGGAGGCGATGGCCCGATAGCCTCGGGCACCGAGATGACCCGCCCCGAAGCACCTGTGGCAGGAAATCTCGGAACGGAGTTGGCCGAGGAAGCGCCCGAACCCGAAGGTGGCCCTTGGCCCCCCGAGCTTCAGGGAGCCGCCCGGCCCCCTAGTCCGGGGGCTCCCGAAGCCCCCTCCACCTAGAGCGGCCCTGAGGGCCCCGGTGGAGGCGACGGCCCGAAAGCCCCGGACACCAAGATGACCCGCCCCGGTGTACCCGAACTAGTCGCCCCTAACAAAGTAGTCAAGGCCCGCACCAAGGTGCAGCGGCCGGTCTACTTTGTCAGCGAGGCACTACGGGACGCAAAAACACGTTACCCGCAGGCCCAGAAAATGCTCTACGCCGTGCTCGTGGCCTCCAGGAAGCTGCACCATTATTTCCAGGCGCACCGGGTAACGATAATCATGTCCTACCCTCTCGGGCAAATCCTGCGTAACCGAGAGGCACGGGACGGTAGTCAAATGGGCCATCGAGTTGTCGGAATTTGATCTCGCACTTCGAAGCCCGCACGCAATCAAGAGCTAAGCCTTGACTCGATTTCGTGGCGGAATGGATGCCAACGTTCGGTAGCGATCCACCCCCGGGGAAACCCGAGAGTGCGGAGGATCGTGACCAAGGAGCCGCGCACTGGGTGATGAACTCTGACGGTTCACTCACCTTGCACGGAGCCGGAGCAGGCGTGGTGCTAACTTCCCCTGCGGGCGACGTACTTCAGTACATCGTCCGGATCGACTTCCGGGCAACCAACAACATGGCCGAATATGAGGGGCTTCTAGCGGGGTTGCGAGCGGCAGCAGGTGTGGGCATCCGCCGTTTGTTGGTCCTCGGGGATTCCCAACTGGTTGTAAACCAGGTTTCCAAGGAATATCAATGCACCGACCCCCAAATGGAAGCTTATGTCAAGGAAGTACGGCGTATGGAGCGCCATTTCGATGGCCTCGAGCTACGCCATATTCCCATGAAAGATAACGCCCTGGCGGACGAGCTATCTAGGATCACGTCCGCGTGAGCCCCGACCCCGCCAGGTGTGTTTGAAGAAAGTCTCATAGAGCCGTCGGCAGACCCCGAACCCCCGCAGAGGCGGGAGTCAGCTTGTCTCGACGCCCCGGATCCGGCGGGCCTGCCACAGCCTGGCCCTGCGAGGACCAACATCACGCATCAGGTGGCTTGGATTTCAGAAATCCGAGCGTACCTACAAGACACGTCATTGCCCGAGCAACACGAGGAAAGTGAACGCATTGCCCGAGCCTCCAAGGGGGTACGTGTTGGTAGAAGGGACACTCTACCGACGTGGTGCCAACGGAGTGCTCATGAAATGCATTGCTCGGGAACAAGGTCTCGAGCTCCTAGCCGAGATCCATGCAGGTGAATGCGGGGCACACTCAGCCTCCCGAACCTTGGTGGAAAAGGCATTCCGCCAAGGGTTCTATTGGCCCACCGCGCTTGAGGATGCAATGGGCCTCGTGCGGCGATGCCGAGCATGTCAATTCCACGCCAAGCAGACGTACCTGCTGGCCCAGGCCCTTCAGACCATCCCGCTCTCATGGCCATTTGCGGTCTGGGGGCTGGACATCCTGGGCCCGTTCAAGCAGGCACGGGGTGGATGCAAGTTTCTATATGTCGCCATCGACAAATTCACCAAGTGGCTCAAGGCCTATCCAGTCAGCGTCATCGACAAACATTCGGCTCTGCGGTTCATGAGAGGCATCACGGCAAGGTTCGGGGTCCCCAACAGACTCATCACCGACAACGGCGCCCAGTTCACGAGTGAGCTGTTTGGCGAGTATTGTGATGACATGGGCATCAAGCTCTGTTTCGCCTCGCCCGCCCACCCCCAAAGCAACGGTCAGACCGAGCGTGCGAACACAGAAATACTAAAAGGCCTCAAGACTAAGACTTACAATGTGCTCAAAAAGCATGGGGACTCGTGGACTGATGAGCTACCTGCGGTCCTTTGGGCCAATCGGACAACCCCGAGCCGCGCCACCGGGGAGACACCTTTCTTCTTGGTGTATGGAGCCGACGCAGTCTTGCCCTCTGAGCTCACCCTGGGATCGCCCCGAGCCACGTTATACACCAAAGCAGATCAAGGGCAGATGCGTCGTGGCGATCCGGATTACCTGGAGGAAAGACGGCGCCGGGCAGCGCTTCGCGCGGCCCGCTACCATCAAAGCAAAGTCCGTCCCCGAGCGCTACAAGTCAATGATCTGGTCCTGCGCCGTGTGCAAACGCACGCGGGGCTGAGCAAATTATCCCCGAGTGGGAGGGGCCATACAAGGTTATTGGCACCCCGCGTCCGGGAGTAGTACGCCTAGCCACAGAGGACGACACTATGTTGCCGAACCCGTGGAATATTTCCCACCTGCGTAGGTTCTACCCATAAGCCGCATGGTGTGCTGAAACATGCATGAAAGTTCATCCACTGCCTCCGGTGGCATGAACAATAAGTTTGCTATTAAATTTCATATGATTTTTCTTGCAAAATACCTGTTGTAGTGTGTTTTCCTCCATGTGCTGGAGCATGTACTGCGGATGCGGCTTTCCAATGGTTCCCTGGCCTTGCCCGCCTTAGACTGAGAGCCCTAAGGGCGTCGAGGGTACGGCGATGCTGCAAACTACCACGCCTGGGGGTAGTCAACGCCTGGGCGTTCGGGTGCGAACTAACACGCCTGTCCCGGTCCCCCGTTGCCGCTGCCCTCGCTGGCCTTTTTATGCCTTCGCCCCTACCCGGAACCCCGAAAAGGCACCAGCCTACGCCCAGTGCATGCTGCCCGAACCCTGAGCAGCCCCCCAACTACATGGGACAAACCATGGCGGAGGACCACACTACTGCATTCTTGCAATAACTAAGAGTTGAACTACCGTTGCAGGAAAGCAAACAGGCAGAGGCTCGGGCCAACCAACCGCCACTACGTGCGCGCTAAGTTGGCCGGGGCCTCCGAACAAATACACATACACAAATGAATCATCAAAAGCAGCCACGATGGGCTGTTACAGCGCAAGATCAACATAGTTAAGGCAAGTTCATCGACTTTATAAACAATACCATGAATGTCTTTGTACACAAATGCGAGATACAAACCGAGAGGGAGCAAGAGAGTCCTAAGTGGCCGGTGGGTCGCTGGGGGCATCCGCCGGGGGTCTTCGTCCGGCGAGTCCTCGCGGAGAGCAAGGCGGAAGGCCGCCGGGGTGCCATCGAATCCCACCATGATGGAGTCGACGACGTCTTGGACGCGGCGGCGAGCGGCCTCCTCGGTGCCTTCGGGGAAGTCCTCGGTGGGGATGTAGGGGTCGAAGCCGGGGTCGCGGGCTTGGTAGCTCGCCAAGATAAGCGACGTGACTGGCGGGATAAGTCGTACGATGACTCCTTCGCCACCTCGTCGACCTCCTCGGCACCCTCTTTATCCCTCGGCCACTCATCTATGTGCGTGGCCAATCCCCCCAAGGTAGGGACGCCGGGGGGGGGTACAGTTGACCCCCACCCCGCGGGCTGCGTCCCGAAGGCGCTCGACGGATGAGGCCAGGGCCCGGACCCCCAGGCGCAAGGTGCGCTCCAGCTCCGCGATCCGGCGGCGTGCCTCCTCCAGTTCCGGCCCCGGCCCCCGCAGCTGCGCCCGCGCATCCATGACCACCCGATCCCGGTAGCCAGCTCCCCGCTCCCACCGCTCCAAACTTGCCTTGCCGGGCTGTCTGAGGCGGGGCCGCGAGCAGCCGCTCGCGCTCCCAAACAGCCTTCAGGCATCGAGAGGCCTCCTCCTGGACCTTCAGCACCGCCACCTCTCGCCCCCCCATGACGGCCTCGCGCTCGGCGATGACCTTCTCCTGAGCCAGCACGTTGGCCTCCCGCGCGGCGGAGTCCTCCTCGGCCCTGGCGACAGCGGCCTCCCGGCTCTCGACCGCCCGCCACGCCGCTTCAAGGGCCCTCTCCCGCTCCGCCAGGCCGGCCTCGCGGGCCTGGAGGTTAGCGTCGGTGCTGGCGGCGGCGGCCTCAGCGTCGCACAAGGTGCGCTCGCACTTGTCGAGGCCACGGGCGCGCTCCCGAGGTCGCGAAGGAACGCCCGGCGGTGGTGCGGACCCTCTCCTCGCCGGCGGCGGTGACCTGCTCGCGGAAGTCGGCGGCGTGCCGCTCAGTGACGGTGTCTTCAAACACCTGGCTGAGCTCCTCCTGGCGCCGCTCGATCTCCGCCAGCTCCCCGCCTGCGGACGAGGCCCTCCACCCTCGCCGTGGACGCCAGCTCCTGACGACCCTCCTCAACCTCGACCTCCCGCCGCGCCACCTCAACCTCCCTGGCGGCCAAGGCCTGCACCTGGGCCCGGAGCCCCTCCAGGGAGATCGCATTGGCCTCCTCCAGCGCCCTGGAGACAACCTCCCTCGCCCGCTCCTGCGATCGAACGAGGGGCTCGGTGTCCAGGGCGGCCACGAACCCGGACCGAGCGCCCCTGCATTCGGAGTCGGGGCTCGGCCCGGATCGGCCGCGCGCAGCCGAGCCGCTCGAAGACCCCGTGGCGGGAGCCTCCCGCTCCTTGCCTTGGGGGCTCGCGGCAGCCGGCGCGCCGGGGCTAACGGTGGCCGACGGGGCGCGCGCCCGGTAGGTACGACACGGGCGGTGGGCTGCCGTGTGGCGGCGGCGATGGTTGCTGCGGAGGGGACCCCTGGGGTTGTTCTCCACCGCCCTCCGCTGCCCCCTCCATGCCGTTGCCGCCCACGGCCCGCTCTTCGTGGGCCGCCGACGCTCCAGTCTCTGGGTGGGCCCCCTCCTCGGATCGCACCGGATCCGGGATCGAACCCATGGAGGGTGACCCGGACCCGGAGGACTCAGGCACCCCGAGCCTCTCCGGCGCTCCCTCCCCCGAGCCCGAGGTAGAACCGCCCTTGGGTACAACCCTTGAGCGAAAATGCCTGTGCTCGCGGCTGGAAGCAAAACATGAACATAATAAGGAATCAAAAAACAAAGACAAAAATGTAAGGCCCCAATGAGCATCCACATATCGGCAAGGCGTACCTGCGGGCGGGGTTGAAGCCCCAGGAGATCCCCGAGATGGCCCGCTTCTTCTTCGCAGGGCCCTGGAGGACTCGCCGGGCTCTTGCTCGCCGCGTCCGCTGATGCTGGAGCCCCGCGGGTAGCCCCCGCTGCCAGTGTACTCACCGGGGATGCGCCCCGGGCCTCCTCCGCCGTCGTCGTCGCTGCCATTGTGGCCGGCCTGGCCCTCGACGTAGTGACCCCTAGGGATGGGCCCGCCGCCCGCGAGCCCCCTGATCTGCGGGGGGGAGCGACACGCTCCGCTCCACCACCACGTGGTGGGGATGGGGGAAGAGCGGGGTCCTCCTCCGACCTCTTCCTCTTCCCCTTAGGGTCCGGAACCCCCGGGTCGCTTCGGCCCGGACCCCGGCGGTTCAGCCGCCCGATCGGGATATGGTCGTCGGCGTCGTCGTCGTCACCGTCCCCGCCCCTCGGAGCAGCCTCCGGTGCGGCTGACGACGAGCCCACGCCGTCGCCCACCACCTGCAGTGTGTGCAGCATCTCCGTGCGCGCCAAGTCCTGGCACAGCGGCACCAACCCGGGCGGGAGCTGCGTTAGGTCCATCTCCGTAACGCCGAGGGTGCGGCGAACCAGGGTCCCGAGGTCCCTCTCGTCCCAGTCGAAGACGGCACCCACGTGGGTTCGCATGTCGTCGTTGGGACCCATGTACATGTAGCTGGGGCGTGGCGTTTCCTGCAACGGCGCAATGCGCCTCATCTGGAAGTCGCGGAAGACCGCGTGACTAGACAGGCCCCCCCACCGAAGGTAGCTGATCCAATCCAGCACCCCGTCCAGCTCCCTCCCAGCTCGCGGACGCGCCCCCCAGCTCCTTTGGTTCACCGGAATCCCCGTCGGCAGAGATAGACGGGGATGGTCGCCCAGGCTAATGTAGAACCAGAACGCCCTCCTGTTCTCCCACCTGGAGCGAGGGTGAATGTCGATGAAGGGGGTGCCGACCGCCCTATCGTTCCGTGGCTGGATCGCCATGTACCCGACCGCGCTGGGGGAGCCAGCCCAGCACACCCGGAAGAACTGCTGGAAGAGGTGAAGAGAGGGCCTCACCCCCACGAACATCTCGCAGGTGTGGGCGAACATGGCGAGATAGAAGACGGCGTTGGGGGTGAGGTGGTGCAGCCGGAGGTCGTAGAACTCCAGAACGTCAAGGAAGAAGCGGGAGAAGGGTGGCACTAGCCCGACCATGGCGAAGGAGGCAAAGAACACCATCCTCGTAGGGGGCCGCTACTCCGGGACATCACCGCCGCTGCGCGTGCCGCGCGGCAGGAACTTGTTGAAGAGGCTGCGAGCCTCCGCAGTGCAGACCAAAGATTTGGGAAGCACGCTTCCCGGCTCCAGGGGCGAATCACGGCCCATCGCGAGGGTGGATGCTGAGGTGCGAAAGGGAAAGCTGGAGGCGAGAGAAAGGAAACAGAAGGAGCCGAGGGCGCTGGGTAGACGAAGGGCGAATGGCTGTGAGAGGTGATGGCAGTGGGAAGCGTAGAAACTGATCCCCCTTCATGCGGATCTGCTTTTATAAGCAACCACCGCCCTCGGATTCTACGGCATTAAATTCGCCCCACTACCACGTGAAGCACCCCCTCAGCTCCGTGCCCTTTCGATTTTCGCATCCCCTTGGGTTCCTGCGCCATTTGGATTTCGTGCCGCCTGGGGTTTCGCGCCCACCAGGCGCACTATGCGGGACGGAGAGTGCCAGGCGGTTTGAATGGGCCCCCGTGCGCATGGCCCAAATAAACTCGCCCCCCGTCCTAAGGAAAACTTGGCCTGGCGCCGCGTCAGTTGTCGCGTACCAGTCGCCTGCCACAGCCCGGGCCCACACACTCAAAGAAATGGCGTCAACCGCGCCCGAGCCCGACTCGACCCTGGTCAACGCCGGGGGCTACTGTCGGTGATATGGGCCCGGGGGTATGTCAGGGGTATGACATCTGAGAAAAGGAAGGCGCCCTTGCCCGTCAAGGAGCGTCAAAGTTACACCCGAATGGCTTAGGCGAGTCCGGCCACGGCGGCCACGTGGCCGCCCGGGGCCGGCCGAGGCCACCATACTCCCAAACGGCAGGGTCCGGGATCACTCGGACCCCCGGTCGGTAGGGTCCGGGGTTACCCGGGCCCCCCATCTCTCACCCCGCACCTCTCTGAGAGAGGGGCGAATCCAACTACCAACCAACCCATTTAATGCTCAAAAGGAGGGGAGCTGAGCGCCTGCCCCGCCGCATTCAATGCGATGTGAGGCACGGCTGTCAGTTGCTCTCATCATCATCCCTTTTTGCCTGTCACGAGGCAAAGGAGGCCTAAATTCTTTGACTAAGACCGCGGTATGGCCGCGCACCCACTCCGCGCACGCCCCCTCACGCCCCGTCCAGTCACGTTTAATGCATTGGGCGGCCTCGTGGGAGAGAGAGTGCGAGCGTAGGAGGCGTGGCGCCAGTGCCTACCCGCGGGATGGGTCACTGACCAGTGGGTCCCGTCGGAGTAGGTAGGCAAGCCATCATCGCGTCAGGAGCATGGCTACCACGGCGACCGCCTTTTTCTGCTTATCATGACGCAGCAAACAGGAAGGGGCAGGAATGGAATGGCTTCTCCGACAAGACTAGATAAAGACCACTCCCTCACGTGGAGTGGAGTAGAGAGAAGTTGGGACTACTGTGGTGTTCCCTTGTACTATAAAAGGAGACCCAAGTCCATCGTGAAAGGGGCTTTTTTTTGGGAGGTTGATTGGTCGATTCACTCTCGGTCGGTCGATTGATTGGCTAACTCCTGGACTGAGTAGATCAGCCCCCTGAGCAACAGCTAGCTCTAAGCGACCCTTCGTCCACCACCGGCTTGAGAAGAGAAGAACACCTTCGTTGTTCTCCGTATTTTCATCCCTTATATTACATACCAAACAGGAGTAGGGTGTTACACCTCGCTGGTGGCCCGAACCTGTATAAATCCCCGTGTCTCCGCAATCTTGATTTTTTCCCGCCTCATCTGCATTGTTCCATTCCCATCGCGAGTTTAAACCAGGACACACCGTTCCCCGTGCCGAACCAAAAAAGGGGTCCTCCGGATTCCCGCGTGTCGATCTACGACATCGACACGCTTAGCCCCCCTATCATATCCGCCGCTCATAATATTCATCATATTTTAGATTAATTTATTTTGAGACGAAAAAAGTATTACTTAACAGTAGTGTACTCAGGACCAGTTCAAATCAGCCTTTCAGTCATAGTTGTTCGTGGCTTGAAAAACGGAGCGAATCATTAGTGCATAACTAGTTAAATACTAACTGAGAAATGGGCATGACTTAACTAGTTAGTTTTCTTGTGACAGAACCCACTCGGATTCTTTTTCTAGACTTGACACCGGTGCTTCTATTTACTGCTAATTATTCTTTTAGTGATAGACGACGTGTCCATCGACAACGACCGTCCATGACTAAGTCTTTCGAATATGCTTATAGAGATATGATGTATGTGTGTATTCATAGGGGTGGGTGTGTTGAGAGTCTATGATTGTGCCGTGTTTCTTAAAAAATTCACATACTAACTATTATAAATATAAAAATAGATTAATTTGATTTTTTAAAAGAACTTCTATATATTTTTTTATAAAACATACGGTTTAACTGTTTGGGAAGTTGTTCAAGAAGCGTGCTATAGAAAAACGAGGAAATTGTTGAGTTGTTGAAAATAACTCAACCAAAGCCACTACTATCAATTTCTCCTCTTGCTCAAATTGAAACCTCGTGAGTCACCACTAGGTGGCGAAGAACACATCCCCTTTGTCTGCTCCATGCGCAAAGACTTGCACAGATTTGGCATCAACGGTGTACTCGATCGCTCTATATGTTGCACCAGATGTGTCCTAGGGGACAACATTAACAAACAATTCTTGTGTTATTGTAGGAACCGATGTTTTCTTGTGACAAACACCATCGCCTCAACATGGTGTGCCGTCTCAATGGAGTAGAGTTTTATTTATGCTAAACTTAAATTCACATGTTACTCATGAATTGTGCACAATAAATTAAGGAACATGTGTATTACTCCCTCTATACCGAATTAATCATCATATAACCTTTTTCACATAGTGTCTCAAGGGATTCTAATCATCCCTCCGTCTAATTGGACATGCACCTCAACAAATTGCCGTCGTTTATGGCGCCCGAGACTCCAACGGATTCCATACTACATACATGGCGCTCCAACTGACTTTGCATGCACATGCATGGCTAGGACGCATTTACCCCAATTCAAAAGAGCAGTTTTGACTGATCATACGCTGATCATTTTCGAATGAGCTCAAAGAAAATTATAGGGTGATCATTTGTGAATGAAGGGATTATATATTATTGTTGCAAGCATCCATAAAGTAGAAGCTACTTGAGTGATTCATACCACACCATAGTAATCTCTACCATGTTGCTATCTGCAAATAAATATGACACACTGTAATGATTATGCAACACTCTTGCCGCAACTACAACTTCTACACGCAAGTAACTGCCACAACCATTAGGATAAGTATTTCTCTTGGCATGTTCATGGACAAGGAGCTCGACATATGGTTGCCATGGGAAGCTTTGGTGGTTGAGACGACACCATGGAAGGACCCAATTGTTGATTTATTGGTGGTGAGTAATTGATTTGGTGCCTCAACGGGAGAACCAGATTGTGAAGACGCAAATGGAGGGTACTTGAGTCTCAAGGATGGTGGAATTGCTGAAGACTGAGTCAGAGAAATCAAGTGTGAAATGTGAATGGTCATATAAGGGAGATGCTACCTTTGAGGAAGGAACTAAAAGCGGGTGGTGGAGTGGTGTTGGTGCATGTGAAGGGTTGTATGCATAGGATGGTTTAGGGGTAGTGTTGATGATAAAACAGAGATATGAGATGGAGATGGTGCATGAATGGAGCTAGAAATTGGTGAAACTTTTAATGACGATGGTGTGATGTGAGTGGAATATGGTGCATGAGGAGGGCTAGGAATTGGTATGATTTTAGATCTTGGAGAAGATGACATAAGCATGCACGACATTGATGTTGCATTGGATGGGCTAGAAGTTGTTAAAGACCTTGATTTTGTCAACGATGGTGATGTCATATGGGAAGGACTTGGAGTAGGGGAGGCTATTCTAGATTTAGATAAGGGAGATGGGGCATTGGATGGTAAAGGTGACACACTAGGAGGTTGTGATTTATGTGATGGTAATCGAGGATTATATGGTAAAGGTGTTGGCATTGGGTTCAAAAATTGTGGTTGGGGAGCTGGTGGTAGCGAATGGTTTGTCTTAGAGATTGAAGATGATCGGTGTGTTGGGCGAGTAGGAGCTAAAGTTGGAGGTAGAGTACTCGGATGGGTTTTTGGAGATGGAGCATAGGCAATGATGTGGAAGGAGTTGGTGCAAGGGTCAAAGTAGCGGAAACCATGTTTAAATTTGTTGGTGATGGTTCAAGGGAAGGCAAAAAGGAAAGTATGACTTATTTGAATTATGTGTTGACACTGAGGGAGCCATAGATGGTACATATGAGCCTGGTAATGGCAATGATGAAATAGGATACTTGGAAGTCCATGATAGCTTGTTGTTGGGGATCAACTGAAGCCTTCTTGGAAGGTATTGGTGAAGCAGTTGATACACGGTTTTGTGCTAGATATGGTGCTGATGCTAGTGAGGATACATGTGAATAAGTATAATATGGTGCAGATGATGGTGCTCGTGGAAGAGGTTTAGCTGAAGCCATGTGTGAGATTGAGGGAAAGGGTGGAGTTGGTAGCTTATGCATTGGTGAAGTGTAATTATTTTGAGTTGATGTGCTTGATAGTGGTGAAAGAGAAATTGATGAACCTATTGGAGATAACGTAGAGATTGCGACTTAAGGGTTGGTTAAGAAAAATGACTTTTACCATGGTCCAACAATGGTGGTAGAAATGAGTGAGACGACGGCAAGGCTAAAGGTAACAAACTGTGTGATTGGGGCTATAGGTATTGTTTTGAGGTGTTGATGGTATCATAGGAAAAAAATAAAAATATACTTTTTTCACTGGTTTTAAATGAATATACATGTTTCAGAGGAATTTGCAGAATATACCGTTGTCGCTGAACGGGAATGCAAACTCACCACAACTTCACACTGTGAATGGGCGAAGTCATGAGGTGTACATGACATCATCACGAGATCGCGCACGCAAATAGCGAATTTGTCATGAGATCGCGCAGGCAAAGAGCGAATTTGGACTCTGAGTCAAGTTCGCATAGCGATAGCATGAAGGGACGACTTCGTAGTTTTGAGCGACTACTTCGCGAGAAGGAATCTCGCCTACATGAACTGGCCTATCCTAATCAGATGGTATTAAACACACTGATTGAATGCTAATTAAGTCTATCTAGCCTAATTAGACACTAACATAATGCTGATTAAACATTGACAAATTCTAATTAAACACTTAAATGCTGATTATAGTCCTAATCATTTTTTCTTTAAAATTGAGGTGAAGGGATGCCGAGTTCACACATGCAGGGCGCAAAATTGCTGGCTTTCGAATGAGTTTGTTCATGAGATACACGGACTCACTCTACGATCCAAATCAGCACGTGAAGTCATTTCAAGTTCACGGTATCCACATGCGATATCGCTAGTTCGCACGATTCCAATGTGAACTCTTTACGTATTCGCATTCTGTCCAAGCGACAACGGTCTATTCTTGTAAAACAAATTCAAAGCTGGCATATTTTCGAGAAAAAAATTGGTGAACAATACATTTTCAAATATTTTTTGTATCATATGACGTGCTATAACACTAGAAGAAGGATAACTTACTTCATACATCTTTGGAGGTAACGACATCAATACGATAGGTGATGGAAGACAGAAGAATGTGCGTATGGCACTTGTGGTTGAGGTGCTAGAGTAATCGAGGAAGACGTTGATGATGAATGCGGAAATGATGACGGTGAAAAAAGTGATGTTTGGGAGATGGTGATGGGGTGTGCAATAAAACAAGAGATGGTGATAATAAAACGTATGGGGTGATGGTTGGGGTGCTTACGCTGGACATGTTGAGGTTGACTTCGATGATACATGTAAAGAATGTATAAATTATGGACTAAATGCTGTGACATGCAATGGGCTAGATAGGGGCAAGGTTTGTGGTGATGGGGCCATTCTATGGCTCTGTGGCAATAAATGTGAGTACACTTTCATTGAAGGCGGAAGCGATGTCACTAGTAATGGTGGTTGCTGAAAACCCGTAGATGTCGCCTAGATGAGGGTGAATAGGTGTTCGTGAAAATCACTTTGATTTCGTAGCGATTAAATTTTAGGGCTCAAAACTTCAAACTTCCTGGCAAGAACCCCGAAACTTTTAGCACCTAATGTTGTTTAGAGCTTCCGGTGTTATTCTCAAAAACTTTCGGTGTTTTAACACCTCGAGGCTAAAGTTTCGATTCTTAAGGAACCCCAAGACTTGCCAAAGTGCTGGAGGTGAAGTGAATCAATAGGAAACAGAGAAACATTGGGAAATGCACAAATCATATACAAGAGAGACAAGAGAATTTTTCTCAAAGTTCGGATTAGAAGAATGATATCTTCATTGAGCAACTCAAAAGAGTTGGGTCTCGATTAACCCTTTGCCTCATCGAGCAAAACCCTAGGAGAAAGTCCTCGGTTTTCAATCCAACACCCCTAGGTACTTCATTAGGATTCAAGTGACCACAAAGATCCTAACTTAAACCCCTCTAGTGAACACCACAAAAAGGGATTGCTCTACCAAGACACCCTTCGAAGGCTTAGCTCGGATTTTCATCCAAATTACCTCTTTTTCTTGCGGAGGCGAGAATGACCTTCACAAACTTTACAAACGATCCACAATCTCTTGGATGCTCGCGGGCGACACCTATCCGTCTAGGAGGTTGCCCTCCAAGAGTAACAAGCTCCAAACAGTAGCCCATGAAGATCCCCAAGTGTTCAAGTCATCCTAACCCTCTCAACATCACCAATCCTCACCACCACCCTCAATTCTCACCCAAACTCTCTTGAGAGGCTCAAGAACAAGGTGGAGAGAACAATAACACTATGGAGAAGCTAGCAGACAGAAAAACAAAAATACAATTTCTAAAAGTGAGTTGTGGGAGGGTATGGAGAATATATAGGCTTGCAATGACGTCATGTAGCCGTTACTTCCATTTTAAACTAGAAAAGGTGCCAGGAGGTTTTGGGCCAGGATGCCAGGAACTTTCGGCTGACACCTAAAATTTTGAGCTGAAATATGTGCCAGGAGGTTCTAGGTTAGAGTGCCAGGAACTTCTGGTCCACACTTGTTGTTTGACCCTAAGCCCGTGCAAGTGTTTTGCAGATGTGTCTCTCTTCTATAAAAAATTGAATTTGAACATTTGTACTATATCATGCAACCATTTCTAACCCCTCTTCATAGCACGACTTTATTATACTCAAAAGCAAAATGTAAAAAATATTTAAATAAATCTCTGAGTCTTCCTGTCTCTTTTGCAATCTGTTTGTGAGGTCTCCATTACACATTATCACACACCTAAACATATTGGAATTAATTATTTACACTTATCTCAATAACCACTTAATTGTTTTGTCATTAATCATCAAAACTCATTTAGGGAGTAGATACACTTTTAGTTGCAAGCTTAAGTGAAGGATCAACTATTATCACCACCATGAGCTTCTGGCCCTTCCTGCACCGGCCAACGTCACCGGTGATGAAGTAGAATGGACCACCCCTGCCCAACACGTACGAGGAGTCACCAACGCTCAGCTCCTCGATAGGGTCACTCCTGTCGCATGCCTCATAGTGGTTCTAGTGCCGGCCAAACGGGCGGCCCGGCACGGGCACGACCGAGGCATGGCCCGTCACGGCACGACCGGTTAGGCACGGCCACTGTGACGGGCCATGCCGTGCCGGCCCGCGTGCCCCGCCCCCGGCCCAAGCACGACCCACGGGAGGCCAGGCTGTGCCCGTGCCGGCACGACACGAATATGGCCCGTGGGCCGTGGCCGAGCCCATGGGCCCACAAGGCACGACCGAACTAAAAAAGATAGAAAAATTATGAAAAAATAGAAAAACCATATTATTTCGTAGATAAAAATTAAAATTGTAAATAAACATTAAAAAAAATGAAATAATGATATATTCGTCACGTTGAAAATATGAAAAAATAATCTATTCGTCATCTATTCTTCATATTGAAATTATTGAAATAAATATTGACACTTACTATATGCTAAAAATAGTAGTGACCTTTATTGATGTTTATATCATTATATGATACAATGATACATGCTGCCTCGTTAAAAACTTTGTCATGTAAAAACTCATAGGAAAAATTAAGAAAACCATGACAAAGAAAAGAGTACAACTCAAAGATCACAACTACTTCTAACAAAGTTCTATTGGGGTTGGTCCGGATCTAAGTCGGGGCTGGTCACTTTCACCTCGTCAAAGTGCTGGCACACACCGGAGGTTCTCGATCTTTTCGAGCCGGTGTGTGTTAAAACACTTTCGCTCACGGATCCGGAAAATCCTTCCGAAGCCGTCGCCGTCTGCAGGTTCCTCCTCCACGTTTGTGGAGTTGGAAGCCGATCCGAAAGCATCGTCAAACCCCGACATGTAATTGGGGTCGAAATCACCCAAAGTGAACGACGACGATCGATATGGATAGTTCGGATCCATTCGCAATTTTAATCCGAAATAAAATTTTTTAGATATTTATTAAATGCACAAACAAAATACAAATAATACATACATATAAATATCACTTACATCTTTCCAACCGCAAGCGCTTCACACCTCTGCGATCAAACTAATTAACTACGAAACTAATTTTGATTTTTGACAAAATTTGAGCAAATTTTGTCAAAACCAAAAAATTAGAGCACGGGAGAGCACTTGAGACTTGAGAGAACAAAATGAGATGTTTGGGGTAAGGAGAAATGGTGGGGTGGATGGCCTATTTATAGGACGAAATTTCATATTTTTTGGAATTTTTTCGAATTTTTTGGCCTCCAACGACTAGTTTTAAATTCTAGCCGTTATACTAGCCGTTGGGACACGTGTCAATCACCCATTCGCCGGTTCAAAACGCCACCGCACGGCCGTCGGCACCACCCGCCTCGCCCGCCACATGTCGCAACGCCATTCGCCGTCCCGCCGCGTCGTGTCGTGCCGCCCGTGGGCCGTGCCGTGCTCGGCCGGCACGAAACGTGGCCGTGCCGTGCCGTGCCAGCCCGCGGCGCGACCGCCGGCCTGTGCACGACACGGTCCCATCGTGCCGTGCCAACACGGCCCATCTCGAGCCGGGCCGTGCCGTGTCGGGCCGGTGCACAGTGTCGTCGTGCCTGGGCCGGCACGCCTCAGCCCAACCTACTTGGCCACCACTAAGTGGTTCTTGCTTGTCCACGACTAGAGATGACAACGGGTAAATACCCGATGGATAGTGGCTGCCCATACCCGTACGTGGCAGGGTAAATTTTATCCGTCGGGTTACCTGTACCCGCATGCGGGTAAGAAAATACTTTCATACCCGTACCTGAGTGGGTAATTCTACCCGACAGGTTTACCCATACTCGACACCGCACCCGACAAATTTACGGTGGCGTCGGACAGCGTGACGGCTAATCGGTGTCGTGGCATGCGCGGGCGGTGGATGGCGTGGCGCGAACGTCGTGGGGGCGGGCGGCGGATGGCATGGCGGCGGTTGGGCAGCGTGGCCGTGGTCGGACGGTGAGGCATCGATCGGACGACACGGGAGCGCAAGCCGTGGCGGCGGTCGAATGGCCCGGCGCCGGCGTCGTGGCGTTGGGGCATTTTGCCGGACAGAGAACGGGAGCATTTGCGTGTTAATTTTATAAACACTCAAGGGGTTTCCTACAAAATAGCCTGACAGACTGTGGGTTAATTTTATAAACACTTAAGGGGTTTTCTGTAAAATAGTCAGGCGGACTGCGGGTTAATTTTATAAACACTCAAGGGGTTTTCTGTAAAATAGCTAGGCAGACTGCAGGTTAATTTTATAAACACTCAAGGGGTTTTCTGCAAAATAGCCAGGTAGACGAAAATTTTAAATGAAAACACTACTTATAGATAGTTATAGATTATAGATTATAGATATAAAAGCTAGGTAATGTATATATTTATGTCTTCATTACTTCATCAGCGGTGAACATGTAAGAGGCACGAGAGTTTAACTTGGCGGTATACGGTCAGCCTCCGCAACACACTCACGGTGTTACACCGTTGTTGGTATGTGTCCATGCGAGCTGTTGCATCGCCGCATTCTAAACTAGAATAATATAATTTTCTGCTCGATTTCGAGTTGGGTAATTTTCTACACATTTTTTAATTGCTACACTGCTCGTTTCATGTTCGTGTGTATATATATATATACATATATATATATATATATACATACTAGTAAATATACCCATGCGTTACAACGGACATCAATTTTGTTTTATCATAATTATTTTAAAATTAAAGTCTCATGTAATTTTAATTTATATTTTTTCTTTATGTCTTTACCTGAGGCGTATTGTCCGGGTGGTGGGACTACGGGTTAATTTTATAAACACTCAAGAGGTTTTCTGTAAAATAGTTAGGCGGACTGCAGGTTAATTTTATAAACACTCAAGAGGTTTTCTGCAAAATAGCCAGACGAACGAAAATTTTGGATAGAAAATAGATAGTTATATATATATATATACACTAGCAATTATGCCCGTGCATTACAACGGGTGAAGTCAGGGCGCAGCTCGGATGGAGACGAGAGGGAGGGGCGCAGGCGCGACGCGGGGCGCGGCGTGGGAGCTCCGAGCAACGACGGGAGGGAAGGGCGCAGGCTCGGCGCCGGGCGCAGGCTCGACGCCGGGCGCGGCGCAGCGCGGATGGGGACTGGAGGAAGGGACGTAAGGAGGGAGGGGCGCATGAGGTCTTTTTTTTTCCATCCAAGCCCTCCCTTTCTTTTCAGCATTGGGACTGCGGGTTAATTTTATAAACACTCAAGGGGTTTTCCTCAAAATAGCCAGACGGATGAAAATTTTGGGTGAAAATACTACTTCCTTTATAGATAGTTATATACTAGCAATTGTGCCCATGCGTTGCAACGGGTGAAGTCGGGGCGAGGCGCGGATGGGAGACGAGAGGAGGGCGCGGGCGGTGCGGGCGCGGTGCGGGAGCTCCGAACAGCGACGGGAGGGAAGGGCGCGCGCGCGCCGATGGGGACGGGAGGGAGGGCGCTAGAGGTCTTTTTTTCCATCCAAGCCTCTCTTTCTTTTCAGCATTAGGATTGCGGGTTAATTTCACAAAAACTCAAGGGTTTTCTGCAGAATAACGAGGCGGACGAAAATTTTGGGTGGAAATACTACTTGTTTAATAGATAGTTATAGATATATATATAACTATCTATAAAGCAAGTTGTGTTTCTACCCAAAATTTTGTTCTGCCTAGCTATTTTGCAGAAAACCCCTTAAGTTTTTCCGAAATGGAGGGTTACGGCCCAAGCAGTGATCCACCTTAGATTTGATCCAATTCCGAGGCCATCTCGCGTCCAACACGAACGAGGCCCGAAATCCCTAATGGACGACCAGGCGTACGGCCCACTATGCGTGCGACCACTTTCGATTTTGGCTCATTGGTTGTTTTGGGAATTTTCTTTTGCGGCCCAGCCTGTGCGATCAATTCGGTCCGTTACCAAATTTGGCTGCACGTTTTTAGACTTTCTCTTTTGTAATTTTTTATGGGCTTCATTATTTAGCAGGCCGGCCCAATTCATTCACACACACCAAATCGGGCTTTTTTAGCAGGCCTACTATTCAACCTATGTGTATACACTTTGTATAGGTACGTACGCATACAAAGTATATATATTTATATCTATATCTATATCTATCTATAAAACAAAACAAGTAGTGTTTCTACCCAACATTTTCGTCCGCCTGACTATTTTGCAGAAAATCCCTTGAGTGTGTATAAAATTAACCCACAATCCCAATGCTAGAAAGAAAGGGAGGGCTTGGATGAAAAAAGACCTCTTGCGCCCCTGTCGCCCGTCCCCATCTGCGCCGTGCCTACGCCCCTCCCTCCCGTCGCTGCTCGGAGCTCCCGTGCTGCGCCTGCGCCCCTCCCTCCCGTCCCCATCCGCGCCGCGCCCCGACTTCACCCGTTAGAACGTATGGGCATAGTTGCTAGTGTGTGTGTATATATATATATATAACTTATGCTCCTTTGGAAGATGATATGCCGATATCCCTCAAGTGAATATATTCGGCTCATTTTCATGTTCATATTATGTTCTTTTCCCAGTTAATTATTTTCTGCTCCTTATCAATATGAAATCATGCGAGGATAATCATCATCTGATTTATGGGAGTAGCTACTCCCATAAATCCATGAAAATCGAGTGAAACAATCAAATAAGTAAAAAATCATGAAAATCATATCTAAATATTTAGTAAATTCATGCAAAAATTAATAAAGGTAAGTATATTCATGAAATACATTCACATCATATTTTAACTCTAAACTCAACTTCATTTGAAGAAAAAAGACAAACTTCAGATGAATAATGTCATGTTACTATTCATCCAAAATTTGCCTTTTTTTACTCTAGTTGAGTTTGAACTGAGATTTAGTAAGAATATATTTTATGTCTACACTCATCTCTATAATTTTTTTCATGAATTTACAAAATTTTTAGATATTGTTTCACAGGTTTTCACCAAATATGTCCACACACACATATATCAAAATAGTACTCATCCAAAGTTTGTCTTTTTTACTCCACAATAAAATTGAATTTAAACTTGGAATTTTATGAGAATGTATTTCATCCCTACACAGATCTATAATAAGTTTTTCATAAATTTACAAAAACTATTAGGTATAATTTCACGGGTTTTCACCGGATATGTCCACACACACACACACACATATATATATATAAACAAAACTATTCTACATCCACCCTTAGAATAGTTATTCTACACCCCTTTCTTTATTGGGCCCAAAGACCAACTTCCACCTCAGTCAAAGCACGATCAAAGGATGGTCAAAACACTATCATGTCGGTCAACCCACATGCTACTTCCCTTCACATCCACCTATTTGATGCCATCGTCTCATACAAACGGTTCAGTAACATGACAACCACCATGGAGTAATGTTGCAGCTTACGTACAATAAAAATAATAAAAATATTATTAAAATATAGTCATGACAGATCTAGTTTTGTAGAGCTCCTTTTAAGGCATTATGGTGCAAACGGTTCGAAAATATAATACGTGGTATAAGAGATATCATTATTTAAAAATGAAAATTATAAAGATAACACTTTGCTAGTGCGTGCATGTGATTAATGAGGAGTCTATATTTTAACCAATTTTATATATTTGGAAAACTGTGTTACTACATATATACAACCTTATTAGTACAATTTATATGGTGTGTTACTCCACAACTTGTCAATAGAACATCATGACAAAATTGTGGTAACTCAAAATAAAAAGTAGTAACAATATAACCATAGTATCAATACATCATAGTTAAACTTAAAATACCTTTCGTACATTCTTACATGTTTTTATATTCTTACAGTAACATTATGATAACATTACCGTAACATAGAACAAATAACATCAACAGTATGATATTCTTACAGTAACATTATGATAACATTACCGTAACATAGAACAAATAACATCAACAGTATGATAAGAATGCAGTAACGTGAAACAAGCAAGCAGTAATAATAGTAGTGTTGTAGTAAAACTACTTACGAAGAGTTAAACTAAAAAACAATCCTTAGAGAGCATTATCTCTCAAGTCATGTACTAATTATTTAAATCGTTTGTATTATGATGCTTTAAAAGTGAATCGATCATGACTATATTTCAACGATATTTAAACGTCGTTATTATAGATAAGACATGGTGTTACAGCATGATGACCATCACGTTACTGTATCGTTTCTATAAGACAAGAACTGAGAGAAGGTAGATGGTAGATAAAATCAACATATGGATTTGACCAAGGTCTGACCAACATGAGCCACTTTGATTGCCTTTGACTGAGATAGGGTATGTGTTTTAGGATCTTGAGAAGGTGGTGAGGTGGGGTAAGGGATGTAGAATAACTATTTTATATTTCGGGTGGAGAATAGTTTTGCTATATGTGTGTAGACCAACATACCAAGCGTGTCCTGACGTGGAAGTGCCTGCGGCCGGCCCAGTGGTACGCTCTCGGCCGGCCTGCCAACCGAACCATCCGCGTCGCCGACGTAGAACACATCGCCGGCGACGGTGCCCAACGATGCAGCTATAGACGCTCCCAAAGCTAAGGTTAGAACAAGAAGGCCGTTACAGGCCCACGGCTCCATTTCGTTGCATCTTGAGGTGATATTTGCAGGGAAGTAGCTAGACAAGTAGTAAGTACAGGGAAGCAAGTGCTTCTGTGCATATAAATACAAAGCGATGTGGACACCCAACATGCAAGATCTTAAACTTAATTTAAGGTCATTAAGATGCTAGTAGCAAGTGATGAGGTTTAGCTGGTTATGCGCGACCCATAGCCACTTTGCGTATGATTGTTTTAATGTTTTCCGTAATCACAAGGCCAGATTAAGGGACGCTACATAGGAATGCAATGCACCTTTGCGTACTATACCTGCTGCTACTTCTTGGGGTGCAGCGTGCCATGCGGGAAAGGCATGGATGTTGCGTTCGCGTGTCAGTTTCGGCTTAAACTTGTCCTCTTTTCGAGCTGACAAACATGGGGGTTAAGATCGTGATTGCAAAGAAATAAATACATTTGATTGACCCGTCTAACTTGATCCCTTTTGTTTGCTACGACTAGTGCTAGACTTCTAGTACTACGTGGGTGTTTTTTTTCGTTCACTCAAGTACTGCTAGATAATAAGCTTGAAAGTCGAAAAACTCAGCTTGACGGAAGAAACGACGAGTTCTACATGTCGAGCTGTGGGCTCGTTGGTCGTGTGCTCATTTTTTTTTAGAGAAAAGAACATATATTGATAATGATCCGGCTTTTTTCGAAAGCCAAAGGAGTTCATACAACTCAAACCACACACCTTTGAGGGCACCCAATTACATGGCATGAACCCATAAAAATTGTCCCAAAAACTCATTGAGCGTCACCCTCCCCTAGCATCACCACCTTTTCAGACTACTACTGTACCAAAACCTGCACAACATCCCTACTCTCAAATTTCTTCAGGGAGCTGATCCCCAGGCTTCCATTGCCTTATCCTGCTTAGCATTTCTTCACACCATTTTTGCAGCTTGTCCTTCATGTCCTCTTTTTGCAATCCCTTCTATTTCTGCAAGAACATTATCATTTTGTATAACAGTTGAAAAGGAGATTTTAGCACAACTTTTTCAAACACATAGTTGTTTCTCACAAGCCAGATAGCCCAGCAACTAGCTCCCAAAATTATCCACCAGAACACCCCCCCCCCTCTTTCCTTCTAAGTTAACAACACTCTATAAACGTTGTTAGAGCCCCCTACCACCCAGCAACCTCCCTTATGGCACACCACAAAAATCTAGCTAAAACACACTGAAAAAGAATGTGCTCTGTGTCTTCTGTCCTACCACACATCCTACACCCCTCCTCTCCTTCCCAATTTCTTTCCTTCAACTGAGCAGCACAGCACAAGGTAGTCTCCTAAGCTTATATAAATGAAGTGTTTATATTTGAGTGGTATCTTAGATTGCCACAGCCCCTGTATTCTTGTATCCACTACTCCCCCAAAACTCATTGCTCTATACAGTTATTTTGAAATATGACATCTTTTTCCTTCTAAAGCCCATTTTCAGTTCATCCCACCCCTCTCCAATCTGAACTGTTTCTAACCGTTTTCTCAGGTCCTGCCAATTTCCCATCACTTCTCGTCTAAATTTCTTCTGAAAGTTAAGTTCCACCCCCTCCCCCCGACCTCCTTCACTGTTTTATTTTGCTGTTCACATATATCATAAATATCAGCAAATTGTAGCTTTAGTGGAATTGGTAGCAGCCACACATCTTCCCAAAACCTTGTTCTCTTGCGATCTTTCTATAGAATCAAATATGTTTGATTTATATTTTTGTGATGAAACATTGGTAGTGATTTGCGATGTTTTGGTTGTGCGCAAACTACCGGACGGTCGACCGATCTGGTGCGACTGTCGGAGCCGGGCAGTCGACCGGCCAGTGCCACCGGTCAGCCGACCGGAGTTATGTGAACGGTCGACCGGCCTGTCCGCGGTCTGACCGGTTGAGACCTTCGGTTTTGGATTCGATTTATCTTTTCGATTTTGGTTTGTTTCTTTATGAATTTGGTTTCTAAAAAGTTCATGTGCGTATGCTTACGGTTGACAAGCTAACGTGAGTCAAGTTTGGACAAACTTGTGCTCGGGATATGGAATTCTTTGCTAATGTGTACAGTATTGCTTGAGGCCTCGGGAAAGTTGACGGTGATGGATTGGAGTTTCCTTAGGAGAAGTGAACGTCCCGTTAACGCCAAAATTTGGTAAGCCCCGAAGTCCTTATCGGCTAAGGGTTAGTATCGGCTCGAAGCAAAATCGGCTGAGAGTTTTGCATCAGCCGATGGAGGATCCATATCTCCAGAAGTCGGATTGTTGTTAGATTCGGTTTGAGAAGATCTTATCCAGAAGAAACCGAGTCCAGGGAGGATACGACGTGTATCTATTAATTAGGAAGATATTGTTAGTTTCCTAGTTTATCTTTAGGATAGTTTGTTTTGTAATTTGTTAGGATCTTTGTCACCCCACGGGTATAAATATGTAAGCTCAGGGTTCATGTAAATTATCTCTCGATCAATACAACTCGGCACATCGCCACCTTTCTTTTACCTTTCTACTTTGTTCTTCATCCGGCGAGACTTGGCACCTTACGCGGGGCTACATCGGCTTCGATCTCCGGCGAAAGGGTAAGTCCAAGGTCCCGCCGGCTCAGGCAATCGTATTGGCTACATTGGCGTCGTCCAAGGCTGCATCAGTACATTCGACCTCTTGGATTGCTTTAGTTCGGTTGTTATCTTTGCCTGAATATTTATCATGTCTCTGTTGAATCTAATTTTGGTATCTCGATTTGGCTCTATCGGCCGTCTCTCGTTTTAGGGTTTCCGCCGATACCAGCTAAATCATTATATTAAATTAGATTAGCTTAGGCATCTACCACCCTGAAAATCAGCCAAGGGCTTGATTGTCCAGATATTGCATTTCTTTTCATACTTAGTGCTGCATCAGTTTGAATCTACTAAGTCGTGATTAGAACCGTAATCTCTAGCCTGCCTGTTGGTTGCCACTAAGGGTTTCATCGGGGTTTCAGCCGGTGAGGTATCCGGATTTTGCATCGGTTTGCAAGGAAATATACACAAGTTGGATCTAGCTGATTGCAGTAGAGGCTTCATTGAATATTTAATCATTTGAATTTAACGACATCGGACTTCCAGCCGATGTGTGCTTTAATCTTTAAATCAGTATTTGTTTTATCATGTGATTGCTTCGTGCTATATTACATTGCTACATCGTCATGTTATCATCGGCTGGCATTGGCATCGACTGGAGTTGCACCATCGGCTTATCGCCCGATCGCTTGTTTTGGGTATCGGTCTATCGGCCGATATGATTTATGTTCTGTGTTGCATAACTTATCGGTGCGAGATCAAACGGGCCGCACGCCCGCGCTTCATTGATTCTAGGACCTGCACTGGAGCTAAGCAGATCTTCCAGGCCGACGTGTTGATATTTCTCGTCAACACATCCAAAGATCACGTGGGATGCTAAAAGGCAAGAGGATAATGCACATAGAAGGTGGAGAATACATATGGAATACGAGAGGGATCGTATGCATATGGAAAATGGAATCGAATTTGGAAAGGAGACCGAGATTGGAGAGTTTGATTGAAATAAGGAAAGAGAAGAGTTTAAAGATGGCAAGAGAGGGCTTCCTACATGTTTGGAAAGTATTAATATGTGCTGAATTCGTGGTTCACTTCGTGTATAAATAGAGGGGGAGGGTATGCCTCCTAGACATCGAAATTGAAGAGAAAAACTTGAGAGAATAGCTAGGGTTTCGAGTTAGGACGAGTTTTTGGTGAGGAGTGCTGTAGTTGCACTTTGTAAACACTTTTAGATGCAATAAAATCGAGATACTTTGATCTACTTCTTCGATTGTTCATCTACCAGTGTTTTTCTGGATCCCGACGGTCTGACCGCAGGTGTGCGGGCGGTCTGACCGACGGGCTACGGCGGCGGTCTAACCGGCGGCATTGCGGCGGTCTGACCAGCTAGGAGGGGCGGTCTGACCGGCCAGGACCAGCGATCTGACCGGCGATAGGCTTCAACAGCTTCGGTTTGTTTTCGCTTTGGAGATCGGTTTCATCGTAAGGGGTAAGCTGTTTGTTTCGCAAAAGATTTGGTTTTTGGTTTTTCCTACCATTCACCCCCCTTTAGTAGGTTTGTTTGGTCTTAATCGATCCTACAAGTGGTATCAGAACCTCGTTCTTGATTCGCTTTTCTGATCTTTTTACAATGGCTAAAAAGTTTTCAAACAAACCTCATGTTTTCAATGGAACCGACTTTGACTGTTGGAAGAAAAAATGGAATCTTATATCACATCTCAAGGTTATGATATTTGGCTAAAAGTTTCTCAATCTTATGAGATTCCTGAACGCATTGATACTCCTACTCTCAAATTAGATTATGAAGATAATTGCAAAGCTAGGAACATCATTCTTAATGCAATTTCTCGCTCCGATTTTGATCGTGTTTCGCATCTTTCAACTGCTAATGAAATTTGAAAAGCTTTGAATGATTTTCATACTGGATCTTCAAACATTAAAGAATTGCGAATAGATGTTTTCAAAAGGAGTACATAAAATTTGAGATGACACATGGGGAGTCTTTGGATGATTATTTGGGCCGTTTTAACAAAATTTTGAGCAATCTTAGATCGTTGATTCTTCTTACAATGCTAATTATTCTCAATCTGAGGTTGCTCGTCATTTTCTGAATGGTCTTGATATGAAAGTTTGGGAAGTTAAGGTTACCTCAATTCAAGAATCGGTCGATATGAATACCTTGACTTTGGATGTTCTTTACACCAAATTAAAAACCTATGAGATGAACATTCTTTCTAAAAGAGCTGATTCAAAATCTACTGCTTTGGTGTCTTCTCTGCCTCTTCTGATTCTTCCTCACAGTCAATTTTTGCTTCTTTTTCTGCCATGTCCGATGATCAACTGGAGAAAATCAGTGAGGAGTACTTGGTATCTCTTGCTAACAGGATTTCTAGAGCTGTGAGTAATGTCAGGACCAGAAGAAGAGGAGGACCACTCCGATGCTTTGGATGTGGACAACCGGAACATATGCGCTCTCAATGTCCCAAGGCTGGAAAATGGACACAGGAGGTGGTAAAAGCTCAAGATGGCTCCAAAGACGCTAAGCAGAACAAGAAACATGCCAAGAACATGAAGATGAGGAAGTACTACCAGAAGGCTTTGGATGAAGCTTTTGCAGCTGTGCAGGGATCCAGCGATGTTGAGTACTCAGATGATGAGGAAGACAAAGGGAAGAGCATCGCTGGAGTTTGTCTCATGGCAAAGAGCACCACAGATTCCGATGAAGAAAATGAGGTAATAAATGCTCCTAGTGTTGAATATCTTCAAGATGTGATCGCTAGACTTGGTTAAAAGATTTCTAAGTTTGAAAGAAGATTAATCAACATGAAGTAGTTATTGACTCTCTTAAAACTGAAAATAATAGATTAAAATCTCTTGCTTCTGATGATGATGATTGCAAATCATGTGAAGTTCTTTTTGCTGAGATTAATTTTGTTAGAGAAGTCAATTTAACTACTTGCAAAAAACTTGATGCTGAATCTAAGAAATCTAGTAAGCTTGAATCCTGCCTTGCTCTTAGCTTTGCCATGAACACTAGATTAACTAATGAATTGTGTTTAACAAAAGGAGCTTTAAAAAATGTCAAATTGCTTTACTTGCTAGCTCTATGTTTAATACAATTAGTGCTAAGAGGTTGAAACAATCTAATGCAAAATCCTGCTCATCATGTCTTGCTTATGATTTGAAACTAAAAGATGCTTTAGGTCGTGTTAAGCATATGAAAGAAACAATTAAGCAAGATGAAGTGCTTTCATGTCAAACTTGTAGAAAACAAAAAGGTCTTTTGGATAATTGTAAAAATTGTGCTGTTTTGACTCAAGAGGTTTCTTACTTAAAAAGTTCTTTGCAATATTTTTCTGATGGTAAAAAGAACCTCAACATGTTCTTAGACAAATCAAGAGTTAACACAGATAATCGTGGTTTAGGTTTTGATCCTTATGCTCATCATACTAGACATCCTCCTGTTGTTCTAGGTGTTGGTGCTAGAAGTGGTGAAATTTTAATTAAACCTGAATCTAAGAATACTGTGTTCAAATCTGATGGCATCATGACTCCCTTGAATGCATCATGTTCCACCAAGCCTATTATTAGTACTAAACCTGTGTTTATTGCTAAATCTGCTGTTAGTACTGATAATACTATTAATGTCATGCCTGCTGTTTCAAATTGTTCTTCAACTCATCATGAAAAATATGTTTGTTCTTTTTGTGGTAAACATGGACATATTGTTGGCTTCTTTTTTAGACTTGCTAGGAAACAGAAAAGGGAACGGGAGATTGCTTTCGCAAACCTTAAGAGGCAAAAATCGGCTTTTTCCTCGAGGCAGGCGGTCAGACCGCAGTTGGACCATCGGTCAGACCGGTGCCAAACCCGGTCAGACCGGAGCCATACCCGGTCAGACCGACGCTATACCACCGGTCAGACCGGTGGGAAGCCGTCGGTCAGATCGCAGGTACAGCGGCGGTCAAACCGGCCTTGAGGCAATTTTTCTAATGGGAAACGGGTTGAATTTTCTACTGGTTTTGCTCCTGTTGGTTCTGGTCGTGTGTCTCTGTCGAAACTTGGTTTCGGCAATATATTTTCGGGGTCGCAGCGAGATCGCCAAGCACAATGGGTTAGAAGAAAAAGAGGATTTAGACAGGTTCAGGCCCTCTCGTGAGGTAATACCCTACTCCTGTTTCGGTGGATTCGATCCGCCGAGTGTCTTTATTGATCTCGTGATCTAGAGCGGAGAGCTAAAAGTTGATCTCCTATCGGAATTTCTGATCTAGAATCTGATCTAGTCTAAGATCTCCCTCAAGGGACGCCCCTTACCCCCCTTATATAGTCTTGGGAGGAGGGCTTACAGATCGGAAACCCTATCTTATTCTAAGTTGGTTTCCTCAATCTTACCAAACCGTGACTATAGGCCGATTGCCTTATCTCTCTCGGCAATCATAACACCCAAGTCAAGTTCGGCTTACGAGATATGGCGGCGCAATCTATCCCTACCTCCGGTCGGATAAGCTTGCCATGTATATACCCGATTGCCACAATCTCCACAGTAGCCCCCGAGTCCTTTTCAGTCGACGAGACAACCCAGCTTCAGACCAAAGCAGCACTCAACCAAAAAATCTCTTTGACCGAGTGCTTTTGATGCCGAGTGATTTCATCATCTCTGCCTGAATCTTCCCGAGTGGCTCCAAAGACTGTGAAGGGCTGAAAAAAATTTCTTAAAAAAAATATCTAGGTGCATCTCCTGATGCACCTAATTAGGTGTAGCCCCGACTATGTGGTTAGTCAAAAATAGACTAAGCATATAGTCAAGAACTATAAAAATCATCTTCATGTAGATGCCTAGCTCATGCTAAAGCAATCATAGAAATCTCATTACTCGGCAAGTTCATACTTATCCGAGTGAATTTGCCCGAGTCATCTCAGAACAAATAATTCAATCAACCCTCATGGGTAAAAAGCACTCGGTAAGCTCTTGCTCATCCGAGTGGATTTGCCCGAGTAATCCCGGAATAAATATTTCATTCATCCCTCATGGGAAAACAAGTTCTTTCAATCATATGAAAAATATGACCAAGTTATTAAATAGCTTTTGCCATAATACTCGGTCTCAATCTTATAAAGATCTTCACCAAGGTGGAAAACAAACAAGATTGGTAAGATTACCCGACCAAATGCCAAAAAACCAAACGCCCTTGTTCACCAAGGCAGCTATAAAAACTCACCGTTGGTCACCTTCCAAATTGCATCGTGCCGCTTCTCATGAAGTCGGCAAACCGCGGTATGGAAGGATCTTTAAAGGTATAGGGCACTCGAGACACGCGCATATTGCCGTGGCAAATCGCTTAAGCTCATCCGCTTAAGTCCCTAAGGACACGTATCGGACCACACCTTAGCCGGGCCGTAGATTTTCTTATGGGCTCGGCCCACTCACCAGAAAACCTAGCGCAACCCTCAAATTTTCCTATAAAGATGCGAGGTCGTCCCCGCCTCTTCGTCTTCCAAACGATTCCCCTTTTCGCGGCACTGTTCAACGCACCGCAGAGAACCCTAGACTCGCGCGCTCCCAAATCCATCCATCTAAGAGCTCGCTCTCGCAACAACCAGCCTCCACGCCCAAATCTCCCACGTTCCATCGCCAAAGATCCAACTTTTTCCAGGCGGATCCACTTCCCATCAACCCATTCTCATGGCGGAGGAAAAAAGGATTCCGTTCGACCAAGGGGCCGCCTCGGATGTGAAGGAATCCACCCTCAAGGAGATGGTGAAGCACGGCGTGCTTCCGCCAAAGGAACTTGGGGATGGCGCCCGGCGCGGGGAGGACTTCCCGACCCCAAACACCGGTGAGCTCGTTGTCTTCACTTCCTTTTTCTATTGCGGGTTCACCTTCCCACCTTCGAGTTCTTTCGGGGCTTCGGACTACTATGGGCTTCACCTCTACCATCTGAACCCCAACTCAATGCTTCACATAGCACTCTTCATTCATGTGTGTGAAGCCTTCCTTGGCATTCTTCCTCACTTCCATCTCTTCCGTCGTATGTTCTATCTGAAACCCCATCCAAACAAGGATCAACCTTGCGTCGTTGGTAGGGCGGCTTCCGCCTTCGCGGATCTCTCCGCAAAGACTACTTCTCTCTCCTTTGAAGTCTTCCAACAAGGGCGGCACGCAGTGGTTCTACATCGCAACCTCGAACCGGGCTTGCCATCCTTCGTCGGTCTTCCCCCTGTCCCCAAGCCGTCTTGGAGCACCGTCCCGGTAGCCCAAGATTGGGACGAGGCCAACGATCTGCTCGCGAAGATCCTGGCGATGAAGCAGAGGGGTCTTTGCGGGGAACAAATCACTCGGCACTTCATCAGGTGCCGACTGGCGCCGATCAAGGAGCGGTCGAAGCCGGCCTTCGAGTATGAAGGCGGGACGGACCCCAATCGGGAAGACCAGATCCACTCACATACGAGATCCTGAAGATTCGGATGTACAAACTGTTCTCATCTGGGATATCAGTTGAGCGGGCCCTCATTCTGCCAGTCCTTCCATTCAGCATCCACCGGCCTCCTCCTCCGGTAAGCCGACTGGTTGCTTCATAATATCTTTCAATCTTGACATCTTGTCTCTTAATGTTGCACTTTCTCTCTTCTGCAGGAAAACGCCTCTATCACCTCCAAGCCATACAAGGTGGCCCATGACGACGCGCCGCGTCGCCCCGCCAAGAAGCCGGCTGGCGGGATCAAGATCCAGAGCGACCCAGTCGGGAAGCGAGCGGCGCCGAGTGAAGACTCGAACAAGCGTGCAAGCAAGAGGAGGCTGATCATAGAGGATTCGGATGACGACGTCCCGGCTCCTCCAGTCGAGACCCCGCCTCTAAGGCGATCGCCGCGGACGGCACCGAAGATCCGCCGGTCATCCCGGTATGCTCTGAAACCAAAGTCTGAACTCCTTCACGGAAAACTTTTCTTTATCTTTGCTGTATCCACTTTCGCAGGAGGCCCCAGGACATAGATCCTGCCGGAGGGGGTGAAGGACCGACTCCGGCCGCTGCTCCCGAAGTGCCAAGGCCAGCGGAGCCGAAGCCCCGAAGCCCGCAACCGAGTGCAAGCGTTCCGGAGAAACAAACTTCGCCTCCGAAGGAGGACGCCCCTAGGAAGGAGCCCCGATCGCGCCGGGATATCCCGACGGAAACCGATCATCGCCCGGAGACCCGAGGCTGCGGCTCAAGCACCCCGACCGGGGTCACTGTGAGCAGCTCCGAAGAAGAAGAAAGCCAGCCCGGCCGCTCAACCTAGGCGATCAACCACCGAAACCGGTGAGATTCGCTTCGAAGCATTCTTTCACTCCTTCAATTTTGAATCTTTCACGTCTTGATTTGTCTTTCTTGCTTGCCAGCCACGGTAGAAGAGATCCCCAGGTTGCAGTCTTCTGAGACCGGTTCCCCGATCGAATCGAGTGGCGGGATTCGGAAGGCGAAAGACAGGGGCATCATCCTAGACCGGCAAGCCGAAAAGATGAAAGGGATGCCCTTGTCGAGAGCCCGAATGAGGCGACCCGACCGCTCAACGTAAGCCTTTGTCTTTCTCTTTGATTATATCATCGTTATCTTTCGCGATCACTCTCTCGCTTTCGCGTGCGAAGGAATATTGCCGCTCTATGGCAAAATCGAAGTGCTCGAGAAGCTGGTCCCCACTTAAACTCCTTGGAGGACGTTCAGGCGACACCGAAGGCCACTCGGAGGAGGCCGCATCAAGAGAGGCGGCTTTAAGGAGGAGATTGCGGAGCTTCGGGAAGCCAACCTCGACCTCCGCGGATCAATTGGGAGTAAGCCCGCCTCTCCCACTTCATCATGATTCTTATGTTGATCTTGGCTATTGATAATCTTCTTTCGTTGTAGAAAATTCTTCGGAGGTCCACTCGCTTCAAGTCCAATGGAAGCGGTCGGCCTTGACAAGGCCGAGATGGAGGCCGAATTTGAAGGTAATCTTCTTTGAAGTCGAATTCCGTGTGCCGCTTTATATCCGAGTGCTTTGAATGATCCGGGACTTTTGGCGGCTTATAAGATGAAGACCCGAGCCCAATACGACGTCTTGCTTGGGCGGATCAAATCCAATGACGAGATACGGGAAGAGGTCGCCAACGCCGCCACGCCAATCTTGCTGTCCTTGTTCGATCAAGGAGCTGGGCCGCTCGCTGAGCCAATCGAGATCTTCGACAAGCTTCGGGCTCCCGAACGATACCGAAGAATATCACCGAAGCGGCCAGCATGGGGCTGGTCGCTCTTGCTCGACCAAGTCCCTTTACCCCGAGTGGATATCCATTCATTCGGGGAGGGCTTCGCCGAGGGAACAACGACGAGCGAGCCTTGGACATGCTAAGTGAGGCGCAGGAGGCGGCGAAGAAGATATCTCTGGATGTAGTGAACAACTTCAAGATTTAATCTGTCTTTCTAACTTTGCTTTGTAAATGTCGCGTAACCGTAACACTTTGACGTGGAACTTTGTGACTATTTTTAGTTTATTTATGTCAATGCCATGATTCGAGCTTTTGCGTGAAATTTCTTAAGTAGTTTTCGTCGCCGTCATCAAGCCTAGGCTCGATTAGGTCATCGAGAAAACTCTCGGTCCTTAGACACCGAGCTCGAGTCGAAGGACATTAAACAATGATAAACCAAATTATGCACAAAAGTTGATGAGGAAAACTTGAGCTTTATTGACGTGTGTACTGCCCTCGACCGCTAGCTCAAGAAGTCATCTTGCTTGATGTTGGCAGTCAAGGAAAACATGAGGCCTTAGCCGAATTAGGCATAAAATCGTCGAAGATGCTCGATGTTCCAGGAGTTCTCCACCATGGACCCGTCTTCGCGCTTTAGCGTATGCACGGGCCGAGTCACTTCGGCGATTATATACGGTCCTTCCCATAAGGAGATAACTTGTGTCGGTCTTTGGTGGTCGGATCTTGCGTAGGACCAAGTCGCCAACAATGAAAGCTCGCGCTCGCACGTTGCGACTGTGGTATCTTCTGAGCCCTTGAAGGTATTTGGCCGACTGGATGAGGGCTGCCTCGCGGGCCTCTTCCAATCGGGTGAGGTCATCCACTCGGTCAGGGTCGTAGCGTTCATCGTTGAAGCTACGGACCCGGAGGGACTCATACTCCATCTCGTTTGGCAACATGGCTTCGCGCCATAGACCGAAAGAAAGGAGTTTGGCCGGTGGCCGACCGGGTGTGGTTCGCAGCGACCATAGAACCGAGGAAAGTTCTTGGACCCATTTGCCGGCGTAAGGGCTTAGTCGGTCGAAAACGCGAGCCTTGATGCCTTGAAGGACCATGCCGTTGGCTCGCTCGACTTGCCATTGCTTTTAGGGTGAGCTACTGATGCATAGCAGATTTTGATTCCGAAGTCTTCGTAGAATTCCTTGAAGATGCCTCCCGTGAATTGACTCTCATTATCGCTATGATTCTGTTTGGGACGCCGAAGCGGTGCACGATGTTGAGGAAAAGTCTCGTGCTTTGTCGCAGTGATTGTGGCGACCGGCTTGGCTTCAATCCACTTGGAGAACTTGTCGATTGCGACGAAGAGGTGTGTGAAGCCTCCTGGAGCTTTCTTGAAAGGGCCAACCATGTCCAGCCCCAATACCGCGAACGGCCGGGAAAGTGGGATTGTTTGAAGCTCTGGGCCGGGACATGGCTTTGACGGGCAAAATCGCAGCCTTCGCAGTTCTTACGACTTTATCCGCGTCGGAGACCGCGGTGAGCCGAAGAATCCTTGCTCGTAAGCTTTGCCGACCGCAGTGCGTCTGTCGTGTGGCTTCCGCATATGCCCGAGTGGATATCTTGGAGTAATTGTTTCCCTTCTTCGGGTGTGATGCACCTCATTAGAATTCCGGGGGCTTCTCTTGTATAGATCGGAGTCGACCATGACGTACAATTGGCAGCGACGCCGGACGCGTTCTGCTTCATCCCGGTCATCCGGCAGCTCTTGCTGGGTTAAGAATTTGATGAGCGGCGTCCTCCAGTCGGTGTCGGTCATGGCGACTTCATTCGTGGTTTGCTCGGTGAGAGCTGTTTTTGCGGTGACGGTTGGTTCATGGAGATGCTCGACGAAGACGTCTGTTGGAGCAGCTTCACGCTTAGATCCGAACTGTGCTAGCTCATCGGCAGCTTCGTTGTTATGTCTCAGGACATGTGAGAGTTCCAGCCCATCAAACTTGTCCTCAAGCTTGCGGACCTCTTGTCGGTAGGCCTCCATAGTGTCATTTAAGCAAGACCAATCCTTCATCACTTGGTTGACGACCAGCTGGGAGTCGCCTTTCACAATAAGCCGCCGTATCCCTAGTGAAACTGCAAGCCGCAGTCCATGTAGAAGAGCTTCGTATTCGGCGATGTTGTGTGAGGCGGAGAAGTGGAGGTGAAGGACATATCTTAGCCTTTCCCACTGGGAGATCAGCACGACTCCTGCTCCCAAGCCGGTGATCCTCTTGGATCCGTCGAAGTGCATGGTCCAAGTGTTGGAGGTCTTCCCGAGGTACGTTTTCTTGCTGTTCAGTCCACTCGGCCAGGAAGTCCGCTAAGGCTTGTGACTTAATGGACGTCCTTGGCTTAAAAGTTAAGTCCAGCGGCATCAGTTCTAGGGCCCACTTGGCGATACGCCCGGTTGCCTCGCGGTTGTGGATGACGTCGCCGAGTGGGAAAGAGGTGACGACGGTGACCGAGTGGCCCTGAAAGTAGTGTGCCAATTTCCTCGCGGTTATTAGAACACCATAAAGCAATTTTTGTACCTGAGGGTAGCGGATTTTGGCTCCTGCCAATACTTCGCTAACAAAGTAGATTGGTCTTTGAATCTTTTGGGCCCATCCTTCTTCTTCGCGTTCAACCACAAGGACCGTACTAACCACTTGGTGAGTGGCTGAGACGTACAGCAACAGGGGTTCCTGGGGCTGAGGCGAAGCCAGGACGGGTGGCGTGGTAAGGAATTCTTTGAAATCTTCAAAGGCCTTGTCGGCTTCTATGGTCCACTGGAAGTCGTCTGTCTTCTTTAGCAGTCTGAAGAAGGGCATGCCTCGTTCGCCGAGTCGGGATATGAAACGGCTTAGTGCCGCCATGCAGCCAGTGAGCTTTTGGACGTCTTTCTGATTACTTGGGGGCTTCATGTTTAAGATAGCGTTGATCTTCTCTGGATTTGCCTCAATGCCGCGATGTGACACCATAAAGCCAAGCAGCTTGCCTGATGGGACGCCGAAGGTGCACTTCTCCGGGTTTAACTTCATTCTAAAGGCCCGGATGTTTGCAAAGGTTTCTTCTAAGTCGGCGATCAAGTCTTCTTTCCGCTTGGTCTTGATGACAACATCGTCGACGTAGCTTCAACGTTCTTGCCGATCGTGTACTGGAAACATCTTTGGATCATGCGCTGGTATGTGGCTCCGGCGTTCTTCGAGCCAAAAGGCATGGTGATGTAGCAGAAGCCCCAAACGGCGTGATGAATGATGTTTTCAAGCGTGGATTCTTTCAAGCTGATCCGGTGATAGCCCGAGTAACAATCCAAGAAACTCAGGAGTTCGCACGGCCGTTGAGTCGACGACTTGGTCGATGCGAGGCAGCCCGAACGGATCTTTGGGGCGGGCTTTGTTGAGGTCGGTGTAGTCAACGCACATGCGCCATTGCCCGGTCTTCTTGCGGACCAAGACTGGGTTGGCTAACCGATCGGGATGAAGGACTTCTTTGATGAAGCAGCCAAGAGCTTTGCAAGTTCTTCTTTGATCGCGTCTTTTCGATCCCGTGCGAACTGCGTAATCGTTGTTTTATTGGTTTGGCGTCATCTTTGACGTTCAAAGAGTGCTCGATCACCTCCCTAGGAATTCCGGGCATATCGATGGTTTCCAAGCAAAAACATCTTTATTATTTTGGAGGAAGGTGACGAGCGCGCTTTCCTATTTGGGATCTAGGTCGGCGCCGATTACAGCAGCTTTGGAGGGATCGGACAAATCAAGGGAGATCTTCTTGGTCTTGGCGTCGCCGGATCCCGATTTGCCTATCTTCTTCGGGGACTTCGCACTCGCCGAAGTCGATGCAGCCAATCGGACTTCTTGTTGGCCACGTAATCTCTCGCGAGATTGGGCCATGTCGCAGCTCTCCTTGTCGCAGTGAAGGCTTGCTTCACGTCGCTGCGAAGAGTGATGACGCCGTTGGGACCCGGCATCTTCATGCAGAGGTAAGTGTAGTGAGGGATCGCCATGAACTTGGCAAGCGCAGGTCTTCCGATGATGGCATGATATGCTGTTTCGAAGTCGGCCACCTCGAAGGTGACGTTCTCCGTTCGAAGTTCTCTCGGGCTCCGAAGGTAACGGGAGGGAGATGTGCCCGAGTGGTGTTGAAGACAGCCTGGGATAACTCCATGAAAGGGGCTGAGCTTGCTTTCGGTTCGGCCCTCGGGATCCGCATTTCGTCCATGGTCTTGGCGAACAGGATGTTGAGGGCGCCGCCCCATCGATGAGGACACGCTTAAGCCTGATATTGCGGACCACGGGGTCCAGGACGAGTGGATAGCGCCCTAGATGAACCACTCGGTCTGGATGATCCGAGCGGTCAAAAGTGATGGCCACTTCCGACCATCGCAGATACGAGGGACTTCGGGTTGAGCCGCATTGACCTCCCGGTCGGTTAGCTTTTGTTTCCTCTTGGACTCATAGGCTAGCGGACCCCCGAAGATGTGGTTGAGTTCCCCACTGGTCTTGAAAAGGTTCGGCATTTTCAGCCGCGTTGTTCTTCTTGGCGCGGACGGGCCAGCCTCGTCGATCGGCTTCATGTTGAGCTGCGCAGCGATCTTGTCAGAGCCGCTTGTAGATAAAGCATCCTTCGCCGCGTGCTTATGATTCGGATGGTGGGTGCACTTTGGGCGTTCATAATGGCGTCGTAGGCGGCGACTGGGACGGCGTTGAGTATTGGAGGTCGCGGCCACTAGGTCTTGGATCGGCGCTTGCGATCTTTCTCGCCCCCGGTTGCCGTTGTTGCCGCCATCCTTCTTAGGATTTCGCTTTCCTCCTGCTTGCTTGTCCTCCCTTCTGTCGGGCCGGTCTTGACGGGCGGCCTTAATGGCGTCGTTGGATTTGGCGTATGAATTCGCCGTCTCGAACATTTGTTTCACCGTCTTTGGTGGTTTGCGCCCGAACTTGCCGATAAGCAGCTCATCACGGACTCCCTTCTGGAAGGCGGCGATGATGATGTCGTCGGTGATGTTCGGGATCTTGTTGCGCTTCTCGGAGAAGCGACGAATGTAATCCTTCAGGGGCTCGTCCGGCTTCTGGATGACGTTGTAAAGGTCGAAGTGTGTGCCGGGCCTCTCGAAGGTGCCTTGGAAGTTGGCGATGAAGTGGTCCCTCAGTTCGCTCCATGAGCCGATTGAGCCTCTTGGCAGGCTCGTGAGCCAATTCCTGGCTGAGTTTGCGAGGGCCACGGGCAGGTAATTGGCCATGGCTTTATTATCGCCACCTGCAGCTCGGATGGCAAGGGTATATACAGTTAACCAAGATTCAGGGTCGGTCTTGCCATCGTACCTTTCAATCCCTGTGGGCTTAAAGCCACTCGGCCAATGCACTCGGCGGAGCTCTCGAGTGAAGGCCGGCACTCCGTCGTCGCCGCTGTCGGGTGATCCCCTTCGATCTTCCCGAGTGCGTTGGTCACGCTCCTGGTAGCGGCGATCGAGGACTTCCGCAGATCACTCGGCGGGGTCTTGTTGGCTGGTTGGGTAGCCGGAACCTTGCGGCGGACTCGGTGGTGGACGGGTGGACGTCCGTGTCGTTTGTCGCGGAGTCGGCCGTCGCTCTTGGTACCTCGGCGTGGACTCGCGAGGTGGGCCTCTTGGCCTAGTTGACGACCGAGCCGCTCGGGCCTCCCGTAGTCTCCCGACTTTAGAGGCGGAAGCCGGCTTTTATCCGGCGTTTCGGCCACGGATTCGCGGCCTTCGCGCCGAAGTGGTGGGATGGCCGTTAGCCGTGGCGCGACGATGGTCTTGATCTTATTCAGTATAGGAGTCACGTTGGCCGGAGCCGTCTCCATGACGGTGTCCAAGAGCGTGAGCGCGGCGACAGCATTCTGCTGTGGCGTCTGGAATATGTTGGTGTTGCGAACCCGTGTTTGGAGGATGGCCTCCTGGGCAGATCGTCCGGCTGCACGTAGATCCTGCTTCCTTTTGTCGGCCTCGTCCTTGCGTTGTTTATCCTCCTCGACTGTCTTGCGCTCAAGCTCCACTCGCTCGCTCCTCTTGGCAAGCCTTCGGCCATGGCTGAGTCGGATTCATCGGCTCCGACCATGAGGACGTCAGCTTGCTTCTTCGCGATCCATGTGGCGATCGGAGTTGTCGGCTTCGTCGGAAGGGATGCCGTAGAGATTGTCGAAGCCGGCGGAGCTGAGGTATCCGTTGAGCTCTGAAGATGAGCAGGAGCCGAAGGACGGGAGGATGACAGCGACCTCCCTTGATCCTGGGTAACCCGGATCTGGATCGTTCCAGTCCGAGTCGGAGTCTGGGGGAGTAGGCTCCTCCGAGTGGATGGCCGCTAACTCGGGGAAGAGAAGTTTGCTGTAGATCTCGGCGGCATTTGGTAACCCAAACGGCACCGAGAGGTCTTCGTCAGAATAGATCGCTTCCATCGGGGAGGCGAGAAGATTGGCGCAGATCTCGGCGGTATTCGGTAATCCGAATGGTGCCGAGTGAAGTCCGTCGTCGAAGAAGGTGGATCGCATCTTGGTCTTCAAGATGTTGTCGAAGATCTCGGCGCTGTTGGGGAGCCCGAATGGCGCCGAGAGGGTCTTTCCCTCCGACTGGTTCGAATCCGAGTCGAAGGAGGAGGAGTCGGCGAAGTTGGCGGCGAAGTCGCCGAGTCTTGAGGGAGATCCCATCACGCTTGTCGGCGAGATTATTGAAGAAGTCTCGGCGCGCGTCCCCTACCTGGCGCGCCAACTGTCGAAACTTGGTTTCGGCAATATATTTTCTGGGGTCACAGTCGAGATCGCCAAGCACAATGGGTTAGAAGAAAAAGAGGATTTAGACAGGTTCAGGCCCTCTCGTGAGGTAATACCCTACTCCTGTTTCGGTGGATTCGATCCGCCGAGTGTCTTTATTGATCTCGTGATCTAGAGCTGAGAGCTAAAAGTTGATCTCCTATCGGAATTTCTGATCTAGAATCTGATCTAGTCTAAGATCTCCCTCAAGGGACGGCCCTTACCCCCCTTATATAGTCTTGGGAGGAGGGCTTACAGATCGGAAACCCTATCTTATTCTAAGTTGGTTTCCTCAATCTTACCAAACCGTGACTATAGGCCGATTGCCTTATCTCTCTCGGCAATCGTAACACCCAAGTCAAGTTCGGCTTACAGATATGGCAGGCGCAATCTATCCCTACCTCCAGTCGGATAAGCTTGCCATGTATATACCCGATTGCCACAATCTCCACAGTCTCAGTACTGGATTCCTAAATTTTTATTATCTAACCCCAGTACGGAGGCTTCGACATCTGTCTGTGTGTAGGCACTTTTGGCGAGGAGGGAGAACGTGTGGATCATCGACTCCGGTTGTTCGCGACATATGACCGGTGACAAAAGTTGGTTCTCCTCCCTCGTAAAGGCATCAAGGAGAGATTCAATCATCTTCGGCGATGACTCTACCAGCACCATCACTCCAACTGGATTCGTCAAGGTAAGTGACAAGTTTACTTTGAACAATGTTGCTTTTGGTTGAGAATTTGAAATACAACTTACTCTCTGTCTCTCAAATTGTGGATGAGGATTTTGATGTGTTGTTTAAGAAAAGTGGAAGCAAAGTTTTTAATTCTTCTAGCGATGTTGTGCTTAATGTTTCCCGATACGGAAGAGTTTTTAAAGCGGATTTTGAAAACAACGTTTCTTCTGAAGTTACATGTCTTGTTGCAAAATTTTCAAAAGATGTGATGTTTTGGCATCGTAGACTAGGACATGTTGGCTTTGATCATCTCACTAGGATTAGTGGTTCGGATCTTATTCGAGGTTTTCCTAAACTTAAGAAAGATCTTGATTTGGTTTGTTCGCCATGTCATCATGCTAAGATGGTTGCTTCTTCTCATACCCCGATATGTTCTGGTGATGACGGATGCACCGGGACACTGTTACACATGGACACCGTTGGTCCAATAGAGTGCAATCCGTTGGAGGAAAGTGTATGTTTTCATTATTGTTGACGATTTTTCTCGATATTCTTGGGTTTATTTTATGGCAACTAAGGATGAAGCTTTCGAACACTTCAAAACATTATACCTTCATTTGGCTCTTGAATTTTCACAAAATTTGAGAACTATTCGAAGTGACAATGGTGGTGAGTTCAAAAACACTTCTTTTGAAAAGTTTTGTGCTGAAAAGGGTCTTGAACATCAATTTTCATCTCCTCGGGTTCCTCAACAAAACGGTGTTGTTGAAAGAAAAATCGTTCTTTGGTTGAAATGGCTAGGACTATGCTTGATGAATATTCTACTCCTAGAAAATTTTTGGCTGAAGCTATTAACACTGCTTGTTATATTTCCAATCGTGTTTTCTTGAGATCTAAACTTGGCAAAACTTCTTATGAGCTTCGTTTTGGACATTCACCAAAGATTTCTCACTTGCGTGTTTTTGGATGTAAATGTTTTGTGCTCAAATCTGGAAATTTGGACAAATTTGAATCTCGCTCCGTTGATGGACTTATGTTGGGATATTCTGCGCATTCACGAGGTTACCGTGTACTTATTTCGAAACTAACAAAATCGTTGAGACTTGCGAAGTCACTTTTGATGAGGCTAGTCCAGGGACTAGACCCGAAATTTCAGGTACACTGTCACAGGTTCAGGGGGAGGATATCTTTGTGGAGAGCGATGACGAGGACAACGAGGATATGTCGGCCGGTCAAACCGGACATGGCTCCGTCGGACCGAGTGACACATCGCCGATCGACCCAGGAGGCAAAGGAGCTGGGACCGGCAAAGTGGATCTTCAGGAGCTTCGGGTATTGATGCTACTAGACCTCCAGAAGCTTCAACTTCGTCAGAACAAGCTACATAAGATGAACAAACTTCAGACGTGAGTGCTCCACTTCATATTCAACGTCGACATCCTCCGGAACAGAGGATAGGTAACTTGAGCGAACACACTACAAGATCGAAGGTAACAAATCATGATTTTCAAGCAAACTCTGCTTTTATTGCTAATTTTGAACCCAAAATGTTACTCATGCACTAACTGATGAATCATGGATTAACGCCATGCATGAAGAACTTGAGAATTTTGAAAGAAACAGTCTGGCATTTAGTTGAACCTCCTTCTAATCATAATGTCATTGGAACTAAATGGGTTTTCAAAAATAAACAAAATGAGGATGGTTTAGTTGTTAGAAACAAATCTAGACTTGTTGCACATGGTTTTACTAAAATGGAAGAGTTGGATTATGATGAAACTTTTGCTCCCGTTGCTAGAATTGAGGCAATTAGACTTTTGTTAGCTTTTGCTGCTTCAAAAGGTTTTAAATTGTTTCAAATGGATGTTAAAAGTGCTTTTATTAATGGGTATATATACAGGAGGAAGTTTATGTAAAACAACCACCAGGTTTTGAAAACCCTAATTTTCTCAACCATGTTTTTCGTTTGTCTAAAGCTTTGTATGGTTTGAAACAAGCGCCTAGAGCATGGTATGATAGATTGAAAAATTTTCTTCTTGAAAAAGGCTTTACAATGGGAAAAATTGATAAAACTCTTTTTGTTCTTAATCATGGCGATAATCAACTATTTGTTCAGATATATGTGGATTATATCATCTTTGGTTGTTCATCTCACACTTTGGTTGTGGAGTTTGCTGAGATTATGCGCAGGGAATTTGAGATGAGCATGATGGGTGAACTAACTTACTTTTTGGGATTGCAAATTAAGCAAACACCTTAAGGTACGTTTGTTCATCAAGCAAAGTATACCAAAGATCTTCTACGGCGCTTCAAAATGGAGGATTGCAAGCCTTTGACGACACCGATAGGAACCTCTACTATCTTGTATCCCGATGAAGATAGTGAAGCTGTCAACCAAAAGGAGTACAGGAGCATGATAGGTTCATTGCTCTATCTCACTGCTTCAAGGCCAGATATACAATTTGCTGTATGTTTGTGTGCTCGATTTCAAGCTTCTCCAAAGGCCTCACATCGTCAAGCTGTGAAACGCATCATAGGTATTTAAAGCACACTCTTGAATTTGGAATTTGGTATTCTACTTCTACTTCTATGTGCTTGAGTGGTTATTCAGATGCGGATTTTGGAGATTGTAGAATTGATAGGAAGAGTACAAGTGGTACATGTCTTTTTCTTGGAACCTCTTTGATTTCATGGTCTTCTCGAGAACAATCAAATGTTGCTCAATCAACTGTTGAGTCTAAATATGTTGCTGCTGCTAGTTGTTGTTCTCAGATTCTTTGGCTTATTTCCACTTTGAAAGATTATAGCATTGTTTTTGATAAAGTTCCTCTCTTTTGTGACAATACAAGTGCTATCAATATTGCTAAAAATCCTGTACACCACTCATGCACTAAGCACATTGACATTCGCTTTCACTTTTTGAGAGATCATGTTGAAAAGGGGGACATTGTTGAAATTTGTGGATACAAAGTTGCAACTTGCAGACATTTTCACCAAACCATTGGATTCTTCTCACTTTGCTTTTCTTAGGGGAGAATTAGGTGTGATTCATCCTTTTGGCATCAATTGAGGGGGAGAGTTGTTGTTTTTTTATGTGCATATTTTTCTTTCTTGTTTTTGTTCTTCTTTTGCATTCATGTTTAAATTCATGTATAGTGTGATAAATAAAAATAAAAAAAGAGAAAGGGAAAAAACAGGTGGATGAGCTATGCTTTATATCTTGAGTATATTCTAGTACTTGCTAGAAATGCTTGTTAGATAATTTGATTACTATATTAGCTTGTGTGCATTTTAGTAGTTATATGAGCTTTTAATATTGCTTTTAAGTGATATGATACATGACACATAATTCTTTTACTTGAATTAATGAAATATGCAATATTGAAGCTAGTGCTTAGTTTGGAGGATTAATGCTTTTATATATGTTTTATGAGTTGTTATTCCTCATATTAATCATTTTGTTCCAATCACCGCAAGAGTGCATAAATGCTTATTTATATGAGAGAAAATAATGAATACCGAATCCTTGGAAACAGTCTTGACGACAAGGACGTATTCGCGGTGAGATAAAAAAAAGGGGTACCGAATCCTTGGAAACAGTCTTGACGATCAGGACGTACCCACAATAATTGAGAGAAAAGTATAAAAAAGATGTTCAAATAGAATGAGCCAAAAGTTCTCTCGGTTATTTTTTAGAGAATGCATTAATTTGAGAAAGAGTATCAATGTCATAAATATATATACTTGAGTTTTTCCTTCCCAATTTCTTTCCTTCAACTGAGCAGCACAAGGTAGTCTCCTCAAGCTTATATAAATCAAGTGTTTATATTTGAATGGTATCTTAGATTGCCACAGCCCCTGTATTCTTGTATCCACTACCCCCCCAAAAAAAACTCATTGCTCTGTACAGTTATTTTGAAAGATGACATCTTTTTCCTTCTAAAGCCCATTTTCACTTCATCCCACCCCTCTCCAATCTGAACTGTTTCTAACCGTTTTCTCAGGTCCTGCCAATTCTCCCATCACTTCTCCTCTAAATTTCTTCTGAAAGTTAAGTTCCACCCCCTCCCCCCAGACCTCCCTCACTGTTTTATTTTGCTGTTCACATATATCATAAATATCAGCAAATTGTAGCCTTAGTGGAATTGGTAGCAGCCACACATCTTCCCAAAACCTTGTTCTCTTGCGATCTTTCTGTAGAATCAAATGTGTTTGATTTATATTTTTGTGATGAAACATTGGTAGTGATTTGCGATGTTTTGGTTGTGCGCAAACTTGATCGGGCAGTCGGACCGATCGGTGCGACCGGTCGGACCGGAGCAGTCGGGCCGGCCGGGTGCCACCGGTCGGACCGGAGTTGTGTGAACGGTCGGACCGGCCTGCTCGCGGTCTAACCGGTGAGACCTATTCGGTTTCGGATTCAATTTATCTTTTCGATTTTGGTTTGTTTATTTATGAATTTGGTTTCTAAAAAGTTCATGTGCGTATTCTTACTGTTGACAAGCTAACGTGAGTCAAGTTTGGATAAACTTGTGCTCGGGATATGGAATTCTTTGCTAATGTGTGCAGGTATTGCTTGAGGCCTTGGGAAAGCGTTGCCGGTGATGATTTGGAGTTTCCTTAGGAGAAGTGAACATCCAAAGATCACGTGGGATGCTAAAAGGCAAGAGGATAATGCACATAGAAGGTGAAGAATACATATGGAATACGAGAGGGATTGTATGCATATGGAAAGTGGAATCGAATTTGAAAAGGAGACCGAGATTGGAGAGTTTGATTGAAATAAGGAAAGAGAAGAGTTTAAAGATGGCAAGAGAGGGCTTCCTACATGTTTGGAAAGTATTAATATGTGCTGAATTCGTGGTTCACTTCATGTATAAATAGAGGGGGAGGGTGTGCCACCTAGACATCGAAATTGAAGAGAAAAACTTGAGAGAATAGCTAGGGTTTCGAGTTAGGACGAGTTTTTGGTGAGGAGTGCTGTAGTTGCACTTTGTAAACACTTTTAGATGCAATAAAATCGAGATACTTTGATCTACTTCTTCGATTGTTCATCTACCGGTCTTTTTCTGGATCCCGACGGTCCGACCGCAGGTGTGTGGGCGGTCTGACCAGCGGGCTGTGGCGACGGTCTAACCGGCCAGGAGGGTGTAACGTCCCACCCTTCCCGGGCTGGGCCCGCCTACATCTGGAAGCTCTCTAGGACCTTAGAGAGCCCTCACAGACCAACACTAGTCTTTTCTGCGCACTTTGTCCTCACTCATGCGTACCCAGGAAGAATTTTCCGGTCGGTTACCCATCCCCAAATTGCCCCAGGCTAAGCACACTTAACCTCAGAGTTAGAGAGCCCTCACAGACTCTTTATTCTTCCCGGTCGGTTACCCATCCCCAAATTGCCCCAGGCTAAGCACACTTAACCTCACTCATGCGTACCCAGGAAGAATTTTCCGGTCGGTTACCCATCCCCAAATTGCCCCAGGCTAAGCACACTTAACCTCAGAGTTAGAGAGCCCTCACAGACCAACACTAGTCTTTATTCTTCCCGGTCGGTTACCCATCCCCAAATTGCCCCAGGCTAAGCACACTTAACCTCAGAGTTAGAGAGCCCTCACAGACCAACACTAGTCTTTTCTGCGCACTTTGTCCTCACTCATGCGCACCCAGGAAGAATTTCCCGGTCGGTTACCCATCCCCAAATTGCCCCAGGCTAAGCACACTTAACCTCAGAGTTCTTTGGAGATGAGCTTCCGAAAAAGAAGTTGCAACTTCTTGGTACAAGTATTCTATTAATCCTATTAAGCCATGGGCCAGGATGTTACATCCACACCCCCTTAGAAGACCCGACGTCCTCGTCGGTCAACCCCAGGCCAGGAACCTCCCCTCTTGGCCACGTCCATGCGTCCAATGCCGGCGCATGTGCCATGCCGTGACCCCTCAGGGCCCACGCACCATGCCCGCGCAACTGACCCGCCACGCGCCCCGTGAAACCGTGAGGGTCGGCTCTGATACCAGCTCTGTGGGCCCCCGTTTTTGGAACGGGAATCTTTCGTGTTCATAGTACCATTTCCCTGGATCGAGTAGTTTGGTACCCACCAAATACAGTACTAAATAATCAGGTGCAAATGCACGAAATAGTCTTACAGCAAAAGTATTACAATATAGGCCCGAAGGCAATATCCAACATATAGGACCTCATGGTCTAGATACAACCAAAAGTAGAAATTAGGTAAGGCAGCGGAATGAAGGCAGCGGCTTGTCGATTGCCACAGGCAACGACCGGAGACTAAGACCTAGCAGGCACCATCGTCTTCTCCGCCCTCCTGGTAGTACGCATATGGATCCTCCAACTCTTCATTTTCACCATCTGAAGGTTTGTGCGTATAGCAAGGGTGAGTACCAACCGTACTCAACAAGCCAACACGGAAAGGTGCACATGATAGGGGATTCTCAAGGAAAAGCCGTGGTTTATTTGCACAAAGCCAACTTTATAAATCTTTTCACAAACCTAGCATCTAGCTAAGTCAAGTTTTAGTTCTATAGTTCATTAAGTCGGCGACAGTTCTGTCTACCATCCATCGTGATTCCAAGGATGGCTTCCCGCCTCCGGTTCGTCATAGGTTTCTGGGGAGTCTACCCCTTCTCGCCTTTCGAGAAGTTGATCCACCAGTGAATAAAAATCATCATGCAAACCCCTCCCGTCATTTTAAAGTTTAGAGTCTAGCCAAGCGAAAGTCTTGTCACGATGCTCTATATCCGCGAGCACGGCTATTCGAATAGAGTGATTCATTCACACTGCAGTGGATGTACACTTAACCCGTACTCCGCGACTACGCAACAAATGAGCCTATGTCCCAACACATGAGACGGTCACGGCAAAGCCTTTTAATAACCTCTCTTTGGCAGTACCCGCTCCATGAACTTAAATCCTCTTGCACTCTAGTCGTTCTTTTCTAGCAGTGTGAGGAGTTCTGACGCTCCCGGGGTAAGGGAAAACTTCATTTCAAGTTATAAATAAATTTCGATTTTCAATCATCCATTCCCAATCTCATCTCATACATAAGAACCACTATGCAGGGGTACCGCCTCCGCTTGGCTATTTACTCCGCTAGGTCTATACCCATTCGAGAAGTACGGTTGTACTGGCTCTTTTCCCGGCTATCTCATGGCTCGGTCCTTAATTGACCAGGGTCGGCACTTGCCTTTTCCGAAATCCACCCAAATCATCCAGCCGCCCCAGTCTAAAACATTTGTATGATATTTTTAGTTTTCATCAAAACTTATTTGATCATTCTCATGGCAATGTGCCGCTCATGTCTCCACATGCCATATCTCAACTACCTTTCCCAAAGGTAGTTGCCCAAGCATATAGCTATTTGCAAAAGCGTGAGTATGCATGAATCTAATAATAGCATGGCTAAGCATTTTACCGAAGATATTCCCCGGTTGTATGTATCACATCGAGGGTTACAAGGAATAATTCTAAAGGTAATCAATAACAAGGCATGGCATAACAAGAATAGGTAATTCTTTGTGTATGGCATGCATGTTTAAAGTTTAAAATAACATCATTTCGCAATTGGGATCAATATATTCAAAGAGTGTGATGACTTGCCTTGCTCGCACGTTTGTTGAGTGGGGTCTTCGACATAGTAAGTACCTGCCTCTTCGGATGCTATCCATACGTGCGAAATAAAAGATTGAATCCAATTAAAATTCGATAAGAATGAATAAGGAATCAAGAAAAACCAAAAAGAGTACTCCAAAATATCTCCCTATGATTTTACCTGAGTTACTGAGGATTTTAGGGCAAAATCGATCGTATTGTCGAGTTACGGTTATCTAGGGTTTTTCGTAAAAAGAATCGATAAAGCGATGAGCGGAAATTCTTGCGAATGCTTGTTCAAAAGATTTATTGATATTTCTTTTTAATGTACCCAAAATATAGGTATAGCTTTGAAGTAAAAGAAAAGGTATATTAATTCTTTTGGAAAGGGTTTTCGTAAACGGAAGATTTTCCCGAAATTCGTATTTAGGGTTTCATTTTATCTAAAAGAGAAATAGTTGTGAAAGCTACAAAATTTTGGCATAAATTTTCCCAAAATACTCCCAAAATATTACCCAAATTTTTCTAAGATTTTTCCCTATTTTTTTCTAATTTTCTTTTTCTTCTTTTCCCTCTTTTTTCTTTTTTTTCTTCTACCCCCCTAGACGGCACCGTTCTTCTCTCTCCTAGACGCCGAGGGGGTCTACCCCCCCTTCGGGCGCACGGCAAGCCGACGTGGTGGCATGGCGTTCCCGGCCGACCGCGACCTCGTCGACATGAGCTACCGCCAGAAATGGAACCAGGGGATAGTGACTCACCGGCGACGAGCGGCAGCGAGCTCTGGCGACCGACAGACGGCGGAGAACGCGGCGGCGATGCGGATTCGGTCAACCCGACGCACTTTGTGATGTTCTGGCGTGTTTCGATGGTCAGCAAAGGAGGGAAAGGGGTGAGGTGGTGTTGGCACAGTGTGGGAGTGTGAGAGGAAGCTAGGGACCTATTTATAGTGTGCAGGGTGCTCGAGAATGCGCAGCGTCAACTGCCGCCCGCGCGCGCGTGCGTGCGCACGTCGCGCGTCGTGCGCCACTGTGGCCGACGTGTGCGTACGGTGAACGTGGTGCGGGAGCGTGGCCTGCGACGCGCCAAGGCGTGGTGTGGACTATGCTTGCACTGGGCTGACGTGGGCGGTACGGCGACGGCATGGGTGCACGTACGGCGTGGACTTTTGCGTTCGACGGAGTGGCGAGGCCGTTCCGGCGAGCACTGTGCATGACCGAGGCTGACGCTGGCGAGCTGTGCGTGCGCGTGCACGGCTATGCATGTACGGGTGAGCGTTGACTTCGGGAGCTCGCGCGCGCGTACGTTGCTCGGCGGCCTGGCGAGCGGCATGGCGAGCACGGCGAGCGGTACGGCGAGCACATGCGCTGGCGTACGGGCGAATCCAGCGACGACTTTGGCGACCGCGGGATGGCGCGGCTGTACCGGCGAGGGCTGTGCACGTGGGACGGTGTCATCAGTGAGGGCGCGCGTGCGCGGGTGTCCTGGTATGGCGCGGCACGACGTTCGACGCGTGGCGCGCGCGAACGTGGCCGAATGACCGGTCGAACACCTCCTGATGCGATGAATAGTGTATTTGCCTATTTCTCCGATTTAATTTTCCTAATTCCCTATTCCTATTTCCATTCTTCCTAAAAATCCCACATAAATTTTAGTATTCTGAAAACAATTTTTTTAAATTATATTTTCAACTTTTTCCCAACTTTTTATTTTTCCAAAATATATTTTTCATATTTATTTTATTTCTTCTTTTAAATTCAATAAATTAGGGTCTTTGATTAAAATAAGTTTCTAAATTCATATTTCCTTTTCAAAAATATTTTTATCATCCAAATCCCAAATATTTTTATTTTTCCTCCACCAATTAGGGTTTAAACCAAAATATATTCTTTTCAAGGAATCTTTTGTAAATCCACAAAATTTTATATTTACCCTTCTCCAAACATATATATTTTGAATTATTTCTCCCAGCTAGGATCTCAAAGCTTAGGGTTTTTATCCAACTTCACATCAAAGCAATTCAAAAAGAACTCTTATGCAACCGAGCTTGGCAAATAAGAACGATAAACACGATAAGAAGCAACGAATCCAAAAGGTTTTTGTAAGTTTCGATTTTTAATTTCTGATTTTAAATTCTTCGAGTTTTAGGGTGTTACAAACCTACCCCCTAACAATAAATCTCGTCCTCGAGGTTTCTTACCGGTTGTTGAGTAGGTGTGGGTATTCGGTTTTTAGAAAATCTTCGTTTTCCCAGGTGGCCTCTTCTTCGGTGTGATTGCTCCATTGCACTTTGTACATGCGCCATGACTTGGTTCATGTCCTCTTTTCTGCCTCGTCTAATATCTTTATTGGATGTTCCGGGTATGTGAGATCACTGTCGATATGGATGGTTTCCAAAGGAGCTTGCTCTTCCGGCACTCGCAGGCACTTCTTCAATTGCGACACATGGAACACTGGGTAGACATCGGAGATGTTCTCGGGTAACTCTAGCTGGTAGGCCACTTCGCCTCTTCTAGCGCTTATCAGGAATGGGCCCACGTATCTTGGCGCAAGTTTCCCTTTGACCTTGAACCTCTAAGTCCCTCGTAGTGGTGAGACCTTTAGGTACACATAGTCGCCTATATTGAACTCTAAGTCCATTCGACGAGTGTCCGCGTAGCTCTTCTGTCGAGATTGGGCCGCTTTTAATCGGTCCTGGATCAGGCGGACCTTTTCCTCGGCCTCTTTGATTATGTCAGGCCCAAATACGGCTCGTTCACCGGTTTCTGACCACATCAATGGGGTTTGGCATCGCCGACCGAATAGGGCTTCATTTGGCGACATCTTCAGACTTGCTTGGTAGTTATTGTTGTAGGAGAATTCAGCGTACGATAAGCATTTTTCCCAATCCTTTGTAAAATCCAACGCACAATCTCTCAGCATATCCTCAAGAACTTGATTTGTCCTTTCGGTCTGCCCGTCGGTCTGTGGGTGGTAAGAGGTACTGAAGGCAAGGTGACTTTCGAGTGCCTCATGAACTTTGCTCCAGAAATGGGACGTGAATTGAGTACCGCGATCCGATATAATTCTTTTTGGCACACCGTGAAGACACACGATACTACTCATGTATAGTTCCGCCAGCTTGGCACTATCTTAGTTAGTCTTAACGAGGATAAATCTGGTGGTCTTGGTGAGCTGATCTACTATTACTCAAATGGAATCATATCCTGCTGCAGTTTTGGGTAGTCCAACGATGAAGTCCATGCCTATCTCATCCCATTTTCACTCGGGAATCTTGAGTGGCTGCAACAAGCCTGCCGGTCATTGATGCTCGGCTTTTACCCTTTGGCATACATCGCATACGGCCACGTATTCGGCTACGTCCCTCTTCATATTGGGCCATCAGTATTCCTCTTTCAAATCTTGGTACATCTTCGTGCTGCCAGGATGTAACGAATATGCTGATTCTTGCGCTTCTTTTAGGATTAATCCTCTTAAACCACCTTGCTCGGGCACGTAGATTCTTTTCTTATACCACAAGGTTCCCTTGTCATCTACCGAGAACTCCTTCGCGTGCCCAGTGGTCATGCGCTCTTTGATCGTTGTGTTTCTTCATTATCCTTTTGAACTTCTTCTATTTGAGTCCTCAGAAGAGGTTGGATTTCTAACGAGTTCACTTCTCCGTGAGGAATCAGGTGTAAGTTAAGTTGAGCCATCTCTTCTTGGAGCTCACTGGCCATGCCTTCCAGTCTCATATGGTTGCATTGGGCTTTGCGGCTTAACGCATCGGCCACTACATTCGTGTTGCCGAGGTGGTAATGGATTCCTAGATCGTAGTCCTTGATCAATTCCAACCACCGTCTCTGACGTAAATTGAGATCGGACTGAGTAAAGAGGTATTTCAGGCTCTTGTGATCAGTGTATACATCACAGTGATTCCCGATCAGATAGTGTCTCCAGATTTTTAATGCATGAACAACTGTTGCTAATTCCAAGTCATGGGTGGGGTAGTTTTCCTCGTGGGGTTGCAGCTGGCTCGAGGCATATGCCACGACCTTTCCATCCTGCATCAATACGCATCCCACCCTTGTCGAGACGCATCACAAGATATCACAAAATCATTACGGTTGTCGTAGGATTAAGATTGGGGCGGTGGTTAATTTTTCTTTTAGTTGGTCAAAGGCCTCCTGACACTTCTCGTTCCAGGCGAATTTCTTCTCTTTCTTCAAAAGTTGAGTCATGGGTCGGGCTATCGTGGAAAACCCTTCGATGAACCTCCGGTAATATCCGGCCAATCCCAAGAAACTCCGAACCTCTGTTACTGACTTGGGTGCCTTCCATTCTGTAACAGCTTCGACCTTGGCAGGGTCTACCGCTACTCCTCCGGCTGAGACTACATGGCCAAAAAAAGCGACTTCCTTAAGCCAGAACTCACATTTGCTAAACTTCGCATACAACTGATGCTCTCGTAGCTTCTCCAGTACTAGTCGTAGGTGTTCTGCATGTTCCTCATCGTCTTTGGAATAGATAAGAATATCATCGATAAACACCACCACGAATGTATCCAAATATTCCATGAATACTTTGTTCATCAGATTCATGAAATAAGCCGGGGCATTGGTCAATCCAAAAGACATTACTGTGAACTCATACAAGCCATAACGCGTAGAGAATGCTGTTTTGGGAATATCTTCGGCTCTAATCTTCAACTGATGGTATCTTGACCGAAGATCAATCTTCGAGAACACTTGGGCACCCTTGAGTTGATCGAATAAGTCATCGATTCGAGGTAATGGGTACTTGTTTTTGATGGTCACTTCATTCAACGATCGGTAATCTACACACATCCTCATACTTCCATCCTTCTTCTTGACGAAGAGCACTGGGGCTCCCCAGGGAGAAAAACTAGGGCGTACAAATCCCTTCTCCTGTAGTTCTCTAATTTGCTTCTTGAGTTCTTCTAGTTTGTTAGCCGGCATTCGGTAGGGTCTCTTAGATATGGGGGCAGTACCATGCATTAAGTCGATGATAAACTCTATGTCACGATTAGGGGGCATTCCGGGCAATTCCTCAGGGAATACGTCCGGGTAATCTTGCACTACTGGCATCCCGCTCAAAGGTAGCATGGTAAATACTCCCGCAGCTTGCTCACATAGCATCGGGTTTTGGTCCATGGTTATGTTCATTGGTGATCCCCATGGGGTGGATATTGTGACTTCCCTTCGGCCACAGTCTTGACTCCATTGTTCTTAGTCAACCAATCCATTCCAAGTATGATATCAAGAGTTTGTGGTGGTAGTACCATAAGGTTTGAAAGGAATACCACATCTCTAATCCGGATGGGCACATTGATGCAAGCATGGGGTACGGTTATGTTTCCCCCAGGTGAGTGTACCAACATGGGTCTCTTAAGTTCTACCTGGTGTAGGTGGTGTTGTTTGCTTATTTGTGATGATATGAACGAATGCGATGCTCCGGAATCAAATAAGACTTTAACTGAGATAGAGTTGATAGAGAACATACCCATCAGCACGCTCTGATCTTCCTGCGCTTCTTCGGCACGCACATGGTTCACTTATCCGCGACGGGATCCGGTAGCAGTCTCATTGGGTTGCGGCGTCCTAAACAGACTGCGTCCAGCAGCAGGAGCAGTAGTTCCTCGTACAGCCGTTGTATTGGCGCCGGTACGCATAGGAGTGTTGCGTGGCCTGGGGCAGCTGTTGGAGTAGTGCCCAAACTCTTCACAGTTGAAGCAGTTCACATTTCTTCTTCCAGGAGTGGTTAGAGTCGATGTCGGAGTACGGAACTGGGGCGCAGTCAGTCTGCTGAAATTGTCGGGTGCAGTAGGACGACTGGTTGCCATGACGGTTGGTTTTCATCCAGATGGGGTGGCTCCCTTGGGACGCTGAGACGCTCCCTGAAGTGGGCGGGTCATAGCAAGCCTCCTCTTGCGATTATTCTCCACCATCTTCTGGTCATGCTCCAATCGCACAACCTTGTTGATAAGGCTTTGAAAGCTGACGTGGTCTTGACCGATCATTGGCCCTCTCAGCTCATCGTTCAATCCTTCGATAAATTTATCTATTTTCTCTTCTTCGTCTGCCAGGTCACTGGTGGCATATCGGGCAAGCTGTGTGAACTTGTTCAGGTATTCTTGTACCGTGGTGTAGCCTTGGCGCAACCTTCTGAATTCGTTTTTCTTCATTCTCATGACTGCGGCGGGTACAAAATTTTCACGGAAGGCGGCCGTGAACTCCTCCCAGGTTGGTTCTCCGGTGTCTTCTGCCCGTGTCTCTTTGTAGGTGTCCCACCCGTCACTTGCGGGACCTTCCAGCTAATTGGTGGCAAAAACGACTCTGTCGGCTTCTTGTACCCGGACAAGGGTCAACTTCTTCTCTATTACTCTCAACCAATCTTCAGCATCCATTGGCTCATCTGCCATGGAAAATGTAGGCGGCTTGGCTCGCATAAACTTTCCCAAGCTTGATCCTCCGCGATTCCCTTGGTTGTGGCGATGGCTTGAAGCAACTGGGTTTGCAAAGCCATGACCTCTGCTAGGGTGGAGGGATTAGGTTCTGGTGGGTTCTCGTTGGATGTTGAAGCTCTGCGACGGTGCGCCATCTGAAGAAGGTAGATAAGGTAAGAGATTGAACCCACTAAGGTCATGGTTTCTAAGTGGTTTTAAGTTGTTTTTAAGTGATCTTTGAACAGAGCAAGCATGGTGGAATAAACTCATTCATAACATACCATAAAACATTACATAGGTACATAGTTAATACATCCATGGGGATACAAAGAGCATCGCACATACGCAGTCCCACACAACACAATGCAAAAGCTAACATCGTACTACTGCCATCAGCTACTAAGGGGGAGGGTGTGATCCATGATGTCAAAGACCATCCAAAGCAAGGTCAAAGCCGGTGCGGACCTCTCGTATAGTCATCCAGCCAACCGCAGGAACCGGGTGCAGGAAGGGGGTGATCCTTAGCCGAAGCAAATCGAAGTTCCCATGGCTCGAGGTAGTGGCCTCTGAGTCATGTTTGATCTTCCCTCGGTGGTCCGGTACTCTTCCGGGCAGTCCCGAGGGTGATGGGACCTCCGGTGTGAGTCATGCGACGAGTAGGAGCTTCCTCCTCTGATGGATCAGTATCACTGGACTCCCATTTGATCTCCATAGGTTCTGTCTCGGACTCGAGTCGGTGCTGATCCGGATGGGGTTCTCCTCTCCGGACCGCTCGATGGTACGAGCCATGGAGTTCGAGGTGGGTCCCATTGAGGTAGCAGCAGTGGGGTCTATCAGGTACGGTGCCGACTCTGTGCTTAACATAAAGGCCTGCTCCATCATGTCTTGAAAAGTGTTCAGGCATGCTGGAGTCATGAGGTAGTAGTGGTCGGGCACAGGGGCAGGGGGTGTTGGTGCAGCTTCGGTGGAAGTACCAACAGCGGGACAGGGTTGCGAAGTTGCTCTTCCAAACTGGTTGACCCGTTGTTTGCTCTTCCCGAACCTGTTCTTCCAACTCAACCAAGGCTTCTCCACGGGCCATGTAACGGTCAGAGAGCTGCTCGTACTGGGCACCGTTAGCCTGCAGCTGGGTCTGCAGCAGGTTGATCTGAGGCGTCGCTGCTGGTCGTCGATTTCGAGCAAAGCCTCTTCATAGCAGTCATCCGCTGTTTCTGCCCAGCGGGACAAACGGGTGACCATAGGATTATAGCAGCAGGGGGTGGCTTCCACGGTGCAGATTGGGTTGCCTTCCTCTCGGTAGGGGTGGTGTACAAACTCTGTCACGGTGAGCTCAGCACGGTGAATGGCGTTGAGGCGGAGGAATGCTTCGCGAGCTGTGTCCTGAAGAGCTGCTTCTACCAGATCTCGGTGGTAACGGGTGTGGAAACAATAGGGTGTCCTCAACTGAAACTGCTGCTTCCCATACCGGGTATCCTTCGGTGCCATGCCTCCTAATCCGGTAGGTGGGTGCATCTGGGTATCTTAGGCACCATAGCAATAACTGGAGTTGCGACACGAATCCGTCTTCCCGTGGAACTGTGATCTCCCAAACTCCGACATGGTCCGACATCTGCTTTTGAAGGCAACTTAGGGTCAGAGAGAGAGATAACATCAAAACAATTTGAGTAAAAGAAATGGGGATAAAGGTATTGGAAAAAAGTATGTTTGTCTTTCAAAAATAATAGTTTGCGAAATGATCCTACGTGGGGATATTTCCCTTTAGCGAGCTAGTCAGGGGTAGGGCGCCAGTTGGTCTTATCCTACAGTCGCATTGCTCTGATATCAGAAGCTCTGTAACGTCCCACCCTTCCCGGGCTGGGCCTCTCTAACGTCCCACCCTTCCCGAGCTGGGCCCGCCTACGTCTGAAAGCTCTCTAGGACCTTAGACTATCCTCACAGACCAACACCAGTCTTTTCTGCGCACTTTGTCCTCACTCATGCGCACCCAGGAAGAACTTCCCCGTCGATCACCCATCCCCAAATTACCCCAGGCTAAGCACGCTTAACCTCAGAGTTCTTTGGAGATGAGCTTCCGAAAAAGAAGTTGCAACTTGAGTATTCTATTAATCCTATTAAGCCCTAGGCCAGGATGTTACAGAGGGGCGGTCTGACCGGCGAGGACCAGCGGTCTGACCGGCGATAGGCTTCAACAGCTTCGGTTTGTTTTCGCTTTGGAGATCGGTTTCATCGTAAGGGGTAAGCTGTTTCGCAAAAGATTTGGTTTTTTGTTTTCCCTACCATTCACCCCCTCTCTGGTAGATTTGTTTGGTCTTAATCGATCCTACACTTTCACCACCCTCACTGTGTATAGTTCACATAACTTCTTTATCTCATGCAAACCTTCCCAGAATTGAGATGTATGTTGTCCTGAGCTTTGGAAAAACTCCCCTCCCTCAAGTATTACTTATGCAACAACTCTGATCATAGATCTTGTGACTCTTTTTCCAACTTGAAAATCCATTTTGTCAGCAGAATGGCATTCATTTTCCTTGTCTCTAAAAACCCCAAACCTCCTAAGTCTTTTGGTATGCTCATAGCCCCCCAACTCATCATGTGATACTTCTTATTCTTCCTTAGCCCCTGCCAGTAGAACATCCCCCTAACCGAGTCAATTTTTTTAATCCCTTCAAGCAGCACGTAAAAACCCATTGCATATAAAGGAATGGATGACAAACATGAATTAGAATCTCTTTCCATCCATATGACATATACCCCCCTATCCAAGAACCTAGTATTTTCTCCATTTTTTGAGCAACATAGAACAACCCTATCTTCCCTATCTTCTCAGTACTTATGGGTAGTCCCAGATAAGTAGTTATAGGCATCTCTCTTCTTTTGGCAATTTATCATGTTGGCAAACTCCTTCATCTCCTCTTCCTCTAGACCCACTCCAAACATTTCACTCTTTTTGATAATTTATTTTCATTTCTGACATCTCAAAACAAAACAATTGGAATTTTAGTGCAATAATATTCCCCTGTCTGGTTTAAAAACATGATTGTATCATCTGCATATTGTAAGTGTGTCACCCCTCCAATTAAATTTGGAACTACCCCTTCTGGTACCCAGCCTGTTTTGCAAATTCTAAAATGATATCATGGGCGTCCCCCACTAGGTTCAACAGAATGGGAGAGAGAGGGTGCCCTTGTCTCATACCCCTATATCCTAAAGAAATCCCCTTGCTCTCCATTTATGTTTATTGCCACTCTGCCACCCTCCACTGCATTCCTTATCCACCCTATGAACTTTTCCCCAAAGTTCTTCTTCCTCATCACATGTATTAGGAGAGGCCATTGCACTATATCATATGCTTTTTCAAAATCAATCTTAAGGATTATCCCCCTCCCGTTTTTGCTCTTCAATTCATGCAATACCTCATGCAGCACCACCACTCCTTCCAAAATTGACCTCCCTGGGATGAAACCAGTTTGTGTCTTACTTATAACTTTCTCAGCAACTTCAGTCATCCTCATGATCACTGCCTTGATTAGAATCTTCAGAAATGCATTAAGCAAATTGTGTTAGCATCTTTGATTTTGAGTAATAAAGTTATTACCCCATAATTCAGTCTTCCTAAATCCGAAAACCCCTCACACATCATCTAGAAGTTCTTTTATCAACCCCTTCAGCATTGGCCACATATTTTTTTGAAGAAACCTATGAGAAAATCATCAGGGCCTAAAAAAAGAGTATGCAAACCCATGCACCATGAAGAAGGCTTCACACCAGGTTGTGTGAAGTGTAGGCGTCATCTCATGCATCGGACAGATATCCTTTGCCATGAAAGCCCCGGCCGAATCTGGCTCCATGGAAAGGAAAACTCCAATTTAAGTTCCTCAAGTATATAGGCCAAATCTGATTTGTATCCTCGATCACAAAAACAGGTATAACAACTCCTCCAACTCCCTCAATGATATGGACGGTGGTTTTCACCTCGTGGGTCCATATTTCATTCTCTCTGTCTTTTCCTTCCCTACCCCATCTCTCTATCCCCATAATTCTTCTCGACAGCAGGATGGCGGCTCCTCGCCTTACCTCTCCCGCCGCTTTTTTCCCCAACGTTAGCTTGACAACCGTCATCTTCTTCAGCTCCCTGTCCGTGGGTCAACAGCGTCGCGTCCGCCGCCCGAGAGCTTGTCCCCGACTAGGGGTGGCAATCCTACCCGCGGATACGGGTACCCGCGGGTTTCGTACCCAACAGGCATGGGCATGGATAGTAAATCTACCCGTGGGTATGTCCAAACCCGAACCCAAAGTTCATGGGTGTGGGTACAGGTTCTATTTTTTACTCATGGGTTTAACCGAACCTGTGGGCATACCCGAACCCGCATCCAACCCACCCGAAAAACACCAAAAAAATCCTAAGCGTCGCCGATCGGGTTTGGATCCACCCAATCACCCACGGTTTCACTTCTTCAATCTACCACTCCACTCCACAACGGCGGCGCAACACACCTCCAATCCCTCGAGCGCCATGGACCTCGGCCCTCCCCGCGCCGACGCCTGAGCCCTCCCGCAGAATCGCGCCTCCAAAGCGAAGTGCGCCTCCTCCGGCCTCCGGCCTCCTCGCCGCCGCCTCTCGGCCTCCCCGCCGGGCGCCTCCTGGAGCCCCCTTCCTCTCAAGCTGTGACCTCCAGATCGGGCGTCCTCCACCCAGCCCCTCCCCTGCCCGCCCCCATCCCCTCGGCCTCCCCGCCGTCCTCCCAGTAGCGGTTGCCTCCAGCCGACGACCTCCGTGTTTCGTTATGCCACCCTTGCCTTTATTCAAAATAGCTCTCCAACAAAGTACGAACTTAAGAACCGATTATATACATAAGTTTAAATAAACTGGACAGTGGCAATCAACGGGGTTAAGATAGTGTCCAAGTTCAGTCTTGATAAAATAAGATGGTGTTTACTAGATTCTTCTCTAAATTGAGTTTCAACAGAACCTGTAAATAAACTTAATCAAATATTCTTGATTTTCAGTTATACACTGAGAGTGTTGTTTTTAGTAATTTAGGCTAAGATATCCGTGGATACCCAAAACCCGATGGATACTCGTGAGTTTGGTTTTGAGTTTATATTTGGACCCATGGGTTATTCGTGAGTGATTTTTGTTCGGAGTGATGGGTTTAGCCGTGGATGGTTTTTTTTACGTGCACCTAAACCTGATGGTGCCATCCCTATCCTCGGCGATGATTATCGCTACGACACTGGAGAAGGAAGAGGACCTCCATGCTATTATTGCCCTGCAGCGTGGAGGCTGTCTCGGGTGGTGATGCGACCGGAGGAGGAGGTGGTGATGAAGCGCTTGCCGGCGACGACGCTTGCGGCGGCGGAGAGGGTGGAGTGTTGCCGCAGCGCGGGGACTGCCATGGAGGACGGACGTCATGGCGAGGTGTTCGAGGAAATGCTTTCTGCTGGATTTATTTTGGGAGAGCGTGACTCGACGTGATAGATAGGAGATAGCAAGTCAAAGGCCATAAAGACGACAACAAGCATTCATCCTTTGGCATGGCAATGAACCAAAGCTCTGCATGCCTGCAAATGCGTATACAGGATTTGAATCCGATGCAGTTGGTAGTGTCACTGCAAATTATGCAGTCCACTGCTAGCTGTTAAATCCGAAACACAGGGTCAAGATGCATCTGGTACTATAGATCACTATGGCAAGAATTGTTGAGTACTTATACGTCGATACTGTAGCTAACGATCTGGTCCGTTCATCAAGAAAATAGATGGTTGTCATTGCGTGCAGTAGCTTAACTTGCACTTGCTACTCAAACTGCAGGTGACCCCAATTCACGTATACATGAGCCGGTGTAAAATGGTGGCTTCGTACGTGGTGGCGATGAGGAGCAACGGTAGGAGAGGTATGGCAAGGAGCCGCCACACCCTGCTGCTGCCCACCGGCCATCACATCCGCAGGAGAGAGAGCTGAGAGAGGGGAGTTGTGAAGGAAGATGATGAAATTGAGACTCACTTACATGTTGATCAGACTTCTATTTTCTAATTATTTTTATGACTAAGTTGCCACGTAGAAACTACGTCAGTAAAAACTATCGTTAATGTCATCGAGAGAGTCATTTTACACGGCTTTAATAGCTAGAGGAGTCTTTATACCCGATTTTCTGGTTGAGGGATCCGAATCAGATCTGACATATAGTTAAGGGTGTCAAATTAAAATTTTACCCTGTGGAAACCCAGGCGGCACAACTATTGGCCTATGGGCTGATGCAGAGCCCTAACCCGCAAGCCTATACAGACCGGCCAGCCAGGGCCAAACACACCGGTCCCTACTTCGAAGCCCATCTTCTCTCCAACTTGACGCACTGACCCAACTCTTGGGCCAACCAGCTGCTGATTTTTACTCATGGGGGGCCTCCTCCTGTCTCAACTGGTCACGGGCTTCACTCATGGCCAGACCACATCTATGAGCACCCATTCTCTCTTATGGGCCTCTTTCAATGACAGGCGTGCACATCGCAGGTGACCTCGATCCAACACAAGCGAGCAAACACCCCCACGCCTTTTCCACTCAAAACTATCTGGTGGTGGTGGCCTAGCATGACGACGTGCGACCGATAGAGAGAGCGACGTTTAGACGAAGAAAAAGTTCACCTGATGTCCCTCATTTGGTCATTGAGTTACAAAATCATCCCTAAACAAAAAAATCAGATATACCCTTAACTTACAAAACCAGGTGAATTTGGGTCCTAAGACAATATTGCTCCCAATTTTGGCTAAAGTGGCGGCTAAGTCAACATGAGACCCACATGTCAGGAATTTTAGTCTAAACAGACAAAAATAAAAACCAATGAACCCCACATGTCAGTGACACAAACTATTCTCCTTCTCCTTTTGTTTCTCTCCTATTTCCCCTTTCTCTGCTGCAGAAAGAGGTAGCCGTGGCGAGAGCGGATGAGGCCGCGGGCGGAGGAGGTCCACGGGCGGTGAGGCACCACCGCCCTCAGTGACGACGTGGAGAGCATGATTCCGGAGAGCAAAACAGATGAGGACGGTGGCTGATGAGCGGAGCTGTCCCCGGCGCGAACAACGCCGTGCCCAGATGGACTCGTCGTGCTTTCGTGCCAGCGACGAGGACAATGGCGGAGGCAGAGGTGCCACCGACATAGCAGTGAGGACGGCGCGCGGCGAAGCGGGACTGCAGTGCGGCGAAGAGGTGCACAGCGATGACAGACTTGTTGGTGGGGATGGCGGCAGGTGATGCCACGACGCTTGAAGATGTTGCCCGTGAGTCGGAGCAGCCGGGGCCGCCCTGGACCAAGGCGCCGCGGAGCCATGCCGACAAAACGAACGAGAGACCAAGACGCGGAGAACCCAGAGCAACAGTAGAGGGATCTCGATCTCACCTCTAGGCTGCCGCATCCCCCGCAGTCGCATCCCAAGAGGTCGTCGCATCCTTCGCTGTCCTTGCCGCCGCATCCCTCGCCACCACATCCCAAGCGCCTCGGCTTGAGGATGCCGTGGAGGCAAAGATCCGACACTGGATCCACATGGCCCGCGCCGTAGTCTGTGGCGTCTTCGCCAGCAAGCGTCGCCTCTACTTCCTCATCTTTGAGCAGCTCACCATCTTCGTCTTCGCTGAGTGCCACTGCCAGCTGTTGCACGCCTCTCCCACTAGGCGCCACCCTTCTCAGGTTCTCCCCGCCTGTCATCAGCCACCTGAGGCTTGGATTAGTGATGGCCAAATGGGTCATGTCTAGCCAGGCTGGTCCGAGCACGAGTGTACTGTAGCTCGGCCCCGCACACCGGGCTGTGGGCCATGTTGGCACGACCCATTTGCCCGTGTGGTGCCTGGGCTAGTGCCTCAGCCCGTGGCCTGGCACGACACGACCCGTTTTACTGCAGCAAGTTACTATAGCAAGTTAGTGTAGCTCGTTACTATAGCCCGTGGGCCAAACAGTGCCACCAGGGCGACCTCAGCCCATGGGCCTTTAATGGGCCAGTGAGGCACGGCACGGCCCGGCCACCCCGTGGGCTAAGCTTGGGCTGGGGGGTCGGCATGTGGGCCGGCACGGCACGGTCCGCTATAGGAGCGGTGCCTAATGGGTCGTGTCGTAGCGAACCATGCCACAGGCGTGCCTAAAGATGACAACGGGTAAAATTCACGCGGATACCTGTATCTTAAACCCGTACCCACGAGATTATTTTTGTGCCCGCGCCCGTGTCCACTACCCGCCACGGGTAGAAACATCCGCCCGCGCTCGCTATCCATGGGCAAAACATGCCCGCCGGCATGCCCACATACCCGCAAGGAGTTAATTAATGAAACAACTCATCACGCTATATGAATTAGCAGTTAGCACATGCACCTTTTGTCTCTCTCTGTATTAATAAAAACAGCATAGCTCCTGCCTTGTAGCTATGTCACAACGCATAAAAAATTACTATACTGATTATATTGGCTAATACTTCTTTCGTGGTCTCACATGTCAGTGCGGGTATGCGGGTTGCTGGTGCAGGCATACTCAATTTTTACCCGTATACAAATGCCCGTTGGACACAAGACTATGCGCGTGCCCGTGCCCGCGGGCACAGGTTCGTGTCCATATCCGCGCCCGCCGGGTTGAGTGTCCGCGGGTACGCGGGTTTTTTCTGCCCATTGTCCTCTTTAGGCGTGTCCAGGCCGGGATGTGCCAGACGGCCCGTTTGGCCAACACTGGCTTGATTGACATAGAAGGGAGGGTATATAGATGGAAGAAGATTGAGGTGCTGATATGTAAGGTCCACATGAGTCTCATACCGACTCAATCGTCATGTCAATAAAAATCGAGAGCAGTACTTACCCACCCAGTTTTGTGAGTTAAGGAATATATTGTATCTGATTTTTTTTTGTTCAGATGATTTTTTAACTCGGCGATGAAATAAAGGATCTCAGGTGAACTTTTTCGTTTTGGCGACCACGACCCGGCGATTTGCCATGGGCTCGTTGCTGCGTTGCATTTGGGCCGCGTGAGTTCTCGGCGTTTTTATTTGATTTGGGCCATGATTCGTTTCATTGACAGGTTTGGCGCTCTTTTTGGTTCTGGATATTAACCGGCATGATTTTCTTTACCATTAGTAGTCTCATTTATTAACCTCTTCAAGACTGTCGACTAGTGGTTCTTGAACAATCGCTATGTGAGACATGATGAGTAGTTGAGGACTGTAACCGACAGCGTACTGCTGAAACTGAAAGTACGAAAGAGCGGTGCAGTTTGCAGCACAATTCTTTATACAGGACTGGATTTAACCATTGTCAGTACCTTTTTGTATTTTATAGTGCGGTAATTCCACATCTTTTCAGCTGGTATATCGGTTCTTCTATTCTGAAGTTTTGGTTATATTAAATTTCTTCCGTGTGATCGATCTGTACAGAGTATTGACAATGCAGACTAACTGAATGTGTTTATTTACCGACCAAGCTAGTAGCAAAAATACAATCAGGTCAGTAGGTCACCAAGTATTTCAAAAAAAACATTTAGGCAATGAAATACCAGCTGACCTCAAGTCGAGTAGGAGTAAGTGATTTTTTAAAAGGGAAAATTGGAAACCCTGCCGATCAATTAAGAAGGAAATGAAATCGAGTACATGCATGTCTACATGATCAGTCCACCAGGTCGAGCAAATATAATACAGTATATACTATATATATACTCCATGATAATTCTTAGCAGGGTACAAGAATAGATAGTTTCGCGAAACAACCTCTACACAGCGATCATAAAATTCTACCACGACTTGAAATCTTGAATACTTCTAGCCAGTAGCCAAGTACATCGTCGGTGTCTGCCGTCGACCTGGCATGGCACTGCTCAACGACGCGTGGCCGATCCAGGTACATGCCATTCCTATGTATGCAACTTATGAGAGCAGACCATTGGTAGGTGAAACAAAGAATACATGAACTAAAGCAGACATGAACTCACGAGCCGGAGTGTGTTAAAGACGACTAGACGAGAACCTGTGTATCGGAGAAGACCAAGCAACGCTGCTGTTCATTTAAGGGAGGAAGCAGGTGAGGAAACAACATTAACACCACCTGGGCACACTCACTGCGCATAGCAAAAATGAGCCCATCACTATGTCCCAGCGTCCCGCTCTGCTCTTCGCGGCGATCGGCAGCGCCGTGCCGACACGAAGCCCTGAGATGGCTACCTAGCTGACACGCAACGCCGGCCTCCAGATCGGCCAGTAAAGAGAGTGCAGGGCACTGCAGGCGGTGCTCCCACTCGATGCAGAATTTGCAGATCAGCGTGCCATGCACCCTGGAAGGAAAAGATTGCCGTATTTCTGCATGTATGCGCGATTTTCGCCGCGGAGCCGGGCAGCTGGCAATCGTGGGATTTGCAGCGCACTGTGCAGACCCAGTGTAACTCGATCCCACGGCCCATCTTATTTAATGAGCTGCGTGCAGGTACACAGACCGCCCAACTAACCTCCTTCACAACGCATTTACACTCGGGCATGGCCGGTGTAACCGTGCAAGCATCGCAGCACAATTGCTGCTGTAAGTTTGTAACATGTGCGTGTCCTGCGGAGAGGTGTGTGCAATTGTGCATGGAAGGCAGGCAGACCACGAGACGATAGCTTCCATATAAAGGCCACCACCGCGCGAGCTGCCACTTCAAGCTTCAGCGATCCCATCAGATCAGCTGCGAAGCAGGGTGGCCATAAGCAGTCGCGAAATGGTGGCGATGGCCAAGGCTCTCGCGCTCGTGTCCGCTTTCTGCCTACTCGTGGCGTCCGCCGCGGCGGCGCGTAGCCTCGTCGACGTCATCGGCGCGGCGTTCGGTGGCCGGAAGGACTACTACACGCCTGGCCCTACTGGCCAGCACCACTCTCCTAGTCCCAGTCGTGCGTACATTACCCCGTCTCTTCCATATCTTGCTACTGCTTGGTTACCTCAACTGGTCAGACGTACGATGTAACGTTCGTTCATGTGTTTCCCATGCAGATTCGGACAAGGCTCCACCGTGTTCGCCGACACCGCCACACGGAGGTGGCGGAGGATACAATCCGCCCTCGCCGTCCATTGGCACGTCCCCGACTACACCGGGCGGAGGATACTACCCGCCCACGCCGTCCGCCGGCGACGCGCCACCCTCACCGTCCAGTGACACCTCTCCGACAACGCCGGGGGGAGGTGGAGGCTACACGCCGACGCCGAGCGACGCGCCGCCCTCGCCGTCCAGTGGCAGCACTCCGACAACGCCAGGTGGAGGTGGAGGTTACACGCCGACGCCGAGCGACGCGCCGCCCTCGCCGTCCAGTGACACCTCTCCGACAACTCCGGGTGGAGGTGGAGGCTACACACCGACGCCGAGCGTCACGCCGCCCTCGCCGTCCAGTGGCAGCTCTCCAACTACACCGGGTGGATGCACCACTCCCACGCCGCCCGCGCCATCGAGTGGCACCTCTCCGACCACACCGGGTGGAAGCTACTACCCGCCCACGCCGTCCATTGGCGACGTGCCGCCCTCGCCGTCCAGCGACACCTCTCCGACCACACCGGGCGGAGGCTCCCCGTCCCCGCCATGCGACACGCCGCCCTCGCCGTCCAGTGGCACGTCCCCGACCACGCCAGTTGGAGGCTACTACCCGCCCACGCCGTCCGTTGGCGAGGTGCCGCCGTCACCGGCAAGTGGCACCTCCCCAACCACCCCAGGTAGTGGAGGCTACTCTCCGTCCACGCCATGCAGTGCGCCGCCGTCCCCTTCCAGTGGCACCTCCCCAACCACACCGGGTGGAGGCTATTCTCCTTCCACGCCGTGCAATGCGCCGCCGTCCCCTTCAAGCGACACCTCCCCGACGACACCTGGTGGAGGCTACTACCCACCCGCGCCCACCATTGGCGACGTGCCGCCATCTCCATCCAGCGGCACCTCCCCGAGCACACCGGGTGGTGGCTGCTCGTCCTCACCCACGCCATGCGACGCGCCGCCCTCACCGTACAGTGACGCTTCCCCGACAACACCGGGTGGAGGATACTACCCGCCCACGCCATTCGTCGGCGACGTGCCGCCCTCGCCATCCATCGGCACCTCGCCATCCACACCGGGCACCGGCGGAGGCTACTACCCTCCCTCCCCTTCCACCGGCGGCTACACGCCGACTCCGGACACCCCGTCGACACCCTACTCCCCGCTGGTGCCCACGCCGCCGTCGAGCACCACCCCGACGCCCTTCGACCCCAACACGGCTCCCTTCCCGTGCACGTACGTAACTTCTTCAACCTTAGCGCACAATAATCAGATGCATTTACTAACCTATCGCACGTGTTGTGCGCGTTCTGTCTGATTGCAGATACTGGCTGTCGCACCCGGGCGTGATATGGGGCCTGTTCGGGTTCTGGTGCCCAATGGTGCGGCTGTTCGGGCCGACCGCCGCGGCGCCGTTCGGACACGACCTGACCGTGCCGGAGGCGCTGGCGAACACGCGCACCGACGGCGTGGGCGAGCTCTACCGCGAGGGCACGGCGTCGCTTCTCAACTCCATGGTGAACAGCAGGTTCGCCTTCACCACGCAGCAGGTGAAGGACGCGTTCAGCGCCGCGCTCAGCTCAGGAGACGACCATGCCGCCGCGGCGCAGGCGCAGCTCTTCAAGAAGGCCAACGAAGGCCACGTCATGCGTTAGGAAGCATCTCGATCCTGTACTCGAACGTACTTACCACGGGCCGGCCGGAGCTTGCTGAGCCGGATGCCCGGATTCGATGCGATGGCACGCGACTACGCTAGCATGCGTGCAGGTTCATGTCAGGGTGGGGTTGGAGTTATCCGGCGTTTGCAACTTTGCGTTACGTTTGATCTTAGAGCGAATGGACGCATGGAATAACTATAGGAGTGTATGTTTTGTTATCCTTTTAGAGCGCATGGCCGCATGGAATGACTATAGGAGTGTTCTCTATGGCCTTTTAATTCAGTATGTACTTATGGTGTTAAGCTTGAGACGTGTTCTAGTACTTCTAGTTCTATGAACTGCTAGCATCTTTCAATCTATTCCGCTCTTCCATAGGGTTCAATACTCGAAACCATGTGCATTTACGCCGCTCTTCCTAGAAAATTTTCAGATCCATCTTTCAAAAAGAGGAATTTGTTTAGAGCAAATCTTTTCAATGCAGACAGCAGGTACAGATCCTCTATCATCAAACTCAGTTCGACGATTTCTGTATTTCTGTACAAAAGAAAATATCAGAATAATTGAGAATGCCTAGGTTTCAGGTGAAAATTTCAAGTGCCTTCAATATCTGGATTGGGGGAATGCAGAGAATGAATAGTTATGTGCATTAGAGGAACTCCTAACCACATGATCACAATCTAACGATTCATATTACATCGCTAAGTACAAGAGAGTTTCTATGATAAAATCCGTCTCTGTTGCTACAGGGACTGTACTATTGTACCGGGCAGTAGTTACTGTAGCAGACTCATAATGCTGTTGCCACAGGAGCTACTATAGATGATCAGCATCCAAGAGAAGATGTGAGAACTTGAAACGGCGATATCTTTTGCAAGCCTCGGCAGGTTTCCTTCATATTAGGATTGAGGTTTCGGGGTTAGAGACGATGCAAAGGGTAGAAGTGGATTTAGAGAGATGGCCAAGGAAATGACGGATCGGCAGTGGCAACTGGCACCACCGGCCAAAGCCGTGTGGTTGGAGGAGGATGGTGCACGGGTCAGCGAACGGTGCATGCAATTTGAAGTGGTTAGAAGGCGGTGCGTATCTAACGATGGGGAACCGTCAGAGACAAGAAAAAACAGTAGGATAAGGACATCTTGTTAGCATTGACGAGGAGGATGGTGCACGGGTCAGCGAACGGTGCGTGCAATTTGAAGTGGTTAGAAGGCGGTGCATATCTGGCGATGGGGAACCGTCAGAGACAAGAAAAACCAGTAGGGTAAGGACATCTTGCTAGCATTGACAAGATATAAAGGAGGCAACGCACGGTAAGGGATAGGCACTGTGACGCGATTTGGATCAAGGTGTGCCCAACGTGGTTCGCGACCTTGTGGGTAAGGAGAGTGAAGAAAATAAGACTTATTAGAGTTAATAGGTATTTTCATGTGACTAAAAACTAAATATCTCTTCTAAGGTCTAAGAACATGTCTAACGTGTCTTTAAATTAATCTCTAAATCTGTTTTGGAGAATTTTCTTTGAAAAATGGCTTTAACCGAGAAATCTTTAAAATTGTAATTTCTCTAAAATCAGGATCTTGTGCTTAAAACTAAAAATAGAAATCTAGTTCTCTAAAATAGCTCCCGTCAGCGCAAGGATTTTTTACAGCGAGACGCACGCGAAAGATCGATCTGGGTGGTGGAGCGTCGACGCGACGGTCCCTGCTGCCGCACGCCAGTCTGTGGTAACACCACTTTTGCCCAACGCTGCCCCGCGCCGCCGAATTTTTAGCATTTATAATTTTAATTTTTAAAGATTTACAAAAATAATTTCCGGATTCAAAATTTGCAAAACTAGTCCCTTCCCGCCCTCCGGGAGGGCGGGATTCAAAACGCCTCCCAGGGCGTTTTATCCGACGTGGCGGGATCGTTGGGTGTGTGCTCTGCGCGCGTGTAATTTTGTATTTTGGCCCCTTCCCGCCCTTACAAAGGGCGTTTTTCACGTGCGGTGAACAGTAATAAACAAGTGAATAGTGAACAAGAGCAAACAAGATAGTGAACAGTGATGAACAAAAAATGAACAAGAAAAACGCCCTTCGTAAGGGCGGAAAGGGGTAAAATGTAAAATTACACGCGCGCGGTAGACGTCACCCAACGGTCGTCTGCCACGTCAGATAAAACGCCCTCTGAGAGGGCGTTTTTTGAATCTCGCCCTTCCAGAGGGCGAGAAGGGACTAGTTTTGCAAATTTTTGAATCCGAAATTATTTTTTGTAAATCTTTAAAAAATTAAAATTATAAATGACAAAATTTCGCGCCAGCCCTGCTGCTACTGCTGCCGCCCAACACCGCTTTTGCCCTAGTGCCCTGCGCCAGCCCAACATCTGAAAACAATGTGTGTAATTTGCATCATGCATGGTAGGATAAGCAGGGATTAATCCATTATTAAACTACTACTACTACGAACAGCTAGACAAGATAGCAATTGGTTAGATACAAATTTATGTATGATGACAACTGCTAAACTTACTGTTGACATATTGAAAGAAATTTACTGTCGACATTATGAAGAAAAAGTACTGTAAATTACCGTTGACATGTTGAATCGGCCCGACGAATCTGTCATCGTGCTATGAAAAAAACTTTTTGAGATTATAACCTAACGGTTGATGAGCTCTAGTTAGTTAAAAAATAGAAAATCGGTTTTGAGAATCTGTCGTATCAATTTTTGTTTCATTCAATTTTTTAGAATATTTTTTTAGAAATTCTCTCTATGATTTTTTTAAATTGGTTTTTGAGAACTGTTGGGCATGCTCTAACCTCAAGATATAGGTGAAGCTTCAAGCGACCTCATCTAAACCTTCTCTAAAGACTTGTTTGGGAAGTTTCTAACTACAACAGATTCTTCCAAAATTAAAAGCTTCTCCAAATAGTTCAACTTCTCATTATTATAAGAAGCTATAGTTAGAGAATAAAAAATAAACTACAAGCTAAGCTAGACTTTTCAGAAGGTGATTACCAAACAGTTGCTTCTTCACCAAACAGGATTGAAGTCTTTTTGTTCCGCCCAAGCCGGAGGAACTAGGAAGCGCCAGCGAAGATAGAGAAGGCCAGGCCAGGGCCAACTAGACGCCTCGGCCAGATTACTCTTGGCCCGGTCTGCTTCTTGATCAGTATTACACGATGATTTCCTAAATTGGGCATCACCGCATTGGTCTGTTTCAGGATCAGTAAACAAGTTGGGCCTATTGGAGTTTCCCAAGCATGAGTTCACGCGGGCCTGTGTAGCCAAAACCCAATTTCACTCTTGGGCTGGTTACCGTTCGCGCCCAATACTACATGATGCAGCAAACTGCCGCGCGTTCAGCCAGTAAGAAATTAACTCCATCCATTCACTTCAGCCAGATTTCTTGACAGCCACTTTGGTTGACGGTACCAAACTGTTGAACCGGCCAGGCGCACTACTAGAGTTCTCATACAAATCATATCCATGTTTGATCTTTCTTGAAGCCCAACGACCAGAGATGTAAATCTCATCCTTCCTGCCAAACATTTTTTTCTCCGGGGCTCCTGCCAAACAATTAGGCCATTCGTGCATGCGTGTGAAAGCATCTCCAATAGGTATCCTATAAAATGATTCTATAATCCAGTTTTATAGATATATGTAAAAATATATCCTCCAAACTACTCTCTCATCCAATGAAATCCAAAAAAGTTTCCTCATAAATTTAAATTTGTAGAGTGGATCACCTTAAAATATTTTGGACTCTATTTTTGAGCCCAAATACTGTTTTTCATCTCCTACCGTAGGCCCGTTTATCTTTTCTTTGGCCCAAGCCTGCCCTGCGGACGGACGGATTGGCAGGGAGGCCGATGGTGGCGACGACGGAGTCCAGTGGCTGGCGACGAGGTGGGAGGGCAGTGGCGACGAGGAGGACGGCAGCGGTGAGATGGAAGCGCGCGGCGGCGAGGGGAACGCGCCGCGGAGGAGGGCGGCGGCGAGGAGGGAGCGTGCTATGGAGGAGGCCGCGGAGGAGGAAGGACGGGGGGCGACGCGGAGGAAGGACGGGGCCGGCGTGGAGGGAGCGCGGCGGCGGCGCGGAGGGAGGGCGTTGGCGTGGTGGAGGAGGGAGCGCGTGTGGAGGGAGGGCGTCGGCGGCGTGGAGGGAGGTCGGCGGAGGGAGCGCGTGCGGAGGGAGGGTCTTGGCGCGGTGGAGGAGGGAGGCGTCGACGGGGCGTGGAGGGAGGCTAGCGGAGGGAGGACGGGGGTGGCGCGGAGGGAGAGGGCAGGGCCGATGTGGAGGGAGCACGGCGGCAGCGGAGGAAGGATGTCGACGCGGTGGAGGAGGGAGCACTCACGGAGGGAAAAATGGCGGACGAAGGAACGCGCACGCGGGAATAGAAGATAAGGGAGCCAAGTGAATCCCTCGTAACTGAGGAATGTGAATGGTAGGATAGGAAATGAAAATTTTTAGGAAAGATGATAGAGGATGGATTGGATGACAGTTTTTAGTTCAAAACACTGAAAGATTTAAAAAAATAAGAGATAGAAAAGTCATTGAAGACTTATAGATGACGTTGTTTACCATATCAAAACGCAACAGTCAGTAGCATAGTGCACGTACTGCAAGTTTGCAACCGCCACTGGTTCGATTGGAGACTATACGTAGTCCCCATTCAGCTTAAGAGGCGTCGTAGTTGGGTTGCGGTGGCAATTCAATACGGCCGGCCGGGGCGAGAGCCCTCGCGCAACAACCGTATAAAATCGTCTGCATTTATTGGTCAGAAGCTCAAGCTCAGCCCAGATATGGATCGCACGCATTTGTGTCCCTCTGTTTCGACATTCGGTTGATTGACGACCTCGAATCAAAGAACCCATTTGCTGGACTGGATGTACGACGCACTGACAGTCTGACGCACCCTCGTTTCTGATCGATCTGTTGGCAATTCATTCCCATTAGATTTGACAAAAAGTTTCTCCTTTTGCAGCTCACGACAGTTAAGAGAGCGGGACCATAGACGTACTGTACCTCCTATAGTCCATATCCATAGTTGTAGACACTTCCGAGTTCAGACTTTGGAGGAAGTCTAGATTGAGGTACGTCTAACGAGCTAAGATGCGAATGAAACAACCAAAAAAAATATAGGTAATTTTTTTGTATATTTAAATTGTTCATGGCTTAATAGCTATGAAAAGTAGACTAATACAACTCTAGAGGTTTTAAATTTTAATTTTTTGCTATGGCTACAAGCAGGCGATAATTCAAAATCAAAGTGTTACAGATTCAACTTACCTGCAGACAGAGCCCGCTGAGGTTAAAAAAAGAAAAGACAAGTGCCAACTGACGAGCTGCATCGTGGATTGGGTTTTCCCTGTTGGAAAGAAATGTAGAATGTAGCGTCATTACAAACCAGTCCTCCCTTGTAGTTTGTTGCTCACGCAATCATCAATGCGCGCAACCATCGAAAAGCTTGGTGCCGAATCAGATCAGTGGATGAATTTTACTTGGATTTCTTTTTGGCAAATTGACCCGATCAAAATGCCAAACCGCGGTTGTTATCATTTGATGTACTCCACCTGTATTGCGCGGATGCATGCGTTGTCACCGCCGGCCCATTTCATGGGGGCGCGCCACGACAAGTCGACAACATTTGCTGCAGGTTTGTGGAGCTCTGGTCTCACTCTCATACAAGTGCGCTGAGGTAACAGATCACCGAGTACTGTACACACCAAAGTCATCGTTTGAGGTGTCAAAAAAGGAGCTATTCATGAAATCAATACAGTACGTGTATCAATTTATTATACGAACAGACTCTGTTTGTGAGCTACGTTGAAATATTAGACAATTGTTTAAATAAATTTTAAAATAAACATATCCAAACTATCACAAACACTAGCACATACAGATTTAACATATTAATAGACACAAGATTCATTGTCATAATCATACTTATCAGACAGGATGTGTACCGAGCGCTTGTAGGCGTAGGAATCACAGGAACGCGCCGCGGACGTAGTCGACGGAGACGTTCGCGTCGAGCCGATGAAGCAGAAAGACGTAGTTGTCCTCTCCCGGTGCAGGATCACAAGAACGACGACTTCAAAGACCTGCTCTCCCGGTCGCTACGTAGCCGACGGAGACGTTTGCGTCGAGCCGATGAAACAGGAAGATGTATTCGTCCTCTCCCAATGCAGAATCACAAGGATGACGGCTTCGGAGACATGTTATCCCGGTCGCCAGTGCACGTCGGTGGCAGGATAGGGCAGACAACGGCAGCGTAGCAGAAAACACATGGCAAAAGACAGGATGCGTACCAAACGCTTGTAGGCATAGGAATCACACGAACGCGTCGCGGACGTAGCCAATGGAGACGTTTGCGTCGAGCTGATGAAGCAGGAAGACGTATTCGTCCTTTCCGTGGGATCGCAAGAACAACGGCCGTAGACCTGCTCTCCTGCCGCCGGTGTACGTCGGTTGCGAGATAGGGCAGACGACGACAGCACAACAAAAAAAACGTGGCAAAACCCTAAATTGGATCAATTCATAGATAAACTGCGTGCAGGCGAATATATACCGATGAAGTAGGAAGACGTATTCGTTCTTTCCCGGTGCAGGATCGCAAGAACGACGGATTCGGAGACCTGCTCTCCCAGTCGCCAGTGCACACTGATGGCGGGATAGGACAGACGACGACAACGCAACAGAGAAAACGTGGCAGACCCTAAATTGGATTGATTCATAGATGACTGCACGTAGGCGAATATATACCGATGAAGCAGGAAGATGTATTCGTCCTCTCTCAATGTAGGATCGCAAGAACAACGACTTCGGCGACCTGCTCTCCCGGTCGCCAGTGCACGCCGCCGACGAGATAGGGTAGATAAGGGCAACGCAATAGAGAAAACGTGGCAACATCCTAAATTGGATCGATTCATAGACAAGTACGCGCACGCAAATATATAGACTCCATCCCGAGTTACTTAAGACAGGGTACGCAACGGATTTAGTTAGGATTCGGCACGTGAGTGAGCATGCGAATCGTGGCCATTGGCCGGCAAGGCAACCATGTGGTGTTTTACTTTCTCTCCCCTCATCCATAGGTTTGAGAGCAAGAGAGAAGCCCCACTATATAAGTTGAGCAACCTCAATCTAAACTAATAATGTGGGACTAAAGTTTTCATCGTGTCATGTCATACATGAGCCTATTAGGCTTTTAAAATTTTCCTAAAAATGAGCTGAAAATACTTTGGACTTAGCCTATTAATTTCAACACTAATACTCATACTCTTAAATTACCGGAGTACATACTACAGAGCTTCGCACTTCCGCTACAAACAACCACAAAAATATCCTTTACATCTGCCCCATCCTTTCCTTCATCACGGCATAAGTTTGCAGATGCTGTCAAGTATGGAACTAAAAGCATCATGGACAGTTTACCCAAATTTTATGTCCTAAATGAGATGGATAGAGAATCATCCAAATGTTAACAGCACTCATTGTATTATGTCTACAGCAGATCATTCGAATGTCATACCTTAACCATTTGGGTGATGAAAAGATTCCTCTATATTTGGACGATCAAACATTTGGGTGATGAAAAGATTCCTCTATATTTGGACGATCAAAGATACAATTTGAATGATCATCTATTTTAGATGATGGGTTATTTTAGATGATGGGTTGAGTGGTCTGTTGGAGCATGATTTTTCATCAAAATCACGTAAATTTAGGATAAAACGTTATTTAGAAGTAATGTTAGTGATGCTCTTAGGTGTGTTAAAAGTGGTAAGAAAAGTACCGAGACATGTTTGAAGCACTAGTAACTAGCAAGCTGAACGACATGACTACTAATGATCTTCCCATCAGCTGTTGATTCACTGTTGACGTTGACCCCGCTAGTGATGTCCACGGCTCGTCACCGTTATCCATTGATATCAGTGGGGGCAGTTTGGTAACAGGCTAGATGCATGGGCACGCTTGGCAGCATTTCGCACACATTGGACCCCGGTACGGTAAAAATCCAAGTTCAATCTCCATTAAATCCTATCCTAGAGGAACAGCAACATGAGCGTCATGCTGGGACAAATAGATGTGCAACGAAGTCCACACATAGTCACATACGCACGGACAACGCTCCTAGCTAGCTCTAAAGATGTTAGATCTTCATCTTGTAGTGGGCATTAGACAGGGTAAAAATGAGGTTACTGCTAGTACACAGGTCACATTATTTTCTGATTAAACTATATATTTTATCTCAATTAATATTAGCACTTTTTTAACTACTAAACGATGTATTTATGTGATTGTTTTTATGTAAAAGTTACATTAAAATATCAAAATAATTTTATTTTTAATTTTTCATTAATTAGAATTTAATTAATTATACAACGATAACTTTTCCATTTTACATGCATATTTTCAAGCAGAACGCCAACGGAATTGAGTTGCTGCTGCGAGGAGCAGTGATGTGCAGCGCCATTTCGCATTGAATCTTCAGTATTATTCACGAATCCGACTAAGCAGACGAACCTAGCACAGTACAGGTACCTGTAGGAGTTTACGCGCGGTTACGCCGTGCTGGGCGAAGGCTCAGCGGTGGGCGATCGTTACCCAGTCGGTTGATACCAGCAGAAGTGCTCCTCCCAGGAGCCAATCATAACAGCCAAAACCGACGGGCTCATTCTCCAGCTTAACTCACAGGTGAGTACTGATGGCCGCTGGCATAACTCCGACTGGCCGCCTGCCACCACCCCACGCACAGTATTCAAACGAGATGCATGCCATGCCTGAGTCAGCCAGCATCCAACTCACTCGCGCGAGCTAGTCCAGCCGTCACATGGGAGATATATCGTGCGTACGCTTAACTAACGACGAGACAAGGGCCACATAATTATGCGGGGCGCCTGACCAATTAACGGTGTTTTGCATATGCGAGTGCGACGCAGCAGCGCTGCGCTCCACTGCACTGCAGTCTGCAGAAGCGGATAAGCGTTTCGACCGATCGGGCCGCGAGGGATCGGCGCGCGCATCGCCGTCACGCCCGTGTCGGTGGTCTCCCTCCCTCGCGATTGATTCAGGTCGCTTTCCGGGGTCGAGCCCGGCAAATCCCATCGCCCCATTCATTCGCCCATTCGACCCGCCCTCCCCCTCCGCCGCAGCCAGATTCGCCGCGCCCCCTACCACCTTTGCCACCCTCCCAGCCCTCGCACACGGATGCGGTGATGCCCGCGCCGTGTCATCTCTCTCTTTTTCTACTTCTCGGGCTTTCCTAGTTCCCTTCCCTTCTCGTGCTCCTGCCCGCGTTTTCCCACACGCCCACGCCCGCGGCCGCCGCGTACTTAGCTATAGCAAGTTAGCTAGCTAGAAGCTCCCATACTGCACGTACGCTTTCCCATTCTCTTTTGCTTAAACCGAGCTAGAGCTTGCTAGCTCAGTTCGTCCATGAGAGCACCAGCGGGTCGGCAGCCTCGCTGGTAGCTAGCTAGCTATAGCGATAATGAAGGTGTACATCACGTCCGAGGCGCCGGTCGCTGGCGAGGCGACGAAGGCGAAGGCGTCGCCGCCTCCGCCGCCGCACCAGCCCCAGCAAGCGGCAAGGCGCGGGTGCCGGTCAGCTGTCGTGACGGGGCTCCTCGCCGGCGTGCTCCTCTTCCGCGCCGTGCTCCTCACCATCGAGGCCGGCGCATCCCTCTGCCCTTCCACCACCGGTAAGTTTCGCTTCGCACGCACCGAGGCCGCCGGCGGCTGCTTGCTGAATTTCCCATTTTCGGTTGCGATCTCTGACGCGATTGGCCAATGCTCCAGGATGCTTGGACTGGAGGGCCGGTCTGGGGGACTGGCTGTACGGCGGCAGCGGCGACGCGATGGAGGTGAGTTTTACTGAGTTCCAGTTAGTGTACTGGTCACTGGTGGTGTGCTAGCGTTAGGCCAGAGCGTCTACCGTCCGCTTCTTTGATCGTGCGAGTAACAGGGTAAAGTCAAGAGTGCGTTAGGAAACAGGAATGACTTAGGAGCCGGGGTTTTGACATTTGTTGTACCTTTTGCGCGCGGCGGGGCAAAGCTGTAGTACGGGACGAAACACGCCGTTGGGCACGGAGCTCCTCACGCGGTTGGGGCGATTTTTTTCCGCACGGTTCGGCTCGCTAGCAGTAAGCGCCATTCACGGGAAGGGGAATGGAATGTCAGGGCCGCGTCGGCAACACGTCGCGGCGTTCCGGAGGTCGGCTCCTACCACGTGCCCGCGGCCGCCCACGCTGACAGGTGGGGCCCGTCGATCCGATCCAGAGTGCTGCATGCTCTGGATTCACAGTTTTTTGTAAACCTCTGTCACAGTCGGCCGTTGTCAGCTCTCGGTGATCAATTGGTCAATCCATTTCGCCCCCAGCTCCGGCTGAATTCAAATGCAGACCAGTAAGCAAGTACTACCCACTAGTGTTGTTTCCTCTTCGAGAAGTACACCAAGTTGAATTACTCAAGATAATCGTGAAATTTACCTTTTTCGGTCAACTTATACTAGAAAAACGGCCTAATCCAACGGAAAACTATTTTAAACTCAAAGATGTCTCATCTTTATTTTGCATAAGATCAATTTTCACTTGTACAAATCGCAAAGAAAAAACAAATTTAATTATGAATATATATTAACTACCATAATTTAATTTGTTTTTTATTTTTTAAAGCATTTTATCATATATTAATTTATTTATTGATATTTTTATAATCATTTAAATGATATGACATGTAAAAAATTGTCCCCAAATCCACTTTCTAATCCGACGAGAGATATATCTATGCACTGGTTGGTGATTGCGCGACCCGCCATTGGCATCATTCCTCGAGGGCCCTACCATGGTTGGTGGCGGCTTGGGATATTGTGTTGCCACCCGCTACGGTGCCCGGCACTTGTGACGTGCTCGTGAGGATTCTCTCGCGCTAGTGGCCTGCACTCCAGCTCGGACATATGCTCGTAAAGATGGCGCCCTTGCGTTTGGAGCTACGTGGCTTTTCGGCCCTTTTGGCCCGTGACCGTGAGCTTGAACCACTAGCTATTCATGAACGCGTACGGTAGGCATAACCCCTGTGGTTTTTAGTGCTCTCGTGTCACACTGTACATGGACTGGACGCCTAATGTACGGGATCAAATCAACGATGACCTAATCAGCACTCGTAGTAACGACCATGTTAAGCAACGTAATGTTACTGTGGCAGTTTGTGTTTTTTTTTCTACTGGGTGTGACTAGCTATATACTACATCCATATTGATTGAGTTTATGAATTTAAGAATGTTGATTTCGATCGATGCGTGGAATGGTCAGGAATTCATGAAGGAGTGGAGGAGAGGTCGCAGGGAGGCCAGCCTGTTGGATCCCGTGGTGGTGGAGGCGGCACCGGATTCGCTGGACGGCCTCATGCTGGAGATGGACACCATGCTGGCGTCCTACGATCGGCTGGACATGGAAGCCGTGGTGCTCAAGATTATGGCCATGGTATAAAATTTATCAGCCCATATTCCGACACGCTTTCTCTGTTACGAACTTTGCTAATCTTTACTGAACTTTTTTATTAGTCTCGTATCATGCTTGCATGTTACTGGCACCTTTGCTGAAACAAGTGCTTTCCACGCCTAAAGATCACATCATACGGTCCATCCTGTCTTGAAATTAGAGAAGCGGAACGTATGGTTTACGTGTGCATCATGGTCATGCATGACTCTCCTCAAAATCTTCGGTTAAACATGCAAATGGTAATTTATTAGGCGTATCCAGTTGAAATGACTGCAACTTGAAGTGTTCTTTTGTAGGAGTAGGATTAGATCCTTTTGTAGGTTAGGATTAGACCGTGTTGACACTTGACACTACACTCCAAAAATGAATTATCGAACTTTGATCCATAAATAGTACTCCTATATTACAAGTTGCAACAACAATATTCGTCGATTTTATGGGGGATAATCTTGAAGCAGCTGCTGAAGATGGATCGGAAGGTTAAGTCGTCCAGAATCCGAGCTCTGTTCAACCGGCACCTGGCCTCGCTGGGCATCCCCAAGAGCATGCACTGCCTCACACTGCGGCTGGCCGAGGAGTTCGCGGTGAACTCCGCGGCCCGCTCCCCGGTGCCGCTGCCGGAGCTCGCCCCTCGCCTGACCGATGGCTCGTACCTCCACGTCGCCATGGTGACCGACAACGTGCTCGCGGCCGCCGTCGCCGTGGCTTCCGCCGTCAGGAGCTCAGCCGAGCCGGCGAGGCTGGTGTTCCATGTCGTCACCGACAAGAAGAGCTACGTCCCGATGCACTCGTGGTTCGCGCTGCACCCCGTTTCCCCGGCGGTGGTCGAGGTCAAGGGCCTCCACCAGTTCGATTGGCGCGACGGCGGTGTCATCGCCTCTGTCATGAGGACGATCGAAGAGGTTCAGAGGAGCTCAATGGAGTATCACCAGTGTGACGCGTCAGTTGTCAGGGAGTACAGAAGGCTCGAAGCCTCCAAGCCAAGCACGTTCTCTCTTCTCAACTACCTCAAGATCCACCTCCCAGAGGTATAAATCAAAGCAACAATTGGACACTATCATGGCTACATTTGCATGACATTTGACGTCTGGATATATATATATATATATGATGCGTTTTGCTTGAGCAGTTCTTCCCGGAGCTCGGGAGGGTGATACTTCTTGAAGACGACGTCGTGGTGCGCAAGGACCTGACCGGGCTGTGGGAGCAGGACCTCGGCGAGAACATCATAGGCGCCGTCGTCTGCATCGAGAAGACGCTCGGCGATCACCTGAATTTCACTGACCCCGAAGTGTCAAAAGTTCTCAAAAGTTCGAGATGCGCGTGGTCGTGGGGTGTCAACGTCGTCGACCTCGACGCGTGGCGAAGAACAAATGTAACCGACACGTATCAGCTCTGGCTAGAAAAGGCAATTAGCTCTCTGATTCTCTGAACATGGATGCCGTACTTTCTTGGTTACCGTACTAATGACAAAAAAAAACCCCTGTGACTGTCGCGTGCAATGCAGAACCGGGAGTCGGGCTTCAGGCTGTGGAAGATGGGCTCGCTGCCGCCGGCGCTGATAGCGTTCGACGGCCGGGTGCAGGCGGTGGAGCCGCGGTGGCATCTGCGGGGCCTTGGCTGGCACACGCCGGACGGCGAGCTGCTGCAGCGCTCAGCCGTGCTGCATTTCAGCGGGCCGAGGAAGCCCTGGCTGGAGGTCGCGTTCCCGGAGCTCCGGGAACTGTGGCTCGGCCACCTCAACAGATCAGACAGCTTTCTACAAGGATGCGGCGTAATCGAGTAACACAGTAAATGACACAGCAGCAATCGAGCTTGGAAAGAGTATAAGTATAGGGATTTGGTTCAAGATCCATGTGGATGTGGCGCAGAGCTGGGTTCATGAGGAGAGGGAAGTAGGTGCTGCCTTCAGTCTCTCCTCGGTCCGGCTCTACGTACAACATGTTCATGTTCAGCGACGGTGTAGAACTGTATAGTGACGATGTATACAAGGGCTATCATCTATTTCTTGCTTATAGAACTAAATGAAAAACTAGATGCAACCCCACGCATCGCAGTGGGATATCTAGTTGAGAATGATGCTAAACATGGTAGAATAGCTATGCTAAAAGCATTAAAATAATACTGAAATTGAATATCAAAGAAATTGATTCCTATCAAGAATGTTACATGTTCATGTACAATATGAATATGTGCTCTCGGATTAGTGATTACACTGTATACAACTACTTTTGTTAAATTGTTAAATATGTAATTTGAATTCGAATTATTTTTTTAATATTTTGTAGGTTTAGTTTTTTATTAGGACTTCATGATGTCTAGTTTCTTATTAGGTGTATTTTTTTATTATCTCTTATATACCGTAACCGTATGGAAAAGGAAAAGTTTTTATTGTTATTCATCTATGTTTGTAATTGATTATTGTCGGTCGGTGTTCATGGTTTCTTTCTGCAAGAGTTTTTCACGTAAAATTTGTATCTATATTGTGCATCTATTTTCATACAAATGGTATTAAAATTGAAGATAGATCTATTGTTTTTCTGGCCACCGACATTTGCTCGCCTTTTCTCAGTTTTCGGCGAGATCGATTTTTGTTGTTGACGCCACGATCCGAAGCGGAGTCACTACTGCTCCGGGTTCTTGCCCCTGCCATCCTGGGAGAAAAAGCCAAGACAGTAGCAGGCGTCCCATCGATCTGCCTGCACAAGAGGAGAAAGCAGGCTGCGCGCGTCCCGAGGAGAGAAAATAATCTGCCAAGCCTTGTTGATTATCCGGCGGAAATTGTTAGGTGCACCCAAGACAGCGTTCGGGAGATTTTCATATCTACGCTACGTGCACATATGAACTGTACACAAAGATTCGCATTTCTGCTAGGTTTTTCCTTTCTTACCAAGAATATTAATTTTTATGACGAGTTTGAAGTATGATCTACCGTTCTTAGATCAAGACACAATATTATCCCTATGGCAAGTGAAGATGTGAGTCGTTTTTACTTAGCAAGATCTAGATTATGCGTTATCTGGATTTTATAAGAGGACTTTGGATTAGTCCGACAATAAAAAGAAAAAGGATCGTAAGGCTATGACATATATTTATCTTTATCTATCTAATAATATTTTATAGAAGGTGCTTAAGCAGAAGACAACCGCTGAATTATGATTAAAGCTGAGCAGATATGTATTACAAAGGATTTGACGAGTAAAATACACCTAAAGCAAAAGTTATTTTTGTACAAGTTGTAAGATGATGAGTCTGTGATGGATCATCTCTTCACTTTCAAGGAAATTGTTACTGACCTTGAGTCTATGGAGATAAAGTACGATGAAAAGGATTTAGGCCTTATTTTATTGTGTTTGTTGCCTAGCTTATATGCAAATTTCAAATGTACTATTCTCTATAGTCATGATACTCTATCTTTAAAAGAAGTTTATGATGCTTTGCATGCCAAAGAAAAAAAATAAAAAGATGGTACCCTCTGAAGGTTCAAATTCACAAGCAAAAGGCTTGGTTGTTCGGGGCAGGCAATAAGAGAATAACACAAAAAATCAATCAAGAGATAGAAGTTTAAGTAGCTATCATAGGAGATTAAAGTCCAAAGACAAGTATAAGTCATGCAAATACTGCAAGAGAGATAGACATGATATCTCTAAGTGATGAAAGCTACAGAACAAAGACAAAAGAACCATAAACTATAGACCAAGAAGTAATAAAGAATAAGCTAAAGTCGCGGTTGCTACTGATGATAAGCTTGGTGCATAACTACTTATTGCTTATGCTGGCTGTACATAAACTAGTGACCAGTGAATTCTTGATACTGCTTGCACCTATCATATGTGTCCGAATAGGGATTGGTTTGTCACCTATGAAGCTGTACAAGGTGATACTGTTTTGATGGGTGATAATACGTCATGCAAGGTTGTAGGTATTGGAACAATTCAGATTAAGATGTTTGATGGCTGTATCAGAACATTTGTCGGATGTGCGGCACATTTCAAATTTGAAGAGAAACCTTATCTCTTTATATACTCTTGATTGCAAAGGGTACAAATATTTCGGTGGAGACGAAATTTTGAAGGTAACTAAAGACTTTCTTATTGTAATGAAAGCTGATATTAAAACTATCGATCTGTACCATCTACGAGGTACAACTATCGTTGCTGTAGTTTGATATTCATTATCTAATTTCAATGCTACTAATCTTTGGCATATGTGTATTGGGCATATGAGTGAAATTGGTTTGGCAGAATTGAGCAAGCGAGGATTGCTAGATGGACAAGGCATCAAGAAGTTGAAATTTTGTGAGCATTGTATCTTTGGCAAGCATAAAAGGATGAAGTTCAACACATCAACACATACTACATAAAATATTCTTGATTATGTGCATTTTAATTTATGAGGGCTTGCTCGTAATACATCTTTTGGAGATGTTATATGATGTCTATCATTGATGATTATTCGTGAAAAATTTGGACTTATTTCTTAAAGCACAAACATCAAGTTTTTGGTGTGTTTAAAGAGTGAAAGACTATGGTTGAAAGACAAACTGAAAGAAATGTGAAAATACTTCGTACTAACAATAGGATGGAATTCTGTTCTAAGATATTCAAATCATATTGCATGTCTGAAGGCATTGTGCGTCACTACACCGGTCCTCATACACCTCAACAAAATGACGTAGCTGAGCGTATGAACATGACAATTATATCAAAAGCCTATTGTATGTTGTCTAATGCAGATTTGCCTACACGGTTTTGGGCGGAAGCCACTTCCACAGCCTGTTATCTTAATAATCGATCACCTAGTTATGTCATTGACAAGAAGACTCCAATTGAGATATGGTCTGGTTCCCCAGCAAGTTATTTAGACCTAGGAATATTTGGTTGTACTGTTTATGCTCATGTTGATAATGGTAAATTGGAGCCTATAGCTATTAATTGTATTTTTCTTAGTTATCCGTCTGGTGTAAAAGGTTATAAGTTATGGTATCCTGAAACTAGAAAGGTTATGATTAGTAGAAACGTTATCTTCCATGAATCAGTTATGTTACATAACAAACCTTCTACTAATGTACCTGTTGAGAATCAGCAGAAAGCAAGTGTGCATGTGGAGCACTTATCAGTTTATGGCACACACCAGAAAAAGAAGATGTTGCTATTAACCAAGATGCATCTGTTACTGAATATTATTACTGAATATTTTGATTCTTCTACATTCTATTGCACAAGATAGACCCAAAAGAAAATATTAAACGACCTCAAAGATATATTTAAGAAACGAATATAGTTGCTTATGCTTTGTGTGGCAGAAGAAATTAAAGGTATTGTAGAACCTTCTTCATATCCTGAGGCTATTGTTTCTGATGATTGCAATAGATGGATAACTACTATGCATGATGAGATGGAGTCGTTTGAAAAGAATTGTACTTGGAATTGGTGAAATTGCCGAAGAAAAAAAACTATCCGTTGCAAGTGGATCTTCAAAAGAAATAATGGTATATCTCCAAGTGATGAGGCAAGATACAAAGCAAGGTTAGTTGCTAAAGGTTACTATTAGATTTCGTGTATTGATTTCAATGTCTTTTCCTTTATTGTGAAGCATAGTTCAATTCGTACTTTACTCAGTATTGTTGCAATGCATAATTATGAACTATAGCAAATGGATGTTAAAACTGTATTTTTACATGGGGAGTTAGAAGAGAACATTTATATAGAGCAACCTGAAGGTTTTGTTGTTCCTAAAAAAAGAATCTAGTCTGTAGGTTAAAGAAATCTCTTTATGGTTTGAAGCAGTCACTTAGACAGTGGTATAAGAGATTTGACTCTTTCATGCTTTCCCAAAAGTTTAGAAGATTCAATTTTGATAGCTGTGTTTATCACAAAGTTGTTGATGGTTCAGCTATATATTTGCTTCTTTATGTTGATGATATGTTAGTTGCTGCAAAAGACAAATCAAAGATAACAAAGTTGAAGGCATAATTGAGTAGTGAGTTTGAGATGAAGGATTTGGGTGCAGCGAAGAAAATTCTTGGTATGAAAATTACTAGAGAAAGACAAGAAAGACAGTCTGGCAAGTTATATATTAGTCAGAAAGGTTATATTGGAAAAGTCCTTCATCGTTTCAATATGCATGATGCAAAACCAGTGAATACTCCTTTAGCTGCACATTTCAGACTATCTTCAGATTTATGTCCACAGTCCGACTATGATGTTGAATACATGTCTATAGTTTCATATTCAAGTGCAGTTGGTTCACTTATATATGTCATGGTATGTTCTCGTTCTGACTTATCATATGCATTAAGTATTGTCAGTAGATAGATGGCTAATCCTAGCAAAGAGTATTGAAAAGCAGTTTATTAGATTTTTATATATATGCATGGTACTTGTTTGTAGTTTGAAAGATCTAGAGATGGACTTGCTGGTTATGTGGATTTAGATTTTACTGAAGATTTGATAGAAGAAGATCGCTCACAGGATATGTTTTCATTATTGAAGGTTGTGTTGTTAGTTGAAAGACAAGTTTGCAATCAACTGTTACCTTATCTACTACTGAAGCAGAGTATATGGCTATTTCTGAAGCTTGTAAAGAAGCTATCTAGCTTAGAGGTTTGTACACTGAGCTTTGTGGAGTTACGTCTTGCATTGATATGTTTTGTGATAGTCAAAGTGCAATATGTCTTACAAAGGATCAGATGTTCTATGAGAGAACAAAACAGATTGATATGAGATATCACTTTATTCGAGGTGTGATTGCTGAAGGTGATGTCAAGTTATGCAAGATAAATATTCATGATAATCCAGCTGATATATTGACAAAGTCAGTTCCTGCTACTAAGTTTGAGCTTTGCTCAAGCTTGGTGGATGTTACAGTATAGTTCTAAAAGTTATTTGGCACACGGTGATTTTACTTATATTGATGATTTTTATGCTACAAGAGAAAATTCGTTTCAAGGTGGAGATTGTTAAATATGTGATCCGAATTCGGATTACTTTCTTAATAGAAGTTTGTTTTATATGATTAGTTTTCTAGTAGGACTTCATGTCTATTTTTCTATTAGGTGTCTTACTTATTATCTCTTATATATACTCTTGTAAATCATATGAGAAAAGAGAAGTTCTCATTATTATTCCTTTACGTTTATAATCAACTCCTCAATAACGATCACTGTCGGTCGGTGTCCATGGTTTTTTCTCGTAAGGGTTTTTCGTGTAAAATTTATGTCTCTGTTGTGCATCTATTTTTATAACAACTTTTCTGAGAACAAAACATAATCATGTTCACTCTGAAATGGTATAATACTGATCACTCTTAATATTTTTCCAATACGGTCGGACATATATAATTATAGAAAAAAGGGCTCGACGCTCATGAAAGATTCCACTGCTATATGCTTGCAGTAACCAAATAGTTCTTGAAATTACAATCAAATGTTAAGATATGAGGAAAAATAGTAGCTTTAGAACCTTGGTTGGTTGCCACTTCATAGAATCAGCAGCACCAGTCCTCTAAGGTTGATGTAGCAGGAAACAAAATCAACTGTTTGAGTTGCTTAATAGTGCCACATGATTCTTGCATTTTAGAAATGGTAGCGATTGATTGCCACTTCTTAGAATCAGCAACACCAGTTCGGCAGTACCTCCTAAGGTTGATGTAGCAGGAAAAAATCAGTTGTTTGAGTTGCTGAATAATGCCACATGATTCTTGTATTTTACCTATTAAGACAAATTATTTTTCAAGCTTTACAAATGAGTTCCCGCTAGCTTCAATGGCTCAGTGAGTAAAATGACCAACCAAATGTTGCCAAATAATTGAAGTGATGGTGGTTGTGGGGGGAGTCACCCCAGGGTACCCCAGAGACTCGATTCGAACTCCAACGAAAATTAAACCGAGTTTCCTCGGGGTGTGGTCGAGGTCCTGACCCCCCTTCATGGGGTCGATCCCTCTGACCTTACCCCGAGTCTGACCTCGGTTCTCCGATCGACTTTGGCTTGCCGCCCGACCTCAAGCCACCTCGGGAGATGGCGCAGCGGATAAGGAGGAAGAGAAAGGAGACCACCCGACAACGTCTGGCACCACCTGGCAGCATAGAAGGAGGGTCCCAAGGATAGCAAGATCACAAGATGCCCACGGTGTATAGGATCTAGCAGACCAACTTGTACTTTGTCAAATGTTCTCTGTACTCCCACCTTCCTTTTCTCTCTTAGGCTTAGCTTTCTTTGCCTCCAAATTCTCTTGTTCCTGTCCCTCTTGAGCTATAAATGGAAGGGCAGGGCGACAGAGCCAGGAGGAGACAAATCAAAGGATTCTAGATCCAAATTCTGAGAACCTCCATTGTAACTATTGTTCATCATCCACCTCAATGAAGAACACCACACACTGAACGTAGGCCTATTATCCTTCGGGAGGACTGAACCAGTATAACTCTTTGCGTCTTGTTTCTTGGCTCATCTCTAAGTTCGAGTCAACCATCTGATCCAGGGAAGAGCAGCTTCCCTACCACTCTCTCTCTTTCACCTCCTTGGGGACCCCCTTGGAGGACTGAAGACCCATTCCGTCGATAGTTGGCGCGCCAGGTAGGGGCGTTGTCTTCATCTCAAGCGATCGGAGGACAATCTTCTTCTTCGATGAATCGTTGGAATAAGATAAGTTTATCTTCTCCTTATCTCGTTTCTTGCATATCTCTGCTTTTTCCTTGCATAGCTTTGCATTACTTGCTTTTCACCGCCTAGCCGCCGGGCAAGCCACATGCACTCGACAACTTCCACGCACAGCTTATGGCCAGCCCTGAGCTACACGGCCCCGATCCATGTTCGGTCAGGGTTCCCCGGTAGGATGTTTGTTGAAGTCGCTTTTGGCCGCTCGGGGGCTTAGCGATGCTTCCCAGCGGCAAGTAACGACCTAACGACCCGATAACTTCCGCGCGATTACTCATGACTAGCTCTGAGATACGTGGCCCCGACCCCGTATGGTTCGGGTTCCTAGGACGGAAGAGTATCGACTAAGTCTGTGACTACTTGCCGGCTCGATTCGTTCCCCGAATATCATATTCATACGTTTCCGCTCGATGCCGTACCCAGTCCCATGCCCTTTGGTCAGAGCTAGCTTTCTTCTTTCCCGAAGGTTGACTTGGGTCGGGTGTCCATGCTCGATGGCTCGACGTATGATGAAATGACTCGAGGAACTTTGGTCTTTTGGGGCCTTTTATTTCTGCCAAACTCGTAAATGAACGACAACTACGCCGGCGGTCAATCCAAAACCTTTCGAGCTTCGGTCAGAGGAATCCTCCCGAATGCTGCAGGTTATTAGTGGTTACCTAAGGTTTAGTTGTTAGGAATATTACGAATGGGCGAAGCTTTTCCTTCGCATATCTTAGCCGGAAATCTCTTTAGAGCGACAATGCGAAAGGAAAGGTTTAGAACCCCAATATTAATACATCATAAATTGTCTTTTCTAGGGACTATAAACGGCAAGGGCAAAAAAATCAAAACTCTAGGAGGTCGATGATTTGGTTGGCGACGTCCTCGTCTGCAGCCACTTCGCGTTCGACGTCTTTGGTTGCCATGCCTTCCGGCCAGCCCAGCCGATGTGTCCGGCAATCCTCACCTCCGGAAACCGGCGGCGGAGGATGGCAAGAGTCACCCCCGCCGCCGTCTTCGCCATGTCTTTCATGAAGAGGTCGACGCGGCGGGGGCCGTCCCATAGACGGTTGAGGAATTCCTCCCGAGTCTCCTTAGCTGGCGGGGGCTGGTTGTCAGCCTTGTTCAAGATAGCGAGGGCACAGTCTTGAACCTCGGCCAATCGAGCCTCAACCGACCCAAGGAGCCCCTTGAGTTGGCCGATCTGATGGCGGGTGATCTCGGCGCGCCCTATGCGTTTCAGGCATGGTCGGGAATTAAAGTTCGAGGCAAGATAGGAAAGCCACGAGTTGGGGGAAGAATGTCGAGTCTGACACTCACCTTCCGCGGAGTCCTTTGTCTCCTTCAGCTCTTTGGCCAATCCCGCTCTCCGTGGCGAAAAGCTCTTCTCCCACCTTGGCCCTCGCCGCCTCCGCCTCGGCCTTGGCAGCCTTAGCCTCGGTCCAGGCTGTCTCGGCCTCGGCCTTCGCCCGAGTTAGCATATCCGCTTCGGCCCGAGCTTCCTTGAGCTGCGCCTCCAGGGAACTCTGGGCGTCCTCAATGACCTTTCGAGCGTTGTCTGAGAGCCCGAGGGATTCCCGAGCGCTGTCCCGCTCAGCCCGGAAGACCTCGACCTGCTCGAGGGCATCCCAAGTACCTGAGAAAATCAATCGTGGCCGTTTCAAGGCCTAGGAGAAGGAAAAAGGGGAAGGAAAAGCGAGCTTACGGCGGCAGGCTTCAACCAGTTTCCCCTCCAGCTCCCGCTCGGCCGTCGTCGGCCCGACCGGTTGAGGGCGTTCCTGGAACGACGAATAGTCAACAATGAAACAAGAAAAGTGAAAGGGAAGGGAGACTCGAGTCTTACCAAGAACAACTCTCGGAGGCAGCCAAGGTGGCGATCGAACTCCGACAAACGCATGGTCTGTGTTCCAGAGCTTTCCCCCATCTCGAGCTCGCTGTAGGAGACCTTGGCGCCAGCAGCCGCGTCGGCCCCGAGCTCCTCGCCCCTGGCGTCGTGAAGCTCCTCGACGTTGGCTGTTGACGGGGCCATGGGCCCTTCGACATGTGGCTCGGCCGTGGTGTCGACTTCGATAATGTTCCCAGCCGGCCCCAGCTGATGCCTGACGAGCCCTCTCCTCCCTCAGCCAGTTGGCCGGCCACGGCCTCGGCTGCTTCCTTGGTGGCCAGAGCGGTCATGCCGGTGGCAGCCTGCACTACCCAGCTGGCGACCTTGGCCTCAGTAGCGGCCGCCTCCGCCCCCTCGGCCTCGGCGGCTGCCTTGGCGATCTGCTCGGCTTCAACGGCAACTTCGGCGGCTAACACGACCATATCCTCGATCGTCCCCTCCTCGGACCCGCCAACGGTCTCTACCAGCAGGCGCTCCTCCTCCTGATTGGCCACTGGGTCTGCGGCTCCCAAGCCTCCGACGCGTGGGGTAGGCCCTTCCGCCCTCGTCGAGCCCGACACGGTGACCTCGTTCGCTGCCAAAGAAGCCTTGGCGTGAGGCCCGACGTCCCCGGAAGGTCTAGACAGGAGGAAGTTATCAATATAAAGGAAGGAGAAGAGCCTCTTTGGGTTCATGGACTTTACTTACGCGAGATTCTTCATCCTGAGGCCAATCCGCTTCACCACCTTCTTTGGCGGTGATGTCGGCCTCGCCCTCGACACGTCCAAGTCGGACGAGTCATTGTACATCTCCTCGGAGGAGGAGTCGATCACCAGCTTTCGCTTGACGCCTCCCGATGCCGTGGAGCTGGATTCCTCCTGCCTCCTCAGGAGCCTCAGCTCCTCCCCCCTACCCCTCCTCTCCGGCCTTGCCGGAGTCCTCTGGGGCTTCGGCCTGTCGATCGTGTGTGCCCCGAGGATCGGGGCGAGAGATACCGGCGCTTCCCGACCCAGTCAGCATCGACACCTGGCAGGCGAGTTATCGGGCAAAGAAAGAAAGTTCTCGAAACAAAGAAAGGATAAAAGGAAGTCGATCTCACTGCGGGGCGAGGATTCTCCACCGTAAACGGTGTCGACCCTCTTTCTCCGGAACTTGCCAAGATTTGGAAAAATCCCGACAGCCGATGTGGCACGCGTCCCATTGGAACCGTCACGCTACACATGCACAGGTATGTTAGGCGCTCCCTGCTCTTGCAGGGCTGAATGCCACGAAGGGCAAAGTCGTGCACCACGTGGGCGTCGGTCAGGCCTTGTTTCCTCAGGACCTCGATCAGCCCGACAAGCTCGTAAACCTGATCCTGGTCGCACGAGCGGCTGCGGGCCGTCCAGTTGACGTTGGGCGATGGCTCCCTGTGGATGTCCTCGCTAAGGCCTGGCTCGTGGTTTGCGATGTAGAACCACTCGGCATGTGTCACGCTCCGATTTACGATCGGGATTAAAAGTTGTTAAATAATACATTTTTTAGAAGATATTAAAGTGAAAGTAAATTATTCAAGCCATTAAATAGGGAAATAAAATTTTTCTTTAAAAATCATGGTTAAAAATAGTTTTGAAATATTCTCCATGCCCTAAAATACTCTCTAAAATTTTTCGTGAAATTTTGAAGCTCCAGAAATAAATTTAATAATAAAAAAGATGTAAGTGATTATTTAAATAAATTACATAATCAGTAAATGGATTGTTTATATTTTTATTAAATACTTTGGATGCCCATCTATTTCTAGCATTTTTCTTGGATTTATTTGATCATTAAAAGTATTTATAAAAATACGAATATTATTTATGTGATTAAATAAAAAAAGAAAGTAAATTAATTTCCCCTTCCTGTTACTGGGCCCGTTTCGGCCCAGTACTTCGCGAAGTCCGCAATTCATCCTTTGCGGCCGCCCGTTTCTCTTTTCTTCCCGCGGCCCGGCTCGCTTGCGCCGCCCTCAAAGTCTAATGTCTCTCCCTAGTTCTCTCCTCCCCTCTCACGACATGTGAGTACGGGCCCACATGTCAGCTCTTTACCTACCCTCCGGCCGCAATGTCTGGGCGTCGCCACGCCCACGACACCGCCGTCACCCGCGCATCCCGGTCCCGCGCTTGCGCCTGCGCATGCGTCTAAGCCGCCCGCCTCTCCCGCGCATGTTTCCCCCATTCCCCGCGAGAACCGCCACCATTCCGTCCCCTTTCCCCACCGGCCGAGCCCACGCTCACTGTCGGTTGCGCCATTTTCCCGCCACTCGGCCTCCCCACCGCCTCTCGTGCCCATATAAACGCTCCCCGAGGGCCGGCAAACCTTTCCCCTCTCCCAATTGCGAAACTCCGAGCTCGCCATGTGCTCCCTTCGCAAACACATGTGCCGCCGCTCGCCGGCCATGTCCGGCAGCGCTCTACGGTCGCCCTAGCCGTCGCCACACCCCACAACCACCGCCTCCGGCTTCGTCGCATCGGGGGCTATCTCGGCCGCCCCTTGCCCGCTGCTAAATCCCACCGTAGCACCGTTCTCACCGCCAACCCAAACCGCCACTGCCCTACTTCAACTCTTGCCGTGAAATCCGCCGCGACCACCACTCGCCACTCCAATCCGCCTCCATCACCGCGTTCTTCGTCTCATGGGGCACACCGTTCGCCGCTTTCCCCAAGGTCTTCGGCCGTTGTCGTCCCCTCCAACGCCGGCTGTTTTCTCCGATGAGCATTTTCCCCTTCCTCCCTTCTCCCTTCTTCTCTCCCGCGGCCACCCCTCCCTCTCGAGCCGGGTCATGCCGCCGCCTCGCGTCTGCACGCCGTGCGTGCCCGCCACTTCCGTCGCCACGCCGCCGTCCGGGCCGTCGCATCCCGTCATTCGCGCGCACATGTGTCGCCGCTCCGCCCGAGCCCGTGCATCACCCACCACGCCACCATCGCTTCCCGCGCCACACGCTGCCGCTTCCCGCATCGTCGGTCGCCGCCGGTGACCGGTGGCCCCGCGCCACCGTCGGCCATGCTGAGGCCGACCAAACCATCGACCCCGGTTGGGCTCCGCCGTTCGGCCAAACCGGCCTTGAGGCCGCCGGCCCATCACCCCCTCCCGGCCCAGCCTCCCCATGCGGCCCATTTACCCTTCCTCTCTCAAAAAAGTCTATTTCACCTCCCTCTGGGCCTCCCTCTCCCCTTTTCCTCTCTTCCTTTGGCCCAGACTGGTCCCTTGTATGCGCAAAGTCTATTTGGCCTCCCATGATTCCCTCCTTCTCTCTCCCCACTTTGGGTCGTTGGCCCATAGGCCTCCTCCTTCACTTAAGTCCATTCTCCCCCAAAATAAAATAAATAAATTAAAATAAAAGTCCACATCTTCTTCTTTCCTCTTGGTGACAACCCATAGAACTTCTTCATCTCTAAAGTCCACTTCTCCTCCTTGGCCTAACCCTGAAAAGTCCAGTCCACCTCCTGCTTCCCATCCTCGTGGCCATCCCGTAAGCTGCCACATGTGCGCCGCGTCCTTGCCTCCATGGACTTGGTCCACGGTGGGTCGTTCTCTCTGTGCCGCTGACTCATGAGGCCCACGTGTCGGCACCGGCCCTTTGCTGATATCAGCGGATACATATTCCTTTGAGAAATTAATTAAATGTTGAGCAATAAATCATTTTAATTTCCAGAATTCAATTAAATGGTCCAAAACTTCTAAAATTCATATTTAATCCATACGAACTCCAAATTGGGCCATTCAAACTGCAAAATTCATCTAAAATTGAGCTCTACATGTACTGTTTATTTGGTTTTTACTAGGGTTTTTCCTCATTTTGCGTGCCAGCATGTAGACTTCGCCGTTTCAGAGGTTTTTCGCTCGCGAAGAAAAGAAGATCAGATGAAGAAGCAAGGCAAGTCACATTCCTCCTCGACGCATATTGATCCCAATTTATAAAATATTTATTATTTGCAAATAAAATTACATGTTTTGCTAATTACACGGGAACCGGGACAACCTATCTGATCGCTTGTGTCATACTTAATTTTTATCCACTCATTGTCAACCTGGGTGATTAATTTGACTAGATCGCATTACTTATGTGATCTTGCTAGAATTCTTTATGCTTAGCCCTGCTGAATTACACTAGCTCACCTAATGGGAGACCTAATGGGAGAACTTTACTACTAGCTGATAGTCACATGAAATGATGGTCGTGGACCAGTATTACCTTGAAATAAAAGTTTAAATTAAAATATGACTTAATGGTGGGCTGTGTGTGCATGGTTTTTCTTGTCGCACCCATGGCAATCAAGGACCGGTTTATGAGAAACCCTGAAAGACTTACAGTACTTACCACAAGCCAACATGGACAACGGCTAAACTTATAGTTTAGCTTTTTCCTGGCCGACGCATCCAGGCAAGAGTGGGCGTGATGAAGTTCGGATGGACCGGGCAAGGTCGGCTGCCAAATTCACCTAGGCACGAGAGGAGGCTGCCTACCCTGGTCTAGGGGTAGGGGCGAAACCTGAGGTGTGGTGATGCTTGGTTAGGAGGAGTTATGGGAAGAGTCTTGTCACGATTTCCCCCTTACAGTACCATGGTGGTGCTTCGGGGCATGGCAACATGTGTGAAATCATGTCTTGTGGGTACAGTTGTACACCTCTGGCCAGAGTAAAACTATTCGAATAGTCGTGCCCATGGTTATGGGCGATCAACCAGATTCACCATGATTAGTCCCACCTTTAATAACTTGACTAAATGGAACTGGTGTAGTTCAGGTGGTTTGGTTGGGCCAGTTCAACGTGGAGATAGCGTTGTTCAGTGGAAGATTAATCCTCATTTAATTAAGCAACATTTTTCCTGTTTTAAACTAGAAAGGTTTTACAACCGCATTTATGCAAAAATAGCCCAATCCACTCTTGTCTCCCCTTGCACGTCTGCATTTCTCCGTGTGGCTTGCTGAGTACGGTGGTTATACTTAGCCTTGCTATTTCCCCCTTTTTCCAGAAGTGTAGCGCTTCTGAGCTGAAGACGAAGTTAGCAGACCAAGCCTCAGACCCCAGTTGAGTTTGCCTGTGAAGTGGAGCTGAAGCCCCGCTAGGATCGTCCTTTTCCGCTGCTGCTGCTTTCCTTCGAGTGCGAGGACTAAGTGTCTCTTCTGTAAGTATTTTACGCTTTACTTTACGTTTGGATCTGTTTATTGATTTGTCATTTTGTGTACCCTGGCTGAATCCTGAACAGGGATTTAATATACAAAATAGTCTAGAAATTTGGTTAAATTTCTGGGTGTGACAACATGCCACCCCTTGTTGGAGGAAGTCGCGCCGACGGGGATGTAGCTCTCCACCATTCCCCTGCGGAGCTGGATCCCGGCCCCACCAATGACGCCGCCGCTCCCTGACCGCCGCAACCAGAAGTAGTGGCGGAAGAGCGCGAAGTGCGCTTCTACCCCAAGGTAGGCCTCGCAGAGATGAATGAAGATGTATATTTGGAGGACGGAATTGGGGTTGAGGTCGCAGAGCTCTATCTCGTAGTGCTCCAACAGACCTCGGAAGAAAGGGTGTGCCGGCACACTGAAGCCGCGTAGGAGGAAGGCGGAGAAGATGACCAACTCACCGGTGTTCGGGGTTGGGAACGTCTCCCCTGAGTGGCACGCCACGATGAAATCCCGTGGCAAGGGAGGACGCCGAGCTGCACCAACTCCTCGATCATCGCCCTCCCGGCTTGCGAAGGAAGGAAGGCCGAGCCCATCTCGACCTCGTCCCCACTCGTCGCGGGGGCCTTCACAGCTTTCTTCGACAGCTTCCTCGGCCCCATGGTCTCCGACAAGCACGACCGGCGGCTTTCACAAAAACAAAGCGCACAACAACGGCGAAGAGCAGCGGTGCTGTGTTGGAGCAAGAGGGGGCCGGAGGGAGCTTGTGGGCACGTGGAGGTTTGGAGTTCTTCGGTGATTCGGAAGCGTGAAAGAAGAGAAGAAGCCGGACGACGGCAGGGCTTGTAGAGGGATAATGACGAGATCACCAGCGCATATCTCAGAATGCGCGACGCCATTAATATCATACGCGGAGTGCCCGAGGAATTTTCGTCCCTTCGGCTCCCTTTTAGTCCACGTTGCCCGGATCTTGAATCTAGGCCGTTCATTCTCCAAGGAAGGTAACGGCGTCCTCTGCACGTTTGTTGCAACACCCAAGGAAATCCCTAACGACACCTTCCTGATTTCACCCCAACCGTCAGCCGCGCCTGGCACAACGGGGAAAGTGCAAAGTGGGAACATGACTAGCCGTTGTGTTGCTCCGATTTTCGTGGTTTCTTGATGAGACATGATAGGGGCATTGGGCGTGCTGGCAGGCGGGACCCCTTGGACGGAGAGAGCCACACGACTGAGAGTCTGACTGGCGACTAGGTTCAAGTAAACTTTTCTTTTGATCTCGCTAAGACATCACCGACCCTTGGGTCAAAACTCCAACGCCTCGAGAGAAGGGCTTTCTAGCTAGCCCTCAACCAGGGTCGATGCCACAGGAAGCCTTCGGGCAGTGGATTCGACCATATCCCAGATCTCCATTAACTATGGAGAGCGGATCCCTCGACTCAGAGTGGGCTTCCGAGCTAGCCGCCAGTCGAAGTCGGAATTACCACATGCCCATGGACAGTAGTTTCAACGGCAGCCATGGACCTCACCGCCCTGAGGCGGTGACCTCGGAGATTCAAGCGTGGGTTTTTGAGTTAACCCATGAGCGAGGTCAGGACTACCCGGCGCCTCCGGGCCCATAGTCTTGAACACCTCACAAGTCACCACTGCCCTTGGGCAGTGGCTTCTCCAACTCGAGGGCTGGCAGCTAAGCTGCCTCTTCCCCAGTCAATGCAGGAGCTACCAAGAGCCTCCGAGCGGTAGACCTATTAATCACGACAATCCTTCTCTCACCTCGAGCACAGATTCAGACCGTCGAGAGAACGAAAGATCACTCTTGATGATTTGACCCTAGGCTTGGATGAATCATCCAACCCTAGGCTCGGGGGTTACACTTGGCAGGTGCACCTAGACGGTGCCCCTGCCGAATCCTTGGATCAAAACAATTCGGGATCTGAAGAAGACTACGCCCATAAGAACTTTGACCCTAAGAAAGAATGCTTCATTCCTTCTTAGACTTGGGGGCTGCTGGTAGGGGAGTCATCCCGGGGTACCCCAGAGACTCGATTCGGACTCCAAACAAAGTTAAACCGAGTGTCCTCGGGGTGTGGTCGAGATCCCGACAGCGTCTGGCACCACCTGGCAGCACAGGAGGAGGATCCCAAGGATAGCAAGATCACAAGATGCCCACGGTGTATAGGATCTAGCAGACCAACTTATACTTTGTTAGATGTTCTCTATACTCCCACCTTCCTTTTCTCTCTTAGGATTAGCTTTTTTGCCCCCAAGTTCTCTTGCTCCTGCCCCCTTGAGCTATAAAAGGGAGGACAGGGCGATGGGGCCAGGAGGAGACAGATCGAAGGATTCTAGATCCAAATTCTGAGAACCTCCATTGTAACTATTGTTCATCATCTACCCCAACGAAGAACACCACACACTAGACGTAAGTCTATTATCCTTCGGAAGGGCTGAACCAGTATAACTCTCTGCGTCGTTTTTTCGAGTCGACCATCCGATCCAGTGAAGAGCAGCTTTTCTACCACTCTCTCTTTCACCTTCTTGGGGACCCTCCTTGGAGGAGGGCCGACTCATTCTGTCGACAGTGGTAATACTGGAAAAAGGAATAGTATCATTTGATTTGAAATATTAGCTCACTAGAGGATATTTCTTATACTGAGGCCAAGCCAAAACTCCAAGTTTTATTTTATAGCTGAATTCACTAACTTATATAACAATTCTCTGCTGCTCCAGGAGACATACTTCCCAGAGCTATTTGTCGAGCTGCAATGTTTGAAGCTGAAATCAAGCACAATATCGACAGAACATAGGGGACATTAAAATCAAGCATATCTACGACCTTATATCAATGTTAGAGAGCAGAACAACAATTCATGAAAGATAATTATATATAAAAAAGCAATCATGAACTAATCCATGAATCAATTTGAAGGTTAAGTGGGTTTCATAAAGAAAAATAGCTCCATAAATTTACAATAGATTTTATGATTTGCATCAGCATTATTATTCTGAACATAGCAAATTTACCGAAAGAAAGTACTCCTCACCATAAATGTTCTAGGACCCCCATTGAATATAATTAGAGAAGAATAATGTGACATTGACCATGAAGTAAATTAGGTGCAGCTGCTAAATTGATTGCGAAGAGCAAAATCTGTCGAGCACACAAGAAACTGACTTTTCTCGACAAGATTCATATTACATCACCATTTAAATAAGAACATGCCGCATGAGCAGATAGTGGAACTATTAGTGCTTGTTGGGATGCAACTAAGCAAGTCCCCAGTTCACTAATCAGGCAGACAACAGATAACAGTAATTAATAATTAGATAGTTGTATTGTTTTAGAAAATGAAATGAACATAAACAAGAAAAAAACCTAAATTGCTGAGTGATGAACCAGTGATTCAATCATGCTAGTACCTAAATGCCACCTTCATGGTGTCACCGCTCTGGTCTGAGCCCAATTGGAGTTCCTCTCCTCTTCCCTCCCTCTTCCTCGGTCTAGCAACCTAGGACTCAGTAGAGTCCCTCTCCTTCTCTCTCAATGGTGAGGACCCAGAACGAAGTCTTACTTTCTCTCCACTATTGGCAGCAAGGATCTAGGAGGAAGAAAACGTGATGAAACCCTACAAGGCTACAATCGAGGAGGGGGGAGAGAACCAAGAGGGAAGGAGGGGACTAACCTGCGAACCTCTGAGAAGGGGAGCTCCAAGATCCATGGCGGTTTGTGGAAGAGCGCGGTGGAGCGAGATGACGCCGTGGAGGAGAGGGGAGAGGGGAGAGGGGAGAGGGGAGAACGAACGACGATGCACGCCGCCCCTAGTGGAGGCCAAGTGGGCCGCCCGGCACGGCTCGACATGGGCACGGCCGCGGCACGCCCCGTCACAACACGGCCCGTTAGGCACGGCCACTGTGACGGGCCGTGCCGTGCCGGCCCGCGTGCTCCGCCCCCGGCCCAAGCACGGCCCACGGGAGGCGGGCGTGCCGTGCGTCTTGCAAGCACGCACGAATTTGGCCCGTGGGCGTGGCCGAGCCCACGGGCCCATAAGGCACGCCAATTTAAAAAATAGAGAAAAATATGAAAAAATAGAAAAAAATATACAACCCTATTATTTCTATATATAAAAATTAAAAATATAAATAAAGGATAAAAAATAAAATAATGATGTATTTGTCACGTTAAAAATATGAAAAAAAATATATTCGTCATCTATTTTTCATATTGAAATTATTAAAATAAATATTGACGCCATTGGACCCCCCCTGGTGCGTGCCGTCGGCCGTGGGCCGTCGCGTGCCGGCGCACGGCAGCACCCATGCCGTGCCGTGCCGGCCCGGGCTCGGCGGCCGCCCGAGCACGACACGGTCCGTCGTGCCGTGCCGGCACGGCCCATCACGAGCCGGGCCGTGCCATGCCAGGCCGGTGCACAGTACCATCGTGCCCGGGCCGGCACGCCTCGGCCCGACCCGTTTGGCCAGCACTGGCCGCCCCTGCCGCGAGAGGGCGACGCGCTGGGCCGCTGGGGCGTGGAACAGAATGGCCGGTCGGCCGCGAGGTATATTTGGCCCACGGGGATTTCGGCCCGCCCGAAATGAACGAACCCTCGGCGTCGACTCCTCCTCCTCGCGACTCGCGAGTTCGCCCGCCGCCTGCGCCGATCCCCATCCATCCCGCGAGCGAGCAGAGGCGCCGTCGTGGTCGCCGTCGTTCGTCCTGCTGCTTCCGCTGCATCCTGGTGAGCATCTATCCGTTATCCTCTTTCTCATCTCTCCTCTACCCACGAGTTTTTTCCTCCAATTTGAACACCCTTGCTTCTCTTCTAGACCTGGAAGCTCTTCTCTTAATTTGCCTTAACCTTAATACTGATAGCAGTTTGTTTGTTCCTCATGTTAGATCCGTCGCTGGTGAACAGGGAGCTTTCGCCATGTCGAGGCTGCGGGCGCTGTGGCAAGCCTCCGTGAACGCCACCAGGCGAGGTAGCTGCCTGCCGCAAACCTAATTTTGCTGCGCTAGTTGTATGCTGGGTTTATTTCCTCAAACGAAACGCGCTTCGTGATTCTTCCTTAACCTGCGTTTGCTCATTTTTAAGGCCATGTGAAATGTTTACTGGAAAGGTCATATAAGACCCTCAATTGATGAATTAGCTATGGCATGCGGATTTAGACACGAGATGGGAATTCAAGTGTGTAACAGCTGACTACTAGTTATGTTGATGTTTATTCAGGCAATTGGAGGTTTCTTCTAGCATTTCGATTTATTTAAAATGGACGCCGCTGAATCGCGAGTTGCCTTTATTTGCATTTGAATTCTAAGATTCTTTTAATCTTCATGTGCATTAATAACTCATTATGTTGGTCTGTGCCATAATTCTTTCATCCTACATACTAAATTTGCAGCCATTGTATGGAATTCAGAAGATCTAATCCCACCAAGTGAAAAGTTCATCTTCAATTTTAGTTCAAAAGATGAGCTGAAAAGGTGGCACTTGTATTCAGATTCCGAATATGGAGGTAATGCCTCACTTTCAAGTTTCTCTTGCAACAATATTAGTTTTCATTATTGTTCTGAATAACTGAAGGGTCGAATAGACTAACTTGTATTGTATATGTTGTGCTTGTGAGATACTCTCATACTCATGGAATATTCATGTCATAAGACTTTTCCTGGCACTGGAAATGTTCCTTTGTTTTTATTCTCAGAATACGTGGGGGGGGGGGGAATGCAAGTTCCCAGGGACTCAATTTTTTATATGTATTTGTTAATGTTAGGATTCAAAGTTTCATTGCGATTCTATGCATAGAACGAAAATGAATAAACCTAGGGAATTCTCTTTCAGAGAATATCAGGGAAAAAAGTTCTCTTCAATTCTTGTAGCTCTTGTAGCTTTCTAACATAGTTCCTGGATAAGTCGATCACTTTTAGCTCCATTGTTATCAAGAGGTTTCATTGTATACTTCTTTCAGACAATACATTTCACTATTTCAATGGAAATATTGCAGCTCGATAACTCATCAATTTATTCAGTTTTCCCTCCACTTTTCACCTACATTTGGTCTTTTACTTTGTATTATCAAGAATGTTCCCAAAGGGTTATATCTAATACCAATATATTGTGGCTTACTATCTGTTATAGTGATCAAATGGGAATCTGCCTGCTCCTTGTGCTTTCACCCCCAGATGTTTTACAACGGATACATCAGTGTATTATCAGTTGGTAGTTGCTAAACCAGTGGATTTGATAACGTGGGATGTAAATCTCCTTCAGTATGATGGGTAAATCATTAATGCTTCGTTGTGTAGTAACATGCTGGTGCCTTGGCTTCATAACCTGGAATGAACAAATTTCTTTCTGTCTTTTAGATGGCGACCTTTCTAGCATGTTCATTAAGCTTAACTAATATTTGTTGACACCTTTTGTAACTGATAAGCAAGCTCTGTGTTCACATCTATGAAATGATTTGATTGAAAGAATTTGTTATCCAGGTTTATCATCTGCATCATTGGAGATAACTGATGGTGTTGCTGGTGGGGATACTTCATCAACTGGTACTATGATGTTTTGATGTCAAGTGATTGTTTTTTTCAGTACAAAGAAGGAAACTAGTTTATTTATCTGCAGTTATATAGAGCTTACGAGTATAAATTAACCTGTTGAACTGTAGAATGTCTTCTAGTGTTGTTATTATTCTCATCTGTCCTTGCAAATTCCACTTACAGATATTATCAGCTTTGGTGTCTTGGATTTTGTAATTGTAAAGAAAGCATACCTATTTTTATGGTTTCCTCAGATTTCATTCCTGATTTTAAGTTTTAAGCTTTGACAGTTTTGCGACTATTTTTCCAACATGTGCATTCTGGAAGGTGTCTTTTCGGGCAATCTCTCTCTGGATATGTCCGAGGGATCAACATGGAAGATAAGGCGTAGTGGTTTCTGTGGAATGAGATCAAAGAAGGTAATGTGATTTTGACTTGGTTATTGCTCAATATCTGTAGATGCTACTATGCTGATAAACCCTTATTTCTATTCTCTTTTCAGTTTAATGGTTTCATTGATCTTGATGCATATGATACAATAGCGATGAAGCTCAGAGGGGATGGAAGATGCTACATATCTACAGTATGTATCCTCATTCTGAGACAGTATTGAATTTGTGATATCAAGTCAATACATTGCTACATAATCTGAATCTTAAACAGATATACACAGAGAACTGGGTGAATTCACCTGGACAACAGGAAGATAATTCGTGGCAAGCCTTTGTGTACTTACCGCAGGACAGATGGCAAATCATGAAGGTAATTTCAATTCAAAAGTTGAAAGATTTGGTCTTTGATGATACAACAGCACTTGTCTTTTCTTTCAGATCCCTCTTGATTCATATGTACCTACATGGAGAGGAAATGTGATCGAAGCAAACATGGAAATGAACCCTGCTCGTGTTGTGGGAATGTCTCTATCAGTAAATGCAGAAGGCGGTGTACCTGGTGCAAAGACTGGACCAGGCGATTTTAGGCTAGAGGTTGATTGGATCAAGGCACTGAGGACACTCTGAATTTGTTGTTTCCACAAGTCGGTCTTTTATAGGATTTATCAGGGCTGGAAATTTCTTACCTGCACTTTTTCATGTGATAATTGCTGAATATCATGAGGAATGGAGATTAACTATGACCGCTTGCGATGCATCATGCAGTTTGTATTACTCCTAGTCAATACAATGGGACATCGAAAGGAGGCTGCTGTTCAGCGCAGATGAATAATGAGGTCTCTTTTACTTTTGGGGGAAATAAATACAAATGTGTCACCTGTTTCTTATGACTGTCTGAACATACGTTACTTCCTTGCTACTGTGTCCGATGAATTTTTATCCATTCCGCATCAACTGATACCTGTAGTAGCAGGTTTGTAGTTGGCTTCCTGTTTGATATTTTCAGGTTATACATATCCCCATTTTGAGATGGAGCTGGCGGGCTCGTGCTTGGTGGCGGCTTTGCCGCCTGCTAAATTGCACGTTTTGGTCAAACAACACATGCATTCATTTTTCAGGTTTTCGCAGCAGCAAAAACCCCGTGACAAATTGACAGTGCACAGCTGAAACGGGAACTTCTCCGTGCAATAATGCATGGATAAACAGACAGATAGCGGTGAATATTTCAAAACGATCTTTCAAATAAAAAAGGTTTGATATTTCAAAATGCATTTCAGGAACTGTACCCAGGGACACGCTTGATTAGTCCATAATCAGAATCCTAACTCAGGCACACATGGCGAAGCTTCCTTTCACAGGAGCAATATTTGTTTATGGACCACACGTCCACACCTTGACACCGCAGCTAAGGGGAACGAACAAAATGGGAGCACCCAGTGCAAGCCGAGAGGACGACGGGTGTGTGGCGACCAGTCCTCCTTGCATTGCATGCACATGTGCACAGACGAGGGGTCAGCCGTGCCGTGTCATCCTTCAATGAACCCGGTCATTCTCAGCACGGAGTTGCGCAGGTGGCTGAGGTCGCGGCGCGCCCGCCCGGTCCCCGTATGCAGCGAGAACGCCTCCCCCTCCGTCGACCGTCTCCGCGCCAACACCATCACGTGGGGCGGCACCATCGTGCCGCCGCAGCCGCCGTCGTCGCCCTGGTCGGCGCCGCTCCACCGTTGCGCCGCGCCCGGCGCCGCCCTGGGAATGTCCACCGGGCGAGAGCTCGCTGTGGCCGGGCACGTGATCGGGCCCCGCCGAGCCGGCGCCGGTGGCGGGACGTCGCGTGGCGACTGGTGATCCGGCCACAGCACCTCGGACTCGTACAGCTCCTCTCCCGTCGTCGCCATGCGCACGCACAACTACCCGCTCGATCGCCCGGCTACCTGTGAAGCGTTGATGCGTTTGGGGTTGGGCTTTTGATTTTAGCTTTCTCTGTGCGACGACGAGCGCGCGCGGGATGTATATATATAGGCGTGGTGCCACCTACGTGTCGAGTAGCTTCCGACGTAGGACTAGCCGCCCGCCGAGCCGCGCGAAGAAGAGGCGCCCACGGAAAGGAATTCAGGATGTGTTTGTTCCTGAAGCTAAGTTCTTATCACGTAGTCAAATATACTGTTTTAGAATATTAAATATAAATTATTTATAAAACTCATTTATAATTGATAACTAATTTATAAGACGAATTTAATAAACCTAAGAATGATGCTAAGTAAACATTTATTAATTATAAATTAATTAAATAAATATTTGTTAATTATAAATTAATTATGTTTAATGGATTTATCTTATAAATTATCTTTTGGTTTTATAACTATTTTTATAATTTTTAAATTAATATTTAAACATTATGACACTTACTATACTTCCTCCCTGGGTTATATCGGGTCCGATCGTTCGGATCTGATCAGGTGACGGATTCAATTGCGGAGTCAATAAAAGGCTCGTGTCGGTCAATACAACCAAAAAAAAACGTGGCCCGTCTCTTCGCCAGAGCAGCCGCCGCCTTCTTTACTGCCCGACATGATATCAAACCGAAATTGGTCGTACGTGCATGCGAGGCAAGGAAGAGGAACAGTGCATGCTTGCCACCTACGCTGTACTCTGTACAGCTACATACACACAACAGGCACGGGCAAAATGTGATTTACTGGTGGGGCTAAGCTCTGACGGGATTAAACATTTCATTTGTAAAAGTGCAGCCACGTGAATTACAGACTTGACCCAGGTTAAATCGAAGGCTAATCTTGGATGCCTCAGGCGCATCATCGCGGAGCGTCGTACACGCGTCCTTTGCCTTCAGCTGGGAAGCAAGAGGAATCTAGGGGTTAGCATTCTCAATTCTAGCTTACCGTTCTCTTACCCATCAATATCAGCGTAAATTTATGGATATCATGTCATTTAAATAATTATTAAAAAATTAATAATATAGATTAATATATTAATATAAAACAAACATACTAAAACAAATTTAAGTTTTACAAGTTAAAAAAATTAAACTAAAATAATTATTATACTCACAGTTATTTTTTTATTTTTATTACAATTTATCAAGGCTGAATTTAAGTGATATATAACATATTAATATATTTGATTATTTTTTAGTTTTTTAATGATTATTTAGGCGAGGGAGATATTATCCACTCAAGAATGAAAATCTATTCATGGTTCCTTGATAGCAACGTACTATATCGCACGATCGCGATCTTTGTGTTTCGTTTGCGTGCGGCCGCCGAGTCCGCACGCGCCACGCGGATATGCGTACGCGGCGCCCGGACGGAAGAAGCATCGGGCTACAGGCTGGGAAGGATTCCACGTACGCTGCACTCAACGCGTCCTGTGACAAGGAAAGGGGACAAAAGGGACAAACTAAACGAGAAGAAAGCAAGCTTTTTTAGCTGTGTGACATGGCGTGCGTGAGGCTTGGAGAGTAGCCAGATGTCTAGATGGACACTCTATCAGGCATTTTAAATTCTTCAGTTCCCGTTTCCCTTGAAGCAATGATTTTGCTCTGCACTTTGGTAGTACTACTTCCAAATTCGAGAGATTATGGATTGATTATATATTATGGATGGTGTTCAATACTGGTGCAGGTTTAAGTTAAAAAGTTTTTTCACATCCTTCGGTTACTGGCGGTACCAAAATCGTGACCATTTGATGCTTTAGATCGAAGGCTCAGGATCGATGATAGCATACATCACCATTTTAGTCGCGAGATGGTACCGCCACATCTCGAATGAAGTGGATGGGTAAATTTGGCTTTTCGCGTGTAGCATCTATCGTGTTGGGTAGAAGGGAAACCTAAGGCAAACTTTAGAATAGGTTGCGAGTTGTGTGTTTTTTTGGCGGCCACGACGGCGATGATGGCTTCAATTTGTTTGAGTCGTGGATTGCCTCGGCTTTGGTGTTCGATAGTAATTCCTGGTGAGTTTGCGGTGGTGACTCGTTAAGTCGTAGAGTTGAGTGGGGCTTCCGCTTTCCATAGTGGTGGATTCGGTGTTCGGCGATGGTTAATGCTTCGATCCCCCGGACACGCTGCTGCAGGTGCCGCCGCACCGCACAAGGACGAGACTCTGCACTTCAGCGAGACGGTGATATAGAAGCACTCGCGTGTGAGGAAGATTGCAGCGCCGCTCCCGTAACCTCGTTGTGACCATGAAGATGGAGATAATTACTTCGTTCCCAATCTTAGCCCCGTTGAATGAATGGCCAGATGGAGTTTGGTATCCGAAGGTACCAATACCGGGGGTATAAATCGTTGGACCATAACAAAGCTCTTAAGTTAAGTTAATGTACTCAAGAGCATATTCACAAGAAACGGGAACAGTGACAATATTTCTCGATCCAGGAGATCGTCCCCGGCCAAGAACGTAGGGACATATCATTTTGTAAAAACCTTTTACAAGTCTCGTACCACTTCTTTTATCTATTTTTTTCCAATCCATATGGAAACTTTGTGACAATGATCCAGAATCTACAGTTATCTTCAAACTGTGCCAGAGTCTGATGGAGCAAACCATTTCAGATTGTCAGTGACACTTGGGTTTTCTTCGGTAGCATTTCCAAGCCGAAAATGAAGTTGGTTGACAGTGACTCCATAAAAAAAAGTAATTTTGCAGCTCTAATGTACTCTTGCCAATTCAATCTGACAAGTGCGTTATCCATCATCTTGCCACGCAAGACAGTTGTTGTTTGTTGCGTTTTGGATGAAGACACAATCGACGCTTCCGGTAAGTCAATGATCAATTGCTGAGTTGTTTAGTACAGCACACTACTACCACTGAAAGGATATGAGGACAGAAGGATGAACAGGTGGATTGCAAGCTGAAAGAAAAATAATGCAGATTTATTTTCCTCAGTTGCCATTCTAAGCAAGAAACGTCAAACATCACGCATACTCAGATCACATTCCGATTGGGCCCATGTAACCAATGGGGATAATCAGTGCACTGAAGTCAGCCACAGGTTAATGTGATGCTCACAAGTCACAACTCACAAGATGCCAATGAAGCACAGGCACTTGTACAGGATGAATTTCATGTAGGAACCTGTACTGATCTGCATCAATGGATGAGTAAGACAGTAGGCCGTGTGGGATACTTCAGATGGAAGTAGGAGATAAATGTCTACAAATTAATGTGTGTAGCAAGAAGATAAGGTTTTATATGACAGCCCAATTGTATGTTAATTAGGGAGGAAGTAGTTGAATCCATTGTTACTAATGCAGAGGTATATACTCTTCTTTGACAGTTGTAAATCTTATCAAGAGTGTTCAGAATGAAACTTTCAAGATGTCCTGAAAATAAATTAATTCCTTGTTGATGGATAAGTTACTATTCCTACTATTTTTACTTTTTGAGAGAAGGGGCTTCAACACTTATTCTTGGTAGTTTTTGTACTAAAACTGTACCAGTAATTTTTCAAACTTTTACTCGGAGTTTTCTTTTGTCGATCTTCATGTCCATAACCAACAGAAGAACTTTATATGAAACTCTCACTGAGATTAACTTTAAAGTACTCCTATTTAATAGAATTGTAGCATGATACTATTAGGAACAGAAACAGCTGACTTCAAATAGATGAATATTTATATGAGCGTCTTCCGTTCAAAAAAATATTTATATGAGCGTCAGTCTCTGCTTTCTGTACCAAACTCAAGCAAAAAAAATTGAACTAAACAACTTTTTTGAGGAGGAAGGTGGACCACATAAACTTATTTACACCTCATTACCTTCACAGAAATGGAGAATAAAACTGTAGAAGATATTTAAGCATATCTCATACAATGTTAATTAATCTCTTTGCTTAAAAATGGTAGAAATCCTGAAGCAATAATCGAAGTGTAGCGATTACATAAGATGCTCTTAGAATTCATTTAACTTTTAAATTAACAGGATGAGTCCAAAACGAATCTGCAAAGTAAACCAGAGAAGGCACAGTAGCATCACAGCTGATCTGAACTGCATTTTACAGTACGTTTTACACCTTCAGCGCCCCGCGCCCGTTCTTCCTACGCAATGTTCAGTCACTATTTGACGATGGACACATGCATCACAGAAAGAACGAAGATTACACGAACTCGGTTGCGCCCACGTGAATTCACACAAAAACGAACTCAAAAATTGTTCAAAGCGAAACGAACATTTCCCTAAAAAAATTTCAGCACTACTCGCGCATCAGCATCGTCCTCGTCCTCCCCTTCGGCACGACGAGCATCATCATCGCCTTCTCTCTCTTGGCCCTACGGTGATCAACGATGACATGCGGCGGCACGAAGACATGGCTGCCAACGAAGAAGCTGCCACCACTGGCCCCGGCGAAGGTCTGGCCGAATTTGCTGAATCCCGCCGGTGCTCTCGCGCCTTTCGCACCGGCAGAGCCGACCTTCCGGGCGGGGATGTCGATGGGGGAAGAAGCTTTCTGCCGGCCGCGCAGCTTCACGGAGCGGTGCTGTCCGGAGTACTCGTCGTTGTCTTCGTCGGCATCGACGAGAGAGTAGTACACCTGAGATAACTCCAGGTTTTGTGCTGCATCTGGCCATAGGATGTCTGCTTCTTGGAATTCCTCTTCCTCCAGCTGCTGCGGCTGTATGCGTAGCAGTTTCTTGCTTGGGTTGTAATTAGAATTAGGAGAGGATAAGCACGTATTAAGTAGTACTAATATGTACACGGCTAGAGCGAGTGAGCGACCAGTCATTTTGCGTGTCATGATTTAATAATAGTTGGGGAATGCTAGAAGTTACTTCCCAAGTGCCCATAGATTCGGCTGTCTGAATGCGTCATACTGAATTGCATCATGCAGGTCACAGTTACTGAATCAGCAGCGAGTCAGCAGCGTGCACACGTACGCGTGTGCTAATTACCCAGTAATTAACCACAACTTGCATTTTTGACGATCATTAATTCGTCCAATCAATTTGCGCACGTACACGATACGTTTGCATCCATCAAAAGACATATATATTCACCTCACATTTCGAACCAATTTTACAAAATGTCATCGAGGAAAATGTCTCGCAGATATAATAAACCAACTAATTAATCAGGTCGCGTGACCATTGCGTTGCCAAGTCTCTCGCGCGCGCATGGCCGCCGCCCACGGCGCGCTAGCTTTCGATGAAGCCAGTCATTCGGAGGACGGAGTCGCGCACGCGGCGGAGGTCCCGCCCCTTTAGCGTCCGACCCTGCCCCGAGCACATCGAGAACGCTGCCCTGCGCCGCGCCAGCAGCACGTGCGGCGGCACCACCTCGCCGTCGCTGCCGCTGCCGCCGTAGTCACCTTCCCCGTACTCCCTGTCCTCCCGCCTCGCCGTCGCCGCGCCCGAGGCCGCCGGGATCTCGATCGGGTCCGTGAACGGACGCCGTTCCTCCGCCCACGACGCCGCGCATTTCACCGACACCGACACGCTACGCTGCGACGCCATCGATCGATCGCCGATGAATCACTCCGCGACTACTAAGCTAGCAGCAGCTATATCAGCTATGAGCAGTAGAAACAGATGCGACAAACTATCGCACGCGCGGCTGTCCAAATCTATCCTCTTCCTTTCGACGCAGCTAGTGCGCTGAGGATAGAGATTTATAGGAGACGGGGCGCGCGCGAGCTGGCGCGGCGAGCGGGGCAACCAAGCTATCCTGCCCATAGGCGGGCAGGTGCCGTGTGGAGCTGCACCGCTTTGTGTGACAGAGAAGTATGCGGCTTTGAGCTTTGACGGGGAAGGGAAGGAATAATTCCATTGATCAGGCTGGAGAGATTAACTCCTAACTCAGCTCAAATCAAACGCCTCTGCGCTAATAAGCTAATTCACGGTCAACTAATGCGAATTATTTTGCTTTGCAAACTATACTGGTTATTAAGATGCGCGCCTGGCGCCCGATTGGCATTGGCTTTCGGTACGGTTCAGTTCAGACGCTCTTGGTTTTGATCGCTTCGTCGCCCCTATTGTTTTGTTGCACAGCGGCGCAAGTTTACTGAACCGCGCGTGCTACCAAGGTGCTTAATTATGACCCATGTGTTTGTCGTAACGCAAAGAAATTGAAGCTACTACACTCCTGCTCCCGCGATGTTAGCTGATGATTGGTTTAGTGGTCTGATCTGAAGTGTTTGAAATTTCGTGATTACACCGTATCCCCACGTGTATATATGCATCTACGGTGCATGTGCACGTTATGATGATGCACACTGATGCAGATGCCTCGAGAGAAGGATTTGCACGGGCGGCACTGCGTGGTGCGTGCACAAGTACGCACTCCCATGGTCCCAAAAAAATGTCATGTTGCACTCAACCGCCAAAACTGTGGCTAACTGGTATTCTTTAGAAGTGCGGATTGGTTAGAGGAAGCTAGGTATCCTCGCTTGGAAATTGCACATGCCTATATGCCTATTCGATGTCTGGCACGCGTGTACTGTGCACGGTTTTCATGCCAAAGTTCACTTCACCGGCCGAAATGAGAGCTTTTTGCTAGTTTGGTGCTTTCAGGCTTTCAGCTAGGGTCGATATGTATATATGTAGCTTATAACTGACAAAGGGACCGGTATTGAAAGGAAAAAAATCAACAGCTGAAATCGTCGCATCTCCATTATTAATGTGGTTAAACTCTCCTTAGAAAAAGGGAGGCAAATATGTTTATTTACTATTTATATGCAGCCTAATAAAATGATTTCAGTGGCGTGTCATACGTACAGCGACGGTTAATTATGAGTAACCAAGCAACAGCGCCAGCTGCAGGTCAGATAGGTTGCATAACACAGCTAGAACTGCTACTTCTAGCATGCCAAACACGCAACTTTCTAATGAGCTGATTGATTAGGACAAGAACCATACACTTCACACTCGCCTGCCCATAACGAACTTAACGTACATAAACTGGTTTAAGTTAGGGACGGAAACTAAACACGTCGATGTCTCAGGCTGAAAAGCAAAAGCAAAAGCGTTGTGTCACGTTGCTTGACTCGATCGATGGGCCTGTGTCAAGATTTGTAAGCTTCTGCACGGTAGGCTTATCCATCAGGGCATACGTGCATCCACAGATCGACACACGGAAGTGCATGCTTCTGCTGAAAATGTTTTCGTTTGATTATCCTCTCTTGCATGATACGCCGCACCATTTCGTGGTTACATTTTAGAACCCTGTTCATGAATTCAGATTATCAGATCATTTGATCAGTGCTGATTGCTAGTGATCATCTGTTCTTGTGGGAACGACTGAAATTAAAGGATCAGATAATGATGGGTCATATGCAGGGAACATACTAATTCAGTCCGGCGATCAATGTTGAGCAAACCACTTATTAAGGAACTGTAGGTTTGGATAAACATGTCAAACAAATCCTCTGTCATTAACGCAAACGTGCATGCATCACGCGTGCCGTCGTTTTCGAGTACTTCATGTAGACAAGAACCAAGTTACACCACCAAGCGCAGCCGCGCTGAATTTTCAGCGTCTTACTCGGGAACGGACAAACCTACCCGCTGTTCCGTACAGATGAACTCATCGATCGAATATCCAGCGTCGGCGGGATTCTACCGTGGCAGCGATTCAACGCGCACGGTGTCGTGTTGGCCTGCGCTACCGCGTGGATCATACACCTGTAACGCTTGTTGTAGCTTGGACGAGGGAACAGGGCAAATGGCGGGTTGGCGATTAGAATGTGGTACCCTGCACGCCACAGGCACCGGGCGAGGAAGGAGACGGTATTACTGCATTTTGGATAAGGATATGGGTAAGGATTGACGTTGAATGATTGTTAGACAACAATGTCATTTCAAATTTGGAGCGGATTAGTTGAGCAAGGATTTTGTAGGAGATGGAATTTTGTTCTGAACATCTGAAGTTTGCAGACAACGTACTGTGTATCCTATCCAAGAGGGAAGAATATATATCAAGTGGTGATCTCTTTCTTTTCGCTGAATTTATCTGCCACAACATGGTTCCAGCCTTCCAGGCTTTCGGCTGGATTTCACTTCTTTCAAGCAATGCATCCTCCTGAGCAGTAAAGAGTAATCAATCTAGCCTAAGAATGAATCACGCGACAAGAACGACAATAGGGCTCCTCACAACATGGACACCGTCGCTCCACGTATACGATCCCGCCACGAACTGTCCATTTACACGCCAACCGCCTCTCCCTTTGGTGGCCTCGATCTTTATCCTGAATTGTTTCTTGTCGCCGGTTCGCGCGAAGCTGAGGCTCCTCGGCGACACCTTCACCGAGACGCCCATCGGCTCGTCTACGGCGACGCTGTACCGGGCGCAGCCCTGGCCGACGTTGGTCACCGTCCGCTGCACGGTGACGGAGCCGTTGAGGCCGTGGACGGCCAGGGAAGGGTGGTTGAGCTGGTACGGCGGCGGCGGGGTCGCCGGGCAGGGCAGGGAGTGGTCGAGCTGCGCGCCGCCGCTGGCGCACGCGAAGAGGAGGTAGTCCTGGTACGACGCGTCGTAGACGAGGCCCGGGTCCAGCGCGTGCATGGGCCGGATGTGACCCGAGCCGTAGTCCATGGGCCCCGCGATCGTCCCGTCCGCGTCCATCATTGGGCCGCCCTCCGCGTTGCTCGTTGTGGCTGTGAATCGATATGTAACGTGCAAATCGGTTATTACACGGGTGAGCTATGAAAATGAAGTTAATTCGTTGTCAGGACGAGACGTCACCGGTGGTCATGATGGCCGATCGGATCGCGGCGGAGCTCCAGCCCGGGTGGGTGGACTTGAGGAGGACGGCGGTGGCGGAGACGTGCGGGCACGACATGGACGTCCCCGACATGATGTTGTACTTGACGACGCGGTGGTCGCCGTCGAGCTTCGTCGGCGATGATGCCTCGCTCCACGCCGCCAGGATGTTCAGCCCGGGGGCCGTTACGTCCGGCTTAATACATACATATGCAGCATCGGCTCGCAGTCAATATTTGCCGGCATAATCATATCCAACACGTTGGCATGAAACAATTTGTACGTACCTTGAGAATGTTGGGCTCGTTGACGTTGGGACCGCGCGACGAGAACTGCGCCATCACCGGCGACGGATTGACGTCCACGACGGTCCTCGAGGGTTCCAGCACTGCCGTCGGTCTCGAGCTGGAGTTGATGTAGCCGAGAATGGCGTTAACGTCGACCGTGGAGACCGCGGTGCCAGGGAGCACGTGCGCGTCGACGGGGACCTCGCCTCCGTACGCCGGCGGGTTGCCGAGGATAATGGCCGCGCCGCCCGCTTGCTTCACCTCCAGGCCCTTCTCCACCCTCAGGCCAGTGCCCCTCAAGCACACGACGATCTTGCCCCGCACCTTCTCCTGCGCCAACGATTTCGGCAGGCATTGGCTGCATCCACGCGTATTGTACAAAACAGCTGTTAGGTCACGTTGGATTTCGGAAAATGTGTTACTAGTTCAGTTGGTTGTGAGTTGCTGTACTTGGAGACGTTAGCGGGAGTGCCAGGGACAACGGCGTCTGCTGCATAAACCAACGGATACGGCTTGTTGCCTCGTAGCTGGTATGGCGTCACAGTTTGACCCTGACACGCACGTACAAGAAAAATAGAACATGTCAGTCCAGTCCAGATGAACAAGACAAACATTTGGACGTGTCATGTTTAGTTGGTAAGGAAATTTGTAGCGTGGTGCTTATTACCATGATCACCATGCCGTTGCCGAGCTTGATCGGCGAGATGAACGCGCGGTCGATGCTACTCGCGGCGACTGTGAGCATCCACGGCGCGAGGTTCGACACGGTGGCCGGCTTGGGGCCGGAGTTCCCGCCGCTGCACACGAGCACCACGCCGCGCATCGCGGCGTGCAGTGCGCCCACCGCGATGCCGTCCTCCGCGAATGGCAGCGGCTTCCCCGTGGACCCGATGGAGACGCTCATCACGTCGACGCCGTCGCCGACTGCGTCGTCGATGGCGGCGAGCATGTCGGCCTCGAAGCAGGTGTTCTCGATGTTGGGGTTGGGCCCCGGGATGGGCCAGCACACCTTGTAGACGGCCACGCGGGCCAGCGGGGCGCCGCCCGAGGCCGTGCCCAGCGCGAACCCGCCGAGCGCCGCCACGCCGGGCACCGTGCGCCCCGCGACGGTGGACGCCGTGTGCGTGCCGTGGCCGTCGTGGTCGCGCGGCGAGCGGTACGCGTTCGTGGTGTTCACCGCGCCGTACCTGGCCTCGTACGCCTTGACGTAGTACCTCGCGCCGATGATCTTCCTGCGTCCATGCACACACGCACGCGCGTTCGTTGGCGCCAATCAGAATCAACGGACAGGTCGTTTCACCACATCTACATTGTCTAACCTACGAAGATTAGTTTGTTTGATTAAACAAAGTGCACAACTGCTCATGATTCATGAATATTATGTCGATCTGCAGAGCTCGCCGGTGTCGAGGGAGGAACATCTGACAGGGATCTCGTTCCGGGCGTGGCGCGAGGAAGGTGTCACGGGGTCACCGCCTAGGCACCTACCATGTGTTTGCTGCGTGCAGTTGCTTCAGAGGAAAACCTACTCTGCTGCAGAGTTTTGTACGTATGCTAAGGTCATGTCTCGGTGCCGTCCTGTTGTTTGTCTCGTTCCCGTTGCATGCATGGGCAGCAGTCAATTAATCTGCAGTGACCCGAGAAGATGCCAAGCTGGAGACTTTGCTCCTGCGTGGTCCACAAAGCCTCGGGTTTTTGTTTGGAAGTGTACGCTGGTCCAGCTTGCAGCATACAGTATGCTCTATCTTGTTTTTCCAAATATTTTGAAATAGGAACCAGTGATCGAAGTTGTATACGATCGTGTCGATATAAGGAAACATGTCTAGGGATCGGATTGGATTATGTTTAATCTTTTTTCCTGGAAAATAAATTAGAGAAAATGTGTATTTTAAAGACCGAATCGATGAAAAGAACAACATATTTTAGCTGACCTGTTGCAGGAAGAGGGAGAGAAGGAATCCCCTCCTTCGCACACCCCTTTCCACCGAGCCGGCACTGGCCCTAAACCTTCGTCGCTGAAGCTCCTCGACTCCGGCCAAATCCCTGTCAAACAAACATCACTTTTTCATGCATATCCATGTCAATATTATCCAGTGATAGCCTCCTTTTCTTATACGTGTCACGCCATGTTCATAGGAAAGCAACGCAAGAGGTAATAACACACAGCAAGCAAGCAAAGGTTTTATCAGATTTTTCGGATAGATGGATAGACAGACATCTCGGACTACTCACCGGAGTCCAACACGCCCACGATGACATCCTCGCCGCCGGCTTTGTCGCCGGGCGGCAGCCGGCCGCTGCTGTCCGGGCCTCGTACACCTTCCTCCAACCCCAGAAACTCCCAAGACCTCGTGGTGTGCGGGCTCCATCTCCCATGACTCGGAAAGGCAGACACCACCTCTGTCCTCGCTGCGCACACAGATGATGTTTGGAACTGAACGAGAATAAAAATGAAGTACATACAATGAAAAAAATTATTAATATATGATTAATTAATTTTTAATTATTATAAACTTGATAAATGGATATATTTGATATTTTAAAGAACAAGTTTTTAACGTATTTGAAAAATGTGCTAACGAAATCCGATATAAAATCTGAATCTCAATTAGAAAAACCACAGTATAATCATGCATGAACAAGCACAAAGATACAATCTATCACTTGCAGGCCACATGTAATTGATTATTAGCTGCTGCTGAAAAAAACACAAAGCACTCATTTGTAGTACTACATTAGTACTAGTACATACATGTACAGTCAGCGTTCGAATTGTTCTAATCATCTCTGCGTGTCGCTATGCGTGTGACATGTACGTACCTGACAGCGTTGTGGCCTCTTCCTCGGAGAGAAGGGCCGCGAAGCCATTCAGGCTGTGCTTGTAGCTGTACAACAGCGACGCCCGTGCCTCCTCCTCACTGTTTGATGGACAGAGAGCGTGTTGCATGCTAGTTACTGACTTTTAATCGAAGCAAAGCATAATCCGTCAATCTCACATCAGACAGCTGATGGAGCTACAGGATAAGCGTATCATTAGGTGTCAATGACGGTTTTGTATAAATTGACTAATTGCATTATTGTTTACCTGCCCTTGACAGAGAGCAGGAGACCATGGTGACCGGCGAGGATTTCTTCCTCTCCCTTCGCTCCGGCGTGCTCGCCCAGGTACACCACGTACACCTATTGGCAATGGCGAGATGGAAGAGGAGTTTATCTATTCAGTCTCCTCTCTCTCTCGCAAAAGCAGTTCGAGACTACGGCACCATCATAGCAGGAGAAATGAACTGACGATCGATTACCTGGCGTGGCTTGTTGAATGCAGAGGCTGTGGAGAAGCAAGAGAGGACGAAGAGGAAGAGAAGGCTCGACGTGGCCATTGGTCCTCTCATCGTCTTCGTCTGACGACGCCAGTATCCTTCCTGCTCTGTATTTTGACTGATAGGCCTGGTTAGGAGTTAGGACTTCATGTGTTTATATAGTACTACGATGCAAATGCTGCCGATTAGGTGATGGATATATCAAAAAGATATGTATAGGACAGGGAAGCAGAGAAATCGGAGATGGACAGTGGAATCTGAATGACTGATCCTCCGGGCCTGACGTGATTTCTTTCATTTCCTAAACCTTTTTTACTCGCGAATCTAGTGCTTCCTGTCCCTCATGGCTTGCAACTTGTAGTAGTGGTAGTGGTGAGCCTCTATACATGGAAAATCTCTAGACTGGATTGGACCAAGCACACCTACTACAGTGCCCTGACACTGCAATGCACGCATGTTTTTCATCACCGTCCACTTCGCCCTCCTGTCATGCCACAAAGATATCACACGCCTTCTTTTATGCGTACTGGATGTTCTCATCAGAAAGAGCGAAGAGAATCATCATCAAGCACAGTGCCTTGTTCGAAGGGGAACTGATACCGATTGATGCTGCAACGATTGGTCGCGTACGTGCATCGGCCGTATCCGAATACGATTGCTCGAGGCCGAGCACGTAATATACGTCTCCTATTGCCCATTCTTGTCTTTGGGCGTCCACGTCTACCCTTTTGTCCGTCGTCAGGCACGCCGCACGCTCGCAAAAATACGATCGGAGACGGTTGATTTGGCTGATCGTCTCCTACTCTGTGCCATACTGGCATGCGTGTGTGTATAGTTGACCCAAGACGAAGGCTGTCTCTCTATTATCCGGGCATTGTTCAGTGGGTAAAAGCATGGAGGATTCAGATATGGCCGCTGGTCCCTCGTCACTTAGCAGTGCCTATCAACTTTTCTTTTAGAAACACAGAGGCGCTCACGTGCACACGCTTATTTTCATGAACACACACATCCATCTTATTTCTATACGTATTTTCGAAAAATTTGGTCCATATATTTTAAGACGCGAATCTTGCTGTCGATAGATACATCACCTATCATAAAAAAATAAGTAGCGGTAAATAAATAAGTAGCGGTAAATATAAGTATTTATGTTAAATTTAGTTGCTGAATCCAAATAAATTGGTTCCACCATAAGAAATTAAGCTAAGCTATCTTTGACAAAAAGTTGTCAAACCTATACGGAGTTGTGCAGATAAATCTAGGAGGTGCCAATCTAGGATAAGCACGCCTTACTCGAAGTCTATTTGCATACGCTCCAAGCAATCATTTTCAAATCCCAACTTTGAATACACATCGTGAAACTATTCGCTTTGCAGTCAGGTCGAGATCAAAACGACCTTGTTTCCTCGCGAATTTCTACTGGCTCAAACTTAGTGGGATAAGGCCAAAAGTCCTAAATTGCTAAGGAATAAGTCCATTTGGACTCCCTTCAAATAAGTTTAATCTTATTTGTAGCCCTTAATCGTAATACCGGATATCTTAAGCCAACCTATTGAAACCGTTATAATTTGACTCCTAAGACAATATTCAGAGCAGTTTTTGCTGACATGATCCAACGAACTTAGCATGTTGTGACGCCCCGATCCTCACCATCCCGGATACAAGGATTGACTCGGATCGAGGTGCCATGTCATACCTATAATACTAGTACCAGTCCCCAGGATACACATAAATTTAATACATTACTGGGATAATTTTTACATTAGTTGCCACTATGGATATACCCCATATGGACAACACCACAATGCAAAAGATAGTAAAACATCAGAGCGAAAGCTAATAGCAAAAAGCAACCGAGCGACTAAAGCTGTGAGCTAAACGACTAAGCACTAATTTATTCCACAGTCATGGCTTGGGAACTAAGCCTAAAATCCTAGAAGTCTTCATAGTGTACTTGCTCCTGGAGGTACTCTTCGATGGTTGGGTCGTCATCTTCACTTTCAAATCCTAATATATTTACATAGAGAGCAAGGTTGAATACTTTCGTACTCAGTAAGCCAACAGAAAGGTGTTCATGCAAGGTTTAACAAAGAAGGTAGGGGCTTATTTGCAAAAGCAGTCTTCGCATATCATGATGGGAATGATTAGGATATGGGTCGAACCTAAACCATTTTTAGTGAGTTTGTTGATCCATAGTTCAATAGGATAAATCCATCATGAGTCTATTATATTGATAGGTTGTCCATGGATATCCAAATGGATCAGCTTCATTACTATTAGCCAAAAAACTCATACTACATATATGTAAAACTCGGACCCAAAATTTTTAAATGCGTTCACATTATAAAAACTTATCAAATTTAATTAAATTTTGTAAAAATGATTTATTGTACAATGAAGCAACTTTACACAAATTTTGAGCCATTTATATTTGCGAGGCTCATGATACATTACTAAGACCAAAAAATTATAGTTAAATATGTGTATAATTTGGACCCAAAATTTTAAACTCATATTCATACTATAAAAACTTGTTAAATTCAGTTAAATTTTATAGAAATAGTTTATTATATAGAGAAACAAATTTGTACAAATTTTAAAGATATTTATACATGCGAAAGTCATTTTGGGTTGAACCCTTTAAACCAAGTTTCTAATGGTTTGATCCATCTATATTTTTGGAGCGATCGCAATAGTCCATTGGAGCAAATTTATGGATAGGTTTAATGGATAAATGGATCGAACCTAACCATTCCCATCCCTATTCGCATAAATGGTTTCGTTATTCGCATAAATAGTTTCATTTTGCAAAACACTAATGTATCATGTTTTAGTTTTTCGAGAAGAAGCTCACACCTCAACACAGTCCACAAGTTGCATTTGCAACAACTTGTCATAAACAATAATTAGTTCTAAGGTTTTCCACTTTCCCTTTTTCCCATCTTTTTCTCTATTAGTTTCTTAGTGGCTTCAACCCATTATTAATTTATTGTCACCTTTCAGCTACAACTGGTTTCTTAGTTTTTTTCGGCTTCAACCATTTCTGGCCTCAACCAAATATTATACTATTTTCTGCCTTCTGGCCTCAACAAGAGGGATTGTTCTCAACTTATTAAACAAACACTTATCCCAATTATAATGCCTTAACACCCCGGGTCACACAATCCCGTTTCTGGCCACATAGGCTTTCCATTTGCCACAAATGCTAACTCTATAAACGTTTTCCCCTTTCCCACAAATCAAGTTCACAAAGCATTGGCAAACAAAACTACGCTAAGAGAATCACCTTATATTCGCCCTTGACTGTGGGCACAACTGTTCGAATAGTTTAGCTAAACTCTACAGAGGTTGCACGCTTTACCCACATGACATGAACTAACTCCAAATACCCAAGACGTGATGATCGAACACGGCCAGTAAAAAGGAGGTTCATGACAAGGCCTTTTGAAAGCTAACCTAGGGTTGTCTAATGCCTCTAGAAGGGTCCATGAAGGACCGATGTTCAGAGCAGGCTACCACCGCCGTTTACACTAGAACCAACGAGCGGCAACTCAGATGAGTCCACTCCTATTGGCACTAAACTTCCCTAAGCCAACTAATTACTTAGCTACGAATACCCCATAGTACCCATATGGTCACACTATAGGATGTTCGGATGGAATTCCCAAAGGGATGGTCCTTAACAACAATACAGAGCCAAGTCACAAAGGCATTGTCTCTGTATCACCAGATTTCACAAACTAGTTTTATTTCACAATCATATTGAAATGCGGAGTATGGGTTTTCAAATAATTGAGTAAAAGTCCATGTTTCCTATACGGCAGTACAATCGAAGCAGAGCTAAGTCGATCTACCTTAGCAGTCGTATCTAGAAGACAACGATACCAGCACATCATATGTGGGGTTATCAAAGGTAGGGGAAATCAACATACTACGAAAAGTGAGTGCTGCTACTGGGTAGGTCCATCGGATGCGCTCGCAATCCGAGGCCAAACAGTTTAAAGTGTAACCTAAACATGCAGGTTCACAAACAATATAATTTTGCACATATAGGAAGCAACATGATCAAAGATGGCTTGCCTTGTTACTAGGGTGGTTCTTCTCCCTCGTACGCGGTGTCTAGATCATCCTCGGACTCGGGAACTACGCGCATAAAAGAGCAATTCAATACAAAAGCAAATGAAATGAACAAAACATAGCATAAATAATAGTGCCATTAGGTATATATCATTTTTAGAGAAATTCTATAAGTTGAACGAAGTCAAATGGAGTTACGGTTTGTGAGATATTATTTTTTAAGTTAAATTGTATTTCTAAAAGGAAGAAATGATTTATTTAAACACCGAGGATAATATTAGGAGGGAATATTCCCCTCGGGCTCCTTGGGCTCGACCCATTGGCGCATGGGCCGACCGGAGCAGCCCAAAAACAAGTGGGCCGACCACAAGAGGGATTATTTGGCTATTGGGGCCCACATGTTAGTGAGACATAAACTAAAAGGTGTTCTAATTAGATATAATCTATAGGGGTCCCACGTGTAAGTGAGAGAGGGAGGGGATTAGGATGGTCATTACTGTGCAGGTAGATTAATTAGTAGGTGGGGTCGAGTGGGGCCCACCTATTGCGAGGCAATGGTGGCATGGCATGAGCAACCGCTTGGGGTGGTCGGGGGTGACGGCGATGGCCTTGCTCCGGCGCGGGAAGGCTAGGGATGGATCCCCGGTGACGAGGCAGCTCGAGGTGAGCGGGCCTCAGGCAGACAGAGGGGAAAGGGAGAGGCGGCAGTGGTGGAGGTGCTATGGCGGTGACAGGGTTGACATGTTTGGGACTTGGCTCGGGGAATGTGGAGATGGTGAGATGGTGGAGAGGGGCGAAGGCACCTCGACTTTTATAGGCACGGTGGGATGAAGGCAGGGATGGTGTCGGACCGAGGGGTCAATGGGGGTGCCGAGGCCGTGCGAGGGAGGTATCGGTGGGCGGTCCAAAGACGGTCGCGACGGGCGTTGGTCTGGCAGTCCTCGAGGGGTGGCGACGTCCGGGAATCGCGGGCGGCGTGCAATCCTTTGGTTAGGATGGGCACGGCAAGAGTGCAGGTGGGTGAGGACGCGGATGCGATGGGCGTGAAAGTGCATCTAGCCCCCTAAGTGGGTTTTGATGGTTAATAACAATTTGGTTAAGGGACTAATGTGTTTAATTGAGAAATGTGTAGGATAATTAGTCCCTAGATGCTTAGTTGTGCAGGTTTTGAGAAAAGGAGAACCCTCAAGCATCAATTGAAAAGAAGGAGAAAAGATTCGACAACGTTTTATAGTTTTATTTTTCTTGAATCTTGAGTTTTAGGAAAACATGTACTATTAAGAGGGGTGAAACTCATGCCATGAGATGATCTAAGTGCTCTTAGTCAGAATATCCTTGAGTGAGATTTTTTGGAACTATTTTTTGAAAATTCACCCCTTCAAGGCAGAGAAACTCGATCAGATGTTCCAGGGTTCCAAGCCGAAACTTTTGGACTTCATTACCTCAGCCGAAACTTTTTTTCCAAGTGTTGGCCGAAAGTTTCGGTGGTCCTAGACCGGAACTTCCGGACAATATTTTAGCTGAGTTTGTGATTAACGGCTAGGTGACGTAATCCTCAACCTATAAATATCCCACCTTGTCCCCAGCTCACTTTTGGCCATCCAACTTTTGTTTTTCTGTTTCCTAGCCTCTTCCATGGTGTTCTAGCTCATTCCAACTCAATTCTTGAGCCACATAACTAATTTGTGAAGAGATTTGAGTGATTGGGAGGTGAGTGAGAGTGAGAGAGCTAGGATGACTTGAGCACTTGGTGATTCTTGCAAGGCTGTGGTGTGATGCCTATTACTCTTGGAGAGCAATATCCTAGACGGTTAGGTGTCTCCCGCGAGCATTCGAAGAATTATGGATTGGCCTGGGAAAGTTTGTGAAGATTTCCTCTCCTCCGCAAGAAAACGAGGTATGGATAGTGTAAAACCTAGCTGATCTTTAAGAGGTTGTCTAGGTAGAGCAACTCACGTTTGTGGTTCACGCTAGAGGATCAAGTTGGATCTTAGTGGTCATTTGATCTCTAGGCAAGAACCTAGAAACGTCGGAGTTGGAGACCATAGACTTCTTCTTGGGGATTTGCTTGGTGAGACAAGGGGTTAATTAAGACTCAACTCCACGGAGTTCCTTAACGGAGAGTAGGATTCTTTGAATTCGAACTTCGGAAAAAAATCCTTGTGTATCATGTGCTATCTCTTTACTTTCTGATGCTTATCTATACTACATGTCTGTACCTTCTTGTTGCTGGCTAAACTTGTGGAGAAATAGTTTAAATTTGATTTCAGATCCTCTTAAGTCAGAGAACACCAGAAGTTCCGGACAAGAACTCCGGAAGTTTCGGACAACTTACGTTGACCGGAAGTTCTGATGTTCAAGCACCGGAAGTTCCGGTGCCTATGTATTTTAACCGTTGCATTCTCGAGAAAATTTCAAGATCGTCTATTCACCCCCCTCTACGCGACATCTACGGGCTTTCAGGGCGGAGTGGCGTAGGGTCGCGGTGCGATGAGGCAAACCAAGGATGACGACCGACATCATCGGCATGCGCGAAGGCATGGACTTCATACGGCGTGGACTTTGGGGCGGCACGACGAGGACGACATGGTGAAGCGCCACTTGGCCGACGCATCCTTCGGTCTGGTGGTTGTAGTGTCGGCTCAACCTTTCGTCGAGCACATGGTGTGCACATGCGACCGACCTAAGGAGGAAGAAGGGAGGGAAAACGGACGTTGGCAAGAATGGCCTTAGGGGAGAAAGGGAAATGGGTTGGCTAGGGAGGAAAAGAGTAGGATGGCCCAAATGAACAATTAGCCTTACAATTTTTCCAAGATCAGAGTTTTTAAAAAAATTAGAGAGTTTTGAGCTAGAATTTGAGTTCAAATTTAGAATGGATGGTTTATGAATCTGGAAGGGAATCTATAAATGCACTCAGATCATTATGGCATAGTCAAATAAAATCCAAATTAAGATCCAAAATTTGAAATTATATTTTATTTAAAATAGGCTTTTAAATGGAATGAAAACCAGGGGTATTACATATGTGAGGCCCACATGTCAGTGTCCCCTCCACTTTCTTCTCTCTTACTTTTGTCTTCCTTTCTCTGCTCTCCTTTCCCCACACGGGCATACGAAGTGATGAGCTGCATCGAGGTGATGGTGCTCAGCGGCTTCGGCAGGCCAAGAGCGCTAGCGTGGCCTGAGGTGGAGTGGCGGCGGCATGGCCTCGAGGCGGAGCTAAGAGCGAGATAGACTTAACGCAATGAATATATTGATATCGATGCAGAGTACATATAGGCACGAAACCTTTCTTATCCACTCACTCAATTTATATAAACAAAACCCGAGAGAGATATGAGGAGGATCAACAAAAAAAGGAAACAAAATATACATGAGATATTGCTAACACCCCCCGGCGCAATCACAACGTCAACAAATATTGAGACTGGACCGAAACTCTGTAAAAACATATGTGGGAAGGTCTTTGGTGAATATATCAGTATACTGCGATGTCATAGGAACATGTAGAACATGAACAACACAAGCGCTAACACGATCACGAACAAAGTGAAGATCAATTTTGACATGTTTAGTTTGTTGATGTTGCACCGAGTTAGTGGAGAGATAGACGACTGACATTATCACAATAAAACACATTAGCCCAACTGGGAGGAGCATGTAACTCATGTAGAAGCTAGCAAAGCCAGCATATTTCAGCCACAGCATTAGCCACAGCTCTGTACTCAGCTTCAGCACTGGAACGGGAGACAATGTTTTGACGCTTCGAAGACCAAGAGACCAAGTTGTCACCTAGAAACACGGCATAGCCCGATGTGGACTTCCTCGTGTTGGGACAACCAACCCAATTAGCATCAAAGTAAGCAACCAAGTCAACAGTTCGAGAACGCTGAAGATGTAGTCCATGATCAAGGGTACCATGAACATAATGAAGGATATGCTTGAGAAAGGCAAGGTGTAGCACCCGAGGATCATGCATGTGAAGACACACCTGCTGCACAACATAGGAAATATCGGGCCTGATGAAGGTGAGATACTGTAAAGCACTAGCAAGACTCCAGTAGTCAGTTGGGTCGGCAACAGGAGCACCATCAACTGCAGAGAACTTGGCGTTGGTGTCAACTGGAGTGAAGCATGGCTTGCAATCTGACATGCCTACATGATCAAGAACCTCAAGACTGTACTAGCATTGACTGAGATACAAACCAGAGGAGGTGCGGCTAACACTGATCCCAAGAAAATTGTGTAGGTGGCCAAGATCCTACACGTAGAACTCAAATTGCAAAGCAGTGATGGTCCATCGAAGGAGACTCTCGGAAGAAGCGATGAGCACAATATCATCAACATACAACAACATGTAAACCACATCATAGCCATGATGGTATATAAATAGATATGTATTGGAATGAGCCTCTGTGAGCAAAAAACTAGCAAACGACCAACCAAGCACACAGAGCCTGCTTTAAACCATACAGAGGTTTATTGAGGCGACTGATCATGTCGGGCTTGGTTGGATCAAGGAATCCGGCTGGCTGAGTGCAGTAGACTGTCTCTTGAAGAGTGCCATGCATAAATGCATTCTTGACATCAAGCTGGTGATCTGGCTAATCCTTGAACACTGCTAAGCTAAGATCAATGTGAACAGTGGCCGGTTTCATAACCGGACTGAAGGTTTCATCAAATTCGATGACGGGACATTGAGTGAAGCCACGCAAGACTACAGAGCCTTGCATCTATCAAGAGAGCCATCAGCCTGAAATTGTGTCGATAGATCCACTTGCCAGTGACGACGTTGGCGCCGAGCGGGTGTGGAACGAGGTCCTAGGTATGGTTGGCGAGCAGAGCATTGTACTCTTCTTCCATGGTCGCGCGCCAGTGAGGGTCGCCAAGGCCGCACGATAGGTGCAGGGCATTGGTGATAGGGGCGTGGCATGGAGGTTGAGCTGGTCGACGGGACGACAGATAAAGGCCTTTCCACACGTGACCACCATGTGGTCATTGATGGTAGGAGAGACGCCGAGGAGGGGCGACGGAGCATGGCCACCAGGGACGCGGGCGCTGCACGAGCGTGTGGGTGCCCCAGTCGGTTGAGGGCACAGTGTAGAAGCCGAGGCAGGGCCGGTAGTGGCGGTCAGCCCATCAGTCATGGGTAGCGGGATGGCCCAAAGGCGGAGTCGGCTGGCGAGAGAGGCTCCACAGAAGAAACCGTTCCGGGAGACCAGGGGACGAGAGGTCTAGCCTGGTCAATCTAGGAGATGATAACCCTGAAGGCACGGTAGAGATGGGCTGAGAAGGCGAAGAGAAGGGCGGTTGCCCACTCGTGCCCGAGCCACCCATGCTGGAGGCAGCGCCTATGCGTCAGCCGATTGTTGAGGGTACTAGGCAGTAAAATTCTCAAGAAAATCATTGTTAGTAGCTTCTGCATTGTTAGTCATCTCAGCAAATGGAAACGAGTGCTTATCAAACACCACATGACAGGAAGTATAGACCCTATTAGAGACAGGATCAAAACATCGATACCCTTTGTGATTCTCAGGATAACCTAAAAACACACACATAACAGAGCAAGGAGCAAGTTTGTGAGGGGTGGTAGCAAAGAGATTAGGATAGCACTTGCAACCAAAGACTTGAAGGTGTGTATAGGAAGGATGAGCACCGTAGAGGGCAAAAAACGAGGTATGGTGGTGGAGCGTTTTGGTGGGACGACGATTAATGAGATGAGTGGTTGTATGAAGGGCATCAACCCAAAAAGAAGGGGGTAGGGCGGTTTTAAAAAGCAAGAAGCATACTATGTTGTTGAGGGAACGAAGCATACGCTCGACCTTACCATTCTGAGGGAAGGTGTGAGGACACAACATCCGTAGAGAGACATCGTTGATGAGGAAAAAGATACGGGCAGTGGAGTTGTCAAACTCATGATCGTTGTCATGCTGGATGCTCCGGATACTAGCTGCAAATTTGAGTCTTCACAAAGGCAAAGAAATGTGACAAGGTGAAAAAGTTATCTGATTTAAAGCGAAGTAGAAAGGTCCGTACATAATGGGAGAAATCATCAAGAATGACCAAATAGTATTTAAAACCAGACACACTAGGTATAGGGGAGGTCTACAAATTACAATGTAGAAGCTCAAATTTGGCCGTAGCTCTAGTAAAACTTCTAGTAAAAGGGAGACGAGTATGACGGTCGAGTTGGTAAGCATGACACATAGAGGTGACGCCCTTCGGAGGAGGGATGACGGAAGCATGGGCCAAGTGAGTGAGGGCTTCATAAGATGTCCAAGTCGACGGTGCCAAAGGTCGGTGTTGGTTGTAGAAGCAACAAAGGCTTAAACGGAGGTTGCTGAAGGTAGAGACTCTGCCGAAAAGGGGTATAGGTCACCGGAACTATAGCACCTGACGATCTCGATCCTGGTTTGGTAATCCTTCATAGAGAGGCCAAAAGGGTCAAGATAAATAGAACACCAATTATAACGAGAAAACTAACGTGCATAAATTAGGTCTTTAATAATGAAAGGAGACACTAAAACATCATTAAGCACAAAGGAATGGTGTGGGTGATGTAAATAAGCAATGCCGGTGGAAGTGATGGGAATCAGTGATCCATTGCCAACAACAATATGGGAGGGAAAGGTGTGGGGAGGGGGATGACACACACTAAGTGAAAGGACCTTGATGTCGCCTAGAGGGGGGTGAATAGGCGTTGAAACCTTTTAATTAAATGCATAAGTTGAACTTTTCGGATATTCCAAAATAATTTCAGATATTTCAAATATCTCATATTTACAAGTTAGCTAGCAAGGCAAGCAAAAAGGGATAGCAGCACACGAAGGGAAAGGATTGCACAAGCAACGACTAAACTACTAGCGGCACCAAATAGCAAAGCTAGAAGAGTGAGAGAAATATCACCGGGATTCTTGCAATATGATGTGTTACTGAAGTTCAAATCCTTAAGAGGATTCTACTCTCCATTGAGAAGCTCATAATGAGCCAGGACTTTTCCAATCATATCCTCTTGAGGTTACACAAATACACTCCTACTTCCACTAAGGGTATCTCTTCCCTTTTGGAGGTGAGATTCGACCTTCACGAACTTCCTCGGCACACCACCAACAAATCGGTGTCTCGAGGTTGACTCCTAGCCGTCTAGGTGTCCTCAACCACCAAGAGTAACAAATGCACCAAAGTTTTTTCGGGGATGAATCGAGTGCTCAACATATCTTCACAAAGTCAACACCAAGCACTCAAACAAACTCAAATAAATCACTCTCTCTCACACACACAAAATCCAAGCTTATAGATCGGTGGAGAGGAAGAAGTGAGAAGGCAAGACTCAAAATGAAATCTCAAATCAACACAAGCCAAGGGCAAGTATAGATGGCCAGATGGGCCAGGCCGAAGTGGCCGGGCACGAGCACGGGGGACCTTGTAGACGGCACGGCACGGCACGGCCTGAAGGCGAAACGGGTCGGGCCGGCACGACACGATTGGCCGTGTTGTGCTTGGGCTGCCGGCCAAGCCCGTGGGTCGGCACGGCACGACCCGTTACTGTAGCAACACTGTAGCAACACTGTAGCACAGCCCGTGGGCCTTTAACAGGCCAAAACAGTGCTTGGGCAGGGCAAAAAATATCATCAAGCCAACCTCGGCCCATGGGCTTTTAATGGGCCCGTGCCGGCACGGCCCGACCCGGCCATCCCGTGGGTTGTGCTTGGGCCGGGGGGTCGGCACGTGGGCCGTGCTGGCATGGCCCACTACAAGAGACGTGCCTAACGGGCCGTGCTATAGCGGGCCGTCTGCCGCGGCGTGCACGGCCAGCCATCCGGGCGGCCCGTTTGGCCATCAATAAGGGCAAGAGATAAGCAATGGCCTCAAATCTGCGCGTTGGAGGCAAAAATTCCATTTTTCGAAAATTTGAAAAACCATTTTCGAACAAGTCTGAAAAACACCAGATACCAAGTTTCAAGAGCAAAAACTCATTTTTCCAGAAATCCAAAAAATCTCTTTAGGAGAAGTCTGAAAATCACTTTAAGACAAGTCCGAGAATTATCATATCCAAAACTTTGAGCGCAGTCATTTTTAGAAATTCCAAAAATCACTTTAGGACAAGTGTGAAAATGACCAGCACCAAAAATCACTTTAGGAAAAGTGTGAAAATGACCGGACCAAATTTTAGCTCACAACCATTTTCGGAAATTCAGAAAATAACTTTCGGACAAGTCCAAAAATTTCCAATACCGAATCTCAAGTGCATAGCCATTTTCGAAAATTCCGAAAATAACTTTCGGAGAACTTTCAAAATTTCCAGGAGAGAAAAATCGAATGAGAACCACTTCGAAAAAAGATTTTGAGCACCGAACTCATCCCTAGACATCGTGACAACATCTCCCTTGATAGTACGACTTTCCTACCAACTCAAGAGCAAATAGAAAAGCTATACAAATACGAATACCTTTGTGCCATCTTCTTTCGTTGATCAATGCTAATATGGAATTTGGCTTGATGTTCATCAGCAAATTATATTCTCTTAATCTTTTGACATTTCATCTCGAGCTTCTTCTTCACCAAGGGTTGATCCTTAGCAACTTGTGACATCTTATGGCCTCGACTGGTTCCTCGGTATTTGGCCAAGCACTTACTCATTTACCACCACGTCAGATCCTTCAGTGCCAACCCTCCGCTTGCCCTTTTTCCATGCATGGTTCATCGCGTAGCCAAGTCTTGCAATCCCTTCATCGCTACTTGCCATCTTCCGTCATTTATAGCCTTGCATCACAATGAAACCTATTTATATCACATCTTCTTCATCATCATCAACTCTTCATCAGACTAATCCCTTACTTATACACTCAATAATCGCATTAGTCCCTTAATCGTTCGTCATCAATTAACCAAAACCCACTAGGGACATAGATGCTCTTTCACTAAGTATACCGGTATTAAAGGTCATGTGAAAAGATGCACCTGAGTCCATGTACCACTAGTTGGAGTTTCGAGTTGTCAATGTGGAGGTGTTGAAGGAGTTGGCGAGGGCTTGCGGGTCCCATAGTGAGGGGCCGGCCTAGGCGTGCAGCGAGGAGACGACCATCGGGGACATCGACACAACTAAGGGAGCAACGTCATAGACCGCCAGCCCGAGAACTTGAAGCAGAGGAAGCCCAGCCTGCTGAGGGAGGCCGGCCTCTGAGGAAGGCTTGCATGCAACTCGGTCTCGTAGTCCAGATCCATAGTGACTCTCTCCCCAATGGATCTGGCCATCTTCCGCTAGGATCAAGCCCGTCTCAGACGACGACGGAGTTGGAGGGTGACCTCCGCCTCAAGCTTGTCAAGCACCTATTCAAGTCAATCGAGAGCTGGTTGGTGCCGTCGAGCGGCTTCCACAGGAGCGCCACCTCGAGCTTCCCTATCAGGCCGGTGAAGGCCTCCATCCGACGAGGCTGAACTTGGCGAGAGCCCCTCGCCTCTCCCCCAAATCCATTCATCTCTCCTCCCATCAGCCTCTCCACACCGTCACCGCCACACAAAGAAGAGGGAAGAAAGAGAGAGAGAAGAGAGGAGGAAGAGAAAGGGACGCTGACATGTGGGCCTCGCCTAATGACTTAGCCCTTTGAACTAGTCAACATGCCATGTCAGCGAAAACCACTTTCGAAACCGATGAGAGAGTTAAATTACACCGATTTTAATAATTGAGAGGTTAAGATATTCGGTATTGCGAATGAGGGGTACGAATCAGATTTAACCTACATTTGAGGGAATCAAAAGTGAACTTATTCCATATGCCAATCTCCTGAATTTTTTATTTTATTTTTATTTATTAATATTTACAAAAATAATTTTTGATTTGAAAATTTTACAAAATTAGTCGTCCATCACCCTCTCGGAGGGTGATTTTTAAAAATCGCCCTCCCAAAAGGCGATTTATCTGACGTGATAGACAACCTTGGCCCTCACGTAATGGCCCGCCACCGTGGGCGGTGAAAATTTGCAGGCGACTCCCTTTGCCGCCCTCCTAGCGGGCGATTTTTTGGCTGTAGAGGGCTGTCTGCAAAGGGTTGAGAGGGTGGCTTTTTTGCAGGTGGCCCCCTTGCCGCCCTCCTAGAGGATAATTTTCTACTATGTTGGTGGCTTTTCTCGACGGCCTTGCACTGAAAAAATGCCTTTTAGAGGGACTACAGGAACCACCCGCAAAATGCCCCTCCTTCGATGGCCCGCTGTTAGGCGATGATCAACGGGCGTCTGCCAATTTTTTAAAACTGTCCTTACAGAGGGCAATAGACAACTAGTTTTGTAAATTTTTCAAATCAAAAATTATTTTTAAACATTTTAATAAATAAAATTTAAAATAAAAAAATCCTAACTTTCTGATCCACCTATACTAAGGCCCATGAAAAGACTGGGCCAGTAGCTTAACTTCCACAATTCTTTTCTCCAGCCCAAAACCCTCCTCTTCGCCCTCGCTACCTCCGGCTCCGAACTCCGATGGCCCTAGCCGGAGAACCTCGCCGCCGGCGAGCTACACGGTTGCGTCCCACGCCCACTGTCCTCCTCATCGTCCTCGTCCTCCTCAGCGGGACTCATCGTGCTTCCGCGCTCCGCGTCCCGCTGCGCGAGGTCGCCACCCTCCTCAACCTCTCCCGCTCCCTCCTCAACCGCGTCGCCGCCGCCCGTGCGGCCCGTGGAGACGACATTGCGGCATCCCGCGCACGCAGGATCGCCTCCCATCTCTCCATCTTCTCCTCCCGCGGCGCGTGGGCCCTCTCCTGGGACTATCTCCGCCACTACGCCTTCTCGTCGGCAGCCGGGTGCGGCCTCTCCTGCGCCACCGCCGCCGCTCGTCTCCTCGCTGCTACGGCGGAGGTCTCTCGCCTGCATTCCGCCACCGACGCCGCACAGTGGCTGCGCCGCAATTACGGGGACGTCCGCGACGCGGCCGCGCAGCTCCTCAACGGTCTCCTCGTTGCCTTCTCCCAGCAGGTATATGACTTGACTTGGTACGAGTCATGACATCCAAATTGCAGCAATGTTCAGTTGATGGAGATCTTGCTGTGGTTTAGGGGCCTTTACGAGAGGTGGTGATGGATGTGAAGTGGGAAGTGGAGGAAGGGGAGTTGCTGAAGGACTGCCTCAAGGTGGGAGCTAAGGACTTGGAGGGGTTGCTTGTCATTGCCAAAGATCTCTTATTTGGGGGCGCAAGGACTTCTTCACGCCACAACGAACTTTGAGGTTTGGTACATTGGAGACTCGCTTTGCTCCTGTTCTTTCATTTGAACTAATGCAATTAAACTTCACCTCAGTTTTAGAAATCTGGAACTTGGGTTAACATTACATCCTGCAACCAATTGCAGACCACATAGTAACTACTGGAGTGATATTATACCCCGCGTTTCATACCTGGGAAAATTGGTGTCAAGATGCATAATTGAAATATATCTTCTAGTGGTTAATGAATCATAATCATTGCAGAGTGTTCACTATTGATACACATCTTCTGGTGGATAATGAATGAAAAGTTGATAACCATTGCGAAGTGTTCATTATTGATACATGTCTTGTAGTGGTTAGAGAATATTGAATGTTAGCTGTTACTGATCATTCATGGCTGACTGGATTTAGTGCTGACCTCGTATATAACTCATAATCATTCTATGCTGTTTTTTTCTATATAAATACATGCTTTCGAGGAAAATTATGCACTTCACATCCACATGCCACGGTTGACTCTATCAGCATGGAAGGGGGTGTGAAAGAAACTACCTTCTGTAAACTTTACATCAAGAAAAACATAACATCATGTATGGTGACTGCTATTCTTCAGTTAACAAGTTCGTGATGGGACAACATGCTTGTTAATTAAATTGATGGAGAGATGGTAAAATATAAATAACAATGCTATTCCTGATCAATCATGCACATCAACATGGAACAAATTATGCCATTTCCCCTTCCTTTGTTCCTTTTTCTTCTTTCTTTCTTTCTTGCTTATGGTACATGATAAATGTGCTTGCCTAAGAAACAGAAAAGGTAAAGTATCAAAGAGAACTCATTCGCTAACATACCAAAGGACTGCCCTTTAACCAAGGCCATGCACACCTCAACCTGCATTGCAACTCATATAGCCTTCCATGGCTACAGAGTACTCTAGTCTGGTGCTTTTTTTTGGCCCAATTTGTAATACTTGTGGCAATTTAAATTTGAATTTTAGGAGCAAAATAAATTTAGTATACTAACCATGTAAATATGTAATGTTATATAGGAGTAGTTGCTTTTTGCACAATCTTTATACTTTTTTCGCTGAGAAAATGAGAATCGTATACAATTTTTCAAGTTTAAAACTGATCATACATATATATCTTTGAATCCATTGCAATGCATGGGTATTTGGCTTTTTTTTTGTAGAATCCGAGAATCCATACACTAGGTGTTATGTAACATGGTGCTCATAAAATCATTTTGTTTATATGACACTTTGGAAATAAGTATTTATGCCGAAGATGCTTGTTTGCCAATTTTTCAATTAATGGGTACAACTACAACACAGTAGCTAATCTAGTAATCTGTATTGACTAACTCTTTGTTTTTTCCCTCGACTATCTGTCATTAATATGCTATAAAGGAAATGACTATAATTCGAATGAAAGTTACAATATTTAGAAACGGTTTTTCTTAATTTAATAAAGCAGTGATACCTATTGAAGTGCATTGCCACAAACCTGCAAGATGTCCAGGAAATCTTTTCTATAAAACCTTAAGCTTAAGGTCATGGTCTCATTCCTGATGTGTTGCTGAAAGCAATAGTAATTGCTAAAATATTTTGCAGCATATCATATTGTCCTAAAGAAGAACAGCGCTGTCTTGATATAATTCTCCATGCAGTTGAGGGCATACTTTGTTATGTGATCCCCCTTTTGTGGTTGAAATTATTCAGATTTGAGCTATGTACATTATTAGTGATTACTAATAGCCATATCCAAGCAAGGAATCTAGAACACGAAAGTACAGAAGTCCATTATGTCCTCCACCAACGAAGAATGCTTCTGAATCAGCGGTTCTTCTTGTCCAACACATTTAATGCCCCTCCAATTTGGTGATCCTGACAGTTTGTAGTTTGAGCACTTGAGCTAGCTTATAGTCTTCAACAGAATATCATTTACAAATGTAAAAGAACAAAAATAGCCTGCATATTACTGCTTCTGCAACTTAAACTATGATAAACTTTGTTCCTTGGGAACCAATTTGGCTTAGTTGAATTTTTGACAGTATAACAGTTATTCCTGCTTTTGCCAACACAATTTCTGTACTGCAGAATCGATGTTTACAACGTTGTGCCATAACTAGGGCCTTGATCTATGGTGTTGAATGCAGCAATGTTATGCCGCCAAAAAGTACATTATTGCATTAGCCACTAGTTATCATGATCCATGTTGCTTCATCCACAAGAAAGTGTTATGTAACGATTATGAGTTCATGACTTACCTCCAGCATCAGCCCCTGATATCGGTTTGTTGAGCACAGCAGATTTACTTTTATCGTTCCGAACACAGTTTGTTCCTGACTAAGGTCTCCTTTGGAATGAAGGAATTTTACGAGAACTGAAGTAATTCCTTCAAAAATCCTGTCAAATCCCTAAGTTCCAAAGGAGCCCTAATATTATTTTAAATACTCATAAACCATGAAAGCTCTTGTACTCATGTTTCAAATATAAATCGCTATCATTCCTAGGATGGTTAGACTGATAAAAATCTTATGCCTTCTGAATGGTGGATCAAGTACGACCTTTGTCAATTCTGACTAGAATCATCTTTAACATTTTGAAAAAAAATAATAAAACAATATACTTGTCTGTAGTGTTGCCACTATCTTGCATTTACAGGTCCAAACAAGAAACTTCTGATAAATATCAAGTAATTCTAATTAGGCCTATCCATACCCAATTTTACCTATTCACATTTCAAAATTAGCTTATCTATACCCAAATAAAATGGGTGTTACCCAATGGGTAAGAGAAGAGACATATGTGGACCCCACATACATAAATGGCCCATAAGTTGCACAAAGTTGCTCTTCAATATAATAATAAATCATCCCTACAAAATTCAGCCAAATTTGACAACTTTTTATAATGTGAATGTGAGCTTAAAAATTTTGGGACTGTAGTTCTACTTTTACTCATATCAAACGGGTATGGGTAAAGCGGGTATTACCTTCCCCATACCCAAAACTCAAATGGGTAATTCCTCCTTGCCCATACCCTCACCAGTAGCAGCCCTACTTTTAATCTTCTTGCAAAATAATCCTCGTCCACCTTGAACTGGTTAGGTAAAGCTGTTGATCTTATATTGAAAAGGATCAGGTTGGACTTTACCACAATTAACGGTGGATATCCAAACAATTGAAATCCAAAAATCTGAGATATTCTGCATGCAAAATCTTGTGAACTTTAAACCACAGTAAAGTGCGTATCAAAATGTCTATAAATAATGTTTCATATCTAACCAGGAAGCACACAGTCCATCATCTAAGTTCATACAGAATTCACTGCTTTTCAGCTTAAGGATAAAATTAGAATGAAGAAAATATCTTGTAGCAACAGACACAAAGATAGTAGTTGGCTATGTTGTCTCCATATGCTTGAGGAAATAGTAAAAAAAAATCCAAAGGGAGAATGTTCATGTAACTTTGCTATAAGCACATTTTCTATAGAGATGCCATTAATTTTCATCATCTTCGTTGGTTGCTGAAATATCGTTTTGTTAATTGGTGCCCTTTGTCCTGTTCCTCATTGTTGTTTTTATGTATAGCTTGAATTATAGCTAGGATGACATATTATTAGTTAAGACTGTTGACCACTCCCATGTACTTAAATGCTGCCTTTTGTGCAGTTCTAGCATTCTGTACTACTACTATCCTACATCATTTCCTGGTGTCACTTTCCCAGTAACCTGTGCCGAATTAATGAACTAGGCCTTATTTGCGCTTGTATTTAGGGTCAAGTTGCATTGAGATGCCTTTTATATCTATTCCTAATAGCTCTGGTGATCAATATATCCAACACTGCAGGTCTTGCAATCTAACATACCTGTTTAATTTTCTCTGATCTTACAGTTAGAATTCCTGACAATTTACAAGCAGACTCTCAGCAAACAAGAGAGTTAGTTACAAGACTTCACTGCTGGATACAGATACTTTGAGCCGAGCATTGTTTAATTAACATCAGTCTCCATCTGTTCCCAACTTTTGCTGGTAATGCACCAAGTGAAACTTAAATGTGCCCCGTGTACAGCTCAGAACGTCTCCAAACTTTGTTAGTCTTGATTAGTCTATAATAAAGTATCATAAATGTTAAATCCTGATAGTTACTGTATTGTACAATAGATGCTCCGCTGTCACCTTGTTTTCCCTTCTTTTGCCATGTCCTAGACTTTTAGTGTTAGAATGTATTGGCGGTAGTAAACCACAAGTTCAGTTAAAAACTTCGGCGAAGTACTTGGAATCGACTTGGGTTGTTGCTTGGTCTGATTGGTTAACACGATCATGTACAAAATTCAGGCCGAACCCCATGCTGAGCTCTCTGGTCCCTGCTGTGAAGTTATCCTTATTGATTACTGTCAATGCAGGGACAAACAACTGCCTCCCCGCGGTAAGCGTGCAAAAGAGATCAATTGAAAGTTTAACCACTGAAAAAATGCTATTATGTTGTCTTAGCAGGATTGAATCAGTGCTTGTTGGAATTAGTGGTCGGCTGGACTCATGCACTGTAAGTGGTTAGTTATTTGTTGCAATGTGAGCGTTTATCAGCTTAATCCATGTTATTCTGTAATTCGCGCCAATGTGACCGTTTTAGCGTTTCTGCTACGTGAAAGTTCGGAACGATGTTTGGTTGCTTGCCATGGATTTCATGCATGCATTTACATCTGAAAGACTGAAACGGCTCCAGATTGAGTGCAGATATTTCAAACTACAAGGCCAGATGTAACTACAAGGCCATCAGGTAACTAATACATTGAGGAAAAAAATTTTGCAAGCAGGAGCAGCAATTGATGCGTTGCTTCGCTCATCATGCTGATAGTGTTCATTACGCTACTATTAGTAGCTAGTTCTTGCGTTTCAAGCTGTCTAGTACTTCAATGCTGGTGTGTGGCAATACGATCGGAGGAATTAAGGCAAAAGAGCACCTAACCATGTTATATGTTTCAAGCATTTGTTCATGAATGCAGCTTGATCCAGCGTTAAAATCGGCTTGATCGGACTGACGTGGTCTGTCATCATCCCTAAACAGGTCGATCGACAACAGATCTTCACCCATATTGGAGGCTAAGTTGTTCACCAACTCATTGTGTTTATTGATATATTCGATCCCTCTAGACATGCTATCCAATCAAACAAACAAGCATTGCGACTGTGCGGAACATAATGTGCACTAACAAAAGGCCAAGCGGAGGCGCTATAAATTGCTAATGGAGCTAGACTTGTAAATTGCTAATGGGGCTAGACTTGTAAATGGTGAATAGACGTTGGATCCAGAGTTTTCTGCCTTTTCTTGTTGGAGCTGGACTGAAGCCGGGGTGTTCCCTCGTTTTTAAAGAAAAAAATGGCCCGGGCTTAGGATCTAATTAAAGATAGCGGCCACATGATGAACCATGTTTGCACAATGTTGCACGCACAAGTATTTAGCTATATTGTGTACACTCCCAAGGTCAGCAAATACAGCAACTTCCCAAGGTCAGCAAATACAGCAACTTCCCATTTCCAAGCTAACTAAAAAGCTAATGACCCCCAGATCCCTTAATCTGGCACAGGGAAATTGCGGGGATCAATCATACTCCTACATGCATACGACTGTCCAGGTCCAAAATCCAAATACGACTGTCCTGTGCAAGACTACCGGAGTACACTGCAGAATCTAGAGAGGAGCAGGTTCAGGACAACCAGTCTCTCTACCGGCCTTAACACTAGTTGTCACCTTCTACTCCACCAACATCCATGACCACGCTAGTATTGCACCGCCCGCCTACACAATTGACATGTTAATTTTAACCAGAAAGAGTCTCTCCGTTGCTTACGCTGTGGTGGTACGAGCTCCATCAGTTTGCATGGTGCGAATAAGTTTAGCAGGAGAGAAGCGCGTCGTTGCAGGTGGGAGTAAAGCACCGCCGTGGTAGGTCAGGTCTCCTTGCTGACCCCGGACACTATCTATTTTTTTGCGAAACACGCAATAGTTTTCTAAGTCAATATCCATCCACCCGAGTCTGGAACGCTAGCTTAGCTAGCTAGATCTCCTGTCTGTCCCTGATGCATGGAGGTACGCATGTGCGCCATGAGTGGCTTCGAGCGGCGCAGAAATGGGGGCCAGCTCGGCTCAGGAGAGGAGAGACGCTGGCTGCTTTGCGAAGGCAAGCAGGGGAAAATGATTTGGGGGGCTGTACCGTCGGCGCTGCTGGCACTTGAAGGCGGTCACGGCCACTCCTCCTAACGCCATTAATGGAGCTGCTGCCGAGCTCCATGTAAATGTATGTATGCTCTCCTCCTCCATGCTGCCCTGCGTGCTTCATCTTCTTCCAAATTAACTTTTTTTTATTACTGTTCGTTTGGGAGGAAGAAGAGGAGAACAGGGCAGCTGCATTGCCACCTTATCTCACGGGCGATCTAGCTGGTCCAAGGTGCATTTAGCAGCTACAGGTAGCAGTTATCGGGCAGCGACGAGCAAAGATGTCCCACCACAGTAGCGGTAATAACTGCAATGACGAATTTGGCGCTTGGGTTAGATTATTGATCTTGTTGTCCCGGCCGGCAGCGGACTGTAAATGTTCTTGATATTTTCAACATTACCGTATAACTTTGAAGTACCTGCTCCAGAAACTTTAGGGCTATGCGGTTTGGAGGAATTTTTGGGAAATTTTTAAAGAATTAAACTATCTTCTATAAAAATCTTGTAAAATTCATGCGTTTCGAGAGAATCTTTATACTAAGTTATAGCATGTGGTGAAATTGTATGGGATTATTTCACATTGAGGCTTTCCCTTCTCGAGAACCGCTGTTTGGAATAGTTTAAATTTTCTTACTGCAGACACCGAAATGCTTCGCGTTTTTGCAGGCATGGCCAAAATGCAGGTTGTCTCATCGGTGGTGAGAGATAAACGACATTTTTTGCTCACACCTAAACCCTTAATTTTTCCTGGAACGAAACGTTTTTACTAGCCACAGTAAAAACACGGTGTTGTTAAGCACAGTGACCGAATCACACCCTAGCTACTCGAGTTATCTACAGTGTCGGACCACGTCGCCAATCGAGAGAGAGAATGAGAGATCCACACAACCGCACTGATCGAATGAACTGAACCCCACACAACTGTTACTGCAACTCCACTCTGCACGTACTCTCCACAGTGCGCACCGAATCTCACGCAGTAGTAGTAACTGATTTGACTCGTGCGTCCACGCAACGCAGTGGTAACAAACTGTGCTTCTTCTTCACTGCGCGCTCGCGTCGTTGGTCGCCGGCGCGCGGCCGGAATAAATGAAGTGAGATCCACCGGGGCCGGCCGTCTGGTTAATTAAGCTGCAGATCCAAGCACGCGCAGCTGCCAGACCAGTGACACCGACGAAGCTTCACTGCAGATCACTCGTTATCTCACTGGTCTGTCGACGACGGAGTACAGGTAACTTCTGTTTGATGACTTGAATTGGTTTTTAAGCGAGAGGCGAACACACGGCCATGCTGCACGTTACTGCAATTCAGTGCACGGTCCAAAAACAACAGCGCCAAAAAAAAAAAAGGGTATAGCCGGCCCCTTTCTAACTCACAGGCTATGACACTACTATTCGTACTAGCTGGAGTAGTACAGACTTACAGTTTACTGATAGCTAGCCTCCAATGCATGCAGAATTGTGCGTCAAGGTCTCCTGCAAGTTAATTAATTAGCCGGTAGCCTGCCTTGCACCTATATAAACTCATGCGTGACTCGCGTTCCTCAGGGTTATTCGAGTGATCGTCTCCACCATCTCTCCTTCCCCAGCTGTGTGCTCTGCAAGTGTAGCGCTGCTAGCTAGAGCAGAGCAGCAATGGAGTTGGGGCGGTTGGCGGCGGTGGTGGTGGCGGCGGCGGTGAGCTCGGCGCTGGTGATGGTGGCGAGGTGCGACCCGCAGGTGCCGTGCTACTTCATCTTCGGCGACTCGCTCGTCGACAACGGCAACAACAACTACATCGTGTCGCTGGCGCGCGCCAACTACCCGCCCTACGGTATCGACTTCGCCGGCGGCCCGTCCGGCAGGTTCACCAACGGCCTCACCACCGTGGACGTCATCGGTAAGACACCAACGTTTTTGCTTGCTCTGCTGCTGCTGCAGCGGCAGCGGCAGCTACATGTAAAGTGCATAGTCATGCAGACTTTAGCTAGCTGATCTCCAGGGTTTATGGCCGTCATGGGTGATGCATGCTGAGCTCGTTGAGCGATCGATCGATCAGCTGGCGTCTCTTTCGACTCGACTAGGAGCGGTGGAAATGTGGAATAGAAAATTCGACTATTTTTAATTAAATTTGTAAGTAAAATTAATAACATTAAAATACCAAATTAACATATTTGTTTTTATTGAAAATACTAATATACTTTAATATAAAATTCGATTAAATTTGAATAAATTTGATTAAGAAAAAAGTTAAAATGATTTATAGTATATATTAAATCTAATTAAATTGAAATAAATTTGATTAAGAAAAAAGTTAAAATGATTTATAGTACATGAAATGGAGGGAATAGGAGAATGGGGAGATGGTAGCTTGTGGCTGTGGTAAGCTTGCCCGTGTACTTACGCAGCAGATACCATATGCAATGCATGCAGTACAGTTCGGTGATCGTTGCATGGAATTTAATGGGAGCCAGGTGTACATAGATCCATTCCATAGTCGTCGTTACGAGTATGGCTACATGTGGAAGTTGCATGGCGTGTACGTGCCAGAGCACATGATTAATTACTAGTACTTCCGGAACTTTGCATGATCAGATCAGCAGAACTTTGCATGATCAGATCAGCTGCGCTGTGTATCAGTATTGCATTAACTATGATCGATCGATTCTCTAATTCTGTGGTCTGATTAATTTCGCGAATGCCGCAGCTCAACTTCTGGGCTTCGACAACTTCATCCCGCCCTACGCCGCCACCAGCGGTGACCAGATCCTCAACGGCGCCAACTTCGCCTCCGCCGCCGCCGGAATCCGCGCCGAGACCGGCCAGCAGCTGGTAACGTAGTACAAGTACTCAGATGGCACGAGGTGGTGGAAGTGGTAGCTAAACCGAGTCATGCTTGGAACTGCAGGGCGGGCGGATCCCGTTCGCCGGGCAGGTGCAGAACTACCAGACGGCGGTGCAGACGCTGATCAGCATCCTGGGGGACCAGGACACGGCGTCGGACCACCTGAGCAGGTGCATCTTCAGCGTCGGGATGGGCAGCAACGACTACCTCAACAACTACTTCATGCCGGCGTTCTACAACACCGGCGGCCAGTACACGCCGGAGCAGTTCGCTGACTCGCTCATCGCCGACTACCGCCGCTACGTCCAGGTGCTGTACAACTACGGCGCGCGAAAGGTGGTGATGATCGGCGTGGGCCAGGTCGGGTGCAGCCCCAACGAGCTGGCCCGGTACAGCGCCGACGGCGCCACCTGCGTGGAACGCATCGACTCGGCCATCCAGATCTTCAACCGACGACTCGTTGGCCTCGTTGACGAGATGAATACCCTCCCGGGGGCGCACTTCACCTTCATCAACGCCTACAACATCTTCAGCGACATCCTCGCCAATGCGGCGTCGTACGGGTTCACTGAGACCACCGCCGGCTGCTGCGGCGTCGGGAGGAACAACGGGCAGGTGACGTGCCTGCCGTACGAGGCGCCGTGCAGCAACAGGGACCAGCACATCTTCTGGGACGCGTTCCACCCGTCGGAGGCGGCCAACATCATCGTCGGCCGGCGATCCTACCGCGCCGAGTCGCCCAACGACGCCTACCCGATGGACATCGCCACGCTCGCCTCCGTCTGATCGATCGGTAGCTGCTCGGCTCAGTATATACATACACGCAGCCACAAGATTCCACGCGCCCACAAGCTAAGGGTGTAACTCTTTTTTTTTCTTTTTTTGAGGTGATTATTACTTCGATTTGTACCGGGCAGGCAATAATTGTTGTCATAAGGATTGGTGTCTTCCTAGTCGTTTTCAACCTATTGCGTGCCTGGAATCTTGATGGGTGAGAGAAGAGAACAGGCATTCGGTTCTTCGGTTTCTAGATGTGTTTAGTGTTGGAGAGAGCACAGATAAATATGTTTCAGACAAGATATATTTTAGATTCGGAGATTTTTCATACAACTGTGCACCGAATAGATGTACATGTATTCCTCATTCTTTGTATGCATGGCAACCTTTTTCTCAAGCATCCAAGTATCTTGCCAATTTTGTAGGAGAGTATCTTGCCATTGCCAAGCCAACGAACATTTCAGACACACGGCACACACAAGTACAGACGAGGTGAAGTAAACTGCAAGCCTGCAATACACGGCAGACATTACACAATACCATTTACTTCTCCCCGTTGGAAAGAATGCCTTCAGTTCACCACAATCTTAACCATCGTTACGCTCTCTTTGCCTCCTCTTCAGCCTGCAAAGCAAAAAACCAGACATAGCATCTCAGAAAATGAACAAACATTCCAATACCTGTAGCAACCGGCTGGCCTGAAGAATCACTTACAGCTCGGATGATCTTGTCGAGGGCGTCAGGGCCGTGCGACTCGATGAACCGCTCGACGGACTTGCGCGCGTCGAGGCTCATCATCTGCAACACCTTCCGCTGCCGCTCGTTGTAGTTGGGGCTCACGTACTGGCCGATCTTGAAGTAGCGTCTCACGTGGGTCTCGTAGATGTAGGCCGCGCCGTTGAAGATGGGCAGCACCAGCCAGCAGCAGAAGAGCAGCTTCATGTACGGCCACAGAGGAAACCTGAAGGAATTCAGAGGTAAAAAATTCAGTAACCTGACCACGTTGTGCAGCTGATCTCTGCAGGGATGAGTCGCTTACCATTGGAGAACTTTCCAGCATGAGAGCTCAAATAGGGTGATCAGGGAGTAGAGGACCCAGTAGGTGAGCCATTGCTGATCATCCAGGCTTGAAGGGCTCTCTATCGCACGCATCGACGCATATCTAATCGTTCAAGAAACAAAAATTCTGTCACAACTGAGAGCACAGTGCTGGCTGTTTTTTTTCTTTCTTTTCATGCCAAGAAATGTTTCTGAAGAAGAGCAATGACTTCACTTACAGAGGGTAGAGCAGCATGATTCCTGGTCTGCCGGGTACAAAAACAGCAAGAACAAGAATTTCAGAAAGAAACACCGTAAATTCATATGGCGAGTATACAGGACAGCAGAATGAACAGAACAGCAATTGCTGTCTGAAAACAAGAATTGCTTACCCAACAAGGGCATCCATGTGCCTAGCAAGGGCACCAAGAACACCCATGATCGGTTGTTGCGATCGCGAAGAGCTTTGTTCTGAAATTTCTCGATGTCCTCGATGAGTAGGTATGCTAAGGTGTAGATGGCAAGCGATATGCTAGGTGGTTTTATACTTCTGCATTGGATTTTTAATATGGGATTAAAGGAGCAGAAGGAAAGCATCCTTGCAGATACTGTGCGAAGTCTTCTTTACTCTTGGTCCAAGGAAAGAAAGAACAAAACCGGGTTGGATTTTGGAAGACTCTCAAGCAACTGCGTGCATCTGCACCTTGCCAAAGGTTGCATAATCAGAAGACTACAAAGGAGAGGCATCTGTACTCAAGTTTAGTGGCTCTGGTTCAGAAATGGCACGGCTTTCTGGAAGAAGACAATGCTTTTCCAGCACCTGCTTTTGTCTCACCCGTGCTAATTAGCTGAAGACAAGACGGATGAATGAATCTAATAGTAGAGACAAGTAGGACAAAGTAGCAGACTTACAGTTCAAAGCGACGCCAGTAGCCATTTTCAGCAGCAATGTCTCACTAACATTGGTAATTTGGGTTGTACTTATTTTGGGAGGGAGAAAACACCAACAACAAAAAAATAGAGACAACAAACCTTGTACCAGTAACTGATTACAGTGTACTCTACTTTTACTTTCTGCTCCTCCCGGATCAAAAGCCGCAGCACAGAATGGTAAGAACATACCCTGCGAGACAGAATGCCTCCGAAATACAAAACTTGTCACACTTTTTACAGATCAAATGTTACCTTGCTTGTGTCAGATATGGCGTGATGTATATTTAGTATCGTAATGAATATTCTCCAAATTTGACCGGGGAAGTTACAAATATAAATAATCCAGTAATAGTTAAACTAACATGTAGGAATGTCGAACAGCTGATACAACTATCTTGCGCTGGCAGTATCCTTGCTGACTACACCAAAATCTCCATAACTGAAACTGGAACAAGAACACTTCTGTTTTTCTCTTGCTTTCCACTATAATACAGCTGAATTAATACTGTTATCAACTGAGAATGTGGAAAATAACAGCTTGGAATGATCATTAAGAGTTTGATCTGGCTTCAACATGGCTCTAGCTCCTGCAGCCAGATTTCCAGTCATTGACCTTGTTTCAAGAACAGGAACTGGACCTGAACTAGCCCTTACACTATTGGTTTCGTTTGTTGACATTTCCAATCCATGTCCTGCTACTTTACTACCAAAGTCAAGTATCCGAGGACCAATTGCATCATCCAGTGACCAGCCAAGTGAATGATTTTTCATGTCTCCAAACACTGGTGCCATTAGGTCCTGTTTGTGCGCCATAAGTTTCTTTGCAGGTTCATGTGCAACATTATTGATGTAAGCTGGTCTCTTGCTTCTTTGATTGACGAAAACGGCACCCTTTCTGCAACCTGTGTTAGCAGGTTTGACGGTACAAGTTGGGCTAACGGTTGAAACAAAATTAATTGGCAAACTAGTAGTAAGAGAAGGACACGCTTGTGGTAGAGATCTACTAAACCCGGTATTTTCAGTACCATAGTCTAGAAAGGATATGATTGATGTGGAAGATAACTTTGTTCCATCTGCCTGGCATGACTGGTGAATGGGAACAGAGCTAGGATCATCATAAGAAAACAAAGTGGGTTTCTGGTACTTTTCCTGGATACCCCTAGTTAGAATCCATTGTGGAAAAGAAGATTGAATTACTGTTGGACCCAAAACATTGCATTCTTTCCCACGTATTGATGGAGTGCTTAACTGACACTGTCGGTTCTGTGATGTGCTTATTGCCTGTGGCAATTGATGTAGGTGTATGTGCCTGGCCCTGGAATCGACATTGATAGTGGTTGCCTTTTTTACTTCAGCTTGACGAACAGATTGATTGCCAGAGTTCCAAATGCAATCTCTGACAGTTGAAGAAACAATGTCGACTGGTTGGAGCCTGCGGTTTTGAACATTACCTATGGTAGCCCTTGCCTCTGGTAGAGTAGTGCTGGGAATCCTCGATAAGATATCAGGAGATTCATTGACATGAGCCCTTGGTGTTACAGAAGCCTGACAAGGAAACAATCTCTTTTGAAGAAAATGGCATGAAGTTGATGATGGGCGGTCATCAATAATGGTATTGTCAGTCCACACTTTCCCCATAGTTGACACCCTGTGCTCCTTGCTACGCTCACAAACTGAGACAGTCTTGCCCATCAAACGCACTGTTGGTTGGCACGGATGATAAACATTTTGCCGTAAATAACCATTTAATTTTTTTTCCTGAACTTGAGAATCACTGAAACCAGTTTTTCTCTGAGTTTGCATAATATTGGGCACACCAATCACCACCTGCTGTTTCTCGCATCTTACTATATTTGCTGGCCACCCATTGGTAGTCATGTTTTCATCTGTCTTAAGATTGCAGCTTGAGATCTCTATTCTTTCAAGACCAGGTAGCTTCATAAAAGCTGAACCAATGCTTGTTGGAGTGCAAGGGTGAAGTTTTGAGTACCAGCTACCCTGGTCCTCCTTTGATAATGATGTGCATGTATCGTCAGATTTCCTATTTTCATGGCACATATTACTTGCAAATTTACCAATGAGACCAGAAGCGGGAATACTGTCCTGGGAAGGTATTCTCTTGCAGGAAGACATGCCATCTGCACTGGTTGCTGCATTGGCAGAACCTTGTGATAGTGCTGAGGACAAAACACTACCTTCAGACAAAATATGGCACTCAGTTGGAACCAATGCACAAGAGATACTGGTGCTCTTCTTGCTATTGACTGCCGTCTCTCTATCACTTTCAATTGCTTCCGTTCTGGTTCTTACAGTGACTGAACTTGTAGCAAAACTAGTACCAGGTTTTCTTATTTCCTGACAGTAGTTTGCATTCACATAAAAACAATCTTGCTGACTACTGGCTGTGTTGCTACAACCAGATTTTAGCCCTTTGTTAGAATAAGAACTTAAGGCAGGAACATCAGTAGATTTCAGCTGAGTATCATTGAGACATGTTTTCACCATGTTGATATTACTATGATTTAGGCCATCAAACTCAGCAGAGGGTAGACTCTTTTTTGCATTATTCTGCGAGATGAATATTGACTTTTTGGCAGGAGTTCCTTCCTTTTTCACCAAGTCTTCAAGGGTGGATGATGTCTGCACTGACATGTCAGAACGTGGAATTAGTTTCAAGGATACATTTTCTGATATGGCGTCTGCTCCACTTTGATCTGATACAAAAGAGTCTTCTATAACAGTAGGGAGTTCATCAACTCCGGTATGAAACATAATTTTAGAACTTTCCAAAAGAGGGAGATCTCCAAAAATATCATCCTTGGGAGGGTAGGTTACATTCTTCACCAATTCACAGCCAGGATTTAGAGGGTAAATAGTTGGTTCACTGGCTTTCATGTTTTGTTTATTCACAGAAGAGTTTGTTGCCTTTTTCCTGACAAGGTTGCTGCTCACGCCAGTACAAGGATCCATTCCTCTCATATACTTCTTATTCAGGCTGTTTCCATGAGTTGACATGCAATCATGTGTATTTTGAAACTTCTTCCGTGCTGAGAGTTCTATCGGTGTACGCAAGGGAGAACCTTTGTGTTTACTCAACAGTTGCTTATGTAACACATAGTGAAGTAAACGAGATGATGTTTTCTCCTGTTGATGAAAATGTCTTACTATGAGATGAAAAGGAATGTAAGACAGCTAGACGAGATCATGCAATTAGGTCGCTGCTTACTAAGGAGTGTCTTTAAACCAATTTGATAAAAAGAAAAACTATATGGCATGGATATTCAATGATTCAACGACTTCTTCAAAACATTCTCATGCAGAAAAATATTAAGAAACGATTGTTGCACAGATATAAATGTGAATTATCATTTGACAGATAGTATATTGTCTCAGAAAATCTAAATTTTGATTATATAACTTAAAAAGAGTTAACATCAGTAGTCCACAAATTGTCTTGTTCATACGCCCAAGCTGAATGCTATTCCTGTTTGCAATCAAAATGTAAAATATGACCTAAATGCGACAACAGACCTCTTGTAGCACCAACGGGACATGAAGAAACTTGCATAGATTAAATGGCTAATGCCAAACTGGCTAAAATTGGCATACATTTCTTGCAGTTTTATCTGAACTGTTATGTTCTACGCGTTGTAGTGAATGTTCATATCTACCAGCACAAAAATACTTCTACATTTGAACATGCAAGGATCATACATTTCCGATGTTCTTGGGGCCCTCCTAAAACCTAGCAGCCCACCACTTCAGCAGCAAGCAGCACACATACCCTGAAAAGCAGAGGCATACCTTACGCTTCGAAAGGAGGCCAAATTGGAGGGATCGCTGCCGTTTCCAGGCCCTCTCGGCTCTGATTCTCCCACGAGATCCCTTCCTCTTCATCCCCTTCCCGTTCCCGGAACCACCTCGTCCCCCAACGGCGCCTCCGGCATCCTCTTTAACGGTGGCGCGGGACTCCAGCCGCGCCCGCTCCGCCGCCAGCTCGTGCGCCCACCACCGCGACCGCTTCGGCGGCTCCATCGGCGGGAGCGGCGGAGGCGGCTCCCCATCCCCGCCGCAGCGGCCGAACGGCCAGCACTTGGACGCGTCCACGGCCCGCATCCCCGCCGCGAACCCCCTGCGCCATTCACTCGACCAGTTAAAGCTCCAGCCGCGCGCGCTCACAGAAACCACTCCACCCACCCACACGCACGCGGGGGGCAACGAACATGACAAAGCAAGCAGAGGCGAGAAGCGGCGGCGCAGGCGCTTACCGTATGGTGAATGGCTGGAAGGCGGGTGCCGCAGCCATCTTGCCTCTCCTCCGGCGGCGCGCTTCGCTGGCGACAGCCGGGAGGCGGGTAGTTGCGGCGCGGCGGAGCCGGGGAGCAGACTGATGAGAGCAGAAAGAAGGAAAAGAAGAACTCGGAAAGCGCGGAAGGAATTACGAAAAGGGGGGAGTGGGAGAGTGACGACGGTCGCAGGGGAGGTGGGGCCCAAACCGCGGCGGATTTGACGGCGGGACCCACCGGGGAGCGTCGTCTACTCGTCCGGTCCGACTACGGGCGTCGCTGCTTTTCATTTACTCCGCCTCGGGAACCGCGCGTGTTCCACGGTGGGAGCAGCAGCATCGTGTGCTCTGCCGCTGGATGGCGTAGCGGTGGGCCGGGGAGGGGCCCGGGGAAGAGGGGGAAGAGTCGCGTCTGTCACGGCCCGAGTCCACGCAACGCATGTCTCTTTCCGTCTCGACTTCTGGACCAGGCGACCAGCAATGACAGAGGAGAGAGCAATGTCCAAAGTATTTTGGCTGGTCTCCCAACTCTCACCTGCCCGCATGTTGGAGTAGTAATTATTTCTGCTCCTGCTCGGCAGCCGCTGCCAACATGTGAACAACATGGAGTTCGAATTTTGAGCTCGTCCATACCAAGGCAAAATGAGGTACTACCAGTTGCCAAACGGACGGTCCGGCACGACACAGCACGAGCCTGTGTCGGCATGGCTCGTTTCGACACGGCTCGTTTGACCCGCTTTATGAAACGGGTCGTGTCGTGCCGGTCCACGTGCCTAGGCTCCGGCCCAAGCACGATACGTGGAGAGCCGAGCGGGCCTGTGCCGACACGGCACGTCGTAGCCCACGGGTTAGGCCAAGCCCACGGGTCTTTTTTTATATAATTTTTAAATAAACAGCACATAAGTTTAAAAAATAAAAATAAAAAATAAAGTTTTCAAAAAAAATAATGAATTAGTAATGTTAAAAATAAATCCATATTTACGAAAATATTGCAAAAAAATTTGTTAAAAACATTAATGACTTTTATTGATGTTTATATCATTATAGGATACAATGATACATCTGTCTCGTTAAAAATTTTGTCATGTAAAAACTTGTAGGAAAATTAAAAAAATCATGACAAAGAAAAGAGTATAGTTCAAAGGTCAGAACTACGTCTAACAAAATTCTACTGGGGTTGGTCTGGATCCAGGTAGAGTTGCTCAAGCTGCGCGGTCAATTCTTGGTTGTCCGCAGTGTATTGGTCATGTTATCGAGCAAGCTCACAGTCTTTATAGCATTTCGACGTGGTCACTGCTCAGATTCGTCCTTCGGTCTTCGATGATACGGCCGCATAGACTGAAAGCCGATTCGGAGGACACCGTCGAGACGGGCACCCTCAACACATCCCGTACTAGTTTTGAAAGCACGGGATATGCTAACTTGCGGTCATTTCACCACCCGAGAACGTTGAAGTCTTGTGCTTCGTGGTGGATGACGTCGCTGCCCAAATAACCGGACAACTCTTCGGTCACGCATGCGAAGAGTCGTCTTCACTTGTAGCCGACGAACCGTCACCACCTTGGCTTGAAGAAGATCCACCCCAAATCCGACCCCACTGTATCTTTTTCTTACCTGTAGTGGGGATAGGAGGGGGTCTCTGCTGTCGAACTCCCTGAAACTTTAGTTCATATCTTCCAAAAACTTCATATAATTTACTTCTAACCTCACTATAGAAAGAACTATAATCTATACCTACAGTATCACCAAGAAGTAATAAAATAGCAGACAATCCTCTTAATTTACACCTAGGATCCAAAGCAAAAGCAAACGCATACAATATAGGTATATTTTTCTAATATTTAAAATATTTTTGTTTCATGTGAAAGACAGGTTCAGTTAGAACATCATCATTTTCATATTTTTAAATAGAGAAGCAATTTCAAGAATATTGTGCAAAATTATATTAGAAGTTGGATAATAAATTTGTGACACAGTAAGAGTACAATCATAAAAAGTTTCTAAAAATTGGTTATATTTTTGGACAATAACCCAAACATACTCATTCAGTATTGGCGACCCGTCACTATTTCGTGGGCCACCACGTGATTGAACAAAATCCGTAAGTAATTCACTATAAGGTAAAACAACTTTTAACATTAAATATGTTGAATTCCACCGATACTTAGCATCGGTGGCAAACATACGAGCTCTCTTACCGGCCACATGACAAAACCTCTTCCACGCACCAATCCGCGGGTTCGAAGCAGTTAACCACGCGATTGCTTGACGAACAACATCAATATGGTTATGAACCCTTTTCATGTCAGTCTTAACAATCAAATTAATTATATGACATGCACAACGCTGATGTAGTAGAAACGATTGAGCATAAACACAAAATAAAGGTTGCAATATTTACATTGCACGAGAATTAGCAGATGCATTATCTAGGGTGACAACAAATATCTTATCAGCAAGATTAAATTCATTAATTATTTCCCTAATTCTTTCAGCTATGTTTTTCCTGTATGTGAGACATCTATTAACCTAAGCCCTAAAACTCTCTTTTGTAATTGCCAATCATCATCAATAAAGTGAACAATAACGCTAAGATAATCTTGCCTAGCTCTACTACTCCATATATCTGAAGTTATACTAACAGAGAAAGTACATGTACTAAACAGTTCCTTAAGTGCATTTGAATCCTTCTGATAAACATTCTCTAAATCTCTAGTTGTCGTTTGCCTACTTACAGATTTAAACCTAGAGTTATGAGATTGTTGAATGTATTATTCAAAATCACGAGTCTCTCCAATGTTCAGGGGTAAATCTTGCTTGGCGATAAACTGGACAAGAGATTCCCGAGCAACCATGGGATCGTACTCCCAACTACATACCGTACCATCCGGGTTTAGCATAAGTTGTTGTTGCCGGAGTTGTATTCCTTGCTTCTTGGCACACGACTCCGCATGGCGCTTGAGACGACCTGTACCAGCAGAACCACGAGGAGATAACATTTGCCTACATATTCTACAACGAGCTTTTGATACCTCTCTTCCGTCCGAGGCTGTTTCCTTTATCTCGTCGAAGTGTTGCCATACACCGGAGGTTCTCGATCTTTTCAGGCCAGTGCGTGTCGAAACACTTCCGCTCACGGATCCGAAAGATAATCCTTCCGAAGCCACCGTAACCGTCTGAACCGGTACCTCCTCCATAGATGGTGCAGTTGGAGCCGATCCGAAGGCATCTTCAAACCCAGCATGTAGTTGGGGTCGAAATCACCCAAAGTGAAAGACGACGACGGTATGGATAGTTCGGATCCATTCAAAATTTTAAACCGACATAAACAAATTGTAAAATATTTATTGAATTCATAAACACAATACAAATAATACACAAATTTGAATATTACTTACATCTTTCCAACTGCGAGAACTTCAAACTTCTGCGATCAAACTACTGGATTACGAAAATAATTTTGATTTTTAACAAAATTTGAGCAAATTTTGTCAAAATCAAAAAAATGAACACTTGAGAGCAAAGAGAGCACTTGAGAGCACAAAATGAGAAGTGAGGGTGAGAAGAAATGGTGGGTTCATGCCCTATTTATAGGGTGAAATTTATATTTTTTGTAATTTTTTTGAATTTTTATGATTTTTTTGTCTCCAACGGCTAATTTGAAATTTGAACACCATAGAGCCGTTGGGGACACGTGGCGCGCTCCCATTGGACCGCCGAAGAGCCGTTGCGCGTGCCGCTTCCGATCCGCCACGTGTCGCAAGCCGATTCGACCGCACGCGCAAACGGGCGTGCCGTGCCGCGGCCGTGCGTGCCGCACGGCCGCTACAATGCACGTGCCGTGCCGTGCCGACCCGCGGGCTCGACGGCCGGCCCAAGCACGGCACGGCTGGACGGGGCGTGCCGGCACGGCCCGTTTGCCTATCGGGCCATGCCGCTACTGTTCAAGGCGTGCCCGGGCCGGCCCGCGGGAACACGACCCATTTGGACGTGACCAGGGTTTAAGTTTTCGCGAAAGCCGGCGCGGCTTTCGCCCGTGCCGGCAAGTAACGAAACGGAAAATGCGCGGCATTGTTTGAAATTTTTCGGGAGATTTGAAAATTTTTGGAGAATTTTATTGAAAAAATACATAAATAGATCTTGATTTTACAAGAATTATGGTATTTTTTTACATGAAAATACACATTTCTTTGGCCCTTAAACAATCATTTTCTGCAATGGGAAAAAGAAAAGGAAAATTTGCACTGTGTGATGTCCACTGTTCATTCGGCCCAGTGAAGCCCAAATCGATCCCCATCCATCTATACCCCAGTTCCTAGGGTTTCTACGCCGCGCAACACATTTTCTCCTCACTCCTCAGCGCTGTAGAGCGGCGGCGGCGCCAAATCTGGGTGGTCCGCGGCCGGAGAGGGTCTTTTCGTGCGGCGAGCGGCGAATTTCGCGGCGGCACAGGCGAAAGCCGCGGTATAAGGTATGTACTCTCCTTTCGTTGGTGGCGCACGACTTTCGTCGGCATTCGGCGGATTTCGTCGGCTTCATACGAATTTCGTCTCTATGTGGAGCCATTTCGCGCGGTGTAGGCGGCACGGATTTCACACTCGGCAGGGACGGCTTTCGAAGGGAAATGGCAAAATCCGCAGCTGTTGAGCATGCATACCGCACGAAAGTGACAAAATTCCACCGTGTATATTATCGTTTATATGATGTTGTGTATTATGCATGTGTGAAATTAAGCAATCCTACGGATTTTACGAACGACAATATGTTAGCTCATAGATTATATTATATATGTTAGCTCTAATTTGTAGGCAATATATTATACATGTTAGCGCTAATGTAAGTTTGGATAGCTGATTGTATTTAAATTAGTTCTGAACTTGTAATAAATCACTGATGATATGTTATGCTTAAATGTTATGTTTACATATGTTTGGTAGTAAATTGTTAAGATGTTTTACATGTTAATTTGTCAATTGTAGGTTCAAAATGGCAGACCAAGACATCGTGAGGGAACATGGAACAAGGCAAGGTGGTGGTTTCCATTGCAAATATTGTGGTGCTAAGAGGAATGGGGGTGGAGCTACAAGATTTAAGTTCCATTTGGCTCACTGTGGCGAAGGAGTGAAATATTGCACCGCCGTTCCACCCGATGTTAGGGATTTCTTTAGGCGGCACCTGGATAGAAAGGAGCAGACTGCTGATCAATGAAAACTTGAAAAAGCAAGAAAGGAGGATGCAGCTGCGAGAAGATATACTCATTTAACTGGAGATGCTGACGAGGAAGAGCAGATGGAGGCGGCGTTGGCAACATCGCGCCACAAGGCGGAATTCAGAAGGGGTGTAGAAGAAAGAGGTGGTGTGTACGAACATGGAGGTGAAAGTGGAAGTGCAAGTGGGCGATCCGCAACTTCCCGATCAAAAAAACAGTCTTCTAGGGGTGGAAGTGACCCATCACTGATTTTATGAGGCGATCAGCTTCGAGTAGAGAAGTGCCTTCGCGGCGTGTGGGAGATTATAACATCGCTTCGCCGAGATCAACGGTGCGGCCTAGGATTGACACAAGTTGGTAGTCAAAGAAGGGAAAGTTAGCTAAGAACGCAACGGCGGCAGGCGTGGGCGAAGTTTTATTACACTCAGGCATTGCTCCACGGCAAGCGGAAAATCCGTACTTTGTCAGTGCCGTTAAGGAAACATAGAAAGTGGATAATCTCAGCTTGTGACGGACCAAATAGACAAGGATGAATTGAAGAAGGCCACAGGGGATTCTTCCATTCGCAAATGGGCGGATAGGAATGTGGGGGCCACACACCTTGGGAAAAGAAAGACAATGAAGGGTCCTTCAACGAGAAAAGGAAAAAAATCGAAAACAGTCCTCAGCAACGACTCAACAAAAAGCAGCTCATCGTCAAAGGATGATTCAGACGATGATGAAGGAGATGATGGGGACGATGGAGGCAACGTTGGTGGGCAAGCTGACACTACCGCACCTAGAACAAAACAATCATCTCCACAGAGCAGTGAAACTCCTATGGCTCCGATCCACTTCACAGGTACTCCACAAAATTCAGAATTGTTAATAAATTTATAAGAACACATCATTACTTTCTAATCGTTCGTGTGTATCACTCAACAGGTGAGACTTACTTCACCCACGCAACTCAGGACACTGATCATGGCCCTTATGAACCTCCGACAGCTCCACGGCACAGTACAATGAGTCATGGGGGCAATATCCGACATAAGGTATATGGCCAGAGTATCCGTCGCAATCGAGCTACACAGACTACAGCTCATCTAGTGTCGACAATGCTTATCCTACTTACAGCTACCCTAGACCGAGTGCGGCTGACAGTCCTCCTGTCACTTGGGTGTTGGAGTGGCAAGAGCCACAGTGGTATGCTCAACTCTACAGCAGTGGCAAACCACCGCTGCTTGGACTGGACAGACTTGGAATGAGTACAAGGCGGAGTTGCTTCGAACTAATGGCCTCATGGTAATGTCCACCGAAGAATATTCGTCGGCGTGCAGACAATGGAATCATTAGAATGCACATCTACAGAACCTCAGGTATACTCTCTTTTGTTTCTAAACTATATGTTAATTGCATTGTGACTATGTGATATCTTCGTATATTATGTTTGTAAATAATGAGGTTATCGCTTTATGAAATGTTGTTTGGGGAATGTATAGTCATTGTACATCTGTCATATAACCAAATATTAGCAAAGGTCATGCCAAATTTTTCAAAAAAATTCATACTTAGCCAATTTCATTTCGTACTTCTAATTTGTGCCAAAAAATGATATTGCTGCTGACATATCTCTATTTATGTGCTGGACTCGGGCGAATGTGCGCGCGCTCGGCCGCTCACTTCTTTGGTCATGAAGACTACAACATCGATGGCGAAATATGTGGATGCTTACTATCATTTTTATTTCCATGTTATGGGACCTAGTTGCAACTTTGTAACATATGCTAAGACAAATATTTCGTACTCGTTTCGTAATCTAATTATTTCGTGAAGTTGCCCCATCCAAGTTCATTATATCTTCCATTTGCACAAAATGTTTTTATCATTCAAAATATATCATTATTTTTCTATTTTTACTACATTTTAAACATCACATTAGTTATTCCCCCGTAATTCATACAACCATACTCATATCAATATTGTACAGATATACTATAAATTTTTTCACACACATATATTAGTGCATATATCAAATTTATGTATTCAATAATTTTAGTATTTATTCCTAATTTTTTGGATAATATTTACACATTTTTGCGATGGTTTACCAATTTTCGCACCATTATTCACGGTTTTCGCGCGAAATTCACGAAATCCGTGGCACACACGAAATTCTCCAAATTCAAATTTTCGCACTGTTCACTGCCGCCGGATTTCGCCGGCTTTCGCGAAAGCCGGACAAAATTCGCGGTGCCGAAGGGGGCGGCACGGCAAGGCCTGGCGAAATCGTGAACCCTGGCGGTGACTAGGTACTACTGTCTCCACTCCCAAATGTCCGTACTATTTTTAACACGATATATTAGGGTGTGAAAACTTTTCACAAGAGTGGGTGTTTAGTTGCATGTAAAAATTTTTTAGATTATAATAAATACATGATGCATGTAACTCTCATGCATATCTCCTAAGAGAAAATTTCAGCTTTTTTTTGTCAAATCCCTTCTAAATCTGAAATTATTTTATTCTAACTTTTTACCCTTTGTTTAGTTTAAAAAGCCAAAAAGTGGCCAAAATCCAAAATCTTTTCAGATTTCAGCTGCAACTAAACAGGGTCTTAATTTAAAATAAAATTATTTTTTAATATATCTTTTTTCAATCATTCATAACTATTTTTTATTTTCTGTTTAATTTCTTCACTTGTTTTTTTTCAATCGATCATAGAAATAGATTACTACATGTTTATCTCAGGTAGTAGTGCCTCTTAAGTCCCAAACTCTGTTTATTTCACTTCAAAGTACAGAAATGTTACTACATGTTAAAAAACATGGAAATAGATTCAGATTTCAGCATGTACGGATAGCTTTATGTTTTCCTCGACCGAGATCATTAGAGCTTCTTCAGCCTAATCGGAGCACCGTATTGTGGCTGGAGAGTTAGCACGGTGTGTGGTGCGTGGGTGTAGGACGGCGAGAGCTCAAAGGAGAAGCTCTGGAGGATGGTGGTGAGCGCCATCTGGGCTTCCAGCATTGCAAAGCTTTGGCCAAGGCAGATCCGAGGGCCCCATGCAAACGAAAAGAACGCGGTCCGAAACATCGTCGCCTTGGAGACTCCGTTGGCGAACCTCTCCGGGTTGAACTCGCTGGCATCTTGTCCCCAGATGCTGGGATCGTGGTGAATGGATAGAACGGGCAACGTGAAGTTCGCTCCTTCAGGGTACTGGATGCCACCAAGCTCTATTTCCTTGCGTGTTGTTCTTTGCAGGAAGACCACCGGTGGGTACAACCTAAGAACCTCGTGGAGAATCATCGTTACCTGCAAAAATACAACAAAGATAAACGTGGTTGATACTTGATACAGTTATTCTGAACTTAGAACATTTTTTTGGATGATGAAAGTCTAACTTCAAGCCCTCTGCATCAACTAAGCATGCACAGATATCTTCATAAACATCATGATTTGAAGCAAAGTCAGCACTCACAACTTCATCATATCTTCATCACGGATCCACCCTAAAGTAAAAAGATTTTAAATCTTGAACATACTTCCTCAATCCTAAAATGTAAGTTTTTATGTGGTTTCCTCGATCCTAAAATGTAAGCTTTTATGTGGTCTTCGCATATTAGAACTTTAGCCATTAATTTATTGCATAACATATATCAACAATTACATAATCAACATCATATAAATACTTTCAAATATAAATCTAATGATGTTTTATGCATAAAACTAAAAATATATATTGCTAATGTAATTATTAGACAAAAGCTGTAAACATTATCTCTCCTTAAAATAAGGACACTTATACTCAAATAAATTATTAAAACAACCTTGAAGAAAGAAAGACTATAAAATTTCACATTAATGAAAGAAAAACATAGTTTAAATAGGATTACAATTTAGAAACAACTGAAATTCAGAATTAAAAATAAAAAAAATATTACAATAACAGTACATATAAAACCAATACGAGATTAATTAAAATTTAGAATAACAAATAAAATAATTTTTGAAATTAGAAAATTGAAAAAGAGGATTTTAAGTAGGAAATAATTTAGAATAACTGACATTTGAAATTAAAAATAAAATGTTTGATGGGACTTCTAAAAGTTATGAAGATGGAATTTGAAATTTGAAATTTGAAAACGTCTGACGGAACTTCTAAAAGTTATGATTACGAAATTCGATGAGATAATGAACCAAGAAGGACGAAAAGAAATAATGACAAGTCGGGCAAACAAATAAAGCGCAACAAAATAAGGAGTGATGACTGGTACAACGTTTAAAAACTATAAATTAAAAACCCAATGATGATAAAGCGATGATAAGTTCAAATTTTTAAAGTACTAAGACAATGATTAACAATTTTTTTAAAAAAATGTTTGTAAAAAAACAGAGTTTTGTATAAGTTCTAGCCGCACAGTTACGCGGGCCACCAGCATATTTACTGATGAATTTTGATGGGGAACAGACAAAAGGTTGACATGTTTTTGAACATTTGTTCCGAAGGTTGTAGATAATTATTCAGGCTATGAAATCTCAAAATGAAACTGAAGTTTATATAAACTACTTTGCGGTTTTGGAAAATATCAGAGAGTGTTGAGGTCATATTACAATCTTTAGACGACTCAAGCCATCATGATCTGGTGTGGTTCTTCCAAAATGGTGCAGCACTTCCTCTCTCGCCCGCTCTTGCCACTCAGGGTGCATGCTTAGCAGAATTAATGTCCAAGTGAGCAACACTGATGTTGTCTCCGAACCTGCAGCGTAAAATAACTTGCATTCCTCAATCATATCTTCTATACTCATTCCCACATCTTCTCTTTCGTTTGATTGCCTCGTATTAGATTCCACCAATAATCCCAACAAATCATCATTGCTACTTTCACCATTTCTAGCTGCCTTGTCTCTTTTTACAATTATTCCTCGCAGAATTGTGCGGATTTCTCGATCAATTTCCCTGATCCTTCTGTTGTTTTCGATTGGCAAGTACCTGCGGAAATATAAAAGGGATGAAAAAAAAGTAGTTTTGACATCTGTATAGATGTATGCTGCATCAAAATCTGTGTCCACAAACACAATTATTCTCTTAGAAAACACAATTCAACTATGTACTTCTCTTGCAAATCCTTTCATCTATAAAAAAAATTAAGAATACTATTTCTTTTCTTTAAGCTTTCCGTATTTCGTATATGGTTTTTTGATTTCACAATGCTAGAAAGCTTATAAAACTGTGTGTTATGTTAAAACAGTCCAATAGCTCAGTTTCACACGCTTCCTCCATTTAATGTTATAAATCTTAAATCGATTTGACTTTTTTTTTCAAAATTGAGTGACCAAATTTATAGAAAAATCTAACAACGTCTACAACATTAAATTAGTTTGATAAAATATTACATTAAATATATTTGTTTTGTGTAGAATATTTTTTAGAAAAATCAAAGAGACTTATATTATTAAATGAGAGAGTAGTTATCTCTTTTACCTCCTTAATCTTGCCAAATAAATTATGATATTGTTCTCATAATAAAAGGACTGATATGTTCCATTTGCGATATAAAATGAAGGGTAAAAGGGCAATTCAATCTACTTTCATAATCGTCTGTACTAATCTAAAGAATTGCTCTACATTAGAGGGCGTTCGTCTTCCAGAAAAAAAACGTAGGCAAAAGGTTTTCCTTATTTCAATGATGGAGAAGATAATAACAGCAACTGTTTGCCAAATTATTGGAAATTTACTTCCAGAAGTCCATTTTCCCCCTCCAAATGTATAAAAAGCAAAGTACCAACCAGTAGCCCGGGATAAAGATTCTCTGAAAAGCTCTAAGTACGCGTTTAGCTTGCTCTTCTTGTAACTGAAAAATTCTCCACCCCTCCTGGTAACTGCTCCCAAACGCCGTTCTTGAGATGACATCTCCCGTAAGATTTCGAAATTCATCCCGAACGTCTAACTCAGATAGTCCTTCAGAAGACATTGAATTCTCCCATCTAGTGATCATTTCGGTGCAACATGCTGAAAACACTGGCAGCATCCGCTGTGAGCAAAAGAACACTGTTAATCAATTCAGATTTTAGGGAGGGCATAACCCACTAAAAAATATGAATTCTACACTCTATAAAGTTAGAAAATAAAAGCAGCGGAAAACAATATTACTTAACATGGACGTATCATGTGGAAATATGCTATGTTAAGTGTTGAAAATGTGAAAATGTTCTGCAGTCCTTGGTTTTGATTTGTTGCGAGCAGTATTTGGGAAGGTTGCGAGTACATGTACATTGCGCTATTGCACCATCCCACTCATGGTGTGCAGCATTTCCAAATATTGCTCGCGACAAATCAAATCAACAACTAACAAAAATTTCACCAGATTGGCTCTAATATGGAACAGGTACCTTTATTTTCTCTTGGTGGAAGGCAGGGTTGAGAATTCTCCGATGTTTTGCCCATTTCTCACCTTCATACGTTACAACTCCGCCAATTACGAATTTAGCAATACCCGCAGTCATTTGCTTGGCAAAGTTGCCAGACTTGTTGGACAAAATCTCCCTCGCTAAGTCAGGATCTCTGATAATCACGATTGGCTTTGGGCCAGTCCAAACGAACGACAATTTCCCTGCATTTGAGTTAAAGGGTCTGATGAGAAGGGAGACCATAGATTCATGTAGTACATCAAACGTTTTCTACTATAATTTAGGTGATTAACACGGGATATTTAAAGGGTTTGTTTACTTTAATGTTAAAATTAGCCCTTCCAAATTTTGGCAACACTAAAATTTGACAAAATTTGATAATATCAAATTTTGGTAAGATAGAAATGTGTGAGTGTTGTTTGGTTTGCTATCATGTTTCATGTCAATTATTCTTGTACGGTGTATAGTGTTGTCGACGGGCTATACCCGAAGACGATATCTAGAGAGAATATAGGGGATGTTGAAACAAAAATACATGAGATTATAAAAAAATATGGGATAAAGGTTTACATTGGTTCGGGTTCTCAAGATGAACAATAACCATACTCTTGTTTAGATGGATATATAAAAAAATACTACATGGATTAAAAAGGAGATGGCTAAAGTAACTCACAGAGTATGATCCGTCGAGAACACAGAGTATGATCCGTCGAGAACAGCTCGAATAGATCTAATGGGTGAATATGGCTTCGGCTTGTTTTTTGATGTGCTGATGACTATGGCTTATAATTCGATGTTCCTCTCCCCAGAATACCTTTATTTATAGCTTAGATTATCTTTTCCTCCAAATAAAACTCGAAAATATGAACTAAAGAGAACTTGTCTTTAATGATACCTTCTATTCTGAGAAAACAATTTCCTTCTATATTCGTCATATTTTTTAATTAAAGAATACATTCTTTTATATTATTATATATACACGAATCCAATTATAAGAGGTATGCGTGTGTAGTGGAAAAGTTTAAACAATCAAATTTTGGCAGGAAGAGTATTTCGGATGTGTTTAAACTGCTGCCTTGCTAAAATTCAATAATACAAAATTTGATATTTAAAAATGGTATCAATTTTAAACCGCCCCCGAACCATTTTTATGTCTAACTTATCAGGTATGCACGCACGGAAATATCCCGCGAGTACATCGTTACATATCTTCTCAGAACACGTTAATATGTGCACCGCATGTTGTCTAACCGAGAATAAATTCTTGACTGCCAGACCATGTTTCTTTTACATTTATTTACCGAATTATTAAAACAGATTATTTGTTCAATTCTTCGAAAAATACGTTTTCTAAACAAACCTTTTATTCTGCATCGCTTAGACTACTCATTTTAAGCTGGTTTTTAAATATATTTTTAAATATTTGATTTATCTCTATAATATCAACTAGATAATCTCATTAATCCGCTGAATAATTAAAAAAACACGTCTTAAGTCTAAGCCAACCTGTTAATAACGAACGAACTGAACTACCGGTTGACCCTTCATATCCCTATCCGAGAAGAATGAATTGCAACGAGCGATGCTAATCGCTGGTTCAATACCGGAAGCGCCATTTTTGACTTCACAAAAGCGATAATTTTGCAACGGACCATGAGGCACATGGTGGTCAGGGGGTAGTGGTGTTACCGTGCTCTTTAAGGACGTTGCAGAAGAATGGCATGACGCGCGGGACGACGTCGTGCGAGCCGAGCGGCAGCGGCCTGGACGCGGCCTCTCTGTTGAGCCGGCTGTTCTCGGCCACGTCGCCGATGAAGAGGCGGTACCTGGTGCCCCGGAGGCCCTGTGCCTGCAGGGTCCGCTCCAGCCGCCGTGGCGTCCACCACGCCCACTGCAGCGTCCAGGCGGACAGCCACAGCAGCGCCACGGCCGCGCCCGCGCCGACCAGGCTCCACGGTGAGGCCTCTCCTAGCATCAGCGCCGGTGCAACTCTCCTTCGCCATTGGCGGGCTCAGCCTCCGGTGGTGTCGGTGCAAGCTGAATGGAAGGTTGTGTCGCAAGACCAGCCTGCGTGAACGTCCTAATGCTAGTAGTGCATCTTTAGTTTCATAGACAACGGTTTGGTCGATGGCGTGCGCGGCTTGTCCACTGCCGTTTTTCTTTCGAGAAATCGAGGTTGTCGATGACGTATACTCGTACAGTAGTACCGTTTTTCTTTGAGGTCGATGGCTTCAGCGCCATGCCTCGAAAAGTCTTTGTGGACGGCGGGCGCGCGCGAGAGACGGCATATGGAAAGGTACGCACAGGCAGTGGCACATTCACAACACACAACTTAAGACACACTGACATTTCATCCAGACTTTTCGTTTCATATGTCACGTTGTAAACTTGCCGATCATGTGTGCAGCGAACGCGAATAGCAAGAGCGGCAAAACAAGCGCGTATTCCTTTCATTCTCACGGGAAGGGCGCGTGGCGCTTCATCTCGGTGGCGGTGACGTCAACGGCGAACCCCTTGCCGTGCTGGCGCCAGTAGTCTGCGTTCGGGTTGATCCACTCCGGCTCGTCCATCTCAACCCTGGCTCCCTTCAGCCCCTGCGCCGAGCCGTCGATCTTGTACCTCTCGTCGCGGCCGCGCACGAGCTCCGCGCGCACCCGCCCCGGCTCCACGGACTGCGGCGACACCATGAGCGCCGGCGCGCCGAGGGGCAGCGCGTCGCCGCGGTCCGCCTGCCAGGTGCACCAGAGCTTGCCGTACGTCTTGGCCATCCTCGCCATCTCCGAGCTCTGCAGCGGCTCCGGCACGCCGACGTCGGTCCACAGCCCGGCCTTCACCTCGTACGCATGCGAGTGCCACAGCTTCTGCTCCTCCGGAGGCAGGCTCTCGAAGATGGCGTCCGACACGATGTACTCCACGCCTACACGGGCGAGATCGCAACTGAATTAATCACCACGCCAAGCAGAGCAATGGTGCAAAAATGGAGGAGATCGACAAGGCAATTTGTACCGATGAGGCGGGCCGAGGTCTTGTCGGAGTCGTAGACGGCGCACTGGAGGACGTCCTGGTTGAGGCGTGAGACGAAGTGGTGGACCTCGACCTGGCGACTTAGGTCGTGCGCGTACAGCGCGAAGCTGCACGCGTGCTGCTTCATCTGGCGCACGGGCTTCAGCTCCTGCAACGCTTGTGCGCCCACGTCCAGGAGCTGCGAGGACACCGTCATCGCCCTGCCTGGCGGCGGCACGGACGTGGCGGTGCCGGACGCTGGCGTTGGCGATGGGTTCTGATCGCTAGAGGACATTGCTAGCTTCAGAGGTTCAGACGACGACCTGAATGCGCTAAGGATGTGGGTTTATCTTTGTGAACCGAACCAACTCTCCGACGCGTGCCCCTAAACGTGGCATATGGCATGCAACAATCGAGGCGCACGGATGCAACCAAGGAAAGCACTGGTAGCATCATGGAGCTACACGCCCAGAACGTGGCATCTGCCGACAGATACACGTATCTAAGATTATCTTGCCGAAGTCACGTGGGGTTGGAGTTGCTTTAAAGGCAATAGACATTATAACATGAATGAGCTTTTTCTTTCTCTTTCGTTTTATATTATAAATCATTTCAATTTGTTCATCAAACTTTTATTTAATTAAATTTATAAAAAATAATAACACCTATAAAATCAAATTTATTTTATTAAATATTATTTTATATTAAAAATATTGTTAGTTTTAAAATTTGGTTAAATTTGAAGAAAAAATCGAAACGATTATAATACGAAACCAAGAGGGTATTATATAGACGTCACACGAACTATTTGTTGCCAAATCAGACGTCATACCAGTCCCCTTTTACAAATATGAACTATGTACAATCGCCATACAAGCGAGCTGCGTAATATTTTTCTTAATAAAGCCCTGCAGCAACACATTTTTTAGAAAAAAATATGAGAAATACCAAAGATACATGTAAGTTGGAAAATATTATGTTGTCTTCAAAAGCTGAGAACATATCTGTCTACGATCGTTGGTGCCAAAAGACGAAAAACAAAAATTTTTATAAATATTTGGCCCCTTTAACTATAGTCATATTTTTGTTGTTGAACGTACCAATGTCGATGTTATTCTTTAATATATCAATATCATATATCGTCGAGTAAATATTTAGAATAACTTTTCCTCGAATATAAATTCAGCGTCTCGAATATGAATTCAACAATCTTATATTAGGTCTATAGATCTTGTCTTTGTCTTTGTCTTTGTCTCCTATGTCTCCTCTTCTCTTCGGTGTCTTATATTTCGAATAGTGGTACACTCTATGCTTCTTCTTATCAGACACTTTTCTTTCGACGTATAAGGCATGATTTCATATAAAACTTGATATAAAGTTGACCCACCAAAATTAACATAAAAGTATTAAAAAGTATTAAGCTAACAATATCTTCTTTTGTTATGGTATATACCCAAAAGCAAAATGTGTTCTCCAGTATCAGACCTCGCCTCTGCCCAATTAACATATGCCTTTTAGCAACAAAAAAACATTGACATGCAAAGATACAGCTAAATCTTGGAAGCTCTTGAGATTAATAGAAAGTGATTACCATTTTATTTCGACCATAAGAAACTCTTATTTGGTATTCTGACCTGTTGATACTTGTAAGAGGAGCTTCAATCTTCCAAACAGCTGTGCGTTTTCAAGATCAGTGTCTTAAAATTCTACTGTGAATGAATTGAATAGGAACATAAGAGGCACCGGAGTGCAATAGGAAGTTGTCTGCGTGACTGTGACTCCAATTGTAAAGAACTTGACACAGTCACAATCTGCGTGCGTTCCACTCAGGCACAAGGCACACAGTAGAATCCAGTTGCTGCTGGAAGGTATTTTACACCACCACAAAATCATAGCAATGGATATCAGAAAGGCAAGAATTAGTTAGAATCAAACAAAAGATATTCTTGAAAGACCAGTATAATTTTCATCAGAAATGAAGTGAACTCACTGAGCAGCAAGATTAATTACCATTATGCTTGAGAACAGCACACCAGAAAAACAAAATTACAACAAAGACTTACCCTGGAAGCTTATTTTGTGGAAACATCTGGCGAAAATCATTAAATAAACAAAAACCCATAAAACCCATACCTAGAGTTCTCTAAATTCATGAAAAAAAACTAAAGATAGGTATAAGCATGAAATACAAAGTCAATTTCATTTAAGAGGAAAAAAATAAATTTCAGGTGAATATTACCATGTTATTATCCATCCGAATTTCGTCTTTTTTTACTTAACTGAGATTTGGTGATAATATATTTAATGTCTAGACCTATCTCTAGTAACTTTTTCATGAACTTAGATAACTTTAATGTTTGATTTTTTACGGGTTTTCACTTATTTGATGGTTTTCACCGGATATAATTTAACACAACATGCTCCCTACTGAAGAAAAATTGTTAACGCTATTTAACGAAAGTATCCACTCTGCACAGAGGGACTGACATGATAGCAGCCTGGATGAATAATTGTCAAAATCCAAAGTATTCCAATTTCATATGAATCATCTGCAGCACCAGCACTAATTCAAGCAAAAAGGGAAAACATACTGGGGATATTCAGGTAAAATATATGTATGCATACAAAGACTTACAATTGCAGGTTATTTTGTACTTTAATGCAACATGTTCCCTGCTGAAAGAATAATTGTCAATATGTAACAAAAGTGCCCACTACTTCGCATGGTAGCTGCCAGGATGAAGAACTTGATGGATAATTGTCATAATCCAAACTGTTCCAATTTCGTACAAATTGCTTGTGGCACTAATTCAACCAAAATGGGAGAAAATATTGAGGATGATTATGTAAAATATTGTGTACCTCTGTCTCTGTGGAAAAAATGTTTAAGTTTAATTTGCCGGTGTTAACTAGCATATCAAGCACTGACATTTTTTAGCAACACAAGAACTGATAATGAAGTAGTAAAAAATAAAAAGGCCAGCCATATCTAGTATACTTATTTATAATCTACTGATATTGGAAATTTTTTCTGTACTGCATTGCAGTACTGCTCAAGATGCTGAATAAAGGATCTTATAAAATTACCACGTTTCATTTCTAGAATCAGAAACTGTCACAAATTCTAAGGTGTATGGTTTCTATTGGTTTTAGCATGCTAGCATAAGTCAAGCCAATCTGTTATGCCATTCTTATCAGATCAATACTGATCTTAGTCAGTCTTGTTGAATAAACGTTTGCAGTGCTACTAATGTAAGATAGTACTAGTAAGTAACATTTGATGTCAAACATAGGAAACATTACACTTTTTCTTAAAGGAAAAGGGAGGAGTTCTACGTTCACAAACATGGCAAGAAAAGGGAGGAGTTTTGCCTTCGCAAACATGGCAAACATTACTGCCTCTGCCTCAATATGCATTATGGATATAGCATAAAACAAGTGCAAATTACCTACAATCTACTTATCTAGACATAGCACTGCATCTACGTTTGTACTGATCTAGGCAGTTTATTCCTGAAGTTACTAGTAAGTTGCCATCAGAAGGGTAATCAAATCGTTTATCTCACCGCATTTAGGCCACAACTGCCTATGAACTGCTCAAAGCCCTTGCGCAATAATCCCAGCATCACTTGACAACTCAAAAAATTGTTTTGACCTCACAGCCTCACCCAACAATACAAAAATCCCAACCTGACGAAGCAGAACTCGAAAAGAAACTCAAATACAAGTTCACAACTCGACGGATCCAAGGGAGAAACGAGCTGCTGCCATCAGAAGGGAAAATACATAACTTCAATCTCATCGCATCAGGCAGAAAAAGCCATGAGTTGCTCAAAGCCCTTGCGCAATAATCCCAGCATCACATGGCATGACAGCACGAAGCATCCCCTCTTTCCGAGAGCAATAGAGACACTTCAGATTAGCAATAAGGAGAGAAAAGACGGGCGGTCATCATTGCTAACCCAGAAAGAAAAGAAACGCGAGCAGATTCGCATCCGCGACTGCGAGAGCAGTTAGGGTTTGGGGCAAGAACGGGCGGCGGCGGCGGCGAACTACATATACTCTCCGCTACAGTAGCCGTGCCGTGCCGTGACACGGCACGGGTAAACGGGCCGTGCCGTGCCGGGCCAAGCTCAGTACTTGCGTGCTTGGGCCGGTCGGGCTTAGCACGGCCCGCTTGGCCAGGTATAGAGACGAGCGCAATATCCCGTAAATCCAAGGAGAAAGCGAACCAGACACACCTATGTCGAAGGCGTATTTTAAAAGGCACAGGCGACAGAGGCGGCCGGTCCTGCTTGGCTGCTTCGAGTTGTTCTTAATTCTCACAGTTGCAGAGTCGCGGAGTCGGTAGCATCAGGGCGAGGCGACAATGGCGTGCTGTCTCCTGCCGCCGCTTGCTCCCGTCTCCTCTCCACTTCGTCTTCTCCGCTCCTCCCGCTCGCACATCCTCCTTGCGCCCCGAACTCTGCCTCTGCTTCGCGGTCCTAGGGTTGCGCCCCGCGTCCCCGTTTCCCCACCGCGCGCACTCTCGGACACCGCTGTGGGTGCGGCGGAGGCGCTCCGTGGCGCGCTCGCCGACGCCTTCCTGGCGTCGCCTCCGACGTGGAGGTCGGCCGCCATGAGCAACCTCGCCATCTTCGTCGCCGGCTCCCCGGTGCTCCTGTCTGGCCTCTCCTCCTCCGGTTTCGCCGCCGCGTACCTCCTAGGGACCCTCACGTGGCGCGCCTTCGGGCCCAAGGGGCTCATCGTCGTCGCCGCCTACTTCGTATTGGTGAGTGGAACCGGTGCTGCATTGCTTGTTTGGATGTTCGTAGAGGTGGTTTAGTGATAAGTATGGAATTGAACTGTACTATGCAACGCCGTTTAGTTTGTATGGAGATTAGTGATTGTGGGATTGTTGCGGTTTCGTGCTCCTTTTTTGTAGTGTTAGATTGAACTTGTAATGATCGGTCAAACGTGATTGATAATTCCAATGTTAGAGCCATGAACTAGCTTTGCCCACAGGATGAGTAACAAAATAATTATTGAGATTCAAAAATAGTGTACTTTTGAGATTCAAAAAAAAAGTGTACTTTTGAGCGTTCTGAATCTATATAGTAGTAGTAGGTATGAGAGACTAGTGCTTCCTACTAGGGGCTCCAAACAATTAAATATGGCGATGGTCTCTGACATAGTGAAAGAAATGTACCAGTGATTGTGCCATTCTGCATGCTTCTTATAACGATTCCGGATAATCTGGATGTAATGATCTCATCTAGTGGGAAATTAAAGTATCGGTAGAACTTCCTAATTGTACTTTGTGGTACTGCTCATCTGCTCCCCTACTGTGCTGACGAATCTATGATTATTGGATGTATGGTTATAAATTCCCCCTTGTGTTTTCCCACTATATTTTCGAAGTATGCTGAGGTTGTCCACTAGAAAAACACTGCAATTGCAATTTACACTTGCTAAAGTAGGATAGAGGAAGTATTACTTTCTGAATAGTTCTCTTGTTGTAAATGCTTTTCTGTGACTTTAATGCGCATACGGATTATCCTGTAGTATGATTTTCTTCGAGAGGAGACTGGAGAATCGTCATCTTTCCAGGTTCAGTTGAAATAAATCAAGATTTTGCAGGGATATGGATGCAGTTGCACTTCCTGTTGAGAATCAGTGACCAACCTAAATTAAATGATTTGTGGGTTCTATGGTTCATTGGTTCATATTTCATATAGAGGCATGACTTCCTTAGGTTGCCTGTCCTAAGTGACAAAACCAGCTAAACAAAATTCTTATGTTTATATCTAAAGCTTGGGTCATAGTGGGTCATCAGTTTATTTTTTATTTTGTGTGCAGGGCACAGCAGCAACTAAGTTGAAAATAAAGCAGAAAGAAGCTTTGGGGGTGGCAGAGAAAAGAGGAGGAAGGAGAGGGCCTGGAAGTGTTATTGGTTCTAGTGCTGCTGGTTGTGTTTGTGCTCTGCTATCAATCTACAATATAGGCAGTGCAGCGTTGGCTGAGCTCTGGAGACTTGGCTTTGTTGCTAGTTATTGTACTAAACTAAGTGACACAGTTTCCAGTGAAATAGGGAAGGCCTATGGAAGAACAACGTAAGATTCCTGTCACTACACAGCCTTCAAATAATTCATGGTTTTGCAATATTCCCTTCCATAAACTTGTATGTGTATTTGTGCACTCTTAGTGAACTTAATTGACTATACTTAGAGCTCAGGTTTGGTCTTTTTGTAGAGTAGGTACCTGGTGACAACACTTAAGGTTGTTCCGCGAGGTACAGAAGGTGCGATCAGTATTGAGGGTACCCTAGCTGGAATTCTTGCATCGATAATTCTTGCAAGTGTTGGTTATCTTCTGGGGCAGGTAACTTATTTATATAGTAAATTTTGCAAAACCTACAGATTTAGCACTGAATTGTCACAAACTCGTATGGAAATGAAAGTGATCAGTGAATATATAGTCCTTACCTTTTGCTCCAATACAGGCATATGATTATTGAAAAAAATAAAACCGTGCATTTTATCACAGGTTAATGTATCACAAGGCGTGGTATGTGTCCTTGCATCCCAGATTGCAAATTTTTGTGAGAGTTATATTGGTGCCACACTACAAGATAAAGAAGGATTTGAATGGGTGAGTTTGCACTTTCAGCTGACTAAGTACTCCCTGTAGAGTCTTCCATGTAAACTGAATTTGTCTTTTGTTTGTATCCTAAATGTTCTTGTTGTTGAAGACAGTACCTTGTTTCATTTCCTGAATTGGTTTGCATTTCAATGACGTAACACTGGAGACCTATAGGTTGAATGCTATGATAAAAATTTTCTAAGAGGAACCTATTTCATGTATGATTTAACTATATTCATCTTCCCCATGCTCATCTTTCTCTGTTCTCTATCGTGAATCACAACATCATTTACAGCATACATGAGTGATGGACGTTTTCATTATATGGGACCATGCAACTGCCACCATGTGATTTCTGTCTGTTGGTTTACTTGTTATATCTACATAGTGGTGGGTAAATTTTTTCACCTTTTCAGCACATGCCATAACAGAGATACCACTATGTCATTCATTGTTCTAATCTGTCGGTATTGATATACCTATTGGATCTATTATTATACATTGATGCTTCTTGTTGACAAGTGATTGGCAGAATTTGCTAATTTTATATCCTTGCTTCATTGAGAAAAAGGGCATCAGAACAGAAATTAACTCCAGCAGCATCCAAGACACTGAACAGCACTATTGACTTATGTTTTTAGACATGCAGTAGTTTGGGGAAATTTCACTTATTAGAATTCTTTTCAATTTTTCTCACCTGAATAATAGCAGGAAACCTGTATTTACAGTGGTGTATTATTATAAGCTGATATTTGGTTTGACCTGCAGGTTCACAAAAATGCTACTACGTACTCTACTTTGTATATTGAGAAGTTTTCCCACAACTAACATTGTTATGTGGTCATGTGCAGCTCACCAATGATGTTGTCAATGTACTAAATATCTCAACTGGTGGTATATTGGCTGTTCTGATGCAGCAGTTGCTAGTAGGTTGGCGCTGTTGAATAATTTTTTACGACTTCTTTGTAGTGCCTCCGTTATTATAACTTATTGTGGAGAAATGAGTGGTTGATGGCAATGTTCTTACATGCGGCTGCCATGTGAAATGGAAGTATAGATTCCCGTCCGAGAGATCATATTTGAGCGGATGAACACTTGTGGATGTAGTTATCTGTGTTAATCCTTTCTGGTATATCCAGAGTTCGGTTTCTTGTACCGGTAGTAAAATCTGTGAGTATGTGATTGGGTACTTGATTGTGGAATGATAGAATGAGCTGTGTTTTACTCGTGCCATCCCCAAACAATGGGACTAGGTGCATCCATGTATGGGTGATGGGCCTTGCCCATGATCGTGAGGTGATGCCGTTGCAGGCTCAAAAAACCCATCGTTCTGGCAAAAGCATCGCATGTGCCTGCTTTATGGAGAATCTGAATTTGATCAGTCATCTCAACCTGCTGCTGCTATGCGGGTGGTCGTGCCCGTCTTTCCTATTGGGAAGGTTAGGCGTCTTTTAGTCAAGTCAGCAGTCAGCTGGAAGGTGTTGTCACGGCCCACACCTGAATGTGTACTTTTAATTCTTGGAGTGATGCATGGGTAGCTCACTTTTTGTGGCCTCCTGGTCAGTCGACAATGTATTTTGAGTTTTTTTTTCTCAGCGTGGCCTTTTGCGTTTCTTTTTTCTGTAACTTCCTACGTCTTCTCCAGGAATTGTTTTGGATCATAGTAGTGGTTCCGTACGAAGGGCTGGGGGCTGGGGCTAAACGAGTAGTAGGGCATACGACATGAGACTTAAGGGCTTCGATTGGTCTTATAAGCTAGCTGATAAGACAAATCGGTTGGTTTGCTGTGAAAGAAAAATACTGCTGATAAATCGACTGGTAAGACAAGCGAATAGGGCGTAATCAAGTTTTTGTCAGCAGTTTAGTCACTGCCAGGACAGTCAAATTACGTACTTGCACTCTCTGTCATCCTGTGGCTGGGGCTGCATTACTATTTACGGTTCCTGTGGAAAATGCGACGTGCAAACTGTGTTGCACAACACCACTATGCACTGGTGCGCCCTACTGCGCAGGCAGCACTTTAACTGCAATCGTCTGGTGAGCTTAGCGTTGCCCAGTGCAGACATTGGACTCCGAACTCGGCGTGGATGTAAATGGAGTCCCTCGTGGGAAAACCGTGTAACGGCCGAGATTTTTCCGCGCCATCCGTGGGAGGCTTGCGTGGCTCTGCACCGTTCTGCTTGCATGTCCGGGCAGGCGGGCAGGGGCCCCCTGGCTCAGTGCCTCTCGTCACGTCAATGACAGCACCAACTGCTACCGGCGGGCGCACGGGCGCGATCTCCTCTTTAAACCCCACCAAAACCCACCTTACCCGGTCCACCGGAGCAGCCCCACCGGCACAGGGCAAGCCAAGGTATGGCAGCCTCCCTCACCATGTTCGTGTGCCTGCTGTCGGTGGCAGCCGTCGCGGCGGCGGCGTCCATGGACCCGGCGGAGAGGGAGGCGCTGTTCCTCGTCATGGAGGCGGTTTCGTCTGACCGGGACTGGCGCTTCGAGAGCCCCGACCCTTGCGGCGCGCCGTGGCCGGGGCTGGAGTGCAAGCCGGCAGCCGGCGACGCGGCCGCGGCGACGCTGCGCGTCACGCGGCTCGACTTCGGCGTGGAGCCCAACCCATCGTGCAAGGACACGGCCGCCTTCCCATCGCTGGTGTTCTCCTCCCTGCCGCACCTCCAGTCCCTCTTCTTCGTTGGCTGCTTCAAGAACCCGGCGGCCAACACGTCCCTCGTTCTGCCGCCGGCCGCCAACCTCTCGTCCTCCAGCCTGCAGCAACTCAGCATCAGGGCCAACCCGTCCCTGTCCGGCGTGATGCCGCCGCAGCTGGCGACCCTCGGGTCGCTCCAGGTGCTCACCATCTCCCAGAACGGATTGATCCGCGGCGAGATCCCGCAGGGCATCGGCGAGCTCACGTCGCTGGTTCACCTCGACCTCAGCTACAACTCGCTCACAGGGCCGGTGCCTAGCGAGATCAGCGAGCTGAAGAGCTTGGTCGGTCTGGACCTGAGCTACAACTCACTGTCCGGCGCCATCCCTAGCCGGATCGGTGAACTGCGGCAGCTGCAGAAGCTGGACCTGAGCTCCAACAATCTCACCGGCGGCATCCCGGCCAGCATCGCCAACCTGAGCTCGCTTACCTTCTTGGCGCTGAGCAGCAATGGCCTGAGTGGGCACTTCCCTCCTGGACTCTCCGGCCTCCGAAACCTCCAGTACCTGATCATGGACAACAACCCAATGAATGTCCCCTTACCTTCCGAGCTCGGTGGCCTCCCTCGTCTTGAAGAACTCCGGCTGGCCGGCTCCGGCTACTCGGGACAAATACCCGCGGAGTTTGGTCAGCTGGCGAGCTTGACGACGCTGTCACTCGAAGACAACAACCTCACCGGAGAAATCCCTCCGGTACTGAGCAGGCTGACCAGGATGTACCACATGAACCTGAGCAACAACGGGCTGGGCGGCACCGTGCCTTTCGACGGCGCGTTCCTGCGGCGGCTTGGCGGGAACCTCGACCTGAGCGGCAATGCGGGGCTGTGCCTGGATGACAGGATAGTCGTGCGGGGCGTCGGTGTCGGTGCCTGCCACGCCGGCGGCGGCGGCGGCGGCGATGGCTCGTTGGCTCCCGGAGGAGTTACGGGGGGAGCGGTAGTGGTAAGGGGTTCCGTGGACGGTTCCCCGTTTCGGCTGCTCCGCCCTGCCTGCGTGGTCGTGGCCTGTCTGGTTGCTTTGAATTAGTGCTTGTAGCTTTGTCTAACTGTGCGTGTACTACTACTTCTGTCTACAACTGTGTGTTCAAACGCTAATTAATCTGCAGATAATTATTAATCAGTACACCGAACAGACCCGTATCCATTTCTCTTCTCTTCTCGCTCTCAATCGCCGGCCGGCGAACAAATGCTCGGTCAAGAAAGTACACGCACAAAAAGACGGTTCCGGTCAGGCACCAGCAACAGCCGCACGAACAGCGAAGCGCGAAATGGGGAAGGAGAAACAGTCGCGAGGACTGTTGACGCAGCATCTGCCGGCCGGTTCAGTAGCCTTGGCCTGAACGACCCATCGCCGCATGCTGCGGCCTGTCTGTCTGGTCACTTGGGCCAGCGAAGGGGTACACGCCACACGGGGCGACGTACACTGTTGCGCTGCATGAACCTGACGCTGTGCGTGCACAGCGACGACCAAGCGTGGGGGGTGGCGCGGCCGGCGGCAGTCAGTGGGGACGCCGCACGGCAAGGTCAATTGACGAAGGGGAAAGGAACAAGCACTTGGCGGAGCGTGTGTTGCCGTGTTGGGGATTGGGTGTGGTGGCCTCTCCGCCGTCAAGTTGAAGGGGAGACGGTTAATCGGATCTTCAATTCTTCATCAACTATGCCCAGAACTCGCCATATGTGCTCATGGTTAAAGATATATAGGTAGGGATGTAAATGGCATCACTTATTTTAACTTATAAATATATTCGTGGGTTAGGCATTTATACATTTACTCCTAGACCATCTACAAATACGACGGTAGTGGCAGTGACACATCAAAGAAGCAGCGCAGCACATCATCATCAGACATTCAGACAGCTCTTAGCGCTGTCATAGAAGAGCCCCCCAAAGGAACGGGAGAAGGCAGCCCGGCCTCGCGGGGGACTACGGCACCGGGGTTAGGAACGACGACGACAACAACCTTCGAACGACGTGTGTGGTACGTGGCCAGATGGGCCGTGCTTAGCCGGGTCGGCCCATGCACATGTGCACTGTAGCGTGGCCTGACACGGTACGACACGTCGGTCTATGGGCCGTGTCGGCATAGCCCGTTCGGCCGTGTCATGCCTAGGCCGGCGCTGTATCCCGTAGGCCGGCACGACACGACATGAACACTATAGCGATCGGCACGGCACACGGGTCGGCACGACACGATGAGGAAGAGCCCATGAAAAACGCTTCACCGAGCTTGGCTCCTGTGCTCTCCTCCTCTTGTCACATCGACCCCTCCCCATAAAACCCCCAAATCGTCGCCGCTGATCCCCCTCCTTCTTGATCGGCCTCCTCCTAGGTCCCGCCACCAAGCTCACCCGCTCCTCCCCTGCCACCTCCACCGCTCTGCCATCGTATGCCACTCAACCGCACCTGCCCCTCCGGACGGGATCCCCTCCACCTCCTTCCCCTCCTCGTCGTCGGCGTCATCGTCCCCCTCGTCTCCACTAGATCCCGTCGCGGCACGGTGGCCGTCGTCTGGTTGCCCGCCGCCACCTCCATCGCTCCGCCACTATATGCCACTCAACCGCGCCCGTCCCTCCCGACAGGATCTCCTCCACCTCCTTCCCCTCTTTCTCGTCGGCGTCATCGTCTCCCTCGTCTCTGTCGGATCCCGCCGTGGCACGGGGGTTGTCTGAAGGAGAACGCGAAGACTACGATAGCATAAAACAAAAAATTTTTACCGCGCAATCCAGGAAAGTTTGCAAGTAAGGGTCTATAGATCGTTACCAATTGACGTGCAGTGCAGCGGAAACAGTCAATATGTTGCTATCCAACCTCGGAAAAGTTTTGCCGACCTCAGACACACCTTTGCCAACCTCGCCGACCCTAGGTCCGAAACGCCCGACCCGACCGACCTCGGTTCGTCTCCCTCGACCCCGATGGCGCTTCCGGTTCGTCTTGTCCGACCCCGCCAATCTCCACGTGCGTCGCCCGACTGCCTGGTGGTGTTAGGATTCGCCGATGCCGATGACTTCGTGCCTGGTTGCCGATGCCGATGACACCGTGCCGATTCGCTCTGCCCTCCGGCCTCCCGACCGCCTGACCCAACCGCCGAATTGGATTCGACTAGTTGGATCTCAATGAGATTCAATATCGTCGAATAACACAGCAACGTAGTGATGTCTCTACCGATATCCACACATCCAGGGATGGAATCGCCAAACACCTTGTGTGCTATCACACGGCGCACGGCTAGGGTTTCGCTCAGAAGTCGACGACTTGGGTTTCCGTGGAAGATCTTGACCCGACGACTTGGAGTTGCGCTCGTGATATGTTGTTTCTGTTCTCGTGTCGATTTCCACACCAAGCGCCTCTTTATATAGAGTTGGCCGACTGGGCCTTGTGGCCCATCAGGACTCTATATTCAATTGGATCTCTATCCGAACTGAGTCGGACTCAAATACACGTTCCATCCTGTTAAGTGTGTGACCCTGTAGGTTCAGGTATACTTGGTTCCGACCCGAGTACAACTCGACCGACCCGTCAACAGCGGCCCCTAGCAGAACATATTGACATCAAAGCATACAAGAAGATCATATCAGCTGAACCTGTAACGTGTGCACAAATCCATTTGCCTCATGATATCACTTAAGCTATATGCAAGATTCGTGTCATCCTATTAATAGCTTAATCATTCACTCGATCTCGTTTTGAATTATCTATATGTTGATTGACTTCTCAATCAACTCGGCATGGTCATGCACTTTCATAATCCATTACATCGAGGGGCCAAGAGATATGTCTCCCAAAGGAGGGGCAAATCCCATCTTGATCATTCACATCCCACTACATGTTTCATGACAAACTCAAAGACTACTTTTATGACTACCCAGTTACGGAATAGTGTTTGGTAGTCTCTAAGTAAGCTATTATATATGTTAAAATCCATGATGATCTCAGGTATAAGGACTTTGCACCAACACTACCTGAGACAAACTAATGACACATTAACTCCCTGTAGTATCTCAAGGTGGGTCTATCCAACAAAGTGTTCTCTAACACATATTCATGTTTATTGATTTGGTATCTTCGTAACATGATCTATGAGACATGATCATCAATCAACAAACATGATGATCTTAGAATCATATTTGTTCCATAGATATGATATATAATTAGGGATCATTTAGAAATAGATTCATACATAAAGAGACTCATAAATAAGTCATATACTTATTGATCAATATAAGTTGTCTATTTCAAGGAACTAAATAACACTTTATTCATTGATATATAAACATTGATCATGATATCCAACATCTGTATGTTGCCTCTAGGGCATATCACTAACATCGTCGTGATAAGGGTGTAAGCTAAGAGATATTTAGGATGTGAAATCCTTCTCCTTTGTGTGTGTCCTGCCCTCTCTTTTATAATCCAAGGGGGACAGTTACAACGGGCTTGGCGTGCAAGAAAGCAAGAAAAATTAGTCATAAAGTAAAAAAGCAAGCACAGAACAAGGCTGAAAATACAACAGAATTACCTCGGGATCCGATCGCCACAGGCATTTTATGTGTAATCTTGTCGAGTGACATCATCCTCTATCAGTTTGTCCCATCCTTGTTTTATCTGCGAGCCTTACCAGCTTGTTCCATCCTTGTTTTATCTGCGAGCCTTACCAAGGAAACCTCTTTCTTGAGGACGGTCCGCCCCTTTTTCTGGTCGGGGCCATGCATGCAGGTCGAGCCAATGAGAGCCGTGGTCGAGTCAAAGGGCGAGGTGAGGGCCGACCGTCCTTGCTCGAGGCCCGACTTCTAACCCTAGCCCGAGGACTCTGGTCCGACCCGTTCAACCTTATTCCCTTGGCGTGGGCTATCCCGGAGTGACATCCCCCACAAGAAGTGGACGTTCATTTATATGTGAACTTTTTTTTACTAAGATGTCACGTCGGCAAAATCAGTTATCTATATTATTATAGGACCTAACTCGGATGGTTTTGTCAACATGAAAAGTGAATGACTGAAAAGTGAATGATTTGTGGTATTACGGTTTAGTAACATTAATTAAACTTTAACTTGACGTAAGGACGAGGAACGGCAATTAAACTTATTCTAATTTTGATGGGAGCCTCAAGGACTTTTGGCCCTTAAAGCTGCCGATCTCGCACTGTACAGCCTAGTTCAGATGGTGGCCTAATTTGCTAAAACTCGATCCCTTCTGGGAATTAGGACGCCATTTGCCACGACCACGGATTCAACCTTGGGACACTTGGTGACAGTGAGACGCCATAATTTGCAAGTGATTTTACATGCCACCTGCGCCATTGATGCGTCACAATAGGCCGTATTTTGAAATCACTGATGATTTGTAGTACCAGCTTCTACTCTTTTCAAGTTTTTATGTACAATATGTGTTCGCACGATTGGATTACTTGGCAAATCAATTCTCATTCCTACCAGTTGCAGCACACGAATGTGCACGACACAATACTCTTCCTTATTAGCTTGGTAATGCAAGCACGACGGCAATTCGCGTAGCGAGAGTGCGGCGATTTGAGGGACGATAAAGATCAAATCTTTCGCCAGTTCCTACTTGTCATGGCAACTCAAATTTTGTCGCAGATTTCTCAACTCAAATTGCAAAGAGTCGGTATATTTCTGATCAAAGAGTCGTATATTTCTGATCAAACCATACATTACAGAAAAGAAAAGCGGAAAATCGTCGATGTGGCATCCAAGGATCTAGCACCAGGAAACGCTAATTCTAAAATTCTCAGATCCATCGAGAACAGAGGGGGATAGGGTACAACAGATTAATCGCGAGCAAGACGAGAGCAGTGGTCGCCTAGGCGGCGTCATCATCTCCGGGCGTGGGCGGCGCCGCCGGCGGGCGGGTCGCAAGAGAACACCTGGTGCGGCAGCCTCCAGGCCTCGGCCGCCCCGAAGCACATGTCGTCGAGCGCCTCGCTGCGGCACCACCGGCACCTGCTCCCGCCGCCGCTCGCCACGCACTCCCCCCGCGTCGCCAGATCCAAGCACTCCACCTCCGCCCGACCTTCCCCGCCCTTCCCCTTGCTGCCCGGCGCAGCAGCCACCGCCGCCGTCGCGGCCGCCGCGCAGACCAGGAGCAGCGCCAGCAGCACCCCGGATCTGGACCTGTCCATGGCGAGCGGCAAGAGGCGGAGGCGAGATGGAGTAGAAAAACCACGAGCGAGACAGCCGGTTCGATGGGCAAGGCAAAAGAACCGAACAAGTCGACGGCTTGACGACTTCTTTTCTCTTCGGGTTTGAGACGGCCGAGCCAACGCATGGGCCACAGTAGCTAACCAGACCGGTGGGTGTTTCCGTGGTTGTGGACTTGCGGCTGTTTCTTTTGGGAGGACACAAAGAAGCACGTTTTGACAAAAAAACTAAAAAACGTATCAGTTGAAAATCGACTATTGATGTAACCTTAAAAACTATGACCGTTATCCAACGACAAAAATGAAGATTGGCTTTTTTGCACTTTAACACACACCGACCACCCTTCCAACGCGACATTTTTGTGAAAAAATCCCTCAGTCCAAATCAGCCAAAGTCCCTCCGTCTCCCTGCGCGCATCCAAGAACCAAAGGCGCGATCATGGCAAGCATGTGCGCAGGCGTCGACGCCCTCCGTGACCCCCCGCCAACACGTGCCTAGGCGCCGCTGATCTCCTCCTACCGACGCGTGCCAGCCGCCGCAATGATCTCTCCTCCATCGCAAGACTCGCCGATCTCTCCTTGTCGATACATGCACGCCCGCCGCCGACACCGTGATCCCCGCCCCAACCGCCGCCACCCGCCATAGCTCCCCGTCCCAGGACGTAGCCGCGGCGATAGCCGACCTAGCCGACGCGTGCCCAGCCGCCGCCGTCCCTTCGCGATCCCTGCCCTAGCCGACGTAGCTCCCCTGCCCAGCCGCCGCAACCCTCCATGATCGGGCCCCAGCCGCTGGCTCGACCAACGCCATGAACATGGTAGGCACCAAGGTACCTCCCTCTGTGTTATGCCAAATATTCGGAATGTAACCTAACACACTCATTCCTCGCATACCGTCACCGTTGATCACGTCGTCGTCGTTATTGAAGCTGAAAACGTTGATCCCGCCAGCAGAGTTGATCACGTCGTCGCCATCGAGGGGCTCATAGGAGGAAGGTTCCATGTTGGCAGCTGTCAATGTCGTAGATCGACACGCAGGGATTCGAAGGACCCTCTTTTTTGGTTTGGCACGGGGAGCGGTGTGTCCTAGTTTAAACTCACGATGAGAATGAGATAATGCAGATGAGGCGGGAAGAAAAACCAAGATTGCGGAGACGCGGGGACTTATACAGGTTCGGGCCACCGGCGTGGTGTAATACCCTACTTCTGTTTGTATGTGGTATATGGAGGAATTGCCAAGAACAAAGGGAACGTTCCTCTCCCGTGAAGTCAGTGGTGGACAAGCGATTGCTAAGAGCTAGCTGTTCAGGAGGCTGGTCTACCGATCAGTCCACAACAACCTAGAGTGGGTCAACCTATCAGCAACCAACATTTTATGATGGACTTGGGTCTCCTTTTATAGTACAAGAGAACACCACAGTAGTCCCAACTTCTCTCTACTCCACTTCACGTGAGGGAGTGGTTTTTATCTTGTGTTGTCGAAGAAGCCATTCCGTTCCTGCTCCTTCCTATTTCCTGCGTCATGGTAAGCGGAAAAATGGGTGGTCGTCGTGGTAGCCACGCTGCTGACGCGATGATGGATTGCCTACCTACTCCGACGGGACCCACTGGTCAGTGACCCATTCCGCGGGTAGGTACTAGCACCACGCCTCCTGCCCTCGCACTCTCTCTCCCACGCGACCGTCCAATGCATTAAATGCGACTGGACAGGACGTGAGGAGGCGTGCGCGGAGTGGGTGCGCGGTCATACTGTGGTCTTAGTCAAAGACTTTAGGCCTCCTTTGCCTCGTGATAGGCAAGAAGGGGTGATGATGAGAGCAACTGACAGCCGCACCTCATATCGCATTGAATGCAAAGTGTGGCAGGCGCTCAGCTCCCCTCTTTTTTGAGCATTAAATAGGTTGGTTGGTAGTTGAACTCGCTCCTCTCTCAGAGAGGTGCGGGGTGAGGGATGGGGGGTCCGGGTAATCCCGGACCCTACCAACCGGGGGTCCGGTGATCCCGGACCCTGTCGTCTCGGAACACGGTGGCCTCCGGGCAGCCTCCGGGCCAGCCCCTTCTGGGGCGGCCACGTGGCCGCCCGTGGTCAAGACTCGCTTAAGCCTTTCAGGGTGTAACTTTGACGCTCTTTGACGGGCAAGGGCGTGTCATGCCCCTGACTTACCCCCGGGCCCATATCACCGACAGTAGCCCCCGGCGTTGACCGGGGTCGAGTCGGGCTCGGGCACGGTTGACGCCATTTCTTTGAGTGTGTGGGCCCGGGCACTGGATGTTTTTTGCTATGGTAGGCGGCCGGTACGCGACAATTGATGCCGCACCAGGCCAAGTTTTCCTTAGGACGGGGGGCGATTTTGTTTGGGCATGCGCACGGGGGCCCATTCAAACCGCCTGGCACTCTCCGTCCCGCGTAGTGCGCCTGGCGGGCACGGAACCCCAGGCGGCACGAAATCCGAACGGCGCAGGAACCCAAGGGGATTCGAAAATCGAAAGGGCATGGAGCTGAGAGGCGCTTCGCGTGGTAGTGGGGCGAATTTAATGCCGTGGAATCCGAGGGGGCGGTGGTTGCTTATAAAACCAGACCCGCATGAAGGGGGATCGGTTTCTACGCTTTCCACTGCCATCACCTCTCACAGCCATTCGCCCTTCGTCTACCCAGCGCCCTCTGCTCCTTGTTTCCCTTCTCTCGCCCCCAGGTTTCCCTTTTCGTACTTCTGCATCCACCTCGCGATGGCCGTGATTCGCCTCTGGAGCCGGGGAGCGTGCTTCCCAAATCTTTGGTTCGCACTGCGGAGGCTCGCAGCCTCTTTAACAAGTTCATGCCGCGCGGCACGCGCAGCGGTGGTGATGTCCCGGAGGAGCGGCCCCCTATGAGGATGGTGTTCTTCGCCTCCTTCGCCATGGTCGGGCTGGTGCCGCCCTTCTCCCGCTTTTTCCTCGACGTCCCGGAGTTCTACGACCTCCGCTGCACCACCTCACCCCAACGCCGTCTTCTACCTCGCCGTGTGTCCGGGTGATCCGGACCCTATCGACCGGGGGTCCGGGTGATCCCGGACCCTGCCGTCTGGGAACACGGTGGCCTCCGGGCAGCCTTCGGGCCAGCCCCTTCTGGGCGGCCACGTGGCCGCCCGTGGCCGAGACTCGCTTAAGCCTTTCGGGGTGTAACTTTGACGCTCTTTGACGGGCAAGGGCGCCTTCCTTTTTCTCAAATGTCATGCCCCTGACATACCCCCGGGCCCATATCACCGACAGCAGCCCTCTGGTGTCCAATACACCGTGTGTAAGCAATATAATTACGCTGAGTTCGTTATTTACACTGGATTGCAAAGAACATTTGAAGCCTGTGGTTGGAATGATGTTCGATACACTCGAAGATGTGAACAAATTTTATGAATCGTATGCATATGAAGCTGGTTTCTTTGTTCGTGTTGGTCAGCACAAGAAGAAATCCGACGAAATATGCTACAAGTGGTATTATTGTTCAAGGGAAGGGTACAGACAGGAGAAGGTAGAAAATGTTATTGAAGAATCCGGGAGAAAGAGAAAGACACATAATGTGATGGAAACCAGATGTGGTTGTGAGGCACATATTATTGTCAAGCTTGACAATGACAACAAGGATCATATAATTTTAGTGGTTGAGGAGCACATCCATGGTTTTATATCACCAGATAAGAGACATTTGCTCAAATCGAACCATCGGGTTAGCGAGAGGGTAAAGAGTACTTTGTTCAACTGTCATAAGGCTAGTGTTGGCATCTCACAAGCATATAGACTTCTACATGTTAGTGAGGGTGGATTTCAGAATGTTGGATGCACACTAAGGGATTTGCAAAACTATTACCGTTACGTGAGGACCAAAATAAAGGATGGAGATGCACAAATGATTGTGGCACAACTTGAGCGAAAGAATGAAGTAAATCCTGCCTTCCTTTATGACTTTATGATGGATGAACAAGGATGACTTGTTCATGTGTTTTGGGCAGATGCATTAAGCAGGAAAAACTATAGTGTTTTCGGTGATGTTTGGTAGATTCAACATATGCCACTAACCAGTATAACATGATTTTTGTGTCATTTACTGGAGTCAATCATCACTTGCGAAGTGTTTTCCTAGGGGCAACATTCTTGGCAAATGTAAAGATCGAGTCATATGTATAGTTGTTTATGACCTTTCTTAAGGCTATGGGTTAAGTAGCACCTCATCTAATCATAACCGACAAAGATACGAGCATGGAAGCTGCTATTGCTCAGATTCTACTAGATATAGTTCACAAACTTTGCATGTGACATATCATGGAAAAGGTACCTGAGAAAGTTGGGCCCCATATCAAGTCAATATACATCCACCAAGTGATATCATGTCGAAAGGGAGAAGCAAAAGAATTAAGAAGAGCAAAGAGATTAAAGCTGCAAGCAAGGGTAAAAATACACGTAGGTGTGAAAAATGTAAACAAGTAGGTCATGATGCACGTAAATGCCAAGTCGATATATAATTATGTATGAAAGGGGAAATAGCGGTTTGATTATGTATGAAATTACAACTAATCAAAGATCCTCTCAGAAGTTTTAAATTACTTATTATTTTAGTTTTGTCCTATGTTTAATCATCAAATTTTAAAAGTTGATGCAAAGGAAGTTAAAGGTTTGTGTAGACCTTTCCTTAACTTTGCACAGGAGGAAAAAGGTTGAATGGTTACCATGAGGCATGAGATGATATGATAAATTACTATTTTGAGAAGCTCTGCTTCTGATGTTTGATAAAGATTTTTGGGGTTTATATGGATTTGGGTTGTTAAGTATAACCACTGCAACAGGTCAAACTGAATAGAGATAGTATATGTATGTCAGGTATTGTTAACTGAATAAAAGGTTGTTAACTGATTTCAGATTTGTCAGAACCATCAGTTCACAGAAGAAAAGAATTTTAAGCATGTGAATATATTGTTTCATTTTCATTGTTTCATCTATGCCGATCCGTACCCATTCGACATTAATTGTTGGGAGCACATTTCACAATATCCATTGAATTCATGCAAAAAATACAATAATTCAGCCCCAAACAAATATACGAGCTATATACACAAACATTTTGGTTTCATTTCCACAGTAATTTGAGCTTTCAACATTGTTTCAATTTCACATAAATTTGAGCATCATACACTTCACAGTATTTGAATACACAAGGATAATCATACACTTCACAATATTTAGTACAACTGCATACATCTCCAGAAAGCATACATCTCCCGGACATCTAAAGGACATCATGCACTTTAGTAGAAAAGCATAGTGCCTCCCAAAACAGCTAACATACATCTACCACTTTAGTACAATTGCAAGTTCCAGAATTATGTAGCTACAACTAAGCATTATTTCCTCTACATCTCCGTCTATTAAAGTAGAATACACACTAAGGGAAATCATTGAGCCATGCATATTAAATTGAAGCTTAATCCACTAAGTTTTCCTTTCTCCAAAAGCTGATAGTCCCTAGCATGCATGTAAGTGGTGATGGGCACGGTCCAGGAGATGGTGCTGGGGTGTGGCATTTCGTCGAACACCCTGTGGGCTTGATGTAGGAGGCCACATTTTGCGTAGAGGTTGAGGAGGGAGGTGAAGACGTGGGGGTTGGAGTGGGAGGAAAGCTTGAGGGAGCGGGCATGGAGCTGCTCGCCCGCGCGGAGAGGGTCCGGAAGGCAGGAGGCCGACTTGAGGACGATGGGAAAGGTGAGATGGGAGGGGTTGGGGAGGAGACAGTGGAGGCGGAGCACGTGCAGTTGCAGGGCGGATGAGGAGAGGGCGCGGAGGAGGAGCGGGGAGAGACCGGCGAGGAGGTCGAGGCGGAGGAGGCGGGCGTGGAGGAGCTTGACGGTGAACGGCGGGAGGCGGTTGCTGGGGGTGACGCTGGCGAGGAAGTAGCCGGCTGATGGCATCGCCCGACATAAATCGAAAGGGCCAAGTGGTGGCGTCGCCGAAGGGGCACGGGAGGAGGGATGGCCGACGGCGAATCTGGCGGAGGGGCGACGTGGTGGCGACGGCGCGACGAATCGAGTGGAGTGACGGCGGTGTGGATATCGCGCCTTTGGTTCCTAATGCACGCATTGGGTTTTTTTCACAAAATGTCGCGTGGGAAGGGTGGCCGACGAGCGTTAAAATGCAAAAAAATATCTATATTTCGATTTGGATGACGATCGTATGATTTTAATAATAAATTTTTAAATTACATCTTTAGTTTCCAACTTAAGCCCTGTATCTGAAAAGATTTTGAATTTTGACCACTTTTTCGCTTTTTGGAATTAAAAGGGGATGAAAAGTTAGAAGGAAATAATTTCAGATTTGAAAAGGATTTGGCCAAAAACTGAAATTTTCTCTTGGAAGATGTGCATGAGAGTTGCATGTATCATGTATTTATTACAATTCAAAAATTTTTACATGCAACTAAACATCTATTTTTGTGAAAAGTTTTCACCCAAAATTTTTGAACTAAAAATTTTTTATCAAAATTTGCAACTAAACAGTTTAGTCTGGCCAAAACCAAGAGATGAATTCAAGAAGGGAGAATCACTTCACGGTGTCTCACATAGGGAAGTAAAGCAACTGTGGGTCGATGCCCTTGGGAACGTGTCTAGCAGGAGCTCTATCCAGACAACCGCCCAAGGAGTCGGCCAGGCTCCGCGCGAATGCCATGTAGCTCTTGTACTCGTCCTCTGCTTTGACCCGTCCACTAGAAGCGGCGGCGGCAGCATTGCTGATGGCGTCGTTGTTTGGCAGGACACGACCGAAGCTGTGGTGGTACTCCCAGTCCCCGGTTTCCCAGTCGAAGGCGTAGAGCGGCAGAAACCGGTGGCCGAAACTGGCGACGAAGTCGATGGCGTCCAGCACGAACTCCGCCTCCCGCGTCGACGTGTAGTAGGCCAGGCTGACGCGCGTCCACCCGGGGCGCACGCCGTGGTAGCCCATCTCCACGGCGGATTTGATGGCCTTGGCTCGCGCCGGCGTGATGCCGAGGAGGCGGTGGCCGTAGGGCCCAGCGCAGGAGCAGCCCCCGCGCGCCTGCACGCCGAACAGGTCGTTGAGCAGCTTCGTCACGAACCGGCAGTGCAGCTGCGGCCGTCCTACGGATTCACCGTGCTCCTGATCGCAGCCGTCGTGCGGAGGGTACACCACGAAGGAGAGCACGGGGAGACAGCGCCCTCTGCTTGGCCGGTCGCCGCCGAGCAGCAGGCGCAGGTTTGGAGACGCTTGCATCCGGCGGAGAGCAAGGGCGAGCATGTGCTCCTCTCGCGCCTCGATGCACGCCTCGCCGACCCACTCCTTCACCCGGAACGCCAGCGCGGCCCGGACCTTCTGTATGATCGCCGGCGTGCCAGCGTCCTCGCGCTCCTCCGTGTCCTCGCAGTACACCGTGTCGCCGTAGGCGCTGACGTAGACGACGGTGCCCCCGCCGCTGGTGGACGGCGCGGTGCGGCGGAGGCGATAGAGCCGCTTCGCCATCGCCAGGACGCCGGGGCTGCCGGGTCCCCCCAGGAACTTGTGCGGGCTCAGGTAGACGGCGTCGTACCCGTCATCCTCGGCGGACCGCATGTCGATGCCGACGTAGGGCGCGCTGCACGCGAAGTCGAAGCAGGCGTACGCGCCGTAGCTGTGCAGCAGGCGCGCCACGGCGCGCGTGTCGGTGCGGATGCCGGTGACGTTGCTGCACGCCGAGAAGGATCCCAGCATGGGCCGCCCGGCGCGCTCCGGCGCAGCCAGCGCCGCCTCCAGGGCGTCCAGGTCAAGGTGGCCGTCGTCCGGGCGCAGCCCGATCTCCACCACCTCCGCGAGGCTCTCCCGCCACGTGAGCAGGTTGGAGTGGTGCTCGTACGGCCCCACGAAGACGACCCACCGCTCCGACGGCGGCAGGACATCCAGCGCCACGGAGCGCAGCGTCGGTGGCACGGCCATGCCTGTCACCTCCTGGAGCCGCTTGATGGCCGCGGTGCAGCCCGTGCCGCAGAAGAGCAGCACGTCCTCCGGCCCTGCTCCCAGGCTACGCTTCACGTACCTCGCCGCCTCCGTGGCCAGCTTGCTCGTGTGCAAGCCCACGTAGCTATCCACCGTATGCGTGTTCCCTAATAAACCTCATCCTTGAGTTAATTAATTACGTTACAAGACGGATGCAGAGTAGTCTGGTCCATGGCTAAAAATGGCACGCACCGTAGTAGGGGAGAACGTTGCACTGCACGAACTCCTCGACGAATCGCAGGCAGCGGCCGGAGGCGGTGTGATCGGCGTACGTGACGCGGCGGGTCCCGAACGGCGATGCGAACTCCGCGTCCGCGCCGATGACCTGCGACCTGAGCCACTCGAGCTTCCTCGCCGGATCATCGGCGCCCGTCTTGTCATCGCCGCCACAACCGAGCACGAGATCGTCGAAAAGGTGGCCGTCGTCATCGTGTGCCACTGCTGCAGGAGGCACGGTGCTAGCGCAGGAAATAGGACCGGTCGAAATGGGTACGGGCTGCACGACAAGAAGAGGCATGCCTGCCTGTTTTGCTACAGGATTTGGTTCGGTATTCTGTACTTTGTGTCCTAGCAGTAGCTGTGCCGACCAATGGGGAAGGCAGCAGATGATCCGTTAATGAATTGATGGATAGATGTATATTTGAGCAAGTGTATATATAGTGCTTAGACTAAAGCTGTTTTGACTTGATCTGAATAAAAAAATATGCAGTCGTATCACGCACTAAATCAGGAAGGTGATGATCTATGTGCTTCTTCCGGTAGAATTAGCTGGCTCAGCGCTTGCTGTGATCGATTGGATCATCTGCATCTATGTAGGTGCGGATGCCTTGCCGTGGGAGATGGGCAGTGACAGACGAGAGTAAAGTATCAAGGAAACAAATGGCGGAAGTCATATACTACCAGCGTACAGCCGCAAGAGGTACGCGGTTGACGCACGCCGCGGGCCGTTGCCGGTTAAGTGAAGTCAGGTTCATGCGCGCCCGCGCACCGGCGTGGGCAGAGGAGGGAGCCAAACGGTGGGGGTGGAGACGATCGGTGGGCATAGGCTTGCCTTTGGTTCGCATATGAGGACGCGTCACGCGACCAATCAGGGCAAACCAAGTCATTGCGCCAACGCTGTGCCTCGGCTTGCTTAGTCCATCAACGTTGGCCCATTGATCCAAAAAAAAAGAACAAACGGTTGGTGAAAACGAAGATGTTTCTAGTACTAAAGCGCCCGCGAGCTCAGTGAATCACTCTATTCACGGATAAGCCAATGTAGTTCATAACAGTCCAATAAGAGCATATGCAAGCAACAGTCTTATTAAATTTGACTCTCTATATATCTATTTAAACGGCTAGCCAAAAAATAAAAAGTCAAATTTATATTTCACAACAACAGCCTCTTCATTATCCTCTTCAATCTAACTATGGGTCCCACATGTCAATCTCTCGGTATTTCTTTCTCTTTCTCCCTCCACATCTTCCCTCTCCCCATCCACTCCACATCCCTTTCTCCTTCCTCGGCTTCGGCAGTGGAGGCCAGCGACGGACGACTATGACACCAGCGGCCTCGGCAAGGGATGGCAGACGACGGTGGCATCGGCAGCGTTGGCAGCGGACGACCTCGACCCCCCTCCCCACCACCACCCGCTCCGTCGTCCTCGACCTCCGGCTCGCCATCTGCGGCGAGATCGACCCGGTCCGCATCCACTCCCTCGTCGCCTCCGCGCTCTCCCTACCCAACGACTACCCGTGCCTCCACAGCTCACGCTCGCTCTTCTCCCTCGCTGCCCGGACCTCGTCACCTTGCTCCTCCGCACCCTCTTCGACTCCGCCCTGGCGTCCCCTGGCCTCCTCGCCCGCGCCAACTCCCTCTTCCCGAGCCTCGACAACGCCCTCCGTGCGTCTGGGCTAAGGGCGTTGAGATGGGCGGGGTGGTTGAGGCGGACCTCGTAGACTGCCGCGGACCGGTCGGGTCGACGGCAATGGTGCAGACGATGACGACGACCTCGGCAGCAGTGGCGGATGGCGATGACGACCTCGACGACGACGGTAGTGGTGGCGCTCTTCTGTTTGGATTTGGGATGGGTGCGGAGAGAGAAAGGAAAAGAGGTGTCTGATGACATGGGGCCCGCGGTTGACAACCTGGTTTGGCTAGCTAGGGAGCCAATTTGACCAGTTGGATAGCTTGGCCATCCGGTTGACAAGGCTGTTGGAAAGTATTTTTTTCGTCAAAACTGGCCAAATTTTAGCTTGGAGAGTCGATTGGAGAGCCTGTTGGAGATACTCTAAGAAGATAATCGACTTTGAGCAGCAAGATCTGGAACATGTAGATAGAGTTATTTTTTAAACACGATACAAATACAGGCCCTCATATAAAAGTCACATACTATATATTTATGGTTAGTCCAACAAAAAAATTATATCAATTATTTTTCATGTGCGTAATCGGCGTTGTTAAATGTACACAAATTTTTAGATAAACTTATTAGCACACGCTCTAAAGAGCAACTAGTTGCGATAATTTTCTAGTTTCCAATGAGTATACTTCCAAGCTGCTACACGACACATTTTATACGAAAAATTTTATATAGAAGTTTTTAAAAATCAAATAAATTTAATTTTTAAATTGTAATAATTAAATATTTGACTAATCATTTGCTAATAGTTTAGCTCGTTTTTTATGTCACCAAAAAGATAATGCAAACTATCCTCGAACGGGACCTTAGATGTACTTTCATTGAGATTAGAGGTTAGAGATTGGATATGGTGCGCCGTCTCTCGTTTTTTCGAAAATACAATTTTATTAATGGCTATATCGTCTATTATTAAAATAACAATTAGTTGTAAATACAAATATTTGTGTTAAATCTAGCCTCTAACCAGTTGAACTTCATTTGGCGATGTGCCATCCATTTAAACATATTTAAAGGTACACACTCAGAGATGCGTGAATGCTTGTGGTGTATGTGTTTTTCCTTTGCAATCGAAAAATACATGGGTTGCTACAAGCGGTAGTGGAACCATAAAAAAGGGGGCGCCGGGGGGCTGAGGACGTACCCAAAGCGAGAAATGAATGAAATGAATGGGGCTCCATGGTATTTGAGGTCTGGGTGAGCTCAATGCTTGGAATTTCTCACCCGGCATTTTAATCCCAGCCCAAATATAATCCGAACAATCTTTGAACAAGTCTAGGAAACTATGGGTATGTTTGTTTGCAGCTATAAATTGTCGCACTTTGTCACACCTAAAATTAAACAGGTTTAATTTACTTAGGCAATTATTTGGTTCGAGTTATAGTTATGGCCACCAATGTTAGAATCGAATGTTGTTTTATATGTATCAGTAATTATGCCCGTACGTTGCAACGGGTGAAGTCGAGACGCGACGCGGATGAGAATGGCACGGAGGGGCGCGGGAGCTTCGAGCAGCGACGAGAGGGAGGAGCGCAGGCACGACGCGGGACGTCACGCAGATGGGGACGGGAGGGAGGGGCACAGGGGGAGGAGGGCGAAGGAGACCTTTTTTCATCCAAGCCCCTTTCTTTTCAGCATTGGGACTGTGAGTAGGGCTGGACAAAATACTCATGGCTCGCTAGCTCGTTCGGCTCGTGGTTGGCTCGGCTCGACTCGTTGAGAAATGCTAACGAGCTGCGCCAAGGGTTTAGCTCGTTAGCTATAACGAGTCAGCTCGAGTCAGCTCGCGAGCTGCTCGTGAGCTCAACGAAGCCGGATGCAATGTACAAAGTAGGGTCTAATGTTTTGCTTGTTTTACTATTCTTTTGCTTGTTTTGTTGTTAATGTGGCAATAAATCAATAATTTTTATGATTTTATGATGGTCAATATAGATCTAATGCTTTAGATTATAATAGTAATAATATCTAATCTAGTTGCATCATTACATTTGCATGGATAATTATGATGGACAAGTGTTATTACGTTATGGACTTAATATATCACTTTTTACTTTTTCAATTGTATATTTTCATGTTTAATAGACTCGAAAGAATGAAATATAATTTGTACATAAATTGCACTTGTATTAAAGTGGCTCGCGAGCTAAACGAGCTGGCTCGAGCGGCTCACGAGCCGAACCGAGCCGGCCTCCTGGCTCGGCTCTCTGCCGAGCCGAGCCGGCTCGGTATCCACCCTAACTACGGATTATTTTTGAAAAAAATCAAAGGGTTTTCTGCAAAATAGTCAGGCAGAACAAAATTTTGGGTAGAAACGCTACTTGCTTTATAGATAGTTATAGATTATAAATATAGATTATAGATTATAGATATAGATTTGGTTCAGTTTCCTTTTAATATTTTGGTTCTGATTGTATAAATCGGTTAGAGATAAGAAAGCCCAACCTATTTATGCACTCACATAACTATCGATAGATTATTCCGTCTTACATGTTAGAATTAGATATTGTTTCCATATGTATTTTGTTACATGTTAGATTGGAAGTCTATTCCATCTTACAATCAAACTAGAGCCCGCATGTTGGTGAGTCGATAAGTTTTTGTTAGACTTGTCAAGGCGTGGTAAGCATTTTATACACTTAACGACAAGTTCAAAAGCAAACAATCCTAAAGTGGGGAATGCCCTCTAATGGGTACGGACTCATAAGTACATCGGCCTAGTAGTCCGGGCTGATCATCCCAATAATTTCTCAAAGAAATAAGTTCACTCTAAGTCTCTTAACTTTGACATTAAGTTTGAATTACGTCTTTTAACCATAATATCAGATGTAACATGTTTCTCAATTTTCAAAAGGTCCCAGGCTAGTTTGATGTGGTGTTGATGTGACACAACAATTAGAAAAAATACCAGGACCCACATGTCAGTAATATGAAAAGAAATAAAAAATATGGACCCACATGTCAGTTGGATTCTCCTAGCCACATGTTTGTGTAGGATCGAAACAGAGTAAACAAACCTACCAGAGGGGGTGAATGGTAGGTTAAAACCAAAACCAAAAATCTTTTGCAAAATTAAAAAATTACCTCTCACCAATGAAACCAATCTAAAAAAAATCAAACCGTAGCTGTTGAAATCGCCGTCGGTCACACCGTTGTATACTAGTCGGTCACATCGTCCCTCCTGGCCGGTCAGACCGCCGCCACAACTCTGGTTGGACTGCTGCCGCAACCCGTCGGTCAGACCGCTCGCACACTGCGGTCAGACCGTCGGGATCCAGAAAACACCGGTAGATGAACTCTCGAAGAATTAGATTAGAACTTTTGACTTTATTTCATCAACTAGTGTTTACAAAGTGCAACAACAGCACTCCTCATCAAAATCTCGAACTAAACTCGAAACCCTAACTTTCTCTCAACTTGTGTCTCTCTAACACCGATACCAGGAGGCCACACCCTCCCTCTCTATTTATACCACAAAAACCTCCTAATCAAAGTAGGTGTAGAACTCCTATTCCCAATAGAACTCAAGAATTCCTATTCCCAATAGGATTCAATCACTCTCTTCCCTTATCTCAATCAATCTTCCCGAATCCTTCTCGAATCTAGACTCCCTTTCAAATTTGACTCCTCTTTTCATACGCACACGATTCCTCTCGTATACCATATGGATTCTTCATCTTCCACATGCATTGTTCTCTAGCTTGAGCATCCCGCATGATATTCTTGATTGTGTGGACCTCAACTTCTCCCAAGCCTAGTCCCGATCCATCACCGGCTATAGTCCCATGGCCTCAAGCAACTCCTGCACATGAACAACAACGAAACTCCATATCCGAGTACAAGTTCGCACCAACTTGACTCGTATCAGCATACAATAGTATCACAAACGAATAGAAACCATCTAGAAGTCATATCCATAAAGAAATCTAGAAATCCAACGAAAACAACCTGAAACCGACTCCTACTCGGAGTCACCCAGTCTGACCGTCGGGTAACCCGATCAGACCGCCCGAACAACTCCGGTCTGACCGGCGACACCCACCCGGTCTGACCGGCCACACATACCGACTTTACTGTGCATCAACCGGAAACACTATTCACCGTATTTTCATAAAACACCTACCTTTGACAATTATTCTAAATCATCACATGACTCTACAGTTTGTGATATGTACTGTTGATGAAGTCACAGGCTACTCGGAGCTTGTGATGCAATTTTCCATCTCCGTCCTGGAGGCGAGAACATGATTGATGCAACGCTTGATGCAATTCATCACCGCCTTGGTGGTGCTGAGTGCAGGCGCAGACACGTATGCCAGGCAGAGAAGGGGGTGCGCTGGGTTTGGCTAGACATGGCAAGATGAGTCGGGCCGCGCCGTGTCGGCATGGGCACGGTTGTACTGTTCATCGGCACGGCATGGCACGTTATAGTAGAGGGTGGGTCGTGTCGGCATGGCCCGTTGGGGCGTGCCGTGCCTGGGCCGCTGTCGCATCCTGGGTTTTTCCCTAATTCATTTAAATAATTTACCCTGAAATAATCGAAATTTTTGAAATTAACCTGGAGTCAACCTATAATTTTAAAATGCAATTAATAAATGGAAATGATATGGTAGGATTTTTCTTGAATTCTGCATGTCAAAATACGCTAACAGGATTTTTACTGGAATTTGTAGAGCACTCTAAGTATTTTAATCAATTAAATAAGAAATCAGGAATTAAATTAAGTCCCTAAATCCCTTTTTCCTTTTTCCCCCTTTTTCTTTTTTTTCCCGTACCGCCCGTACGGTTCCATCTCGCCGTCTTCGGGCCGTCGGCCGACAGACGTTTGTCCGCCCAAGCCGCCTCCCCCGCATGCGCGCCAGCTCCTCCTCGGTCGTGGGCGAGGCCACGGGTGGCCCGCTGCTGCGCAAAGTCCAGAAGCGCCCCTCCCTTGCGCCGCGGGCCACCGACAGGTGGGCCCCACCTGTCGGAGCCGCCTCCCGCACCCGGCCGCCCGCGCCGCCGCCGCCATAGCCGCGCCGCCTCCTCTTTTACACTCCGTTTCCGCGCGCTCGCGCCGCGTGGGCCCCACGCCGGGCTCCGCCCGCGCCGTCGCACCCGTACCCGCTTCCCGCACGCCGAACCCGCCGCCGCCCAAACGCCGCCGATTTTTTCTCTCTCTCCGAGTCCGAAACGAACGGCGAGGTTTTCCGCCATCCGTGCCCGATTCGATCTCTTCTCTCCCCTTTAAAACCCCTCGAGCTCCACCGCGTTTCCCTTTGTTGGCCGTCGGTTCTAGCCCCGAATCGCCGCCGTCTCCGTCCTTTTCACCGTCGGTGAGCTCGCCGCCGTTCGCCGTTTTCTTTTTAATTTACTTCGTTTCCGTATCGTTTCCCTTCCGTTCGTGTGCCGCCGCTCGCCGGGCTCGTCGCCGCCGCGTGCTTGCCGCCGCCGCCGTGCCGCCAGGCCGTCGGGCAAAACCCTCGCCGCCGCCCGCCGCCGCCGCCGCCGCCCGTGGAACCCTAACCCTAACCCTAGCCTTCGCCCTGCCGTCCGATCGCTGCCGTCCGCGCTCGGATCGCGCCACGTGGCAGCAATCCGGCCGCCGCGCCCCGTCTCCCGCGTGCGCCAGCCGTGCGCTGACGTCAGCCCTAGGGCTGACGCCAGCCGCTGACGTCATGCTGACGTCAGCCCTGAGCCGCGCGTGGATGACGTCACCAGGGACTTAATTGCGCAATAAATAATTTAGTCTTTTCTGTTTAGTTTAAAAATCGCAATTAAACTTGTAAAATTCATATCTTTTGAATCCGAGCTCCGTTTTAGTCCATTCAAATTTCATTAAATCCAGAAAAATGTCAAGAATCCATTAAAAATACTTTTCAGTGCTGTTTCAGTAGACTTTTTAGGGTGTTTGTTGAGTGCTTTGTTTGTCGTGTAGATCCCGAGTTTTCCGGCGAGCCCGTTCTCTTCGAAGTAGTCGCCGAGATTCCTCAGTCTTCAGAGCAAGGCAAGTCATACCCTACATTGACCATATTGTACCTATTTTATGTAAATACCTATTTTTCGTTCAAATACTGCATATGCTTTAGAATGTCATTTCATGTGATGTTCATGCCTATTTTACTCAACTATAGGATTGTTTACCTTATACCATTGATAACTTGGGGTCCAATGTGACCAGATGATAGTTTAAGGTTGCTTAGTGATGCTTAGTGAAACTAGCTCACTTAAGGGAATCACACTAATCGAGAGTATTACTAAAGTTGACCTTCCGATGATATTAAGATATGACCTTGTTTTTAATAATATTGAATTATGAAAAGGTGGGTCGTGAGCACATGGTTGGACTTTGGTTAGCGTGCTCATGACGATTAAGGACCGGTTCTCGGAAACCCCGGAAGAAATGCCGTGCATACCACAAGCCGGCATGGGTAATGGCGGGTCAGGTGCGTAGCTCTCTAGTCGACGTATCCCGAGAGAGGGTGGACGTGATGGAGTTGGGTCGGCCCGGTTTTAAGGGTTGATCGGCTTCGGATTCACCGCGGCACTAAAGGGTGCCCATTGCCCGATGGGAATGGGGCGAAACCTTGGTGTGGTACGATTTATTAGAGGGGTTATGTGAAGGGTCCCGTCAATTCCTTTTCGGGCACCGTGGTGGTGCACCGACGCACTGAACGTGTTGTGGGATTGTGTCTTGTGGGTACGATTGTACACCTCGATCGAGTAAAAACTATTCGAATAGCCGTGCCCACGGTTACGGGCGATCGACGACGATTCACCTTGATTAGTCTCACTTTTTATTTGAATAAAATGTTGAAGTATGACTAGTACGGTGGATGGATGGGCCTGTTGCAACGTGGTTTGAGCGTTGAACAGTGTTTGTTTAATATTGCGTAATCATTACTCTTTGTTTCTTGTCTTCAAATATTATTATTATATACCGCAAATGCTTTTTATGCAAATCGAGCCCCTTGACCTTTCCTTGTTATTTATCTTGCATCATGTCCCCTTTTCCGGTGTGACTTGTTGAGTACGGTGGTTATACTCAGTCTTGCATCTTTTTCCCCCTTCAGTGCCAGAGGTTGAGATCGAGGTCTCCGAGGAGGTGTAGGCTTGTTCTCGTCAAGGTTTAGCTGTGGAGTTGGTGTTCCGCTTCGCTCGTGACAAGTTTAGCTTAAGTCAGTTTTATTTTCCTTTCCGCTGCATTTGTGTAACTCTTTTATATTCTGTATTATCAATAACGTCGATTTGTGTACCTCGGCTGATGCGTGGACGAGGGTGTAATGCACAAAGTAGCTGCAGAAATTCTGGTGTGAATTTCTGGGCGTGACAAGTTGGTATCAGAGCCTTCCTGTGACTGTAGGACAAGCCAACTGGAAACCTTAAGAGCCCTCTAATTCTTTTCATGTGCATATGTTTTGAAAAAAAAGGGGTGTTTTGAAAAGTGGAGTCAGTCTAGGGATTAGGAATTGCGAAAATGGGATGTTGGTCGTGGGTTTTGAGCATGTTTTGATTTTCCCACTCCTTTGTTTCTATAGATGGCGGGTTCCCCGGCGACGCCTTGCTGCGGAAAAGGGATGACAGGCTTCGTGGCGGCTGGCGCGTATGGCCCTTGCGGTTGGATATCCCGAAGCACCAGAGTATACGACGGTTGCGCCTCTCAGTGGCGAGTTGCCCTACCGTGTTCGGTTGGAGGTTCACGGGTTTGTGGGAACGTGTCTTCCCAACATGGAGGTCACAGCTTCCGGAGGCACGTCAGATCACGCTTGTCAAGAAGCCGCCTACCTGATGTTAGCCAGGATGAGGGAGCTGCATGACGCTGACCTTCGCACCTCCTCCTACCGCTACCATCCCCGTCGAGGTAGTTCCTCGGAGGTCGGTGCATTCAAGTCTACGGCGAGAGGAGAATGACTCTACCTTCGGTCACATGTGCACCGTGCTCAAAGGATGGATCGGATGCACTCGACCTACACAAGGCGACCAAAGAGCGAACGACAAGAAGATGCGAGGATCGCGCGGCGCAGGACGAAGTGGTTCGTCGAAGAAGGAGGTAGCCGAGTTGAAGGGACTCCCGCCACCGGTTGGGGTTAGACTCCGCACTACGCCTCGGAAGACCACCACCGCGCTGTCCGTATCCAGTGGCACCTCGGATTCCACCGCCTTCTCGGCTCCACCCGCTCCAGTTCCGGCGCCGGTTCCAGTTCCTCCTGCTCGGGTTACGCCTCACCTTTGCTCCGGCCTCGGCGAATCAAGGCGGAGGTGGCGTGGTTGGATCTCCGTCTCCGGTGACTCAAGCTCGAGAATTCGGTGAAGACATGGACTCGAAGAGACTCGAGATTCCTCGGAGGAAAGAGGCGGGATCGGTTGGGCTACGGCAACCGATTCGAAGAGTCCAAGTCGAGGTGACGCCCGAGGACTCAAGGAGCCGTTCGGAAGAATGGGGATCTTCGAAGGAAGCGCCGACTCCTCGTCTCGTGGATCGTTCTAGTTGCCCTCCTTAGTTTTACCGTTTAACTTAGTTTGTCTTCTTGGTAGTTCTTGTGTGTTAGGCGCTGTGTGTGGGATAGGCGGCGGTCGATATCAAGTGTGATATGACCGACCAATTAAGGATGTTTGGTGTTTTTCCTTGTTTTTAGTCAAGATCGAACAATGCATTTGAATTCAAATAATAAAGATTAGTTCTAAGTCATGCTGTTTTTCTTCTTTTCTCTCTCTTCGGTTGGTCGTCTCCTTCGGATGGTGAACACCGGACCAGTGAGGCGAAAGCAACAATGGGCGATCAGTGCCAACAACAACGAGGCTCACGACGCCAATGGCAATGCTCCTCCACCGCCACCCGAGAACCCCACCATTGCTCAAGTGCTCGCTTCACGAACGAGATGATGGCTGCAATGATGCAGCAAATGCAACAACAACACCATCGATGCAACGGCGAATGCTTCAACAAAAAGCGAACAATCGGTTGCGCCGCACCATCCAAAGCGCGGAGTTCCTTCGTGTCCGACCGCCGACCTTCTCCAAGACCACTAATCCCATGGAGGCTAATGATTGGCTTCATGCCATAGAGAAGAAGTTAGATCTGCTGCAGTGCACGGATCGAGAAAGTCTCGTTTGCCACTCATCGATTCACGGTCCGGCTTCGGCATGGTGGGACAACTATTTGGTTACTCGCCCGGCGGGAGCAGCAGTTACCTGGGAAGAGTTTCGTCGCAGTTTCAGGACCACACACATTCATGCGGGAATAGTTGCACAGAAAAAGCGTGAGTTCCGTTCTCTTGAATAGGGTAACAGATCAGTTACTGAGTATCTGCACGAGTTCAATCGTCTTGCCCGTTATGCCCCAGAAGATGTGCGCACTGATGCAGAGAGGCAGGAAAAGTTTTTGACTGGTTTGGATGATGAACTCATGGACAAGCTTATCTCCTGGAGAATATGCTAACTTTGAGAAGTGGTTGACAAGGCCATTCGACGGAAAGATCGGCGCAACAAGATGATCAAGAAGAGAAAAGTCTTCCGGACACGACCTCCTCAACGCGGGAAATCGGCGAGGCCGCGTTTCATGCCCGGAAGTCGAATGGACCCACCACCATGATTGTTCGTCGGATCGACCTTATCACCCGGGGAATTTCCAACCGGCAGTAGTGGCGGTGGTCGGCAACAGCGTACTCCGGCCCGCGCCTTCAACGGCGCCATCCCGGCATATCACCACCACCTCCAAGGAAGGACTCGGAGGAAAGCCGGGTCTGTTTCAACCGTGGTGACCCGGGGCATTTTGCGGACAAGTGTCCAAAGCCAAGACGCGCGGGCCAAGGTTCATCCAGCTCGAGTCAACCATGCGTCCGCCGAGGAAGCACGGACCGCTCTCCGAAGTTATACTGGGTATGTTTTCGTAAACTATACTCTGTCACAGTATTATTTGATTCGCGCTACACATTCTTTTATCTCAAAGCAATTTGTTGGGGCACATGGGTTGTCGATCGGGACTTAAGATACCTATGCGGGTTCAAACCCCGGAAATCACTTGGAGACCACTCGTATTGTCCCTCGGTGACCATAGAAATCCAAGGATCTATGTTTTTAGCCAACCTTATCCTCCTTCAGCCCAAAGGCATAGATGTCATTCTTGGGATGGATTGGTAGTCCAGGACATAAGGGAGTAATTGATCGCGCTAGTCGCACCATTACTTTAATCAATATGAAAGGAGAAAGAATTGTTTTTCGCTCTCCCATGCAAGTCAAGCCCGTAGCAAGTTTGAATCATGTTTGCACCGGGAATCGTCCAAACGGCGGCAAAGACCCCGTGAAGTTAGAGGATATCCCCATCGTCGAGAATACCCTCAAGTTTTCCCGAAGACTTAACTCGGATGCCACCAAAAAGGGAAATTGAATTCGGATTGATCTAGTACCGGACCGCCCCAATACACAAGAGGCCATATAGGATGGGAGCCAACGAGTTGGCCGAGTAAAGAAGCAAGTGGATGAACAGTTGCAAAAGGGCATATTCGCCCGAGCACATCGCCTTGGGGTGCTCCTGATTTTCGTGGAAAAGAAAGACAAGACCAAGAGAATGTGTGTCGACTATCGAGCCCTCAATGAGGTTACTATCAAGAACAAGTATCCCCTACCACGGATTGATGATTTATTCGATCAACTCAAAGGGGCCAAGGTATTTTCCAAGATAGACTGCGATCGGGCTATCACCGTTGAGAATTCGGGAAGAGGACATTCCCAAGACCGCCTTCACCACTGTGTATGGACTGCATGCGAGTGTACGGTCATGTCTTTTGGGTTAACCAACGCACCGGCTTTCTTTATGAATCGATGAACAAGGTGTTTATGGAGTTCTTGGATAAATTTGTGGTGGTGTTCATTGACGCACATTTTGATCTACTCTAAGTCGGAGGAGGATCATGAGCAACATCTTCTGGATAGTACTCGAGAAGTTGAGAGATCATCGGCTCTACGCCAAGTTTAGCAAGTGTGCTTTCGGTTAAAGGAGGTACGGTTCCTCGGCCACATTGTGAATGCCCAAGGAGTAGCCGTGGATCCAGCAAATGTGGAATCGGTTACCAAGTGGACCCCGCCTAAACGGTTACGCAAATCCGAAGTTTTCTTGGACTTGCGGGTTACTACCGTCGCTTCATTGAGAACTTCTCCAAAATCGCCAAGCCAATGACTCAACCGTTGAAGAAAGATGAGAAGTTTAAGTGGTCGGCGAATGCAATAAGAGTTTTGAAGAGCTCAAGAGGAAGTTGGTGTCTTCACCAGTATTGATACTGCCCGACCCAGCAAAGGACTTCCAAGTTTATTGTGATGCATCTCGCCAAGGGTTGGGATGTGTATTGATGCAAGAAGGCAAAGTGGTCGCATATGCATCTCGTCAATTGCGCCCACACGAAAACAACTACCCTACCCATGATCTGGAGTTATCCGCAGTGGTTCATGCACGAAGATCGCGACATTACCTAATTGGTAATCGTTGTGAAGTGTATACGGATCACAAAAGTCTTAAGTACATTTTCACCCAACCGGATTTAAACCTCCGAGAGAAGATGGTTGGAACCGATCAAAGATTATGACTTAGGGATACATTACCATCCCGCAAAGCTAATGTGGTTGCGGATGCACTAAGCCGAAAGAGTTACTGCACCACCCTCGGTGTCGAAGGAATGTGTGACCGTTGCAGCGAATTCGAGAATCTAAATCTACAAGTGATGGATTTTGGTTTTGTGGTCGCTCTGGAGGCCCAACCCACTCTCATTGATCAAATTCGGCTGCTCAGGCGTCGGATCCCGAGATGGCTGAACTCAAGAAGAACATGAGAGTCGAAAAGCTCGTGGTTTTACGGAAGACGAACATGGCACCATCTGGATGGGAAAGAGATTGTGTGTGCCGAAGACAAGGATTTGAAAAGACGATCCTTACGGAAGTTCACCAAACCCAATACTCAATTCACCCGGCAAGACAAAGATGTATCAAGATCTTAAAGAAAAGTTTTGGTGGGTCGGATGAGGAGGGAGATAGCCGAGTTTGTTGCACTTTGTGATGTTTTTCGCGAGTGAAGGCGAACATCAACGCCCGCGGATCGTTGCAACCACTTCGATTCCGAGTGGAAATGGGAGGAAATTGGAATGGATTTCATCACGGGTTTACCCAGCACAACGTCGGGATATGACTCAATTTGGGTCCCGTGGACCGACTCACCAAGGTGGCCCACTTCATACCGACATACTACCTACTCGGGGAAGAAGTTAGCGAGCTTTATCTCGTAAGGATCATGTGTTTGCATGGCGTGCCTAAGAAGATCATGTCCGATAGGGAAGTCGTTTACTTCCAAGTTCGGAAGAAGTTGCAAGAAGAGCTCGTACCGTTTGAATTTTAGCACGGCCTATCATCCGCAAAGGCGGTCAAACGAGAGAGTGAATCGATTTTGGAAGACATGCCGAGAGCATGCGCGCTCGATTTTGGAAAAGCGTGGGACAAAAGCTTGCCCTATGCGAAATTCTCTTACAACAACGGCTATCGGCCGCATTCAAATGGCACCGTATGAAGCACTTGTATGGACGGAAATGCCGCACACCCGTGCAGGATCGACGGGTGAGCGCCAATTGTTCGGCACAGAAGTAATAAGTGAATCAGAGGAAAAGGTCCGAGCGATTCGGGAAAGGTTGAAGATTGCGCAGTCCCGACAGAAGAGCTATGCAGATAATCGTCGAAGAGATCTTGCTTTTAAAGCAGGGGATTTTGTGTATCTTCGCGTTACACCACTCCGGGGAGTACACCGTTTTCAAACCAAAGGTAAGTTGGCGCCACGTTTCGTGGGACCATACAGGATTCGGGAACGTCGAGGAGAAGTGGCCTATCAGCTGGAGCTTCCCTCCAACATGACTGGTATTCACGACGTGTTTCATGTGTCTCGTTAAAGAAGTGTTTAAGGGTACCGAAGAGCGGCGAGTCCGGACTGATTGAAATCCAAGAGGACTTAATCTATGTAGAGAGACCAAGACGTATTCTTGAGGTCACGAAAGGAGGACTCGGAACAAGGTTATCGTTTTGCAAGGTTCAATGGACTCATCACTCCGAGGAAGAAGCTACTTGGGAACGAGAAGATGAGCTAAAGGCCGCGCACCCGCAACTCTTCGCCAGTACCTCCGAATCTGGGGTCGAGATTCCGTTTAAGGGGGTAGGTTGTCACATCCCGGGTTTTTCCCTAATTCATTTAAATAATTTACCCTAAAATAATCGGAATTTCGAAATTAACTCGGAGTCAACCTATAATTTTAAAATGCAATTAATAAATGGAAATGATATGGTAGGATTTTTCTTGAATTCGCATGTCAAAATACGCTAATAGGATTTTTACTTGGAATTTTTAGAGCACTCTAAGTATTTTTAATCAATTAAATAAGAAATCAGGAATTAAATTAAGTCCCTAAATCCCTTTTTCCTTTTTTCCCCTTTTTCTTTTTTTTCCCGTACCGCCCGTACGGTTCCCGCTCTCGCCCGTGCGCGCCGCTCGCCCGACACTGCTCCGCCCAGCCGCTCCGCGCGCGCGCCTTCCTCCTGGCTGCGTGGCCGAGGCCCACGGCGGCCGCCAGCGCGCAAAGTCCGCGCCTCCCTTGTGCCACGGCCACCGACAGTGGGCCCCACTGCCTGAGCCGCTCCTCGCACCCGGCCGGCCTGGCCGCCGCCGCCATAGCCGCGCCGCCCTCCCTTTACGCGCCGCTTCCGCGCGCTCGCGCCGCGTGACCCCACGCCGGCTCGCCCGCGCCGTCGCACTGCCGTACCCACTTTTCCCGCACGCCGAACGCCGCCGCCGCCCGAAACGGCCGCCGATTTTTTCTCTCTCTCTCTCTCTCCGAGTCCGAAACGAACAATGAGGTTTTCCCGCCATCCCGTGCCCGATTCGATCTCTTCTCTCCCCTTTAAAACCCCTCGAGCTCCACCGCGTTTCCCTTTGTTGGCCGTCGGCTTCTAGCCCCGAATCGCCGCCGTCTCCGTCCTTTTCACCGTCGGTGAGCTCGCCGCCGTTCCCCGTTTTCCTTTTTTTATTTACTTCGTTTCCGTATCGTTTCCTTCCGTTCGCGTGCCGCCGCTCGCGGGCTCGTCGCCGCCGCGTGCCGCCGCCGCCGCCGTGCCGCCAGACCGTCGGGCAAAACCCTCGGCCGCCGCCGCCGCCGCCGCGCCGCCGCCGCCGTGGAACCCTAACCCTAACCCTAGCCTTCGCCTCTGCCGTCCGATCGCGCCGATCCGCCGCTCGGATCGCGCCACGTGGCGGCGATCCGCGCCGCGCCCGACTCCGCGTGCGCGCAGGTGTGCGCGTCGCCCTAGGGTGACGCCCGCCCGACGTCATGCTGACGTCAGCCCCGAGGCGCGCGTGGATGACGTCACCAGGGACTTAATTGCGCAATAAATAATTTAGTCTTTTCGTTTAGTTTAAAAATCGCAATTAAACTTCTAAAATTCATATCTTTTGAATCCGAGCTCCGTTTTAGTCCATTCAAATTTCATTAAATCCAGAAAAATGTCAAGAATCCATTAAAAATACTTTTCAGTGCTGTTTCAGTAGACTTTTTAGGGTGTTTGTTGAGTGCTTTGTTTGTCGTGTAGATCTCGAGTTTCCGGCGAGCCCGTTCTCTTGAAGTAGTCGCCGAGATTCCTCGCCTCCGAGCAAGGCAAGTCATACCCTACATTGACCATATTGTACCTATTTTATGTAAATACCTTTTTTTCGTTCAAATACTGCATATGCTTTAGAATGTCATTTCATGTGATGTTCATGCCTATTTTACTCAACTATAGGATTGTTTACCTTATACCATTGATAACTTGGGGTCCAATGTGACCAGATGATAGTTTAAGGTTGCTTAGTGATGCTTAGTGCAACTAGCTCACTTAAGGGAATCACACTAATCGAGAGTATTACTAAAGTTGACCTTCCGATGATATTAAGAAGATATGACCTTGTTTTTAATAATATTGAATTATGAAAAAGGTGGGTCGTGAGCACATGGTTGGACTTTGGTTAGCGTGCTCATGACGATTAAGGACCGGTTCTCGGAAACCCGGAAGAAATGCCGTGCATACCACAAGCCGCATGGGTAATGGTGGGTCCAGCGTAGCGTGTCTCTAGTCGACGTATCCCGAGAGAGGTGGGCGTGATGGAGTTGGGTCGGCCCGGTTTTAAGGGTTGATCGGCTTCCGATTCACCGCGGCACTAGAGGGGCTGCCCATTGCCCGATGGGAATGGGGGCGAAACCTTGGTGTGGTACGATTGATTAGAGGGGTTATGTGAAGGGTCCTATCACAATTCCTTTTCGGGGCACCGTGGTGGTGCACCGCGCACGGTAACGTGTTGCGGGATTGTGTCTTGTGGGTACGATTGTACACCTCGATCGAGTAAAAACTATTCGAATAGCCGTGCCCACGGTTACGGGCGATCGACCGATTCACCTTGATTAGTCTCACTTTTTATTTGAATAAAATGTTGAAGTATGACTAGTACAGTGGATGGATGGGCTGTTGCAACGTGGTTTGAGCGTTGAACAGTGTTTGTTTAATATTGCGTAATCATTACTCTTTGTTTCTTGTCTTCAAATATTATTATTATATACGCAAATGCGTTTATGCAAATCGAGTCCCTTGACCTTTCCTTGTTATTTATCTTGCATCATGTCCCCTTTTCCTGTGACTTGTTGAGTACGGTGGTTGTACTCGGTCTTGCTTCTTTTCCCCTTCGCCGGAGGTTGAGATCGAGGTCTCCGAGGAGGTGTAGGCTTGTTCTCGTCAAGGTTTAGCCGTGGAGTTGGTGTTCCGCTTCGCTCGTGACAAGTTTAGCTTAAGTCGGTTTTATTTTCTTTTCCCGCATTTGTGTAACTCTTTTATATTGTTTCTAAGACGAGGATTACGTATTATCAATAACGTCGATTTGTGTGCCTCGGTGATGCACGGACGAGGTGTAATGCACAAATTAGCTGCGAAATTCGGTGTGAATTTGGGCGTGACAGCCGCCGCCGTGCTGCAGCACGCACGGCACGACACGATCACTGTTCCGTGCCGGCACGGGCACGGCACGACCCACGGGCCGGCATGGCACACGTCGGGAGAGGGGCGATGAATGACAGCGCGACGCGAGGTTGGGGGAAACGGCCGGCCGACGGCACTGTGTAACGTCCAGCGCATGAGTCAATCAGGAGCCGACACATGGACATTAATGGCTAGAATTTCAAATTTGCCGTTGGAGGTCTAAAAATTCAAAAAATCCGACAAAATTCCAAAAATTATGAAATTTCATCCTATAAACAGAGCATCCACCCGGCAGCTTCACTTGACCATCTCAACTTGTGCTCTCAAGTGCTCTTACTTTAAATTTTTGATTTTGACAAAATTTCCACAAATTTTGTCAAAAATCAAAATTAGTTTTGGAGTTAAATAGTGCAATCGCAGGGGTGTGAAGAGCTCCCGGTCAGAAAGATGCAAGTAATGCATATGGTAATTCTAGGGCAATGAAAATACTGCAGACTTTATTTTCTGTTTATGCTCTGTCTTTTTTACTACATCAGTGATGTGCATGTCATATAATAAATTTGATTGTTAAGTCTGGGATGAAGAGTGTGAGTGCTCACATTGACGCTGTTCGTCAAGCAATCGCGTGGTTAACTGCTTCTAACCCACGGATTGTTATATAGAAAAAATTTTGCCATGTATCTTGTAAGAAAGCACGTAAGATTGCCACCGATGCGAAGCATCGGTGGAATACAACTTATTTAATGTTAAAAGTTGTTATACCTTATAGTGATTTGCTAATTGATTTTGTTCAATCACGTAATGGCCCAAAAAACAGTGATGATGGGCCAATACTGATTGAGCATACATGGGAAATTGTTCAAAAGTTTTATCAATTTTTTGAAACTTTTTATGATTGCACTCTTACTTTATCACAAGTTTATTATCCAACTGGAAATTTAATTTTGTATAATATTCTTGAAATTGCTAGTTTATTAAAATAATATGAAACTGATGATATTCTTATGCAAGCTGTTTTTAATATTAAACAAAAATATTTAAAATATTGGAAAAATATATCTATGTTGTATGCGTTTGCTTTTATACTGGATCATAAGGAAAAATTAAGGGGTTTCTTCACTATTATATTACTCATTGGAGATACTATAGGGATAAATTATAGCTCCTTTTATAATGAGGTTAAATCTAAATTATATAAAGTTTTTTAAAAGTATCAACTAAAGTTTCACGGAGTTCGCGAGCACAGTCCCCCTTATGCCCCTACAATAGGTAAGAAAAAGATATATTGGGGCAGAATTTGGGATGGCTCATCTTCAAGGCATGGTGGTGACAGTTCGTCGAGAAGTGGAGACGCCTCTTTGCATGATGCTGCGAAGAATTGTTCTGTTATTTGGACAACGACGTCATCTACTATGAAGCACAAGACTTCAATGTCCTCGGATGGTGAAATGATCACAAGATGACTTATCCCGTGCTTTCAAAACTAGCACGGGATGTGTTGACGGTGCCTGTGTCAACGGTGGTCATCCAAATCGGCCTTCAGCCTGTGCGAAAGAATCATCGAAGACAAGAGGACGAAACTAATCAGCGACCACGTCGAAATGTTACTATGCGTTAAAGACTAGGAGCTAGCTAGACGACATGCCCAATACACTGCGACAATCAAGAATGGTCGCCCAATTCGAGAACACTACTTAGATCCAGACAAACCTCAGTAGCTTTAAACTTTTTTATAAGTAGTAGTGATTTTTGAGCTATATTTTTTTCTTTGTCATGGTTTTCTCGGCTACCCCCATGAGTTTTTACATGACAAAGTTTTTAATGAGACAACATGTATCATTGTATCTATAATGATATAAACATTAATAAATATCATTACTATTTTTAACATATTCTTTTGTAATATTTTACTAAGTGTGATTTTTTCTTTCAATAATTTCAACATGAGAAATCTATCATTTTTTCAAGATGACGAACAAATCATTTTTTCATATTTTCAACACGAGGAATATATCATTATTTTATTTTTTAACTTTTTTTTTTTTTTTATTTTTTACAAAGAATAGTACAGCAAGGTATTTTTACATATTTCACTGTATGAACATGACTTGGTAGGACTATGGGCTCGGCCATGGCCCATGGGCCTCTTGCGTGCCGTACCAGCACAGACACGACCCGACCAGCCGTGGGTCATGCTTGGACCGGAGGCGAGGCATACATGCCGATATGATATGGTTTATCATAGTAGCCATGTTTAGCAAACCGTGTCGTGACGGGTTGTGTCTCAGCCGTACCTATACCGGACTGTGCCGTGCGACCCATGGCCCCGTGTGGAGTGGAAGCGAGGCGGTGGCCGTGAGCCCGTGAGGCTAGCGAGGATGGCGTCCGTCCCGACCGACAACCTGGACGCCCGCGCAGCAAGGACCTAAAGCTCACCGTCCTGAACGAGGTCGAAGGCGCTCAGATGCTCGAACAATACCTCCACCTCCCCGCGGTGGAGGTCGCGACCTCGAGAAGCCGATCACCGAAGAGCGCCGCAACAGCGGCGACATCCGCGTCCCTCTCCTCCTCAGCCTCATCCTGTAGACGACGCTGCCGGGATCTCTCGAGCTCGCTGGCGCGCTCCATGGCCTCCTGCCGCTCGATGGCCCTCCCCTCCGCCATGGCCTCCCTGACCCTGGCAGCAGCCATCCACTGGGAGTCGATCTCCCTCCACCAAAAGTAAACGCGCAGCAGGATCCCCTCCATGGCGGCTGAACTCGTCACGCGCGGCTCACGCTCTCCTCTCTCCCTCGATGTCGCCTTCCTCTCTCTTGTTTGATGGCTGCGCGGGCGCCCAGACGACGAGAAGCTCCTTGCACATGCAATACTTGCCGGGAAGGACCCAACGGCGACCCGGCCTCCTCGTCGCCGGCGACCTTGGTGCAGCTCGCTCCTCCTCCAAATCGGCCGCCTCCAACCTCCCCGTCCCTCTGCCTCGCCTCCAACCTCTCCTCCGTCGCTCAGGACCACCGGTGCCCCCTCCTCGTTGGCCGCCCATAGCAGTCACCGCAGGCCACCACCACAGTCGTGAGCGGCCAAGGGAGAGGGAGGGGTTGCACGGGAGGGAGACAATGACGACGCTCGAGCTCGATATCCGCTGCCGGCCGCTTCTAGGAAGGGAAGCGCCATTGGCCGGAGGAGATAGAGAAGATAGGGTGAGGTGGAGAAGTGTGGCCCACTAACATACGGGTCCTACTATTTTTTATTTTTTTACTGGCATATAACACATATATTGTTATAATTTTTAAATTGTTAAATTTTTGTTTTTCGTGTCATGTCAATGTCATATTAGATAAAATCAAGTCAAACTAGCCATGTAAACGTCATGTAAACCGAGACTATAATTCAAACCGTCTGGAACTTGTCTGTACTCATTTTGGGAGTTAAATGACGTGATATATTTGTTTAAGGACGTAATTTAAACTCAACGTCTAAGTTATGAACCTAGAGGAAACTTATTCCTTTCTCAAAGACTAAGAATATCTTATACCTTATATATATGAAGAGTACAGTAATTGATATTATTTATGGCTCGTTTATTTTGTTGTTTGTTATCAATTTTAACCATATCAAAATTTGGCAATGCTAAATTTGATAAGGATTGACGTTGCCAAATTTTGATAGTATTGGATGTATTTAGTATGATATTTTTAAAATTTTGGTAGTGTTTTTGTTTGAGAAATGTTTCAGAACTACAAATTTTGATAAGATGACATTGGTAAGATAATGTATAATTTGTTAACCTATCAAAATTTAGATCAAAATTTAATAAGTTAAAAATGACAATAAAGTAAAAATACAAGCAGATCTTGTCCGCCTCACTGAAGTCTCCAGTTCTCCTCGCCTGCGTTCTATGCGGTCTTTTAAATATGCCGTTGCACCATTCTCTTTATTAAAAAACAGTGCTATACAGTTTATACTTAAAATATCATTAATGATCAAATGAGTCACAACAAACAAATAAATTATTAAAAAACAAACTTTTTAATAAGACAAATGTGTATATATGGGACAAAATTTACTCTATGACACTCTGTATTTATATCCTTTATTATTAGACACTCTAGTTTTGTAGCTTTGCAATAAAGTACTGTACTTTTATATTCTTTACCAAATCACACTCCAACCATTGTTTCAATACATTTTCCAATAGAGTGATGACTTTATCCTTATTCCACCTTACATAATTTAAATTCGAGTGTCCTATATTCCTATGTCAAAATCATAAGAATAGGACACCTAGGACAGATGGTGCTAATATAAAATGCCCTATAGTAAAGTTTTTTTTATTTTAAAACGGAGTTATTACATCCTAAGTTTCACGCCAGTTTAAATTAGACCTGAACTACCGAACTGTCTGCTCTCAAAACGTCTGAAATACTGCCTAAAAACCGTCTGAAGTATACTATTTAACTAGCAGATTTAACACAGACACTCAGTCTAAGGGAAATACATAGGCGACAACGCGACAAATCTTTTCGTCGAAGAACAGTTGCATGATGAATCCCATTTGACAATATAATCTGAGCTCACAGTTCCTTTCGATACATCACTCTCATCTCCGTATAGAGTCTTCAATGCCGACCTTATCCAATATCCTTTTGTTATTCGCGTGAGAAAAAAATCCTCCGTGTTTCGATGGCCTAAAATTTTGACAATTAAAATATCTACCTGCCGTGCGCAGCCCGCAAGCGCAAGCTATCTGTCTTTGACATGGCAAATTATCTCGTATAACAAATTGCATAACCCAGAAGGTGTTGCGCACCATCACATCGTCGCGATTAAAATAGAGTTTAGTCGTGTATAAACTATAAGAAACACCTAATCGTGACCTCTAATCTCTGTTGGAGAGTGACCGTGCACTTTAATTAACAAGGGAAAAGGAGGGCATAGAAAATAAAGCAAAAGCAGCCCGAACAACGGAAGCAACCATCTCGGATGGTTTGATTTGTCGGGAAAGCAAGGTAATGGAGAAGCCGAGTAGTAAGCACTCAGCTCCCCAGCTGACCTTTTTGGATGCAGGCATGTTAAAACTGGACTCCCCAGCTATTAGTAAAAAACTGAACTTCCCCAACCGGCTCGATAATACAAAATACTCGTTTTTATCACGTTCAAGAAAAAAGTTAAACTAAATTTAACTTTTTTGACAAATTTTGATGGATTTTACCTTGAATCTTGAATCGACGGTTTTTAAACGGTTTAAAAATATCTTGGAAAAAACCGTTGACTTTATTTTTTTGGCACGGCATCAGCTTGGTAAACCATGGTCAGAGTGCCATAGAATTTTCAGAAGAGTGAGTGGGTCCGTTGAAAAATCTTAATATCGTGTGTGGTTATATTTTCCTTCTGTTCCACTGCCAAGGAGCTTCCACACAATCAATCACAAGTTGTTTTCTTTTCCTCTCTTTCTTACTATCCACAATAACATCACGAATTCACAGAACTTTCACCGATTCTCAGTTTCTCGTGCATCGCCTGTGATTGTAGACATTAGCTGTAGCTTACCGGATTTTCAGTGGTCGGCTTGTCATCGGATAAGCGCGAGAGATGCAGATATATCCTCACGGACCGGTCCTATCATTGCGCATTCTGGAAGGACAACGACATTGGCTCGCGTTTCACTGCTCCATATGTCTCCATCGACAACCATAGTCTGGGCTGCACAACTTGTTCCTTCGGGGTGGCTGTTTTTCTTTTCCTTTTCTTTTTAATGGATTTAGTTTTCACGTCGACATCAGAAAAAACAATCATCTCAACTTGCATTTCTTCAATTATTATTACGATTTACGAGTCGTAAGCTGCATTCATGCAGACTGACGGTGCCATGATTGATAGCTAAAGATATACTACCGGCTGCTACTTTGCCGTATGGAAGCATGCATGGAACACCATTTTGTAATCAGTCAAGCGAATCACTTACATGGTGTTCTCTGAATTATCTCTTCCTATAATCGCGTCGCCAGACCTTAAACATATTATATATAACACGTGGTCATCCAGAGACATGCCATCATAAAAAGTGAGTAGATGTCGTCAAACGAACACTTGAAAGAGATGATATTAAAGTAAACACATGCCGGTTTGTCCTAGACTCAGCAGACCGGCTAGGACGTCCTCTAGCAATGTAGAGACGAGAGACGACAAGCAATTAGGGTATTTGAGGATAATAGACTTTAGGATAAGTAGCAAGGAGAAGGAAGAGGTAGAATATAGAGGGTTTGGTGATAAATTGATTTTAACAATCGATTGGTTGAGCCCCCTTATATTTATATCTGGAAGCTCTCTAGGATCTTAGACTGCCCTCACAGACCAATACCAGTCTTTTTGAGCCTCCTTATATTTATATTTGAAAGCTCTCTAGATCTTAGACTGCCCTCACAGATCAACATCAGTCTTTTCTACATACTTTGTTCTCACTCATGCGTACCCAGGAAGAACTTTCCGGTCGGTCATCCATCCCAAAATTGCCGCAGACCAAGCACGCTTAACCTCAGAGTTCTTAGGAGATGAGCTTTCAGAAAAGACGTTACAACTTGTTGATATGAATATTCTATTAATCCTATTAAGCCCTGGGCCAGGATGTTACATTCACACCCCATTAGAAGACCCGACGTCCTCGTCGGTCAACCCCAGGCCAGGAACCTCCTCTCTTGGTCACGTCTGTGCGTCCAGTGCCGGCGCATGTGCCATGTCGTGTCCCCTTAGGACCCACGCGCCATGCGCACCATGCCCGCGCAACTGACCCGCCGCGAGAGTCGGCTCTGATACCACTTGTAACGTCCCACCCTTCCCGGGCTAGGCCCACCTATGTCTGGAAGCTCTCTAGGATCTTAGACTGCCCTCACAGACCAACGCACTCAGGAAGAACTTCCTGGTCGGTCACCCATCCCCAAATTGCCCCAGACCAAGCATGCTTGACCTTAGAGTTCTTAGGAGATGAGCTTTCGGAAAAGAAGTTGCAACTTGTTGGTATGAATATTTTATTAATCCTATTAAGCCTTGGGTCAGGATGTTACATCTTTCAGGGTCTTTTTCACGTTTAATTAGTGTAGAAACCAATTAGGACTCTAAATCTTAGTCCTTAGCAAGGAAACCCGAAAACCGACAAAACGGACTCGAAGTCGGACTTTGCCGGTCTGACTGACCATATGTCGCCGGTCAAACTGGCCACGCGTCGGTCTGACCAACCCGATGGCTACGGTCAGACCGGCCTCACGTGGCAAGTCTGGTTCTTTCCAAATTTGGCTATAGTTTCTTACTTCTTACTCTATGAGTCAAATTTGAGTATTAACACATATCCCCATTTCTTTTTGTTGAACTTCTGAGCCGAAAAGCACTAAGCATAGGGTTATCTAAGGACAATATTAACTAATACCGGTCATACATGCCTCTAAGGTTTATGTGCTTAATGAAGATATAAGAATACTACGAGAGGCTCCCTCTTGTTCATATTGTGTTTTGCTTTGCTTGGGCCTCCACTCTTGCCTCACCATTTTCTTGCGTTGATTCTTCTGTGATCGATTCTTTCTCTCAACCGGCTATGAGATGAGCACGGTTGATTATTCAAAATTGGTAGTTGTGATAATGCCCATAATGAATAATAATATGATATATAAGTAGGAATCATCCACGTATCATTGAAGCTCTATGGTGTATACCAAGGGTAATATCATGAAGAAAAAGAAGTAGGTTGTCGGTGGGCCATCCTCACTCGTCTCCTACCTCACTTAGTAGGTAAACTCGATCTCCTTAATCGCTTGTCATCCTTTGGAATCTTTAGCTTATCATCTTGCTCCCAAGCATTGATGTCTTCAAAGTGATATTCTCTTTATCATCGGGTATCTTCTCCTCTTGCAATTCAATGGTGTGTACAGGAAAAGGTAGCTCATCCACTTGCATCTTTGTAAGAGTCAATTGTCCTTCCTCAATGGCCGATTGAATTTGTCTACATAATACATTGCAATCATTTGTGGCATGAGAATAGGAGTTGTGTTGCTTATAATATGCTCCGCGCTTCAATTCCTCAAGTGTTGGTGTGACATGGCCTTGTGACAATTTAATTTGCTTCTTTTCTAATAAGAAGTAAAAAATCCTATCGCATTTGGCCACATCAAACATGAACTTTACTTACTCTTGTTGATTCTTGCGACCAACTGGCTTAAGAGCGGAGCAAACGAATGGTTTAGACTTAGAGTTTCAAGCCCATTCGGCTGTGTATACAACAATTGTTTCATCGTTCGAAGATTCTTGTTGATCAACTATATTAACATGGGGACGATCATACCTAACTTTCTATGATATTTTGGCTTCTCTAACTCGGCTTTCTTGAGCCAGAGCTTTTTGAAGTAATTGACTTACATCTAAGAAACTATGACCATCTAGCTTTTCTTTTAAATATTTGAGTAAACCAGAATAAGCCAAATCTACGAAGTCCTTATCAGAAAGTGTTAAACTATAACCTCGATTTGTTGTGTCTCTGAATCTTCTAATGTATTCAAAAAGGCTCATTATACTTTTGTTTAACCGATGTTAAGCGCAACAAGTTTAATTCGGTCTCACCACTAAAAAAGTAATCATAAAATTTTAAATTTTTGTTCTAACTGTGACCAATCATGAATGGAGTTGGGTGCAAGTGAAATAAACCAATGGAGCACCATATAAAGACAATGAAGCAAAACTAAGCTTCAAAATACTGCTAGCTCTAGCTTATCCGCATTGTATAATAAATTGGTCGATATACTCTAAAGTAGACCGGCCATCTTCTCCAGTGAACTTGACGAAATCACGCACTCTAAACCCTTGAGGATATGGAACATTGTCATAGTGGTCAGGATAGGGGTTTGATATGTACACTTTTTAACCCTAGTATCTATGTCGAAAGCGTTTTTGAAAGCTTTGGAAATCTTATCGCTAAGACTCTTGGGTTTTGCTCATGTGCCATTGACTATAGGATTAGGAAAGACTCTTTGTTGATTCGCCGAATTTTGAGATGCTAAAAAAGGAGAATTAGGGACAAAAGCAGCAAAAGGTGTTAAAGCTTGCTCTCGAACATAGACGCTAGCCGTAGGATAAATAGGAATGACTGAAACAGGAACCGATCCTACAAAAGACGTTGGGAGCGATATGACCGGCGGTGCCCCCCGGTCGGACCAGCCGATACCTCCAGTCGGACCAGGGATATTACACCTGTCTGACTGGTCGATGCATCCGGTCTGGCCGACGGTAACACACCGGTCAGACCAACGTATGGTGCTGCAGGGGTGACTCTAGGATCTATTATATCGAGGGAATTGTAGGTATTATTCGTCGACCAATTTTGTTGTATAGGAAATTTTGGTAAATGAAAATTTGATGAAATACCATACATTTGTTTGCACTTATATTAAGTAGATGCACCATCTAGTAATTGGCTATTTAGTCGATTCTCTAACTCACTCATGCGAGCATCTAAGGTTTTTTCCAAGATAGCACTAAAGATTTTCTCAAAGGTAGTACTAAAATAAGTAAACCGATTATTTAAACTAGCAATAGCAACACCATTTACTATTTGAGCAACTTCAAATGCATGAACATGGGCATTGCTAGAATCAATTGTTACCTTGGATTTGTTGTTGATGGTGTTGATGTGAAATTCGTCGTAACACACGAAGTCCTAGGAGATATGCTTAGCTACAGTGTAGGTCCTATCAATCGGGTTCAGCGTATGCTAGTTAGTTTGATCCTACAACTAACAAGATGGAAATAGATTGATGATCAAAGAGCCGATCCGCCAATAAGCCGATGTAATATAGTGTGATCAGTTGATGTCGATAGGGTTTTGAATAATCAGCTATAGATGAAATGTAGAATCAAACAATCAGGTAAACACTATTATAAAGATGATAGAAAGAATTTGGTCAATAAACCAATCAACCGATGTTGATATAGTATAGTGGATGCACATGTTTGATGGTTATAGTATACATCGGCTAGAAATTCGATATAGATATGATGTAGTTGATATCTGCCAAAACTGTCAAGCATCGGCTAGAAAACCGATGCTAACATGATACATACAAAAAAAGATAAGTAATGATATCAGCTTTATCCATCTTTTTGAAAGGACGAAACCTACTAGCTATTAATTTTCATTCTGTTAAATCCAACCTTGATAAATCGAACCGAACCAAGACGAGACAGTATAAGGTTGAAGTTAACAAAACTAGGCCAATAGAAAATAGATTAATCGCACTATCGTCGTAGATTGGATGGATGTAATGTAAAGATAACTTATCAACTAGCATTACAATAAAACATAGCATAAAACCTATCGGCTTAATAAGACTTAGATTATCAACAACATTCTAGAAGATCGGACCTAACCGAGACATTATGAGATTACGTTTGATAAAATAAACTGGATAAACCGATAAGATTTATACAAACATGATGGATATTCTTAATCAGACTAAGAGGTCGAACCTAACCGATGCAGCCTTAGACAGAACAAAATATATCAGATAAGCAAACAGCCTATCGACTAGATTATCGGACTAAATCGAGAAAGTCCTAGCCGATACAACTGTCGGGTTGACGAGACTTACTCTCCTGCTAGAGTTCGAACTTAACGATGTAGCCCCTCGTGAGAAGCAGGACCTCATCAAATTGAGCGCGGTGATGCGCCGAAAGTAATTATATTGATCTGTGGAGATAGATTATAAAGACCCTGGGTGTATATATTTATACCTTCGGGTTGATACAAGTCCAGATCAAACATGACACATGTTTTCTAAAGACAAAAAAGTACAAGTCCTGGTAAGACACTAGACAAGACTTACTAAACATAAAATGAAAGTTACTAAATCTCATCTAATTAATAGATATAATTAAATTGCCATGTTGTGGTCTTCATAATTTTTTCTTAAAATTAGTCTCTTCTTGATAAACTTATATCGGTTGATTGACCTTGTTCCTTAATCGAATCTACTAAGAACATTACCAAATTTTGGTCTTAATAGACCGACAACACAAAATTCTCTTGTATGTGTTGATGAGAAATTTCTCTCACGCGCCGGCCTCGGGAGATCCGCTTAACTCAGCAGGTGTCCTTCTCTCGCCGCCCGTGCTGTGCGGGCGTGCCGCTTGGTTTGATCTGTTAACCAACAAGAAAAACAAAGAGATATGCATTAAGTGTTAGGTTAGATCCCCACTGGATTGGCTGAGGGAATTCATGAGCATATATATGCTATCCTAAAATATATTTAAGCCAAACGGCTGGAATGGATCGGCTATACCGAGACAGTATCGACCATTTAACCCAAATACAGTAAAGGATAATAAATATATGAATCGATAACCTAGCCGATACTGGAAAGCTAACAATGAATCGGCTAATACTCCGACGAATCTTATGAAAAGATATCATTCTTGAACCAAATGTGCGTAGCCCGGAAAATCGGCCGTCGGCTGTTGATGGCAGGCCGATTTCGGCTTATGACGTCCAACAAGAATGAGATCTTAATATAAGAGACGGTCCTAACATAAATCTAGTAATAAATATATTAAAAGAAACATATCAGGACAGATAAGGCCGGCTGAAACCCCGTCACTGTCTCTAAACAATATAAATCTAGCCGAACGGATCATTGGAAGTTCTAAAAACGACTTAATAGTTCAACGTTGATGCAACATTAAGTATAAAAAGAACAACCCGATCTGTTGTAGCGATTTATATCTCTCGAGACGGTGGATACCGCGTATAAACCAGCCAACCCTTAGATCTAGCCCCATTGGCTGCAGGTTCTTGATAAAACTGACCAATAGCAGGATAGATCTAAACATTACTCTAGTTTATATGCGATATATGGTAAATAGCGCAGCATAAACCCCTGAATCTAATGTGTCATTATGATGGAAGCATTAGAAACAACAGATCATACCACTAATGACAAGCATTTACCTGGATTTGGGGATCGAAACGATGCAGCCCGTAGCCAAATCAATTGCTCGTCTGGAGGAAAAAGGTTGGCGATGCGCCAAAGGTTTGATTGATTGTGTGAATGTCTAATTATGGGGGTCTCGGGTCCTATTTATACCCAAGATAAAATTATCTGTACAAACCCTGGACTCTATCTAAACTACTATTTAAAACACGACGTTATCCCGGGGAGAACCCATGCCGTATTACAGTGAACAGTTTAAACAAACTCCTAAATTACAGATACAATTACCGTTATAGGACTATCCATAGATGACAATATCTTTTAACGCGCAAACTGATAACCAGATCTTTTATCTATCTTCAACATCTGCACCAGAAACGGTTTTATCTTCTCTGAACCTAGAATCAGCTATCGGCCGCTCTTGTCCGATTCAACCTTAGCCGACTAGCCTCGCAGCCGATCGCTTCTCAGCCGATGCGGCCTCTGTTTCTCCGCCAAACCAACCGATCCGATTCTGCTTCACCTTTGCCAGGACTTAGGAATTCAATTGCCAAATTTCGGTGTTAACAGTATGATGATGCATTATCTCGTCTTCTGGTAGAATGAAGCCATCTTCCGTCGTAGATTTTCAAGTTAAGCTTCAAATGCCTGGCGATTGGCTTCCGACGATTCTCCATAATCCGTGACCATGATGTTGTGTTGATCAAGATCGGTGTGAGAGCCTGTGGTGGATAACTAGGGTTTCGTCCATAGCAACCGAAATCGTCCCCAACAGAGTCGCAAAAAGATGTGTTGACGTAGAATCGTGCCGCCACACCTTGAGTACGTTATGTGCAACTCGCGACTACATCCAAAGATGTGCCACCGTAGGGAGTGGGTAGATGCCACCGAACGAACGCCTAGAAAGGACCTCGTCAGGGTAAACACGCGTTTCGGTTTGTTCTAGGCTCGGCAGGCTAGCTAGAACGTTTTTAATGTCGTATAGACAAAAGACAACAAGCAATTGGGGGATTTAAGGAGAATAGATTCTGGGATAGATAGTAAGAAGAAGGGAGATGTATAATATAGATGGTTTGGGTGATAAATTAATTTTAACGATTGATTGGTTGTTATTTCAATCGGTCTTAGCCTCCTTATATTTATAGTAGGGATGTACTTACTTCACATGGTATTTTCCCCATCCAATTATATGTAGAAATCAATTGGGACTCTAAAATCTCAAGCTTTAGTAAGAAAATCCGAGATTCAACAAATCAAACTTGGAATTGGACTATGCCAGTCTGACGGGCCACATGCCACCGGTCAGATCAGTCTCGTGCTGTCGATTTGACCTCTCGATGGCTATGATCGGACCGGTCTCACGTGACAAGTCTGGGTTTTTTCTAAATTTGACTATGGTTTTCTACTTTTTATTTTATTTTAGGAGTCAAATTTGGATATTAACATTACCTTTTCATGATTTTCTCACAAATGCTTATCCAGTAATAGAGCGAATGGATTTGTGAAGCCTGCAGTGCACCCTACTCCTTATTCATAACTTTGCTTGCTGCTTCCTCATCGAAAAAGGAAAAAGAAAAACAACAACAACAACAACTTTGCTGGCTGCTGTGAGATGAGTCGATGAGGAATTTGATTTTTGATATTTTCAATTGAGTTCTAACCTTCTCTTCATCCATCGATTATATAGCGACCGTCACCGAGGCCACGATATGTTCAACAGAATTATCGTCACTAACGTGTTTTTCTTTAGATTTTACTTTTTTGTCTTAGGTGCTCGCTTTCAATTGAGTTCAGTTGGCTCTATGAGCCACCAAAATACCAAATTTGTCAACATCAATTTGAACAAATTCAAATGCTACAGATGTTGCCGTCTCTTTTCTTTCGGAGCAACTCTTGACCCAACAGCTATGAGGAAAATAAATATCCGTGACGATGAAGAGCATAACATGTTGCGATAGCAGAACAATGTTCGTGCAATGACAAATGATACTACTCCTACTAGCTAGCAAGATCACTATCGCTGATTAGTTAGATTGCAAAGCTCCACATAGTTTCGGTTCTTCGGTCACCATAAAAGCAACGCCGCACCAAACATAGATGAGGCTTGTCGATCAACTCGTGCCACGTTCCTCTCTAAGCGAGAAACGATAATGATAAGCTGTGTTTCCTGTTGCAATTGTCGAAGCCTTTCCTGGCTCCTCTAGTTAAGCCTGCTCTAATTTTGTCAAGAGACGCGATCGGCCGATTACCTACCTGATGCAGAGAGATACAGAGAGCTAGTACTATGCTGTATTCTCCGACGGAAAACGGGAGATATAACTCGGGGGATCGCCTACGCTGTTCCGCTCCTAATTCTGTATACTACTAGCAGCAACGTACATCTTCGCGTGGACAACGTGGGAAATACAACTTTACCCAATCCGGGATCGCGAAACGCGAGCGCCGGCACGCCGCTACCTTCGCTAAAATATTGGAACGATACGATTAAACGAAGCGAGCAGCAGGGCCTCCAGCCAGAGACCGCATCCGGCGCCCGCGCACGCGCGGAAACAGGCGGCGGATAGTGCCAAGGTCACGGTCGTTTCGTGTTCTCGTGAATCCGAACGGACACGGGCGGGCGTCTTGATCCATTTCCCTCTTCTTCAGCCGCGGTGAGCCGGAGCGGCGCGGAAGGGTGGGGCACGCCACGCGGCGGAAGCGGTGCGCCCGATCTCCTTGCCCGCGTCGATCCACGTCGACCCGGTCAAGCCATTATCCCCATCCCCATCCCCTTCACCTCACCAATCCTCTGCCACTATTATTATATCACACACGTCACCGCTCTTTCTCCTTCCCTCTTCTCCTTTCCCCATTTGCTTCCTCCTCCTCCTGCCCCTCGTCGATTCGATTCGATTCGATTTCATTGGGTTACAATCTGCGGGGGAGCGGCGACGAGCTAGGCGGAACAGAGGGTTGGTCGTCGGATCCGTCGCATGGAGATCTCGTTCGAGGCGTGGGAGGGCGTGCAGCGGCACGGCCAGGACATCGCGGACCGCCTCGCGCAGGGTTTCACGGGCCTGCTCCACGCGCAGCCGCCGCAGTTCCCGTGGCCGGCGGCGTCGCACAAGCGGATTCCGTTCGAGATCGACCTCCCCGTGGTCCCCTTCGGCGCCCGCGGTGCTGGGGCCGGGAAGGAGTTCTTTCCCGCCGCGGCCGTCGCCTCCGTCATCGACATCGGCGGGAGGCTCGGGCAGGCTGGCGTAGAGATTGGGGCGTCCGTCGGCGGGGCCGTGCAGCACGCCGTGCGCCAGCTGCCCCTGCCGTTCCGGAACGGCCAGATCAGGCGCCGCAAGCTGCCGCCGCCGCCTCAGGCGCCCTCGCCCGCGGCTGCTGCGGGTGAGGGGGCGGTGGGGCTCTCGGTGGAGAGGGCTGTTGACAGATGCCCTCTAGAGGCAGCTGCGGCGGCCGCCGCCGCTGCCACCGGTAGCGCGGCAGCGTCCGCGGTCAGTGGTGCTGTGGGCGGAGATGACCTAGATGAGGACGACGAGGGATTCGGCTGCGAGATTGGTACTTTTGGAAACTTTAAGAAGGCTAAGGTACGATCCAATTCGAATTTCTATCTAGCATGGATTTCTGCTTTGAGTGTAGTTTGCATCTCAATTTAGTTCTCAGACACAGTTTAGGATTTCTTACCGTCGGAGAACTGAAATTAATTCATTGGAATATTATTATAGGAAGGGTGTGATTTGTGTTGGTGTTCGTTCTAATTTAGGTGTTTCGTTTACTAATTTTTTTATGTTTATTATTAGTACAAATATAAGCAATGATCATGCATCTGTGGCGAACTAATGTAAATAAGTGATGCTTGGAGGGGTTTGGTAACGGAGTTACGATGTCTTGTTGGCAGTGCACATGTTAAAAGGATGATTTTACATGTAATTTATGAATTGTAGCCATAACTTGTACCTGTGGTTTAGTGATACTTTTAGTATTAAAGTGTTCTTTTGATTGATCGAACTTATAGTTGTCAGTAAGTACTGAAATTACACTTTAACAAATATGAATAAATTGGTGTGTTAATTCTTCTACGAGTTATGATTATCTCAGCTAGACTTCTAGTGTGAGGTGTTTCAACCCTATATCCGAATTACTCAACATAGTACTGAGCTCTTCTGTTGGTCTTTCAGGGTACAGTAAATGTCTCTGCTGCATACAATACCAGGAGCCACGACATTGAGAGTTCTGTTGTTGCACGTGGAGACCTTTGGAGGCTAGAGGCATCACGCAGCAGTTCAACTTCTGGAAATGATAGCTCACCTCTATACCTTGTTCAGTTGGGACCGTTACTTTTTGTTCGAGACTCTACACTTCTTTTGCCTGTTCATCTATCAAAGCAACATCTGCTTTGGTATGGTTATGATCGCAAGGTACTCATCTTTCTGTTTCTTTACACATACTGGTCTTCCCTATGAGCTGTTATATTGCTTTTTCTATCTGTTTATGGTCTCTTTCTTTTATTATTTTCTTGTAGTTTGTAAATTTCTCACTAAGAATGTATTATTACAGAATGGAGTCCATTCTCTCTGCCCTGCTATTTGGTCAAAACATCGGAAATGGTTGATGATGTCAATGATGTGCCTCAATCCAGTAGCTTGTGTAAGTATGATGTAACTTTTGGTTGAATTCTGCATACGGTATTCACATCATCTCATATCTCATCAGTGGTTAGAACGTGTTTACTAATAATCACCAACTACATGCTAATAACTCTAAACGCAGTCAAGTGTTACTGACCTTTAAGTTTCTTCTGTTGCATTCTGCTGTGCAATTGAAAACCATGCTTCTTTTTTCTGTTGATGGTTTGTGAGTGAAGTCTGTTCTGTCAACATATGCTTCATGCCTTTTAAAATCTTGCATGCATTATCTTCTTGGCAATCTGCTAGATCTGTTTAATATAACCCCCCAGCATTGTTCTTTGCATTTGAAGCTGGAATATTGATACCATCTAACAGAGTAACATGGTTATTTGTTGCAGTCCTTCATGGACCTGCAGTTCCCCAATGGACAACTAACATATGTTGCTGGCGAGGGAATAACAGCAAGTGGTTTTCTTCCATTATTTGGTGGGTTGCTTCAAGCTCATGGGAAATACCCAGGAGAAACTAGAGTCAGCTTCTCTTGCAAGGTTAGCATGCTCCCTATTATCTTTTTCTCATAAATTTAGTTAATTGTGATCTCTGAAAAATTGTGAGCTGCTCCTGCAAAGCTGTAGTGCCCCTGCTTTTTCTTAGAAAAAATATTAATGCAGTGTGTAGTTATGGTATGATTTAAGCAATGACTACTTTTAAACTTCACATCATTGTTAATTGGCTTCTGATCAGAAATATGTTATGTTTATTGCTAGTATCACGACCTTTTGGTTGGAAAACTCCGCTTGTTCAGATGTTTCTCATTGTTTATGAGTTCATTTCATGAATTAGGAAGTGTGCACATACGCTTGCACAAACGTGGATTTTTTCTCTTAGTTGTGTTATTAGTTATTATTATGACTCTCTATGATCTATTGTGTACCTTCATCTTTTCTTTTCACTGCATAAACAACACAGCTGTTTTAGCTCTCTTCTGCTGTGTTTGTTCTGTATTAGCAAAATGGTCTTTCACCTGTTGTAACACACTTTTTTTCTTTAAAGAATAAGCAAGGCACCAGGTTCACTCCTATGTTTCAATGGCCTGATAAGTCTCTGTCATTTGGAGTTACTCAAGCCTTAGCATGGAAAAGATCTGGTCTCATGGTGAGGCCCAGTGTGCAAGTCAGGTAGTTTACTTAAAACACTCCAGCAATTCCAATTACTTCTTTTTGTACCACAATTTAGCATTTTTAAGCTGTTGAACAGAAAACAAACGGTAATTACTTTGCATTATCTCTACATTGTTAGCCTTGGTATCATGCTAAAGGCATGCAGCTATTTCGGTTGAATTTGTTAAATGACTAGCCTCAATAGATGTTATTGTTTTGACCTATTGCAGAGGTTGATGCTTCTTTGCCTTTGCTTTCTTTTTTATTACCATGTAAAATATTAGTTATTGTGCTTGCCAGTGTATTGTATTGATTGCCAGTGATCATTTGTGGAGTCCTATAGCGCATGCTCTTTTTTAGTTGTCTATCCTTGATTTCCTTATTTTAAACACTCATGTTAATGGCATTTTATTCAACAGAGTATGCCCTACATTTGGAGGAAATGATCCTGGGGTACGTGCAGAGGTTATCCATTCATTGAAAAAGGAATTGAATGTAATGTGCGGTTTGTCTTGCTCAAGACATCCATCAGCCTTTACTGCTCTGTCTGTAAGTTCTTATCGAAGCAAAGCCTCTGCTTGGTTCTATTGAGTTGCTTGGCTCTAACTGAAACTTTTAAATGACAGATTGGGAGATCCAAGTGGAATGGTCAAATGGGCAGTTCCGGAGTGGTCGTTACCTTGGAAACACCCCTTAATAACATTGGAAGGCCATCTTTATCCGTTCAATTGAATGGTGGTTTTGAAATTTAACATTCTGCCCAGTAAGTTGTACATACCACTGTACATAGCCCCTACTAATGTCCATGTCCTACCCCTGTGGAGATGGCTGTGCAGCGCCTATGAATGGTATCTGGAAGTGGTTTCTGCTCGTTTTTGTTGTCGAGACTCACTGGTGATAAGTCTTAGCTCAACAAATCAACTGGTTTAGTCCCCATGCCAACAAAGGCATCCATATATACCTTCAGGAGATGGTGATCAAGTGTGTAGACAGTTCAATGTTTCTTTTGACATTGGAGAAAGAAAGCTGCAAGATCAGCACTCAATACTTCTTTGGGAGATGGAGAAGGAAAAGGCTATGAGGTGTTTTGCGGCTATGCTATAAGCCTATACGTATGTGGCTACGCAAGAAGCCGAGGATGTTCACCCAGAAGCTATGTTCCTTTGGAGCAGGACTGACCATACTGGATGTTTGCTGATAGTGAATTGCTTACTGGCTTTTGCACAATTGATAATTAGACGATATCATTGCTGAGACAAGCTTTGATGGATGAATTGGTGTGCCCCCCGGCATTCTTGTATTTTTCATGTAAAAGACTCATCATGATCAATGAAGCTAAGAAACGCTCCTGGTATGGGATGGAGGACCTGTCTTGGTGGCACTGTCAAACCCGAACACATTGTTGTTGTACACATGCTGAGAAATTGCTGTTTCCACGTCACCGAAAAACGAGTTTTTTGTTTTCTTGACATAGGAGAACAGATGAGAGAACATAGAAAACAAATGGCTATTCATCGTTCGTCTAATCTTAACTTAGAAACAGTCGATCTATGCATTCAAGGCATAATCTGAACTCCAAATGAAAACACTTGTGAACATTAATTGATGAGAACGGAAGAGTAATTAAGGAACATGTGACCGGGACATTTCCCGTATAATAAAGGCACCAAGCATTTGGTTGTAGTAGTCCGCTCTGAGTCTCACCGGCGAGAACATCCTGCCCAGCCGTTTCGGTCTCAAGCTATGGAGATCGTCGCTCCGTCCATTCTGCTGTCGCTTCTTCTTGTCCTTCACCCAACCGCCGCAGCGAGCTCTCCTGCCATGGCCCCTGCCGCCGACGAACACGACTCGGACATCTACATTGTCTTCGTTAGCCGTGACGACTACGTCGATTCGGTGGACTACGACGTCCGGCTGCTCGCCTCCGTCATCGGAAGGTGGCTTTTGTTCACTTGTTCCAGCGTGCATCGTTGCAAAGAAAACAGCCTAGCTCTCCGTCTTTCAGAAAGGACTCTTTACTGACTGTTTCCCGTTTTTCTGCTACATACGTACAGCGCAGCGGAAGCAAAGACGGCGATGATCTACCACTACAGCGGCCTCGGGTTTGCTGCCAGCCTCGCACCAGAGCAAGCTGACCGGCTGTCAAGTGAGTGCCTTCTGCTGATCTCTGTATGCAGAGAAGTGTCAGCGAATTGGATCAATTTCCAGTTGTTATACAAGTGGTGTTGTAATTTTCAGGGAAGGAAGGCATTGCGATCTTCAAGGACCGGATGTACCATGTCGAGAAGGAAGAAGATGGTCGCTTGCCTCGCTTCTTTGAAGAGAATGTCTGACGACGGTCAACGAAGTTTACTCGCTACGAATTGGACTGGGAAACCTTGATTCAGTATACTAGCACGATCTGAAACGAATTATGAAGTTGTGGGCGATTTGTTAAGCCCGTGATTATTCAAAATAAGTTCATTCCTAAACTTGCACAACGTATATAAACTTACACACCATCTGCTAAATTTGCGTTGACATATAGCGTTTTGTGTATTAAACTTGCTATAAGCTATGACGATTTCCTCCGCCTATAGCATTATCGCTGTACGCCTGGTTGTCAATGCACAGGAGATCGCGCTGATTCCTAACCAACTCTTCGCTCGGATAGCATGGCCGTGATTGCTTTCGCTCGCTCGGATAGTATGTCCGTGATTGCTGGGGAGAAACTGGACGTGGCTGTCTTGCTTTCTTATGTTTCTTATGTTCGTTACTATGAACTTACAATTGTGAAAAATAATTCTAGAACAACACAATCAGATGTTTTGCTCCGAAAAGATTGCAAATTGATGATTCGATCTCAAACCTTTGGAATTCCCTATATTTATTCACTCAATTATTCATTCATAAATAGTACTAGTATCTCCAAAAATGAAAACCACGTTCCAATTAAACCAAACGCATCCTGCTCTACAGTGATTTAACCAACCAACTCTCAGTCCCCTGACCAAAAAAATTCTTCAGACCTTATATACAGGCCATGATAGTATTTCCTCTTGTACCACTCATGGTGGCTAATATCGTGATGATTATTCACCAGAAGAAGAGGAAACGGGCGTCAATGGATGCCCCGCTGTCGAGGCACAGGAGCTCCTGCTGCTCCCTGACCCATTCTTCACCCAAATGCTCGCTGCAACCTTTGTCGCCCTTGCAGTGGAACTCCATGGCCTTGAGGAACCTGCCCCTGCCGTGGAGAAACTTGGCCATCTCCCGCTGCCACTCGTGCCCCCGGTAAACCTCAAACACCACCTTATCAAGGTGATTGTCGATGCAGGGGACAGATCTCAGCACATCCCAGGACCCCGGTGCGGCGGCGCGGACCTTGGACCAAGTGTCAGACTGCAAAGGCAAAGAAATCAATAATGATACACCAGCGTGAGCAGCCATGATTGCAATGCAAGTGACAAAACGATTGCATTGTTATGAACAATGCATTGAACAGGTGGGTGAATTTACCCTCATGTAGAGGGTTTCTAGGCAAGGGAACAGCTTGAGGAGCTGCATGAACCAATTGATGTACCCCTCGGACGTGTAGTTCAATTCGATAGCGAGTGTCTTCAGGCTTGGCATCAGGGTCTTTATATCGAAATCATTTTCCTGCATGAATTAATTATGATGATATGGTGTGCACAAGGCAATGTTGATAGGTTCAGCTGAGATTTCAGCTGCCAATTTGCCATGGTTTGATTTCTGAATGCCTGTTTATCCATAGGTGACAGAGACATGGAGTACGCTTACCGTGAAAATAGATTGCCCAATCTCAATCGTCTTGAAGCTCATGCCGAGGTAGCCCAAGAATTCCAGCTTTGGTGCGTGCGCGATCTTCAGGTGCGGGCTTCTTCATGTACATGGAGTTGTCGTATACCTGCTCGAGGTTAGGAGAGTGTTCGATGAAGAGCTCATCGAAGTCGCCGCTGCCGCAAAGGGTCTTGAGGCTCTAAAACCGGACATGGATGCGGCGGCACCTGCCCATGTTCCGGATCCTCAGGTGTTCAAGCGCCGTGCACTGCGACAGCATGGCGCCGAGCGATTCCTCGGATATGTTGACCCCGAACAGAGCGGCGCGGGGGCCTGGTGGCGTCCGGGAAGGTGCAGCTGTCCGCGTGGAGGCGCTTGAGGGAGGCGCAGGCGAAGAGCGACGCGGGGATCTTCTGCCTCGCGGAAGGAGAGGGAGAGCTCCTTGACGCCGCGGCCGGCGAGGTCCCGGAGCCAGCTCTCGACGGAGGGGTCGTCCTCGCGCGGGAAGTAGAGCCAGCTGGTGCGGAAGGAGCGGACGCGCGCGGCGGGGTGCGCGGCGAGGATGGTGTTCACGGCGGTGACGACGTCGTGTCCGGGGGCGTAGGCCCTGAAATCGAGGAGGGTGGAGGGGAAGAGGTAGCGCCAGCGGGTGGAGAGGACGGTGGACCGCCGCTTCGTCGAGCGGGAGGAGGGACAGGATGGAGACCAGGACGTTCTCCGGGAGGTTGCTGATGTAGTCGGAATCGCACGGCGGGGCGTCGCCGGCGTCGTCTGCCATCTCCGGTGCAGTGGCGTGATCGCCCGCCGCGGCGGATTTTGGGATTTGGGGAGGGTTCCTGTTGGGGTACGGTCGTATATACTACAGGCGGGGCCACGGCCCACGGCCCACGAGGATAAATGATCGATTTCTACCGTTGGATCACAATCGCATCCGACGGCTTGGCTTTGGTGAACTAAGGTAGGGCCACATGGCAAGCATTTTATTTTATTACGAGTCATTTTCACTTTTTAAAAAAAAGGATTTGCTACAGGATCACCTGGCTAATTTTCTTCTGCAAAATCAGTACACCATTTTTCGTATTCGGAGCGCCATCGCTAGAATAACTGAAATAGGAATTGAGCTAGATTAAACGGCTCATACATGTATATTTTCATACTGCAACAATATTGTTAGTATAGTTTACCTAAATATAACATGGGTAGATCAAGCACACCATATTATTGGAGTTGTTCTTGCCATCGTGCATACGTGCTGGTCTACGTAAGATCAGAACATTTTCAATCAATGATCAGATACGCTATTGACTAGTACTGTCCACTCAGAAAATGATGGCCAGTTAAATAGCATCAGTCAACTGTTTTGAGATAACGATGGTTAGTTATATAATCTTTTGAAAGACATGTTGCGTTACATAATCACCTGACATCATCACGCCTACGTCAGGAGCACAGTGCAATGCACTGAAAGGAGTATTTCTCATTTACTGGCTATGAATTAGTAATACAAAATGCATATTCCTCGTTTACTAACTATATGAATTCTAACTAAGAATATGAGTTATAAAAATTTCAAACATGACAAAACATTTTATATTGCTAACAACCTGCTGTACATCCAACAAGGACACCATTTCAGACAGCTAGCCTGATAGTATATATGCCAATATGCAGCTTCTGAGATTGAACGCTAAAATAAATTCAATGCTGTTCTCGAGAACATGAAAAACTAATCAAACTGTTCCTCAGATTCAGACACAAGGACCACATAACTTATGCAGCCACTGAATGGCATCAGAAACTTTCAGACAACACTACGGATTAACCCACAAATCGACAAAGGAACATCGTCACGTGTTCTTGTGCTGCTTTGAACAATTGAACTACTCTCACACAGTCAGACCTATAAAACATCAATAGCTCATATCATCATACTACAAGTTATATGAGCGCAACTCTCTCTTCCTTTTGGCATCGCTGGGGACAGCAATGGCACAGGTATAGGCTACTGGCCGGCCAACTAATAATTCTGTTAAAATGGAACCTGACATCGGCTGAGGCTCTGTTTGTATAGCCTAGTAGCTCTATCTGGTTACTTGCCCAGTCTTTGCTTTCTGAACAGTGGAAGTCAATAACCTTCAGAACTCTGGCCATCCCAAGCAGAAACGTCAGAAACCTCCATTGGCAATCTTCCCCTCCAAAATCTTCGAAGACCAATTTGTTGATGGAATGTTCAATGCACTGGACAGATGTTATTGTGTCCCACTCTTCAACATCGACCGGACGGCAAATTGACCGGCTGTCTGGCTGCAAAGATCAAACGTTATGGATGACCAATCAAGTTTCAAGACAGAGCCACGACTTATTTATTTTTGGCTCAAACAAGCTGTGCTAAACTGCTAATCACAGCCAATATCTTTGATACCTCGATATGAAGGGCCTCAAGGCATGGGAAGCATTTCAGCAATTGGGCAACGAAGATGGTGTGCCCCTTCTCTGAGAAGGGAACCTGAATAGCCAAAGTCTTTACGCCGCTCATCAGGGTCCTAAATTGCACGATGCCTCCCTGCAATATTCAGAAACCAGAACAATGTCAGGGCAACAGCATCAGAGTGACAGAAGCAGACCTGCAACAAACAGAGGAGCCAAGAATTGTTACATCAAACACGGTGTCACGTAGCACGAGCGGGCGGACGCTCTTCCCCAAGTACCCCAGCACCCGCAGCTTCGGCGCGAACACGATCTTGACCTTCGCTGCACCGAGCGGGAGGCCGATTCCCACCAATTCTTCGAGGTTGGGGGCATCCTCGACGACGAGCTCGTTCAGGTAAACGAAGTCACCGAACAGGCGCACCAGGCTCTTCGACAGGACGCAAATCTTGTCGAGTCCGGCGATGTTCTTGAGCTTTGTGCACTCTAATAATGGGCAATTGGATATCATAGCCTGCAGGAAGCCCTGGGACATCGAGACGTTGGACAGGTCGAGCGTCCTGAGGACGGGGAGCCGCAGTACCGGCAAGGAAAGATCGAGAAAGTTGCAGTTGAACACCCTGAGGATTTCCAGAGAGGAGAACTCGAGAAGGGAACCCGGGAGGAGCGGTGCCGGGACCGTGTACAGCATGTCGACGTCGAGCTGCCGGACGCCGCGGTGCTCTAGGGTGCGGAACCAGCGATCGACGTCGGCCAGGTGGTCGATGAAGCCCTGCCCGTACATGACGAAGCGGAAGCTGCGGATGGGGACGTCCGGGCGGGCGGCGAGGATGTCGGTGATGGATCGGATGACCCACTCGCAGCCGCGGCCCTCCTCCGGTGGAAACGGCTGGCACGCGTTGAAGTCCAGGAGGGATTCATCGAACAGGTTCCGCCACCGCCAGGAGAGCACCGCCGTGCGACCGGCGTCCCGGAAGGGGAGAAAAGAGAGGATCGACAGAAGGACGGCGTTTGGAAGGTCGCTGATGCGGTCCCTGCCGTCTCCGGCCGCCGCATGGGCGCCAGCGTCGCCACCGCCTCCGCCGCCGGGCACCACGCGAGCGCGTTTGGCCGGCTTGGCTTCGAATTCCACCTCATGGCGGACGGCCGGGGCCCGCGGCGAAGGCGGCGAGTCGTCGGAGTACGATCTCAGGGAGGGCGGCGAGTCCGGGGCGATGATCTGACCCCGCCGCGACGAGGTCGCGGAGGCGGAAGGGGAAGGGCTCACGCAACACATGCCTACGTGGGTCTCGCATGTGGCGTCATCAATTCTCATAATAAGGGAACCCTTTGGCTTATATCACGACTACTCTTCTCGATCGTGGTATACAGGTGTCACGCGAAACGTGGCCGGACAGGTACGGGTACGCCTGGCCGCCTGGGTAAAATGTTGCGGGCTTGTGGCCTGCTACTGTACTTTCGAGGTGCCACGCCTAATGTAAACGTTCAAAAGAAAAAAACGGTGGTAACCGACCCATATAGTATGGACTGGTTAAGGGGATACTATAGCATCCATAACACAATCTCACAACTTAATTCTTAAAAAGAGAATATAAGAAATTCACCAAATATTTTGAACATAAAATCAAAATTCTATTCGATAGATTCTCTAAAAAAAATTCTATGTAATAATATCTAATAATTATATTGTTTCGTATGAGATTATTTACTTCGAACAATTACGGTGTAGAGTTTACACACGCTAGATAACTTAATTTAATTACTGTTCATATTTGGACTGAATTCTACTGAGAAATCCTACTTCTTTTGGTCAGCTTTTTGCAACCTATGTAGATTTTTTTAACTGTTTCTTCATTCAATCCAGTGCTTTGATTCGACAGAGCTAATTCTACTGATTTGGCTCATCAATTACTTAATTAGAAAACAAAACAGTATTCTGACAGGTTTTATGACAATATATTTCAGCATGCATTTCTTTTTGACAGGTTTTAGAGAACTGATCAACTATTCTCAGTTTTGAGAATGAAAACTTGATTTTTGAGAACCTCTTTCTTTAGGGATTTATATAAAGATTCTGTTGAAACCAAATTTTTGAATGAAATCTCAAAATACGGGTTTAGATAACCTTTTAGAGCTGCTGTTGGGATGCTCTTACTGGCTAAAAAGGTTATGAAATCAATCCTTTTTTCAAGTCTTTTCACACTCCAACCGGTTAAAGTTAAATTTGAATTTGATTCTTTAAAAAAACTTTCGTCATAATTACACGAATATCTAGAAGATATGCTTAGATTCAGCGTGTAGATCAAATGAGTTAAGATCACCAAGTCGGACCGGTAGTCCCTGGCGGTCGATGCCCTTCTGGCCTGGGAGCCCCGACTCCTAACTGTCCTGACTCCAATGATTCTATCCCGACTACGGCATATCAGTCCGATTCTCAGTCACTTCGAGATAGAAGGCTGGCATCACAAGGATCACGAAAAAGACAAGAAGGGGACAACCCGACAAAAGATGACGTCACCCGACAAGATTGCACAGAAGGTACCTACGGAGGACGGATCCCAAGACAAGGTGGAACACGAGATACCCACGGAGCTCAGGACCCGAGGATCTCTATGTACTTTTCAGATATTATTTGTGCTTGCTTTTTACTTTTTAGTCTTAGTTTTGTTGGCCCCTAAGTTCTCTTGTAATTGTCCCCCTTGATCTATAAAAGGGAGGGCAGATCCGCGGGCGAGGGGGGATCGTTTCTTTGGAAGCTAGATCTAATCTCTAAAGCCCGAAGAACTCAGATCATTGTACTTTGTTTCATACACCACCATAACAAAGAACACATAATGTAGGTTTGTTATCCTCCGAGAGGACCGAATCTGTCTAAAATATATGGCTCATTTTCTCTCTTGAGTCGACCATCGTGCCCTTTCAATAGACGTTTCTGACCACTCTTTCACCTCTTCGGGTAGCCCTTTGGAGGACTGATCGACCACCCATCGACAAAACTTGAGTAATCAGATAAACAATGAGATTTATGTTTATCATCGGCTAGAATTAAACTATGTATAATCTTCAGTAAATCGTTCTTTATCATAGACTGATAGATCAGACTGAACCGAGACAATATAAGATTGAGGTTGGTAAATAGATTTATCTAAACATTATACAAGTTTAAGTATGAGTTGATATGACTCAAAAATTACAATGAGATAATATAATATGAACCAATTGGACAAAACTAGTATAGCATGATAAATATAAGTCCGATGGTATAAGTCCGATGGTTAAAGCATATATCAACTGTAGATTCGATGCAAGTAAATTAAAATGTATATCAGTTAACTAACCAATATATCTGGTAGCTAAAACCCACAATAATAATAGCTCATTAGATAGAACTCCAATGAACATTGCATAAAAAACTACTGCCTTACTAGAATTAAACTTATTAATAGTAATTTAATAGATCGGACCTAATCGAGATAGTATAAGATTGAAGATAATAATAAAAACCTATTTAGTCGATAGATATATACAAACATGATGTATATGACAAATCTTTCCAGAACAGCAATACGATTAGAGAAATGCCAACTTAGCCAAAATATTAGACCTAACCGAGAAAGTCATATTTAAGCCGATACGACTCTAAATAATGACATGATTAAAGATAAAATTAATATATCTAATAAAATAAGAAATGCTTGCATCAAATTGAATAGAATATCGGACCTAACAAACAAAATTCTAGCCACGCGACGCATACGAAGTTGACAGAACTTACTTTTTCTCCGGAGATCGAAACGATGGAGCCCATCTTGAAACTAAGAACTTACCGGAATAAAAGGTGGCAATATGTTAAAAATAATTGTATTGATCCGTGAAGATGTTTTATAAAGATCCTGATGTACATATTTATATCCTCGGGTTGATACAAGTTCTGATCAAACACGCCACATGTTTTCTAAAGATTAAAAAAATACAAGTTTCGATCGAACACCAGATATAGTTACTAAATTCTATCTAATTAATAAATAGAATTAAATCATTATATTGTTATTGTGGTCTATGATTTCTTCATCTATTGATCAACTTTAACTTTTTTCTTAGCCGAATTTACTAAATTTTTTAGGGTTAACAATAATTGACTGATTTCATCATTAACACCTCAAATATAGAAGAACGTCAAAATATAAATGTGACGGTAAGCGTTCCTTATGGATGATTGGACGTATTGGTCTCTTAACATATGCATGATGGGGATGTAATTATGAATGATATATTTGCGGTGGTATATGTGCATAATGCCTGATGGTATATGCGCACATGTCTTCCATGTAATTGAAAAAGGAAATTGGTCTAGCCATTCTAACCATGTTGAGAATCAGCAATGGTGATGACGATGGTTAGGAGTTCTTTAAATGATGATTTTTAAGAGTTATTTAAATGAGATCGGTTAGGAGTTAAATCATAAATCAGCCGGCTTGTCTTATCAGCCGGCTTATAGACCAGCCGAACACCCCCTTTGTTTAGTGGTGCCCGGCGAGACCAAAGGTCCAACAAGTTGACATTCAGGGTCCACCATGAACGGGTACGGACGACCCAAATTCGTTCTGTCAAGCACTGAACGGACGGCCCAGGCCACGCCGTGTTGTGCTGGTCCGTCGCCGGCCGAGCCCGGCCTCGAAAGTTCCACTTGGCATTTGTTGGCTCTGGACCACCCGGACAGACCTGACACTTGTCTTAGCTTTTGTAGCTACAGTCTCCGTCTGTCGTACTCATCGGATACGATGCTTCGACCGACATGTGGGTTTGAGTTTATATCTCACGTCATGTTTTATGTTTTGTATTTTAGTCAAGGAACTAAAAATTAGTTCGTGATTAAAAATTTTAGTTCCATCCTGTTTGATTGCAGAGACTAAAAATGACTAAAGCTCATTAATTGTATTATACAAAGACTATGTTACCCATATTCATCGCATCTTATTCGCGCTGCGGGATACCTCCAAAAGGGACTAATGGACTAATGATATTTTAGTTTCTTTTAGTCCCTATTGTTTGGGATTCTATGGACTAAAATGAAGAGACTAAAGGTTTTAATCCCTCAACCAAACAGCACCTTAGTGTCTGTTACTGCACCAATAATATTACAGACAATCTTCATTGATACTCATCGGTCAAGTACATTTACGCGAATATTTTGCAGATAGAGCACTTATTTGGAGTAGTAGTAGTAGCCATTTTTAATCTCAAAAAGGCGTGTGGTGTCGATCAGGGTTTTCCTTTCAGCAGAAACCGCCACGAAATCCGCGGTTTTCGGCCTTTCCGCAAGTAGCGAAACGGTAGATGCGCGAAAATATTTGATGGATTTTGGGAAAATTCAAAAATTTTGGAGACTTTTATTGAAAAATACATCAAGTAGATCTCGAGTTTACAAGAATTATGGTTTTTTTACATGAAACACTAGTTTTTGGCCCTAAAAAATCGTTTTCTGTTTCAGGAAAAAGAAAAAGGGACATTACACTGTTTGCATGTACTGTTAATAGAGGCCCATTGAAGCCCATCAACTTTCTCATCCGGATAATATCGGCTTCTTCCGAGCTTGAATCCCGTAGCCGACGCTTTTGTAAAGTGTGTTCACATCTGAGTTGAGGAGGGTTTCTCGGCAGCACCAGATCCGGATTTTCTGCCGCCGACGGCGAAAAATACGTACGGTAAACCTCGGCTTCGCGGCGGCATAGGCGGAAATCGTGGAAGCAGTACGAAGTTTGTTTTCTTTCGTGCCCACGTTTCGCGGTTTGTGCTCGAAATTCGCTGGATCCACTCGTTTTCACGCGGTGCTCGGCGGAAAGGTAGCAGCGGCCTTCCCGCACGGAATCTGGTGAAAACCGTCGCCGTATGCAGTGCTTGCCGTCGTGGGAAGTTAGTTTTTCGCCGTATTCAGTGCTTTTCGTATGTATTCGCCACTGTTTACTATGTTGTTTACAAATTGTATAAGAAGTATTCACTAATTATATTAGCACAAAATACTCATATGGCCCCATTTGTATCACAATAGCAGAAAAATACCAAGCAATAAAAATACTAGCTACTATCACTTCACAAAGCTTTCTTCATTATGTCTAACTTGGTCTTTGTGTTAATCTTCAGAGGATTGAGTTGTATAACTGACATAAGAGTTATTTGATCCAAATTAAGTTTTGTTAAGTCTAGCCTATTTTGTTAAATCTAATCTATCTTAGTCTTGTTTTGAATAAAAACCTTGTTCAGTTTTCAATTGTAAATTTTGAAACATATGTATGTTTGTGTCTATTGAGTGGACAAACCACCGCTGCTTGGACTGGACAGACTTGGAATGAGTACAAGGCGGAGTTGCTCCGAACTAATGGGCTAATGGTAATGTCCACCGAAGAATATTCGTTGGCTTATAGACAATGAAATTAATAATAGACTGCACATCTATATAATCAAATACATTAATGTAAATAATATACATAGTTATCACTATTTTTGGTTTTTACCTGCATTTTTAACATCACATTAAGTATTTTTTCCCGGTATTTCATACAACCATACTTATGTCAATATCATACATATTAATATAAATTTTATCACACAAATATATTAGTGTAAATATCATAAATATGTTTTCACTATTTTTTCCTAATTTTTTGGACATCATTTACACATTTTTTGCGATGGTTTTTCTTACCGCCCTTATCTTCACGGTTTTCGCGCGGTATCCACGAAATTCGCGGCAGCATGAAATCTTCCAAATTCAAATTTTCTTGTTGTTCATCCTCGGCTGGTTTTCGCGGCTTCCGCGGATTTCGTGCAAAAACCGCCTTACCAGCGAGGGACGGCATGGCACGGTCCAACGGAAAGGTGAACCCCAATGGAACCCTAATGAACCAACACATTAGGAGAAAACGATGGATTGGTCGTTTAAATTTTTAAATAAATTAAACGGTTAACAATATTTCAGTTGACCATTGAAACATTTAATTTTTTGTTAAATATAGTAGTGTCGCTATCATATATGAAACAATGAATTTTAACGGTTTAAAACATATGTTTTTCTTTGTTATAAAAATTTAATTACAACAATATAATAGTATAATATTGTAATCAGATGGTAGATCGGATAAATAAGTTAGGAGAAAGATGGTTACATGAGATCCCAATTGCTCAGTCGACTAATCTGACATATTCCTCGAAACATTATCATGACGTTTTCATGGTGGAGTACTCGACCTTTCTAAAAAATGTCGCACTGTCACGTCCAAAAATTTAGACAAATTTTCAGACTATTTTACGTATAAATCTCTGTCTAGGAATCAAATCAGAATACATAAAATGAAAATTAATATGTAGATCTAAACGTAAATAAAATGTAAATACGTATAGAAAAAACTTAGTTCTCACACCGAAAAAGAAGCAACAACAACAGAAAAGGGCAATCCTAGTTGGGCTTTAGCTCTACTTCAAAGGCAAAACTCTATCGGAGTATAAGACTTGTCTTCTAACTCCGTCTTCAACTCAAAAGTACTACACTTCTGAAAAATAAGGAATAATAGTAAGACTGAGTATAACCACCGCCGTACTTAACCAATCATACCAATAATGCAATCATGCAAGGAGAGACAAAATATGTTTGTGGTTATTTACATGAAAAGCAGTTACAAATGTGTATAGTTTATAACGATAAAACAACTGATTAATTAAGACAAAATTAAATCTCCACTAAACAACACTAAGTCACGTGGAACATGACTAACCCAAATCACATGAACTAAACTAGTTCATTAAGTCAAATTAATTAATAGTTGGATTAATCACGACAAATCTGATCAATCATCAATAACCGTAAACACGAATATTTGAATAATTTCTCTGATCAAAGCTATACAACTGTACCCATAAGATATGATTATGCACATGTTGTCACGTCTCGAAGTACTTTCTTAACCTCCACACAAAAGTGAATTGGTAGCAAAATAGATGCAATAGTTTAAAATTAATGTGCAGATAATTTGAACAAAATTAAAGATGATCACTGTCTCGGTTATAAAACTTGCTCTTAACTCATCACGCTGGCCACGGGAACTGTAGATGTGTGGACACGCGATCGACGTGGACTCATTCGACTCATCCCCTCGCGACCAACATGGACACGCCCTTGTCGAAGGACGAAGCGACGGACAAAAAAGTTCGGCAGAAACTTGGAGATAGTAGAGATCACGTGCTGCTCTGGTCATGGTCCGTATTCGATCACTAGTTAAAGATAGGATCCGTTAATTGCTGGGCTCGTGAACTGATGATCCTGTGCACTACGTTCCGCCGCCTCTTCACGACGACGTGCCGCGCGTATGCTTTCGTTATTTCGTCCGCTCTCATGATCTCCTAGCTCCTTGGTTTAGTCGACGATTCGCCAACAACCGCCACTTTTCCTTTTTACGCCAAAAGTCGCCGGGTGGTAAACACGTACTCAATTTTTAATTCTTTTCTTTATGTAGTCGCACCGTCACATATGTATTACATGATAAGAGGATTGGAGGGGGTACTTCAATGTTCTATTACAACGTCCCCTCGATCAACAGTTCTTTTTCGATAACCTAAATCCTACTTATACTTACATTTTCGCTAAAATATGGCACCAGAATTTTTACTTTTCTATGTAATTATTACCTTTTTTCTTTCTTTATTTATAGGATTACATATCTATATCCTCTTTTAAGTCCGTAATAAATTGTGTTTATCCTTATTTTTAGAAAAACACGATGTAAGTATTAAATTTTAATAGTATAAGCTTTCAAATCGCAGTTACTACCTAGATTTTTTAAAAATATGGTGGCATAAATATAGGTATTCTTATATTATAGTACAAATATATGTTATACAAGAGTTACATCTTTAATTTAATTTAGTGGGATCTAACTATTAATCCATATATTAATTTTTATATTCCCCTTGTGCCTCCTAGTTGGCTTGGGTTGAAAAAATATATGTAAAATTTGTTTTAGGACACTTAAATAATAAAATATAGTCTTTCTTTGGGATACTATAAGAACGTGAATTTGTCTGAGGACACTTAAAAAACATGGTAATTTGCTGGTACACATTATACATATTATTTTATGATTTCTTTACTATTTTGGAGAGATAATTTTCGTAAAATGACAACCTTTCCCTTGGACCAAACTGCTTTCATTGGGGGAGAGGTCGAGATGGTGGGTGATGAAGCGAAGCAATCGTCCAGCAGAGGAGATAGCAGACACAGGAGAGGACGCCAACGATGGAGAGGCTGGCGAGCTAGTGGGCAATGAGACGAGGTCGACATTGAGTAGAGGAAGAAGTCCCCATCATCCCTTCAATCGGCAACGGAGGCTTGGCGCGGTTGCAGGCGACCACAAAAAAGGCCCATGATGACGGCGGGGACGCCTCTCCCCGTGTGCCTGCGGTTCCTAGTAACGAAGCTAGCGGGCGGGCATGGGATCCGACGACGCGAAAGAAGCTGAGTAGAGGGCGTCATGATGAAGGAGGTGAGGACGGGGTCACTTGTTGAGGTCAATGCAAATAGAGACGGAGTCGAGGTATATCAACGGCTTGGAAAGGAGCTTGAGGACAGCGACGGTGAAAGCGCCTGACATGGAGTAAGCAAGGGTGACGACGACGAGGATTGCCTCAATGGCCAGGTGGAGAAGGAGGATGGCAGCCCAACGGCACTGGCTACGCCGACAAGGTTAGAGCAGATAAGGCAGCGAGAGGCGACTAGAACCTGCTGAGGAGGAATATGTATTTTCTATTTCCTCAACTAAATGAATATTGTATTTTAATACTCGAAATGTCTTGCGGCAAATTACCACTTTTTTTAGTGTCCTCGGACAAATTCATGCTCTTACAGTGTCCCAACAAAAGTCACATTCTTTAATTTAATGTCATGTAGCAAATTTTGTCAATAATACAACAGAAGTTTTAATTTTGTTTGGGAAACTGATCCAATATTTTTCCTATTAAAATTTTTATAGCTTTATATATATAGCTAGAAGGAAAAATTCCAAATTACATCCATGAACTATTGGGTAGTAAGTACGAATTACCCTATATACCTGAAAACTAGACATCTTTTACCTTCAACTATTAATACTATTAATACTGGATGAAGAGTCCTCTAATTTAATCCGGAGTGGTTTTGGTCCTACGTGATAGTCCATTCATCATTTTTTAAAAAAATAGTGGGACTCACCTGTCAAAGAGAGGGGTGAGAGGGAGAGCATCTATCAGCTGAGGCAGAGTTGTGATGCAGAAAGTAGAAGGATATATGTGATGTGTCATAACAGCCATCCAAGATCTAGCCAGGTTCGTTGGCTTCGGAGGGGTGCCGATCGTTCACAGGTGGCGTCCCTAGTAATTCGTCCATCAGCTCGTCTACGTCCTACTCCTCCTTGCCACGTGCCAGTGCCTTGTCTGTACCATTGAGCACCGAGTTCGTGAGGTTCATCGGAGTGGAGATGGCTTAGACTGTCGTCGACGGGTTGGCGTTCATTAAACAATGCCTTGTACTCCTTCAGCATTGCCTCTGTCAGGGGTGCCCTCATCTGGCAGCAAGCCTAGACGGCGGTGGAGGGTGACTTGTTTCTGCACTACAACTGGCGGGTTTAGGGGTCTCTTGGCTAACCTTGGGCTCCTCCAAGACGGCTTCTCGTTGTTCTTGTTTCGTCGACGACGCGTGATCGGTAAAGATGGCAGAAGCAGCCCCATGCTAGCATTAATGGTAACTCATCGGCTAGAACTTCGATGAACGTTATATATATATAATATCAGCTCACTAGAATTAAACTTATTAGAAGCAATCTAATAGCTCAAATCTAACCGAGACAGTATAAGATTGAAGATAACAAGAAAACCCTATTTAGCCAATAAATCAATACAAACGTGATGGACATATCGAACTAAATCTAAAACAACAATTGCTTAAAGAGATATCAACATAGTCAAACTATCGAACCTAAATGAAAAAGTCAGTCGATACAGCTCTAAACAATGATGCCATTAAAGATAAAATTGATATATATATATATAAAATAGACAATGCTTGTATCAATTTAGATAGAATATCGGATCTAACCAACGAAGTTCTAGCTACGCCGATACATGCAAAGTTGACAGAACTTACTTCCTTATTGGAGATTGATTTTAACCAATACAGCCCAACTCGAGAGCAAGGCCTCCTACTTGATTTCTCGTCGAAGATCAAACTTAACCGATGTAGCCTGCTCGAAAACAAGAACCCATTGAAAGGTTGACGATGCGCTAAAATTTTATTGATTGATATGTGGATGATTTTTTAAACAACTCTAGATATGCATATTTATACCCTCGGATTTGTAGAAGTCTATATAGGACACGAGATAAGATATCCTAACAATAAAAGAAAAATAAGTAATCCTATCTATTTAAAAAAGACTAAACTGTATTGGCATGATCTTCACGATTTCTCATTGAATTTAATATTACCTATATAAACTTATATCTATTAATTGATTTTTTTATCCAGCCTTACCTATACAAACATTTATCAATAGTTTTTTTAATCGAATCTGTTAAATATCAAATTTTTGAGGTTAACATGTTGTTATAGTCTGCTTGAAGATGAAGGGGCAAGGGGTAGGCGACGATCAGCACCCGGCCTGATCCCGCCTCATCGCCAGCCAGCTGAGACACGACCGCATCCACCTGCATGCTGTTGCCCGCGGCGTCTGCCTGCGTGTTCTCGGCTTGTTGGGATCGCATCAGTGTGTTCTCGCTGGGTGGCGGCTCCAGATCATCGGTCTAAACTCTAAAGGGGATCGCATCAGTGTGTTCTCGCTGGGTGGCGGCTCCAGATCATCGGTCTAAACTCTAAAGTGGCGGCATCATGTCTTGCTGCTGAAAAAGAAACGAGGGGATATGTTTTCGCTGGCAATGTGACCGGAGGTTCGTGCGGAGAGCCGGAGTCTGGGCCATTGGCAATGTCAAAATAATACCAACGGAGTACTCTGTCAAAAATAAAGACGAATCTATTTAGATTACATATATATAAATTGCTTTATTTTAAAAGGATGAAATCTATCAACACATTCACTCATTTGTTGGCTTGTCTTTTATGTAATTTTTATACTACTTAAAATATAAAATAAATATGAGTAACGATGATGTCTATTCTCATATCACCCTTATCGCTAACATTTAGCCCATAATCTATATTATTACGTCACTTTTTAAACAAGTCCTTCCATATTTACTATTGGTTTCCAAAATTTTAAAATCACCTACTTATTCAATAAAAAAATTATAATATTACTTAGACTAAATAAATACTTATTAATTAATTTAATAAATAAATACTTATTAATTAATTCAATAAGCTAAGAATTCAATTTGTTTTCGATGCAACATATGGGCTCCAGGCTAGTGAGAAATTAATTAATTTAATAAATAAGTACTTATTAATTAATTTAATAAGCTAAGAATTCAATTTGTTTTTGATGCAACATATGGGCTCCGGGCCGGTGAGAAAAGAAATTGGTCTGGCTATTCTAACCACTGATGTGTTGAGAATTAGCAACGGTGATGACGATGGTTAGGAGTTCTTTAAACTAGTGGATTGCCTCATGTAGTTTCCTACGAAGCAAAATAATTAACATAGAGTTAAATTTAATAAACAACTCTATTGGTACCATCATATGTTGAAGTGTATTTGAATTTCATCTATTTTCTATATAGATGTACAGAAAGCACGCGACCCGAAAGCACGACACGAAGCCCGCATTTTAAGCTCGACCGAGCACGGCCCGTCCGTTGCCTCCCGGCCGGCCAGCCGGCCTCGCTGCCGTGCCCAGGCTCACTAGCAGCACGCGGGGGGCACGGCCCGGCACGGTTAAGGGGAGTCGGCCCGCTTGCGACCCGTTAGCCGTTACACCCCAACCCTCGTCCCCAAGGCAGCGTCGGCCGACCCAGCCCGTTACCCCGCTCCCCGTATAAATTCCCCCGGATCGACACCCCAAACCCTAAACCTAATCCCCTCCCTCCCCGCACCGCACACCGCATCCGCCACCGTCCTCTCAGTCTCCGCCACCCACCTCGGCCGCGTCGCCTCTGCACCGCAGCGTAGCTTGTCGCAGGAGCACAATAGCCGCCGCTGCCTCCATCTCCGCCTCCGGCGACGCTGATCTCATCTCCCTCCTCCTGTCCTCCACATCTCATGATCTCATCCGCGCCGCCACCGAAACACTAATCAATCCCCTTCTGGCTTCTTGTTCTTCCCATCTTCTCTGTTCCTCTTCCTCTTCCCGCCGCTCCGGATCTGAGGCTGAGGCCCGTCGGCCGTCGTTGTGCGGTGGTCCGTGGTCGTGGTCATTTTCTCCTTCTCTGAGTTCTCTCTAAGTGACCCGTCGTGCTCGGCTCTGGGCCTCTGGCTCCGGGCTCAATCAATCCCCTTCTTGTTCTTCCCATCTTCTTTTTTCCTCTTCCTCTTCCCGCCGCTCTGGATCTGAGGCTGAGGCCCGTCGGCCGTTGTTGTCCGGTGGTCCATGGTCATGGTCATTTTCTCCTTCTGTGAGTTCTCTCTAAGTGACCCGTCGTGCTCGGCTCTGGGCCTCTGGCTCCGGGCTTCGGTTGCACAGCGGCGCAGGTAAGTCTCATTCCTTTCTGTTGTTTTTTCATTTCAATGTTTATTTTAATCTTGATCTGATTCTTTATCTGATTCTTGTGTTGTAGGCTCCTCTTTCTTTCTTCTGTTGCTTGTGCCCTGTGTGCCGTTGAGGTACGGAGCACCGAGCCGACGAGGTCGCGATGGAGGACGTTGATGGCGCTCATCCGCGTACCATCAACGAAGAACTCATCGACTCGGCATGACCCCGGACGACCAAGACGACGCAAGCGCTGATGCTCCTTTGTTGTTTGGTTCCAGTGTGGATCCAATCAATTTAGATGGCGGCGTGGCAGGGGATGGAGGGGGTGATGGTGGCGGCGTTGGTGGCACCGGCACCGGAGGATGGCGGTGAGCTCCAACAAAGACCGCCGACACGATGCCGGTTCTTCTAGCCGCAAGCGAAACAGTCGGTGTCCGGGTTGATTTTGAGGAAATTTTAGAGACTCTTCCAAATGGTAAGAAGATTCGAATTGCTGCAAGATGCAATTTATGTAAGCATGAACTCTCTGCTCGTTCTAATGCTGGTACTGGTCACTTGCTTAGGCATCAAAAATCTTGTAGACAGAAAGCTGATCATGCTGCTAGAGTTCAGTCTAGGATTGCATTTAATTCCGATGGTAGTTTTCGTAATTGGGATTATAAGCCAAATGTTGCTCAAATCAGAGGTTTGTCGTTTAATTGCTAGACTAGATTTGCCCTTATGTTTTGGTGAGACAGCTGCATTTGAGGAGTATATCCAGCGTGCTCATAATCCTCGTTTTTCTAAAGTCTCTAGGCAAACCACAACTAGAGTCTTGTCCAAATTATTCTCTACTCAACGTGGTAAGCTTAGGAATTCTTTCTTTGATGTTTCTTCTGTTGCATTAACATCTAATATTTGGTCTGGCAATGCAAATGAAGATTATATAAGTGTGGTTGCTCATTTTATTACTAATGATTGGCAAATCCATAAGAGAGTGATAGGGCTTAGGCTTATTCAGGTCTCACACTCTGGAGTTAATGTTGTTGAGCGTGTTGCTGCTGTAATAGAAGAATATTGTTTGATTGACAAGGTTTTCTCTGTGACACTTGATAATGCTTCTTCTAATGCTTCTGCCATGAATAATTTGAGACCAATGTTTGCTGGTTACTTAGGTCCTGATCCTGACCCTGATCCTGTTCATGTTCATGCTAATATACCTCATAGGCCTAGTTTCCTGCATCAGAGATGTGCATGCCATATTATTAACCTTATTGTGAAATCTGGTTTCAAGAGGCTAAAGCCTTGCATAGAGGCTTTTAGAACTGCTATTTCTTTCTTGAATTCCTCTAATCAAAGAATTGCTGCATATAAAACTTTTTGTGAAGCTAAAGGAGTTAGGGCTAGAAAGTTTGGCTTGGATATGGATGTTAGATGGAACTCCACATACCTTATGCTTAAGCATCTCATACCATATAGGAGTACATTTACTTACTGATACTCACTGGTATGTTGCTAAAAAGGTACTAGATTTTTTAGAATTATTTTATGACTCAACTGTTGCTTTATCTGGTGTGTATTACCCAACTGCTCCTTTGATGTTGCACCATATTCTTGAGATTGCTAGCCATTTGCATTCATTTGACAATGATGCTAACATGAGGAATGTTGTTATTCCTATGAAACAAAAATTCCTCAAGATCGGCATGATATACCTTTCTTATATTCATATGCATTCATTCTTGATCCTAGAGCTAAGATGAGAGGTTTTAATAATGTTTTGCAATTGATTTCTGAAGCTATTGGTACTAATTACAATTCTTATCTTGTGGAGGTTAGGACAGAACTTTATAAGTTGTTTACTAAATATGAAAATAAGTTTGGTTCAGCTAGGTTGCAGAGGGTATCGCCATCGACAGAAACTACAGGTAAGAAAAAACAAGCATGGGGCAGAATATTTGGTGGTTCTGGATCAGGTGTAGTTGGTCCCTCACCTGTCTCAACCTCTACTTCCTCCTCTATATCTTCAACTGCAACTACATCATCTCCATGTCTCTCTGAACTAACTGCATACCTAGATAGTGACACTGTCACATGCTATGAGGATGATTTCAACATCCTAAGTTGGTGGCATGAGCACAAGTTAACATATCCCATTCTATCTATGTTGGCTAAAGATATCATGGCTGTTCCTGTTTCAACTATGTCCTCAGAATCTTGCTTTAGTCTTACTAGCAGAGTGATAGAGGAGTGGCGAAGGCGTTTGACACCAGAGGCGGTGGAAATGCTGACATTGATCAAGGATTGGGAGTTAGCAGAAGCAAGAGCACAACACAATGTGGAGAACCAAGAAGTTGAAGATTCTTTCAAGAATCTTTGGCTTGATAATGGTGATGAAGATCCTGCTCCTGATGCTGCCTCTTGATAGTGATCATGTGATCTATTAAATTGAAAATGCTGACATTTTTGTTGGACTGTTGAACTGTTAAATTGGGACTATTGAACTTTATATTGAGTTGGCTCTACTCTTTTTTCCTTTTTAGGGTTTTCTCACAATGGTGAGTTTTTACCTAAAAAGGTTTTTAATGAGGCACCATTGCACAACTCAATAATAATAATAATAATAATAATAATAATAATAATAATATTACTATATGCTGAGTGCAACCGTGCAAGTGTGTATTGGATAATTGGACTGTATAAGTGGACTGTGAGACTGTGAGTGAATCTGTGATTTGGAGTTGATCTGATCCTGTTGGTGACTTTGTAAGTTAGAATTTATAAACTTAAACTTGACTTGAGTTGTTGATCTGAGTAGTGAGTACTTTGTTCATTGTTTGATCTGATCTGAGTTGATCTGAGTATATTGTATAATTTGTAATGTATTATGTACATATTCTCACTTGAATACTTGATCTATAACTAAATGTATTCTGAGTTTGAGTTTGTACTTTGAGTTTGAGTTGATCTGAAGACTCTAAAATAAAGATGATTGTTTCGTTTACATAATTACATACATTAGACTTGGAGTTAAAAAAATTACCAAATTCAAGCACCCTGGGCTCGGGGCACGACTTGCTAAAAATATCGTGCTTTTTTGGGCCGGCCCGGCACGAAATCAGCCCGACAGGCCATGCTTGGGCTGAGGGCGAAGCCCGCAGGCCTTTTTGGCCTGGCCCAGTGGCCTGCAGGGCCATGCTCGGCCGGTACAATCGGGTCGGGCTTCTTGCGGGCCCGAGCCGAGCGACCCGAATGGCCATCTATAATGTTCTATAAGGTTTGAATTTCATATATAACTTTTATATTTTATTTCTATAAACCTTATCATATATAATTTTTAACTTTAATTTTTATAGATACAATTGTATTACATATATAAATATATCAATCAACCTATACTGTTATAATTTAGCCACACCATGATCTAACGGTTAAGATATCTTTTCTCCAAGTAATGCACAAATTTCTACCCTCTAGAACGAATATGATGATGTCTCATTTTAAAACTTCATCCATTTAAAACAAACAAATCTAATACAGAATATGATATAACCTAAAATTTGTTTAAATATGTAGTATTATAGGTTTGTTTATATTGATAACAACGAGAGGGAGTAGATGAGATTGCTTATGAGGTAGATGATGATATTAGGACACTCTCAATGAGGCATTATTGATAGTTTCTATCCTGTTTAATTATTATGACAACTCAGCGATTTTGCTGACATGGCAAAAAAATTAACGTTTTTGCTGACATGGCAAAAAAATTAACGTGAAGAGAGAGCAAAAGAAAGAAATCGTTTCCACAGGAAGGAACGACGTCCTCACACGAATCAAGCCTCGAAGAAACGACCAAAACAGCGTTGGGGAGACTCGACTCGTTTCCATCGTCCTCTTCATGGATCCAGTGCGAAGCCACGCCGCCAACCGCACGCTCCCGCTGCCGGCCGCGCGCTCCCTCCCACCGCGCACTAGCCGCCTCCCGCACTCGCCGCCCTCTCGCCTCCCGCACTCGCCGCCCTCCCGCCTCCCGCGTGCCGGAGAAGACGGTCGCGGCCGCAGTAGCCGCGGAGAAGGTGACGGCCACGAAGGCGTCGGCGTAGTCGCCGGGGACGGCGCGGTGGGAGAGGTCACGAGGAGAAGGCGAGCCGGGAGATCTCCTTGCCGAGCGCCGGAGATCTCGCGGTTTTCGCGCGCGCCGTGCGTCGGCCGCCGCGCTCCCACCGCCGACCGAGGGCTCTCCCGCCGTGTGCTCCCTTCGATGGCCGGCCGCGCGGTCGCTCCTCTGCTCCGTCACGCCATCTCCGCTCCACCGCTTCGCTCTACCCACGTCGACTCCGCTCCACTGCGCCCTCTCCGCTCCGCCTGCGCAGGCTCCGCTCCGCTCGCTCTCGCGTCGATCGGGGAAGGAAGATAAATTGGGAGAGAGAAAATGCCTATATTATTTTTATTGCATAAAGATATCAGCACCGTAAGTCATTTTTTTATATATGATTTTTTACGATATGACTATTATGAATATCGTGCGTAGTTTGAAGCAGCACGACTGCCGTTAGCAACGTTGCTGCATGGTCCGTCATTGCCCGGGATCGTCTTGAAAGTTTCACTTGGCATACGTTGGCTCTGCACCAACGGGACAAACCTGGCACTCTTCGTTGCTTTTGTAGCTGTAGGTCCCACCTGCCATACTCATCGGCTAAGTGCACTTGCGAGAATATTTTGCAGATAGGGCACTTCTCTACGTCATTTTTCAACGCTCGAAGAAGCGTATGGTGTTCTACCTTCTTGGATCTGGATCGAGCGGATTCCCAGTGAAATTCCATTGCTTTCAGCGATTAAGCCCTAATGGCCCAAACATTACCATGACGTTTTTACGGTGGAGTCGTCATTAGAGAAAAAAAACCAAAAAAGAAATTGTCGCACGCTGGGGGCACCCCCGCACCAGACCTTTTCGATATGCTAACCGATTTATGATAGCAGCGCCGCCCCCGCCGCCCACGGCCGTCGAGCCGCCTGGAATGCGACGGCCCCCACTCACCGTACGTGTGGGGCCCACGCTTTTGTCCGCGTCGGGCGCTTCCACGGAGAAAAGCTGCCATGTGGGCCCTCGGTCCCGCGGGTCAGTGGGCAGCTCACGGTTCGGCGTGGCGCGGGGCTTATCAGTTCTCCCAGCGCTGCACCACGCCACCACGGGCTGACGGGCGTCGGGCACCAGCACCATCCATCCCTCCCCTCCGCCGCTTTCGAACGCGCACCCCGCACCCCGCACCCCGCACCCCGCACCCCACATCTCGCATTCCCGCATGTGCGCGCACACTTGCGTCCATTAATTAATCTTCTTTACCCTGCACCTGAGGAAGAATGGCTGATGCCCCAGGCGATTAGCTGTGCTCCACCATTGGAGTCCGCAGTGATCTCGCGATTGAATTTGAATCAATCCGGGAATCGAATCGGGGAGGGAGGTGGGGGAGCGGGGAAAATCTGAGTCATCTGTTCTCGTCCGATCGCCGCCATGTTCTCGCGATCCTACACCAACCTGGTCGATCTCGCCAACGGCAACCTCTCCGCCCTGGACTATGGTGGTGGAGGGGGCGGCGGCGGCGGCGGAGGGGCCGGGGGCCGGCCGCCGCGGGCAAGGCGGATGCAGCGGACGATGACGACGCCGGGGACGCTGGCGGAGCTCGACGAGGAGCTGGCCGGGAGCGTCACCTCCGACGTGCCCTCGTCGCTCGCCAGCGACCGCCTCATCGTCGTCGCCAACACCCTCCCCGTGCGCTGCGAGCGCCGGCCTGACGGCCGCGGGTGGAGCTTCTGCTGGGACGAGGACTCCCTCCTCCTCCACCTCCGTGACGGCCTCCCCGATGACATGGAGGTCCTCTACGTCGGCTCCCTCCGCGCCGACGTGCCGGCCGCCGAGCAGGACGACGTCGCGCAGGCGCTCCTCGACCGGTTCCGCTGCGTCCCGGCTTTCCTCCCCAAGGACGTCTTGGACAGATTCTACCATGGCTTCTGCAAGCAGACGCTGTGGCCGCTCTTCCACTATATGCTCCCGTTCACCTCCGACCATGGCGGCCGCTTCGATCGCTCCCAGTGGGAGGCATACGTCCTCGCCAACAAGCTTTTCTCCCAGCGCGTCATCGAGGTCCTCAACCCCGAGGATGACTACATCTGGATCCACGATTACCACCTCCTCGCCCTCCCGTCCTTCCTTCGCCGTCGGTTCAACAGGCTCCGCATCGGTTTCTTCCTGCACAGCCCGTTCCCTTCGTCTGAACTCTACCGTTCCCTCCCTGTTCGCGACGAGATCCTCAAATCATTGCTGAACTGCGATCTGATTGGGTTCCATACCTTTGATTACGCGCGGCATTTCCTGTCTTGCTGCAGCCGGATGCTGGGGATTGAGTACCAGTCGAAGAGGGGCTATATCGGTCTCGATTACTTTGGCCGCACTGTTGGGATAAAGATCATGCCTGTTGGGATTAACATGACGCAGCTGCAGACGCAGCTCCGGCTGCCTGATCTTGAGTGGCGTGTCACGGAACTCCGGAAGCAGTTTGATGGGAAGACTGTCATGCTCGGTGTGGATGATATGGACATATTTAAGGGGATTAATCTGAAAGTTCTTGCGTTTGAGCAGATGCTGAGGACACACCCTAAATGGCAGGGCCGAGCAGTGTTGGTGCAGATTGCAAACCCAAGGGGTGGTGGTGGGAAGGACCTGGAAGAGATACAGGCTGAGATTGATGAGAGTTGCAGGAGGATAAATGGACAATTTGCACGGCCTGGATATGTTCCTGTGGTGATTGTAGATAGGACCCTTTCAAGTGTGGAGAGGATGGCATATTATACTGTGGCAGAGTGTGTCATTGTAACTGCAGTGAGAGATGGGATGAACCTCACACCATATGAGTATATTGTCTGTAGACAGGGATTTCCAGATTTGGATGGTTCTGGGGATGATGGACCAAGGAAAAAGAGTATGTTAGTTGTGTCAGAATTCATTGGTTGCTCACCATCGCTTAGTGGAGCAATTCGGGTAAACCCCTGGAACATTGATACAACAGCAGAGGCAATGAACGAGTCGATTGCTTTATCAGAGAACGAGAAGCAACTGCGGCATGAGAAGCATTACCGATATGTCAGCTCACATGATGTTGCCTATTGGTCCAAGAGCTATATTCATGATTTGGAGAGAAGCTGCAGGGACCATTTTAGGAGGAGGTGCTGGGGTATTGGACTGGGATTTGGATTTAGAGTAGTTGCTCTTGATCGCAACTTCAAAAAGCTTACCGTGGATTCTATTGTTACTGATTACAAGAAGTCCAAGAGCAGGGTTATACTGCTAGACTACGATGGAACACTAGTACCACAAACTACGATCAACAAGACTCCAAATGAAAGTGTTGTTAAAATCATGAATGCTCTTTGTGACGATAAGAAGAATGTTATTTTTATTGTTAGTGGACGAGGAAGGGATAGCCTTGAGAAATGGTTTTCCCCTTGCCCGGATCTTGGCATTGCTGCTGAACATGGGTACTTTATGAGGTATGTCCTGCCTCATTTTTTTCCCACACATTTCAATCGGTACATTACCATTCTTTAGTGTCTTGATTGGTTTTTGGCTTCTGGCATAGTTGTTAACTTGTTATAATGCTGTATAGCCTGTTGAGAGGTTTGTCTCTATTATAGCCTTCAAATCTCTTTGCTATTATTTTTTGTAAAACATATTAGAATATTACTATTTTGTGGCATGTCATGTGTTGACAATGAAGAGTGATCATGTGGATAGACTACTTCAAAGCTCTTATCATAACCCAAGATTTTGATGAGACACATTTACTGAGCTTTCTTATATGAGCAACATGTATAAATGATTTTTGTGTGGAGTATGCTAAGAAGCTTTGTATTGGTGCCTGAATTATATATATATATATATATATATATATATATGTAAGTATATATATATACTAGCAAAATGCCCGTGCGTTGCAACGGGATGACGATGCGGGGAGGGAAGCAGGCGGAGGACGAAGGTCCAGGCGGCGGCGCGGGAGCTCCGAGCGGCGACGGGAGGGGCGCAGGCGCGGCGCGGATGGGGGCAGAAGAGAGGGACGCAAGAGGTTTTTTTTCATCCAAGCCCTCTCTTTCTTTAATTTTATAAAGAGTCAAAGGATTTTCTGCAAAATAACTCTTCTTTCTTCTTTAATTGGGTTTTTTTAAATAGTCAAACAGACTGCGGGTTAATTTTGAAAAAACTCAAGGGGTTTTCTGCAAAATAGCCAGGCAAAACAAAATTTGGGTGGAAACACTACTTGCTTTATAGATAGTTATAGATTATAGATTATATATATATATATAATTCACTGATTCATATAGTTGATGTGTCAATTCTATGAAGATGTTGCCACTTGCCTACATCAACAGATCAACTCATAAAAAACATCAATAGGAGAGGAGCCTAAAAATTCTAACATGATAAGTAGGCTAGCCTAATATGTGTAACATTGTGGGAGTTGTGACATTGATCATGAATGCACTCACATTTTAGGGTTTTAGAAACTGTTACAGTATATAGTTGCTTACCAACACTTGTGATGCCATCAGTTGGTAGTGATTAATTACAATTCATAGGAACGCACTGAAATGCATTCCTTGAAATTCCACTGAAAGGGTTTGAAATTCCAATTCGTCATCCTGCTTTCGATAAATTCTTGTTTGTGAAATTGAGCAGAGTCCGGCCTGTAAATTTTGCATGTGTGGATGGTCTTACATTATTGTTCATGTTTATGATGATTAATCCATCGAAAACATTTTACTTCTTTTGCAAGTTTCATATCAAATTATCATCAGTTATCCTCTCTTCTGTAGGTGGACCAGAGATGAGCAATGGCAATTGAATAACCAGTGCTCAGAATTTGGATGGATGCAGATGGCCAAGCCAGTTATGAACCTGTATACAGAAGCAACCGATGGATCGTATATTGAAACCAAAGAGAGTGCTTTGGTCTGGCACCACCAAGATGCTGACCCTGGTTTTGGATCTTCACAAGCTAAAGAGATGCTAGATCATTTGGAAAGTGTTCTTGCTAATGAGCCTGTCTGTGTAAAGAGTGGCCAACAGATTGTGGAAGTGAAACCTCAGGTATTGCATTTCTCACACATCATCCATCTACTTTTGCAGTGTTGGCATTGATTTTATTATGTCAACTAATTTTGCTTACTATTTATAAGGAGCCCTTAGAAGGTGCAATATACTTCTAGTAATGCTACATCATTACTCTGTTTTTTTACATGTTGATATTGTAAGTCTGATTGGATCTACTGTGGTTATTAGTTCGTAGCAATAGCATCCAATGCATCATCGTACATGGTGTGGTGTGCTGGGCTTTTACATGTTGATGTTGTAAGTCTGATTTGATCTACTGTGGTTGTTAGTTCATAGCAATAACATCCAATGCATTATCGTACATGGTGTGGTGTGGTGGGCAACTGGGATGCTTAACTTCTATAGGATATTGGAGTTGCACTAAAACAACAGGATTGATTTATTTGTCTACCGACAACAATTTACTTAACTTTCTACCTCAGAGTTCACATTCCTGCTTTGGTGTATTGCAGGGTGTCAGCAAAGGATTTGTTGCTGAGAAGATCCTATCAACGCTGACAGAGAACAGGAGACAAGCAGATTTTGTTCTCTGCATAGGCGATGATAGATCGGATGAGGATATGTTTGAAGAAATTGCTGATATTATGAGGAGGAGCATTGTTGATCCCCAAACATCATTATATGCGTGCACGGTCGGCCAGAAGCCAAGCAAGGCTAAGTACTATTTGGACGATACTAATGATGTTATGAGCATGCTTGAGGCTCTTGCAGAAGCATCAGAGGTGACTGATTCACAGGAAGATGCAGATGAGAGAACATCTAGCCCGGAGTAGGCGTGATGATCTTCTAAATCTCCTGGAGATGTCAACGCGTCAATTGCCACCAGCAGTCTTCCTGACTAAAATTGAAGCTGATTTCCATCAGCAGGAAGTGCAACTTTAGTATTACTCAGTTAGACAAATCAATGTCAATAATCTTAGCGCTGCTCGATTTTCTGCCTTTTTTTGATTTGTCTTGTGGTAGTTTTGGAGTAATTCTCATAATATCTGTAGATAGAAAGGAGCCTGGAGGGAAAGAATCCATCGCGTAGAACATCATTTTTACCTTGCTTGTTAGGTACAGTATGGAAGATTGGAGTATTTGCGGGAGCGATACAATTCGAAAATTTGGTGAGCAATTTTGTATTAGGTTCTTTTAAGTTTAAAGCCATAATCGCTCTTGTCATAAGATAAAATCTAGGATAGTGTTTTCCTCCCTCTTATCGCTCTAACTATGGAGTTGTGCGGCTTAAAAGACCCCAACCTTATACAAACTACTACTACAACAAAAGAAAAAGGAAAGGAAAAGAAACAGTTTAAAACCATACACCGATAAGCTTAAGCCGCACAAAAAGAGCTTTTCCCCCACATCGGATTATGTGAGAGATGACACAGAGGATCATAGAACATGAGAACGTGCAGTGACGGAGTCATAGTGTAACATGTAGAGATATCAACTTTTCTAGTGTGTATAGTTAAATAAATAAAAAATCAGGAAATGATCGCAATAAGATGTAGTACTTGCAATGGTAATTGACACCGACATTGAACGCTTCTCAATTCTCATACATTAGCTTCTGCATTTTTTAAAAAATAATAAGAACTTCAGGTCTTTGTTTCAACATAAGATACAGCCACTTATTATACAGTTTGCAGCTTAAAAAGCTGATAATAAAAAAATAAATTACACATTGGGCTACTTATATTTACCAAAGTTTCATCTTAGACCATCCCTTAACAAATCCTTTTACTTTGGACCATCCTTTCTTATCATTTGTTTCATTTTGGACTTTATTTTTATCGAAATCTATTCAATGCATTTCTTCTCATAGAGCTAGAGCCACTAATGGCAGTATGCCTACAATCTTCTCATCCCATATGCTGCTGACCTTCCCACCACTCACCTATGAGCAGGTCTTGATATGTTGGAGTTGGAGAGAAGAATAGGAGTCCAACATGAAACAAAAGAAAAAAATATGGTTTAAAATGAAAAGATTGGTTAAGGGATAGTCCAAATCAAAACTTATGTAAATATAGGTGGCCTATTATGCAATTCACTCTAATAAAAAATAAATAAATAGATGATAAGAAACCATAAATATAGTCCAACATATAGAGAGATAAACTTACATGTCCATTCATACCTCTCCATTCATAGTTGACATAAATATATGTAGTTTAATATTTATATGTCTATGCATATAATATTTTTAAATATATCAGTTAAATATATGGACGTTGGTATATGTGCATTGGATGTAATTTCCTCCTGGATTTAAGAAGGCGAGTTGTAGGAACACATCGTGATATTTTTCCTATTGTTTGAAATTTTGTATTTTACTTTAATTTTTTGTTGTGTGCATGCCAAGTCGATCGATATAGAGACCAGAAGTATTTTATTATGTCCATTATCTTAAAAAAATATCGCAGATGTTCTTCTACCGTCCTGTTTGTGGTTTAGTGAGTGGGACTGCTATGCTCTTTGAAAACGACAAAAGAAAGATACTAGGAATCAATGACGGATCTTAATAAACTAGTGTTGAAAGCATATCTGCGGTTGTCTAGTATTTTTTATATCACTGACGACCTTGGTGGGTCGGTGAAGTTATACACCTACGATTTTATCACATACAGTTTGTTGATGCTTTTTCAATAGGTCTTGTTAATATGGTAGAGGTAGAATTATAAGATGGTAGATTAAATTGAAACTACATAACCAAATGGCAGATGTAGAATAAGGGCACAAGTTGAAGCCTGATATAACTACGAACTTGGGCGGTGAACTGCGTACACCCATGGCTCGCACCAAATACTAATCCGCTTGGGATTCGAGCCCTGGGAGCGCATCGTACGCCGGTTTTTTGTGCGGGGGCCCTCGTGTTTGTGGTTAATTGCGTCCTGGCCGTCGGGGTTTCCCGCGTTTTTTTCGCGTAGGCCCTCCTGTTTGCGCTTAATTACAGTATGCTTATTTTGCGAATGAGCGCCTGTACTTCCGGGTAATTATGCGTTCGGGCTTGCGTGTGGGGCTAGCCGTCCCCTTGGGCCGGTGGTTCGGGCGCTGTTGTGACTTGTGACCCATCGTTCGCCGTTTATTTGTCCCGTCCTTGTCCAGCCGTTCTTTGCCCTCTTATTCATCCGTACATATATTCAACTGAGCCTAGGGCCTTTTTGCAAAAAGACGCCCACTAACCCGCTCACCGGCACAGCAGTTAAGAAATGAGGCGTGCACGCAACCTATCTCCCCACTCATCTCTCCCCTACTCGCCGCCGGCACCCATCCCCTCCTCTTCCCTTCTTGCCTTCCTCCACCCATCCGCCTCATCTTGATGGCGGCGAGCTCATGGCCGCCGAGTCCGACGGCCCGAGTGCCGACGGATGAACAGATGGAGGAGAAGACGGTTGCAACCACCGGCATGGAAGAAGAAGACCGCGGCGGCGACAACGGCGAACTCGACCACCTCGGCGTCGACGACGACGACCTCAACCTCGACGTCGGCCGCTTCAGCTGGTTGCCGGCCGGATCTGGACAAGCATGAGATTCTAGCTGTTAAATCAGTTGATGGTAATCTCCTGGTTGCTTCATTTAGTGGCATCGGCCTTATCGGTGACAGCGTTCTCCTCCCCGGCGCCCACCGCGTCGACCTCCCTGGCCCCGACTGCCACCACGTCGACCTCCACCCCCGGGCCCCACCGCGTTCGTCGCCGGCCATCCTCCTCGCCACCGCTCCGCGCGGGATGGCGCTGCGCTCGCCGGAGCTGCGGTTCGCCGCCGCGGCGGGGCTCGGGGCGCTCTCGCGTCCAGCCCGCATCGCGCCCTCCCCGCTCGCCGCGTTGGCGGCGCCGCGCTGGCGCAGGGGCCGCTCCCCGTCGCCCGCCCCCGCTCCCTCCTCCGACTCCAACGCCTCCACCGCCCCCGCGAACGCCGGTAAGGTTCTTCTCCTGCGCGGTGGGAAATATGGCAGACAGTGCGGGATGCTGGTTGTACAGCTAAGTGAAAGAGATGTCAATGCTGTCTGTCGGTGGCCTGCTTCACCCCAAGTCACACTCGCCGCCCGTGCTCACCATCGCCCTCGTGGTCCTGGTAATTTTCCTTTCATTGTCAATTTAGTTGTTAAGATTTCCCATGTGGCTGTCTGATGGTGGTGTTTTTTTATTTTTTCCTTCAGGGTGTCATTATTTTGATCGCCTACTTCAATAGCGGCTCAGATCAGCTTAACTCCACTTGAATATTCTTCACCTGTTTATTTTTGTCCCGTTTAGTTTGTAATGCAAAATGGTGAAAAACCGTAGTGAGTCACACATACTAACTCACTCTGTTCCCTTATTATGTTGTTTTCTATTAAAATGTAACAACTTAAATAATAGATTTGGAGGTAGGGGTGTGCATGCTAGATGCCACCACTGATTGTTGTTGTCGCAATTAGCGCACAGTGGCATTGCGTTGTACCTGCACTTTTCTTATTGGTACTGCATTGTTGCTGTCATGGTTTTCTGAATATGAAAAGAAACATTTGCAGATTCAGTTGTTAACTGAGATTGCACTGTACTATGAATATATTTTGTGACTGTACACTTAAAAAATACCCCAGTTTGGTATTTTCGTGTATTCACTCCTCTCATGTTGCTTTATTTCCTTCTATCAGATCTTCCAATTCTTAAGGAGGTTTTAGCATCAACTGGAGTGCTAACCAGTGAATGGAAGGTCTGCAAGACGCTTCAAATGTTGTGATGGAATCATGGAATTGAGGTATATTAATCTACATTTTTTTCCATTTCATATCTCCTTATAATTTTGATTCTTTTAGATGTACATATATAATTTCCTAATTTGTCTAGCTAACGAGCAATATAAATTTCACAATAGACTGAAGACGATGATGTGTTCCATTACATCGATATCAATCTACAGCTAGCCCTGTCGCATCCATTGCTCAAAGGGTACATAATACAGGTATGTTGCTATTTCATGTTTTACTTCTCCGCTTTCATATAAATCAGCAAGCTTTATTCTTCTTGTGCTAACCCCGAAACCAAATAGTACAAATAAGTTCCTAATCCAACTCATATTGCTCGATTACACACACATACACACAAAAAGGTGTGGTTGGACTTGAAATGTTTTCTTTCAGTGCAAGTCAAGGGTATAGGACTGCATATTTTTGTAGTTCTGTAAATACTAAATACTAACTTGAGAGTGCTTAATTTGTGACTTATTTGATTTGTCCAACATTTTTTTCTTTGTACTTGTTAACCAGATGGAGCGCACCTATTACCCATCAGGGCAGAAAATTAAATTATCATCAGATACTACAGCTGCAGAAGCTCGTCTGCCTACCATTGCATGTCCAAAGGGAACAATACCATTGTTACAAAAAAATAAAGTTGATCTGAAGACACAATTTAGTTTTGATCCAATGGGTAATACCCCTCATCGTGGAGGGGAGGTATGTTCTTTACTCCTAAAACTAATCAAAAGAATACTTTCCAGAGTTGAGTAGTTTTTTCATTATAGCGTTACAAATGTTCCTTTTTTATGTTACTTTGATTTATACTTAGAAAATACATACCCATAAAATATTTGAAAAATACGTCATTGAAATTTGCCATTTTGCTACGAGTAGTTGTATTGAAGAAAACATTGATAAAAGTTCACCTTATTATGCAGACAAATGCCGATGCTCATATTTATGGCAGTGTCATAGTGGCTTCATTCATATCTATGACATCATTCACAATGATTTGACTTAGGTCAGCAAATTTAAGTCAGAAATTTAACTCAGTGAAAACAAACATATCTAGACATAATTCAAAATGGTTTGAAGAACCTATAAAATTATTCGTGCAGTTTGAGTTTTTCTTTGCCTTGCCCCTCCTCTCTCTTTCTTCCCGTATTCTCTCTCTCTCTCAAATAGAGCTCCACAAGTAATAATTATTTTGAAAGACTCTCCAGATCAACGTTCCAGATATGGATTCTGGCCCAATTTTTGACATCATACTCCATCTATTATTCACTTCACATGACTGACATTACAATGTGCTGGATTTATTTTTTAAGTGGTGGATCATACACGAGATATGTGATCATATATTGGTCTCCCTCATGCATTAGTCTCATTGGATCTTCTCTTTTATGCCCCCCAGGGTTATGTTGGTGCCTCTGGTACTTACTGTTAATTGAATAATCTGTGCTATATTACATAATATTTATCTTCTTTTATGTTTAATCTATTTAGTTTGATGTTTCCACTCTTCAGTAGGTGCTGCTTTATAACGAAATTATTATGTGCATTATATCATCTGATATAGGTATAACCATTTTATATTTGCAGGACCAAAGCTGCCATTCATACTGCTGTGCTTTTGTTGTGGATTGAACTAGGAGGATGAGGAGAATGCACATGGACATATAAATGGATCACTTCCTTTGGCCACGAGTTCTCACTAGAAAGAGGTAGCTACTTTATTTGTCCGTATATTAATGTGTTGTTTTTAATCAATGTAAATCATCACTTACGGAGTGTATATATATATGCATTAATCACCTAATCGTTCCTGTAATATTTTCTATCTAATATAGGGACTCTATATATGTTCAATATATTTAATTGCTTCTCCTGTAGATTCAGGAATGTAAATTTGAAATAAGCAGTGATTGATGTGATGTTAAATGATATCTGAAGACCAATGTCCGCCATTGGATTATGCAACAATGGACGGTGCATGAAAAGCTGCAGTTCGGTGCTTATGGAACATTTTTTTAATGCAGGGTGTGTATGGAACTAAACAATCCCAGTAATTTATTTTTTTCCTTTCTTTGAAGCTTTGATGGGCTAAAAGACCTCCGTAAAGATGCTTCAACTAAGTATGGTATCTTTACGAAATTGCACATTATTGCTTCCTTGCCAGATTGAATTTAAAGTAACAAAATCTGTTGTACTATTTACCTATGGCCATGGAATCAGAGCTTGCAAGCTGCTAATTTGTGCGTGTTCTCGCCATCTGAAATACTATAGGGCTGGTAGATCCATCATCTTTGTCATCTACAACCGCCTTAGCTATACTAGAATATGAGGGGCATCCAACAGAAAAATAGAAATATTCAAGACTCTCATAGTAGTTTGGTAGCTAATTAATCACATACTACGTATGTGATGTATATTTGTTTCTTACATTTATATCAGTCAACCGACTGACAGTGGATACTCAGTTGCTGCATTTAGATGTAACTTTTCAGAAGCCTTTATCTTTATAAGTTCCTTTGTATGGTTGTTTTAAAAGTCCACTGTTTTAAAAGATAATCATGGTTTAGGTTTTGATCCTTATACTCATCATATTAGACATTCTTCTATTCTTCTGTTTAGGTGTTGGTGTTGGTGTCAGAAGTGGTGAAATTTTAATTAAACATGAATATAAAAATATTGTGTTTAAATCTGTTGGCATGAATGCATCATGTTTCACCAAGCCTATCATTAGTATTAAACCTAATGTCATGCTTCAAAAGATATGTTTGTTCTTTTTTGGTAAATATGAACATATTGTTGGCTTGACTTGCTAGGAAACAGAAAGGGAAACGAAAGATTGCTTTCGCAAAACTTAATAGGCAAAAATCGGCTTTTCTTCGAGGCAGTCAGTCGATCGCCGTTGGACCATCGGCCTGACTTCCAGGTGCCAAACCCGTCGACTGAAGCTATACCCGGCCGACTGACGCTATACCACTCTGGCCGACCTGGTGAAGTCAGCTTGGCCAAGCAGTATGGCTGGCGCGCACATGGCGGCACCGACCTCTTCAGGCAACTTTTCTAACGAGAAACGTGTTAGAATTTTCTACTGGTTTTGCTCCTGTTGGTTCTGGTTGTGTGTTTTAGTATTGGATTCCTAAATTTTTATTATCTAACCCCAGTATCGAGGCTTTGACATTTGTCTGTGTGTAGGCACTTTTGGCGAGGAGGGAGAACGTGTGGATTATCGACTCTAGTTGTTCGCGATATATGACTGGTGACAAAAGTTGGTTTTCTTCCTCGTAAAGGCATTAAGGAGAGATTCAATCATCTTCGACGATGTCTCTACCAGCATCATCACTGCAACTGGATCCGTAAAGGTAGACGACAAGTTAACAATGTCGTTTTGGTTGAGAATTTGAAATACAACTTGCTCTCTATCTCTCAAATTATAAAATTGTAGATGAGGACTTTGACGTGTTTAAGAAAAGTGAAAGTAAAGTTATTAATTCTTCTGGTGATGTGCTTAATGTTTCTCGATACGGAAGAGTTTTTAAAGCGGATTTTGAAAATAGCGTTTCTTCTCAAGTTATATGTCTTGTTGTAAAATTTTTAAAAGATGTGATGTTTTGGCATCGTAGATTAAAACATGTTGGCTTTGATTATCTCATTAGTATTAGTGGTTCGGATCTTATTCGAGGTTTGCCTAAGCTTAAGAAAGATCTTGATTTGGTTTGTTCATCATGTCGTCATGTTAAGATGGTTACTTTTTCTCATACCTCGATATTTTCTGTGACAACGGATGCATCGGGACAGCTGTTGCATATGGACACTGTTGGTTCAGTAGTATGTTTTGGTTATTGTTGACGATTTTTCTCGATATTCTTGGGTTTATTTTATGGCAACTAAAGATAAAGTTTTCGAACACTTCAAAACTTTATATCTTCGTTTGGCTCTTCAATTTTAACAAATTTTGAGAATTATTCGAAGTGACAATGATGATGAGTTCAAAAACGCTTTTTTTGAAAAGTTTTGTGCTGAAAAGGGTCTTGAACATCAATTTTTATCTTCTCGGGTTTCTCAACAAAACAAAACGGTGATGTCGAAAGAAAAAATCGTTCTTTGGTTGAAATGGGCTAGGACTATGCTTGATGAATATTCTACTCCTAGAAAATTTAAATTTGTTATATTTTCAATCGTGTTTTTTGAGATCTAAACTTGGAAAAAAATTTCATGAGCTTCGCTTTGGACATTCATCGAAAATTTCAAGCTTCGTTTTGGACATTCACCGAAGATTTCTCACTTACGTGTTTTTAGATGTAAATGTTTTGTGCTCAAATCTGAAAATTTGGATAAGTTTAAATCTCGCTCTCGAGGTTACCGTGTACTTATTTTACATACTAACAAAATCGTTGAGACTTGCGAAGTCACTTTTAACGAGGCTAGTCTAGGGACTAGACCCGAAATTTTAGGTACACTGTCACAGGTTCAGGGGAAGGATATCTTTGTGAAGAGTGATTATGAGGATGACGAGGATGTGTCGGCGGTCAGACCGAAGGCAGAGGAGTGGTCGGACCGGCCGAATGGATCTTCGGGAGCTTCGGGTATTGATGCTATTAGATCTCTAGAAGCTTTAACTTCGTCAGAACAAGCTACAGAAGATGAACAAACTTCAGACGTGAGTGCTCCACTTCATATTCAAAGCCGACATCCTCCAAAACAGATGATAGGTAACTTGAGCGAACGCACTATAAGATCGAAGGTAACAAATCGTGAGTTTCATGCAAACTCTATTTTTATTGCTAATTTTGAACCCAAAGATATTACTCATGTACTAACTGATGAATCGTGAATTAACGTCATGCATGAAGAACTTGAGAATTTTGAAAGAAACAAAGTCTGGCATTTAGTTGAACCTCCTTCTAATCATAATGTCATTGAAACCAAATGGGTTTTCAAAAATAAACAAAATGAGGATGGTTTAGTTGTTAGAAAGAAGGCTAGACTATGAAATTTTTGCTCCTGTCGCTAGAATTGAGGCAATTAAACTTTTGTTAGCTTTTGCTGTTTCAAAAGGTTTTAAATTGTTTTAAATTGATGTTAAAAGTGATTTTCTTAATGGGTATATACAGAAGAAAGTTTATGTAAAATAACCATCAGGTTTTGGTTTTTCATTTGTCTAAAGTCTTTGTATTGTTTGAAACAAACATCTAGAGCATGGTATGATAGATTGAAAAATTTTCTTCTTGAAAAAGGTTTTACAATGGGAAAAATTAATAAAACTCTCTTTGTTCTTAAGGATGGCGATAATAAACTATTTATTTAGATATATGTGGATGATATCATCTTTAGTTGTTCATCTCACATTTTGGTTTTAGAGTTTGCTGAGATTATGCACACGGAATTTAAGATGAGCATGATGGGTGAACTAACTTAACTTACTTTCTGAGACTGCAAATTAAGCAAAGTACGTTTGTTCATCAAACAAAGTACATCAATGATATTCTACGACGCCTCAAAATGGAGGATTGCAAGCCTTACAACACCGATAGAAACCTCTACTATATTGGATCCTGATGAAGATGATGAAGCTGTCAACCAAAAATAGTATAGGAACATGATAGGTTCATTGCTCTATCTCACTACTTCAAGGTCAAATATACAATTTGTTGTATGTTTGTGTGCTCGATTTCAAGCTTCTCCAAGGGTCTCGCATCGTCAAGCTGTGAAACGTATCATGAGGTATTTGAAGCACATTCTTGAATTTGGAATTTGGTATTTTACTCTATCTTCTATGTGCTTGAGTGGTTATTTAGATGCGGATTTTGAAGATTGTAGAATTGATAAGAAGAGTACAAGTGGTACATGTCTTTTTTGGAACCTCTTTGATTTCATGTTCTCGAAAACAATCAAAATGTTGCTCAATCAACTGTTGAGTCTGAATATGTTGCTGCTGCTAGTTGTTGTTCTTAGATTCTTTATTTTATTTCTACTTTGAAAGATTATAGCCTTGTTTTTTATAAAGTTTCTCTCTTTTGTGACAATACAAGTGCTATCAATATTGCTAAAATATTGTACAACACTCACGTACTAAGCACATTGACATTCGCTTTCACTTTTTGAGAGATCATGTTGAAAAGGGGATATTGAATTGAAATTTATGGATATAAAGTTGTAACTTGTAGACATTTTCATCAAACCATTGGATTCTTCTCGTTTTGCTTTTCTTAGAAAAGAATTAGGTGTGATTCATCCTTTTGGCATCAATTAAGGGGAGAGTTGTTTTTTTGTTGTGTGTGCATATTTTTCTTTCTTCTTTTGTTTTTTTTACATTCATGTTTAAATTCATGCATGGTGTGATAAACAAAAATAAAAAAAAGAAAGAGAAAGAAGAGGTGGATGAGCTATGCTTTATATCTTGAGTATATTCTAGTACTTGCTAGCAATGCTTGTTAGATAATTTGATTACTATATTAGCTTGTGCGTATTTTAGTAGTTATATGAGCTTTTAAATATTACTTTTACATGACACATACTTCTTTTACTTGAATTAATGAATATGCAATATTGAAGCGTGCTTAGTTTGGAGGATTAATGCTTTTATATATGCTTTATGAGTTGTTATTCATCATATTAATCCTTGTGTTCTAATCACCGTAAAAGTATATAAATGCTTATTTATACGAGAAAAAAAATAAATACCGAATCCTTGGAAACAAGATCGACGACAAGGACGTATTCGCGGTGAGATAAAAAAAGGTACCGAATCACGACAAGGACGTACCCATGATAATTGAGAGAGTTCTCTCGATTATTTTTGGAGAAGGCATTAATTTGAAAAAGAGTATCAATGTCATAAGTATATATACTGGAGTTTTTCTTTTAGTCTTTGCACTTGTGAATATGTTGTATTGAAATCATGAATCATTAATATTGAATTGATCTTAATTGTAATATTTTAGGTTCATGTTTTTACTCTAGTGCGTGTTTGTTAATTAGCTAGTCATTTTTTTCTACCTTGCTATTGCAATACATGTATTTGAATTATTTTTGATATACTACAAAGCTCTTTCATACTTACAATACTTTGATGAACTCATTGTCAAAAGGGGGAGAAACAAGGTAAAATTTTGTGCATCATTCACATTTTTGTCCATCATTTTCAAATTCAAAGAAATTTTCTTTCTTTTCAAAAGTGAGATTTTTCTTTGAAATTCTTTGGCATAAAAAATGCTTTTTGGATTGCTTCACAAAACATCAAACAAATTGATTTTGTTGGGTTTGCCAATGATTTCATCAAGGGGGAGATTGATTTATATTTTTGTGATGAAACATTGGTAGTGATTTGTGATGTTTTGGTTGTGCGCAAACTTGATCAGACGGTCAGACCGATCTGGTGCGACCGATCAGACCGGAACGGTCAGACCGGTCAGGTGCCATCGGTCTGACTGGAGTTGTGTGAATGGTCAAACCGGCCTACCCGCGGTCTGACCGGCTGAGACCTATTCGATTTCGGACTCGATTTTGGTTTGTTTCTTTGTGAATTTGGTTTCTAAAAGGTTCATGTGCGTATGGATACTGTTGACAAGCTAACGTGAGTCAGGTTTGGACAAACTTGTGCTCGAGATATGGAATTTTTTGCTAATGTGTGCAGGTATTGCTTGAGGCCTCGGGATAGCGTTGCCGGTGATGGATTAGAGTTTCCTTAGGAGAAGTGAACTTCCAAAGATCACGTGGGATGCTAAAAGGTAAGAGAATAATGCACATAGAAGGTGGAGAATACATATGGAATACGAGAGGGATCGTATGCATATGGAAAGTAGAATCAAATTTGGAAAGAAGACCGAGATTGAAAAGTTTGATTGAGATAAGAAAAAGGAAGAGTTTAAAGATGGCAAGAGAGGGCTTCCTACATGTTTGGAAAGTCTTAATATGTGCTGAATTCGTGGTTCACTTTATGTATAAATAAAGGGGAGGGTGTGCCTCCTAGATATCGAAATTGAAGAGAAAAAAATTGAGAGAATAGCTAGGGTTTCGAGTTAGGACGAGTTTTTGGTGAAGAGTGTTGTAGTTGCACTTTGTAAACACTTTTAGATGCAATAAAGTCGAGATACTTTGATCTACTTCTTCGATTGTTCATCTATCGGTGTTTTTCTAGATCCCGACGGTCTGACCGCAGGTGTGCGGGTGGTCTGACCGGTGGGTTGCGGCGGCGGTCTAACCGGCAGCTTTGCGGCGGTCTAACCGGCGACATTGAGGCGGTCTGACCGGCCAGGACCAGCGGTGTGACCGGCGACGGCTTCAACAGCTTTGATTCGTTTTTCGTTTTGAAGATCGGTTTCATCGATAAAGGTTAATCTGTTAATTCCGCAAAAGATTTGATTTTTGGTTTTTCCTACCATTTACCTCCCTTGGGTAGGTTTGTTTGGTCTTGATCGATCTTACGGTAAAAAGGGATATATCGAGCAATGAGAAAATGGACTTGCACAACCATTGCTAAGAGATTCAAGCAAACAAGATGAAGATGACGACGAAGAAGTTGATGATAGTGAAGAAGTTGCACATGATTCTCGCAAGCCCGCAACTTCAATTGGTTCAGCATACAGATTGCTTACACCTTCAGTTAAGGTATCAGATATCATTTCAGCTAAATTGAGCACTGCTTGCATTATTTGCCTGACTTTCTTTTTCTTTTACTCACATAAAGTTGTTTCTTTACTAATATATTCCAAGTCAACAGAGGAAATCTAGCATTAACTTGATATCATGCATCTTTAGGTAGCACAGTTAGCCTCATGGGCTCCAATATGCAATTTGGGTTTTTATTTGTAGTTGCCTCTTGATTCTTTTATGTAAAGACGATCTGGTGTTAGAACTGAATTTTTCACTGAAAAAACAAATCTCGGGATTAAAAAAAAAGTTAAACCCCTCTTCCTCCCCCCACCCCCACCACCAATCTCCTTTCTGGAGACTAAGAACCTCAGGTTCCAACCCCCTACATTGCATAGAGGGTAGGCTAATTGTACTGCTGAAAACAAAACATGTGACCACAATTTCTTTATTACTTACTGCGCTTCTCCTGTGTAGGTCCAATTTGTGATATACTTCATGCTCAAATATGCGATGCAGATTTTGCTTTCTGAGTCAAGTGTTATTAACAATCACTATTTTAATTGGAATGCAATGCTGTTTTTTGAATTTAAACCTGAATTTGCTACTACGGGGAGTCGAACCCGGAAGTTGAGGAGTTAGGAGTGCTACGTTCTCTTCCTGTTAATGCTGTTGTTGGGACATATATCAGCAACATGTTTGAGGACAGGTTTGTGCCTCCATGCTCGCTTGATCCACTTTCCTTTTGTTTTACGGCAAGTCCATAACCGAGGGATAACCTTAGCATCTTGATCTGCATCTGAAAACAATATTTCAGAGTGTCGACCTCTTTACCAAATTGCATGATGTTTTTGACAGGCAACTCTTGATGGTGTTTCAAATCACACTGCTGGTCGGCATTATTAATGTGCTGTTTTTAAATCAATGTAAATAAATCATCACTTACGAAGTGTGTGTGTGTGTCTATATATATATATATATATATATATATATGCATTAATCATATCTGTAGTATTTTCTGTCTAATTTTTTTCTGCACAGCGTAGCACGCAAACCCTTTACTTGCTATGAAATGCATTTCAATGATTATCCAATCATCCATACTCCGCCTCCGCAGATGTCAATGAGCAGAACCTATTTTCATCACGAATCTTAACTAATCTTTACAAGCACAGTATGCGAACACTATAATTAAAAAGAGGAGAAAAAGAACAGAAGTATTCACCTCTAATTGCGCAGCGTAGCACGTACGTCCACTCTAGTAAATATAACCACCAAATAACACTAAAATATTACACAATATTGATCCATGTCAACTTATGCCACGAGGACACCTATACAACGAGAAGAAGACGTACGTCCGTCTAGCATCGAAACCAAGCAACATGGTGCACTCGCTTTCCCTTTTTAGTAACTGGATACAACTCTGTAACGGAAGAAAAAAAATGCATGACGAGCTAGCATCACAAAACGTTTTTGCATTGGCAACCGGAGAGAAGCCGATCGAGCGAGACCTACCTAGCTAGTGCCCAACACCAGGGCTCGGCACGGACCGCAGCAGCCGCTCCGTCCTCGCCGCCGGAGGTGGCAATGGCATTAGCATCATCGCACGCGCATCTCCCCCGTCGTTGGCCTTGTACACCCTGACCACCACGCCAACGCTCGCTTCCAAGCACGCCACCCTGCCTCCTCCCCGTCCCATCCCCGGCGACATGCGGCCCTGGCACAATGAGCCGCAGCAGAGCAGCAGGCAGAGCAGCGCAAGCTGCACCGCACGTTCCCTGTTGCTGCCTACACCGGCAATGAGCACCATGATGAGCAAACGCGGGGGAAGCAAATTAACGGCCACGGCTGGATCAGTTCGAAGCTAATAAGCTGAGCTGATCGGGATCGAGATAATGTTGTTTGGTGTTTCAGTGACGGGTGAGATCGGTCAGGGTGACCTCAGGGGTCGGATATGATGTGGAGTCGGTCACAACTCCACGAGACGGCGCCTGCGCGCGTGCGTACGTCGGCCTCCCTCACGCCACACCACCGGGTTAGCGAGCCGCCGGTATATAAGCGCGCGGCCCGGCACACAGAAACTCCCCGTTTCCGCCGGGTTTTCTCGCGCCAATTGGCCGCGCGCCGCGCGCCGCGGGGCATGTAAGCGTCGTTCTATTGGTTAGCCAAGCTAGGCGTAGGCCGCGCTACGTACGTGCGCCGGCCGGTAGGCCCCGGACGACGTGGCGATTAATTACTCCTTTCCGGAATGGCGTGCGTGGTCAAATTCTACTCCTGCCAGGGCTGCCGTTTTCTGCGATTCTTTCATGGCAAAGCTAATGCTGATCGAGTGCTGACATTGACATGCTACGTCCGGTTTCGTTAAAATGGGATAACCTTTGACCTCGCCACCTGGGTCTGGGTGGGTGAGCTTCTGCACTGTACTCGTCCAATGTCTTATTATACTCCTAAAATCCAAGGACCTAACCCCAAAGTAAACAATATGATGGTAAACACAACATTTATTCTCTATATAAATCGAATGCCACATTACTATCCCAGGTGAACTGAAAACATCCGTAAGTGTGAGACAGTGAGAGTTTGGATATGAGAGTTTGGAAGTGACTGATGCCTAAATAATCCCAGCTTGGTTCCAAAAGGAATGAACAAGGATGAGCAATTCCGTCCACTTGAATTTGAGATGCACTCCAGCAATTACCACAACATCAACAGAGCGACGTGACAACGAGGACCACACAACTTCACCGAGGGGATGACTTGTCCCGGAGATTTTTGCTCATGTCTTTACCATGTTGGTCCTTTTCCAGACGATAAACCCAAAAGCGGAGGCACACAGAACGCTAGATCAGAATAGCATTTCTTTCATCTCCATGACTCCATGCCCTTCAATATCCAGATGATTCTTTTCCCTAGTACCCTTGCATAAGGAATAATACAGGCATTGAGGCATACAGCCATTTAGTACTAGTTTCTCTCACCTAGGACCCACACCCTCATTTCTATCCACATTTCTGTGCCCTTAAAACAAGAATATCGCCCATTTCTTGTTCACCTTTATTAAATTTAGCGAGGAAAATGCCTTTTCTCGTTCTTCCAGGGGAAAATTTCTTCCAAGTGCTTCACATCTTGTCAAATGGACATTAGGGCCTACATATGTAAAATTACTATGGGCGGAAAACGGATAAGGAAAACCATTTTATCTGGTATTCATAAAAAACCACCGTCCGTGGTCACAGAAGGAAAACTATTCGTATTCAAAATTTCATAATTTTTATCATTATTTGGGAATATCTTATTTCACATGGACGTTGTCCGTATTAAGTAAAAAGGGGGAAATTGTACCTATTCAGCAGAAATAGTATACAATCAGGAGTATTATCTGTGTCCCATCTAAATGTCAATTTTTCTTATTGCATCTGCATTTTTATATGATTATCTTTTAACGAAAACGCATAAGATAACGTCTGTTCTATTGATATATCAGAAAAAATAGAAAACTACAGCCCTGGGAGGCCATAGGCAGAAAAAAAGAGGAAGAAACTCGTCCGGTTGGATTGGAACATCAATGCGGGCAAACGCTCAACTCGAGTGTTCAAAGCACCCCTAACGAAAACAACTCACAACACGCAGCCGACAAAATTGAAGCCTATGCAGTGGCGTCCACCAAACCTACACACAACCAAGCATTGAAGCCTTACAGCTGAGCTCCAAGTCCAATGGACATTAGGGAAAGACAGACCGCACTGTACCGAAAGGGTCCCCGTCACGTGGTGCTCGTCGTTGCTGTGCCACTACAACGTTAAATCTCACACCGACGGAGTGAAAACCACCAAATCCAGATCTCTCATAGTACTCAACACGCGGGGGCCTCGCCACATCCGCCGTTGGACACCATCTCGCCACTCGCGAACGCCACGCCCGCTGCTGCACTCCTGTTCGCGGGGGTCACGCCACGCTCGCTACTGTACTCCTCATCACGAATCTGTTTTTTGTCACCATCATAGAAAGAGAAGTTGCCCTGCTCCCCCAATCTCCATCGAACAGTTGAGCCGCCGTAGAGAGTCGACCTAGTCTCGTTGCCTCACCCTCGCGCTTAGCCTTCTCCACCAAGACAGCAAACCAGAGAAGTCGCTTGTGTTGTCTTTCGACGATGTACCGCACCGAGTAGCCCAGCGAGGCTGAACAAACCGCTATGATTTGCTGCAAGCCTAGTCGTCGCCGCAAGCGTCGTCTACTGACGCAGTCCCACACCGCACTGACCATTGCCAAGCAACGTTAGCTGCCGTGGTCCGCTGCAAGCCGTCAAAAACCGACAACCATGCAAGCACCCCTTGGCTGCCACCATAACTTTGAAAGCACGGTCCACCGTTGCACCTCCCCTCGTCATGTCGCTGTTCCTCCGAATCTATCACCGCCCCCACTGCACCGACGCCTCCTGTCGGCCAGCCTCCGCGTGCTACCACTGGTCATGCCTCGTCGTGCTGCATCGGCCTCCGTCTCTGACAATCGTACTTCCTCGCAACACTCCGGCCACCAGCCCCCACCACCGACAGTCGTGCCTCGCCGCGTCATGCTGGCCTCCGCACAAGCCATACCTCGCTGGTCACCTTCGCCGCCAGCCACGTCTCCGCACCGCGCGCTCTTCCGACATCCTCGTCATGTTGCAGCAGCCGGACTCCGGCCTCTCCAAGTGTCGACTCAGATGTGTCGCCTCCATCCATGCGGGCGCTAGATCCAAACACGTGCCTGTCGGATCCAGGGCGCTTCTTCTTCTTCTTCTTCTTCTTCTTCTTCTTCTTCTTCTTCTTCTTCTTCTTCTTCTTCTTCTTCTTTTTCCTTTTTTTCTTTCTCTCTTTTTTCTTTTTTCTTCTTATTTCCCCGGTCTCTACCACCGTCGCCGCAGCGCCATTGCCATCCCCGTCGCCATCAACCACCGTCGCCACGTCCCCGCCGGAGCCGTACACATGGATGCCCCCCCCCATTCCAACCGTCGGTCCGGGCGCCGTCCCTACCGTCAAATTCGGCCGGAGGGGCTCGGATCTGGGTCGTCAGCCACCAACCGTCATCCCCATCGCCTGTCGCTGTTCAGCCGTCATCATCACCTCGCAGCCGGCGAGAAGCCCCCACGCTGCTGTCCTTGCGGTCGCACAGCTTTGCCGGCGGCCGCTCGGGCGGTGGCGAAGCTGAGGAGGAAGGAATGGGAGAGGGCGGGCGGCGGAACTTGTCATCGCCGGCGGCAGCGGGGGAGGAAACCCTAGGTCGCCGTGGTTCGCCTATGAGCTCGCTCCTTCTATTCAAAAGTTGGGTTCGCGCGCAGTTGCCTTCTCGACCCTTTATATGATAATTAAACAAAACATGGTTTTAAATCCCTTAAATTAGCGTAATTAAACTCGTGTACATCATCATGTTGTAAACTATCTGACATTCAACTGATTTGTGCAGATATTCGACTCGAGTTTTTGACACCAAGATGCATATTCATTCTTGGCACTATCTGCAAATATTTGATGTTTGATTAGTTCTTGCGAATATTTTACATGATCTTGCGAATATTTTACATGATCTTGCGAAAATCATGCATCTAGAAGAAATCTTTTAGAACTCAACCTTTCTAAGCTACTTCGTTAGATGTTGACAACTTTTAGCTATGCAAAAGATTCATAAAGATGGAGGTCTACATGCATGCTTTCAAGCAACAAAGTAAAAGCTGGCACTTGGCAACCATTCGTAGTGCTTATCATAGCTGCCTAGTGTAACGGGATAAGCTTGTAGCTGCCGATATGATAGACCTGCTTGTTGACCCATACTTGGCCCAATGTGGCTGGTGATCTTGAGTCACAATATGTGCAATACCGTCCATAATGTGGTAAAATGGGACTGTGCACATATGCAACCAACAAAACCCTTAGTTTCGATAGTTACTGTGAATTGTTTTGTGTGTGCACAGTGCACTTCAACACTGAAAGTCTCTACCTTTTGTCGACAATCAATCATTTGGGCTGTATGCGTCAAAGTTCGCTTAAGTAAGAGAGATTAAGGGTGCGTTTGAATTGGAGACTTGGAGTTGGGAAGTTCTCCCAAAAAAACAAGACGCTAATTTTTAAGGAGTAGTTTATAAACTTTAGAAAAAGATTAATATGATTTTTAAAGTAACTTTTTTATAGATTTTTTTAAAATAACACTATTTAGCCATTAGGAAAACACAGACACGAAAAACAAAAAATAAAAGTTGAAAAAGATAGTGCCGAACTCAGCCTAAAAGTTAGTTAGTCTTATAGTAAAGGTGACTAATACCTTCAATTTTATTCATATCATTCACTAATAAACTACTGCATCCATCTTAAAATATAAAACATAAAACCGGATGAGATATTTTGTAGTACCATAAATTTGGACAACTCAAAAAACAAAAAACTAAAATTGAATGAGATATTTCCTAGTACTACCAATCCCGATTCATAGTAATAATAAATATTCCATCTAGTCTTAGATTCTTCTTATGTTTCGCGACGAAGGTAGTAAGAGGGTTTTATAGTTTATATGAACGTTACCTCTTACATGATACATGATAGGTGGATCTCATCTCTCTCCTTAATTTTTCTTTTTATCTCATCACTTAATTATTTCTTTTCTTTATCTCATCATTTAATCCTATACAGTACTCTTACATGCATCTATAAAAGTGCAAGTTTAGTTTTGAAATTCTGTGCCAATGCAAACCATGTCCTAGCCATTGGATCAAGTAGTTTTGTTCAGGGTTCACAATATTGAAAACATAGAAAATTTAACCAATTCCAATCTAATTTCAATCGACTTTACTTTTCCAAATTTAAATTTCTTGAAAACCATTCGAATTACCCCCTTCAGGAGGTCGGCTCTCGAACTAGCTCAAAATCTCAAAATTTCACGATTTTCTATATGTTTTTGTAAACCATGGTTATTGTAATGCCAAAACTAAACTGAAGTCATGGAGAAAAAACATTTAAGGACCTACACGTAAATATAGAATATCGTAAAGGTCAATTTGCAAAGAAGAACAAACGAGAAAAATCGCGGGAGAGGAGTGGCCCAGAAAAAAACAAAATAAACAGAGTCCGCCAAGAAAACACAACCCCCAAAAAAACAGAGCAAACCCCCATTACCCCACGGGATCCAACCGGATTCTCCTCGTCCTCCTCCCTCCCTCGCCGGAGCCCGATCGAAGGTACGCCGGTTCCCATCCGATGGCTCCTCTCCTGTCGCCACCGCTGCTCGCCGACTCGGTCGCGAAGTTCCATTGCTCCTCCGCGCCCACCCCCTTCTCCGGCAGTGTCCGGCGATGGGCAATCACAAGGTTCGCCGGAGCCGAGAGGAGGAGAGACTGGCACCGGAGACGGAGGACGTTGGGAAGGAGGGTCTTGACGGTTTCCGCGGTGGCGGCGGAGTCACCGAGCTCCGGGGGTGGCGTCGCAGAAGATTACTACGCTGTTCTTGGCGTTGTAAGTGTGATTTTCCCTTACCTGAAAAATAAAGTGTGATTTCCCATTTTCTATGCATTAAACCCATATTACCTATTTTCAGTTTCTCTCTGTTTTATTCTCTATACTTTGGAATTGTTAGAAAAGAAATGGTAGATGGTACATACATATTGCATTATTCAGTATTCACAGTGCTGCAGAATACCGAGAAGTTAATGGTTTCAATGCTTTCAGATGCCGGATGCAACACCTCAGCAGATCAAGAAAGCGTACTACAATTGCATGAAAGCATGCCATCCTGATCTTAGTGGCAATGACCCCGATGTGACGAACTTCTGCATGTTCATCAATGAAGTTTACACGGTAATCTGGACTCTGCAGAGATCGAAGTCTGCTACTTTTTGGAGCATTCTGTATGTTTATAAAATTTATATGCGAAATCAACATGAGCAAGGGACTGGCAGGTGCTTACCGATCCCATCCAGCGAGCGGTGTATGATGAGATTCATGGCTATGCCGCAACAGCAACCAACCCCTTCTTCGATGACAGTGCCCCCAGGGATCATGTGTTTGTCGATGAGTTTAGCTGCATAGGTATTATTAACTACTATGACCAACAGGAGTTTATCTTAGGTTATCTACTCTTTAGTAGTTATTGGCTTCTATTTAATTTCTTCACGCATTTATACAGGATGTAAAAACTGTGCTAACGTGTGTTCTAAGGTCTTCGAAATTGAGGAAGATTTTGGTCGGGCAAGAGTTTACAATCAATCAGGCAATGCCGAACTAATTCAAGAAGCTATTGACACTTGGTGAGATTGTCAAATTTCCAAATTTTGCTACAAATCAGGAAAAAATGCTACAAAGTTTGCCGAACAAATTTCAGTGTTTTGCCCATTTGTATGGTAACTAATATTACTGATCTGAATTTCTGATATGCAGTCCAGTTGACTGCATCCATTGGACATCAGCTGCACAACTTTCACTCCTTGAAGATGAAATGCGAAGAGTAGAAAGAGTGAATGTAAGGAAAACATCAGAGATATTTCCAATATTCTCATGTCTATCAGGCAGTAGTTTATATGTTTGTTATTTCCAAACCTGCCAGATTGTAATATCTTGCAAAAGCATATTAATTTTTTCTTCCATTTGAGTAGGTTGGTTTGATGCTTGCTGGGATGGGAGGTTCAGTTGATGTGTTTCGGATGGTAATTTCCTTGTACTATTATGTGGTGATGGATGAGCTCTTCTTTTGCAATATTTTGTAATTCCACACTGTCAATTCAAAACATGGCATAAGTTCATCGGAAAACAGTTTGATTTTTTTTTCTTTTGCATCCAGAAGTACTGTAGTATACTAGTACTACAGTGTGGGTTTTCTGAAGTTTGAGCCACCGTTTCTTCAGAAGTCTTTAATTTGTTTTTTATCTTCTCTGTCTGCCAGGCAAGTACACGATGGGAGAAAAGACAGGCAAAAGTCTTGGTATAATTCTCTATTTCAATACATTGCTTTCTTTAGACACACATAAGAAATAATAATTTAAGATTTTTAGAGTGAACCTTCGGTTTTTCACATATAAACTGTGTGTCTTTCTTTGGAACCTGTCTGTCTTGCAGGAAAAGGTCAGAAGACGTGTGAGCCAAGAAGATTCTGGAAAGAGCAGCTCATGGAGTGATGTCTGGGGAGCACCAACGAGATATCGAAAGAACGGTAAAGCTAGCATAATTTGCCATTGGCAATTAATTTGTTCATACCATTTGGATTCCTATCCAGTACCCACATTAGTTAAGAAGCCGTCTTCTTAACTCTCCTACTAACACATTGAGCAGAAGACGAAGCAAGGGAGAGAGCAAAGCGAGCAGCGGCGGCGGCAAGGAGGTGGAGAGAATACTCGAGGAAAGGTGCAGACAAGCCTCCCACATTCAAACTTCCAGAGGCAGTGTCCAACAAAGAGTGAGAACAGAACACAATCAAATGAGAATTTTTATCAAGCAATGGCTGCAATGCTACCTAACTCACATTGAAAATCATGTATAGCCTAATTATTTGCAGAGAGCTGTATAGCATTTGTGCTCTCTCGCCCTCGATTCGACATGACCACGTGTTATATCTTCCAATATTCTGCTAGAGATAGTTGGTGTTGGTCACCCCATAGAATACAGAAAGAATTGCAGATTATATATGTAAAACAAGGATAGAAAGATATTGTACAACTTCTACTAGTACAGTTATTATGTTGTGAAAGCTTAGAAACTTGATTATACTGGTACTGGAATTGTGCACAGATCACAGTTAGCAAGTTTTGAACCAAACCATAAAGAAATCTTTATTCAGGATAGAGCAAAGAATGAAGAAATGGCATACATCACTGCTACAATATTCTGAACTAACCGTCCCTAAAAAAATCATGAAGTAATGGGGTTATGACGAGTCTTTCATCTGACCGAGCAAGCAACGGCATGAGCCCACGACCTGAGATGCGCCCTCATGGCCGAGCCATCGCTCGTGCGCGGCATCGGCAACGGCGAGCACCGCGCCGGCGCGGCGGCGGCGACGCGCATCTGCCGGCACTGCTCCTGCCACATGTCCATGCGCTCCTCCTCGACCACCCAACCTCTCGCAGCTGCAGCCGCTCTCCTCCCGCCTGCCACCGGCGCCGCCGCCTCCCTGGCTCCTCCAGGATCTCGATGGCCGCAATCGCCGTCCGTCTCGTGGATCTCCGTAGAATGAGAATCCCGCTCCCCGGGCTGCAACTCTCCGGGCCCAGGAGGAGGGCAGTTCTTCTTCTCCTTGACAAGCGGCGGGAGGAGGACGCTGGAGTAGAACCATAAGGAGTCAAAGCTGGCGAAGAGTTCCTCCTCCTCCTCCCCTTCCATATGTTGGATTCTTGGCTGAAATTCTCTGGGATTCGGCGAGGAGGGTGGTGGAAACGGTTGGAGGTCGAGGGATTTGTGCTGGGAGTTCGGCGCTTCGGCCGCGTTGGTTTGAACTGGACTTTTTCGAGTGTTAACGGCTTGGGGGTGAGGAGAAAAGGTCCATCTTTTACACGGCTTTTCAGGAAGACAAGATTGGATTCCAGGTCAGATCACTTCGTCAGGGGATGGGCTGGCTGGAGAATGGGACCCGCTTGAGCTGGCTCTGTCCCACACCCCCTCTTTTGCGAAATCAACAAGCTGTAATGGTAACGTATATACTCCTACCACTATATAGAGTCCTTCCATTTCAAAAGTATGCCTAGAATGTTTTATAATGTTAGGAAGCATGCTTCTAGTTTAATGGTGTTTTCCTCTGAACATGTACTAATTAATTCGGTATAGCCCCACATACATGTAAGCAAGCTCGCAGTACAGCAGTAGCATGCATGCACCTGCAAATCCACAAGATGTACGGAGGTGGTAGGCTCTGAGACTAATATTAGTTCGTGTAACATCATATGTTAGATATTATTTTATAGTATTAAATATAGATTATTTATAAAAATTATTTATAATCGGTGGTTAATTGACGAGACAAATCTAATGAAACTAATTACGCAATGGTTTGACGATGTGATGCTACAGTAAATATTTGTTAATTATGGATTAATTAGGTTTACTAGATTTGCCTCGTCAATTAGCCACCAATTCTGTTTAATTCATATTTAATTTTTTAAATTGATGTCTAAACATTTGTCCCTGGATCCAAACATCACCTATGCTTGGATCGTGCATTTCATCGATCGACACTGACATGTGACAAAGTATGAATTCATGATCATAAGCCAACATAGCGAACTGCTTTGCAGGCCGCAAGAATGCTGCACTACTGAAATGAAGAAATAATAGTTAGATTTACAAGATCAGAAACACATGTAGGATGATGTAACATTATAACTTGACCCGTCGAGCATCCATACATGCAAGCAAGAACAATAACTGTGTAGTAAGGCCGCAAAGTTGCATTGGGCAAATCTCCTTTGGCAGTAGTGAACTGGTGATTGACCGGTCACTTGCAGATCAGTACTGCAGATTCGAACGCTGCCAAGGAAGACTCATCCGGTAATGCATTGCAGCGACGAATCTATAATTTTAGCTTAAAATATATCATAAAAAATTCAATATAAAATTTTAGTAACAACGTGATTAGATAGATATATATATACTAATTAACACGATAAAGCTTTAATTATTAAATTAAATAGAAACGATCCACTAAATACAATGTAAATAGTTTAAACATCATACTGATAATTGAAAATATATAGATAAAAGAGTACCATAGATTTAATGCTATTTGTTTACTAATTTATCCGACAGCTTCGAAGAGACATAAATATCTTTATTTATTCAGCGGCCTAGCGCACGAGCGACGCGTGGGTGCGGACGTTGGCCAGCATGAGGACGGTGGCCGGCGCATGGGCGCGCGCCACGAGCAGCGACCGGAGCATGGGTTTGGCAGCACTGGTTCGGGCACTCGGCGACGGTTTTCGTCTTCCACCCTTCCCGAGTTTCAACTTTTGAGTTTCGAGGCAACGAGCCATACTGCCGTAGGCAACAGCAGTTGCGGACTTGCGGTTGGAGTCCCGCGTCTTCACGCGACGCGACGGACGGGACGAGATTCACGCGGGAGACAAAATATGTTGTCGTATATTTTTAATTTTTTAACGTGTGTATATATACGGCATGGCTAAAATGCACCTAGGTGCATTTTAGCCCTACGTTACACATGGGCCACACGCAGCGCACGCGTCCAAAAGCAGACCAAGCTCACACGCGGCGCGACGCAGATCGGGCCACATGTACACACAAAAATCCTTCGGGTGTCCAAACCTTATCTTCATGCGCGCGCTTGAACCAATCATACAAGCATCGGATCTCATTAGATAGCGGATCCCATTAAAACGATCCCATTAAAACTTTAAAGTTAAGTGTGCTTGAGCAAAAGTAAATTTAGGATAGCTGACCTCATGGGAAGTGGTTGACCTTATGAAAAGTCTAGTTACAACTTTATTTACACACAATTGCAACTGTTATTTGCTATTTTTAGAAAACTTACATCAGTTGTTGCAACTCGAGTTGCAACTTCATCTAAACACTAGTTGCAACTAGCGTGCAGCTCTGATAGTTGAGCTGTTGCAACACATTTGGTATGCTGGTTGTAACTTAATCTAAACACCACATTTGGTATGCTGGTTGTAACTTAATCTAAACACCAGTTGTAACTCCGCCAGATGTAACATAACATGAGGACTTCCCAGGAGGTCACCCATCCTAGTACTACTCTCGTCCAAGCACGCTTAACTTCAGAGTTCTAATGGGATCCGATGCTTTAGTGTCGGTCCCAACGAATCAACCGATGGGTTCGCATGCGGAGTGATGCGCCTGATTGGTTGGATAGGTAACGACACTGAGACACGATATTTGTTAACGAGGTTCAGTCAAAGCCTACATCCCAGGGTCACTGATTACGGGTGCTTCTTCCCAATTTAACATATTACAGTGTATCCGGATATCTAGGACCCTCTACCGGCTAGGTCGTCGACGAGTCGTATCCACATCTATACTATTGTAGTCTTATGGTTACAATCGGTGTGCCTCTTTATTTAAAAGAGAACCTAGGATAGAGTTCAACTCTTACTCTATTCCTAACACCTAGTACAAGTCCAAGTCCTAAACTGTAACACACTTTGTACACATATTCGACACAAAACTCTAACAAATTCCACCTTGATGAATATGTCACGCCAACCTGAATTTGTTACTTGCTTGAACCTCTGTATACCAGGACTTGAGTTGGTTCTTCCGCCGCTCACGCTGAGCTGCCCCGACGAGCCTACACCAAGCTCGCGCGCTTTCAGAACTGTGATTTGCTTGATTACATTGTATTGCAATCCCGTGGTCCTCTGCTGCTTTTATTTGAGGAAAAACTGAGTCCAATTCCAATCCCCATCCAGACTGAATCGTTGTCCTCGTCCAAACCCCTTCCGTGCCCGACATGGTCTCCTTCTCGATCTCATATGTGCCATGTGTATTGAAACTGAACCGAGCCGACTCCTTTACCATGGCCTCTACCAAATCGAGTCCTGCACGATCCCAAGATCGGTCTGCTACTACCTGTGTTGCTTCTGTCTTCGTTGCCAGCTTGGCCTTGACACAAAATCGTGCACATCGCCATGACCTTGACTTCAAGCTTCTCGTAACTCCAGCGACATCCTGGCTCCACAGCAAGCACACACAACACAACCACCGACATCGTCAATGACTTCTGCCGCCAATCTATGCGGACCCTATGCTGATCTGACCATCTCTGTTCTACCACCAGTCACCTGTACGCCGCTAAGTAGCAATCCACCGTGCAGTACCTTATCGACAACACCTCCAACATAGCCTCTAGGAACAACCCACTCCGACTTCCAATTGAATGCCATCAATCTAGTCACGAGTCGAAATCGACAAATTACCATGCCAACTTTCTAGCCACCGAACAACCTGAGCGTTACCTCTAGCCGTCTCCCTGTCGAATGCAGTCATCAAAAAGTTCGAGCCATCCATCCGAAGTGTTCGACACCACCAATTGGATTGCCAATCATTCCCATCGCCATCAACCCGAGCACCACGTCTAGTCGTCTCCCTGCTGAAAGTAGCCCATCGAATGGTTCAACCCGCTGCCTGAAGTGTACGAATTCACTGATCAAATTGCGTTGATCGCCGCTGTGCTCCACCTTGCACCATTGTCCTATCCGGGATACTGTGTGCAACCTGACGCGGTGTGGGGCACCTCTCTCGTACCTCTCTCCATGGATATCCCCGTAGGCTCTGATATCACTTGTTATAAAATCGGTCCTGATAGAACATCGAGAATCAAATACGAAAGAAACGTCATAGAAAATCCAAACATGATAATGACACCAAGGCACGATATTTGTTAACGAGATTCAGCCAAAGCCTACATCCTCGGAGCACCTAATTACGAGCGCTCCTTCCCGATCCAGCATATTACAGTGCATCCAGGTATCCACGACCCTCTACCGGCTAGGTCGCCGACCAGTCGTACCCACACCTATGGTATTGTCGTCTTGCGGTTATAACCGGTGTGCCTCTCTATTTAAGAGAGAACCTGAAATAGAGTTTGACTCTACTCTATTCTTAACACCCAGTACAACTCCAAGTCTTAAACTATAACCGACTTTATATACATACTCGATACAAACTCTAACATCATTTTCAAGCAGGATTTGATCTATGTTAGATGTGTATAATATCCGAGTCAAAAAGCTCTCAGTAGATGCCAACACTTCAGTAACGCAATCGTTTTTCGCAAACACATAAAAATATTGCATGTCATTGTATTAGAAGAAGCCGTTGAAAGTTTATGCAACGCAATGATCGAAAGCCATGGGGTGCAAGTTGGATCAGTAATGCAACCTAATTGAGTGTAATAGTACTAATGTTAGTTCTGTACTTCTGATACTGTTAAGTGCTAACCGCTGCAGAATCAGCAGCGGCGGGAGCTGAGGTTGCAGCACGCACGTAATTAAGCCTGAACTCTGAAGGTTCGGTAGAAAGAGGAGCTCCATCACTAGCTAGGGGATCATTCCGGCCGGCCGGGGACAGCACATTCCAGGGGAAATCCGGCGAAACACCTCCAGATCGCCATCAAGCAAGAAAGCTCCCCCGGAATAGTCTCTCCGCCGAGCATATGCCATCTCGGATTCATTTCCCTAATAATGTTCTGCTTCACTGATTCAGTCTCGCTCGCTATATATGAGAAGTTTTACGGTGTTTGGGTAGTGAGTTGAGGCAGTAAGCCTCTGTTCTTCCCCCCTTGTTTCTCATTACTCTTTTGGTTTTGTTTTCCGCTTTAGTCGGACCAAATGCTGAATTCGGATCGGCGTGACTGTTTTCAGTCGTTTGTAAGCTTTAACTCCTCTCATTCTTAATAAAATCGACAACCGTCTTTAATCGCCAAAAAAAGTTTTATGGTGTTTGCATTTGAAAAATAGTAAAAACAGTCTCTCTCGCTCGCACGAGGGCAAGCAGGAGCAGGGTTCGCCTTTCCGTCGGGCTATGTCGTGCCGCTCCTCGTCGGCAAGGCGAATTTCGTGCGAAAACCGCGAAAACCGTCGGCCAAATTTGAATTTGAACGATTTCATGTGTACCGCGAAAACCGCGGCAAAAGCCACAAAAACCGCACAAAACCGCAAAAACCATGCAAAACACGCGAAAACCGTGGAAACCGTAATTTAAATTTGAACCAAACTTAAATCCGCGTCGTGCTACGGTTTTCTCTCAAACCGCATGAAAACCACGTCATATACCGCGGTTTTCGCGACAAACATCGTGAAATTTATATTTTTATAATATATATTTTTTGTGTTAAAATAAATTTTTCAATTTTTTTGAATTTTCACGAAATTATTTAAACGAAATCACATGGATACCGTGCCGCACCTTCGTAAAACGGACGAAAACCGTGAATTTTTGGCCGGTTTTAGTGGAAAGAAAAACCCTGAGCAGGAGTAGAAAACCATGCGTGCTTGCTAGAGCGGAAATGATACTGGCAGTGCTACTCTATAGTTCATGGCTTTCTGCTAGTTTTTGGCTGGTAGTAATAGCACGTAGTATTGCATGGTTCAGAGATCACAGATCTCGTGTTACCAGCTTCTCTCAGCCTACATTTCATGGAGGCTACATTTGTGCGAAGCCCGACAGCCGCCCGCGCTGGCCGGAAGGTAAATCCGCCATGCTTAGACTAATACACCCGCTTGCAACTTAACAATTCTTTGTCTGATTCGATTACTTCACCCGTCTCAAAATAAAATAAAACATTAGATGAAATATATCCTTTAAATCTATTTTAATATGTCTCATATTTTGAAATAGAGGTATCCATATGCTTGCAACTCATAGCACATGTTTCCATATTTTGTTTGTGCAAAATGTACCCTGATCCATGCTGCCAATTCAAGGGTTTATACACCACAATCTGTAGGTGTAGGTTGCAGCACTCCTATCGACTCAGGCCTACGGAGCAAAACCAGTCAGGAGTACCAGAGTTTCAGCGTGTTTATCGTGTCGTCCTCCCGTGGTAACATGATTTTCGTATGAAAACTGTAAAAATCGCGAAGGAGTGAACAGTAATTTTCGTGACGGTTAGCCATGACGCGGTTTTCGTAAAAACCATGCGCGCGCCAAAACCGCAAAAAGCGCGCCAAAAACCACGAAAAAACGTAATTTAAAATTTGAACCCAATTCAAATCCGTGTCGTGCCGCGGTTTTCGCTCAAACCGTACGAAAACCGCCCACATATCGCGGTTTTCACGGCAAACCACACGAAATTTGTTTTTATAAAAATATATATTTTTGTGATAAAATAAATTTTTTCAAAATTTTTAAATTAGCACAAAATTATTCAAACGAAAATCGCTGGGATGCCGTGCCGCAGCCCCACGACGCGCGAAAACCGTGAAAACCGCTGTGGTTTTCGCGGTATCACGTAGAATCATACAGTCACAATCGAGCCTCCTTCAAAATACATAGTATTAGCATCAACCTGCCCTAGGAAGAAAATACTTCCTCTGTCATTATATTATTAAATCTTTTTATTTATTTTAAAATAAATTTATTTTTGAGTAATCATGGTATCAGAGTTTGAAAAATATAAAATTATTATTTTAAAAATAGATAAAATGATAAATAGTTGTATTAAAATTTAATAAAATAAAAATATTTTTAGATTTTAATTTTTATTGGTGTGGATGAAATAAGTGAAAATAAATTTATTTTGAGACGGAAGTAATACCGTTACTACCATCAGCTCTGACAATAGAGCTTGATTAGCTGTAGAGCGTTTACTTGGAATTGTTAATTCCCTCGTGCAAGACCCACTTGGTTCGTAGTCGTACTTCGTGATTTCTTTCTGGTGAAGCAAAATAAACTAACATGTGAGCACATTGGAAGAGGGAGTCAAACGATAAGAATACGCGATTTTCTGTCAAGTGTTCGCTGCTTCAGCACGCCAAACCACAAGAAAAATTGAGGCTGGGATATATGAATGACCATTAGGAGTACAGATCAATAGAAGCATAATAAAATTACAGTTTCTTTGATTCATCTGTCGTTGCAATTCATAACATGATGTTCCATCGATCAGATCATGAACAAGACAACCCTTTTATTGCAGACAATGTTCAGAATTTGGGTCTGACACGAAATCGTTAAGTGGAACTTTTTTCTGCAGTCATGAACAATTCAATGTTATCCATTTGCGCAACATGACAAGGACATAGGCAAAGCATTCTGAGCAAAAAATGGAGTTCCAATCCTTCTGTGTTTCTTTTTTCTAATCTTTATTTATGTATCCATTGATGGTTCCAAAGGAGAAAACAAAAATCTTCAACCAAACCATTGACAAAGTGACTTGTCTCTCTCAATCCTTTCTCCAATCAACAGTGTGCAATAATAATATTGTACCGAATTTTTTCTGTGTGCTACTGTAGAAAATTACCAAAATGAGGAGGGGAAAAAGCTAACCGACAATTTGCAAGTGAACAAGAAGCCAAAAACTACAAGAGTTTGTCTGGTCTTATTGGAGGCCGGACCAGGCCCACCTGTCTGTGCCAGCATCATGTCATGGCCGTGTTCTCAGCCGGCTGCTCGATCTTAACCCCTCCTCCCATCGCCAGCCCGTCGGCGGCGCGCCGCCGGAAAACCATGGCGCACTCCGGCAGCTCGCCGAGCCCCTCGAACATCGCCTCCTCCTCGCTCAGCCCGTCCCCGCCTAACCCGACGTCGCCGAACTCGTCGGGGAGGATTGCGGCCGTGTCGATGGCAGCGCCGCCAAAGAACATCGGCTGATCGTATAGCTGCATCTCGTCGGCCGCGTCGATGTCGGAGGGCGAGGTCGACGAGGTGACGGACACGACGTCGTAGAGCCACCGGAACTCGTCGCGCACCTCGATGGCCGCCGCGCCGCCGCCACCGGTGACAGGTCCGGCGGTGACGCCATGGTGCGTTTCCTCGGGTGACACCACCGGCCCCGGCGGACTGCAGGCCTGCGCCTTGGGCTTCTGCGGCGCCGCCTGCCGGTTCTGCGCCCTCGGCACCGTGGCAGAGTGGTTGTGCTCGAAGGAGTAGGTGACGATCACCGTGTCCGGGTCGGCCCGGCTCCTCTCCACCTGCTTCCTCGCCGGGCACCCCTTCGAGCTGCTGCATCGGTAGTAAGCCCTGCTCATCACGAAGCCCAAGCCTAGTCAGATCAGCACAAAACTACATGCATGGCAAAACTTACTGCGTGCTAAGCTGCACAATAACTCGATCGATCGAAGAGTACGATGCCATGCCATGGCATCGATGAGTGTGTCGCGGTGTGTATTTACCTTGGAAAGGGTGAGCCTTTGATGGGCTTCTGGCCGTACTTCCGCCACGCCCACGAGTCGGTCGGCGTGTTGCCCTCCCCGACGCCCTTCGGCCGCGGCCTGCTCACGTCGGCCAGCGGCACGGTCACCACCCGCTTCTGCGCCGATCGCCTCGGCCTCCCGCTAGGCGACGCCGCCGCCCCCGCCGCCGACCGCTGAGCAGCCGATGACGGTGACACCGGCGACCCCGAGCAATCCACCGCGGCGACGACGACGCGCTCCTTGGCCTTCATCTGCTCCCCGCCGCCACCGGACATCGTCGGCGACGACACCGCCCCGTCGCTCCACTCGCCGTCCATATATACACAAGATCGATCGAACGACGCGGCCGGCCGGCCGGCGGCGTGATCTGTCCGACAGGAATGGATCGAGGAGGCGGTTCTTGGATGGATGTCGTCACCAGCGCCAGCTACGACAAATGAGGCAAACGCCACGGGATATAAAGAAACTGGAGCTGAGGCCGTGTCATGTGTCGTCGTGACGCTCTCGTAGTAGCGGGAGCTCGGTTCGGACGTGGGTTGTGGCCGCGCACGCTGCGTTTCGACGGGGAGATTAAACAAACGGGAGAATATTACGAGCGTGTGACGGCGACGCCTCCCCAACTATCTCATGTATTGCCTGTATGATGAACACTACACCGTCTAATCTATCAAACATCAGTTGCTTGATTATTGCTTCCTCCCGTAGGCAAGTAGACGAGTAGTAGCACTAGTTTAATGTGGAGCAGAGAGTGTTCATATTTGCATAGATAGGAGTGGTTGGCGAGGATCGAATAAGATACCTGTCACTGCCGTTTCGAAGAAGGTAACTGTAGAGAGTCACGGTTCTGGAATATCTGGATTCAAGGTAGTAGTAGAATTTTCAGTGAACAGTCGATATGGAATCATAGAATCAGTTATAAATTTCTTGGTAATTCTGGGCAGGACTTCTTGTTCTTGGTTTCTTTTGCTAGCTTGGAGGAGAAACTGAGATGTTTGATTTGGATTTGTTAGGAGTGGCAAATGTGATGCATCGATATCGTAGCTAACATGTGGTTGGTTTTCTTTTAAAAATCGATAAATTCTTCTGACTTTTGATGTTATTGGCCTGATGTCTTCATCTTGAACGCTGAAGGCTAATTCAGGGTGTCATGTCAGAGATATTCCTGGGCAATTTCCTCATGGGATTGACAGTTCTAACCGCGTACATCAAATCGTCGTGTCCCACACAGAATTAAGTAGAAGCCGTACCGCTGCATACTCTGATTGCTGCTGGGCTAGCTAGAGACAGATTGTGCATTTGATCATCGTGCATATATAGTGCGACTATACAATATTATTATCCTATGGTTGATCAGTTCAGTTATCGCGTCACCATCCTTTTCAGTCTCGCTTTTCTTTAATCCTCGGATGTTCTCATCACCTCATGGGTCTTGACTTGTTCCCACTGCGGTCTCAATTATGGGGCATCACCATGTCATCATGCAGCGCTCTGCCCTCCATAGACTCACAAATTAAACTCCATCGTTTTGACAAAGAGCTCAACCAACCGATTAAGTTATCTGGGAGATGTTGCTGCTAGTTCGTCATGGCCAGCCTCTCTTGGATACCAACGCGGAAACACAGCTGTCTGTTCTATAGAAAACGAGACGATGAACTGACTGCATGTCTGACAACAGTTCACACACCTGCAATCTGTGACTGGTAGCTTGCTTAGATCTATACGCTCTCAACTGCTCAAGATTTGTCTCTTTAACCTGGGGCTTGAGATACAGTGGTAGTACCAAGTGTCAACCCAGTGCCAACTAAGTTCCGTGGAATGGGATTATGAAGGTCTGGAGCTCCTGCATGCAGGGGGATTGCTGGGTGCAGCAGTTCATTTGTTCATGTCAACTGTAAAAGAGGGGAAACTTTATGGGCTCGCCTAGGCCCAAAGTTTTATGCACGGCCCAACATGTGCAAAGAGACCGTTCGAACTTTGAGGGGTCGCATATAGAGCGTACTACGGTACTAGTACTATCGAGTCTGACATCCATGATTTCGTTTTTTTAAAAAAACAAAATTGTACTAGTATTCGTTTGAAGAATTTGAATATTTGAAGGAGACAGCCATGGCCATGGAGACATGGACGAGCGGTCCAGAAATTCTCTTTTGGTTGATTAGGAAAAAGGATTTTGGACATGAACAAAACCTAGGCTGCACGTGGGCCCGAACTGCAGTGACACGCGGCCCAGAGGATTCGGAGCCTCTCAAACCTTATTGGAGCGTCTCCTCCTCAAGCTCCGTATCAGCCACACTGTGCCACACGCTTCAGAAACTCCGCGCGCTCCCCTCCTCCTCGCCGCCGCCGCCTTCGCGGCGTGGGAGATGAAGGCCATCGGGAGCGGTGGCGAGTGGTGGTGGAACCTCCCGTCCCTACGCCGCAAGCCCGACCCCCGCCGCCGCGGCCGCCGGAACCCGGACCCGCGCGGCCGGCGCCGCGGGCCCCCACCGGAGCCGCTGTCGTCGTCGTCGGAGTCCATCGGCCAAAGCCGTGGCTGGCCCCTCGACTTCCCGTTCACGCAGGCTGTGACCGCCGCCTCTCTCACGCTTACGGGAGACACCATCGCGCAGGTCCACCGCCGCATCGTCGACCGCCGCCACCGCGGCCCCGAACCAGACAGCAAGGTCGCTCCTTTGTTCTAAACCCTAACATTTTTTTTGAAACAACGATAAATATGGAATTATGCTTTTCTCAAAACTCGGCTCGGGCTTGCTAGTGGTGCTAGGCTCGTACAAATATAAATCAGCTGAAACCAGGTTACCAGGAGCAGTTGCTGAGTTGATGAAATTCGACTTAAATGTTGACTCCAAACCATTGCTTTGTGTACATTATCTCTTCCTCGCAGTACATTGGGCAATTTGTAATATTGGAAGTTTTGATGGTTGCTAAACATAGTGTTTCATGTTTTGAATTCTGACATCCGTAGAGGCCCTCATTTCAGGGTTTGCTACCAGACATACTGATGAACCATGATTGGCTACGTGCGCTTCGTATGGCTTCCTATGGGTTTCTTCTTTATGGCCCGGGGTCGTACGCATGGTACCAGTTCCTTGATCAGTGTATGCCCAAGCCAACATTTGTAAATCTATCCACTAAGGTGTGCCTTGCTTCCTCCATGTAACATAATATGCTGGAGCATTTTGTTTCACAGTTGACCAGTTTCCATTTTTGTTTGCTGTCATCCCAGGTCATACTGAACCAGATTGTGCTCGGTCCTTGTGTTATTGGTGTAATTTTTGCCTGGAATAACTTATGGTCAGGGAAATTGTCAGAACTTCCATCTAAATATCAGAATGATGCCCTTCCTACACTTCTTTTTGGTAAGTGTTCTGCCCGAACACATTATTAGAGAAGCACCTTACAAAGATAACTGATATTATGGTATTTTTCACTTTGTTCTGAAATTGCAGGTTTTAGATTTTGGATTCCTGTATCGATCATTAACTTTTGGTATAGTCTCGTACTTCAAACTTCTTTTTCATAGTTGGTTCATCTTTATTGTACATGTCAATGTTTCATTGAATGAGCTAATTTAGTTCCTGCTTTATTTCCATCTCATCAAAGTAGTTGGTTCTCATCCAAGTATTTGATTTCTCCACCAGGATGGTTCCTTTGTCTGCTCGTGTTGCCTTCATGTCCTCTTGTTCCATTTTTTGGAACTTCTACCTATCATCCACTATGAGCAAATGAAACGTATAGTATACCTTCAGGTTGGTCTTGGCACATTCTAAATTTTGTTTGATTCAGTGCACAGTAACTGTAATTTTGAGTTGCAAATTTGGATGAACCTGTTTATTGCCAGACTCAGAGCATTTGATGCATAAGTGCATTCCCTTTATGTAACTTTTGCTGAACAATTTGACGATGTTATAGGGCATGTACAAGCCTCATTTGTCATGTTATATGTGGTTTCATAGCAAAAGTTTTGGTCGGGTTATTGTGGGGATTCAGTCAACTGCTACGGAGGAGGGTTGGAAGGAGCTAATTTTTGCTCTTGTGGTAAAGTACATGGTAGAGTTACCTCCTGGACAATTCTGGCGGCTGCCTCGTCAATGACGGAATTCTGGTGGTGGTCTCGAGGACAAGGTCGATGGAGAAAGAAATTGCTTTTCTCTAAACATGTGTGAGCCATCTACCTCTAATTTGACAGGAAAGGTGCTTGTAATTTTGATCATTGTTTCAATAAGCTAAAAGTACATACCGATAACCGTACTCTGAATAGAATCACATTATTAAGATGGAACATTTTTCTCTTGTATATTCCTTTGCTTTTGGTTTGAGCTCAGCTGCATAGAGGCTTACTAGGACCATGCCAATTTGGATAGCAGCACTGAAAAACAGGACGTTGGGCAGATGCCACTGGCACACAAACGGCTACTAGCCCGTAGGATTTTGAATGGGTGACTCCTGCCTAGTTGCCTCTGTAATTGAACGGCGAAAGCATCGAAACATTAGATTCAGTAGTCCTCTAAAAAGACAAGACAGTGTGTGCAGTGAACTGTATTGGTTGTAGGCCAAATTAACTTTATTAGCATGGCTTCCAGGTACAGATTTAGCTGCCTTTCGAAATAATTACAAAGAATATTTGACAGAAAAGAATTGCTATGCCATTTCTACCATTTTTTACGACGTCAAACAATATACAGACTAGCGAATAACCTACAAACTGACACAGTTATGGCCTACAAGGTACAGATTGGATAAATTACGGATGCTGAAGTTTGCTTGTAACATCTACCGCTTCTAACGTTTCTATCTCGGTGATTTTGTGGAAATGCATCTTCCGCACAAGATAAGCCTTGATACAGCTCGTGACCTTCGAGATCTGACTCTCAACGAAGATAGCTGTAGAGAAATGATTCAATGAGTAGCCGATGAAACAAACATGCAAAAACATAAGAACTGTAATTTAAGCAGGATTCACATACTCTTCAGAAACATAAGAACTGTAATTTAAGCAGGACTCACATACTCTTCCACCAATCCATCACACGCACACGCACACACAACGCTTTGTGGCGAACAACATTTCCGTGCTCAACTATCCTATATTCTCACCATTATAAAACAAGACCACTATAGAATGTTCACTTCAAAATCCGCGGTCTATCAGTCAGATGCCAAAAAAACCCCCACAAGTAAGAAGTTAATTTGATTTGTCTGTGAAGTCTATCGTGAATGCAAGAGGACTACTTTTTTTCATTTCAGAACCCAGTTCCATTCTTCTTACTTTCCGTTTTGATTTCCATTTAAGCAATATGCTCATCTCGAGAAAAAAGGCATCACCACATGGTCAGTTCAAAAGGGGGCTTACTGATAGCTTTTGATCTATTCAGATTCTAGAAATCATCTATTTGAGAACACAAACTGCCGGTGGCTCATCTCTAGGATTCCACATGCCGAAATGGCTTTTACTTAGACCAGTACAGTATACTAACGAGTAGTCAGAAGGGAAATACTAGAACAAGTTAATGTTCCACGTTATATTCAGAACCCAGTAGCATAAACTTTTGTGAGGACACAGGTTATGACATAGCACAAACAGACATATTACCTTGCGTCGAGTCCTTGAAGTTCTCCAACAAAGTATACTCCTTGATCTAGGCTCCAATCTCCTGTGCACAAATAAGCAAGCCGATTTAGAAATATGTAACATAGTAGTAATTTTGATTGCGCAGGTGTGCTGTCAAAAAGGTAGTGTCTTCATGGCTTAATGTTCACATAGTATAAGTGATAGAAGTACTGACTACAAGCTGTACCTAATACACTTGTTATATCAAGTTATTACTAGTGTGCAATATTTACTTGTGCTATTTTTCCCCTACAATGCAATGGTGTAAAGGACTGTCATTTGTAACATGTTTTTTCTCTTTTAGAATGAAAATGCTAAAGTATTACACCCTATATTTAGACAGTTGGAGAAGCACGAATTGATCATGAAATAACATTACTTACAAATTCTCTTGTTCCAGCTTTTCTGCAATTGACAAAGCTTTTTGTCTAGACCAGCCTCCTCGTTGAGAACAAGCTTCTGCCTTACCAATAACATGAGCAAGAGATACCTTTCCTTTGACTATGCTGTTCTGTCGACGCTGTTTGTTCCCATTTCTTCCTCCTTGATTAGCCATGCTATTTGGTGATGCCAAAGATTCTTCTTCCCACACATTGTCCTTTCTTCTTTGATTTACATTATGCACATCATTGTTTGTTTCATCATGCCAATGCATGTGTGAAGACCCAACTTCAATGATTTCTCCTTCTGTCAATATATGAGGATCAGATTGCATCCATCTGGTCTTACTAGAGTTTTCTCTGTCTTTTTTAAGCCTCCTGCGGAGATTCTCACCTCCAGAAGAGAGTGGACTATGTTTAGTGAAAGACCTCCTTAATGTTGTGTTGGAAGACTCGTTTGGCCCGTGAGAAAATACAGCTGGAGCATGACTGGCCCTCACATCATTCTTTGATTCATATCGAATTTCAAGAATTATGGCAGAACGCAGAACAGACTCAAATGCCTGCAGGATTTGTCCTCGGTAGTCTTCAGCTTTGGACTTGTTGACACGTGAGCTGAATATTAGTTGCACTGTTGGTGCTGTAGGAATAAAGAATCTAATGTCAGAAGAAAAAAAGCAGTTTGAAAGAAAGCTTAACCATGTTTTAACTCAAATATCCTAAGAAAAGATAATATGAAGGTGTAACATACTAGGTGTGGCCATGACTTACTAAATGAAGGTGCCACTGGCATATTCGTGCTATATAAATAGGGACTTCACACTAAAACAACTAGAAGCTTAATTTACTCTATAGATCTCTAATTCCGTTCAAATGCTTTGACATACAAAAAGATTCAGATGTGTGGATTATTATAATATAAAAGGATGTTATCAACCCAATAACTGAAGTTATGAACTTTATTGAGAGGAAATATTTAAGTTAATTACCCTAGATGCCTTTTATCCATGAATACTGCAACTGACTTCGCTTCAACAAACTGACAAGAATTATCTTAAAAACCCAATACGAAAACATAAACAGCTGGCTTACTCCTGGTTACAATATTTACACAGTATGGCATGAGGTTTCTCTCCCTCAGTTCTGTAAGTAGTAAATCGATAGTATATCATTATCTAGAGCAACAGGAAAACCAATCTCAGGTAACAAACTTACGACATGATGTACTCTTAAAAACTTGATTTCAAGCCAGGGCGGAGAATCTTACCTGTGCCTAGGCTGACGGAGCTAAGCCTTCCCTCTTTAGCCATCATTTTTCTCAGTGTATCTGACTGAATATTCTCAAGCACAGCATGCCAAATCAGTTCATTTTCGATTTTATTATTTCTAGATTCTTCATTTGCTCTGGGAGCACTGGTTGATAACAAATGGCTATTTGATGTATGTTCAACAGGTCTCCTTTCCCCATAAGAAGTGCTTGCCACGTTACTGTTATGCTGAAGAGCCGAGTGTCTTGCCATATCCCTATCGGGAAAGGAACCGGCTAACACACCATGGTTTAAACTTGTACTCGATGAACTTGGCAGCGCATACTGTTTGTCAGGAGCAAGCTGAAGCAGAGCAGCTGTAAGCCAGGTTGTCTTGTCGTTAGAGACCCTCAACTGCTTTTCAGCTTCAGATAGTGTTTTCAAAGCCTGGCGTAGTTTTTCCATATCATCTTTGGACACTGAAATTAGTACACAAATACAATGATTATGTGAATGCAAAATATTTACTGTAAGAGAACAAGGCGAAACTAGACAAGTAACTTGGCACTCATATGCACAATGAAAAACCTGAAAAACAAATTTATATTGACCTACCCACTAGTTTTAATGAAAATGTTGCTTACAGATTGGACGTCTGAAGAACTTTCTTCGTAGTCTTTCTCGTGTGAAAGTATAAGAACCAGCAAGGATGTCAGTAATTATAGTGGCAAGTTGAGACATCAATGCCAAAGGATCGACCCCAGTTTCTGTAATGTCTCTTAGAGTCTTCACTGTATTTACAGTGTCAGCAGAAAGTGCCAAATCAAGCAAATCTACCAGTTTGTCATCAGAAACCAGACCAACCTGTTAAAATGGGCAAAAAGTTAATGGTTTATTATTGTGAAAAAATAGAATTGCAAATGAAAGCATGGAGTGACAACTAATTCTTTAGTTAGGTTCCTTTTTTAGGGGGAAGACTTAGGCAGGTACACTCCTAGCAAGTAGCAAGACATGAAAATACATGTTTAGTGAAAAAGCAAGGAAAGTACTAAGTTTATACCAAATGGATAAGATTCAATGCACACTGACTATTCTAACTATTCCTCCGAAGCTCTGCTTTTTAGACTATATGTGGCAACCGAATTTGCATACTACTTATCTAATGCAGACAAAAGTAAACCATTTCAGAGAACTACACATTTGGTTGCATTCTCCTTAAAAGTGTCATTTTGTGAAACGTTTGCAACTGAAAATGTTGTTTAGTCTACTTCAAAAGGCAGCTCTTTGATAGTTTTTTGTGCATCAAAGGTGTAGTTTTGTGAAATTCGCTATTTAATCAACTCAATTATACAAAGCTACCAATGCCCAGCCCCTGCCCCCTAGCCAACATAATTAGCTAATATTTTCTATTCATGCCCAGATGGTAATACGATATTGACAGTAGATGCAGAAGTATAATTTGGTTTTCCAAAAAAAAAAGCAGAGAGGGGTAATATTAAGCTTGAGAGATATCTTACAAGTTCTTGGACAAGAGATAAGGAAATCCTCTGCCCCAGCAAACTCAGCTGATCAAGAGTCATCTCAGCATCCCTCAATGATCCATCTGAACGGGATGCAATTAACTTCAATGCATCCCTATCAACATCTAAACTTTCGCTTGTTGAAATCCATTGCAAAGTGTTAACAATGTCGCACTCCTTCAACTTGGGAAAGAAGAACTTCTGACATCTCGATAGGATTATATGAGGAAGGTCGAGGTTGGGACTGACGAGGATGAACACCACGCGGCGAGGCGCCCGGTCCACTACTTTCGAGATTACGCTCCAAGTGTCGGCTGGCAGTGTATCGCAGTCATCAAATATAAACACCCTGTAGTGCGATGGCGCCGGCGAAAGCATGACGTTGTCGAGGACATCAACAATGCCGTCCATGTCGATGTTGCCGACGGGACCAATCTCCATCACGCTCCTGCTCTTGCCGAGATTGTGCGCGATGCACGAAGTGCACGAGTCACAGGGCCTCGGGTGCTCGGGGGAGTGGCAGTTGAGCGCCTTGGCGAAGACGCGGGCGCACGACGTCTTCCCTGTGCCGTGCGGGCCGTAGAAGACGTATACCAGCCCGATCTTCCTCCTCAGGACGGCGTTCGACAGCGCCTGCACCACCAAGCTCTGCCCGACCACGTCCTTGAAGGTCTTGGGCGCAAACTTCTGCGTCAGGCTCCGGTGCCGTCCGCGGCCGTGCTGCGAGCCACGAGACTTCTGCCCCGACCGCCCTTCCGACAGGAGGTCGGAGTCCATCTCGCTGGTCTGGTTGGAGAAAATTCCAAGCTCCCCAGAGTAGCTTCCACCGATGCCGCCATTACGCGCACCGGAGGTGGCCGCCTCGACGAGCAGAGGCAACGCGTCAGAGTCCGAACTAGTCGAGGAGGCCAGCCTCTCGGACTTGACTGGGAAAAGCGAGTGCGACCCGTTGAGGTGACCACGCGAAGCGCCGGCGCCAGCTTCGGATTTGCGCCCCGCCGCTGACTTGGGATCGGATAGGCCGCAGGCGAGGCTGCGGCCGGCCATGTCGAGAATAGACTTCCCACGGTGGTGGAGGCGCGACCAGTTCCATGGAATGCCGCAGACGTTACGCGAGTCCTGCGGCGGCACATGCTGCTGCAGCTCGTCGAGGTCGTCCTCGCCATCGCGGAAGAGGTACTTGTTGCCGCAGACAGCCTCCTGGGAGCTGGAGTTGACGGAGAGCGCCGCGGCGGCGGCTGCCGAGCGATCTGGGGCCTTACTGGCGGCGCCAGCGCGGCGGCCAGCGCCGCGTTTAAAGCGGCGCCGCGGGCGCCGAGCTGGCTTGGGGTGGGGGTTCTCAGCGAGCTGGTCGAGGAGCGTCTTGAGCGCCCCGGTCGTCGAGGCGCTGCGCCGGGACTTAGGCGGGACATCGACGTCGTCTTCGTCGGTGTCGGCGTCCGGGTCGGCTGCCACCTTGGAGGATGACTCGACGGAGCGGCGAGTGGACGGATCACGGAGCGACCGCGAGCGCTGCAGCGCGAGGAGGTCGCGCATCAGCGCCGCCGACGCGATGGACGTGGGGCTCCTCCTCCTCCCCGACGACGACGCCCCTCCGCCTCCAGCGCCGGGCCCGTGCGCATGGTGGTGGCGCAGGTGGATGCAGTTGGTCAGGTGCGCGTGGCCGCGGAGGTGCCCGCCACCACCACCCCGCGCGGTGGCGCCGACGGCACCGGCACGGTCGGGCGTCGGCATTGCTTTCCCGCGGCTCGGCACGGAGCGCCACTGAGATGCGTGCGAGGAGGAGAGCTCCGGCGAAACGCTACGCCATTCGGGGCCTCGTGTGGCGTCGGTTTGGCCTGTGCGTGTGCGTGCGAATTATGGCGGTATGGTTCGGAGATTTTCGCCTTTTTGGTTGGATCCTAGAGGATTTCACGGGAAGGGAGAGAAGAGAACCGCGAGAGAGGGGAGGAGGACTGGAGCCCTGCAGGAGGGTGGGTGGCCAGTGCCCTCGCCTCGTGCCGGGTGTAGGAACGGGCGGTGCTTTCGGGGCTCGCGCCCGCGTCGCCGGGGCAGGAGAGCTGGAGAGGGGAGTAGAGCACGGGGGAAGCGGATCCAGGAAGCGGAGGCGGTGTCACACTGGCACTGACTGAGTCACCGGTGTGGGCACCGATACCGGGTTTGGCACAACTGCGCGGCCGCGGCTGCGAAAGGGCGATTCACTGTGGTGCGTTCGCTACAGTGGCATTGGCGGCTTGTTGCTGGAATTCTGCCGTGATTGTCGTGTCATCCGCGTCAGCGGGTATTAATAGGAACACGAGCTGTTTGATGACAAGACGCGACGCCACCAACATGTACAGTTTGGCTCCAATAGAACAGCTCTATCGAGTATAGTACTAGTAGGAGTAGTAGCTTTACACAAACAACCATTGCGTGATTGCGATTAGCCGATTAGTAAGTTTAGCTTCTGCAGTTGACGCAGCGGCGGAGCACGTGAGGTGGAGCAAACTTCGCGTGCACAAAGCAGCCATCCGGCCGGTAAAAAATCGCGTGATGGTGATGAGCAGGCAGCGGAGTTCTTGCCGCCGCAGGCCCATGTAACCGTACTTTGTACCGGATCGGACGCAAGGGGCTGTAACTGTACTCTGTACAAGATCGGACGAGTTAACGTTGGCGTGTACTGGCTCGGTAGGGCCCAAGGGCGGTCAATCACGCTGGCGGGTGGAGACCACCACGGGGGGTTTGATTTGCCATCGCGCGCAATGATTCGGGGCTCCTGGGCGGGGATCTGATGCCCCTCATCAATTGCCCCCGCCCGGACAGCGACGGGCACGGCAGAGCGGCAGGACGCGTCGGCGTCGCACGTGGTTGCCTGTCTCGCCGGACGCTGGCCGTGGCGCGAGCAGAGAGGCGGCAGAACTGCAGAAGCGCTTAGCCCAGGCCCCATCTCGCGCACGACAAGTGACCGGCTATGCGCATCCTTCGCGCCGCCGATGCGGTCGATCACGGTGGCGACGAGACGACTGTTGAAATCCAAACAGAGCAGGAGAGTGTCATCGTCACCGTCTCCGCGCGGCGGCATCACCGGCAACGCTGGCTTAACAAAGCATCAAGAATCTGTGGGTGTTTTTAAAAAAATCTGTGGGGCATCGGACACCACCAGTAGGAGGAGACGTGCGTTTTCGCTTCTCTGCCGGCTGTGCGCGTGGCAAGGGGCGCTGAAAGCGAGGAGAGGCCCATGCCTCCTTCCGCCGTTCAGGTGCAGACGGGCAGTACACTTCCAAAATCGAAGGGAGAGCGTCTGCAGACACCACCATACCACCGTTCCGAACTTCCGATGCAGTTAAAAGAACCCTCTAGGAGTACGACTGTACGAGCATAGCAACAGGAGATAGGTTCCACACCGACTACGGCTACCACCTCAGTTCGACCATGGGCGCATTTTAGTGGTGGTAGGAGTATGGTACAAATACCGTAGTTTTGTGTTGACTGATAACCGGTGAGCTAGTACCAGTATGTACTAGTATCCAATGAAGCATGCACTAGTAGCGATGTACTGGATGTGTATCACGACTTCTGACTGCGCAATAACTATACTGGTACCATGTGATTCATCAATTTACTGTCACTGTACGTTTTTAACTTTAGCGGCAGAAAAATCGTCTGATGTTATGCTGTCGGCCAAATAAATCGTTTACTACGGATGGTGGTAGTGTGTGGTACACCAGCAAAAGGTAAAGAGTAAAGAGCAGTAGTGCATTGCCTGGCAGCGAGTCGGTCAATCTAAAATCTTTCTGGTTACTCAATCTATTGAGAGCGAGATATCTTCCAAATGAAATCCTAACCACCACTATAGCATAATCAAGTACTAGTAAGCAAAATGACCCAATTTTCGCCAGCAAAAGTTGTTGGCAGGGACACACCCAAGCTTAAATCACTTGATTAAATACTCCTATTACTACTACACCAAAGCTAAATCTTAGTAGACACTATGATTAGAGGTTAGGAGTTTGATGATATGGTCCAACATATGGATAAAGTTGTGGGCTATTGCCGTACGAAGTACTTAAAACTAGAGCAGTTAGCTCTAGCAGCTCTAGGCAGAATCCTTGCCTAATCTCATCTCTGCATAAAACTACACCACGTCAGCTGGGACTTGGGAACCAGCGCTCCAATCAGACGAGGCTTGATGTCCAGCTCTTCGTCGTGGGTGCCACAGAAGTTATAGCTTTTCACATCTCCAATCTCCATGCACATGGCACCTCGATTAGCCGGATAAAAGTAGCTTTGGAGGAGCTCTTTCTCTCGCCCCTCACCACGCTACACCGAGCTCACTCTATCAGTGGCCAGGCTTTTTATTCCTCTTGCCCTTAGCTTTTGCTTTCCTAGGCTTGATTTTGTACTGTTTCCTGCAACTAGTCATAAACTGACAGTTTGGTAGGAGCAAAGCGTGCACGGGGCAGCAGATTTCAAATGGTCTTTGTCTGTAGCTGTAGGCCACGCATTTTTGTGTTACTGATATCAACGTCTTTATAATGTGTGTCATGGAATCTATTAGTACTGTTTATGAAATAAAATAGGGTAGGTTTATAGAACCCAGATAGGTTATTGTACCCGTTGTATAACTGACCATACTATTTCTTCCTTGATGCAATTAGTCTACTGATATCCAAGTTATTTTAAGTAAGATTCGTGCTCTAGTGTTGGACTGTTCGGTAAGGAAAAAACGAGGTCAAGAATACAACGGCCAAACGTGTCGGTTTAAACATGGCAATTATCAAAGATACTACTAGTAGTACTTTGAACAACACTACAAGAAGCATCATAGGCCCAGCGGCCAGAGACTGGAATGCTGGTCCAACTAACTGCTCCTGCTAACCAACAAGCTTCTACATCCTGATCCATTACACTACATGAGCCTTATTCAGATCATGTGATCCTTCACGAAAAAACTTGAGCGCTATCCGGATCTCAGATCCGGGCATCCGGCATACGATCGAGCACAAGGAATCCCATACAAATCATTCGTAACAAAGGCCCCTACTACCTGCTGCTCTCAAGTCTGAACTCTGAAGGATCAGTACTAATAATTCTGCTATGCACTCTTCCAAATTAAGCTTCTTGGATACTTCCAGTAATGATCGATGCCCAGAGCTTGGGTGATCACCAGTTTTTTCCTTTCCCCCAACAGTAAAGGGAGAAGAAAATTGATGCCCGTGAATCCAGCCATCATCATGCATTCTGCAGTCTGCAGCACTCACTTTACAGACCTGAAAGAAACTTCTGTCAGAGATATGCATCTACGCCTAGTAAATGTCACAGATGTGCCTCTGTAGGTACGACACTTGCACGGCCGAAAGCCCGAAAGCATAATGGAAACAGAAAACAAGAGATGGAGCTATCAGGTGAAACCGCCAGCATCAATTTTCCAAAAACGCAGCAGGTGAAAAAGTGTGCTGGACACAGCAATGCCGGATCCTGCTTCTTTGATAAAAGGCCATCCACAACCACCAGAGGAAATAGCACTGGACCACAACCACCAGAGGAAATAGCACTGGACACAGCAATGATGCCAGATCCCGCTTCCAGTACTTGTTAACATGCACCGCACCATTGAAGACTATAGCATAGATTGTGCAGTTCTTAGACAGCATATTGTTTCGCAATACTATCAAAACAACTAATGCACCAAAGTTTCTTGCATTCTCACACGCGTGTTTGAGAATGCACCAGGTCAACTTTTACTGTGAATCAGGGCTCACTGTTATTGATGTATTGTAGCTCAATAAAGTGTAGACAGGAGTCAGGTCAAGATGATATAGGAGTACCAAAACTAAGTGCGAACAATATCTTCATTCAAATTTCGAGCAAGTCAAAGACTGATGTCAGTGAACAAATGAGATTTACATAATTTACATGGGCACTTCAAATTGTATTACTTAGCCTTCCCTGATCAAATTTGTTGGCTCACTCAGAACATACTTTGGTAGTTCATATTTGGCACCTGCAAGACGATTTCCAAGAACAGCGTTAATGCGACACTCAGAGCATGAGTAAGGAAAACAAACACGAATACCAAAGAATTGAGCAGAGAGAAAGGGAGCTTCAGGAGTTGAAAAGCTTGATTAGTGGTTGTCAGCTTGATGAGGAGAGGGATAGAGTAGTGTGGCCACACAATACAAAGAATACCTTCTCTGCTAAATCCATGTACAGAATTATGACCTTTGGTGGAGTCAAGGATATAAAAATGATTCAAGTGTGGAACAGTGCTGGCCAAACGGGCCGGGCCGAGGTGTGCCGGCCCGGGCACGACGGTACTGTGCACCGGCCCGGCACGGCACGGCCCGGCTCGTGATGGGCCGTGCCGGCACGGCACGATGGACCGTGCCGTGCCTGGGCCGGCCGCCGAGCCCGCGGGCCGGCACGGCACGGCACGGCACGATCTTGTTCCGTCTGGCCGGCACGGCACGCCACGGCCCAGACGGCGGCACGGCACGGCTGGGGGTCCAATGGCGTCAATATTTATTTTAATAATTTCAATATGAAAAATAGATGACGAATATATTTTTTTCATATTTTTAACGTGACAAATACATCATTATTTTATTTTTTATCCTTTATTTATATTTTTAATTTTTATATATAGAAATAATAGGGTTGTATATTTTTTTCTATTTTTTCATATTTTTTTCTATTTTTTTAAATTCGGCGTGCCTTATGGGCCGTGGGGCTCGGCCACGCCCACGGGCCAAATTCGTGCCGTGCCGGCACGGGCACGGCTCGGCCTCCCATGGGCCGTGCTTGGGCTGGGGGTGGAGCACGCGGGCGAGCACGGCACGGCCGTCACGATGGCCGTGCCTGGGCCGTGCCCGGCCCGTGCCGTCTTGGCCGTGCCAAGGCGGCCATCTTGGCCTCCACTAGTGTGGAAGAGTAAAGTTCCTTTAAAAATCAAGCATTTCTTATATTTGGTAGGGAGGAATAGGCTGCCTTGTGCTTCTCGGTGAGTAATTAAGAGGAATTGGAGAGGGGTGATGAGTTCTGCAAACCGTGTAAGAAAATTGAAACCACCAACCATATTTTATGTAGGTGTCCTCTGGCAATCTTTCCTTGGTGTGTGACCAAAAAAGTTTTGGGCTTGGAAAGGTATATACCACCCCATACTTGAGATATACCTCTCCATAAAAGGAGGTACCAAAATTAATCTTACAAGTTGGAATAGGATTGAAAACCTATCTTTATAAATATTTGTGACTTTTTCTTACATTTTTAGAGGTATAGATATTTGTGCCAATTAAGAGGTATATACCTCCACCCTAGAGGTATCGGACTAACACTATGAGGTATATACCTCACAACGACTAGAAAAGTCTTGCCGGTACTAATCATAAACTTGTTTTCTAATAAGTTAAACTGGTTTAACTTTTTACCATTCAAATTGTGAGAAGGTATATACCTCTCCAAGGATGGGAGAAAACCTCGGAAAAAAAATCCCTGGTAACATCTGGGAGGGTTGATGAGGGGGAAGAAAATTTCCAAGGTTTGGGTTGTGTTAGTGGCTAGTATCTGTGGGGTTGTGGATGGTTAGGAAATGATTGGGTTGTTGAAAACATTCTTGTGAATTCTCCTCTGCAGGTCATTTACAAATCTATGTCCTTTGTACAGAAAGGGAGCATCTTGCTAGGGGGAGAAGATCAAGTGCTTTTAGAAGATTGACGGAAGGCTATCCTGGAGAGGTTACAGAAAGTGAGACGTGGGTTTTGCCAGATGTTATTTAGCTTTCTCCGTAGCTGTTTTCCTTGCCTGGTGGTGGTGGATGTAAAGTTTCTGCTTTGAGGAGTTGGTTGCTGTCTGTGGCTTGGTGCGGTCCTTGTTAGCTGGTGTTCCCAGCCGTAGTTCTTAGTGGATGTTTTTCTGCTTTTGTTTTGTTTCCTGTAAACAACTCTGTATGCTTTGGGCTTTCTCAAAAAGCCAGGTCAATATATTGATCTGTTCTAAAAAACAAAGAATTTTCACCTCTTTCATCATAGCAAATTGTCATGTCAGAATTTGACACAATGATGCCGGCACTGTCCACTATCGTTTGTGCAAGAGATAACTCCGCTTCTGCAGCAGCTCGAAGCGCATCCCAAATCTCTGGCAGAATACAAGTAAAAACACAATAACTATTTTCCCTTCAACTTTATTGTATTCAACAAGAAACATGTATTTCGCCAGTATGAGAAATAAACAGTTTATGATGTAAAACATCTATAACACACCTTTGCTAAACTAAAAAAAAAATTAAAAAATGCTAATTGAGAAGTAAATTTATAATGATTTTGTATGGTCAGCCCAAGTACAAACCTTCAGAAATACCCACTCCATGCGTGGGCAAGGGTGTTGAATCTTAAAAAGATAAAATCAAGGGTTTGCCATTTTTGTTTTGCAAACCATTTTTTATCCTCTATAACAACTATAAGTGAACATGTCAAATTTAACAGAAGGATTTCAAAGAACTTAATCACACACATCTAATAAACAGCTAAACAGAAAAAATCAACACTACCTGGGCATTCACCTTCAAAGAAATAAATCACACACATGTATTTAGCAAAACTATGTCAAATTCGACTCTTTGAAGCACAAATATAATAAATGCTTACAGTAGAAAATCGGGAGTTGCTATCAGCCGTAAATACAAAACTGACAACACAGTACCTTTCTGCCCACCATAATGAGGAGCAGTATCCCAGAATTCATCACGCATCTGTTTGAGTTGTGTTGTTGTTATTGCTTGATTGTGCTTCCAAGGCTTGGGCCTTTTCAGTTTCTTGCTGTTATCTGGACTCAAGAGAAGGAATTGAACATTAACAACTCAATGCGTCCAAGTGCAATGATGCATTAGAACTAAATCATTGTAAATAAGCAATGCACTTAACCTAAATCAGATAGTGCTGCTTATCAAGCAAATATCTTCAGTGGGAACACACTTAAAAATGAGGCAGAAGTATAAAAGTGATGAAAACACACAATTATACTTCAACAGTTGCAAATATGGGAGATGCCATATTCGTATATACTTTTTTGTTAACAATGCTCCAAGCATATTCAAGATTTTTTTAAAACAAACTTAAAAGTCATAAGGCCATTTATTATCATCTTATTGTTCTTCTTTTGCTTGAACCTTTTTTTCTAACAAAAAAAGAGAGTAAAATACATGGCCGGTCCTTAAACTTTTGGGGTGGTGTCACTTAGGTCCATAAACTTGAAAATTACACGTACAGGTCCGTAAACTTGGTTTAATGTATCATGCCCGGTCCAATCGCCCTTTGCCCGCGGCTGACCACCAACATGGCGCACCACGCAGGCAGCACTTTGCGCTCAGCCACCTCCGCATCACAACATTTCACAAATATTGCATATACCCCTTTCAAGACACTGTAGCAACCCGAATCCCTCAATCCCCAAATCAGCTAGGGTTTGGACATTAGGCGGTGAGGGAGCAGCAAGGAGGCAGCGAAGAGCGGCGAGGTCGCGACGGGAGGCAGCCAAGTGCGGCGGTGAGGTTGCGGCGGGAGGCAGCCAAGTGCGGAGAGGTCGCGGCGGGAGGCGATGAAATTGCGGCTTCAACACTCAGTTTCCCCATGGCTTCTCCAAGCTCGTCATCGTCTTGTAGTCGCCAGACTCACCGTGGTTGCCCTACTCGCCGCTCTCCCTGGGAAGCCTCGTTGGAGTGGGAGAAGAATGCGAGAGAGCAAGCTGCTTTGGGGATTTTGGGGGATTCGGGGTTGCTACAGTGTCTCAAAGTCTCGAAGGGGGTAATATTTGCGAATCGCTATGATGCGGAGGGGGCTGAGCGCAAAAGTTTTGCCTACATGGCACGCCATGTTGGCGGGCCGTCATGGCGTGCCGTGGTCAAAGGGCGATTGAACCAGGCATGGTACATTAAACCAAGTTTACGGACCTAAGTGACACCACACCACAAGTTTAAGGACCAGCCATGTATTTACTCTTAAAAAAAGCAAATTCATCTCACTACCTTGGCACACAACTTTTTCAGTTGACTGAGCATTTCAAGTTTGACTACCTTAAGTAAAAAAGTTTTGACTCTATAATGTGATGCAGCAGGAATCCAGAATCAGTCAAAAGAGTCAAACCATGACATTTTATTGTAAAAACATTGGATAAAAATGGTATAGTGCAAAAGGTTATACACAAACAAGCAAATACAGCCTACACATGCAACCTTCTGATATTGTACTCATGTAAGAATTAAATCAGGGTAATTGATAAAACACCTAACAGTATAAAGCAATTGTTCTGAATCACTACAAACGTCTCTCTCTCTATATTAAGAACAAACTATCATTACAGTATTCTCTTTTCCAATATTAAGGTTAAATTATCATTTCATATTCATGTCCACGACCATCTGTTGTAGGACATGCATATTGGGTGGATCTGACCATTGAGATTTTCATTTTGTGGAATGTTTGGCTCTCAAGAAATAGGATGGACTTTGACGATGTCACCTCCCCACTGAAATGATACGCGGGCATGCCAATGACACCCTGTGGGCTGCCAGGAGCCCAGGAGAAGACACAATACTCAAGCTCAAGACATTGGGGCATCAAGTGCTTGCGCACCTTTTTTCCACAAGCCATGTGCCTTTCTAAATAAAAGTTGACACCGACTGAATTTGTTTTCTGCTGCTGCTTTTTTTGATAAAAATTTAGCTAGGGGCCTCCCTTCTCGATTTCTTAAAAAAATGTACTTCATCCTTTACTAAGAAAAGACTATCGTTTCGATATGTTTTTCATTGAGATCATTTCAACATATCTTTAATGGTGTCACAGTTTTCGTTTTATCTTTCATGGTACAAGCAGAAATGATTTTGCTGCACCAAAGAATAAACTGTCAGTTCCGCCTTTCATAATAATTGACTAATCGTATCTTGGCCACCCCACAATAGCTGGATTTTATATCTTTTGTCCTTACAGGCAAATAATTCATTTTATTTCTGATAATAATTATACCTTCTCTCCATGATAAAGAATTTGTACTGCAATCAACATGATTGCACTGATAATAACAACAGGTAATTGACTATTTGTTCCAGTATAAGTGATACTAGTAGATTTTCCCACATAGTTTCCGTGGAGCTAATTTTAGAAAAAGAATTGATTTCATATATTTCCATAACAATTGTAACTTTGTACAACTGTATCGACCAATACACACTCTTGTAATCTATCGGTGCAAATATTTCACTTTTTCTCTGATTAATGTGATGATTTCTAGACCTGAATGAATGTGGTGGCTCCATTTTGGACCTCTCTTAATAGTATAAGTAATATAGATAGATGTCTCTTATGATTAATACTCCATAATTATGTTGATTAATACTCCCTCGTCCCAAAATATAGCAACCTACAACACCTCCTAGTATTAGGTGGTGTCGATTGAAGTACAACATAGGAAAACTCAACACAGAACAGCATTCCACAATTACTCAAAGTAATTCATTCTACCCTGCAACCCAAATGATGATTCTACAACTGGATTCTTACATGACCTTCATACCGCTAAATATCCAACAGCTGGCTAAGCGAACCTGACTTGGCGATCCAGAACAAAGGACAGACTAGATAGCTCCTAATTGCTGTTTTTTGGAGCAAATTACCCAAGATCTCAATCTAATTCTCTAAGATTCCAGAAAACGAAAACACGGATAGCAAAGAACCGAGAAAGGCAGGGAAAAGGACGATACCATCGGTTTTAGGTGTGGATCCGGCGCAACCCATGGCGACGGCCGGTCAGACGTTCATGGGCGACCTCCCCCTCGGGAAGCTTCTGGAAGCGGGCGCGTCTTCTGGCGTGTGGATTGGCGGCTGCGGGTGCGGGGAGAGGACGACGCGAGAGAAAAAAAAACGGTGGATTAAAAGGGGAGAGTGGAGAAGGAGTGGGGGAGGGACGCATCTCGGCATGTGATTAGCTAACAAACAAAAACCGGTGCGGGGTGCAGGTGGCGCCGAAGGCTGAATTCGTCTAGTATTTTTTTCCCCCCGCAGATTTCCTTGCCCTTCTCGATGCACCGCGGTGGAAACTTGGAGAGGGTTTGATGGAGCAGCGTTCACCGTTCACTGCGATTGTTTGCAAAATGGATAAAAACGGTTAGAAAACGGACTGAAACTATTTTTATAATATTTTTCTATATATTTTTGGAGTTAGAGTGAAATGAAAATCCCGGATATGAAAACAAAAGCAGAATATTATTGAATAATGGTATGAAGTGAATACAAATCAAAACAGTGAGTCACAAATATTTACCTAAACATGAAAACTCCTTGTGCCGTGCTTATGAAATAAACAAATAAATTTTTTATCCAAAAGAATATAATAAATTGTGCTAAATATAATATGCCAATGTATATTAGACTCTTTTAATAAAAACCTTGAATATAAGATTAAAAATGAATATAATATATGAACTCATCGTAGATACATATTAATGATTTAAATCTTGTGAAAGTTAAATTATGTATTCTACAAATTTAAAATATCCTGGTTGATTTATTCCAATACCGACCACCAACTTTCAACCGGTTAACGGCACGTATTTGGCGTTTTTTTAAAACCTTGAACATCCACTCTATATTTCTTTTTAACCATTTGAACTTAAAAAAAACTCCAAGGTATTTCTCTTGGTACACATTTTTATCGAACCAGTCCACAATTAACGAATATTGTTCGAGTCTCAGAACAACGAAACAGTACTTTTAGTCTCACTAACCAATGTACCCATGCACCGCGATAGGATGGACAAATTTTATAGTAAGTGTATCATGGGCAACTGATTTTCGTGGGCCTGGATATGGCTCTTGACGCTCCACGTGACCAGAGCGAATAGACAACTTTGATTTTAAGTGGTAAAATTCTATATACTTATAAAGTGTTCCTCACTTATAATGTAATAATTGATAATTCTCTCCTCTCTTATGAAGCACTATTGTTCTAATTATTTATACTTTGGATCATTCATCTACTGTGCAAACTGTCACTATCCTCTAGATATGTACATTATCGTAATTATGTCTAGTTAAATTGTTTAGCAATAAAGCGAATTCATTACTTTGCATCTCTCGTTTACTTATTGTCATATAATTTTTCCGCAACAACTTACTGGATTTCATCGAGTTCTTCCGTTCAAATCTACTGTTGCAAAAAAAAATAAATCCCTAATCGTCTTGAGTTCGTCACCAGAGCACCTTTGCAAATCTTAACGCGACCATGGCAAGTTAGCGACTAAGGGATTAAGTTGGAACTTTAGGTGAGCTATGCCTAAAGTACGTATGGGCCAAAGAATACGGCCTTGAAACTTTAACGGACTGCAAGAGGCCACTTCCATACAATAGACAGAAGTGGATGGCCCGTGAAATAAATCCACTCATGTTGCTTAATACCCCTCTGAAAATATAGTTATTTTCAGTGCTCAAATTTCGTCTTACATCTTTTCGTACTTCTTTATCTTAATCAATTATAATCATATTTCATTTAATTTATTCATCTACTTTTTCATCCCAATCAATTTTAACTTCTTTTTTTAATTTAGCATTTCTTCATAATCTCCGTAAAGAAGTCCATACAGCTTGACAGTAGCATCACAGTGGTATCCGAAACGTAAAAAAGGCAGAAAGAAACGTAAGCAGACAGTCTTCGGCCAACCCGGCCAACTAAAACGTAAGCATAGACAGCTTCGGTCGCACGGATGTCAGATCCGATCGTATCACCTTGGTGCGCCTTTTTCTTCCCACATAAGTGGATTATTATACCATCCCACTAAGCAACTTAACGAAGTTGGGCGTTGTGACGCCTTTAAAATCCAACCAAGTCGTACAAGCATTTAACACCACCATAATAAGTACACAAGAGCAAATAAATAAACATTTTCAGCAGGTGTCATCCATCACGACGGCGAAACGCCGGGGGTACAGCGACGACAGATGAACGGGCACGTTTTCGCTATTCGGCTCGACCATGTCGCACTTGCTCGATCGATCGGTCCCGATCACTACTCCCGCTTTCCGGAGGCGAGAAAGGGGCAGGCCTGCGACTGCGGGGCCGCGCCTGACGCCGACATGGTAGCCGCCTCGCCGAGCCTCTCGGCGAGCTGACGCGCGGCGTCCTCTTCCGCGGACGGCACCAGCAGGGGGCCCTTGAGAAGAACCCCAAGTAGCTCGCCTGGGTCGTAGTACACCTCCACGTCCTCCGCCCGCAGTTGCTCATCCACCTGCACGTACATGATATATTGATATCCTTGACGAGAGTTGCAGTTGCGATCTAGCTAGTGATCATGGTGGTAAGATTTGTGTACAAAACGATATGCACCTTGAGGACGGCGACGCCGTAGAACTCGACCTTGTCGCCGGTGGGGGCGTGGCCCTTGTAGGGGCCGTCCATGTGGCCCCAGTGCCGGAACTTGAAGGTGATCACCGGCGGGCCGGAGTAGACGCGGATCACCTCCCACGCGAACCCGCGCGGGATGGCCGCGCGGAACAGGTCGTGGGAGGACTCGAACGTCTCGGCCGCGGCGTCGTACGCGCCGGCGCCCGGCAGGATCGGGCTCGTGAGCAGCGCGTTGTAGCTGCCCACGGCCAGCGTCTCCTCCCCTGTCAGCGGCCGCCCGCCGTTCACGGAGAGCCGGAACCGACCGGGGCTCACCGACTTGAAGTCCTCGAGCTTGGCCTTGTGCGACAGCTCCATCTCCCACGTCTTGATCGCGTTCTGCACCGTCTCCTCCAGCGACCCCGCCGGCCACTCCTGCATGCGCGCGTCAATCGACCGTCGAACACCACCCGCAAATCAGCGCGCGCGCCCGTTTACGTGCATCGAACTGATCATTAAGATTGAGAGATCGAATGAACCTGCGTCCTCTCGGCCTCGAATAGGCTGTTCACGGCGTCGTACGTGGGTGGCGCGCCGTGCCGCCACACCGTGTTCTTCTCGCCGTCGCCGGTCAGGTGAGACCTGTACCTGTCGCCGCCGGAGGAATCGGCGGCTGCCACCTCCATCTGTGACGCACGCCGGGAAGCCGGGAAGGTAAGAGGATGGAGGTGTCTACTGTCTAGTGCCGTGATTTGTCCTGTCACCGGTCACCCTGTGCTTTATATGAAGGGAGGGATAGACGGGGTTTTGAAGGGACGAGCCCTTTTTTAGTGATTTAGTAAAATCCTTTCAACTTCATATTACAGTTGACACTTTAAGGATATAAGATGAGCGGTGTACAGTGGTGCAAATTCTTCTTGTGGCTGGCAATTCAACGGTGCAGCCAGACAACGGACATGCTCTCCATCAAGGAATTGCTATCCATTCACTTGTGTTTTGTCACAGAGATGGGGAGAGAATCATATCTTCGATGAATGCGTAATGGTAATTTTCATCACAAACCTATTAAGGTCCCGTTCTTTTTTATATTCTACTTTGGTTTCCACTAATACGTTTTTAAAATTGTTAAACAATATGTTTCATAAAAAATCTTTTATATAAGTTACTCTAAAATATTAAATAAATTTATTTTTTAAATTTATAATTACTAAAACTTAATTAATCATGTGTTAATTTTTTATGTTCTTCTTTAATCCTCGTCTTATTACTGCTCTCGTGTCGCCCTCCCCCGGAGACGGCTCGGGAGGAGACGACCCAACCGCCCACTCTCCCCTTCCTTCCTCCTCCACCTTGCCGTCACCCGAGCGGACGTCGGCAAAACTACACGATTGCAAGGAGGATGGCGGCGGGGCTCCTCGCTGACCTTGTGCTCAGGCGGCTAGGGGAGACGCCTAGGGCGGTAGCGGCAGCGGTGACCGTCAGATCCGCGCCGCTCCGACCGGATCTGGCAGGGTGGCAGCGGGGACGACGACGACAGGGGCGAGACTTTGCGGTGGTAGGGACGGTGACGGCGCCGGGGACGGCCTCACGTCGCTTAGCCGGGGAGAGGCCGTGACAGGATGGGCGGGCGACAGCGACGAGGTAGGGGCTCTGCGCCGGGCGACGATGGCTGATGGCGGCGGGGATGGTGACGGCGCTACGGCGGCGATGGTGGAGACCACGAATCCGATGGCGACGCGCCCGGATCCGACAGACCTATGCTTGGATCTGGCGCTCCCGTGCTGGATCCGGCCGGAGGCGACGCGCCTGTGTCGACGCTGGGAGAGCCGACAGGCTGATGCTGTAGTAGGAGGAGGATTTCGACAAGGCGAGCGTGCGGAGGCGCGACCGGTGTGGAGGCATGCGTGACGCGGCGAGGCGTGGGCAGCTCGTGGTCGCGGCACAAGGAGGCGCATAGAGGCTCGATCGTCGACGGTAGAGGCCGGTGGCCGACGCGATGCGAGGAAGTGCGGCCAACGAAGGCGGAGGCCGGTGCAGCACAACCCGACGAGGCACACCCAGTGGCAGCACGTGGAGGTTGGCTGGCGGGGGGCACTAATGCAGTGGTGCCTATGCGCCAACAGAGGTTTAGATGGTGGTAGAGCACTAGTGCGGAAGTTGTGGATAGGCAGGCGATGGACGACGGGTGAAAACCCAACCCAGCCTTGGTCGGGTCGACAACGGTGTCGTTCGAGCGTCACTCCCCCTCCCGAGGGTGTTGTCGTGTCGTGTCGTGTCATCCCCTCTAGCGGGCGGCCGGGTGAAAGCCCAATCCCGGTTCTCTTGGAGACCTTCACGGACAGCGACGACAGTGCGACGTCGCTTCTCTCATTGGAGAGTTGTTTAGGCAGCCCTTTGCCGAAACCTCCCAAACAACTCATGCAAGCTTACTCTAGATTGACGTCCTCTTGTGTCGGCGTCCTAGTTTCGACAAATTGGTGACATCAGAGGGCCTAGGGGAGAGCGGTTCCATTCTTTCTCTCACCCTCTCTCTCCCTCAACCCCAAAGATGTGGATAGAGCGGGGTTCCGTGTCGGTTGTAAGAGTTTTGGGTGATCTCGACTGTAGTTCCTTTATTGGCCTAGCGAAAGTCGGTCACGTTTAATGGCGTCCGAACCGATGCTAACTTTCTCCTGAGTCTGCATGTTGGAGCTGTTGGTGTGTGGGTGGTGGTATTCTTTCATTTTCTTGATTATGACGTTTTAGGGTTGTAATTTTACGTTCTGTCAACATAAACTTCGCACCGTCTAGTGCGAGTCATTAAAAAAACTTAGGTCCTGTTTCTTTCAGCTTCTGCTTCTGTAGAAGCAAGCTTCTGGCTTCTGGCTGCTACTACCTTTAGAAGCTGGAACTACAAAACTGAGCCTATTTCACAACTTTTTTCAAGATTAGCTTTTGGACCAAACAGAGTTCAAAATATCCAAAAACGACCCTAGTTTTTCAGAAATGTACGAATAATGTTTCAAATGATGATGATGATAATTTTAGAGGTAACAAAATATAATATTTTCATGGCAAAATAAGTAACATTTTCTACATCATTCTCTCATCGACATCAAAGCATTAGCAATGTTATCACGAAATGCATTCATGTCGACTTCGCCTTCTTCCTCATTTGGTTGGCTTTCATGAGCCGACTGGCTTTCATGAGCCGGCTGGCTTTCTTGATTTTCTTGGTCTTCTTCTTCTGGAAGTTCATCATTTGGATCATAGTTCTCATCGCGGTCACATCTTTCAAAGAGACTATTGAACAAAGCACTTTCTCTAATAAAATTGTGAAGTGCCATGCAAGCAATAATAATCTTCGATTGTTTAGGCATTCGACAGCTTGGCAACTTCAACAAAATCCTCCACTTCATCTTGAACCCGAAATGACCTCTCAATCACGTTGCGAAGTGATGAATGAAAAAATTAAAGACTTCCTTTTTACTCGTAGGCCGGGACACGCTCGAAACTTAGGTAAATGGTATGTCTCTCCTTTATATGGGGACAAAAAATACTTCCGATTAGGATAGCCCGAGTCTACAAGATAGTACTTCCCTACAAAAAGAGACATCTCAAATCATTACCATACAATATCGGTGCTATGAACTTTATAATTTATTTCAATAAAAAAGTTGTGTACCTTCGGGTGGGAAAGGACTTTTGTAATGCATCATTAAACACCCTAGTGTCATGAACCGAACCAGGCCATCCGGCAACCACAAAGGTAAATCTCATGTCGAAGTCACATACGGCCAATACATTTTGAGTGGTGTATCGATATCGCCCAATATGTGCCACACACTCAGAAGCAGGCACCACCACAGGAATGTGTGTACCATCGATGGCTCCTATGCAACCATCAAATATTGGTGAGAATCGGTCATCATGAAGTCTATTATGCACTTGAGCAAACGAGGATCTTTTGGTTTTATGATGTCCGCACTAGGCGGTTAACACATTCCAATATATTTCTAATTTTTCTACTAACGGTCCCGTTGACCGCTCAAACCGATTTTCAACTTGTCTCACGGACTGATCACCGCCAAGTGTCCATAACAGCATAGCCAAAGATTCAATGGAGTTCACATTCCTTGTTGATTGCAAACCATATTTGGTCGCCAAAGTTTCATGCAAGCTTTCAAAGATTGGTCTAGTCATCCTGAACATGTTGTAACACGCTCTAGGATTATTCAAAGTTTTGATGACCCAATCGTAACCACTGACTTGTGGTTGTCTTCTAGGTGCTTTGTTCAAATAAGTTTCAGAGTAGTGCATACCAAACATTGTAGTAGTACAAAGCCATTTCTGAACCATCTCTTTGCGTTTCAAAGCAATATCCAAAGTCTTTGCATATGAGTCATCTTCGGAATCAGATCCAGAACCATCTTCTGAGTTGGAACTCATCTGCACAAGTAATAGCAAAAAACAATAAGCAACACATAAACATGATAAAATTAATTCAGCACACAAGACAATATAATTTTAGCACACAAAACAATATAATTTCAGCACACAAAACAATATAATTTCAGCACACAAGACAATATAATTTCAGCACACAAGACATTATGTTTTTTAGCACAAAGATCCATAAATTCCATCACAAAAGGTTCATAAATTCCAAACCAGGAATATATAAAGTGGAATAAAAAAGTACATCCATATGACTACTTCTTGTCCTCAAAGTTCCTCTTGAGTCAATTCAGCCTTCCTTCATTTGTCTCAAATGTGAGAAAAATATCACGGTTCTCAGATTTGACAAATAACTTTGTAGCCATGTAATGTTCATCACTTCCTTCAACCGTTCCGGCCTCTTTTGCAATCTTCATCACTTCTTTGATGTCATTGCGAGTGAAATCACCTTGCAAAGCCTGATTTGTTATGGAATTTGAGTTCACAACATCATCCACCATGGTCCTCATTATCCTAACCATGGGATTCTTCAATCTATCTCCTGGGTTGTTATGAGTCTTTCCCTTCCTCTTGAAGGGTTACGCGGAAGCTACGCTAGCCGAAAACAAAAACTTTTCTACCGCGCAAACCAGGAACACTTGCAAGTAAGGGCCGATAGATCGTTACCGATTGGAGTATGCAGCGGAAATAGCCAATCAGGACTATCCGATCCGGAACAGTGTAGCCGATTTTCGCAAGCCGACAACCGATTCCCGGGGACAGCCGATTCACGGATGTAGCCGATTCGCCGAGTCGTCTGACCGCGTTCTCGCTCCTCGCTCCGATGCGCTCGACCGCAGCCGATCTGCCGCAGCCGCCTTGCTCCGAAGTACCACAGCCGATGAACAGCGCGCAACGTAGCAGCGCCTCTACCGGTATCCACACGTCCGGGGACAGAACGCCGAACACCCGTGTGCTAGCACGCGATGCAAGGCTAGGGTTTGGCTCGAAAGTGGGGAGGGTTTCCGTGGAGATTGATCTCGGCGACTTCTATTGCGGATTCGGTTCAATGCGATGCAATTGACGTGCCGCAGCTCTTCACCCCTCCCTCCTTTATATAGAGTTGGCCGACTGGGACTAGTGACCGATAAGGACTCTATTTTGAATCGGATCCTATCCGAGTCTCACAGAGTTGGCCGCCCATACGTCGTAAGCCTATATGACTATCCGATCGGATCCCTATCTGATCGAGCCGTATTCGAGTCCAACTCGAATGCCTGTTCTTATCCCCTTAAGCGTGCGACCCTGTAGGTTCAGGTATACTCGGTTTCGGCTATAGTCTAACTTAGCCGATCGTTGGCTCGAGTCCAACTCACCGACGTCAACGCGACGCCTAGCAGCACATATTGACACCATAGTATACAAGAATATAATATCGGCTCTGAACCTGTAATATGTACACAAATCCCTTTGCCTCACGATACCAATTAAGCTATAGGCAAGATGTGTGTCATCCCTTCAATAGCTTAACCATTCACTCGAACCGTATTGGATTATCTGTCTGTTGATTGACTCCTCAATCAACTTAGCATGGCCATGCATTTCCATAATCCATTACCTTGAGGGGCCCAGAGATATCTCTCCAAAGGAGGGGCAAATTCCATCTTGATCACTCACATCCCACTCCATGTTTCATAGCAAACCCAAAAACTACCTTTATAACTATCCAGTTACGGAATAACGTTTGGTAGTCCCAAAGTAGGCTACTACACATGTTGGAATCCATGGTGATCTCAGGTCTAAGGACTTTGTACCAACACTACCTGAGACCAACTAATGGCACATTAATTCCAGTAGTGTCTCATGATGGATCTATCTAACAATGTGTTCTCTAACACATATGTCCATGTTTATTGATTTGGTATCTTCATACCAATGATCTATGAGACATGATCATCAATCAATAGACATGTCGATCTTAGAATCATATTAGTTTCAATAATATGATATATGATCAGGGATCATTTAGAAATAGATTCATACATATAGAGTCTCATAAATAAGTCACGTACTTATTGATCAATACAAGATGTCTATTTCATGGAACTGAATAACACTTTATTCGTAAATACATAAACATTGACCATGATATCCAACATCTCCATGTTGCCTCTAGGGCATATCACTAACAACTCTTCAGATTTTTTCTAGCATCATCCTTTGTACTTTCCTTTATATTGCTGACCTCAACAATATCTTCTTCAACATCCACATCGATAGTGTCATTTTTGGCTTCCTCACCAGGGATGCATGCTGTCACTCCGGATACTTTTTTTTGTCAAACATTTTGTCTAATAGCTGCAGATGGTTTGGAGGAGCAAACTGAATAGCCTTCTTCTCGATCCCCTACAATGCAAGCACATGACACAATATTAGACCACAATGTGAGGCTAGTTGTATGAAACACGATAAAAAATAGACATTCCAATAAATTACCTTGGCATTTTTATCCCACCATTCTTGGCTTGCCGTGACTGTCTTTAGTTTGTCATCCCATCCTAGGCCGGTGTCATGCAAGCAAGCAAGCCAAAAATCATAGAGGGACTTAAGATTATCCCAACGGTTCTTTAGCTGCTTCGGGGGTGTATGGTCTTCCTGTCCTTGCCTTAAACTTTTCAGCTGCATTTATGTATCCCTTATTGGATAGAGTGCCATGAGGTGTGTTACCCGCTTCAGCTTCCTCAACACATATTTCACAAAATATCTTTGTCGCTTCGACATTCCAATTAGCAGTCACTACGGGCCTATCCTTCATGCTCATCTAAATTACCACATTTCAGCAAACATGAACAATTATTTTGGCAAGACATGAAGCAAAACAGATAGCCAACATATACTACTAGTATTTTATATTCCATTAACTAAAAAAACATATTCTTCTATGTAAAAAGAACAAAGGAGAAAAAGATAGCCTACATATACTATTAGTATTTTATATTACATTAACTAAAAACATGTTCTTCTATGGAAAAAGAACAGAGGAGGGGGTTCACTGTTTTTATATACTAGTAGTATCTTTTTTCATTTATCACAATCAACTCATTCTTCTCTGTTCTTAATGAAAAACAAAATATGTTGTATAGAACAAATCAATCTGTTGTAGCATTTAAAACTAGATATCACATAGCTGTTTGTCAATAATTTTGTTTGGCTAAATTATAAGTTGTTCAAGGTTTGCCTTGTACTACTTACCACACAGGTCACCGGAAATCAATAGATCTTGTGATTAGCATACATGGGAGGAGCAACAAGAAGATTGATTATCTCCTTGATTAGCATACATGTGTGGTCGCCGGAAAATTGATTAGCATACATGTGTGGTCACCGGAAATCAATAGGTCACCGGAAGATTGATTAGCATACATGTGATTAGCCTTGTACTACTTCACGCACCATGTGCGGCATACATATGATTAGCATACTTCACGTACCTTGGCGCCGGCGACGGGAAGAGAGGCGGCACGCCGTCTCTGGTGGCGGCGGCGCGGGAGTCGCCGCCCTTTCGCCTGCCTCACGCGCGAGCGAGATTAGATTGCAAACGAACCGGTATGTTCATTATAGTGGTAGAGGTGGGTAATTTTTATCCTCAAAAGCCAAAAAAGCTCACCCTGGTGAACTTCTAGCTTTTAGCTTTAGTAGTTTAGAAAAGCCAAATGACTTTTGAGAAGCCAAACATAGAAATTAGCTGTTTTTTTTCACTTTTTGTCTATTATAGACTGAAAAGCTAAAAACTGGAGAAAAGAAACATGACCTTACTCCTCGTCTTCGAATAGGGCCTAAATCCTTTGAAATACGAATCTATCAAATCCATTCCTGAGTTCGGCGTTTTGGGGGCATGCGCAAGTATTTCGGGCTCGACGGTCGAATCGCTAAGTCGGTGTCCGTTTGTCAGCTTTGGCTGGGGCGCGTGAACTGCTCAATGTTCATTCGACGCACCTGCTTGAGCCCGCTTGATTCGCGTACACGCACTCGGCTTCTTCATTTGGAGCTGCATACAGGTGCACTACATGTGCGTGTGCATCTTCCTTGGATGTAGGCTTCGGCTAGCTGATACGGCAACGGATATTTGGATTTGTTTTCTGCAGTCGCATCAAACTTCAACTTGTAAGCAGTAGCTAGCCAATGAGAGCATGGGCAACGATAACGACGATTTTGGTTTGTTCCAAGATGAGCCAACTCCACTCTGGCACTTGCACGTCAAGAACAAGCAGAGTGGTCTTCCTATACTACTGTAAGAATACGGGTGGGTGTATTCTCTTCATTCGTTTTATATTATAAATCATTTAGTTTTTTTATAGTAATTCTTTTTAAAATTTAATTAAATTTATAGAAAAGTTTAACAACGTCTTTATTGAACCTAACATTGAATATATTTTTGATAATGTGTTTGTTTTATCTTGAAAATGCTACTATATTTTTTTATAAACTTGATCAAACTTTAAAAAAATATGAGTAAAAAAATTAAACGATTTATAATATAAAATGAAGGAAGAACCTCTCTTTCTGACCTCTACTTTCTCGGTTTTCATGTGCATGTTTACCAAAGTGCTATATGGTACGTTTTCTCAAAAGAAATGTATAGTAAAGTTGTTTACAAATTATTTTAATCTATTTTCAAGTTTTATAAAGCTAATATGTGCTAATCCACCGCTCTGTCTTACATGGAGGGAGAAAAGGTTCCTAACCTACATTGTCGAACACACCCAGAATCATGAGAGACAAACACATATTTACTATTCATATATAGGTGTCACCATCAGCCAGGAGTATGTGAAATAACATCATCACATATAACATTCTAAAATTTTCTGCTCTGAAAAATATATAAAAATATATAAAAAAATTGCGAATAATTTATTATGTGTTCAGTAATTAAAAATTTTAAAATCCTTAATATTTATTAAATTTCTTTTTTATTTTCAAATTAGAAAACTAATTTTTATTAAGGTTGATTTCTATTTTTGAAAAACCTTAAGTTAATCTTGTAAATAGGAGGAATCTCTGAAAACTAAATCTAAATTAATTATAAAATTTAAATTCATCTCTTTAAAAACTTTTCCAAAATCTCCATTATTTTCTTTTTCTTCTTTTTCCAATTTTTCTTATTTTTCTTTTCCTCTTTTTTTCTTTTTCTTTTTCTTTCCTTTCTTTCTTCTTCCTCCTACTTCCTTGCTTCCTGCCTGGTTCTCTCTTTAAACCACGGCCGCCGCCGGGTCAGAGCCAGCGACCCCAAACCAAATTTGCCCACTGGAGATCCCAGAAACCGACTTCAAATTGCCGTCATAGTCCACATATATATCTCAACAATCTTAGCCATCACTGTTCTCATCATAATCATCAGTGAACCGACATTGAAGAAACCGTTGGAGTCGCCGGAATGTTACCGCCGGTCTACAAGCTACTAGCTGCGCCCATGGGAGCTTAGAACCACCTTCATAGAACCCTAACCTCCTTATGCAAATGGCAAAGAACGATTGGTTCAAACACTTCATTGCAAGCTATCTGTTTCAAACCGTCATCGCAAACCGCCATTGCCGGCGTCATCCAAAACTCTAAAACCGACCTCAATACTCTATAAATAGACCATAATAGGCTGCGAATTGGATACCAAATTTGATCAAAATTTCTTCCTCTAAGTTTCCCCCAAAATTCTCCTATCTATTAACCATCACATTACCTAAATTTTGAAGAAATCAAAGAAGAGTCCCGAAGAACCCTAAATTGGCCGCCCGGGACAAAACTTAAAAAATTCATCGTCTTCAATCCGGTTCTTCTTCAATTAAAGGTACAATATCAATCTATAATACTCTAGCTTCCATTCCCCTACAAATTTTAAATCGTTTAGCCACTGAAGCTCGTCACCTCCGTCGGCCGCCATGGTTGCCCTGTTCTTCGCCGGCGCGTGCACGGTGCCAAGCTGACTTAGACTTCACCAAGGCAAACCAACCACATAGGAAGCTTGCCGTTAGTTCCTAATTTCTTTTTAGCCCTTTGTTTTGCTCAAACTTTGGCCGGAATTGTGCTGACAACGAGCCTCCCTGCCGCCACAACCATGCTGCCGCCGCCGGCTCACTGTGATTTTTCCCCGGCCAAACCAAGCCCAAAAATGAAACCTTTGGGTCCAAGAGATGGTGAAAAACATCCTAAATCCTAAGCCCTAGCTACCATGGCCAGTATACACTTGATGACCGCCGTTAGCCAGTTGGGGAAGATAAACAGTAAAGAGAAAGAGAAAGGAAATGAGAAAAGGAAGAGAACCAATGGTAAAGGCTGAACTGAGAGAGGGAGAGAGTGCGTGGGATCCCAGCCGAAGGCAAAAGTTTTAAAACTTTTTCTCTTTTATTCTTTTAGGGATTAAAAATAATAAAGAGGCTAGTAAAAACCGATTCATTTAACTCCTTCAAAACCTTATTTTCAAAATTTTTACATCTTTTAAAACTTATTTACCAACTTTTTGAATCTTTTAAAAACAACTGTTTTAAAAACTTTTTAGTATTTGTATTTATATAGATTCAAACTTTTAACCCAAAATAAGACCTTTTAAAAGACTATAAACCATTTTTATAAAACCTATTCAAACTCCTTCATATTATATAATAGTTTTGATGTTTATTTGAATTTGTTTAATAAATTTTTTTATTTTATTTATCGATAGATCATGACGCCGAGTTCACAGAGGAGTTAGAACTCGACCAGGAAATTGACGTAAACACCCTCGTACCCTCCAACCAAATAAATATTTTGAGCCCAACGACATTCAAGCCAAGTCAAACTATTTAATCATTTAAATTAAAAAGTGATAAATTATCATGTTTTAATAAATTATCATATTTAGTTTAGATAGAAATATTTTGTGGGATGAGTTAGATAGTCATAGTTTTATTATTTTCCACATATTCTTTAAATTTCATATGTTTTATGTATTTTAGTACATATAGAAGATCATTTTATGCGTTAGAAATATTTAATTATTTCATACATTAAGGACACCCTACTTGTAAAAAAAGGAGTTTGTTATTTTATATATTTAGATATATTCTCCTTCTACTTAGAAAACAGACTAATAACCTAGACTAAATGCTAAAGATAAGCATCATCACATGCATTAAAACTTCGTGTTTTGGTTTCATATCTTGGAATGGGTAAATGGCCCATTATTTTATATGATAGGTAAATGAAATTCCTATCGACTTGTAAGATACGAATAATTTTGGCTGTATGCCAGAAAACTATAAAAACTCTTATGCCAGAATAAGAACATAGTTTCGCCTATCCGATGGACCAGTTATACCGGCATTACAATTATATATTCCTCTCTGATCTCCCTGGAGACTTAGGATTTTATTCATGCGACTCTATGCATGGGAGATTTGTAGTGTTGTTTTTGTTGAAGTCTCATTGGTGGACAGCTATATAAACAACGGGTAACGACACCAATACTAATCAGATCGGTACCGTCTATTAAGATAGAGATCTAGGTTCCACCAAGCCGGGGCAAGTGTGTGACGAACAACTATTTAGCAAGTGTGTGACGAACAACTATTTAATAGGGGATTTATCGCCATTCACTGGTTAGGTTTGGTGCCCATATTAAGATAGTCCACCGGTCTAGTTCACACATCAGAAAAGATTAGAACTATATAAATGCCATGTTACCCTTCAGTCTGGCTAACTAAGGTTAATCCTCGGGTAAAGCTGGGCAGATGCTGTAGAGTCGATTTGTATCCGAATATGCCGTACTCCTGGTCAATGGAGTTGTGTCTATGGGTGAATCCAGAGTAATGGCATGAGTACTTTTCTTAAAATATTGTCAAATGAAATATGCATATCTAGGTATCATTAGGAATGGGATGGAGTATAGACTTAAATTCATATTTCATATTCTTAAACAATTACATTAGATATTCTTTTAAGGAACAAGACATTATTAACATATTATAATTATTATCTATAAATTGTTTCTCTTGTTGGTATAACATGCATAAATATTTAAAATGAGTCGCATCCAGTTTGGCTTGCTGAGTACCTTCGGTGCTCACCCTTGTATAACCATATTCAGTAACTGGAAGCCGAAGAAGAACTCCCAAGTACCCTAGAGGATTGGGAAGATGAGTACGATTTCTAGGTCGACTCTATACTCGGGCTATCCCTGTGGAAGTGTCGCAGTTTTCTTGTATTGTATGAGTTGTATCTAAACTTTTTTAAGTTTGTATTAATATACGAAGTTCTTATATCTGTATTATCTCACGCATAACCAAAATCCTGGGAGGTTATGTGATATTGTGGGAATTGACCTCTTTGAGGAGACCCCACAGAGATGGTATCAGAGCAGAGCTTGACTGTAGGTTGACCTAGGAAAGTTAGATTAGATTTGGAAAATTATTTTTGAAAATTAAAAATATTTGTAAAAACCCTTATTCATCTTGATCTTGAACTCCTGGCCCTCTTATCTATTCCTTTCCTTCGTGCCTTTTTTGTGTTAAAAAGAATTTTTTTTACTACTCCTTAATTTTAAAATATTAAGGGTATGGTGGTAATAAGTAGTAAGATAGGAGTTAAAGGTAGAATCATCAATAAGTAAGTCGTCCAAAGTCAGTTGACGATTTATTTGTCAAAATAGAACGAAGAGTCATGTATTGTTTTGTTTTGTGAAAATTATTTAGGATCTTAGGACCTTAAGATCACTAGTATAGATTCTTATTGTTTTCAAAAAGACTTTGAAAAAGAAAACCTAAACATGACTCTATCTGTATCTTTTCTAATTTCTTGCTAAAATCGTAACTTATCCGTTCATTTCTTACCTATGAAGATAAAAAATAATGATTTTATAAAAATTTGTTACAAATCTAGCCAAAAGAATAGAATAAAATGTCGGGAACAAAAGGAGACGGAGCTGCGGGCAGCGAGATTGGGGAACAAAAATACGAGCAACAAGTTTCGAACAACAAACCATGGGCAATCAAGATAATGTTATCATGCTCATGGAAACGATGGATCGGAATTACACCAGGTTGTTTGAGCAGGTCATCAGTCATATAGCACAAACTGGAACACCTGGTGGAGAGGGATCTGCTATGGGGTCCAGATGGATTGATTTCCAGAGGACCAAACCACCAACTTTTGCCACTGCCCCAGAACCATTGGCAACGGATGATTGGCTTTTGGATGTGGAAAGGAAGTTGGACATGGTCCAATGTAATGACCGTGAAAAAGTTTTATATGCATCACATCAGTTAAGTGGCCCAGCGGCAATATGGTGGATAAATTACCAGGCCACTCATCCAGATAAAGAATCTATTACATGGAAGGAGTTTGTGGAGAAATTTCGGAGTGCTCATATTCCTGAGGGATTGATTGCAGCCAAAATGAAGGAATTCAGGAATCATGTTCAAAAAGGAAAATCTATAGCAGAATATCATACAGAATTTCAGCGTCTGGCTCGATATTCACCAGATGATGTGAATACCGAGAAAAAGAAGATGGTGTGGTTCGTTGAAGGACTGGACGAACCAGTTAAGTATAAATTAGCAGGACTAGACTATTAAAATATGTCAACATTATTGGACAAGGTCCTGTTAATAGAACAACGGAAAAATGAACTTGAGGAGGTTCAAAAACGCAAGGCTCCACCACAGATGGCCAACATCAAGTTATCAAAGACCAAGACTTATGCGGCAAGCGGGACCACCTCGCCGTTTTCCACCTCCGATGCAAAAGGGACAAATGCCACGAAGACCCCAGTTTGGAAATAACCAACCCCCGAGGCAATCCCAGTGTTCTCATTGTGGACAAATGGGACATATCCGTCCATTATGCCCATGGCAGGATTTCCCAATGGACGTAACACAAGCTCAGGCAAAGATGCAGCAGACTCCACCACGTGTTATCCCACCAAACAGGGCGCGGTAGGACAAGGAGTAAAACCTCAAAACCGAGGACCCACGGTGTCATACCATGGAGGACAAGTTGGAAGAACAGTAGCAGGGCGTGGACGGCCAAATCCCAGTTCTGTTCAAGGAATGGTAACAAATGTGACCGCCCAAAGTGCTGAAGGAGCTACAGACATAGTACTCATAAAGAAGAGCATAAGGAGCATTTGAGACTAGCTCTGGAAAAATTAAGAGAACAACAACTATATGCTAAGTTCTCAAAATGTTAATTTTGGATGGAGGAAGTACAATTTTTGGGACATATCATAACTGCTGAGGGAGTAAAAGTGGATCCAAAAAAAGTAAAGGCAGTATCAGAATGGGAACAACCTTCAACAGTAAAAGATATTAGAAGTTTTTTTTTTGGAATGGCAGGGTACTATCGGCGATTTATTGAAGGGTTTTCAAAAATACCTAGGCCTCTTACCAACTTATTAAAAAAAGATATACCTTTTGAATGGACTGAAAAATGTGAAAAAAGTTTTCAGGAATTAAAGAAGAGATTGACCACCGCACCAGTACTGGCATTACGAGATAATAGAAAGGACTTCCAAGTCTATTGTGACACTAGTCGTCAAGGATTAGGGTGCGTATTAATGCAAGAAGGGAAAGTTGTTGCTTACGCATCTCGTCAACTTCAACCACATGAACAAAATTACCCCACTCATGACTTGGAATTAGCTGCGGTGGTCCATGCCTTAAAGATATGGAGGCATTATCTGATAGGGAACAAATGTGAAATGTTTACGGATCATAAAAATCTTAAGTATATTTTCACTCAACCCGATCTAAAGTTAAGACAAAGAAGGTGGTTGGAGTTAATAAAGGATTATGATTTGGACATTCAATATCACCCAGGAAAAGCTAATGTAGTGGCTGATGCCCTAAGTTGAAAAGCATACTGCAATAATAGTATGATTAAGGAGTGTCCAGAGCCACTACAGGCAGAAATTCAGAAGCTAAGGTTGGAATTTATGGAGAAAACAAGTGTGGCACAAATGGAAATAAAACCCACTTTGGAAGAGGAAATAAAGAAAGCACAATAGAATGACCCACAAATTCAAAAAATTAAACAAGAAATACAGAAAGGCAAGGCACCAGGTGTTGTAGAGGATAATAATGGATTACTTAGGTACCAGGGACGAATTTGCGTTCCAGAAGTAATGGAAATAAAAGAGGTAATTTTGCAAGAAGCTCATGATTCATTATTTTCTATCCACCCTGGAAGTACAAAAATGTATGAGGATCTCAAGAAGATATTCTGGTGGACTAATATAAAAAAGGAGATAGCTGAGTATGTGAGCTTATGTGAAATATGTCAAAAGGTAAAGGCATATCATCAAAAACCTGTAGGATTAATGTAACCACTCCCTTGTCTGGAATGGAAATGGGATGAAATTGGAATGGTCTTTATTACAGGTTTACCAAAAACTAAAGAAGGATATGATGCCATATGGGTAATTGTTGATAGACTAACTAAGGTGGAATATTTTATCCCTATTAAACAGACCTATGGAGGGGATAAATTGGCTGAAATATATTTAACCAGAATAGTTATACAACATGGAGTACCCCTGAGAATTGTATCGGATCGAGGATCACAGTTTACATCTCAATTCTGGAAAACATTTCAAGAACTCATGGGTACTAAGTTGGGATTCAGTTCAGCCTACCACCCACGAAAGGAGGACAAACGAAAAGGGTAAACCATATTCTTGAAGATATGTTAAGGGCCTGTGCTCTGGTATATGGACCTACGTGGAACATCTGTTTACCGTTTGCACAATTTTCATATAACAATAGCTATCAATCCAGCCTAGGAATGGCACCCTTTGAGGCACTATATGGTAGAAAGTGGAGAACTTCCCTTAATTGGATAGAAGTTGGGGAAAGACAGTTAATAGGACCACAGTTGGCACATGATGCAGAAGCTCATATCAGGATTATAAGAGAAAAATTAAGAACTGCCCAGGAAAGACAGAAAAGTTACAATGATAACCAAAGAAGAGATTTAAGTTTCAAAGTTGGAGATTTTGTCTATTTAAAGGTAACACCATTCAAGGGTGTACACAGGTTTCAAATAAAAGGGAAACTAGCTCCTAGGTATATTGGGCCATATCAGATCCTAAAAAGAAGAGGTGAAGTTTCCTATCAGTTAAATTTACCATTGGAATTAAGTGAAGTACACCTTGTATTTCATGTATCACAACTTAAGAAGTGCCTGAGACAACCAACTGAAGAAATACCATTACAAAATATAAAGTTACAGCCCGGTTTAACCTATGTAGAAGAGGCTGAGAAAATTTTAGAGGTATCCGAATGGAAATTAAGAAATCGTAATATAAAGTTTTGTCGGGTTCAATGGAAAAATCATACAGAGCAAGAAGCAACTTGGGAAAAAGAATCAGAGTTAGAAAAGAAATTTCCCCAGTTATTTAAAACCCAGTAGAATCTCGGGGACAAGATTCTTTTAAGGAGGGTAGGTCTGTAACATTCTAAAATTTTGTGCTCGAAAAATATGTAAAAATATAAATAAAATTTTTGCGAATAATTTATTATGTGTTCAGTAATTAAAATTTTTAAAATCCTTAATATTTATTAACTTTCCTTTTTATTTTCAAATTTGAAAACAAATTTTTATTAAGGTTTATTTCTATTTTTGAAAAACCTTAAGTTAATCTTCTAAATACGAGGAATCTCTAAAAACTAAATCTAAATTAATTATAAAATTTAAATTCAACTCTTTAAAAACTTTTCCAAAATCTCCATTATTTTCTTTTTCTTCTTTTTCTTTTCCTCTTTTTCTTTTTCTTTTTATTTCCTTTCTTTCTTTCTTCTTCCTCCCTCTTCCTTTCTTCCTCCTGGTTCTCTCTTTAAACCACGGCCGCCGCGGCGAGCCGAGCGACCCCAAACCAAATTTGCCCACTGGAGATCCCGAAACCGACTTCAAATTGCCGCCATAGTCCACATATATATCTCAACAATCTTAGCCATCACTGTTCTCATCATAATCCTCAGTGAACCAACATTTAAGAAACCGTTAGAGTCGCCGAAATGTTACCGCCGATCTACAAGCTATTAGTTGCGCCCTCGTTACCCTCTAACCAAATAAATAGTCTAAGCCCAACGACACCCAAGGCAAGTCAAACTGTTTAATCATTTAAATTAAAAAGTGATAAATTATCATGTTTTAATAAATTATCATATTTAGTTTAGATAGAAATATTTTGTGGGATGGGTTAGATAGTCATAGTTTTATTATTTTCCACATATTGTTTAAATTCCATATGTTTTATGTATTTTAGTACATATAGAAGATCATTTTATGTGTTAGAAATATTTAATTATTTCATGCATTAAGGACACCCTACTTGTAAACAAAGGAGTTTGTTATTTTATATATTCAGATATATTCTCCTTCTCCTTAGAAAACATACTAAAAACCTAGACTAAATGATAAAGATAAGCATCATCACATGCATTAAAACTTCATGTTTTGGTTTCATATCTTGGAATGGGTAAATGACCCATTATTTTATATGATAGGTAAATGAAATTCCTATCGACTTGTAAGATATGAATAATTTTGGCTGTATGCCAGAAAACTATAAAAACACTTTTGCCAGAATAAGGATATAGTTTAGTCCATCCGATGGATCGATTATACCGGCATGACAATTATATATATTTCTCTATGATCTCTGTGGGAAATTAGGAGTTTTATTCATGCGACTCTATGCGTGGGAGATTTGTAGTGTTGTTTTTGTTGAAGTCTCATTGGTGGACAGCTATATAAACAGCGGGTAACGACGCCGATACTAATCAGATCGGTACCGTCTGTTAAGATAGAGATCCAGGTTCCACCAAACCAGGGCAAGTGTGTGACGAACAACTATTTAATAGGGGATTGATCGCCATTCACTGGTTAGGTTTGGTGCCCCTATTAAGATAGTCCACCGGTCTAGTTCACACATCAAAAAAGATTAGAACTATATAAATGCCATGTTACCCTTCAGTCTGGCTAACTAAGGTTAATCCTCGGGTAAAGCTGGGCAGATGCTGTAGAGTCGATTTGTATCCGAATATGCCGTACTCCTGGTCAATGGAGTTGTGTCTATGGGTGAATCCAGAGTAATGGCATGAGTACTTTTCTTAAAATATTGTCAAATGAAATATGCATATCTAGGTATCATTAGGAATGGGATGGAGTATAGACTTAAATTCATATTTCATATTCTTAAACAATTACATTAGATATTCTTTTAAGGAACAAGACATTATTAACATATTAGAATTATTCTCAATAAATTGTTTCTCTTGTTGATATAGCATGCAGAAATTTTTAAAATGAGCCGCATCCAGTTTGGCTTGCTGAGTACCTTTGGTGCTCACCCTTGTATAACCATATTCAGGTAACCCGGAAGCCGAAGAAGAACTCCCAACTACCCTAGAGGATTGGGAAGATGAGTACGATTTCTAGGTCGACTCTAAACTCGGGCTATCCCTGTGGAAGTGTCGCGGTTTTCTTGTATTGTATGAGTTGTATCTAAACTTTATAAGTTTGTATTAATATACGAAGTTCTTGTATTTGTATTATCTCACGCATACCCAAACTCCTGGGAGGTTATGTGATATTATGGGAATTGACCTCTTCGAGGAGACCCCACGTGAGAAATGCCACAACCACTAGATCTTTGTGTATCTTAAATATCAGCCACCGATACAAGAGAAAGGCTTCACTCCCTGTATTAACTGTTGTCTCAATAAAACTAAAATTAATCCCCTTTATTTCTGATGTTGATTGCGCAATACATAATTGTCGATGGGCTATACCCAAAGATGATATTTGGAGGGTATAGAAAACATTGGAAACAGGGTATACGCGAGATGGAGATAAAAAATAAGAGACATGGATTTTTATACAGGTTTGGGCCTCTTAACTGACAGGGAATAGCTCTGCTCCTGTTGGCTGAAGTCAGTGTTGCCTTTATGTATCAATATCACACGAGTATAATATTTGGAATGACGTAATCTAGTCTCTGCTTCCTCAAATATGAACTCGGCGAGATTAAAGTTGTCTTTTTATTGGCTTGTCTAGATGTGTATTGGATTTTCTTTGCCTCTGTTGGCCTCTCCCCTCTCCTCCTAGGGGTCTTGTATTTATTCCCTTGGATGTCCTCTTGTTCAAGTATAACTAGGGAGCCAAGTTTGTATACGATCCGAGTAGTTCTTGTCATGTCCAAGTAGGACTTTGCTTCTCCTTTCTTATCTAGAACACTTTTCGTGTATGAGGCTTGATCCGTATAAAACTTGTTATATGGTGGGCCTCATCGAGCCTAACACAGAAGTATTGGGTATACCTCATTGATAACACTCATAGTAGCCCCTTCGTGAACAATACCAAAATAAGGAAAATTGCCTTTATAGCCTATTGCCCTTGTTCTCAGAACATGGATGCTAATGGTGACAACACTTATCAGGTTTAGAAAGTTCTTTTGAGGAGATTGTTGACAGTCGTTAAGTACAAACTTTAACCATCAACTCCTGCATAAAAGAATACAAAATATAATATCAAATTAGTGGTAGGGCTTTATTACTAATCGTTTCTACTACTGTGGGTAAATATATGTATGAAGGTGATTTCTTGATGAAAACACACCTGTCGTGCGACGAAATGTACCTCCAATCAATCATACGTGAGCACAAGGATAAAGGGCCCACATGTCAGTCAAAACCAACTTAAAGTGGGGCCAAATCATCCTCAACCGCCATAAGGGTCCACCTGTCATGCATTGGGCGAAGTCGGTGGCCAGAGGCGGTGGAGGTGGTTCGGCCGAACCCCTGGTTTGGCCGAACTTAGCAGAACCTTTCAGAGCAGGACAAATAATTTGCTAATGCTTTGTCGTTTGCACCGGCCACGTAGAGAACAATAGAGTATACATGCAAGAATTCTTGTGGGCCGATGTTGCCGTCATATTTCTCTACCGATGCTAGATGGAATTTGGTGGGCCATCTTACTTCTCGGAGAAAAGATTTGAAGACCGACATCCACCTCCGGGTAGGAGGGGTGCTCGACGGCCTCGCGGCGCATGCTATCCATCTCGAGATGACGATGATGATGAAGATGAGGGGTCTCCGTAATCAGGGATACGGTCCCTGGAACGTTGGCCACGGCTTCGGTCCCTTCTTGGAGCGGGGGATCGCGAATCTCGTCGCCCTTGATCATCATGGTGATCTCGTCGACCATGATCATTCTCGTCCTAACAGCTTTGTCGATCTTGACGATCTCGACCACGATCGAAGTTGTCGTCCTACGTCGTCCCTGCCACACTGGGCGTGGGGTTGTCGGTGGTTGACATCATGTTGGTTCTGTTGCTGTTGTCTTCAGCCGTTCATTTGATCGTGGAGGTCGCGAAAATCTTGATGGGGAGGCGCATGTCGAGCTTGTCATCGAGTTGGAGCGTTATCGGGGGAGCGGAGTTCTTCATTCTCGGTGTTTGGACAGTTGAGGGCATCCACATCCTCGGGAACCTTGTCGTCCTAAGGGGGATCTCTTTGGGTTGCATCGGTCCTGAAGGCGGAAATGAGGTAATCGATGGTGGACTTCATATGTTCCAACTAGGCGTCAACATCATGATGGGTCACTGGGTCAAAAGGAGCTTGCTGTAGTAGATTGTTGACATTGGTCAGGTGCTCGGTAGGCGTTCGGATTGGATCAACTGGGCAGGAGTCTTGTTTCAGGAGAGGATTTCGTCGTCTTCAACACTGTCCCAAGTATAGCCGTCTGTAAAATCAAAGTGTTTGATTATTCATTTTTTGATGAACAATTGGTTTTGACAACTGGAAGTAATTTGTGAAGTGGATTTGGAGATTTTCAGATAATGAACAGCGGTTTTCTCTGTTTGGGTCCGGTTAGACTGGACAGGTGTTGTCGGTCACACCGACGTGTGTAGTGCGGTCAGATCGGCCAGCCCGACGGTCTAATTGGCTAGCTTTATATCGGTTTTGGTTTCGGGTTATTTCTTTGGATATCCGTGATTAATATATGATTATGACTTCTAGATGGATACTATGCATATGTAATATTGTTGTGTGCTAATGTTGAGTCATGTTGGAGAGAACTTGCCCTCGGATAGGGTTTATTGGTTGATTCATGTGTAGGTGTGTCTTGATGCCTCGGGAGAGTGTTACCGGTGATGAATCAGGAGTCAACTTGGAAGAAGATGACGTTTGGACGATCAAGATATCATGCAGGATGCTTACATTAAATAATAATGCACATGGTTGGTGAAGATTTCATATGACATACGATAGAGATATTGTGTGCGTATGGGATGCGGAGTCGAATTTGGAAGGAGTCCAAATTTGGTATGATTGGAGTTTGTAGAGTTGGTTTCTTCTACGGGAAGGTTTCCAAGGGGATTAGGACTTCTTGTACGAGTTGGATTCGTGGCTTTAGGTTGCCTATCTATGGGTATAAATAGTGAGGGAGGTTGAGGCCTCTCGGTATCGATTTTGTTAGAGTTGAGTTGAGAGAAAAGTTAGGTTTTCGAGTTTAGTCTTGATTTTTTTCAGTGGAGTGTTGTTGCTGCACTTTGTAAACATGAATAGAAGTAATAAAGTTAAATCTACTTTGAGATATCTTTGAGTTGTTTTTGCTCGGGTTTCGGTGGCTGCAGCGACGACAGGAGGAGGCGATGCGAAGGGCAGTTAGATCGGCCAATTTACACCTATCGGCTGATCTACACATATCGGTTGATCTACACCGATCGGCTGACCTATACTGGTGAGACCGGTAGCATAGGCACGGTCAGACTGGCATAATACCTGCGGTCAGACCGATCTACATCGATAACAAGGGTAACTTTTAATTTCGCCTAAAAGTTTGAGTTTTGGGTACTACAACCATTCACCCCTCCCTCTGGTTGGCTTAGTCTTGCTGTGCGATCCTGCACCATTGACGCCTAAATCGTGGACTGCTCAGTCAATTATGTTCACGTCACAGAGCGAGTTTCACCCTATTGGTTTGGGTCGTCCAGGCTGTGAAGAACAGATGGTTTGAGGTGGTACAAGCTGATGTACCCAACTGTCCGATCGGGTGTATCCGAGGTGTTGTCGTCCACAGGTGCATCGCTAGACTATTTTCGACGAGAGCAGATCGAACAACATGAAGATATGGGACCTCTGCTAGATGAAGAGGTCTGGGAATTGGTAATCTTGAGAAAAACTTTGCATCCCGTAAGAGGGTGGCTCCTAGATTTATGGATAGGACACCACGTTTTATATGGGGACATGCGCTGAATATCTCGTTCCTTGCATGCGTTGAGTTCAGCCTTCTCATGATGTATAATCCGACACTCCTTTAGAGGATGAGCGGAAGTCTTGTTAATTGGACACCAATTGAAGTCCTTGTCGAAGGGCCTCCTTGTCAGCACTTTGTTCTCGGTGGAAGCCAGGAAATTGGCCGCTTGAGGGATCCTATCGATAGATCGTGATGTCGATGCTTCGTTCTCGGAATAAATCAAAGAAGCGGTTGTTGTGGGAGTAGCGTTCACCTCCTTAGTTGCGGCTACGTTTTTAGTGGGAGCCGAATACATGGCCGTTGGTACGACAGCGAATACCAGGAAGACGATTGTTTCGACTTGGACCAATGTGAACATTGGCTGGGTTGGATCTCCTAAGCCAAGATGATCGTAGAAGCTCTTGTCGGAAAATCCGGCTCTTGAAGTCATCTCGTTGAGATCCATTTGCACCAAGCCCCCTACCTGGGGCGCCACTGTCAATGGGCTATACCCGAACACGATATTTAGAGGGCATAGGAAACGTTGGAACCAAGGTATTGCTAACAAAAAAATTTGGCATATTTCGTTAAATTAGGAACAAGTGTGAAGCAGGATTGACGGCGTAATTTCGGTTGCCAAAAAATAGGGAATTGTGTCGGCTGAAGTCGTGTCAATAGGAAAGTATCAGTAAGGTGGTATCGGTTGGAAGTTGCCGATAGAAGACAGTCGATGGCAGGAAGTTGAGTTCTTGTCGGACTCGGATGAGGAGATTTGAGATACCAAAGAGGATTCGGGTCCAGGAAGGAGGCGACATCAAAATTTATTTATTAATTAGACAGAGTCGGTTTTATTTCTTTGGAAAAGATTGTTGGAGTCTGGTGTGGGCTTATAATTTTTGCTTTATCTTTAGAAAAGTTTGGTGTCCAATATGGACTAGTTTATGCTCATGGGTATTAGTAATGTACACCCAGGGTCTTTAGGAAGAACAACAGTTTAATACATACTTTCGACGCATCGCTAGTCTTCTAGGTTTTTCATCTCGACGAGTTCTTGTTTCGAGTTGGGTTGCATCTGTTAGGTTCAATCTCCAGCAAGAGGTGAGTTCGTCTATAGTTGCTTGTATCGGCGGGGCTAGGGCTTCCATTGGTTGAGTTTGACACTCTATTTCGGTCAATACAAGCGCTAAGTTATCATATACAATATCTAATCTAAGTTGTTAGTACTATTTACTCGTATCGGCCGATTCATCTAGGGTTTGCTGATATCGACCAAACTATTCCTGACGACTTACATTGTTTGGTGTATCTTCCACCCTAAAAAACAATCAAAGACTTGTTTAGACCTTATCCTTTCATTCATACTTAGTGTTGCATTAGTTAGATTTGACCTACTAAGTCGTGATTGAAGTTGTAAGAACTAACTTGCTCTTGGGTTGCTAATAAGGGTAGTATCGGGATTTCAGCCGATCTTACCTGGTATAACTGTTCTGCTTTGAGTTACATACTTTCTTTGTTTCATTTGTTATATTTATCATATTATATAAGTTTATCGATCCTTTAAATTCATTAAGCTTGTTATTAGTCTCGCACTGTCTCGGTTAAGTCCGGTCTGTGAGATTATAATATGCTTAGCGGATAAATCTTAATATTGTGCACATGTTCGGTGATTGTTGCAACTAGCAGATAAAGCTAGGGATTTATTCCTTAATATTGTGCACATGTTCGGTATTCCTAAGAAGATTATTACTGACAATGAGACTCAATTTGTTGGAGGCGTTTTCAAAGATTTTTGTGAAGATTTTGGAATCAAGATCTGCTATGCACTAGTTGCGCATCCAATAAGTAATGGGTAATTTGAGCGTGCTAATGGGATGATTCTTCAAGGTGTTAAGGCTCGTGTTTTTAACAGGTTATGTCCTTATGCTGGCCGTTGGGTTGAAGAATTACCCCCAGTGTTATGGTCTCTTCGCACAACTCCCAACAGGGCTACTGGTCAGACTCCATTTTTCTTAGTATATGAAGCTGAAGCGATGTTGCCGAATGAGATGGAGTACGAGTCCATTCGGGTACACATTTTGATGAGAAGCAGAACGATGATATGTGTGTTGAGGAGCTAAACCGACTGGAGGAAGCCCGTGACATTGCTAGCATTTTCAAGATATCTTCAAGGTCTTTGACGCTATCACAATCGCAATGTTTGTTCAAGGGCGTTTATTGCTGGAGATATGGTTCTCAGGAAGATTCAAACGATATCCCTCTAGGAAGAGCCCTTTATTATTTCTAAACTCACCGCCGACGGCTTATCAACTCAAGCATGAAGATGGTTCGGATGTTAAAAATTCATGGAACATTGAGCATTTGCGTCGTTTCTATTCTTAGATATTATCATGTATCTTATACTTTTTCTCTTGACTGCCGACGTCAAGTAAGTTGTCTTCTTGAGTTGCCAGTAGGAAGACTATCAATAATAATCATGGAGCATAGTGTTGTTATTCTTCAAGTAATTTTTATTTCATCGCTTACTGAGTGATATCATTAAGCATAAACTTTTTTCTACTAAATTGAGTTTTAGGCTCAGTTCTTTTGGGTACAGTTTTTTCTTTGCTTAAGTTGTCTACCGTAGTTGAGACAAAGTTATGAATAAGGCAAAAGATTATATTTCACAAGTTATATGTCTTATAAAGCTTATGAATAAGATGTTATATACATCAAAAGACACACTCCTAAAAGGCTGCAAGTACATCTGTCACGCCCAAAAATTTAGCCAAATTTCTAGACTATTTTGTGTATTAAATCTCTGTCTAGGAATCAGCCAGGGTACACAAAACAACAAATCAATAAACAGATCCAAGCATAAATAAAGTGTAAAATACTTACAGAGGAGGCACTTAGTCCTTGCACTCAAAAGAAAGCAACAGCAGCGGAAAAAGACGATCCTAGCGGGGCTTTAGCTCCACTCCACAGACAAACTCAACTTGGGTGTTAGTCTTGGCCTTCTACTCCGTCTTCGACTCAGAAGCACTACACTTCTGGGAAAAGGGGAAAATAGCAAGGCTGAGTACAACCATCGTACTCAACAAGCCACACGGGGAAATGCAGACGTGCAAGGAGAGACAAGAGTGGCTTGGGCTATTTTGCATAAAAGCGGTTGTAAAACCTTTCCAGTTTAAAACAGTAAAAAGGTTAATTAATTAAATCAATATTAATCTTCTACTGAACAACGCTAGACCACGTTGAACAGGCCCAACCAATCCACCTGAACTAGACCAGTTTTATTAAGTCCAATTATTAAAGGTGGGACTAATCATGGTGAATCAGGTTGATCGTCCATAACCGCGGGCATGGCTATCCGAATAGTTTTACTCTGGCCAGATGTGTACAACTATACGCACAAGACACGATCCACCGTATGACACCGTGCCATACCTGACACGTTACAATGCGAGTGATCATGACAAGACCCTTCGCATAACTCTCCCTGATCAAGCGATACCACACTAAGGTTTCGCCCCTACCCAAAGTCCAGGGTAGGCAGCCCCCCTGGTGCCTTGGCGAATCCGGCAGCCGCATAGACCTTGCCTGGTCCATCCGAACTCCGCTTGGGTACGTCAGCCAGGGAAAAGCTACACTATAAGTCCAGCCGTTGCCCATGCTGGCTTGTGGTAAGTACTGTAAGTCTTCCAGGGTTTCCCATGAACCGGTCCTTAATTGCCATGGGTGTGACAAGCAAAACCATGCACTCACAGCCCACCATTTTAAATCACATTTTAGATCAACCTTGATTCCAAGGTAATACTGGTCCACGACCATCATTTCATGTGACTATCAGCTAGTAGTAAAGTTCTCCCATTAGGTGAGCTAGTGTAATTCAGCATGGCTAAGTATAAATAATTCTAGCAAGATCACGTAAGTGATGCGAACTAGTCAAATTAATCACCCATGTTGACAGTGAATGGATAACAATTAAACAAGGCACAACTGATCAGATAGGTTGTCCCGATTCCCGTGTAATTAGCAAAACATGCAAGTTTATTTGCAAACAATAAATATTTTATAAATTGGGATCAATATGCGTCAAGGAGGAATGTGACTTGCCTTGCTTCTTCAGCTGATCTTCCGAGCTTCGCGAACGCAAACTCCTGAATCGACGAAGTTTACACGCGCACGCAAAACGAGGAAAAATCTAATAAAAATCAAATAAACAGTACATGGAAAGTAAACAAACATGTAGAGCTCAATTTTAGATGAATTTCGTAATTTGAATGGCCCAATTTGGAGTTCGAATGGATTAGATATGAATTTTAGAAGTTTTAGGCCATTAACCGAATTTTGGAAAATTAAATTCGGTTTATTGCGCAATTATATTAATTAATTTCTCAAGGAGAAAGGTATCCGCTGACATCAGCAAAAGGGCCACTGCCGACACACGGGCCCCATGAGTCAGCGACACAGAGGGACGACCCATCGTGGACCAAGTCCAAAGAGGCAAGGTCGTAAAGGGGAAGGGGAGGTGGACTGGACTTTTCGGTTAGGCCAAGGAGGAGAAGTGGACTTAGAGGTGGAGAAATCCTATGAGCTGCGGCCCAAAGAGAAAAATGAGTGAGAGGGAGTCAAGGGACCCAAAGTAGACTTTGCACAAATGCGGGCTGGTTTGGCCGAAGGGAGAGGAAAAGGAAAAGGGGCCCAGAGGGAGGTGATGTAGACTTTTGGGGGGGAAAGGAGGAATGGGCAGCATGGGGGAGGTTGGCCCGGGAGGGGTGATGAGCCGGCTCGGGAGGGGAAAAGTGGGCCGGCCTCAAGGCTGGTCCGACCGGACGGCCCGGTCCGACCGATCGGCTAGGCCCGGCCACGACCAACGGATTGGCCGGCTCGGTCGGCCCGGCATGGTCGACGGTGGTGCGGTGACGACATGTCACCAGCGGCGACCGGCGACCGAGGGGAGAGGCGGCTTGCAGCGTGGGAGGCGGCGTGAACGACGCACAGGGCGGCGCTGAAGGGGACGCGCATGCTTGCGCGCAGGGCACGGGCAACGGCACGGTCGACGGCGGCGGCGCGAGCGGGGCAGTGCGTGGACACGGGGCGACGAGCGGCGTGAGGCGCGCGCGGCGCGACGTCAAGGCAAGGCGGAGCACGGCCCAGGAACGGCCGGTGAGATGGGAAACAAGGGAGAGAAGGAAAACTCACCGAGGCTGCCTGCAACGAAGAAGACGACGACGACCGAGGGGATTTCATGGCTAAATCTTGGGGAAAAGAGATGGCCGAGGTGCGACAAAACGCGGTGAAGGCGGTGGCGAGCTCGGAGTGCGGCAGTGGCTACTGGCGCAGCGGCGATTGCCGGCCGGAGGCGACAAACGACAGCGGGGTTTGGGGTTGCACGGCGATGGGGTGGTTTGGCGATGGCCCAAGGGTGAAAGATGGCGGCCGGGGCACGGAGTGGTGCGGCGAAGTCGGTGGCGCCAACGGCGCAGGCCGGGGCCGGGTACAACGGCGGCATTGTGCCGCCAGAGCTCGACGGCAAGCGGCGGGGGAAGGTAGAGCGCGGGAAGGGAGATGGGGTGCGCGGCAATCTCAGGAGAGAGAGAGGGGACACGGGCGGGGGTGCACGGGGAGGCATTTTGAGCTGCTGGGAGGCGGTGGGGAGGCCGGGAGTGGCCGGCAAATGCGGCCGATGTGGGACGGCCGACGTGGGTCGAGGCGGCGGCAAAAAGCGGCGGATTTCACGGGGATGTGGGGAAAAACGTGCGCGGGAGAGGCGGGTGGCTCGGCGCATGCGTGGGCGTGGGTACGGGGCATGCGAGAGAGCGGTGGGCGGCGGTTGTCGGCGCGGAATGGCTGGAGGAGAGGGATGACAGGTGGGCCCCACCTATCACCGGCTCGGGAGAGAAAGGGGAGGAGGCTGACTGATGGGACCCACGTGTCAGTGAGGAGGGGAGAGAGAGGCCGGCCAAGGGCTAAAACAGACTTTGCGGAAGGAGCGGCGGCGAGTGGGTCGAGCCGGAGAGGTGATTTAGACTTTTGGAGAACGGGCCGACAGGCCCAAGAACAGGAACAAGATTTAAATTTTTTCCTTTTATTTAATCGCATAAATAATCTTTATATTTTTATAAATACTTTTAATGCTCAATTAATTCCCCAAAAATCCTGAAAATAGATAGGCATCCAAAGTATTTTAAAAAATATAAAAAGCTCATTTACTAATTAAATAATTTATTTAAGTATTTACTTAAATTTTTTTGTATTATTAAAATTATCTCGGAGCTCAAAAATTTCCCGAAAATTTCGAGAGTATTTTAGGGCATGGAGAATATTTCAAAAATATTTCTAGCCACGACTTTTAAAGGAAAATTTAATTTCCTTAATTAATTCACTTTATAAATTACATTTCTTTTATTTAATTTCTAGAAAATGTATTATTTAATGATTTTTAATCCCGATTGAAAATCGGGGCATGACAACATCTACAACTATTTTTGGGCATATTATTGAGCTTCATGTATCAACTGGAGTGCTTACTCTTTCGAAGTGCCGTCAGCGAAGCCATCTCCAATCAGAGTTATATCTACTCAGGGATATAATGACCTCGTCATTGCAAGGGCTTGGCTCGCTCCATAGTGGTTGTATCACTAATTTTCTTGAAGTACTTACCAGGAGCAACTCTCAGGTTATCAAAATTTCAATGATGTCTTCTGAGTTTGATCCAAGGCCAATTTGAAAGATGGTGTTTATTATAGGAGTAGCCGCATAAGCAATGTCATCTCTGACAGTCTCAACTCTTTTTACCTGTTTGGCAAAGACTTCGAATTGAGATTGGGTCTTCACCTTGCGAGCTGGGGTTCACAACAATAAAGAATATGGATTCTTGCAACAGGATAAAGTACAATGAAAGAGATTGTGGGGATTACCTTCCAGTTCAGCATCAACTTCGGATTTCTCCTCTCTCAGCTTGGAAATGGATTCTTCAGCTTTCTCAACCTTGGTTGCTAAGCAGTGTATCTGGGCGTCCTTGGCTAGAGAAAGAAAATATGACAAGATGGATAAGGTAAAAGTCATTTGGTTGATAAAATTAAAGGTGAATTTATTTACCTCCAATTGTTCCTCGAAGTTTCAAGTTGGAATCCCTCAAGCTCTTGATTTAGCTGGGCTTCTTTTATTTTAGCAGCATCTCAGGAATCCTTAAGTTTTTGTTCTACGTTTTTTAATGTATCCAAGTATGGCACTAGTTTCGCCAATGTTTCTAACTTGGCCTGGGATTGACGCCATATTATCTTTACCAAGACAAGAGTTCAAATTAACTATTCTATAAGAGCAAAGATAAAAGGCGATGAAGATGGAGACTTACGTTGAGCAGCTTGGTGGACTCATTCAGACCTTTAACTAGCATGTTACATTCTTCTTCTTCCTTCTGTTTATTCAAGATGATGTCGTGGGCTATTCCATCTGCATCATGCCAGGATATCTAGAAAGGTGGCATGGATTCTTTGGCCGATTTGATTCGTAAAATGTTTTCTTCCTCACTGATCAAGGGTTCTACATGATGATATAATCAATAGGTTAAGCAAATTGTGTTAAAGAAGACAAGATTTGCAAGATTCATACCTCTTATTATCTTCGGCTTCTTGCGAGAAGGACCTTGGATTTTTCTGATTGATCCTTTGAAGGAGCATTGCTGGAAGTGGGTTCTTCTCTTGTTTCTTCAGTAGCTTGACAAGGTTGTTCTTTGCTCGGGGCTCTTGGCTCCCGGATGCCATCTCAGTGTTAGTATTTCTTATAATCATAGATTAATCTGCAAGCGCACCGTTGTAGCACTTCACCCGTGAGTATTCCAAGGTATCGAATTCATAGGGAACATGTATGGATTATCTAAGGGTCAGGTTCATCCAAGGACACCAAGAATTTATAGGCCAGAGTATAAAGAAGATTTCTATGGTTGAGGCTCTAGATAGATGGTGATCGCTTTACTCTACTTATTTACTTCGAGTGCTGGCTTACTATTGATGCCAAATCTGTACCGCCGCTGTGGTGCCAAAAGATGTGTTGAGGTCAGAGCACACGCTGGCCTGGGAGATTTGCTTAGCTCCAGTGCAGGTCCTAAAATTGATGAAGTACGGGCGTGCCAGTCAGTTTGATCCTGCCACTGACAAGATGTATAAAGTAGCAAAATATAAAGCATATCAGCCGATAGGCCGATAAACGAAACAGTCGATCGGCTGATAAGCCGATGGTATGATTCTAGTCGATGCCGATGTCAGCCGATGTAGTTAGGGTTTTAATCCATCGGTAGTGTGCTGAGCAAATGTCTATATAAAGGCAATCGACCAACGACAAGACGATGATATAACAACACGAACCAATCATATGATAAAACAGACATTGATCTGAATATTACAGCATACATCGGCTGGAGGTCCGATGGCATAAAATCCCAAAGATAAGCAATGATCGGTGAATACTCTGTTGTCATCGGCTAAAAACCAACTCATATGCAATCCTTGCAAGCCGATGTAACGTCCAGATAACTCATTGGCTGAAGCCCCGATGAAACGATGATTGATGCCTACTGACTTAAATAAATCTAACTTACAACCACAACCTCATAGGTCGGACCTAACCGATGCAACATAAGGTTGACCAATTTTTTTCCAACCTGCTTCATCATCCTAACACAATCATGCTTTACATATTGTGCAATCGTAATTGTACTATAAATAGGGGGACATCCGGACATATGTGCAACTGCGGCAGTGGCTACGGGTAAGCCTTTCAGATATTGTTTTGTCAAAATAAACCTGATGTTTCTTTTTTTTCACCTCTTTTATTTTTTCTTACCTCACATTTTTCATTTTTTGTAAAAAGTTTATACACCTGAAGTTCATAAGCTGAAAATTTGTGCACCGAAATTTATGACTGATTTGGATTCCAATTCGAATTTAAATTTTTTTCATACAGAATATTGCTTTGTACACCCAAAGTTTATACACCTATACACGAAAATTTTATATGCCTGATTTGGAATCCAATTCAAATTCAATGTTTTAAATATAAAATATCGCTTTGCATACCTAAAGTCTAAGCATCTCAAGTTTATACACCGAAAGTTTGTACACCGAAGGCTTGCACACAAAATTTATATTATGTCTGATTTGGATTGCAATTTGAATTCAATCTTTTCATACAAAATATTTCTATATTAAAGTTTCTGCACATAAAGTTTTATGTGTATAAAATTTCCATGTATATATTTCTATGTATAAAGTTTATATACACAAATATGTCTTACTACTTTTTTTCTTGTTCTTATTATTTTTAAATTTGTTTTTATATCAAAAGTACTCTGTACGGACGGGGCACCACAACCACGTACGGATGGGGCGCCACGACCGAGCGTGGGTGCGAGCGCGTGGGCCATCATACATTGGCACCCTCCTCTTTCCTACACTGCATCATCGAAATCTCTCGGTCAGTTATTCGGTTGTAATTGCTCCCTGCCTGGAAAATGCTAATGGGCGATCGGTCCCACTTCATCTTTTGGCCCATGGATTTTTAATTTTTTTGACAAATTATCCTATGGGCTTTTTTTTACGAGCCGACCTATTTTGTTCACACAGACTGAATGGTCTCACGGGCTGAATCAGGTCTTTTTAGTAGGCCATTTTCCTTTCAGCCGTCTACCCATATAAACTTTGTATACATATAAATTTATATATATATACATATATATATGTATATAAATATAAAAAATTATTGTATTATATATATTATAGATGCAGAGTTTATACTAATAAACATAATTATTTTACTTATACATATAAATACAAAACATATAAATACAAAATTTATACGTATACAGATAAATACAATGTTTATGCATGTTAAGTTTATAGCCATATGTATAAAGTTTGTATATGTATAGGGGTGATGGACCGACCGTGAGCCCGTACACGCGTGTGGCAAGCTGCGCCATTATATGCCTCCCTCTGGATGAGCATAGTTTAAAACAACTTAAGCACAAAAAATATATATTATGCATAGTTAGAACGAATCTTACATTTTAGTCCATTCCTATGTTCTAAACACCATATCTTGTATTTTTTCTCTGTTTCTTTAATTTCCTGTTTTACTATATATTATTATACTATTTTTGTGTTTTTCATATTTCTGTAAAGGAGCCCTCAGAATATTTACTTTGTGGCCATCAAAACGTATTGCAGGTTGTCTCATTTGATCGCACGGACGAAAAAACGTCGCACGATAAGACGATAAAGTAAGCGCACGCTCGTAATATTACACGATTGCCAGTGTCATTCAGCTAATAATTTCCTTTTGATTGGAAAGGTTAATTAGATTTGTACCATTATAACTTTTACACATTATTCGAAAAGGTGTCAAATTGAGGCACACGGCGCGCGCCGCACATGGTCGTATCTGCTTTCCATTCGCTGACTTTAGAATGTGCAAGTTAATTTGGGTCATTTAAATTGGAGTAACGTTGGTAGCAATATACTGCAACTTTGAATGTAATTTGCAATATATTGCAACTTTGCAATTTGGGCATGTTTGGTTCGCCCTTGGATTAATTTAAGTGCTAAAATTTAGCTCTTAAATTAGCTCTCTAACAATTAGTCCCTCAAGTAGTTTGGATGCAAGAGCTAATTTGGATGTAATGCATATTTTCTCTCCTATTTTATTGTGGTAAAGCCAGCTTCGACGATGACCATCTCCTTCCCTCCCCAGCGCTTGTCGTCGCTCTCCTGCCCCGTCTCCCGCCACCGTCGTCGTCGTCGCCTCTCCAAGTGCAGCATCCAATTCAAGCAACTCCAAGAAACATTCAGAGCAAGCAGTAATAGCGAAGCATTGAAGCAGAACACAAAGAAAGCAAGTAGTACTAGTAGCGAGAGAGGAGAGGAAAGCTGGGTAGAGCCAATGACGATGGTGGCGCATGGCCACGCTGTTGGTCGCCGCGGCCTCGGATGGCGCTCTTGGTCGGATGACGTTCATCTCGTCACGTGGGCGGCGCCGGGCGACGGAGACCATGTCCACCTTCGTAGCCTTTCCTGCTCATGGCCAACGCCGGCGCGGGGAGGGCGAGAGGGAAGGGGCGGCAACGGAGGAGGGAGGAGCGGCGGCAAGGGGAGGAGGGAGGGGCAGTGACAAGGGGAGGAGGGGAGGGGCGGCAGCGATGAGGGGGAGGAAGGGAGGGGCGATGGGAGAGGGGCGACAGTACAGCAGGCACAAAGGAGGTGGCGAACAGAATGGAAAAAGTGTTTTTGGTGGGGTCCACGTCAAATTAGCCCAAATAAACACCTCTTGAAGGGGCTAATTTTTTAGGGTGGGCTAATTCACTTTAGCCCCAACTTAACACTGTTTTGATCCTTGAGGGCTAATTGGGGCTAAAAGGTGAGGGGCTAAAAATTAGCCCCTGGATGACGTGGACAGTTATATGAATTAAAAGGCTTAAAGCGCTTCGAATTATGTTTTTAAACACATTACAAACGCATGTGCTCAACAAACACACAATCACCTCTATAAACATATACACACACCCCACCCCTCTGAGCACTTTTGAAAGATTAGACTGACATATCTTGAGATTCACGATGTCATCGTGAACACCTCGCCATCGACTGGGATGTCATGAACTTACTAGTACCAAAAAAATGATGAATCTACTATAATGCCATATTTGTACCAGTAAACCTACACAATTTACGAGATTAATTGTAAGTTGAAAAATATGAAAATCACAAGATTTGAATCTTCGAAATATGTGAGCATCTTGTAAAAAGGAAAACACGTCACCTAGTTTTCGATCTCCTGAAAATTGTAACTAGAAAAAAAACAAACACACCACCACTGCAAGCTGACAGCTCCTCACACAACTCAACAGAAGGCACTAATACTAAGCCGATTGCCGCCAGGCCTACAACGGGATCGATGACGAGCTTCCGGTCATCGTCACGTAGAGGGGTTGAGGAGAGAGGGGGTGAGAGAGAAGGAGATCCACTCATCCGTTACTCCAACCTGATGAGGGCAACCAAGAAATCACTAGCGACCAAACCGAGAGAAGGCGACAAAGACAGGAAACGAAGACCTCCAAGACAACGCCTTTAGGAAGGTCATGACACCTTAGGTGTCACCGTCACCCGCCCATATGGACTGTGTTTTCACGTGAAGAGTCTTGTCAAGTATGGGAGGGAGGCCGCTCGACAACGCCCCAAGGGGATTCATGATGCTCGAAGACGTCACCGTTGTCGGCTTGAGGAACCCCAAGCTACGCTTTCACTTGCAGCACCCTCACCCACACCTGTCGTCGCCATCCTAGAGCTCCACCATCCAAGTAGCCTCTGCCAACCCGTGGTTCCATCGCACCGGCGTCCCACCGGCAGCTATTGAGGACACGCCTCACCAGATCTCCCATTCGGCCAACGCCGCCTCCCACATTGGCTGCCCTCTCACCTATCATTGGTGCAGCGGCCACTGCCAAGTGCCTCTCTCGCCCGCACTGACCTCCCACTGTTGCCGCCTGCGCCAAACACCAAGCGCTACTGGCCAGTGGCCACCGCCAAATGTTGCACCCGCCAGCCACGTCGGCCTCCTAGCGTCGTCTGTCCTGACTACGCCTGCCTACTGTTGGTATTTGTTATGATCATAGATAAATCTGCAAGCGCATGGATACCGCTGTAGCACTTCACCTCAGACTAATCCAAGGGTATTGCATCATCGAGAACATGTGTATAAAATCTAAGAAACAGGTTTGTCCAAGAACAACAACGTGAGAGACGAAGGATAGAGATGGTTCATAAGGGTTAAAATTTTTTAATTAAGTTAAGGTAAAACTCTATCACTTTCTTCGGACACCGGCTCTCTCCGGGTCTGCCAAGCGAGTCTGACCACTATGATGTCCCGAACGTGTAGGATTACAAAGTATGGACAGGGTTGTTACCACCTGCTGCCTAAGTCTACAACTCACGGAGCACACAATGAACAAAGGTAACCTCTAACCTAGACACCATGTCTACGTTATCGATTACTACTCTATCCTCAGACAAGAACTTCCTTCTTTATCTAGTGTCTTAGTACTAGAGCACTCAATACAAGTATTAAGCAACGAACCCGCAATGATGAGAATATTCTTATTTAAATCAGAAAACTAGATACCCAAAAAAATCATGAATACTTATATAAAAGAAGCATCCATCGAGGTACAAGATTGAAGAAAGTTCCCACAACTCCAACACTTCTCCGAAACTCCACCGGAGAGAATGCTGACATCTTCAACACTTCTCCAGAACATCATAAAGAGAATGTTGTCATCCCCGTCACTCTTTTGGAGCTTCCCCTCACACTTTCCCTATATTCTAACTCTACTAGAGAGTAGCCTAAATATGAAAGTTTAATAATTCCACTTGTGTTGTGTTATGTGTTGAGAGTGAAGTAAGAAGCTCCTTTTATAGGCTCTAATGGCGGTTATGAGGTCGGTTCACCCAAAACTGCCGTTTGGAGCCTATAGGGAGCCGCCACATGGAAGCTGGTGGCAGGGGGCTACTTGTGGTTTCGAGGAACTGGTGGCCAAGGTGCTCCTTGATGTGGTGAATGCGATGGAGGCGATGGTGCGGCTTGAGGTGGTCGGGAACGGTGGCAAGGGCGGCCGGAGGCGGCAAAGGTGGTGGTGGCTCGGGTTGGCACCAAGGTCGCTGCTCCGGTGGCGATTTGAGGAGGCGCAGTGGCGGCCAAGGGGCGACGCGAGAAGCCGGAGGTAGTATCGCGCATGACCGGTGCAGCTCCGCGCGGCGGACAGGAGCGATCAGAGGCGACGACACACAGTGGCGGAGGTTGAGCGTGGAGAGGTGGAGGTTGCGGTGGTGGCGGGAAAAAGAGGAGTAGAGGCCGGGATAGCTCTCAGCCCGACGAAGCTAGTTGTGGAAACGACACGGTGCAACGACGGCTAGGATGGAAGGAGGTGGAGAGAGAGCGACGTGGGAGGGGGTTTGGGCATGCGGGGAGCTCGGGCAAGAAGGGAAAACGAAAGAGGTGTCACGCCCTGATTATTGTTCGGTATTAAAAATCATTAAATAATGGATGTCTAGAAATTATATTAAAAAGAAAAATAAATTATCAAGTGAAGTTAATAAGGAAATTAAATTTTTCTTTAAAAATCATCACTGGAAAATTTTTTGTAATATTTTTCATGCCCTAAAATACTCTCCGAATTTTCCGTGAAATTTTGGAGCTCCAAAAATAATTTTAATAATACAAAGTTCATTTATGCAATTAAATATGAAAAACAAATTTAAAATGTCTTTCCTGTTCCCGGGCCCTTTTCGGCCCAGTCCTCCTCAAAAGTCTGAAATCCCTCCCTCACTGCCCAGCCCGCCGTGGCCAGCCTTTCCTCTCTCCTCCCCGGTTCGGCCCAAATTCGCGTCGGCTCATCTCCTTCCTTCCTCGCACAAGTCTGCTTTACCTCCCCGACTCGGTCTCTCTCTCCCTCTCGCCGACAGGTCAGACCGGGGGCCCCACCTGTCAGCTTCGTCTTCTTCGAAAAACTCGGCAGTCGATGCTGCCAGGGCCAAGCCCACGTCCCCGTGCCTCTCGGTCGCCTCGCACGCTCTCGCATAGCCTCGCGCCGCGCCACGCCGCTCCGCACCTCGCGCCACCTCCCCCACGTTCGCCGCACATGTACACGGCTCGAAACGGCCGGATCCGCTATTCCCGACCACCCGCTAACCCCGTTGTCACCGCCATACCGCGCTTCACGGCCACGTCCGCCCCCTCCAAACCTCTACAAAGCACCCGAGCCCCGACCGAGCATTTCCCCTCTCTCATTTGTGCCATTCCGTGCTCCCCGTGCTCTTGCGCCGCGAAGCCCTAAGCCGCCGCTGTGTTTCCAACTCCAGCCGCCAAATACGCTGCCTCCGCCGCTCACTGAGCCACCGCGCCACCACCGCCGCCTTCGTCCCTTGCCCACGAATCGCCGACCACCCTTTTTCCCCAAGAACCGACGCCTTTCCGCGTCCGTGCGCCACCATCTTCCCCATATCTGGCCGTCGGTGAGAATTTCCTCTCTCTCCTCTCTTTTTCCCTCTCCCAGCCGCCGTTCCCGAGCCACGGAGCCCCTCCGTTACATCGCCGCCCTTCTCACGTGCACGTCCGTGTGCCGCTCCCGCCTCTGCCGTCGCCTCATGCCCGCGCGGGTGAGGGCGCGCGCCTCTATCGCGCCGCCCGCGCCGCACCGAGCGTGTGTGCCCACGCGCCGCCTCCACCCGCGCTGCTGCCGTCGACCGTGCGCGCGTTCCTCCTCTGCCGCTCGCCGGTGGCCTTTTGGCCCTTGCGCCGCTCAGTGCCGCTGCGCCGTCTTACCACTGGTCGTCTTGCGCCACCCTCCCCCCGATGGATGGATCCGAGCCGTCAGTGTGGCATGTCGTCGTGGCCTAGCCGCCCATCTGGCCGCTCACGTGGCTGCCACGTAGGCGCCACGCAAGCGCCACATGGAGTCCACCGTGGACCCACGCGCCTCCTCCTCGCAAACATCAGCGTGATGTCAGCATCAGTCTATAATTGCACAATAAATCGAATTAATTTCTAGAAATTCATTTAAATGGCCTAAAACTTCTAAAATTCATATCTAATCCATATGAACTCCAAATTGGGCCATTTAAATTGCAAAATTCATCTAAAACTGAGCTCTACATTTTTGTTTACTTTTCACGTACTATTTACTTGGTTTTTATTAGAGTTTTCCCTTATTTTTGCATGCCAGCGTGTAGACTCTACCGTTTTTGGAAGGTTGTGCTCGAGAAGAAAAGAAGATCGTCTAAAGAAGCTAGGTAAGTCACATTCATCCTTGAAGCATATTAATCTCACGTTATAAAATATTTTTTTGTTTGCAAAGAAAGTTACATGTTTTGCTAATTACATGGGAATTGGGACTACCTTTCTGCTTGTTTGTGCCATGTTTAATTGATGTCCATTGATTTTCAACCGGGATGATTAATTTGACTAGCTTACATCCCTGATGTGACCTTGCTAGAATTATTTACGCTTAGTCATGCTTAATTACCACTAGCTCACTTAATGGGGTAATCACATTAATTATCTTAGTTTCTGACGAGCCACGAGCTCGAGACACCTTGTCATGTTTATTGGTCATAATTATTCAACTAAAATATGCACCCATGAAAATTAAGGACCGGTTCGTGGGAAACCCTAAAAGACTTATCATACTTACCACGAGCAAGAATGGGCAACTGCTAGACTTGTAATGTAGCTTTTCTCTGGCTGACGTATCCAGGCAGGGGTGGGCGTGATGGAGTTCGGATGGATCGGGCAAGGTTTATGCGGCACAAGGGGGCAACCTATCCTGGATTTTGGGGTAGGGGCGAAAGCTCAGTGTGGTATCGCTTGGTAAGAGGGAGTTATGCGAAGGGTCTTGTCACGATCACTCGTATGGTAACGTGTCCGGTCAGACACGGTGACATATGGTGGATTGTGTCTTGTGAGTACAGTTGTACACCTCTGATCAGAGTAGAACTATTCAAATAGTCGTGCTCATGGTTATGGGCGATCGACCAGATTCACCGTGATTAGTCCCACCTTTAATAATTTGACCTAATGAAACTAGTTTATTTTAGGCGGATTGGTTGGGCCTATTCAACGTGGTTCAGCGTTGTTCAGTGGAGAATAAATTTTGACTTAATTAATCAACATTTTCCTATTTTAAACTAGAAATGTTTACAATCGCATTTATGCAAAAAACCCAAGCCACTCTTTGTCTTCCCTTGCACGTATGCACCCTTGACGTGGCTTGTTGACTACAGTGGTTGTACTCAGCCTTGCTATTTCCCCTTTCCAGAAGTGTAGTACTTCTGAGTCGAAGACAAAGTTAGAAGACCAAGGCTCAGACCACAGTTGAGTTTGCCTGTGGAGTGGAGCTGAAGCCCCGCTAAGATTGTCCTTCTTTCCGCCGCTTTCTTTTGAGTGTGAGGACTAAGTACCTCTGTTTAAGTATTTTACGCTTTATTTTACATTTGGGTTTGTTTATTGATTTGTCATTTTGTGTATCCTGATTAATTTCTGGACAGAGATTTATACACAAAATAGTCTAAAAATTTGGCTAAATTTTTGGGCGTGACAAGAGAGGAGCCTGAGAGTGTTTTTTAAGGGCACAGGGAGACGGGATCGTGGTCAGGGTAGGGCGGATTTGCTTGGTGGAGTGGGGTGTTGTCATGGGCGAGAGCAGCTCGGCTCGGCACCAATTTCCATGGGAAAAGTGGGGTGCAAGCATAGGATGGAGGAAGTGGGAAGCGACCGCATCCGCATGGTTTGGAGGCGAGGGCGGGGGTGCGGGAGACGTGGGTGGATGCGGTTGCTGGCAAGGTGGCTGGAGGAAGGAAAAGGAGCTGACATGTGGGCCTCACCTGTCGACAACATGGGAGAGATGAGGAAGGCAAAGTACACTTCGCAAGAGAGGAACGAGCGGGTCGAGGAGGTATTAGGCCGGCGGAGGGATAGGAGAGGGGAGCCGACCTGAGAGAAAGCGGGAAGAAGCGGTTCGAGGTCGAGGAAGGAAGAGCGGACTTGGGCCAGAAACGGTCCTAGGAGAATGAGAGGATTTTATTTGGTTTTTGAATTTAATTAAATGATTAAATGAACTATATTATTAAAATTATTTTTGAGCTCGAAAATTCATGAAAATTCCAAATAGTATTTTGACATGGAAAATATTTAAAAATATTTTTAGTCATAATTTTTAAAGAAAATTTTATTTCTCATATTAATTTCACTTGATAAATTGCTTTAACTTTTAATTATAAATTCTAGAAATATATTATTAAATGTTTTTTAATCCAAAAAAATTGGGGTGTGAATCCCGCAACGCCATGCATGACCCTAACCAGATTCGCAACCCCATACTGAGGACTCACCGTCGTAGCCTCCGACTTGCCGAGCTCTGCACCGTCTCTCTCATGCAAGAGACGGAGCTTCGTTGGGGCCATCCCGGCTCGTCGCCCGGCTCTCCCGATGATGCACTTCGGCGGCGACGAGGTAAAGGAGAGGGGTAAAAGGGGCGGCGCATGGTGGGCAGCTGGGGTTTCGCCTCGAGCAGCCCACGCGAGGACGACACGGGGTGCTTATCGGGGATGGGGAGATAATGCATGTGGCATGTTCAAGAAAATGAAATACTGTAAAACATGTATAGGTGACGCTGAAGAGTGTATGAGAACAAAGCATAGCAAATGTAAGGTTATCTAAAGAAAGTAGGATCTACTCTTGCTTGTATTAATATTTAATAGGAAAAAAATTCTATAGATAGGTGGGACCATGAGGTAGGCCTATAGTACACTACAAAATAAGCATATTATCATTTGCTTATCAACTTATCAGCACAATCAAAATTAAAATTTATGTTTAGAGTGACTTTAGAATTTTTTTTGTTGTAGTCTATTTTTTATTATAGGCTTTTAAACTGCAAAGAATATACATGTATATTTTTTATATAAACTTTTTGTTATATTTATGGTTTATGAGCCATAGCGTAGCTACACGAGAGGCAACTTCCGTTGTACAAGGCCCATGAAATATAATTACTCATCAAGTGGATTTATTTTTCTAACATTTATGACATTCTTGTTTTAGAGGTACTACGAACTGTGTCCATGCATTGCAACGGGTGAAGTCGGAGCGTGGCGCAGATGGGGACGGGATGGAGGGGTGTAGGCACGGCGCAGGGCGTGGCGCGGATGGGGACGGGCGAGAGGGGTGCAGAAGATCTTTTTTTCATCCAAACCCTCCATTTTTTTCAGCATTGGGACTGCGGATTAATTTTATAATCACTTAAGGGATTTTTTTCAAAATAGTCAGACGGACGAAAATTTTGGATATAAACATTAGCTTTAGTCATAGATATAGATATGTATTCAACTTAAGAATGGTGTATATTTAGAGATTTTCTAAAAGATCTTTTTTAGAGTATATCTGATCAAAAGTTTGTTGCGACGATCAAAAGTTTGTTACGACGAATTTTTTTGATTGTTTTTCAATTTCTAATCCACCCTAACCGATTGGATATTTTTACTTTGAGATACGAGATATGCGTATCGTCGTTGCCGTGAAAGAGACGTGTGACGCTCGTGACGGCGCTGCGCAGGAGCAGAGGGCTCGCCGGGCTGATTAGGCTGCGCAGGAGCATGTCCAGATATCGTCACCAGCGCGTGGAAAGGTCTTGGCAGACTGCACGGCGATCGGCAAACTGCGCGGCTGTGCGTGAAGACAGAGATCGGCAGGCAGCGTGACGCGGCTGTGCGTGAAGACAGCGATCGGCCAGGCTAGCTGCGCGTCACGGCGGCGCGCGGAAAGCACGCGACGAACGTCCAGCATCCGCTACCCGGCTTTGCACGGGCAGCACGGGCCGACCGGCCAAGCTGTAGATGTATATTCAACAGCTGTACAAGTATAGGAGTAGTCTTTGTGAATACTTAACCAAATAAACCAAGGTCCTGTTTGCTTTTTTTACTAACCGGCTTATCAACAGCTTTTTTCTCTCACAGCTAATCAGTCGGCTTGTCTTATCAACTGGTTTATAGGACCAGCCGAACACGCTCCAAATCAGAAGCAGGAGCAGGTAAATGTGCATGTGTTTGAGGTCGTCGTGCCCGCGTCGCACCCGTCCGCCTGCGTGCCCCTGGTCGCCACGCCCGGTCGCTGCACCCGTGCCCGTCCACCGCCCAGTGCCCGTCGTTTGCATGGTCGCCCACAAATCGGAAGTTTCACGTTGTCGCTTACGCCGATATCATGAAAATATCATCTCAAACTGGCTTGAGCATTTTTAAAGAATTAAGTTTTTATTTTTAGTTTTGAAAATGGATCCGTATTTTAGAGACATATAATTTGAGATTTATTTAGAGTCTTTATTAAAATCATTTTTTAAAAAAGATTTAGAGATTTATTTAAAGATATCGTTGAACATGGTCAATATTGAAAACACGAAACTTAACCATTTGTAAAGAAAAAGAAAGAAAGAAACGGAAGCATATGACTCTTCCATCGCATGCCGATTTAACACAAGTGTATCAGCTTTGTGCGCCTTTTTTGGCCCTGTTTTTACTCGTTTTTCTTCCAACACGAGTGGATAACAATTAATTATAAGTCCGGCGATGTGACGCCTTCAAAACACAAACAAATCGTGCGAGCATTTAAAACAACCAGAAAATACACGTTACGCACGAGCAAACAGCCAGCGTCCGCTCAATCGGACGATCACGATGGCGCCGCGAAACGCCGCTGGTTGGACAGCGGCACAGCGCGCGCGCCTCAGATGACGGACACATTTTATTTCGATTCGACCCCGTCGCACAAGTCGCAGTCTCCCGACCCGATCACTCCTCCCGCTTTCCGGAGGCGAGAAAGGGGCAGGCTTGCGGCTGCGCGTCCGCGCCCGACGCCGACACGGTAGCTGCCTTGCCGAGCTGACGCGCTTCGTCCTTCTCCCCCCTGGATTGCACGAGCAGGGGTCCCTTGAGAAGGCCCCCCAGTAGCTCGCCTGGGTCATAGTACACCTCCACGTCTTCCGCCCGCAGCTGATCATCCACCTGCACGTACATGATATATTGATATATATCCTTGACGAGAGTCTGCAGTTGCGATCTAGCTAGTGATCATGGTGGTAAGATTTGTACAAAACGATGCACCTTGAGGACGGCGACGCCGTAGAACTCGACCTTGTCGCCGGTGGGGGCGTGGCCCTTGTAGGGGCCGTCCATGTGGCCCCAGTGCCGGAACTTGAAGGTGATCACCGGCGGGCCGGAGTAGACGCGGATCACCTCCCACGCGAACCCGCGCGGGAAGGCCGCGCGGAACAGGTCGTGGGAGGACTCGAACGTCTCGGCCGCGGCGTCGTACGCGCCGGCGCCCGGCAGGATCGGGCTCGCGAGCAGCGCGTTGTAGCTGCCCACGGCCAGCGTCTCCTCCCCTGTCAGCGGCCGCCCGCCGTTCACGGAGAGCCGGAACCGACCGGGGCTCACCGACTTGAAGTCCTCGAGCTTGGCCTTGTGCGACAGCTCCATCTCCCACGTCTTGATCGCGTTCTGCACCGTCTCCTCCAGCGACCCCGCCGGCCACTCCTGCGCGCGCCGCGCGTCGTCGTCGAACACCATCATGCAAATTACTAAATTAGTGCGCGCGCGCATGCGCATCAAACTGAACTAAAAAGATGGAGAGATTGAACCAACCTGCGTCCTCTCGGTCTCGAAGAGGCTGTTCACGGTGTCGAACGTGGGTGGCGCGCCGTGCCGCCACACCGTGTTCTTCTCGCCGTCGCCGGCAAGGTGAGACCTGTACTTGTCGCCACCGGAGGAATTCGTAGCTGCCATCTCCATCTGTCACGCACTCCGGTAAATATAATGGCGAGGACGACTGTGTCAAATGCTTGCTGTGGTTTGTCCTTTCACCGGCCGGTGTGCTAGTATATATAAGTGGAGTGGCGGATTTAGTTTAGGGCAAAAGTTTTCATAGTACAAACTACACCAGTTGTACCCCAAACGGGATGGGCATAATTTAGTTGCACATCTAAACCGAAACGACTCATCGACAATCTTTTTTTCAAGGGGTAAATCTCATCAAGGACATACCACGTGCTGCCGTGCTGGTCGCCTCTCACCAGCCATTCGCCTTGGTATAGCACCGGCTCAGTTATCTCACAGAAATCATGCACCTTCGTCAGCACTAACCCCCTAACGAACAATGATGTCTTATTGGATAAGATTATGGAAGACCTCAGAGTGTATAATATGCACATGGCGGCTAAGCATGCAAGATGCTAGCCTGTAAGTAATGTTTAATCACTCTGTTAGTAAACGTTTTTCTATTAAGTTCAGTCCACTATACCATGTACCCTTCTATCCAAAAGTGAGGTCAAGAACTATTTCTTTTGTCAGCAAGATCATTTTGTCATCAAGATCAAGATCAAAGAGTAATTAATACATTCATTATGTGTCAAAACAAATAAAATATACACATATATACAATCAATAAATACTAAAATGATTTTTTCAATCAACTATTTAATTTAACACTTAAAGACTACAAATAGGTCTTAAATTTTTAAAAAACCAAAAAATAAAATAGGTGTTGGATTTTTGGATGAAGAAAGTATTTTTTTCAGGGTATATGATGTATTTTTTTAGATAATAACTAGCATGTATATGATGTGCCTGTATTTCAGTGTAGGTCGTAGCATAAACAAAAGACAATGTAAAAACATATTTGATATTCATTCCGATTGCACGCGAATCTCGTTTGTTACCATAATTTAGGCCCCATCAAGAAACTTCTACTAGCTACGGCAACTTCAAAATTCCACGGCTCCTCAAATAGTCTACATTCCTACTTTGGATCATAAAAGATTTGGTACCTTGGCAGCTACCTGCTTATTGCAGTGGCACACTCACTGGCGGGGGTCCTCGAAGTTATCTGGGAAAAATCACCACGTTGCAGCTAGCAGGGCTGGCAACTAGCATATGAAGCTAGTTTGCGGCGACAATTTTCACGGTACATCGTAATTTATAGTTGTGTTGTATGGTATTGTAGTTCTCAGGGCCCGATACTCGGCTCCTGTTCTCTGTCACGTGACATCCTATGTGAGACATGTATCACATTGCTCTTTTATCTAGTAAAATCAATCGGTATTCTACTGCCGTTTTAAAAAAATGTAGCTGTGAAATCCAGAGATACTTTCTTCATTTTAAAATATAATTCATTTTAAAATATAATTCATTTTAAAATATAAGACACAATCACCTTTAACCAAAAGATCAAGAAACAATTATTATCGCTTCCTAATTTGAATCATCCTAATATATACTTCATTCATTTCATATTGATATCATATAACTAAAAGTCAAAAATTTCAAATTGATATAACCATGCTCCCTTCGCTTAACGTGTAGTAGTATTGTATTTATGCATGTAAATTGAGTTTGTACACATGCATGTAGTCATTTGAGGTAGTAAAGCTCTCGTTTCTTATGCATGAAAAGAGTTAAAGTGTGAATGTTTCTTGATTTTTTCTCACCACGTACTCATATTAAATGAAATATAAGAAAGTTAAGGTTTCTCTGGTATCGTTGAAAAACTTATATAATGATTAATAGTATAATACATGCATTCAATAAAATTAGTGATGTTAAAGGTGGAGGATTTAAAAATAATAATAATTTAGTGAAGAAAAAATGCTAGTTAATTATGTGCATGTTTTATATTATAAAATATTAAAAAAGTTATAAGCTTATATTATGAAAGGAAGGGAGTAAACTAGTACCAGCAGAAGTTATCAAACGCTCTCGTATTGTCCGTTGAAAAGATCGACAACTTGATTCTAGTAGGTTCTAGACGAAAAATTGAATACGGTATTTTGGGGCGTGCGCTCAAGTGTTTCTCTGGCTCCGATGGTGCTGTTTGACTTGGCACTTGTGCTGAATGTCATTAAAACTGCTCAAATGCTCATACTTCGACGCACCAGTTTGAAGCGCGTACATACAGTTGACCGCTTCATTTCGTTCGGCTAGGGTGGAGCACTGCATACCTGTTTGGGCACGTACAATGGGTCGCTGTAACCCCGTCTATAAGGCTCCCTTTTACGAAAACCCCCCTTCGCTCTCCTCGTAGATGGCCTCCCGTCGCTTCGCGAGACGACGGGGTGTGGCCCGTGCTTCCAGGCCAAGAGACGCCGCAGCTCCCCGTTGTATGGCGAGGCGACGACGTGCGTCTCCTCAACTCGGATTCCAGGATGGCGCGCGAAGGGAGTTGGTTGCACGCCAAATCCATCGGCATCCCTTTTTCCCGCGCCAAATCCACCGCCAAAGCCACCGCGGAGGAAGTTGCTCGACGGAGGGCGTTGCAGGTGGTGTTGGGGACAGCGGCGGCGGGGTCCAGGATGGAGGGCGAGATGGCTGGCGATTTCTTCTGCGGGGAGTCAGAGAGAGAGGAGGAGGAGGAGGAGGTCGGACTCCCGACGATTTCTTCTGTGGGTGCATGGCGGAGGCGGCGGGAGAGGCAGAGGCGGTGATGGTGGCCGGCGCGCTTGGGTGCGCGGCGGCGGTGACGGGAGAGACGGAGGCGGTGGAGGTGGTCGGCACACTTGGATGCGCGGCGGAGGCGACAGGAGAGGTGGAGGCGGTCGAGGTTGCCGGCGCGCTTGGGTGCGCGGTGGAGGAGGCAGGAGAGGCGGTCGAGGTGGCCGGTGGTGCTCGCTCATCCTCACTCACGAAGAAGGAAGGAAGGCCGACGGTGCTCACAAGGAATGGGGATGGATTTAGAACCGACTAGATGGGGAAAAAATAGAAGAGAGAAGACATTAAACATAATTAAATAGCGTAGAGACGATTCTTTGTAGATTGGTTGTATGATATGACTATTTACCTGTAGACAAAAGGCTGTTTGTACGTTATACATGTCCTTATGACATTAGATTAGGTTGTATGATATGACATTAGATTGGGTTGTATGATATAACTATTTACCTGTCATGGTTATAGACAGTAGGCTTTCAGTTGTCGAATTCAGAGCGCACGCAGGGCGTGGGCGACGCCGGTACCGACGATCTCCGTTTGTTCCAAGACGATGACTCCACTCCAACGGTTGGCAGCTTGCATGTTGAGAACAAGCGTAACGGTCCGCTACTCCTTCACACGTTCCTACTCATGGGAGGCGTAAGCTGAGGCCTCAGATAAGATCACAATTAACAATGATGAGAACCAAACATGCATGGGAACAAAGCTAGTACGTGCCACTCAGCCAGTGAGTGTTAGCACAGAGGTGTCAAGAGTGAGGCACATCTTCGTGTCTGCCTTCCTTCCATTCATTGTAAACTTTATAGTAACAACTAAACGGTGTATATATAGTCTACAATGCTAGGAATATGTAGGTCCCACTTGTTCAAAGACCTACATATCAGCGAATTCCTACCGTAAGAGTAGTAATATAGACGATTTGAGTCTCTGCATATTACCAAATTGTAACTGCTTGTTGAAAATCACATAATTTCAAAATTGCAGTAGAAGGTAATGAACAAACCTCAAGACCACAGGCACAACGAATAACTCTTTCGAGACCATTACAAGCTTGGCGAATAGGTAGAGCTCAGCTTGCCAGCTAGACTACACCAACCAGAAAATTTCGGAAACTACACGCGTCCATAAGAGCAACGCAAAACATCCACCATTTTGTGGCCAGCTGGGTAGGCAGAGTAGCTGTACAATTTTGTTTTTTTCTGATTGCAGGTGTTACGGCGACATGCACAGTACCACAACAACACATACGAATTGAGTGCTCAGCATACCATAAATATACTTCTTGCGATAGCTAAACCTCCATTGGATAGGGAAATTGAGCTTACAAGACTAAAGTGATATACAAGGCAAAAAAGTTCTTATCCGTTGAACCATAAATATACTCTGTTCTTTGAAAAACAAATCTGTACTCATACCGATGTAAAAGAAATACTCAATTTCAATTAGGAGTAGGACAGCAACTCAGCTCGACACTACAAAAACTGCAAAGAATAGCCAAAACATACAACATATATGGGACATCGAGAAAAAAACATATATATCCACATGATTCAGTAGGTCAGAGCACAGGCAGTTCTCTGGACAGGCCTTACTAGTACGTTCTATGCCGTGGAATCTTAGTTAGAGGAATCTGTAATTTCAATTATCAAAATCTCTTATTTTTGTACTTTAAAAAGTAATGTAACTTATTCAGTTTCATTTCGCTTTTAAAAATGTCAAGCAATATAAAATTGAATTCTGGGAATAATATGTCAGCTTGCAAATGCAAGGTACAGACAATTTAATGGCATCAACAGTCTAACTAAAGGTTTGAGGTCTTTGTCATTGTTCACTATGTACAAAATACATCATTTATATAGAGTTACATATGGAAACAATGCATATTTTACAAGGCTGTATCTCTTCTTTCGAATGGATTTTAACAATACCCATTTGGAACAATTTGTGCATCCTGATTAATGATGATCGGTATTTAGCCATTTTTTCTTCTTTTACATAAACTGTTAATTCAACATCGTAAGGAACTCACGACATAAGACTAACAATCAGGCGATATTGAGGGTAAAAGCATGTACCTGGTATACGGAGAGACAAGAAACGTAGAAACCTGCAATTTTATAGTGTACTGAAACCATAAGAACAAAAGCATGATCCGAAAAGGGGTTAGAGACAGTTAGCAAGCTTACGCAAGACATAAGAAAAAAGTTAACATCGGTTTCATACAATATTTACCAGAGTCCCAGTTTATTGGCAAGTTAATGTGTGATATTCAGATCATATACACAATAACATTGCCTCACCTTCACAACACGGATAATCTTGTTGCTCATGTCAGCAATGGAGATAGAATAAAGAAACCAGTCCATTGAAGAAAAGCAATGCATAAATCAAGAACATGTTGCCTTCAATGATGATATCTTGTTAATAATCATGACATCAATACAAAGAACAAAAAGATGCCTCTTTGGGACAAGCATTGCATACTACTTGCAATGATGTATTACGGAAGTATAGGCCATTCCTGATGCCCTGACTGCTTGTGCAGCTACCTGCAAATTTCCCCAAAGCCATACATCCATTTGGATGCAACCTACATGCTCATGCACCAAAAAAAAAGAACATAACTAATTGAAAAAGAAGCTGAAATGTGAAACAGCCCAGTTAAAAAAACTTTCTGAATCTAACAAACAGAACCCCTTGATCTGAAATAAATTACTAGCTTCCATACTTCCGTACTTTTAAATTGGTCAAACAAGTCCTATATTTCCAGAATTATTCATGTACTTATTGATTATGCAAGTTCCTGCTCTCAATCGTCTCACTCAAAGTGGTCTTAACTTCTAATTGATTAATTTCTTGCTTTTATTGGGATGTTTCCTCTTTTTAAAACTAGATGCAATTCAAAGTAACATTACATGAAATTCCAATTGTGCTTTTGTGCTGTATTCACTTAAATGGCTAAGGGTTGGTCTTGCCAAATTGAGTACAGGGGATCAAATGGTTTCCTGATCATACCAAGGATGATAAGTCAAAGAGAGCTGTAAATCAAATGAACAATACTATATAGAAGTGATTCAAGATTTCAGGTAAAAAAGGGAGCATATGAGAGACCCAAATGGGAAATTTGAAGTATATGTTTAAGGAGCTGTGCTGTGAATCTGCCTATACATTTCTACACAACTGTCCTTTTGATGGTAGCCAAGTACAAGTTGCAGTCTACATGACCCAATAATGGCATAAAATTCAGAAGTCAGAACAAATTTACACGGAGAAACCAGGGAAGCATAAAAGCAATCAGTAAGCATGCTAGCAATAAATTACAAAAAGGTTGCGTTCTCCAACAAGTACTTTCCATCTCCGTTGTAGTCCATACATTTGCCACTCTTCGACCATGCCATTCTTCCATGAATTTTTTCACTTCCAGCCCAATAATGTTTTTGGCATCTGAACCACAAATTTCACAGCGCCTGCACAGTAATTGATGTTTTTAATTTCTATGTCAATTGGTGAGTTCTAGATCACACAACAAATTGTTACTCCTATGAGATAGCCAATGCATGAAAAGTTACAAACTATGTAAATCTGTAACTCGATAACCAAAAAATATGGTGTGCTAATTAAATTAGACACAATTTGTTGGTCTGTCACAATATCCAGGTGTCCGTTGTCAAAGGGAAGTCACTCACATGTCCAGAGTGATCTAAAGGATTAGACAGTCACGGGTCACCAACACCAAAAGCTGAAAAGCACCAAAGGCTTATCTATGTTTTAGCTTAGAGGTCTTCAGTCAGAATCTGCTTGTGAATATGCTTTTGCATTGCTTGAAATTCCTGCATTATCAACATATTAGGCAATAACTCTTGCCTATACTTAAAAACAACAAAGGCTTATCTATGCCAGTAACCATCTCTCAGGAAAACCATCTAGTTCGAATAACCATTCCTCAGAAACAAAGAGTTGTCACAGGTAGTTCGATAATCACCTTGGTTAAAAGAATGTGCGCTCAGGTCGACTCTAACCTGAAACGTTTCGAAGAGCCAAGGTGAAACTGTGATAGGAATCATGTCAAATCGACCGTAGAAGCACGAACGCATGCTCACAGCATTGTCGGACTTACAGCCACAGATGCAATGGCTGATGGCAAGCGTTGTTCTCATCATCTCGTGCATACAGCATTCCTCGCGACGGAAATAGCTAGTGCTGATATCACTGCTAATATCAACACCACTACAGTGCCATTTGCTGAATGGCAGATTCCGAGAGGGATGCACATGCACACCCGGTACCAGCACGGTGCTCACCGAGGCGGGCCGATGATACGTAATTACAACAAACACCTACCACGCAATCCTAGCATAAGGCACCGGCGAACGATTTCGGGATTGAGCGATGTACCTATCGCCCTTGATCATGAACCAGGCCTCGCCGCAGTGGCGGTGCGCGGCGCCGAGCTCGTCCTTGCAGCCGCACCCGATCCGGATCACCTCCGACCCGGACCCGACGCCGCCCTCCTGGACGAGGTGGCAGATCCGGCACGCAGCGCCGGCGGGGACCGCCGGCTCCCCCTCGACGTCAATGACCACCGCCTCGCCCCTCCCCTCCTCCGCCGAGATCGGCGGCGAGGCAGCGGCCACCGTTTGAACGGCGGCCGCGTCTCGCCGCATGCCCGTCGAACGATCGGGGCCCGGTCGGTCACGGGGATACTGTTCGAGAACACTGGGTAGGAGGCGGGAAGGCGGTATAAGAGGGTGGGCTTGGCTTGGCTTGGCTGGCCGGCCTCGCCTCGCAACGGGGTACGGGCGCGGGAAGCGCCCCCACCGGGAGGCGAGTGGGCGGGGCCGGTAGCTTAGCCAGCCGAGACCGTAGACGAGACGACGCGGTGAGCCGGTGAAGTTGTGATTGTGATTTGGTGCGTAGGCACTGGACGAAGTGGTTGATTTGGGCGCCTGCCGGCGGGGACGCCGGCCAGCTCCACTTTAGATAGGTAAAATTAGGGCTCGTTTGGGACTGTTTTGTTCTCTGTTTTCTAGTCTGCTCTATGTCTTTTAGCCAAACGGGTTCAGCTCCACACACGCAGCTCCAAAAAAAGGGGGAGTTGTGAGAGCACCTAAAGAGGTACTCCACAAACTCCAATTTTTGTGGAGTCGCTCCACTGTGGAGTTTGTGAAGCGAGTTCGTGGGCGATCAAAGCAGGGGCCTTATTTGGTGGCCTTTAGCTTAAAAAATTGAAAAGAAAGCTAGAGAACAGACCCTAAATATTTTATCTATATCTATATCTACTAGCAAAATACCCGTGCGTTGCAACGAGACGACGACGCAAGGAGGAAAGCACGCGAAGGACGAAGGTCCAGGTGGCGGCGCGGGAGCTCCGAGCGGCGACGGGAGGGAGGGACGCGGGGCGCGGCGTGGGGCGTGGCGCGGATGAGGACGAAAGAGAGAAACGTATGAGATTTTTTTTCATTCAAGCCCTCCCTTTTTTTAGCATTGGGACTATAGGTTAATTTTATAAACACTCAAGTGTTTTTTTGCAAAATAACCCCTTTTTCTTTTTTAACTGGGTTTTTTAAATAGCCACACGGACTGTGAGTTAATTTTGGAAAAACTCAAGGGGTTTTCTGTAAAATAGCCAGGCAAAACAAAATTTGGGTAAAAACACTACTTGTTTTATAGATATACTAGCAAAAAGCCCGTGCGTTGCAACAGGATGATAACGCAGAGAGGGAAGCAGGCGGAGGGCGAAGGTCCAGCCGGCGACGAGGGAGCTCCGAGTGGCAACGGGAGGGAGGCGCGCCGCGCGGATGGGAACGGAAGTGAGGGACGCAGGAGGTCTTTTTCATCCAAGCCCTTCCTTTCTTTTCAACATTGGCACCGCAGTTAATTTTATAAACACTCAAGGAGTTTTCTGCAAAATAACCCTTTTTTCTTTAACTGTTTTTTTAAATAGCCCGGCGGACTGCGGGTTAATTTCGGAAAAACTCAAGATGTTTTCTGTAAAATAGTCAGGCAAAACAAATTTTGGGTGGAAACACTACTTGCTTTATAGATAGTTATAGATATATAAATGTCTGTGCGTTGTAACGGGACGACACCCCTTGAGTTTTTTCGAAATTAACCCACAGTCTGCCTGGCTATTTAAAAAACTCACTTAACGAAGAAAAAGGGGTTATTTTGTAGAAAACCCCTTGAGTGTTTATAAAATTAACCTACAATCTCAATGCTCAAAAAAAGGAGGGCTTGGATAAAAAAACCTCATGCTCCTCTCTTTCGTCCTCATCCGCGTCGCGCCCCGCGCCGCGCCTGCACCCCTCCCTCCCGTCGCCGCTCGGAGCTCCCGCGTCGCCACCTGAACCTTCGCACCTTCGCGCCTTCGCGTGCTTCCCTCCTTGCGTCGTCGTCTCGTTGCAACGCATGGGCATTTTGCTAGAGTAGTATTTCTACCCAAAATTTTGTTCTGCCTGGCTATTTTGTAAAAAACCCCTTGAGTTTTTCCAAAATTAACCCGCAGTTAGAGGTGGATACCGGCTCGGCTCGGCTCGTCTCGGTAAAGAGCCGAGCCAGGAGGCCCGGCTCGGCTCGGCTCGTGAGCCGGCTAGAACCAGCTCATTTAGCTCGCGAGCCACTTTAATACAATGCAATTTATGTACAAATTATATTTCATTTTTTAGTCTATTAAACATGCAAATATACAATTGAAAAAAAAGTAAAAAGTGATATATTAAGTTCATAATTAACTAATAACACTTATCTATCGACAATTATCCATGCAAATGTAACGATGCAACTATATTAGATATTATTACTATTATAATCTAAAGCATTAGATACATATTGACCATTACAAAATCATAAAAATTATTGATTTATTGCCACATCAACAACAAAACAAGCAAAAGAATAGCAAAACAAGCAAAACATTAGGCCCTGCTTTGTACATTGCATCTGGCTTGTTGAGCTCATGAGCAGCTCGCGAGCTGACTCGAGCTGGCTCGTTATAGCTAACGAGCTAAACCCTTGGCGTAGCTCGTTAGCATTTCTCAACGAGCCGAGCCGAGCCGAGCCAACCACGAGCCGAACGAGCTAGCGAGCCATGAGTATTTCGTCAGCCCTACCTGCAGTCTCAATGCTGAAAAGAAAGGGATGCCTTGGATGAAAAAAGACCCCCTTCGCCCCTCCTTCCTTGTGCCCCTCTCTCCCGTCCCCATCTGCGTCGTGCCCCGTGTCGCGACTGCGCTCCTCCCTCCCATCACTACTCGGAGCTCTCGCGTCCCTCCGTGCCGTCCACATCCGCGTCGCGCCTCGACTTCACCCGTTGCAACGCACGGGCACAATTGCTAGTATATGTATATATATACACACACATAGTATAACAAATCTATTCTCTCATAGAATAACTATTTTATACTCCTCTTCCATAGGCCAAATCTATCTCCCTCATCTTTTCTAGGACACAAAATTCATCTCCCACCTCGGTAAAAAGGTGATTAAAGAATTATCTCATCGGTTAGACCCCGGTCAAACACGTCCACTAACTTTTCCTCATGCCTACCTCTTTGTTGTCCTCGTTTCGCAAGAATTACGTAGTACCAGGATGACCATCATACATTAACGACACTGTTTTCTCACCGTAACCTCGTTATAATGTCTTTAAAATATAGTCATGACGGATCTAGTTTTGTAAAGCTTTTTTTTTAAAAAGCACTATGGTATAATTGGTTCGAAGATATAATATATTGTATGAGAGATATCATTGTTCAAAGATTAGAATTTAAAAACTATCATTTGTACTTCTACTATTATGTATCTTTATGTGTGTAAAGAGAAATATTGTTAGCACTTATATCAACTTGCGACCATGCACCTCTCTTACCTAAAGCACTAGAATAATAACATTGCTATTATAAGATTAGGATTTTAAAGTTGAGCTTAGCACAAGCACTAGTACTATAACAATATAACAATATTGTTACTACTACATATTCTTTGTTACTAAAATTTCATAAAAATATTACTGTCAAAAGTGCAGTAACGACATATAAATTCTGCAGTACACTTCCGCAATAATGTTACTATTGTAGTAACAAATTATATGTTTCACGATAACATAAGTGATTTGCTATCACAAAGTTTAAACAGAGATAAGAACAATCGAGCAATAAACTCTAATCATATATGTTGACGAGAATAATCAACACGTCGGCCTGAGAGATCTGCTTAGCTCCAGTGCAGGTCCTAGAATCGATGAAGCGTGGACGTGCCAGTCAGTTTGATTCTGCCATTGACAAGATATGCAAAGCAACCGATTATAAAATGTATCAACCGATCGGCTAATATCCAGAACAGTCGATTGGTCGACAGCCGATGCTGATATCAACCAATGTCATTAAGAGTCTTGATCCATCGGCTGTGTACTTAACAGACATCTATATAAAGGTGATCGGCTGACAATAACATGATGATATATAATATTGCATGAACTAAACACACGATGAAATAAATATTGATTTAAAGCACATATCGGCTGGAAGTACGATATCATAAAATCCTTTGTGATCGAATATTCAATGACATCTCCGCTGCAATCGACTAGATCCAACTTGTATACAATCCTTGCAAGCCGATGCAATACCCAGATAACTCACCGGCTGAAACCCCGATGAAACCCTTAGTGGCAGTCAACAGGCAGACTAGATATTACGGTTCTAATCACAACTTAGTAGATCAAATTGATGCAGCACTAAGTATGAAAAGAAAAGCAATATCTAGACAATCAAGCCCTTGGCTGATTTTCAGGGTAGTAGATGCCTAAACCAATCTAATCTAGTAAGCAGTTTAGCCAATAACGACAGAGACCCTAAAATGAGAGACAGCCGATAGGGCTAAAGTGAAATACTAAAATTAGATTAATAAAGACATATGATAAATAGTCAGGCAAGCATGCTAACTAAACCGGAGCAATCCAAGAGATCGAACGTACTGATGCAGCCTTGGACAACGTCGACGTAGTCAATATGATCGCCTGATCCGACAGAACGTTGGACTTATTCCTTTACTGGAGGTCGAACCTAACCGATGCAGCCCAGCGCTGAATGCCAAGTTTCGTCGGATGTTGAACGAAGATGAAGAATAAAAGAGTGGCGATGCGCTGAATTGTATTGATCGAGAGTATGTTACATGAACCCTGGGCTTACATATTTATACCCATAGGGTGACAAAGATCCTAACAGATTACAATCCAAACTTTCCTAAAGATAAAAGGAAATAGATAAAGTTCTTATCGGACACTAAACAGACTTTTCTAAAAATAAAATAGAAAACTAATAATATCTTCCTAATTAATAGATACAAGCCGTATCCTCTCTGGACTCGGTTTCTTCTGGATAAGATCTTCTCAAACCGAATCTAACAGGAATCCGACTGCTGGAGATATGGATATCAGAAAACCCCCATCGGTTGATGCAGAACTCCAAGCCGATACTGATTCTAAGCTGATCCTAACCCTTAGCCGATAAGGACTTCGACAACCGATGAGGACTTCGGGGCTTACCAAATTTTGGCATTAATAATATAGTGTGAAAGGGTGAATTGGTTGGGAGAGCTTGATATGACCATGAGGTCATAAGTTTAAGTCTTGGTTTTACTATTTTTATTTTTAAATTTCTCTCCAAGGTGAAGTTGGTTTTCTTGGAAAAAAACGAAGAGAGATCGAGGGAGGGGTGGCGCCGGGAGAAAGGGGAGATTGGGAAGAGGAAGGAAGGGACCATTTTAATTTTTAAATTTCTCTCCAAGATGAAGTTGGTTTTTTTTGGAAAAACAGAGAGAGATCGAGGGAGGGGTGGCGTCGTGAGAAAGGGGGATCAAGAAGGGAGATCAAAAAGAGGAAGGAAGGGCGTGAGATCACAAGGGAGAGAGAAAAGAGAAGGCACGGGAAAGAGGGGCGTACACGGACTCGAGAGGAGGGGCGTGTGGGTGGAAGAGTGGGTTGTCGGGTGAGGAAAGGGTGGGCTGGTGGGAGTTGAGGGAGAGGGGTATAGAATAGTTATTCTATAAGAGAGGTGTATGATAGACTGTCCCATAAAGTATATATATATATATATACACACGTACTCCCTCCGTATAGCAAATAAGAGATGTCTTGGCCCTCTCCGCGAGTTGCGAAATAAACGACGTTTGACGAGATACCGATGTTTTGGATGCGATTGCCCTTTCGCTCCGCACATCGCGCACAAAAAATGAGTGTGCACGCCGTTCAATACCACATTCAGTGTTTATGCTCACCAAAAAACGTCGCTCTTCAATACCGCATGCAGTCATCGCTCTTTCGTCCGCTCGTCCGCACTCGCCACCGTGCTCGCCGACGCCCACTCCTCGCTGCATCCATGGAGACGACAAAGCTCGCCCCTGCATCCATGGAGGACTCCGTTCAATCTGTGATGGAGGTGGTGCCGGACTCCATCACACCGGAGTTGCAGGAGCTCGCGTCGGACTCAGAGATGGTGCTGGATTCATTGCCGCCGGACTCAGAGATGGTGACAGAGATATGAGCTCGTTGTCATCTTGTCCATGAGGACTGCGAAGCATGGAGTCGTGCGCACTACCCGTGGTTGTGGCCATGCTCTCGTTGCAGTCTCGTCCACGCGCAATACGACCTCGCCGCAATGATTCACGACTTCGACGAGTTCGATTGTGAGTTTTTCATTCCAGATGTGGACAATGTCGTGATGGATGTCAATACTATCATGTTACCTTCACACATGCTCAAGATGCTCGACGAGAAGCGTGAGCGTGAGCTCGCTACCGGGAAGGATGATGCAAAAGCATCGATATGTTAAGTAGCTTTAGTTCTACTTCATTGTTACAAGGATGTCTCTACTAATTTAGCTAACTAGCATCATTCTAATTGTTTGAGGCAGCAAGAGTAGTCTCGGCTTCATCTAGCAAAGATGGTTCACAAGGGATACAAGTTGGCAGCCGATCTTCTCTTTCTAATGTTTCTTTTTTCATGTGAGGAACCTTGTACTTGTTGCATCCATTCACCTTCATAGCTTCAATGAAAATACTTTGTAGTGTAAGCCACATCCGGTTTGCTTTGTGTGCCAAAAACTCAATGAATGCCTAAAAACAAGTGTGCAAGAAATGAATCAATGAGCAAACTTGTTGTTGAAGAAAAAAAATAAAAAATGTGTGAACAATTTAATGAAATTACCTCCTGCATGACTGGAACTAGAGCTTCTATTGTCTTTGCATTCTTCTTGTATTGAATTGCTTGAATAGCTCTAAAAAACCCAAGTCAAGAATGTTGAAATCCAGAGAATTGGGTGATTGACAAATTAGGCGAATATCGAATCCATCTTGCTTAGCAGCCTCACAAAACACCGGATCATCCAATTTTAAATGGAAGGTGCATTATCCTGTTGAATGAAGATTGGTTTGCCCACATCTTCTCTTGGCATTTGGCTTGAATGGCAAGCAACACTTTGTTGATCATGAATTCTCTAATCACGTCTCTTGTCATTGATGTTATGGGCTTCATAACCAAGTCTCCACGGACACGGTTGGTTCTCCCATTACATCTCATTGCCGGTTTATAAGTAACAAGTGGAAACAACCGATTTTACCATCAAAATTACAATTTTCATGCATACACCTTGGCCGAGCACAAACACACAAGAACATGAGCCTAGGGATGTAATTCTTGTTCTTACAAGTCCTATGGGGATCATCTTCTTCGGGTAGCAAATAATAATTTTCAAACTTTTGACAAAGGTAGAACCATTTTTCATCAATGAACACAAAGTCAAACAAATCCTTAAATCTTGGATCACCATGCAACTCCCTCTGAATCATGTCAACACACCACTTTAATCTAGAGTTCTTATTAGCTTCGGTGAGAAATGGTTTGATGCTACTAGAATGGCGCCTAAGTAAACCTTTGTTTCAAATACTTTTAAACATTCCATTTGCTCATGTTAAGCTTGGCACACATATCCTCTATAGTCATTCTTTCCTTTAGAGGAATGTTGCACAATGCTTCCAAATCAATAGGGATTAGCTTACGGCCAACTCTCCCCTTCTTTAGACTAGAAACCACAACCAGAACAAAGTTTGCAAGTTGTGTTTTACCTCGCTTTCATAAATGCTGAACTGCACGAATCTTTATACCAAACTGAGCAGCAACAACTATCGTATCTTTCTTGCCTAGTACTCCATTATTGCTTCTAGCCAACAAAGCTTGATAAACTTATTTTCTGACTTCTTCACTCATGTTTATGTTTCGCTGGTTTGCTTGAACAGGGACGTGAACAACATGTTCTAGATGTAAAATGAGAAACACGTCAAAATGCATGCTGAACTAAATGCAAAGCAAAAAGGCAAGCAAAGTAGTAAAAGAAATCCAGTATGGAGGGAAACTTACCATTATCGTTGACATCCTCCATTACATGCTTGTTGAGATTGAAGGCTGCATTGTCATTCTCATCTTCAATACGAACGTTTAGATCAAAGCTAGCAAATGAACTGGCCATCGAGTTGTGTTGTGCTATGCTCTACTAGAAAGAGCTGTGTTGTGCTAGGCTGCTGGTCATCGGATGCAACTAAATAGGTGAACCAACGCAAAGAACGCGAACCAGAAACCAACTCGCGGAGGAAAAAACAAAACACGCATAGCAAAAAAGAACAAAAACCGACAAAGCAAAAAGTGAAAACTCCTGACGCGCCATGCAAAAGCAAAGCCAACCGACGTAGGCCATGCAAAAACATAAAAAAGCGAACTGGGAGACTTGCTGATATTCATGCACCCATAGCCGTATTTAATATGAACAAAATTTTGAAAACTACGGCCTAATTAATCACTCCTTGTATGCTAACTGTTGTACTTACCGTCTTTTATTTCCTATATGAGAAGTATATATACACATACACCCACACCCACACACACCTATACGTATAAACTTGGTATACATACCAACTTTATATATATACATACAAAATTTATATACATATAATACAAAAGTTTATATATATACATATACATATTCCGTATGTACGAACACGTATTCTATACATACGGCACGGTAGTCGCCCGGTGGGTGCGGCACACCGGGCGGCGCGTGCGCGCATTAGCATCTGCGCCTGCCGTCTGCCGGCTTGACACACATACAACGCGTGCACCATCTGCATTCGTCGGCTCGATTTGAACATAGTGATTTGTAGTATTTGTATGCTGCCGCCCCGTTGTCGCTGTGCAGCTGTGATGATTTTGTGATTCGTCAGCTCGTTCTTGTTCGCATAAACCTTTTGCTTAAAGTTGGTAAAAGAACTGGAGATGTGGTAGTAGCAGAAGTATAGAAGATTTGGTGATCAATAGAATTCTTCGGTTAGTTGTCTGTCAAAGGTGTAAGGCTCCGCGTGTAGTCCGGGGATCAATCCTTGGCTTGACAGCTCGCTTCAAGAGATAAGAACCCCCCCACCACTGATGCCTGGATTGTCCATGGATGGATGCTTTTGTGGACCTTGGAGCGAGGCAAGGTACCATAATCATACCGTGCACAGTGACATTGTGCCTGCGTGGTAAACTTTCCACCTTTTCAGTCTACGTATAAAGATAAGTTGATGAACGATGATCATCTGCAACCTTGGATCTCTCAATTGAAATCAGCTGCAGTCGTTAGTATGACTACACAGCCGTAGGATCAAAAGGTAATGGTCCAAATTGACAAGAAAACACTATAGTGACCAACTGACCTTTACATGGAAAATATGCGGTGAAAATCACAAGATCTGAAAATTACTGTTGAATTAAAAAATAAACGTTTGAGTTTTGTCCACTTCATCACGAGTGTCGGTGATATGGGCTCAGGGGTATGTCGAGGATACGATATCTGAAGAAGGAAGACACCTTCGCTCACCAGGGCGCGCCGAAAATATGTCCTGGGGCCACGTGGCCACCCCAAGAGGGGCCTGGCTCGGGGGCTGCCCGGAGGCCACCGCTCTCCCAGGCGGCAGGGTCCAGGATCACCCGGACCCCCCGTCCTTCACCCCGCACCTCTCCGAGAGAGGGGCGAGTTCAACCGCCAACTGCCAACCACAACATTTAATGCCTAAGAGAGAGGCTAAACGCCTGCCTCGTCGCATTTATTGCGATGTGAGGCGCGTCTGTCAGTCGCTCTCATCATCACCCTTTTTGCCCGTCTCGAGAGATATGGGGTATAAAGTCTTTGACGGCGACCGCGGTATGAATGCACGGTCATTCCACGCACGCCTCCCTCCACGCCCCATCCAGTCGCATTAAATGCGTTGGGCGGCCGCATGGGATAGAGAACATGAGCGCTGGGGGTGTCAGGTAGACGTCTCTCCAGGTTAAAGGCCACTGATCGGTAGGTCCCACTGGAGTAGGTAGGTTGGCCCATCCCACGTCAGCAGCATGGCGGCCACGACGCCCTTTTTCTCCGCCAACTCCCGTGACGCGGCAACAGGAACAAAGATAGGGGTAATTTCTCCGACAAGACAGGGCAAGAACCGCTCCATCACGTGGAGCGGAGTAGAGAAAAATCAGGACTACTGTGGTGTTCGCTTACACTATAAAAGGAGGCCCAAGTCCATCATAGGGGAGGTTCTGGTGCTGAAAAAGGAGGTGCCTCCACTGTTCTAGAAATTAGCTCTGAGGTCCTGCCTGTTGGGATCTTCAGTCTTGGGTTCCAAGTACTCCACCTCAGTCATCAGCTCCAGCTTCCTCTGTGAAGAACAATCAATCCTTGTAGTTCATCCACCACATAACGCAAAACAGGAGTAAGGTATTACGTCTCCCTGACGGTCCGAACCTGTATAAATTGCTCTGTATCTCTTGTGATTGTGACTTTTCCTCCACCTTTCCGTTTTCATCCTACTTCACCGCGAGTTTGAACCCAGATTCACCGCTCCCCTGTGCTGAACCAAAAAGGAATCCACCGGATCCCGCGTGTCGATCTCCGACATCGACAGCTGGCGCGCCAGGTAGGGGGAGCGTACCGCATTTGGGTTTAAACTCCCACATTCCTTTCATCCCTCGCTGAAACCCCCTCTACGACCCCGTCTTCGCCATGGTCCACGGCCGCGTTCTATGGTCCGCAACAGGCTCACTCGCTACCCGCGAGTGTGACTTGGCCAACAAGGCGGCCGAGGAGGCTGACACGGGCGGACATAGCCCTAACTTCCGACACCTCCGCTCAGAAGAGGGAGGGCCTTTGTCCCCCTCACCCCCTCTGATGGCAGCGGCGACAACCGGCCACGTCACATTCCTCCGCCCCCGCCGAGACAAAGGGCCGCGAGCGGAGGAGGCTGAAGCATCCCGCAGATCACCAACGCACTGCAGTGATCCGGCTATGCCCGAGCGTGACGTCGGCGAGCCGCGCCGGGCGATGTCCATCGCCGCTCGGAGTTTGGCACGCTCGAGGGCGCCTTCAGCGACTAGGCGCTCTTGCGCCACCCCCGGTCACACCGGACGAGGGATCCAACGCCAAGCGTTGGTTTGACGACGTGGCGAAGCTGGTCGGCACGGCCCAGCGCTAGTTGGCCGCTGACCTCGCTTCCTCCAAGCCACCAACCAAGCGCCGTTCACACACCGCGGCCGCCGTCCTTCGACGACGAGCCCGGGGCAGCCTACCGCGAGGGCGTAAGAGAGCCTCCCCGGCCGCAGCCCTACCGTAGGTGCCTCTGGGATCTGCTATACGCAGAACGGGGCGCCCGGCTCCGCATCAAGCAACGCCGCGACGAGCGTCGCATGGGGCGAACTCGGGGCGTGCTTCCTCGTCGGAGGCGCAAGCGCTGGCGGGCGGCCGCAGTGGCCCGCCACGGGAGAGCCCCTTGGGGACGGCGAGCGGCTATGGTGGCCCACCGCGAGCAGATATTCCACGACACCCAAGGGGGCCTCCTGCCTCGTCGCCCTCCAGCCGCAATGGTCATCGGGCCTTCATCTCCGGCCTCCGCGATGTGCGCCGGCCTAACAAGTTTAGGCCGCCCTCACGGAGAAGTATGACGGCTCGGTGAATCCCACCGAGTTCCTCCAGATTTACAACACGATGATCGAGGCTGCTGGAGGTGACGAGCTCGTCATGGCCAACTTCTTCCCCATGACGCTCAAGGGTCAGACCCGCTCTTGGCTAATGAACCTACCGGCCCGGTCAGTCACCTCGTGGGACGACCTATGCCGATAGTTCACCTCTAACTTCTAGGGCACGTACCCACGCCCGGGAGTAGGGAAAAACCTCCACATGGTCCGGCGAGGAGAGGACGAGTCCCTGCGCAAATATATCCAGCGTTTTTGCCAGGTACGCAATACTATACCGTCCATCGCTGACCACGCAGTGATCTTCGCCTTCCAGAGTGGTGTATGCCACGACATTATGTTGGAGAAGATCGAGTCCAAGGCCACCCGGACCACCACCGAGCTTTTCGAGCTTGCTGACCGGGTGGCCCGCAAGGAAGAGGCACGGGTTTGGAATCCTAGGAATCCTGCCCCAGCCACCACCAACGCTGCCTCCTCCGTGTCCCGAGAGGAACGTCGTGAGCGGCGGCGGAAGCGCAAGCCATCGCGCGGTGACGAGGAAGGCCACGTCCTCGCCGCCGATGGTGTCGAGAAGCCCTCGCGAAAGGGCAAGCCCGTGGGCAACCGCGGACGCTCCCCGGACCCTCGCCCCCAGGGCCGTGACGGGGACAAGTGGTGCATGGTGCACCAAACCTCGCACCACGACCTCTCCGAGTGCCGCTCGGTCAAGAACTTGGCCGAGCGGGTACAAAGGTACGAGCAGGAGAAGAGGGAGAAGGAGAAGGAAGCCCGCCGTAGGGATAAGGCCCCGGCGGAACGCTCGGATAACCGATGAGAGGAGGCCAAGAGTGTGGCCCCCGTCGGAGACGAGGATGATGATCTGCGCTACCAGGACCCCAAGCACGTCGTCGTCACCATCGACGGAGGGGCAGGCGCCCAGGTGTCCCGTCGGAGCCTCAAGCAGGCACGGGGCGACTGCAAATTTCTATATGTCGCCATCGACAAATTCACCAAGTGGCCCGAGGCCTATCCAGTCAGCGTCATCGACAAGCATTCTACGTGCGGTTCATGAGAGACATCACGACAAGGTTCGGGGTCCCCAACAGCTCATCACCGACAACGGCACCCAATTCACGAGTGAGCGTGTTTGGCGAGTATTGTGATGATAGCATCAAGCTCGCCGCCGCGCCGCCCACCCCCAAAGCAACTGGTCGCCGAGCGTGCAAACGCGAAATATTGAAAGGCCTCAAGACGAAGACCTACAACGTTCTCAAGAAGCATGGGGACTCGTGGGTGATGAGTGCGCTTGCGGTCCTTTGGGCCAACCGGACAACACCGAGCCGTGCCACTGGGAAAACACCATTCTTCTTGGTGTATGGAGCCGAGGCGGTCTTGCCTTCCGAGCTCACCCTAGGATCGCCCCGAGCCACATTGTACGCTGAAGCAGATCAAGAACAGTTGCGTCGCGATGACTTGGACTACCTGGAAGAAAGACGGCGCCGTGCGACACTTCGTGCGGCCTGTTATCAGCAGAGCCTCCGCCGCTACCATCAACACAAAGTCAGCCCCCGTGCGCTGCAAATCAATGATCTTGTTCTGCGGCGCGTGCAAACGCATGTGGGGCTGAGCAAGTTATCCCCGATGTGGGAGGGGCCATACAAAGTTATCGGCACCCCGCGTCTGGAAGCAGTTTGCCTAGCCACAGAGGACGGCACTCCGCTGCTGAACCCGTGGAACATTTCCCACATGCGCAGGTTCTACCCATAAGCCGCATGGTGTGCCGAAACACATATGAAAGTTCATTCACTGCCTCTAGTGGCATGAACAATGAGTTTGTCGTTATACTCTATAATTTTCCCTTGCAAAATATCCGGTTACAGTATGTTTTCCCCCATATGCCGAAGCATGTACTGCGGATGTAGGTTCCCGATGGTCTTCTGGCCTTGCCCGCCTTAGCCTGAGAGCCCTAAGGGCGTCGAGGGTAGAGCGATGCTGCATATTATCACGCCTGGGGGTAGTCAACGCCTGGGGCTCGGGTGCGTACTGTCACGCCTGTCTCGAACCCCCCATTGTTGCTGCCCTCGCTGGCCTTTTTATGCCTTCGCTCTTGCCCGAAACCCCGACGAAGGCACCAGCCGCCGACCAATGCATGCTGCCTAAGCCCGGACCAGCTTCCAGTTACATGGGACGAATCATAGCAGGAAACCATGCTGCCCATATTCATACACTGACTAACCTAACTAAGGGTTCAACTACCATTGCAGGAAAACAAATAGGCAGGGGCTCGGACCAACTAACCACCACTGCGTGTGCGCTAAGTTGGATGGGGGCTCACAACATACATACATACATATATATATATATATATATACATATATATATATATATATATGAATCATTATGAATCATCGTCTACGAGTCAAAGTGACGACAAGATATACGAATCATTGCTTGAAGACACAAGCCACGATGGGCGCCGCAATACGAGTCCAAGCATGATAAAGGCAAGTGCCCGACATTATCAACAATATTATAATGTTTTTTTACAAATACAGATAAAGGCAAAAAGGCGGGGGAGTCCTAGGCGGTCGGCGGGTCGCGGGCGTTCTCCGGCTACCTTCGTCCGGCGGGTCTTCGCGGAAGGCGAGCTAGAATGCCGCGAGTGCCGTCAAAGCCGATCATAATGGAGTCGACGACATCCTTGACGCGGCGCCGAGCGGCCTCCTGCACCCTCGGGAAGTGCTCGGTGGGGATGTAGGGGTTGAAGCCGGTCGCGGGCTTGGTAACTCGTCGGATGAGCGTCGCGACCGACGGGACAAGTCTTATGACGACTCCTTCGCCACCTCGTCGACCTCCTCCCAAGACCCTCTTAATTCCTACGCCACCATCTATCTCAGGTGGCCGCCCCCAAGGTAGGGACGGGGCATAGGGCGAACGACCCCACCTCACGGCCGCCTCCCGAAGGCGCCCGACGACGAAGCCACAACCTGGAGCCCCAGTGCCCAAGGCGTGCTCTAGCTCCGCTATCCGGCGACACGCCTTCTCCAAGTCTAGCGCCGCGTCGCTGGAGCGAGAGGCCAGCTGGGGCTCCCGCACCTGCGCCTCCGCGTCGACCACCTCGCTCCCGGCGGCGAGGTCCCGTTCCCACCGCTCCACTGATCCCGCGCCGGACGAGGCGGCCAGCGAGCAGCTGCTCGCGCTCCCGACGGCCTTCGCACCGGGAGGCCTCCTCCTGGGCCTCTAGCACCGCCACCTCGTGCCCCTCCACGACGGCCTCGCGCTCGACGACGGCCTTTTCCTGGGCCACCGTGTTCGCCTCCCGCGCGGCGGAGTCCTCCTCGGCCCTAGCCACAGCCGCCTCCCGGTCCTCGACCACCCGCCGCGCCGCCTCCAGAGCCTTTTCATGCTCCGCTAGGCCATCCTCGCGGGCCTGAAGCTCGACGTTGGTGCTGACGGCGGCGGCTTCAGCATCGTGCAGGGCGCGCTCGTGCCGGTCGAGCTCCTGGGCGCGCTCGTTGAGGTCGCGAATGAACCCCCCGGCGGTGGTGCGGACCCTCTCCTCTGCAGCGACGGCGACCTGCTCGCGAAAGTCGGCGACGTGCCACTCAACGACGGTGTCCTCGAACACTGGTTGAGTTCCCCGTGCCGCTCGATATTCGCCAGCTCCCGCTTCCGAACGAGGCCCTCCACCCTCGCCGTGTCCACCAGCTCGTGGCGGCCTTTGTCGACGTCGGCCTCCCGCCGCGCCACCGCGACCTCCCGACGGCCAAGGCTCGAACCTAGGCCCGAGCCCTCTGTGGAGACCGCGTTGGCCTCTCTCCAAGGCTCCCGGACACAATCATCCTCGCCCGCCTTGTGACCTGGACGAGGGGCTCTGTCCAGTGGCGACCACAAACCCGACCGAGCGCCCCTGGATTCGGAGTCGGAGCTCGAGCCGAGGTCGACCACCGCGCGAGGCGAAGTTGAAGGCGCCCATGGCGGAGCCATCCGCCGGCCGCTTCGCCCGCGGCGCCGCCCGCCTCCGCGAGGCCGCTCCTGCGTTGAGATCGCGGTGGGCGCGGCAAGCAATCGGTGTTGGCCGTGGGCGACGGCGCCCGATGGCGTGGCGCGCGCGATGGAGCTGTCGTGGCGGCGGCGATGGCTGCGCGGAAGGACCCCGGGGCGCCGCTCTCCCGTCCCGCCGCCGCCTCCTTCGCGTCGGGGCCCGCTCGCCCCAAATCGTCATCGGCGGAGGCACCCGGCTTATTCCTCGCGGGCGGCGGCGCCACGACGCCTAGGTGGGCCTCCCCTCGGGTTGCGTCGAACCCGAGCCTCGAACCCGCGGGGGTGACCGGACCCGAAGGGCTCGAACATCCCGGCCTCTCTGCGCCTCCCGCCGAGCTAGAAGTGTAACCGCCTTGGGTATAACCCTAGGGCGAAAATGTTGGTGCTCATGCAATGGGAGCGGAAATAAACACAAGAAAGGATCAAATCGCAAAACAAAAACACAAGGCTCACAGGGCACGCATGCGTCTACAAAGTGTTACCTACGAGCGGCGTTAAAGCTCCAGGAAACCCGGGAGATGGCCCGCTTCTTCGCGGGGCCACCTGGGGGGCTCGCTGGGCTGTTGCTCGCGGCCTCCGTCGCCGCTGGAGCGCCGCGGCCGGCCCCCGCCGACGGCGCGCTCGTCGTGGGTGTGCTCCCGGCCTCCACCATCGTCGTTGTCGCCGTCGCTATGGCCATTCCGCCCCGACGGAGCGGCCCCGGCCGGACCCGCCGCCCGCGGCCTCCACTCGCGGGAAGGAGCGGTGCGCTCCGCGCCGCTGCCGTGTGGTGGAGATGGGAGAGGTGCGGGGTCGTCCTCTGGCCACTTCCTTCCTCCACGGCGACCGCGGTATGAATGCACGGTCATTCCACGCACGCCTCCCTCCACGCCCCGTCCAATCGCATTAAATGTGGCGGCCGCGCGGGCAGAGAGAACAGCGCCTGGGGTGTCAAACGCCTCTCCGTGTTAAAGGCCGCCGACCTAAGTAGGTCCCACCGAGTAGGTAGGTTGGCCCATCCCCACGTCAGCAGCATGGCGGCCACGACGCCCGTTTTTCTCCGTCAACTCCCGTGACGCGGCAATAGGAACAAAGATAGGGGTAATTTCTCCGACAAGACAAGGCAAGAACCGCTCCACCACGTGAAGCGGAGTAGAGAAAAATCAGGACTACTGTGATGTCCCCTTACACTATAAAAGGAGGCCCAAGTCCATCTGTGCTGAAAAAGAAGGAGGTGCCTCCACTGTTCTGGAAATTAGCTCTGAGGTCCTGCCTGTTGGGATCTTCAGTCTTGGGTTCCAAGCACTCCACCTCAGTCATCAGCTCCAACTTCCTCTGGGAAAAACAATCAATCCTTGTAGTTCATCCACCACATAACGTAAAACAGGAGTAGGGTATTACGTCTCCCTGATGGTCCGAACCTGTATAAATTGCTCTGTGTCTCTTGTGATCGCGACTTTTCCTCCACCTTTCCGTTTTCATCCTACTTCACCGCGAGTTTGAACCCGCATTCACCGTTCCCCGTGCCGAACCAAAAAGGAGTCCCTCGGATTCCGCGTGTCGATCTCCGACATCGACAATGAGTAATATTTTTACTTCTAAATTTACTTATGAGTAAAAATTTTACTAAGAGTAAAAATTTTACTTATAATGACATGGTCAAATCTCAAAGTTCATTTTTCGATCCAACGGTAGTTTTTAGGTTTTCAATACCCATATATTTTCCACCAGTATTTTCACCTTAACTGAACACATTCCTCCTGTACAACACGTTTCTATCGTTGATGCTTCAGATCAGACGGCGGTTGAGGACCATGATTGCCAAAGTGGCAATCCCTGTTATAACTGTAGCAGATCCCTATCCCAGATCTTCCTATTATACTTGGATCTCTCTTTTCCTGCCCCCACAGTCCACAAGCCCAAGGAAGAAAGCAACTGCAAATCGGCAATCTCACCTTCCTTTTGTCTGTTTCACTCCTATGGATGAAATAAACTTACAAAAAAGATTTTAAAAAGCCAAAATGACAGCAATATCAAATATTATCCGTTTTGATATTGTAGGAATGAATAGATCCAACAAAAATTCAACCCACAGTTCGCCTCGAGGCAATAGAATTGAGAAATATAAAAATGACCAGAAACACTTAACTTTGTCTGACAATCGGCAAATTCCCGTAGATGTTGAGGTCATTATTAAAACGACAACACTCCCAATCGTTGAGCTGCAAACATAAAAATAGTATCAGATTGTTTCACGGGCAAGAAACTTGTGACCACACTCACGGCCAACTTTGGCACAAATGACCTGCACACATCATCCTTCAAATGAAATCGATGATTGATGAAGACTAAATTTTAAATAGTCAATGGATCATTTGACATGCACTTGAGCAAGAATGCATCCACAATAGTAAAGTTTGCAAGCTCAATTTTACCCCTGGAAACAACAAGTCCAGTGGTGCGTACAGTCCTAGATGATCGTGAGGACTTGAAGGAGGATTACCACTAATTTTTCACAAACTTAGAAGCCTGTTAGATCTCAAGTCATATGTGTAATATAAGAGAACACAGATCACAAGATGACAAACAATATAACTTTGTAGTGTAACTCTATTGACTGAAATCAGATGTCACAAGATCTGTGGCATGTAACTCTATTGATTGAAATAAGATGATACGACAGAAAAATATTGCAGGCGATGAGAAGTGTCACACAGATTTAGTTTTCCTTAGTGACAACAAAGGATATACAACCACTCCATACAAAAAAAAATTGAAAGCATCGCAATGTATTCCATGATATTCCCAACAGAAGGGTGAGCTTCATGAAGCCATAAAATTTACAAGGCAAGGCAGTTTCAAAAGAAACACTAGAAACTGAGATAGACTGAATTATGTTCTCGTTGGAAAAGGGAAAACTGAAAAAACAAGCCTTTTCAGCTATGCATACTATTTGGATTAAGATCAAGCACAATCCATATGACAAGTCAAGAGAAAATCATTACTTACGTTTCTAACAACCTGTAAACTAGAATTGCTGATAACTGATACCTAGAGGAAAAGTTGCAAGTAAAATACAGTTCTACACTGAACACACTCTTGTATGTTTAACTGTCGCTACCTCATACAGCTCGTAGAGTTAAAAGCTAAAGGGAAATAAGTAAAATGCAGCGATCTATTAAGCTCGCAATGTCTTATACTGTTGTACAGCACAATAACAGGTTCACCCAAGTAAACTACACTGTAAGACATGATACAGTACCAGTATTTGTAATTAATTGCAACTCTAAGTCTTGACTCTCATCATCAGCTATTCGGGGAGACCCAAAATTAACAAACATTCAAACAGAAAGGAACTAAAATTATGTAGAAGGAATGCAATACAGGTTGCCGTATCCAATAGGCGCGCATCCATGCGGGCCGTGGCGAGGAATAGCAGCTGGTGAGAATTGAGCTAGGCTTCCTAGATGGGGGAGAGGAGCTGCGCGAGGCGGGGCTTGGGCTCGGAGTTCATGCCGATGAGGATGACGAGCGGGATGAATCCGTAGTGGGCCACAACCTTCGCGTTCTTCATGGCCCACGTGGTCCACTCCGCCGCGAGCCGCGCGGCAGTCGCCGCCGCCGTCTCCTCTGTGCCGGCCGGAGCCTTCCCCTTCTCCGCCGCCGCTGACGCCATGGCTGCGAGAAGATGGGGGAGATTTGCCGATTTGGTGGAGACTGGAGAGATGGCGATGGGGGAGGTCAGGACCGGAGCTGTTTGCGGTTACATATGCGAACTAAGGGGCTTATTTCAAAATGACACTATATTGCCTAATTGTTGCAAAAACAAAAAATTCAATAATGTGGGGGGTTTATCTGAGAAATGGCCAAACTAAGGCGAGTATTGGAGAAGGCACAAGCAAATCCGCCGCAGCTTCGGGCTCTCCAGTCTCCACCCACCCACCGGCGACAAGCAGGGGGACAACCGGACAAGAGGTGAGGAAGGAGAGGGAGAAGAGGAGAAGATGGGTGGGGGCGTGGAGGTGCACCAGAACCGGTGGATCGAGGAGTGGAACGCCGGCCGCGAGAACCTCGAGTTCAACTTCCGCTGGACGCGCCGCAGCCTCGCCGTCGTCGGCCTCTTCGGCCTCGCCGTCCCCATCCTCGTCTACAAGGGCGTCGTCCGTTAATTCGTACGCGACCTTCCAACCCCCTCCCCTGCCCTCTCCACTGCATTGTATTCTTGTTCGTTTGTTTCCAATCAAATGCGTTGGTTTTTCCTTGCAAAATGAACCTCTGATGGTCGATGTGATCTTGAGAGTATGTAAGAGAATTTAACAGATAATATTACCTTCTGAACAACTAGAGCTTTTAGACTACACAAGTACCTTTTTGTAGGCATTAACACATATCATGGAAATTATCTACTCCGATCCCTTTTGTTATAGAAGACCTACTGTTTTAGCTTTGTTGTGGTTTCCTCTCTGTTTCTTATTATGGATGCAGACCAACTCTACGAGTTTTTGAGAACTATACTGTCCTACAGGCTAGGCTACAGAGTCATCAAATTGGGTTCTTTCACATAATGTCATAGAAATCATCTGCAACATTATCCATGGAGCTATGCTGGAGGGCATTGAGGCATTCGGAGCATCTAACTAGGAGATTGCCTGAGTGCCTCTTAGATGGAACACTAACTTTCGATCCAAGATCTGTATATAATTAACAGTTATGACAAAGGATAAAAATGGCTCACATATCCTACATAAACCTTCTTCTCCTCTAATGACCATGAAGTTAGGTAGGTCTACTTTAGCAGGGGCTGTACTGCTTCCTTTTATTTGGCGCATGTGGAATTACTAACCAGGATTGAGGGTTATGTAATACTTTTTTATGTTTCATTTCAACCTTCACTCACTGTAGCTGATTAAATAGGAAGCATAAGTTAGATGACAACAAATCGCAAGGACTGTTTATACAGTTTAGTACTATGATTTTTCTGTTAACGTTCTGCTAGCTTATGCTTATAGCCCCCAAATCTTGTATGTTTTCTGTTATTTTTCCCCATTTCCTACTATGGTTTGAGATATTTTTCGCTTAAACATTCCCACCACCATCACCTATTTTCATTCATAAACTCAATTTTCTTAGCTCATCCTTCTTTCCTACCAAGTGTATATTAATCAGAATCTACTCTTCTGTTTTCTACCTCTTCCGATTACAAGTGTTTCTATAGGTGGCCATCGAACTTTATGGACACCTTCTTTTTACTTCTTCATTTTGGTTTCTTGTTTTAAATTTGCTTCTGTACTTTTGTGCTCTCCTATATTTCAAACTGACTATTCTAGTCCTATTTTATCACAGGCACTGTATGCTTTCCTCTCCCTTTTTTAAGCAACCCAGCATTGCTGGTTTTATATTGAAGAGAGAGTAGCACTGTACTACAAGTTACAATTGGGGACCTAGAGAAAAACAGAAAAATGTAGGCTTGAGCATAGTCCTTAACTCCTTTATGGACCATGCCGCACCTACTGTGTATTCTTTCCTTGTAAAAGAAGGGTAAAAGCCTAAAAGGTCTGCCAAATTATTATATGTAGATCTGAATGTTACAGTTAGATATTTCTTTCCATGGGATCTGGATTGCCCCCATAACCATGTCCTCCCTGATGACAATCACTGATAGGAGTGCATCGTTATGCTGCGGTGGTTTTCATGGTACCATTTTGCATTGTACAGCATTATGGCTAGCTATACTTTTGAATTTTCTCTGTTCAACCTGTTTAGCCTTAAAAACAAGGCAGCTACAGAATGATTATTTGATACTGAAGACAACCTACAGCAATATGGTTGCTTAGGAAAGAACAGTTATGTATGCTTTGTCAGATACTCTAGATCTTCATCTCAAACAAGCTTTCTATTTATTTTTTGTTCTCACATTGACATTGAAATGATATTGTTTTGGATTTACATCTATGCACATTATGCATCTTTTTGTTGATGTGCATACATGTGAATGGGTTCATAGTCCCGTCTTTACTATGGTAACAAGTAAAAGCTATTTCTAGTGCAGTTTCAACAGTAAAGGCTATTCATAGCATAGTTTCAACCAAATTTCTGCAGATTTTACTTGATAGCATTATCTAAGAGCATCTCCAAGAGTGTTTCTAAATGAATCTCTAATTCCGTTTTAGAGAATTTTCTTTAAAAAACTAGCTCCAACAGAGACTCAATATGGATCTCAAAAATTATAGGTTCTCTAAAATCAAAATCTCATGCTCAAAACTGAGAATAGAGTCTTGATTCTCTAAAATAGCTCATGTCACTGTAAGAATTATTTTACTGCGAGGCCTACACGAAAAAAAACATATTTACGTCGTCTGGTGCCTGCGCCGCCTGCCGCCATCCTACATCTCGCCGAAAAAGCTTGTCGCTGCATCTTGGCGTATGCCACCGCCTGCATCAGTTGGCTACTTGGTTTAGTCACCCGTGTATGTAAAAAAATAGGTGTTGCTACTACTCAGACATAGTGAAATCTCCAAGCCTATTCATTTTTCAGCTGCTATGGATGTAGAATACTGATGCAAACACGAGTTTTGTGATTGAAAAAGGGAAAATAGAGAATTAATTTTGAGAATCTGTCGTATCAATTTTTTATTTCATTCTCTAAACTTTTTAGAAATTCTCTAAATGAGCTTTTTTGAGAATTGTTTTTTGAGAATTTATTGGGGATATAGCCAATTGAAACAATGTGGGAGTTATAGTTGGGTTTTTACTTTTTAAAGTTTCTGAATCACAGCACATGCAAGATGAGGATGCGGGAAGACCACCGAGGAAGTTCTTGTAAGTTGTAACCAGCCAGAATCATGCTAGTTTTGTTTTAAGAAATAAATGTCTTTACCAAACCCTGGCGATTCCAACCTCAGTTCTGCACTTCTGCTTGTAAGCTTTTAGCTGCTGTGTTCTGTTCCAAGTTTTGTTCTGAGGTATACCTATGTAACCACCGTTATCAATAACTACTCCCTTCCGCATTTAAGCCAATCCAAACACTATCTTAATCGTGCTGCCGTGCTGGTGAGTACTGGTTCTTCAGAACTGCCTAATTTACCTTGCCTTTGGTGGTTAGTACCCTATATATTACGCGTCTTAAAATTCAGCTATTGCGTCGTTGAACAAAGCTGCGTTTATCCTTTGCAACTAAACCGTTAACCGTGTTGCTCTCGCAAGATGATATAATTATGTGAACCTAATATGAAGCTGCTTAGATTCATAGCGTTGGAAAAATCGATTCACTGGTAACCAGCCCTTTTTACGGCCTTTACCTCATCGATTGAAAGAGACAAACCTATTAAAAAAATCTAGGCGAAATTTCCTCCTCTTTCCTATTTTCTTTGAAAAAATCAGGGCCGTCTGATTTTCGATCGGACGGCCCACGCCCAGCCATCTTCCTTCCGGACCCACCCAATCCACTCCCAGGCTCCCAGCCCAACAGAGCTCCACTGCTCCCGTACTCCCCATTCCGTGCCTCTCCCCCGAACCCCTGCCTGCCTCCAGCTTCGTGGCCGCCTCCAAACCCCAGTACGCCGCCGGCGGCGGCGGCCATGCTCCTCCACCACCGCCTCCTTCCTCGCCTCCTCCTTTCCCCCTCTACACCGGCCGCTACCTCCCTGATCGTCCACCGCACCTCTCTCTTCCCGACGCGCCGCATCCTCTCGCCCTGCTCCTCCGCGCTCTCCCAAGTGGCGGCGCCACAAACCGTCGACCACTCCGACGACGACGAGCCCCAGGGGGAGGCGCAGGTACAGCTACCTCTCGACCGGCTCTTCGTTCCGCCCGGGGCGAGCGTGTCCGCGGGGGACGCCGAGGCGGTGACCGCGCGGGTCCTCAAGGGCTCCAACATCGTGCTGGGCCCGTACGCGCGCGGCGACGCGAACGTGATCGCCGCGGACTTCGTGAAGAGCAGCGTTCGCCCCGATGACTGCCCCAGGGACGGGCTACCGGAGTTCGCGCTTGTTGGTCGATCCAACGTCGGCAAGTCGTCGCTGCTCAACTCGCTCGTCCGGCGCAAGCGCCTCGCGCTCACTTCCAAGAAGCCTGGTAGGCTGTACTTTTAGGGATAATGACTTAGCGGATGTTAACCTGTTTAATGTTTTGCATTTAGTGGATTTGGGGTTTAGTGGTTAATATAGCAAGACGTTTATTTACAAGCTAATATCGGTATTAAGAAACCAATTCTTCATTTTTCTTGATTCCGTTAATTAATGCAATGATTTTCTTGTTTCAGGGAAGACTCAATGTATCAACCATTTCAAAGTAAACGACAGTTGGTACCTTGTTGATTTGCCTGGTTATGGGTACGCAACTTTTAGCCCACTTTCAATTCTGTTGATTGCCTTCTTTTCTTAATTTGATAGATGGGCATATCCTTTATTTTAGAGTTTGATACATTGTGTTTAAGCATGATTTAGGAATTAAAGATTACTCAATTGCATTGAAATTTAGTTCTTCATATATGGGAGTTTCACTTCCAAAGAATGCTTCGCACTATTGACTGAAACACACACATATCCAATATGTTTGTTAATTTGATTTGAATTGTGACATGTGTTAAAAATCCAGAATTTTCCTGAAACCTTTGTTCAAATTAGCATTTTAAACCATTGGCTTACTACATAGAAGTAGTTATATTTTTATGATATTCTGTTAATATATAATTAGGACAAGGTAATCATGAAAAGTGTGTAGTAGTGACCATGACAAGTGTAACATAATGGGTGAGTGTGTGTTCTTTTTTGTACATGTAGCAATCAGACATGACTCGTGATATAATATAATGTAAATTGCATTGGCCTATATTCTTGATAAAATACCTCCATCTATTTGGACTTAAGTAGAGCTTGTTGAACAGATATGCTGCTGCACCACAAGAAGCTCGTACAAATTGGGATGAATTTACTAGAAATTACTTCCTCAGCAGGGAGAATTTGGTGTCAGTTTTTCTCCTTGTAGATGCAAGTATTCCAGCTAAGAAGATTGATCTTGACTATGCTAGTTGGCTTGGTCAAAACAAGGTCAGACATAATTCTTAAACAACTAAACTAACCCTTCATTTATCAATTAACTATATCATCATCCTTCCATATTAGTGTTAGTAGCAGTCCTTGGTATTGTTAGGAGAAACTTTAGTTGATCAGCATCTGGTAAGAAGATTACCAAAAGTCTACAAGCAGGATGAAATGTCAATATCATTTTATTAAGTTGCATGAGTACATGATCATAGAAGTAGAATGATCATTTATTAATTTCCTGTGTGAATGAACGATGTTAGTCTGTCTTGCTAATTTAATTAATTTACCCTTAAAATTGAAAGATGTATTCCTGTGACCCTTCTGAATTGACAATCTTCTGTTTTGTTTTCATGAAACAAATTACTACACTGTAAATTTCAAGCTTTCCCTCTTAATATCTTATTCTTATGAACTCCCAGAGGGCATGCGTCATGTTAAAAAATTTCAAGCAATCATAAGTAGAAACCCATTAGTGACTTAACAGGTCACAATTTTATTTCACCTATCATTATCCTGATGTAATATTGGAAATTTTGAACATTATGCATTTAAAACAATAAAGTTCTTTAAATATAGGAAAGTGCACTCGGCAGTCAGAAAATAAGTGTTGATTGGCATATTCGATGGAAGTCTCATTGTTTACAGACCAAATCTAGTCCTTAAAGTGGACTCTGACTCTGAGAATGCCTCTCACAAATTTCCTTTTTACATAGTTTCAAATATTGTTAAAATCTTTACTACAATAGTTCTATAATTCTCTTAAAAGAACAGATGAACCACATGTCGGCATCTATGCTGTGATAAACATAGCCTCCATGCTTCATTTGTGGGGTCAATTGTTTGAACCTTCTAATAACATGAATAGTAAAATATGAGTCAACATGAAGCCCTCTAACGAGCCTCAGATGCATATAAGTCAATGACAAGACAATCTTATGCAGACAGCACACATAATAAATACAAGAGTGCAAAACTACATAAAGATGAGTAGGTTCAAATGAACAGCCGAAGCTAAAAAAAATATGAGTGCTTGGCTAGACAGAATTGTGAAAAGAAGATAGCACAAGGATAGGAGAAAGCACTAAGAAACATGAACACGGTAGCCATATGTTTGCTTAAATGAATGTTGTTAGTTTTTTTCCTTTGTAAAAAAAAAACATGTTCATGAGGGTATTCATGACACGTTCACAATGGGCTCAATCTTCATATAATAGGTTTCCATTTATTACACCAACTGAAACTTGAATTTATTTATTTATTTTCTTTGCCTCCTATAATTCATTGCAAACTCTATTTTATATTCAGAAGATCTTATGTACTTGGCATTAGCTTTCAGTTTGTCTTACTAGATATGCATGCATCTATGATTATGACATTGTGAGCACTTCTAATTTAACATAGAACCATACAGCAGACTCACTGTGTTGGTGGTTTGGTGCATACCATTGAGCTCATGGTATAGCCTGGTATTTGGATTCTGGTTAGTACTCAAAGATTTCAAAACCAAACCAAACCTGCAGAATGCAGCTTGACTCTGGAAATGCAAAGTAAATGTTCTAGCAAACACAAGCCTGACAAACATGGTAGTACCTGACCAGGAACTCTGTAAAAGTTAGAGCTTCATGCACTATTTTGCTGTTCTGGAGCTTGTTCTCGTTTCATTCCTTGTGTAATACTGCATTGTCCCTATCCACCCACCCACCCACCCGTTCTTTGCAATAAGGCCTGACTCTGAAGTTTTGGACCACTTGTCCTACGCAAACAATATGAAGAAAGCAACCTTTATAAGCTATATATTTCTATCCTTTTATTGCTGCCTTCCCCCAGTGATGCAGCGACCATTATTTCACCCTTTTGAGTTTCGACTACTCGCTTTCCTGTTCTTCCATAATTCAGTGCAAAATACAGTAATCCTCTCGGACAAGTACCTATGTTGGCATTAACCTGGTCCTGGAGACATCCATTAAAGGCTTTTTCAAACATACAGTAATGAAGTGACCACATGTACACTTGAATACTTGATAACAGGAAAGCTCCATATTGTGCATTATTGTCTTGCCTAATTGTTTCTTTGATGCATCTATATGTGTAAATCTAATCAAAGATATCCGAGTGTATTTATGATGTGTTGTGTAGATGATACTGATATTGCATTAAACATAAACTACTATTGACATGTGATGTGCATGCCATTGACACTGCATCAAACATGAACTGTTATTAATTGATGATATTGATAAAGACTTGATCAGAAAATCGTGATGTTGTTAGCTTGTAATGTTCTTATTCCATTTGTTCAGGTCCCCATGACGCTAGTGTTCACAAAATGTGACAAGCGTAAGAAGAAGAAAAACGGTGGCAAGAGACCGGAAGAAAATGTAGAAAACTTCCAGAGCTTGATCCGTGAATATTTTGAGGCAGCGCCCCCTTGGATCATGACGAGCAGTGTCACCAACCAAGGCCGAGACGAGATACTTCTGCACATGTCTCAGCTCAGAAACTATTGGCTAAAGCATTAAGATGAAATAAATACTAATACTAGAACTCAAGCAACAGCAACGGCATGCAAACCCTGTTGCTCATTGATGCCTCGGCAATTCGGCACCTTTGCGATCAGGCCTTCACCAACTGACTTGCCTTTTGAGCTGTTGATTGTAAACTATTGCCTCTGTACATGATTACTCAATCAACAGACTGGAGAATTGGGGAATACAAACAAGCTGCTACATCAACTACCCTAGGTTTTCTATTTGTATATCGTACAATCTCAGCCTTTTGTGTTTGTTGTTTTCTGATTATAAGCTGGTGCATTCTATTGGTTAAAAAACAACTCTGTTATCAGCTGATCATGATTGGGAATCCCAGTTTTTGTTTGTTATGTGCTCCCTTGGACCCTGCATCACACACATGGCAAGGAGTACATGCATTTGACCTGTTAAGGAATGATTTATGTGATGAGTATTGAAAATGCCATATTATTGGGATATATTATAAAATGATTTATTTTATCTTAGGTTCAAGACCTTTCAAGGAACGGTTTCTGTGATGGCAGAATGCATGGAACAGGCCACATTATTGGGATCCATCATACAATGGTTTCTTTTATCACATGCTTAATCAAGTAGGTGTTGGCACAAGTCCTCCTGGAGAACGGAGATAGAAAAATGCTCAGGTAATTGCAGGCTAGTTTGATAGTAGTAAATTGTTCTTATTCGTAGGATCCCATGCTGATGTGTGTTTTGTTTGATAAGCCTCTCTCCTCTCTTAGGTTTACCTTGCCCATCTGTCCTCGGTTCTGTATTACTACTAACAAAACTATACTCCTACTTAACACCTGTTTGTTTGTCTTTATAAGGTCAGATCTTAAAAGTCGCGCGCCGTCTCGTGATAGATATAGTAGTTTGTAGATAGACACTACTTTTTATTAAACCCAAAAGAACAGCTCAGCTGGCTTCCATTCGCACAGCTGGAGGACGCACTTGGCACTAAACAACGCATCAAGGGCAAATCGACTCCTTGTGCCACTAAGAAGCTGCATTTCACAAATTGACAAAGTTAAGCTTATGCATGGTTCTGTTCAACGCTTCAATGAACGTGTTGATTGCTTCGGCAAAGTAAAACTACACTAGCATGTACTATTGGTACCGTCCAGTGGTGTACAGGCTACAAACTGAAGAGTTTGCCGTGGTCAACACTGGCACATGGCCGGTCGGCTGTACAGTAAAACCGGGGGGCAGTTGCAGCCTTGCAGTCTTGCAGAGAGCAGTTCACGCTCAGAAGGAATGTATGCCAAATCGCCAACCGGCCCACTTCCTTCTCACTTTCCCATTCCATTTCCTCTCCCAATTTGTGTCCCAAAACTGCACCAACACTGCAACGCACCTTGTTCAGCATCAGTTCACAAGCTGCCCTATGAATATGATCCTTTGCGAATAAAAAAATCCTTTGCTATCCACGTGCACGCAATATCTCGAGCCACCCCGCGCGCCCATGCGGCACACACCGGCAGCACCAACATTACCGCAAGATAAGATAAGCTGAAACATCCAGGAGGACAAGGGCGGGTCGCAGCCAGTCGCGCAGCAGAGCGCGTAACCGCCGCCTCGGGCCATTTCTCCCGCTACGTTACATGTATCCTGTCACGGTCAGCCACGTCGCGGAGGACAGTGCGACCGAGCGAAGCGAGCGCCCACGTCCCCCAGTCCTGGACTGGCGGTTTTTGTTCTGTAGCTAGCGCTTGTGCCACAACCAGTTAAAAGCCCCGCGAGAGGGCGCGCATTACCTCTCCTGGACGAATGCGATAGACCAACCCCCACTCCCGCGCGCTCATCCATCCATACACGCAGCGCACGAACAAGAGGAGTACAAAACAGAGGCGCGGCTGAGTCGGCGGGCACGAAGTCATGGACGGCGGCTCCGTCGCCGGGCGCAAGAAGCTGAAGCACAGGCTCGCGGCCATCCTCTCGGTCTTCACCAGGCGGGCGGGGGGCAGGAAGCGCCGCGACGAGGAAGGGGCGGCGCCGCTGCCGCCGCCGCTGGCATTCCCCTCTTACTCCCGCCTCGGCGGCGGCGGCGCTGGCGCGGGCGGCAAGAAGGCGGCCGCGGGGCAGCACGAGCGCCGGTTCTCCATGTCGGCGCCGCGCCCACCGCCGCTGGTCCACATCACCATCGACTGCGCCGGCCGCCGCTCCGTCGACGCGGCGGACCCGTCCCTCCTCGCGCCGCTCGACTTCGACGCCAGGAAGGTGGAGAGGCGCCACACGGAGACGGGGCTGCCGTACGAGACCGGCGAGTGGGAGGGACGCAAGTGCCCGCCCTCCACGCCTTTTGCCGCTGCGCCGCCGCCGCCGCTCCGCCGCTGGCGCGATGGAAGGAGCGGGCCAGCGTCTCGTCGCGTAGGCTCGCCACGCACTCGTCGCGCAGGTTGATGAGCAGCTCGTCCTCCGACGATGAGTACGACGAGGACTCGAGGAACCTCTTCTCCTCGAGGAGCTTCTCCTCGGACTCGTCGGACTTCTACAACTGCCCGCGCAAGAACACCAGGGCGCGCGCCTCGGTGTCCGGCCCGTGCCGCGCGCCGCCGCCATCCTCGCGTCGCGGCACGTCGCAAAGCTGCCGGTACAGCTTCGAGCTTCCGCGCGGCTCGACGGCTTCGGCGGCAACCGACGGCGGGTTCGCGGTGGTGAAGCGGTCGTCCGACCCCTACGAGGACTTCCGCAAATCAATGGAGGAGATGATCGCCGAGGGGGCGGCGTGCGGCGACGTCGACGTCGACGGGAAGCTCAGCGCGGAGCGGCTGCTGGAAACCTACCTCATGCTCAACTCGCCGCGGCATTACCCCGCGATCCTCGCGGCGTTCGCCGACGTGCGGGAGACGCTCTTCCCCTGAACCCGTGGACCGATCGGCCTGCACCGCCGCACCGGCGTGCGGTGTGATGTTCATAGGACTAACTTCCATGTCAGTAAGATTAGTAGCACAAGAGTTGAGCGGTTGAGCCTGTGACTTCCTGTCTGTGTACTTGCATGATGCATCGTTTGTGTCATTTCACCGCTCCTAACTTCTGCCTGATTCAGACTCTGTCGTCTCTCTTACTCTCTGTGTAATGGTACTCTTCCTTGGTTCCTGTCTTCCTGATGATCATGTATGAGCTTGGACAGTACTTATGTGCTAATTACCATGAATGCATAGTTTGTTTCATTCAATTGTACTCTGCTTTTTTTTTCGGCGATGAGAACAAATACCCTGCTTGATTCAACCCTTTCAGGCTGGGTATTTTGATGGGGAGGATTTCTTCCGTATCTACTTCATATTTTGATTGAATTCTTCGTCTTTAGAATTTGGTCACCTTACCAAACTTCTTGCGCTTCGCATTTGACTCGAAACCATACTTCTAACTGCCAGGTTTGTTGAACTCTTTATATAGTCAATCGCCCCTAAATTCACAAATCAATCCACGACCTTAAGAACATGTGGGTTGGTTTGCACAAAAAATATTTGTCTTTCACGAACTTTAACATATTTTATGCTTACATTCTGACTCTGCTTCTATACAATTACAGACAAAATCATGAAGAGTGCTCTGCAAACAAAGAAGAAGTGCCAAATCAGCAAAGTCCTCTCCTTTCCAAGTAAACGCGACGCATATGATAAGCCCTGTGGAGGTCTTGTCCTCCCCGTATGCATATGTCTACTCCTACTTACGAGTATTATCTTGTAGATTGGTGATACTGCACTGGCCCTGCCTGCAGCTTAATTTAGCCAGCTTGTGCAGCAGGGCTGCAGGGCCTCGCGCGTTTGGAGCGGCCATGTGCAATGGTTGGCGAATTGGCGCGGTTGGTGACCACATCAGACGGACCGGTAGATAGACAGGGGATGGTTGGCGGCGAATCGCGCCAACCGGGGACGCGCGAACTGCTTTCTCCTGCGCCGTCGCCATCGGCGGGGCGTCCATCGACCGAACCGTCCTCGCGCCACAGGCCAGCGGGCGGCGACACGGAGCGCCGGATTCCGCGCCTTTGTACGCATCTACTAGCAAAGCTCGTACTACTAGCTTCGGTTGGCTGGCTGGAGTACTGCGCACCGTGCACGACGAATACACGGGCTTCTCCGAGATCGCTCTGGTTCGGTCGACCTATCTGATAGGGCGCTCCAACCCTATAACCAACCAATTACCTGTGTCTAGCTATTTCTTCATTTCATACACGTATACACGTGTTAATCTTCAAAATATTTTTTATTCTAAATTACTTATTCGATATACGATCCAATCGCATCGTTATATTCGTTATTATCTCTTCATTTCATACATACATACATATGTTCATTTTTAAAATATTTTTTATTCTAAACTACTTATCCGATATACGATCCAATCATACCATTATATTCGTTAGAATTAAAATTTTACAACAAAATATCATATGATTATATTTTGATAATAAACATATGTTTCAAACCGTTAAAACTTAATATTTTATACGCGATATAGTGACATGTTTCAACGTGTGTCTTCATTGTTTTTAACAAAATTATATACAACTAAATACACCTACTTTCTCCTCTCTGTCTACTCTATCAATGCATGTATGCATTTAGCGATATTCAAAACAAATTTTTTCCTAAATCACTTGTCCAATCTATAATTTGTATGCATTTAGCGATATTCAAAATAGTTTTTCTCCTAAATTACTTATCCAATCTATAATTTGATCATATGATTGCATTCGTTGTAATTAAATCTTTATAACAAGATATCAAATGATTATATTCTGATGAGAAAAACATATGTTTTGATGTTTCATAAGCGACAACAATATATGTTTCAATGTGTGTCTTTACTGTTTTTCAAAAAATAAATGTTTTAGTGATTAATTTTTTTATCAAGTATAATTTAGTTTTTTACTAATAATCAATTAAAATATTTGATTATTCGATTTTTTAAGAGACGATCGGACGTTCGATTTGGAGTTTGCTCCGCGCTTCTCCGCCTCCGCGCGACGTGACCGCACCGGCGCCGAGAGGCCCCGTCCGCGCGTGACCGACGCGACGCGCTTCGTCGCGGCACAGGCTGTTGCCATTCACCGTCGCGTCCCGTCGCGGACGCGCGGTGCGGGCCTCTGCGTGTACAGTTTCGGCGAGTGATTCGATCGGTGCGTGCGTTGCGGGCGGTTTTCGGGATTGGCGTTGGTCGTGGGGCGGGGAGGGACGAAAAGGTCGTGGCTGAAAGCACGTATCGAAGCGTGGCAGATGGCCCCCAGGGGGGAACTTCTTTTTTCCGTGACCGACGTGATGTTTTTGGCGCCGACCCGGGCCGGCTCCGGATACCACGAGGTCACGTTGCGGTAGCGTCTTGTCAATGCTCAGGTCAGATGAAACAGAGACGTGACATGCACCGCTTGTGTGCGCTAAACTGCTAGCCCACGTTGTAACTTGGGGTACATATGCACTCACCATCGAGATGCCCTCCATCCATGACAACACAGCTAATTAGACCTAACTTTGTACCGCTACCAACACTTGGAATGTTGCATCGGAAATCGGCAGGCACACGGATCAGCCGATGCATGCATATGTCTCGCCCCCAGCGCCAGCTAGAGCACCCAACAAAGATTCCGCCGCTCGCGGCCGGTCGAGCAGCTGGCCGCCGGACGAAATTTCTTAACGTCGCTCATCCGTGTGCAAACGAACCGACGACGAAGCTCACGCCCTCAATAGTCAATTACCCAAACGACACATGCAGATTAGTAGGAGTATATCGGCATGCTTTGCGTTGCATGGCATCTCATGTCTCGACGTGGCACCAAGAGGGAACGCCCGCTGCTGGATCGATAGAGCAGAGTACGTAGTACGAATAGCTGTGTGCTAGCTGCTAGTGATGAGAGAATCTAGGATGATGGAGACGAGTTAGACGTTCCCCGTAATTATTGCCGTGGCTAGCTAAGCTAGCACGCGTTAAATTATCGTGTCTGGATGTAGTTTCGGTTTGTCCTCTTTGTGTGTTTTCTGAATTTTTCCCCTTCCCTTTCGTGAGCATGAGTTGTATGCACGTACGTCGCGACAGTCATTACACATTTACAAATTACACCGACCTTTCCTTTGATATACTGTAGCGCTGGGCGTAGAAGGCGTATATGTCGTTCTTAAATATCGCTCCGTACTCAGTTCTTCCAGTCGATTAACGCAGATTAGCTCACGAGGATTACCAGTATCAGCTTACTACTCCTTTGTACAATAGTAGTACTGTGGTACAGTAGCACTGTAGATGACTTGAAGTTGTAGTACACTGTACCCTCAGAAAGCTGTGTGCTGTAAAAAGAACACAAAGCTAGCCAGGCAGCACAGAATTCTGATCTTTGTACGTCCTTGCACTTGAACGTTTCTATTGATGAAGATTGCTTCTACCACGTATTTTTGATAGAATATGGTAATTAGCACTGTAAAATATCCGTATCAAAACTGTAAATTCAGAGGCAGGAATATGCATTTCTGCTGGACTTGGCTCACAGTTCTGAAGTCTGAATTCTTTGTGTGATACTATGGGAAGAAAACAAGTGAAATCTTACGCAATCTTAAACGGGAACGAGGTTAGTTAAGCGATTGGCCCGTCTCTGAATACGTACGAGCTGTGCGACTGAACAGAGCAAAAAATTAAGGGCCCAAAAATTATGTGTTTTAATTTAAACTAGTACATTTCGATATATTTAGGTTCTCTATTTTTTTTAAAATTTTACTTTTTCTGCTCAACTGAATTGGCTAAAATGAGTTGTTTTCTTTTTAGCTCTACCAAGTGTTTGATGGTAATGATAACTGTATCAAGAACTGTAGTTCGTAAAGAATGTGTGTTCTAGGTAACAAGAATTTTTTTGTTTAATAAGAAAAAACTAAGTTATCGCAATGATTTTCTCTTTTACCGAAACGTTACTAGGTGGTGGGTGAGCTTCTTTGATATAGCCAAGGACAGACATAGTGGGTGTGTCGGGTGGGCACCGACATACCCAATTTTTTTGAAAAATGATGTAGTATGCAATCAAAGAACATAAAAATGAAATCCTCTCAGAAAATAGATCATAACAATGATTATTGTCTAGAGGTCATCTAATCACCAAGATATCAAATCAGGGAGAGGGGAAAGGACTAGATGAAGAAAAACAGTGAAAAAAAGAATAGATAGATAGATTAAGGCATGATGTGATGATGCTTTGTTGGCTCGTGCCATTGGGAGCTCGCTGGGCATCCACACTGTCGTGGCGCTCATCGTACAGCTGTCCGCATTAACAAAAGCAATGAAACTACGAGAGGAAGGAATCAGGAGAGAGAGGACTCAAGCTCGATGGGAATAACAATATGAATGCACGTGTAAACACCGGGATATCGGATAGTTTTTGGACGTGGGTTTAGATGAATGAAAAATCGATCAAAAGGCATGCTTGGATCAATTTTGATTAAATCAATATGATATAAAAATGGACATGGGTTTGATTGTTCTGAATTTTACAGATTTTTCATGAATTATGGACCATATTTTAATAGAATTTCAAAAAATTTGACCAAAACTTACCAAAATCTTACCGTTGGAATTGGGTGTTTTCTTTTAAAAAAACATATGGTGGAGTGGTCGCTAAAATGGACATACCCAATGCTATTTTTCAGGGTCTGTCACTAGATATATAGCTTTAGTTTAGTTGTCATTGGTTACGAGCAATTTTTGTTTGTTTGATAAGAGGATAGCTTAAAAAAAGCATTAGATTAATGCTAACTTTTTTGACGTGGTTGGAAGGCAAGAAAAAATCGATCCATCCTAATACAATATAACCCTAATCTATTAGTCTCATTTTATATTTCGTAAGGGTTTCCATGTTATTAGGGACGGCCCTGTTACTCGAAACTATGTAATTTTCATAGAACAGTTAAATTGCAGTAGGCTTTGACAGAGGAATCGCCCCAACTGAAGACTTGTCAACTGCGATATATGTGCGAAGTAGTATCTTTACTGACCTATCTCTGGTTTGGTGTTGTAGTAGCTATACACATCACAACAACCGGGTTTTAAGGGCCACGAGCACGACATAGATTTATCCTCTAGACACACACTAGTATATCGGTACAGTACTGCTACCGTGCGTGCTACTGCTATGAGGTGAATAATGAATGAATGAATGAATGCACGGTCCAGTTTTGTGGAATGCATTGCTCTATCAGGATATTTTGGAAATTTACGCAGCTTCTCCTCTCGTGGTATTTCGACCTTACATTTAGTTTTAAATCTGAATGCACATTGTACAGTGTACTGTTTATCAAGTCATGGATCCATCGAAATAACTCCAAAGCTCGTACGTATATCATCCCATGATTATCTTCAACGGTATGTTAACCGGCCTGCATATTTAACCTCATTAGTCCATCAAAGTATTTCGAAATTTGTACGTTAATCTCTTCCATTTGAAGCATTACAAGTTTATATACATCTTAGAAAACTTTCCCTCACACGTAAAACGAAAAAAGAATTAACATAAAGTTAATTAAGTATTAGCTTAAATATTACTTTTTAAAAAATTAAGATGATTTTTTTAAAAAATATTTTATATTTTTTAAAAATATATATCATTTAGTAGTTTGGAAAATATATACTTAGAAAATAATTAAAAAATAAAAGAGTAAAAATTAAAAAATATACTGCCGAACAAATCCTTAATCATCATCTGGGAAAATCTACTTCGCATGACGGAGGAAACACGATGGGCAGTTTTCCGTTGAGTGGAAGTAGTAAATAACAAGTGTGAATACTTATGAACTACGACTAGATTCTTCGCTGAGCCATTTGCATTGCCCCAGCATCCCCATTCTCTGCTCGGGTCTGTGGGATGGGATGTCTGGCCGATTTCGATACCATTGGCCACTGCTCTAGCGTGGGCAATGGTACTTCGGTATGGACCACTCGACTATTTGTCACTTGTCACGTTCGTTCGTAAATTTAGTCAAATTTTTTTATTATTTTATGTATTAAATTTTTTTAAAAATCAATTAAAATACACAAAATGACAAATTAATATATACATTCAAACGTAAAAACAAAGCGTAAAATAAAAATACTTACTGAAGAGACACTTAGTACTCACATCCAAGAAGGTCTGCAATGGAAAAGAGAAACTACCCTAGCAGGATTTCAGCTTCACTCCACAGACAAACTTAACTGAGGTCTGAACCTTGGTCTTCTAACACTATCTTTAACTCAAAAGCACTATTGTCGATGTCGGAGATTGACACGAGGGAATCCGAGGAACCCCTTTTTTGTTCGGCACGGGGAGCGGTGAGTCCTGATCTAAACTCGCGATGAGGATAGGATGATGCAGATGAGGCGGGAGAAATCAAGACTGCGGAGGCACGGGGGTTTATACAGGTTCGGACCACCTGCGAGGTGTAATACCCTACTCCTGTTCTGTATTTAGTATGAGGAAAGAATTACAGGGAGCAATGAGAGTGTCCTTCTCTTTTCTGGAGTCAGAGATGGACGAGAGGTTGCTAAGAATTAGCTGCCGCTCGAAGGGCTGATCAACCGAGTCGAGGGAGGGAACCCACGAGAGAGTGAGCCGACCGTTTTATGATGGACTTGAGTCTCCTTATATAGTACAAGGGAACACCACAGTAGTCCTAATCGTATCTACTCCGCTCCACGTGAAGGAGTAGTTTTTGCCTCGTCTTGTCGGAGAAGCCACTCCATCTTTGCTCCTTCCTGTTTGCTGCGTCATGGGGGTAGGCGAAAAAAGGTGATGACCGTGATGGCCATGCTGCTGATGCGAGGATGGCCTGCCTACCTACTCTGATGGGACCCACCGGTCAGCGGCCCATCCTGTGAGTAGGTACTGGCACCGCGCCTCCTGCGCTCGCACTCTCTCTCCCACGCAGCCGCCCAATGCATTAAACGCGACTGGACAGGGCGTGAGGGAGGCGTGCGCGGAGTGGGTGTGCGGCCATACCGCAGACTTGGTCAAAGACTTTAGGCTTCCTTTGCCTCGTGACAGGCAAAAAAGGGTGATGATGAGAGCAACTGACAGGCGCGCCTCACATCGCATTAAATGCGACGGGGCAGGCGCTCTGCCTCCCTCTTTTTGGTCATTAAATGAGTTCGTTGGCAGTTGGACTCGCCCCCCTCTCAGAGAGGTGCGGGGTGAGGGATGAGGGTCCGGTAACCTCGGACCACGCCGTCTGGGTCGGGTGATCCGGACCACGCCTCTGGGGGTGCTGCGGCCTCCGGCAGCCTCCGGGCCAGCCCCTTCTTGGGGCGGCCACGTGGCCGCCCGTGGCCAGTGACTCGCTTAGGCCATTCAGGATATAGCTTTGACGCACCTTGATGGGCAAGGGCGCCTTCTTTTTTCCAGATGTCATACCTCCGGCATACCCCTGGGCCCATATCATCGACAGTAGCCCCCGGCGTTGACCGGGATCAAGTTGGGCCCCCTGGGCCCATATCACCGACAGTAGCCCCCGGCGTTGACCGGGATCAAGTTGGGCTCGGGCACGGTTGACGCCATTTCTTTGAGTGTGTGGGCCGGACCTGGATGCGTTTTGCTATGGCGAAAGGTCGTGCGCGACGCCAATGCCGCGCCGAGCTAAGTTTTTCTCGGGGGGGCGAGTTTATTCGGGCCGCGCGCGCGAGGGCCCATTCAAACCGCCCGGCTCTTTCCGTCCGCGTAGTGCACTGGTGGGCGCGAAACCCCAGGTGGCGCGAAATCCAAGCGGCGCGGGAACCCAAGGGGATGCGAAAATCGAAAGGGCACGGAGCAGAGGGGACGTATCGCGTGGTAGTGGGGTGAATTTAATGCCGTAGAATCCGAGGGGGCGGTGGTTGCCTATAAAAGAGGATCCGCGTGAAGGGGGATCAGTTTCTACGCTTTCCACTGCAATCGCCTCTCACAGCCATTCGCCCTTCGTCTACCCAGCGCCCTCTGCTCCTTCTGTTTCCTTTCTCTTGCCACCAGCTTCCTTTTTCGCGCTTCAGCATCCACCATCCACCCTTGCGATGGGCCGTGATTCACCTCTGGAGTCGGGCAGCGTGCTTCCCAAATCATTGGTCCGCACCGCGGAGGCTCGCAGCCTCTTCAACAAGTTCCTGCCGCGCGGCACGCGCAGCGGCGGTGATGTCCCGGAGGAGTGGCCCCCTACGAGGATGGTGTTCTTTGCCTCCTTGGCCATGGTTGGGCTGGTGCCGCCCTTCTCTCGTTTCTTCCTCGACGTGCTGGAGTTCTACGATCTCCGGCTGCACCACCTCACCCCCAACGCCGTCTTCTACCTCGCCGTGTTCGCCCACACCTACGAGATGTTTGTGGGGGTGGTGCCCTCACTTCACCTCTTCCAGCAGTTCTTCCGGGTGTGCCGGGCTGGCTCCCCCGGCGCGGTCGGGTACGTGGCGATCCAGCCGCGGAACGACAGGACGGTCGGCACCCCTTCATCAACATCCACCCTCGCTCCAGGTGGGAGAACTGGAGGGCGTTCTGGTTCTACACCAGCCTAGGCGATCACCCCCGCCTATCTCTGCCGACGGGGATCCCGGTGAACCAGAGGAGCTGGGGGATGCGTCCGCGAGCCGGGAGGAAGCTGGACGGGGTGCTGGACTGAATCGGCTATCTTTGGTGGGGGAGGGGGGCCTGTCCAGTCACGCGGTCTTCCGCGACTTCCGTTGCAGGAAAGGCCGCGCCCCGCCTACATGTACACGGGTCCCCAACGATGACATGCGGACCCACGTGGGCGCCGCCTTCGACTGGGACGAGAGGGACCTCGGGATCTTGGTCCGCCGCACCCTCGGCGTTACGGCGATGGACCTGACGCAGCTTCCGCCTGGGTTGGTGCCGCTGTGCCAGGACTCGGTGCGCACGGAGATTTTGCACGCGCTGCAGGTGGTGGGCGACAGCGTGGGCTCGTCGTCAGCTGCGCCGGAGGCTGCCCCGAGGGGCGGGGGCGGCGACGACGCCGCCGCCGCCGACCATGTGCCAATCGGGCGGCTGAATCGCCGGGATCCGGGCCGAAGCAATTCGGGGGTCCCAGACCCTAAGGGGAAGAGGAAGAGGTGAGAGGAGGACCCGGCTCCTCCCCCGTCCCCACCAAGCGGCGGTGGCGCGGAGTGCGCTGCTCCCCCCGCAGATCGGGGGGCTCGCGGGCGGCGGGCCCATCCCCAGGGGTCACTCCGCCGAGGGCCAGGATGGCCACAACGGCGGCGATGACGACGGCGAAGGAGGCCCGGGGCACATCTACGGCGAGCACGACGGCGGCAGGGGCCGTCCGCGGGGCTCCAGCATCAGCGGATGCGGTGGGCAGGAGCCCGGCGAGTCCTCCAGGCGGCCCTACGAAGAAAAAGCGAGCCATCTCGCGGTTTCCTCGGACTTCAACCCCGCCCGCAGGTACGCCTTGCCGACGCGTGGATGCTTATTGGGGCCTCACGTTTTTGTCTTGTTTTTTGATTCCTTATTGTGTTCATGTTTTGCTTTCTGCCGCGAGCACAGGCATTTTCGCCCCAGGGTGGTACCCAAGGGCGGTTCTGCCTCGTGCTCGGGGGAGGAAGTGCAGGAGAGGCCCGGGGTGCCTGAGCCCTCCGGGTCCGGGTCGTCCCTTGCGGGTTCGGGTCCCTGATCCGGCGGCCCGAGGAGAGGGCCCGCCCGTGCAGACCGGGCGCCGCCGTCCTCGAGGAGCGAGCCGTGGGCGGCCTCGGCACGGAGGGGGCAGCGGAGGGCGGCGGAGAACAACCCCAAGGGTCTCCTCCGCAGCAACCGTCGCCGCCGCCACAACAGCCATCGCCCGCATCGCACCAAACGACGCCGTCACCTTGCCGGCCACCGTTAGCTCTGTCGGCGCCAGCCCGCCACGAGCTCCCAACGCAAGGAGCGGACGGTCCCGGCCATGGGGGCCTTCAGAAGCTCGGCCTACGCAGGCGGCTGATCCCGGGCCGAGCTCCGACTCCGAATCTGGGGGCGCTCGGTCCGGGTTCGTGGCCGTCCTGGACACCGAGCCCCTCGTCCGGTCGCAAGAACGGGCGAGGGAGGTCGTCTCCAGGGCGCTGGAGGAGGCCAATGCGATCTCCCTTGAGGGGCTCCGAGCCCAGGTGCAGGCCTTGGCCGCCAGGGAGGTTGAGGTGGCGCGGCGGGAGGCCGAGGTTGAGGAGGGTCGCCGGGAGCTGGCGGCCACGGCGAGGGTGGAGGGCCTCGTCCGCAGGTGGGAGCTGGCGGAGATCGAGCGGCGCCGGGAAGAGCTCGGCCAGTGTTCGAAGACACCGTCGTTGAGCGGCACGCCGCCGATTTCCACGAGCGGTCGCCGCCGCCGGCGAGGAGAGGGTCCGCACCACCGCCGGGAGGTTCCTCCGCGACCTCGGGGAGCGTGCCCGGGGCCTCGACGAGCGCGAGGGCACCCGTGCGACGCCGAGGCCGTCGCCGCCAGCACCGACGTCGACCTCCAGGCCCACGAGGCCGGCCTGTTTGAGCGAGAGAGGGCTCTAGAGGCGGCGTGGCGGGCGGTCGAGGACCGGGAGGCCACCGTCGCCAGGGCCGAGGAGGACTCCGTCGCGCGGGAGGCCAACGTGCTGGCCCAGGAGAAGGCCATCGCGGAGCGCGAGGCCGCCGTGGAGGGGCGAGAGGCGGCGGTGCTAGAGACTCAGGAGGAGGCCTCCCGGTGCCTAAAGGCTATCTGGGAACGCAAGCAGTTGCTCGCCGCCGCCTCGGGCCGCCGTCAAGACGAGTTGGAGCGGTGGGAGCAAGAGCTGGCCACCCGGGAGCAGGTGGTCATGGATGCGTAGGCGCAGATGCGGGGGCCGGGGCAAGAACTGGAGGAGGCGCGCCGCCGGACCGCGGAGCTGGAGCGCACCTTGCGCCTGGGGCTCCGGGCCCTGGCCTCATCCGTCGAGCGCCTTCGGGACACAGCTCGCGGGGTGGGGGTCAACCGTCCCCTCACCGGCATCCCTACCTTAGGGAGGCTGGCCACTCACATTGATGAGCTGGCTGAGGGGATCAAGAGGGTGCCGAAGGAGGTCGACGAGGTGACGAAGGAGTCGTCATACGACTTGTCCCGCCAAGTCGCTACGCTTATCTTGGCGAGCTATCAAGCTCGCGACCTCGGCTTCGACCCCTACATCCCCACCGAGGACTTCCCCGAAGGCACCGAGGAGGCCGCCCGTCTTCGGGTCCAAGACGCCGTCGACTCCATCATGGTGGGAGCCCCCGGCCAACTTAGCGCACACGTAGTGGCGGTTGGTTGGCCCGAGCCTCTGCCTGTTTTGTTTTCCTGCAACGGTAGTTCGACTCTTAGTTAGCTTAGCCATTGCAAGAATGCAGTAGCATGGTTCTCCGCCATGATTTGTCTCATGTAGTTGGGGGGCTGCTCCGGGTTCGAGCAGCATGCACTGGCCGTTGGCTGGTGCCTTTGTCGGTGTTCCGGATAGGAGCGAAGGCATAAAAAGGCCAGCGAGGAAAACGGCAACGGGGGGCCGGGACAGGCGTGTTAGTTCGCACCCGAACCCCCAGGCATTGACTGCCCCCAGGCGTGATAGTATGCAACATCGCTGTACCCTTCGACGCCCTTAGGGCTCTCAGGCTAAGGCGGGCAAGGCCAGAAAACCATTGGAAAGCCGCATCCGTAGTACATGCTCCAGCACATGGAGGAAAACACACTACAAACAGGTATTTTGCAAGAAAATCATATGGGATGTAACAGCAAACTTATTGTCCATGCCACCGGAAGCAGTGGACGAACTTCCATGTATGTTTCAGCGCACCATGCGGCTTATGGATAGAACCTGTGTAGGTGGGAGATGTTCCACGGGTTCGACAACGGAGTGCCGTCCTCTGTGGCTAGGCGAACTACTCCCTGGGATCGGGGATAATTTGCTCAGCCCCGCACGCGTTTGTACACGGCGTAGGACCAGATCATTGACTTGCAGCGCTCGGGGGCTGACTTTGCTTTGATGGTAGCGGCGGAGGCTCTGTTGGTAGCAGGCCACGTGAAGCGCTGCCCGGCGCCGTCTTTCCTCCAGGTAATCCAAGTCGTCACGACGCATCTGTCCTTGATCTGCTTCGGTGTATAACGTGGCTCGGGGCGATCCCAGGGTGAGCTCGGAGGGCAAGACCGCCTCGGCTCCATACACCAAGAAGAAAGGTGTTTCCCCGGTGGCGCGGCTCGGGGTTGTTCGATTGGCCCAAAGGACCGCAGACAGCTCGTCAGTCCACGAGTCCCCATGTTTCTTGAGCACGTTGTAGGTCTTAGTCTTGAGGCCTTTCAGTATTCTGCGTTTGCACGCTCGGCCTGACCGTTGCTTTGGGGGTGGGCGGGCGAGGCGAAACAGAGCTTGATGCTCATGTCATCGCAATACTCGCCAAACAGCTCACTCGTGAACTGGGTGCCGTTGTCGGTGATGAGTCTGTTGGGGACCCCGAACCTTGCCGTGATGCCTCTCATGAACCGCACAGCCGAATGTTTGTCGATGACGCTGACTGGATAGGCCTCGGGCCACTTGGTGAATTTGTCGATAGCGACATATAGAAACTTGCAGCCGCCCTGTGCCTGCTTGAACGGTCCCAGGATGTCCAACCCCCAGACCGCAAATGGCCATGAGAGCGGGATGGTCTGAAGGGCCTGGGCCGGCAGGTGCGTCTGCTTGGCGTGGAATTGACACGCTCGGCATCGCCGCACGAGGTCCGTTGCGTCCTCCAGCGCGGTGGGCCAATAGAATCCTTGGCGGAAAGCCTTTCCTACCAAGGTTCGGGAGGCCGAGTGCGCCCCACATTCGCCTTCATGGATCTCGGCTAGGAGCTCGAGACCATGTTCCCGAGCGATGCATTTCATGAGCACTCCGTTGGCACCGCGCCGGTAGAGTGTCCCCTCTACCAACATGTACCTCTTGGAGGTTCGGGCAATGTGTTCGCTTTCCTCACGTTGCTCGGGCAATGACGCGTCTTGCAGGTACGCTCGGATTTCCGAAATCCAAGCCACCTGATGCGTGATGTTGGTCATGGCAGGGCCAGGTTGTGGCTGGCCCGCCAGATCCGGGGCGTCGGGACCGGCCGATTCCTGCCTCTGGGGCGGTTCGGGGTGCGTCGACGGCTCTATGAGACTTTCTTCTAACGCGCCTGGCGGGGCTAGGGCTCGCGCTGACGTGATCCTAGATAGCTCGTCCGCTAGGGCGTTATCTTTCCTGGGGATATGGCGTAGCTCGAGGCCATCGAAATGGCGCTCCATATGCCGTACTTCCTTGACATAAGCTTCCATTTGGGGGTCGGTGCATTGGTACTCCTTGGAAGCCTGGTTTACAACCAGTTGGGAATCCCCGAGGACTAGCAGCCGACGGATGCCCACACCTGCTGCCGCTCGCAACCCTGTTAGAAGCCCCTCATATTCGACCATGTTGTTTGTTGCCCGGAAGTCGAGCCGAATGATGTACTGAAGTACGTCGCCCGCTGGGGAAGTTAACACCACGCCTGCTCCGGCCCCGTGTAAGGTGAGTGAACCGTCAAAGTTCATCACCCAGTGCGCGGCTCCTTGGCCACGATCTTCCGCACTCTCGGGTTCCCCCGGGGGTGGATCGCTATCGACCGTTGGCGTCCATTCTGCCACGAAATCGGCCAAGGCCTGGCTCTTGATTGCATGCCGGGCTTCAAAGTGCAGATCAAATTCCGACAACTCGATGGCCCATTTGACTACCAATCCCGTACCCTCTCGGTTACGCAGGATTTGCCCGAGAGGGTAGGATGTGATCACCGTTTCCCAGTGCGCCTGGAAATAATGGCGCAGCTTCCTGGAGGCCACGAGCACGGCATATAGCATCTTCTGGGCCTGCGGGTAACGTGTCTTTGCGTCCCGTAGCGCCTCGCTGACAAAGTAGACCGGCCGCTACATCTTGGTGCGGGTCTTGGTTACTTTGTTAGGGGCGACTGGTTCGGGTACACCAGGGTGGGTTATCTCGGTGTCCGGGGCTTCCAGGCCGTCGCCTTCCCCGGGGCCCTCAGGGCCGCTCTGGGTGGAAGGGGCCTCGGAAGCCCCGAACTAGGGGCGGGCGGCTCCCGGCTCGAGGGCCAAGGGCCTCCTCCGGCTCGGCGCTTCCTCGGCGAGCACGTCCGAGGGTTTCTGCCGCACGGGTGCTTCGGGCGGGTCATCTCGGTGCACAGGGCTACTGGGCCATCACCTCCCCGGGTCCTCGGGGCCACTGCGGGAGAGGGGCCTCGGAGCCCCGGACTAGGGGCGGGCGGCTCCACTGGCCCGGGGGCCAAGGGCCACCTCGGGTTCGGCGCTTCCTCGGCCAACTCCGTTCCGAGGTTTCCTGCCTCCGGGTTCGATGGGGTTGGGGGCGACTGAGAGTCTAGCTCGTCGTCGCGCTCCACAACCAAAGCCGCACTAATCACTTGGGGGGTCGCCGCTAAATATAAAAGGAGGGGTTCTCCTTCCCGGGGGGCTACCAATACAGGTAGTGAGGAGAGGTAGCACTTGAGCTCGCCCAAGGCTTTCTCCGCCTCGTCCGTCCAAGTGAAGGGGCCGGTTCGTTTTAACAACTTGAATAAAGGGAGCGCCCGCTCTCCTAACCTAAATATGAAACGACTCAGGGCAGCTACACAACCAGTGAGTCTCTGCACGTCCTTGAGTTTCCTAGGGGGGCGCATTTCCTCTATTGCTTTTATTTTAGCGGGGTTGGCTTCAATGCCTCGGGCAGAGACCAAAAACCCTAACATTGCCTACCGGCACCCCGAACACGCATTTCTCTGGGTTCAGCTTCATGCGGGAGGACCGAAGGTTATTAAATGTCTCGGCCAAGTCCGGGAGCAAGGTTCTTTGGTCCCGAGATTTGACTACGAGATCATCGACGTACGCCTCGACATTACGCCCTATTTGGTCTTTCAACGTGATGCGGATACCACGTTGAAAAGTGGACATGGCATTCCTCAGACCAAAGGGCATAGACATGTAGCAAAAGGTGCCCACAGGGGTAATAAATGAAGTTTTCTCCTCATCCTCTACAGCCATGCGGAATTGATGATAACCAGAGTATGCATCTAGGCAGCATAAAAGGTCGCACCCCGCAGTGGAGTCGACTATCTGGTCTATTCGAGGTAGAGGATAGGGGTCTTTGGGACATGCCTTGTTGAGGTCGGTGTAGTCGATGCACATGCGCAGCTTGTGGTTGGCCTTCGGGACGACCACCGGGTTTGCCAACCACTCCGGATGCAGCACCTCCCGGATGAAGCAGGCCTCCTGGAGCCGTGCCACCTCTTCGCGGATGAACGCCTGCCGCTCCGGGGCCTGCCGCCTCACCTTTTGCCGGACTGGCCATGCATCAGGCCGTACTGTGAGTTGATGCTCAATCACCTCCCTGGGGACACCGGGCATATCTGACGGCTTCCAAGCAAACACGACGGCGTTCGCCCATAGGAAAGAGATGAGCGCGTCTTCCTATTTGGAGTCTAAGTTGCCACCAATGTTGGCGGTCTTGGACGGGTCGTCACCCAACTGGATAGACTTAATTACCACCTCATCGGCAGAGGTGATGCGTTGCTTTGGGGCCCGGGAACCCGAGGTCTCCCCTTGGGGGCCCTCGGGTTCGACGCGGTCGGCCGCCGCGATGTCGTCCACGCGTGCTTCCGCGCAGTCTAGCGCGGTTTTAATGTCGACGTGGACGGTGATGGGGCCTCCGGGGCCTGGCATCTTAAGCTGGTGGTAGGCATAATGGGTAGCCGCCATGAACTTCACCAACGCCGGCCTCCCGAGTACGGCGTTGTAGGGCAGATTGAGGTCCGCCACATCAAAGTCGATCCGCTCGGTGCGGAAATTAGCGGGGCTCCAAAAGTGACCGACAGAGCGATCTGCCCAAGGGGCCACACCTTCCCGGGCGTCACCCCAATGATGGGGTAAGATGGCCCGAGCACCATTCCCGGGGCCTTGATTGCATCAAAGGCCTTCGGGGATAGTATATTGAGGGCCGCACCCCCGTCAATTAAGACTCGGGCGACCTTGACATTGCAGATGGTGGGGGAGGTCACGAGGGCCAAGTGGCCGCTACGTGCGATGCTCCCCGGGTGGTCGGTTTGGTCAAAGGTGATGGGCACCTCTGCCCAGCGCGACCTTCGGGCCGCCTCGTGGGACGGCACAGCCGCGAGGAGTTCGCGCCTCATGGACTTGAGGCTCCGACGGGATACCTGGGCGCCTGCACCGCCGTCGATGGTGGCGACGACGTGTTGGGGATCTTGGTAGCTCAGGTTGTCATCGTCGTCCCCGACGGGGGCCGCATCCTTGGCCTCCTCTCGCCGGTTGTCCGAACGCTCCGCCGGGGCCTTGCCCTTGCGGCGGATTTCCTTCTCACTCTCCCTCCGCTCCTGCTCGTACTTTTGCATCCGCTCGGCCAAATTCTTGACCGAACGGCATTCGGAGAGGTCGTGGTGGGAGGTTTGGTGCACCATGCACCATTTGTCCCCGACCCGGCCCTGGGGGCGAGGGTCCGGGGACTGCCTGCGGTTGCCCGCGGGCTTGCCCTTCAGCGAGGGCTTCTCCGCACCGTCGGCGGCGAGGACATGACCCTCCTTGCCACCGCGCGATGGCCTGCGCTTCCGCCGCCTCTCGCGTCGCTCTTCCCGGGACGCGGAGGGGGCAGCGCCGGTGGAGGCTGGGGCAGGATTCCTAGGATTCCAAACCCGAGCGTCCTCCTTGCGGGCCACCCGGTCAGCGAGCTCAAAGAGCTCCGTGGTAGTCCAGGGGGCCTTGGACTCGATCTTCTCCAGCATAACGTCGTGGCATACGCCACTCCGGAAGGCGTAGATCACTGCATGGTTAGCGATGGAGGGTATGGTATTGCGTACCTGGCAAAAACGCTGGATGTATTTGCGTAGGGACTCGTCCTCCCCTCGTCAGACCATGTGGAGGTCTGCATCCACTCCCGGGCGTGGGTACGTGCCCTGGAAGTTAGAGGTGAATTGGGGGCACAGATCGTCCCAAGAAGTGACCGACCGGGGCGGCACATTCATCAGCCAGGAGCGGGCCTGGCCCTTGAGCGCCATGGGAAAGAAGTTGGCCATGACGCGCTTGTCACCTCCAGCAGCCTCAATGGCTGTGGTGTAGATATGGAGGAACTCGGTAGGGTTCACCGAGCCGTCGTATTTCTCCGTAAGGGCCGGCCTAAACTTGTTAGGCCAGCGCACGTTGCGGAGGTCGGTGACGAAGGCCTGGCAGCCATTGCCGACCGGAGGGGGCGACAATGGCTGCGGGTCCCCGTCGGGCGTCGTGGAGCCTCCTACTGCGGCCGGGCCATCACGGCCGCTCGCCATCTCCCGAGGGGCTCCACTGCGGGAGGGCGCTGCGGCCGCTCGCCAAGTGGTTGCGCCTCCCGACGAGGAGGTGCAATCCGGCGCCCGCCCCATGTGGCGCTCGTCACGACGTTGCTCGATGCGAAGGCGGACGTCCCATTCTGCATACAGCAGATCTCGGGGCGCTTCTGGTTGGGCTGCCGCCGAGAGGCCCTCTTCCGCCCTCGCGGCAGCCGCTGCCCTTCGAGCCCGTCGCCGAGAGGACGAGCTCACCGCAGCATGTGAATCGCACGGTTGGTGGCTGGAGGAAGCGAGGTCAGCGGCCAGCTGCCGCTGGGCCGTGCCTACCAGCTTCGCCACATCGTCGAACCAACGCTTGGCGTTGGATCCCTCGCCCGGGGTGACCAGGGGGTGGCGCAAAAGAGCTTCCGCCGCCTGGAGGACACCCTCAGGAGTGCCAAACTCCAGGCGACGATGGACGTCTCCTCGGCGAGGTTCACCGGTACGCCCGCTAGGGCGTGGCCTGGATCCTGCAGGGGCGTTGTCGGCCCTGCGAGATGCCTGGCCCCCTCCGCCCGCAGCCACCGCTTCAGCGCGGGGCAGAAGAGATGGCACGGGCACGGCTGCCGCCGTCGCCATCAGCGGCGGTGGCGGAGACGAAGATCCTTTCCCCCTCGAGCAGAGGTGGCGAAAGTTGGGGCTGTGCTCGCCCGTGTCAACCTCCTCTGCCACCCTGCTGTCCAGGTCGCGCTCGCGCGTAGCGAGCGAGCCTGACGCGGAGCGTGGGACGCGGCCGTGAACCATGGTGGAGACGGGGAGAGAGATGTTCCCGCCAGAAAATGGGAGGAATACGGGAGTTTAAATCAAAACGCAGTGCGCTCCCCCTACCTAGCGCGCCAGCTGTCGATGTCGGAGATTGACACGCGGGAATCCGAGGGACCCCCTTTTTTGGTTCGGCACGGGGAGCGGTGAGTCCTGATCTAAACTCGCGATGAGGATAGGATGATGCAGATGAGGCGGGAGAAATCAAGATTGCGGAGGAGCGGGGGTTTATACAGGTTCGGGCCACCTGCGAGGTGTAATACCGTACTCCTGTTCTGTACTTAGTATGAGGAAAGAATTACAGGGAGCAATGAGAGTGTCCTTCTCTTTTCTGGAGTCAGAGATGGATGAGAGGTTGCTAAGAATTAGCTGCCGCTCGAAGGGCTGATCAACCGAGTTGAGGGAGGGAACCCACGAGAGAGTGAGCCGACCGTTTTTATGATGGACTTGGGTCTCCTTTTATAGTACAAGGGAACACCACAGTAGTCCTAATCGTATCTATTCCGCTCCACGTGAAGGAGTGGTTTTTGCCTCGTCTTGTCGGAGAAGATACTCCATCTTTGCTCCTTCCTGTTTGCTGCGTCATGGGCGTAGGCGGAAAAAGGTGATGACCGTGATGGCCATGCTGCTGATGCGAGGATGGCCTGCCTACCTACTCTGATGGGACCCACCGGTCAGCGGCCCATCCCGTGGGTAGGTACTGGCACCATGCCTCCTGCGCTCGCACTCTCTCTCCCACGCGGCCACCCAATGCATTAAACGCGACTGGACAGGGCGTGAGGGAGGCGTGCACGGAGTGGGTGTGCGGCCATACCACGGTCTTGGTCAAAGACTTTAGGCCTCCTTTGCCTCGTGACAGGCAAAAAGGGGTGATGATGAGAGCAACTGACAGGCGCGCCTCACATCGCATTAAATGTGGCGGGGCAGGCGCTCTGCCTCCCTCTTTTTGGTCATTAAATGAGTTCATTGGCAGTTGGACTCGCCCCCCTCTCAGAGAGGTGCGGGGTGAGGAATGGGGGGTCCGGGTAACCTCGGACCCTGCCGTCTGGGGGTCCGGGTGATCCCGAACCTGTCGCTTGGGGGTGATGCGGCCTCCGGGCAGCCTCTGGGCCAACCCCTTCTTGGGGCGGCCATGTGGCCGCCCGTGGCCAGTGACTCGCTTAGGCCATTCAGGATATAGCTTTGACGCACCTTGATGGGCAAGGGCGCCTTCCTTTTCCCAGATGTCGTACCTCTGGCATACCCCCGGGCCCATATCACCGACAACTACACTTTTGAAAGGAGGAACATCGCAAGACTGAGTACAACCACCATACTCAACAAGCCACACCGAGAAATGCAGACGTGCAAGAGGAGACAAGAGTGGCTTGGGCTATTTTGCATAAATGCGGTTTACAAACATTTAATGTTTAAAAACAGTAAAAAAGTTGAGTAATTAAGGCAAATATTAATCTTTCACTGAACAACGTTATCCCCACGTTGAATAGGCCCAACCATCCACCTGAACTAAACCAGTTCCATTAAATCAAATTATTCATTAGTGGGACTAATCATAGTGAATTTGGTTGATCGTCCATAATCGCGGGCATGACTATTCGAATAGTTTTACTCTGATCAGCGGTGCAACACTTTACCCACAAAACACGATTCCACACATGTTACCATTCCCCCGAAGTACCACCATTATCCTGCAAAGGGGGAAATTGTGATAAGACCTTTCGCATAACTCTCCCTAACTAAGCGATACCACACCAAGGTTTCACCCCCACCCCTCGAAAGAAAATGGGCAGCCCCCCGCATGCCACGTTGAATCCGGTAGCCGATCAACCTGTAAAACCGGGGCCGACCCAACCCCATCACGCCCACCCTCACTAGGGTACGTTGGCCAGAAGAAAGCTATATTATGGGTCAAGCAGTTGCCTATTCTTGCTTGTGGTAAGCGCTGTAATTCTTCTAGGTTTCTCATGAACCGGTCCTTAATTGTCATGGTGCGACAATCCAAAACCATGCACCCACAACCCACCATTATGTCATATTTTAGTTGAGATAATTATGACCAATGAGACATGGCCAGATGTTTCAAGCTTGCAGATCATCAGAGACTAGAATAAATAGTGTAATTATCTCATTTAGTGAGCTAGTGGTAATTAAGCATGGCTAAGCATATAATTCAAGCTAAAATCAACATTAGTGACTAAAGCTAGTCAAATTATCATCCAAGGTTAACAAAGGACGAAAAACAAGTAAATAAGGCACAAACAAGCAGATATGTAATCCATCATTCCATGTAATTAGCAAAGCAATGTAATTTTATTTGCAAACGGTAAAAAATTTATAAAAATATGATCAATATGCTTCAAGAAAAGTGTGACTTGCCTTGTTTCTTCAAACAAACTTCTGGACTCTTTTCCTCGCGAGCACGAACTCCAAAAACGACGAAATCTACACTCTAGCACGTAAAACAAGTAAAAATCCTAATAAAAACCAAATAACAGTACATAAAAAGTAAACAAACATGTAGAGTTTAATTTTAGATGAATTTTGTAATTTGAATGGCCCAATTTGGAGTTCCTATTAATTAGATATGAATTTTAGAAGTATTGGACCATTTAAATGAATTCTGAAAATTAAAGTGATTTATTGCGTAATTTTTAATTATTTTACAAAGAAAAAGTCTCGGGATGACGTCAGCAAGACCAGGGTTGACGTTAGCAAGGACGGGCGCGGGTGACATCAACAAGCCGGGCCGACGTCGGCAAGGGCGACGTCGGCGGCGCGAGGGCGACGTCGGCGCGGCGGCGAGCGGAGACGACGGCCGGCGCTAGGGCGCACGACGACACGGCGTTGCGGCGGCTTCCGAGGGTGGCGGAGGGGATGCCGAGGAACAGAGAGGCGTGGTGAAGTCGGAGAGATGGGTGGCTCGGTTCGGGAAGCGGCGTGGCGGCGAGGAGCGGCGGCCGGAGGCGAGACCGGATGGCGCTGGCTCGGGATAGCGGCGACGGGGTGATCCGGCGATGCCCCAAGGACGGGAGGTGGCGGCCGAGGTTTGGTGTGGCACGGGGAGGACGGTGGCGGCCTCGGCGCGTGGTGGTGGGGCTCGAACGACGGGGACGCGAGATCAGAGAATGGCGGCGAGCGACGGAGCGTGGGGAACCGTGGGAAGGGCATTAGGGTTTACGGGGAGCTCAGGCGACGGAGGGGAAACGGAGAGGAGAGCCCGTGGTGGGTTTATATAGCCTCGGGGGTGCGGGATCCGCCGGGTTGCGACGGAAGCGGCGGAGCGGTTAGGCCGGCGGCCGGAAATCGGATCGGCCGTTCGGCGCGATTTGCGCCTGCGACAACGGGCGGGAGTGCGCGTGGAGTGCGGGAGAAAAACGAGCGACAGTTGCGCGGCTTGGGGCGACACTAGAGCGGCTGGGAAACGACGGCGGTGGCCGAGAAACGGCGAGCGGGAGGAACGGGACGACCCCGATAGGTGGGGCCTACCTGTCGGCGGCTCGGGGAGAGAGGACAAGGGCTGAATGGCGGGGCCCACACGCGAGTGGCTCAGGAGCGAGGGGAGGAGAAAAGGACATTTGCACGCGCGGAGGGACAAGCCGCACTGGCCGAGCGAGCAGGAGAGAGAGGTGGCGGCGTCGGCCGGACTAGGCCGCAAGGGAGCAAAGGCAGACTTTTTGGGCTGCTCCGGCCCAGAACAAAGGAATAATTTGAATTTGTTTTTCAATTAAATTAATTAGCTAAATGGACTTTGAATTTTTATAAATGCTTCTAGTGCTCAAATAATTCCAAGAAAAATCATGAAAAGATAAGAAACCCAAAGTATTTAATAAAAATATCTCCAGCTCATTTAATGATTAAATAATTACTTTAATGCTCTTTGTATTATTTAAATTATTTCGGAGCTTCAAAATTTCACGAAAAATTTCGAGAGTATTTTAAGGCATGAAGAATATTTTAAAAATATTTTCAGCCATGATTTTTAAAGAAAAATTTAATTTCCTTAATAGTTTCACTTGATTTACTTTGCTTTTATTTTTATTCAATTTCTAGAAAATAATTTATTAAATGATTTTTAATCCGAACGAAACTCAGTGTGACACTACTCAAACACAAGAAAGGTGTAAGGGATGAGGTAGGATAGGTTGACTTAAAATAAGATGAGATGGTCTCATCTATCCATTGACATGAAGGATTGAATAATGTTAACATTAAAATTTGGTATAATTTTTTAATAGATTTGATTAAAAAGAAACCGATTGGTAAAAGAAGATTTATGTAGATAATTGAATTTAACGAGGAATCGTGGAGACCACAACAAGACAGTTTCATAGCATATAGGATTTATCATTTTTTTCTTGTTATGAAATATTATCTTCGATAAGGAAGTAAGATCCACCAACTTTGATTGTATTGGCTTAGGTAGAACTTTCTTAGTTTGGTTCGATATTCTAATTAGTTGCTACAATCGTTGCCTATCTTGATATATCGGCTTTGGCTAAGGCTGTATCGTTTTAATCTCTTGGTCTGATATGATATATCCATCACATGTGTGTAGATTTATCGGCTAAATAATATTTTCTTATTATCTTCAATCTTATATTGGTTTGGTTAGGTTCGATTTATTAGATTGTTGTTAATAAGTTTATTTCTATTAAGTCGAAGGTTTTTACGTACGTTCATCGGAGTTCTAGCCGACAAGTTATCATTATTCTAAGCTTTAGTTAAGAGATGTATCGGTTATTTAGTCGATATACACTTGAGCCTACCTGCATCAGACCTCCAGCCGATGTATGCTTTAATAATTGAATATCAGAAACATCTTGTTAGAATTTCATGTTATATTGGCTCATACATAAACTTCATACATTGACCCGATAAATCTATCTTTATTAGTCTCAATTTTACACTGTCTCGATTCGGTCTAATCTATCAAGATTCAATATTGTGTTTGATAAAGAACAGTTTGTTGATGATTACATATAATTTAGTTTTAGCCGATGATAGCATGTGTTGGAGACGGGATCCTCAACAACGGGGGAGTGAAGACTCCCTACTTTGAAGATTTGGCTGAGGGTGAGTTGTGCTCGCGCGGGTAGATGACAAGAGCTGAAGAACATAGAGCAAGTATACAGGTTTGGGTTGCACAGATGTGTAACACCCTACTCCTGTATATGTGGGTTATCTGCGAGAAACTTGGATTACAATCGGATATGGGACTTGTGTGAGCTCGCAATGTTATCAGTCCAACCTCCTTGTAAGTTGTACAACTTCTCCTTTTATATCTTGAAGGGGAGCCTACAATTACACTTTGCATGAGAACATGTTTATGAATAATTTTGTCGTTGTTTCCTCGCAACCCAGTTAGACATGACAGCCTTGCTCTCCGGTTGACACATGGCGCAGGAGTCAAGCAGTGTCCACTTAGTCACCATGGGGCCCACCAGTCAGTCCTTGCGACGTGACAAGATGAAAACCGCTAGGGTGCTATGGGCGCGACACGTCGCGCTTCTCATATTCCTTCAACAAACGTGGACATGCGGGAGGTTGCATGTAGCGTCACATCTTTGAGATGAAGGCAGGTGAGCTATTCTCCAACTGTCTTCCTCCTGCAATAGAAACCGTCACATTTGGAAGGAGTTAAGCCCCGAGGCCCACTTAGCAGGACGGATAGAATACTAGCGTGAGCCCGGTGTAATAGGGTGTGCTCGGGCACCAGCTTTGGGCCCCTAACCACCTGTCATGTGCCCCCTAGGGCAATCTTCGTTCCTCTGGGCGGTCGCCTACCCTAGGCCTTTCCACACTCGGGGCCCTTGGGTGTACCCGGGGCCCCACGTGCACTCCCTCTGCTTATTTGTACAATGTCTCATAAATTTGGATGTGCTTCTCGAAGATGTTGAAGACAAAGAAGCTTAGGATGGATATGTCCTAGGTGGAACATCGCCATCAAAATATACCTATTCCAACACCTTGAAGATATAGATTTTGTACGTCTCCACACTCCTCTTAGTATCCTTAAAAGGTTAACTATTCACTGCATCGGGCACCGGGGACCCGGGGCTCGGGAGGAACCTGGCCCCGGTTCCCACCTGGCATTGTGGGTCACCTATTGCCTCAGCAGTTTCTGACCGGTAATGAATTCTGTGTATGCATGGACATTCTTGCAAGCCCAGAGTTCGCGACGCCCCCGGAGGGACGGGAGACCCTGATTCCCGTTTCTCCAATAGCATGGATCTCATTGTTTATCTGATTATTTGAATCTATAATGGACCCATAGCCATTTTTCCAAACTTTGTCGACATTGGTTGGCCACTCGACTTTACATCGGCTCATTGGTCGATCGTCCCCCTGATCTTATACGATATCTTGTTAGTTGCAGGATCAAACTAAGTAACACGTCTTGAACTCAATTTTAAGACCTGCATTAGAGTTAAGCAGATCTCTCAAACATTTATGTGTTGGTAAAAATTTTTGTGGCAACAAATAGGTCTAGTTTTTACGGATAGTCCACGTGTTAGTGAGACAGAAAAGTGAGTTGTATTGATCCACCAATTTTTGAGCTACCAGGCTAACCTGAATCTTAGAGGAATATTTTCTTTTAGGATTATTTCATCTCATCTGTCTCCAAACTAAACACATGCTAAAGGCATAGTAGCAACAACAAGATACCAATGCCGTTCTAGCTGTAATGAGCACATATTTTTCTCTCTTAGGAGTGTATATTAATACACTATCTCACAGTATTGTAACTTTAATACTCCCTCTGTTTTTCTATATGACGTTGGTTAGTTCATTTTAAGTACTTCATCTGTCTCATATTAAGTGCAGTTTTAGGATTTGAAGAATAGATTAGTAGGACAAACAAATTATCTAAATGCCCCTCATTAAATGAATGAGGTTGAGAGTGCTGATTCGTACCACTTAACGACAATATTAAATATATTGGCCCTCTAACTATTGAAACCGATGCAATTTGATTCCCTCAGCAGTTTTGAGAAGCGGTGGCAGGGGCACAGGGCGGCGGGCGCGGCGGTAGCCACCAACGCCGGACAGGGGGCTAGGGAACTGGCATGTCTCCAGTGCGAAAGAAGAGGCTGGGGGTAGGCATACCGCCAACGTCGGTCGCACGACATTGGAATGGAGAGGAGGGGGCTCGGGTAATAGGGAGTGAAGCGAGGGGTGCGAGCGGCGACGACAAAGGATCACCAAGGAGAGGAGGAAGGGATGTGAGAGGAGCGGAAGGAGAGGAACCAGTGGGTGGAGGCGAAGTAATGGTCACGACGGAGGAGCTCGAGCTCCATGACATAGAGGGGCACCAGCACCAGGACGTATGACGCGATGCAGGGCCCGTGGGTTCCGGAAGGACCAACGAGTAGGAGGACACGGTCGAGCTTGTCGTCCTTGCTGCACCGTCCGCGTGGGATGTCGCCGCGCCGTTGTTGCCTGACATTATGAGGAAGTAGATGGACGAGCTCGTTGCCTCGGGTAGAGAGGACCAAGGAAGAGGGTTGTGGTGGGTGTTGTTGCCTTGGATCGAGATGGACTAGCTCATTGCCCCGTCCTCATAGGTAGATGAAGGAGAGAGAAGAGAGGGTGACGACCGTAACGGCTCCTGGCCTACACATCTATGCTCCTACCACACCCGCTTGACTGCTTTGTAGAGCTAGTCGGGCCGCAACATCCGCGCGGCGGTGATGGCTGGCACGCCGTGGTCGTCCCGCAGTGCTGCCGCGAGCCGAGCATAGTTCGTCTGTTGTTCCTGAGCCCCTATGCCACTAGAGCTCAAGGACGTGCATGTGTAACTGGGAGGATGATGGCCGAGCGGTATGGCGCAGTGACGATGACGGCGACAACGTTGGGGTTGGCGCGTGGCCATGCGGTCGGGAAGAGGAGGGAGAGCATGCTCGCCGCTCGCCACTAGAGCGAGTGGCTCTGCTCAGAAAACATAAGGGAGAGAGAGGGGTAGAGAAGGAGAGAGAGTGAGTAGAGTATGACAGGTGAGCTTCACTTTATTTTTTATTTTCTCTGATGATTGAGATATCACGTGGATGTCACATCAGCAAATACCACTATCAATACTGGTCTAGGATTCAAATTACACCGGTTTTAATAGTTAGAGGGCCAAGATATCTAGTATTGTGGTTGAGGGGTAGGAATAAGATTGGAGCAATATTGGTGAAAGTCAACATGGACTTATTTTTATAATAACGTGACTTGTAGATTTGCAGGGAACATCTTCTGTCCACCAGAGATAGCAACGGGGAATGCCTCCCCATCCCCGTCCCCGCATGGAGGAAAAATCCCCGTCCCCGCCAATGCTCGCGGGGGAGCTCTTTTCCCCATCCCCGTCCCCGACGGGAAAACCCGTCCCCGTGAATACGAGACTTTGTTACTTGTCAACAGTATGCGATAGCAATAACACAAGCAAATAAAAAGAGATTTCATAATCATACATCATCAAATTCAAATCCAACATCAAATATTTATTAGTATTTGTCCAACAAATTACAAATACGAAATGAAATGGCATGGGGTGGGCACCTCGACTGGGCCATCAATTTTCTATCCGCAACGCGTGAGGCTAATGGAGAGTCGGGTACGCGGGTTCGCGGGGACGGGGAATGGCCGCCCGTACCCGCCCCCGTACCCAACGGGGATAAAAAATTTTCTATTTTAATTCCCGTGGGGATGAACTTTCCTCTATCCCCGTTCCTTAATGAATGAATTCCCCACGAAAAATCGGGGATCGGGTCCCCATTACCATGCCTACTGTCCACGCTCTCTACTATCGTGTCGAATCGGACGGCCTAGTGCAGTACTTGTGACCCATGGAACAACACCAAACTCCAATTGTTTCTTGCGAAGTTGCAATTTCCAGCCCGTATATAGGAAGTCAGGAAGCCCACTTTTCGGCCCAGCTATCGGCGGGCGGCCGGGCGCACTACTTTGGGCGGGACTAAGGAGCTCATGGCCGGCCAAATCCAACGCCTCTAAGAGAGGGGACAACAGTAGCCTCCGGATTCCGGAAGCGTAGCACGGAAGCTTCCGATCGAAATGGCGCCCGAATCCGGTCGAGGCTTCGCCTTCGCCGGCGATCGGAGGCCCCTCCGGGAGCCCAGCTCTCTCTGCGCTGCCGCCGCGGCGCGGTTGCGATAGGGCTCGCGAGGCTAGGGTTCCGAAACTGCCCCGATCCTAGCGAGGAGGTGAGTCCCCCGTTGCTTACTCGCCGTAGCGTAATGTCTGGTTCCGTGCTTGGTTTGGTTGGGGTTTTGAGTGTTGGTGCGCTTCGATTGCTTCGATCGTTAGGAAATTAGCACGTGGATTTGTTCGGGCAGGCCGGATTGGGCAGGATTAGTGCGGAGGACGCTCCTGTTCCAGTTGCATTCAAAGTTTCGAGTAGCATTGGCTTTCCTATTAGTTTCTAGAAGGTGGAGTTTGGTACATGAATGCACGTCCGCTGTGTTGATTGGAATTAGATTCAAAAGGCATCCCCTATTGTTTTTGAGGTGTTGGAGGAAGTTGTTACTACTGAAGGATGTGTCGTGCTAAATAGAAAATGTTGGACGAGACCACCAGATTTATCCCTAGCTATTGCTGTTTCCTCTGCTAGCCAAATAACAGTTGTGCGTAGTAACACTATGCTTTTGGCATCCTCAATTTGCCAAGTTGTGGGAGAAAACATAGGCAAATTAGTTCTTATACATTTGTCTTCGTGCGATGTAGCATTCCTTCTAGTAATCAATGGGGAGTCTGCCTCCACATGTATTTATTTTGTTTTCGTGCCGACTTCGCAAGTGTGAAGTCAAGTCTGAAATGTTAGATAATAAGATAAAACATATCGAGTTCTGTGGATATTGTTATGAATAGACAACTGTAACATGTATATGCGTTGTGATATTATTAATTGCCTGTTATGCATTTCTCTTGAACTTCTCAAATAAAATATTATGTAGAATTTATGGTGGCTATTCTTTGGATCATCACTTAAACACACAATTTATATCAACTGCTTGCCACCTAAACCTAAACTTCTATGGAATCAGTCTTGTGAAGGGAGATTTCCGACTTAATGTGTTGTTTGCATTGTTGTTAAGTATGCATTTAGAATTATGAAACTAATGTACTTCTCATGCACAGCTTATTTTTATATATTCGATACTCCCTCCTTGAATCTGCCCATGATAGCTTTAGCCTGCTTATTTAGTACTAGCATACAGCATATGGGCAATCATTTCTGATCACTATCCTCAGGGGAATAGCACTACCTAATAAACATTACTCTCTCCGTCCCAAAATATAACAACTTTTAGCATTCAAAGTTTGTCCCAAAATATAACAACTTATTCACCTACATTCCTTTATCAACCAATCGCAACCTTCCACCATTTAAAGTCTCCATATACTTTCTCTTACCAACCAATCACAATCCCCTTCCATTTAACCTCACCTACTTTTTTAATATCCGTGTCCAAGCCTAAAACTCATATTTTGGGACAGAGATAGTATTATATTATGACCCATATTTTGTTATCTCAATGGGGTTTTGGACTGCAATCTAAATCTCTGCCTGTAAACTGCCCACTGCCCACCAGGTATAATTAATTTGCATATGCTTCTTTAGTAGCAAATCTGCTTACATTTTCTTCCTGCAGACGTTTACGATGAAGCATGCAAATTTTCATGTTTGAACATGGTTTGGAATAACATCACTGAATTTTGGGCATGTTTTAGTGATAGTAGTTTCATTCAAATTTGAGTTAGGTTGGTGAAATTCGAAATGCAAACTGTAGTCATATATTAAAATGGAAGAGACAGAGATAAATAGAGAGAGGGGGAGAGTACACATTACGGAATATGGTTCTTCACTTTTCTTACCGTATTGTTTTAAATACGGCCAAAAATGGAGATGCCCAACTTATGATGCCCACGCATGAGCTTACGCATGTTGTGTGCACAATAATATTGCTTACAAATACAATATGATTGAGAAATGGGGAACTCTATAGCCTCCAAAATTGTTCCAACATATAGACCAGACCTACTTTCCCTGAAATACCTATCCTTTTGCTGATCCAGTTAGTTCGTATTGTCTCCTCAACATGACTTAAACTATTAATGGAACTACTTAACTTTTAATAGCTTTGGTGAGAGTTTGGCTATGTAGGAATAACATGCTTGGGAACCAGGATTAATTGTTTTTATCTCTGTCGTCACTAGAACGTTTACTTGCACTTCACTAGACTATTATTTGTTCCGAGGTGCTTTTCTGTTTATGTTTGTATTCTATATGTGATGAAGTTTTGCACCCAGGAGATGGATTAGCCTTGCCATATGCACTTCAATCGTGAATTACACAAAAGCATCCATCTCAAGACCATGATAATTACACAAAAGTACCCCATCTCAAAACCAAGATCCCTCCAATTATTTTGTTCCTGTATTATTCTTATTTGCACCCTGGTTAAAAAAATAGAACCTAAGTTCCGAGATATATGCTATTTTCTCTAATATTTTGATTCAGATAACCTTTGTCACTATTACTAGGATCAGCAACAAATTCATCAATGTATTCGATTTTTATTGCTTTATTTATTGAAAAGCAACTTACCATGTTTGAGAAGCAACATATCTTTTTCTGATATTTTGATTTAGACAAACCTTTGTCACCTTTACTGTGATCTATTTGCCGTCGCAGACACACTGCGCCTCACTGTGCCTCCTTGCTTTCCACAGTTTGTCATACAGCCATTGCCTCCTGCCTCGAGTGTCGCTGCATGAGTCTAGCAATCCACTTTAATTGCCACTGCCATCCATCAGCTCATGTTTAATGCACTGGGTATTTTCTCAAAACAACAAATTGCCTTGCTAAAACTAAAAGCCACACTTTGGCAACAGGGCATTCTATGTTGGTTTTGTTATGCTAGAAGGATCATGCAGAATGCCAATAGTTTATAAATCACCTCTACTTCAAAATGTTCAAGAACTCTGTTCTAAGTTTGATGATACTATGATATGGTATCATGGTTTCAAAAAAAAAATCCCATTCTAAATGTGTTCAATATATTAGCTAAATGTGCGTTGCACCTGCATGATTATTGCAATAGTTGAATTTTTCATTGAAGGCCTGGAGAAAATATGTTTTCCAGTGAGGCAAATATTTCTAGTTTATGTATAAAATTTTTAAATATAAAATATCAAACCCCTTTGGAAGCTAAAATTAAATTGTTATGGCTTTAGGTTTAAGGAGCATGCGCTGAGTTCTGACTGGCAAGCTTATTTGTATGCCTATTCTATCACCTAGTAGTGACCAGTGAGGTGTTTCTTCTTCTTCATGGGATTTCCTCTCTTTCTCTTGTTCCCTTTTGTTTTCTTGGACCTCAGCCCTGTGCCATAGGCAATTTGGCCATATTGAAAAGTATAATGGAGGTTAACGGTGAGGAGGTGATGAAATTGACATGGAGGGGACTACACATTTCTTAGGAGCATGGAAGGAATTGAGTAAAACTCGAGGGCATGTTAGAAATTTTCTCATTTTATTTCATGAATTCAGGATGGAAAGAATAATACATGAAAATTAGGACTTTAGGGCTTGGGAATTGTATGTTTAGTTTAGTGCACTAGATGAAGGTCCTGTGCACTACGAAACTCCAGTTCTTTTGCTTAATTAATTATGCTATTCTGCCCTATAACTCTCTCTGTACCTATTTGCAGTCAACTCATTGTTAGCGTGATCGACTATATCGAGTTTACCTCTTCCTTATGTGACATTCTATATAGAGGGTTCACTTTTTGGTTAAAAGTCAACAGTGACGAAGAAAGGTAGGAAAGTTTCTCATGTGCTCTTTTCTGGATTATTTAAAGTTAACAGACTGCTTCTTCACAGGATAGATTCTCTATCTTTTAAAAGGTTTAATTTTATATTTCGAGCTACATGAGCATGCACCTTTTCCATTAATGTAATCAGTTATCAAAACCCAACAAGCAAAAGCAGTGAAAAGGAAATTCTTTCTGCATTGTTGGTGGCTCTGGCTCCTTAGTTTACAGTTTAGATACCCCAAGACTTTCACTTTTCCTAGTGGTTTAGTTCCACATCATTGTGATGGATCATAAAATATGATTGTGTGCTCCTTGCTTCATTAACACAAGTTACGATGATGAGTGCTTTGCTTTCATGTACCTGTTTTCTCGAAGAAACATATAGCTTTGTACTGAGCTTTTCTGTTACTGACGGATCAGTGATCAGACCACTGGTTCTTTAGTTCTTTTTACTTGTCTTGAACAAACGACAGAAGTGTACAGCTTTTAATACATTTAGGGCCACAGTAAACTACAGAATAAAAGCTCAGTGATGTCAACCTCCAGGCTAACTTTGTACTCTTTTATTATGAGATAGTATTTTGTAGGAAGTTCATATGTACAAATACAGGTATCCAATGATTTTGTTGTCTCGCCTTCTATCGTTGGTGCTGGAAAGCAGAGCACTTGCATTTTGTTGGAAGTTCATATGTACAAATACAGGTTATATATATTGAATGATTTCAGTGGCTCACCTTCCATTATCAGTGCTGAATACCGGACCCTTGCATGAATAGGCTGCCTAATCGAGGAAACTATGTCTTCTCTGACTAGACCTTAGAAACCATTGGCCACATCTTAGTCTTGCCCAGATTACCTGCAGGTGCGGTGGTTAATTCCAAGTGCCTTTAACCTGAGTACTGACAAGTTGCTTCTCAAGCAGTTAGAACAATTTTGAGGTTGGTGGCTCTCTGTGAGAGGTAGATTCTGAAGCATCTGCAGCTCGGCTTTGATACCATTGAGTGGTGGCTTGGATGGTTTAGGAGAGAAATAACATGATCTTCTACCAACTCAGCAAGCCCTGGTGCTAACTATCTAAGGATATGTGGAGGAAGCAGCATTGTATGTTGACAGGAGCAACAATCCAGGAGTTTACCTAGTGTTGTTTCTTTTTCCTGGTCTTAAAAAAAAGAGATTTTCAGTTTGGATCATCTTCCTCCCTTCTTTTTTATTTTTTCTTGGTTGATCTTCATCCAGTTGGTTGTTTGTCTCTGAACTCAAGTTCCTTAATACAAGTATGCACCAATACCCAATATTTTGTGTATACCATAGAAAATAATTGATCTGCTGTTCCAAAAATTATTATCACGTAAAATTATGTCAGTAGTGTATGCGATTTGTTTTGTAAACCTCAAGCAATGATACTCCTTTAATTGTTGATTAATTCTCCCCATTTTTTGCACCATCCATTTGATCCATTATCTGTATGCATTGATTACCTTTTTCCCTTTTTGCAGCATTTAAATTAATTCGTTATACGTGCCTATTGTCAATATGCCCTCATTTGATGCAGATTTACTTGTTAAGCATTACTAATAGAAACGTTATGTGGCAGTTTCTTGGGGATGCCCTTCTGTGATGCTGTGAAGATTTGCAGCCCCTGGCCATTGAAGTAATTTTTTCACATATGTCAGACTTATATTGGAAGCTCATGCATTGAGAGAGTGGCAAATGACCAAATGCGCAATTTATGCTCAAATTACTGGAGGTATCAAGCTGTGAGGTATGGTTTCCATCTTTTTTATTTGTTAATTTCAGGGATCTCTCTAACTGGTAGTTTGGTACTTATATCACATAATGTTTTGGCAGTATCTATTTCATATATTCATATTGATGATACTTATTGCACAATTGTACATTAAGTGCATATTGATGTGTCAGTATCACTATCAACTTCTGTCCAGACAAAAACCTGAACCTCATAGGCGTTTTTTTCTCTAATACCAGAATGTGCACATACATATATGGCTACAAATAAGGATGTTTAAAGCAATAATATAGTCTAAATATGTGAATGACCCCTAGCACCATATTTTACTGCAAAAATATGCGTTGCTCAGCATTTTAAAATCCATGGGCTGTACAGAATATTCAGGCAACCATAACACGTTGGACGCCCAGTAACATGCACACACTACAGTTATGTGCCTCATTTCTTCAGAGGGAAGGATTTCTGTGTCAGAGCAACAAGGCCATCGCACTAGTGGATTCCAAAACTCTTTGGGACTCTTTAGAAAAAAAAGGGTAATGTATGCCAGTCCTCCATGCTACCTGCACCAAATTTTCTGTTGTCTCACCTTGACCTCTTATTGGGAAGTATATACTTACTCCAAGTCATGTCATGTAGTACTAACTGCAAGAATGCTGGGTATGAGATTTGGGTCCATGACATGTGAAAGGACTGTATACTGTTAGAGAAAGGGTAGATGGAGCTGTCCCTTCACTGAAATAAAGGCAATGGCATTCTTGGAGTGCTGTGACTGCAAGAATCCTGAAAAGCGATGTTTCAAGAGATCGCCATGTACGGTAGTGGTGTAGCTAAAGAGGAATCCAGCGGGAATCCAGGAGGAAGTATACTGGGAGAAATGGCAGGCACGAGCTGCATCTCAGATCCTCCATCATTGGAAGATGGATCCTTGTAACATGTGCTGAGTGTGCAGTAGCAGTGATTTGGGTCTGATTGGCAGAATGGCAGGCAGTTGCTGTTCTCTATGGCACAAAGGCCACAATTTGCTTGCACCCACTGAGGAAGCTAGTCGTTGGATTTCCCTTTTTCTGGTGCCCCACAGCAGGTGGATATTTGGTTTCCTAGGGTTCCGTTAGAGCTGTAGATGTTTGTTTAGGCTTCATCTCTTCCCACATAGTGTAGGAAATGTGTGCGGTCTGCATATTGATAAGGGGAGAGTTTCAGAAATCAGGTGAAAAAATGATCTATTTATTGTTGCTACTTGCTACATTGCTGCACAGATCACGCCACACCAGTGCTACCACCATAAGAATTGCTGCAGCATTTGTCTTAGTCCTGCTGCACACCTGGACCTTTTTGTAGGTTCTCGTCTTACCTTTATAGCTGTGATCAACCTCTGTGGTTCTGTGACCTGCTACAGAAAACACTTTTCTTGACCCCTGTAACTTCCATTCTGGTGTTACCCGCCGCCCATATTGTCTGTGCTCCAATTACAGAGCTGGGTAGTGGGTACGCTACATAAAGTCCGGTAAGGTCTGAAGAAAAAATAGAAGGCTAAGGCGGTGAGAGGTTGTGGACACCTTTTTTAATGGAAGTCTATACTTCCTGGAAATAGTCATATCTGCATCATTGCAATTAGATTCTTCCTGTTCTTGGCAAATTTATGTTCACTCTCAGTAGAACTTGGAATCAATTTTAAGTGCAGTGCCAATTCTGGGCATCCTTATTTGTTTGCTCGGAGTTGACCCTCAAATTGTCAGGCCCTACCATGGAGAGATGTTGGGGACAGCACTATTTTTTATGTAGGGATCTTCCCTACAATGAAAGGAAAAATGGAAATTAGGTAGTAGTGTACAAATGCTTGGTCGGTTTACAGAGATCATTTGTCTGCTGCAGTGCCACGATGATGGGTGCAGCATGAAGTGCTGACGGCAGGCATCTGTTTATGCCTAATAATTCCTCTGAATGGGCATTGTGATAGAAGCAAGATGCTCCATGAACAATCATTGGAAAGTTCAAGTCCAAAATTTCTGATCTGCCGAGGCCCCAGTAAGCGTCCTGATTCAAAGAATATTTTCTTAAATCCTAATTCATCCTATTCTGGAGAATTTTGTGGTGCTAGACACTGACGGATTTATATTTGTCTCCAGAAACTGATCGGTGATTATGCTCCATGGATGCTTCAAGGAGAGATTTTGCAGGTGACAGTCTAGCTTAAAGAATAACACGTATAGCTTCAGTTGCATACTAACCTGTAGGCTTCCGAGCATTATTCCTTTTTAAACTGGGTTTGTTCATTGCTGGGAGAGAATAAATCATTGCACGCGAAGTAACCTATCGCAGTTGCTTTTGCTAATCTATGCACTTCACTTCTTTTTAGAAATCTTGCTTTAGTTAACATAGCTTTAACAAATTGAAGAAACGATGACTACGTACTTAATTCCTTGTCTAAAAAAAGTGTCATCTCATGATGATCTATCTTGCTCAGGATTACGCGGTCATGCACAGTTCATTGATTAAACTATGTCACTCACCACTCACTGCTAGGCTCTGATGTCCTATGCATGTTCCAGTTTATTCAGGACTCGCCACACGTCCGTCCAGTATCTACGTAACCCTTAATTGGTACGCACTTGTTTATATTATTTTTAATGAGCGTACTTGATCTCAGTTAAATTTTGAGTCTACTTTACATGGGGTATATAGTGGAAAGGGGCCAGCTAAGCTGTAGGCATGCATTGAAAAGATGGGCATACAAACTATAGACGAGAGCCACCCTTGAGAACTTCTTCTCTTCTTCCGTTCATTTCTTCCGTTCATCCTTTTCCCTCTAGCGATTCTGTACTTAAAGTCTTAAACAACAAACAGCAGTCCCGCTAGATTGCTCCACGCCTCCACCAACCTCCTCAACACATCCAGGATTCTTATATATCGTTCACTTCTTCACCAAGTCTTCTGGGGATACAACATATCTGTTATTTCTATCCTTTTCTGCTGTGCATGCATGTGTTCATGTAGAACAACGTCGAGATTGAGGCCAACACAGCCATGCACTACTAGCTAGATCGAGCAAACACCATTTGAAAGCCTACTTACCTGCATGGACCCTTGGAGTGAAATTGAGGGCAAGAGAGCCCATGATCCTATCTTCCAAAACTACTTCAGCCAAAACTGCCGTCAACCTGTTGATGGTTTCTGCAAGAAGAGGAGCGCAGATGCTGCCGTCACTCGCGCCAAGCGATGCATCTGGGTTCCGGGGCCAATCATCGTGGGTGCTGGACCATCAGGGCTCGCTGTTGCTGCATGTCTCAAGGAGAAGGGAGTTGACAGTCTTCTTCTCGAGCGCTCCAACTGCATAGCTTCCCTTTGGCAGCTGAAGACATACGACCGTCTCAGCCTTCATCTTCCTCGCCAATTCTGTGAGCTTCCCCTCATGCCTTTCCCTGCTCACTACCCTATTTATCCCTCAAAGCAGCAGTTTGTAGCCTACCTGGAGAGCTACGCTGCAAGGTTCGGGATCTGCCCCACGTACAACCGGACGGTGGTGTGTGCAGAATACGATGAGCAGCTTCTGTTATGGCGGGTGAGGACACGGGCCACCGGCATAATTGGAGAGGAGGTCGAGTATGTGTCTCAGTGGTTGGTTGTTGCCACTGGTGAGAACGCCGAGGTTGTGCTGCCGGAGATTGATGGCCTAGACGATTTCAAGGGAACTGTTATGCACACCAGTTCATATAAAAGCGGCGGTGCATTTGCTGGGAAGCGTGTTCTCGTTGTTGGGAGTGGCAACTCCGGCATGGAGGTGTGCCTAGACCTCTGCAACCACAATGCAAAGCCCCATATTGTAGTAAGAGACGCTGTATGTGACTTCTCTCCTCTCTTCTTTACCATTTTTTTTGTCAATTTTACTTAGTAGTATTACTTAACCGTAAACTATGTTCTATAACTTTTATTAGTTTCCTACTCTGAAGTCTAAACCCTATAAGAATTCATAGTCCTAGGCTGTAATGATAGGAGGTGGTGCCCCTGGGTTCCTGTTTTAGGTTATAGTTCTGGGAGTGCTTGTTTTGTTTATGTCGGATGTCAGCGGCTCGAGTGTGCTTGCTCATGAACATGGTGTCTGAAATCATTAGCGTGAACCAAACCAATATTTTTCAAGGCCCATTTGGTTCTTTGCACCTGCAGCACACTTGCCATTAATTTATGTATAGGTTCAGGGTTAAGAGCAAGCTGTCACTTGAGGAAAGGAGAGATTCTTGAAACGGAAGGCTTCTCTGGCTGCTGTTCGGTCGTTCTTTCTCGGGATTCATTCCCACGCGTGTGTACTTGCAGCTTTTGTGGCCATCTCTGCGTGACTGCGTCCTTCATCTCCATTTTCTTTTGGTTCTTTGATTGCGTTCTGCTTGTAGTTTTCTTGCCCCAAGGATAGTGCAAAGAGCTTTCTCGTCTATACTTCATGGAAAAACTATTATCTGTGCATATCAGCCATGCATGGGTCCCTATCACCACCACGAGAGCATAGCATAAGTCTGTCACTTAAAAAGAAACATTTAACAAAATGGCTTGAGAACCTACCTTTCATGACAGGTGCATTCCTTTCTCACAGCTCTTCCATCTTTCGAAGAGCTTGGTGAGGTTAAAAAAATGCTAGCGGGGTTTTGCATATTATATTATGTTGTAGATAAGGGAATAAGTTTGGTCCAGGGTGTGTGTTTCAAAAGGGTCATGTTGCTTCTTGTAGCATGCGGAAAGCAGGCCTTGGAAAACAGAGATTTATTCTGAATAATTTTTATGTTCCAATCATGAGTCCAAGTGTTCCGTTGCCTTTTTGTTGAGAGCTAACTAAGATTTTGTTCATCATTGGCAGGTACACATCTTGCCCAGGGAGATGCTGGGTCAGTCCACCTTTGGGCTGTCAATGTGGCTGCTCAAGTGGCTCCCAGTCCACGTGGTGGACCGGATTCTACTGCTCATAGCTCGGACCATGCTCGGGGATACTGCTCAGCTTGGGCTAAAACGTCCTACCATCGGTCCTCTCGAGCTCAAGTCACTCTCAGGGAAGACCCCAGTTCTTGACGTCGGCACATTTGCAAAGATTAAGTCTGGTGATATCAAGGTCTGTTTCACTATAACTGAAGTACAAATCAGCATAAAAACGATTGTTCAATAGAAAGAATACATTGATCTACTATCATTAGTCAACTGACCTGTAACCTTTTTTTCTGTCGAAATGATTGAACTGTACAGGTACGGCCGGCCATAAAACAAATATCAGGGAGACAGGTAGAGTTCATCGACACAAGGTTAGAGGAGTTTGATGTCATTGTGCTGGCCACCGGCTACAAGAGCAACGTTCCCTTCTGGTTAAAGGTACGATTACTCTTTGATAGATCATAGATGCATGACTGTAAAAAATATCAACAGCATTACATGCAAACGCTGCCAAGAATTTCTCCCTTCATTTACAGAAGTATTTTTTTAGATAATAGAAGTAAATAAGTTTGCAAACTGATAAACTCCGTGCATCATCTTCGTCCTGATATCTAAATCAAATGGGGGTTGCTTTGAAATTCGCAGGACCGGGAGTTGTTTTCCGAAAAGGATGGGTTGCCGAGAAAGGCGTTTCCAAACGGTTGGAAGGGCGAGAACGGGCTCTACTCGGTCGGGTTCACCCGGCGGGGGCTGATGGGAACATCGGTGGATGCTCGGAGAATTGCTCACGACATTGAGCAGCAATGGAAGGCCAGAGGGAAGCACCCGGAGGTGTTGCTTTAGTTCCCGTCCCGATCGTTCGCCACGGTTACGGGAGCGTGTTAATCGGTCATGCATAAGCTTGTGAATACTAGCTAGTAGGTTTGGTGAGGAAATGGTGATACGGTGATATTCTGCCGACTTCAACAACGGTGCGCTTGGAGTAGCCCAAGGGTGTAATTGCGTGCCCTGCTGCATGTTGCGTTGGTTCATTTTGATGCTTGTATAGGTATTGTATTGTCAATTTTTGTGCCTTCGTTTGCGTTTGATGACTAACCATCCTATGGCTGCTGTGTATCATCCTCGGTGGAGTAATACTGAAGTGCCCATGTTCGACAATGGGGCTCTGTTTGGCCTCGACTGATCATCGATGAATCAAGCTTGTTTTTTTTCCCTATCTGTCGCGTTTACATCGTCTTGTCACTGGCTATTTTCATCTTGTTTGCCAAGCACAAGCAGCTGAAAAGCTTCATTCGTAAGTACGACCGAGATTCCCTCAAAACAGTCATGGTTAGTGTCGTGGCCGCTAGCTAAGCATATACTATGTTATACTCTTGATCGGTAGTTCGCTCAATCAAAGTGACTTTCGGCTTGGAACTTTTAGGTGCATATGAGGGAGTCCCCTCCTTATGACCTATGGCTTCGTAGGCGGCTAGGCCTCAATAAAGTACGAGATCGGCTACCTACTGGGAATCCGTTTTCCTTTTGGCGGCCATGCATCCAAGTTGGGCAGCAGTTTTGGGTGCCATGGGCAAAATGACAGTTCGGCCCTGTCAATCGAACGGACTGGGCACAGAACATGAGGCCCCACAGAAGTCACTTGGGGGACGATGAAGGTAATTTTCTTGGTACTCGACTTGGAGAGAACGGGAATTTTCCAGGGATCTCCTTTCGCTGTGGACAAGACAGCATGCGACATGGTCAGGACTGATTATCTCTCGCCCGTGGAAATCTTACTGTGGCAGGGTGGCCCTACTTTTCCATTTACTCTTGCTTGCATTTCGGTTTGTGAGTGGCGGTCGAGCTCATGGAGTCATGGTTTCTCTGCAGCCGGGGTGGAGCCAGGTGTTACGTGGAGCCCGGGCAACCAAGGAGCCCTTGTTGAAGCTTTTACGATGATATTTCACAATGAACAATTGCGCTTGTCGGTGTTGAGCCCATGCAGCCGCCAACCCAGTTCGGAACATGGACTCTTTAACAAATATATATCAGGTACAAACTACTAATTATCGAGCGAATTTCAGAAGTATTAAAACACAAAATATAGCTAATCGTATATCCTCCAAAGTTCAAACAGAGCACAGCTCTATATTTATTAATTTTGAATTTCGAAATTATTAAATTCTACATTAGGATGGATTACGAGGTTAGTGTTTTATTTAATTCTAAAATTCAAAATTAATAGTTAACCGGTAGTTATTGATGTGGACTACTCTTTTAATGTAATATGCTAATAAATGGATATATAACCGTCATGTTTACGTCAGATTAAAATTTTATTATCTATATTACCAAGTCCAATAACTATGGGTTGGCGACGTTGGCTTGATATCTGGGAAAAATATCATGTGAAAACGAGTTAACTATTGAAAATTAGAACTTTTACGATAGTTGAAAAAATGAGGACCGTTCATCGCTTTAGATCCAACGGTAAAAAAATAGAAGGAACTCAAGAGAAAGAACTAGGAGAAAGAAAGAACTAGAAAGAACCGATAGGAACTGGGAAGTACTGGATAGTATAGTAATTTCATATATCAATTTGGTTATAACGGATGTCGTCTACTCGTTTGCCTAATGCCATGGAGCATGCGAACAGTGAGGAGCCATGTCGAAGGGTGAGAGCTGGAGACGTGCGGGCGGCGATGGTGGTGGCGTTCGCGGCTTCTCCCTATCCCGGCGGCGGCGGCGGCGGCGTTTGTGGCTCCTCCCCATCCTGACGTCGAGCGAGTACGTGTGTGTGGTGGCGCAACATGCAGGTGCGGCGGCATCAGAGCGGCACTACCGTGGCGTGCGGCGGCGGCTGTGGGGCAAGTGGGCGGCGGAGATCCGGGACCCCAACAAGGCGACACGCGTCTGGCTGGGCACCTTCGACACCGCCGAGGCCACTGTGGCCGCCTACGACGACGCCGCGCTCCGCTTCAAGGGCGCCAGGCCAAGCTCAACTTCCCCGAGCGTGTCCACGACAACACCGGCCAGGGCGGCTTCCTCATCTCCCTGTTAACGACCAAATTTAGTAAGCCAATTATCAGATTTGGAGTTAAGGCCGAAGCCGATTTGGAGGGAATCAGGATGGTTGGAAGCAGAGTGCATGCCAAGTGCAGACCGAATCGGCTAAGGAGTTCATCGGCTGATGACCGAATCGACTAAGGTAATCGTCGGTCGATACCGAATCGGACAAGATGAGCCGATGTGGTCGATTCCGGTAAGATAACATTGGAATCATCTTCGGATTCGTTTAAAGTGCTTCATGAGGATTGCCATACATGGATAGAGTCCAAAGAAGGCAATTGTATCTGTTAGTTAGGTTATTTTAAATAGTTTCCTTATAGATAATGTAGGTGAGAGTTTGTTTTAGGCATGTATAATTTAAATTGTAATAGAGATAAGAGTATTGTCCGTCAAGGACTTATCTTGTATCTAGGTATAAATATGACCCAGGACCTTGTAAGTCAAAAAACAATCAAGTTCAATACAATCTCGGTGCATCGCCACCTTTTCCTTTTAATAGTTTTCACGAGTTCTTGCTTCTAGTTGGGCTGCATCGAGTTCGATCTCCGACAAAAGGTAAAAGCTTGTTATGGCGGCTTGCGCTATCGGGATTAGTGCTTTCATCATTATGATACTCTAATTCTGTTTACATAAATCGTCGAGTTATCATATATGTTATATAATCTAGATCGATAGTGTGGTTTAACCCTAATCGACCAGTCTCTTTTATTAGACAACAACCGATAGGGTTAAATATCATTGTCGAATTAGATTATATAGCGTATTCACCATCTCGAAAGGTTTTCATAGATTTGTTTAGACTTTATGCTTCTCTTTACGCTTAATGCTGCATTGGTTGAGTCCGACCTATTAAGTAATACTTGTCAAAAGGAAACATATCGGCTAAGGTCTGCAAAGCAAAAGTTAAGATTGTTAAGTGTTGAAAAGATTTAAACAACCGATTTGGGTTTGAAATAAAAACTTATAGGGATGACGGGACCTGGTATTTCTTCGGTCTTGACATGGTGGCTGCCCCTAGCCGATTGAGTTCGTTCGCTTGATACATGAGGGGCAGCCGATGGAGAACGAGGAGGCTGCAAAAAAGGAAAAGAGACATGATTGGTTCAGAATCAGTTGAATGAAAAATTGAGAGCAATTTGAATATAGAATTACCAATGGGGGTGGAGCCGGCCTTTTCCTTCTAGCCAATTTCTTTCTCTGCAAGACAAAAGCTTAGTGAAAATTGAAATGTGAAAATTTAGAACGAGAATATTTCAGGAAAGCACATACTGACTAAGGTTGACGTTGAGGTTGGCGTCTTGGAGGACTTGGCGTTTTATGAGGGGCTGGGCCATCGGCTGGTGGCGTTTGCACAGTTCTTCTTGTATCACTTATGGATCCCACAGCCTCATCAACTGCCTCATCAATTTCTTCCTCCATTACTTCTTGATCAATAGCTTCCTCCATATCTGGGTCCAACGGCGGCAAATCATCGGTTGAGGTTGTCTTCTATTTCTTGGAAGTCTTCTTCCTCACAGCTGATGGATCGGCAGCCGATGGCTTGGCCCTTTTCTTCTTCCTCGCCTCAGAAATCGGCTAATGAGTCTGGCCATGCAGCAAGGTAACAACTTTTGGCACATTGAAGCCGATTATAGACGGAGCGAGGCCACCACTATTTGGGATGAGCCCTGGAGTGTAGTGGATGTTGACCCCGGTGTTGCTGACGCGAGGAGGGGAGGAATCAATTGTCTGCAAATATAAAAGGATATTGTTAAGTGTTAGAGAATTTAGCCGACAAATGAAGAATTTAACAAAGGAAAGAATACTTACTTGAGGAACTGATTCTTGAAGGATGGTGGTGAGGTACATTGAAGCTGTCTGATGAAAAAGATGTCTTTTCACTTCAATCCACCATCGGTCAAAGGCCACACTCCTCATCATGGCCAGCTCTAAGTTCTCAATACTGCCGAGGGGAGGGCCTTCAATACTTAGCAACTTGAGCATCATTAGGCCTGAGGTGATCTCTCCTATAGTCTGAATCTTGTCGGCAAAATATAATCCGATCGGCAGTTGGCCCATTCTCATCTGTCTAGAAGCCACCATTGGATGGTAAAATTCATATGATAATGGGACATTTCTGCCCTGATGGATGCCGACTGGGAGGATGCATGGAGTGATGGAAGTTGTGAAGATTTCCCTTGGTTTTTCATTTTTCTCGGAGTTGATTTCGTTGAACCTAAAGTCGAGAGGGAGCTCAAAGTCTTCATAGATCGAATAAGGGAACCAGATTCTGGTGCTCTTCGAGAACCCGTCATATAGGTTAGTAAACCAATCGGCAAGGAGTTCAGCCGATAGCTTGGAACTAGGATAAGAAGAGGCGGCTTCTCCAAACGACATACATCGGTGCGTAGTGACTTCTTTGCCGTAGTTATCCATGATCGGCTGCACTCTTGGAAAATCGGTATCTGCCAATTCAGGTCATCCATCAACTTTTTGGGTAGAAGGATTAACCACAATTGCAGGAACCATCATGGACCCCCAGTGCCTATGACTGAATCGGTTGCAATCTTAGTCGATGCTGCGTTCATGATATGATACAAGTAGCCCAGCAGATACATGCCCAAGGGGACTGATTGCTTTTCTACGAGGGTTTCGGCTATGTGCTGCCAATTTAATGTGGGACCACAGCTCGAGCCACAGAATACAAATTTCTCTAGCCACATCATCATGAGGGTTGTGTGCTCCCTATGGCCTATTGATCCAGTTCCCATGTTCTGGCTTATAAAGCCATTCCAGCCTCGGATGGCTCTAGTCTTGAAGGAGTACTGACACTTAGTGTTGAATCAGACAGGATTGACCAATGTGGTGATGTCCAGACCGGTGAGCATGATTATATCTAGCAAGGTTGGTGTCATCGGTCCTTGTTGAAAGAAGAAAGCGTTGAAGGTGTTTGACCAGAAGTAATTGGCAGCTGACAACAAGGGTTCATCCTTAGGCATATCGGCTATAGTGAGCGCTAGGCACTGCGCTATTCCTAACTCTTCCTAGTGAGTTTGCTTGCTAGCCGATATCCTATCATACCACTCCGGCCAGGATTTATCAGTAGATGGCCATGATTTGAAGGTGCCGGCCCAGTGTGTTAAGCTAGGGTTTGCTAATCTATAGGGGATCCTGTTGGTCTCGGCATTAATGGAATCGGTTAGGTCCTCATTGCCGATTGGGCCAAGAAAATACCGGTTGATGTGAATGAGACTAGGGATCGCGATTTGATGTGCAAGGTGCTACAATGGAAGGAAAAAGGAGAAGTCATGAGAAGCAACAACGCAGATCTACGGCGAAAGAAGAAATAGGGCCGATGGGACTTACCTCCGGGAACTCAGCCGATGGCGCGGTAGAGGGGGCAGTTGAGGAAGACATTGCAAGAGTTCAGGTTGTCGCCGTAGGGGAAGTCGCCTACGAGTGTGCTGAGAGTTTTGAGGAGGTCGTTGGTAAAGATTTGGGGGTGTTTTGGCTAAAGTGGTGAGCGCGTAAGTGACGGCGTGAAAACTTCAAGACGTCAGGAGTTATTTAAAGAGGCACGGTAATGGCCGAAACGGAAAGCCCTAAAAATCCCTCGGAAGATAAGATCGCGCAAATCTGCAACATTAACAATATCGCAGACTTGGGGGGCATGTGTTAACGACCAAATTTGGTATGCCAATTATCAGATTTGGAGCTAAGGCCGAAGCCAATTTGGAGGTAATCGGGATGGTTGGAAGCAGAGTGCGTGCCAAGTGCAGACCGAATCGGCTAAGGAGTTTGTCAGCTGATGACCGAATCGGCTAAGGTAATCGTTGGCCGATACCGAATCAGACAAGATGAGCTGATGTGGCCGATTCCGGTAAGATAACATTGGAATCATCTTCAGATTCGTTTAAAGTGCTTCATGAGGATTGCCATACATGGATAGAGTCCATAGAAGGCAATTGTATCTGTTAGTTAGGTTATTTTAAATAGTTTCCTTATAGATAATATTGGTGAGAGTTTGTTTTAGGCATGTATCTGTAACTTAAATTGTAATAGAGATAGGAATCATGTCCATCAAGGACTTATCTTGTATCTGGGTATACATACGACCTAGGACCTTGTAAGTCAAAAAACAATCAAGTTCAATACAATCTCGGCGCATCGCCACCTTTTCCTTTTAATAGTTTTGATGAGTTCTTGCTTCTAGTTGGGCTGCATCGAGTTCGATCTTCGACAAAAGGTAAAAGCTTGTTATGGTGGCTTGCGTTCTCGGGATTAATACTTCCATCATTATGATACTCTAATACTGTTTACGTAAATCGTCGAGTTATCATATATGTTATATAATCTAGATTGATAGTGCGGTTTAACCCTAATTGGCTAGTCTCTGTTATTAGACAACAACAGATAGGGTTAAATATCATCGTCAAATTAGATTATATAGTGTATTCACTATCTCAAAAGGTTTTCATAGATTTGTTTAGACTTTATGCTTCTCTTTACGCTTAATGCTGCATCGGTTGAGTCCGACCTATTAAGTAATACGTAGAATCATAATGTCTATCTCATCTCATGATCACTGCTAAAGATAGTATCAGGGTTTTAGCCGATCTTATCTGTTTTAGCCATCTTGTATATTTTGTGTTTACTTGATATGATAAAGCTGCCCTTTATATTGAAATCTCACTGTATGTAAATATGTTAAGTTTGTTATCGATTTGTTAGGCTATCTTAACATTTGATTGGTCTATGTTTAACGTATTTAGTCTACAATGATATCTTAACATAAAGTGGTATCGGAGTACTATCCGACACACATTAGATCTATGATATCGGCTATGCTATAAATATATATAATCTGCATATGAAAGTACTTTTGGACTTAAGTGGTTTATACTGTCTCGGTACGCTACCGATCTATCGCAATCACTTAGTTTAAATGTATGATGATATTTAGATTATGTATTATGAATATCTACAGCCGATCGATTTGATTTAATCTCTCCTGGCCGATTCAGTGCATACCGCATCGGCTTAACAACGAATTATACGTCATCGGCCACCAGCCGATCGGCTATCGTTTGCAGACTAACACTTGCTTTCTTTCTTTGTTTCTTGTTGGTTGCAGGATCAAACCAACTGGCACGCCTATGAACCTAAGAAGCAATATTTTGGACCTGCACTAGAGTAAAGCAAACCTCTCAGGCCAGCACATGGTTTTTCAACTCAACGCACTTTCGGCAAGATTTAGGATCAACACTCCCCCCCGTCCACCGCTGCATTGCCCGGCATCGGCGTCCTCCGTTGCGCCGTCGTTCCACGACCTGATGCAGTACGCGCGGCTACTATAGATCGGGCATGGCGAGGACGCCGCCGCCGCCGTGGCCGGCATTGCGCCCGGCCCAGCGCCATCGGCCTCCATCGGCGGCCAGTAACACCCGAAAATCGAGATTTAAAAATCAAAATCTAAAATTTGGAACTTACAAAAGCTTTTGGATTGTTGCATCTTGTCGTGCTATTTGGCTCTTATTTGTAAGTTTTACTGTGTGTTATAAATAAAGGAATATTTATTTGAAAGTCGAAAAAGTCAGAAAAGGGTTTCGAAAACCCTAGAAGGAAAAGAAATTACAAAATAAATAATAGACATAAAAGTTATAAAAATATATAATTGGAAAAGCTACGGTGGACAAAAATTTACTTTTGGAATCAAAATTTTATTTTTGGGAAAACATAAAATAAGTATTTAATTATAAATAAAGAAAGAAAATATATAAATATGTATATACAAATAATAATAATAACGTTGGATAAAAGATTAAAAATTTAAAAATTAATTAAATTTATAATTGGGCCAAAGTTATATTTTAAAATTTTAGATAAAAAAAGGAACAAATAAGAAATAAAATATAAAATAATATAAAATAAGATTAAAAAAATGAAAAAATTGAAAAATTGGAAAGTCTCTGTTCACCGGGCGCCGGTGTTCGACCCGGCGCCGGGCGCGTCCCCTCGACCGCGCGCGACTAGCGTCGCGCTGCGCGCCGCGCGCCGCCCGCCCGTCCCCGTCCGCGTGCACGCTACCGTCACGTCGCCACGCGCGCGTCGCGCGCGCTCATGCCGTCGTCGCATCATCCACGCCGTCTTGCCTCGCGCCTCCGTGCCACCTCGCGCCGCCGCGCCGCCCACGTAGCGCCACGCCGCCCCCCCCGAGCATGTGTCGTGCCCGTCGCGCGTCGCCGCCGCTTTTCCTCCCAGGCCCCCTTGCGCCGCCGCTGCCGACCGCGCCGCGTCGGCCGCCCAGTCGCCCATCCCGGCCCCCTTCCTCGCGCTCTCTCCGGCCACCCTATAAAAAGGGGAAGGGAGCCCGAGCTCCTCCCCCGCCATCCCTTTTCCCTCTCCTCACCGCGCCGCAGTCGCCCGAGCTCGCCGCAGCTCCGCCGCCACGCCACCTCGACCAACGCGTCGTGCCGCCGCGCCATCGTCGCCGGAGCTGCTCGCCGCCCTTGCCGCGCCGTAAGCCGCCCCTTCCCGGTGCCGCCGTCGCGAGCCGCCTCGGCTGCGAGGGAGAGAGAAAGGAAAAGAAACAGAGGAAGAGGAAGAAAAAAAGGAAACAAAAAAGAAAATAAAAAGGAAAGAAAAAGAAAGAAAAGAAGGGAGAAGAAAAGAAAAAATAGAAAAGCAAAATAAAATTTTTGGGAAAATATTTGTAAAAAGTTTTTAGCAAAAATATATGTTCTTTTTGGGATAAAACTTTTATTTTTGGAATTGATTAAATAATAAAATAGTAATTATCGCATGAATTGAATTAGAAATTTATTATAGTCTAAATTGTTAATAAAATTTTATTATATGAATTTCTTTCAAAAATTTAAACTTCAAATTATTTGAAATTGTGTCGAGCTTTAGAGTTATTTATTCGCGGATCCGATAATTTAACGCTAGAGTTTGTCGTCCAATAAAATTTGGAAATACAATAGAATTAATCGTTTCTCTTCGGTATAATATTCTTGAATCATCGATCTTAATATTTCAAAATTTTTAAAGTAAATTAACTTGGAATTTTGTCGCCACATAATAAATTAAATCGGGAAATCGTGAAACTTCAAATCATAGTATCTCGCTAGTTTTAGCTTGGATTTTATCGAAGCTCGAACCTAAATTCGTCTAAAATCGTAGATTAGTTTTAGGAGCCGCTTTTGTGATTTATTTGGCTTTTGGTGATTTTTATTTGAATTATAATCGAATTCAATTTGGATTTCTCGCACGTATGAATAGAGTCCAAGGGAACTGTTGATTGCACCGAAGATCCCGGTCAAAAGGGGTGCGAGCAAGGCAAGTCATCACTACCTTTGAGCATGTTGAACCCTTTTTGTGAACTTATGTTTGTTTAAAATCAAATATGCATGCTATACAAATATGGACTCCTCTACTTGTGATATGCAATGCCTTTGACGTTGATTACCTGTATATATTCTTTGTAACCTACGACGTGTCCGAAGGAAATCTTCGGTATTGCTTAGCCATGCTTAACTAGATTGTTGCATACTCATATTTATCAAAATGCTATATGCTTGGGCAACTACCTTGGGAAAGGTGGTTGATGCTTGGAAAGTGGAAACATGAGCGCCACTTTGCCATGACAAGGATAAAATGATTCTTTAATAAAAACTAAAACAAACAAATGTTTTAGACTGGGGTGGCTGGATGATTTGGGTGGATTTCGAAAAAGACAAGTGTCATCCTTGGTCAATTAAGGACCGAGCCCTGAGACTTAAACATGAAACGAGCTAGTACAACCGTACTTCTCGAATGGGTATGACCTAGCGGAGTAGATAGCTCAGCAGAGGCGGTACCCCTGCATAGTGGTTCTTATGTATGAGATGAGGCTGAGAATGGATGTATAAAATTCGAAATTAATTACAACTTAAAGAATGAAGTTTTTCCTTACCCCAGGAGCGCCATAACTCCTCACACTGCTAGGAAATGACGGCTAGAGTGCAAAAGGATTTAAGTTCATGGAGCGAGTACTACCAAAGTGAGGTTATTGAAAGGCTTTGCCGTCATCGTCTCATGTGTTGGGACGTAGGCTCATTTGTTGGGCAGTCACGGAGTATGAGTAAAGTGTATATCCACTGCAGTGTAAGTAAATCAATCTATTCAAATAGCCGTTCTCGCGGATATGGAGCAGCGTGACAAGTTTCTCTCTTAGCTAGACTCATAAGTTTTAAAATGATGGGATGGGTTTGCATGATGATTTTTATGTACTGGTGGCTCAAATTCTCGAAAGACGAGAAGGGGTAGACTCCCCAGAAAATCATGACGATCCGATGACGGGAAGCTATCCTTGGGATTACAATGGATGGTGGACAGAACCGTCGCCGATTTAATGAACTATAGAAATAAAACTTGATCAGGCTTAGGTCTTAGGATTGTGAAAAGAATTACAAAACTGGCTTTATGCAAAAGAACCACAACCATTCTTTGATTATCCCCTATCATATGCATCCTTGTTGTGGTGACTTACTGAGTACGATTGGTACTCACCCTTGCGATACGCACAAACCTTCAGATAAAGGCAATGAAGACTTGGAGGACCCGTACGCGTACTACCAGGAGGGTGAGGAAGACAAAGGCGACCAATAGGTCTTAGACTCCGGTCGTTGCCTGTGGCAATGGCATGCCGCTGCCTTCTATCCGCTGCCTTATCTAATATATGCTTTTGCTTGTATTCCGAACCGTTTGGTCGTATGTTTTAGACATTGCCTTCGGGCCTATATTGTAATATTTTGTGCATGTCGATGAATGTATCGTGCACCTGATGATTCAACAATGTATTCGTGGGTACCAAACTACTCGATCCAGGGAAATGATACTATGAACACAAATGATTCTCGTTATAAAAACGGGGTTCTACAGGCGCCAGTGCTGATGCTGGGCCTCACCTATAATTGCTACACTAACCTCCTTGTTAATTGAATACCTGAACTCCCTTTTCGACTACCATGATAGGTTCCGGTATTCGTACCTCGGGTATCGATACCGATGATCTCCTCAAATTTAAAATGATCAATGTTGGGCAAAACTTGGGTTTACAAAATCCTTGGAAAACCTGACACCTAGGTTGGTGCCATGAAAATAAAGTGAGTTTCTAAAACCCACGGTGCAAGAGACGTACAGGTGGTATGATTATCCCGTTCTTGCCCATAAGGACCATTTCCTTTGGATTTTCATCCAAACATAACATGTGCGACTACATGAGTGAAGTGGAACACCTCTGGCTGAGTAACTAGCTAGGCTAGGGAAATCTTGATGCCGAGGGACAAGTGGATTCACCGGGGTGGTGTCGGGGAGGACCCTTGGCCTTCCTAGCACAACATGGTATGATACCTAACCTGTTGTTGGTCTGTGGGACCCCTCCCATTGGCATAAGGTGACCCTGAGTTGGCTTTGAAAATGCCTTGTCGCAAAAGCCCCAAGATCACCAAACGTGACTGTTCTGCATGGGTTGGGTGACCTGGTTTAATAGCGTCATGTGGATAAAGTGTACCCCTCTGTAGAGGCTAACAAATTGTTGAACAGTCGTGGCCACGATTATGGGCAGATGTGAGGTGATCCCTTAGTGTAGTTTTGCTTGACTACTGCTTTGTGAAAGTGATGTTTATGGCAAGAGGTTCGTTTCTAAATAACTTGAAGTTGTCGGGAACAACGGGACTTGAGAAGTCCATCTCTTATTTGTTGGCAAGGACCCACTTATGCAGATGCATCCAATGAATAAACTTCACTCCTCTAACCGAGTTAGATACACCTTCTCACCCAAATCGTTGAGGAGCACTCACTTAGTCGCTTCTAAAGCTTTAAAATAAAACTGAAGGTGAAAATAACCAGCTTTCCTTTGGAACTTGCATTAAACACCTAATTTCCATGGCTCGCTGAGTACTCCAGTACTCATCCTTACCCAGTTCTCGAAGAAGAAGAGGTGGACCTAGCCGATGAGGAGTTCTTCCAAGAGCAAACAGGCTTCGAGCAATATTAGGGTTTTGGCTTAGTTCCCAAGTCATGCTTATGGCTTTGGGCTAGTCTCCTCTTCCATCCTTTTGTAATGTAGTTGTGAACTCAGGGTCTGTTCGTAGCCAACGATGATTGTCTACTCATAATAATGAAACCCCTTTCAATGTGATATTTTGTCTTTCTATTGTACCAGCTCTGTTTCCTGGGACTGGTACATGCTTATAGGTTAATTTGGATTGCATTGGTTTCCGTTTGGAGCTAGTTTGGGGCATAATATGTTCGAACACGTGACTTTTGGATATGGCATATCCCACTACATTAATTCAACGAGACAGTGAAATATGGAAGTAATATGAAAGACATGTCCTGCAACCGACGCACCGCTCTTCAAGATGACGTAGCATCCAACAAGATACACGCCTACATGTCTTGTTCAGTGATAACACCATGTACCCCTTTCCCGGGGTACTAACGGGTCGTCGTGGTATGACACCTGGAGTGTGGGAATCATCCCCTTCCAAGGTGCCGCCATGTGGTGCGTTCTAGGAAGAGATGACCTGCCTGCTCCTTGACTCATCCTGGTCAACGCTCATCTGACAGTCTCCGAGCAACCCTTAATCATGGTTTCTATATCAAAGCAATTGCCACGACTTGATTCCCAAGCAGCCAGTCAGCTGGCCCCATGCAACACCGAATGGAACATGCAGATGCCTCCAAGTAGCTCTACAGGCAAGGCTTCGATGCGAGCCAAGTTGTCACTGTTATAGATAAGACATACCTAATACTTTTATGTTAGGCTCAGCAGGACCCACCATATGTCAAGTTATATATAAAATCATGCCTCATATAAAGAAGGTGTTTCAGATAAGGAAGGAGAAAAAAGAGTTCTATTCGGACGCTACAAGGACTACTCGGATCGTATCATTTGGACAAGGGGCCACCCGAGGGTATAAATACTAGACCCCTCACAAGGACACGAATATAGATCTAGACAATCCAAGACAAGTCAACATATATCGAGGCAAGCCTAGACAAACCTAATCTGGAGCCACAAAGACCGATATGAGGGATCTATAGCTACCTCTAATCTCGCCGAGATCATGTTCAAGGAAGAAGACTACACTAGCCATTGATTACGTGTGAGAGCTCCATGCTGCCAAGCTGATAGAGACTAGATTACGCCATCCCAAATATTGTACACGTGTGATATTGATACATAAAGGCAACACTAGCTTTGGCCAACATGAGTAGGGTTATTACCAGTCAGTTAAGGGCCTGAACCTGTATAAAAATCTGTCTCCCGTCTCTTTTACCTTAATCTTGTGTATACCCTAGTACCAACAATCCCCATACTCTACAAATACCGTCGACGGACATAGCCCGTCGATAGTGCCATGCTTGGTAGGGGAACTTGGTGCTTCAATGTTTTGATGAGATGGGTTCAAGAGGCAAGGTTTCCGACGAGGAATCCTTCGACGACTTCTGCTTTGGGAGATATTACCTAACTGGAGGGTGTTCTCCTCTAGATCGGAACTGCTCATCATCTCAATCTTCATCAAGACATTGCTGCTGTGGATTTTTTGACAAGAGATATTTCAAAAACTTTGGATCATATGACCCGACTAGATCAAAATCATCTTCATCAAACAATACGATCTATCAATATCAAAAGTTTCAAGACGTCACCGCTATGGTGAACACTAGTTCGATATTGTCGGCCATGAGACCTCAGTCCATGCTGACTACTTTAGAGCTGACATAGCCGTCACGGAAAACAACAATTCAATATCATCGATTACGAGGCTTCAATCCGGGTCGACTACTTCCAAGTTGATTAGTATCGCTAATCAAGGTAATTAATATATTGATTTTTTTAATCAATCTACGGATTTCTTAGATACATCCGGCATGTATCTTCAAAGGTATGCGATATTTCATACAATTCACCGTACCTATTTCCAGATCCATAAATAATTATGTTTACCTAGAGCATGTTTTTATACAGATCGATTGTGCATTTCCTATATTAGGCCGACTATGGGGCTTGCTTTGTTCTTTTTTATAAATCATGTTTGTTTACGATACATAGTACCCAATATCCAATCTAAATCTACTAATTATATCCTTACAATACTAGAATATTTATATAATTTTTCAAGTACTTACTCGGTATTCTATATATATTTTCTTCTAGAAAATATTTTTCAAGAATAATCGTGCACTCTAGTAGGTAGCGGTTGAGTGTGCCCCATTGTCAAGAACATTATCGAACAAATGTGCATTTATCAGACCAAACTTATCAACAAAGACCAGTGGCCTATCTCACATCTAGTACCATTCATGCCTGGTCTATTTGTGAAAATGTTGCTACGTACAATCTCCTCGCAAACATTGTCGGCCTAATCAATCGACATGATTGTGAATGGATGTCCGATATGCCTATAAGTTGGGTATGTGAAGTCATGTTGGTGTTAACGTCAAAATTTAGTAAGATTCTTTAGTGGATTCGGTTAAGGAAAGAGGTCAAATGGCCGATGGAAATTTATCTAGGAGACCGAGTTTAAGAAGGAACCTTGAAGACTATTGCATGGCGGCTTAAGTTTATCTATAAATTAGAGCAAGTTTTGTATTTAGGAAAGTTTGTGTCATGTCCGATGAGGACTTTATGTTTTTCCTTTTATCTTTATAAAAGTTTTGTGTCGTGTCCAATTAGGACTCTTATTGTCCTATGCGTATAAATATGTACACCCAAGGTACCTGTAAACAATCTCCACAGATCAATATACATATACTTTCGGCGCATCGCCACCCTCTTATGAGGTTTTATTTTGATGAGTTCTTGTTTTCGCGCATGGGTTATATCGATTGAGTTTGACCTCCGGCAACAAGTGATCATCTTTGCTTGCGCTGGCGTGGCTAGGACTTCCTCAGTTGATTTAGATATTCTAATCGGGCCGACGCAAGTGTTGTCTATCTAGTATATCATCTCTATCTTTAGTTCCATTACTATTTATAGTCACATCGACTTAGTTTGGACTTCCTCGGTTAGGTCCAATATTTTTATCAAGTTGATGTTTCTTTAAACATAATGTCGCATTAGATAGATTTGTTATATCCATCACATGAGATGGATTTATCGGCTCATTGAGTATTAGATTATCATATACAATTTCATGTTGCATCGGTTAGGTCCGACCTATTAGGTTATGGTTGTACGTTAGATCTATTTAAGTCAGTGGACATTAATCATTGTTTCATCATGGTTTCAGCCGATGAGTTGTCTGAAAATTATTTAAGTGCCGCATCGGCTTATAAGGATTATATACAAGATTTGTTTTAGTCGATTGCAGCAAAGGTTTCGTTGATTACTTAATCATTTGGATGTAATAATATCGGACTTCCAGTCGACGTATGTTTTAACCATCGAGCCTACATATAATATTCTATATCAACATCGACCATTTCGTTTGTTGGATATTTGCTTCATTAAATTTATATTGGCTGATTGGTTCATTAGATATCAACTTTGTCACATTTGTATCGACCGATTGGTTCATTTTCTTATTACATTATCATTAATCGATTACCTTTATATCATTATTTATCCAAGTGTCAGAATCTACATCGGACATATGACCAATTGTTCAAAACCCTATCGACATCAGCTAGTATCGCTAGATCGGTTTATTTGTTGATCGACACTTTGGTCATCAACATATTTTTATCCTGTCAATTGCAGGATCAAATTGACTGGTACGCCCGTATCTTATCAAAATTCAGGACTTCGACTGGAGCTAAGCGGATCTCCCAAGCCGCTGTGTTTTCTGTCAATAGATGGCCACATGAGATGCACATGCATCAACTAACTCAAGTGACCCTAAAACTGGTCGATGGTTGAGTACACCTAGTCTTCACGAGATCAGCAGTTGTAGTAGTCCCACCAGCTCTATGAGTGGTCGAGGTACGACTATATACCTGGTCCTCAACCAGCATGGTAGCAATCCTCCCACCACCTCTACGAGTCCTATGAGTGGTCGAGGTACAACTACACGCCTGGTCCTCGGCAGCACGGTAGCGATCCCACCACCTCTACGAGTGGTCGAGGAACAATGTCATGTCCTGATTTTTTGATTTTCCGTTCTTTTCACGTGTTTGTGAAAATTCACCTTTGTTACGTTCGCCTAAAATAGCTTAATGAAAATTTTGTTAAATTAAAAAGGGTTTAATTTGATTAATTAATTAATTATGCATTTGCCTCTCGATTCTTAAATTGGAGTTATTGGATTTTATTTGTAGTTTGGAAGTAGAGCTCAAATTCCACTCAAATCCAAAAATATTTCTATTCTATTCTTAACTTCCTAAATTCTCATAAAATTTCCAAATATTTCGATATGGAATTTCCCTATTCAATTTCCAATTTTCTAAATTTTCGTAAAAATTCCAAATACTGCTCATTTGGAATTTTCCAGATAAGTCCCTAGATTTTTCCATAATTTCTTCTTTTTTTGTTTCTTTCCAATCTTGAAAATTAGCCCTCTCTTTCTTCCTTTTTCTTCCTTCCCCCATCTTCTTCTACCTTCGGCCAAGGAGCCGAAGCTCCTCTCCTCCACCCGAGCTGCAGGCCAGGAGGCCATGCCTTGGGCCTGGCTGTCCTCTGTGCCCTTGGCTCGACCGTCTCCTGCGTCGCCCCGGCCTACGCCACCGCTACTGACCCGACCCGACCTGTGCGGCAGGCCATGTCGTCGCAGGACTCCCAAAACCGCCGCCTTCCATCCTCGGCGTTGCTTCCCAAATCCGATGTGGCTTTCCAAGAATCTGCCGCCAAGCCCTAGCTTTCTCCTCTATAAATAGTGTCGTACTGTCGTCCCTTCTTTTTCCCTCTTCCCGAAGACACCGCTGTCGTTCTCCCATTGCCGCTGCAACAAAAGTCACCGCCGCCACCGTTGCTTCGTGTCATCGTCGCCGGGAGCTTCGCCTTCGTCGCTGCCTCCTCTCGAAGTCGCCGTCGCCGTCGGTGAGCCCCGAGGCCGAGCCCCTCCATTCCCGTGGTCTCCTCTCTGCTCTCTCTCTCTCTATTTTCCCGTCTCCGGTGTCCGCCGCCTATCGTCGAGAATGGTATCCCGCCGTCCCAGAGCACCGTGCCGTGCCACCGAGGTCGCCGCCATCTCCTCTTGTCGGTGCCGCCTTTCACCGTCGCCGCCAAACGCCATCGCGCAGTCCCCCATCCCGGCCATGATGACCGCGCCCTAGCGCCGAACCGAGCCGGCCGGCTCTGCATCCTTCCTTTTTCCCTCTGTGCCACTGACCAATGGGTCCACTGGCCAAAATCCCCAAACAAATCTGCGCTGTCCAATTTCCAGATTAAATCCCGGCTGTCGGATCTACATAATCTTCTCCGGTGCAACGTCAGCCCTAGATCTATCCATGTCAGCGCCATGTCATTCGCCACGTCGTCGCCACATCATCCTTCTCTACCCACATGTCGCCACGTGGCATCTACGTCATCAAGTCCACCGCACCTTCCACCTTTCGGTCCGTGGACTTAGTCCATCATGAACCCAGCCACGACCAATGGGCCCCACATATTTTCCTATTCAAAAATAATTTAATTTTCGAATTAAAAATCTATAGAATATTCCCGAAATATTCCTTTCCTTTTTATCCTCGGATTTTCTTTGAATTCAAACTTTCGGAGGCCATAACTTTTCCGTCCAAACTCCGATTCAATCAGTTCTTCTTCCTAAATTCTTCTAAAATCGAACTCTACCTCCTGGTTTAGTTGGTTATTTCATTTGGTGTTATTTATCTAGCTTTTTCTTTTATTTATTTGTTTCTCTTTTGTGATCATGTAGATGTTGGAGCCGAAGAACAGTTCGTTTCAGCGTACGCAGTGCAAGGACTATACTGGGAGCAAGGCAAGTGCACTCTTTGAACATATTGAACCCAGTTTATAAAATGTTTTGTTTTGAACATGCATTATTTTATTTTATTTATAAAGTATCGATGGGTAGTGTGACCTAATTGATTAGTATACCATGCCTTTGATAATTATTGATTGCCTGTGATACCTTGTTGCCTAGTCTTTGTGAGTTGCATATTGGGCTCAACTCCGGGTAGAGTAGCTATGCTTAGCCCCACTCAAGGTTGTTTTACAAGCAAAGCATAATCTTGATTAATTATATACTTATAATTACTTTTATGTAAACTGTGTGGTTGTGTGCTATCGTTCTGGTAGCATGTGTTGCACCATGTAATGAACAACGGGTGGATAAAACATTTTGGACCGGGGTGATGGGTGGTTCCGGTGAACCTAGTTAGGTGGTGATGTATCTGTGTGATCGTTACCAGGTATGGTCTCTGTGTGAGCCTACTATCAAGTTGTGTGCTAATTAGTTGCTCAAAGGACCAACTACGTGTCCTTAAGTTGCTATCCTATATTGTGTGCTATTGTAGATTTGACAAGTTACCCTGGTCAATTAAGGACTTCACTTCATAAGTCATTGATCTGAGTCTACCATAAAACCACATGTTCTCATGGGAAGAACCTGGCCTAGTAGGATTCCAAGTCTTGGCACTATCGGCCCAAGTGGCTAGATGATAGGCGTTAAGGTTAGCCATGAGTACTTTCTTGTTTGTGCGTGGGAAAGGTGTACCATGGGGGAAGGCAGTGTTGGATGGAGTTTCTAAAAAGCTTTGTTACAGACTCCTTGCCCGCACACAACCTAAAGTGTGATATTTTGGCCGTTAAAAGGACGATGTATCTTGTGGGTCAAGCTGTACAATCTCTGCATAATATTAAACTAATCTATTTGAATAGCCGCGTCCGCGGTCATGGACATGCTCGGTGATTTCACATGAAGGGTAGTTTGTGAAAACTAAATGAGCTGTGTGCAGATTAATGAATATAGCTATGTGGTTCTATGTGGACAGATCTTGTGTGGGTGGATGGTTGGTAACATTTGTTATTTATAATTGTTTGTTTAAATTTTGATTTATAAAATTATTTACCACCGTAAATTGTTGTGTTATGCAAAATAGCCATTGCCCTCTTTGTTAGCCTTGCATATGCATATTTCCGTATACTTCCCGTGTATTCCATGTACTCACCTTGTAATTTCCACAACTCAAGAAGAGAGGTTTTTGCTGTGTCCTGAGAAGTTTGCTGCTGAAGACGAGGAATAGGTAGCGTGCCCAAGTCGACTGCCTATGCCAAGTTGAATGGAGTCCCAACGCGTTAACTTTATTTTTTCACTGCTACTTATATATTTTTCTTAGGCCCTTTGAGGAAGAATAAATGTAAACCTATGCCATAAGGCTTATCACAGTCACATTATTAATAATATTAGTTTTCCTTCGTGATGTTGGTTGTGATATTATCTTTGTGACTATGTGTGCTAGCTTGATCCTGGACTAGCACTTATATACAGGAGGTCCTATTTCGGGTCCTAACATACAAGTACACACTTGGTGCTCGACCAGCATGGTAGAGGTCCTCCCACCACTTCTACGAGTTATCTACTAGTGGTCGAGGTACGACTATACACCTGGTCCTCGACTAGTGTGGTAGCGATCCTTCCACCATCTCTACGAGTGGTCGAGGAATGACTACGCCTGGTCCACTCGACCAGGGTGTGTAGAGATCCTATCATCCCCATGCATTAATCTATGTAAGTTTTTATACATACAAAACATGCAATATTTGTCCGTTGATCCCCTGTTTTCATATTGCTACTAGTCGAAATCATTTCTTATCGTCCTATTACATTAAGCCTGACCAATCATCGTGACTCAGAACCTTGGCTGGGGATGTCTGATACTATTGGATTAGTCAGGTGCTAGAGGATCGAACGACCATGTTAGAAATTGTCATGTTAAGTATCCAATATAACATATTAACTAGCTGTGTACTAATTTGGGGCTTTTGTCTACTAATTTGTTCTAAGAATTGATGTCAGGAAAATCAGATATCAGAGCATTTGGCCTTCTTGAGTAAAAGAGACTAGTTGGAGGCTTTATAATAGTTGACATCTTGTCTTAAATAAATCTCAAATCGACAATTCTTGTACTTAACTAAAAGACATATACTGGTCCCAAGGTACATAGTAGTTCGATTTTTTACTAGATGGACACCAGATTAGTGACTTCAAGTCTCAGTACATATAAAAAGAGGTCTCATGACAGAGCAGAGTCGAAGAGTTGTCTTGCGGTCGCACTTTCTGCCGACTACAAGAAACTCAGAATGACAACGCTATAATATGGTCGCATATCTTGTATGGATCTGAGAACCTACATAAGGAGAAAATAAGATTGAACAAAGCAATGGTTTATCCGCCGAGATGATAATTTTTTACCTCAATCCAAATTCAAACAATGGTCACGTTCTCTATCATGTCCAAGAAAAATGATTTGTCGGGAATTCCATGCCAACTCGGTATTCCGAGCACAGCTAGGTGATTCTGATAATGATAGATCTTTGGGCCACACGGTCGAGAACGCTAGTCCGATCATTTGCATTGAGGTCGGGAGCTATTGTCTGTGTTATAGATAAGACATACCTAATGCTTTTATGTTAGGCTTGACATGGCCCATCCTATACCAAGTTTTATATGGAATCATGCCTCATACACAAAAGGTGTTTCGGATAAGGAAGGAGAAAAAGAGTCATACTAGGACACTATAGGGACTACTCGGATTGTATTCATAGTTGGCTCCGTAGTTCTACTTGGACAAGGGCCACTCGAGGGTATAAATACAAGACCCCCCCAGAAGGACACAAATACAGATATAGACAATCCAAAACAAGCCAACATATACCGAGGCAAGCCTAGACAAACCCAATCTTGAGCCACAAAGGCCGATATATATGAGGGATCTAGAGCTACCTATAATCTCGTCGAGAGCATGTTTAAGGAAGAAGATTACACTAGTCGTCGACTATGTGCGCGCGAGAGCTTCATGTCACCAAGCCGACAGAGACTATATTAGGTCATCTCCAAATATTGTATTCATGTGATATTGATATATAAAGACAACACCAGTTTTGACCAACAAGAATAGGGCTATTACCTATCAGTTAAGGGGCATGAACCTGTATAACAATCTCTGTCTCCTGTTTTTTATATCAATCTTGTGTATAACCTGATACCAATGATCCGTATACTCTTCAAATACCATCGATGGACATAGCCTGTCGACACAACTGACCCTAACGAAGTCTTAGACATGCAACTTTTTTTAAGGGTAGTAAGCCGAACAGGTGATGAAAACACAAAGTCTTAGACATGCAACTTTTTTTAAGGATAGTAAGCCGAACAGGTGATGAAAACGTGGACCTCTCCGCAAGACCACAGATTTGACCTAGGCTGGGAAGCGTTGACCACTACGGGAAATCCCCTTTTTGCCGAGTGCCTGGGACACTCGGCGAAGCTTGTTTTACACTCGGCGAAAATGTCGCCGAGAGTTGCTCTCGGGATAGGTCACACGGTGAACATTGGATCGGCAAAGAGCTCTTTGCCGAGAGTTTTTCATCGGGCACTCGGCGAAATCTTCGCCGAGAGCCGCTTCGACACTCGGAAAAAAAAGTACACGTTAGGTTCGGTATACGGTGACGGAGAAGTTTGCCGAGAGCCGTAAAAAAACACTCGGCGAAGTTTTAAATTTCGCCGAGGGCCGGGGATGAAAACACTCGGCGAACGCCAGCACTTCGCCGAGTGTTTTCACCCCGGCTCTCGGCGAACTTTAAAACTTCGCCGAGTGCTTTGGCAAAAGCGCTCGGCGAAAGTGGTTATTTCGCCGAGTGCTTTTGCCACAGCCCTCGGCGAAGTCTGTGCACTCGGCAAAGAGGGTATCCAGAACCCCCAGGTTACCCTCTTTGCCGAGTGTTTTGGTCATTGCACTCGGCGAAGGCCCTCTTTGCCGAGTGTTGCACTCGGCAAAGTGAAAATTTTAACCCTCTTTTATTTGTTCAATCGCATATTTCATAAATTTTCAATATATACATCACATTCACAATCCCAATCATTCCACAACCCCATAAGCATCATTCCACATCCTATAAGCATCATTCACAATCCACAAAACATAAACATTCACAATCTCAATCATACCGGACCCCATAAGCATCATTGCACATCGCATAAGCATCATTCACAATCCACAAGACATATAATTCACATTCGTAGTCACAGTCACAATCCACAAAATATAAACATAGTAGTTCATAGTACATAGTCCACAATTCGCAAACGAAATTCGAAGTCACAGTACGATACTCCGAATTACAATTGTTCAAAAGAGATTTACCGAGATGGCCGGGCGCCCAACCATCGTGGTCATTATTGGGGGTTATTTGATGCCGCCGACGAGACTCGCACACAAAGGAAAATAGAATAGTATAGGTTGTCAAGATAGTAACATTCACAAATAAGAAAATTAAATGCGAGGTTAAGTGACTCACCGGAGTGCCTACAAAAGGATGTGGAGGAGTGAATACCACAGGCTGTGGTGGCGGTACGATAGGAAGTCCCATGTTTTGACTGATTGATTGCACGTAGCTGTACATCTCAGTCATCCTCATCTCAATCTCCCGCCGTTTCCTTTCTCTCCTTTCCAACTCGTCCTACAATATTTCATTTCAATTTTACAAAGTGAAGCAAACAATCGTAAATATTAATGAGTTGAGAAAAAAGAATTTTCTAACCCGTCGTTTCCTTCTCTCCTCTTCCAACTCGTCCTACAATATTTCATCCCGATGTTACAAAACGAAGCAAACAATCGTAAATATCAATTAATTGAGCACAAAATCGAAAATTTCTCACCCGGAGTTGCTGCATTTCGGTCTGTGAAGCGGTCGGCCGTGTGCGTATGGCCGGGCTCTCGCTCGTGCTCCTTGCTCGAAGCTGGGACAGAGTGGGTGTACTCGCTGTGTCGAGAAGGTTGTCGCCAATCCAGTACCGCCCATGCCTCTTGCCTCCTCCCACCCGCATGATGACTTCTCCATCAATATCCTGGGTAGTAGGATCGAAATCCTCCCCATGGAGCTCCCTTGCCATCGTAGTGTACTGACTGAGGCGGCTGTGGACAGTCGCGTTGGTGTACGCCGAGGGCCCGTCCTCTGGGTTGTAGTCGACGTCGGACGTCGCCTTGCCCTTGTGGGCCAAAGCCCATGCCTTGAACTGGGAGATAGGTTGCCCATCATGCGACGCCGACTGCGAACAAAACAATAGTAGGGTTAAGAAATATTGAGCATTGGTCGTTGAAATGAAAAATAGACTTCACGTACCCATCTAGCTGCATACTGGTTGAGGCTAAGGCTGCCTTGGTGGTGTGGTGCACCTGGCATCATCAAACGCCGCTCTCGGCAAGCGGCGTGCGTCTCCTGCCACTCGGCAGCGCACCACCTATCCACCATGCGCTCCCAGCAATCGAGAAGCTGGCCGCACCACCAAACAGGCACCTACACGTCATCAAGTATAAGAGAAATCGGGATCAAATCAAATGTATTTAATCGTTCCAAAGTCCGATGTTATATTTACCAGCATGTATTGTTCCTTTGTCAGAGTCATGGTTCTTGCTTCGGACTTGGTGACCTTCAGGTTGTTGTATGCAGCGTTGTATGCAATGATGGCTTGGATGCGCGCCTCGTAATGCATGTCGATCACGAGTTTGCGACAGGATTTGCGCACCACCGCAGCCGCTTTTGCCTTGTATCCCGTCGGCATCTAAAAAATCCTGCATAAACACATTATGTATTAAGCCATTGTTTCAATAATGTGCAATGAATGTGATGTATTGAGGGACGTGGTTTGACAAAAGACTTACCCACAACTCGGCTTTCACCCGCTCCGCCCGTTGTTGAAGATCCTTCCATCTCGATCGGGAAATCGGGGACGGCGACGTAGTGGTCAAACGTGTAGGCAGGCTCCGACCTTCCGCGTCGAACAAGGCCGGAAAGTGTACTCGCACGTAAGACCCAGGATGCCGTTGACTTGGCGTTTGTGATCACCTCCTCGATCACCGTCCAACACCGACAAGTGAAAATGCAATAAATTATTAGTTTTAATTGTAATTTTTAACAAATCAAATGAAAAAGTATTGACAACATCCAAGGTTACTTACCGAGTCCCTTGAGGCTGAATCGGCGGGCGTCTCTCGAAAGGTATCGGTCGCCGTGGGAGGGTCGAGGGACCTCACAACCAAACGGTCGAGGCGACCCCCGCGGAGCGAACTGACCCCCCCGAGCCGGACCCCCGCCTCCTGCTCCTCCTCCTCCTCCTCACTAGAGCTACTAGACCCCTCGGCCTCCTCCTCCCGCTCCGCCCGCTCCACCCGCTCCTCCCGCTCCTCGTCACTAGAGGACGGTGGGAGGGTATCCTCCCTCGACCCTGCCAGCACACACCTTGCGGCGACCCCCGCCGCGACTCCTACCCCCCGCCTGCATCGGCCCCTCGAATGGCATCTTTGGCTCTTCGAACATCGACGCGCACTTCCTCAAACCACCCACCATCTTTGTTGAATCACCGCACGTAGAAAAAGAAAACCAATTAGCACACATATAAAAAATACGAAGAGAGAGATGCAAAATAAATAGATAAAGAGAACATAGCTAACGCAGGTGCATACATGTATTAGAAATAATCATCATGGTCGGGATTAGTGGATCATAATTGTCATCATCACTATCATCATGGTCGATATAATCATTAGGTTCCTCCTCGGCAGGAGGAATGTTGTCGTCCCTCTCATTTCCTAAATGTAACCGTTGAAGCTATTCTAAGTCCTTCACATTACGAACCTCTTCTCCGGCGTCCTCATCAACAACCATTTCATTGTCTACATCCAACCCCATCGCTTCGGTTAAGTCTATCTCAAAACTTCCTTGTAGCCCATCTTCTTGAAAGAACTCGCCATCATATGTGTTTGGGTCCATGTTGTAGTCTTCATTGTTTGGTACAGGTAGTTTACCGTGTGGCGCTACCTTGTACACAACATCCCAACCCCGAAGACGGTCATCCGTTTGGCACGAATATGACAGATAATAAACTTGTGTCGCGTTGAGCAACGATATATACATCGTCTCCTGCTAGGACGGTTGACTGTCGAATTTCGACTAGGCCAAGATTAGGAGTCTGTCTCACTTGAGCAGATCAAACCAATGACATTTGAATATGACAGGATTAAGAGGTCTACAACCATGGAATTCGAGTTCATATATTTCTTCTATTCTTCCATAGTAATCAACCCCATCGAGCCCCGGAGTAAAAACTCCGTATTTGTGGTTCTTCGATTGGGTCGACTTTGCTCATGGCTTGTTGTGTGAAAGCGATATCCATTCACATCATAGCCGGAAAATGACTTAACCCTATATGAACACCACCGAAACTTGTCGCAACTCGGCACTCATAGACGCATCGTTTTTGCCCCGCAAGTTAAAGCGGGTTTTAGAGTCAAACTTCGCCAAAGATAAGCAAAAAGATTAAGCATTAGACAAAATTTCGATAGTACCTTATTTTTGAACCAACAAATAAAATCGGGCATTCCATTTCCCCACCGCCTTAGAAGGTTTTCGACTTCTTGCGGGGTAGGTTCCCTTGGTTGACGCCAAAATTGATGTTGAAATTCCCCGTACGAACATGGGACAAGAGGGTTGAACGATGATAATAGTGACTAATTGGTAACAAATTAGTTTGTGAACTTACCGCATGTACGGCTCCACTTCATCGAGGTTGGTCAACACGTATAGCATGATGTTGCGCCACTCATGATGATTCAATCTCTTGTTGGTCGCTTCACTAGCAGTTCCAAGTTGGCCTCGGAAAAGACTGAGGTTCAATTCATCTTCGCCAGCATTGTATCGAGGAGGTGGATTATGCACGCTAGGAAGGTTGTCAGCATAGTATTTTGATGTGAAATTTGAAACCTCCTCCAGAATGTATGCCTCTGCAATGGAAGCTTCAATCTTGCATTTATTTTTACATTTCGTTCTAATAACCTTCAAACATCTCTCAATTACATAGCACCAACGGCACTGCACAGGCCCCCCCATTCGGCACTCGTGTGGGAGATGCATAATCAAATGCTGCATCGGATTGAAGAAGCTGGGAGGAAAGATCTTCTCTAACTTACATAGCAAAACAGGTGCCATTCTTTCCATTTCGTCAATCACAGTCGGAGATAACTCCTTAGCACACAGCTGACGGAAGAAATTGCTCAACTCTGCAAGGACTAGCTAGACATGCTTAGGGACATAGCCACGAACTATCACCGGGAGAAGCCGCTCAATCCATATGTGGTAGTCATGACTCTTTAGCCTGTTGATTCGCATGGTAGATAAGTTTACTCCCCTCTTCAAATTGGCTGCATACCCATCAGGGAACATCAACGTTTGGAACCATTCGAGTACTTCCCTCCTTTGGGCCCTCGTTAGAACAAAATCGGCCTTAGGCTTTCTCCATGACTTGCCGCCTCTGGGAGGGGCCATGTCTAGCTTTGGTCTATTGCATAACATATTTTGATCCACTCGAGCTTTTACGTTGTCTTTTGTCTTATCAGGAATGTCCATGATTGTACAAAAAAGTGCCTCGGCGACATTCTTTTCGGTGTGCATCACATCAATGTTATGTGGAAGAAGGAGATCTTGAAAATATGGGAGCCTCCACAAGGCAGATTTTTGAGTCCAGGCATGTTGCTCACCATATCCCAGAAAACAACCGTCTTCTTCATTGATCTTAAGAGCTTCTAACTGAGCACGAACCTCGGCACCTGTCATCATCTGCGGTGCAGCCTCAGTAATTATTACATCTTTTGTAAAGTTCTTGATGTCCCGCCTGAATGGATGGTCAGGAGGGAGGAATTGTCGATGTTTGTCAAATGAAGAATATTTACCACCCTTGACCAACCAGATGAACTTCAGAGCGGCCTTGCATACCGGACATGGAAACTTCCCGTGAACACACCATCCGAGAATAGCCCATATGCCGGCAAGTCATGCGGGGAGTTATGGTACCAAATATGCATTTTAAAGTTTGTCTTTGTAGCTCGGTCATATGTCCATACCCCTTCCTCCCAAGTACGGACCAAATCATCAATCAAAGGCTCCATGTACACACTCATATTCTTCCCCGGATGTCCAGGAATTATCAACGACAAGAATATATTTGATCGTTGGAAGATGACGCCAGGGGGGAGATTGAGGGGAATAACGAACATGGGCCAACATGTGTATGGGGCAGCCGCCATTCCATAAGGGTTGAACCCATCCGTTGCCAACGCAACCCGTACATTATGAGCCTCTAGAGCTTTCCCAGAATGAATCACATCAAACCTTCTCCAAGCTTCACCATCGGATGGATGTACAAGCTTCTCGGGATTGTATCGACGTCCGAGCTTGTGCCATGTCATCTGTTTCGCGGATTCCTCGGTCATGTAAAGCCGTTGGATCCTCGGTACGAACGGAAGGTACCGTAAGATCTTCATGGGGATAGCGAGCTGCCTCTTATGCCCATCACCAGAGTCTACCTCTACGAACCTAGAGGATCCATACTTTGCACAGTATTTTGCTTCCGCATGCTCTTTCCTAAATAGGATACATCCGTTCGGACAAGCATGTATCTCGCTCATATGGCATCTTAAGTGCACGAAGGAGTTTTTGTGCCTCATACATGCTCTTTGGCGAAAGGTGACCATTCGGAAGCGGCTCCCAACAACCGTCAACATAACATCAAAGGCCTCTCTACTCCGGCTAAGCGGGACTTTACCGCCATTAGCCGTGCAATGGCATCCAGTTGAGAAACTTTTGTATGCCCATGAAGGGGTTGCTGTGCCGCATACAACATGTCGTAATACGCCTTTGTGGTAGGCTCCGGCTCCTCCTCCCTACATCCTTCATCGAGATGTGCTTCTTCATAGTCATTTAACATGGCTCCTACCCCGGCATCAGAATCAAACTCTTCGATGCGTTGTCGGACGACCTCGTCTCTCCCACGGTAGGCTTCACCATGGAACGTCCACCGGGTATAATCAGCTGTAAAACCATTCTTGCAAAGGTGTTTGCCCATGATCTCTTTTGTTTGTCGCTTCATGTTACCACATTTGCTACAGGGACACCATGTGGTTCGTGCTCCTTTAACCTTGGCAAATGCAAGTTCCAAGAAAGCATCGGTCTTCTCGATCCATTCATCGGTCAACGAACCATGACTTGAGCGGCCCGTATACATCCACTCACGGTCATCCATCCTCTATCATATCGAATAATCATATAAATATTATTTCCATCTACCGAGTGCCTCTAATGTCTAATAGGTAAAGATAGGTCCTAATCCCACTGAGCATGTGTAGATGAGTTTACTTTCCATGCTCTAGTACTCGCTCGAGACGAATTTCGACAACACCTCCCTGTTCTCCAAATACACGTCCCGCGGGAGATTGTGTATCCGGAGAACAACGGGAGATACTACCGAAATTCGAGTCGGACAAATACTAGACCATGGAAATTAAACTCATCTACACATTCTCCATCTGTCCAAAAACATGGACAATTCGAAAAGATACGGTTAAAGATATGCAAAAAGACGCATATCTTCATCCGTATCTCTTTCGAACGGGAGACGCCTAAGGTTACGTTATACACGGACACAAACTACGGTAAAGACAAGGCACCCAAAATAGGGAAGCACGGCTCGATGGCGGCACACAAGCGACGGCATGGCTGCGCGATGCGACTCCATTCATCATCTCAAATAAAAGGCTTCGACCATATGTGCATACAATAAACTTCAAAAATATATACGTGCATATTGCATATATTTTATACTCAAATCAACTCAAAGAGTATAGATATGTATCTAATAAATATCATTGTTTTTACCATATATTTGTTTGTAGTAAATACCTAAATATCACTCGTTTTAATAAACACTTACATACAAGATTATTTTTATGTGTCAATAATAACTCACAATTTGAACTAAATCTTTAAATAATAACCAATCTAATTTTGCAAAAGTAAATGTTGTAAAAGTATAAACCATGTTTACCGAAAATGCGGAGGGTGAGGGTGGGGCGTCGGCCGGAGGAGGGGAGCGACGTCACGGGAGGACGGCCGGCACGGGGAGGACGGCCGGCACGGGGAGGACGAGGGAGGACGGCCGGCACGGGGAGGATGGCCGGCACGGGGAGGATGGCCGGCACGGGGAGGACGGGGGAGGACGGGCGGCACGGGGCGGCGGCCGGCACGGGGAGACGACGGCCGGCGGGGGCGGCGGGTGGGGGCGGCGGTCGGCGTCGAGGGAGTTGTGTTGTTTTGCTAAGTCCGAATGAGAGCAAGGCAAGGGCAGGAGGCGGCCATATTAGAAACGTTTGCCGTGTGCCGACGCTTTGCCGAGTGCCCCGATCCGGGCACTCGGCAAAAACAAGCTTTGCCGAGGGCCGATCGGCGGCACTCGGCAAATACTTATTTCGCCGAGTGCCCTTCTCTAGGCACTCGGCAAAGATTTGCGCATTAGGGTTTCGTTCATTTTTTGCCGTGTGTTGCTCTTTGCCGGGAGCTACACTCGGCAAAAATAACTTTAGTTTTTATGCTTCTAATAATTTAAAAATTATCAAACAGAATCAAAAATTTACAAAATTTTTGTATAAACCCATATATGCTATTTATTGCCTAGAGAAAAAGATTTGAAATCAAACGACAATTCGACCGTCACTTTCTCTCGAAATCTAACTAATCCTTCTCAACACTTATAATCAACTTCGGAGAATCTTCGGTTTTGTGAGCGTTGTACCTGATAAAATATTCGAAACCTTCTCGATTTTTTACCCCAGCCTCCACGTATGATATCATGACATCCTAACAAATTTTATGAATTTCTGACTTCGTTTGCTATTTTTACAATTTTGAAATCATTCGGTCAACACGTTCCTAACCATGTTGCATGAAGAAAAACATCTCAATTTCCCTTCATTTACCACATATTGACTCAAAAAGGTCTAAATAACATGAATATAATTTTTGCAATAACTTTATTTTATTTTTTTAACCACTTGTAGTTCTAATTTGAGACTTGCAAAAAAATTCACGAAAATACAATAAATCAAAGAAATATAGCAAAATCATTTGAAAAATCACCAAATTTGATAATTAGGGATTACATGTTGTATTTACATAATAGAAAAAGTTTGGAGGTTGGATGAGGAAAAATTTTGACATGTTTGCCGAGAGCCAAGAAAAGACACTCGGCAAAGGTGGGTTTTTGCCGAGAGCCTATACCTGGCACTCGGCAAAGGTTGTCTTTTGCCGAGAGCCTCGCCCTGGCACTCGGCAAAGTTGGTTTTTTTGCCGAGAGCCTAGCCCGGGCACTCGGCAAAGATGGTACCAAACGGTATAAGTTGACGGCGGTTAGTGTTTTGCCGAGTGTCCCACGTTGGCACTCGGCAAAAAAACACCGTGTACCGAGTGTTTTTGTTCGCCGAGAGCAAACACTCGGCAAAGGGTCATTTTTACCGAGAGTTTTTTTTGTCGAGAGCCCTCTCGGCAAATTTATATTTCGCCGAGTGCCCGACATAAAGCTCTCGGCAAACATTTATGCACTCGGCAAACGTTGGCTTTCCCGTAGTGGACCCACGACTTGCATGGCTTCAACGCCCTGCCTTTCATGTTAAGAAAACTGGCCAAGTGAGTGACCCCTTGGTGGTGATTCAGACAATATGGAATAAGCACAAGCTGTCATTTGCAACATTTTACATGATTCTACTTATTGAGCCCACGAACTTATTATTCCCCTCGTCATGCTATGTTTATGCTAAGTCAATCTATTCTAAGTTTGATTAAGTTTTGTAAAGAAGAATATAAACATCTATCACATCAAAGAAATAAACTATATATGAATATATATTTCATATTAAATCTAATGATGCTTATTTGATATCATAAATGTTATTATTAGTTTTAAAAATTTTGGTCAAACTATCCGTAGTTTGACTTAATTAGGACATTGGCTCAGGCTCTCACAATGCGTCAAATATTTCAAAAATAAAATTAGTCCAGTAATTATGTAGCCCTGTCAAAGAAACGGCAATTCTACTGTCAAAGAAAAAGGTGCAGTGCAGGAGTGTTTGGATTTTCCAAATTATTAATCCCATAATTTGCCAAAAATGAATGAGTCGCTAACCACGCGTCAGGCAATGAGCAGTTGCTGAATGAAAGGCATGTGCATGCTTATACTAAGATAATAGTATATAGGCGAGATCTACGATACTGTAGATAAGCAGTACAGCTATGTGAGCCCTGAAGCACCGAAATTTCTTAATAATGCAAGGTACAGTGCAGGAACATGCAGCTGATGCATGGGCGGGCGACTTCCTTCCAGCACGTAGAGCTCGCTAGCTGCTGGATTTGACTCCACTTCCATGTTACACGACACGATGAGTGGATAACAAGCCGCGAATATCACGGTCATGTTCGACAGACACCGGTCAGTCTCCTCTCTCTCGAATGTCTGGCCGATCTCTCTCTATCTGGCAACAGCCAAAGCGCGAACTCTACGGTCTGTAGCTGACGCAAACCATATCGGTTATGGGAGATTACACCCACTGCACAGCATGTACGTACGTCCATGCTCCCGGCCAAAGGGAACAGAACGAAGGAGAGAGTGCAGCCATTGTAGCATCCCATGTAGTAGCAATAATGGCTGCCTTTGCGATCAAGTTGCAGTAGCCTAATTAGGTTCGATGGAGAATCTTTGGTCGATGTTTTGCACAAGTAAGCTAGCCATCAACCATCATGATCGATCGTGGTTGTGAAGAATGAATTGTACGTATTGTACCAATTTGGTTTCTCCTGGCAAAAACATACATTCGATCGCTCTCTTGTCAACCTAACTTCCCAGTGGCATATCCGTGCATGCAGCTGACGGCGACTCACCCGATGTTGTTCCACAGTGGCCGGACTCGATCAAGCCGTATCCATCGGCAGATAGCATGACATATCCGGCTATCCGCCTGCATGTACGCTGGATCCAGTAGGATCAAACAAAGCTAGATAGCTAGGTAGCTACGAAAGGCCGGATGGCGCCTATAGCTCGCGCCAAAAAGGAGTGGACGTGGTATATAGCCGCGCGCCGCGCCGGCCGGCACGCGCGCGCACATGCCCAGCAAAAGCGGATCGGCGTACGTGTGCCGCCGATCGATCGCCCGGAGCGATCCTGCAGGCACATGCGCGCACGCTGTGCTCGCACGCACGCATGACGCATACGCGCATAGCTGGGATGCATGGGCACGCTAGTGCGCGCCGCGCCGGCCGCGCTAGCGCATCAACGGCCTTATCGCCGTCGTCGCCATCGCCCTTCTCCCTCTCAAATCACAATCGATCTAGCACATGCACCGCCGTTGGCGCGCGCATCCATCTCCCAGGTCCCTGGAGAGGGCAGGTAAAAGTAGGCAGCTTTTTCCGTCTTTTCGATCGGTGCATGACCCCCGGCCTGCGGCTCCTGCTGCTTTCGCGGCACGGGCGGTACTGCATTCTCGGCAAGCGATCGATTCGGTTCTACTCTGCCTAGACGCATAGAGGCATGCATGTATGCAGGCCCAACCACGGTGAACGGCTGACAGGAACCCCAATGCATTTGCAAAGTGGGATGGATGCATGCGTGCCTCATGGCTTTCTCAAACAACTGGGGAAAGGCAACGCAACGCCTCCGAGTGATTCATTCCATGCGGAAGGGAATATGCACAAGAGATTCTTCTAGTCATGTCAATGGGGGTACGTAGTACACTGGTACTACTAACTACTGAGTGCGCACTGGTCGTTTCGCTGGCTACCGGTCGCTAGCTACTAGTTGCTCGCGTCTTTTGATCTGTTGCCAAAAGGCGAGGATAGTGTGTTACCATAAATGATCAAAGGCATGGAAAGGTCAATGCTAACTAAGCAGGCTGTCTGTGCTAATCTAGCTAGGTTTAGCTTTTGGTATCTCCGCCCCAATCACCTCCGAGGAGTTGTGCCCTAATATGGGCTTGCATCTAATACATAGTACTAGCTAGAGTACTCGCATATAGCATTAGTGCTCAGGAAATGCTCTTTTGATGAGTATGGCCGTATGGGATTGTTTATATATTCATCGAACACTGATGGAGAAACCCATTATTATCTTGGTTCGTAACCCTCTGTAGTCCTGGTTGTCAAACCGGGACTACGAAAACAAAACTAAAGATCAACATCTTTAGTCCCGGTTGAAATAACCGGGACTAAAGATATATCTTTAATCTTGGTTAGTGTTACCAACCGAAACTAAAGATTTTTTTAATTTTTAAATTTTTTTTTGCTAGCTGCTAGCTTGCTGCCTCTCAATCATATATATACTATGCATACATATTTTACACACATACATATTTATACATATATATGCAACATGCATATATATGTATAAATATATATGTTACATACAAAAATATATACATATATTACCAAAATATGTACACATATTTACAATATCCACATATATTTCGTATGTTAAAAAAAATGTCTACTTTGTGGATCCAGTGGTAAAGTTACTTAAACTAAAGTAGAACTCTCCTGTGAGATCAATGACATGCTCATTTATAAATCCCATCAATTCTTTTTGAGCAGCCTGTATGAAAGTTGTGTGGGGGAGATTGTCTCTTACTTGCATATGCTGTGATTAATTCGAATAAACGAGAAATAAATATCTAAAATGAATAAGAAATCGAGACGTAATATATGAATGGCTGTTATACGTACATCTATATCGTCAAGACTATTGACTTCGGTAACAAAGCGGTGAATATAGTCACAGACGTAGTACCCGCATAAGTTGGTCCCCTGCGCCTGTTTTGCACACTAAAGGAGAAACGACGACAAATTAAATACACATTTCATATTTTATAACAAATTAATGATTTAATACAACTTTGGAGCATGTTACTCACTGGAAAGTTTATCCTCACAGAGAGCTTATCTTTTCAATTCCCGCGAACATTCACCCGGAACTGTGCCCATGCCCTACGTGCAGTTGAAAGATAGCTAGTAATTATCCGAGAACCGCATATATGCAATACCAAGTAAGATGACATTACCTGTTTAGCAGTTCAAATATCTTTGCGTACGTGGACTCTGGTTTATCCATTGAGTCAAAGACATGGATCCGCGAGTGATCCATGTCAATTACGAACAGAGCCCAGTGGAATCTGCAAATTGGTTGAGATGACACATATGAAACTTTAGTATATAAAACTTTAGTATGCACAGGAATGAAATTGGTACGGAAGGTAGAAAAAACTTACGCTGTGTTGTAGGGCAGAAGGATGAACGTCTTGTAGTGGTGCTGCACCAGCACATTGTATATATTATCCTCTGTTTCCTCCGGATATTGATCAACCATCGCGGTGTTGATTTTTCGTGGGTCCAGGAATCCATGTTTGGGATCTTCTTGCTTGTTGCAATATTGGATCGCTATTCTGCAACGGTTAAAATAATTTAAGTCAGCTAAATACAAGGAGCTAAGGAATAAAATAAATATAACTGAACGATACTTACAAGACCCACGTGGCTAGAAGAGAGACGTCGAGGGCATCAAGCTGGTACAGGTCGAATATGTCTTCGAATCGGATAAAGAAGTTGTCACCTCCATCGAAGAAATAGTCCAGTGAGTATTTGCCCGTGACCATCTCTGTACCTCTGCTCGATTCTTGCATGTACCACTTATGAAAGCGGTACATCTGTGTAGGTAGCTGTTTAACTTGATCCGGCTTTATAAGAGGCTTTCCAAGTTTGAACTTGTACTTCAGCGGAGCCTTCGCGAGGGGAGCACGCCCGGATAATTGATCCATTGTTATTCCAGCAGATTTCATAAATTCTCTTAACTCCGTTCAAACATTTGGAACTGTGCTGAACTCCAGGGGTTTTTGAGGCTGCATGCCGAGCTGCTGTACATCTCTGCCCTTTCTTTGCGCCTTGCCAGCAGCCTTTCGGATAGCCCTGTCATAGTCGAACTGTGGTTGAGGTTACGGTTTAGGCTGTGGCATTAGGTATGTCTTCTTAAAAAAGTCCTTGGTCTCCTGGGCGAATTCAGGGGGCTTCTCAAGAGACTTCTTTTTAAAGTGGGCCTTGATTTCAGCTTGGACGGCCTCGTGCAGCTCCTCTGGAGTCATGTCATACGCCGTTTTCTTTGGGACTGATGGGAGCGGGTCAAGTTTAGGCCTCTTGCTTCTTGGTCCACTAGTTGACATTGACCGCGTGGCTCGAGCTCTGCGCTTAGGAGACGACGGAGGAGGCGAAGTAGGATGAGTTGCTAACCGTTTAGGAGTTGGTGCTCATTGTGGCGACAGAGGAGGCTGAGCAGGTGGTGGAGTGGGAGACGACCGTTTAGGAGTCGATGCTCGTGGAGGCGACGCAGGAGGCGGAGTTGGCGAAGGAGGCTGAGGAGACGATCCACCTGGGAATATGATGAAGGGCCTCCTCCAAAAAAATATCCTGTGAGTTGTTTCTTCTAGCGTCATCTCCCCATCTCCTCCGAGGATATGCAGCATGAGATCTTCGTATCCGCGTTCCACCTGTTCAACTTCCACTTTTGAGTACGCAGGCGGAACAGGCCTGCAGTGGTAGGTGTCGTCTCGTTCTACTGGAATCGCCATGCCCGATGCGACCTGTTCGAGAATGGCGCTTATTAGTTAGTAATGAACCTTGATTGTCAAGTTATTCAAGGAAATATACAACATAAAACTACGAACTGTTGATGAGAAAAGCTTCCCACGCACTGGCCTAAGAGATTTTATTTACTCTAGTGCATGTCCAAGTTGATTGCCTTTGGTGGAATTCGGGCGTGCCAGTTGGTTTGATCCTGTAACCAACAAGAAAAAAAGAAATATGCGTTTGGGTTATGATTAGATCCTACTCGATCGGCTAAATAAATCAATGAACATATAATCGTTGTCCCAACACACGTTTAAACTAAGTGATTGGGATAGATCAGTAGTATATCGAGACAGTATAAACCACTTAGATCCAAAAGTGCATTAGTATAAAAATTATATGCATTCATAACTCAGTCGATGTCACAGATCTAATATAAATTGGCTAATACTCCAATATATTCTATAAAAAGATATTAATCTGAGTTAAATGCGATAAACCTAGATCAATCGGTTGTTGAGATAATTCAACAGATTGATGCTGGCTTATGGCATTTAAATAGATTGAGATCTTATTATAAAAGACGGTTCTAACACATCTAATAGTAATTGATACTAAAAGGACAATTAAAACAGGTAAGACCGGCTGAAACCCCGGCACTGTCTCTAATGGTAAACATTATGTCAAACAGATCTATATACATCTAAAAGCGACTTAACAGGTCGATTTGATGCAGCATTAAGTACAAGAAGAAATACTAGATTTGTATGAGCTAATGAGAACCCCTCGAGATGGTGGACACGTCATATAATCTAAATCAACCTCTAGATCTAGCTCTATCGGTTGCTTTCTTCAGAGAGAAATCAGCCGATGGCGAGATAGATCTAGACATTGTTCTAGATTATATGCCATATATGATAATCTAAGCAATTTATAACATCAAAATCAGAGTATCATTACGATGGAAGCACTAACTCCGACGATACAAGCCACTTGTAACAAGGAATTACCTCGTCCGGAGATTGAAGTCGATGCAGCCCGAGCAAAAGCAAGAACTTGTTGAGAAAAGTAAAAAAGAAAAAGTTTGGCTATGCGCCGAGATTGTATTGATTGTTGATATATATTTTTACAAGCCCTTGGGTCTTATTTATACCCGTATACACAATGAGTCCGTGACGGACACGTTTCCTATTATAGATTAAATTACAAAACAAACCGACATCATCATGAAAGGAAACTATACAAAATATCCTAACTTAACAGATACAATTGTCGTTGTAGGACCTTATCCATAGATAACAATATCTTTAACGCACTTTGGAAACCAAATCCAACACTTTATCCTCAAGCTTTCCTTTCGGAATTGGCTTCACTTCTATCTTCAATCGGAATCGGCTATCGGCTGTCCTAGTCCGACTCGGATACAGCCGACTGACTTCGCAGCCGATTCGGACTTAGCTCACACGACCTCTGTTTCTCCGCAGATTACGCTTCTCCGATTCCGCTTCAATCTTAGCTTTAAACTTGGGAATTTGCTTACCAAATTTGGTCGTTAACACGAACATACCTTTATTGTTATGTTCTTGAGTGGAATGTGCAGCTCACATGGTGTCCGCTGCGTGATATCATCCACGAGGCATGGCGGACAGGCTTGAGCTTGTGGGGCCAACTCGCCTTCATTTCCTATTGAAGCGCAGCTGCCGCACTGCTGCTGTAGTTGAGCTATTGTTGCTGGATCTGGCTGTTAGCTAACCCAGTGGCTCTGCTCCTCTGCCAACCTTTGGGTCAACCTTTAGTCCACTATTTGATCAATCTGCGAGAGCCGCATCTCCATTTCTGTGAACCTCGCATCTGTCTCTCGCTTCGACCTTATGTGGCTCCTATATGTGTTGACGTCCGCTTGAAACCCGTATTTCCAAGGTACAACGCCTTCTCCTCGTATTCGTCCTGGATGCTCTGGGTTCTGGAGTGCGAGTGTTAGCTCGTCCTTCTCTCAGTCGGGCTTGAACGAGCCCGAGGCAGAGGCCTCCAATGCTTCCTCTAATCTTCGTCCGGCTTCTTGGATTTCAGCGCCAAAGATAACTGATCCATCTCTGGGATTAAGCGATCCGTCGTGAGCATAGAACCAATGTTTTGATCATTCCGGCCAGTTGGCTGTGCCTGGAACGATACCTCGCGCTTCCAGGTCGGCTTCCATCTTCTCTCATTTCTGCATTGCTTTTTGATAGCCGCCCGACCAAAGCTTGTGATGGTATTTCTTCTTAGCTGCATTGGCCTTGTTCTTTTCAATGAGGGCTTACGCTTCTTCCCCGGTCTTATGTTCCACAAAGGCCTCCCAGTGATCTCTGAGCTTTGGGAACTTGTCAAAGTCTGGGTGCTGGCCCTTCAGGACGCATTTCTTGTGTAACTCCTTATTATAGTTCTTAAAGAGTTCAGCCATCTTCTTTAACGTCCAATCCTTGACCTTCGCCTGTTCGGAGTCTGTGATGGTGAACGTCTACAACATTGTCGTCCAGAGCATCTCTTTCTTTGTGTCCGGGAGATAGCTCTGCTCATCTCCTCCTGCCTTGATCGCCTCCAGTTCACAACGCTGATGGGCATGTGATCCCTCACCACCCATCCGCTGTGAGCCACAAACTTCCTTGTGGCGTTCGCTGGGGAACTTGGTCGACCGTCCGGTGCTACTTCCGTTATGACATGTCGACCCTCAATGCGCTTGCTGACACCGCGTTGCCCGTGTGCCCTCTTTTGTCCAACGGATGAGGAGCCTTCATTCCCCTCCTCGTTTCCCTCCTCGTTCCCCCTCGTTCTCCTCCTCGTTGAGGTATTGATTTGGATCCTCGGTCCCCTCCTCAGTGTAATACTGGGTGCTATCGTGTGCGATCTCGTCAAGAAGAAACTATTCGAGGTATTGATTTGGATCCTCGGTCCCCTCCTCAGTGTAATACTGGGTACTATCGTGTGCGATCTCGTCAACAAGAAACTGTTCGTCGTCATGATCAGTCATTTGATTGTTGTAGATTCGAGGACTTAATCAAAGAATTTTGAAAAGAAAAAATTATTCGGTTAATACATGTATCAATTATTCAGTGAAATCATGTATGTCTACCTAGAAAAAAACATAGACAAAATCATGTATGCCACCCGTGAGGTACCCGCCGCTCCACCCTAACCCTAACCCTAAACCCTAAACCCTAAACCGAACGAACACACGAAACTATCATTTGTTCGTTTACATTCGTTCATTCACGTCTGTTCATTCTATTGTACGTTCTATCGTACGTTCATGTCCGTTCGTCTGGAGGAGGATGACGTGAGGGAGATAATTAGGTGGAGAGGAGAGGAAGTGGAGAGGAGAGGAGAGAAAGAGAGGAGGATGTCGTGAGGGAGATAAGGTGGAGAGGAGAGGAAGAGGAGAGGAAGTGGAGAGGAGAAGAGATAAGGTGGAGGTACGTTGTAACGATCGAACGAACGACCAAACGAACGAATATTCGTTCGTTCGTTCACGTTCACGTTCGGTCCTTCGTTCTATCATTTTATCGTTCTCGTTCGTTCGTAAATACAAAATTTTCACGTTTGCATTCAAATTCACATTCACATCTACACATTCAAAATTCACATTCACAATCTATTCATGCATTCAAATTTAAAAAAATCCATTTATACATAAAGCCTATTTACACATTCAAAATCCATATAACAAAAACATTCAAAATACACATAAACATTCAAAATTCTTCCATTTACATATTCAAAATTCACATTCACAATCATTCATTCAAATTGAAATAACAAGTCCATTTACATGTACATTCACATTTATACACAAAATGCAGGGGGCAGGGGGCAGGTGGCGACGGCGGCGAAGGGCGGCTGCGGCGGCGCCGACCAGGATGAGGTAGGGGCGGCTAGGAGGAGGGAGGCAGAGGGGGCGGCTAGGAGCGCGGCGACGGCGACTTACGGTTTAGGGTTTAGCGGGCGCCGGCATGGGACGGCAGCGACGGCGGCGGCGACAACGACGATGGCAGCGATGGCGATGGCCGGAGCCTAAACCCTAAGCGGCGGCACACACGCACAGAGGAAAATTGGGTGAGATCGGCTGGATCGACTAACCTCCTGCGGCGGCGGTGGAGAAGGAGGCGACGGCGGCTCCTCAACGACGATGACGGCGGCGCTGGTGAAGATGGCGACGGTGACGCGACGACTTTAGGGTTCAGCGACGACGACGAAGACGAAGAGCGCGGATGCGAAAAATGGCTAAGTGTTGGATCCCCCTGTGGCCCCTGCTATATATAGTCATCGGGATATTTTGTCCCGGTTGAAGTCACGAACCGGAACTAAAGATACATTAGTCTCGGTTGGTGGCTTCAACCGGGACTAAAGATAAATCTTTAGTCCTGGTTATAGCCACCAACCGGGACTAAAGATGGCGGAGCAGCCACATGGCCCCTGGTAGGTGAGCATCTTTAGTGCGAGTTGGTGGCTAAAGATATTTTCCCGCCTTTCCAAATTATTTTTGTCCCGGTTTTTGTTAAAAACCAGATTAAATATTTAAACAAGGCTCCTATTATAATATATTTTAAATTATAATAATCACATAGTATTTTAAATTTAATAAATAATATATAATCAACATATATATAATTAAATTCTAACAATCATATATAATTAAATATTTTAAATATAATTAACATATGACCTATTTTAAAAATATTTTAAATATAAATAATAACATATAATTAACATTTGTCATATTCAAAACTGTTTTAAATTTAAATGATAATATATAATTAACATTTGCCCTATTCAAAAGTATTTTAAATTCTAACAATCACATGTAATTAACATTTGACCTATTTAAAAGTATTTTAAATTCTAACAATCATAAGTAATTAACATTTGCCGTATTTTAAATTCTAAAAATAATATTCAATATTTTACAATAATTTATGATAAATTCAAATGGTTACAATAATATTCAAAAATTCAATTTAATTAATTAAGATTGTCCATACAAAAATTTAGCTAAGTGATGGTTGTCCTCACGTACTTTCTCAGCACAATTGTTCCTTCGTTATGATCGTTGCGTGAGTAAGGAGTGTCCTCATTTGATAGGAGGATGCTCGGGTCAACTGCCACCACGAACGAAGGTTGCCCGTCAAACTGATCGTAATCTTCGTCAGTCCTATCCTCGACTCCCACGATTTTTCTTTTGCCTGGGAGAAACACGTGACGCTTTGGCTTGTCGGACCCTTTCCCCTTCTTTTCTTTGCTAGACATGTCCTTGACATAGAAAACTTGTCCTACATTATTGGCAAGGACGAAGAGTTCGTCTGAGTATCCAACCTTGCTCAGGTCGACCGTTGTCATCCCACTTGCATCAATGGTTACGCCTACACCACTGAGCCTAACCCAGTGGCACCAAAATAGAAGGACCTTCAGAGGTCCATAGTCCAGCTCACATATGTCATCGATGTTGTCGTAATATATGCTAGCCATACCATCGTATCCTACGGCATAGATGCGGACAGCGCTGTTCTGATTCGTGCTCTTAAAGTCTTGGGCCCGTGTGTAAAATATGTACCCATTGATTTCATATGTCTGGAATGTGGTGATCGAGCAAGATGGTCCCCTCGCCAAGAAGGCTAGTTGTTGGCCAATGCTTGCGTTGCCCATGAGACGTTGTCGCAGCCAAGCAGGGAATGCATCGATGTGATGGCGTGTAATCCAGGCATCCGTCTTACCGATGTTTTCCGAGCGAACAATCGCCAAGTGCTCCTCGATGTAAGGAGCCACCAAGGAAGATTGTTGCAACACGGTCCAATGTGCTTTCCTGAACAAGTCATTGTCTATGTTCATTATTGTCTTCATTCCAAGAGTTTCCTTTCCCCGTAGACTACCTTCATGGCTTGATTCAGGCACCCCGATGGGACGAATGTCTTCAATAAAGTCGACGCAAAACTCAATCACCTCCTTTGTTCCATATCCCGTGGCAATGCTGGCCTCCGGACGAGAACGGTTACGGACGTACTTCTTTAGAACGCCCCTATACCTCTCAAAAGGGAACATGTTATGTAGGAATACCGGACCAAGGATACGGATCTCTTTGACAAGGTGGCATAGGAGATGTGTCATGATATTGAAGAAGGATGGCAGAAAGATCATCTCAAAACTGACAAGACATTGGACCACATCATTTTGAAAGTCTTCTAGTCTGTCTGGATTGATGATCTTCTGTGAAATGTGTTTAGAAAAGCACATAGCTTTGTTATTGATGCCCGGACATTATCGGGAAGGATACCCTGAATTATAACGGGAAGCAGTTGTGTCATCAGCATGTGGCAGTCATGGGACTTTAGATTTGTGAACTTCTTATCTTTCGTGCTTATTATTCCCTTTATATTCGAGGAGTATCCAGATGGTACCTTGATGCTCTCCAGACATTCAAACATTATTTCCTTCTCTGCCTTGCTTAGAGTGTAGCTGGCTGGACTTAGGTAGTGGGCTCCTTTCTCCTTTGGTTGCGGGTGAAGGCCGTCGCGTTGTGCCATATGTTTCAGATCGTTATGTGCCTCAAGTATATCTTTTGATTTTCCGTATACACCAATGAAGCCCAGCAGGTTTACGCAAAGGTTCATACTGAGGTGCATCACGTCGATTACGTGGCGGACGTCCAAGACTTCCCAATAGAGCAACTCCCAAAAAATTGACTTCTTCTTCCACATCGCCACGTGACCATCTTCACTTGCTATAGGTTGGTTGCCGGGTCCCTTTCCAAATACTACTTTGAGGTCTTTCACCATGGCAAGCACGACCTTTCCATTGCGATGCTTTGGCTTAGTACGATGGTCTACCTTTTGATCAAAATGTTTGCCTTTTCTCCGGACTGGGTGGCTTCCAACAAGAAAGCGACGATGGCCCATGTACACTACCTTTTTTACAGTGTTTCAGGTACGTACATTCGGTCCCATCCAAACAATGGGTGCAAGCGTTGTACCCCTTGTTTGACTGTCCGGATAGGTTGCCAAGTGCAGGCCAATCGTTGATGGTAACAAACAGCAACCCTCGTAGGTTAAACTGCTCCTGTTTATCCTCATCCCACATGGGGACACCTTCTTGCTTCCACAGCAATTTTAGATCTTCGATCAGCAGTCTCAGGTACACATCAATGTCGTTACCAGGGTGCTTCGGGCCTTGAATAATAACCGGCATCTGAATGTACTTCCGCTTCATGCATAGCCAAGTCGAAAGGTTGTAGATACACATCGTTACAGGCCAAGTGCTATGCCCGCTGCTCATTTCTCCAAAAGGATTCATGCCGTCCGTACTTAAGCTGAACCTTAGGTTTCTTGCATCCTCACCAAAGTCTTTAAATGTTCTATCAATGTTTTGACACTGTGACCCATCGACGGGATGTCTCAGCATGCCGTCTTGTAGGCGTTCTTCCGCGTGCCAGCGCATCATCCTTGCATGCTCCTTGTTCCTGAACAGACGCTTCAGCCGTGGTATTGTAGAAAAATACCACATCACCTTAGCAGGAACTCTTTTCTTCGAAGGTTGTCCGTCAACTTCGCCTGGATCATCTCGTCTGATCTTGTATCGAAGAGCTTTACAAACCGGACATGCTTCTAGGTTCTCGTACTCCTCACCACGGTAGAGGATACAATCATTAGGACATGCGTCTATCTTCTGTACCTCCAGTCCTAGAGGGCAGACTAACTTCTTAGCCTCGTATGTTGATTCCGGCAATTCGTCTCCCTCTGGAAGAATGTTCTTCACGAGTTTTATTAACTCGCCAAATGCCTTGGCACTGACACCATTTTTGGTCTTCCATTGCAAGAATTCCAGCATGGTACCCAACTTTTTGTGCCCCTGTTCACAGCCTGGGTACAAGGACGTTTTGTGGTCCACCAACATACGCTCCAATTTTTGCACCTCCTTTTCACCTTCGCAGTCCCCCTATACGTCGTGCAACATCTGACCAAGGTCATCGGAACTGTCGTTTTCTTCACCATCCCCGCCCACCTCGCCTGCTGTATTCTCTTCAAACCCGTCGTATTGATCAGAGTCCAGAATGTTGTCGTCGTCTTCTTCATCTTCTTCCATTGCAACCCTGACCTCTCCGTGCGATGTCCAGCAATTGTAGTGAGGCATGAATCCCGACTGAAACAAGTGTGAATGAATAAATCTTGATGTAGAATACTCCTTCTCATTTTTACACTTTTTGCATGGACAACGTATGAACCCTTCTGCTTGTTGGCATTGGCCACACTCAAAAAATAATGCACGCCTTGAATAAACTCTGTCGACTGTCGATCCGCGTTGTACATCCATTGCCGATCCATCTACATGGAATGTACAAAAATCATAAGAAAAATCCACAAAATTCAAACCATTTAAATATTATATAATAATTATATATATATGTAATCAAACAATAATTATATACTGGAGGAGGAAGAAGGAGTATAAAAAGGAACACCATCCTTAGTCCCCGTAGGTGTTACCAACCGGCACTAAAGATCAAATAACACATATGCAATACTACCGCTGACACACACCATCGAGCAAGTGTAGATACTGCTACTTGTAGGGAAGAATAGGTCGCGCAACAACAGAACGCAAACTAGAGGAACCTGAGGTGATTCGCTTACCTCAAAATACGGTTTTTCTTAGGCGCAAATAGCTGCGGCTTGCAGCTCCGGAGGCCAAAAACAACAACAGCGGGAAGCTATGGAGGAGAAGAAGAAGTGATGGGTAGACGGAGATGGGACGGGTGTGTTGCGGAGAATGGGAGAAATTGAGAGGAACATGTGGGCTGCGTGGTTGCAAATTAGAATTATTTTTAAAAGGTCTTTTAAAGTGGTAAACATAAAATTAATTAATTATTTTAAAAGTTCTTTTTAATGTACATAGTGTACATATTTCTAACTATTTTAACGATCTTAAAATTACCTTGCTTTTCTAATCTACTATCAAATTTTCTATATTTTTTCCTTTGTCATCTATTTTATAACTTTTTTGTCCAAAGGATTCTCTCTCATCATTTTTCATAAATATTTTTTGAGATAAAATTGTACGTACTAAATTCCTACAAATGTAACGTGCTAAGCATACTTTTCTTCCTCTTTATTTTTCTAAATATTTTTCTCAACACAATATAATGTGCTTAGTAATATAATTAGTCCAAACAAATTTTCTCTCTCTTCATATTTGCATAAAAATCTAGAGATGAAAATGTATAGAAAACAACCGCAAAAAGTGAAGTGTTAAGTATAGATCATAAGAGGAAGAAGTTGCTAACCTTGTAGATAGCAAAGATTTGTGTATTATCACCAAAACAGAACCACAAAAAATTTTGGCAGCACCTCCCCTCTAGCTAGAGCAAAAGTTTGAAGACAAGTGGAGCTGGCTCGGGCTGGAGGAGGAAAAAGTATAAAAAGGAACCCCATCTTTAGTCCCGGTTGGTAATACCAACCGTAACAAAAAAAATCATCTTTAGTTCCGGTTGATGTTACCAACCAGGACTAAAGACCCGAGGCGCCCTGACAGGTTCTGACAGGATTTGAACCAGGACTAAAGATCATCTTTAGTCCTGGTTCGTGACACGAACCGGGACTAAAGTTCCTAGAGAGTCGTTGCCTTTCTAAACCGGGACTAAAAATATTTTTTAGTCCCGGGTACAACTCCAACCGTGACTATTGTGGATATTGGCACTTCAACCAGAGATGTTTTCTCCAGGTAGTGGAACTATCATCATATTTGACCATCATAATTGCTCCAAGATTTGTACCGCACTTCTATCCTTCCTCCCACACTTATTTGTGCCCTCCTCTCCTCGTTCGAATTAATATATAGGCTAAAACCCATATATAAATTATTTTTTAAAAAAATCACACAAACTCACTTCATGAAAAGGTATACATGTGAACCTTTGGTATCATCTTATTTATTTTACAAAAGAAAAACCTCCATAAAAAAGAGCCCTCCTAGTCACTAGAGCCATATGTAGTAAGTCATGTGTAGTGGAAAGAACTAGAGAAACACGCGAATGGTCCACCAAAATGGGCTTCAAATGCTTGTGTAAACGCAGTTTCTTTGCATTTTTGTTTTGATGCAAAATTTGGTGTTTGTTTTTGGAAACCTAGTTTTTGTGAAGTTTTGTTTTACTACAAAATTCGGTGTTTGTTTTTGGGAACACATTGAATAATCTGGTGCATGGAGTGGCATGGTGTTCGGGTAGGTTTTGCGTGACTTAATAGGTTCGGTTACATGTTGTGAAGATCGTGCAGGCGTCCTAATCACGCGTCCTGTTATCTCTACATAAACCAAGCCGCCTCCTCCTCCGCGTGAAAATAGTCTAGGGTTTGTCTCCTCTGTGTTGCGTCGTCGCTCGTAGTCTACTCCGTTCCGCTCGTCGACATGCATCGGCGATCGAGAGAGCAGGTCTCCGAAACCTTTGTCTTCAACATCCTACACCGGGAGAAGACGACAATAAGGTTTTTGGGAAGCCCTTCGCATGACTGCTCGTTAGTCGTCCATAACGGCTCGTCTTCCTCTATGTTCGAGGGTTGCACGCAGATGATAACACCTGACATCACGTGTTGTTCCTACAGTGCGTGTTGTTCCCCATCAACTTGATCCTATTCAACAGCAGAACCAAACCATCGGTGCATCTCCAATCTGTTTCGAATCTTTGATTTTGTTCGTGTATAGTTGATTAGTATTCACGTATCGTATGATATGATTCTACTAGTTTATATATTTAATGTCATGATTTATTTATGAAATAAATTAAATTTATATGTGATTATATCTCTACCATTAACACCTCGTCGGAGCTTATCGGTGATGGGGTAAAAGTAACTGTAGCTTATCGGTGATGCTATAGCTTTAGCTCGACTGTTTCGAAGACAGTCGGTAAGGGTAGAAGAGGACCAACGGATAATCCAACAACCAGTATAATTTTAGTTGATGATGTTTTGAACGAAAATATATTAACCGACTGATATATGAAATTAAAGATCATTATATATAGTAGTATTTGCTAAGGTTGGGGAGTTGGGACACACTGATCATGTCCCTTAAGGCTCCTTAGAAGGCACCTTTTTTGTCTGCTCGTTCCTAGGGCACATCCACCGGTCGTGCCAGTATCCTACAGGAGTATCTACTGATGCGTCGTAGAATCTATGCCTGAAATAAGATGGTGCATCTTGCATGCATGCATGCTTTGCATCCACTAGCTCAGTCTAATTTATACTCCATCTTCTATCCTTTAGTTGTGTATTGCCTCCACCAGGTGGGCGCAGTGTTGACAAGTCGGCGCGCGCGCGGTGCCTTTATTCCCAAGTCCCAACTGAGGAAAACATGAATTCAGTCATATAGAGATTCATCGAAACGAAGATAGCCAATCCACACAGGTTTACCGCGGCAATTTGGCGTCATATGCCCATGCACCATCCTTAATCACTACGGAAAGCCAATGTTTGCCGAGTGTATAATTTTTGCCGAGAGCTTTATGTCGGGCACTCAGCGAAATATAAATTTGCCGAGAGGGCTCTCGGCAAAAAAAAACTCTCGGTAAAAATGACCATTTGCCGAGTGTTTGCCCTCGGCGAACAAAAACACTCGGTACATGGTCTTTTTTGCCGAGTGTCGACGTGGGACACTCGGCAAAACACTAACCGCCGTCAACTTATACCGTTTGGTACCATCTTGGCCGAGTGTCCGGGCCAGGCTCTCGGCAAAAAACCAACTTTGCCGAGTGCCATGGCGATGCTCTCGGCAAAAGACAACCTTTGCCGAGTGCCAGGTCTAGGCGCTCGGCAAAACCCACCTTTGCCGAGTGTCTTTACTTGGCTCTCGGCAAACATGTCAAAATTTTTCCTCATCCAACCTCCAAACTTTTTCTATTATGTAAATACAACATGTAATCCCTAATTATCAAATTTGGTGATTTTTCAAATGATTTTGCTATATTTCTTTGATTTATTGTATTTTCGTGAATTTTTTGCAAGTCTCAAATTAGAACTACAAGTGGTTAAAAAAATAAAAAAATTTATTGCAAAAATTATATTCATGTTATTTAGACCCTTTTGAGTCAATATGTGGTAAATGAAGGGAAATTGAGATGTTTTTATTCATGCAACATGGTTAGGAACGTGTTGACCGAATGATTTTCAAATTGTAAAAATAGCAAACGAAGTCGAAATTCATAAAATTTGTTAGGATGTCATGATATCATACGTGGAGGCTGGGGTAAAAAATCGAGAAGGTTTCGAATATTTTATCAGGTACAACGCTCACAAAACCAAAGATTCTCCGGAGTAGATTATAAGTGTTGGGAAGGATTAGTTAGATTTCGAGAGAAAGTGACGGTCGAATTGTCGTTTGATTTCAAATCTTTTTCCCTAGGCAATAAATAGCATATATGAGTTTATACAAAAATTTTGTAAATTTTTGAGTCCGTTTGATAATTTCTAAATTATTTGAAGCATAAAAACTAAAGTTTTTTTTGCCGAGTGTAGCTCCGCAAAGAACCACACACGGCAAAAAATAAACAGAACCCTAATGCGCAAATCTTTGCCGAGTGCCTAGAGAAGGGCACTCGGCGAAATAAGTATTTGCCGAGTGCCGCCGATCGGCCCTCGGCAAAGCTTGTTTTTGCCGAGTGCCCGGATCGGGGCACTCGGCAAAGCGCTCGACACGGCAAACGTTTCTAATATGGCCGCCTCCTCCCCGTGCCATGCTCACATTCGGACTTAGCAAAACAACACAAATCTGCGCTCCGCCCGCCGCCGACCGCCGCCCCCCGCGTCCCTGCCGTCCGTCGCCTCCCCGTGCCGGCCGCCGCCCGTGCCGCCCGCCGTCCCCGTGCCGCCCGTCCTCCCCGTCCTCCCCGTGCCGGCCGTCCTCCCCATGCCGGCCATCCTCCCCATGCCGGCCGTCCTCCCTCGTCCTCCCCGTGCCGGCCGTCCCCCGTGCCGACCGTCCTCCCCGTGACGTCGCTCCCTCCTCCGCCGACGCCCCACCCTCACCCCTCCGCATTTTTTGGTAAACATGGTTTTTACTTTTGCAACATTTATTTGTTATTGTAACATTTAGTTCAAATGGTTATTATTTAAACATTTAGTTCAAATTGTGAGTTATTATTGACACATAAAAATAATCATGTATGTAAGTGTTTATTAAAACGAGTGATATTTAGGTATTTACTACAAACAAATAGTAAAAACAATGATATTTATTAGATACATATCTATACTCTTTGATTTGATTTGAGTAGAAAATATATGCAATATGCACGTATATATTTTTGAAGTTTATTGTATGCACATATGGTCGAAGCCTTTTATTTGAGATGATGAATGGAGTCGCATCGCGCAGCCATGCCGTCGCTTGTGTGCCGGCCATCGAGCCGTGCTTCCCTATTTTGCAGGTGCCGCTGTCTTTACCGTAGTTTGTCTATGTATAACGTAACCTTAGGCGTCTCCCGTTCGAAAGAGATACGGATGAAAATATGCGTCTTTTTGCATATCTTTAACCGTATCTTTTTCGAATTGTTCATGTTTTTTGGACAGCCGGAGAATGTGTAGATGAGTTTAATTTCCATGGTCTAGTATTCTGGTCCGACTCAGAATTTCGGTAGTATCTCCCAGTTGTTCTCCGGATACACAATCTCCCTGCCGGGACGTGTATTTGGAGAACAGCGGGGAGGTGCTGTCGAAATTCTGTCTCGGAGCGGAGTACTAGAGCATGGGAAGTAAACTCATCTACACATGCTCGGGTGGGATTAGGACATATCTTTACCTATTAGACATTAGAGGCACTCGGTAGATGGAAATAATATTTATATGATTATTCGATATGATAGAGGATGGATGACCGTGAGTGGATGTATACGGGCCGCTCAAGTCATGGTTCGTTGACCGATGAATGGATCGAGAAGACCGATGCTTTCTTGGAACTTGCATTTGCCAAGGTTAAAGGAGCACGAACCACATGGTGTCTCTGTAGCAAATGTGGTAACATGAAGCGACAAACAAAAGAGATCATGGGCAAACACCTTTGCAAGAATGGTTTTACACTGATTATACCCGGTGGACGTTCCATGGTGAAGCCTACCGTGGGAGAGACGAGGTCGTCCGACAACGCATCGAGGAGTTTGATTCTGATGCCGGGGTAGGAACCATGTTAAATGACTATGAAGAAGCACATTTCGATAAACGATGTAGGGAGGAGGAGCCGGAGCCTACCGCAAAGGCGTATTACGACATGTTGCATGCGGCACGCAACCCCTTCATGGGCATACAAAAGTTTCTCAACTGGATGCCATTGCACGGCTAATGGCGGTAAAGTCCCGGTTAGCGGAGTAGAGAGGCCTTTGATGTTATGTTGACAGGTTGTTGGGAGCCCGCTTCCGAATGGTCACCTTCGCCAAAGAGCATGTATGAGGCACAAAAACTCCTTCGTGCACTTAAGATGCCATATGAGCGAGATACATGCTTGTCCGAACGGATGTATCCTATTTAGGAAAGAGCATGCGAAAGCAAAATACGTGCAAAGTGTGGATCCTCTAGGTTCGTAGAGGTAGACTCGTGATGGGCATAAGAGGCAGCTCGCTATCCCCATGAAGATCTTACGGTACCTTCCGTTCGTACCGAGGATCCAACGGCTTTACATGACCGAGGAATCCGCGAAACAGATGACATGGCACAAGCTCGGACGTCGATACAATCCGAGAAGCTTGTACATCCATCCGATGATGAAGCTTGGAGAAGGTTTGATGTGATTCATTCTGGGAAAGCTCTAGAGGCTCGTAATGTACGGGTTGCGTTGGCAACGGATGGGTTCAACCCTTATGGAATGGCGGCTGCCCCATACACATGTTGGCCCATGTTCGTTATTTCCCTCAATCTCCCCCGGCGTCATCTTCCAACGATCAAATATATTCTTGTCGTTGATAATTCCCGGACATCCGGGAAGAATATGAGTGTGTACATGGAGCCTTTGATTGATGATTTGGTCCGTACTTGGGAGGAAGGGGTATGGACATATGACCGAGCTACAAAGACAAACTTTAAAATGCATATTTGGTACCATAACTCCCTGCATGACTTGCCGGCATATGGGCTATTCTGCGGATGGTGTGTTCACGGGATGTTTCCATGTCCGGTATGCAAGGCCGCTCTGAAGTTCATCTGGTTGGTCAAGGGTGGTAAATATTCTTCATTTGACAAACATCGACAATTCCTCCCTCCTGACCATCCATTCAGGCGGGACATCAAGAACTTTACAAAAGATGTAATAATTACCGAGGCTGCACCGCAGATGATGACAGGTGCCGAGGTTCGTGCTCAGTTAGAAGCTCTTAAGATTAATGAAGAAGACGGTTGTTTTCTGGGATATGGTGAGCAACATGCCTGGACTCAAAAATCTGCCTTGTGGAGGCTCCCATATTTTCAAGATCTCCTTCTTCCACATAACATTGATGTGATGCACACCGACGGTTGGGCGCCCTGGCCATCTCGGTAAATCTCTTTTGAACAATTGTAATTCGGAGTATCGTACGTGACTTCGAATTTCGTTTGCGAATTGTGGACTATGTACTATGAACTACTATGTTTATATTTTGTGGATTATGACTGTGACTACGAATGTGAATTATATGTCTTGTGGATTGTGAATGATGTTTATGCGATGTGGAATGATGCTTATGGGGTTGTGGAATGATTGAGATTGTGAATGTTTATGTTTTGTGGATTGTGAATGATGCTTATGGGATGTGGAATGATGCTTATGGGGTTGTGGAATGATTGGGATTATGAATGTGATGTATATATTAAAAATTTGTGAAATATGCGATCGAACAAATAAAAGAGGGTTAAAATTTTCACTTTGCCGAGTGCAACACTCGGCAAAGAGGACCTTCGCCGAGTGCAATGACCAAAACACTCGGCAAAGAGGGTAACCAGGGGTTCGGATACCCTCTTTGCCGAGTGCACGATTCGCCGAGGGCTGCGGCAAAAGCACTCGGCGAAATAACCACTTTCGCCGAGCGCTTTTGCCAAAGCACTCGGCGAAGTTTAAAGGTTCGTCGAGAGCCGGGAGAAAACACTCGGCGAAGTGCTAGCGTTCGCCGAGTGTTTTCATCCCCGGCCCTCGGCGAACTTTAAAACTTCGCCGAGTGTTTTTTACGGCTCTCGGCAAACTTCTCCGTCACCGTATACCCAACCTAACGTGTACTTTTTTGCCGAGTGTCGAAGCGGCTCTCGGCGAAGATTTCGCCGAGTGCCCGATGAAAACTCTCGGCAAAGAGCTCTTTGCCGATCCAATGTTCACCGTGTGACCTATGCCGAGAGCAACTCTCGGCGACATTTTCGCCGAGTGTAAAACAAGCTTCGTCGAGTATCCTGGCACTCGGCAAAAAGAGGATTTCCGTAGTGAATTACGTCCCCTTTAGCCAGAGTAATGCTGCATACCTAATTTAAGTAGCTAGATACGCTCCCTAATAGGGTATAAATCAGTAATTAAGTCTTGCTCGCTAATAGGGTAAAAATCAGTGATTATTTGGTCTTTCCATGAAAGCAAAGAAAACAAGCATCTATACCGCGCGTGCGGCGTGCATGTGCAAACGCAAGGCAGAACGTTGATTATGATTAGGTAGCCCCCATATATATATATATATATATATATATATATATATATATATATATATATATATATATATATATATATATATATATATATATATATATATATATATATATATATATATATATATATATATATATATATATATATATATATATATATATATAAAAATACTGTGTGTCGCCATGATCTCATCCGTGGGCATGGCCGAATCTCTAATTTAAAAACTCAAATTGAAAATCCGAACCGTTCAAATTGTTCTACATATTAATATCGCCTTGTATACAAATTTTACATTTTTTGAATTTTTACTATTTTATCGATAGGTCAAAGATGCAATAAAATAGATATTCCAGAAATCGTTGGATTAATTCATCTTTGACTTATATGATAAAATAGTAAAAAATTCAAAAAAATGTAAAATTTGGTATACAAGGCGATATTAATATGTAGAAAAATTTGAACGGTTCGATTTTCAATTTGAGTTTTCAAATTAGAGATTCGGCCATTCCACACGGGATGAGTATGCGCACGCACACAAGAGCCATCTATATATATATATATATATATATATATATATATATATATATATATATATATATGTATATATAAATAATATACACCTCTCAAGTATACAATCGAGCATGTCTCTTGTACTAGTGACATACTTCAGAGATAAGAGTACAGTTCAGAGCACAATAGAGATAGGACAGTGTCGATCCTGCAGGCCGGACCGCCATGCCAGGCAAAGGAACAACGAAACTCATGTGCTCTTCTATAATTGGCCCAAACATCTCTTCACGAAGCCCGTAATTTGCCGGCTATAGGAAAATGGGCCGTGGTTGCGTATCTTTTTGGAATAAGTTCACTTTAGCTCTTTTATCTTGTCGTTGAGTTTAAATCATGTCTTTTAATCATAAAACTAGATATAATGTGTCCTTTAACTTGCAAATACTGAAGTATTCGAAGATACTAGACATTATTTTGCTTGGTTTTGACTGACGTAACGAGATGAGTCAGCGTGAGATCCACATGAGCCCACGTGCCAGTGACTCAATCTTCTTCCACCTCTCTATCTCTCCCCTTCCCTCCTCTCTTCCCGATCTCTCAAGGAAAGCAAGCGCGAGGAGAAGGGTGGCGGGGCGCGGCGGCGGAACCCCTCCCTGTGGCCGACCCCGACGCCACGATGGGAGAGCCATCGAGCGGATGCACCTTAGCGACCGGCGACAGCCGCGACGGCACGCTCGGAAGCCATGCTTCCTTGCCCCCAACTAAGCTCGAGAAGTTGCTCGGACCATCATCCCCTAGCAGAAACTGCTTGGAGCTCACTCGCTAGCTAGCGTCCAGCTGTGGCAGCAACAACGGCCGAAGGTTGATGAGGACGTCGTGCTTTGGTCCAAGAGTGAGCATGGTTTTCGGTGTGTGGCTGAACATCCCCGCGTCGCCGGACGATGAGCAATGCACCCCTAGCACGAACCGCTTCAGGCAATGCAACGCCCGTCAGCATCGCAGATGGGCTTGTCGTGGCAGGAGATGCGACGGAGCTGGCCGGGGTGCGGGAGTAGATCTAGGAGAGGAGGACGGACGACGACGACGGGACTAATGCTTATTCTCCTCTTTCTCTCTCCCTCCAACCCTCCTCCCTCTCTCTTCCCTTGCTCTTGGCTCCTTTAGAGGCTGTCGTCGGCTCTGCTGCTCAATCCCCGCCTTCGCCTCCTGCCACCGGTCCCCACCTCTGCCTTTCGCTGTCGGCCTTGACGCCCCTCATTCGGAGCACGTCGTGGATTCCCCACCTCTCCCTATTAGCCTTTGGACCAAGAGCCAGAGCCAATCGTCCCTTCTCCGCGCCTCCAAATATCGCCGCCGGCCTCTCTCCTCAACGGTCGCCCCCAGCCTCTACCTCACGCCACCCGCTGGGACCTACATACCCGGTCCCCTATTCCTCATGGGCGATGGGCCACTCGTCACCCACGTGGCCCCGTCATCACCGCCTCGGCCTCCACGCGTGATGCACTACCCATCGTCGCTGATCCCGCAGGTGGTGCGTTTGCTTGTCACTGCTATCAAGCCCAGCGCCGCTGGAACGCCCCTCCTCCTCTTGGTAGCACACCCCCGTCGTGGCATTGGTCGACCTACTGAGTCCTACCATGGCCAGCGGCGATGGCAAGGAGGCGGAGGAGGATAGGGAGCATGCCCGGGGCATCCCGACCTGTGTCGGCCTTGCTAAGACAATCAAGAGAGAGGACGGAAGACATGGGTATATATATTTTTTGTGTATGACATGTGGGTCCTTGTATTTTATTCTTATCCATTGTACTATATATACAACGTCCGCAGCCTCAATACAATAATCATCACATTGCGCAATATTCTCTTCTTTATCTATTATTCAACTCCTCCTGCTCTGCATGCCCTGATGCCGGCACACCATTCCTCGCGTTGAACTCTGAGTGGTGATGGCATCATTGTCTACGAACCACTATGTCACGCCCATAAATTTAGCCAAATTTCTAGACTATTTTGTGTATTAAATCTCTGTCCAGGAATAGCCAAGGTACACAAAATGACAAATCAATAAACAGACCCAAAGCGTAAATAAAGCGTAAAATACTTACAGAAAAGGCACTTAGTCCTCACACCCCAAAGAAAGCAGCAGCAACGAAAAAAGGCGATCCTAGCGGGGCTTCAGCTCCACTCCACAGGCAAACTCAACTGGGGTCTGAGCCTTGGTCTTCTAACTCCGTCTTCGACTCAGAAGCACTACACTTCTGGGAAAAGGGGAAAAAGCAAGGCTGAGTACAACCACCGTACTCAGCAAGCCACACGGAGAAATGCAGACGTGCGAAGGGAGACAAGAGTGGCTTGGGCTATTTTGCATAAATGTGGTTGTAAAACCTTTCTAGTTTAAAACAGTAAAACAGTTGATTATTTAATCAAGATTAATTCTTCCACTGAACAACGTTATCTCCACGTCGAACAGGCCCAACCAAACCACCTGAGCTAGTCTAGTTCCATTAAGTCAATTTATTAAGATGGGACTAATCATGGTGAATCTGGTTGGTCGCCCATAACTGCAGGCATGGCTATTCAAATAGTTTTACTCTGGCCAGAGGTGTACAACTGTACCCACAAGACACGATTTCACACATGTTGCCATGCCCCGAAGTATCGCCACGATACTGCAAGGGGGAAATCGTGACAAGACCTTTCGCATAACTCCCCCTGACCAAGCGACACCACACCTCAGGTTTCGCCCCTACCTTTATATCCAAGGTAGGCAGCCCCCTCTCGTGCCTAGGTAAATCCAACAGCCGCATAGACCTTGCCCGGTCCATCCGAACTCCATCACATCCACCCTTGCCTAGATGCGTCGGCCAGGAAAAAGCTACACTACAAGTCCAGCCGTTGCCCATGCAGGCTTGTGGTAAGTACGGTAAGTCTTCCAGGGCATCCCATGAACCGGTCCTTAACTGCCATGGGTGCGATAAGCAAAACCATGCACCTACAGCTCACCATTTAGTCATATTTTACTTAACCATGAATCTTTGCCAAGGTACCTCCGGTCTGAGACCATCATTTCATGTGACTATCAGCTAGTAGTATAGTTCTCCCATTAGGTGAGCTAGTGCAATTAAGCATGGCTAAGCGTAAACATTTATAGCAAGGTCACGTAAGTGACGCAAGCTAGTCAATTTAATCACCCAGGTTGACAATGAACGGGTATCAATTAAACATGGCACAAGCGATCAGATAGGATGACCCGATTCTCGTGTAATTAGCAAAATATGCAATTTTATTTGCAAACAGTAAATATTTTATAAATTAGGATCAATATGCGTCAAGGAGGAATGTGACTTGTCTTTCTTCTTCAACTGATATTATCTTCTTCGCGAGCGCGAAAACCCAAAATGATGAAGTCTACACGTTGACACGCAAAACGAGGAAAAACTTTAATAAAAATCAAAACAGTACATGGAAAGTAAACAAACATTTAGAGCTCAATTTTAGATGAATTTTACAACTTGAATGGCCCAATTTGGAGTTCGTATGGATTATATATGAATTTTAGAAGTTTTGGGCCATTTAATTGAATTTTGGAAATTAATATAATTTATTGCGCAATTTTTATTTATTTTTACAAGGAAAAGGGTGCTGCCGACGTCGCCGGGCGGGGCGACGTCGACTGCGGAAGCGGTGCACGGGTCCACCGTGGACTCGCCCACGGGGCCGATCCACGGTCCACCATGTGGACGACCACGCGGGCAGCCACAAAGGGACGGCCTGCCGACGTGGCGCCAACGCGACGACATCGCTGGCAGCCACGTTGTCCGCCACGTGGACGGCCCAGATTGCCCCGAAGGGGATCGGGCGGCCATGGGGACGGACGCTCGGATCGGCCTCGGCCGATCCAACGGCCGTGGAGCGAGCGGGCGGCGATGCCGACCGGCGGCGAGGCAGCACGCCGGCGAGCGGTGGTGAGGGTGGAGCACGGCGCAGGAGAGCGGGAGAAACAGGGTGGGTTCTCATCGGGCACGAGGTTGACGGCGACAGGATGGGCGACGACCGGCGTTCGGGTAAGCGGCGAAAACGGCGCCCCGACGGCGAACGATGGAGGCGGAATGCCGGCCGAGGCGCGGGCGAGCACGATGATCGCGGTGGGGAAAGCGGCAGAGAGAGTAGGCGGCTAAGGCGGCGGTGGTTGGCGGCCGCAGGCGGCTTTAAGCGGCGGAGCCCCGGGAATGCGGTGGTCGCGGAGTTTTGGCGGCGATCCGCAGACGGCGAGCGGGTGCCGGGGCTCGGCACGACGCGGCGAAGCCGACGATGGAGGTGTCTTGGAGCGGCGAGCTGCGGGCAGTGGAATTGGGTGGCCGGAGGCGGCGGACGGCGGTGGAGTTCGGGATCACGGGGGAAAATCCGCTACGACGGTCGGGGGAGGAAACGGGACGGAGGCCGTGTTGCGGAGAAGCCGGCGGTGTGCATGGAAAAGCTCGGCGGCGGCTAGAGTGGCGGTAGCGCGCGGCCGAACATGGCCGCGAGCGGCGGGGATGCGGTTGCGTGGGGAGAGCGAGGAAAATCCGGCGAGCTCGGGAAGTGAGGGGAAGAGAGTGGGGATGCATGGGGATGCTTTTAAAAGAGGGGGAAGGCGACGGCGAGGCCGAGGTGGCCAGGAAAAACAGCCGACATGGGGCGGCCGGTGCGAGCGAGAGAGAGGCAGTCGACGCCGGTTTCCGTGGGGATGTGGGAGAAGGAGATGGCGCGCAAGGTGCGGGGCGGAGTGGGGCGGCTTAAGGCGGTGCAGGAGTGCACGCGGGACGGCCAAGAGGCGGCGACGTGGGCGTGGGCTCCAGCGACGTGGTTGCAGGGATTGTGGACGGAGGTTGGGGATGACCCCGATAGGTAGGGCCCACCTGTCGGTGGCTCGGGAGGAGGGAAGCGGCTGACAAGCGGGACCCATGCGACAGCGAAACAGAGAGAGCCCGAGGGGAGGCTGACATGCGGGGTCCACACGACAGCGAGGGGAGACGGAGAGGTCGGCCAAGGGACCCAATGCGGACTTTGCGCAAGGAGCGGGCCGGCGAGCTGGGCCGGACCGAGGGAAGAGAGAGGCGGCCGCAGGGAGGAAATCTGGACTTTGCGCATTGGGCCGCAGGGAGGAAATCTAGACCGGCCTTGGATAGAAAGTGACAAGATTTTAAAGAGAGCCAAGTCTAAATGCATATGACCTAATGTGACATTTTGATCATCTCTTTGCTTAGGTCATTACCCCTCTTGATAGTACGGCAAAACTATAAATAAGTTCTATGAAATTTGATCGCCCAAACTTCTTGATCAATTAAAATAAATCGTTAGTTTTACCATCTTCAATCCTTTTGCTTTGTGCCATCGAAAATAATCCTCAGTGATCATCCATGCACTCTTATTGTGTGAACCTAGCTCAAATATATGTAACTCAAAATAATTGTTAGTCCACAATTAGCGCTTGTCATTAATTACCAAAATAAATAACGGAGCCTAGATGCTTCAATCTCCCCCTTTTTGGTAATTGATGACAAACACCATAAATATATATAATAGGCATGAATCATGAATACAAAAGAGCATAAGATAGCATAAGCTCCCCCTAAACATATGCATCATAATCACAAGTATCAACAAGGCATAGAGATCTTCCATTATAAAAGCATATGACACAATAAACATCCATCACGAGATATCCATAAAGATCATCATTCAATCCACAAAATAAGTTCACTAGGCTATTATAAGACCACGAAGGGCCTAAAACTCACAAGAGATTAAAAAAAGGATAAAGAACACACAAAATAGATAATAGTATTAGCCCATTACATATAGATAGCCCTTCCAGCTTAGTCTAATAAATAAGAGGACTAACCTCACTAAATCTAGTCCAATTCCACCTAAGATAGTCTTCTCCCCATTTTGGCATCAAGGACCAAAAAAAAGCTTCACTCTTGAGGAGGAGACAGAGGACGTGGAATGGGATAGTGAGTAGAACTGGAGCGCTCATGGCGACGAGAGTAGACATAGGCTTGAGAGGTCTCCAAAGCAGTCATACGCCGGTCCAACGTGTCCACTTGATTGGACAATCTTCCCACATTGACATGCAAACTACCCACATCAGTCCTTAGCCCCCTAACATCCTCATACATGGCTTCTTGCCCAGTGCTCAACCTTGTCATGTTATCATTTAGGGAATTTATGGCCTCTAGCACCGGGTTGAAGTAATCATGAGGTGGCATTCCAAAGTAAGCATACTGTGGGATGAAATAAGAGTCAAAACCTTGAGGATGAGGAGGTGATGGTGGAGGTGCCGCACTCGAACTTGCGCCATGAGCAAACTGAGGTGGCGCATCCTAGGAACACGGGGACTGCCAAGCTGAAGACGAGGCTTATATTGCTTGTGCTCCTTAAGATTGTTTCCAGCGTTCAAGCTTTTCTTGAATCAATCTCATGATGTAGGGCACATAGTAGATACCTTGACCAAAGGTACTGTTAACGATCAAATTTGGTAACCAAATCCCCGAGTTCAGAGTCAAGATTGAAGCGGAATCAGATCAAGAGCGCAGTCTGCGGGGAAACAGAGGCCGCATCGGCTAAGACCGAATCGGCTGGGAGACTAGTCAGCTGAAGTCGAATCGGATAAGGATGGTCGATTCCGATTAGGAGATGGAGATTGAACTGATCCCGAAAAAGGAGCATAAAGATAAATATTCGATTCGGTTCCCAAATATTCGTTAAAGATATTGCTATCTATGGATAGAGTCCTGTAACGGCAATTGTATCTATAAATTAGAAACTTGTATAGATATTCCTTTTGTAATGCGCCATGGGACTACGTAAATAGTAGATAAGGTAGAAACCGTGTACTACACGAATATCGTTAGCCCATGGGTATAAATATGTAAGCCCGGGGTTCATGTAAAAGAACAAACAACACACAATCAATCAACTCCGGCGCATCACCACCCTTTTTATTTTTCGACGAGTTCTTGCTCTTGCTCGGGCTGCATCGGTTTTGATCTTCGAACAAGGTAATTATTTGTCATTAGTGGTTTGTATCGTAGGGACTAGTGCTTCCATCGTCATGATACTCTAGTTTCGATGCTATAAACTACGCAGTTTATCATACACGGCCTATAATCTAGAGCAATGCCTAGATCCATTCCACAGTCGGCTGATTTCTCTCTGAAGACAGCAGCCGACGAGGCTATATCTAGGGGTTGAATTAGATTATATGTCGTGTCTACCGTCCCGAGGGTTCACATTAACTTATATAGATCTATTATTTCTTTTTGTACTTAATGCTGCATCTAATCGACCTGTTAAGTCGCTCTTAGAACTATCAAGATCTATTTAGTTTGATGTTTATCATTAGCGACAGTGCTGGAGTTTCAGCCAGCCTTATCTGTTTTAGTCATCTCTTAGTTTTAATTGCTATTAGATATATTAAAATTGTCATTTATATTAAGATCTCAATCTGTTTAAATGCCCTAAACCGGTATCAATCCGTCAAGTTACATTGACAGCCAATTGATCTAGGTTTAGCGCATTTAGATTAGATTAATATCTTTTTATGAAATGTATCGGAGTATTAGCCGATTCACATTAGATCTGCAGTATCAGTTAGGTTATCAATGCAGATAATTGTTATCCTAATGTGCCTTTAGCCTAAGTGATTTATACTATCTCGGTATGCTACCGATCTATCCTAATCACTTAATATAAATGTGCTTTGGAATAACAATTATATGTTTATTGATGTCTTCAGCCGTTCTCCGGTAGGATCTAATTTCAATTTAATGCCTATTTCTTGTTTCTTGTTGGTTACAGGATCAAACCAACTGGCACATGGACCTGCACTGGAGCTAAGTAGATCTCCTAAACCAGTGTGTGGGAATCGAATTTCTCATCAACAGGTACCCTTGGAGATAGCAATCTCTTGCATCATGAGATTTACCACATAAAACTGACGGCCCTGGAGGATTGCATCGATCACATGCCAAGCTACTCCCCTGATCTCATCATTGTTGCCACATCGAGGAAGGATGGTGGCCCGCACTATCCTGTTCACAATACTGGGAATAGTCCTCAAACCTGCAACTTTCCCATATGTGTGCCGTCCTCCATCCTCATAGAATTGTTCTAGGTCATCAAAGGAGAATGGGTTGTGGGCTTGTTCCTCATGCAGATTATCTCCAAAGTCAAAACGGATGTTGAGCAACCTCCGGAACTCCCTTCTAGAGACAGTGCACTGGAGGGTGTCTGACATTCACTTCATCTCAGAAAAGTCTCCAGCAACCCAAACTGTGGCATAGAACTGGCAAACAAGTTCCTCATCATAGTCCTACCTTAGGGTCACAATCCTGTCAATTCCTACTGCCCTGAACATGTCCTGCAGGCACTCAAACTCCTGAGTCTCATTTATGCTGCGCCAGGAGATCCACTTATGCTCAGCGAAGGCCTTCCCTTTATAAACTTGCTCAAACACCGTCTTTTGGAAAGTGGTGTGAAACCTTGGATCATTGCAGTCTCGAGGCCTTCGAAATTGATCATGGTGCCTAAGGATGGTGTACTAAGTGGGATCTCTCATATTAAGCACAAATTGAATGGAAGGATAAATCTCCATCTCATCACCACTTTCCTCACTCTCATTTTTTGATTCTGCCACTTCTTGTTCTTCTTCACTTTCTGCATCACTACTTTGAGCATATTGTTCTTCACTGGACTCATGCTCGCTTTCTGAATCTTGAGCTTGACGGCTCCGGCGAGTGCGAGGAGGCATCTCAGAATGCAACAGATCAAACAAACAGGATTAGCAACTATTTTACAGATCACTTGGATGTGTGGAAGAGGATGTTTTCTGCCTGGCAGGGGCGGTCAGACCGCAGCATGTCAGCCAGTCAGACCGACGGCACGAGACCGGTCAGACCGCAAGATTACCTGCGTCAGACCTCCAGCCGCCTCTGGTCAAACCGCCGGCCGGTCAGACCGGTCACGTTCGGATGTCCGAACATGCCAGGCAGGTAGGTTCGGACGTCCGAACACTCTGCCGATCAGACCGCCAGGTGACCTCTGGTCAGACCGTCGGTGACAGACAACTCAAACAACAAATTTTTCACATCCACAAAGTGAATCTAAATTTGCTAGAATCAAGGTTTGCACAAGAGAGAGAGAGCAAGAACAACAAGGATATGTTTACTTCATCAAAAATTGATTTAGAGGGAGGAACTACCCTTAACCCTAGAAATTTGAAATAGACAATTTCGATGAGCACAAGAGATGGGAAGAGAGATTACCGGTTATAGGAGTTGATTTTCACGACGAACAATTTCCTAATTTGTGCACAATCAAGAGCACCTCTTCCTTCACCTAGGGTTCCAATCCATGGATCAAAAACTCAATAAAAACGCAAGATAATCCGTGGAATAGAGAGAGGAAGAGGAGGGGATTCACTTACGGTGTAACCGGAGAGAAATCTACGGTCAAACCAAGTGGAATCAAGGAGGATATGTGTTAGGGTTTAAGGGGGAGAAAGAGAGGATGAAAAAATTCGGGATGAGGAAGTGAGCGGATGAGAACGAGAGAATAGGTCGGGTAGAAGAAGATTGGGGAAAAATTCTGGGCTCACCTGTTCGACCGGTCTGACCGGTGCTATTCAGATGGTTAGACCGCGGCACCCGGCCGGTCAGACCGCGTATATAGCGCTGGTCAGACCGCCGAGCCCCCTGCCGGCTGTGCATAGCCCTTGCACAAGCCGGCAACCCCCACACAATAAAATCCAATAAAATTTTAATTTTTGGAGCAAATTTTGAAATGTATGAGTTGAAATATTGCTAACCATCCATAATAATTGAAAATTATGATGATTTGCAACTTAACTCACTTAAGTGCTAGAAGGTGACCTTTTATGGTCTATAGGGGTTTTGGGCCAAATTGATTTCCAAATAACTTTTGAAAGATTTAGTCTTTGAAATTAATTTGAATACCAAAAACATTTAAGGATGTCTTCTCTACCAACTTTGTGTTGACACTTTTCTCAAAATTCTTTTCAAACTCATTTTGAAGATAATTCTCATTTTTAGCCAAAACTAAGAATCTAGTTTCTTCAAAGAAGGGCCAAAATGATATTTTCAATCAAACTCCATTTTTCTAGCAGTGAAAGGCTTGGAAAACATATAAAGAACCTTCTTAAACCTTTTCAAGGAGAAAGTTTTTAAATTAGTTTGATTTTCCAAAAATTTTGACTTATGTTGACTTGAACATTTTGGAAAACTCTACTAGCACTTGAATTTGATTGGTTCACAACTAAGGAGAAGTAGAGCACATGAGAAAGTACAATACTCCCCCTTAATGTGACAAGCTCCATTTTCAACAAGATAGCCAAAGAGCAATAAATCCCAAGAATAAGAGCAACCGGCAAGCAAATAGGCAATATGCACAAGAAGCAACCATGATGCATGATCTCAAGCAACATTTGAGAAATCTATGACATTTAACTCATTCCTCAAATTGCAAAAGCAGGTTTCATCAAGAGGTTTGGTAAAGATGTCGGCTAGTTGATCTTTGGTTCTTATGTGGCTAATGACTATGTCACCCTTGGAAACATGGTCTCTTAGGAAGTGATGGCGAATGTCAATATGCTCTGTTCTAGAGTGTTGGACCGGATTGTTGGAATCTTTATGGCACTATCATTGTCATATAGGAGTGGGATTTTGGTGAAAGATATACCATAGTCAACCAAGATTTGTTTCATCCAAAGCAATTGGGCACAACAACTACTCGTCGAAACATATTCCGCTTCGGCGGTAGAGAGCGCTATGGAGTTTTGTTTCTTGGATGACCATGACACAAGGGATCTACCAAGCGTTTGGCAACTACCGGATGTGCTTTTTTTATCCACTTTGCAACCAGCATAATCCGAATCGGAATAGCCAACTAACTTAAATTTAGCACCTTTTGGGTACCACAAGCCAATAGTTGAGGAATGCTTTAAATATCTTAGCATTCTTTTCACGGCCACTAAGTGACACTCCTTAGGAGCGGCTTGAAACCGTGCACACATACAAACACTAAACATGATATCCGGCCTAGATGTGGTAAGATAAAGCAAGCTACCTATCATAGATCGATAAAGCTTTAAATCTACCGGTTTACCTCCCTCATCAAGGTCGAGATGCCCGTTGGTTGCCATAGGTGTCTTCATGGGCTTTGCATCCTCCAAGCCAAACCTTTTGAGTAGATCATTGATGTACTTGGTTTGTCTCACAAACGTTCAATCCTTGAGTTGCTTGATTTGAAGTCCAAGAAAGAAACTCAACTCTCCAATCATGGACATCTCAAATTCCCTAGACATCATATCACCAAACTCCTTGCAAAACACTTCATTAGTAGAACTGAATATGATATCATCAACATAAATTTGGCAAACAAAGAAGTCATCACCAATAATTTTTGTAAAAAGAGCGGTGTCAACTTTTCCAATTTTGAAATCCTTTGACAAAAGAAAATCTCTCAATCTTTCATACCAAGCTCTAAGAGCTTGTTTTAAACCATAAAGAGCTTTTGAGAGTTTATAAACATGATTAGGATTTTTAGGATCTTTAAAACCGGGAGGTTGTTCAACAAAGACAAGTTCGGAAATTTCATCATTTAGAAAAGCACTTTTCATATCCATTTGAAATAGTTTTATATCAAAGCATGATGCAAATGCAAGAAGGATGTGAATAGCCTCAAGTCTTGCCACGGGGGCAAAAGTTTCACTGAAATCCAAACCTTCAACTTGTGTGAAACCTTGAGCAACCAATCTTGCCTTGTTTCTCACTACCAACCTGTTCTCATCTTGTTTGTTCCTAAAAACCCACTTCATCCCTATGACATTGTGGTATATAGGTCTTTCAACCAAAGTCCACACTTTGTTTCTTGCAAAGTTGTTGAGCTCTTCTTGCATAGCATTAATCCAATCCGGATCACCAAGAGCTTCATCTACATGTTTTGGCTCAAGATAAGAAACAAAAGAGTAATGTTCACAAATTGAAGCGACACGAGATCGAGTTTGGACACCCTTACTAATGTTACCCAAGACTTGATCAATTGGGTGATCCTTTGAAAGAGCGGTGTGTATTCTTGAAGGCATAGGTGGATGTTGTGACTTGTCCTCCTCCACTTCAACTGGAGCTTGACTTGGCGTAGCGGAAGTAGGTGGTTCATCTTGAGTGGAGGTGGATGGCTTGTCTTTCATTTCAATAGGCTTGATGTTTCCAATAGATATGTTCTTCATGACTCTCATCAAGCCTTTATCACCTACATCATCCAAATTCTCGTGCCCCTCTTGGAAGCCATTAGTTTCATCAAATTGAACGTCGGCAGTTTCTTCCACAATACCTTTGCTTTTGTTGTATACCCGGTATGCCTTGCTATTTGAGGCATAACCTAGAAGAAACCCTTCATTACACCGACTTTCAAATTTGGTTAGTCTAACACCCTTTCGGTAAATATAACACTTGCACAATAGGCAACATTTGGCTTCCTCCCAACAATTAGCTCATAGGAAGTCTTTTTAAGAGACGATGCAAATAAAGCCTATTTGATGCATGGCAAGCGGTATTTATGGCTTCCGCCCAAAAAAGAATCAGAAACACCATATTCATTAAGCATAGTCCTTGCCATCTCAATTAATGTATGATTTTTCCTCTCCACTACATCATTTTGTTGTGGTGAGTAGGTAGCGAAAAGTTCATGCTTAATACCAACATCATCACAAAAGTCCTCGATATTGGTATTTTTGAACTCGAAACCATTGTCACTTCTAATTTTCACAAGACTGCAACTAAATTCATTTTGGACCATTTTTGAGAATTTTTTGAAAAGATCGACAACAATAGACTTATCATGCAAAAAGAACACCCAAGTATATCGAGAATAATCATCAACAATCACAAGATAATGACTATTTCCACCAATGATCATCAACAATCACAAGACAATGACTATTTTCACCAATGCTCTTATAGGTTGTTGGGCCAAACAAATCCATATGCAAGAGCTCCAATGGCCTAGATGTGGACATGATACTCTTAGAAGGATGAGAGCATGCAACTTGCTTGCCGGCTTGACAAGCACTACAAAGTTTATCCTTCTCAAACTTTACATCTTTCAAGCTCACAACTAGATCACGTTTTGAAAGTTTGCTCAATTGATGCATACCAACATGGGCAAGCCTCCTATGCCAAAGCCAACCCAAAGAAGTTTTTGCAACTAAACAAGTTTTCAAATTGTTTCACTAGAGTTGAAATCAACCAAATAAAGATTTCTATATATAAAACCTTTGAAAACACAAGACTTGTCATGAAGGCTAAAAACAATAACCTCTTGCGGGAAGAAAGCACATGACAAGCCAAGATCATAAATTTATGCAACCGAAAGCAAATTGAAAAAATTTAGAGATTAAACAAGAGAGACATTTTGGATTAATAGATCATTGAAGATAGCAACTTTACCTAATCCAATTACCTTTCCTTTGCTATTATCTCCAAATACCACTTTCTCTTGTTCTTTCTCTCCTACTTCAAATGTGGTGAACATTGTCATATCACCGGTCATATGTTGAGTGCACCCACTATCTAGCACCCAATTGCTCCCACCGGTGTGGTAGTTCACCTACAAAACAAGATCAAGCTCTTTTAGGTACCCAAACTTGTTTGGGTCCTTGGAGGTTAGAGATCAAAGCTTTGGGCACTCAAATGGTATTCTTTTTATCACCAAATATAGGGAAACCCACATATCTAGCAACAATACTACCATCATGAGCCTTCCTAAGCATATAATGAGAATCAAACATACATGTCTTAGAATGCTTATTACCGGGGTAACCATTTACCAAATGCCCAACCTCGCGACATTTGGAGCAATACTTACCATTGCTCATGACAAAACGAGTGACACAGTGTGAAGGTTTCTTATCCTTCTATGGAATGAATCCAAGTCCCTCCTTGTCAAGGATGCACTTTGCTCCCTCAAAATTTTATCAAGAGTGCTCTTACCCTTGAAGCATCTTTCCAAACTTTTGTTGAGCTTGGCTACTTGCTCCTTAAGCTCATTGTTCTCAACAACAAGTGAAGCAACACAAATAAAGACATAAGCGTGTTGACGAGAAATTTCTCTCACGCGCTGGCCTGGGAGATCTGCTTAGCTCCAGTGCAGGTCCTTCTCGGCTGCCTGTGCAGTACAGGGCGTGCCAGTTGGTTTGATCTGTTAACCAACAAGAAAAAACAAGATATATGCGATAAGTGTTAGGTTAGATCCCCAATAGATCGGTTGAGTGAATCCATGAGCATATATATGCTATCCTAAAATATACTTAAGCCAAGTGACTGGAATGGATCGGCTATATCGAGACAACATCAGCCGCTTAACCCAAATACAGTAAAGGATAATAGATATAACCTAGCCGATACTGGAAAGCTAACTATGGATCGGCTAGTACTCCGATGATTCTTATGAAAAGATATCGTTCTTGAACCATATATACTTAGCCTAGGAAATCGGCCATCGGCTATTGCTAGCGGACCGAATTCAGCTCGTGATGTCCGACAAGAACGGGATCTTAATATAAGAGGCAGTCCTAACATAAATCTAGTAATAAATATACTAAAAATAAATCAGGCAGGTAAGGCTGCGGGTTCTCGATAGAACTGGCCGATAGCAGGATAGATCTAAACATTGCTCCAGTTTATATGTGATATATGGTCAATAGCGCAGTATAAACCCCTGAATCTAATGTGTCATTATGATGGAAGCACTAGAATCAGCAGAACATACCACTAATGACAAGCATTTACCTGGATTTGGGGATCGAAACGATGCAGCCCGTAGCCAAATCAATTGCTCGTCTGAAGAAAAGGTTTGGCGATGCGCTGAAAGTTGTTTGATTGATTGTTGTATTGTATAATTACAGGGGGTCTCGGGTCCTATTTATACCCAAGAATAACATTATCTGTACAGACCTGGACTCTATCTAAACTACTATTTAAAATATGACGATATCCCGGGAAGGACCCACGCCGCATTACAATAAACAGTTTAAACAAATTCCTAATTTACAGATACAATTGCCATTACAGGACTCTATCCATAGATGGCAATATCTTTTAACGCATAAATTGATAACCCAATCCTTCACTTTATCTTCAAGCACTTTTATCGAAAACGGTTTTATCTTCTCCTCTGAGTCAGCATCGGTTATCAGCTATCCTCATCTGATCCAACCTCAACCGATTGACCTCGTAGCCGATCGTTAGTCAGCCGATTTGAACATAGCCGACGCAGCCTCTGCTTCTCCGCCAGCCGATCCGATTCTGTTTAATCTTCGCTAGAACTTAGGGGTTCGGTTACCAAATTTAGGCATTAACACATGTCCCCCAAGTCCGTGATACGAAATGTTGCGGATTTGTTGCCTGTTCAAATTCCCGCTCTTTTCTGACCTAAACCATTTCGGCTACCCCAAATGCCCTTTATATAGTCCTTTACCTCGACCGAAACGATCACGCCTTCAAAGCGCACTCAAACACTTCGCAAACAAGCCTTCTTTTCCTCTCTCCTCTCCGGCGATTCACCGGCTCTCTTCATCACATTCCAGCGCTCCTCGCGAATCAGGACCCAGCTCCGTCTCCAACGACCCCAATGGTTTCCAACACCGCCGCCACACCAGCCGCCGCCACCGCACCGGCCGCCGCCACCGTCGAGTTCCCCAAGGTACGCCTTCGGTTCAAAACTCTTCCTCTTCAGATTTCCTTTCCAGCCATGCTCCTAGCGTTGTTGCGTTCATCATGCCCTCATCTGCTCTTGATTAGCAATTTTTCTTTTCAACTGTAGCACCTGTCACATCAAGTAGCCATTCCGAGCCTAACCCAAGAGAGAAGATACTTCCTAGGTCCTATCGGCAACACTGACCCAGCCGATATAATAATAGCCGAAACCGACAGGATGCCTTACAACACCAAGAAGCCATTTCTGAACCATTGGGTTGGCACTTTCAAGTCGTGGCCGACCACAGACGCCGCTTGGATTGAGTGGTACAAGAGGGTGCAATCGGCCAAACAAACTTACTGGGAAGAAACAGGAATAGCTCAGTGCCTAGCCTTGTCTGTGGCCAACATGGAGAAGGATGAGCCGCTGATGTCAGCTGCGGCGTACTTCTGGAACGATAGCTTTAATGCCTTCATGTTCCAGCAGGGGCCGATGACGATCACATTAGCCGACATATACATGACAACCGGACTGGACATCCTGTCGTCGGCTAACCCCGAGAATCTGAGCCGAAAAGGACAACACCAGTTCAAGACCAAGGTCATCGGTGGATGGAGCGGCTACGTCACCCAGAACATGAAGGACAGGTCGATCGGCCATAGGGAACATGCCGCATTTCTGATGATGTGGTTAGAAAAGTTCCTGTTCTGCGGCTCAAGCTGCGGGCCGACCGCCAACTGGCAGGTCGTAGCCGAATCCCTAGCCGACAGGAATAAGGTCACGCTAGGAAAGTTCCTCCTCGGCTATCTGTACCAGATGCTACACCAAGCTGCTGCAAAGATAGCCGCCAATGCTACAGTCAACACCGGTGGCCCCTGGTGGCTTCTACAAATCTGGTTGGTGCTGATGACTAAGAGTGAATCTCCCATTATTTCGATGGCATCGGCTTCAACTTCCTTGAGTAGATGTAATCCTTTAAGGACGGCTTCGTACTCGGCTTGGTTGTTTGTAACATGGGGGTTGATAGCGAAAGCAAACTCGAAACTTACCCCTTGGGTGAAATAATGACTAAGCCGATACCACAGCCGTTGGTGCAAACCGAGCCGTCAAATGTTAGTGTCCAAGGCATAATTTCCACGGAGCCGATTGAGTCATTTCCGTGCTCCACAATAAAATCGGCTATAGCTTGTCCTTTGACTGCCCTAGGTGCCTGATACCTCAAATCAAACTCTGTTAGCGCAAAAATCCACTTCCCAGTTCTTCCCTTCAACACTGGAGCCGACAGCATGTACTTAACTACATCGGCTTTACAGATTATTGTGCACTCGTTGGATAGCAGATAATGCCTTAACTTTGTACATCAAAAATAGAGGCACAGGCATAGCTTCTCCACAGGTGAATATCTTGTTTCTGCGTCTAGTAGTCGTCGGCTGAGATAGAAAATGGCTTTTTCTTTGCCCTCAACTTCTTGGATTAAAACTGAGCCGATTGACTTGTCATCGGCTGATAGGTACAGCTTAAACGTTATCCCTTTCTGTGGAGGCATTAGAACTAGAGGGGAACTTAAATAATCCTTGATGTTGTCCAAAGCCTTTTGTTGCTCTGTCCCCCATGTGAATGCTTGGTCAGCTTTCAGCCGAAGCAGTGGTGTGAACGGCTCCATCTTTTCTGAAAGATTGGCTATGAATCGCCTGATGAAGTTGATTTTGTCGATCAAAGATTGGAGTTGTTTCTTGTCCTTCGGAGGCTGAATTGTTTTGATAACATTTATGCTCCTTGGTGTAACCTTAATTCCTCTTTCATGAACAAGAAATCTCAGGAACTGCCCAGCCGATACGCCGAACGCGCACTTAAGTGAATTCATCTTCAGGCCATATTTCCTCGTCCGCTCTAACACTTGTCTCAGATCGGCTATGTGGTTCTCCATCTCTCTGGACTTGACAACCACGTCATTAATGTAGATCTCCACTAGTGAGCCGATCATGTCATGAAAAATGTAGTTCATGGCCCGTTGATATGTTGCCCCAGCATTCTTCAAGCCGAATGTCATTACCACCCATTCGTACAAGCCGATTGCGCCAGGACACCAAAAAGCAGTCTTGTGGATGTCTTCGTCGGCCATAAATATCTGATTATAACCTGCGTTGCCGTCCATAAAACTAATAATCTTGTGGCCTGAAGCAGCATCGACGAACAAATCGGCTATTGGCATTGGGTATTCGTCCTTAGGGGTGGCCTTGTTTAGATCTCTGAAATCGATGCATGTCCTAAGTTTACCCTTTTTCTTCAGCACTGGGACAATGTTCGAGACCCATTCGGCGTATCGGCAAGGCCGAATGAATCCCGCATCGTATAGCCGAGTGATTTCGGCTTTGATTGCATCATACATATCGGCCTTAAACCTCCTGGGAGGCTGTTTGAATGGCCGATAGCCGGCCTTAATCGGCAGTTGATATACGACAATGGATCGGCTAAGACCGGGCATCTCGAAGTACTCCCAAGCAAAACAATCTTTGTATTCTTTTAACAAATCAATAAGCTAGGATCTAATTGAGGAGATAGATTTTTGTTAATATACGTCGACCTCGGCTTGTCACCAGAGCCGATGTTAATTTCATCTAATTCGTCGGCCGACGTAAAACCTTGCCCGAGCTTGCCATCGTCCTCGTCTGCGGTGTCCATGCCAAAGACGCTTGAGCCCTCCACCATGTCTTGTTCAAAGCAGCAGCTGCGGCTCGTCATCTCCAATCGGCTGTATTGTGGAATTGGACACATTTAGAAAATCGGCTTGCCAGATTTTCCCAGACAAACAATCAATGCCTTCGATTTTCCAAAGCGGCAAATCGGCACAGACGACACTAACTGACCTGTCGGCTGGTACGATCTCAATCTTGTCGCCGTCCCATTGGATCAGGCTCTGATGCATTGTAGAAGGAACTCAACAATTGGCGTGTATCCAGTCCCTTCCGAGCAGCAGGCTGTAAGACCCCTTCCCGTCGATGACAAAGAATGTTGTGGGCACGGTCTTATTGCCGATGGTCAGTTCAATGTTCAGGACGCCCTAGGTTTCTGATGGGTTGCCGCCGAAGTCTTTGAGCACCATATTGGTCTTTATCAGGTCTTCGGCTCCTTTGCCTAGTTTTCTGAATGTCACGTAGGGCATTAGGTTGACTGCGGCTCCCCCATCGACTAGCATCTTGGACAACGGCTTGCCGTTGACGAATCATTTAACGTACAACGGCTTCAAGTGTCGATTTTCGGTCCCCTCGGGTTTGTCGAAAATAGCTTGGTCCGGTGAGATTGCTAGTTTCACCAAGTCGTCTTCGATGGTGTCTGCATCGGCTTCAGAAGCACTGAATTCGGCGGGCAGTATGAACACCATGTTGACCGATGCAGAAACTTTGCCTTTCCCTTTGGCTGCCCTCTGGCTTGATCGGCTAGACTCTCCTTGGCTTGTTCCTCGTCGGCTACGGCGGTTTTCTCCTTGGGAACCCATCGCCTTTTGATCTTACCCAGCCAATGGCGCTGTTATTGGATCATTTGCCGAACTTCATCTTCTCTCCCTTCACGCTTGAGTCGTTGAATCCTTCTTTTCTGCGTCTTCGTGAAGAGATCGGACGGGCACCATTGGGGATTGACAGATTCCTCGTCGTCGGCCTCTTCGTCGTCAAGGTTGTTGTCATTGTCGTGTTCATCGACGAAGAAGTCTTGATGAATCAGGCCGAGCCGATCATGGACGGACCGTCGCCTTTGATTTAGCCGAACGGCTCTAGGGACGAACCAGGTTGGGCTTACAGTCGATGAGCTCCTGTGCTCGTCGTGGCGATCGTTGCATGCCGGGCAGTCGTCTAGTGTCGGCATCCTCACGCCGGATTCTCAGCAGTACCTGAAAAATCATAATGCCAATGCGGATCGGCACTGCTGTGGCTTCCTCGTGCCGGCGGCTTTGGGTTTCCGGCTCGCGCCGACGAGGTGCTTCATCGTGAGCTGCTTCTCGCCGAGACCAGTGCTGAGGACGGCGTATGCTGTCATCATGGTCTGGTCGTCGGTCAGCCGATCTGATAACGGGGCGCACCATGTTGATTGGCGCGGTATGATGTCCAGTCTGCTCGCCTTCTACCCTGGCACCGATTGATGCGTCGACTAAGCCGTGCGCCATTTTGTTCTGTCGATCGGCTCGCCTGGGGTCGGCTTGAACTGTGTTGACCGGGAAAGGATTGCCGTCTACCTTCATCGGCCGATTTGAATCGGCAAACTTCAATTTCCCGGCCTCAACTGCCGACTGGATTTGCTGCTTGAAGACTTTGCAATCGTTAGTGGCGTGGGATGTGGAGTTGTGTCACTTGCAATATTTTTTCTTCTTTAGTTCCTCGACCGATGGGATCACATGGTTTTCAGGAAGCTGGATCTGTTTCTCCTTGAGCAGCAAGTCAAAAATCATGTCGGCCTTGGTGATGTCGAAGTCGTACCTCTCTTCTTTGGCCGTCTTCAGCAGCCATTGGTAGACGATGGCTTTTTTGTTATTGGCCAATTCGGCTGTCGCCACCTCTGTGTCGTCCACATTGGAATCGTAGTCTGACTCAACGATGACTTGAGTTATGTTCTTGATGGCCTTCCTGGTGTCTTGAAATCTTTGTTCGTGGGCCGTCACCTTCTGCACCAAGTGGGCTAGGCTGTCGAAGTCCTGCACGGAGAATCGCTCTCAGATCGGTGCGATCAAGCCGTGAAAGGCCAAATCGGCCAATTGGGCATCCGATAGCACCAAGCTGTAGCATCGGTTCCTCATCTCTCTGAAGCGTTGGATGTATTCTTGAACCGATTCGTTGTGCTTTTGCCTGATACTGGTGAGGTCCGACAACTTCATTTCATGGTTGCCGGAGTAAAAGTAGCTAGAAATTGTTTTTCGAGATTGACCAACTCTGAATTGAGTTGTAAGGCAATGAGGAGAACCAGGTAAAAGCCGATCCTGAAAGAGACAGAGGGAACAACCGGACTCTCAAGGCGTCTGTAGCCGATGCTTCGCCGCACTACGCCAAGAATCGGCTAACATGCTCGTAGGTTGATACGTTGTCTTGCCCTGAGAACTTTGAAAAATCTGGGATCTTGTATCGGTTGGGCAATGGAATCCGCTCGAAATGCTCTGGATAATGATACTGATACATGTTCCCTGCGTCCTTTGGCTTGAGGCCGAATTGATCGCGCATGACATCTGCAATCAGATCGGCCCAAGTCCGGTTGTCCTGCTGTATCGGCTCATATGGGTCATATGGCACGGATGCTTGCCGATACAGCGGTGGAGACGTCTGAGGCCTGTAGTGATGATCTTGGCGGCCTCCTTGATACTGGTAGTGGAGTGGATGATCAGCGGGAGGCGACCGATGCGCCGGTGGTGGCGTTGGTGGTCCCGGGAATAGCTATTGGCCACCGGCGTTGTACTGTCTGTCCAGGCCGATCTGAGTAACCGGCTCTAACTGCCGATTGTCGTTGAACATGTTAGCGATCTGGTCCTGGGGCAGTGGTTGTTGCCGGTTCAGCATAGTGACCACCGGTTTCGCAGCCGATTCAGTTGGGTTTGGCTGGCCGAGGACCCCTCCTGGCGGCCCTGGTTGTGTTGGTGGTGAAACCGGCCGATTCTGGGTGACCAACGTCCTGTAACCAGGAAACTGGTCATCTGTGAAGTACGTCGGCCCCCGTTGCAGCTGATCGGCTATCTTGGCATCGACCACAGTAGCAATCATGTTGTTGAGAGTGTTGACAAGGATGCTACTCTGGTTGACCAGCGCGTGATGGACGGCCGAATCGATCCGGTCTTGCAAAGTATGTAGGGCCGAATCATCTTGCTCCTGAATCGGCTCCTCCACCTTTTGTTTGCCCTTTGATCCAATGGAGGAGGATGCCTTGAGCTCGTCTATGCTGAACTTGTACTTTTGATGTATAGCCCCGGATCTCGTCTGGCTGAATGATTGCAAGTAGTTGGCCTGGAGCTCTTCCACCATCTTCTTGTAATCGGCTTACTGTTCAGCCGATAATTGCTCCATCTTCATAGGCACGATGTTGTCCTGAGAAACGTTAGGGCTCTTGGAATCGACCATCTTGTCGGCTGAGTCGATGCGTCCTAGCCGAGCCGACAAAGAAAGTCCCACCGGACGTGCCAAGAAGCGTGTTGACGAGAAATTTCTCTCACGCGCTGGCCTGGGAGATCTCGCTTAGCTCCAAGGCAGAGTCCTTCTACGCTCGTGCAAGATGTGGCGTGCCGCTGGTTTGATCTCGTTAACCAACAAGAAAAAACAAGATATATGCGTTAAGTGTTAGGTTAGATCCCCACTGGATCGGTTGAGTGAATCCATGAGCATATATATGCTATCCTAAAATATATTTAAGCCAAGTGACTGGAATGGATCGGCTATACCGAGACAACATCAGCCGCTTAACCCAGATACAGTAAAGGATAATAGATATAACCTAGCCGATACTGGAAAGCTAACTATGGATCGGCTAGTACTCCGATGATTCTTATGAAAAGATATCGTTCTTGAACCAGATATACTTAGCCTAGGAAATCGGCCATCGGCTGTTGCTAGCGGGCCGATTTCGGCTCATGATGTCCAATAAGAACGGGATCTTAATATAAGAGGCAGTCCTAACATAAATCTAGTAATAAATATACTAAAAATAAATCAGGGCAGGTAAGGCCGGTTGAAACCCCGACACTGTCTCTAAACATATAAATCTAACTAAACAGATCATTGAAAGTTCTAAAAACGACTTAATAGTTCAATGTTGATGCAACATTAAGTATAAAAAGAACAACCTGATCTATTATAGCTGATTTATACCTCTCGAGATAGTGAATACCGCATATAAACTAGTTCAACCTTTAGATCTAGCCCTATCGGCTGCGGATTCTTGATAGAACTGGCCCATGGCAGGATAGATCTAAACATTGCTCCAGTTTATATGTGATATATGGTCAATAGCGCAGTATAAACCCCTAAATCTAATGTGTCATTACGATGGAATCACTAGAATCAACAGAACATATCACTAATGACAAGCATTTACCTGGATTTGGGGATCGAAACGATGCAGCCCGTAGCCAAATCAATTGCTCGTCTGAAGAAAAGGTTTGGCGATGCGCTGAAAGTTGTTTGATTGATTGTTGTATTGTATAATTACAGGGGGTCTCGGGTCCTATTTATACCCAAGAATAACATTATCTGTACAGACCTGGACTCTATCTAAACTACTATTTAAAATATGACGATATCCCGGGAAGGACCCACGCCGCATTACAATAAACAGTTTAAACAAATTCCTAATTTACAGATACAATTGCCATTACAGGACTCTATCCATAGATGGCAATATCTTTTAACGCATAAATTGATAACCAAATCCTTCACTTTATCTTCAAGCACTTTTATCGAAAACGGTTTTATCTTCTCCTCTGAGTCAGCATCGGTTATCAGCTATCCTCATCTGATCCAACCTCAACCGATTGACCTCGTAGCCGATCGTTAGTCAGCCGATTTGAACATAGCCGACGCAGCCTCTGCTTCTCCGCCGGCCGATCCGATTCTTTTTAATCTTCGCTAGAACTTAGGGGTTCGGTTACCAAATTTAGGCGTTAACAAAGAGTTATAGCTAGAGCAAGGCATATCTATAAGATCATCACACGAAGTAGAGATGCTAGATGATGCAACATGAGTAGTATGACAAGTAGCACTATCATCAAGCAAGTCACAAGATATGCCAACATCAATATGAGCTTCATGTTGGGTAGTGAAAAGGAGGGTGTCATGAGCTTCCTTAATCTTCTCATAAGAAATGATGAGTCTCTAATATGAAGTCTTTAGCTTCTCATACAAGACCTTCAAAGAAGCATGATCCTTCTTTAGAGTCTTGAACTTGGCAATCTCCTTTTCACTATACGCATGGAGCTCCTCAAACATACTCACAAGCTCATCATAGGAAACATCATCATAATCATCATCATTTTCACTATCACTAAAAAATGTTACCTTAGAAGGTCCCTTTGCCGTGAGGCAAAGTGGAGCGAGAAGTGATGGAGCCCCATCTTCTTCTTTTTGGAGCTTGCATCATCATCACCTTCTTTGAGTCCCATTGCCCAATGAAGGCCTCAATCTTCTTTCCCTCCTTGAGCTTTTTCATGAGCTTGTAGCCTCCACTCTTCTTCTTGGGTGACTTGTCTTCATCATCATCCTTTGAAGGACACTTGAAAGCAAAGTGTCCCTTCTCACCACACTTAAAGCACCTCAAGTTGGATTGAGTCTTGTTGGGTCTCCTATTTCTTCTTCTATTTAAGTTAGAGCCCCTTCCCCTCTTCTTTCTTCTTCCCAAGACATCATTGAATCTTCTAGCAAGAATGGCAATCTCTTCCTCCAAATCATCATTTGCTTCATAAACCTTGCTCTTTCCCTTGTCTTCCACTTCGGCTTGGAGAGCAGTGCACTTCTTGGATGGAGAGGCTTCCTCCATCTCCTTCTTCTTCAACTTGTACATGTCATTGGTGTTGATCTTCCCTAAGAGGCATGCGGGTGTCATCCTTGACATGTCGGAGTTGATAAGCATGGTGGCAAGAGTCTCATACTTCTCCGGTAGAGCCCTAAGCATCTTTTGGGCAACCTCAAGATTGGTGTATGTTGCCCCAAGCCCCTTGAGATCATTGACAATGACATTAAGCCTCCCATACATATCATTCACACTTTCATGAGGCAACATGGAGAATATCTCATATTTGATCTTGAGAAAATGAAACTTGGTATCCTTGTATTCACTTGTGCCCTCATGGATCTCCGCCAACTTGTTCCAAATCTCATATGCGATTTCAAGGTTGCTCACTCTAGCAAACTCCTCTTGGCTCAAAGAATTGAACAAAGCATTCATGGCTTAAGCATTGAGTTGAAGGTTACGGTGATCAACCTCCGTCAAGGGCAAGCCGATGATAGCAAAACCTACATCCACAATACTCCAAATATGAAAGCTCATAGCTTTTAGGTGAGTAGACATTTTAATTTTTCAAGTGGAGTAATATGTGCCATTCAACATGAGAGCCTTCCTTACCTGGTTCACCTCGTTCGACATCTTCTCTCTAGGTGGTGAAGCCCAATCAAGAGAGACCAACTCTGATATCACTTATAGGATCGAGATGTCGACTAGAGGGGGTGAATAGGTGATTTAAAACTAAGTGGCACTAAATCAAAACTAACCTAAGTTACTAGGCTTGGTGAGGAACAAGTCTAACTAAGCAACTAAGTTATGTTTTGCTAACCTAGGATGATAATGGCTCAAGTATGTCTCTACAAATGTAAATTGCACAAAAGTAATTGCAACAAGTAAATGAGACAAGAGACAAGGAATTTTTCACCCGAGGTTTGGAAACTCGCCGGTTTCCTAATCCTCGTTGAGGCGAGCCCAACTCCACCGCTCAACCACGAAGCCACCGCACGCCCCCTTCGTCAAGAGGTGAGAAACGTGGGAGCCGGCCCATGGAGAGGACTACCCAAGCCTCGATCACTAGGGGTAGTTCTTCCTTCGCTCCAAAAGTGGTGAACTCCAAACCACTCAAAAAACCGGCAGTGGGCCTCCTCCACAATCTTCTCGGAGAGGTCACCGGGCAACTCCTCCACAAGCCGTCTAGGAGGCGATAACCTTCAAGAGTAACAAGTAATGACGCAGCTCGGAGATGATCAAGTGTCACACTAGCTCTACAATGGAAGCAATGCACTTGGCTCTTGGCTAAAACAACCCTCAACCACAACAAATGGATGAACACTAGCTCAAGTGAGTGTGGGAGAGATACAAGGGGTATATGCAAATGAATATGTGCCAAGAAGAGGTCCCTTGCTGCCAATGGGGGGTATTTATACCCCATACAAAGAAAATTTGCCATTGGAGACAAAATCCACCAACTCTGCTTCCTGCTTGTCAGACCAGCCTTAAGATGTAACGGCTAATAAACTAGCCGTTACGGTGCATTTAATGCACCGACAACGGGGCCTGGCCGAGCCAGGAGGCCAAATGGCCGGTCGGGCCGATCATCGGCCTGGTCCTGACGATGGACACGGCTCGGCGGCTTTGGATTGCCGTGCCGTAGGGGATCAAAGGGGCCGGTCAGACCAGAAGGGTATGGCCGGTCAGACCACCACAAAGGGCCGGTCTAAGGCCTGCGGTCAAATCGCCCCAAGGCCCCGGTCAGACCGGATACACATCCACGGTTAGACCGGCCTTGGATAGAAAGTGACAAGATTTTAAAGAGACCCAAGTCTAAATGCATATGACCTAATGTGACATTTTGATCATCTCTTTGCTTAGGTCATTACCCCTCTTGATAGTATGGCAAAACTATAAATAAGTTCTATGAAATTTGATCGCCCAAACTTCTCGATCAACTAAAATAAATCGTTAGTTTTACCGTCTTCAATCATTTTACTTTGTGCCATTGAAAATAATCCTCAGTGATCATCCATGCACTCTTATTGTGTGAACCTAGCTCAAATATATATAACTCAAAACAATCGTTAGTCCACAATTAACGCTTGTCATTAATTATCAAAATAAACAATGAGACCTAAATGATTCAAGAGGGAGCATAGATCATGACTTGGTCAAGACCGACTCTAGAGGACTAGAGGAGAACATAGAATGTTCATGTGCCACTGTTAAACTGCTCCTTTTGGTTTTCTATGTTTTCAAAAGTTTAATTTAATATTTTTTAAAGAAGAATATTCATTGTAACGCACAAGCTATTTATTAAGTTATAATAGAAAAGTACAGTTAAAGACTTAATACATTAAAAACTATAAAACCGATGGTAGCATATGTGATAGTACGATGGAGTTAAAAATTATAAAATCGAATGTAGCACGTACGATAGTACGATGGAGGCGAGGCGCCTCCGCATAGGGCCAGCGCATTGCATCTGTAGCATGCGTGATGCATCGGCGGGCGAGGCATGTGAGATCTGTGGTGGATGTAATGTACAACTAACGCTGCTTCGATCAGCCGGCAATTTCACCAAACTCAATGTCAGTAAAAATTAGTGATGCCTGAACACATGCAAATGCGACTGTGCCAAGTGGAGCTAGCACTGGACCTTGCTGTGGCATGCCGGCACCGTACACGTACGTACCCCTACTAGCTGTGTGAGGCCCTTTCGTAAAGGGTGGGCCTTGAGCACATGCTCTGACGCCCGGGCGGTACACTAAGTAATAGCAGCTGATACACGTGGGTTAAGCCCTCTGCTACACGATCGCGTACATACAACGATGTGTCCCTCAGTCCCTCTCCCAGTCACGCTCTCCGCACTATTCGCCGTGAAACCGAGGGCTCCATGTGTTGGGAGGACGTGGCTCCCAAAGAGAAGTGCGCGTCGTACTCCTTTGTCTTTTTCCTCTTAAGAAAACCATGCCCGCAGTGTCACCTACTTCCTCGTAAAAAAATCAACCTAAAAAATATGATATATTATATTATAATGAATTGGATATGTCATATATTCTCCTATGTTTTTCTTTACGGGGTATGTAGAACTCTTTCAAAAACAGTATTCCCTGAAATTTGATATAATCCAGTACAACAGATCTCCTTGAAACAATCTAGTACAATGAATGTGCTGTTATACTAAATTATGTCAAATTTACTTTTAGATATTTTATTTTAGGATAAAAGAAGTACGACACAGCTCCTCAATTGCAACCGACCTAATGCAAGATTACAATATATTTTATTTGTCTCAAAATAAATCAACCTATCCAAATTTATAATACAAGGTATGTCATATTTTATATTAGGTTAGTTTATTTTAAGAAGAATATGTTGGTTCAAGACTTTATTTTAGAAATATTCTATGCCTGATACTACGTAAGATTTGGCAGCATCATACTACTCTTTTCGTCTCTAAATTAGTATATTTTTCTATTTTAAAATTTGAAATAAAGATTAAATTAGAGGAGTGTGTTTATTTTGGGACGAAGATAATAGTACCGAAGGATGAAGTGGCTTGCGCTGTGTCATCTCCTTGCACGTGGGCCGTGCAGATCCCATAGGTTCGTAGCGTAGGCCGATGAGACGATCGTGAGATGTCAGTTGAGCCGTCGCCGTAAAGCGTGCCCTGTCAACGAGCGCGCGCACCCCGGGCCGCCGTTGCTTTCCCGTAACCCGCCGGCATGATCGTCTCAAAAGAGCGTGGTTGGGGCCGCTTGATCAGGCGCCGAAAACTACACGCACTGCCGTTGAGAGGGCCATCAACCCTCGGTGCATTAATACTGGTGTTCCGAGGACACCAGCGGCGTGGCGATTAGTTGGGTACTGATAACTAGCCAGATGGGTGGGCCTTGTCGTGGCGGTTCGAACACCATACACGGTAGTGCGACTCAGCACGACACGATATAGGAAGGCATGGGCCGTTCAGTTGTGTTGTGTGTGGGTCGGCGTCGTATCCCGTGAGTCAGCACGGCACGGCTATTATATCGTGCTAGCCGAGGTATGGCACAACCCACGAGTCGACATAACACGACGAGAAAGAGGGCCTATCAAGCGTTGACACGTGGCGGGGGAGTGGGGTCTGTCGACCGGCATCGTCAACGGCTTGCGAATGGACCCATCACAGGCCGTTACATGGCCCTTTAACGGCTAGTACCACCTAGTTTTTGAAAATTAGCCGTTGCAGCTCAAAAAAATTTTAAAAAAATATGAAATTTCATCTTATAAATAGGGCACCTCACTCCAAGCATTCCTCCTCATCCTAAATATCTCTTCTTGTGTTCTCTTATGCTCTCAAGTGTTTTCTTGTGCTCTCTAATAGCTGTTTTGAAGGAGGTACCGGTTCAGGCACCGGTAGGTTCAAAAGGATCCGACACTATGAGAGGGAGTGCATCGACGAACACCGGCACAAAGAGATCAAGAACTTTCGGTGTTTGACAATATTTTGATGAGGTCATCGTGACAGGCCCTGACAGAAGGCAGGTAAAAGTAGCGAGATGAAGAATGTATAGAAATAAATTATCTGCAAAATCATCTGATGGAACAGGACCAGGGTTTACTATATCGTGAAGGCCTGTCGTATCGCCCCGGGGCGATAGCGCGGTTTTTGCTCGAAAACCACAAAAACCACGACGAAGTGAACACTGATAGAATTTAAATTTGAACCAAATTCAAATCGGTGCCATGTCGCGGTTTTTACTCAAACCGCGAGAAAACCGTGCCACATACCGCGATTTTCGCGGTGGACATAGAGAAATTTATTTTTGTGATGTGTTAAAAATTTTGAAAAAATACTAAAATTACCGAGAAATATATTTTTTTGATAAAATGAATTTTTTCAAATATTTTGAATTCGCAAGAAATTATTCAAATGAAACCGCATGGATACCGTATCGCACCCCGTGATATGGCCAAAAACTATGAAAACCGTGGCGGTTTTCACGATATTGTAAACCACGACACTTGAAGCGACATGCTGAGGCTTGTGCGAGGAAGCAAGGAATCCAACGACGCCAGCAACAACTTCTAATAAATCCTAATGGTATAGTACGTACATGAGAGTACGATTCCATGGTAGCTCGAGAATCTCTTGTCCATTTAATTACTAGACAAAATTTACCATTGAACTTGGTTGAAAGTGTTGCATTTGAAAATTATATCCAAACTTCTCATAATCCTACGTTTAAAGTTGTTAGTTGACAAACCATAACCCATGATTTTAAAAACATCTATGACAAAGGTTGTGAATCACTTAAGAAATATTCAGTACATGCACCTTTTCGGCACTTTTTCGTTAATGTCACCTCGGACATATGGAGTAGTAGGGATAAGGAGGATTATCTTAGAGTAGTTGTACATTTCATCGATGATGACTGGCAAATGCAAAAAAGAGTTATTGGCTTAAGGTTAATTGATATTGCCCATACTTGTGAAAATATAGCGGAGAGAATTAGAGAGGTTATTAATAAGTATAACCTTGTTGATAAAATCTTTAGTGTCACCTTAGATAATACATATGCTAATTCTAGGACTATGAAAATTTTGCAGCCATTATTTAGTGTTTATGATGGATCATTTCTTCTGTATCAGCGTTGTGTATGCCATATCATTAATTTAATTGTTGAATTTGGGTTTAAGAGAGTGAATATACACATTGATGTTATTCGTGAAGCAATCACATGGTTAACTGCTTTAAACCCATGAATTGCACAGTGAAAGAGGTATTGTCATGCATCGGGTAAGAAAGCACGTAAGTTTTCAACTGATGCGGAACATAGGTGGAATACAACTTATTTGATGTTTAAGGTTGTATTACCTTATCAGGAATTACTAGCTGTTTTCGTTCAGACATGTAATGGTTCAAGAAACAGTGACAGTCAGCCAATACTGACTGAACATACCTGGCGCATTGTTGAAAGGTTTTATCAATTTTTTCAAATGTTTCATGACTGCACTTTTCTTTTATCCCAAGTATATTATCCAACTACTAATTTAATATTACATAATATTTTAAAATTGCCACTTCATTAAAAGAATATAAAAATAATAAACTTTTAGTGAATGATATCTTTAGTATGAAACAAAAATATTAAAGTATCCTCATGTCGTATGCTTTTACATTTATTCTTTATCCTAGAGAAAAATTACATGGATTCCTCAATATTATACAATAGGGGTTGATTATACTACCTATTATGCTGATGTTAGAACTAAATTATACGAGGTATTTGGAAAGTATGAACTAAAGTTTCAGGGAGTTCATTTACAAAGACCCCCACCTGTCCCTGCAGCAGGTAAGAAAAAGTTACAGTAAGGCAAAATTTGGGGTGACTCATCTTCTAGCTATGGTGGTGGTAGCAGTTCGTCAGCGGCAAGTGGAGACGCTGGATCGCATGGTCCCGCCGAAGAGTTGTTCAACTATTTGGATAGCAACGCCGTTAGGCATGAATCATCAGACTTCAAACGTCCTCGGGTGGTGGAATGATCATAAGATGTCATATCATGTGCTTTCAAAACTAGCACGGGATGTGTTGATGGTGTATGTATCCTACGGTGTCCTCCGAATCGGCCTTCAGTCTATACGAAAGAATCATCGAATACAGGAGAATAAGTCTGAGCAATGACCACGTCGAAATGATAATAAGCGTTAAAGACTATAAGCTAGCTGCAAAACATGATCAATATACTGCTGACAACCAAGAATTGGTCGTCCAGTTTGAGAACCTTTATTTAGATGAAGACCAAACTAAATAGCTTCAGTCTATTTTGTAGGTAGTAGTGCCCTGGAGGTTGTAGTCTTTTTTTTCATGGTTTTCTCATATTCACATATGAGTTTTTACATGACAATTTTTTTAACGAGGCAACATGTATGATATAAATATCAATAAAGGTCATCACTATTTTTTCATATTGTTTTGAAATATTTTACTGTCTGATTGTTGTTATTCAAACAATTCATATTTTTCGAACGAGGAATAGATTATTTTTTAAATTTTTGGACGATGAATAGTTTTTTTAAAATTTTTGGATGAGAAATAGATTTTTTAATTCTCGAACAGAAAATAATTTTTTTAATTTTCAGATGAGAAATAGTGACAACCAAGCCGAAATTAGCCCGTGGACCGAACTGGCACATCCACTGTAACCGGGTCCATGCCATGCCAACACAACATGGCATGGTCACCATGTGGCTCGTGTTTAGATTGAAGACGACACGTAGACCGACACGACATACAAAAAACCTTGTTTAATGGATTATACCGTAGTGGGTCGTGTTACGGACGTGTCCGGACTAAGACGTGCCGAGCAGTCCGTTTGGCCGCGTATAGGTACTGATCGATGGCGCACCGCCGCCTATGCCGCGCGCGCACTAAGATCTGGGAAGTAAAGGGTGGGAGGCAGCCCAGCCGCGGAGGGACCAGCACGCAGCCCCGATCGGGACACGCCGCGCCACCCGAGCGACGGGGTCGCCGGGTCGGGCTCGTAGGGGCGTGACACGTACGTCGACGCTAGCGACGGGTTCCTTACTTCCATCGTCGCCCTGTGAGACCTTGATGTGAGAGCACTGGACCCCAGTTGATAGGCGCCGATAAGGCTCCGCCTTGGATTGAAGTAGTTGGCTCGGGGGCTCCTTGTGGAGTTGTGGCTTGTTTACCTTTGTGTGCGCCTTGCCAGAACAGGTGCGAATAGTTCACATCACTGTAGTCAGCTGCCAGATCTGCCGTGTCTTTCTTTAGGGTCGACATCGTCGTTGAAGAAACGTGTTGGGCTGTTGGCCTTCTAGTCGCTATTAAGAGGAGATCGGCATCTGGTAAGGAACTGGTTAACAGCAGGGAACAACAAGCGTGTGCGTGAGTGCGTCCCAGTTAGGCTTTTAAGCGTGTATTCAGTGCTCAAAATAGGGCTCTTTTAAAACACATGAATTTAAAAACATAAAAATAAAAAACATAGAATTTTAACATAAACATAAATGTAAAATAGAAGATTGAAAAACATAAAGAAAATATACAGAAATGATCATTTATATAGACGGTAAAAGAACACAAGAATCGAATACACACATATATTCGGAGGGATTTTTTTAAGAAATTGAAACTGTTTGCTAACTTTCTCTCGAAACCACGTATACTAATCTATTACTGTCTCGGAATTTTATAGAATTTAAAAAGCTCAATCCTTCGTTTCAAAGGATCAAAATATAAAAAGATATAGAATTTGATGCTTATAAAATTCATTCGTAAATCATTTGTTTTAAAGGGGACATTACCTGGACTGTAAGTTGTGACGGGAACATAACAGACTGTTCTCATACGGAGTAGGAGTACAACATATCGGATGTGATCCGAACACCGAGATTTATAATCGTATGACCGATCTGTTGTCCTGTCCAATAGCAACGATATCAAGTCCAGGCCCAGATAGGAAAAGAAAAAAAAAAAGGGCGAGCCCTTCCCTAACGGAGATGCCATGCTGCGGGAGACAGCGCGACGCTTTACGCCCGTGTGCCGCCACACGTGGCCCGTAAGCGACAAGCCCGAATCCTCGCAAAATCAGGCACCGCCGGGCACCACGTCACGGGGCAAATCGGATAGCTCCATTTGTTGCCGCCGTTTGCCCGAGCCCCCAAGCGGCCACCCCCTCGCATCCCACCAGCCCGCGCGCGCGGCCCAAGCCCGTGCCGCTAGCACCGCGACGCGACGCTGATAAGGTCGGCACGCGCGCGCACCGAGCCTGAGCCTGAGATATATCGATCGAAACCGCTATATAGGCCTCACCGCCCCGGGCGGAAATATCTCGCGCACTCACTCCCCTGCCCCCACCGACGAACGGAACAAATCTTAGCGAGGAAAAAGCGAGCACCTTTTCTTATCCTGTTCCGCGCGCGCGCTGCCACGACCGAGTCCGGAGGATACTTACGAATTACGATCGGTTGTGGTATCATGATGGGCGGCGAGTGCAAGGTCCAACAGCTTCAGGCCACCGGCGACGGCCCAGGCGCCGTCGCGCCGTTCGTGGCGAAGACGTTCCACATGGTGAGCGACCCGTCGACGAACGCCGTCGTGCGCTGGGGAGGCGCCGGGAACACGTTCCTCGTGCTCGACCCCGCCGCCTTCTCCGACTTCCTCCTCCCCTCCTACTTCAAGCACCGCAACTTCGCCAGCTTCGTCCGGCAGCTCAACACCTACGTATGTATACGCCTCCTCTGCTTCTGCCATCAGAGCAGCTGTGTGTGGCTTCGTATGTCGCCATGGTTGTAATTCTTCGCGTTGCTGCTGTCTTCTCTCTCAGGGGTTCCGCAAGGTGGATCCGGACAGGTGGGAGTTCGCGCACGAGTCGTTCCTGCGGGGGCAGGCGCAGCTGCTGCCGCGGATCGTGCGCAAGAAGAAGAAGGCCGGGACGGCGTCTGGATGCAGGGAGCTGTGCGAGGAAGGGGAGGAGGTGCGGGGCACCATCCAGGCGGTGCAGCGGCTGCGGGACGAGCAGAGGGGCATGGAGGAGGAGCTCCAGGCCATGGACCAGAGGCTACGGGCCGCCGAGAGCCGTCCGGGCCAGATGATGGCGTTACTCGCCAAGCTCGCCGACGACCCGGGCGTCGTGCTGCGCGCCATGCTCACCAAGAAGGAGGAGCTGGCCGCGGCCGGCAACAACGGGTCCGATCCCTGCAAGAGGCGGCGGATCGGGGCCGACACGCGGCGCGGTGGTGTGGCGACCGGCGGCGACGCGGCCGAGCTGGCGCAGAGCAGGGGCGCCGTTCCGTTCCCGTTCTCTGTTCTCGGCCAAGTGTTCTACTAGCCGCAACAGGGCCAGATAGGTGTACACGTATGCAGTCCCCCGTTGTATATATAACAACAGTGTAACTTCCGCCTCGGTTTTAGTTGCCTAGGGTTAAGTTAGTGAACTTGAGCATATAGGAGAGTTTGGCTAGTCTCTATCGTTGGATTTGTGTGTATATATCGACTATCAAGTGGCTATTAACGCCTGTTTTGTTCAACGTATCGTGCTTACGACTTCTCATGGACAAATGTTAAACTAGGTTGATTCTGAATTTGTAGCCACAACATTAGGGGATGTGGCAATGGGGCCCCGTTCGATCGCACAAAATAGACTAATCGCTTTGCATATAGAAGCAATGGAATTGTCTAGCCTCATGGATTTCTATATATTAGCACATTAGTCTAATTAGTTTATTGGTAAAAATGATTAAATTATTTTCTTAAAATATATAGTGACATAAATATAGTTCAATATAGTTAGTCTCTTTTAGTATAGAAATTATATAGTCCTTAAAATTAGAGCTGGATGATTAAAATTAGAGCTGGATGAAAAGCTCATGACTCGTAAGCTCACTCAGCTTGTGGTCGGCTCGTTGTATTTTTTAAATGAGTCGAGCTGGCGTTTTAGCTTGTTATATATATCGAGGAGCTGCTCACAAGCTTAACGAGCTAGACAAGAGAGATATTAACCCAACATGGCCCAAAAGTATAACTCAACTTGCTGGCCCAGATACAAAAAAATTAGTCCATCCCGCACTAGGTCCAAAGAAAATTGTGCAATAGAAAAGTCTAAAATCTAGTATGTAGACTTAGTCAATCGGTCTCCCGTCCCCTTTCCCTCATTCTCGATCGATCCAGATCAACGTCAGCAACCACCGCCTTGTGCACGGCCTTGTGCTTCATGCCTCCCCTAATCCTATGCCACTCCGTCCATCTTGAGTCGTTTGCGCCACTCCCTCTATCCTACGTCGCCATCAGTCGTCCAGCGGTCGACGCTCGCTACTTGTCGGTTTATGCCCTAGGAACCAGGCAACTGGGCCCCAACTATAGAGTTGCCCCACGCCGTGATGCCTATTGGTCGTTGTTGGCCTCACGATGAGCAACCTAGGCCGAGTGTCCCTATCTACCATGGAGGAGGAAGATGAGGTGCCGTCGTGTAGGTGTAACAACCTCATGTGAGTTGTTCAACTGTTGAATGATGATTCATTTGTTTAACAATGGAGTATGTGATTCATTGCCTCGTTGGTTTGGTAGTTAGATACAATTGCATACTTGGATTTAAATGTTGGTTGTAGAATCTGAATTTGCATTGCAAAACTTTTGGTTTGGTTGTATTGGCTAACGAGCTAACCGAGCTGGCTAGCGAGCCAAGACGAGCCAGCTTTCTAGCTCAGCTTGTTATCCTAACGAGCCAGACTAAGCTGAGCCAAGCTGGCTCGATATCCATCCCTACTTGTAACATAAAAAAGAGAAAAATAGAACCTCTATAATACTGCATATGCAGTATTGATCACTGATATGTTGGACTCATAGACCCTAAGGCTCATACGTTAGTGAGCAATATTGCAAAGGATCTCTCAGAGGCTCAATTGATCAAAATGTATAAATTTTTAATGTAAATTTTCGTATCTAATTGGTACTCCTGTACCTTCTTAAGAAATCATTCTCTTCTCTAACCATGTAAAATATTCTTCGACGGTCACCACTGCCCTTCTGTATCAACTACTTTAGTAACTATATTTTCAGCTATAAAGTCAACGTGAAGTCAGACTCCCATACCCACAAGAAGTGAACAACTTAAAAATGCTTTGTATTGCCAGAATAAGAGGGATACTGGTTAAAAGAAGAGATATACTGGCTTTCCTCGCAATATAGATCACAATATATCAATTTGTCTCCTCGAAATTAGTACCATGAAGAAACCAAAGCTAAACATCGGTGGTGGTCCATATTTGAAATGACTGTTATTTTACATGGTTAATGTTGCGACCTTAGTCACGAATAAAAACGGAGATAGGTGAGAAAATATTTTTCCCTCGTTTATTCTAAGGATAAAGTGAACTCGAGATCTATTGTTCGATTTTTGTTATTGTTGTCTTAATTACATCATGTAATGTATTTTATAATTACATCATGTAATGTATTTAATATATGGTTAGACCGACTTATATGGTATGGTATATTAAAAGTTATATTTTTGTCCCTGAGGGTACACATGAAGTTATTATAAATGCCTAAAAAAACTAGAAACCCTATGGGCCGAGATGGATCTAGCATGTAGGTGGTGGGGGCTTGAACCTCTACTACGAAAATAAGACCATGGGAGAGCCCTCACTAACATTTTTTGCCATACCTATATGTGTGAATAGGGCTAAAGCTTTGGTTAGTTTGTTAGACAGTCTGCTATTTCTTTATGGATTCGTCACTATTTAGAGACATACTCGTACATTCGAGTGGCCTTCAAGACTACTGGCGTTAGCTTACGTGAGTGGTTGGAGCGGTTTTCACGGCATTCTCTGAATGGCTGCTTGATGACGTAATAATCAAATCTCTTTCTCCTTCGTCGAGTACTATACTTCTCTTGTTGTAGTGTGCTCGAATGCAATTCGCCCCAACCAACGTCCCCTGAGGCGACCTAATCATCTTCTATTTTAAAAAAACGAGATTTCAAGAGAGATACATCCCTTCAAATATTTTTAAAAAAACTGTGGGCGCATAAAGAATTAAACACGAGAGACCTTTGGGTTAAAACCATACACCCTTTATCACTATAATATCAAGTACATCTCAATTATCTTCTATTTATCTGCTGAAAAACTGGAGAACCATTTGCCTCTAGTTACAATATACTTGTCAGGCATTCGAGCCTGTGTTTTGGTCGAATAGGAGGGCATGACGCTTGGCCCCTGCTACAACAGTTATTTCGTATTCATCGTTTCAGTTTGGCTAGTAGTACGCTGCTGATGCGTATATGCCCACTGATGACCGACAACGCTCGCACTCATCCTGCCTTTATCTCGTCCATTACCGACCTTGTGCCATCCGCAGATCCACTTTCAACATGGTAACATGTGCTCGTGACATTCAACCTCTAATATCCTTTTTGGTAGATATTTCACGGAACCGGATTTGGACTATTGGAGTGTGATAAAAGGAGGGGAATTGGATTCGTTTACCAAAAACTGGATCATTTTCAGCGGCCGGTGACAGAGATGGGCATTCTCTCTATGCGTAGGGATGGACAGAAAAAAATCGAACCGAAAAGATCAACCGAAAAATTCGGTCACTCACTACTAAAGAAAGCATCTTTGATTGAAGTGCCAAAATTCATAATAATCCTGGTTTGAGTTGTACCTAGGACTAAAAAATATCTTTAGTCCCGATTTAAAAATGCAACGGCTCTTTAGGACCTTTAGTCTCGATTCGTGTCACGAACCGGAAATTAAGATCATCTTTAATCCCGGTTCAAAACCTGTCAGAACCTGTCAGGGCGCCGGGATCTTTAGTCCCGATTGATAACACCAACCGGAACTAAAGATCTTGTTTTTTGTCCTGGTTGGTGTTACCAATCGGAACTAAAGATTGTTTTGATCTTTAGTGCCGGTTGGTAACACCAATCGGGACTAAAGATGGGTTGTCATTTTTAACTCCTTCTTCCTCCTCCAGCCCGAGTCAGCTCCACTTGTCTTCAAAATTTTGCTCTACCTAGAGGGGAGGTGCTGCCAAAATTTTTTGTGATTTTGTTTTGGTGATAATACACAAAATCTTTGCTATCAACAAGGTTAGCAACTTCTTCCTCTTATGATCTATGCTTAGCACTTCGTATTTTACAGTTTTTTTCTATACATCTTCATCTCTAAATTTTTTTAAACATGAGGAGAGAGAAAATTTGTTTGGACTAATTATTTTGCTAAGCACATTACATTGTGTTGAGAAAAAAGTTAGGAAAATATAGAGGAAGAAAAGTATGCTTAGCACATTACATTTCTAGGAATTTAGTACGTACAATTTTATCTCGCAAAATATTTATGAAAAATGATGAGAGAGAATCTTTTGGAAAAAAAGTTATAAAATAGATGATAAAGAAAAAATATAGAAAATTTGATAGTAGGTTAGAAAAGTAAGGTAATTTTGTTTGAGCTCGTGTAGTAGTAGTACTCATGCATCTCTGTCATAATTGTAGCTATGCAGGAGGACATCTTGATATACTCTCCATTATTGTCTTATTACATATATATAATTATTGTAATAATATTTAAATGGTTTGAATTCGTGGATTTTTCTTACGATTTTTGTGCATTCCATGTAGATGGATCGGTAATGGATGTACAACACGGATCGACGTCGACAGAGCTTATTCAAGGCGTGCATTATTTTTTGAGTGTGGCCGATGCCAACAAGCAGAAGGGTTTCATACGTTGTCCATGCAAAAAGTGCAAAAACGAGAAGGAGTATTCGACATCAAGAATTATTCATGCCCACTTGTTTCAGTCGGGATTCAAGCCTCACTACAATTGTTGGACATCGCATGGAGAGTTGGGGGTTGCAATGGAAGAAGATAAAGAAGACGACGACAATATTTCAGACTGTGGTCAATACGGTGGGTTTGAAGAGAATACAACAGGCGAGGCGGGCGGGGATGCTAAAGAAAACAACGGGTCTGATGACCTTGGTCAGATGTTGCGCGACATACAAGGGACTGTGAAGGTGGAAAGAAGGTGCAGAAATTGGAGCGTATGTTGGCGAACCACAAAACGTCCTTGTACCTAGGCTGGGAACAGGGGCACAAAAAGTCGGGTACCACGCTGGAATTCTTGCAATGGAAGGCAAAAAATGGTGTCAGTGACAAAGCATTTGGCGAGTTACTAAAACTTGTGAAGAACATTCTTCTAGAGGGAAACGAATTGCCGGAATCAACATACGAGGCTAAGAAGTTAGTCTGCCGTCTAGGACTGGAGGTACAGAAGATACACGCATGTCCTAACGATTATATTCTCTACCGCGGTGAGGAGTACGAGAACCTAGAAGCATGTCCGGTTTGTAAAGCACTTCGATACAAGATCAGACGAGATGATCCAGGCGAAGTTGACGGACGACCTTCGAAGAAAAGGGTTCCTGCTAAGGTGATGTGGTATTTTCCTATAATACCATGGCTGAAGCGTCTATTCAGGAACAAGGAGCATGCAAGGATGATGCGCTGGCATGCCGAACAATGTCTACAAGACGGCATGCTGAGACATCCCGCCGATGGGTCACAGTGGCGAAACATCAACAAAACATTTAAAGACTTTGGCGAGAATGCAAGAAACCTAAGGTTCGGCTTAAGCATGGATGTCATGAATCCTTTTGGAGAGATGAGCAGCGGGCATAGCACTTGGCCTGTAACGATGTGTATCTACAACCTCCCGCCTTGGCTATGCATGAAACGAAAGTACATTCAGATGCCGGTTATTATTCAAGGCCCGAAGCAACCTGGTAACGACATCGATGTGTACCTGAGACTGCTGATCGAAGATCTAAAACTATTGTGGAAGAAGGAAGGTGTTCCCGTGTGGGATGAGGATAAACAGGAGCAGTTTAACCTACGAGGGTTCTTGTTTGTTACCATCAACGATTGGCCTGCACTTAGTAACCTTCCGGACAGTCAAACAAGGGGTACAACGCTTGCACCCACTGTACGGATGAGACCGAGTGTATGTACCTGAAACACTATAAGAAGGTAAGGTAGTGTACATGGACCATCGTCGCTTTCTTGTTGCAAGCCACCCTGTCCGGAAAAGGGGCAAACATTTTGATCAAAAGGCAGACCGTCGTACTAAGCCAAAGAATCGCAACGGAAAGGTTGTGTTTGCCATGGTGAAAGACCTCAAAGTTGTATTTGGAAAGGCACCCGACAACCAACCTATAGCAAGTGAAGGTGGTCATGCGGCGATGTGGAAGAAGTCAATTTTTTGGGAGTTGCCCTACTGGGAAGTCTTGGACGTCCGCCACGCAATCGACGTGATGCACCTCACCAAGAACCTTTGCGTAAACCTGCTAGGCTTCCTAAGTGTATACGAAAAATCAAAAGATACACTTTAGGCACGTAACGATCTGAAACATATGGCTCAACGCGACGGCCTTCACCCGCAACCAAAGGAGAAAGGATCCCAATACCTAAGTCCAGCCAACTACGCTCTCAGCAAGGCAGAGAAGGAAATAATGTTTGAATGCCTAGAGAGCATCAAGGTACTGTCTGGATACTCCTCGAATATAAAGGGAATAATAAGCACGAAGGATAAGAAGTTTACAAATCTAAAGTCCCATGACTGCCACGTACTGATGACACAGCTGCTTCCCGTTATAATTCGGGGTATCCTTCCCGATAATGTCCGGGCAACAATAACAAAGCTATGTGTTTTCCTGAACGCAATTTCACAGAAGATCATTGATCCAAACAGACTAGAAGACTTTCAAAATGATGTGGTCCAATGTCTTGTCAGCTTTGAGATGATCTTTCCGCCTTCCTTCTTCAATATCATGACGCATCTCCTATGCCACCTTGCCAAAGAGATCCGTGTCCTCGGTCCGATATTCCTACACAACATGTTCCCTTTCGAGAGGTATATGGGTGTTCTAAAGAAGTACGTCCGTAACCGTTCTCGTCTGGAGGCCAGCTTCGCCAAGGGATATGGAACAGAGGAGGTGATTGAGTTTTGCGTCGACTTTATTGAAGACATTCGTCCCATCGGGGTGCCTGAATCAAGCCATGAAGGTAGACTACGGGGGAAGGGAACTCTTGGAAGGAAGGCAATAATGAACATAGACAATGACTTGTATAGGAAAGCACATTGAACCGTGTTGCAATAATCTTCCTTGGTGGCTCCTTACATCGAGGAGCACTTGGCGATGGTTCGCTCGGAAAACATCGGTAAGACGAATGCCTGGATTACATGCCATCACATCGAAGCATTCCCTGCTTGGCTACGACAACATCTCATGGGCAACACGAGCATTGACCAACAACTAGCCTTCTTGGCGAGGGGACCATCTTGCTCGATCACCACATTCCAGACATATGAAATCAATGGGTACATATTTTACACACGAGCCCAAGACTTTAAGAGCACGAATCAGAACAGCGTTGTCCGTATCTATGCCGTAGGATACGATGGTACGGCTAGCACATATTACGGCAGCATCGATGACATATGGGAGCTGGACTATGGACCTCTGAAGGTCCCTCTGTTTCGGTGCCAGTGGGTTAGGCTCAGTGGTGGAGGCGTAACCATTGATGCAAGTGGGATGACAACGGTCGACCTGAGCAAGGTTGGATACTCAGACGAACCCTTCGTCCTTACCAATGATGTATGACAAGTTTTCTATGTCAAGGACATGTCTAGCAAAGCAAAGAAGGGGAAAGGGTCCGACGAGCCAAAGCGTCACGTGGTTCTCCCAGGCAAAAGAAAAATCGTGGGAGTCAAGGATAGAACTGACGGTGATTACGATCAGTTTGACGGGCAACCTCCGTTCGTGGTGGCGGTTGACCCGAGCATCCTCCTATCAAATGAGGACACCCCTTAATCATGCAACGATCATAACGAAGGAACAATTGTGTGGATAAAGTATGTGAGGACAAACGTCACTTAGCTAAATTTATGTATGGACAATGTAAATTAAATTAAATTATTGAATATAATTGTTATCATTTGAATTTATTGTAAATATTGTAAATTTATCATATTTAAATTATTGTATATTATTATTTAAATTTAAAATAGTTTTGAATATGATTATTATAATTTAAAGTACATTATAATATGACACTGTTGAAATATTTAATCCCGGTTTTAAACACAAACCGGGACTAGCAGGATGAGCGACCGGTCCGCCGCAGACCGGTGGTAGCGGTGGCGGCGGGAGCAAGGACTGCGGCGGCGGGTAGTACTGCTCGATCACGACGGGCGGATAGGGGTAGTCCACCGTCGCGCTCGTCACCGGCGGCTCCCATGGCGCCGTCGAGGCATTGAGATGGGAGAGGCAAACCATCGATCGCAAGCATAAATAAAAATAAAATTTGGGCGATTTGGTGAGGTGAGGAGAAACCATTTTCAAATTTTAATTATATAATTTTAATACTCCAAAATACAAATGTTAATTATATGTTATTATAGAATTTTAATACTCCATAATACAAATGTTAAATTTATAATATTTTTCAAATAGGCAATATGTTAATTACATATTATTTTTAAAATTTAATATAGTTTTGAATATGACAATTGTTAATTATATGTTATTATTTAAATTTATAATATTTTTCAAATAGGCCATATGTTAATTATATATTATTATACAAATTTAAAATAGTTTTGAATATGATTATTGTAATTTAAAACAGTTGAAATACTTAATTCGGTTTTTAACACAAACCGAGACTAAAGATGAATTTGGATTGGTGGGAAAACATCTTTAGTCCCGGTTGATGGCTTAAACCGGAACTAAAGATTCCCACCTACCGGGCCACGTGGCTGCCCGCCATCTTCATCCGGTTGGTGGCTCCAACCGGACTAAAGGTCCTATCTTTTGTCCCGTTGAAACTACCAACCGGGGTCTAAGGTATCTTTTGTCCCGGTTGTTGCCTTCAACCGGGACGAAAGATCCCGTAACTATAAATAGGAGGGGCCTCGGGGCATCCGAACACTTAGCCATTTTCTTCGCAACGCCTCTTCATCGTCTTCATCTTCGTCGCCGATCAAGCCCTAGGGCGCCGCTGCTGCCGCGCCGCCGTCTTCATCGTTGTCTTTGTCGCCGTGGGCCGAAAGCCGAAAGCCGCCGCGCTGCCGTCGCCGGGGTCGCCGCAGGTTAGCCGCCGCCGCTGCACCCTCGTTTGATTTGTGTGTGATGTTAGGGTTTTCGTGGGGTTTTGGGGCCGGGGAGGCATCGCCGCCGTCATCATCGCCACACGCACGCCGCCGCACGCCGCACTCTCCCTGCGCACCGCTCCCTTGACACCGCCACCGCCACCGCCACCGCCGCCCGCCGCTGTCGCCGCCCACCGCCGCCGCCGTATCCCCCTGCCGCCGGCCGAGTGTGTTTGAATGAATTCTAGCCAAATATGCATACATATGTGTTTGAATGTTTGAATTCCGATCGAATTAATATGCATATGTGTTTAAATTCCGACCGAATATGTGTTTATATATTTGAATAGATTATATTTGAAGTTTGAATGTAAATGTGGTTGTAAATGGACTTTTGAATGCATATGTTAAATTGGAATGCGGATATTGTGAATTTTTTTGTTTATATGGACTTGTGAATTTTGAATGTAAATGTGAATGTAAATGGACTTTTGAATGCATATGTTAAATTTGAATGTTAATTAATTTGGAATGTGAATTTGTTTAATTTTGAATGTTAATTAATTTGGAATGTGAATATGAACTTTATGTAAAAAGGGGACTTTTAATTTAAATTTGAATGCATGAATATTGTGAAGTTTGAATGTTTATGTGTATGAATTTTGAATGTGTATGGATGAACGGACGTGGACGAACGGACGGACAGATGAACGAACGAATGAGTGTTCGTTCGTTCGTGGATGAACGGACGTGGACGAACCAACGGACGGACGGACGGACAAACGAACAAACGAGTGTTCGTTCGTTCATTCGGTTGGTCGGTCGTTCGTTCGGTCGTTACAACGTACATAGGCATGCAACGTCCTCGCTTTCTCTCCTCTACTCTTATCTTCCTCTCCTCCAGACGATAGAACGAACGGATGAACGAATGAGCGGACGTGAACGAACGAACGAACGAATGAGTTTTGTTCGTTCGGTCGTTCGTTCGGTCGGTCGGTCGTTCGTTCGGTTGTTACAACGTACATAGGCATGCAACGTTCTCTCTTTCCCTCCTCTCCTATCCACTTCCTCTCCTCTCCACCTTATCTCCCTCATGTCATCCTTCTCTCTTTCTCTCCTCTCCTCCAGACGATCGTACCCACAGACGTGAACGAATGATAGAACGAACGGACGTGAACAAACGATAGAACGAACGGACGCGAACGAACGAACGAACGATAGTTTCGTTCGTTCGGTCGCTTTAGGATTAGGATTAGGGTTTAGGATTTGGGGTTTTGGATTAGGGTTAGGGTTTAGGGCCGGATTTCATCTATTTTTTCCATCTTCTTTCTTTTGCTATGTTTTTTTACGTAGACATACATGATTTCACTAAATAATTGATACATGTATTAACCAAATAAATTTGTCTTTGTCAGAATTCTTTGATTAAGTCCTCAACCCACAACAATCAAATGACGGATCGTGACGAGGAACAGTTTCTCCTAGACGAGATCGCATGCGATAGCACAGAGTTTTACACTGAGGAGGGGACCGAGGATACAAGCCAATACCTCAACGAGGAGGGGAATGAGGGGGGGATGAGGAGGGGAACGAGGAAGTGAATGAGGGATCCGCCTCCGTTGGACAGAAGAGGCCACGCGGGCAACGCGGTGTCGCCAAGCGCATGGAGGGTCGACACGTCATAACAGAAGTAGCACCGGACGGTCGACCAAGTTCCCCAGCGGACGCCGCAAGGAAGTTTGTGGCACACAGCGGATGGGTGGTGAGGGATCACGTGCCCATAAGCGTTGCGAACTGGAGGCGATCAAGCAAAGGAGGAGATGAGCAGAGCTATCTCTCGGATACAGAGAAAGAAATGTTGTGCACCACAATACTGCAAACGTTCACCATCTCAGATTCACAACAAGCAAGGGTCAAGGATTGGACGTTAAAGAAGATGGCAGAGCTCTTCAGGAACTATAAGAAAGAGTTACACAAGAAATACATCCTGAAGGGCCAAAACCTAGACTTTGACAAGTTCCCAAAGCTCAGAGATTATTGGAAGGCGTTTGTTGAACACGGGCGGGAAGAAGCGCGACGATCATTGAAAAGAACAAGGCCAATGCAGCCAAGAAAAATATCACCACACGCTTGGGTCAGGCGGCTATCAGAAAGCAATGCAAAAATGGAAGAAAATGGAAACCAAACTTGAAGAGTGAGATATCGTACCAGACACAGCCAACTGGCTGAAATGATCAAAGCATTGGTTCTATGCTCACGGCGGCTCACTTAATCCCATAGATGGCGCAAGCAAAAAGCCGGCCGAAGATTAGAGGAGGCGGTGGAGGCCACTTCATCGGGCTCGTTCAGGCCCGACAGAGAGAAGGACGAGCTAGCGCTCGTCCTCCAAAACCCAGAGAATCCGGGAAGTACGCGAGGAAAAAGCGTCGTTCCCTGGAAATATGGGTTTCAAGCTGACATCGAGACGTACAGGAGCCGCATGAGGACCAAGCGAGAGAACGATGCGAGGTTCGTGAAATGGAGATGCGGATCTCGCAGATTGATCAAATTGTGGACGAAAGGCTGAACCAGAGGTTGGCACAGGAGCGAAGCCATTGGGTTAGCCAACAGCCAGATCCAGAACCAACGGCTCAACTCCAGCAGTAGCACAGCAGCTACGCGTCAACAGGAAATGAAGGTGAGTTGGCCCCACAAGCTCAAGAGTGTCCGCCATGCCCCGTTAATGACATCACGCAGCGGACACCGTGTGAGCTGCACATTCCGCTCAAGAACATAACAATAAAGGTATGTTCGTACTTTTATGTTGTATATTTCCTTGAATAACTTGACAATCAAGGTTTATTACTAACTAATAAGCAATCTTCTCGAACAGGTTGCGTCAGGCATGGCGATTCCAGTAGAACAAGACGACACCTACCACTGCAGCCCCGTTCCACCTGCGTACTCAAAAGTGGAAGTTGAACAGGTGGAACGCGGCTACGAAGATCTCGAGCTGGATATCCTCGGAGGAGATGGGGAGATGACGCTAGGAGAAATAACTCATGGAATATTTCTTTGGTGGAAGCCCTTCATCATATTCCCAGGACGAACAGCGTCTCCTATCGTTCCACCACCGTCGCCTCCACGTGGACTGTCTCCTCAGCCTCCTTCGCCTTCTCCGCCTCCTCCGCCTCCTGTGTCGCCTCCACGAGCACCGACTCCTAAACGGTCGTCTCTAACTCCTCCGCCTTCTCAGTCTCCTCCGTTGCCACAACGAGCACCGACTCCTAAATGGACAACATCTCGAGCCATGCGGTCAATGTCAACCAGTGGACCAAGAAGCAAGAGGCCTAAACTTGACTCGCTCCCACCAGCCCCAAAGAAAACGACGTACAACATGACTCCAGAGGAGTTGCACAAGGCCGTCCAAGCTGAAGTCAAGGCCCACTTCAGAAAGAAGTCTTCTGAGAAGCCTCCTGAAATCCCCCAGGAGACCAAGGACTTCTTAAAGACATACCTAACACCACAGCCTGAACCGCAGCCTGAACCACAGTTCGACTACGACAGGACTATTCGTAAGGCTGCTGGCAAGGCGAAGAGAACGGGCAAAGATGTACCCCAGCTCGGAATGCAGCCTCAGAAACCTCTAGAGTTCAGCACAGATCCAAATGTTAGATCAGAGTTAAGATAATTTATGAAATCTGCTAGAATTTCAATGGATCAATTACACGGCCATGCTCCCCTGGCGAAGGCTCCGCTGAATACAAGTTCAAACTTGGAAAGCCTCTTGTAAAGCCGGATCAAGTGAAAAAGCTACCTACACAGATGTACCGCTTCCACAAGTGGTACATTCAAGAATTCAGCAAGGGTGAAGAGATTGAAATGGGCAGATATTCACTGCACTATTTCTTCGATGGAGGTGACAACTTCTATATCCGATTCGAAGATATATTCGACCTATATCAGCTTGATGCCCTCGACGTCTCACTTCTAGCCACGCGGGTTCTGTAAGTATCGTTCTGTTATTTTGTTTCTTACCTCTTTGTATTTAGGTGACTAAAATTCTTTTTAACCGTTGTAGAATGACGATCCAATACTGCAACAAGCACAACTATATCAAACATGGATTCATGGATCCACGCAAAATCAACGGTGTATTGGCTGATCAATTTCCTGATCCAACAGTGAACAACATATACAATGCGCTAGTGCAGAACCACTTCCGATCGTTTATCCTTCTGCCCTACAACATTGCGTAAGTTTTTTCTTCCTTCCGTACCTATTCCAATCCCGTGCATACATAAATTTTCATGTGTCATCTAAACCAATTTGCAGATTCCACTGGGTTCTGTTAGTAATTGACATGGATCACTCGCGGATCCATGTCTTTGACTCAAGGATAAACCAGAGTCCACGGATGCAAAGATATTTGAACTGCTAAACAGGTAATGCCATCTTACTTGCTATTGCATATATGCGATTCTCGGATAATTACTAGCTAACTTTCAACTACACGTAGGGCATGGGAACGACTTTGGGCTAATGTTCGCGGAAATTGGAAAGATAAGCTCTCCGTGAGGATGAACTTTCCAGTGAGTAACATGCTCCAAAGTTATTTTGAATTATTACTTTGTTCTAAAATATGAAATGTATATTAAATCTGTCGTCGTTTCTCCTTTAGTGTGCAAAGCAGTTGCAGGGCACCAACTTATGCGGATACTACGTCTGCGACTACATTCACCGCTTTATGACCGATGTCACAACTATCGACGATATAGATGTACGTATAACAACCATTCATACATTGCGTCTCGATTTCTTATTCACTTCATATATTTATTTCTCGTTTATTCGAATTAATGACAACTTATGCGAGTAAGAGACAACCTCCCCCACGAGACTTTCATACAAGCTGCTCAGGAAGAATTGATGGGATTTATAAACGAGCATATCATTGATCCTGCGGGGGAGTTCTACTTTAATTTAAGTAACTTAACCACCGGATCCACAAAATAAACAATTTTTTGTAACATACGAAATATATGTGGATATTGTACATATGTGTACATATTTTGGTAATATATGTATATATTTACTTTCTTAAGTTTATTTATATATGTGTAAATTATATATTTATACATATATATATATATGCATGTTGCATATATATGTATAAATATATGTGTGTAAAATATGTATATGTGTAATATAATATATGTGTGTAATATATAGGCAGCAGCACTGCTGGAGAAAGGAGCAAATTAAAAAAATAAAAAAAATCTTTAGACCCGATTGGAGCCACCAACCGGGACTAAAGATGCATCTCTAGTCCCGGTTATTTCAACCGGGACTAGAGATGGCGATATCTAGTCCCGGATTCGTAGTCCCGGTTTGACAACCGGGACTAGTGAGGGTTACCAACCGGGACTATTGTGGGGTTCTCCACTAGTGACTAGTTCGGTCTCAGATGTTGAAAGACCGAATTTTGTTTGACCAGTTCGGTTGGTATCTTCGGTTGACCGGGTGTGGGGTCTCCTCCAGAGAGGTCAACTCCCACAATATCACATAACCTCCCATGAGTCTGGTTATGCATGAGATAATATAGATAAAGAAACTTCATATGTTTTTACAAATTAATAATGTACAAGTACAAGTTATACAATACAAAAAGACGCGACACTTCCACAGGGATAGCCCGAGTATAGAGTCGACCTAGTGTTCGTGTTCTTCCTTGGCTTTGGGATTTCTTGAAATTGTTATATGCAAGAGTGAGTACCAATGATACTCAGCAAGCCAAACTAAATACAATTCTATTTAAATATGCATGTCATATCGACAAGAGAAACAAATTATAAATATGTTTCTAGCATGAAGATATATCCTATTCTTCTTTCCAAAATATTCTATGTAAACATTTAAGGACATGAATTATAAGCTTAACTTTAGCTTAATCCTATACTCTACCCTTGTTTATAAATATGCAAGATATTTTAAAAAGAATAATATAATTCTAGCCTTAGCATGATCTTATGCCATATAAATATGCATGATATGATATAAGTCTAATCTTAATGTGATTCTATATTATACATGAATAGATATGCATGATGTCCTAAAAGGAAATAAACTAAGCCTAACTTAAACATGAATCTAAGTTCTATCCTTTCTTTTAATTTCTTATATATGAATATCAAATTTTAGGGTTGACATTTTAGAAAAGTTACTCATGCCATTAAACTGGATTCACCCATAGACACAACTCCATTAGCCGGGAGTACGACATATTCGAATACAATGGACTCTGCAGCGTCTGCCCAGCTTTACCCGAGGATTAACCTTACTTAGCCAGACTAAAGTGGAACATGACTTTTATATAGTTCTAACCTTTTCTGATGTGTGTACGAGACCTGAGTTTTATCTTAATAGGAGCACCAATTCTAACCAGTAATTGGTGGATCTGTCTCCTATTTAATAGCTGCTCGTCACACACTTGCCCCGGTTTGGTGGAACCTGGGTTCTATCTTAACAGACGGTACCGATCTGGTTAGTATCGACGTTGTTATCCGCTGTTTACATAGCTACCCACCAATAAGACTTTATCAACACTACAATCTCCAAATGTTGTTATGTGCATTATAAATCTCCTGAGTCCCTAGAGAGATCGGAGAGAAATATATAAATGCCATGCCGGTTTAACTGGTCCATCGGATGGGCGAAACTATGTCCTTATTCTGGCACAAGTATTTTTATAGTTTTCTGGCATGGAGCCAAAACCATGCTCATATCACATGAGATGATAGGACTTATATTTGTCTATCACATAAAGTAATAGATCATTTTTCTATTTTGCCACATGAAATAGCTTCTTTTGAGCATGAATGAAATACTAGTACATGTGATAATGTTTATTCTATCATGGTGATAGTTTTATACCTAGTACTAGTTACCAAGGTATTTTCTAAGGAGGAGAATATATCTATTAACATGAAATAATGACCTTCTCCTTTTCTATACATGAGCTAATAGAGTATTCATACATCATAAAATGTTACTCTATATGAGCTAAGATGTTCCTTGTGCATGAATTAAAAACCTATATGAACTAAGGGATTCTTATACATTAAGTATTAACATATATAATCTAAGGAATATGCAAGTCTATATGAAATGATAGCTTATAACTATCTAATCCATCTCACAAAATATTTATATCTAAATATATATTTTAAAACATGATAACTTATTGTCTTTAAACTAAATGGTCAAGAACAGTTTGACTTGCCTTCACGACCAATGGTCTCAAATTCTTTATTTCCTCGAGTAATAGTGAAGATATTTGTGTCGATGATGAGTTTAGTTGTCTCTACAAATTCGACGTCACGATCTATTGGTAAATGATAAATAAATCAAACAAACAACTTCAAATAAACATCAAATAAATGTAATATTTTAAAAGGAGTTTGAAAGATAATTTTGAAGTTTTAAAGAGAAGGTTACTTATTAGGTTTTAAAACTTAAGATTTAGGTTTAAAAAGAGTAGGGTAAAATAAAAATAAATTAAGTATTTGGAATATTTTAAAAGGAAAGAAATATGGATAATTCTAAAAGTTTTTATTAAGGAGATTATTTGTTAGATTTTAAAGTTTAAAACTTGAATAAGAATAAAAAAGAATAAAAAGTAATATTTCAAATATTTGAAAAAGGAGAATAAATAAGTTTAAGAAAAATGAAAGAGTTTTAAAATATAGAATTTAAGAGGAGTCAAATGGGTCAATCTATTTTTCTAAAGTTATTTGTTAAATCCTAAGGTTTTAAAATTTGTGTTTAACTTAAAATAAAAATTTGAAGTTAAAAGTATTTCTGAAAAGAGTATAGATAAATTTAAAGAAACTAGGAGAAATTTGAATTTGAAAAGTTTGAAAGAATCTATTCTTGTTAAGGTTTTAATTTTGAATAAATACAAATATAAAAAAAATTTTAAAACAAACATTTTTGAAAGATTAAAATAATAGTCAAATAAGTTTAAAAGTATATAAGAATTTGAAAATAAAATTTTGAAAAGGTCAAAGGGATCAACTTATTTTTATAGGGTTTTTCCTATGCCCTTCTTTTTCTCTATCCCTTTTAAAAAATAAAATAGAAAAAAAAGACCAAAATGAGCTCTGGGCTGGAATCGAACCCAAAACCTTATGCTTTTACTTCACCCCACTAACCACTGAGCTACTTCTCCTCTCTCTCTCTCTCTCTCTTTGCTCTTATTCATTTATTTTACTTCACCTCGCTCTCTCTCCCCCACTGTTCCTCTTCTTCCTCTGTTCTTCTCTCAGAGCTGGCCGCCGGTGAGGAGAGGTAGCGAATGACGACAAGGGCGGCCGGATATTTGATAATAGGGGGTTTATCCCCATCTAATTGCCACAGGGGACTCATTTTTGAGCTCAGCTGGGCCGGTGGCGCAGTAAAGCGGCTTGGCGACGGTGAGCTCGCGACGGCGGCATCGGCGCTCATCGCTGGGAATATTCCGGAGAGGGTATAGGTGACATAATAGGTTTTAAAGTATCTATACCAAATGGGGAAGCTAACTGGGAGGTTAATTTGGTCGAAAATGCTTTAGGATGGCCTAGCACCATGTTGCGCGGCGGCGGCTAAACAGGGATATGCGGCGACATTCGTCGGTGATGGGTTTCCGGCGATGTTTAGGCTTGAGAGAGTTAGGGGAACGAAAGATTTGGGTATTTATATTACGAACATATCTTCAATTTGAGGAAATATTGATCGGGGATGACGAATTTTGAAAATTCACCCGTGGGGCTCAAACCTAGGGTTCATCATTGTTCTTCCAAATTCAAGCAATTCAGAGCATATAATTTTGAGATATTTTAGATGGAGGTAAAGGAAATGATAAGGTACAATTTTTGTATACAAAGTTCAACCTGAGGTGGCCTATTTATAGAGTGTGATGTGGGTTCTAAATGTACGGGATAAGAACAGCAATGGCGGCGGCTTTACGTCGGTTCAGCGCGAATTCGGATGATGATGATAATCGACCAATGATGTGGTAGCACGTATATTTGAAGATGGTGATGACCGACGTGGCTGAGTCCCTCCGGGGAGCGGGGCGGCGCCCATAGAATGGGTGGCCGGAAGCCGCGGCGGCCGTCGACGGGACAGAGTAGAGGAGGAGGAAGAAGAAGAAAAGAAGAAAGGGGGCGAAAGAAAGAAAAGAAAAAAAAAAAAGAAAAAGAAAAAGGGAAAAAAAGAAAAAGAAAAAAGAAAGAAAAGTTTAGGGAAAATTTTAGAAAGAATTTATTTTAGAATTGAAAATCAATTATACTCAAAATATTAGGAATTTCTTAAATTAAAAGGTCATATTTGGATTTTTCAAAAATATCAATAAGAATTTATTTGTTTTTATTAGAATTAGAGAAATTTTTGAGAAGTTTTTAATTTAAGATTTAAAATTAATTTAAATTTAATTTTTGGGAGTTTATGTGAATTAAAGATTAAATTGAAATTTTTTTCAAAAATAAAGGTAAGATTTAATAAATTTGGGATTTTAAATTAAAACAAGGGGAATGAATAAAGAGTGCAATTAATTTTTGGAGATTTTGAATGTTTTAAAATGGAATACATAATAGACTTTTGTTCGCAAAAATTTTCTACGTTAATTTGAGCATTTTTAAAAGTACAATTTTTTTGATGTTACACGGTAGACCGAACAAATCGAATTTTGGCATAATAGGTCAATTAAGATCTAGAAGCCCAACTAAACCTAATTTTGACCTAATTTCGGTCCCTAACATGTTTTGATTTGTGACCCATTACGATTTGACTGATATGACGCCTAAGTGGCACATTGACTTGGTCCTCATCCAATGTGATGTCTATGAAATAAGAAAAAATAGAAAAATATACGGTGAGCTCTACATGTCAGTGAAACATTTTCATCCCTTGTACCCCAATCCTATGACCCAACAACGTCGTTATGTTTGTCGTCGTCCCACGCGAGAGACGAACAGGCGAGGCACGGTGCCATCGCAACGGATGACCAGGCCAATTTTTTTTGTTTTTGGCCCTTCTTTGAAAGTTCTCGTAAATACGCTCCTGACAGTATCATTTTAAAAAATGGACCCCAAGCTCGGCGTCGTCGCTATTGACGTCGAGGTTACACGCTCAGCGCCAACATAATTGGCGCCGAGCTCGGCCGCCACGTCGGCACCAAGGGAGACGTGGCGATGACGTGCGAGCTCGACGCCATGGATCTTGGCGCCGAGAATGTTGGTGCGAGCTTGGCGGCATAGATATTGGCGCCATGCCCCCTTACAGTGGGTCACATCTCTATTCTCTATCTCTTTCGTTGTTTTCCATCTCCTTTCTCTCTCTTTGAGCTCTCGCCCATGACGCCGCCCGCTGCGGCCGCCGCCCCGCCCCCGACGCCGACTTGCCGCGTCCTTGTCCGGCCACGCCCGCGCCCGACCTCGCCGCCCGCAAGCGCCCGCCCGGCCGCCCGCGCCGGCCGCGACCCCGCCCGCACCGCGCCGCCCGGCCGTGCCCACCCGGCCACGCCGCCCGCACTCGACCGTGCCAACCCCGCCTATGCCCGCACCGCCCGACCGTGCCCGCCCCGCCCCGCCACCCCGCCCGGCTATTGCCTGCAGTGCCTTCATTGGTTTTCTTGGATAGGTAAAATTAAAATGTTTGAATATGTAATTTTTTTAATATGCAATGTATTTAAATTTAAATATGCAATGTGCATAATTTTTTAATATGCAATGTAGGTAAATTTTAAATATGAAATGTAGGTAATTTTTGAATAGGTAAAATTTATATTTTTGAAAATGTAATTTTTAAATTTTTGCACCATTTTTCTTGAATATGTATTAAGTTTGAATTGTAGTGCAATTTTGATTAGTTAGCTAGTTGATTTAGTTAGCGACATAAGTCACATAACTATAATTAGATAAATATAGTTAGATACTTGGTGATACTGACTTAGCTATGAAGTTAACATATTGTATTTATATATTTTGGGTGTAGTTGGTTAGTATGTATTACACAAACATTGAATAAAATAATGACATCAGTAAGGAGGTCTTGTTTAGGTCGACGTAAATTAGCACATCCTTCTATGAAGTGTAATTCCACCTTTATTTTGCAAGATGGCGTAATTTCACCTTCTGGATCTGGCGTACGACGCAACCCACCGATGATGTCTCGTAGCGGAGGGACAGTACTAATTTAAATTTCTTGTTGAACTGTCTGGTTGCTAACTTGTTCTAGATCTGTCTAATGTTCATGCTCTACACATGATACGCATTGTTTTAGCACTATCAAACTTTGAATCGGTCCATAGATAGTAACCTAGCAATTGATGTCCATCATATTGTATCATGTGATGTGATTGATTGCTTAGTAGTCTGAGCTGATGGCTGTGAATTTGACTGTAATGTGTAATGTGAACATGATTTATTTTTGCCTATGTACCACATGCTTTCATGAATAGTAAGATCAAATATTCCATCATTAGTGATATGGTCTGCCTATTTAACTTTCTAACGTGGGTTATTTTTTTACATGCAGGACCTTCCACTCCTTTGCCCTAGAGCCTATGGAGGGTTTTTGGACATGCAGTACGACGAGCGTTACACACCATTGCTAAAAGGAGCTGGCCTAGACATCATCTCATTTGAGGTTCGTCATGGGCTGCCCACGTTCAACTCAACGGCTTTGACTACTCTAGTTGACAGGTATTATCTCGAAACATTGGTTCCTTTCGTAAGCATTTGTGCATTTGTGCTTGTCAGTCTCCATTAATATCTTTTAATAAAATGTGGGTGGCGGCCTGAGACGCACACCTTTCACTTGGCTTTTGGGAAGATGACAGTCACGCTACAGGACTGTCAGAAGATGCTTGGCCTGAGGATTCGTGGTCGTGCAGTGACAGGGCCATGCAGGTCAGATGGTTGGAGAGCTCGGGTAGAGGTCTACCTTGGGCGTTAGGTTGGTGAGCACGGGACTTGTACCTCTGGAGTATTAATCTCCTAGCTCCGCCAGAGTTCGCACATTGCGCTGAGTGGGCGGACGATCAAATAGTTGCGCACTACTGCAGTGCATGGGTCCCTCACCTGTTTGCCTCGTTCTATTCCCTGACACAACGAGGGACACTGCCTAACTTACTGGGACCAGGAGGGTCAGTACAGCTGAGGGATGGCAGTGTTGGCTTTCCTGGACCCACAGCTTTGCGAGGCTGTCGGTGGTCTTCGTCCTCACCCTCAGTTGGTGGATGCGTGTACCTACTCCAGTTGTGGATGTGGTCTCGTCTTTCAGTTGGTCGGCCGTAGGTTTTGGCTTGTCGTGACTGGTTCGCATGTCAGGGCGCACGTCGGCAACCGACGTGGGCCTACCTTTGGGACCAGGTTTTCCGCATGGGAGGATGGAGCAAGCGTATAAAGAGTATACGAATGAGTTAGACAGGCTCATGGCCTCTAGTGTAAGCACTTATTACTTATTCTATTGGTTTGAATTTGTTGATTTCATAATCTAACATCATGTTTCGACATGTTGCAGGTGACGTGGCAGCAGTACGACGGAGAGGCGAAACTTCCTTTTTGGGTGAGAAACATGTGTTCCAGTGACAGCGAGCTGTACAGGATGAGGTGTCCTCTCATTTGCTTCTATGTTGTCGAATTCCACTTGCCACATAGAGTTGCACGCCAATTTGGAGTGAAGCAGTTGTGTCCACCTGAACTGGTTTCGACTGGTATTGACTTACACAAGTAAGTGTGATCAGCTTTGTAACTTTGTATAGTATTTCGTATTATTTACTATAACAATTGACTAACTTTGCAATATGTGACTCGTAGGTTGGATCGTCAGAAACAGAAAGATCTTTGATTGGGACAAGTACAACTACAACTACATTCAGCGGTGGGACCTGTTCGACGCTAACATGGACGACAACGACGAGTCGCACTCGAAGAGTGCGTACAGGTGGTACAAAGCTTGGTACCACGGAGTGACATGTCCCGGGCTTAGGCTTTAGTGGTCACAGGCTGACTACGCCGACATTGAGTCACGATGAGATTGGGCCTCAACTACATGACGCTCCCTCGAGTCAGTCTACGCAGCAGCTTGGGACAAGGAGACGTCGGCCACCCGACCTTTTCACTCTAGGTACCGACGCTCTTGGGCACAAGGGTAAGGGTAAGGGTAGGGGTAGGAGGCAGTGAAACCTGTTGTACATATTTTGCTAGATGTTAGTACATACTTTATGGGATGTATGAACTATTATTTTGGACATCATGTTCATATTAAATAGTGCATGAAACCCTAAGTAATGTTGATTTTTAGGGTAAAAATGACTAATATATACCAAACTGATCCGCAAAAAAAACTAGGAGGGAGGAGAGGATACCTTGCTCTCGAAGATCTCTGGATCAAATTCAAGTTTTCATGTTCCAATATGCCGATTCATGAGGTAGGACGAAGTATGAAGAGAAAAAACAAGGGAGAGAGAGGAAGAAAAAGAAACAGACGTAGGGTTTATAACAGCCAGCTCGGCGGCATGATCATTGGTGCCAAGCTTGGCGCCAATTACAGTGACGCCGAGCTCGGCGCCAAGATCCAAGACGCCGAGCTCGACCATGCCATCGTCACGTCTGCTTTGGTGTCAACGTGGCCCCGAGACCTCGGTGTTAATTTCGTTGACGCCAAGACGTGTTAGCTTGGTACTAATAGCGACGACACCGAGATTAAGAACAATTTTTGAAATTGATACTGTGAGACGTATTGGTGAGAAACTTTCCAAAAAGGACAAAAAGCAAAAAAAGTCGGACGACCGGGCATGGCGTGCAGGAACTGACGGGTATGCCATCTCTTCTGGTCTGCTTGCGGCAAGCCGGTGAGGAGGTAGAGGTTCGACGACTAGATGCAGCTCCAATGCATTATGCTTGATCCCTGCCGAGCGAATCAGCGATTAGTAAGACGAACTATAACGATGATGTGTCCCGGCCATCCAAGGATATTTTGCATCATGTTACTCCAGGTTCATACGTTCACTAGCTTCTCAGTGTTTACTGTTTAGCACAATTTTGATCAAGATCTTAAATCCTTAAGTGCATCGAAATCCATGGCTGCAATTCAGCTTTGCTTTGCACACGAGCACGCAGCTAAGCCTCGGTTTAGGCGTCGCTGCCCCCGCGGTCATTGATGTACGTTGAGTCGTTGACCTCACGTGGTTCCAGCCATGGGAAGCGGCGACGCCGCTGCACTTCACATTGCACGGAGTTCCTCCTCGGCGGCGCCGTGCCGGCGCTGCCACCGTGACGGCGCTGCCACCGTGACGCTCGCCACGCACAATGTCGAATCCGGCCACCTCGGCGGCGAAGACGCAGGAGCTAGGTATCGGCAAGGGTGACCTCGGCCTGCAGTTCGCGAAGCAGATGGGCATGGCTGACGACCTCTCCCTAGCGCTCCACAATGCCGGGTTCCAGGTGAGCTAGTACTTGTCTTACGGGGCACTGGAGCACATCATCTAGCCGTGGGAGAGTAGGATAGCCCGCGACGACGATGGCGAGGGTCCTTTCTTCCACGTCATTCAGCATCCCACTCTTTCTTTTCTTTTTTTTGAGACTGAAGCTTGCTTTATTAGGCACTTGGGTTACAATCACTCAAAGCAAAACTTTCGAGAATAGGGGGAGGCGAGCTCCAAACTTCTAACCTATTAACACTCGACACAAGCCTGGCACATTCATGTGCTAATCTGTTGCAGCTCCTTTTAGCAAAACAGATTCGAAACTCCTGGAGACAATTACTTTCTTCATGCATCTGCCTAAGTATTGGCTGAATCACCGATTTCTCCCCATCCCGGTTTGCCCAGATATTAGTGAGCAATTGGCAGTCCGTTTCAATTACCAGCTTCGAATTCCTTTGCCAAGGGAAAACTGTAGCCCATCACGGCAAGCCATCGCCTCTACAACCAGCGGGCAGCTTATGGCGCCATACCAGCGGGCCTACCCGCCAAGAATCTGGCCATTGTGATCTCTGAGAACAACTCCCGATGCTCCGGTTTGATCCCGCTCATAAAGGCAGCATCCACATTACATTTAATCCACCCTTCTGTCGGCTGAATCCAGCGTTCGTCGGTTTCTGGCCTTGCCTGCAAAGCTTTTCCCGGGTGCGACCACTGCCACAAATCATGAGCCGTGTCCAGCATCCATTGCACAACATTCTGAGTTGGCCATTCCTTTTCCCCATGACGTCTGTTATTCCTCCCCAACCAAAGCGCCCACATCCCGCACAGAAGAATGGCCGCTTCTCGTGGTGAGCAGAAGTTTGGATCGACAAGATCTATAGTCCTGGTGGTCGGATGCAGGTACGGCAATTTCACCCCTGTCAGTTCCCTCAAAGTGCCCCAAAAGGACCTTGCAATCGGACATTCGACCAACACATGAAAGATACTTTCTTCATTAGCACCGCAGCTATCACAGTTGGGCAACCTCTCTAAGTGCTTGCGCCATAATTCCAGCTTGGTTGGTAAGTAACCATTAACCACCCACCACCAAAACACCCGCACTTTGGGGGGATGCACAGGGCCCATAAGTTCTTCCAGTGATTTATCGCCGAGGACGAAGCTATTTCAGAGTTTCTCTGCTGGGAAGACTTTGTAGGATCGAATACTCAAAGTAAAGCCAACCAGAGGGGGGAATGGTTGAAGTACCCCAAAAATAAGTTTTAGCGGAAATAAAACTTACCCTCTGATCTGGAAAAAATCGGTCTGACCAAAAGTGTGTTGTCGGTCTGACCGCCCTGTAGTGCCGGTCTGACCGTCTTGTAGTGACAGTCTGACCGCCCGTGTAGTCGATCGCCGTGCCTTAGCCGATTCTTCGAAAGCAGCCGATCGCCGATGAAGCCCGATCTAACCGCAGTCGTGCGTGCGATCTGACCGGTGAGTTGAGTCGGTCTAACTACCGTTTAGACCGCCGCACCGAGGAAGAAGAAAACAGAAAGAATTCTCCAAGAAGATTGATCTTTATTGAATCTCTCTGTGTTTACAAAGTGCAAACAAAGCACTCTTCAGAAAATCTCAAGCTAAACTTGAAACCCTAACTCGAAACTCTCTAAAACTCGAATCCAAAGCGATACCAAGAGGCCACGCCTCCCCTAACTATTTATACACAAGACCCGCAGCCAAAAGCCATGAATCCAACTCATATAGAAAGTTCTAAACACCTAGGAAACCTTCCCTTATAAGTACAAACTTGATATAAACCAACCGTCACAATCTCGGTCTTTCCAAAATTGAAATTTCGCTTTTCATACGCACACAATATCTCCATCGTATGCCATATGAAAACTTCACCAATTATGTGCACTAATCTCCACCCTTCAGCATCCCGCATGATCTCCATCTTGGACGTCACCTTATCTCCAAGTTGACTCCAACTCGATCACCGGTAACACTTTCCTGAGGCGTAAAGATTACCTGACACAATTAAACAAATAATACCATATCCGAGTACAAGCTATCTCCAACTTGACTCATTGTTAGCATAAATGAACATACACGTGCATAGGAACATGAAACTCCCATGTATATGCAAGGAAACAAACTGAAACCGAAACCGAATCGAAATCGGCAACCGGTCGGACCCGACTCGGCCGGTCGACCGCAGATGCTCGCCTGGCCCGACCGCATGAACACCTCCGGTGGACCGGCAAGTACCCAAGCACGCATCGGACCGGGGGGCAACCGATCGAACACTTGTTCATTGTCCGAAAATTCAACTATCTCCAAAACCACTTTGTCAATAAATCTCCAAATAACAAAACACACAAAGCAATAATCCCAGATGTCAATTGTTCATCATCAAATAAAGAATCAAACACACTTTGATTTTACAAATTCATTATACAGCAACCAATACACGGATTTCACTGTAAAAACTCCATGCTTCTCCAGAGCCCATGCCCAGGTATCCTCTCCCCAACCCCTAATGGGTGTGCTTAAGATGGCTTGAGCATCCAACCCTATGAATTTTTTCCGAATCAGATTTTCATTCCAAACACCATCAGCCGATATCAGTTCCGCAACAGCCTTATCCTGTAGCTCATCTGGCACGACAAGCAGTGTGGAGATTGTGGCAATCGGGTATCTACATGGCAAGCTTATCCGACTGGAGGTAGGGATGGATTGCGCCTGCCATATCTGTAAGCCGAACATGACTTGGGTGTTACGATTGCCGATAGAGATAAGGCAATCGGCCTATAGTCACGGTTTGGTAAGATTGAGGAAACCAACTTAGAGTAAGATAGGGTTTCCGATCTGTAAGCCCTCCTCCCAAGACTATATAAGGGGGGTGAGGGGCGTCCCTTGAGGGATATCAGATTCTAGATCAGAGATTCCGATAGGAGATCAATTTTTAGCCTTCATCTTTAGATCTCGAGATCAATAAAGACACTCGGCGGATCGAATCCACCGAAACAGGAGTAGGGTATTACCTCACGAGAGGGCCTGAACCTGTCTAAACCTTCTTCTTCTTCTAACCTATTGTGCTTGGCGATCTTGATTGCGACCCCAGAAATCATATTGCCGAAACCAAGTTTCGACAGTTGGCGCGCCAGGTAGGGGCCGCGCGTCGAGACTTCTTCAACAATCTCGCCGACAAGCGTGATGGGATCTCCTTCAAGATTCGGCGACTTCGCCGCCAACTTCGTCGACGATTCCTCCTTCAACTCGGATTCGGACCAGTCGGTAGGAGAAATCCACTCGACACCGTTCGGACTTCCGAACAGCGCCACGATCTACAACAACACCTTGAAGACCATGATGCAGTCTACTTTCTCCGACGACGGACTTCACTCGGCACCATTCGGATTACCGAATACCGCCGAAATCTGCGCCAATCTTCTCGCCTCCCTGACAGAAGCGATCTACTCAGATGAAGACCTCTCAACGCCGTTTGGGTTACCAAACACCGCCGAGATTTACAGCAAGCTTCTCTCCCCCGAGTCGGCGGCGACCCACTCGGAGGAGTCCATGCCCCCAAGCTCTGACTCGGACTGGAACGATCCAGATCCGGGTTACCCAAGATCAAGGGAGGTCGCCGTCATCCTCCCATCATTCGGCTCCTGCTCATCTTCGGAGCTCAATGGATACCTCAGCTCCGCCGGCTTCGACAACCTCTACGGCATCCCTTCTGACGAAGCCGACAACTCCGACTGCCACATGGACTGTGAGCCGAAGTGCTTTGACGTCCTCATGGCCGAGCCCGACGAGTCCGACTCAGCCATGGCTAGAAGGCTTGCTGAAGAAGAGTGAGCCAAGATGGAGCTCGAGCGCAAGACAGCCGAAGAAGAGAAACAACGCAAGGCTGAGGCCGAAAAGAGGAAGCAGGACCTGCGTGCAGCTGGACGATCTGCCCAGGAGGCCATCCTCCAAACACGGATCCGCAACACCAACATCTTCCAAACGCCACAGCAGAACGCTGTTGCCGCGCTCACCCTCTTGGAGACCGTCATGGAGACGGCTCCTGCCAATGTGACTCCGATACTCGACAAGATCAAGACCATCGTCGCCGCCACAGCTAACGGCCACCCCACCACCTCGGCACGAAGGCCGACTGAATCTGTGGCCGAAACACCAGACAAGAGCCGGCTTCCACCTCTAAGGTCAGGAGACTATAAGAGGCCCGAGCCAGATCGGTCGACGACCAGGCCAAGAGGCCCACCCCGCGAGTCCACGCTAAAATACCAGGAGCAGACGGCCGACTCCCGCGACAAGCGACACGGACGTCCACCCGTCCACCACCGCGTCCGCCGCAATAGCTCCAGCTACCCAACCAATCAACCGAAGACCCCGCCGAGTGATCTGCGGGAAGTCCTCGATCGCCGCTACCAGGAGCGCGACCGACGCACCCGGGAAGATCGGAGGGGATCACCCGATAACGGCGACGACGGAGTACCAGCCTTCACTCGGGAGCTCCGCCGAGTGCACTGGCCGAGTGGCTTTAAGTCCACGGGATTGAAAGGTACGATGGCAAGACCGACCCCGAATCTTGGCTAACCGTATACACCCTTGCCATCCGAGCCGCAGTGGCGACAACAAAGCTATGGCCAATTACTTGCCCGTGGCCCTCGCAAACTCAGCCAGAAATTGGCTCACAAGCCTGCCAAGAGGCTCAATCGGCTCGTGGAGCGAGCTGAGGGATCACTTCATCGCCAACTTTCAAGGTACCTTCGAGAGGCCCGGCACACACTTCGACCTATACAACGTCATCCAAAAGCCGGACGAGCCTCGAAGGATTACATTCATCGTTTCTCCGAGAAGCGCAACAAGATCCCGAACATCACCGATGACATCATCATCGCCGCCTTCCGAAGGGAGTCCGTGATGAGCGCGATCGGGAAGTTCGGGCGCAAACCACCAAAGACGGTGAAACAAATGTTCGAAACGGCGAACTCATAAGCCAAATCCAATGACGCCATTAAGGCCGCCCGTCAAGACCGACCGATAGAAGGGAGGACAAGCAAGCGGGAGGGAGCCGTAATCCTAAGAAGGATGGCGGCAACAACGGCAACCAGGGCCGAAAGATCGCAAGCGCCGATCCGAGGACCTAGTGGCCGCAACCTCCAACACTCAACGCCGCCCGAGTCGCCGCCACGACGCCATCATGAACGCCCGTGCACCCATCATCCGAATCATAAGCACGCGGCGAAGGACTGCTTTATCTACAAGCAGTTCGCCGAACAGTACGCGGCGCAGCTCAACAAGAAGCCGACTGACGAGGCTGGCCCGTCAGGCGCCAAAAAGAACAACGCGGCTGAAAATGCCGAACCTTTTCAAGACCCAGTGGGGGAGCTCAACCACATCTTCGGAGGTCCGCTAGCCTATGAGTCCAAGAGAAAACAGAAGCTAACTGACCGGGAGGTCAACGCGGCTCAACCCGAAGTCCCTCAATATCTGCGATGGTCGGAAGTGGCCATCACTTTTGACCGCTCAGATCATCCCGGCCGAGTGGTTCACCCGGGGCGCTATCCACTCGTCCTGGACCCCGTGGTCCGCAACATCAGGCTTAAGCGCGTCCTCATCGATGGGGGCAGCGCCCTCAACATCCTGTTTGCCAAGACCATGGATGAGATGCAGATCCCGAGGGCCGAACTAAAGGCAAGCTCAGCCCCCTTCCACGGAGTTATCCCAGGGCTATCTTCTACACCACTCGGGCATATCTCCCTCCCAGTCACCTTCGGAGCCCGAGAGAACTTCCGAACGGAGAATGTCACTTTTGAGGTGGCCGACTTCGAAACAGCATATCACGCAATCATCGGAAGGCCCGCGCTTGCCAAGTTCATGGCGATCCCTCACTACACCTACCTCTGCATGAAGATGCCGGGTCCCAACGGCGTCATCACTCTTCACAGCAACGTGAAGCAAGCCTTCACCTGCGATAAGGAGAGCTGCGACATGGCCCAATCTCGTGAGAGATTACGTGGCCAACAAGAAGTCCGATTGGCTGCATCAACTTCGGCAGAGGGCGAAGTCCCCGCAGAAGATAGTCAAATCGGGATCCGCGACGCCAAGACCAAGAAGATCTCCCTTGATCCGTCCGATCCCTCGAAACTACAATCGGCGCCGACCTAGATTCCAAATAGGAAAGCGCGCTCGTCACCTTCCTCCCAAATAATAAAGATGTTTTTGCTTGGAAACCATCTGATATGCCTGGAATTCGTAGGGAGGTGATCGAGCACTCTTTGAACGTCAAAGATGACGCCAAACCGATAAAACAACGATTACGCAGATTCGCGCGGGATCGAAAAGACGCTATCAAAGAAGAACTCGCAAAGCTCTTGGCTGCCGGCTTCATTAAAGAAGTCCTCCATCCCGACCGGTTAGCCAACCCACCCCGGTCCGCAAGAAGACGGGGCAATGGCGCATGTGCGTCGACTATACTGACCTCAACAAAGCCTGCCCCAAAGATCCGTTCGGGCTGCCTCGCATCGACCAAGTCGTCGACTCAACAGCCGGTTGCCAACTCCTGAGTTTCCTGGACTGTTACTCGGGCTATCACCAGATCAGCTTAAAAGAATCCGATGCTGAAGACATCGTTCATCACGCCGTTTGGGGCCTCTGCTACATCACCATGCCTTTCGGCTGAAGAACGCCGGTGCCACATACCAACGCATGATCCAAAGATGTTTCCAGACGCAGATTGGCAAGAACGTTGAAGCTTATGTCGACGACGTTGTCATCAAGACCAAGCAGAAAGAAGACCTGATCGCCGACCTACAAGAAACCTTTGCGAACATCCGGGCCTTTAGAATGAAGTTAAACCCGGAGAAGTGCACTTTCGATGTTCCATCAGGCAAACTGCTCGGCTTCATGGTGTCACATCGCCAATTGAAGCAAATCCAGAGAAGATCAACGCCATCTTAAACATGAAACCCCCGAGTAACCAGAAAGACGTTCAGAAGCTCACTGGCTGCATGGCGGCACTAAGCCGTTTCATATCCCGACTCGGCGAACGAGGCATGCCATTCTTCAGACTGCTAAAGAAGACAGACGACTTCCAGTGGACCGCGGAAGCCAACAAGGCCTTTGAAGATTTCAAAGACTTCCTTACAACGCCGCCCGTCCTGGCCTCGCCTCAACCCCAGGAACCTCTGCTGCTGTACGTTTCAGCCACTCACCAAGTGGTTAGTACGGTCCTTGTGGTCGAACGCGAAGAAGAAGGACGGGCTCAGAAGATTCAAAGGTCAATCTACTTTGTTAGCGAAGTATTGGCAGGAGCCAAAATTCGCTACCCTCAGGTACAAAAATTGCTCTATGGTGTTCTAATAACCGCGAGGAAATTGGCACACTATTTTCAGGGTTACTCGGTCACCGTCGTCACCTCTTTCCCACTCGGCGATGTCATCCACAACCGCGAGGCAACCGGACGCATCGCCAAGTGGGCCCTAGAGCCGATGCCGCGGACTTGACTTTTAAGGCAAGGACGTCCATAAAGTCACAAGCCTTGGCGGACTTCCGCCAAGTGGATGAACAAAGCAAGAAAACGTGCCTCGGGAAGACCTCCAACACCGGACCATGCACTTCGACGGATCCAAGAGGATCACCGGCTTGGGAGCAGGAGTTGTGCTGATCTCCCCGACCGGAGAAAGGCTAAGATATGTCCTTCACCTCCACTTCTCCGCCTCACACAATGTTGCCGAGTACGAAGCTCTTCTACATGGACTGCGCCTCACAGTTTCACTCGGGATACATCGGCTTATTGTGAAAGGCGACTCCCAGCTGGTCGTCAATCAAGTGATGAAGGACTGGTCCTGCCTAAACGACACTATGGAGGCCTACCGGCAAGAGGTCCTCAAGCTTGAGGACAAGTTTGACGGGCTCGAACTCTCACATGTCCTGAGACATAACAACGAAGCTGCCGATGAGCTGGCACAGTTAGGATTGTCGAACATCTCTATGAACCAACCATCACGGCAAAGACAACTCCCAACGAGCAAACCACGAACGAAGTCGCCATGACCGATACCGACCGGAGGACGCCGCTCATCAAATTCTTAACCCAAGAAGAGCTGCGGATGACCGGATGAAGCGAACGCGTCCGGCGTCGTTGCCAAGCATATGTCATGGTTGACTCCGATCTATACAAGAGAAGCCCCTCCGGAATTCTAATGAGGTGCATCACACCCGAAGAAGGGAAACATTTACTCCAAGACATCCACTCGGGCATATGCGGAAGCCACGCGGCAAGACGCACTCTAGTCGGCAAAGCTTACGGGCAAGGTTTCTTTTGGCTTACCGCGATCTCCGACGCAGATAAAGTCGTACGAACCTGCGAAGGCGCGTTTTCGCCCGACAAAGCCATGTCCGCCCAGAGCTTCAAACAATCCCACTTTCCCGGCCGTTCGCGGTATGGGGCTGGACATGGTTGGCCCTTTCAAAAAGCTCCGGAGGATTCACACACCTCTTCGTCGCAATCGACAAGTTCTCCAAGTGGATTGAGGCCAAGCCGGTTGCTACAATTACTGCCGACAAAGCACGGGACTTTTCCTCAACATCGTGCACCGCTTCGGCATCCCAAACGAATCATAACCGACAACGGGACTCAATTCACGGGAGGCATCTTCAAGGAATTCTGCGAAGACTTCGGAATCAAGATCGCTACGCATCGAGCCCATCCCAAAAGCAACGGACAAGTCGAACGAGCCAACGGCATGGTCCTCCAAGGCATCAAGGCCCGCATTTTCGACCGCCTAAACCCTTACGCCGACAAGTGGGTCCAAGAACTTCCCTCGGTTTTATGGTGCGCGCGGACCACACCCGTCCGGCTACCGGCCAAACTCCTTTCTTTTTGGTCTATGGTGCGGAAGCCATGTTGCCAAACGAGATGGAATATGAATCCCTCCGGTCCGCAGCTTCAACGATGAACGCTACGACCCGACCGAGTGGATGACCTCACCCGATTGGAAGAGGCCCGTGAGGCGGCCCTCATCCATCGGCCAAATACCTCCAAGGGCTCGAAGATACCACGGTCGCAACGTGCGAGCACGAGCTTTCATTATTGGCGACCTGGTCCTACGCAAGATCCGGACCACCAAAGACCGACACAAGTTATCTCCCTTATGGGAGGGACCGTACATAATCGCTGAAGTGACTCGGCCCGGGGCATTCCGGCTAAAGCGTGAAGACGGGTCTATGGTGGAGAACTCCTGGAACATCGAGCATCTTCGACGATTTTATGTCTAATTCGGCTAAGGCTTCATGTTTTCCTTGACTGCCAACCTCAAGCAAGATGACTTCTTGAGTTAGCAGTCGGGGGCTGTACACATGACAATAAAGCTCAAGTTTTCCTCACCAACTTTTGTGCATAATTTGGTTTATCATTGTTTAATGTCCTTCGATTCGAGTTCAACGTCTAAGGACCGAGAGTTTTCCGATGACCTAATCGAGCCTAGGCTTGATGACAGCCAGACGAAAACTACTTAAGAAATTTCACGCAAAAGCTCGGATCGAGGCATTAACATAAAGAAACTAAATATATCACAAGTTCTACATCAGAGCGTTACGGTTATGCGACATTTACAAGATAAAGTCAGAAAGACAAATCAAATCTTGAAATTGTTTACTACATCAATGGATATTTTCTTCGCCGCCTCCTGCGCCTCACTCGGCATATCCAAGGCCTGCTCGTCGTCGTTCGTCGGCAAAGCCTTCCCGACCGAGTGGATGTCCACTGGGGTAAAGGACTTGGTCGTGCAAGAGCCGACCAGCCCCCATGTTGGCGCTTCGGTGATGTTGGCCAGATACCGGTCGGGAGCCAGCCGCAGCTTGTCGAATATTTCTACCGGCTCCAGCGAACTGGCCCCAACTCCTTGATCGAATAAGGACAGCAAGATCGGCATAGCGGCATTGGCGACCTCTTCCCGAATCTCGTCGCTTTGTTTGACCCGCCCAAGCAAGACGTCGTATTGAGCTCGGGTCTTTACCTTGTAAGCTGCCAAAAGCTCCGGATCATTCAAAGCACTCGAAAATGAAGCAGCGCAAGAAGTTTTACTCCAAAGAGGCTTACCTTCAAACTCGGCCTCCATCTCGGCTTTATCGAGGCTGACTGCCTCCAGCTGGACTTGAAGCGAATGGACCTCCGAAGAATTTTCTACAAAAAGAAGATCGTCAACAACCGAAATTAACATGGGAATCATGAAGAAACTTGGAGAGACGGGCTTACTTCCGATTGATCCTCGGAGGTCGAGGTTCGCCTCCCGAAGCTCTGCGATCTCCCTCCTTAAAGCCGCCTCCCTTGACGCGGCCTCCTCCCGAGTGGCCTTCAGCTGTCGCTGAACGTCCTCTAAGGAGTTCAGGTGGGGAACCAGCTTCTCCAGCACCTCAGATTTTGCCATGGAGCGGCAATATTCCTTCTGCACGCGAAAAAGGAAGAGTGACCGACTGAAAGACAATGATAGTACAATTAAAGAGAAAGACGAAGGCTTACGTTGAGCAGCCGGGTCGCCTCGTTCAAGCTTTCGACAAGGGCATCTCTTTCATCTTTCTCGGCTTGCCGGTCCAGGATGATGCCCTGCCTTTCACCTTCCGAGTCCCGCCACTCGATCCTAATAGGGGGAACCCAGGTTTCAGAGGACTGCAACCTGGGGATCTCCTCCACTGTGGCTGGCAAATAAGAAGGACAATTGAAGACATGAAAGATTCAAATTGAAAGAGCAAAAGAGTATTTTGAAACAAATCTCACCAGCTTCGGCGGTCGCGCGCTTAGGTGGAGCGGCCCGGCTGGCCTCCTTCTTTTGACCTCGCGCCGAGTGGCCCTCAGTCGGGGCTGCACGAGCCGCGGCCTGGGGTTTCCCGGCTGATGACAGGTTTCCAGTCGGGACGTCCTGGCCAGCGGTCGGGGGCTCCTTCCTCGGAGCATCCTTCATCGGAGGCGACGGCTGTTTGCTCGGAGCGCTCATGCTCGGCTGTGGGCTCCGGGGCTTCGGCTCTGCTGGCTTCGGCACCTCGGGAGCTGCGGCTGGAGTTGGCCCTTAACCTCCCCCGGCAGGATCTATGTCCTGGGGCCTCCTGTGAAAATGAATGCAGCGGGGGTAAAGACAAGGAATACTCTCAATAGAAAAAGTTCGGACTTTGGTAACAGAGCATGCCTGGATGACCGCCGGATCTTCGGCGCCGTCCGCGGTGATCGCCTTAGGGGTGGGGTCTCGACCGGAGGAGCCGGGACGTCATCCTCCGAATCTTCGATGATCAACCTCCTTTTGCTCGCCCGCTTGTTCGAGTCTTCACTCGGCGCCGCTCGCTTCCCGACTGGGTCGCCTTAGATCTTGATCCCGCCAGCCGGCTTCTTGGCGGGGCGACGCGGCGCGTCATCGTGGGACACCTTGTATGGCTTGGAGGTGACAGAAGCATTTTCCTGCAGAAGAAAGAATGCACAACGCTAAGAGACAAGATATCAAGATTGAAAGACGTTACGACGTAACCAGTCGGCTTACCGGAGGAGGAGGTCGGTGGATGCTGAAGGGGAGGACCGGCAGAATGAGGGCCCGCTCAACTGCAATTCCAGTCGAGAAGATCTTGTACATCCGGATCTTCAGGATCTCGTAGCTGAGTGGATCCGGATCTTCCCGATTGGGGTCCTTTCCGCCTTCATACTCGAAGGCCGGCTTCGACCGTTCCTTGATCGGCGCCAGTCGGCACCTGATGAAGTGTCGAGTGATTTGCTCTCCGCGAAGACCCTTTTGTTTCATCGCCAGGATCTTCGCAAGTAGCTTGTTGGCCTCGTCCCAATCTTGGGCTACTGGGACAGTGCTCCAAGTTGGGCTGGGGACAGGAGGAAGGCCGACGAAGGCTGGCAGGCTGGGTTCGAGGTTGCTAACGTAGAACCAGCCCGCATGCCATCCCTTATTGGAAGACTTTAAGGGAAGAGAAAATACTCCTTGCGGAGAGATCCGCGGAGTTGGAAACTGCCCGCCGACGACGCATGGGTGGTCTTTGTTTGGATGTGGCTTGAGATAGAACATGCGGCGGAAGAGTTGGAAGTGGGGAGGATGCCAAGGAATGCTTCGCACACATGAATAAAGAGGGCGATGTGAAGCATTGAGTTGGGGTTCGAGATGGTAGAGTTGAAGCCCATAGTACTCCAAAAGCCCCGGAAGAACTCGGAGGTGGGAAGGCTGAACCCGCAATAGAAGAAGGAAGTAAAAACAACGAGCTCACCGGTGTTCGGGGTTGGGAAGTCATCCCCGCCGCCGGCGCCATCCCACGATCTCCTTTGGCGGAAGCACGCCGTGCTTCACCATCTCTTTGAGGGTGGATTCCCTCACATCCGAAGCGGCCCATTGGTCGAACGGAATCCTCTTTTCCTCCGCCATGAGAGTGGTGTTGATGGGAAGTGGATCCGGTCGGAAAAGGTCGGGCTTTTGACAAAGGAACGTGGGAGATTTGGCTGCGGAGGCTGGTTGTTGCAAAGAGCGAGTTCCTAGATGGATGGATTTGGGAGCGCGCGAGTCTAGGGTTCTCCGCAGTGAACTGGTGAACAATGCTGCGAAAAGGGGAATCTTTTGGAAGATGAAGAGGCGGGGATGACCTCGTGCCTTTATAGAAAGATTTGAGGGTTGCGCTAGGTTTTCTAGTGACTGGGCCGAGCCCATAAGAAAATCTATGGCCCGACTAAGGTGTGGTCCGACGCGTGTCCTTAGGGACTTAAGCGGATGAGCTTAAGCGATTTGCCCGGCAATATGCGCGTGTCCGAGTGCCCTATACCTTTGAAAATCCTTCCATACCGTGGTTTGCTTGACTTCATGAGAAGCGGCACGATGCAACTTGGAAGGTGACCAACAGTTAAGTTTTTATAGCTGCCTTGATGACAAGGGTTGTTTGGTTTTTTGGCATTTGATCAAGTAATCTTATCAATGCTATTTATTTTTCCACCTTGGTGAAGATCTTTATAGATTGAGACCAGTATTATGGCATAAGCTGTTTAATAACTTGGTCATATTTTTCATACGATTGAAAGAACTTGTTTTCCCATGAGGGTTGATTAAAATATTTGTTCCGGGATAACTCGAGCAGATCCACTCGGATAAGCATGAGCTTACCGAGTGTTTTTCGCCCACGAGGGTTGATTGAGTTATTTGTTCTGAGATGACTCGGGCAAATTCACTTGGATGAGTATGAACTTGCCGAGTAATGAGATTTCTATGATTACTTTAGCATGAGCTAGGCATCTACATGAGAATAATCTTTTATAGTTCTTGACTATATGCTTAGCCTATTTTTGACTAACCATATAGTCGGGGGCTACACCTAATTAGGTGCATCAGGAGATGCACCTAGATATTTATTTTTGAGAATTTTTTAGATATTTTTCCAGCCCTTCACAGTCTTTGGAGCCACTCGGGAAGATTCAGGCAGAGATGATGAAATCACTCGGTGCCAAAAGCACTCGGTCAAAGAGATTTTTGGCTGAGTGTTGCTTTGGTTTGAAGCTGAGTTGTCTCGTCGACTGAAAAGGACTCGGGGGCTACTGTGGAGATTGTGGCAATCGGGTATCTACATGGCAAGCTTATCCGACTGGAGGTAGGGATGAATTGCGTCTGCCATATCTGTAAGCCGAACATGACTTGGGTGTTACGATTGTCGATAGAGATAAGGCAATCGGCCTATAGTCACGGTTTGGTAAGATTGAGGAAACCAACTTAGAGTAAGATAGGGTTTCCGATCTGTAAGCCCTCCTCCCAAGACTATATAAGGGGGGTAAGAGGCGTCCCTTGAGGGATATCAGATTCTAGATCAGAGATTCCGATAGGAGATCAATTTTTAGCCTTCATCTTTAGATCTCGAGATCAATAAAGACACTCGGCGGATCGAATCCACCGAAACAGGAGTAGGGTATTACCTCACGAGAGGGCCTGAACCTGTCTAAACCTTTTTCTTCTTCTAACCCATTGTGCTTGGCGATCTTGACTGCGACCCCAGAAATCATATTGCCGAAACCAAGTTTCGACAAGCAGCTTCCCTTTCAGGTGATCTGGTAACCATTTGTCTTTGCCGATGCAGGTCGTCCTCCCATCCCCAATCCGGTGCACAAGTCTCTTTATCAACCCGTCTCTACCTGCAATGATCGCCCTCCAGGTGTGGCTCGAATGCCTCTTCCTCGTTGCCGATAAGAAATCAGTATCATGAAAATACCTCCCTTTCAGCACCCGGGCACACATTGAGTCTGGGTTTTCCATCAATCTCCACCCCTGCTTCCCTAGTAAAGCCAGGTTAAAACATCTAAGATGTCTGAATCCTATTCCTCCATGCCTTTTCGGTCTCGTCAGCAGATCCCATTTTTTCCAGTGTATCCGTCTGTTGGAGGCCGAACCCCCCATCAATAGTTGGCAATGATGGTTTTCATTTTCAGGCATGTGTCTTTCGGGATTAAGAAGCAACACATTGGATAGGTAGGAATTGCTTGTGCTACTGCCTTCAACAACACTTCCCGGCCAGCACTACTTGCTTCCTTCCCACTCCACGCACTAACCAAGCCTCTGATCTTCGTTGGCACTGGTTCGAACGCTCCTGCGGTTGCCCTCCCCAGCGCTGTAGGCAACCCTAAGTACTTTTCAGCTAGGGCCTCCGTATCAATTTGTAATATTTGGCTCACATTAATCTTAACATCTTCTCCACAATTCGAGCTGAAGAACACAACCGATTTTTCTTTGTTCACCAACTGGACCGAGCCAATATTATACAAATCCAGAATCTCGTTCAGTCTTTCGGCCCCCCTCTGAGACGCTTCTGAGAACACAATGCAATCATCGGCAAACAGCAGATGAGATATCCAGGGAGCATGAATGCCCACTCTAACACCCCGTGCCAGATGCACCGATCCCACATTTTTCAGAAGACAGGATAGTCCTTCCAAGCAGAGGAGGAATAAGTAGGGGGAGATTGGATCACCCTGACGAATACCTCTAGTCGGCTTAAACGGCCTTGACAGATTATCGTTTATCTTAACAGAGAAAACCACTGAGGTGACGCATCTCATGATGTTAGCAACGAAACTTTCCGCGAAGCCCAGTCGGTGCATAATCCCCTCCAAATAGCTCCATTCAACCCAGTCATAGGCCTTCGCCATATCGAGCTTCACAGCACAAGCGCCAACTTTCCTCTTCTGCCGTTTCAGATAGTGGATGCATTCATAAGTAATAAGAACATTATCTGTAATCAGCCAACCTGGGACGAAAGCGCTCTGTTCCGGGGAAATAATCACATCCAATACAGATCGTAATCTGTTAGCCAAAACTTTGGAGCATATCTTATAAATCACATTACACAACGAGATGGGCCGAAACAACTTCACTTCTTGCGGGTTCTGAACCTTTGGGATAAGCACGATGGTAGTGTGATTAACACCCTCTGGCATAGATCCCCCATTCAAGAAATCTAACACTGCCTTCGTAATGCTATTCCAATTTTGTCCCAGTGAAACTGAAAGAAACCTGCCGAGAACCCATCGGGCCCCGGCGCCTTGTTGGCTCCCATCATGAACAAAGCTTTTTCTACCTCATCGACAGTGAATTCTTCTTGCAACGTCTCATTCATCGCCGGTGTAACACGCTCCGGCACCCATTGCAGAACCTTCTCCGGCTGCAATGACGGCTGCGCCGTGAACAGATTCCTATAGAAATTGTTAACCACCATTTCTAGATCCTTCTGCTTCGTTACAAAGTTGCCATTCGGCGACCATAGCCCCGAAATTCGATTTGCCTTAGCACGTTCCCTTGCTCTAGCATGAAACAGTTTGGTGTTTCTATCTCCCTCTTTTAGCCACGAGATCCATGATCTCTGTTTCTTGAAAACCATCATGCTGAGCGAAGGCAGAGCATGAAACAGTTTGGTGTTTCTTTCTTTTCATTTTATGTGACCGACATTTAGCCTCACTTAGCCATGCAGATAAAATCATCATTGAAACCGTTCAAGGATGTAAAAATAAACCGATATTAATAATTAAGGGTTTATATCCGGTTTTATGGTTGATTAATCTGAATCAAACTCGGCCCGTTTTATGTGGACTTTTTCCAAGTGAGAAACATGGGCTGCCGACAGAAGGCCGATACAGTGTTTTTTCTGCAGATAGGCACAGAACACATGCAGGGGAGGGATTGGCACTACAGATTCGCAACTTAACCTAGCTCTCTTACCACCTGACAAATAACATATCGGTAAAAACTAGTTAAATATTAAAAAATATAAAAATTATATTTAAAAGTTTTATAAATTTATAAAAGAATTATGACATATATGCAGATATGACATACATAGAAAAACAATTTTTAGATGAATAGTAACAGCTCAATATTCATTTGAAATTTGTCATTTTGTTTCTCTTAAATAAAATTGAATTTGAACAATTTAGTTATAATGTATTTCATACCTATACCTATATTTATTTTTATTTGTTTATAAATTTACAAAATTTTTAGATATAATTTTCATAAGTTTCTAATACTTAGCTAGTTTTTTGGATATTTTCCCAATACATAAAGCCAACATGAGGAAGTAAAAACATCCAATTAGCAAAGATACGGCTATAAGGATGCAACCCCATCAAGCCCTGTTTAATCCAAAAGTTGGGTCTACTGCTCCGAATCTGAATAATTCTCGATTCCACCACAAGGCGATCATTGTCCTGCTGTTCCTTTAACGAGCAAGTATCATTGGCGATCAATCTGTCCGGAGCTGAATCTTTCCTAGATGTTGCAGAGATCTTCTTCTCCATTTTTGCCCACTGCAACTCTGCAAGAAGGTTTGTACTTACTCATGTAAAGCAACAGCAAAAAGCATGTGGCAGGGCGATTTCACCTCCCGCCAATAACAATAGACTGATTGGTTAGGTACAACGGCCGAATTACTCCTCCCAGTACCGTGAATAGTGTCCATGCTGGTGTTTGTGGGTCCATGGCTGCGAATCCGGAATCATGTTTATGTTCTGGATGGTCACCGTGCCAGCTTAGGGTCCTTTCAATGGTAGGAATATAAAAACCAAAAATAAAAAAATATAATTCTAATAAAAATACAAATGCAAAACAGATGATTATAAAATAAAAAAACACAAGAAATATTATTTGATTGGAACGCAGGATAACATATGAATCAAATAAGAAGATAGACTTAAAAGAAAATTTTCCAAAAGACTAGAGTTTTTGTCAAGTTCTTTTCAAAATATTTGTAAGATGGTTCATTTCATAGAAATTTCGAAAGATAAGATATAATTTAATTTTTTCAAAGATCTTCAATGAAAATTATTTTATAGAATTAAAATTCTCCAAATTTTTTTATGTTTTTCGTACAAATCAAATGGTTACCATTAGTGTTCAACTATCTTTGTAGTTCCGACACGCATGTCAGAATTAATTGACACTTATTTCGGAAAAACGTAATTAACGACCGAGTTGTTTAGTTAACCATCGCGTCTAGAAAGTGTTTTCCGTCACACGTAACGTCGTACTACCAACCAACGCCCAACCTCCCCGAGAGCCGTTCTGGCCTACCGCCAATTTAACGTCTCGCCATGGAGGCGAAGAATAGCGAAAACGATGGCCATACACAGCTCCCGTGAAAAATATACACTCCTGTTTCATAATTCTTTTAAATAAAGTTAAGTTATTTAAATAACTGCCAAAATCAATTTTTTTAAAAAATAGCATATCAAAATTTTGACAAGCTGACAATATTATCAAATTTTGATAAAATAAAATTAATATTTTCTTAACAAAATTTATAATGCATTATTATTAATGTTTGGCAACAAACTAAACATAGTCATATATTTATCAATTTTACTAAATAATGGTACAATTTAAAATGACAAATTTTTAAGATCAAAATATTAAAATATTATAATTTTGACTATCAAAATCTTTTAAAAATATTTAGTTAAAGATACTATAATAACATATTATAGACATACTTGTCTTATAAAGAATTATACTAAAAGTAAAAATAACATATATTTATTTATTGTATGTATTATAATAGAAAAATATAGCTAATATATATTTTAAAGAGTGTGTCGGTGTTAAAAAATGTCAAGAACTATGAAGCGGAGTAACTGAAAATGCCATAACGCTAGAAGATGAATCGAGTTTAACCTCACTATTGTGTATTAGTCTTATTGGTTATTTTCTTTTTTTAAGAGAAAACGACATGAGGCTGCGCCTTTTCATTTAAAGATAGTAGAAATAAATACAGCCTCTAGGGGCAAAAGCAAAGGAAAAATACGATCAGGGTTGTTATACTAGGTTCGGTAGGAGCTCACGCAAACGCTTAACGCCGGCTAACACCCACAAGCTAAATTCTTACTTGATTTTGGCAAAGAGGTAAGCTGTTGTGGATCCCTTATGCTCAAAAATCCTCTAGTTTCTTTCTTTCCAAAGCTCTCACACAACAAGGAGAATGAGAGTGCGCAACCCTTTCTTGGGCACCTCTCTTGTGTTAGCCCTGCTTTCCTACCATTCTAAAACCGATCTTGCGGTCTCCCATCGAACCGACTCAAGGTGTGTACTTCCCACCCAACTTGCTACAGAAGACCAGATTCTTCTCGAGTAACGACATTCTACAATGAGATCAAGGGTTGTTTCTTGCACTGTCTTGCAAAGGGGGCAGACTCCGTTATTGCGCCAGCCCCTAGCCGCAAGCCTGTTTGAGGTGCACACTCAATTTTGAATGATAAGTCAAGCATGAATCTTGCACTTTCCTGGCGCCCATGCCTTCCAGATGAGTGAGTCAAAGGTAGAGTTTGGGGCACCTAGGCATTATACTTGATAGGCCGAAAACGCCGAATATTGGCTGTTGCTGGTGAATTTTCAGGTCACTCGGTCTAGTTGCTCCTCGCTGAGTTGGACACTGTGCACCGCTATCCAGAGGTTCACGAGGTGGTGGATGAGCTCTATCGAGATTGGTACATTGTCATGTCCAAAAATTTAGCCAAATTTTTAGACTATTTTGTGTTTTAAATCCCTGTCCAGGAATCAGCCATGGTACACAAAATAACGAATCAATAAATAGATCCAAACGTAAAATAAAGCGTAAAATACTTACAGGAGAGGCACTTAGTCCTCACACTCGAAAAAACAGCAGCAGCGGAAAATGCGATCCTAGTGGGGCTTCAGCTCCACTCCACAGACAAACTACTCCGGGGTCTAAGCCTTGGTCTTCTAACTCCGTCTTCGACTCAGAAGTACTACACTTCTAGGAAAAAGGGGAAAATAGCAAGGCTGAGTACAACCACCGTACTCAACAAGCCACATGGAGAAATGCAGACGTGCAAGGGGAGACAAGAGTGGCTTGGGCTATTTTGCATAAATGCGGTTGTAAACCTTTCTAGTTTAAAACAGAAAAAAGGTTGATTAATTAAGTCAAAATTAATCTTCCACTGAACAACACTATACCACGTTGAACAAGCCCAACCAATCCATCTGAACTACATCAGTTCCATTTAGTTAAGTTATTAAAAGGTGGGGCTAATCATGGTAAATTTGGTCGATCGCCCATAACCGTGGGCACGGCTATCCGAATAGTTTTACTCTGGCCAGAGATGTTCAACTGGACCCACAAGACACGATTCCACACATGTTGCCATGCCCCGAAGCACCACCATGGTACTTCAAGGGGGAAATCGTGACAAAACCATTCGCATAACTCCCCTTGACCAAGCGACACCACACCTCAGGTTTCGCCCCTACCCCTATATCCAGGGTAGGCAGCCTCCTCTCGTGCCTAGGTGAATCCATAAGCCGCATAGACTTTTCCCGGTCCATCCAAACTCCATCACGTCCACCCTTGCCTGGATACGTCAGTCAGGGAAAAGCTACACTACAAGTCCAGTTGTTGCCCTTGCTGGCTTGTGGTAAGTACTGTAAGTCTTCTAGGGTTTTCCATGAACTGGTCCTTAATTGTCATGGGTGCGAAAAGCAAAACCATGCACCCATAGCCCATCATTAAGTCATATTTTATTTAATAATTATCTCATACCATAGTATCTCAGGTCTGAGACCATCATTTCATGTGACTATAAACAAGTAATATAGTTCTCTCATTAGGTGAGCTAGTGTAATTAAGCATGGCTAAGCGTAGGTAATTCTAGCAAGATCACGTAAATGACATAAGCTGGTCAAATTAATTACCCAGGTTAACAGTGAATGGATAACAGTTAAATATGCCACAAGAGATCGGATAGGTAGACTCGATTCCCATGTAATATGCAAAACATGCAATTTTATTTGCAAACAATAAAATATTTTATAAAGTGGGATCAATATGCGTCAAGGAGGAATGTGACTTGTCTTGCTTCTTCAGCTGATCTTCTTTTCTTCGCGACCACAAACTTCCGAAACGACGAAGTCTACACGCTGGCACGCAAAACAAGGAAAAAATCTAATAAAACCAAATAAATAGTACATGAAAAGTAAACAAACATGTATTTTGCAATTTGAATGACCCAATTTGGAGTTCATATGGATTAGATATGAATTTTAGAAGTTTTGGGCCATTTAAATGAATTTTGGATATTAAAATGGATTTATTGCGCATATTAATTAATTTTACAAAGGAAAAAGATGTTGCCGACGTCACGCTGACGTCAGCGTGGGACGCGCGGGAACAGCCAGTCCATCGTGGACCGAGTCCACGGCGCCACGGGCCGACGCACCACGCGGCGCACACGTGGCGCCAGCGAGGCACCGACGTGGCTGCCATGCGGACGGCCACGATCTGCCCGACGGCAAATCAGACAACGGTGTGCAAAGGGGGCGACGACGGTTGGCAACCGGCCGAAGCGGTGCGGCGACGGTGCGTACGGCGGTGCACCGGGCCAAACCGTGGGGGAAGAGAGAGAGCAAGCGAGGGACACAAAGTAGACTTCGCGCAAGAAGCGAGCCGTCGAGTTGGGCCGAACCGGGAGAGAGAGGGAGAACGCCGCGGGGAGGGAAACTAGACTTTTGGAGGGAGTGGGCCGACGGCGCCAAGGGCGGGAAAGAGATTTGAATTTGTTTTCCTTTTATTTAATCGGATAAATGATATTTGTATTTTTATAAATACCTTCAAAAAGATCATATACTGATTGAATAATTTATTTAAATAATCACAAGTATTTTTGTGTTGTTAAAATTATTTACGGAGCTCCAAAATTTCATGAAAAATTTTAGAGAGTATTTTAGGGAATGAAGAATACTACAAAAATATTTCCAGTAGTGATTTTTAAAGGAAAATTTAATTTCCTTATTAAATTCACTTGATTTAATACTTTTATTTTTATTTAAATTCTAGAAAATGCATTATTCAACGATTTGAAATCCCGATCGAAAATCGGGGCGTGACATACATGAAGGTTGAGGTCACCTACCCAAGCATCATTCTCTTTTCCTTTGCGCCAGGACCTCCCCTTGTTTTTTGTTGATTGCATACACTAGCGGAGCCAGATCTTTGGGCCTTCGTCCATCTGCCCAAGGCGAGTCCCAAAAATTCGTTGTGTTGCCATCGCCTATGGACAGAGAGGTCGCTGCCCAAAAGAACTCGTTATCGATTTCATCACAGGGCGTCTTTAAACCCACCAAAGGTCTACTTGGGTCTTTCCATTCGTGCCAAAGCCATCGAGTCGCAGGGCTCTTGTGAATTTTCCAGGTTCAGAATGCCAAGGCCTCCCTTCCTGGTCAGCATGCATGTCCTAATCCAATTGACTTTACATTTTGCCACCAGTTATGTCCCCCGTGCCAGCCCAGAGGAAGCGGTGACGTTGCTTATCCAGCTTTTCTAGAGCCCCCTGGTGACTTTTAACGCTGTCAGGAGGTAGATTGGTTGCACCGTCAGTATCGGATTTGATCAGTGTAGTTCTCCCTGCTAAGACCAAGTGCTTCCCACTCCAGCCTCCCACATGTCCCGAGATCTTGTCAAAAACAGATTGTAGATCAAAAGTGTGCATCCTGCCTAAGGCCAAGGGAAGGCCCATGTATCTAATCGAAAATTGAACTCGAGCCGTTGGGAAACCCTCCAGTACTTCTTCAAGGTCAATATTTTGACATATGATCGATGTGACTTGGGATTTGTGCAAATTGGTCACGAGTCCAGTGGCTGAGCCAAAACGCTGCAGGATATCGATAAGTGCTTTGACATCCTCTCTTAAAGGGTTGATAAAAATGATTGCATCATCCACGTACATCGAAATTTGAAAGCGAGCAGTTCTTCCACGAAGCTTTGAAATCGCCCCCATTTATGTTGCCTTATAAAGGATCCGCTGGATGGGATCTATTGTCAGGATGAAGAGGAGCGGCAAGAGCGGGTCTCCTTGTCTGAGCCGCTAGCCATGACGAATTTTCCATCCAAGGATGCTGTTGAGTAACACTTGGGAAGTGGTGGTAGAAAGAAGAGACGAAATCCAATTGATTCATTTTGAAGGAAATCCCCTTCGCTGGGGAAGAACCAGCAAGTAGTCCTAACGGACCGAGTCAAAGGCTTTTGTGCTATCCAATCTTACCAGTGGTTTTCAACACCCCCTCATTGGCTCATTGTAATGTTAAAAATATTTTGGTAATTGGCTAAAAATGTCTAAATCCATTAGAAAGTTGATTTTGTTTGAGGCGCTTTATGTTGGTTAATCTAACATTGTCTAAATGATATGTTTTTTAACAACAAAAAGTTATCTAATATAATGCATATAATACAGGTTGTCTTCATGTGTTCCAATTTTATTCCACTTTAGATAGAAAGGTGTAACCTACATGATGACAGTAATAAAATCTGTGATTTTGGAACGTTTTTCTAATTAAACTTGCTTATAGGGAGTTCGGGTTTTTCCCATCATCTTAGGGCATGTACAACCCACAGACGACCTCCCGTCTATAAACTACCATACAGACAGATAGTATGCAGATCATACAACCCATAGACACCCCCCGTCTATAAACTATAAATATTTTTTATTTACACGTGGGCCTCACCACCTCCTTTCTGTTAGCACACCTCCACGCCACCACACGGCATGAAAAACAAAGGCAAAGGCAAAGAGAGCAGAGAGAGGGCATTCCGGCCGGCCTCCTTCGAGCTCCACCGCCACCCCCTTCGAGCTCCACTGCCACCTCCTCGCCGACCTGCCATCGCCGCCCCCTTCGAGCTCCACCGCCACCTCCTCGCCGGCCTGCCACCGCCGCCCCCTCCAAGCTCCGCGAAGATAACAAGGAGAGCACGAAGAGGGCAGGGAGAGCGGAGAGCAAGGATCTGGTGCCGGCGAACTCGGGAGGGTCAGATCCGACGCCGACGGACTTGGGAGGGGCGGATCCAGCGCCGGCGGAGTCGCAAGCACTCGGGAGGGGCGTTTTCGGCGCCGGCGAACTCGATCCGCCGCACGCAGCTCCTTCTCCTCGCCGATCTTCTCTCTCCGCGCTCAATCCCGCGACGACCACCGTCGTCCTGTCCACATCCCACGAGCCCGGGCGGTGACGGCGAGGGAAGGTGAGGCCAGGGCGGTGGTAGAGCCCGGGCGGCGACAGCGAGGCCCGGGCGGCAACGGCGAGGTCCGGGCGGCAACGGCAAGGTCCAGACGGCAACGGCGAGGCCCGGGCGGCGATGGCGAAGCTCGGGCGGCGGTGGAGCGCGAAGGGGAGGCCCGGGCGGCGAAAAAATTGGCGCGAGCACAATAGCAGTAGCACGCGCGGAATCGACGAGGGCTATAACGGAACGGCGTCGCGTCGACAAACTCTCGGGCAACGAGCCGCACCCTGTCCTCTCACCAGACGAAGGGGAGGTTGTCTCTAGACACATGCAGGGGTCTTTTTGCAAAATAGTGTCATACAGACGGGGTCATATAGACCCATTGTACATGCCCTTATGGTTTATGTATCAAAACTCATTAGTTACATGTCTAATGACAGAGCCTGAAGATACAAATTATTTTCATTATTAAATAAATAGTCTTACTGGCACATGGCGTTGCGGCAGCAATTTACTTTGAAGAGTATTTATGATCAGCGGCAAGCATTCATATGTCATCCGTCAGTCTTTGAGGATTTGTCGATCTTGTACACTCCTCTTTCTGATGAGCGGTGCAACCAGTAACAGTGAGCTGCCTCTCGAGTTTGGAAAGGATCTATATACGTTGTGCGGCAAGCCGCACTACTACAGAATATACAGGTAATGGCCCATAGGTGACACCTATTTCATATATATATTTCATATATAAGTGTCAGGTTAAAAAATCGACATTCATATTATAAGTATCGGTTTTTAACCTAAAATCGATATTTATAGTTGGAAATAGATGCTAGTTATTTGAAAAATAGTGACGTCTATATGGAGAGAAGTATAGGTGCCGATTTTTAGAAGTATATAGAGAGAAGTATAGTTGGAAATAGATGTAGTTATTTGAAAAAACCGACACATATAATATATTAAAGGTGTCGGTTTTTAGAAAACCGACACCCTTTTGATCCCCACCTCGTGTTCGGCCACGTCGCATCTTCTTCTCTCCTCATATCCTTATCCTATCCTCCTCTCGCACTCATCCCCTCCGCGTCACTACCCTGCCCGTGTTCGGCCACCGCCTCCCCATTGTCAACGTTCATCCTCCCCCACTTCCGTCGCCATCAACGTCGTCGTCCTCCCCGTCCCCGCCTCCATCCCGCTGGTGTGCCACCTGGACCCCGCCGCAGCGCTGCCTATCGAGACATGAAAGGAGTTTTCCTCCTCCTCCTCCTCCTCCTCTAACATGTCATTGTCCTCCCCGTCCACCCATTGCCGTTGTATCTTGTCACGTGTCGCTGTCGGATCCCACCGCCTGGGCTATGAGCTAGCGAAGTGAGATGTTCTTGATTTGATATGTTGTTGCGGTAGTGGTGGTTGGCCACCATGGTGGCAACAGGTGGGCTCGAGCAGTGACAAAAGGATGACTTCTTTTAGGCTACCGAGGAGGTTCAAGAGTTGGCGTACTTGTAAGTTCCTCTTCTCTTCTTCAATAATTGCTTGGGATTTCCTTTCTTTTTCTTGTAATGTGATGTTTGTTCATGGGAGAGGAGGAAGGGTTGAAACAAAGATTGGATTTTGATGTGTGTTTCATTGTAGAGAGAGATTTGCTTTCGTTTAATTTTGTCTCATTTAGGGCTATCCTAAGAGATGTCCGATGTGTTAAATTTTGTATTTTGGATGTGTGTTAGTCTACTTTGGGTAGATTTCAATGATTTGGATGTGTGACTGTTGGTGTATTTGAGGAAACTGGGTGGAAGGAGATGTCGGATGTGTTAAATTTTGTATTTTGGATGTGTGTTAGTCTACTTTGTGTAGATTTGATTGATTTGGGTGTGTGACTGTTGGTGTATTCGAGGAAACTAGATGGAAGATGCTAATTCAGTACATCCCTGGCCAGTGGGTGCGTCCACCATGACGATAGCTACTTTTTTTTTGCTATTTCGAAGATTATAGGTGTCGGTTCTTAAGTCATAACCAACACAAACCGACACCTATATAGCTCCCGTGCTTTCTCTCACTCCTGCGCCACCGAACCCCTAGTGTCGCCGCTCTTCATTGTCGTCGGTCACCTCTAGCCATCGTGTCGCCCGCCGCTGCACCGCGCCGTTGTCATCGTCGGCTTCGTGAGATCATGGGGTACCTCGGCTGCCGCTTGGACGCCGCCCTCCGTAGCCGAAACCCCGTTCCCCTCGTGCGCCGGTGAGCTCCGCCCCCTTTTCATCCTGCAGCCAGCGATGCTCGCCGTCACGCACTCCCTCTTCCCCTCTAATCGTCTTTCTCACCATCCTTAGGTGCCACCGGACCCTGTCCGCTCTTCGGTTCATCCGATCGACGCCGCTTTTGCTGTCCCCGTCTCCTGCGCCGATCGCTATTTCAGTAAGCTCGTCCCTCCCCCTTTTCCTCCTTTCCCTTCTCGGCTGCCGCTCCTACCGGGTGCGCAGTCGTCTCCCAAACACGCCACCTTTCCCGCGTAGTGTCGCTCGCTTCCGGTGACCATTTGGTCCCACACGTCGCCGCCGTACCACCGCATGTTCCGTCGGCCATGAGGCCAGCTGCCTCTGTCCCACGCCGTTGGATTCACCCTGGGTGAATATGGGCCGTATGCGTGTTGCCTCGGTGCCGTCCCGTGTCGGTGCTACCCCGCCCGCATGGCTGCCGCGGTGGTGCCACTTTTGCGCCACGTGGTGCGCTTGTTCCCTCAGCCCCATGGACTCAGTCCACCATGCACCGAACCCCTCGCGTCACTGCTAGATGGGACCCGCCTGTCGGCTCCGATATCCGCTCACTAACGTCAGTCCTCGGGTTTTATTGCGTAATAACGATTAAGGGCTTTTCTGTTTATAGTAAAATACAGTGAATCTTCTAAAATTCATAGAAAATTCATCTGAGCTCCATTTAAGCCCATTCAAATTGCAAAAAATTCATAAAAATGCCAAGAATCCATTAAAATGGTTTTGTTGCCTATTTCAGTAGACTTCTAGCATGTTTGCTTGTGCACATTGTTTGTCACGTAGATTCCAACAATTCTGATGCTCCAACTTACTTCAAAGTCGTTGCAAAAATCCCCACAGCACCAGAGCAAGGAAAGTCATGCAGTTCTCATTGAACATACTGTGCCTACTTGCAAATGTCTCACTTTCTGTTAAATTTGCATTTTTTTTAATGTCATGTTGGCTGATTCCTATAGTACTCAGCCTAGTTTGTTTACCCTTTGCCAATGATAACTTGGGGATTAATATGACTAGACGTTGGATTAGAAAATGATTAGTCATGCTTAGATCAACTAGATCACTATGAAAAATATTACCACTACCCTATATTTGGGATGAATAGCTAGGCACTTTTGTACCAAAAAACAAAAAAAACTGAACCGCACCGAGCCGAACCGAAGTCTGGGGTTTTTCTGTTTTCGGTCTCGGTTTTGATTTGTGGTGTTGCATAAACTGAATAATTCGGTGCGGGTTTGGTTTTTGATATATGAAAACCAAACCCCCGAAAAAGACGAACCCATCCCAGCCGAACCGCTCCCTCCTCTTCTCGGCCCTCGCCAGCGCCGAGCCGTCGCCATCCTCCTCCTCTGCTCGCCCTGTAAAATCAAAGTGTGTTTGATTCTTCTATGGTGATGAACAATTGGCATATGTGATTATTGGTTTTGATATTTGGATATTATTGGCGAAGTGGTTTCGAAGATGATTGAAATTTTCAGACGGTGAACAAGGACTGTTGTTTTGTGGTCCGGTCAGACCGGGCTTGTGTTGCCGGTCAGACCGAAGGTCTTCGTGCGGTCAGAACGGTCAGCCTGAGGTTTGACCGGCCAACTCTATGTCGGTTTCGGTTTCGGGTTATTTCATTGGATATTCGTGATTAATTCGTGTTTATTGCTTCTAGATTGATACTATGCGTCAAGTTGTTGTGTGCTATCAATGAGTCAAGTTGGAGATAGCTTGTGCTCGAATATGGTTTCTTTGTTTGATTCATGTTTAGGTAATCTTTACGCCTTGTGAGAGTATTGTCGGTGATGGATTGGGAGTCAACTTGAAGATAAGGTGATGTCCGGACGGTCAGATATCATGCGGGATACTTAGGCTAAAGATTGATGCACGTGATTGGTGACTATTCCATATGGCATACGATGGAGATATTGTGTGCGTATGGGATGAGGAGTTATATTTTGGATAGAGTCCAGATTTGTTACAATTAGAGTTTGTAATGTTCGTTTCTTGTACGGGAAGGTTTCCTAGTGGATTAGGACTTCTTGTATGAGTTGGATTCGTTGCTTTAGGCTGCCTACCTCATGTATAAATAGAGAGGGAGGGTGTAGCCTCCCGGTATGCGTTTTAGAGAGAGTTGAGTTGCGAGAAAGTTAGGGTTTCGAGTTTTGTCGAATTTTTTATGAGGAGTGTTGTTGTTGCACTTTGTAAACACAGAGAGAAGTAATATTTTCAATCTACTTTGAGAGTTCTTCGATTTGTGTTTTCTCGGGTGCGGCGATCCAACCGGAGGAACATCGGCGGTTAGACCGGCAACATCTCACCGGACAGACCGATAGGAGTACGGCGGTCAGACCGGCACATGGTGGAAGGCGACTTTGGCGATTCAGCGACATCCGGCGGTCAAACCGGGTCTACACCATCGGTCAGATCGAAGGTATTCAGGCGGTCAGACCGACGCAATAACTTTGGTCAGATCGATCTACATCGAAATTCGAGGGTAACTTTTATTTCTGCTAAAAGTTTGGTTTTTGGGTATACCAACCATCCCCCCTCTAGTTGGCTTAGTTTTGGGTATTCGATCCTACAAGTGGTATCAGCGCCTCGTTTTCTTCTTTGGATTTTTACCAATCTAGAGTTTTTAGCCATGGCTAATAAGCTTTCAACTAAGCCACATGTTTTCGATGGTTCAGATTTTTCTTATTGGTGTAGTAAGATGCAATCTTATATTATGGCTCAAGATTATGATGTTCGGCAAAAGATTACTCTTCCTTATGAGATTCCTGAAACTATTAATATTGAAGCTTTAAAAACTGAGCTTAATAACAATTCCAAAGCTCGTAATATTTTGTTGAATGGGGTTTCTCGTTCGAATTTTGATCGTGTCACATCTTCATACTGCCAACGAGATTTGGAATGCTTTGAGAAACTTTCATCAAGGAACTAATAACATTAAAGAACTTCGTCGAGATCTTTTCAAAAAGGAGTACATAAAATTTGAGATGAAACCTGAAGAAGCTTTGGATGATTATCTTGATAGATTTAACAAATTGTGAGTAATCTTAGATCTATTGATTTTGCTTATGATACAAATTATCCACAATCTGAGGGTTTTCGCCACTTTTTGAATGGTCTTGATATGTCTATTTGGGACATGAAAGTTACTTCTATTCAAGAGTCTGTTGATATGTCTACTTTGACTTTGGATTCACTTTACACAAAACTCAAAACTCATGAGATGAATATTCTTTCTCGAAAAGTTGATTCTAAGTCTAGTGTTTTGGTTTTCTCTTCAACTTCTTCGGATGTTAGTGCTTCTTCGTCAACTCCTACCGCTCTTGCTTTGATTAATGCCATGTCCGATGAGCAACTCAAATAGTTCGAGGAGGAGGACTTGGCTTTGGCTGCTAACACAATTTCTCGAGCTATGAATAATGTTAGGTACAGGAAAAGAGGTGGACCAACTCGTTGCTTTGAATGTGGTGCGCTAGATCACATTCGTTCACACTGTTCTAAGCATGGGAGAGGCAAGAAGAAAGACAAAGGTGGAGAGAAGACCAAGGACAAGAAGCCCAAAGAGAAGAAATCCAAGGAGGTGGTGAGGAAGGTGCCGAGTAAAGTTTATGCCGCTTTTAAGCCATTAAGCGACATAGATTTTGACAGCGATGAAGATAAGGAGAAGGACAAGAACATCTCTAGTGTTTGTCTCATGGCACGTGGTGAATCGGATTCTGAGTATGAGGATAATGAGGTGAGTTCTCTTGAGGAAGCTATTCTTGTTTTAAGTACAAAAAATAAGAAGTGTGAGAAGATATATAAAAACAAGAGTTTATAATTGAATCTCTAAATGCTAAAATTGCTAGATTAAAATCTCTTATTCCTAATGATGATGATTGCAAAAATTGTGAGGTTTTGATGCATGAAATTTCAAAAATTAGAGATATCAATGTTTCACATGATTTGAAATTAAAATCTTCTCTTACTCTTGGATTTGTTATGCACACACACACTTTGGATGAGTTGTTTTTAACTAAAAAGTTTTTGAAAAAATATCAAGTTGTTTTCTATGCTAGTTTGATGTTTAACATGATTAGTGCTAAGAGGTTAAAACAACATGATGTTTTGAATTGTTCAACATGCACACTAAAGAAGATGAGTTTGAAAGATGCTTTGCTTCGTGTTGAGTACATGGAGGATACTGTAAAATCTGATGAAGTGCTTTCTTGCCTCAAATGTTGTAAAAACAAAGATATCATGGTAGATTGTGAAAATTGTGCAAATTTGGTAAAAGAGGTTTTTTATTTGAAAAGTTCTTTGCAAAAATTCTCTGATGACAGAAAACAACTTAACATGATTTTGGATCTATCTAAATTGACTAGCTACAACAGGGGTGTAGGTTTTGACATTCATGATTATTTCACAAAAATCAACCCAATGTTTTGAATATGATAGAACATGGTGAAATTTTGACAAAACCTAATGTTGTGAAAATAGTTTTTAAATCTGCTGGAATTATACCCTCTCTTTCTGCTGCACTAAAAGAAACTACAACTAATATTTCGAAATCATCAACTTTTCGAGAAAAGTATACTTGTTCCTTTTGTGGTAAAGATGGTCATCTTGTTGGTTTTTGTTTCAGATTAGCACGGAAACAGAAAAAGAAAGAGAAATTGTTATTGCAAAATCAAAGTGGCAAAAATCTGGTTTTCCCTTGGGAAGACCGGTCAGACCGTAGTGGGTATCTCGGTCGGACCGGCGTCCGATCGAGCCAGGCTGCTCGGTCCGGTCGGGCCGACCGGTGGTCGGACCCACGGTACGGCGAGAGTCGAGACCGGCCTCGGAGAAATTTTTCTGAAAATTCTAAAACTATTTTTGCATGTGGATATATGCCTATTGAATCTACTGGTCGTGTGTCTCAGTACTGGATTCCTAAATTTCTTATATCTAGCCCTAGTACTGAGGCTTCGACATCGTCTTGTGTGTAGGCTTTGACGGCGAGGAAGGAGAACGTGTGGATTCCGGTTGTTCGCGGCACATGACTGGTGATAAAAATTGGTTCTCCTTCCTCAAGATGGTATCCAAGACTGAATCGATTATCTTTGGTGATGCTTATATTAGTGTCGTTATTGCTACAGGATCTGTCAAGATAAGTGACAAGTTTGAATTGAAAGAAGTAGCTTTGGTTGAGGATTTAAAGTATAATTTGCATTCGGTTTCACAAATTGTTGATGAGAATTTTGAGGTTCACTTTAAGAAAACTGGAAGTAAAGTATATGATTCTTGTGGTGATTCTATGTTTAATATTTCTCGCTATGGAAGAGTGTTTAAAGCTGATTTTGGAAATCATGTTTTACCGATTGTAACATGTTTGCTTGCGACATTCAACAAAGATTTGATGTTTTGGCATCATAGACTTGGATATGTTGGTTTTGATTATCTCACTAGGTTAAGTGGTTTGGATCTTGTTCGTGGTTTGCCTAAACATAAGAAAGATCTTGATTTTGTTTGTACACCGTGTTGTCATGCTAAGATGGTTGCTTCTCCACATGCTCCTATTATTTCTGTGATGACGGATGCACCGGGACAGCTCTTACATATGGACACTGTTGGTCCAGCTAGAGTGCAATCCGTTGGAGGAAAGTGGTATGTGTTGGTTGTTGTTGATGATTTTTCTCAATATTCTTGGGTTTTCTTCATGGCAACTAAGGATGAGGTTTTTGGACACTTTCGAAGTTTGTATCTTAGATTGAATTATGAATTTTCCGGTTCTTTGAAGAGAATTAGAAGTGATAATGGAGGTGAATTTAAGAATGCTTGTTTTGAACAATTTTGCATTGAAAAAGGTCTTGAACATCAATTTTCTTCTCCTCGTGTCCCACAACAAAACGGTGTTGTTGAAAGGAAAAATCGTTCTTTGGTTGAAATGGCTAGAACAATGCTTGATGAATATCACACTCCTAGGAAATTTTGGGCCGAAGCTATTAACGCTGCATGTTATGTTTCTAATCATGTTTTCTTCAGATCAAAACTTGGAAAAACTTCTTATGAGCTTCGATTTGGACATCAACCCAAAGTTTCACATTTGCATGTTTTGGTTGCAAGTGCTTTGTCTTGAAATCAGGAAATTTCGATAAGTTTGAGGCATGTTCTACTGATGGAATGTTTCTTGGTTACCCCGCACATTCTCGTGGCTATGATGTACTTGTTTTAGAAACTAACAAAATTGTTGAGACTTGTGAAGTCACTTTTGATGAGGCTAGTCCAGGTACTAGACCAGAACTTGTAGGTACATTGTCACAGGTTCAGGGGGAGGATGGTCGTATTTTTTAGGACGAAAGCGACGACGACGACGACGATGAGGTCGACCTGGTCGGTCAGACCGCCCGACAACCGTCGATCAGACCGACGCAGGAGGCACGGTCAGACCAGCAGGGGCCATCCACCTCGAATTATGTCAATGCTGATCAAGGTGGTTCTTTACAAGCTACAATCAATGAGGGTACAGAACATGAATCAACTTCAGAAGTTGCTGCACCTTTGCACATTCAATGACGACATCCATCGGGACAAATAATTGGTAATATAGATGAGTGGACTACAAGGTCAAAGGTAACTACTAGTTATGCATGTGCAAATTCTGTGTTTATTGCCTCTTTTGAACCCAAAGACGTTACTCATGCACTAATTGATGAATCGTGGATTAACGTCATGCATGAAGAACTTGAAAATTTTGAGAGAAACGAAGTTTGGACTTTAGTTGAATCACCTTCTGGACATAATATTATTGGAGCCAAGTGGTATTCAAAAATAAACAAAATAAGGATGGTTTAATTGTTATGAATAAATCTAGACTTGTTGCTCAAGATTTTACTCAGGTAGAGGGTTTGGATTTTCATGAAACTTTTGCTCCTGTTGCTAGGATTGAGGCAATTAGACTTTTGTTAGCTTTTGCTCCTTCAAAAGGTTTTAAATTGTATCAAATGGATGTTAAAAGTGCTTTTCTAAATGGCTATATACATGAGGAAGTTTATGTTAAACAATCACCAGGTTTTAAAAATCCTGATTTTCCCAACCATGTTTTAAAATTGTCTAAAGCTTTATATGGTTTGAAACAAGCACCTAGAGCATGGTATGATAGGCTTAAGAATTTTTTGCTTGCAAAAGGTTTTCAAATGGGAAAGATTAACAAAATGCTTTTTGTTCTTAAGCAGGGTGAAAATCAGCTTTTTGTTCAGATTTATGTGGATGATATCATCTTTGGTTGTTCAACTCACGCTTTGGTTGTAGAGTTTGCTGAGACTATGCGCAGGGAATTTGAGATGAGCATGATGGGTGAGTTGTCGTACTTTTTGGGATTGCAAATTAAGCAAATACCTCGCGGTACGTTTGTGCATCAAATGAAGTATACCAAGGATCTTTTGAGACGTTTCAAGATGGAGAATAGCAAGCCAATCTCTACACCAATTGGTTCTACTGCTGTGTTGGATCCTAATGAAGATGGTAAAGCTGTGGATCAAAATGAGTATAGAACTATGATTGGATCATTGTTGTATCTAACTGCTTCTAGGCCAGACATACAATTATATTGTGTGTTTGTGTACACGCTTTCAAGCTTCTCCTCGTACTTCACATCGTAAAGCGGTTAAGCGAATAATGAGGTATTTGAATCATACACTTGAGTTTGGAATCTGGTATTCTATTTTATCTTCTACATGCTTAAGTGGTTATTCCAATGCTGATTTTGCGGGTTGTAGAATTGATATGAAAAGTACTAGTGGAACATGTCATTTTCTCGGTACATTATTAATTGCATGGTCTTCTAGGAAACAATCTAGTGTAGCTCAATCAACTGCTAAATCAAAATATGTTGTTGTTGCTAGTTACTGTTCTCAGATTCTTTGGCTTATTTCGACTTTGAAAGATTATGGACTTGCTTTTGAGAAGGTTCATCTTTATTGTGACAATACAAGTGCTATTAACATTTCTAAGAATCATGTACAACACTCACGTACAAAGCATATTAATATTTGCTTTCACTTTTTGAGCGATCATGTTAAGAAGGGAGATACTGAATTAAAATTTGTTGATACTAAGTTGCAACTTACGGATATTTTCCTAAACCATTGGATTCGTCTCGTTTTGCTTTTCTTCGTGGAGAGTTGAGAATTATTCATCCTTTTGGCATGGTTTGAGGGGGAGTTTTGTGCTCTTGGTTTTATCAAGCAATATTTGAATAAAATAAATTAAAAAAGAGAGCTTTGTTGATACATATAGTATTTTCTTGTGCATGCTAGCAATATTATGAAGGTTTATTTATCACTAGCATAGTTTGTATGTATTCTAGTCTTTTCATGAGGCTTAGTTTTTACATTTAAGTGATATGATGCATGACACTTTAATTTTATACTTGAATTAATGAAATATGCAATGTTGATAATAGTGTATAGTTTGGATTGTAAATGCTTATATATATGTTGTGTTGAATTGTTATTTCTCAAATTGCTTTAAAATTGCTCATTGTACAAGAGAATAAAACATTATCTACCGAATCCTTGGAAATAGTATTGACGACCAGGACGTATTTGATGTGAGCAAAAATAATGGGTGTCGAATCCTTGGAAACAGTCTTGACGACAAGGACGTACCCGGAATAATTGAGAAAAAATATGAGCAAAACTATGCTTAAATAAATATGAGAAAAATTCTCTTGATTGTTTTATGCGAAAAGTTAATTTGAGAAAGAGTAATGGTTGTAATAGGTATATATGTTTGGGTTTATTTTTCAACCTATGTGCTTGTAAAGATGTTGCATTATAAATTGTTTGAATTCATGAATTTTGATTGTATTTTTGATCTTAATTATAAAATCTTTGGTTCATGATTATACTCTAATGCATATTTGCTATATAATTGATGGGTTTATCTTCTTATTATTGCAACATATGACTTGACTTGCTATAGGTATGATACTAAACTCTTGAATATTGATATACATAATTCTTATGCTTGATGAAATCATTGTCAAAAAGGGGAGAAGAGTTAAAAAATTGCAAGTTTTTTTCAGGATCAAGGGATATTCTTTCTTTTTAAAAGGGGAGAAATTTTCTTTTGAATTTTTTTAGCACTCCGATGCTTTTAATCAATTTTGTTTTTAATTTTTCACACACCAAAACAAAACATTTTTGATAGGTTTGCCAATGTGGTCATCAAGGGGGAGATTGTAAAATTAAAGTGTGTTTGATTTTTCTATGGTGATCAACAATTGGCATATGTGATTATTGGTTTTGATATTTGAAGATTATTGGCGAAGTGGTTTTGGAGATGATTGGAATTTTCAGACGGTGAACAGGGACTGCTGTTTTGTGGTCCGGTCAGACCGGGCTTGTGTTGCCGATCAGACCAAAGGTCTTCATGCGGTTAGACCGGTCAGCCTGAGGTCTGACCGGTCGACTCTGTGTCGGTTTTGGTTTCGGGTTGTTTCATTGGATAGTCGTGATTAATTCATGTTTATGGCTTCTAGATGGATACTATGCATATGTAATACTGTTGTGTGCTAACAATGAGTCAAGTTGGAGATAGTTTGTGCTTGGATATGGTTTCTTTGTTTGATTCATGTGTAGATAATCTTTACGCCTCGGGAGAGTATTGCCGGTGATGGATTGGAAGTCAACTTGGAGATAAGGTGACGTCCAGACGGTCAGATATCATGCGGGATACTTAGGCTAAAGATTGATGCATGTGGTTGATGAAGATTCCATATGGCATACGATGGAGATATTGTGTGCGTATGGGATGTGGAGTTATATTTTGGATGGAGTCCAAATTTGTTACAATTGAAGTTTGTAATGGTCATTTCTTGTACGGGAAGGTTTCCTAGTGGACTAGGACTTCTTGTATAAGTTGGATTCTTAGTTTTAGGCTGCCTACCTCATGTATAAATAGAGAGGGAGGGTGTAGCCTTTCGGTATGCGTTTTAGAGAGAGTTGAGTTGCGAGAAAGTTAGGGTTTCGAGTTTTGTCAAAATTTTTGTGAGGAGTGTTGTTGTTGTACTTTATAAACACAGAGAGAAGTAATATATTTTCAATCTACTTTGAGAGTTCTTCGATTTGTGTTTTCTCAGGTGCGATGATCCAACCGAAGGAACACCAGCGGTTAGACCGGCGACATCTCACTGGTCAGACCGATAGGAGTACGTTGGTCAAACCGGCACACGGTGGAAGGCGACTTTGGAGATTCAGCGACATCTGGCGGTCAGACCGGGTCTACATCACCGGTCAGACCGAAGGTATTCAGGCGGTCAGACCGACGCAACAATTTCGGTCAGACCAATCTACATCGGAATTCGAGGGTAACTTGTATTTTCGCTAAAAGTTTGGTTTTTGGGTATACCAACCATTCACTCCCCCCTCTGGTTGGCTTAGTTTTACGTATTCGATCCTACACGCCCCTCGCCCACGCCGAGTCATCGTCCTCCTCCTCCTCTGCTCACCCCTCGCCCACGCGCGTCGTCGCCGACCTCTTTCCCTTCCGCGCCACCGCCCCGGCCTACTTCCGCACCGCTGTCGGCCCCGCCTCGCCCCTCCGTCGCGCGGTTGCGCGCCTTCCTCCTCCGTGGAGTCCGTGCCTTCCCCCTCCCTCCGCATCATGCCACCGGCGGCCAGCCCGGTCCCCCTCCGTGTCGTGCCGCGCAGTCGTCGGCCCAGCCCCCCTCCGCACCTCGCCACGCCACCACCAGCATCGCCCCCTTCCACGCCGCGCCAGCCCCCGCCTGTGGCATGCCGGCGTCCCCGCCTACGGCCTTCCGTGCCAGCCCCTTTTGCGCCAATTGTGTTGCCATCGGTTTTTCGGTAAAAACCGAAAACCAAACTAAAAAAATTGTACCTGAATTTTGCGGTTTTCAGTATTTACGAGAACCGATCGGTTGTTCATTCATGCCAAACCGAACTTTGCGTAAAAAAATGAACCGAATTTATGGTTTTAACCGAATGCCTAGCCCTAGGGATGAATGAGGATAATTATAGACATGTACCACCATGGTATTAATTCAACTAAAATATGTGTAATGGTGGGCTATGGGTATATGGTTTTGATAGATGCACCCATGGCAATTAAGGATTGGTTCGTGGGAAACCCTGAAAGAATTATCGTGCGTACCAACATGAGCAACGGCTAGACTTATAGTGTATTTTTTTCCCTGTTTGATGTACCCAAGTAAAGGTGAGGGTGTTGAAGTTTGGATGGGCCCTGCGACGGTCTCTGCGGATTTCGGATTCATCTAGACATAATAGGGGTTGTCTACCTTAGATTTAAAGGTAGGGGCGAAACCTGAAGTGTAGTGTGCTTGGTCAGGGAGGGTTATACGAAGGGTCCTGTCACAGTTCCTTTTCGGTAATGTCGTGGTGGCATGTCGGCACATGAAAACATATCGTGAGATTGTGTCTTGTCGGTGCAGTTGTACATCTCTGATCAGAGTAAAACTACTCGAATAGTTGTGCCCGCAGTAATAGGCAATCAACTAGATTCACCGTAATTAGTCTCATCATTAATAATTTGACCTAATGGAACTTGCATATATTAGGTGGATGGGTTGGTCCTGTCACAAGTTGGTGTAACGTTGGACAATGATGTTTAATACTGCTCAATTAGATTCAACAGTTTTACTAGTTTCAACTACTGATTTTAAATGCATGCTTTATAGAAAAGAACCCCTAGCTTTATTTGAAATTACTTGCATCATACCTTCTCTTGGTATGACTTGCTAAGTATAGTGGGTAATACTCAGTCTTACTCTATCTCTCTCCCCTCAGAGCTAGAGTATTATTCAGATGATAGATACACGAAGGAGTAAGCTTTGTCGCTATCGTCGAGGATGCCTATGGAGTGGAGTCGTCACGCTGTGAGTGCCAAGATGTTTAAATTATCTTACTTTTATTTTTTATTGTGCGTGTCAAGATGTTTAAATTATCTTATTTTTATTTTTTGTTACATATGTAAGATTTTATAATATTTTGTTAGACGTCAATCTGTATGTTAATTTGTAGTCATGGACATGGGCTTGCATGACAACGGTCCCACATAGCGAAGCCTTGGGAGCGCCTCGGTCCTGCGGACCAAAGCCACGGGAGCGCATTGGTCGCCAGTTCGCCCCATACCTTAAGCTAGAAATTAATCCCATGCTGTGATTGAAAAACCCTGCCATGCGAGAAGAAATCAATCCCATGCAAACGAGACAGAAGTGACATTTTTACTGTGATTGTTTGCTCAAAATTTGAGGAGTGAAAGAGTTGATTGAAAGATGTGTCATAGCATTGTAGCTCATGGGCTGCGGGAGAAAAGGGGATTCAAGACAATCCCGCGTGAGAGGGCTGCGGGAGCGACGGCGGTGCCGCACGACGGTGCTACGAGAGCGGATGTCCGCGGGACTGCCCCGATGCAGCTCAACGAAGCAACGGGACCGTGTCAGTGTCACGCTCCCGAGGCACGGGACAGTGTCAGTGCCACACTTTCGAGCGATGGAACCCGATGCAGTGCCGCATTTCTGGCCGGTGGGACCATGACGGTTCCGCTCGGCCGTGCTGCGGGAACGGCCCGGTTCCTGTCTTGTGTCGTCGTAACACGGGGTCTTAGTGCTATTTCTTTTCATACATGTATATAAACGTAAATTATTTTTTAAAATATATTTTCAATTTTTTTCTACTTTTAATGAGGAAGGATTTTCATCGCTCGAAATGATGTCCACTCGTTTTTTTCGTGTCACTATCATTTTTTAAAAAATAAAATAAAATAATACAACATCATGTAAGAAGGATTTGCGAAGTCGTAAAAAGACTATACCCAAGCAGCTAGAGTTTGGCCATCCAGATCGCATTACATTAAGCGTACTAGCGAAGTACTACTACAGCTTATTTGAGGGGATAGTTCTGGAAACTGACTACCTGCAGGGCGAGTAGGAAGAATAAAAGTCTCGATCCCAATCACTTTCAGGCTTGATACCGTGGCATGCGCTACGCCATGGGAGAAAGCAATTAAGAACATGGGTATATGCATAACAAGTATTTGACCATAACTATAATAACAGTTGAGCAGTATTTTTTATAAAATACGTCATAGGCACACAATCTTTTCATACACATTTCGTACAGATCAACTAGCAAATGTCACTAGCAAATGTCACTAAAAATTCTATAAAAAATTATTCACTCTTCCAATAATATTGTACCTATGTAAAATCTTATCTTCAAAATCATTCTATTTTAGCCATAATAAAAAATTATGTCAAATTTTTACCCTTAAAATATAATAAATTTAAATATAAAACTTTATAGATATGTGTAAAAATTTTAGGAGTACATGCCCAATTTTTTTAAAAATATTTTCGTGACATTTTCTAGTTGACATGCATGAGAAGAATATGTATAGGATAAGTTCCCATGTTTTTTTATTAACTACTCTCTTCGTTGAATTTATTTTGAATAAGGACACGGTTTTATAAAAAAATTTAATCACTACTTTCTCTCTATATATAATATATGAGTCTGTTGAAGTACTTTTGACTAATCTATAAATATAGATTATATTTTTAAGATAAGTATTTTAAAAATTATTTATAGTCAAAGATTTACCGATCCGATGAAAGTAACAATCTAACAGTGTTCTTAGGAAACGGAAACGTAGTTCTGATCCATTTGCTTAAACCCTAGGTTAGTAGAACTGCGAAACATATCTGGAAAAAATTCTTCGCCAACCATGAGTCAGATTCATGATCGAGCGGCGGAAAGGTGGTGGATGCGCGGACGTAGCAGGGGAAATTCCGCTGAGTTCCTGCGCTTGTCTCCAGCCAACTCCCAACCGAAAGTGAGACGAGCTGCCCAGTTTTCCACACTCCATTAGTGGCCATTCAAGCTTGCTACATACACGCAAAGTCGCAAACTGCAGTGCTCTGTCATCTCAGGACTGTTTAGCTTGCGCCATTTCATACACGCATTCGCTTGATCTAGCCCGTACAGCGTACACGGGCACATGCCCGCCAGCATGGCTAGCTTTAGTAACTTCTATGGACAATTATGTACCCTGAAACTACATCCTACAACCACCTGAGATGGACAATTTAATTATGGTGTTTTCATCTGTTCAATATGGTCCACGGATTGGTTCGATTTCTTTCGTTCTTTTACGCACACTAGAAGGATCGAGAAATGATTTCACCGCGCAACCATCAATTGGAGGAGATCCACGTACGTGGAGGCCGCCGGTGGCAATGCGGCATATACTGGCATTGGCATGGGACAGCGACGGCGACGGCCGGCGGGGGCATTCAATAACGCGAGCTCAGCTGAGGCAGGGACGGTTGAGCCGGTTGTGACCGCGTTGGAGTCTCTGTAGCTAGCACCGGTCACTGTTCTAGGTGTACCATCTCCGGTGATCTTTGCATGTCAGCATTCAGCAACACAGCGATCTCTAGCTAGGAGCAGAGTATCACACTGGCTACTTGCACTGTTTGTGTGTGTACCAGGCGGGGAAGGGTTACGGGCGTAGCAGTGGCTGCTGTATTGCTCAGCGCGATCAATTCATCGGTTTGCGCCAATTTATTTCCCCCAACTCCCTAGCTACTCCCTGACCCGGTTCTATAAATAAACCCGGATCTGTGTTGGGTGCAAGGGCCATCACCTGCATCGTTCCAAGGGCAGCTCAATCTTTGCCTCGTCAGGTTTTGCTCATTGGCGTCTCCATGGATAGGCTCCTCGCCTGCCTCCTTGGCTTCCTGTTGGTCAGTTCCTCATTACTCCGACACTCTTAGATACTAGGGTGGTGTTATTTTTGTAAGGAAATGCTCGGTTCTGCCCTGTTGGCTGTTATGCATGCCACATGCCAGTTGCAAGATTCAGCTCAGTCACAGCATTTTTCTTTTTCAAGCTCTCAGCATGTATTATACTATATGCTCATACCTAAAAGTAACTTTTGTGTTATCTGAAAAAAAGGAACTTTTGTGGAAAGCCAGTTGAACAACAATAAACTAGTGCTATAGTCGATTACATGAGAAGGTTTGCACGTGTATAGCACATTGACAGGTCGAGTTCACCCAGCAAGGTGCAAAGCTACTCTGATTTTGCTGTACTAGTTGCATAGGTGGTCACTTTCTGAATGTATTGAGCAACTGAGAGATGGCGATTGAGCTCCACGTTTGATAGACTCAGTAAATATCAGTAGTGCTATTAAAGCTGGAGTACTGATCTGAAACACGTTGAAACTGTTGTAACCTGTAAATTTGCATACAGATCGCTTCGGTAGGAAGCCATGCAGCTCGGACTCCGGAGCAATACTGGAAATCAGCTCTTCCCAACACTCCCATCCCGAGCTCGCTCTCTCCGCTTCTCAGCACTGCAGGTGATTAAGCTAACAGCTTGGATACACTCTAGATACAAATTACTCGATCGACTTATTAACGAACTCTTCTCCTTGATTGCCTACAGGCGGAGGCACGTCAGTGAACGTTGGCGGGGGCGGCGTTCATGTCGACGCGGGGCACGGCAAGCCCGGCGGCACCACGGTTGGCGTCGGGAAGGGCGGCGTGGGTGTCAACGTCAAGCCTGGCTATGGCAAGCCCGGCGGCACCAGTGTCGGCGTCGGGAAAGGAGGCGTGGGCGTGAACGTGCAGCCTGGGTACGGCAAGCCCGGCGGCACCACCGTCGGCGTCGGTAAGGGCGGCGTCGGCGTGACCGTGAAGCCAGGCTACGGCAAGCCCGGCGGCACCACGGTCGGCGTCGGGAAGGGCGGTGTTGGCGTCAACGTGAAGCCCCGGGGCAAGCCTGTGAACGTCAACGTCGCACCTTTCTTCTACAACTACGCCGCAACGGAGACGCAGATGCACGACGACCCCAACGTGGCGCTCTTCTTCTTGGAGAAGGACCTCCACCCCGGGAAGACGATGACCGTACATTTCACGCGCACCACCGCCGGAGAAAAGTTCCTCCCCCGGAGCGAGGCCGAGGCCATGCCGTTCTCCTCGGAGAAGGTCCCGGAGATCCTCAGCCGCTTCTCCGTGAAGCCGGGCTCCGTCGAGGCGGCGGAGATGGTGCAGACGCTGCGCGACTGCGAGCAGCCGGCGGCGAAGGGCGAGAAGAAGGCGTGCGCCACGTCGCTCGAGTCCATGGTCGACTTCGCCACGTCGAGCCTCGGGACCAGCCACGTGAGGGCCACGTCGACCGTGGTCGGGAAGGAAGGGTCACCGGAGCAGGAGTACACCGTGACGGCGGTGAAGCGCGCGGCGGCCGGCGGCGACCAGGACCAGCTCGTCGCCTGCCACGCGGAGCCGTACGCGTACGCCCTGTTCGCGTGCCACCTGGCGCGGGCGACACGGGCGTACACGGTGTCGATGGCCGGCAGGGACGGCACGGCCGTGGAGGCCGTCGCGGTGTGCCACGCCGACACGGGCGGGTGGAACCCGAAGCACGTCGCGTTCCAGGTGCTCAAGGTGAAGCCCGGCACGGTGCCCGTCTGCCACTTCCTGCCGCAGGACCACGTTGTCTGGACCCGCAGCGGCTAGCTGATCGGCTGCCAATGGCCATGCATATATACACTGTTTAATCTTGGTGCCTGATCTAGTTGACTGGCTATGCTCTAGAATCTAGCTAGGCTCCATGCAGATGCTACTGTATGGGGTCTTACTATCTTACATATTTGTACGCACGCAATTCGGTACTTGGTTATTTGGATGGTGTCGCCAGCATCGCCAGCCTGCTAGTAGATGATACGGGTGGGCTTGCTGTTTGATGTATAGTTTAGTATGCGGGTGCAATAAACAGACACGTATTTACTTATCTTTTTATCAGTGCCATCTAGCTCCGTTCGACCATTCCTAACACCATTAGATATCACCACTTCACCAAGGAAACTCAATCAAGCAGGGTCAAGACTAAAGATGGTAGCTAGTACAGTGCTCTCACCTAAATTCAAATGACAATGCTAACAGTCAAATGTGTTTGATTTCGTTTTGTTAACAAGGATTGCACCGAGGGAAACTACTACAGTACGACCGTTCTCTATTTGTTGTTATGTTAGTCTGTTGGTGCCAAAACTAACCGGCACCGACCATCTGTTCGATGACTTATGTATAGTTCAGTATGTGGATGCAATAATAAACATACTGGTATTTTTACTTACATCTCTTTGTTTATTTATGGAGAACTTACATCTCTTTGTTAGTGTTACCTGCATTAAGCTAAAAACATGTACATTACAACGAATATTATAAGAGATAAAAACAAAAGCAAACGAAAAAAAATACAAGTTTATATCATTGTTAATTGATTAGACATATAATGTTATATTCAAAGCAAAATCATTCATATGACCTCACATGACAACATGACAGCTTGTGACGTCACCACCAGCATCATTTTCATTTAAAATAGCGTAGATATACATTTGGGTAGCAGACTAGGCCAACTAAACTGAACTAGCTCTCGTCACGGCGCCATCTAGCTGCAGTTATACCAAATAAATCTCACATCACCATGGAAACTCAAATCAACCGCCTGCTTAAGGTGAGGATAGTACCTTAGGTTGCAGGTAGAGTCTAAATTCACAACCACAAGACAAACAACAATACTAGCAACAATTAGTTATGCAAAATGATTGTTGAAATGAATATTAACCATATTGTAGCAAGAACTAAAGAATCCCTATCAACCGGTGTCAACAGTTTGCATCCTTAGAAGTCCAACAGAAACTGAATGGAGACGAAGGGAGACAGAGGTATCAAATGCAACAAGAGCTGGTGTGCGATGCTCTCACCTGGATTCTAATGAAATGTTCTCTTCTTGTGTCATCAAGAGTCTCCAAAATCAAAACCATAACTCTTCACCCTCATTCCAAAATCGTCATCATCCAGCCGGAAGTAGAGTTAAACCGACGTGCTATGCCTTCCCGTTGTAATTATTTTGTCCAGGAATTATTTTTCATTTATGTATGTGGACATGTATATACCTCTACAATTTTAACAGTGATCTACACCGAAATTCTCTTAGTTATTTGCCACACATTTGTGTAAACCTAACGATGCGTACATTTTTAAGCCATTTTGATTAGAAACTGCCATAACTATGACCAGGTCTCAGTGTGAAATTTACCGTTTCTTTCTAGTTTCCTGAGCCATATCGAGGCTTCCTCTTCTGAACAACCACTTTCTTGACAGATAACTTCTTCCAGTGCAGCTGTAACATCAGCTGGCATTTTGGTAGATGAGCCGGCAATGTATATTGCAGCTCCAGACTTTAGTAAATTCCAAACTCTTGCACTCTGCTCCCTTATCCTGTGCTGCACATAGACCTTTTGAGGCTGATCTCTAGAAAAGGCAACAAACAGACCACCGCCATTTTTTGAGGACAACACTCCCTGGTCGTGGGCATGAGCATACCAGAAATCCTTGTATAGAAAATCGTTTTCTTGATTTCTACAGCCAAAGAAGAATAGAATGGGTGCTGTTGCTTCTGATGTACTCTGTGCAGCCCTTTCCGCAACAAATGCATGGAATGGTGCACATCCAGTTCCTGGTCCAATAAGAATAAGTGGAGTCGATGGATGTGGAGGAGGCAAAGAACCGTGGTGTACCCAACATGGTATAAGATTTTCTGCAAAATAACACTGTAAGAAAGGATTGAATGACTTGTGGCCTTTTTATCATGGCAGTGAGCAGAACTGGAGTTAGGATGAATAAAATAGAATACTATGGGAAGTACCATGAGGAGCAATCAAGCTCAAAAAAGAACAGAAGAAAACACACGCATAGAGGTCTCTATGTAATTAAGTAGAAGCGAGGAATACCTTCATTTGGATTTAACCCTGCCAGCCATGAAGAGCAGAGACCACGTCGCATTCTTTTGAAAGGAGTACGCCATGACACAATGCTAACAGTCAAGTGTATTTGATTTGGTTTTGCTAATGGAGATGATGATATGGAAAAGGCTCTTTTCTTTAATGGAGGCGTTAGTTGCACCAACCATTCAAAAGGCATTTGTACAGAGGGAAAATCCTCCAATACCTAAAAGCAGCAAAAACCACATGTCAGAGTTGAACCATGAAGAGTTAAAAGGACGAAGGCATATTGTCATGTATCAGCTAAAAAGCTAAGGCATGTACTGCACGAACATTATTAGGAAAATTCTTCAGTAAATGCATTTGCTTACTTCTAGAACGGTTCGGCCCTCCTTTTGATTGTATTGATAAAGGTCATCTCTTCCTTCTGGAGAAGCAAAATACTGAAGTTTTTCCTTTTCATGTTCAGCCGTTGCAAAAAAGCTCATGACCTACAATAAAACATTAGACTTACTTATAGGCATAAGGATATCACAGGAATCAATAAGAAATAAAAAAACTAGAAAAAAGCTGTTGCATAAATGAGGCATTAAGGATGATGTCTTGCCTCAAAGAAATATCGCCGAGGGGAAGCTGATGCGACATCCATTGTCAAAGCAACAAAGGTTTTTAACTTGATACCATCTTTCAAAAGTGAACCTTTGGAAACTTTAACCCTGTCCTTGGCTCGAATCTGCAGACCAAAAGGAAAAAAATATCCTCTCTAGTTAGCTACATAACTATTGGTACTGACTGAGAAGATATAATAGAAAGAACTACAACTGCTCTCCATTCTTTGGGGGGTAAAATCAAGAACAGCGTGTTTTTTGTTTTAAAAAAAATGACTATGTACACATGATGAATTGCTTGCTAGTAACATGAAAATCCTGTTAAGTGAGCTGCATTTCATTTTTTTTCCCCCAATAAACAGTAGGCGCCAAGATCCTAATGTGAAATCATAGGGTAAAAGTACGAGAATACTAAATAAAGTTGCATATGTGGCAGAGAAAAACACAAAGGTAGAAGTAATTATTCCACATGATAGAACGGAAACCACAATACAGATCCCCATACCGTTATGTAACAATCTGGATCCAATTTACAGCGTTCAATGAAAGAGTCGACAGCTGATGGACTCTGGCTTGGAAGAATTTCTAGAGCATCACCAACTTGATAAGTGATGCCCTAACATGAAAAAATAAAAGACAATTTCAATCTGTTTATATTAGACCTAACAAAATGATTGTGGTAATACATCATAAATGGTAGAAAGAACATACAGAAGATGGATTTTCCAGTTCAAAGTGGCGCACATCTCTGTCAGAATTTTCCTTAGTCAAACACTGATTTGATACCTAAAAAAGTTTAGCAATCTCATCAACTAACAACAAAAAACTAAGATATAAAGGTAAAACTACCAAATCACAAGTTCACAAAACATTTTTTACATCATCAATCCATTCAATAATGCTGCAACAGGTGGGACATCCCCACAATGGACAATTGACTATATAGGTGTCTCGGAACAAACAACAGCATAATCCTTTCGTTAACGGCAAAATTTGGCATATTCCGTTAAAGAGGGAGTGGTTGCAAAGTGGAATTGACGGCGTGATTTCAGTTGCCAGAAACAAGATTGTATCGGCCGAGAGCGTATCGGCAGGAGGCATCGGCAAAGGGATATCGGCAGATGATTGTCGATAGGTAATAAGAATTCGAGTTCTTCTCGGATTCGGTTGATGAAACCAAGCCTATCACTAAAAGGGGATTGAATTCGGGAACGAAGCGACGCGAAGACTTATTTATTAATTAGGCAGGTTCAATTATTTTCCTTTCGTAATTTTAGGAAAGATTAAGTTGAGTCCAGTTTGAGTTTGTAATTTTATCTTTAGAAAGTCTGTGTCGTGTCCGATATGGATTTGTTTGTGCTCATGGATATAAATATGTACACCCTGAGTCTTGTAAAGGGACAACAGTTCAATAAACTTTCGGCGCATCACCACCCAGTTGGGCTACATCGGTTAGGTTCGATCTCCAGCAAGATGTGAGTTCCGTCTATAGTTGCTTGTATCGGCGGGGCGAGGGCTTCCATCGGTTGAGTTCGACACTCTATTCCGGTCGATACAAACGCTAAGTTATCATATACATTATTTAATCTAATTCGTTAGTGTTGTTTACCGTATCGGCTAGCTCATTGTGACATCCTGGCCCAGGGCTTAATAGGATTGATAGGCATACTCATACCAACAAATTGCAACTTTTTTCCGGAAGCTCATCTCCAAATAACTTCGAGGTTAAGCGTACTTGGCCCGGAGCAACTTAGGAATGGGTGACCGACCGGGAAGTTCTTCCCGAGTGCGCATGAGTGAGACAAAGCGCATGAGTGAGACAAAGTGCACAGAAAAGACTGATGTTGGTCTGTGAGGGCAGTCTAAGGTCCTAGAGAGCTGCCAGGTATAAGCGGACCCGGCCCTGCGGGGCGGGATGTTACAGTTGGTATCAGAGCCGACTCTCGCGGTTTCACGGGCGCGTGCAGGTCAGTTGTGCGGACATGGTGTGCATGGCGCGTGGGCCCTGTGAGGACACGGCATGACACATGCGTCGGCATTGGACGCATGGACATGGCCAAGAGGGAACGTTCCTAGCCTAGGGTTGACGTGGGCCCTGTGGGGACATGGCATGACACATGCACCGGCATTGGACGCATGGACGTGGCCAAGAGGGAACATTCCTGACCTAGGGTTGACCGACGAGGACGTCGGGTCTCTTGAGGGGGGTGTATGTGACATCCTGGCACAGGGCTTAATAGAATTAATAGGCATACTCATACCAACAAGTTGCAACTTTTTTCCGAAAGTTCATCTCCAAATAACTTAGGTTAGCGTGCTTGGCCCGGAGCAATTTAGGGATGGGTGACCGACCGGAAAGTTCTTCCCGGGTGCGCATGAATGAGGACAAAGTGCGCAGAAAATACTGGTGTTGGTTATGAGGGTAGTCTAAGGTCCTAGAGAGCTGCCAGGTGTAAGGGGGCCCTATGGGGCGGGACGTTACACTCATTTAGGGTTTACTGATATCAGCTAAACTGTTCTCGACGGTTTAGATTGCTTAGTGTATCTACCACCCTGAATAACAATCAAATGTTTGATTAGACCTTATCTTTTCTTTCATACTTAGTGTTGCATCAGTTGAGTTTGACCTACTAAGTCGTGATTGAAAATTGTAAGAACTAACTTGTTCTTGGATTGCAAATAGATGTAGTATCAAGGTTTCAGCCGATCTTACCTGGTATAACTGTTTTGCTTTAATTACATGTTTAATTTTGCTTAACTGGTTATATCTATCATCTTATCTAAGTTTATCAATCATTTAAATCTACTAAGCTTGTTATCAGCCTCGCACTGTCTCGGTTAGGTCTGATCTGTTGAGGTTGAAACTTGTTTAGAGGATTTAATCAAGAATGACAGTCTTATATAAGGCTATATCGGAGTTTTAGCCGATATGTTATCCAATTGCCTAAACTATTCCATCGGCTATGATATAAGTCGATATAGTTATTAATTTGTCTGATATTGATTATAGGCGATTAATATTGTCTCGGTTAGGTCCGATCTATCATAATTGATTGTAATTAACAGAAAAATTGAATTAATGTTCATATGTTATTTATATCTACAACCGATCATGATTGTTTTGGGTCTAATCTTCAATATATCTCCATTGGCTAGTTATTTAGATCATATAATTGTATAACAATTGACTTTAATAATCTTTAGTCTTGTGCTGCATTGATTGGGTTCGACCTATAGGATTGATTTCGTTAAAGAAAAGTTGTTTATGGTTATATATAATCTAAATCTAGTTCAAGAACAGTATCTTTCACCTTACAGCTAATTTGACTCCTTCGCATCAGCTAGGTCATCACGATACGACATCGGCCGATCGACTATCGTCTTCTAACGTTTACCATGTTTTGTTGGTTACAGGATCAAACGAATTGGCATGCCCGCATTCCACCGACATTTTGGACCAGCACTAAAGCTAAGCAGAACTCTCAGGCCGCCATTTTTTTTGTTGCATCGACACCTTTCAACTACAGTATGCGTATGTTCGGCACTTATCCGGTGAATAGAAAAAATAGATCTAGAAAAAGGTGTCTCACCAGTCACCAGTAAGTTTACTATTGAACTTAAGTGTCAGTGCCAATTTGGTTCAATAGAATTTATAAAATATTTAAATTATGGGCTACAACTTCTAGTTTTATGCAAAATATGTGTGATCCTTTCGATAGTGTTACCATGGGCAATCAGTCATCAGGAAATCTGGAGACATACTTAAGCCGCTAATGAATTTGTGAGTACTGTACTTGGAAGTTACTTGGGAGTAAAATAATTCAAGCCACCCTTTATACACGACATAGGGCAGTATGTTGTGTGTAACTGCAGAGTATACCCTGAGATGACTGTATAGCTATAATCTTTTTTTTGAACCCCTGTATAGCTATAGTCAGACATGCATACTAAGCTTAACCTCAATCCACCAGAGTATCAGACTATAAATGAGTTACCATTAATCGAAATATGATGACAAAAAATAACATGAAAGATGACTTAAATTTTAGCTCTTGGAAAGGATACAGAACATACCATCTGTAACATGTAATGTGGTTCTTTGTCATTATTATAGAACTGTAGAGCAGGGGACATTGAGCTCGCTCTCTGAATTAAATTCTTGGAGTCTGATGAATAAACGGGATGTTAGAATTTTAAAAGAAATATTACCCTATTGTTTGCAGTCGCCAAATATTATAAAGATTATCACTTCATACCCAAAAGGTTAGAATCTTGTTGAGCCTCATCAGAAGAGTGATAGATGACTTCGACTTTTGCATCTCCTAAGATATTCAAATCAGGATTAATGATATCAGACATTCTTGGTAACAGCGATGGATTTGTTTGATTCAGTGATTCCCACAAAGACAGCAACCAGGGATCTAGAGCTCCTTCATATCTGGTAAACAATAACAAAATAATTTCTTAGTAAACTGGAGGAATCGTTTGAGAAGAGAAAAGGAGAATGCACAAATTTTGGCAACCAGAAAAATGTTTGGCATCTAACTTCTTCAGGACTCGCATGTCAGGTATGGAAACAATAGCAAATGAAGAAGTAACGGAATTAAAACATACCCTGAAGGGTGTTGATCATCTCCCAAGCCTACCTGTATGATTGGTTCTGCACCAAGATGTAAAAGCCTTTTATCGAGCTTTTTTGCGGCAAACTGCAGCAGATGAACATCAGTGAAGAGAACAGAAACAGGAACCCTTGACAAGTTTCCAAGCCATAATAATTATTATTTGTGAAAAACAAACAGTAGTACGAGTAGCCTGGACTTGCTTTGATAAATTTTGATGGAAACAAAAGGACACCACTATATCAGCATGGTGGAACATGCAACAGAAGTAATGTTTGAGTACAGAATGACAAACTAAATAGTCCATAGCCCTCAGCAAGCTTTCGAATGCTTTACTCAAGCTATTGCAGTAACTCAAAAGAACTTCTGAACCTTTGGTATTATTACACTAGAAGCAGTTACCATAGCAACAAGTCATCGCTCAGGTATAAATAGGTTTCCCAAAATCATACTCACAAGATCCCAAAAAATTGAGAAAGACATCAAGTGCTGCTATAACATTTATCCTGCGAGATAACTGTGTTTCACAAGCATATTTGGTAATCTGGAAGAAAAGGATTCATAGGAAATAGTTCAATCCCCAGAGCCACAGGAACGAAAATTTCAAACTCGGCCTTAATAATAATTGCCTAACAATACCTAAAAACAGTGAACTTCAGCAGCAATAGCAAGTTAATAATCCAAGCTAGAAGACTCACATTGTACTTCTGATAGCCTGAATCTCCGAGCCCAAACACCGCATATCGGATCCCTTCAAGCCACCTAGCACCCAAATTCTTCCTAAGAAGGTACCTCCAAAACCCCTGCCAAGCCCAAAAAAACGAATCAAAAACTCAATTTGCTGCTGGAAAGTATAGATCCTGCCAAACCAAATGGATCCTATCTCCAAGACCTTCATGGAATCCGGGGGATCGCCCTGCCCCGTGGTGGACACGACGAAGACCACGAACCTCTCGCTCGGAAGGCAACTCTGAACAAAAATAAGCATACGCATCAAGTCGAGCTGTGATCACGAGACGTCAGGCGAGAGGACCGTGGGCCTGGGGTTGCAAGGGTTTCCAGCTTACGGGATCGAAACTGTCCATGGGGAGGACGTCGACGGCCGGGCAGCCGCCCCGCTCGGCCTGGCGGCCGACTCGCTCGGCGGCGTCCATAGCGTTCCCGGTCTCCGAGGCGTATATGACGAGGAGGCGGCTGTCCGCCGCCGGAGTCGCCGCCATGGGCGTAGACTTTGTGGAACCAGGCGCAACGGCGCGCGAGGAGGTGGGGAGAAGGGGATGGATATCAAGCTGGCTCGCCTCGGCTCGTTTCACAAACGAGCTAAAAGGCTAGCTCGGATAGAAGCAGATTGGGATGAGCAATCCGTTTAAACCGACAATTCGGTTCGGTTTTTTTCCTATGCATACTTCGGTTTGGCACAAAATAAAAACCGATCGGTTCGCGTAAATATTAAAAACCACACACTTTGGGTTCGGTTTTTTTTTACGGTTTTCATTTTTTACCAAAAAAATCGATTGAAGCAGAGAGGGGCGAGGCGAGGGCAAGGCGGAGGAGCGAGGGCGAGGCAGCTGGCCGTCGGGGCGGAGGCGGCGTGGCGGAGGCGGAGCGGCGGTAGGCCAGGGCGGAGCGGAGGTGGCTCGTCTGCGCCGGGCGGGGCGGAGCGGCGGCGGCGACGGGCGGCGGGTGCCGCCGGCGGGCGGGACGGCGGCGGCACGACGAGGTAGAGCTGCGAGGTGGCCGGGTGGAGCGGAGGCACCGCGGCGGGCCGGCGCGGCCGTGTGGAGGGCGAGGCGGCGGGGCCACGGCGGTGCGATGAGGCAGGTGGTCACATCGGTTGATCCGCCTCCGTCGACGCGCGCTGCGCCGCCACCCCTCCGCGCGCCGCCTTGACCCGCCATGCAGCCCCAATCCGCTCCAGGCCCGAGCGGCCGAGCACTGCCACTCCCCCCACCTCGCGCTGCGCAGAGAAGAGAAGAGAGAAGAGTTGCGTCGGTTCAGTTTTTTCTGGAGAGGAGAAGAGAGAAGAGCGGGTTTTCCTCGGTTGGTTCGGTTTTTTTGGGGTTTCAGTTTTCAGATATAAAAAACCGAAACCAAACCGAATTGTTCGGTTTATGCAACAACACGAACCGAAACCAAAACCGAAAACCGAAGAACCGCAAACTTCGGTTCGGTTCGGTGTGGTTCGGTTTTTTTCGGTTTTCGGTTAAAATTTGCCACCCCTAGAAGCAGAAGGGGATGTTGCTAATGGTCGCCCCCGGCCAAGCTTGCTCAGTGGCGGCGCCCTCCGTGTTATAGACGACCAGATGGGTCGGCACGCTTGCATTGTTTATGCGTACGGCATGACGCGGCACGGAAGAAAATGGGTCAGGCCGGTATGACATGATTGGACGTGTTGTGCTTGGGCTACCGGTCGAGCTCGTGGGTCGGCATGGCACGGCACGGTTAGTGTATCGTGCCGGCCCGCACACAGCACAGCCCACGACACGGCTCGCGGCAGGTGGGGGGTCGAATCAGCGAGCGATGCGTGGTGGGAGAGAGACGGCGGCGCGCGGCCGTGTAACGGCGAAAGTAGGAGCCAATCGGGCGCGACACGTGGGCATAACGGCTAGTTTACCGGCTAGAATTTCAAATTAGTTGTTGGAGGTCTAAAAATTTCAAAAAAATCAAAAAATATGAAATTTCGTTCTATAAATAGGGCATCCACCCCAGTCATTTCTCCTCACCCCAAACATCTCATCTTGTGCTCTCTTGTGCTCTCAGGTGTTTAATTTTTTGATTTTTACAAAATTTGCTCAAAGTTTGTCAAAAATCAAAATTAGTTTCATAGTTACATAGTTTGATCGCAGATATGTGAAGAGCTCACGGTTGGAAAGATGTGGTGATATTTATATTTATGTATTATTTGTACTTTTTTTAATTGAATGAATATTCCAAAATTTGTTTATTTTGGTTTAAAATTTCACAATGGATCCGAACTATCCATATTAGTCATCGTCGTTCACTTTGAGTGATTTCGACCCGAATTACATGTCGGGGTATGACGATGCCTCCGGATCGACTCCAACTCCACCAGTTGTGGAGGAGATACCAGTTCAAGCGGCGACGCTTTCAGAAGGATATTTCGGAACCGTGAGCGGTAGTGTTTCGACACACACCAGCTCGAAAAGATCAAGAACTTTCGTTGTGTGGCAGCACTTTGATGAGGTGAAGGTGACAGGCCTCGACGAAAGGGAGGTAACACAAGCTAGATGTAGAGTATGTAGAAATATTTTATTTGCTAGATATTCTGGTCGTATAGGACACCTAAAACGTCATGCGGACGCGTGTGCGAGGAAGCAAGGAATACAACTCTGGCAGCAGCAACTGATGTTAAATCCCGACGGTACGGTACATAGCTGGAAGTATGACCCCATGGTAGCTCGGCAATCTCTTGTCCGGTTAATCGCCAGACAAGATTTACCCTTGAACTTTGGGAAGTCTCCTGCCTTCGAAGAGTACATTCAGCAATCGCATAATCCTATGTTTAAAGTTGTTAGTCCGACTTTTTTACTTTTTAGCCCTTTTTTGAAAAGATTCTCACAAATAGGCCCCTGAAAGTTTCAATTCGGAAAATGGACCCCGAGCTCGGCGCCATTAATATTGGCGCCGAGGTTGTACGCCTCGGCGACAACCTAATTCGCGCCGAGCTCGGGGCGCCACATCGGCGCCGAGGATGACGTGGCCAAGCTCGGCGCCAAATGTAGTGGCACCGACCTCGGCGCCGTGGATCTTGGCGCCGTGAGTACCTTACAAGTGGGTCCCGTCTACTTTCTCTCTCTCTTTCGAGTCTATCCTATCTCCATTTTCTCTCTCCTCGACCCGTCCCCGGCCTGGAGCTCGCGCCCAACCTCGTCGCCCCGTCGCCGCACGCGGCCACCCTTTCCCACGCACGCGGCGCCGCGCTCGCCGTCCGGTTTGCCGTCGTGGCCGGGCGGCCGCGCGACGCCTTGCCCGCCGCCGAGGCCGCGCCGCCCCCGCCGGCCCGGCCTCGGCCGCCGAGGCCGCGCCCGCCCCCCGGCCGGCCCCGCCGCCCCCGCCCATCCCGGCCCCGGCCGCCCTCCCCGGCCCCCTTCCCGGCTAGTATGTGGAGTTTGGTAAATATTTGTAATTCACATTTTCATCTAAACTTAACAAGTTTCTTTTGAAAAAACAGATATAGGTGTGGTATATATGAACACAAAATTTGAAGCTCGAACACGATGGCATTTGAGAGATATAATAAGTTCTACTTAGCCAGCGTGAAAGCATTTTGGGCTATGGTTTTCTTTACCTCAGTGTTGATTATTGGAGTTGAAATCAATATCATTGTGCATTATCTTCCTATGCTCGGTAGTGTCATACTTTGCCCATTTTCTCTCTTTAACTTTAATGATGTTTGGCTTGTTTTGCAATGGTAGATCAAGAATAGATTTAGCAAATGGATAAAATGGAATGGGAAAATAAAATATGCATCTTACTGGTATTACCTAATGTTGGATTATAGAATCTCTCCATTAGAGGAATTATGCTACTTTTCCCTGAGCCGTTTCTGCCAACAAGAGCTGCGAGAGATAGCTAAAATACACATTCCTGAATTCATGTCCCCTTGTTGTCTCCAACAAGTAAAGTCACGGTTAGTTAAATAACTCAGTGACATAAGAAGGTAAGATTTGTTCGAAAACTACATATGCCTTTGAATCATCCAATGTTGTGAAAGTTTTGATTTTGACACCAGTAATGTATGCCTCCAAGTGCTACATTTGTTTCCTACAGATAGTTAGAAGCATATTGAATTTATATTTGACTGACTACCTTCATTTTGCAGGATGGCGCAGTTCCACCTTATGGATCCGGCATACGACGCAACCCACCGAGGACGTCTCGTAGCGGAGGGACCAGTACTAATGTAGGCACTAATGGTGTGCTCTGATCAGCTGGGGGTGGTGACAACCTAACAATTTTATCTTATTCTGTATTGTACAATATTTTTTCTGTCTTTGGGGTGATGACAACATGACAATTTTTCCTTATTCTGTACTGTACATGCATAAGTGAACTTTGTTGTATACAAACTTTGATTGTGTTCAATTTCTTGGAATAAGAGCATACTTGAAGTCTTAAAACCAATGACTGACGAGGAGGAGGATGACGACGACGAGGAAGAGCCGCTCCAGGGACACGATGAGATTGGGTCATCTCAGTTGCACGACGCTCCCTCAAGTCAGCCTACGCAGCAGCTTGGGACCAGGAGACATCACCCACCTAACCCTTTCACTCCAGGCAGCGACGCTCTTGGACACAAGGGCAAGAGTAGGCCTAGGAGACAGTGAAACCTTCTGTACAAATTATCGTAGATGTTAGCTTGCACTTGTGACTGTATGGACTATTCTTGAAGTAAGTCTCTTGAAGTATTTCAAACTTACCGGGATGAAATTGGAGTGTAAACTAAAAATACGAATGCCTCAATCAAAATTGACAAAATAAAAATACATGGTACTATTCACTGTCTGAAAACAGAAACAACGAATACATAAATGATTCGTGGAGAAGGGCGAAGGAGGAAGAGAACAAATATGAGGAAGATAAAGAAAATCAATTCTAGAGCCCAAGATCGTAGTTCTCGAACGAGCACTTGAAAATATTCTGGAGGATCCTCATGATTAAGTACTCATTTTCCCAGATCGTAGCGTGAAATATTTCTTAGCGAGCTATAAGACGTTATAAGTATCTCTTGTAAAATATGAGCAACACCAAATCCTTCTAAAGCTCAAACTTTAATTTCTCTTATTCGTTGTCCCCCTTGGCAATAAATAAGAAATAAGAGAGAGCATGCATCACTGTTTGTTGGCACCGACCTTGGCGCCAAAGATTTTGGCGCCTACCTTGGCGCCACGGTAGATGGTCTTGAGCTCGGCGCCGAGATCCTCGGCGCCGAGCGTTCGCCATGTCGCCTTGGCACCGAGGTGGCGCGTCGAGCTCGGCGCCAATAGAGTTGGCGCCGAGGCGTGCAACCTCGGCGCCAATATTGACGCCGCGAGCTCGGGGTCCATTTTTCGAATTGAAACTTTCAGGGGTCTATTTGTGAGAATTTTTTCAAAAAAGAGTCAAAAAGTAAAAAAAAAGTCAGGCTGTTAGTAGACAAACAACAACCCGAGATTTGCAAAATGTTTATGAGCAGGGTTGTACTGCACTTAAGAAACTATTTAGTACATGCACTTTCTTTGTTAGTGTTACCTCAGACATATGGAGTAGTAGAGCTAGGGAGGATTACCTTAGTGTAGTTGTTCATTTTGTTGATGATGATTGGTAGTTGCAAAAAAATAGTTCTAGGTCTTAGGTTAATAGATGTTTCATACATAGATGAAAACATAGATAAAAGCATTAGGGAGGTAATCGATGAATTTAATCTTGCCAATAAAATATTTGTTGTCACCCTAGATAATGCATCTACTAATTCTAGGGCAATGGAAATATTACAACCTTTATTTTATGTTTATCTATTTATGCTTAGTCTTTTCTACTGCATCAGTGTTGTGCTTGTCATATAATAAATTTGATTGTTAAGGCTGGGTCGAAGAGAGTAGGTGATCACATCGACGTTGTTCATCAAGCAATCGCGTGGTTAACTGCTTCTAACCCGCGGATTGTTGCATGGAAGAGGTTTTGCAATGCGACCGGTAAGAAAGCACGTAAGTTTGCCTCCGATGCAGAGCATCGGCGAAATGCAACTTATTTATAAAAGTTGTTTTACCTTATAGTGATTTACTAATTGATTTTGTTCAGTCACGTAATGGCCTAAAACAGTGACGGTGGACCAATACTGACTGAGCACGTTTGGGCAATTGTCCAAAGATTTTACCAATTTCTTGAAACTTTTTATGATTGTATTCTTACTTTGTCCCAAGTTTATTATCCAACTGCCAATTTAATTTTGCACAATATTCTTGAAAATTGCTACTTTATTAAAAAGTTATGAAAACGATGAACTTTTAATGCAACTTGTCTTTTACATGAAACAAAAATATTTAAAATATTAGAAAAATATACATATGTTCTATGTTTTTGCTTTCATATTAGATCCTAGGGGTAAATTAAGAGGATTTATCACTTATTGGAGATAATGTAGGTGTAGATTATAGTCCCTTTTATAATGAGGTTAGGGTAAATTATATGAAGTTTTTGAAAAGTATGAACTAAAGTTTCGGGAAGTTCGTCAACGAGACTCTCTCCCGCCCCACAACAGGTAAGAAAAAGATACGGTGGGGTAGAATTTGGGGTGGCTCATCTTCAAGCCAAGGAGGTGGCAGTTCGTCGGCTGCAAGTGAAGACGCCTCTTCGCATGGTGTTGTCGAAGAGTTGTCCACTTATTTGGACAGCGACGCCATCAGGCATAAAGCACAAGACTTTTTCAACGTCCTCGGGTGGTGGAATGGTCACAAGATGGCATATCTCGTGCTTTCAAAACTAGCACGGGATGTGTTGACGGTGCCCGTGTCAACGGTGTCCTCTGAATCGGCCTTCAGTCTGTGCGGTCGAATCATCGAAGACAGGAGGACGAATCTGAGCAGCGACCATGTCGAAATGCTACTAAACGTTAAAGACTGAGAGCTAGCTAGACAACATGGCCAATATGCTGCTGACAACCAGGAATTGGCCACCCAATTCGAGAACCTCTACTTAGATTCAGACCAACCCCAATAAAACTTTGTTATAAGTAGTTGTGACCTTTGAACTGTACTCTTTTCTTTGTCATGATTTTCTCAGTTTCTCTTATGAGTTTTTACATGACAAAGTTTTTAACAAGGCAGCATATATCATTGTATCATATAATGATATAAACATCAATAAAAATTATTACTATTTTTAATATATTCTTTTACAATTTTTTAGTAAGTGTGAATTTTTTTCAATAATTTTAACATGATGAATCTATGGTTTTTTCAAGATGATGAATAGATCATTTTTTCATATTTCAACATGAGGAATATATTATTATTTTATTTTTTAACTTTTATTTTCAAATTTTAATTTTTTTAACAAGGAATAGTGTTGCAGGTTTTTTTTCATTTCACGTCTTGTCAACGATCGGCCGGTCGTGCCTTGTAGGCTGTGGGCTCGGTCATGACTGTGGGTCTTGTGCGTGCCGTGCCGACGAGCACGGCACGACCAACCGTAGGCCGTGCTTGGGCCGGGGCGAGGCACATGAGCCGGTACAACACGGCTCGTCACAGTAACCGTGCCTAACAAGTCGTTTCTCATCTGTGTCCGTGTCGGGCCGTGCCGTACGGCCTATTTGGTCACCTATACTCCGTGCCGAGGCCGGCGGCGAAGGCTCGGGGTCCAACCCATCAAACTTAGGCTCTTCGACAGTGGGAGGCTGGGAGAGCCTAGGGCCTTGATTTAGGTCGCTCTATTTTAACGGAATTGGGCTTTGTCTTGCGTAATAGCCTATGACCCAAATGTCACCGCCCATCTTCGAGTTTTTTATTTTTATTTACGAAATCATAAGAGGAAAAGAAAAGGTATGGCTAGGTAGGATTATTTATTCATATTTTTCTACTTTCTTCAAGATGTTCATATGTTTTACATATATTGGTTGTGAAACCAGTCATACCAGTCACCTGGTGTTTGACTATGTAATCGAGGCTTGCAGCAGTTCTGTACTCATACAGTAACTTTGAAGGTTGACCATAAATGCAAAAAAAAAATTAAACTGCATAACGCGTCACAGATCTTATACGTTTATTGTGAAGAAAAAATACATAATCAGTTGCATGAGAATATCATCACAAAGTTTTTCTGCATATATAATTTTCATATATATCGAAGACGCCACGTCACAAGGAAACGCCTATTAATTAGGGTGTATTTGTAAAATAAAACATATTTTAGTATATGATTAATTAGAGTAACTTTTTTATAAAATTTTTTTTGCAAAAAATACATCGATCAGTTTAAAAAACGTGTGCCTAGAATCAAATTTGGCAACCAACACAAACAAACTCAGTCTTAGTGGCGATCGAATTGCGACACGTAATATGCGTTAATTTATATGCCCTAGCAACGAGTGTCGGACAAGCTGTGTGGGTATATGGATCAATCGCTGTCCACGCTGATGAATCGATGATAGACGTCGATCCTAATTAAAGATGATGAATCCATATGTCTGACATCATCGTCGAGAGGTTTCTGCGTTAAGCTTCTCGTTGTAATCAGGGAGTACGCATTTATTCTTCATACTGAAACTAGAAATCACGATTAATTTAATATAGATACCGGATTAATTTCTAGTAAATGACGATGCACATATAATATATAAACTTGCATGAATAGTCGGGTATATTAACCTGCTGCTGGCATTTTGCACGAACGTGTGCATGCACCTGACCCACCAAACGCAAAGCTACCATTGCATCGACCGCCTCCATCGGCCATTGAAACTTGCAAGCTCTCGACCGGTGATCAGCAAAAAACTGCAAAAGAATGAGATGGATTCTAACGTTCTTCCTTTTTTTCTTGTAAACTAAAACGGTTATAAAAAAATTGACGACCAAAGAGAAGAAACGATCTAGAACGAACCGTGCGGTACTGCCGTGAATCACAACTTTTTCTAGTTAACTTTACGTACCAGTAGGAGTACGTACGTAACTTTTACAGACAGTAAGACTTTTGACTTCGTCTCCAACCTCTGTGAAACGGTCGAGGCGATAGCTCTCTTATTAATCCACGAGTAGTATATATATTATCATGGAGACAGCAGACAAGGCTAATTAACAGAGAGGGGACAACAACGTATTCCACAAGCTTTCATGCATGCATGCATGCATGGATCGGCGAAGTTAAAATTTCTATGACTCGTTGAGGGACGAGACGACGGGCAGGTGAGCGACCTTAGATACAGGTGGTTGTGATCTGGTTGTGCTCTATCTCTCGCCCTCTCTCTATCTCTGTTTGATTTGTAATCTTTTCCCTGGCTTTGAGCGTGCACGCTTGCCCAACTTCCCCTTGGCTTCTAGTGTCTTATTCCACACGCGCACTCCAGTTCGATCGATCACCAGGTATAAAATCGCCGGTACGTGGTGCACGTCCGGCCGCCTGCTCCCGCGCCGATCGAGATGGAGAACCTCCAGCTCCAGGGAGACGATCACGACGACGAAGCGCACGCTGCCACTGCGCTCCCTCACTTCCCCTACTTCGCGGTGCCGCCGCCGCCGCCGCCGCTCGCCGTGGCGCCGGCGGCATCGGCGACGTCGGACGATCATCAGCACGGCCCACTCGAGGCGCTCGAGCCGCCGCCGTGTAACCATCGTCCCGATGGCCTGGTCGACGTCCCTCAGCTTGCGACGACGGCGTCGACGACTTCGGTGCCGATGATGCTGACGACGATGACGACGTTGGAGTGGCAGTCGCTCCTGCAGACGTGCCTGCAGGTGCCTCCTCCGGTGCTGGAGCAGCCGGAGGAGGAGGAGGAGCAGCAGCAGGCGGCGGCGCAGGCGGATGAGTACAGTGGGGGGAACGATCACCGCGATATGCAGGTGGCTGAGAGCAGCGGGGCCGGGGCAGGTACCAAGGAGAAGCAGGTGATTGCGAAGGGCGGCGCTGGGAGGTCGTCGGGGAAGAAGAAGGCCAGCCGGCCGCGGTTCGCGTTCCAGACGAGGAGCGACAACGACATCCTGGACGACGGCTACCGGTGGAGGAAGTACGGGCAGAAGGCCGTCAAGAACAGCAAGCACCCCAGGTTCGATCGGCTAATTAAGTACCTCTACATATTTTCGATCTCGATCTGCATGCATGGCTCATGTGAGGATCGATCGCGTCCACACTTTTGGTCATTAGCACTTAGCACGTAAGTATATGCGCATCACAGGAGGACATTCTCTTGCTGTATGCATGTCATCTAACTTATTATCAAAATTTTTAAAAAAATTAATAAGATAGATTAATATATAATAAATCATTTTATATTAAATTTGATTTATATAAGTAAAAAAAGAAATTTTGACTATGAATTTTCGTTAACTACATTAAAAAGTTTAGTTTTAATTTGTATATTTGAGTAGTTATCAATTATATATTAATATATTTTGTTGATTTTTTTAAAAAAAATAATTATAACCATTTGGATGAATGACATGCAGAATCCACTCTCATCCCATGTCAACATTTCTAACTTACTATTGCGCACGTGTTGAGAATTAGTTCAAGTTTAAATTGATTACGATTAATTCAAAGAAGACCATCTATATATATATCAAAACCAAAACTCGAAAATTGAATCTACGCACGTTTGGGCATGTAATTTTGACCGTGGATTAAGAACAGCGGGGAGGTTCAACGCTCCCTAACTAATGCATGCAGCAACATGCATGGATATATATTGCTCGGGTTATATACACAGGTTATGTTAGGAGAGCTACTATACGTTCTGTTCTTGTTCGCCAAATCTCTCTCTTCTCCAACAGTGACGGCACATAACTTAATAACTTATATCGCTATTAAGTCCAAGTTTAATTCTAACTGCCGACTAAATTAAGCCGCTTTTGAACAAAAAATACTTCATACTCTTCGCAAAAAAATATATTTCATATTCAACACAAATCACCATTCAAAAAATGGTTGAACTCAAAGAATTAATGATATGAAAGCTTCAAATAAGATTAAGACGAACTAGCTATCAGCCAATGTTCACGATTTTCAAAAGAATAAAAAATAATGTTGAACTTTCGTTTGCAGGATTATCCAATAAAAGAATGGATTTTAAAAGTCGACATTTTGGAATTTAATTAGGACCTTCCCTCTCTGTTGCCTTGGCTCAGAACGATCCCTAAAATGACCTTGTGTATTGCCCTTCGTATGTTGATAATTTCACGTCCTTTTAATTAAAAATAAGTATATAAATGTGCTGGTTCTAAAGAACTTAGGGAATTTGAATCAAATTGCAAAGTATAACAAAGGTATAGTCTAAGATTTAATTTAAACTTTAGGATACAATTTAATGTTAACTAATAAAATAAAAAATAGAATTGAAACATAAGGAAATTGACATTATAAAATAAAAAATAGAATTGTAAAATTATTGAATGATGTAAGATATAGTAATATATATATAGTCATTTCGTGTCGCATAAGCGTGGAGACGTATTACAACATACATGGTAATGAATAATTGAATATGAATATACGCAGGAGCTACTACCGGTGCACCCACCACACGTGCAACGTGAAGAAGCAAGTGCAGCGGCTTGCCAAGGACACGAGCATCGTGGTGACTACGTACGAGGGCGTGCACAACCACCCCTGCGAGAAGCTCATGGAGGCCCTCACCCCCATCCTCAAGCAGCTCCAGTTCCTCTCCCAGTTCTAACGATCGATAGATCGATCGCTCTCTCAAATGATCGACACAATAACCACGCATGCATATGTGTGTCTATATTTATATATATATGTGTACGCATGTATGTATATAACAAATTAATTAAACTCCGTTTAGCTTGGGGGGAAGAAAAGGAGAACAATGTGCCTACCTCCCCCGTGATACAGTACAAACTGCTCTTCATGTATGTCATATACGCACTCCCCCTAAACGTGCATCCTTGTATATTTTCATATGTATAATAAGCTGTATACCACGTGGCACAAATAATACCCCCCAAAAGTTAAGATATGTCGCTATTTATTTATTTCAAACATTGCGTATTACTATCAGGTCAGGAGAACAGTAGGGGTTTTTTAATTTGAGGCTATGCAGTTTTTTAATTTCTCATGAGAAAGTTCAAGCTGGCCATGCTTGTTGTTCATAAGCTCACAGTAATTCAGTAAAAAGGGGACCAAGGAGAAGTAAAACTAGCTCATAGCTGCAGGCTATTTGCTGATCCAGCCCATTTGAGCCTACTATGAAGGAATAAGTCCATTGTACGTCCCTCAACTATATCTCAAGTTTTATTCGAATCCCTCAGTCCCAAAATCGGAAATGTTGCATCCTCACTTCTAAACTGATGTAAATATAATCCCAAGGCAATATTGAATCCGGTTTGACTGATGTGATGCATACGTGCCTCGTTTGATTAGGACTTTGCCTCGCTTGGCATCGACATGATGTTTATCTAGCAATTTGATAAACAAATAAAAATCATGGGGTCATGTGTAAGTGACACCACAAAAAATAATGATGTTAATAATAAATTATAGTAATAATAAATAGTTGAGGTATAGTTGAGGGAGGGCCGACACCGCGATGGCTCGACGGACGCTGCCGCCGTGGTGATGGCGGAGAGCATCGGGCCAGAGCCAACAGGAGGCGAAGAAGGGTCCTACTGAGCGGAGCCTAGGAATTCTAGCCAAACAGAGAGGGTGATGACTAGGAGTGAAACGGATCGGAAACGGTTGAAAACTAGTTATATTTTCATATTTTTTGAAATCGAATTTGGAATCGGGAACCCGGGATACGTAAACGGAATCGAATACTATCGGAAACAAATACGGAGCGAATACGAATCGAAATGAATACGGTAACAAAAATTGATCGGAATATAAAAACTCATCAAACTAAACTTACAAAACAATGAAGATAGCTTAATATTTTCTGAAAATATATCAACATTTGTAAAAAAAATAGAACAAACCTTATCTTATAAAAGGAAAAAATTGAAAACCCTAACCCTAAAAACCATACAGTCAGTTTTTGCGGGCTTATGGTTGTGGGCTTCTGGTTACTGGGCCTTGGCCCATGTCCGGATATCCGGTAATTTTGTGGATATTATCCGACCGATTCCGAAATCCGACGAATAATTCCTCTACTGTATTCATTTCTATTTCCGAGAATAATTACTCGTTTCTGTTTCCACATCCGACATTATTCGAAAATTATCCGACCAACACTTTCTGAATCCGAATTTCCTAACGGAAACCGAGTACTATCCGAACCATTTTCACCGCTAGTGATGACAACCACACCCGGTGGAAGTGGAGCTCCCCGTGCGGCCTCGAAGCAAAGGAGGCAACAAAGATGGGGCCCTTTGCTCGGAGGTGGTGGAGATATTTTCCCTGGGCGCTAGTGGTAGAGAAGACTAGTGCAGCAACAGCCAGAGGCATGACCCCCCCAGTGGCGGCCAGGAGACGCGAGTGGCGACAGAACTGAAGGGTAACGCGGAAGCTACGATAGCTAATAACAAAAATTTCTGCCGCGCAAACCAGGAACCTTGTAAGTAAGGATCGATAGATCGTTATTGATTGGAGTAGAGTGCAACGGAAATAGCCAATCAGGAGCTATCCGATCCGGAACAGTACTAGCCGATCATAGCTGATTTGTTGACAGCCGATTCCTCACACAGCCGATTTGCTGAATCGCCTGACCGCAGCCGATCCGTCGTAGCCGATTCACCGATGCCGGAGCCGATCCAACCTCAGCCGACTCGTCGATTCGCCCGACCGCGCTTGCCTCACTCAGATGTGCCCGACCACAACCGATCTAGTCGATCGCAGCCGATTCACAGCCCCCGAACAACACCGTAATGTAGGAGTGCCTCTACCGGTATCCACACGTCCAGGGATAGAACGCCTAACACCCGTGTGCTAGCACAAGATGCAAGGCTAGGGTTTTTTGGCTCGGAAGTGGGGAGGGTTTTCGTGAAGATCAGATTGATTCGGTTCAATGCAATGCCTCTGCTCTTCACCCCTCGCCCCTTTATATAGAGTTGTTGACTGGGCCTATACGCCCATCGAGACTCTATTTTGAATCGGATCCTATCCGAATCTCATAGAGTTGGCCGGTCGGACTTCGTAAGCTCATAGGACTCTATATTAAATCGAATCTTATCCGAATTGAGCCATATTCGAGTCCAACTCGAATGTCTGTTCTATCCCCTTAAGCGTGCGACCCTGTAGGTTCAGGTATACTCGGTTTCGGCTCGAGTCCAACTCAACTGACCGTCAATAGCGGCGGCTAGCAGCACATACTGACACCATATTATACAAGAATATAATATCGGCTATGAACCTGTAATGTGTACACAAATTCCTTTGCCTTACGATACCAATTAAGCTATAGGCAAGATGTGTGTCATCCCTTCAATAGCTTAACCATTCACTCGAACCGTATTGGATTATCTGTCTGTTAATTGACTCCTCAATCAACTTGGCATGACCATGCATTTCCATAATCCATTACCTCGAGGGGCCCAGAGATACCTCTCCAAAGGAGGGGCAAATTCCATCTTAATCACTCACATCCCACTCCATGTTTCATACCAAACCCGATGACTACTTTTATAACTACTGTAACACCCTGAGGTGTTTCCCCTTTTTAAAAATCCAAAAGAAAAATCGTAAAAGAAAATCGTTGGAATTAACTAGAGAGAATAAATAATTTTAAAAATCCAAATGTTAAATGGAAATGGCATGGTAGGATTTTTCCTAAATTCTACATGTCAAATACACTAACATGATTTTTAGTGAAATTTTCAGAGCACAAGAAATAATTTTTAACCAATTACAATCGAAATCGGAATTAATAAATCCCGGGAAAATCAGTTTCTCTCTCCTCCGTCCTTTCCCGCTCTTTTTCCGGCTGTGGGCCGCCGGCCCAAGCCGACGGCCCAATCCCTCCCCACGCGCGGCCCGTCCTTTTGCTGCCCGCGTGTCCCTCTATCTCTCCCTCGCGGGCCGACAGAAGGCCGCAGCCCGTTTAACTCTTGCGCCGCGAACAAGTCCAGTTCGCCTCCCTCTTACCCCTGGACGCCGACAGGTGGGGCCCACCTATCAAGCCGTCGTCCCCGACCCCGGCCGCCTCGGCGCCATTTCCGTCGCCTCCCTCCGCTTGGATCTCGCGCACCCGTTTTTCCCGCGCTCCGGGATCCCACCGCCTTAATTCCCCGACTCTCCCGCAATAAATAATTAAGGATTTTCCTGTTTTAGTAAAAACATAGATAATCTTCTAAAAATCATATCTTTTCAATCCGACCTCCGTTTTAGCCCATTCAAATTTCATTAAATTCGTAAAAATGCCAAGAATCCATTAAAAATGGTTTTGGTTCCTGTTTTATTAGCTTTTTAGCCTGTTTTGTTGAAGTGCTTGTTTGCCGTGTAGATCCCGGTAGTCCCTCCGTCCCGGTTTACTTTGAAGTCGTCGCGGAAGTCCCCCAAGCCGAAGAGCAAGGCAAGTCATACCACATTATTGATCATATTGCTCCCATTTTGCTAAAACACCTGTTTTATTCTATGAAATTCCATGTATTTTATATTGTCATTTCATGAGAACTAATATACCTTATGCTTAGTTATGCCTTAGGTTTGACACCCCAAACCCTTTGATAAAACTTGGAAAAATAATGTGATTAGATTTCAGGACTAGGTTATACTTAGCCTGGCTTAGTTTCACTAGCTCACTAAATGGGTCATTTTCTCACTTAATGTATCTCTCCTGGACTTCGGTTCGGAGGTTTATTAATTAGTTCTAGGTGAACAAAACTAATAACTAAAATATGACAAATGGTGGGCTGTGGGCGCTATGGTTTTGGTTAGCGACGCCCATGGCAATTAAGGACCGGTTCACGGGACCCCTCGGGAGAATGACCGTGCAAACCACAAGCCAAAATGGGTAAGGTAGGTCCCGTAGTGTAGCCTCTCCTAGCAGACGAACCCATCGACAAGGGTGAGCGGGATGGAGTTTCAGTCGGCCCCGGTATAAGGGTTCTTTGGTGCCGGATTCACCGAGGCACTCGGGGGGGCTGCCCACTCCCAGGGTCCGGGAGTGGGGGCGAAACCTTGGTGGGGTTCGCTTGGTTAGAGGGGGGTTATACGAAAGGTCCTATCACATTTCCCTTTTCGGGGTACCGCGGTGGTATTCCGGCGCACGGGAAACCGTGTTGTGGGGCTGTGTCTTGTGGGTACAGTTGTACACCTCTGATCAGAGTAAATCTATTCGAATAGCCGTGCCCGCGGTAATGGGGCGATCGACCGAGCTCTCCGTGATTAGTCTCACACTTTTACACCCTAAGTTTTGGAACATGACTAGTATAGGTGGATGGTTTGGGCCTGTCGCAACGTGGGGATAACGTTGGACGGCGTTGGTTTCAAAAATGTTTTAATTACTCAATTCTTGTTGTTTGACTGTGTTCAAAATTCGTATTGTTTGGAAAAATTCTGCCGTTTGCGCAAAAGCAAACTTTAGCCAGACCTTTGTCTCCCCTGCATACATTCTTCTCCTCTTCCGGCGTGACTTGTTGAGTACGTGGAAGTACTCATCCTTGCTTCTTCACCAGAACCTGAGCCAGAGATTGAAGACGAAGATGAAGTGAAGTAGGCTTTGTCCTATACTCTGGAAGCTGCCTGTGGAGTGGTCGAAGCCACGTGGCCAGCGTCGAGCTTAGGCTTAGGCCCTTTTCTTTTTTTTGCTGCTCTTTTGTAATCTTTTTGTATTGTTTCTAAGACGTGGAACGTAATATCAACAATTGTCGTATGTGTACCACGGCTGGTCTGGACGGGGATTTTAATACACATATAGCTTTGAAAATTCGGGTCTGAATTTCTGGACGTGACAAGTTGGTATCAGAGCCAATTTCCAGACCGTAGGAAAAGCCAAACGAAAAAACCTTAGGAGCCCTCGAATCTTTTCATATGCATAAGCCACGGCTTTTGAAAATTGTTTCGGAAAATGAGTCTTGTTTCCTCGGGATTGGGGAAAAATTTTAAGTTTCTCTCGAGCATTTTGAAAACTTGGTCAAGTCTAAGTGATAGGATTCTAGAGTTAAAATTTGGAAAAAAATCATTTGATCTCTTATTCAGAGTCAAGTTGGGACTTTCTAAGGGATCAAAGTCCTAAGTCAAGATAGGAGGGAATGGTCGCTAATTTTATATTATAACTAAGCATCTATTTTTCAGCATCATCTAGGGGATGTCCTTAGAAGTTTTAATTAGCCTCATAAAAATATTTCTCAAAAACTCTCTTTTTCTCGTTTACTTTACTTGAGTTCTTTATCGTTTGTCTAACTTGGGTTTGAGCATGCATTGATCCCCTACCTTGTCTTCTCTAGATGGCAGGCCGTCCAGTCACCCACAACGGTCAGGGTCTGAAAGGTTTCATCGCGGAGCTGGCAAGAATGGCCTTGGCCGTGGGCTATCTGGATGCACCTGAATACACTGTCGTCTCACCGTTCGGCAGTGAGTTGACTCACCAAGTCCGCCTGGAGGTGCACGGGTTCGTCGGCACCAATATCCCAAACATGATGGTCACGGCGTCATGAGGAACAGATGAGCATGCCTGCCAAGAGGTGGCTTATCTAATGCTGGCTCGGATGAGGGAGATGCATGACTACCATCTCCGCCACTCTGCCTACCGGTACCATCCTCGGCGGGGAACTTCGTCAGCAATCAACACCTTCCAATCTGCTGAAGGAGAAAACGACACCACCTTCTCTCACATGAGGACGGTGATTGAAGGGCTGGATAAGATGCATGTAGAGCTTCACATGGCGGCAAAGGCCCTGAATGACCAGAAGATCTTAAAGATCAAGAGTTTGAAGGATGAGGTGGATCGACTCAAGAGAGAGATCGCCAGTCTGAAGGGGCTTCCACCTCCCAACATCCTTCGGATAAGGATCACGCCGCAGAAGAATACCAAGTCCGGTGCGGATGCGGCGGCGCCCGGGGTTCCACCACCTGCACCACCGCCTTCCGGTCCCGTCCCAGTGCCGAGATCCACGCCCTTGCTATGGTGCTGCCCCAGCGAGAGGAGGAGGATGGATCTCGGTGTCCGGTAGCGGCAAGAGCGTGCGGCGGCGGTTCAAGAGTCCCGGGCGGAAAGGCGAGTTAGCCAGCTCTCGAAGCCGCTCGAAGGAAAAGGAAGACGGGAACTCCCTTGGAAGTGGTTTCGACTCCTCCGACCGTGGAAGCCGTTCCGACCCTTAGAGCATCGCCACCCTTAGTCTCCCGTTTTCCTAGTTTTCTGTTTGCTTAGTTGCTTTGTGTGATAGGAGTGTTGTGTGTGGGTAGTGGTCAACCTGTATCAAGTGTGGATATGGGTTGTCTAATTAAGGATGTTGGGTGTGTTTTAAGTCAAGAACAGATCAAAACAAGTAATAAAGATCAACTTCTCTGTTCAATCTGTTTTACTCCTTCTCCCCGCCTTGTTTGTTCCGCTTCTTCGATGGTGAACACCGGGAATGGTAGCAACAATAATGAGTCGGTGAGAACAACACCGTGCTAATACCAACAACCCACCTCCTCCTCCCGAGAACATCACTTTGGCACAAGTCCTAGCCAACCGGACCCGGATGATGGCTGCAATGATGCGGCAAATGCAACGCGACATCGGCGAGATGCGGTTGCAAATGATGCAACAGTTTCAACGCGAATCGGCATCGCACGACCATTTCGCACCACCACCTCCCCTCAAAACAAGCTGTCGAATTTCTTCGAGTCGACCTCCAACTTTCTCCGGCACCACCAACCCAATGGAGGCTAATGACCGGATCATAGCCATAGAAAAGAAGTTGGACCTTCTCCGGTGCACGAACCGGGAAAGGGTGTCTTTCGCCACTCACCAACTCCAAGGTCCCGCCTCAGCCTGGTGGGACAATTTCTTGGTCACCCATCGGGCGGACGCACCCGCAATTACTTGGGCGAGTTTTGCCACCAATTTCGGAAGGCTCACATCCCGGAGGGATAGTAGCCCGAAAAGAGTGAGTTCGAGATCCTTGGAGCAAGGCACCGAACTCCACCGAGTATCTGCACGAATTTAATCGCTTAGCGCGATATGCTCCAGGAAGGACGTACGTGCGCGCCGAGCGTCAAGAGAAGTTCTTGGCCGGGTGGACGATGAGTTGACGGACAAACTCATCTCCGGTGAGTATGCCGACTTCGAGAAGTTGGTCGACAAAGCCATCCGTCAAGAAGACCAACGCAATAAAATGCTTAGAAAACAGAAGGCTACCCAGTTTAGGCCGCATCCTCAGCAAGGGAATTCCCGGCGGCCACGCTTCACTTCGGGTGGTCAGAATGGACCTACCACTATGATCATTCGTCAGCATCGCCCGTACCATCCCGGGAATTTCCAACCCAGCGAAAGCCGTCCCGGACAGCCGCAGCGGAATCCGGCCCCACGCCCGCCAACAGCGCAGCCTCCACCGCAGTCCAAGCCAATGCCACCAAAGAAGGACTCGGGATTCAAACCGGGTAACTGTTTCAACTGTGGAGAACCTGGACATTTTGCAGACAAATGTCCAAGACCAAAACGCGCGCGCAGGTTTATCCAAGCAAGAGTGAATCATGCTTTAGTAGAAGAGGCACAGGACGCACCGGATGTCATACTGGGTATGTTCCCTGTGAACTCCTTTAATGCATCACTCCTGTTTGATTCGGGTTCAACCCATTCTTTCGTATCAAAAGCATTTGTGGGGAAACATGGGTTGTCGGTGTTAAAACTTAAGATACCCATGCGGGTCCAAACACCCGGGAACCATTTGAACACCGCCCACTTTTGCCCTTCAGTGGCCATAAAAATCCAAGGATTCCCCTTTCTAGCCAACCTTATCTTTCTAGAATCAAAAGGCCTGGATGTTATCCTTGGGATGGACTGGTTAACCCGTCATAAAGGTCGATCGATTGCGCAAGCCGCACGATCTCTTTAACCAATGACGAGGGAAGAAAGTAATTTTGCTCCCTAAACCACCGAGGGTAGTAGCAAGCTGAATCGGATTTCGGCTAAGGAGAAGCCCGAAGAGAAAGGAAAGGACCGGGCGAAGTTAGAAGATATTCCTGTGGTTTGTGAGTACCCGGAAGTCTTCCCGGAAGACCTAACCACAATGCCACCAAAAAGAGAAATAGAGTTTGGGATTAACCTAGTCCCGACACTGCTCCGATCCACAAGAGACCCTATAGAATGGGAGCCAATGAGTTGGCGAGGTCAAGAAGCAAGTAGATGAACGATTCGAGATAGGTTATATCCGCTCGAGCACATCGCCCTGGGGCGCCAGTCATTTTTGTGGAGAAAAAGGATAAGACCAAAAGGATGTGCGTCGACTATCGCGCACTCAACGAGGTCACCATTAAGAATAAATACCATCTTCCTAGGATTGACGACCTATTTGATCAACTAAAGGGAGCAAAGGTGTTCTCCAAGATAGACCTGCGGTCTGGCTATCATCAGCTAAGAATCCGAGAAGAAGATATTCCCAAGACTGCCTTCGTCACTCGGTACGGTCTGTACGAGTGCACGGTCATGTCCTTCGGACTTACCAATGCCCCAGCCTTTTTCATGAATTTGATGAACAAAGTGTTCATGGAATTCCTGGACAAGTTCGTCGTGGTGTTCATCGACGACATCTTGATCTATTCGCAGTCAGAAGAGGAACATGCGCACCATCTCCGGTTGGTACTTTAAAAGTTAAGAGACCACCAGCTCTATGCTAAGTTTAGCAAATGTGCTTTCTGGCTGAAGGAAGTGCAATTCCTCGGCCATATCTTGAATGCCCAAGGAGTCGCAGTGGACCATTCCAATGTAGAAGCTGTGACCAAATGGACTCCACCTAAAACCGTCACCCAAGTCAGAAGTTTTCTAGGACTTGCTGGTTATTATCGTCGGTTCATCGAAAACTTCTCTAGAATTGCCAAGCCTTTGACACAGTTGTTAAAGAAGGATGAAAAGTTTATATGGACTGCCGAGCGCAACCAGAGTTTTGAAACACTCAAGAGAAAACTGGTGTCCGCACCCGTGTTGATCTTGGCATATCAAACCAAGGATTTCCAAGTCTATTGCGACGCATCTCACCAGCGGTTAGGCTGTGTGTTAATGCAGGATGAAAAGGTGGTCGCGTATGCTTCCCGCCAATTGAGACCTCATGAGTCTAGCTACCCAACACATGACCTGGAGCTAGCAGCAGTCGTCCATGCTCTGAAAATATGGCGATATTACCTCGTCGGTAATCGCTGTGAAGTATATACGGATCATAAGAGCCTAAAATACATTTTCACCCAACCGGATTTGAACCTCCGTCAGCGACGATGGTTGGAGTTGATCAAGGATTATGATCTCAGTATACACTACCATCCCGGCAAAGCTAACGTGGTAGCTGATGCCCTGAGCCGAAAGAGTTACTGCAACTCCATTCACATAGAAGGGAGATGTGAACGGCTACTACAAGATTTTGAGCATCTCAACCTGGAAATTGTTGAACTCGGATTTGTGGCCGCTCTTGAGGCCCAACCCACACTCTTAGATCAAATTCGCATAGCTCAAGCCTCGGATCCGGACATAGTCGAGCTTAAGAAGAATATGAGAGTGGGAAAAGCTCGTGACTTCACGGAAGACGAGCATGGAACCATATGGATGGGCAACCGGATATGTGTGCCAGAAGACAAGGAATTGAGAAAGTTAATCCTTACTGAAGCACATCAGAGTCAATACTCTATCTATCCGGGAAGTACCAAAATGTACCAGGATCTTAAGGAGAAGTTCGGTGGGTTAGCATGAAAAGAGAAATAGCGAGTTTGTGGCACTATGCGATGTATGCCAGGCCAGTAAAGGCGGAACACCGGAGGCTCCTGGATTATTACAGCCACTCCAAATTCCAGAATGGAAGTGGGAGGAAATCGGGATGGATTTCATCACCGGTTTACCCCGGACATCATCAGGACACGATTCCATCTGGGTCATAATCGACCGCCTCACTAAAGTGGCTCATTTCATCCCAGTGCTTACCACCTATACCGGTAGAAGGTTAGCAGAGTTATACCTTGCAAGGATTGTGTGTCTTCATGGTGTAACCTAAGAAGATAGTATCGATCGTGGTAGCAGTTCACCTCCAAGTTTTGGCAAAGATTACAAGAGGAACTCGGCACCGGTTGAATTTTAGCACGGCTTATCACCCGCAAACCGATGGTCGGACGAACGTGTGAACCGGGTTTTGGAAGATATCTTGAGAGCTTGTGCTCTGGATTTCGGAGGAGCTTGGGATAAGAGCCTTCCCTATGCAGAGTTCTCTTATAACAACAGTTATCAGGCTAGTTTACAAATGGCACCTTTCGAAGCACTTTACGGACGAAAATGTCGAACCCCGCTTTTCTGGGATCAGACCGGCGAACGTCAGTTGTTCGGGACCGAAGTACTAAGTGATGCCGAAGAGAAAGTCAGAATCATAAGAGAAAGGCTGAAAGTGGCACAGTCTCGTCAGAAGAGTTACGCAGACAACCGCCGTAGAGAGCTAGTTTTTAAAGTCGGAGACTATGTATATCTTCGTGTCACCCCACTTCGGGGAGTGCACCGATTCCAAACCAAAGGGAAGTTGGCACCATGCTATGTGGGGCCATATCGGATTCAAGAGCGACGAGGTGAAGTGGCATACCAACTCGAATTGCCACCCACCATGGCACGAATCCACGATGTTTTCCACGTCTCCCAACTCAAGAAGTGTCTGAGAGTTCCAGAAGAACAAGCTAGTCCAGATCAGATTGAAATCCAGGAAGATCTGACTTGTGTGGAGAAACCAGCACGGATACTCGAAACCAGTGAACGAAGGACCCGGAACAAGGTCATCAGGTTCTGCCGAGTTCAGTGGACTCATCACTCTGAAGAAGAAGCAACCTGGGAAAGGGAAGATGAGCTAAAGGCCGCTCATCCCTATCTGTTTGCCAGTACCTTCGAATCTCGGGGTCGAGATTCCGTTTAAGGGGGGTAGGTTTGTAACACCCTGAGGTGTTTTCCCCTTTTTAAAAATCCAAAAGAAAAATCGTAAAAGAAAATCGTTGGAATTAACTAGAGAGAATAAATAATTTAAAAAATCCAAATGTTAAATGGAAATGGCATGGTAGGATTATTCCTAAATTCTACATGTCAAAATACACTAACAGGATTTTTAGTGGAATTTTTAGAGCATAAGAAATAATTTTTAACCAATTACAATCGAAATCGGAATTAATAAATCCCGGGAAAATCAGTTTCTCTCTCCTCCGTCCTTTCCCGCTCTTTTTCCGGTTGTGGGCCGCCGGCCCGAGCCGACGGCCCAATCCCTTCCCGCACGTGGCCCGTCCTTTTGCTGCCCGCGCGTCCCTCTCTCTCTCCCTCGCGGGCCGACAGAAGGCCGTAGCCGTTTAACTCTTGCGCCGCGAACAAGTCCGGTTCGCCTCCCTCTTACCCACGACGCCGACGGGTGGGGCCCACTGTCGGGCCGTCGTCCCGACCCCGGCCGCCTCGGCGCCATTTCCGTCGCCTCCTCCGCTTGGATCTCGTGCACTGTTTTCCCGCGCTCAGGATCCCACCGCCTTAATTCCCCAACTCTCCCGCCGGCATTTAAAGCCCCGGCCGCCGCTCCCGTGTGCCCTAATGGCCGGATTCCATCCCCGGCCATTACTTTCCCCAAACCGTGCCGACGAGAAATTCCGCTCTTATCCAGGTCGCCACCGACCTCCCATCCCCTATTTAAGCACCCTCGTCCTTCCCGAGCTCCCACACCTCCACTCAAGCCTCCTCTCTCTCTCGTCGTTCCCGCACCGTGCGCCCTACTGGACTTCGTCACCGATGTTCGGCCGTGTTTTTCCCGCTCCGAGACGCTCCGAGCTCCGCCGACTCCTCCTCCTCATCGCCGGTGCCGCGCCACTTCGGCCACCCTTCCCAAGTGGTTCCGCCGTCTCCCTCACCGTCCGAGTCGTCGTCCCCTTCACCTCCGGCGACCCGCGGTAAGCGCCCTCCTATTTCCCTCTCGGCCGAATGCGCGCCGCCATTCCAGTGCGCACGGCTCCGCCCACGCGTGAGCCGTGGTTTTCGCCGCCGCCGCCGCCGCGAGTGGCGTCGGCCGGTCTCCGTCGCCGTGCGCCATCGCCGCCGATCGCGTCGCCCGAACCCCTTCCGGCCATCCGATCGCCTCGGCGGTCGGGCCGTCCGTCCCGCCGACCGCGTGGCACGCCGCGTGGCCGCCTCGTCGGTGCCCCGTGTGCACCACTCGGTGCTCCGCTCTCCCTCTCGGCCCGTGGACCCGGTCCACCGTGGACTGGTGCTCCCGCGGCCGATGACGCCATCGCTGACGTCAGCCCTAGCGCTGACGCAATTCAAGGATTTATTGCGCAATAAATTATTAAGGATTTTCCTATTTTAGTAAAAACACAGATAATCTTCTAAAAATCATATCTTTTCAATCCGACCTCCGTTTTAGCCCATTCAAATTTTATTAAATTCGTAAAAATGCCAAGAATCCAATAAAAATGGTTTTGGTCCCTGTTTTAGTAGCTTTTTAGCCTGTTTTGTTGAAGTGCTTGTTTGCTGTGTAGATCCCGGTAGTCCCTCCGTCCCGGTTTACTTTGAAGTCGTCGCAGAAGTCCCCCAAGCCGAAGAGCAAGGCAAGTCATACCACATTATTGATCATATTGCTCCCATTTTGCTAAAACACCTGTTTTATTCTATGAAATTCCATGTATTTTATATTGTCATTTCATGAGAACTAATGTACCTTATGCTTAGTTATGCCTTAGGTTTGACACCCAAACCCTTGATAAAACTTGGGAAAATAATGTGATTAGATTTCAGGACTAGGTTATGCTTAGCCTGGCTTAGTTTCACTAGGTCACTAAATGGGTCATTTTCTCACTTAATGTATCTCTCCTGGACTTCGGTTCAGAGGTTTATTAATTAGTTCTAGGTGAACCAGACTAATAACTAAAATATGACAAATGGTGGGCTGTGGGCGCTATGGTTTTGGTTAGCGGCGCCCATGGCAATGAAGGACCGATTCACGAGACCCCTCGGGAGAATGACCGTGCAAACCACAAGCCAAAATGGGTAAGGTAGGTCCCGTAGTGTAGCCTCTCCTAGCTGACGAACCCATCGACAAGGGTGAGCGGGATGGAGTTTCAGTCGGCCCCGATATAAGGGTTGCTTTGGGCTGCTGGATTCACCGAGGCACTCGGGGCTGCCCACTCCGTGGTCCGGGAGTGGGGCGAAACCTTGGTGGGGTTCGCTTGGTTAGAGGGGGTTATACTAAGGTCCTATCACATTTCCTTTTCGAGGTACCGCGGTGGTATTCCGGCGCACGGGAAACCGTGTTGTGGGGCTGTGTCTTGTGGGTACGGTTGTACACCTCTGATCAGAGTAAATCTATTCGAATAGCCGTGCCCGCGGTAATCGGGCGATCGATCGAGCTCTCCGTGATTAGTCTCACACTTTTACACCCTAAGTTTTGGAACATGACTAGTATAGGTCGATGGTTTGGGCCTGTCGTAACGTGGGGATAACGTTGGATAGCGTTGGTTTCAAAATGTTTTAATTACTCAATTTACTGTTGTTTGACTGTGTTCAAAATTCGTATTGTTTGGAAAAACTCCTGCCGTTTGCGCAAAAGCAAACTTTAGCCAGACCTTTGTCTCCCCTGCATTCATTCTTCTCCTCTTCCGGCGTGACTTGTTGAGTACGTGGAAGTACTCATCCTTGCTTCTTCACTAGAACCTGAGCCAGAGATTGAAGATTAAGATGAAGTGGAGTAGGCTTTGTCCTATACTTTGGAAGCTGCCTGTGGAGTGGTCGAAGCCACGTGGCCAGCGTCGAGCTTAGGCTTAGGCCCTTTTCTTTTTTCGCTGCTCTTTTATAATCTTTTTTATTGTTTCTAAGACGTGGAACTGTAATATCAACAATTGTCGTATGTGTACCCTGGCTGGTCCTGGACAGGGATTTTAATACACATATAGCTTTGAAAATTCGGGTCTGAATTTCTGGGCGTGACAACTACCCAGTTATGGAATAGCGTTTGGTAGTCTCAAAGTAGGCTACTACACAAGTCAGAATCCGTGATGATCTCAGGTCTAAGGACTTTACACCAACACTACTTGAGACCAACTAATGACACATCAATTCCTGTAGTGTCTCATGGTGGGTCTATCCAACAATGTGTTCTCTAACACATGTCTACATATATTGATTTGGTATCTCCATACCATGATCTATGAGACATGATCATCAATCAATAAACATGTCGATCTTAGAATCATATTTGTTCCAACAATATTACATGTGATCAGGGATCATTTAGAAATAGATTCATACATAAAGAGTCTCATAAATAAGTCGCGTACTTATTGATCAATACAAGTTGTCTATTTTATGGAACTGAATAACACTTTATTTATTTATACATAAACATTGATCATGATATCCAACATCTCCATATTGCCTCTAGGGCATATCACTAACAGGAACGAGATCCTCTGATGTAGTCCTCTCTGACTTTGAATGGCTGACATGTGAGTCCCATAGCTCATGGGTCCATATGTCAGCGATCCTATGTCAGAGGAAGTACGTTAGAGGAACGTTTCTGAGTAACGACAGTCCTACTGGAGCAACATTGGTATTTATTATTAGTATTTTTTGATGACACTGATATGTTTTTTATTTTTTTAAGAATTGTCATAAAACATCATATCAATATTGCGTGAGTCAAATAAGTTATATATGCGCCATTTCAGTCAAAATCAGATTCAATACTGCCTTGGAACCAACGTTTCCAGTTTTGTTATTGAGTGACGTGAATGAAACTCGGGGTATAGTTGAGTGTCGTGAATGAACTTATTCCTACTAAGAACGCAGAGAAAGAGGCCCAATAAGTTAAGAAAAAGCCCACTCCATACATGAGCCCACTAAAGACGTGGAGAAAAATCCTACGAGTCTACGACTCACTGGCACACACTACGAGCATCCGCCGCCGCTGCCGCCGCCGCCGTCTCCCCTTAGCCTTGCCGCCTTGTTCCGGCGAGCGGCAGCCACCCGGCGGCCGGTCCACCACGCAGACGCATTGACTCGTCGACGGCCGGGTACGCATTTCTCCGTTTCTCCCTTTCCTTTCTTTTTTCCCAATCGCCGTCGGCGGCTCCATCCACCGGTCCGCCCTTCCTCTCTCCTCTCACAACTCCGGCGGCGGCGAGGTCGGGCCTTGCTCGATCGAGGCCACCATCCACAGAGCCCCTACGTTGAACCTAACCCACGCCCTCGGACTGTGGAGCCTCCTTCATTGGCTCCGGTGGACTGCCACCGAGTGGATCGACGGGGACTTGCACAGTTGCAACTCGGCAATCCCTTCACCGTTCTTGATTTCAAGAGCTTCTCCAAACGACCCATGTTCATCTTCTTCGACCCCATTCCTCTGTCCCCCTTGTTCTCGATTGATTCCTATCCAGTATTCTTCTCACTCCCCAATTTCTTCGCTTTTACTCAATTTTATACTCCGTATGTGATTGTTATGTGTTGTCCCTGTTAATTGCGTTCCGGTGCTACTCTTAATTTCAGTATATGATCATCCAGTGTGTTCATACCCAGTAGTGTTTATCAGGGTTCTAGATGTGTCATATTTCTCTATCTTACAGTAGTTTATTTCTGTTAGCTCTGTCAATTTGATATTAGTGTTAGTTTCTCACAATGCATGACTGCAGTTCATAAATGAATTTGTGTGACTATACAATTCGTTCAATGTTCCTTTTCTAGTGTAGGATAAGGGTACATTAACTTGCTTCTAGAGCTGTAGTTAATTTTACGAGAACAGGACGGGGGAGCCCTACATGAATATTGCTTCTTGCTAAGCATTACTCCTAGGTCCCAAAATATAAGGCATATTAGCCTTTACAGTCTCAAACATTATGCTTTGACCATTAATTTCCTTCATAGTATATTATGAACAACTATGTATCTAACATCCCAAATACAGATCTTATGATATCACGTGCGTGATGATGAACATATAAATTGCTAGTTTATAGTTTAGTGACTAGTTTCAAATGTTACGAACGTTGATTTTCCTGAAAATATGGCTGCGTTATATTTTGGGACAGAGGGAATATCTATATTTTTAACTTTTGTTTCACATCTCAGGAAGGGAGAAAAGGCTTCTGGGTGAATCTTCTATTAATAGAAATGAACAAGGGCAAGATTTTCAAGTTGGCTAAGGGATTTAGAGGCAGGGCGAAAAATTGCATAAGGATAGCAAGGGAGAGGGTTGAGAAAGCCTTGCAATATTCCTACAGGGATAGACGTAACAAGAAGAGGGATATGCGATCCCTTTGGATAGAGCGTATCAATGCTGGTACACGATTGCATGGGGTATGTATCCATTGCACTCAAGCTGTCAAAAAGGAAATATTTTTGGTAGTTGCTAGGAAAGATCTAATCATACATCCTTCCATCCTGTGCTTGATCATTTCAAAACAAACAATTCAAGATAACACTACTAGACTTACATCTTGGTGTTTAAGTAGCTATTTTTTTGCATTTGACTACCAGGTGAACTATGGAAATTTCATGCATGGATTGATGAAGGAGAACATCCAGCTCAACAGGAAGGTCCTCTCAGAGCTTTCTATGCATGAGCCATACAGCTTCAAGGCACTTGTTGATGTATCTCGCAGTGCATTTCCAGGGAACAGGCCGCCTGTTAAAAAGGAGGGTCTAGCAGCCATCCTGTGAGATGATTTTGTTCGGTCACACACGGTACTCATGATGGTCGTTGCAACTGAAAGTTACTATTTATTGTCTTTTAGCTCAAAGGTGACTCATGTAATTCTCCCTTACCTACATTAAATATTCATGTTATTTTGTGTGGTGTTCTCTGTAGCAGGAAACATTTAATTGCATTATTGTTCTTTTGGCTCCTTTCTATTAGTCTTATGGAGAGTGTTCTTCCTTCACTGTTGACAATTTCAGCAACAGTACTATGGATTCAGTCATAATATATGCAAAGAGTCATGACTTTGTTGTTACTTGTTCCCTTATAATGGTGGCCATGCTGCTTATCAAAATTTGCAAGTTTGGTTTCTTATTATGTCTATGTAGTTCTTCGCAATTACTTTGCAGGATTTGTAGTTAGCAAAGCAACTGTGCTTCGAAATGCATATATTTCTACAGTGCTTTGATTTGTAGAAGAAACGAAAATAATAGTGCACAGACAATTCCGTTAGGATGACAGTCAAAGTTCCCAACTTCCCCACTTAAAGGATCATGGTACCTTCCAGCTCGATCACAGTAAGTTCATTGCCTAATGCATTACCCTTATTCTGATTTAGGTTTCCTACCACTCATGCAAATCGGTCTAGCAAACTACATTTTTATTGATTCAGATCGGAAGCTCTAATTCTTCAATCCTCAAAATCTCAAGTTAATTATTCATAGTCCATTTTGGCTTTTACTTTTCATAATGTATTGGAATAACTGTGTGTTCCTGAGAGCTATCCTTTTTGTCCTCCTTTTTTTCAGAAGCATCTTTTTTATCATTATAAAGTGTATATATGTGCATTATTGGATTCAGATTATCTGATACATATTTTTTGTGTTGAGCTTCAAGTTCTGCTAAAGTAGACTCCATTTTTTTAAAAGAAAAATATAACAATAGTTGGCTTATCCAGAAAATAAGCACTAGGTTTCTGATACATGTTATATGTGCTTACCAGTGCACTGGTTAGCCATGCCAGTTTGGTTCAGATCAAACTTGCACTCAGACATTTTCCGAAGGTATGTCCTCTGGCCAATGATTTCTAACCTACGGATAGAAGTCACAATGCTATGGTGTGTGTACATAAATTGTAGGCAAACTTTTTGGTGTTGGCCACTTGGCCTAGAGCTATCCTTTTTTCTGAACAGAATAAGAAGAAAGCAAAGACATTTATTCTGGTTCAAGGAATTTACTTCTGCACAAATATTATGTTGGTTCCCTTTTGAAGTCTATAACGAAATGCACTGCAAATCCGCACATCACTTTTGTCTCCAAGTGTGAACATAGTAGTATGTTGATTGGAGCAACCAAAGCCATGCAGCTATTGCGCTTTGGATCTCTATTTTCTCTCGCTGGATTACACTAGTATAGTAGAGTAGTATTTATCAACTGAGAGAATAAAGCAGCAGTTCGTGGCTGCATTATCAACAATGCATTCTGAAAAACTCAACTTTTCATCTTCTTTACAGGTTATAGAGAGGGACCTTAGTGTCTGAACTGGAAACTTTGGATGAAATTCTCTGCTCGCTTTATTCGTGCTCCTCTAGTGATACCATTCAGCCTCATAAGATATGATTTCTTTCCTTTGTTTTTGATTAAGACATATTACAGGTTACAACCTTGTATATCTTGTCATCTACAAAACCGTAATTGCTCCCTTGACACATGTAGTATATCTTTCTGAAAAGGTTCATGTTGAACCTGTTTGCTGTCAGATGTGCTGCCCCCGAAAGCTCCGCTGTTCACATGGCACTGCTTAGATAACAAGTTTCACTAGAGTGCTTGGATGTTTTCAGTTGGGATTGCTATGAACTTGCAGTTTTATGACGGAGACATCAGTAGGTGAACGATACAAAGTTCACAGTGTAGGGGAAATCTTTCACAGAACATTCGTGAAGAATCTAGTACCTGAGGACATCGACAAGCTTCTCACGGAAGCATTTGCATGAAGCAAAGTTGTCAAAGTTGTTCCCATCATTCCATCGACGTTCCATTGGAGTATCGATATTCCATTGGAATACATAGCTGTATTAGCAGGTAATAGGGTCGTAGCCAGGATCTTCACTTTTGGATGTTGTACCCAGACAACTTTATAATGAAGGGAAGGACTGTTCACCATAATAAGCATAATGGGATATACTACATTTTGAAACCTTCCTTTTGAAATATACATTTTGAAACTTTCAGCTACCTGCAGAGAAGTGATCACTGTTTCAACCTGCAGAAAGTTTCACCACCGAATCATTTCATTGAATATACCAACCCAAGGTTACAATCACGGATGTAAGCTTAAGATGATCTCTTGTGCAAAGACGACCTGCTTGTCATGAAGTCTTTGAAGATTGGTGGCCATCTCTGGAAAAATAATGGCCATGCTCATCTGAGCACGTCTACTCGAGGGCTTGAGAAAGAGAGATTTGACCTTTTTGCTCCTGACTTTGCAGGTTGCGACCTACTAATAGTTGGTGCCCTCGCTGCATCACCTTCCCTCTAGAAGCACAGCTCAAACGTTCGAGCATTGCAGCAATATGTTCCACATTTTTTTTGCAGTTTTGCTTCGAATGTTTCTTTTCGAGTTTTCATGGTACAGTTTCTCTGTACCGTCCAGTTCAAGATCTCATCTAGTCATGTTATGAAGTCATTTGATGTTATTCATCAAGTTGACACCTATTTTACTTCTTGATGCTTTTGTCCGGTCCTTGGTGAGACGCATTGCATATCAGCCATAATTTCTTCATCTTTGTACTGCACTGTCAATTTGTCACGGTCCACTCGTGCCTTATCCTTCTTGGTTATCTCCATCGCCAGGCCGAGACAATGAGTTCACTGAACATCTGAGGTTAGTCTAGTGTTAGGTGGGTAGGTCGATGACATGACATATTGACATCTCAGGAAGAACCAGGCATCTCCTTTAGAAATTCGCTGTAGCATTTCATTTTCTTACTTGAGGGTGGTTGATCTTCTCCCTTACGTTGTTCGATTTTGATCGCTTCTTCGAAGGAGGTAGGATACGCAACTTAACTAGCCTTGGACTTGGCCTTTGAATTCATGTTTTTGTCAATTTTTCATCTCTCCAAGCTCCAACTAGTTGCGATCTTTTTTTTTATGTTTCTTTAGGGCAGGTCGTTCCTGAAAAGGCTGGATGAGAAAAGGCTCGGGTAGCTTATTCATTTTATTGACTACTAAGGTATCCCTGGAACTAAGGGGAAATCGTGAGATCATAGAGAAAGTGACATGCAAAACTCGTCAAAGGAATCCACATAGAATGCATTGATACTTTGAAAACGTACCGTTTTATTAGAAAAATAAAAGAGGTTGTATTTGTATGGAACATTTATGTTGTTGGATTGGCTGTGAAAGAGATCTTTTCATGGAAAGAAATGCTTCTTCATGTGCAAGTTAGCTATAGCTACCTTCCAAAGCAACACAACTATACTCTATTGACAACAGGTATTACCTTTTTATTTTTTTCTCTCCTTTCAACCATGTTTGCCTCTTTTTTCCTTCTTAGACCTTAATCAAATTGTACAAAAGAAATTGAAACAAATGTTCATCTCGTTGAAAGAAGTTTGCCGTGTTCAACAGACTGTTATTACAATGACAAATATGAAAGAACCGTGCTGTCAGATCATTGCCTGCTCTAAGAAAAAAGCCAACCTTTCAAGAATGTACATAGGATCTTACGAGGACCCAACATATTGCGTTGTAATCGAGTTTACAATACATATTTAGCTTTATTCATGGTCTTCCCTACTTTTCGTTGCAAAGTCAGACGGGAAACATGTATGACAGCTTAGTCAATTAGTACAGATTTTGCTTTATTCATCGCTCCCCTTTGGCTTTTCTGATCATCAGATAGCCAACTCGATCATTCTTTCCCCACCATTTTTACTCTGCACTATTGTTATAAAATGGGTAGAACTATATCTAATAGTCCATTCATTTTATATTACAAGTCATTTTGTTTTTCTAAAACTTCCTTACCTTTATCCAAATTTATATAAAAATTTAGCAACATCGAAAACACAAAATTATTTTAATTAAATGTAACATTGAATATATTTTGATAATATACTTGTTTTGTGTTGGAAAATGTTGCTATATTTTTTTACAAACTTAATCGGACTTAAAAAAGTTTGATTAGAAAAAAGCTAAAATGACTTATATAGTATATTCCTTCTTTTTTATATTATAAGTTGATTTAACTTTTTTAATCAATTTTTTAAGTATGTTCAAGTTTTTTAAAAAATAATAACATTTCCAACCCAAAACAAACATATTATCGAAATATATTTGATTTTATATTTAATAAAATTTGATGTTATAAGTGTTGCTATATTTTTATAAGTTGTCAAACGTAAAAAAGTTTGATTAAAGAAAATCAAAACGATTTATAAATGAATGGAGTAATATAAAATGGAGGGAGTATTAAACTGAGCATACGCCGGAGAGATGAACAGATTTCAGTTTTTCACTACTCAATCTATCAATTACATTGCATTCCTTCGTTTAAATGACTAGTATAATTTAGCTCAGTGCATAGTTAACTCTGTCTGATTTGACTGACCTACGGCAGTAATCAGCATGATGCGCTTCGCTAAACGGAAGGCAAGAGAAGATTGTTTATTGATCTGAGCCCGAAATAGGCCATAATTCATCTGGTGAAGATACTACTACTACTGCTGAACTGCAAATCAAACGCGTATGCATCGCCATTCCTGTTCCTGTGCAGTACTCTAATGATGAAATCACTACCTACTCTCTGTAGTCAACCAGCTCCAGACCAATCACTCATTTAAAAGGCCCCCGTAATGCTGTGGCCACTAATACCAATAATATATCCCTTTTATACCGAGCTGATGATCGATAGGTGTACTGTACGAGCTCATGGGCATGCACACACTTTGCGTACAAAAAGATCATGCGATGCTGAGCTTTTGGGCCAGCTTATTCACGTAAAATCCTTGGATTATCATGGACACCAAACTTGCCAGAGGAGGCGCCGAAATGAGTGAGCAACAGGTGTCGCCGATTTCAGAGCCGCAAATGCAAAAGCAGACTTGCTTTGCTAACCGCCATATGCCTCCCGGTGTCACCGTTGGCCATCACACAAGGTGCGCGTCCACTCCCGTCTCCAGACTCCAGCCATCGCAGCTGGACCTGATCAGCTCGCGTCAGCTGGTCACCTGTCCGTGCAAAACGTCTGCTGCCGCTACGACTTTCTTATTGCATCACTTACATTTTTTTATTTGCAATTTCTTCTAATAGGATGAATCGTTTAATATATGTCAAAAAGTTGACGGCTTTAAGCCATGAGACCTCCTTAATAAAAATAAAATAGCTCCGACGGTTCCTCCGTTCCTAAATATAATCTTTTTAGGTTTTAAGTTTATACATAATACAAACATTTTGTTTGGGACATTGACTACAATACATAGAAATCCAACTATTTTGCACTGTAATCAAGTCAACCAAGTGTTTGGAGGATCTAAACAATTCAAAATTTAAAATTTAACAAACAAGGTGACTGAGAGGAATCTTTCCCCTTAAACTTAATATTGGCTAGAAAATTTAGAAATGATTTTTTAAAAAAATAAATTGCATTTGGCATTGCTCCTTAGGATTACACAATAATACTGTTGGACGACAAGAATTGGTTGAAGTACACTCGTGCACAAGGCTGCAGTACTGATTGTTAACCTGAGGAACACACGGACACATCAGCCATCACACATGAGGAGATTCCAGGTCCAGATCAATCAATCATTTCCCCCCGCTTGGATTTCATGGTGTCGCACTGTCGCATAGCAACGGAGGCATGGTCCAGTTGCTTCTTCAGTTCTTCCCTTTCGGCTGGAGATAAGGACTGTCGTTTGCGTTTGGATTTTTCTCGATTCGAGCTGGCTTTAAGGTTTGGAGTAGGTCGCGATTCCATTTTATTTTCCCCTGGGAATCGGTTGGGATTTTGTTCCTTTTTTTCTGTTATCGCTAGATTTGAAGCTGAGTAGTTAACCTAATTGAAAACTCGTAAATCCGGGGAACCCAGCGGTTTACCATGACAGCCAGTGCCCGCTGATTTTCAGCGAGAATTAGTTATTGATGCGCACATAGTTTGCTACCAACTCTTCATTCACTGATTGGATTGGTTCAGTGTGATGCTAGAATAAATTGGACAAAATATGCTGGTACTAGTAAGCAAATGCCGGAATTAAATGGGAATAGTATCACATAGAATTCCTTATAAAGTCAACTTGTAACATTTTAAGTGGCCAATGTCCCCCCAAATCCCCCATACTTTGAACAGTTCGTTGAGGCGTTGAGCAGAGTAGTACCGATGACAATATGACATCCATTTCTTCAATAGAAAATCGTTTCGGTTTAATTTGGACGAGTTCGGTGCGCTGAAATTGAAAAAGATACAATTTCTCGGCACGTACGTGAAAGCAACTTCACCGTACATATAGATGCAAATCGATGTGTGTGTGTGTGTGTGTGTATATATATATATATATATATATATATATATGTCACGTACACACCCATGAAAACACAATTTGGAAATTTGCACCGTACGCGTACGGCAAGGTACAGTGCGTTGCGTCTGCACGGATAAGCCGATATAATTAATACTACTGTTGCATCATTATCAACGTAACTTAGCAATTGACTAGTTTAATCACTCCGCATGTTGCAAAATGGGTTGTTAATCTATAACTATATATATTATATATATATATATAAAGCAAGTAGTATTTTCATCCAAATTTTATTTTACCTGACTATTTTACATAAAACCTTTTGGTTTTTCTGAAATTAATCCACAGTACACCTGGCTATTTAAAAAACCCAGTTAATGAAGAAAAAGGGGTTATTTTGTAGAAAATTCATTGAGTGTTTATAAAATTAACTCATAGTCCCACGCTGAAAAGAGATATGCTTGGATGAAAAAAAAAGATTTCATGTGTCCCTCTCTTCCGTCCCCATTCGCGTTGCACCCCACGTCGCGCTGTGCCCCTCACTTCCGTCACCACTCGAAGCTCTCGCGCCACCGTCTGGACCTTCGCCCTCCATCTGTTTTCCTTCCTGCGTCATCGTTCCGTTGCAATGCACGGGTATTTTGCTAGTCATCATAATAAACGTGCCGTATTCTGGTTGTTTAATTGGCCTCATACCTACCGCCGAGATCAATCCCATGAAAAAAAAATAAATGGGTTGTCAATTCACACGAATACGTACTACTGTTTGATCCTCAGCTAGCTGCCTTGTCGTTTGTCCTAAGACATAAATAACTCTCAAAATTTAAATTTTAAAACTTAAATTTAAATTAATTTTGACGCTTTTCCAATTTATTTTTTATATATTAAATTTTAAGTAGCTAAAACACAAAAGTTTTATTTATAAATTATTTTTATAATTAATAAATCGTTACTATCTATAATCAGTCGTACGTCATCACATAGAACCTAAGCTACTATCGTACGTACACCGATCGAGCAGGCAGGATCGATATGCAGTTATGCACGTATGTCATGTGCATGAGAAAAAGCGACGGCTGCCCTGAACACGGCGTTGGTGCCATGTCTTTTCGCTCTCATGTGTCTCAAAGGCAGATCGACACTGCAAGGCTAAAAACATGCACCTTAAATTGTTCCTTGCCTTTCGAGACAAATTAAACTCTTTCTCCAGTGACGACGGCTTCCTTCAACTTGGCGACAGGATGCTGCATTGATAATCTTCCAGTACACGAGCACACGTATATATGATCCCCTAGATCATACGTACTCATCTAAGTTTCCATCGATCTGGTAGGTGAAGTGACACATCAAACACGATACATGGAGTGGTTTCGTTGAGGAAAAAACTTCAATTGGAGCCAATGGGTTTATGCTAAGAATGTTTAATCTGTGAACTTTTCTGGCAGCACACAACCGGCTCCCCTACGACGCAGGCAGAGCCAACGATCGAGTGTTAGGAGAAGGGCAGCAGTTGACTCGGCTACAACGACATATAAGTGTTGTTTATATGTGGCCCAAGAGGCCCAAACTACACCCCTAACATACGCGCTTCCTGCCTTCTACGCTTGCTCTACCCAAGTATATATTGTTGTTTTCTAAGGAAAAATGTCAGTATTGGTTGAAAAGATACAACGTGTATTAACAAGATAAGTTGTACAAGGAGGGGTGGATAGAAAAAAATATATGCATATAGAAAATTATAAAGTAAATTTCACAAAACTATACATACTATGATCAAACTATCACAAATTTACATATTAACTCAGTGTATCATAAAATTACAGATTTAACATCAAATTATTCATAAAACTATATATTTCAGATGAAATATAACAAAACTAATTTTTTAGTAACTAAACTATCACAAAACTACATGTTTAGAACCAATTTAGTCGCAAAGCAATAATGTTTATAGCTCCAATATAACAATTGTGTTAGGGATTTAAACCCTAAAGTTGTAATTTCGTGATAATTCAATATTAAATATGCAGTTTTATGATACTTAACTTGTGATAAATTTGATGTTAAATTATAGTTTTGTAATACAACGCCTTTGTGATAGTTTGATCAAAATATATGTAGTTTTGTGAAATTTACTCAAAATTATATCAATGTATCGCACCTTAAAAAATACTAATGGATATCCCATGTGTTGAAACAAAAAATTTAAAAATACTTCAAAGAAACTCGAAGAAAATAATTTGTAAATCATGTACATGTAATATTTAAATAGGTAATATTGGTTCTATATAATAATTGATGTGAAAATATATTTTTACATGACACTTGAATGGTTATGTATCAAACATGAGAGGGATCCAATGACTATTAGTTTTTTAGTGTCATGGTTCAATGCACATTAAGCTTATAGCAATAAATATATTTAGTGAGTTGTAAATGTATATGATAAATAGATGGTTGAGATTGAAACATAAGAGTGATCCAAAGGCTACTATTTTTTAGATGACGTGGCTCAATGCAGACCAATTTTTTGGTCGTGCGTGCAATGTATTGTTCGGGGGAGCCAGAGATTATGCAGAAGTAAAATGCGGATGGCTGGTTTACGAATGAGTATAGCTATATATGGCTGATAAACTTTGAAAGAAGAAATGAAACAACAAAAAATATTATGGGTTGTAAAACTTTTTATAACTATGTGTTTGTGGTTTAAAAGCTAATGTAAAAAATAGAATGCAATGATAAAAATTCAAAATCAATTTCACAATTAAGTTTCAAAATTCCTTTTTTTTCCCGTGTCTGATAAGCTATCGAGCAAAATGAGAGACCCACTTTAGAATCAGATTTTTGATGGGCAGTCGTAACCTTGTAGATAGCTTAATCCTTCTGAAAAATATTGAATTAATTGTGTATTGGGTATTGTTTGGTACTCTTGTTATCTTTTCGTTGTTGACGATTTGAAATTTGGTGGAAGAGTAATGATATGTATCATATTTTATCGAAGCATTTAACATCATAAAAAGCTCATTTTACATTACAAACTATAAAAACGGTTCAATTTACTTCCTAAAGCTATATATCTTTTTTCTCTCTCTAAATACCTCATATTTTGTATTAGAGTTTTGGTTGGGATGATACATGTGTTACAATTTATGTTTCAATATTTTTTTAGATTTTTCTCACTATTTGCGTAGGCTGAAAACACTTAAGACTAATTTAAAATATAAAGATTTTAAAGTTTGAGCAAACAGTTATAAAGAAATTAAAAATATTTTTGAACTTTGGGAATTATGCTATCTATAGCTCTAAAAAGTTTCACCTTAAAACATAACTGGTATAAATTATAAAACAATATTATTAAAGAGTAAAAGTGAATGTTTTCAATAGTTTAGAGGATAACATGAGTTAATAATAGTTTTGAGTATTAAGTGACCCAATAAATTAGTTTGAAAGAGTAAATTGGAATTTTTTTATTTTATAAAGAAGGTGATAGTGGGGCACATTTTATTGTGTCACCTTGAAGGTGTAAGTGTAACTTACTGCGTGATTAATAAAGATCTATTGGATTATAATGTATGTAGAAAGATAAAAAAAGACAAAAAGAAACTACCGATAGAAGCGTAGTAAATGCGGAGTTTGTTGTAGTATGAACGAAACGAAAGCAGAAAAGTGAAAAAAAAGGCACTTGTCATTTTCTCCAGCACACGACTTCCCTTGTCTTCCCTTTTTCTCCCACTAGTTTATGCGAGCCTAATCCCAGTACTTAAGCTAAGCGTACTCAACTTAACTCAACTCACTTTTGTTAATTATTATATATTGTTTATGCTTTTGGTCGACCTGTCTGTCACCCATATATTGCTCTCCCGCTGCCGCTGCTCTTCCTCTTTCCTCGGCTCGGCTCCCGCTCGGACGCGTCGCGGGCGCCTTTCCCCAGAGATTCCACATCCATCCATCCATCCGCGGGCGAGCATTCGGTCATCTAGCGGAGCTGGAGAGGGGGTCGTGACTCGTGAGTTGTTGGGTTGGTCCGGCGATGAGGGGCGGCGCCTCCTCGGGCCCCCAGCGATGGGGCTCGGCGGGGACGACGCCGCGGTCGCTCAGCACGGGCTCCTCGCCACGCGGGTCCGACGACGGGGAGGAGCTGGTCGAGGTCACGCTCGACCTGCAGGACGACGACACCATTGTGCTGCGGAGCGTCGAACCTGCGGCGGCCGCGGGGGCCGCGTCGGCGTCGGCGCCGAGGCTGCCGGCGGCGCGGGGGAGCTCACGGGTGGCGGCGGCGCGTCGTCGTCGTCGTCGCGGTCGCGGTCGCCGTCGATCCGGCGGAGCTCGTCGCACCGTCTGCTGCAGTTCTCGCAGGAGCTCAAGGCGGAGGCCATGGCCCGCGCGCGGCAGTTCTCGCAGGACCTGACCAAGCGGTTCGGCCGCAGCCACAGCCGCAGCGAAGCGCAAGCGCCGTCCGGGCAGCAGCACTCGTCCGGCCTCGAGTCCGCTCTCGCCGCCCGCGCCGCGCGCCGGCAGCGCGCGCAGCTCGACCGCACCCGCTCCGGTGCGCACAAGGCGCTCCGCGGCCTTCGCTTCATCAGCAGCAACAAGGCCAACAACGCCTGGATGGAGGTGCAGGCCAACTTCGACCGCCTCGCCCGCGACGGCTACCTCTCTCGCTCCGACTTCGCCGAATGCATCGGTATTCCTATCCACGACTGCCCCCACCATTTTTCCCCACGAATTGCTTTCCTCACGCAACATCGGCGACATTGTCGTCGTGCAGGGATGACGGAATCGAAGGAGTTCGCGCTCGAGCTGTTCGACACGCTGAGCCGGCGACGACGGATGAAGGTGGACACGATTAACAAGGATGAGCTCCGCGAGATCTGGCAGCAGATCACCGATAACAGCTTCGACTCCCGTCTCCAAATCTTCTTCGAAATGTAATTAGCTACCCAATCCACTATCTCTGCAATTTTGTCATTATTACTAGTACTAGATAAACAGAGTATCAACTCTGCTAAATTTTGTCGCGATTTTCGCCTGCATTTTTACCAGGGTAGATAAGAACGCGGACGGCCGGATTACGGAGGCGGAGGTGAAAGAGGTGAGCAAACAAAATCCACGCCCATGTCTATCCTGTTCCTTCGCTTGGTGGTCCAGCAGTACGAGTTCTTCTGTGCCTTTTTTTCCATTCTTTTTAAATTTGCTATTTCGGGACACCAAAACTAATAATTTAGGCCTTGTTTTGACAGCCGGAGTTGTATATTTGGTTGATTGAGCTGTCCATCTCCTTCCCCGCTACACCAATATTTGTTTCTCTCCAAAATATGCACACCTCTAAGTCGCGACTCGCAACCTTACCGGATAGGATTACTTCTTAATTCTGATTAGAGGGAAGGACAGTTCTTAATAACCCAGTAACAATTCGATAAGAGAGGACATTTTAGATTAGAAGCGTACTACGCAGGGAAGGGAGGGAGGCATGCAGTACAAAGGTACGGGAAAAGAAAGAAAAATGCTTGGCTTCCAATCGGAGTCGGTGAGCGAAACCGGCGGGGAAAGCATAACGGCGACACCAACTCCTACCTGCCAGTTTTGGGACACTCGTTTTCTTTGGCTTTTAGGAAAAGCCGAAAAGGGATACCCTTTCTAGAACGTGTGAGGGCAGCTTCGGTAATCCGGTGGGCTTCGTGGCTTACAGAAGCCCTGTGAAGCGGCAGTAGGTAAGGGGCATTTCTGTCAAGCCCGTTAATGCTCAAACGATGCGTTGACGAGATGAGAGATAAAATAGCTTCTTTTTTTAAAAAAAACGATTCGCTAATTTTTGCCTCTCGCTAATCACTGATGTCACTAACAGTGTTGAGGAGCAAGTTGAGTTGGAAAGGTGATAGGGTTTTTTGGCTGTTCTGGGTTGTTTTCTTGAGGTTTGGAAAATGTTGATCATGTCGACTCAGCTCGTGTTTTTCCTTTCACCTACGCACAGATTATTATGTTGAGCGCGTCTGCCAATAAGCTGTCGAGGCTTAAGGAGCAAGCAGAAGAGTACGCTGCTTTGATCATGGAGGAGCTTGATCCTGAAGGGCTCGGCTATATTGAGGTGAGCTCGATGTTCTTAAGCTGGTGTACATTATACCTGTGCTGCAAACTGTAATAATTTATTGCAGTAAAAACGAGTTACTTCAATGCCCACCTGCTAACGCCAAAGAGAGTAACTGCTAGTGCTTTGGCACTCATTTTGGGCATAAAGACAATGAGTATTCTGCCGATAAAGAGCCAGTCACCACTCACCATCATAATGCACTTATATTTGTAATAGTTGTACTCATGCACTGTACTAGTAAACCCTCACAATTTACTTCCACCAAACCTTTAGGAATAGTTGACTGAAGCTGTCTGTTTTGGCATGGTAGCGTAGTGAGGTAGTACGAGTAGAGCCTAATTGATGACTTCGTGCAGTTCTATTTTATCTGTCACATTTGCTCCGGTGATTGGTGCCCCCCAACCTGCCAAGCGCGCTTGTTATGATAATTAAACAAAAATTTGCCCGTCACAGAGTCAAGGCCAACTACTTGCAAAGGGACACACATCATTCATAACAAAAAGATGATGCTGGTACCCCACAAACTTCTTGCCCGCCCATCATCATTTATATCAAAGTTGTTGAGCAGACGTAGACCAGTGTGGCTGTGTAGCATCCATTTCAGTTTGGGAACAGTTTTGCTTCGCTCCCCTGCCTAATTCAATGCCATCCTTGCTGCCCACAGCTTGTTGCCGCACCATTTACAATGCCAGAAATGTTCCATCACGGTTCCATGGCTCTTCGTCGTGCATTGCTCTGTCTTGCCCAGGTGCAAGGGTAGGGAAACTGAGTAATAACTAGTAAGCATTTAAGCAAAGTAGCAAGTCCTAGGTGTCTAGGATTAACCCATGCACTCATGTTAGTAGGAATGTCAATCGTGGGCGTTTACCTGGACCGTGCGGGCAGTGGCTTTGGTGATTTCCATCCATGTTAGGCCTCATTAGTTAGGGCTCCAGTATAGTACTCTCTACTGATAGTAGAAAGCAATCTGAACCGTTGATCTCATTGTCAAAAAAGTGCAGAGGGGTATAATCGTTATCTAGCAGTGACTAAACTTTTTTTTTGACTTTTTGATGGAATATGAGCGATGCCAGCGTAATGGATGACCACAGATCGATTTAGCCAGGAAAAAACATAAATGACAAAACTATCCCTAATCACTGTATTAGTATATTACTACCCTTAATATCGAATGGTTCAGATCATTTTTACCGGTAATATAATGCTACCAGTTGAGAGCACCGGAGCATTGTTCCGTTAGTTATGGTTTTTAGTTCACCAGGTGATTCAAGCCCCACCTTTTCTACCATTGAGATAGCTACAACTTCAGTTTGGTAGGGATTCATATTTTTGTGCAACCGTGCCCATTAGATCGGCGTGTAGTGTTAACTTGTCTCGTATTTTTCCCCTCATAGTATTTGAAGTAAATTGACTTTACACGTTTGATAAGTTGATGCTTCTTTTTCAAAAGATAGCAAGAGACAACTAGTTGACACAATTGTTTCTTATTCCCTGTCATTGAGTCAACACTTATTTAAAATATTTGTTTGTCCAAAATGGTTAGTTAGGCATGAGAAAGTTCATATACATATTTAATAGGGGAATTTTAGGACACATTTGGCAATATTAGTAAAGCAGCAAATTGTAAATTCGAGAGTTTCTCTTAAATAAATTATTGAACTATGGATTATATAAATCTGAAAGAAATGCTTGATATCTTCATCAATTCACAAGTATCATGTGCTGCATCTGGTACGACTGCACAAACTTTTTACATGAAAGTTCTTTTATAGAAAAAAAAGGTGTTTTGCAATGATCTCTATTGGTAGTACAACATTTTATTTTATTTTTTGCCATTACAGCATAATTCTGTTGTTATATAATCTTGATTTTATGTATTAGATGGTGAAAGTTGATGTGCTGTTGACTGTTGTTGACATGCTCATCTGTTTCTTGAGAACAAATTGTTGAGCTAACGTAAGGGACCAATTTTCCTTTTTAATATCACAGAACACTACATATATTAATTTAGGCAGTCTTATGCTATGTATTCAGTATCATCCATGTGTAGTACATGCATAGTGGTCCAGTGGTTGAGCTTATGGGCCTTCATGTAACAATTTCCTGCTTTAGGAACCAGTTATGAGAGAGTAGTCTATCTTTTGTTCATAGAATATTATCGTTAAATAAACTAAATGTGCTTATGGTTTTGCATCAATCGAATGCAAATGACACGAGTTCTGAAAAATACACTGCTTCTTGTTTGTGTTACAGCTATGGCAATTGGAGACACTTCTGTTGCAGAAAGATACCTATATGAACTATAGTCAGGCTCTTAGTTACACAAGCCAAGCACTGAGCCAGAACCTCGCAGGGCTAAGGAAGAAGAGTCCAATCCGCAAAATAAGCACCAGTTTAAGCTACTATTTCGAGGACAACTGGAAACGTTTATGGGTGCTTGCATTGTGGATTGGGATAATGGCTGGACTGTTCACCTGGAAATTTATGCAGTATCGTAACCGATATGTCTTTGATGTGATGGGCTACTGTGTCACAACAGCAAAAGGAGCTGCTGAAACCCTGAAGCTGAATATGGCAATTATCCTCCTGCCAGTATGCCGTAACACCATTACTTGGTTGCGTAGTACAAGGGCTGCACGGGTATTACCTTTTGATGACAACATCAACTTCCACAAGGTTAGCAAGTAGTCTGTCATTGCCTCTGTTATCCCCTTAAATGCAATCTAGCACAGTGATCTGTATTGAAATCAATGAATTTTGACCTTGAAATATGTGACTGTAGACCTGCACCATCTGTTCATGTAGAGGTAGGCTGTTACATGATATCTAAAAAAATTTATGAGGCCGGATTTCTATCCATTATCTTAAAAAATGTAGAGGTGGACTGTTACATGTTATTAGTGTCTGAAGCCTCAAAATTGTTAGTCAAATAGTCGTTGTGCATTGCACAGTTGCTTGCATGTAACATTGACCTGCCATATATCTACAACAGAATAAAGGAAACTAAAGGGGGTAACCCAGTACTCTAGAATGTAGATGGAGCATTTGAGAACAAGCACAAGTAATAGGGTCATGACACAAGTGGAAACCTTATAATATAAGTAGATATAGTGGAACACATTGAACATTCTTGCGCCGACCAACTTGAAGAAGAAACTAACAACTTGTGTTTTTGTTGTAACGGCAGACTATTGCAGCAGCAATTGTGGTTGGTATAATCCTCCATGCAGGGAACCACCTTGTATGTGATTTTCCACGATTAATAAAGTCATCAGATGAGAAGTATGCTCCTTTGGGCCAGTATTTTGGGGAAATAAAGCCAACATATTTTACATTGGTCAAAGGAGTGGAGGGCATCACTGGGGTAATCATGGTTGTATGCATGATAATTGCTTTTACTCTGGCAACCCGGTGGTTCCGCCGTAGCTTGGTGAAGCTTCCAAGGCCATTTGACAAACTGACTGGCTTCAATGCTTTTTGGTATTCTCATCATCTGTTCATCATTGTGTATATCGCGCTCATTGTTCATGGAGAGTGTCTATACCTTATTCATGTCTGGTACAGAAGAACGGTGAGATATTTTTGAATTTATCTTCATTCATTGGTCTGAGAAAAGTTGAATTTCTAATGTCCTTATGTCTTTATTTCAATGCAGACATGGATGTATCTTTCAGTGCCTGTTTGCTTGTATGTAGGGGAGAGGATTCTAAGGTTCTTCAGGTCTGGCAGTTATTCTGTCCGGCTATTGAAGGTCAATCAAAAGACATTACAAAATTGAGCATTGATACTTTGTGCCTTGTACTAATTTAGTAACTTTCTTAGCAGGTGGCCATATATCCAGGTAATGTTTTGACACTGCAAATGTCCAAGCCTCCCACGTTCCGTTACAAGAGCGGACAATATATGTTTGTTCAATGTCCAGCAGTGTCGCCCTTTGAATGGTACTTGGTGCTTTTAAGCTGAAATTTAATTGAATTATGTACACTGGATAACATTTCTAAGATTACATTTAATTTTCATGTGAAGTGCATATCTACGAAAGGCAAACTCAGGGCAATTACTCTAACATTAGCACTTACTGTCTCTTATAGGCATCCCTTCTCAATTACTTCAGCACCTGGGGATGACTACCTCAGCATTCATGTTCGACAACTTGGTGACTGGACACGAGAACTCAAGAGAGTATTTGCTGCAGCTTGTGAGCCCCCAGCGGGTGGTAAAAGCGGCCTACTTAGAGCAGATGAGACAACTAAGAAAACGTATGAACACTCCCTATGTTTACCACAGCAAAATTTTGCGCTTTGTGTGCACTAACATTTATAATTTTCTTTTGGCAATGCAGCTTACCCAAGCTTCTGATTGATGGGCCGTATGGTTCTCCTGCTCAGGATTACAGCAAGTATGATGTTTTATTACTTGTTGGATTAGGAATTGGTGCAACGCCCTTTATTAGCATATTAAAAGATCTTCTGAATAACATCATCAAAATGGAGGAAGAGGAGGTATGTGTTCTGCAGTTGTCTTCCTAATATTGCAAGTAAAATAAAGAAATATTACTCTTTCTTACCATGCTTATCTTCTTTGTATAGTATTGTAACCATTTACATTTTTAGCTATGGCTTACATTTTCAGTGTCCTCTATTTGTCCGTATTTTCAGGATGCTTCTACTGATCTTTATCCACCGATTGGTCGGAATAAGCCACATGTTGATCTGGGCACACTTATGACGATCACCTCAAGACCAAAGAAAATCTTGAAGACCACAAATGCTTACTTTTACTGGGTGACACGTGAGCAAGGCTCTTTTGATTGGTTCAAAGGAGTCATGAATGAAATTGCTGACTTGGATCAAAGGGTAAATAGACCAATTGATTTTTTTACAGTGCAGTTTGTTTGTCTTCAGAAATTTGCCATTTCCTTGTGAACTTGTAGTTACGGTTGCCTTTGATCCATGCTAGAATATAATTGAGATGCACAACTACCTAACAAGCGTCTATGAGGAGGGGGATGCTAGGTCAGCACTCATCACCATGCTCCAAGCTCTGAACCATGCCAAGAATGGAGTTGACATTGTCTCTGGGACAAAAGTAAGTACTGCCAGGACGTTTAACAGCTCCACGGATGCTATAAAACCATTCTGTTAGATATTAAGTTTTTTTACCTCACTGTTTATTATCATAAAGAACTCGAAATTAAAAGAAATCATATTTGCCTTGTCCAAGGTGCATCTAATACCACTTCCATCTAATTGTTACTGCACATGTTTTTCAGGTCCGTACACATTTTGCAAGACCAAATTGGAAAAAGGTCCTTTCTAAAATTGCCTCCAAGCATCCATATGCCAAGATAGGTTAGTTTACATGCTTCAAGTCTAACTAAGCATTATCTTGATTTCCTTTGCTCATTCAGGCCTACTAGCTAACTCTGCATATATCTATGCTAAACTTATTATATGTACTGAGTACTACATGAAAAAATTGCAAAACTTCCAATGATACATAACAAGAATGGGAAAGGAGAAAAATTGAAATTCCACGCTTTCTACACTTTCAGCTCTGTTGTAAATGAGCAGAACTGTAAACAAGTTACCAGCTCGGGCCAAGTTACCTATTCATCGACAATTAATCTATATAGTTAAGATAGTGATTTTTTAGACACGTTATATATGGTTTGAGTACTTATTTGTGTTGCATACAGGTGTATTCTATTGTGGAGCTCCAGTCCTGGCACAAGAACTAAGCAAACTTTGTCACGAATTCAGCGGGAAATGCACAACCAAATTCGAATTCCATAAGGAGCATTTCTGAAATCAAGTAAATACTTGAGGGGAAACAAGGATGGATATGTTATGTGTATAGCATTTTTGTCTTCGTATATTCTTCATTATAATGGACAGGAGATAGCAAGGTGAGGAAGCAAGCATAGTTAGCCCAACAGTTCTTGCTACCAACAAATAAAAGGAGCAACAGCAAGAGGGATTTGGGGGTAATCATATAAATTCATGCGACGTCCATCATGGCTTTTGCAGCATGTCTTATGAAGCCATGAATGTACAGAGCTTACCTGAGGACATTGAGCTTCTCCTGGTTTTAGTTGAGATTATAAGTAGGATGGTATAGCACATAGGAATGTCACAAGGCTAATTAATTGTATATTATTCATGCAGCTGAGTGTCTGGCTAAGGCCAGAAGCACGTTTCACGTTTGTATTTACAAATACAGAAAACGAAGAAAAAAGGCGAAAGGGGAAAGGTATACTCGGATGGAGTGTTTGTAATCTGTAACTTATACAGCGCATTGGCAGTTTCATTGGCTCCAGGTTGGGCGCACGAACCACATCCGTCCGGCTCTGTTTATGTGCTGTGATTTGTTGTTAGTCATTGCTGAGTGCGGACCGGGAAAGAAACAAAGAACGATCGTGGTTTGTTCATGCATAAGCCTCCTCGCAGGCCGCAGACCTCCTCGCGCTTGGACTCGTCTCCTGTTTCTCCCGCCGTCTCACTCCTCGCCGACTACTACAATTCCAACGGCCCCAGCCTCCAGATCTGGTGATCTGGTGTAGGGAGGGAGGATGATTGAGGAGTCGAGGAAGGGAGGAGGAAGACAAGATCAGGAGATTGGCTAGATGGCCTGTTTGGTAAGAGTAGGGAAGGAGAATGAGAGTTTAAAGGAGGGAGTTTACGTGGGATTAATCATGGGAGTTGGATTTTTATTCCTCATTTTCTGTTTGGTTTTAGATAGAGATTATAGGTGAGAACGTTAGAGCATCTCCAACAGTATCTCTAAATGAATCTTTAATTTCGTTTTAAAGATTTTTTTTCGAAAAACTGGCTTCAACAGAGACTCTATATGGATCTAAAAAATTATAACTTCTCTAAAATCAGGATCTCGTGCTCAAAACTGAGAATAGAGTCTTGGTTTTTTAAAATAGCTTCCGTCACCGCAAGGATTATTTTACCATGAGGCATACGCGAAAAAAACATATTTGCGTCACCTGGCGCCATCCTGCATCTCGACGAAAAAGTTTGCCGCTGCATCTTGGCGCATGCCACCGCCTGCATCAGTCGGCTACTCGGTTTAGTCACCTGTGTATGTAAAAAAATCGGTGCTGCTACTACTCGGACATATTGAAATCTCCAAGCCTATTCATTTTTAGCTACTATGGATGCAGAATACTGATGCAAATACCAATTTTGTGATTAGAAAAGAGAAAATAATTTGAAATCAATGCCTCTCATATATTTTGACTATTTTCAGAATCAGTAACAAATTTTAGATCAACAAATTTTTCGGATCAGCAACGGCTAAAATTTTCGGAGCAACAACCTTTTCGGACCAACTTCTCGGATCGGCACCGGGTTTCATACCGCACCAGCTACGCCCTGCGCCGCCTGCACTAGCACACGCATCTGCTGCCGCGCCTCATAAAGAAATACCCTACGCTTGATGGGTCTCGGTTAGTTAGAAAATAGAGAATCAGTTTTAAGAATTTGTCGTATCAATTTTTGATTTCATTCTCGGAATTCTCTGAATGAGCTTTTTGAAAATTGTTTTTGAAAATTTGTTGGGCATGCTCTAGAGATGTTTAAAACCTCTCCTTGGTTTGTGGGATTGGGAATGGGATGAAAAATTTAACATTACTAAAATGCCCATAGACTATTTAACTCATTTGCTCCTCCAAACAGATAATTTATATGAATGATTAAACAACGAACACAGTTTTCATTGAAACAATAAACCCAGCGATTCAAAGACTCAATTGCCACTAGCAACCAAACAAGCCGCAGGTATCATGTTCAAAAGAATGAACAATGCATTGAAGTAGTTAACAAAATCGTATTTAGAAAAGAAAAGGACACATACTGATGAGTTAACAAATCACAATAGATGTTACAATCTTGAATAGAAAAATTAACTACAGGTCTTCAATTAAAGTCGCATCAGTGAGCTCTTGACTAACAAATACCACCTAATAGTCAGGAGGCATTGCTAAGAAGAGATCAATATTCCCAGAATCTCTCCAAGGATGCGAACAACCATGACCACCTCTTCAATAGAGAAGTTTGGCAACTTCTTGATAGCATCAAGGCTTGGTTTTTTAGTATCCTTCTGAGCTTGAGCTTGAATTTTATTCATCGTTGCCATTTGCATGCCATTCTCCTTTTCTGCTTCCATGAACTTCGCAAATGAATTGGACACATTACATAGGCTTGTCTCAAGAGTATCAACATCAGCAAAAACCCTCTTCCGTCCTTTTGGGGCAGTTAGATTTTCATTATCATGTGGTTGATGAGCAACTTTATCAACATGATGGCTAACAGGACCATCCTTATTCACAACAAAAAGAATCTTCTACCCCTTGTTGCTCTCCAGGGCCTTTAGCATTCCCTCCTTTAGCTAAATCACTAGCATAAGTTTCGCACAATTTATCAAAATACAACATCGGCTTCATGCACAAAGGACCAGCTCCTTCACGAGACTACGTAGCAAAAAATTTATCACGGATTAATATATCAAAAAAATTGCACTTCTATTGAAATAAAAAAAAAAAACCTGCACTGCAACTGAAAATAAAGATATTATACCTTTGATCAACCCATGTATATGTCTCTATCTCCAATAATTCTCATCGTCCCATCCAAAACCACTGTCATTCTGTTGGATTTCCAAAATATAGGAAAGTTGTTTTTTTAGAATCTTCACTTTCGATTTAATGTGTGGATCAGCTTTCGGGTCAGCATGTGGCAGTACTTTAGCCATTTCCTTTTCGATGAATGTGAGGTAGCCAGACTTGTGCCCTGTGTCTAGTTTCCAAGAAAAATCATTCATGTCATAAAAAATGTATCGTCTCTCTTTTTAGTTGTCAAGTTGCTCTCTTTTGCCTTCTTAGTCTGCTAGTTTAGTCAAATAACAATAAAAATATGTACATACATGTGCAATCACAAAAGCGAAATTACTGGTAGAGTTTTTCTTCTATAGACTCCATATTACAAGCATAAGGCACATTACATTAAGAAAAGCAATATTGAGAAAAGTAAACATGAGAAAACATGATAGTAGCAGATAATGTGACTTAATAACTCATTAAACACCTAATAAGCTATCACCGTTTTGGTCCCCAAGCTTTCCACATTTCAGTTGCTAACTTGTCTCTTTTTTCAGTCTACTGTGATGATGTTTCAGTGGACTGGATTATATCATCGTCGTTGTCGTCGTCATCCTCCTCCTGTTGCTTTGCCATGAATGCATCTAGTTCTTTTTCAAATGTATCAGAACCCATTTGCCTGATAAGGTTATGTAGGTAGCAACAAGGTAAAATTATGTCAACCTGTGTATATAGGGCAGTAGGAGGGATTCCTAACTATATCCCACCGTATCTTCAACATTCCAAAAGCTCTTTCAATCACGTTCCTTGCTGACGAATGCTTCATATTAAACAATTCCTCCTTTTCTATTGGTGGATTAGTCCATTTCTTAAGATGGTAGTGTTGTCCTATGTATGGAGCAAGAAACCCTCCGTAGTTCTTGTATCCAGCATCAACAAGATATAACAACCTATATTTTAAAAAGATTTAATGTTCCTATCATTTGAATGGTCAAGTATATTACGAGATTAACTATGCTTATTAATTAAGTTAACATTTTACCACGAGAAACCTTAAAGCCATTTGGTCTTGATAAAGCATCATGTAGTACCCTTTCATCAGCTGTAGATCCCTCCCAACCCGATAATACATAAATAAATTGTATGTCAGGTGCACATACACCAAGAACATTGGTTGCAACAACATTTTTTCTTGAACGATATCTTGGTTTGTCAATTGCGGGCACATAGACTTGTATGTATGTCCCATCTAAGGCGCCTAGATTAAAAAACAACAAATATTTATTGAGATATGAACAAAACTTAAAACTTAAATCTGAATGTTTGGCTAGAGTTAGAATAATGGTTCATACCTTAAACCACTTTCACCTTTCATCTTTGTGATTTGAACTAATTGGTTTCGGCTTCTTTAGCAGCACTTTCCAAAGCTTTAGGACTGCACTTGGCACTTTATCAAATTTTTGGCTTACTGTCTCAGGTGATCGCTGAAAATCAATATGTATTGCCCGATTCTTCTCATCATGTCCAAGTATGTGCAGAAACATGGCTACCATTTCTTCCAACTTCATATTCCTAGTATCTTTTAACCCGCCAAATTCTCTAACCAAAGAACAAACCATTCTAAAACAACGTCTATCCATCCGTAGATAGCTAATGCATTCTTTATCACTTATACATACGATGTTATTTAAATTTTGTGATTGAGTAATCGGGTCATACCAAGAAGGTTCCCGAACTCAGACAATGTTGCGTTGACACCTCCTAATTAATATGACCAATATATGGATCAACGAATACAGTGTCATCACTATTTGTTCTCATTCTGTTACAAAAGATTAGAATATCTCGATTAGTTGGAGGGCGAGCCATATCTGTGAACAAAATTATATTGCAAACTTATTAAGATTTTAAACAGGTCAAGATCAAGCACTAACTATACTTTATCAAGGTACCATGCTCGATCAGGAGGAACAGAAAAGGCACAAGCAGCAGAAACAACATAAAAAACATAGCAAAACGACCACAGTATCACACATCAGCACATAAAAAAATTACAGAAGGAAAAAAAGTTGTTTCTAAGTACAGTACCTCATCCACATGATTCTCTTCGACATCTTGTCCAAATTTTGGAGTAGCACTCATACCTTGTTCAAGATGCTTAATATAAATTTCCATTGACTTGCTTTTCTTTGCAAAATTCAACATTTTACGAACTGAATGATCATCATGAAGTTTGTCGATTTCATTTCAAGACTATAACCAGAGAGAGCATAGAATAGTTCATCTTCACCCTTGAAACCAACATCTTTAGCCATGTCTACTAGACAAAAGTATGACATCCTTTCACTGTTACAATTGCGAAAAATAGAGACTTGGCCTCCAACATAGCAAAGTTGACCCTCCTTTGAAAAAGAAGGCAGCGCCGCCGCCGTGATGCGGGAGGCGGCAAAGCGGAGTCTTGAGGAAGACGAAGAAATAGATCGAGGGAAAAAAATGTTTGCTCATTAAGTTATCCCTTCGCTAGAATTAGGGGATTGCCCCATTTAGTTTTGTGCGAAGCTAGATAATTCACATAAAGATTTAATATAAAACTCTAAAATTTTATTTTTATAGGAGTATAATGTAAAAGTATATTTGGATTTCATATGCAACTCTTAGCTTTTATTTTTATAATTTCTGGATTTTATATACAACTTTTAAATTCTATTTTTATAGGCTTAAATTTCATATATAACTCTTAGCTCATATTTCTATAGATATAATTATATTTTATATACAACTATTTCAATCAATTTACACTATTAAAATTTGGATCCACCATTTTTTTCTTCTATTAATATGAGAATTTCTGACCTTCATAGCAAACATGGTGCCTTCTTTCAAAAGGTTGTCTTAATAATACATAATAGATGAAATCCCATGCGTTAGTTTTTATGTTGTTTATAAGTCTCAAATACTAATTAAATAGTTATAAAAAATCTGAAAAAATAAATAACATTGTTATATTGGTCATAATCATCTTTCAAAAAATCAATTTCATATTTGATCACACAATGAGAAAAACAAATTACACCTTGAGCAGTAGAAGTACTATTGATAGTCGGATTTTTTTCAACTTGCCTATGTCAAATTTAAACTTGAACGATAGCATAGTGATATCTCACACAATTATCCGTGTTATTGAATTTTTAGGATTTTTATAACCATTTACATCACATGCAAAAAATAACTGTACATTCACTTAAATGACAAAAATGATTTTCTCCTCATTATATGTCACGTACGAATTCACAAATATGCCGGACTAAAAGTCAATGAATGATGAAAGCCAGCACCAAATTAACAAAAGTCATATTTGTAATTTCTTTTTTACTTATATGAGTTTAATTTAAAATTGTATGTTCTCTATCTTTCTAATTTTAAGATTATGTGATATTTTATTGATATGTATAAAACGAGATGATGCAGTATTGAGCACGAAAATCCACCAGCATGTTGGCTACTACTACGATGTTGGCAAGGAAAGCGAGACCCTTTTGGAGGTTTCCAGCAATCCGGCACGCCATTCAAGTAGCAGTGTCCTGTGCGGCTGTGCCCATCCATCATTCCATCAATTCACCGACTTAGCGCCGTCGGAAGGATCCTGTGCGCTGGTTCATTTATGTGGTGTTGAGTCCAACATGCTCGCGTAGCCAGACATATGCATTGACGCACACACGTACTAGCAGTCGTCAGTTCGTCACCATGTTAGGGATAAGATCGTGCTTTTCATCCTCAAGATCTCGATTGGCAGTTTGGCACTCGAATCTCCGCCACACCACATCCCGGCCGCGCGTATCGCCCGGAGACTGAGCGCGCGGCGGCGGCGTCACGCCATGGAGAGAACCGTGGTGTTGTACCCCGGCCTCGGCGTCGGCCACCTGGTGCCGATGGTTGAGCTGGCCAAGGTGTTCCTCCACCACGGCCTCGCGGTCACCGTGGCGGTCGTCAAGCCGCCACTCGACTCGCCCGATTTCTCCGCCGCCGTCGCGCGCTTCGCGGCGTCCAACCCCGCCGTCAACTTCCACGTGCTGCCGCCACCGCCCGCGCCCGCGGGCTCCGGCTCCGACGGCACGTCTGCTCCCCCGATCGTTGGTATGCTCGGGTTCCTCAACGCCATGAACGCGCCGCTCCGCGACTTCCTCCGCTCTCTGCCCTCCGTCCACGCGCTCATCATCGACATGTTCTGCACGGACGCTCTCGACGTCGCCTCCGAGCTCAGGTTACCGGTCTACGTCTTCTACCCCTCGGCCGCCAGCGACCTCGCCGTCTTCCTCCACCTACCCAGAATGCGAGATAGCATCAACACAAGCTCCGGGGAGCTCGGTGACTCCATCATCCACTTCCCGGGCTCTCCTCCGTTCAAAGCTTCAGAATTACCATCAGATATTCTCAATGACGAGGAAGCATCCAGGCTTATCTTACTGACGTTCCGTCGGCATCTAGAGTCGAGAGGAATTCTTGTCAATACATTCGAGTCGCTGGAGACGCGCGCGTTGCGCGCTCTGAAGGACGGGCTCTGCGTCCCCGGCCGTGCCACACCGCCGGTCTACTTCGTCGGGCCATTGGTCTCGGGAGGCGGTGGCAGCGACAAGGATCACGACTGCCTCCGGTGGCTGGACGCGCAGCCGGACAACAGCGTGGTGTTCCTCTCGTTCGGGAGCTTGGGAAGGTTCGGCAAGAAGCAGCTCGAGGAGATCGCCGTTGGCCTGCAGAAGTCGGAGCAGAGGTTCCTGTGGGTCGTGCGGAGCCCGCGCATCGACGAAAGAAATGTGTACGAGCCGCTGGCGGAGCCAGACCTCGACGCGCTCCTTCCTGCCGGGTTCATGGAGGCGACAAGGGGGAAAGGGCTCGTGGTGAAGCTATGGGCGCCGCAGGTGGAGGTGCTCCGCCACAGGGCGACCGGCGCGTTCGTGACGCATTGCGGGTGGAACTCGACGCTGGAGGGGATCACGGCGGGGCTGCCGCTGCTGTGCTGGCCGCTGTACGCGGAGCAGAGGATGAACAAGGTGTTCATCGTGGAGGAGATGAAGCTTGGCGTGGAGATGAGGGGCTACGACGAGGAGATGGTGATGGCGGAGGAGGTGGAGGCGAAGGTCAGGTGGGTGATAGAGTCCGAGGGCGGCAAGACGCTCAGGCAGCGTGCGGTCGCGGTGAAGGATGCTGCAGCCGAGGCGATCAAGGAAGGGGGCTCGTCTCATGCCGCTTTTGTCAAGTTCCTCGAGGACGTGCAGGTCTCCTGTGGCATGGTTAGCGCATGATTTCGAGCCATGGTAATTCGTCGGGCACTGGGTTTACCTGGGACTGTGAGCAATATAATTTCAGCATTGTATGGTTCCCTTAGGATTGGATAATGGATGTTCTCTCTGATCACACACGATATCGGTGTACTGTGTAGTGCCTATTGTCATTCATATGCTCTATCCTAATTAATCGAACTAAAAAGGCTAACGCGCGATCGTCTGTGCATCCGAGCACAGATTGATTCTGTCCCTGAAAAGGTGTTTCTTAGCAAACAAGATTATAAGGTTCTCTGACTTAAGTCATTTATTGATAAGCTCATCTGTCAGTGACTCAAAATCAAATGAGGAACCGTTTTCAGTTTTCTCGGTCGTTTTTTTTCTTTTATAGCAATTATTACCAAGCTGCATCGAAATTTCGGTTATGGCTTTCGTAGGTTGGACGTAGGGAAATTTCCTTTGATGGCTCGACCCACTCTCTTTTTCTAGCATGTGTTGGGTCCAAATTTAATTTAGACTAAACACATGACCCAACCGAGTGTTTGTGTATTCTTTTCTTCTTTATTTAATTTACATATTTGACCGTTTGATTTTTAAAAAAAACAGACTCAATAGTTTTGTCCTTTTTACTGAGGCAATACCATGTGTGCTCGACTTCAAAATGGACGCATCCAAACTAGAAAAAGAACAATATGAGAAAAAAAAAGGTACGTGGATTCCCGCTATATATAGGCCAGTCAGGAAAAAAGGTGCCTAAAAATTACCATATTAAACGCAGAAAAGTGAAAAAAATCTAAACCATTGATTGTTAGAGTGATCCATATTATAATTGTGTAAACTGAACAGAAGAGCTCATGTAAAAAATATTATAAATAGCTAAAGTCGGATTTAAAAATTAAATAATATAACAGAAGATGAAAAGCAAGCACCACGCGCGCAGGATGCACAGACTAACGGAAATAAATTATTTGACTTTAAATGATTGACTTACAAATCACGAATTCATATGTTAGTGACTCACGTTAAAAATCATTACAACAGAGAAGATTTATTTCATATCAATATATGCAACCATAGATGGACATGGTTGTCTGGTTGTCCAAAGAGTGGTGAATCATTTTTTGCAAATACATAATAAAATAACTAATATTTAAATGAAGATTTCATTTGATTGATTAAAGTTAAGAATTGAAATTAAAAAAACTAGTATTTGTTTCTATATGAATTCCAATCTAAAATCTCTATACGAAGACAAAAAGTACCACGAGCAAGACGCGTCTTAGGCTCCTCGCCTCATGGCAAGCGACCGGTGGCTGCGGCCATGAACATTCTTCCTCTCAAGATCCGGTTGGATGGACAATATGCTCAAGAAAACTTTTAAAGCCATGTTCAATTAGTCCCTAAAAGAGAGGAATTAAAAGGATTTATTCACACATATGTTATGATGTAGAATTATTCTCTCTCAATCTCTTGCTAACCCTTTCAATCTTCTCTATATCAAACAAAGCCTAAGCTGTTAAGCACGATGAAAGCTCGGGAGTGGACTGCGGTGATGACAAAAGAAAAGTAGCAATGGTACTGACATGAGGGAGAGAGAAGGGAAATAATGGTTGAAAAAACATAGAACGGATATGGAGGGGAAGAGTGAGGAAAGATGTATGGTTAGAGTAAAGAACACGATTGATACAATAATTTTGGCAAATTGCAATTTTTATTAAATAGGAGTAATAGATAAATATTACATGAAGTAGTTACATTTCAAAAGGGACAACATTGTCTCATTGAAGATTTATTCCGTATTGAACAAATAGTTTCGATCTAAAATGTAGTACGAAAATTTAAGTCTGTAGGTCAGGGCTCTTATTTACAATCAACAAACAATTCAATTTATGTTAAGCATATGGTATTAATCGTTAATTGCTTAATTTTACCCATTGCTCATGTACTCCCTCCGTATATGAAAAAAACAACGTTTAGGATAGCCAAACATTGAAAATATAAAATCATGGATAACTTTTAAAATGTTATGAAAACTATATGAATAAATTTTTCTTGAAAAATACTTTCATAAAAATATACATATATCATTATATAATACATATTTTTTAATAAAAAAAATCAAAGTTATGTTTTGGAGACTGTGTCGCTGTCCTGAACGTCATTCTTTTTCTATACGGATGGAGTATTTATTTAGTAGTATTTTATCAGGTGAACCTTATATTTCATTATTAAAATTTTTTTAACTACTGAAGATATGCATTTTTATATATAAGTAACATCCTCACTTCAATTTAATTCTCATAAATATATATTATTTTGTATGATAAAACATCTTAATTATGCATCATGATATAATTAGTCAGCTAGTTCACAAATAGAGTATGTCAAAAAAAGTACAATCATGTTTAAACCACACAATTAAATCCGCAGCAACACACAAAACACACGGTTGGTACGTCTAGTATTATTAAAATTGGCAATATATATTGTGATAATATAAGTTAAGTTTGGTCTAGTATTATTAAAATTGGCAATATATATTGTGATAATATAAGTTAAGTTTGATCTACATTCGAACAAATTAAAATAAGAGTAAAGTGCACAGACAGTTTCTAAATTTATGCGAGTGTGTCATCTAGTTTTTTAAAGTCTTAAAATACATTTTTGGGTACTTGAACTTATGTGTCATATGGACGGGCTTCAACCCATTCTACGCATTGCCACTTATCAGTGTGGAACTAACATGTCGGTCATATGGAAAAAAGATAAATAAAATATCTTTTCACACGGTCAGTGAGATAGGAGAACATATGTTTTTAATTTTATATTTTTTCTATTTGATTGGCATGTGTAGCATGTGGGTCCCATTAACATGTCACCATGGCATGCCACCTTAGCGACACATGGAGTCGGTTGAAATCCGTTTGAAACCATATGACACGTAGAACAAGTTTATACCTGAAAATACATTTTAAAAGATGACACATCCGCATAAATTTAAAAACCACCCGTGTACTTCACTCTTAAAATAACAAATTCTGTCTGTGTTCTGCAGTGTCCAATTTTGTTATTTGCTCAAATGATAAATTATGTAGTATTTAACCATGCATATTGGTATATATGCTTAATAATATTTCTAGCATCACAATCAATCGAATTAATGGTTTTTTAATTTTTTACGATTATTTGATGTTGTAAATAATAGGTATGATTGTATCTAGTGTAGAAAATCTAGGTCCTCACAGCAACCTCTCTCGTCACTTCCCTAATGTTCTGATAAAGGTGGACACTGGCGCCACGTTGAAGCAGCAGGACCGTTTAATTTGTTTGGATGCTCGTCGGAGGCAAGAGCCGAGTAGCAGTGAAGGTCAGGACAGCGGCATTAGCCGGACAAGATAAATTCACTCATACAGTACAGATTCCGAAGCACTGGCGCCACGGTGCACCGCCAGTCTGCCACTCGTTTTCACAACTCACAAGTGTGTACTAGTAGTCTTCCTCCACGAATTTTTTAATTTTTAATTTTTTTATTAAAATATTTTAAAAATAATTATTTCGTTTCAAAAAATTAAAAATCGAGATGCCTCACATTCTTTAAGAGGACGCTTTTTAAAAAATCTGGGTGTTAAAGGATCTAAATATGAAATTTTTATTTGTGTTCAAATTATTCACGTCGGTTTTAATTACTCAAAAAATTAGTAATACTTATTTGACATTTCAAATGATTTCAAATGGAAAAGTAATAAACTATGAAGTTGTAGATCTCATCAACATCTATAACTTTATAAAGTTTGTCTCGATCCGATGTAGATGAGAGATTTTGTTAAAATAGGTTTTAGATTTTCTAATAAATATTTGGACATCTAAACAATATTAAATACAAAAGTTGTTAACTAGATCTATTTCGCCTCTACAATTTTGATATAAAGTTTGATTTCATCCGAATTAATATGATATATTTTAAATTATAAATTTATAAAGTTAACAAGCTATACTGAAAAAACATCTTTAGGAGAGCGTAGATTTATAATTTTTGACACAAAAAATATTTTTAAAAATATTTTAATAAAAATGTAAAAATAAAAATCCTCTTTCACAAGGTAACACAATCTAATCGTCTTTGTGATTTTTTTACATTTTAGATCTTTCGAAACTTATTCTATAAATAGATCTCTAAACAAACTTATCTTGAAAATAAATCCTTTTCGCAACATCAACATTGTTAACTTTAGCAAAATAAATCCTTTTCGCAACATCAACAATGACATTAGCATCGTCCTTCTGGCCTCTAAGTTACTTATATGAAGGGATGACGCCACAAACTTATCTTGAAAATAAATCCTTTTCGCAACATCAACGTTATTAGCATCGTGGTTCAATATAACGACGACAATGACATTAGCATCGTCCTTCTGGCCTCTAAGTTACTTATACGAAGGGACGACGCTAATGTTATTGGCACATATTTATAAAAAAATTCAAAAGAACTTATTTGTAATATAAAAGGACCTATGTATAATAAAAATATATTTATAAATAGGCCCTTGACACAAATAACGCTATGCCAAGGACCTATTTATAACATTTTTTATTGTACATAAATCTTTTTTAAAAAATTATAAATAGGTTCGACGTCATTGATATCAGCGTCGTTTTATTTCGTATAAATGATTTAACTTCTTTTAAAAAAGCTAAGAGACCAGTATTAATGTTAGTATTAATGTCAGTATTAATGTTAGTATTAATGTCATTATCATATTAGACCACGGTTAACAATACTAATATAGAAAAAAAATTATTTTTAAAATAAGTTTTTAAGATTTATTTATAAAATAAGTTTTGACTGGAAACAAAAATCCAGTCGTCTTTCTCCGAGGCAGATCTCCCCACGTATCTCCGCACTTGACTATTAATTACTTCGAGTATTATCTATCCAAACCTTTGATTCCCGCGACTCGAAGCGTCCAGTCCACTGCTTCCCCGGCAAGGCAGCACACCAATTTAAGTACACCATTCCGTTCCAGCTACCACACTCCCACCGAAACTGAAGTCACGACTCGCGACATCGGAGGTTGACTGCCCTTCCACACCTCCGGCCATTTGGCACCATGAAGCAAACCGTCGTCCTGTACCCCGGCGGCGGCGTCGGCCACGTCGTCCCCATGCTGGAGCTCGCCAAGGTCTTCCTCAAGCACGGGCACGACGTCACCATGGTGCTGCTGGAGCCGCCCTTCAAGTCGTCCGACTCCGACGCCCTCGCCGTCGAGCGCCTCGTCACCTCCAACCCTTCCGTCTCCTTCCACGTCCTCCCGCCCCTCCCTGCCCCCGACTTCGCCAGCTTCGGCAAGCACCCGTTCCTCCTCGTCATCGAGCTCCTGCGCCAGTACAACGAGCGGCTCGAGAGCTTCCTCCGCTCCATCCCTCGGCAACGCCTGCACTCCCTCATCATCGACATGTTCTGTGTCGACGCCATCGACGTCTGCGCGAAGCTCGGCGTGCCGGTCTACACGTTCTTCGCCTCGGGCGTCTCGGTGTTGTCCGTCCTGACCCAGCTCCCACCGCTTCTTGCCGGTAGGGAGGCGGGCCTGAAGGAGCTTGGCGACACCCCCCTTGATTTCCTCGGTGTTCCGCCGATGCCGGCGTCTCATCTCATCAAGGAATTGCTCGAGCACCCGGAGGACGAGATGTGCAAGGCTATGGTGAACTGCTGGGAGCGCAACACGGAAACCATGGGCGTCCTGGTGAACTCGTTCGAATCGTTGGAGAGCCGGGCGGCGCAGGCGCTCAGGGACGACCCGCTCTGCGTCCCAGGCAAGGTGCTGCCTCCGATCTACTGCATCGGGCCCTTGGTCGACAGCGGCGCGAAGGAGGCGGCCGAGAGGCACGACTGTCTCGGCTGGCTCGACGCTCAGCCAGAGCACAGCGTCGTGTTCCTCTGCTTCGGGAGCAAGGGCATGTTCCCCGCGGAGCAGCTCAAGGAGATCGCCGCCGGCTTGGAGAACTCCGGGCAACGGTTCATATGGGTCGTGCGCACGCCGCCGACAACCACCGAAGGCTTCAAGAAGTACTTCGAACAACGCGCCGAGCCGGACCTCGACGCGCTCTTCCCGGATGGGTTCGTGGAGCGTACCAAGGACCGTGGATTCATCGTCACGTCGTGGGCGCCGCAGGTGGACGTGCTCCGCCACCCGGCGACCGGCGCGTTCGTGACGCACTGCGGGTGGAACTCGACGCTGGAGGGCATCACGGCGGGGGTGCCGATGCTGTGCTGGCCGCAGTACGCAGAGCAGAAGATGAACCAGGTGTTCATGACGGCGGAGATGGGCGTCGCGGTGGAGCTGGAGGGGTACAACTCGGACTTTGTCAAAGCGGAGGAGTTGGAGGCCAAGGTGAGGCTGGTCATGGAGTCGGAGGAAGGGAGACAGCTCAGGGCTCGTTCGGCGGCGCGGAAGAAGGAGGCTGAGGCGGCGCTGGAGGAAGGGGGCTCATCGCACGCTGCGTTCGTCCAGTTCCTGTCCGATGCGGAGAATCTTGTCCAGAACTGACGAAATTTGCAGATGCTCAGAATCTTGGCCAGAAGTGAAGAAAATAGACGCTCTTTGCCTGGGGCGGGGCCCTTTCAACAATAAGCACATGAACAGTAATCATTTAAGTGCTCTACTTTGTGTACCTTTAGTTTTCAGAATTGCCAGGAAATTTCCGCTGGTTTTTTCCCAAAACTTTTTCATTTATGGCCATTGTCTCGAGATTTATATATAAAATAATTGCTAGAATTTTTTACATAGATCATGTATTAATCCCGATGCTAGCCAAATTACAGTTGAATACATGTTTTATATAAGTAGTAAGAACAGTATATAATGCAGCTATACTGTAGTTTCAATGCACTTATTATTATGTAATTATATTTTAATTATATTATAAATACTTTTGAAAATTTTACTTTTCACTCGAAAAATGCTACAGGTTTTTAGATACGCCCTTAATTTTTGTTGTTAATTAAGCAACCTACCAGAACTGCAACGATGAAATTATCCCTTGTCTGTATCCCCAGCATCTTCCACTTTTCTTGCGGCTCCCCGTCACTGAATACGTTATCACTGGCCGCCGCCTCCTAACCAGCCGCTCCTCTTTGTCCTGCCAAGAAAGTCAGCGGATGATGCCGTCGACGACCCACCGATCTCCGTCGCTCGAGTGGCCATCTCTTTCGCCAACGCCATCCTCTCCCTGATCTGCTTCCCTTGCTCTGACTCCATCACCAGCCTTACCTTCGTCTCCACCTCTTCCGCCTTCACCATCCCGTCGTCATAGCCATCCATCACCACCCCAAGCTTCATCTCCTCCACGATGAACACCTTGTTCATCCTCTGCTCTGCGTACATCGGCCAGCAAACCATAGGCACCCCTGCCGTGACGGCCTCCAGCGTCGAGTTCCACCCGCAGTGCGTCACAAACGCGCCGGTCGCCGGGTGTCGCAGCACCTCCACCTGCGGCGCCCACGACGGCAACACCAGCCCGCGCCCCCGGGTCCTGTCCAGGAACCCCTCCGGGAGCAGCGACTCCAGCGCCGCCTCGCCGCGCCCCTCCAGCCGTTTCGTCGAGTCCGCGTCCGCCGCGACCGGCGCGCGCACGGCCCAGATGAAAGAGTGCTTGCTCCTCTCCAGCCCCAGGGCGATCTCCTTTAGCTGCTCCGACGGCACCGAGCTCGCGCTCCCGAAGCAGAGGAAGACCACGCTCCGCGGCGGCTGCGCGTCCAGCCACCTTAGGCACTCCTGCTTCTCCTCTTCGCCTCCCCGCTCCTCGCCAACCAATGGGCCGACGCAGAATAATCTCGGCGCGGGCTCGCCAGGGCGGGGAATCCCGTCTTGTATTGCCTTCACGGCGCGGGGCTCCAGCCACTCGAACGTGTTCACCAGTATGCTCTTTGCTTTGGCCAGCTGCTCGAAGAAAGCAATGGTTGCCCTGTACTGGTCCTTGTCGCGGTCGAGCAGGACTTCCGGCAAGTCGGACGCCGGAATCGGATGGACTCCCGGGAAGTGAAGCAAGGAGCGCCCCATCTCCCTGAAGGACACGGCGGATCGCATGACGGGGATATGCAGGTAGGAAGCAAGGGCCGACGCGCATGATGCGAAGAACAGGTAGGCCGGGACGCCAAGCTCCGCGGCGGCGTCGAGCCCATACGCACAGAAGAAGTCGATGACGAGGGCCTCCACGGACGGGAGGGAGCGGACGAAGGCGGTGAGGGCGGCGTTGGTGGCGCGGAGGTCGGCGAGGAGGGTGATGAAGGGGTCCGCGTCAGGGTCGGCCGTGTCGCCGCCGGAACGGGCAGGTGCCGGTGCCGGTGGTAGTAGCTGGAAGGAGACGGAAGGGTAGTAGGCGGAGAGGCGGGCAACGGTCTTATGGGATTCACCTGATGACGGAACGTCGGCGACGGCGACTGTGACAGGGACGCCATGGTTGGCGATGTGATCGGCGAGCTGCGTCATGGGGTGGAGGTGCCCCCGGACCATCCATGTGTACAGCACGACCCTGCTCCTCATTGTTCGATATGGTTTGTGTTTTTCTGTGTGTTTATGGAGTGGTACAAGGGGATATAAATGCCTCTGGATATTGCTATGACAGCATGTTCCGAGTTATTGGCAGTCATCGGCGACTACCGGCAGCCGGCAGCCGGCAGCAAGCAAAGTTGGAGCCACTAGCTATATCCTATTAATTCCTATTGATCAGATGACGTTTTCTTATGACAAAAGGTCCCATGACCCTGCTTTGCGTTGAACTTTGAAGGAAAATTATTGATGAGAGAAAAGAGCCATGACGGCCCGGAAAGAATTTCCCTCGTTTCTTCTGTATCATCGTACTCATAAAAAATTAATAATATTGATTAATATATTAGTATATATTGCTCTGCATATTCAATTTGACATCTATAAAAGTTATAAAAAACAACAAATTAAACATTCATAGTGATATTAATTGTTTTTATAACTTATAAAAGTCAAATTTTAACAAATAAAAATATTATCTTTTATTGTTAAAGTTTCACTTAAAATTATCCTTTACAATATTTTTGAGTAAATTTCAAAAAAAACTATATGTACTTTTAAATTTCAGAAAACTACATGTCCTTTAACTAAACTATCAAAAAAGATGATGTATCATAAATAAAGATTTACGACTAAATTTAGCAAAGAAATATATATATATATATATATATATATATATATATAAGATGGAGAACCATAAAACTACAAGATTTGATTTAGTAATAAATTATCAAAATGCTACATGTTTTGTGCCAAGTTAATTACAAAATTACGACATTTATAACTCTAACATAACAATAGTTTTATGATAACATAAATATTAAATCTATAGCTTTGTAATACTTGATCTTAAATTTATAGATTTATGATAAATATTAAATCTATACTTTTGTGATACATTAGTTTATGATAATTTGGTGGAGTATCTATATCTTTGTAAAATTTATTTATATTTTTTATTTTAAACTAAATAAATTTTTATATTACTTTGTTAGAACAACAAGATAAGTCCGTACAAACCAGAGGCGAAACACATCTCACAATCAAAATGATCTGTGTGGCACTGACATAGATGCCATGTCTGCCTGCTTTCGTGCTGGCATAGTTCGATGACTTCGATGTGGTTTATAATTTCTGAATTGACACATTCTTTGAAGTGGCTGGTTGGGCATCCACGATATATAAAAAACAACCAAAAAAATAAATACAACACTTTAAATATTATAAAAGCACATCACAAGCTTCAAGCCTTATAAATTGACTGACAGTTCCAATGGAAAGTTTTTATGAGGAGTTTTCAAAAGTAATAAATTATAATTTAGATCAACCTTTTCAATGTACAATTTTTATGAGTAGTTTCTTAGTTAAAAAATTAATAACGTGAAGCATTCTTCACGGATAAGACTTGATTTGCTGTGACGAGAACGCTTGTAGCACATGCAAATAGCCGGTTTGTGTTGCTGCCTACTACCGTCCTCATCCGGCCTCTAGCACACACCACATCTAGCTCTTGCCAAGGTGACCAACCCTGCCACCCCTGTACACAGTGACAGGCCCATTTATTTGTTAGATAGTAGCACCATAGTGCGTCTCTTTCCTCTCACTTTTCTCTAGATCCAGCTCACGCCCGTTGTGCTGAGCGCCCAGGAGCGGTGGGGGAACTCCCATGGCGAGCGAGCGGGTAGGAGAAGCGACGTGCGGCTCCGTCTCTACCCCTCCATTTCCTCCCCTTCTTTGCTGCCTCCACGGCCAGCCCGCGCGGAGGTGTGGCGCGGCCGCTCCGAGCACGCCGAGTATGGCCACGACGACGCGATGACGGCGTCCCAGGCGAGGCTGGCGGCGAGAGGCCTGCGACGGCGACCCATGCGCGCCGACGGCGGCACCTTCTTCCCCCAGTGAGGCTGCACTGCCCGGAGCAGTGGATCCCGATCGAAACCACCAGTTTCTCCTCAACGGCGTCGCTGCCGTTTCTTGGTGCATCGGGACTAGGGAGGACGTAGTTCCTCCCTGGAGAAATCGTTTCTACTATTTTTCTTATCACTCATCATTAATTCGAATGGTTAATTAATAGGGATAAAAACCGTCATTAATATTTCATTGGAAGTGCTTAACATTAAGGTATGCCACAAGAAAATAAAATATATTTCTTTTATTGATTCACAGTTCTTTGAGGCTTAATTGAACCCAGCGAGGTCCATCTTAATTATATTCCACGGCCATAGTCATTCTAGAGTTGACATTAACTAATATCACTTGCATAAGTCTCATCCTTTTGGTCAATCGTGGCATACGCAATGAGCTTGCCCCAAAAAAACATTATGATTGTTATTTTATGGAAAATTAAAAATTGCACGTCTCTGAAAATTTTGAGCACCTTCATGAAAAAGCTTCTATGACAGATGGAAGCATACATAGCCAATATGTGTTACATGGAAGCTATAACTTTGGCATGCTGGTCCGTGCCATATATATCAAATCATTTATATTCTGAGACCTGTTTTTTTAAAGCACTAGTGGCCAAATCCAGTAGTTATATTTTTTTATAAAAAACAGTACAATATCTACAAAGAATTCACTCTATTGAGTTTGTAACCGATCTAAAAACAGTTCATATTGAGTATGTAAGGATATTTTCAGTGAAAGGTTTCATGAGGCTTTATGCACATTAATTAATATGCTACGTAGGATTGTTTAACAACATGATATGAAATTAAATAAAAGAGAGGACCAGTAACGTCTGGATGAAACTCTATGTACACGAATACCAACTCTCCATGAGTCATGAAATTAAATGTGATTTTGTTCTTATTAAACCATATCATAAAATTATATATTGGAGATGATAGCTTCAAACACTATTTTTATTTATACTTATATGGTTGTCTTGTAACCCTCTTCTTTGAAGTTATCTAACCATCAATTATAGGCAGCTTTTGCTACAAAAATAGATGCATTTAGGCTATTTCCAATGTGTGATTTCATCCTGGTGTCATGCATATTTATTAGCTCACACATCAGCTTTTGCGGTGACATGGCAAGCAATTGAAGAGGAGAGACAGGATACGAGTTTCATCCAGATGAAACGAGGTCAGCACCGTTACCCATGCCTTGGTACGCGGACGAAACCGCACTGGGGTGCATCGTTTCTTTCGCTGATCTGGTGCGGCGGTGGGAAAAATTCCTCGCCGCGACCTCTTCCCGCCCCGAGCTCTTCTCGCCCGTGCCCAATTCCTTGCTCCCGCCATTCTCCCGTATATTTCCAATCGAATGTGCGGATCCATTTGTGCCCGGGTCGGCGGTGCTCCAATCGCTCCAGATGTCGACCCGGGAGAAGTCTACAGGATGTAGGAAGCGAAAGGCGTCGCTGCCGCCATCGCCAGCACCACCGACTGGATAGCAAGTTTCGGCGGGAGCGTCGCCGTTGCCATCACAAGGACCACCGCCACCACAACTGGTTCTGGCGGGAGCGCCGTCGTCGCCATCACCAGCACCACTGCAACCATGACTGTTTCCGGCGGGAGCGCCACCGCCGCCATTCCCTCCGATTCATGTTGTGCAATCGTCGCCGGCACTGCGCCCAGCAGGATTGCATGCTGTACCTGGTGTGATTCAATCCCCTCGAGACTGGTATGCTCTCTCCTTTCCTCTTTCTCTATTGCGATTTTGGATATGTGTATACTGGTTCGATTGGTAAATCTGTGAAAAACAATGATGCTGCAGATCTGTGTAAAACATTGATGCAGTTTTGGATATGTATAGGCCAAAAAGCAAATACCAATCAAGATTGAGAATTGGTTTAGCTCCATCCCTGTATCAATCAATGTAGAAAATGTCTGGGCTGCCTCACCTGCTTGAAAAGTCAATGGTTTAGTGCTTGTATCCCTTCTATTAGCAACCAGGAAAATCTATTTCAGTTATAATGGATATTGCAAGACTTAGACATATTCTGCAGTACTATATTGGTCTCTGCATATTTGTCCTAGCCAGAAAATTGGGGATGTTTGCTGTATAGGGGAGTTATGCTGATGGTAGATTAAAAAAATCAATATTGGATTGCTAAATCACACAGACGTTGCATAATATGAGATGCTCTTTAACCCATAACAAAGAGATCACACACTCCTTCTGCAAAAAATAGTAGTTTGTAATATATATTAGATGACAATGTTATATGTACATAGGTTCAACAACATGTGTACATTGGTTTAACTAGCTATATCTGTTGCAATGTAAACATGTCTGATTTTAAATTAATTAGCACATGGGGTGGTTATGTTAATTTCTTAAAACAACCACCATTTGCTGCATCGGAACAAAATTTTCATTTTGTTGGGCTTACTCATAACTTTGCACCAATCTCTATGTCACCGCCACCACCAACACAAGGACAATCCTCACCTCAAGCCCCCATTGACATTGATGGTGAAAACAGTGTTGAGCCAAGTCCAACAGCAAAGAGAAGGCATTGGTCACATGAAGAAAAAGTTCGATTGGTAATAGTCTTATTCTTCAAAAGTTAGTTAAATTTTGTTCCCTTTTCATTAAGCTGTTTTGATTGCCTGTTGTAGGCGAGCGCTTGGCTGAACAATTTTAATGACCCAATAAGAGGGAATGACAAGAAAGGAGATACATTTTGGAAGGATATCACTGCGGAATTCAACAAGAACGTAGCAGCAGGTCGTGAATGGGATACAAATCAACTAATGATTCATTGGTCACGCTTGAAAACAACTATAGCTGACTTCAATGGATGTTGGACTAAGGTGACTAGAGTGAATACAAGTGGGGCATCTGACGGTCAGTTAATGGATGAGGCACTTGCAATGTATACAGAATGATACAAGAAACCTTTTACTTTGTTGCATTGGTGGAGGACTCTGAAGAATCAACCTAAATGGTGTGCATATGTTGCCCATTTGGAGAAAGAAAAGAATCAATCACAACTTCCCATTCATGTTGATGATGACATAGGGACTGAGCGTCCAATTGGGAGAGATGCAACCAAGGCAAGCGCAAGACACAATGGTAAGCATAAGATTGAAGAGATTAAAGAAGGTTTTGCAATCTTAGGAGATAATATAGACAAGATAGTTACAGTAACACAAGAGCGTAAGCAGGCGCGTAAGAAGACCACAGAGGCAAATCTTGAAATCTCAAGGTTGAGACTCAAGGCAGCACAAGAGGAAAAGGAAGCGAAACTGCTAAAAGTCTATAGTTCATTGCTTCAGCAAGACACAAGTCAGATGACAGAAGAATCAAAGGCTAGAAGAGATAAGGCATTTGCGGTGATGGAGAACAAGCTATTCAATAACAACGATGAAGTGTGAGGTGTATACTTGGTAAACACTTTATTATTTGTGAACTGCATTTCTGTTTTTCTATTGAAATTTTAAGGTGTGGTTTCCATAGTCCTACAACATGGTTAGCTTCAACTTGCTGAGTCCATGTGGCTAGTGATGCATTGCTCATATGAGAATCAATACCTGTATTTTTTTAAAATTCCAAATATTGTTGTTGCCATAGGCTAATCCATGTGTCGTAGTCCTACTAATTGATTGTGTGTCAATTCTAACATGCTTGTAGATTAGACACGCTCATCTTCAAAATTGTTTTGTTTTTACTTACATTAAAATGGTATGGGGTTTCTATATTTTATAAGTTTACAAAAAATGCATTTTATCATGGGTAGGAGATGTGTTGTAGTGAAGTGAAGATACTGAGTTTAAACAAAATGAATTTATTTGCATAACTCAAGTTTTTGTTGTTGCTCCATTTGTGTAAAAAGTTGGTTCCTTTGTAACAACATGCTTGACTCTTGATTTTTTCGGTCAATCTTATAATGATCTATACATTGGTGTTTTTATTTTGATTTGAACATAAGCAACTTATTAAAATGATGAAGTGATTATGCATTTATGACCTGACTTGATCTTATATTTTATATTTGGTGATATAGGATATGGTTTGCCTTTGTGGCACAATGACTGGTTGACAGACCTAAATGATTGTCTTCTGAAGATATTGTTTGGTTGTGAGGAATGGAATATGTGTGCTCTGACACTGTATCTACTGGTGGAGATGAAGCCTTATTTGCTTTGCTTTTGTTTTTTCCCTTTCCTCATGTACTTAATTAGCCTTATCATTTCAATGATGTTTTGATGGACTTGAAAATGCTCGTGATGTTTTGTTCCAAAGCTTTTGTTAGTGATTAATTACTAGCAAAGTAAGCATTTGGGGTCTTACCAGTAAAGTAAGCATTTGTTAGCGATGAGATCAGATCACTGATGGTGATTAGGACAAATATAAGTGGCTACATAATTATATGGAACACTTAATCACAACGGCATATAACTAATAAATACTATGAATAATCTATGAAACTGTAAATTAAAACCGTGCACTGAGACTCCCTCTTTCATTTAATCAGAGCACATCTCATAAGATGATATAGCATCCTTGAAAACCGTTTAATGAAATACTGTATTGAGAACCTTATTAGCTTCCATGGATGTCAACAAAGGCACCATACCAGGACAAGTAAAGTAAGGGCTAATCGATCTACTATTAGCCTAGAAAAAAAGAGAGAATGAAGCGGGCGTCATGCAATCAACGACCCGACACGAGCAACAAGATGCATAAAGCAAACGTAGAGCCGATATACCAACCGACGCCGTCGATAAACCACACGTTTTGTGGGCCTTTTTGCATCCCGTGTGCCATCTCTCTCTTTCCCATCAAAAATTGCTAGTGTTTGGCAGTAAATCCCCCATTACGCAGGAAAAAAATCACATATTACGCGCCAAATCAGATCCTCAAAACACCAAATCCTCTTGTTCCTACTCCAAATACCTCCTCCCAGTTCCAATCACCCTCGCAGAATCTTGTTATACCATGGGTCGATCGAAACGAGAAGTTGCCCCGCCACCTCAAGCTTTGCTGGCATCCTTCGCGTCTAGCATGTGGTTGGTGTGCACTCCAAATACCTTCTCCTAGTACCAATCACCCAACACAATCTTATTTTATTGATTGAATAAAGTGTTTGGTTCACACAACTAGCTACAAAGCTAATGTTTTACAGGTGATCCTGCATAACTTCACATGTACTTTTTAAGCATTAAATGCATTATCTTAGGAGGAGATGATATAGAGACAATCTATAGTATCCCTCCATCCTAATTTAATTATTTTCTAAGTAAAGGATAAAAAAATTAAAAATGGTTAAACCAATAAAAATTAATCTTATTAGTTGTATACATGCATACATACGGGTATTCCATAATGTACATTTACTATTTGCACAAAGAAACAAAGAGACATTTTGTTAGATAATCATTATTTTTAAAAACAATTAAAAAATCTTAGATGATGATGAAATTCAAATGGATACTTAAACCTCCTATAGATGACGTGGAAAATACTAATAGTAAAATGCTTACTTTGTTATTATGTCCTTGCCCTAAGGGCATGAGCAATATAGGTAACTTATTTCGTGTGGCCTTATCGTTCACCTAGACAAAGAAGGCCACGTATCACAAATTTAAATCTCCCACGATGCATCGTGTTCTCAACTAACAAATTTTGCAAATTAGTCTACTACCTTTTCTCTCTTTATTTTAAACTATCAAAATGCCCATACGTTGTAACAAGACAACGACACAGGGAGGAAAGCACGCGAAGGGCGAAGGTCCAAGTGACGGCGCGGGAGCTCCGAGCGACGACGAGAGGGAGGGATACATGCGCGGCGTGGGACGCGACGCGGGGCACGGCGCAGATGAGGATGAAAGAGAGGAGCAAGAGATTTTTTTTATCCAAGCCCTTTCCTTTTTTAGCATTGGGACTGCAGGTTAATTTTATAAACACTCAAGGAGTTTTCTATAAAATAATCTTTTTTTCTTTTTTAACTGTGTTTTTTTAAATAACCAAATAAACTGTGGGTTAATTTAAAAAAAACTCAAAGAGTTTTCTGTAAAATAGTTTATCTATAATTATAGATAAATTACACATCAAAATCTAGAGAGAAAAACAATTTACACAACAAGCCACCAGTTTAGGGGTCCCACCAGTCATTCCACAAAAAAAATCCTATTCTTTATCTTCGTTCCCCAACTCCAACACCTACGCAGAGTTCCGCCGCCTCGCTTCCTCCTTCGTGAGCTTCCTCCATCGCGGCCGACGAGCTCCGAGGTCGCCGCACCTCCTCTTCGTAGCTCTCTCTCCCCTCTCAACCACGCGTCTCTCATCTCCCTTCTCCACCGCTCGGCGGGGCGGCTCCGACCGACGCCGCTCTCCCCTCTCCCCTCCGTCGGTGGCCCGACGCCACCGGTTCCCTCCCGTCCTCCGACGGCGGCTGGCGCGGATCTAACGGCGGCTCCGCCCGAGCTCAAACCGACGACGGCCGGCAGCAGTTGCGAGCGGCATGGGCCTAGGGGCTCTGCCTTGATATGTGGCTATGCTACTTATCATAAATTGGCGGAGGAATCTTTGGCAGAGTTGAAGAAAAATGAGGTCAACATCGTATTTTAATTTACGTGAACACCTGTGTTTGCAGAAATAATATGAAGTGACCACCACTTTTTAAGCTATGCATCCTTACTATAGAGTTCTTCTGCAGGATTGCTTTCTTTGCCCAACAGGATTTTCTGCCATGGCTGTGATGACTGCTCTGGGAAGTGTGAGCTCTCTTTTATCTGTTGGGAGAAAACCTGCAGAGGGTGAGAGAATCACAGTTTTCTCGGATGCTCTCAACCATGCTTCTATCATCGACGGAATTCGCCTTGTTGAGCGACAGCAAGAAGTAGTAGCATTTGTCTACAAACACTGTGACATGCATCATCTTGATTTCCTACTGTATGTTTTTCACTTTCCTGCCATTACATACATAAATTAAAAACTAACTGATTCATCTATTAACCATATCAATGATAACATGTGCAGGTCCGGTTGCTCAATTGAAAAGAAAGTTGTTACAGATAGGCAAGTAATGTTTCCAAGTAAATTGACTTGCTTGCATATGCATAGTATCAGAGTATCAAACTCTGAAGCTAATTTTTGTTGATAAAATGCGGCCTGTTCAGCATGGATGGTGATTTTGCTCCATTACCTGAACTTGTGAAATTACGCAGAAAGTATGGGTTTTTGTTTGTCATCGATGATGTTAGTATTTTATCTCCTCTCGAGTAGATTTTATAAGTCTTGACAGTAATCAAGTTATCTTGCAATTTTCGTTTTCAAGCCACATGGAACACTAATTTGTGGCGAGAATGGTGGTGGTGCACCCGAGCTGTTTGTTTGGGGGCGAAGATGACAATGACTTAACCGTTGGTATCCTAAGGCTGCTGGCTGCCAGGGTGGTTTTATAGTATGCAGGTAATCTATTATCAATTCATCTCCAAATCTCCAAATCTCCAAATTATGAAATTCTCTTTCATCCTTGGAGAGGTATATATCTCTCCTGAGAGGTAAAAGATATTAAACTGGTGAAACTAATTAGATGACAAGTTTATAATTCACAATAGCAAAACTTTACTTGCCGTTGGGAGATGTGTGTATCTACGTACGTACGTGTGTATATATATATATAGTTGGGTTACTGTGTGACGCGTCGTACAACTCCATCTCATGTGGTATGGTCGAATCTTTAATTTGAAAATTTAAATTGAAAATTCGAATCGTTCAAATTGTTCTACATATTAGAATTGCCTTATAGACCAAATTTTATATTTTTTTTAAAATTTTTTACTATTTTATCGGATAGGTCAAAAATGCATTAATCTAACGATTTCTGGAGAATCTATTTTATTGTATCTTTTGACCTATTCGATAAATAGTAAAATATATGTATAATAATTTGAACGGTTCAGATTTTTAATTTGAGTATTCAAATTAGAGATTGGGTCATGTCACACGGGATGGGACTGTATGACGCGTCATTCAGTAGCCTAACTATATATATATATACACGAGATGGATATATATATATCGTTCACTTTTACTATTACTATTTACTATTCACTTTTAATATTTACTATTATTCACTACTGTTTACTACTGTTCATTTTTACTGTTGACGGCGTTGAAATATTCAAAAAATTTTTGGATCTTTGTAGGCGACGAGTCCTAAACAATGGCGCTTGATCCGTAAGTTTTAAAATCCTAGTCGGTACTCACCGTATGACTTACCTACCTGTCTTCTTAGAAGCAACTTAGAACTATATATTCCTAGTTATAAATGATCTAGCTAAATATTTATTGTCTTCCCAGACAGTTTCATCCAAAGAGAACACTTCTCTAGGGACACAGGGTTCTCTAGACGTCTATGCAAGATGCAGGCTAACAATGAGAACGACCGAAGAGGTTTCTCCTATAGGGTTCCTAGCATAAACGCTTGACTAGAACAATCAAACAGGGATACATAATGAAAATTATTTCATATTAAACAGGTAAGTTTACATACGGTTATTTCTTTCGGGAACTTCGAAGAAAATACAAGCAAGTTTTTTTTACCTTACACTGATTAATTATTACACTCCTTGCTCAACTATGCTGGCAAGGTGGATTGTAAAATACTACTACATGATTGGTGGGTTGCTTGAAGGCTCTAAGTGGGAAGCTTCTTCTTACGGTGTAGAGAAGTGTTCCTGTATCTTGCATAGACGTTTGGAGAACCCCGTGTCCGTAGAAAAGTGTTTCTTTTGGGTGGAACTGTATGGGGAGATGATAAATTCTTAGTTAGATCATTTATGACTAGGGATATATAATTCTAAGTTATTTCTAAGAATATAGGTAGGTAAGGCATACGACGAGTACCGAGTAGGATTTTAAAACTTTTAAATCAAGCGTCGGCTGTTTAGGACTCGTCACCCTGCAAAAGATCCAATTTAATTTTTTTTGAATATTTTAATATCGTCAACAGTAGAAGTAAACAGTAATGAAGTAAATAGTAATAAATAGTAAAAGTGAACAGTGATCAGTAGTAAATAGTAAAAGTGAGTAAATAGTAAAAGTGAACAGTATTTTGGAATACTATTCACTTTTACTATTTACTATTGTTCACTATTGTTCACTATTTAATTTTACTATTTATTACCGTTTATTTTTACCGTTGACGACGCCGAAATATTCGAAAAGTTTTGGATCTCTGTGGTGACTCCTAAACACAGTGCTTGATTCAGAAGTTTTAAAATCCTACTCGGTACTCGCCGTATGACTTACCTACCTGTCTTCTTAGAAGCAACTTAGAATTATATATCCCTAGTTATAAATGATCTAGCTAAAAATTTATCGTCTCTCCAGACAATTTTACCCAAAGGGAACACTTCTCTAGGGACACAGGGTTCTCCAGACGCCTATGTAAGATGCAGGCTAACAATGAGAACGACCGAAGAGGTTTCTCCTATAGGGTCCCTAGCATAAACGCTTGACTAGAACAATTAGACAGGGATACATAATGAAAATTATTTCATATTAAACAGGTAAGTTTACATACGGTTATTTCTTTCGGAAACCTCGAAGAAAATACAAGCAAGTTTTTTACCTTACACTGATTAATTATTACTCTTTGCTCAACTATGCTGGCAAGTATTTCATATTAAACAGGTAAGTTTACATACGGTTATTTCTTTCGGAAACCTCGAAGAAAATACAAGCAAGTTTTTTTACCTTACACTGATTAATTATTACACTCTTTGTTCAACTATGCTGGCAAGGTGGATTCTAAAATACTACAACAAAATTGGTGGGTTGCTTGAAGGCTCTAAGAGGAAAGCTTCTTCTTGCGGGGTGTGTTCCTCAACTGGGTAGGATCCTCCTTTTGTAGGGATGGAGAAGGATGCTCTGAGGTGCTTCGAGTTTATCTTCTTGATACTGTGGATTCACGAGCTGTCTCCGAACGGTTACGCGGAGGCTACGCTAGCCGAAAAAAATGCTCAAATGCTCCTGCATGTATATATCTGACATATACCCTCTCGTGTTATGATAGAGAATGACACTCTGCTTTGGCAGACCTACCATTGACGAGCATAACGGTGACGGGTGTAACATTTGGAAGGGCATCATTACTACTTAATTTTGTGAGGGATGCTATCCTATCAAACAAACATATCACATAGGTAGAATAGCATGAAATAGTATGGCCCCCTTCACATGGTGATCTCCATCTCCATGCCGGTGTAGAGGATCTCCATCTTCATCACCGTTCTTCCGAGTGCCGAATGTTTGATTTCTTCAAACTAAGCTACTACTATAGAAACTATAATTGAAGATTACATCGACTCGCAGGTCGTGAAAGAATATTACAAGCATTGCACGTATGAAAGAATATTACAAGCATTGCACGTATGAAATAGGGATGGAGAAGGATGCTCTGAGGTGCTTCGAGCTTATCTTCTTGATACTGTGGATTCACGAGCTGGCTCTGAAGGGTTACGCGGAGGCTACGCTAGCCGAAAACAAAAACTTTTAACCGCGCAAAACCAGAACACTTGCAAGTAAGGGCCGATAGATCGTTACCGATTGAAGTGTGCAATGAAAACTACTGGCTATCCGATCCGAACAAGTGTAGCCGATTCCCGCAAGCCGACAAACGATACCCGGACAACCGATTCGCAATCACCCGATTCGCAGATGCCGTAGCAGCATCCGAGTCGTCCGATTGTGTTCTCGCACCTCGCTCCGATGCGCTCGACCGCACGATTCCTCCACACTCAGATGAACCAGTGCAACGTAGCGGCCGCTCTACCGGTATCCACACGTCCGGGGACGTAACGCGAATACCCGTGTGCTAGCACACGATGTAAGGCTAGGGTTTGGCTCGAAAGTGGGGAGGGTTTCCGTAGAGATTGATCTCGGCGACTTCTTTTGCGGATTTGGTTCAATGCAGTCAATTGACGTGTCGCAGCTCTCCACCCCTCTCTCCTTTATATAGAGTTGGCCGACTGGGACTAGTGGCCGATCAGGACTCTATTTTGAATCGGATCCTATCTGAATCTCACAGAGTTGGCCGCCCATACGTCGTAAGCCCATAGGACTCTATCCGATCGGATCACTATCCGATCGAGCCGTATCCGAGTCCAACTCGAATGCCTGTTCTTATCCCTTTAAATTATTATCAAATTTAAATTTAGTATTTTTGCTATATTGCTTCATTGGTCTGGCTGCCCATGACCACCCATATCCCCCATATCCATGGTATCAACATCAGAGAAAAAACATCAAATTTTTCATGATATACTTTTTTTCATTTCTTCAAATTTATTGTTCATTTTGTGTTTTAATTCCTTAATTATTTTTTCTTTTAATTCTTTTTTAGTTGAGGTGATGCTTCTTCAAATTTTTCAATTATTTTCAATTCAATATATTCTTCATCTAAGGGATCAACTCCCTTAATTAAGCATTCTTTATATGTAGGGTTTTTGGATGACCCTTCACTCTTAATATTTGTATAATATGGGGTTTCTGGTACTTTCTTATTTTTGGCTTTTTTTTATTTTTTATATATTCTTTTGCGGCTGGCTCCAAATAATAGTTTATTCCTAATATTTTCCTGGCTTGGCTTAATGCTTCATCTATATCTATATATTTTTTTCATGATAAGCCCCCCATTAATTTTGCATCTATTTTTTAGGCTACTATCTCTTCGAAAGATATATAAACTCCTGGGAGTTTTCCATCAAATTTTTGTTGTATTATTTCGTTATTTTCTGAGATTGGCATTAGCTCATTTATTAGATGAAAATATTCAGCAAAACTATTTAATATTGATAGCATGTAACCTTTTTCTTCTCTCTTATTATTATATTGGTATCAGAAATTGTCTAAGATGTATTTTTGGACTTCATCTAATATTATATGAGTCGTTGGTTTAAATTTATAGGTATTTGGTGGAAATATTTTAAGTTTGTTGTTTTCTCCAAATGTAAAGAATTTAACTCCATTATAGCTCATAGATTTCTTCATTCCTGCAACAAAGGTACACGAAAGAGCATGTCAGGTAAATGATTATTTTTCCCTTAATATGTTCGAATATAACTTTGTATTCATTTTCAGTAATGATATCTTCAAATAAAATCCACCTTCTAGTAGAACTTTTCTTCCTATTAAGTTGATTATAATATCTACATATTGCTTCGCAATTCGTTCTAACCGTAAATTCTTTGAACCCTAGATATAATCTAAAGACATTTATAGTATTGATTATTGCTAGAATTTCTCGATCTGTGTTATTTACTGTTTTTAATTTATAGCTTCCAGATGCATACCTATATATTTTTTCGTCTGATTTAGGTGAATATTTAGTAGGTCTTTGTTTTAATATAGCACCCCAACCTTGTTGCGATGCGTCTATCTCAATAATAAAATAATTTTCTTCTTCTAGAGGCTTTAGTTCTTTTACTTTTTTTATTAACCTTACTAATTTAATGTCTTCAGAATTAAAATATCTCTGACCATTTTTTCTCAATTTAGCATATAGAGGTCCTGCTAATTTTGCTAGATTATTAATATGATTCCTAGCATAATTTACAATTCCCAAGAATTGGTGCAATTGTTTTTTATCATTCATAGCATGAGAAAATTGTAAAATTTTCTTAGCAATATGTTCTTGTAAATGTATTTTGCCTTCTCCTATTTCATGCCCAAGGAAGTTGATCTTTTCTTTGCATATTTCCATTTTCTTTTTTGATAGAATTAACTCATTTTGTTCTACCTTTCTAAAAATATCTCTAAGTGCGTGATATGTTCTTTATATGTTTTTTAGAAGACTAGCGAATCATCTATGTAGACTAATATAAATTCTTGGTTTTCATTAAAAATATTTTGCATTTTTCTTTGGAATATGGCAGGTGCATTTTTTAGACCTAGTGGCATTAGAAGCCATTCATAATGTCCCTAAGGACATGTGAATACGGTCCATTCTATAGACTCATCTGCCATATTTACTTGACAGAATCCGGCCTTTAGGTCAAATTTTGAGAAATATCTACTACCTTGTATTCTATTGATCCATTCTTATTAGGGATGTAATAAGCATCTTCAATTGTATTATCATTTAATCTTTTATAATTTATGACCATCCTAGATTTGCCTCTAACTTCTTCGGCATGGTTTCTTACTATAAAGGCAGCTGATCTGTGAGGGCTCCTACTTTTCCTTATTGCTCCTAATTTTAACAATTCTTCTATATGCATTTTAAATTCTTCTATATCCTTTGGGGTTGTTGTTAGTGATATGCCCTAGAGGCAACATGGAGATTTTGGATATCACGTCAATGTTTATGTATAAATGAATAAAGTGTTATTCAGTTCCATGAAATAGACATCTTGTATTGATTAATAAGTACGTGACTTATTTATGAGACTCGATATGTATGAATCTATTTCTAAACGATCCCTGATCATATGTCATATTGTTAGAACAAATATGATTCTAAGATCGGCATGTTTATTGATTGATGATCATGTCTCATAGATCATGGGTATGGAGATACCAAATCAATAAACATGGACATATGTGTTAGAAAACACATTGTTGGATAGACCCACCATGAGACACTACAGAAATTAATGTGCCATTAGTTGGTCTCAGGTAGTGTTGGTACAAAGTCCTTAGACCTGAGATCACCATGGATTCCAACATGTGTAGTAGCCTACTTTGGGACTACCAAACACTATTCCGTAACTGGATAGTTATAAAGGTAGTTTTCGGGTTTGCTATGAAACATGGAGTGGGATGTGAGTGATCAAGATGGAATTTGCCCCTCCTTTGGAGAGATATCTCTGGGCCCCTCGAGGTAATGGATTATGAAAATGCATGGCCATGCTAAGTTGATTGAGGAGTCAATCAACAGACAGATAATCCAATACGGTTCGAGTGAATGGTTAAGCTATTGAAGGGATGGCACACATCTTGCCTATAGCTTAACTGGTATCGTGAGGCAAAGGGATTTGTGTACACATTACAGGTTCAGAGCCGATATTATATTCTTGTATACTATGGTGTCAATATGTCTTGCTAGGCGCCGCTATTGACAGTCGGCGAGTTGGACTCGAGTCGACGATCGGCTAAGTTAGACTATAGCCGAAACCGAGTATATCTGAACCTACAGGGTCACACGCTTAAGGGGATATAATAGATATTCGAGTTGGACTCGGATACGGCTCGATCGGATAGGGATCCGATCGGATAGAGTCCTTTGGGCTTACGACGTATGGGCGGCCAACTCTATGAGATACGGATGAGATCCGATTCAAAATAGAGTCCTAATCGGCCACTAGTCTCAGTCGGCCAACTCTATATAAAGGAGGGAGGGGTGGAGAGCTGAATAGACATCAATTGCATCGCGTGCAACAGAAGTCGCCGAGATCAATCTCCACGGAAACCCTCCCCACTTTCGAGCCAAACCCTAGCCTTGCATCGCGTGCTAGCACACGGGTGTTCGGCGTTACGTCCCGGACGTGTGGATGCCGTGTGGCGGCTGCTACGTTGCGCGCGTTGATCGGCTTCGGATCGAGTGCAATCGGAGCGATCGGCGTGGTGGAATCGAGGTGCGGTCGGGCGCGTCGGAGCGAGGCGTGAACGCGGTGGACGGCTCGAATCTGCGATTGGCGGAATCAGTTTGTCTCAGGAATCGGCTACAACTGTTCTCTGGATCGGATTGCCCTGATTGGCTATTCCGCTGCACTCTACTCCAATCGGTAATGATCTATCGGCCCTTACTTGCAAGTGTTCCTGGTTTGCGCGGTAAAAGTTTTTGTTTTGAGCTAGCGTAGCATCCGCGTAACCCTTCAGTTGTCTCTATTGGACATGTTTTGATTATATAGTCTGAATTTATTATATTGATTTTACAACTAATTGAATTTTTCTCCTAATATTTCATTGGGATTTCTCCTATTATTTGAATATCTTCTAATCTTTGAACAATTCTTTCTATATCTTTTTTAGATTTAATATCTCTATAACAATTTGGTACAAAAGATTGTAATCCTATACATTCTATATTAGAACTTGCAATGCAATATTCATCTATACTTTCACTAAGCTCATAATCTATATATATTTCCTCTGGTTCAAATTTAGGCATTTGAAGGTTATCAAGGTTGGAGTTTCCACCACGCTTTCGAACTTCTGAAATATAGGAAACATTATCTTGATATGGTATAAATGTAATTTCTTGCTCATGTATTACTGTGGTCTGTACTTATTGTTGAACAAATATTAATCCTATTATTACGTCATCATTTATCATTGATAAATCTCTTATTGTAATCTCATCTATTATGTATTTAGTTTCATTGATATATACTTCAATATTATATGCTAACTGGTTGTGGATTTTCTTTATTCTGGACATGTCTGTAGAAACTTTTGCCCTACTATCAACAATTGTATGAACTATCTCTGGACATTTTATGAAATATTTATCATGTATAATATTTTTTGTACACCCGGTGTCTACTAGTGCTAATATCTTATAAGATATTTTGGACGACAACTTTACTTTAACAGAGATTCTTATCCCTAAAATTTCTTTAAAAGATAACTTTACTATATATTTACTTTTAAAATTGGTTATGACATCTTTTAGTTGAATTAGTTTAGAAGTATTATTGACTTTCAGTGTTATCAATTACTCTTTAAATTTCGTGTTTTGTATGTCCTCATTTTTTGGTGATGCTTTAATTTCAACATTGGTTTTTAATTTTTCTAGCTCTACTTCTAGTTTATTCAGTTTATTTTCTAAAACTCTCACTCTACTAGATAATATCTTTTCATCGATTCTAATTCTAACTCTTTTCTTCATTTCTATTTATTTGCTTTTATACATTCAAGACAAGCTTGTTTTAGGCATATACTGCATGTTAATATCCCACCATTATTTTTATTGATTCACTTAGAAGATTAGTGAATCTTCTAATCTTTGAAGATTAGCGAAAGTACTTATATAGATAGATAGATAGATGGGCTACTGTGTGGCGCGTCGCACAGCCCCATCCCGTGTGGCATGACCGAATCTCTAATTTGAAAACTCAAATTGAAAGCCGAACCATTCAAATTATTCTACATGTTAATATCGCCTTGTAGACTAAATTTTACACTTTTTTTAAATTTTTTACTATTTTATCGGATAGGTCAAAGATGCATTAATCCAACGATTTCTGAAGTATCTATTTTATTCCATTTTTGACCTATCTGATAAAATAGTAAAAAAATTCAAAAAAATATAAAATTTGGTATACAAGGCGATATTAATATGTAGAACAATTTAAACGGTTCGGATTTTCAATTTGAGTTTTCAAATTAGAGATTCTGCTATGCCATACGGACGGGCCGTGCGACGCACCACACAAGAGCCATATATATATATATATATAATAAATCCGAACCGTTCAAATTGTTCTACATGTTAATATCGTCTTGTAGACCAAAATTTATATTTTTTCAAATTTTTTTACTATTTTATCGGATAGGTCAAAGATGCAATAAATAGATACTTAAGAAATCGTTGGATTAATGCATCTTTGACCTATCCGATAAAATATTAAACAATTTCAAAAAAAATGTAAAATTTGGTCTACAAGGCAATATTGAACAATTTGAATGGTTCGGATTTTCAATTTGAGTTTTCAAATTATAGATTCGGCCATGTCACACGGGATGGGGCTGTGCGGCGCGTCACACAGTAGCCCAACTAGAGATATAACTCTGGAATAACATGAATACCTAATTACCTCACAGACATGAAAGAAAATATCAATGTCAAAATATATATATAAAGATGAGTTTCTAATCCTATTCCAAACCATAGAATTAGTTTTGGTACCTCACATCTTGAATAGGTACATCTCAAATAGACAAATACGAGGAGGTATATACCTTTTCGAGGATTGGAGAAAACCTCATTATTATTATATGACAAGGAAAAAAATGTCACAATTGTATATTAGATTTTGGGAGTGAAGCATGTATGTCTTACAAATAAAGGAGTGCATACGCACAGAATATCTGAGACAGTCGAACAGGTCTTACTGCAAATATATGGACAGAACAATGTGCCTATCAAACTATCAAAGCCTATAGGAGTGTGGGATCATACGCATGGATGGTTGGATAAGATCATCAGAGTGCAGATTTTAATTGCAAAAATGCACACACTTTTATACACATGTATCTGTTGCTAACTTACCATTCTTTAGCTTTGCAATCATGCTCTGTGCTGATCTACTGATTCAAGTATAAACTCGGGAGATCACACAATGTGATTTATTAGGCTGTGTTCTTTTGGAGGGGTTGGGAACCCCTCCCCTCCGCACGCAAAACGGAGCAACGGATTAACACATGATTAATAAATATTAGCTTAAAAATTAAAAAATAAATTAATATGATTTTTTAAAGAAACTTTCCTATAATTTTTTCAAAAAATACAATGTTTAACAGTTTGGAAAACGTGTGTGTGGAAAATGAGAGAGGTGAGGTTGGGAACCTCAAGTGAAGAACACAGCCTAAGGCTCTTGAGTCTTGATAATGTCATCTAGGTTATGAAAAATTTGCATTGCAGAGCCTTATGGTTATAACTTGTCAGGCAATATTTTACTCTATACACAGTTAAAATATGTTTTTCTTTTGATCGTTAAAAACTGGGGAGGAGGTCCCCATAATTACGAGCAAATTTTATAAAAAAGAATAACCCGGGAAAAAGTTTTAGAGTACAACCTTTAGAGACCGGGCAAGGAAGCCCTGAAAGTCAAAGAGACTAGACGGTTCAGGGGGCGAACTAGAGGAGCTAGAAAACCAACCCAGCGGCTAAACAAAGGAAGGAGCTACATAACCAGCTCGGAAACTAGGCCGTCGAAGACCCAAAGCCTCCTAGTCCCCTGGGCCCCTATGTCTCTAGGCCCTTAGACCCCTAGACCCTAGGCCCTTAAGTGGAGTAACTTAACTGTAGGCGTCTAGCCAAACATAGAAGGAAATTTTGTCTTGCATTCGAAGTCATGAAGAAAATATTGTGCACATAGATTGTGAACTCTCAAGAGTGCATCCCTTCTCTGTATTTTGGATGCATAGCACAATCGCCCTTAATAATTTCCGACTTTATGAGTAATGGTTTGAAATATGTTGTGCAGCAACCGATGGAAGAGGCTAATTCAATCGTGTGGTCGCTCGTTCATATTTTCAACTGCTTTGCCAGTGCCAGTAGTTGCCTCTGTACATGGTAATACTCACATCCAATATTAAATTATACCAACATTTTCTTATGAGCAACAGGCATAACATGTACCGTATTAATTTCACATTTGTAGCTTAGTAAGAATGACGATTTCAATAAAACACTTGTGGATATCAGGAAGATAGCTCATTATAGAAGTATGGTATTGATTAAATAACTGGGAATCTTTTCTAATTATTTCAGCGGCTCTCCATGTCTTATGGCGAAGATCAGTGATCTGGAGGCACGTGGAGTATTTTGCTTCTTTGACAAAACTCGACATAACTAGTCCTATAATTTCCATAGTAGTTGGAAGTGAAGAAGCAGCACTTAGAGCAAGTATAATAGTATAGCTAACTACTAGCTTCAAATAATTTTATAGTCAATCAATAATCAATTCATACAATAGTTACATATTACATCACTAATACCTAGTCCCACCTCTCATAGACACATTTTGTCTTGGAGTTTGTGCTGCAGCTGGTTACAAATTTGTAGTCAGTTTCTCTTCTCTCTTCTCTCCTCCACATATGCATCTAGCTGGCTTATAATCTGCTATTGTACTTGCTCCTAGGGCTGGCAGGTTCTCAATTCTTCCATTTTTATAAATGCTTGTCTTACTTGTTTTATGTTTCTAATCTTTTCATATAAATCTGCAGGCATATGCTAAGATTTGGATTTCATGTTACACCAATTCAACCGCCCACAGTACCACAAAACTCATGCAGGTTGTAGTATCTCTTCCTGTCATTTTCCATCCTTGTGTCCATCTATAAACTAGCTTCACAAAAAGCAAAACAAACAAACAAACTTACAACCGATGTAGATAGGGATCATAAAGTGAGTAATTAAGTAGGACTCAGGGTATACATTGTTTTAGTTAATATGGTTCCTTGTACTACGGCACTGTGCCCCTGCTAGGTTTTTGTTGTACTGTATGAGACTGTCCTATTTTGATCAATATTGCAAACGAGCTAGGACTTGTATCAATCAAGTTTAAATGTTTTGGTTTCCATCAATCTCTTGCCAGGTTGCGAATAACTCTAAGCGCTTCTCATCCCTTGGATGACATCAAAAGGCTAGTAGATGCACTATCGTCCTGGCTCCCTGACAAACATGATGAGCAGACATATGTTATGGCGTCAAAACTTCAAGCAAGCCCGTCAGAGAATTCAGTTTCAATCTCTAGGAAGTACACTACGTGATGCCCTGCTGGTTGATATGAGGAAAAGGGGATAGTTGATTCTGATTGGCGCGATTATTTGCATATATCGGTTCATGTTTGTAAGATTGTATCACGGCGCAATGCGAAACATAATTTATATGATCTCCTGATGCCCTATAAGTTGGGTAAAGGAATTTAAAAGTATTCTTTTATGGCCTTTGCTATCTGTAAAAAATTAAGTCAGAAATTGATTGATTAATAGTACATCCTAAAACATAAAACATAAAAAGTTTTAGGTTGGATAAAGAGTTTTAGGTTGGACACGAGTGTTAAGAAGTATTAAAGAATTAGTGAAATTTAATGAAAAAAAGTATAATTGGTTGAGAAGAAAAGGTAAGTAATGAGTTTAAATGATAGAATGTTATGATTTGCTGAAAAAATATAGGTAAAGATGATGTTATATTTTAAAACGAATGGAGTGTTACCCCTCATCGTGTACGAAGATCACAGCACATGAACTCATCCTACAGACGGTGTACACACCAGCACAACAATTAAGTTGTGGAAATGTGAAGCCAGATAATAAATCATGTAACCTTGCACTTCTCAGTGAAAATCATCCCTGTGCCAGTAGGCAAGAAAAAACCGGCGTTCAGCAGTCAGCAGTGTTAAGGCTTGTCACGTGTTGAGATTTGGGAGATAACGCTAGAGATTAAAAAATGCGTATATTATCGGAGTATATCGCTTACTGAGATTTGGGAGCTTAGAAATAAGATCATTTGTAAAAGGGACTATCTAAAATGACCCGGCTTCTGTGAGAAAGTCTACAATATTGGGAGATTACACTGGAAAAAAATGTGTATGTATTATCGGAGCATCCGAGCACGAAGAGAAAAAATAGCCGATAAGTGTGTACCAAGTCAAGTGCTTAAGGTCAAACAAATAGCCTCCTAATTGGGGTTTGTTGACGAAAAACGCATCCTTTCTGCGACCAAACAGCCTCGCAGTTTACTCTGTGGATTGCATTCCATGTCCCCTCCCCCTTGTCAGTTCACAAATTTCGTGATGCAGAACATAGAACGTGTCAGGTGTCACTGCTAAACGCTACTGGTACCTTCTAAGCGCTCCATGGAGATTTACCAGCCAGACTCAAATGGTATTCTGATTTCCATTGTGCCAAGCAGCAGTAAATCATTATCTAAAAAAAGCAGCGGACTAAACACTTGAAAAAGAAAAGTACCTATAACCTCAATTACTCAGTGCACTACATGACGTGTATATATCGCTAACTCCACGGGTTTATACTAATCGTGTTGGCAAATGTTCGAACGAGACTACAAGAGTGGTGACTTGAAAGGAAGTTGAAAGTCCGCGAGTCAATTTGTGTCAGCCAAAACCCCCCCATTAATTAAGCGGCAACCCATAGATGGCGAGGTCTTTGCTGCGCTCCGTCACAGCCGCGCGCGACACGCACCGTCCGTAGCCCGCCCACAAGGACCAGGCGCAAAATCCACCGTATAAGACCACGCCACGCGGTGCCAAACGAATCAACCAACATCGCCGCGCCCTCGCCCACCTGAGATCAGCTAAGCCAGCTTGCTTCGTCCGGTGGCCTAGCTTCCGCGCCATGGCGACCGTCGGGCCGTACGGCGAGGCCGAGAAGAACGAGCCGGCGAGGCCGCTCGCGCTCCCGTCACCGTCCCTCCACCCGGCGGCCAACGACGACGACGAGGCCGTGGCGGCGGAGGCTGGCACCGCCAACAAGCGCGGGCGCTCCGCGCAGTACCTCCGCAGGCGGCGTTGCGTGATCTGGTGCGGCGGCTGCTGCGTCACCTCCGCGGTCGTCGTCGGCATCGTCATCCTGGTGCTGGCGCTCACCGTGTTCAAGGTGAAGGACCCCGAGCTGACCATGAACCGCGTCACGCTGGAGGGCCTCGACACCGACCTCGGCACGGCGAGGCACCCGGTGTCCGTGAACGCCACGCTCAATGCCGACATCTCCCTCCGGAACCCCAACGTGGCGTCGTTCCGGTTCGACCGCAGCGAGACGGACTTCTACTATGCCGGGGAGACCGTCGGCGTGGCGTACGCGCCCGACGGCGAGGTCGGCGCCGACCGCACCGTGCGGATGAACGTCACGCTCGACGTGCTCGCCGACCGCATCTCCCCCAACGTCAACGCCACGGACCTCATCTTCGGCCAGGACTACAACCTCACCAGCTACACGGAGATCAGCGGGAGGGTGAACGTGCTCGGGATCTACAAGAGGAACCTCGACATCAAGATGAACTGCTCCATCACGCTGGAGGTCAGCGCCATCTCCACGGTGCAGAGCAAGAGAACGGACTGCGTCGCCAGCGTCAGCTGATCACTCGATCTCCACGGGATCCATCGATCGTGTTAATTTGTCTCGTGGTGGGATGGTATTTTCGTGTCACTCGATTACTTTGTCTTTTCTTTCTGTTTTAATTAATCTTGGATTCTTGTGTAGTTACCTTTTTGATGTGGCTGTGTTCGTCACGAACTTTATATTATGAGTTACAAGGACAAAAAAGAGAAACTCAATTCATTATATTTTCATACAACGGTTTATGCTAGGTAGGATGATCACGAACCAACGACTCCACTCCAATTCGTTACACAGGAAGGTTCGGTAGACTATAACAGAGGCTAACAACAACACATCCTTTTCTGATGCTACTACTCAGTACTCAGAATGCATCGACTTTACCTTGGCAGGTTTGGTAGGTTAACGACCATACTTCCTTCCATGTGTGCTTGCTTGGCACCACGTTGGATTAAAACCCCAAATTGATTTTGAATTGTAAGATCCGATGATGCATCCAGCTCTATAGCTCGCCTTCCGCTAGTTATTCACTCTGAAACGGTGCGATGCTGCATGCTAGCATCTAATAAATCCCAACTATGGCAGATGATTCTCCTTTGAATTCGATTTCAAAGTTTGTGATATTTGCTTTAAATTTTCTCTATTTTTTTCAGTGCTCACTGTACAGGTGGAATTTCCAGTTAAGTGTCAATTCTCTGGTGTCGCACCCGTAGACATGGGCCCGTTTATTTATGTGCCATAGCATATTTGGGCTGAAACTGAATTGTGACTAGTACGTGCGATGAGCTTCTTAAAATTGTAGTGTATGGTCGATATACAACGTTTTTAAATTATTAAAATCAGTATAAATTAAGTCTCTCGACGGTTTAAACGGTGATCGCATCCTACATGGCAGAGTTGATTTATCTATACGGCGATTACGTGGCATTCTTATCAGAAAAGGTAAAAAGATATTGTGACCCCACGTGTCAGTGACATGTTTAATCTCTCGTTCTCCCTCCATCCCTTCCTTCCTCGGGCCGGCCTCTTGTTGCAGAGCTAACCGGCAGGCGTCCTTGAAAAGGCGGCAGTCGGCCCACTTGACTGCCAAGTGCTCGCCTCTTTACCGCTATGTGTCCCCTGCGCCGCGACGGATGACGTTGAAGCCGTGACCACTAAAGAGTGGAGACGCCTACAGCGCGGCGATGCATCGACCATGTGATGCGGGCGGACCATCGAGACCAGAGATGGCAACGGTGAATTCCCCGTCGGGGAATGTCTCACCATCCCGACGGGGAATGTCTCACCATCCCCATCCCCGTCCCCGCCAATGCTCGCGGGGGAGTTTTTTTCCCTATCCCTGTTCCCGACGGGGAAACCCGTCCTCATGAACACGAGTTTTTGTTACTTATCACCAGTAGACAGTAGCAATAACACAAGCAAATAAAAAGAGAATTCATAATCATAAATCATCAAATTCAAACCCAACATCAAACATTTATTAACACTTGTCCAACAAATTGCAACTAAGAAACAGCGTGGGGTGGACATCTCGGCTGGATCGTCAATTTCCTATCCGCAACACGTGAGGCTAATGGAGAGTCGGGTACGCGAGGACGGAAAATGGCGGCCCGTACCTGCCCCCATCATACTCGACGGGGATAAAAATTCTCCATTTTAATCCTCGTGAGGCTGAACATTCTTTCATCTCTGTCTCTTAATGGATGAATTCCCCACAGAAAATCGGAGATCGGGTCCCATTGCCATGCCTAACCGAGGCGTCTACACGGGACGAGGCAGGCGGAAGAGGAACTGAGGCGGTGGCGACCTTGTCTCCTTCCGAGCGGCGACGTCGCCGTCACCGAGGTCGTGCGACCTCCTCGTCTCCTCCCCGTCCTCTTCCCCTAGCGACGTGGGCAGCGGCGGTGCCGTCACCGAGTTCGATTAGCGCCGTCGCCTCATCGCCATTATTCATTAGCGCATCCGCCTCATTTCCGGCAAAATGGATTCGCCGGAATCCTGAAGTTTGGAAGGCCAGCGGCGTTGATTGCGTCGAACTGCGTGCTAGTCGGTAGTCCTCCTCCTCCCTTGCGCTCCTCTCGCCGCCCCAGAGCTAGCCTCCCGCTCGTTTGAATCGGCGCCTTCGTCGGGGGGGACGGCGGTACTTCGTCTCCGCGCTCGCAGCGAGTGTCAGGTTCACTAGCCTCTCCATCATGATCGAGGAGGGCGTGTTCGCCGGGATGGAGGAGATCCCGGCTAGGTACCCGCCGGCCGCCAGCGCTGTTCGTGCACATGCCCAAGGATACCTGGGTTCGCCGTGAGCGCCCAGTTCTTGGCGGCGGCGATTCCTAGGTTGACCCGTGCCATCACCAATGGGCTGGTCGATGTGCTTCGCTGAAAGGGATTAGTGGATGAGAAGGGGTTTCTGAAGAAGGACGGGAGGAGTACTCCATGGAAGAGGCCGCGGAGGAGAAGGTCTTGCCGGAGGGGTTCTGGGGCTTCTGGCTGAAGAGGCAAGCCCGTGCTTCTCACGGCGCCGGGGACTGCGACCCCGGCGGGCGACGTGGAGATTACCGAGGAAGGGCCGGAGAAAGGAGTTTCTTTTGATTATATGGGCCCCACCAAATAATTATTATTATTTATTAAACAGCTTTGAAGTGAAGCATCACATTCGCTGTGGATGCTAGAAATTCTTACATTAATCAAAAAAAATCTGAATCATTACATTGTCTGGATTATAATGGTAAATTGATTGATATAAAAAAATCTGAACCATTAGATTATAATGGTAAATTGATTGATATAGTTGTATATAAATTATAACTATATCTAGAGAAATAGAAACTGTATATGAAATTTAAATCTTATAGAAATAAAATATAAAAGTTGTATATGAAATTCGGAATTTTAAAGTTGTATATGAAATCCAAATATATTATCTATAAAAATAAAATTTCAGTTATATATTAAATATAATTTTAAGTGAATTATCCTCCACGCAATTAGCAATCCCCTAGTTAAATTTATTTTAGTAAAGAAAGGAGAAATACATGACTGGTGAGGCAATTGTGGACGTCACGTAATACTAAAATCATCATGCAAATCACGGAGGGACATAAATTTATCTAGTTTTGAAAATAAAGGGACACCCTGTACCTGGTTTTGTGGTTTGCGAATATTGACGGGTGATCGATCGGTTCTCAAGAAGCTATCCGAGGATGTGAAAGAATGATCAAGGTGTCCTACTGATGGGCCTGATGGTCGATCGGGAACAATACGAGCCAAGATTTTAGACAGGTTCGGTTGTCCTAGAAGATAACAAACTTACGTCCTGTGTTCTTTGTTGGAATGGTGTGTCAACAAGATTTATGTACAAGTGAGGGTTCGGGATTGGATCTAGCCTCCCCTCGCCTGCACGACTTGCCATCCCTTTTATAACTCAAGGGGGCAGTTACAAAAGGGCTTGGGACGCAAAGAAACTTGACCATAAATCAAAAAGCAAATACAACATAATATGAAAAAGTACACAGAGACCCCTTGGACTTTAGTCGTCGTGGGCATCTTATGCGTAGTCTTGCCTCGGGATCCGTCCTCGGCAGGTACCACGCACGCAGTCCTGTCAGGTGACGCCATCTTCTGTCGAGTTGTCTCATCTTTGTCCCCTCGGCGAGCCTTGCTGAGTATGCCTCCTTTCCAATGAGAAAAACTTGCCCTTTTCAGGTCGGAGCTAGGGGTGGACAGGAAACTTGTGGCTCGTTAGCTCGCTCGGCTCATGACAGGCTCGGCTCGCCTCGGCTCGGCTCGTTTTAATTTTCTAACGAGCCCGAGTTGGCTTTAAAGCTCGTTAGAGATAACGAACTGGCTCAAGCTAGCTCGCGAGCCTAAACGAGCCAGAGCACTTGGGTTGAGCCAAGTCAAGCCTATCACGAGCCGAGCGAGCTAACAAACTACGAGCTTCCTGTCCACCCCTAATGGTATATGAGGAGTCATGAACATGTATGGTATATGTATAATAGTTTTATTTTATGGTGTATGGTGTAGCAAATGCAAGGTAGCCAAGTCGATTTAGCAAACTTAGCCGACTTAGCCGAGCCCTGTCACGAGCCGACTTAGCCGAGCTGACTTGCAGTAGAATCATGTCACGAGCCTAACGAGCCGGCTCGAGCTTCAAAATGAGCCGAGCCGAGCTGGGTTTCTAGCTCGTTAGGATAACGAGCCGAACCGAGCCAGCTCGTTATCCTAACGAGCTAAAGTCGAGCCGGCTCGTTATCCACCTCTAGTCGGAGCCATTCGCAGGTCGGGCTAAGAGAATGAGGTCGGATTAGGGGACGGAGGTCGGGACGGCCAACCCCGAATAAGGTCGAGCCACCGACCCCAGCCTGAGGCCCCTTAGTCCGACTCAGCTTGTCTTCTTTTCTTTGCGTGGGCTACCTCGGAGTGATACCCCTCACGGCGAAAGAAATTGGACCCGAAGTTGAGGGACCCAATATGGACCTTTTCCAATTTTAGGAGTACTGGAAGTCTACATTCTGCGAGACTAGCACCTTGGACATTTGGTACTTTACTTGAGACCAGGCCACTTTACGGGCCATATTCAAATGAAAAAAGTCCATATTTGACCATCCAACTCTTGCCGAAATTTAATTTTGGCCACAGAACTATAAAACCGGGTATATGACATCCTCAACTGACCAAACCGTGCACGTTCAGACAGCCTAAGCGGTTTTGAGCTTATCCCTTACCACGTGGCGCCGAGGGCTAAGTCGGCATGGGTTGACTCAGCATTGCCACAGCCCGGCGACCGTCGGCCTGCATCGTCGCCCGTTCAACCCTCGTGCCAAGCCAGACATTTACTAGCCGGTGGTAGTGGCACGCGCGCGTTGACGTGCCTCCTCCTTCGCCGTCCCTCCTACCTGCTCTCCTCTGCTCCTGGCTGCTCGCGTTTTTAACTCTGAACTCTCGACCCAATCAACCACCACAGTGCATGAGTCCATTCATCCCCAAATCCACCCGAGAAAGCAAGCGAATACACCAAGTCTCCATGGAGCGGCCAAGCCGTCGGCGGCGGCGGCCGCCTCGCGGGGGAGGCGCGAGACCCGAACGCCTTCACTGCGAGCGCCGCACTCCATCTACGCGCGGCCTTCTCTCCTCCGCGCCTGTCCTCGCCGTCGGCGGCTTCCTCGAGGACCTCCACAACCGTGTCTCCTCCTCTTCTTCGACCCCGTCCACCCCACCGCCGCCTCCTTCCGCGCCTTCCCGACGCTCTCCTTCGACCACCCCTACCCGCCCACCAAGCTCCGGTTCCACCCCTCCGCCCGCGCCTCCGCCTCCTCCTCCGACGCGTTGCGGCTCGGCTCGCCCGCTCGACGATCTCACCCCGTGGCCCCGCCACAACCGAGCTCCGCTCCATCCTCGACAACCGCAAGACATCCGCCTCCGAATTTTGCGCGTCCTCACCTCCTTCGATCGGAACAGGCCGAGCCCCGCCACATCGGGATCGCATCCATGGATACCACCCGCACCATCCGGGACATCGAGCGCGACGTCGTCGAGATGCAGCTCATCGCGCACGATAAGGTCGTGCACGACATTGCCTGGGGAGAGAACGGCATCTTTGCCTCCGTCTCAGCCAACGGCTCCGTCCGCGTCTTCGACCTCCGGGACAAGGAGCATTCCGTCATCTTTTACGAGAGCTCCGAGAGAGAGAAGACAACGTGAGAGGGAGAGAGAGGTGGGGGTGTTTTAACGGCAAATGCTGAGTCAGCCCGTGCTGACTCAGCCCTCGGCGCCACGTGGCAAAGGATAAGCTCAAAACCGTTTAGGCTGTCCGAACGTGTACGATTTGGTCAGTTGAGAGTGTCCTATATCCGGTTTTGTAGTTCGGTGGCTAAAATTAAACTTCAAAGAGTTAAATGGTTAAATATGGACTTTTTCCTATTCAAATTGGCTGGATTGCCGGAAAGTCGAATTACTTATTTTCTCCTCTCAATCTCATTTCTTGGAAGGTCAAAAAGAACTACCAACGGAAAATAAAGTAGCTATTCACTTTGTTGCCAAAATTAACCCTATCAAATTTTTTTATCAAAATTTGACAAGACAACAATCTAAATATTGCCAAGACTTGTCTCCACTATTAAATTTTGATCATTGTAGAATATTCCTCAAACAAAAACTTGGCAATGGTAACAAATCAAACACAACTTACACATTTCAACCTTACCAAATTTTGATAATTTGGCACTACCAAAATGTTGATTTAGACATCAAAGTGAACAGCCCAAAAATTAAAAAAAAGGGTCAAAATACAAGTCATGACACTTCAGTAAGAAGCTGAAGAACATGTCCTACACTTGCTCGTACGGAAAGAGAGACAAGGACGCAACCATGGTCGCAGCTTTGATCATCGGGCGTGAAGTACCACTCCAGTACAACGCTACTGCACCGTGGCAGCTACTAGTAGTACTACCATCCCATCTGTATCTGTCTTTCTCAAAGAAAGAAAGAAAGAAAAAAAGACACCCCATCCATATTACGCGAACAGTTACCCGCCTTGGCCATGCTATAATACCGCAGTGTTAGCTGAGGGCGCAAGCCCAACTGCTCTTAAATTTCCTAGTTTGCTCTCTTACTAAAGAAAAATCCACGCCGTGCAATTGCTGCAGCTGTGTATACTTATACAGCGCACAGTGTGCACACCCCCGACCGGCAACCATCCAGCTCGTTGTCTCCCCCTGCCGACCGTTTCCAGCTCCGCGTGGGAGCCAGCTAAACTGCACATGATGGAACTGGCAGACGCGTATTCAGGAAGCAGCAATAGATGGATACGGTTGCAGTACGCCTGTACTACGAGTCGCCGACATCGTCACCCTGCTCAGTGCTCGCCGGCGTGATAACGAGTCACGAACTCACGAAGCACACGTGCTCGACCGTCGGTTGCCGAATGCCGATTCAGCACAGTTCATTTCAAGCGGCTGCAACCGAGGAAAAGAAAAAAGGAAGTGTGGCATCAGTGACAAATGTAGTAGTAGCAAACAGAAACAGTGGACACAAGCTACAGGCTTCAGACTGACTGACCGAGGCTTTCTGGCTTGGCCGGCCCTGCAACCCTGCTAATGGCGCATCAAAACTTCAAAAGCAAATAGAATTCCATCCGGTATTATGGTACAAGCATGTACTACTACAGCACTAGGCCTGGAGTCTGGATATATATTATCATAAATCTTGAAGCAGGTAACCTTTCGCTCTCATAATTCATTAATTTGGGTACAGAAGATGTAAGACTATCTTCAACAAGACTAGGCATAGCAGCACCCAAACTCAAAATGTATGTTTCAGGCCACTGTAGCAAGGTCCAACAGAGTACCCATACAAAGGATTCATTTTAGATGTCAGGCAGAGCAAGATCCAAAAATAAGTATCCTCTCTCCTGAAGATCTATTTGGAGAGAAGGTTATCCTTTGAGTCTTATTGTTGGAGAAAAAAATGAGTATTGAATCCTTTGTCTGTAACACTACCTAAATATAAAATGAGTCTTGCATTTTAGATATTGTTGTTAAAAATAATCGTGCCGACTCACAAGTCAACATGAGCAGACCCATAGATGAAGATAGGCAGGTATAGTAGAAGTGTGCAGATTACAATACATAGAACTCTTATGTATACGCCCAGGGAAGTTTGCAGGGTACAACTAAACAGTACATGTTACAACTGAGAGCCGTCAAGTCACTATAACAGAACCATACATACGGATCAGGAGATAGATCCTTATGTTCAAGGATCCAAATCCCAATAGACATTGCCTCAAGAATCTAAAGTAACGAAAACAGTAAGCTTTCTCGACATCTCATTGGGCCACGTCATTCTAAACAATAGGAGCCGTCGGATACACTAGTCTAGTTTGTCATGAAATCAGTTATCAAAATAGGCCCTCTTTGTTTAAGTTTCTAGGTGACCTTTTAGCCTGAGAAGTCAGAAGCTGAACTAAACAACTGACTTTTCGATCTGGCTTTTAAAAAGCCAAAAATCAAGCCTAGGGCGAGAAACTTACTTTGGATAGCTTTTCTGGCTTTTGAAAGAAAAGTTGCAACATTTTACCCACTTGCCATCGAAAAAAACGCTTCGCATCTTTTATCCGTCTCGAGCCCAGAGCGCACGTGCAGCCTAGGGTTACCGACGCCGACGCCACCAACACACTACTGCCATCCCGTCACTATCACCCCCACGGGCGCCACCCCGTCGCAGCCACCTCCATGGGCGCTACCCCGTCGCCGCCCTCCCCTTCGTCATCGTCGCCCCTTTTCACAGCCACCCCGTCGCTGTCGCCCCGTCGCCCCCGTCGACCCACCACACCGCCATCCCGACTTCGTCGCCCGTCGGCCCGTCGCCTCGCCACGTCGCCATCCCGTCACCGTCGGCCCGTCGCACCGCCCGCCCAGGGCACCACCCTATCGCTGTCGCGGCGCCACCACCACGAGAAGGTAAGTTTTCATCACGGTTGAAGCTAGCTCCCAAATAAGCCAACTCAAAAGCTAACCTCCAAACAACCCTTACCTTCGCTTCGGAGTTTCGCTTTTCAAAGTCAAAAGCCGACTTTTGACTTTTGAAAAGCTGAAACAAACAGGCCTAACTCTAATTCATATTATAAGTCATTTTGACTTTTTCTAATCAAATTTTGTTAGATTTGGCTAAGTTTGTAGAAAAAATTAATAATTTCTATGACACCAAATCAGTTTCATTAAATATAGTATTGAATGTATTTGATAACATATTTGTTTTATGTAAAAAATATTACTGTATTTTTCTATAAATTTAATCAAACTTAACAAAGTTTGACTAGAAAAAATTCAAAGCGACTTATAATATGAATATTATAAACATAGGGAGTATTAATTATAGTTACAAATATAACATAAGTTGTATTGAGGAAAAAAATGCGAGAGGTATCAATCAATAAGCAAAAAACAACTGCAGTAACCACAAGCCCACAAGAATAATAGAAGAAGTCCTTGCCAAAAAAAGGAATATAATGAAGAAATGAAGCTACAACAGTTCCTCTCCATAAGACCATAAAAGAAGAATGCTAAACATCCACCTCATAGTTCACAGTGACAAACATATTGTCAAAAGGAATGATTGCAAAAGTTGAATTCGGGAATCAAGGACATGATTAGTAACACCTAAGTCCCTAACCATCTACCACAGGATTTCAATCCTGAAGCTTAAATGATCTACTGTACCTTACAAGGAATGGCAAGATTGAAGAAGGTAGTCCATCACTAATAAGAAAAGCAAAAGTTTCACAAATATTTTGCATGTGATATATTAGGTTTATAGGTTCCATTCCCATGCATTATTATTGTTTTCCTGTGCGTACCCCACAGAAACACTCAAGTTCTTCTTCGCCGTTTTAATTTACTAGGAATTTCTGCGAACTGTGTGGAGTACCTCTAATTGCACCTAGATATGTTGACTAGCCAACAGAAGTACAATATGAGATGGGGATAGCAAGGATCAATTGGTTTTGTACCAAAAAGATCACACTTCATATTTATTGCATGGCAAGAAACAACAAGCACATTAGGTTAACATTTACACAAAATGACTTATATTTCAATCTGATTAATATGCTGGAAGAGGTATATGGTCAACAGGCACTTCACGGTTTGCATCAGTTTCACTTTATATGGTCATTATTGGTTAGATAATCCAAATCTTCAGTTATAAGCTAATCCATTAGCAGTAGACCCCAAGTATCAAGTTCATTTTATAAACCTTGACATTGTCTATATATCTAAACTCCTCTTTCCAGGACCCCACCACTGTAGATATCATTACCAAGACAGGAACATCTAGATAGAAGCTTTTAAATGCGGTACTGCTACATAGTAAACTGAGGGCAAGAGTTATTTGGAAGTTCACAAATAAACTTTTGTGAACTTTTAATAAAAAATGATTGCAAATATATAGCAACATGATCATATGACCTTGAAAGAAAAACACATAACCATGTATTTGCGCAGCCAAACAAGTTAGGGAACTACTGAATTCTGATGTAGCAATCGACATTTCATTTAATTGATGGGCATCAACGGTCCAGTTCATCAACCATACAGTGATTAAAAGTCTTTTGGAAATTGGGACCCATAAAATTCCTACACTATAAACAGTTTTAATGAAGAATTCTGTCACTGAGCTTGCTAGTTACAGTAATGTACTTGCAGGTATGGTGTACAACTACTTAACACACCAAATGCCAACATGAAATGCAGAAAATTTTCTAATGTTGTCCTTATTACAGTGTGGCAGTAAGAAAAATAGGTGCAACAATGCAATTCATAAGTAATCATGAGATATTGATGCTGCCACCAAATTAACATTTAAAGCGCATAACTTCACATACAGCTCATCATGGCATCCAAAAAAAATACAGCAAAGCTGTGCAACAAATTCTCTAATTTCTAATCCTGCAAATGATTCCCTAGCAACGGAAATTATACATTAGAATATCATAAGGAGGAACTCTGCCATAGAAACAAACACAATGTATGTACAACTATTCCTTACTCAGACATGTACTTCTAGATGACAAAATTTGCTCGAAGTAATATAGTAATATCAAACGAACAATTACCTTCTCTAAATATCCTAAGCACAACCCCCTACAGTCAAACCTCCCCTAAAGCCCGCCTGACCAATCAAGCAATACACAACTTTACATCCTTAAACGTAAAAGGTTAAAAGAAGAGTAATATAGTAGTACTCCAGTTTTTAAGAGCACCGAATTGCACCAATGTGTCCATCACCTGCTGCGCCTCCGATCGGCGGCGTACTGCGAGAGCGGGACGAGCTCCGACAGCGGCGTCGCCAGCGGCGTGGCGACCGGCGTGGGGATGGGCGAGGACCTGCACACGGGACACGACGCGTTCCGGCGCAGCCAGGCGTCCAGGCACGCGACGTGGAACCTGTGCCTGCAGTCGGGCATCACGCGCAGCATCTCGCCGTCCGCGTACTCGCTGAGGCAGATCGAACACATGGAATCGGCGTCCGCGCCGGTGCTGTAGAAGGGGACCTTACGGTACGACGCGATGGCCGCGGGGTGGAGGCCGACCGGGGAGGACGCGGCCGCGACGCCCGAGGAGTAGGCGTCGGGGGACTCCGAGCCCTCGGCGACGAAGAGCACGCGCGGGACGGTGATGGAGAGGTGGCTGGAGCTGGAGCTCGGGGTGAGTACGCCGGAGAAGTGCCCGCCGCCCCCGCGGCGGAAGCAGAAGTAGGACGCGAGGAGGAGCGACGCGAGCAGGACGAGGAAGCCGAGCGCGATGGCGATCGAGTACCCGAGGCCGAGCGTGGCGAGCGAGGAGAGCAGCGAAGAGGAGGACATGGCGACGGCGGCTGCTGCGGTGGCGGCGCGGTGGGGATCGATCTCTCAGCGGGGAAGCGGCGGAATGGCATTGGGCGGAGCCGAGGCCGCGTGGGGGTAGGGGCGGAAGCGGAGTAAATGCGTATGGTGGCGTGGTGAATTTTTCCGCCCTACGCTCTCGCTCTCGCTCTCCTCTGCCCCTCCCCTCGCCTCGTCGCGGGGGCTTGGATCTGGTGGTGATGGACTGGTGGTTGGGCGGCGCCAGCGGCTGCATTTATTTCCGCTCGGGGACGGGACGGGAGGGGAGTAATGGCGGGGAGATGGGGTTTGCTCTGCTCGGCGGCTCGGCTTGCACTGGTGAACGAGAGTGAGACGGGTGATGTCATCATGATGCTGGAGGAAGGGAGGGAGAAGATGGAGAGCGACGCGAGTACGCGAGGGGGAGAGGGAAAGAAAGGGACTCGGGAAGACTGAAGAGAGGTTTTGCTTCGACGTGGGATCTCACTCGTTTGACGTTTGCGAATGGGCGCTACGCCGCTGCCCTCTCGAAAGAAAGAGCGGGGGTCAATTCGTCGGAAGATGGCCTGTCTAATGTCTACGAGGTGTTGTTCCTCTCCGGAGATGGACCGGTCGATCGTTCGACGAGGGACTTGTGCAACAGCGCCGTTGGTTTCGAACGAACTGTCCTGTAGGACAAGACGTAATCATCGTGGACTTTTCCATGCCCCCTCCCTTCCGACTACGGCAAGCTCCGCCAGCGACGGGGGAGGAGTACGGCGTGTCTCACGGTTGGATTAGACGTACAACACCATATATTTGCTTTCATCGTCTCTTTTTCAATTGCACGGAAGATATAGGCGCACTTGGATGAGTCTCCTCTTACACGTATCCTTTGATCCTTCTTTAAATGTGAGTCACTACTGTATGAACCCGTTAATTATAATGTTTATATATCAGTCACTCTAATTTACAGAATTAAATGACAGTAAAAGACTTGTTTCTTTTTTTTGAATGGAAATAAAAGACTTGTTTCTCAAACGTCTCTTATAGCACACACTCGATATATAAAAATTATGACCCTCCTAAATCGTAATGAACACATACATGTATATGCGTAATTAGGAGTATATTTTTGTCCACTTGAGTCATTAGCAACAGCAGCCTTTGGCTTGGTTAGATAGTACATTATCGTATCTGGTTTGTTGTGAATTGGAGTAATTAATTTTGGCATTACTAAGATAACTGGAAAGCAAGCAATATGCGCGGACACTTTAAAAATGTTTTATAAATTTATTACTGCATATTTAAATGTAGGTGATTTTTACTTGAAATATTAATATTATGTTTTAAACTTGTCATATACGTGAAATATTTCTATTATGTTTTAAACTTGTCATATTTCACCGAAAATATATTCATGATTTTGTTGTAATAACCTTGAACACATCTATAATCTATAACTATTTATAAAACAAATAGTATTTCTATCTAAAATTTTGTTCTCCCTGACTATTTTGCAAAAAACTCCTTGAGTTTTTCCAAAATTAACCCGCAGTTAGGGGTGGATACCAGCTCGGCTCGGCTCGGCTCGGCCGGCTCAGCTCAGATCATCTTGGCTCGGCTCGAGCCGAGCCAGGAGGCCGGTTCGGCTCGGCTCGGCTCATGAGCCGGCTCGAGCCAGCTCGTTTAGCTCGCGAGCCATTTTAATACAATGTAATTATAAATTACATTCTATTTTTAGTCTATTAAATTGAAAAAAGTAAAAAGTGATATATTAAGTTCATAATTAACGTAATAACACTTGTCCATCGACAATTATCCATGTAAATATAACGATGCAACTATATTAGATATTATTACTATTATAATCTAAAGCATTAGATCCATATTGACCATCACAAAATAATAAAAATTATTGATTTATTGCCGCATCAACAACAAAACAAGCAAAAGAATAGCAAAACAAGCAAAACATTAGGCCCGCTTTGTACATTGCATCGGCTCGTTGAGCTCATGAGCGGCTCGCGGCGACTCGAGCCGGCTCGTTATAGCTAACGAGCTCAACCCTTTGCGCGGCTCGTTAGCATTTCTCAACGAGCGAGCCGAGCCAACCACGAGCCGAACGAGCTAGCGAGCCACGAGTATTTCATCGCCCTACCCGCAGTCCCAATGTGAAAGAAAGGGAGGGCTTGGATGAAAAAGACCCCTTCGCCCCTCCCTCCCCTGTGCCCCTCCCTCCCGTCCCCATCTGCGCGCACCCGCGCGACGCGTGCTCCTTCCTCCCATCGCTGCTCGGAGCTCCCGCATCCTCCGTGCCGTCCCCATCTGCGTCGTGCCTCGAGTTCACCCGTTGCAACGCACAGGCACAATTGCTAGTAAATTCTAAATTGAAAACACTCGAAACTATAGAATTTAAATTTATGCATTTTTCAACATCCAACAAATAGTTGGTTCCTAATTCCTATTTAATCTTTGAAAAAGAAAGAAGTCTATAATTGGTCATCGAACTATCGTGAAAGTTTGTATTTGATCATTCAATAAAAAATCAGGTATCCTACACCTCCAACTATCAAAACCATACATCTTCGATTGTCCGATCTGATTTTGCATAAATCCAATGCCATGCTGGCGTCGAGGACCGAGTCAGCACCTCAACTCAACTACTGCCAACCAGTGATCTTTCATCACGGTTAATTTGGATTCTAGATTACGAACGTCTGGATCAAATGGCACTGAACTGCAAGTCTGCAGCGATACAATACAATTACAGATCAAATTGCTCGAACGCTCGCGATGGCTGTGTGTAGGCCAGGTGTTCTCACTGCTCCATGCCACAGGATGTCGCGCAATATTGCGCAGTCCCGATTTCTCGTGAAACCAATTGAATGCAGGCAAATTCGGCGACGGTGACGGTGGTGGCCATCGTCGTGGCAGTGCTGGTTGCAGTATGTAGGGGGGAGTTCACGGTGGTGGTGCGGGACTCCTCGTCGCGCGGCGTGGTGAGCAGCGTCGCGAGATGGGGCTGTCGGACGGGCGCGCACCGACCGGTGGAGCGGCGCGCGATGCGGGAGGTGATGACGGCGACGGGGAACGGGTGGGCGTCGGGCATCGACGACGTGTGCCGCGGGCGGTGGCACGACATCGAGTGCATGCCCGACCATGTTGTGTCGCTCTCCTTCGACACGCTCTCCGACGACACCGCCTTCCGGCGTGCGACGTGGCGCGGCCACTGTCCCAGCCGTGCTCTGCTGCCGCACCTTAGGTCGCTCTTCTTCTACCGATGCTTCACGGCCAACCCGCAGCCCGTCCGGCGTTCCTCGGGCGCCTCGGCTGTCGTTCGTTCGCCGGTGCTCGGGAGAACAGCCACGTCGCGCGATCCCGCCGGAGCTCGGGAACTGACGACACCGTGTGTGCTCGACCTCCATAGGAACCAACTCACCTCCGCCATCCCAGCCACCGTTCGGTCCCTCGCACACCTCCGGCTTCTCGACTGAGCTACAAACGGCTCGGCGGCGAGGTGCCGTGCTTCAAGTTCCAACACCTGAGCATCCTGGACCTCGGCCACAACTCGGCTGCGGGGCCACGTCCCAGCGAGCCTAAGGCAATGCCGATCGGCGCTCAAGATCGACCTCGGCTAGAACCGCCGTCGGCACGATCCCGAGCGCTCGGCGACCTTTCCGACCTCATCTGCTCGACCTCGGCCACAACGCGGCTGCCGGCCCGATCCCGACGGCGCTCGGGCGGGTTGTCGTCGCTGCGGTCGCTCATCCTCGGCTACAACCGGATGCGGTTCACGACGATCCCGGCGACATCTTCGCGGGGCTCGGGGCAGCCAGCGCCCGGTCCTCTCGGCATGGGGCTGAAAGGGTCGGTGTCGGAGTCGATCGAGGAGCTGCCACCTCCGGTCTTGTGGGTGGACAACAACGAGTTCACCGGGGTGATCCGGTGAGCTTCCGGCGGCTGGAGCGGGCTGGCGAGCTTCGCGTGGACGGCAACCAGCTGGTGGGGCCGATCCCGTTCGGAAGGAGATGATGTAGCAGCTGGGCAAGAAGCTCCGCGTCGGCGTTGCTCTCGGCGCCAGCGTGACATTGGATTTCTGCAAAATCAGGTCAGATGACCAAAGATGCATGGTTTTAATAGTTGGGGATGTAGGATACCTAGTTTTTAGTTGAATGGTCAAATACAAACTTTTACGATAGTTCAATGGTCAATTATGAACTTTTTCCTTGATAAAAAGTCCGATTTACTCTCTCAAACTATTTTATTAGATCACTTAGCTCCTAAAATATATGTCAGCTCATTTTACCTCTAAACTGGGATTCACTTTTATGATTAATAACATTTATCTTATTTGTTTTTTACACGAGTTGTGTTTTAAACTTAAATTTTGTAGAGACATGACCTATATAGAGAAAAACCAGAAAGGTAAATATCGTTGCTGAGCAAGATGAACCATTTTTAAAAGTTTAAGGTTGTAAAATGAGTCAAGAAATTGTTTATGGATTAAGTGCTCAGCTCGAAAGAGAAATAGACTTTTTTCTTAATCTTTTGTTAATACAAAATAAAGTTGACACTTGGGGCAATTTCCTTGTCGTGATTCGCTAGCTGACAGTGTGCTACCCGGACATTTCTGTAGTAAGCCTCAAGAAAAATAACTTACGGTGACGTTTTTGTTTGCTATGTGCAGTATTGACCAAATTAGCTAAACTTTATTCCTACAATACCCGCGCCGGGGGGGGGGGGTTGTTGACTGGGATACATGGTTTATAGGGATGAAAACGGGGACGGAAAAATCCCGTACCGACCGTCACCGAGTACCAAAAATCCCGACCGAATACCGTATCCGCGAGAAAAACGGGAAACAGGAACGGGAATGATTGGGGTGTTTTTCCGATTGTATTCACGGATCCCGTATTTATCCGGGAAAATTCTCGCGGGAAATTTCCGTTTTTAAGCTCATGTGCATAATAAAACATTCACTCTAGTCTATTAAATCTTCACTCAGAATTTTTGGAACATGTAAGCTCATGTGTATAATAAAACATTCACTCATACCGTGAGATTATGTATTGTTACAATTGTTCCATCTAGTTAACTCTTTGAAGTGGTTATATGTGTGTCGATGTCCTTTTTTACCAATTCCCGATCGTAATTGACATGCTCCCGACCATTCCGACTGTTCCCGATGTCCCGTATTACCGAATTCATTTCCCCGTCCGTCTTTTCCGTTTCCGTTTTCGTTCCCGTTAAAAAATACGAAAACGGGAATGGTTAAGGTCTTTTCTCGATCGTTCCCGACAGTTTTCATCCCTAATGGTTTATAGCATAGGTCATACCGTATAGACGTAGCACACTGGACCATACACATTAAGAATTTTATTGGCCAAAGAATACATTAAGTTAGAAAAAGCTCTTGGTGAATATTTAATTAGGATACAATATATGATGCTAATTAGAAAAGGCTCAACTTGGACGGTTTCATCTAATTAAAGGTAATTCACATACACTTCCTAATTGCTGGGATCGCTTGGTCGGATGGATTTCTTTTTGTGTTTCTGACATTGTATATCTAATTTAATTACTACCACTATTCTTGTTTACTCTTTGTTTTCAACATTAACATAGTTTTTCAATGTACATATTTTATATAATACTACTATTTCTAACTCGCAACTCACTAAATATGTCCTAAATATAACTTCTAAAACTCTTAATTTATCTTAGAATATAATAATTTCTTCATATACTTTTTTAAAATAAATCATTTTTTCTCTATTTAACTCAACCTACTTATTTATACCTGTGGCCAACCTTAGAAAGTTTTTATATTTTGATACAAATGGAGTATTAAAAGTATAAATACATGAAAGTGTTTTTCATGATAAATGTACCAAAACCATTTTCTTATGTCAAATCCTAATATTTTTTATTAATTAATTATTTGAGGTATCGAGATTTTGTGATGATTAATAACAAACAATATGATTATTCATACCGGATAAAATTAATTGCATTTGAAATTTATTATTTGTCACCAAAATATATATATCAATGCTGAAATATTCTCAACCAATCGAGCAAGAAAGGAGTGAAGGGCTGGTCTTTTTTATTTGGTAGAAATATAAATATTAAAAAAAGATTATGCATCAATCTCAATACAATGGCCACAGAAAATCAGATCATATATATAAGTGAAAATTAAAAAATCAGATCCATCCCCTCCTCCCCGCAAGAATTTGTAGAATTTTCTCCTGTTTATTAGAAACTTCAACTTCTCAGGAGACGTCCTTGTTTATGAATGATGATATTTTTGGTTCCATAAGAATAAGCTGTCAACATTATCAAAAGAAATGTTGTTTCTTCGAAAATCTATTCCTTTCAAATCTGGTCCTAATGTTTTGCATGAAAAATCCATTATTGCCGAATCGCTTTTTCCATGCGGACCGAAACGCACATTCCCGAGCGGAAGGCTAGTCCGTACGCGTGAGAAGGTCTGAGGAAATCACATTTTTGCGTGCGGGCGGCCTAAACGTATGAGAATATCCATTATCTCGTCGCGGCCTCTTAAGCCGTCCGCACGGAAAGATCTATTATCTGTGCGGACCACTTAATATGACCGCACGAGATAATAGATCTTCTGTCTTGATCATTAAGTGGCTTGCACAGGAAGATTGAATTATTGAATTATTGAATGATATAATTAAATCGAGAAAAGCCGTGCGCACGGAAAGATCTATTATCCCGTGCGGACCACTTAATATGACCGCACGGGATAATAGATCTTCCTGTGCGGTCATATTAAGTGGCTTGCACAGGAAGATTGAATTATTGAATTATTGAATGATATAATTAAATCGAGAAACATCACAAATTACACAAAAATAATTTCACATCATCACAATTTTACAACAAATTTTACATGTATAATTTTATAACAAATTTCACATGTATAATTTTACAACAAATTTTACAACAAAGAACGACGGCGGTGGAGGTGGCGGTCGGTGGGGCTGCGACGGTGGAGGTGGTCGGGTCGGTGAGAAGGCGGCGGCGGGCGGTCGGTGAAGAGCCGCGGCGGTCGGCAAGGAAGAGGTGGCCGCAGTGGAGGAGGCGGCCACGGTGGACGAGGCGGCCGCGGTTGAAGAGGCAGCCACGGCAAAGGAAGCGGCCGCGGTCGGTGGAGGTGGCGGTGGACGACGCAGCCACGGACGGTGGAGACCGACAGCGGTGGAAGCCCTCGGAGGTGGAGGCGGCGGGTCGGTGAGAAGGCCACGGTGGGATCTAGAAAATTTCATTGGAAGTTAAAAAATTTCAGAGCCTGCACACCTATATAGGCGGTGGTGATCATCGCGTGCAGACGGTGAAAAAAGGATTATCCCGTGTGGACGGCTTAAGTGGACCATACGAGATAATTAATGCAACTAGTCTCCTAGGGACAGTTTTTTCAGGCACGTCCACTTATGACCTACCTGAAACCTATCGGGGATCTCGTCTAAAAAAATAGTTTCTATAATAGTGATCCTGCGTAGAAAACTTTTTTATGAAATCCTCACATTCTATTTGGGTGTGTGTGAAAAATGCTAGCAGCTTATCACGGGTATAAAACTTAGTTTTTTAATTACGTTAAAAGCGGTTAACTTACCTTAGTATCTCTGAGCTTCTCACTCCGTGACCGGTTACACAATCTGTCACATAAATCTTTGAATTATATAAATCAATATCAACTCCTACAACAAAGAAGGTCCATGTCCAAGTCAGTACATAGTTATAGAATCGTCGATTTTGAAGATAATATACAGAACCATAGGGTTGTCAAATAATACATACATAAAACAATGCAAATATTAACCATAGCTTATCCCAACCATATTGGGGAATGCATGTTGCATGTCACACATCGTGACGGAGACCAGGCTTTACGCAACCATATCTTGAAGATGCTAAGCACTGCCGTACGTTGGCCACTTGGGACCGTCGACGACGGGCACGCTGTAATCGTAAATCGATGGTTCCTTGATCATGCTATCGCTGCTCTACGTCTACTAATCCATACATCATGATGTGAATTTAGATTGAATATATTAAGTCGCCATGCATCGCTAGATCGGATGGACACAGACCTAGGAGCAGAACATGATAAATCGGACGGGTAGTTTAAACTATGGATCCACCAGTTTTACTGATAAGTTAATGATCGGATGTTTTTTCTCAAAATTTCTAAAAATTTATTTAATTATTAAAATGTCACAAGTTGGTTTGAGAGCGTTTGCAGAGCATTATGTATTAGCTTAAGAATATTTGTAAACTTTTACGATATATATATATACACACACACTAGTGCATCGACCGCGCAGCGCGCACCCTACCACGCGGCGACGCGGCCGAGCGCCCGAGCATGACGCACAATCGACCGCGTCCGATCCGCGACCGTGCGACACGGCAACGGGCGCTCCCGAGCGTGGCGCACAATTGACCGTGCCCGATCCGCAACCGTGCGACGTGGCAATGGGCGCTCGCTAGGATTAAACCACACGAAATGGATTCGGTTTCTTCCCCACTCATTCAACTGCACAAAAATCTCTCCCACTCTCTTCCGTCGCCCTCTTCGCAATCTCTCCCACTTTCCATGCTCGCCGGTAAAATCGCTATGATTTGTGGCTCTCTCTCCCGTCCCTACAATCCCGTCCCAGGTTGGGGGAATCCCATCCGCTCACAGGAAAGTTTTGTCAACGGGGAAAGGGGGTGGTTGTGGGAAGCCGTAGTTGAAGGAGGCGTGGGGGCTCACTGTCGCGGGTCATCCCAGTGGCGGTTGCATTTTGCTCGGTGGCCGCTTAGTTGTGCGTTTGAGAGGCGTCGTTGCAAGTTCATCGTTTGATTCACAACTGTTCCCATGCACATTTAGTAAGGTATTTCCCTTGCTTTTTATGGTGATTTATTCTAATTTTGATGTGTTCTAGGTTAGAGTTTTTGTACTGTATATCTGATATGTGTTCTCTTCCAAATGTACTATGCTATTGATATCCTAAAATACACAGACAAATTAGTAGCACTTGTATTTTTTGTTCATCCATGCGATTTATTATAGATCTGACTTGTAATTAGTGTTTTTTGTAGTTGCAATTATATTCCCCTGTTTTTGAATGGTTGATTTGTTCTAATTTTTTGATTCGGATTGGTGATGTGTTCTAGGCTAGGGGTTTTGTATTGTATTTCTGGCATGTGTATTTTTCCCAAATTGTACCCTGCTAATTGATATCCTAAAATATACACAGATTAGTAACACACGCATTTTTTTGTCATCCTTGTGATTTATTATAGATGTGACTTGTAATTAGTGTTTTTTTAGTTGCAACTGGTATGTGTGCAGTAGTATATAGGTATTTTTTACAGTCGTTTGTTTTTTCATTGTGGGCTGCAAGCAATCCACATGTCTTTTGTGTTTGCAATTAGTATACTTATGCAATTGCAAATTAGTACGAAGTTTTCTTACAAACAAATCCATGTGATTATTATCGTTCTTAGTTGTAATTAGTATATTTTTGTAGTTGCAACTGATTATGTTTGCAATTAGCATACTTATGTAATTGTAAATTAGTACTTAATTATTTATACAAAACAGATCCATGTGATTTATTATCTATCTGAGTTTTAATTACTGTATTTTTGTAGTTGCAACTAGTTATGTTAGTGCAGATATTGTTTTTATGATCAATTAGTATGTTTATGTAATTGCAATTAGTACTGACTTTTCTACAAAACAGTGGTTAGGATGTCGCCTAGGAGGAAAAACTTGCGTCTTCCCAGTTCTGCACATCACTCACGAAGTGATGCAGAGCGGACCAACGATGATGATGACGATGACTTTGTTGCACCATTCAGCACAACAAGTGCAGCAGGTAATGTTGGTCCGAGCAGGAAGAGGCAGCGTGGGAAGGCTCCTGTACAGGATGTATCACGCCTTGCCCCCGTTGAGGTAGAGAAATGGTTTTCTGGTCCAACGTTAGTTATTGCAACTATATAATCACATTAGTAGGTAATTGTCTACCACAATAGTTGCAACTGGTATATGAATAACATTGCTTTTTTTGTTGGCAGAAGGAGAAGACAGTTGTCATTCGATGCTCTCCTTCAAAATTTGTGGATCTTGTTCAAACATGCAGTGATGATATCAAGAATAGGCTGAGTGCCATTGGATTCGGTGGTTTGCTTGAGATGAAGGCAACCCTTTTGAGTAGGTCATTGCTTTCTTGGCTCATGGACAAATTCAATCCAGAATCAATGAAGATCGAGCTTGGTGGTGGCAAGGAGATATTAATCGATGAGCATAGCATGGGTGCATGTTCATGCTTAACAAAGAAGGAGGTGACCCTCCATTCAAAGAAAACAGCGAAGCACGAAAGATGCGTGAAGCGTTCATGATGCAGCTATATGGAAGGAAGGCTCTAAGATACTTCAAAATTTTATAATAGAGAAGCTCAAGGCACATGCCATTGATCAAGATTTCAGAGTGAGGTGTTTTCTGATGCACACCTTCTGCACTCTGCTGTTCTCCAACACCGACAATTATGTTAGGCTTGAAGACGTGGTTTGGACTGAGGATATGGATGCAATTGGCAGAATTAACTAATGCAAAGCTGTTGTAGACAACCTAAGGGTCGCTGGGAGGATGTACAAGCTCTAGAAGAAGTCAAAGGGTGCCAACTAACCCATCACAGGCAGCGGAATCTTCCTTGTTGTGAGTTATCTAACTCTGTTTTTTTATAGGGGAATAATCTATATTGTTGCAATCACTTTTGATTATAGGTTGCAACTAGTTTTTTAGTTGCAAATGGTTATGTTAGTATGTAGCTACTGCATATTTTTTTATTTTTGCTTCTGTTTTTTGTGATTTTTTATTGGTTTGCAAATAGTTAGTTGTGTAGTTGCAAATGGTTATGCTTATGGTTGCAACTGAGTTTACTTTTATAGCAGAATAATGTACATTGTTGCAATTACTTGGGTTATAGATTGTAATTAGTTTCTATGCAGTGCAACTGATGTATGTTTATAGTTGCAACTGGGGTTTCTTATGTTTGTTTGAGCATAGTTTTTTTTTTGCAGATGTTATATGTTAACCATTTGCAGCACGGGCTAGACATTAACCCTGTGTCAATACCTCGATGTGCTCTTCTTGATGACAAGACTATTGAGAAGATAGCATCTATGGATCGTAGGGAAGATGTCTGTTCTGATGTTGTTGAATACGACAAACTGAAGGTGCTCTTTTCTGTTCCTTTTTTTAGATGCTCATATTTTTTTGCAACTGTTTCTTCTTACACATGCAATTTGTCTGTTTTGTTTTGTTTTTAGTTGATGAGTTTGTCAACTACCTGCTACGCTGCACCACCTGCACCTACGCGTGTGCCACCTGCACCTGCACCTGCCCCATCTACCTATGAAGCTGCTGCTGGACCGTCCAATGTCGACATACCGGGGGATTCTTGTGCCCCTGCTAGCAGCAACAATTTCCCTAGCTTCTTCTCTAGTTTTGGTGAAAGCTTGTGTGACTTAGTGGGGAGAAGAAGGCTCGAGGCTGTAAAAATAGTAAAGGACTACGATTCTAGTGCTTCAAAGGCGCAGCTATGATGATGAAGGCACATGAGTTGACGCGCAGCGCTGATGAGCTAATGGGAAAAGCTCATCATGAGTGCTCTGTTGCTATTAAGAGGCTTTTGGATGGAGCTCGAGCAGAGAAGTTGTCATTGAACCTTCGTAGGAGGAGTACGGCGCATAAGCAACATGTCTCAAGAGCAAGGAAACATCGTTTGCTACGACGTACAAAGGCTGCGGAGGCATCTGGATCTGCACTGCCTTCAAGTGCACAAGGAGAAGCAGAACAGCGGCCGCCAAGCCCACAAGGAGAAGCAGAACAGCGGTCGCCAACCCCACAAGGAGAAGCAGAACAGCGACCGCCAAGCCCACAAGGAGAAGCGGCTAATATTTATGATGAAGTTGTGAGGACACCCAGCCCAAACATGAATCGCGATTTACCGCCTACACATGATGAATTGCATGGAGAACTGCAAGAAGACCGGGAAAGTAAGGTTGTTTTTGTGCACATTAACTTTTTTGCATGTTTTTCTGCCTGACAAATTTTTGTTACAGTTTTTGTTTTCTGGCAGCACCGGTTGCATTATGTGGCAAATCCAAGGCCGTTGATGAAATATCTGAAATGCTTGATTCTCCGCATGCTTCGTCTGGAGAGGATTCACCTGTTGCAAGAAGCAGAATAGGGCATGTAGTTGCCAAGAGCAAGACCCCGAGGAAGACCCTGGTGACTCCTCAGCAGCAGAGAAATGATGAGGTAAGCATCTGTTTTTGCAAAAAAAATTCTTACATGCAATTGTCATTCGAACTGATGTGCAACCTGCACTGTAGTCGAGTTGCAACTGACCTTTTTTTTAACTGATGTGCAATTAGATATCCATTGATGTTGCAACTAGTGTTTTTACATTTTATTTTGGTGCTATTTTGTATGGCAGTTGAGTCCTCCATGTGGTTCGTCTGGAGAGGGGTCACCGGTTGGAACACAAAGAATACAACGTGTAGTTGCCAAGAGGAAGATCTCTGCAACTGTTGCTTCCTAGGAACAGAGACATGACGAGGTAAGTATCTCTTGCAAAAAAACTTTTTGTTTTCTACATGCAAACGCATTTTGAACTGATGTGCAATCTGTATGGTCGTTGAGTTGCAAACCGACCTTTTTTGTAACTAATGTGCAATTACATATTCATTGATGTTGCAACTAGTGTGTTTTCATTTTTTATGGTGCAATGTGTATGGCAATTGAGTTACAACTGACATTGCAACTGATGTGTAATCACACAGTTATTGATGTTACAACTAGTTTCATTTTTTCGATGTCCCCTATAGTGAACATGATGCAAGCATGCAATTCACATTCTTTTTTACAGAACTTTTTTTATGTTTGCATTTTGTGTGTGGGAAAAGCGGTCATTCTCTGTGGAGCACCAAGATGTAACTGAGAGCGAAAAAGGTGAAGCTGCTGGGCAGGTTGTATTAGGACTGGGTGCAATGCAAGCAGCAAAGAAGGGGGGAAGTGGGAAGAGGAGGCTGGTGAAAGGTGGGAAATGGCTAAAGCTGGCAGGGATTATGATCGCAAGCGCAAGGAGTATGAGTCACATATGGACTCGCTTCGATATGAAGCTGAACAAGAGATTGCAGTGCTGAACTCCAGAATTGACCAGCAGGGAGCTCAAATGATGAAGAAACCAATTTCCCAAAGTCGACGATGACATCAATAACTTGACCCCTCCCGTCGAGTTTCACAGAGGAATTAAGCCAAGGCTTGGAAGATTTCAGCGATTTTCGAGGGTGATTTTCAAGCGGCTTGGCGACAGATTGCTGAAGAGGCATAGGCAGTATGTTTCTCCCTTCAAGGTTACAGGAAGTCGGCCTCAAGTTCCTTTGGAAAAGGCGATTTTACTGAGGAGGAAAATCATTGAAGATCCTGAATTGAAAAGGTATGGTCATGGATATTGTACGACTTTTATACATACAACCGACACTCACTTTTTTGTTGTTTTTTTTGTTTTTTGTAGTAAAACTTTGTTACGTTTGGTTTACTTTGCAACCTCGGTGGCTAAGAGTTGTTAACGACATTTGCTGACAACGAATTAGGCGAGACGGGCATTATAGATTTTTTGTGCATTGCCTTCGCCATGATGACATTGTTCACAAGGTCGATTCGGTTGGATACAGGTTGTTCGTCACAATTGCTTTCTATGTGAGTTTTTTCGTATGTGAGTTTGTTCATATATATTACATTTTTGTGTGTGTTTTTGTTTGTGTCTTGAATGACATTTTCTTTTTTTAATCCAAACATAGTTCCATGTTGCTGGGACTGAAAAATCCTAAATGATGACAAAACTGAGACGGAGGATTTTGTTCTTGTTTGGAAAACTCTGCAGATGAAGCTAGAAAATTATGATCTATCAAAGGCAAAACTGTTTTTTCAATATAGTACCAACTGGAATCTATATGTGCACAGACTTGCAATTATTATATACACAGACTTGCAACTGGTGTAGCAACTTGTCTATAAGCACAGACTTGCAATTATCGTATGCACAGACTTGCAATTATCATATGTACAGACTTACAACTGGAGTAGCAACTTGGAATCTACATGCACAGACTTGCAATTATAATATGCACCTACTTGCAACTTTGTTTTTAAATGTTTTTTTGTTTGTGTTTTGTGTGTTGTTGCAGATATTCATCCCAATTAGAGATCGATGCCATTTTTTATGTACTGCTTCAACTTCATCCATAAGTGCATTGACGTACTAGATTTGAACGACTACTACTTAAAGTGTACTGACCAGGTAGCACGTCACCAGCATGTGTTTGGAAAGATCCCAATTATTGATGTTGCATTCCAGAAGGTCTCGAACAGGAAATTGCCTCGAGTTAACAGATGGAGGAGACCTTTTGTTGATGTGCCAAAGCAGGGTGGACCGAATGACTGCCTGTTTTTTGCTTGGAAATACATGAAATATTATGATGGGGAGTCGCTGACTAAGCAGATCAACCTGGTGAGCTATTTTTGTTTTTTCGTACTTAACGATCTGCACATCACAAACTCATCTATTTTTTTTGGTGTTTTTGCTTTTCAGTTCAAGGGGATGATATACAGGTGTGAGTTAATGCACTACAAGCTATTCCATCCACTCAATCAAGTTGATCTACCTAAATCACTGGACAAGTTTAGAGTGGGGGACGTCGGGTTGATTGGAACAGTGGCAACAGCCAGTAGGAACTAAATGTCCGTTTATTTTTGTGCGAACTAAATGTCTGTGTTTGTGTGAATGTTTGTCAAAAAAGTGTTTTAGTTTTGTGTAGAAACTACTTTTAGGTGAACCTTTTTGAAGTTGCAACCGATGCTTAGACAAGGTTGTAATCATTGCAACAGTTGTGTGGCTACTGGTTTTTAATACCAGAGTTTGCAATTTGGTATCTAACATATATTTGTGATCATTTTTGTACAACTTGTTCTTGTGATGCAATTTTTTATATTTTTTGCGGTGTTTAGTATACTATTTCTTTTTTTAGATGTCGAGATAGATCCGTGCATTATTTTACCATCCGTTCTACCACTATAGTAGGAACCGGGCAACCAACAGAGAGCTCAAAAACAAGCGTTGCAACTGGTGTACAAACGGGTTGCAATCAGAACCATAGATGAATAGCAACTGAGCAACCATTAGACTTGCAACTGTCGTCTGCATCGACCTGTCCACCTGTAAAGTTGCATCTGTGTATGAGGTACATGAGTTTCATTTTTTTAATGTGAAAGTTAATATGCACCAACAGACAAATTAGTAGACAAGATTTTTCAATTGGCGTAGAAAAGGTTTTTGCAAAAAAAATAAAAATTAGATGAATTGCAACGGTAAGCATCGACTTCCCGTCTCCTTCTCATGTCTCACTAAGTAGCCATTCTTCACTTCTGTATCAGGATTAGGCTCTATGACAAATGTTGTGTTGTTATTATATTGTTTTTTGTATTCCTGGTACACAGCTCTTGTGTATACCCTGCTGAGCTGCTCATCGAACCTTGATTTGCAAGCTTGGACAACCTCAGCCTGCACAAATTTTTTTATTGATTAGGATGCAACTAGATAGAGTTTTTTTTTGCAATCACTGGATCACAACTAGTTTCAATTTGCATTAAATCAACCTTTTTTGCAATCAAGTTCATGTGAAGTTGCATCAAACTACAGGTACAGATAAAGTTGCAATCACAACATAGTATTAGTTGCAATCAACTTTAGTAAACAATTACAATTATAATACGAAGTTGCAATTATGATATGAAATACCTACGAGTAGTGTGTCTCACCCTCATCCATGTGGTCCGTGTGCTGAAGTGAGTCAAGCACCCTCTTTACAAACATGTGGGGAGTTGTACTATTGTTAACATAACCATCCTTCAGCATCCTGTTCTGGCTTTCCGATCTTTGTGTGGATATCATTCTTCCGTAGTACATTCCTTTAAAGTATGTTGCAATCCAGCTCTTCCTTTTTTTCCCACAATGCGTTTATTGTGAGGTTATCAATGATTCCACACTCATCTATCAGCTTCTTTCACTCCACCTCAAACTGTGTAGGTCCGAGGGGATAATTTATAAGAGATTCTAGCCTTTCCTGAAGGTTTTTATTTTTGTGTTGTGTGTACAGTTAGTTGAGTTCGTATTCTCAAGGCCTTGTTATATGCCATCTGCAGTTCCTATGTTGCGATTTGTCAAACACAATTTTTATTGCTTCTCTCATTGCTGCATCTTCATCTGTTGCAAATATGTCAAACAACAGTTGCAAATGAAACCACATCAAAAGAAGCAAATAAAGAATACATTTACAGTTGCATTAAAGCAACATTTGTTTTGCAATCAACCTCATGTGAAGTTGCAATTACTGTACAAGAAGTTGCATCAAACTACATGTACAAATAGAGTTGCAATCACAGCATAGTTATTAGTTGCAATCAACTTCAGTAAACAATTGCAATTATAATACGAAGCTGCAATCAGCATATTGAAAGTCATACCTATCAGGATCACATAGGGCTGGCGTCCACCCATGCAGTTCTTGAAAGTTTCAAACAACCATTTGAATATTTCAATCGTTTCATCCCGAAGCAGTGATTGCCCAAAACTTACATTCTTAAGGTTGTTGTTTGCCCCAACAAACATGGCCAGTGGCATGTGTTTTCTGTTTGTTTTATGTGTCGTGTCGAATGTTATCACATCACCAAAATATTTGTATTCAGCTCTTTGTCTTGTGTGACTCCAGAATATGCTTTTAAGTACATTTGTTTTCGGATCAAAATCTACATCCCAATAGAAGTACTCGTTGCTTGCCTTGCATCCTCTAAAAAACTGAAAAAGCTTGCCCAGATCACTATCCTTGTCTTCCCTTGTTTGCTCCGTCTTCCTGGGACATAAAAATTATCAAGCAAATCATGATTGCAACTATGCAGAATACAATTTTGCAAACTGAGAGCAGTGTTACTTACATGTTCTTCACATCCTTCTCTGTGAATGGCCAGTTTTGACGTCCACCAAATAGTTCAAACATCACATTCATTGCAGCTTGGTGCGCTACACCATTTCTTGTCATGATAGCAAATAGGTCATCTATTGCTGACTCTCTTTGCTTGTGGGCATGCATGTATCGTACCATCCTCGACGATGGTTGCAGCACGTGGTTGTGTATTTCCACAACTTGGTCAAAGTACCATTGTCTGTTTGTTTCATCTTCCTTGACCTTAACATATGCAGGACAACCCACTCTTTTTTATGTTTTTTTCAATTTGTGGCTCGTCATTACATGGTTGATGAAACCCCTCTCGGTTGCAAACCTAGTGTGCAGTGTGTTTGCTAGTTCTTTTCACTCTCACACTAAATCCTGCCATTTTCGCATAGTCGCAATAGAACAAGTAAGCTTTATTTTTATCAAATGTCTGCCTCACTCTTGGGATAAACACATCAAGTATGTTTGGATCCTGCAGAAAATTACGCGGTGGTAAATACGTATGAATTCTGGAGTAATAGCAAAAAAACATAGTTGCATCATAGATAAGTTTTATGCAATTCCCCTTGACACACTGGTTGCAATCAACTATATCCACTGGTTGCAACCTCATCCAGACACCAGTTGCAACACCAGTCTGTTAGAGCAGCAACTGTGGGGCTGCATGCTGATTGCAACTTAAATTAACCACCAGTTGCAACTTCAGTCTGTTACATCAGCAAATGTGGGGACTATATGCTAGTTGCAACTTAAATTAAACACCAGTTGCAACCTAATCTAAAACACCAGTTGCAATTAAGGCGCATGCAACAGAACGAGAGGACTTCCCACTGGGTTTGATACACTGTGTGCAATCTACTCTATCACCAGTTGCAACCTCATCTAAGCTGCAACTCTAGTTTTGTTACACTAGCTACTGGTTTAACAAAACGAGTTGCAACTAATGTTAGATGAGGTTGCAACGCAACTAGTTGCAACCTAGGGTCTGTATGCTGGTTGCAATCCAAATTAAACACCAGTTACAACCTAATATAAACACCAATTGTAATTCAGCCAGATGCAACATAAGAAGAGTACTTCCCAGGAGAGGCGCCCATCTTAGTACTACTCCCATCCAACAGACATTGCAATCACATATAACAGACGTTGCAAGTTGACTCATCAAAAATCAAAAATCACAGCAAAATCTAAAATCAGAGACTCACCGGGTAGAATCTGTGGGCAGGATCTGGCGAGATTAGGGATCTAGGAGTTAGCGAAGCACGGGGTGTAAGCATTTGTGGTATGATGTAATGGATCATCCCACCTGGCAAGGGGGATCGCTTGAGTGATTGGGGTTGTCGTTAGCACCGCGGGGAGACTTGCTGCCGATGATTTTGCGGGTGGATGTTCACCCCGAGATAACTAGTTGCAATTTTCGCTCTAGGACGGGATCATCGCATCCGGAATCGATGAGGGAAGCTGGTGTGCGTAGCGCGGGGCCATGCCGATTCGTGGAGGTGGGGGTGGGAAAGAAGGCGACACCATCCGTGGCGGTGGCGATAGGAAGGAAGGTGGCACCATCCGCTGGGGGTGGGGGTGGGGAGGAAGGTGGCACGATCCGCGCGGGGGTGGCGGTGGGGAGGAAGGTGGCACGATCCGCTGGGATGAAGGTGGTGAAGGACGGTGACACGATCTCCTGGGAGGGAGGTGGTAGAGGACGGCGGCGCGATCCGCCGGGATGGGAGTTGGGGAGGTCGGTGGCGCAATCCACGGGATGGGGGAAAAATCTTCGCGCGATCTTCGGGGTGTCGGGGCGGGTGGAGATTTGTGCTGCGTTTGCGCCGTCGGGATTCTGTTTTTACGTCGCCGCGCGCGTCTCGGTTTTCGTCGCGCCACGCGCGTCTCGGTTTTTGTCGCGCTGCGTGTGACGTGGTCTGCGTCGCGACTGACCCCTGTGTAAGGTAGGGCTAAAATGCACCTAGGTATATATATGTATGTATGTATGTATATATATACTGTGTGTCTATACTACACCTAGGTGCATTCCATGTACAGAATGCACCCAGGCCAACCGACCCAACCAATCAGGCGCATCACTCCGGATGCGAACCCACCGGCTGATTCGTCGGGACCAACACTAAAGCACCAGATCCTATTAGAATTCTGAAGATAAGCGTGCTTGGACGAGAGTAGTAATAGGATGGGTGACCTCCTGAGAAGCCCTCGTGTTATGCTGAATCTGGGGGAGTTACAACTGGTGTTTAGATTATGTTGCAACCAGCATACCAAGTGTGTTGTAACTGGTCAACTACCAGAGTTGCACGTTAGTTGCAACTGGTGTTTAGATGAAGTTGCAACTGAAGTTGCAATTGGGCGAGCAGTCGGTGATATTGGTGTGTCGCAACTGGTGGAGTTGCAACTGGTGTTTAGATGAAGTTGCAACTGGAGTTACAACCAGTTACAATTAGACGGTCGATAATATTGGTGTGTCACACCTGATGTAACAAACTGGTGAAATTGCAACTGATGTTTAGATGAAGTTGCAACTAGGTGGTCGGTGATATTGTGGAGTTGCAACCATGTGTCGCAACTGATGTCCAGTTACAATTGGGCGGTTGGTGATATTGGTGTGTCGCAACTGGTGTAACAAACTAGTGGAATTGCAACTGGTGTTTAGATAAAGTTGCAACTGGGTGGTCGGCGATATTGTGGAGTTGCAACCATGTGTCGCAACTGATGTAGTTTTAATGGGATCCGCTACCTAGTGGTGTTGCAACTAGACTTCCCATAAGGTCACCCACTTCCCATGAGGTCACTCATCCTAAATCTACTCTTATCCAAACATATTTAACTTTAGAGTTTTAATGAGATCCGCTACCTAGTGGGATCCGGTGCTTGTGTGGTTGGTTCAAACGCGCGCATGAAGATAAGGTTCGGGCGCCCAAAGGATTTTTGTGTGCGCACGTGGCTCGGTCTACGTCGCGTCGCACGTGAGCCTAGTTAGGTTTTTGACGCGTGCGCTGCGTGTGGCCCCTGGATAAACCCGCCGTATATATATATATATATAGAGAGAGAGAGAGAGATGAACTACGTGTGACGCGCCGCATAGCCCATCCCGTGTGTCATGGCCGAATCTCTAATTTAAAAACTCAAATGTAAAATCCGAACCGTTCAAATTGTTCTACATATGAATATCGCCTTGTAGACCAAATTGACATTTTTTTCAAAATTTTTTACTATTTTATCGGATAAGTCAAAGATGCATTAATCCAACGATTTCTGAAGTATCTATTTTATTGTATCTTTGACCTATCCGATAAAATAGTAAAAAAATCAAAAATGTAAAATTTGGTATACAAGGTGATATTAATATGTAGAACAATTTGAATTGTTTGAATTTTCAATTTGATTTTTGAAATTATAGATTCGCCCATGCCACACGGATGGGGTGCGCGCGCGCCACACAATAGCCCAACTATATATATACCTATATATAAAGCAAGGAGTGTTTCCACCCAATTTTGTTACTCGCGATAATTTTGCAAAAAATCCCGAGTTGTTTTTAAATTAACCCGCAGTCCACCATCACGCACCGCATCGCCCTTCTGCGAGACGCGGCGTTGTCGGAGTCGACGACGTTACCACGGACTCCGCCAAGCGCCGCCCCCAACCCCGCGCGCACCCCCCCCGCCCCGTCCATCGAGCCGTCGAGCGTGCGCCGGGGAGGACTTCGGGAGGACTAATATCGCCGGCTTGACGAAGAGCCAAGAAATGGATCTCCGCCATGGCTTCTCGGCTTCGTAGTCAAGTACCCGGAGATCACGGTGTCCGCTGCCTGCACAATCTTGACTGTTCCTTTTTTCCGGCACTAATACCAGTCCAAGAAGATTTTGGAGTTCAGATCAACCAAGATTTTGATCAAGCTGCAATTTTTGAATAGTTAATTTTTCCGCTTTTGTCTACTAGCTATATACAAATACTACTATATTGTAAGAGCACACAAACTCCAGTCATGGATCAGTAAATCAAACAATTTTACATTTAGACTTTCTGAAAATTTTTATTTTGATCTTTCTATGAGCATACAATAGGGACTCGCTTAGACTTTCCGAACAGGAAAAACTTACATTTAGATGTGGGCAGGTAGGGGGATCAGCAAGGGAAGAAGGTGAACGAATGTAGACAATTTGGGAGCCAAGTGTTGGCTGAGCTTCACACGAAAAGAAAACAAGAAGCAAAAGGATATTGGGTTAGAATGCCTCGTCAATATAACTAGGAAAAGAAAGGAATAGTTAGATGTTATCGTAGATTTGGCAGAGCTTGTTGGGTTTGTGGTAATGTTATGTGCAAAGTTAGAGTTAGTCACATTAGATTTTTTTATATGACGTTGTTTACAGACTAGCTTTAGTTTGTATTTTTCAATAGAACAAAATAAAACTTAACTCTAATATCCAAATTAAATTAATTTAAATCCAAATCACTCGGCCTTAGGTGAAGACATAAAGAAAAAATATAAATTGAAACTACATGAGACTTCAACTTTGGAATAATTACAATAAAATAAAATGACGCCCGTTGCAACGCACGGGCATATTTATCTATAACTATCTATAAAGCAAGTAGTGTTTTCACCCAAATTTTGTTTTGCCTAGCTATTTTGCAGAAAAACCCCTTGAGTTTTTTCGAAATTAACCCACAATCTGCCTGACTATTTTAAAAAAACCAGTTAAAGAAGAAAAGGGGGTTATTTTGCAGAAAACCCCTTGAGTGTTTATAAAATTAACCTGCAGCCTCAATGCTCAAAAGAAAGGGAGGGCTTGGATGAAAAAAGACCTCCTGCATCCCTCTCTTTCGTCCCCATCTGCGCCGCGCCCTGCGCCGCGCCCCACGCCGCGGCTGCACTCCTTCCTCCCGTCGCCGCTCGGAGCTCCTGCGCCGCCACTTGGACCTTCGCCCTTCGTGTGCTTCCCTCCCCGTGTCATCATTCCGTTGCAACGCACGGGCATTTTGCTAGTGTGTGTGTGTGTGTATATATATATATATATATATATATATATATATATATATATATATATACGACCAATTCAGGTGTGTCATGGCCGAATCTCTAATTTGAGAACTCAAATTGAAAATCCGAACCGTTCAAATTGTTCTATATATTAATATCGTCTTGTATACCAAATTTTACATTTTTTAAATTTTTTACTATTTTATCAGATAAATCAAAGATGCATTAATCCAACGATTTCTGGAGTATCTATTGCATCTTTGACCTATCTGATAAAATAGTAAAAAAATTTTAAAAAATATAAAATTTGGTATACAAGGCAATATTAATATGTAGAAAAATTTGAACGGTTCCGATTTTCAATTTGAGTTTTCAAATTAAAGATTCGGCCATACCACACGGAATAGGGGCTGTGCGGCGTGCCACACAGTAACCCATCTCTCTCTTCTCACACACACTCTCTCTCTATATATATAAATACTAGCAAAATGTCAGTGCGTTGCAGCCAGGGACTGGCTAGAGGAGGAAGCACGCTGAGCGAAAGTCCAAGTGGCTGGCGCGAGCTCCGAGCAGCGCGGAAGTGCGGCGCGGCGTGGGCGCGGCGCGAGATGAGGATGGAAGAGAGGAGCAGGAGGTTTTTTTATCCAAGCCCTCCCTTTTTTGAGCATGAGACTGCAGGTTAATTTTATAAATACTCAAGGAGTTTTCTACAAAATAACCCATTTTTCTTCTTTAAGTGGGGTTTTTTTAAGTAGCCAGGCAGACTGTGGGTTAATTTTAGAAAAACTCCAGAGATTTTCTGTAAAATAACCAGGCAAAATAAAATTTGGGTAGAAACACTACTTACTATATATATATATAGATATATATATATATATATATATAGAGAGAGAGAGAGAGAGAGAGAGAGAGAAAGAGAGAGTTTGGTTTGCTATCAAATTTGATACTAACAGGTGCACGGAGAATCCTCTACAAGTTTACATTGATGGCTATGTATTTCTACCTTTATGAAACCGCCCTATGATAACGACTTCTTATAGCAGTGTCCCTCTATGCCTCGACCTTAACTTGGTGAACCGACTGCTCCAGTTGCTTTTCGCGCTAATTATCTAGCTACCATCGTTACCACTCATGAGTCACGAGGAAGAACACATGCATAAGTGATGCTAACAATGGTACGATTGTTACCACTCACGAGTCACGAGAGAAAAAGAAAACATGCATAAAAGAACAGTTAAATTTCCAAGTCTTCCGCTTACATAACAAGTTCACCCAGCTCATTTGAAGTGAGCATGAGGATAGTATTTTTAATTTGGGGACTTGTCAGGGAGTAGGAGATTTGTAGTTCGAGGTCTCACTAAAAACTTTGAATGGTCTCTCCCATTGTTCCAGCCTACTAGAGGAAAGAACGGTAGAAACAATGTCATTTCTTACGAAAAATAGAATTACTTATGTAAGGCATTTCCTAAAGCTTCAATCTAACGATATTATTTCTTCCGAAAAATAAAATTACTTATGTGAGGCATTTTCTATAGCTTCAAAAAATAATATTACTTATGTGAGGCATTTCCCAAAGCTCCAAATTTGTCGAAGGACGAGCTGGATGACAAGGATATATTGGAAAAAATAATTTAAAAACGCCGTTTCCGGGGATCGAACCCGGGTCACCCGTGTGACAGGCGGGAATACTCACCACTATACTAGAACGACCTGATTAGGTTCAAAATTTCTAAAAATTTAAGAAATTTATAATGGGTTATCTCTGGCGGATTCGCCCGCTACAGCATCGGCACATTGAAGCAGCATATTCCCATGCTCACAGTGTCCTATATCTTGGCTTTTTTCTGCTCTAGTATAATCTTCACTCCGCTCTTTCTCCACACCAGGTGCTCCTCTGTCCTCTCTGTGGCCACCGTCTCACCATCGACCAAGCCGAATCCTAAGGTCCTTTGGCAAAGGACACAACAACTCGGAGGGGTCTCTCGACTTACGGCTTGACCAGTGAGTAACCTACTAATCTGTGATCCCTTGTTCTTTTCTGCGAGGCTCTTCCTGTGGTTGCTGAAGCAGGATAATTCTTCCCCAGTTCTTCTTCGATTGTGTGATACTAGTAGATGCGACTTTGTGTACTTAAAACCGATCTCCTTTTCTCACCTCTGATTTGCTCGCAGACGCGAAAAGTGCAATCCGCAGGCGACTGCTAGATGTGCTTATTGCATATTTTAGTAACCGATCGACCAACCTACGTCTATGAATCCATACATGATCCGGCGAGTTTAACATTGGGATTTGGGACGTGTGGTGTGGATATGTGGATTGGCTGCGTATGGACGTCCAGTAGGCCAGTAGCCGGTGTGGGGTACAAGGGTCCAAGGCCCACATGGAGAATTGGAGATAGGTACGACTGTCGAAATCTGCACTCCAGGCCGGAGACAGAGTTGGGCCTAATGGTTATCCCATTTAGAACATTGTAGAGTTTTTTTCTTTGATACTTCATATGAACCATTTTTTAAGATAATACTCCATATAGAACATATTCGTTCAAATAATGCGTTTTTCACTAGAGCGATGTGCATGTGAAGTTTGCACTAGGAGCTACAAACACTACAAACAGGTGTTTCTCGTAACGAGTACAAATAGATGTTGATAGTAGTATAAAACAAAAATTCTTACATTGGGATTGAAAGGTGGGTTTGGTGTGAAAACCAAATTTAAGGATATTTCAAGATGTTTTAGAGTTCTATATCCAGTATCGTTAATGCCATAGACGTTTTGTATAGAATTATGTAAATTCTGGAAGTCGGAGAGTTGAGGGTAAAACATCTTTGTCCAAATGGTCATGGAAAATCCGAAATTTCAAATTAATGTGATGATACACAAAAGGTGAAATACAGACAATTGTGGATATTTTTTATCTTTAGGAGCGTGTATTTTTCACGGCAAAAAAATATGTTCAAAACAAAGGTTTTTCTTGTCCTTTTGTTTTTAAACGAATCAAGAATTTTCTCCATTAAGCACCTTAGTTTTTTTGAGAAACTAAGGTCATGTTTAGTTGCACCTGAAAGGTAAATATATTTTAGATTTTGGTTACTTTTTGTTTTTTAACTAAACATGGGGTTGAAAAGTAGGGATGAAATAATTTCAGATTTAGGATTAGTTTGGCTAAAAAAGATGAAATTTTTTCTTGAAAAATGTGTATGAGAGTTACATACATGAGAGCCTAAAAATTTTCACATATAACTAAACACCTCTTATGAAAAGTTTTTATTTAAAATTTTTTATGAAAAGTTTTCACTAAATTACCTTTGCTAGCAAGTATAGCTAGCACCCTTTGTTTGGCTTGTCCATTTCAAAGTTCAAACGCCATGCGCGTCTAGAACTTCGGACCAAGACGAGACCATCTCTCCTTTTCCCTTTGGCTACCGTCTCCTGACGGCTGTCCACCGACGGATGCCGGAGAAGAACCCGTCGGACGGCACGTGTCGTCAGATCAGCCACGCTGTCCTCGCGATGTCCACCACCACCTTTATACTCGTGGGCCCGCAACAACGTGCCTGCGATGACGACGCCTCCCTCCCTGTCCACGTCGTTGAACTTAACCACGAAGTACCCTCCACAGTCTACCATTAACCCTACCCTATGTTACTGACAGATGGGCCGTAACCCGTTCTCGCGGCCTTGATTCGCCGTTAAGCCATGGGGGTAAGCGCCGGGGGCTACCTGCCACGCTGACAAAAGTAAAACCCGTAATTAGATTTTAGACGGGTTGGGCTAAAATATCCTCAGCGGCGTCTGCGTTCAAACGGACGGTTGAGATCGCATCACGCGCCGTATAAAGCGACCTTTGCCTGGCTACACGCACCCGATACTTTCGTTGGAGCAAACTGTTTGAAGCCGGAAAAAGGCTTGGGGATTTCTTGGAAGCGAAGCGTGAGGGAAGAAGGGGGAGAAGAAGAGGGGGGAGGAGCATGGCTGAGCACAAGGAAGAGCAGTCGATGATGGAGAAGCTCTCCGAGAAGCTGCACGGCGACTCCTCGTCGTCTTCCTCGGACTCGGACGACGACAAGAAGGGGTCCTCGTCATCGTCGGCGGCGGCCATGAAGGCCAAGATCTACCGCCTCTTCGGCCGCGAGAGACCCGTCCACTCCGTCCTCGGCGGCGGCAAGCGTAAGCCCTTAGCTTGATAGCTTGGATTCGAAAGTATCGCTTCTATTTTGCTGTAGATCCGATCCGATCGCGTTTTTTGCTCTCTTGTTCTACCTGGGACTGTTACACAACCTGCGGCTCACTTCTTGTTTAGCAGTTTAAACCCGAGATTTGGGGATCTATATCTCCAGGCTTCACTGAAACCTCAAGATTTGCTTGCTTGTTCGATTTGATTAATGATGGCGGTGAAACGGCGGCGCAGCTTGTCGTTACTCTTAAACCCTAAATAAGATTCTGTTTGATCCCGATCTTGAAATAGATCTGGAATATTTACTCACCTATTGTTTATTCGGGTGTTTGGAGCTATTTGACTGATTATTTGTACATAAATATGTGATTGCAGCTGCTGATCTCGTGCTATGGAGGAACAAGAAGATCTCCGGTGGGGTGCTCGCCGGAGCCACGGCCATCTGGCTCCTCTTCGAGATCATGGAGTACCATCTCCTCACCTTGGTGTGCCACTGCCTCATTCTCTCCCTGGCCGTCCTCTTCCTCTGGTCCAATGCCTCCACTTTCATCCACAAGTGAGCTTCTGTAGTACTTACTCTGATGCGTTTTAGACCTGCAGCTGGTATTTGTGGTGCCCGGTTGTCAAGTTTTCCCTTATCATGTGGTCGTAACTTATTATACTGATTTTTTAGGTCCCCTCCAAACATTCCTGAGGTGAAAATTCCAGAGGACTTGACAGTAAACATTGCCCTTTCACTGAGATACGAGATCAATAGAGGGTTTGCAACCTTGAGGGAGATTGGTCATGGCCGTGATCTGAAGAAGTTCCTCATTGTATGTTAACTGTCTCTTTAGCCTCGTGATGTATAAATTAGGCACTTGTTGATTGCCTGCTGATGTGCCTGGTTATCTTTGTAACATCAGGTGATTGCTGGACTATGGATTCTTTCAGTTCTTGGTAGCAGCTGCAACTTCTTGACTTTGTTCTACATAGGTAATGATCTCTCTGTGCTGCAACACTTAAGTTTGGGTAACGATTTGATGCAAGTTATAATAACAACCTTTTTTTTGGGCTGAATGCAGTTTTTGTGGCGCTCTACACTGTGCCAGTACTGTATGAGAAGTATGAGGACAAGGTTGATGCTTTTGGTGAGAAGGCTGAGATTGAACTTAAGAAGTACTATGCCCTCTTTGAAGAGAAATGCCTATCGAAGATTCCTAAGGGTCCTTTGAAAGATAAGAAGCACTAGATTAGTAGAAGGTACCTGCAATGAATCAGCACATGTGTTAAACCACTACTGCTCGACTTCTATTTTGGAGGATGATTATGAGTCCTTGTGTGTGTCTGTAGTTGATAATATATACTTGCTTGGGCAGTTCTAGCCTTCTAGCATGGCTGATAGTTGCTATGTGGTGGCAGATGGTTGTGGCGTGCAATCTTTTGTGGAGTTGAGCAATGCCAGCTCAAATTTGCTGATCTTTTTCCCTCTTTCATGTTCAACTTTAAGCATAGTAACTCTATCTGGATGCTAGAAGTATTATGGTACTATCAATGCCCCAAGTGAACCTTGTGATATATTGTTTCATGTTTAGGATAGTGGGATGTATTATGGTATTATTTTGTTTGCTGATATGGAATCTGGTAATCTTGTCCATCTTCACAGAGGTCATATTGGAATTAACTTGAAAGTGAAGGTCCCAGCAGAGGGTTATTCGATAAAGTTGAGAACTGCCTTAACATTACAACCTTCAAAAATGCATTATGCCATGCCGTACAATGCTTGAATGATTTTCTTTATTTCAAAGCATTTGAATCCATGATTACATCATAAGTGACTATTAATGATTAATTTCAAGCTGAGGGCTCATCAGAGGGTTGATACCCTAGGATGAAACATCTCAAAATTTAACCTTGATAGGGGTTTGGTTTGTTTTGGGATTCCATATCATGCCTACTATAAGACTTCGATAAAGTCAAAGTGGTACTTGCAATTATGTGTTGTCATTGCCTCCCAGCCGTTGCTATCATGAGAAACTGATTGTGTTTTTTCCCTTATGATAAAAAACCCTATCATAGACAAAACCCCGTTGTACGCATGATACTATCTGGGCTTGAAGCTTAGTTTCATTTGTGCTTACTTAATATGGTTCTTCTTCTGGTATGTGGACTAAGTTCCTCTTTTCAAGCCGTTTAGGAACTTCTGAGTGCTAGTGTTGTTGTACTAAAGAATAATGCAGTCGTGGAAACCGCTTTCTTTAGTGCAGAATTACTGCAGAATTACTGGTATGTCATGTCCAGGGTTGGACAAACCGGGTTACCGTCTCTGCAGTAACGTGATTTAAAAATCAAAACCGTTACTGCATGTTGATAACCGCGTGGTTCGGCAAACCTTGTTATGCCTAGTCTGTACTGGCTTTTGGGCTGGGGAGCTGTTTTGGATCCTTTGGATGGGAGCCGTCGCGTTCTCAGGAGAGTAGATCCCTGTAGAAATTTTGGCATTTATAATTTTAATTTTTTAAAGACTTACAAAAATAATTTTCGAATTCAAAAATTTGCAAAACTAGTCCCTTCAGAGGGCGGGATTTAAAAACGCTCTTCCGAGGACGTTTTATCCGACGTGGCAGACACCTTGGGTGTCGTCGTCGCGCACATGTAATTTTTCATTTTGCCCCTTTCCGCCCTTAGGGCGTGCGTTGGGTGTCGTCTGTCACGCACATGTAATTTTTTTATTTTGCCCCCTTCCCGCCCTTAGGGCGTTTTTCACCGTTCATTTTTACTGTTCACACTATTTCACTGTACTATTCATCACTGTTTACTTTTACTATTCACTGTTTATTATTGTTCACTGCACAGTGAAAAACGTCTTTTTTAAGGGCGGGAAGGGGACAAAATGCAAAATTACACGCGCGCAGACGGCACCCAACGGTCGTCTGTCACGTCGGATAAAACGCCCTCTGGAAGAGCGTTTTTAAATCCGCCCCTCGGGCGGGAAGGGACTAGTTTTGTAAATTTTTGAATCCGGAAATTATTTTTTAAATCTTTAAAAAATTAAAATTATAAATGCTAAAAATTCAATCCCTGTATGTCCTGGGCTTTCTGTGTATTATCACGAGTATTATCACGATACTGCTAGGTTTTGGTGGAATATGATTATCATTATTATTGGCAGGGGAATATTTTGTCACCCTTCAAAACTAGTTTGAAGTTGAAATTTATTTCGAGCGTGTCAGGTTGGTCGAAGTGTCGTTCGTTATAATCCATGAAATTTTACTGCAGTATCATTTCATCCTACCATGTACTCGTTTATTTCCTTCCCTTGCTAGAAACACTACACTAGCAGCTGGAACGTTGGCTTTGATAGTTTGATCCTTTAACAAAGGAGACATCATCCTAAATCCGTGTATGCAACTTTGCTGAAACACATTTCAGAGTCACATTGTCATGCTAAAGACATCAAATCTTATGTACGGCAAGTATAAGATCAATCGTAACACATGGCAAACAGCCTAAAGGCCCAAGATGTAGCTCGTCTGCTCGTGCAATCCAGGTGCCTCTGGAGTTTTTGGTATTTTTAATTTTTTTTTATTAAAAGATTTGTAAAAAGTAATTTCTGTTTTCAAAGTTTTGCAAAAAAAAGTCCCCTGTCCTTTGAGAGGGAGAGGAGAGGGAGAGGGGACATTTTTATGATATAACAAATGATCGTTGGATGGTCGTCTGTCGCGGACAAGTATTTTACATGTAGCTTTCTTATTTTACATGTAGTCCTCTTACAACGGGAGGACGATTTTTACTATGCATGTAGGGGCTTTCTGCAAAATGACAATTTTGCAGGCAGCCTTTTTAGGGGCCGCCATCCCCTGTATACACATTAAACATCGCCCTTACGAAGGGCGGGAAGGAGGCCACCTGCAAAATTATCATCCCAGGTGCCCCTTCTGCAAAGCCTCCCGCATGCATAGGTAAAATCGCCCTCCCAAGGGCCGCAAGGGGACCCCATGTAAAAATCGTCTTCCCCAGGAGCTGTAAGGAAACCGCATGTAAAATGCTCCTCGCGGCAGACGACCGAACGGTCGTCTGTCACATCATCAAAACGCCTTTTAGAAGGGCAATTTTTAAAAAAAGTCCTCTCGAAAAGCCACGGGAGAATATTTATGCAAAACTTTGAAAAAAATATTTTTACAAATCTTTTAATAAAAAAATTAAAAATACAAAAAGTTCGGTGCCTCTGCGTGACCTAGAGTTTCTTTTTGCAGTGCATAATAGCTTCCCTGATTGCATCCTCGGTACCTACCTCACACACCTTACCATTGCGGGACTCATCGGCGGCCCGGCCGTAAGCGTGCCTCGTCGTGATCCTCCTCCCGACACAGCTCGCCATCCTCTGACATAGCGGTGCCAGGAACCTCAGATACTTGCACGAGAGCCGCCTCGGCAGCACGCGGCCGCACCTACCGAAGGACGGCAGCCTGAGCTTGATGCTGGCCCCGAGGACGCAGCTCGGCGACCACCCCGGAGCCGCCGCAACGCGGAGAGACGAAAGCGGGGAATTCGGCGAGCCTGGCCGGTGGCGCTTGCTCGCGGGGATCGTCGTCGTGATCCTCTGGGACGAGTCCACACAGCGCGACCGCAGGATCACCGGGACGGCGTCCTGCTTGGGGGCGCCGCTGACGAAGTCGTCGTCGCCCCCCTGACGCCGTACGGCTCGCAGTGGGAGGAGAAGGCCGTCGCGGAACATCTGGTCGGCGTCGGCCATCGCCGAGGCTTGCTCGGAGCACTCGAACGGCCGCGGCGAGAAGTCGAAGCTACATCCCCGCGCGTGCGTGCCGTCGGCGCGGGCCAGCGGCTTGTTAGTCGGCCAGCTGTAGGAGAAGCTGCCGAGGTCAGGTAGGGGCGGCGAGCTGGAGTGATCCATGGGCGCAGCCGGTTCGAGAGGCAATGACCATGTGAGAGAGGGAGGAGCGAGCTGGGGGATTTTGAGGAGCGCTGGCAAGAAGCATGCCGTGCGCGCGACTGTCGAGTGGAACAGACGCGTACGTATTCGGTGGGGGAGCGAAGGAATTTTAAAAAGGGGAAAGCCGCGACTGGGAATTGTTGCAGGGTTGTAGAGATTGCGACGGCAGGGGCGACATGCCAATGACATGTGGATTTTTCTTCGTCTGAGAAGTTCGTGCGTGCCTCAGTTCTGAACGTTAACGCTTGTGAACCGGTCCGTGCTTCAGCAGATGTTTCACCAGTAATTCAGAACGGAACCCTGTTTCCGGATCGCCGGTTCACGTTTCACTTTTGGATTTGAGCTAAATAAAAAATAAAACATAACGGAGCACGCAGTCACACAATGTTTTAGAAAAGTTGAAACCGATCGACCATGACACACTGCCAGTTACAGAAAATCAGCCGCCAAGTCAAAGCTTACGAGCAACGCAAGCCTACGGCCAACAAAACGATCATTTACCAGGGCATGCAAGCGACCTCCCTGACGTGACTCCGTCCCGATCATTCTCGTCTAACATAATCCACGGTCCCGAATGATTTGATTGAGTCCGGCTCCCTTCACTTGAAGCGCCAGAACAAGAGAATGTCGCGTCGTCGCGCACCACGCGGATAATATTATGCACATCTGTATTAGCATCTCGTGGCGGCGAGGATGCTCTCGTGACCGTCTTCTCCTGCTCGCTCACGTGACACCATGCGCTGCGATCGTCGTTGACCCATTTGATTATTGGGTGATCGCGTTCAGAACGTCGTTCTTTTCTTTTTAGCATCGGCTTAGGCTGTTTTAGGGTGTTTGAGGAAGCAACATAAAGTGCTTTGAGCCTTTGACCGACGGCGACAGGCCACCTGCAGCAACCGGGGCCGTGCATGCTCTTCTTCCGTTCTTTTACGGGATTGGATTAGGGCCGGTCAAATGGGCGGCTCGGCACGACTGGACACGGGCACGGCTAGGCCCAAGCACGACCCACGGAAGGCCGGGTCGTGTCCGTGCCGACACGGCACGAATATGGCCCGTGGGCCGTGGCCGAGCCCACGGGCCATCGAGGCACGGTCGACGAAATAAAAAAATAGATAAAAAATATGAAAAAATAGAAAAAATAAACAACCCTATTATTTCTATAGATAAAAATTAAAATTGTAAATAAAGGATAAAAAATAAAATAATGACATATTTGTCACGTTGAAAATATGAAAAAATAATCTATTCGTCATCTATTCCTCATATTGAAATTATTGAAATAAATATTGACACTTACTATATGTTAAAAATAGTAGTGACTTTATTGATGTTTATATCATTATATGATACAATGATACATGTTGCCTCGTTAAAAACTTTGTCATGTAAAAACTCATAAGGAAAACTAAGAAAACCATGACAAAGAAAAGAGTACAGCTCAAAGATCACAACTACTTCTAACAAAGTTCTATTGGGGTTGGTCTGGATCTAAGTAGAGGTTCTCGAACTGGGCGGCCAATTCTTGGTTCTCAGCAGTGTATTGGCCATGTTGTCTAGCTAGCTCCCAGTTTTTAACGCTTAGTAGCATTTCGACGTGGTCGTTGCTCAGAGTTGTCCTCCTTTCTTCGACGATTCGACCGCAAAGGCTGAAGGCCGATTCGGAGGACACTGTTGACACAGGCACCATCAACACATCCCGTGCAAGTTTTGAAAGCACATGATATGCCATCTTGTGGTCATTCCACCATTCGAGGACGTTGAAATCTTGTGCTTCATGCCTGATGGCGTCGCTGTCCATATAAGTTGACAACTCTTCGGCAACACCATGCGAAGTGACGTCTCCACTTCCACCGACGAACTACCACCCTTGGCTTGAAGACGAGCCACCCCAAATTCTACCCTACGTATCTTCTTCTTACCGTAGCGGGGATAGGAGGGGGTCTCTGCTGGCGAACTCCCTGAAACTTTAGTTCATACTTTCCAAAAACTTCATATAGTTTACTCCTAACCTCAGTATAAAAAGAACTATAATCTACACCTATAGTATCTCCAATAAGTGATGAAATAGTGGAGAATCCCTTAATTTACCCCTAGGATCTAATATGAAAGCAAAAGCATACAACATAGGTATATTTTTTCAATATTTTAAATATTTTTGTTTCATGTGAAAGACAGGTTGGGCTAGAATTTCATCATTTTCATATTCTTTTAACAACGTGGCAATCTCGAGAATATTGTGCAAAATTAAATTGGCGGTTGGATAGTAAACTTGGGACGAGTAAGAGTAGACTCATAAAAAGTTTCAAGAAATTGGTAATATCTTTGGACAATTGCCCACACGTGCTCACTCGCATTTGGCCTACCGTCTGTTTCTTGGGCCATTACGTGACCGGACAAAATCAGTTAGTAATTCACTATAAGGTAACACAACTTTTAACATTAAATAGGTTGCATTCCATCGATGCTCGTATCGGTGGCAAACTTACGTGCTTTCTTACCAGCCGCATGGCAAAACCTCTTCCATGCAGCAATCCGCGGGTTAGAAGCAGTTAACCACGCGATTGCTTGACGAACAGCGTCAATGTGAACACTTACTCTCTTCATCCCAGTCTTAACAATCAGATTTATAATATGACAAGCACAACGCTGATGAAGTAGAAAAGACTGCGCATAAACACAAAATAAAGGTTGCAATATTTCCATTGCCCTAGAATTAGCAGATGCATTATCTAGTGTAACAGCAAATATTTTATCTGCAAGATTATATTCATTAATTACCTCCCTAATTCTTTCGGCTATGTTTTCACCTGTGTGTGACACATCTATTAACCGGAGGCCTAGAACTCTTTTTTTCAACTCCCAATCATCATTAACAAAATGAAATAACTACGCTAAGGTAATCCTCCCTAGCTCCACTGCTCCATATATCGAGGTAACACTAACGAGAAAGTGCATGTACTAAATAGTTCCTTTAGTGCATTACTACCCTTTTCATAAAAATTTTCTAAATCTCGGGTTGTTGTTTGTCTACTAACTGCTTTGAATCTAGGATTATGCGATTGCTGAAGTATTCTTCGAAAGCAGGAGACTCCCCAAAGTTCAAGGGTAAATCTTGTCTGGCGATTAACCGGACAAGATTTTTCCGAGCTACCATGGGATCATACTCCCAGCTACGTACCGTACCGTCCGGGTTTAGCATCAGTTGTTGCTGCCGCAATTGTATTCCTTGCTTCCTTGCACACGCCTCCGCATGACGCTTTAGGTGCCCTGTACCACCGAAGATCGTGCGATAAAGTATTCCTACAAATTCTACATCTAGCTTGTGTTACCTCCTCCCGTCGGGGCCGGTCACTTTCACATCATCAAAGTGCTGCCACACACCGGAGGTTCTCGATCTTTTTGAGCCGGTGTGTGTTGAAACACTTCCGCTCGCTGATCCCGAATATCCTTCCGAAGCCGTCGCCGTCGTCTTCACCGGTTCCTCCTCCACGCTTGGTGGAGTTGGAGCCGATCCGGAGGCATCGTCAAACCCCGACATGTAATTGGGGTCGAAATCACCCAAAGTGAACGACGGCGACGACGATATGGATAGTTCGGATCCATTCGCAATTTTAATCCAAAATAAACAAAATTTAGATATTTATTAAATACACAAACAAAATACAAATAATACATACATATGAATATCACTTACATCTTTCGAACCGGAAGCACTTCACACCTCTGCGATCAAACTAATTAACTACGAAACTAATTTTGATTTTTGACAAAATTTGAGCAAATTTTGTCAAAACCAACAAATTAGAGCACAAGAGAGCACTTAAGACTTGAGAGCACAAAATGAGATGTTTGGGGTGAGGAGAAATGGTTGGAGTGGATGCCCTATTTATAGGACGAAATTTACAATTTTTTGGAATTTTTTCGGATTTTTTTTGATTTTTTTTGCCTCCAACGGCTATTTTCAAATTATAGCCGTTATATAGCCGTTGGGACACGTGGCACGACGTGATTCGCCGGTTCAAACCATCCCGCGCGCGCTCCCTGTCGCCACGTGTCGCGACGCCATTGGACCCCCAGCCGTGCCGTGCCGGCCCGTGGACCGTGCCGTGCCCGGCCGGCACGGAAGAGTTACCGTGCCGTGTCGTGTCGGCCCGCGGGCTCGGCGGCCGGCCCGGGCATGGCACGGTCCATCGTGCGGCCGGCACGGCCCATCGCGGCCGGGTCGTGCCGTGCCGGACCGGTGCAGTCGTGCCGTGCCGGCAGCGCGCTCGGCCCGGCCCATTTGGCCAAGACTGGCGTGGTGTTGGTTGATGACTTGTGTTATCTAGACTCCTGTATAGTTGTAACCCACCATGTCAATCAACATGTAAATATATTACGTCAATATTTACTAACAATTATTATATTTTAAACATCATACGTGCATACTATATCATCTATAATTTATTATATTTTAAATTTTTAAATACAAACATGTTAAATTATTATCTCACATCATTTACATAATATTTCAATATATATCCATTATCCATTATTATTTTGTACAATATCCTATGTACATATAAAAACTATATCTTTAATTAGTTAATATTACTTTTCTCTTTTTTATTAAGCCTGCTTTTAGATTATCAATCTATATATTATTTAAATTATCATAAACTACATCAACTTACTTATATAGCTTTTTCAATGATCGACGAAGAGTGCAAATTATATAAGCTTATGTCGTTTAGCTATTTTACTCATTGTTTCTACTATTATTATAATGAAACTTGTACTGTGTGGGGTTTCATCTGTATATAGGTGTGTCCGACGGTTTGTCTATATAGCGAGCTAAATTTAAGGCCCATTAAGCTATTGTCTAATTTTGAGCTTCTGCTTTTCAGCTTTTGTGGAAAGTTAGCTTTCTGAAAAACTAGCTTACCGGCTGATGATATTTTACTATTAGCTTTTGTAATAAATTTTTATTTTCTCAGCACACCAAAAGACAGCAAAAGTTCATTTCAATCTGCTTTCCAGCTTTCCATTCATTTCCTTAGAAACCAGCTTTCAGCTATTCGAAAGCCAGCTCGGAAAGCTGGTTGTTTGTTTTAGCTTTTCAACTTCTGAAAAACAGAAGCTATTACCAATAATTCGGTCCTGTCTTTTAAATGTTCAGAATTTAAAATTTGCAAACCGAATTTGTCAGCAGAGAAATAGGGTCAGGTGGTTCGGTTAAGCGAAAAACCGAGGGCAGCCAGGCTTCGAGCTCTAGCAATCCGACGACGCTGCAACCGACAACAAGTGGATAAGTAGTGCGTCCCAGTAGGGCCCCTCAATCCCTCATACTGAAGCGAGACGGTGGTGCGGCATAGGTAGTAGCCAAGGAGACATGGAGGTAGGTGGGTGTCACGTCCGGAAATTTATCCCAAATTTCCAGACTATTTTATGTATTAAATCTTTGTCCAGGAATCAACCAGGGTATACAAAATGACAATTTAATACACAGATCCAAATATAAAACAAAGGATAAATAAAAATACTTACAGAAAAGACACTTAATCCTCACACTCAAAAGAAAACAGCAACGAAAAAGAAAGACGATCCTAGCGGGCTTCAATTCTACTTCACAAGCAAACTCAACTGGGGTCTGAGCATTGATCCTCTAACACCATCTTCAACTGAGCACTACACTTCTGAAAGGGCGAAGAATTTTAAGGCTTAGTACAACCACCGTACTCAACAAACCACACCAAGGATGCAGACGTGTAAGGGAAGACATAGAGAGGTTTGCAGCTATTTTGTATAAATGCAGTTGAAAAACCTTTATAGTTTAAAATCATGTAAAACAGTTGAGTATTTAGAGCAATATTGAATCTTCACTGAATAACGTTGTCCCACGTTGAACAGGCCCAACCATTTCCACCTGAACTAAATCAGTTCCATTAAGTCCAATTATTAAAGATGAGACTAATCATGGTGAATCAGGTTGATCGCCCATAACCGGGGGCACGACTATTCAAATAGTTTTACTCTGATCAGAGGTGCACAACTTTACCTATAAGACACGATTTCACACATGTTGCCATGCCCCTGAAGTATTACCATAATACTGTAAAAGGAAAAATTGTGACAAGATCCTTCGCATAACTTCCCCTAACCAATCATACCATATCAAGGTTTCACCCCCACACCCCTAAGGGCAGTGGGCAACCCTCCGAGTGTCTCGGTGAATACGTCAGCCGATCAATCGAGTACTCCGGCCGACCCAACTCCATCATGCCCACCCTCGCCAAGGAACATCGGCTAGAGGAAAACTACACTACGAGTCCAGCAGTTGCCCATTATTATTTGTGGTAAGCGTTGTAAGTCTTACAAGGTTTTCCATGAACCGGTCCTTAACTGCCATAGGTGCGACAATTAAAACCATGCACCCATAGCCCATGATTAAGTCATATTTTAGTTGGGATAATTATGACCAATAAATTTGGCCAGATGTTTCGAGCTTGCAGCTCATCGGTGACTATAGTAAATAGTGTAATTATCTCATTTAGTGAGCTAGTGGTAATTAAGCATGGCTAAACATATAATTCTAGCAAAAGTCAACATAAGTGACTTAAACTAGTCCAATTATCACCCAAGTTTGACAAAGGAATGGATATCAAGTAATATGACATAATAGGTTCAATATGCTTCAAGGGGAAAGTGACATTCCTTGCTTCTTCAAACAACCTTCGGGACTCTTTTCCTCGCGAGCGCGAACACCGGAAACGACAGAATCTACACCCTGGCACGCAAAATGAGGAAAAACTATAATAAAAACCAAATAACAAACATGTAGATCTCAATTTTAGATGAATTTTACAATTTGAATGGCCCAATTTGAAGTTCGTATGAATTAGTCATATATTTTAGAAGTTTTGGACCATGTAATGAATTCTAGAAATTAAAGTGATTTATTGCGTAATTATTAATTTTTTTACAAGGAGAAAGGGCTAGGGCTGAAGTCAGCTGCGGCGGTGGCGGCGCACGGGTTTACGGTGGACTGAGTCCACGGGTCCACCACGTGGCCGCCATGCGGCGGCCACGGGGACGATCGGTGACGTGATGGCATGGCTGGCAGCAACGTCGGCCGCCACGTGGATGACCCGGATCACCCCGAAGGGGATTGGGCGGCCACGGGGACCAACGGCCGAGAGGCGAGGCCAGGCCAGTGGCAAGGCGGTGCGACGACCGGCGGCGGCGCTGGGCGGCGCAAAGGGCCAAAAGGCCTCCGGTGGGTGGCGGAGGAAGCGCGCGCGCAAGCGTGTGTGGGCACGAGGCGGCTGCGAGGCGCAACGCGGCTCGGTAGCGGCGGCCGAAAGAGCGGAAAGGAGAGGAGAGAGGGAAGGGGTACTCACCGACGGCCAGAGATAAGGAAGACGACGACGACACGACGATCTCGGTGGAACAAAATAGGAAAATAAGTCGGCCGGAGGTCTAGGAGAAGCGGCGCACGCGGCGGTGGTGGCGGATTGGAGTGGCGAGTGGCGGGCGACGCAAATCGGTCGATCGGAGGCGGCGAATCGGCGGTGGAGAGGAGTTTTGCAGCGCGGGAGCATGGGGAGCTCGGGATTTCGCGATTGATTGGGGAAAAGAATCGGCCGAGCCCGAGGATGCTTTATATATATATGCGGGAGCTGCGAATCATCCGGGGTGAGTAGATACAACGACGGTTTAAGGCAGTGGAAATGGCAGACGGCCGGGAAAATTGAATCCGGCCGTTTCGGTCGGTTTGCGGGCGCGGCGTGCATGGGACGGGTGGGTAAAACGGGCGACGACGTTAGGGCGCGAGCGAGCGACGGGAAGGGGTAAGATTCGCGGCGTGGAGGTCGGGAGCAGCGGCGACAATGGCGCGATGACCGGGTTTTGTGAGGAACAAGGTACTGATAGGTGGGCCCCACCTAATGAGTGGTGCGGGAGGAGGAGAACGGGAATCGACTTTACGCGAGTGGAAACGGAATGGGCGCGTTTGATCGGACCGGGAGGAGAGAGAAGGGGCGCAAAGCGCTTTTGAGGACCGGCCAAAAAGAGCCCAGGAACAAGAAAAATATTTTAATTTGTTTTTTCCATTTAAATTAACTGGTTAAATGATCTTTTAATTTTTCATGAATATTTTTAGTGCTCAAATAATTGTAAGAAAAATCCTGAAAATATATGGACACTCAAAGTATTTAATAAAAATATCACCAGCTCATATAATGATTAATTTATTTGTCTAAATAATTACTTTAATACTTTTTATATTATTTAAATTATTTTGGAGCTCAAAATTTTAAAAAAATTAGAATTTCAAAAATAGTTTCAGCCATGTTTTTAAAGGAAAATTTAATTTTTTTAAGTACTTTTCTTGGTTAATTTGCTTTAACATTTTATTTTATTTTAAAAATAATTTATTTAATGATTTTTAATTTCGAACGAAAATCGGGGCTTGACGATGGGCGCGCCAGAAAGCACGTCACACGCAAGGGTGGGGCATGCGACATCGCGACGCCGAAGTAAGGGCACGACGGGAGGCAGGCAAGGCGATGGCGTGGCAAGATGCATGCAAGTGGTGGCATCCTACGTTTTGGCTGACATGGTGAGACCCCTGTTAATTGGATCCCATGTTTTTCAGTTGACATGGTGAGATGTCATGCCCGGAAATTTATCCCAAATTTCCGACTATTTTATGTATTAACTCCCCGTCTAGGAATCAATCGGGGTACATAAAATGACAAATTAATACACAGATCCAAACATAAAAAAACAAAGCGTAAAAATAAAAATACTTACTGAAGAGGCACTTAGTCCACCCAAAAACTGCAGCGGAAAAGAAAGACGACACTAGCGGGGCTTCAGCTCCACTCCACAGGCAAACTCAACTGGGGTCTGAGCCTTGGTCTTCTAACTCTATCTTCAACTCAGAAGCACTACACTTCTGAAAGGGAGAAAAATCGCAAGGCTGAGTACAACCACCGTACTTAACAAGCCACACCGAGAAATGCAGATGTGCAAGGGGAGACAAGAGTGGCTTGGGCTAATTTGCATAAATGCGGTTTACAAATATTTAATTATTTAAAAACAGTAACACAGTTGAGTAATTAAGGCAATATTAATCTTCCACTGAACAAAGTTATCCCCACGTTGAACAGGCCCAACCGTTCCACCTGAACTAAACCAATTCCATTAAATCAAATTATTCAGTAGTGGGACTAATCATAGTGAATCTGGTCAATCGCCCATAACCGCGGGCACGGCTATTCGAATAGTTTTACTCTGATCAGAGGTGCGCAACTTTACCCACAAGACACGATTCCACACATGTTACCATGCCCCGAAGTACCACCATGATACTGCAAAGGGAAAAATCGTGACCAGACCTTTCGCATAACTTCTCCTAACCAAGCGATACCACACCAAGGTTTCGCTCCCACTCCCCGCAGACGGCGGGCGCCCTCTCGTGCCACGGTGAATCCGGCGGCCGATCAACCCGTAAAACCGGGGCCGACCAAACTCCATCACGCCCACCCTCACTAGGGTACATCGGCCAGAGGAAAGCTATACTACGGATCCAGCCGTTGCCCATTCTGGCTTGTGGTTTGCACGATATGTCTTCCAGGGTTTCCCATGAACCGGTCCTTAATTGCCTTGGGTGCGACCATCCAAAACCATGCACCCACAGCCCACCATTATGTCATATTTTAGTTGAGATAGTTGTGACCAATAAGACATGGTCAGGTATATCGAGCTTGCAGCTCATCAGAGATTAGAATAAAGTGTAATTATCCTATTTAGTGAGCTAGTGGTAATTAAGCATGGCTAAGCATATAATTCTAGCTAAAATCAACATCAGTGACTAAAGCTAGTCAAATTATCACCCAAGGTTAACAAAGGATAGATAACAAGTAAATAAGGCTCAAACAAGCATATAGGTAATTCATCATTTCATGTAATTAGCAAAATAATGCAATTTTATTTGCAACATAAAACATTTATAAAAGTAGGATCGATATGCTTCAAGGGAAGTGTGACTTGCCTTGCGTCTTCAAGCAAACTTCTGGGCTCTTTCCCTCGCGAGCGCGAACTCCGAAAACGGCGGAATCTACACGGCACGCAAAACGAGAAAAAACCCTAATAAAAACCAAATAAACAGTATATAAAAAGTAAACACACATGTAGAGATCAATTTTAGATGAATTTTGTGATTTGAATGGCCCAATTTGGAGTTCGTATGAATTAGATATGAATTTTAGAAGTATTGAACCATTTAAATGAATTCTGGAAATTAAAAGATTTATTACGCAATTATTAATTAATTTTGAACTGGAAAAGGATGTTTAAGACATCAGCTCCGATTAGTCCACGGCTAGGTTTGAACTGGGAACAAAGGATGAGTGGCTCAAATTAAACCGAATGAATCTATAAGGATGAACGGCTTGGATTAAGCTGACCAAGATTTGACTGGTTTAGGGCTGAAATGGATACACATCAAAAGATATATGGCACAAAGGAGCTCACACGGCGCTGAGGTGGCGGCCAAGAAAGCAACCACACAGGCACGACGGCCGGCGGCTCAGAATGGTAGCGGTGACGGCGAAGTGCGACGCGGCGACAACAAACAACGACACTCTGGTGGAAATGGAGTTGACTAGTGGAGAGAGGACGGTGAGGCGACTCTTACCACTACTTACCCAACGACGAGCAGCGGCGAGAGACGGCCGACGACGAGATGAAAGCGGCGGCCGAGCTTGAGTTGACGGCGACAACGGCTTTCCGGTGGCTTTCGATGGAGGAGAGGTGGAGGACGGGCTTTGGCTTGCTGCTATTATGCCGACGGTGAAGACGGCAACGATAAACAGTGATGGGAACGGCGACGAGGCACGACCGAAATGCGAACGGAGGCGGCGACGCACGGGTCCACGGCGACGAGGGCCTTCCGGTGGTGTTTGGCGCAAGGGAATTGGTGCCCGGGCTTCTCCTCAGTGATGCGATGCCGGAGGAGGCAACGGCGCTGACTGGGAGCAGCCGAGGCGGAGGGAAAAGATGGCCGAAGTTGCGACCGACGGGGGGAGAGATGGGAACTCGCGGGGAAGGTGGCTATAGCACGGGAAAAACTCAGGAAAAATGGGGAAACCGAGGAGGAGATCATGGGGGTTCTATTTATAGGCTTGGTAGGGAGATTCCTGCACCGGGAAGAAAGGATTTGGCGCCGGATTTTTAGGGTTTATCCCGAGTTCGTCGGGATAAGAACGGGGCCGAAATTTGTGCGATTTAGCACGGGATTGAGGAGAATTTCTTGGGGGAAACGTATAGGAGATCGAGATAAATCCGTTCCCGCAACTAATTTTTGATTTGGGCAAAGGATTGGGCCGGATTTGGTGGAGGAAACAAAGCCACAGTTTTCGGGTACTGTTCGGCACTGTAGCAGCGGTTGGAGGTTGAAGACGCTACTGTAGCAGGGAGGCAAAACAGACTTTTCAGTCCAAACATCCCTTAATTTTTATAAATACTTCCAATGCCCAAATAATTCCAAGAAAAATCCTGAAAATATAAAAACACCTAAAGTATTTAATAAAAATATCTCCAGCTCATTTAAAGTTTAATTTATTTATTTAAATAATTATTGAAGTATTCTTTGTATTATTAAAATTATTTCTCGAGCTCCAAAATTTCACGAAAAATTTCAGAGAGAGTACTTTTAGGGCATGGAGAATATTTTAAAAATATTTCCATCCATGATTTTTAAAGGAAAATTTAATTTCCTTAATAGTTTCACTTGATTTACTTTGTTTTCATTTTATTTATTTTCTAGGAAATGATTTATTAAATGATTTTTAATCCCGAACGAAAATCGGGCTGTGACATGAGACCCCTGTTACCAATACCAAATGATGTTACAGCGGCCTTCTTGATGGACGAGGAGTCCAATACTTGGGATGAGGCTAGGGTGAACGCCTTCTTCGAAGAGGAAATTGCTAATGCAATCTTGCATATTCCCATTAGCCGTCACGATGGTGAAGACTTTGCTTGCTGGCCATATGATAGGTTCAGATTATACACTGTCCGGTCAGCCTATAACTTAGCAACATCGGCTGCCTTCCTCGCTGCACAAAGTAGCAATGGCAGGGGGCTTCCATGTGGAGTGGATGAAACTCTCGAGAACTGGAAGACACTTTGGAAGATCAATGCACAGGGGAAAATCAAAATTAATCTCTAGCGAGCTGCGCATGATTGCTTGCCTACAGGCTGCCACCTCAAGAGGCGCCACATTCCAGCAATGGATGGTTGCATCTTTTGCAACAGGGATGATCGGATTGAACATGTGCTCTTGCTTTGCCCTTTTGCTGATGCAATTTGGGAGGAAGTTAGAAAGTGTTTCTCTCTCAGCTTGTGCAGGGGTGAGATGGCTCGCATGAAACAATGGATCTTTGATTTTGTGAATCGGGGGCTCAAACATTTGGAACATGGTGCTCGCGGTGACTTTCTGGCATATATGGCAAGCAAGGAACGATGTGAAGAACAACGGTTCTTCTGTGCATCCACGACGAGTGGCGCAGACGATTTTGGCTTTATATGAACATGCTTGTGCAAGTGTGCAACACCGCTACGAGCACATTCCTGTTCCTAGTTTTGATTCCCCTCCATCAGGCTTTACTTGTGTTCCACCGCTGACAGGTGCTTTCTTCATCAACATGGTTGCTGCAAAATTTCATTCTTCTCGCCAAATAGGCTTGGGCGTGGTGATCCGAGACCATAATGGAACTTGTGTGTTTGCGTGTAATGAGCTTCTGCCTAGAATCACTAACCCAGAGGTAGGTGAAGTAGTGGTCATTCGTCGGGCTCTGTCCTTTGCAAGGGAAGGGGCTTCCAGAATGTAATCTTGGCCTCGGATTGTATTTCTATCATCAGGAGACTTAAATCTGTAGTTCATGATCGCTCATTTGTTGGTTGTTTAGTGATCGCTCTTCACTGGTCAATGAAGTGATGCGATTATCTTAAAAAACAGATAATCAGGTTTTCAAGATTGTAGATTCTGATTCTTTTATGATTCTCCTGAATCAAATTCTTAGAATCGATACAATAAAGTAATAATTAGAACAATATTTTAAATGATTTTTAAGTGATTTTGGAAGAAACTGGTTTCAAGTGATTCTAATGAGAAACTGGTTTTCAGATGATTCTTGCTCCCTAATTCACTTAAGTGATTATTCTTAAAATCAGTTACAAAATAACTTATTTGACAAAAATTCTAATGATTTTATTGATTTTATTGAGAGTCAAAAAGAAAAATCACTATCAATCGGGGCCTTCTAACCGAACCGGACACCAAAGACCGGTGTTTCGGTTTCTTCCGATTTGGTTTTCGGTCTTGGTCTTTTTCCCCACCCCTAGAGATTAGTGCCTGCTTGGATGGCGTCCACACCCACATCTGCCTGGCCAGAAGCCAGGCCGTCGGGTCCTAAACTCAGGCGTCCTCCGGTCATCATTTTTTCCTCGAGCAATGCCACTCAGGTGGTAGCGCGCCAACAGGTCCTAAACTCAAAGATCGTCTTCCCTTGGCAGTTCCCAGTCCTATCGAGCCTAACAGTAACGGTCCCCTTGTTCACTTATGTCCATTGGTCAATACGCAACGGCACAAGCATGCCGATGATGCATCCAATCTAGTGGAGGCCAAGTGGATTGGGCCGAAGCGTGCCGGCCCGGGCACGACGGCACTGTGCACCGGCCCGGCTCGGCATGGCCCGGCTCACGATGGGTCGTTCCGGCACAGCACGACGGACCGTGCCGTGCCTGGGCCGGCGGCCGAGCCCGCGGGCCGGCACGGCACGACACGGGTACTGTTCCGTGCCGGCCCAGGCACGACACGGCTGTTAACACTAAAATTTGGTAATTGAGTTCCTAAGTTTGTAAAGACAAAGCAAAATCGGATTGGCTGAAGACAGGAATCGTATCGGCTAAATAGGGATCGGCTGCAGGACTAGTCGGCTGAGGATGAATCGGATGGGAGCAGCCGACAGCCGATTCAGAGTCTGAAAGAGATGAAACCGTGTCTAGTGCAGAAACTTGAAGATAAATGAAAGATTCGGTTGCTAGTTGTGCGTTAAAAGATATCGTCACTTATGGATAGAGTCCTATAACGACAATTGTATCTGTAATCTAGAGATTTGTTAAATTGTTGGTTGTAACACGGTATGGGTCCCGCTAGGGATAATATGGTGTTTTAAATAGTAGTTTAGATAGAGTCCAGGGTTGTTACAGATATTTGTATCTTGGGTATAAATAAGACCCGAGACCCTCTGTGTGACAAGAATTCTATCAATCAAATCTTCGACGCATCGCCAACCTTTTCTTTAGACGAACGCTTTGTTTGACTTCGGGCTGCATCGTCTCGATCCCCAAGTCCAGGTAAATATTTGTCATTAGTGGTATGCCTCTTTGTTTCTAATGCTTCCATCGCAATGATACATTAGAATCAATGGTTTTGCCGTGTTATATATCATATAACGCATATGAATTAGATCAATGTTTAGATCTATCTTGTCATTGGCTCGTTCTGTCAAGAACATGCAGTCAGTGGGGATAGATCTAAAGGTTGGCTGGTTCATATGCGATATCTACCATCTCGAGGAGTATAAGTCGGCTGTAACAGATCAGATGTTTTTTTATACTTGATGCTGCATCGGGTTCGAACTATTGAGTCGTCATTAGAATTATCAGTGATCTGTTCATCTGAGATTTATATTATCTGGAGATAGTGCCGGGGTTTCAGCCGGCCTTATTTGCCCTAATATGTTTCTTGTAATGTGCTTGTTACTGGATTTGTATTGGGACTGTCTCTTATGTTAAGATCGTGTTCCTGTCGGACGTTGCTTAATGAAATCGGCTCTTCCCGGGCAGCCGATGGCTGATTTCTGAATTATGCATTTGATTCAGGAATATTATCTTCACATAAGATTCATCGGAGTATTAGTCGATTCTTTGTTAGCTTTCCAGTATCGGTTAGGTTATCAATCTGTGTATTTGTTATTCTTTGCTATATTTGGATCAAGCGGCTGATGCTGTCTCGGCGTAGCCGATCCATTCTAGTCACTTGGCCCAAATATGGCCTAGAATAGCATATATACATTCATGGATCTCCTTAGCCGATCACGTGGGGATCTAACCTAACGCTTAATGTATACTCTCTTGTTTTTCTTGTTGATTAGCAGATCAAATCAACTGGCACGCCCTGCACGTTGTAGGAAGCCGAGAAGGACCTACACTGGAGTCAAGCAGATCTCCCAGGCCAGCGCGTGAGAGAGATTTCTCGTCAACAACGGCCCACGGGCCGACACGGCACGGCGCGGGGGGAGGGCCAACGGCGTGGCGACGCGTGGCGGGCAGGGCGGCAGGCGCGTACAGGGTGTTTGAACCGCGAATAATAGTGTGCCACGTGTCCCAACGGCTAGTATAACGGCTATAATTTGAAACTAGCCGTTGGAGGCCAAAAATCGAAAAAATCCGAAAAAATTCCAAAAATTGCAAATTTCGTCCTATAAATAGGGCATCCACCCCAGCCATTTCTCCTCACCCCAAACATCTCATTTTGTGCTCTCAAGTCTCAAGTGCTCTCTTGTGCTCTAATTTGTTGGTTTTGACAAAATTTGCTCAAATTTTGTCAAAAATCAAAATTAGTTTCGTAGTTAATTAGTTTGATCGCAGAGGTGTGAAGCGCTTGCGGTTGGAAAGATGTAAGTGATATTCATATGTATGTATTATTTGTATTTTGTTTGTGTATTTAATAAATATCTAAAATTTGTTTATTTTGGATTAAAATTGTAGAATGGATCCGAACTATCCATATCAGTCGCCGTCGTTCACTTTGGGTGATTTCGATCCCAATTACATGTCGGGGTTTGACGATGCCTCCGGATCGGCTCCAACTCCACCAACCGTGGAGGAGGAACCGGTGCCGACGGCGCGGCACTTCGGAAGGATATTCCGGATCCGCGAGCGGAAGTGTTTCGACACACACCGGCTCGAAAAGATCGAAAACCTCGGTGTGTGGCAACACTTTGATGAGGTGAAAGTGACCGCCCGACGGGAGGAGGTAACACAAGCTAGATGTAGAATTTGTAGGAATACTTTATCCGCACGATCTTCCGGTGGTACAGGACACCTAAAGCGTCATGCGGAGGCTTGTGCAAGGAAGCAAGGAATACAATTGCGGAACAACCGATGCTAAACCGGACGGTACGGTACGTAGCCGGGAGTACGATCCCATGGTAGCTCGGGAAAATCTTGTCCGGTTAATCGCCGGACAAGATTTACCCTTGAACTTTGGAGAGTCTCCGCTTTCGAAGAATACGTTCAACAATCGCATAATCCTAGATTCAAAGCGGTTAGTAGACAAACAACAACCCGAGATTTAGAAAATTTTTATGAGAAGGGTAGTAATGAACTAAAGGAACTATTTAGTACATGGACTTTCTCTGTTAGTGTTACCTCTGATATATGGAGCAGTGGAGCTAGGGAGGATTACCTTAGCGTAGTTATTCATTTTGTTAATGATGATTGGGAGTTGCAAAAAAGAGTTCTAGGCCTCCGGTTAATAGATGTGTCACACACAGGTGAAAACATAGCCGATAGAATTAGGAAGGTAATTAATGAATATAATCTTGCGATAAAATATTTGTGTTACACTAGATAATGCATCTCAGCTAATTCTAGGGCAATGGAAATATTGCAACCTTTATTTTGTGTTTATGCGCAGTCTTTTCTACTTCATCAACGTTGTGCTTGTCATATTATAAATCTGATTGTTAAGACTGGGATGAAGAGAGTAAGTGTTCACATTGACGCTGTTCGTCAAGCAATCGCGTGGTTAACTGCTTCTAACCCGCGGATTGCTGCATGGAAGAGGTTTTGCCATGCGGTGGTAAGAAAGCACGTAAGTTTGCCACCGATACGAGCATCGATGGAATGCAACCTATTTAATGTTAAAAGTTGTGTTACCTTATAGTGAATTACTAACTGATTTTGTCCAGTCACGTAATGGCCCAAGAAAACGACGACGTGGGCCAATGCGAGCGAGCACGTGTGGGCAATTGTCCAAAGATATTACCAATTTCTTGAAACTTTTTATGAGTCTACTCTTACTCGTCCCAAGTTTACTATCCAACCGCCAATTTAATTTTGCACAATATTCTCGAGATTGCCACGTTGTTAAAAGAATATGAAAATGATGAAATTCTAGCCCAACCCTCTTTCACATGAAACAAAAATATTTAAAATATTGAAAAATATACCTATGTTGTATGCTTTTGCTTTCATATTAGATCCTAGGGGTAAATTAAGGGATTCTCCACTATTTCATCACTTATTGGAGATACTATAGGTGTAGATTATAGTTCTTTTTATACTGAGGTTAGGAGTAAACTATATGAAGTTTTTGGAAAGTATGAACTAAAGTTTCGGGAGTTCGCCAGCGAGACCCCCTCCTATCCCCACTACGGTAAGAAGAAGATACGGTGGGGTAGAATTTGGGGTGGCTCGTCTTCCAAGCCAAGGGGTGGCGTTCGTCTTGGAAGTGGAGACGTCACTTCGCATGGTGTTGCCGAAGAGTTGTCAACTTATGTGGACGACGCGCCATCGGCATGAAGCACAAGATTTCAACGTCCTCGGATGGTGGAATGACCACAAGATGACATATCCTGTTCTTTCAAAACTTGCACGGATGTGTTGATGGTGCCCGTGTCAACAGTATCCTCCGAATCGGCCTTCACCTTTGCGGTCGAATCGTCGAAGAAAGGAGGACAACTCCGAGCGACCACGTCGAAATGCTACTAAGCGTTAAAGACGGGAGCTAGCTAGACAACATGGCCAATACACTGCCGAGAACCAAGAATTGGCCGCCCGTTCGAGAACCTCTACTTAGATCCGACCAACCCCAATAGAACTTTGTTAAAGTAGTTGTGATCTTTGAGCCGTACTTTTTTTGTCATGGTTTTCTCGTTTTCCTATGAGTTTTTACATGACAAAGTTTTTAACGAGCAACATGTATCATTGTATCATATAATGATATAAACATCAATAAAGTCACTATTATTTTTAACATATAGTAAGTGTCAATATTTACTTTAATAATTTCAATATGAAAAATAGATGACAAATATATTTTTTTCATATTTTTAACGTGACAAATACATCATTATTTTATTTTTTATCCTTTATTTACATTTTTAATTTTTATATATAGAAATAATAGGGTTGTATATTTTTTCTATTTTTTCATATTTTTCGCGTGCCTTATGGGCCCGTGGGCTCGGCCACGCCCACGGCCAAATTCGTGTCGGCCGCACGGCACGCCCGGCCGGCCGCGTGTTTGGGCCGGAGGCGGAGCACGTGGGCCGACACGGCACGGCCCGTCACAGTGGCCGTGCCGTGACGGGCCGTGCCACGGCCGTGCCCGTGCCGGGCGGCCCACTTGGCCTCCACTAACCACGCCGGTAGCGAAGCAGGAAAGCCACCACCGCGGCTCGCGACCCCACTCCCCACTCCCCCACCGCACCGCCCCACCATCCTCTTGCTTCCCGCCTCGCTACTCCCGTCGCGTCGCGTCGATTCCCGCTCCGGCCACCGACCCGCACAAAACCCTAGGCACTGCCCGCGCCTCGTTCATTCGTCTACTTCCTCCGGAGGAGCCCCACCCTCCCGAACTTCCTCCTCGTCTCTACCGCAGCTCGCCCACGCATCGCCCGTGGCGGCCCCATGTCCACCGCACCGGCGGCGTCCGCCGCCGCCGCCGCGAAGGCAACCATCTCCGTCGAGTACGCCAAGTCCGGTCGGTCTTCCTGCAAAGTATGCAGCGAGGGCATCGCCAAGGGCGCGCTCCGCGTGGGCGCCTCCGCCCGCGACCCCCGCGGCTTCGACAGCAACAAGTGGTACCACGTCGCTTGCTTCCCCTCCTCGTCGCACCCGCTTGACCCCGTCGAGAAGATCAAGGGATTCGACTCCATCAAGGTTTGGGCTCTGAGTCGGTTGACATTTGCTTCCCACGGCGTTCTGTTGTTCTGGGGGTGCTAATCTGTGGATTTGGGGGGAATGCAGGAGGAGGATCGCGAGGAGGTGCGTAAGCTAAACAAGGTAATTTAGGTGGCCGTTTCTGCTTCTGCTCGATATTTATGACTACTAGATGCTAGTGGAATTTAGATTGCCAAATGATATTGTTCAATTTTAGTAATTATACTTTTGAGCAATATTGAGTATACTTGATAAGTTAGTTTATGGTGGAATGAATTTGAGTAGTCTGGGTTGTTGTCCAAAATGGTACATTTGGAGTTATTTTGGATTAGTAAGCCAAATGATATTTTTACAAAAGTTTGGATACAACTGGGTTATTTCTCTTTAATATTCCAAACCATTCATTTTCAGACGTGTAAGAGAGACCATACTGCAGTAGGGCCAACTGAAGAGTCAAGCCCAAAGAAAGTAAAAGCCAGCCTATCGTCACTGGCTGCAGGAGTGGTAGAAAATGCCAGTATCTCAGTTGAGTATGCCAAGTCTGGCCGCTCCACCTGCAAGGGTTGCAGTGAGAGTATTGCGGCAGGTGCCCTCCGTCTTGGCGCCTCTATTCGTGATCCCCGTGGTTTTGACAGTACAAAATGGTACCATATTGCCTGCTTCCCTTCATCAACTTACCCAGCATTCCCCGTGGAGAACCTTAAGGGGTTTGATTCTATTGAGGTTTGGTCTTTGATTTTTTTCAGCTGTTTTATTTCTTCTCTTTGGAAACTAACTATGGTTTTGGAGGTGGGCGCAGAGTCAAGACCGTGATAAATTGCGGGAGTTGGAGGTAACAATTTGATCACTCATACAACTAGTTTAAAATAAGCGGCAATATGAATTCCTAAAAATTTTCTTCTCATCAGTTCGTAGCTCTTGTAAATTATGAAAAGAGGTCGCTAATTTGTTTGTGAACAAAGGAAGCTACAAGCTTTTTTTATGTTGTTTGTGAAAGTGTTCTATTAAATGTTACTGTTACTTAACTGCTTTCTAACAAGTTTTTAGTTGGTGGAACTTTGAAACTCCGCCTGGGTTGACAATACTTGTCTTTTTGGACAAGGTTGTTGTCACACTTTAAAAATTTTGACTATAAATAATATCTAAAATATTTGTCTTAAAAATAAGGAGACCATATCTATAGATTAGTCTTAAAAGGTACTTCAATAAAATCATATATCTATTGATATTTCTTCATATATTGTAATAAAAAATAGTGATTAAAGTTGTTTTTTGGAGACCGCATCCTTGTCCAAAACGACAAGTATTATCAACCTGGAGGGGGTACTTAGATGAAGAAATACTTTGATCCACCATATTCATTTGCAGAATTGTAAGAGAGATGGCAAAGTGACTAGGGGTGGCAATGGGGCGGGGCAGGGTCGGGTTGGGCTAGAACGCCCCCGCCCCCGCTTCCTTGTGGGTATCCCCAGCCCCGAAGAGCAATTCGGCTAGAAAACATCACCTGCCCCCGCCCTCGTAGGGGACCCGGCGGGTGAGCGGGGCCCCGGAGCATCTGGATGGCTGGGTGGTTTGTGGCGGCGTTGGCTGGGGGGTGTTGGCCGCCGACAGCTGGAGTAGCAGCTCGTGACGAGACGACGACTACTAGGAGCAGCGATGACGCCTGAGGAAATGGGGATGTCGACGACTGGTGATGCGAACAGCGGCTGAGTGCTCCCAGCCTCGCTTCAAGGTAGGCCCGCGTTGCAGTAGGAGGACCGCGACGGTCGAGCAGCGGACGGAGCCGCGGAGGATGACGGATTCCCGGCGATGCGGAGGAGGACGACAACGCTCGAAGAGGAGGCAACTAGGGGGTGGTGGGCTGGCGACGGCGGTGCGGATGGCGACAATACGACATCACGACGATGGCTTGGGTGGCGACGAGGCGAGACGACGATGCAACAAAGGCTCGATCTCTCGAGTAGGCGAGATCCGTGACCGTGAGGATGGGGAACAATGTGGCTAGCGGCTGGGACCTGGGAGAGAAGTTGGTGTTAGGGTTGTGAATTAATTGAGTTTATATATGGTGTCATCAAATGGGCCAGGTGGGTCTTCCAATGGGCCTTCAATGAATAAGTATTCTGTAAGGTGGATTTTCAATTTGTCATACCCCGGGGCCCCGCCGGGTGACCCGTGGGTAGAAATTTCGACATATCCCCGCCCATTGGGGCGGGTACCCGCCAGAGACGGGGAAGTTGCCACCCCTAAATGTGTCTGATCAATTGAATGAACTAAATCTGAAGAAGGTGGTTAGCTTTTGATTAGACATGAGCATCTTACAGTTTACTCCAGCATCAAGTTCAACTTTGTGATGACGTACACACTTTTATATCCTTGATCCTTCTAGGTTCACAGCATGGAGGACTCTAAGGGCACTGGAAATAATCTCGAAGGTGTTAAGGTGATGAAATCATGTATTCTATACCTAAACCCTTATAGTGTCTGTAGAGATGGCACATTTGTAGTTCTTGTTTTCCTGAAAGTTTTGCTTACTGACATTTAATTTTGTTGTCTTTTGAATAGTCTGTTTATAAGGCAGAGTCAGCATCAGTTATTATTTGTTAGCATCCAACTTGCATTTTTATCACATTAACGCTGGCAGTCATGGATTTGATATGTTGAATGCCGATCCTTTTACCTTGAGAGTTTTTTCAAGGATTGACTGTAACAATTGTCTCTATAATTTATACATTTGCCATTCATTTCCCCAACCTGTAGATCTCTACTCTCTATATCACGGCCTCATGGGCATTGAGCCAAGAGACCGAGGTCCATGGATCCAACATCTGACTGGTAAACAGTACGGCGTGTACTGTAGCATTGTGTTACGAGATAATATTAAACTAGAATTAGTTTGTTACTTAAGTTTAAGGGTCAAGTCATACTATCCATCTATACAAGGATGGGAATGTTTCTCTATTGATTTAAGCAACGAAGAAGAATTAGCCTAAGCTATCCCCACCCCCACCCACACACAATGTTCATCATCCCAGTCAAGTCCTTTTCTCATCCCTAGTAGTCGATGCTGCTATCCTCTGGCAGTGTTTACCCATAGTGATCTTGATTCATGACACCCTACTACTCTCCTGTGAGTGGTAGATGGGAAACGTGAAAGGAGAGAGAAGACAAAATATCTGTAGCTAAGAATGTTATTTAACCATAACCCAATCCATTAATGTCTTGCTTGATTTCAAAGCTGAACATGCATGATTATTTATATTTCTTCTATCGTTTTCCCTATCAGATGCTGGCAGGGGACAAAAGAGCTGGTCCAGTGATGCCCTTTTCGGTTTCTGATATAAAGAAAAATTACAAGGTATTCTTATACCATTGTTCTTAGCAAGTCACTCTGCTTCCTATGTTTACATTTTATTTTACTGAAATGCTACATCTGCATTTTCCTGTCATGTGTGGATGCAGGACGCTACCCTTCCAGCGCATTGGAAGGTTTTCAATACAGTTATATTTCGTGAGCAGGTGTGTTAAGCAAAATTTATAAAAGAAAGAAGCAGTTCTTGAGCCTCATTTTCTAATTATTTTATGAATTAAACCATGCATTTTTTCCTCCGAGTCTTGTGCATTTTTCAGAAGGCCAGCTATACCCGTGCTTTGCTACGGATAAATATAAATTATACACATGCTATTATTGTTTGGAACAAATCAATTCTGAAGTTTTTAGGAACAATTCTACCCTGTAGACGTCTTTGCATAATAAACTTGTATTTAGAGATGAAATAAGATACACAGATATGCAGAAGGACTATTTTATAATATTAAAGTACAGGAAAGAATTAGTTGGTAAAAGATATACAATAGAGTTGGTGGGTGGCAGATTCACTGCCCCACCACCATCGCCTTTTTTTATAAGAGTATAGTGGATAAATTGCAGTTCTAATGTTCAGGATGGTGGCCTTCAGTCTTCAGCTAAGATTGCTGCATTTGATTTTGATGGATGCCTTGCCAAAACCTCTGTGAGGATGTATGTATACATACACTTTTTTTTGCAGAAATATGTTATTTATATTGTTATAAGAGTAGCCTGCATGCTTCTTCTGCATGCTATATCTATTTTTTAATAACTTTGTTGTATCCACTTGGGCAATTAAGAAACGAAATGAGCAGACCGTTCAGAACCACATGGACTGAACATACTTGTCCTATGCTTTGGCCAGTTGCGGGGGAACGCACTGCATATGCAACTAATGAGTAGACTATCACATCAAACACCTGCTTGAACACCCCAGAAAGGCACAATTAATTTGGCTTACTAAATATATGCTTTTGAGTTACTACGCTGTAGCTGTATGGATAATATGGTATTTGGTTAGAATTTATGAATTGATCGAGCAGTTTCATGTTAGGGCATTCTGATATTATGTGATCTACTCCCTCCGTTCAAGTTTGATCAGCATATTTGGTCTGTGCACCAAGACCAAGGAGGAGAGTACAACTGTAAAACACATTTAACTCTGCATGGAGATGTGGGAGAAAAAGCATTGCATGCAGAGTTTTTTATTCAACTCATTTCATGCAAACGGAAAGGCCATTGGCTCCATGCATGCGAAATTAATTAGGCTGCAGAACCAAACAGCCGTTTGCATGTAGATTGAGTAATGTGCCGATCAATTTTGAACTTTTGGTTTTTGGTTATGCGTCGATCAAATCTGAACGGAGGGAGTATTTGTTAGTTTTGTCTTAGTTCTTCTATAGCTGTAAAGAAGCATGACATAAGTAGAATCCACATTAAAGTCATCTTACCCTTTTTTTATGACCAACAATGGAGTGTATCTTTTTTCTGTACAAGCGAAGGTATCAATTAACATTTCCAAGTCTTCACTAGATGCGAGTCCTGAAAAGTGTTATGTTGGACCTTTTGATGGTCTTGAGCATAACAATTGACAGATCTAGAGATAACTTATGGGAAAGTATTTTCCCCAGAATATTTACTTATTACACATGAGATCATGATCCACGATATTACCTCTTATACATGCTGTTGCTTTTTTTAAGAACGCAATCGTTAACTTCCAACCTACTTCAAGTGCAGTGTTGGTGCGGACAAGTGGTCTTTACTGTATGAATCAATTCCAGAAAAGCTGCAAATCCTGTACAATGATGGCTTTAAATTGGTCAGTTGCTTTTTAGTCTTTACAAGTTCTTTTGGGCCTATAACTGTACTTCCATCACGGCTCTCTGTACATTGCATCGAATTTAGTATGCGCATAGAATGTTCTTAAGAACTCGGAAAAGTTATAACATACTCTCTCTGGTCACAAGTACTTGTCGTTTTGAACATGGCTTCTCTCTCTCTCTCTGAAATTTTATGTACTGATATATTTTTGAGTATCTAGATTGGATACATCGAAACCATTTGTATAAGTAGGCCTCGAAAAGGGCTACCATAAAAACATAGCTCTGTTGGGTTTTACGAATATACTCCCTCTGTTCCATAATACTTGTCTTTCTTGGTGGTTTAGCATAAATTAAGGTTTGGAAAGGAAAGACTATAGTGCGCCTTATTTGAATGGAAGTGGGAGGATGATGAGGATAGAATGGGTAAAAATTTGAATTGAATGTGATTGATGGGACAAGTAATACTCTTAAGTGAACTATTGTGGGACAAATTTTGAACTCTAAAGAGAACTATTTTGGGATGGAGGAAGTACAACATAATAAGTGGTCAAAGTTGTATTTTGGAGACCGTGTTGTCCAAAATGACAAGTATATTTGCCTAGAGGGAGTAACTAATAACTTAACTTAATTTGTTAATTATTGCTCTATTTTATCTGGAACCCAGTAGGACATGTAAAAACATGCTGCCAACTTATTTTATTCGGTGTTGTCAGGTCATATTCACCAACGAGTCGAACATTGAACGATGGAATAAAAAGCGGCAGCAAGCCGTTGACTCCAAAATTGGGCGTCTTGACAAGTTCATTGAACGTGTAAAAGTCCCTATTCAGGTATGCTACACATTTGTCCAAATGTATTATGTATCTGGAATTTCTGTTTATATTTTGAACAATCATAAACTGAAGAAATATACTATCTATAATGATAGTCCTGGTAATTGAACCGGGCCTTTGTTTATTGCTCAATCAATTAAATGTTGTAAACTGCTCTTTTTCATGACACAGAACATGTTACCTTGGAAATTCTTGCTTGACATTTTTTTTGGGGGAGTTTTGATAATTACCATACTAGTCAAATACATGACTTGTTTTGGATTTTCAATCTTGTAAAAGCCCGGTCTGGTGTTCTTGTCTAAAATCTCTTAATTGCCAAGGACTTATCACTTGGAGTATATCCCCTTCTCTTATAGTTTCCTTACAAATAGTTTAATTTTGTTTGCACCTGCAGGTTTTCATAGCATGTGGTTTAGGGAAAGGAAAAACCTTTCCAGATGATCCATTTCGAAAACCAAATACTGGGATGTGGTGGTTGATGACAGAGCATTTCAATTCGGGAGTTACAGTTGACATGGACAAGTAACCACTCTATTTTAGATTATTTCAGATTTACTATTTTGGGCTGGTTTGTAAGGTCTGCTGAAGCCTTAGCGTGCTAACGTTGCATTCCTTTACTCTCTGTATGCCGTGCACACTTGTGGTTGGGCAAACAGGTGGATTTCTTTTTGAGAAACATAGTACAAACGCAGTCGCCCATAAAACACACGCACTCACCCTTATGAACGCACGCACGCACACCCTACCACTATGAGCACCTTTGGAAAATTAGGTTGGCATATCCTGAGATTGATGAAGCCACCACGGATGTCTCACTGTCAACGGATACGTCACCTACCACTAAAAGAATAATTAGCCGTAAATACGAGCATACATGTCAAATCTAGGATTTGAACTCGGGTAGGCTGGTTCCACCACAAGGAACCTAACTAGTTGAACTACGTACACTTCGCCAAACAGGTGGATTTTTGTATTTTGTACGTACAATCATTGACTGAGACATGTTTTATTTTTTTCTTGAGCAGCGTGTGTCTTAGAATAGGTGCTTCTATCTGTTTGCACTTATGACTAGGTAAGTTGTGTGTGTCCTATTCTTTAAAGTAGAAGCTGTCCTGTGTGTTCCATATAAGCTAGTGCAGAAGTGATTGCAGATATGCAACAGGATGTTCCCAGTTGTACCATGCTTTTTTTAGGAGATGGTTTCTTTGTTGTCACATCCCTGTTGTTTTAGTTGACAAAACTATAGAACTTACATATACGGTATATATTTGTTAATGGCATTGACAAGGGTGTCCATGTGACATATATACATGGAGATATTGTTGCAAATTGTGTAATATTGACCACCTTACATAATAGCTTAACACTTTCTCAAGTTGCTCAGCATATGCAACTCCATACTAGGACCTGTAGGATCTGAGCATGCTGCTAATCCTATAGAAAGAATAAGGGCCCCACGGTATTGTACTATCCACATATTGGCTTGATCAAGCCCTGGACATGAGTACTGGTCCAAGATGTCTACGATTGCACAATTTGTCTCATAGATTAAGCCTTTTGGTTTAGTTCAGTTTTTTTGGTGCAAGAAACCACTTAAACACAATATGCTGTTTTAGTCTGTTTTGTGTGCATTATATAAGCTGCCCTTTTGATAATTGCCATGTTATTTCAGATCTTTCTATGTTGGTGATGCTGCTGGGAGAGAGAGTGATCATAGTGATGCAGATAAAGAATTTGCTAAGGTATTGGTGAAGCTGTCCCTTGAGCAATCCATGAACATTTCTTTGCCGAGTTCACAATAGACAATCGCAAGATGAATTTTAGGGTCGTTGGCAGGTATTGAGATAGTCCCCCTCTCAATGACCGTAAAAGATATCTTAAAACAATTATAGTGATTGCTATTTGTTGGCGTGTGGCTCGGAGGGGAGTCTGATCTGGGATATAGTCAGATACGGGTAGATGGGATGAATGCACACGCAGACAATATTGGAGGGACTGAGCAGAGCAGTCCACCAAGGTCTTGCTTTAGGTTCGTCTCTTTGAAAAACAAGGAGCTGGAGTGTGATCAAGTCTAGGTGTGCCTTGGGATTGATTAGGAATGCAGTGTTAGGGTCTGTGTCACTTGCACTGGGCCTTTTGGCTGGGGTAGAAATTTGCTTGTGTTTTTTTTTTCTTGAAAATGCAGGAGAACTGTGCTTCATTTCATTAAGAAGAGAGTAAAATATATACAAGAATTTGCTTGTGGTTTTGGGCTATAGGGAAATGGCGTTTCTGCTGTCCAGACAACCGTCAAGCACTGGAATTTGGCTTGAGCTTTGGAATGTGCGTCCATGCTTTAGATGAATAGCTCGGGCTAGGCTTATTTGAGGACTGAGAGTTGGCATGAGCTTGGGATACTTGATCAATTTGAGCTTGAGTTGAGCTAAGTTTCTTTTGGATCCTGAGATTTTTTCTACAACTCTCTTTGGGATTTAAATCTGAGTCTTTGGGATTTAGATATGGGTAATTATTCTAGAAAAAATGGATTAGTTTACAAGAAAAGAAGATTGTTTTTGCATATGCAATGCACATCTGTGGGGTACATTGTGGGAATGGGATGAAGCAAGTAAGCATTGGGCTCCTGTAATGATATGAAACTCTTCTATTTTTAATTTTGGTTCCACCATTTTTCTTTGGTATGCTATTGGTTTAGTTGTTTTTTTTTTGTTTTCTTGATTTGGGGTAAAAGTAGAAGACTCCACTATCTGACGTTGTTATTTTCAATTGCAGGCCATTGGTCTGAAGTTTCACGTTCCTGAAGAATACTTTGGCGAAGCAGCAAATATCTAATTATTCCGAAGTGGAAATGTAGTAGACCATGTTGTTTGCCGTTTGCTTCGTTCGCTGAAGGCGCTAGTTTTCGTGCGATGGGGTAATCACTGCATGACTGAAATCTAGAACAGGTATCTTCTTTCGTAACAGTAACAGTACGTATTAGTGAAAGAATCTTCCTAGTAGGCAAAATCCCTTATATCTGGGGACAGGGTAAGTAGAAAATTGTTGTGCCTGTGCAATCATTTCGAGGCCTTGGTTCTATTCTCGAGCAGACACGGACACATGGTGATCGTTATGCGATTCAGTTCATATCAAACGATCATCCCATCTGTTCTGCGAAAGCAGCTAATGGCCTGGCAGAATCAGCAAGTTGGCCGTGTCACGGTCGGGATTGAATTAATGCCTAATGCCTCGCACAACCTCGAGTGTCCATGTGATGCCGCTTTCGGGATATAAAACTAGTATTTAAGGTTACGTTTGTGAGCACAGTTGGATTGGTGCAATGCCATTCTACTGAAATTGCATTTTTCTTCCACTCCTGAAGTCGAAAAATTGTTGATCAAATGAAGTAGCTAGTGTGGGACTGTGGGTTGATGTATACATGGTATGTGAGCCGACTCACTTGCGTCCTTTGATCATGGAGTGGTTACAGCCTGCAGGGATGATTCTTGTTCTGATGCATGATCCTCAAAAGTTGTCGCTCCAGCTAAGCTGCGCAAGAAGAAAACGTGTTAGATTGTTTGCACTGTTACGTCAGCTGGAGCCTAGTGGTCGTATAATTGCCAATTTGCCAACAGCGTCAAATGTTTGTCAATGAACATTGTCGTCATGTTCCTGAGCACAAGGTATTTTCCATGGAAATATGTGAAGTGGGGAGATATGCTGGTTCTTGTCCCTGGCTGCTCGAGCCATCAGTCCTCTATTGGGCAAGTAGATGTCACCAAATGATAGGAAACAACCGTTTGGGGCTTTGGGTCGGGGCCATCAGTGATCAGACATCAAGGCTACATTCCAAGTCCCTGAACGTGCAGAATATGTTCCAGGCATCTTGCTGCTGGTAATCTACTCATCTCGTCGGGTTCAAATTCTCGACGATAGTTTTTGCACATGTTCGAACGGAACGGTGGAAGAAACCCTTCTGTTTCTTTCACTTTATTAAGTTTCACTGCAAAAGTCTAGAGCACCTGAGAATTATTAGGCCTAGCGCATCTCCGAATGAACTTCCACATCAATTATTACTCCCGAATGATCCTTTTGCTATATTCCCAATATATCCCATGCGCGTTGCCACACATTATCACCTATAAATATCACTTCCATTGTCACAAGGTAGTCATACACAAAAGGGACATAACACAATTGTAGCAACCGATATATTCGCCGCGTCGTCCGCACGGTGACAATGAGCAGGGGCGACAGCGACGGCAGCGCCGTGGGCGGTGTCACCGTCGACGTGACGCTGTCGCCGAACGCCGTGCTCCGCGGCTTCGCCAAGAGGCCCGAGGCGATGACCGAAGCGAGCTGCTGCGGCGGCGGCTTCCTTCGGTGCGCCCGGGCAGCCGCCGCGGCGGCGTGGGCTTTCGCCAGCGAGGACGCCGGCAGGGTGGCGTTCGCCCTCAAGGCCGGCCTCGCGATGCTCCTGGCGTCGCTGCTGGTGCTCGTCGGTGAGCCCTTCAGGCTGTTCGGCACCAACATCATCTGGTCCATCCTCACCGTCGGCATCATGTTCGAGTACACCGTTGGTCCGTACACATGCACGTAGCTACTGCTAGTTTAATTTCTGCGCTAATTAATCGACATACATGCCACGAGTTCTAATTCCAACTGTTTAGATTTCTGTTCTTGCAGGCGCCAGTTTCAACCGAGGTTTTAACCGTGCCGTGGGGAGCATGGTGGCCGGAGTTGTTGCCATCGCCGTGATCTGGATTTCGCTCAGATGCGGCAGTGTCGCCGAGCCGTACGTGATTGGCCTAAGCATCTTTCTTGTTGGTAAGTTGCAAATTAAGGCGACAACCTAGTAACACTGCTGTGGCGGACGACAAAACATGTGGTGGCTGGCTTTCGGTCGCAGGGGCCGTGACGTCGTTTGTGAAGCAGCTGCCGGCGCTGGCGCCGTACGAGTACGGCTTCCGGGTGATCCTCTTCACCTACTGCCTCATCATCGTGTCGGCCTACCGCGTCGGCGAGCCCGTCGCAGCCGGCCTCGACCGGCTGTACGCCATCGCCATCGGAGCAGTGCTGGCGCTCCTCGTCAACGTGCTCGTCTTCCCGGCGTGGGCCGGCGAGCAGCTCCACCGCGAGCTCGTCTCCAGCTTCGCCGCCGTCGCCAACTCGCTCCACGGTGCAATAAATCACTCACTCACTCACTCACTCTCTCTCTCTCTCTCTCTCTCTCTCTCTCTCTCTCTCTCTCTCTCCCCCAAATCAATCAATCCTCCGTTGTTGCACGTTTGCAATGCAAGACGCCAAAGCACCCCGTCTGAAGATTCACTCGTTGATATGTCAGATTGCGTCAGGAGCTATTTGACAGGCGACGAAACGGCCGTTGACGGCGGCGAACCAGCAATCGAGAAATGCCGCGCCACTCTGAACGCATCCGCTAGGATCGAATCATTGGTAAGCATGCACGTGACCATTACTACACTTTTGAGTTGCACCTGGCTAGCTTGACTTGAACATTGTAATGGTGCCCGCACATAGGCGAGCTCGGCGAGGTGGGAGCCGCCGCACGGCCGGTTCCGCTCCTTCTCCTTCCCGTGGTCGCACTACGCCCGCGTGGGAGCCGTGCTGCGCCACTGCACCTACGAGGTCGTCGCCATGCACGGCTGCCTCAACTCCGAGATACAGGCCAGTTTCTTATCGAACCTCGATCAATCTTCTTCCGAAGCATGCGCACAACTCGCTGCCGATCGATGTCAGATTCTGTTTGTTTCTTCGTGCAGGCGCCGGACGGAGTCAGGGAGGCGTTCCGGGCGGAGATCGAGGACGCCGCGGCGCAGGCGTGCGAGCTCGTCCGGGTCCTTGGCGGCGACGTCGACGGCATGACGCGCAGCGCCGAGAGGCTGAGCCTCCTCAAGAGCGTGCACGGCTCCGCCTACCGCCTCCAGCTCGCGCTGGAGCTCAACTCGCACCTCCTCGTCTCGTCCGGCTCCGTGGCGGAGGAGATCACGAGCGGCGGCGGCGGCGGTCTCGAGAGGTCGTGCTCTCGCCTGCACGAGAGCACGCGGCGGCAGAGGCTGTCGTGGCCGTCTCGGGAGGCGGACGAGCTGGAGGCGGCGGAGGCCTGCGGTGGATACGCGGCGATGATGGTGAGGATGCGCGCGCTGGAGAGCACGGCGTCACTGTCGCTGGCCACGTTCGCGTCGCTGCTGCTCGAGTTCGTGGCGCGGCTGGACCACCTGGCGGACGCCGTCGACGAGCTCTCCAAGCTCGCAAAATTCAGGGAAGAAAGCGACTCGATCAAACTAGCCACTTGATCTGTAGATCTGGGGCGTATATCACGTTTATCCATGTGCTAAACCACTACAGTAAATCTGAATGTATTTTACATGAACTTTAATTAGAGGATTGTTTTTACAATGATCAGTTCAATTTCCGTATGTACTAGTAATACGTGAAATGAAGTTTTATGGAAGAGAATTTTTACAAGACAAGTGTACGTTGCTAAAGTATTAGTCGCTTTATTAAGATAAGATCTGTGCTAAAACATTGGAAGATACAAAAAGGGGTTGCATGTGAAGTTGTAACAAAGCTCTAACCGCTGGGCATTTTCGTTCGCATAGCGATCCAAGCGAGGATTCCGTACATCAGGATTCTTGGTAGAGCTAAGCTGTTGTCCGGAGTCCGGACCTCCAATTAGGAAAAGTCAGCAATCTGAACTCAGGACTCACCAATGGCCCATCAGTAACTAAGATAAAAATAAAAGAGAGATGGCCTCCAAAGATAAAAATAAAAGAGAGATGGCCTCCAAAGGCAAGAGCCCTTACTAATGTACACAAGCGTTACATCCAGATTAACAGATGCCAGTGTGCACCCAAGGGCAATTACATGTTTGCATGTTTGCATATGCCAGTGTGCATATGTATCTGGGGCTGTTCAGCCAGCGTGAAAAAAAAAGAATGAAATATCATACATGTCCTAGACAGTAGTATCACTCGCTTGAAAAGAACTCATAGGCCGTGTGGAATTTGTCTAGCACAACATTGTAGAGCGGATGGATCGGCTCTAGCAAGTTTGAGTAAGGACCAAGCACGTGCTGTGACAAGGGGCACGCATCAGAATCAACCGTGGCGCTGTACTGGCTCACTGACAGACCACTCAGGCAGTAGCATGAGTGGTAATGATCTCTGTTCTTCCCAGGCTTATCCCTCAATCCTCCATCCAGCACCTGCGTGATTTGGAACACGAATCAAATTTCACCTATCAGCTATTACAAGTGATCAAGTAAACACTAGAGAATTTCCGAGTTTTTCTAGAAATCCTGTTAAGCATGAAATTAGATGTTTCTTATCACCTGTGCACAAAGCAGGATGTATTGCTGCAGGGCAATGTTGTGAAACAGCGGGCCTATTTGGTTGCTCTTGTTTATAAAATCAAGTCCAAACTTAGCATAATTCGCTGCTTCTGGGGAAAAAAACAAAATATAAGATTATGGGGATACAGAACACATCATCATATACAACCAGATGTTAGTAAGATTACATGGTTGATGAAGAATGAAAGGTATAATATGTAAAAGTAATATTCACACTAAATTGCAACAGCCAAATCAAACAGCACAAGCGTGGTCACACACTATGAAGCGTTTCACCAGATATTTGAAGCATATATAATTTAAAAATAAACATTAAGCTGAAGATCAGTTCTCCAAAAGAAACATATTGATGTTTCTTACCAGTAGAAGAGCTGGTACCACAAGCATCGTCTCCTGGTGGCCTTTTGCTGGAATATGATGATTTTAATTGTTCATCAACAACTGTCATTAGTTTTTGTGTTAAAGCAAGAGCAGCTCCCTGGTCATACATCAGAAGTTCGTCACATAGAGTGGAGGATGCCAGGAAAAAAAAATGAAATACAAGGATGGTAATAACCTGCCAAAAGGAGTAGCAACCATCAACCAATTTATTAGTTCGTCCTTGAAATCCACATTCCACTCCTTGGCGAAATGCCACCCAGCCCTTAATTGTGAAGACAATCCACAAAGCAATAACCAGTGTTATAGTAAATAAATGCTGTGGCACTACTATTAGTGTCTATATGGTGTTTTCTAACACATATACTCAGCATTGTACAACTAGAAACCAACGGACCACATCCAAATACCATGGTCTTAAAAGTTCACATTGCCTATCACTAAACTCATGGAAATTAGAAGTAGCACAACACAAATGGGAATAGAAAGAGAACTGAATAAATCAACAGAGGTTTCCTTACAATCAAGCTAGCCAAATCAAGTTTGTCCACTTCATTAAGCAGGATCATCGCAGCCAGCCCACAAAAAGTGTACCTTGTCAAACCAAAGCAACTATTACTTAAAAGCTCTAAATATATACATACAGGTAAAAAAGAGAGATCCTCCTTTGAAACATACCCACCATGAGCTTCAGCGTACGGTTCTCCAGCAATGCCGCCTTCATAGGTTTGACACCTGGAGGCATTTAGTTTAGGAACTAACCAACCATTCTATATTTTAAAGCTGAAAATTAACAATGACATGAGCCAAAGCAAACCTTGTTATGTAATTTCCAACACCTTTTGCTAGTTCACCATCAAGAATGTTCACAAGGCTGGCAACCTAACAACAAAACAATAAAAATAAAAAAAACAGAGAATTGCAAGGAAAACACTAAGGGGGCAAAGAAACTCACCGATATTGCAGTATAGCTAGCACGGACATCTATTTCACCACCATCATGCATTCTGGTCAAAGCATAATAAAATGAGTGGCAGATATACGGTGTAAGGAACTCGGTATGGAAAGAAACTATTTTCCCCTCACTGTTTACTACTGAGAAAATGCACACCTGAAAGCTCCCGATGAATCTTTCATCCGAAGCATGAACTTGTACAGGTTGTCCCTGATTGACACCGTAGAAATTGTTAACAAGATGATACAGATGGAAGCATATTAGTTAACATAGTGCCATAAGAATTACCTATTTATCGATGAAAGTGCCCTTTCACTCCCTATAGTTACAAGTGTATTTACAGCAGCATAAGTTGTAGCGAGATGAGGCAACTAGCACAAAGAAGTGAAATAATGACATCAAAAGATTCGCCTCATACTAAATTTACCTTATTGAGTGAGTTTGTAAGACTGAACTCAAATTATGAAGATCAAAGAACAGTAATTGACTTGTTAACTAAAGTTTTGCACAAGTTGGATAAAACAAGACAAAGCACTAATTTTTCCATCAAAATGAGAACCTGTAGCTATATAAACACTTTAGGCCATCAAATACCCACAGATAAATTGATCTTCAGAGCTTTCATCACATCAAACTTGTTTGAGTTGGTCCTTTTAGTTAGGGAATATGTTAAAAGAGTAGCCTAGACAGGCCCATCTAGTCATTTGAAGCAAAAGATCAGTGTTCACATGGTTTGTTGAAGTTTTGTATTGCCTAAGATATCGAGAATTAATGTGAAATGTTAACCAACTCAAAGCTATTAGCCAGCCACAAGTTTGAAACCCAAAAGTTTGAGGTTAAGAGAAAACCTGTCCAGGTCCACCGCCATAGCCACCATCTTTGTCCTGAAACAATCATGATAATAATGGCAATGAAACCTTCAGAATCACATATTGCAAATCAATATCCTCAGTGATTTGCTATGTACAAAAAATTCCAACTGTTAGTTGTTATTCATAAGCAAATTCATGTTGTATCGAACACTTTATGTGAAAAGGAAAGGGATAACATGAACTAAGTGGAGCAGAACAAAGGTTATGTTGTGCTATCCTTGATATGCATGAAAAGTTACACATGGGCTCAGAAGATCCATTTAGACACCCAACTTGAGACTTTAGAAATTCCACAAGACCTTAGAAATTCAGTTGAACTATTTCTTCCATTGACTTTGTAATCACCTCAGTAAAGGAAAGATCAAAGTACTGAAAAATTGATTTGTTGAGTTAGTTTTTTACAGAGGCGTGTTAAGTGGTGACTAATGCATATTTATGTAGTAAGAGTAACATTTTTTGATATAATACCAGCAGATTAACAAACCTGACATCGAGATAAGAAGTCCACAATATCATCCTCGACATCTTCGTCAGGTGTTTCATCCAACAAAGCAAGTGCATGAATCATCCAGTAGCACAGCCAAGGTCGACTAGAATATCATTTTAAAGCCAAAGATATACATCAGCTTGGAAAATCTCATTTTAAAACCATATTCTATTATATAATTTAATACCGGAGAACCATTACTTGGCATCAAGAACATGGAAGCTTGGTCCAAGATGTTTCAGCCCTCTTGTCAAATACTCAACGTGCTGCTCACGCCACAGCTCTAACCTGAAGCAGCAAACATACGATCAAATCTCGTTAATACTCAACCTAGGAGGCGGGGAACACTAAATTCTCGACCTAATTGGCAACATTAAGCTTCTGTGACTGTGAGCAACATAACCAGGCTATATCTACACTGTGCAGTTGCTAAGGATGAAATAAAATCACGGAACTAAGTCAAGCTAAAATCTAGCAACAACGATCTCATCCCCGCACTCATCTAGCACATCTCTCGCATCCCAATCCGCCACTCCACTACATGCACAAACACTGCGAGTAGCCGGCGCTAGTAACTAGAGCAAAGTGAGAGCGAGAGCGCTCGGGTTCGCTTACATGAGGGAATTGGCGTTGGGCGCGTTGCCGAAGAGGACGCGGTAGATGTCGGCCACCTTCGCCTCCACCTTCATCTGCTCCACCTGCGTCACCGTCAGCCGGGGCAGCTCAGCGGCCTGGCTATCCGCCGCCAGACTCTCCTCTGCAGCAGCGGCAGGAGGAGGCGGCGGCGACTGCGGCTGCGAAGGGGAGTCCATGGACGGCGGCCGGCGGCGCAGAAGGCGGCCGTCTGCGAGCTCGCTGCAGCCGCGGGGATCTCACCGAAAGGCGGCGAACCATGTGCGTGCCGGAGGCAGCAGCCGTGGCCGCGGTGCTCTTGTGGGCCCCGGAATCTTGACGCCGCAGACGGGGAAACCGTTCAAGCCAACAACCAGAAGGCCCATTGGGCCTTTGCCTATTTGGGCCTATTCCAATCGGACGACCCAAATGCTGCCACGTACGCAAGCGCGGCCGAGGAGGTAGTCGCTTCTTCTGCTTGGCGGCTGGACAACGAACGGCCGCCACATCGTCGCGAGGGTTTTAGGGGAGGGAGCCGCCGGAGAAGGGGAGGAGAGAAGGAGCGTGCCGAGGTCGGAGGAAGGGAGGAAGGAAGAGAGATGGCCGCCATGGTTGGAGCACGCAGGGCCCTCCTAGCTGCCCGTTGCTCGCCTCGCGTTGCGCTCGCTTCGCCCGTCCGTCGCGTGGATTCGCCGCTCAGGTATTGAACCGTTCAGGATTCGCGAGTCACTGTTTCTTTGCATCTTGGGTAGTCTGTAGTGTTCGTTTGGCTTAGTTTTAATTTTCTCAGAGAACATGTGATTTTCTATGCTAGAAGCGAAGCCACAGATTTGAAGTCCTCCCCTAGAGAGGGGAGATATTTTCTTTAGGAAAGAAATTGTAATTTTTACTTATGCATGGGGGTCAATCGGGGCTTGAAATGGAAGCTGTGGCACGCATGCGCCGAACGCAGATACAGGGTACTTGATAGTTGTAGTTCCTTTAATGCTGAAATGTTCCTACTCGTTCAATAACCAATCCTGACTTACAAGTCCAGAATACATAGCTCCACAAAGCTGAACAAACACGTTTTACTCTCTGGATTTCCAAGTTGATAATGATCGTATGCTTCTTTCCTGGAAATTCACATTTCTCCATTTAATAGTGTGTTGCAGTCTTCCAGCTGATAGAGGTTTAAGTTGATAATGATCGTATGCTTCTATCCTGGAAATTCACATTCTCCATTTACTACTGTGTTGCAGTCTTCCAGCTGATAGAGGTTGTCTGTGGCCTTTGGTTCCACATCGAGGCACTGGTAATTTCGCATCAGAACAGATCGATGGGGACTATCACCGCGAATGGGGAGCACGTAATGATGGGAACTACAGGGAGCCCCATCGAACTGATAGTCCCATTCACCAAGTTCAGGCAAATCTCCCTTCTACTGATTCCTCTGTAGGAGCTGATAGAATTAGAGGTGTGAATGGTGATGGAAGTATCAATGCTGATTACAGACGTAATCCTGGGCAACTGGAGTTTCCAAATCGTCATGAGCCATACAGTAGTGCAAGGGTGAATAATGGAGCACCTGAATATAATGACAGGCAACCCTATGGCAGTGTCAATACACAGTGCAGAAGCGATTCTGCGCAGCCTTGCCAAACAGGTGGATCATATGGATTTGCAAATTGTCATGAGCCATATACTAGTGCAAGAGTGAATTGTGAAGCACCTGGATACAATGACAAGCAACCTTATGGTGGTGGTACCACATACAACCAGCAAATTCCTAGTGGGGATCTACCAAATTCCCAGTATAGCCGCACACAAGGTAATAATAGTGGCGTTTCTGGATACAGTATGGGGCAAACATACCATCATTATCATGGATCTGAGACATACAGATCAGGCTACAACACCCAAAATAACCAGCAGGCATATGATAATAGGCAGTATGGATATGGCCCTTCAGGACAATCATATCAAAAATCAACTGGAGATGATCAGCAAGTCTTTCAGCAACAGAAAGTTGATCAAAGATCTGCTGGCAATTGTGCGAATAGGCCTGGCTCTACCTCAGAGTATCCAAATCCAAGTAGATTCAATAAGGAACATGCAGCAAATTTTCAGCAAGGCTACGATGGTGGTATTGGACATAATGTTAAACATGCACATCAGAGCCCTTGTGTCAGTAGCAAAATTGATGCACAAAATAATTTTCCAGGGCTCCCCATGAATGTGAACACAGCTGTGCAACACAATACTCATGCACCTGCTCCGTATCAAGATGGCATATACCGCAATCCACTAACTGATAGTCCGTCAATTGATGGGTTACCTTCTGGAGCATCTGATGTAACCAATGGAGAATCCAAAGTTACTGTTGAAGAGATGGATAAGTTATGTAAAGATGGCAAAGTAAAAGAAGCTCTGGAACTTCTGGCTTTGCTACAGGAAGAAGGAACTGTAGTGCATGCTCCTCAATATTTCAAATTGATACAAGCATGTGGTGATGCAACTTCTCTTGCAGAAGCAAGAAAAATGCATAATCTAATATCTCAATCAGCACTTGCTGTTGACACAGATATTAACAACAAAATTTTGGAGATGTATGCTAAATGTGGTTCAATGGAAGATGCGAAGAAGCTGTTCAGTACTATAGCTCAACGTCATTTGACATCATGGAACACTATGATCTCAGGTTTTGTGTATAATGGTCTTGGTGACGAAGCAACTGATTTTTTTGATCAGTTTAAGCGGACAGGTCATAAGCCAGATTCAACCATGTTCACACATGTTTTCTTGGCATGTGGAATTTTGGGTTCTGTTGATGAGGGGATGTTGCATTTTGAATCGATGCAAAAGGACTTTGGTGTAACTCCTACTATGGAACATTATGTAAGCATTGTTAATATGCTTGGGCAGTCTGGCTATATTGATGAAGCTTGTGAATTTGTTGAACAAATGCCTGTGGAACCGAGCATTGATGTCTGGGAAAGTTTGATGAATATGTGTCGACTAAATGGCTCTTTGGAGCTAGGAAATCGCTGTGCTCAAATTGTAGAGCGATTGGATTCTTCTAGGCTGAATGACCAGTCTAAAATTGGTCTTTTCCCTGTTGATGCTTCAGAACTTGCAAAGGAGAAAGAAAGGAAAAAGGCTAATGCTGTTGAAGCTAGGAGCAAAGTTCATGAATACAGAGCAGGGGATAGGTCCCATCCCGAACATCTTAAGATCTATGAAGAGCTGAGATACTTAGCAGCTCATATGAAAGAGGCTGGCTATATTGCGGATACTCGATTTGTGCTTCATGATGTTGATCAAGAAACTAAAGAGGATGCTTTACTAGCTCATAGTGAGAGGCTAGCTGTCAGTTATGGTCTTATAACTAGTGCTGCTCGCTCATCTATTCGGGTTATAAAGAATCTACGCTCATGTGGAGATTGTCATACAGCTTTGAAGATAATCTCTAAACTCGTTGGCCGTCTGATCATTGCAAGGGATGCAAAGAGATTCCACCATTTCGAGAATGGTGTGTGCTCTTGCAAAGACTATTGGTAAACACAATATAGCAAACCTGCATTGTTCAATTTTGAGGTACAAGACCACAATAGGTTGTGTAAATCCAGAAGGTAGGCTGTTGCCTAACACTTAGCCACTAGTTTCATGTCAGGGACATGTATGCTTTTTCCGTGCAACGCTCATTCTCTTTTACTTTTCTTTTGGTCTTTTGGTGATTTATTCTGGAAATCATCAAGCGTTTGAACTTGAACAATCTTACATGCTGCCTTTCAGAGGCACTTCTGTATGAGAATACCATCTAAATTTGAGTGTCACTGGAAAAAAGGTTCTATGAACATGCTTTTGTGCTGATCCCAATTGTACGGAAAAATAACACTGGTGTGTGCTTTAGCTGAAAACACAGTATTCTGATCGGTTCATACACTGAACATCTAAGCTGCGTTATTCGACAACTGCTACGTCCAAGCTGCGTTATTCGACAACTGCTACTGTTGATTATTTTTTTTTGAAACATGCTACTTTTGATTTTAGTTGTATGAGGTGGAGATTACTATACACACAAATTTTGTTTGGTTTTGTATTGTATACTTTTAATCATGTACTATCCTGGAAGTGGAGTTGGTGCCGGTATGTCTTTGTTCTTGTTCAGATCAAAGCCTTTTACATATCTGTGTATAGGTAAAAAGAGTAGTGGATGACTAAATCCTGAGAGGCGAGAGCTGTGGGAGATGCAGATCATCGGGTGGAGAAAAGCCACTCAACTATTCTGTGATACACGGAAAAAAACTAAAAAATACATTATTTTTTATTGGTATTATATGCATATATACGATTAAAAAAATTAATCGAAGAAGCGATCTCGTGCTGACGAAGACGCGAAGTCGCGCGAGCTTGCGTGGCCGAGCAGCGAACCTGCTGCCTAATCCTGAAGTAATGATTAATTAATTACTAATAACGTTACTTAAAAATGTCAACTAATTAGACTTTTACTTTTCAGCTTTGATGAAAAGATAACTTTCTAAAAAGATAACTGCTTTTGTAATAAATTTTTATCTTTTTAATATTTTTTATTTATTTTTTTCAGCTAAAAATAAATGTCCTCATAAAAATAAATGTTTATCTTCAGGCAAAATCCCTTATATCTGAAGATAAGGGACCATGAAGATAAACGAGACATTTATTTGTTTTCAGGGATTTTTGACCCTATATTTTTTAAACTGCTAAAAGATATATAGTTGTTTTAAAAATTATAATAATAATCTATTTTTAAGTTTTAAATAATTAATACTTAATTAATAATTAATCAATTAATAGCTCATCTCATTTTACTTATCTTTTCAATCTTTTCCTTTTTCCTCCTCTCAAATACTTCTCAGAATATGCAAAAGAAAATCTAAATGTTGACTAAATGAGATGTTGAATCAAATCCGATAGGACAGAAGACATAGATGAAATGTTTCAAAGAGTGTAATTGAAGAGAATCTATTTTATGCTTCTGAGTTTAATCCAATCGAACGATTTGTCATTATTTTTTCTCTCTATAATATGCCACTAACTTTATCAATTTTTTCTACAATATACCACTAGGATTGATAATTTTAAAAAATACCTAAAATACCCTTAAAGAAAAAAAGGTTGGCAATTGATTGACCTACTATAATATCAAAAAAATATAAACTTTTTTACATAGCCTCTTTACATGATATGAAGTGTATATATATTTTAAGATTTTCAATTTGCATGTATTAAATTTGAAAATATAATTTATGTTTCATGTGCTAAAAGAATACTCTTGTGTTGATGTTCTTTTATGTAAATCATCTTTCACAGAATTATTTTTCTAATCCTTTTGTGTATGTAATTCCTCTTTCATATGTGGCATAAAAATAATTTTTCAAAAAAAAAGCATTGATGAAAATCTTAAAATATACACACAAACTTTTATATCGTGTAAGAAGGCTACACACACATTTTCATATTTTTTTGAAATTTATAATGAATCAATAAATTGGCAACCCTTTATGGCTTGAAGGGCATTTTACGTATTTTGAAAACTTAGCAAAATACCTATGCTTTGCTATGCGTAAAACTAACTAACTACATACATATAGGCACACACACATATATACATATATCTATAACTATATATAAAGAAAGTAGTATTTTCACCAAAATTTTGTTCTGTCTGGCTATTTTATAGAAAACCCCTTAAGTTTTTCCGAAATTAACTCGTAGTCCACCTGACTATTTAAAAAACCAGTTATACATACAATAGAGTTTATCTTAACTACTTAAAAAAATTTATAACTTTTCGATCATCAATCGTTTTTTCGTCCAAATCTATAAAATTTCCGATCCGTATAACTTTTCGCTTCATTGTTGCCTCACTTTTCTCACCTCCAGCAGGTGAGCCCGACTCACGCGCCTCCTGCCTCGCCGTGCATTGCCCTGAGCGACGGCCGAGCACACGCTGCACGCGTGAGCTAGCGCGTCGCTGTCGAACAAGGGAGAGAAGCGTCTGTGAGGCAGGATGCCGACCGAGCGCTGTCACCTTCCGCGTGAGGACGGGAGGAAGACGACATCATGTAGCTTTTGGCGATTTTATATTTTAGTCCTATATTTGTGGTAAATCACAAACAAGTCCTAGAGGCTACATCAGGCCCCATTGGCTATGATGTTTGACCATATTCAACTGGGATAAGTAAATTATAAAGAGATGCAAGAGTTCGTATACCTGTTGATGATAACATGCAACTTATCCTATTCATCAATATATTTTTCTAACTAATAATATCCGAGTCGTAAATATTTTAAATTTTTACCAAATTTTTAATTGGTTTAAAATATCGTAAGTCAATATCTATTTTCGTTATATTTTTGACTTAATTTGATGAAATTAAATTAACTTAGACTAAATATCTATCTCGATACTATTTCTTAATCAAGGTCCAGTGATACACAAAGTTGAAGACACCCTTTGCTTTCAAAGTTATATATATATATAACTATCTATAAAGCAAGTAGTGTTTCTATCCAAAATTTTTGTTCTTTTAGTTATTTTATAGAAAACCCCTTCAGTGTTTATAAAATTAACCCGCAGTCCCAATGCTGAAAAGAAAGGGAGGGTTTGGATGAAAAAAGACTCATGCGTCCCTCTCTTCCGTCCCTATCCGCGCGCGCCCCGTGCCGCGCCTGCGCCCCTCCCTCCCGTCGCCGCTCGGAGCTCCTGCGTCGCTGCTTGGACCTTCGCCCTCCGCCTGCTTCCCTCCCTGCGTCGTTGTCCCGTTGCAACGCACGGGCATTTTGCTAGTATATATATACACATATATACATAATAATTACTCTATACCCCCTCTCTTTTATAGGCCAAACCCACCTCCTACCTTCTTTTCAAGGCACAAAACTCACCTTTCACCTGTGTCAAAGGCTAGTCAAAGCGTCCCACGTTGGTCAGACCTCGGTCAACCCATGTGCTGACTTGCACCACCACCCACCTCTTCTCAGCTCTCGTCTTGCAGGAATGATGCAGTAACACAACGGTCACCGTGTAGTAACGCTATGTCTTACATGCAGTAATAACGCTAAAATACAATTGAAATATAGTCATGACGGATCTACTTTGATAAGCACATTTTTCTATCGTCACGATGCAAACGATTTTAAAAAGTAGTACATTATCTAAGAGATATTGCTCTTCAAAGATTGGTCTTTTAAAATTTATCTCTCCTAAGTAGTAATACTATAGCATTGTTTTTACTATTTTTCTGTTGTGTGTTACTACAATTTCATCGTGACGTTGCTACCAGAGTACATTAATGATTATAGGTTTTACAGCAACATAGCATGTTACTGCAATTTCTTGACAGTGTTACTGCAATAACATGTGGTCACAACCGAACACAGGTACAAGATTGTATTAGCAAAGCTAAATGCAAGTGATATCTTTGGAATTCTCGTCTTTAAACAATGATATCTCTCACATCACATATTATATTTTCGAACCATTTACACCATAATGCTTTAAAGAAGTTCTATAAAACTAGACTCGTCATGACTATATTTTAACTATATTTTATCATTGTTACTACACGTAAGCTGCTGCGTTACTGCATGATAGTCGTCCTGTTACTGCACCATTTGTACGAGACGAGGACATCAAATAGGTGGATGTGGGGGGAGTTAGCATGCGGGTTTGACCTATGTGGGAGTGCTTTGACCGTCCTTTGACTAGGGTGAGAGGTGGGTTTTGGGAAAAAAAAGAAAGGGGGATGTGGGTTGGGCCCCTTGAGGGAAGGAGGGTGTAGAATAGTCTTGTCATATTGTTAACGATAAAACTTGGCATATTTCGTTAAATAAGAAACAAGTGCAAAGCGGGATTGATGGCGTGATTTCAGTTGCTAAAAACATGGAATTATATCGGCTGAGGGCGTGTCGGTAGGAAAGTATCGGCGAAGTGGTATTGGCTGAAGGTTGCCAATAAGTGCTAGAAGTTCAAGTTCTTGTCAGATTCGGTTGAAGGGACTAGGAATATTACCAAAAAGGAGATCGGATTCGAGAAGAAAGCGATATGGAGAGTTATCAATTAAATAGGTAAGATTAATTATTTTCCTTTCGTAATTTTAGGAAAGACATATTAGAGTTTGGTTTGGGCTTGTAATTTTTGCTTTATCTTTATAAAAGTTTGTGTCGTGTCTAATATGGACTAGTTTACGCTCATGGGTATAAATATGTACACCCAGGGTTTTGTAAGGGGAACAATGGATCATTTGTTGCACCTCGTCTTCTCTCCCTTCACGCTTGAGCCGTTGAACCCTCCTTTTCTGCGTCTTTGTGAAGAGATCGGACGGGCACCATTGGGGGTTGGCCAATTTCTCATCATCAGCCTCTTCGTCGTCGTGGTTGTCCCCATCACGGTTTTCGTCGACAAAGAAGTCCTGATGGATCGGACCGAACCGATCATGGACAGGTCGCCGCGTTTGGTTTAGCTAGACGGCTCTGGGAACGAACCAAGCTGGACTTGCAGGCGACGAGCTTCCGCGTCCGTCGTCGCGGCGATCGTTACATGTTGGGCAATCATCCAATGTTGGTAGCCTCATGTCGGATTCCCAGCAGTACCTGAAAAAGTCGCAATGCCAATGTGGATTGGCATTGTCGTGGTTTACCTTGTATTGTAGGCTCTGAGTACTCGGTTCGTGCTGACGAGGTGCTTCATCATAGATTTCTTCATGCCGAGACTGGTATTGATGACGGTATAGGCTTCGTTCATGGATCGGCTGTCGGCCAGCCGATCTGATGACTGGGCGCACCATGTTAATTCGCGCGGCGTGGCATCCAGTCTGGCCGCCTTCTGCCTTGGCCCCGATCGATGTATTGGCTAAGCCGTGCGCCATTCTGTTCTGTCGATCAGCTTGCCCGGGGCCGGCCTGGACCGTGTTGACCGGGAAGGGGTTGCCATCTACCTTCATCGACCAATTTGAGTGGGCGAACTTTAGTTTCCCGGCCTCGATTGCCAACTGGATTTGCTGTCTGAAGACTTTGCAGTCATTGGTGGCGTGAGATGTGGAGTTGTGCCACTTGTAATACTTCTTCTTCTTCAGTTCTTCGGCCGACGGGATCACATGATTTTCAGGAAACTGAATCTGTTTCTCCTTGAGTAGCAAATCAAAAATCTTATCGGCCTTAGTGATGTCGAAGTCGTATCTTTTTTCCTTAGCCGTCTTCAACAGCCATTGGCAGACGATGACCTTTTTATTCTTGGCCCATTCGGCTGCTGCAACTTCTGTTTCATCGTCATCGGACCCGTAGTCTGAATCGATGATGACCTGGGTTATATTCTTGACGGCCTTCCTGGTGTCTTGGAAACGCTGCTCGTGGGCCGTCACCTTCTGCGCCAAGTGAGCTAGGTTGTCGAATTTCTGCGCAGAGAATTGCTCTCTGATCGGTGCGATCAAACCATGAAGGCCAGATCGGCCAGCTGAGCGTCCGATAGCACCAGGCTGTAACATCGGTTCCTCATCTCCCTAAAGCGTTGGATGTAGTCTTGGACCGACTCGTTGTGTTTTTGCCTGACGCTGGTGAGGTCCGACAACTTCATCTCGTGGTTGCCGGAGTAGAAATAGCTGTGGAACTGTTTTTCAAGATCGGCCCAACTCTGAATTGAGTTGTAGGGCAATGAGAAGAACCAGGTAAAGGCCGATCCTGAAAAAGAAAGGGGGAACAGTCGAACTCTCAAGGGGTCTGTAGTCGATGCTTCACCGCATTGCGTCAAAAATCGGCTAACGTGCTCATAGGTGGAAATGTTGTCTTGCCCTGAGAATTTTGAGAAGTTTGGGATCTTGTATCGGTTGGGCAGTGGGATCCGTTCGAAATGTTCTGGATAGGGATATCGATACATATTCCCTGAATCTTTTGGTTTGAGGCCGAACTGATCGCGCATGACATCTGCAATTAGATCGGCCCACGCTCGGTTGTCTTGCTGTATCGGCTCATATGGGTCATACGACACGAGTGCTTGCCGATACAGCTGTAGTGGCGTCTGAGGCCTATAATGGTGATCTTGACGGCCCCCTTGGTACTGGTAGCGATGGTCAGCGGGAGGTGGCCGAGGCACCGGTTGTGGCGTTGGTGGTTCTGGAAACAACTGTCGGCCACCGGCATTGTGCCGTCTGCCTAGATCAATCGGCTCTGGCTGCCGATTGTCATTGAACATGCTGTCGAGTTGACCCTGAGGCAACGGCTGTTGTCGGTTTAGTATAGTAACCGCTGGTCTTATAGCCGTTTCACCTGGATTCAGCTGACCGACTCCTCCTGGCGGGCTTGGTTGTGCTATCAGTGGAAGCCGCCGATCCTGCATGACTAGCGTCCTGTAACCAGGAAATTGGCCATCTACGAAATACGTGGGCCCCCGTTGCAGCTGTTCGGCTACCTTGGTGTCGACCACATTAGAAATCATATTATTGAGAGTATTGACCAAGATACTACTTTTGGTTGACTAGTGCGTGGTGAACGGCCGAGTCGATCCGATCTTGTAGAGAGTATACGGCCGAATCATCTTGCACCTGGGTCGGCTCTTCCACCTTCTGTTTGCCTTTTGTTTCACCCGAGGAAGATGCCTTGGTATCGTTCAGGCTGAACTTGTACTTTTGGTGCACAGCTCCAGATTTTGTTTGGGTGAAAGATTGTAAATAGTTAGCCTGGAGCTCTTCCACCATCTTCTTATATTCGGCTTGCTGTTCAGCCGATAATTGTTCCATCTTCACGGGGACGATGTTGTCCTGCGTGATGCCAGGGCTCTTGGAGTAGACCATCTTGCCAGCTGAGTCTATACGTCCGAGCCGAGCCGACAAAGACAGTCCCACTGGGCGTGCCAAGAAGCGTGTTGATGAGAAATCTCTCTCACGCGTTGGCCTGGGAGATCTGCTTGACTCCAGTGCAGGTCCTTCTCGGCTGCCTATAACGCGTAGGGCGTGCCATTTGATTTGATCTGTTAATCAACAAGAAAAATGAGAGAATACGCGTTAAGTGTTAGGTTAGATCCCTACGGGATCGACTAAGGAAATCCATGAATGTATATATGCTATTCTAAGCTATATTTAGGCCAAGTGACTGGAATGGATCGGCTACACCGAGACAGCATCAACCGTTTGATCCAAATATAGTGAAGAATAATAAATATACAGATTGATAACCTAGCCGATGCTGGAAAGCTAACAAAGAATCGGCAAGTACTCCGATGAATCTTATGGAAAGATAATATTCCTGAACCAAACGTACAACCCGAAAATCAGCCATCGGCTACCCGGGAAAGGCCGATTTCGGTCGGTAGTGTCCGATAGAAACACGATCTTAACATAAGAGACAGTCCTAATACATCTAATAATGAGCACATTAAAAGAAACATATTAGGGCAGGTAAGGCCGGCTGAAACCCCGGCACTGTCTCTGAATATTATAAATCTCAGATGAACAGATCGTTGATAGTTCTAAAGACGACTTAATAGTTCGAACCCGATGCAGCATTAAGTATAAAAAGAAAAATCCGATCTGTTACAGCCGATTTATACTCCTCGAGACGGTGGATACCGCATATAAACCAGCCAACCTTTAAATCTAGCCCTATTGGCCGCAAGTTCTCGCTAGAACCAGCCAATGACGGGATAGATCTAAACATTGATCTAATTTATACGCGCTATATGATAAATAACGTAGTATAAACCTCTGATTCTAATGTATCATTGCGATGGAAGCACTAGAAACAGTAAATCATACCACTAATGACAAACATTTACCTGGATCTGGGGATCGAGACGATGCAGCCCGAAGCCAAACAAAGTGCTCCTCTAAAGAAAAGGTTGACGATGCGCCGAAAGTTTGATTGATTGAATGAATGATTTACAGGGGGTCTCGGGTCCTATTTATACCTAAGGTACAACTATCTGCAAGAACCCTGGACTCTATCTAAACTACTATTTAAAACACCATATTATCCCTAGCGGGACCCATACCGTGTTACAACTAACAGTTTAACAAATCTCTAGATTACAGATACAATTGCCGTTATAGGACTCTATCCATAAGTGGCAATATCTTTTAACGCGCAATTAGCAACCGAATCTTCTATTTATCTTCAAGTTTCTGCACTAGAAACGGTTTTATCTCTTTCGGACCCAGAATCGGTTGTCGGCTGCTACCGTTCGATCCATCCTCAGCTGATTAGCCCCACAACCGATCACTCTCTTGGCCGACACGATTCCTGTCTTCAGCCGATCCGATTTCGCTTTGCTTTTGCGGACTTAGGAACTCAATTATCAAATTTCAATGTTAACAGGAGGCAAAAAAAACTAGGAGAAAACAGCCCCAAGAACTGAAGGGTGGGACTAAAATTTCAAAGCATGGAGTAGAGATGCATTGTAGCTACTGCAAAGGTGGTGGTCACAACAAGACTATCTGTAAACAGAGTAAGGCTGACTTAAAAGTTCAGGAGCAACCTATGCAGCAAATGGCGACTTCATCAATTGTTGCTTCAGAGGAGCCCGTCATCACTCAGGTATTATTTATACATATTTTGCTTGTGCATATGTTTAGCTGCACTAACTTGGAAATTTGAAGACATTGTATATTTGTTTCAGGAACCTGTCATCACTCAGGTATTATTGATACATATTTTACTTGTGTATATGTTTAGCTACAGTAACTAGGAATTTTTAAATAACATATATTTGTTTCAGGAAATGAACTTGCTTAGCATACCGCAACAAAATTCTAACTATCTGAGTTCATCAGTGGTGGAAGCTTTTATTAAGGAGGTGACAATCCTTCATTAAGCTACCATTTTGTTGGTTAATAACATCCATCATAAAATTAGTACATAATCTTTTACAGGATGCTAGCAACCATTAAGAAAGGGTGCATCCAGGAGCAATGCCGGAGTCTGCTTTCATTGCTACTAATAGGAGAGAAGAGGTTCAACCACCACTAACACGGCGGAGCTACAGCGTGGTCCCTGTGGGCCACGGACCATTCTGTGCTCGGCCCAATAATACCCTCACCATGCGGAATCAGAGCCCAACCTGATCACGCCAAAAAACCCTTGCCACGCCACCGGACGGGACTACGGTTCATATCGTATTCGCCATATCACCGAGACTCGCCAGACCTAGACGCTAGTAGGCGGGAGCCGGCCGGGAGTGTGGCGGCCGCTGTTGCAGAGGAGGAGGAGGGCAACGCGACCGCGACAGCCTCCCAGGCGACTGCGACCAGCAGCTGGACCAGGCGAGGCGACGGCCGCCGGCGCCAACGCCGCCAAACCTAGACCGTCGCTGGCTGTTGGCTGCGCCGCGTCGATGTCTCCAACGTCTTCGCCAGACGCCAGCCCCGTTCCCATCGGCCGCCGCCAATCCCCAGTCCCCGTACCGGCGCCAATCCCCACCCACCGGTGAGCACGCCATTGCCGATCGGCAGCAGCTCCCCGTCGAACTCGAGTCGAGCACCAGCCAGCGACAAGGATCTCGTCTTCATTGAACAGCAATACATCAGTTCACGCCGACAGCCACCAATTGGTCCAATTGTGAGCTACTGCAGTGCAGGCCAATCCATCATTCCATGATTTCCATCGCCAGTCCCTGCCCATCCCGACTCTAGGTAAACAGTATATGATCATATGTATTCAGTGTATGTCAATATGATGATGTCCACTTAGAAACTTACTTGTATGATTATTATAGTAAGATGCCAATGGAGTTGTTTTGTGATGGCTTTTTAATTTTTTTTGGCAATATCACTCCATACTGAACAAAGTAAAGGCTCTGTGCTTCTGGCATCTGTCAAAATATGGGTATGATGAACTGGAGGAGAAACAGATTACTTTTGTTGGCTCTGTAGTATGTTTTTCTTTTATAGGTTATGGATCGCAGGGAGAAAATAATGAAATAATCATTGTTAAATATTGTCTATTTGCAATATTTAGATATGTTATTTTGTATATTTCAATTTAGTCATTTGTCTATTTGCAACCTGTGAAATTCCATTTAGTGCGATTAATGGAACTTCCTATTGTTAGTTGGTCTACAACTATATGCCTATACTACGAGGCACAATATTCAGTATAAGTATAACATCTTATAATTCTTATGCAGATTTATTAAAAATGAATAGGAGTGATGATACAGTCTTCTGGATAATTGTGACTTTTATTGAGCGGAATATCTTCTTACAATTGAGTGAAGAAGAGTTCATCAATACTTTCTGGTTATTAAAAGACGCAGACATGATAAAAAAAGAAGTAATGACATTCCTCTTCAACTATTATGGGTACGTAATATTTAAATTTTATGTTAAGAAATTAGACTCATTTATTTTATGAATCTTTATATATCCTTTTATCTTAATTGTGTTTTATAATTCATATGCTTGTGTATGACATGCTAATTTATCACGGCTACAAAAATTTAGACAACGAACCACTATAGCTATAAATATCCTGGCTACGCCACTGACCACTAACAACATCAACAAAAGAAGGCAGGGTCACATTGAGGAAGAGAAGTGCAACACCCAAGAGAAAAAGCTCTCCTAAGAAAAAAAACAGTAGTTTATACTACACATTCATAGAGTTGGTTCCATGTTATCAATTGAGCTACCTTACTAGTGCACAATCAAATTCATGTTCAAGTTATGCATTTAGTTTGCGTTCAGGTTATTCACTGAGTTTTTATTCAGGATCTCGGTTTCCATTCAGAATATTTCATTGTGTGGTCGGATTTTGTCACAATGTGTACAGTTAGACATTTTATTCTTTGTTGCTTCAATGGATTCAATCTCCACGCGGTTAATCTGACGACACATTGGCTTCATTCCTTGCTGCTTCAATGTATGCACTGAAGCATTGGAGCTACGCTTCAAAGTTGCTATAGGCACCGAACTTGACCTCCCCGCCATCCGTCACCGTCGTCGTCGGTCGAGCCTCCACCAGCTTCGACGACCACCTCTCAATCCACATCGACGGTGGCTTGGAAGGTAATGCCTGCGCTGGTCGCCGTGGTTGTAGGCAGTCGCCGCTGCACAGGATTGACGAGAGACGACGCTAGGTCCCCTGCATCCCTGCGTCGAAGACTGACAGAGAGGGCTGGATCCGGCCGCTCTAACCCTTGGGAAGCGACAGTTGCGAGCGACGGCCACCGCATCAGGGAGATGGAATCAACCGTCGGTGGTGGCGTTGCCGCGTTGCTCAGTCGTCGGTCTTCGAGGGTCGAGGCGCATGAATGAGGTGGCCCCGTCGTCTTCCTCCTGATGCATCGCCGCTGAGGTGTGAATGGCCTCCGTGCCCCACGGAACGAGCCAAAACAGGCGGCGCACCGCCGCCTGTGATGCCGGCATGCCGCCTCCGTCCACGAGCCGCTACCACCATTCCCAAGACCGAGCAACTCTCGTCGTCATGAACGCCGAGGCATGATCGTCGGGATACGGAGGGCGTCGATCTCCAGGTGGCGATGGTGCCGGTTTCCCTAGATCAAAAAAACAGGAAGAAATTGGGGGAGTGATTGGGATGACCGGTGAAATTATGATCTTGTGGGATATATACACTACGTCGGCACAGTAAAAAATTACTGTGACGAGAGGTTGTGACACCCAGAGGTCGGGATCATATTAAAAAGGATTAAGTCCATAATTGATCATTGAACTATCATGAAAGTTTAACTTTATTATTCAATTAGAAAACCGGGTATCCTACACCCTCAACTATCAAAACCATACATGTTCGGTCATCCGATCCGGTTTTACAGAACTCCCATGCCAGTGCATGTTAAAAAATCCCCACGCCATCTCTCTTCTCTCTCTCGGTCTCTGTCACGCCCAGAAATTCACACCAGAATTTCTGTAGCTAATTTGTGCATTACACCCTCGTCCAGGCATCAGCCGAGGTACACAAATCGACGTTATTGATAATACAGAATCCTCGTCTTAGAAACAATATAAAAGAGTTACACAAATGCAGCGGAAAGGAAAAAGAAAAACGGACTTAAGCTAAACTTGACACGAGCGAAGCAGGACGCCAACACCACAGCTAAGCCTTGACGAGAACAAGCCTACACCTCCTCGGAGACCTCGGTCTCAACCTCTGGCACTGAAGGGGGAAAAGAAAGAAGCAAGGCTGAGTACAACCACCGTACTCAACAAGTCACACCGGAAAAAGGGGACATGATGCAAGATAAATAACAAGGAAAGGTTAAGGGCTCAATTTGCATAAACAGCATTTGCGAAATATAATAACAATATTTGAAAACAAAAACAATAGTAATATTTAAGCAAGATTAAATACACACTGTCCAACGCTCAAACCACGTTGCGACAGGCCCATCCATCCACCCGCACTAGTCATGCTTCAACATTTCATTCAAAAAATAAGTGAGACTAATCAAGGTGAATCGTCGATCGCCCGTAACCGTGGGCACGGCTATTCGAATAGTTTTTACTCTGATCAGAGGTGTACAACTGTACCCACAAGACACAATCCCACAACACGTCACCGTGCGCCGGTGCACCACCATGGTGCCCCGGAAAGGAACTGTGACAGGACCCTTCACATAACCCCTCTAGTCAATCGTACCACACCAAGGTTTCGCCCCCATTCCCATCGGGCAATGGGCAGCCCCTCTAGTGCCGCGGTGAATCCGGAAGCCGATCAACCCTTAAAACCGGGCCGACCCAACTCCATCACGCCCACCCTCTCGGGATACGTTAACTAGAGACAGCTACGCTACAGACCCAGCCATTACCCATGCTGGCTTGTGGTATGCACGACATTTCTTCCAGGGTTTCCCGAGAACCGGTCCTTAATCGTCATGAGCACGCTAACCAAAGTCCAACCATGTGCTCATGACTCACCTTTTCATAATTCAATATTATTAGATACGGGATTACAACTTAACATCATCGAGAGTTAACTTCCAGTAATGAAACTTGATTAGTGTGATTCCCTTAAGTGAGCTAGTTGCGCTAAGCATAACTAAGCAAACCTTAAGCTATCATCTAGTCATATTGAACCCCAAGTTATCAATGGTATAAGGTAAACAATCCTATGGTTGAGTACAATAGGTATAATCATCCCATAAAATGACATTCTAAAACATATGCATTATTTGAAAGAAAAAGAGATATTTACATAAAATAGGTACAATATGGTCAATGTAAGGTATGACTTGCCTTGCTCTGGAGACTGAGGAACCTCGGCGACTACTTCGAAGAGAACGGGCTCGTCGGAAAACTCGGGATCTACACAACAAACAAAGCACTCAACAAACACCCTAAAAAGTCTACTGAACCAGCACTGAAAAGTATTTTTAATGGATTCTTGATATTTTTCTGGGTTTAATGAAATTTGAATAGGCTAAAACGGAGCTCGGATTCAAAAGATATGAATTTTAGAAGTTTAATTGTGATTTTTAACTAAACTGAAAAGATTAAAACGATTTATTGCGCAATTAAGCCCCGGTGACGCAAGCGTAGGGCGGACGTCGCGGGCGCAAGTTGCCGACGCAAGCGGCGCGGGCGCGGTCCACGGTGGACCGAGTCCACCGCGGCGGCGGAGAGAGCGGGTACGTGGCGCGCATCGGGGGGGGTGGCGGCGATCGGACGGCGACGGCCTTGCGCGCAAGGGCGGTCGGATCCGCCCGATCCGAAGGATCGGACGGTGCGATCGCGGCTAGGGTTAGGGTTCGGGCGGCGGCGGCGGGAGGACACGCGGCAACCATCGGGCGTGCGGCAACCGGATCGAACGGCGACGGATCGATCTCGATCGGACGGTGCGGATCCGCCCGATCCGAAAGATCGGACGGCGCAGAGGCAGCGGCGCTAGGGTTAGGGTTTGGGCGGCGGCGGCTCGAGCTCGCCCGCCGGCCATGGCCGCGCGGCGGCCGGCGGCCTCCGGCGACACCGGCGACGGCGGCGGAGGTGCGCGCGGTGCGGGAAAACACGACGGAGGGCGGAATGATGCGCGCGGGAGCGGTTCGGGAGGAGACCCGAAAACCGAAGAGGAAGAGGGCGGCGCGCACTCACCGGCGACGGAGACGACGACGATGGCGACGGCGGATTTGGGGCTAGCGCACGGGAAACAAAGGGAAACGCGCGTGGCGATGGGGGAGTTTTATAGGGGTACAACGGGCCGAAACAAACACGGAAACGGCACGGATTCTTCGCCGTTGTTCACGGAATCGGAGAGATAGAGGAAACAATCGGCGACGGATTCGCGCGGATAGGGTTTCCATCGGGCGCGGGGTTGCGGGGATGGAAACGGCGTCGCGAGATTGAGCCCGGCCCGGGTCGACGTGGCTCGGATTCAAACGGAAAGGAGCGGAGCGGCGGCGCGCATGGCGGGCGGCGGCCGGACCGACCGGGTGCGGGGACGGGGAACCCGACAGGCGAGTCCCACCCGTCGGTGACTCGCGGGCGAGGACGCCCGCGGACTTGCGCGTTGCGGCGGCGCTGCGGGCCTCGGCCCACGGCCGGCGCGCGCGCGGGCGGCTTGGGCCGAGGAGGGACCGGGCCGACGGCCCAAAGGAAAGGGCGAGGAGTACTGTGCAGCCCGTACGTAAAAGAAAAGAAAAAGGGAAAAAGGATTTTTGGGGGCTTAATTAATTCCGATTTCTTATTTAATTGACTAAAAATACTTAGAGTGCTCTAAAAATTTTAGTAAAAATCCTGTTAGCGTATTTTGACATGCAGAATTCAAGAAAAATCCTACCATGTCGTTTCCATTTATTAATTGCATTTTAAAATTATAGGTTGACTCGTGTTAATTTCGAAATTTCGATTATTTCGGGGTAAATTATTTAAATGAATTAGAGAAAAACCCGGGTGTGACAACCTACCCCTTAAACGGAATCTTGACCCCGAGATTCGGAGGTACTGGCGAAAAGGTGCGGGTGCGCGGCCTTTAGCTCATCTTCTCGTTCCCAAGTAGCTTCTTCCTCGGAGTGATGAGTCCATTGAACCTTGCAAAACCTGAAAACCTTGTTCCGAGTCCTTCTCTCACTGACCTCAAGGATACATGCTGGTCTCTCTACATAGGTTAAGTCCTCTTGGATTTCGATGCAGTGCGGACTCGCTTTGCTCTTGGTACCCTTAAACACTTCTTTAAGCGGGACACATGAAACACGTCGTGAATACCGGTCATGTTGGAGGGAAGCTCAAGCGATAGGCCACTTCTCCTCGACGTTCCCGAATCTGTATGGTCCCACGAACGTGGTGCCAACTTACCTTTGGTTTGGAAACGGTGTACTCCCGGAGTGGTGTAACGCGAAGATACACAAAATCCCGCTCAAAGCGAGATCTCTTCGACGATTATCGCGTAGCTCTTCACATCGGGATGCGCAATCTTCAACCTTTCCCGAATCGTTCGGACCTTTGCCTCTGCTTCACTTATTACTTCATGCCAAACAACCGGCGTTCACTAGTCCGATCCCGAAAAGGGGTGTGCGGCATTTCCGTCCATACGAGACGGTGAACGCCGGTTGTTTGGCACAGTAATAAGTGAAGCGAGGCAAAGGTCCGAACGATTCGGAAAGGTTGAAGATTGCGTCCGAGAAGAGCTACGCGTATAATTGTCGAAGAGATCTCGCTTTGAAGCGGATTTTGTGTATCTTCGCGTTACACCACTCCGGGGAGTACACCGTTTCCAAACCAAAGGTAAGTTGACACCATGTTTCGTGGGACCATACAGGATTCGGGAACGTCGAGGAGAAGTGGCCTATCAGCTTGAGCTTCCCTCCAACATGACTGGTATTCACAACGTGTTTCATGTGTCCCAGTTAAAGAAGTGTTTAAGGGGTGTGCAACATTTCCGTTCATACAGTGCTTCATACGGTGCCATTTGAATGCTGGCCTGATAACTGTTGTTGTAAGAGAATTCTGCATAGGGCAAGCTTTTGTCCCACGCTTTTCCAAAATCGAACGCGCATGCTCTCAGCATGTCTTCCAAAATCTGATTCACTCTCTCGGTTTGACCGTCTGTTTGCGGATGATAGGCCGTGCTAAAATTCAAACGGGTACCGAGCTCTTCTTGCAACTTCTTCCAGAACTTGGAAGTAAACTGACTTCCCCTATCGGACACGATCTTCTTAGGCATGCCATGCAAACACATGATCCTTGCGAGATAAAGCTCTGCTAGCTTCTTCCCTGAGTAGGTAGTATGCACTGGTATGAAGTGGGCCACCTTGGTGAGTCGGTCCACCACGACCCAAATTGAGTCATATCCGACGTCGTGCGGGGTAAACCCGTGATGAAATCCATTCCAATTTCTTCCCATTTCCACTGAATCAAGTGGTTGCAATAGTCCGGCGGGCCGTTGATGTTCGCCTTAACCCGCCGACAAACATCACAAAGTGCAACAAACTCGGCTATCTCCCTCCTCATGCCGACCCACCAAAACTTTTCTTTAAGATCTTGATACATCTTTGTACTGCCCGGGTGAATTGAGTATTGGGTTTGGTGAACTTCCGTAAGGATCATTTTTTTCAAATCCTTGTGTTCTGGCACACACAATCTCTTTCCCATCCAGATTGTGCCGTGTTCGTCTTCCGTAAAACCACGAGCTTTTCCGACTCTCATGTTCTTCTTGAGTTCGGCCATCTCGGGATCCGATGCCTGAGCAGCCCGAATTTGATCAACGAGAGTGGGTTGGGCTTCCAGAGTAGCCACAAAACCAAAATCCACCACTCGTAGATTTAGATTCTCGAATTCCTGCTGCAACTGGTCACACATTCCTTCGACACTGAGGGTGGTGCAATAACTCTTTCGGCTTAGTGCATCCGCAACCACATTAGCTTTGCCGGGATGGTAGTGTATCCCTAAATCATAATCTTTAATCAGTTCCAACCATCTTCTCTGTCGGAGGTTTAAATCCGGTTGGGTGAAAATGTACTTAAGACTTTTATGATCCGTATATACTTTACAACGGTTACCAATTAGGTAGTGTCGCCAGATCTTCAGTGCATGAACCACTGCGGATAACTCCAGATCATGAGTGGGGTAGTTGTTTTCGTGTGGGCGCAACTGACGAGATGCATAAGCGACCACTTTACCTTCTTGCATCAACACACATCCCAACCCTTGGCGAGATGCATCGCAATAAACTTGGAAGTCCTTTGTCGGGTCTGGCAGGATCAACACTGGTGCAGACACCAACTTCCTCTTAAGCTCTTCAAAACTCTTGTTGCATTCTCGCCGACCACTTAAACTTCTCATCTTTCTTCAACAGTTGAGTCATCGGCTTGGCGATTTTGGAGAAGTTCTCAATGAAGCGGCGGTAGTAACCTGCAAGTCCAAGGAAACTTCGGATCTGCGTAACCGTTCTAGGCGGGGTCCACTTGGTAACCGATTCCACATTTGCCGGATCCACGGCTACTCCTTGGGCATTCACAATGTGGCCGAGGAACCGTACTTCCTTTAACCGAAAGCACACTTGCTAAACTTGGCATAGAGTTGATGATCTCTCAACTTCTCGAGTACTATCCGAAGATGTTGCTCATGATCTTCCTCCGACTTAGAGTAGACCAAAATATCGTCGATGAACACCACCACAAATTTATCCAAGAACTCCATAAACACCTTGTTCATCGATTCATAAAGAAAGCGGTGCGTTGGTTAACCCAAACGACATGATCGTACACTCGCATGTGCCATACCGGTGGTGAAGGCAGTCTTGGGAATGTCCTCTTCCCGAATCCTCAACTGGTGATAGCCCGATCGCAGGTCTATCTTGGAAAATACCTTGGCCCCTTTGAGTTGATCGAATAAATCATCAATCCGTGGTAGGGGATACTTGTTCTTGATAGTAACCTCATTGAGTGCGCGATAGTCGACACACATTCTCTTGGTCTTGTCTTTCTTTTCCACGAAAATCACCGGAGCACCCCAAGGCGACGTGCTCGGACGAATATACCCTTTTTGCAACTGTTCATCCACTTGCTTCTTTACTTCGGCCAACTCGTTGGCTCCCATCCTATACGGCCTCTTGTGTATTGGGGCGGTCCCGGGTACTAGATCAATCCGGAATTCAATTTCCCTTTCTGGCGGCATCTGAGTTAAGTCTTCGGGGAAAACTTCAGGGTATTCTCTGACGATGGGGATATCCTCTACCTTCACAGGGGTCTTGGCCGCCATTTCGGACGATTCCCCGGTGGAAATATGATTCAAACTTGCTATGGACTTGACTCGCATGGGAGAGCGAAAAACAATTCTTTCTCCTTTCGTATTGATTAAGTAATGGTGCGTCTAGCGCAGTCGATTACTCCCTTATGTCTGGACAACCAATCCATCCCAAGGATGACATCTATGCCTTTGGACTGAAGGAGGATGAGGTTGGCTAGAAACATAGATCCTTGGATTTCTATGGTCACTGAGGGACAATACTGAGTGGTCTCCAAGTGGTTTCCAGGGGTTTGAACCGTATAGGTATCTTAAGTCCCACTACTGACAACCCATGTGCCCCAACAAATTGCTTTGAGATAAAAGAATGTGTAGCCCCCGAATCAAATAATACTGTGGTAGGAGTAAAGTTTACAAGAAACATACCCAGTATAACTTCAGGAGCGGTCTGTGCTTCCTCGGCGGACGCATGGTTGACTCGAGCCTGGATGAACCTTGGCCCAGCGCGTCTTGGCTTTGGACACTTGTCTGCAAAATGCCCGGGGTCACCACAGTTGAAACAGACTCCTGGCTTGCCCCCAGAGTCCTTCCTTGGAGGTGGTGGCTGAGATTGGTGCTGGGGTGGCGCCGTTGGAGGGCGCGGGGCTTGAGTACGCTGTTGTTGACCACTGCCACTACTGCCAGTTTGGAAATTCCCTGGGTGATAAGGTCGATGCCGACGAACAATCATGGTGGTAGGTTCACTCGACTTCCGGCATGAACCGCGGCCTCTGCTGATTTCCCGTCGTAGAGGAGGTCGGGTCGGAATACTTTTCTCTTCTTGATCATCTTGTTGCGCGATCTTCCCGCCGAATGGCCTTGTCAACCAGCTTCTCAAAGTTAGCATACTCTCCGGAGATAAGCTTGTCCGTGAGTTCATCATCCAAACCACCAAAAACTTTTCCCGCCTTTCGCATCGATGCGCACATCTTCTGGGGCATAACGGGCAAGACGATTGAACTCGTGCAGATACTCAGTAACTGATCTGTTACCCTGCTCAAGGGAACGGAACTCACGCTTTTTCTGTGCAACTATTCCCGCAGGAATGTGTGCGGTCCCGAAACTGCGACGAAACTCTTCCTGTAATCCGCTTCGCCGGCGAGTAACCCAAGAGTTGTCCCACCAAGCCGAAGCGACCCCGTAATGGCGATGAGTGGCAAACGAGACTTTCTCCGATCCGTGCACCGCAGCAGATCTAACTTCTTCTCTATGGCATGAAGCCAATCATTAGCCTCCATGGGATTAGTGGTACCGGAGAAGGTTGGCGGTCGAACACGAAGGAACTCGGCAGCTTGACTGAGGTGGTGGAGCGGCAACCGATTGTTCTCGCGCGTTGCTGCATTTGTTGCAGCATCGCCGTTGCATCCGATGGTGTTGTTGTTGCATCTCGCTGCATCATTGCAGCCATCATCTCGTGTCCGTGAAGCGAGCACTTGAGCGATGGTGGGGTTCTCGGGTGGCGGTGGAGGAGCATTGCCATTGGCGTCGTGAGCCTCGTGGTTGTTGGCACCTGACTGCCCATTGTTGCCGTTCGCCCCGCCGGTCCCGGTGTTCACCATCCGAAGGAGACGACCGACCAAGAGAGAGAAAAGAAGAAAAAGACATGACTTAGAACTAATCTTTATTATTTGAATTCAAATGCATTGTTCGATCTTGACTAAAACAAGGAAAAACACCAAACATCCTTAATTGGTCAGTCATATCACACTTGATATCGACTGCCAGCTATCCCCCACACAGCAGCCTAACACACAACAACTACCAAGAAGACAAACTAAGTTAAACGGTAAAACTAAGGAGGGCAACTAAAACGATCCACGAGACGAGGAGTCGAAACGCTTCCTTCGAAGATCCCCATTCTTCCGAACGGCTCCTAGAGTCCTCTGCGTCACCTCGACTTGGACTCTTCGAATCGGTTGCCGTAGCCCAACCGATCCCGCCTCTTCCCTCCGAGGAATCTCGAGTCTCTTCGGAGTCCATGTCTTCACCGAATTCTCTCGAGCTTGAGTCACTGGAGACGGAGATCCAACCATTACGCCACCTCCGCCTTGATTCGCCGGCCGGAGCAAAGGTGAGAGCAGAGCTCGCGGGAGGAACCGGAACCGGCGCTCGGAACCGGAGCGGGTGGAGCCGGAGGAGGCGGTGGAATCCGAGGTGCCAGGATACGGACAGCGCGGTGGTGGTCTTCCGAGGCGTAGTGCGGAGCCCGACCCAAACCGGTGGCGGAGTCCCTTCAACTCGCTACCTCCTTCTTCGACGAACCACTTCGTCCCGCACGCGCGATCCTCGCATCTTCTTGTCGTTCGCTCCTTGGTCGCCTTGTGTAGGTCGAGTGCATCCGATCCAGTCCTTTGAGCACGGTGCACATGTGACCGAAGGTAGAGTCATTCTCCTCTCGTCGTAGACTTGAATGCACCGACCTCTCGAGGAACTACCTCGGCGGGGATGGTAGCGGTAGGAAGAGGTGCGAAGGTCGCATCATGCAGCTCCCTCATCCCGGCCAACATCGTAGACGGCTTCTTGACAAGCGTGATCCGACGTGCCTCCGGAAGCCGTGACCTCCATGTTGGGAAGACACGTTCCCACAAACCCGTGAACCTCCAACCTAACACGGTAGGGCAACTCGCCACCGAGAGGCGCAACCGTTGTATACTCCGGTGCTTCAGATATCCGATTGCAAGAGCCATACGCGCCGCCCGCAACACGCCCCGTCATCCCTTTTCCGCAGTGTGTCGCTGGGGAACCTGCCATCTATAGAAACAAAGGAGTGGGAAAATCAAAACATGCTCAAAACCCACGACCAACATCCCATTTTCGCAATTCCTAAACCCTAGACTGACTCCACTTTTTCAAACACCCCTTTTTTTTTAAACATATGCACATGAAAAGAATTAGAGGGCTCTTAAGGTTTCCAGTTGGCTTGTCCTATAGTCACAGAAGGCTCGATACCATCTTGTCACGCCCGAAATTCACACCGAATTTCGCAGCCTAATTTGTGCATTACACCTCGTCCGGCATCAACCGAGGTACACAAATCAACGTTATTGATAATACAGAATCCTCGTCTTATAAACAATATAAAAGAGTTACACAAATGCAGCGGAAAGGAAAAAGAAAAACGGACTTAAGCTAAACTTGACACGAGCGAAGCAGACGCCAACACCACGCCTAAGCCTTGACGAGAACAAGCCTACACCTCCTGAGACCTCGGTCTCAACCTCGGCACCGAAGGGGGAAAAGAAAGAAGCAAGGCTGAGTACAACCACCGTACTCAACAAGTCACACCGGAAAAAGGGGACATGATGCAAGATAAATAACAAGGAAAGGTTAAGGGCTCAATTTGCATAAACAGCATTTACAGAATATAATAACAATATTTGAAAACAAGAAAAACAATAGTAATATTTAAGCAAGATTAAATACACACCGTCCAACGCTCAAACCACGTTGCGACAGCCCATCCATCCACCCGCACTAGTCATGCTTCAACATTTCATTCAAAAAAATAAGTGAGACTAATCAAGGTGAATCTGGTCGATCGCCCGTAACCGTGGGCACGGCTATTCGAATAGTTTTTACTCTGATCAGAGGTGTACAACTGTACCCACAAGACACAATCCCACAACACGTCACCGTGCGCCGGTGCACCACCATGGTGCCCCGGAAAGGAACTGTGACAGGACCCTTCACATAACCCCTCTAGTCAATCGTACCACACCAAGGTTTCGCCCCATTCCCATCGGGCAATGGGCAGCCCCTCTAGTGCCGCGGTGAATCCGGAAGCTGATCAACCCTTAAAACCGGGCCGACCCAACTCCATCACGCCCACCCTCTCGGGATACGTTAACTAGAGACGGCTACGCTACGCACCCACCATTACCCATGCCGGCTTGTGGTATGCACGACATTTCTTCCAGGGTTTCCCGAGAACCGGTCCTTAATCATCATGAGCACGCTAACCAAAGTCCAACCATGTGCTCACGACCCACCTTTTCATAATTCAATATTATTAGATACAGGATCACAACTTAACATCATCTGAGAGTTAACTTCCAGTAATGAAACTTGATTAGTGTGATTCCCTTAAGTGAGCTAGTTGCGCAAAGCATAACTAAGCAAACCTTAAGCTATCATCTAGACATATTGAACCCCAAGTTATCAATGGTATAAGGTAAACAATCCTATGGTTGAGTACAATAGGTATAATCATCCCATAAAATGACATTCTAAAACATATGCAGTATTTGAAAGAAAAAGAGATATTTACATAAAATAGGTACAATATGGTCAATGTAAGGTATGACTTGCCTTGCTCGTAGACCGAGGAACCTCGGCGACTACTTCAAGAGAACGGGCTCGTCGGAAAACTCGGGATCTACACAACAAACAAAGCACTCAACAAACACCCTAAAAGTCTACTGAACCAGCACCGAAAAGTATTTTTAATGGATTCTTGACATTTTTCTGGTTTAATGAAATTTGAATAGGCTAAAACGGAGCTCGGATTCAAAAGATATGAATTTTAGAAGTTTAATTGTGATTTTTAACTAAACCGAAAAGATTAAAACGATTTATTGCGCAATTAAGCCCCGGTGACGCAAGCGTAGGGCGGACGTCGCAGCGCAAGTGGCCGACGCAAGCGGCACGGCGCGGTCCACGGTGGACCGAGTCCACCGCGGCGGCGGAGAGAGCGGGTACGTGGCGCGCATCGGGGGGGGTGGCGGCGATCGGACGGCGACGGCCTTGCGCGCAAGGGGATGGTCCGGATCCGCCCGATCCGAAGGATCGGACAGTGCGGATCGCGGCTAGGGTTAGGGTTCGGGCGGCGGCCGAGGGAGGACACGCGGCAACCATCGGGCGTGCGGCGACCGGATCGAACGGCGACGGATCGATCTCGATCGGACGGTGCGGATCCGCCCGATCCGAAAGATCGGACGGCGCAGAGGAGCGGCGCTAGGGTTAGGTTTGGGCGGCGGCGGCTTGAGCTCGCCGCCGGCCATGGCCGCGCGGCGGCGGCCGGCCGGCCTCCGGCGACACCGGCGATGGCGGCGGAGGGTGCCGCGGTGCGGGAAAACACGGCGGAGGGCGGAATGATGCGCGCGGGAGCGGTTCGGGAGGAGACCCGAAAAACCGAAGAGGAAGAGGGCGGCGGCGCACTCACCGGCGACGGAGACGACGACGATGGCGACGACGGATTTGGGGCTAGCGCACGGGGGAAACAAAGGGGAAACGCGCGACGGCGATGGGGGAGTTTTATAGGGGTACAACGGGGCCGAAACAAACACGGAAACGGCGCGGATTCTTCGCCGTTGTTCACGGAATCGGAGAGAGAGAGGGAAACAATCGGCGACGGATTCCGCGCGGATAGGGTTTCCATCGGGCGCGGGGTTGCGAGGATGGAAACGGCGTCGCGAGATTGAGCACGGCCCGGGGCCGACGTGGCTCGGATTCAAACGGAAAGGAGCGGAGCGGCGGCGCGCATGGCGGGCGGCGGCCGGACCGACCGGGCGCGAGGACGGGGAACCTGACAGGTGGGTCTCACCCGTCAGTGACTCACGGGCGAGGGACGCCCCGCGGACTTGCGCGTTGCGGCGGCCGTTGCGGGCCTCGGCCCACGACCGGGGCGCGCGCGCGGGCGGCTTGGGCTGGGGAGGGGACCGGGCCGACGGCCCAAAGGAAAGGGCGGGAGTATCTGTGCAGCCCGTACGGAAAAGAAAAGAAAAAGGGCAAAAGGATTTTTGGGGCTTAATTAATTCCGATTTCTTATTTAATTGATTAAAAATACTTAGAGTGCTCTAAAAATTTTAGTAAAAATCCTGTTAGCGTATTTTGACATGCAGAATTCAAGAAAAATCCTACCATGTCGTTTCCATTTATTAATTGCATTTTAAAATTATAGGTTGACTCCAGGTTAATTTTAGAAATTTCGATTATTTCAGGGTAAATTATTTAAATGAATTAGAGAAAAACCCAAGGTGTGACAGTCTCCCTCACAAGCATTACACCAAACACCTCACCGACTATGGTGGAGGCGGATTAACGCATCCAGCGGTGGAGGTCGGTGGTCGATGATGGGGAGACCACATCCTCGTCGAGGCTCTCCGCGCAGGACGACGACACGTTGGACCGCTGCTCCGACGAGAACCGCGCTGTCGCGCTCTTTAAGCTCAGGCTCCGCAGGCTCTGTGCGTACACGCCGTACGGGTTGATGGGTATGGGGAACGACAGTCGCTTCTTCGCGTCGGCGCCGCCGTTACCACCACCGAACGACATCCTATCTCGTTCGGGCGTCACCGGGCTGCCGCGGTGCGAGTGCGTCTCAGTGCCACCGCCGTGCCACCCGACGATGCGTTGTGGCGGTGCGAGTGCAGGCTTGGGGTGTAGCTCCCTCCGTCCCCGCCGCCGCCATGTTCCACGCGCGGGCTTGCTGACCGCAGCTGGATTGGCAGCCGCGCCTTGGATGGCGACGGTGTGACCGGTGAGTGGTGGTGGCCGTGGTGTGCGCGGTGCATTGGCAACGACGGCGGGTGGTACGCCGCGTTGTCATGCCGGCGTGGCGTGGAGTAGGAGAAGGGCTGCACAGTGTCGATCTCCAGTGTCTTGACCTGGTCGCGGTGGTTGGTGGACGCACGGCAGCGGCGCCATGGAGACGCGGACGATGCTCCTGCTGGTGTCGAATGACGCGCGCGACGCCATCCACCTCTCCGCCCACCTCGGCTGCACGTAGACGTCCATATCCTCCTCCACTGACGGCGCCGGGTTCATCCAAATCTAACACGTTACACCCCCACCAACGGGCAATGAGATCGAGCACGAACAGCGTGGCATGGGATGCTGACTCAGCCCTCGGCGCCAGCGTGGCATGGGAGTTCTGTAAAACCGGGTCGGATGACCGAAGATGCATGGTTTTGATAGTTGAGGGTGTAGGGTACCCGGTTTTTTAGTTGGATGGTTAAAGTCAAACTTTCACGATAGTTCGATGATCAATGGACTTAATCCTATTAAAAATACTAGCAATTGTGCTCGTGCGTTGCAACGGGTGAAGTCGAGGCACGACGCGGATGGGGACGACACGGAGGGGCGCGGGAGCTCCAAGCAGCGATGGGAGGGAGGAGCGCAGGCACGACGCGAGGCGCGACGCAGATGGGGACGGGAGGGAGGGGCGCATGAAGGGAGGGGTGAAGGAGGTCTTTTTTTAATCGAAGCACTTCCTTTCTTTTCGGCATTGGGACTGCGGGTAGGGCTGACGAAATACTCGTGGTTCGCTAGCTCTTTCGGCTCGTGGTTGGCTCGGCTCGTTGAGAAATGCTAACGAGCTGCGCCAAGGGTTTAGCTTGTTAGCTATAACGAGTCAGCTCGCGAGCTGCTCGTGAGCTCAACGAGCCAGATGCAATGTACAAAGCAGAGCCTAATGTTTTGCTTGTTTTTGCTATTCTTTTGCTTGTTTTGTTGTTGATGTGGTAATAAATCAATAATTTTTATGATTTTGTGATGGTCAATATGGATCTAATGCTTTAGATTATAATAGTAATAATATCTAATCTAGTTGCATCATTATATTTGTATGGATAATTGTCGATGGACAAGTATTATTACGTTAATTATGGACTTAATATATCATTTTTTACTTTTTTTAATTGTATATTTGTATGTTTAATAGAAAAAAGGAATGTAATTTGTACATAAATTGCACTGTATTAAAGTGGCTCGCGAGCTAAACGAGCTGGCTCGAGCCGGCTCACGAGCCGAGCCGGCCTCCTAATTTGGCTCTCTACCGAGCCGAGTCGATCTGGTATCCACCCCTAACTGCGGGTTAATTTTAAAAAAACTCAAGGGGTTTTCTACAAAATAGTCAGGCAGAATAAAATTTTAGATAGAAACACTACTTACTTTGTAGATAGTTATAGATATAGATATAAATTATCCTAAGGAGTGAGCGAGGGATGGTTAACGTGAGACGAGCCATTTAACTAAATCTCTACACCAACGATTGCCACACGTGACAGCTTGCTCATGCTGCTTAGCCGATTCAAGGACCGCTGGGAGCACCTTCCATCCACAAGCCCGTGGTCGTCACGAGTGCAAGATAATTTACCGTTCTCCTCCGTCCTTTCCCACCACAATCCATGATTCAGTCCCCTCCATCCTCCCCACCACGAGCAATGGCGCCGATGGCTGCCCATGAGGGCCGGATCCGGACGCCTCCAGCCGAGGTAGCGCTAGATCAGGCTGGCAGGGCGCTACAACCTCAGAAGAAGCCGGATCAGGGCGACGAAGGTACTCTGACCCGAGGAGGCTGCATATACATGTGGGCGACAGGCGCAGCGTGAGGGTGATGGGATCGACGCTGCATCGATGGTGGAACAGCCATCTGCACCGGTGCTACAGCGTCGTCATCTAGACACGGATATGGAGTTGTCGTCTCGATGTGGTGAACAGCGGAGGTGGATGAGGGACACGGTTGACTTCAAATGGGAGATGATCCGATAAGACGTGAAGACGATGAGTTGACGCTGCCAGAACAGGCCTCTCCAGTGGCAGCATGGTGGCGCTATGCTCGTCCTTCTAGCGGCCATCGTGATGGGATATTCGACTGATGGGTGGATGGATCCAGAAATTTCGGGAATTGAGGGTAGGATGGTTACTAACTTACTACCGAAAAGAATCGCACATATATTACCAAGTGGTGTCGTTTATAGTAGTAAAAAATTACCACATCTTTTTTAAGATCGCTCCCACATACTCCAACAAAAGCTCTAAATAGATCTCTAAACTTGATTTTTGAGATTATACTCGAAAAAGTTACTTCAACAAAATCTATATATGCATCCCTAAAGAAAGAGATTTTCTAAAATCGAATTTTAGTTCTCAATATTGGGAAGAGCTCGTCCATTCCCAAAACGCCCATTCTAGTAAATTTTAGCACGCGCGACAGCCCTCTCCGGCACGAAGCGAAGGAATGCCGCGAAATATTTTCGCGCGTGAAAGAGAACATGTTGCAAAGGACGCGGAGGGGGGCGTGGCGGTGAGGAGCTCGGTGACTCAGTGAGGAGCTCGGTGACGATCTCGGTGAGGAGCTCGACAACGATCTCGGTGAGGAGCTCGGCGAGGGCCAGCGAGGGTGGACGCGGCAGTCGGCGGAGGAGGAACCACCACCTACAACCCGCTCCGGAGGCCGTCACCTAGGGTTCTACGTGAGGTGCCCTCTGCTCCCCCCGATCCCCTCCTCCCTGATCTACTTGCGAGTTCGTCGACGCGAGCGCACGATCTAAAGAAAAGCAAGAAGTGCGTGATGACCAGGGGCATGGCGAGCGGGAGCGGAAGACGGGTGTGGCGACAAGGCCCGGCGCAGCCGACCGTGCGCGGCGACTGTGGTGCGGCGAGGGGAGCGGCGACCGGCGCGAGCGACTGTGGGACCGATGACCGGGTGAGTAGCGACAGTGAGCGGCGACATTTACCTGCTCCTTGACCTGCTTCTGCCTCTGCTTTGGTTTGAGGATGTTGTAAATATAGCACACATTCTTACTCTGGCAATTTGGGATATCTAATTAGTTTGATTTCATACATTTACAGAGAGCTGAAGTTCTTAATTACCTGGTAAGATTGGATAACTGAAGGATTGATCATTCTATCCTTTTCCTTGTAGCCGTTTTGAGCCATTGGAAACAACTTGCCTTTTGTTTTCATCGGTCTTTTTTCATTCGAAAATATAATGGCTCTTCAGATTTTCATCGGCCTTCGATCGCTGGCGGAGCATCTGGTTGCCTGCAAAAAAACATGTTTACGTCAAGGGGTGAAAAGTCTTGAGTACAACACATCGGAAAGACCAACGGAAGTGAAAAGGGCAAAAGCAAGCTTACGTCAAGGTTGCGAGGACCGACATGTTGCAGCTGTGGACATCTTATGGGAGAATAAAAAAGTGACAGACGATGAAAGATTCTCCCAATTGTATTTGTTGGAAAAAGAGCGTGTTAAAATAGACAAGGAACTTAGACAAAAGGAGGTCGTTGTGAAAGAGAGGGAGGTTGTTGTTAGGGAGGAGGCTGCTGCGAGGGAGAAGGAGGCTGCTGTGAGAGAGGAGGCAGAGGCAAGGTCTAAAGATGTTGAAAGGAAACATATGATAGATGAAGAGAGTATAATGACTTTATATTTGAGCTCAATGTCAGGCCAGCTTCAAGAATACTATAAGCATCTAAAAGAAGAGACAATGAATCGTCGCTTTGGTGTGTAGACCATATTTAGAGGTACAATGCTACATCTTTACATCAGACCTAGATAATTTCATCCCAATAGCTTCAGTCTGAGGAATGCTAATATGTTGCTTGCTTTTCATTTCAGAGGTGGCCATGATGTTAAAGGATGAAAGCTATGATGGAAGTACTATGTTTCTATTTTTTCAGTAGTGGAATGGTTTTTTCAGTAGTGGAACTGCACTTTGTTGTTGGCTGCAAACTTCTGTAATCTTCAAGTAGGCTGCAACTACAAAGTAGTAGCTCTGCTGTTGACTTCTTTATTCTTTGTGATATTGTTAACGACCAAATTTGGTAACCTAACCCCCGGGTTTGAAACGGAGAATGAAGCGGAATTGGAGAAGATGCGCGATCTAAGAAGAGACGGAAGCAAAATCGACTAAGTCCGAATCGGCTACGGAGCCAATCGGCTGAGAGCGAATTGGACTAGGACAGCCGATAGCCGATTCTGAGTCAGGGTGAAGTGGGACCAATCCCGATGGAAAACGTAGAGATAAGGAGTTGGATTTGGTTCCCAAGTTGCACGTTAAAATATATTATCATCCATGAATAGAGTCCTGTAACGGCAATTGTATCTATAAATTAGGAATTTGTTTAGATGGAATTTGTTTAGATTTCCTATTGTAATGTGGCATGGGACCATGTTTCGGGATATTGTCGTACCATGTATAGTAGATTAGATAAAAACCGTGTCTTGCACGAGTAGTTTTTATTTTGGGTATAAATAGGACCTGAAATCTCTGTAAAAATAATCATTACACAATCAATCAACTTTCGGCGCATCGTCTCCTATTTTCTTCAGATGAGCACTTGATCCGGCTTCGGGCTGCATCGTTTCGATCCCCGATTAAGGTAAATGTTTGTCATTAGTGGTATATTTCGTCGAATTTAGTGCTTTCATCGCTGTGATACTCTAGATTCAATGATTTATGCTGCGCTAGTTATCATATATCACATATAATCTAGAACAATGTCTAGATCTATATTGACATCAGCCTGTTTCTGTCAAGAACCAGCAGCCGATAGAGCTAGATCTAGGGGTTGGCCTAGGTTATATGCGGTATCTATCGTCTCGAGGGATTTACATCAGCTATAATAGATCTGATTGTTCTTTTTATACTTAATGCTGCATCAATTTGACCTATTAAGTCGTTCTTAAAGCTTTTATGATCTATTCGGCCAGATGTATATGTTTAGAGATAGCGCCGGGGTTTCAGCCAGCCTTATCTGTTTTAATATTCTTTTGGTATGTTTACTATTAGATTTATTAAAGCCGTCTCTTATATTAAGATCTTGCTCTAGTTAAATGCCCTAAGCCAGAATCAGTTTGTCAGCCACAGCCGACACCCGACTGATCTAGGCTTAGCACATTTAGCTTAGATCAATATCTTTTCATAAGATATATCGGAGTACTAGCTGATTCACAAGTTAGTCTTACAGTATCAGCTAGGCTGTTAAAGCATATATTTATTATCCCTTTGTATATTTGGATTAAGTGGTTAATACTGTCTCGGCGTGGCTGATCTATCCCAGTTACTTAGTCTAAATTCACTTTGGGATAGCATATATATGTAAGTTGATTCCCTCAGCCGATCCAGTGGGATCTAACCTAACCCTTAACGCATACATCTTTGTTTTTCTTGTTGGTTAACAGATCAAACCAACTGGCACGCCCTGTATTTCACAGACAGCCGAGAAGGACCTGCACTGGAGTTAAGCAGATCTCCCAGGCCAGCGTGTGAGAGAAAATTCTCATCAACATGCTTCTTGGCACGTCCGGTGAGACTATCTCTATCAACTCGGCTAGGACGCATCGACACAGCTGACAAGATGGTCGACATCAAGAGCCTCAACGTTTCTCAGGAAAACATCGTGCCCGTGAAGATGGAACAACTGTCGGCTGAACAACAAGCCGACTACAAAAGGATGGTAGAAGAGCTCCAAGCCAACTACCTACAATCGTTCACCTAGACGAGGTCTGGGGCTGTGCACCAGAAGTATAAATTCAGCATGAACGAATTCAAAGCGTCCTCCTCCAGCGGATCAAAGGACAAACAGAAGGCGGAGGAGCTGACTCAGGAGCAAGATGATTCAAGTTTGCATACTCTGCAAGACCAAATTGATTCGGCCGTGCACCATGCACTGGTCAACCAAAGTGGCATTCTTGTCAACACCCTCAACAATATGATTGCCACTGTGGTCGACGTCAAGATAGCCGACCAACTGCAGCGGGGGCCGACGTACTTCACGGACGGCCAGTTTCCTGGTTACAGGACATTGGCCACCCAAGATCGGCCGATCCCACCACCAGCACAGCCAGGGCCGCCAGGAGGGATCCTCAACCAGTCGAATCTATCTGGATCAGCTTCGAGACCAGTGGTCACCATGCTGAACCGACAACAACCACTCCCCCAGGACCAGATCGCCAACATGTTAACAACAATCGGCAATTAGAGCCGATTGCCCAGATCGGTCTGGGAGGACAGTACAACGCCGGTGGCCGCCAACTTTTCCCTGATCCGCAGACGCCACCACCAGGGAATCGACCGCCTCCTGCTGGCCATCCGCTCCAGTACCAGCACCAGGGAGGCCATCAAGATCAACACTACAGGCCCCGGACACCACCACCTCTGTATCGGCAAGCACTCGTGCCATATGATCAGTATGAGCCGAGACAACAAGACAACCGAACGTGGGCCGATTTGATTGCAGACGTCATGCGCGACCAATTCGGCCTTAAGCCGAAAGATTCGGGAAATATGTATCGGTACCCCTATCCGGAGCACTTCGAGTGGGTTCCACTGCCCAACCGATACAAGGTCCCAGTCTTTTCAAAATTCTCAGGGCAGGAGAACGTGTCAACCTATGAGCATGTCAGCCGATTCTTGGCGTAGTGCGGCGAAGCATCGGCTATAGATGCCTTGAGGGTTCGGTTGTTCCCCTTGTCTCTTTGGGATCGGCCTTCACCTGGTTCTCTTCATTACCCTACAACTCGATTCAGAGCTGGGCCGATCTCGAAAAACAATTTCACAGCTACTTCTACACCGGCAACCACGAAATGAAGTTGTCGGACCTCACCAAAGATCAGGCAGAAGCACAGCGAATCGGTTCAGGACTACATTCAACACTTCAGAGAGATGAGGAACCGATGCTATAGCCTGGTGCTATCGGACGCCCAGCTAGCCAATTTGGCCTTCCACGGCCTGATCGTGCCGATCCGCGAGCACTTCTCCACCCAAGACTTCGACAGCCTAGCGCATCTGGCGCAGAAGGTGACGACCCATGAGCAGAGGTTTCAAGACACCAGGAAGGCCATAAAGAAAGTAACTCAAGTCATCGTCGAATCGGCCTTCGATTCCAGCGATGATGACGTAGAGGTCGTGGCAGCCGAATGGGCCAAGAATAAAAAGGTCATCGTTTGTCAATGGCTGTTGAAGACGGCTAAGGAGGAGAAATACGATTTTGACATCACCAAGGCCGATAGGATCTTTGATTTATTACTCAAGGAGAAGCAGATCCACCTTCCCGAGAACCATGTGATCCCATCGGCTGACGAACTGAAAAAGAAGAAGTACTGTAAGTCGCACAACTCTACATCCCATGCCACTAATGATTGTAAAGTCTTCAGGCAGCAGATCCAGTCGGCAATAGAGGCCGGGAAGCTCAAGATTACCGATTCCACTCGGCCGATGAAAGTAGATGGCAATCCCTTCCAGGTCAACATGGTTCAAGCCGGCCCCAGGCGAGTTGATCGGCTGTGCAGAATGACGTACAGCTTAGCCGAGACATTAAAAGGGGTCAGGGAAGAGGGCAAGCCGACTGGAGATCAAGCCGCGCCAATCAACATGGTGCACCCTGTTGGCCGATTGGCTGACCGACGGCCGATTAACACAGACAGTTGATGCTGCTTCCGACAGCAATCTTGGCGGGAAGAAGATGCTCGGTTTGAAGGATTTCGTCGACAGGGGCCAGAGACGCGAGGCCACCGGTAGACGGGGATCACAGCGGTGCCGATCCTCATTGGCATTGTGAATTTTTTAGGCACTGCTAGAAAACTGGGATGAGGCTGCCGATGCTAGACAATTGCCCACCTGTAGCGATTACAGCAAGGACAAACACAGGGGCCCGCCAATCACCAGCCCAACTCAGTTCGTCCCGAGGGCCATACAGCTCAACCAGCGCCGGCAGTCCGTCCACGATCGGCTGTGGCCGATCCATCAAGACTTCTTCGACGAAGAGGACGAGAACAATGACTTCTATGACGAAGAAGAAGCCGATGATGAAGAATCGGCCAATCCCCAATGGTGCCCTTCTTATCTCTTCACCAAAACACAAAAACGAAGAATTCAAAGGCTGAAGCATGAAGGAAGGGAAGAAGAAGTTCGACAGATGATCCAAGAACAACGCCGTCGGCTAGACAAAAGCAAAAAGCAATGGAGGCCCAAAAAGAAAACTATGTCAGCCGACAAGGAACAAGCCAGAGAGAGCTCAGCCGATCAAGCCAGGAGGGCAGCCAAGGGGAAAGGAAAAGTTTCTGCATCGGTCAATATGGTATTCATATTGCCAGCCGAATTCGGCGCCCCTGAGGCCGATGCAGACAACATCAAAGACGCCTTGGCCAAACTAACACTGTCCCCGGATCAAGCAATTTTCGACAAGCCAGAGGGGACCGAAAATCGGCATCTCAAGCCGCTGTACATAAAAGGCTTCGTCAATGGCAAGCCGATGTCAAAGATGTTAGTGGATGGGGGAGCTGCAGTAAACCTGATGCCCTATGCAACATTCAGAAAATTGGGTAAGGGAGCCAAAGACCTGATCAAGACTAACATGATACTTAAGGACTTCGGCGGCAACCCATCAGAGACCAAGGGCATGTTAAATGTTGAGCTGACCATCGGCAACAAGACTGTGCCCACAACCTTTTTTGTCTTCGACGGGAAGGGGTCTTACAGCCTGCTGCTCGGGAGGGACTGGATACATGCCAATTGTTGTGTCCCTTCCACCATGCACCAGTGTCTGTTTCAATGGGACGACGACAAGATAGAGATTGTACCAGCCGACAGGTCAGTAAGCGTCGCCAATGTCGATTTGCCACTCTCGAAAATCGATGACATTGATTGTTTGTCCGGGAAAATCTGGCAAGCCAATTTTCTAAAATTGTCCGATTCTGCCATACAACCGATTGGAGACGACGAGCCACAGCTGCTGCTTTGAGCAAGACGTCGTGGAGGGCTCAAGCGTCTACGGCATGGACACCGCGGACGAAGACGATGGCAAGCTTGGACAAGGTTTTACGTCGGCCGACGAATTAGAAGAAATAGACATAGGCTCTGGAGAGAGGCCTAGGTCGACGTATATTAGCACAAATTTATCTTATCATTGTAGATCCCAGCTTATTAATTTGTTAAAGAAATATAAAGATTATTTTGCTTGGGAGTACTTCGAGATGCCTGGTCTTAGCCAATCTATCGTTGTTCATCAACTGCCAATAAAGGCAGGCTATCGGCCGTTCAAACAGCCTCCCAGGAGGTTCAAAGCCGATATGTATGATGCGATCAAAGCTAAAATAACTCGGCTATATGAGGCTGGATTCATTCAGCCTTGCTGATACACCGAGTGGGTCTCAAACATTGTCCCAGTATTGAAAAAGAATGGTAAACTTAGGGTGTGCATCGATTTCAGAGACCTAAATAAGGCTACCCCCAAAGATGAATACCCGATGCCTATAGCCGATTTGCTCGTAGATGCTCCTTCAGGCCATAATATCATCAGTTTTATGGATGGCAATGCAGGTTACAATCAAATCTTTATGGCCGAGGAAGACATTCACAAAACTGTTTTTTCGATGTCCTGGAGCAATCGGCTTATATGAATGGGTTGTTATGACATTTGGGCTGAAAAATGATGGGGCTAAATATCAACGGGCCATGAATTATATCTTCCACGACATGATCGGCTCTCTGGTAGAGATCTACATTGACGATGTTGTTGTCAAATCGAGGGAGATAGAGAACCACTTAGCCGATATGAAGCAGGTTTTGGAGCGAACAAGAAAATATGGCCTGAAAATGAATCCGTTGAAGTGCGCGTTCAGCGTGTCGGCCGGGCAGTTTCTGGGTTTCTTGTTCATGAAAGAGAAATTGAGGTTACACCAAGGAGCATCAACGCTATCAAGACGATACAGCCTCTGAAGGACAAGAAGCAACTTCAATCATTGATCGGCAAAATCAACTTCATCAGGTGGTTTATAGCCAATCTTTCAGAGAAGATGGAGCCGTTCACACCACTGCTTCGGCTGAAAGCCGATCAAACGTTCACATAGGGGGCAGAGCAGCAGAAGGTTTTGGACAACATCAAGAATTATTTAAGCTCGTCTCCAGTTTTAATGTCCTCACAAAAAGGGATACCGTTTAGGCTGTACCTGTCAGCCGACGGTAAGTCAATCGGCTCAGTCCTAATCCAAGAGATTGAGGGCAAGGAAAAAGCTATCTTCTATCTCAACCGACGGCTGTTGGACGCAGAAACAAGATATTTACCAGTGGAGAAGCTATGTCTGTGCCTAGATTTTTCATGTACGAAGTTAAGGCATTATCTGCTATCCAATGAGTGCACAATAATATGTAAAGCCGACGTAGTCAAATACATGCTATCGGCTCCAGTGTTAAAAGGGCGAATTGAAAAATGGATTTTTGCCTTGACAGAGTTTGATCTGAGGAATCAGGCACCCAGGGCAGTTAAAGGACAAGCTATACCTGATTTTATCGTGGAACACAGAGATGACTCAATCGGCTCAGTTGAAATTATGCCTTGGACATTGACATTTGATGGCTCGGTGTACACCAACGGCTGCGGTATCGGATTGGTTATTATTTCGCCTAGGGGCAAGCTTTGAATTTGTTTTTTCTATCAAACTCCATGCTACAAACAACCAAGCCGAGTACAAGGCCGTGCTCAAAGGTTTACATCTGCTCAAAGAAGTTGAAGCCGACGCCATCGAAATAATGGGAGATTCACTGTTGGTCATCAGCCAGTTGTCAGGAGAATATGAATGCAAACGTGATGCGCTGATGGTCTACTATCAACAATGCCGAGAATTGATGGATGGTTTTCGGCTAGTTACTCTAAAACATATCCCCATGGAGCAGAATACAGAAGCCAATGATTTAGCTCAAGGGGCATCGGGCTACAGGCCGATGATGAGAGACATTGAAGTGAAAGTTGCTGCCATCACAGCCGATGATTAGAGGTTTGAAGTCTACAGCTATCTACAGAATCCTTCTCAATCGACCTCGAGGAAATTGCGATACAAGGCGTTAAGATATGTTTTACTCGACGAAGATCTTTATTATCGGACGATCGATGGAGTGCTACTAAAATGCCTTGGAGCCGATCAAGCCAAAGTGGCTATCAGAGAAGTTCATGAAGGGATTTGTGGCACACATCAATCGGCTCATAAGATGAAGTGGCTACTTCGGAGAGCAGGGTACTTCTGGCCGACGATGCTGGAGGACTGTTTCAAATATTATAAAGGTTGCCAGGATTGTCAGAAATTCGGCGCCACACAAAGAGCACCAGCATCGGCTATGAACCTGATCATAAAGCCTTGACCGTTCAAAGGATGGGGCATCGACATGATCGGCCAGATCAATCCACCCTCAAGCAAAGGGCATAAATTAATTCTGGTAGCAACGGACTATTTTACAAAGTGGGTGGAGGCAATTCCTTTGAAAAAAGTCGACTCCCAGGACGCAATCGAGTTTGTAAAAGAGCATATCATCTACCGATTTGGCGTCCCACAAACAATTACAACAGACCAAGGGTCTATCTTCATATCAGACGAGTTTGTTCAGTTTGCCGACGGCATAATGATCAAATTACTTAATTCTTCGCCATACTACGCACAGGCCAACGGGCAAGCAGAGGCTTCAAACAAAAGCCTGATCAAGCTGATTAAGAGAAAAATTTCTGAGTACCCAAAGCAATGGCACAGCCGATTAGCCGAATCACTTTTGGGCACATCCAATGGCATGCCACAGATCTATCCAAGTTCCCCCATACAAGTTGGTCTATGGGCACGAAGCGATCGCCATGGGAAAATGTCATCACTCAAGACGGATTCAGCTACAAGATCGCTCACACGAATGATTACTATCACGAGGATGAGGGCCTTGAAAAAAGTAACAAGGGATAAGGAACGAGTAGCCCGCCATTATAACAAGAAAGTTGTTGCCTAAGTCTTTTGAAGAGAGCGAGCCCATTTGGAAATTAATATTGCTGATCGGATCGAGAGATAATAAATTCAGCAAGTGGTCACCAAATTGGGAAGGGCCTTTCAAGATCCACAAATGCGTCTCTAAAGGAGCTTACATGTTAGAAGGTTTGGATGGAGAAGTATTTGGAAGGGCTCTAAATGGCAAATACTTGAAAAAAATACTACCCAAGCATTTGGATCAACTCATGATTCGGCTCTGTTCGTTTCAGCCGATTCGTGGTAGCCGATGTCTTGTCTTGAGCAAGCATCGCCTTTAGGTCATTTTCAAGCCAAGTTTTCCCCCTAGTTTTCTATAATCGGCTGGTGTTGGCCGACAGTGACGACAACGAAGCGCAATTGTGCTAAGTTCATAATTTTGTCGACATCAAAGACATCAACAAAATTAGGGGGGCATACATATACAACAATCACGATCAAGAAGGCAGACAATCAGAAAATTTTTAAGTTTTCAACGCATTGTGAAACTTTCAGGATCGGCAATCATGATATTAAACGATGCAAGTGTGGGCCGATTACATACAGTTAATTACAGATCAGCAGCTTAAGCCGATTACACAAAATCTCTTCAGTTGAGCCTAAGTCTATTACATCGGCTACCGAGCTAGGAATGCGTCTATGGCCGATAGCGCTGCAGCTTGAATCGCCTTGACTTCATCGATAACCGCTTGGTCTTCGGCGTCGGAGCCAGGGACCACCTTGGCCGATTTATGGAGCTCTTTCAAGTGCTTGATGGCGGCCGTTAGTTTGCATGTTTGATCCTCAGTGGCTTTAGGCAAATCAGCTAGCACTTTTTCTTCGGCTGCGATGTTAGCTTGGCATTGCTCTAGCCGCTGCAGCAGATCAGCTCCTTCAGCCTTCAAAATGGCGATCCGAGCCTGAGACGTGGTGGGGCCGGCCTTCAACTCATTCAGTTTTGCTTTTTCGGCCTCCACGCTCCTGACTGCGTTGTTGATCCTGGCCGTCACATCGGCTTGGGCAAGCCTCTCGATCATTCGTTGCATCGCATGCCCAAGCCTTGGCCGATGCTGATCAATACAGACGACGGCGGATATCTTGGTAACAAGATCTTAGGGAGTTGGCCTTCAATTTCAAAGAATTGGCACTTGGCCGATCCACACTCCTCCACTAGCCTGTTCACGTCGATGTCCAGCCAACAGCGTATGTCTTGAAGTTTCTCTTTAAGCTCATCGGTTGGGGCTTTGTCTGGACTGGTGGCTTCCTCTTCTTCTTCACCAAGAAACTCCTTGATGTCAAAGGAGAGCAAATCGGCCAGAGGCTGCACAAAAGAAACAATAGGATTATAATTAACATGGCCGATTGTTCGGAGCATTACAAGAGGAACGATGAAAGTAAAACTTATTCTTGCTGCAGGCATTGGATCGGCTTCTTTTTCAACTTCGGCCGGCTCGACAGGGATGGTATCTTCCTCGGCAGGGGCGCCAGCTGATGTTGCTACACCAACTTGCTCATCGGCCGGCGTCATTACGACTTTAGCTTCTTGACCACCTACGGCCGACGCCGTGTGCTCGCTCGACGCCTGGGGGGCAGCCGACTGGGGGCAGCCGATGGAGATGGAGGAGGCTACGAGAGAGGATGTGTCAGGCGTCAAATCGGCTGGGGTTAGTAAGCTTAAATGTAAGCTGAGGGAGATGGTTACTGTTGAGGCACGGCGTGGAGGACGGCGAGCCAGCTTTTTGACCTACGCAAGATACATTCGGTTGAGTACAAAATGGTGTCATCTTAAAGCCGAATATAACAAGATGAGGAATTACCGGCTGTTTCTTCACAGAAGGGCTTGGAGCTGGCGGGCTGTCGGCCGGAGGACTGATTGAGTTACGGCTCGAATCACTTGATCCGACCGCTGCTCCGACAGCTGCTGACATTTCTTCATCAGCAACCTCCTCGTTGAGGACTTGGTCGACGCTGGGATCCACCAACGGGAGGCTATCAGCTGGCACGATCGGCTGCCTTTTCTTTTGCTTCTTGGCAGGTGCAGCCGATGGCTTCGTGCTTGGAGCAGCTCTTTTTTGCCGGGCCAGCGGCTGGCGCGTCTGTCCGTGCAGCAAAGTTTTCAGTTTGGGCGCGTCCTAGCCGACGGCCGATAGAGCTAACCCACACCCGTTTGGCAGAACGCCTGGGCGGTACTCGATGAGGATGCCTGAGTTGCTCACCATCGGCCGTTCGGTTTTGGTCACTTGCAAGAAAATAAAAAATTTCAAGGGTTAGCAGATTAAATCGGCCGATGATCTAAAAGGAAGAGTAACTTGAAGTGCGAGACTTACTGAGGAGATTTCATCTGGCAGCAGCAGAGTGATGTAGTGGGAAGACCGTTCGTGAAGGATATGATGTTTGATCTCGACCCACCAATGGTCATAAACTGTGCTTTTCTTGTAGGCTAATACCATGTCGTCGATACTGCCGAGGGGAGGACCGACTAAGTTCATCAATTTACTCATGATTGGGGCCTGGTCCACTATTCCCCTTGTCTCAATCTTATTGGCATAGTAACAGCCGAGGGGCAATTGCCCAAGTCCGAGTTGCCTGGCAGCCGACACAGGGTTATAAAATTCATAACTCTAGGTCACTGATCGGCCCTAGTAGATCCCAGTCGGCAGGATGCAAGGATTGAGGGCGGTTGTGAACAAATCTCTGCACTTGGGGTAGTAGTCCGAGTTGATCTCTTCCAAGTTAAATTTAATAGGGAGCTTGGAGAGTGGCCGATCCATATAGAAGTACCAGATGCGGTTGTTCTTTGCAAATCCATCATAGAGGGATACAAACCACTCGGCTAACAGTTCGGCCGATTGCTTTGACCTGGCGTGCATGGCTGCTGCTTCTCCATAACTCAGACACCTGGTGGTGGTTATCTCATTTCCTTCATCGTCTTAGATCGGCTCTAAACGCGGGAAGCGTGCTTCAATCAAAGGTGGCCGACCGGCTACTTTCTGGGTCATCAACACCAGCCAGATCTGAAGGAACCACCAGGGACCCCCGGTATTAACAAAGGCATTGGCAGCTATCTTAGCAACTGCTTGATGGAGGGTTTGATATAGGTAGCCGAGGAGGTACTTACCCAAAGGGATCTTCCGTTTTTCCACCAAGGCCTCGGCTACAACTTGCCAGTTGGCGGTCGGCCCACAGCTGGAGCCGCAGAACATAAATTTCTCCAGCCACATCATGAGAAATGCGGCATGTTTCCTAGGGCCGACTGGTCCATCTTTCATATTCATGGCTACATAGCCGTTCCATCCTCCTATGGCCTTTGTCTTAAATTGGTGTTGGCCTTTCCTAGTCAGTCCTTTAGGGTTAGCTGACGACAGGATATCTAGCCTAGTGGTTATGACTACGTCGGCTAGGGTGATTGTCATTGGACCTTGTTGGAACATGAAGGCATTCAAGGTGTCATTCCAGAAGTAGGTTGCAGCTGACATCAGTGGTTCATCTTTTTTCATATCGGCTATAGACAGAGCTAAGCATTGAGCTATTCCTACTTCCTCCCAATAGGTTTGTTTGGCCGATTGAATTCTCTTATACCATTCGGGCCAAGACTTGTCCATGGACGGCCATGATTTAAAGGTTCCAGCCCAGTGATTCAGAGCAGGTTTCCTCATGTTGTAAGGTACCCTATCGGTTTCGGCTATTATGATATCAGTTGGGTCCTGGTTGCCGATAGGCCCTAGAAAGTACCTGTTTTGCTGAACAAGACTGGGGATATCTATCTGATGGGACAAGTGCTACAATCGGAAAGAAGAATGATTCATAAATCAAAACCCTAGGATGCATTTATAAGTTCAAAGGAAAAGAAAGGGTTTTGAGCCGATTAGGCGTACCTCGGGAACTCGCAGATGTGGTGGCCGATGCAGTGGCGGCGGCGGCGGAAGAGGCCATTGCGTGAGCGGAGATCGCCGGGGGAAGGAATCGCGCGGTGCGGGTCTTGAGGACTGTATGGGTCACCGGAGAACTCAAAGGTTGCTGAGGTGGCTGTTTGTTTGTGACGGCGTGACACGTGTGGCGGCCACGGAGGCGGTATTTAAAGTTTTGCAACGGCCGAAACAGAGTCGTGCTAGGATTGCGCTTTGGATTTGAATTGCCAAAAATCCGCAACATTGCATATCACGGACTTGGGGGGCATGTGTTAACAACCAAATTTGGTAAGCTAGCCCCCGGGTTTGATGCGGAGATTGAAGCAGAATTGGAGAAGATGCGTGATCTGAGAAGAGACGGAAGCAGAATCGGCTAAGTCCGAATCGGCTACGGAGCCAGTCGGCTGAGAGCGAATTAGACTAGGACAGCCGATAGCCGATTCTGAGTCAGGGTGAAGTGGGACCAATCCCGATGGAAAATATAGAGATAAGGAGTTGGATTCGGTTCCCAAATTACGCGTTAAAAGATATTGTCATCTATGGATAGAGTCCTGTAACGGTAATTGTATCTGTAAATTAGGAATTTGTTTAGATTTCCTATTGTAATGCGGCATGGGATCATGTCTCGGGATATTGTCGTACCATGTATAGTAGATTAGATAGAAACCGTGTCTTGCACGAGTAGTTTTATTTTTGGGTATAAATAGGACCCGAGACCTCTGTAAAATAATCATTACACAATCAATCAACTTTCGGCGCATCGCCTCCTATTTTCTTCAGACGATCACTTGATCCGGCTTTGGGCTACATCGTTTCGATCCCCAATTAAGGTAAATGTTTGTCATTAGTGGTGTATTTCGTTGAATTTAGTACTTCCATCTCTATGATACTCTAGATTCAATGATTTATGTTGCGCTAGTTATCATATATCACATATAATCTAGAACAATGTCTAGATCTATCTTGACATCGACCTGTTTCTGTCAAGAACCAGCAGCCGATAGAGCTAGATCTAGGGGTTGGCCTAGGTTATATGCGGTATCCATCGTCTCGAGGGATTTACATCAACTATAATAGATCTGATTGTTCTTTTTATACTTAATGCTGCATCAATTTGATCTATTAAGTCGTTCTTAGAGCTTTTATGATCTATTTGGCCATATGTATATGTTTAGAGACAGCGCCGGGGTTTCAGCCGACCTTATCTGTTTTAATATTCTTTTGGTATGTTTACTATTAGATTTATTAAATCCGCCTCTTATATTAAGATCTTGCTCTGGTTAAATGCCCTAAGCCAGAATCAGTTTGTCAGCCACAGCCGACAGTCGACTGATCTAGGCTTAGCGCATTTAGCATAGATCAATATCTTTTCATAAGATATATCGGAGTACTAGCCGATTCACAAGTTAGTCTTACAATATCGGCTAGGCTGTTAAAGCATATATTTATTATCCCTTTGTATATTTGGATTAAGTGGTTAATATTGTCTCGGCGTGGCTGATCTATTCCAGTCACTTAGTCTAAATGCACTTTGGGATAGCATATATGTAAATTGATTTCCTCAGCCGATCCAGTGTGATCTAACCTAACCCTTAACGCATACATCTTTGTTTTTTTGTTGGTTAACAGATCAAACCAACTGGCACGCCCTGTATTTCACAGACAGCCGAGAAGGACCTACACTGGAGTTAAGCAGATCTCCCAAGCCAGCGCGTGAGAGAAAATTCTCATCAATAGATAATATCTGGGTTCCGTCCAAAAAATTGGATACGGTTAGTGATTTTCGGATAATTTCGGATTCGGAAACGAAAACGGATAATATTTTTCGGATACGAATACGAATACGGTAGAGGAATTATCCGGCGGATAGCGGATACAGTCGGATAATATCCGGATATCTCGCTGGATAATATCCGCACCTTAGGAGCCTGGCCCAGCCGGCCCATAACTCTCCAAAAGCCCAACCCAACAAAAAAAAAATCAAAACCCTAATCCTCTCCACCACTCCATTCGTCACTCTCTCTCCTCCTAGGCTCCCACGGGCGGCACGGTGGGTGCCGCCGCCATCCAGCCTCGGCCGGCTCCAACAGCAAAGGGTGTCAGCAGCGCATCGCGTTTCCCACCCAGCTCCCAGCCGGCGCCGCCCGCCCGGCGCCCGCGTCTCCCAGGTCCCGACCGGTGCCCCCGTCTTGTCGCCCGCGCCTCCAGCCGGCTGGCGCCCCCGTCTCGGCGTCGGCGCGTGTAACATCCTGAAAATCGAAGAAATTGAAATCGAAACGTAAAAATCGGAACTCACAAAAACCTTTTGGGAATCATTGCTTCTTATCGTGTTTTTCGATCTTAATTGCCAGTTCAGCGGTATAAGATTTTCTTCTAGAATTACTTTGAGGTAAAATGGAATAAAACCCTAAGCTTTGCAATCCCAGCCGGTGAAAACGATTTCAAAAAATATATGTGTGTACCTTGAAAAGAGCATATATATATATATATAATTTGGTGCATTACAAAAGGGGATATATTTTGGTTTGAACCCTAATTGATAGGGGAAAGATAATGAATAATTGGAATTGGATGATAAAAATATTTTTGAAAAGGAGAAATGGATTAGAAATTATTCTTTAATCAAAACCCTATTATTATTATTTTTGAATTTAAAAGAAGAAACAAAATAAATATGAAAAATATATTTTGAAAAGTGGGTAAAAGTGGAAAATAAAATTTTAAAGATTGTTTTGAGAATACAAGAATTTATTTGGGATTTTTAGGAAGAAAGAAAATGGAAATGGGGAAATAGGTTTTTAATTCGGGAAAAATAGGAAATGGCACTATTCATTGAGCAGCAGGTGTTCGACCGGTTCCATCACCCCGTTCGCACCCGCCATGCGTCATCCGCCATACCAGAGACCTCGCGCGTGCACGTTCCCATCGTCATCGGCTCCGGTCACGCACAGGGATCGCGGGTACAGTCGCGCCATGCCGTTGCTCCCAAAAGTCGACGCCGTACACGCTCGCCATGCCGCCCGCGTTAGCGTCGCGCATGCACAGTCCGCGCCACGCCGTCCTTGCCACGACGCCTGCGCTCCCGCCCACGCGCACTGCCCTCACCGCGCTCGCCGTACACGTGCGCGTTGGCTGCAGTTGCCGCACGTCGCCGCGACGTGCGCACGCTTGCGCGCGCTCGTCAGCCGACCGCCGCGCTAGGTCGACCGAACCATCTCACCGTCGACCGCCTATAAATCGGCCTCCCCAGACCTAGCTGGCCACAAAGCAAATTTTCCCCATTGCTCACTCGTGCTTTTCCCCGATTTTCCCCAAAAGTTAGCCATCGCATTGCTTGAATTTTGGGAAGAATCGGAGCTCGCGAAGAACCCTAACTCGGCCGCCCGGGGCAAAACTCCGAAATTCGTCGCCCTCGGTTGATCTCCTCCCGAATTAAAGGTACTACCGTTATCCCCGTGCTCTAAGGATTGTTTCCCTAAGTCCCACAAGCCGATGGCCGCCGAAATCGCCGGCGACGAGCCCCGCCGACCTCTGTCTCTGGCCGTTGCCATGCACCCGACGCCAAGACACCTCGCCGCAACCCCGCCGAACCAACACCCCTTTAGCATCCCTAGGACTCACATATGCTCGGAAACCCATTGCCTTGGCCCAATCATCGCCGGAGTCCACCGCCGACGAGCGCCACCACCGCCCGAACCACCTCGCCGTGCGCACCATCTCCGCCACTCCCGGTCCCGGCCGAGTGGGGAATGGGACCCCGTGGTCCCAAGATGGTGAAAATCCCCTCCTTCCCCGAGCTCCGGCCCTCCTCACCGCCGGCGCCTCTCCTCACCGTCGGCCACGGTGTTAGTAGAACAGAGAGAGGAAAGGAGAGAAAGAGAGGAAAAAAAAAAAAATAAAAAGGAAAAAGGAAAGAAGAGAAAATAGGAAAAGAATAGGGAAAATGTATAAATTATTTTGGGAATATTTTAGGATAAAATAAGGTTTCGAAATATTATTATTTAAGAATAAGTATAATATTGTTTCCCTTCTAAAATGAAATACTTTGGAAAATGATTTATAGATCAATTCTTCTTTTTTGTGAATTCAAATATTGTCCAACCTTTAGATTGTTATCAAAGTTCACATAAAACTTTTTTTAAAAATATTGGTTAAGCATGGATGACATTATCCTGTCATTGAGACTTCCAAAAACCCTAATAAATATAATTGCAACATTAAAAATCAATTATTGGAAATATAAAATTTGAAACCTAATTATTCTAGGATATCTTCAAACTTAAGTGCAAAATACATATTAACCATAAGATGGTTCACTCCGTATAACTGAACTTATTTTTCATTGATTCAACCTTTAAAATTTCCGGGGTTATAGGTTGTTTTTGGAAACCGCTTTCTGCGATCATTTTGGGATCTTTTTCTTTTCTTTGATGTTGTTGAATTCTAATCGGATTCAACCCTTCTTTTCGCACGTACGGATAGCGTCCGAAGAGGCGAACACTGACTACGCGGAAGACCCCACTCAACCAGCGTGCGAGCAAGGCAAGTCTTCACACTCTTTGAACATATTGATCCCAATTGCAAAATGATGTTATTTTAAACTCTAAACATGCATGCTATACAGAGTTACCTATACTTGTTATGCCATACCTTGCTATTGATTACCTTTTGAATTACTCCTTGTAACTCGCGATGTGATACAAACAACCAGACAATAACTTCAGTAAACTGCTTAGCCATGCTATACTTAGATTTATGCATACTCATGACTTTATAAAAAAGCTTTGTGCTTGGGCAACTACCTTAGGGAAGGTAGTTGAGATACGGCATGTGGAGACATGAGCGCCACATGGCCATGAGAATGATGAAATGAGTTTTGATGAAAATTGAAAGTACTAAATAAATGTTTTAGACTCGGGCGCTGGATGATTTGGGTGGATTCTGGAAAAGGCAAGTGCCGACCCCGGTCGATTAAGGACCGAGCCATGAGATAGCCGGAAACGAGCCGCACAACCGTATTCTCGAATGGGTATAGACCTAGCCGACTAGATAGCCGAGCGGAGGCAGTATCCTTGCATAGATGGTTCCTCATGATGTGGTTTGTGTGATGAAGATGAGGCTGCGGCCCATGTTGTGGATGGTGAAATTAAATCGATATTAATTGAACTTAAAGATTGAGGAAGTCTTCCCTTACCCGGTGCGCCTGTAACTCCTCTCACCGCTAGAAAAGGACGGCTAGAGTGCATGAGGGCTTAAGTTCATGGAGCGGGTACTGCCAAAGTGAGGTTATCAAAAGGCTTTGCCGTGACCGTGTCATGGTTGGGACGTAGGCTCATTTGTTGGGTTGTCACGGAGTACGGGTAAAGTGTACATCCACTGCAGTATGAATGAATCAAACTATTCGAATAGCCGTGCTCGTGGATATTGAGCATCGTGACAAGACTTTCGCTTGGCTAGACTTTAAACTTAAAAATGCCGAGAAGGGTTTGCATGATGATTTTGTTCGCTGGTGGATCAACTTCTCGAGATGCGAGAAGGGGTGGACTCCCCAGAAAACCATAACGAATCGAAGGCGGGAAGCCATCTTTGGAATCACGATGGATGGTAGACAGAACCGTCGCCGAATTAATGAACTATGGAACTAAAACTTGACTTGGCTAGTTGATAGGCTTGTGAAAAGATTTATAAAAATTGGCTTTACGCAAAAGAGCCTCAACCATTCCTTGAATAACCCTATCATATGCATCACTTCCGTGTTGGCTTGCTGAGTACGGTTGGTACTCACCCTTGCTATACGCACAAACCTTCAGATGGTGGGAATGAAGAATCGGAAGATCCTTACGCCTACTACCAGGAAGGCGAAGAAGCTGATGGCGCTTACTAGGTCTTAGATCCCTGGTCGTTGCTCGTGGCACCGGCATGCCGCCTTATTTCGCCGCCGTATCTAATTTCTCGCTTTTGTGTTGTATCCGGACCATGAGGTCCTATGTGGTGAACATTGCCTTCGGGCCTATCAGTGTAATAATTTCGTTATAAGACTATTCGTGCATGTGCACCTGGTTATTCAGTACTGTATTTCGTGGGTACCAACTACTCGATCCATGGAAATGGTACTAAGAACACGAAAGATTTCCTTTCCAAAAACGGGGGTCCACAGAGCTGGTATCAGAGCCATGCGACCGTAGGATAAGACCAACTGGCGCCCTACCCCTGACTAGTTGGCTAAAGGGAAGTATCCCTACATAGGACCATTTCGCAAACTATTATTTCCGAAAATACAAATATACTCTTTCATATACCTTTATTTCCCTTTCTTTTACCCAAATGGTTTTGATGTTATCTCTCTCTCCCTCTAACCCTAAGTTGCTTTCAAAAGCAGATGTCGGACCATGTCGGAGTCTGGGAAATCACCATCCCACGAGATGAGAGATTCGTGGCACAACTTCAGTCATTACTGTGGTGTCTGAGGTACCCAGAGCCACCCACTTACCAGATCAGGAGGCATGGCTCCGAGGGATATCCAGTATGGGAAGCAGCAGTTTCCGTGGAGGCCCGCATGGGGAGTGAGACACCTTTTTGCTTCCACACCCGCTACCACCGAGATTTAGTGGAAGCAGCCATTCAAGACGTAGCCCGAGAAGCATTCCTTCGCCTCAATGCTATACACCGTGCTGAACTCACAGTGACTGACTTTGTGCACCACCCCTATCGCGAGGAAGGCAACCCAATCTGCACCGTGGAAGCCACCCCCTGCTGCTACAACCCTATGGTCACCCATCTATCCCGCTGGGCAGAGACGGCAGATGACTGCTACGAAGAAGCTTTGCTCGAGATCAACGACCAGCAGCAACGCCTCAATGATCTGGTCGAGAGCCACCAGAGCTGCGGGGATCAGATCAACATACTGCAGACACAGCTACAGGCCAACGGTGCCCAATATGAGCAGCTCTCGGACCGTTACATGGCCCGTGGGGAAGCCCTAGTGGAGCTGGAGAAGCAGCTCAGGAAGAGCAAGCAACAAGTCAACCAGCTAGAGGAACAGCTGCGCTCCCGCCCTGTCCATGCTGCAGGTACTTCCACCGGAGTTGTACCAACACCTCCTGCCCCTGTGCCCGACCACTACTACCTCATGACTCCAGCATGCTTGGACACCTTTCAAGCCATGATGGAGCAAGCTTTTATGTTGAGCACAGAGCCGGCGCCGTACCTGATAGACCCCACTGCTGCCACCTCCATGGGACCCACCTCAAACTCCATAGCAGTGACATTCGAGCCTGGATCGGGAGAAGAGAACCCCATCCAGATCCACACCGACTCCGAGTCTGAGATGGAGCCTATGGAGATCAAGTGGGAGTCCAGCGACACTGATCCAATGGAGGAGGAAGCTCCCACTCGTCGCCTGACTCACACCGGAGGTCCCCTCACCCGCAAGACCGCTCGGAAGAGTACCCGGCCACCGAGCAAGAAGATCCAGCAGGACTCCGAGGCCACCACCTCTGAGCCATGGGGACTCCGATTTGCTTCAGCAGAGGATCACCCCCTTCCCGCACTTGGCTCCTGCGGATGGTTGGATGATTAGGCGAGAGGACCGCCTCAACTTGATCTTGCTTTGGACGGTTTGGCAGCAAGGATCACACCCTTTTCCCTCCCTAATAGCTGAAGGCAGTAGTACAATGTAGCTTTCGTATCATGGCATGTGGGACTGTGCATGTACAGTCCATTGTACCCCTTTGATGTAATGTTATGGACCTATGTATCGTTTTATGGCACGCTATTAATGAGCTTATGCTACCATGCTTGTTTGGTTGAAGATCATTTAAAAACAACCTGAAGAGAAATCACCTAGGAACCATGACCTTAATGGGTCCAATCTCTTAATTCATCTATCTCCTTCAGATGGCGCATCGTCGCAGAACTGCAGCAACCAACGAGAACCCATCGGAGCCTAACCCCTCCACTCTGGCGGAAGTTATGGCTTTACAAACCCAGCTGCTCCAAGCAATCGCCAACAACCAAGGAAGTCGAGGAGGATCAAGCTTAGGAGAGTTTATGCGAGCTAAGCCACCTACCTTCTCTGCGGCCGAAGAACCCATGGATGTTGAAGATTGGTTGAGAGTGATAGAGAAAAAGCTAACCCTCGTCCGAGTTCGAGAAGCAGATAGAGTCATCTTCGCCACTAGCCAGCTGGAAGGTCCCGCAAGTGACTGGTGGGACACCTACAAGGAGACTCGGCCGTAGATGCCGGAGAACCGACATGGGAAGAATTCACTACGCTTTCCGTGAAAATTTCGTACCACCGCGGTTATGAGGATGAAGAAAATGAGTTCCGCAGTGCGCCCAGAAATACCTCGTACAAGAGTACCCGAACAAGTTTACTCAGCTCGCCCGTTACGCCACAAGTGACCTGGCGGACGAAGAAGAAAAGATGGATAAATTTATCGAAGGACTAAACAACAAGCTGAGAGGACCAATGATCGGACAAGACCACACCAGCTTCCAAAGCCTCATCAACAAGGTCGTAAGGCTTGAACATGACCAAAAGATGGTAGAAAATAACCGCAAGAGAAGGCTTGCTATGGCCCGCCCATTTCAGGGAGCGCCTCAACGTCCCAAGGGAGCCACCCCGTCCGGATGGAAGCCAAACGTTCCGGCAACCGGTCGTTCCCCCGCACCCGACCACGTCAACAGGCCAGCTGCACCCCAGTTCCATACACCAACGCCAACCCTAGCCGCTCTGGGAAGAAGGAATGTGAACTGCTTCAACTGTGGAGAATTCGGGCACTACTCCAACAGCTGCCCCAAGCCACGCAACACTCCCGTGCGTACCGGCGCCAATGCAACGGCCGTACGAGGAACCCCCACTCCTGCTGCGGGACGCGGTCTGTTTAGGACCTCGCAACCCAATGAGACTGCCACCGGATTTCGACGTGGCCAGGTGAATCATGTGCCTGCTAAAGAAGCGCAGGAGGATCAGAACGTGCTGATGGGTATGTTCTCTATCAACTCTACCCCAGTTAAAGTCTTATTTGATTCTGGAGCATCGCATTCATTCATATCTTCACAAGTCAGCAAACTACACCACCTACACCAGGTAGAACTTAAGAGACCCATGATGGTACACTCGCCTGGGGGAAACATAACCGTACCCCATGCTTGCATTAATGTGCCCATACGGATTAGAGACGTGGTATTCTTTTCAAACCTCATGGTACTATCACCCCAAACCATTGATATCATACTCGGAATGGATTGGTTGACCAAGAACAATGGAATCATAGACTGCAGTCGAAGGGAAGTCACGGTATCCACCCCATGGGGATCACCAATGAACATAACTATGGACCAAAACCCGATGCTATGCGAGCAAGCTGCGGGAGTATTCACCATGCTACCTCTGAGCGGGATGCCAGTAGTGCAAGAATACCCGAACGTATTCCCCGAGGAATTGCCCGGAATGCCCCCGGATCGCGACATAGAATTCATCATCGACCTAATGCCTGGTACTGCCCCCATATCCAAGAGACCTTACTGAATGCCGGCTAACGAGTTATAAGAACTCAAGAAGCAAATCGAGAACTACAAGAGAAAGGATTTGTATGCCCCAGCTTCTTCTCCTCGGGAGCCCCAAGACTCTTCGTCAAAAGAAGGATGGGAGTATGAGGATGTGTGTGGACTACCGATCGTTGAATGAAGTGACTATCAAAAACAAGTACCCACTACCTCGAATCGATGACCTATTTGATCAACTTAAGGGTGCGCAAGTGTTCTCAAAGATTGATCTTCGGTCGGTATATCATCAGTTGAAGATTAGAGCTGGAGATATTCCCAAAACGGCGTTCTCTACACGTTACGGCTTATATGAGTTCACAGTAATGTCCTTTGATTGACCAATGCCCCGCGTATTTCATGAATCGATGAACAAGGTATTCATGGAATATCCGGATAAATTTGTAGTGGTATTTATAGACGATATACTTATCTACTCCAAGGACGATGAGGAGCATGCGGAGCATCTACATGGTACTTGGAAAAGCTGCGAGAGCACCAGCTGTATGCAAAATTTAGCAAATGCGAATTCTGGCTCAAGGAAGTCGCTTTTCTTGGCCATGTAGTCTCAGCCGGAGGAGTAGCGGTAGACCCTACCAAGGTCGAAGCTGTTACGGAATGGAAGGCACCCAAGTCAGTAATGGAAGTTCGGAGTTTCTTGGGATTGGCTGGATATTACCGAAGGTTCATCGAAGGGTTTTCCACAATAGCCCGACCCATGACTCAACTTCTGAAGAAGGAAAAGAAATTTGTATGCAACGAGAAGTGTCAGGAAGCCTTTGACCAACTAAAAGAAAAGTTAACCACCGCCCCAATCTTAACCCTACCTGACAACCGTAAGGATTTCGTGATGTACTGTGATGCGTCTCGGCAAGGACTGGGAGGCATATTAATGCAAGATGGAAAGGTCGTAGCATATGCCTCACAACAGTTACGACCCCACGAGGAGAACTATCCCACACACGACCTGGAATTAGCGGCGGTTGTTCATGCATTGAAGATCTGGAGACACTATCTGATCGGGAACCACTGCGATGTATATACTGATCACAAGAGCCTGAAATACTTCTTTACTCAGTCCGATCTCAACCTACGACAGAGACGATGGTTGGAATTGATCAAAGATTACGATCTAGGAATCCATTACCATCCTGGCAAGGCAAATGTAGTGGCCGATGCGTTAAGCCGCAAAGCCCAATGCAACCATATGGGATTGGAAGGTATGGCCAGCGAGCTCCAAGAAGAAATGGCTCGGCTTAATCTGCACCTGATTCCTCACGGAGAAGTAAACTCACTGGAAATCCAACCCCTTCTGAGGACTCAAATAGAAGAGGCTCAAAAGGGAAATGAGGAAACATAGGAAATCAAAGAGCGCATGGCCGCTGGACGCGCTAAGGAATTTTCGGTAGACGACAAGGGAACCCCGTGGTATAAGAAAAGAATCTGCGTGCCCGAACAGGGTGGTTTGAGGAGGTTGATCTTAAAAGAAGCACACGAATCAGCATACTCGTTACATCCAGAAGCATGAAAATGTACCAGGATTTGAAGGGAGAATACGGTGGCCGAGCATCAACGACCGGCAGGCTTGCTACAGCCACTCAAGATTCCCGAATGGAAATGGGACGAGATAGGCATGGATTTCATCGTTGGACTACCCAAAACCGCAACTGGTTATGATTCCATTTGGGTAATAGTAGATCGGCTCACCAAGACCGCCAGATTTATTCCCGTAAAGACTAACTACAATAGCGCCAAGCTAGCAGAGCTATACATGAGTAGGATTGTGTGTCTCCATGGTGTACCAAAAAGAATTATATCAGATCGCGGTACCCAATTCACGTCCCATTTCTGGAGCAAAGTTCATGAGGCACTCGGAAGTCACCTTGCCTTCAGTACCGCTTACCACCCACAGACGACGGGCAGACCGAAAGGACAAATCAAGTGCTTGAGGATATGTTGAGAGCCTGTGCGTTGGATTTCACCAAGGATTGGGAGAAATGTCTACCGTACGTCGAATTCTCCTACAACAACAGCTACCAATCAAGTCTGAAGATGTCACCAAATGAAGCCCTATTTGGTCGGCGATGCCGAACCCCATTGATGTGGTCAGAAACCGGTGAACGAGCCGTGTTCGGGCCTGACATAATCAAAGAAGCCGAGGAAAAGGTCCGCCTCATCCGGGACCGATTACAAGCTGCTCAATCTCGACAGAAGAGCTACGCGGATACTCGTCGAAGGGATTTAGAGTTCAATGTAGGCGACTATGTGTATCTAAAGGTCTCACCACTACGAGGAACTCAAAGGTTCAAGGTCAAAGGGAAACTTGCGCCAAGATATGTGGGCCCATTCTTGATAAGCACTAGAAGAGGTGAAGTGGCCTACCAACTAGAGTTGCCCGAGAACATCTCCGATGTCCACCCAGTATTCAATGTGTCACAGTTGAAGAAATGCCTGCGGGTGCCAGAAGAGCAAGCTCCTCTGGAAAACATCCATATCAACAGTGATCTCACATACCCGGAACATCCGATAAGGATATTGGACGAGGCAGAAAAGAAGACACGGACCAAGTCATGGCGCATGTATAAAGTACAATGGAGCAACCACACTGAAGAAGAGGCCACCTGGGAAAGCGAGGATTTTCTGAAGACTGAATACCCACACCTACAACCGGTAAGAAATCTCGAGGACGAGATTTATTGTTAGGGGGGTAGGTTTGTAACATCCTGAAAATCGAAGAAATTGAAATCGGAACGTAAAAATCGGAACTCACAAAAACCTTTTGGGAATCATTGCTTCTTATCGTGTTTTTCGATCTTAATTGCCGTTCAGCGGTATAAGATTTTCTTCTAGAATTACTTTGAGGTAAAATGGAATAAAACCCTAAGCTTTGCAATCCCAGCCGGTGAAAACGATTTCAAAATATATATGTGTGTACCTTGAAAAGAGCATATATATATAATTTGGTGCATTACAAAAGGGGATATATTTTGGTTTGAACCCTAATTGATAGGGGAAAGATAATGAATAATTGGAATTGGATGATAAAAATATTTTTGAAAAGGAGAAATGGATTAGAAATTATTCTTTAATCAAAACCCTATTATTATTATTTTTGAATTTAAAAGAAGAAACAAAATAAATATGAAAAATATATTTTGAAAAGTGGGTAAAAGTGGAAAATAAAATTTTAAAGATTGTTCTGAGAATAAAAGAATTTATTTGGGATTTTTAGGAAGAAAGAAAATGGAAATGGAGAAATAGGTTTTTAATTAGGGAAAAATAGAAAATGGCACTATTCATTGAGCAGCAGGTATTCGACCTGTTCCATCACCCCGTTCGAACCCGCCATGCGTCATCCGCCGTACCAGAGACCTCGCGCATGCACGTTCCCATCGTCATCGGCTCCGGTCACGCACAGGGATCGCCGGTATAGTCGCGCCATGCCGTTGCTCCCAAAAGTCGACGCCGTACACGCTCGCCATGCCGCCCGCGTTAGCGTCGCGCATGCACAGTCCGCGCCACGCCGTCCTTGCCACGACGCTCGCGCCCGCCCACGCGCACGCCCTCACCGCGCGCCGTACACGCGCGCGTTGGCTGCAGCTGCCGCACGTCGCCGCGACGTGCGCACGCTTGCGCGCGCTCGACCGAACCATCTCACCGTCGACCGCCTATAAATCGGCCTCCCCAGACCTAGCTGGCCACATAGCAAATCTTCCCCATTGCTCACTCGTGCTTTTCCCCTGATTTTCCCCAAAAGTTAGCCATCGCATTGCTTGAATTTTGGGAAGAATCAGAGCTCGGCCGGAAGAACCCTAACTCGGCCGCCCGGGGCAAAACTCCGAAATTCGTCGCCCTCGGTTGATCTCCTCCCGAATTAAAGGTACTACCATTATCCCCGTGCTCTAAGGATTGTTTCCCCTAGGTCCCCCGAGCCAGATGGCCGCCGGAAATCGCCGGCGACGAGCCCCGCCGAGTTCCCCTGTCTCGGCCGTTGCCATGCACCCGACGCCAGCACACCTCAGCGCAACCCCGACCGAACCAACACCCCCTTTAGCATCCCTAGGACTCACATATGCTCGGAAACCCATTGCCTTGGCCCAATCATCGCCGGAGTCCACTGCCGACGAGCGCCACCACCGCCCGAACAACCTCGCCGTCGCCAGCCATCTCCGCCACTCCCCGGTCCTGGCCGAGTGGGGGAATGGGACCCCCGTGGTCCCAAGATGGTGAAAAGCCCCTCCTTCCCCGAGCTCCGGCCCTCCCTCACCGCCGCCGCCCTCTCCCTCACCGTCGGCCGCCGGTGTTAGTAGAGCAGAGAGGGAAAGGAGAGAAACAGAGGAAAAAAAAGAAAAAAAATGAAAGGGAAAAAGGAAAGAAGAGAAAAATAGGAAAAGAATAGGGGAACATGTATAAATTATTTTGGGAATATTTTAGGATAAAATAAGGTTTCTGAAATATTATTATTTAGGAATAAGTATAATATTGTTTCCTCTTCTAAAATGAAATATTTTGTGAAAATGATTTATAGATCAATTCTTCTTTTTTTTGAATTCAAATATTGTCCAACCTTTAGATTGTTATCAAAGTTCACATAAAACCTTTTTTTTAAATATTGGTTAAGCATGGATGACATTATCCTGTCATTAGACTTCCAAAAACCCTAATAAATATAATTGCAACATTAAAAATCAATTATTGGAAATATAAAATTTGAAACCTAATTATTCTAGGATATCTTCAAACTTAAGTGCAAAATACATATTAACCATAAGATGGTTCACTCGGTATAGCTGAACTTATTTTTCATTGATTCAACCTTTAAGATTTCCGAGGTTATAGGTTGTTTTTGGAAACGCTTTCGCGATCATTTTTGGATCTTTTCTTTTCTTTGATGTTGTTGAACTCTAATCGGATTCAACCCTTCTTTTCGCACGTACGGATAGCGTCCGAAGAGGCGAACAGTGACTACGCGGAAGACCCCACTCAACTAGCGTGCGAGCAAGGCAAGTCTTCACACTCTTTGAACATATTGATCCCAATTGCGAAATGATGTTATTTTAAACTCTAAACATGCATGCTATACAGAGTTACCTATACTTGTTATGCCATACCTTGCTATTGATTACCTTTTGAATTACTCCTTGTAACTCGCGATGTGATACAAACAACCGGAGAATAACTTCGGTAAACTGCTTAGCCATGCTATACTTAGATTTATGCATACTCATGACTTTATGAAAAAGCTTTGTGCTTGGGCAACTACCTTAGGGAAGGTAGTTGAGATACGACATGTGGAGACATGAGCGCCACATGGCCATGAGAATGATGAAATGAGTTTTGATGAAAATTGAAAGTACTAAACAAATGTTTTAGACTGGGGCGGCTGGATGATTTGGGTGGATTCCGAAAAAGGCAAGTGCCGACCCTGGTCGATTAAGGACCGAGCCATGAGATAGCCGAGAAACGAGCCAGTACAACCGTCCTTCTCGAATGGGTATAGACCTAGCTGACTAGATAGCCGAGCGGAGGCAGTATCCTTGCATAGATGGTTCCTCATGATGTGGTTTGTGTGATGAAGATGAGGCTGCGGCCCATGTTGTGGATGGTGAAATTAAATCGATATTAATTGAACTTAAAGATTGAGGAAGTCTTCCCTTACCCCGGGTGCGCCAGAACTCCTCTCACTGCTAGAAAAGGACGGCTAGAGTGCATGAGGGCTTAAGTTCATGGAGCGGGTACTGCCAAAGTGAGGTTATCAAAAGGCTTTGCCGTGACCGTCTCATGTGTTGGGACGTAGGCTCATTTGTTGGGTTGTCACGGAGTACGGGTAAAGTGTACATCCACTGCAGTGTGAATGAATCAAACTATTCGAATAGCCGTGCTCGCGGATATTGAGCATCGTGACAAGACTTTCACTTGGCTAGACTTTAAACTTAAAAATGCCGGGAAGGGTTTGCATGATGATTTTGTTCGCTGGTGGATCAACTTCTCGAGATGCGAGAAGGGGTAGACTCCCCAGAAAACCATAACGAATCGGAGGCGGGAAGCCATCCTTGGAATCACGATGGATGGTAGACAGAACCGTCGCCGAATTAATGAACTATGGAACTAAAACTTGACTTGGCTAGTTGATAGGCTTGTGAAAAGATTTATAAACATTGGCTTTACGCAAAAGAGCCTCAACCATTCCTTGAATAACCCTATCATATGCATCACTTCCGTGTTGGCTTGCTGAGTACGGTTGGTACTCACCCTTGCTATACGCACAAACCTTCAGATGGTGGGAATGAAGAATCGGAAGATCCTCACGCCTACTACCAGGAAGGCGAAGAAGCTGATGGCGCTTACTAGGTCTTAGACCCCGGTCGTTGCCTGTGGCAATCGACATGCCGCTGCCTTATTCCGCTGCCGTATCTAATTTCTGCTTTTGTGTTGTATCCGGACCATGAGGTCCTATGTGGTGAACATTGCCTTCGGGCCTATCAGTGTAATAATTTCGTTGTAAGACTATTCGTGCATGTGCACTGGTTATTCAAGATCGTATTTCGTGGGTACCAACTACTCGATCCAGGAAATGGTACTAAGAACACGAAAGATTTTCGTTCCAAAACGGGGTCCACGGCGCGTCGCCTCCTAGCCGGTCGGCACCCGTCGGCGTCGCCTCGCCGCCGCCCACCCGACGCCCCGTCGGCGTCGCCTCCCGCCACCGCCCGCATGACGCCCCGTCGGCGTCGCCTCCCGCCGCTGCCCGCCCGATGCCCCCGTCGGCGTCGCCTCTCGCCGCCACCCGCACGACGCCCGCGTCGACGTCGCCTCCGCCACCGCCCGCCAATCGCCCGTCGGCCACGCAAGAGGTGCACTTGCGATCTCAATTCTCAACTGCTTATTGAGCCGAAAGATATGACCTTAGGTAGCACTAGCAGCAATTTGTACCGATAAACTTTACTAGCCAAAATTAGCACGACTAGCCTTCATTGCCCAGAACTTTTTTGATCTAGTAGTAGTAGTAGTTCATTTGTCCACAGCTGATATCTTGTCCATTTTGTCTGCATTTTAAGATGCTAAATAGTATCTTAACCTACTGAGTGCAATGAGAGATATTAGTGTTGATAACTATGTCAATGTTTAATTCCTTTCTAGTACTGGCATTGTAGAATCGTGGTGTTGCTAGAATTTTTTTTATTTGTTTGATCATTTGCTCTTACTACGCATCTTGTTTGTTTTTTCCTGATTAATGTATTTGTGATTCTTAGCACTTCATTTTTGTCCTGCAGTCAATCCGCACATTTTTTTCATGATTAAAATAATAACAACTTTGTTTCAGTTTGCATCTACCTTATGTTTGTTCTATCTAAATATTAGGTCATGGATTCATCTCATGCCAGTAGTAGCAGTGCAACTGCGTGGAGTGCTAGTGTAGTAGCTTTGCAATCATCAGAGCCAACCACGATAATGGGGGACTCTAATGAGAATCGACAAGTGATTGTTGCAACCACCCCAACAGTAACAGCTAGAGTTGATGTGGATTTGACGGGGGATGCCACTGTTAATCAAGATATTCCTCCTGCAAAAAAGACAAAGAAGTGTAGTTCTGAGGTTTGGCAGCACTTTGATAAGTTTGAGAAAAAGATATCACAAGATGATGGGACGAGATTGTAGAGTTGTGGGCTAAGTGTAAGAAATGCAGCTATAAATCTCGTCGTGAGACTAATAGAGGCACATCGGTATTTTGGAATCGATGTCTCACAAGCACCAAATCAAAAGTGGCCAGCTTCTAAACCTTAAAAAGAATGAGAGAAGCGGTGAAACTACAACAATTGAGACTTACGGTATGATGAGCCTAGTAGCTTGAAGAAATTTTATTTGGCAATCATTATGCATGAGTATCCCTTCAATATTGTTGAGCATGAGTATTTTGTGGATTTTATTAAATCCTTGCGCCCTACTTTTCCAATCAAAAGTCGTATAACTATTAGGAAAGATATACTGAATATGTTTGTGGAGGAAAAGAAAAAATTGTATGACTACTTCAAAACACTTTCATGCCGTTTTAGCACAACCATGGACATGTGGACCTCAAACCAAAATAAAGGTTATATGTGCATCGCGTGCATTGGATAGATGATGCTTGGTGCATGCAAAAAAGGATTATCAAGTTTATGCATGTAGAGGGCCATCATTCAGGGAAAAACTTGTGCAAGGAATTTTATGATAACATATTGGATTGGAACCTTGATAGAAAATTGCTTGCACTTACTTTGGATAATGCATCAGCCAATGATGTATGTGCTACGGGGTTAGTAGTAAAGCTCAACAAGATATCACCCTTGATCTGCAATGGAGCATTTTTTCATGTGAGATGTTTGAATCATATTTTTAATCTTGTTGCTCAAAATGGTCTGAAACAAATTGCATCAGCTGTTTCAAATATCAGAAACGCAATTACAATTGTGAAGAATTCCACCTTGCAATGGGAAGAATTTATGAAATGTGCCTCGGAATGTGATGGTTTAGATACCAATAATGGTCTGTCTTTAGATGTTCCAACAAGGTGGAACTCCACTTATCTCATGTTAAAGCAAGCTACTTATTATAGGCCAGCTTTTGAGAGGCTTTTTCTTCGTCATAAGCTCAAGTATATTCATTGTGCACCAACAGCTAATGAGTGGACTGTGGCAAAATCATTGTGTTCATGTTTGAAGAGATTTTATGATGCTACTTTGATCTTTTAGCAAGTGCATACCCAACAGCAAATCTGCTTTTTCTAAGTTCTCAAATTAAGCTTGCAATATCTGAATGGTGCAATAGTCGTGATCCAATTATATCATCTATGGGCTTCAAAATGCAAGTTAAATATGATAAGTACTAGGAAAAGTCTAATATGGCTCTTTCTGTAGCTTGCTTTCTTGATCCTAGGTTTAAGACACGCTTGTAGAGTATTATGCAGATAAGATATATGGTGACAAACGTGCAGAACAAATTCAGAACTTTATGGATGTTGTCAACCAACTATTTAAAGCTTATGTGACTAGTCCATCAAATTCAAAGAATGTGGCAGCTACAAATGTGCAAAAAGATTCTATAGTTAGCAAGGATAAGAATGGTGAGAGCGATGATGAGCTTGATGCTGATGTTGTGAAATTTTTGCGTGGGAGAACTGCCCATGGAGAAGGTACTAAAACTGAGTTAGAAGTGTATATGGATCAACCATTAGTGGAATGGGACATATCAAACAAAACATTTGATGTTTTGAATTGGTGGTCAGTAAAACAACATGAGCTTCCTATTCTCTCTTGGCTTGCTCGTGATGTGCTATCTATTCAGGTATCAACTATAGCTTCAGAATTAGCTTTTAGTGCCGGTGGACGTGTTGTTGATCCATTTCGTAGTCATTTAGATCCTGAAATTGTGCAAGCTTTGATTTGCACCAAACAATGGACTGCAGCATCAAGAAAAGGTAATTTTAGGTTGTTTGTACAATTGTGTCCTACATTTCAGCAAGCAAATATGCTAACTTTAAGTAATTATGTGATTGTGAACACTTAGGTGGAAATATGGTTGGGTCTATCATCAATGAGATTGACATGGATAGCCTTGAGCGAACCTTTACTACTTTGTTGACTACGGTTTGTGCTTCTATTACTTGCTCAAAATTAATTACTTTATTTTGTACTTACACTAATATATGAATCATGAACAATATTTTATTACAGGTTGGAGATACAAATGAGGAAGATGGTGATGCGGAGTATTTTGATGATGAGAATTGAGGATATTTGATGAAAAATGTTGCTGAATTAAATTTGTTTGTTGTCCCTAAATTTTAAAATATGTTTGTCATGAACTATGCATGTTGAGATGACCTAAGTTTATATAATATTGTGATATGAGTTGTGCTTGTGACTATGTTGGTTGATTCTGTGGGTGTGAATGTTATGTTCAATATGTTATAACTTATGAACTATTTGTGAGTTTGTGATATGTAGAATTATGGACCATGTTGATGAACTATTTTGTGATAAACTACTTAAATTATGGAATGGAATACAATCATCACTCATGTGAGTGAATTATTTTTTTCATTATGAATGTCTAAAATTCAATGTTTGTTTATAATGATATTTGAGGTCGTGAAATATCCGATCAATATCCGTTACCGTATTTGTTTCGATTCGTATCCATTCCGTATTTGTTTCCGATAGTATTTGTTTCCGTTTTCGTATCCGAGGTTTCCGATTCCGAATCCGATTCCGAAAAAAATATGAAAACAAATACGGTATCGTTAGTTTCCGACCGTATTCGATCCGTTTTCACCCCTAGTTGTGCCTGCTCGGTATGCACATGATTCACTCAGTTTTTCATCTCAAGTTTATTTTTGTAAGTAATGTGGCATCTGAAAATTGAGTTTCTTTGCATCTAAATTTTATGGTAGTTCAGAAGTTTATATTACATCGTCTCTATTTTATATAGAAGAGGTTTTGCATTTGCTGAAAGTTTGTTCTGAAATGTAGTATTGGCAATGATTTTTCTGCATGGAATTTTTGCACGGGAACCAAGATGGCACAATTAGTTTACGGAGGATGCCACACTCTCCTGATGTATATACGTGGCACGATGAGTGTGCAATGTTCTTGCTGTCACACTGTCAACCTAGCTATGGAAGGTACTAGCAGAATTTCTCATCCTCCTCTTCCTCGGTTGCAATTGGTATATTCTCTGGCTTTTATTCCAGTATGCAAAATCCTCCTCCTTCTCAACAATCAGTCAGTAGCAATAAACATCGTCGAGTTGGCTTGTATTCCAGTCATATTCATCAGAGTTGGCTATGGTTCAGAAAACAAAAAAGTTTGACAAGGATATAATAGACTTACCAGAGTATGATGAAATATCTCCTGCAATTACTAGAGGTGCTACAGTAATATACCCAATTTAGCATCCAGTTTTGAAGTTCCATATAATTTGTTCAGAGTTTCAGAGTTTGCTTTAAGGCAGACTTCTGAAAGATGAGTGTTTGTTCGTATAATCTTAAGCACTGTTTTGTTTGATCTACACGCACAAGCATCAAGTTGACTTTTGGCACGTGTTCGCCGCCTCTGCTCTGAGCACGTCCTCAGCGCCGCCCGCTCCCAGCACTATGGCCCCATGAGGGAGTAGGAGGTCACGCTCCTGGTGAAGGCCATCCTCGTGAAATTTTCAATCTGTTTGTTAGTTATGAAATAAAGATGTTTATAGAAAATCTACTGTGTATAATTTTGATTTCATGCTCTAAATATTTTGAGAATTCTCTATATGCTTTTTTTGGAATCATTTTTTGAGCTTTTGTTGGAGATGCTCTAAGATGAGAACGTCGTTGGGGTGTTCCAAAGTCAAAAAAAATTAATACTTGTGAGGACGGATTGGAGTGGTGTCAAAGACGTCCTACGTAACTAGATGATATATATATATATATATTGCTTATTTGAATATATTACAAATACTTGATTGAAACATATATATTATTACATAATATTAAAAAATATCATGGACTAATTTAGAAAAAATATAGAAGTAGTGGTGGTGCCATTATTAGTGTTTTTTATAGTATTATAGATATTTACAGGTGACATATTGTAGAGAAAATTGATAAAATCGATGGTATATTATAGAGATAAACAAAAATTGATGTACATCATGAACTATAAACTGAAGTATACCCGAGGACATAGAATGGATTCTCAATTAATTGAAAAACATTTCATCTATTCGTTTCATTCTTCAAAGATGAGACAGAGACTCTAGTTCACAGCTAGTTCTATAAACCCAGTCCACATAACCTGAACTCAGCGTCAATCCGCAAGCAAGGAAAGCCCAAGAAGGGTTTTAGAGCCCGTCCAAACTCCAAACCAGCCATGGCGACGGCCGCGGCGGCTGGCGGCGCGCGGCGAGCCCTCGCGGGGCTGCGCTCGGCTTCTGCTTCCAGGACCTTCTCCCGGCCAGCGCCAGCTGCGGCGGCGGCTCGTTCCCCTGAGCTGGCTGCTTCCTCTCTGCCTCGCTCCACTCGCCGGCGTCCCGCGATCTCGAGGTATTACTATTCCGTCGATTAGTTCGCTTGGTCCCCTATGACGGTTTGGTTTGCTCAGATTCGGTGCGGTCGTTGGTGCAGGGTCCCGGTGGCGGCGATCGGCGGCGCACATGGGTTGATGCCACTGCACAGCGCCACTGCGTCGGCTTTGCTCACCTCCATGCTCGGGCTTAAGCCCGGATCTTGGGGTTGGCTCTCAGAAGGTAAACATGCGCAACTTCGTTTTTTAGTTTAATCTCTGCACCATGAATGTTGCATGCTACTGTGCTAAATTGTTAAAGGAACTCTACTGGATCAGATCAGAAAAATGATGGTGTCCATTTAGGAACTGAAAATTTACATGATGTTGTTCCCTTCAGTTGGGTTTGATTTTGGTGTATCCATCCATCATCATAAATCCACATTAGCCAAGGTAGTACGATTTGAATATGCCTGAGGTAAATATGCCTGAGGTAGAGGTTTGATTTTGGTGTATCCGGCCATCATCATAAATCCACATTAGCCAAGGTAGTAAAATACTACGATTTGAATATGTCTGAGGTAGAATTGTTGTATTGGCTTGGATGTGCAATGTGCTAATCTATAGAATTTCAGATTGATATGCTCAATTTGCTGCCGACTGTTATGTTATATATTTGATAGATTGGGTCGAAGATTGTAGTTCAACAATTCATATTTTCATATCTTTTAGTTACTGATGCAGTGATGCCACCATTGTTGCTGCCATAATTAGGATTATCAGTGAGGTCCAGAATGCATGTGTGTATTTTGACTCTAATGAATATAGATCATGGTGTATAAGAATTGAATAGTATATGTGAATAAATGTTTGCTTCAGCTATTGTTTTTACTTGCAATAAAAACATTTGATTAAGTAAGGGTTTCCAACACTATATTTGTCATGTCTTTACTCAAGTTTTATCTTCATTCGAGCACCAGAAAGGTCTTGTCAATTTCTGTCAGTGACATTTCTTGACAGAGTTCTCCTTTTGGAAAACAGTTATCAGTGCATTCTCACATTTCGCCACTTGCTTGATTGTTCTCCGAAGTACAATATCTCATTCAATACATAAGTCTTGCACATTTTTATCCTATATAGGCTTATATCCTATAGTATGAATATCTTGAATTCTCAGTGCCATTTCTGCTGGAAACGTGTGCAACTATGTAAGCCCTGACTTGCTGTAAGCCCTGTCTTTTACTATATGCTTTTGCTAGCAGAATTTTTTGCTCTGGAGCAAACCACTTATATTAGCTTTGGTACACAGCACCTACTTATGTCTGTCTCAGTCTAATGCTGTCATGCACCCCTTTTCTTTGCCATCTGTTATTGTAGTTTTTGTTCTAACCCATTGTTTTTTTGGTGTGCTATTACAGGGTTTGCAACACCTCTATAACAGGAATGGTGTTTTGGTCACCACACAAGAAACTTTTCTGTTAGCCTTTTCCCCAGCAGGTTCCAATAACACTAGTTACAGGACCTGTGGACTATATACCCTGGATTTTTGCTGATGGAATCTGTACTAAATTTTCTCTGCTTAAAACTTATGATGGCCTCATGTGCCAGATGATTGTCCAAGTGATCATATTCATCACAAATTTGCAACTTATTATGCATTTACCTGTTTCTGTTGATTAACGGCATTGTGTGTCCCTTGATTGAGTTTGACCCCTCAAAAAAATATTATTTGTTTAAAACACCAAGATGGGATTATCTTACAGTATCCTCGAGTATATGGTGCCAACTGCCTAGCAGCAATGCAAAGTTTACACCATGTCAAATTTTCTCGATGCAAACTTGCTTGGCATGTAATTGTGACGTGCATTATGTGGTATTTTACATTTGGTGAAAAAGACGCCTTTTCACAACATATCAAATGGTGTATGCAAACTGGATAAGCCAAAATTGCATCATCAAATAATGTCAGGCGTTTAGGCTTGGGGTTTCGATCCCCATCCTATCAATATGTACATTTCCTAAACACTGAACTTTCATCTTGAAGCCCCAGAAGCTACAAGCCTACAACAAGAACTGTGTATTGTGTAGTGCTTTCTACTTGCATCGTTAAGCACGACTGGCACATCCTTTTTCAAGTCCACCGTCCACAGAGCAGCACAAGCATTTTTCAGGTAACAAACAGCATGATTATACCCTATATGCAGCTCTTCTAAGGTGTTTTGACATTTGAGAGCCGACGTTGCTGAAACTCTTACGTCACAACTGCACCATGATATACTGTAAAGCTAGGTGCTCTTCATCCATCGCTTAGTCAATCACCACAACCATGACTGTATCCCTGTCATTGTCTTCATCTCCAGATTGATCATCAGAATGCGACTCGGACTGCGATGATTCATCATCCATCCTAGCGCTCTCAAATGCATCAAACACGAGTGCCCGTATTCTGTCCCGCAGCCCCGAAGTTTCTCTGGGATCGAACCATCTGCGTCCAAACTAAGACCCAGCAAGAGCATAATAGTCAGGACTCTAAGACATGTCTGAATAGTATAGGGGAGCAATTTGATTCATACCATGCAAAGGTTCTCTCTTGTCAGCCTCTCTGGTGCCTCTTGAATAAACCTCTCAATGTAATGAAGCATAAAGATACCACAGTCATACTTATTACGCTGACTTGGCACCTGGATATGTGAAAATAGAAGGCAGTCAAGCAACCATTAGAAAACTACATCAGAAAACACAGTAAAGAAAGAGCAATTATTGTAAAACAACCAACCGCTGTCCTCTGAACAAACATTTGCTACATAACTAGGTATTTTACCTCAACTTTTTCCTTGTTTATATTATTTGATAGATGATTCCATATTCTCCCTGAAAAGGGGATAGTATAAGAAGAATCATTCTGTAGATGTTGCCATTCTGCTATGAGGAAGCTGCGATGAAATTCATGGAGAAGGCTGAAGTAGGTTAATAGTAGGAAACTTAGAACTACAAGATAACAACAGGAAAAGCACACGGCAGGCACCAGTCCTGGATCAATTATCTAATCCATAAGACTGGGATCAAAACCAAATGCTTAGCATGTATCAAGAGTAACTGTGTACCTCTCAATTACATAAAAAACCTCACGACTGGAATGGAGTCCTAGAGAGTCCAAGTGAAGTATTATCGGCCCAGATTCTGTTTCTTTTGCAGGCATGCAGATAATGATCAAGCTCCAGTGCATCCTAATTTACAACAAAAAAAGTAATTAACATCATATATGATAACCAGATACACCAAAATATTGCTTACGAACCATAAATAACCTCATGTAGAGTGTTAACCATGCCGAACCTATTTGCCTAAGGAGCAGATGGAAAAAAAATTGTGCTTCATCTAAGTATTATCCAGAGAAGAAAAAACTCACTCTCCATGAATAGGCAGAATTATGTACGGTTGCCTAAATATATCTATATGTTTCCACCACCTCCTTAACTTGCTGAATTGTGAGTCATCATGGTCACCCTAGAAAAGGTAATCAATCAACAGTGGAAGGTATTAGCTTTGCAGGTGAAGAAGAGATAATCCCAGCATGTAAAAGAGTAAAGGTAAGGTATTACTTTAGTACTCCATGCAAAAGGTAACAAACAGCAATTGAATTGAACATAAACTCACAATATTTGCAAGTTTCCCATTCAGCGTCCCCTAAAAGATATAGTTAGGACCTAAATGGTGTTTATGCATATCCAAAACTCAAAGTAGGATTTTATTTGGCAATTAGGAAAAGTCATGTCTCTAGAGTATGAACAAACAAATAAATTGTGCAGTCAACATGGTTCATGTTTGAAGATAACGATCAAAGAAGTTAATTATTTGGTCAACATGATTTGTATGAATATATTCAAATATTTTTCTCACTACTCCCTCCATCCTACAATATACGTCCAGGCTCACATGCACACAGACCATTAGATAATTTGCTAATCACGCAGGATGTGGCATACTAATCTAATCATGGCGTTCTGTTCGCTCGTGTTGGCCGGGCACGAATGTTCCCATATAAAGCAAAGGAGTATATCCACAAGATTATATAAACCTAATCTAGAGGATTTTTCCACACAATTTTGAGTGGAGCTAGATTTTAAATGTAGAACTGGATTTGAGACAATTCTTGCTTATGTTTCCAAAAATAAATCTGTATGTTGTCTACGACTATATCAATCAATCTACAATGTTATAATATGGACCTACCACGATCTAATGGTGTAAATCTCTCTTTTCTGTGATTATTGTGGTAATTTAGGATTCCAATGCAAACATGGTGACTCCTTTTCGCCCCTCTCTTAACAATATTAATAGATTGAAGCTTCAATATATTTATAAGGCAAGATAACACAAATATGAACTGAACGACACTAGGAAATAAATGCTCAACAGCAGAACACATCGCACCATACCAAGAAATTCATTAGTGTTTATGTGGTATGTAAACTCATGCACAAATTGAAGTATATATTCGAGTCACTGAAGGGCATTGATAAGTGGTGTTGAACATCACAAATATATCACATAAAGATTAAAGAGCATACCATCCTGGATAGTACTTCTTCAAGTTTGCTATAGAAATATGTATTGAAAATGTACAAGTCTCCACATGTTCTAGATTTCCTGACGTACCTGAAATGATCATAATCAGAGCAGACAGTTCAAGACTACATAACAAAGTACTGAATTTTGACGAATCTACGATGATACACCCCATAGCAAAAGTGAGAAATATTGACAAGTCACGAACCAGTCTACTGGACACAATTTTGCACCTTTGCACACCAAATATCCCTTGCAGCCTCAGACATTGCATTCATGAGCAATATAAGAACCACTAATATTGTGAATACATGAGCAAGCATACTTTTCTATCCTAACATAATACTCAGAACCATTAAAGTAGCAATTTAAAGTTGACTAGTCCAGAAATTATAAGCAATATTAGGAATGAACTGACACCTTAAACTAAATGCAGCTCAATCACATCCATGAAGATTTATTTTTAACAGCTAAAGGGACCTATGCAATCACTTGTAGGTTGAACATGGAGATAAAAGTGATTGCAGAGCAGCAAAAATATTACTTACTGCATATAAAAGTTTAAAACAGGTGATTTCAAATATTCTTCAGGCTCAAGGCATTCTATGTCAGAGCAGATCAGCTCAAAAGTTTCGAGATCAGTCCTGTTGACAAAAAAAAAAAGGATATCAGCTTGGAAGGGAGAAATCTCTATCTCCCCCCAGTACGTCAATGACAATACATGATTCTCACCTTGAAGGGTAGTAAATCTTTGACTCATCCCTACACAAGTGTGATTTGATTAATGAAATAATATCTATAATTGATCATATCTTACATAATTAATGGCAAAGAAACTTTAATAGGCAAAAGACATCATCACTATTGGCTTACCTTTTATGAGCCATCTCAACATTAATTGATTTAGCAGGTTCCATATCTTCGTCATCCAAGAGAACCACATCCTAAAAACATATAAGAGCATAATTGAAATACACATGGAGCAATTATTTCTGTGTCAACAATTTGAATAGACAATATCAACAAAATTAGTGATGTAGCATTGATGCATCACTGGAAATCTTGCAGATCATCTTAGAAAATTAAATTCCAATCAATCGTACATGAGTTGGTGCCCAAGATGTGGTATGTGTAGGGTTTTATTTTATTTTATTTTATTAACCTCAAGGATTTAAGAACATTGAATTTCTTGTTCAATAAAATAAAAATGGTAGGTAAAATAACAGAGAACCCGTTTGGACAAAATACGACTACACCTTATTAAGTCAAATGTGCATGTTGCAATTTTCGTTCGTACTGGCAGTGTACCGGGCTCTGCAGCAGAAATTGATTATTTGCCGAGGCGGCTGGAAAGCCGGCCCAAAGAATTAAGATTAACGGAGTAAAAGTTTTTACAATCTTACGACACAAGCATGTCGCACCAGATCAGTGCTGAAGCCTGTCCAGTCGATCAAAAAAGAACAAAGTAAACCTCCAAAGAAAATTAACAGTCCTTGAATGAAACCTGAGCGGCTGCCCATGGTTTGCCGGACTGACTACAGCTCCCAGATTACTCGCTACAGGGGGTGAAGACCCCAGCTTCCTTCCAAACTCCAATCTCGTCGTTAGTATCATCTGCAAGCTGCGCCACCATTCTTATTTTGTGCTGAAAAATTCGGTTGTTCCTTTCTTTCCACTGCATCCAACATATTAACATAACAACCGTATCAAAACGACTCCTGTTCACCGTCCGAAAAATAGCTCGCGCTGCCAGCCACCATTCTGCAAGTCTCTTGTTCTCCTCCACCGGAATAGCAAAGCTAACTCCAAACCAACTCCTCAGCTTGCTCCAAACTGCTGCCGAAAAGGCGCAGGTTACAAAGAGGTGATGACAAGTTTCGGACTCACGTTGACACAATGGGCAAGCATCCTCATGTGGCCAATTTCGTTTCGCAAGGTTATCGGCCGTGAGACGTCGCTCTTTGAACAAGATCCAGATAAAAATCTTACACGTGACGGTGCCTTAGCCTTCCAGATCAGAGTCCCGTACAGGCAATCTTCCTCTGCCATAAAAAACAACCTATAGGCCAAACTGACTGAGAAAACCCAGTTCTCATTCAGCACCCACTCCATACTATCCTCCTCTCCCTGCAACTGAACTCCCCGCAATTCATCCCATAGCTGGAAGTACTGAGATAGAGCAACTGAAGAAAGGGAACCCTGTAGGCCTCGCACCCACCTATTTGCTGTCAATCCTTCAGCTACCGTCATTCCTCCTCGGCGAACAAAAGAGTATAGCTCTGGCAATCGTGTGCTGAAACTACCGTCCCCTAACCAGTTGTGCGTCCAGAATTGCACATCCTTGCCATCTCCAATTTTAAATTTGGCGATTGTCCTGAAAATCGACAGCACGTCTTCCCCTGCTTCGAAACCAATCTTTGTCCACGGTCTGTCTCTGTGTTCTAGCTTGTTAGCCAACCATTGGAGTCGCAAAGCCTGGCCGAAGAAATCAAGATTTTTCACCCCCAGACCTCCTTTGTCAACCAGGGAGCAAATTTTACGCCAAGAAATCAAACAATGTCCCCCGCTCACCTCCTCCTGTCCTTTCCAGAGGAATCCTCGGCATTTGCGTTCCAAAGCCTTGATCGCCCATCGTGGTAGCTGCAGCACGGTCAAGAGATGAACAGGCAACGCCTGCATAAACGATTTGATTAGGCATAATCTTCCATCTACTTACAACAAACGCGGCTTCCATCCAGCCACTTTCTTGGACATCCTATCCATCAGTAGCTGTAGGTCCGCTTTTGTTAATCGCTTTGTAGAAAGAGGTAACCCTAGATATATGATTGGGAATAATTGAACTTGGCAGCTCAGAATCTCCCCGATGGCCTCCATGTCTTCGTCAGTGGTATGGATTGGGGTGATTGCGCTTTTTGAGAAATTAGTGTGAAGCCCTGTTATCTCTCCAAACACCCGAAGAAGCTCCTTGATAGCATATGCTTCACTGGTCAACGGCCGAAAAAATAACATCACATCATCCGCATATAAAGACATTAACGACAGATTGTTTCCGGGTTTGAAAGGCTTCAAGAGGTTTGCATATGTTGCTAGGGAGAAAATCGCCCGCAAGCAGTCCATAACCAAAACAAATAGAAGTGGCGACAGCAGGTCCCCCTGCCACAATCCTCTCATCGGCTTAATCGGCTCATACAACATTCTATTGATTAGCACCTTCGTCTCTGCGGTGAGGAAAAGGGAGGAGAGCCAGCGCCGCCACGCAGGCCCAAAACCCCTATGCTCTAACATTGCCATTAGAAATCCCCACGACACCGTGTCAAAAGCTCTTGAGATATCAAGTTTCAACATGACCATAGATTTCCTTTGTTTATGAAACAACTGAACCAGACCCTTCACAAAAACAAAATTTCCGTGAATGCGCCTTCCTTTAATGAACGTCGTTTGGGTTGACGGGATGAGATCACCCATATTAGGCGTCAGTCGTTGTGCCATTATCTTTGTAACAAGCTTGCCGAAGCTATGTAGTAAGCTGTCGGCCGATACTCCTAGATCAACGGCGGATTCTCTTTTCCAAATTCTGGCTATTGCCTGATGAAAATTTCACCAGCGCTGCGACCAGATCGTCCTTTATAATTTCCCAGCATTTGTGATAAAACATACCCGTGTACCCGTGAGGGCCCAGCGATTTCTCACTTGGCAAAGAGTGCACCGCATTCCAAACCTCTTCCTTTGTGAATGGTGTATCGAGATCAGTGAGATTTGCTGTAGTCAAAGGTAAACGCTGAAAAAGCAGAGAGTTCCTGCCATTGCTTGCATCACTCATGATTTCCACGAAATAATCCCTTGCTAGGTCCAAGATTTCTTGTTGATTTGTGGCCATCCTCCCCTCATTCTCTAGCTTCGAGATAAATAGCTTTCTTTGCCTTGATCTCATCTTCAAATGGAAGTAAGGTGTTTTGGCATCACCCTCTCTTAAGTTGCGGACTCTCGCTCTTTGTCACACCCTTATCCTCTCAAGAGCTGCTAATGCCAAACTGCATCCCTTACAGGCAACTCTTAAGTCTTCTTTCAGCTTCTGACAAAGCCCTCACCTCCTGTGCCACATCCAAACGGAGGATTAATTCATTCGCTATTTGGATTTGGAGCCTAAAATGGCTCAAACGCTTCTGACCCCAAATTGACAACTGTTGGCTAAGCCTTGCCAATTTACTGTGAAACACCACAAAAGGATCAGTAGAGCCCACTTCCTGCTGCCAGCACTCCTTCACAACTTCCTCAAACCCCTGCAATTTTACCCAACAAGATTCAAACCTGAATCTCCTCAAACTTGCCCTCTTTTCCCCACATGTGAGTAGCAACGGGCAGTGATCAGAGACCAAGGAACTCAAGCCCTGCAAATGCACTTCCGAAAAACTTTCCTCCCATTGTGCTGAGATCAAAACCCTATCAAGCCTCACCAATGTTGGACAGCGTTGTTCGTTACGGCGCCCAAACAGGTAAACATCTCTCAACTCCAAAGCATTCATCTTATTCCTAAACGCGTTCATTAGCCGTCTATTAATTCTAGCATTACTTTTATCAGCAGCCTCTGCAATTAAATTAAAATCTCCCAGAATCACCCATTCCTGCCGGCACAGCCCTCTGATCTCCTGAAGCTCTTCAAGAAACAAGAGTTTTTCTTCTTCAATTTGAGGACCATAAACAGAAGTAAGGCTGCAAGCTCGTTGCCCCTCTATCCAATGTAAGTTTACTGTCAAAGACCATTGGCCTTGGTGAACTAGATCCACTATGAAAAGATCTCCTTTCCAAGCAATTATAATGCCTCCTCTAGTCTGCTGGGCCAGCAAGGCCAGGAAACTATTGAAACCAAAGCCACAGCACTCAAAGACTTGCGACAAACTCACATCCTCTATTTTGGATTCTTGAAAACAAACCACAGAGACACCACTAGATTGAACCAATTCTTTCACTAGAGCCCTCTCACTAGGATTATTGAGGCCCCTCACATTCCAACTCAACACACTAAAATAGATTGGTAGCGAAGACATTAGAGAAACAAAAGACCACTGCTGCAACGAACAGAACTGGTGAAGCATCATGCCGGCGAGGCCGTGGGCACCATCTGCGGCTCCTCTCCAATAAAGCGACACGGCTGATCTGCTACTTCCACCTCCAGTAACTCCGCTAGAGCTTGAACATGATCTGTGGACATCGGCTGATCGAACAGTTGCTGGTAGCTTGTGTTCGCTTCCTCAGTCACCTCTTTGTCCTCTTGAAGCATGCTCAATCTTCTCATGATGACTGACTGCGCCTTCGAAATGGTGTGGCGGTGGGCTCCCAAGCCCTACTGCTGGATCCGCTAGCTTCGCCACGGCCTGAAGTCTGGAGGGATCACATTGCGGCGCTTGGCCTGCTTGGTGTTGTCTTGCACAATCGGGCGTGCGCCCAGGATTGAGACAGGAGGCGGAGCTGTGATGAAGGATACGAAATTCTGAATCTCCTCATCGCACGCAGCAACTTGCTCTGTTTCCGCTGAAGCTAGCAACTGTGGTTGTCTCGCCGTTGCCGGGACGCCAACTGTTGCCCTTGTAGTGTAAACCCTCTTCAGCCCACCAACCAATTGAAACGTGGCTGCATGCCTTGGGCCGACTTGCTCCCAGCCTACTTCTGGGTGAACTTACGCTTTATTTTCTGAAATCGCTGGACTTTCCCGCCCAACAGCTCTGGTGGCGCCACTCAACCGCCTGCCTTCAGATACACCCGCCAGCCGTGGTGTATCTCCCACAAGATCTTGGAATGACAGGTCGTTGGCGATCTTGTCCAATGTCAGGGTCGGACCGCTGGTCCGATGGCTAGACCTAGTGATCCCATCCCCCAAAGTCAGCCCCTCGAGCCTTGCAATCTCCTCCTCGCTCACGGAGCCAGCCTGGGTTTCCTCCCAAGGACACAACACCTCACTGATGACGAAGAACTCGGCAACTTCTTCCTGAGACGGCACCCTATCAGTGGACGCCCAGCAACGGTTCTCCGGGTCTCCGCCGACGGCCGTAACCCCGCCGCCTTGCTCCTCCTGGGACAAACAAAGCGAGCAATGCTCTTGCTCCGCAGGAATTGGCAGCTGTGAAATTGCACACAGATCGGCCGGCATGTTGAAAGGGTTGCTGTCATGCCCAGTAACTTCAACCGGCCTCAGAGAGCGCTCTTCTTCCCTTGCTTCATTAGCATTGTATTCCTCCCTTTGCCTCATCTCCACCCCAAGCATACCGACAATTCGATTACGACTGGATTGAACCGCATAGGACAATGGCCTAGCAGGCCACCCGTCGAACCGGATGCGTCCCCAAACGCCCGACCACCCCCTTGCTCAGAAGACCACGGCCCTGTTTTGTCTAGGCGCCCGCCCAGCACGAGAATGTCACCCGACGCGGTTCATCTTCATCATCATCCGACCCCGCATCAAAAGAGAAGTGGGAAGGGTGGGATCAATGAGCTCTTCAATGTGAACAATTACCGCATAAGAAAGCGACTTTTTGTAAAGCGGAGCCCTGGGGATCAACGTATGCCTTGGAAGTCTTTCCCAGCGCGGTGGTCCTCCCCCAGAGCGCTCCGGGATCTCCAGCTCAAGGAGTGTTGGCACCGCGCTCGGATTGGACAACCAAACGAACAGGGAAAGAACCCTAGCGTCCATTGGCGAGATAATCTCCACAAGCTCACCCCGTAGGCTCTGGACTATGTGGGCTACAACTCCTTCGTCCCATGCATGCTGTGGCAAGCCTTCGAGCGAAATATTCGTGAAGAACTTCATCTTCGTAGTGGTAGCTTGTTGCCGACGATCCCACGCCTTGAAAGAGATTGGAGCACCTTTGCAAAGACCTCCTTGGATCGACCGAGGACCCAATCCCTGTCTCTTGCGCTCAGGAACATGAGGAGATAATCTTCTGGTGTAGTAACCTCCACCCGAATGATAGACGGTCGAACTCCGCACCCCACCACCACCTCCAGCATATCCATGGGCGAGACATGCGGTCGCACACCCAACACTGAAGCTAACAGACCCCTGCGCTCGAACATGGTTTCATTCTCCAACATCCTCGGTGTCCAGGACAAGGTATAGCGACCTTGCTCCGGCCTCAGGTCAGGATCTCCTGTCTGCCACTCCTCCATTAGGTGGGTTGGCTGACGCGCACTGATCTGGAAATTAGCCATGGAGTCGCTGATTTGTTGTCCGCTGGCTAGCCCACCACTCTTCACCACCTCGAGAGATATTTTATCTGCTTGCTTCCCTCCTGGCCGCAGCTGGAACAGCCTTTGCTGACTCGCCGACAGCCGCACCAACACACATCGGCCTGCCACTACTGGAGGCTTGACTCTCGCGCTGACTGCTCTTCCTTCTCCCTTCAGCAAACCTTCCTCTCCCTCGCCTCTACCCAACCTCCCCTCCGCCCAACATTGGGATTTGCAGTCTCGACTCTCGAGCGAGATGCCCTAATAACCAGCAACTATAGCATCCGGTAACTCTTTTGCAAGATGATTTCTGGTGCCCAATTGCCAGGCAGTTAAAACATCGTCCCTCCAGCCACCGCGAGATAGACTTCAATGCGTTCCGCACACGGTTGGTTGGTGGGAGACGACTGTCATGCCTTGAATGTGCCCTGCCCCGACGCCTAACTTCAGTCCACTGGCCTCCATCATCATCCGCATGCGGGTGAGCAGCTTCTGATGCTCCAGCACGGACCACATCACTCCAGGACTTCAACGGCTGACGAGACATGACTATGCGAAAAAACTAAGCGAGACGAAAACCAGAACGGTGGTTGCTCGGCGCCGGAGTGGCAGCCAGCGAAGAAACGGTGGTCGCCGGCACCGGAGTGGCTGCCAGCAAGGAGACGGTGGTCACCAGCGCCGGAGTGGCGGCCGGCGAGGAAACGGTGGGCGGTGGCCGCCGGCCCGGAGTGGCGGCCGACGCGGGTCACGCTCTCACGCTGCTCTCACCACACCAGTTCTCCAACTACTAACCAAACTAGCACCACAAGGACCACCTCAGCAAGCCAATTCTTTTGCTATTGAGCATGATTGCCTGAACACCCTAGCTACTGCCTTCAGTAAATTGATTATTTGTACTGGATCATATTGAGTACTCCCTCTGTTGACTTTTATGTGCCTCACATGTATTTCAAGATTCAAATTCAGTGATTATTGACCAATGATGAGTCCAGTAGTATAGTAGTATGTATAGAAATGGAACCGTTAGATTCATGTTTGAAAGCATTTTCATGTGATCATGGTTATTTTGTTACAAATATAATGTTATAAGAGAAATCAATGATCAAATACCACTCCGGGAGACAGCACCAAGTTAATCCACGCCTTATCACATCCAATGTGAACATAACAGATTTAACATGGAACAAATGGAAAAGCACCATAACAATGTAAGAAAAAATATAATAATAACCGTCACCGTGGCTCACCTTCTTTTTACTTCGTTCTTTAGAATCGAATAGGCCCCCGAACTCAGTGATGTGATTCTTAGTATGCTCCCACCTGCACATTAGAACCATTTTCTGTCTGAGAAACATAAATCGGTTTGAATGCATATATGATTATCTAGATAGAAACCCCGCGTATTGCTGGGGGAAATTTGCATGATCAAATGCCAAACATGAGGTGTGAGATGGATTTGCTTAGTAGCTAGGCTGCTTGGCTTTATATAACTGCACCTAGATCTATCCAAGGCCTATAAATAATTGAGATGATGATATAGCTTTCATTAGAGAAGATAGTTAGAAATAACTACATTTATTGGTTTCAGACACTACAAGATATATATAGATCAAAGAACTGTCAAGATGCAATTTCATTCTTCCTAAAAATTAGAAAAGATAAGACAGGCTTACTTTCATACATTTATAAACTCCACCAAGCCAATCGAGCTGGCCATGAGGGCACCAGGGAAAGTAATATATAGGTAATAACTTACAATACTACTGCCAAACTATTTGCCTGACTAGGCGAGTAGCAATTAATACAAGCTGTGCACAATGCAAGATATTAACACATTAGATATGAATGCACTTAATGCGCCCAGTACTGTAGCTAGATGGGCTGTAACCTTGAAGTCTCCAGTGACAATAACAGCCCTTGGAAGACAGATAAAACAAAGTATCAATGTCTAGTCGTCTACTGAATCAAAGCATAAGACATGCACATGGAAAGATAGCAAATTATTTCTATCGAGAATTTTATATGTGTAGTAGACATTAAAGAATATATTTAGTTTGAAAAAACAGTGTTTTGAACATCTTTCAGTAATTTCCTGCTAGACGGGTACAAAAATTGTGCAGCTGACAGGAACCATGGGAGCAAACAGAAAGAAAAATTGTAATTTGCAAAATGACCAACAATATGAAAGATGAAACAATCTAAACCGCAGCATAAGTTGTAATGATGTACATCAAGGACAATGTAGAAAGTCTGCAGTTGGAAAAGCAACGCAAATGGATTACAAAACAAGGGGTGGCATACTAAAAGTAGAAAAGGGAAAAAGGAACAAATTCAAGTAGATCAACAAAAAGGAGTGCATACCTCTTAGTTGATCTCCCCAAAGTGACATCTTTTGTACATAGTTTATCATACATGCCGTTTGAATCAAAAGAGTTGTTTTTCTGTCTTTTTCTGAGACAGCTCTTCGAACCTAACTTCCTTTTGTTGCCAATAATGTTATTGTCCATATGCAATTGTTTATCATCAGATCGCTTTGGACAAACTGCATGATTTTTCGGTTGATGACTCACTGTAGTTCTTGAGCTTTGCCCAACTTTCTTAAGGCATGCATGCTTTTCTTGGCCAAAATAAATTAGTTCTTTGAGAAATGCTGAATCCTCAGCCTGCTTATAACAAGGAAGAGTATTCACAATATCATGTAGATTTTAATCACAAAAATAAATGTGCCATTAGAAAATGGGACAGAAAAAAGGCACACCTGTCCATAATTCGTTGTAGGAGTAATAGGTACATTTTGGTGGTATTTGCTAGAAGTATTTCCCCAGTTGAGCTTGTCACCATCCTCTGCAAAAGAAGATTAACAGTCAGGTACACAAAGAAAAGATCCAAGTCTCCAACAGTGATTTGCAGTTCGTGTCATTGACCAAACAAAGTAAGTCCAGAAGTTCATGCATTTGGTTCAGTGGGTGGCTTGCTGATCGTGCACAGAAACTCTCAATAATTAAGTGCCTAGAGTCTGAAACACTTATGCTCTCCCTCAAGGGGCAGTAGGAAGATATACATCCATACATTGTCCAGTGGAGCTTTTCCATGAGCTCTACAATGGGAATTCCTACCTTCCAGTTTTGAAACTACAAGTTGCAGGCAATCAAATTTAATACCATTTAGCTCCTATTGCTATGAATCTTAACTTCTCTGTGTGCAATAATACATCTAGATCAGAGTCACGACAAAGCTATATGCTGGTTTCAACATTTCACCGATAGTCACCGATAGTCAAACTGATCGATAAGTAAAAGAAAGCAGATCAGGATGTGTATTTCGTGAATCGTGACTAATGATATGTGATTATGCATAGACAACAAATGAATATGTAGTGCTTACTAAAGGCATGGGAATCATCCTGGCTAGGAGATTGCTCTGTCGGCCTCCAAGTCATGACACCCTACAATAATTTAAGAAAAAAAACTTAACCCAGGACATGGACAAGATATGAGTTCAGTAGATTCGTATGTATCCAGTTAATTGTTTGGTTACTAATTCTTAATCACTTGGTGCTTCTGGATGTCAAAAGCCAAAAATTATATGATTTCTCTAATTGAATATAAAAGATAAGAGAGTAAATCTGCAACTTATATAGTGGCCCTCATGTGACTCATCAACGCTATTGAATAATCTCTCTCCATCCCACAATATATGGCGTCCTATATTTGACAATCCCTTCCATTGCACTTGCACATCACATAAAGTTATTAACAACTAGCAATTTTTAAATTCGGAAATTCATTACTGAAAGCCAATAGAAGTACCAGTCAGAAAAAAAAATAAACATGGGTCAGCAGCTAAAATAACCGGACTGGGCAACACCCATTTCTATATGATCTAATCTCCCAGCAAATTAATTTAGCAGCCGGCTGTAACAATTCATGGAAATGATTTGGAGCAGAGTGCTTGACAAGCATAGGATATCAATTTATACGTTATTAACATGCTCGCCGTACTCTTCCAAACAAAGAAAACCTTTTTCAGTAATCAGTAGTAGAAAACAAATCATTTTTACCCAGAACCTCACTAAGTCTAAAATCAGAGATAAATTCAGAGAAACATCGTAAATCTGCACAACTCCTTCATTCCTCAAAATTCCTAGCCTCGCAAGAGAAAAAAAAAGATCCACAGATGATGAAACCTAGAAGAAATAATAAAAATAAAAAAGCGATACACACAGTTCGAAAAACCTTCATTTGGGCCTCCTTTCTCCACCCTGAAAATGAGTGCTAAAAACCCACATTTCGCTGACCTTCGTTGGCCCGGCGGCCCGGCGGCGATCAAGCTCCTTCTCCATGCGGCAGATGTTCTTCCGAAACTTCACGCCGCCGTCGGGCAGCCTGTGCGCCAGCAGCCGCAGCGAGCGGCGCGTCCGCTTGATCGACTCCTGCAGCTCGTGATCGGTGAGTCTCGCCAAGTCGGTCGCAGCCTCGTCATCGCCCTCCGAATCGCCATCGTTAAAGGCACGTGTCGCCGTCGGGGGCGGCGGCGTCACGGCCGGAGAGGATGAGCCCACGAGCTCCGCCGCCTCCGCCGGTTGAGATTTGGCGGCCATCGCCCGTTTGCAGCCGAAGGGGATCGCCCCATCCGCCGTGGCCATTGACGCCGGCCGGCGGCGCACGGCGGAGGCTTCCGGCGATCGAACGAACAGAGGAGGGTTTTGTGAGGAGGATGGCGAGCAGTGGGGATGGAGTCATGAGGTCGGGAATTCGGGAGGACCGGAGGAGATGCGACGTCGCCAGTCACGCGTCGTAAAATGCAGCAAAGGTGAAAAGTTAAACGGTTAATAGACTAATCTCAATAAAAAATTTTATATTGATTGTTTTTAAAATAGTTACATCTATATCTATAATTATCTATAAAGCTCTACCCAAAATTTTCGTCCACCGACTATTTTGCGAGAAAACTCTTTGAGTGTTTATAAAATTAGTCACTGTTCCATGTTTGAAAAGAAAGCGAGAGCTTGAATGAAAAAAGATCTCATGCGCCCTTTCCGTTCGTCCTCATTCGTGTCGCGCCCTACGACGCACCTACGCCCATCCCCTCGTTATGCTCGGAGCTCCCACGCTGCGCCCGCGCCCTCCCTCCCGTCCCCATCCACGCCGCGCCCGACTTCACCCATCGTAATGCACGGCACGTTGCTAGTAAATATTAAAATAAAATGGTGTTTGTAATGTATAATTTTATGGTATAATTTCATAAGATCAAAATTATACCTCATGCGCCCCTCCCGTTCGTCCCCATTCGTGCCGCGCCCCGCGACGCACCTGCGCCCATCCCACCGTGCTGCTCGGAGCTCCCGCGCTGCGCCTCCGCCCCTCCCTCCCGTCCCCATCCATGCCGCGCCCCGACTTCACCCGTCGCAATACACGGGCACAGTTGCTAGTAAATATTAAAATAAAATGGTGTTTGTAATGTATAATTTTATGGTATAATTTCATAAGATCAAAATTATATTTAATTTTATGACTTGGTATTCATATATATAGGGTTTCATCCAGATGAAATTGGTTTCCTGTCTCTTCTTTAATTTTATGTCATATCATCAAATAATCATACGTGACATATTAATTAATGTGTATGAAATCTCATAAAACTTCACACTAGGAATAGCCTAAAGGGGTCAGTTAAAAGGGTGGAATTTGGAAAGTTCCGAATTTCACACGATAAATGCGTCAGGCCATAGAGGGAGGAGACACAGTGAGGCTTCCGGTGACGAGGGGTCTGTCCAAATATTTGGGCTAGGCCCATTTAAACTAATAAATCCTAAGGCTCACATTTAATGATAGGTGGTTAAATTGATTAGTCTCGCGTTAGAAATTAAGGAGGTTTTTAACCAACTTAAACATGTTGACTATATGTGCATCAATTAAAAGGTTAAGAAGGAGAAACAAGAAGTCACATGCACGCTCGTTCGCCTCGCCGAGACGTGGTCCATGGATCTTGCGGAAGGCCTAGCCTAAAATGCAAATAGTTTTGCACGTTGAATATCAGCGAGGCATGGCGTGGTCCATGGGCCTCGGGGAAGGTCTAGCCTAGAATGCAAACAGCTTTGCATGTTACTGTCGTGGTGTGGTCTGTGGGCCTTGGGGAAGACCTGGCCTAGAATGCAAAACAGTGAATGGCAGTAACTAATGACAATTGAAATGTCAGTAACTAACCATTGAATGGTGGTATAATGGCTGACAATCAACCACCCGAGACTGTCTAGATTCACTAAATCTGCATCTTCCTGCGCCTATAAAAGAAGGGCTCTTTATGTGGTGAAACACACACAAAGAACCATTCCTCTTTTTCTCTGGTGTAGCTAGCTGTTGTCTTGCCATCCTCATCGCAAGCCTCTACGCGCACAGAGCTTGCGAGTGCAGGACAAAGTGAGTAGGCAGACGATCAAGTTTTTGGGTAGCGCACCGCACGACTGCTTGCTGAGAAAGCTATCCGAAGGACTGCACTGATCGAAAAGCCCGAACCGACGCTTCAGGTGTAATGTGTGATTCATCAAGTTATGGGAACGGCGCACCTATTGTCACCGGTAATGGTCCCACCCCTAGGTACTATCTAAACCTTCTCTGGTACTGTGTCGAGAAAAATCAACACGTCGGCCTGGGAGATCTGCTTAGCTCCAGTGCAGGTCCTAGAATAGATGAAGCGTGGGCGTGAGAGTTAGTTTGATCCTACCACTGACAAGTTATGCAAAACAGCAGAACATAAATCATATCGGTCGATAGACCGATACCCAAAAACTAACTGATCGGCTAATAAGCCAATGGTGCAATTTTAGTCGATGCCGATGTCAGCCGATGGTGTTAGGGTTTGAATCCATCGGCTGTGTGTTGAACAAATATTTATATAAAGGCGATCGACTGACAATAACATGATATATATAACATTGCATGAACCAATTATATGATGAAATAGATATTAATTTAAAGATTAAAGCACATATCGGCTGGAAGTCCGATGTCATAAAATCCAAATGGTCAAAGATCCAATGAAGCCTCTGCTGCGATCGGCTAGATCCAACTTGTATAAATCCTTGCAAGCCGATGCAATACCCAGATAACTCACCGGCTGAAACCCCGATGAAACCCTTAGTGGCAGTCAACAGGCAGACTAGAGATTACGGTTCTAATCACGACTTAGTAGATCAAACTGATGCAGCACTAAGTATGAAAAGAAAAGCAATATCTAGACAATCAAGCCCTTGGCTGATTTTCAGGGTGGTAGATGCCTAAACCAATCTAATCTAGTAAACAGTTTAGCCGATAACGACAGAGACCCTAAAACGAGAAACAGCCGATAGGGCTAAACTGAAATACTAAGATTAGATTAATAGAGATATATGATAAATAGTCAGGCAAACATGCTAACTAAACCGGAGCAATCCAAGAGATCGAACGTACTGATGCAGCCTTGGACAACGTCGACGTAGTTAATACGATCGCTGATCCGACAGAACATTGGACTTATTCCTTTGCTGGAGGTCGAATCTAACCGATGCAGCCCAGCTTCGGATGCCAAGTTTCGCCGGATGTTGAACAAAGATGAAGAATAAAACAGTGGCGACGCGTCGAATTGTATTTGATCGAGAGATATGTTACAGAACCCTGGGCTTACATATTTATACCCGTAGGGTGACAAAGATCATAACAGATTACAATCCAAACTTTCCTAAAGATAAAAGGAAATAGATAAAGTCCTTATCAGATACTAAACAGACTTCCCTAAAGATAAAATAGGAAACTAACAATCTCTTTCTAATTAATAGATACAAGGCGTATCCTCCCTAGACTCGGTTTCTTCTGGATAAGATCTTCTCAAACCGAATCTAACAAGAATCCGACTGCTGGAGATATGGATAACAGAAAACCCCCATCGGCTGATACAGAACTCCAAGCCGATATTGACTCTAGGCCGATCCTAACCCTTAGCCGATAAGGACTTTGGGGCTTACCAAATTTTGGCGTTAACACATGCCCCCCAGTTTTGGAGTATGAGAAGTCATACTTCAAAATTGTCCTTGTCTTGATCGCCTAAAAACTGATTCTTTTCTTCTTCTTGACACCGGCTCTCATAAGTCGATACCTTCGTAATAGCCGAGCCAGCCGTCGAACTCATGGATGAAAACCCGCCTCTGCTACGCCGACAACCCTTGGAATGCAAGATCTCGCTATCTGTTCATCACTTAGGCTCAAACTATAACATCGGCTGTGGATATTACGAAACATTTGAATGTATTCCTTAGTTGATTCCCCTTCTTGTTGTTTAACTGATATCAAATCTGCAAGCCTCAACTCGCTAACCCCAGCAAAGAAGTACATGTGAAACTGCTTTTCAAGATCGGCCCAACTTCTGATGGAATTCGGTGACAATGATGAAAACCATGTAAAAGCCGATCCAGTCAAAGACAATGGAAAAAGTCTAACTTTCAGAGCTTCTTCAGCCGATGCTTCCCCACATTGAGCTAAGAATCGGCTGATATGTTCCATTGTGGATATACCATCTTGCCCTGAAAACATGGAGAAATCTGGAACCTTGTATTGGCTTGGAAGTGGAACCCTATCAAACCACTCAAGATATGGCAGCCGATACACAAAAATTTGATTTTTGCGTTTAATTCCAAATTGCTCCTCCATTACCTTTGCAATTATATCGGCCCAATCCTCTTTGGACGGATATCTTTGAATTTCCTCTGGCCGATATTGCTTATGTGGCTCTGCATACTGATATCGATCAACTTGCCTCCCGAGCCAATTTTGTTGTTGCCGATAGTGTTGAGATTGCTCACCAATTTGCCCCCATGCTGACTTCTTAAGGCAATTACCCTGGGAATTGTTTCCTCGATCAAACCATACAATGCACTCATCAAGACTCCAGATTGATCGAACATAGCATGAGTAATGACGTTATTAACCATCTCTTGAAGTGTCTCGTCATCCATCGGCTCAGTAGACTGTTCCTTGTTTTCATTTGTCAGCTTAAGAGATTGTTCTTCCTCGGCCTTGACTTCTTCATCAGACATTATGGCAATTATGGGTCCGCCGAGCCATGTAAAAAGATATGTTATCCAAAACATGGTTCCACCGGGCGATCCAAAAATGTGTCGACGAGAAAAATCAACACGCCGGCCTGGGAGATCTGCTGAGCTCCAGTGCAGGTCCTAGAATAGATGAAGCGCGAGCGTACCAGTCAGTTTGATCCTGCCACTGATAAGTTATGCAAAACAGCAGAACATAAATCATATCGGCCAATAGACCGATACCCAAAAACTAACTGATCGGCTAATAAGCCAATGGTGCAATTCCAGCCGATGCCGATGCCAGCCGATGGTGTTAGGGTTTGAATCCATCGGCTGTGTGTTGAACAAATATTTATATAAAGGCGATCGACTGACAATAACATGATATATATAACATTACATGAACCAATCACATGATGAAATAGATATTGATTTAAAGATTAAAACACATATCGGCTGGAAGTCCAATGTCATAAAATCCAAATGGTCAAATATCCAATGAAGCCTCTGCTGCGATCGGCTAGATCCAACTTGTATAAATCCTTGCAAGCCGATGCAATACCCAGATAACTCACCGGCTGAAACCCCGATGAAACCCTTAGTGGCAGTCAACAGGCAGGCTAGAGATTACGGTTCTAATCACGACTTAGTAGATCAAACTGATGCAAAATTAAGTATGAAAAGAAAAGCAATATCTAGACAATCAAGCCCTTGGCTGATTTTCAGGGTGGTAGATGCCTAAACCAATCTAATCTAGTAAACAGTTTAGTCGATAACGATAGAGACCCTAAAACGAGAAACAGCCGATATGGCTAAACTGAAATACTAGATTAGATTAATAGAGACATATGATAAATAGTCAGGTAAGCATGCTAACTAAACCGGAGCAATCCAAGAGATCGAACTTACTGATGCAGCCTTGGACAACGTCGACGTTGTCAATATGATCGCCTGATCCGACAGAACGTTGAACTTATTCCTTTGCTGGAGGTCGAACCTAACCGATGCAGCCCAGCGTTGGATGCCAAGTTCCACCGGATGTTGAACAAAGATGAAGAATAAAAGAGTGGCGATGCGCCGAATTGTATTGATCAAGAGATATGTTACATGAACCATGGGCTTACATATTTATACCCGTAGAGTGACAAAGATCCTAACAGATTACAATCCAAACTTTCCTAAAGATAAAAGGAAATAGATAAAGTCCTTATCGGACACTAAATAGACTTTCCTAAAGATAAAATAGGAAACTAACAATCTTTTCCTAATTAATAGATACAAGCCGTATCCTCCCTGGACTTGGTTTCTTCTGGATAAGATCTTCTCAAACCAAATCTAACAAGAATCCGACTGCTGGAGATATGGATAACAGAAAACCCACATCGGCTGATGCAGAACTCCAAGCCGATATTGACTCTGGGTCGACCCTAACCCTTAGCCGATAAGGACTTCGGGGCTTACCAAATTTTGGTGTTAACAGGTACCTGTTCTCGTTTATGTTTATATGTGCTTTAAACATGAATGCGAGCATATGCCATGTATCAATCACAATAGTGATGAATTATTTCATACTGTTCGGAATTAAAATATACCGTAAAACGCCTATTTTGTAACAATCCAAAAACTTGATACTTGTGATAGGTTTACGTTCACTGGTTTTCCTGTCGTGCTTAAAACCAAATATATTTGATGGTTCAAATTACAAATGGTAGCATGATAGGATGGTCCTGTGGTTAACTGCTATGAATATATCCATGTCACAAAGGGGGTGCCAGAACAATTTACTCTAGAGGAGGAGCAAGCTTTCTTGGTAGCCGATAAACTTTTCCGAGGCGCCATGATTAGTGTTCTTGCGAACAACCTTGTGGATTTATATCTGTAACTGTCGTCTGCAAAGGAACTGTGAGATGTGGGATGCACTAGAGGCTAAGTTTGGGGTTTCTAACGCTGGTAGTGAGCTGTATGTCATAGAACAGTTCTATGACTACAAGATGGTCGATGACCGTTCTATAGTAAAATAGGCCCATGAGATTCAGGCACTAGTGAAAGAACTCGAACATTTCCCATGCGAGTTGCCCGACTAGTTTATGGTCAAGGGCATTATTGCTAACTACCACCTTCTTGGAAGGATTTTGCCACTTCTCTGAAACATAAGAGACAAACAGTTCAGCATTGCTGATCTAATTGGAACTTTGAATGTTGAAGAGAAGATGAGGGTGAAAGATACTCAAGGGAAAGGAGTTGTTGGGCCTTCTAGTGCCAATCTGGTGCGGAAAAACAACCCCAAAAACAAGAAGAAAACGAACAAGCAAGATAACAGTTCAAAGGCTAAACAGACAACCTCTTTTAAGAAGAAGAAGAACAAGGATAATTGCTATGTTTGGGGTAAACCTAGTCATTTTGCCAGTGAATGTGAGAACCGCAATTGGAAGAGCAATAAAAAGTCAGCAAACATGGTCATTGGCGAAACACTGCAGGAACATTGGGTATGGTAATTTATTACCTACAATTTTTCGGTTTGTTATTCACCGGAATGGTGGATTGATACTGGGCTAATATTCATGTGTGTGCTGACATCTCTTAGTTTTCTTCCTATCAGCCCAAGGGGACTTGCTCCTTGTTAATTGGGAACGACACCCATGCGTGTATTCTTGGTGTTGGTACGGTCAATCTGAAGCTTGCTTCGGGAAAGCCCGTGTAATTGAAAAATGTGCAGCATGTCCCTACTATCAAGAAGAATCTAGTCAGCGGCTCTCTACTATGTAGAGATGGTTTTAAATTAGTCTTTGAATCCAATAAATATGTATTGTCTAAGTATGGGAACTATGTTGCAAAAGGTTATGAATGTGGAGTCTTGTTCCACCTATTTTTATCTGATGTTTATAATAAAGTTGTGAACAATGTGGTCACTATTAGTGAGTCTAATATTTGGCATTCACGATTCTGTCATATTAATTTTGGTTGTATGACAGGGCTAGCAAACCTGAACTTAATTTCGAAATTCATCTTAGTCAAATATTCTAAGTGTCATACTTGTGTGGAATCAAAATAACCTCGCAAGCCTCACAAGGTTGTAGAGGCGAGGGATTTGGCACCACTTGAACTAATTCATTCAGATCTATGTGAGATGAAAGGAGTATTGACAAAATGTGGTAAAAAGTATTTCATGACTGTAATAGATGATTGCACTAGATACTTCTATATTTATTTGTTGAAGTCAGAAGATGAAACTTTGCACTATTTTAAGATCTATAAAGCTGAAGTAGAAAACCAACTTGAAAGAAAAATTAAACGTGTAAGGTCAGATCATGATGGACAATACTTTTCAAATGAGTTCACTTTATTCTGCGAGGAACATGGCATAATTCATGAGAGGACACCTCCCTATTCACCTCAATCAAATGGGGTGGCCGAAAGAAAGAACCATACTCTAACTGATTTGGTTAACGCCATGTTAGAAACAACAGGACTTTCTAATGAATGATGGGGTGAGGCTATGTTGACAGCATGTCATGTCTTGAATCATGTTCCTACAAAGAATAAAGAGACCACTCCATTCGAGGAATGAAAAAAAGAAAAGATTAAATCTCTCATATTAGCGTACATGGAGGTGTTTGGCCAAAGTGAACGTGTCAATCACTAAGAAACACAAGCTTGGACCTAAAATAGTTGATTCTGTCTTTCTTGGTTATGATTTTCATAGTGTTGGTTATAGATTTTTAATAGTAAAATCTGGAGTGCCAGACATGTATGTTGGCACAATCATGGAGTCCAGAGATGCTACATTTTTTGAAAACATTTTTTCTATACGAGAGGATTATAGCAATACTAGTCAATAATTTATTATAAATGATGAATCAACTGATGTGATAAAACACAATGAACAAACACTTGTGAGTAATCCAGAGGAGGATGACAATGAAGCTCCTAAAAGGAGTAAGAGACGAAGGACTACAAAGTCCTTTGGTGATGATTTCATTGTGTATATTGTGGATGATACTCCTAGAACCATTGAGAAGGCATATTCCTCTTCGAACACTGACCATTAGAAGGAAGCGGTCAAGAGTGAGATGGATTCTATTATGTCTAATGGAACTTGGGAGGTTGTTGATTGTCCTTATGGATGTCAACATGTAGGGTGCAAGTGGATGTTTAATAAAAAGCTTAGTCCTGATGGTACGATTGAAAAGTATAAGACGAGGCTTGTGGCTAAAGGTTATACTCAAAAGGAATGAGAAGATTTCTTTGATACTTATTCACTTGTTGCTTGATTGACCACAATTTGAGTGTTACTTTCCTTGGCAACTTTCTATGGTCTTCTCGTTCATCAAATGGATGTTAAGACAACTTCCCTTAATAGAGAGTTGGAGGAAGAGATCTATATGGATCAGCCAGATGGGTTTGTAGCAAAAGGTCAAGAAGGAATGGTATGTAAATTATTAAAATCTTTGTATGGCCTGAAGCAAGCACTTAAGCAAATGGCATGAAAAGTTTGATAGAACTCTCACGTCTGCTGACTTTGTTGTGAACGAAGCCAACAAGTATGTGTACTATCCCTTTGGTGGGGGTGAAGGAGTGATATTGTGCTTCTATGTTGATGACATACTAATTTTTGGGACAAGCCTTAATGTGATTAAGGAAGTCAAAGAGTTTATGTCTCAAAACTTTGAAATGAAAGATCTGGGAGAGGTTGATGTTATTCTTAATATAGAACTAGTAAGAGAAGGTGATGGTGGGGTTACACGTTTGCAATCCCATTATGTGGAAAATGCTTTAAGTTGCTTTGGTTATAGTGACTGTAAACTTGCTCCAACACCTTATGATGCTACTGTGATATTGATCAGCTAAGATACTCTCAGATTATTGGTTCACTTATGTACTTGGCTAGTACTACGAGGCCTGACATCTCCTTTACTGTGACCAAACTAAGCCAGTTTGTGTCTAATCCGGGAGATGGTCATTGGCATGCTCTAAAAAGAGTGATGAGCTATTTAAAGGGTACTGTGGACTATGGGATTCACTATATCGGTCACCCAAGGGTACTAGAGTGTTATAGTGATGCCAATTGGATTTCTGATGCCGATGAGATAAAAGCCACGAGCGAATGTGTGTTCACGCTTGGAGGTGGCGCTGTTTCTTGGAAGTCTGGCAAGCAAACTATCTTAACAAGGTCAACTATGCAAGCAGAACTTACAACATTAGATACTACCTCAGTTGAGGCCAAGTGGCTTCGTGATCTCCTAATGGATCTACCGGTGGTTAAAAAATCAATACCGGTTATCCTAATGAACTGTGATAATTAGACGGTGATTGTCAAAGTGAACAGTTTAGAGGACAACATGAAGTCATCTAGGCATGTGAAGAGACGGTTAAAATTTGTCAGGAAATTGAGAAGCTCCGGAGTGATAGCATTGGATTATATCCAAATCGTCTAAAAACCTAACAGATCAATTCACAAAGGGTCTTTCATGAAATGTGATAGACAATGCATCTAGAGAATTGGGCTTGAGACCTAGTATGTGAGCCATGCTTTGGTGGTAACCTGCCCTATGTGGTCGAAGATCCCGTAAATTAGGATGGTGAAACAAGTCATTGCTTGACTGAGAGAAGAGAACCTTTGCACAAGGCTCATTTTTGTGAAAGTGCATTTCTCTTTATTCTGTATGGCAGGTTGGTTTATACCTTAATGTGTTTCAAGTGGCCAAGTGGCTTCTTAGAAACAAGAGTGTTGTTTATTTTGAAGCAAATATGTTATCCTATAGAACATCTTTTGAGAAATACACATATATGAGTTCGACTGCTAGTCACAGTCTATGTGATTTAGGTAATCTCTAAATACTCATGAAAGGCCTGGAGTATGACTTATACGCTCCAAACCGCGGAGGTGTCTTTCAGCAGCCTAGTACCGGTAAAAGGATTGGTAAAGCTTGTTTGCACAAGACTGGCAATTCAAGGCATAGTCCATTGATCAGTTATGAATAAATAAGCATAGTCCATTGATCAGTTATGAATAAATGTAGCCTCCATTCTAGATGGATATTCAACTTGACAGTCCCCATTGAAAAAATGGTATATAAAAGCAACAATGAAATGAGAGCATTTCACGTGTGCCTCGAGATTTGGTAGGGATTGTTGGAATAATTGGGCTAGGCCCATTTAAACTAATAAATCCCGAGGCCCACATTTAATGATAGGTGGTTAAATTTATTAGTCCCACATTAGAAGTTAAGGAGGTTTTCAACCAACTTAAATATGTGACTATGTGTGCACCAATTGAGAGGTTAAGGAGGAGAAACAGGAAGCCACATCCGCGGGCCCTCGCCTCGGCGAGGCATGGCGTGGCATGGTCCGTGGGCGTTGGGCCTTGGGTCTTGGGAGAAGGCCTGGAATGCAAACAGTTTTGTTTTGGTTTTGTGACTATTTGAATCCCTGCGACCGTTGAATGACAGTAACTGACGATGATGATTGAAATGCCAGTAATTGACCACGTTGAATGGCAGTAACTGACGGAAATTGAAATGCTAGTAACTAACCGTTGAATGGCGGTATAACGGCTGGCAATCAATCACCCGAGACTGTCCAGGTTCACTAAATATGTCTCTTCCTGCGCCTGTAAAAGGAGGGCTCTTCCTCTGGTGAAACACACACAAACAACCATTCCTCTTTTTCTCTGTGTAGCTAGTTGTTGTCTTGCCATCCCCATAACAAGCCTCTGCACGCATAGAGCTTGCGAGAGCAGGCCTCCGGAACTTCGCCCTGCTGTAATATTTGCACGAGTAGGCAGGCGATCATGTTTTTGGGTAGCGCACTGCGCGACTGCTCGCTGAGAACGTCTTCTTCCTTCTACTTCCTGGAGACCGAATGACTATCTCTTGGAAGCTATTTGAAGGACTGCAATGTGTTTGAGTCATCACTGCACCGACTTAGATCGACAACATCAAACAGCCCGAACCGACGCTTCAGGCACAATGTCTGATTCATCAAGTTCTGGGAACGACACACCTATTGTCGCCGGCAATGGTCCCGTCCCTAGGTACTATCTGAACCTTCTCTTGTACCTGTTCTCGTTTCTATTTATATGTGCTTTAAACATGAATGCGAACATATGCCATGTATCACTCACAATAGTACTGAATTATTTCATACTGATTGAAATTAAAATATACCGTAAAACGCCTAATTTTGTAATAGAGTCGAGGAGGGGACGACCACGTTGCTAGAGGAGGGGCAGCAGCGGTGCTCGAGGAGGGACAGCGGCCGCGGAGACTGTGGAAGAGGAGGGGGCGCGGATGAGACGGGCAAAACGGAGGTGAAAGAGGAGAGCGGCACTGTGGAGGCAGCGGCGGAGAAAAACTTGATCGGTGGGGAGAGAGTGGGGAGGGAGAGGAAAAGAACGTGGTAGAGGATGACAGTGGTCCATGTAAAGTTAAGGGATATATATGTACTTCTTTTATTTTTATTGTTATAGTGTCTAAAATATAAAATTAAATATTATAAGGGCTGATATAAAAAATAATAAGCTGAAAATACAAAATAGGCTTAAGAGTGGTATCTGATGTAGGTATTGTGATCTTTGTACGGTATCATTTTATATGATATGTTGAGACCAATCAATGAGCTTTAATTGGTCATGTCCTTATAATTGAAAGAGAGTTTAGCTTTAGCTGTTTAGTTAGGAATCTTGGGATAAATATATGTTTGTGGAACTTGATATATATTATGTTAGCAGCATGTTCATGTTTCGAATTACTTTCAAAAGGTATTTACGAAGTCATTGCAAGATGATTCATGATATAACATCTGTTTTTTAGACTATCTTCACATGGAAAATGCATAGATGAGGTAATATTCCAAATAGTTTTATTTGTATTAAGTCAATCATTATTGCAGTATACATTTTTCTACAAATCATATAGTAATAATTTAGTGTATCTATATAAGAAAAGATTTAAACCTAGAGATCAATTATTACTATAAAGGCATGATAACTCATTCATTTATGTATCAATATCGCTAACATAAAATAATCTCACAAAACATGAAAAATGATGTCCAAGCTAGTGTACAGTAGAAGCGATCTGACGTGGTTGAGTTCCCCACCCCCATAGTAGTGGAGACCTCGAAAGATTTAATGGTTGTTTGGTTAAGTATCACACATTGTCACATCACATATTAAGCATACCATATAGTGTTTGGTTGCTTATTTCAGTTGTGGCAAGCCACAATTTCTTGTTTCATGGGCCTACATGTCATATGTTCATTCTCCAGCCAAATATTGTCACACTTGTAGCAACAAATTGTTGACCACACTTTGTTTGTCATGTCACACTTATGACAACAAGTTGAGTTGTAACAATGCTAAGCAACAACCAAACAGCCTCTCAGATGGTCTACCTTCAATCATAGACATATAGTTAGCTCTCTATTAACACCAAAATTTGATACGATTTTGTATTGAATTTGATTAAGGAAAGAAATCGACCAATAGATATAAATTTATCCAGATCAAGCTGAATTCAAAGAGAAATTGTGAAGACCATGATGATACGGTTTCATATTTTTAGTATATCTCTTAAATAAGCAGGTTTGGTTATTTTCCTTTTATTGTTAGGGAGCCTTATCTCATGTCCGATCATGACTTGTATCAACCCGAGGATATAAATATATATACCCGGAGTCTTTATAAAATATCTTCACAGATCAATATAATTACTTTCATCACATCATCACCCTTTTATTTTGACGAGTTCTTAGTTTCGAGTTGGGCTGCATCGGTTTTGAGCTCCGGCAAGGAACTAAGTTTTATCAACTTCGCTTATATTGGCGTGGCTAGCTTTCTCAGTTAAGTTCGATATTCTATTCAGGTTGACATAGGCGTTGTCTATCTGATATATTGATTTTATCTTTAACTGTGTCGCTGTTTAGAGTCTTATCGGCTTAGCTAGAAATTTCTCGGTTAAGTCTGATATTCTGACTAAGTTGGTTTTTCTCTAATTGTATTGTTGTTTTAGATTGATCGATATACCTATCATGTTTGTACAGATCTATTGGCTAAATAGGTTTTCTTATTATTTTCAATCTTTTTCAATCTTATACTGTTTCAGTTAGCTCTGATCATTAGATTGTTGTTAATAAGTTTAATTATATTAAGCTGATAGGTTTTTATGCAATATTTCATCGGAGTTCAAACTGATGAGTTATCTTGTTACTATTTCTAAATGTTGTATCGGTTTATATTCAAACTTGTTTATTCACTGGTTAAATCTCTCTTTATCAACTTCAATCGTATAATGTTTCGGTTTGGTCCGATCTATCAAGATTATCTTTGATAAAGAATGGTTTATTAATGATTATGCATAAATCTTGTTGTTTATCTGATTATTTGAATCTACATTGGATCCATAGCCGATTGTTTAAAACCCTATTAACATTGGTTGATCTTGCTACATCATATCGGCTTATTGGTCGATCGGCTCCTTGAATCATCGATCTATTACAATCTTGTTAGTTGTAGTATCAAACTAACTGGCACATCATGAACCCGATTAATAGAACCTATACTGAAGCTAAACAGATCTCCTAAACCTTCGTGTATATTGGTACAGATTTTGTGCCAACACCCTCATCCACCGTTCAAACGGCTCGCGTGACGTGCACGCTTAAGAGACAGCCCATATAATTTTAGTTCATATGTAATTATAAAGGGAATATGTTTGGATTGAGATTAATTTTTTCAAGTCCAATAGTATCTTATGCATGTTTTGTTTATAACTGAAATTTGCTCACACCATTATAAACTCTATGCTACCAATTTTAGTAGTACCAAAACTTGTCAAGGGCACTAAAATATTGATTGGGCAAAGATCAGGGCAAAGATCGGCATTGAACCAAATGAGCCCAAAATTCACCCTTCATCATTTACCCTTCAGCTTATAAGCTATAGCCAAAAAATAAATTTTAAAACTTGATTTTAAGTGGTGTTTTCTTATCGTAATTTATTTTTTAGTATTTGATTTTAAGTTACTAAAAGATTTATATATAAAAGTTTTACCTATAAATTATATTTTATCGCTGATAAGCTGTTACAACTTATAATGAGCATAAACAAAATGATGGAGTTGCTATTATGATTAACTTTCATCGATTTTTTTCTTATTAATCCGTAGTATATTTATAACTATGATGCCAAATATGGTGGTTTCTTTGCCATTATCTTGATACTACATAATAGGCTGAATAGAGGTATAGACATTTTAAGTTACTCCTCCGTCTTATATGGAGCCTAATTAAAGAATTCGTACAAGGATGAAATGTTTATGCACAAACGGTAACGTAATAATTAGCGAGCAAAACCCAAGATGAAAATGTGTGTATACGTCTCTTTGTGTGGTGCCTCATCCTTTTATCTCTTGAGAAAAATACTTTATATGTCATCCAGAACACTTGATTTCCCTTCATGTCATTTGCTTTGCACTACGATCAGGATATATCTGTATCTATAACTATCTATAAAACAAATAGTGTTTTCACCTAAAATTTTGTTCTGTCTAGCTATTTTACAAAAAACTCCTTTGAGTTTTTTCGAAATGGAGGGCCACAGCCTAAGCAGCGATCCACCTCAGATTTGATCCAATTCCGAGACCATCTCGCGCACAACACGAACCAGACCCAAAATCCCTAATGGACGACTAGGCGCACGACCCACTATGTGTGCAACCACTTCTGTTTGCCCAACACGAACCAGACCCAAAATCCCTAATGGACGACCAGGCGCACGGCCCACTATGTGTGCAACCACTTCTTTTTTGGCTCATTGGTTGTTTTGAAAATTTTCTTTTTCGGCCTAGCCTGTGCGATCAATTCGGCCAGTTACCAAATTTGGTTGCACGTTTTCAGACTTTCTCTTTTGTAATTTTTTATGAGCTTCATTATTTAGCAGGTCGGCCCAATTCGTTCACACACATCAAGTCAAGTTTTTTTAGCAGGCTACTATTCAACCTATGTATATATACTTGGTATAGGTACGTACGCATACAAAGTATATTTATATATATATATAACTATCTATAAAGCAAGTAGTGTTTTTATCCAAAATTTTCATCCGCCGACTATTTTGCGAAAACCCCTTGAGTGTTTATAAAATTAACCCGCCGTCCCAATGCTAAAAAGAAAGGGAGGGCTTGGATGAAAAAAGACCTCAAGCGTCTCTCCCGCCCGTCCCCATCCGCGCCGCGTCCCCACGCCACGCCTGCGCCCTCCCTCCCATCGCTGCTCGAAGCTCCCGCGCTACGCCTGCGTCCTTCCCTCCCGTCTCTATCCACGTCGCATTCCGACTTCACCAACTATATAAAAGCATGGACAGCATAAAAGGCCAAAATCGAATCCCAAAGGGCAGGGCTGTGCTAGGAACCCAGAACTACCACGTGCATGGGCTTTTACTTCTCGATCACAAAAAAAACTCCCAACAAAAAACTCACGGCGGCCCACCCAGCCGGCCCGCATCCCTCCGCCGATCGGTCCGATCCCATCTCAGCACTCAGCTCGCCGCCGCGACCCGACACGGCGGTGGTCGCAGCCTCGTAGGCTTGCAAATGCAAATTTTTAGTATTTTTAATTTTATTTTTTAAGATTTTAAAAACAATTTTCAATATAAAAATTTGTAAAATTAGTCTCCTCCCGCCTTCTCGAGAGGACGGAAGGCGACTAATTTTGCAAATTTCAAATTAAAAATTATTTTTATAAATTTAAAAATAAAATTAAAATGCTAAAAAATCTGCAAATGCAGCATAGCGCGCGCATGTCTCGTAAACCATGGGAACCGAGCATAAAATGGCGCAGGTTGGTGGCTGGATCTAGCCAAGCTACGCCGCTAGCTACCACCAGTACACCCGAGACATGCTCGCGGAGTCGCAGACTTGCAGTCGCGGATGGATGGATCGGCCGGCGGCCGGGTCAGCGCGCCGCTCGCCACGCACATATCATGCGCGCAACTTGGAGGTGGAACTCCAGTCCCGGCCGCGAAGGCGACCTAAAATTCGCTGCTGCAACTGGCTGCAGGTTGGCAGCATGCAGGTATGGCCATGTAAGACTGCATTTTTTATCACTAGTTTAAGCAGATTCGTGCTTGGAGCGTCCAATTTGGCCTGACGTCTGACGAGTGACGACCTTAACACTGGATCTCCTTAATTTGCCTGGTTGGCTTCTTCCCCCAAAGTACACACAGTGGGCAGTGCTGAGCTGCTGACTTTTTCAAGTTATCATGCATATGGTCGATCACTAGTTTAAGCAGGCAGGATATCAACATGGATTGCGTCAGAACGCGCAAAGCCATTTCTTTTGGGGATGGGCTGGAATGTGTTCCTACATATCAGCGTATCTGTTTTAATTTGACTGCATGCTTAATTTCCAGGGTAAACGGCGGATCGAACCGTTCGATTTTCAATTGCCGGTAAGAGAAAGAGAGAGATGAAATTCTGTGCATTTTCTTTGCGTACGCTGAGCTAGTCAACTCCATTTCTAAATGGCCCTCTTGTGCATTTTAGGTCTCATGGGTTCCAAAAATGTTAATAGATGATACGTGAAACTGAATTTACAATAATAACTATTTGAGGACGCAAACGAATAAATTAAATATTAAAAAGATGATAAGTCTATTCTAAAAAATTTTCTTAAGAATGTTTATGAAAAAAAGTTTTTTTCAAAAGCTTTCCTACGATAATCCATATATATTCCATAGCTAAAAAGAATGTGGAAAAAAATGCAGATCGATACTTTTCATTCAACTAACAATGGAGGTTGAATTTGTCAGTGCTCGATCGAGCTGATTGGGCTCTATTAGAACTTGTTAGAAGATAAAATCTGTAAGAGGGCAACACATAATACATATATAGTGACATGTTTTTAAAATGGGTAAAAAGAGTTCCGTGAGATGAGGGCACAAAATTAGACATTTTGAGAGTGGAATTTGTTCAAATAGATATTTTAAGTTGCCGATCGTTTGCTGCGCACATACCTGTGCGTACGCAGCACCTTATTACGCACCTGTAAAACATTTGAGCGGCTTATAATGTTAAAGTTCAGATATGACACTCTTCTAATGAGATTTGTTTCATGTCGACCAACATGGTCTACGGCCTCAAGATACCATTGCATATCCATGGAGGCGCGTACTCTTCTCGCTCTTTCCCTCGAGTAGGTAAATTATATAATGCTCCCTCTATTCCTAAATGATTATTATATTATATAGGTATACCAAAATTAAAAAAATTAATAACTCTCTTATACTACATTTACTTTAGCATTGAAAACTTGATGTATACGTCATCCACTGTAACGCCCCGAAAATCAGAGAATTTAAAACCGAGAATTAAAAATCAGAACTTAACCTTTTGATTGTTGCTTCTTGATCGAGTTTTCGCTTCTTATTTACCAGCTTGGTTGCATAAATTTATACGTGAGCGATTCATCTCGGTGTTTGTGAAAAACCAAACGATTAGAATTTTCGCTGGGAGAAAATTTTCGGAGTTTAGAATTGGAAATTTTAATATAAAATAGGAAAAGGGTTATGGATTTATAAAAAATATATAATTGGGAGCAAAACATTATTTAGGTGATTGAGTAATATTAATTAGTGAGCAAAATGAGTAATAAAATATTTTAAGGTATATATATAAAATCTAGAAATTAATTTGAATCAAAATCATATTTTCTGAATTGAGGAAAAGAATTAAATTAATTATGTAAAATATATTTTTAAAATAACAAAAGTGGGTAAAAAGGTTGAAAATATATTTTACAACTTATTTTTGGGTGTGTTATATTTTATTTTGAATTTTAGAGGTGAAAGGAAATAAAATTGGGAAATTAGGAAATTTAATTCGGGAAAATGCGAAAGGTCACTATTCATTGCGCGCCAAGTGTTCGACGCCGTACCCCAAACCCCGGACCGTCTCACCACCGCGCGCCGCGCGCCGCGCCCGCAGCACCGCGCCCCACGCTGCCGTACCATGCCCATGCCGCGCCGTACCGCGTCGTCGTGTCACTCGCACTGTTCCGCGTCGCGCCGTGCGTCGGCCGCGCCCGTGCCGCCCGCGCGTGCCCGCGCCGGACCTCGCCCGAGCGTCGCCACGCACCGCTCGCCGCGCCCGCCCCCGCCCCTCGCGCCCACGCGTCTCGCACCGTGCCCGGCCTCCCAAGCGCGCCAAGCGTCACTCCTCACCCCAGGCCCCCCCGCGCGCCCATGGCTACCGACATCGCCCGAGCTAAAACCGGCTTGAAACTCCTATAAAAGGGCCATGGCAGATCAAGCTTTGTATACCAAAATCCTTCGTAAATCACTCCTCTCCATTTCCCCCAAACTTCCCCCACCTATTGCGCACTGAGCTGTCCCAATTTGAGCAAGAACCGAAGAACCCTAGCCGTAGCCACCCGAGGCCGATCTTCCAAAATTCATCGTCTTCAGCCGATTTCCTTTCCAATTGAAGGTACGAACGCAATCCTCATGTCAAGAGCTTTATTTCCCCCATGTTTCCCGAGCCGATTAGCCACCGGAGTTCGCCGGCGATGAGCCCGCCGTGCCTCCCCTGTTTAGGCCGCCGCCATGCGCACGTCGCCAGGCCGTCTCGGCTCTTTTCCGACCAAACCGACCCCGTAGTTAGCATCCCTGCGCCCCTTAGATGCTCTCGGAACACTTGGTTCGGCCGAAACACCGCCAGATCCCGCCGGCACCGTGCGACATCGCCGTCGCGAGCAGGCCGTCGTCGCCAACCCATTCCACCACCCCGTAGCCCCGGCTAAACCTTGGGATGTGACCAACGTAGCTCATAGATGGTTTAGAACCGCCTATCACCCCTAGACCGGCTGCCTTCACCGCCGTTCGCTCTATGCTTCGCCGGTGCCGCGCGGAAGAAGAAGAACAGTGGAGAAACGAATAAAAGAAAAGGAGAGGAAAGAAGGAGAGAAAGGCTGTGTAGCGCGGTGGAAAAGAACGAGGTAGAAGAGAGAGAGATGTCCCGTGTTCGAATCCCTCCCCGCGCCATTTTTATTTTCTTTTTCTCTTCTTCTTTCCTTTTGCTAGGGAAGAGAGGAAAGCAGCGGAAAATAAAAGAAAGGGGAAAGAAAAATGAGAACGGGCCGCTAGCCCAGTGGACGGAGCGTTGGGCAGAGAGTGTGAGGTCGCTAGTTCGATCCCCGGCTTGGGCAAAATTTTTCTTTAATTTTTCTATGGGGATTTAAAAGCAAGGATAAAGCCTAGTAAAATCATAAAAAAATTATATTTACTTTTCCTAAACCTTATTTATAATGAAATAAGTTTACATCTTTTCAAGAGATTATTATTTATTCTTTTCCAAACTTTCTTTTGCAAATAATTATAAACTTGTAGTCAAACTTCTTAACATATTCCCTCTCCAAAGAAAATTCCTATCTTTTGTGAAACTCATTATTCACCTAAATATTATTTTATATATATATACGTGGAGTTTCTAAACTCAAAAATCCACGTTAGTTATTTGGCATCTAAGCTTCAAGGTTTATCAAATATTTCGAGATCCGGTTATTATTAACCCTAGGATTTCTCGACCCGAGAAATAACTTGATGAAATTGAAAGGTAATAACTTCTTTTTTTTAATTGAATCATCAACTCTAGTATTTCTCAAACTTTAAGCATATTAAAATAAATATCACATCCTTCTTAACAAAATTGGATTCAATACAAAACTTCAAATCCTTATAACCCTTTCGCTCTAACCCGGATTTCGTCGAAACTCGAGCCTAGGTTCGCATAGAGTCATAGCCTAGTGTTAGGAGCCGCTATTGCGATTTACTTGGTTTTCTTTTGGATCGTACTGGATTCTATTTGAATTCTAATCGAATTCAAATTTGGTTTCTCACATGTATGATTAGCGTCCGAGGAAGGCGTTGAGTACGCAGAAGACCCCAACCAACAAGTGTACGAGCAAGACAAGTCATCACACTCTTTGAACCTATTGATCCCAATTACGAAATGATGTTGTTTTAAACTTCAAACATGCATGCTATACACAAAGAATTACCTATACTTGTTATGCCATGCCTTGTTATTGATTATCTTTAGAATTATTCCTTGTAACCCTCGATGTGATACATACAACCGAAGAATATCTTTAGTAAAATGCTTAGCCATGCTATTCTTAGATTCATGCATGCTCATGATTTTATAAAGAGCTTTATGCTTGGGCAACTACCTTAGGGAAGGTAGTTGAGCTAGGCATGTGGAGACATGAGCGCCACATTGCTTTGAACATGATGAAAATGGTTTTGATGGAAAAACAAAAAAATATGAAACCAACGTTTTTAGACCGGGGCGGATGGATGGATTTGGGTGGATTTCGGGAAAGGCTAGTACCGTCCCTGGTCAGTTAAGGACCGAGCCATGAGACTACAACTTAGAACGAGCTAGTACAACCGTACTTCCCGAATGGGTATAGACCTAGCTGATTAAATATCCGAGCGGAGGCAGTATCCTTGCATAGTAGGTTCAGGTGTTGGCGTTGAGGTAAGGGCTTGCCGGTGGGGGTGTACCACTGGTGGGTGCCTGGACGAAAGTTAAGGGCTACCGGCAGGGGGTGTACCGCTGGTTGGTACCTGGGCAGAGATCGGGCATGCGATCAACATGAAGAAATGAAGACATGAAGAAAAGGACATGAAGATGGAAAGTTCAAGGATATAGCAATTCTTTCTCTTACCCCGGGAACGCCAGAACTCCTCTCACCGCTAGGAAATGACGGTTAGAGTGCATGAGGGCTTAAGTTCATGGAGCAGGCGCCAAAGTGAGGTTATCGAAAGGCTTTACCGTGACCGTCCCATATAGAGGGATGTAAGCTCATTCAATGAGTAGTTGCGGAGTACGGGTAAAGTGTACATCCACTGCAGTGTGAGTCAATCAATCTATTCGAATAGCCGTGCTCGCGGTTAATGAGAGACATGACAAGTTTCTTCTGTGGCTAGACTCATAAATTTTAAAATGATGGGTGGGATTGCATAATGACTTTATGTGCTGGGGAAACCAACTTCTCTATCTGAGAGAAGGGGGAAGACACCCCCAGAAAACCATGACGAATCGGAGGCGGGAAGCTATCCTTGGGATCACAATGGATGGTGGACAGAACCGTCGCTGACTTAATATACTATGGACCTAAAACTTGACCTGGCTAGATGTTAGGTTTGTGAAATGATTTGTGAAAATTGGCTTTGCGCAAATAAACCATAGCCATCCTTTGAATGACCCTATCATGTGCATCATTCCATGTTAGCTTGCTGAGTACGTTGGGTACTCACCCTTACTATATGCACAAACCTCCAGATGAAGGAGATGAGGAAGACCCGTACACATACCACTAGGAGGAATGAAGACAATGGAGCGCAACAGGTCTTAGTCCCCAGTCGTTGCCTGTGGCAATCGGCATGCTGCTGCCTTCCGTCTGCTATCTTATCTAATTTCTGTTTTCGGTTGTATCCGGACCGGTAGGTTCTATATGATATTGCCTTCGGGCTTATTATTGTAATAATTTCGGTGTAAGACTATTCGTGCACTTTACACCTGGTAATTCAGAACTATATTCGTGGGTACCCAACTACTCGATCCAGGGATAAGGTACTATGAACACGAATGATTTCCGTTCTCAAAAACGAGAGTCTACATCCACTATAGTCAATAGCAAATCAAAACAGTGTAAGTTATAAATACTTGTGTATGTGAATGCATGCATCAACGTTTATTTATTTTAATACACATAACAATAGTAAATGAATATAAATATGATGATTATTTAAAAATATCCTGGATCATTTATGATTCAGGAATAGAGGGAATACAAAAATTGAATGGACCGATGTAGATGATGTCACACACCATTAATTAACAGTGCTCTAAGCCTCTAACTCCACCAAAGCGAGATCACAGCAAGATAGTGGTGGTATCTGCGTGAACGAGACTGAAGTTGGCATATATATATATATATATATATATATATATATATATATATATATATATATATATATATATATATATATATATATATATCACAAAAGCAAGCTTTTTTTTATATGAAAGGAAGAAATATGATCGACATACTAACTAGCTAAACACTACACTTGTCCACTGTTCCAAGATCATCGTTGCCAGGCACGATTTCCAGGTAGCCACAAAGCCCATGGTTTGGCCACTGTGTGATGGACCGATGGTGTCCATGCCTCCGTTCCGTGGCCGGGAAAACAATAAGATATTACTTTGTACGCCTGGGTAGAACGTGGTGCCTGCGGGCGAGCGAGAGCGGGCAAAAGAATCCCGTGGGCATGGCAGGGGCTCAGAGGAGACGACGCTCATGAAGTCATGAGCAGATGACTACGTGAACGAGTGCTCGATAATGTGGGGGTTGACCTCATCGTTCGTCCACCTGCATTGTCGGATTCCAGCATCCAAGCCGTCGGCCCGCCCGCCCCCCGGTGGCTGGGGTTAGCCAAAGCCTGCGTGCGACACAGAGAGAGTGGAACACCCCACGTCCAAAATGGTCGGAAATGCACGATTTCCTCGGCGACTGTCGCCCAAGATTTTTCTTATCGTCGAAGAGAGGGTTATCGCATTCTGATGATAAGCACGATTACCACACGATAACCATAAAAAATCATATCAAACAGTATAAAATTTATAAAAATTTAAATTATTTTTAAAATTTATTTGAATTTAATGGGTTACCATGGTTTTATCCTTATCGTATCTCACGATAAAGTGATTATCACGATAACCACGTGGTTACCAACGGTTTTGTAGACCCTGCTGTCATCCGCCCGAACACGGCCTCGCGCTGGCGTGCATTCTCGGTTAATTGGTTGCTGCTCTGTTTTAATCACCGTGCTCATGTTTGTGCTAACCCCAGTTTGTTCGGCACTAGCATAATCCGAGACAATCTGCGTGCCTCTCTAATCGCTTATTCTGATTATAAACCGTATCAATAACTAAAAATTAATTTGTAAATAAAATTTTTATATTTTTTAGTAATTTAAAAATAAATGATGAAAAATAAACTACGGTAAAAAGAATCAAACTCCAAAACGGGTAAACGATAGGAATGTCAGGCGTTTCGTAACCTATAGTATCAGAGATGTGTACTGTGTAGCCGTCGACCGGGTCGTCACGTACGTACCTCTCCTCCACCGACCGACCGGGTGGTGCATTTGTCTATTACGCGGGAGGCCCTGCCTACTACGCTACGCGGTAGCCTGCTTCCCGCCATGGCGAATAGCTAGACAAACCGGCCCATCCGCCACCTTTTGTTCTACTTGCTGTTTGCTGCTAATTAAATCCTCTCTCATGCATGCTGCATTCTCTCCCTCTTCTGCTGCCTTGGGGGTACTTTGCACATGCAGCAATACATGCATGCATGATTGTTCGTATGCTGTTGGATCATTAGTTAAAGGAACCAATGAACGAAAAGGGGAGAAAGATTCAATCAGTTCTATTTTATGGAAGGAATCGCGTAAAGCTCGTTGACAGGGAACTAAGTTCAGAAAAAGTTATGTTACGCGGATGGATATAGGGAATATTGTTCTCTTGCGTACAAAGTATTGGAAACGGTGTTCTTGATGGGTTTTTTGGACAGAATGTATATGCAATACAGTCGTCACTTTTAAAATGCCATTTTTTTAAAAAAAATCAACTTTAAAATGCCATTAGAGGAGTTATGTTTTCCAAATGTACAGTAATTTTAATTAAGCTTCATGTTTCAGAACCCATGTGAGTTTCAGAACTTCTACTAGTATCAAGCTAATTTGACGAAGTGTCTTGACGTACAGAAAAATATCTTATACATAAGGCTTATACTTGGACAAAAACAAGAAATAATATTTTTAAATAAACTTTAGACTCTGTACCAACCATGTATATAAACACCATGTTTAAAGAAAAGCCATCATGAATTAAATCCTTGTAGAGAGCCATGCATACATAGATCTGTATCACACCAAATGTGCTTCTGAAAAGAACGATATGGTAGCATATTACTGTCATGAGTCCAGTTGGACTAATACCACTTCCTAGTTGTCTATTAAATTATAATATCTTTTCGGTTCTTGACGAGGCACCGTGAAAAAAAACTATTAGGCAAGGAAAGCTTTTATTTGAGTCCTGTTAAGTTATGGAATTGCAAAAGCTTTATTTTCAAAATATGAAACGAAGGGAAATGGAATGTTAATTTGTGATACCTTACTTCGTTTTATGACAAATAGGATGTCAAACTTTGGGTGTATTCTTAAGCTTCATTAGAGCAACTCCAACGAAAATCATAAGTTGGCATTTGGAGCTTATCGACGGGTGATCGATCAGTCCTCCAAGAGGCTATCCGAGGAGGTGAAAGAGTGGTCGAGGACATCTACCTAAAGGATACGATGGTCGACTCAGAGAGAATGCGAGCCAAAAATTTTAGACAGATTTGACTCTCATGGAGGATAATAAGCCTACGTCATGTGTTCTTTGTTGGGGTAGTATATGAATCAGAGTACAATAGTATGAGTTTTTGGGGCTCTAGAGATTGAATCTAAGAACTGATCCCCCTTACCCTTGCGACTTGCCCTCCCTTTTATAGTTCAAGGGGGACAGTTATAAGAGGACTTGAAGGAAAAAAACTAAGACTAAAGATGAAAAAACAAATACAAACTACATCTAAAAGTACATAGAGATTCCCCGGTCATATGTGCCGTGGGTATCTCGTGCTCCATCTTGCTTTGGGATCCGTCCTCTGCAGGCACCTTCTGTATAGTCATGTCGGATGACGTCATCTTCTGCCGGGGTGTCCCTCCTTGTCTCCTCTGCGATCCTTGCAAAGCAAACCTTTCTCCCGAGGAGATCTGAGGTCGGTCTAATGAGTCATAGTTGGGATAGAAGGTTGAAGTCGGGACAGAGGGGATGTCGGGGCGATCGACCCCATGAGGAGGTCTGGCTTCTAAGTCTCCTCCCGAGGACTACCAGTCCGACTTTAGCTGGTCTTAACTTCATTCTGTGAGCTACCCCAGAGTGACACCCTCACATATATATATTTGGCCAGTCAAGACTAAATAAGGGCTCCAATGGATAAACCAATCCACTCTTCAAAAACAAAGGGTAGCTATCCTGGATATCTTGTTCTCTTCAGGTTTGAAGAGGGCCGGGGAATCGCCTAATCGGGCGCTCCCGTGATTCTGCGCTCCCACCACAGAGCTCCCGCGCTCTCCCTTTTATCCAACAAACTTATTTTAAAATAGAGAAATTTTATCTGAGTTTTATAAGAGAACCACACGAATGTGTGGTCATCTTTATTATTTTTTATAAAGTATAGCAATCTACATCGTAAAATGGTATATAATTTTTCACTACTAGTTACCTCATTATAATAGTAAAAATTTAGCTATTCCTATGCTGCAAAATAGGCCATGAATTTGGATTTATAAAATAGTCTATGATTTTTTAATGCTACACTTTGATCATTAATTTCTTTAATAATACACCATCGACAAATACAACTTTAACATCTTATAAAATTACTTTTAAATATGAATCTAATGATATGTTTTAAATATGAATCTAATGATATGGTACAAGAGACTAAACATATATATTGTCACTTTAGTTATTAGTCAAAAGATACAAATGTTGACTTCCCTACAAAAAGTGTGTGCGCCTTATATTTTGAGAGGTAGATGAAGTACTTATTATTATTACTGTCTTGATTTGGATTTTTTTAACAGAGAAAATTACATCTGTCATACCAAAATAAATAAGCCTAGTTGATAAAAAACTTTCATCTCCACTTCGTATGTGGCAAGCTTCAATGCCTCCTTTTTTAAAAAATCTGTAAAAATATATTGTACAACTCCACTTTTTCATCTAATGAGATGACGTCATTGAGACCCCGTTTGGTAGGGATTTTTCTCTCTGATTCTCAGCAGAATCAGTAGAATCCCTGTCAAACAGATTATTTTACAACCGATTCGAGAAAATCACTTCAAGTGATTCAATAGTTTTATATAGGAAGTAAGAATCATCTAAAAAGTATTTTCTCCCTAGAATCACCTGAAACAAGTTTCTCCCAAGAATCACCTGAAAATCACCTAAAATATTATTCTAATTATTATTTTATTATAATGATTCCGATTCTCTCTAGAATCCGATTGAGAAGAATTAGAATCTAGAATCAAAGAATCATAGAATCGGAGCCCTACCAAACAGGTCCCGAGATATGATAAGTGAAGTCACAATTGCTAAGGCTTTCTTCTCTAACATCGTGAAGCCCTAGTTCAAGCATAAGAAATTCTGCTTGCACTCATTACCCCGTTCAAGCTTCTAATAGTCACACCCAGTAGGGGGCTCGCTTCTCTTTTTTATGCCATAAATCTCTGCCTCTAGCATATATCGATGTAGCTTGCCCCTATAGACCAGCACGGTGCACGTCGGCTTCACCATCACCGCTATAAGGTTGTCTCCAACAGCTTACCCATATAGCGACCCATACCCAAAATGCATCGCGAAGAGGTAAAAAATGGTCTTCAATAGAGTAGGCATACTGAGAACCCATTTTGGGTACCAGAAGAGAAGGTAGCCAAATATAGGTCTTCCCTTTGTCTTCTCTCTTCAACCCAAATCTGATTAGTGTTTTTGGATAGATTGTTGGAGTGAGAAAGTTTGGGTCCGTGACCTATTTACTACGCGTGACCCAAATAAAAAAATAGGTCTTATGTATAGGTCTTAACTGTTGGAGACAGTCTAAGGCGCCAACCAAGCTATTGCTATCGTACTCACGTAAGCTAGAGAGGAAAATTAGCAGGGTATGTTTCTTTAAAAATCCAATATAGTCTAATGGGGTTTATTGATTTAAATGAAAACGGATTGTCACGTGTTTTTGCTTTTTCTCATAATTTGGATTTTTATAATTTAGGGAAGAGGATTTTATTGAATATTTCAATGACATTTAAAAATAGGATTGTGCTTCACGTTTAACCCTGACGTAGTACATACTAAGTAAGTTCTAGTTTTAGTCTCATCCTGTTTGGTTGCAAGGACTAAAAGGAATTAAAGTTTATTAATTCCTTTTAAAGTTTATTAATTATATTGTACAAAGACCATGTTATTCCTATTTATTCACACCTCATTCGCGCGGTGAGAGAGAAGGACATCCACTGAAAAATAAAGTTTTAGTCTTAATTAATACTTTTAAATTAATACTTTTAAGAGAAACTAATAGTATTTTAGTATTTTTTAGTTCCTCTTGTTTAAAAATTTTAGAGAGATTTTAGTTCCTAAACCAAACACATACTATGTATGTAATTGCAAGCATAGGAGGGGAGCGAGGTTGTTTTTTCTTCCGTAAGTACGTACGCAAGCATGGAGCGAAGATATTAGATGGTATTGTAACTTTTTTCTTATATAAATCTAATCTTTAGTTGGAAAGAGGGTGCGTTGCTGTTGCCATCTTACATGATCGTGAAAGGTAGAGAGGAGAATTAGCACGTATGTTTCTTTATAAATCTGATATAATCTAAGAGGGGTCATCGATTTAAACGAGAACTGATTGGCTATATGTTTTTTATATTTTATTTAGAATTTTTACTACTATTCTAATTAGGGAAGAAGATTTTAATGAAGTATTTTTGATAACATTTTAAAGGGAAGATCGTATTCCAAGTGATATAATAGAGCACATGCAACAAAATGGCTAAATAAATTTTCAATAATTGTGTTTTTAGATATTCCTAAAAATAATTTTCAATACAACATCTCTTATCCAACAGAATTCTTAAAATCTTATTTCCTATAAATTTAAAATTGCTTTGGACCTGATTTCGGTGACGTTGTAGGATGCGACGGCGGGAAGGGAAGGGAGAGGGAGGAGCGCGGCGAGTACAAGGAGGCGATGGGGAGAGGTTGCGGTGGTGAAGGAAGCGACGGCCGTGTACGAGGAGAGGCGACGATGGCAGAGGAGGCGGGGGAGGATGTAACGGCGGGGGACGAGCAGGGCCAGACGTGCGACACCAAAAACGCGCATGCGAAAAGAAACGCAATAACGTGAAGGTGTCACACTCGGTTAGCTATTTGTGAAAAACGAAAATGATGAGAAAGGGAACTAATTTTTTGAATAAGATAGACAATCTATTAAACAATAAATTTTGTTCAGTTTAGTTAAAAATTAGAGATTTTAGAGAGTATTAGGCAGTTACATATGCTCTTATAGGTCAACTTTGTTTGGTTTGCCGTACGCACGAATGTACATCGATATGCAATTGCAAGCACGGGAAAGGAACAGAGTTGGTTTTTTCTCTTTTAGTCCGTACTCTCTCTGTAAAAAACAATCCTAAAATTGAATATGGAATATGAACAGTCACTTGTGTAAATTCATATTCATAATTAATTTTTTATAAAGAGCACAAGTATACACTACTGCAGTTTTGATTTTTCTAGATAAGGACCCCAATAGTTTTCAGACGGACCATAAGTGACCGTGTCTGAAAAATCGGTCCCGAGATGGTCGGTTGTTGGACTGCATTATCCCGTGCGGTTCACTTAAGCGACCACACAGGATATTATCCCGTGCGACCGCTTAAGTGGACCGCACGGGATAATGTGATTATCCCGTGTGGTCGACCTAACAGACCGCACGGGATAATGGTGCATTATCCTGTGCGGCCTACTTAAGGACCCGCACAGGATAATGCATTTTTCCGTGCGAGCCGTTAAGTGGACCGCACGCGATGATGCACCATAAAACAGCTGCCCAACCCGACAGTGTCACATTTAACATGGTGTTTCTCTCTAAAAAAGGACAATTATAGGGGAAGGTTTTTAACTTGAATTCTTCAATTGAAATCAATACAAAAGGTACCATACTTGATCTTCTCTTTCATTTTCTTTTATTTTTAAAAATTTTTATTGGTTGAATGCGAAGATATTTGAACTTTTTAACTCGGTTTCTCTCTCCAATAATAGGCAATTTCTTTTGGTGGGAGGTTTTAGACTGAAATCTTCAATTGAAATCAATATAAAAGGTAACGTGCTTGATCATCTCTTTTATTTGCTTTTGTTTTTGTAAAATTTCATCGGTTGAATGCGAAGATATTTAAACTTGTTTGAATTATCATTTTGAGTTATTTTTGTAATTTGTAGGTCAAATATTTTGTTTTTTATTTAACCATTTTTTGGTAACTAAATTTGTCTCAATATTATTATTTGCTCGAATGAGGTTTTAGTTATAAAGTAGGATTTAAGTTAAATTTGTTTATTTAGAAAACTAGCAATATAATATTAATTTATGCTATCAATTTTTTTAGATGGATCGGATATGGATGTATAAGACATGGAGAACTTATTCGGTGTTCATGAGAGAAGCATCAACATTTATTCATAAGACTAAGGCACACACTTTGAAGGAAAATAGGAAGGGTATTTTTTGTCCTTGCGTGGATTGCAAGAATAAAAAGATGTGAAAAGATCCAAATGTAATTCTCGGACACATAATTTAGCGTGGATTTGAGAAGAAATACATAATTTGGACTTATCACGGGGAAGTCGCCCCTCCGGAAGAGATTCCTGATATTTGGTTCAATGAGGCAGAGAATTTTGTAATTGAGGACATGTCCCATGAAATGATGGGTGATTTTGGCGGCTCTGGTTTTGATGATGCAGAGGTTGATATTGATCTTGATCTTGAGGATATGTTGCAACACGCTGAACCAGAGGTCCTAACAGAGAAAGCAAGAGATTTAAACAATTGGGAGGCGTTGTAGAAATCAGTGAAAGATCTATTATACGATCAATCAAAGGGATGTGACATGGATTATACAGTGTTGTGGTCGGTGCTATAACTTCTTAAATTGAAGGCTAGGCACGGATGGTCTGATACTAGTTTCAACGACTTGATGGGTCTCCTGAGAGCTATGCTTCCTAAGCCTAACTTGTTGCTAGCTAACACCTATCAAGCCAAAAAACTGATATGTCCATTATCACTTGGTGTGGAAAAGATCCATGCATGTATTAATCACTATGTATTTTATCGCAAGGAATACGCTGACTTGGACAAATGTCCAACTTGTGGGACGAGTAGGTAAAAAAGGATAACAGCGCCGCCGATAGTGATGTTGCCGAACCAAATGCATTGGTCGAGCCAGGAAAAAAGATTCCAGCCATGGTGATGTGGTATTTGCCAGTGAAAGATCGCATGAAGCGATTGTTCTCGAACCCCACTGACACTGAATTGATGAGATGGCATCAAGAGGGTCGAAAGATGAATGGTATGATTCGATATCCCGTCGATGCTCAACAATGGAGAAACTTTGATTCGAAGCACCTAGAATTTGCAAATGATCCGAGAAATGTCAGGTTTGTGTTGAGCACGGATGAAATGAATCTATTTGGTGACCTAAGCAGCTCGCACAACAATTGGCCTGTTCTGCTCACCATATATAACCTTCCGACATGGTTATGTCAGAAGCGAAAGTATATTTTGTTGACTATCCTTATACAAGGGCCAAAACAACCTGGCATCGACCTAGATGTGTTTCTTGAACCTTTGATGGAGGATATACAAGAAATGTGGGAAGAGGGTCTACGATTGTTTGATGCGTACCGCCAGGAGTATTTTACTCTGCGTGCTATCATATTCGTTACTATAAACGATCTATCAGCCAATTTTTCCCTCTTTGAACAGATTAAAGGAAAGACCAGATGTCTGATATGTCTAGACAATACATCGTACATATACCTGACCTCGTCAAAAAAGTTAGTTTACATGCGTCATCGTCGTTTCTTACCACAGAAGCATAGGTATCGTGCGATGGCTACCTTTTTTGACAAAACTGTTGAGGAAGGTATTGCCCCCGAAGCAAAGGATGGTTCCACGGTGTTCAAGCTGACAAAGAACATAAAGGTTGTGTTCGGCAAGGGAAAGACAGCTTTAGGCAAGAGGAAGAAAGAAGTGGTAGAAAACACGCTGCCCTTCAAGAAACATTCAATCTTTTCAAGTACCTGACCTACTGGAAAGACCTGAAGATTCGTCATGCCATCGATGTCATGCACCTCGAGAAAAACGTGTTCGACAGCACCGTCAGGACTTTACTTGACATCCCTAGTAAAACAAAGGATGGGTTGAAGTCACGTAACGACCTGGTCAATTTGGGCATAAGGAAAGATCTCCACCCGATAGAGCTAACGAATGGTAAGATTGAGATTCCACCGGTATGCTACTCAATGACACTAGAAGAGAAAAAAACTTTCCGTAAATGTCTTTGTGGATTGAAAGTACCGACTGGATTCTCATCGAATATCCGAAAACTAGTATCAATGAAAGATTTGTCGATTTATGGATACAACGCTCACGACTGTCATAAGATACTTACGGTATTCCTCCCTATCGCTATAAGGGCTGTGAAACCAGTGCACACTAAGGTAGTGATAACAAAGCTATGCTATTTTTTTAATCGAGTATCACAGAAAGTTTTTGATCCAGAAGAATTAGAACCCCTTCAGAAATTCGTAGTCGAGACAGCTTGCGAGCTAGAGATGTTTTTTCCTCCATCGTACTTTGACATGATGGAACATCTCATTGTTCACATTGTCCCTCAAATTATTGAACTTGGTCCTCTATACCTACATTAAATGTGGGCGTACGAGCGATACAAGGCTGTTCTGAAAGGATATGTCCGTAATCGTGTTCATCTGGAGGGCTCGATGATAGAGGGTTACACAACTGAGGAGGTTGTCGAGTGTTGCATAGATTATATGAAAGATGTCAACCCCATTGGGATACCGGTGCCTCGACATGATGGAAGGTTATTTGGGAAGGGTACTGTGGGAAGAAAATGCTTCTACGACAACAATTACAAAACGGTATCAGATGCACAAAGCAGTGTTCTTCAACAACTCGCCATCGTTGCGCCCTACATTGAGCAACACACTTCCGAGATCAGAGCATGCAATCCTGGGCGATCCGACGATTAGGTTTCGAAAGAACAGAAGCACACTTTTCCCCATGGCTGAAGGATCAAAAGCTACCGTCTAGTTAATCACTCGAGGAAAAAACGATAGAAAGACTTGCAGCTGGCCCAACAATCCTTGTGACCTCATGGCAAGGGTATGACAACGACAGATATTCTTTTTACACAAACAACAAATACAAGAAAAGCTCAACACAGAACAGTGGGGTTCGTGTCGAAGCGTTGGACGCAACAGGGCAAAAGAAATCATACTACGGGATCATACAAGAAATATGAGAACTTGACTACGATGTTGTTGACTACGAACTTGACCACCGCCCGCCACCCGACGCATCCCCACCGGCCGCCCTCACCGCCTCTCGACGCCTCCACGCCGGCCGCCAGCCAACGCCTCCACACTGGCCACCAACCACCGATATGTGCTTGAATGTGATGAAAATTTTGAATAGATGTGAATGTGAATGTGAATGTCAATGTGAGAAAAGATTTGAATGTGTTTGAATGTGAATGTGACAAAAGATTTGAATGGATGAAAATTTTGGTATGTTAATATGCATGTGACAAAATTTAGATATGCAAATTGATATGCAAATTTGAATGGACTGTTAATATGTGGATGGATGAATTACAAATTTTTTTTGAGAGGTATGGATGGATACAGTGGGGAGGGGTTGGGATTGTGATGGATGGTATATTGTGATGGATGAATTTTAGATGATATATTGGATGGATGGTATATTGTGATGGATGAATTTATTTTTGTGATGTATTAATTTTAGATGATATATTATGATGGATAAATTGTAGAGAGTTATTTTGGAATTTGGTCTCGAATATAAAATATGATGGACTTTTTATTTTAGATGATTTATGGACTGTAAATAGAATGTTTATTTTAGGATTGTAAATGGACTGTTTATTTTATATTTAAATGGATTGTTATTATTGTAAATTGGTTGTAAAATGGACTGTTATTTTTTCATGAATTGTTCTGATGTGAATTAGTTGATGTGAAATAGTTCATGTGAATATTTTTGATGAATTTTATATTTTAGGTTAGATTTTAGATTTTCAAATAAATATACCCACCCTCTCTAATCTCCCTCTCTCCTATCCCTCTCCTCGGTCTCTCATCTCTTCCCTTTCCCTTGTCTCACCTCTTCTCACGGACAAAATTTGATAGAAATTATTAAAAGCATGGAAGTAAACAAATAGTCAAACATATGTATTTTTAAATTAAAAATATGTATCTTTAATGACATATTTATAAAAAATAGTGTATTTTGAAATTTTGCTCGATGATGAACTGGAGCTGTTCAACTTCAAGCTCCCGTAGCTACTCTCATTGCTAAAGTATTTTTCGGGTAGAAAGAGACCGACCTACAAAAAATAAAGAGAAGAAGAAGGAAAAAATACAATTTTTCCTTCTTCTTCTCTTTAGGTTTTTCTCTATGTGCGATGAGACTAGCTAAGGAGCTTGAACTTGAAGGGCACATGCAATTGCCCGTGCCCCTTCAACTTCAAGCTCCCGTAGCTACTCTCGTTGCTAAAGTCTTTTTCGGGTAGAAGGAGACCTGACCTACAACAAAAAATAAAGAGAAGAAGAAGGAAAAAATATATATTTTTCTTCTTCTTCTCTTTAGGTTTTTTCTCTATGTGCGACGAGACTAGCTAAGGGAGCTTGAACTTGAAGGGGCATAGACAATTTCATGTGCCACTACAACTTCAAGCTTCCTTAGCTACTCTCATTGCATTCCCCAGCAAAGACGACATTTACAATTTAGAGTAGTTTACTAAACTTTACGATCAACTTTCTTTTAGGGTAGAAGGAGACTTTGTACGCACATGTATACTTCTTATATACATCATATTACAACTATCTAGTCCCTTCGTTCACAAATTTCACAAGTTGTGTATTATGAACAACCATAGATCAAATGACAAACGAGAAAGCTCCCTCGGAGGCACCCAACGAGATTCCAACGCAAGAGTCTTCGAGCGAAGGCACATGGTAGACATCAAACGATCCTTTAGTCGAAGTTACGCCAGCACCATTGGTTGAAGAAGACCCCGACTACATCCCAGTCGAGCAAGCAGTAAGTCTCGTCGTATTGTTATGAACTGACCGGTGCATCTCGTGGGATCCCGTTTAACGTTTTCTGTTGTACGTACAGATGGAAACAAGGCGCCGCTCAAAAAGAAAAGCCGCCAAGTCTGCCGTCATAGCTGAAGTCAAGACGGACACAACAACATCCGGTCCGATAGAAACCAACACGTCCGCGAGCGCTAGAGGACGTCAAACGAAAAGATGTGGTCAAAGAATTAAGAACCAACCCCCCAAGGAGACATACTATATCACCTCTCTGAATCAGGATGGGAAGCCAGTAGAGTCCAAGGTAGCAATGACAAAGTTCAGCAACACTTGCGGGGTACTGGCCAGAACCCACAACCCTTTAAATGTAGATTCCTGAGAGCAGGTGGATGACAACTTGAAGAACTTCATATGGAAAGAGTTGCAGAAGTGGCTTGAATATCCGCCTGGTTCAGAGGCTGTGGGAAAAGAGTTTGCCTTTAAAATGATTGGGCATCAGTGGAGGTAGTGGAAATTGGACATGAACACTCACTACGTGCAAAAGAACAAATCTCCATTCGAAGACTATGGTGGTATTACGCCCGCCGAATGGGATAGGTTCGTGGCGAAGATGACAAGCCCTGAAGCCTTAGCACGGAGGAAGAAGATGTCCGACATCACGAAAAAGAACAAGTATCCGCACCGATTGGACTCTAGCGGCTATGATGGCCACGTAGAGAAGTAGCGAGCAACCGAAGAAAAGTTTGCCGCCCAAGGAAAGCCCCTGCTTGTAGATACACTAAAAGAAAGAAGCAAAAACTGGGTCTGGGCATGCAGCATGGGCCAGGTCACCAATGAGGGAGAAATCCTTTTCGAGGATTCGAATATCGAGCGTGTGACCACTAGTCTAAAGGACATTGCTGAAAAAGAGAAGAGTAAAGAATTTATTGCCAAGAGAGAACACGATCAGTTGACAGTTGTATTAGGCAACCCCGAACATTCTGGACGAGTAAGGGGTGTATCGTCAAGGACAAGTTGGAAAGAAGGGTTTCCTGAGGAAGCTGCAACTTACAAGAAAAGGGACAGGTACAAACACAAACTTGAAGAGAAGATAGCAAAACAAGTTGAAGAACATTTCTACTCTCTTGTTGCACAGAATCGCCAAGCCTTCCCTAACTTGTATCAGCAATCCGAAGAACCCACAGTACAGGTGCCCAGCAACGTCGGGTCAGTTGACACTGCACCTTATCCAGAAGATACCATAACTGGCCCGACACCGTGCAACCTCCTCCTGCCGATAGGAAGGGCCGGGAAGAGAAAGAAGGTGGGTACAAGACTTGCTATACCAGGGCGATAATTTCACAACACGCCAATCCCTGAGGAATATGCAAGGGTGCAGGTGGCCGAGGTGCATGCAGAGCATAACAGCTTAGAGTTAGATATTTCAGCACCTGAAGGGATAGAATTGCTTGGGGATGCGGTGAATCAGTTCATTCTATGGCATCGATGAGTATCCTGCTGGTCGGTCCACCGTCAGCATCCTCAATCGAGCCGGTTCCTCAGATTGCTGTTGCGCCTACACCGCCTTCTCTACCAGGGCCAGATTCGCCACCTAATCGGCCTGCTTCCCCACCTCGCTCCCCCCTAAGGTTGAAGGTCCTGATTCGCCAAAGCTGTTAGCCCCTGAAGTCGTCGTAGAACAACCTTCAACAGATGTCCAAGATATTCACCAATCTCCTCCGACACCACAGTCAGCATTGGCGGTACCTCAAAGGCCTCTTCTGAAAACAACAAGTCTTCCAAGTCTGAGCAAGCTTGAACCTCGTCGGCTTATCCCAAAGAAGGTTAGATCAACCTATGATAAGAAAGTAATGGCCATAGACGAGCAGAACTTAGTGTTCCAAGCTTTCAGCGGGAGATCGCCGACTGACAAGAAGCAAGATCAAACGCCAAAGTTGTCAGAGTCACAACAATCGGTGAAAAACCAAGCGGAGGACCTGCAAAATTGAACTTCGAACGAAGTGCCAACAAAGTATGAGTACGGCAAGCCGTTCCTGCCGTGGCACGTCATGGAAGACATGCCATGGGAAATTATACTAATGCACGACTGGTACCTAAAGGCGTCCAGAATGGGCCTCAGCATGCTTACTGCGAAGGTCCTAGATAACGTTTTCACCAATGGCCCAAATGGGATATTGGTCATCGATTTCAACGACCTTCACGCTTTATTCAAGATGAAAAAAATGGATATAAATCTCGTTGCTGCATTTTGCCTGTAAGTATCAATCACACTTAATGTCATTAATGAATTCATTTGCAAACTAACTTCTGAATAATTACCCGCTGCATTACTTAGGATGCAATTTCGAGATGCTTCAAAGACCAACTATCTAGTTGGATACATTAACCCAACAAGGATATGCTGGACAGAACACGAGGTTCATATTCATGCAGATTGCGATGCCTTCAAAGGCAAAACGAAGTTTCAAAGAGACGCGACCATCAAAAAATACACAAGGAGAAGATGATCGCGGTAGCACAAAGACAAAAATATCCTCATGGTCCCTTATACGCTGCGGTACGTAATATTCTTCCGAACAACCGATATTTTACTACGATATCACCTACCATTAACATATCTCTTTTATCGCAGCGATTATTATATACTTTTCCTGGTATATCCGCGAGACCACGTGGCCATAGTGCTTGATCCGGCACACTACAAGGAGGAATCATTCAAAGAGTTCCTCGTCTTGTTAAATTTATAAGTACTATCATGCACCATTTAATAAGTTTTGTCTGTTGTTATTCTCGAATAAACAATTGACTGAAACAATTATTTTGTCTACATAGAGCACACGCACATTATGTACGAAACGGTGGACCAATCAAGGATTCACAAAAGAAGAAACTTCTGGTGAAGACACAATAGCCGGTAATTATATGCCTTCTATATGCCAACATTTTATACTATGTTTAATTTTAACTATTGATGTACGTATACAATTTTACTCAACACAGTGTTATAAGCAACCACCAGGCACTAGCCTATGCGGCTACTACGTGTGCGAGATGTTAAGAACCTATGGGAGATACACTACAAAGTTTGAACAAGTAAGTTCAGAGAAAATATCTTTCTACACATTAAGATCGATCTTGTATATTTTTTCTAATCGTATCTATGTGTATTCTTTCTTAAATAGATCGAGTCCGTTCCAGTTGTAGCGAACCGGTTCAACAATCGAACAATGCTCAACTTGGTTGCAGATATTTGCCGCTTCTTCCGCCGCGATGTCTGCAACCATTTGGATGATTTCTACGCTCCGGAGAGCGAGCTTGCGACGAACGATAAATTCAAAAGACTTAGGGAGTGGAAAAAAACCATCTGTAAATTACAAGTACTACTGTAATTTGCGAGACGAAACTTGATATGTATATAAACTTGCATGATGTGTACATATTTATATCTTTTATGAGAAAACAATATAATCAAATGTCTTTTTTTCTCGTGCGAAATATATATATATACATGCATCTGATCAATCGACCGATAATATTATGAGAGATGAGAGGAGAGAGAGATGACAGAGAGGAGAGGAGAGAGGGTGAGAGAGGACACTAGCTAAAGAGAGCTTTGCACATAAAATTAAGTGTACGGGAGGCAATCTTTCCGTGCGGTCGACTTAACGGACCATACGGAAAGATCGATTATCCCGTACGGCCGGGTAAAGTGGACTGCACGAAATAATCGATCTTCTCGTGCGGACCGCTTAAGCAGACCACACGAGATAATCAATATTTCCGTACGGTTAGGCCGTCCGCATACGAAAATGATTTTTTTCAGACCTTTTCGCGCGTGCGAGCAGACTTTTCACATGGAAAGATAACTTTCGGCTAAAAAAATTATTTCTTCAGCAGTGACATGAGCATATGGAGCGGAGAGATTAGTCATTATTTTTTTTCTATAAATCTAATATGTTGGTTGGGAAATAGAAAGATGGCGGGCTGCTAGCGCTGCTGTACGTGTGTAGGATAGAGAGGAGGGCTGGTTTATAAACTTCCTATAATTTAATGAGGTTCATATCGATTTAATGAAATCGATGGTTATATGCGTTTGCTTTGTCTGTCTTATAATTTTTAGAGTAAATTTTTACAAAACTACAATATTTTAACCAAAATTATAAAAAAATATAAATTTATATATTTATTAAGACATTGTAGATTTAAAACAAAATATCATTATTTAAACTATAGATTTAATAATAAAATTAGCATGAACTATATTTACATTTCTACACTACTATTATTATTATGTTGGAGTTATAATCGTTACATGTTTACAATTGAATTGGTGCTAAACTTATTATTTTGGGATAAGTTTGTTACTAAATATTATATAGTTTTATGAGAATTTTACGATAAATATATAGTTTTGTGATTTAATATCTTAAGTCTTAAGTTTTGGTCAAAATATTTATAGTTTGGTAAATCTTACTCTATTTTTTAGGATTTTTCTAATTTAGGAGAGGTGATTTTTATGAGTACTTCGGTGACATTTATAAGGTAAAATTACGATCACGGGATATATTAGAGGTCGGCTTTGTTTTATGTAGTGCGATTGCAAGCACAAGAGAGAGGTCAGTTTTTTCCCCTTTCAAAGTACGTACGGACGCAAGCACGGAGAGATTACTCGGAGAGAAGGAATCGCCGGGTGCACGTCACAGCGTGCCCCGAGACGCACGGCACGGTGTGATGGTGTACTGCACGGCGGAAAAAAAGTGCAACGGCGTGTGGATGTTTTGTCGCTTGAATTCGGTAGGTTTAGACTTCAATTAGAGCGTCCATTTCAGCCCGCAAACGTGCCTCTTTGGGCAATAATAACGCAATAACAAGACAAATCACACCGGACATCCTGAAAGTGGAAAACGCACTGTGATCCATAAGACCGCACCATGCCGTACGGTCGCGGAAGTAGAGAACTTATGGAGAAAAAACTGCTATACGACATGCTTGTGGGATTATAATCTACCGTGATTAGCATTGTGGCGTAAATTAACAGTGGGCAGCTTTTGAATTGATTGACGTTAACCAAGACTCCAAAAGAATCTTTGTTACTAATATCCTACTCGCTCCGTCTCAATTTGAACATATCCAGAGTCGTACTGACATATTTTACATTCTATATTACATACATATATATTTAAATGAAAAAAATAGTAGCACTATAACATTTTACCTACCCTCATGTTAATGTAGACAAACATCACCACCGACACATACATAGAAGTAGGGAATTGTAACTTGTAAGCTATAACCACCTCTACCTTTAAAAATCCGATGGTAATTAAACGATAACCTGTATATGACCGGTAAATAATAGTAACAGTAGTTGGCCTTTGAAAAATAACATAATTTTTATTAATCATTGAATTATTTTTTAGACAAGTAACATATATGTGCTAATGCTACAGCAATATAATAATATGAAACAGGAGATTTTTATCCGTTGGATTATAAGTGAGTAAGAGAAAAAAATTAGATCTGAATCATTGATAAAGTGTATTATAAATGATAGTGACTTACGTTAATGTAGACAAATATCACCACCAACACATACATAAAAGTGTTGGAAATCGTAACTTGTAAGCTATAACCACCTTTACCTTTGAAAATCCGATGGTAATAGAACGACGACCTGTATATGACCGGTAAATAATAGTAACAGTAGTTGGCCTTTTAAAAATAACGTACATTTTGATCAATCATTGAATTACTTCTAACACCAGTAATATATTCGTGCTAACATTATAGTAATATATACTGTGTTAACATTATAATAATATAATTCTAAACCAGAAAAAAATAAATCTCACGTAACCTCTCACAATTAAATCCATGTATACATATACATAATAAAATAGAAAATAATATAAAACAAATAACTGGACTTATTTTTATCCGTTGAATTATTAGTGAGAAAAGAAAATGTTAAATCTAAATCGGTGGTAAGGTATATTATAAGTGACAGAGATTACGGGTTGAAGTTGTAGCTTGATCAAATAACACGTGTATCAGAAACTGCCTTTAATTACATAAACATAAACAGTGATGGATATACTCTAGAAAACTTTTAGAACCTGAACAAACATGTCTATAAAATATTTTATATATTGTGAAACAATAGAAATAATAATAGCTGTCTTAGTGGTGTAATCCGCCCGTGAGCCCGAGTGGCTGCTCGGGTCGCCTGGCCTCAAATCCGCTCATGCACACAGACATATTTCAACAAGAAGGTGCAATATTGTAAAAAAAACGCATTCCTTCTTATCATCCTAGAACGCTTACAGTTGAATATTATAGGATTTTAGTAAGTGATACTAGTAGTATGTTTATCATCAAAAGTTCTTCAAAATCACAGTTTCAAATGCTTCAAAAGAATATGTAAATATGTAATGAAAAAATGGTAGTCAAGCCTAACTGCAATATACTTCCATTTCAATATATAATGCTTGGTTCAAAATATTAGAACTATCAGTGTATAAAATTTGCTTCAAAATATAAGATTTTGTCGAGTACATTTTCTCCACCAACTTCCCATCATTTAATTTTTATCCAATTTAACTCTTAATTATACTCATACTTTTGACCACTCTTTATTTAATGATATCGTTTTAGAGCAAATACTATAAACATCCAAAAATAATTCTTTATATATTATCTAAGCTTAAATGGTGAGATAAAGGAACACAAGCCTTCTGTATGAGAGAAGAGAAGATAGGAGAAATATGATGAGCCAACATTTATGCAAATGGCAATCCCTTCACAAACTTTAAGAAAAAAAATAAAAAGAGTGATGTTGATTGGATGGAGGCCAATGAAATAAATATTTACATTGTATTAAGACTAGTATATCAGACTATCTTTTAATTAATTAGCTAAATGATATAAATAATATTAGAGGTGACAATCGCCCAGTCATACGATTTGCTCTTAATCTCTTACGAATCGACGAACGGAGTACTGTATGCGATGTACCAAGCAAAGGCTTTCACTGTGCAAGAGGGACGAACAAAAGCACCACAAAATCCAAGCCCACCATTAAAGCCACCCAAAATCCGAAACATTTTTAACCCCCCGGCCACGACCATTCAGTCCAAATAGTTCACCCTCTCCCAAAGTGCGAACCCCGATGTTTACCCTCGTCATCGTACGCAGTAAATTACTCCGTACTCCTCTTCCGGCGCGCTACAGGATGGCACGGCAGCTCCCGCCCGGGCACAAACAAGCCCCAACTTGCCGTTCCGCCGCGCAGTCTCAGCTCCAGCCAGCGAACCGCGAATACAATAGCGTACTGCCCCGAGGCGCGGTGGCTCAGCACACGTAGCAGCATGCATTTCCACCGCTTTCCGCTGTTCATTCGACCAATTTTCCGGTGTCCACCACCACCCCGCACCGCGGGGCGAGACGGGGCGGCTAGGCCAGTGGTGACCTGGTGGTGGGCGTGGAGCCACTAGCGACAACCCATGCAACGAGAAATACGAGTATTTTCTTTTTCTTTTTTGGTTCCTTTGAAGTTTTTCTCCCTCCTCTCCGCAACTCAACTCCCGGTGCTGTACGCTGCCTGCTGTACTGCTTGCTCTCCTCAGTCCAGCTATCTCCCATAGACTTCGCACCAACCCCTCGCAGTCGCACGCACCACCAAAGAAAAGAACGTTTTTTTTCTTCTCAGGAAAAGAGAGAGAGAGAGAGAGAGAGAGAGAGGAAAACTATACTACTACTCCTGCTCTACTGTCCAGCCACGGACACCAAGGCAGGAGAGGGGAAGGGGGCAGCGACAGGGGATGAGCAGCTCGGCGTGGTGAGGTGAGCCGAGAGGTGGGGCGGTGCTGCATTGCATTGGGCGGGAGAGATCGATCGATCGCCGGTGCTGGCGCTGGGATCTCGGCGTTGGCGCGGTGCTCGAGGGAGCTAGTTAGCTGAGGAGGAACTGTGGCTGCTGTGGCTTCTTGGTCCGGCGCCGGCGTTGTGCCCATTGGGCTGGGTCCAGCTCCCCGTGATCTGGTTCGCCGTCGCTCGCCCGGGAGGATTTGGATCTCGAGGCGCGTTGCCTGTCGCTGTCGGGAGCCGCCGGGGCAGGTGGTGGGTGGTAGGCTCCATTGCGGCAGTTCGGTGGGCGGCTGCTGATTGGGGACAGCCGGGCGGGAGATCTGGCCGTCGGCGGGGCGCTGCAGATCCCCTGCCTGCGCGTCCACGCTTCGCTGCCGTGGAGGTTCTTGAGGAGGGTGGTGGTGGGGATGGGGATGGGCGGAGCCTACGCGGATCCCTTCCTGCCTCCAAAGATGGCCCTGTCGGCGTACGTCGCGCCGATGGGGGAGTATGGCCAGCCGCAGCCGCAGCCGGCGCCGCGGCCGCCGGCCTGCCCGTACTCGTCTTCCTCCTCGCCGCCGCCGGTCTCCGCGTCGTACCATTCTTGGCCTCCGGCGACGTCAGCTTCTCCGGTGAGTAGCCCACCTCCGGTCTCCTCTCCGCCAGAGTCGTTTCCGTCATCGCCGCCGCCGGCATTGTCGCCGCCGCCGGCGGACGCTCCTCCTCCATCGCTCCCGCCATCTCCGCCGCCGTCCCCACCCCGTCACCGCCCCAAGTAGAGGTGCACGCGCCGCCGCCGCCGATGGCGACTGACCAGCCGCGCGTCCAGCCCCGCGTGTACCCATCACCCCCGCCGCCGTCTCTCCCCCACCTCCCCCTCAGACCTTCTCGCCGCCGTCGCCACCTCCATTTCACCCACCGTCGTCGTCGCCTGCTCCAGCTCCAGCGCCTGCTGCTGTAATCTATCCGCCTCCTCCCCCACCAAGAATCGCCTCCCCACCACCGCCGCGTAATCACATCAAGCCGCATTACGTGCCGCGGTCATCTGCGAGGTCGCATTCGAATTCGACCCGCGCATCAAGTGGCGCCGGCAAGAACATCGAGATATCGAGGGAGGCAGCCACCACAATCGTAGCACTTGCCGGGCTTGCTATGCTCAGCTTTGTCGGCGCTACTATTTGGTTCGTCAAGAAGAAGCGCCGGCGGATAGAGCCTCCTGCGTCGCTGCCGACACAGCAGCCAGCTCCACCGCCACCGCCCAACTACTTTCCCTCTTCCGGTGGATCCTCGCTAACATCAGGTACAAAACTTGAGCATCGAAGAGTTAGTGTACAAACTATATGTGCGGATCCTATTTTTATCCATCGAACTTGATGCCAATTGTTTGTACTGTCAGATGCATTTTTCATATCACCTGGATATCCGGTAAGGTTGTTCAGTGCGGGGAGCCATGGGTATCCATATTCACCAGCTGATTCTGCCATCGGGTACTCTAGGATGCTATTCACCCCAGAAAATTTGGCAGAATTCACAAATGGGTTTGCAGAGCAAAACCTTTTGGGGGAAGGTGGATTTGGGTGTGTTTACAAGGGTATCTTGCCAGACAATCGCCTTGTGGCTGTCAAGAAGCTCAAGATTGGGAATGGGCAGGGCGAACGTGAGTTCAAGGCCGAAGTTGATACTATCAGCAGAGTACATCATAGACATTTGGTTTCGCTAGTAGGCTACTGCATATCAGATGGCCAGCGGATGCTTGTTTATGATTTTGTTCCAAACAATACGCTTTATTACCATCTCCATGGTAAGAATCTTTTGTCAGTTCTAGTAGCCCTAAATTATTTATTTACTTATTTCTAGCTTCACTGAGGCTGAGTTTGCTTACCTGATCACTAAATATGCCCTTGAAATTGCAGTAAGTGAAGCGGCAGTTCTTGATTGGCGAACAAGGGTTAAGATTGCGGCCGGAGCAGCCCGTGGAATTGCTTATCTGCATGAAGACTGTAATACCACTTTCCTTTGTTAACTAATCCTTTAGCATTTCCCTCAAATAGGATTGTTTTCTTATTATTGCCCTGCCTTTATTCATCAGGTCATCCTCGGATTATACATAGAGATATTAAATCATCCAATATTTTATTGGATGATAACTTCGAAGCTCAGGTATGCTATTACTTGGTGTATGACCTCCATCGCCAGACACTTTGATGTGATTCTATATTCATTTTTTTTTCTAATTTTCCCCCCTCCAACAATGCCAGGTTTCTGATTTTGGACTTGCAAGGCTAGCAGCTGACTCCAATACGCATGTCACTACACGTGTCATGGGTACATTTGGGTATGTCAACATGCAAGTATAGCCAAAATCTCGCAGTTCTCGGGAATTTTATGGCTTATATCTGATCTGTAAATAGTCTCGATTAACAGTGTAGTATGCCCTGTGCAGGTATTTGGCTCCAGAGTATGCGCTGTCTGGCAAATTGACTGCAAAATCTGATGTATATTCTTTTGGAGTCGTTCTTTTGGAGCTTATTACAGGAAGAAAACCTGTTGATGCTTCCCAGCCACTGGGAGATGAGAGCCTTGTTGAATGGGTGAGTTTTTAAGAATATTCTGAACTTTCTATTTCACTCAGTTTAGGTCATAGTTATGCATATATTTCTGATTTTAGCATTCGTTTGTTTGATTGCGGTTTTCTAACAAATGACAGGATTGAGTGTTTCACCTGCATTGATTTTAATGAGATTGAGATGTAATATATAAACAAGACATTGATAGGTAGATATAACCTGCTTAATGATTTCGTTGCTGATTTTCCATTCCACAGTGCTGATCACCATACTTGTTGAGGTGAAATGCCCAGATTTGTAGGATCTGCTATATGCAACTTCTTAACTCTTAAGCCCTGATGGCATGTAATCAGTTTGCCTTTTCTCTCAGAAGCCAATCAACCTTTTAATTCTTTTATTTACAATGTTGCCCATATGCTTCTAGCAGCTGTAATCAGTTAGTCCTTTCGTTGGCCCCACTTTTGTAATAAGTTGTCTGAGGAAGTGATGTGGAGAGAGCCAAATTAGCTAAAAGTTCCAAGGGTTGGAGCTTTTACAAAAGTAGGCAGCCTGATTATTCTTCCAGAGTGGCACACAAAAAGTTTAATTCAGTCTTACAACCATATGCTGCGATGAGTCATGGAAGAGCCTAGATGAGAACTCTGGCAAGGAATTAAGCAATTTGAAGGACAGAGAGAAAGACATCAATTATCATGAACCTATTAGATATTTGCATAGCACTCATAAAGAATCTGATGCAGTGCACAAGTAACACCTAAGTCTAGGACATTCCTTCTGGTTATTATCTGGTTTGAAGGGTTCCATGATAGCTTTTTGCTTTGTATAATGTGAACATGAAATATGCTGGTTATCTAATATGAACAATAACACAAATGCCATATGTGCAGTAATATCAATACCATACCAGCGTGAAGCTATATGGACTTCTAATTTTCATCATGAGATCGAATCATTTGGACTGGGATTAATTTACCAGTGTTATGATCTTAAGCAAACCTAATTCATGTTGAAAATTGTCAGGCTCGGCCCCTTCTCCTAAAGGCAATTGAACATCGACAATTTGGTGACCTCCCTGATCCAAGGATGGAAAACAGGTTTGATGAAAATGAGATGTATCATATGATAGGAGCTGCAGCTGCATGCATTCGTCATTCTGCAGCAATGAGACCGCGGATGGGGCAGGTAACGAACACATCCAAATTCATTTATGAACTAATGACACCAAAGGACCAAAACATGATGTTTCCTTTGCATCTCTCAGGTGGTTAGAGCACTAGATAGTTTAGCAGACTCTAACTTGAACAATGGCCTTCAACCTGGCCGCAGTGAAGTATTCTTAGAACCACAGTCCGAAGAAATTAGATTGTTCCAGCAGAGAGAATTCGGCAGCCGAGATTGTAGTGACGAGATGAGCCAAGCTAGCTGGAGAAGCCGAAGAGATTTGTAAACATGTTCACCACAAGATCATTAACAATTTTTTGGCCATTCTTTACATGTAATTATCTCTTTTACATGATTCCCCGAGGCAATTTATGTCCTCCATGGAATAAAATTTTGCATTCTTTGAGGAGATAAGTAAATCTTTCCATCATTTAACCTTTTCAGTGAAGAGTATACAGATGTTTGATTCTTGGCATTCGCCGATAAACAACTGTATTGTTTTCGCTTCTTTTTGAGCAGGCCAGATTGCTGTCCGTGCACAAGTCTCTGCAAGGATAAGGCTGTAAAGCTTGTCAGTGGTTGCTTACATTCTATCCTCATGCCTTGTTTTGCGCACAAGTACAATCATTAGCGCCACATTTCCCCAATGTTCGAATTGCTTTGCATCTTATTACAGTGTTCATGCCTCAATTATTTTTCTCATCCTGTATCTCCGTTTTGTCAAGTTCCTCAGAGAAATTCGCCTCCAAACCGTTCACTTGCCGTAACGGTGGTTGCCGCGTCACTGGCGACGCAAACACCTGCTGCTTAGTTGATACAAGTAGATCATTGAGATTCGCGTGGATCTCGCCTCTGCATCGACCGATCGGCCGTTGATAAAATTGGCTATCTTAATGCGTGCTGATATATAGCAGCGACCACATGATGGGGAGAAAACCCAGTGGGCGGATGGCAGTGTCGCACCAAGAAATACGCGCACGCGCCGGTTGGCCTGGACTGATGGCGAGGCGAGCGCGGATGGACGTCGTCACGTCGACCTGTCGGTTGCCGTCGCCGTCCCCCTTTATTTTGCCCCCCTTCGCTTCCTGGCCGTGTTTCTCCTGGGCCAAATCGCGATGAAAACCAACGGTTCCGCAGTATATTACTGGCCCAAGCCCAGCAAACCGGAGGCGTGAAGCTGATCAACGCGGCTCTGCACGCAGGGAGCCGCCACCATGCTGTGATGCTGTTGCGTGTCCTGTACATGCATCGGCAGTATGTGAAATCCACGGGGATAACCTTTTAATAGCCGGCGCGGTGCCAACGACTCAATACTGCCATCTCAATCGCAACCCTAAGATTAACAACTAGGCTGTATGATAATAGTTACTCGTTGATCAATCCATTCGTAATACATGGAGTAAAGCAGTTCGCTTCAGCTGCCCGCTGCGCTGCCAGGAACACCGTCGAGGTCGCGAGACAGCTCTCCCGACGTAAAGCACCCGGGCGATCGGGACGTGTCGCGCAGTCATGCAGCCGCCGCGTCCGAGCCGGTCCACGTGGCCCGGCCTCCATCCCGGCACGTCCGTGTCCGCCTGGGACAACCGACCCAGGACCGGACCCAATTCGAACACGAACTCGTGTCACTTCTGCTTATAAAATGCAATGCATCGCCGCGCGCTTGCTCGACGCACAGCCGTCGCCGCATCGATCTAATCCATCGCCGCAGCCATCGATGGAATACGTTCCGTCTCTCCAGGACCTCCAGCTTCTAGCCGCGCTGCTCGCCGGCGGTGAGGCGGCGACGTGCGCGCCCGACGAGGACTTCATGATGTACGAGTTCAAGGTCCGGCGGTGCCCCCGCTCGCGGGCGCATGAGTGGACGTCGTGCCCGTACGCGCACCCTGGCGAGGCCGCTCGGCGCCGCGACCCGAGCCGCGTCACCTACACTGGCGAGCCGTGCCCGGACTTCCGCGTCCGCCCGGGCGCCGCGTGCCCGCGTGGCTCGAGCTGCCCGTTCGCGCACGGGACCTTCGAGACGTGGCTGCACCCGTCGCGCTACCGCACGCGGCCGTGCCGCTCCGGCATGTTGTGCGCTCGCCCGATATGCTTCTTCGCCCACAACGACAAGGAGCTGCGGATCGTGAGCGAGAGCGACGCTGTCGCCGCCACGCTCTCGCCGAGGTGTTCGTCGGTCTCTCCGAGGTCTCCGTTCACGACGTGGGAGTACTCACCTCCGCGGTCTCCGACGGACGTGATGCGTCAACTACAGCCAGATGAGCAAGGCAACATGGGCATGGACATGAAGCAGATTGTCCTTGCAATGCAACAGATGGATGGGAGGAAGGCGATGCGATCGGTTCCTCCAACAACGGACATGCTACCGCAGGAGCTGGAAGAGGACGCTTCAGAATTAGGATGGGTGTCTGATCTCTTGATGTGAAACTTGCATTTGAGATGTAAAATTATTTATATGAGTTGTGGTCGACATGCATTTGAGATGTAAAATTATTTATATGAGTTGTGGTCGACAGACATGTATGTATTCTGTATTCTGTAATGCAGTTTCAAGTATAAGCTGGTATGTATTCAGTAAGAGCTTCGTATGTATATTCAATTGAATTTTCTGAAATAATAATGAGCCTTTGGTTGTGTATTGACCTGTTCCATTATGTATTTGTGTGTGCGTGTGTGGCAGTAAATTCATTTATTACTCGGCGTCCCTCCATCCAGGCGCAGCACAGTACAACTTGAAAGATCAATAATTAGTCCAACATAAATTAAATTTCGAAAATAATACTATTGATTTGATATTTTAATTTCCTTTGTAATTATGATTTTATTGCTATGAAACTTATATTATGAGAAATTAAAATTCATTTATTAGTTTAAAAAACCCATCAAAGTTTTGCCACCGCTTATAGTGTGAAACAGAAACAGTACAATTCATATATTATTCATATATTTGGTAGGATTGATATATATGACACATAAAAAGCCACGTCACCCTTCTTCTTTTGCATTTTTTGAACTTACGTTCTGTTTGTATGCATTTTTGTCGATGTAGAAATTATGACATACCTTAAAAATTATAACATATCGATTATCTGTATAGATCCTATATGTTTATATGTTTATAGAAAGACTATTTCTAATTAAAAATTACATTTCAATCCCAAAAGAAAGGCAAGACCTATTTCGAGAGAGCTGAAAGAGACATACTTGGACTCGACCAAGTTAACTGAAGACTACCAAGAATGCACCTATAAGTCTTCCTAGAAAACCAGAGGACCTAAATGCCCCTTTGATTTATAAAAAATACATTTTGATTTATGAAAAATTTTGGAAGATTTCAATCTTACAAAAAAATTTATATGAAGACCTTTGAAAGAATCATATCCTATACTTTTGAAATTTTTATGAAATGAACGATTCTATATAAAGATTTTAAGAAAAACTTAACAAGATCTTCAACCTTTTGAAAAATTTTCTTTGAGTCTATCTTTCATTTGATTCCTAAGTTTTTCCTACAGTACAATCAAATGGGTCTTTTTTATATTTTTCTGCATTTTACTATCTTCTTTTTTTCACTTGCATTCTTATCAAAATCTTGCTTTTATTTCCTTGTTTTCTCATTCTTGCTATTCACAGGGGCCCAAGGTATAAATACTATCCCTATGAGAGGGCCGAAGGAGGAACCCAATAGAACAATAATCGACTTAAGCCATGACGTCAACTATGCCCAGCTAAGATCAATCCCTCGATGCGCAAAGAACAATCGGAATATAGCTTTCATATATCCAGCCACCATCTCGTTGTAACCCCCGACGAGACTGGCTAATAGGCTTAGGATAAATATGTAAGGCTGACTCCAACAAGGCCATGTATGTGGCAAGGCAAACCCAAAATGCCTATCGTGTGGGTACTGTGCATGAGAAATTGGTCTCTAACAGTGAGGCAAAGACGATAGAAAGTTTGTCTTTGAAGAGAGAGACGATGTAAAAATAGAACGCCTCTCTCCTCGTATGCATCTGGAAGTGGTCAACTACCGTGAGCTGGAAGAGAAGCAGAAGAGAAGCGTCGGGCAGGTCATGCGCGGCGGCGTGCGGCCTTCAGTGCTCACCTGACGCAGCTGCAACGCGTGGGAGGAGCGGCTCCATCGGCGCGTGGGCGAGCGGTCGGCGGCGCAGCGCAAGCAGCTCCGGCGGCACGTGGGGCAAGCAACCGGCTGCGCACGGGGCGAGCAGCTCCGGCGGCGCGTGGGTCGAGCGGCCGGCGACGCGGGGCGACCAGCTCCGGCGGCGCGTGGGGCGAGCGAGCGATGACGCACGAACGGCGCGCGGCCTCACACGGGGCGAGCGAAGCAGGCGAACTCCTTTCTCCTTGCTGCGCGAGACAAAGGTCAACTGGAGGTATGAAGTTCACGTCTCCTTTCTCCTTGCTGGATCTATGGGTTTGTGACTAATTTGTTCGATTCTTGCACATCCGTGAGTAATAAAAGATATGAAACTTTCAATTGTATGAAAATTTTAATCATCATATTGCTAAGTCGGCACAATTTATTTTAGTTCAATGCCAAAGAAACACATGCTAAAACTAACACCCGATACAACCCTTTTACCATTAAGATGGATTTGTAGATCATATGGCTCTGGTCTTTGCACTATCTAGCACAAACTAAAAGAGACCTTTTCAGAGTATGGTAGAGCACAACATATCTTAAGTCTAAAACCTGACTTCTGCATCATCAGTGTCGTCCTACCTATTGGTGCTTGAATCAAAGCAATGTTAACACATATCATTATCAGCCTCTTCATTTTTTATGAACTTTGTACAGAGCTTGCAATTAGGTATTTATTTCTCTGCAATTAGAATGTCGGCTGTGGAGGGCAACACTCTCGTTGACATTACATATTATTTTCATGTTAGCATTCAAGGTTGGATAATCAGATTGTCATTCACTCATTCCATTTTGTTTAGAATGGATAATCAGAGTCCCATATGTGGAGGGCAACACTCTCTGGACCAGTCTTGTTATGCTCATGATCAATGCCCGTATCAGCAACCATCAATGGACCCTCTCCAGTACGAACAGTCCCAACAGGTAAACTGTTGCATCATAAAGTTAATTATGATGCATCATAAATTTATTTATCATCATCAAGGTGTATTCATAAGCATTAGTGGTTGTTGGATAGGTGAATTATGTCATGGGTGCACAAGTTTATCGCGAAGATGTGGACATTGTGCTACCTCCGACAACACGGAAAGGCAAGGAGAAGAAGGTGTCTCGGAGGGGGCGCGGTTTCACAAAAGAAGAAGATGAAGTCCTCTGTTCTGCCTTTCTCAACGTAGGCAAAGATACAATAACAGGTTAGTTAAGGAACAATTCTTTAGCCTTGCTGAATATATGTTCTGGATGTTATTATATAGCTATAAACTATCTTTTTGGATCATACGTAGGTGTGAATCAGACTCTAGGAGGTTATTACAAACGACTCCATGATTATTACAATACTTTTAAGCTTGAGGGAAGTAACCGCAGCCAACTAGCTATCCAGAATAGGTGGGGCACCATTCAAAGATCTGTGAGCAAGTTCTGTGGGTTTAAGTCTGCTGTTGATCGTCGTAATGAGAGTGGGAAGAATGAACAAGACAGGGTATGGTTTGATACTTTGAAACGATCTAAAGTTTATTTTTTACAAGTCATTTAGCAAACTGAGATAATTTAAACTGAATAAATTCTATCACATGCCATTTTGCAGATTGATGATGCAGTCAAGATTTACGAGGCTGCGGAGCCTTTCCACTTCATGCATTGTTGGAAGATCCTCCGAAACAAAGCAAAATGGAATGACAAGGTTTTGGAGTTGAACAACAACTCTGCAGGGACAAGGGCTGAAGGTTCTTCACAAGCAAACTCAAGTCATGCTGCATTGCTAGAGGGAGGCAATGAGAATAGCATGCTTGCTAGACCAGAAGAAAGAATAGCGCTAAAAGAAAGAGGGCAGCAGACACATCCTCATCCAACACTGCAGTTGAAGTTCTTCAACGCATTCACGACAACAGGGAGAAGTGCCAACAGAAAGAAGATGAACAAATGGTTTACATTCTTACTAGGACAGATGAGAAATTGAGCCTTCAAAGGGAGCTTCTAGATCTCAAGAAGCAGCAGCGCCAGGAGAATTAAATTCTCAGGCAACAAGAGGCTGCGAATGTAGCAATGCAAGCCGAGGCGCAACTACTAGCTGCTGAAGCTGCAATCATGGCAGTAGACATTGACAAGTAGCTCCCCATTTGAAGAATTATTACATTGGCATGCAACGCCAGATCATGGAACGTCGTAGATTTGCATAAGCTGAATTTGTATGTGATGTTGTGAACTCAACTTTGTATGTTGTGTGAACTTTGAGTCTGTGGGAACTGAACTTATTTTATTTCTTCAGAGAATAGTAGGAACCAAATGTGGCCATATTTCTTCAGAGCATCAGGCCATATTTCTTCACAGCATATGGCCATATTTCTTCAAAGCATCAAGCACATATATGGCTATTTTATTACATATATGACTATTTCATTACATATATGACTAACTTCTGGGACACATGCTACTTCAGTACATATATGGCTACTTCACTATATATATATATATATATCTATATGACTAACTTCTAGGAAACATGCTACTTCATTACATATTATATACATGCTACTACACCTGACATGAACAACATTCAAAAGCTTGTTGGTCTGCTTCACTTGAACATTCATATGCTTCCATTTTTTGCGAAAGGTCCAGTGCCTGAACCGTACAATCCCCATATATGCTCGATAAGGGCAGTACGAAGATGGTGACAAGTTTATTTGTTCCGAATATAAGTTTGAGCATCTATAAACTCAGCAATATTACTGACAGGAGGATTCTCCCGACTTGGCCACTCTGATTCATGGATAGAGGAAGGTCCACACCTTTCTCATCCATAATGATCATGTTATGTAAGATGATGCAAGCCCTCGTATTGTAATTTAGATCTTCTTTGTGCCACAGCCTAGCAGGGAGTGCAACTTCCACTTAGTCTGAAGAACACCGAAAGCACGCTCCACATCCTTCCTACATGCCTCCTGCCGCTGTGCATACACCTTGTGCTTGTTACTTATAGGTGCACTAATTGTCTTGATTAAGGTAGCCCAATCTGGATATATCCCATCAGCTAGGTAGTAACCCATATTGTAAATGTTGCCATTCACAGTGAACTCAACCGGAGGTGCTCTGCCATTAGCTAAATCATCAAAGACCGGTGATCGCTGCAACACATTAATATCATTATGGGATCTGGGTAATCCAAAGTATACATGCCAAAACCTGAGGTCCTTAGTCACCACAGCCTCTAGAATCACAGTTGGTTTCCCTTTGTGGCCCTTATACATCTCGTGCAAAGCGGTAGGACAACTCGACCACTCCCAATGCATATAATCTATGCTGCCAATCATTCCAAGAAATCCTCTTGCCTCATTAACCTTTAATATCTGTTGTAACTCCACTTCTGATGGTGGCCTGATCCATTCTTCTCCGAAAACATTTACTATTGTTCTAACAAAACGCTTCAATGTCTCCAATACAGTGCTCTCACCCATCTGAAGATGTTCGTCCAATGAATCTGCAATGCTACATAAGCTAGCATTTTAATTGCAATCATACATTTGTGCATGGGAGAAAATCTCAGCTGACCGGCACAATTTCTTTTCTGTTTGAAGTAGGAGTCTGCTTCAGTCACCTTATCGACAATCCAAAGGAATAGACTCTCCCGCATTCGATACCTATCACAAAAGTTGTATTATTTACTGCATATTTGTTTAACAATACAGAAAAAATATGTTCCAACTGAATAACACACCTCCTGCGGAAATGATCTAAGTTGTACATTGGACGTTCCACAAAATATTGAGCATTCAATATTTTGTTAGCCCCTTCACGGTCACGCTTGACTGTCTTGTGGCCTGGTATTGAACCTCCCCATCGACGTTTTGCCTCAACAACCAAAACTGTTGCAGCTGTCTCAACATCATCAACATCTCTCCCCTGACTAGCAGTCGTTCCACAGTTTGAAAGCTTAATATACCTCATAGCCATCCCTAAAATTAATAGCCACATATCCAATGGAACAAACATTGAACAAATGAGAAAAATTAATCTACAGAACAAACATAAATCAAACGAATTGTAGGAACAAATGTTACCTGACGTATGTTGGGAAAAGGCACAGCAGCAAGCAGCAAGGCGCGGCACACCAGCGCGTGGGGCGAGCAGCGACCAGCGAGCGCCGCGCGGGGCAAGCGACACGCGGGGCTAGCAGTGTCGGCACGTGGGTCAGCGGCGGCACGCAGGCCCAGCGGCGGCGGCGCGGGCCGAACGGCGCTGAAGCCAAGGCGAGCGGCGCGCGCCATGCCGGGCGACGGGCGACCGAGGCACAACACGCGGGCCAAGCGACGACCGACGCGCCGGCGTAGAAGCAGCTTTGCTCGCGTCCAGGAGCTGGGCAACGCACGGGGCGACCAGCTGTGGCAGCAAACTTCGTCGGATGCTGCTCTGCCCGGGAGCGCTGGACTTCGCACGGGAAAACAAACCATCGAGGCAAGAGAGCTAAAAAAGCATCATTTTATTGGAGATGGCAGCAAATGCATTCCCATTTCTTTACTGGCCAGGCAATCTCACATTTGCCTCTCCAAAATGCAATCTATTGTTGAAGTCAGTCTAAGGCCGATAGGCACTTGTGTTGTCCATATATAAAAAAACAACAAGCCTTGTCGAGCCAATAGGATATAGGGTTATCACTCTAAGAAGAGACTGGACCTATATAAAAATCGTCTTATGTTTTATCTGATTGGCATCTTTATTAGGAGATAATGCACCCAAACTAGACCCACAAGTCTCTATTATCAAGATATTTATCGATGACATGTTCAATTTAAATTACTCTTATATAAATATCAGATAAGACCTTCAGTTCCTATGATTAAGAATAATCGATCTCTGTTTGTGCTTTTTTTCGGGGGTATCTGTTTGAGTTGCCTAAGCTAAATGCACTTGACAGAGGTATTCTACTGGTTTTTATTGGTAGTACAGTCAATTCAGACCGTTCATATTTTTTAATCTAATAGATCATATCTATTTATACTATCATCTCAACAACTAGTAAATAGAACATCTTTCTTTAGTGGTAGTAGAACTTATAAATGAACTTAATATCATTTCTATTCTACTACCATTAGAAACCACCAAATAGGTACTCATGTTACAATCATATCATGTGTACACGAGGAATCAATGTACTACATCGTCATAATGCCAGTAATGCTACCATACGTTTTTTTTATAATGGATATAATTTAGCCTTTGCTTCAACAGAAGCTAGCCACAGTGATGTTATCATACATAATTCTTAGATACAGAAATAAGATACAATGGTAAAATTTATCTTATAATTCATCACTTAGGCTAAAGAGAAAAATACTCAAATTAAACCAGCACGGGCTTAAAGAGTAAAATAGTCAAAACCAGTACGCGTGTGTTTGGTGTGCATGTTTTTAGAAGGGCACTATATCAACAACACGAGAAAAATTTGCCCATGAGATCATTGTAGGAAGAAATTACAAAAGCTCACAAGTGGTTCTTATAAAATGGAGATACTGTCGCAGGATAGTGGTCCTGAAATCCTCTTATCTATATGTTGGAGCCAGGAACTCTCCTGAATAGACATGAGCCATTTCGTCTCCCTTGTGCTAGACCCCTATTGTACTGATAGTAGCTACTTGCATATGTCTTCCACCGTGGCTAATATTTCACTCAAACGGGATACAACTTCTGCCATTGTTGGCCTTTTGATAGAGGACCTGCTAGTGCACCTCATAGCAAGCTCCAAAACTCTCCAAGCAGAAGTTTGATCATAATCGCATCGAAACCTTAACAACTATAGCATCAATATTACCTCGATCAAAGTTTGGCCTCACAACTTCAGTTACGTGAGTTTGTCCTGGCATACAAGGATGACCACCAGTGATAATCTCGAGAAGAACCGCACGAAAATTGTATACATCGCTTTTCTCATCGAGTTTGCCGTTTGTAATCCTAGGCAACATAAGACAAGTATGAGCTAAAAAGAGATTTTTGAGTGCTGCCGTAACATTCACACTCTTCAATGAGAATCGACAACTCAATTGTAATGAATATAAAAGAAAATGTTTGACTTTTTTTTTGAGACTGAAAGAAAAGAAAATGTTTGACTATGCAAATATTATAGTGTGTGCACCTTTGCAGCCGGCTAATCGTTAGTTCTTTTTTATCTTGGCTAATTGTTAGTTCTATTTTTTGGTGCCAGTAATGTTTGAACAGAGTGCAGTAAATTTGGTGAGGAGAAATTGGGAGGGATCTGATAAGTGTAAATTGTGTCAATTGAAGGAAACTACTACAGTGCATATTATGCTTGAGTGTCCTGTTGCAGTTTTTGCTTGGAGTGTGCTAAGAAGTGTGTGTCTGTGTGTGTATTGGTGGGGTGGGGGGGGCGGCTGGGGGACGAGCCTGGCTAATGCTGATGATCTGTACGGCTTTGTGGGAGGGGGTAGATCGAGAATTCGAGAGGCGATGCAATCGGTTGCTCCAACAACGGACATGCTACCGTAGGAGATGGAAGAGGACGCTCCAGAACTTGGATGGGTGTCTGATCTTTTGATGTGAAACTTGTATTTTTTTAACAGAAAATTGATGCGAATGTGCCTTTTTATTTAATATAGAAGGAGTAAATACACCCCTAGAGAAAATAAAAGAAAAAAAGGTGCAAACATAGGAAGACTATATAGAGGAACCTGTGATCTCACGCAAGTGTTTTGCGCCAGCCAGACTCCAAAGTATACCCTGCTCTTTGATTATGCTCAGGATATGGCCCGTCGTTGCCTCTTTGTGTTTAAAAATTCTTCTGTTTCTCTCTTTTCATATTTCCCAGACAACTAGCATGATGAGCGATCGTAGCGCCTTCTTGTGACCCCCGGGGTACTTCCCAGATTTTTCCCACCATTGCTGCACTGATGTGGCATCCCTCCAATTGGTCGTTCGCAGCTGCTGAAAGCCGACCCAGTCAGCTACCATATTCCAAATCCTGAAGGAATATCTGCATTGGGCTACCAGGTACAAGGCTGACTATGGAGAAGTACGACAAAGGGGACAGTGGTCGTTGTTCCTTCAGCCCCTAGCCGCTGGTTGGTCTGAGGTCTAAACTCTATTTTGAATGATAAGCCACACATGATATTTACACTTTCTAGGTGCCCAGGTCTTCCAGATGAGCTTCTTGAAAGTTGTGTTGGGTGCCCCACAGCATTGCACTTTATAGGCTGAGGAGGCTGTGTACTCTCCATGGTTGGTGAATTTCCAGATGATCTGGTTAGGTTCCCCATTCGTCAGCTGGACTCGACGTACCGCTCCCCATAAGGTTACCAGCTGATCAATGAGGCTCACTGTCCAAACCGTACTTCCGCCGAAGGCTAGATCATATAGCCAAGCATCATTCTCTTTGCCCTGTCTCAGAGAGTTCCCTTTCTTTTTAGCCATCTTGTAGACAAGTGGCATGAGGTCTCTTGGTCTTTGCCCATCTAGCCAGGCGGAGCCCAAAAACAGACTGTGTTGCCATCCCCGATCGTGATTCTTGTTGAGGCAGCGAAGAGATCCTTGTCCGCCTTGTCGCTAGGTGTTTCCAAGCTTACCCATGGCTTTTCCAGATCTTTCCATTCATGCCAGAGCCAACGCAAGCGCAACTCCCTTGTGAATTTTTCGAGATCAAGTACTCCCAATCCTCGTGACTGGTTGGCAGGCATGTTCTAGTCCAGTTCACTTTGCATTTTCCTCATGTGATTTCTCCCGTACCGGCCCATAGGAACCTTCGACGTTGCTTGTCAAGCTGAGCTAGTGATCCTTTTGTGACTTTGAGGGCAGTTAGCAGATAAATCGGTTGGGCTGAAATGACTGACTTGACCAAAGTGGATCTTCCCGCCAAGCCCATGTTTTTGCCCCTCCAGCTTGTGACCTTTCTAGAGATTTTATCAAAAGTCGGCTGTAGGTCCCTTTTACGCAATCTTTCGAGGACTAGAGGGAGCCCCAAATTTTAACGGGAAGGTCACCCTAATAACGGGAACTCTTTGCAGGATGTCCTCTAGAATGATGTTGTCGCACCTGATAGCTGCCATTTGGGACTTTTGGAAGTTGGTGACCAACCCGGTAGTTGTGCCAAATTGGGAAAGGATGCTAGTAAAAGCTGCTACATCTTGGTGAGAGGGGTTGATGAAGATGACCGCGTCATCCGCATACATAGAGATTCTTAGACTTGGAATTCTGCCCCTCAGCTTGGATAATGCTCCCTGCTCTGTTGCCTTGTCTAGTAGACGCTGCAGCGGTTCTATCGCCAGAATGAAAAGGAGCGGTGAGAGAGGGTCTCCCTGGCGGAGCCCTTTGCCATGCTGGATTCTCTGCCTGGGCAGCCATTGAGAAGAACCTGAGAGCTTGAAGTAGAGAAAAACATCCCCAACCATCTTATCCATCGCATCGGGAAACCTCTCCGCTGTAGCGAGGCCAATAAGTAGGCCCATCGGATGGAATCGAAAGCCTTTGTGATATCCAGCTTGAACAGGAGAATAGCTCTTCTCAACCTATGGTACCTCCTAGCCATGTTTCTGACAGAGAGGAAGTTATCATGTATACTCCGTCTTTTTATGAAGGCGCTTTGGTTGATGGACACCAAGGCAGGCATGAGTGGTCTCAACAGAAGCCAGCACCTTGGAGAAGAGCTTTGCAACGCTATGTATTAAGCTTATTGGCCTGTAAGCCGCAACTCCTTCAGCTTCATCCTTTTTCGGGATGAGGACGATGTTTGCAGAATTGATCAAATTTAAGTGGGCGCCTCTTAGGCTAAAGATTGCGTCAAACACCAAAAGGATGTCTTGCTTGATTATATCCCAGCATTCTTTATAGAATGCGCCAGTGAAGCCGTCTGGTCCTGGGGCTTTGTCAGAGGGCATCTCTTTGATTGCCTGTAAGATCTCTTGTTCAGAGAATGGCTCCCCAAATTCATCTAGATTGGACGATCGGATTTCAAGCATATCCCAGTTTAACTCATTTAATCTCGGCCCTGGCCTCTCTAGCATAGAGCATAGTGGTTGTAAATTTCCTCCTCCTTTTTGTCATGCGTTATGGCCCACCCATTTTCTTTTTTAAGGTGCTGAATGGTGTTCTTTCTTTTCCTTGCATTTACTTTTAGGTGGAAAAATTTTGTGTTGGCATCCCCTTCTTTGAGATAAGCTATCCGCGAAGCTTGTTTCTTCCTTGCCCTTTCAAGGGATGCAAAGGCAAGGATTTTACGCTTGAGCTCTGTTCTAAGGTACATCTCTTGAGTTGTTAGGGCTCTGTGTTCCTGTGCCATCTCGAGCCTGTGAATTACATCGAGAGCCATATGAAATTTTAGCTTGGCCTCCGAGAATATGCCTTTAGCCCAGTCTCTCAGACATGTGATAGTATGCTGGAGTTTATGATTTAGGCGATGCAAAGGCTCTGTGTGCGACGCCGGCTTGCTCTAAGCTTTTTTGACTGTATCTTTAAACCCATTCTCAAAAGAACCCATATAAAGAATTCCTAAAAAATTTAGAGAATGAAATCAAAAATTGATACAATAGATTCTCAAAATTGATTCTCTATTTTATAACTAATTGAGCCCCATCAACCGCTAGGGTATAAAAAGGCAATCCCACGTTATTTTTTCTCCGTTCTTTTTTGTCGCGGCAGTGGCGCGGTCGGGACGATCTTTTTTGTCACGGCGTTTTTGTCATGTCTCTGGGACGCGGCAATGGCAGCAGCAATAAGCAATTAGCAATGGTAGGAGACAACAACAATCAACAATCAACAATCGATAGGCGCATGCGCGGGTGACAGGGATTGGCGCGACGTCTCCGGGGCGCGTCAGGGCCTGGTCGCCGCTCCGCCGCCCAGAACAAGAACAAATCAATTTTTCTCTCACGTGCACCAAATATCGCGGCACAAAATCCTCACGCTGGCGGGAGGAATTTTAGAGAACCAAATTTCTATTCTCAGTTTTGAGAACGAAATCCTTTTTTAGAGAACTTAGAGATTCATATGGAGTCTCTGTTGGAGCCACTTTTTCCAGAAAAATTCTCAAAAATAGATTTAGAGATTTATTTAAACACACCGTTGGACATGCTCTAAGAAACTTTTTTTAGGCTTAGACTTTTGCATTAGTTTTTTTTGGCTTATATTATTTATAAGTCGGTGGATTAAAAGTCCTAAGTTCGATATTGAATTCATACCTCAATCTATAACTATTTATAAAACAAGTAATGTTTCTACTCAAAATTTTGTTCTGCCTGGCTATTTTGTAGAAAACCCCTTGAGTTTTTCAAAATTAACCCGAGCTAGGGGTGAATACCGAGCCGGCTCGGCCGACTCGGCTCGGCTCGTGAGCCAGCTCGAGCCAGCTCGTTTAGCTCACGAGCCACTTTAATACAATGCAATTTATGTATAAAGTACAATTGAAAAAAGTAAAAAGTGATATATTAAGTTCATAATTAATGTAATAACACTTGTCCATCGACAATTATCCATGCAAATGTAATGATGCAACTAGATTAGATATTATTACTATTATAATCTAAAGCATTAGATCCATATTGACCATCATAAAATCATAAACATTATTAATTTACTGTCACATCAACAACAAAACAAGCAAAACATTAGGCCATGCTTTGTACATTGCATCTGGCTCGTTGAGCTCATGAGTAGCTCGCGAGCTGACTCGAGCTGGCTCGTTATAGCTAACGAGCTAAACCCTTGGCGCAGCTCGTTAGCATTTCTCAACAAGCCGAGCCGAGCCAACCACGAGCTAGCGAGCCACGAGTATTTCGTCCAGCCCTACCCGCAGTCCCAATACTGAAAAGAAAGAAAGGGTTTGGATGAAAAAGACCTCCTTCGCCCCTCCCTCCCTGCGCCCTCCCTCCCGTCCCCATCTGTGCCGCGCCCCGCGTCGCGCCTGCGCTCCTCCCTCCCATCGTTGCTCGGAGCTCCCGCGCCCGCCCCTCCATGCTGTCCCCATCCGCGTCGCGCCTCGACTTCACCCGTTGCAACGCACGGACACAATTGCTAGCCCCATATAAAAAAAAACTTTTCTAACCTAGTTTTTCTTTCAATAGTGTAAGAGTTCTTCAACCTAGCCGGACAACTAACACACTATCATTGTGATGGTCTTTAATTTAGCCATTTTGAAATTGCTCTTATCTTTTTTTAAATTACTCTTAGTAAAACGCAGGGTATCAACTAGTTTATCTATATGTTGAAGCTAGGAACTCTCCTGAATAACCATGGGCCGTTTGTTCCGCCTCCCTCGTGCTAGTACCACTATTGTACAGCTGCTACTTGTATATGTCTCTTCCACCGTGGCTAATATTTCACTCAAACGGATACAAATTCTGCCATTGCTGGTCTTTTGATAGAGGACCAGCTAGTGCACCTCATTGCAAAGCTCCAAAACTCTCCAAGCAGAAAGTTTGATCATAATCGCATCGAATCCTCTTGTCAACTATAGCATCAATATTACCTCGTTCGAAGTTTGGTCTCACAACTTCAGTTATGTGAGTTTGTCCAAACATAGAAGGGTGACCACACGTGATAATCTCCAGAAGAAACACATGGAAACTGTATACATAACTCTTCTCATCGAGTTTGCTGTTTGTAATCCTAGGCACCATAAGACACATTTGAGCTAAAAAGAGAATTTTGAGTGCTGCCGTCATATTAACACTTTTCACCGAGAATTGACAACTCAACTTCGATGAATACAAAATAAATGTTTTGACTACAAGTACGCTTGCAAATATTATCACTGGTCTACCTTCAGCCTAGAGATATGCCGTGCTATGAAATTCTCGCCGAGATCTTCCTATGAAGACGGGCCACTGTTCCCGGCGCCTGAACGGGAGCAAAAATGTTGGGCCGCAATGCCTCTGTAGCACATCGCGAGACGCGAATTTTCAGCATTTTTAATTTTATTTTTTTAAAAGATTTAAAAATAATTTTTGGTTTTGAAAATTTGCAATTCTAGTCGCCTCTCGCCCTCGAGAGGGCGAGATTTATAAACACCCTCTCGGAGGGCGTTTTTCTTGACGTGGCGACGACCGTTGGGCGTTGTCCGCCACGTCGTTGGTTTTTTTGAAAAAAACCATTCCCGTCCTCCTGGAAGGAAGATTTTTAACAGTAGACACTTTTTTTTACAGGGCGGCCTTCCCGCCCTTTGAAAGGACGTTTTTAAGCGTAGCACCGGAGACCGCCCGAAAAAGCCGGCGCTACGGTTAAAATCGCCCTTCCAAAGGACGGAAGGGCTTTTTTTTCAAAAAGGACAACGACGCGACGAGCGACGCCCAACGGCTGTCCGCCACGTCAAAAAACGCTCTCTGGGAGGACGATTTTTAAATCTCGCCCTCCCAGAGCGCGGGAGGCGACTAGAATTGCAAATTTTCGAAACCGGAAATTATTTTTGTAAATCTTAAAAAAATAAAATTAAAAATGCTAAAAATTCGCAGAGACGCATTGTATGGGCCATCTGGGTCGTCGTTGCGCTGACAGGAGGAGCGGAATTGAATATTCGATTTTTTATTTTTTATTTATTTTTAAAAAGATTTAAAAATAAAGTACCGTTTTGAAATTTTGTAGAAAATTTCTCTCGTCCTACGATAGAACAGGGTATATAAATCACCCTACCATAGGACGAGAAATGTGACATAGCGGACGACAGAAAAAACACACCGTGACAATTTTACAGGTGGCCCCCTCTCACCTTTTTAAGGACGATTGCCTCGGCTTGCAAAATACGGTCAGGGTGCTGTCTACAAAAGAGCATGATAAATTGTCTTTTGTGAGGGTAATCTATGAAAGAATTTTGCATGCGGTCCCCTCCCGACAATAAATCGTTCTACGAAAGGACGAGAAGAGGTTGCATGCAATATTTTCATGGCGTGCCTCTTCTATTGTGTGTCACGTCACATTTCTTATTTTAGCATGGGACGATTTATATATTCCATCCTACAGTATGGTGAGAGAAGTAGATTTCTGTAAAACTTCGAAACGGTAATTTATTTTTTAAATCTTTAAACAAATAAATAAATTATTGAATATTGAGCCGGAAGCAGGAAGCTGTTATCGATCTATCTAAAGCACCCAGTCTATCCCGTATGGGTTACGCCTAGGGTTACGGCTTAGGCCTCACCGCCTCCTCCCTGGGAAAGCAAATTACAGGGTTCACTCCTCCTCTCCCAGGAAGCGAAGATCTACAGCTTGTCTCCCTTTTCCGCCCCCGCCCGCTGCCGCCGCCGGCTGCCGTATTCCGTGCCGGCCATGGCTATACCTTGATTTTAAGTCATAGGGTGTGTAATCGGTGACTCGCCACCAGTGGCCTTGGGGCGGAGGGGCGAGCCGCGGGTGTAGCAAGCCGGCGAGGCAGACTGGTGGGAGGGGGCAGGGGGGCGGAGCCGTGGGCGCGCCGCCGGCGAACCAAATTGGTAGAGGCAGGCGCCTAGTCCTAAGGGCGCGTCTCGGCACCAGCGCAGGTACCATCCTCTAATGTCATCTTCCCGTAGATTCTCACTCAAGTCTCTTTCCTTGGTTGTCACTAGGAATTAGGAAATAATAGCTTAAAAATGGAAGCCACTGTGTTTTTGGTTTGTGACACGCATTTGTAGATCGATATAGCGAGTTCAATCGATGTAGGCTCGTCTGGAACGATCGAATTGGAATGATTGTTGTAAAATTCATGTGAATTTTCTCTTCTCCAAGCTAGTCATAAAGAGGAATAGGCATGTTTTCTTTTCTTTTCTTTTCTTTTTTTGATCAGGTTAGTGAAGAGACCCCCTCTGCATTTTCTTAATACTTCGGACCTGCTACTAAAATGATCACACACATTGCATTTTGCAGGGCTCCACCGCTGCCCAAATTCTCAACAGATGCTTGTGTTTTTTTTACTGTCAATGTCTGTGCCGTTTGCCTGACTGGTCTCATGATTTTTTCAAACACAGGAACGGTACAAGACCATGTCTTCAAAGAGAGGAGGAGGTGGCCGCCGTGGTCGTGGCCGTGGCCATGGAAGAAGTGCTTTGGCAGAAAATGACATGGACTTTCATGAAACATCCGCACCTTCTTCCCCAAGCACTACTTCTGATAAAGAGGACAGTGTCGAGTTTACTTCACAGCAACCTTGTCTTGTAAGCCCAGCAGCAGAACATGTATCCAACACATTACTCAATCCTAAGATCAACCACCGATCAGATGCAATCTTCGGTGATCAGGTTAATCCAAGAGCAATTAAGTTTTGTCATAGTTGCATAAGTAACAAGTTATTGTAGGGAGAATAAACTTTGCAGTGCCACTGAGGTCATATTTTTTGCAGGTTGTGGAGCAGTTGAAGTTGCGACATCACAAACCTTTAAAATTTCATGAGAGATACCGTCCTTATTTGAGGGATGCTGGCCTTCTTGGGCTCTCACAAATTTGCCAGAAGATGCCTCAGTTAGACAAGGCATTGATCACTGCCCTTGTTGAGCGTTGGAGACCAGAAACTCATAGTTTCCACTTGGCTTCTGGGGAGATGGCAGTTACACTACAAGATGTAGCAATGTTGTTAGCTCTTCCTATCGATGGCTGTCCAGTTTGTTCTACCACTGATCATGATTATGCGCAGATGGTCATTGACTGTCTAGGTCATGATCCAAGAGGACCATCAATGCCTGGAAAATCTTTTCTGCACTACAAATGGCTGAAGAAGCATTTCTATGAATTACCAGAAGGAGCAGATGGTCAGACTGTGGAGAGGCATGTTCGAGCATATATCCTGAGCCTTTTATGTGGGGTGCTATTTCCAGATGGAACAGGACGGATGAGTCTGATATATCTTCCACTGATTGCTGATCTTTCTCGTGTTGGGACATACAGCTGGGGATCTGCAGTGCTGGCCTTCCTATACCGTTCTCTTTGTTCTGTTGCTTCCTCCCGCAATATCAAGAACATTGGTGGTTCATTGCTTCTCTTGCAGCTTTGGAGCTGGGAGCGCTCCCATGTTGGCAGACCATTGGTCCAGTCTCCCCTGTGCCCAGAGACAGACATTCCACAGGATGTGCCCCCAGTTGGCTTTCGTTGGGTAGGTGCTCGCACACACAGTGAGAATGCTACACGCTGTCTTAAGCAGTACAGGGATGAACTGAACTTGCAGAGAGCTGATCAGGTGAAGTGGGAGCCCTACTTGCACATTGAGTCTTCAAGCTTGCCATTGCTTTGTACAAAAGATGCAGATTTGTGGCTTACACAAGCTCCACTTATAAATTTTCCGATAGTCGAGATGTATTTGCCTGAGCGAGTGATGCGGCAATTTGGGCTTCGCCAATCCATTCCACCACCGTTTCGACCTACCCTACAGGCGCTGCATCGTATTAGTCGACGTGGCAGAGAACGTGAGAACTGGGAAGAGACACATCATGAGTACATTCAGGAATGGGAAGCCCGCCGGCAGCGCATATTTCCAGAGTCAGAGCAGTATGACCCGTCTTCTTATGAGAAGTACCTGCATTGGTACTCAGGTGTTACACGGCGGTATCTTGTACCATCAATCAGTGATGATGTGGAAACAGGACCTTCATTACAGACTGATGATTCCACTGATCTGCAGTATCAAGCCAAGGCTCCTATGATCCGCAAAGCAGTAAGCCTATATTATTTACTCAGTTCCTATGATCAGTTTCTATAGTTGATTGGACCTAAATTTGTTTCAGATATACGATGTCTTTTGCAAGACTTCAAATAGTTTTTATAAGCACTTCATGCATAATTTAACTAATATATTTAACTTGAAGGGTCTGCTGATTGTTGTAGGTTGATAAACTGCATGGTATGGTAAAGAAGGCCAAGATAGCCATGGCATCCACAGCTGATACAACCACACAAGCCTTGGTCTTTGAATTTCTGCATGGCTTTCAGGATGTTCTCCATGACCTTGGCGAGATCAGGGAAAATGATGGTTCCGCTACCAGTCCACATGTTGAATCAGCTGCCGCTGAAGGCATGCCTCTACTTTTGCTAGAAGCTGAACAGAACATTGTTGATGCCGATCAAGAAGCTCAACACCAGGAAGAGGAAGAGCTTCACATGGTGGGTGATGCAACAATGACCCTCGAGCCTATGGATGAGGAGAACAATGGTTTCAACAATGTCATCTGTCCATGTCCTTCACTGGAGTTGGAGGAACACTGTCACTCAGCTACACCAGCCATCGATGAGTGTGATACAGCCACTCCTGCTCCAGACTCTGTAATCCCACAGCAAAGCATTGGTGTTGATCAAGATGGACATCTTGAAAATCCTAACGAAATGGGCCAGATTGAACTGATGGTGGAACCTATGTATGCGGATCACAATGATTCCAATGATGCGCTGTCATCCAGCACGTCAGCTCAGGCGCTGGAGGAGAATTGTGAAGGAGCAAAGGAGGTCAATGAAAATGTCGATCCAGCCACCCAAGTTACTGGCTCATCTACCCCACAACAGGGCATGGATGTCAAAGTAGATGCTGAACAGGAAAACCCAGGCACAACAGAGGGCAACTAACTCTAATGGCGTTCCTTCGTTCTGCCCCTCTATCTGCAAAGGACAGGCCATTCTGGTTCGACCTCTTTGGAGCAATTTGTTCACCTTTGTATAGTGATTAGATGCCGTTATCCGAAGGTTCAGCATATTGCTGACATTGCCCTGCTTATTTGACCATGATTGGCTCCACTGGAAATTTTAGCCGTAATTACTGATGTAGCTTACGTATCTCTTGCTTTCCAAGGTCATTACACTTATGAACATTTTTGATTTTCGGTTTTTGTTTCTGACCATGCATTCGATTACCAATTGGAACTTAACGTCACTGAGTACCTCACAGAGTAGACTCGAAGATAACTGAAGTCGGATCGAAAGTCCTCGGGACGGGGTCAGAAGCCCGACCTCCTCGAGGGGTCGGATATCTCGACCTCCCCTTCGGTCTGACCTTGGCGTCCCTTCTCGATCTCATTTCGTCAGCCTGACCTCAAAAGTCCTCGGGAAGGGAGGTTTGCTTTGCAAGGATTACAGAGGAGGCAAAGAGGGGACAACCCGACAGAAGATGACGTCACTCGACAAGACTGCACAGATAGTATCTGCAGAGGACGAATCCCAAGGCAGGAAGGCATAAGATGCCCACGGCGCATAGGACCCGGAGGAATCTCTATATACCTTTTTCGATGTTGGTTGTATTTACTTTTTAGATCTTTAGTCTTAGTTTTCTTAGCCCTTAAGTTCTCTTTTAACTGCCCCCTTGGACTATAAAATGGAGGGCAGGATGGACGGAGGAGAAAAAAAGAGGATTCGATCAATCTCTTAGACTGTTCTTGGCAAGCTTTTTTCAAAGCTCAAGAACTTTCTCCATTATAATCTCAGTTCATACTCCACCCCGTCAAAGAACACCACACACTGGACGTAGGCCTATTATCCTTCGGAAGGGCTGAACCAGTATAAACCCTCTTGTCTTCTGGCTCGTTTGATACTTGAGTTGACCATTGAATCCATCGGCGAGACGCCCTGACCATTCTCATTCACCTCCTTGGGTAGCCCTCTCGGAGGATTGCCGATCATCCCGTCGACAGTTGGCGCGCTAGGTAGAGGCGCTTTTTCGCCGCTTCAAGCGGTTCGATGGCTGTTGTCTTCTCTACCGACTTTACGGCGCCCGCGGGGACGACATTCGTCTTCGGGAGCTTGGTCTTCCGCGTCGATGACTTCAGCCGCCTTACCTTCTCCCAGGAGGCTTCCGCCGTGCTGGGATTCGTTTGTGCGCGGGACGAGTTTGTGCAGATTCCACTTTCGGACAGCTAAGTACTCTTCACTTAGCTATTTTATAAAGCAGCTTCGATATCTCCCCTTTTATCGCTTTTGCTTTCCGTCCGCCACCGAGCAGACTATGTATACTCAATAACTTCCGTGCTATGCTTACGGTCAGCCCTAAGCCATGCGGCCCTGACCCGTAATGGTCGGGGTTCCCTGGTAGGAAGTCTATAGAGTACTCCCAAGCTACTCGGGGACTCGGCGGATTCTCCTGACCACCGGATGGCATTTGTATGCCCGATAACTTTCGTGTTGTGCTTATGATCTGCTCTGGGCTGCGTGGTCTCGACCCATTATGGTCGAGGTTCCCCGGAATGAAGCTTATCAAGTGCGACTATGTTATTCGGCGGTTCGGCGGCCCTCCCCCCCGAGTACCTAGTCGGTGCACCCTAGCCTAGCGCAATGGCTCGGCCTGATTGCCCACCGGTCAGAGAACGGGTATGTCCCCTCCCGGGATCGACTAGGGTCGGGTTTCGATGCAAGTCAGCAGGGTGCAATGCCAAATTACTTGGGGGGCTCGGTCGCCAATGACCTCTTTGTCCACCTATTCGCAAGTAAATGACTACGACGCTAAGGCTCGATTTCAAACCTGTTGGGGCCTGGTCAGAGCTTTCTCCCCGCCACTGCGGGCTAAGATCGCGACCCGACGTGCAATAGTTGGACGCAATGCGAATAGATGAACTTAAAACCTCCCGACAATTTAATAAGTTGTTCTCTAATTTGGCCGGGAGCACAACTTTGTTATAGAAAAAAGTTTGCAGATTCTGGACTTATCTAATTTAGTCTATGTTTACATCATGGTTATAAAAAATAGATCTCGACTATCTTCTCGGTGGTGGGGCTCGACCTCACCATAGATGCCCTCTACGTCGCCTTCCGCCATGCCGATGGGTCATCCCTTGATGATCTCCTCGACCTTGACCCACGGGTAGAGCTTGCGCAAGATGCCGAGGGCGTGGGACACGGCAAGATTTGATGCATCCCGCACCAGCACCTGAAGGCGTCGGGGCCCTTCCTGCAGTCGGGCGAGGAATGTCGCCTCCGTCTCCTCGGTCGGTGAGGGCTCGTTGTCGGCCACGTCCAAGAGTGCCCGAACCCCTTCCTCGAACCAGGTCTATCGGGCCTCGGCCGCCTCCAGGCGAGCCTTGAGGTCCTCGATCTACCGGCGAAAAACTGACAGACGACCTGAACAAAAGGAGGTCGGGAGTCTGTCAAGACAGGCAGGAAGAAGAAAAAGGTAAAAGGGGATGTCGATACCGACACTTACTCTCGGCAGCATCCCTCGTCGCCTTCGAGGCCGCTAGCTTCTCCTCCGCGGCGGCCTTGGCCGCGTCGGACTCCGCCAGCTTCTCCTCCGCCACAGCCTTGGCTGCCTCGGCCTCCCTGCGGGCGGTGTCCGAGAGCTTGAGAAGCCCTTGGACGCCATCCCGCTGTAGCTGGAGCTTCGAGGCCATCAAGTTGGCTTCCCTAACCACCTCCTTGAGCCTTTCGGCTTAAGCTATGGCCTCATCGGCTTCTGCACAGCAAAAATAATCTCACGACTCAAGGAGGGAATCGAGGCGACAAGGTAGTGGACTTACGGCGGGAAGCTTCGGCCAGCCTCCCCTCCAACTCCCGCACCCTCCCGGCGGACCACGATGAGCGGGCGGTGTCCTGCAAATTTCAAAGCATTAGAGAAGGAGCCAGAGGAGAAAAGAGGAGTCTAACCCTTATTCGGAACAGGTCTCGGACGGGACGAAGAGTGTGTTCGAGCTCTGACATCTCGGCCTCGGCGTCGGAGGGTTCCTTGACCACGGGCACGTTGCTCAAAGCCCACTGGCCCGTGATGGTGGCCTCCTCGCCCCTTGGCCCGAGCTGGTCCTCGGCGCCCCTAGTCATCTGGTCATCGGCGCCTAAGGCGGGTGGATCCTCGGTCCCTGTAGTGACCAACTCGGTTCCGAGGGCTTCGCCATCGCCAACGTCAATGAGGGGGAGCAGGTCCCTGTTGATCTCGGGTAGCTCCGGGAGAGCCCTCTCCTCCTCAATCACCAGCTCGGGCCCGGTCTCCGGGGCTACCTCAGTTGCCGCCTCGGCCGCTCCGACGGCTGTTGCGTCGACCCTAACCTCGGCTTCCGCCGTCGGGTGCTCCTCTACTTGTCCATCCGCCGGTGCTTCGGCTCCCAAGCCAGCAGCAGCCGAGGGCTGGTCGGATCCCGCCCTCTCGACCTGCGCGGCTGGCTCAGCCTCCCTCGCCGGCTTCTCGGCACCAGGCTCCATGTCCTTGGCAACCCTGCTCAAGGTAATTTGTGAGCATACAAAGATGGAAGAAAATCAAGACAGATCTCCTGATCAATCACTTACCTAGCGGAGGCTCGGAACGAGACCCCGACGCGCCTGGCCGCCTTCCTCGGGCGCCAGGATGCCTCTGGCAGTGGCACCTCGCTCGAGTCAGATGATGGGGACGCGAGACGTGCTTCAACCTCTCCCGACTCCTCCTCGTCGGAGGTAACCACAAGCCTCCGCTTCGTGCCAGGGATCTTGAGGCTTCCGGCGCCGCCCTTTTCGCCTCGGGTTTTTTGGGGAGGTCGGGCTTCTTCCCTTCCCCTCCAACCTCGGCCGAGGTATGCGGATTCTCGGCAACTCGCCTTTGGCCTCTTCGGGGAGCGGAGCGTGCGACACGTACGCTTCCTGTCCCTGTCGACATTGGCCCCTGGCAGGTGAGATACCGAGCAAAAGAAGAAGAAACAAATAGAACAAATGAAGAAAGGAAGCCAAACTTACCTCGGGTCAAGGGTGATGGAGGCTGTAGCTGAGCGGTCCCCCATTGCTGATGTTTGCCGAGCTCTGGAAGAAGCTCGACAACCTTTGGCGCACAAGTTCGAGGGGGACCGTCGCCTCCCGGGTAGGATTCCGGTCGCCCGAGTATTCATACCCCAGCTTCACCTTCTCCTTGCAGGGTTGGACACCTCGGAGGGCAAAGTTGAGCGCCACTCGGGTGTCGGTCAGGCCTTGCTCCCTCAGCTGGTCCATCATGGCGACGAGCTCGTCGACTTGGTCCTGGTCGCTGAGGCAGCAAGTGGTCGTCCAGGTGATCGCCGGGGTCGGCTCTTGGTAGATCTCGGGAGAGATCGCCGGCTCATGGTTCCCGATGTAGAACAACTCGGCGTGCCAGCCCTTGTTCGAGGTCGTCAGGTCGACGGGGATGTAGCGCTGTGACATCCTTTCTTGGAATTGAATTTTGGCCCCGTAGACCACGCTGCCGCCCGTCCATCGAAGACAGAAGTAGTGGCGAAAGAGGTTGAAGTGCGGGTCTATTCCAAGATAGGCTTCGTAGAGATGAATGAAGATAGAAATTTGAAGAATAGAATTTGGATTGAGATTGCAGAGAGCAATGCCATAATAATGGAGCAAACCCCAAACAAAGGGGTGGGCCAACACTCCGAACCCACGGAGGAGGAAAGCAGCAAAAACAACCAACTCACCAGAGTCGGGGGTTGGGAACTACTCTCCCCGCCCCTAATGCCACATTGCGAGCTCCTGAGGGGGAAGGACGCCAGCTTGTTGCAAGTCCACCATCATCTGTTTCCCTGCGCGAGAGGGAATGAAGACCGAGCTGCGCTCCGTCTCGTCTCTGCCCGTCAACAATGACTTCGCCACCTTCTTCAATGACTTCTTGGGTGCCATGGGTTTCAACCAGAAAAGTCACCGACCCTTATGGTAGCAGACGACGCACCGGCAGTAGGGATGGCAGCCTAGAGAGCTGAAGCGGCATGGAGCTAGGGAAGAGACGTGAGAGTTTGGATGCGAAAGTTTTTGGGGATTTTTTCAACGGAGTGAAGGCGTGAAAAGAAGGATGGCGAAACAGCGGAGATTTAAAGGGAACAATGATGGGCTTGGCAGCGCCATCTTCGGAAAGCGCGGCGCCATTATCGGTACGCGTGGAGCGTCCGAGGCGCCTCGGCCTATCTATCTCCCTAGCGGCCACATCATCCCGTCGGTGGATCAGGGCCGTCGGTTACCTAGAGCTTCTAACAACAATCGCTTGGTCCCTGTCGCGCGCTCTAGGGAAACCGTTGTGAAGCCCACCACCCAACTTGAGCGACAAATCTCTATCGTCGGATCTGCGAGCCGTTGGGGAAAAGTGGGAAACCTGAAGCTTAGTCAACCGTTGTGCACTCTAGGTCTTAACGATCGTAATGAGACGTGATTGGCTCTCTGATTCAAGACTGACCGGGGCTCACGTGCGTGACACCTACCCTAGGGTCAGGTAATCGTCCGACGATTTCCCTTTTGAGATCTTCCTTCAACCTCACCGACTGCCATCAGGCTCCGGGCTAGGGCTTTGCCGAATCAGTTGTTAGCCTTCGGGCTATGACTAAGTCGACTTCGGGACTACCACGAGCCTCCGGGCAGTAGTCCCAACAACCTCGGCAACCACCAATGGCCTTCGGGCAGTGGAGGCTATGGCTTCGCTGACTCAGTCGTTAGCCTCGGGGTTATGACTAAGTCGACTTTGGGACAACCGCAAGCCTCTCGGCCATAGTCCCGATGACCTCGGCAACCACCAACAGCCTCTAGGCAGTGGGTTTGCCGAGCTCTCCATCCGCCATCAGCTTCCAGGCTATGGCCTCGCCGAAGTAGCCACCTGCCTCCGAGCTATGGCAGGTCGAGCCGACTACCATCGGTTTTTGGACGGAGATTTAGTCTGAAGACGAATGAAGAAAAAATAGAACATCTGGCTTGACCATAGGTCTGGATGTCCCATCCGACCTCAAGCTCGAGGGCTACACCTGACAGGTGCACATAGGCGGTGCACCTGCTGAAGCATGGTCAAGAGGCTTTGGGAATTTGCTGGAGTACGACCAGGAAGAAACTTGGACCCTAACAATGGATGTCTCATTCATTCTTAGGCTCGGGGGCTGCACCTAGTGTTAACGACCAAATTTGGTAACCAAATCCCTGAGTTCAAGGCCGAGATTGAAGCGGAATCGAATCGGAATTGTGTTGACGGAGAAACAGAGGCCGCATTGGATAAGACCAAATCGGCTGGGAAACCAGTTGGCTGAGGCCGAATCAGACAAGGACAGCCGATAGCCGATTCTGATTCAGAGAAGAAGACGGAACCGTCTCTGATAAGGAAGCTTGAACATAAATGTTAGATTCGGTTCCCAAATATGCGTTAAAGATATTGCCATCTATGGATGGAGTCCTGTAACGACAATTGTATCTGTAAAGTAGGGATTTGTTTAGATATTCCTTCTGTAATGCGGCATGGGACCAAATCCCGGGATATTGTCGTACGATGTACAGTAAGTTAGAAACCGTGTTTTACACGGACTTTGTTGTACTTGGGTATAAATAGGACCCGAGACCCGCTGTATAAAAAGACAGACACACATCAATACAAACTCGACGCATCGCCAAACCTTTTTTATTTTAGACGAGTTCTTGATTTCGCTTCGGGCTGCATCAATCTCGATCTCTGAGCAAGGTAATTCCTTGTTGTTAGTGGTTTGTATCGTCGAAATTAGTGCTTACATCGTCATGATACTCTAGTTTTGATGTTATAAACTGCGCAAATTATCATACACGGCGTATAATCTAGAGCAATATCTAGATCTATCTCACCGTCGGCTGGTTTCTCTCAGGAGACAGTAGCCGATAGAGCTAGATCTAGATGTTGAAACAGGTTATATGTTGTATCCACCGTCTTGAGGGGTTTACATCGGTTTTTATGGATCTGATACTTGTTTTTGTACTTAATGCTGCATCATATTGATCTATTAAGTCGCTTTTAGAATTATTAAGATCTATTCGGCTGGATGTTTATCTTTAGAGACAGTGCTGGGGTTTCAGCCGGCCTTATCTGTTTTAATTATCTTTATAGTTATATTCACTATTAGATATATTAAAGTCGCCTCTTATATTAAGATCTCAATCTGGTTAAATGCCCTAAGCCGGTATCAATCTGTCTGTCTTCAGTGACAGCCGATTGATCTAGGTTTAGAGTATTTAGGTTAGATTAATATCTTTTTATAACATATATCGAGGTACTAGCCGATTCACATACAACATCGGCTAGGCTACAAATGCATATATTTGTTATCTTAATGTATATTTGGTCTAAGTGGTTTATACTGTCTCGGCGCGGCCAATCTATCCTAATAACTTATTCTAAATGATTTGGGATAACAATTATATGTAAATTGGTTCCCTGAGCCGATCCGGTAGGATCTAATTTTAACCTTAACACATATCTGGTTGTTTTTTGTTGGTTAGCAGATCAAACCAACTGGCACGCCTTAATCACCAAAGGTAGCCAAGAACGGACCTGCATTGGAGCTAAGCAGATCTCCCAGACCAGCGCGTGGGAAAGATTTCTCATCAGCACGCTTCTTGGCACGCCTGGCGGGACCATTAGCAGATCGTTAAAGCCGACGCGATGGTTAACATCAAGAGCCCCAAGATCACTGAGGAGAACGTCGTTCCTGTCAAGATGGAGCAATTGTCGGCGGAACACTTGGCCGACTACAAAAAGATGGTGGAAGAGCTGCAAGCCAACTATCTGCAATCCTTCACCCAGACCAGATCTGGGGCTATCCACCAGAAGTATAAATTCAACATGGAAGACTTCAAGGCATCTTCCTCAAAGGACACGAAGGGAAAACACAAGATTGAGGATGCAAAGCAGGAGCAAGACGATTCGGGTTTGCACACACTACAAGACCGAATTAATTCGGTCGTGCACCACGCCCTAATCAATCAAAGTGGCATACTGGTCAACACCCTCAACAATATGATTGCCACTGTGGTCGACTCAAAGATTTCTAATTAACTGCAGAGGGAGCCAACCTACTTCAACTATGGCCAGTTCCCGGGCTACAGTGTGTTGGCAACCCAAAATCAGCCGACGCCACCACCAACACATCAGAATCCACCGGGAGGAGTCCCCACTCAGCCGAATGCCTCTGCATCGGCTTCAAGGCCGCCGCCCAATATCCTGAATCAGCAACAACCTCCTTCCCAGGAGTACCTGGCCAGCATGTTCGATCTCAATCGGCGGCCAGAGCCGGTTGGCAACCTTCTCCTAGGATCACAGTACAATTCCAGTGGCCGTTGGCTCTTCCCTGACCAATCACCACCGTCGGTAAATCAGCCACCTCCTGCCGTCAATCCACCTCAGTATCAGTATCAGTATTAGGGAGGCGAGCATGACCAACATTACCGGCCGCAGACGCCGCCACCTCAGTATCGGCAAGGACCCATCCAGTACGAACAGTACGAGCCGATACAACAAGCTCAAGACAACCAGACTGGGGCCGATTTGATTGCCGACGTAATGCGTGATTAATTCGGCCTAAAACCCAAGGACTCTGGTAACATGTATCGGTATCCATATCCAGAGCATTTTGAGAGGGTACCACTACCGAACCGATACAAGGTTCCAGACTTCTCCAAATTCTTTGGGCAAGACAATATTTCCACATACGAGCACGTCAGCCGATTCCTGGCGCAGTGCGGGGAGGCATCGGCTATAGATGCCCTCAGAGTCCGTTTGTTCCCGCTTTTATTATCGGGATCGGCCTTCACATGGTTCTCTTCATTGCCATACAACTCTATTCAAAGCTGGGCCGATCTCGAAAAATAATTCCACAGCTATTTCTACACCGGCAACCACGAGATGAAGTTGTCGGACTTGACCAGCATCAGGCAGCGGCATGACGAATCGGTTCAAGACTACATTCAGAGATTCATAGAAATGAGGAACCGATGCTACAGCCTGGTGTTGTCAGATTCCCAGCTAGCCGATCTAGCCTTCCACGGCCTTTTGTCACCGATCCGAGAGAGGTTTTCGGCTCAGGACTTTGATAGCCTGGCACATTTGGCACAAAGAGTGGCAGCCCACGAGCAACGCTTTCAGGAGTCCAGAAAGGCCACCAAGAAAGTTGCCCACGTCATCATCGAAACCGATTCAGATACAAGCGACGACGATGCCGAAGTAGCACCAACCGAATGGACCAAGAACAAGAAAGCCATCGTTTGCCAGTGGCTGCTGAAAATGGCCAAGGAGGAGAAGTACGACTTCGACATCACCAAAACCGATAGGATATTTGAATTATTGCTTAAGGAGAAGCAAATTCGGCTACCAGACAACCACGTTATCCCATCAGCCGATGAGCTCAAAAAGAAAAGATACTGCAAGTGGCACAACACCACCTCCCACAGCACGAAAGATTGCAAGGTGTTCAGGCAGCAAATCCAATCGGCCATTGAAGCTGGGAAGATAAAGTTCGAAGAATTGGCCAAGCCGATGAAGGTTGATGGCAACCCCTTCCCAGTCAAAATGGTCCAAACCGGCCACGGGCGAGCTGATCGGCAGCACCGAATGACGTACAGTTCAGCCAAAACAGTTAGCGCCGAGTCAGGATCACCCCACAAAGAGCCGATTGGAGATATGACTGCGTCAATCAACATGGTCCACACCAACGCACGATCGACCGATCGTCAGCCTAGGCAGGACAGCCTATTGCGATTCCACCATAGGATCCAGGAGGAAGAAGAGAGCCGATGCGGCAGGCCAAACCAAAGGGCACCGGATTGGCTGGGCATAGCATACTATTGCCGCCACGACGGTTGTGATCCGCATTGGCATTGCGAGTTCTTCAGGTTCTGCTGGGAGCAAGGAATGAGGTTGCCGACCCTTGAAAACTACCCGGTGTGCATTGATTACAGAGAAGACGAATACGGGGAACCACAACTGGAGAGTTCTAACCGATTCGTCCCCCGAGCCGTTCGGCTCGACCAACGTTAACATGGTCTTTATACTGCCAGCCGAATTCGGTGCTACAGAAGCCGATGCAGACAACGTGGAGGATACCTTGGCAAGACTAGCTCTGTCCCCAGAGCAAGCTGTTTTCGAAAAGTCGAAGGGGACTGAAAATCGGCACCTCAAGCCGCTTTACGTGAAAGGATTTGTTAACGGAAAGCCGATGTCGAAAATGCTGGTCGATGGAGGGGCCGCAATCAACTTGATGCCCTATGCCACCTTCAGGAAGCTGGGCAAAGGAGCCGAAGATCTAATCAAAACAAACATGGTTCTCAAAGACTTCGACGGCAATCCATTGGAAGCCAAGGGTGTTTTGAATGTGGAGCTGACCGTCGGCAACAAGACCGTGCCCACGACATTTTTCGTCATCGACGGGAAGGGATCGTACAACCTACTGCTTGGGAGGGACTGGATTCACACAAAATGTTGCGTCCCTTCCACAATGCATCAAAGTTTGATCCAATGGCAAGGCGACAAGGTCGAAATCGTGCCAGCCGACAGGTCAGTGAATGTCACTAATGCCGATTTGCCGCTTTGGGAAATCGACGGTATCGATTGTCTGTCTGGCAAAATCTAGCAAGCCAATTTTCTAAAGGTGTCTGATTCTGCTATACAGCCTATTGGAGACGGAGAGCCTCAATTACTACTTTGAAGGCGTCGTGGAGGGCTCGAGCGTCTACAGCGAGGACACCGTGGACGACAACGACGGAAAACTTGGGCAAGGTTTTATGTTGGCCGATGAGCTAGAAGAAATTGATATGGGTCCAGGAGATAGGCCTAATCCGACATATAATATTCGTCTTCTCTTTTTAGATCCAAGCTTATTGATTTATTAAAGGACTAGCAACTATGCCCATGCGTTGCAACGGGTGAAGTTGGGGCGCGGCGAGGATGGAGACGGGAGGGAGGGATGTAGGCGCGACGCTTTTATAAACACTCAAGGGGTTTTATGCAAAATAGCCGGTGGATCAGGGTTAATTTTATAAACACTTAAGGGGTTTTCTCGCAAAATAGCCAAGTGGACTCGGGTTAATTTTATAAACACTCAAGCGGTTTTCGCAAAATAGCCGACGTAACAAAATTTTGGATGAAAACACTACTTGCTTTATACATAACTAGTAATTGTGCCCGTGCGTTACAACGGGTGAAGTCGGGGCGCGGCGCGGATGGGGACAGGAGAGAGGAGCGCAGGTGCAGCGCGGGAGCTCCGAACAACGACGGGAGGGAGGGACGCAGGCGCAGCGCGGGGCGCGACGCGGATGGGGACGGGCGGGAGGGGCGCAGGAGATCTTTTTTTCATCCATGTCCTCCCTTTATTTTCAGCATTGGAACTGCAGGTTAATTTTATAAACACAAGGGGTTTTCTGCAAAACAGTTAGACGAACAAAAATTTTGAGTAGAAACACTACTTGCTTTGTATGCATACGTACCTATACAAAGTGTATACACATAGGTTGAATAGTATGCCTGCTAAAATAGTCAGATTTGTTGTGTGAACGAATTGAGCCATCCTGCTAAATAATGAAGCCCATAAAAAATTACAAAAGAGAAAGTATGAAAACGTGCAGCCAAATTTGGTAACGGGCCGAATTGATCGCACAGGCTGGGGCGAAAAAGAAAATTTCCAAAACAACAAATGAGCTAAAAACGGAAGTGGTCGCACGCATAGTGGGACGTGCGTCTGGTCGTCCATTAGGGATTTCAGGCCTAGTTCGTGTTGGGCACGAGATGGCCTTAGAATTGGATCAAATCCGAGGTGGATCGCTGCTTAGGCCGTGGCCCTCCATTTCGAAAAAAACTCAAGGGGTTTTCTGCAAAATAGTCAGGCAGAACAAAATTTGGGTGAAAACACTACTTGCTTTATATTGATTTATTAAAGAAATATAAAGATTGTTTTGCTTGGGAGTATTTTGAGATGCCTGGTCTTAGCCCATCTATTGTCGTACATCGGCTGCCCATAAAGCCGGGATATCGGCCGTACAAATAGCCTCCCAGGAGGTTTAAAGCCAATATGTATGATGCGATTAAAGCTGAAATCACTCGGCTATACGATGCTGGATTTATTCGGCACTGCCGATATGCAGAGTGGGTTTCGAACATTGTTCCAGTAATGAATAAAAATGGCAAGCTTACGGTGTGTATTGATTTCAGGGGCCTAAACAAAGCTACCCCTAAGGACGAATACCCAATGCCCATAGCCGATTTGCTCATGAATGCTGCTTCCGGCCACAAGATCATAAGCTTTATGGATGGCAATGCAGGTTACAATCAAATTTTTATGGCCAAAGAAAATATCCACAAGACTGCTTTCAGATGCCCAGGAGCAATTGGCTTATACAAGTGGGTCGTCATGACGTTCGACTTGAAGAATCCTGGAGCAACTTATCAAAGGGCCATGAACTACATTTTCCATGACATGATCGACTCTCTGGTGGAAATTTACATTGATGATGTCATTGTGAAATCCGGGGAAATAGAAGGTCACATAGCCGATCTTAGACAGGTTTTGAAACGCACAAGGAAATATGGCCTAAAGATGAATCCACTGAAATGTGCGTTCGGCATGTCGGTCGGGCAATTCTTAGGGTTTCTTGTTCATGAGAGAGGAATTGAGGTTACACCAAGTAGCATTAACGCTATCAAGACAATACAGCTTCCGAAGGACAAGAAGCAAGTTCAAAAGCAAGTTCAATCTTTGATCGGCAAAATCAACTTCATCAGACGATTGATCGCCAATCTTTCAGAAAAGATGGAGCCATTCACGCCTTTGCTTTGGCTGAAAGCCTATCAAGCATTCACTTGGGTGGAAGAGCAGCAAAAAGCATTGGACAATATCAATGATTACTTAAGCTCACCTCCAGTTTTGATTTCTCCACAGAAAGGGATACCGTTCAAGCTATATCTGTCAGCCGACGAAAAGTCCATCGGCTCGGTGTTGATTCAGGAGATCGAAGGGAAGGAAAAGGCCATCTTTTATCTCAGCCGACGGCTGCTAGATGCAGAAACAAGGTATTCACCAGTGGAGAAATTGTGCCTTTTCCTGTATTTTTTGTGCACAAAGTTGAGGCATTACTTGTTATCCAATGAATGCACCGTGGTATGCAAAGCCGATGTACTAAAGTACATGCTATCAGCTCCGGTGTTAAAAGGGCGAGTTGAGAAATGGATTTTTGCCTTAACAGAGTTTGATCTAAGATACCAGGCGCCCAGGGCAGTTAAAGGACAAGCCATAGCCGATTTCATAGTGGAACATAGAGATGATTCGATCGGCTCAGTGGAGATCATGCCTTGGACTTTGACATTTGATGGCTCGATTTGCACAAACGGATGCGGTATCGGCTTGGTTATCATATACCCAAGGGGGGCAAGCTTCGAGTTTGCCTTTTCAATCAACCCCCATGCCACAAACAACCAGGCCGAATACGAAGCAGTGCTTACGGGACTGCATCTTCTTAAGGAAGTCAAAGCCGACGCCATCGAAATCATGGGAGATTCATTGTTGGTCATCAGCCAGTTGTCAGGAGAATATGAGTGCAAAAATGATGTCGAGAATTGATGGACAACTTTCGGCTAGTCATATTGAAGCATATCCCCAGAGAGCATAACACAGAAGCAAATGATTTAGCTCAAGGGTCATCAGGCTACAAGACGATGACAAAAGATATTGGGGTAGAAATTGCCACCATCACAGCCGACGACTGGAGGGTTGAAGTCTACAACTATCTACAAAACCCCTTCCAATCGGCTTCAAGGAAATTACGCTACAAGGCTTTGAGATATATTTTGCTCAACGAAGATTTGTACTATCGGATGATTGATGGTGTGGTTAAGTGTCTCAGTGCCAATCAAGCCAAGGTGGCTATCGGAGAAGTGCATGAAGGAATCTGTGGCACGCATCAATCGACTTACAAGATGAAGTGGCTACTTCGAAGGGCAGGGTATTTTTGGCCGACGATGCTGGAAGATTGTTTCAAATACTACAAGGGCTGCCAGGATTGCCAGAAGTTTGGAGCTGTCCAAAGGGCACCAGCATCGGCTATGAACCCAATCATCAAGCCTTGGTCATTCAGAGGTTGCGGGATCGACATGATCGGCCAGATTAATCCACCCTCAAGCAAAGGGCACAAGTTCATTTTGGTGGCAACAGATTATTTTACCAAGCGGGTGGAAACAATTCCTTTAAAAAAACTTGATTCAAGGGATGCTATCGAGTTTGTTAAGGAGCACATTGTGTACCGATTTGGCGTTCCTCAGACCATAACACGGATCAGGGGTCTATTTTCGTATCGGATGAGTTTGTTCAGTTTGCCGATGGCATGGGGATCAAGTTACTCAATTCTTCGCCGTATTACGCTCAGGCTAACGGGCAAGCGGAGGCTTCAAACAAAAGTTTAATCAAGCGGATAAAGAGAAAGATCACTGAGTACCCGAAGCAATGGCACAGCCAATTAGCCGAATCACTTTGGGCCTATCGGATGGCTTGCCACGGATCTATCCAAGTACCTCCATACAAACTGGTCTATGGACATGAAGCAGTGCTGCCATGGAAAAATATCATCGGCTCTAGAACGATTCAGTTGCACGATCAGCTTACAACTGATGATTACTACAACTTGATGATGGACGAGTTTGAAGACCTAGTTTTATCAAGGATGAGGGTCTTGGAAAAGGTAACTAAGGACAAGGAACGAGTAGCCCGTTATTATAACAAGAAGGTTGTGCCTAAATTATTTGAAGAAGGCGAACTCGTTTGGAAATTGATATTGCTGATCGGATCAAGAGATAATAAGTTTGGCAAGTGGTCACTGAATTGGGAAGGGCCTTTTAAGATCCACAAATACGTATCCAAAGGAGCTTATATGCTAGAAGGTTTGGATGGAGAAGTATTTGGAAGGACTCTGAACGATAAATATTTAAAGAAGTATTACCCAAGTGTATGGATTAACTCATGATTCGGCTATGGTTGTGCTGATTCGTGTTAGCCGATGCGTTGTAGGATACGCGCATCGCCTTTAGAACGTTTTTACGCCAAGTTTTTTTCCCTAATTTTTCTACATCGGCTCAGCCTAGCCGACAGCGGCAAGGTACTGGACTTAATAATTTTGTAAATGTTGAGGACATCATCAACAAAATTAGGGGGCACGTACAACACATATAATGAGATACCAAGAAGGCAGGCAGAGCAAATTTTTCAAATTTTTGAAGCTTCCAAGTTTAAAGTGAAGCAATCGGCAAGCATACATATCAGTGGATTTCAAGATTAAGCAGAATGAGCTGATGACAAAAGTAGTTCAAGCCAATTACAGGATGGATTAGGAGTTCAGTTACAAAAATGTCCTAGTTGGCTATTACAATCGGCTTAATGCTTAAGGAAGTCAGTGATAGCCGATATCGTCTTACGGCGAATCTCATCGATCTCTTCAATCGCCTGGTCTTGATCTCATCGATTTCTGCTTGACTGGTCTTGATCGTGGATGACTTGTTCTCTCGGTGGTCGGCTATCCGCTGCTTTGCTCTCTCGTATTTGTGCCGATGTGCCTCGAGAAAGGTTGATGGTGCGATGGTGTCGGGTGGATCGTCGGGGAGCCTGGCTTGGACTTCTTCAAACCGATTACGGATAGAGCCGCAATCGGCCACCAATGCATCCAGGGAACTCTCCAGCCGATTAGCGATGTCGGCCAGTGTAATCCATAAGTCTTCGTCCAGTGGTACTATGGCCTTGTCGGCGACTTCATCTGGATCCACGAACTCCGACAAGTCAAAGCCCAACAGATCGACGACGCTCTGTAAGAAAGGAAATAGTCATAAAGATTAACGAGGATCATTGAGGCAATTATGAAAATGAGCAAAGCTTACCGAGATCACTGGGGCCGAAGTAGCTTCGTCGTCAATGTTGTCACCACCTGCCGCCGATGGAGTGTGCTCACTTGACACTTGGGGGGCGGGTGTTGGAGCACGAGGAGGCTAAAAAGAAAAGGGGTAAGTTTAAAAATCGGCTAAGTGAGAAAGGACGCAAGTTAGAAGGACTTACTGAATGAAGAGGAGTCGTTTTCTTCTTGGTTGCCACCTTCTTCCTCTGACGATGCAACAAACACAGTAAGAAGAATATAAATCAAGACATTAAAAAGACTAAGTGTTGAGAGTAGCTTACCAGCGTCGGACGGACGGGACGTCTTGGAGGACTTGGGTTTTTTGCACAGACGTCTCGTCGGCTGATGGGGTCCGAGCGTACTTATCGGAGGAGCTTGATTTGGCTGCGGCGTCATCAAGAGCTTTTTCCATCTCCTCGTCCTGAACCTCTTCATCAAGCACGGCGTCGACATCCGGGTCGATGGGGGGTAGATCATCGGCTGGGTTTGGTTTCTGCTTCTTTGCAGGCTTCTTCTTTACCACGGCCGGTGCAGTGACAACTGACGGCTTGGTCCGTTTTTGCCGACGGATAGGCTCGCGGGTTTGGCCGTGGAGTAGAGTCGATACCTTCGACGCGTTAAAGTTGATGATGGATGGTGCTAACCCATAGCCGTTCGACAGCACGCCACGACCATAGCTGACGGCTACCCCTGATCGGCTGACTCGAGGAGGAGAGGCGTCATTTGTCTGTAGGAGCAAACGCATAAGTGGTGAGATATGCATACAATAGCTGATGAAGAAGAAAAGACCAGAAAAAAGGGGTACTTACCGATGGAATCATGTCCGGGTCGACGATGGTGAGATACATGGAAGCCGATTGATGAAATATATGTGATTTTCATTCCGCCCACCATCGGCTGAAGACACTTGTCCTGGTGACAGCTAGCTCGACGTCCCCGAAGCTGCCGAGAGGAGGACTTGGGAGGTTTAGCAGCCGATGCATCATGATTCTGCCGTCTATGATGCCCTTGGCTTGGATTTTATCTGAGTAGTACAGACCAATCGGCAGTTGGCCCAATCCAAGCTGTCTTGCAGCCACCATTGGATGGTAAAACTCATAGGTTTTCTGGATATTTCTTCCTTGGTGGATGCTGACTGGCAGAATGCAAGGGGAGATGGCGGTTGTGAAGATTTCTCTTGGTTTATCAAACTTCGGAGAATTGATTTCATCGAGCCGAAGATCGTCTGGCCGTTCAAACTTGTTGAATTTGTCATAGGCAAACCAGATTGTTGAATCGGCTAGGAATCCATTGTAGAAATTACTGAACCAGTTCTTGAAATACTCGGCCGACAGCTTGGAACCCGAATAGGAGGAAGCAGCATCTCCGTATGACATGCATCGCCGAGTGGTTATCTCTTCGTCATCATGATATATCGGCTCGCCTCGTGGGAGTTCGGCATCAAACAAACTTGGTCGATTGGCAGTCTTGTGGGTATGCAGGTTAAGCCACAGCTGCAGCAGCCACCAAGGGCCTCCTGTGTTGATAGATTGCTTCAAAGCTAGTTTAGCCAGCACATTGCTTAGAATTTGGTACAAGTAGCCGAGCAAGTATTTCCCTAGAGGAATCCTTTTCTTCTCCACTAATGCTTCGACTACATGTTGCTAGTTGGTGGTTGGCCCGCAACTTGATCCGCAGAACAAGTACTTCTCTAACCACATCATTAAGAATGTTGCGTGCTCCCTATCGGATACGGGGCCGTCCCTGATGTTCATTGAGATATAACCACTCCAGCCGCCTATGCTCTTAGTTTTAAAGTTGTGATGGCACTTGATTTTCAGGTCGGAAGGGTCGACAACCGAGGTAATATATAGTCCGGTGATCATCACTATATCCATTAGGGTTGGCGTCATCGGCCCTTGTCTTAAAAGGAAGACATTCAGTGTATCTGACCAGAATTAGCTAGCAGCCGACAGTAAGGATTCGTCCTTAGGCATATCGGCTAAGGTCAAAGCTAAGCACTGGTCGATCCCTATCTCATCCCAAAAGGCTTGCTTGCTAGCCGATACCCTAGCATACCAAGACAGCCAGGATTTGTCTATTGATGGCCAGGATTTGAAGACCCCTGACCAATAATCTAAGTTCGGGATGGAAAATTTGAAGGGGATCCGATTGGTCTCAGCATTGATAAATTCAGTGGGATCTATATTGCCAATCGGCCCTAGGAGCAGCTGGTCGGGATGAAGGAGGCTAGGGATTGCAATTTGGTAGGAAAGATGCTACAAATCGCAAGAAGGAGTAACAGAATCAAAAAGAGGGAAAAAACCATATTGCGCAAATTGAAGAGTTTGAGCCGACAAGAAACTTACCTCAGGGTACTCCGCGGGGGCTGCATCGGAAGGGGTGCTTGAGGATGCCATCGGCGCAGGGAGATCGCCGCTTCAGGGGTGCGCGTCGACAAGATCTGGAGGCGGTTCTGATGAGGTCACCGAGGAAGAGCGAGAGTTTTTTTCTGGCTAGGGCTTAAGGAGCGAAAAGTGAAAGCGTGGCTTGTTTCGGTGTCGGGCGGGCGATATTTAAAGAGTTTTTTTCAACGGCTGAAACGGAATAGGACGGGAGTCATGCGGGAATTCGAAGAAGCGGCAAATCCACGATATTATCTTATCACGTACTTGGGGGCATGTGTTAATGACCAAATTTGGTAACCAAATCTCTGAGTTCAAGGCCGAGATTGAAGCGGAATCAGATCGGAATTGTGATTGACGGAGAAACAGAGGCCGCATCGGATAAGACCAAATCGGCTGGGAAACCAGTCGGCTGAGGCCGAATCAGACAAGGACAGCCGATAGCCGATTCCAATTCAGAGAAGAAGACGGAATCGTCTCCGATAAGGAAGCTTGAGATAAATGTTAGATTCGGTTCCCAAATATGCGTTAAAGATATTGTCATCTATGGATGGAGTCCTTTAACGGCAATTGTATCTGTAAAGTAGGGATTTGTTTAGATATTCCTTTCGTAACGCGGCATGGGACCACGTCCTGAGATATTGTTGTACGATGTACAGTAAGTTAGAAATCGTGTTTTACACGGACTTTGTTGTACTTGGGTATAAATAGGACCCGAGACCCCCTATATAAAAAGACAGACACACATCAATACAAACTCGGCGCATCACCAAACCTTTTTTATTTTAGACGAGTTCTTGATTTCGCTTCGGGATGCATCGATCTTGATCTCCGAGCAAGGTAATTGCTTGTCGTTAGTGGTTTGTATCGTCGAAATTAGTGCTTACATCGTCACGATACTCTAGTTTTGATGTTATAAACTGCACAAATTATCATACACGGCGTATAATCTAGAGCAATATCTAGATCTATCTCATCGTCGGCTAGTTTCTCTCGGGAGACAATAGCCGATAGAGCTAGATCTAGATATTGAACTAGGTTATATGTTGTATCCACCGTCTTGAGGGGTTTACATAGGTTTTTATGGATCTGATACTTCTTTTTGTACTTAATGTTGCATCATATTGATCTATTAAGTCGCTTTTAGAATTATTAAGATCTATTCGGCTGGATGTTTATCTTTAGAGACAGTGCCGAGGTTTCAGCCGGCCTTATCTGTTTTAATTATCTTTATAGTTATATTCACTATTAGATATATTAAAGTCGCCTCTTATATTAAGATCTCAATCTGGTTAAATGCCCTAAGCCAGTATCAATCTATCAGTCTTCAGTGACAGCCGATTGATCTAGGTTTAGAGAGTATTTAGGTTAGATTAATATCTTTTTATAAGATGTATCGGGGTACAAGCCGATTCACATACAACATCGGCTAGGCTACAAATGCATATATTTATTATCTTAATGTATATTTGGTCTAAGTGGTTTATACTGTCTCGGCGCGGCCGATCTATCCTAATCACTTATTCTAAATGTGCTTTGGGATAGCAATTATATGTAAATTGGTTCCCTAAGCCGATCTATTAGGATCTAATTTTAACCTTAACGCATATCTGGTTGTTTCTTGTTGGTTAGCACATCAAACCAACTGGAACGCCTTAATCACCAAAGGTAGCCAAGAACGGACTTGCACTGGAGCTAAGCAGATCTCCCAGGCCAGCGCGTGGGAAAGATTTCTCATCAACACCTGGTAGGTGCACCTAGGCGGTGCACCTACCCAAGCCCAATCGAAATGCTTTGGGAACCTGCTGAAGACGACGACCGGGAAGAACTTGGACCCTAAGGATGGATGTTTCAACTTGGACCCTAAGGATGGATGTTTCATTCACCCTTAGGCTCGAAGGCTACTGTGGGAGGTGTCACCCTGGGTACCTCACAGAGCAGACTCGAGGATAACTGAAGTCGGACCAAAAGTCCTCGGGACTGGGTCGGAAGCCCGACCTCCTCGAGGGGTCGGACACCCCGACCTCCCCCCCAGTCCGACCTTGGCGTCCCTTCTCGATCTCATCTCATCAGGCCGACCTCAAAAGTCCTTGGGAAGGGAGGCTTGCTTTGCAAGCCTCATAGATGAGGCAAATAGGGGACAACCCGGCAGAAAATGACGTCACCCAATAAGGCTGCATAGATCGTACCTGCGGAGAACGGATCCCAAGGCAGGATAAGGCAAAAGATGCCCACGACGCGCAGGACCTGGAGGGATCTCTATATACCTTTTCCGATTTTGTTTGTACTTACTTTTCAGATCTTTAGTCTTAGATTTCTTGGCCCTCAAGTCCTCTTGTAACTGTCCCTTTTGGACTATAAAAGGGAGAGTAGGATGGACGAGAGAGAAAAAAGAGGAATCGATCAATCTATTATACTGTTCTTGGCAAGCTTCTTTCAAAGCCCCAAGAACTCTCGTCATTGTAATCCTAGTTCATACTCCACCCATCAAAGAACACCACACACTGGACGTATGCCTATTATCCTTCGGGAGAGCTGAATTAGTATAAATCTCTTGTCTTCTGGCTCATTTGATACTTGAGTCGACCATCGGATCCATCGGTGAGACGCCCTGACCATTCTCATTCATCTCTTTAGATAGCCCTCTCGGAGGATTGCCGACCATCCCGTCGACACAATGCATATATTATGTTCTTATAGGAAGAACAAGAAAAGGAAAATGCTGAAGGTAGGTAATGGTGTCACTTGTAGGGCCACACACGGAACTAGTATAATGCCAATGTCATGGTGGTCAATATTGCTTGCATATTAAAGTTTTTAACATTTTGAGTTGATTTTTTAAAATTCATGATGAAAGGGGAGACCAACTTTCATATCATTTGAGTTGGAAGTTTTATGATTTAAGTTGAAACTTTCATATAAAAAAGTGCTATAAAAGGGAAAAGAAGCGTGTGCTAGGCCCCCATGGTGGTGGCCGTCGTGATCTCGGAATTTTTAGCATTTTTAATTTTTTTAAAGATTTACAAAACTAATTTTCCATTTTGGAAAATTTCAAATCTAATCTCCTTCCGCCCTCTGGGAGGGCGAGATTTAAAAAACGCCCTCCCAGAGGGCGTTTTCGCTAATGTGTCAAACGGCCGTTGGGCGCCGTCTGCCGCGCGGCGGCAAATTTGCGAAGACCCCCTTCCCACCCTTACCAAGGGCATTTTTTTCCTGTAGAAATAGGGGGCCGCCTGCAAAAAGGGCGGCCGCCCTGGCTTTTTTGCAGGCGGCCCCTTCCCGCCCTTTCAGAGGGCGTTTTTTGCCCTTCCCGTCCTCTGGAAGGGCGTTTTTTAGGCTGGGCAGTATATAAACTGAGTCAACAATTTTCACCTCATTTGCAGCCTCCCAAATCCAAAAAAAATAAGAGAGAGAGGGGTGAGGAAGAGGAAGGAGAGCGGCGAAGCCTTGTCGGATTGCGTACTCCATCCGAGGTAAATGCAATATTTCGTCGTATTTTTTGTTAGTTAGTTTGTAAATGCAATATTAGGGAAAATAATTTTTTTTAATATTTGAATAGTTATTGAATATTTAGTTTTAGATTTGTAAAATAGATGATTTAATTTAGATCAACTTAGATGATTTAATTGAGATCAACTTAGGTAGAATATGTTCTGATCCATGTGTATATTATGTGAATAGATGTTAAGCACTATGATGTAGATGTTAAAATGAGGACATGATTTATTTTAGCCAATGTGATCTAGGACAAACCGATTTGGATAATCGTGCGTATAATTTTGTTGATAATCTAAATATATATGTGTATAAAGTACGATTTAATTTAATTTAGTTTAGAAAATTTGTCAGATTTGGATGAACATATGTAGAAAAGAGGTACGATTGGCGGTAGATCAAATGAACAAACCGATTCGGGATATTTTAAGATGTAGACCAGAGAACATATTGTTAAAGAAATTAACGTAGGCACAGAATCATCTAGGCAACATATTCATAGTATGGAATAAACTCAGTTTCAATTTGTTTGTCAGGCACTATGGCAAGTAAGGTTATATTTCAGATGGTTCACGGTGAAGGCAACGTTAGATACGGTCCAGAAGGTGTCGATCTGTCAGAATTTAGGATGAAATCGAAGGGCATCGATAGGCCAGCCGATAAAACATTTGAGTCAGTCTATAGTTGGTTGCTACGTGGATTTAAAGTGGATACAAGAGTGAACACAATGTCTCTATCCGTTGTAGTAAGTCGTGCAACAGAAGGATATTATTGGGAACTTATGCCTATAGATAACACTGAGTCGTGGAGATGTTATGTGGACATAGCACTTGAAAGGTCCTGGCCCCTTGTTATTTTTGTGGCATTGCACGAAATCGATAGCATTAATACAATGCAAACAGAGTATGGTGAAGGTCCGAGCAATGAAGCAAGCTTGGAGAAGGCGATTGGCGTGGCGGACGAGGGGGAGAGAATCGAAGCAATTGTTGAAGAAATGGAGAGGGAGGATTCTGAAAATGAGCAGGCGGAGGGTGATGAATCATCGGACGAGGAAGAAGATGTCATGCCCGTGGATTGGGAACAAGCTGATTTCTCTCAGCTTGTTATCTCGGAGGGGCAGCAAGTTTTATTTGAATACAAGGATAACGAGGTAATCCAGGGTGCTAGGTATGCTCATAAGGAAGACATGAAAGAGGCGGTGAAGCATTGCGCGGTCTCTTTGCATAGAGAGTTTAGGGTGGTGAAGTCTACGAACTATGTGTATGATGTGAAGTGCATGAAGAATGATTGTCCGTGGCGCGTTCATGCATACAAGGGGAAATGGATTGACTATTGGAAAGTGAGCATTATTGGTGAGCACACATGTCTGTTGCCGAGGGTAGATAAGTACCACCGCAACATCACCTCGGCGTTTGTTGCTGGTGAGATGTACAGCGATGTTGTTAAAAACACGGACTTTGAACCAGGCTCCATTATTAGGCACATTGAAAACAAATTCAAGTATACTATCAGCTATTCCGAGGCTTGGAGGGCGAAACAAAAGATATTGGAGATGAGGTGTGGCACATTTGAAGCATCGTATGACAATTTACCTCATCTTTTAGCCACCATTGCTCAGAGAAACCCCAATACCTACTACGACATTCAGACTTTTCCATCATCTACTGAATCGAGCAAGAGTGTGCTGCAAAGAGCCTTTTTCTCGCTTGGTGCTTGCATCAATGCATTTGTGCACTGTCGCCCTGTGTTGTGCATAGATGGAACCTTTCTGACAGGCAAATACAGAGGTCAGATACTGACGGCGATTGGAGCAGATGGGAACAACGAGGTGTTACCAGAGTGAGAACACCGAAAGCTGGTATTGGTTCTTGGAGAGAGTTCGATGCCAAGTCATTCGTGTGAGGCCCAATGTTTGTCTCATTCATGATCGTCATGCGGGCATGCTGAGGGCAATCGATTGGCTGGAGAGGGGACTTCCAGCTAGGTGGCATGATGTTTGGAGTAGGTGGTGCATGCGGCATATGGGAGCCAATTTCTACAAACAATTCAAGAACAAGCACCTGATGGATCTATTCAAGAGGCTATGTAGTCAGAATCAAGGTAAAAAATTCAATGAGATGTGAAGAAGGTTGGATGAGCTGACAACAAAGCAAATCGACGAGCAATCTCGTTGGCCACAGGATGGCGAGCCTACAATACCTCTTGGTCCATTGAATAATGACCCGCCAACAATGAGAAGGAGGTCTGCACTATCAATACGTAATTTCTCCCACTGGATAGAGAATGAACCGAAAGAAAAGTGGTCTCTGTTTTATGACACTGACGGAGCTCGATATGGTATAATGACAACCAACTTGGCCGAGATGTACAACTGGGTGATGCGAAGAGTTCGGGGGCTCCCATTGGTGCGTATTGTGGAATTTATCCTTCATGGCACTCAGGCTTACTTTAGGGACAGATTTAAGAAAATTTCCCCTTTGATGGCCGATAACAACATTGTATTTGGCAATGTGGTGACGAAATATATGCAAGACAAAATTCTAAAGGCTATGAAGCACAGAGTAATCTCCCAAGGAACACAAGTTCATAGGTACGAGATCATGTGTGTCGACAGGAGAAGGCACGGCATCAATCGTGTTCAAGCTGTGCAGGAATGTGTGCTTCATGCGGAGGGTGGTTGTAGTTGCAGCTGTATGAAGCCGAAGCTTAGACATCTGCCTTGCTCACACGTCCTTGCCACAGCTGGGGATTGCGGCATACTTCCCGATATCTATGTGCCACCGTACTACAGGAAAGAATCAATTTTTCATACGTGGAAGGAGGAGATATATGGTTTTGGGATATCTGGATCATACACAACACTGAGGCCACAAGTGTTCTACATTCCAGATCCGTCGAAGTTAAGGCTGAAAAAGGGACGGCGTCAGTCGAGACGCATCAAAAACGACATGGACGAGTCGGAGGCCGGGGGAAGGACCCTACGTTGCAGCAAATGCGATGAGCATGGACATACATACAAAAAATGCCCAAAGAATTCATAAACTTCAACCGTCGCAGGTGCGGATCTATCCGGACAGGCCACCGATGGCAGCCGTCCATCGGGAGAAGGAACAACAACGAGGCGACCATGTCCTAGACGTTCTCGTGCGGCGACTATGTCGTTCGCTGGCGATGCAATGGATTGATTATTTTCTTTGCTCCTTTCAATCTAGGGGTGATCCGATAGTTGTAATATTTGTTATGTTGTTGCCATCTGTCGTGCGTGTAATATTTATCATTGTGAGACATGAACTATTTTAATGTTGTTATGATATTTGTATGTTGTGTTTGGTAGTTTGAATTAAGACGTGCAATTTTTGTAATGTTGAGATATAATGGACCATTTATGTCATGTATGTATTCATGTTGTTTTGTTTTTTCTTATAAATTGCTTATTAATGTATTCATGTATTCATGCAGGTATGGCAAACGATACACCAGCTCTTTTCAGCAGGTTGGTGGACAGGGAGCACAGGTCGTACTTGTCAGCGGTGCAGGGTGCTCAGCTTACCACCTTTCGTCCATGCCCGTCGCGCGAGTTGTTGCGTGTCGATCCGCGTCACGTCCAGTGGTACGATTATACTTTTTTGATTTACGACACTAATATTATACTTGACACTAATATTATACTTGATGGTATGCAGGTTGCGTGAGTCAGGCCTGATCGCGATTTGCAGGCTTGTTGAGGCGCGTGCCGACGAGCACGACCAGGCGAGACGGTGGGATGCGGACCGGTCCCTGATAGCTGCTTTGGTGGATCGGTGGCGTCCTGAGACGCACACCTTCCATTTTCCTTGTGAGGAGATGGCACCGACGCTGCAGGACGTCTCGTACCTGCTAGGGCTACCACTGACCGGAGAGGCTGTTGAGCCTATGGATGCTATTGGTGGATGGAGGGAGGACATCATTGCGTGATTCGCTCACGTGATGAGGCTACCGGAGCTCCTCGTTGTTCAGGCGATCTACCCTTATGCCACCACCAGGCCTACGAAGACTTGGATCATGCAGTTCACCAATAAGTTCACTTGAAGACTTCGTTATTTTTCATTACAATTATGATTGTTAACATGGTTTTCTCCTTTTGTAGGCCGACAAGCTCCACACCGACGCTGATGAGTACTCCTTGCAACGCTCGTTGGAGGCCTACCTGCTCTGGATTTTCGGGTGGGTGATGTTAACCAACACGTCTGGCAACACAGTAGAGAGGGGGCTTATCCATTATGCCCGGTCGATAGCGGATGCAGAGATAGGCTTCGTGCCTCAGTGGAGCTGGGGTTCAGCAGTACTCGCAGCCACTTATCGTGCGCTGTGCGACGCGTGCACGAAGACGGATCCTGGAGCGATCTCCATGGGCTGCCCTCTGTTTTTACAGCTTTGGGCTGTGGAGCGGTTCGTGATCGGCCGACCGATCGTCGACACCGCTACTTACAACGCAGCACCCGCATTCGAGAACCCAGCCGACGGGCCTACGATGGGCACGTACTGGTTTCGCCGCAACGTAAGTACAAATTGTTATTTGTTTCAAAATTTTAGATTGTGTTCAATGAAACTTGTAACCACTTGATTATTTCATTTTCGCAGCACCGTTATACCCACGCTCAGGTGAGACGGAGCTACCCGGACTTCGTGTTCTAGTTGGACCGTCTCCAGCCTTCGGACGCAGCAGGCGGTCGCAGCTCGAGTGCCTCTAGGCCTCTCGTCGTTGTGCACACGTGACTCGGCTTACTGGATGACGTTGATCCCGATGGTGTACAACATATGTGTCGAGCCTCACTACCTAGGCTAAGTGATGAGGCAGTTCGGACTGCGGCAGGGATTCCCGGTAGACGTACCGGTTGTCGTTCCCTACCAGGACCACCAGTGAGTACTTCTCTTTCAACTTTAGTATTGTTGTGTCGAATGAAATGGAACGATAGTTAACCTTTGCTGTGTACGCAGGTTGACTCGACGGGGACAACAGGCAGGCACCCTCTGGGAACCACGTATGCAGCAATACGTGGCGGACTGGCTGATAGCCACAGAGGAGGTGATTGGCGAGATCTACGACCACTCAGAGGAGAACTACACTGCCTACCTTCAGTGGTACCTACCGCGGACGCGTCCGCGCATGACCTTCACATCGGCCACGCAACAGCAGCACCAAGCAACGGTCACGGACACCTACCCCAGGCACCGAGACCAGGAGTACTTCATGGGGGTACGTCATGCTTTCTCGGCCTTACTACCTTCGTAACGTAACATGATTTTCCTATATATTTGAGCGACAAACCTAATTTGTTTCGATTTTTGTAGGCCGACGCCGCACAAGCATTGAATGCCAAAATCGACTTGGTGATGCTGAGGTTGGACGCAGGCATTCACCTGAACGACGTGGAATAGAAGATGACGTTCCAGCGGATGCAGACGATGGTGTGTTCGATCTTGCGCATCTTCTCGTGTCGTTCAGCCATCGACGCGGTACCTCCGCCGGCTGCTGCAGTTCCACGTCCACACGGTCTGATACCAGGATGGTCACCACACGGCGCTGGTGCCTCCACAGGTTAGTTCCGTTCATTTTCATTGTGGCAACTCTGCAAAGTGATATAACAAAATGAATGTCGCATAGGTCCGATGCTTCCGACTGGGGATACGGCTGGCGCGAGTGGATCATTGATCCCTCGGCCTTTCGCGACTCGGCCCACCACTGCGAGCTTTGCTGGAGCGAGCGGATCCTCCATTCCTCGTCCCTTCACTCAGCCGGGAGGTGAGCAAGCGTCGTCCGACGAGTACTAGAGACTTCTTAGTTTAAATGACTGATGCTTCATATTGCTTATATATAGGAGGATTCTACTCAGCGGGGATTTTCCGCTCGGGGGCATCATCGTCGCAGGTGGGCGGGTCCGGGGCAGGCGACGAGGGGGGTCAGGTACGGGCGACGACTTCGACGACTTGGACGACCCAGATCAGGACGTTATCGCCGCCTCTCAGCTTGGTGGAGCATCTCTACCACAGAGCCAGGACAAGCCACAGGAGACGCCCGCGCCGGATGTCCGTGTTGGTCGTGTCGTGCCCCCAGACAGGCTGATGTACTCTCAGGGGCACGTTAGAGCACAGGCTAGGAGGGCTAGGGGTAAGAGGGATCGCCAGTAGGTTCAGCGTGCTACAGTGTGAAAAAGATAATTATTTATTTTGTGTTGGATGTTTGTATATATCTCTGTCTGTTCGTCCCACTCACATGTCACGAGATCCTTCCATATCATTTGTTGCACGATACTTGTGGAGATTATGGCAATCGGATATCCACATGACAAGCTTATCCGACTGAAGGTAGGGATAGATTACGCCCGCCAAATATGTAAACCAACTATGACTTGGGAATTACGTTGCCGAATAGATAAGGCAATGGCTCATAGTCACAATTTGGTAAGATTGAGGAAACCGACTTAGAATAAGATTGGGTTTCCGACTTGTAAGCCCACCTCCCAAGACTATATAAGGGGGTAAGGGGCGTCCCTTGAGGGATATCAGACTCAGGATATCATATGCTTTACGAGCTATTAGCTTTGAGTTTTAGATCTTGAGATCAATATACACTCAGAGGATCAAATCCCCGGAACAAGAGTAGGGTATTACCTCAAGAAAGGGCATGAACCTGTCTAAATCCTTGTTTTCCACCCATTGTGCTTGGCGATCTTGACTGCACCCCCAAAATTCTATTGCCGAAAATAAGTTTCGACAGTTGGCGCGCCAGGTAGGGGCTCGCGCGTCAAGACTTCTTCGACAATCTCGCCGACAAGCGCGATGGGATCTTCTTCAAGCTTCGGTGACTTCGCCGCCAACAACTTTGACGAGTTCTCCTCCTTCGACTCGGATTCAGACCAGTCGGGAGGGGAAACGCACCCGGCGCCGTTCGGGCTCCCGAACAACGCCAAGATCTACGACGAAATCTAGGAGTCCAAGATGCAGTCCATCCACTCTAACGGAGGAACCCACTCGGCGTCGTTCGGACTACCGAATGCCGCTGAGATCTGCAGCGATCTTCTCATCTCCCCGTCGGAGCCAACCTACTCGGAAGAAGACCTCTCGGCACCGTTTGGATTACCACACACCGCCGAGATCTACTGCAAGCTCCTCTTCCCCGAGTCGAGGACGACCCACTCGAAAGAGTCCACATCATCAACCTACGACTCGGACTGGAACGATCCAGATCCGAGCAACCCTGGCTCGAGGGAAATCGCGGTCATCCTCCAGCCATTCAGCTCATGCTCATCCTCGGAGCTCAACGAGTATCTCAGCTCTTCAGGCTTTGACAACCTTTATGGCATCCCCTCGGACGAAGCCAACGACTCCGATTGCGACAAGGACTACGAGCCGAAGTGCTTTGACGTCCTCATGGCTGAGGTGGCCGAGACCGACTCAGCCATGGCCCGCAGGCTTGCGGAAGAAGAACGAGCCAGACTTGAGCAAGAGCGCAAGCTGGTGGAAGAGGAGAAGAAGCGCAAAGAGGAAGCCGACAGAAGGAAGCAAGATCTAAGGGTAGCCGAACGATCCGCTCAAGAGGCTATACTTCAAACGCGGGTCCACAACACCAATATCTTTCAGACGCCACAGCAGAACGCCGTCGCTGCCCTCACACTCCTGGATACTGTTATCGAAACGGCGCCCCCCGACGTAACCCCAATCCTAGACAAGATCAAGACCATCGTTGCGGCTACGGCCAACGGTCATCCCTCCACCTCAGCCCGAAGACCGACTGAATCCGTGGCAGAAACGCCCGACAGAAGTCGACTCCCACCGCTAAGGTCAAGGGATTACAAGAGGCCCGAGCCGGACCGGTCGGCAACCAGTCAAGAGGCCCACGCCACGAGTCCACGCACAAGCATCGGGAGCAAACGGCTGACTCCCGTGAGAAGCGACATGGACGTCCACCCGTCCACCACCGTGTCCGCCGCAACAACAGCTCCGGTTACTGAAGCAGCCTGCCGAGGACCCCACCGAGTGATCTGCGGGAAGTCCTCGATCGTCGCTACCAAGAACGAGATCAATGCACCCGGGAAGATCGAAGGGGATCACCCGATAGTAATGACGACGGAGTACCAGCTTTCACTCGGGAGCTTCACCGAGTGCATTGGCCGAATGGGTTCAAGCCGACTGGAATCAAGAAGTACGACGGCAAGACCGACCCCGAGTCGTGGCTGACCGTGTACACTCTCGCCATCCGTGCAGCAGGAGGCGACAACAAGGCCATGGCCAATTACCTGCCTGTGGCCCTCGCCAACTCAACCAGGAACTGGCTCACGAGCTTTCCAAGAGGCTCAATCGGCTCGTGGAGTGAGCTAAGGGACCACTTCATCGCCAACTTCCAGGGCACCTTCGAGAGGCCTGGAACCCACTTCGACCTCTACAACGTCATCCAAAAGCCGGACGAACCTTTGAAGGACTACATCCGGCGCTTCTCCGAAAAGCGCAACAAGATCCCCAACATCACCGACGACATCATCATCGCCGCCTTCCAGAAGGGAGTCCGTGATGAGTTGTTGATCGAGAAGTTTGGGCGCAAGCCACCGAAGACGGTGAAGCAGATGTTTGAGACGGCAAATTCCTATGCCAAATCCAACGATGCCATCAAAGCGGCGCGCCAAGACCGGCCCGACAGGAGGGACGACAAGCAGGCGGAAGGAAGCCGGAATCCTAAGAAGGATAACGGCAACAACAACCAGGGCCAAAAGGACCGCAAGCGCCGACCCGAAGATCTAGTTGCCGCAACCTCCAACTCCCAACGTCGCCCCCGAGTCGCGGCCTACGACGCCATCATGAACGCTCAGTGCATGCATCATCCCAATCACAAGCACGTGGCTAAGAACTGCTTTATTTATAAACAGTTCGCCGAGCAATATGCGGCACAGCTCAACAAGAAGCCGACTGATGAAGCCGGTCCATCGGGCGCCAAGAAGAACAACACAGCTGAGAATGCCGAGCCCTTTCAAGACCCCGTGGGCGAGCTGAATCACATCTTCGGGGGACCGCAAGCCTATGAGTCCAAGAGAAAACAGAAGCTAACTGACCGCGAGGTCAACGCGGTGCAACCCGAGGTCCCACAATACCTACGATGGTCGGAGGTGGCCATCACTTTTGACCGCTCGGATCATCCCGACCGAGTGTCACCTAGGACGCTATCCACTCGTCCTAGACCCGGTGGTCCGCAACATCAAGCTCAAACGTGTTCTCATCGATGGAAGCAGCGCCCTCAACATTTTGTTCGCCAAGACCTTGGACGAGATGCAGATCCCGAGGGCCGAACTGAAGGCAAGCTCAGCCTCCTTCCATAGAGTTATCCCGGGGCTGTCATCTACGCCACTCGGGCACATCGCCCTTCCGGTCACCTTCGGAGTTCGAGAGAATTTCCGAACGGAGAACATCACTTTCGAGGTAGCCGACTTCGAGACGGCTTACCACGCAATCATCGAAAGGACTACACTCGCCAAGTTCATGGCGATACCCCATTACACCTACCTCTGCATGAAGATGCCGGATCCGAACGGCGTCATCACTCTTCGCAGTGACGCGAAGCAAGCCTTCACTTGTGACAAGGAGAGCTGCGACATGGCCCAATCTCGCGAGAGATCACGTGGCCAGCAAGAAATCCGATTGGCCGCGTCGACTTCGGCAGAGGGTGAAATCCCCGCGAAGAAGATAGCCAAATCAGGAACTGGCGACGCCAAGACCAAGAAGATCTCCCTTGACCCATCGGATCCCTCGAAAACTGCTGTAATCGGCGCTGAACTAGATCCTAAATAGGAAAGCGCGCTCGTCACCTTCCTCCAAAATAATAAAGATGTTTTTGCTTAGAAACCGTCTGATATGCCCGGAATTCCAAGGGAGGTGATCGAGCACTCTTTACACGTCAAAGATGACGCAAAGCCAATCAAACAACGATTACGCAGGTTCGCGTAGGATCGAAAAGACGTCATCAAAGAAGAGCTCACAAAGCTCTTAGCCGCTGGTTTTATCAAAGAAGTTCTGCATCCCGACTGGTTGGCCAACCCGGTTCTAGTCCGTAAAAAGACGGGGCAATGGCGCATGTGCGTTGACTACACCGACCTCAACAAAGCCTGCCCCAAAGATCCATTCGGGCTGCCTCGCGCCGACCAAGTCATAGATTCAACAGCCGACTGCCAACTCTTGAGCTTTTTGGACTATTGCTCGGGCTATCACCAAATCAGCTTGAAGGAATCTGACTGCCTGAAGACATCGTTCATCACGCCGTTTGGAGCCTACTGCTACATCACAATGCCTTTTGGCCTGAAGAACGCCGGGGCCACATACCAACGCATGATCCAGAGGTGTTTTCAGCCGCAGATTGGGAAGAACGTGGAAGCTTATGTCGACAATGTCGTCATCAAGACCAAGCAGAAAGAAGACCTGATTGCCGACCTAAAAGAAACCTTCGCAAATATTCGGGCCTTCAGAATGAAGTTAAACCCGGAGAAGTGCACTTTCGGCGTTCCATCAGGCAAACTGCTCGGCTTCATGGTGTCACATCGCGGCATTGAAGCCAATCCAGAAAAAATCAACCGCTATCTTGAACATGAAGCCCCGAGTAACCGAAGGATGTCCGAAGCTCACCGGCGCATGGCGGCGCTAAGCCGATTCATCTCTCGACTCGGCGAACGAGGCATGCCCTTCTTCAGGTTGCTGAAGAAAACGGACGACTTCCAATGGACCACAGAAGCCCACAAGGCCTTTGAAGATTTTAAAGAATTCCTCACGACGTCGCCCGTCCTAGCCTCACCTCAGCCCCAGGAGCCCCTGCTGCTGTATGTTTCAGCCACTCACCAAGTGGTTAGTACGGTCTTCGTGGTCGAGCGTGAAGAAGGAGGACGGGTCCAGAAGATTCAGAGGCTGATCTACTTTGTTAGCGAAGTGCTGGCAGGAGCCAAAATTCGCTACCCTCAGGTACAAAAATTGCTATATGGTGTTCTGATAACCGCGAGGAAGTTGGCGCACTATTTTCAGGTCACTCGGTCACCGTCGTCACTTCCTTTCCACTCGGCGATGTCATCCACAACCGGGAGGCAACTGGGCGCATCGCGAAGTGGGCCCTGGAGCTGATGCCGCTAGACTTAACTTTTAAGGCAAGGACATCTGTAAAATCACAAGTCCTGGCGGACTTCTTGGCCGAGTGGACCGAACAGCAAGAAGATGTCCTCCGAGAAGACCTTCAATATTGGACCATGCATTTCGACGGATCCAAGAGGATCACCGGCTTGGGAGCAAGAGTTGTGCTGATCTCCCCGACTGGGGAAAGGCTAAGATACGTCCTCCACCTCCACTTCTCCGCCTCACATAACGTCGCCGAGTACGAAGCCCTGCTACATGGACTGTGGCTCGCAGTTTCACTCGGGATACGTCGACTCGTCATGAAAGGGGATTCCCAGCTCGTCGTGAACCAAGTAATGAAGGACAGGTCCTGTCTAAACGACACCATGGAGGCCTACCGACAGGAGGTCCGCAAACTTGAAGACAAGTTTGACGGACTCGAGCTATCACACGTCCTAAGACACAACAACGAAGCAGCTGACGAGTTGGTGCAGTTCGGGTCCAAACATGAAGCCGCCCCAACAGACGTTTTTGTCGAGCACCTCTATGAGCCAACCGTTGCGGCAAAACCAATTCCTAACGAACAAGCTGCAAATGAAGTCGCCATGATTGACGCCGACTGGAGGACACCACTCATCAAATTTCTAACACAGCAAGAGTTGCCGGAAGACCGAGATGAGGCAGAACGCATCCGACGTCATTGCCAAGCCTACGTCATGGTCGACTCCGATTTATACAAGAGAAGTCCTTCCAGAGTCCTGATGAGATGCATCACACTCGAAGAAGGACGACAGCTACTCCAAGACATCCACTCGGGCATATGCGGAAGCCACGCGGCAGCATGCACCTTGGTGGGCAAAGCCTACAGACAAGGTTTTTTCTGGCTTACCGCGGTCTCCGACGCGGACAAAGTGGTACGAACCTGTGAAGGTTGCCAATTCTTCGCCCGACAGAACCATGTCCCAGCCCAAGAACTACAAACAATTCCATTATCCTGACCGTTTGCAGTATGGGGCTTAGACATGGTCGGCCCTTTCAAGAAGGCTCCAGGAGGATTCACACACCTATTCGTTGCAATCGACAAGTTCTCCAAGTGGATCGAAGCTAAGTCGGTTGCCACAATTACCGCTGATAAGGCACGGGACTTCATCCTCAAGATCGTGCACCGTTTCGGCGTCCCAAACAGAATTATAACCGATAATGGGACTCAATTCACAGGAGGCATCTTCAAAGAATTCTGCGAAGACTTTGGGATCAAAATCTGCTATGCGTCGGTCGCACATCCCAAAAGCAATGGACAAGTCGAGCGAGCCAACGGCATGGTCCTTCAAGGCATTAAGTCCCGCGTGTTCGACCGCTTAAGTCCTTATGCCGGCAAGTGGGTACAAGAGCTCCCCTCGGTTTTATGGTCTCTGCAGACCACGCCCAGTCGGGCTACCGGCCAAACTCCTTTCTTTTTGGTCTATGACGCAGAAGCCATGTTGCCAAACGAGATGGAGTACGAATCCCTCCGAGTCCGCAGCTTCAATGATGAACGTTACGACCCAGACCGGATGATCTCACCCGACTGGAAGAGGCCCGTGAGGCAGCCCTCATCCAGTCGGCAAAATACCTTCAAGGGCTCAGACGATACCACAGTCGCAACGTTCGAGCACAAGCTTTTATCGTTGGCAATCTGGTTCTACGCAAGATTCAAACCACCAAGGACCGTCACAAGTTATCCCCCTTATGGGAAGTGCCGTATATAATTGCTGAGGTGACTCGGCAAGGCGCATACCGATTAAAACGTGAAGACGGATCTATGGTCGAGAACTCCTGGAACATCGAGCATCTTCGACGATACAACGCTTAAAATGCCTTAAGTTTCATGCTCTTTTTGACTGCTAAACTCAAGCAAGATGACTTCTTGAGTTAGCACTCGGGGGCTGTACATACATCAATAAAGCATAGTTTTTCTTCACCAACTTGTGCATATTCGGTTTATCATTGTTTAATGTTCCTTGATTCGAGTTCAATGCATAAGGACTGAGAATTTTTCGATGACCTAATCAGGCTTAAGGCTTGGTGACAGTCGGACAGAAATTACTTAAGAAATTTTACATGAAAACTCGGATCAAGGCGTTAACATAAATAGACTGAATATTCACAGGATGCATCAGGACGTCACAATCATACAATGTTTACAAGACAATCAGAGCTGGAAGTTGTTTACTATATCAATAGCAATCTTCTTGGCTGATTCCTGCGCATCGCTGATCAAGTCCAGGGCTTGCTCATCTGAGGTGCCGTCGGCGAAGCCTTCCCCGACTGAGTTGACATCTACCCGGGGGTAGAGGGACTTGGTCTGTACAAGGGCAAGGCAAGCCCTCATGGTAGCAGCTTTAGAGATGTTGGCCAAGTACTGGTCGGGAGCTCTCCGCAGCTTATCGAAGATCTCGACTGGGTCCAGTGCGCTGGTCCCGACGCCCTGATGGAACAGGGACAGCAGGATCGGCGTCGCCGTGTTAGCAACATTTTCTCGGACCTTTCCAGCTTGTTTGACCCTCTCGAGCAAAACATCGTATTGAGCTCGGGTCTTGACTTTGTAAGCTGCCAAAGGAACATGATCACGCAAAGCACTCGAAGACAAAGCAGTACAACAAACATGTTTTGAAGAAGCTCACCTTCAAACCCGGTCTCCAGATCGGCCTTGCTGAGGCTGATTGCCTCCAGCTGGACTTGGAACGAGTCTCCGATGAGTTTTCTACAACAAGGAAGGTTATCAGCAATCAAAATCAACACAGAAGCCATAAAGAGACTGAGAGGGTTAAGCTTACTCCCGACTGAACCCCGGAGGTCGAGGTTCTCTTCCTGGAGTTCGGCTATTTCTCTCCTCAGGGCTGCCTCCCTCGATGCGGCCTCTTCTCGAGTGGTCTTCAATTTTTGCTGGACGTCCTCCAGGGAATTTAGATGCGGGACCAACTTATCAAGCGCGTCGGACTTGGCCATTGATCGGCAGTGCTCCTTCTGCACGCAAGATCTGAAGTTGGCCGACTGAAAAGAAATGATGATGCGACAACGAAAAGGATCAAGACTTACGTTGAGTAGCCGAGTCGCTTCATTCAAGCTATTCACAAGCGCATCTCTTTTTTCGCTTTCCGTTTGCTTATCCAAGATGATGCCTTGCCTCTGGCCTTCCGAATCCCGCCACTCGATCTTGATCGGGGGAACCCAGGTTTCAGAAGACTGTAACCTGGGAATCTCTTCCACTGTGGCTGGGTAGATCAGGAGGAACAGATGAAGATACGAGAGAGTTCAACTGAAGATTAAAGATGAAATGTTAATTCAAGACTTACCGTTTTCGGCGGCCGAATCCTTAACTGGTGCAGCCCGGCTGGTCTTTTCAAGATGGGTTGGGTGGATTGGGCGCGCGCAAGGGCTTAGGGTTCTCCGCTGCAAGCTGATGAACAGTGTTGCGATTGGGGAATTTTTCTGGGAAGACGAAGTGGCGGGAATGACCTCGAGGCTTTGTAAGAGATTTAAGGGTTGCGCTAGGTTTTCTCGTGATTGGGCCGAGACCATAGGAGACCTGCGGCCCAGCTAAGGTGTGGCCTGACGCGTGTCCTTAGGGACTTAAGTGGATGAACTTAAGCAGATTTGCTTTGGCAATATGCACGTGTCTGAGTGCCCTGTACCTTTGGAAATCCTTTCATACCGCGGTTTGCTCAACTTCATGAGGAGTTGGCACGATGCAATTTGAAAGGTGACAAACAGTGAAGCTTTTCATGGCTGCCTTGATGACAGGGACTATTTGATTTTTAAGCATTTGATTAAATGATTATATCCATGCTATTTTTCCACCTTGGTGAAGATCTTTTTAGATTGAGACCAATATGATGGCAGGAGCTATTTAATATTTTGGTCGTATTTTTCAGACAACTGAAAAACTTGTTTACCCATGAGGGATGATTAAAATATTTGATCCGAGATGACTCGGGTGGCTTCACTCGGATAAGCATGAGCTTACCGAGTGCTTTTTCACCCACGAGGGTTGATTGAGTTATTTGTTCTGAGATGACTCGGGCAAATTCACTTGGACGAGCGTGAGCTTGCCAAGTAACGAGATTTTTTATGATTGCTTTAGCATGAGCTAAGCATTTATATGAGTATGATTCTTTATAGTTCTTGACTGTATGTTTAGTCTGTTTTTTGGCTAATCACACAGTCGAGGGCTACATCTAATTAGGTGTATCAAGAGATGCATCTAGGTATTTATTTTTTGGATATTTTCCAGCCCTTCAAGTCTTTGGAGCCACTCGGGAGATTCAGGCAGAGGTGATGGAATCACTCGGCGCCAGAAGCACTCGGCCAAAGAGTTGTTTGGCTGCGTGCTATTTTGGTTCGAGGCTGAGTTATCTCGTCGACTACAAAGGACTCGGGGGCTACTGTGGAGATTATGGCAATCGGATATCCACATGGCAAGCTTATCCGACTGAAGGTAGGGATAGATTGCGCCCGCCAAATATATAAACCAACTATGACTTGGGTATTACATTGTCGAATAGATAAGGCAATGGCTCATAGTCACGGTTTGGTAAGATTGAGGAAACCGACTTAGAATAAGATTGGGTTTCTGACTTGTAAGCCCACCTCCCAAGACTATATAAGGGGGGTAAGGGGCGTCCCTTGAGGGATATCAGACTCAGGATATCATATGCTTTACGAGCTATTAGCTTTGAGTTTTAGATCTTGAGATCAATATACACTCGGAGGATCAAATCCCCGGAACAGGAGTAGGGTATTACCTCAAGAGAGGGCATGAACCTATCTAAATCCTTGTTCTCCACCCATTGTGCTTGGCGATCTTGACTGCACCTCCAAAATTCTATTGCCGAAACCAAGTTTCGACAATACTCTTACTAACGACAAAAAAAACTTTCGGCGCTGTCAAACCTGCACGAGACGTCGCTATCAGCTTTTGCCCCGTGACAATCCTACACGATACGTCGCTATCAGCTTTTGCCTCGTGACAATCCTACACGATACGTCGTGTTCAGCCTTTGCCCCGTGACAATCCTACACGATACGTCGCGTTCAGCTTTTGCCCCATGACAATCCTACACGATACGTCGTGTTCAGCTTTTGCCTCGTGACAAACATACACGATACGTCGCTGTCAACTTTGACCTCCCTGCACTATATATTGCTTCGATCTGAATACGAGCTCTTCAAATCTGCATTCTGTTTTCTACATTTCCCCGTACAATGAGATCTTCATATCATCCATTCGTTGAGCGTCTCCACTGGCGACTCCATCCTTTGAGCGGTTTGATTCCACCATGGTGTGACCGTCCGTTATGCCATTGTGGAGATGGTTGCATACTTACGTCGTCCCTCCTCACAGAAACCCGGGGGAGACGATTTTTCCAATGCGTCAACATTGATCGGGTATGGCTTATCTGCAATGCTTTCTGCTACAAAATCTTAACAGAGAAAATGCTAACTTGATCGTACATCATGTTAACACCTCATGCAGGCAAATCGTCGGGTCTGCAACTTCGTTGAGTGGATAGATATGGAGAACCCATGAACCGGTGGAACACGCTACTACCCACTAAGCGAAACAAGGTCAGACTACCTTCGGCGAAAGGCTGAGTACCAACGTCGAGTTGGTGCTAAAGCTTTGGATTGGCCTATGGATCAGCTAGCACTACCTACATGGCGGGAACGTCCAGAATGCCACTGTGATCTCCGTTGCCAGGTGGTAAGATCCATAAGACAAGCAACTAGAGGACAAAGATGCTTCGTATGTCCTGAGATTGTGGATGACGATTTTGTCGTGAGTATCATTTTTTCTTGTTTAACCTATTCGCTTGTTCCATTTTCTAACCCCAAACATCACAAATGTGCAACCAGGAGGATGTACGTCAGTGTCCATACGAAGAGTGAATCGATACGGTTAGACCTGCTTCGATCTGTCGGACGGTAACACAACCTGAGTCGACTGAACATTTCATTCAGGCATGGATGGAGTACGAACATCGCGTCGAAATCGTAAGCTTAGCTTGGAGGAACAACCCACTAGGTTTCCCTAAATGGTCGGAGCGTCCCATGTGCGGTTGTAGGGATCGTTGCAAGATGGCTACCTCCTTTGAACCACGAACATATGGCCGAAGATATTTCATTTGCCCCAACTTAGACAACGATTTTGTTGTACGTCTTTCATTTTATCAATCCCGCAAACGTATTCACTCTAGTGGCTCTCTAACTGATTACATGTGTTTCTTTACCAGAGCATTCAAAGGAGGTGTGGATTCACTAGGTGGATCGACAATGTCATTCCCCAATATAACGGCCTAAAAGTAACTGAATGTGAAACACAAAAGAAGTACAACGCCGAGAAGGAAAGAGAAAATTGATGACAAGCTTAACGCCCTAGAACAGTTCCGTAGGATAGCCGAGCCTCGACTCGTCGGGGATGAGTAAGTTGTATCATGTATGCATAAGACATATGACATGTATTATATCATCCATACCTAACGAGTTATGCAACAATGTGGCACACAGCTGCTTAACCATTGCTACTAAGTTAACTTGGTTAAAACAGTATGTTATGATCACAGGTAATGCAAACAACATACTACGATACCTCGAATATTAGGGTTCATTATACAACACGATAACATTTAGATTTGCAACAATACGTATGGACGAATTGTGGGACAAATCGATCCGTTGAGGCCAATTAGGGTTAGGGTTTCAGCATGTAGGATTAAAACGTCCTTTCAGAGGGCGGGAAAGGCAAAAAACGTTCTCTGCAAGGGCGGGAAGGGGGCCGCCTGCAAAAACCCAGGGCGGTCGACCTTTTTGCAGGCGGCCCCCCGAATCCACAGTGCAAAAACGCCCTCTGAAAGGGTGGGAAGGGGGCTGCCTGCAAAAAAGTCAAGGCGGACGCTCTTTTTGCAGGCGACCCCTGTTTCTACGGAGGAAAAACGTCCTTTGTAAGGGCGGGAAGGGGTCTTCGCAAATTTGCCGCCGCGCGGCAGACGGCCCCAACGGTCGTCTGCCACATCAGCGAAAATATCCTTTGAGATGGCGTTTTTAAATCTCGTCCTCCCAAAGAACAAGAGGATACTAGATTTGAAATTTTTCAAAATGAAAAATTAGTTTTGTAAATCTTTAAAAAAATTAAAAATGCTGGGGAAGCGAAGCGAGGCCCAAACTGCTGGTTGCCTGCCTGGCCCATGGGTTTGAGAAGACCATGGGCTCGAGCAGCCCAAGGCGTGAGCGGGGGAGGACTTGGCGAAGGAGTCGTACTCGGTTCCTGATGACACGTGGCGACCGGCCCGCGCGCTCGTCGTTATTCCGCGGCGCCTTCTTCCTCTCCTCCCCCTACGCGTCGCCTCGCCTGGCCTGGCCTTGCCTGCGCATCCTGCACGGAGCCCTAGGGGAGGAAGAAGAACAGGCGGCGGGGGGATAGTGGAAAGCCGGCCGTGGCCGCGATCGTAGCTCCTCTTGATCCCATCTCATCTCGCCGCCATGGATTTCAGGAAGATGCTCGACCAGACCGTCCGGGAGATGTAAGAATCATGATTTTTTTCTTCGCCGCCCCTTTTCTCCTCCTGTTCTTCGGGCGTATTCCTACCTTCTAAGAGTTTTTTTTTGTTTTGTTGTACTTTCAGAAAGAGAGAGGTGAATCTTAAGATGCTCAAGGTGCCGGAAATCGAGCAGAAGGTCAGGACCTTTTTCTTTCGATTTTGCCGTCTAAGAGTCGAAATTTGGGATTTTGGGCGGTCAAATGGTTTCCTATTTACCACTAATAGGGGATTTTGTGATTGGTGATTGAAGTTTTTCCTCTGATCTCATATGTATGCAGGTTCTTGATGCCACCAGCGACGAGCCGTGGGGGCCGCACGGTTCCGACTTGGCAGATATCGCCAGGGCCACCAAGAGCTAGTGAGTACCTAAGCTCAAAGCTTAAAAAAAAACTTATTTCCCATTTATTTATGAGAATCTAGCGTGTTTCAGTTCACGACTTGGGGGCGTTGCACATTTTGATTGTTGTTCGCATAATCCCATTGCTTTCTTGTTTCCTTTCCAGCGGCGAATGCGAAATTATCATGAATGTGTTATGGCAACGGCTGGGGAACACACTCGCGAATTGGCGTCACGTGTATAAGGTAATAGGATAGGATTGATTGTGCAGTGATCTGTTGTTTGGATTGATTCTATGTTTCTCTCATTACATTTCTCATTACAGGCATTGGCTGTGATCGAGTACCTTGTAGCCAATGGCACCGAACGTGCTGTTGATGGCATTGTTGACAATAGCTCACAAATCGCTGTATGGGTCCTTCGCTAGTTTTTCTAGACATTTATGTTTCATTGCTTATAGTACTTGTCGTCTGATGCTGATTTCTTTTGGGAAGAAACTCACAAGATTTGAGTATTTGGAGCCTAATGGAAAAGATGTTGGGCTCAACGTGCGCAAGAAGGCTGAAGCTGTTCTAGCAATTTTGGACGACAGGGAGAAGCTTCAAGAGGTCAGAGAGAAGGCTGCCGCTGCTAGGGACAAGTAACACATTCTGAAGCCCATTAATGACATTATTGCATTTGCTTGTACATTTGATGTTTACTTCTTTTAATGAATCATTTGTCTAGGTATTTTGGCTTATCATCAACTGGAGTGACGCACAAATCAACCGCAGCATCATTTGGCAGTGGCAGCTACTCATCCAGTAGCCGCTATGGGAGCACAGGAGGTTCAAGAGAGGTGGGATCGTTCAAGGATAGATACACAGGCACAGAATGGAGAAAGAACAACAAAGAAACAATGTCAAATTACAGCAGCAATAGAGAAAGGTCTAAAGAAATTACTAACACCGCAACCAGTTATAAGTCTAAAAAGAGTGAAAATCATGGTAGAAGGTACCTCCCCAAGTCTACCCCGTCTTTTTCAGGTTTTACCATTAACTATAGATAGTAGTGGTGCCTTTAAATTATCGAGTTATTGATCAATGACTTTGGAATCCAACCTTAAGTTACTAAATCTGATACTTATATTGTGTGTATGAAAGAAATCAAGATTTCTCAAAATCACACTCAAAGCCATCGGCAAATATTAGCACCAAATCTGAAGCACCAAGCTCAAAGAAAGGGGAAAATGAGGATGATGGCGATTTCAACCCACGAGGATTTTCTACATCTGGTAAGTATTTATCTGCAGTATCTTAAATATTCATTTGTGTTGTATGATTACAATGGTTTACTTTTTTGTTGCACACATAAAGTTCTATGGATTTATTCTTATTTGAGCATAGTCACCATGTTGCCATCTGGAAATTCACTTGGCTGTACATTTGGAACTCAGCTAGAACAGGTACAGCGAGATCTAATCACCTGGATCTCTTTGGTCCAAGCTTGATGGATGACCTTGTTGATTCTACTGCATCCACTTCAACAGCAACGCCAAATGTTAGCACACCTGCTGTGCCAGAGGTTGATTTATTTGCAGGTGCAGCTTTCCAATCAGCCAATGCTCCATTGGAGGCAGCAACGGTCTCTCATACTCAGGTTTATACTTTACTAATAGCCTTTTTACCATGGTTCATTTTTCATGCCTCTAAATGTCTGTGAGAACTTCTTACTCAAATATGTTACTAAGAAAGTGGAAAAAAACCCCTGAAGATACATAATTACATGAACTTGTTGAAACTTGAAACTTCATTCATTATAGGTTTCCGTCCACATATTTTTCAAATAAAATACTTGGGGAATTCGAAACCTGTGACTTCATTATTCTACAACTCACTATTTATTTCCAAATGTCAATGTAGGAAACAATTGATTTGTTTGCTGGCAGACTGTCCTCTGCTGATTCATTTACTTCCGACATAGAGTTCTCAGTACGCGATACTCCTAACAAGTCATCAGAGCAAAAAGTTTATTCCATTGCGCATCCTTCTACTTCCGCTTTTGATCCCTTCAAACAATCCTTTGCCACCTCATTTCCTTCGGATACAGAGTTCTCAGTTCATGGCCCGACAAGCAAATCTTTTCAAGGAAAATCTCCCACACCACAACATTCAAGTACAGCAGCTTTTGATCCTTTTGCTGCAATCCCACTGAAGAGTTTTGATGGATCCGAATCTTTTGGAACATTTTCTTCGAACACAGCCTCAAATGTTACTGAACTGCCACGTGATTCTTCTGGGGGTCTCAAAAGTTCTGATCATGGTCCTTTGGAGGAACTCAATTTTGGTGCCTTCACTTCACACTCGGGATCTGCCACAACAAGTGTGACCGACTCCTTGAACAAGCCCATCAAAAAGCTTGGGCAGGACTCAATGTCAGCATCAAAATCAGTTGCGAAGAAAGAGACTTTTCAGGTCAAATCTGGCATATGGGCCGACTCTTTGAGCCGAGGATTGATTGATTTGAATATAACTCTGCGTAAGTATTTTCACACTTTTTCCTGTTATGCATGTAGTTCAAGTTCTGTAGACGCAAGTAGAGCATAAGTTGTAATGTGCATGTCTGAATTTGCAAGATCTTGAATGTTACGCTGCTATAGAGAAACCATGGAAGATAGTTTAAGATGGGACCATATGTTGTTTGATTTTTTAAAAAAAAAATAAGTAAAGATTCCTTCTTTTAGATAATGATAGAAATCCGGCCTCTACAGAAGTAAAGATTCCTACTGATATCCTTACAAGAAAACACGAGCATAAGAGTACAATAGGAAGGGTCATCAAGCACAACTCAAAAGGCTAAATGGCTAATGGTCTTAGGTGCTGAAAAGGAAGATGATTCATAGCTCATGCTCTATTGTTGTAATATGCAGCAAAAAAGAAGATCGATCTCTCCGATGTTGGGGTTGTCGGACCGCTGAGCGGCGGATCTGAGGAAAAAGGCTCAGGTACTCCGTGGTACATGGGGGCGACAATGGGCACAACACCAGGCCTTGTCAGTTCTAGTTTTCCATCATCAACAGAAACATCCAGTGGAAGTGGTCATTTTCAGCACCAACAGTTTGGAAGCTTCAAGTGATTTTTATCCAGGATACGCTCCTTAGCTATGAGTAGCATATGTCTTTTGTTTTATGGTTCTTGCAGAGTACTTCTTGGAGCACTCGTACAGTTCCATGCCTATTAAGACTTAAAGAGTATACATGTATGTAGTCACCAAACTCTGTGGGATGATCACGAGACGTGTCGCCAAATACTAACCTGCATAATCTCTGTACTTGAGGTATTAATGTTTTTGTACTTACTGCGAAATGGATATGTTTTGTGTACATGAGTAAAGAGCTGATGCAGTGGTAGCAATTGTAAAAGGGTTGTTTCAATTATGAATGATACACGCTCGTATGATTTTTGAAAAATGAGTAATGCAGAGCATTCTGGATGCTGGCACTGACAAATATTGGTTTTTCGTACTTCATGGCGTGGCCTGCGCCTTTGCAGGGTTTTTTTTTTTTGGGGGAATAGCCTTCACCCTCAGGAGAAGGGTTTCATCTGTTTTAATTTTTTTGAGAATCAGAGCTTTATTAATCTCTCACAGATTACAATCGGCTTCGGCGAACAACAACAGCCACTCGGGAATAGACTCAATCCAAAACAGGCATCGTTCCAAACTCGACACCATGGTGGCACAAAAATGAGCCACTGAATTTGCTTCCCTTCCTACCCAGTTAACTTGGAAAACATCAAACGCCTCGCAAATTTCCGCAATATCGTGGCAAAGCCCTCCCACGATGGACTTACTTGCATCAGTCTCAGTTAGCAGAAGGGACAGCGATTGGCAATCTACCTCCAGGATGACATTTCGATGGCCATTTTCTGCCGCCAATTCAAGCCCTTCCTTGGCTGCCATAGCTTCCGCCACAATTGCCTCAGACAGATGGTCCAGCCATCTAGCCGATGCTGCAAGCACGGTTCCATGCTCATCTCGGATGACCACACCTGCGCTGCCAGACCCCGTTCCTGCCGAGAAAGCCCCATCCGTGTTTACCTTCACAAAACCCGGTTTCGGCGGGCACCACCTCGATCTCCATTTTGTTTTAACCATAACCCCTGGCTGTTTAAGCGTCAACATTTCTTCAAGGAGACGGCGATATATCGCGCCGACGCCCCTGGTTCCCACACCTTCTGGCCATGTCGCCGTTGGTTTCTTCCTGTCCACAAGGTCCAAGCGCCACAAGCTACTAAAGCAGCCACCCTTGAAGAGCAGAGCTTTGGATTAAAAACATCCGCTGCCCATGTGGAGGGGTGAAGGCTGGGGATCTTCAACCCGGTTAGGTTATGCAGCTCATGCCAGAAGATTTTTGCCGTGGGGCATATGAACACTACGTGATAAACTGATTCCTCCGGATCTCCACAGCAGTCGCAGCAACTCTCTTTTTCAATATGCCTCCTTTTCAATTCTGTCTTGCACGGGAGAGCATTGTGCATCACCCTCCACCAGAAAACTTAAACTTTAGGGGGTGCTTCAAGCTTCCAGATTTTGTGCCATGCCGCTTGTCCTCCCGACGAGGATGCCTCATCCGAAGCCGCCATTGCTGCCCCAACCAGTGTTTTCGATTCCGCGGAAGCCGACACGAAATTCGTGAAATTCGTCGGTTCCGCCAGGAAGCGAAACGGTAGCGGCGCGGTATGATTTGAAAAATTTCGGGAGAATTCAAAAATTTTGGAGACTTTTATTGGAAAAAATACGTCAAGTAGATTTCGATTTTACAAGAATTTTTTTACATAAAATACACATGTTTTTGGCCCTTAAAAAATTATTTTCTGTTTCGAGAAAAAGAAAAAGATAAATGGTACCGTTTGCTTGTACTGTTCATGGAGGCCCCATCCGGATATCATCCCCTTCCCATCTTTCAAGCCGCAGCCGGCACTTCTTTCCCCATACACTTGCGCATCTAAGTAGTATGAAAATCGCGGCGGCGCCAGATCTGCACGGACCGTGTCCGGCGAGGTATTTTTCGCGCGGGAATCGACGGCTTTCGCGGCGGCACAGGCGAAATTCGCGGAAGAAGGTACAAAGTTTGTTTTCGTTTCGTGACCACGGCTTTCGTCGGTTTTTGTCGAAATTCGTCTGGATCTGTCTCCTTTTCGCGCGGTGCTGGCGGCAAGCTTTTCGCGCATGGTTGGGACGGCTTTCGGGAGGGAAGCGGCGAAAGCCGCGGATGTTGCGCAGACTTACCACGCGAAAGTATAAGAAAACTGTCGTATATATGATGTTGTGTATTATGCATGTGTGAAATTAAGCAACCCTACGGATGATTCATATATGCATATGGTATAGATCACTATCTTTACAGTACATGAGTTGTAGTTAGCGTGCAACTTGAGGTGCTCACATGAAATCTGTGGAGTCGTTTAGGGTCTGGCCGCTCATTGACTGGCCTCCGTTTATAGAGTTATGGGGATTGTTTGGGTGGTGATGCCGTCCCTTGAAGGAGTTTCCATGCTGTTGATTCATTATTTCGGTTCAGTTGAGAGTTCAGAGATGTTATCTCGCACACATACACAGAGAGCATACATGTTGCAAATATTGTTGCAGATATTGTTTAACTCTCATGAAAAAGCTAGTTCTATTGTACATGTTAGCTCTAATTTATAGCTAATATATTGTACATGTTAGCTCTAATTTAAGTTTGCTAGTAATTAGCTCTATTATTAAATTTGTTCTGATGATATGTTATGTTTAAATGTGATTTAAGATGTTTTACATGTTTATTTGTTCATTGTAGGTTTAAAATGGCAGACAAGACATCGTGTGTGAACATGGAGCATACTTATATCATACAATATCAATATTATACATATCATACAACCATACTTATATCAATATTATACATATTAGTATAAATTTTTCCACACAAATATATTAGTGTAAATATCATATTTTTGAATTCATATTTATTCCTAATTTTTTGAACAATATTTACATATTCTTCGTGACGGTTTGGCAATTTTCCGCATTATTCGTGACGGTTTTCACGCGGAATCAACAAAATCCACGGTATGAACAAAATTCATCAAATTCAATTTTTTTACTGTTCCTTGCCGTCGGCTTTTGCGAATTTTGTATGAAATTCGCTGTTCCGCCGAGAGGCGGCATGGCATAGACCGCCGGTAATAAAAACCGTGGCCCCAACCATTCTATCTTTCAACAAATGGTAAGCCGATCGGACCGAATAACAACCATGTTTTTCAGGGGACCAAGCAACAATGTCAGTATCTAAAGCCTCCCCTGGTTTGATCTTCAGTACCTCAGCTGCATCCAACGAGATGAATGAGCGGCGCACAGCCTCTTCATTCCATACCCGAGTACCGGCTACAAAAAGATCCTTCACCATTACCGCATTCGCCGATGCAAGCCGAACCGATGGTCGAAGTGTTTGCGACCCAGGAATCCAATTCTCCTTTCAAATATTCACCTCCCCCGAACCAATTCTTTTAATCAATCCAATCTGCAGCACCTCCCTTCCATGAAGGATCGATTTCCACGTCTTCGAACTCCGTTTCTTTTTTGTAGCATCAAGAAAATCACAATTATGAAAATACTTGTCTTTAAGAACCTTTGCACATAACGAATTCGGACGGCTTATTAGCCTCCACCCTTGCTTCCCCAGCATTGCTTGATTAAAGAGATTGAAGTCTTGGAAACCGATACCTCCCATTCTTTTTGACCTCGTAAGTTTTTCCCACCGGAGCCAATGCATCTTGTGGTTATCAAGCGAACTTCCCCACCAGTAATTAGAAACCGCCGTAGTGAGTTTGCGGCATACCACCGGAGGGAGTTTGAAACAGGACATCGCATATGTTGGCACGGCTTGAGCATTAGCCTTGAGCAGGACTTCTCTCGCCGCACAGCTCAGCGATTTCTCTCGCCGCACAGCTCAGCGGTTTCATCTGTTTTATGTAAGATACATTTGAACAATATGCCACAGGTGGTGCATGGGGACGGAAAGGTAGTCACTGATTTCAGTTAGCCGCACTCTTCTCTTGGCTGTCGGGGGTCAGAGATTAATTTTACGAACCCCGCACCATCATGAAAAATAGAAATTATGTCCTACCATCTTCTACAACGACCATGGAAGTCGCGCTCTGGCGCGAGGCAGGAGTGCCCGTCTGTGCACTCGGTCATCCATGGGGTTGCGAGATATTGGCCTTCGGAAACCAAGCTTTTTTCCTTTTCTCTTTTCGTGTACATAGTTGATGTGCCTCGTGAAATACATATTGACTATATTTTTATGAAATATATGGCGGCACAAATATTGCTAGTCCCATTCCTGATCTTAATACAAAAGATACGCACTTTGCTCAGGTAGCATATCCTGCGGCCTTGATCAGGCTGGTCGCTGGCCACCTGATCAAACACCGACATGTATGCAGGGGAGGGGAAAGGAAAACTGAAAGCGAAGGACGACACACGCTGATCAATTGGCGGCTGTTATGCGGGATAGCTTCCACGAATCGATCGTTCTACACAGTACTCATCTCTAGGGATGAAAATGATATGGAAACTTTCCCCTCTAGGGATGAAAATGATACTGAAACTTTTTTGATTCCGACCTGTTTTTGGAAACGGTGGAATTTTTTGAAAACAGAAACGAATTCGAAATATTTTCTCGAAATCGAATATGATAAGGACAGTTTTTGTCAGAACTCGGAATCGGTCGAAAACTTTCCAAACAATTTCTCAGAATTTTCGGAAACCATAGTCCATAATTCCTCCCCAGCTCAACTCAATTCAGCATCTAATTTCTAATCACCTAATTCAGTCAATCCAATACACCTAATTTAGACTTAGAATTGGATTTGACATGATTGTCTTTTGTAATGTATTATTGAGATTTAAGAATTGAACTTGACATGATTATGTTTTATGTGTTTTATGATGTACCGTTGACTGATGAGATTTGACAATTAGATTTGACATAGTTTAAAGTTCAGTTTGAAGGGGTTTTGTATTCGATAAATTTTCTTTACCGTATCAGCGCCGGTTTGTTTTCGCTCTATTTTCGGTTTCGACAATATTCGATTCTATTTTCTATCCGAGGTTTTTGGTTCTGATTTCGAAAAAAATGAAAACAAAAAAGATGATTTTCGTCCATTTTGGTAACGTTTTCATCCCTACTCACCTCTAGCGGGAACGCCAGAGCATTCTCCCAGTTTCACTGCGATATACTCGTCTAGAATGCAGGGTTGTGATTCGTTCTGGTATTCCGCCAGAAAATGTGTTCAAAGAGTAACATAATTGCAACCAAACCAGTGGAAAAGGCTTAGGATTACAAAGTACGGATTTGCATCAAAGAATAATTATATATTACTCAGTATCACACTATCACAGCCCTCACTTATTACATGGAGTGGAAACAAATCAATCAAAGAAAATCAACTGTGCATGCATCAATGCATTATTCATCTCACAGACAATCAGCACCTTCACTTCCAAAACCGTTTCCGCCTCTCCTTTCCCTTCTTGTGCTCATCGCCCTCATCCCGCGCCTTGCCGTGTGCCGGCGGCCGGTGCTCTCCGGTCGCCGACGGCACGCGCCCTTCCGCCGCCGGACGCGCCGCGTCCACGGGCGCCTTCGCCTTCTTGTCCCGCGAGAACGACCGGAACGCGAGCAGCCTCGACGACCTGGAGGGAGCCACATCCCGTTTCGCGCCCCCGGCCGTCGATGTCGTCCTTGGCTTCTCCCGCTGTGGGCTGCCGTGATCGTCCGCGCTCGGCGTGTCGGACCCCTCCGAGTCGTGCGCCGCCGCCGCCGCCGCCGCCGGCGGCGGCGGCGGCGTGCACTCCTCGAGCTTGGACGTGTCGACGTCGACGTCGGGCGCCACCGCCGCCGCCGTCTCGGCGGCATCCGCGGTTGGCTGCGGCAGCGTCTCACCCCCGGCGTTTCTGCGAGAGACAGTTTATTATGCTTTTCCACGGCCGTCGGTGCTCCGTTCGCCACAGCGGCCTCTACCTCCTCCGGGGCTTCATCCTCTCGGCTCGGCTGCTCGCCAGCGTTCACGTCGTAGAAGGACATGGACAGTGCTGCTGGTGTTAGCGCCGGAGTCGACATGGCGGCGGGGGCAGCTGGCGAAGTAGGCGCGGTGGCGAACGGCTCTTGGACGACGACGTCGCCGGAGCCTTCTCCTCCTGGTCGCACGCATGGAAAAGGGCACACAGCGTGAGCGATCGAGGAGATGAGAAAGAGAGAGCATGAAAGGGCCAAACCACATCGAGCGCGCAGAAGAGTCGCGACGCTTCTTCGGCTGAAGCAACGGCGCGAGAAGCATGGACGGCGGCTGGAAAAAGAGAGATCATAAGCCCCTCGTGAAGTCGCGAGGAGGCATCTGCGGTTTCTATGGGAGGCGGGAGCAGATTTCCGTGAACGGCGAAAGGTTGACGTGCCAGGCTCATGGTTGGATCAACAATTTTCCGATGAACAAATGCAACAGCTGGGAAGTAGTTGCCGAGTTGGCCACGAGCCCACGACCATCTTCAATTAAATGGCCATTTGAAAAACATGGCAAGCTTCTCTTCTATTCTTATCTTTGTTTACTTTCCATTTTTTAAGGAAAACAAGCTTGCTTCAGAGAAAACTAGTGGCTGCAGAATACAAAAATCAAGAAGTTCTCTTTTCGAAAGAACAGACACGGGCATGCATTCAACAAAAGAAACTCTTCGAAAGTGCGTAGTGCTACACTACACATGTTCTCTGATACAAATAAGAGGTGGTGTTTTTTTATCAAGTAGACGATCAAGATCCTGTTCGCGTGTATCCATTCCAACGCATCAGAGATGCACCGCGAAACAAAAATTGGGTAGGATCGGTTCATGGCCTCAGCCGTACTGTACAGGTAAAGAATCATCAAAGGCATGCTATTTCTCACCATTTGCCAGCTTCTTTGCATCCTCTCCGTGCTCCTTGGTGTTCACTGGCACAGGCGATTTGCTGGCTAGCTTATCAGCCTCTCTTGCGGCATCGATGTCCTTCTGGCTCAGGAAGCTGGGCTGGTTGGTTGAGGAAAGCAGCCTTGCCCACATCCTGTCGGTTATCTTAACCTTGTTTCTTGTTGATGTTACCCTCTGTTTGTCAAAATACAAAATTTGTGTCATGCTAACTGTTAAAGGGTAATATCTAGTTCAGGAACTGTTGAGGGTAATATTTAGTTTGAATCTGAGAACTGGAGAAAATTAAGGGAATACAAAAATTTGTACTCACATGAAATGGTATGTATGCATGCCTGCCATTGACCATTCCAACTGTGAAGCTATATCCAGCCATTGCCCCATGAATGGCACTGTGCGCCAGCAGTGTGCAGTAGACATTGTCAGATGCATTGCTTGGAATTGCACGGATCATGTAAGTTGGATCTGCCATTAGAAATAACAGGCTGTTATTGCAACATTCCATAGGGAGATACATATAAAGTACTGCAAACTCCCACTCCGCATGTGCATCGAGAATTGAGCATAGAAACAAGATCATTACCTATGTACTTAATAGTCATCTCCATCTTTTTGTTCTTGCAGTAATCCTGGAAGGAATTAAAGCAAAAACAATTCTGAGAGAAATCTTGAAGGAAACTTGAAATTTAATTAATTGGTTATAATATCCTAGAAATCCATAAGACACTAAAAATACAACTACAAATATGATGGGTCACTGAGATACTAACGCTGTACAAAATCAATGTATAGCTCAACACCAAGGCAGCTGACTCACTGAGCACAGAGCCATGTAAGCTTTACATATACATGCGCCTAATCTATTATGAATTACAGAACATACATACAACCGATGAATGCACTCCGTGAACAGGACCACACACACATAAAGATACAGCTGGCTAAATATGTTACTGTGATTGAACATAGAACTGCCAAAACGTAAACCTCACCCTACACTTAGTTATATTGATTAACAGGTGAGCATATAAAAAGCATGGCTTTTATATAAGGGAAGAAATGGACCAAGAGAACAACATAGTTAATATTGTTTAATGTAATGATGCTCTTAGGTATGAGGCTAGTTTGGTTGGAAGCCAATTTTTGCCTTACCAAAATATCAGTAGTGTCAACACCTTGGCAAGTTTTGTCACTACCAAATTTGTTAGGGTGGAACTTCTACTAGTGTGGGCAAAATTTAGCATCAAACCAAACATCCATACAATATTATTGAAGTTACCAAAAAAATGGTAGGGCAAAAATTGGCACCAATCCAAATAATCCCTGAATTTGTACCTTCCCTATGGTATATTTCCAAACCCAAGAGCAAATACCACATGCATTGGTGTGCAGCAAGCATTATTGCAGTTTTAGTGCAAATTTAAATGATGAATGCATAAAGCGCATGTGAAGCAACACTATCAACAAAATGCAAAATCGAACTGGACCAGTCCCATGCAAACTCAAGTAAATAGATAGTGCATACCTTAATCTTGTGAGTCAGCCAAAGACCAACATCAAGAAGTAGCTTATTTCCAGATGCATCTATTTGATCTGCTGCAGCTATACTTTTGGCAATAAGATCCTGTCCTGCTCCCTCAGCTACAACAATAACCATGTGGTTGTTCTCTTTCAACCTCTTCTCTATGTACTCAAACAGTCCACCTTCCCCTTCCAAATAAAATGGTGACTCAGGAATTAAGCAGCAGTCCTACAGAAGACAGAGAAACCCAATGTAGGAGGTACCGTTCGTGGAGAAGAAGAATGGTAGGTGATCCAATGCATTAAATGCACCCATAACATGAATACACATAATATTTGACTTGGAGAAACTACAAACGACATAGATATAAAGCATTAACTTACCACGTCTCTGCTTGCAAGAGTAGCATACATTGCAATAAACCCTGCAAGGTACCATAGATGAAAAGAATAAGGATAGTATAATGAAATAACTAAAACAGAAAAGTTAGAAATTCATCATGGATTCACATGAGGAATATGTGAATTCCATTCTGTAGGGAGAAAATAAACATCTCATGAACAGTTCTCTTGAATCAGAGTATATAAGCAAATATTAGTTCTCTTACTTTTAAGTGCATATTTATCCAATTAAAGCATTAAAGAAACAAGGGAGCAAAGAAATACAAGAATGCAGCTGCAGCAAAGAGGTATATGGGGCTGATATTGAAAACTAACCACTATAGCGACCCATCAGTTTGACTAAGCCTATTCCATTCTCAGCACTTGAAGCTTCAACATGAGCTGCATCAATGGCACGCTGGGCCTCTTCTACAGCACTATCAAAACCAAAGGACTTGTCTATAACCTGAGTTTTAATGTGCAGAAATAATCAGTACTTCTTTAATAGAAAAATTGTTCAGTATCAAAAGAGTTGTAGTAAAGCTTCTTTGCAGGCAAAAAAAACGCCTGTAATCATAAACTACCGCTATATCATTATCAATTGTCTTGGGAACACCAGCAACAGCAACTTTTAGACCACGTCTACGAATTTCCTGTCAATTGTTAAAAGGGCAAATCAAATTAATAGTTCTGAAAAACAAAACTCCAACGATAGTTTCCCTCAGATTCTAATGACATTCACACTGCACATACAACAATTTTTAAGCCAAATGCAGCACCGCTCAACAAATTCCTGCTGCCAGAGTGCACTTGAACAGATGAAGAAGTTTGATAGTGTCTGAAGGTTTCTACAAGATATGGAAGCTACTCATGATAGTGATTACCTTATATATTTCATATGCTCCCTTCTGAGTTCCATCCCCTCCAATGATGTATACCTAGACAAAGTACACAGGCATTTTTTACCAAAATTCAAAATAAGGTTTATATACTAAGAAAAATAGTTATCAACACCTACCTGATTAATACCACGATCTTGAATGTTGTCAACAATTTTTTTGGTGTCATGACCACCACGTGATGTTCCCAGAACTGTGCCACCTCTTTTGTGGATATCATTGACACTTTTCGGTGTCATGGGAAGATAATTACTCGAATAGAATCCCTTGTATCCATTCTACAGAATTTATTTATAGCATGTTAGAAATAAGAGGAAAGGTACAGTTCAAAAAATTGACATCACCAATGTGCATGCTACAGTCTTTACTCTCATGGCAAAACTACTAGCTGGCACAAATTTCATATTAGTCGTTTGCGTAAAAATACAATACAATTCACAGATCGCACTTGCAAATATATCAGTATAATACAATTGAAATTATTTCGTAGCTGTGTCTGAATTCTTCGCTATTAGTACCGTATCTTTTCCTCATTATAGGTCAGCAAGAATCGCCATTCAAGATTTCTACTAAGTGATACTCCCTCCATCCAAAAGTAATTAACTCATCCACCATGTGACAAAACCAATGAACTATACACATGCATGCAACCAATAAGTACTAAGTCAACAATTTAATTTAGCACATGGGGACTACAAATAGGCCTTGGACTTCTGGAAAAAACCAAAAGATGAAATAGGTTATAGACTTTTGAATGGAGGAAGTATTCCACATAATACATTTTGGTATTTAGGTCAGCTAGAAATATTTCAAACCTGTATGCCGAAGATATCATTGACATTGTACATGTGGGACAAGCCGCACACCAACTCTCTAATGACAGTATTTAGCCCAGGGCAAAGGCCTCCACAGGTTACAATGCATGCTTTCACATATTCAGACTCGAAGTACACCTGATAAGATTTGAAAATTTTGTGTCAGCTATATGTAGGTAATGCATGCCCCTAAATGATAATAGGCATATATCCAAGGCATCCTACCCTCTGACGAGGCCCAGCACGACGGAAGTGAACTCCTCTGGGACTGTTCTTCTGAACAACCACCTGTGATGGTAAAACAGCAGGGTTAGCATCATCCAGAATAATGACGTCTACATGTCAAAACATCAGTGGAGACATCTTTTTCACCTTTTCAGGTACAGTATCATCTGCATTGACAAAATACTGCCTGGTAAATGTACAAAGAGAACATTTAGCTTAAAACATTTCACGATAAATATGACGAAAGGTTAACCAAAGGGGATAGCAAAGTCAAACCGAAAGAGAAGCCTTACTTGACGGTTGAATAGGCTGGATGATCTTGCAGCGGATTAGGAAAAGTCTGCCAGGTAGAGTAAACAAGAAAATTATTAGCTTAATCCCCGTGACATCACCTTGGAAACAAACATTTCAGCATACAATTGAAGGCAAACAAATGAGACGTTGCATATTCCACGTTCAAATGATGCACATGGAGCAACTGGGAAGGCAGCCAATTAACAGAAGTTACTTCCAAAGTGAAGCTATGATCTATTCTATTTCTACCAAAACAAATCTCCATCCAGATACCTACCGGCACAAGTAATTACTCTTAAGAGATCCACACTACAACCTCAATTGCGGTAGGAATCGCCAAAGCTGTACTTGTCCTACACTAGTGCGACTTTTCTGTTTGATAAATATCCAGCTAATGGACTGAGAGCAAGCCGAAATGGATCTCATTCCAGAACCGATCCCCGGCATGACACGCCAAAAAACACCAAAAATAAAGGAACCGCCCAAATAAAGCTACACCTCACACAAATGGCAGAACTAAATCTAAAGCTTTCACGAGATCCGCGTCTCCAAAAATCATCAAAATCACAAGCAGCAATGCAATACTACAATTTTTCACCGGAGGCGTCGAATCCGGCAGCGGAGCAACCAACGCGAGACAAGGATGGGTGGGAAGAGGAGGGTGTCGGCACTCACGGGGAGATCGGAGAGGTAGTCCGTGAAGTGCGGGACGTCATCGAGGAGGTAGCCGTAGTCTCCCTCCTCAAGCTTGGCGTAGGCGGCGTCGTCGTCGGGGAGGCTCATGGCGGAGGCGTTCCGGAGGGCGCGGAGGTTGGGGTACGAGTCGCGGGAGATCCGCACGCACGTGGCCGAGAATGGCAGCGCCTTCGTCACCGGCCCCAGCTGCCGCTGGTACCCTGGCGCCGCCGGCGAGTCGTGGTCCTCCTCCACCGCCACGCCCAGCGCCGCCTCCGCCGCCTCCTCCTCCTCCTTCGGCAGAATGATGTGAGACGCCATCAGTAGCTTTCCGAGCTCGCCTTGGCTGTGTGCGAATGCTATTCGCGCGATAAAAAAATGGTTTTCTCTTACCGGTCGAAACCGACGAGGTGGCCGGTGGGGGTGGTTTAAATATTTCTCGGCGAGGAGAGAAGAGAAGCGAAGCGTGGAGAAGGGGAAAGAAGATCGGAGTCCCGGGCCCGGGGAGCGGTTTCTGGTATGGCTTGGTGGTTTCTGCCGCCGGCTGCCGAGAGGGAGGTGGCTGGGTTATGAGGGGATTATTCGTGTCTGGTTTAGGACTACACAGAGTTGCAACCTGTGAATAGTGGGTGACTAATTTGAGATCAGGAGGATATTCTCACATCGAAATTGACAGCTGTTGGTCATGGTAATTATGGGGTTTTGATATTTGACCATACAGTATGACCAAACGATGACGAAAAAAATATCAAAATGGGTCGTGGTCTCGTAACATCTTTTGTCATATTTTTTAATTCAGCACTTAAAAATAAAATTAAAAAGCCTAATTTTGTATTGTAGATGTATTGTTGTGTGGTAAAAAGGGTCGTGGTGAATCAGCTCATCCAAACAGTTCTGTCTAGAAGGCAATGAGATGGACGGTCTCACACGGTCAGCAAATCAGCAGCGATCATCTGTCCAAGAGAACAATGTGGCGTCTGCATTGATTCTTCATTCGCATTGTCGCATTGATGCTTCACGCGCGTGTCATGACAATATTGGCACTTGCCAATAGGGCTAAAAATGAGACGATATTTTCCGATTGTCCGTCTGACCCCAGACTCACAGTAAGAATGTGAAAAAAAATATCTGATAGTATTCGAATTTAAATTCGAATCCATAAAAAATATTTTTATGGGTTAGGATACTCGTAACGATTTGTATGTTCTATATTATAAAAAAATTTATTACAAATCAATCTATAAATATAAAAAAATTTATTAATCACTATTTATGAGCCTTTATATAATATTGTATATTTTTATGTGTCTTTTTAATACTATAATTGTCTTATATTTATTATCTATAAATTAGAGATATAAATAGATATTCGTTTTTAATTCGATTTTAAAAAATAATATAAATAAGATAATTATATGTTATTCGGTACTATTCATATCGGTTTTGAATTTGAAAAAGTATAGTTTAAAATATAAAAATGTCCTAATCTGACATTACCCGTCGTTTTCACCTCTATTCGGCTACTCGGCAACACTGCTTTCTCGGGGTGCAAAACGTGTTCGCATTCTCGCGGGGGATCGCTTCTGCTACGATCAGTGGGTATCGTACTTGGCGCAACTCAAGTCCCAACCTGGTGTCGGCAGGTGGAAGATGCCGCGCCCATTGCCGAGCACTGGGCGACGCCGGAGTGGAGCTCACAAGCGGGCGCGCGGATTTATGGCTGCGTCCCGATCACGTCGCGCATCTCGCCACATGGCCGCCCACTGGCTGGCTGGTTACCGCTGCCTTACTGCTTTCCAGAAAAAATTCAAAACGAAAAAGCCAGGGGTTGTCATATGCAAAACCACGAAAACCGATTTTTTCGGTTTTCGCATATACCATACGGATGCGGCACAGCATTTTCACGATTTAGTTTAAATAATTTCGTGTGAATTCAAAAAATTCATTTTATCCTTTATATATATATATATATTATAAAAAAATTAAATTTCGCGTGGTTTGCCACGAAAACCGTGGTTTGTGGCACGTTTTTCGTGCGGTATGAAAAAACCCAAGATGACACGAATTTAAATTTGGTTCAAATTTAAATTACGATTTTTATGGTTTTTGCGGTTTTGACGTGATTTTCGGGGTTTTTGGCGTGATTTTTGTGCTGTTTAGACGAAAACCGCGGTATGACAAAACATCGTGAAAATTAATATTCATTTCGTCATGGTTTTTGCAAAAAACCGTCCTACCACGAAGGTGACACGGTAGAAGCACACGAAATAGAAAACCCTGGTTGCCTTTGCATTTTCACACGTTTGGACGGTGAATCGCAGTAGGTTTTGAGGTGCATCCTTGGTCCTTGGCGGTCGGCGCTGCATGGATGTGGTAAACGGGACAACGCCGGGTCGGGTAGAGTTGAGAGTTCAGACCAGCCAATCCATCTCACGCGTTCCGCTCAGGAAAAGCAAAGGAGCGTCGAGAACCAGAGGAATAGGGTACCAAACCCACCTTCTGGAATCAAGACTTCAGGTGTAGAAGATAGTCACAAGAATAGAACATGGAAGCATCCTTCTAGAGATCGGTAAAGAGAGCGACTTACCAATTAGTACTAGTATTATACTCGTAGATCCTAACTGACACAGAACTAACATAGTCCCGGCCGTCTTATTCAAATCCATGTAGCGTCGCCCACAGATAGCACAAAATGCGCACACCCTGGGTTTAGGTTAAAAAGCGCTACTCCCATAATCAGGCGACCATCCATCCCGGGATAGCATGCTGCCCAATGCGCCGTCGTCACTTCGCAACTCAAGGCAAGGAGAGGTCCGAGAGGACCAACTTATATTGGACGTTACGAAAAACTTGGGGGAACCAGAATAAAGGCTCCTTTCGGCGATTGATCAACGAATGGACAAATTGACAAGTTCAATATTGCCGAGAAAATAAGTCATGGAATCATACAGCGGAAATATTCAGGTCTCGTTTGGTAGGAATTCTTCTCCCTGATTCGATTCTCAACAGAATCAATAAAATTCTTGCCAAACGGGTTATTTTGTAACTGATTCTAAAAAGAATTAACAGTTTTACATAGGGAGTGAGAATCATCTTAAAAAACAGTTTCTCATCAGAATCACCTAAAACCAGTTTCTCTCAAAAATTACCTAAAAATAGCCTAAAATATTATTCTAATTATTATTTTATTATACGGGCTGCTTAGAGCATACCTTAGTACCAGCGCAGCCATCGGATGGAACCGTGGAAGTGGACATGCTGTTAGCTATTGAAACCCGCACAGCCAACAGATATCAGCAAACACACACCAAAATATAAGGCCACATCTAAATGTAAACCAGGTCACAGAGAAAATTACTTGAGGGTACGGAAGAATGACTCATGTATGCTCTGGAAGATGCGAAACGAGGGATGAGATTTCAAGTGAAAAGGTGAAGAGCTGTATTTCCGGCTTAAGCCTTGCAGATGGCATTGGGGAACTCAGTCAAATATTGAAGATCGTCTCAACATGAATGGAAAAATCATCAAGACGATTTTCAGAATGCAGACTTGAACGACACATGCGTAATGCCTACCACGCAACAGCTCAGCTGCGCTAAGCTCAGCACGACACAAAAAAAAAACACCGAACTAAAAGAGGGGCTCCAGCCTGACGCAAAATTATCGATCGATGTAAAAAGGGAAAAGAATTAAAAGGACAGTCAGCATCATCGCCGTTTGAGTATGACTATTATTTGCTTAAAAATATCGAAGAAAAATAAGTGTAGACAATTTATTACGGTGAATTCCAGCGGTTAGGGCCAAGAACCAGTAGAGTTACACGTCTGCAACTTTAGGAGTCGGGACAAGCCATGCGATAGGCTTGCTTACTTTGAGAAAAACATCTGGCTAACAGATTCATAGCTCGGGACATGAATAACTGCAAGAAAGCATTCTAGTGAATCACAAGTCCACAATTGTAAGTTTTGAAAGGTAGAATTATATAATCCTCTCAAGGAAACACTTAGATGAAGATTAAGTTAGAACATACCGTCACCCCATGATGCCAGTGTAAGGGGTGATGAAATGATCTTCTTGGCAGTAGAAGAAATGTCATTCAAGGTGATTGCTTCAAGATCTTTCAGAAAATGCTCAATGGGTTTCCTGCAATTCCAACAAAGCTGAATAGTTAAAGAGATTCACAACTAAGGGTAAAAACTGAACGATGGTCTATTGCCACAACACTGATGAAGTGCTGACTAGCTAACAGAAAATTTGTGGCAATCCTCATCGGGAAAGTACTTTCTACACTTCCTACACCTATGTGCTACTATGCATGTAGTTTAAATAGTTATATAAAAAAATTCAAAAAATTTGATAAGATAGATTATGATGATATAAGACGTTATACAAACATGCAAGTCCAAATTCGATCTACACCGTGGGTAAACAAAAATAAAAAAAACTTTTTTGCGCTGTACAGGTACTATTCACTGCTTGATTTTATTATTTTTGTTTCTCTAATTGTAGATCAAATATAGTCTTGCATGTTTGTCTATAGACTTATATCATCCCAATTGATGTTACTAAATTTTTTCAATATTTTCTATAACTATTTGAGTCGCATGCAAATGATGGGTGCCATGGAACCCAGGTGTAGAAAATCCATGTCCCAATCCTCATCCTGCAATAGTTGATGCAAGTATGGTTACATAGAAAACCGGTGGCCTATTTGTAGTGCCCAACCCCTTGCCATTCAATGGGATATAATACATACACTAGTACTATAGTAATTTATACAAGATCCACTACATTAAGAGGAGCTAAGGAAGAGAGGGTCATCTTCTTCAATTGCTCGGAGTGCTAACCATTGGCGGGATGTCACTACGTCAGCGAGGCGGTGCACGGGTGGCTATCCAGATTATTATTTTTTTCAAATTGGATTTTCTGAGAGGTGATATTTCTTCAAGCAGGAGCAGCAAATGGATACTCCCTCTTCAGAATGGTATAAGTTCATTCTAGCAGGTTACAGCTAGAATGAACTTAGCATGTATGTTCACAACAAAAAAAAGGACCAACACTCTATGCAAATAGTGAACTGTTGTATTCATTCACAATTGAAGGATCAAAGTTCTATGCTTGTGTAAATAATGAAGGTGACATCTCAATAGACAACATATATTTATAGGTTTCACTATGACACTTTCCTGTTCTTAAAATTGTCAGGACACAGCATGACTGCAAAATGATAGCTCATACTGATACTGAATGCATGGCTAGTGCACGTGAAGTTTTAAGAACCATGTGAAGTGACTTTTGTTGCTATATTCCAGTGCTGGTGTATCCATACCTTTCCCCATAAGTCAAAATCTGCCTCCCTATGTCTTCAGATGCCACAACCTGCAGTGAAGAAAATAAAGTGTCAAGGATACAAGAGGATTACAGGAAACAAAAGATAAGCACAAAAGATTCAAGCAGTGGTTAGAAATGCATACTCTTGATTCCAAGTTCATCAAAACTGCAGACTTGGTTGCCTGTTTAGCTCGTTCAAGCTGTTCTTGTGTAACTAAGTAAAAATACAGCCATGAGGAAAATATAGCATGGTCCAAAAATGATTCCTTATAAATATCCAACATGTCAAATAAGAAGCAAACCTTTTCCAGGAGTAGCAACTTCAAGAAGCTCTCCAGCTGCCAAATCCACAGCCTTGGAAGCAAAATTTGGGCTCTGATGGCAAGACATAAAGCTGTGTCAGACCCAATTATAACATGAAATGGGAGTAGCAAAAAGTGTTACTGACATTCAGTCTACCATTTAATAGCAAAACGAACACAAAAAAAAAAAGAAAAGAAAGAAATGGATGAAAATTGAGGTCTCTACAAGGCTTAAGTCAATCTTTACACTCTCTTCAGTTTTATCTCCAGGGAAAACTAGATAGCGGAAAAAATGGTACAAAATGTTCTACAAAAAATAGTGATAGGGTGGAGTGAAAGTAGAAATAGATTGCACAACAGACATCCCAAATAGATCAGAGTAGAGCAGGTTGTGTGCCATTTGCCATATACCCTGCTAAACAGAGAAGTATGCAACCTGAGGCTCACAGTTCCTGATGGATGCTTTTCAGTTTCCACACATCCCACAAAAGTATTGCTCACCTACTTAAGCAACTTTTGACCTCTATTTTGGCTAGAAAGGTCACTGGCTGCTTGTCCTGGTTTCATCATGGGCCTCATACAATCAAATTATTCCATGCGTAAGATGGTGTGTTAATTCCAGTAAGCAGAAAGGATAAAAGAGACCAAGTTGGCTGTGCACACAAATCAACTACCAGATCTACATATAATGAACATTATAATTACTACTAGAGTAGACTGTTTCCATTTGGTGTAAAAAGACTGGTACTAAACTATATTAACTTCTTGAATTTCGCAAAAAAGCAGGATCAATCCATGGTTGATAAGAGGCTCACAGTTGTTGCATGAATTCCAAAAAGACCAGAATGGTTGTAGATACTGTTGAATGCAGAGAATGACTCGATCTGATGGTAGTTATTTAAAATCCGGAGATCTGTAAGTAAAGCATCATGCTAATGTTAAGAAATTGGCGCAAGAAATCAACTTAAATTTCGAAACATTGACAAGAATGTGGAATTGAACATACACAATCGAGAATGCATGCCCTTCCCAGGACCACCAGCAGAGAAAGAACCACCTCCTCCCATGAGCATCTGCAAAACAACAAGACAATCCATATTGTGTATTAAGAAATGATGAACAGATAAGGCAGTCTACTAGACAGTAAACCAACATAAGGGCTTGTTCAGTTAATCCCTATTGAGGTGTGGAATAAATCTGCCTCAATCCTCTTGGGGGAGGGGTTAACCAAACAAGGCCATAAGGGTATCCATAGCACAGAGTTCTGTCTGTAAATAATAGTTAAATTCGATGTTTGCAAACAATACCTGAAGAACAGTAACAATGATGGCAGTTTTCTCTTCGTACCATCCACCTGGTACTTCAAAAGCAATAGCAAAATGTGTCTTCTGTTCATGAAAAGAAAGCCATCATTATAGAAGAATATATACACATCCTCATCAACAAACAGCATAAAGCAGCAAAAACTCACATCAGAGTCTGCTTGACAACGATAGTCTCCTCCCACATAAACTGATTTTGGCTCTTCTGGACGCTTCACACTGGGAAGATCCGACAGAAGTGGCTCAGCAATTGAAACTAACTCATCATGTTCAACTCCAGATGCCGCAAGGACCATCCTAGGTGCTGTGTAATTTTCCTGAAATCCTCAATGCATGCATATGTCAAAGCACACACTTCCTAACAAAATAACAATGTAAATGGCAAGTTGATAAATCTTACAGCAATGAATTCTTCAAGGATACTACTGTCCAACCTATGTATAGCGGATTGAGGTGCCATTAGGGGCTTCGCCAGTGCCCCAGAATAGCCAGCAGAATGGAGTGCCTCTAGAAGTAAACCTTGAGGATTATCAGAAACTTCAGCTATTTCAGCCTTGATCTTCTCCAGCTGTAGAAGGAATAAGACATCATTACTAATTATCATAATGTCAACAAATGCAGAATATCTAAAATGCTAACTTTGGATGATAGAATACCTGCTCTTTAACCTCCCAGTCAAAAAAGGCTGGGTTCCTCACACTATCAATAAGCACTTCAACCATCTCAGGTACATAGGCCTTGAATGCATCATAGGTATAGCACATTTGTTCACGAGAGGCTGATGCAGAGACATTCCCTCCAATGGCCTCTACCTCACGTACTAGCCGCAAATGACTCCTGTTTGTAGTGCTCTTGAACGCCATTCTCTCCAACAGATGTGATGCTCCGGATGAAGCAGGTGTTTCATATATAGAACCACAGTCAATATACAGTCCCACAGATGCTGCTGGACTCTGCAGATAAGTCCTAAAAGAATTACTTTCATGCCGATGCAGAAAAAAAGAGAATCTGGTGAAACACCTGAAGGCATATAGTGATACTGTCATACCACTGACGTTTCTGAAGCAATTTTGATGCCATTCGGGAGAGTGGTGACTTTTGTCTTAGACGGTTCAACAAAGTCTGGCAGTGGTGGAGGAAGGGTAATACCCGGGAGAGGGACATCAAGAGGAGGCAATTGGCTCGACTTCTCCCCAAGAAGCCAGCTAAACAAACCACCTGAAGACTGCTTCACAACACTTGTACTAGCAAACCTACTAGAACCATGTCTCTGCACCCACATAAGTAAAAGAAACGCGTCTTTATGATACATGACATGGTTTTATGGAAATAAAGGAAAACAAATAGTGCGGCAGAAACAACATCAGGTGAAATTACTTAGAAGTAAGAAGGTACTCAAACTGAAAAACCTGCACATGAAAAAAAAAATCTATACAAATTACAGAAAAGGCTGGATGCAGTCACCACTGAAAATCAAAACTAGCAAGAACATATTGCAAAGAGATATCTCCCAGAAGTAAAATTGGGAGCTTAACTTATACATCACCCTTTCCCTTTAGAATTAAATTGCAGTATAATAGTTACATTAGAAATAGTTGTTTTAAGCATTCAGGTGAAACCTTACCCAAAAAAACTCAAAATGTCATATTAATATTATCAATCTAAAAAGATGACATAAGCGACCTGTGTATTGAGTTAGCGATAACTCATCAACCCAACACTTCTAGACAGATCAAACAAGCAAATAAAACAGCTTAAAAACTAATAAAATACAATAGGCAAAAAGAAAGTGGCGTCAGTGCATTCAACATAACATCCCGCACCGTCATGTAAAATGTTGGTTAAAGGATTAACAGGACCTCATCTGTGTTATCTGAATAAAATGATAAGTGCTATAAATTATCAGTGACCGCTACATGTATCAGGATACAGTTTTCTTCTCTAATCCGGGGACGCAAACCCGCAGCAATAAACATACTGTCTAGTTCCCGTTTCAACATCTAACCAACTAAACAAGGATTAGCCAGAAGCACCATAAATTCCTACACGGAACGCCCCCTGCGTCGGGCGAATCGGATGGGGGATTTTGCGGCGCTAAGGATCGGGACAGGAGGGTGGTACCTTGAGAGAGCGCAGGTGGCTCCCGGCAATGCGGTACATCTCTGCCGCGCGCGTCGCGGAGGCTCGTAGGCGACCGACGGAGATGGAGGGGAGCCGCCGCCGGGGAGGTGGGAGACGCGGGTGCGACCGTCCGGTGCGGTGCGGCCGCGGAGGTTGAGCTCGTCCGGGTGGAGTGGTCGGATCCGAAGTTCCGAACTGTGCGTAGGTTTGAGAAAGGGAAGGCACGGGCTTTGTGGGCTCGATGCCGACGCGGGTCATGCGGGCAATTATAGGCCAAATGGTTTGGAGAATGGGCCCATCGGATGGACTCGTCCCCAGAATTCCTGTCAGGAATAGAATTTTTGCATTTATAATTTTTTTTAAAGAATTAAAAAAGAACTTGCGAGAATGAAAAATTTCAAATCTAATCTCCTCCCGCCCTCCGGGAGGCGTGAAGGAAAACGCCCTCCCGGAGGGCGAAGAATCCGACGTGGCGACGCCCCGCACGCCGCCGTCTGCCGCGCGTGGTCATTTTGCGGGCGGCCCTTCCCGCCTGGAAGGGCGTTTTTCACGTGCACGGGGGCCGCCGCAAAAATGCCGGGAGGCCGGCCTTTTGCAGGCGGCCCCTTCCCGCCCTTGGTAAGGGCGTTTTCATCGTGCACGGGGCCGCCGCAAAAGGCCGCCGCCCGCATTTTGCAAGGCCCCCTTCCCGCCCTTACCAAGGGCGTTTTTCACCGTGCTTACAGGGGCCTGCAAAATTGCCACGGCCGCCCGGCAATTTTGCAGCGGCCCTTCCCGCCTCTCGCAAGGGCGTTTTTACCCATGGCGTATATAGCGACTCTCAATCATTTCACCTCATTTACACCTTTCCGGATCCGGAAAAAGAACAGAGAGAGAAGTGAGGAAGAGGAGGAGCGCGGCGAAGCCTTTGGATTGCGTACTTCATTGGAGGTAAATGCAATATCTCGGTATTATGTTGTTTGTTAGCTAGTATGTAAATGAAATATTAGAAAAATATAAATTTGTAATATTTGAATAGGTATTGAATAATTTGTTATAGATTTGTAAAACGGATGGTTTAATTTAGATCAATGTAGATAATCTAATCGACAAGAAACATAGGAAGAATAGATAGATCAACAAGGATATTTAATGGACATTAACATAGGTAGAATAGATAGATCAACTTAGGTAGAATGTGTTTGGATGTAAGTGTAAATTATGTGAGCAGATGTTAAGCACTATAGAAAATCGTACGTATAATTTTGTTGATGATCAAAATATGTTTAGATATAAACTACGAGTGAATTAAATTTAGTTTATAAAATTTGGCAAACTGAAATGAACAATTTAAGATTGGCGGTAGATGGAACAAACAAATCGATTTGGGAAAATTTAAGATGTAGACCAGAGAACATATTGTTAAAGAAATTAAGTTAGGCACGAATCATCTAGGAAATATATTCGTAGTATGGAATAAACTCGGTTTCAATTTGTTTGTCGAGCACTATGGCAAGTAAGATCATATTTCGAGATAGTTCACGGTGAAGGCAACGTTAGATACGGTCCGGAAGGTGTAGATTTGTCGAATTTAGGATGAAATCAAAGGGCATCGATAGGCCGGGCGAGAAAACATTTGAGTCAGTGTATAGTTGGTTGCTACGTGGATTTAAAGTGGATACAAGAGTGAACACAATGTCTCTATCCGTTGTAGTTAGTCGTGCAACGAAGGATATTATTGGGAACTTATGCCTATTGATAACACCGAGTCGTGGAGACGTTATGTGGACATGGCACTTGAAAGGTCATGGCCCCTTGTTATTTTTGTTGCACCGCACGAAATCGATAGCGATAATACAATGCAAACAGAGTATGGCGAAGGTCCAAGCAATGAAGCAAGCTTAGAGGAGGCGATTGGCGTGGCGGACGAGGAGAGAGAATCGAAGCAATTGTTGAAGAAATGGAGAGGGAGGATTCTGAAAATGAGCGGGCGGAGGGCGATGAATCATCGGACGAGGAAGAAGATGTCATGCCCGTCGATTGGGAACAAGCCGATTTCTCTCGGCTTGTTATCTCGGAAGGGCGGCATGTTTCATTTGAATACAAAGATAACGAGGTCATCCAGGGGTGCTAGGTATGCTCATAAGGAAGACATGAAAGAGAGTGAAGCATTGGGCGGTGTCTTTGCATAGAGAGTTTAGGGTGGTGAAGTCTACGAACTATGTGTATGATGTGAAGTGTATGAAGGATGATTGTCCGTGGCGCGTTCATGCATACAAGGGAAAATGGAATGACTATTGGAAAGTGAGCATTGTTGGTGAGCACACATGTCTTGCTGGGGTTGATAAGTACCACCGCAACATCACCTCGGCGTTGTTGCGGTGAGATGTACTGACCATGTTGTTAAAAACACGGATTTTGAACCAGGCTCCATTATTAAGCACATTGAGAACAAATTCAAGTATACTATTAGCTATGCGAAGGCTTGGAGGGCGAAACAAAAGATATTGGAGATGAGGTATGGCACATTTGAAGCATCGTATGACAATTTACCTCGTCTATTAGCCACCATTGCTCGGAGAAACCCCAATACCTACTACGACATTCGGACATTTCCGTCATCTAATGATTCGAGCAAGAGCGTGCTGCAAAGAGCTTTTTCTCGATTGGTGCTTGCATCAACGCATTTGTTCACTGTCGCCCGTGCTTTGTGCATAGATGGAACCTTTCGACGGGAAATACGGAGGTCGAATGCGACGGCGATTGGAGCAGATGGGAACAACCGGTGTTACCTATGGCGTTTGCATTTGTCGAGAGTGAGAACACCGAAAGCTGGTATTGGTTCTTGGAGAGAGTTCGATGCCAAGTCGTTCGTATGAGGCCCAATGTTTGTCTCATACATGATCGTCATGCCGGCATGCCGAGGGCAATCGACTACCTTCGAATGGTTGGCCCGAGAGGGACTTCGGCTAGGTGGCGTGATGTTCGGAGTAGGTGGTGCATGCGTCATATGGGAGCCAATTTCTACAAACAATTCAAGAACAAGCACTGATGGATCTATTCAAGAGGCTATGTGGTCAAAATCAAGAGAAAAATTCAATGAGATGTGGAAAAGGTTGGATGAGCGACAACGAAGCAAACCGACGAGCAATCTCGTTTGCCACAGTTGACGAGCCTGCTGTACCTCTTGGTCCATTGCATAATGACCCGCCAACAATGAGAAGGAGGTCTGCACCATCAATACGTAATTTCTCCCACTTGGATAGAGAATGAACCGAAAGAAAAGTGGTCTCGTTGTATGACACGACGGAGCTCGATATGGTATAATGACAACGAACTCGGCCGAGGTGTACAACTGGGTGATGCGAGGAGTTAGGGGCTTCCATTGGTGGGTATTGTGGAATTTATCCTTCATGGCACGCAGCATATTTTAGGGATAGATTTAAGAAAATATCCCCTTTAATGGTCGATAACAAAATTGTATTTGGCAACGTGGTGACGAAATATATGCAAGACAAAATTCGAAGGCTATGAAGCATAGAGTAATCCCCAAGGAACCCAAGTTCTTGATGCGAGATCATGTGTGTCGACAGGAGAAGGCGAGGCATCAACCGCGTTCAAGCCGTGCAGAATGTGTGCTTCATGCGGATGGTGGTTGTAGCGTAGCGTATGAAGCCGAAGCTTAGACATCGCCTTGCTCACACGTCCTTGCCGCACTGGGACTCGCGGCATAGTTCCGATATTTATGTGTCACGGTACTACAGAAAGAATCAATTTTTCATACGTGGAAGGAGGAGATATATGGTTTTGGGATATCTGGATCGTACACAACACTCGGCCACAAGTGTTCTACATTCCGGATCCATCGAAGTTAAGGATGAAAAAGGGACGTCGTCGGTCGAGACGCATCGAAACGACATGGACGAGTCCGAGGCGGGAAGGACCCTACGTTGCAGCAAATGCGATGAGCGCGGACATACATACAAAAATGCTCGAAGAATTCGAAACTTCAACCGTCGAAGGTTCGGGACTTTCCGGACAGCCCTCCGATGGTAGGCGTCCATCCGGAGAAGGAACAACAACGAGGCGACCACGTCCTAGACGTGCTCGTGCAGCGACTACGTCGTCCACTGGAGATGCAATGGCTTGATTTTTTTGTTTGCTCCTTTTCAACGTAGTGGTGATCGATATTTGTACTATTTGTCATGTTGTCGCCATATGTCGTACGTGTAATATTTATCATTGTGAGACGTAAAGTGGTTTATTGTTGTTGTGATACTTATATGTTGTGTTTGTTAGGTTTAATTAAGACGTGAACTTTTTTATGTTCGAATTAATGGACCATTTATGTCATGTAATCATGTTGTTATGATTTTTCTTATAAATTGCTTATTGTGTGCTTCATGTATTCATGCGGGTATGGCGGACGATACACCGGCGCTTTCGCGAGACAGTGGACAGGGCGCACAGTCGTACTTGTCGGCGGTGCGGGGTGCTCACCGACCACCTTTCGTCCACGGCCGTCGCGCGAGTTGTTGCGTGTCGATCCACGACACGTCGAGCGTACGTTCAAACTCTTATCACTTATTGCGGGAACACTATGCTTGATACTAATATTACACTATGTGTCCGATATGCGGTTACGTGAGTCCGGCTCGATCGCTCTCTGCACTCGTTGAGGCGCGTGGCCACGATCACGACCGAGCCGAGACGGTTCGATGCGGACCGGTCCCGATAGCTGCTTTGGTGGATCGGTGGCGTCCCGAGACGCACACCTTCCATCTTCCTTGTGGGGAGATGGCTCCGACGCCGCAGACGTTTCCTACCCTGCTAGGGCTACCACTAGCCGGGGAGGCGTCGGGCGTGGACGGAGTTGGTGGATGGAGGGACGACATCACTGCGCGCTTTGCTCGAGGTGATGAGGCTACGGGGCTCCCACTGCTCGCCGATCTACCCTTACGCGACCACCGGGCCTACGAAGACTTGGATTTTGCGGTTCACGTAAGTTAACTTCAAGACTTCGATATTTTTCATAACATCGATGTTTGTTAACATGGTTTTGTCCTTTGTAGGCCGACAAGCTCCACCCCGACGCCGACGAGTACTCCGTGCGACGCTCGTTGGAGGCGTACCGCTTTGGTTGTTCAGGTGGGTGATGTTCACCAACACGTCGGGGAACACCGCAGAGAGGGCACGATCCACTACGCCCGGCCGATAGCGGACGCGAGATAGGCGGTGTGCCTCGGTGGAGTTGGGGTTCGGCCGTGCTCGCACCACCTACCGTGGCTGTGCGACGCGTGCACGAAGACGATCCGGGAGCGATCTTCACAGTGTTCCCTTCTCTACATGTGGCTGCGGAGCGCTGCGATCGGCCGACCGGTGCGTCGACACCTCGCCGTACGACGTAGCGCCGCTTTCGAGAACCCGCCGACGGGCCTACGATGGGTTCGTCGGTTTCGACGCAACGTAAGTGCAAAGTCATATTTGTTTCAAATATTTAAATTGTGTTGAACAAAACTTGTAACCACTTGGTTTTTTTATTGTCGCAGCGTCGTTACGCCCACGCTCAGGTGAGACGGAGCTACCCGGACTTCGTGTTCGAGTGGTCCTTCCACAGGTTAGTTCCACTCATTTTCATTGTGTCAACCCTACAACCTGATCTAACAAACCGAATGTCGCCTAGGTCCGACGCTACCGAGCGGGGATACGGCGGCGCGAGTGGATCGTCGATTCCTCGGCCTTTCGCTACTCGGCCCAAGACTGCGAGCTTTGCTGGAGCGAGCGGATCCTCCGTTCCTCGTCCTCGTCGCCGGGAGGTGAGCAAGCGTCGTCCGATGATTAGTTCACACGTTTTAGTTTAAGTCACCGATGCTTCACATTGCTTACATACGGGAGGATTCTACTCGGCGGGGATTTTTCGGTCGGGGACTTCGTCGACGCAGCCGGCAGGTCCGGAGGCGACGAGGGGGTCGGCACGGGCGACGACTCGACGACCTAGAGGACCCGAGATCGGGACGTACTCGCCTCCTCTCGGCTCGGTGGAGCACCTCTACCACAGCCGGGACCCGCCACGGAGACGCCGCGCGGATGTCCGTGCTAGTCGTGGCGTGCCCCGCACAGCCGACGTACTCTCGGGGGCACGTCGAGCACGCCTAGGAGGATAGGGGTAAGAGGCCTCGTCGCATAGCTGTGTGTGCATCGGTTTGTACAACTTGTAAATATTTATTTTGTGTTTGATGTTTGTATATATCTATGTCTGTTCGTCGCACTCACATGTCACGAGATCCTTCCGTATCGTTCGCATGATACTCTTACTAACGACAAAAAACTTTCGGCCCAGCTTAGACACCGCACGAGACATCGCTATCGGCTTTTGCCCGTGATAGTCCCGCACGATACGTCGCTATCAACTTTTGCCCCGTGATAGTCCCGCACGATACGTCGCTATCAACTTTTGCCCCGTGACAATCCTACACGATACGTCTCGATCACGTTGCCCCGTGACGACATAAACGATACATAGATGCGAACCGTCACCTCCCGCACTATATATTGCCTAGATCCGAATACGAGCTCTTCAAATCGCTTTCTCTTTTCTACATTTACTCCTGCAATGAGATCTTCATATCATCCATTCCTTGAGCGTCTCCACCGGCGACTCCATCCTTTGAGCGGTTTTATTCCACCATGGTGTGACCGTCCGTTATGCCATTGTGGAGATGGCTGCATACTTACGTCGTCCCTCCTCGCCGAAACCGGGGGAGACGATTTTTCCAATGTGCCAACATTGATCGGTATGGCTTATCCGCACCGCTTTCATCTACAAAATCTTCACGCGAAAACGCTAACTTGATTGTACATCGTGTTAACACCTCATGCGAGGCATATCGTCGGGTGTGCAACTTCGTTGAGTGGATAGATACGGAGAACCCACGAACCGACGGAACACGTTACTACCCACTTAGCGAAACAAGGTCGGACTACCTTCGACGGAAGGCCGAGTACCAACGTCGAGTTCGCGCGAAGCTTTGACCGGCCTATGGATCGGTGGCACTACCCACATGGCGGAACGTCCGAATGCCACCGTGGTCTACGTTGCCAAGTGGTAAGATCCATAAGACAAGCAACTAGAGGACAAAGATGCTTCGTGTGTCCCGAGATTGCGGATGACGATTTTGTCGTGAGTATAATTTTTCTTTCTTTAACCTTTTCGCTTGTTCCATTTTTTAACTCCTACCATAAAAAATGTGCAACCGGGAGGATGTACGTCGGTGTCCATACAAAGATTGGATCGATACGGTTAAACCTCGCTTCGATCGGTCGGACGGTAACACAACCCGAGTCCACCGAACAATTCATTCAGGCTTGGATGGAGTATGAACGTCGCGTCGAAATCGCAAGCTTAGCATGGAGGAACAACCCGGGGTTTCCCTAAATGGTCGGAGCGTCCTATGTGCGGTTGTAGGGATCGTTGCAAGATGGCTACCTCATTTGAACCACGAGCATATGGTCGGAGATACTTCATTTGCCCCAACTTAGACAACGACTTCGTTGTACGTCTTTCATTTTATCAATTATGCAAACGTCTTCGCTCTAGTGCCTCTCTAATTGATTACATGTGTTTCTTTACCAGGGCATTCAAAGAAGGTGTGGATTCACTAGGTGGATCGACAATGTCATTCCCAATATAACGGCTTAAAAGTAACCGAATGTGAAACTCAAAAGGAGTACAACGCCGAGAAGGAAAGAGAAAATTGATGACAAGCTTATCGCCCTTGAACGGTTCCGTAGGTAGCCGAGCCTTCACTCGTGGGGGATGAGTTAGTTGTATTGCATCATCCGTACCTAATGGGTTATGTAACACTGTGACAAACAACTGCTTAACCATTGCAACTAAGTTAACTTGGTTAAAATAATATGTTCACAGGTAATGCAAACAACATATGCTACCTCCATATTTTGAGATTTATTGATGATCAAACTCTTAAAACGTTAACCATCGATAAATCTCAATGTGTTTGGTTTGAAAACATGAAAAATCATATAGGTAGAAAAATACTAATGACAGAAACTAATGGTCAAAGTTACACAACAATTTAGTTATTTGTGGTAATACCACAAATCCAATGGATTTGTTATATTACCACAAAATACGACGATAACATTTTACATCTCAAACAACACGAGAGAGTGGGTCGATGTCGATCAGGGCAATTAGGGTTTGGGCACGGTGAAAAACGCCCTTGGTAAGGGCGGGAAGGGGGCATTGCAAAAATGCCGGGCGGCCGGCCTTTGCAGCGGCCCCCGTGCACGGTGAAAAACGCCCTTACCAAGGGCGGGAAGGGGCCGCCCAAAGGGCCTCCCTGGCATTTTGCAGCGCCCCCGTGCACGGTGAAAAACGCCCTTCCGGGCGGGAAGGCCGCCCAAAATGACCACCGCGCGCAGACGGCCGTGCGGGCCGTCGCCACGTCGGATTCTTCGCCCTCCGGGAGGGCGTTTTCCTTCCACGCCTCCCGAGAGCGGGAGGAGATTAGATTTGAAATTTTTCATTCTCGCAAGTTCTTTTTGTAAATCTTTAAAAAAAATTATAAATGCAAAAAATTCGTCAGAATAAAGCTACTGGGGTGGGCTTTTATTGACCAGTACAAAACTGCGCATCCATTTCGGCCCATTCCTCTGTGATATGATGCTTTAGGTGAGACGAATGCAATTTTTTTCAGTTCCAAAAAAGAAGATGCATATGTTTCTAACAAAAAAGAAGAAGATGCATTTTTTCTTCAAGAATACGTGAAATGGACACGCACTAAGTTTTATGGCAGCTTAGTTTTGGGTAATTTAAGAGTCTTGTCATACTCCTGTATTGTAATGCAGTATTTTCTTTTCTTTTCTTTTTTTTTGCCTTTTTGTGAGTTCTAGACTCGTGAATCACGTTCGCTTCAACGCTGAGTGTGAGTAGGCGTCAAGGTGGAGTACACGTCACATGCTGGAGTGGAATCCACAATCTGAATATGACATGTGGAGAATATGTGCTTTATCCCTGGGCAAGCGGGTAGGAGTATTACTGAACTGTATATCCTAAAGCACCATCCCAATATAACAAGGGGGATATCTCAATTTTGGCTCTTTAAGGCTAAAAAACGATGATCAGAGGTACGTAAAAGGCAAAAAAACCTAATTTATGGCCATCTTGATGCTCTATCCTACTAGTAATCTTATTGGCAGAGCGGTCTTATAAGTCCTCACGCTATTTGGCAAATATCTCAGCCTTGAAAAAAAACCATCACATTTGCTGTAAAAGCTAAAATTCTTACATAAATCAAATAAAAATAAAAAGTTTAAATAGGAATATAATTTATAAATAACCAAAATTCGAAATTAAAAATAAGCAATATTGAAACAAGAGTCCATATAAAATCCAATACGAGACTAATTAAAATTTAAAATAAAAATAAAATAAATTCAGAAATTAAAAAAGGAAAAAGTTCAATTAGGAATACAATTTTAAAATAACTAAAATTTAAAATAAAAAATATTGAAGGAACAACCGATCTAGAAAAAATAACATGAGTTTAATTCAAATTTGGAATAAAAAATATAATATATAAAATTAGAAAAAGAGAGTTCAAGTAGGAATATAATTTAAAAATAACTAAAATTCAAAATTAAAATCAAGGAATATAAGAATAATAGTGCATAACCCAATACGAGATTAATTTAAAATTTAGAATAAAAATAAAATAAATTATGAAATTAGAAAAATAAAAAGAGAGTTTAAGTAGGAATAAAATTTTGAAATAACTAAAATTAAAAATAAAAAAGAAATATTGAAAGAATAATCCATCTAGAACATAATACGAGTTTAATTCAATTTCAGAATAAAAAATAAAATAAATTCTGAAATTAGGAAAAAAAGGGAGTTCAAGTAGGAATATAATTTAGAAATAACTGAAATTTGAAATTTAAAATAAGGAACAATCCATATAAAACCCAATACAAGATTAATTAAAATTTAAAGTAAAAAGAAAAAGAGAAATAAATAGAGTTGACAATAAAGGAGACAACAGGCTCGCCATAAAGGAGTAGAGTGCCAGCGTTTGACCGAACTTAAAAAACAATAAAAAAGAAACCTGATGTACAACTTTTTAATTTAATAGAAGCCGAGACATTCTAGACAAGTAAATAAAGGGACATGGATGGTGACTGGGGTAACTTTCAAAAACTATAAAATTGAAAGCTTGATATTTGATTATTATTTTTAATATACTTAGACAACGATTTACCAAATTTTGAGAAAATCATGTGTAAAATAACTTAGATTTTTTTATATGGATGCTAGCCGGGTAATTTTACGGGCCACCCACTACTTTTTTAGATGAAAAGGAGATAATGGACTAATGCTTAGGTAAGTTCAGCATTCAAGGACACACAGCCCTGACAAAAACTTCAAAACAGCAAACAACTCCTACCAAACTGTGGGGTCTCCTCCGAAGAGGTCAACTCTACAATACCATATAACCTTCTATGAGTCCGGTTATGCATGAAACAGTACAGATACAAGAACTTCGTTTAATATTAAAAACTAATAGTATAATATATACAAGTACAAGTTATGCAATAAAAAAGACGTGACACTTCCACGAGGATAGCCCGAGTGTAGAGTCGACCTAGAGTTCGTGTTCTTCTTTGGCTTTCGGGTTTCCTGAAGTTGTTATATGAAGAGTGAGTACCAATGGTACTCAGCAAGCCAAACTGAACTTAACTTATATAAACAAATAAACATGCAAAGTAGTTTAAAAGAAATAAAGCCTAGCTTTACCATGATTCAGTGTTATATGTTTAAATGCATATACATGATATCTTTAAAAAATAATATAAGCCTAACCTTATCATGATTTTATATTATATGGGTATGCATGATTTCTTTAAAAAGAACAATATGTGGCCTTAATATGATCCTAGGTTATACCCCTTCCTACAAATACTTACATATGAATAATTAAATTTTAAGACGGTATTTTAGAAAAATTGCTTATACCATTAAACTAGATTCCCCATAGACACAACTCCATTAATCGGGAGTATGGTATATTCGAATACAATAAACTCTGCAGCGTTTGCCCAGCTTTACCCGAGGATTAACCGTAGTTAGCTAGACTAGGGGTAACATAACATTTATAGACCTGTGGCATATCTTAATAGGGGCACCAATTCTAACCAGTAATTAGTGTCCTCACCCCTATTTAATAGTTGTTCATCACACACTTGCTCTGCCTTGGTGAAACCTCGGACTATCTTAACACACGGTACCGATTTGGTTAGTATCGGCGGTGTTATCCGCTGTTTACATAGTTGTCCACCAATGAGACTTTATCAACACTATAAATCTCCAATGTTGTTATGCGCATTAATAAATCTCATGAGTTCCCAGGGAGATCAAAGAGAAATATATATATGCCATGCCAGTATAACCGGTCCATCGGATGGGCGAAACTATATCTTTATTTTGGCACAAGAGTTTTTATATTTTCTGGCATATAGCCAAAACTATTTGTGTCATATGAATTGATAGGAGTTTTATTTACCTATCACATGAAATAATGGATTGTAAATAACTTCCTATGATCATGAATGGAATATTAACACATGTGATAATGTTTATTTTATTATGCTGATAATTTTATACCTAGTTTAGGCTATCAACATAGTATCTAAGGAGAATGAGAATATATGTGAAATAATAAGCTTCTCCTTTTCTACACATAGGATGTCTCTAATGCATAAAATAATGATTTATATAGACTAATGAATTCCTTATATTTACATGCAATAATGACATATATAATCGAAGAATATTTAAAGCTACATAAAATGATAGGTTACGACTATCTAACCCATCCCGCGAAATATTTCTATCTAAATATATTATTTATAACATGATAACTTATTATTTTTAAATTTTATAAATGATCAAAGATAGTTTGACTTGCCTTAGGGACCAGTGATCTCAAATCCTTTTTCTCTTTGGATAACAATAAGGGTGTTTATATCGACGATATGGTCGAGCTCAGTTTCCTCTGCAAACTCGTCGTCGTGATCTATCGATATTCGATAAAATAAATTAAACAAATAACTCAAAGAAACACCAAATAAAGATAGAAATTCAAAAGAAGTTTAAGAGGTAATTTTTGAAGGTTTAAAGGGAAAGTTATTTGTTAGATCCTTAAACTTAAAATTTAGGCTTGAATAAAATAAGAAAAATAAGAAGAATATTTAAAATATTTTAGAAAGGATGAAGGGATAGTTATTTTATGTTTTAAGTAGGAAAATTATTTGCTAATCTTTAAAGTTGAGCTCAGATAAACATAAAAAGTGTTGAAGGAAATCTTTCAAATACTTAAAAAGGACAGAAATAGGTTTGAGAAAAATGGAGGGATTTAAAATTATAAAATTTGGAAGGAGTCAAAGAGGTTAAACTATTTTTCTAAGGGTATTGATCAAATCCTAAAATTTAAAATTTGGACTTAATTTAAAATAAATAAAAAGAGTTAAAAGGAATATTTAAGACATTTTTAAAAGGGAAAAAATAAATAGAAAGATTTTGTTAAATTCTAAAGTTTGAAATTTGGGCTTGTCTAAAATGATTTATAAATAGTTAGAAGTTAAAAATATTTTTAAAAGGAAATATAAATAAGTTTGAAGGAAATAGGAAGATTTTTAAAATTATAAAATAAAGTTTTTAAAAGAAAATCAAAGGGTCAAATTGGTTAACTAAAAATAAACTAAATTTTTTCCAAAAAATATTTTTGGGCTTCCTATATTTTCTCTCTTTCACTCTTTCTCTTTTTCTCTATTTTCTCTATTTTTCTTTCCTTCTCTTTCTTTTATCTTTTCTTTTTCTTTATTTTCTTTCTCCTTTCCTCTTTTCTCTCTCTTTTCCCTTTTCTTTTCTCTCTCTCCCTTTCACTGTCTCTTCTTCCTCTCTGTTTCTTCTTCATAGCCGGCGCTGGTGAGAGTGAAGGCGTGCGGTGCGGAAGGCGGCCGGACCTCAGGGATTAAGGGATCCCATACCATCTAGTGAGTGTGAGGATTCCATTTCTAGGGTTAGTCGAGCCGGATAAGGGATAGGAAAGGCCGGCGACGGTGAGGCGGCCATGGCGGTTGTGGCTCTCGTTGCTGTGTTATTCCGATGAAGATACGGTCAAATTAATTTATGTGGGAGTATCTACGGTGCTCAGGGATGCTAGCTAGATTGTTATTTTGATCAGAGAGGCTTTGTGTTGGCTTGGCGACGTGCCCATGCGGGCAGCCGAACAGAGCCACCTCGGCGGCGCTTGTCGTCGGCGGATTCCGACGATCCATTAGGCTTGGAAAGCTAGGGGAATGAAGTCTTAGATTGTGTAGAACATCGACATACCTTCAATTTGATAATAAATCAACCGGAGGCAACGAATTATGGGGATTTCTCCCGGCGGCCAATTAGGGTTCTTCGAGTTCCTTTCTTCGGGTTCTCTTGAAATTCACACAATGCAGAGTGTAATAGATAGGGGAACCTTAGGGGAAATATGGAAGAAAGGATGAAGATCAACTTTGATATACAAATTTTTGCCTGACATGGCCTATTTATAGGACTTCAAGGTCGGTTTCAGTTTGAGATAGAGCCGACGGTCATGGCGGTTCGACGTAGTCGGTTTGCCGTGGGTGAGGACGATGCCGTGGCTGGTCCAATTGGTTGTGGGCACGTGAAGAGGGATAAGGCGGTGCCCTTGAGTCGGTTCATGGCGCCGGTGGGTGAGGCCGGCGCCCACAACGCTGCTTGGGGTTCTGCGGCGGCCGTGGTTCAGCTGAAACCGAAAGGAAGAAGAAAAGAGGGAAAGAAGGAAAGGATGGAAAGAGAAAAAGAGGAAAATAAAAAGAAAAGGAAAAAGGATAAAAGAACAGGGAAAAGGAAAAAGTTTAGGAAAATTTGGAGAAAATTTGATATGGGGTTTAAAATTAATTTAAACTCAATTTTGAGAGTTTTTCTTAAATTAAAAATCAAATTGGGGTTTTTCAAAAATAGAGAATAAGAATTTAATTAATGTTTGATTTTTAAATTAGGATTAAAGAAAATTTTAGAAAGAATTTGATTTAGAATTTAAAATTAATTTAAATAAAATTTTTAAGAATTTTCCTGAATTAAGAATTAAATTAATAATTTTTAAAAATAAAGACAAGAATTTATAAAATTGGGATTTTTAAATTAAAACAAGAAGAATAAATAAAAATGCAATAAATTTTTGGAGGTTTTAAATGTTTTTAAAAACAGAACACACAATAAGCTTTGCTCGTAAAAATTTTCTATGTCAATTTGAGTATTTTTAAAAGTGTAAATTTTAGGGATGTTACACAAACTCAAGGCTACAAACACCATTGAAGTTACCAGATACTACTTAGGTGGGAAAATTTTGGTATCAGCTTAAGGCATGTTCTAATCTCCAATTTGGTTTGGCTTGTGAGTGGCACGTAAAACAATATAAATTATTAGCACATAAATAAATTGAGTTGTAATTATTATAAACTTTAAAAATGAATATAATCGATTTATTTAAATTTATACAAAAGGTTTTAAAAAATATACTATTTGAAAAATATGTTAACGAAATACGAAAAAGCATATAGTTTGAGTTAAACAAAAGAACGAGGCCTTACTTTGTAATTGTCTGTATCTATTTGTTCCCACATATGTCTAGGTGTTAGTACTCCCTCCGTCCGTTTCTTTGTACATGTCGTTTTGATTTCTTTAATAAAATATTTTTAAATTTAATTAAATTTATAGATGGAGGGAATAATAAGAAAAAAAATTCAAAAACGACTTAAATAGTATTTACCTGAAACAGACTTTACAAGCAAACCATCGTATGTGCCCTCTGCATTCGTTTATTTTTCTCATGAAGCTGGAAGTCTATACGAAAATTAAAGCCACTAGTACGCACAAGACACATTGCCACAAGTGACAAGCTTGCAAGACGACAGGCCAGGTCGTGAATCGTCAAGGGCAAGACGATAAGGCGAAGAAGGTCATGAAGCACCAACTTGCGTGATGTCACTCAGTGTGAACCCTGGAGTATGGATGGAGTGTGCGAACTTAAGCCAGTATGGATGGACACGATTGCGATTGCTATCATTACCGAAAGCGTACTTATGATATTACTGCAACTTCTCCCACGAGTAAAAGATTTTAATCCGGATCTTTCCTGCTTGGGTTGGCACCAGCGCACCACCACCACCACGGCCTTGTCCGTGTCAATTCAGCATCAGTGATATTTTTTTAGCAAAACCTACCAGGGACCAGTGTACCAGTGTGTGTCATCGCTGTTCCAAACCAATCATGCAAGCAGCAAGGATGAGGTGAGGTGAGAGGGAGGTGCCAACCACGCGAGAGCAGAGGACTGCAGCCGCGTCACGGCGGCTCGCGTGGTAGCGGATCAATCCATCCATCGACTCCCACGCGGCCACACGGTCGGTCAAAACCCGTGCAAGTGTCGTGGCCCCACACCTCGGCCAATCCCAGACCCTGGCGCCCACGGAAACCGACATACCGTCACGCTTTCCGAGGACCACAGCCGCCGCGGGCCCACATGGCAGCATCCACCAACGGGATGCTTCCAACGGACACCGCCCAGGTGGGCCCCCAGCTGCAAGAGCCCCACTTTGAGCCTTTCAGCCGGGCCCACGTGAACACCAGCCCGCTTGTCGGCCAGCGCGAGCCCTGACGCCGCCACCGTGGGGCCCCACGGGGTGCGTGCGAGGTGGCAGTTCGTGCGCCTGACGCCACTGGCGACGCCAGCTCGCCGCGGTCCGATCCAATCACGCGGCCTCGTAGCCGCGGCCGTCTTCTTTATCGGAGCGTATAGCGCTGATGCTAGCCTTCCGATCGGCATCTGACGGATACAGCTGTTTTTTTCCGTTACAGGGGCCGAATCGCTTTAGGCACGGTTTAGTTTCAGCCAAAATATGAAAAGATTTTGGATTTTGAGTATTTTTTGGCATTTTGAAACTAAACATATGGGTAAACATATGGGTGAAAAGTTGAGATAAAAAAATTTTGATTTTGGAAGGGATTTGGCAAAAAAAGTGAAATTTTGGATTGGAAGATATGCATGAGAGTTGCATGCATCATGCATTTACTACAACCCAAAAAATTTCATATGCAATTAAACACCTTACTCTTATGAAAAGATTTTACCCAAAAATTTTTGAATGAAAAATTTTCACCAAATTTTTCAACTAAACATGCCCTTAGTTTGGGAATGTACGGCCGGGATTAGAGCGAGGGGATTTCTGCGGGGATTGAGCATCCCAAGGATCTCATAAGTTGGTTGAAAATATATAAAAAAAACTCTCATAATATTTAGAATATAAAATCAAAATTATACATGACAAATTATCTAAAACATCTCTATTTGATAACTAACTTAATCCCATAAGCAGTTAGAAAATTCACAATAAAAACGATCGTTGTTTTGTACTCGAGTGATCTCCGCTACGGTCGTCAGCACGCGTGATCTTCAAGTCAAGATGCTTGCTCGTCGCGCGATCAACCACGCGATCTCCAGGTACAGGCACTCACTAGGTCCAAGGTTGCAATCTGTTCTGCACGATCGAAGGTTGTGGCAGCTTCATTCGAAGATCGGCGACGTCCAGATCAATGCGTCGTTCATCGGCTTCAATGCATGTTCCATCCGTGCGTACAGGAAATATTTCGTGGGCTTTCTTCGTGCGGGAGAGGGTCTGGCGCGTGCTAAAAAAGTAAACAGAATACACGTTAAAATGTTTTGAGAATGGATATACTCTTTCTAGTTTTGAGAATGAAAAAACAATTTAGAAAACATCTTTCTTTAGAAATCTATATATTAAAACATTTTTTTTATAAAATCAAAAAAATAAGTTTAAAGAACCATTTAAAGTGTTAGAGATGCTCTGAGCATGTGACCTCGTTCGTGATGGGAGTGGCTGAGTGGCAGCGTAAAGGAAATGAGGAAAAAATCCAACCGATATGTGGTTATATGCGGTTTAGTATCATTTACACCCCTGAAAAGTTTTGATGCGTGGAGTTGGTGATGAGGCCTTTTTACGTTCACAACCTAACACGTGTGCATAATGATGGTGCTTTGCCGTCCATTTGCAAGCTTTCTAATTGCACTCTCAAAATGGACTTGTCATTTTCTTTACTCTATTTTTACTCTCTTCGTCTTAAAATATACCAACTTATAACATTCAATATTTATGATGTATATATATATATATATATGAATTACACTTTCGATTTTTTTGAAGGATTCTCAAAACCTGATAACTGTCGTTGCGTGACCTGACGATGAGATTGTGCACCGCGAGATCTTGCACACGCGACGAACAACAAGACAATCGCCCTTTCATGTACCGACGTAACGACATAGCTAGCCCACGTAATCATATCGTAGACGTGAAGACACAAACTGAATGAACCACGGTTCGACGGTCTACGACTCCCTCAGAAATAGAAAAAACAAATTATAAGCCTCTCAAGACTCACATGAGATTAACTCGGAGTTGTATTGTTTTGAAAATGGCAGCTGAAAATGGCAGCCAAAAAGTCCCCAATAACTTCTAGTACATGGGTATATATAGCAATAGTTGGTGACTACAACTCAAATTACATAATAATTAAACTATTAGTTGGAGGTTGCAGCAATCCTTGCATTCATAGACATTTGCATGCACACAGCTGGCATGTGAATCAACAACTCATGTTTGTATCTTGCTAATTGCATTTGTAAAGCAATTATGTTGATAACTGATCTGCATGGTAGTCGAATGGTTCTTCTTCTTTTTATTTTCCCATACATGTCCAAACACCATATTCATGCAATTATTAGGTAGAACACGGTATAATAACTATCAATAGAAAATAGTAATTGATATTTAGGGATAGATTTCATCTATCGTTGTTTATCCGTGATTTACACATCAAACAGCAAGCTGATCACCACAATTTTGAAGGACAAAAACCATCGTCATCCCATGCACACTCGCACACGCCATCGTTCCTAAGAACAGTAAAACAAGAAGCTGAAACATTATATTAATTAAAGTAAGGTTCACCGTTCACATCAAAATAAATTTTCTTCTCCACTTGTTTTGGCCCGATTGCATGTAATTGGGCCAATAATAATTGTTGCACTCTTGTCTTTATAACATTGGTGTCGACGTTTCATCAATTTGTCTCAAAATATAACAACTTCTCCATCTACATTCTCTTTCTCAATCAATCATAACCTTCCATCATCCAAATTCTACACCAACTTTCTTTTCTCAACCAATCACAACCTTCTTCTATTTAATTTTATCTATTTTCTTAATACCCGTGTCCAAGCCTAAAACTCTCTATATTTGGGACGGAGGTAATACTTATTTCAACTAATGTGTATTATAGTGGTATTGTTATTTAAAAACATGTCTAAGTCTTCATCGGTAGCTGCCGATTGAGAGAAGATTTATATCATTCTCCGCACGCACACTTCTCGAACCGTTAAATATTGTTTTTTTGCAAAAGTTTTTTATATAAAAATTACTTTAAAATCATATTAATCCATTTTTAAATTTAAATAGTTAATACTCAATTAATCATACGCTAATGGTTCATCTCGTTTTGCGTATCTTCCTAATCTTCTCTTTTTTTCTCCTCTCAAACAAGCCTAAAACTTGGTTGGACAAAACGATAGAAGATTTAAATAAACTTATCGTATGTGGATAGTTCCTAAAATAGTTTTTGACGTGAAATTTGTTGTTTACACGGCACCCTGAAAGATTTGCTTCACTTTAGTACAGGTCCTATTATTTCGGGTTCAGGGCATGCCAGTTAGTTTGATCATGCAACTAACAAGAATAAACAAATAATATTAGATCAACAAGCCAATCGACCAAGGGGCCGATATAGTATGGTTCACCCAAGCCGATGTCGATGAAATTTCAGAACGATCGACTATAACCGATAGACTTATATATCGAAGTAATAAACCATCATCGGTCGGAAGTTATATGTAATTGTAAATATTCTAACATTATTATGAACAATCTTGATAGATCGGACCCACCGAGACAATATAAGATTGAGAGTAATAAGATAGAATATTAATCAAATATATATTTATCATTGGGTATAGGCCGATGAGTTGAGAATAAAAACTTATCATGCTCTATGTAAAGCAGGTAAACTGATATCAATTATTAACAAGGTAAAGTATAAATTACCAGTAATCTCTAATTATTAAATATAATCTAGATAGATCAGATCTAACCAAGAGATTATTAGATTGTAAGTGATAATTATAACATCTAGCCGATCATACTAAATTTTATAGATCTAATCGACACAGGAAGATATTATATGGTAAGCAGATACCCTATCGACTGAAACTCTGATAAAATTTTGAAAAGTACTTATTGACTTGAATAAATCTAATCAACAATTTATAACATAAAAGATTAGACTTAACCAAGATAGTTCAAGACTGATGATAACTTGAATATATTTGAATTAGCCAATTAGTACTTTTAAAAGTGATTGATATATTGAATCTGACTAGGAAAGCAAAAACAATCAAAGAAAGAGCCAATATATCGATAGACAACGCAAATAAAAGCTAAATTAGTATATCAGACATAACCAAGGAAGTACTAATTTCGTCGATACAAGCGAAATTGATAAGACTTACTTTCTTGCTGGAGATCAAAACCGATGCATCCCAAACTCGAAAACAAGAACTCGTCAAAAACCTAGAGAACTAGGATAACAATGCATCAATACAAAGACTTTGGGTGTATATATTTATATCCATAGGTTAAACTAACTTTGACTCTGTTATGATTGGATTAATATAAGACTCTATTTCTAAACAATAAAATTACCATTACAACTTCGACTCAGACACAACTCCGATCGGCTAAAACTCTAATATCAATATATAAATTAAAACTTACTTTCCATTTTTGGATAATCTTGCCAACCGAAAACTACTAAAATCACGGCTTGAACCATGTCCTTGACTCGCTCTTCACTAATGGACACTATCAAATTTTACCGTTAACAATAGTCCAATTGTATACACATCTTAGACTTTGTCTTGATTTGTCATCTGTTGGTGCTTATCTAGATTTGCAACATTGAAAAAATAGAATAATGAGGAAAATTTCTCCAGTGTTACTAATTCTTAACCTCTCCACTTATCTACCATAAAAACTATCATGTTCCTTTATTTTATCACATGTAAAATCTTCATTTTTTGCCACTTCAGTATGCAAAAGCATGAGTTGGTTGGTGAGCTCCAGTTGAGAAGAAATCGGCATCACATCATGATTCACCCTAGCAAGTTCTCAATCCTTATAGATGTTTTTCCTTTGACATGCTAATTAGTATGCACAACAACATATAGTCTTTCTATTCCATTTTATAATATTTTCCTGGTATTTATTTGATCGAAACTAGTGAGGTTTGATTTATGTTAAAACTAAAACACCTTAATTACGTGTGATGGAGCAAGTATATCTTTCTTCCATTTAACTAGTTTGTATGGTATACAGAGAAAACCGTAATTAATTCCAATGAGAGCAAGGATATGATTCATTAAAAAATATATATTACTGACTTAATAAGGTGTCCTTAATAGCACCCTGTGTTTTTTTAGGGAAATAGTTGTCTACTACCATGCTCGGCACCTTCGTATATTCATTTTTTTGTGTTGTTGAGCAGACTAATTTTGTGTCTTGAAGTTATTTCATTACAATTAAAACAATGCTGTGAATGTGCATCTCACTAAACAACAGTTATTACTATATTTGTTCCTTATATTTTGAGATGAAAGTAATTCTTTTGAAATAACATAGTATATCCGTATATGGAACATTGACCTTAAAAAACTTCTCATTCTATACGTACCACTATGTTTAGGTTTTGTTGCCGTCCCTTTTCTTCTATTAATGCCAGTGGGGCACAGTATCTTTTACATGTACTCTAGAAAATGAACCCCTTAATTGAAAGGGTACCATCTAGCATGGACAAAACGCTGAGGCGCTGAGCGCTGAGGAATTGTTGTTGCACCTACCGAACCATCCAACCATCAAAGAGCACCATTATGCAGCTGTTGAAGGGCCTGACGCGAAGAGCACATCCACGTCTTCTCCACCAATAAATCCCATCTCATTCCCTCACCAACAAAAAACCACGAACCAGCGAGACCAGACCGTCTCCCCTCTCCGATTCAGCAAAATTGCCACCTGTTTCCGCATCCGCCTCTACCGAGGTTTTAGACACACCGCGGCGCTCTTCCCATTTCTCGCGTCCCGCGAGGCAGCCGCAACTCGCAAAGGCCACCGCATCATCACCTCCCGATCCACGCGCTTTCTCTCCCGCGCCCCCGCGGATCTGCTGGCTCTGGAAGAACGGGACTCGAGAGAGCGCTGGAAGCGTCTCGGCGGTGCTAGGGTTGGAGCTGGTGGGGGAGGAGGAGGAGGAGGAGGAGGAGGAGGGCATGAGGATTAGCGAGCTGGGAGAGTGTGACGGGGTGCGGTGGGAGGGGAGGGGGAGGACGAGGAGCAGCAGGTGGTGGAGGAGGCCAGCGGCGTCGGCGGCGGCGTGGTGGTAGCGCGGCTGAGCGCGAAGCGTGCTCTCGTCGGGGCCGGCGCCAGGGTGCTGTTCTACCCGACGCTGCTCTACAACGTGCTGCGCAACCGGTTCGAGGCGGGGTTCCGGTGGTGGGACCGAGTCGACCAGGTGGGTTTGCCCCCTTTCCTTGAGTCTGAATTCGAGTCGCGTGATTAACTCTCTACAAGCCTTGTGCGATTATAGGCTTTTGGTGTACTCGTGACTGTTAGGGTGGTTGACTGGTTGTTGACTTATCTCTGTGGGATTTGTTCACTTGGCGGTTGGTTTTGTTATGCTTGGATAATACGGGGAGCGTTTTCTTTCTTAGCTCCCGTTCAGTAACACTCTAGGTGAACGCAGGGCTGCCTTTTTTTTTCTGAAGTAATACCCTTCGTTTCCCCGTGAACAGTGATTGTGTTGCTGTGGTTCTTCCATTTAGGCTCCATTTTGTCTAAGTAATTATTCTTCAGTGCGTATGTCTTTTGGTCTGTTATTTGGTAAATTACTATGATGTTTCGTTTGACATCGCTGGAGGAATTTGAGGACATGGCTTTAGTTGCCGTTCTTAGTTGTCACACTGTTGTTTTACACAATTTAGTACTATTAACAGAGTCTGTGCTATAAAGATCTCATCGACTAATTTCTCCGATCTCCACTCGCAGTATATTTTGCTAGGTGCCGTTCCTTTCCCAAGTGATGTTCCACGTTTGAAGCAACTTGGAGTTCAAGGAGTTGTAACATTGAATGAGGCTTATGAGACCCTGGTCCCAACATCTTTATACCAGGTAAAATCTCTATTACTTGATTTCCTAGCTATACATGATTTCTTTTGTGTTGTGAGCCTTGATACGCTACTCAATCTGAAGGTGAGACTTGGTCTTCATTATTTACTCGTTGTGGGAATGTATGATGTAATCTTTTGTTGTAAGACATCTTCTCGTTGGGCTTATAAAGAGGAATTTCATACATTTGATCCATTCAGAGGATTTCAATCACTTTATTTTGTGTTTGCAATCAACAATGCGAGATCCTCCTGATGAGTAGCACGTCCTACTTTTGCAGGCCCATGGGATCGACCACCTTGTTATTCCCACAAGAGACTACATGTTTGCACCAGCCCTTCAGGATATTTGTCAAGCCATAGATTTTATACACCGTAAGTTCATGCCCTTTGTGGAACATATCAACATATAGTCCTAATGTGGCCAATGTTCATGGCTTCATACCCTTTGTTGAACATGGTCCTAAATGTGTCACTTTTACACTTCGAATATTTTTTTCATGGCCTGTATTGACTCTGTAGTATGGAATATTTTTTTTTCTTGAACACTAGTATGAAATATTGTTCTTCTGCATGTAAACAATGACATAGGTTTAGGTAACAAACTACTACCGGTGAAGTCGGATTTAGGGAAATCAAGCTAGTTGCAGTCAACTTAGATTTTGTGGAGCAGGTGGTAGCTGCGGTCAACTAATGGATATGGAATTTGGTTTGCTATCATGGTCAGTTAGTTGTTGGTGTAGTAGGTGTTCAGATTTAGTTGCAGCGACATGTTCTAATTCACATCCCATCTCCAAGTTCCAACCATGGGATGAGAAGGATCTGTTAGCTGTCAGTGCAATATAATACCATACACCATGATTGTTAAGTGAAATTATTAATATATCTGCTGGCAGAAAAGGCAACCCCCTTTTACACACTTTTAGCATTCTAGCAATTTATGCAGACAATTTTCACTGACCTCAACTGGATATTAACTTTGGCTCTTTTTTTTCAGGGAATGCATCAGAAGGCGGCATTACTTATGTTCACTGTAAAGCTGGAAGGGGGCGTAGCACCACTATTGTTTTGTGCTATCTGGTAGGATAAACAATAATTAAAGCAACTCAATATTGTATTTCTTTTGCTCCTTTGTGCTGATGACAGATTACTTGTCTTGCAGATTAAATATCGGAGCATGAGTCCAGAAGCAGCATTAGATCATGTCCGGTCCATTAGGCCTAGAGTGCTTTTGGCGCCATCGCAGTGGCAGGTGTGAGGACTTGTCTTTTGTTATTGCATTTTGTCCAAGGGAGAGCTATTACTCTACAGTTCTACAACTGCTAAGATGTTTCATGCAAATGACATGATTGTGCAGGCTGTCAACGTTTTTAGTACCCTCACCACCGGGCGTCTTCCAATACGGAGTAAAAGCCTGGGCCATTTTCTAGAAGCCGGGGATGACTGCATCACTAACACAGAAATTGATGATTACTACTCCATGGAGCTTGATTACGAAGATAGTGGTTTACCCCTTTGTCAAGTAATGTTACCCAGGCCAACCAGCCCTACAGTCTGTACTGACGCAGTACTCATAACAGAAGCAGACCTTGAGGGATATGATACTTATGCCGATACCAGGAAGGACGTTGTGTCGTTGGAAGTGATAGTCAGCCGGAAGCCCATCATAAGAAGACTATCATGTCTCTTTGGGTCTCTGAAACTTATCAACAACTGTGAGCCAACCCCAAGCCGGTTTGCTGAGGTTCGGGCCTGCTAGGTAAACCAGCAGCGCTTTTGTGCACTTTTCAATGCTATGGATCAAGGGTACATAGTAGTAGACAATAATAGGCAATTAGCCAGTTAGGCATGGTAGAAACAGTGATGTTTCTACTTTCTCTTATCGCGGCAATGCCATCGGGAAGAAAATGTGTGCATAGTGAGTTTGGAGAGTGTAGAGATGTGAATGTGCGGATTGTCCTTGTTTTTTTCCTGAAAACATGAGATTTCACTTCATGGTTGTTTCTCCGATTGGAATAAAAAGAATGTTAATGTTCCATGTCACTATTTGTCTGCTGCTAGTACCTTTTTTTTCCTAGGGGGCCAATGTTTCATGCTATTTGGCACATCACCGTCTTGGCACTTGTCAAAGGCCGTGTTCGCTTGTTCGTATCAGCCGGGCTTATCAGCCGTTCAAACAATATTTTTCTCTCACAGCAAACCAGCCGGCTTGTCTTATCAGCCAGTTTATAAACCAGCCGAACACGCCCAAAGTTTTGCGCCTGTGCCTCTGAACACGACTGCTCTCCGGTAGGTACCGCTTAAAGATGTCAATGGGTACCCGCGACCCGAAACCCGATGGGTATTTATCCTATTAGGGTACCAATGCGGGGGGAAATCATTACCCATGGGTACTTAAATGGGGAAAATCCTTTACCCATTGGGTACGTGGGTATGGGTATATTTTAGCAGTCCTCATACCCGTTAACCCATGGGTAAAAAAATCCGGCCTAAACTCAAAGAAGCCTGCCAAACCACACAACCCACCATCAACCCATTAGTGAAAACCTTAGGTACTTAACCGCCTCACCATCGGCCAGCTGCCGGCCACCCCTTCCTGTCGCCCACTCGCCTTGCCCCTAGTACTGCTAGTGAAATACTGTCTATTAGCTAATATGTTATGTGTATGGATCATGAACTATTATTGTGTCATATGATTGGTGGAGTGGTGGTTGCAGTAGAAATCATTATGCTATTATTTGTCTAATTTTTTTTGTGTTTTTGGGAGTGTTGGTTGTTGAATTGTTGACTGTTTATGTGTCTACGAAAGAATTTTGGTGGGTATGGGTGACCCAATGGGTATGATTTACCCGGCTGGGTATGGGTATGAGGAATTTTTTCCACCCGTAGCCGGGTATGGATATACCCATGGGTCTCATGTTGTTGTCGTGGGTATGGGTCTGGGGAGTCCATAACCGATGGGTATTTACCCATTGCCATCTCTAGTACGGGTATTTACCCATTGTCATCTCTAGTACCGCTCTTGTCAGCATTGTTCTCGTCATGTTTTCTTGTGGCTGGATGCTGCGCTGCTTTGCTGGTTGTGTGATCTTTTTAGCCTGTTTGTTTGAGTTTGTTTTTCAGTTTTGTTGAAAAGCTAGCTTATTGGTTGATGATCTTTTACTATTAATTTTTTAATAAATTTTTATTTTCTCATCACATCAAACGTCTCATTTCAGTCAACTTTTCAGCTTTTCATTCATTCTCAGAAACTAGCTTTTTAGTTTTTCGAAAGCCAACTCAAAAAGCTTCATGTTTGTCTTAGCCTTTTCAACTTTTGAAAAATAAAAGCTACAAAGCTACCAAAAAACTAAAAGCCTTAGTTAGGTTTCTATAGATTGGAGCCTTTGGTGGGTAGAGAATTTGGTTAGAAGTGAGCACCTGAGGATGCTTATTTATGCAAGAAGTGGCAGACAAACTATAACTAACTGTATTTTCAGGCACGGTTGTGCGGCGACTCAACTTGTACTGTGTTTGTAATTCCTTTGCTTAGCCCCTTATTGTTAAAGATTAAAAATTATATATATATTTCATACAACCGTGGCAACTATAATAAGTAATGCATATGCAGTCAATCTGCATTCTACACCGTTATAAATCTAGATCCGTCATAGTTACTGATGCATACTAGCTATATTTCTTTCTCTCTTTTTTTGAGAGAGATCTCTCTTTGTTTAATTTGGTGATCAATCATTTTGACATTGTTCATAAACAAGATGGAGTGTCCTCTAGCAATCTCTATTATAAAAAGTTAATCAATCAATACTTCTAAAGCTGGCTACCAGCCAGCTCATTGGTCCACTTGGCGCAACTAGCTTCCAAAATAAATCATAGAGTCCTATATGAAAATAAATAAATAAATACAAATGAAGCAAAAAAAAATAAAAGCCACAGTGCTCAAGCTTTCTTGCATCTTGCAGTCTCTCTTTGAGACTTCCAAGCTCATTCTCAATAAATTAAACTGGTAATATCTATATCCTTCCGATGAATTCAACAATACTACTACTGGAATAAACATTACCTTATGAAAAATTGCAAAAAAATTGAAAAAATAAAGGATATAATAGCATAGGAAATAAAATAATGACATGTTGGAATGAAAACAAATAGTGGTGGTCAAAAGAATAAAAAAACCCAAGACTTCCTTTAAAAAAATCAATAGTTCAATACTGTCTAGATTCTAAGCAAGCCTCTAAAACCGGACCTCAAATAAAATCTATACTACTTAAAATATTAATATTGGTGGGGTCCATTTCTACATCATCTCTACTACTGACATATAGGTCTCACAATTTATATTATTACATCACCTTTCAATGAGTCATCTTTTATTTTACTATTGGTTTTCTCCAAATTTCAAAATCACCTATTTGTTCAATAAAAAAAATAAGAAAAATCACAGTATTACTTGGACTAAATAAATGTTTATTAATTGATTTAATAAGTTAAAAACTTAATTTGTTTTTTTGTAACACAAGGACTCTATACTAGTAAATAGAGAAACACTAAAGCTCAAAATGTAAAAAAACAAAAAGTGGTGCCACTCCAGAATTGGTCAATCAAATGTGATAAAAATTGAAAATCTAAGGGCTCTCAAACAAAAGTTTATAATTTCTAAAAATCTACACACATTTTTTAACTAAGCATGCATTTCTCTACTAGTTAAAAGCAAAAAAATGTTTATGTTGTCAGTTAATCCAAGCGACACTCAGATTGTTCATGCGCTCCTACTTCATTTTCCATCTTGTGTAAGCCACGTTCACATATCAGGCGTGTTCGGCTGGTCCTATAAGCCAGCTGATAAGACAAGCCGGTTGGTTTGCTGTGAGAAAAAAATATTGTTCGTGATAAGCCCAGCTGATAAGACAAGCGAACAGCCCTATCGATTCAAATTCTGTTTGCATAACAAGACGAGACATGCCAGATCTCTCCTCTATATTACTAATGTATGCACCCACCAACGACAACCGTGCACGGATCGATTTATCCATATCGAGAAGAAGAACAATCGCAATGGCTGGTAAGGCAGCAGTGGCGACGACGGCTGGTGGAGTAGTGGTGTTAGTATCAAGAGGCGACAGGACGATAACACTATGCAATTGTGATGCATGATGGCTAATGTCTCGAAGAGAAGTTGCCTACGGGCTGGTGGTGTCAATCAACTATCCGGAAGCAACCGAGCGCCATGACAGCCACGACGACGGTATCGACAACGCGGACGCCAACCATCCCCAATGTCACCTCCTTTGTCCTCGCCCATTCCCTGCAACCACCACTAGGGTTTGCTATTTCGGCAGCTTATGTCGTGTCGCCCCTTGGCGGCACCGCGAATTTCAAACGAAATTCGTGAATGCCGCGAAAGCCGGCGGCAAGGAACAGTAAACAAATTTGAATTTGATGAATTTCGTTCATACCACGGATTTCATTGATTTCGCGCGAAAACCGTGACGAATAGTGTGGAAAATTGCCAAATCGTCGCGAAAAATGTGTAAATATTGTCCAAAAAATGAGGAATAAATACTAAAATTAGTGAATACATAAATATGATATTTACACTAATATATTTGTGTGAAAAAATTTATACTAATATGTATAATATTGATATAAGTATGGTTGTATGAATTACAAGGGAATACTTAATGTGATGTTTAAAATATAGTAAAAAAACAAAAATAGTGATAACTATGTATATTTTGATTGATAAAAATCTTTTGCAACGAGATATAATAAACTTGGTTTGGCCAACTTCACAAAATAATTTGATTACGAAACGAGAACGAAATATTCGTGTTAGCATATGTTACAAAGTTGCAAATAGGTCCCATAACAAGATTAAAAATAAACATGATAATAAGCACCCACATATTTCGCCATCAGTTGTTGCAGTCTTCATGACCAAAGAGATGGTGAACTTCTCAAAATTTGTGCAAAAATCCATTCGGACACAACAGAGTAGCGGCGGTTTTCGTAGCATTTCACGCGGCAAGCTTGCATCAACGCCACGGTTTTTGCCTCCTACCGCGCGAGACGCCGTCCATGCCGTGCCGCCCCTAGCCGCCTTATACTGTGTGAAACCCGCCCTTACCGACGCAGCACGCTAGCTAATCAACCACGAAAACCGCCCAGATCTACACGAAAAGGTAGCTAAACCCTGCGAAAATCGTGCGCCCAAGCACTCAGGGGATTGCGTACTTGAAGCCGCGGTTTTCGCGTGTCTCGCCGCGGCTTCCGCGTGTGCGGTCGCGGGATATGCACGCTTGGCGATGGATTCTGTAGCTCCGGCGTCGGCTTGCAAGGGGGAGGATGGCACAGAGACAAAGGGGAATCGGCTGTAGTGAGAGATGGTGGAAGAAGCAATAGTTTTTAAGAAAATGGTGATGGACTTTAATGGGCTGCATGAACAGTACATGTGCACAGTGTTGTTTTTCTTTTTCTTTTTTCCGAAAGTATAAATGATTTTTAAGCGCTCATAATTTGTGTATTTTTATGCATAAAAATCACCATAATTCTTGTAAATTCTTGTTCTACAACTAGGATTTTTTTCAATGAATTTTCCCAAAATTTTTGAATCTTCCCGAAAATTTTCAAATCCTACCACGCCCTACCGTTTCGCTACCTCGCGAAACGGGCGAATTTCGCAGCTTTCGTGCCAGCTTTCGCGAAATTAAAAACACTGACCACCAATATGATGGCTACGCTTTCCATGCTTCGGATGGGTATCCTTTTAATACCGTTTTCACCAACATCTCAAGTCATACACTAGTTTAATTCTTAACCTTTGTCAAAAGATAATTAAACCCATTAAATGATTATTTTCAAATAAATTAATATTTTGAGATTTTACAACAAATAAATTAATTATGTAAAAGACTAAGCTTTCTATAGTAAAAGGGGCTATAATTATGAAGCGAGTCAACTGGAGTGCTGATTTTCCAGTGAATCCTAAAGCGAGCTAACCAAATTAAACCTTTGGGCACGCATAACTTTCAAAAGTTTACCCCGAGCTAACCTTTAAGCTGAATTCTATCATACTTATACAAATCACACCCTTCTAATACTAACTTATTTCTTTAAAGATTGAGTTTTGAAAAAAAACCATGTCGTCCACGCGCAGGCAACACGGGAGGCGAAACCACCTAGCACTGCCCCCTTCCCTCCTTCCCCACCTCACCGCCGCCAGAGCTCGTCATCGAGAAGCCGGTTGGCGAGCTAGGATGGCGACGGCGGGGCCTCTTCGCGGCGGTGCTTTAGCTTGGGCATGAGAAAAGAGGCGCGACGATTGACGATGAGGAGAGCAGTGGTGAGTCCTCCTGGCAAGGAGGACGACAGATCCGACACCGTCGTCCTCGGATCCGGCCACCCTGCTCGTCGGTTGACCCCGTGTTCCTCGCCGACGAGCGCATCCACGTCCCGGGCGACGGCGGTGACCTGCGGGCGCACCGGTTCCTACGCGGCGCGACGCGGCTTCGCCGACAGGCTGCGCAGGTAGCGCGGAGGACGACGGCAGGAGATCTTGCGGGAGCACCGCTGGAGGCCGAGGAGAAGACGCGCGTTGGCGACCGCCTTCCCGTGTCGCCTGCGTGTGGCTAAGGAGAAGACGTGTGGGCGACGTGGGCGACGCAGCGAGGTAGATGACGCCGGTAGGCCAGCGCGGTGTGAGGAGGTACGACCGGCGGTGGCGGTACGTCAGCATGGCGCAAGATGTGTGGTCGGCGGTGTCGAGGAGGCTATGCGGCGTGAGGATGCACATAAGAGGCCGACGTGGCACAAAGATGGAGCTAGCGATAGTGGGAGGACGGTGCGTGATGCCGGTACCGCCAAGAAGGCCGGCCTGGCCGACGGCGCATGAGGTTGGACGATGCGGCGACCGACGTCTTGGGCAACAGGTGGTGGCAGAGACGCGATAAGGGAAAAAAGAAAAAAGTATAAAAATAGAAAAAGGAGAAAGAAAAAAGGAAAAAGAAAATAAAAAAGGAAAAAAGAAAAAAAGAGAAAAAAAGAGAAAAAATGAACAAGAAGCGTGCCCGGATCCAGCAATCACGTGCTTGAGGATGAGGACGTGCTTGAAAGTGTCTACGGTTCTAAGGTGTCCTCGCTCCAGGCAGCATTTCGGAGGCGCGAGCGCGGCGACATGGCGAGGGGAGGCTCAACAACGGACCCAGATCATGGATGCCGAGCAACCTTTCTATCATGTGGAGAGCTTAATAGGGGTTTGACGAGCCTTTGTGCGGGCTTTTGAGGTTTTGGTGGCAACCAACGGATGTTACATGGTTGTCGGTTTCTAGCGGCTTGCAGCGGACTGCGGCGGCTGATGTTGCTGTGCAATGGTCAGTGCGGTGTGGACTACGTCAGTAGACGACGCTTGCGGCGACGGCATTGTGTGACGACTAGGCTTGCAGCGGATCGTGGCAGATTGTTCAGCCTTGCTAGGTTATCCGGTGCGGTGCATCGTCGAAAGACGACGTAAGCGACTTCTCTGGTTTGCTGGCATGGCGGAGAAGACTAAATGTGAGGGTGAGGGAACAAGGCCAGATCGACTCTCTACAGCGGCTCAACTGTTCGATGGAGATCGGGAAGCAGGGCAACTACTCTCTCACTATGACAGCGACAAAAGAAACAGATCCGTGATGAGGAGTGTAGTAGCGGACGCGACGTGGCCCCCGCGAAGGGGGCGCAGTAACAGGCATGGCATGGCCTCCGCGAAGAAGAGTGCAACAGTGGGCGTGGCCTGGCTCTCGCGAGTGGCAAGGTGGTGCTCAATAGTGGATGTGGCGAGGCCCCCGCGCGTTGAGTCCTATAAAAAATCTGGATATGGTGGTTTTCGCCCCGTCGGGTGAAGTTTAGCATGCAGCGACACAACGACGACGAGTACCGCGTGACAAGGACCCTTTCGGTGCAGTGTGATCTGTCTTCCCCTAATATCCAGTTGAATTGAAGTTCTGCTGTAAGGGTTTGACGACTAGTTGTGTGTATGTTTGGTGGGTGCCGTCGTATAAGGCTTCGATCGAATTGAAGTTCTGCTGTAAGGGTTTGACGACTAGTTGTGTGTATGTTTGGTGGGTGCCGTCGTATAAGGCTTCGATCTGTTTGGCCGCATGGGTGAGTTGGGTTCGATAGGGTTGTTGTGGAGGCTCGAGTTGAGCGTTTGTCCGTGTTGATGTTTCAATCTAACTGGACGAATTTCTTTCTTTTTTTCTGTCTATGGCCTCCTCAGGCTGTAGTCTTGTATTTTTTCTGCTATATCAATGAAGCATTACATTTTATTTTAAAAAATTCTTTAAAGTTTAGATACTCACGAAGAAATGTTTCTTCTCCGAGTCATAATTATTTGATGTTTGGGACTAGACTTAGGCAAACTTTTGAAACTTTGAATTTCTTAAATGCTCAGTTTAAAACAAGAAAATTGGTACCCGTAGATCGTTTTCAAAAAGTACTATCAATGTCGTAAACTCATTTGACTGTAAAAATATTTTTTAGATGAATCATTGGTACTCCCTTCGTTATATATTGATAATCATATAACCAAAACTCAGAAATTCCAAATTAATCATTATTAACTTGGGCCTCTTCGTTTGATGTGTAGCTCTACTACATCTATACATGTAATTAAGTCTGCATACATGCATGTACATATCTAGAAGTGCTATAGTGCTTCATGTATTGTCCATAAAAATGATATATAGGATTGTGATGAGATGAAGAGAAAAAAATAAGAAGAGAGGTGATGAGCCACCACTAAATCTAGAGATAACTTCACACAATTTTTTTAAAAAATATGAGAATATTAGAGGTATTGTTATTTGTTTATTATATTATGAGTGACGTATTATATTATGAGTGACGTATTGTATATATTGTATATATGAACAATTACATTTTATGAACAATTACATTTTACTATAAAATTAGTGCTCAAAGTATGAATATTAAATATTTATGACCGGTTGGAGTATATATACCATGTCAAATGTTCAAGATTCAGACAGATAAAAGATAACATATTCCAGGGAATATCCGCTGAAACTCGAAGTCCCGTTAAGGTGATGAACCGAACACTCCATCCTACAAAAACGAAATTTGCATGCTCATGTGGAGCAAGCAAATAATGCATGAGTTTTGCGTAAGCTTCGAAAACTCGTACTGCAATTCTCCAAATAAATGGGCAACTAGCTCACTGATCACTGATGATATGAAAGAGCCCAAAAATCTGTGAAGCGGAGAAGAGATCCCGCACGGTGGGCCGGAGCAAAACATAGACCGTTGGATACGAAATGGACGGCCCAAACGAGACCCAGGATATACGCAGCACGGAAGAAAATCAAACGGACCAACACGAAAACCCTCCTCCGCTCAACCCCCTTCCCTCTCACCCTCTCTCTTCTCCCGCCGCCGCCGCCGGAGGAGGAGGAGGCGGCTCCTCGTCCTCGACGACCATGGCAAGGATCGTGTTACGCGCCCTCCCGTTCGCCTCGCGCTCGCCCCAGCTCGGAGCGGCGCTGATACGCTCGGCGCCGATGCGCTGCCCGCCCCTCCCCGCGGCGGCGCCCACCTCCTCGCTGCTCACCTGGCGCAGGTTCACGCCCACCTCGGAGCCCTCGCGCTCGGCGCCACCACCGCCACCTCTGCCGATGCCGCCCTTCGCCGGGTTCCTCGCCGGCATCCGAGGCTTCCGCAGGGGTAGGCGCGGCCAGTCGGCGGCGAGGCGTGCGCAGCCGCAGGACCCCATCCCTTCACCCCCTCCCGCTCCGAAGGAGAGCGAGATCGAGCTCTACGCACGAATCGGCATCGACGATGACACGGCCGATGACTCCGAAGTGCTGGTACGTATGCTGCTCATGGAACTTCTCAGTGTTAATAACATCTGGCTGTTTTAGTTGAAACCACTGAAATCACTGTTTGAAATGTTCACAAGCTATAGCGAGGCATTCTCTGGATCAATGGATGATTTATCCTCAACCGTTGTTGTACTATTTCTAATCAACGTAGAAGGTCATGACATTTACTCTTGTGATTTATGCTCCAGTCCATGTATGCTAATTTATGGTTAGTATATAGTATGAGATAACTGTTTACTGTTGTCCCGAATTGGTTGTGTTTGTCATTCGCTAAAATGATTTGCCATTCGCTAAAATGAAACACGCTCTTCAGGTAGCTGAGCATATGCTTTTGAGCACATTTCTTTGATCTAGAGGTAAACAAGTGGGCAATAAGTCAGAATCAGGGGCGAAGCCAGGATTTCAGGATTAGAGGGGCCGACCAGAACCATGTATTAGTGAGAACTCACCCACAACTCGATCAATGGTTTGGACTTTGGACGTGACGACGCGTGGTCGGCATCGTGTTATAGCGATTAGTTGCAAGGGCAAAGAACTTTAACTAAATGGATCATGATTCACCTTGACGGCTCAAGCCTCGCGCAGTTTCCCCTCGTAGCATGGCGTGATCAGAGTCTCGGAAACCTAGTGAGACCAAGGGACACGCATTGTGTGCCAAGCAATGAGCTGTCTCACATACACGTGTGGTGCCATACTAATATGTGCATAAATTTGAGCACTGATATGGTTTTGAAAGTATTTAAACACATTCTATATATTTGTATATACACTAATATAATATAAAAGCGCCATTTTGAAACTCAGTCATTAAACATGTTCATTCATGATTTCAATTGGAGGCTTGCAGCCTCATCGTAATGCTCAAAGCCATGCAACCAAGTTAGCTAAAACCTATATGTTGTGCGGCTAAATTAATGCTGGCTGGTAGGCTCAGCTTGTTAATTTGCGTTAATCAACCAATTATACAGGAATATATGGCTAGCTAATCACACCAGGGGGGTGTCTGCTCCCAGCAGATGGGGGTGCCAGGCCCACTCCGGCACACCCGGTGCCTCCGCCACTGGTCAGAATCTTCATTTCGAAAAAAAAGGTAGTCAGAACCAAAGTTAGCAGGTATTTTATTATGACGTGATGCAGTTTCGAATTTGGTTTAGGCTTAGGCATTTGGGTTTCCTATTATGTCGTTTTATTGTTTGAGTTTATTCATCAAGTTATAGTGGAATTCCTTGGTTGATTTTGGTCTAGTAGTTTATGTCCCTCCGAGCAATCTGTTGCATATTTTGCCAATACAATGGCATGCTAGAAATGTTGCGTTTTCAATTTGTGATGTGTTTATTTACTTACGCTTCTGGTAATGTGCATGCAGAACATTGTAGAAATTCTAAAATTAAATGTTCCGATGGCGATGAAAATTGCACTAGATGGGCTTCTGGATTCCAACTACAAAACACGAGACACTTCAATAAGTGATGTCGGGAGGTATGATAAGGTTGAAGTTTCTGTGTTGCTATGCAATGACAACTTCATCCAGAACCTTAACAAAGAATGGAGAGGCGAAGACAGCTGTACTGAAATGCTCTCAATGTCACAATACATTCCTGATCTTGATGTTCCTATTGTAAGAACAAATCCTTTATTTGAATGCTGTTCTTTAGACATGCCATCTTGTTGTATTTTCTGAATATGTTTTCTTGCAGCTAATGTTAGGTGGTATCGTAATCTCAGTTGAGACAGCTGCAAGGCAGGCTGAGGAGCGAGGTCATACACTTCTTGATGAAGTGCGGATACTAGTGGTATGCTCACTTGCTTATTGACTGTCATTAGCCTCCTACTTTTTAGAGGTTTGAATACACATGTTATCTTTTTCTTGGTGAAGATCCCATCTTCCTTTTACCAAATCACTTAATCCTATGTTATTCTGCACAGACTGCAACACAGATAATATGGTACAAAACTTGATTGTTTACTTACTCTGTATTAGGTTCGTGGAATTCTACGTCTTCTGGGTTTTGATCATCAAACAAATGATGAGTCTGCAGTGGAAATGGAGAAGGAGGAGCAGCTCATTTTAAAGAGTCTAAGGTGGAAAGGGAAAAATCTTGCTAAGAGTGTTCTTGATTCGGGCAAGCGTCATACAGAAACATCGGATGGTGTGTTCTTTTGAGATTTTTGTAGTTATAATCCTTCCCATTATTTTGCTCTTGAAGAAGTGCTTTCACACACATATGGTGATAATGTAGCTATTGCTGCCTAAGAATGTTTACAGGGCAAGTGACAAGTGGTCTAAAAAGAGCTGGAAGCCTAAGATTTTATAGACCAAAATTCAAATATATCTTCTGTGATATGGATGGTATATCATTTGCTCTTTGCACATATTCAACTCTAGATATGTGTTTATATTTACCAGTGATCTTTTTTTATTTAACAAGGTACACTGCTCAACAGTAAAAGTCAAGTTACAGCAAGGAATGCAGAAGCTCTGAGGGAAGCAAGGTCAAGGGGAGTAAACATAGTTATCGCCACAGGGAAGGTACTACAAGTTCTTCATTCTGTAATAACTTAACTGTCCCTTGCCGGCCCAGGCCAGATCTTCTGGATCATCTGTTTCCACCATTGCTGCATCCTTCTCCCAGTCAAGCCAGATTCAAAGTCTCAACTATAAAACTTGCATTATGCTAATCTTGGTAGAATGTGTTAAAAAAATCCTCTATGAGGAAACTTGATGTTTATTGTTTTCATTTTATATAAGCTGAAAGGAAAATTTTACAAGTAGACAATCAAGAATACTCTCTGTTCTGCCTGCCTATTTACGTTTGTCCCTGTCATATTTCAGTAACTCAAAACGCTGATAATTGTTTCTCATACATGTTCATTTTGGAAACAGGCACGACCGGCTGTCATTGACGCTCTCAATATGGTTGACTTGTCTGGAAGAACTGGAATTATCTCAGAATCATCTCCTGGCATATTTCTTCAGGTTGGTGGAAAGTATTCGTGGAAAACACACAATATTTTAAGCAATTAATTTAAGGATACAGTGGTGAAAATGCGGCATCTTTACACTTCCTGATCATTGTTCACCTGGTAGCATATAATCCGATAGGTTGCAAATATGCTAATGGAGATCCTTGTATCATATTTTTGACTGAAGAGTGCATGCCAATTTCATCGTGACCTTTATGGCACCGTACTTAAATCTGTGGAAAATGAACAAAATTATTGAATGTTTTTTCTTTTACTCTTAACTTACGCCTTTTATTCTTGAATTGAGTTAAAGTGCGAAATTTGGTTAAGTGACAGGCCAATCATTCTTACCTCCCTGCATTTTAATATCTGTTGAATGCATGTTGCTTGCAATACATCCTTATGGTGCCCTAAATAAATTTTTGATGAAATGAAATATGGTTGAAGGTTTATTTCCTTTTACACTTAATTCTTTGCCATTTTTCTTGTATGTATCGAGTGAAGTGCAAAATTTAGTCATGAGGTAAGTCAACTATTCTTACCTCCCTGGTTTCAAAAGCTGGCTATACTGTGTTCATAGAACAGAAAGGCTGCTGCTGATGTTGCCCGTGCAGCCTTGCTAATTCGAAGCTTACATTCTACATTTTATGGAAAAGAACAAAAAAACTTGACAGCATCCTTTGATGAGGCCCTGGTGGTCTGTGCTTCTGCTCAGTCCTATAATGTGCTACCCTAAGTCAATGTTACCTTATATTCTGTATATTAATGTGTGCTATGCCTTTATTTTCCGAGCTCACTGTTTCATGACTACAGCGTTGTTCCTATCTGGTAGATAAGTGAAACAGTTTATTGTTCATGTGTGCATGATTCCCATTCTCATCAGATGGATGCTCCTTTGTAGGGCCTCTTGGTTTATGGTTTGCAAGGAAGAGAAATTTATAAAAGAAATTTAGATCAAGAAGTATGCAGAGAGGTAAGCTACATTTTTCTTCCTTATATGCAAGAATAATTTAGATCCAAAGGGCTACAGTTTTCAGGGTTTTACCTACATAATGGTATATCACCTGGAATATCTCTCTCCAGCTAATGGAGTAATTTAGATGCCCTCTTATGTCCATTTAATATATAGATATTAGTTGGACAATGTAGAGAAATTACAGTATATTTTTCTATTCCATCCATTCCAAACTTCCAACATATAAGAATTTCCGCGTGTTTTCCAAAATGATTCTGGACAGAGGGATGTCCTGATATATTTTGAAAAACTCGCAGAAATGCTTATATTTTGGAACGGAGGTAGTAATAGGTAATTTTATTATCTTAGTATCCATCATTACCAATTTAAGTTAGCGCTTGCCAATGCTTGCACTGTGTAGTGACACTATTGGCTTGTTGCAGGCATTGTTATATTCTTTGGAGCAGAAGGTACCATTAGTAGCATTTAGCCAGGACCGATGCTTCTCTATGTATGATGATCCTTTGGTTGATTCTCTCCATTATGTGTATCATGAACCTAAGGTATGATGGTGTCCTTGGTCAAGTAAATTTTAGCTGTCACATTCCTATTAATTTGACTGTAATTGTGACTCTTGTTGCAGGCTGAAATAGTCAAGTCTATTGATCAGCTTTTAGGAACAGCTGAGATACAGGTGCTGTGCTCTCTTGACAATTTTTAGGAACACTTTCATGATCAGTTCATCATGAATCATTTTAATGTCCCTTTGCTTAAATACTAAGAGCATCTGTCTAGATGACATTCTGGTTGGTAATTCATTTTCTCAAATTTTGTTCCAAGTGATTGGTTCATAAAATAAGAAACTATTGGTTTAGTTACTATAAACAACACGGGTTTTCTTTCGGACAAGACTACACAGAGTAACAAACAGAGTCACCTAGCTACAAACTATAAATCCACCTTGCATCTCATGTCTATCATTTCTTCATGCACATTTCTGGCAGCAATGTTGTATATTACAATCTAAACCATTTGGATAATCAAAGATTAATTGTTCGTTGAAGCAAAATTGAAGGCAAAAAGATCTGGCACAATATCGCTAAGTGACCGCTTCACTTAATTACTCAATAGAGGTTCAAGGCTTATAGAAATGCACAAACAACCACAATATGAACCACTTCCAACTGAATAACAAATTGTTGTGCTTTATGCTGCTGTCAACAGCTTCTGTGATCGAATGCCACTAGACAGAATTTCTCAATATGAAATTCGTAATAGAAACCAATTGATGCAACAGACAAGTTGCTCATTTTGACTGTGGCTGACATTTTCATATATGGGGATTACTCTATTAGCAATTTGATGATGCTAAGATGTGTAGCTGACTGCATTATAGTTTTCATGTTCAGAAAGTACTCTTCCTTGAAACTCCTGAGGGAATTTCTTCTGCGTTGAGGCCATTCTGGGAAAAGGCAATAGAAGGAAGGGCCCGTGTGGTTCAAGCACAGCCTGATATGCTTGAACTTGTACCTCCTGCAACGTCAAAGGGCGATGGGGTGAAGATTCTTTTGGACCACCTTTGCATTAGTCCAGATGAGGTATAAGTCTAGTTCCCTTTTACATCTTATTGCATGACGGAATACAATTGATGCCATCACTATCTAGTTCTTTCAATTATGAAAAACCGTCATTTAAATCTTGGTCATACATATGCCACAAAAATAAAATCTTTGAAATCTGCAGAGTTTTCCAAACCAATTGCCCAGTGATCTAGCGGTATAAGTAGATTTAAAATGGATATTAGACCTCTGGTCTTCCATCAAACCATTGAAAGCCCACCTGCAATCCTTCTAACTTTATTTTTTTTCTTTTGCAAGGTAATGGCTATCGGGGATGGAGAAAATGACATAGAAATGCTACAGCTAGCATCATTGGGTGTTGCGCTTGCAAATGGGTCTGAGAAGACCAAAGCAGTGGCAAATATAATTGGTGCCACTAATGATGAAGATGGAGTTGCACAGGCTATTTACGACTATGCTTTCTAACAGCTGCTAACTCTTAAGGCGTATTGGGATAGGATTATCTGCTCTTTGGTTCTCCCCAGTGTCTTGGATTCACCATATAACAAGACATCCACAAGATAATACTGGGATGTGATCTGAAGCCCTGTTGGAGTCAAAACATTTTGAACTATTAGGCTTCGGTTCATTTTTTGGTTTGGCAAACATTCATGACCAGCCATGCTGCAATTGTGTGTCTGGAATATTTATAGAATTGAATTCCTTTTCCTTTCATCTTTGATGACCAAAGGACTCCCCTTCACGTTTTAGTTAAGCTGTTTTCTTTTCCAAACATGACAATTGGATGTACTACAGAACTTTCCTTTTAAAAAATTCAGACAGAAGGCTGTTCATCAATCCCCAGGCTGTCCAATGAAAATTTCAGTATGGTTATTTACAAACAGAATCGATCTCTCCATGAACAAGACGACTCTATATATGGCAGAGAACGAAATCCTCTTACATCTGTGACAGGCTAATATGCTTGTCAACAAAATCCTCAACGAAAAAAGAACAGTGGTGAAACCCTGACAAAAAAACATTTCAATAATGTTCCTACTGATGGTATCCGCTTTTGTTTACAGGAATTGGGGGAGGCCTATAGAGCATGCTTTTGGTGTTATTCCTGGCCATCAGATTTGCGCAAGAACTTCCAGACTTCTTGGCTATTGATGTGCTGTTTGCGCCAGGTATATGACAAGCCTCCTGGTTCCCATCCAGTGCTACATAGCTCTTGGATGATTTGATCTTCTTGTATGGATTCTCCTTCTTGCGCAGATCCTCTAGGCATCTTACCTCAGACATACATGCAAAAGATTGAGACTTTCCGTCGTAGTATTTGGATAATCCTTTCCTGCAAAGAACAACAAAGCACTTGCCCTGTGAGAAAATTTTCCTTTTGCTAGTACATATATTGATACTAATATGTATCTTTTCCCCAGGGACTTACTTGACAGGGAGCTGTGCCTTCATAGATGACAGATCGTAGAGGCTATCTGAATTCATCCTTCTCGCTGGCTGCTGCGCAAACTGGTCTTCTTGAGCTTCCGCTTCCTCGCTGTCTGAAAATTGGGCCTCGTCATCGGAGTCGCCTGAGATGGAAGATGATGTCTCGAACAAGTCTTCATCTTCTTCTTCATGGTATACTGGAAGTGCCGCAGCTCCACCGAATTTGCCCATGCTCGCAGTTTTTCTGGCTTCTGGAACAAAGACACCGGAAGAACAGGTACGCTTTGTGTATGGAACTATGGATATGTATTCTTCCTCTCTTGCTTCCTCTCTTTTCACAATCTTTACAACGTCCGGTGGGGAGGGGGGTGGGTGTATATATAGTAGCTCCAGCTGAAATGGGATAACGCTAGCTGCCTTCTTTCAAACACTGCACAGTGCCCTTTGACTAATCTAATCTTACACAATTTGCATCCATGACATCACCGATTTGTTGTGTTTACATGGACTAGTTAGGTCTTTTCCAGAACACTGACATGGACCCATGAGCATGGCTGCTTGTGTACCTTTGTCCCAGTTTTTGCCGAAATAAAAGAAAGTATTGAAAAAGAGCGTGAAAGTTGGTTGGCCACTTCCACATGCTTTCGCAGATTCTGCTGCTGGTGCCCCTGATCTGATCTTATCTTCTTATTTTGTTGAATGGGACCCAGATTTGTTCATATATCCCTTTGGCAAGTTGGTTTTCTGAGACTGACATATAGGCCATGGCATGTTAGGGTGGAGATGATGCCTCATCATGTTAAATCTTTTTTGTGGGGAGCTGAGCGAGGACAGGAGGCGCGCTACTGTTGGCTTCTGATTCTCGTTGCAGGCTGAGTCGGTGGCCGAGGTAGAACGCGACTAGATCTTTCAGGAGAAACCTTTTCATTACTTAACCAGGAGTATTGCTAATAGAGCTTTGGCGCCTTTAATTTTTGACTATGACACATACAGACGTCACGAATCTAAAACCTTGATAAAACCTGTTGTTTTAGTCTACTTTCTAAATGGTAAGAATTCTAAGTAGTGTTATTTCCATTACGTCGACGAGGGAAATACGAGTCTTTTTAGTCCTTGATAACCGCCAGAAAATACTCTCGTGCCTCCTCATTTGGGACAGAATTTCAGACCATACGAACAGTGTGAGTGGAGCACTAGCTGCCCTATGAATCTGAAAGTTAACTGGTAATTTACGTAATCTCGAACAGTCTTAGCTTTCAAAACAGAGACCCTTTTCCTCATTTCCTTCAGGATCACTGCTCACTGGTACCCCACATACTCGTATTTCTCGTTTCAGCAATGGGTAAATTGAGATTCCATGGACCCCCAATCAAAGTTTGGTGAGTAACACGTGTATGGTTTTCCGCATCACAACTGTGATTCCACTTCGCTGTGTTACTTGGCCTTCATTTCACGCAATTTTTTTGCAACAAAGAAAACGAGAGGCAACTAACATACAGCCGGCTGTCGAAATAAAGTCGTATTACATCTCAATATCGCATCATTGGTAACAGTGCTAAGGGCTGTCCGTCAGAACGCACGAGATGCTGTTCAGCTTGGAGAAGCCGATACACGTCCCTGCAATAGAATCCTGTCGATCTTAGCCAGTTTGTCCTGTATCTGGTTTCTTTAAGACCTGAACCTTAATTAAGTAGTATTTTGGTAGATATATACGAATACTTTACTACAAGCCTATAATTCGACACGACCAGGACCTAACCCGATGCAACGTGGTGAGCTGTTCGAAACCGGACACCCGTCGCGCGATCCGGCTACGCCAAGGTGCATGTTCGGTGGGCAAAACCAACACCACCTCACACGTCTGCCATTAACACGAACTCAAAAAATGCTTTTATAAACCTATGAGACAGAATGCACTGGGTACACATGGGCACGAACGCCATTTCCGGGGACACGGCCACAGGTTTAGTGGACCAACAAAACCGGCGACAAGCTAATCTCTTAGCTCGTCATCTCATGGCCGCGTGTTGCTCTGCTGCCTCTGCACGAAGGTTGTCTACATTCTTACAGATGCAAAGTGTGTTGCAGGAGCCCAGAAATGCGCTCCTGCTGTCTTTGCACTTTAGATCGCTTTTTGGCTCCCGCCTTTTTTTTTTGTTCTCGAGCCAATTGCATGTCCTAATCCCTGCCATTAACCTTAGATTTGTAGTCAAGGGATGGCTGCTTAGAATCTGTACTATAGATATTGATGCCCCCTTATCCTTAACCCTCCTTATCCAGGCCTGGACTGGTTCAAGGTTAGCGTGGCGGCCAAGCTGAATATCACCAAGTAGTGTTCCATGACGTCTCCCTCCCGTCGTGAAATTTTGACTTGTGCAAGTACATGCTTGTTCGCGGTTGGGGAACGGAGCTTCTCTTCCGGAAGCATTCAAACACAACTTTACTAGTAGTATTGAGCTCGACGTACACGTACGAGCCTTCCTCCCGGCTGCATCTCTCTCCTTTCAGGTCTGAATTTTCCTCATCTAGCTAACCTTTTTGTTGCGACTTAAAGACTAACCCCAGGTAGAAGTAGGATTTTTCCTCTAAAGCCTTTTCGTGAGTTCAAAACGCGTCGACACCTGGATAGAGCGCCAACCAGCCAACCCCGCGCTCTGACCGGTTTGGCTCGCGCGCGCGGAAGATTATTAGTATTGGATTTGGAACAACACATGTTTCATCCGCTCACTGAACATGACCGGTGGCCTGGGCGAGAGCCATCATCAATCGCCCAAAAGACGCGTTTGGCTCCTAGTCGTCTTATAATCCCAAGCGATAAGGGTTCGCGGATCGCGCCGGGATCCGGCGAAAGCGACCGAGCAGTAAGCATCGCGCGCAGAAATCATGTGGCACGAGGCGGGAGGGAGCCGAGCCGAGCCCCCCCTTGCGATTTTTGCGTGGACCACGGGTGGACTACCTGTCCAGGCCGCGCGCCAGCCGCCGGAACGTGGTCTGCGCGCGCCCGGACGAACGGCGCGCATGTGGATAGCGCGCGGGGATGGTATCGGCTCGGCGCCGCGTCACTGTTCGCCCGATTTTTTTTCGATCTAATCCGGACGGCCGGGCTAGCTGCACCGCCTGCGCGAGCCAGGCTGCAACCCCGGAGACGCGTCGGCGTCTCCGCCTCTCACGCGCGCACGTCCGGACGCGCCGCGCGGAACCTTACGATTTTTTTCTTTTCCACATCCGATCCGAGGGGCGAGGGCGGCCAAGCCGCGGCCGCGCGCGCACGCAGGCGGCGGCGTCTCCTCCTGTCGTGGGTGGTCGCCTCGCCTACTATAATCGGTGGGCGATCCAGCACAAGAGAAGTCGAAAACCCGGTTTCTCTCCTATAGCGCGTCTTCTCTCGTTCCCTTCCTGACCAAAATCATTGCCACCATCGCCTTGGCTTGGAGAGATGTACCGCGGCTCGTGTTGGGCTCGTGCTTGGTCGGAGCCTGCATGCTGGATGTTCCTCTTGGGTTGAATGCAGTGGCCGTCATGGGAGCGGACTCTCCGGTGCTCCACTGTAGACTAGTGGATGGGCGTATCGGAATAACGAAAAAGGCGAGAAGGATGTGAAGGTTTTGATGGGCGCGAGTATATATAGTAACAGTGGATGCCCGCGTTAATGACCTTATATATCCTCTTCGATCCTAATGGATCATGTAAATGGATGCATCAAAATAAAAAACATAAATACTCTCTTCGTTCTCTAGTTCGATCGTCATATTTCATGAATTTGTCGTATTTCATGAATCATCATATTACATAAATAAAAACTAATAACTCTCATTCTATATTTAATCATAACCATTATTTTCTAACCAATAAAAAATCAAAACATATGCATGAATACATGCATCAACGTTCATTTATTCCAATGCACAAACAACAAATAGATTTAATAAATAAACATAAATATAATGATCATTTGAAAATATAAAAAAATATATGATAATTAATTACGAACGGAGGGAGTAACTCTCATACTATATTTATTATTTTGACAACAAACTCGATGTGGGTATCATATACACACCATTTTTAGTTAATTATAAATTAAAATATTACACGTTGGTTGTAAAATATTTGTGTGCATGAATGTTCATTTATTCTAATGTATAAATAATAATATTAAAAACTCTATGATATTTAATTATAAATGGAGGGAGTACTTCCGTTGTGAAGTTGTTAGATTCACTCCTGCCGCTTGCGAATCCTGCGCACTGTATGACTATGCATGCGAATCATATGTGTGCTATGCATGTAACATCTTCCTTGTTTCAGATAGTTCCGTAGCATCTTTGTTGAGTTCCTACCACAATAAGGGGAAACGAAATAAAGGACATTTACATTTACATAAAAACAGCTTATGAGAATCTGTTTTTTATGAACAGAAGAGGTTAAGCCTCTCGTCTTAGCTTGTCATTTGTCGTCAAGTTAGATACGAAATTATTCATCTTTGAAACTGGTATTAAGGTGGTCGATCTTTTAGCTCCTTATCGGCGTGAAGGAAAAATCGGACTATTTGGGAAAGCTGGAATAGGTAGAACAGTTCTAATTTATTCCGACCTAGGATAATAAGCTCATCAGCTTGGTCTTAGTTCACCCTAAACGAAAGAAGACTTTCATATCCAAGTTTAGCTCAGATGTAGCTGCTTTCTTTTTTGGCGCGAAGCAGTGATAGTTTTATTCTTCGTCGCCGTAAGTAAATACGTAATGGAATATGGAAAATTGCATTTTTGGAATTTGCAATAATTTATTATGGTTTATTTTCTAGCATTTATTTTTAAACCGCTAACCACATATAGATGTAATAGTGTTAACAATTAGTTTTGGTTGGTTGTTTTTCCGTGGTCTATTAATCAGCTCCAACGATCAAAGGATGTCTTAAAAGTTGAACCCTGAGTCACAAAATGAAGGACGCGACGACTACGCTTGTGTTAACAGATGGATTTTCAGTAAAAAGAATGAAAAGCCACAACATATATATATGGCCCGCATAATAAAGAAAAAATCCATATAAGTTACAAGCAGATTCAAAAACATATGGATGCTACGGTTTGTTACCATGACATAATATTGACAATGTTAAAAATATATATAGGTTTTGTCATTGCTAATTTATTAGCAAGTTATACGTTTGTTGGCATAATTTTAGCATGGAACATATCCTATGCACAAATATCTTTTCATGCACACCAAATAACAAATATCAAAATATGTATATTTAATACATTTACTTGTATCAAAATCTGCACATGTATTAATACATTTACATGTAAAATTCTATCTTCAAAATTTATCATATACAGAGAAAAAATAGAAATTTGACAGACTTATACCTTAAAACTGTCATATTTTTTAACAGAAGTTTTACGGTGGTTGGAAAAAATATGGACCGTTCATTGTTTTAATCTAACGATAAAGAATTAGGAGGAACTCAAAACAAAGAACTAGAAGAAACCAAGAAGAACTAAAAAGAAAGTGGGTAGTATAGTAAAATAACACGTAGGTCTGAACTAAAAAGAAAGAAAGGAGTGTTCAGTGAAGTTAAGTTATTGCGTTCGCGGCCGTGCGAGCGGCGGCGGCGGCGTTTTCCCCATCCCGGAGTCGGCGGCGGCGGCGTTCACGGCAGCGGCTTTTCCCCATCCCGGAGTCGGCAGCGGCGGCGTTTGCGGCCGTGCGGGCGGCGGCGTTTGTGGCCGTGCGGGCGGCGGAGTCGGTGGGTCGTCCTCATCCCAGTGATGGCGGCGGCGGTGTTCGTTGCTCCTCCTCATCCCGGCGGCGGCGACGGCTGCTTTCGGTGGTCTCTTCATGCCGGTGGCGGCCACAGCGGTGGTCGCGGCTCCTCTAACCATCGCCGAGCGCGGCAATCCCCTCCTTGCTCAAGCAGGTTCGGCATACGTTACAGAGAAAGTTGCTGCTATTGTTGATGAGCTACCACTTGGTCTATATGATAAATACCTCTTCTGTCTCAGGTGATCTGTACTACTAAGAACCTATGATCCTATATTGATCCATCAATCTGTCCTTTTTGCATGTTATCCTTTTTGGATATCTTTCTCCACAACTATTGTCGAAAACATAAGCTCAGTTATACACATTTGACACTTTATAATTTGTATTGCAGTCCAGTGGACATCCGTGATGATATATGTACTCAAGGATTAATTCAGGCAAACATTTTTGCCCTACTATAATTCATTTCTGTGTTTTGTGGAATCAGGAAACAATTTCACTGATTTCTTTGAGATGCAGTTTGCAGAAAATTATGCAAAGAAAGGTTGCTATCCATCTGTCCCAGTCATTTTCTTTCAGTGAACCATTGTTCCAAACGTTTGTACAACAGGATTGATCACGACAGCCTTCCATTTGTTACACCACTGTCCCTAAAGTATGTAGATTTATCTCTGCAAACAGTTTCTACGGTTTGATCGGTCACTATGTCAAATGGTTATAAACGCAGGTCCTAGAGTTGTATGTATGGTTGAGCTTCAGACTGGAGGATTCCTATCCAGGCTGTGAATTGGCAGCTTCCCAAAAGTCAATATGTAGCATGTGAGTTATATGCAGGGCTTATTTTTTATTTGTTTTACTGATAAATTTTTTGGAGGTCTTATTGCTGGTAATATCAGGTTGATCAAAGAATATCGGAAAGGTCTGACGGCAGCAAAATGGACGAAGGAACTTTTTGCGAAGTCAAAAAGACTACACCAAGAACATGATGCATCACAATTGTATGACCTTTTCCTTTTCTTCCAAAATGCCTGGTATTATTTTCATTATAATAAAGGAAATGTAACTCCACTCATGGGATACAAGCACTGGACAGTGGAAAATATATACCTGATGTGTCTGAACTGAATATGCATGTACTATAGTTGATCTGTTACTGGACATAAGCATTTTACATCAGAAAATATATCTATGCTAATGCAATTGATTCTCTATGAAATGGTTATGATGACTTGCGCTGAATGTACTTGCACACTTGTGGGGAGGGCACAGAAATAAGTTAGATTCCTTATAAGCTTTTACAAAGGTACAGGTTGTATATAGCATTGGAAAACATATGAATTTCTAATTACCGAATACAATATATTCTCATCCCAACCTGCTGGTAAAGGTCATTTTGCTAATTTCGTTTTTCTTCTCTTAATTTTTTTCGATGAAAATTGCTAGTGTGATTGCTATATTCAGTTTTCAGTGTCTTTGTTTACTTAACTCTCGTAATGAACAGGAGCAAGTATTTTCTAGAAATTGACGTGAGATCAAAATAAGATGTTTATGCTAGGTCGCCTCACAAGTCACAACACATTTGCCTCCTCTGGTTGCATACGTTATGGTCGACGATAGGCGACAATACATTTTATGGATGACACAGGAGCCAAAAGAAACACCTATCAGATATTGTTTGATGACAGCGGCAGGAACATCCAGGCTGCGAAGCAAATAGGAAGGCATACTGTCCTGGTACTTATCCCTTTCGGTTAATTAATTTTGAGCGTAACGATTACGATGTTTAGGTAAGTAACTGATTATAATGTGAATGTACTAGGTTGGAACTTGTGAAAGAATAAAAGGTGCTGACCATGCCTTGGAAAGCCTTCACAACATGAAGGAAGCGTTGCCTGAGCTGTGGGAGGAAGCTGTGAAGGATGAGGATGTCAGGAAGTCAAGCAAAGTTGGAATCGAGACATATGTGATCGCTTAAAACACTCTTGAATGTTTCTGATGGAGAACAGCATGTGATGAGTGGATCTTTTTTCAGAGCTCATCTCTGCACTATCTAATGTCTGAAAGTAGATGTGCTAATTAGGGGAGATGTTACTCTTCTTCATGTACTGTGTGACTGCCAGTAATAAATAAATAAATGCCATCTATGAACTGACAATACAATTCCTGGTGATGTTCTGTTCTTGTTTGGTCTTTAACACGTTGTGAGCACCGCATGACTTTGTGGTTCAGCCTTTTTGTATTTTTGAGAATAGATTTGGCTGCAAGGTTGACGCCTTGATGGTCTCTAAAGCATGCACACCACAATTCAATCTTGATAGGCCAAGCATTTCTTGAGACATGTCATTTCTTTGAAACAGAAGAAAGACTTGCTGCTATTCTATATGATTCGACTAGAGGAGGCTAGTTGTCCATCTATGCTTTGCTCTCTTCAACTACCTCCTTGCCTGGACTACAGGCATCCAGATGGCAATGGATGTGAAGCGATGTACTGAAAGGCTGGAATACCTTCTCAGTAGCTTCTCCGGTTATAATTATATATAGTATCAATATCAAAACAATAAATAGCACAGCTGATCTAACAACATCTTTTGCTTTCTATGAGGTTAGAGTTGCAGAGTCAAGGACAGCACAACATTGCCAACAACAAGCTAGATAGATAGCTATCAGATTGAAATTGGCCACAACATCTACTGCTAACTACATTCACCTCAAATTTCTTCTTCCCTTTTCCCTCCACTCTCTTTAATATAGTGGCTTGTAGGGGCTCGAGTGTTGCCTTCCTGGAAAGGTTACCCTACGATTTTTTTTATGAACACGCTGAGCGATAGTGTTGGTGCTAATATGTTTTTTTGTAGATTCAATGGGAGTCGAATTTTTTTTGGGCGCCCACGTTTGCGCTTGTTTTTGGTAGTGTCCTCCGTAACGGTTGGGTTGCTGATTTCCTTGACTTTGTCATCCTCCTCAGTTCGGTTTGCCTCCATACTGGTGTCCAAGTATTGCTCCTTCTACATGGCAGATTGTAGGTAATGAGTTGTAATGGTCACGTGTGAATGCAAAGAAAATAAATAAATTTATTGACAGTAACACAAACCGTTAAGGTATCTTTGTATGTTTCCATTCGACGTTGATTGAGGCCAGAATGCAACAACCTAGTACATATCTTCCATCTGAACATATCAATTTGTGACTAGAGAAAATCGAAACGTGTAAGTTAGCTGATAATATTTTGGATGAATAAGCTGAACATTGATACGGAGGTACTATTTTATTGACCTGTGTGAAATCCTCTACCATTTTTTCTCCGTCCCATGCCTCCATGTACTTTAGAACGAATGCCCCACAAGAATGGCTACAAGAAGAGTGATGTATTAGTCATCATGTTTTAGGGAGGAAATGGTTTGATAATACAATACGTACCTGTCAGTTTGCTGGGGGATATTAGTATAGCAATGTGGTTTCCCCCACTCTGTAATGTTAGCTGCTCCAGCATTTAATATGAAGTCATTCTCAATAGATTGTTTGATGCATGCTTCCACGGACTCCATCTATTGTATAGTTTGTAATATAAAATGGATGATCACCACATTGTAATGTCTGGTGAAATGTTGTTCGTATAGGTAGCACTACACAACTTACCAGTGCACGCTCCTTTGCCTTATCCCGGAAGTTGGGACTCAAAGCTAACGAGTTTAGGACCTGAACCTCCTTCTTCTTAAAGTTCATCACTATTAGAAGCCAGTGGTTGTCGCATACATTCATTGGGAAAAAAACCTTGCATAATTGGTTAATGCAAAGACTGTGGAAACTCATGAAATAAAATTTTTTTTGGCAATCTAACATACCAAATGACGGCCAACACATTTATCATAAATATGTTTGGACCATATATTTGTGTGATGCTGACCGGTTTCCCCTAGCAGTTTCCTTGTTTGAAAGGTTGAAATGAATGATATAGTTTCAGTCTCCACATTACTAATGTAGGCATATGCATTAATAACCTGCAAAATATGCATTGAGGTCATTAGCCATCATTCAGAAGGGTTGATGCAAAATGTAGTGTGGGATCAAAGAGACTTACGTCGTCAACAAAGAATCCTCTACAAATAATTGGCTTTAGCTGACTAAATTTTAGCACGAAGTTATCCAAAGCCACTACTTCCGCATCTTCGTAGCTAGTGCGGATGAAATATGCCACATCTATGTCACCATCTGTCAAGTTGTAATCATTTTAATAATTTGGCTTTCTTCGTGCGGTCATGTCGTGAGGGCCTTCATCCCGTAGTTGCAGAATATGATGTGTAGTTGGTGAAACAGCACAATAAGCCTGTTGAGCTGTTGGATGACATTTGATGTCGTTTGTAGTCGATGGTTCCTACAGGAAAATGTTTGGACATTATAAGTATAATGTACATCCTAGCATGGTGTTAGGATATAAGTCAAACCTGGAAATATGAAGCCTTCGATGTTGATTGTATGTTCATTTGTAGCTGACGCCCAATTTCCTCCTGTTTCACAAAAGAAGTCACAAAATGGTACAGTTATGAAAATGTAAGTGAATGCATTAATGGTTTGTAATGTACCTTTAAATCTGTTCGTAATTTAGAAATGTCATCCTCTATCTTTGCCACCCTTTTTGGATTTACATTCCATTTTGATTCGATCCAAGTCTTCGTTTACGGTGAGAATTTTGGAATCGAAATAGTGTGTTGCCTCCATTATTTTTCTGTTCAATCTGGCTTCAATTTCTATGCCCTTATTGTTGATACGTTCTAATATGATCTCCATCTACGGGACAAGTTTTGAATCATCACTTTTTTATGTAAGATAGCTGTAATGTATTTATTTATTTAAACATGTAGGTGTGATTATCTTACTTGGTGGTTATTCATAATCTGATGTTGTTGCTGTGCTTGGTAGAATAAATGTTCTTCTTTCTCAATACTTGCATCGGCCGCCATACTTGGTTGACTCCTGGGAACATCTTGTGGGATAACCCGATCCGATATATTCATAATCACCTACCAAAAATTGTCAACAAATTAGTTTGAACACTACAAAATGCAAAATTACCTAACATAAGTATGTCAAGTTACCAGTCCTCCATCTAAACCGTCTAGATCATAAGCTTTCATCCTTAGCTTTGCTGACTCCTCATCCCATCTAGCCATTAGAGGAGGGGGTATAGGTCGATACGGAACCGCGTGATGGCTATAAGGATGGACGTGCTCCCAATACCAAATCTATTAAAAAAGTACGTTAACATGTAGAAAACAGTGCATCATAATAAAAATGTTGTACCATTCGAATTGAACTAGAACAAGAGAAGTAGCACATACTTGTAGCAAAATTAGATTTCCTTGCAGACAAACTTGGCCGAGCTGTTTGAAATTTTGGATGGATCCCAACAAGTGATTTAAGGTGAAAGTTCCCCAGTCAAAAGTAGGAATGTCTGCTATGTTCTCAACAAGGGCTAGATATCTATAGTCTACATAATCTTTAGATGTGGGAGCTAGAATGCGGCCGATTGAGTACAAGACAAACTGTCTAATGAAGTCATCATTAGGAATTTTGGATTTAGTAATCAAAAGTTCAAGTGATTTCAGCTTGAGTTTGTTCTCAGATCGGTATTCTCTGAAAAAAGCATTGTTTTTTGTTGCTTGTTCAATTCGTAAATGGACATCGTGCCCTTGTATGGGAAGACCCATTATCTGTGACACATCAACTGGGGTGATAGGAATGGCCTTACCACCGACTTGAAAGCAACGATCATCGATTCTAAACATCTGCGCAATCCTCACAAGCATAATACGCCTTAGATAGAATGGCTTCATGTGTAGTAGACCTTGTAGCCCTGTTTTTGTTTTGACGGCAGTCTTGTGTTCCTTCGATAAATTTTTAACAGTCTCCGTAAAATTGATTGGTGAGCATACCAACCTCATGTTTTCGTATTTTGTACTGATTTCCTGCATTAAATGTTTGTATCAGTGCAACAATAGTGATTACATATGTCGATATGTTGCACATAATTAGTCACGGGTATACCTCTGTATTGTCCATTAGCTTTATATCCCATCAGTCCCTTCTGAACTGCAGCAGTAAATTTTTGAACAAGTCATGTCGATCAGTAATATGCATTATGATTAAAAAATACAGATACCACAAGATATGATCTCATTGATAATCTTGGTTAATGATGACAAAACTGTTGTGATCATATCAAATGAAACATTATTGTCAGTGAACATCAGGTAATCTTGCCTCTTAATTGAAAAGCAAAAGTACATATCAACAGTTGGCAAGCTATAATCTGCATACTCTGCCTTCATGCGGTCGAGAGCTATGTCACTGAGCAAACGTACATAACGCAATTATGAGAACGTACTGTAAAGCTCGCGAGCTATAATCTGCATTCTGAGAACCAACTACGAACATCCAAGCTCGCGATAAATCGTGATCTCGACGAATAGCACTGCCACGTAATCACGTACTTATCCTGCTTTTACGATCCATGCACGGCACGGCAATTACGGAACAAACGCCCAATCCAACTCAATCGAGAGATACAGAGATAGAGAAGGGTGTGGCGATCCCCGTATACCTTTCGAGGAGGCCTTCGCGGTCGTGCGTTGGACCGCGGTCGTGCGCTGGACCGCGGTGGTGCGCTGGACCGCGGCGGTGATCTCCTCCATCACGACGCCGCCCCCGGCAAGCTAGGGCTGATACGGCGAGAACGGTGACATATAGATGCGGTTGAGCAGCACATGTCATGAAATTTAGATATAATTGTTACAAACCCTTAAATTTAGGAGTAGATAGATATAACAAATGCTATTTTGAATTTACATCGGCATTTCGTGTTTTTAATTAATCACTGTTAACACAAATAATATCATGATATTTTAGATAAATAAATTCAAATTAGTTTGAATTTGAATAAATTTCATCAAAACAAATCACGGCGTTATTTTTAATTCGTAGCATCTTTTAGCTGTCCATGGCGATTTGTGAATTGCAATCTAAGCCTTCGGTTGCTTAGCATTTCGTATTATCAAAATCTTAGGGGGAAAACATCAAAAAGTTGGAAAAAAAAGAAATGAAAAGAAAAGCTTTTGCTTACTGTACGAGCAGTCTACGAGCAGAGTATGAATCAATCGGCCCCGCCATGTCGCACTTCGCGGAGTCGTTTGGAGTGGGACGATGCAGAAGGGGATATAGTTCTTTTTTCCCGTAACGATAGGGGTAACGACATCAGGACCCGTAACGATAGGGGTAACGACATCAGGACATCCATTAAAGGCGTCCTGTACGAGCAGTCTACGACATCAGGACATCCATTAAAGACATCCATTAAACATCAAAGAGTTGCAAAAAAGAAATGAAAAGTAAAGCCTTTGCTTACTGTACGAGCGTCTACGAGCCCTGTCACATCGAAAGTTTGGATACATAAATAAAGTATTTAATATAAACTAAAAATAACTAATTGCACAGTTTGCATGTAATTTACGAGACGAATCTTTTAAGCCTAATTAGACTATGATTTATTTGACATTAAAATGCTACAGTAAACTTATGCTAATGACGGATTAATTAGGCTTAATATTTCCTGGATCGAAACACACCCTCAATTGCAAAACAAAGTATGAACAGTTGTAAAATTCAATTGCAAAAAGGATACATATAAGTATGAACCAGTTGCATAATTAAATTGGAATAAAGATAATTATGAATCAGTTCCAAACAAAAAAATTAGTGTGTCGCTGGGAATCGAGCCCAGGTCTCCACGGCCACAACGTGAATTTCTTACCACTAACCTGTAGCCACTTTCGTGTCAACGAAGGATGCAAAATCTTATTACTATAAATAGTAATGTTAAGTAAAGCCATCGACTCGTACTAGCGAGCCCAACGACCCAATCTAGCGAGGTATTGGCTAGTACTCATTGTGTGGTAGCCTATAACTCGTGGACGTGAATGGCGCCGAGCTTCCATACGAGGTACGTGGTGCCGAATATGACACAACTGCCATACGAGAGTTTTAGTCCTAGCAGTGTAGATCCGATACCAGGTCCACAAATTCAGTTGCCGTTATTATCGGGTCACGCGTATTATTCTCCACGCAGCCAGCCGCGTCTCCCCTCCACGCCGAGGCCGCATCTCCCCTCAACGCCGCGACCGCGTCTCCCCTCAACGCCGCGACCGCGTCTCCCCTCCACGCCGCGACCGCGTCTCCCCTCCACGCCGCCGGCCGCGTCTCCCCTCCACGCCACGACCGCGTCTCCTCTCCACGCCGCCGGCCGCGTCTTCCCTCCACGCCGCGACCGCGTCTCCCCTCCACGCCGCGACCGCGTCTCCCCTCACCGCTGCGACCGCGTCTCCCCTCCACGCTGCCGGCCGCATCTCTCCTCCACGCCACGGCCGCACCTATCGTCGACGTCGCCGCGCCTCCGTGCCTGACTCCAGGACTGCGCCGCCCGCCTCCTGGTTAACTTATAGATTGATTTTTGTCCCCTTCATGCAACATGAACTCGTTTGCTAGTTTTGTTTGTCAGATTGTAAAGGTGCCAATGTTTGTCTGATAGATGTGAAATTAATTGGTAAATAACAGATAGGATCGTATAAAAATTCATCTCTATTTCACCACTGGGTTGCAAGAATATACTAGTTGCACTGGGTCTCAACCTTTTGTTATAGTAAGGTTGTTGATTAATTAAATTTGGAGAACTAAATTAATCTTGATTCTTGTCGCCATAAATGCAAGTAGATATATTGTTTAAATCTTCCCTTTCTCTAAATGTGGAAATATCATTTGCACAGCATATCCTGCATTATGAATGCATATATCAAACAACATAGATTTTATGAACTTGATGAAACATTCACAATCAACTCGCTGTGCTCATCTTACTGGTTCCTTTTGGTTTAGAAAATAAGATGAAACAAGAAAAATAATCAACATACATGTGTGCCGTACTGTGTAGCTTGCTATGTTAAAAAGTAACTCAACTCTTAATTTACAATCGGAAGTTGATTGCAAACAATGTCCATGTGTTTTCATTCGGACAATTTCAGTACTTGGCCTTGTTTCCAACCATATTTGTAATGGCATCATGTCCTCATGGTCCTGACCTAGTTGCTGGCACTGAATGATGTAGGAAGAATGGATACAAATTTGCATCAAGAACGCAACGATATGGACCTAATGATTCAGCAACAACGCGATGACATGGACAGTATGATTAAGCAAAGACGCGACGATATGGACCAAAAGCTTCAGTTGAAGAGAAAGGAAATAGACATTATGATGCGGGAAGAGCACTCAGCCACGGACAAGATGTTGAAGCGAGAGCGTGCAGCTATGGTGACGATGTTGAAGCAAGAGCGTGAAAACATGGACATCAATGTGAAGCTAGAACGACAGATTGTAGATCAGGCCATACAATTAGAGAGAGTACGACTCGACAAGAAAACAATGGAAGCGCGTGTACAGATGGATATGAGGAAGTTAAAAAATTCAGAACACGTACAACCGCAACCATCTATGCATCTAGAGTCCATAACAACTGCACGTCCGGTAATTATATGTCAATGTTGTTTATAAATTAAATTGTGCTTATCTATTGTTTTGAAGCTAAATATTGCGACTTCATAGCAGAGTGTTGTGATGGAATTTATCGTTCATAAAGGATTATCTGGATCGTTGCCTAGTGTAATGACATTAATTGAACCTGGTAAGGTTGATTGGTTCACCATGGTGGAAAATTTGGGTGATCATGGCTACAAAGAGAATTGTGAATTGTATTACCTTAAGCCTGGTTACACAGCACCCAAAGGGTTGGTGTTGCTGCATTGCTCTGAACATGTGGATCGACTGTTGCATGACCACGAAGGGACAAAGACATGTCATCTATACATTTTGAAGAATTATCAAAATCCAAGTGCCAGTGATGGTAGTTCAGGTGAACAGGTAGGTTGTCCTTTATAATTATTTTCACACTTTAAAATGGTTTTGGTTAAATTATCTAATCGATGAAATCAATTCATTCCCATAGAATGTTTGGTCAACGGTGGAGGATGACAAAGATTCAGGGGTATCTGTGAAGAGGGTTAAGATGGATCCACCAAATTTCGATTAGAAGAGCAATACATAATAGGTTCGAATTTATTTCTATTTTTCATTGTCATCCGATTAAAAGAAAGGAACACATAACAAAGTATCAGCTGATACGTTATCATTATTCTTTCTCCTGCCTCTGAAATAATCAGTATTCATGTTTTTATCTTCCTTTGAGACATTATGAAGTGACATACATTGTTGCTTTCGACGTCATGGTTCTCTGACTTTATTTTGGCTGAATTCATTGAAGGCCTAGTATTGTGTACCATTTTGGACCAGAAGACACCGGAAAAATCCGAGTATATAGAGTCACATGCTTTGATGGCTCGCCAGCTCGCCTTTCAGTTCATGAAGTTTGATGGATCGTATGACGTATCATTCCATGAGTGATCTCTTGAGTGCAAGAGAAAGCTTTGCGAACATTCGTGCTGAACCACGTCGTACTAAACCTACTAAACCCTGGTAATTTTTGCTCCTCGAGAAATGCCGGGCATGGTGCTGCCAAAGCTAACGAATATACTCATCTTTACAGGCGCCTGCACGGGCAGAGATCATCCAGTTACACAAAAAAATCTTGATAAATATGCCGGTGTTCATGAAAGGTTTATATGCTCTAAAATGGCATTTTAATACATCACTACAAGATTAAAAATCATAACACATGGCAGTATACTGACCAAGCGAACATCACCAGAAAATGATTCTGTTTTGTATTTTCTTACCAACTACTCCTTATGTACTTTCATATTACAAGATAGTCATTATACATATTGTGGTTGTCTATTTAATCTCTAAAATCAAGTTTATCTACAGGGATGAGTGCATGCATATAATTCACATTTATCTGTAGCAAATTTTTTGCGTGCAAATTTCTTGTAGAGGCATGGGGAGATTGCAGGTCACTTATCTCCTGATTCGCCAGTATACTGTTCCCGTATAATTACAAGCTGACAACACTGAAACAAATAACCAGCGCGTCCATGTTTTGCTAACATTAGCAAGAAAATTACAAATATGTACAGCTCTGAGCAAACTCGCATGAGAAAGGCAAGTTTCCATCACTCCTACAATCCTACGCGATCCTGTGCACTAAAATTCTCTCAAGTCTTCGAAAAACTGTACATACGAATCATTCGCAGATTCAGCACAATGCAAACCTTCTGGGAACCACCAAATCACCACCGGCAAATTCCTGGTTTCTCAGTACGGCAGAGGGCGAGCGTCTCTTCGTACTTGGAAGGATAGACGAAACCCCACACCTGCATTGCAAAGAAAACAGCTTACATATCTGCATCCCTGATGAACATGATATCCTTCAGCCAGAAGCCCAGAATTGGATACCTCGACATCTTTTACTGCGAAGTCCGGGGAATGAGATAAACACATGTTGTTAAAAGTCTCTGAATTGGAACTTGAACCACTCAACCTAAAAAAGGGTAACCCAGAAGAAAATATGAGAGCTAACAACGACAAAAGCCAATAAAAGTAGCAGATTTGAAGGCATGAAAGACATGCTTAAGAGGAGGGAGATTACAGGTCGGCATCTAGATAAAGTGCGAAATGGCCTCCACCTCCTAATGCCAAATAGTCGGTGGAGCCTGATATTTCTTTGCACTGGTTGGCTGCAATGGAGCCTCAACTAAACCGCCAAAAACTGCACCTTCTTTATCCCCAACCACCTGTTAGAGAAAATATTGAAAAACAAACAATAAGGTTTGTAAAAACTGAATTAACATGAGCTGAAAGTTATGGAGACCAATACTTAAAGTACCAGTTAAACTGTAACAAATCAAACAGCTTCAAGCTGTAAGAAGAATACCAAGAGAGAGTAACCAGGGCAAAGAATGCTCCTTCTGTATAGTGTAGACAAAAATATCCCATGCCTCCATGTGCTGCACAGTTGTGAATGCAAACATTAGACTTAGCAAATGTAACTCATTACCATATTAAATAACAGACATGTTTTAAACCTGTATATCAAGACCCAATTCATTCCTTTGGCAAGAACGGGAAAGGATGCATAAAGATTGGACCTCATCACTTCTGACAAAAGAACAGATGGTTCTGACATGGCAGGCAAATTAATGAAGGAAGCATCTTCCTTTGATTCTTCAAGCTCCACTATAGTTGAAACTGATTCAACATGATCTACCACCTCTCGTCAATCTTAGGCTCCACATTTTGTTTGAAGCCACCAAATCTAGCCGTCTTGTTAATGATTTTTCCAATGGAATGTTTTCCTATACTTAGGAGGCCAGACTTTCCTTTTGTATGCACATCAGATGGTTCCAAAAAGATACCGAAAAAAAAGTAGGTCCTTACCAAATGAAAACAAGAAATCAGGTCATCAGCAACCCATGGTTGATCTATACTTTCTATATCCTAAACAGATCAATGTAACTATGTAAGCATGTCGGTTAGCAGATCAGCGATGAACAGCATAAGTTATATCAAGAACAAAGCAAATATATCATTCTTTTCAATGAGCAAGGTCCTCTCAGCATGCCAACTAAGCAAAGCAATGATATTGTTCAAAACTAATAAGCTTAGCAAGCATGGGAGCATGGACATGCAGATGACAATAAGTCTCCTTCTTCATCGCCTTCCCCTCGCCCTTCCCAGCTGCCTTCTCCTCCTCCCCTCTCGTATCCACCACTGACGCCCACCTGTCGTCCTCGAACGCCACGGTGCTATCCTCCTAGATACAACCAAAACATGCCTTTTCGCCTACAAATATGAAGAGTTGTGCTAAGATGCCAATTGGAGCACTAAATATCATAAATGACAATCATGAAAGTATATTTAGGCTGACACACCTTGGGATAGAGGTCGTTCAGAACAACAAAGTCATCAGATATCTCCAGGATAGAATCAGAGTTATTCTTCAAACAATCCGGTCACATTGGGTTCATGTTTGGCCCAAGCACATGTATGATATGGGTCACACCTTCCCTGTTTGAGAGGCCTGCATAATTAAAAAAGTAATACCATAAATTACATGCACATAATATTTAATGGTGAGGAAAATTAACACAACCATACCATACAAATCTATTACCATTTACAGAGCATGACGTACATCTTTTGACTTTAGGCACGAACGTCGATTGTGACCCTCCTTTTTACAAACACTACATTTAACCTTCGATATTTTCTTCATCTTCTTTGCCTGTAGTCTTTTCTTTGGTGCACCTCGGCCCTGCACACGCATTGGATCCATAACCTTTATCATATTTTCATACTCACCTTCAATTTTTGTGGCAAGATGGACCATAAGTGATGCACTCCACCTCACCACCGAGGCATCATTGGTTGCGCTTCCACATGCAAAAGTCGCTTTAAACGCTCATAGGATTCAACAGATTGACATGCCTTGAAGGATGCCGCATGACTCAAATTTCTTAACTCACGATACCTCTCGAGGCTTTTCGAATAATCGAACATACTGCTTTTTCTGGTCGGAGGATAAGCACACTTTGCACTCATCGTCCATCTTTTCAAAGCACAACACATGGGAAGTCGGTCTAGTCGCAGTAATCCCAATACATAGAAGATGTGGGAACATGGTGTGCCTACGCATTCAAGCTTATGGCATGAACACCAAAGAGTCTGCCCTCAAATCACAATCCACATGAAACGTTATCTCTCTCTTGTCCTTCTTAGCCACAACATAGCAAGTCAAATCACCACCATCTAGTATCTCAATGAGTATACAACCAATTGCATCATCTATGCTCAATTTAACCAACTTAAAGACAGAAGGAGTGAACACTTTAGCAACATCTTCCTCTAATTTTGAACAATTCAATTCTGTGAAAGAAATAGACTGCAATGCTACAATGTCCAATTTGGCCTCTTTTGTTCGCGACTGACAGCATGCTCATAGTGCCGCAGCATGTCAAATAATGTCATTTTACCATCAAGATGCGTATGCGGCGTCGAGTTGAGACTCTCGCTCCGCCGATTACTCCTCAACCCCAAAAAACAACGACCCACTTGATATGCAGCACCCCAAAGGTTCCTCATCTGGTACATTTGATGCAACCAAGATTCCTTGTTACCAACTTTATTCCTTTCCAAAAACTCTATCCATTTCCTTTCAGCCTCTTCTATAGAACAACAGTCATATATAAATGTTCTGAATTCTTCCCTGACTTTATCATTATGCACATTACGTACTATATTCTGCTCAATATGCCATACGCACAACCTATGGTTACAATTGGGCCAAACCACCCTAATTGCTCTCTGCATTGCAAGGTCTCCATCGGTGATCACAGATATCGGATGCTTCTGGGACATGGCAGTAGAAAATGTTCGCAACATCCACTCATATGCCTCAGTTGTCTCATGGGAAATAATTCCACACCCAAAAATGACGGTGCTGCGATGGTGATTCACCCCAACAAAAGGCACAAAGGGTAAATTATATAGATTAGTTCGTAAGTGCTATCAAAGACAAGAACATCACCAAAAACTTCGTAGTCCATGCGGGATTGACAATCGGACTGAACAACCCCTTGAGATGGTCCTCCCATCAACCAAGTACTCAAAGAAAAACTCGGGATCTCTCTCCGACGTTCCTTCAGTGAAGGATCATCGTTTGGGCATCACCAGCCAAAATTTGTTCCTGCTTGTAACGATAGCAGAAGTTATATATGTCTCAAGAAGTACATCCAACTTTATCATATCCACCATACTGCATTCCCAAAATATCCATGATTTGGTGCTTCCGTATCCTAAAAATTGACATCTCTATGATGTCCGCTTTTTGCTCATCGCGATTCTTCTATGTGAACGCAACAGACAAGCAAGATCTCTTGGGGCCAAAGGGTGGTTGTGACTATCAATGAAATCCTTCACAAACCACCGACTCGATCCCGTGTCTCGTGCAATGACCATTTTAGCTTTACACCCCACACGAGTAATGTTCCGTGGATTTCTCTTCTTATTCTCTTTCTTCATATGTTTTGCTTCACGAAAACCTTCCCGGCTACAGACAAACTTCCTCAAACTAATCTCGTTGGCACCGTCCCACTCAACATAGCTTTTCCTCACACTAAACCCTTTATCAAGAGCATATTGATTATAAAACTGAAATCCTTCATCTTCGCTAACAAACATCTTGCTCACAATTTCATAGTACTCTGATAAAAAACACTGACTTAAATTGCCCATGACTACCTGGAATATAAAATCATATACGTTGGACTATAAAAACAAATGTTCGACACTAAAGTACTCATTAACCAAATCTATCCTTTCCAGTCAATTCAGCTTCAAATAGCCCTATGAATGCACAATAGGTAGTCAAAAATTAAAAAAATACATATATTCATAAGAGTGATTTTTTTTTCTGCATTTAAATTTCTTCACAACATGAGAGCACTACGTCCCCATTTGCTAGCAATCACAATATGGCTTTAACTTGGGGATAATGCTTCGACACAATAAAAAACATTTGCATGGATGCAGCACAATAATATGATTCAAATTGTTCCTAGTATATCGAAAAAACTTGGTTTTTCACTTTTTGTTCCTACTATATCGAGAATACTTGGTTGAGCTAGTCACGGGTACACTTTCCGTCCACTTTTTAGACGGAGGGAGTACACTTTCCATCCACTTTTTTAGACGGGTACACTTTCCGTCCACTCATAAGAATGCCCAACATAAGAAAACATAGCTAAATCATCCTCTGTTTATTTTACAACATAATAGAACTCCAAGTAAAATGAACCCAGGTCCATATTTAACAAAAGTCGTTTTTATTTACAGCAGCTATCTGCATCACTGTGTGATGAGCAAGTTGCATCAACACAGAAAATTATCCCAACATAACTATTATATTATGGTACCACAATCTACCCACAAAGCATGTTGTGCAAACAGATATTGACCATTATTTGTTACAGTAAATTTCAAACCACTTGTTTTATGGCGTATTAATGGTACCACAATCTACCCAACAAAGTATGTTATGCAAACAGATGTTCACCATTATTTGTTACAAGAAATTTCAAATCACTTGTTTTATGGTTGTAGCTGCCAAGAAAACTAGGTTTCTTGGTTAGTGTCACTTAACCCGGTTTTATGGTCATAAGGTGTTACGTAACCCCACCAAAACAATTTTACTTTTCGAGTGCCTTTGCTACCTCGATGAATCTATACGAGTAAATTAGTCGAGTTTCATATATCGTGCATTTTGATGGCAACAAGTTGAAATTTGGTCAAGGGTTGTTAAAATAAGTGCATGGAAGCCAAAAAGCTAAAAACAGTAGTTCGCTTACTAAATCCCAAGGCGCAAGACAAATGTTTTAGTTGAAGCATAAATGAATTGGGTAAGTACCATTCACCAAGAAACTGGGTTTTCCGCAACTATGACCATAAAACAAATGATTTCTTAGTCGGTTCCAAAACAACACAAAATGAAGCGCTTGGCATCAATATTCAGTACATGGACTATGCTACCTATCCAAAGTGCTTCAAGTCTTGTGCAAGGGCATTGGGATGAATGGAATAGGGGTTGTTTGGTTTAGAAGTTGGAAGTTTACAGCAATATTGGCTATTAAGATATTAAGGTTGAAGCATTTGAAGCCCTCTCCCAGAAAAGGAGATACAACTTTCTAAAGTATTGGAACATAGATATGAAACGCTGTACAATTGCAAGTTTAGAAAAAAAGAATATGGCAGTAGTTTGAGTGAATCACTTAATCCAGTTTCCACCAGAACTCAATATTCCCATCAACGAATGTATCCAAATAACACACCATGTATTGAAAATTCTTGTGCCAGTAAAGAGTAAAAGTAATGGCAGTATTGAACTTAGAAATATATATATGGCTCTATTTTGCTGATGGGAATAAAAACATATACTACATCACCTCATGGATTAAAATTTTATAGAGGTAGAAATAAAAACCTTTTAACTATTGTTCCAATTCAACGCATAGAGCTGTTCGCATTCAGACCTTACACTACCGTATTACTAACAAATTCACTCAGAAAGTATGCCCTAATACCAACAAATTTGTCCAATCCACTCCAACTCACACTTGCAGCACCTAATTTAACAGAAACATGAACCGAATCAAGGCGAGCATCAAGAAAAAAAAGTATGCACCAACTTTGGAGACGATCAAGTCCTTGAAGGTGACCCCCTCCGCCCGCCGCTCTCCCTTGCCACCAACTGGAACAGCCGATCCCCAATCTCCGGGCAGCGCGGAGGGAGGAGGCCGACCCCAATCGGCCGAGCGTCGTGGAGGAGGAAGGCGAGGCTAGCTGCCGAGGCGGGGTGGCGGCGAGGAGGAGGGCCGGTGCGGAGAGAGGGAGGTCGGCCCGTCGGGCCGGAAGAGGGAGCGGCCCCGCCGGGGGGCGGCGAGGAGGGACGGGGACGGGGCGACGAGGAGGGAGGAGATGCGAGGAGGGGAGGGGGCGGTGCGAGGCGGGGAGGAGGAGGGGGCGGCGCCGGAGGCGGGAGGAGGAGGGGCGCGCCGAGGCGGGGAGGAGGAGGGGCTGGCGCCGAGCGGAGGAGGAAAGGGGCCGCGCCGAGGCGGAGGAGGGCGGCTGGCGCCAGGCGGAGGAGGAGGGGGCGGCGCGAGGGAGGCGGCCAAGACGCGGCGCGGAGCGAGGCGAAAAGGTATCGAAGCCACGCACGAGAGGAAGAAGAAGGACGCCGCTCCGTGACTCCGTCTTGTCCTTCGAAAAATAGATGACTAAAATACCCTTAAACACCTTATTTTAATTTAAATTAATTACATAATTTTCAACGATCGAATAAATCCGTGGAAGAAGGAACTAGAAGGAACCAAAAGGAACCAGGACAACCACCGTAAAACACCTCATTTTTTAAACCAAAATATAATAAGAGGTTAAAATTTTACACGCATATATAATGCTATTAAAAGTATATATATAATTTTTAAAGATTTTTGGTGATATATAGTTGGTTTACACGAAGTGTGGATGCAAAACTTACGTGCATTCGTTGTTAGCCAACCAAATATTTGCAAAGTATTGCTACCCTCCCTTTATATAAAATACAAGCTGTTCTAATTTTATCTTAAGTCAAAATTATCTAACTTTTGATTAGTTTATAAAAAATAATCAACATCTATAGTACCAAATAAACTGTCAATGAAATATAATTCATATTTCATAGTTAACTTGATGTTATAAAACAGTATTTTTTAAAAGACTTCAATTTCTTAGAACTTCAGATCTATAGATATTTTTTTATATAAATTTGGTTAAAGCCAAACTTACAACACAATTTAAACACCTTACATTGGAGAAAATAAGTGCTACTGATATTTTAAACGTGTTCTTAGCTCGGTGCTGACAAGCGGTCCAGCACTATGCTGTTACAAATGAGAAAATTTAAAAAAATATCACTTGATAAACGATCATATAAAAATACTATCAACGAGTATCAGTCTATCTCAAAATATCATTGTCCATAATGTTCCGTACATCCTACCTGCACCTGCGTGTCCCACCTCTGCACAAGCACTGTATGGATGAAGAGCGAAGCTCGAACAGAGGATTTTGCATGGACGGGGCCTGGCCCTGACGACCGTGCAGGCAACCAATCACTCCCCTGGCTGCACCCACATCTGCGAGCCAACCGCCCCATCTTAGCAACCAAACATGGCTTTGAGGGTGTTTGGGACTATTTCGTTCTATATTGTTTTTTAAACTTCACTTCATATTTTTATGTTTGTAGTTAAATGGGTTAAGCTCTACACACGTAGCTTTAGAAAAAAATAAAGTTACAAGAACATCTAAAAAGATACTTAGCCGAGTTCGTTTAGCCGAGTTCGTGAAGCAGTCCCAACTAAAACGTACTGTTATTACTTATCAAAAGATTAATAAAATCTTAACAGTATAATATTTTTAAGACAAAATTAATTGTATGATAGTATTTTATAAAACTCACATTTATCCGTAATATTTTAAAAATTGAACGGTATTTTTTTCTCATTGCGAATGGGGATGCCGAACTTATCAGGAGAGCCAGCTCAAAGCCTCCATCCAGAACCTACGTAAGAATGTATACGTAGCCACGTATGGCAGTAACTAGGGAAGTCTACCTCGAGCGTTCTCGCTTTCGTCAAGGGCGTTTCAGTGGCGACGCGAATGTTGAGGGATTGCGGTTTCAACTCTCAACTGACGGAAGGGGAGAAGCACGCATCGTCATCTGACTGGCCTCCGCTCTGCTCCGCATCACCCAACGAGCCGATCGATTGGATTGGATTAGGCGCGGGAATCAGGTGGTGGCGGACGGGTGGAAGTTAGGACGGCAGCGCGGCAAGTTGACCCCTTTTTTTCTTTTTTGGGTATTTCTCTCGCCGTCTCGCGTGGTCGGCCGGTTCAGCTAACCGGTCAGATGCATGGAGCGGATAGGGACGGTCTTTTCTAGTACGAGCAGGTCACGGAAGGAATGTTGATATTTGCCGTAGATAGGCGTAGAGAATTTTTAGGTCGTTTCGTGGTGGATGGGTCAATGTATGGTACTACTAGCACTGTAGTTTAATAAGATGAGCCCTACGGGAAGCTGGAATCCAACGGGGAACTTCTGGAGACGCCGCGCCGCGAGGCAAATATCGTGCTGACTGCGGAGAACCTGTGTCTGATAGGTACGAGTAGGAAGGCGATGAGCTGTTTGCTTAGGTCCAGTACGCTAGATCTGCCGCGATATTTTTGGCCCACCGAACATGGCTGGTCTCCCGGGCCACAGTAGCGGTTTTGCAAAGTCAGTTGATTGACTTCCTGAGCTCAAGCTCCGCCTCTTTGACCATGGAATCGTTTTTCTAAAAAAAATTAAACCACGGAATCGTTGAAAACTTGAAATGCATCATGTAGGGTATCTGCTTGGTTCGATTCGATATTATATTTTTTGTATTTTTGGAGTTGAATAAAATTTTAGAAGCCTAAACATGTTCGCATGTGTCATTCAAGTCGTTACTATCAAAATATACTTTTTTTACTTATCAAAGTATGTCACTCTGGTTCTAAATTATCATGATCTCTTCATGATGACATTCACAAGCATTTACTCATTTTTTTATATTTTTTCTTCCTTTTTCTTCTTTATTCGTATGAAAAAAAAAGAATGAAAACCTTAATGTCCGTGTGGCATGTCATATCCATGTGATGAAATATCAAGTAGGTGTCTCGTAGGATTGCGAAGAGGTCTAAGGCAATTTCCGACTAAAATGATACACTTTTCAGAGACCAAAATACATTTTAAGAGTTCGTGGACGAATAATGCATTTTACTCAACTTTTTGTAAGTAACAATATAAGCAAAGCTTTCTCCCTTAAAAACATGTTTTAAGACCCAGTTATTTTTTGTCTAATTAAAAGATAGATTGTTAGTAGATTTTGTGATAATACTAGAAAGTACAAATGAATGAATTAACTATTATAAAGTTAAAATGTTTTGTAATACTATTTAAATAAACTTATAAAAAACTTTTACAACGATAAAATTGTAAACCTGGGGATGGGTTCAATTTTTTAAAAAATTTAGACAACAGTATGAATATTTAACAGTTGTTTAAAAAAGTATATAAAAAATAGTTTTATATGGGTGCTAGCCCGAGCAACCACCTGCTAGTTATTTGGAAGCTTAATAACTTAACAAGTACAAGCAACCACCAGCTTGTGATAATCTATAATCTATTAGAAGAAAATACCCTAGGTCACCAAAATTGTGTAATTCTATGAACCTGTTTACCTAACACCGTATAAATAGCAGTATTTGATAAGATGTTAAACTAAATTCTTTACATGTCTTTAACTTACCATCATCGAAGCAGACTCACGTGTGTTTTTATATGAAGGGAAAAATTAATCGTATGTGATGACTTTATCAATTTTAAAATATATCGATATTATCTTTAGAGGTATTTATAGGAATAGATACGTATTTATAAGGGTGATTGTGTGCGCGTGTATACGAGTGGTTGCTTTGTTTCGCAAATAAAAATAAAAATAAATTACATCATATGGTGACGAAGGGATTGATAGACTATTTTCGTATAGGGCCATGGGCTGTGCAATTAGCCTTTCTCTGACTGGGCCGTGGCTGCTTATAGTAATCGAATCAGGCAACCGAGGAGGCGAATAGCCTAGGCCTAAAAAGGCCAAGCTAACGTGAAAATTTTAAATTTTAAAATATAATTTAAAGTCGAAAGTTCTATACTTTTAAAGCAGTTTTTTACATTTAATTTTGAATCTATAATATATATATAAGTTTTACATATAACTTATTTTTTTCCAATCGTTAATAAGCCTTTCTTTGACTGTCTGGTCTCCTCTGCTTTCTTCGAATCAAATGCTGCTTAAACCCTACACCAGCTCTCCACACAAACTGTGTATACTCTCCGTCCTACTACCAAAATGTACTTATACTTATATAGAATTAGAATGTGTCTATTTATTTTTAAATTATTATATATTTTAGAACTAAGGAAGTAAAAAAATAGTATTTATATTCATAGTACTAAGGCCGTGTTTCTTTCTCTCGACTCAACGTTAGTACGTTTTTCAAACTATACTTTTTAAAACATAAAGTTTTTTTGAAAATCAAATAAATATATTTTTAAGTTTATAATAGTATAATAAGTTTTCTCGTGTTGCGTGTGTGAAAAAATTTTCCCAAAAAGCTACAACAAACACGGCCTATGAAGTTTTCAATGTATGATATATCGTAGTACTATCAATCAATCTGGACATGCCTAGATTGTGTCCCATTCGGTTCTAGTTCTTTATTCCCTTTGTTTTATACTACAGTCATGTTGATTTTTTTTATATTAAGTTTAATTAAATTTATTAAAATAATTATGAACTAGAAAAATACTCATGCGTTGCAACGGGACGACGACGCAGAAAGGGAAGCAGGCGGCTACGCGGAGCTCCGGCGACGACGAGAGGAAGGGCGCATGCGCGACGCGGAAGCTCCGAGAAACGACGGGAGGAAGGGGCGCAAGTGCAGCGTGGGGTGCGGCGTGGATGGGGACGAGAGGGAGGGATGTAGGAGGTCTTTTTTTTATCAAGTCATTTCTTTCTTTTCAGCATTGGGACTGCGGGTTAATTTTATAAATACTTAAGGGGTTTTATGCAAAATAACCAGGTGGACGAAAATTTTGGATAGAAAGATATATACAATAACAAATTAGTTTTATTAATACAGCACCTAATTAGTTTCACTAATATATTTCAATAGTACGTTAGTTTTATATTAAAAATATTGCTATATTTTTTATAAACATGAACAACTTAAAAATTAATTAAAAAACCAAAGTTATCTATAATATAAAAACAAAGCTAGTATATTTCATGACGGAGATATATTTTAAAATAAAGGAAACTTAGAACTTAAGGGGTCAACTATCGACTGCACCCTCGGTCCTAAAATACTTAAGTTGATTTCACCTGTCAAAATTAAACAACCCAAACTCTCTATTGCCCTTACTTTCGCATTGCAAAATATTTGCAAATACTCCTGTAGAATGTAGTACTCGTGGGAGTACTCCAATGTAGTGCTGGCTTGATGGCGGATGGCCTCATGAGAGGAAATATGATGTCCATGTAAACACTTTATGTCGATAACCTAATATGTATGAGATGGAGAAAAGAGAAAAAAGGAAAAAGTTATCCTCATAAAAAACAATCTTCACGTAAACTTATAAAAATTGAATAGATAAATAAAATAAAATTATTAAGGTGTTAACGACTAAACTTGATAACCAAATCCCTAAGTCCCTGCTGAGATAGAAACAGAATCGGATTGAAAGAACAGAGGTCAAGTCGGCTGCGATGCGATCGGCTAGAGGTAAATCGGCTGAGGTTGGATCGGACAAAGATAGCTGATAGCCGATGCTGAGTGAAAGGAGACGATAAAACCGTTTCTGATGAAAGTGCTTAAAGATAAATAGAAGATTCGGTTCCCAAATTACGCATTAAAAGATATTGCCATCTACGGATAGAGTCCTGTAATGACAATTATATCGGTAAATTAGGAGTTTGTTTAGATTGTTTATCGTAATACGACATGAGACCTTATCCCGGGATATTATCGTATTTCAAATAGTAGATTAGATAGAGACCGTGGTTCGCATGGATGATGTTATTCTTGGGTATAAATAGGACCCAAGATCCCTGTAAATCATATCAACACAATCAATACAACCTTCGGCGCATCGCCTCCTTTTTCTTTAGACGAACAATTGATACGGCTTCGGGCTGCATCGTTTCGATCCCCGATTTAAGGTGAATGTTTGTCATTAGTGGTGTATCTCGTCGAATTTAGTGCTTCCATCGTATGATACTCTAAATTCGATGATTTATGTTGTGCTAGTTATCATATATCACATATAATCTAGAGCAATGTTTAGATCTATCTTGACATCGGCTTGTTTTTATCAAGAATCAGCAGCCGATAGAGCTAGATCTAAAGGTTGGCCTAGATTATATGCGATATCAACCGTCTCGAGATATTTACATCAGCTACAATAGATCTGATTGTTCTTTTTATACTTAATGATACATCAATATTGATCTATTAAGTCGTTTTTAGAGCTTTTATGATCTATTCGGTTAGATGTATATGTTTAGAGACAGTGTCGGGTTTCAGCCGGCCTTATCTGTTTTAATATTCTTTTTGGTATTCTCTTATATTAAGATCTTACTCTAGTTAAATGCCCTAAGTCAGAATCAGTCTCTCAGCCACAGCCGACAGCCGATTGATCTAGGTTTAGCGCATTTAGCTTAGATCAATATCTTTTCATAAGATGAGTCGGAGTATTAGGCGATTCACGCTTGGACTTACGACATCGGCTATTTGTTAAAGCATATATTTATTATCCCATCGTATATTTGGATTAAGTGGTTATCTTTTGTCTGGCGCGCCGTCTATTCTAATCACTTAGTTTAAATACACTTCGGGATAGCAAATATATGTAAATTGACTCTTACAGCCGATCCAGTAGGATCTAACTTAACACTTAACGCATATATCTTTATTTTTCTTGTTGGTTAACAGATCAAACCAACGGCACGCCCTGTACAAGCAGTAGCCGAGAAGGACTCGCACTTGGAGCTAGCGGATATCTCGAGCCGCGTGAGAGAAATTTCTCATCAACACGCTTCTTGGCACGCCGTGGGACTGTCTCTCTCAACTCGGCTAGGACGCATCGACGCGGTGACAAGATGATCGACCTCAAGAGCCCCGGCGTTTCTCGGGACAACGTCATGCCCGTGAAGATGGAACAATTATCGTTGAACAACAAGCCGACTACAAAAAGATGGTAGAAGGGCTCCAAGCCAACTACTTACAGTCGTTCACCCAGGCAAGGTCTGAAGCCGTGCATCAAAAATACAAATTCAGCATGGACGAACTCAAGGCGTCCTCCTCCAGTGGATCAAAAGACAAACAGAAGGTGGAGAAGCCGATTCAAGAGCAAGATGATTTGGGCCTGCATACTCTGCAAGACCGAATTGATTCGGCCGTCCACCATGCGCTGGTCAACCAGAGTGGCATTCTTGTCAACACCCTTAACAATATGATTGCCACTGTGGTCAACACCAAGATAGCCGATCAACTGCAGCGGGGGCCGACTTACTTCACAGACGACCAGTTTCCTGGTTACAGGACATTGGTCACCCAGAATCGGCCGATTGCACCACCGGCAAGACAACCGGGGCCGCCGGGGGGGTCCTCAACCGCCCGAATCCGTCCGGATCGGCGTGAGACCACCGATCACCATCTTTGGACCGGCAACGACCACTTCCCCAAGACCGGATCGCCAACATGTTCGATGACAATCGGCAATTAGAGCCAGTTGCCTAGATTGCCTGGATAAACAGTACAATGTCGGTGGCCGACAGCTGTTCCCGGGCCCACCAACGCCACCACCGGCAAATCGGCCGCCTCCCGCTGGCCATCCGCTCCAATACCAGTATCAAGGAGGCTATCAAGATCATCACTACAGGCCCCAAACACCACCGCGTATCGGCAAGCACCCACACCATATGATCAATATGAGCCGATACACAGACAACCGACGGGCCGATTTGATTGCGGACGTCATGTGCGATCAATTCGGCCTCAAGCCAAAGGACTCAGGAAACATGTATCGGTATCCTTATCCGGAGCATTTCGAGTGGATTCCATTGCCCAACCGGTACAAAGTCCTAGACTTCTCGAAATTCTCAAGGCAGGACAACGTGCCAACCTACGAGCATGTCAGCCGATTCTTGGCGCAGTGCGGCGAAGCATCGGCTATAAATGTCTTGAGAGTTCGAATGTTCCCCTTGTCTCTTTCGGGATCGGCTTTCACCTGATCTCTTCATTGCCTTAGAACTCAATTCAGAGCTGGGTCGATTTTGAAAAACAATTCCATAGCTACTTCTACACCGGCAACCATGAAATGAAGTTGTCGGACCTCACCAGTATCAGGCAGAAACACAACGAATCGATTCGAGACTACATTCAACGCTTCAGAGAGATGAGGAACCGATGCTACTGCCTGGTGCTGTCGGACGCCCAGCTAGCCGATTTGGCCTTCCATGGCCTGATCGCGCCGATCCGCGAGCGCTTCTCCGCTCAAGACTTCGACAGCCTGGCGCACCTGGCGCAGAAGGTGACGGCCCATGAGCAAAGGTTTCAAGACACTAGGAAGGCCATCAAAAACATAACTCAAGTCATCATTGAATCAGACTCCGATTCCAGCGATGATGACGCAGAGGTGGCGCTAGCCGAATGGGCCAAGAATAAAAAGGCCATCGTCTGTCAGTGGCTGCTGAAGACGGCCAAAGAGGAGAAATATGATTTCGACATCACCAAGGCCAAGAGGATCTTCGATCTATTACTCAAGGAGAAGCAGATCCAGCTTTCCGAGAACCATGTGATCCCATCGACTGATAAACTAAAGAAGAAAAAGTACTGCAAGTGGCACAACTCAACATCCTATGTCACCAACGACTGTAAAGTCTTCAGGCAGCAGATCCAGTCGGCGATAGAGGCCGGGAAACTCAAATTTGCCGATTCTACCCAGCCTATGAAGGTAGACGGCAACCCCTTCCCGGTCAATATGGTTCAAGCCGGCCCCAGACAAGCTGATCGGCAGCGCAGAATGACGTATAGCTTAGGCGAGACATTAAAAGGGGTCAAGGCAGAGGATAAGCCGACTGGAGGCCAAGCCGCACTAATCAACATGGTGTGCCTCGTTGCTCGATCGGCTGATCGACGACCGATCAACTCGAACGGCCGACACTGCTTCCAGCAGTAGTCTTGGCGGGAAGAGGCTCGGTTTGAAAGATTTTATCGGCAAGAGCCAGAAACGCGAGGCCGCCAGTACGATGGGAATCACAATGGCGCCGATCCTCATTGGCATTGCGAATTTTTCAGGCATTGCTGGGAAACCGGGATGAGATTGCCGACGCTAGATAATTGCCCGGCCTGCAGCGAATACCGCGAGGACGAACACAGAAACCAGCCAGACACCAGTCCAACTCAGTTCGTACCAAGGGCCATACAGCTCAACCGGCACCGGTACTCCGTTCACGATCGGCTAGGGCCGATCCATGAAGACTACTTCGACGAAGGCGAGAACGATGACTACTACGACGAAGGAGAGGCCGATGATGAAGAATCGGCCAACCCCCAATGGTGCCCCTCTGACCTCTTCACCAAAACACAGAAACGAAGAATTCAAAGGCTAAAGCGTGATGGAAGGGAAGAAGAAGTTCGGCAGATGATCGAAGAACAACGCCGTCGGCTGGGTAAAATCAAGAGGCAATGGATCCCTAAAAATAAAATCACCACAGCCGACGAGGAACAGACCAGGGAGAGTTCAGCCGATCAAGCAAGAAGGGCCGACAAAGGGAAAGGCAAAGTCTCTCATCGGTCAATATGGTATTCATATTGCACCGACCGGTGCTCCCGAAGCCGATGCGTGACAATATCGAGGACGCCTTGGCCAAACTAGCGTTGTCCCCGGATCAAGCAATTTTCGACAAGCCAGAGAGGACCGAAAATCGGCAACTAAAGCCGCTGTACGTAAAAGGCTTCGTTAACGGCAAACTGATATAAAAAATGCTAGTGGATGGAGTAGCTGCAGTGAACCTTATGCCGTATGCAACATTCAGGAAATTGGGAAAGAAAGCCGAAGACCTGATCAAAACTAACATGGTGCTAAAGGACTTCGGTGGCAACCCATCAGAGACCAAGTGCGTATTGAACGTCGAGCTGACCGTCGGCAACAAGACCGTGCCCACAACCATTTTTGTCATCGACGGGAAAGGGTCTTACAGCGTGCTACTCGGGAGGGACTGGATACGTGCCAACTGTTGTGTCCCTTTCACTATGCACCAGTGTCTACTTCAATGGGACGGTGACAAGATAGAGATCGTACCAGCCGACAGGTCAATAAGCGTCGCCAATGCCGATTTGCCACTCTGGAAAATCGATGGCATTGATTGTTTGTCCGGGAAAATCTGGCAAGCCGATTTTCTAAAAGTGTCCGATTCTGCCATACAGCCAATTGGAGACGACGGGCCGCAGCTGCTGCTCTGAGCAAGACGTCGTGGAGGGCTCGAACGTCTATGACACAGACACCGCGGACGAAGACGATGGCAAGCTAGGGCAAGGTTTTACATCGGTCGACAAATTAGAAGAAATAGACATAGGCTCTGGAGACAGGCCTAGGCCGACGTACATCAGCAAAAATTTATCTTCTCATTGTAGATCCTAGGTTATTGATTTGTTAAAAAAATATAAAGACTGTTTTGCTTGAGAGTACTTCGAGATGCCTGGTCTTAGCCGATCTATAGTCGTTCATCAACTGCCAATCAAGGCAGGCTATCGGCCGTTCAAACAACCTCCCAGGAGGTTTAAAGCCGATATGTATGATACGATTAAAGCCGAAATAACTCGGCTATATGATGCTGGATTCATTCGGCCTTGCCGATACGCCGAGTGGGTCTCAAACATTGTCCCAGTATTGAAAAAGAATGGCAAACTTAGGGTATACATCGATTTCAGAGTCTTAAATAATGCTACCCCCAAAGATGAATACCCAATGCCTATAGCCGATTTGCTCGTAGACGCTGCATCAGGCCACAAAATCATCAGCTTCATGGATGGCAATGCAGGCTACAATCAAATTTTCATGGCCAAAGAGGACATTCACAAAACTGTTTTTCGATGTCCTGGGGCAATCGGCTTATATGAATGGGTCGTTATGACGTTTGGGCTGAAAAATGCTGGGGCAACATATCAACGGGCCATGAACTATATCTTGCACGACATGATCGGCTCTCTGGTGGAGATCTACATCGACGATGTTGTTGTCAAGTCCAAGGAGATAGAGGGCCACATAGCCAATCTAAAGTAGGTTTTGGAGCGGACAAGAAAATATGGCCTGAAGATGAATTCGTTGAAATGCGCATTCGGCGTGTCAGCCGGGCAATTCCTAGGGTTTCTTGTTCATGAAAGAGGAATTGAGGTTACACTAAGAAGCATCAACGCTATCAAGACGATACAACCTCCGAAGGACAAGAAGCAGCTTCAATCATTCATCAGCAAAATCAACTTCATCAGGCGGTTCATAGCCAATCTTTCGAAGAAGATGGAGTCGTTCACACCACTGCTTCGGCTTAAAGCCGATCAAGCATTTACATGGGGGTCAGGAGCAGAATGCCTTGGATAATATCAAGAATTATTTAAGCTCGCCTCCCGTATTAATGTCTCCACGAAAAGGAATACCGTTCAAGCTCTACCTGTCAGCTGATGACAAATCAATCGGCTTAGTTCTAATCCAAGAGATTGAAGGTAAAGAAAAAGCTATCTTGTATCTCAGCCGACGGTTATTGGACGCAGAAACAAGATATTTATCAGTGGAGAAGCTATGCCTATGCCTATATTTTTCATGTATAAAGTTAAGGCATTATCTGCGATCCAATGAGTGTACAATAATATGTAAAGCCAATGTTGTCAAATATATGCTATCGGCTCCAGTTTTAAAAGAGCGGATTGGAAAGTGGATTTTTGCCTTGACAGAATTTCATCTGAGGTATCAAGCACCCAGGGCAGTTAAAGGACAAGCTATAGCCGATTTTATCATGGAGCATAGAGATGACTCAATCGGTTCAATCGAAATTATGCCTTGGATATTGATATTTGATGGCTCGGTGTGCACCATCGACTGCGGTATCGGATTGGTCATTATTTTGCCTAGGGGGCAAGCTTTGAATTTGCTTTTTCTATCGACCCCCATGCTACAAACAATCAAGCCGAGTACGAAGCAGTGCTCAAGGGATTGCGTCTTCTCAAAGAAGTCGAGGCCGACGCCATAGAAATAATGGGGGATTCACTATTGGTCATCAGCCAATTGTCGGGGAATTATGAATGCAGGAATAATGAGCTGATGGCCTACTATCAACAATGCTGAGAATTGATGGATAGCTTTTGGCTAGTTACACTGAAACACATCCCTAGAGAGCAGAATACAGAAGCCAATGATTTAGCTCAAGGGGCATCAGGCTACAGGCTGATGATGAATGAAGTCGAGACAGAAGTCGCTGCCATGACAGCCGATGATTGGAGGTTTGAGGTCTACAACTATTTACCGAACCCCTCTCAATCGGCTTCAAAGAAATTGCGATACAAGGCTTTAAGATATGTTTTGCTCGACGAAGATCTCTACTATCGGACGATTGATGGTGTGCTGCTCAAGTGTCTTAATGCCGATCATGCTAAGGTGGCTATCGGAGAGGTACATGAAGGGATATGCGGCACGCATCAATCGGCTCACAAGATGAAGTGGTTGCTTTGGAGAGCAGAATATTTTTGGCCGATGATGCTGGAAGACTGTTTCAAGTATGATAAAGGCTACCAGGATTGTCAGAAATTCGGCACCGTGCAAAGAGTACCAGCATTGGCTCTGAACCCAATCATAAAGCCTTGGCCGTTCAGGGGATGGGGTATCGACATGATCGGCCAGATCAATCCACCCTCAAGCAAAGGGCATAAATTCATTCTGGTAGCAACAGATTATTTTACAAAATGGGTGGAGACAATTCCTTTAAAAAAGGTTGATTCTAGGGACGCAATTGAGTTTGTTAAAGTGCATATCATCTACCGATTTGGCGTCCCACAAACAATAACAACAGACCAGGGATCTATCTTCATATCGGACGAGTTTGTTCAGTTTGCCGATGGCATGGGGATCAAATTACTTAATTCTTCACCATACTATGCACAGGCCAACGGGCAAGCAGAGGCCTCAAGTTTGATCAAACTAATAAAGAGGAAGATTTCTGAGTACCCTAAGCAATGACACAGCCGATTAGCCGAATCACTATGGGCCGATCGGATGGCATACCATGGATCTATCCAGGTCCCTCCATACAAGTTGGTCTATGGACACGAGGCAGTACTGCCATGGGAAAATATCATCGGCTCAAGACGGGTTCAGTTGCAAGATCAACTTACAGCCGATGATTATTATCACTTGATGATGGATGAATCAGAAGACCTCGTTTTATCACGGATGAGGGCCTTGGAAAAGGTAACAAGGGATAAGGAACGAGTAGCCCATCATTATAATAAGAAAGTTGTGCCTAAGTCTTTTGAAGAGGGCGAACTCGTTTGGAAATTGATACTGCCGATTGGAACAAGAGATAATAAATTTGGCAAGTGGTCACAAAATTAGGAAGGGCCTTTCAAGATCCACAAATACGTCTCTAAAGGAGCTTATATGTTGGAGGGTTTGGATGGAGAAGTGTTTGGAAGGGCTCTAAATGGCAAATATTTAAAGAAATATTACCCGAGCGTTTGGATCAACTCGTGATTCGGTTCTGTTTGTTCAGCCGATTCATGTCAGTCGATGTTCTGTATTAAACGAACATCGTCTTTAGGTCATTTTTACGCCAAATTTTTCCCCTAATCGCTCTACATCGGCTCAGCTTAGTGACAAAGATATGTGATTTGATAATTTTGTTAATGCATGGAACATCATCAACAAAATTAGGGGGGCATATACACTACAATATGATATCGAGGAGACAGGGAGAATTTTTCAAAATTTTTCACGTCTTCAAGCAGGTTTAATGTGATCGGCAAGCATGCATTAAGTGGGGACAAAGTAAAGCAAACCGATTACAGGAGATAGTTCAAAGCAGTTACAAGAGGTAATGAAAGCCGATTACAAGGAACAATTAGATTACAAGATTTACAAGTTTTTGCCCCAACTGTTACAGTCGACTCAGCGCCTAAGGAACTCAACAATGGCCAAGATCGCTTTACGACAGATCCCGTCGATGTCTTCAATCGCCTTAACATCGGTTGCTTCGGTCCCAGGCACTGGTTTCATTGCCTTCGTCAGGTCTGTCAGATAGGACACGGCCGCCTTGATGCTGGATCGTTCATCTCCTATCTCCTTTGGCAGGCTGGCCATGTATTCTTCTTGGATCACGATCTCGGTCTCAATCTGGACGAGTTCAGCTACCAGTTTGTCCCGTCGTGCGTGAAGTCGATCGAGTGTGGCAATCGGCTCTGTCTTCAACGCTCAAACTCTGTCTTCTTCGCCTTGATCTCTTCTTGGTTGGATTTGATGGCCGCAGCTAGTGATTTGTTCTCTCGATGATCGGCTATGCACTGCTTTGCCCGCTCGTATTTATGCTGATGCGCTTCAAGAAAGGTTGCGGACGCGATCGTATCGGCCAACTCGTCTGGAAGCCTGGCTTGGATCTCTTCGAACCGATTACGGACAGAGCCGCAATCGGCTACCAGCGCATCCAATGAGCCCTCCAGCCGATTAGCGATGTCGGCTAGTGTGGTCCTCAGATCTTCGTCAAGTAGCACCAGGGCCCTGTTAATTGTCTCATCTGGATCGATGAACTCCGACAGGTCAAAGCCCAGGAGATCGGCTACGCTCTGCCAGACACAGAACGGTTACAGCATGGACAGAGATCATGGAGCCGATTCCGGGGAAGATAGTTGTAATACTTACTTGGACTGTTGGGACCGACGTAGCTTCATCATTGGCATTCTTATCACCTTCAGCCGACGGAGTGTGTTCACTGGATACCTGGGGGGCAGGTGTCGGGGCCCGAGCAGGCTAAGAAGGGTACAAGGTTAAGGATCGGCTAATAAAAGAAAGCATGCAGAGTCAAGATGACTTACTGAACGGAGAGGAGCCGTTCTCTTCCTGGTGGCTAGCTTCTTCCTCTGTCGATGCAAAGGGTATAGTAAGACGAGTATGAATAAAGAAGTCAAGGGGCCGAAAGAATGGAAAGTCGCTTACCGGCATCGGCTCGGCGGAGCGTTTTGGTGGACTTGGCGTTTTCTGCACAGAGGTCTCGTCGGCCGATGGAGTTTGGGCGTACTTGTCGGAGGAGCTTGATTCGGCCGCTGCTTCATCATGGGCTTTTTCCATCTCCTCGTCTTGAACCTCTTCATTGAGCACGACGTCGACATCTGGATCGATAGGGTAGATCGTCGGCCGGGTTTGGTTTCTGCTTCTTGGCAGGTTTCTTCTTCGCCGCAACCGGAGTGGCGGTAGCCGATGGCTTGTCCCGTTTTTGCCGACGGAGGGGCTCACGGGTTTGACAATGGAGGAGGGTTGACACCTTCGGCGCGTTGAAGCCGATTATGGATGGCGCCAACCCACAACCGCTTGGCAACACGCCGGGCCCTTAACTGATGGCCACTCCTGATCGGCTGGCTCGGGGAGGAGAAACATCGTTCATCTGTAGGGACAAAGGCGTGAGTAATAAGATATGTATATTATAGCTAATAAAGAAAAAAGGACTAGAAAAGAATAGCTTACCGATGGAATCATGTCCGGATCGACGGTGGTAAGATATATAGAAGCCGATTGGTGGAATTTGTGTGATTTTCATTCTGCCCACCATCAGCTGAAGGCACTTGTCCTTGAGACTGCTAGCTCGATGACCCCAAAGCTGCCAAGAGGAGGGCTTGGAAGGTTTAATAGCCGAAGCATCATGATTTCGCCGTTAATAATGCCTCTGGTTTGGATTTTGTCTGAATAGTATAACCCAATCGGCAGTTGACCTAGCCCCAGTTGCCTTGCAGCTACCATGGGATGATAGAACTCATAGCTCTTCTGAATGTTTCGTCCTTGGTGGATGTCGATCGGCAGGATGCAAGGAGAGATGGCAGTGGTAAAGATCTCTCTCGGCTTGTCATATTTCAAAGAATTGATCTCGTCTAGCCGAAGATCGTCTGGCAGTTTGAATTTGCTGAATTTATCATATGCAAACCAAATAGTAGAATCGGTGAGAACCCGTTGTAGAAGTTGTTGAACCAATTTTTGAAGTATTCGGTGACGACTTTGAGCCCAAGTAAGAGGAAGCGGCTTCTCCATATGACATGCAACGGCGAGTGGTTATCTCTTCGCCGTCACGGTGCTTTGGCTCGGCTAGGGGGAAATCGGCCTCAAACAGGCTTGGCCGATTTGCAACTTTATGGGTGTGCAGGTTGAGCCACAGCTGAAGCAGCCACGAGGGCTCTCCGGTGTTGATAGATTGTTTTAAAGCTAGCTTCATTGGCACACCACTCAGCATTTGATACAAGTAGCCGAGCAGATATTTTTCCAGGGGGATTTTCTTTTTCTCTACTAATGCTTCAGCTACATGTTGCTAGTTGGTGGTTGGCCCACAACTCGATCCGCAGAAAATGAATTTCTCCAGCCACATCATCAAGAAGGCTGCATGTTCCCTGTCGGAGACTAGGCCGTCCTTCATGTTAATTGATATGAATCCGCTCCAGCCGCCGATGCTTTTGGTATTGAAGTTGTGGTGGCACTTGATATTCAGGTCAGAGGGGACAACAGCCGATGTTATGTCCAGACCGGTTAGCATGACTATGTCCATAAGAGTTGGTGTCATCGGTCTTTGCCTGAAGAGGAACGCGTTCAACGTGTCCGACTAAAAATAGCTAGCAGCCGATAGCATTGGTTCATCCTTCGGCATGCCGACTAAAGTCAGAGCTAAGCGTTGGCTGATCCCTATCTCGTCCCAGATGGCTTGCTTGCTAGCCGACATTCTAGCATACCAGGATGGCCAAGATTTGTCTGTTGAAGGCCAGGATTTAAAGGTCCCTGACTAGTAAAATAAGTCTAGGGAGGAAAACCTAAAGGGGATCCGATTGGTTTCAACGTTGATGAACTCAATAGGGTCTAGGTTACCAATCGGCCCTAATAGCAGCTGGTCGGGATGAAGAAGACTAGGGATCGCAATTTGGTGGGACAGGTGCTACAAATAGCAAGAAGGAATAATGGAATCAACAAGACGAAGAAAAAATCAGATTACACAAAGCGGAGGATGTGAGCCGATGAGAAACTGACCTCGGGGTACTCCGTGGGGATTGCGTCAGCGCGGGCACTTGAGGAAGCCATTGTTAGTGATTGTCGCTTCTTAGGGTTCGCCGGGGAAGATGGGGGCTCCGAGATCGCCGAGGTCGCCGGGGAGGTCGCCGGAGAACTCAAGGAATTGCTGAGGTGACTATTGATTTATGGTAATGTGACACGTGCGGTGGCGTGTGTGAAAAAATTTCCCCAAAATGCTACAACAAACACGACCTAAGTGGAGTATGAAGTTTTCTACTTCGTCCATTTCAAAATATGAAAACCACACAATGTATGATATATTGTAGTACTATCAATCAATCTGGACATGCCTAGATTATGTCCCATTCGGTTCTAATTCTTTATTCCCTTCGTTTTATACTACAGTCATGTTGATTTTCTTTAGTATTAAGTTTAATTAAATTTATTAAAATAATTGTGAATATATACAATAACAAATTAGTTGTATTAATACAACACCTAATTAGTTTCACTAATATATTTCAATAGTACGTTAGTTTTATATTAAAAATATTGCTATATTTTCTATAAACATGAACAAACTTAAAAAAATAATTATAAAAACCAAAGTTATCTATAATATAAAAACAAAGCTAGTATATTTTATGACGGAGATATATTTTAAAATAAAGGAAACTTAGAACTTAAGGGGTCAACTATCGATTTGCACCTCGGTCCTAAAATACTTAAGTTGATTTCACCAGTCAAAATTAAACAACCCAAACTCTCTATTGCCCTTTCTTTCGTATTGCAAAATATTTGCAAATACTCCTGTAGAATGTAGTACTCGTAGGAGTACTCCAATGTAGTGTTGGCCTGATGGCGGATGGCCTCATGAGAGGAAATATGATGTCCATGTAAACACTTTATGTCGATAACCTAATATGTATGAGATGGAGAAAAGAGAAAAAAAGGAAAAAAGTTATCCTCATAAAAAACAATCTTCACGTAAACTTAAAAAAATTGAATAGATAAATAAAATAAAATTATTAAGGTGTTAACGGCTAAATTTGGTAACCAAATCCCTAAGTCCCTTCGAGATAGAAACGGAATCGGATTGAAAGAACAGAGGTCAAGTCGGCTGCGATGTGATCGGCTACGAGGTAAATTGGCCGAGGTTGGATCGGACAAAGATAGCTGATAGCCGATGATGAGTGAGAGGAGAGGATAAAAACGTTTCTGATGAAAGTGCTTAAAGATAAATAGAAGATTCGGTTCCCAAATTGCGCATTAAAAGATATTGCCATGTACGGATAGAGTCCTGTAATGATAATTGTATCGGTAAATTAGGAGTTTGTTTAGATTGTTTATCGTAATACGGCATGAGACCTTATGCCGGGATATTATCGTATTTCAAATAGTAGATTAGATAGAGACCGTGGTTCGCATGGATGATGTTATTCTTGGGTATAAATAGGACCCGAGATCCCTGTAAATCATATCAACACAATCAATACAACCTTCGACGCATCGCCTCCTTTTTCTTTAGACGAACAATTGATCCGGCTTCGGGCTGCATCGTTTCGATCCCCGATTTAAGGTGAATGTTTGTCATTAGTGGTGTATCTCGTCGAATTTAGTGCTTCCATCGTATGATACTCTAAATTCGATGATTTATGTTGCGCTAGTTATCATATATCACATATAATCTAGAGCAATGTTTAGATCTATCTTGACATCGGCTTATTTCTATCAAGAATCAGCAGCCGATAGAGCTAGATCTAAAGGTTGGACTATATTATATATGATATCTACAGTCTCGAGGTATTTACATCAGCTACAATAGATCTGGTTATTCTTTTTATACTTAATGATGCATCAATATTGATCTATTAAGTCGTTTTTAGAGCTTTTATGATCTATTCGGCTAGATGTATATGTTTAGAGACAGTGTCGGGTTTCAGCCGGCCTTATCTGTTTTAATATTCTTTTTGGTATTTACTATCAGGTTTATTAAAACTGCCTCTTATATTAAGATCTTACTCTAGTTAAATTCCCTAAGTCAGAATCAGCCTGTCAGCCACAGCCGATAGCCGATTGATTTAGGTTTAACGCATTTAGCTTAGATCAATATCTTTTCATAAGATGAGTCGGAGTATTAGCCGATACACAGTTGGACTTACGACATCGGCTAGGCTGTTAAAGCATATATTTATTATTCCATCGTATATTTGGATTAAGTGGTTAATACTGTCTCGGCGCAGCCGATCTATTCTAATTACTTAGTCTAAATACACTTCGGGATAACAAATATATGTAAATTGACTCTTACGGCCGATCCAGTAGGATCTAACTTAACACTTAACGCATATATCTTTGTTTTTCTTGTTGGTTAACAGATTAAACCAACTGGCACGTCCTGTACAGCACAAGTAGCCAAGAAAGACCTGCACTGGAGCTAAGCAGATCTCTCAGGCCAGCGCGTGAGAGAAATTTCTTATCAGTATAAGGTTAGTGATATGATCTATTGTATACGTTGTTTTTTGTTAAAATGTATAATTCGTAGGGATAAAATGAGAGGTAATGTGTTATAGGTGGCCAAACGGGAGGCCCGGCCAGGCACGGCACGGGCACGGGTACGGCACGACCCATTTAGGCATGGCCCGTTAGGCACGGATCGTAACGGGCCGTGCCGTGCCGGCCCACGTACCATGCCCCGGCCCAAGCACGGCCCACGGGTGGCGGGCCGTGCCGTGCCACCGGCACGCTTAAGGCTCACGTGTCGAAAATCGGCCCACGGCCCAAAAATACAAAAAAATCACGACCAAAACCGAAACCCTGCAGCCCGCACGGCGCACGCTCGCGAACGGCGAGTCACGCACACGCAGACACTCCGCCTCTCTCGGTCTCTCCCGGTCTCCCCTCAGCTCGTGACGCCGCTGGTCGGGGTCCGCTCCCTTCCTGGATCCCAAGCCGCCGTCGCCGTCGGCCAGGTCCGCTCCCCCCTCAACACCGGCGCCGCCTTCGCTCCACCCTCTGCGCCACACCGGGCCGCCGGCGCACCACCTCCGCTCCGCCCTACGCGCGCGCCGCGCGTCGCCTCCGCCTCCGCTCCACGTCGCGCCGCCGCCTCCGACTCTACATCGCGCCGCCTCCGTCCTCGTCACCGACGCCACCACGCCGCCGAGCCGCCTCTCCTCGTCGCCCCGCGCCGCCGCCCTAAACCCTAACCCTAGCCGCCTAGCATCATCGATGCGCTGCCGTGCCTCCCCGTTTGTCGTGCCGACCCGTGGCCGTGCCGTGCCGCCCGGCACGAAACAGTGTCCGTGTCGTGTCGTGCCGACCCGTGGGTTTAGCCGCCGACCCAAGCACGAGCATGGTCCATCGTGCCGTGCCGGCACGGCCCATCTCGAGCCGAGCCGTGCCATGCCGAGCCGGTGCACAATGCCATTATGCCCGGGCCGGCACGCCTCGGCCCGGCCCACCTAGCCACCTCTCTAATGTGTTGACCAGCTCGGAGGGTTGAGAGCATGATGGATGACTCCACGAGTCCACTGACCATCAGGTGAAATCTGTGATATGTGAAGAACAGTACAACCTGACGTGGGTTTTAAATTGACTCCTGCGCTACCCAAAACACGGAGGCACCGTTGGATGCAGGGGATAATTTTTAGCCTATTATATTTTAGCTTTAATTAGTCCTAAAAATCTAAAAAAAATTAATTTAGAGCGAAAGTAAAGTTGTTTTAAGGAATATTTATTTGGACTAATTTAGTATGGGTCTCATTAATCACACGTGTTTTAAGTCTTCTTTCTTTCTAATCGTCATACCTATCCTATCATTACCAGTTGTGACGCATCACCATCATAATCTACCATCATCACAAATTAATTCATAAATCCAACCTATTAAAGAGACTAATTTAAAAGCTAATCGACCTAAAAAACGCGCCAAGCATGGCTAAAAAAACGCGCCAAGCCAGGAGGAAAGGAAGCTATGCCTTTCGCGCGGCGGGGCGGGCCCACGCCGCTTGTGTTTTAGCGGGCGGACTGAGCTTACCGATACGACCTGTCCCTGTCCACTCCCGCCTCGGTAACCGGCGCCACTCCTCATGGGAGAGTGGGCCCAACCTCCTCACCCAGCAAGGGTATTTTTACCATTTAAACGACTGTTTTCTCAAGCAAAGCATCTGCCCAAATGAAAGCCATGATACGCCGCTAATGAGCATGTCAAAACTGAGTATACTACGATACTACTACTAGTACTCCACACGAGTGAAAAAGCATCAAAACGACCCAGTTCTAAAGTCATTTTTTACCACCGTTCCTAGCTCGACCGACAATGTGGTGGTCCATCAATGTAAAAGAATCTCCCGAACCCCAAACATTCTTACGTTCTCCACGACTCCACATAGCATACTCTTTTTTCTCTCTTCGTCTGATTACTACTGATACGGACGTGGGCCGCTTTTGTTTGAACACTCTTAACCCAATTTTATAACCCCCACCTCGCGTCCGCCTCGGCACGGTCACGCACGCACTCGACTGCACTGCACTGCCCTGCCCGCTTTGTTGCTCTCTGCCTGTGGCGTCTGTGACCGTCAGGCGTCAGCCTCCCTCTCCGCTGGTGCGCTCTCTCTCCCCTCTCTCTCTCTCTCTATCTCTCTCTCATCACGCACTCTCCCTCCCTCCTCGCCTCCACGGACGGTCAGGGCACAGCGGCGCACCGAGCCACGCACGCAGGCTTGTGGGTAGGACTGGCAGGGGCACCAGGCGGCGGAGCTCGGGCTCGGACGCCAATGGCGCATGTGGCTTTTGTTGCGCTCCTCTTCTTGCTGCTCGTGGGTGAGTTGTTCGACCACACTGCGTTCCTTCTTCCGTTGCTCTTCGCTGTTTGTAGTGGTAGTGGTGGTGCCTTTTGGGGGAGAGTGTTCACTGAGCGAGTGCTACTGCTAGATGCCTTGCTTGCCGGTGAGAGCAACCTGCTATGTGTCATTGTGTGGGACAAGAATACGATTCTTGTTGTTTCATGTCCCCAGGTGTTCATGCACATTGAACTTGTTCGTTCTTTTGGATTCCATCAATGCATATATCAAGATTGTTTCCTTTTTATTTGGCGAAGGAAAAAAAAGACGAGAAATGATCACTGAAACAATGAAAAACGCATGCTTGGAATGTGGCTTTTGCAGGGCATTGCCTCGGCGGCAAGGTTGGCATCTGCTACGGCCGCAACGCCGATGACCTGCCGGCGCCGGACAAGGTGGTGCAGCTCATCCAGCAGCAGTCGCTCAAGTACGTCCGCATCTACGACACCAACATCGACGTCATCAGGGCCTTCGCCAACACCGGCGTCGAGCTCATGGTCGGCGTCCCCAACTCCGACCTCCTCCCCTTCGCTCAGTACCAGTCCAACGTCGACACCTGGCTCAAGAACAGCATCCTCCCCTACTACCCGGCCACCATGATCACCTACATCACCGTCGGCGCCGAGGTCACCGAGAGCCCCGTCAACGTATCCGCCCTAGTCGTGCCCGCCATGCGCAATGTGCACACCGCCCTCAAGAAGGCCGGGCTGCACAAGAAGATCACCATCTCGAGCACGCACTCGCTCGGGATACTGTCCCGGTCGTTTCCGCCGTCCGCGGGGGCCTTCAACAGCAGCTACGCCTACTTCCTGAAGCCGATGCTGGAGTTCCTCGTGGAGAACCAGGCACCGTTCATGGTGGATTTGTACCCGTACTATGCATACCAGAACTCACCAAGCAATGTCTCGCTGAACTATGCGCTGTTCTCGCCACAATCTCAGGATGTGATTGACCCCAACACCGGACTGGTTTACACAAACATGTTTGATGCGCAGATCGATTCCATTTTCTTTGCACTCATGGCTCTGAACTTTAAGACTTTGAAGATCATGGTCACTGAGACAGGGTGGCCAAACAAAGGTGCAGCTAAGGAGACCGGAGCTACACCCGACAATGCTCAGACCTACAATACTAATCTCATTCGGCATGTTGTTAATGACAGTGGCACGCCTGCAAAACCCGGGGAAGAAATTGATGTCTACATCTTTTCATTGTTCAACGAGAACAGGAAACCGGGCATCGAGTCCGAGAGGAACTGGGGGCTGTTTTTCCCTGACCAAAGCTCTATATACAGTCTAGATTGGACTGGCAGAGGCAATGTGGACATTATGACAGGAGGAAACATTACAAATGCAAATGGTACTTGGTGTGTTGCTTCTGCTAATGCGTCGGAGACAGATCTTCAGAATGGCTTGAATTGGGCATGCGGACCAGGCAATGTCGATTGCTCTGCTATTCAACCGAGCCAGCCCTGCTACCAGCCTGATACATTGGCATCGCATGCTTCATATGCCTTCAACAGCTATTATCAGCAAAATGGAGCTAACGATGTGTCTTGTGACTTCGGCGGTACTGGAGTGCGGACAACTAAAGATCCAAGTAAGTTGCCACCATTCATATGCAATATGTTGTTTTGATGAGGTTTGCATTATTCATAGCAATCTAGCTCAATGAAAGCATATAACTGGAACTAATATGCGCTGATTATGACCTGTTTATGATGGTAAGTGGTAACATAGGTCCTTGACCAAAACTGTAGCAATAGCCGATAGATAAGCTGGTAATAGATGCTGCAATGCTGGATATATTTATGACTTAACTGATATTCATATGGTTATGGTGACTTTTTGGTGCTATAGATGATACAGATGTAAGTATGTTCTGTAATAACATATAGCTTGGGGTCAATTTGAGTTGCTCGTTATTTATTTTTGATCCGCTTTTCTCTTGTGTATTGCTTTGTCTTGCATTATCTATTGGAGTTTGAAAAGTGTTGATAAGCATTATTGATTCGGCACGTATGGTATTCATGCTCTATTTCACTAGTTCATAGTATTCTCATTGTTCAACTCTGTTGATCTTGGAATGGGTGAGAACATGAATAATGTTCATAGGATTTTCCTAGCCCTTGTGTATGGATCAGCACATGCGTTTGCAAAAGATCATGGATACCAAATTTGATGGTGGATGTTTGTGTATTAATATGGTTACCAATGGGTAGGTTGCTGGTCAGTCCTGAAAATGCCATGAGAAAGTCTAACAACCTTCAAGTCCGTACTAGACTTCTAAAGATACTGATAGTTACATCTATGCCAATTGTTGTTACAATGGAGTTATTGCGTATGCTTGATTGATTTTGTTGATGAATTGTTTCTACTATGGTAATCTTCTCATGCTTTATGTTTTGCTTGCTTGCAGGTTATGACACTTGTGTTTATATGGCTGCCGGGTATGGAAAAGCTTTCTCATTTCTTTGTTCAGTTTTTCTGAAGCATTTTTTTACCAACTCCTTTGAGAAATAATTCTGCTGACTATTGTCCTTTCCCCCCTTGAAGGAGTAAGATGAGCACAACAAATTCATCCAACCTTCCAGTTCAAAGTGGGTTCAGCCCATCTCGATTCGACAAAAACTTCTACCTGTTGCTCTCCATGCTACCCATTATGATTGCTGCGTGCATTCTGTGATATGTTCGTATAGATCTTGCGGAAGCCTTATGCCACGGAGGATGGAATGGTATGGTAATCATCTGATACTGGAAACCAGTACCGGTTCGTTTGTCATAGGTTGTGGGGTGCCGTAGTATGACTATGTAGTAGGAAACTAGGAATTCTCTTGCCTTGCGCAGACAGCATATATGAGTCAGCATTAAGAACTAGGAACATTGCAGATGATGTATCTTGGTAGTTATAATCCTATTATGCTCGCTGGATTTTTCAGTGTCACTAATTCTCTGCTGCTACCTTTTTTGGGATAAGGTTTCCTGTTCCTGCTATTCTTCACATGATCTGATGATCATATTGTCTCTTGGCACTTGCCACTTTCTCACTTATCAGCGTCTTGCGCCTGTGGCTCTGAACTTGAGAATTTTTTGCATTTTTAATTTTTTTTAAAGATTTATAAAAATAACTTGCGAGTTTGAAAAATTTCAAAACTAATCTCCTCCCGCTTGAGAATTTTTTGCATTTTTAATTTTTTTTAAAGATTTACAAAAATAACTTGCGAGTTTGAAAAATTTTAAAACTAATCTCCTCTCGCCCTCTGGGAGGGCATGAAGGGAAAAAACGCCCTCCCAGAGGGCGAAAAATCCGACGTGGCAGACGGCCTCGCACGGCCGTCGCCGCGCGGCTGGATTTTGCGGCGGCCCCTTCCCGTCCTTGGGAAGGGCGTTTTCATTGTGCACGGGGCCTGCAAAAAATGTCGGGGAGGCCGGCCTTTTTGCGGCGGCCCCTTCCCGCCCTTGGTAAGGGCGTTTTCACTTGTGCACGGAGGCGCCGCAAAAGGCGGCCTGGCGGCATTTTGCGGCGGCCCCTTCCCGCCCTTACCAAGGCGTTTTTCTTGTGCTTACAGGGCCGCTGCAAAATTGCCACGGTCACCCGGCAATTTGCGGCGGCCCTTCCCGTCCTCTCGCAAGGCGCGTTTTACCCAGCCGCGTATATAGCCGACTCTCAATCATTTCAACCTCATTTACACCTTTCCAAATCCGAAAAAAAACAGAGAGAGGTGAGGAAGAGGAGCGCGGCGAAGCCTGTTGGATTGCGTACTTCATTGGAGGTAAATGCAATATCTCGTCATTATTTTGTTTGTTAGCTAGTATGTAAATGAAATATTAAGAAAAATATAAATTTGTAATATTTGAATAGGTATTGAATAATTTGTTATAGATTTGTAAAACAGATGGTTTAATTTAGATCAATGTAGATAATCTAATCGACAGTAACATAAGAAGAATAGATAGATCAACAAGGATATTTAATGGACATTAACATAGGTAGAATAGATAGATCAACTTAGGTACAATGTGTTTGGATGTAAGTGTAAATTATGTGAGCAGATGGTAAGCACTATAGAAAATCGTACGTATAATTTTGTTGATCAAAATATGTTTAGATATAAACTACGAGTTAATTAAATTTAGTTTATAAATTTTGGCAAACCGAAATGAACGAGTTACGATTGGCGGTAGATGGAACGAACAAATCGATTTGGGAAAATTTAAGATGTAGACCAAAGAACATATTGTTAAAGAAATTAAGTTAGGCACGAATCATCTAGGAAATATATTTGTAGTATGGAATAAACTCGGTTTCAATTTGTTTGTCAGGCACTATGGCAAGTAAGATCATATTTCAGATAGTTCACGGTGAAGGCAACGTTAGATACGGTCCAGAAGGTGTAGATTTGTCAGAATTTAGGATGAAATCAAAGGGCATCGATAGGCCGGCGAGAAAACATTTGAGTCGGTTTATAGTTGGTTGCTACATGGATTTAAAGTGGATACAAGAGTGAACACAATGTCTCTATCCGTTGTAGTTAGTCGTGCAATGAAAAGATATTATTGAGAACTTATGCCTATTGATAACACCGAGTCGTGGAGACGTTATGTGGACATGGCACTTGAAAGGTCCTGGCCCCTTGTTATTTTTGTGGCACTTGCACGAAATCGATAGCGATAATACAATGCAAACAGTATGGCGAAGGTCCAAGCAATGAAGCAAGCTTAGAGGAGGCGATTGGCGTGGCGGACGAGGAGAGAGAATCGAAGCAATTGTTGAAGAAATGGAGAGGGAGGATTCGAAAATGAGCAGCGGAGGGCGATGAATCATCGGACGAGGAAGAAGATATCATGCCGTCGATTGAGAACAAGCGATTTCTCTCGGCTTGTTATCTCGGAAGGGCGCATGTTTCATTTGAATACAAAGATAACGAGGTCATCCAGGGTGCTAGGTATGCTCATAAGGAAGACATGAAAGAGGCGGTGAAGCATTGGGCGGTGTCTTTGCATAGAGAGTTTAGGGTGGTGAAGTCTACGAACTATGTGTATGATGTGAAGTGTATGAAGGATGATTGTCCGTGGCGCGTTCATGCATACAAGAGAAAATGGAATGACTATTGAAAAGTGAGCATTGTTGGTGAGCACACATGTTCATTTGCTGGGGGTAGATAAGTACCACCGCAACATCACCTCGGCGTTTGTTGCCTAGGTGAGATGTCTGAGACATGTTGTTAAAAACACGGATTTTGAACCAGGCTCCATTATTAAGCACATTGAGAACAAATTCAAGTATACTATTAGCTATGCGAAGGCTTGGAGGGCTAAACAAAAGATATTGGAGATGAGGTATGGCACATTTGAAGCATCGTATGACAATTTACCTCGTCTATTAGCCATCATTGCTCAGAGAAACCCCAATACCTACTACGACATTCGACATTTCCATCATCTACCGATTCGAGCAAGAGCGTGCTCAAAGAGCCTTTTTCTCGATTGGTGCTTGCATCAACGCATTTGTTCACTTGTCGCCTGTCTTTGTGCATAGATGCAACCTTTCGACTGGGAAATACGAGAGGTCGAATCGACGGCGATTGGAGCGGATGGGAACAACCAGTGTTACCTATGGCGTTTGCATTTGTCGAGAGTGAGAACACCGAAAGTCGGTATTGGTTCTTGGAGAGAGTTCGATGCCAAGTCGTTCGTATGAGGCCCAATGTTTGTCTCATACATGATCGTCATGCCGGCATGCCGAGGGCAATCGACTACCTTCGAATGGTTGGCCGGAGAGGGACTTCCGGCTAGGTGGCATGATGTTCGGAGTAGGTGGTGCATGCGTCATATGGGAGTCAATTTCTACAAACAATTCAAGAACAAGCACCTGATGAATCTATTCAAGAGGCTATGTGGTCAAAATCAAGAGAAAAAATTCAATGAGATGTGGAGAAGGTTGGATGAGCTGACAACGAAGCAAACCGACGAGCAATCTCGTTTGCCACAGTTGACGAGCCTGCTTGTACCTCTTGGTCCATTGCATAATGACCCGCCAACAATGAGAAGGAGGTCTGCACCATCAATACGTAATTTCTCCCACTTGGATAGAGAATGAACCGAAAGAAAAGTGGTCTCTGTTGTATGACACTGACGGAGCTCGATATGGTATAATGACAACGAACCTGGCCGAGGTGTACAACTGGGTGATGCGAGGAGTTAGGGGGCTTCCATTGGTGGGTATTGTGGAATTTATCCTTCATGGCACGCAGGCATATTTTAGGGATAGATTTAAGAAAATATCCCTTTTAATGGTCGATAACAAAATTGTATTTGGCAACGTGGTGACGAAATATATGCAAGACAAAATTCTGAAGGCTATGAAGCACAGAGTAATCCCCCAAGGAACCCAAGTTCTTCGGTACGAGATCATGTGTGTCGACAGGAGAAGGCGAGGCATCAACCGTGTTCAAGCTGTGCAGGAATGTGTGCTTCATGCGGATGGTGGTTGTAGCTGCAGCTGTATGAAGCCGAAGCTTAGACATCTGCCTTGCTCACACTTCCTTGCCGCAGCTGGGGACTGCGGCATAGTTCCAGATATTTATGTGTCACCGTACTACACGAAAGAATCAATTTTTCATACGTGGAAGGAGGAGATATATGGTTTTGGGATATCTGGATCGTACACAACACTGCGGCCACAAGTGTTCTACATTCCAGATCCATCGAAGTTAAGGATGAAAAAGGGACGTCGTCAGTCGAGACGCATCAGAAACGACATGGACGAGTCCGAGGCCGGGGGAAGGACCCTACGTTGCAGCAAATACGATGAGCGCGGACATACATACAAAAAATGTCCGAAGAATTCAGAAACTTCAACCGTCGAAGGTTCAGGACTTTCCGGACAGCCCTCCGATGGTAGCCGTCCTTCTGGAGAAGGAACAACAACGAGACGACCACGTCCTAGACGTGCTCGTGCAGCGACTACGTCGTCCACTGGAGATGCAATGGCTTGATTATTTTGTTTGCTCCTTTTCAATGTAGTGGTGATATGATATTTGTACAATTTGTCATGTTGTTGCTATCTGTCGTGCGTGTAATTTTTATCATTGTGAGACGTAAACTGGTTTATTGTTGTTGTGATACTTATATGTTGTGTTTGTTAGTTTGAATTAAGACGTGAACCTTTTTTATGTTGAGATATAATGGACCATTTATGTCATGTATTCATGTTGTTTTGATTTTTCTTATAAATTGCTTATTGTGTGCTTCTTGTATTCATGCATGTATGGCGGACGATACACCAGCGCTTTTCAGCAGACAGGTGGACAGGGCGCACAGGTCGTACTTGTCGGCAGTGCAGGGTGCTCAGCTGACCACCTTCAGCCGTCGCGCGAGTTGTTGCGTGTCGATCCGCGACACGTCGAGCGGTACGTTCAAACTCTTATCACTTATTGCAGGAACACTATGCTTGATACTAATATTACACTATCTGTATGATATGCAGGTTACGTGAGTCTGGCCTGATCGCTCTCTGCAGACTCGTTGAGGCGCGTGCCCACGATCACGACCGAGCCGGACGGTTCGATGCGGACCGGTCCCCGATAGCGCTTTGGTGGATCGGTGGCGTCTGAGACGCACACCTTCCATCTTCCTTGTGGGGAGATGGCTCCGACGCCGCAGGGCGTCTCCTACCCGCTAGGGCTACCACTAGCCGGAGGCAGTTGCGGGCTGTGGACGGTGTTGGTGGATGGAGGAGGACATCACCGCGCTTTGCTCGGGTGATGAGGCTACGGGCTCCCACTGCTCGCCGATCTACCCTTACGCGACCACCGGGCCTACGAAGACTTGGATTATGCAGTTCACAGTAAGTTAACTTCAAGACTTCGGTATTTTTCATTACATCTGATGTTTGTTAACATGGTTTTGTCCTTTGTAGGCCGACAAGCTCCACCCCGACGCCGACGAGTACTCCGTGCGACGCTCGTTGGAGGCGTACACGCTTTGGTTGTTCGGGTGGGTGATGTTCACCAACACGTCGGGAACACTGCAGAGAGGGCCGATCCACTACGCCCGGTCGATAGCGGACGCGGAGATAGGCGGCGTGCCTCGGTGGAGTTGGGGTTCGGCCGTGCTCGCAGCCACCTACCGTGTCTTGTGCGACGCGTGCACGAAGACAGATCCGGGAGCGATCTTCACAGGCTGTCCCCTTCTCTTACAGCTGTGGGTTGCGGAGCGGTTCGCGATCGGCCGACCGGTCGTCGACACCTCTCCGTACGACGTAGCGCCAGCTTTCGAGAACCCGGCCGACGGGCCTACGATGGGTTCGTACTGGTTTCGACGCAACGTAAGTACAAAGTCATATTTCTTTCAAATATTTAAATTGTGTTGAACAAAACTTGTAACCACTTGATTTTTTATTGTCGCAGCGTCGTTACGCCCACGCTCGAGTGAGACGGAGCTACCGGACTTCGTGTTCGAGTTGGACCGTCTCGGCCGTACGACGTTGTCCGGGAGCCGTACACGCAGCGGGCGGTCGCAGCCTACTGGATGACGTTGATCCCGATGGTGTACGACATCACCGTCGAGCCTCACCGCCTGTGCCGAGTGATGAGGCGTTCGGACTGCGCTGGATTCCCGTAGACGTGCGGTTGCCGTTCCCTACCGGACCACCGGTGAGTATTTATATTTCAAATGTAGTACTATTGTGTCAAATTAAATGGAACTATAGTCGACCTTTCGTGTACGCAGTTGTCTCGACGGGGACGGCGGGGAGGCTCCCTCCGGGAACCACGTATGCGGCAATACGTGGCGGGGGCCGATAGCCACCGAGGAGGTGATCGGCGAGATCTACGCCCACTCCGGAGAACTACACCGCCTACCTTCGGTGGTACCTACCGCGGACGCGCCGCGAGTTACCTTCACACCGGCCATCGCGGCAACACCGGCGCGATCACGGACACCTACCCGACAGAGACCAGGACTACTTCGTTGGGGTACGTCATGATTTGTCGCATTAAAGCCTTTGTACGTCATTATGTTTTTTTATTGGAGCGAAAAACCTAACTTGTTTTGATTTTTGTAGGCCGACGACGCACGGGCATTGAATGCCGAAATCGACTCGGTGATGCCGAGGCCGGACGCAGCATTCACCGAACGAGGTGGAACGAGGATGACCTTCGAGCGGATGCGGACAACGGCACGGAAGATCTTGCGGATCTTCTCGTGTCGTTCGCCGTCGACGCGGTTCCTCCACAGGTGTTACGGTCCTCGTCCACGCGGTCCAAGACTGCGGATGGTCACCACACGGCGGGGTCCTTCCACGGGTTAGTTCCACTCATTTTCATTGTGTCAACCCTACAACGTGATCTAACAAACCGAATGTCGCCTAGGTCCGACGCTACCGAGCGGGGATACGGCAGCGCGAGTGGATCGTCGATCCTCGGCCTTTCGCTACTCGGCCCGACCTGCGAGCTTTGCTTTGGAGCGAGCGGATCCTCCGTTCCTCGTCCCCGCGATCAGTGGGAGGTGAGCAAGCGTCGTCCGATGATTAGTTCACACGTGTTAGTTTAAGTCACCGATGCTTCACATTGCTTACATACGGGAGGATTCTACTCGGCGGGGATTTTCCGGTCGGGGACTTCGTCGACGCAGGCGGGCGGGTCCGGGAGGCGACGAGGGGGTCGGTACGGGCGACGACTCGACGACTGGAGGACCCGGATCGGGACGTACTCGCCTCCTCTCGGCTCGGTGGAGCACCTCTACCACGAGCCGGGACCCGCCACGAAACACCGCGCCGGATGTCCGTGCTAGTCGTGGCGTGCCCCGGACAGCCGACGTACTCTCGGGGCACGTCGAGCACAGCCTAGGAGGGATAGGGGTAAGAGGCCTCGTCGAGGCTGCTGTGTGCAAGGTTTGTACAAATTGTAAATATTTATTTTGTGTTTGATGTTTGTATATATCTATGTCATTCGTCGCACTCACATGTCACGAGATCCTTCCGTATCGTTCGCCGCATGATACTCTTACTAACGACAAAAAAACTTTCGACCCGATTAGACACACGAGACATCGCTATCGGCTTACGCCCGTGATAGTCCCGCACGATACGTCGCTATCAACTTTTGCCCCGTGATAGTCCCGCACGATACGTCGCTATCAACTTTTGCCCCGTGACAATCCTACATGATACGTCTCGATCACGTTTTTGCCCGTGAGGACATAAACGATACATAGATGTGAACCGTCACCTCCTTGCACTATATATTGCCTAGATCCGAATACGAGCTCTTCAAATCGCATTCTCTTTTCTACATTTACTCCTGCAATGAGATCTTCATATCATCCATTCCTTGAGCGTCTCCACCGGCGACTCCATCCTTTGAGCGGTTTTATTCCACCATGGTGTGACCGTCCGTTATGCCATTGTGGAGATGGTCGCATACTTACGTCGTCCCTCCTCGCCGAAACCGGGGGAGACGATTTTTCCAATGCGCCAACATTGATCGGGTATGGCTTATCTTGCACCTTTCATCTACAAAATCTTCACGCGAAACGCTAACTTGATTGTACATCGTGTTAACACCTCATGCGGGCATATCGTCGGGTGTGCAACTTCGTTGAGTGGATAGATACGGAGAACCCACGAACCGACGGAACACGTTACTACCCACTTAGCGAAACAAGGTCGACTACCTTCAACGGAAGGCAGTACCAACGTCGAGTCCGCGCCGAAGCTTTGGACTGGCCTATGGATCACGGCACTACCCACATGGCGGGAACGTCCGAATGCCACCGTGGTCTACGTTGCCAAGTGGTAAGATCCATAAGACAAGCAACTAGAGGACAAAGATGCTTCGTGTGTCCCGAGATTGCGGATGACGATTTTGTCGTGAGTATAATTTTTCTTTCTTTAACCTTTTCGCTTGTTCCATTTTTTAACTCCGACCATAAAAAATGTGCAACCAGGAGGATGTACGTCGGTGTCCATACAAAGATTGGATCGATACGGTTAAACCCGCTTCGATCGGTCGACGGTAACACAACCCGAGTCCACCGAACAATTCATTCAGGCTTGGATGGAGTATGAACGTCGCGTCGAAATCGCAAGCTTAACATGGAGGAACAACCCACTGGGTTTTCCTAAATGGTCGGAGCGTCCTATGTGCGGTTGTATGGATCGTTGCAAGATGGCTACCTCATTTGAACCACGAACATATGGTCGGAGATATTTCATTTGCCCCAACTTAGACAACGACTTCGTTGTACGTCTTTCATTTTATCAATTATGCAAACGTCTTCGCTCTAGTGGCTCTCTAACCGATTACATGTGTTTCTTTACCGGGGCATTCAAAGAAGGTGTGGATTCACTAGGTGGATCGACAATGTCATTCCCCAATATAACGGCTTAAAAGTAACTAAATGTGAAACTCAAAAGGAGTACAACGCCGAGAAGGAAAGAGAAAATTGATGACAAGCTTATCGCCCTTGAACGGTTCCGTAGGTAGCCGAGCCTTCACTCGTGGGGGATGAGTTAGTTGTATTGCATCATCCGTACCTAATGGGTTATGTAACACTTGTGACAAACAAGCGCTTAACCATTGCAACTAAGTTAACTTGGTTAAAATAATATGTTCACGAGTAATGCAAACAACATATGCTACCTCCATATTTTGAGATTTATTGATGATCAAACTCTTAAAACGTTAACCATCGATAAATCTCAATGTGTTTGGTTTGAAAACATGAAAAATCATATAGGTAGAAAAGTACTAATGACAGAAACTAATGGTCAAAGTTACACAACAATTTAGTTATTTAAGAAAAGTTTAAAAACAGTGAGTTCTTAAAATAGCCCAATAGTGTAGTAGGTCTCAAGAAATTAATATGTAGTTGAGAACTTCTACGAATTGTTTGAACTAATTGATAATTTTCAAAATTAAAATGTGATTATAGCCATGCGCGTTTGTTTGAATTTCTAAATTTTATAACTGAACTAAAATATTATTCATATATGTTAGGTTCACATTGTAATATCTGGAGCCTACATATATTTTGGTCCACGGTAATGATTTTATTTAGATGCAACAAATATATTACGTGAACCAATTATTATTTTTGCTTGAGGAGAATTTATTTGGATTACAAATGACCAATAATAAGTTTTAATAATATTTAAAGTCATTCAATCATTTCACAAAATTATAAAATATCTTCAACTTAAATGACCAATAATAAGTTGTGAGCACAGTGAAAAAACGCCCTTGGTAAGGGCGGGAAGAGCCGTCTGCAAAAATGCCGGCGCGGCGGTCTTTTGCGGCGGCCCCTGTGCCCGGTGAAAAACGCCCTTACCAAGGGAGGGAAGGGGCCGCCGCAAAAGGCCGGCCTCCCGGCATTTTTGGCTCCCCCGTGCACGTGAAAAACGCCCTTCCGGGCGGGAAGGCCGCCCGTAAAAATGCCACCGCGGCGGCGCACGTGTGGGGCCGTCCCACGTCGGATTTTTCGCCCTCCGGGAGGCGTTTTTCCTTCACGCCCTCCCGGAGGGCGGGAGGAATTTTTCAAACTCGCAAGTTATTTTTGTAAATCTTTAAAAAAAATTAAAAATGCAAAAAATTCCTGAACTTGATTGATTTTGGGCTGCATCAAAAGCTATTCGTCCCAAAACTTGTTTTCCTCTCATTTTGTTATGTTTAGCCCAGGTAGTGTGTCGGAGTGACATGCTACGTTTAGGCCTATAGTCCTGCTATGGGCTGGCCCTCGCTTTGAAATGTTAGACCCACGTGGCCCCTTTTTACAGGGCCGACGCATATATAAAGCCCATCTCCTAGTCGTACATACCGGTTGCAAGTCTGCAACTTGGTGTAGTATAATCAAGGTAACCCCAGTTTACAATACTGGTTGCAACTTGAAAGCCCTAAAGAAATTAGAGTACTTATCTATTTCACTGTTACTGTTGCCAAGTGTATATTATTATAACTTCATTGTTTTTCATCTCGAAGTATGCTGATTCTTTTTTGGAGGGGAAGGGATGACACTGCGTTGAAGACTTCTAGCAGTACCAAATTGTTCCTTGTTTAGTGTCACGAAAAGAAGGCTGTACCTGTTTAAACTGTGCCACGGCGTGCAAGTGGCGTGGTGATACTTCTTACAGTGATTTTCCGATTGATTAATACAAATGGTAGTCGAGTTGCAGAGCTTTGTGCACATGCACGGTTTGCAGCAGAAGATCACAGGAAGGCAAGTGGCATCCAAGCTTTGATCCGCTGCCGGTGGTTGCTACAAGACTGCATTGTACGCCAGCAACCTCGGCTGATCCGGCGCGCATCCTCTGATGCTCTGATCACCAGAACATGTATGGCGGTTGCAGTGGTAGTTAAGGAGGCCTCAGCTGATCAGCTGCTCCATCATTCATCAGCAAGTTCTTGAACCATCTTCTAAACAAATAGTAGTAGTATTGCTAAATGAGATGGTCTGGGAGCCTTTTGCTTAGTCTGGACTGGACAGATTGGTGGTAACTCGAGCAAGATTGCAAGTTTGGGACCGTTCTGGCAAACAAAGGCACAAGGTACGATAACAACACTAGCAAATATGTATGAATGCAACTTAAGCCGCGTTCGTAAGTGATTTTCAAAACCCTATTCTTCTCGTTTTTCGTTAACACGCTCTTCAATGATATGTTTCGTAAAAAATTTTTTATATAAAAGTTCTTAAAAATCTAATAAATTTATTTATTAATTTTTTATATATTAATATTTAATTAATTATATATTAATTATGTTTTCGTTTTACGTGTGGGTAATCAGTCAAACAAAAATCACTCACGAACGCGGAACGCGGCCTTAGATCTGGCTGATCAGATCGGTTCCAGAACTACAAAGCGGCAGCCGCATCCACATGCACCCGGCATTGCCAATTTTGCGACCGGTCAGCCACGACACGACGACAGGTAGTCGTAGCCGAATCGGGCTGGGCGGTTGCACGTACGCACGCTCTCTCAAGTCTCACAACCTTTCACCGTGATCGAGCGAAGCATATTTTGGGAAACGCAGCCCTCCACCGAGCATCACGATCCGACCGGCCCTGAACGCATCGGATCACGCAGATCGATCGTACATCCGGCCGATCGCGAGCGACCACCACCCATGGCCCTCCGCATCCACCTCGGTCTCGAACCGATGTACTACTGTAACCACCCCCACAGGTCCAAGCGCGCGGTGGATGGGGCGCCCCAATCCGGTGGCTACCAAGCTCGGTCAAACCGGCGGCCAACCGACCGGAGGCGGGCCAACCATCGCCGTGCACATGCGCTGCGTGTACCGCTGTGCGCGAGGCGTTGCGCGCACCTAACGCGCACACCCACATGCGCCGTTCTCTCGGTCGAGGCGAGCGAACCGGGCCTATCTCGTCCGAGCGATCGAACGCGGAGGGGCCCCGGGCCGGTCGGGCGAGGCGGATCGGAGCTAGTAGTAGCAGACATGCGTATCTCGCTGCGGATTACGGTGCCTCGGCTCGGCTGCCGTCGCGCACGAGCTGCACGCACGCCGTTGGATGCATATATAAAAGTTTCCGATCGAGGCGCATAGTGATGCCGCGCCCCGCTGCTCCGGATTGGTAGTGTCACTCACCGCCACGCACCGGTGGCGTGCGTTCGGTGTGTCGGCCGGCAAGCAGGGCCGTTAAAACCGTTGCAAGTTGCATGCAGAATACTACTCCTGAGCTCTGAGTTTGTTTTAGGATTCCGGAGCTCCCCGATCGGTTTCACCGTGTTATAGGATTCTGTTCAAGTCGCTGTCACGTTTAATTGGTTTTCTGCTGGTGGTTTGACCTTGATCTACACCGCCATCGGGCACCTATGTATACATGGATCATGGATGTGCTAGATTGGAATTAAGAGACTGTTTATTCCGCGAGCCATTTTGCCTCTATTCTGCCTTAGCCAATCAAAGTACTCCTCTTGGCTTGCTCATGCCGTAACGAATGAATGAATAAGAAGAATTGGGAATACTCCTACTAGTAGTAGAACTGATATCTTAGGGCTTTTACAGTGTGTATAGGTGGCATTCAGTCCAAGCCAAGATTCCACAACACTTAGGTCCCTGTTACCAAGTGAAGAACGGAGAGCGAAAATGAGACACCCGTTCCTCATTAGATTCATCGGGAATTTGTTAGAGTGGGGTGAGGAATGGCTTGCGCTGCGCGTTGGGAGAGGTTACAGGAGAGGAAGGCCGCCGGACGGGAAAGGAGACGAGGGACAGAGAAGGGAGGAGAAAGCCTCGCCAGTCGCCTCGATCTGCCCCATGTGCCGGAGAAGAAAGAGAAGACAGAAGGTGGAGCTAGTGGCGGCAAGTTGGTCGGCGGCGAGCCAGAGCAGATCCGTCGGCTGCAGCCGTCCTCCATCGCCAAGCACAGCTTCGATCCATGTCCACCTGGAGCTCGAGGTGGGAAGTGTCACTGCTGACAAGGTCGCCGCCGCCGCTTCACATATCCGGAGTACTCAAGACCAAATCGTCAAATGGAGGAGAGGACAGTAGCGGATCGAGGAGAGACGAGGTCGCGCGGCTCCCGTCGACGGCGACCTCCGCAAGAAAGACAAGGTCATCCGGCTCTCATTAGATTGCTCGATCTGCCTACATCACTGTCGCTCGAGAAGAATCTCCGTCCTCTTCCTTGTCCCATCATCCGATCTGTGATGCCTCCAAGCTCGATGGTGAGGGCCAGAGAAGGCAAAGGTCGGCACGATGAGCAGGGGCGGGCTCAGGATTTTGAGATTGTGTATTCGAAATGGGAAGGGATAAAAATAAATCTTTTTTACAATACAAGCATAATATTTGGTACGTATGATCAACAATATAGTGTACTACTTATGAAATTAGAAGTTACGATAGTTTTTTTAGCAATTTCCTTGAATTATTGTGATACTTTGTGAAAAAAAATATGCAGTACAATCTATCAAGAATATGTTGATTAGCATCATGCCATCACAAAATTAGACAGCCATGCACTATAATAAACACTGCTAAAGTTCAAATTTTGTCACTTATCTAGTCTACAGAATTAGACAACAAATTGGGTTCAAATTCGACATCTCCTTTGTCTTGGCTAGACTACTTGAGTTGAGCAGGCAATAACAAAAATAAATTGGTTCACATATTAACACATTGAAAAATAGGGATTGAACGGGTTACCTATTTAATCGAATTGGGATTGTTCAAAGAGGCGGTTTGGTAGGGACGGTAGGTTGTGCACAGTGCGTTTTGTGGGAGCAGCAGTGGCAACGCGATCAGCGGTGCCGGAGGCATGAGGCGGGGGAGATGACGAGAGAGAGGGCTGACCGAGCAAGGGAAGGGCGTCCATGACTAGTTGAGGGCGAGGCCTCGATGGCATCCGCGCGCCACGGGCTACTCCACATCTGCACGTGCGCGATAGCGCCGCGGCGCCGCGTCATTGAGCAAGACGGAGGGATGTGTTGCGACTTGCAACCACCAACAATGACCAGGAGTGGTCTAGGGTTGATTTTGAGTTTTTTTTGCTATTGGGCATGCATAGTGAGAAGATGAGAGAGGTGGGAGGAGGGAGCCTGCCTGCCACTGCAAGGCTTTCTTGTTAGGCTTCTTTTGATCAATAGGATTTATTTTCTATATTTTCATGTATATATACGAAATATGTATCTCATATATGTATTTTTTGTCTAAAAATCTTGGGTATTCAACCGAATACCCTTGAATTGAATGGGCCCGCCCCGACGACGATGAGGAGAGGGCGGCCTCGGCTAAAGACCGGTCGCCCGATCGCTCGTTGCCATCACACTTGTCGCTGTCACAATCGTTGGAGAGATGGAGGAGATACGGTGGAAGCATGTGGAAGTCGGTGAGGGGGAAAGGCGGTGGTGGCCGAGGTAAGGGGAGGAAATGCAATGGAAGAGGTCTGGAGCATCGCCGTCTGCATCGTCGACGTCGATTTGCACCATTGTCGTTGGTAGATGGGGGCATAGGGGATTGGAGAATGGCTAGGAGAATAGAAGTAGAAGAAAAACATGATTAGGTGGCTGACAAGTGGGCCCAAGGTTGTGGCTGTAATTTTGTTAGTAGTTCTAGAGGTTATTTTGCATATTTTAACATACTATCAAAAATGCTTGTGTGTTGCAGCAGGTGAAGTTAATTTTTACGATTGATAAAAACTCGTTAATCCAAACAACAAACCGAAACAAGACAAACAAACAATAGTAAAACAAAGTCGAAAATCATATATAGAATTAAACCCAATTGCACTCGCTTCATGCGTCATCACAAGAAGAATCCCTTATGTACATCTTTTCATAGCCTCACAAATTGATTGGGGTTGGCACATGTGCATTTTGTTATACCTCATGGACTAAAGATTGAAAATTTTGATTATTCAATTAGTAAAAGTTTTTTTACTATAGATGAAACTTGCCGCATACACACATTAAATAATGATAAATTCAAAAAATATTTATGAGGAGAGAAAAAGGAGGAAACAGAGAAAATGAGGAGAAAAGAGAGAAAAAAACAAAAAAAGAGAGAAAAAAGACGCCGATCGGAAGAGAGACGTGCGCGGCACCGAGTGGAGGCACACGGGATGAGCCCGCAGGATGGTGTGGGCCGGTTGGGTTGGGCTAGGAGGAGAAGGTATTGGGCTAGAATAGGAGTGTATAATAGTTATTCTAGACTCACGTCAAATTGAATACATACAGGTGACATATAACCAACTAAAAAACCAACTTACTTTAAGCCCAGTCAAAGCCACTTCAATTGTGAGAAGGGTTTCATATATGTGTCTTTAGCCCATATGGCATATACTTTTTTCATAAGGCTCCTTAGGGCGTCCAATAGGAGGGGGTATTATACCCCTAAGGCCTACTTATACATTGTGGGGGTGATCCTTATAGCAACCCTTTGGATGAGTTACCATTAGCCATAAGGACCACCCATAAGGAATAAAAAATTCACTCTTCCATGCTGCTATGTTGTTTCTCTCAAAAACAGTTGGTTGCCGTTGTGGGAAAGGAGAAGTAGCCAAGGAGCCCGTCGTGGGAGAGGGAAAGAAGATGGGGAGCACCTGCATTGCCATCACCAGAGATCCGCCCGCGAGCTCCGCCTTCGTCACCGGAGATTTGCTCGTGAGCATCATCGTTGCCACCGTCGAATCCAATCGCGAGCGTCATCCTTGATCCGCCTACAAGGGCTGCTGTCAACACTGGATTAGCCCACGAGCATCGCCGTCGCCGTCAGATCCATTCGCGCCCACGAGCAGCGGCGTCGGTGTCACCGAATCCGCTAGGCCGCTACGGCGAGGTTGATTTGGCCAAGGAGAAGTCAATCCAGTGCTTGAGGCTTGTTCTGGGCGGCGAGAATCGATTTGGAGGAGGGAATGATGGAAATGACGATGGCACACAGAGAAAGGGATGAGTGGTGGCGTTGTTGAGGCAGAGGAACGATGAGAGGTGTCGCGGGAGAGGAAGGGGTGAACGGTGGACGATTGGGCTTGGATGGTTTTCTTTATTTGCTAGTGGGGCCCATATATAATTCATCCATTGTGGAACTAGAAATAACTAATGTCTACTGACACAGGGCCCACCACTACTACAAAAAGTGCCATCCGTGCCGGTTGGAAAATTTTCATAGGTGCTAGAATTTCCAACTGGCACCACGAAGGCGACACAGATGACGCCCGAGTCATTGGTGCTAGTTCCACAACCGACATCTTTGAGACGCATGCGAGGCAAAAATAATCAGCGCTATGCATCGGCTCAAATCGAGATGATGCATCGAGTTGCTCCCCGTTGCTCCAAATCCAAATTCAAATCCCCAAATCAAAATTAGATCGCCACCAAGATTGATTGACATCACAAAATCATGAACATACACCGAATCAACAACAAAAACATCCACAAATTAGCAAAACCTGTCGGCAGTTCACTTTACAACGTCTAGGGAAGGCCGCCGCCCATCGTCGCTACTGTGCGTCGACCGGGGAGAGGCCGGCCGTTGGCCTCCGGGCGTTTGCCGGGGCGAGGCGGGCTACTGGCCACCGAGCGTCGGCTGGGATGAGGCTGGGCACTGGCCGCCGAGGAGAGGCACCGACGAAAAGGGAGAGAGGGAGAGAGCTAGAGGTATAAGGGGAAGGGTTAGGAAGGTGATATAGGTGATAGGTGTCGTGCTCAGTTTTTTTAAAAAAACAACTCCTATAATATATTATAGTGTTGACGACAAATTTTGGCATATTCTGTTGAATGAGAAGCGGTTGCGAAGTGGAATTGACAGCGTGATTTTTAGTTGCCAGAAATAAGATTGTTTTGGCTGAAAGTGTATCAGCAGGAGGAATCGACAGAGGGGATATCGACTGGCGATTGCCGATAGGTAATAAGAATTTGAGTTCTTGATGGATTCAGTTGATGAAATCAAGGTTATCTCTAAAAGGGGATCGGATTCGGGAAGGAAGCAAAGTGAAGATTTGATTATTAATTAGGCAGATTTAATTATTTTTCTTTTATAATTTCAAGAAAGCTTAAGTTGGGCCCGGTTTGGATTTGTAATTTTATCTTTAGAAAGTCTATGTCGTATCCGATATGGATTTCTTATGCTCATGTATAAGTATGTACGCCTAGGGTCTTGTAAAAAAAGAGAATAGTTGAATACACACTTTCGGCGCATCGCCACATTAGTTTTGTAGGTTTTCATCTTGACGAGTTCTTGTTTCGAGTTGGGCTGCATCAGCTTCGATCTTCGACAAGGGGTAAGACTTGTTATGACGGTTTGTATCGGCGGGATTAGTGCTTATATCGTTTCGACACTCTAATCTAACTTATGCATCAACCTATTTATCATATATCTTATTTAATCCAAGTCGATAGTTCTGTTTACTTGTATCAGTTAAGCCTTCTTTAGGGTTTTGATGGTATTGATTAAATCGTTTTGTTGATCTAGATTAGCTAAGGTATCCACCACCCTGAGAATAAGTCAAAGGCTTGATTGTTTAGACTTTATGCTTCTTTACATACTTACTGCTGCATCAATTAAGTTTGACCTAATAAGTCATGCTTAGAATCATAAAAGCTAATCTCCTTTGGATTGGCAATAAGGGTATATCAGGATTCAACCGATCTTACCTGGTATAACTTTGTTGCTTTAAGTTATATGATTTACTTTACTTAACTAGTTATATCTATCATCTTATTTAGGTTTATCAGTCCTTTAAATCTACTATACTTGTTATCAGCCTTGCACTGTCTCGGTTAGGTCTGATCTGTTGAAGATATAACCTGTTTAATAGATTTAATTAAGGTTAATAGTCTTATATAAGGCTATATCTGAGTTTCAGCCGATACGTTATTTAATTTCCCAAGCTATTTCATCGACTATGATCTAAGTTCGTATAATTATTAATTTGTTTAATCTTGTTCATAAGCAATTAATATTTTCTTGTTTAGGTCCGATCTATCATAATTGCTTTTAGATAAGAGAAAGACTAAATTATTAATTGCATGTTATTTATATTTATAACCGATCATGGTTGCTTTGGGTGTAATCTTCAACATTTGTCCATTGGCTAGTTATTTAGATTATATAATTGTATAACAATTGACTTTAATAATCATAATTTTATGCTGCATCGATTGAGTTTGACCTATAGAATTGATTTTTTAAAGAAAAAGTTGTTTATGTTTATATCTAATTCAAATATAGTTTATGAACAGTATCTTCTACCTTATAGTCGTTTCGACTCGACCGCATCGGCTAGGTCATCACGATATATCATTGGCCTATCGACCATTGACTATCATCTTCTAATGTTTATCATGTCTTATTGGTTGCAGGATTAAACCAACTGACACGCCCATGCTTTTTTCACCATCGTTTTCGACTTGCACTGGAGCTAAGCAGAACTCCTAGACCGCTCATGTTTTTACATCGACATATAAGTATTGTTTTTTAAAGAAATAATACTAATGCTATAAGTGCTGGTTTTGATTAAAACTGACATATTTTAAATATAGTGCTGGTTTTTTCTTAAACTGACGCATTTATGTGGTTAAAGGTGTAAGTTTTTAATTTTTTATCCTATATAGATTGAAACAATCAATAAATGCTGGTTTTAAATGAACTAGCAGCTATGAAATGTTTGATTGTGTAGTAGTGCACCCATATAGATGGCTCATGCTCTCATTGGAGGGGCTTGTATTTCTATTGCCCTTATATTAACCGACCTACTCCTAGAATATATATACGGAGGATTTGATTGGTCGGAGCAATTCATGCATTTTCATCATAGGTTCACGTCAGTCCGAGAGCTGCCAGGTAGCAGCTGTCCGCATCCAAGGAGGACTGTTTTATGTCCAGACAAAAGACGGAGATCGGATTAGGGGCCTGTTTGGATAATTAGCCCTTTGGCTAATTAGAGGGCTAATTTTTAGCCCTCAAATTAGCTCTCTAAAAATTAGCCTCTCAAGTTGTTTGGATCCAGGGCTAATTTGAGGGCTAATTTATCCAGGCCTAATCATTGGCTCCAACTACCTCATTTATTACTCATTTATTATATGTAATAAACAGAAATTAATCTCATGTGTATATGATTAAAACATACACATGTCATACAATTAATGTATCAAAATAAAATGTCTATACAATATGTCCATATAATTAAATGAAACATACAAATCTCCCACAATACCTGTTTCATAGAAATAAAATGTCCGTACAATATGTCCATACAATTGAATGGATCATACAAATCTCATACAATAAAGTAGTCTCCTAAAAATAAAATTTTCGTACAATATGTCCATACAATTGAAGTCTCATACAAAACATACAAGTTAATTGTGAATCGAAACATACACATTTTATAATCCATAGAACAAAGCATTAGCTAACTCATCACGGAAAACATTCATATTGGTATCTTCTACGAGAGGTTCATTTGATGGCCAATTTTCTTGCGATGAATGTGGCATTGGAAAATAGTTTGCATCCGCATCACACATATCAAATTCCCTATCCGCTATTCTTTGTCTCGAATGAAATTATGGAGAGCCATGCACGCAACAATTATTCTTGTTTGTTTTGTAGCGGAAAATTTTGGCATGTCCAACAACATCCTCCATTTCATCTTCAAAACTCCAAAAGACCGCTCTATCAAACTAAAGAGGAAAAATGGAATCAATGGAATGAACAAATATTTAGACAACAGTATTAAACTCCTAATCAAATACACATACTCATCCACAGTACTTGACTAGGAGCATAGCACTTCCATTTAACTCAAGCTTGCAGTATGGAATTTTGCCGAGTAAACCAGGAGCCGCACACACAGAGGGAGAGGACCTTTGGCGGCGGTGCTTGTGGCCGGCACTTCGGTCGGCGGCGGCGCAGGTGGAAAGGAGGGCGACGCGGCGGCTGGGAGGAACGACCCCGTCTGCGACTTCCAAGGCGTGGGAGGCCGGACTGCGGCCGTAGAAGATGAGGGGCGCGCAGAGTGGGAGATGAGGGGCGGCGCAGTGGGAGATGAGGGGCGGCGCGTGGGAGATGAGGGCGACGCCGTGGGAGATGAGGGCGGCGCAGCGCTTTGGGACGAGATGACCGGCGCACGACAGGCACAAGATGGGACGGCGCCGGGGGAGATGATGTGGTGGGAGAGGAAGAGGCGGCGCCGCGCCTGGGGATGACGACCGCCGTCGGCGAGGGAGGCGCGGCGGCGCGGTGGGAGCGGCTCACGGCGGCGCGGTGAATGACGGCAACGGCGACGCAGTGGGAGAGGAAGGGCCGCACGGTTGGAGAGAGATAACGTGATTTTTTTCAGTGAAGAGGGATACAACGCGTGACAGGTGTGGACCCACTTCCAATTAGCCCAGATTAGCACCTCTTAGAGGGACTAATTTTTTGAGGGGGGCTAATTCAGTTTAGCCCCAAATTAGCCCCCTGTTTGGATCACTATGAGCTAATTGAGGCTAAAAAGTGATGGGCTAAAAATTAGCCCCTTCATCCAAACAGGGCCTAGGTTCCCCTTAGCGATATTCCCATGTGCCGGCCATCTCGCACTGTCACCTCAATCACATTGCTTATGTGGGTACATGCAGATATACTATTACCATTTTTTCGTCTCATAATAAATTTAGTTTTACCTTTTTTATTTTTTAAAATAAATTTATTTTAAAAATAATTATTTTATCAGAGTTTGTTTGTAAAAATAGAGGATAATTATATTAAAAATAGATAAAATGATAAATAGTTACATTGAGATTTGATAAAATTAAAATATTATATTTTTTACTGATAGGTATGAAATAAATGAAAAATAAAATTATAGGTAGTACTATATGTTCCGCTACAGATTAGCACAGTGAATTAGAAGGACGTACGGGAGACTTATATGCAAACTCGTAGTACTATCTCCCAGCGTGGCGTATACACCCAACCAACAAGGCGTATATACCACCGTATCAAGCCGGCCGGTATACAATTAAGTAATCTAAACGTACGGTATCTCTCTATACATGCCATTCATGGATATATTTTCCTAAAGATTGAGCACATATAATATTATCGATTTGATTGGCAAAAGAATGTATTGTCTTCATTTTCATCTCATACTCCATTACTACCGTCTACCCCCATGTTTCGACATGAACTAATAGACCCGTACGTACAAAAAGACGAAGGTTGGGAAACTGATTAAGCACGTACAATACTACATATATGCATTATACGACGGTGAGGCCCAGTTAAGCATAAATTAACGCCGACCGGCCAATATAGGTGAAACGTTGGCGTCATGGACCGATCGATGCATGCATCTTCGTACTGCAACGTATGGGGTGGGCAGCTGGGCCAGGAAATGGTGAAACTATCGGCGTACTCGTCGGTCCGCGCGCCCCCTTTTGCCCACACCGATCGATCGATCGATCGGCGGGTCCGCGCGCGAAAACTCGAAGTGTGGTGTTCCTGTGCGTGCCGGAGAAATTCGATCGTCTCGCGCGCGCCGTCGCGGCGGAGGCATGGAGATCGGAGAGGCCGCGGCCCAGCGCAGCACGAGCGGGCAGCCGGGCGAGCAACGGAGCAACACCTCATGATCCATTGCGTGCATACGCATGATGTTATTCTGGTTTCTGTAGCAGCCATCGGGCACGTAAGCAACCAAAAAACGTCACACTCACACATTCGTACCGGTCGACAACTCTACAAGAAGTGAAGAAGAGCTACAGCAAAAATCGGTCCAGCTTTTTTTGTGGTTGGCGTGCATGATTCAATATTCCTTCATGGTAGGGCTAGACCGGCTCTTAATTTTGCTCAGGATTAGAAGGTAGAAACACGCCTAGACCATTACGCCCCCACCTCGCAGGTGTGTATCCCCTTGCTGCCTTGCTGGGAGCGTTATCACGATACAGTACTGCCGTGATTAAAATGGAAATAAAAGCAAACCGACGCCAGCCATGCCCGGTCGCAGGCAGCAATGTCTTCCAACTCGGTCGATCAGCACTCCAGTACTCACAGTATCTGGTCGGCACAGCATTTGCGTAGGCAACCACATGTCCACACATATAAGCAGCACGTACAAAGCGGTACATGACGTAGCAATTGCTGTACCGTTGTTCACTGCTGTTCGACGTACATGCATAGACATTCATTCTCCGTTTCTCCTGCATACGTACAAGTCCAAGCTTCGTAATTCTCCCCCATTCAGAAGAACGAATCTTGCAAGATTTTTATATACGAAGCAGTCAAAGGTGTTGTTTGACATTTTAGTCCAGGACTAAAAATTAGTATCTGGACTAAAAATTTTAGTCTCATCCTGTTTGGTTGTAGGGACTAAAAGGGACTAAAACTCATTAATTATACTGTACAAAGACTATATTACCCATATTCATTTGCACCTCATTCGCGCTGCGGGAGAGAGAAGGACATGGGAAAATAAAGTTTTAGTCCCAATTAGTACCTCCAAGAGGGACTAATAGACTAATGGTATTTTAGTCCCTTTTAGTCTCTCCTGTTTGAAAGTTTAAGGACTAAAAGAGACTAAAATGAAGAGACTTTTAGTCTCTCAACCAAACAGGCCCAAAACTCCCGTAGAAGCACAGCACTGAACAAACCGGTAACCGCGCGGACTGTCTATCTATTTGTCTCCGACCTGGCGGCCGGTCGATCGATTCATCGTCGCCTCTCGTCGACGGGGTCTGCCCATGCTGCGTCTGCGTGCCACACTACATTTATTGGAGCTGTTAACCAGCATACTCGCATGTGAGACACAGCTGGGCACCAGCTGCTACCTGGGCCCCGCCGCGCGACAGGCCACGCCGGCTGCACATATCATACAACGCCCCATCTCTTATGGAGGCAACAACAACCTAGCTTGATCGAATTAATTCGCTCGTAGCGAATGCCATGCATCATCATATTAAACCGATTGTTGTTAGGGCTCATAAAGTCATAATCTCGTCCACCTGTCGTGTCGATCTATGTCGTTACTGGTTACCAACCCCTGATCGATGATTCTGATTCATTCTCCTCCTCTTTTAGTTTCTTTAATTTTGGGTGATTAGTTGCATGGCCTACCCATCATAGGCCATATCAGTGCCAGTGTAATGTTGGCAAATATTGGACAGGGGACTCACACAGCGGTCCGTCTCTCTGAATAAACATCTGGCTGTTTCGGGCTCAAGCTAAATACAGAAGTAGGTTGATAATATTTATTGTTTTGGATAAAATTATTGTCAAATTTTTAAAAAGTTGACTATAAATAACATCTAGAACATTATTTGTCTTTGAAATATAGTGACCATATGTATATATTGGTCTAAAAAGTACTTTAATAAAATTATACATTTATTGATATTTATAAATATTGAATATAAAATAGTGGTTAAAGTTGTTTTTTAAAGACAGTGAATTTATTCAAAACGACAACGATAAGTATTATCAGACCGAAAGGAGTAACATGGCTAGTTATCTTTGTGCTAGAGATCAAGACTCCATTATTAATTTTCTAGGGCAAGTAAAGATTAATTCAAAGAAAGAAGAAGATCAACTCAGCCTACTTACTTTGAGGGGTGTTGATATGAACTGAGCTTATTAAATGATGAAAATGAAACGACTAGAGAGTTGATCAATCCGTGTCGAGTCCATCTCGGCCATGCTGTGATACAGTGGTAGCATCGTCCGCAGCCAGCTACGAGATGATTGCACCGATTGTTCCTTCTGGCCTCGAGCCAAAGATGTAGTTACAGTACGTAATTTGGTGTTAAAAGAGAGATTTAAATGAAAAGACGTCTTTCTGAACATTTTTATAAAACAATTATGTGTATGAAGAATTAAATATGAGGTTCGAAGTTAAAACCACACACCCCTTACCGCTGTACTATCAAATACATCTCTCGTAATATGGTGTTATTAGAGCTGGGCAAAGAGTAATTCAGGCTAGTTTCTTTTTAAGCTTAGATTAAGTTGCGCGGCGGGCCGGCGGTCGTAGAGTATTTGTTTTAGTAATTTAGGGTTTACCTAGGCATGCACTAGCCAACGTGCAGAAGATATCGTTCATGTGCAAAACGGCAAATCTCTTCCCTTCCTACGTACTAGAGTCCAATTTTCCCGACCGAATCCCACCTCCATCTGCGCAGCGACCCAAACCGGGCCGCGCGCGGCTACACCGCCAGCCCACCATTAAATATAACACGCGCGAGGGGAGCAGCAGCAACGGCCGCGATAACACCTGCGATAACCGGGCCGGGGGATCGAGCGCAGCGCGCGGCGCCATGGACCCCTGCGCGTTCGTCCGCCTCACAGTGGACCAGCTCCTCCTCAAGCTGCCCTCCGTGCCGCGCCCCAGCTCTGGCGCCGCCGGCGTCCACCCTTCCACCTCCCCATGCTTCTGCACGCTCCACCTCCAGGACCACCCCTCCGCCGGCTCCCACTCCCGCACCGCGCAGCTGCCACTCGCGTCATCCGAGTCCCCGGGCCCCGTCGCCGCCGGGGAGCCCGTGGTGATAAGCCTCGATGCCGCCGCGGTGCAGAGGCTCTCGGCGCGCCCCGCCGAGCTCGTCGTGTCCGTGCACGCCGGGCAGAAGGGGAGCGCCGGCTGCGGCATGAGCACCGGCCGCGCGCTGGGCAGGGTGCGGGTGCCCGTCGACGTGGCGCGCGCCGCGGCCGGGGAGACCGTCGTCGCGCGCGACGGGTGGGTGGACGTGGGCAAGCAGGCCGCGGGGGCGGCGTCGTCCCACGGCCACGCGCGCGCGCAGATCCACATGGTCGTGCGGGCCGAGCCCGACCCGCGGTACGTCTTCCAGTTCGGCGGCGAGCCGGAGTGCGGGCCAGTCGTCTACCAGGTGCCCGGTGGCGCCGCCGGCGGAGGCCAGCGGCAGCCGGTGTTCACCTGCCGGTTCAGCGCCGGGCGGAGGGCAATTAGGACCAGGTTGGTGACTTGGTGTGCGGTACACGTATTACGTACTATGTGCATGCATCATTGCATCTTCTTCGTTTGCTCGCTCGCTAAGTTAAGCTTGCGGTGTTAATAATGTGCTTTACAGTGACCCCGTGCTGACAACATATTTTTCCTCTTCAATCAAGTGCTTCTCGTACAGTCGTACGTTACTTACATGCTAGTTATACAAGGGTAATTGTGAAGTACAATGCTAGATAGAAGAGCTCACGCTTGGGGGTAAAAAGAAAAAAACAATCTTACGTTTTAAAGTATTTAGATAATGAAACTCAGTCAATGTTAAGTTTTCATGGTTGATAAAATGTTGATGAATTCATTATACACAAGTAGAGTTTTGCTTATTTTTCTTGAAGGCGCAAAAAAGAAAAAAAATGGGTATGTAATCATGTTAGGATTTAAGATTTCAAATTATATAGTACTCAGCATGTACATTGTAGCCATCAGTTGGACAGTATAGTACGTGGCCTTGGCTCTGCCCATACACGTTTATCAATGCAATTACGCAAATGTCCCCAGCAGTCCAGGACATATATGATATAAGGACAGATGAATTTAAAACAAACAACTCATTTATTTATCTTGTCATATGGCAATCGATTTGCTAATCAATACCGACTTGTGATTCGGCAATGCTCGTTTATTTGAGAAAAAGAGAGTAGCAATCTCAATGAAGAATGTGATGCGATCCTATTTCATCCCAACTATCTTTATAAAGAAGTCGAAAAACATTTCGTCTCCTTTTCAGTTTTGCTTTTCTTTCATACGGAATTCCTTTTCATTATTGGATGACAGCTCTTAGATACCCTGTGGTTTATATCATGCACCGGCATTGGCAAAGTCATCTGACAAAATATTCCACCTCCAATACGTAACGATATTTTAAATTAGTCTGCCATGGAAGGGAAACTTTTTAAGGTTAGAATAAAATGGCTGGAAGACTTAATAATTAAACAAGCAGTACCAATATTCCAATCCACGTACTACTAAATTATAAATCCTGTGAAGTAAAGCACCTCCAATCCTGCATGAATATATTTGTGGCATTGCTATTTGACCAGTCAGGTTGGGTTATGACATATGAGAACCTTCACTGTAGTGCAGCTCAGATCTTCATATATTATATATATACATGCTTTGTTTATGCTAGCTCTACTGAACTTTACTCACTGGACTTTGAAAGTGAAACATACGCCATGGATGGACAGCATGGTCAGACATAGACGACACCAACCGTGCATGTGACTGTCTTGGCATTCTGGCTAGTTACCTTACTAAGGGGTGTTTGATTCAAAGACTAATTTTCATCCGTGGCATATCAGATGTTTAGATAGATTAAACATGAATTAATTATAAAAATAATTATAAAATCGAAGGATATTTCACGAAATGAATCTATTAAACTTAATTAATTCACGATTAGCTATTTATTGTAGCATCATATCGTCAAATCATGATGTAATTAGGCTCATTAAATTCGTCTCGCGAATTATCCTTCGATAATGAATGAATTTATAAATAGTCTATATTTAATATTTTAAAATAGTATTTAAACTTTCGACAAAACAAACATGCCCTAATTTGCTCTGCAAAATTCAAATCTTTAACATCATTAGCTGGCTTCAGAATCTTCCTTGTATCATGTCCACCAGACTAACTGATCTTGTATCAGACACACTTGGCACCAACTTGTTATGCGCTACTCAAACTAAGCAGCTCTTTAATTACTAACTCAAAGATATGTGGCTATCTTAAACTTTTTGTTACTAGCCATGCACGCATACACTTGCATGTTACTACTACTGAGCTAATTAAACTAATCTTGCATGTGCTGTTCGTTTTGTCCAGATCGCTGACGTCGGAGTCATCCATGACTCGGAGCACCAGCAGGAAGCTGCGGTCCTGGCTGAGCACGCTGCACGGCGACCGCGACGCGCAGGCGCGGCGCGAGCAGCGCAAGGGGTGGACGGTGACGATCCACGACCTGTCGGGCTCCCCGGTGGCCATGGCGTCCATGGTGACCCCGTTCGTGCCGTCGCCGGCGGGCTCGGGCCGCGTCTCCCGCGCCAACCCTGGCGCCTGGCTCATCCTGCAGCCCACCGGCGCCGGGCCTGCGAGCTGGAAGCCGTGGGCGCGGCTGGAGGCGTGGCGAGAGCGCGGCCCCGTCGACGCACTCGGCTACCGGCTCGAGCTGGTGTTCGACTCGGGCCCTACCGAGTGCGCTGTCCCCATCGCCGAGTCGTCCATCAGCACCAAGCGCGGCGGCCAGTTCGTCATCGACCCGGCCACGTTCCCCGTGGGCGCCGCCGGCTCCGCGTGGCCGTTCGCCGGCGGCTTCGTGATGGGCTCGACGGTGGAGGGCGAGGGGAGGGCCAGCCGGCCCACCGTGCAGGTCGGCGTGCAGCACGCCACGTGCATGGGCGACGTGGCGCTGTTCGTCGCGCTCGCCGCCGCCGTCGACCTCTGCATGGATTCCTGCAAGCTCTTCTCGCAGAGGATCAGGAAGGAGCTGTGCCATGATCAAGAGGACTAGCAGGGAGATGAAACTGAATCAAGTGCATGTACTTGGGGTTTGGCTTGTGATGCATGCGATCACTTCCATGATTTCATTAAATTAGTTAACTAGTTATTCAATTGTTTCTTGTGAAAGTGATGGCCTGTGGCTGTTTTTAGTTTAGGCTGGGTCGGATCACAAGAACGTGTGTGCTATATTCTTTCATTGCGATATTCTTTTGATTATTTTTAATTTATATATGTTTCTGTTCCTCCTTTCCTTCTGAAAGTCTGGAAATAAACTCGGCTACGTGATGCATGTCTGCCCTATGACGTCTCTGTAGGTGCCGTTGATTAAAAAGAAGATTAAACCACCGGTATTTTTTTCTAACAAAAAAGAAAAAAATTAAGAGATAAAATTTGTTTTATGTGATCGGTGTAAAACGAATTCAATTCTAATAAAAAAGCGAAGAGGTAGAGGTTTTGATGGAACCCTCTCTCTAACTCTAAAACCCTAAATTAAATCACATGATCGATTTTGACACTGAAAAGGGTTCGCTAGGCACCTCTAGAAGCACTTTTGTTTTTCTGCAACGCAGGAAGAAGAAACGAAACAAAAGAAGAAGAGAAACAGAAAGAAGAAAGGAGGAAGAACAGCAATTTGGAAGAAATCAACAAAATCGGCTTCAATGGCTTCACTTTAGGGATGATAGGATCAATAAGACTAAGATTAGACTCTGATACCATCATCATTTTTTCGGAAGACCTAGGCTAAATTCCTTTTTTAATTAAATCCGCCAATTTTTTAAGTTTATTATTTACATAAATTTGTTTATGCACATTATTAGCTACTTTAAATTGCTTAAAATTATTTTGATCACTTAGTAAATTATTTCAGGTTAAATGGAACAAATGAGAAGTTTATCCAAAAAGAGATTAATGCTATGATATTATATTTGATCAACGTAAAATGATTTCATGTCAAATTTTATATTTACATGTCAAATTTTTTTATTGTTATTATTTTGTTAGCTTTTAAATTATTTCTAGTTGAATAGAACCAGCGAGAAATTTAAATAGAAAGTATTTAGATGTTGAGTTATATTTAACCAATATTATTGTGATTCTATGTCATTAATACTATTATTTCCTTCATTTTTTGTCCATCGCTGATATAATTAAGGAAAATTTAAGGTCGTAATATTTCTTTCGCCGTTTTCACCTTAATATAATATGACTTAGGATTTTAATTCACGCCATTAGTGCATTATTATTTATTTTATCACTTCTGTCCAACGGTGATGTGATTCAGGATTTTAATTTGTTAGTAAGCTTAATTCCTTTACCATTTCTGTATTATATGGCTAAGAATTTTAATTTTATTTCATTACTTATGGCATTATTTCCATATCATTTCAACCTTACGGTAATTTGATTTAGGATTTTAAACTCAACTTATTCCATTATTTCGTATATCATGTCTACCTATTTATGATAATTTGATATAGGATTTTAAAATTTAGTAATTTATCATATTATTTTCTTTGCCACTTCTGCCGAACGGTGATGTGATTTAAGACATTAATGTTAATTCCCTAATCATTTCTACCTAACGGTGACTTGATTTTTGATTATAAGTAATTTCATTTGATGATTCACTTGTTTTGTCTCTGCCCAACGGTAATGCAAAGCGAAATGAAGATTAAGTTATCATTATTATGTAACTAATTGTACTAACGTACATTATTTGCACGGACAACCATAATAATGATGTCACTTAATGTTTCAACAATAAAATATATTATCCATAAGTTAAAGTCAATTCAATTATTTTTTCTAATTGGCTTAATTAAGCTAAGGCATTCTTGAGTATGACTTAGCATTAACAAAGGATCCCATGTTGCTCCGCAACTAATTTTTCCTAAACTCAAGAGGCATTTTTAGCCTAGGAGAAGGCCAATACAATGATATGTTTCGCACGTCACTAATATATATTAAGATTATCATCCCTATCATAATTAGAGGAGAAATTTGAGCTTGACAATGTAAAAAACAATATCTAACAAATGTTGAGATAAACTTTAGGAGTTTGTCAAAGGCTAATGCTAAGTACACTTAAGTGTGCATGCACATTTGTCGCCACAAATCAGAAAGTTTGCAATAAGAATAACTTACATGACGTACACATTTAGTGGGATGGACATCATACATTTCATATGCACGACTTGTCCACTTCAGATGACTTTTCTCCTATTAGACTATGGTTATTCTTCAGATTAATTGCAATATTTAGTAAGACAAAGTGGACAATAGTTGACTTGATTTACCACTTTGTAACATAATAAGAAATATAAAAACTAAGAGGCAAACTAATATCTCGCTAATCTTGTTACTAACGACAAGATGAACAGGTTGTAAGGGGAGTGTAGCAACTCTAAATTTAATAATAATAAAGATCATATTCCTTGAAAGGGGAGATAAAATTGCCTCTATGTCTTACGTATACTACTCTTGAAATTTTCTTGTGAAATTTTTTACAAGAAATAGGGACATGCTTAATCTCATGGTTTGAATCATTACGAAACGTTGTCAAAATCATGGCCTTATTATTTAGCCACATTTCTAGGGGGAGTAGACATCTCATTAAGGTAGGGACTTCTCACGTCGATCAATATCAAATTATGTGATTGAAGTTCATGAAAAATCAGATATCATGCTTCCATTGCATAAAATAAAATAAGTTCAGTTGGAGCTCATCAAAGAGCTCCAATAAGAAAGATTATTCTACCTCATTTATGACTCATAAGCTCCTTCATGTGGATGCCTAAAAAATTACATTTCTCAACAGTGACTTGCATCAATAAATATACATAGCATAGCCTGAGGGTTTTGTTGTGAAAAGACAAAGTCACATATAGGTTCAGACTTAAGAAATCTATTTGCGAACTTAATCAAGCATTGATGATGTTTTAAATTCCGCTACATTATCAGTGAACTAAGCTCAAATAAGAATGAGGTGGATAATTATGCATGTAATGATGAAAGTGAGACGTCGTTGAAATTGTGTCATTTGTGACACATCTATAGGAGAGATTGAAACGTCTCATCAGATAGAGATATTTTTTCTCTAAAGTTTTAATGGTGTTATTTAGCTTTAAGGGAAATAATTCACCAAGTTAAGAAATTAGCCAACAAGTCATTATTTTTTTTGGCTATGTTTACCCATAATTGCTCTGATTTTCTTTAAGAAATTTAAAATTCACCAAGTTAAGAAATTAGCCAACAAGTGATAATTTTTTTGGCTATGTTTACCCATAAGCGCTCTGATTTTCTTTAAGAAATTTAAAATACTAATGCTAAAAATTAAATAAAGTTGTGAGATCGAACTATGGTGGTAAACACGATATGAATCTTGCTCACCACATAAGCTATTAAAATTAAGCATTCATCCAAATGGTTTTCAAACAATGTAAGATAAATTGAGATTGATCAGTCGAAACAAAATAAATAATTTAGTAGCAGTTTCTGAATGAGTTAAAAAATAGGTCATTTAAATGGATCAACAAAATTTAAGTTAGACTTTAATGAAAATTTCGAACAATTCAAGTGAGGTGGACAACTACATGAAAACTAAAGGTGAGAAATTCAATCATCGGTGTTCTATGTTGATGACAATTTATTAGCAAGCAATGCATATTGCTGTTGGAAACTAAAGAAATTTTTATCATCGAATTTTGGACTAAGGGAGTACAGGGCTTATATTAGTAAGTCATATATTGACATAAAGAAATAATTTAAGAGAATTCAGTTAAAATCAGTCAATTAAAATTAAATAGAAAGACAACTATTTATGATTCAGTTGACATAAACTTGATATTAGCTCAAATCTGGATGCATACAAATTTGGCATATATTATTTACTATGAATCTTGGCAGTATTTAACTAAATCAGATTAAAACAATGGCATTAAAAATGTCTTGTATTATTTGCAAGACAACTTTAAGTAACATGCTCATATTTCTAAAGTCTAATGGTCTCTAAAGTTTAAAGTTTATGAGATGTGCAAATATTTATAAAGATCATTAAGTTAATTTAGATTAAGTTATGTCCATACATATATGGGAGCGATAACAATGGAAAAGCTCCAAAATAATCTCTTACTGCATAGTCGACAATGCAGCTAGATTTTGTAGAATGTGATGATTAATCATATGTTTAAGAGTATTTCTTACAACTAGGAGGGCAAATAGCACTCATAAATCACTCATAATTATACTGTTATAAACCGCGCACTAATAAAATGTAGTTTTCTATTCTAATAACAACATGTTGTGTGTTTTCTGCCTACCATATTGATATGGTTGTGAAAGATATGTCCCAGGATCAAATTATTAAGCTGAGCATTAGCTCATGGATCCATACTCTAAATGCTCATAAATTAAGTTTAATTAAGATTATGTTACATGTGTAAATTAGAGTCTTAGTCGATGAGGGAAACTTAAATTTATCAATCAACACCCACTAAGTTAAGCTTGAGTTTATCTAAGTACTATAGTAAACTATAGGACTTTGATGTCTCTGTGACGTTTAATATTATTGTGATAAATTGTCTTGGGGAGCTATTTTATTTAGTAGACTCGTCAAGTCTTAAAATCAAGAGAAAAAATGAAAAATATTGGTTGATTTTATCGACTCACTATCGATAAGGGTCAAAAAAGAAGATTAAACCACTGGTATTTTTTCCTAACAAGAAAGAAACAAACTAAGACATAATTTTTGTTTTGTGTGATCGGTACAAAACGAATTCAATTGCCTCAGCACTGTCCTATATAAGAAAGAGGAGAAGGGGCAGAGGTTTTGATCGAATCCTCTCTCTTAATCCTAAAACCCTAAATTAGATCGCGTGATTGATTGTGACACTGAAAGAAGTTCGTGAGGCATCTCTAGAAACACTCTTGTTTTTCTGCAAGAAAAAGGGAAACAAAAGAAGAAGAGAAACAGTAGAAGAAAGAAGGAAGAACCGTAATTTGGAAGAAATCAACAAAATCGGTTTCAATGAGTTGATGTACACTACACAAATTGTCTTTTCAGTCAGTAAACTTCATTAAGTACTTCATTTATATTAAAATAATCTTAGACATATCAATAAAAATAACTATAATACCCTTAATTTATTAAATTCTAATACAATTATTTTTTACTTTATTTACTCTTAATATATTTATTTTTTATTTTTATAAAACTTTGATGCGATGATTACTAAAAAAAACATACATGACGGACGGAACAGACAGCTCATGCCTGTGACTGGCAGCGTTTGTCCAGGACAGTGCCCAAGGGCTGATGGGCTTAAACCGGACAGTGGCAAACGTGCAGCCCATTTTCCGTTGGCCACGGGGCTGCTACTGACGTGCGGGCCCTTGTAGTACGACGGAACGGGATTGTGGCAAACGTGCGGCCTGTAAGGTACACATGGGCCGGTTTAGGCAGGTTGAGGTGTATTTACGACCCGACTCGTACGCCTGCCGTCCGATTCTGGTGGGCTCGTGGGACGTAGGGTTAGGTCGCACACTTTCCATTGTACTCTACTCCACATCAATGGCGCGGTGTGCAAATGGCTAGATTTGTGGCGGCGCGCCGGCGCCGGAGCCATTAGCCATGGGCTCATCATCGTCGTAAAGTATAGTAGTTTCAGTAAGTTTCTTCTGAGTGCAGCGTGTGGTGGGAATCCCATCTATAATTTGTGCAAGTAGTCTTGTTGTTCCTTTGTGAAAAAAAGAGTTGGTCTGTTGCTGTTTCCAGAGAAAAAGTGTGTTAATTTTGTCGTTGCGATATTCTCATTTATTCTCTCTCTTTTCTTGTTTGTTGTTAGCCTGTTAGTGTTGTACCTGTATGGATGAATATAAACGATTTGGTATTAAATTTGCATTGTTCATAACTTCAGTGTGTTCGCCAAAAATGTATGTCCTCTCTTTGTTTTCCGAGGCACCGACATGTCTGTCTGTAATTCTCATTGACGTTCAAGCGTTTTCTCAGAGAGCACAATACAGAATCAAAGCAGTATTGTTTATCTATAATCTATACACATAATAGAACTACAAAAAAGTAATACACAAGCATGCGTATGAATAAATCTACACAAGCCTGTACAAGTAACATTCCAACTTGGTGATTGAATCGATCACCATGAATTGTGTAAATCTTCATTCTTTTCCCTGTAGTTCAGGAATCAAACTAAACAAGATCAGTAGCCAGCATAACATGACTATCCGTGCAGGTCAAACGTTCTTTGGTCTGTTGGATTGTTTGGTTGCTGAAACAATGTCCACCCTATTGAGTTCAATGATGTTATGTCAAGCTGCCGGTAAGTACAACAGAAGCATGTGTTATTGCCCTCGCGACTCTGTGAATCTCGTGCTGCACAAACTTCCATGATTCCGTAGTGTTGTCCTTCCTTGCACTAGCTATAGCATTGTCAACACCAGGATAAGATGCACTTTCCCAGTCATTCTGTTCTGATGGTCCATAGACCTGTGAGAAGCAACAGTCTCCAATTAGTACAAAATACAAACTGAAATCTGAAAACTGTGATATCATGCTGTAATTCAAAAGACGAAACAATGTAAACTGAATCCACACACCAGATGTTTGAACCATTCTTGTTTGAACAGGCCTTCCCTGTTAGTGAATGCCCGTTCTGCCTGCATGAGCCGGTCATTGAGCGTCCGTATTTTCATTGAATCCTTTCTCAGCTGGTTGCTCGACAGTTGCCTTTGAAGCTCCTAAGAACAGTCATTCCTCTTAGTCATGATGAAAACCTGACCTTGAAGGCTGTCTGGAAGAGTAGAAATTCTTAATGTACATTTACCTTTCTCTCGCCATTTACTTTCGTAGCTGCCGTTTTCAGAGCTCTGATTGCAGTGTGCAGTGGAGAGCAACTGATAGCCGTTCCCCTTACTTCATTCTCTACTACCTTCGTATATGCCTGTCATACAAAACATTAAAATCACGTAATAGTTCCAGTCGCAGAAAAGGGAAAACAACAGGGTTCCTCTCTACAAATACTACTGGAAACATAGTGACGATACCTCAAGTTCGACAGGGTAGGACATGTAATTGAAGGGCAGGATCTCTTCGTTGGCAAGCCTCAAAGCCATCATTCCCCAGATGCTAGCAGCTGCAATACGAAAATGTCGCTCATCATGTTGCAGAGAAAGTACTAAGGCCAGTCCTAACCCTCCACCTCGACTAAATACATAGCATTAAATACACTGTCATATAAACAAAAGTTAAGTTGGCAAGAGAGTTAATGAGTAGAGAGTAAAAAATATGAAGAAACTATTTCTCATGAAGAAACAATTCTACGCAAAAACCAAGAATAAAAACAAGAGGATAGTTGAATAAAAGAAGAGATAAAAGGTGATTTAATGATAATTGGACATATAGTTTCTACACCTAGTGTCTATATGATATGGCAAGTATGAAAATTCCTCCATAAAATTTGGGTTGGAATTGGCCTAACATCCTGCAAAAAAGCACAGAGCAATACCTGCAGCGTGCCTACGGAACCCTGGATCTCCGAATTTCTCCATCCACACGAAGTCATCGTATAACGAATGATATACGGGATAGCCTGGTCCTGCAAAGGCCAAGGCAAAACAAGCAAAATCCATTAAAAAGATAGAAGTGAAAAATCCATTTAAAAGATGGCTCGATAGATTTTGGAACATGAGAATCCTTGCCTTCTCCAAAAACCATGCTGATTGAAGGAATACCAACGTGTTGGACGAAAGCTGAAAAATCTGATCCACCATCGCCTAGTCGTCCAATCTTTTATGCAGGAGCAGGTGATCAGCAATGACGTTAAATTTCTTCGAAATCAAAAAATACAGCTAAATATATCAACCAGATAATCGTAACTTGGAAATTGGAAGTACTACTATAACTATTATGTTTCCAATGTAAATCATCTTACAACTCACCAAGGGAGAAATGTTGGATTTGACCCAAGAATCATACACAGTCTGAGATGAATTGTCAGGATCTTGAACCTTCATGATTGGAGATAGTGCATTTATAGTTATTAGAAATCACAGCCAAGGAAACGTTATAAACATAAAATGTCTCACTAATGTTTGAAAAAAAAGGTTGAGACACCCATTATTGATTATTTTTACAGTAAAACCAAAAGAAAAGGAAATAAACCTCTGCCAGCTGTTTCCTCTTTTCCCCAAAAATGTCGACATGACTTGTTTTCAGGAATGACGTACTCACCAATTTCATTGTTTCCTGAAATAGTTCGTCAAGTTGGGGAGTTGCAGCGGGACGAAATACCGGGCCAACTACTGAAACGTCAACATTAAGATAAGCAACAGCTCTTGAGGAAAGCATCTCCCTGTTTTCTTCAACCCATTCAGTTGATCCTGTCTGCATAAATGTAAGTTGTGAATGATCACCATTCTAGTTGCTCTTACTCTGCATAAGTCTGTACATATAGTGCAGAGAGAGAGAGAGAGAGAGAGAGATTTACCAGCCCATACTCTTCGGCATCCCAGCTGCAGAAGATTATAGTTCTTCTAGGTCTCCATCCTTGCTTTTGCAGCGCCGAAAGCCTTTGAGCTAGCTAAACAACAAGTAAACAACACGTCAAGATGCAGACACGATCTTGTTCTGAGTGATCAGTCACAGTATTATAAACGGTGTTTTGGCCCAGCAAAGTTACGAGAAAGTACAGCCTACTGAACTACGGAGAAAGAAAGAACTTTGTGCCCCAAAAATTACCTCGATCATAGTTGCCGTTCCGCTGTTGGGATCTGATGCCCCAAACGTCCAGGCATCACGATGGTTACCAAGGATAACATATCTGCATCACAAAAAGGGTCAAAATTCAGTTATCACATCCTAAGTTCATCTCTGATTTCATTTTGTGTGGTTATGCCTAGCCTTTCTGCAGACTGATACGTCTCCAATTTGCTGTTTTTTAAACCAGGCTTCTTTGATTTATTCTTTTACTATAGCTATGAGAACTGGATCTAATTAGAGACTGATACGTCTCTAATTAGTCAGCTACATGATTTTTTAAAAACGAAAAATGTATAGCTGTATTACTTTCTGATCTCTGTATTCTGTAGGATATGGATATGATAGCAACAGAAGATGGACATCTACACCCGAAATATAAAGTGAGCCATGTATAGATTGCCAAGATAATATTTATCTTAGAATCTGTTGAAATATTAAAACTATAGAGAAAAAAATGTCAAGGACTCCCACTATCCAAAAAGAGACGGTCTAAAAATCATTCGACAGATATTTCTTAGAAAATCAGTCGGATTTTCAAGCCACCACCATGTGCGTTCAAATGAAAATGTGTCAATGTACGTCAGTCACCGAACGTTAATCACGTCAATGATGCTGTAGGATATGGATACGATAGCAACAAAAGATGGACATCTACATCCGAAATATAAAGTGAGCCATGTATAGATTGCCAAGATAATATTTATCTAAGAATCTGTTGAAATATTGAAACTACAGAGAAAAAAATGTCAAGGACTCCCACTATAAAAAGGGACGGTCTAAAAATCATTCGACAGATATTTCTTAGAAAATCAGTCGGATTTTCAAGCCACCACCACGTGCGTTCAAATGAAAATGTGTCAATGTACGTCAGTCACCGAACGTTAATCACGTCAATGATGCTAAAAGAAAAGAAAAAAACAAACAACTTACCGACAGTAAAAAATTTCAAATCACACCTCAAACAATTAAGGTTAACTACAGTACAACGAAACAACGATGAGTAAACAAAATTACAGTGCATGTAAAACAAAAATTACACCCGCATCTATTAAAAATTACATTGTAATTGTAATGTGATTACAACGTAACTACTGTATAACTACGGTGTAAGTTATTAATAAACTTAACTATAGCAACATAAGTTATTGTTGATGATTGCTTAGTAGGTTAGGCGCATGTTGTGGCATCGTGACGTCATTGGTTCGAGTCCCTTGCTCTAGCAACACTTTTTTACTCGAAGTCACATGCACGAATCTCAACATAAATCATGCGGTCAACAAATCGACTGATTTTTAACCAAAAATCTGACGAAATATATATAGCAATTCCGAATATGCAATGTCGAGGGATAGAAATTATACCTTGAATATTGGACTAGAAAATCATCTGGTGATAATGGTGGGTTATTGGGTGAATATGTCAGGCCTAGATTGATAATGTAGAATAAAATTGTTGTAATTATACATTCCCGGCAATAAGAAGATGAAATTTTGTGGCCAATATACACATGTAAAAGTAGCACAGTTGTGCAGAGTATTCGGCCAATTGTAGCGCACATGAAAAATTTATCATTAGTTTTGAGTCTTCATAATTTTAGTGAGGTTAGAGATATGGTGCGTGTAGCGGTGCGTGAGCGCGTGTAATAAAAAAAATGTCAACGAATGGTCCAAAAGCAGGGCAAGGCAATGCCCAAGTGGAATGCATGTGTTGACTACCAGCACAGGCTGTGATTGAAAATCTGAAGCAGCAGTTAGAAAAAATACTCCATGACGAAGTGTATACTAGGTTGAGTAGGGGTTATCGTTCTTTCCCTTTCTGGGTTTAGCGGTTATCATGCTAACGACCAAAAATCATACGAATTTTACCTTTAAATTTTTAATTCAAATCATATGGTTTCCCACAATAACCACGATATAAGATGCGGTTACCATGGTTTTAGATATTATTGGTCTTAATGAGAGTATAAATAAGATCATCACTGTAATTCTTTTTTAAGTTTTGTAAATTAATATTGGTTTTATTCTCAAAAGTGATTTTATCATGTTTTTTTAAAAAAATTTCACCATATGTCACTAAAAATCAAAGAACTACATCCAAGATTTTTTTTAATTTGTCGATTTTTTTTCTAAAATTTTGAATTTGGAATTCAGCAAACCCTATCGATAACTCTCGCCGTATCTAAACGAGGTTATAACCACATGGTTACCGACATTCTGGAGTAGAGTAATTGATCAGATGCAATGTCAAAAACAGTTACCTGTCCGGCTCCTCTGCCCCTTCGATCACCGCGAAGACATTCTCGATGGTGGCCATCGTATCATTCCCCTGCAAACTCCCAAATAAACCATTGGCTCGTTGGTTTGCAAGTTGTCACCTTTAAAAAACATGCGGATTTCAATCACCGAGACATAAAGGCTCGTCGAATTTTGCTTACGGTATACGTCAGGTTCAGGATCGCCGGGCCAGGGCCGAGGCGGTACACTGGGCTGCCCTCCCGGCCCTGCCAGTCCGCCGGCGCAGCGTCGCCGCCCAGCGCGGCGTGGATCTCCGCCGCGTCACGCGCGGACACCGGCATCGCGGGGATCCCCGGCATGTCGTCGGTGGCCATCGCCTCCTCGACGCTCACGCGCTCGCACCCCTCGGACGACGCCCACATCGGCGTCGTGGGGTCGCCCACGCCCCGGAACAGGCTGCCCACCTGCACGCCGGTCGGCGGCAGCCACCGGGAGTTGGGGAACCACGCCTCCCCGGGGGCGCCGCCGTACTGCAGAGGATCGGTGTAGACCACCGCGGCCGCGGCGCCCGCCACGCGCGCGTTGTGCACGATGTCCTCGCAGTGGATCCTCCCGTACCGCGCGAGTGCCACCTTGCCCGCGACGGCGACGCCGCGGGAGGCGAGGTAGGCGAAGTCCTCCTCGCGGCCGTAGTTGGCGTACACGGCCTCGGCGGACACCGACCCGGAGGCGGCGTAGGCGTAGAACGTCGGCATGACCTCCGCCGTGGCCGACGCGTAGGGGTCGTTCGGGTACGTCTCCTGCGACAGGGCGAAGCTCGTGGCGGTGGCGCGGCCGGGGACGGTGAGGGAGAGGGAGCGGTCGACCGGGTAGGAGAGGAGGACGGAGTACGGCGTGATGTGCGCCGGGATGGAGAGGGACGAGAAAGCGTCGCGAACGTAAGCGGCGGTGAGCGAGTTGGCCCTGGTGCCTGCGACGTGGGGGTGAAGCGTGAGCGCGCGAAGGTGGAGCGCCGCGGTGTCGTTGGAGGCGAGGGAGATGAACAGGTTGCCGTAGTTCGGCGGCGGGCTCGGCGCCGGCGCGGAGTGGACTACTAGGAGGAGCAGCGAGAGGGAGGCGCCGAGGGTGGAGGAGACGAGGCAGAGGAGCCGGCACCGGCCGCTAGGTTTGGGCGTCGGCGTCGGCGTCGGCGAGGGAGAGAGGAGGGAGGTGGCGTCGAGGCGCGACATGGTGCGCGGATATCGCGCGGCGGAAGAAAGAGGAGCAGAGTGCGGGGGTGCTCTGCTCTGGAGTTTGCCTCGTTGCTTCCGCGCCGCGGGCGCGCTGTTTCTTAATCCGCAGAGACAACTGACAAGCGGACCAGTGGCAAGCTGGATACTGATGCTGCTATTGCCACACCGGCAGTTTGCTCGTGCGGCGGCGATGCGACCACGGCACGCGCGGCAGCGGCAACAACGTCTCGGATCAAAACCGTGTGAGGCTGGACGCTGGAGAGGATCTTTCCGCTTTGGGGAAGGAGCGAATGAATCAGCTACTCGCTGTTTCAGCCACTCCGTCACAACGTGCGCCACCGTTGAGTACGCCGACTTTGCCGCTGGTATGACGTCGTCGGTGCCCATCTCCAGCTCAGGCATGTTTATTTCCTAATAAGATATGCTCCCGTGTGTAGCGCATGGACTCACCCAATCCGCTAGGATGATGGCGATGTACGTGTTAAGGTCCCGTTCGTTTTAGCTAGTGACTATTATATTATTACAGGTATATTTTTTAATTTTTAAACAGTACAATTTTTTAAAAATTTTATATAAAAGTTTATTAAAAAATTTAAATAAATTTATTTTTAAGTTTGTAATAATTAATACTAATTAATAATTAATGATGTATTAATTGAATGTCTTTTTTTTATAATCAGTCAGCTAATTGGTTAAAAGGTTGAATCAACCAGGGCGTCGAATCAACCAGGGCCAGTACTCGTGTGATTGGGCTGTAGGCAAAGCCAGCGGTGTTATGATGTTGATGAAGCCAGCAGTGTTACGATCTACACCCTCCTCCCAACAAAAATTAAATTCTGAATATGAATTTAAACCAGTGTTTATCTAAATTTATAGCTAGGATTTAATTTTTTTAAAAAAGGAAAAGAGTACTTGTTGAGAAGTACAGGGGCTAGTGGTTGGGCGGTGTCTCCAATCCTATAGCAGGGTGATCTGTTAACGTTCCATTACGGTCAAGCAGAGGTAATCCAATTAGACCTTCAGCTTCTGCTTTTATAGAAGTAAGCTTCTCAGCTTGACTTACATGCATTCTTGTCTCTAGAAGCTGAAACTGCAAACAACATGTTTCATAACTTTCTTCAGCATTAGGTTTTGGACCAAACGGAGTTCAAAATCTTCAAAAATGAAGTTTAAAATATCCGACGGTGGAAACCAGACAAGTTGATGCATTACAGCGGCATGTGGATAATTTTTTTCCTCAGAAGCCAGAAAAGCTCACCTTGGTGAGCTTCTGTTAAGAAAAGTCAAATGACTTTTGAAAAAATAAACATATAATCTAGTTGTTTCTTTTATTTTTTTGTCTACTGTACATAAAAAACCAGAAGTCGGTGTAAACAAACAGGGCCTTAGATCCCTCTCTTGTTAATTCATCCTATTATAAGTCCAAAAGTTAAACAAAGTATGGAGCTTAATTATCTTGGGCGCGCACCATTTGTGGATGCCTCGAACTGTTTGGTTTCCTGTTTTAAAATTTGACATCTTTTTAGCTATGTCGACACTATCTCCTCATCTTTTGTTTGGAGTGTTAGGTTAGACTTGCTGCTTGCTAGTACTTGTTGGATGAACAACTGAAACTCTCCGATGCGACATCGAAAGGAAATTAGGGGAATAAAAACAGAGTACGTTTTTAGTGTTGTCTCAAAAGACAAAAAAATTCAGTGTTTGGATTTATTTAAACGGATAATTATTCTAACCTAGACATAAAAAATTCAATCACTACTATCAAAGGAGGATCATGCTTAAACAGGGAATTTTAGACTTAATTTTACATCATACTTTATTTTTAGCCTTAGTTTTAATACAGCTAATAATACATATATAAAAGGTCATAAATTAATTTTAGTTGCTTTGTTTTTTATCGTCGCTTTATTTTTTCTTATGCTTATAAGCCAAAATTTTAAATTTAATTCTGAACTTAATTTTATGGTTTTTATTATAATTTATTTTATACACATGTATAAAAGTTTTATTTATAAATTATTTAGTTGTTAACAAGCAGATGGGATAAATATCAGCATAAGTGAAATGATGGAAATGATGGGGGGCATTAGCAGCAATAGCTAAGATTTTAGTCACCCTAAGCTAAATGCAAGTTTACCATCCATCCCGTTCACATGGGTCGATTAACAAGGAAGATGTTGCCTTCATGGAATCTTTTGAGTGTACCTCATTTCTTCATGTATTAATCTTAGTGACAGTGAATCCCCAGCAACCAACTAATAAAAACTGCATGATCCGTGTCCCTGTGTGGCCATGGTGGACTGGTGGTGACGTAGGATATACTCGTCTGGAACCATGCCAATAAGCTGCAAGATTCCAAACCTTATCGAGATAATTAGAAAAAAGATACTGTCGTACTGCTCAATTTGTTGTGGTACACTACGACAGCGAAATTGAGATAGATACACAACTCTTTAACAATTATGCTTCCGGTTTTATTCAACGGAAATTGGGTTAACCCATCTGCAGAAATTCTCAAACAAATTATTCGTAGTACCTTAGAGAATCACGGAGGGTAATTCATTAACATCAATAATTATGATACTTAGTGAGGATAGTTCTTCAGTATCTTCACAGGTACTTATGTAACTATATCATATCATCGTAGCTACGGGGAGAGCTGGTATCTGGTACTTTAAACTGCACAAAATGAAATCGTGTAGTGATCTTAATTTATGTACTCTCATGTTAGTCTACCATCAAGGACAGCTGAAGCCTTGGACACAGCCCTTGCAGCCCTGTAAATTTCGTGCTTCAGGAGCTGCCAAGATTCGGCCGTGTTGAGCTTATTTGCCTTGTCGATGGCCGAGACGATACCAGGGAATGCCTTGGTGCCCCAGTCATCTTGGTCAGAGGATGCGTATATCTGTCAAAAGAAAAAAAAATGATTGGACATAGGTTATCACTTTGTCTGCATCAAATTTGGATCAGAACGGCATGCCAAACTGCAGAACTGATGATACTCACCATATGTTTGTACCACGGCCTACCGTCGAGCCCTTCTCGGTTGATGAAGCCTCGCTCCGCCATCATTAACCGGTCGTTGATATCTCTGACTTTTACAGTGTACTCTCTCGTTTTTAGGCTCCACTTTTCTGCTTGTAGAATCTGCAAGGCAGAAATGATATGTTTTCATTGGAGTGCTGGAGAAATTTTGCGCGCCATACACTTCTGTTTCACTGAAATCGATAGGCGTTACCATCTTTTCTTTGTGAATTTTGTTGGCTGCTTTTCCAAGCTGGTCAATTGACTTGTGTAAAGGAGTGAAACTGACAGGACATCCTGGACACCCACTTTCCACAAATTTTGTGCATTTCTGCAATAAAAAAAGTGGCAGGTAATTCATATGTTAAGCATTTGTTGCAGATTGTTCCACCAGCTCTGGTAATTTCATAACCAAACATTAACCCATCAGCAAAAAGTGTATCACAATTCTGTTCTGTTTTTATTTATGAAATGGAATTGAGGTTTTGTCTTGTGTCCTAAATTGGTCATCTCAATTGAAGAAAAGAAGGAAAGTTACCTCCAGTTCTGATGCGTAAGATACATAATTGAAGGGTAAGATCTCATCATCTGCAAGCCTCAAAGCAATCAGACCCCATACACTTGCCACTGCATGATTATGCAAGGGAAAACAAATGGATCAGTCAGTGTTTGCAATGAGATGAAAAACCTTTGAACAACTAGGTCAGTACATGCTACATGTCTGTGAAACAACGGGTCTCCGAATCTCTCCATCCAAACATAATCATCGTACAGTGAGTGGTAAACAGGGTAATCTTCCACTGCAAGAGTAATAATATTAGCAGATGCTAAAGGAACGTTAGCAGCAGAGACTGCAAACAATGGTGAAGTAACAAAAAATTAGGAGTTATCAAGATCAACATGTCCAGTATATAATCATTACTTGTTCCATAAGACATGTCAAGTGAAGGTACTCCAATATATTGTAGAAAAGCTGCAAAATCTGTTCCTGCTCCAGCCACTCTATCAATCTGAAAAGAGGACCTTATCCCTTCAGCACAAAGATAATTGGTAACTGATATGGATAGAACAGGATTATAAAGCCATTTCACCACTGTACAATGTACTTACCAGAGGATGGTGGCGAATCATAGTGTCATACAATGTCTGCGATGGATCATCAGGATCTTGCACCTTCAAAAGAGGGGGTGGAAAATGAAATGATTTTTGTGCCTTTATAAGACTGCTATATACTTTGATATTGGTCCTGTTCAAAACAATCTCTCCCTCCCTCTCTTCAAAAGGACGGTCTTAGTTATACTTCTTAATCTAAAAAAAAATCTGGCAGTCCAATTTGTAAAAAGAAAAAGACGGCGTAAAGCTTAAATACCATTTTACTTGCTTCTTTGATCAATTGATCAAGTTGAGGGGTTGCCCGGGGGCTAAAACCTCCAGGGCCAAACACTGTTATATCCACATTCAAATAAGCAATAGCTCTTGAAGCCAGCATATCCATGTTGTCCTCGACCCATTCAGTAGACCCTATCTGAGACATTGAGTGTACTGCATCAATACGCAACCTTCTGATAAACAAGCAATTCAGGACAAGTGATCAAGGACATACCAGAGCAAACTCTTCTGCATCCCAACTACACACGATGATTGTTCGTCTAGGCCTCCATCCCCTCTTCTCTAGCTTGGACAGCCTTTCTGCGATCTATATGCATCGGTGTGATACTAAAATTATATCAACTATTGGTATTCAGAAATTAAAGATGCATTTTATCATCAACAAAAAGAGTATGCCCTTAAATTTGTTGTTTGAAAAATGAGAGAAAGGTTAACTAGAAAGGGCAAGGATGAAAAACATATGTCGTCCGCAAACTTCTCTGCAAGATGATTTTTTTGTATAATTTGCTCCACTAAATTGAATTGATTACCTCAAGCATAGCTGCTGTTCCGCTGTTGGGATCAACTGCTCCAAATGTCCAGGCATCACGATGGTTGCCTATGATCACATATCTGTTCACAGAGAGCAAAATTTATCCTTATTAGCTTTGATGCCTAGAAATACAATCATCTCTAGCGAGAAGAAAAATGACGACTTTGATGCCTTGTCAACATGTAAGTACCCTATGCTCTTGTGACCTGCATGATTGCTGTACAGTGTACACAGATTATTTTCCAAAAACTATCTGCCTACATGATCAAATATTATAGCCATAACATCTTATTCACACGTTAATGCGGATTAAATTTGACAGAACAACAAGCCCAGGAGTAAAGCCCAATCTATACTCAGAACATGAGAACAATATGCAGGACAGGGCACTAAGTCAAAGCCTCATAAACAGTGACCACGTGACCACGTGCAACTGAATTCTATACGTCTGCACAAAAAACAATCAGGAATGCCATTTTCACTTGTTCGAGCAAGAGATTACCTATCAGGCTCTTCTTTTCCCTCGATCACGGCAAAGACATTTTCGATGGTTGCTAAGGTGTCATTTCCCTGCAGTTCACCACAGAAATAACGATGAGTTCTCTTCGATAATAACTCTACTATAACACTAAGATCCACTCACAATGTACGTGAGATTCAGCACAGCAGGACCGGGTCCGAGGCGGTATATGGGCGCGCCCTCGCCGCCCTGCCACTCCGTCGGCGCCGCGTCGCCGCCCATCGCTTTGAGGATCGTCTCCCCGTCCCTCGCCGACACCGGCAGCGCTGGGATGCCGGGCATCGCGGCGCTCCCGTCCAGCTCCTCCTTGCTCAGCCGCTCGCAGTCATCCCCGGCCGCGCAGGACGGCCACAGCGGCGTGGTCGGATCGCCGTTCCCGTAGTACAGGGTCCCCACCTGCACGCCGGTCGGCGGCAGCCAGCGCGCATCGGGGAACCACTTCCGCTTCCCCTTCGCTCCTGCGCCGCCGAAGTCCTTGGCGTCGGTGTAGACGATGGCGGCGGCGGCGCCCGCGGCGCGGGCGTTCCGCACCATGTCCTCGCAGTGCAGGTTCCCGTAGCGCACGAGCGCGACCTTCCCGGCGACGTCGACGCCGCGGGAGGCGAGGTACTCGTAGTCCTTGGTATTGCCGTAGTTAGCGTACACGACCTCGGCGGCGACGGAGCCGGAAGCGGAGTAGGCGAAGTACGTGGGGATGACCTCCGCCGATGCCTCGGCGTAGGGGTCCCCGGGGTAGGTCTCCTGGACCAGCGCGAAATTGAAGGCCGCGCGGCCCGGCACGGAAAGGGAGAGGGAGCGGTGGATGGGGTAGGACAGCAACACGCAGTAGGGCGTGACGCGGGTGGGGAATGAGAAGGAGGAGAGCGCGGCGCGGACATACTCGGCGGCGACGGCGTTGGCCTCCGTCCCGGCGACGTGGGGCCAGAGGGTGAGCGCGCGGAGGTGCGCGGCGGCGGTGTAGTTGTTGCCGAGTGAGAGGAAGAGCGCGTGGTAGCGCGACGAGGGGGCTGGGGCGAGGTGATGGTAGGAGGCGACCAGGGCCACGGAGATGGCCAGGAAGGCGATGAACCTGCGCCTCCTCGTGGCCGCGCCACTGCGGTCGCAGTCGCCGCCTCCCGCGGGCGCGGCATCGGGGAGGAGCAGCGGCTGCCGCTGCTGCGGCTTGCCGTGGCGAGACATGGGCGGGCGCGTGGCCGCAGTGGCTTGGGTGGAGTTGGGAGAGGCGTCGTAGCTTGCGGTTGCAAGCATGTCACGTTGTCAGCGCGAAGTGGTTGCTGTGTCGTCTTGATTAAATTGGGTCGCACCGCAGCGCGCGGTGCTCGCACACGTTGCAAGTTGCAGCGAGGGCAACCGGCAACGCGACCAGTCGCTTATAGGGGGTGTATTTCAAGGAATTTTATTTCGTATCACAGACAAATATTAATTTAAAGAATTAAATATGAACTAATTATAAAAATATTTGTAGAATCGATTACTAATTATGAATTCATTAAACCTAATTAATCTATAATTAACAAATATTTATTGTAATATTACATCGTCAAATTATGACGTAATTATACTCATTAAATTCGTCTCACGAATTAGCATTTTGTAAATACTCTAATTTAATACTATAAAATATCATCTAAACACCTTGTTTGGTTTAAAGGGACTAAAATTAGTTCCTGTCACATCGAATGTTTAGATATTATTTTAAAATATTAAATATAAACTATTTACAAAACTTATTCATAATTAGAGGATAATTCACGAGACGAATCTAATGAACCTAATTACGTCATGATTTGACGATGTGATGCTACAATAAATATTTACTAATCATGTATTAATTAGGTTTAATAGATTCATCGTTGTGAATTATCTTTTGATTCTGTAATTATTTTTATAATTAGTTTAAGTTTAGTCCTTCAAATCGATTCGATTTTTAAACATTCGATGTAATATGGACTAAATTTACTCGAATTCAAACACCCTCTTATATAAATAAAAAGTACAACATCAACAAGAATTCAACCCAATTTTATAACAACTAGAACTTCCGGCGCGCTTCGCGGCGCATTATGGGCTTTGATGGTTTTAGGAAAAAGGGAAAAAGGTTGTCGTATACTAAGTATGAAATGGGCTGAGTAATAGGATTTTCCACGGAATATACCAACCAACTTGAAATGTAGCAAAAGACACTCTAGACATCAGCGTGTACATTCATTCAAACTAAAGTAACTTGAAATTTCATATCAGTGTGTACATTCAAACCAAAGTAACCTAGACATATAATCCTGTTCAATTATAAAATCATGTCAAGAGATTTTTTTAAAAAATGACCATCAGACAAGAGCAAGCTTATATGCTCCAATTTTATGTGCAGATACTTCAAGGAAACCAAATTAACAAATGCAAGATGTATTGAGAATTGGCTCACTGTTAAACTTGAAAATGCATAACATCATACAGTATGATCAAATCAGCGCATACATAGAAATTAGCACATCTGATTCTGGATCATATTCAGAACCATTTGATCAAATCAGCATATTCTATATGTGAATCATTGTAAAACATTTCACCAGATTTCCATGCAAACAAATGCTGTCCTTTAAATTCAAAGTAGAAAAAAATGTGAACCTTTTGACAAGAAATATGTTACCCCATCAAGTGACTTTATCACTTGTAGTAGTGTTGTCCCATCAAATTCCTGCATTGAAATTTTACCAAGTTAGTATTCATTCGCAACCAGTTATTTTGGTCTCTTTTTCAGTGTAATTAGAACAATTTAAATAAAGAAATGTTTGCAAGATGTAATACAAAAGGATAGACTGATGGTCAGACAAAAAATACATTTGAAACTGACACTTGCATCATCTAACACAAAGAGGAACGTATATTAAAAATAAGGGCAAAAATAAACCCCATACAAATAGGATTTCTGGAGGCGGGAATCGATGGCAGCACGATGGCGGACCGGCGGCGACATGAGGGGCAGGGGATCGATGGTGCATGACGGCGATCTGATGGCGGGGCAGCGGCGGTGCGAGGGGCAGGGGATCGACGGTGCATGACGGCGAGCTGTGCTTGGTGGGGCATCAACGGTATCTGAGGAAGATAATAAGATAAAATTCAGAATCAATATTCAGGTAAGTAAGTCAGAGTGTTCTCATCAACTCTATAAATCGGAGTGTTCAGAATCAATACTCATGATGATATCGCGGATTGCCACATGGTACTCTGACCAGTTCCCAGGCATATATCTTTATAAATCATGACTCCCCATCAGTAAACACAAGATTAACCATCAAAATCAATGGTTAAATAACAGTTCAATCAAAACCAATGGTCTTTTGTTCAGCTAACAACCTAGAATTTCCTGATTAAAAACCTAACAAAATTCTACAGACCAACTACATAAGCAAAAAATATCACTGCTTGACAAACTAATTTAGCCCCAATCCCAAGGTCAACCTTAGGAATCACAAATTCACCACCCAGAGAGCCACATAAACTAATATATCCCACGTCGTTGTGAACCAACTCTCGTCAACTCAGCAGCTATGCACTAAGCAATGCATCCCCAAGCACAACAACAACCCCCGCTCAGAGAGACAACAGCGACCAACGCAAAGAAGAGTGGGAAGAACGGGTAGAAGGCAAGATGCCGTGAACCGATGAGGGTTTGGTCCTCCAACGCGACCGCAGCGTCAGCACTGGCCGCGTGTTTGCGCTTGGTCTGGGGCCGCACGAGGCCCCCTGCCTCGGCGTCGCCGTCCTCCTCCTCGTCCTCGAAGTCCTTGGTGGCCAGGTGGTCCTGCCGCGGCCGCGGCCGCCCGCGCTTCTGCATACAACGAAAAAAACACCCAAAAAATCAGAAAAAATGGCAAAATTGGCGAATCCAGCGGTCGAGGAGGTGCGAGCTCGGCAGAGGGGCTAGGGTTACCGGGCGACGCAGGGAGGCTAAGGTCTCGTCCCGGGGCTCGAGGGAACGTGCGAGCGAGGGCGCGAGGGCGGCGTCGAGGGCCCGCAGCGCGACGCACATGCTGGAGGGCGCGAACCCCGGGAGCGCGGGGAGGCGGTGGCCCTGGATGTCAAGGACGAGGGCCTTGAGGATGAGCGGCTCCGCGTCCTGGGGGTCGAGGGCGATGACGCGGTTGGCCTCGGCGAGCGCCGCGCGGGCGAGCGGTCCCGGGGGCTTCTTGGGCCCCGCGACGGCGACAGCGCGCGCACGGGCTGGAGGGCGTGAGGAGGGCGACGGCGGAGGGGCACGCGCGGCGAGCGGCTCCGTCGGACGGGAGCGGACAGTATAGTCGACGGCGAGGAGAACCAGAGGAGGGAAAGTGATGCGGCGCCGTCACAAAGGAAGGGGAGAGAGCGAGGGCATGGTGGGGGACAGTGGCAGCTAGGGTTTCGGGGAAGGGAGGGGATAGGGGTGTATTCTTTTGCAAAAAAACCCTTACTTTCCATTTTTGAGAGCGTGGTCCTATATTCAGAATTTCACCTCCTTCACTTAGGATATATAAGGACGTTGAGGGTGTTGACGCAAGAGCACAGAACACAGGACCTATGATGAGGGACCTAACAAATATTATACAAAACATCAAGTACTTTTTTGCAAAACGGCCAACTCCAGGGCCGGGCGATGTGGACATTGCCAGGAGCGAACACGCCAGTGAAAAAAGGTCCGGAGCGCTGTGGTGCGAGCATTATGCGGTGCTATTTAATATACCCGATGTATCACCTACGTCCACAACTCGACACATAGATTCCCTAACCTCCCACTTGGCTCTGCCTATCGCGTTGCTGCCCTCCCCGACTTCTTCGGAAGACCAGAAACCGCGTCGACTCCTCCCCAACTCTCCCAGGCTCTCCGCAACTGCGTCAGCAGAGTTAGTCGGCACCGCTCTCCCGCCGCCGATGGTTTCTCCCGTGATCACCACCGCCGCCATCGCCACCCACACCAGCGTCCAGCGAATGCCGTCGTCGCCTAACGCGCCATATGCCATCGCCGCGTCCCTCGCTGCCGACCCTGCTTGCACGACCACGACACCGCCCGTCGTCTGTCACCCTCCTGACATCCGCATCCGCTTTTGTCACTCCTTGCACCCTCCGTGGTCGCATCCACCACCATCGCCGCCCCCCCACCCCCCTCCCGCGGCGCTGCGGGGCAGCACCAAGTTTGACAACACCTGGTACTACCTGCCCTACTGCTCGATGAAAATGATGCGTTTATGCATAACTCTGTACATTGGCTGAAAAACCTTTTTTGTTTTTGAGCAAAGTCTTGCACGTAAGATGAAATCAGAATGTTGCATGCACTTTATGAAATTTGTGCCATTGGGGATTGATTTTGCTTTCCCCACAAGAAGAAAAAGCACTAAAAATATTGATATAGAGAAAATTTAGTTAATCTATGATGGTAAGCCTTTTAGCCATTATTTCCATGTGTTTGCTGAAACTGAATGAGAATTTATTGTTTTGAGAATTTAACAGGATATCAATCCAATTTTAGAAAGCTGAGAAACAAAAGAGTCCAAACTGAAATTCAATTAAGCTAACTTGCCCTAGGTGATGAGTACCGGACTAGCAAATCTTTCCATGTTTATGCAGGTTCTGTTGCCTTCAAGGGATATGATGAGCTCATTACTGCACTGCTATTTTGTATGGTCATTTTGTACTCTACATTTGAGGATGTTTTGTTCCATCTGAAGCAACTACTATCGAGGAGAACCTGCAACAGGCGATCACTTCATACATCTTTTTACATGCATTCACTCGTAATTTTATGGAATATACCTGAAACATGTCATGTGTTTTCAGCTTCATGAAAATCTGAAAATCTGCATTGCTTCAGATTGGATAGCTGAAAATCTGCTTATATATAGCTTCATGATGTACCTGTAGGAGTTATTACTTTTGTATATTTCACAGGTTGCATAGCTGAAAATCTGCAGTCTGAACATTTCTTCTTCAAATGACATCCCATAATTAAATGTCAAACTGCTTCTTGTGGGCTTATGTATTTTCTTAGTTTGCATGGTGAACAATCTATTCTGAATTTTTTTATACTTGCATATTTTGTAAATTGGCATTCAAGCAACCAACATGAACTTGAAGGTATCCTGGTATACAAACCTCAGTTGTATGGTCTATCAATACCGATGTTCTCTTTCAAATTTGTTTGGATCCTTGGAAAGATAATATGCCTAGCACAGTGTCTTCTTGAGTTTGTGTACACATTGTGAACTTATAAATAGCTACAGACTTGCAACGTGTATACTTAAAATTAGCATCCATCTTCATTAATCTCTAGCTTGGATGTATAAAGATCAAGTTCTCTTTGTTTTGTCCATAGGTGGAGTAATTTGCTCTTTGAATCTTTGGTGCTTCATTTTACTTCTATTGTAAAAGGAGATCTGGAGATGTGCCTCTGAGTGAAGGCCTGAGATTCAATTCCCAAGTTTGCCCTTTGCTTCAAAGCTCATTAGCATTCTTTCCAACCCATTAACTGATGTGCTTACATGTCCATCGCTGAAATGTGTTATGTAGGCTCCAGCAGAAGGCCCCTTTTGTAAGGTTCTATAACTTTATGTTGTTTGTGGAAGGACAAAGATTCTAGATACACTAGAGCAGTAGAATGTCGGATGCATCGTATTGCCTCTGTGACTTGCACTTTGTAAATGTATAGATGCACCTAAATGGATCAATTTATATAACAAGTTTTATTTAGTTTGGACCTACATTGTTTTCTACCAATTTGTCACATGATTGTGTTTCCAGGTCAGGAACACCATTGAGCTCCCTTGAATGTGCTGATTAGCAAGCTTCCTAAGATACACAATCTGCTCATTGTACAGAACTTCTTCCAGCGACGTACTTTGTTAATTTTTCCTTGAGTATCCTATAATCCTCCATGTCAACTACCTTGCGCGTAACTACTGCAATAATTTTGAATTTTGTTGCTAACTGCAGCTCAGTAAGCATATATGTTTAAGCACAATCTGAACACTTTTTATTGGAAACAACATGGAACCACAATTTGTGTAGATATAAAATTTTCAACATTAGTAAATGCTGCTACAGATCTTGGCTTTGATAGACTGTTGGTGCAGGATATATCTGCCTTTCGTCAAATAAAGCTCTTATTTCTTAAGTTACTGATGGCATAATTTTAATTTTGTTTTTATTAGCAGAGGCCCTGCAAAGCATTTCCATTTCTAACTAGTTGTTTATGCAAACCAATATATCTTTTTCAAGTTTCAGAAACTTCTGGAGATATTATTGTGAGAGAATAATATTGTTGCTCACGTTGGCAGCTGAAAACTCTGTCATCTAAATTAAAATTTGTTACGGCTCCATCTAATCCCATGATAAATAGTGAGAATCTATTTCTAAAATGTGTAGATCCACGCTCTTTTTATCATGAATTATGAAGCCCTGTATATATACGTGCAAGATATTTTCCTGTCCAAGATGCTGCTGCTCAAACTATATTAACTTGCCTCATTAAATGTTAAAGGTTAACTGAAACTCTGTTGATGAACATAAAGTTTCAGAAAAAATGTAGTCTTTTAGGGCAAGTAGAGTTATAGAGCATTATTTTGAGAGAGAGAGAAAAACACAACAAATTTTCAGAATATTTTTTACACAACATTGCATGGCTCCTTTGAGTCAGATTTGTAAGTCAGTTTATTATGTTTCTTTTAGCACATGTGTAGATTTAGCACCGAAATAAAAAATGCCAGGAGCAAGATAATGTTGAAATCTTCTAGTATAGATTATGAAAAACAACTGATCTGATTAGTTTGGTGCTACATGATTAATTGCTCTTCATTTTAATTTGTGTTTCTCAGAAAAGAGTAGTAACTAATTGTGCTAAATGCATCATTCTAGAAAGAATAGAATGCTTATTTTTATTATAGTGATAGGGTTTGCCAATACTTTTTGCCAGTAATTCTTTTCGCTTTTTCCCCATTCTATTTGGTGTTTTTCAAGGTTTTTCATACCGGGCGAAAATTTCAACAAGCCACTAGGTGCCTAGGCATATGTGCACATGCATAACCAGGTGACCAAGGAAGCTATATCGTACATTATGGACTCTCTTTTTTCCATTTAGACACTTTACGTAGTGGAGTTGTTTCATTGCCAAATAGACATAGATCTTGCTCGAGATTTCCAACATTTATCAAACTATGACAAAATGTATATTTGCTATCATGGTTGTTATCCATTTGCATAGTGTAAAGGGAGAGATAGGTGGCATATTAAACTTCACATTTATATGTTTCGTTTATATGTGTATTGGAAAAACATAATAAACTTGCATTTATATATGTGGGAATGTGTCTTGCAACAAGCTTTCTTGTATATAAAAATATTGACCATTGGATAAAAAGTTTGGATAAACAATAGCCATAGGATCAAAATGATACATACATTAATAAAAAAACACAAATGAGCTAAACATATGAGAATTTCTTGAGTTTTCTAATGCATCCTCAGACCCATAATACAAATAGACAATGAAGAAAAAAAAAGAGGCTTCCAGTGGTTTCTCTTATAAACATATAGTATAACTAAACTATAGTTACTAGGCCAATTGATATTTTATAAATAAATTAACTTATATCAAAACCTTCTTAAAAACTAAGCTAAAATAATAAACCATACATATAAGTTTTTAAACAAGATCAAAAGTCACGCAAAGCGTGACTTTGTAGCTAGTAATAGAGTAATTCCAAAAGCACTAGATCACTTCAACAACTTACTTCAACAATATATAGTGCATTCTGATCATTGGATTCGTAACAAGGGTCGGTCTTTAATGTGTCCATAAAATTATATTTATATATATAACACTATGTGTCTATAATACGCCTGGGTGCATTCCAGGTACATAATGCATCCAGACCAACCGACCCAACCAATCAGGCGCATCAATCCACTGTGAACTCACCGGCTGATTCGTCGGGACCGATACTAAAACACCAACCGACCCAACCAATCAGGCGCATCAATCCACATGTGAACCCACCGGCTGATTCGTCGGGACCGATACTAAAACACCGGATCTCATTAGAACTCTGAAGTTAAGCGTGTTTGGACGAGAGTAGTACTAGGATGGGTGACCTTTTGGAAGTCCTCCGGCGGAGTTGTAATTGGTGTTTAGATTAGATTGCAACCAACATATCAAGTATGTTGCAACTGGTCAACTATCGGACCTGCAACTGGTGTTTAGATGAAGTTGCAACTCCACTGGTGTTTAGATCCAGTTAACTGGTGTTTAGATGAAGTTGCAACTCCACTCGTGTTTAGATCCAGTTGCAACGCAATAGATGAAGTTGCAACTGGAGTTGCAACCAGTTGTAATTGGACGGTCGGTGATATTGGTGTGTCGCAACTGGTGTAACAAACTGGTGGAGTTGCAATTGATATTTAGATGAAGTTGCAATTTATGTGTAAATAAAGTTACAACTAGATTTCCCAAAAGGTCACTCATCCTAATACTATTTTTCCCAAGCACACTTAACTTTAGAATTTTAATGGGATCCGCTACCTAGTGGGATTCAATGGTTGTGTGATTGGTTCAAGCGCGCACGTAAAGATAAGGTTTGGACGAGGATATGTGTGCGTCACGTCGCGTCGCGGCACGACTCGGTCACACGCGCACCTGGTTGGTCCGCCCGGTCCCTGTGCAACGTAGGGCTAAAATGCACATAGGTTAAATATACCATATATATATGTGTGTGTAACTATATCATTGAATATTTTTAATCTTTTACCATGTTCTAGATTATTTCTAGTTCTTAAGAAACAGTCAACTTGTATAAATAGAATATCATTAACAAATATAATTATTATTATTTACTCATGTTAAAGCATAGATAATTTATATTAGGAGCACACTCAAATGAGCTAGCTACTTATATTCAGTGCAAGTAATAATACTGGCTCTAGCAATATTATTATTAAAATAAAAAAGAACGAGAAAACAAGAGAAAGATGAAACAACGGAAGAATATGGAGTTAAAGTTTTAGTTTCACACCTATTATGGAGAAGAACAAATTTAATAATATTAGTGTATTATTGATTAATGAGAGTATATATAGTACTATAGATGTGAGCAACTTTTTCTCTCAGGTGTGTAGCAAGTGACTAACCTTATATTTTTCTTACATTCTCTCAAAGTTTTCCTGATATGTTTAGCTAAGAAATATCATGTTTTAAATAAAATAAAAAAATTTGACTAAATTATTTTTTATGGTGGTTGACTTAACTACCTATATCTACTATAATGTGATATTTTTTTTAGAAAAAGTCAAATCATATTCTAAAGTCCATATCTTACGCATTAAATTGCATACAATTATAATATAATTTTCAAATTATACAATGCACTAGACTTATTTTTATATGAGAAATATGAAAAAACGATTGATTATCTATTTAATTATGAGAAAAGAATATTAATCCAAATTAACATTGTCGATGTCGTAGGTCGACACGCAGGGATCCTGGGGACCCCTTTTTGGTTCGGCACGGGGAGCGATGTATCCTGGCTCAAACTCGTATGTAAAAAAAATGAAATAACGCAAATGAGACGGGAATTTATACGAGTTCGGGCCACCGCGCGGTGTAACACCCTACTCCTCTGTGTATGCAATATATGGGGGAGGCAGCCAAGAACAATGAGAGTGTTCCTTTCCCTTAGACTTTGCGAATGATGGGAGGTTTCTGCAGGCTAGTTAGAGGGACTTAGCCTATTTTTCAGAATGCGAGCCTCTCGTCTATATGGAGGAGCTGAACCCCCCTTATGAAGGACTTGGGTCTCCTTTTATAGAACAAGGGAACACCACGGTCCTACCCTTTTCTCTACTTCACTCCACGTGAGAGAGTGGTTTTTGCTTTGTCTTGTCGAAGAAGTCATTCCATTCCTACTCCTCCCTGTTCGCCGCATCAGGTGGAAAAAGCGCGGTCATCGTGATGGCCATGCCGCTGACGTGATGATGGTTTGCCTACGCCCTCCGATGGGTCCCTCCGGTCGGCGGCCCATCCCATAGGGAGGTATAGGCGCTGTGATTCCTGCGCTCGCACTCTCTCCACGCGGCCGCCGGTGCATTAAATGCGGCGACGGGCGTGAAGGGCGTGCGCGGAGTGGGTGCGCGGCCATACCGCGGTCTTGGTCAAGAACTTTTAGCCCCTTTTGCCTCGTAATAGGCAAAAAGGGGTGATGATGGGAGCGTGACAGCCGCGCCTCACATCGCATTGAATGCGGCGGGCGGGCGCTCGGCTTTTCCTATTTGAGCATTGAATGAGTTGGTTGGCGGTTGGGTTCGCTCCTCTCTCGAGAGGTGCGGGATGGAGGTGAGGTCAGGGGATCCGGTTCCCTCCGACAAGGGTCGGGTGATCCGGACCCCGTCGTTGAAAGTATGATGGCCTCCGGCAGCCTCCGGGCCGCCCGCCGGGGCGGCCACGTGGCCGCCCATGGCCGAGACTTGCCTAGCCTTTCAGGGCATAACTTTGGCGCTCCTTGATGGGCAGGGATGCCTTCATTTTTCTTAAATGCCACGCCCACGACATACCCCCGGGCCCATATCACCGACAAACATATAATTAAAAAATAGAAAAAATAATAAAAAATAATTAGAGGAAATACCAATATATTTATATACACACCTATAAGAGAGATAAGTCGTAATGAGAAAAGTGACCACAATTGAATACTTTATTATTAAGCATATTATTTTTATCTTTTTTTACCTGATTTATCTAACTATAATCAATCAGACCGTGTTACCAGAAGTTCCTATCATCATGTGTCAACATCTTATGAAATTAGTAGTAGTAGTTAAATAGATCGGCCCAACCATCTTAGGACACGAGTCTATCAACTAATGGATAACTCATCATTAATTGTGCTAGCGAAAAAAAAATCTAATGACAGAGGCAGTGAATGTGTCACTCACCTATTTTCGTTGAAATTTTACATATTACTCATTAAACTTCTTAGTATCACGTAACAACTAAATCCTAAGTTGGACAGCTACAATTCTGTATAAAAAGTGAGTAATATATTTCATAAAAAATATGCTTTTATTTATTTTAATAAATATTATGATTTTTTATAGACGTAGCAAATCACAAACATATTTAGCTAGTGTGGAAAAATATCAGGGCAGATTATGAGCGTCAGCTATCAGCTCACTTTTGTTGATGCCGACGAGTTCTTCCTCTAGAAAATATTGGCTCTTGAGCAACGTTCCAACTCCGCGAGCGAAGAAGTACTACTACTGCACATGGATTGTTCTCTCTGGGTTAATTTACGGATTATGACACGTTGAAAACCAAACGATTTTTTAATACTAGTAGCTTAAAGTATACACTAGGGCTGTAGTGCCGGTCAGTTTCTGGAACGTTTGGTGTGGTGGTTGATCTTGTGCTCTTGTTATGGAGAGTCTTTTTTTTAATCTTTGTTGTGGAGACTCGACGTGGCTTCTCTGATAAAGAGTACTTTGGGGATACAAAATTTTGATATAATTAAATTGAAAATTTGTGTGCTTTTTAGAGGATTTAAAATTGTGTTTGGTTTGGTTTCAAGGAACCAAATATAATAAGATGCGCTTGCTCGGCATAGGGTTTACAATTATGACGAAAACTGGTTCAAATTTCACAAAATCTGAACTTTCCAAACCGGGTGTAAATACAAAGAGCTCGGTTTTTCAGTTGAGTTAAAAATAAACTAGATCTTAAATTTTTTATAAAATTTATTCAAATTTTATTGATTTTTTATTTATCAATGGATTCTACAAAATCCGATATTACATGGTATCAATGATTGTAAACCCAAAGACATCAAATAGGGGCATGATTGTAAACCCAAAGACATCAAATAGGGGCGAGAAGAGAGGGGGATGAAGAATAGAAGAGCCGTTACCATCTAAGGCATCGTTGTCGAAAGGGTGAACCAATTTGGATACTGGGATAGTTTTGTTCTATATTTATCGACAAATTTTCTTTCAAAAGATTAACAAATGTAAATATAATGTAATTGGAGTGTAATTACATAGTAACTTCTATATATATATATACTTTTAAAAATCTTTAAAAACTTGTGAGAACACGCTATTTTCACAAAACGGATGTCATGGACCAAATCCCTTCACTTGTGTGTTGTGATTTTTTCTTTTTCACTTGCACAAATCTTAAAGCAAATCACAAATCTAATGATTTTAAAATTACATAAAACTTACATGTAATATAAGTTACAATATAGTTGTATTATTATTATAATGTATTTATATATGTTAAATTTTTAGAAGAAATTTCATCGAAAATGTATGAATAGTTTCATACTGGGAATCGACAACAAAGATTCATTCAGGTCCTTGTCAAAGATAAGTCGATGTTGGAACCGGACACCGGCACGGCACCACCAAGATTAGCAGATGCCACATCAATAATGCGCCCCATGGGCCCAGTCCAGAGCGCAGCAATTCAGGAGGAACTTTTTTTGCAGCAAATTAGCAGAGACCGTTCGTACCTTCTCTCTTTGCTTTTCGGAGTTGAAACTAGAAAGCGCAACACCATCACTAATTACACTGCATCACCTGCTCCTTTTTGGAAAATACTCACCGGCCGGAATGGCACCGCGACGACAACGGCATCGACTTTAATCGACGTGAATTGGGCAATCAGTGCACTCAGAAATCAACAAGACGGCCAAAGCTTTGGACTTTCGGGGCCGGTTGATATCGTCCATGGCCTATCCAAATATCTCAACTCGAATAAAACGAGGAGAACATGCATGCATCAAAATGTTGCTGGGTTCAACGGCCTTAAAATTATTGTGAAAAGAATGTTTAGGAGATAGTTTTTTTTACCAATTTAAACCGAAGTAGAGATAAGATTTCTCTCTTCCTAGAACCTCTGTATATATATCGGTGAGACATCTAAGACTGGTTTGTTTTTGTACTACTAAAGAAACCCACTATTATCCTAGTTCGTAACCGTGTTCTCGAACCAGGACTACGAAAGGGAGACTAAAGATCGGCATTTTTAATCCCAGTTTAAATAACCGGGACTAAAGATGCATCTTTAATCCCGATTGGTAACACCAACCAGGACTAGTTACCAATCGGGACTAAAGATGACGCGTCATGTGGCTGGCTCCACCATCTTTAGTCTCGGTTGTTGTCCTAAACCGTGACTAAAGGGTTTTTTTTATTTTTTTAATTTTGCTCCTTTTTTCTTATTTTCTTTTTTCATTGTTTTTTCTGATTACATCCTGCAATAATACTTTTTTTCACCACGCAATACGACAGATCGAATGCAAATATTTTCGCGACAACAAAAATACAACAACATCAAAGATTATTCTTTCAATGCCACAAATAAATCGAATACAATAATATCAAAATTAACATCGCACATCAAATCCAACAACAAAATCATCCAATCATCCACAAATTCAAAAACATCTAAAAATCAAAAGAAAACATGTGCGGGATGCCGCATCTCCTCTTCGTCATGTGCTCCGCCGCTCGCCGCGCTCTCGACTCGCCGACGCCGGCTCTCGCGGCAGCTCTCGCGCATGTCCTCCGCCGACCGCCGCCCGCTCCTCGTGCTACGGCTCCCCGGCTCCGTCGGCTGCCCGCTCCCGGCTCCCGTTCGTCGCTATCGGTGAGCCCCCGCCCGTCGCGACATGTGAGGGAGAGGTAGAGAAGGGGAGGGAGATCGAGGGGGAGGGAGTGAGGGAGAGGGAGAGGAGAGAGAGCGAAAAAAATAGCTAAGTGTTGGATCGGTGGAGAAGACGATGCGTGCGGGATATATATACCATGGATTTTTAGTCCCTGGTTGGTGCCACCAACCGGGACTAAAGATAAATTCCCGCTATTTTCAATTCATCTTTAGTCCCGGTTGGTGGCACCACGGGACTAAAGATAATTTTTCGTTATTTCTAATTCATCTTTAGCCCGTAAACATCTTCGGTCTCGGTTGTAGCCATCAACCGGAACTAAATATAATTTCTCGTTATTTCTAATTTTTTTGGTCCTGCTAGGGTTAATAACAAAAAATTAAATAATTTATTAAATAAATATAGGTTTAAAATAATAATAAGTAATGCATTAAAATTTAATCAAATAGAGGTAATCCTAGACATTGTTCCTCTTTTGCCATTTCCTATTTTTCTTTTTCATTTGTTGTTGACCAAGACAGGAAAATTTTTATTTTCTTTTTTTCTATTTTTTAATATTTTTTCTTGACTTATGAGCACATGAGAGGTAACCACATAAAATTTGAGCCTAAAGAAGCAAAAGACGTGGCCGATGAAAAATTTAGAAGATACGCTCAAAATAAAAAAAAGCTTTCGGGCTCGAAAGGCAACCTTTTGAGCCCTTTTTGGGGAAAATAAAATCGCCGAACACGGCAAAGGGCGAACAAATGCATACAAATTTTTTTCTGATCGATTTTCATATATGGAACTTCTCAATCAGAGTCCGTATGCAAAAGTTATGGCCGTTTTAAAAACCGGCTCCGAATTAGAGGTCAAAACGGGAACAATGCGCGCAAAAAACTTATTGCACGCGTACAAACTACACGCGACGACTAGGGTTTGATGGAAACAAAGAGGGAAACACACGGACTAGACTCTAACTCGACCTAACCAGTAACAAGACCTCGACCAGGACACAAACTCAACACGACGTACTATGAAACTGAAATATGCAAAGGCTATAGCACGGAAGGTTCTACTGATAATACAACGAAAGGTATCCAAAGAAGTGATGTTTTTATCAATATTGTAGATCCCTCTTATTTTATATTATTACCAAAATAATATATTATCACCAAAACAATATATTGAGAATCACTTGTTAATAACAATATGATAATTTATAATTTTTTAAAAAAGCTTCCTTCTATCTTCAATCACTCATCCCCACACAACACCACCCACTTTAAATTACATATTCTCTCAAATTAATTTTAGGTCATTTGAATCATGCAACAAAATTATATCCATTTCTTTACAACAAACCATATTTTTAATTGGAGAGGTTAAAAAAATGAACCTTCACTTTAGTCTCGGTTGGTAACACCAACCGGGACTAAAGATTATTTTGATCTTTAGTCCCGATTTATAACATCAACCAGGATTAAAGATAGAATCTTTAGTCCCGATTGGTGTTAGATGGTTGTTGGCCTGACAGATTCTGACAAGAATCTAACCGGGACTAAAGATGATTTTTAGTCCCAGTTGGTAACACCAACCGGGACTAAAGGTCCTAGAGAGCCGTTCTCTTTTTTAACCGAGACTAAAAACGTTTTTTAGTCTCGGGTACAATTGAAACCGGGACTATTGTGGTTTTTGACAGATCAATCAAAGATCGTTTCTCCAGTAGTGTTGAAATCTAATCTATAATGGAGAGAGCTCCAATCTACATTGTGCCCATTGTCTACTTCTCCAATGTATTTGAGAGCAAGAGAAGGACGTGAGTGTACATCTTACTACTGTAGAAACAACCATATGTGTCGGTTGAAACTGACCATAGACTTGGTTCTCTCAGCCGATACCAATTTATCGGCACCTTTACCAGAGATTATAGGTATCGGTTTTAAAACTGACACCTATAAAGATTATAAGTGTCGGTTCTAACAATGAATTGGCACCTATGTGTCACATGTGAGACAAAAAAAGGTTGATGCATCGGCTCGATTTGAGCCGATGCATCAAGGTGCTCCCAGTTGTCCCAAATCCAAATCCAAATTCATAATTCTCAAATTCACAAATCAAACAAAAAGGATTAATCACACAAGCAACAATTAATCACATGCCAAAGAGGAGTCGTCCCTGGCCGCCAGCCAACCGTCGCCTTGCCTTGCTCCTCCATCCCCTGCATGCATCGCCACACTTGCCCTCTATAGGTTTCTCACCGGTGACAAGGTGGTGACGGGCGTCGCAACAACAACAACAGGTGAAGACGACAATGAGGTCGAGGAGACGGCGGAGGCAGGTGGGAGGAGGCGGATGTGACGGGTTAGAGTGGGGCGGTGGGGAGCAGTTGGAGAAGATCCGTCGGCCCCCACCTCCATGCCGGCTGCCATAGAGGGGAGAGGAGAAGGAGGAGGAGAGGGTCAGTCGTTGTCGCGTCCTCCGCTGGAGAGGGAGAGGGTCGGTCGCTGTTGCGTCCTCCCACAACCACGACGAGAAGGAGGCAGAGAGAAGGGGGAGGGAGAGGGGAGGCGCAAGGGAATGGGGGAGGAAGAAGGAAGGGGTGGCGGACGGTGAGTGAGAGTGCGAGTGAGAGAGAGGAGAACGAGTGGATAAGGAAGATGTATGAGGGCAACTGGGCAAGTGGATAACGGCGCTCGGCTCGTTCGGTTCAGCTCGATTTTGTATGGGTGCCGGTTTTTTAAAAACCAACACCTATAGTGTATGTGGGTCTCTGGCTCGGCTCTTAAAAAAACTGGCACCAATAATATATTAAAGATTTTGGTTTTTTTAGAAAACCAACATCTATGTTATAGGTGTCGGTTTTAGTTTATAGCCGACACAGGAGAAGGCAAATAGTTGCAGGTTCGTATCAAGAACAGACACCTATTTCTTTCTTCGCTTGAACCAGCACCTATAACATATTGTAGAGGCGGGGAACACATAATAGATGTTGGTTTTTTTAACCGATACCTATTATGTCGATACTTGTATGTTTTTTCTAGTAACATGATCTTCTTACGTCCTGGTGTTGTGGGATATTCGTTAATAGATGCGTTGATTCACAACATGTTATCTACAGCTCTGCACCACCGGTTTGTCATTCCAATCTGTTGTTGTTATTGTATTAATTTCTAATCACAAGTTGATCTCCTGTTTTCTTCCTGTATGATTGCATGTAGCGCAGCCGATGGTCGAGCCACTGCTGAGCTCGCGTTGGCCATCGTCCGCTAGGACGACGCCGACGCCAGCAAGCATGCACCAGGGCGTCCATACACAAGCGCCAGGAAGTCGAACGACCGTAGAGACTCCGCGTGCCCGCGTGCGCGTCGACGCCCGCTGGCCGCCACCATCGCGCTTGTGCGCGGCCGGCGCACCCGACGGCGACGGGAGCACAGCCGCTCCGGATAGGTCGGGCCGCATGAGCGCCCGTTTCGGTCCTGCGCGATTTGACCGATCGGCGATCGCTACCGCGCGGCGCCACGACGCAGCGATATCGTTCGCCTCTGTCTGGTGGCCAAACCGCGCGCATCTACCCGCATGTGCGCGGGTCGACGGCTGTGCCGTCGGGATCGCACGCCTTGGATTGATGGAGCGAACAGTGAACACATGTTGCATCCTTGCATGTATGAATCCACCTGATGCATGCACCGGATGGCTACGTGCACAGATTCCCGATCCTCATCAAAGCACGCTTACTCGTGGTAATTAGTAAGATTAGTTTTCACACTGATTTACTAATCTATAGATACATCCAGGCATATACATGGTATGCAATCTATGTGTTTTTATAGATTGATTATGTGTTTTATTATTTTTCATCATAATTATGGATGCTTTGTTAGCGGTAGAATAGTTTTCTGCTTTTGATTTAGCAGTAGATTTGTTTCCTGCACATAGATCTATATGCATCTCTTGTCTTTGATGAAAAATGGAGAAAATCAGGATTCCCTGCACTGAAGACGTACCTAATTTCGTTGGGCTGAATCGGCTGACTCACCCGTCTCCCTCGCATATCTCTATTTCTCTCTTTCTTTGACGATGCCATATCAGGAATACTACGCCACCACCTTAGTCCGTATCGTCGGACTTGAAGGTGCATCGGTTGACGTTCATCATCATTGTCGGACACCCCATTGGCTTTGTATCGATGTTGTTGCAGGAAACCGTCATCTCAAAGAAAGCCCTAAACCCATGTCGCTGTTGTCGTCGGAGTTAATGCTGAAGCGAAGCGCAGTCCCCGTTGACCTTTCATTGATGCTGCCGTCAAGCCGTGGTGGGAGAATGATGGATCGTCACCGTCTGCTATCGAATTAACCTCCACCTAGACTATATGGCCGAATGCAATTTGATCGTCGTTGCTGGGGCCTCGGTTGCCGTCTTTAAGCTCACCTCGCCGCCGTTTTAAGGATGTGTGGGTCGACGCGGAGCTTCGTCGTGCACCACCAGGCCCCCACCCCACCAATTGTCGCAATGGAGTGATGTCACTACCTTCGTCCTGCCAATCAAGGTAGTGGATAGGTCGTGATCTTCTCGCTGACCGCCCCAACTCTTTTTAACGTTGACCGTCGACGGCATCCGACGCTGCCATCGTGCCCAAGGGGTCAACGTGCCGGGCGGCGGACGCCACAACGAGGGAAACCCTAATTTTCTTTCCTCTGGTCATTTAGGCGAACCGGCTAGGTCGGCTGTCTTCACCCGACATTTAGGCGAATCGGCTAGGTCGGCCAGTCTCCACCCGACCGAATAAATCGCCACGGCAACGAGACAACAACGTGTCTCCGCCCGACCGAATAAATCCCAACGGCAACGAGACAACAACGTGCAATGCATGTTTCCGTTGCATGGCCTACCGTGGGCTAAAGCAGATTTACGGCTTGTTTGGTTTCTAGCCCAAATCAAACACACCTACCTTGGGCTCAAAAGGCCTTAAAATGTGAGACCATGATCCATTTGGTTTGTCAAAATTTTGGTAGCAAAACGTAACCCAAGTCCATATGCTTCCAAAAATTTGGTAAGAAAGCAAACAGGCAAACGTCGTCAAAAAATCAGACTCTAGGCAACTTCCAAAACTTGCCAATTCCAAAATTTGGGTACGGTTTGTGTTTGTAACAAACCAAACTTATTGTAGGGCTCGAAGGATACGCAGTCTCACTTGGATCTTAGCTTCAAACTTCAAAGTGAACTATACTGATGTATCACAGGAGACCGAAGCAAGGAGACGATGAAATATTGGTGCAAGATCATTGCATTAGAACTTGCAAGGCACATTTGGTATACATACATGGTTACATATCACCCACCAAGAAATATATTGCACTGTGGTAGATACTTTCAAAAAAAGTTGCAGACAACTGCTCAACTGGGCAAGAAACCAGCAAAGGCATTACAGGGGAAAACGCCTCTAGTGGAGCAGGGAAGGAGATCACCGAAGAGCGCATGGGGTAGCAACCAGGCCAATCTCACAGGATCACCTCCCAGCCACAAGACCACTGAACACTTGGCTGTTCCCAGCTAGCGTCGCTTCCCACTCGATCGACGACAGCAGTATTTGCGATAGCGTGATTACTGCCTGCTTCATGTCTGGCCGTAGAACAGGATCTTCCTCCACGCATTGTTTCGCTAGCATGGCCATCTTTATAAGAATAATTTTAGGGTGAGATTTAGCTTTGAAGGAAAGGTATGTGAAATGTGCAGGAGATGTTGATTATCAAGAACCAACAGATTTAACTCGCAAAAAAAAAAAGCACCAACAGATTTTATTGTGCATACCTTGTATACACAGTCATGTGGATACAGGTCCATTAGATTAGGGTCAATGCAGTCTTTCAGGCTCCCCATATACATTGAATTACGACAATTCCTTAGTGCACTCAACATCTGCATTGTTAAAACTAAATTAGTTCAAAGCTTTTGGAGTCAAAATAACAAGTAAAATATACTAAAACTTCAATAGAGCCAGTGAAGAACACTGTAACCTTGGGATGGCACAATAATTCTATACCCGTAAGTTATAATGGTCATATATGTTCAATTGCTTGTGCTGAACCTAGAAAACTTACAACTGATGCCAAGGAACGCCTTTCTGAGTTTAAGCCTTCATTCAATCCATCAGTCCTTGTAATTGCTTCCTTTCCAGATATTAACTCAAAAAGTACTACTCCAAAAGCATAAACATCACTTTTCGTAGTTGCCAGGCCATCGTGCAAGTATCTACATGAATAAATGAAATGTCAGGATTGAGCTGGAGATTTTTCTTTTCTAAATCCATACTGAGCTACCAGCGAATCTACTCACTCAGGGGCCAAGTAACCAAATGTACCCACAACTTTTGTGACAGAAGCCTCTGCATCAGTGGACTTCACTACCAGTTTTGCAAGACCAAAATCTGAAATCTACAGAGATGGAAAATGCAGGTAAACAAACTGTTATAAATGGTGCCAGGAAGAAACATAGTAAACAATTTCAAATCAATTAACCTTTGCTCTGAAGGATTCATCGAGCAAGATGTTACTCGATTTGATGTCCCTGTGAACATAATGATCCTTTGTATGCTCATGAATGTATTCGAGTCCTCTAGCCGCATCAAGAGCGATTTGGACCCTGTAGATCCAAGACAATGATGTGTAACCTGGAAAAGAAACAAGGCAAAATCAATCAATAACGATGGAAAATGTATAAGTGAATGTGCAGAAAAGAAAAGTTAACAGAACTCATGTTAGCGGCAATCAACAAATGTTCTCAAGCAGCGATGTTTTTACAACTTCTACATAAGGGTTGCTTTTGATTGGTACCTACTCGACAAATACAATGTCAAAAGTGCTGGAAGTGGAAACATTACATGGCAAGGTTACCCAAGTTAAACAGAAAGCAATTAGTAAATCACTTGTAAATCAAGTGCTAAATGATGGTATACCTTTGCTTTGAGGATCATGAAGGTGATTCTTGAGTGAACCTTTTTGAGAGTACTCGTAGATCAGGTATAGTTCATCCTTGCTTGCTGCATAGCCAATCAACTCTACCTTTGACAAATCATGGGTCACACAAATGAAATTCAATAAACAGGATATAAGACAGTCTATTCCAAGGATTTATGCAACTGTAAAATGCCATACCAGACTGGCATGATGGACCTTACAAAGAACTTTCATCTCCACTATAAACTCTTTAGTTTTAGTTGCTGTCATTCTCTTTATAGCGACCTCCTATGAAAAAACATATTTGTTATTGGCAAGGCAAAATCACAACAGTTTTGCATGGATACGGTCAGGTCAGATCACAGACCTGGTCTCGAAGAACACCATAATAAACAGAGCCGTATGTACCATGACCCAGAAGATTTGCATCCGAAAATGAATCGGTTGATGCAAGTATTTCTTGATAGGTAAACACAATGGGCTTCTCCCTATCAAATACATCTACTACAACACCTGTATGAGGAAAATTGAGAACAGCTTGTATGTGAGAGGAACAAAAGAAAATTAGAACAAATCAAAGAAGAGTGTTCTAGGCTGCTAGCAATGGCTCGTCACACTAAGAAATCATGAAGATGTTTAATTGTGAATTTGTATCTTGAAGTTTCGTTTTCTTGGATCTTATTTGGACAATTTACTTAAGTATCGAAGTTCAGATAATCAGATGTGTTTGGTGCAACTTGAACTCATACAAAAATTTGAACAGGTAGTATTCCTGATTAAATCATTGCAGGAAAAGCAACAAAGCGATGCTGGCATGAGTGTCATATGCAATGACAATATAACATTTTGACACGAGTGCGCAGTGTGATTGGAAAGAACAAAACCCCCAAGGGTTATGCATATGACAACATTTTGATCTTTAATATGCCTATACAAGGCACTAGATTCATCAGGCCACTCTTATATTTAATATCCACATGAAATGAACTCTGCAAAACCCATTCACCACTGCATTGCCGTGCTGTGCAGATGCAGTGGCCAGGAATTATTCCCATCATATATATATATAAAAACATGTTATGTAGCACAATGATGGTTAACAGGAGATGAACTAACCTTTTGGGATATTCATATGATGATCACCACCATCCGTTCTTGATTGTTTCACATTTCCAAATTGGCAGCATAAGTATCTTCCAGAACCATAACAAAAACTACCACTCTTAAGAAGTTGAAACTTGTGTGATATAGACTGGTCTGAGCTCTTTCCCTGGTTATTTGGAGCTTGGGGATTGTATTGGGAGAGCTTGCACAGAACAAGTGCAAGGAGAGCAATAGCAATCAAAGCAAGTGCAACTCCCATGCTGCCAATAACCCATCCATAAGGGAATTTTGTGGAATGATGTTCTGAAACATCTGCAGATGTAATTCAGAAAAATACAATGTTAGTTTATCATAAAAAGGAACATCTCAATTGTAGGCTAGCCAACTAGCAAAGCCAAAATATTTCAACATTAATACTTGAAGAAAACAATAGGACAGGATCCTCAGAATGAAGTGCCAACACGCTGAAAATTTATAAGAGGAAATCAACAATGTGGTAGCATATTATACAACTATTAGCACTAAGTGTTCTCAGAATATCATATAGCTGCCAAAAAATAACCTAGCAACAAAGTGCGTCAACTCAAGCAGGCACCTCCATACCTGAGAATGTATTTTGTGCTGGTGCTGGCGCAGGAGTAGGAGAGGAAGGAGACATCACGGCATATGGTTGTCCAGGAACTGCACATGACGTAGTTTTACAGGAATGAAGCAAAAAAAAGGAGGAAAAGGTTAAAGCAAGAACTATGCCCAAAAGAAACCTTACAAGCTAGAAGAGAGGTATCCAAAATAAAAAAAAATCATAAAAGAACAACGTGGAATAATATCATTGTATTTGTACCAAAAAGAGAGTGCTATACAGATATGAATGATAACATTGAACAAGGTTAACCCGCAAAATTGCAAAATAAGAAAATAAGATGAAGCACCTTGCTAACCAAAAAGGCCAACATTGCCACATATTAAGCGTATTGCGGTCCATGCCTGTAACTTAGGGTCTCATTCTATTAAATACAGCTAACAGATAGTACCTTATGTTTGGTGACAACATAATTGGAACTTCCTAGTAAAACTTAGAAGCATGGCATGTGTTTCGAGTACAATCATTCGATATCACAATGTGCCTCCTTGTTTGTGCCAAATTTGTCCGTAGCAGCACATCATCAAATGCCACCAACCAGTCGAGGACTGAAGGGATTATTTTACTCCATTCAGTATACTCTCTACAGGCAATCAATCATATGGACCTCACAACTCCATGGTAGTAACAATTTTCAGAGATTTGTTTAGGCTGAACTAAATGGTAATGAGCACTTTACGTGTTTCAGATTGTGTTCATGCTCCTTCCTATTTGAGTTGATCTCAGGCAAGAAATGAACTGTTAAATCCCAGTTCAATCTAGCTGATTACTATATAATGGGCAAGCATCTCTGTTCCTCCCTCATTAAATAACGCTGCATCTATGAATTATTAGACCAATTAATTTCACCATGTTCATGAAACAAATGGTAAATTCTCGGTGCAGCCAAAAAAAATGCAATATATCGTGTGTAAAGAGGGAAGTTTGTTTGATCAAATTGCCGGACTGAATGATCCTAAACATTTGTTCACCTGAGTTGAGAGGGATGTAGTACACCTTCCCCGTGGTTATAGGATCAGGGCCGGCCATGCCATTGGCGGCCTCGATGGCGTCCATGCTGGCCCCGAACCGACTTGAGAGCGATTCCACCGTGTCTCCGTCGACGCCGACGTAGCTGAGGAGATAGTTCCAGGGGCCAGACGAGCAGCCGCAGAGCAGGTGGAGAGCCACCACGGCGCCGGGGCGCGGCGGCCGCAGAGCCGGTCCGCCCGGCGGCGGCATGGCTAGCCCCGCGTACGCCGCGGCTGCCACGTCGGCCGCCGTGGCGTTCGCGGCCGCCGCGGCGGCGGCGGAGGGGACAGTGTAGGTCGTGTTGGCGAGGTATGTGCGGGAGACGAGGCAGGAGCAGTTCTTGCGGACGAACGCGTATCCCGGGCTGGCGGCCGCGTCGGCCGTGATGTCCCCCGGCGCGGCGTCGAACATGGACTCCAGCACGGAGGCGTTCGCGGCCTCGCCGGACGCCGGGAACGCGATGAACGCCGTGCAGACGCGCGAGAGCTCGGAGCAGGGGAGCGGCGCCGAGGCGGTGACGTTGCCGGGGGCGGCGTCATCACCGGAGACTTCGCCGGGGGAGGCGAGCGCCAGGAAGACGAGGAGGATGAGAAGCACGGGCGCGGGCGGGCGGCGGCAAGGAGGAGGCATTGGGGGGGCTAGGGTTCTGGGCTCGAGGTGGCAAGGTGGTGGTGGGGCATGGAGGTGGCAGTGGCGAGCAGCGAGCTGGATGCTTCGCGTGGTCGGGTCACTGGAGCACACTCTGGCGGACGGCGCTTTAGTAAGACGACGGGGTTAATTAGCAAGCAAAGCCCGCACGCTGCACGCACGGCTATGGGTACTGCACTACCAGTAGATCACTGTCTCCCTCATTCTTCTTGTGTGTTATGCCCATATTACCCTTGCGCCGCATTAATAGTCCGCCCTTTTTGCTTCCGCGGTCTGGGAGGTGGTAACGGTTACGCCTCCTGAACTCAACTAGTTGTGTCAAAAGCTTGGGATAATGATGATCATTGATCAGGGGGAGCGAAATGAATGAGCTTCCAACGTATATTTTCTTTCCGCAAAATTTTATTCTGTAATGGTTCGTTGTCGTCATATTAACCTTGTGATATACGGAGTACTCCATAACGTGTTTTTGACAGCGTAAAAAACACGTAGTTGTGATATAACAACATTGGAGTGTCTTGGTGTTCAAAATCTAAAACTAAGGCTTAAGTGTAGCAGCTCTGGATAAATTGCTACTACAAGAGTGGTAATTGGATCATTGGATGATAGACCCAACTATCTCAACATTGAAAATCCGTCCAATTACATCTATCAACAAAGATATGTTTTTGACAGTTTCCTCCGTATCCATCTGTCGTTCGATTACATCAAACTAATAATAAAAAGTTTGACAAGAAACTAGAGATAGGCTAGTAAGTTAATAAACTATAGCTACAATAATATAATAAACCAAAAACTAACAAACAAATTATGGCATATATATGATATCTTTTTCATGATAATCTTCCAGTGCGAATTAAACATGTCTTTGATTAATTAGTTGATCATTATATATCATAATAAATATAAAAAAATAAACTCGGGCCCTGTAAATATATCCACTCCTAAGATCAAAGAAACTTCGGGGGGCGACGTGGGAATTGGAAATCTACCCTGCGCGTGGGCGGCGTGGGTCAATCCACGTACAAAACAACGGGAGCAGGGCCGAACACAATTAACGGGCCTCCGTTTGTCTTTGATACACTATTTTTACTCTTTGAAAAAGGTTAGCAATCCAAAAGCACCCGATGATCAAAGATTCCATTAGCTAGGTAGTTACAGCTCCAAAATAAAGGAGAGGGGGTAACAGGGTAGCAACTGTAATGCTGCCGCCTCCTCCGGACACTTTGACGGTGAGTCGTTGGTGAGTTCAGCCTGCAGCTTTCGTCTCTACAGTTGTCTATCCCCCGGCCCACGTATACATACTGTTCAGTGATGTTCACCGGGAGAGCTACTGCTCCATCCACTGTTTAAGTGGCGGAGGGATCCGTAGAGTAAGGTGTGGTCTACGCCATATCTTTGATCCCCCCTCCCCCGTCGGCGGCGGCGGCCGACGGCGCGTGCGGTGCAGCCACAGGATGATGTTGCAATCGATGCGTGCGTTCGTTTTTGCCTCATCCTCTCTTTCTCTTTCTTAAAAAAGAAAAAAAATTGGTTTTTTTAATTGAGCTTGTCTCTGAGTGAGTAAGTCCATTCTAATAACAACCGAATTAAGACTGTAATTATTTTAATCTTTTAGGTGAGAAGTGTTAGATCAAATCGTTGATAGATACTTAGCTTACAAAAACTAAACATGATCATCTAGTCTAATTACATCTACTAACTTAAACTAATGCGAAATAGATTAATAGTTTGGTCCATACCGACGGCCATGGTCTCCAGGGTCGTCGGTGATCTCGTAATAAAATTGATGGCTTGAGCGCTGTTAGGGATGTAGCGCAGTCGTTCCTTCAGAGATCGTTCGGAGTAGCGGCGTCCTTCGGGGCGCCATCTACACTGTCCCGGACGTGGAACTCGAGTTTTCGAGTCTTCCAGTGCGCTATTTGATCGGAGGGTGAAATTAGGGTTTGGGGAAAGCACGGGGATGTGTGATTTCACGTTAGGGTTTAACTCGGGGTTAATCTTCTCTTATAAGGTTGCACTGTAGGCAAGGGGTCGAGCCCTATGGGCTTAGGACTCGCCACCCGATCACGGCGAAATCGGACTCGGGATATGATTCCGAGTCCGGTAAGATATGGATTGATATCTTTCTATTTGAGTTGGTTATTGTTGACCGAGGTCAATCCAAAATATCCAACATTCTCCCCTTTGACCGAAGATCAATAACTTAACTTAAACTAACGACTATTCGGTCACTGACTTAAACTAAACTAAACTTAAGTTCCTCCTTAGTCAAACAGCAAGTACCAGACCAATACGTCATCAGCAGCGTAGCAGCATACTGGGACAACATTACCCATAATCTCACTCAGAAACCTTGTCAGAACTCTTACTCTTATTTGGGAAAATCAATGGCCCTGAACCAGGACTTGATCCAGGCTACCCACCAGACCCATGCCTAGGACATGCTTCTGAAAAAGATGAGGTGATAGACCTTTTGTGAGCGGATCCGCAATATTCTCCTTAGTACTTATATGCTTAATCTTAAGTGTATTGTCCTGGTTTCTTTCTTTTACGACACGATACTTAAGGTCTATATGCTTAGAAGCACCACTTAGTTTATCGTTTCCGCAAAAGAAAACTGCAGACTGATTATCGCAGTACATTGTGATAGGTCTCGAGGTACTATCCACAATTCTTAATGCTCTTAAACCACACTGCCTGTCCCATGGCATGATAACATGACACAAATTCAGCTTGCATCGCGGATGCAGCCGTTACACTTTGCTTACTACTTCTCCACGATATCGCTCCCCTGCTAACGTGAAAATATAACCGAAAATAGACTTCCTGTCATCTTCATCACCAGCAAAGTCAGTGTCAGTGTAACATTCAATCTCAAGCTTATCTGACCTCTTATATGTGAGCATGTAATGCTTGGTGCCTTGGCAATATCTTAATGCCTTCTTGACACCTACCCAGTGAGTCTATCCTGGATTAGACTGAAATCTACTAAGTACTCCGGCTATAAATGCCAAGTCCGGACACGTGCAGACTTGAGCATACATCAAGCTACCAACAGCTGCTGCATATGAGATATCCTCCATCTTACTTCTTTCTAAATCGTTCTTAGGACACTGACTTTCATTTAACTTATCGCCCTTTTGTAATGGAACAGGTGATGTGTTGCACTTATCAAGCTTATATCTCTTAAGCATTTTCTCAATATAAGCTTTCTGAGATAATCCTAGCACTCCTCGGGCTCTATCTCGGTCTATCTCAATGCCAAGTACATACGAGGCTTCATCGAGATCCTTCATGTCAAAATGAGATGAGAGGAAATTCTTAGTCTCATATAACATGTTCTTATCGTTGCAAGCTAACAGTATGTCATCCACATACAGTACTAGAATCATTAGTTTTCCACCCTTTGTCTTAATGTATATGCACTTATCTGCATCGTTCTCCATAAATCCGAATCTCTTAATGACCTCATCGAATTTACGGTTCCACTGTCTGGATGCTTGCTTAAGTCCATAAATAGACTTTCTTAACCTGCATCCCATATGTTCCTTACCTTTAATGGCAAAACCTTTCGGTTGAGCCATGTAAATGGTCTCATCTAAATCACCATTCAGGAATGCAGTCTTAACATCCATCTGATGTAACTCCAAATCAAAGTGAGTTACAAGAGCCATAACTATTCTAAAAGGATCTTTGGTAGACACAGGAGAGAAGGTCTCATTGTAATCGATCCCTTCCTTCTGTGTGAACCCCTTAGCTAAAAGCCTTGCTTTGAACCTTTCGATCTTTCCTTTGGAATCACATTTAGTCTTGTAGACTCATTTGCAGCCTACTGTTTTGACTCCATCGGGAATTTCTACTAAGTCTCAAACTTGATTTGAGCTCATAGACTTTAACTCATCTTTCATGGCTTCAATCCATTTAGTGGAATTCTCACTTCTCACTGCCTCTCTAAATGTGGCAGGATCACTAATCTTTCCAATATCATACATATCCTCACTTAAGTATGTTTCATATATATCAGAAAGAGCCCGTCTCCTTTCCCGAGTTGATCTCCTTGATGGTTGAGGATCGGGTTCAGGTTGCTCTAATGGCTCAGTTTGTGCCTGAACCTCTGGGGCTGGCTCCTGTTCTGGCGCCTGCACTTTTGGAGATGGCTCAGTAGCAGCCACGGTGCTGCTAATATGTGGAATCACCGGTGGTACAAACTGGTATACCATTGCGGGCTCTGGAACTGTTGAATCTAAAAGTTCGACTCGTAGTTCTTCGAGACTTATATCCCTCTTTGGGAATTCTCCACTAATACCTAAGTCCTCTAAGAACACAGCATGTCTGGTCTCTACAAACTTAGTGTAGCGATCAGGACAGTAGAATCGGTACCCTTTAGACTTATCAGGATATCCAATAAAGTGAGCTTACTGTCTTAGAGTCTAATTTCTTATAATGTGGATTGAATAACTTAGCTTCAGCGGGACAGCCCCACACCTTTAGGTAATTCAATGTCGGTTTCCTCCCATTCCACAACTCAAAAGGTGTCTTGGGAACTGACTTAGATGGAACCCGATTAAGTATGTGGGCAGCTGTCTTTAATGCTTCCATCCACAGCTCCATAGGCAAATTGGAATAACTGAGCATGCTTCGTACCATGTCCATAAGTGTACGATTGCGACGTTCCGCCACTCCATTTTGCTGTGGTTCTCCTGGCATGGAGTATTACGCTCTAATGCCATTTTCTTCTAAGTACTTAGCGAATGGTCCCTTAATTTGACCATATTGACCAAGCTTCCCGTAATATTCTCCACCCCTATCTGATCTTACAACCTTAATGGTAGTGTTGTGCTATTTCTCAACTTTTTGCTTGTATATCTTAAATATTTCTAGCGCATCTGAACGCTTACTAATGGGGTAGATGTGTCCATAGCGAGAATAATCGTCAGTAAATGTTATAAACGAATCGTAACCATCTACTGATGTCACTGAGAGTGGGCCACAGATATCTATGTGAATTAATTCTAAGACGCCCGTACTCCTAGTGGCTCCTTTCTTAATTGTCTTAGCATATTTTCCCTTAATGCAGTCAATGCAGCGGTCTGAATCGGAGAAATCTAATTTGTCGATTCTGTCGTCTTTAATGAGACGTTCCATTCTCCCCCTCAAAATGTGGCCTAAACGACAATGCCACAGCTTCGAAGATGTCTCATTAAAACGCTTACGCTTATGCGAAACACTATCGACATTCATCACAGAATCATGAGAGAGCATATAACGCTTGCCTTGCGTGACGGCAAGATCTATATTTATTGAATTGTACTTAATCTCACATTGATTGATGCCAAAACCACAATAATATCCTGAATCATCTAAAGCTAAAACTGATATAAGGTTTCTCTTTAAACTAGGAGCATAAAGAACATCATCTAACTTAAGTTGGAAGCCACTTGGCAACTCTAACTCGAAGCTTCCAACGCCTTCGACTTCAACAGGATGTCCATTAGCCACTCTTAGGTTGCGCTCCCCCTTTCTTATAGTTCGGATCGAACAGAATGCTTCTAATGATTTAGAAATATGCACAGTGGCACCTGAGTCAACCCACCAAGTATCAGGGGAAAATTCTGCTAAGAATAACTCATCAATAAATGAAACAACATCATAATTACCATTTTCCTTCAGCCATTCCTTAAACCCAGGGTGTCCGTGATATGGACCTGGAGGTATGTCAGAGTTACGATATCTGAAAAAAGGAAGGCGTCTTCCTCATCAGGGCACGCCAAAGATATGTCCTGGATGGCCCAAGTGAGTCTCGGCCACGGGCGGCCACGTGGCCACCCCAAGAGGGGCCTGGCCTGGAGGCTGCCCGGAGGCCATCGTACTCCCAAGCTGCAGGGTTCGGGATCACCGGACCCCGGGCGCAGTCAGGGATTACCGGACCCCCATCCTCGCCCGCACCTCTCGAGAGAGGGCGAGTCCAACCGCCAACCACCTCATTTAATGCCTAAAAAGAGAGAGGCTGAGCGTCTGCCCCGTCGCATTTAATGCGATGTGAGGCGCGCCTGTCATCCGCTTTCATCATCACCCCTTTTTGCCCGTTACGAGGCAAAGAGGGCATAAAGTCTTTGATTGCGACCGTGGTATGGACACACACCCACTCCTCGCACGCCTCCCTCACGCCCCATCTAGTCGCGTTAAATGCATTGGGTGGCCGCGTGGGAGAGAGAGTACGAGCACAGGAGGTGTTGTGTCAGCACCTACCCACGAGATGGGCCGTTGACCAGTGGGTCCCATCGAAGTAGGTAGGCCGGCCATCACCGCGTCAGCAGCATGGCTGCCACGACACCCGCTTTTTTCCGCCTACTCCCATGACGCGGCAACAGGAACAAAGATGGGGGTGGCTTCTCCGACAAGACAAGGCAAGAACCGCTCCATCACGTGGAGCGAAGTATAGGAAATCAGGACTACTGTGGTGTCCCCTTGCACTATGAAAGGAGGCCCAAGTCCATCATAAAGGGGTCTGTTCTCGGTTCTGCTGGCCCCTTCAGTGGTTTTGGGAGGTTCCTTCCTTCGGTTCATCAACCTCCAGAGCAACAGCTAGTTCTTAGCAACTCTTGGTCCACCTCCAACACCCCCAGAGAAACACCATCACCTGTTTATGTAATTCATCCACCGTATTACACGAAGAACAGGAGTAGGGTATTACACCTCATAGGTGGCCCGAACCTGTATAAACCCTTGCGTCCTTGCAGTCTTGATTTTTCCCAGTTATCGACGTCATCTCATTCTCACCGCGAGTTTAAGCCTAGATTCACCGCTCCCCTGTGCCAAACCAAAAAGGGAGTCCCTCGGATTTCCGCGTGTCGATCTCCGACATCGACACAGGGCAAGCCTTCTGAAGATGCTTGGGTGAATCGCAGAAGGAGCACAACATCTTGCCACCCTTAGTCTGGTGGCGCTTGAACTTATTGTTGTTGTTCCTGGGACCAAATTTCTTGTTCTCATTTCTCTTGTTCTTCTTAGGGCCTTGCTTACTGCTACCTGATTCATGCTGATTCTTAGGAGTGCCTGAAATGTTGAGGTTGCCAACCATGTTCACACATTCCTTCATCTTCTCAGTTTTGAGCCTTTCTTCTTCTTCAACACAGTAGCTGATCAACTCACTGATGGACCAAACGGTCTTGTTGGTGTTGTAGTTGATCTTAAAGGCAGCATACTGTGGTGGCAATGATGTCATGATGAAATGCACAAGGAAACCTTCAGAGATCTCCATCTGCATCTCCTTAAGTCTGTTGGCCATGTCACACATGTTGAGAATGTGCTCCCTAATGCCATTGAGACCATTATACTGAGAACCCACCAACTTCATGATGAGTGTACTGGCATAGGTTTTGGATGAGCTCTTAAAATTCTCCTCAATCTTGGCCAGGTACTCCTTGGCAGTCAGATCCACCCCCTGAGCATTCTTAGTGGGGATGGCACCCTTGATGCCAGCACTGATAGTCTGCTTCATGACCATGAGAGCCATGCGGTCAGACCTGTCCCATTTCTGATTGGGAGCTGAACTCGCTCCTGCAGCGGGCTCAGCAGGCTTATCCTCCCTGAGTGCGATGTCAAGGTCATTCCATGTGAGGCACGTGATGACCTTGCCCTTCCACTCATGAAAGTTCGCTCCATTGAGCGGCTCAATGTTGTTCAGGTAGGAGGCCACAACATTGACATTAGTAACTGAAAATAAATTAAACCGAGTTAAAACTTAACTTAATAAGTATATACAATGAAATGCAAATTAGAGGATGATAATAACCTTACGATGGTCTGATTAAAATCACGCAATTAAATTTCAAATTGCATCACCGGTGGGGAAAACAATCAAAATTCGTCTTAATACTCATGATTAAACAACGGTGGTCAGAATAATCACAAGTTTTCTTTAAATAAAATTCTCGGTGGTTCCATTTATTTAGAGGCATCTCAAAGTATAGTGGTGGATTTGAAATAATACAACACCAACAATATAGTAAATAAATGTACTTAAGACTTAAAATAAAATAAACTTACTAAATACTAAAAATAAATTACTTTAAAACTTATCTTAAATTTTGAGCTAAAACTTAATGAAAATAATTAAACTTAATTTAAACTGAGCTTAAACTTAATAAAAATAATTAAACTAAAACTAAACTGAACTTAAAACTTAATAAAATTAATTAAACTGAATTTAAAACTGAGCTAAACTTAATAGAGTAAGTAAAAGAATTTCTTTAAACTAAACGGGCAGCCGCCGCAACGGCCTATCGCCGCGTGACACATGTCCGCACCGCGGCTGCCGGTCGGCTCTCGGCCACCCACACCAGCCGATCCGCGCACGCCACGTGTCAGGAGGGGAGCCAACCGCCGTGCCGGCCGATCTCCGTGTGCCACGCGTCAGCGAGTCGCGCCTCCTGTACGGCTCCCACGCACGCTGCCGCTTGCGCCACTCAGCCGGCCAATCGCCGCGCGCTAGCTGTCGCCCGCGAGGGGAGTGCGCGCGCCAGTTCGCTTCACGCGCCGCGCCGCGCGACCGCTTTCTCACGGGGCGCCACGCGTCCGTTTCACGTTGGGTCGCTAAATCGGCCCACTAATCGGCCCGCGCAATGCTGAGTGGATCGACCGGATCACAGCCGTCCGTGCCGATCCAACAGCCGGGGCTCGATCCGGCCACACCTATAAAAGGCAAAAAAAGGGGGTAAACCCTAACCCTAAATCCCCATTTCTTCTTTCCTCAGTTAGCTAAGGCCCGTCGCCCGTGTCGGTTGGCAGCCAGCGCGCCGCCGCGGCCGCCGCAGCTCCTCCTCGTCCCTCAACTCCGGCCTCTCTCCATCTCCCTCTTCCCCTCTTCTTACTCAACTTAGCGAGAGAGAGAGATCCAAGTCTTGCTCGGCTTATGGCGCACAACGGCGATGCGGCGACGAGAGGGCGGCGGGGTCGTCGGGGAGGCCCTCGTTGGCGCGCGCGCTCTCCTCGCGGTGAGCATGCGGCCGTCGATGGTCTCCCCGTCGGCTCGTGATGCCCTCGCACATTGGTGGAGGTCCTGAGTTATGGATCTGAGCGGCACGCTCGCGAGTGCCGGCCGATCTAATGGCCGGATTAACTCGCGTGCGGCCGTGCCGGCCGAAAAGGAATGGCGGCAAACCCCAGGTTAGGGTGTCTTTGTTAGTGATATGCCCTAGAGGCAACATGGAGATGTTGGATATCACGTCAATGTTTATGTATTTATGAATAAAGTGTTATTCAGTTCCATGAAATAGACATCTTGTATTGATCAATAAGTACGTGACTTATTTATGAGACTCTATATGTATGAATCTATTTCTAAACGATCCCTGATCATATGTCATATTGTTGGAACAAATATGATTCTAAGATCGGCATGTTTATTGATTGATAATCATGTCTCATAGATCATGGGTATGAAGATACCAAATCAATAAACATGGACACATGTGTTGGAGAACACATTGTTGGATAGACCCACCATGAGACACTACGGGAATTAATGTGCCATTAGTTGGTCTCGGGTAGTGTTGGTACAAAGTCCTTAGACCCGAGATCACCATGGATTCCAACATGTGTAGTAGCCTACTTTGGGACTACCAAACGCTATTCCGTAATCGGGTAGTTATAAAGGTAGTTTTCGGGTTTGCTATGAAACATGGAGTGGGATGTGAGTGATCAAGATGGAATTTGCCCCTCCTTTGGAGAGATATCTCTGGCCCCTCGAGGTAATGGATTATGGAAATGCATGGCCATGCTAAGTTGATTGAGGAGTCAATCAACGGACGGATAATCCAATACGGTTCGAGTGAATGGTTAAGCTATTGAAGGGATGACACACATCTTGCCTATAGCTTAACCGGTATCGTAAGGCAAAGGGATTTGTGTACACATTACGGGTTCGAGCCGATATTATTCTTGTATACTATGGTGTCAATATGTGCTTGCTAGGCGCCGTGTTGCAGTCGGTGAAGTTAGACTCAAGCCGACGATCGGCTAAGTTAGACTATAGCCGAAACCGAGTATACCCGAACCTACGGGTCGCACGCTTAAGGGGATAAGAACGAGGCATTCGAGTTGGACTCGGATACGGCTCGATCGGATAGGGATCCGATCGGATAGAGTCCTATGGGCTTACGACGTGTGGGCGGCCAACTCTATGAGATACGGATGAGATCCGATTCAAAATAGAGTCCTAATCGACCACTAGTCCGTCGGCCAACTCTATATAAAGAAGGGAGGGGTGGAGAGCGTGGCATGTCAATTGCATCGCGTGCAACGAAGTCGCCGAGATCAATCTCCACGGAAGCCCTCCCCACTTTGGAGCCAAACCCTAGCCTTGCATCGCGTGCTAGCACACGGGTGTTCGGCGTTTTGTCCCCGGACGTGTGGATACCGGTAGAGGCGCTGCTACGTTGCGCGCCGTTGATCGGCTTCGGATCGGCTACGGCATCTCGCGAATCGGCGATTGGCGAATCGGTTGTCCCGGGTATCGGTGCGGCTTGCGAGAATCGGCTACACGTTCCGGATCGGATAGCCACGATTGGTGTTTCATTTGCACACTCCAATCGGTAACGATCTATCGGCCCTTACTTGCAAGTGTTCTGGTTTGCGCGGTAGAAATTTTTGTTTTCGGCTAGCGTAGCTTCCGCGTAACCCTTCGGTGGTATCGAGCTAATCTTGCTTAGTTCGGGTTTTAGATTGGATCGGAACAAGATTTGTGCACGGGTTGATTAGATCAATCGGTTTTACGGGATCGTTGAGGAGAGTTAATGGTAATTGCGTTCCTTGATAGTGTATCGGAACGGCGTAATGTGATTACGTCGAAGCAATTTCCATATAACTCGGTTTGATTTGGGTTCGAGATAGCGTTCCTTGATAGTGTATCGAACGGTATAATGTGATTATGCCGAAGCTATCTCGTAGTCCGATCTTGTTAGCTGCCTCGCGCCAACGCAAACCATCTCCCTTGACCGTGTGCGTACCCCCTTATAGGTCGTCTCGGTGCCGTAGCTCTACGATAAGTAGAAAACGTTTCTACGCCTAACTTGTTTTTTGCGAGAATGCTTTGAGATGGTATGGCCCTATTGTATGTATGAGATGTATGAGATGCATGTGATGCATGTAATATTCTTTCATATGTGCAATCCCGTAATATTCTTTCATACGTGCAATGCTTGTAATATTCTTTCACGACCTGCGAGTCGATGTAATCTTCAATTAGAGCTTCTATAGTAGTAGCTTAGTTTGAAGAAATCAAGCATTCGGCACTCGAAAGAACGGTGATGAAGATGGAGATCCTGCACACCGCATGGAGATGGAGATCACCATGTGAAGGGGGCCATACTATTTCACTATATGCAATTCTTCTTGCTTTCATATGTGATATGTTTGTTTGATAGGATAGCATCCCTCGCAAAATTAAGTAGTAATGATGCCCTTCCAAATGTTGCACCCGTCACCGTTATGCTCGTCAATGGTGGGTCGCCAAAGCGAGTGCCATTCTCTATCATAACATGAGGGGGTATATGTCGACATATACATGCAGGAGCATTTGGTTTACTTAACAAGGCTATCAAAACAGTTTTGGGCCTTGGGGCATAGGTTGGGGCGGGGCATGGAGATGCCACACCAACAACAAGAGTCACATAGAGATGTGATTAGCAAGGTGTTGCTTACCGATGTTACTAATTTTCTAGCGTGATGCCAAAGCTCACTAGAAAATTAATTAACATGTGGATCTTGACCCAATACGTAACCTAGAGGGAAGGTAGAAAATACGTAATGGGAGTCTAATGTTAAATTGTTTAACAATAGACATAGCATAAACATTGTGCTAAACTTTGTTTTTTCGTTGTAGAATAAATGGTGGCTAATACTACACCCGTACCTTTAATTTGCGATCTATTCTCGAAAAGGAAAAATTAAATAGAACAAACTTTATGGATTGGTATCGCAACTTGAGAATTGTTCTCAAGCAAGAGCGTAAGGAGTACATTCTTGAAGTACCTTATCCCGAGGATTTGCCAAATAATGCCACGAACCGCACGAAGGGCTTATGAGAAGTACACTAATGATGCCCTAGACATAAGCCGTCTCATGTTTGCTACAATATCTCCCGAGCTTCGAAGCAATATGAGAGCAACGATGCTCACACTATTATTCGGGGACTCGCGTGGCATGTTTGAGAACCAAGCTCGGGCCGAGAGGTTTAACACCTCAAAGTCCTTGTTTGCGTGCGGCTTGTTGAGGGAAATCCCGTCGTCCGCATGTGATAAAAATGATTGGCTACATTGAGAGTCCGGAAAACTAGGTTTTCCCCTAGCCAAGAGTTGGCTACGATGTGATTCTCCGTCGCTCCCTCCGAGTTTCGAGCCATTCATATTAAATTATCACATGAACAATATGGATAGGACCTTGGCTGAATTGCATGGGATGCTAAAGACAATGAGGAGAGTATCCAAAAACGATCATCATGTGATGATGATGCGAAGGCTAAGCGCAAACCACCGTCAAGAAGCTTTGCACCAAGAGGAAGTTAACTCCCGATGAGATCGCGAATGCCTCCAATGCAAAGAAGGGCAAGAAGGGGTCGGCGGCATCGATGCCGTTTGCTTCTATTGCAAGGAGACAGGCCACTAGAAGAGGAACTGCAAGAAGTACATGGAGGATCTCAAAAGAAGCAAAGTATGACTTACGCCGGTATTAATGTTATAGACATTAATCTTGCTACTTCACCACCGACTCTTGGGTATTTGATACCGGATCGTAGCTCATATTTGTAAATCGTTGCGGGAATGAGAAGAAGTAGAGGATTGAGAAGGGCGAGGTGAACTGCGCGTCGGCAATGGAGCAAGCGTTGCTACGATTCTTGTCGGCACGAGACCACTTCATCTACCTTCGGGATTAGTTTTGGAATTAAATAATTGTTATTGTGTTCCAACACTATGTCAAAACGTTATTTCCGCTTCATGTTTTCAAGCGGAAGGATATGATTTTAGATCAATGAACAATGGTTGTTCAATATATCTCGAGATATGTTCTATTTTCATGCTCCATTGGTGAATGGATTATACGTTTTGAATCTTGAAGTGTCTCCCATCTATAATATTAATACGAGAAAGGCAACTCTCTAATGATATAAACCCCACATTTATCCGGCATTGTCGCTTAGGCCATATAAATAAGAAACGCATGGAGAAGCTCCATAAGGATGGATTGCTTCACTCTTTTGATTTTGAATCATTTGAGACGTGTGAGTCTTGTTTACTTGGTAAGATGACAAAGGCACCTTTCACGGGACATAGTGAGAGAGCAAGTGACTTATTGGCACTCGTACATGCCGATGTATGTGGACCAATGAGCTCAACGGCCGGGTGGTTATCGTACTTCATTACCTTTACTATGACTTTAGTAGATATGGTTATATCTACTTAATGAGGCATAAGTCCGAATCCTTTGAAAAGTTCAAAGAATTCCGAATGAAGTACGAATCATTTAGGGAAAACAATCAAGTTTCTACGATCGATCGTGAAGGGGAATACTTGAGCCAAGAGTTTGGTAATCATCGAAAGATTGTGGAATTGTTCCACGTTGACTCCGCCAGAACTCCACAATGGAATGGGGTGTCCGAACGGAGAAATCGCACCTTGTTGGACATGGTGCGGTCGATGATGAGCCAAAGTGATCTTCCGTTATCCTTCGGGGATATGCTCTTGAACATGCGCTCACACTAAATAGAGTTCCATCTAAGTCGGTTGAAAAGACACCATATGAGATATGGACAGGGCAACCCCTAGTTTGTCTTTTCTCAAAATTTGGGGATGTGAGGCTTATGTAAAACGTTTACAATCCGACAAGCTCACACCCAAATCGACAAGTGCTTCTTTGTGGGATATTCCTAAGGAAACTAAGGGATATTACTTTTATAATCGGGAACAAGGCAAAGTGTTTGTCGCCCGACATGGTGTGTTCTTGGAGAAAGAGTTTCTTTCAAGAAGGGTTAGTGGGAGCAGGGTGCATCTTGAAGAAGTTCAAGAAACACCGAAAACGTTTCAGCGACCACGTAACCACAAGGAGGAACAAAGTGTTGCGCCACCGGTTGTAGATACACCACCCCACGGAGGTCGAAAGATCACGTCGTGCGCCCGATGTACACAGTGCGGAACAACGTGATATATTGTTGTTGGACAACGATGAACCTAAGACCTATGAGGAAGCGATGGTGGGACCCGATTCCAACAAGTGGCTTGGAGCCATGAAATCCGAAATAGAATCCATGTACGACAATCAAGTTTGGAACTTGGTTGATCCACTGATGGTGTCAAAACCATTGAGTGTAAATGGGTTTTTAAGAAAAAGGACGATATGGATGGAAATGTTCACATCTATAAGGCACGATTGGTGGCGAAAGGTTTTAAACAGATTCAAGGAGTTGATTATGATGAAACCTTCTCGCCCGTCGCAATGCTTAAATCTATTCGGATTATCCTAGCGATTGCGCATATTTCGATTATGAGATATGGCGATGGATGTCAAAACGGCTTTCCTAAATGGAAACCTAAGCGAGGATGTATACATGATACAACCTCGGGTTTTGTCGATCCGAGATCGCTGAAAAGATATGCAAGCTACGAAATCCATTTATGGATTGAAGCAAGCATCTCGAAGTTGGAATATTCGTTTTGATGAAGTAATCAAAGGGTTTGGTTTCATCAAAAATGAAGAAGAGGCCTGTGTTTACAAAAAGGTCAGTGGGAGCGCAATTGTATTTCTAATCTTATATGTGGATGACATATTACGATTGGAAATGATATCCCTATGCTTGAATCCGTCAAGTCTTCATTGAAAAATAGTTTTTCCATGAAAGACTTAGGGGAGACAACATATATATTAGCATTCGGATCTATAGAGATAGATCCAAGAGGCTAATTGGATTAAGCCAAAGTACATACATTGACAAGGTGTTAAAAAGGTTCAACATGCATGATTCCAAGAAAGGTTTCTTGCCCATGTCACATGGCATTAATCTTAGCAAAAATCGGTGTCCTCGGACACATGATGAGCGGAATAAGATGGGTATGGTTCCATATGCTTCGGCAATTGGATCCATCATGTATGCCATGCTTTGTACACGCCCGATGTCTCGTACGCTTTGAGTGCTACGAGTAGATACCGGTCGGATCCAGTGAATGTCACTGGATCGCCGTAAAGAATATCCTTAAGTACTTGAGAAGAACTAAGGATATGTTCCTAGTCTATGGAGGTGAAGAAGAGCTCGTTGTAAGTGGTTACACCGATGCTAGCTTCCAAACAGACAAGGATGATTATAGATCGCAATGGGGTTCGTGTTCGCCTGAACGGAGGCGCGTCACGGAAGAGTTCCAAGCGGGATACTCGTTGCGATTCTACAACGGAGGCCGAGTACATTGCTTTGAAAGCCGCAAAGGAGGCTGTTTGGATCAAGAAATTCGTTTCGAGCTTGGTGTGATGACTAGTACGACGGTCCAATGTCTCTCTATTGTGACAATAGTGGAGCCATTGCGCAAGCCAAGGAGCCGAGGTCACATCGAAGTCCAAACACATACTTCGGTGATATCATCTCATCCGCGAGATTGTGGACGAGGTGAAGTCAAGATATGCAAAGTGCACACGGATCTCAACATAGCCGATCCGCGACAAAACCTCTCCCTCGTAGAAGCATGAGGCGCACAAAAGAGCAATGGGTATTAGATACTTACATGATTGACTCTAGTGCAAGTGGGAGATTGTTAGTGATATGCCCTAGAGGCAACATGAAGATGTTGGATATCACGTCAATGTTTATGTATTTATGAATAAAGTGTTATTCGGTTCCATGAAATAGACATCTTGTATTGATCAATAAGTACGTGACTTATTTATGAGACTCTATATGTATGAATCTATTTCTAAACGATCCCGATCATATGTCATATTGTTGGAACAAATATGATTCTAAGATCGGCATGTTTATTGATTGATAATCATGTCTCATAGATCATGGGTATGAAGATACCAAATCAATAAACATGGACACATGTGTTGGAGAACACATTGTTGGATAGACCCACCATGAGACACTACAGGAATTAATGTGCCATTAGTTGGTCTCGGGTAGTGTTGGTACAAAGTCCTTAGACCCGAGATCACCATGGATTCCAACATGTGTAGTAGCCTACTTTGGGACTACCAAACGCTATTCCGTAATGGGTAGTTATAAAGGTAGTTTTCGGGTTTGCTATGAAACATGGAGTGGGATGTGAGTGATCAAGATGGAATTTGCCCCTCCTTTGGAGAGATATCTCTGGGCCCTCGAGGTAATGGATTATGGAAATGCATGGCCATGCTAAGTTGATTGAGGAGTCAATCAACGGACGGATAATCCAATACGGTTCGAGTGAATGGTTAAGCTATTGAAGGGATGGCACACATCTTGCCTATAGCTTAACCGGTATCGTGAGGCAAAGGGATTTGTGTACACATTACAGGTTCGAGCCGATATTATTCTTGTATACTATGATGTCAATATGTGCTGCTAGGCGCCGCCGTGACGTGCCCCGAGTTAGACTCGAGCCGACGATCGGCTAAGTTAGACTATAGCCGAAACCGAGTATAACCGAACCTACGGTGGTCGCACGCTTAAGGGGATAAGAACAGCATTCGAGTTGGACTCGTATACGGCTCGATCGGATAGGGATCCGATCGGATAGAGTCCTATGGGCTTACGACGTGTGGGCGGCCAACTCTATGAGATACGGATGAGATCCGATTCAAAATAGAGTTCTAATCGACCACTAGTCCCGTCGGCCAACTCTATATAAAGGAGGGAGGGGTGGAGAGTGGCATGTCAATTGCATCGCGTGCAACGAAGTCACCGAGATCAATCTCCACGGAAACCCTCCCCACTTTCGAGCCAAACCCTAGCCTTGCATCGCGTGCTAGCACACGGGTGTTCGGCGTTTTGTCCCCTGGACGTGTGGATACCGGTAGAGGCGCCGCTACGTTGCGCGCGTTGATCGGCTTCGGATCGGCTACGGCATCTGCGATCGGCTGATTGGCGAATCGGTTGTCCCGGGTATCGGTCGTCGGCTTGCGAGAATCGGCTACACTGTTCCGGATCGGATAGCCCTGATTGGCTGTTTCCGCTGCACACTCCAATCGGTAACGATCTATCGGTCCTTACTTGCAAGTGTTCCTGGTTTGCGCGGTAGAAATTTTTGTTTTCGGCTAGCGTAGCTTCCGCGTAACCCTTCAGTCTTACCTCGGGGAATCTAGGGTTTGTGACTTAGGGTTCGGGTTTTGCCTAATGCGTGTGTGGTTTTGGCTTCCTTTTTCTTACTCCTCATCTTTTCTCTTATTATTCTTACTGATCCGAAAGTCTTAAACTTATAGATCTAAAACTAAAACATAATAAAACTTAAGAACTTAAAGGGAAACATATAGATCTAGCATGCGAACTTACTGATTAATTAGAGACTTAACTAAAACATGAACTAGATCGGATAAAAGCTTCGGGATTTCTTAGACCGAACTAAAAGGATGTAAAAGACTAGATCTAAAGGCTCTGATACCAAATGTTAGATCAAATCGTTGATCGGTACTTAGCTTACACAAACTAAACAGGATCATCTAGTCTAATTACATCTACTAACTTAAACTAATGCGGAATAGATTAATAGTTCGGTCCATACCGGCGGCCGTAGCCTTCATGGTCGTCGGTGATCCCGTAATAAAATTTATGGCTTGAGCACTGTTAGGGATGTAGCGCAGTCGTTCCTTGAGAGATCGTTCAGAGTAGCGGCGTCCTTCGGGGCGCCACCTACACTGTCTCGGGCGTGGAACTCGAGCTTCTAAGCCTTCCAGTGCGCTAACTGATCGAAGGGTGAAATTGGGGTTTGGGGAAAGCACGGGGATGCGTGATTTCACGTTATGGTTTAACTCGGGGTTAATCCTCTCTTATAAGGTCGCACGGTAGGCAAGGGGCCGAGCCCTATGGGCTTAGGATTCGCCACCCGATCACGGCGAAATCGGACTCGGGATATGATTCCGACTCCGGTAAGATATGGATTGATATCTTTTTTAAGTTGTTATTGTTGACCGAGGTCAATCCAAAATATTCAACAAAAGGTTGGTGAGATTATTATGTATGCTTGTTCCTCAGCGTCGGCGGTAAGAGCACTGTTCCACTCTAAGATACGACAGCGGCAAGCACACGACATAGTGGTACGTGGTCTATAAAAAATTCGTGATACCTTCAAAAAATTTCGTCCTTTCATCAATGCACTTTCTTGCCATCTCTCTGCGTACTAGTCTGGAACTTCTGATGTCCTGACTCAGGACTCCTGAGCACTCCAACCACGATTACAGCAGGATGTGTACTCCAACTATTGGTACTCTGAGCAATGAATCCACTATGTACAGCATGAAAATCGTTTCGCAATTACACCAGCGCTATTGCACTAACCATTAACTAGCAGCATACACGGCTCCAGTAAAGCAGGCTAGTACTACTGCCCGTGGCGTAAGGTGGTAGCTGGGCGTCGTTAAGGCCTGACTCCTGAGCCCGAGCGCCGAGCGGCAGCGAAGGATGCGTGCGCGGCGCCGATGTGGCCAAAAGGCCCCGCACGTGGGATGGCCGACAGCTGGTTGCCCGGTACCATGGCGGGTAACGCCACGCGAGGAGGGAGGCCCGAGTGGATGAGGAGGTAGGAGGAGGTGGGTGCGTGGTGGCGCACCGCCACGCCACGCGACGCCACTGCCAGCGTCGGTACAGACAGGCGAGAAAAGAACGATTTCCTCGCTGAGTTGTCTGAGGGTTTCCGTACGAGCACATCCACTCAGATCTCGGGGGTGGTTTTTTTTTGAGCGCCTCGCCGCAGCTCACAAAGCCTGCCGCGCGTGGCACCGGCACCAGCTTTGCGAGAAACATAAGACGGGGTTTCTTTGATTATACGGCGGTGCTAGCGTGTGGTACGTGCTGTCCGAATATTTCCGTGGATAGTGCTTACAGTATTATCCCGTACTACTACTAGTGTGTCCTTGTTTAGGACTTCAGGAGAAGCTAAACACAAACAGAGAAGTAGGTGACCGAATTGACGCACGCGGTGCTGTTGCTGTTGCTGAACGTTAAGAAGCAGACCCCGATTGAAGGGCAACTAAACTGGCAGTCACACATAGGGGGACAAGAAAAATCTCGCTTCCCCTGTCGTGACAGCTGTGCCCAAATTCATGCGTCCGTAATGCAAAACAAAATACTCTTGTGAAATTCAGGGGCAACTATGATAGTACTCGTAAGCACCTGCTGTTGTGATCGATCAAATCATCAACTGATGATTAGGCTGCTTTCACGGGTGACGTGCGAACGTGCGGTGCCCGCTCATCGATCGACCGCGCCCCGCGTATGCCGCGCCGGCGCCGCGCGCGCGATCTGTCGTACGAGGGTAGAGGTAGATCACCCGGCTTCGGGACGCGAGGACGCGAGAGTAGCTGTTACGTCTCCCGGCCGGACTGTTCCAGTGTCCACGCACGGTGCCGGGCGGGGCGGCCGGTATCTCCATTAAACGCCGAAAATACACGACAGATCCCATAAAACCACCCCGCACATAGAAGAGAACATGGCCTGCTTCGATGGACGCAATAATGGAGATGGCCCAGACGCCGGTGGGTGAGCCCCACTGCCGTGGAGTTCGAGTGAAACACTGAAACGTAACCAAGCCGATCGATAAGATGAAGCGATCGATCACAACTTCAGGTACACCTTTCACGGCCACGATCTGTAGTAGCCTAGTAGGACGGGGCTTGAAAAGGGAGAAATCCAAAACAACCTTGGTGGACCATTAAGACTTTGCAGACCGCACCACGTATATGGCGTATATCCTCATTGGACCTTTGTCCAGCACTCCAGCCTGGGGACAGGCCCGAAATCTTTTTATCAGCTACAGTAGGTAGCTTTCATACACAAAGATGATACTATAGATGATTTCCCGTTTGCAGTTTAGAGTACAGACTACAGAACCTCGGTTTGCGACGAAAGCACAAATCGCCGTACCACATAAGTAGCAGTCTAGCAGAAACTGTGATCCACTGCTTAGCTTTTCCTGGCCTATGTTAGACCATGATACTAGCTTGGAATACATTCTTTGCTTGCTGCTTTAGAAAGGTTACGTACACACGGTCGCACCAAATGGCAACTGGAGAGTGAGTATGTGTGTGCGGGGGTGGGGGGACTACAAAAGCAGGGGGCATTCATGAGTGGTGGGGATACAGCCAGGTAGTGCTGCACTGCCTGCGTACCACTGTCCAGCTCGCTAAGCTACTCATGTCATGTGTTAGGTCACCAACACGAACCGCTTTCTCCTCTCCTTGTCTCCTCTCATGTGTTGCTACCAAGCCTATGTCAATATCGGAACACCGACGAATGCGTGCTTGAAAATATCTCCAACTAACTAAATGGGAATCGCAAATGAAAATTGCCAAATTTCATGTGATCTCAATCACCTTCAACCTCTACAACGGGGGAGACGAGAAGATAGGAAAGGAGAGTAGGGGTGGGGGAGGTGAGATGGCAGCTAGGGCCCAGGGCTTATTGGGGATGGCTGACGATGACGGACTCCTTGACAATCCCTTCCATCTTCCGCATCGTCAAGGACATCCGAATTTCAAGAAAGGACATATGGATTATGGGTTGAGGTTTTAGGATGGGGTTTAAGGGAAGGGAAAGAGATATTTTTTTTCGAGCTTAAAAGGATGACCAGGAAGATCGACAGAGATAAGGACGGGTGACGGGATGGTGATGGCACTACTATAGCCAAGGGCTGGAGGACACAGACATTAGGAGCGTGTTCGATTGGTCTAAGCCAGCTGATAAGACAAGCCGACTGATTTGCTATGAGAGAAAAATACTGCTGATAAGCCGGCTGGTAAGACAAGCGAAACAGGGCCTAGATCAAGAGTGGTTAGAAGATGGAGTTTGTTTACTTTGTGTAACTCTCTAAGCGATGAGATTTGTAAGTGTATATACCTATAATTATAGATGGAAGAAAACTTTTTTGTCACACTGCGCCCTACACTGCTAGAGAAAGAGCCAATAGTCCCGGTTCGTAACCCTTTTAATCGCGGGTTGTAAATCAAGACTAAGAAAACGAGACTAAAGATCCTATTTTTTACCCTGGGTAAAATAATCGAGACTAAAAATCCATTTTTCATCCCGGTTTATAACAATAACCGAGACTAAAAAGGAAAGTGCCATGTGGCATATTTTAGTCCCAAGTCTACAGTTTTTGTTTCATTGTTATTTTTTTGTTGTTTACATATTATTTTTTCAATCACCACACATCAAATACATGTAAAAAATTCAAATCACAGATCTAATATAACAATAAAATCACAGATCAAATACAACATCACAAATAAAAATTCACGGATCATCACAACACATCACATATCATCAAATATATAAAAAATACAATGATACATAAAAATTCATAGATCCGACCGCATGCTGCCGCTGCGCGTGCGCCGGGAGGGGAAGGAGGAGGGTGGAGGAGGGCGCCGCCGCCCGCCCATGGTCGTCGCCCAACCCGCGCCCGTCACACGCCACTGGCCGCACGCCCGCGGCCGCCACCCGGCCACACGCCGTCGTCCCGCCCGCGCTCGCGGAGAGATAGAGGAGAGGCGGAGAGGGGAGAGGGGAGAGGGCGAGGGGAGAGGGAGAGAAAAGATAAGTCCGAGAGCTAGGAGATATCGGTAGATTTGCGCGCCTTTAATTCGAGAGAGAAGAAAGGTATATGCCTCGATAAGACCGAGCATATTTTTTTTGTCCCGGTTAATAAGAAGAACCGGGATAAATATTGATCTTTAATTTCGATTGGTGTTATCAACTGGGACTAAAAATAATAAATATTTGACATGGATCGTAGATTTTTGAACCGAGACTAAAAATAAACTTTTGTCCTGGTTGATGTTATCAACCTGCACTAAAAATATTTTATAGTTTTGGTTCTTATTGAAACCGAAACTATTGTGAATTTTAATAGATGAATCAAAGATCCAATAATGCTACAATTCTCCTCCTGTCCGATGTCTGCCATATATACCACTAATGATTAAAAATAACTTTCCTATGATTCCAAGATTTACATATCAATCTCACCACTACTGGCTTGTTGCATTTTATTAAGTAATGAAGAGCATATGATGGACACGGAACTTGGTCTTTCAAAAAGGACACGTATATGGAACTTGGTGATATAAGGCTTATTTGAAAGGGTTAAAGCACAACCAAACAGTTTTAAAACTATTACAATGGTTTGAAAAAATGACTTAGAGATGTGCAGCAGGTTCAAGCTGCTCTACAACTTCATCTCAAACCTAATTCATAAAGTTGTTTTTAAAAATTGAAGCCCCGTCAATTGTAGATAGTATATACCAGGCTAACGGCTAGGCGCTGGCTGCTGTGTGGAGCCCGAGGCCAAGGATAGCTGCCCACTTGCCGAGTAGGTGAAGCAGACTAAGCTACGATGGCCCAGATAGGCACGAACAGCCCAACATCCCAAGAGCAGCAAGGAATAAGTTCACTTCATGTCCCCTCATCTTGATATCAAAGTTCGGATAGATCATCAGAGGTCCCAGAGCGAGTCGTGCCTCAGCCGTGCTGGGACCGGGCTGTGTCGTGTGGCCCATCTGACCACCTCTACGGCCCACGAGATGAGCAGTGCGCGGCGAACGGTGGGAAGAAGGGCGACGCCCGACGGGAGAGGAGTCAGTGGCCTCCACGCGGTCGTCCCCATCTTCTCCAGGGCTCCTACGGCCTCAGCGTGTTCGTCCCCAGCCTTCGCCACATTCTTGCCTTCTTTCGCTTCGTCAGGCGGCGGGAAGAGCATGCACAGGCTGCCATGTTTCCTGTTTGAGGGGTCCATTGACGGGGCCATCTGCCTCCTCTTTCACCTCCGCCCGCATCGGAGGAGTGGGCTGGCACCGTCCTAGTGGCACCCATGTGCAAGATCTCCGACCGGATTGCGCCCACCATGGCCGCTATCGCAAATACTCACCTTCATCGCGTGGTTCGCGCCGACGCCCCCATCATGCTCACTGCCGACGTTCCCGGAGTACGTCCTGGCGGCGGCGCTAGACGCAATGGTAGGGATGAGGTGAGAGAGGTGGCTGGGGCTCGTGACGGTGATGTGGGTACAATGCTTCTTCGGCAACAGCTACACCTTCGCGAGGGGGAGGCCATCGACGCCGAAGACAAGCAGGAGGAGGAGGAGGATGACTGATGCTTTGCCGCAATCAATGTTGGATTTAACTTAGTAATCTTGTGTGAAAGGTTTAAGTGTTTCTTTCAGTTACATGTGTAAATTTAGTCATTGCACTGACATGTAATAGGTCGTTGGTAGTTGCATGCGTTGGCTAGAGTTCAGGAGCTCAGCTGGTCTGTTTTTTTTTTCTGTTTGATTTAGTTGAGATCAAACCTAGATCGGATCATGGGATGGCACGGTCAGTCGTTGATCTGGCAAGATCGCGCATGTAATAGCCTCCCTTGTGGAGAGGAATAAAAGGAAGAAAAAACCCAGAAAAGCTGCGAAGTTTTATGCAGCGCAAAACCTCTGTTTCCCTTGTTCCAGTTGTCGGATAGTTCTTCAGATCACTGTTTACAATCCTAAAAGTTCAGACAATTCAGAAATCCACAAAACTAGTGAGTTTGAGCTGACAATCAACACATTCGTCGTGGCCATCATGGCGTACCTCTTCTCCGCTGAACTCACTAGCGTCAACGGTGGGGTCGTCTCGGGCGTCTTCATGGGCGTTCTCTTGGTGCTCCGCGGGGATCCTCGACCTCCCACTTATCTCCTTCTTCATCGGCGTTGCAGGAGACACCGCGTCGTCGTCGTCCCGTGGTCTCCGAAGCCGCGTCATCGACGTCCTTCCTCCGTCGAGCCGAGCGGAACCCCTTTCCCCCCAAACCGGTTGCGTGGCGGCCGCCGCGCGCTAGGACGAAAACGACGAAGGTTCCATCCGCTAGCTTTTCGACGGGTTGGGGAATAGGCGGATCGAGTCGGCATGGGTTTGGGGACGGAATGACCTAGCTAACTTCTCCCGGTCAGCCACCGTTATCCTCATCGCCTGCCACCCTGGTGAGATGGGAAGAAGAGAGAGATATGTGAAAAGAGATAAAAGGGTCAAAACATGTGGGGTTTATATGGATCCCACGCTGACTCGGTGTTCTTGACTTTGGTCAACTAGTCAAGTTGAACGAAGCTAGCCTGAGATCTTTCATAGGATCTTTTGTACATCAGTTTTACCAATTGAGGGATACCTTATATCTAATATTGGTCAGAAACAAAATTCGAACTGAGCATCAAGGTAAAGGATCTAGACTGAACTTATTCCGAGCAGCAAATGCTGCATCCGCCACTTTGCCGCTTGCGACGGAAAAGGCACAACACTGGAAACGGCCCAAGCTTCGGCCTAACATCATTTTGGGCCTCAACTATTTACTGTTTATCAGGCCTTATGCCAGCAGAGAGGTCAGCCCATTTTATGCCCTAGTGAGCCAACTACTACTGACTTGTCCCGTAATGCAGGAGCGGCGGCGGCGTGCCAATGCCATCGTATCAAGAAGACAAAGAAGGGGAGTAACAAGATAAAACGAGATAAATTATGGTTTCAGCGGTTACGTGCACTAAGGCTGTGTTTAGATCCAGGAAAATTTTTAGCCAAAATATCACATAAATATTTTGGACACACATTTAAAGTATTAAACGTAGACTAATAAAAAACAAATTACAGAATTCGTCTGTAAACGAGACGAATTTATTAAGCCTAATTAATCTGTCATTAACATAAGTTTACAGTAGCACTTTATTGTCAAATCATAGTCTAATTAAGCTTAAAAGATTCGTCTCGTAAATTACATGCAAACTGTGTAATTAGTTATTTTCTAGTCTATATTTAATATTTCATTTATGGGTCCAAACTTTCGATGTGACAGGGTGTAAAGTTTTGGGGTGAATCTAAACAGGGTCTAAGAAGTTGATAAAGGATATGATCATATCTATTGCGCGCCTAGCGGTTTCATCCGGCTGACAATGTCTCTTATGCCTGATCAGCTCTAAGTTCGTCACGTCGTACGTGGCGCTCCTGCCTACCGCGAGACCACGTCGAGCAGCAAGGGTAGCCACTACGGGAAATCCCCTTTTGCCGAGTGCCTGGGACACTCGGCGAAGCCTGTTTAACACTTGGCAAAAATTTCGCTGAGAGTTGCACTCGACATAGGTCACACGGTGAACTTTGGATCGGCAAAGAGCTCTTTGCCGAGAGTCTTTCATCGGGCACTCGGCAAAAAAAGTACACGTTAGGTTGGGTATACGGTGACGAAAAAGTTTGCCGAGAGCCGAAAAACACTCGGCGAAGTTTTCAATTTTGCGAGTGCTGGGAAGAAAACACTCGGCGAATGCCAATACTTCGCCGAGTGTTTTCTTCCCCAGACTCTGGCGAACTTGAAAACTTCGCCGAGTGCTTTGGCAAAAGCGCTCGGCGAAAGTGGTCATTTCGCCGAGTGCTTTTGTCACAACCCTCGACGAAGCGTGGCACTCGACAAAGAGGGTACCCGAACCCCAGTTACCCTCTTTGCCGAGTGTTTTGGTCATTGCACTCGACGAAGGCCTCTTTGCCGAGTGTTACACTCGCAAAGTGAAAATTTTAACCCTCTTTTATTTGTTCGCGCATATTTCACAAATTTTCAATATATATATATATCACATTCACAATCTCAATCATTCCACAACCCCATAAGCATCATTCCACATCCCATAAGCATCATTCACAATTCACAAAACATAAACATTCACAATCCCAATCATTTCACAACCCCATAAGCATCATTCACAATCCACAAGACATATAATTCACATTCGTAGTCACAGTCACAATCCACAAAACATAAACATAGTAGTTCATAGTACGTAGTCCATAATTCGCAAACGAAATTCGAAGAAAATATAGTAGTTCACAGTAGATACTCCAGAATTACAATTGTTCAAAAGAAATTTACCGAGATGGCCACGGCGCCCAACCGTCGTGGTCATTATTGGGGGGTTATTTGATGCCGCCGACTGAGACTGCACAAAAGGAAAATAGAATAGTATAGGTTATCAAGATAGTAACATTCGCAAATAAGAAAAATTAAATGCGAGGTTAAGTGACTCACCGGAGTGCCTACAAAATGATGTGGAGGAGTGAATACCACATGCTATGGTGGCGGTACGACAGGAAGTCCCATGTTTTGACTGATTGATTGCACGTAGCTGTACATCTCAGTCATCCTCATCTCAATCTCCCGCTGTTTTCTTCTCTCCTCTTCGAACTCGTCCTACAATATTTCATTTCAATTTTACAAAGTGAAGCAAACAATCAGTAAATATTAATGAATTGAGAAAAAAGAATTTTCTAACCCGCCGTTTCCTTCTCTTCTCTTCCAACTCGTCCTACAATATTCCATCCCAATGTTACAAAACGAAGCAAACAATCGTAAATATCAATTAATTGAGCACAAAACCAAAAATTTCTCACCCGGAGTTGCTGCACTTCGGAGAATCTAAACCGAAAATTTACAAAATTTTTGCATAAACCCATATATGCTATTTATTTCTTAGGGAAAACGATTTGAAATCAAACCATAATTCGGCCGTCACTTTCTCTCCAAATCTAACCAATCCTTCTCAACACTTATAATCTACTCCGGAGAATCTTCGGTTTTGTGAGCGTCGTACCTGATAAGATATTCGAAACCTTCTCAATTTTTTACCCCTGCCTCGACGTATGATATCATGACATCCTAACAAATTTTATGAATTTCTGACTTCGTTCGCTATTTTTGCAATTTTGAAATCATTCGGTCAACACGTTCCTAACCATGTTGCATGAAGAAAAACATCTCAATTTCCGTTCATTTTCCACATATTGACTCAAAAGGGTCTAAATAACATGAATATAATTTTTGCACTAACTTTTTTTTATTTTTTAACCACTTGTAGTTCTAATATGAGACTTAAAAAAATTCACGAAAATACAATAAATCAAAGAAATATAGCAAAACCAATTGAAAAATTACCAAATTTGATAATTAGGAATTACACGTTGTATTTACATAATAGAAAAAGTTTGGAGAATGGATGAGAAAATTTTTTGACATGTTTGCCGAGAGCGAGGTAAAGACACTCAAGAAGGTGGTTTTTTGCCGAGTGCTTAGCCCCGGCACTCGGCAAAGGTGGTATTTTGCTGAGTGCCTTACCCCGACGCTCGGCAAAGATGGTACCACACGGTATTAGTTGACGGCGGTTAGTGTTTTGCCGAGTGTCCCATACCGGCACTCGGCAAATTAGTACTTTCGTCGAGGACCGTGTGAAGGCACTCGGCAAAAGGACTTTTTGCCGAGTGTTTTTTCGCCGAGGGCAAACACTTGGCAAAGTGTCTTTTCGCCGAGAGTTTTTTTTGCCGAGAGCCTCTCGACAAATATATTGTTCGCCGAGTGCCCGACATAAAGCTCTCGGCAAAAAATTTTACACTCGACAAACATTTTCCCGTAATGAGCGACCCAACAACAGCGCACCGCATATGACTATCGACGGGGAGAAATTAAGCAACGGCCGCAGCGGCCAGAAACACGGAGTTCGGCTCGTCGCGTCAGCGCCGGAAGAGGCAAGTGATGCATGGTGCAGATCACGCTGGCAGCCAGCAGGGCTGGCGACAGCGGCGTCCCGTCCAAAGTGAGGAGGGTATTCACGGAGACGAGCCATAACCGCACGAACAGGCGCAGGCGGAGGATAAGCCCGTGCTCGACGTTGACGCCCCCGTGATCGGCGACGGGGTGCGCGTCCTTCTAGCCGAGCTCGGCGCCACGGTGTCGCGGTGGCTCATCGCCCGCATGCAAGGTCCTCACGAGCTCCGACGCCAGGATCAACCAGAGCCGGCTGCAGCTCTCTCCTGCATGGGGAAGGACACCGGCCCGCGCGCCTGCTCACCGTCTCGCCGAGGCCTTGACGTCAGCCGAGAAGGCTATCGTCAACAAGCCCGCAAGGATGAGGGGCTGCAGGGGACGGCGCTGGACCGGGCGCCGGCCCGTCCGGGAGTACTCGCTGAGGTTTAGGTTCCTAAGCTGCAACGCCAGCTACCGGCTCATCCGAAGCTGGGTGATTCCTGAGAGAGAACGAATTACTCGTCGGCGCCACGGCTAAGTGGAAGCGCTGTGTGGAGGTGGATGGAGCTGTGAGCGTTCCGCTCGCGCGTGCTGCCACATGCCACGTGCCCCGAGGACGCTGGCCACCCGGCCGCTAGCTAGGGTTTCTCGTGTTACACCGCAACGATCAGGGAGATGATCAGGGAGAGCAGCAGGAAAGCGGCCGTGGACGCACCGGTGCCGGACGACGAGATGAAGGAGACGCGGCTGACCATACGCGTGCGGGGAAGGGTGAGGAGAAGGCGAGTTTGTCAGTTCGATCGAGAAACTTGCTGCATTTGTGATCTACGATATGGTGTAGTACGTGATGATACTCCTGAGGACAAGCACTCGATCAAGGGAGGCGAAACACAAAAACTGATGTCGATCGACGAAGGCCGTAGATTCTTGCATGCATACAGCAAGATGCGGGAGGAAATTAAAGTATTAATTAATTGTCAGCTCTTAACAGTAGTATGTGTACCTACGTGTCCCGTTTCTTATACATGCAAGTTAAATAGATTATTGTGTAATCTAGCTATAACTTTGGAGTGATTTTATAGTCTCGTACTGGGATGTACCACCGATACGAGATATCATATTTACGTCGCTACCGGACTTAGACTGTTTGCTGAGTATCAGGGACATTCGGTGAAGCCCACAAACCACTCGACAAAATATTTACTGAGAGTAGCACTCGGCATACCTCTCAAGACAAAGACGAAGTCAGCAAAAACCTTTTTACCAAGAGCAAGTATACATGCACTCGGTAAACTTTTTGCCGAGTGCCGTACACTCGACAAAGATGGAAGACTTTGACGAGTGCAACACACTCGGTAAAGGATATAACTTTTGCCGAGTGCTGAGCACTCGGTAAAGTCTTCCATCTTTGCCGAGTGCAAGGCACTCGGAAAACAGTAAGACTTTGCCGAGTGTATGCATTCGTCAAAGAGAAAAGTCTTTACCGAGTGCCTTACACTCGGCAAAAAATGGCAGCATTCGGCAAAAAATGGCAGCACTCGACAAACAATAGTCAGGAATAGGTCTAGAAAGCCTCTTTGCCGAGTGCTGCACTAGGCAAACCCTCTTTGCCGAGTGCTACACTAGGCAAACATGCATCCTGATCTCCTAATGTATTTAATTCTTTCCGTAACTCATTACAAATACACAATCATCACATGCATTCCACAATCACCATCACAGACATTTCACAATCATCATCACAGGCATTCCACAATCATCAACACAGACATAACAAATATATCACAAGAAGCATTAAGGACAATATCACAAGGACCATCACAGGCAAATATATCACAACAATCATCCTGAACCATAATTTAACTCCGGTGCAACACGTACACAACATCCAGAACCAAAAATGGAGTTACGGTGTTTTGTTTCACATGCAAGTAGAATTTGTTCTCTAGTAGTTTTACAACATCCAGAACCACAAATTGAGGTAGGGTGCTTACATAGTTGGTGGCCTACGGTGCGCCGGCGATAAATCCATATCCTGAGGCCCAACATTCGATGTCGACGAGGCATACTGCACAATGGGAAGAAGAACGCATGTGAAATGAAGTTACAATGTTATGCTATATGAAATGAAACTGTAATGTTCTCAGGTGACTCACAGGAGTGCCCATAAGAGCTAGCGGAGTAGCCATAACAACTGGTAGAGGCGGCAAGACCATCGTTGGTGGAGGCGGAGGCTGACCCATGTTCTGAGAAAGAGTCTGCATGTATTGATAGAACTGTTGCATCTGGGCCTGTTGCTGCCGCTGTACCTCCATTAGCTGGATCTGATGCATATGTGGCATCTCCTCCCGTAGCCTCCTTTCTTCGTCTAGTTGGGCCTACATTATTAATTGCATCCCAATGATACAATGCAAATCAAACATTTGTAAAAATGAATGGACGACGAGTGAAACAGAAATAACCTGTAGTGCCGCCATCTGGGACTGTGTAGGGGTCGGGCGTGACCATATGCCCGGGTCTGACCCCGTGCTCCTCGCTCAAATCTCGGCGAGAGTAGGAGTACTAGCTGTGTCGATCACGTTGTCGCCCATCCATAACCGCCCTGCCTGCCCCCTCCTACCCTCATGACGATTTCACCGTCAAGGTCATGGGTGCTCGGATCGAACTCTGGCCCGTGGATCTCTCTTTCCATCGCTGAGTAATCGGTGAGGCGCTTGTGCACGCCCGGATTGCAGTACACCGAGGGTGGGTCGTCCGGGTTGTAGGAGACGTCGGACGTCGCCTTGCCCTTGTGGGCCAGAGCATACGCTTGGAACGTGTTAATAGGCTGGCCACCATGTGCTTCCGACTACAAAAACAACCAATATGATTGAAATTATACAGAATTCAGCGTTACAATAAAGAAATAAATTTGTATACATATTTCTGGGCATACCGTCTGAGGCTCCTGTTGCCCTGACGGTGTGATGCACCTTCCATCATCAAACGCCAACCCCGACAAGCGATATGCTGGGCCTGCCAATCGGGGAGCACCACCTGTCCACCATGGCTGCCCAGCACTCGTCTAGGCCCGCGCACCAACCCGGAATCGCCTGCACGTCATCAAGTAAATGACATAAGACATCAAATTGAGTTTACTAAACCTAAGGCAAATCAGTCTGTTGGCTCTATATTTACCGCCAAGTATTGTTCCCGGGTCAAGCTCTTGGTTCTTTCTTCGGTTTTGCTGATCTTATGTCCTTCATCAGCCCAATGCGATATGACAGCCTGGAGGCGCGCCTCATAATGCATGTCATTCACGTGGTGTGTTGCCACTTTCTCAATCACGACATCTGCAGCGGCCTGTGTAAAGCTTTCATCAAGTGCGTATAAATCCTACATACAAACATAATTTATTCAATCATTAGTTCAAGAATGTACACTAATGAATATCATGTGTTGAACAATGTAATGCGACGAAGACGTACCCATAGCTCGGCTTTGATCCGCTCCGCTCTGTTGGCGAAAACCCTGCCCATTAGATCACGAACATCAGGGGCGGACTTGTAGTGGGCCCACGTCTAGGCATGCTCCATTTTACCCGCATGGTACACCAAGCCAGGGAAGTAATCCTTGCGTAAAAGACCGATGATGCGGTTGACGAGACGTGTGTGATCACCTGGTCTGACCACCTCTCAATCCTTGCCCAAGTGATTAAGATAAATTATTAGTTTCCATTGTAATTTTAAATTAGAAAAAGTAATGACCACATGGAAATGTTACTTACTTATCCCCATCGGGTCGAATCACCGGCTGTTTGTGAAGAGGTGGTCGCCTTGGTAGTTTCTATGTTTGTCGAACGAAGAATACTTTCCACCCTTTGTCAACCAAAAAAACTCAAGATATTCCTTGCATATCGGGCATGGAAATTTTCCGTGAACACACCAACCACAGAATATCCCATAAGCCAGGAAGTCATGCAAGGAGGTATGGTACCAAACATGCATTTTGAAGTTTGTCTTCGTGGCTCAGTCGTACGTCAATACCCCTTCATCCCAAGCACAGAATAATTCATCAATCAAAGGCTCCATGTACACACTCATATTATCCCCCGGGTGTCCAGGAATTATCAACGACAAAAAAATATTGTGTTGTTGAAAGATAACGTCGGGGGGAGGGGGGGAGATTGAGGGGGATAACGAATACGGCGATGCCAACATTCTGTAAGGATTGAACCTGTTGCTAGCGCAACACGTACATGATGAGCCTCTTTAGTTCTCTCATGATAAACCACATCAAACTTTGCCCATGCTTCGCCGTCGGCTGAATGTACCATCATATGAGGATTGTATCGACGTCCATTTTTGTGCCATGTCATCTGCTTTGCGTATTCCTCGGTCATGTATAGCCGTTGGATCCTCGGTATGAACGGAAGGTACCTAAGGATCTTCTTGCCGATTTGGAGCTGCCTCTTCTCACCATCACCAGAGTCTACCTCTACGCACCTAGAGGATTTACACGTTGGACAGTACTTATCTTCTGCATATTCTTTCCTAAATAAGATGTATCCCTTCGGACAAGCATGTATCTGCTCGTATGGCATCTTAATTGCACGAAGGAGTTTTTGTGTGTCATACATGCTCTTAGGCAGAATGTGACCTTCCGAAAGCAGACCACCAAATATTGACAAGATAGCATCGAAGCCGTCTCTATTCTAGCTAAACTGGGACTTCAGGGCCATTAGACGTGCAATGGCATCCAGTTGAAAAACCTTGGTATGTCCGTGAAGGGGTTGTTGTGCCGCCTGTAACATCTAGTAATATGCCTTTGCAGTTTTCTCTGGCTCGTCCTCCATACACCCTTCATCATATTCATGTAACATATCTTCTACCCTAGCATCAGAATCATATTTATCGATTCGTTGTCTCATGACCTCCTCTCTCACACGATGGCGCTCACCATGTAAGGTCCATCGGGTATAATTTGGCATAAATCCATTCTTCACAAGATGTTCACCCAACCAGTTCTTTGATTGTTGACACTTGTTTCGACAATCAGCGCATGAACACCAAGTAGTAGGCTTCCCATTAAGCCTGACAAAAGCCCCCTCGATGAAAGCATTGGTCTTGTTAATCCATTCAAGGGTCATCCCAGACACATTTGGGCGGCCGTGTACATCTACTCACGGTCATCCATCCTCTAACAAATCAGCGAATAATATAAGAATTGTTTGAATCTACCGAGTGTCTATACTCTCTAATAGGTGAGGATAGGTCCTAATCCTACCCGAGAATGTGTAGACGGTGTTAGCTTTCATGCCCTACTCCGGTCCGAGACATAATTTCGGCAGCACCTCCCTGCTGTTCTCCAAATACATGTCCCATCAGGGAGATTGTGTATCCAGAGAACAACAAGGAGGTGCTGTCGAAACCCTGTCTCGGACTGGAGTAAGACATGAAAACTAAACCGCTCTACACATTCTCAGGCTGTCAAAAAAACATGGACAATTCAAAATAGATACAGTTTTAGATATGCAAAGATCTGCATACCTACTCCAATCGTATCTCTTTTGAACAGGAGACGGCTAACTAGGTTACGTGATACACCTACATTATATCTAATTAATGTAAGTGTACAAGAGAAGCCCGGGGTCTCTCACCTAGGTGTCTCTCGGGCTAGACGGATGACAGCGTCGGTGAAGGTAGCGTGGAAGCTGTGTAGTAGAAGGAGGCGGCGACGAACTCACAGTACACCCCTGGTATCGAAGCGGTCATGGCTACACAAGTCGAGGTAGGTGCAAAGGTCTGTACTGAAAATATATAATCATGTCAAATGAAAATTTCGGCAACACCTCCCCTGCACGAGGAGGTTTTCAAAACCTGCAACAAACAAGACGGCAAGACACATATGCACCACATATACAAATTAGCTATAAACAATAAACCCTAAAATCACCACATATGCACTACATCAACTTCCTATATTTTCTTTTGTCGAATATCACAATATTTAGTCTTTACTCTATACTAAAATCTACTTTTGTTCCATTAAACACTTACATTAAACCCCGGTGGCGGGTCGGGGGGACCCAGTGGTGGTTCGGGGAGGCCGGTCGGTGGAGAGGCTCTGCGCATGGGGGACGGTGGCACGGCCCGGTGGCGACGGTTGGGAAGGGTGGCCTGGGCGCAGCCGGGACGAGGGCCGAAGGGCGCGACTGGGGCGGCGGCGCGCGGTCGGCCGGGGCGGCGGCGGAGGGGCGGCGCGAGGCGGCGGGCGGGAGAGGGTGGCAGCGTTGTGTGTTGTGCTATGTTGTGTGTGTTGTGTGCCACCGCCAAAATTTACCAAGTGTTGAACGAGTTTGCCGAGTGCCCTATATTCGACCCTCGGCAAGGCTTTGCCGAGTGCCGCGCGCCGGGCACTCGGCAAACCTAAATAATTTTTTAGGTTCACCGAGTGCCCCGTGCGAGGCACTCGAAAGCCTTGCCGAGGGCCACCTTGAAGTGCACTCGGCAAACCTAAATAATTTTTTAGGTTTGTCGAGTGCTTTATTTCGGGCACTCGGCAAACAATTTTTTCCCCTAGGACTGGGTAGAGGCCACGTGTCGGTCTTTGCCGAGTGCCTCCTAGTGTTGCACTCGGCAAAGGCTTTGCCGAGTGCTTTTCGGGTGCACTTGGCAAAGTAATTACCTAGTACATGGAAAAAAATTTAAAAATTTTAAATTGCTTGAAAAAAATCCCATAACTTGGCATGATGTCATGTATGTTATATATTATGTGAAGTTTTGTTCACCAATTTATAAATTTGATCATCATTATGGCTATAAATTTGTGAGATGAGTATAAAATCTAATATTCTTATTCGGAGATGTTTCGGTTTATAAGCGTCGTACGTGATAAAATATATGCAACCTTTTCAAATTTTTACCACAGCCTTAATGTCCGATTTCATGATACTCTGACAAATCTCGTGATTTTTGGACTTTAATTATTTTTTAATAATTTAAAAATTCGAGCGGACTTTATTTGATTCATGGTCTTCCTGAATAAGATCTTTGAAATTACTTTCTATTTCCTAGATATGGCCTCAAAATGGACTCAACAACATAAATATCGTTTTTAACACATTTTATTCCATTATTCGAATCACTTGTAGTTCAAATGTGACACTATTAAAGAAATTCCTATATATAGAAATAAATTATTTAAATATAACAAACAATTAGAAAAATATCTCAATTTTAACCTATAGTAATTCATGTTGTATATGGGGCATGAAAAAGTTTGGAGGGTGTTATACAACAAAATCTTAAAATTTTACCGAGAGCATAGACGAATCACTCGACAAAGATTATTGTTTGTCGAGTGCATGTGGTAGACACTCGGCAAATTGCACCTTTGTCGAGTGCCTCTCGGTGCCACTCGGCAAAAGTGAAGTTTTGCCGAGGGCCTTGTGGGACACTCGGCAGAGGTTAAGTTTTGCCGAGTGTCTCTGTTTGTCGAGAGCCACACTCGGCAAACAAGGATGTTTGCCGAGTGTTCGGCTTTGCGGAGAGGCACTCGGCAAACACACTGTTTACCGAGTGCTCGAGGTTATGCACTCGGCAAACCTCTGGGCACTAGACAAACGTCGGGATTCCGGTAGTGCGTGTACCTTTTGGTCTCTTGGTATCTATTAAGGACAATAAAATTTATCATCACTTTAGCATACATTGTGAAAACCTAAGCATGAAAAAAGAATTAGTGTGTGGTTGTTGGTATAGTCGGATGTTATTTTTTAGGCTCCGTTTGGATGGCTGAAACGCTTCAGATTCTAGTGAGAAATCGGAGAAACTGTGCTAAACGAGAGTGGAGCCAGCAGTTTCGAAACAGAAACGTTTCCAGTTTTACATGGGCCAAAGTGAAACTGTGTTGGGGCAGTTTCTAGTGATTCACTTCCACTTTTTCCACTTCACCCTTACCCCCATGACCAGCCAAACCAGAGAGCACTCGATGGACATATTAGTCTATCCCAACTTGTTACCTACTTTTCAGAATCAGAATCCAGCAAATTTGTCAAATGGTTCCATAAATGTTTTTATTCTTCAAAGAAACGTTTCTCAAAAGAATCTAAATCTAAAATGTTTCTTACATAATCTGAAACGTTACCAAACGGGTCGTTGCTCCGTGTCAGAGCCCATGAATGATAGTGGCACTACAACTCATGTAGTTAAATAATTTTTAGTTTTTTATAGATAAGCAAGAAAAAAGTGCACTTGCCCTTAATTAGCTTAAAATCTAGTCCGACACTATGTAGGTATTTCCCCTCGTGTAAGTATATATCCGAGTTGCGAAAATACCTCGACTTCGAAGGGGCGCCGATAAGTTTTCTTCATACCTTGCTTTCGAGAAAGTGAATTGGATGTTTTTGTAGCTATTTTTTTATTATATACTCCTACCTCCGTCCACAATATATAAGGTGTATAGGTGCATAGCTTCAATTTCTCATATTTGTAGACTGAGTAGTATATGTTAGTGGTATATATGGAATTTTCTTATATGATCATATCAACTAAACTTATACAATCCACAACCTAGATGTATCCTATAGAGCAAAAGTTTCAGTTGGACATAATTAGAGCTAGTGTGTCTTTATGCTTCTCTAGATTATAACATTTGACTTTATATCAGTAAGATTAACCAAACAAAGAAAAAATAATCATGCGAGATGTTGAACATTTATGGTATAAGAAAGTGCTTAACACGTACGTAAGACAAAATCAATCACTTGATGGATAAAATGCCAAAATGGTTGTGTAATTTTGAGTATATTAGTTGGTGCTCCTATTTATTTTACACACATTTGATCCTGAATCGCCCACCGTTTGAAAGGTCGAGTTAAAACAAAACTAAAAAGGTGTATCTGAGGTTGGCAGGTTGCCCAAATAAAAATCGCAGAGGACCACATTGGACCAGCGGTAGTTACAACATAAGGTGATGAGTCGCAATCAGGTAAGCTCAATCAAGTTTTTGCTGAGTTTCTGACCAACTCGCTGCATCAGGATTTGTTCAGCGACGCGTCAATCTTCCGTCCCCCCTCACACTGTCCACAATTCCACATATGCCCACTGCACCTCGATCTTAGGTACACTGCTCTTGTAGATCTACAGCGTGCGTGTCGCGTTGTTTCCAGCTAGGAGGCGAGCCATCCGATATAAAAAACAATGTAACCGATCGAAATGGCCGTGCTTAATTCGGTGTTCAATCAGATCAGGAACCCCTGTCGGAAACGCAGCTAACTTTCCGACAGCTGCCTCGGTACGTAGCTCTGCTTCCTGCACGCACGCAGGTCGCAGGCAAGCACCGGAAGCCACGAGAGGGAGAGAGAGAGAGACGACTCCCTCCACAAAACCAACCGCGAGCGCGTCCAAAACACGCACGACGACGGCGAACGGTGGTGGAGCGAGGCAATCAAACGTGCGCGCGCCGTTGCAGCAAAGGCTGTGGCTGTGCCTGCCCCCCCGGGGGCCCCTGCGGCGCGCGCGGCAGCTGAGGCGACCAGGACGTCGCCGGCGGCATCAGGGCGCGTGCATGCATGGCGCGGCATGGCATGGCATGCATGCCGCGTTCGCGCGTGCGACGGCGTGCGCGATCAGATCAGGGGGGTGCGCCAGAGCGCGCGCACAGTGCAGGCGGGTCGTCGCAGCCGCGCAGCGCGAGGAGGCCGATGCGGGGGCCGGATCGAGGGCGACGGGCCGGCGCACGTCGTCGGCATCCGCGGCTCACGAGCCCCCGTGTTTTTTTAATGCCCCGGCGCCCATCAATCAGGCCCCTGTCCAGCTACTGGCTACTAGCCTGTGACCTGTGCACACGGCCGCGCCAGCCACAACCCTTCCTCTGACGCGCTATAGCCCCATCGTCTCATCACCCGCGCAGCTGCGTATATGTATGTGCAACTGCTGGCGCGCCATGGCCGTACATACGTGGACCATGCATGCAACGCCGCGCTCGCGTTTGGTGCGCTTGATTGAATGCGGGAAATCTTTGCTTCCTCTACTGATGTTCACCACTCTGCTGCGCGCGATCCGATCCGATCCGATGCGATCGCGCGTACGTCTATACACGGGTAGCTGGAGTAGCATGCATGCAAGGGCCGGTGATGAGTGATGATGCAAACGACAACGGCCGCCCTGTGACGTGCCATGGTGCATGCCGGGATACGTGCCTGTTGTGTCCGTGCGTGGTCACCGATCGCTGCGATGCAATGATAAACCAGGCCACGTATGAATGAATCCCTACAACATACCAGGACGGCAGGTCCATTTTGAGGAAGCACAGTGTATGGTACTACTGGGCAGTGGGCACTGCATGCGTATACTGCCTACTACTAGTAGATGCTTTTTACACAGATATAAATCAGATTTCTGCCGGCATTCGGGTAGAACAACTAGCTGTGTCCAGGGAGGGCGCTACCGTTTCAGTTCACATGATTGGACTCTCAGTTTCTAGCTACGACAGTCCGAATAAATTTCACTAACCTTTTACAATGTGCCTCCCATGTTCTTTGAGCTTTGCTCCTCTACACAGCGCCTAGCCTCCGGTGAAGGGTAAGGGTGATCTCGTAGAGAAGCTCTTATAATAGTTCGCCATCCATACCTCTTGGTCTAGCGATTGGTGGAAGGTAGGAAGTACTAGCTTCAAAAGGGATCAATATAACAAGAGGGAATAGAGAGAACAAACCTCTGTTAAATACATGCTCGATGTCAAAAGGTGAAAAGATAGTGCCAGTGGTGTGTAAGGGATAAAAGCGGTGCTTAATGGCATATAAAGGATGAGCGTTTCTAAGGGGTATGAAAGGAAACTACAATCTCCTTCTCTAAATATACAACTCCATTGACTTGTTTTGACATTACATTACATTTGATCATTTATTTTAATTAAAATTAAAAAAGTATCATTTATTCTGTTGTGACTGCTTTAATCATTAAAAAAGCATGCCTTTTTTTCATATTTGCACAAAAATTTTAAATAAGCGTTATGTTCAAAATTCAATATTATCATATAATTAAAACCGAGTAATGAATATTTAGGGTATACGTAAGAAAATTGTCCCGTTTCTTTTTAATATTTTAACAATACATATTATACCAAATAAGAGATGTGGCTACAACTCTATTGTTACGATAAAAAAACAACCAGCTAACACAATATAAAGAGGCCTTTCCTTTTCTTTTGGTTCGGTCAATTTGGTGCTAGAGTTTTCTGTTAGTACATCGTTGTGATTTCTAAAGACGCAGAATGCAGAAACTTGTTGAGAGGCGGGTGGAGTATATAGATCGACTACTGGGATTTGAAACGAAACGTACAAGATAGCACGTGTCGGTGATATAGGCCCGGGGTATGTCGGGGGCGTGGTATTTAAGAAAAAGTAAGACGCCATTGTCCATCAAGGAGCGTCAAAATTATACCCTGAAGGGCTAGGCAAGTCCCGGCCACGGGTGGCCACGTGGCCGCCCTTAAAGGGGCTGGCCCGGAGGCTGCCCGGAGGCCACCGTACTCCCAAACGGCGGGTCCGGATCCCCGCACCCTCGGTTGGCGTGGTCCGGTTCTCCGGACCCTGTTTGATAGGGTCCGGATCACCCGGACCTCTCCATCCTCTACCCCGCACGTCTCTGAGAGAGGGGCGAATCCAACTACCAACCAACCCATTTAATGCTCAAATAGAGGAAAGCTGAGCGCCTGCCACGCCGCATTCAATGCGATGTGAGGCGCGGCTGTCAGTTGCACCCATCATCACTCCTTTTTGCCCATCATAATGCAAAGGAGGCTAAAAGTCTTTGACTAAGACCGTGGTATGGCCGCGCGCCCACTCCGCGCACGCCCCCCTCACGCCCTGTCCAGTCGCATTTAATGTATTGGGCGGCTGCGTGGGAGAGAGAGTGCGAGCGCAGGAGGCACAGTGCCAGTGCCTACCCGCGAGGTGGGTCTCTGACCAGTGGGTCCCGTTGGACCGGGTAGGCAAACCATCATCACGTCAGCGGCATGGCTACCACGACGACCACCCTTTTTTCGCTTCCCATGACGGAGCAAACAGGGAGGAGTAGAAATGGGATGGCTTTTCCGACAAGACAAGATAAAGACTACTCCACCGCGTGGAGTAGAAGAAAAAAGCCAAGACTACTGTGGTGTTCCCTTATACTATAAAAGGAGACCCAAGTCCATCAGAGAACATGTTCAACTTCTTCATATAGAACAGAAGGTTCAGTCCCGCTCCAGGTTCTGCTTCGACAGCTAGCCTGCGAAAATCTCTCATCCACCACTAAGTCTCATTGTTTTTGGCAACCTGCCCCATATACTACATACAAACAGGAGTAGGGTATTATACCGTGCTGGTGGCCCGAACCTGTATAAACCCCCACCTCATCTGCATTACTTCATCTTTTCTACAAGTTTGAACCAGGGTACACCGCTCCCCGTGCCGAACCAAAAGGGGGTCCCTAGGATCCCCGCGTGTCGATCTACGACATCGACAGCTGGCGCGCCAGGTAGGGGTAGCGCGCTGTGTTTTGGTTTAAATTCTCGTTTCCATCCATTTTTTGGCGGGAATCCCCTCTCCCCGTCTCAGCCATGGTCCACAGCCGCGCCCTGCGCTCCGCGTCAGGCTCACTCGCCACGCGCGAGCGTGCCCTGGCCAACGAGGCGACGGAAGAGGTCGACGCGGGCAGGCACAGCCCCAACTTTCGCCACCTCCGCTCGAGGGGGGAGGAATCTTTGTCTCCCTCACCGCCTTTGCTGGCGACGGTGGCAGCTGCGCCCGCGCCACCCCCTCTGCCCCCCGCTGAGGCAGCGGTCGAGGGCGGAGGGGCCCGTGCATCCCGCAGGACCGACAACGCTTCTGTGGGACAGAGACCACGCCCTAGCGGGCGTACCGGCGAGCCCCGCCGAGGCGACGTCCATCGCCGCCGGGAGTTTGGCACTCCTGAGGGTGCCCTGCAAGCGGCGGAAGCTCTTTTGCGTCACCCCCCAGCCACCCCTGGCGAGGGGTCCAACGCCAAAAGGTGGCTCGACGACGTGGCAAAGCTCGTAGGCACGGCCCAGCGCCAGCTGGCTACTGACCTCGCTTCCTCCAGCCGCCAACCGCGCGGCTCGCACGTCACGGTAAGCTCTTCCTCCCGGCGACGGGCTCGAAGGGCAGCGACAGCCGCGAGGATGGAGGAGAGCCTCTCGGCGGCGGCCCAACCGGAGCCGCCCCGGGACTTGCTATACGCAAGGCGCGACGCCCGCCTCCGCATCGAGCAGCGCCGAGATGAGCGTCGCTTAGGGCGGGCGCCGGACTGCGCCTCCTCGTCGGGAGGCGCCACCTCACGGCGAGCGGCCGCAGCAGCCCTCCCGTGAATAGAGCCCCTCGGCGGTCGGCGAGAGGCCATAATGGCCCAGCCGCAAGCGGGAGGCTCCGCAATGCCCAACGAGACCCCGCAGCCACTGTCGCCCCCTCTGGCTGGCAATGGCTGCCAGGCCTTCGTTGCCAACCTCTGTAACGTGCGCTGGCCTAACAAGTTTAGGCTGGCCCTTACGGAGAAATACGACGGCTCGGTTAATCCTACCGAGTTCCTCCAGATCTACACCACGGCCATTGAGGCCGCCGGAGGAGACGAACGTGTCATGGCCAACTTCTTCCCCATGGCGCTCAAGGGCCAGGCCCGTTCCTGGCTGATGAACTTGCCGGCCCGGTCAGTCACCTCTTGGGACGACCTGTGCCGCCAGTTCACCTCCAACTTCCAGGGCACATACCCGCGCCCGGGAGTGGAGGTAGACCTTCACATGGTCCGACGAGGGGAGAACGAATCCCTGCGCAAATACATTCAGCGCTTTTTGCCAGGTACGCAACACCATACCCTCCATCGCCGACCATGCGGTGATCTTCGCCTTCCGGAGTGGCGTATGCCACGACGTCATGTTGGAGAAGATCGAATCCAAGGCCCCGGACCACCACGAGCTCTTCGAGCTCGCAGACCGGGTGGCCCGCAAGGAGGAGGCCCGGGTGTGGAATCCTAGGAATCCTACCCCGGCCTCCACCGGCGCTGCCCCCTCCGCGTTCCGTGAAGAGCGGCGCGAATGGCGACGGAAGCGTCGGCCATCACGCGGCGGCGAAGAGGGCCACGTCCTCGCCGTCGACAGAGCCGAGAAGCCCTCGTGGAAGGGCAAGCCCGCGGTAACCGCAGGCGGTCCCGGACCCCGCCCGTGGCCGGGTCGGAGACAAATGGTGCATGGTGCACCAAACCTCCCACCACGACCTCTCCGATTGCCGTTCGGTCAAAAATCTGGCCGAGCGGGTGCAGAAGTATGAGCAGGAGCGGAGGGAGAACGAGAAGGAGATCCGCCGCAAGGGCAAGGCACCGGCGGAGCGCTCGGATCACCGGCGAGAGGAGGCCAAGGATGCGGCCCCAGCCGAGGTCGACGATGACGACTTGGGCTACCAGGATCCCCAGCACGTCATCGCCACCATCGACGGCGGTGCTGGCGCCCAGGTATCCCGCCGGAGCTTCAAGTCCATGAGACGCGAGCTCCTCGCAGCCGTGCCATCTCATGAGGCGGCCCGTAGATCGCGCTTGGCAGAGGTGCCCATCACCTTTGACCAGACCGACCACCCAGGGAGCGTCGCACGCAGCGGCCATTTGGCCCTCGTGACCTCCCCCACATTCTGCAACGTCAAGGTCGCCCGAGTCTTAATTGACGAAGGTGCGGCCCTCGATGTGGCGGATCTCAATCTGCCCTACAACGCCGTGCTTGGGAGGCCGGCGTTGGTGAAGTTCATGGCGGCTACGCATTACGGCTACCAAGATGCCAGGTCCCGAAGGCCCCATCACCGTCCACGCTGACGTCAAAACCGTGCTAGACTGCGCGGAGGCGCGCGCGGACGACATTGCTGCGGCCGACCGCGTTGAACCAAAGGACCCCCAAGGGGAGTCGTCGAATTCCCGGGTCCCGAAGCAACGCATCACCTCTGCCGATGAGGTGGTGATTAAGTCTATCCGTTTGGGCGACGACCCGTCCAAGACCGCCAACATCGGTGGCGGCTTGGACCCCAAATAGGAAGACGCGCTCGTCTCCTTCCTACGGGCGAATGCCGACGTGTTTGCTTGGAAGCCGTCGGATATGCCCGAGTCCCCAGGGAGGTGATCGAGCACCGACTCGCAGCACGACCGACGCACGCCCGGTCCGGCAAAAGATGAGGCGACAGGCCCCGAAGCGGCAGGCATTCATCCGCGAAGAGGTGGCACGGCTCCAGAAGGCCGGCTTCATCCGAGAGGTGCTGCATCCGGAGTGGTTGGCGAACCCGGTGGTCGTCCCGAAGGCCAACCACAAGCTGCGCATGTGCATCGACTACACCGACCTCAACAAGGCATGTCCCAAAGACCCCTACCCTCTATCCCGAATAGACCAGATAGTCGACTCCACTGCGGGATGCGACCTTTTATGCTTCCTAGATGCGTATTCTCGCTATCATCAATTTCGCATGGCTATAGAGAATGAGCAGAAAACTTCCTTTATCACTCCTGTGAGTACTTTTTGCTACATGTCTATGCCCTTTGGTTTAAAAAATGCCATGTCCACCTTTCAACGTGGTGTCCGCATCACGTTAAAGGACCAAATAGGGCGCAATGTTGAGGCATATGTCGATGATCTCGTAGTCAAATCTCGGGACCAAAGAACTTTGCTCCCGGATTTGGCCGAGACATTTGATAACCTCCGGTCCTCCCGCATGAAAGTGAACCCAGAAAAATGTGTGTTCGGGGTACCGGCAGGCAAGTTATTAGGGTTCTTGGTCTCTGCCCGAGGCATCGAGGCCAACCCCACTAAAATAAAGGCAATAGAGGAGATGCGCCCCCCTAGAAAGCTCAAGGACGTGCAGAGGCTCACGGGTTGTGTAGCTGCCCTAAGTCGCTATATATCCAGGTTAGGAGAGCGGACGCTTCCTTTATTTAAATTGCTAAAACGAACTGGCCCCTTCACTTGGACGGACGAAGCGGAGAAAGCCTTGGGCGAGCTCAAGCGCTACCTCTCCTCGCGCGCCCGTACTGGTGGCTCCTCGGGAAGGGGAGCCCCTCCTTTTATATTTGGCGGCGACCCCCAAGTGATTAGTGCGGCCTTGGTTGTGGAGCGCGACGACGAGCTAGTCCCTCAGTCGCCCCCAGCCCTATCAAAACCAGAGGCAGGAGACCTCGGAACGGAGCTGGCCGAGGAAGCGCCCGAACCCGGAGGTGGCCCTTGGCCCCCCGAGCCACAGGGAGCCGCCCGGCCCCCTAGTTCGGGAGCACCCGAAGCCCCCTCCACCCAGAGTGGCCTTGACGGCCCCGGTGGAGGCGATGGCTCGGAGGCCCCGGACACCGAGAGGACCCGTCCCGAAGCACCCGTGGCAGGAAGCCTCGGAACGGAGTTGGCCGAGGAAGCTCCCGAACCCGGAGGTGGCCCTTGGTCCCCCGGGCCTCAGGGAGCCGCCCGGCCCCCTAGTCTGGGAGCGCCTGAAGCCCCCTTCACCCAGAGTGGCCTTGAGGGCCCCGGTGGAGGCGATGGCTCGGAGGCCCCGGACACCGAGGTAACCCGCCCCAGTGTACCCGAACCAGCCGCCCCTAGCAAGGTAGCCAAGGCCCGCACCAAGGTGCAGCGGTCGGTCTACTTTGTCAGCGAGGCGCTACGGGACGCGAAGACACGTTACCCGCAGGCCCAAAAAATGCTATACGCCCTACTTATGGCCTCCAGGAAGTTGTGCCATTACTTCCAGGCGCACCGGGTAACAGTGGTCACGTCCTACCCTCTCGGGCAGATCCTGCATAACCGAGAGGGCATCGGACGGGTAGTCAAATGGGCCATCGAGTTGTCGAAATTTGATCTACACTTCGAAGCCCGGCACGCAATCAAGAGCCAAGCCTTGGACGATTTTGTAGCAGAATGGACGCCAACGGCCGGAAGCGATCCACCCCCGGGGGAACCCGAGAGCGCGGGGGATCGCGACCAAGAAGCCGTGCACTGGGTGATGAACTTTGACGGTTCACTCACCTTGCACGGAGCCGGAGCAGGCGTGGTGCTAACTTCCCCAACAGGCGACGTGCTTCGATATATCGTCCAAATCGACTTCCGGGCAACAAACAACATGACCGAATACGAGGGGCTTCTAGCGGGGTTGCGAGCGGCGGCAGGCATAGGCATCTGACGTCTGCTGGTCCTCGGGGATTCCCAACTGGTGGTAAACCAGGTCTCCAAGGAATACCAGTGCACCGACCCCCAAATGGAGGCCTATGTCAAGGAAGTACGGCGTATGGAGCGCCATTTCGATGGCCTCAAGCTACGCCATATTCCCAGAAGAGATAACTCCCTAGCGGACGAGCTATCCAGGATCGCATCCACGCGAGCCCCAGCCCCGCCGGGCACATTTGAACAATGTCTCACAGAGCCGTCGGCGCGCCCCGAACCGCCCCAGAGGCAGGAATCGGCCGGTCCCGACGCCTCGGACCCGGCGGGCCAGCCACAGCCCGGCCCCGCTGGGACCGACATCACGCGCCAGGTGGCTTGGATTTCGGAAATCCGAGCGTACCTAGAAGACGCGTCATTGCCCGAGCAACGTGAGGTAGGCGAATGCATCGCCCGGACCTCCAAGAGGTACGCGTTGGTAGAAGGGACACTCTACCGACGCGGTGCCAACGGAGTGCTCATGAGATGCATTGCTCGTGAACAGGGTCTCGAGCTCCTTGCCGAGATCTATGAAGGCGAATGCGGGGCGCACTCGGCCTCCCGAACCTTGGTGGGAAAAGCATTCCGCCTGGGATTCTATTGGCCCACCGCGCTGGAGGATGCAACAGACCTCGTGCGGCGATGCCGAGCTTGTCAATTCCATGCCAAGCAGATGCACCTGCCGGCCCATGCCCTTCAAACTATCCCGCTCTCATGGCCATTTGCGGTCTGGGGGCTGGACATCCTGGGCCCATTCAAGCAGGCGCGGGGCGGATGCAAGTTCCTGTATGTCGCCATCGACAATTCACCAAGTGGCCAGAGGCCTATCCAGTCAGCGTCATCGACAAACATTCGGCTGTGCAGTTCATGAGAGGCATCACGACAAGGTTCGGGGTCCCCAACAGGCTCATCACCGACAACGGCACCCAGTTCACGAGTGAGTTGTTTGGCGAGTATTGCGACGACATGGGCATCAAGCTCTGTTTCGCCTCGCCCGCCCACCCCCAAAGCAACGGTCAGGCCGAGCGTGCAAACGCAAAAATACTAAAGGGCCTCAAGACCAATACATACAATGTGCTCAAAAAACATGGGGACTCGTGGACTGATGAACTGCCTGCGGTCCTTTGGGCCAATCGGACAACCCCAAGCCGTGCCACCGGGGAAACACCCTTCTTCTTGGTGTATGGAGCCGAGGCGGTCTTACCCTCCGAGCTCACCCTGGGATCGCCCCGAGCCGCATTATACACCGAAGCGGATCAAGACCAAAAGCGTCGGGACGATCTGGATTACCTGGAGGAGAGGCGGCGCCGGGCAGCGCTTCGCGCGGCCCGCTACCAACAGAGCCTTCGCCGCTACCATCAAAGCAAAGTCAGCCCCCGAGCGCTGCAAGTCAATGATCTGGTCCTGCGCCGTGTCCAAACGCGCGCAGGGCTAAGCAAGCTGTCCCCGATGTGGGAGGGGCCATACAAGGTTATCGGCACCCCGCGTCCGGGAGTAGTTCGCCTAGCCACAGAGGACGGCACTCCGTTGCCGAACCCGTGAAATATTTCCCACCTTGCGCAGGTTCTACCTATAAGCCACATGGTGTGCTGAGACATGCATAGAAGTTCATCCACTGCCCCCGGTGGCATGAGCAATACGTTGTTATTACATTTCATATGTTTCCCTTGCAAATACTTGTTGCAGTGTGTTTTCCCCCATGTGCTCGAGCATGTGCTCTGGATGCGGCTTTCCAATAAGTTCCTCGGTCTTGCCCGCCTTAGCCTGAGAGCCCTAAGGGTGTCGAGGGTACAGCGATGCTGCATACTACCACGCCTGGGGGTTCGGGTGCGAACGACACACGCCTGTCTCGGCCCCCCGTTGTCGCTGCCCTCGCTGGCCTTTTTATGCCTTCGCTCCTACCTGGAACCCCGACAAAGGCACCAGCCAACGGCCAGAGCATGCTGCCCGAACCCGGAACAACCCCCCAGCGGCATGGGACAAATCACAGGGGAGAACGACACTACCGCATTATCGCAATAACTAAGTCTTAAGTTACCAATTGCAGGGAAGCTAACATACAGGGGCTCGGGCCAACCAACCGCCACTACGTGCGCGTTAAGTTGGCCGGGGGCTCCCAACATACACATACATGAATCGTCAAAAGCAGCCACGATGAGCTGTCGCAGCGCAAGTAAAGGCAAGCTCGCTAACTTTACAGACAATGCATAAATATCTTTTTACATAAGTACAGATACAAGCCGAAGTAAGAGGGCCCTAAGTGGCCGGTGGGTCGCTGGGAGCTTCCACCGGGTAGTCTGCTTCCGGTGAGTCCTCGCGAAGGGCGAGCTGGAAGGCCGCCGGGGTGCCGTCGAAGCCCGTCATGATGGACTCGACGGCGTCTTGAATGCGGCGGCGGGCGGCCTCCTCGGTGCCTTCGGGGAAGTCCTTGGTGGGGATATAGGGGTCGAAGTTGGGGTCGCGGGCTTGGTAGCTCGCCAGGATGAGTGACGCGACCTGGCGGGATAAGTCATATGATGACTCCTTCGCCACGTCGTCGACCTCCTTCGGCACCCTCTGTATCCCCGCGGCCAGATCGTCGATGTATGTGGCCAATCCCCCAAGGTAGGGATGCTGGGGGGGTACGGTTCACCCCCACCCCGCGAGCCGCCTCCCGAAGGCGCCCGACGGACGAGGCCAGGCCCTGGATTCCCAGGCGCAAGACGCGCTCCAGCTCCACGATCCGACGGCGTGCCTCCTCCGATTCGGCCCCGGCCCCGCTGCGCTGCGCGTCCATGACCACTGCTCCCGGTAGCGCTCTCTGCTCCCACCGCTCCGGCTCGTCTGCCGGCGGCCCGAGGCGGCTGTGAGCAGCTGCTCACGGTCCCACACGCCCTTCAGGCATCGAGAGGCCTCCTCCTGGGCTTCCACCACCGTCGCCTCTCGCCCCCCCACGGCGACCTCGCGCTCGGGGACGGCCTTCTCCTGGGCCAGCACGTTGGCCTCCCGCGCGGCGGAGTCTTCCTCGGCCCTGGTGACGGCGGCCTCCCGGCTCTCAACCGCCCGCCACGCCGCCTCAAGGGCCCTTTCCCGCTCCGCCAGGCCGGCCTCGCGGGCCTGGAGGTCAGCGTCGGCGCCGGCAGCAGCGGCCTCAGCGTCGCACAAGGTGCGCTCGCGCTCGTCGAGGCCCTGGGCGCGCTCCCTGAGGTCGCGGAGGAACTGCCCAGCGGTGGTACGCACCCTCTCCTCAGCGCGGTGACGACCTGCTCGCGGAGGTCGGTGGCGTGTCGCTTAGCGACGATGTCTTCAAACACCTGGCTGAGCTCCTCCTGGCGCCGCTCGATCTCTGCCAGCTCCCGCCTGCGGATGAGGCCCTCCGCCCTCGCCGTGGCCGCCAGCTCCTGACGGCCCTCCTCGACCTCGGCCTCCCGCCGCGCCACCTCGACCTCCCTGGCGGCCAAGGCCTGCACTTGGGCCCGAAGCCCCTCCAGGGAGATGGCGTTCGCCGCCTCCAGTGCCCTGGCGACGACCTCCCTCGCACGCTCCTGCGACCGGACGAGAGGCTCCGTGTCAAAGGCGGCCACGAACCCGGACCTGGCGTCCCCAGACTCGGAGTCGAAGCCCGGCCCGGGATCAGCCGCCTGCGCCGGCCGAGCCGCCAAAGATCCCCCGTGGCCGGTGCTGCCCGCTTCTTGCCTTGGGGGCTCGCGGTCGGCCTGCGCCGGCAGGATTAATGGTAGCCGGCGGGGAGATGGCGCCGCCGAGTATGGCGCGGGCGAGGCCTGCTGTGGCAGCGACGATAGTTGCCGCGGAGGGACCCCGAGGTTGCTCTCCGCCGCCCTCCGCCGCCTTCGCACCGGCGCCGCCCACGGCTTGCCCTTCATGGGTGGCCGGCGCTCCATCCACTGGGTGGGCCCCCTCCCCGGATCTCGCCGGATCCGGGACCGAGCCCGAAGGGGGCGACCTGGACCTTAGGGGCTCGGGCACCCCGGACCCCTCCTGTGCGCCCTCCTCCGAGCTCGAGGCAGGACCGCCCTTAGGGACAACCCTTGGGCGAAAATGCCTGTGCTCGCAGCTGAAAAGAAAACAAAATCGCAACAAGAAATAAAAACAGAGACAAAAATGCAAGACCCCGATAGGCATCCACGTATCAGCGAGGCGTACCTACGGGCGGGGTTGAAGTCCCAGGAGATCCCCGAGATAGTCCGCTTCCTCTTCGCGGGGCGGCCCGGAGGACTCGTCGGGCTCTTACTCGTCGCGTCCCCTGACGCTGGAGTCCAGTGGACAGACCCTGCCACCGGCGTGCTCGCCGGAGATGCGCCCTGGGCCTCCGCCGCTGCCGGCGCACCCACCGGGGATGCACCCTGGGCCTTCCCTGTCGTTGTTGTCGCCGCCTTTGTGGCCGGCCCGGCCCTCGGCGTAGCGGCCCCCGGGGATGAGCCCGCCGCTCACGAGCCCCCGGCTGCGGGGGGGGGTGCGCGCGCTCCGCTCCGCCGCCTCGTGGTGGAGATGGGGAGGAGAGGGGTCCTCCTCTCGGCCTCTTCCTCTTCCCTTTGAGATCCGGGGCCCCGATCGCTTCGGCCGGACCCCGACGGCTCAACCGCCCAATCGGGATGTGGTCGTTGGGGTCGTCGTTGTCGTCGTCATCTCCGCCTCCGCCCCTCGGAGCAGCCCCCGGTGCAGCCTTCGGTACGGCCGACGACGGGCCCACGCCGTCGCCCCACTGCGGCAGGTGCGGGATCTCTCGGGCATGCGAGTCCCGACGGCGGCACCAACCCGGCGGGAGCCGCACCAAGTCCATCTCCGTGATGCCGAGGCTGCAGCGAACCAGGGTCCGGAGGTCCCTCTCATCCTAGTCGAAGGCGGCGCCCGCGAAGGTCCGCATGTTGTCGTTGGGGCCCGTGTACATGTAGGCGGGGTGCAGCCTCTCCTGCAATGGCGCTATGCGCCTTATCAGGAGATCGCGGAAGACCGCGTGGCTGGACAGCCCCCCCCCCCCCCGCCGAAGGTAGCTGGGGGTGAGGTGGTGCAGCCGGAGATCATAGAACTCCAGGACGTCGAGAAAGAAGCGGGAGAAGGGCGGCACCAGCCGACCATGGCGAAGGAGGCGAAGAACACCATCCTGTGGGGAGGCCGCTCCTCCGGGATGTCGCCGCCACTGCGCGTGCCGCTCGGCAAGAACTTGTTGAAGAGGCTGCGAGCCTCCGCAGTGCGCACTAAGGACTTGGGGAGCACACTCCCTGGCTCCAGAGGTGAGTCACGACCCATTGCGGGGGTGGATGCAGAAGTACAGGAAGGGAAAGCCGAAGGCGGAAGAAAGGAAACAGAAGGAGCAGGAGGCGCTAGGTAGACGAAGGGCGAATGGCAATGAGAGGAGATGGCAGTGGAAAGCGTAGAAACCGATCCCCCTCCATGCGGATCTGGTTTTATAAGCTACCATTGCCTCCTCGGATTCTACGGCACTAAATTCGCCCCACTACCACACGAAGCACCCCCTCGTCTTCGCGCCCTTTCGATTTTCACATCCCCTTGGATTCCCGCGCTGTTCGGATTTCGTGCCGCCTGGGGCTCCGCGCCCGCCAGGCGCACTACGCGGGACGAAGAGTGCTAGGCGGTTTTGAATGGGCCCCCGTGCGCGTGGCCTAAACAAACTCGCCCCCCGTCCTAAGGAAAGGCTTGGCCAGGTGCGACATCAGCTGTCGTGTACCGGCCACCTGCCATAGCAAAAGCGCCTAAATGCCCGGGCCCATACGCTCAAGAAAATGGCGTCAACCGCGCCCGAGCCCGACTCGACCCAGTCAACGCCGGGGCTACTGCGGTGATATGGGCCCGGGGTATGTCGGGCGTGGTATTTAAGAAAAAGGAAGGCGCCTTGTCGATCGAGGAGCGTCAAAATTATGCCCTGAAGAGCTAGGCAAGTCCCGGCCACGGGAGGCCACGTGGCCGCCCCTGAAGGGGCTGGCCCGGAGGCTGCCCGGAGGCCACCGTACTCCCAAACGGCGGGGATCCGGATCCCCTGGTCGAAGCAGGTCCGGTTCTCCTGACCCCCAGCTGATAGGAACCGGATCACCCGACCCTCCATCCTCTACCCCGCACCTCTCTCGAGAGGCGAATCCAACTACCAACCAACCCATTTAATGCTCAAATAGAGAAAAGCTGAGCGCCTGCCACGCCGCATTCAATGCGATATGAGGCGCGGCTGTCAGTTGCACCCATCATCACTCCTTTTTGCCCATCATAATGCAAAGGAAGCTAAAAGTCTTTGACTAAGACCGTGGTATGGCCGCGCGCCCACTCCGCGCACGCCCCCCTCACGCCCTGTCCAGTCGCATTTAATGTATTGGGCGGCTGCGTGGGAGAGAGAGTGCGAGCGCAGGAGGCACAGTGCCAGTGCCTACCCGTGAGGTGGGTCTCTGACCAGTGGGTCCCGTTGGGCCGGGTAGGCAAACCATCATCACGTCAGCGGCATGGCTACCACGACGACCACCCTTTTTCCGCTTCCCATGACGGAGCAAACAGGGAAGAGTAGAAATGGGATGGCTTCTCCGACAAGACAAGATAAAGACTACTCCACCGCGTGGAGTAGAAGAAAAAAAGCCAAGACTACTGTGATGTTCCCTTATACTATAAAAGGAGACCCAAGTCCATCAGAGAACAGGTTCAGCTTATTCATATAGAACAGAAGGTTCAGTCCCGCTCTAGGTTCTGCTTCGACAGCTAGCCTGCGAAAATCTCTCATCCATCACTAAGTCTCATTGTTCTTGGCAACCTGTCCCATATACTACATACAAACAGGAGTAGGGTATTAACCGCGCTGGTGGCCCGAACCTGTATAAACCCCCGCCTCATCTGCATTACTTCATCTTTTCTACGAGTTTGAACCAGGGTACACCGCTCCCCGTGTCGAACCAAAAGGGGGTCCCCAGGATCCCTGCGTGTCGATCTACGACATCGACAGCGCGTGTTCCTGGTAGGGAAAAAATACAAGGCTACGGTCCTGAGAGGACATAGACAGAAAAAAGAAAAGAAAAAGAAAAGAAGAAACTCACTCGGTTAGATTGGGACATCAACACGAACAAACGTTCAACTCGAGCCTTCACAAGAACCCTATCAAAAACCAAACTCATACCACACGATCGATAGATCGAAGACTTATACGACGACACCCACCAAACAAACACATAACTAGCCATCAAAACCTTACAACAGAGCTCCAATTCAACTGGACATTAGGGAAAGACATACTGCACTTCACCGAAAGGGTCCCCACCATGCGATACTCGTCGCCGCTGTGCCGCTGCACGCTAAACCCCACCCGACGGGGTGAAAACCACCAGATCCGGATTTCTTAAAGGACTCAACGCGCGGGGGCCTCGTCACATCCACCGTTGAACACCACCTCGTCGCTCGCGGGGGCCACGCCACGCCCACTACTGGACTCCTCTTTGTGGGGGCCACGCCACACCCGCTGCTGCACTCTTCTTCGTGAGGGCCACGCCATGCCCGCTGCTGCACTCTTCTTCGCGAGGGCCACCCCATGCCCACTACTGTACTTCTCATCAAGGATCTGTTTCTATTGTCGCCGTCATAGCGAGAGAGTAGTTGCCCTGCTTTCCTCGATCTCCGTGAAACAACTGAGTCGCCGCAAAGAATCGACCTGGCCTCGTTGCTTCACCATCGCACTTAGCCTTCTCCGCCAAGCCAGCAAACCAGAGAATAAGCTTATGCCGTCTTTTGATGATGCACCGCACCGGATAGCCCAGCAAGGTTGAAACAATCCACAACGATCCGCTGCAAGCCTAGTCGTCGCACGATGTCGTCACCGCAAGCGCCGTCTACTGATGTAGTCCCACACCGCACTGACCATTGCCAAGCAACGTCAACCACCACGGTCCGCTGCAAGCCGCTAGGAACCGACAGCCATGCAACAGCCCCTGGCTGCCACCCAACCTCCAAAGCCTCGCCATGCCGCCACGCCCGCGTCTTCGAAACTATCACCGTTGGCGTCATCGTCAACGACCGGCCTCTGCGCGCCTCCTTGCGCCGCGACCGTGAGTCGGCCGCGCCTCACCGCATCACGCCCAACGCCGTGGGTCGTGTGGAGGAGGACACACGTTCTTTTCTTTTTTTTCTCTCTTTCTCCTTTTTCTCTTTTTCCCTTTTTTTCCTTTTTTCCTACCTTTTTTCCTCTTTTCCCCTTTTTCCTCTACCAAGCTTTCTTCTTACCTAGGAAAGCTTTCTTTTTTCCCTCGGCATCGCCCCTGCTGGCGACGGTGCCCCAGCCACCGGCGATGAAGCCCCTCCGTCATCGCTCTTGATCGATCTTGCACTCATGCACCTCCGTCCCCCGTTCTGCTGCCTCATGGTCTTCACCGCGCCAGCCTCGCCCTCGTCTCCTCATGCGGCCGCCACTCCTGCTGTTGGCACTGGCAGCGGCGGCGATGGTGGTCACCGTGGCATCCACCCTGTCCTTCTCTTACAGTGCGTCGTCCTTCTCCTGCGTCCGCCCCGTCCTTCTCCTGTGGCGCGCCGTCCTTCTCCTCTTGTCGAGGCTAACGCTGGAGGAGAGATCTCGTAGCTCGAGGACCGATCGCCGGCCCGTCGGCCCGGCTCGGCATCCCGGTACGGTGGTGGTCGGGCGTTCCACGGTGTCACCAACACCGGTCGCGACATCCACCTCGACAGCCCGCTCCGCGCCGCCACCAGCAGCGCAAAAGACACGTAGGTCGCCGCCGTCGCGATGCACACATCGGCGAGGAGCGTGGGTTCAACCGGCGAGCAGGGCAGCCGGATCCGAGAGCGGTGGTGTCGGATCTGTCGTCCTCCTCGCTGGGAGGGCTCACCACCGCACTCCTCGTCGCCGGTCGTCGTGCCTCTTCTCTCACGCCTGAGTTGAAGCGCCGCCGCGGCGAAGAGGCCCCGCCGCCGCCATCCTAGCTCGCCAATCGGCTTTCCGACAACGAGCTCTAACGGTGGCGAGGTGAGGAAGGAGGGAAGGGGGCGGCGACGGCGCTAGATGGTTTCGGCCCCATGTCGCCTGCGCGTGGACTGACGCAGGGTTTTTTTAAACTCTCAAAGAGAAGATTTTGATAGCTTGAGTACTAGGATTTGAGTAATTGGAGAAGGTATCCCGGGGTTGGTAGCCGTTCTTGTCGCAATGATCCGGACGCGTGTGGCTGATTTCAACAAAATGGGCTTTAAAAACCTAGGAAACGGAAAGTGACTAGGCTGTATGATTAGAGCACAAGCAGCGCCTGTTACACTAATGATGGATGAGAGGTAGTAGCCTTGATTGAGTTTTAGAGCTCGATTATAGTAAGCTAATCATATGTGGTAAAATTGACCAGCTTTGAAAGATGGATGCTATTTACTTTCTTCATCTTATAATAAATTTATTTTAGTTTCTTTCGTTTGTCCCAAAATGAAATTTTTTTGTCCCAAAATAAATTTATTTTTAAAGTAACTAAAATAAATTTTTGTTTGTTTCAAAATAAATTTATTTTTAAAGTAGGCATTGTATTGATGTTTGTAAAAACATAAAATAATTGTATTGAAAATAAATAAAGTGAGAAATGATTGTATCGAGATTTAATAAAGACATTGATACGTGTGAAGTTGATGAAAAATGAATTTATTTACTCTTTATAGTTCCAATCTGACAGGAGGGAGGGGTACACTTTTGTCCATCCTGTTTTGATTATGGGCAATAAAAGTACATGCTGCAGCAGGCATTGCATGCATGCAGAGCCTACCAGCCGCATGACATGCAACGGATGGCAGAGGAGCCCCAGGAACAGCCAAAGCTAACAAATTTGGGATTTTTCAGAGGGAAGAGCCATACTAAAAGCTACACTCATCCCTATTAGTCAGAATTCGTTCTGTTTGTTCAGTCATGTTATTTTAGAAGTTCAGTACATGTTGGATGTATTATTGGTGCATAAGTGAGGAACTTTATGCAATTATTGCAAAACTCGGTCCGATCATATATACACACAAGGGTTTGACTGATCTCAATATCTACCTGTACATGTACGAGTCCAAGAAAAAAAGTATTCTTTTTTGCTTTTAACAGATCAAGTCAGCTGGCCAAAAGTTCTTGAGAAAGTCAGATGCCGGGGTCAAAATGCCTGGAGCAGCATGCGCGCATCCTTACTCAACTTGCACGACTGATGGGCCCTCAACTGTTTAAAGATTCGATACGTCAACGAGTTGAAACAGTAAATGTTATCGTCTTCCTTTCTTTAATCCTGTCTTTCTGCACTTAGCTTTGGGAGGGGGGGGGATGTACCGGCTGAAAACCAACACAATCCGGATATCAAACAAGCACGAGTTTTGTCAACAAAGATGATCTAACGGTCCAAACCCAATCAATTGTCTCTGACAATCATGAATAGTAAGCAGGTGGAGCTCCACTCCAATCCAATCCAAGGGTTCAGCGAAGATCAGGAGTTAAGACAGACGGGTGATGTCCTCATCAGCAGTGGTCCCCTGTGGTCGGGGCGTGGAAGGAGGTGGAACCATTCCTTACGCCACGCCCAACAGCACCGCCAATGACCACACGGATGGAGTATGTGCGTGGGCCGGCCAGCCAGGATGATAACCCATCAAATCACTCATCGTCTCAAACCCCCCCCCCCCACCCCCCACCCCAGAAAACTTGCTCGGATAAGCGTGCCCGCTGTTCCTGTCCTGGGCGCACGCCTTGGTCCCGCGGCGCGGACACACCCTTTCCATATTATATGGCCCCCAATCCGCCAAACGGCGCACCACACGCGCAAGAGGACACACGGGCGAAAAAACGCGCAGGCTTTCGTGATCGAGCTGCCCTCTCTTCTATAAATGGATTCTCTACTGTAATTCACATGCTAATCTCCCAGCCATACACCTAGTCACTCACCAAAGTGTGCGTGCTTCTCCAGAACAGCGAGAGAGAGAGAGAGAGAGAGAGAGAGAGAGAGAGGGGCAAAGGGAGGCAGGATAAAAAGGCGAGCTGTAGGGGACTAAAGAAGAAAGAAAAGCATAGAGAAGAACGGCAAGTAAGCAGCTCGAGGCACCCGCGCTAGTACATAAGCCACCGAGGTGCGAATTCGCGAGCTCTAGCCGCTTCCACTTGGCCATTTCCCATCTGCCTCCTGGAGCTTCAGCTCTAGCTCTAGCTCCGGCTACGTTTGCAACTGTTGTTTATCTCCTGGTGAGTTCTGTCATCCGTGTTAGCTGTAGATTTGGCCGGAGAACAAGGTGTTTTTGTTGCTTGCTGATTGTATAGGTTGTTCTTTTCTTTCCTAAAATGGTTTTGACACAAGAGCTGTTTTGATCTGTGGCTGCTTCAACCATTTGCTTCTATGGCAGGCTATACACCACGCTTCTCTTTAGACGCTTTAGCCTCATATTGGTATTGTTTATGTTTCATTATGAGTTATTATGAAAGACTTCAATTAAAACAAACGTCTAGAGTGTTGCTTGTTGCATAAATAAGTTATTCGTTCCATTTTTCGATCTTTCATTGCCAGAGCTTGATCTTAAGTCCGCGTTTTTCCGTGTTCTCTTTCGTTCTCGCTTTGACCTCAGCTTACGCTTCGTGCTGGTTTGGTACTTTTCTCCAGCCCAAGTTGAGTGTAGAACTAAACTTTTCAAGAAGTTGGTTGAACTCCTCTCATTGCCTTCAAACTCTTCCTACTATTCTAGGTGGTGTAGCATTTAGAGTCTTGAAGACTTTGAGCTCAGTTAACCTTATGGAAGAAGGGTCCAACAAAAGAGAAGGGCTTCCTCCTCAACTCCTCGATCTCATCCCAGATGAGAAGGAATGGAAGCTGAGAGAAGTATTAGGTCTAAGGAGATCAAGAAACGCAGGCTTCGAGGGTGAAGAAGACAAGAAGCTAGACCTAAAGCTTGGTCTTCCTGGTCTCATAGAAGAAGATAAAGCAGAAACCTCAAGAGATTACAGGCTACAGCAAGAGAGCCCATCTCTCTCCCTTGGTTTCTTTCCAAAGCACTCCAAGACCACCAGCAGCACTACTACGACAACTGGTGCGAAGAGGGGATTCATAGACACAGTTGAGGCCAAAACAGAAGGTAACAAACAGCTTTTCAGTTCTCTCGTGAGCTTGTTCTTGAAACATGTTTATACTTGGGATTAGAAACATGGAAACAAACTGATGGAAGCACTGAACTGAAAACTACTCTTTTGTTGCTTTAAGGTTATAACGACCAGAAGCAGCAGGCAAGGGCAGGATGTGGGAAGGAACTTGCAGTGGAGGAAATGATAGCAGCCGAGAGTGAGAGGAAGAAAGGATGCTGCTCCCCACCACCACCATCACATGGTGCTCCTGCTACACCTGCGCGCAACAGACCACAGACCCAGGGAAGGTACTGATAGCCTACATATGGTGCTTTTTCCCTCTTTTCTGCCCTCAGGCCAAGGAAGACATGCTCGTTTATTCCTGTCACTCATTTATAGTTCATTCAAAGCATTGCATATAGTCCCTCCATGCTCTTTTCCAGGTTCACAGAAATAGAAGGTGTCCTATGTCCATTTTAGGGTTTTTTTTTGTTCCCGGGGACTAAAATTAGTCTCTGTCACATCGAATGAATGTCTAGATGTTATTTTGAAATATTAAATATAAACTATTTACAAAACTCATTCATAATCGGAGGATAATTTGCGAGACAAAACTAATAAGCCTAATTACGTCATGATTTAACAATATGATGCTACAGTAAACATTTGTTAATCATGGATTAATTAAGCTTAATAGATTTGTCTCACGAATTATCTTTTGATTCTACAATTATTTTTATAATTAGTTTATGTTTAGTCCTTCAAATTGATGTACAAACATTCGATATGACACGGACTAAAGTTTAATTCCAAAATCCAAACACCCCCTCAATCTTTTGATTTTAACGTGACGTGCAATGGCTAATTTACTTATTAGCTGTTCTTGGTCGATATGAACCTCATAAAGAATATACTTTTTCTTTTATCCCGCAAAAAGCACCTTTTTATAGAGTTGTCCTTTTTCGGAACTCTAAAATTAATTCCTACGCTCATGGTCTTTTATAGTCTTTATCACTTATTCAACTAAGTCTGCTTGGGCACATATATTCTTGGATTATAATCATTCTAACAGTTTAATTGGTTGGAACAATAGCAGTACAAGTAGATATATATATATATATACACACACACACACACACACACACACACACACACACACACACACACTAGTATCAACCAATTAAACTATTTTAACTATTTTATTTTAACATTATGCAATCATTTGTCTCGATGGCCTTTCAGAGACTAACTCACCAGTGTTCTAACCTGTTTGTAGAGGAGCTGCAGCACCAGTGGTTGGTTGGCCTCCAATTCGATCCTTCAGGAGAAACCTTGCTAGTAGTAGTTCATCCAAACAATCCCCTGAACCACAAAATGATGATGCCAATGCAAAGGTGACGCTCACCTGCAAGAAAAACCCTCTTGTAAAAATCAACATGGATGGGATCCTTATTGGAAGGAAAATAGACATTGCAGCCTATAACAGCTATGATGGGCTATCATCAGCTGTCAAAGAGCTCTTCCATGGTTTTCTTCAAGGTAGAAACTAACAACCTATCCAAATAAAATAAGTATTTCATTTTTTATAAAAATCTTAGCTTTTATCTGACCATATTGCAGCTCAGAAGGACCAAGCTAATGCGGAAATTGCACAGCAAGGTGCAGATGACAAAATATTTTATCAATTGTTGGATGGGTCTGGTGAATATACTCTAGTTTATGAAGACAGTGAAGGAGACAGGATGCTGGTTGGGGACGTGCCATGGAAGTAAGTTTGCTGGTCCCCCTTGTCATTTACAGTTTTTACTGGCATTTACAGAATAATCAAATCTTAAAAACAATAAAAGGACACTGCCACCATAATTTATATTAGGCACCACCATACTATCTAAATTCTTTTTCGTGTTCTCCAATTCCTGCAGTGTATTTGTCTCAACCGCTAAAAGGCTGAGGGTTATAAGGAGCTCAGAGCTTTCCCATACCCTGGTAAGACAAGCTAGACCACCTAAAGTCGTGTCCAAATCTTTTGTGCAGCCATAAAACATTAGCTTTCGCTAAATTTGCATGAAGATAGCTACACTTTTATGTTAGTCTCATATTCTTTTTTACTTTTTCCCTGTTTTCCAGATTGGAGCTACTGCTAGGGTCTAGCCGTCTAGGAGAGTCACCAATTGCTGAAGTGCTGGGATCTTATTAACCATTCGGAATGAATGTGTGTGCACTCAAACCAGTCCATTCTCCTTTTTAGGACTACCCCCTATTTTGCCTATAGAGATGATCTACTGAGATGAGTTGACATACAGCAAATGGAAGGAAATGGCAATCTGTTTTGTAAATTAGGTACCTTGCTAAGACATGTTTAATTCAATTCTAAGTGATTTTGGTTTTATTGGGGAGAGCCACATATGTAGACTTGCAGGTCACCCATGTAAAGTGCCTTGTTCTGTGTGATAAATTTGTATTAATCACTGCTGCAACCCGACATGCAGATCTAATGTCACCAGCGTGTCTCAGAGGACAGCAACTAGGCTAACCTGATTGCATCAGGTCATCACTCCACGTGGAATATGCTACTAGTAGGATTTTTTTTAAAAAAAATGAACAGAATTATCCACTGGGTAAGTTGTTATCCTTCTAACCCCATCACTTTCTAAAATTTGTCACAAGCACAGCGAGAAAGGTTTGACACAACTATGAAACTGCCGAAAGCAAAATATGTTCTAATGTATTCGCGCTTATTGGGTGTCAAATAGCTATCATGTGACACAATAGTGGCATGATTGTGACCACACACGAGGGGTAGATGTTCATACTTTGTTTTGCTTTGAAAGCTAGAAATAAACAGGTTGTACTGTTTTTAGTTTTTAACATGAATACATTATGTAGGCCCATTAATGATTAAAACCATCTGATAGCACTAGCTGCCAAACCTGGATGTTATCTCCAAGCTGCCTGGTGACCATATTCACATTGGCTTTTTGAATAAGTCAATATCAACAGCTGATGGCACTGTTTTTTTTTCTCTCAAGATAAATACAATGCATTAGTTTCAACTTGACAGTTAACACTGAAAGCATGCCTAATGCCATAATGCGTATAACTCTTGCAAATATGTAGCCCAATAGGAATATAAGATGTATAACTCTTGCAAATATGTAACCCATAGGAATATAAGATGTTCGAATAGACACTGGTAACATTTTTGGAGGGTAATTGTTATGAGGTGTACCTGAAATAGGACTGCAGAAGAATCTTAAAAGTTACAATCTTGTAGCGCCTTCAGTGCCCAAAGTTTCGACAGGAAAATCACCACACAGCCATTTCCAGCAGTTCGTGCCATCTGTACAGATAAAAACCATGTGTATTTCAAGATCAATGAAGCAAATGGACACGAATAAAGCTAGAGGGAGAGAGAGAGAGCTTTTCTGGTAAAGGAGAATATTCACCTTGATGCTTCCGAGCCTTGAAACTGGGGACAAAGGAAAGGTCTTTGTCGTTGGACCATCCCTAAATTCCGGACAGCAGGAAAAGTAGAAGAGATGGGGTGGATTACGAAAGAATCTTAGGCTCTTTTGTAATGTCCTTACCGAACATCTTTATCCCCACAGTATTGTGTGCTCATGTGCTGGCACTTGCAGTGTGTGACTGTATAATTTACCTATGTGGCCTAAAAAACTATACTCCTTTTGCAAGAACAGTTCTTTGGTGACAGTGAAAGCCAAACAGAAGTGCAGAAATCCAACGACAGAGCTAACCTTATTTCCAGCATCCAATCATGTAGATTTGCTGGCACAATAAGTCGAATACTAGATTAAGAAGTTAACACTATTCAAAGATGTTCTATGGAAATACAATAGAGAAATGTAAAGGGGTGCCATTTATTTAACACATAGCAATTTGGTATGATGTGATCAAAATCTAATGAACCATGCCGTGTATCTCGTACAGTGTGCTCTAATTCATGATGCTACAGTTACACTGGAAAATGTAAACTTGGCATAGACAGTCACCTTCAGATTTCAGCCCCAAAAGGGAGTATGCATAAAAAAGGATAATATTTTTGCTTACCTATGCGCCTATGCTAGCTAAATGACCTACTAGGGATAAAAGTGGTACCCATCCCATGTTCCACCTCTTGGATGATTGATTATTAACCTTGTAAACGTAGACCTTGCATTAGTTTTTAGAGAACACCCAGGACAGCAGCACATGTTTGCTGTTAAGCAGATAGTACTGCAAGAATAGTGTTTAGAGACAAGTATTGTAAGTCTGTGAGGCATGTAATAATATTATAAGAGAACATCTTGGGCTACAATAACAAGACCCATAATATGACTATATTTTACCAGAAGAATATTGTTACTCCGACAGAACATTTCTAGGTATGAATGCATTTGAAAGAGATGTGAAACTATAGTCTCGTAGCTTGCTTACTGGGAGGCTGGTACTGTTGAACTATTATGTTGTTCTGCTTTCACTTCCTAACTTTTACTAAGATGATGCTGAAAGTTCAAACATCATAAGGGGGCAATCACAAAAACCAGATTGCCGGAAGATGGAAAAGAACACCACCTAGGAGACGGTAAATAGCGGGACCAGATTCTGACCAAATGGTTCTATTTGACTTCCAATTCACATAATTTTTCCTCTAAATCCTAATTTTCAGAAACTTAGAATAATTACCAACGTCCTCCATCCTTCCACAAAAAAGAACAACACAATATTAATACTACTGCAAAACAATAACTCGTGGCCTGCATACTGAGTAAGGATCAGTTAACTCTGGTTTTTTAATTCCTCCAAACACCACCAGTTAAAATAGCCTGGCATGCTATTCCAGAAAACAATCACAAAATGGTGAACTAAGATGCCACTTACAACAAGAGGTTAGTGCAACTAAGAAATGAGCACCTGAGCTCCATCCAACATGTCTTGATTTTAAAGAAAGTAAAACTACAGTGTGATCAGCATTAAGGAAAGGAGTACCCATGGGATGGTACATGCAGAACTGTAACCATAGATTAGGCTGCTACAGATTACTTCCTCCTATTCAAAACATACAAGGCGTATTTTGGATGGGCAACCGGGCACAACCGCACAAGGCTTAAGAAGAGTATAAACCCAAGCCCCCCCCCCCAACACACACACACACCCCAAAAAAACAAAAAAAGGAAAGGAAATGGCCATGAAATACATAGTAAAATACAGCGATATACTCATATTGGTGATGTTGTTGTTGCTGTAATAAAAGACGCGGTGTCCCAGATGCCTCTAGAAAGATCAAAAGTAATACAAGCTCTAACTGTACATACATGTAAAGATTTCAAATGCGAAAACGGTATAATAATACTCTATGACAACAATGCAGTCATTATCATCGATCAAAAAAAATCTAAGGAGAATAGTTAGCTAGTTATCAAGATCATTAGTTATATATAGGTGAGAAAAGATGCACTAAACAGAAGCAAAGATGATATAACGTCAATAAATCCCTAGGCATGCTTTAAATGTTGAAGAACTTTGAGAAAACTATCTCTGTCTGTGTTATATTATGAGGGCATAATTAGCAAGCAAGGATAACTTTGTGGATTTTTCATGAATGCCACTAACCCTCAGCATAGTTTGAACGTGCCTCACATTACAGCCTTCAATCATCAGTTCCACATTTGACCCTCCCAACTATCAGTTGCTTTAAATTCTCTAGGTCTACACTAGCTGTGTTACTTTTCTCAGTTTCTGTTATTGCTTTACATTGGAGTACAATAGCAATATATGACATTTATTGTAACTGACTGGCTTTCTGTTATTGCTTTGCATTGGAGTACAATAGCAATATATGACATCTATTGTAAATGACTGGCTGCATTATTTTCACTAATAAATTAACACAACATGCAGTATTTGAGTTTGTGAACAATTCCATCCATATACTTCAGTCAGTCCATGACAAATAGAAAGCAAAATTATTATAGGCCATCTTAAATTATTAAGTCATCAAAACAAATGTTTGCTGAATGAAGCTGAGGTGAAAATGGAAGCTTAAGTACAGATTATATAGTTGTGTACCAAGGACCATGCAAACAGAAGTACATAAAGTTTTTAATGAGAACAACTCCATCTTAAATTTTTGAAGTGTACCAAGGAAAGCCATGCATATAGAAGCCAAGTTTGAGAATATATGATACTTGCTTGTCACTTATATATATGCATATGTTGTTAAAATTAGAGAACTATGAAATGCCGTACATTGAAATATTTTACAAGAATAGTGATATCATTCTTCACATGACCATGAATCTAGTTTTTTTCGATGTTAGTAGTCAGAATAAAAGAACTTTGACAGCACAGCTTATAAAAACTCATATATTAGTAGGTACGCAAATGCTTGCCAAATTGCCTTAGCAAACCAAGACATGCTTAGCTGTTAGTGTGATTAATCTAGATATAATGCGGTAACTTGGTGACTAAACTAATTAAGAATGTATGGAATATAGACTGTAAAAACAGGGGAGATTGACCAGTGGCTTTGCAAAGATATGGGAATGAATGTGAGAATGACAACTTGTCAGGAAAAGAGCGATGTTATTTTCCAAGTTGGATCATCTTTCTAGTGTTACAGTCTTACAGAGATATTTATACCTGAAAAAACGATACTAAACATGTGTTATTGCAAGGTAGATGCAGGTAATGCTCAATTTCCTTGGCATGCTAGAACAAGAGTCGTCTAGGTAAGGAATAGATTTGACCTTTTGGCCTTCTGAAAATATTTCTAACAAGCAAACCTTTATGTGCTTATTCCAGAACATAATTATGGCAGTATGACAAAGAATCATTTACATGAAAGCATGCAACAGTAACTGAACTCAGTACATAAAAGGTGTTAAAAGAGAACTAACATAAATAATTATGATATGGATGGATGAATTACGCGACATCCTTACATAAGAGGGATGCTAGGCTTATCACTTACAGGGGATGCATTTGTTCCAGCAAGATGGTAAAGCAAAACTCCTGCTGCAACACTTACATTCAAGCTCTCCACTGCAAGGAATGATTTTATATCTTGGTTACCTGAATAATTATTATCACCTTCTTCCCCTCCATCTGTGTCTGTATCTGCTCCTACAAAATATTCATCAACATTACCCGGAATTCTGACCAAATGTGTGCAGGATCGCTCAACCAGGGGCCTCAAACCAGTGCCTTCACTACCCAACACAAGGATTGTTGGTTCTCCTGGCACAACTTCAGATAGAGGTATAGCTTTAGGAGCAACAGTACCACCAAGAACTCGCCACCCATTTTCAGCCGATGAAGACAAGAACTGCATCATGTTCCTGCAGGAGAGCAGTTCAATCAACTCAAGTGAACCTGCACTAGCTTTGCTCACTACTCCACTTAATGGAGCAGAGTTCTTAGCACATAACACAACACCTTCGGCGCCAAAGAAGTAGGCAGATCTAATTATGGCTCCTAGGTTCTGAGGATCCATAACCTCATCCAAAGCTATCCAGACAGGCGCCTTTCCACCAGCCACCGTGACTGGTTCCATCTCTTTAGTGTTCACCATTTCCAAGGGTGATGCATCGAGTACGAGGCCCTGGTGTGGACGGTTATCCACCACCATGTTAAGGTCATGCTTTGATGCTTCGATGACTTTCAGCCCAATCCTCTCTGCCAGTTGCAACACTTTCTCAATCCCCTTCTTGTCCTTCTTCTTCTTGTTGCTCACACTCAAATCCATCCCTTCCTGCATATACAGCGCATAGAACTCCCTCCTCTCAGCCATGAGAGCTGCAAGCACAGGGCCAACCCCATAAACCCCCTGCCCAACCATCTTTGGCACTGTCGATTCCCCTGCCTCCTTCCATGTCTTCCTCCCCCAGTTCTCCTGCCTGCTCCACTGCCTAACCTCCGGTTTGTCAAATCTCTCCCCTCTGAATCTCTCACCACGGGATCCTCTATCCCTCGGCACCATCCGCCGATACTTGTCCTTGATCCTGCCCCACTTCGGATTGTCAATCGAGCCATTATCCTCTTCCTCTCTAGTTACCTCCTTGCCCGAACCCCGATCCGTCAATACCTCACCTCGCGGGCTTTGGTCGCCTCTGGAGAAGAACTTCTCCGCAGAGGTCTCCCACGAGGAGGAGCGGCCGGCGCTAGCCCTCGCCGCGGGGGCGGCGCCGCCATCGCGACTCGCGGCGGCGAGCCAAGGGAGCGCGCTCCCGCCGTCGGCCGATGCGGTACCATCCGGTGCGGTGGAGAACGAAACCCTACCTCCCAGCGCCAACCGCGAGGGACCGCCCGGGCTAACCACGGCTCTGGCGCTCGCACGGTTGGTGGCGGTGGTTACCGGATGAAGCGCGGGTGAGGAGGCCGCCGGCCTGGAAAGCACGCTGCGCGGAGAAGGCCGGCGAGGAGGGTGCGTCGCGGCGAGAACGCCGCCGCGAGGAGAGGGAGGGGCTGGGATTTGGCGAGGCCGGAGTGGAGCATGGCGCGGGGCGGGGGAGTAGGGTTTTGGATGAGGCTGGTGCCGAGGGGGTTTTGGGCGGCGCGCGCCACCCGTTCGACAAAAAGCCGCGACGACGACGATGCGTTGAGGCTTACCGCCCGAGGCCCCGAGGGCCTTCCCACTGCATTGCGGTGGCATTCAAAGTGTTAGAGCAACCATTAGAATCGCTAAAAATTTCTTCTCAAAAATAAGATATTAGGGGCTGCTAAAAAAATTTCTCAAAAAAAACATGTTAGCCCACATCAGAACGTTAAAAACTACTTTTTAAAAATTCAAAACATGTCACGTCATTAAAATTAGGCTCACTTGGGTGCCTCTTCACCGCGCGCTAGGACTATCGTCGGACTCTATCCCTCGCGCGCCTTCCCATCCCCACGAGGACTACGTCCCCCGCACGCCTCCCCTTCCCCGCGCGGCCGGTGGGCGGTGCACGGCGTAAGGGTGGCTGTGGCCGAACTGCGGTGCCAAGCGCGGGCGGCGATGACGGCATCGGGGCGGCGCGAGGCGTGCGGCCGGGCGGTGTGTGGCGCGGGCGACGGCCGGTGAGTGGTGCGCGGGACGGGCGACGACGATGGGTGGTGCGTGGCACGTGGCGATGGTGACGCCGTCAAGGGGCAGCAGGTGCGGGGGCGCAGGGCGGCGGTGACGCCGTCAAGGGACGACAGCGCGGGCGTAGGCGTGCGTGCATGGCGCGGGCGGCAACGCGGGCAATGCAGAGATGCTCGGGGCAGAAAAAAACAAGCGCGGGAAGGCACCGCGTGAAGAAGGTTAGGAGCGGATTGGGGAATGTTTGGCGTCGCGAATATATGCGCGGTGGGGGAGGTTTTTTTTGCATTGCTAATCTTTTAAAGGGAGTTTTGGGGAAACTGTTGGAGTTCATTTTTTCTCTTTTTTTCTCTAAACAAGGTATTAGGGGTAAAATTAGTCATCTCTACCATGTCAGCCAAGCATAAGGGATTCAACGATGCATTCAAACTTGACATGAGGGCCTTCACAGTGCAATGCCGTGACATTCGGCCCGAGCGTTACACGTTAGCCAAGAAGGGAGAATTCATGCCACGTTTGTGTCCGGGCCTACCAAAACGAAGTCCTCGCGTCCAAAGAAAGCCACAGGTTCTTCGGCGACATCGAAGGTGCGTAGGGTTAGGAGATAGCACCAGGGCTAGGGATGGCAACGGGGACACAATCCCCGATTACCCGCGGGGAATTCACCCATTAGGGGACGGGGATGGGAGAAAATTTATCCCCGTGGGGATTGAAATGGGGAAATTTTGATCCTGTTGGATATGATGGGGTGGGTACGAGCGACCATTCCCCGTCCCCGCGAACCCGATTATCCCTCAACCTCACACGTTGCAGATAGGAAATTGATGGCCTAGCCCAGGCACCCACCTCACGTCATTCCATTTCTTATTTACAAGTTGTTGAACAAGTATTAATGAATGTTTAATGTTATGTTTGAATTTAATAGTATGATTATGAATCTCATTTTCATTTGCTTGTGTTATTGTTACTGCCTACTAGTGCCTACTGGTGGTGACCAGTAATAAGGTCACTTGTTCGCGGGGACGGGTTTTCCCGTCGGGTACAAAATCCTTGTTGGGGACGGTGATGGGAAGAAAATCTCCCCCGCGAGCATTGACGGGGATGGGGAATTTTCCTCCTTGTGGGGACGGGGATGGGAAGTCATTCCCCGACGGGGAATTCCCTGTTGCCATCTCTAGCCAGGGTCGTGTTGTGTGTAGATATGGCAAGATGGGCCAGGGCGAGGCGTGGCGGCCCGGGCACGACGACACTGTTCATCGGCCCAGCACGACACGACACGGTAGGCGGTGGGTCATGCTGGCATGACCCAGTTAGGCGTGTTGTGCCTGGGCCGCTGGGCGAGCCCGTGGGCCGGCACGACATGGCATGGTTCCTGTAGTGTGTCGGCCGAGCATGGCACGGCCCACAGGCCGACACGGGACGACGGGAAGGAGAGGGGTATCAGGTGCAGTAGGCGCTAGGGTTAGGGTTTAGGGTGACGGCGACGACGGTGGTGGCGGTGGCTACGGGGGCGACGAGGAGAGGAGAGAGTGGGAGAGGTCGGCGACGACGACGACACAGACAGAGGGACTAGTGTGCGCCTGCGCGGAGGGCTCGGCGTTGGCGGAGGCAGCTCGACGTCAGCGTCGGCGAAGGCAGCTTGACATTAGCGTCGGCTACAGTGGTGTGGAGGTCGACGGCGCGGTGTCGGCGTCGGCTACATTGATGAGGGCGGACCTGGCGGCGCGGCGGCACGGCGTCGGCTGCGGTTGGGGAGGCGGAGCGACGGACTCGGAGCGTGCTGCTAGGGTTTGTCGGTTTGGTTTTTGCCTTTTCGGAATAAACAGGCCAAACGGGCCGTCCTCGGCCCATGGGCCATTGATGAGCCCTTGTCACCACGACACGGCCACCCCGTGGGCCGTGCTTGGGCCGAGGGGTCTGCACGTGGGCCGACACGACATGACCCACTACAGGAGCTGTGCCTAATGGGTCGGGCCATAGCAGGGCATGCCGCAGGCGTGCCCGGGTCGAGCCGTGCCAGGCGGCCTGTTTAGCCATCTCTATCTGTGTGGTGAGTGGCTTCTCCCTCGTTCCCAGGCGTGTGCCCCACCCTCCGCATCCCGGATTCGCCCTCCTTCCCGCGCCCATCCTTGCCCTCCCGTGCGCATGCTGGATTCCTTTCCCCCTCCCATGCAAGTTTGCTTTCTTCCCCACCCCCACCCTTGTCCTGTGCTCGCCTTTGTAGTCGTCCTCGGTCACCATCGCACTCGTCCCCTCTTGCAGCCAGAACCTTCGCCCATTGGTAGAGTCCTCGGGGCGGACGGAGGTATATCGGTGTGGAACCCTAAATCACTTGGTCGATTTGATTCTCAAAATTTTGATTTTTTTTGTTCCTCCTAGTGTGATTGAAACCCTAGGTCGCGACGAATCCAAGCATGGCAGCTGCATTCACTTGTTTTTTGCAAGATCCGAACTTATGGCTAGTTTATCTCAATCTTTCAGCCAGCCTTCTCCCTTCCCCTCACACCCGGTGATCCTGTTCCTACCTGTAGTGTTTTCCCTCTTCTGTACGCAGCTGCCAGTGCCACCAGCGTCACCTCTGTCGGCAAGCTAAGGCAAAGCCGTCAAGCTCTAGATTTGTCTGTCGGCGCTGTGTAACTGCCTCCCCCAGAGGTTGTTGTTGATCCCAAGGGTAGAAAGTACTACTCAAGAAAAACAAAAAAGACATAAGGTTAATATAGGGTTGATATGTGTTCGTTATTTCCTTTCATTTGTTGTCACACATTTGAGATAAGGTGAATTTCTGCCATTATTATTAATTTTGTAGTTGTCCTATAGTATTGCATTTAGGTCACTGGCGGACCTGTGGGGTGCCCCAGGTGGGCCGCGGCCCACCCAAAAGGTGGCCCACCCATTTCCATCTGCCGATCTCCCTACGCCACGGCCGCACGACTGCCAATCTGCCACGATCCCCACACGCAATCCGCCGATCCCGTCCCTGGCGTCGCGTCCCTGATGATCCCTGTGGACGAACTGGCCGATCTCCTGTCCCTAACGTCCACTCGTGTGCATGCTCGCATGAAGAAGACGGCATACTCCTGCCGATCCCGTCCCTGGCCGATCCCTAGCGAACTGGCGTGTGGCGAACTAGTCGATCGATCTGGCGTCGGCGATCCCTGGCGAGCTGGGCAAACATTGGGACGGGACCAACTTGGCTGCTGCTGTTGCCTTGCCTGCTTCGCTGCATAATAGAATAGAGCTAGCAATATTCATGCACCTGCACAAGGCAAGTTTAATCTACAGCACCTGCATAATTTACAGCACCTACATAATCTACAACACCTGCATAAGTTTAATATTCCTGCACCTGCACCTGCTCATATAGCAAGTTTAATCTAGAGCAAAATTCGTTGGTGTTGACCACATAATTTGCGTTGTAATTTGGGGAATTACAATTTGAGAACACAGTTTAAAACCGAATCATTGTTTAAGCAGCAAAGTGTAGAGCAAGTAGGATGAGATTGTAGTAGTTGTTGTTTATTTTTGTACGCGACACGCCTAATCAAGCAATTATTTTAGTATTAAATACTACTTGTTGGTGTCTTTTAGTAAATTTTATACATATATATTGGTCATTATATATGTGGCATATTAATTTTTTTCGATTCGAACCACCCCCGCTGATCCTCGTCTCGTCATCGTCGTCCTCGGCCCACCCAAACCTAAAATTTTAGGTCCACCAATGATTTAGGTGCTAATTTATTGATAGTAGAGAAGTGGATTTAGGAGGTATGTGTAGGTGCTGCACTGCTGCCCATTGGCGGGCCTATAGCGTGGTCCGGGTGGGCCGCGGCCCACCCAAAAGTAGGCCCACCCTGACCCTCCCCCCACCGCAATTTTCACTCGGAAGTCAGAACAAGCGACGCCACGACGGTTCGTTCGTCTCCTCGAGTTCTGCGCCAGTGCCGCGGCCATGAATCCGTGAATCCGCGATCCCTGCTTGCGGTGACTGCGTCACCGAGGCTGCCGAGTGTTGTCGCCGACGCCCGACGATCCCGCCGCAGCAGTTGCAGTACACACAGACGACGTCGTCCAAGGTGCTGCGACAGCACCTGCGGAACCTGCCGTGCGCGGAGGAGGAGCTCGTCGACCTCTGCAACTGCAAGACGCCAAGACTGCACTGCAACCCCTTCGGTCGGTTCGACCGCATCGTCAACTGACTCAACTCCAAGTTGGCTTGGGTAATGTATTGCTGCCGCCGCCGTCCATAATGTGTTGCCGCCACTAGACTAGTGCATATGGATTTGATCTCCAATCTATTATATGTTTATAAAAAGTAGGTATAAGTTATATAACTATAATTACAAAAATGGTAATATGCTTTGTCCAACTTTGTATATGCCATAATCTATTCAAGTAGAGCAAATGTAAATTCAAAATCACCTGGGTTAAATTGTGGTTGATTGATTAAAAATAATATCTATTCTACAATCTTCTCCGTTTACTTGTAAAGCTAATTCTGAGTTCTTACGAGATGGAATACAGGGATTGTGTCAGATTTATTGAAAGATGAAAAGGGATGGAGATATTGCTTCTATGTTTCAAAAACACGCAGCAAAGAAGCTTGCTTCTACATCTTCGCCATCTCCGCCTTCTCCGATTGAAGATCGACTCCACACCAAGATCCGTCGAAGATGTCTCACCGATGTTGCCGCTATTACAGCCGCCACCGCCACATCCACAACCACGCCGCGGTTTCGATCCGCCCGTTTATGACATTAATCGTCTTCCATATGATCCGGTAGAAATAAAACCTATTGAAAGCTATCCAGTCAATGATCAAGATGCAGTGCGGAGGGCATATATTATTAAAGGTCCATGCCAACCTTGGGCACATGAATTTGAGAAAAGAAAGATTGGGACTAGATATCGACAATTCAATGCTTTATGGTTTCATAGATACAATTGGCTTGAATATAGTATCAAGAATGAAGCTGCATTTTATTTTGTATGCTACTTATTCAAAAAGGAAAAAGGCAAGGGCAATAGAACTGATGCTTTTTACCAAAGGTGGTTGGAGAAATTGGAATAGAGATGATGCACTTGATAAACATGTGGGGGTGTGGGAAGTGTGCATAATGCAGCTCAAGAGAGATATAGTTTATATTTAAATCCTACTGCAGCCATTGATGAACAACTTGAAAAGGTCAACAGTGAGGAGTTACGTCTTTATAAAATCAGATTGAGATATTCATTTAGATGTTTTAAATTTCTTCTGCATCAAGGGTTGGCATTTCGTGGAGTAATGAAAGTGAAGAATCTAGCAACAGAGGGAATTTCATTGAACTTTTGAAATGGCTGGCATCAAATAGTCAAGAAGTGGATAAATTTGTTTTGAAGAATGCTCCAGGTAATTGTACCTTGACTTGCCCAAAGATACAAAAGCAGATCATTCAATGTTGTGCTATGGAAACTAGAAAAAAAATTATTGATGAACTTGGTGATGAGCATTATGCAATTCTAGCTGATGAGTCTAGTGATGTATCTCATAAAGAACAACTAGCTCTTTGTTTGCGTTATATTGACAAATTGGGAAGGCCATGTGAGCGGTTTCTTGGAGTCGTGCATGTTGATAGTACCACTTCATTAGCACTTAAGGAAGCCATTGAAGTTTTACTTGTTAGTCATCATCTCACTATAACTCAAATTCGTGGTCAAGGTTATGATGGAGCTAGCAATATGAAAGGACAGATCAAAGGGTTGAAAACATTGATAATGAAAGAGTCTCCTTCCATTGTTTTGCACATCAACTCCAATTAGTATTGGTTGCTGTTGCCAAGGGAAATAATGATTGTGTGTGGTTTTTTGATCAAGTGTCTCTCTTGTTAAATATTATTGGGGTTTCTTCAAAGCGACATGACATGCTTCGAAATACAGGACTTCAAAATGTTATGAAAGCAATTGAATGTGGTGACCTAGAAACCGGAAGTGGATTAAATCAAGAGATGGGGTTACCAAGACCCGGTGACACTCGATGGGGCTCTGATTACAAAACTATTCTGAACATGATTTATATGTACCCAACAATTCGTGATGTACTCATAAGTCTTGGAAAAGATTCTTCACAAAAGTCTGATTGGCCAAAGGTACATACTATGGTTGGAGTGTTTGAGTCATTTGATTTTATTTTCAGTGCACACTTGATGCATGTCATTCTTGGATACACAAATGATCTATCACAGTGTTTGCAAAGAAGAGACCAAGATATTCTAAATGTTATATCACTTGTTAGGGTGGCAAAGAGTAGAATGCAACAATTGAGATCTGATGGGTGGACTGCATTCCTTGAAAAGGTCACTACATTTTGTAATAAACATAATATTGAAGTTTCTGCAATAAAAAGCAACTATGTGCCATATGGTAGATCAAAAATGTTTGCACCAAACCAAACAAATGATGACCACTTCAGAAGAGAAGTATATATTGGGATCATTGATCAAATTAGTCAAGAGCTTGACAATCGCTTTGATGAGGTTAATATGGAGTTGCTTTCCTGTATGACAGCTTTGAGTCCTGCCAACTCATTTGCATCTTTTGATGCATCTAAGGTATGTATACTTCCTGATATATTATATGGTAACCTTAATTTCTTTGACTCAACTATTCCTTTACACATTAGGTACGCCAACTTGCTGATTTGTATCCAAACGACATTAAAGGTTCTGAATTATCAAGACTTGAAATTCAACTCGATAATTATATTGATGACATGAGAAGAGAAGATATCTTCAAAGGTTTAAACAGTCTTGTTGAGCTTTCAGTTAAGCTTGTTAAAACCAAGAGGGATAAAGTTTATGATTTGGTGTATCTACTTCTCAAATTGGTATTGATTCTACCGGTGCCAACATCAAGTGTTGAGAGAGCATTTTTTGCTATGAATTTCATCAAGAATAAGCTGAGAAATAAAATGGGAGATAGTATTTTGGATGATTGTCTAGTCACATTTATCGAGAGCGATATTTTCTTCAAAGTGGATGAAGAGGATATAATAGAGACTTTTATGGCCATGAGAAAACGCAGAACTAATAAGAAGTCATAGTCTACAGCCAAGATCGGGTTAGTTTTTTTGTATCAAATTTAGTTTTAAATACTCATTGTTGGTGCATTTTAGTGAATTTTATACATATATATTGGCCATTATATAGATGACATGTTATTTTTTTCCGACTTGAACCACCCCCGCTGGCTCTCGGCTCGCCATCGTCGTTCTCGGCCCACCCAAACCTAAAATCCTAGGTCCGCCAATGCTGCTGCCTCTTATATAAAATGGTGGTGTGAGATAGATGATTATTAGTGTCGATGTCGGACATCGACACGCGGGAATCCGAGGGACCCCTTTTTGGTTCGGCACAGGGGAGCGGTTAATCTAGGCTTAAACCCACGGTAAGGATGAGATGACGCTGATAAACCCGAGAAAGATCAAGATGGCAGGGACGCAAACGATTTATACAGGTTCGGGCCACCTATGAGGTGTAATACCCTACTCCTGTTCTTTGTGTAGTATGAAGGATGGATTATAGGGACCAGTGATGGTATTCTCCTTGGGGGTGCTGGAGGTGGACCAAGAGTTGCTAAGAACTAGCCGTAGCTCTGGAGGTTGATGAACCGAAGGAAGGAACCTCCCAAGACGACTGTCGGAGAGAGAACGAGAGAGTCAACCGTTTTTATGATGGACTTGGGCCTCCTTTTATAGTGAAGGGGACACCACAGTAGTCCTGATTTTCTCTATGCCGCTCCACGCGAGGGGGTGGTTTTTGCCTTGTCTTGTCGAAGAAGCTACCCCCATCTTTGTCCCTGTTGTAGCGTCACGGAGGTTGCGGAAAAAAGCGGGCGTCGTGGTGACGGCCATGCTGTTGACGCGGTGATGGCCGGCCTACCTACTCCAGTGGGGCCTACTGGTCGGTGGCTCAGCTCCAGGGTAAGTACTGATGCAATGCCTTCCGCGCTTGTGTTCTCTCTCCCACGCGGCCGCCCAACGCATTTAACGCGACTAGACGGGGCGTGAGGGAGACGTGCGCGGAGTGGGTATGCTACCATACCACGGTCGCAATCAAAGACTTTATGCCCTCTTTGCCTCGTGACGGGCAAAAAAGGGTGATGATGAGAGCGGCTGATAGGCGCGCCTCACATCGCATAAAATACGGCGGGGTAGGCGCTTAGCCTCTCTCTTTTTAGGCATTAAATGAGGTAGTTGGCCGTTGGACTCGCCCTTCTCTCAGAGAGGTGCGGGGTGAGGGATGGGGGTCCGGGTAATCCCGGACCCTGCCGCCCCGGGGTCCGGGTGTTAGTGATATGCCCTAGAGGCAACATGGAGATGTTGGATATCACGTCAATGTTTATGTATTTATGAATAAAGTGTTATTCAGTTCCATGAAATAGACATCTTGTATTGATCAATAAGTACGTGACTTATTTATGAGACTCTTTATGTATGAATCTATTTCTAAACGATCCCTGATCATATGTCATATTGTTGGAACAAATATGATTCTAAGATCGGCATGTTTATTGATTGATGATCATGTCTCATAGATCATGGGTATGAAGATACCAAATCAATAAACATGGACATATGTGTTGGAGAACACATTGTTGGATAGACCCACCATGAGACACTACGAAATTAATGTGCCATTAGTTGGTCTCGGGTAGTGTTGGTACAAAGTCCTTAGACCTGAGATCACCATGGATTCCAACATGTGTAGTAGCCTACTTTGGGACTACCAAACGCTATTCCGTAATCGGGTAGTTATAAAGGTAGTTTTCGGGTTTGCTATGAAACATGGAGTGGGATGTGAGTGATCAAGATGGAATTTGCCCCTCCTTTGGAGAGATATCTCGGGCCCTCGAGGTAATGGATTATGGAAATGCATGGCCATGCTAAGTTGATTGAGGAGTCAATCAACGACGATAATCCAATACGGTTCGAGTGAATGGTTAAGCTATTGAAGGGATGGCATACATCTTGCCTATAGCTTAACCGGTATCGTGAGGCAAAGGGATTTGTGTACACATTACGGGTTCGAGCCGATATTATATTCTTGTATACTATGGTGTCAATATGTGCTGCTAGGCGCCATGTGACAGTCGGCCGAGTTGGACTCGAGCCGACGGTCGGCTAAGTTAGACTATAGCCGAAACCGAGTATACCCGAACCTACGTGGTCGCACGCTTAAGGGGATAAGAACAGGCATTCGAGTTGGACTCGGATACGGCTCGATCGGATAGGGATCCGATCGGATAGAGTCCTATGGGCTTACGACGTATGGGCGGCCAACTCGTGAGATTTGGATAGGATCCGATTCAAAATAGAGTCCTGATCGGCCACTAGTCCCAGTCGGCCAACTCTATATAAAGGAGGGAGAGGTGGAGAGGCTGCGGCACGTCAATTGCATCGCGTGCAACGAAGTCGCCGAGATCAATCTCCACGGAAACCCTCTCCACTTTCGAGCCAAACCCTAGCCTTGCATCGCGTGCTAGCACACGGGTGTACGGCGTTTTGTCCCCGGACGTGTGGATACTCGGTAGAGGCGCCGCTACGTTGCGCGCCGTTGATCGGCTTCGGATCGGCTACGGCATCGCGAATCGGGCGATTGGCGAATCCACTGTCCTCGGGTATCGGTGTCGGCTTGCGAGAATCGGCTACACTGTTCCGGATCGGATAGCCCCGATTGGTGTTTCCATTGCACACTCCAATCGGTAACGATCTATCGACCCTTACTTGCAAGTGTTCCCGGTTTGCGCGGTAGAAAATTTTTGTTTTCGGCTAGCGTAGCTTCCGCGTAACCCTTCACCGGGTGATCTCGGACCTTGCCGCTTGGAAGTACGATGGCCTCCGGGCAGTCTCCGGGCCAGGCCCCTCTTGGGGTGGCCACGTGACCGCCCGTGGCCGGGACTCACTTGGGCCATCCAGGACATATCTTTGGCGCGCCCTGATGGGTGAAGGCGCCTTACTTTTTTCAGATATCGTACCTCTGACATATCCCCGGGCCCATATCACCGATAATTAGGACTACAGAAGTGACGGTTCTTAGATAAATATATGTGGCTCCTATTCTGTTTAGAGAATTAATTTTATTTTATAAACTTGAATAGCTGTTTAGAGAACCTATTTGATAGGAAGTCTACGTACGACGGAAAGAGATTTAGTTTGTTTTGTTATTAATAAATATGACTATACAGTAAGTTATTTGCTCTTGATACGAACCTGTGAAATTTATTTAAAATTACATTTTATTGTAGGACTAAAAGACAAAAATGTAATCATATAGCAATGTAGCTGTTCTTTTATATTTTTCATTTTATTTTATTGCAGTTTTTAAAACAAAATTTTCTATAATCGTATTTAATTGACGCATTTAGGTGCTAGTAGAGAAGCCAATTTATGAGGTATATGTGATGTATAGGTGCTGATTCTTACATAAATGGTATATAAGTTGTTTTACAGAGGCGGCAATGCGGCTCTATCCGCCCGACTTGGGGTAGTTCGGGAATTAAAAGAATTAGATGTTGGGCCACTCCACTGAGGAATAGGCTGGGTGACGATGTGGGCTGTCTTCGTGTGTTCCTCACAAAATTTATAGACCAGCCTAAGGCCACATGCATTGTGGAGATAGTAACCAATAGCGTACTTGGGCCTACATGGCATTCCAGGCCTTCCTAGCCCATGGCTTGCACTGCTATCGCCCTGAGAGCTCGAGATGGGGTAACACATCCTCTGAAGTTTGCTGACTTTTGGCTGGAAAGTCACGGTGTTGCAATTCGCTTCATCTCTGCCGACCAATGTATCCAACGGCACACGTGTATCTTTCCTCCTTTGCTTGCATACCATGCGGCCCAGTTCGGCCTGTAGCAGGCCATCGGCTAACCCATCAGTCAATTATGGCTTTGTTGTTGCTACGCTGTTGCCTGCTACTACATTCCGTACTACTTGCAGGAATGCAAAGGACAAGACTGCAACCATAACAACATAACTGAACTGCTGAAGCATACAACTGATATAACACTAGCGAAGGACGAGACGGTGAAGATGGAAGAGGAGGTTTCGGTCTAAAAGGAGGAGGCGCGGTGATGGCGATGAGACTGTGGCAGCAACATCACCTGCGACAATGGTGGTTGCAGCGGTGGTGACAGGTGGGGTCATCATGGACATAGGAGGAGCCCATCGGCGTCCCCGCTGTTGGGGAATTTTGGGGCGCCACGGTCTTTGGGCGTGTTCGGGAGTCTATGTTCTACTGATAATGCCAGTTCTACTTGCATCACGTGAGAAAAATACTCCTTGAACGGCCGATAAGCCCACGATACGAATAAGCGAACACGGCCTTTCTTTCTCCGGCACTTTGTTTGCCACGTTCACGTTTAGATCCAACTCCATCCACAAATTCGCCATGGTACTTGTAGGTATTCCATGGTATGAATCAATATCACATGACATAAATAAGATATAATATATATAGATATTAGTTGATATATCATATGATACAAATAAAATATAATATATATAGGTATCAGTTGATATCGACGATAAAATAATATGATATTGTCGGTGTCGGTATTAGCCGACGTCTTAGGATACTAGGTATGATACGTACATATTATCATAACACAACAGTCTTCTAACATATAATAATGCTACCTTCATCTTAAAACATTGATTTATTTATATAATCTAATATATTTTAGAAGTATTTAAAAAGAAAAGCCTGTAATAAATTAATTGAGCACATTGTGGAAGGGCTGTAAGGTTCCACAACATAGCAGCGGCATGAAGCTTCTAGCCTAGAGTGCCAGGTGTCAAAGTAAGGACATTTACCACAGGTTTTTTTATCCTATCTGTAAGCCGACACTTTAAAAAAAAGTCCTTTCACCAGCAAAGAGACGGCTGCCCGATCGCCTCGCGAGGCGACAGCCTCGATTTGTGGCCCGAGACCCAGAGACGGGGGCCTCGTTCGGCTGGTGCAATCAGCCGGTTTATCAGCCGTTCGAACAATATTTTTCTCTCACAGAAAATCAGCTGGCTTGTCTTATCAGCCAGCTTATATCACTAGCCGAACACGTCCGGGATGTGCGCAACGTTGTACGCACGAATCATCGACTCGCGAATCCAGAGGCGCGACTGTCTAGAGGCCTGCCGTACCCCCACTCGCTTGGCACTGTCCTGCCGGAGCTTGGCCGGCGGCGGACGACGGATAGGCGGCAGTGTACCTGCAATGCGGCGCGGTGAGGCTCGGAAGAAAAAAAGGGGATAGGCGATGGACGTGAAGGTGTTGGAGCTGCGGGCGCGGCTCGCGGCGGCGGTGCACGCGCTCAACCATAGCGCGTACCACGACCCATCGGCCCGCCTCGCGGCCAACCAGTGGCTCCTCGCGCTGCAGCGGTCGCCGCAGGCGTGGGGGTGGCGACCTCGCTGCTAGCCGTGCCCCTTGACCACCCGCCCCGCCCGTCGACCTACTCTTTTTCGCCGCGCAGATGCTCCGGAGGAAGATCCAGTGCCCCGTCGCCGTGCAGGAGGTTCCGCCGCCGACGCAGGTTGCCTACCTCCTCGACACGCTCCTCCTCGTGGCGGGGCGGTTCTGCCTCGGCCCGTCGCGGCTGCTCACGTAGATCTCCCTGGCGCTCGCGGCGCTGGCGCTCCGCGCTAAGGGCGGGATGGACGGCCTCTTCACGCGGATGCGACGCCTGCCCGAACCCGCCGTGATGGAGCTGCTCGCCGAGCTCCCCAAGGAGGAGGAATAGTAGTGTGTCAGTGTGTGGATGAGGACGACGGGTTCAGATGGATAGGGAAGTTCGGAAGAAAAGAAGAAAGGGGTATGAAAAGAGAGGAAAAAAGAGAATATATAAGGAAAAAAGAGAAAATGTATTGGTTTTTTTTATTTTTTCCATATGATAAATCATATTAAAATTGAGGCAGATATAAACTCATGTGTACATCCAAATGACATAGCCAAAGGATATAATTATATACAATAATTTAAAACATATTACAATTATGTTGTTTTTATTTATGCTTGATATATTTTCTATCAAATAGTAATTTACAGTTGATTTTAATGTTAGTTACATGCAAAACATTAAATAGCTTATAAACGGCTTCCTGTCTGTGGGTTGTATGATTTGTCTTTTTACGTGTCTGTATGATAGCTTGTATACTGCCTTTATGGATTGTATATGCCCTAAGCCCATTAACCCAAAAGCCAGTCAAAAGCGATGAAAATGACACGGGTGTGGTTGTTGGTAGCTGGCTACCTGGCAAAGCCAGCTCGCGCCCTTCGCTTGGCCTAAGCCGCCCAACAAGCGCTCCTGCTTGCCACTTTTACGTTGCGCCTCCTGTTCCTGTTGCCCCGCAAGCGAAAGGCAGTTTTCCGTAGCTATAGCTGGCCATATGGCCCAGAGCCTGACAGCTGGTACGAAGCCCCATTTTTTGGCTCGGTCCAAGCACGACCCGGCCCGAACGCTACCGTGCTCGGCCGGCCGGCACGGGCACCGTGCCATGTTTGGGCGAACCCCGGCCTAGCGGGCGGGCACGACCCGACACGGATTTTTGCCGTGGCCCGAGAGCAGCCCGAACCACCCAAATGGCCCAATCCGTAACGGTCCTGTCCGGCACGGCCGCCCCGGCCCCCCGGTCGCACGAACCCTAGCTGCGCCTCTCTGTCTCCGTTCCATCGCCCAAACACGTCCGCCGCCGCGTGTGCTCCTCCATCCAGATCAAGCCTCTCAACCCCTCATCGTCGGCCGCCGTCCTCACCCCTCCACTCTCCGGGCCGACGCGTGCGAGCCCGCCGCCGAGCGCGCGCCGACCACCGCCGGCACGCCCCGGTTCCCCCTTCCCTCTCTCTAGTCTCTCCCCTTCACTTGATCTGTTCTTCCTTGAGTCCGGCGGCTCCGGGCTCCGACTGGGTGCTCGCTCGCTCCGTCGCTCGTGGATACTGCTCCCGCCGCCGCCGACAATCCGTCCCCAGTTCCCCCCTCCCCTCTCTCTACCCACCTCGTCTCAATCTTCTGTTGATCTGTTCTTCCTCGAGTCCGGCTAGGTGCTCGCTCCGTCGCTCTTGGATACTGCTCCGTCGTCCCGTGTCGTCATCTCCGGCTTCGGGCTCCAGCCTGAAGATTCGTCCCCTACTTACTCTAACCCCTAACCCTAACCCTAATGTTAGCACCTAACTACCTAAGTCCTAACTCGATGAGTTTCTGATGCAGGCCGTTGAGGGACGGAGCTGTTGAGGTGGTGATCTTGACGGAGGAGCAGGACCGGACCGGAGTAGACGAGGTCATGATGGCGTCTGATCCGAATCAGACTGCCACCAATCACGACCTTGTGCTTCAAGGGCTGGCCGAGGAGGATGACAACGACCTAGCCGAAGATGCAGACGCGTTGTTCAGTAGCTCTCTTGCATCGGTCAATGTTGATGTTGCTGCTACTCCAGATAATGGGGGTTCCACGGCTGCAACCCCGATGGCGATGGTGGCCACGGACTCCACCAGCTCTAGTGGGGCGTCGTCGGCCTCCTGGAAGAGGGCCAGATCCGGTGTCTGGCAGGACCTGGACAAGATCTTCGAGGAGGTAAATGACAAAAAGGTTCTGGTTAGTGCCAAATGTATTCACTGTAAAACTGTTCTTTCTGCTAAGTCTTCTAGTGGTACTGGTCATTTACTTAGACATCAAAAGTCTTGCTTAAAGGAATCTGCCCATGCTGCTACTGTTCAATCTAGACTTGCTATGAATCCTTATGGTACTGTTAGGACTTGGGAGTATAGCCCTGCTGTTGCTCGTTCTGAGTTGTGTCGTTTGATTGCTAGACTTGATTTGTCTCTGTGTATTGGTCAGTATGATGCATTTGAGAAGTATATTCAGCATGCTCATAATCCTATCTTTAAGAAAATATCTAGGAAAACAGAAAATAGAGATATGGCTAAGCATTCCAATGAGCATCGCTCTAAAATTAAAGATTATTTGCTCTAAGAAAATAGAGATATGTGTTTTCACCGTGTTTGCAGGCGATCGATCGCTACGCTCACGGTTGTTTGATACCGGGGTTTGGTTTGCGCTTCTCGTTGTTGCATAACTTGCATGAAAAGTTGAAACTGCAGTGCGTCGTGTATGTACAGCGATTGATCGATCAGGCCATCATATGGTCCTCACTCCTCACACGTAGCTAGGAGTGGAACATAAAAATATGCAACGATGATTATACAATTATTTACTCTCATATGTACGTGCATAGGTGTGCATACTCGAGATGCGCCGAACTGATTCTATTGATCGTTCACGCGTTAGCTTAGGAAGTAATAAAGGAAACAAGATAAGGCTAAAAGGACCGAGATGAATTGATCTGCATGAATCCTATTTTTTTCAGCACATATATTATCCACAACTGGATTTTTTTATAATTTATAATTTAGGTCTTGTTTAGTTGTTTATTTTGGGTATAAATTTTACACTCCAAAATTTTTGAATGTAAACTTTACATAAGAGAAGATGTTTATGTTTAGTTTCCTGTATAAAGTTTTTATTTGTAATTAAAAAAACATATGTGTCCTATTAAATGCTCTCAACTGTAACTATTCTCCTCATGAAGCAACACAGCAGAAACATACAATCGGTGACAAGCATTACGCCGATTGCACAATGCAACCATCAATCACAGGTTAGAAACCAGAAGAACCGACCAAATTACCATCTTGCACAGAACAATGCCTGCGAGCACCAGTGGATCAGCCAGCAAGTAGTCTCTCATCAACTCCTGAGCTTGGTACTTGTACCCCGTCGTCGCCATCCTTCCTCTGCTTGAGAGTAGAAACGCCTTGCATCACAAGATGCTTGTTGAGATCAAACCACCCACATTCGAAAACGGATTGGAAAGATCGATCATTTGCTGCCCTCGAAACATCTATAGGAATCAGGCGGCCAGACATGGGGTTCATCTGAATCCCCAAACCTTTTTGTTTTGGAACAAACGGCTATTAATTACTACTACAGCACCACGCATCAAAGAAATCCGGGAAAAGAAAAGAAAAAAAACAAAAAAAACGACCCCAACCCAAATTTGGCTGGATCACCAATCCACACCAGAAGAACAGATACATTCTGTCGAAATTTGGTTTCGGCGATAGAATTTTGGGGGTGCAGTCAAGATCGTCAAGCATAATGGGTTGGATGGAGAACAAGGTTTAGACAGGTTCATGCCCTCTCGTGAGGTAATACCCTACTCCTGTTTCGGGGATTCGATCCGTCGAGTGTCTTTATTGATCTCGTAATCTTGTGTATCTAAAGCTAAAAGCTGATCTAACTTCTGATATCCCTCAAGGGACGCCCCTTACCCCCCCTTATATAGTCTTGGAAGGCGGGCTTACAGATCGGAAACCCTATCTTACTCTAAGTCGGTTTCCTCAATCTTACCAAATCGTGACTATAGGTCGTTGTCTTATCTCAATCGACAACGTAACACCCAAGTCATATTTGATTTACATATTTGGTAGGCGCAATCTATCCCTACCTCCAGTCGGATAAGCTTGCCATGTGGATACCCGATTGCCATAATCTCCACAGTAGCCCCCGAGTCCTTTTTAGTCAACGAGACAACTCAACATCAGACCAAGGCAGTACACAGCTAAATAACTCTTTGGCCGAGTGCTTCTAGCGCCGAGTGATTCCGTCATCTCTGCCTGAATCTCCCGAGTGACTCCAAAGACTGTGAAGGGCTGAAAAATATCGAAAAAATAAATACCTAGATGTATCTCTTGATACACCTAATTAGGTGTAGCCCCCGACTGTGTGATCAGCCAAAAAACAGACCAAACATACAGCCGAGAACTATAAAGAATCTCGCTCATATAAATGCTTAGCTCATGCTAAAGCAATCATAAAAATCTCATTACTCGGCAAGCTCACGCTCGTCCTAATAAATTTGCCCGAGTCATCTCAAAACAAATAACTCAATCAACCCTCGTGGGTGAAAAAGCACTCGGTAAGCTCATGCTTATCCGAGTGAAGCTACCCGAGTCATCTCGGATCAAATATTTTATTCATCCCTCATGGGTAAATAAGTTTTTCAGTCATGTGAAAAATATGACCAAATTATTAAATAGCTTTTGCCATAATACTGGTCTCAATCTATAAAGATCTTCACCAAAGTGAAAAAATAGCATTGATATAATCACTTAATCAAATGCTAAAGAACCAAATAGCCCTTGTCATCAAGGCAGCTACAAAAAGCTTAGCTGTTTGTCACCTTTCAAATTGCATCGTGCTAGCTTCTCATGAAGTCAAGCAAACCGTGGTATGAAAGGATTTCCAAAGGTATAGGGCACTCAGGCACGTGCATATTGCCAAAGCAAATCTGCTTAAGTTCATCCACTTAAGTCCCTAAGGACACGCGTCAAGCCACACCTTAGCTGGGCCGCAGGTCTTTCATGGGCTCGGCCCAATCATGAGAAAACCTAGCGCAACCCCAAATCTTCTACAAAGCCTCGAGGTCATCCCCGTCACTTCGTCTCCCCAAAAATTTCCTCTTTTAGCAGCACTGTTCACCAGCTCCCTGCGGAAAACCCTAGGCTCGCGCGCACCCAAATCCATTGATCCAAGAGCTTGCGCTTCGCTCACAGCTAGCCTCCGCATCCATCTTTTCAGACCCCCATCTCAAATCCCCATCCTTTTAGCCAGATCTGCTCCCCACACAAACCACATTCATGGCGGATAAGAGGAAAATCCCTTTCGAGCAGTGGGCCACTTCGGATGTGATGGAGTCCACCCTCAAGGAGATGGTGAAGCACGGAGTGCTTCCTCCCAAGGAGATTGCGGGCTGGCGCCCGGCGGCGGGTGAGGAGTTTTCCACCACGAACACCGGTGAGCTCGTCGTCTTCACCTCTTTCTTTTACTGTGGCTTCAACCTCCCCACCTCCGTGTTCTTTAGAGGGCTTCTGGATTATTATGGTCTCCGGCTCTATCACCTGAACCCCAACTCCATGCTTCACATCGCTCTTTTCATCCATGTGTGTGAAGCCTTCCTTGGAATTCTTCCCCACTTCCAACTCTTCCGTCGCATGTTTTACCTCAAACCGCATCCGAATAAGGACCATCCATGCGTCGTTGGTGGAGCAGGTTTTCAACTCCGCGGGTCCCTCCGCAAGGAGTACTTTTCTCTTTCCTTAAAATCTTCCAACAAGGGTTGGCATGCAGGCTGGTTCTATATTTCCAATCTTGAGCCTAGCCTGCCGAACTTCGTTGGCCTTCCCCCTGTGCCTAAGCATACCTGGAGCACTGTGTAGTAGCCCAAGATTGGGATAAAGCCAACAAGTTACTAGCGAAGATCCTGGAGATGAAGCAAAAAGGTCTTCGTGGCGAGCAAATCACTCGGCACTTCATCAGGAGCCGACTGGCACCGATCAAGGAGCGATCGAAGCGAGCCTTCGAGTATGAGGGCGAGAGAGACCCCAATCGGGAAGACCGTAACTCCCTCAGCTTCGAGATCCTGAAAATCCGGATGTACAAGGTCTTCTCGACTGGAATTGCAGTCGAGCACAACCTCGTGCTGCCGGTCCTTCCCTTCAGTCTGTATCGACCTCCTCCTCCGGTAAGCCGACTGAACTCTTTCATTGCCTTGCAATCTTGTCATCACACTTCTTAATATTGTAAGAATCTTTCTTGCAGGAAAATACCTCCATTATTTCAAAACCATACAAAGTTCCTCATGATGATGTGCCACTTCGCCCTGCCAAGAAGCCGACCAGTGGAGTGAAGATCCAGAGTGATCCAGTCGGGAAAAGGGCGGCCCCGAGTGAAGATATCAGTAAACGGGCGAGCAAGAGGAGGCTCGTCATCAATGACTCGGACGATGATGTCCCAACTCCTCCAGCCAAAGCAACCCCTCCAAAGCCGTCACCGAAGGCGGCGCCGAAGATCCGCTGGTCATCCAGGTACGCCTTATGACTGACGTTAGGCGTTTTGTTGAAAATTTCTTTGTCTTTATTCCGACTAAGCGCGTCGTTGGTTTGGCAGGAGGCCCCAAGATATAGATCCTGCTGGGAGGAGTGAAGGGCCAACTCCAGCTTCCGCGTCCGAGGCATCCAAGCCTGCGGAACCAAAACCCCGGAGCCCTCTCCCGAGCGAGAGCGCTCCGGGCAGAAAGCCCTCGCCTCCAAGCAAAGATATCCCAAGGAGGGAGCCCCCGACCGCTAGCCGGACACCCCGACCGGAGACCACCGCCGCGGAGAAGCCCTGTGCCGCAGCTCGTAAAGCCCCGATCGAAGATCGGCCTCCAAAAGTCTCGAAGGAAAAGACCACCGGGCTGCTCCAGTTAAGGACTCGGCCACCAAAACTGGTAAGTCTTTAACATTTCATCTTCAATCTTCAATTTGACTCTTTCATATCTTCATCTGTTCCTCCTGGTCTATCAGCCACAGTAGAAGAAATCCCCAGGTTGTAGTCTTCTGAAACCTGGGTTCCTCCGATTAAAATCGAGTGGCGAGATTCAGAAGGCCAAAGGCAGGGAATCATCTTAGATAAACAAGCAGAAAGCGAGGAAAGGGATGCCCTCGTCAACAGCCTGAATGAGGTGACTCGGCTACTCAGCGTAAGCCTTGATCCTTTCCTGTGGTAGTATTGTTATTCCTTTTCAGTCGGCCAACTTCAGTTCTCGCGTGTAGAAGGAGTACTGCCGATCGATGGCCAAGTCCGAGGCACTCGAGAAGTTGGTCCCGCATCTAAACTCCCTGGAGGACATCCAACAGAAGTTGAAGACCACTCGAGACGAGGCTGTGTCAAGAGAGGCAGCCCTGAGGAGGGAAATAGCCGAACTCCGGGAAGAAAACCTCGATCTCCGGGGTTCAGTCGGGAGTAAGCTTAACCCTCCCAGTCTCTTTATGGTTTCCGTGTTGATTCTGATTGTTGGTAACCTTTCTTGTTTGTAGAAAATTCATCGGAGGTTCACTCGCTCCAAATCCAGTGAAGGGCCACCTCAAGGCCGAGCCGAGAGCCGAGTTTGAAGGTGAGCTCTTTCGGACGATATTCATTGTACTGCGTTGTCTTCGAGTGCTTTGCATGATCATGTTCTTTTGGCAGCTTACAAAGTCAAGACCCGAGCTCAATATGACGTCTTACTTGAAAGGGTCAAACAAGCTGGAAGGGTCCGAGAAGATGTAGCGAACGCAGCAGCGCCGATCCTGCTGTCTTTGTTCCACCATGGAGTCGGGACCAGCTCACTGGACCCAGTTGAAGTCTTTGACAAGCTTAGGCGAGCCCCTGACCAGTATTTAGCCAACATTTCCGAGGCGGCTGTCATGGGAGCGGGCTTCGTCCTTGCACAAACGAAGTCACTCTACCCTCGAGTGGACGTGGATTGAGTCGGGGAGGGCTTCGCTGAGGGAACTTCAGATGAGCAGGCCCTTGATTTGATTAGTGAGGCATAGGAATCGGCCAAAAAGGTGGCCGCGGATGTAGTGAACCACTTCCGGCCTTGAGTTGACTTGTAAACATTATATGCAACTTTCTGATGTAAAACTTTGTAGATATCTGGTTTATTTATGTTAATGTCCTGACCCGAGTTTTCATGTAAAATTTCTTAAGTAATTTTCGTCCGACTGCCACCAAGCCTAAGCCTGATTAGGACATCAAAAAATTCTCAGTCCTTAAACATTGAACTCGAATCAAGAAGCATTAAACAATGATAAACCAAGTATGCACGGGTTGTCGAAAAAAGACCATGCTTTATTGACATATGTACAGCCCCCGACTGCTAACTCAAGAAGTCATCTTGCTTGAGGTTGGCAGTCAAGAAGAAACATGAAACTTAAGTCAATTTAAGCATAGAATCGTCGAAGATGTTCGATGTTACAGGAGTTCTCCACCATAGATCCGTCTTCACGCTTTAATCGATATGCACCTGGCCGAGTCACGTCGCAATTATGTATGGTCCTTCCCATAAGGGGGATAACTTGTGACGGTCCTTGGTGGTCTGAACCTTGCGTAGAACCAAATCGCCAACTATAAAAGCTCGTGCTCGAACGTTGCGACTGTGGTATCGTCTGAGCCCTTGAAGATATTTCGTCGACTGGATGAGGGCTGCCTCACGGGCCTCTTCCAGTCGGGTGAGGTCGTCCACTCAGTCTAGGTCGTAGCGTTCATCGTTGAAGCTATAGACTCGAAGGGATTCATACTCCATCTCATTTGGCAACATGGCTTCTACGCCATAGACCAAAAAGAAAGGAGTTTGGCCGGTAGCCCGACTGGGTGTGGTCCGCAGGGACCATAGAACCGAGGGGAGCTCTTGAACCCACTTGCCAGCGTAAGGATTTAGGCGGTCAAACACGCGGGCCTTAATGCCTTGAAGGACCATGCCGTTGGCACGCTCGACTTGTCCGTTGCTTTTGGGATGGGCAACTGACGCATAGCAAATCTTGATGCCGAAGTCTTCGCAGAATTCCTTGAAGATGCCTCCTGTGAATTGAGTCCTATTGTCGGTTATGATTCTGTTTGGAACGCCGAAGCGGTGCATGATGTTGAGGATGAAGTCCCGTGCCTTGTCAGCAGTAATTGTGGCAACCGGCTTAGCTTCAATCCACTTGGAGAACTTGTCGATTACGACGAATAACTGTGTGAATCCTCCTGGAGCCTTCTTAAAAGGGCCGACCATGTCTAAGCCCCATACCGCAAATAGCCAGGATAATGGGATTGTTTGTAGCTCTTGGGCCGGGACATGGCTCTGTCGGGCGAAAAATTGGTAGCCTTCACAGGTTCGTACCACTTTGTCCGCGTCGGAGACCGCGGTAAGCCAAAAAAAACCTTGTCTGTAGGCTTTGCCCACCAAGGTGCGTGCTGCCGCGTGGCTTCCGCATATGCCCGAGTGGATGTCTTGGAGTAGCTATCGTCCTTCCTCGGGTGTGATGCATCTCATCAGGACTCCGGAGGAACTTCTCTTGTATAAGTCGGAGTCAACCATGACATAAGCTTGGCAACGACGTCGGACACGTTCTGCCTCATCCCGGTCTTTCGGCAGCTCTTGCTGTGTTAAAAATTTGATGAGTGGTGTCCTCTAGTCGGTGTCAATCATGGCGACTTCGTTTGCAGCTTGTTCGTTGGGAGTTGGCTTTGCCGCAATAGTTGGCTGATAGAGGTGCTCGACAAAAAGTCTGTTGGGGCGGCTTCACGTTTGGACCCGAACTGCGCCAACTCGTCAGCTGCTTCGTTGTTGTGTCTTAGGACATGTGATAGCTTGAGTCCGTCAAACCTGTCTTCAAGTTTGCGAACCTCCTGTCGGTAGGCCTCCATGGTGTCGTTTAGACAGGACCAGTCTTTCATTACTTGGTTCACGACCAGCTGGGAGTCCCCTTTCACGACGAGCCGACGTATCCCGAGTGAAACTACGAGCCGCAGTCCATGTAGCAGGGCTTCGTACTCGGCGACGTTGTGTGAGGCGGAGAAGTGGAGGTGGAGGACGTATCTTAGCTTTTCCCCGGTCGGGGAGATCAGCACAACTCCTGCTCCCAAGCCGGTGATCCTCTTGGATCCTTCGAAGTGCATGGTCCAATGTTGAAGGTCTTCCCGAGGTACATCTTCTTGTTTTTCGGTCCACTCGGCCAAGAAGTCCGCCAGGGCTTGTGATTTTATAGACGTCCTCGCCTTAAAAGTTAAGTCCAGCGGCATCAGCTCCAGGGCCCACTTCGCGATGCGCCCAGTTGTCTCCCAGTTGTGGATGACATCGTCGAGTGGAAAAGAGGTGACGACGGTGACCGAGTGACCCTGAAAATAGTGCGCCAATTTTCTTGCGGTTATGAGAACACCATATAGCAATTTTTGTACCTGCAGGTAGCGAGTTTTGGCTCCTGCCAGCACTTCGCTAACAAAGTAGATCGGCCTCTGAATCTTCTAGACCCGCCCTTCTTCTTCGCGCTCAACCACGAGGATCGTACTAACCACTTGGTGAGTGGCTGATACGTACAGCAGCAAGGGCTCCTGGGGCTGGGGTGAGGCTAGGACGGGCGGCGTCGTAAGGAATTCTTTAAAATCTTCAAAGGCCTTGTGGGCTTCCGTGGTCCATTGGAAGTCGTCCGTTTTCTTTAGCAATCTGAAGAAGGGCATGCCTCGTTCGTCGAGTCGAGAGATAAATCGGCTTAGCGCCGCCATGCAGCCAGTGAGCTTCTGGACATCCTTCTGGTTACTCGGGGCTTCATGTTCAAGATAGCGTTGATCTTCTCTGGATTGGCTTCAATGCCACGATGTGACACCATGAAGCCGAGCAGTTTGCCCGATGGGACGCCGAAAGTGCACTTCTCCGGGTTCAACTTTATTCTGAAGGCCCGAATATTTGCGAAGGTTTCTTCTAGGTCAGCGATCAGGTCTTCTTTCTGCTTGGTCTTGATGACGACGTCGTCGACATAAGCTTCCACGTTCTTGCCGATCTGCGTCTGAAAACACCTCTAGATCATGCGTTGGTATGTGGCGCCGGTGTTCTTCAGGCCGAAAGGCATGGCGATGTAGCAGTAGGCCCAAAACGGCGTGATGAATGATGTCTTCAGGCAGTCGAATTCTTTCAAACTAATCTGGTGGTAGCCTGAGTAACAGTCCAAAAAGCTCAGGAGTTGGCAGCCGACTGTTGAATCTACGACTTGGTCGATGCGAGGTAGCCCGAATGGATCTTTGGAGCAGGCTTTGTTGAGGTCGGTGTAGTCAACACACATGCGCCATTGCCCTGTCTTTTTACGGACCAGAACCGGGTTGGCCAGCCAGTCGGGATGCAGAACTTCCTTGATAAAGCCAGCGGCTAAAAGCTTTGTGAGTTCTTCTTTGATGGCGTCTTTTCGATCCTACGCGAACCTGCGTAATCGTTGTTTGACTGGTTTTGCGTCATCTTTGACGTGTAAAGAGTGCTCGATCACCTCCCTAGGAATTCCAGGCATGTCAGATGGTTTCCAAGCAAAAACATCTTTATTATTTTGGAGGAAGGTGACGAGCACGCTTTCCTATTTAGGATCTAGTTCAGCGCCGATTACAGCAGTTTTCGAGGGATCCGAGGGATCAAAGGAGATCTTCTTGGTCTTGGCGTCGCCGGTTCCTGATTTGGCTATCTTCTTCGCGGGGATTTCACCCTCTGCCGAAGTCGATGCGGCCAATCGGATTTCTTGCTGGCTACGTGATCTCTCGCGAGATTGGGCCATGTCACAGCTCTCCTTGTCGCAGGTGAAGGCTTGCTTCATGTTGCTGTGAAGAGTGATGACGCCGTTGGGACCCGGCATCTTCATGCAGAGGTAGGTATAATGGGGTATCGCCATGAACTTGGCGAGTGCAGGCCTTCCGATGATGGCGTGGTAGGCCGTTTCAAAGTCGGCCACCTCAAAAGTAACGTTCTCCGTTCGGAAATTCTCTCGAACTCCGAATGTGACTGGAAGGGCGATGTGCCCGAGTGGTGTAGATGAGGATCCACATCCATCCATCCACTCCGTTCGGCCCTTGGGATCTGCATCTCATCCAAGGTCTTGGCGAACAGAATGTTGAGGGATCTGCCCCCATCGATGAGGACGCACTTGAGCTTGATGTTGCGGACCACCGGGTCCAAGACGAGTGGATAGCGCCCCGGGTGAACCACTCGGTCGGGATGATCCGAGCGGTCAAAAGTGATGGCCACCTCCGACCATCGTAGGAACTGTGGGACCTCAGGTTGCGCCACGCTGACCTCTCGGTCAGTTAGCTTCTGTTTCCTCTTGGATTCATAGGCTAGCGGCCCCCCGAAGATCTGACTCAGCTCGCCCACGGGGTCTTGAAAAGGCTTGGCATTCTCAGCCGCGTTGTTCTTCTTGGGGCCCGATGGACCGGCTTCGTCAGTCGGCTTCTTGTTGAGCTGTGCCGTATATTGCTCGATAAACTGTTTATAAATAAAGCAGTCCTTAGCTGCGTGCTTGTGATTGGGGTGATGCGTGCACTGAGCGTTCATGATGGCGTCGTAGGCCGCGACTCGGGGACGGCGTTGGGTGTTGGAGGTTGCGGCAACTAGGTCTTCGGATCGGCGCTTGCGGTCCTTCTGGCCTTGGTTGTTGTTGCCGTTATCCTTCTTAGGATTCCGTCTTCCTCCCGCCTGCTTGTCATCCCTCCTGTTAGGCCTGTCTTGGCGCGCCGCTTTGATGGCATCATTTCATTTGGCGTAAGAATTTGCCGTCTCAAACATCTGCTTCACCGTCTTCGGTGGCTTGCGCCCGAACTTCCCGATTAACAGCTCATCACGAACTCCCTTCTGGAAGGCAACGATGATGATGTCATCGGTGATGTTGGGGATCTTGTTGCGCTTTTCGGAGAAGCGCCGGATGTAGTCCTTCAGAGGTTCGTCCGGCTTCTGGATGACGTTGTATAAGTCGAAGTGGGTCCCAGGCCTTTCGAAGGTGCCTTGAAAGTTGGCGATGAAGTGGTCCCTTAGCTCACTCCACGAGCCGATTGAGCCTCTTGGCAGGCTTGTGAGCCAGTTCCTGGCTGAGTTGGCGAGGGCCACAGGTAGGTAATTGGCAATGGCCTTGTTGTCGCCTCCTGCTGCACGGAGGGCGAGAGTGTACATGGTCAGCCACGACTCGGGATCGGTGTTGCCGTCGTACTTCTCGATTCCGGTTGGCTTGAACCCATTCGGCCAATGCACTCGGCGAAGCTCCCGAGTGAAAGCTGGCACTCCGTCGTCATTGCTATCGGGTGATCCCCTCCGATCTTCCCGAGTGCGTTGATCTCGCTCTTGGTAGCGGCGATCGAGGACTTCCCGCAGATCACTCGGCGAGGTCCTCAGTAGGCTGGTTCGATAGCTGGAGCTGTTGTTGCGGCGGACGAGGTGGTGGACGGGTGGGCGTCCATGTTGCTTCTCGCGGGAGTCGGCCGTTTGCTCCTGGGGCTTGTGCGTGGAATCGTGGCGTGGGCCTCTTGGCCTGGTTGTCGACCGGTCTGGCTCGGGCCTCTTGTAATCCTTTGACCTTAGCGGCGGGAGTCGGCCTCCGTGCTGAGGTGGAGGGATGACTGTTGGCCGTAGCTGCTATGATGGTCTTGATCTTGTCTAGTATTGGAGTCACGTCGGGGGGCGCCGTCTCGATGACGGTGTCCAGGAGTGTAAGGGCAGCAACAACGTTCTGCTGTGGTGTCTGGAAGATATTGGTGTTGCGGACTCACGTTTGAAGAATAGCCTCTTGAGCGGATCGTCCGGCTGCCCTTAGATCATGCTTTCTTCTGTCGGCTTCCTGTTTGTGTTTCTTCTCCTCTTCCGCAAACTTGCGCTCTTGCTCGATCCTGGCTCGCTCTTCTTCCGCAAGCCTGCGGGCCATGGCTGAGTCGGACTCGGCCACCTCAGCCATGAGGACATCAAAGCACTTCGGCTCGTAGTCCTTGTTGCAGTCGGAGTCGTCGGCTTCGTCCGAGGGGATGCCATAAAGGTCAAAGCCTGAGGAGCTTAGATACTCATTGAGCTCTGAGGATGAGCATGAGCCGAATGGCTGGAGGATGATGGCGATCTCCCTCGATCCTGGGTTGCTCAGATCTGGACCGTTCCAGTCCGAGTCAGAGCTTGAGGACGTGGACTCCTCTGAGTGGGTCGACCTCGACTCGGAGGAGAGGAGCTTGCCGTAGATCTCAGCGGTGTTTGGTAATCCAAACTGCGTCGAGAAGTCTTCTTCTGAGTAGATTGTTTCTGTTGGGGGGACGAGAAGGTAGCTGCAGATCTCAGCGGTGTTCGGTAGTCCGAATGGTGCCGAATGAGTTCTTCCTTCGAAGAGGGTGGACTGCATCTTGGAATCCAAGATTTCATCGTAAATCTCGGCGTTGTTCGGGAGCCCAAACGTTGCCGAGTGGGTCTCTCCTCCCGACTGGTCCGAATCCGAGTCGAAGAGGGAGAGCTTGTTGAAGTCGTTGGCAGCAAAGTCGCCGACGTTTGAAGAAGATCTCATCGCGCTTGCCGGCGAGATTGTCGAAGAAATCTTGACGCGCGGGCCCCTACCTGGCGCGCCAACTGTCGAAACTTGGTTGGATGGAGTCAAGATCGTCAAGCACAATGGGTTGGATGGAGAACAAGGTTTAGACAGGTTTAGGCCCTCTCGTGAGGTAATACCCTACTCCTGTTTCGGGGATTCGATCCGCCGAGTGTCTTTATTGATCTCGTGATCTTGTGTATCTAAAGTTGAAAGCTGATCTAACTTCTGATATCCCTCAAGGGACGCCCCTTACCCCCTTATATAGTCTTGGGAGGCGGGCTTACAGATCGAAAACCCTATCTTACTCTAAGTCGGCTTCCTCAATCTTACCAAATCGTGACTATAGGCCGTTGCCTTATCTCAATCGGCAACGTAACACCCAAGTCATATTGGTTTACATATTTGGTAGGCGCAATCTATCCATACCTCCAGTCGGATAAGTTTTTCATGTGGATACCCGATTGCCATAATCTCCACACCTTCGATTCGATCCGGACACGAGATGAGCTCTGCTCGCCCCCCTCCAAACCTGCTCGCCGACCGCGGCGCAGGGAGGCGAAGCGGAGGAGAAAGGCGACAGCGGCTAGACGCGTGGGGCGGGATTAGGGTGAGGCGGGGAGAGGAAGGAGCGGAGAAGGCTCAGCTCCATTCCATTCCTCCTCGGTGATCAGTGGCGAATCTAGGATTTTAGCTTAGGGTATGCCGTCCAACAAAATTCAACACAAGATTATGGTAATAATTATAAAATTAATAACGTGATTAGGTATATATATACTAAGTAACACGATAAAACTTTGATTCTTAAATTAAATAGAAATGATCCATTAAATAAAATGTAAATAGTTCAAAAAACAATACTGATAATTAAAATTTATGCATAGAATAGTATCAGTGACTTACAATGCTATTTTTCTGATTAATTTATTCAACGTTTTCGAAGGGACATGAATGTGTCAATTATATCATCTTCATCAACTTGAAAGAAAATATCCCGCTCAATGAAAGTGACTAAACAATCATCCAAAAGACTATCTCCCATCTTATTTCGTAATTTTGTTTTCGATAAAACCATTGCAAAAAATGCTCTTTCAACACTTGCAGTTACCACAGGTAGAAGCAATACCAATTTGAGAAGCTCATAGACCATATCATAGACCTTGTGTCTTTTTGTTTCAACAAACTTAATTGAGAGATCAACAATATTTTCTAAACTTTTAAAACTATCATCCTGTGTCGTGTCATCAATATAATTATGCATTGCAATTCAAGTTTGAGCAAATTATAATTTGGGAACTCATTTGGATAGAACTCAGCTAGTCTGCGTAGCTTCCGTGCATCAAAAGAATTAAATGAATTAGAAGGATTGAAGGCTGATATATAAGACAATAATTCCATATTAATCTCATCAAACCGATTATCATGTTCTTGACTTATTTGATCAATGACATCAATATATATTTCTCTTCTGAAGTGGTCATCATTGGTTTGCTTTCGGGCACGAGCTCTCCTTGCTGATTTTCCATAAGGAACATAATCACCATTTATTTTAGGAACATCAACACCGTGTTTATCACAAAATGAAGTGACCCTCTCGAGAAAATTATCCCAACCGTCAGATCTCAATTCTTGCATTCTTTTCTTTGTCACATTAACAAATGATATTGCATTAAGAATATCTTGCTCCCTTCTTTGCAAACAATCAGATAACTCATTTGTGTATCCAAGAATAAGATACATTAAGTGTGCAAACAAAACAAATTCAAAGGTCTCAAAAGCTCCAAGAACAAAATGTATTTTGGTCCAATCATCCTTATGTGAATTATCATCTCCAAGATCAGCCAATACATCATAGATAGCTTCATACATAGTAATAATGCTGCATATAGTTTTGTAATGAGATCCCCATCGAGTATCTCAGCCTAGGCAAACCCATCTGTTGATGTAATCCACTTCCAGATTCAATTTCACCACAATCAAGTGCATTCTTGACACTCAAGTCTAGCATTTCTAAGCATGTCATGACGCTTACAAGAAACTCCAACAATATTTAACAATATAGATATTTGATCAAAAAAACTCTTGCAATCAATATTTCTCTTGGCAACAGCAACAAGAACCAATTGGAGTTGATGAGCAAAATAATGAATGTAATAAGCAGAAGGAGACTCTCGCATTATCAATGTTTTCAACCCTTTAATATCTCCTTTCATGTTGTTAGCCCCATCATATCCCTAACCACGGATTTGAGTCATAGTCAAGCCATGAGTAACAAGTAAAGCTTCAATTGCATCCTTAAGTGATAGAGAGGTAGTATCATCTACATGAAAAACCCCAATAAAATGCTCACATGGCCTTCCCAATTTATCAACATAACGCAAGCAAAGAGCTAATTGTTTTTTATGTGATATATCACTAGACTCATCAGCTAAAATTGCATAGGGCTCATCACCAAGTTCTTCAATTATTTTATTTCTAGTTTCTATGGCACAACAATGAACAATTTGCTTTTGTACGTCTGGGCTAGTTAAGGTACAATTACCGGAGCATTGTTCAAGACATATTTATTCACTTCTTCACTGTTTCCGGCAAGAAACTTCAAAAGTTCAATAAAGTTACCTCTGTTGCTAGACTCTTGACTTTCGTCATTTCCACGGAATGCCAATCCTTGATGCAAAAGAAACTTGATACATCTAAGTGAATATGTTAACCTTTTCTTGTAAAGACGAAGATCCTCATCAGTCCACTTCTCAATGTGATAATCAATTGCTACCTTGGGGTTTATAAAACCAATATATCTCTCTTGAGCTGCATTATGTGCCATAGAACCACTATGTTTAAGAAGTGCTTTGTTTCCTATATTCCAATTATTCCATCCATCAACAACAAATGTATTTGAACTTGTACCCTTCTTGAACAAGTAGCATATAAAGCAAAAATCAGAATCCTTCTTGATACTATATTCAAGCCACTCATGATTATACATCCATACAAAATTGAATCGGCGATCTCTAGCTCCAATTTTTCTTGATGGAAAATCATGTGCAAAAGGTTTAAATGGACCTTTAATAATATATGCTCTTCGAATTGCATCTTGATCATTAACATGATAACTTTCAACGGGTTGCCTTTCACCTGGATCATGTGGAAGGCGATTGATATCATAAAGCGGAGGTTGTGATGTAGGGGGTGGCATTGACGGAGGCGAGGGCACACGATCTATAATTTCTTCAACAACCACTCTATCTTGCTCTTGATTATGCTCTTGTACAAAAGTTTCAACCGAAGATTGGCCAGTGTTTAAAGCAGTAGCTGCTGCCGCCTTCTTTGCAGCGTGTTTCTGAAAAAGAGATGCAATGTCTCCTTGTCTTTTCATAATCCAATCGTTCTGAAAAATATCAACGTAACAAAAATTTCTCAGTGACGATGTGCAGTACAATGCAGTGCGTGAGTAAAAGAGGAACTAAAAACAAAAAAAATACTAATAAACTAATCAGAGGAGAACGTGTTCAGTTGCTAATTGTTATTCAGATTCTTGTTTATAGCAACAATGGTTATGCACTTTTGCAGGCAATGGTTGGACTGGTGTCTTGTTGTGTATATATTATATTAGCAGCTACTATGCAAGTGGGTAGAGAGAATCAAAACTAAAAAGTATTCAAGTAGTAGTACATGTGTGATGATGCGTCGGGCCCCTCGGTTTTCTTTTCTTCCTTCCCCGATCCCGCCCGTTCGTTCCTCTCTTCCTTGTTCTTCTTTCTTCTTCTATTTCGCCACATCGGTCACTGTCGTGGGCGGCCGAGCCGGGGACACGCCGGCGGCCGACGCGAGGGGGGTGGCGGCGGGAGGGGGCACGGGCGGCCGGCGTGGGGACCAACGGCCGGCGGCGCGGCAGCTCGCGTGGGCGGCCGCCATAGGGGACGACAAGGCGGGGGCTCGCGGTCGACGGCGCGGCAGCCGGCATGGGCGGTCGGTGCGGGGCCGGCGGGAGGGGGCACGGGTGGCCGGCGTGGGGGAGGGGGCGACGGCGCGGGGACCAGCGTCATGGGGGCGCGGCGGCGACGGCGTGGGAAGCCGGCGTGGGCGGCCGGCGCGGACAGCCGGCGTGGGCGGCCGACGCGCGTCACGCGCGGTTCCAAGGTGACGAGCGAGGCGACGATTCGATTTGCTCTCCGTATGTTTGTTTTGTTTTTTACCAAATAAACATATATACTATACCCCTTTATACGTGGGCCCCAGGGTATGCCAGGGCCCACCCGGCATACCCTGTGGATCCGCCACTGTCGGTGATGTTGCTTGCTTTTGGCTGCAGTGAAGGAGGAGCAGGAGGAAGACTGGAGGTGGAAAAGAAGGGCTCTTCTCGTCGACTGTTGGCGCATCCATGGCCACCATAGCGCTCTCCTCGTCGACGTCCTCGGTTGCCTCCCCTCCACCGCCGGCGCCGGCCTCGTCCTTCCTCTTCCCACCGTCGCCGCTGCCCCGGAGCACGATGGCCAGGAGGTTGTAGGAGATCAGGAGCTCCCACCGCCACTAGCACCAGCACCGCCGGTGGCAGCCGCCTCTCTCCACCTCCCGCCACGCCAATGAGGGTTGCGGAGCTGGCGGCGGACGAGGGGGAAGGAGAGCGTGCTGCAGACGAGGGCTTGCTAGCGCGCCGATATAGAAATGAAAGTAGTACTGTGCTATTGACGTCAAATTCGTACCGTCGCTGGCGGGTCAAAAGATCTGTTGACGTCAAATTCGTACCACCACTGACATGGAAGATCTGCTTAGCTTCAGTGCAGGTCCTAAAATCATTGAAATGCGGGCGTGCCAGTCAGTTTGATCCTATCACTGATAAGATATACAAAACAGCAGAACATAAAGCATATCGGCTGATAGGTCGATAATCGAAATAGCTAATCTGTTGACAGCCGATCGGCTGATAAGCCGATAGCGTGATTCCATCCGATGCAGATGTCAGCCGATGCAGTTTGAATAATCGGCTATATGCCCAATGTAGATTCCGATACTTGTGTAAACAATGATACAAAGATAGTCGACTGATGATACTATAATAAAATAATAAACCAATCTGCAGATAATGGTATAATAGAATAAATATTGATCCGATGGTCAAAGCATACATCGGCTGGAGATCCGATGTCATTAAATCCAAATGATTAGATAGTCAATGAAACCTTTGCTGCAATCGGTTAAATCCAACTTGTATATAACCCTTGTAAGCCGATGCAACGTCCAGATAACTCATCGGCTAAAACCCCGATGAAATGATGATTGATGTCTACTGACTTAAATAAATATAACTTACAACCACAACCTCATAGGTCGGACCTAACCGATGCAGCATAAGGTTGATGACTGCTTGATAGATTTAGATCAACCGATATGACACTGATCAAGGTGGTCATGTATGAAATCTAACCAAGACACCAAAACTATCCGAGAGAAATTTAACACATCAGATAAGACCGGCTAACCATCCGGTGAAACATTAGCATGAACCTATCGGCTTAACAACATTTAGATTATCAACAACAATCTAGTAGGTCGGACCTAACCGATGCAGCACGAGATTGTATATGATAATCTAATATTCAATGAGCCGATGGATCTGTCTAACGAGATGGATATAACAAATCTATCTAAAGTGACACTGTGTTTAAAGAAACATCGACTTAGTCAGAATATCGAACCTAACCGAGAAAGTCCTAAGTAAACCGATGTGTCTATAAACAGTAATGAAACTAAAGATAGAGATGATGTAATAGGGCCGACATGACATTAGACTTACCCCTTCGCTGGAGACCAAAGCTGATGCAGCCCCGCGTCGGATGCCAAGTTTCGCCGAATGATGAATAAAGTCGAAAAGACAAAATGTGACGATGTACCGAATTGTATTGATCGAGAGATAGATTACATGAACCTCGGGCTTACATATTTATACCCGTAGGTTGACAAAGATCCTAACATATTACAATTTAAAATTTCTTAAAGATAAAAGGAAACAAACCGGATCCTTATTGGATACTAACACACTTTCCTAAAGATAAAATAGAAAACTAACAAACTCTTCCTAATTAATAGATACAAGTCGTATCTTTCCTGAATTCGGTCTATTCTGGATAAAATTTTCTCAAACTGAATCTAACAAGAATCCGACTGCTGAAGATGTTGACAAGAAAAAACCCTCATCGGTTGCTTACAGAAATCCAAGCCGATACTAGCTTTGAGCCGATATGAACACCAGCCGATGAGGACATTGGGGCTTACCAAATTTTGGCGTTAACATGTGCGCGTCGGATGTGAGATATTTTTCTGTTGGAGTACTATGCGCGCGGGGTAGGGTGGGTAAGCACTTCTCCCAAGAAAATTTTACACCTTTTTAGGTCTCAAGCCTCCCAAATCCAAAATTTTTACATCTCAAGTTTACACCTATCTGGTTAGTTCCAAAATCCCAAAATGTGACCAAAATCTCAAATATTTGTAGATTTTTATAGCAATTAAACAGGGCCTTAATCCTTTTTAAAAACTTATTTTACAAATAGACTCTTGAAAAAACTTATTTCAGGATTGGTCTTTTTTGCGTGCCAGAGTCGCTGGCGCCGTGGTCCAATTGGATGGTGCCAGGATCTCTAGCGCCATACCCATGCCACCGTGGCACCAAGGGACAGCCCGACGCTAACGTGGTTGGATGACGGCGTCAATAATGCTGGTGCGTTCCCCCGATGGATGGGCACACTTAACCGCATGGCCCCACCCCCTCCCCCGCCTACCTAGCCTGAGCCTGAGCAAGCCGTGTGCGCTCTCTCTCCCCTCTCACCCCTCCTTCTCAAATCCAGTCGATTTGGAGTCATTTTTCACGTGATTTCTTGGAAAAATTGAAAAGCAGGGTATACTCATCCATTCCCCTCTCTTTTTTCTTTTTAATCGGTGAAATTTGTAGATCAGAGGGTAACCCTAGAACCGATTTTTTTGCCCAAAATCATGATTTTGACCATTGAAATCAGGGATTTAATTATTCTAGTGTTACATGTGTACAATGTGCTGGTTGGTGCTATGTTTTTTCTAGTATATATGTGGTAATGATAGATTTTTTGTTGAGACTTGAGTGGATGGTTGTATGGAAAAATGGCTTTAGGTTAAATTTGTAGCTACGTATTATATGGAGGAGAGACAAATTTGGTTGCATGATAGAAATTTATTGAAGCTAACTATAACTTTATAAATTCCCATGAAAATTGACAAATTTTATAAATAACTTTATTAGTATAGGTGGGTTTTTAGTGTTTTTTAAGTTAATTACTGTAATTTAGGGAGACAAATTTGGTTTTGTAGAATGTTAAGGAAGGATGAAATGAGTTATTGCCCTAGCCAGCTACCACCACTAGGTGCTCACTGTCCCATGTGTTGGTGTGGTGACGATTGCCGTTTTGCAATCAGCGATGACCACAAGACATGCCAGCAAAGGTATTGGATGTGTCGCAACTATGCGTACAGTCCAGAGAAGCCTAAGCCGGAGCCTAAGACATAAGGAAAGAAAGGGAAGGCGACGAAACCAGTGGAGGTAATTTCTTATATTTCTGAGCTTTTAATCCTAAATGCACTGAAATTTGTAATAAAGATCTTTTAAATCATGAAATGTGCAGGTACCGAAGACACCGCCTCCTCTATGCGACTTCGTGGAATGGATTGACACAGAGATTGATCCCCGCGATGCAGAGATGCTTCGTAGGGAACGCGAATGGGAAGAGGAACAACTCGCTTGTCGTCTCAGATTTGTGGCAATAGAGATCGCAGAGAGGAAGAGGAAGGAGGAGAGGGAGCTTAGGGAGAAGGCAAGGGAGTTTGTGGAGAGGAAAGAGTGTGCGAAGGAGCAGGCGAGGAAGGTGGCTAGGGCACAGCGTGCCAAGGAGGCTGGTCTGGAGGCCGCAAGCAAGGGGAAGTACCCTTGTTTCACCCAGTAGTTCATTTGAAGTTCTAGGATATTTTTAAATTCCTTAAGACATGTAATAACAACAGTATTGAACGTTGCACGTTGAAATGTACGTGAGCATGCCATGCATGGTGCGAAACACTTTAATTTTAAGACTTTAACTCGATGATGTTGCCATTGTAATTTCTCATGTTTGGATTCAAATGTTACCGTATTTGTTCGGCATAAAGGAAGTATGATGTGCATGTATGCAAGTCACTTTGCATGTTTTTTGACGCCAAAGAGCTTGCGACCCTAGAGTGTACCTACATATCATCCAACTCACTTCTTTTTTGACACCAAAGAGCTTGCAACCCCGGAGTGTACCTACATATCAAAATACAATGTGAGGCAAATGAATTAACAAATCACAATAGTATGCGGCATTTTTCATTGAAGTACCTCCTTTTCCCCTTGCCGAGTGGGACGTAAGTTGTACGTAGTGGGCTGTGACGTCTGAGGCGCATCGTGCAGCTGCGACATGCCGATCTCATCAGCATCCGATGCGATGTAGTCATGTCACCGGCGTCATCATCGTCACTATTCGACCCATCATCATCGCTAGGTATAGCCGGGGCCTTTTCCTTTGCCGTCCCCAGTGGATTTGCGTGACGATGAGGAAACTCCAACTTCATCGCGCTCTTCTAGCCTGATGGAGTACCAGGTGGTACTTGGATGCGTGGATTGAGGTAGTGGTGGAGGGATTTTTCGTGGACAATAATCATCGTCCAATCCAACCGACCTGCAACCAAGTCTTGCGGCCATCTTGCGACACCTACTGCGAACCTTTTGGATTACCAAAAAAATGACTTTGTTAGTATTAAGTAATGTATTGCTTCTTTTGGAGGAAATGTTGAATCATATTACCTCTAGCATATTGTGAAGCATGTTTTCTGTCTCCCGACCACGCCTCTCAAATCCGAGGGCGTGCCTCATCTCATTTATGCTCCTTAGGAGCTCTCTAGACTACAAGCATAGCACGTTGTATCTTAATTCTTGTGTGAAAATTAAATTCAAATTGACAGCTTTGCAAGAGTACTTACGATTCTGTCTCTTAGTGGTGCGTGCTCGATTTGACTGCCAATCTTAGTCCAAATGTCATAGCGATGTTGCCCCTAGTCAGAAGAGCGGTCTTCTTCTACATCTGCCTCTGTCCAAGCCGGATGTAGGAAAATTCTATAATTCCTGTGTAGCCAACGAGGATACTCACCGAAATGCTTGTTTTGGTGAATTGGCTCGATGTATCTATCGTTCCTTTCTGGTGTCTGCCAAGCATCAATGTGCCTACCGTGTTCTAATCCCCAATCCTTCGCTTTCTTCATTTTAACCCTATCATACCTTGACAAGAACAATTATATGGCTTGTAAGACTTGAATTGAACGGGCAAAATGGAAAGTGGGAGTAAAGGGAAAATATCTTACTTGTGAAGATCCACTCCAGTTGAGATGTCCTCAACAGGGTAATCTTGCCTCTTCCCAAATTGTCGCATTACACGGCGCGGCAAGTGGTACTCAACAGCCCAAAAGAATATCAATGGACATTGATACATGAAGGCTTCTGCATCTCGAGTGCACAAGGTGTTGAAGGTAAGCTTGCTTGCCTCAACCGTGTGGTATGGTAGCCAAGTGATCTACATAGATGAAAGCAATGCGTAAGAAGAGTTTTTATTAGATAGAAGGATACTCAAAATACTGAACTTGTAAGTACCTTCATGTCCAGTTTGGAGGTAATTGAACTCGTTGATGTACTGCTTATACGCCACTTTAGTATAGGCATGTGAGGTAGCTGTACTTTCAAAGAAGTATGCCGTTGTTTTCTCCATATCTGGAGCAGTGTAGGGCCAAGCAAAACTCTGCCTCCACTTTGGCCTTCCAACCAGTCGACGTAGCCACATCCACATCTTAATGAGAAAGACACAAGCACTAAGGTTGGAGGATGGTGCCTGTTGACAACAAGCCTCGCAGAGCTATCTGTAAGTCCATGCCAACACCGCTGAGCCCCAACTAAATGAAGGGTTACGCGGAAGCTACGCTAGCCGAAAACAAAAATTTCTACCGTGCAAACCAGGAACACTTGCAAGTAAGGGCCGATAGATCGTTACCGATTGGAGTAGAGTGCAGCGGAATAGCCAATCAGGGCAATCCGATCCGGAACAGTATAGCCGATTCCCGGAGACAGCCGATTCACCAATCAGTCGATTCGAGTCGTCCGGCCGCGTTCTCACGCCTCGCTCCGATGCGCCCGACCGCAGCCGATCAAGAGCGCGCAACGTAGCGCGCCTCTACCGGTATCCACACGTCCGGACGTAACGCCGTACACCCGTGTGCTAGCATGCGATGCAAGGCTAGGGTTTGGCTCGAAAGTGGGGAGGGTTTCCGTGGAGATTGATCTCGACGACTTCTGTTGCACGCGATGCAATTGACGTGTCACAGCTCTCCACCCCTCCCTCCTTTATATAGAGTTGGCCGACTGGGAATAGTGGCCGATTAGGACTCTATTTTGAATCGGATCTCATCCGTATCTCATAGAGTTGGCCGCCCCACACGTCGTAAGCCCATAGGACTCTATCCGATCGGATCCCTATCCGATCGAGCCGTATCCGAGTCCAACTCGAATATCTATTCTATCCCCTTAAGCGTGCGACCCTGTAGGTTCAGGTATACTCGGTTTCGGCTATAGTCTAACTTAGCCGATCGTCGGCTCGAGTCTAACTCAGCCGACCTGTCAATAGTGGCGCCTAGAGCAGCACATATTGACACCATAGTATACAAGAATAATATCGGCTCGAACCCGTAATGTGTACACAAATCCCTTTGCCTCACGATACCGGTTAAGCTATAGGCAAGATGTGTGCCATCCCTTCAATAGCTTAACCATTCACTCGAACCGTATTGGATTATCTGTCTGTTGATTGACTCCTCAATCAACTTAGCATGGCCATGCATTTCCATAATCCATTACCTCGAGGGGCCCAGAGATATCTCTCCAAAGGAGGGGCAAATTCCATCTTGATCACTCACATCCCACTCCATGTTTCATAGCAAACCCGAAAACTACCTTTATAACTACCCGATTAATAGCGTTTGGTAGTCCCAAAGTAGGCTACTACACATGTTGGAATCCATGGTGATCTCAGTCTAAGGACTTTGTACCAACACTACCGAGACCAATTAATGGCACATTAATTCCGTAGTGTCTCATGGTGGGTCTATCCAACAATGTGTTCTCCAACACATATGTCCATGTTTATTGATTTGGTATCTCCATACCCATGATCTATGAGACATGATCATCAATCAATAAACATGCCGATCTTAGAATCATATTTGTTCCAACAATATGACATATGATCGAGGATCGTTTAGAAATAGATTCATACATAAAGAGTCTCATAAATAAGTCACGTACTTATTGATCAATACAAGATGTCTATTTCATGGAACCGAATAACACTTTATTCATTTATACATAAACATTGACGTAATATCCAACATCTCCATGTTGCCTCTAGGGCATATCACTAACAATCTCCCACTTGCACTAGAGTCAATCATGTAAGTATCTAATACCCATTGCTCTTGTGTGCGCCTCATGCTTCGGCCGAGGAGAGGTTTTGTCGGCGGATCGGCTATGTTGAGATCCGTGTGCACTTTGCATATCTTGACATCACCTCTGTCCACTATCTCGCGGATGAGATGATATCGCCGAAGTATGTGTTTGGACTTCGATGTGACCTCGGCTCCTTGGCTTGCGCAATGGCTCCACTATTATCACAATAGAGAGACATTGGACCGTCGTACTAGTCATCACACCAAGCTCGAAACGAATTTCTTGATCCAAACAGCCTCCTTTGCAGCTTCCGAAGCAGCAATGTACTCGGCCTCCGTTGTAGAATCAGCAACGTATCCCGCTTGGAACTCTTCCACTGACCGCGCTCCGTTCGGGCGAACACGAACCCATTGCGATCTATAATCATCCTTGTCCTGTTTGGAAGCTAGCATCGGTGTAACCACTTACAACGAGCTCTTCTTCACCTCCATAGACTAGGAACATATCCTTAGTTCTTCTCAAGTACTTAAGGATATTCTTTACGGCAGTCCAGTGACCTTCACCTGGATCTGACTGGTATCTGCTCGTAGCACTCAAAGCGTACGAGACATCTGGGCGTGTACAAAGCATGGCATACATGATGGATCCAATTGCCGAAGCATATGGAACCATACCCATCTTATTCCGCTCATCATGTGTCCGAGGGCACCGATTCTTGCTAAGATTAATGCCATGTGACATGGGCAAGAAACCTTTCTTGGAATCATGCATGTTGAACCTTTTCAACACCTTGTCAATGTATGTACTTTGGCTTAATCCAATTAGCCTCTTGGATCTATCTCTATAGATCCGAATGCCCAATATGTATGCTGCCTCCCCTAAGTCTTTCATGGAAAAACTATTTTCAATGAAGACTTGACGGATTCTAGCATAGGGATATCATTTCCAATCAGTAATATGTCATCCACATATAAGATTAGAAATACAATTGCGCTCCCACGACCTTTTTGTAAACACAGGCCTCTTCTTCATTTTTGATGAAACCAAACCCTTTGATTACTTCATCAAAACGAATATTCCAACTCCGAGATGCTTGCTTCAATCCATAAATGGATTTCGTAGCTTGCATATCTTTCGGCGATTCTGGATCGACAAAACCCCGAGGTTGTATCATGTATACATCCTCGCTTAGGTTTCCATTTAGGAAAGCCGTTTTGACATCCATCTGCCATATCTCATAATCGAAATATGCAGCAATCGCTAGGATAATCCGAATAGATTTAAGCATTGCGACGGGCGAGAAGGTTTCATCATAATCAACTCCTTGAATCTGTTTAAAACCTTTCGCCACCAATCGCGCCTTATAGATGTGAACATTTCCATCCATATCGGCCTTTTCTTAAAAACCCATTTACACTCAATGGTTTTGACACCATCAGTGGATCAACCAAGTTCCAAACTTGATTGTCGTACATGGATTCTATTTCGGATTTCATGGCTCTAAGCCACTTGTTGGAATCGGGTCCCACCATCGCTTCCTCATAGGTCTTAGGTTCATCGTTGTCCAACAACAATATATCACATTGTTCCGCACTGTGTACATGTCGTGTGCACGACGTGATCTTCGGACCTCCGTGGGCGGTGTATCTACAACCGGTGGCGCAACACTTTGCACCTCCCGTTGTGGTTCTCGTGGTCGCCGAAACATTTTCCGGTGTTTCTTGAACTTCTTCAAGATGCACCCTGCTCCCACTAACCCTTCTTGAAAGAAACTCTTTCTCCAAGAAGACACCGTGTCGGGCGGCAAACACTTTGCCTTGTTCCCGATTATAAAAGTAATATCCCTTAGTTTCCTTAGGATATCCCACAAAGAAGCACTTGTCGATTTGGGTGTGAGCTTGTCGATCGTAAACGTTCTACATAAGCTTCGCATCCCCAAATTTTGAGAAAAGACAAACTAGGGGTTGCCCGTCCATATCTCATATGGTGTCTTTTCAATCGACTTAGATGGAACTCTATTTAGTGTGAGCGCAATGCTTCAAGAGCATATCTCCGTAAGGATAACGGAAGATCACTTTGGCTCATCATCGACCGCACCATGTCCAACAAGGTGCGATTTCCCGTTCGGACACTCCGTTCCATTGCGGAGTTCCCGGCGGAGTCAACGTGGAACAATTCCACAATCTTTCGGATGATTACCAAACTCTTGGCTCAAGTATTCCCTCCACGATCCGATCGTAGAAACTTGATTGTTTTCCCTAAATGATTATGTACTTCATTCTGGAATTCTTTGAACTTTTCAAAGGATTCGGACTTATGCCTCATTAAGTAGATATAACCATATCTACTAAAGTCATCGGTAAAGGTAATGAAGTATTGATAACCACCTCCGGCCGTTGAGCTCATTGGTCCACATACATCGGTATGTACGAGTGCCAATAAGTCACTTGCTCTCTCACTATGTCCCGTGAAAGGTGCCTTTGTCATCTTACCAAGTAAACAAGACTCACATGTCTCAAATGATTCAAAATCAAAAGAGTGAAGCAATCCATCCTTATGGAGCTTCTCCATGCGTTTCTTATTTATATGGCCTAAGCGACAATGCCGGATAAACGTGGGGTTTATATCATTAGAGAGTTGCCTTTCGTATTAATGTTATAGATGGGAGACGCTTCAAGATTCAAAACGTATAATCCATTCACCAATGGAGCATGAAAATAGAACATATCTCTAAGATATATTGAACAACCATTGTCCATTGATCTAAAATCATATCCTTCCGCTTGCAAACATGAAGCGGAAATAACGTTTTGACATAGTGTTGGAACACAATAACAATTATTCAATTCCAAAACTAATCCGAAGGTAGATGAAGTGGTATCGTGCCGACAGCAATCGTAGCAACGCTTGCTCCATTGCCGACGCGCAGTTCACCTCGCCCTTCTCAATCCTCTACTTCTTCTCATTCCCCGCAACGATTTGCAAATATGAGCTACGATCCGGTATCAAATACCCAAGAGTCGTAGGTGAAGTAGCGAGATTAATGTCTATAACATTAATACCGGCGTAAGTCGTACTTTGCTTCTTCTTGAGATCCTCCATGTACTTCTTGCGTTCCTTTTCCAAAGGCTCTGTCTCCTTGCAAGAGAGAAGCAAACGGCATCCGATGCCGCCGACCCCTTCTTGCCCTTCTTTGCATTGGAGGCACTCGCGATCTCATCGGGAGTTAACTTCCTCTTGGTGCAAAGTTTCTTGACAGTGTGGTTTGCGCTTTGCCTTCGCATCATCATCACATGATGACCGTTTTTCTGATACTCTCCTCACTGTCTTTAGCATCCCATGCAATTCAGCCAAGGTTCTATCCATATTGTTCATGTGATAGTTTAATATGAATGGCTCAAAGCTCGGAGGGAGCGACCGGAGAATCACATCGAGCCAACTCTTGGCTAAGGGGAAACCTAGTTTTTCCGGACTCTCGATATAGCCAATCATCTTTATCACATGCGGACTGACGGATTCCCTCAACAAGCTCGCACGCAAACAAGGACTTTGAGGTGTTGAACCTCTCGGCCCGAGCTTGGTTCTCAAACATGCCACGCAGTCCCCGAATAATAGTGTGAGCATCGCGCTCTCAATTGCTTCGAAGCTCGGGGACATTGTAGCAAGCATGAGACAGCTTATATCTAGGGCATCATTAGTGTGCTTCTCATAAGCCCTCCGTGCAGTTGCAGTGGCATTATTTGGCAAATCCTCAGGATAGGGTACTTCAAGAACGTACTCCTTACGCTCTTGCTTGAGAACAATTCTCAAGTTGCGATACCAATCCATAAAGTTTGTTCCATTTAATTTTTCCTTTTCGAGAATAGATCGCAAATTAAAGGTACCGGGTGTAGTATTAGCCGCCATTTATTCTACAACAGAAAAACAAAGTTTAGCATAATGTTTATGTTATGTCTTTTGTTAAACAATTTAACATAAAACAAAGCTCTTCTATCTTCTCTTCCCCCTAGTTTTAACCTCCAACTCTGAATCCGCATCAAATTCTTCACCATCGTATGGTGGCCACTATGTGGGGTCGAGGTAGGGCTCAAAGTCACTTGCCCATGTGTTCACAACGGCTTTCGACGAGAACTCGTAGGACATACGGTTCGGAGATTCTGAGTCAATTGCATGAACCGACAAACGTTGATGAGATGTGAGCGAGATATGGTACAACAATGGCATTTGGCAAGTACATGAGTTCCTTTCACCTTCTACTTTGAACGATCTTGCACAAAACCTCGTACGTCTTACTCTCCTTATCAAAACACCTGGGAAGTGTGCTTGCTCGCTTTGGTGTTTTGCGTCTTCATCTTATTGGCGATCTTCTGAGACCAACGTTCCCTTAACCGGTTGTTTCACCGCTTTGTCATGTCTATTCACAAATAACACATTGCACTTCATGAAGGTAAACGATACTATGGCAGCACCTAGGTAGCTTACTAACACCAACCAACACACTATTGAACTGCTCGACCATTGTCACGTCCCGATTTTTGTTTGGATTAAAAATAATTTAATAATACATTTCTAGAAAATTATATTAAAAGTTAAAATAAATTATCAAGTGGAATTAATGAGGAAATTGAAATTTCCTTTAAAAATCATTGATGGAAATATTTTTGTAATATTCTCCATGCGCTAAACTACTCTTTGAAATTTTTGTGAAATTTTGGAGCTTCGAAATAATTTTAATACTACAAAGTTCATTTATACAATTAAAAAAAATTAAAAAACAAATTAAAAACCCCTTCATTGTTCCTGGGCCATTTTCGGCTCATTCCTCAAAAGTCCACTTTGCTTTCCTCCTCTCTCGTCTCTCCTTGTCGACGGGGTTCCGAGTAGTCCTCCAAGGGGGCTACTCGAGGAGGTGAAAGAGTGGTCGGGACGTCTACCAAAGGGCTTGATGGTCGACTCAGGAAGAAGACGAGCCAAGATTTTTAAACAGGTTCGACCCTCTCGGAGGATAACAAGCCTACTCCTGTATTCTTGTTAGGACGATCAAATATCAATGTTTGCGTACACGTGTGATAGAGTGTTCTTGGATCGGATCCCCCAACCCAGGCGATCTGTCCTCCCTTTTATAGTCCAAGGGGGGCAGTTATAGAGGGTTGGGGCACAAGAAAGCTTGTCGTAAAGTATAAAGCAAATACAGGCTAAAGCTGAAAAGCAAAACGGAATCGTCTTAGGATCCGCTCACTGTGGACGTCTTGCGCGTAGTCTTGCCTCGAGATCCGCTCGCTGCAGGCATCTTGTGCACAGTCTTGCCGGGTGATGTCATCCTCTGCCGGCTTGTTCCCCCTTGTCTTATCTGTGAGGCTTGTCAAGGAAGCCTCCTTCCCGAGGGGGAAAGCCTGCCCTTTTCAGGTCGAAGCCACGCGTAGAGGTCGGAACCGCGCGTAGAGGCCGAGCTACAGGGCTAAGGTCGGGCCAGAGGGCAGACGTCAGGCTAGCTGTCCTTGCCCGAGGTCTGGCTCCCGACCCCGGCCCGAGGACTCCCGGTCCGACCTACCCGACCTCCTTTCCTTAGCATGGGCTACCCTAGGGAGACATCCCCCACACTCCTCGACCCAGCTCGCCGCTCGGCCCGCTTGGTCCCTCCGTGCAAAGTCTGCTTCACCTCCCCTCCCGATCTCCTCTCTCTCTCTCTCTCTCTGACAGGTGGGACCAGTGGCCCTACTTGTCATCCCCTTCCTCTAGCCAGAGAAGCCGACAGCCGTGCCCACTTCGCCGCCATGGTGCCCATGTCCCACCGTCCTCGCGCCTCCCTGCACGTGCGTGGACCGGCTGCTTCCCTCTTCCCCGTGCGCACTCCCCCACCTTTCTCCCCCTCCCTCAAAATCTGGCCACGTCGCCACCTCGGCGCCCCTCTTACTCTCCCTGCACCCAACGGCTGTTGCCGTCACTTTTTGCTTTGCCCGTCCACGACCTCCCTTCCCCGACGCTATAAAACCCCTTCCCGTACTCCCCTCTTCCTTTTCCCTAAACTCCCTGAGCACAGCGTGCCCTCTCCCGCACTCCTCGTGCCACTCCCTCCCTCCGTCGCTCGTCAATGCGCTCTGTCGGAGCATTGCCGCCGCACAAGGCCACGCCACACCGTGCTGCCACCACCATTGCCTTCACCGCACCACACTGCCTCTCGCCCTCCACTCCTCTTTCCCCCTCCGCCACCAGCCCCTCCTCATCGCGCTCACTGACTGCTGCCGTGTGCCGACGTCTCCAGTCGCCTCGAGCCGGCGAGTGGAGCTTTACCCGGCCACGCCGCTTTTGCCTTTGCCTTCGCCCACCGCGCCGAACCTCAGCCACCACCCCTTTCCCCCTATCGCCATCCGGTTGCCCTCTTCCTCGGCAACCCGAAGCCGCTGCCGTCATTGTCGCCCTTTGGCCGCGCGCCATCGTCGCCCTAGCCACCGCCGCGCCAGGCTGACAACATCATCGGCTTCACCGCACCTGGTCTGCCCTTCCCCGAGCGCCGCTCATAGCCAAAGCCGGTATGTCGCCATGCACCCGGCCGCCGCCGCCTCCTCGTCCCCGCCGCCGTCGATGGCGATTGAACCGCCACCGGGCATTGCAATCTCCTCTTCTGGCTCTGCGGCGCCAAGCCGAACCTCGGCCGCCCCTTCATCTTTGTCGGGAACAGCCGGACCGCCGCCCGCGTCGCCGTCGCCTCGCATCAGTGTCACGCCCAGAAATTCACACCAGAATTTCTGCAGCTAATTTGTGCATTACATCCTCGTCCAGAATCAGCCGAGGTACACAAATCGACGTTATTGATAATACGAATCCTCGTCTTAGAAACAATATAAAAGAGTTACATAAATGCAGCGGAAAAGAAAATAAAACCGACTTAAGCTAAACTTGACACGAGCGAGCGGAACACCAACTCCACGGCTAAACCTTGACGAGAACAAGCCTACACCTCCTCGGAGACCTCGATCTCAACCTCCGCACCGAAGGGGAAAAAGAAGCAAGACTGAGTACAACCACCGTACTCAACAAGTCACACCGGAAAAGGGGACATGATGCAAGATAAATAACAAGGAAGGGTCAAGAGGCTCAATTTGCATAAACAGCATTTGCGTAATACAATAATGATATTTGAAGACAAGAAAAAAAGAGTAACATTTAAGCAAGATTAAATAAACACCGTCCAACGCTCAAACCACGTTGCAACAGGCCCATCCATCCACCTGCACTAGTCATATTCCAACATTTCATTCGAATAAAATAAAATGAGACTAATCAAGGTGAATCTGGTCATTCGCCCGTAACCGTGGGCACGGCTATTCGAATAGTTCTTACTCTGATCAGAGGTGTACAACTGTACCCACAAGACACAATCCCACAACACGTTACGTGCGCCGGTGCACCACCACGGTGCCCGGAAAGGAATTGTGACAGACCCTTCACACAACCCTCCTCTAATCAATCGTACCACACCAAGGTTTCGCCCCATCCCCATCGGGCAATGGGCGCCCCTCTAGTGCCGCGGTGAATCCGGAAGCCGATCAACCCTTAAAACCGGGCCGACCCAACTCCATCACGCTCACCCTCTCTGGGGTACGTTAACTAGAGACAGCTATGCTACGGGCCCACCATTACCCATGCTTGGCTTGTGGTATGCACGGCATTTCTTCCGTGGTTTCCGAGAACCGGTCCTTAATCGTCATGAGCACGCTAACCAAAGTCCAACCATGTGCTCACGACCCACCTTTCTTATAATTCAATATTATTAAGAACAAAATCATATCTTAATACCATCTAAGATCCACTTTAGAAATAAACTTGATTAGTGTGACTCCCTTAAGTGAGCTAGTTGCGCTAAGCATGACTAAGCAACCTTAAACTATCATCTAGTCACATTGGATCCCAAGTTATCAATGGTATAAGGTAAACAATCCTATGGTTGAGTACAATAGGTAAAATCATCCCATAAAATGACATTCTAAAACATATGCGTATTTGAAAGAAAAAGAGATATTTACATAAAATAGGTACAATATGGTCAATGTAAGGTATGACTTGCCTTGCTCGAGATCGAGGAACCTCGGCGACTACCTCGAAGAGAACGGGCTCACCGGAAAACTCGGGATCTACACGACAAACAAAGCACTCAACAAACACCCTAAAAAGTCTACTGAAACAGCACTGAAAAGTATTTTTAATGGATTCTTGACATGTTTCTAGATTTAATGAAATTTGAATGGGCTAAAACGGAGCTCGGATTCAAAAGATATAAATTTTAGAAGTTTAATTGCGATTTTTAAACTAAACAGAAAAGATTAAACTATTTATTGCGCAATTAAGTCCTGGTGACGTCACCCTTGCGCGGCACGTGGCGACGCGCATGACGTCGGCCGGCGCGCGCCCTAGGGTTGACGCGTGCGCCGCACGGCCAGAGCGCGGGAGGCGGGGCGCGGCGGCGGATTGCCGCCACGTGGCGCAATCCGAGCGGTCGGAATGGCGGCGACGTGGCGCGATCTCGGGCGGCCGGGTGGCGACGATCGGACGGCGCAAACCCATCGCGATCGGACGGCGCGAGATCCGTCCGATCCGCAAGATCGGACGGCACGGGAGGGGCGGCGCTAGGGTTAGGGTTAGGGTTAGGGTTAGGGTTAGGGTTAGGGTTAGGGTTAGGGTTAGGACGCGGCGGCGACGGCGGGACGTCGGCGACGACCATCCGAGCGGCGGCGGCGGCGGCGACGAACCGACGAACGGCGGCGGACCGGCGGCGACAACCCGACGAGCGGCGGCGGCGCGAAAGGAAAAAGGACGCAAACGAAAAACAAAACAAAGAGCCCGAGGACGGCGGCGAGCTCACCGGCGGATGAATCGACGGAGAACGGCGGCGACACGGGCTAGAAAACACGGCGATCAAAGGGGAAACGAGGCGGAGCTCGGGGGTTATAGGGGAGAGAGGAGACCGAAACGGGCACGAAAACGCCGGGGATAACGTCGCCGGAAAACTCGGACTCGAGAGAGAGGGAAGATACGGCGGCGCTTGGCGGCGGCGGCTGCGGCGCGCGGAGTGCGGGCACGGGGCGGCGGCACGGGCCGAGCCCGGCGTGGGGCCCACGCGGCGAGAGGCGCACGGAAACGGCCGGGTAAGCGCGGGGCGGCGCGGCTATGGCGGCGGCGGCGGTTGGGCCAGCCGGCGCGGGGAAGGCAGCCCGACAGTGGGGCCCACTGCGGTGGCCGCGGCGCGGGGACGCGAACCGGACTTGCGGGCGCGGCGGGACCGTGGGCTTCGCCCACGTCCGGGGGAGCGGCGCGCGGAGCCTGGGCCGACGGCCTGTTAGGGCGCCGGCGGGAAAGGGAGGCCGTACGGCGTACGGAAAAAGGAAGAAAAAGAAAAAGGAAAAGAAAAAGGAAAAAGGGACTTAATTAAATTCCCGATTTCTTATTTAATTGTTTAAAAAATACTTAGGGTGCTCTAAAAATTCCAAGTAAAAATCGTTAGCGTATTTTGACATGAAGAATTCAAGAAAAATCCTATCATGTCATTTCCATTTATTAATCACATTTTAAAATTATAGGTTGACTCCAGGTTAATTTCAGAAATTCCGATTATTTCCGGGTAAATTATTTTAAATGAATTAGGGAAAAACTCAGGATGTGACAATCAGCCGCCGTCTACCCCTCGGGTCGCCGTCACGTCGCCTCCTCATCATCATGTGCTCTCGGTGAGGACCTCCCCTTTCTCTCCACCGCTTCCCCGGCCACTTGTCTTTCTCCAACAACTCGTCTTTAAGCCATTTACGAGGACCTTTGGGTACCAAAAGTCTTAGTGCCTCGACATCCCACTCAAATATCCACTTCTCGTCAATCTGACATATCCTTAGTAGATCTTTTGTCTGACGTTGGTCCGCGCCAGCTTTGTGGAAATTAGCATTGAAGTGTCTCATGCACCATCGGTGGTGAACCGGTGGCAATCGTGGAACAAGAGTCCTCATGGCTTTCATTATAGCAACATGCTGATCAGAGATAATACAAACTTTCCTATGCGGCCCAATCACAACCCGTCTGATAAGATCAATAAACCAACAGCAGTCGCACGAGTTCTCTTTCTCCACCAAGGCAAAAGCTAATGGTACAAGTCGGTCCTCCGCATCAGTCGACAGTGCAGTCATCAAAGTGCCCCTGTATTTGCCAGTTAAGAAGGTTGCATCTATAGCAAGTACTGGCCTGCAATGCTTAAATGCCTCAATAGAAGGAATAAAGCACTAGAATGCACACATAAATATTTTCTTTGTCACCCCACCAATGTTCACTAATTTATTGCGATGGGTATTGATGTGGTACACCATACTCGGATTTTTTTGCTTGATGGCTTGTAGCAACGTGGGCAAACACACATATGCTTCACCCCATTCTCTATAAATGAGCTTCATAGCCTCCTCTCTTACCCTCCAAGCCTTACCATACTTCACCCTATATTGGGAAACCTCAAATATATAGAGAGCTAAGCTGAAGCAAGGAGTGTAGGTTGTAATTTGATGGTATTGCATAACCTGTTTGCTATGAACTTAGATGTCAACTGGCGGTGGCTCCCTGAACCTTTTGCACTAGCATAAGTATGTGCCTTATCAACACGTGATATCCTCCACGTGCCACTCACCCTCTTTGTAGTGTGCAGTTTCCTTTTGCATCGAAGGTGTTCACATTTAACAATGTACCTCCTATTTGCAGCGAAATTCACAACACGGTATGGACGATGGTGCACAATGGTGTACTCCTAGAGCCATAGCTTCAAAGCAACCATGAATGGGAACTCCTAACCCTTCTTGAGGCCATCCATCTAGAATGGTTCTGGCAAGTGATCCATGTTGAGACCGCCATCTAATATTGCACCACGCGCATGTGTTAGGTCCCTGAAGTCAGGAATGTTTGGCTTCCTCCCAAACACCTTCTGGAACACACGACATTCCTCTAATGCTAAGTTGTCATTGTTGGTTATTGGAGGAATGGACGATCATCATCGAAGTCATCAGCAAATTCAACATCATACTGCTCAATGCTTAGTTCTCACCAACGTCCTCTAGATTGAATTTTTCTGAAACTGAATCGTTACCAGCGCTCAAATGCACAACAATGTAATCAGTTGGATCATAACCTTGGCCTGCTTCTTGCGTTGAGTATTCAGGGTTGCCTCCATATGCTGACTAGTCTAGGTCGTTACCTACATCTTCCGGCTAACCTACACTTAGATCAATCCCCTCTTGTACTAACTCCCTTTTTCAATTTCCTTGTTGCGTGCACATCATCACTACCGCAACGTCTCTTTGATGGCCCTACCTCCTTTAACTAATTTCAAAACAAAGGTCTTTCTATCGTTGCCTGTCCAAGTCTTCTCGTACCAACTCACTCTTCGATATTGATCTACTGGTTCCCCTTTTGCCACAACAAGTCCCTCTTCCACGAGAAGAATACGTCACAAAATTCTTAACGATGTAATGATAACGGGGAGACTCGTTTAGGTCCAAATTGTCTAGGGTACGTAACATCTTTGAAGCAAACACCTCTAGAGATCTAAACTGAGAGTCTTTTACCAAATCAAAGTAAATTTCCCAATCCAACTGACTTAGCACCTTCAAACATACTTATGTCCTTGACCAAAATCGTACCTCCCATAAATACCAATCTCCATATTATCCTCGGTCCATTGAATAACCTCTTTCACTCGCGACCTTAATTCATATAAAGTGGAGCGGGTTGGAAACAAAATGGTCTTCAATGACATATCCTCAAACTCAACATGTGCACCAACATAAGGTTCAACAACTCTACCACCACAGTAAACACGAACAAGTCTATCCATCTACACTGAAAAATACATCATGTGACTTCACAAAAAAGTTTACATTATCCTTCCTAAACGTCATATAAACCGACCAATTTAAACTAATGCATAACTTAAATTTATGCAAAACAACTACTTAACCAAAAATATTTAATTCACATCCAAAGTTACCAAGAACTTGTCATACCACCCAACCTAGTCTATCATGCGACCAAATTTGACTCTCCTCCATATAATACATATCTACAAATTTAACCTAAAGCAATTTTTCTATACAACCATCCATTCAAGTCTCAACTAAAAATAATCATTACCACATATATACTTGAAAAAATCATAGCACCAACGAGCACATTGCACACATGTAACACTAGAATAATCAAATCCTCAATTTCAATGGTCAAAATCACAATTTTTGGCAAAAAAAAATATTCTAGGGTTACCCTTTGATCTAAAAATTTCACCAATTAAAACGAAAAAGAGAGAAATGGATGAATATACCTTGCTCTTCGATTTTCCCAAGAAATCACGCGAAAAATGGCTCCAAATCGACTGGATTTGAGGACAAGGGGTGAGAGAGGAGAGAGAGAGTGCACAGCTTGCTCTGGCTAGGGAGGAGGGAGCGAATGGGTGAAGAGCGGGAGGGGGTGGGGTCCATGTGGTTAAGTGTGCCCATCCCCCGGGAAAAGCACGCCAGCATGAATGGTGTCGTGGTGGGCACCAACATTATTGGCGTCGTCATCCAGCCACGTCAACATCAGGCCATCCCTTGATGTCATGGTGGCATGAATACGATGCCGCGTCGTCCATTTGAACCGCAGCGCCAGCGACTCTAACGCCAAAAGGACCAATCCTGAAATACGTTTTTTTAAGATCTATTTATCCCTATTTGTAAATTAAGTTAAAGAAACTAAATTGTAAAAAATCCACAGTTATCCATAACTCTTCGATAAGAGCCATTCTAAAAGTTACTCCAATGATCCAAATCAATCTAGATTTTTTTTTGAAGTGGTTGGGTTTTCATTGTTTGGTGTGGCCAGTTTACGTGCTTCAGAGATTTTCTCGTGCGCTATGCACACTGACGAAGCCATAAATTATCAAATAGTAGGATTAAGGTATGGCTTAACTAATATCTTTTTCCAAATTTATATGATGATTTGAGAGAATTTAATCATGATTTTGGAGACAAACGGCTTAAGCCCTACGCCTACCTCCGCCCTGGCTATGCGTATGCCCCTCTTACCGTGAGTGTGGGACCGTGGGTCAAAGACCGTCTTTCATCCGTCCATTGTATTGACCATTGATTGGTCTGTCAGCCAGTCTGAAACTCTAAACTCTAGATTAAAAATCCTAAAAAAAGTTATAACATGCAAATATAAAAATTATCGAATATAAGGATAAATGTTTAAGATTTATCTATATATTATTATGAGATGTCGTGGATAAATTTTAATACGATGATTTTTAAGTTTGTACTTTGCATTATATATTTTTTCTAAAATATGATCATCAACAACAGTTTTTTTTTTACTTTGAGTCGTGACACGTGAAATCTCGTATATCAATGATCTCGAGGGAAGTAAGTATGATCTCAAAACTGATTCTGATCTGACGAGACGGCGACCCATAACTGAAAAAGCGATCCCGCGCTGAGGCGGCCATTGCGCCGGTGAGCACAGACGGCGGCCGTTTTATGTCTTCCTGGTTTCCCATGGCAAAGCAGCCGCCTCTGTCGATCAGTGGTCTAGGAGGCGATGATGGCGTCCGTGCATGGCCGCGCTACCCCAAGCGAGCGAGATTCAGGCCACCGGTCTCCATCCATGCCTTCCCGGGAGGTATACACCATTCTTCCCTCCAACAGATCCCCGCCTCCCCCTGTATTGCTCTCGTATTGCGTATTCCGTTATTCCTGGCCGTGCCTCTGCTGTATGCCCGTACTTATTCCGTTTGTATGATGGTTGAACGGGTTGGTACTCGGTAGTGATGCTTGCTAGGTGTTCGTTGCTTTGCCTGACAAGAAGAGTTCGTGGCCTTTGGCCCGAGAACCACTGGTTACATGACGTTTTACAGTTCCCAGTTACTGAATTTGTTTTGCTGCCGTACCCCTCTGAACTCCCAAGTACAACAAGTGAGAAATTGACCATGGCTTGCTTGTTGGAAGTACCATATCGATTCAGACTGTTGTATTCAGATTAGGCTTTTCCCCCCCTTCTATTCTTAATTGATGTGTAGTTCCTCATAGGTGCCACACCAAATATGTGTAGTGTTGATCAAACATTTTAGTTTGACATATGACACTTAGGTTAGTCTCTCAATGTATAGTTTCACCTCCCAGTTTTTAAGATGTGATGAAACAAGTATCTTTCTCAATGTAGAGTTTCATGGTACGTTTTATTATTTTTGTGGGTCTCACTGATCTCTCTTTTCTCTCTCTATCCTTTCTTCCTCGCCCCTCCTGGCCGCCCAAGTCCTTCCACGCCGCACGCGCCTCTCGGCCGGCCCGCTGCGGAGAGCATGCGGTCGCCCGCGCCTCCGCGCCGTCGCCGTCGCCGCCTCCGCAGCCGCTGCGTCCCTCCGCGCAGCACGCGCTCCTCCGCGCCGGCCGCGCCCCTCCGCGCCTTTCCCGGTCGGTCGCGCCCCTCCGCGCAGCACGTGCTCCTCCGCCGGCCGCGTCCCTCCGCGCCTCTCCCGGTCGGCCGCGCCTCCCGGCCGTCCGCGCCGTCGTCGGCCCGCCTATAGGGAGCCCGCGGCCGCCGCGTCCTCCGCGCAGCACGCGCTCCTCCCGCCGGCCGCGCCTCCACGCCTCTCCCGACCGGCCGCGCCCCTCCGTGCCTCTCTCCGGTCGACCGCGCCTCCCGGCCGGCCGCGCGTCGCCGGCCCGCTGCGGGGAGCATGTGGCGGCCCGTGCACCTCCACGCCATCGCCATCGCGCCCTCCGCGGCCGCCGCGCAGCTTCCTCCCCCCCGCGCCCTTAGTGGGAGTTTCACGCGAATACCAAAGTTTTGGAAACCGGGATGATTCGTTTCGTGGGGATGAAACTATACCCTCTCTCTCCTCCTAGTTTCATGCAAAAAGCTCATGTGGTGTCCTATTAAATGTGCATGAAACCCTGGATGAAACCCCACTGAGACTAGCCTTATGTATACATATTATTCGTGACCATAGTAGTGTCATGTACCCACCATACCCTATTCTTGTGTCTTTATAAGGTTCGGTTGCGAAACAGATGACCAATTCGCACGTGACGCGATAGATCATCTGACTTTTGCAAAATTTTTAGCATTTTTAATTTTATTTTTTTAAGATTTACAAAAATAATTTTCCAATCTAAAAATTTTCAAAATTAGTCGCTTCCGTTGTCTAGGAGGACGAGATTTAAAAATCGTCCTCCCAAAGGGTGTTTTAGCCGACGTGACACACGATCGTTGGGCGCGTCTCGCGCGTCGTTGATTTTTTTTAAAAAAGGCTTTTCCGTCCTCCGGAAGAGTTTTTCTTAATCGTAGCACCAGGGGACCGCCGCAAAGGGCGGCCGCCCGCAAAAATGTCTCTGGAAGGTGCTACAATTAAAAAATATCCTCGAAAAGGCGGGAAGGAAGGCGCTGCGAAAAGCCGTGCTACGTTAAAAACGTCTTTCCGAGGGCGGAAATGACTTTTTTAAAAACCAACGACGCGGCGAGATGGCGCCCAACGGCCATCCGTCACGTAAGCTAAAACGTCCTCGATAGGATGATTTTAAATCTCGCCCTCCCGAGAGGCGGGAGACGACTAATTTTGTAAATTTTCAAATCGGAAAATTATTTTTGTAATTTTTAAAAAAATTAAAAATGCTAAAATTCGACTTTTGCAGATGTCTTGCTCTCATTTTCTTCCTCCATTTGGGCCGGACAGTTAGATGGGCCAAAAAAAGTAAGTTAAGATTACAAAGAATTTTTGGCATTTTTAATTTTTTTTTAAAGATTTACAAAAATAACTTCCGAGTTCGAAAAATTTCAAAACTAATCTCCTCCCCCTCCGGGAGGCGTGAAGGAAAAACGCCCTCCCGAGGGCGAAAATCCGACGTGGCGAGAGCGGCCGTGGGGGCCGTCTGCGCTCGTGGCATATTTGCAGGCGGCCCCTTCCCGCCCTTGGGAAGGGCGTTTTATCACGTGCACGGAGGGCCGCTGCAAAAATGCCGGGCGCCGCGTTTTGCGGGCGGCCCTTCCCGCCCTTGGGAAGGGCGTTTTCACCGTGCGTGGGCCGCCGCAAAAGGCCGCCGCTCTCGGCATTTTTGCGGCGGCCCCTTCCCGCCCTTACCAAGGGCGTTTTCACTGTGCTTACGGGGCCCATTCCCGCCTTCCGGGGCGTTTTATGCGCAAACCCTAATTGCCCCGATCGACATCGACCCACTCTCTCTCGTGTTGTTAGAGATGTGAAATGTTATCGTTGTATTTTGTGCTAATATAATAAATCCATTGAATTTGTGGTATTGTTGCAAATGTAACCGTCTTCGTGATTTGTCGTATTGTTTGAAATGTAAATGTTATCGTCGTAAGGATGCAAATGTAAATATTGTTGCAAGTGTAAATGTTCGAGGTATCGTACATATGTTGTTTGCATTACCTGTGAACATATTGTTTTAACCAAGTTAACTTAGTTGCAATGGTTAAGCAGTTGTTTGTGACAGTGTTACATAACCCATTAGGTACGGATGATACAATACAACTAACTCGTCCCCGACGAGTGAAGGCTCGGCTACCTACGGAACCGTTCAAGGGCGATAAGCTTGTCATCAATTTTCTCTTTCCTTCTCAGCGTTGTACTCCTTTTGAGTTTCACATTCAGTTACTTTTAGGACGTTATATCGGGGAATGACATTGTCGATCCACCTAGTGAATCCACACCTTCTTTGAATGCCCTGGTAAAGAAACACATGTAATCAATTAGAGAGCCACTAGAGCGAAGACGTTTGCATAATTGATAAAATGAAAGACGTACAACGAAGTCGTTGTCTAAGTTGGGGCAAATGAAATATCTCCGACCATATGTTCGTGGTTCAAATGAGGTAGCCATCTTGCAACGATCCCTACAACCGCACATAGGACGCTCCGACCATTTAGGGAAACCTAGTGGGTTGTTCCTCCAAGCTAAGCTTGCGATTTCGACGCGACGTTCATACTCCATCCAAGCTGAATGAATTGTTCGCGACTCAGGTTGTGTTACCGTCGACCGATCGAAGCGGGTTTAACCGTATCGATCCAATCTTTGTATGCACACCGACGTACATTCTCCTGGTTGCACATTTTTTATGGTGGGAGTTAAAAAATGGAACAAGCGAAAAGGTTAAAGAAAGAAAAATTATACTCACGACAAAACCGTCATCCGCAATCTCGGGACACACGAAGCATCTTTGTCCTCTAGTTGCTTGTCTTATGGATCTTACCACTGGCAACGTAGACCACGGTGGCATTCGGACGTTCCCGCCATGTGGGTAGTGTCGGCTGATCCATAGGCCAGTCCAAAGCTTCGCGCGAACTCGACGTTGGTACTCGGCCTTCCGTTGAAGGTAGTCCGACCTTGTTTCGCTTAGTGGGTAGTAACGTGTTCCGTCGGTTCGTGGGTTCTCCGTATCTATCCACTAAACGAAGTTGCACACCCGACGATATGCCTGCATGAGGTGTTAACACGATGTACAATCAAATTAGTGTTTTCTGCGTGAAGATTTTGTAGATGAAAGCAGTGCAGTTAAGCCATACCTGATCAATGTTGGCGCATTGGAAAAATCGTCTCCCCCTGGTTTCAGCGAGGAGGGACGACGTAAGTATGCAGCCATCTCCACAATGGCATAACGGACGGTCACACCATGGTGGAATAAAACCGCTCAAAGGATGGAGTCGCCGGTGGAGACGCTCAAGGAATGGATGATATGAAGATCTCATTGCGGAGTAAATGTAGAAAAGAGAATGCAGATTTGAAGAGCTCGTATTCGGATCTTGGCAATATATAGTGCAGGGAGGTGAAGGTTCACATCTATGTATCGTTTATGTCTGTCACGGGGCAACAGCTGATCGAGACGTATCGTGTAGGATTGTCACGGGGCAATAGGTGATAGCGATGTATCGTGCAGGACTATCACGGGGCAAAAGTTTATAGCGACGTATCGTGCAGGACTATCACGGGGCAAAAGTTGATAGCGACGTATCGTGCAGGACTATCACGGGCAAAAGCTGATAGCGATGTCTCGTGCAGGTCTAACTGGGCCGAAAGTTTTTTGGTCGTTAGTAAGAGTATCATGCAGCGAACGATACGGAAGGATCTCGTGACATGTGAGTGCGACAAACAGACATAGATATATACAAACATCAAACACAAAATAAATATTTACAATTTGTACAAACATCATACACAAGCAGCTCCGACGAGGCCTCTTACCCCTATCCCTCCTAGGCGTGCTCCGACGTGCCCCCGAGAGTACGTCAACCTCGTCGGGGGCACGCCACGACTAGCACGGACATCCGGCGCGGGCGTCTCTGTGGCGGGTCCCGGCTCGCGGTAGAGGTGCTCCACCGAGCCGAGAGGAGGCGAGTACGTCCCGATCTGGGTCCTCCAGTCATCGAAGTCGTCGCCGTACTCGACCCCCTCGTCGCCTCCCCGGACCCGCCCGCCGCGTCGACGAAGTCCCCGAGCGGAAAATCCCCGCCGAGTAGAATCCTCCCGTATGTAAGCAATGTGAAGCATCGGTGACTTAAACTAACACATGTGAAATAATCATCGGACGACGCTTGCTCACCTCCGGCTGAGTGAGGGGACGAGGAACGGAGGATCCGCTCGCTCCAAGAAAAGCTCGCAGTCTTGGGCCGAGTAGCGAAAGGCCGAGGATCGACGATCCACTCGCGCCTACCGTATCCCCGGTCGGTAGCGTCGGACCTATGCGACATTGGGTTTGTTAGATCACGTTGTAGGGTTGACACAATGAAAATGAGTGGAACTAACCTGTGGAAGCACCAGCGCTGTGTGGTGACCATCCGGGTACTGGACCGCGTGGACGAGGACCTGTAACACCCTGTGGAGGAACCGCGTCGACGGCAGAACGACACGAGAAGATCCGCAAGATCGAACGTGCCGTCGTTTGCATCCGCTGGAAGTTCATCCTCTGTTCCACCTCGTTCAGGTGAATGCCTACGTCCAGCCTCAGCACAATGCCCGTGCGGCGTCGGCCTACAAAAATCAACGGGCATGACATCTTCTTCCTCGTCCGATGATTCATCGCCCTCCGCCTGCTCATTTTCAGAATCCTCCCTCTCCATTTCTTCAACAATTGCTTCGATTCTCTCTCCCTCGTCCGCCACGCCAATCGCCTCCTCTAAGCTTGCTTCATTGCTTAGACCTTCGCCATACTCTGTTTGCATTATATTAATGCTATCGATTTCGTGCAGTGCCACAAAAATAACAAGGGGCCAGGACCTTTCAAGTGCCATGTCCACATAACGTCTCCACGACTCAGTGTTATCAATAGGCATAAGTTCCCAATAATATCCTTCTGTTGCACGACTTACTACAACGGATAGAGACATTGTGTTCACTCTTGTATCCACTTTAATCCACGTAGCAACCAACTATACACTGACTCAAATGTTTTCTCGCCTGGCCTATCGATGCCCTTTGATTTCATCCTAAATTCTGACAAATCTACACCTTCTGGACCGTATCTAACGTTGCCTTCACCGTGAACTATCTGAATATGATCTTACTTGCCATAGTGCCTGACAAACAAATTGAAACTGAGTTTATTCCATACTACGAATATATTACCTAGATGATTCTGTGCCTAACTTAATTTCTTTAACAATATGTTCTCTGGTCTACATCTTACATTTTCCTAAATCGATTTGTTCGTTCCATCTACCGCCAATCGTAACTCGTTCATTTCAGTTTACCAAAATTTATAAACTAAATTCAATTAAATCGTAGTTTATATCTAAACATATTTTGATCATCAACAAAATTATACGTACGATTTTCTATAATGCTTACCATCTACTCACATAATTTACACTTAGATCCAAACACATTCTACCTAAGTTGATCTATCTTTTCTACCTATGTTAATGTCCATTAAATTATCCTTGTTGATCTATCTATTCTTCCTATGTTACTTCGATTAAATTATCTAAATTGATCTAAATTAAATCATCTGTTTTACAAATCTATAACAAATTATTCAATACCTACTCAAATATTACAAATTTATATTTTTCCTAATATTTCATTTACATACTAGCTAACAAACAAAATAACGACGAGATATTGCATTTACCTCCAATGAAGTACGCAATCCAGGGGCTTCGCCGCGCTCCTCCTCTTCCTCACCTCTCTCTCTGTTCTTTTTCTGGATTTGGGAAGGTGTAAATGAGGTTGAAATGATTGAGAGTCGGCTTATATACTGCTCGGGTAAAAACGCCCTTGCAGAGGGCGGGAAGGGGCCGCCGCAAAATTGCCGGGACGGCCGTGGCAATTTTGCGGCGGCCCCTGTAAGCACAGTGAAAAACGCCCTTGGTAAGGGCGGGAAGGGGCCGCCGCAAAATGCCGAGCGGCCGACCTTTGCGGCGGCCCGCGCACGGTGAAAAACGCCCTTCCCAGGGCGGGAAGGGGTCGCCCGCAAAACGCGGCGCCCGGCATTTTTGCAGGCGGCCCCGTGCACGGTGATAAAACGCCCTTCCCAAGGGCGGGAAGGGCTGCAAATATGCCACCGAGCGGCGACGGCCCCACGACCGTCGCCACGTCGGATTTTTCGCCCTCGGGAGGGCGTTTTTCCTTCACGCCTCCCGGAGGGCGGGAGGAGATTAGTTTTGAAATTTTTCAAACTCGGAAGTTATTTTTGTAAATCTTTAAAAAAAATTAAAAATGCCAAAAATTCAGATTACAAATACTCTAAGGCCTTTTCTTCCGTGCTTTCAATCTTGGGCCACACAGGTGCGATGGACCGCCGCAATGCGCGCCGACGTGCGATGCGGCTGATGTCGAGCCCACATGACGTGCATAGATGCGGCGGAAGACAAACAGGGCCCGCCCGCATGCAACCCCACCGTAGACCGTACAATTTTTAGCATTTTTAATTTTATTTTTTAAAATATTTATAAAAATAATTTATGGTTTGAAAATATTACAAAACTAGTCGCCTCTCGTTCTTTGAGAGGCGATATTTAAAATCGTTCTTTCGAGGGCATTTTTCGACGTGGTGGACGGTCGTTGGCCAGTCGTCGCGCGCGCGTGTAATTTTGCTTTTTGCCTCCTTCCCGCCCTTACAAAGGGCGTTTTTCACTGTGTATTTACTGTTCATCACTGTTCACTGCACTGTTCATCACTGATCATTGCACTGTTCACTATTCTTGTTTTATCACCTTCACCGCACGAAAAATGCCCTTTGTAAGGGTGGGAAGAGGACAAAATACAAAATTAAGACGCGCGCGTAAACGGCGCCAACGGCCGTCCGTCACGTCGAAAAAACGCTCTCGGAAGGACGATTTTTAAATCTCGCCCTCCTAAAGAGCGAGAGACGACTAGTTTTGCAATATTTTTAAACCAAAAATATTTTTGCAAATCTTTTAAAAATAAACTTAAAAATGCAAAAAATTCCCGTAGACTAGTCCTTGGCGTCGTGAATTTGAATGTGCTAGTGTCGTAGAATAGTACTGCTCGATCCGTCGTCATATTATAACTCATTTTAATTTTTTTAATCAAAATTGGTTAAGTTTAACTAAATTTATCAAAATTTGTTAAGTTTTATTGGTTGCCTAAAATTAAATAAATTCAATATTTTAAACATTAAATTAGTTTTATTAAATCTAATATTAAATATATTTTGATAATATATTTGTTACCATGTCTTTTATAAATTTGAAAAAGTAGTACTATTTAAATGAAATGATGACATATCTAGCCTACCATAACTCAAGCTGACGAGAAGACGCGTAAGGCAAACCGGCCAAACAAATCTTGGTCTCTCGAATCGGTTCTATGGACAAAGGTCATCAACTAAGTCAGTCTCAATAAAAGTCAGTCTCAATAAGGTTTTATATGGTGTTTTATGTAATATGTTTATAGTTTTATGACACGAGAAGACAGAGAGAAAAAACATTTTATTATGATAAAATTATAAAACGTTATTTTTAAATTATTAAAAACTAGGTAAAACCCACACTGAGGTTTAAACCGGTGAACATGTTTCAATTATCTCGAAAACTAAAAGATAAAGTATTGCGGGACTGACGGTGCGGATTGGAAGTCTACGCGACTCGTCGAGTCATCGGTCAGCGGTGGCGAGCCGGTCGACCGGTCAACTGTCCACTAGTTTACGTGTGGAGCTTTCCCGCTTGCTTCCTTCCTGTGCATCACTATTAGTCTTGAATCTTTCTTTCGATTTTCTTTTCAGACCGGTTCGAGATCGATCGCACGCGCGGTGCGCACGATCAGCTCGTCTTTTCCGAGTTTAACAGGCAGCGCAGAAACCGTTAGTGCCAATCACCGATGTGAGTCACTCTCGGTCGCTTCCGTTCAACTCTCTCAGGAAGGTGGAGTGGATGGCCGGACGACGTATGCACAACATACTCTCACCCCGTCTCAAATAAAAGAACTGTTATATATGAACATATTTTAGAACAGAGAGAGTGAGTAAAGAATAGTAAGTACTTTTTTATTGGTAGAGAAGTATTTCATCACCAGTATTGTTTGCATGATAAAATCTGTATACTCTAATACTGTAAGCTCCTGTGTCGAGGCAAAGCGCGGTTACATATGGCATCTGTCGGTCATAATCGGATTTGTGGAACGGTAAATTGATGTTATGGATCTTGACTTTTGACCAGTTAACCCGTACGTGTGTAATCCGTTTATTGGTTGGTTGCTTTCGTGTTCTAGCTGGAAGTTTTTGACCTACAGGAACAGGAAGTTGAGCATGGTGCAGACGTGCAGTAACATCTTTTTCGCTTTCTCTTTTGATTCGTTGTTGACAGTCACGAAGCCCGATCGACACGTGAACGTAGGTTGCCCGTTGCCAAGTCGACTTGAACCTGAGCCTTTCGGCGAAACTTGAAACCTCCAATCGCCATAGCCCACGGTTGCAGACAGTCTTGCAGAGTCGCCGTGTTTCCCCAGAGCTAGAGCGGTACTGTCTCTAGTCGCCGGCAAATCAAACCGTTAGATAGTCCGTATTCGTATTCTAGGCGAAAAAAATGATTTGTTAGTTAACGACCTGAGTAAGTTTCGACTTAAAAATGGTGTTAAATGCTGTTAATCGTGCGTCGTGAAGACCTAGATCAATTTGGGTTTTCACTGACTGAAAAACTAATTAGCGCGCGTTAGATGTATAGCTCGCATACACTGAGCCCCATGTCACCCTACATCGCACGTTTCTTTATTTTCTAGTACTGTTGCTCTCAAAAAAATTTTCTCGCTCTTTTTTCTCCTATGCGGTTTTTTTCTGTCCACGCTAGGCAGATCATGATTTTCCTTTTTTAACTTTATTTTTTATATATTATGTGTTTTAGAAAAAGTATATTTAAAAATTCGAGTAAACTTTCAACTTGAATTTTTTAAAAACTGTTAACTACAAATTTGTAATCTTTCAACTTAAAATTTTAAAACTTTCAATTTAGAGTTCTAAAAATTTTTAACTCAAAATTCAAAAACTTTCAACTCAAATTCAATAACTTCCAATAAAAAATTCAAAACTTTCAAATTAAATTTGAAACTTTCACCTCAATCACACACTACTACATAAATTATTTTTCTGCACGAGGCCCCAGTAGGTTTCAGACGTGCCATAAGTGGCCGCACCTGGAAAAGCCGGTCCCCATAGGTCGGTTGCATTATCTCGTACGGTCTACTTAAGCGATCGCACGCGATAATATCCCGTGTGGTCCACTTAAACGCCCGCACGGGATAATAAATTTTTCCGTGCGGTCCACTTAAGCCGCCCGCACGGGATAATCCATTTTTCCGTATGGTCCACTTAAGCCGCCCCGCACGCGATGATCACCACCGCCTATATAGGTATGCACGCGAGCTCCGAAATTTTTTAACTCCCAACGAAATTTTCTAGATCCCGTCGTGGCTTCCTCACCGACCCGCCGTCTCCACCATTGCTGGCCTCCATCGCCGCCTCAACCGCCGGCGCCTCGTCCTCCGCTGCCTCCACCGACCGCGGCCGCCTCGTCCACTGCCGGCCTCCGCCACCGCCTCCACCGACCACGGCCGCCTCCTTCACTGTCGGCCTCCACTGTCGCCTCCTCCGACTACGGCCGCCTTGTCCACCGCGGCCGCCTCCTCCACTGCGGCCGCCTCCTCAATGCCGACCGCCGTCGACTCCTCACCGACCGCCCACCGCCGTCTTCCTCACCGACCCGACCGCCTCCACTGCCGCCGGCCCCATTGACCGCCACCTCCACCGCCGTCATTGTTGCTTTGTTGTAAAATTTGTTATAAAATTATACATGTAAAATTTGTTATAAAAGTATACATGTAAAATTTGTTGTAAAATTATGATGATGTAAAATTATTTTTATGTAATTTATGATGTTTGTTGATTTAATTATATCATTCAATCATTCAATAATTCAATAATTATATATGTAATATAGGACGGATCTATCTTCCCGTGCGGGCCACTTAATATAACCGTATGGAAAGATCTATTAACCCGTGCAGTCATATTAAGTGGCCCGCACGGGATAATAGATCTTTCTCTGTGTGCCTCTTAAGCTGTCCGCACGAGATAATAGATCTTTCCGTACGGTTAGACCGCCCGCACGTAAAAATTTGATTTTCCTGGACTTTCTTGCGCGTGCGGGTTGGCCTTATGTACAGAAAGGTGCCTTTCGGTCCACATGGAAAAAGCAATTCTGCAATAATGACAATGGACATAAAACTCAAGCCCGAAGCACGAACCCGAAAAAACACGAATCCAAACCCGAAGCAAGCTATCAACTGCTCACCGTTTTCACTACTCTGATTTAGTTGGAAGTGTTGGATATTTTTATGTGAGGAATTTGGTATTTACACTACTCTAGTTTAGTTAGAAGTGCTGAATATTTATTTATTTATTATATCAATTGCTAAAATTCAAACAATTCGTTGTAATACAGGTAATTCAGCTTACCCGAAACCCAAATCCAAAATAATGGGTATCCGAAATTTCGGGTAACAAATGTTCAGGTTATATTCCGGGTGTCATTTCTAAAAACCCGAATTCTAAAAAATCCAAAATACCCGATGCAAAATTTCGGGTTAACCTGAATACCCAGTCCTACACCTCAATGTTTGAAACTTTAAACTCAAAATTTAAAACTTTTAACTCAAATTTAAAATTTTTAATATAACTTTGAAAACTTTTAACTTCAAAATGAAAACTTCTAACTCAATCGTTTATATATTATTTTATTATAAAAATGTTAAACACGGATTAGTAACGTTATTAACGCTAAGCTAGGATTAGAGGCGGGAGGTGAGGCGCGCCGCGCGCGGGGATCATGGCTGGTTTGCGATCTGGCGCTCTGGCACATCTGCGCACAGTAGGAAGCCCCTTTCACGGGATTATGAACTATCGACGTCTTCTCGAATAACCATGCCGTCCGAATCATTCTTACTTAACTCGCACTAATCCACAGAAAACAATACAGCAATAAGCAACCTGAAGCTTCCAAGCAAGCACGCAGGAGCTTATAACGGTCTCGTTCCCGCCGCATTTGCTTACAACTCTCAAACCCCCGCGTCCACCGCGGCTTGCGGCGGGGGCGGGCAGAACTCACCGTGGAAACCATGGCAAAAACACCAAGCCCCGTGTACCTCCTCTTCCTGCTGCTCGCGCTGCCTTGCTGCCTCATCCCGCACCTCGTGGCGGCACAGCCCGCGGCTGCAGTGGCGGCGAGCGAGGCGCGGCTGCTCCTCCAGATCAAGCGCGCGTGGGGCGACCCGGCCGTGCTCGCGGGATGGAATGACACGGGCGGGTCCGCGCCCGCCGCGCACTGCGCCTGGCCCTACGTGACATGCGACACCGCCGGGCGCGTCACGAACCTCTCCTCGCCAACACCAACGTGTCCGGCCCCGTGCCGGACGCCGTCGGCGGCCTCTCCAGCCTCACGCACCTCGACCTCTACAACAACAGCATCAGCGGAGGATTCCCGACGAGCGTCTACCGCTGCGCTTCTCTCCGGTACCTCGACCTGTCGCAGAACTTACTCGGGGTGAGCTCCCCGCCGACATCGGCGTCGACCTCGGAGAGAACCTGACCACTCTAGGCCTCAGCTACAACTACTTCACTGGCACCATCCCCAAGTCGTTGTCCCGTTTGCGGAAGCTGGAGTGGCTCACGCTGGAGAACAACCACCTCGCCGGCACAATCCCGGGAGAGCTCGGCGACCTGACGAGCCTTACGACCCTGACGATCTCGACGAACAGGCTCGAACCAGCCCAGCTGCCGGCGTCGTTCAAGAACCTAACCAAGCTGACAAACCTCTCGGTGAGGGAGTGTCAGCTCGTCGGCGACATCCCGGGCTTTGTGGCCGACATGCCGGACTTGGAGACGCTCGACCTGGCTGTCAACAACTTCACAGGAAGCATTCCTCCGGGGATTTGGAGCCTGAAGAAGCTGCAGAACCTGTTTTTATTTGCGAACGACCTCACCGGCGACATCGTCATCGCCGATGGTGCTTTCGCCGCGGTGAATTTGGTTTACATCGACCTGTCCGCGAATCCCAAGCTGGGTGGACCGATTCCTCAAGACTTCGGTCTCTTGCAGAAGCTGGAAGTCCTCCACCTGTACTTCAACAACTTCTCCGGTGAGATACCGGCGAGCATCGGTCGGTTGCCGTCATTGAAGGAAATCAAACTATTCAATAATAATCTCACCGGCGTTCTACCACCGGAGCTTGGGCAGAAGTCACCGGATTTGTGGGATCTTGAGGTTGATTTCAACGAGTTCACCGGCCCGATTCCTGAGGGGCTGTGTGACAGCGGCAAGTTGAACTCGTTCACCGCAGCGAATAACCTCTTGAACGGCTCCATCCCGGAGAGGCTCGCCGGCTGCACTACGCTCCAGACCCTGTATCTCCGCAACAACAAGCTCTCCGGCGAGGTGCCAGAGGCGCTATGGACGGCGACAAATCTCCAATACGTGCAGCTACAGAATAATAGCCTCACCGGGACTCTGCCTTCCACCATGTACAGCAACCTATTGAGCTTAACCGTGGAGAACAACCAGTTTCGTGGTAGCATCCCGGCGGCGGCGGCTGCTCTTCAGAATTTCATCGCTGGGAACAACAACTTTTCCGGGGAGATCCCGGCGAGTCTCGGCAACGGAATGCCGATGCTGCTGACACTAAACCTGTCCGGTAACCAGCTCTCCGGCGGGATCCCGAAGAGCGTTGCCAAGCTTAAAGTCCTGACTCAGCTTGATTTGAGCAAGAACCAGCTCTCCGGCTATCTATAAGTCCATGCCAACACCGCTGAGCCCCAACTAAAACGCCCTAGGTTTTTCAGATTGGCTACCAAATGAATCCAAATTGCTGAAGCAATGTCACCATTAGCATCTGGAAAGAGTACCCCTCCAAGCAAGTGCAAAATATATGCACGTGCATAGCACTTAACCCACCATGGCTCAACGACCTCTTCTAGGTGTGAGAAGTTCTCAGTAAGCCAAGAGAGGGGTATACTGTTCTGCTTCTTCTTCTTTCCTTGCCCCGCCTCAATGTTCAAAGGCACGCCCATCAGCTGCTCTACCTGTTCTTGCCATCCAGCAGTCTTCGTTTTGCACATCACTGCATGTCCACGAATCGGCAGGGCCAAGATCATAGCCACGTCTTGTAGAGTGATGGTCATCTCACCATAGGGTAAGCGAAAGGTGTGTGTCTCAGACCTCTGATTTTCTACAAGTGCCGTCAACGCTGGAGCGTTGAATATAGTCAAGCGTCTGCTGACAACCACAGCCGCACCAAGCAACCCAGCGGTCCTGAGGTACGAAATGTATCGCTCGTCAAAAGGCAGCGGTGCGTGAGCTCTCACTCGGAGCAGTTGAAGCACCTGCAATAGCATTTACAAATCAAGTAGTTAGTACAATGTCCAACAAGAGTTAATGAAACTTAGATACAAATGGCTTGAGGCTGATACGTACCCTCCCCCGCTCGATCGCAGCCCCACGATGCCTCTCCTCGTAGTACTTCTCCAAGGCTGGATAAGCCGATGTCTCTTCCTCCTTGTCCATCCTGCAACAAGAGAAAATGAAGGCAATGTTAGTTCCCAATCTTTGTAAAATTTATGACAAAAATATGTGTGCAACAAGATAAATTAATATACACTATGTTAAAAATAATCCATTGAAGTTACCTTCCTACCCCCGCTATTTTTTTTGACTTCTTTTTCTTTGGGTGCTTAGGACACTTAGGCTTCTTGTGACCCTCCAGGTGGCATAGCGAACACCTATTTTGCACTGGCACTGCCTCAACTTGGAGAACCGGAGGAGGTTTTCTTCTCGATCCACGGAGGCTCGAGTCCATTTCATTATTGAAGCTCTTCTATCTTCTCTTCCCCCTAGTTTTAACCTCCAACTCTGAATCCGCATCAAATTCTTCACCATCGTATGGTGGCCACTATGTGGGGTCGAGGTAGGGCTCAAAGTCACTTGCCCATGTGTTCACAACGGCTTTCGATGAGAACTCATAGGACATACGGTTCGGAGATTCTGAGTCAATTGCATGAACCGACAAACGTTGATGAGATGCGAGCGAGATATGGTACAACAATGGCATTTGGCAAGTACATGAGTTCCTTTCACTTTCTACTTTGAACGATCTTGCACCGAACCTAACACCGCCACGTGTTGTACCACCCCTTGGTGACCTCGTACGTCTTACTCTCCTTATCAAAGCACCTGGGAAGTGTGCTTGCTCGCTTTGGTGTTTTGCGTCTTCATCTTATTGGCGATCTTCTCAGACCAATGTTCCCCTAACCGAAGTCATTTCACTGCTTTGTCATGTCTATTCACAAAGAACACATTGCACTTCATGAAGGTAAACGATACTATGGCAGTCACCGGTAGCTTACGGAACACCAACCAACACACTATTGAACTGCTCGACCATTGTCACGCCCGATTTTTGTTTGGATTAAAAATAATTTAATAATACATTTCTATAAAATTATATTAAAAGTTAAAATAAATTATCAAGTGGAATTAATGAGGAAATTGAAATTTCCTTTAAAAATCATTGATGGAAATATTTTTGTAATATTCTCCATGCGCTAAAGTACTCTCTGAAATTTTTCGTGAAATTTTGGAGCTTCGAAATAATTTTAATACTACAAAGTTCATTTATACAATTACAAAAATTAAAAAACAAATTAAAAACCCCTTCACTGTTCCTGGGCCATTTTCGGCTCATTCCTCAAAAGTCCACTTTGCTTTCCTCCTCTCTCTCGTCTCTCCTTGTAGACGGGGTTCTGAGTAGTCCTCCAAGGGGGCTACTCGAGGAGGTGAAAGAGTGGTCGGGACGTCTACCAAAGGGCTTGATGGTCGACTTGGGAAGAAGACGAGCCAAGATTTTTAGACAGGTTCGGCCCTCTCAGAGGATAACAAGCCTACTCCTGTGTTCTTGTTAGGACGATCAAAGATCAATGTTTGCGTACACGTGTGATAGAGTGTTCTTGGATCGGATCCCCCAGCCCAGGCGATCTGTCCTCCCTTTTATAGTCCAAGGGGGGGCAGTTATAGAGGGTTGGGGCACAAGAAAGCTTAGTCGTAAAGTATAAAGCAAATACATGCTAAAGCTGAAAAGCAAAACGGAATCGTCTTAGGATCCGCTCACTGTGGACGTCTTGCGCGTAGTCTTGCCTCGAGATCCGCTCGTGGCAGGCATCTTGTGCACAGTCTTGCCGGGTGACGTCATCCTCCGCTTGTTCCCCCTTGTCTTATCTGTGAGGCTTGTCAAGGAAGCCTCCTCCCGAGGGGGAAAGCATGCCCTTTTCAGGTCGGAGCCGCGCGTAGAGGTCGGAACCGCGCGTAGAGGCCAAGCTACAAGGCTGAGGTCGGGCCAGAGGGCAGAGGTCAGGCTAGCTGTCCTTGCCCAAGGTCTGGCTCCCGACCCCGGCCCGAGGACTCCCGGTCCGACCTACCCGACCTCCTTTCCTTAGCATGGGCTACACTAGGGAGACATCCCCCACACTCCTTGACCCAGCTTGCCGCTCGGCCCGCTTGGCCCCTCCGTGCAAAGTCTGCTTCACCTCCCCTCCCGATCTCCTCTCTCTCTCTCTGACAGGTGGGACCAGTGGCCCTACTTGTCATCCCCTTCCTCTAGCCAGAGAAGCCGACAGCCGCGCCCACTTCGCCGCCATGGTGCCCATGTCCCACCGTCCTCGCGCCTCCCTGCACGTGCGTGGACCGGCTGCTTCCCTCTTCCCCGTGCGCACTCCCCCACTTTTCTCCCCCTCCCTCAAAATCTGGCCACGTCGCCACCTCGGCGCCCCTCTTACTCTCTCTGCACCCAACGGCTGTTGCCGTCACTTTTTGCTTTGCCCGTCCACGACCTCCCTTCCCCGACGCTATAAAACCCCTTCCCGTACTCCCTCTTCCTTTTCCCCAAACTCCCTGAGCTCAGTGTGCCCTCTCCCGCACTCCCCGTGCCACTCCCTCCCTCCGTCGCTCGTCGCCGCGCTCTGTCGGAGCATTGCCGCCGCATGAGGCCACGCCACACCGTGCTGCCACCATCATTGCCTTCACCGCACCACACCGCCTCTCGCCCTCCACTCCTCTTTCCCCCTCCACCACCAGCCCCTCCTCATCGCGCTCACCGACTGCTGCCGTGTGCCGACGTCTCCTCGAGCCGGCGAGTGGAGCTTCGCCCAGCCACGCTGCTTTCGCCTTTGCCTTCGCCCGCCGCGCCGAACCTCAGCCACCACCCCTTTCCCCCCTATCGCCATCCGGTTGCCCTCTTCCTTGGCAACCCGAAGCCATCGCCGTCATTGTCGCCCTTTGGCCGTGCGCCATCGTCGCCCTAGCCACCGTCGCGCCAGGCTGACAACATCATCGGCTTCACCGCACCCGGTCTGCCCTTCCCCGAGTGCCGCTCATAGCCAAAGCCGGTATGTCGCCATGCACCCGAAGCCGCCGCCGCCTCCCTCATCCCCAGCTGCCTGCCGATGGCGATTGAACCGCCACCGGGCATTGCAATCTCCTCTTCCGTCTCCACGGCGCCAAGCCGAACCTTGGCTGCCCCTTCATCTTTGTCGGGAACAGCGGACCGCCGCCGCGTCGCCGTCGCCTCGCGTCGGCCGCCGTCCCCCTCGGGTCGCCGTCACGTCGCCTCCTCCTCATCATGTGCACTTGGTGAGGACCTCCCCTTTCTCTCCACCGCTTCCTCGGCCACTTGTCTTTCTCCAACAACTCGTCTTTAAGCCATTTACGAGGACCTTCGGGTACCAAAAGTCTTAGTGCCTCGACATCCCGCTCAAATATCCACTTCTCGTCAATCTGGCATATCCTTAGTAGATCTTTTGTCTAACGTTGGTCCGCGCCGGCCTTGTGGAAATTAGCATTGAAGTGTCTCATGCACCATCGGTGGTGAACCGGTGGCAATCGTGGAACAAGAGTCCTCATGGTGTTCATTATAGCAGCATGCCGATAAGAGATAATACAAACTTTCCTATGCGGCCCAATCACAACCCGTCTAATAAGATCAATAAACCAACAGCAGTCTCACGAGTTCTCTTTCTCAACCAAGGCAAAAGCTGATGGTACAAGTCGGTCCTCCGCATTAGTCGACAGTGCAGTCATCAAAGTGCCCCTGTATTTGCCAGTTAAGAAGGTTGCATCTATAGCAAGTACTGGCCTGCAATGCTTAAATGCCTCAAAAGAAGGAATAAAGCACTAGAATGCACACATAAATATTTTCTTTGTCACCCCACCAATGTTCACTAATTTATTGCGATGGGTATTGATGTGGTACACCATACTCAGATTTTTCTGCTTTATGGCTTGTAGCAACGTGGGCAAACACACATATGCTTCACCCCATTCTCTATAAATGAGCTTCATAGCCTCCTCTCTTGCCCTCCAAGCCTTACCATACTTCACCCTATATTGGGAAACCTCAAATATATAGAGAGCTAATGCTGAAGCAAGGAGTGTAGGTTGTAATTTGATGGTATTGCATAACCTGTTTGCTATGAACTTAGATGTCAATTGGCGGTGGCTCCCTAAACCTTTTGCACTAGCATAAGTATGTGCCTTATCAACACGTGATATCCTCCACGTGCCACTCACCCTCTTTGTAGTGTGCAGTTTCCTTTTGCATCGAAGGTGTTCACATTTAACAATGTACCTCCTATTTGCAGCGAAATTCACAACACGGTATGGACGATGGTGCACAATGGTGTACTCCTAGAGCCATAGCTTCAATGCAACCATGAATGGGAACTCCTAACCCTTCTTGAGGCCATCCATCTGGATTGGTTCTGGCAAGTGATCCATGTTGAGACCGCCATCTAATATTGCACCACGCGCATGTGTTAGGTCCCTGAAGTCAGGGATGTTTGGCTTCCTCCCAAACACCTTCTGGAACACACGACATTCCTCTAATGCTAAGTTGTCATTGTTGGTTATTGGAGGAATGGACGATCATCATCGAAGTCATCAGCAAATTCAACATCATACTGCTCAATGCTTAGTTCTCACCAACGTCCTCTAGATTGAATTTTTCTTAAACTGAATCGTTACCAGCGCTCAAATGCACAACAATGTAATCAGTTGGATCATAACCTTGGCCTGCTTCTTGCGTTGAGTATTCAAGGTTGCCTCCATATGCTGACTAGTCTAGGTCGTTACCTACATCTTCCGGCTAACCTACACTTAGATCAATCCCCTCTTGTACTAACTCCCTTTTTCAATTTCTTTGTTGCATGCACATCATCACTATCGCAACGTCTCTTTGATGGCCCTACCTCCTTTAACTAATTTCGAAACAAAGGTCTTTCTATCGTTGCCTGTCCAAGTCTTCTCGTACCAACTCACTCTTTGATATTGATCTACTGGTTCCCCTATTGCCACAACAAGTCCCTCTTCCACGAGAAGAATACGTCACAAAATTCTTAACGATGTAATGATAACGGGGAGACTCATTTAGGTCCAAATTGTCTAGGGTACGTAACATCTTTGAAGCAAACACCTCTAGAGATCTAAACTTAGAGTCTTTTACCAAATCAAAGTAAATTTCTCAATCCAACTGACTTAGCACCTTCAAACATACTTATGTCCTTGACCAAAATCGTACCTCCCATAAATACCAATCTCCATATTATCCTCGGTCCATTGAATAACTTCTTTCACTCGCGACCTTAATTCATATAGAGTGGAGCGGGTTGGAAACAAAATGGTCTTCAATGACATATCCTCAAACTCAACATGTGCACCAACATAAGGTTCAACAACTCTACCACCACAGTAAACACGAACAAGTCTATCCATCTACACTGAAAAATATATCATGTGACTTCAGAAAAAAGTTTAAATTATCCTTCCTAAACGTCATATAAACCGACCAATTTAAACTAATGCATAACTCAAATTTATGCAAAACAACTACTTAACCAAAAATATTTAATTCACATCCAAAGTTACCAAGAACTTGTCATACCACCCAACCTAGTCTATCATGCGACCAAATTTGACTCTCCTCCATATAATACATATCTACAAATTTGACCTAAAGCAATTTGTCTATACAACCATCCATTCAAGTCTCAACTAAAAATAATCATTACCACATATATACTTGAAAAAACCATAGCACCAACGAGCACATTGCACACATGTAACACTAGAATAATCAAATCCTCAATTTCAATGGTCAAAATCACAATTTTTGGCAAAAAAATATTCTAGGATTACCCTTTGATCTACAAATTTCACCAATTAAAACGAAAAAGAGAGAAATGGATGAATATACCTTGCTCTTCGATTTCCCCAAGAAATCACGCGAAAAATGGCTCCAAATCGATTGGATTTGAGGACAAGGGGTGAGAGAGGAGAGAGAGAGTGCACAACTTGCTCTGGCTGGGGAGGAGGGAGCGAATGGGTGAAGAGCGGGAGGGGGTGGGGTCCATGTGGTTAAGTGTGCCCATCCCCCGGGAAAAGCACGCCACCATGAATGGTGTCGTGGTGGGCGCCAACATTATTGGCATCGTCATCCAGCCACGTCAACATCAGGCCACCCCTTGATGTCACTGTTGCATGAATACGGTGCCAGAGATCCTGGCGTCGTCCATTTGGACCGCAGCGCCAGCGACTCTAACGCCAAAAAGACCGATCTTGAAATACGTTTTTTTAAGATCTATTTATCCCTATTTGTAAATTAAGTTAAAGAAACTAAATTGTAAAAAACCCACAGTTATCCATAACTCTTCGATAAGAGCCATTCTAAAAGTTACTCCAATGATCCAAATCTATAATCTATAATTATCTATGAAGTAAGTAATGTTTCCACCCAAATTTTGTTTTGCCTGGCTATTTTGCAGAAAACCCTTTGAGTTTTTCCGAAATTAACTCACAATCCACCTGGCTATTTTTAAAAAAACCCAGTTATATATACGATAGAGCTTATCTTAACTACTTGAAAAATCTATAACTTTTCGATCATCAAATCATTTTTTTCGTCCAAATCTATAAAATTTTCAATCCGTATAACCTCTCGCTTCATTGTTGCCTCACTTTCCTCACCTCCAACAGGCGAGCCCGACTTACGTGCCTCCTGCGTCGCCGTGCATTGCCTTGAGCGGCGGCCGAGCACACGCTGCACGCGTGAGCTAGCGCGCCGCCGTCGATATACATGCAACTTTTCCTATTGATATATACTTTTCTAACTAATAATATCCGAGTCATAAATATTTTAAACTTTTACCAAATATCATTAAGTCAATATCTATTTTCATTATATTTTTGACTTAATTTGATGAAATTAAATTAACTTACACTAAATGTCTATTTGATATTATTTCTTAATCAAGGTCCAGTGGTACATAAAGTTGAAGATACCCTTGCTTTCAAAGTTAATATATATATAACTATCTATAAAGCAAATAGTATTTCTATCCAAAATTTTCGTCCGCCTCTGGTTATTTTGCCAAAAACCCCTTGAGTGTTTATAAAATTAACCCACAATCCTAATGCTGAAAAGAAAGAGAGGACTTGGATGAAAAAAGACCTCCTACGTCCTCTCTTCCGTCCACATCCGCGCCGCGCCCGCATCGCGTCTACGCCCCTTCCCCGTCGTCACTCGGAGCTCCCGCGCGCCGCCCGGACCTTCGCCCTCCGCCCGCTTCCCTCCCTACATCGTTGTTCCGTTGCAACGCACGGGTATTTTGCTAGTCAATCTACTAAGTAATATTGGATTTTTTTTGAAGTGGTTGGGTTTTCATTGTTTAGTGTGGCCAGTTTACGTGCTTCAGAGATTTTCCCGTGCGCTAGGCACACTGACGAAGCCATAAATTATCAAATAGTAGGATTAAGGTATGGCTTAACTAATATCTTTTTCCAAATTTACATGATGATTTGAGAGAATTTAATCATGATTTTAGAGACAAACGGCTTAAGCCCTACGTCTACCTCCGCCCTGGCTATGCGTATGCCCCTCTTACCGTGAGTGTGAGACTGTGGGTCAAAGACCGTCTTTCATCCGTCCATTGTATTGACCGTCTATCAGCCAGTCTGAAACTCTAAACTCTAAATTAAAAATCCTAAAAAAATTTATAACATGCAAATCTAAAAATTATCGAATATAAGGATAAATGTTTAAGATTTATCTATATATTATTATGAGATGTCGTGGATAAATTTTAATACGATGATTTTTAAGTTTGTACTTTGCATTACATATTTTTTCTAAAATATGATCATCAACAACAGTTTTTTTTACTTTGAGTCGTGACACGTGAAATCTCGTATATCAATGATCTCGAGGGAAGTAAGTAGAAGTAAGTAGGATCTCAAAACTGATTCTGATCTGACGAGACGGCGACCCATAACTGAAAAAGCGATCCCGCGCTGAGGCGGCCATTGCGCCGGTGAGCACAGACAGCGGCCGTTTTATGTCTTCCTGGTTTCCCATGGCAGAGCAGCCGCCTCTGTCGGTCAGTGGTCTAGGAGGCGATGATGGCGTCCGTGCATGGCCGCGCTACCCCAAGCGAGCGAGATTCAGGCCACCGGTCTCCATCCATGCCTTCCCGGGAGGTATACACCATTCTTCCCTCCAACAGATCCCCGCCTCCCCCTGTATTGCTCTCGTATTGCGTATTCCGTTATTCCTGGCCGTGCCTCTGCTGTATGCCCGTACTTATTCCGTTTGTATGATGGTTGAACGGGTCGGTACTCGGTAGTGATGCTTGCTAGGTGTTCGTTGTTTTGCCTGACAAGAAGAGTTCGTGGCCTTTGGCCCGAGAACCACTGGTTACATGACGTTTTACAGTTCCCAGTTACTGAATTTGTTTTGCTGCCGTACCCCTCTGAACTCCCAAGTACAACAAGTGAGAAATTGACCATGGCTTGCTTGTTGGAAGTACCATATCGATTCAGACTGTTGTATTCAGATTAGGCTTTCCCCCCCCCCCCCCTTCTATTCTTAATTGATGTGTAGTTCCTCATAGGTGCCACACCAAATATGTGTAGTGTTGATCAAACATTTTAGTTTGACATATGACACAACAGTGTTTTATCTAATTATCTGTTGTCTTAATGACATCGAAAATTCGAGATCGTTGCTTTGATTACTATTCTTTGCAATACTTCTACTCCTGTCAGTTTTCTACAAACAGATAGTTCTGCAGGTTGTGTAAGTGGTTAAATGTAGTTGCAAACTCTGGGAGGGATGCAACTGTTATCTTGACAAACATTGGATCAGGGGAAGCACATGGAGTGTAGAAGATAAGCCAAACTTTTTTCCTCTATCTTAATAACATTCGGATGACCTCCTTCGGTCATCCCGGCAAAAAAAAAAAAACTTATGTCAGATTCCCAAGGAACATGAGATCATATTACACATGCTTCCAGTTAGGGATGAAAATGGTCGGGAACGAACGGGAAAAGACCTTAACCATTCCCGTTTCCGTATTTTTTTAGCAGGATCGGAAACGAGAACGGGAAAGGCGGATGGGAATACAAATTCGGTAGGGACAACGGGAACGGTCGGGAGCATGTCAATTACGATCGGGAATCGGTAAAAAAACGGAAACGTCGACACACATATTATCTGGAACCTGCACACAAATAAGCAACAAACTATAAAAATGCATTGCCATATCCAACTCTTTTCTTAACCCAGAACCGTGGTGATTTTACATAACTATTACCTCTTTTTCAGTAGCACCTGCTTTACAAGCTGCAATTGATACAACCAACATAACATTCACTCCAATCTTAGCCTATATGATGCAGACATGCAGTGTCAATGGTTATTATCTAACCGAGAGAACAAGCGACAGAAGCTGTACTGTGCTGACAACTACAAAGTTTTAAGCTTAACGCTAAAGTTTCAAGTGCATCTACTCATTATGCACTTGACAGCTGCTGAATTTCAAGTCACTTTCATATTTAATCTTAGACTAGTTCATGTTCTAGTTTACCTGTGGCTGCTATTGGCTCGCTGCAAGTTATTTTCAGAAATGAACTTGTTAACGATTGTTTTAGCACAAATTCATATGGTCATGTATCATGTCAGAATTAATATTAGTGAAGTGGATAACGGACGTCGAAAGAAAAAAAGAAGTGTGATACTTTATACCATGAATGCATTTCCTTCTCCATAACTTTATTATTATGATTTTACATTAATTATGCAGTTTCACCTGTGTCAAATGTAAAAGGTAGATAGGTTACTTTTCAAATGTTTATAGATGCTCTTCCAAATTTATTTAGCATGCTGCTTGATCTTTCATGTTCGCTGTGAGGTTTGCTGATTGAATTCTTTTTACTGGGATATTCTTGGATTCTGACTATATTGATTATTTCAAAACAGGAAATAAGTTTGGTGTAATATTGAAAATCAGTCAAGATGGTTAAGTTTACAGTTGAAGAGATGCGCAGGATTATGGACAAGAAGCATAACATCCGTAACATGTCTGTTGTCGCTCATGTGGACCATGGTATGTTTGATAAGAGTGCTTTAAGACTGTACAGCTATTATCTTTTTGCTGATATGCCACCTATTATGTTGTCATCATTATTTATACTCATCCAAAAAATAATATTCCTTTTTGTAATAGTGACTGGCACCTGTCAGTGCTCCTTCTTTTTTTTTTAAAAAAAAAAGAAAGGGCCCATACTAAGATCTTTTGCACTTTTTCAGATGTAGTTAGTTTGTTATTGTCATATTTATTTTTTGCATGCTATGAAATGTCTGTAAACAAATTAGCTGTAGCTGCCCTTGCATTTGCATGATCTCAAAATTAAAAGCTATTTCCTCCGTCCCAAAATATAGTAACCTAGTACCGGATTTCTAGGTTGTGTCTAATCAGTACTAAGTTGCTATATTTTGGGATGGAGGGAGTAACATTTTATAATATCACATTTGTGTGTGCATCCTTCATCCTGTTTAGTGTTGTGCTTGTTTGTTAATAAAAAAAACTTACTTGTTTGTTCTGTTATCATTGCTTTGTTTAACAGAGGGTTCCTGATTTCCGGAATATAGTATGCTTGTTTTCCTGTTTGTTGTGTTGATTCAGTATCTTGAGTTATATTTGGTGCAACAATGATGTTTGATATTTGGTCTCTTATGATTTCTTTGCAGGACAATCTACCCTTACAGATTTCCTTGTGGCAGCTGCTGGAATTATTATCCCAGGATGTTGCTGGTGATGTTCGAATGACTGATACTCGTGCAGATGAAGCAGAACGTGGCATTACAATCAAATCTACTGGTATCTCTCTTTACTATGAGATGAGTGATGACTCACTCAAAAGTTACAAGGGTGAGAGAGATGGAACCTTATACCTGATCAAAAACCTCATTGACTCACCTGGACATGTTGATTTTTCTTCAGAAGTCACAGCTGCACTTCGTATAACTGATGTTGCTTTGGTAGTGGTTGACTGTATTGAGAGTGTCTGCGTTCAAACTGAAACTGTGCTCCGCCAAGCCCTTGGTGAGAGGATTAGGGCTGTCCTAACTGTGAACAAGATGGATAGATGTTTTCTTGAGCTTCAAGTTGGTGGTGAGGAAGCCTATCAAACGTTATCCCGTGTCATTGAGAATGCAAATATCATTATGGCAACATACAAAGATGCACTCTTTTGTGATGTTCAAGTCTATCCAGAAAAAGGGACCGTTGCTTTCTCTGCTGGCTTGCATGGATGGGCTTTCACCTTGTCTAACTTTGCAAAGATGTATGCATCCAAGTTTGGAGTTGATGAATCTAAAATGATGGAGAGGCTTTGGGGTGAGAACCACTTCGATCCTATCACAAAGAAATGGACCACCAAACACACCGGTTCTGATACTTGCAATAGAGGTTTTGTTCAGTTCTGTTATGAGCCTATCAGGCAAATTATCAACACCTGCATGAATGATCAGAAAGATAAGTTGTTGCCTATGCTGCAGAAGCTTGGTGTTATCATGAAGTCTGACGAGAAGGATCTAACTGGCAAGGCTCTTATGAAGCGTGTTATGCAAACTTGGCATACAGCAAGTATTGCACTTCTTGAAATGATGATCTATCACCTTCCCTCGCCAGCAAAGGCTCAGAGGTATCGTGTGGAAAACTTGTATGAGGGCCTTGATATATATACATCTGCCATTAGAAACTGTGATCCAGAAGTATGTTTCGAAGATGATTCCAGCATCTGACAAGGGGAGGTTCTATGCTTTTGGTCGTGTTTTCTCAGGGAGAGTTGCAACCGGCATGAAGGTCCGTGTCATGGGCCCCAATTATGTCCCTGGCCAGAAGAAAGATCTGTATGTAAAGAATGTCCAGCGAACTGTCATCTGGATGGGCAAGAAGCAGGAGTCAGTGGAAGATGTTCCTTGTGGCAACACTGTTGCTATGGTGGGTTTGGATCAGTTAATCACAAAGAATGGGGTCAGCCATCACAGACTACAAATTCAGGTCGCAAATGAGGTTATCCTCAGATTGGATGTGGCGCAGGAGAGGAGAAATCTGTCAGATGCAGAAAGGATGTTGAGGGCAGCTCTAAAGGGTAGATGCTTGGCATTTGCCTCAATGGAAAGAATCAGACTCAGGCAGAGAGCTAAGGTGAGGATCTTGTCAGAAGGGCAAGCCAGTGCCACCTCTTTCCAACTTAAGCTCATGGCCAGAAGAAGAAAGCTAATAATACCAAGATTAGAACATGAGGGCATCACTGCTACAACACAACAAGACTTGCAAGGCAGTTCTCAGCGAAGATCGGAATGATAACAGGCAACTAAACTTAGAAGGCATTCAGCTTGGGAAGGCAGACCTCACGGCCCTAGAAGAAGAATTCACAGAAGACGAAGTGTGGAACGCGATTAAAGATCTCCCCTCTGAAAAATCTCCAGGTCGTGATGGGTTTACTGGATTGTTTTATCAAAGATGTTGGGGTACAATAAAAGAGGACATAATGGCAGCAATACAGAAATTCGGGACAGGTAACATGCAGAATTTACAACTCCTAATTCGGCTACCCTGGTGTTGATCCAAAGAAGGAAGATGCCTCACTGCTCAAAGATTTTCGCGCAATTAGCCTGATCCATAGTTTTGCCAAGCTGGTGACTAAGATTATGGCCTGAAGATTAGCTCCAAAAATGCAAGATCTTGTTCCAAATACCCAAACAGCGTTTATTAGGGGGAGATCCATCCACAAGAGCTTCAACCTTGTTAGAGGGATGGTCCAGCTCTTTCACAAAAGAAAAACGGAATTGATATTGCTAAAGCTTGACATCACTAAAGCGTTTGACACAGTATCTTGGCCATTCCTCTTAGAAATGCTGAGGCACAGAGGGTTCGGCATTTGTTGGCGACGTCGGCTGACTGCACTCTTGATTACGGCGGAGACAAGTGTGACGATCAATGGCATCAAATCTGACTTCTTTAAGCCAATGAGGGGGCTGAGGCAGGGGGATCCACTCTCCCCGCTCCTTTTCGTGCTGACAATGGATGTTTTGCAAGCACTGGTGAGTCGGGCTGGTTCTTGGGGCCTTCTTTCGCCGTTGCGATCTGGAAACAGAGCAGGTGGAGGCAACAGGTTGCCGAATGTATCGCTATATGCAGATGATGTGATTCTCTTCTTCCGGCCAACAACCCTGGAGGTGAATACGATCAAAGAGATTCTTGATCTGTTTGGAGCAGCAACTGGGTTGAAGTCAAACCTTGCCAAATGCGCCATTACGCCGATGCACTGTGAAGACAGCAATTTAAGTATGGTGCAGAATACTCTTTGTTGCAGGGTTCAAACCTTTCCAATTGTCTATCTCGGTTTGCCACTCTCACCTAGGAAACCTACAATGGCAGAGATGCAATCGCTCATGGACAAAATGTCGAAAAAGGTTGCAGGATGGAAGCCTAAACTAATTTCTGTTGACGGCGGTTGTGTCTGATTAAGTCTGTTCTGCTTGCTTTACCCGTACACTTCATCACTGTCTTCAAGCTGCCGAAATGGGCGATACGAGAATTGGAGCGCAAATGTAGGGGGTTCTTGTGGAAGGGGCAAGAGCAAGTGAATGGATGACATTGTTTGGTCTCTTGGAACAATGTGTGTGCGCCGATTGAGAAAGGAGGCTTGGGGTCAAGAACCTTGAGCTCTTTGGACAGGCCCTGCGCCTAAAATAGCCGGCTATACAACTTAAACACATTGATAGGCCATGGACCAAAGTCTCACTACAATTTGACAAACAAATTCTTCAAATTTATGACTCTGCCGCGTTTTACAGATTGGGGGATGGTACTCACACTGAATTCTGGAATGCAAATTGGTCGGGGTTGGGATCTATACAGCGACGATGGCCGTGCTTAGCTACCCTGGCAAACGAGAAAGAAGTTGATGCCTGTCCAATCGAAGCCATGAAATTTTCAGTGTCCCCTGTTCTGTGTGTTGCTGTTCGGTGCAAGGTTGCCTCTGACCTTCCAAAGCTTGTGGAAGGTCTGAAACGTCTGGCCAAATCAGATCCTATGCTGTACCGTCGAGGAGTCCGGTGAGCATATTACTGCTGGAGCTGGCGAGCTTCACCTTGAAATTTGTTTGAAGGATCTGCAGGAAGACTTCATGGGTGGTGCTGAAATTACTGTCTCCCCTCCTGTCGTCTCCTTCCGTGAGACTGTTATTGAGAAATCTTGCCGTCATGAGCAAATCCCCGAACAAGCACAACCGACTGTACTTGGAAGCCCGCCCAATGGAAGAGGGTCTGCCTGAAGCCATTAATGAGGGTTGTATTGGCCCGCGTGACGATCCTAAAATACGCTCCAAAATTCTATCCGAGGAGTTTGGTTGGGACAAGGACCTCGCAAAGAAGATATGGTGTTTCGGGCCAGAGACCACAGGCCCTAACATTGTTGTGGATATGGATATGTGCAAGGGAGTATAGTATCTTAACGAAATAAAGGATTCCGTTGTAGCTGGCTTTCAGTGGGCATCAAAGGAAGGTGCACTGTCTGAAGAGAACATGCGTGGCATTTGCTTTGAGGTTTGTGATGCTGTCCTCCATTCTGATGCTATTCATAGAGGTGGGGGCCAAATCATTCCAACAGCCAGGAGGGTCATTTATGCTGCTCAGCTCACAGCCAAGCCAAGACTGCTTGACCCTGTTTACTTAGTGGAGATTCAGGCCCCTGAGAATGCTCTTGGTGGAATTTACAGTGTTCTGAACCAGAAGAGAGGACATGTGTTCGAGGAGATGCAGAAGCCTGGTACCCCACTCTACAACATCAAAGCTTACCTCCCTGTCATCGAGTCATTTGGGTTCACAAGCACCCTTAGGGCAGCAACCTCTGGTCAGGCCTTCCCTCTCTGTGTATTTGATCACTGGGAAATGCTGTCTGCTGACCCATTGGAGCCTGGCACGCAGACAGCCAACCTTGTCCTGGATATCCGCAAGAGGAAGGGGCAGATCACCTCTCTCTCTGAATAGGACAAACTCTAGATATTCGATCATGTTATTATGCTTATAGAGTTATATCGCTTTATAATTGGCAGTGTCCATCTATGTGAGCAGTGAGATGCTATTTCATGTATAATATTATGTCGAATTGTTATACATGATCAGGCGATATTGTTATCTATTATTATGATATTTACGAACATATCATAATCTGTTCTCTCTCACATGACTGGTGCTTTTCATGTCATCAGCTATTTGACCCATTTTAATGCTTGGTACTGTAACTTGATCCGACCATTGATGTTCCTCTGAGAGAGTGATGTAGTATATTGATTTTATGGTGAGAGTACTATAAATTTACAATAATGTATTGCTGACCGGAGGGTTAGAAATCACAAGTCTTTTGTGTTTCACTTGTGCAGTGGAAACGTAAGAAAGCAGGTCACAGCAAACTTTTCCAGACTGATCACAGCTCCATCAACATTTTTTAAGCTTGCTAAAATATGCTCCACTGCCAGGGTCTGTGGAGTGTGGACAGATCATTACAAGCCGACTGACAAGAACAAGCTATATGCACTAGTAATCCCAAACAGTGAAACACCACGTATGCTTATTGATCTGAATCTTTTAACCACTGTAATGTAAAACAGACAGAGCGAAGCAATCATCCAATGAGAAAGAAGCGCGCAGTGCGCACCATTACATTACACGATCGAATAACCGAAACGCCACCGAGAGAACATCTCACCGAGCTGAGCCTGAGCAGAGCTCAGGCCGGTTTCTTGTCAAGGCAGGTGTTGTTGAGCCGCTCGATGGCCAGGATGAGCGCCTGCGTCCCGAGGCCGCCCTCGCCGTGCGCGAGCAGCGAAACGTAGAGCTGGTGCGCGAGCGCGAGGCCCGGCAGCGCCAGCCCCATGGCCTGACACTCCGAAAGGCAGATCCCGAGGTCCTTGACGAAGTGACGCACGTAGAACCCGGCCGCCATGTCCCGCTCCAGCATCCGCTTCCCGTACAGGTCCAACGACTTGGACCCCGCCGCGCCCGTGGAGATGGCCTCCAGCCACTTCGCCACGTCCAGCCCGGCCTTGTGCGCGTACACCATGCCCTCCACCAGCCCGACCATGGTGGACGCGATCGCGATCTGGTTGCTCAGCTTCGCGCGCTGCCCGGCGCCCGGCCCGCCCATGTACAGCGCGTTGCCCATCAGCTTGAACAGGGGAGCCAGGCGGGTGACCACGGCCGCGTCGCCGCCGGCGAAGATGGACAGCGTCGCGTTGCGGGCCCCGCGGTCGCCGCCTGAGACGGGGGCATCGACGGCGGCGCAGCATTTTGCGGCCGCGGCCTCGGCGATCTCCGCGGCGAGGGTGGGGTCGGAGGTGGTCATGTCGACGAGCACGCCGCCTGGGGCGAGGCCGGCGAGGGCGCCCGTGGAGGGGTCGAGGGAGGTGGAGCGGACGTCGGAGGGGAAGCCGACCATAAGGAAGATGACATCGGCTGCGGCGGCGGCCGCACGCGGGCTTTCCGCGAGGGTGGCGCCCCGGGAGACGAGCCCCTCGGCCTTGGAGGCCGTGCGGTTGTAGACGGTGAGCGCGTACCCGGCGGCGAGAAGGTGACCGGCCATGGACTGGCCCATGACTCCCGTCCCCACCCAGGCGACGCGGGTGGTGTCCGGAGAGATCGTACGGTCGGAGACGTTCGCGCCGGTGGTGGACGACGACATGGCAGCTGCTGCGGCCGCGGCGGCGGCGGCAAGTGGAAGGGGCGGGCGACGGCGAGTGAGGGATCGGGAGATGCTTGAGAGCATTTGGGGGCGAAGTGTGAGCCGAATAATTTGTCTTGTGTGCAGATGAATTGTCCCAAATGCCCTCTGGTGTCACCGGAGTTGATAAGGGGAGCCCCGTTTGCGGTGATAACTGCAGCCAGCCGGTACTCCTTAATGCATCTCATTCGTCAGAAAGTTTCTTTCCCAAAGATCCATTTGTCAAATCTTTCGTTTAAAACCTACTACTCTAATATGGTCTATGTTACAGTTTAATATGGTCTGTACCAACACGCTATATCGAATTGAGTAAAATAGAAAAGATAAAAATTGAAATCTTCACTTTTTCTAATTTTAGGTTGTTTTAGCGGTTCTATTTAGATCACCTCTCAATTTCGACCACGAAAATCTAGGTCACACCAAATCCACTATACAGGCATAGCCATTAGCATGTCACATAGGTTAAAGGCGGTTGTATGGAGACATAGAACGTCATCGTTGTCCGAATACTCATTTCATCTTCCTCTCAATGTCTCGAGGGTCATAGATCGCAACCATCAAATACTCAACTGCGTAAGCCATGCACCGCCTCATGCCTGTGCTTGGCCTCCTCGGCTCCTTCCGTCCTCAAATTCTTCTTTCCCTGCATCATACCCTAAGGAAGTGAAGTGTGGTCATGGAGTTGTCATATCATGAATACAATTTGTCCTGACACAACGACACTCCCTACATGGTGTCGTCACTGGTCGTTATTGGCTCCCCCTTCCCTCCTCTCCAAAACAATCCCTCCTCTACTGCTTAGCCTAGATGGCACACGACACAGGCACAGAGGTATTGATTATTGGATTTAGGGATTCAGCCTTATGTTTTGGATATGGCTCAATTGGTAAATTAATATGGATTATGTTGGTTTTGGACTATTGCCTTACTTTTGCAACTTTTAGACTAAAATGCTGGTTTGGGTGGATTAGTAATGTTATCAGATAATGTTGTGATACTTGTGTCATACTTAGAATAAATTTTGTACATGTATATTGAGTTTGTGACGCTATGGACTTTTGAAGCGTGAAGTAGGATCACCCAACAGAAAAAATTACCTAGAGCAACCACTGTCCCTAATAGCCATTTCTCACCAAGATTTTAACAATCTATATATAATTCATAAAACAAACTAGAAGCTAAAATACTCATCTTTTATAGATTCTCACTAGGTGCTTCTTATAATCTCGAGCCCCCAAAAGAATCTTTGTCGGTTGTTGTTGCTTCCTTCATGTCACATGAGCCCGATGGCCCGAAAAGCTCCCCACGACCCCATGCCCTTGTCACATGTTGGAAAGCTTACTTGGGATGTCAACTCACACGCTTGCAAATATGTTCCCTAACACTCACGAGCTCGCAAATATGTTCCCTAGCACTCACGACTATATTTCCTAACATATATTTAAAAGATGAAAACCAACGGCACATCCTAATCCTTGATTTACTGTATTCCTATTAAAAACCTACTAACTGTTGGAGGGTTGAGTTCAAGCTGACATGGGGAACCATGGTTCGGGATCATAGAGGGGCTCTGAGGCATCTAAGTGTGCTCAGAGCTGCTGAGAAACACAAAAGCAACACATATAAAGTATATAGGTTCGCTCCTGTTGAATAATAGCCCTACTTCTTTGTTCTCACTATTTTAATAGAGAGACAAGCTCTCAAATAATACAGAATTTTGGGGGAGTCTGAGTCTCTCTGCACAACAAGTTACCGCTAGGCTTTTGTACCCATGGGCCATGTCCTCATCCTTAAGCCAGCAGAAACGCCACGATAGCCCTTCTTAGGCGGTCGAGGAGTTCCTGCGGCAAGCCAGATGGTTGTGGGGTTCGTTTTCTTTCTTGAAAAGGGACACGCGTCCAACCTCAAGGAGGAGTGACTCACTTGATCCGTCCAGGTACATCCTTAACAAAGAACATGTGGAAGTTTTTGGCAGCTCGCCAATTAGTTTCGCACACCCACGGACCTGTCACGTTATCGTGCCCAGCAGCCCTAAGCTACTGCCTAGGTTCTCGGTTGTTTCAGCCTTATTGTGGTTTCGTGGTTTGAATGGTGAGGAGGCACGTGGACCTTCTCATGACAGCGCAAGCTATGGCTCTCTCAGGAAGGCGCTGGCCTATTGACTACGCAATGTGGCGCTTTTTTTTAACCGAAGCAAACTAGTCAAGTAAGAACTCTTGTTGTGATGCTGACACTTACGTATACATATTATTTATTCGTGGGCATTAAGGATTTGAAACATAGCAGCGTCATGTACCCACCATACCCTATTCTTATGTCTTTATAAGGTTCGGTTGCAAAACAGATGACCAATTCGCACGCGACGCGATAGATCATCTGACTTTTGCAGATTTTTTTAGCATTTTTAATTTTATTTTTTTAAGATTTACAAAAATAATTTTTCAATTTGAAAATTTATAAAATTAGTCGCCTCCCGTTTTCTGAGAGGGTGAGATTTAAAAATCATCCTTCCGGATGACATTTTAGCGACGGGCGGATGACCGTTGGGCCTCTGCGCTGCGTCGTTTTTTTGAAAAAGGACCTTTTTCCTTCCTCGGAAGAGCTTTTTAAACGTAGCACCGGGGCGCCGCAAAGGGCGGCCGTCCGCTTTTGCGAGACGATCCCTTGGTGCTACGGTTAAAAATATCATCTAAAAGGGCGGGAAGGGAGGCGTCTGAAAAAAAGCCAGTGCTATGGTTAAAAAAAGTCCTTCCAGATAGCGGAAATAGCTTTTTTCAAAAAAACCAACAACGCGGCAGACGGCGCTAAAACGTCCTTGGAAGGGCGATTTTTAAATCTCGCCCTCCCAAAGGATGGGAGACGACTGATTTTACAAATTTTCAAATTGAAAAATTATTTTTGTACTTTTTTTAAAAAAAAATAAAAATGCTAAAAATTTCACTTTGGCAGATGTGCTGCTCTCATTTTCTTCCTCCATTTGGGCCGGACAGTTAGATGGGCCAGAAAAAAAAGTAGGTCTAAGGCGTTTTTCTTCCGTGCTTTCAATCTTGGGCCACACAGTGCGATGGACCGCTGCAATGCGCGCCGACGTGCGATGCGGCCTGATGTCAGGCCCACATGACGTGCATAGATGCGGCGGAAGGCAAACAGGGCTCGCCCCGCGTGCAACCCCACCGTAGACTACCGTAGACTAGTCCTTGGCGTCGTGAATTTGAATGTGCTAGTGTCGTAGAATAGTACTGCTCGCTCCGTCGTTATATTATAACTCATTTTAATTTTTTTCTAATCAAAATTGGTTAAGTTTAACTAAATTTATAAAAATTTGTTAAGTTTTATTGGTTGCCTAAATTTAACTAAATCTAATATTTTAAACATCAAATTAGTTTTATTAAATCTAATATTAAATATATTTTGCTAATATATTTGTTACTAGGTTTTTATAAATTTGAAAAAAAGTAGTACTATTTAAATGATGACGTATCTAGCCTACCAACGCGTAAGGCAAATCGGCCAAATGAATCTCGGTCTCTCGAACCGATCCTATGGACAAAGGCGACGAGCGAAGTTAAGTCTCAATGAGATTTTATAAGATGTTATATATATATATATATTAAATAAGATGTCATATTAGTATGTTTGTAGTATATTGAAATGAGAAGAACAGAGAGAAAAATGTTTTATTGTGATAAAACCATATATATTTTCAAACCATTGAAAATTGGGTGAAACGGTTTAAACCGATACACTGAAAAAGAACATGTTTCAATTGTCTCGAAAACTGAAAAATAAAATATTGCGAGACTGGCAGTGCGGATTGGAAGTCTACGCTACTCGTCGAGTCATCGGTCAGCGGTGGCGAGCCGGTCGACCGGTCAACTGTCCACTAGTCTACGTGTGGAGCTTTCCCGCTTGCTTCCTTCCTGTGCATCACTATTAGTTTTGAATCTTTCTTTCGATTTTCTTTTCAGACCGGTTCGAGATCGATCGCACGCGCGGTGCGCACGATTAGCTCGTCTTTTCCGAGTTTAACAGGCAACGCAGAAACCGTTAGTGCCAATCACCGATGTGAGTCACTCTCGGTCGCTTCCGTTCAACTCTCTCAGGAAGGTGGAGTGGATGGCCGGACGTTGTATGCACAACATACTCTCACCCCGTCTCAAATAAAAGAACTGTTATATATGAACCTGATATTTTAGAACAGAGAGAGTGAGTAGAGAATAGTAAGTACTTTTTTATTGGTAGAGAAGTATTTCATCACCAGTATTGTTTGCATGATAAAATCTGTATACTCTAATACTGTAAGCTCCTGTGTCGAGGCAAAACACGGTTACATATGGCATCTGTCGGTCATAATTGGATTTGTGGAACGGTAAATTGACGTTATGGAGCTAGACTTTTGACCAGTTAACCCGCACGTGTGTGATCCGTTTATTGGTTGGTTGCTTTCCTGTTCTAGCTGGAAGTTTTTGACCTACAGGAACAGGAAGTTGAGCATGGTGCAGACTCTTTTTCGCTTTCTCTTTTGATTCGTTGTTGACAGTCATGAAGCCAGATCGACACGTGAACGTAGGTTGCCCGTTGCCAAGTCGACTTGAACCTGAGCCTTTCGGCGAAACTTGAAACCTCCAATCGCCATAGCCCACGGCTGCAGACAGTCTTGCAGAGTCGCCGTGTTTCACCAGAGCTAGAGCGGTACTGTCTCTAGTCGCCGGCAAATCAAACCTTTAGATAGTCCGTATTCGTATTCTAGGCGAAAAAAATGATTTGTTAGTTAACGACCTGAGTAAGTTTCGACTTAAAAATGGTGTTAAATGCTGTTAATCGTGCGTCGTGAAGACCTAGCTCAATTTGGGTTTTCACGGACTGAAAAACTAATTAGCGCGCGTTAGATGTATAGCTCGCATACACTGAGCCCGATGTCACCCTACATCGCACGTTTCTTTTTTTTCTAGTACTGTTGCTCTCAAAAAAAATTTCTCGCTCTTTTTTCTCCTATGCGGTTTTTTTCTGTCCACGCTAGGTAGATCATGATTTTCCTTTTTTAACTTTATTTTTATATATTATGTGTTTTAGAAAAAGTATATTTAAAAAATTCGAGTAAACTTTCAACTTGAATTTTTTTTAAAACTGTTAACTACAAATTTGTAATCTTTCAACTTAAAATTTTAAAACTTTCAATTTAGAGTTTTAAAATTTTTTAACTCAAAATTCAAAAACTTTCAACTCAAATTCAACAACTTCCAATAAAAAATTCAAAACTTTCAAATTAAATTCAAAACTTTCACCTCAATCACACACTACTACATAAACTGTTTTTCTGGACGAGGCCCCCGCTAGGTTCCAGGCGGGCCATAAGTGGCCGCGCCTGGAAAAACCGGTCCCCAGGGGCCGGTTGCATTATCTCGTGCGGTCTACTTAAGCGACCGCACACGATAATATCTCGTGTGGTCCACTTAAACGCCCGTACGGGATAATCCATTTTTTCGTACGGTCCACTTAAGCTGCCCCGCACGCGATGATCACCACCGCCTATATAGGTGTGCACGCGAGCTCCGAAATTTTCTAACTCTCAACGAAATTTTTAGATCCCGTCGTGGCTTCTCGCCGACCCGTCTTCTCCACCGCCGCTCGACCTCCACCGCCGCCCACCACCGTCGCCTCTTCCTTCGCTGCCTCCACCGACCGCGGACGCCTCGTCCACTGCCGGCCTCCGCCGCCGCCTACACCGACCACGGCCGCCTCCTTCACTGCCGGCCTCCTCCGACCACGGCCGCCTCCTCCACTGTGGCCGCCTCCTCAATGCCGACCACCGCCGACTCCTCACCGACTACCCACCGCCGTCTTCCTCACCGACCGACCGCCTCCACTGTCGCCGGCCCCACTGACCGCCACCTCCAACGCCGTCATCGTTGCTTTGTTGTAAAATTTGTTATAAAATTATACATATAAAATTTGTTATAAAATTATACATGTAAAATTTGTTATACAATTGTGATGATGTGAAATTTTTTGTGTAATTTATGATGTTTGTCGATTTAATTATATCATTCAATCATTTAATAATTCAATAATTATATATGTAATATATGACGGATCTATCTTCCCGTGCGGACCACTTAATATGACCGTACGGAAAGATCTATTATCCCGTGCGGTCATATTAAGTGGCCCGCACGGGATAATATATCTTTTCGTGTAGGCCTCTTAAGCTGCCCGCACGGGATAATAGATCTTTCCGTGCGGTTAGACCGCCCGTACGCAAAAATTTGATTTTCCCAGACTTTCTTGCGCGTGCGGGTTTGGCCTTCCGTACGGAAAGATGTCTTTCGGTCCACACGGTAAAAGCGATTCTGCAATAATGACAATGGACATAAAACTCAAGCCCGAAGCCCGAACCCGAAAAAACCCGAATCCAAACCCGAAACCGAAGCCCGAAAATTGTTTTTGAGTAGTAATCTTGAAAACCTGACTTTTATTTCGGGTACAATTGGGTTGCAACACCCGGTACCCGAACAACCCGAATAGGGAGCATATTGGCGCATATTGTCTTTGTTTTTGTTTTGATAAGGTCATTGTTGCCCAAACTTTGATACTGAGAATATCACTTTCACATGTTAAGTTGACACATTCACTCTGTATCTACAGAGTGATGACAGTTTTAGAGATGCTCATGATGTAATATATTCTTTTGTATGGATCTTCTTATACCAGTTGTCCAGTCCATTTTTCATAGTTTGATTTTTTATTTTGCTTCTAACAAATGACAATTCTAGTGATTTGCTCTGTTGACTACCTCACTGTATGAATAGAATGGAGATCTGACCTTTGTTTCTGTAAGGTATGGCCTTTGTTAATTATTAGCAAGCTCACCGTTTTCACTACTCTGATTTAGTTGGAATCGTTGGATATTTTTATGTGAGGAATTTGATATTTACACTCTGGTTTAGTTAGAAGTGCTGAATATTTATTTATTTATTATATCGATTGCTAAAATTCAAACAATTCGTTGTAATATGGGTAATTTAGCTTACCCAAAACCCAAATCCAAAATAATGGGTATCCGAAATTTCGGGTAACAAATGTTCAGGTTATATTTCGGATGTCATTTCTGAAAACCCGAATTCTAAAAATCCGAAATACCCGATCAAAATTTCGGGTTAACCCGAATGCCCAGTACTACACCTCAATGTTTGAAACTTTCAACTCAAAATTTAAAACTTTTAACTCAAATTTAAAATTTTTAATATAACTTTGAAAACTTTTAACTTCAAAATGAAAACTTCTAACTCAATCGTTTATATATTATTTTATTATAAAAATGTTAAACACGGATTAGTAACGTTATTAACGCTAAGCTAGGATTAGAGGCGGGAGGTGAGGCGCGCCGCGCGCGGGATCATGGCTGGTTTGCGATCTGGCGCTCTGGCACATCTGCGCACAGTAGGAAGCCCCTTTCACGGGATTATGAACTATCGACGTCTTCTCGAATAACCATGCCGTCCGAATCATTCTTACTTAACTCGCACTAATCCACAGAAAACAATACAGCAATAAGCAACCTGAAGCTTCCAAGCAAGCACGCAGGAGCTTATAACGGTCTCGTTCCCGCCGCATTTGCTTACAACTCTCAAACCCCCGCGTCCACCGCGGCTTGCGGCGGGGGCGGGCAGAACTCACCGTGGAAACCATGGCAAAAACACCAAGCCCCGTGTACCTCCTCTTCCTGCTGCTCGCGCTGCCTTGCTGCCTCATCCCGCACCTCGTGGCGGCACAGCCCGCGGCTGCAGTGGCGGCGAGCGAGGCGCGGCTGCTCCTCCAGATCAAGCGCGCGTGGGGCGACCCGGCCGTGCTCGCGGGATGGAATGACACGGGCGGGTCCGCGCCCGCCGCGCACTGCGCCTGGCCCTACGTGACATGCGACACCGCCGGGCGCGTCACGAACCTCTCCCTCGCCAACACCAACGTGTCCGGCCCCGTGCCGGACGCCGTCGGCGGCCTCTCCAGCCTCACGCACCTCGACCTCTACAACAACAGCATCAGCGGAGGATTCCCGACGAGCGTCTACCGCTGCGCTTCTCTCCGGTACCTCGACCTGTCGCAGAACTTACTCGGGGGTGAGCTCCCCGCCGACATCGGCGTCGACCTCGGAGAGAACCTGACCACTCTAGGCCTCAGCTACAACTACTTCACTGGCACCATCCCCAAGTCGTTGTCCCGTTTGCGGAAGCTGGAGTGGCTCACGCTGGAGAACAACCACCTCGCCGGCACAATCCCGGGAGAGCTCGGCGACCTGACGAGCCTTACGACCCTGACGATCTCGACGAACAGGCTCGAACCAGCCCAGCTGCCGGCGTCGTTCAAGAACCTAACCAAGCTGACAAACCTCTCGGTGAGGGAGTGTCAGCTCGTCGGCGACATCCCGGGCTTTGTGGCCGACATGCCGGACTTGGAGACGCTCGACCTGGCTGTCAACAACTTCACAGGAAGCATTCCTCCGGGGATTTGGAGCCTGAAGAAGCTGCAGAACCTGTTTTTATTTGCGAACGACCTCACCGGCGACATCGTCATCGCCGATGGTGCTTTCGCCGCGGTGAATTTGGTTTACATCGACCTGTCCGCGAATCCCAAGCTGGGTGGACCGATTCCTCAAGACTTCGGTCTCTTGCAGAAGCTGGAAGTCATCCACCTGTACTTCAACAACTTCTCCGGTGAGATACCGGCGAGCATCGGTCGGTTGCCGTCATTGAAGGAAATCAAACTATTCAATAATAATCTCACCGGCGTTCTACCACCGGAGCTTGGGCAGAAGTCACCGGATTTGTGGGATCTTGAGGTTGATTTCAACGAGTTCACCGGCCCGATTCCTGAGGGGCTGTGTGACAGCGGCAAGTTGAACTCGTTCACCGCAGCGAATAACCTCTTGAACGGCTCCATCCCGGAGAGGCTCGCCGGCTGCACTACGCTCCAGACCCTGTATCTCCGCAACAACAAGCTCTCCGGCGAGGTGCCAGAGGCGCTATGGACGGCGACAAATCTCCAATACGTGCAGCTACAGAATAATAGCCTCACCGGGACTCTGCCTTCCACCATGTACAGCAACCTATTGAGCTTAACCGTGGAGAACAACCAGTTTCGTGGTAGCATCCCGGCGGCGGCGGCTGCTCTTCAGAATTTCATCGCTGGGAACAACAACTTTTCCGGGGAGATCCCGGCGAGTCTCGGCAACGGAATGCCGATGCTGCTGACACTAAACCTGTCCGGTAACCAGCTCTCCGGCGGGATCCCGAAGAGCGTTGCCAAGCTTAAAGTCCTGACTCAGCTTGATTTGAGCAAGAACCAGCTCTCCGAAGAGATACCGGCAGAGCTGGGCGCCATGCCGGTGCTCAACGCACTTGACCTGTCGTCGAACAGGCTCTCCGGCGACATACCGTTGTCTCTTGCCAGTCTGAATCTCAACTCGCTCAACCTCTCGTCCAACCAGCTCAGCGGCCAGGTGCCGGCCATGTTCGCCACAGGTGCCTACGCCAGGAGCTTTCTTGACAATCCAACCCTCTGTACCTCCGCCCTGGGCTCCAGCTACCTCGCCGGCGTGCGTTCCTGCAACGCGGGATCGCCAGCCAGCGCTTCCTCCGGTGGCGTCTCGCCAGGGCTCCGCGCCGGCCTCCTCGTCGCCGGGGCCGCTCTCCTCCTCGTCATCGTGGCGTTGGCCTTCTTCGCCCTCCGCGACATCAGGAGAAGAAGGAAGCGCGTGGCGCAGCGCGAAGACTGGAAGATCACGCCTTTCCAGCCCGATCTGGGCTTCAGCGAGACGGCCATACTCCGGGGGCTAACTGAGGAGAACCTCGTCGGCCGCGGCGGCTCGGGGAGCGTGTACCGCGTCGCCTACACCAACCGGTACACCGGCGGGGACGGCGCCGTGGCCGTGAAGAAGATACGGACGAGCGCCGGGAAGGTGGACGAGAAGCTGGAGCGCGAGTTCGAGTCGGAGGCGGGCATCCTCGGCAACGTCCGGCACAACAACATCGTCAGGCTGCTCTGCTGCGTCTCCGGCGCCGAGGCCAAGCTCCTCGTGTACGACTACATGGACAACGGCAGCCTGGACGGGTGGCTCCACGGGCGCCGCGCCATCAACGCCGGGCGGCCCGTGGTGGCCGCTGTGGCGAGGGCGCGTTCCGCGCGGGGCGGCGCGCCCGCTTTGGACTGGCCGACGAGGCTCAGGGTGGCCGTCGGCGCCGCGCAGGGACTGTACTACATGCACCACGAGTGCACCCCGCCCATCGTCCACCGGGACGTCAAGACGAGTAACATCCTGCTAGACTCCGAGTTCCGGGCTAAGGTCGCCGACTTTGGGCTGGCCAGGATGCTGGCGCAGGCCGGCACGCCGGACACCATGTCCGCCGTTGCAGGCTCGTTCGGCTACATGGCTCCCGGTAACGATCTCTCTCTGCTTTACAGTATCTCTTATGTTGAATTTTACTCCATCTTTTTTGCCGGATTCTGTACGGAACATGTAGTTAATTAGTTCGAGTATTATCACCGAGACTTACTTTTTTTTTTTTGCAGAGTGTGGTTACACGAGAAAGGTTGATGAGAAGGTGGACGTGTACAGCTTCGGGGTGGTGCTCCTGGAGCTCACCACGGGCAAGGCCGCCAACGACGGCGGCGAGCACGGTTCCCTGGCGGACTGGGCGCGGCACCACTATCGATCGGGAGGGAGCATCCCAGACGGTACGGATCAGTGCATCAGGTACGCGGGTTACTCCGACGAGATCGAGGTGGTGTTCAGGCTAGGCGTGATGTGCACGGGGGCCACGCCCTCGTCACGGCCAACCATGAAGGACGTGCTGCAGATCCTGGTCAAGTGCTCCGAGCAGATGCACCAGAAATGCAAGGCGGTGAGCGGGCAGGGGGAGTACGAAGCGGCGCCGCTGTTGCTGCCGCAACGGGGCAGCCGCCGGAAACAGCCCGCGAACGCCAAAGGAGCAGACGAAGATGCTGACGAAAGGAGCGACTTCGATTCCATTGTCTGAAGAGAGGAGCAGAGCACTGGCGCACCTTTACCTAGGAAAACACATATGACTATATGAGCAGGGGAATTGAGAGTTGCTATGAGCCAGCACTGCACTGCATGAGTGAGTATGAACGTTAGTGTACTAGACAGTAGTAGAGAAGATGATCATACGTCTCAAGTCTCAAAGTTTGCTCCATTATCTTATACCTTGATGGTATACTTCTTAGTATTTTGTTAGCTGACGGCTGACCAGACCATTTGAGTTCTGATACCGTGTGTAAGAGTACATATATAGTTCAAGCAGACACACGAAAAGTAAAATTATGTTCCCTCTTTATTCCGAAATTCGAATGACAAAAGGCTACACGCGAATCCGCTGTGCTTGGTTTGCGACATCGCATCACAATACAAACTTACAGGGAAAGGGGAAAAAAATAATTTGCAGGAAAAGAACGGCATCATTCAAACTTCCGTTTTCACTTCCCCGCAGTTGCAAATGCTTGTTCATGTGATAACTCCAAACTCTTTGGCGCCACACTGGCTACATCCCGCTGCACAGGCACTTGTTTATGTGACTGCAGAATAGCAGAAGGAGACGCGAATCGCAGGAGGGGGACGAACTCCCATTGGAAAGAAATGGGGAGGAGGGGACGAAGACAAGCTACACTGGGAGCTCAGTCCCTTGAGCTCCTATTACTATTCGACGCTACCATACTGGGAGTGAGAAGCTGCAAGAAGTGCAGCTCCGATGCCAGAGCCATCATTTGCTAACTTGACAACAACCGATGAGGCAACCTCCTCTCCAAGCAGGTCTGCAAGTGTTGCTTCTAGGCAGGTTCTGAACTTCTTGTAATGCTCATAGAGACCACCATCCAGAGCAATGACAGTCCTCTTCTTTTGACTACCGTCACTTGGCACTCTGTCCCTGCCCAGCTTCTTTAGAATGCCATATATACCAGCAGCAGCTATGCGCGCACCTCTCTCTGCGACAAGGTCACAGATGTGAAGAGTGATGTATCGTGCTTCCAGAGACGTATCAGCGACCTAAACATAAGTCAAGCATATTGTAAGGAATCAATGGTTCTTGAAGATTATATTTAACAGTATCCTCTTTTGTACATATGTATTATCATACCCCCAGGACATCCTTCAGCTTAGCTCCCAGGTGTTTCAGATCATGTGAGGTATCATGATGCATCGCTGACATGTCCGGCGTCCTGCAATACCACAATTGGAGTTTCCTTAAGAAATCTTCTACATAGTTACATGAATTTATCTTATTTTGATAGTTCTGTGCTACCATGATTAAGGTACGCATAATGCACACCATGTATGATGAAATTTATCTTTTTCTGATAGTTCTGTGCTGCATATATGAAAAACTAGATACACAGATGATCAACATAGGGGACATAAAAGTGCACCTCAGTACAAAGCGCTGCTCCAGCTTTGTTGGAACAACATCCCCAAACAATGAAGCATCATGAGCCAGCTTAAGCAAGATTCTGCGCACAATCTCTCCAAGATACATGCCAGAAATCATCTTTTCATATATCTGAGGAAAAGAAGACCAAAACTCTTTTATACCCACATATAGTTGGAAAATAAACAGATAAAAATAAACCATACCTGCTCGCCAGGGTTCAAACTTTCAAAATCCAAGGCACTATCATAATCTGAACGAGGAAGCCTTTCTGACTTGAAGTTTCCCCATTCCATGTTAATCACCTGCATCATACCAAAGATCCAAATGTTTTTTTTTTGAGGGATCCAAATGTTATAACATTAATTGATGTGAAAATCATCCAGTGCAGAAGTTGAACTGGATACATACAATTAGACAAGGTTCAAAGACATTTAATGCTACAAGCATAAGGAAATCAGTCACTAACCATGTTTCCTGATCTAGGCAGTAGTCCAGTCCATTTCGGAATTGCATTAGCATGCTCCACGTAGGCTGCATTTGTGCCAGTGCCTAATATTACAGCAGCAGCAACGTCATTATCAACATATCTTCCTCCAGCCAATGTGCCTACAGTGTCATTAACCTGGTAAAATGTTAGTTGTCAATTTACATGACAGTCTGGTGATATAGTAAACAGGGTAAAATGCATGGGGGATCATCTAACTTGTTTAGAGGTGTCATATAGATCACTTTACTTTGAAAATGCACATATGGGTCACTAATGTGAGTTAAGTGAGTCATTTGCCAATGTAACTATCCACACGAGCATACCTTGTACACATGGCATGCCACATAGTATTAAAAAATTTACATCTAGGAATGTGTAGAAAACTCTCTTTGTATTTTTCACCTTTCTCACAACACTATCAATTGGCAATACACAAAATTAGTGGAACCAAATCATTTCACTTGTGCCTCTTTTGATGAGTTTTAGTTCTCAGTCCTCTCTCGGTTGCTATCAAACCCTAGCAACTCTCATTTATGTTTTCGTTCCCCTCAATTATATTGCTAGGTCTGCACATTTTCAGAAGTACTTTTTTCAATCTTAGGTGGCATGACATGTGTAAGGTATGCTCACATGCATAGTTAGATGAGCACATGACTCACTTAACTCATATTAATGACACAAATGCGTATTTTGAAAGTAGAGTAACCTATATGACACACCTAAACAAGTTGAATGACCCTTCATGCATTTTACTCTAGTAAACATTCAAACTCAGAACATTGAAAAACTCCAAAGTAAGCATTTTCATAGGGATGCCAATGTCTTTACCCATCAGCATACCAGGCATGGAAAAGTTTCAGATGGTAAATAATTTTAACTGGCTGTGAATAAAGAATTTACTTACAAGAGCTGTAACTTTCATATCAAGCCCTTGCCTTTCCATAGCCCTGCTCAATTCAGCCACAACATCTTCCCCCACCTGAGTTCACAGAAATTATTGGCCTATATATCAACATTATGGGCATATAACATTGTACAATTAAAAAGATATTGAAGTGTTGCTGCCAAATTTATCTTGAGAGGCTAGAAATTGCCACATTAAAAGTAGGAAACAGAAAGATGACGAGTAATTCATTTTGGAGGTTCAATTTTAAAAAGTGCAGAATAAGCAAATACATTTTTTACGGTTACAACTTACAAGTGTTGTATAACAAACACAGCTCTAATGTCAAATACAAAGATACGCATTGTAGCATCTACATTCACAATTGGTGCAGGATTTAGAAGAAGTTATTACAGGATATTTGTGAATTGGATAAATGGGGACATATGCCACCATGTCCCTTTTATATCACATCTAAGAGTAACTTTACCAAACATGTTAATTTATGGATTACCAAACATCAATCCAAATATCTATACTACTTAAAATGTTAGTAGTGATGATGTTCATTCCCACACCACCCCTACCACGGACATAGGAGTCCCACAATCTATATTATTACATCACCTTTTAATGAGTCATCTCTCATTTCACTATTGGCTCTCCCCAAATTTCAAAAGCACCTACTTGTTCAATAAGAAAAATCATAGTATTACTAGGACAAAATAAGTGCTTATTGATGATTTAATAAGGTAGAAACTCAATTTGTTTTCCGTTGCAACGCATGCACTCTAGGCTAGTTCTAAAAGGAAAATGCAGGGCAATGGCTGGTCACTTGTCAACGCAGGGAAACAAAAATCCAAAAGTGACACAAAGCTATTTCTCTTGGAAACTGCATAGTGAGAATTCGTTTGTTGACACAGCGTGGTTTCTAATCAAGACTGATTGTCAAGGTAATAAATAATTCATAGATTATTTAGGCAGTGAAATATGTACTAAGGCCATTTGAATTTTACCGTTCCATTGATGGAAAATCCCTTTGTCCACTTAATAAGAGTGCCTGACGATATTGATGTTTGGTGCACTGGGAAAGAAAAGGTGAAGCCCAGCTCTCTCTGCCTGCCCTCTGGCAAGTGGAAATCCTCTCCTTCAGTCTTGACAAAACTTTCCAACTCAGCCGCAATGAAATCAAACAGTTCCTGTACTCATATTTCTGAAGTGTGAGTAACCATGAAAAGAAATTGTGCAAACACAGGAGAATTGAAAAATAACAGTTGAAAGGATTAAGCCACTAACCGCAGAAGTCCCAACCATCAGGTGAGGTGGAATGGCAACCTCTTCATACTGTTGACTAACAACACGCTTTTCCCTTCCTCCAAGCTGAACACGTATAACACGGAAATTGGTGCCCCCAAGATCTAGAGCATAGAACAGTCCGTGTTCATCCCTGCACAAGTGGCATGCACATCAGAGGAAGCAATAAAAGAAGATTTCATAAAGTGATAGGCTCAACATGTTTCATTTTCCATAAGCCTATGGATACCAATTTACAAATAATAAACTGTCAAACTCACTGAAACTTTTAAGCCTCGAGTCCTTGACCATTTTCTTTCTCTAACCTTATTCATAAAACATTCATGAGATTCCTACAAAATTCACAGGGTATAAACAAACAAACGAGCGATTATGCTGTGATCGTAGGCCCAGCATGAAGGCACAAATTACAAAATGGGCACACAGATATATAGTTGTCAAAAGTCACCCGAACCTAATTGTTCATTGTAAAATTCTGTCTAGAGTCTTCACTGGCAAAAATATTCTGTCTAGGTCTACCCTGGTGGCCACTTCTGCTACCACCGTGAGAAACCTCCATTCAGACCAAAATTGTAGATCAAAATACCACAGGAAAACAAATAGGTCTCATCATTCTTCCGAAATCAATAAGACAATAGCCAAGAAAATATCCAACCTTCCCCCAATTCCTCTCCAGACCATCTCAAGGCACAGAGTTCTCGATATCAATATGTCAATATGTCGCACCTCCATCGCAACGCCCGAATATCAATGCCGCATTTATAACAAATCCGAACCTAAGCAAACGCTAAGGATTTCCAACCGATTCGCCCAGAAGAGAAGCACCTCTCGCGAGCACAGTACAAGCTTTTTCATGTCACGTACACCCCAGAAATCTTAAAAATCGCATAAGCGGAGGGAGGCCTACCCAGTGGGGAGGTTGTCGACGTAGCTGATGAGCATCTTGAGCGGGGCGTGGGGGTCGGCGCGCAGCCCGCGCTCCATCTCCTCCACCATGGCGTCCGCGATGCCGCGTAGCAGCGCCGTGGGCGTGGAGAACCTCTGCCCCACCTCCTCGATCACCGCGGCGGCCCTCCTCCGCCGCTCCTCCTCCGCCTTCCGCTTGCTCCTCCTCCTCCGCGACACCACCACCGCCACGCCAACCGCCGCGGCGGCCGCGGCGCACACCACCACCGCCGTCCCCACGACCGCCCCCTTCCCCATCGCCCGCTCCTTCACGCTCCCCCCAACCCTGGCCTCCCTCTCGATCGAGCCGCGCGCCCGGAGCAACCCCCCAGACCGGGTCGGCTTCCCGGATCGGGAGCTACGCCACCCACCACTGCAGCGTCCTCCTCCTCCTTCTTCCTGCCTCCCTCAGTCTCTCTCCTCTACTCTTCCTTCCGCCTGCGCAAGCGTGGGAATGGGACGAGAGCCACGAGTTGGGCGTTTTGCTCGCGAATAAATCGATGTTATTTACGGATGTGCCCTTACGTACGAACGGCCCTGATTTGGCCTTTCTGTAACCGTAGGGCTCAGATTGCAGATGCCCCCAACGCGGGGTGGTGCGCGCTTTGTCTGGATTCGTTTCGTGGATCCGCGTTCTGCTGCCTGTAATATATAGCTATTTGGTGACGGTTTATGTATCAAAAGCTTCACGAGATTAACGAACGAGCAAGCATGACAGCCAGGACCAGCAGCCGGCGGCAGTGCATTTACGAGAGACAAGAAGGGTGTTTCCGTAAAATTCCCTAATTTGCACTAGACTAATCGGTTCCTAATGTCCAACTGATTACTTTGTCAGAACTCGGGCAACTAGGCCCACCGATCAGCAAAATGCTGGGAGTGATTAGTTAAAAGGGTGGCAGGACGTGATTATGATACGGGTCACGTGCAAATTGGGGCCCACCTGCAGTACCGATGACGTGACCATGAGCTCAGAAGTGCACGTGTCGACGAAGCAACGACCGGCTGCTGGAGATGCGTGCTCAGCGCTCAGCCCATATCTCCCTCGCGCTGGGGCGTGGGCGTCGACAATTCACACTGTAGCGAGCGAGCGATCCATCCATCCGGCCCACTACATACTAGAGCGTCATCGTCGTGTGGATGGGTCGCTGCACACCGAAAACTCAAGATCGTTTTAGCTACGGCTAATAAAATATAAAAACAGTGAACGTAGCAACGAAAAATACTTTTAAATAAAATTACATGTAAAATATAAAAAACAGTGAACGTAGCAACGAAAAATAATTTTAAATAAAATTACAAGTAAAATTTTTATATCTATGTCATTAGCAGTTTAAAAGACAATGAGAAATAGTAAAATAGATTGCGATGAAATATCTTACTCAAGTTCAAATTTTGTTTACTGCTATAAGGATGAAAGAGTTGAAAGACGCATATCTATATGGGGTACCTTCCACGATTTGATTAGTCAATGTCACACGCAGCTTTCACACAATCACTATCACGCAAAACGTGCTATAGGCCCCAAAGCCATTAGTCAGAGGATCAACTGGTTTTCTGATAATATCTTTTAATCATATAAGCTTTGAGTTTTATAATGTAACGATGGATATTATTTGTGGAAAACGAGTGCAGAGAAAGCTAAGCATATGAATATGAGAACCATGTACAGCCTGGACACCTTAACTGCTAGCGCTTCGACAGGTTAGTTGACCGACAAAAAATCAGAGTGCGGTATCACCGGAGGCGTTGCACGCATGGATATACTTGGGTGACAAAATTCTTCAGTACTACAAATATTTGTTTGATTTGCTGGGAGCCTAGGCCCTGGAGGAGAGAACTAATGTCAGAAAGAGCCACATCAATAATTGAGAAGGTGTTTAGGCCATGGAAGAGTACAAGAATAAAATGACTGCCGTCCAGATATACATTCCAATGGAGGCATGGGATTGGAAGGATATGAAGCTGATAAAATTCCCACCCAAAAATAAAAGAAAGATAGGGAAAGGTCGTGACACTAAGAAATGCTTCCACAATACAAACCCTTTTCAGTTTTCACCAATCTAGATAGTTCCTTTTGCTACTGATGAGACGTTAAAAGGTTTTGGTATTTACAACAGTAAAAGAAAGTATGCAGCCTGGCTTTCTGAAGCTTCAACTGTTATCTAGTTGGAATTAGTCTGAATTGTTAGTACCACAATTTCCACAAATAACATGCCAGAACAGAAACTACATCCTCGTGATTCACGGCGTAGAATTGCACTTTTGTCTATTGCCAATCATTTATTTGTAATTTGCACAAAGAAGTCATTGCTTGGGATGACAGGAACAAGATAATTACCAAACGAGGAATCAAAACTTCTATAGCTTCCAAGGCACCTCTCATGCTGTGCTTCCAAGACAGCATATCTCTTTGCCTCTCTAACTTTGTTGAGATCCACTCTCAATGGTGGTGTACCTGAAACCTGCAAAAGCAGAGTTCACATCAAGAAAGTATGTTAGAGAAAATCAAGAACAGGTGAGAAGGCATCATTTGCCAATTGACATGTCAGGGCATACCAATGAACTGGATGATGCTGCCACCTTGTCCCTGTCCAGAGGAACTTGAGAAGGTCTGTCCCTGTTTTTCAGATCACAGGGTAAATTATTGATTAATAGAAAAAACTTTGAACCAAATTATATAGTACTAAGCAGAAAAATATGGTTCATGAAAAATAATCATTTAGACTAGAAATATCAAGTTTAATAGGAAAACGAAATACATTTTGCTTATTACTGCCACTGCAAATTATCAGCCAGTAAAGTGCTGGTGTTATTCACAACTCAGGCAAATATGTCCCTCTAGCCCATTCAGGCTATCAATTAATGCCACGAAACCTAGCACTAACAATCCGATGTAGACACCAATGTAAAGTTAGCCGACAGTGTAGCTAATTTTGATCAATGGTTTTAATGCTGCAAACAACAAATGGCAAAGCACAAGCCTATCGAAACTATCTGCAAAGTATCTATCAAGTATCAAACACAAAATTGAATAGGTTAGGTCTTTCTCTTTATGTGAAACAATGCAGTCTGCACTCTGCAGTCCATATGGTTAGAACTGGACCAACAGGATAATGATTCCCGGGGAGAAAGGTAGAAGATTTCCATTCTGAAGTATGCGCACAACATAGTAGATTCTTCAAGATCAGCGTGCGCCATGCCCGAACCATGAGTGTTGCGGCCGAAAAAAAATCCTTAAAAATGATATTAGTGAATTGGTAGCATTCTTCCTCATGTCTGTTGTCCAATTATCCAGTCCCCAATTGAGTTCCGGTTGATGCCATAGCAGGACATGACCTTATTGGCTGAAAATTATCTGTCTAGGGCAGAAATGCAAAAGGCCTCGAGACATTCGCCTCAATCAACAAGGTTCCGTGGCCCGTGGGAATATCGAGGCTTTTGCCGAAATATAGATAAACACGCACAATGCCACATTCCAAAGCCCCTTTATAAGAACACCAAAACATAACATATAGAGATGCTCAATAGATCACCTAGTCCGGAATCTTACCTAAAAGAACCCTACAGTTGTAGTTATCCCCACCACTGGAACGCCCCACCCCACTAACCAACATCCGCACCTCCCGTTCCAAGGTGGCGCAGCGCAATCGCTAGAAATCAGGCGTAATATCCACCAAATTGGATGGGGATGGTTCGAAGCAGGAATCACCAGACCAAACGTAATTATAAAAGGCTCGCAAGAAGCCGTGAGCAAGATAGAATTGGTACCTCCGCGACGGCTCGATCTTTCGACGCTTGGGAGGCGCCGCCACCGCCGTCGCCGGTGGGGAGCCAAGCTCCGATCCCTCCGCCGCCATATGCCCACGGCAGATACCTGGTGCCTCGCGGGCCTGAACCCAAAACACTCTCGTCTCCTTGTTCACCACTAGGCCTTACAATTGCAGCCCAGCCTGGGCCGTTAAGGCCAGTTATGAGTCTTGGAGTGGCGTTTGGATAATTGGGCCTTGATCTTGCACTATTGTAGTGGCGTTTGGGTAATTAGGCCGAATAAATTCTAAGGCTGTGCTTACGACAGATTTTTTTAACAAAATTTTTCTTTAAAAATTCATATTAATTTATTTTTAAAAAAATAGCCAATATTCAATGATCATGCGTTAATGAAAATTAGCAGGATTTTGAGTCATCGGGTCATGACTCACCTATTACTAATTCTATGTCTAGGAGGACTCAAATTCTAAAATATGTTCACTTACACGGAATACACACATGAGCACACACACTGTGTACATCAAACGTACATTCCCGAGAATTCACGGCATTATTAAATTCCTCTTAAATGCTACATATCTTCAGATCAAATGATTTTCTAGTGAGTAGGTTGAAAATTTGATATTGCATCAGCGAGCTATTTTATTGTAGAATGTAGAATAAACTTATTGATCAAATTATTTTATTTTAGACTATAAACTCGATTCTACCAGAACAAATTTATGAGCTAGAGCCATAAAAAAATGGGGCTAACAACGCTTAATTCTTTAGGCCACACAAGCAAGCGGTGTGTTGTTAACTAGCTAAAATATGCAACCCTAATGCGTAGTAGTTGATTAACAAAATTACTTGCCTAATTACAAAGATATAAGCACATAGCTAAAATAGGTAATTTGTTAACGGATGCAAATATGTTAAGCTGTGGGCTCTGAAATTGGTGGGTTGGGCTGACGAAACCAGAACCAGGAAAATACGCTTGAGTACCTACGTCCTGACACTAGTTGAATCATATTTAAGTTTTTAGAGGAAAGAGTTCTATTGTTTTAAAATTTTAGCCCATGAGCTGCTTTTGTTTAAGCGGACTGGGGTCAGTTAGCTTTGGCTGCCGGGGGTCACTGCCTACAAAATGTTGAGGATATGCTGTTACAGTTGGATGTATAGAAGGTCAAACGAGCTCACGGTCCACTTCGACATGGATACGGATGAGACACGATCCGTTTAGACATGACACGTTAGACACGGTTGCTTAAACGGGTCGTGTCATGCCGGCCCGCGTGCCTCAGCCTTGGTCCAAGCATGGCCCATGGCTAACTGGGCCGTACTCGTGCCGACACGACACGCACAAGCCCATGGGCCAAGGCCGAGCCCACGGGCCATGGCCGGTGCAGCTAGCACAATGTTGAATTTGAAAAACCAGAAGCCATAATATTAGTAAAAATTAAAAAAATAAAAATAGAAGTTAAAAAAAGAAATAATGATATATTCTTCGTGTTAAAAATATGAAAAAATGGTCATTTCGTCATCTTGAAAAAATGATAGATTCATCATGTTGAAATTATAAAAAGAAAAATTCATACTTACTGAAATATTACAAAAGAATATGTTAAAAATAGTAGTAACCTTTATTGATGTTTATATCATTATAGGATACAATGATACATGTTGTCTCGTTAAAAACTTTATCATGTAAAAACTCATAGGGAAACTGACAAAACCATAACAAAGAAAAGAGTACACCTCAAAAGTCACGACTGCTTCTAACAAAGTTTTATTGGGGTTGGTTGTAAAGTTGCTCTAACTGGACGGCCAATTCTTAGTTATCAGTAGTGTATTAGGCATGTTGTCTAGCTAGCTCCCAGTCTTTAACGCTTAGTAGCATTTCGACGTGGTAGTTACTCAGATTCGTCCTCCGGTCTTTCATGATTCGGCCGCATAGACTGAAGGCCGATTCGGAGGACACCGTCGACACGGGCACCGTCAACACATCCCGTGCTAGTTTTGAAAGGACGAGATATGCTATCTTGTGGTCATTCCACCATCCGAGGATGTTGAAGTCTTGTGCTTCATGATGGATGGCGTCGCTGTCCAAATAACTGGACAACTCTTAGAACACACCATGTGAAGAGGCATCTCCACTTGCAACCGACGAACTGTCACCACCTTGGCTTAAAGACGAGCCACCCCAAATTCTACCCCACTATATCTTCTTCTTACCTATTGTGGGGATAGGAGGGAGTCTCTGCTGGCGAACTCTCTGAAACTTTAGTCATACTTTCCGAAAACTTCATATAATTTACCCTTAACCTCACTATAAAAGGGACTATAATCTATATCTACAGTATCTCCAAGAAATGATAAAATTATGGAGAATCCCTTATTTTACATCTAGGATCTAAAATAAAAGCAAAAGCATACAACATATGTATATTTTTCTAATATTTCAAATATTTTTGTCTCATGTGAAAGACAGGTTGTGTTAGAATTTCATCATTTTCATATTCATTTAACAAAATTATAATTTCAAAAAATTGTGCAAAATTATATTAGCAGTTGGATAATAAACTTGGGATATAGTAAGAGTACAATCATAAAAAGTTTCAAAAAAATGGTATAATCTTTGGACAATTACCCAAACATGCTTAGTCAGTATTGGCGACTCATCACTTTTTCTTGGGCCACCACGTGAGTGAAAAAAATCAGTAAGTAATTCATCATAAGGTAAAACAACTTTTAACCTTAAATAAGTTGCATTCCACCGATGCTCGCATCGGTGGCAAACTACGTGCTCTCTTACCGGTCGCATTGCAAAACCTGTTCCATGCAGCAATCCACGGGATGGAAGCAGTTAACCATGTGATTGCTTGCCGAACAACATCGAGGTGATTACCTACTCTCTTCATCCCAGCCTTAACAATAAAATTTACTATATGACAAGCACATCGCCGATGGAGTAAAAGACTCCACATAAACAGAAAATAAAGATTGTAAAATTTTTACTGCCCTAGAATTAGCAGATACGTGTCACATACCCAAATCCAGGGTCAAGAAAATTTTGTTAATACCAAATCAAAGTAAAGTTCTTCAATTTTGTGAACCAAAAATTTTATTTCTAACCTAGGTGAAGTATTTCGACCCAAATGCATGATTAAAAAATTAAGAACAAAACAAGACTTTTAAATTTTTAATCTTGAGCATTGATACATTTGTACATGTGAGAATGCCTATGCATAAAACATGTTTTGACCAAGTGTCCTTTGTGCATTCGGATTTTGGATTCGCATTATCATTTTAGGTCTGATGAGCATAACCTAAAGGATTTAAAATTCACCAAACAAGCCTACAGCTAACTTAGGGTAATGATATGTGGGTATACAAATCTAATCCAAGGTTCACCTCCTCAGCTCAAAAGGAAATTTAATATGAACCCAAATAACTATAATAGATGAATGCACATAGAGTGAACACCTAAAGCTAGGAAAGTTACCCTAATTTTATAGAACAATCCATGCAAGATAAAATTGTGAAAAAAATCATGAATGTTCCAAACATTATATACACCTTAACATAATTTTTGTACAATTTAAAAATTAGGTTTGATGTCCCAAAAAAGTTAGACAAAACAGCCCAATAGTAGGCTAGTTATGATTTTTAATCGGCTAGAACCATACATCACCAAAAAGTGAATTAAAATGCACAAAAGTATACATGTGAAATAATTTATTCAAATACTAGATTAATTATGATAAGTAAATATAATTTTTCTCCTCTCTCTAGGTCTTTATAAAAATTCAAACAAATTTCCAAATACCCCATCTTTGCTTAATTTCTGAGAGCAAACCACAAATGATTTTTGAATGCAACCAAAGAAAATAGAAACTAGGTACATTCAGAAACCTCCAAAAAAATTTGCAAGAATTTATCTAGGGCACACATTAAACTATGTTGCAACAAAGTTAGAGATAAAGAATAATTCAAAAAATACAATCAAAAATCAAGTGTACTCACTCTTCTACCCATCCCTCTCATTCCCACCTAGTGAACCACGGCATGGACCCACTGGGCATCCTCACAGGCTAACCCTCACCCTGTGCCAAACCTCCAGCTGACCGAGAACGCGAGGACACGCGAGACGACCGTGCTCTGGACGCCGACTACACGTGTACTCGATGTGTCGGCGGCTCAAACTCCTCCTCCTGCCCTCAAACCTTCCCAGCCGTATCGCCAAGCCTCACACTTCATCACAGGGCCGAGCAAACCAAGAGAGAATAACACTGGTGCCTCCATTTCCATCCATTTTCATCTTCGGCCAGGAAGCCGACGACCGTCGCCATCGCTGGTTAAGCTGCGATTGTCCTTAGCGGTCCATCATCTCCTCTTGATGCTGAGCATTTTCTCCTTTGACCCCATCACATTTTGTGCATCACAGCAACAGGAACGCCATCGCGCCCACAGGAGCTCCAGAGCACGCGCCAAGCACCGCCGCAACGCACCCGCTCGTCGATAGCCTTCCATGGTGAGCCATTGGCCAAACCCTCTTGCCAACCTTTTTTCCAGTGCCTAAAAAATGGTGTAACTCAAAGGAATAGTTGTGAAGTGCACCGAGGAAAGAGTTCCCCTTTTTCTTCCCCAACTTCGACCACCCATCGCCACCGACGAATCCTTCCTCTCCGGTGAGCCATTGTCAAATTCCTTGCACGTGCACCATCCCTGGGATGTAATCATCCTCCTGGACATGCATGCGGTGGCTGCCCTTCAAGTATATCGAGCGGTCACCGTCCATCCCGGAGCTCCCCGTTGCCGCCAAGCCCATCTACACGCCGTCATCATCGACCAAGCATCGTCGCCTTTTTATAACGGTTCGGTAAGTATCCTATTACCCCATAGCTACTCTTAAAAGCACTAGTTGGTACTAAACCAAACCGAAACCCGACATGCATCGGCATGCTGAGCCGCACCGTCGCTTGTGCTTGCCGTCGGCACGATCTTGCATTCCAAGGGTGTGGACCCCCGTTTTTGGAACGGGAATCTTTCGTGTTCTTAGTACCATTTCCCTGGATCGAGTAGTTGGTACCCACGAAATATAGTACTGAATAATCAGGTGCACATGCACGAACAGTCTTACAACGAAATTATTACAACGATAGGCCCGAAGGCAATGTTCACCACACAGGACCTCATGGTCCGGATACAACACAAAAGCAGAAATTAGATACGGCAGTGGAATAGAGGCAGCGGCATGTCAGTTGCCACAGGCAACGACCGGGGCTAAGACCTAGTAAGCGCCATCAGTTTCTTCACCCTCCTGGTAGTAAGCGTAAGGATCCTCCGATTCTTCATTCCCACCATCTGAAGGTTTGTGCGTATAGCAAGGGTGAGTACCAACCGTACTCAGCAAGCCAACACGGAAGTGATGCATATGATAGGGTTATTCAAGGAATGGTGGAGCTCTTTTGCATAAAGCCAATTTTCACAAATCTTTTCACAAGCCTAACAACTAGCCAAGTCAAGTTTTAATTCCATAGTTCATTAATTCGGCGACGGTTCGTCTACCATCCATCGTGATTCCAAGGATGGCTTCCCGCCTACGATTCGTCATGGTTTTACGGGAATCCACCCTTCTCGCATCTCGAGAAGTTGACCCACCACGAATGAAATCATCATGCAAACCCATCCCAGTTTTAAGTTTAAAGTCTAGCCAAGCGAAAGTCTTGTCACGATGCTCGATATCCGCGAGCATGGCTATTCGAATAGATTGATTCATTCACACTTTGCGGTGGATGTACACTTTACCCGTACTCCGCGACAGCCCAACGAATGAGCCTATGTCCCAACACATGAGACGGTCACGGCAAAGCCTTTCGATAACCTTACTTTGGCAGTACCCGCTCCATGAACTTAAGCCCTCATGCACTCTAGCCGTCATTTTCTAGCAGTGAGAGGAGTTCTGGCGCACCCGGGGTAAGGGAAAACTTTCTCAATCTTTAAGTTCAATTAATATCGATTTAATTCCACCATCCACAACATGGGCCGTAGCCTCATCCTCATCACATAAACCACATCATTAAGAACTATCTATGCAAGGATACTGCCTCCGCTCGGCTATCTAGTCGGCTAGGTATATACCCATTCGAGAAGTACGGTTGTATCTGGCTCGTTTCCGGCTATCTCATAGCTCGGTCCTTAATTGACCAGGGTCGGCACTTGCCTTTTCGGAATCCACCCAAACCATCCGGCCGCCCCAGTGTAAAACATTTGTATAGCATTTTCAATTTTCATCAGACTTAGTTCATCATTCTCATGGCCATGTGGCGCTCATGTCTCCACAGGCATTTCAACTACCTTCCCTAAGGTAGTTGCCCAAGCACAAAGCTTCTTTGTAAAATCATGAGTATGCAGGGATCTAGTATAAGCAGGGCTAAGCATTTTTACCGAAGTTAGCCTCCGGTCATATCACATCGAAGGTTACAAAGAATAATTCTAATGGTGATCAATACCAAAGCAGGGTATACCAAGCATAGGTACTCATTTGTGTATAGCATGCAATTTGTAATTGAAATCAATATCATTTCACAAAGTAGGATCAATATGTTCAAAGAGTGTGATGACTTGCCTTGCTCGCACGCTTGTGGTGTGGTGTCTTCAACGGGGTCGATGCCGGTCTCTTCGAGTGCTACCCGTACGTGCGAAAAATCAATCGACTCCGAATTAGAATCCCATATAACACCAAAAGGTCGAAAAGATCCGAAAAGCCTCGAAACGATTCCAAGCGCTAAGCCCAAATTCCTACTTAAGTTTGTACTAAGATCGCCCGGAAAACTCCAAGTTTTGACATCGGGTCGACGACTTAGGGTTTTCGCAAAACGACGATCGTGATTTGTTCGAGAAAATGGATTTAAAAATATCCGCAGAGGGATTGGTGCTTGAGGTTTTGAAGGTCCGAGCACAAAAGAAAAACATATTTAAATGGCGAGAAGGATCTAAACGAAATTCGGATTCAAAAACGACGCAAAACAAAATTTCGGAAAAGTCTGATTTTGATTTTAAAATTTTCGCACCGAGAAAATATGCGAGAGAATAATTTAATTTTGCCCAAAATTTTACTCAAATCTTTCCAAAATATTTTTCCCAATTTTCTAAAATTTTTCCAAATTTTTCCTATTTTATTTTATTTTATTTTTTCTTTTTTTCTAGCGCCACTGTTCATTGCACGCTAGGTGCTCGACCGTGGCGCGCCAAAACAGCAGTCGGCGGCGGCGCTAGTGCGCAAGGAAACAGGGGCTGCGGCGGGGCTTACGGCGACGGCGGCCCTCGGGGAGGTGCGGTGAGGCACGGGTGACCTCGGCGCACGGCGGCGGCGGTGTTTTGGGCTCGGGAAGGGAGAAGGGAGGGTGGCGGCGGTGTGGCAAAGGGCGGGGTCGCCGGCCCTTTTATAAGCGCGGCCGGGAGAGAAGATGGTGGAAGGGGGCCGGCGCGGCTCGGATGCCACGCGGCGGCGCCAGGGCTCGGGCGGCTCGGGCGCGTGCGGCGTGGCGGAAGGAGCGCAGCGCGGCGCGAGGCCGCGTACGGCGTCGTGCGCGCGCGCGCGCGGCGGGGTCGGCGCGGGTCGGCGCGCGGCGGCGATGGCGCGGGCGCGAGCGAGGAGCCGGTATGGGCGCGGGCGAGCGCGGGGCGCGAGCGCGGCGGGGCCGCGCGGGTGTGTGTCTGCGCGCGCGCGTGGCGCGCGGGGTAGGGCCGGCGCGCGCGCGTGGTGCGAGGCGGGGCCGGGCGCGGGCGAGCGCGACGCGGCGCGTGTCGCGGCGGGCGGGCGCGGTACGGGCGCGGTACGGCGTCGAACACTTGGCGCATCGTGAACGTGCAATTTTGCAATTTTCCCGATTTTTGATTTTTAATTCCTATTTCAATTTTCCTCCCTCTAAAAATTCCAAAGTAAATTCCTATATTCAAAAATAATTTTTAATACTATATTTTCAACTTTTTCCCCACTTTTATTTTCCCAAAATATTTTTCATATTTATTTATTTAAATCCCTTTTTCCTAATTTCATACTTCACCCATTTATTTTCCAAAAATTTCCCGATTCGAGTACGACTCCCAAATATTTTATTGTTTATTTTGTGTTCTAATTTATCTTTCCCCAACCACAATTACTATTCTATTTCTCCCAATTCGTATTTTCATAAATCCGCACTTCATTCTTCGATTTCTTTTAAAAATCCCTAATACGGAATTTCGCATTTTCTTTCCGACATACTCCAAATCATCCCCAAACACCGAAAGGGAATTGATCACAACTAGATTTATGCAACGAGCGGCAAATAAGAAGCAACAAACCCGAGGAAGAAGCAACAAGCGAAGGTTTTTGAAAGTTCCGATTTTTATGTTTCCGATTTCGTTTCTTCGATTTTCGGGATGTTACAAACCTACCCCCTAACAATAAATCTCGTCCCCGAGATTTCTTACGATTCTTGAGTAGGTGTGGGTATTCCGTCTTCGAAATCCTCGCTCTCCCGGGTAGCCTCCTCTTCAGTGTGGTTGCTCCATTGTACTTTGTACATGCGCCATGACTTGGTCCGTGTCTTCTTTTCTGCCTCGTCCAGTATCTTTATTGGATGCTCCGGGTAGGTAAGATCACTGTTGACATGGATGGTTTCCAAAGGAGCTTGCTCTTCTGGCACCCACAGGCATTTCTTCAAGCTGCGACACGTGGAATACTGGGTGGACATCGGAGATGTTCTCGGGCAGCTCCAGCTGGTAGGCCACTTCACCTCTTCTAGCGTTTATCAAGAATGGGCCCATGTATCTTGGTGCGAGTTTCCCTTTGACCTTGAACCTCTGAGTTCCCCGTAGTGGTGAGACCTTTAGATACACATAGTCACCTTCTTTAAATTCTAATTCTCTTCGACGGGTATCCGCGTAGCTCTTTTGTCGTGATTGGGCAGCTTGTAATCGGTCCCGGATCAGGCGAACCTTTTCCTCGGCCTCTTTGATTATGTCAGGCCCGAATACGGCTCGTTCACCGGTTTCGACCACATCAATGGGGTTCGGCATCGGCGACCAAATAGGGCTTCGTTTGGTGACATCTTCGGCGGCTTGGTAGCTATTGTTGTAGGAGAACTCGGTGTACGGTAAACATTTCTCCCAATCCTTGGTGAAATCCAACGCACAGGCTCTCAGCATATCTTCTAGCACTTGATTTGTCCTTTCAGTCTGCCCGTCGGTTTGTGGGTGGTAAGCGGTACTGAAGGCAAGGTGGCTTCCGAGTGCCTCGTGAACTTTGCTCCAGAAATGAGACGTGAATTGGGTACCACGATCCGATATAATCCTTTTTGGTACACCATGGAGACATACAATCCTACTCATGTATAGTTCCGCTAGCTTGGCACTGTTGTAGTTAGTCTTTACGGGAATAAATCTGGCGGTCTTGGTGAGCCGATCTACAATTACCCAAATGGAATCGTAACCAGTCGCAGTTTTGGGTAGTCCAACGATGAAATCCATGCCTATCTCGTCCCATTTCCATTCGGGAATCTTGAGCGGCTGCGTAAGCTGCGGTCGTTGATGCTCGCTTTCACCCTTTGGCATACATCGCACACGGCTACGTATTCGGCTACATCTCTCTTCATATTGGGCCACCGGTATTCTCCCTTCAAATCTGGTACATTTTCGTGCTTCTGGATGTAACGAATATGCCGATTCGTGTGCTTCTTTTAAGATCAACCCTCTCAAACCACCTTGTTCAGGCACGCAGATTCTTTTCTTGTACCACGGGGTTCCCTTGTCGTCTACCGAAAATTCCTTAGCGCGTCCAGCGGCCATGCGTTCTTTGATTTCTGGTTTCCTCATTTCCCTTTTGGGCCTCTTCTATTTGAGTCCTCGAAGGGGTTGGATTTCCGGGAGTTTACTTCTCCGTGAGGAATCGGGTGCGATTAAGTTGAGCCATTTCTTCTTGGAGCTCACGGCCATACCTTCCAATTCCATATGGTTGCATTGGGCTTTGCGGCTTAACGCATCGGCCACTACATTTGCCTTGCCGGGATGGTAATGGATTCCTAGATCGTAATCTTTGATCAATTCCAACCATCGTCTCTGTCGTAGGTTGAGATCGGAGCGAGTAAAGAAGTATTTCAAGCTCTTGTGATCGGTATATACATCACGGTGGTTCCCGATCGGTAGTGTCTCCGGATCTTCAATGCGTGAACAACCGCGGCTAATTCCGGGTCGTGTGTGGGATAGTTCTCCTCGTGGGGTCGTAGCGTCGCGAGGCATATGCTACGACCTTCCCTTCCCATCCTGCATTAACACGCCTCCTAGTCCTTGCCGAGACGCATCACGGTACATCACGAAATCCTTAGGTTGTCGGGTAAAGTTAAGATTGGGGCGGTGGTTAACTTTTCTTTTAGTTGGTCAAAGGCTTCTTGACACTTCTCGTTCCATTCAAACTTCTTTTCCTTCTTGAAGTTGAGTCATAGGTCGGGCTACGGTGGAAAACCCTTCGATGAACCTTCGGTAATACCCCAAGCCCAAGAAACTCCGAACTTCCGTTACGACTTGGGTGCCTTCCATTCGTGACGGCTTCGACCTTGGCGGGGTCTACCGCTACTCCTCCGTGAGACCACGTGGCCAAGAAAGCGACTTCCTTGAGCCGAACTCGCATTTGCTAATTTTGCATACAGTGGTGCTCTCGCGTTTTCCATAAATCGTAGATGCTCCGCATGCTCCTCATCGTTCTTGGAGTAGATAAGTATATCGTCGATAAATACCACTACGAATTTATCCAGATATTCCATGAATACCTTGTTCATCAGATTCATAAAATATGCCGGAGCATTGGTCAATCCAAAGGACATTACTGTGAACTCGTATAAGCCGTAACGTGTAGAGAACGCTGTTTTGGGAATATCTCCGGCTCTAATCTTCAACTGATGATATCCCGACCGAAGATCAATCTTTGAGAACACTTGCGCACCCTTAAGTTGATCGAATAGGTCATCGATTCGAGGTAGTGGGTACTTGTTTTTGATAGTCACTTCATTCAATGATCGGTAGGCCACACACATCCTCATACTCCCATCCTTCTTCTTGACGAAGAATCTTGGAGCTCCCGGGGAGAAGAAGCTGGGCGTACAAATCCTTTCTCTTGTAGTTCTCGGATTTGCTTCTTGAGTTCTTCTAACTCGTTGGCGGCATTCGGTAAGGTCTCTTGGATATGGGGGCGTGCCGGGCATTAGGTCGATGATAAACTCTATGTCGCGATCAGGGGCATTCGGGCAATTCCTCGGGAATACGTCCGGGTATTCTTGTACTATTGGCATCCCGCTTAGAGGTAGCATGGTGAATACTCCGCAGCTTGCTCGCATAGCTTCGGGTTTTGGTCCATAGTTATGCTCATTGGTGATCCCCATGGGGTGGATACCGTGACTTCCCCTTGCCGAGTCTATGATTCCATTGTTCTTGGTCAACCAATCCATCCAGTATGATATCAATGGTTTGGGGTGATAGCACCATAAGGTTTGAAAGAAACACCACGTCCCTAATCCGTATGGGCACATTGATGCAAGCATGGGGTACGGTTATGTTTCCCGTGTGAGTGTACCAACATAGGTCTCTTAAGTTCTACTTGGTGTAGGTGGTGTTGTTTGCTTACTTGGGAAGATATGAATGAATGCGAGGCTCCGAGAATCAAATAAGACTTTAAGCTGGGGTAGAGTTGATAGAGAACATACCCATCGGCACGTTCGATCCTCTGCGCTTCTTGGCACGCACATGATTCACCTGGCCCACGTCGAAACCCGGTGGCGGCCTCATTGGGTTGCGGGGTCTGAGCAGGACCGCGTCCGCGAGCGAGGGTGGGGGTTCCTCGGACGGCCGTTGCATTGGCGCCGGTGCGCACGGGAGTGTTGCGTGGTTTGGGGCATTGTTGGAGTAGTGCCCGAATTCTCCACAATTGAAGCGGTTCACATTCCTTCTTCTGGAGCGGATAGGGTTGGCGTCGGTGTACGGGCGAGGTGTAGGCGGCTGTTGACATGGTCGGGTGCGGGGAACGACCGCGCTGCCGAACGTTTGGCTTCCATCCGGACAAGGTGGCTCCCTTGGGACGTTGAGGCGCTCTCGAAATGGGCGGGCCATAGCAAGCCTCCTTTTGCGGTTATTTTCTACCATCTTTTGGTCATGTTCAAGCCGTACGACCTTGTTGATGAGGCTTTGGAAGGCTGGTGTGGTCTTGTCCGATCATCGGTCCTCTCGGCTCATCGTTTAGTCCCTCGATAAATTTATCCATCTTCTCTTCTTCGTCGCCAGGTCACTTGTGGCGTAACGGGCAAGCTGAGTAAACTTGTTCGGACTACTCTTGTCGAGGTGTTTCCTTGGCGCGGCTGCGGAACTCATTTTCTTCTTCATCCTCATAACTATGCATGGTACGAAATTTTCACGGAACGCAGCCGTGAATTCTTCCCATGTCGGTTCTTCGGCATCTTCAGCTCGCGTCTCCTTGTAGGTGTCCCACCGGTCACTCGCGGGACCCTCTAGGCGGCTAGTGGCGAATATAACTCTATACGCTTCTCGAACTCGGACGAGAGTTAGCTTTTCTCTATCACCCTCAACCAATCTTCAGCATCCATGGGTTCTTCGGCCGTGGAGAAGGTTGGTGGCTTAGCTCGCATGAACTCTCCTAAACCATATCCTCCTCGACTCCCCTGGTTGTTGGCAATTGCTTGGAGCAGCTGGGTTTGTAAAGCCATAACCTCCGCCAGAGTGGAGGGGTTAGGCTCCGGCGGGTTCTCGTTGGTTGCTGCGGCTCTGCGGCGATGCGCCATCTGAAGAAGATAGATGAATTAAGAGACCGGACCTGTTAAGGTCATGGTTCCTAGGTGATTTATTAAAACACTTAAAACACACTCAACATCCTTAATTGGACAACCCATACCCATACTTGATAATGGTTGACCGCTACCCCACACACAACACTCCTAACACACAACAACTAAACAAGCAGGAAAACTAGGGAAAACAGTAAACTAAGGGTGGCGACACTCTAGGGGTCGGAGCGGCTTCCGCGGTCGGTGGAGTCAAAACCACTCACTTGGGAGTTCCCGTCTTCCTTTTCCTTCGAGCGGCTCCGAGAGCTTGCTAACTCCTCTTTTCTGCCCGGGCTCTTGGAGCTGCCTCTGCTACTTCCTTTCTTCTGCTTGGACACAAAGATCCATCCTCCTCCTCTACTCGGGGTTGGAGCGGGGACCGGAGCGGGAATAAGGGCTGCACTGGTGCGGGAGAGCTGGGGAAGGTGGCGGAGCAGGAAGGGGAATCCTGGGCGCCAGCTGCATCCGCACCGGGGCCTTGGTGTTCTTCCGAGGCATGATCCTGATCCGAAGGATGTTGAAGGGTGGAAGCCCTTTCAGGATGACGATTTCTTTCTTGAGGCGATCCATCTCATCCTTCAGGCTCTTGATCCTGAGAATCTTCTGGTCATTCAGGGCTTTGGCTGCCATATGAAGATCTGAATGCATCTTGTCCAACCCTTCAATCATAGTCCTCATGTGAGAGAAAGTGTTGTCATTCTCCCCTTCGGTGGATTGGAAGGAGCTGACCACCGACGAGCTTCTGCGCCGGGGATGGAAACGGTAAGCAGAGTGGCGGAGATGGTAGTCATGCATCTTCCTCATCCGGGCCAGCATCAGGTAAGCAACCTCTTGGCAGGCATGCTCATCCGTTCCTCCCGAAGCAGTGACCAACATGTTCGGGATGTTGGTGCCGACGAAACCGTGCATTTCCAAACGGACTTGATGGGGCAACTCACTGCCGAAAGGTGAGATGACGGTGTACTCGGGTGCACCAGGATAGCCTACTGCTAAATCCATCCTTGCCAGTTCAGCGACGAAACCATTCAGACCCTGACCATTGTGGGTGACGAGATGACCTGCCATCTACAGAAGACAAGGTAGGGGATAAATGCATGCTCAAACTCAAGTTAGATAAACGGTAAAGGACTCAAGTGGAGTAAACGAGAAAAGAAGGGTTTTTGAGAAACATTTTCATGAGGCTAAATAAAGCTTCTAACGACATCCCCTAGATGATGTGGTAATGCTTAAAATAGATGCTTAGTTATAATAAGTATAAAATCAGCGGCCATTCCCTCCTATCTGGACTTAGGACTTTGCTCCCTTAGAAAAATCCCGACTGACGGTCGAATAAGATTGCAAAGGGTTTTTTTTTTTCAAATTTAGCTTCAAAGTCCTATCACTTAGATTGACCTGGTTTTTGAAATTTCCTGTTTTCAAAAACGCTCAAGATTCTCCCCAACCCCGAGGAAACAGACACCCATTTGCCTGAAACAATTCCAAATGCCAGGACTTATGCATATGAAAAAGTTCAGAGGGCTCCTAGGGTTTTTCCATTTGCCTTTTCCTACGGTCTGGAATTGGCTCTGATACCAACTTGTCACGCCCAGAAATTCAGACCAGAATTTTCGAAGCTATATGTGTATTAAAATCCCTGTCCAGGACCAGCAAGGGTACACATACGACAATGGTTGATACTACAATTCCACGTCTTATAAACATTACAAAAAGATTACAAAAGAGCAGCGGAAAAAGAAAAGGGGCCTAAGCCTAAGCTTGACGCTGGCCACGTGGCTTCACCCAATCCGAGGCAACTTCCGAGTGCGGGACAAAGCCTACTCTACTTCATCTTCTTCTTCGGCTTCTTGCTCGGGTTCGATGAAGAGGCAAGGATGAGTACTTCCACGTACTTATCAAGTCACACCGGAAAAAAAAGGAAGGAATGAAATGCAAGCGGAGACAAGGATTTGGCTAGGGTTTTCTTTTGCGCAAACACCAAGGGTTTTTCTCAAACAAGAGGAAGTTTGAACACGACAAAATAGTAGTAGTTCAAGTATTTAATTCATATTGAAAGCCAACACTGTTCAACGTTATCCCCATGTTGTGACAGGCCCAAACCATCCAACCATACTAGTCATGTTCCATTAATCAGGTTTTAATAGCGTGGGACTAATCATGGTGAAATCGGTCGATCGCCCATCACCGCGGGCACGACTATTCGAATAGTTTTACTCTGATCAGAGGTGTACAACTGTACCCACAAGACACAGCCCCACAACACGGCTTCCTGTGCGCCATAATACCGCCACGGTACCCCGGAAAGGGACTATGATAGGACCTTTCATATAACCTCCCGCTAACCAAGCGAACCACATCAAGGTTTCGCCCCCACTCCCATCCCTGGGGCCGACTGAAACTCCATCCTGCTCACCCTCACCAAGGGTTCGTTGGCTAGGAAGGGCTACACTACGGGACCAACCGTTACCCTATCTGGCTTGTGGTTTGCACTGTCATTCTTTCGAGGTTTCCCGTGAACCGGTCCTTAAGTGCCGTGGGCGCCACTAACCAAAACCACAGCGCCCACAACCCACCCTTTTGTCACATTTTAGTTATTAGTCCGGTTCACAAAGTTCTCTAGTTATCTCTCTTTCGAACAAATGTTTTGGAGATGTATATTAGATGAGAATGACCCATTTAGTGTGCTAGTGAGTCTAAGCAAGTCTAAGCATACCCTAGTCTGAATCTAGTCATATTGTTTTCCCAAGTTTGATCAAGGATTTGGGGTCAAACCCAAGGCATAAAGCTAGACATAAGGTGTAATATATCCCATATGGTGACATTATAAAATAAATGCAATTTAATAGAATAAAACATGTGTTTTAGAAAAATGGGAGCAATATTATCAATGATAAAGCATGACTTGCCTTGCTCTTCGGTTTGCGGGAACTCCGCAACAACTTCAAAATACACCGGGTCGGCGGAACTGCCGGGATCTACACGGCAAACAAAGCACTTCAACAAAACAAGTAAAAAGCTACTGAAATAGGGAACAAAACCATTTTTAATGTATTCTTGGCATTTTTATGAATTTAATAAAATTTGAATGGGCTAAAACGGAGCTCGGATTGAAAAGATATGATTTTTAGAAGATTTCTGTGTTTTTTTACTAAAGCAGAAAAAGTCCTTAATAATTTATTGCGCAATAAGTCCCGGGAATGACATCAGCGGCTGAATGCTGACATCATCGGGTCGCGGGAGCACCGGTCCACGGTGGACCAGGTCCACGGCCGAGGAGAGGGCGGCGCACCACGTGGCACACACGTGACGCCGAGGTGGCCGCCACGTGGCGTGCCACATGGGCATTGGGGAATGGACGACGCGGATCTGCCGAGGCAGATTGGACGGTCAGGAGGGGGCGCGGGCGGCGGCGCGGGTGGCGGAGGCGGCGGAGTGTCACGGCTCGCGCGCGGGCGAAGCCTCGCGCACTCGCGAGCGGCGGCGTGAGCGGCCGAGAGGGCGGGGAGGGGTCGCTCACCGCGGGGACGCCGGAGGTGGGAAAGACGATGGCGCCGGTGGCGATGGGGACGGTGGGAGGCAGCGAGGAGGGGCGTCGAGGTGGCTCGGGTGCCGGGGAGGAGGGAGGAGGCGGCGGCGAGGTCCGGGGTGGCGGGAGAACACGGCCGGAGGCCAACAGCGAGCTCCGAAGTGAGGGTGCATGGCGCGAGAGTGAGAGAGAGAGAGAGGTGTGAGCTCGATTGAGGGCGTGGGGAGATCGAGGAGGCCGAGGGGCGGCTTTTAAAGGGGACGGGGAGGTCGGTGGTGGCCGGGAGGGGGAGTAATAGCTCGCATGAGTTAAGAGAGGGAGATATTTGGGGGTTTAATGGCCGGTGATTAACTCCGGTCATTAGGGGGCGCGGGAACGGCGGGGTGGTTAAAGCCGGTGGCAGGGGCGGGGGAATAAAGGCGGCGGGGTCCCGGGGCATGGTGGAGGAGGTCGCGCAAGATCTGCGCTGGCAGGCGGGCGGAAATGGCGCCGGGCGGGGCGGCCGGGGGTCGAAGACGGGCCTGACAGGTGGGCTCCACCTGTCAGGGTCCCAGAGCAAAAGGGGGGAAATAGACTTAATTTTGGGCGCAAGGGTTAATCGGGCCGTGGCCTTCGGCCGACCCGCGAGGGAGAGAGGGGAGGCGCGGGCGCGCAGGAGGACTGGGTCGTTGGCTCGGGCCGGCGGCCCACAGGCCGGTTTGGGCGGGAAAAGGATGGGAGGAGAGAGAAAAAGGATTTTCTGGGATTTATTAATTCTGATTTTGATTTTAATTGATTAAAAATTATTTCTAGTACTCTGAAAATTCTACTAAAAATCGTGTTAGTGTATTTTGACATGTAGAATTTAGGAAAAATCCTACCATGCCATTTCCATTTAGAATTTTGCTTTTTTAAAATTTATTTGTTCGCTCTAGGTTAATTTTCAACTATTTTCTCTGCGATTTTTCTTTAGATTTTTTTAAAGGGGAAAACACCTCGGGGTATGACAATGGCCGGTAAGCATTTTGTCCTTCCAAATTTGGCTTCTAAGCCCTGATCATTTGAGCCTTAACCATATTTTCTTTGTAGTTCAAGAAATTAGCCGGTTGCACTCCTCGCCCAGCTTCACCAGTAGTCCTCTGAACTTATCTCTCTGTTTGCTTGTGTCTTGATATTTAGCCGATCGTTACTAACACTTGTCTTCTGTGTAGCCCCCTTGGTCTCCATCGGCTGCCCCCTAGGCTTCAAGTGAACATACACAATCGGCCATGTGCAGCCATGATGCCGAGGAAGTCGCTACTCCAACCAATCATGCAACCGAAGAGGTGGCTCCTTCGGCTAGCCACGACGTTGCAGAGGCTACTGCCCCAGCCAGCCTGGTTGCCGAAGAAGTGGCCGCTCCAGCTCCTGCCGTGCAAGTAAGCCTTATTCTCTTCCTTTTTCTTTTTAGAACTTGGAAAATCGGCCGTCCTATTCCATTTCTGACTGCTCTGTCCTTGTTCACAGACTCTAGCCGATTTGCTGCCCTTTGACATCAAAGAGTTTGTTAGCGAAGAAGAAACCGAAGCGACTAGCTCGGACAAAACCGTGATAGCTGACGAGGTCAAAGAGAAGCTTCAAGGCATCCGTCGTCAGCTAGACATTGATGTCGACCGGCTGGTTGTGGAGTGTGAATCGGCTCGGTCACGTTTCTATGAAGTCGAAGACAAGCTCCCTGATGACCTGGCCAAGAAGATCTCAAAGGCCGTCTACATCGATCAACATCGGTCCAGGCTAGAGCGGGCGATGTGTAGGATGCTTGAGTGGCTGGCTCAAACCGATCTGGCGGCCAGGATCGATGCGACCGTGAAAAATGTGGTGGCCGAGAAAGCAAAGCTAGACGAACTCTTGGCCGGGCCGTCGGCCACACGAGGCGAGATCGAAGAGCTTAAGCTAGAATAAGCCGGCCTGCTGTTGCAGTTGGAACAGTGCAGGGCAGAAATTGCTGCCAAGAAACAATTGTTGGCCGATCTTCCAAAGGCTCAATAAGATCAAAGGGGCAATGTGACTGGCACTATAAAGCACTTGGGAGAGTTGAACAAATCCAAGAAGACAAGGTCATAGTTGATAAAGTCAATGCCATCAAAGAGGCAGCAATAACAGCCATAGATAACTTCTTGGGGTCGTAATAGGATAAAGCCTTCGGAACTCTCAACATTTGCAATTTGTGACTTGTATTTTGCTCGTGTGTACATAACTGTGTAATCTGCTGTTTGCGTCCTTAATCCAATCACATGCTTTCTGCCGATTCACTCGTCCTTATGTCCCGAATGCCTTGAAAAACTTGAAAATCCCAAAAAAAAATTTAAGTCCTCTATTTCTGATTTCTGACTTCTGTACGGTATATGCCCTCCTAATTTTGTCGATGATGTCTTCAGCATTGATAAAATTATTAATCCAAACAATCTAACATTTGTCGGCTAGATTGAGCTGATTTGGAAAAACCAGAGAGGAAAAACTTAGAAAAAACGTTCTAAAGGCGATGCGTATCTTACAACACATCGACTAACATGGATCAGCAAAACCTTAGCCAAATCATGAGTTGATCCAAACATTGGGGTAATATTTTTTAAGTATTTGCCATTAAGAGCCCTTCCGAATACCTCTCCATCCAATCCTTGTAGCATGTAGGCTCCCTTGGAGACGCATTTGTGGATCTTGAAAGGCCCTTCCTAATTAGGTGACCACTTGCCGAATTTGTTGTCCCTTGAGCCGATCGGTAATATCAGTTTCCAAACCAACTCGCCTTCTTCAAAAGATTTCGGCACAACTTTCTTGTTGTAATGACGAGCAACTCGTTCCTTGTCCCTTGTCACCTTTTCCAAAGCACACATCCTTGATAAAACTAGGTCTTCTGATTCATCCACCATTAGATTATAGTAGTCATCGACTGTTAATTGTCTTGTAGTTGGATTCTTCTTGAGCCGATGATGTTTTCTCATGGCAGAACTGCTTTATATCCGTAGACCAATTCGTATGGAGGCACCTGGATTGATCCATGGCAAGCCATCCGATAAGCCCACAATGATTCGGCCAATTTGTGCCATTGCTTTGGGTACTCAGTGATCTTTCTCTTTATCAACTTGATCAAACTTTTATTTGAAGTTTCTGGTTGCCCGTTAGCCTGAGCATAGTATGGTGAAGAATTTAACAGCCTAATCCCCATGCCGTCGGCAAACTGAACAAACTCGTCAGAGATAAAGATAGACCCTTGGTCAGTGGTGATAGTTTGAGGGCGCCGAATCTGTATATGATATGTTCTTTGACAAACTCAATTGCGTCCCCGAAATTGACCTTTTTCAAAAGGAATTGCTTCCACCCACTTTGTGAAATAATCTGTTGCCACCAAAATGAACTTATGTCCTTTGCTTGAGGGTGGATTGATCTGGCCGATCATGTCGATTCCCCAACCCCTGAATGGCCAAGGTTTGATTTATGGATTCATAGTCGATGCTGGCGCCCTCTGAATGGCTCCAAACTTTTGGCATTCTTGACAGCCCTTGTAATACTTGAAACAATCTTTCAGCATGGTCGACCAAAAGTACCCTGCTCTCTGAAGTACCCACTTTATCTTGTGAGCTGATTGATGCGTGTCACAAATTCCTTCATGCACTTCTCTGATAGCAACCTTGGCTTGGTTGGCGCTTAGGCACTTGAGCAACACGCCATCAATCGTCTGATAGTACAAATCTTCATCGAGCAAAACATATCGTAGAGCCTTGTAGCGCAATTTCCTTGAAGTCGACTAGGAAGGATTTTGTAGATAGTTATAAACTTCATATCTCCAGTCGTCGGCTGACATGGTTGTGATCTCTATTTCAATCTCTTTTGTCATCGGCTTGTAGCCTGATGCCCCCTGAGCTAAATTGTTTGCTTCTGAATTTTGCTCCCTAGGGATATGTTTCAAGGTTACTAGCCGAAAACTGTCCATTAATTCTTGGCATTTCTGATAATAAATCATCAGCGCATCGTTCTTGCACTCATACTCTCCTGATAGCTGGCTGATCGCCCATTATCTTGATGGCGTCGGCCTCAACTTTCTTGAGCAGTTGCAACTCCTTGAGCACGGCTTCATATTCGTCTTGATTGTTGCATGGGGTGTAATGCAAAAAGCAAACTCGAAGTTTGCCCCCTGGAGAGATTATCACCAAGCCGATGCCGCATCCGTTGGTGCAGACCGAGCCATCAAAAGTCAAAGTCCAAGGCATGATATCCACTGAGCCGATTCAATCATCCCTGTGTTCTACTATCAAATCGGCTATAGCCTGTCCTTTCACTGCCTTGGGTGCCTGATATCTTAAGTCAATCTCTGTTAAGGCAAAATTCCACTTCCCAATTTGTCCTTTCAGAACTGGAGTCGATAGCATATACTTCACTACGTCGGCTTTGCATACCATAGTACACTCGTTGGATAATAGATAATGCCTTAACTTCGTGCATGAAAAATATAGGCACAAACATAACTTCTTCACTGGTGAATACCTTATCTCTGCATCCAAAAGTCGTCGGCTAAGATAGAAAATTGCCTTCTCCTTCCCTTCGATCTCCTGAATCAAAACAGAGCCGATGGATTTCTCGTCGGCTAACAAATATAACTTGAATGACACCCCTTTTTGTGGAGAAATCAGGACTGGAGGGGAGTTGAGGTAATCTTTTATGTTGTCCAAGGCTTTCTGCTGTTCTGCCCCCCAGGTGAATGCTTGATCGGCTTTGAGCCGAAGCAATGGTGTGAACGACTCCATCTTCTCTGATAGATTTGCTATGAATCGCCTGATAAAGTTGATTTTGCCGATCAGGGACTGTAATGCCTTCTTGTCCTTCGGAGGTTGAATCATCTTAATGGCGTTGATGCTTCTCGGTGTGACCTCAATTCCCCTCTCATGAACCAAAAATCCCAGGAACTGGCCAGCCGATATGCCGAACGCGCACTTGATAGGGTTCATCTTCAGGCCATACTTCCTTGTCCTTTCCAGGACCTGCCTTAGATCGGCTTTATGGTCTTTTATCTTCCTAGATTTGACAACGACGTCATCGATGTAGATCTCTACTAGAGAGCCGATCATATCATGAAATATGTAATTCATGACCCTCTGGTATGTAGCTCCAGCATTCTTCAAGCCGAAAGTCATGACGACCCATTCGTATAGGCCGATTGCTCTTGGGCACCTGAAAGCTGTTTTATGGATGTCTTCCTTGGCCATGAAAATCTGACTGTAACCTGCGTTGCTGTCCATGAAACTTATAATTTTGTGGCCAGAGGCGGCATCCACTAGCAAATCGGCTATGGGCATTGGGTATTCGTCCTTGGGGGTAGCTTGTTTAAATCCCTGAAGTCGATGCACACCCTAAGCTTGCCTTTTTTTTCATTACTGCAACTATATTTGAAACCCATTCTGCATATCGACAGGGCCGAATAAATCCAGCATCATATAGCCGGGGCTTTGATCGCATCATACATATCGGCTTTAAACCTCTGTCGAAACTTTGTTTCGGCAATATAATTTATGGGGTCGCAGTCGAGATCGCCAAGCACAATGGGTTAGAAGAAGAAGAGGATTTAGACAGGTTCAGGCCCTCTCGTGAGGTAATACCCTACTCCTGTTTCGGTGGATTCGATCCACCGAGTGTCTTTATTGATCTCGTGATCTAAGGCTCAAAGCTTAAAGTTGATCTAACATAGGATATCCCTCAAGGGACGCCCCTTACCCCCCTTATATAGTCTTGGGAGGAGGGCTTACAGATCGGAAACCCTATCTTACTCTAAGTTGGTTTCCTCAATCTTACCAAACCGTGACTATAGGCCGATTGCCTTATCTCTATCGGCAATCGTAACACCCAAGTTATGTTTGGTTTACAGATATGGCAGGCGCAATCTATCCCTACCTCCAGTCGGATAAGCTTGCCATGTAGATACCCAATTACCATGATCTCCACAGTAGCCCCCGAGTCCTTTTCAGTCGACGAGACAGCTCAGCTTCAGACCAAAACAGTACACGACCAAAAATCTCTTTGGCCGAGTGCTTCTGGCGCCGAGTGATTCCATAAGCTCTGCCTGAATCTTCCCGAGTGGCTCCAAAGACTGTGAAGGACTGGATAATATCTAAAAAATTCTCAAAAATAAATATCTAGGTGCATCTCCTGATGCACCTAATTTGGTGTAGCCCCCGACTATGTGGTTAGTCAAAAACAGACTAAGCATATAGTCAAGAACTATAAAAAATCATTTTTATGTAGATGCTTAGCTCATGCTAAAGCAACTGTATTACTCGGCAAGCTTATGCTTATCCGAGTAAATTTGCCCGAGTCATCTCAGAACAAATAACTCAATCAACCCTCGTGGGTGAAAAGCACTCGGTAAACTCATGCTTATCCGAGTGGATCTACCCGAGTCGACCCCGGAACAAATATTTTAATCGTCCCTCATGGGAAATAAGTTCTTTCAATCGTATGAAAAATATGACCAAGTTATTAAATAGCTTCTGCCATAATACTGGTCTCAATCTATAAAGATCTTCACCAAGGTGGAAAAATAACATTGATCTAATCAATTAGTCAAATGCTAAAAAACCAAACAGCCCTTGTCACCAAGGCAGCTATAAAAACTTAGCTGTTGGTCACCTTTCAAGTTGCATCGTGCTAGCTTCTCATGAAGTCAAGCAAACCGCGGCATGAAAAGATTTTCAAAGGTATAGGGCATTCGGGCACGTGCATATTGCCAGGGCAAATCTGCCTAAGCTCATCCGCTTAAGTCCCTAAGGACACGCGTCGGGCCACACCTTAACTGGGCCGCAGATTCTCTCATGGGCTCGGCCCAATCATAAGAAAACCTAGCGCAACCCTCAAATCTCTCTATAAAGGCTCGAGGTCGTCCCCGCCTCTTCATCTTCCAAAAGATTCCCCTTTTCGCAGCACTGTTCACCAGTTCCCTGTGGAGAACCCTAGACTCGCGCGCTCCCAAATCCACCCATCCAGGAGCTCGATCTTTGCAACAACCAGCTTCCGCAGCCAGTCTCCCAAGTTCCCTTGTCAAAATCCCCACTCTTTCCGACCAGATCCACTTCCCATCAACACCACACTCATGGCGGAGGAAAAGAGGATTCCGTTTGACCAATAGGCCACATCGGATGTGAGGGAATCTACCCTCAAGGAGATGGTGAAGCATGGTGTGCTTCCCCCAAAGGAGATCGTGGGCTGGCACCCGGCGGCGGGTGAGGACTTCCCAACCCCGAACACCGGTGAGCTCGTCGTTTTTACTTCTTTCTTCTATTGCGAGTTTAGCCTTCCCACTTTCGAGTTCTTCCGAGGGCTTCTAGATTATTATGGGCTTCAACTCTACCACTTGAACCCCAACTCGATGCTTCACATTGCTCTCTTTATTCATGTATGCGAAGCATTCCTTGGCATCCTCCCCCACTTCCATCTCTTCCGCCGCATGTTTTATCTTAAACCATATCCGAATAAAGACCACCCATGCGTCGTTGGCGGGGCAGGTTTCCAACTCCGCGGATCTCTCCGCAAGGAGTACTTCTCTCTCCCTCTAAAGTCCTCCAATAAGGGATGACACGCGGGCTGGTTCTACATTAACAACCTCGAACCCAGCCTGCCAGCCTTCGTCGGTCTTCCCCCTGTCCCCAGGCCAACTTGAAGCACTGTTCCAGTAGCCCAAGATTGAGACGAGGCCAATAAGCTGCTTGCGAAGATCCTGGCAATGAAACAGAAGGGTCTTCGCGGCGAGCAGATCACTCGGCACTTCATCCGGTGCCGACTGGCTCCGATCAAGGAGAGATCAAAGCCGGCCTTCGAGTACGAAGGTGGGAAGGACCCCAATCGGGAAGATCCAGATCCACTCGGCTACGAGATTCTAAAGATCCGGATGTACAAGATCTTTTCGATTGGAATTGCGGTTGAGCGCGCCCTCATTCTGCCAGTTCTCCCCTTCAGCATCCACCGACCTCCTCCTCCGGTAAGCCGACCGGTTGCTTCATAATGTCTTTTAATCTTGATATCTTGTCTCTTAGTGTTGTGCGAATTTCTCTTGTAGGAAAATGCCTCTGTTACCTCCAAGTCGTACAAGGTGTCCCACGATGACGCGTCGCGTCGCCCTGTCAAGAAGCCGGCTGGCGGGATCAAGATTCAAAGTGATCCAGTCGGAAAGCGAGCGGCCCCGAGTGAGGATACAAACAAGCGGGCGAGTAAGAGGAGGCTAATCATCGAGGATTCGGATGACGACGTCCCGGCTCCTCCGATCGAGACCCCTCCTCTAAGGCGATCGCCGCGGACGGCGCCGAAGATCCGCCGGTCGTCGAGGTATGCTCCATAACCGAAGTCCGAACTTTTTCGCTGAAAGCTTTCTTTGTCTTTACCCCAACTATATTCATTGTCGCAGGAGGCCCCAGGACATTGATCCTGCCGGGAAAGGTGAGGGGCCGACCCCTGCCGCAGCTCCCGAGGCGGCAAAGCTTGCAGAGCCAAAGCCCCGGAGCTCGCAACCGAGCGTGAGCGCTCTGGGCAAACAACCTTCGCCTCCGAAGAAGGATGCCCCGAGGAAGGAGCCCCCGGCCGCCAGCGGGATGTCCCGACTGGAAGCCAGTCAACGGCCGGGAAACCTCTGGCCGCGGTTCGAGCAGCCCCGACTAAGGGCCACTCGGCGAAGAGCCAGAGGGAGGAGGCCAGCCGGGCCGCTCCACCTAAGCGCGCAGCCACCGAAGCTGGTGAGATTTGTATCAAAGTATTCTTTTGCTCTTTCAGTTTGAATCTTTCATGTCTTCATTTGTTCTTCTTATTTGCCAGCCACAGTGGAGGAAATCCCCAGGTTGCAGTCCTCTGAAACCTGGGTTCCCCCAATTAAGATTGAGTGGCGGGACTCGGAGGGTCAAAGGCAGGGCATCATCCTGGACAGGCAAGCCGAGAGAGATGAAAGGGATGCCCTTGTCGAAAGTTTGAACGAAGCGACTCGGCTACTCAACGTAAGCCTTAGTCTTTTTCTTTTATTGTGTTATCACCCTTTTCCAGTCGGTCACTCTTCTGATTTCACGCGCAGAAGGAGTACTGCCGCTCCATGGCGAAGTCCGAGGTGCTAGAGAAGCTAGTTCCTCACCTGAACTCCTTAGAGGACGTTCAGCGAAAGCTGAAAACCACTCAGGAGGAGGCCGCGTCGAGGGAGGCGGCTTTAAGGAGAGAGATCGCAGAGTTTCGGGAGGCGAACCTCGACCTCCGAGGATCAATCGGGAGTAAGCCCGTCTCTCCAAGTTTCTTCATGATTCTTATGTTAACCCCAGTTGCTGATGATCTTCTTCTCTTGTAGAAAATTCTTCGGAGGTCCATTCGCTTCAAGTCCAGCTGGAGGCAGTCAGCCTCGACAAAGCCGAGATGGAGGCCGAGTTTGAAGGTAAGCCTCTTTGGAGCAACACTCCTTGCGCTGCTTTATTTCCGAGTGCTTTGCATGATTAGATGCTTTTGGCAGCTTACAAGGTTAAGACCCGAGCTCAATATGACGTCTTGCTTGAGCGGGTCAAACGAGCCGGGGAGGCCCGAGAGGAGGTCGCCAATGCTGCCGCGCCGATCTTGCTATATTTATTCCATCAAGGAGTCGGGGCCAGTTCGCTAGAGGTGTTAGAAATTTTCGACAAGCTGCGAAGGGCTCCTGACCAGTATCTGGCCAACATCACTGAAGCAGCCAACATGGGGGCTGGTCTGGCTCTTGCACAGACCAAGTCCCTTTACCCCCGAGTGGACATCCACTCGGTCGGGGAGGGCTTTGCTGACGGAACCACAGATGAGCGGGCCTTGGATATGCTGAGTGAGGCGCAGGAGTCAGCAAAGAAGATCTCCGTTGATGTAGTGAACAATTTCCGGATCTGATTCATCTTTCAAACTTTGTCTTGTAAATGTCGCGTGGTCATGATGCTCTGATGTAGAACTTGTGATATATTTAGTTTATTTATGTTAATGCCTTGATCCGAGCTTTTGTGTGAAATTTCTTAAGTAGTTTTCGTCTGACGGTCACCAAGCCTAGGCTCGATTAGGTCATCGGGAAACTCTCAGTCCTTAGACACTAAACTCGAATCGAAGAACATTAACCAATGATAAACCAAATCGTGCACAGAAGTTTGATGAGGAAAACTTAAGCTTTATTGACATATGTATAGCCCCCGACAGCTAACTCAAGAAGTCATCTTGCTTGAGATTGGCAGTCAAGGAGAACATGAAGCCTTAGTCAAATTAGGCATAAAATCGTCGAAGATGCTCAATGTTCCAGGAGTTCTCCACCATAGACCCATCTTCTCGTTTTAGCCGGTACGCACCGGGCCGAGTCACCTCAGCGATTATGTACGGTCCCTCCCATAAGGGGGATAACTTGTGACGATCTTTAGTGGTCTGGATCTTGCGTAGGACCAGGTCGCCAACGATGAAAGCTCGTGCTCGAACGTTGCGACTGTGGTATCTTCTGAGCCCTTGAAGATATTTGGCCGACTGGATGAGGGCTGCCTCCCGGGCCTCTTCCAATCGGGTGAGGTCATCCACTTGGTCGGGGTCGTAGCGTTCATCGTTGAAGCTGCGGACTCGGAGAGATTCGTACTCCATCTCATTTGACAACATGGCTTCAGCGCCGTAGACCAAAAAGAAGGGAGTTTGGCCGGTCGCCCGACTGGGTGTGGTCCGTAGCGACCATAAGACCGAGGGAAGCTCTTGGACCCACTTGCCCGCGTAGGGGTTTAAGCGATCGAAAACGCGGGCCTTGATGCCTTGGAGGACCATGCCATTGGCTATTCGACTTGTCCATTGCTTTTGGGATGGGCGACTGATGCGTAGCAGATCTTGATTCCGAAGTCCTCGCAGAATTCCTTGAAGATGCCTCCCGTGAATTGAGTCCCGTTGTTAGTTATGATTCTATTTGGGACGCCGAAGCAGTGCACGATGTTGAGGAAAAAGTCCCGTGCCTTGTCAGCAGTGATTGTGGCGACCGGCTTGGCTTCAATCCACTTGGAGAACTTGTCGATTGCGACGAAGAGGTGTGTGAACCCTCCTGGAGCTTTTTTGAAAGGGCCAACCATGTCCAGGCCCCATACCGCGAACGGCTAGGATAGTGGGATTGTTTGTAGCTCCTGGGCCGGGACATGGCTCTGTCGGGCGAAAAATTGACAGCCTTAGCAGGTTCGTATGACTTTGTCCGCGTCGGAGACCACGGTAAGCCAAAAGAAACCTTGCACGTAAGCTTTGCCGACCAGAGTGCGTCTTTGCCGCGTGGCTTCCGCATATGCCCGAGTGGATGTCTTGGAGTAATTGTTTCCCTTCCTCGGGTGTGATGCATCTCATTAGAATTCCGGAGGGGCTTCTCTTGTATAGATCGGAGTCAACCATGACATATGCTTAGCAACGACGCTGGACGCGTTACGCTTCATCCGGTCATCCGGCGGCTCTTCTTGGGTTAAGAATTTGATGAGCGACGTCCTCCGGTCGGTGTCGTCATGGCGACTTCGTTCGCAACTTGCTCGTTGGGGGTTGCCTTTGCCGTGATGGTTGGTTCATAGAGGTGCTCGACAAAGACGTCTGTTGGGGCAGCTTCGCGCTTAGACCCGAACTGAGCCAACTCATCGGCTGCTTTGTTGTTATGTCTCAGGACGTGTGAGAGTTCGAGCCCGTCAAACTTGTCTTCAAGCTTACGGACCTCTTGCCGGTAGGCCTCCATAGTGTCATTTAGACAGGACCAGTCCTTCATTACTTGGTTGACGACCAGCTGGGAGTCGCCTTTCATGATGAGCCGATGTATCCCAAGTGAAACTGCGAGGCGCAGTCCATGTAGGAGGGCTTCGTACTCGGCGACATTGTGTGAGGCGGAGAAGTGGAGGTGAAGTACGTATCTTAGCCTTTCCCCGGTCGGGGAGATCAGCACAACTCCTGCTCCCAAGCCGGTGATCCTCTTGGATCCGTCGAAGTGCATGGTCCAGTGTTGGAGGTCTTCCCGAGGTATCTTCTCTTGTTGTTCAGTCCACTCGGCCAGGAAGTCCGCCAAGGCTTGTGACTTTATGGATGTCCTCGCCTTGAAAGTCAAGTCCAATGGCATCAGCTCTAGAGCCCATTTGGCGATACGCCCAGTTGCCTCCCAGTTGTGGATGACATCGCCAAGTGGGAAAGAAGTGACGACGGTGACCGAGTGACCCTGAAAATAATGTGCCAATTTCCTCGCGGTTATTAGAACACCATAGAGCAATTTTTGTACCTGAGGGTAGCAAATTTTGGCTCCTGCCAACACTTCGCTAATAAAGTAGATTGGCCTCTGAATCTTCTGAGCCCGTCCTTCTTCTTCGCGTTCGATCACGAGGACCGTACTGACCACTTGGTGAGTGGCTGAAACGTACAACAGCAAAGGTTCTTGGGGCTGAGGCGAGGCCAGGACGGGCGGCGTTGTAAGGAACTCTTTGAAATCTTCAAAGGCCTTGTTGGCTTCCGCGGTCCATTGGAAGTCATCTGTCTTTTTTAGCAATCTGAAGAAGGGCATGCCTCGTTCACCGAGTCGGGAGATGAAGCGGCTTAGCGCCGCCATGCAGCCAGTGAGCTTCTGGACGTCTTTTTGGTTACTCGGGGGCTTCATGCTCAGGATGGCGTTGATCTTCTCTGGATTGGCTTCAATGCCGCGGTGTGACACCATGAAGCCGAGCAGTTTGCCTGATGGAATGCCGAAAGTGCACTTCTCCGGGTTTAACTTCATTCTGAAGGCCCAGATGTTTGCAAAGGTTTCTTCTAGGTCGGCGATCAGGTCTTCTTTCTGCTTGGTCTTGATGACAACGCAGTCGACATAAGCTTCAACGTTCTTGCCGATCTGCGTCTGGAAGCATCTTTGGATCATGCGTTGGTATGTGGCGTCGGCGTTCTTCAGGCCGAAAGGCATGGTGATGTAACAGTAGGCCCCAAACGGCGTGATGAACGATGTCTTCAGGCAGTCGGACTCTTTCAAGCTGATCTGGTGATAGCCCGAGTAACAATCCAAGAAACTCAGAAGTTGGCAGCCGGCTGTTGAGTCAACGACTTGGTCGATGCGATGCAGCCCGAACGGATCTTTGGGGCAGGCTTTGTTGAGGTCAGTATAGTCAACGCACATGCGCCATTGCCCCGTCTTCTTGCGGACCAGGACTGGGTTGGCTAACCAGTCGGAATGAAGGACTTCTTTAATGAAGCGGCGGCCAAGAGCTTTGCGAGTTCTTCCTTGATAGCGTCTTTTCGATCTGCGCGAATCTGCGTAATCGTTGTTTTATCGGTTTGGCGTCATCTTTGACGTGCAAAGAGTGCTCGATCACCTCCCTAGGAATTCCGGGCATATCGGATGGTTTCCGAGCAAAAACATCTTTATTATTTTGGAGGAAGGTGACGAGCGCGCTTTCCTATTTGGGATCTAGGTCGGCGCCGACTACGGCGGTTTTCGAGGGATCCGACGCATCAAGGGAGATCTTCTTGGTCTTGGCGTCGCCGGATCCGATTTGGCTATCTTCTTCGCGGGGACTTCGCCCTCTGCCGAAGTTGATGCAGCCAATCGGACTTCTTGTTGGCCACGTAATCTCTCGTGAGATTGGGCCATGTCGCGGCTCTCCTTATCGCGGGTGAAGGCTTGCTTCACATCGCTGCGAAGAGTGATGACGCCGTTGGGACCGGCATCTTCATGCGAGAGGTAGGTGTAGTGCGGGATCGCCATGAACTTGGCAAGCGCGGGCCTTCCGATGATGGCGTGATATCTTGTTTCGAAGTCGGCCACTTCAAAAGTGACGTTCTCCGTTCGGAAGTTCTCTCGGGCCCGAAAGGTGACGGGGAGGGAGATGTGCCCGAGTGGTGTAGATGATAGCCCCGGGATGACTCCGTGGAAGGGGGCTGAACTTGCCTTCAATTCTGCCCTCGGGATCTGCATCTCATCCATGGTTTTGGCAAACAGGATGTTGAGGGCGCTGCCCCCGTCGATGAGGACGTGCTTGAGCCCGATATTGCGGACCACGGGATCCGGGGCGAGTGGATAGCGCCCGGGTGAACCACTCGGTCGGGGTGATCCGAGCGGTCAAAAGTGATGGCCACTTCCGACCATCGCGAATCTTGAGGACTTCGGGTTGAGCCGCGTTGACCTCCCGGTCGGTTAGCTTCATTTCCTCTTGGATTCATAGGCTAGCGGCCCTCCGAAGATGTGATTAAGCTCTCCCACAGGGTCTTGAAAAGGTTCGGCATTTTCAGCCGCGTTGTTCTTCTTGGCGCCTGACGGACCAGCCTCATCAGTCGGCTTCTTGTTGAGCTGCGCCGCGTATTGCTCGGCGAACTGTTTGTAGATGAAGCAGTCCTTTGCCGCGTGCTTATGATTAGGATGATGTGTGCACTGGGCGTTCATGATGGCGTCGTAGGCGGCGACTCGGGGACGGCGTTGAGTGTTGAAGGTTGCAGCCACTAGGTCCTCAGATCGGCGCTTGCGATCTTTCTGGCCCTGGTTGCTGCTTGCCGTTATCCTTCTTAGGATTCCGGCTTCCTCCTGCCTGTTTGTCTTCCCTCCTGTCGGGACGGTCTTGTCGGGCGGCCTTGATGGCGTCGTTGGATTTGGCGTATGAATTCGCCGTCTCGAACATTTGTTTCACCGTCTTCGGAGGCTTGCGCCCGAACTTCCTGATTAACAGCTCATCACGGACTCCCTTCTGGAAGGCGGCGATGATGATGTCATCGGTGATGTTGGGGATCTTGTTGCGCTTTTCGGAGAAACGGTGGATGTAATCCTTCAGGGGCTCGTCTGGCTTCTGGATGACGTTGTATAGGTCGAAGTGTGTGCCGGGCCTCTCGAAGGTACCTTGGAAGTTGGCGATGAAATGGTCCCTCAGCTCGCTCCACGAGCCGATTGAGCCTTTTGGCAGGCTCGTGAGCCAGTTTCTGGCTGAGTTAGCGAGGGCCACGGGCAGGTAATTTGCCATGGCCTTGTTGTCACCACCTGCAGCACAGATGGCGAGGGTGTAGACGGTAAACCAAGATTCAGGGTCGGTCTTGTCGTCGTACCTTTCAATCCCTGTGGGCTTGAACCCACTCGGCAAGTGCACTCGGCGGAGCTCTCGGGTGAAGGCTGGTACTCCGTTGTCGTCGCTATCGGGTGATCCCCTCCGATCTTCCCGAGTGCGTCGGTCTCGCTCCTGGTAGCAGCGACCGAGGACTTCCCGCAGATCACTCGGCGGGGTCTTCGGTTGGCTGGTTGGGTAGCTGGAGCTGTTGTTGTGGCGGACGCGGTGGTGGACGGGTGGACGTCCATGTCGTTTGTCGCGGGAGTCGGCCGTTTGCTCCTGGTACTTCAGCGTGGACTCGCGGAGTGGGCCTCTTGGCCTTGTTGTCGACCGATCTGGCCCGGGCCTCTTATAGTCTCCTGACCATAGAGGCGGAAGCCGGCTCTTGTCTGGCGTTTCGGCCACAGATTCAGTCGGCCTTCGTGCCGAGGTGTTGGGGTGGCCGTTAGCTGTGGCAGCGACGATGGTCTTTATCTTGTCGAGTATCGGAGTCACATTAGCGGGTGCCGTCTCCATGACGATGTCCAAGAGCGTGAGCGCGGCAACATCATTCTGCTGTGTTGTTTGGAAGATGTTGGTGTTGCGGACCCGCGTTTGGAGGATGGCCTCCTGGGCAGATCGTCCGGCTGCACGTAGATCCTGCTTCCTCTTGTCAGCCTCCTCCTTGTGTTGCTTTTCCTCTTCGGTCGTCTTGCGCTCGTGCTCAATCTTGGCTCGCTCTTCTTCAGCAAGCCTCCTGGCCATGGCTGAGTCGGACTCGTCCGGCTCGGCCATGAGGACATCAAAGCACTTCGGCTCATAGTCCATGCGGCAATCGGAGTTGTCGGCTTCATCAGAAGGGATGCCATAGAGGTTGTCGAACCCGGCGGAGCTGAGGTATCCATTAAGCTCCGAAGATAAGCAGGAGCCGAATGATGGGAGGATGACGGCGACCTCCCTTGATCTGGGTAGCCGGATCGGATCGTTCCGGTCCAGTCGGAGCTTGGGGTGTGGGCTCCTCCGAGTGGGTCGCCGCCGACTCGGGGGAGAGAAGTGTCTTTGTAGATCTCGGCGGCGTTTGGTAACCCAAGCGGTGCAGAGGTCTTCGTCCGAATAGGTCGCCTCCGTCGGGGAGGTGAGAAGATTGGCGCAGATTTCGGCGGTATTCGGTAATCCGAATGGTGCCGAGTGAAGTCCGTCGTTGGAGAAAGTAGATTGCATCTTGGTCTTTAGGGAGTCGTTGTAGATCCTGGCGCTGTTCGGAAGTCCGAACGGCGTTGAGTGGATTTCTCCCTCCGACTGGTCCGAATCCGAGTCGAAGGAGGAATCGTCGGCGAAGTAGGCGGCGAAGTCGCCGAATCTTGAAGGAGATCCCATCACGCTTGTCGGCGAGATTTGTTGAAGAAGTCTCGACGCGCGGTCCCCTACAGCGCGCCAGCGTCGAAACTTGGTTTCGGCAATATAATTTATGGGGTCGCGATCGAGATCGCCAAGCACAATGGGTTAGAAGAAGAAGAGGATTTAGACGAGTTCGGCCCTCTCGTGAGGTAATACCCTACTCCTGTTTCGGTGGATTCGATCCACCGAGTGTCTTTATTGATCTCGTGATCTAAGGCTCAAAGCTTAAAGTTGATCTAACATAGGATATCCCTCAAGGGACGCCCCTTACCCCCCTTATATAGTCTTGGGAGGAGGGCTTACAGATCGGAAACCCTATCTTACTCTAAGTTGGTTTACTCAATCTTACCAAACCGTGACTATAGGCCGATTGCCTTATCTCTATCGGCAATCGTAACACCCAAGTTATGTTTGGTTTACAGATATGGCAGGCGCAATCTATCCCTACCTCCAGTCGGATAAGCTTGCCATGTAGATACCCGATTACCATGATCTCCACAACCTCCTAGGAGGTTGTTTGTACTGCCGATATCCCGGCTTGATAGGAAGCTGATGCACAACAATGGATCGGCTAAGACCAGGCATCTCAAAGTATTCCCAAGCAAAACAATCTTTATATTCCTTTAACAATTCAATAAGCTTGGTCCTAAAATGAGAAGACAAATTTTTGCTAATGTATGTCGGCCTAGGCCTATCTCCTAGACCTATATCCACTTCTTCTAACTCATCGGCCGACATAAAACCTTGCCCGAGTTTGCCATCGATGTCGTCCATGGTGTCCTCGTTGTAGACGCTCGAGCCCTCCACAACGCCTTCAAAGTAATAATTGAGGCTCTTCGTCTCCAATGGGCTGTATATTAGAATCGGACACCTTTAATAAATTGGCTTGCCAAACTTTACCGGACAGGCAATCAATACCATCGATTTCCCAAAAAGGAAAATTGGCGTTAGCGACGTTGACTGTCCTGTCGGCAGGCACGATTTCTATCTTGTCGCCTCGCCACTGGATTAAGCTTTGGTGCATTGTGGATGGGATGCAACAGTTGGCATGGATCCAATCCCTCCCAAGCAGCAGGCTATACGACCCCTTCCCGTCGATGACGAAAAACGTTGTGGGCATGGTTTTGCTGCCGACGGTCAACTCGACATTTAAAACTCCCTTGTCTTCTGAAGGGTTGCCGCCGAAGTCCTTGAGCACCATGTTTTTCTTGATCAAATCTTCGGCTCCTTTGCCCAGCTTTCTAAAGGTTGCGTAAGGCATTAGGTTGACATCAACTCCTTCATCAACTAGCATCTTGGACATCGGCATCCCGTTGACAAATCTTTTGACGTATAAGGGATTCAGGTGCCGATTTTTGGTCCCCTCAGGTTTTTCGAAGATGGCTTGTTCTGGGGACAGTACTAGTTTGGCCAATGTCTCCTCAGCGTATGCGCATCGGCCTCGCGGCCTCGAATTCGGCGGCAATATGAAAACCATGTTGACCGATGTAGTGGACACTCCTTTGCCTTTTGCTGCCCTTTTGGACTTGTCGGCTGGGCTCTCGTTGGCTGGGGCTGCCTGTTTCTTGACACGCCATTGCTTTGTGCCCTGCCGACGTTGTTGCTGTGGGATCATCCGCTGGACTTCTTCTTCCTGTCCCTCGCTCTTAAACCTCTGAATTTTTCTTTTCTGCGTTTTGGTGAACAGGTCCGAAGGGCACCACTGGGGATTGGTTGATTGTTCTTCATCAGCCTCCTCTTCGTCCTCTTCTTGGAAGAAGTCCTGGTGGATTGGGCCGAGCCGATCATGGACGGAAGGTTTTCTTTGGTTAAGTTGAATGGCTCAGGGGACGAATCGGCTAGAACTTTCCATTGGTGGATCCCTGTATTCGTCCTCCCTGTATTTGTTGCATGCCGGGCAATTTTTGAGAGTGGGCAGCCTCATTCCTTGCTCCCAGCAGAACCTGAAGAACTCGCAGCGCCAATGCAGATCACAACCATCATGGCGGCGGTAAATATGCTATACCCAGCCGATCGGGTGTCCTCTGGTATGGCTTACCGCACCGGCTCTCTTTTTCTTCTTGAACCCTGCGCTGGAATCGCAATCAGCTGTCCGTCTGTCTAGGCCGACCATGTTGATTGGCGCGGCTCTCACTTCAGTCGGCGCTTGTTGGTCCTCGGCTGAGCTGTACGTCATTCTGTTCTGTCGATTAGCTCGTGCGGGACTAGCTTCGACAGTGTTGACAGGGAAGGGATTGCCGTCGACCTTCATCGGCTTAGCCGATTCCTCGAACTTAATCTTCCCTGCCTCGATGGCCGACTGTATCTGTTGGCGGAAGACCTTGCAATCGTTGGTGCTGTGAGAGGTGGTGTTGTGCCACTTGCAGTATCTCTTCTTTTTGAGCTCCTCGGCCGATGGTATGACATGGTTGGTCGGAAACTGTATTTGTTTCTTCCTCAGCAACAGATCAAAGATCCTACCGGCTTTGGTTATGTCAAAATCATATTTTTCTTCCTTAGACAATTTCTTTAACCATTGGCATGTGATGGCCTTCTTGTTCCTGGTCCACTCGGTTGCTGCCACCTCTGCGTCGCTGTCACTTGAGTCTGAGTCTGTTGCATAGGCGACGTGGGTGACTTTCTTGAAGGTTTTCTTGGATTCTTGAAATCTTTGCTCGTGGGCTGTCACCTTCTGGGCCAAGTGGGCCAAGCTGTCAAAGTCTTGAGCCAAAAACCTCTCGCAGATTGGGGCTAAAAGTCCGTGAAAAGCTAAATCGGCTAGCCGCGAGTCCGATAGCACCAAGCTGTAGCAACGGTTCCTCATATCTCTAAAGCGCTGAATGTAGTCTTGAACCGATTCTTCGTGCTTTTGCCTGATGCCGGTGAGGTTCGACAACTTCATCTCATGGGTGCCGGAGTAGAAGTAGCTGTGGAATTGCTTTTCGAGATCGGCCCAGCTCTGTACTGAATTGTAAGGCAAAGATGAGAACCAGGTGAAGGCCGATACCGATAGTGATAGCGGGAATAAACACACTCTGAGCGCGTTTGTAGGTGGACACGTTGTCTTGCCTAGAGAATTTGAGAAATCCGACACTTTGTATCGGTTTGGCAGGGGCACCCTCTCGAAGTATTCTAGATACGGGTACCTGTACAGGTTGCCGGAATCCTTGGGTTTAAGGCCGAACTGATCGCGCATGACGTCGACAATCAGGTCGGCCCAAGGTCTGTTGTCTTGAGCTTGGACTTGAGGTATCGGCTCGTACTGCTCGTACTGAACGGGTCCTTGCCGATACTAGAGTGGCGGCGTCTGTGGTTGGTGTTGTTGCTCGTAGTGGCCTCCCGGATATTGATATTGGAACTGGTTTGTAGAGGGAGGCAGCCGAGACGCGAACTGGGGCGGCTGCTTAGAAGGAGGCCGATTATCGCTGGTATTGTGATGTGGTTCCGGCGCGAAGCTGCCAATCGGCTCTTTAGACATGATAGGTTGCCGATTGGTGTTGAACATGTTCTTCACTTGCTCCTGGGTCACTGTTGAGATGCCGTGGCCCTGGTATTGAGGCTTGTTGCCTGACCAGCATCTTAGGATGCGGCTCTGAAGCCGATGCCTGTACATTTGGCTGGATTGGAGCTCCTCCTTGAGGATTCGGCTGCCCTAGTGGTGGGATCGGCAGACCGTGAGTAGATAACGACCTGTAAAGCGGGAACTGGCCGTCAGCAAAATACGTCGGCCCCCTTGGCAGCTGCTCGGCTATCTTTGAATCAACCACGGTGCTTATCATATTGTTGAGAGTGTTAACCAGTATCCCAGACTGGTTGACAAGCGCGTGGTGGACAGCCGAATCGATTCAGTCCTGCAGTGTGTGGGGCCCCAAATCGTCCTGCTCTTGTTTGATGTCCTCCATCTTCTTCTTTCCTTTCTTGTCCTCATTAGACATGTCAAAGTCTTCAATGAAGAACTTGAACTTCTGGAGGATCGCCCCAGATCTAGTCTGGGTGAAAGATTGCATGTAATGTGCCTGCAGCCGCTCAACCATCTACTGGTAGTCGGCTAGGTGCTCAGCCGATAGTTTCTCCATTGTCACCGGGATAACGTTCTCCTGGTCAATGTCTGGAGTCTTGATGTCAACCATTGTCTTGGTCTTGGAAGTTTGCAGTTGTCCCACCAGGCATGCCAAAAGCGTGTTGATGAGAAAAGCTTCTCACGCACTGGCCTGAGAGGTTTGCTTTACTCTAGTGCAGGTCCAAGTTGATTGCCTTTGGTGAAGTTCGGGCGTGCCAGTTGGTTTGATCCTGTAGCCAACAAGAACACAAGAAATATATGTTTGGGTTAAGATTAGATCCTACTCGATCGGCTAAAGAAATTAATAAACATATAATCGCTATCCCAACACACGTTTAGACTAAGTGATTGGGATAGATCGGTAGTGTACCGAGACAATATAAACCACTTAGATCCAAAAGTATATTAGGATAAAAATTATATGCATTTATAACCCAGCCAATGTCGCGGATCTAATGTAAATCAGCTAGTACTCCGATATGTTTTATAAAAAGATATTAACCTGAGTTAAATACGATAAATCTAGATCAATCGGCTGTTGATATGACTCAAAAGATTGATATTGGCTTAGGGATTTAAATAGATTGAGATTTTAATATAAAAGACAACTTTAATGCATCTAATAGTAATTAATACTAAAAAGACGATTAAAATAGGTAAGGCCGGCTGAAACCCCGGCAGTGTCTCTAATGGAAAACATTATGCCGAATAGATCTATATACCTCTAAAAGCGACTTAACAGGTCGATTTGATGCAGCATTAAGTACAAAAAGAAATACTAGATCTATATGGGCCAATGAGAACCCCTCGAGACGGTAGACACGTCATATAATCTAAATTAACATCTAGATCTAGCTCTATCGGCTACCGTCTTCAGAGAGAACTCAGCCGACTGCGATATAGATCTAGACATTGTTCTAGATTATATGCCGCGCATGATAATTTAAGCAGTTTATAGCATCAAAATTAGAGTATCATGACGATGGAAGCACTAACCCCGACGATACAAGCCATTTATAACAAGGAATTACCTCGTTCGGAGATTGATGTCGATGCAGCCCAAGCAAAAAGCAAGAACTTGTCGAGAAAAGTAAAAATGAAAAGGTTTGGTGATGCGCCGAGATTGTATTGATGTGTGTTGATATCTGTTTACAAGCCCTCGGGTCTTATTTATACCCAAATACACAATGAGTCCGTGACGGACACGATTTCTATTACAAATTAAATCTCTAAACAAACCGACATTATCACAAAAGGAAACTATACAAAATATCCTAACTTAACAGATACAATTGTCGTTGTAGGACCTTATCCATAGATGACAGTATCTTTAACGCATTTTGGAAACCAAATCCAATACTTTATCCTTAAGCTTTCCTTTCGGGATTGGCTTCACTACTATCCTCAATCGGAATCGGCTATCGGTTGTCCTGGTCCGACTCAGACTCAGCCGACTACCTTTGCAGCCGATTCGGACTTAGCCGATGCGGCCTCTTTTTCTCCGCAGATCATGCGTTTCCTCCGATTTCGCTTCAATCTTTACCTCAAACTCAGGGATTTGGTTATCAAATTTGGTCGTTAATAGATCCCGACCACCACTGCGCACAAAACTACCACCAACGGGTTCGCAATAAGCCACTTCATCTTTTCTCTTATAGTCGCCCCATCTGAAACGCCGCCGTTCGCCGCCGATGAGGGCCGAAAAGAGCTCCGGTTGCCGTGCTCTGCCTTTCTCCTCCTGCACTCAATGACATGTGGGCCCAACGTAATTAGAGCGCAAGGACCGTGCTTAGAAAATAGTTTAAAACTCCAAGGACCAATTAGTAAGACTGCCTCTCTATGCCATGTGGACCCAAGGACTTAGATGCAAATATTTTGAACTCTGAGGCCTCTTAAGAACTTTTAAATCACCATGTGCTAAGGACCTCGGGTTCTATTTCTGAAACACCAGGGGCTTACGTGCAAAATGACCAAGTCACTGACTTGTGGACCCATGGGTTTTTAATTCGAAAATATAGAGGAAAATGGCTAAATCAAACTTATTTTTCACAGAAAAATTGACAAACTTGTTAAATCCATATAAAATCCAACATAACTCATTTTTGGATAAAACAATTTTTTCTGAACTCAACAAATGATGAACTTTAATTTAGAATTATAAAACTTGGCACTCACAGTGCAAATTTTATCTCAAAAATTCAAACAAGGAAAATACACCTAGGGCTTGCTCAAACTTGTGAAATGCACAGAAAATTCAATTTAACTTATTTTTGGACAAACTCGGTTCTACAGATGCACCAACTTACACTCTCTATTTAGGAAAAATAAAAACATATGGTTACCTTGTATCAAATCATGTGAACTAAGTATGGATTAGTTAACCAAAATTTATCCTTACATTCACCTAAGTATAAAAGTGCCAATGCTCTGAACCCATAGTTTTTAAGTTATGCGCATATCGAACGTTATAGGCCTAGAACACGTTATAACCTTGTGAAAAACATAATAAAATCTTAGTAACTCTAAAAATTATGAAACCAAATCTGTTGGCCTTAGAAAACACATCTCTTTACCTCTGTGAAGACAAATTAATGAAAATCAAATCATAGGAACATTGTCCACACATCACCTAACCCTATGCCGCTACATCCTGATAAAACTTCTAAAATCCATAACTCCCAAATAGAGTAAGATAAAATATAAATTCTTTCAACTAGATTCATTTTATATCAGTACCCACTCAATGTGTACAAATCATGCATTTTAGAGCATTTTGGATTTTCGCCTATTTTCGGTGTTTGATTGCATATCGTGCATTTTATCTAGATAATTGCATAAACGGAGAAGGAGTGGATTAGGTGCTAACATTCCTCCAGATCAAGGAAAGTTCTTCCCTCCTTTCCTTTGAACACCTTGAATCCCATATTTTGAGGGATGAAAATATTTGTTTGCAAAGTTGCATATAAACTTAGACTATATCGATATTTAAAACTTAGATATGGTAGTTATGTCCTAATTGCTGCATTTCCCACCTTGAATAATAGAACTCCTTGCTGATTGTATCTCTAGAATTGGTTAGAGTACATTTCCTAGTGCTCACATGGGTTTATATATGTAGAATGCAATTACTTGCTTAACCCTGCCTAGAAATCATGCAAATGCTTATTCCATCGTGTATTAAAATATGTTTTAAAATGATGAGTATTTGCAAAACAAAATGGGTAAAAATGTGATTTTGACTTGGGTGGCAAGTGGCATGCAATTGATGTATTTGTATGCCGATAGGGGGAGTGTTTGCCCAAGTTCGTAAGGACCGAACTTGTGTCACCAACTTAAAGTTAACCATACATCCACATGTGTTAGTATGAGATGACCTAAGCTGAATAATCTACTTAGCACCTAGCCTTGCATTATGGTAGGTGCAGTGAGTATGGGTTCGGATAACCCAGAGGAACTTCCTAATTACCCTGAAGCGGTAGTTTAGGTGACTAAGTGTATCCAATACAATGATAATGTGCCACGTGGGTGTGTTCCTGTCATGTCCGCCACCACGGTGTCAAGTTTAAGGTGGGTCCACGTTACTTGACGGTTCTAGGTTATATTCCAGTATGCCTAGGATGGAGGAACACAAGTCGTGCTGGTGCAAGGCTAGGGATTAAGTAGTGTAAAGGCTTCGTTGTGACCTCTAGACTGTACTCAATGTGTAGAGTATGATGGTACCGATGGGTACCGGACAAAACTAGAGCGATTCACATCATGTGGGTAAAGCGCAGAGTTCTCTAAAAACTAATTGATTAGTCGTGCTCACTGTCAAGAGCGCTTTGGTGAAGTGTCATGAGTATAGTCTCTCAATTGTTTTAAAAATGTGATCATGTGATTCTTTATAAAATGGGTTGACTTGTGTGAGTGTGGTAATATGATGTAACTTGTTGTCATGCAGGATGACAAGATAATGAGTATGATGGGATCATAATTAAGTTAAGATGAAACTTCATCTTGTCTTTGTTAATTGATTGTCAACTCCTTTGTAAAAGAATTGTGAACTAAAATTAGCTTTATGCTAAAAAATTGAGACTACAAATAGCCTACCCTTGACTTAGAGCTTTCATGTATGTAGGATTGATTGTGCGCTTGCCAGTACATTATTTCTAATAATGTACTGACTCTTGCTACTGGAATATCCATTTTGCTTGTAGGTTTTAGACTTAGTCTTTTGAGTGATGCGGGTAATCGTCTGCTTCTTCTAGGAACTAAACTTAACGGGGTAAACCCCTAGTCGGTGTGCTTGTGAAATGGGTAGTCAAGCTTCCGCTGTTCTCTGAGTAAATTTTAACTATTTGGCCGGTCGGCCTATGTAATAATTAAGTAGAGGTAATTATTTAAGTTACTTTCATTTACATGTATTCGCTATGTATATCCATACTTGAGATGAAAGTGTGAATCTAGTGCACATCCTAGGAACTAGATTCATATGAGTAAGAGTTAAGGTTATTTGAGATGTTGTAGATCTTTAGCCATTTTGTCAAGTCTCCGAATGCGTAACACATCTGGTCGCCGCCTTCGAGTGGTTTGACGGGCACATCTCAGGCTGAAGTTGACTGACAGGCTAAAGACCCAACAATGTCTCACGTAACTTTCTCTCAGGACGTCGAACGTCTCGTTATGTTTGTTTGATGACTTGAAGCATTTCACTTCATCATGCAAATGTAATGAGATGGTCTGGGCGGCTCCAACAATGCATTATCTACGGTGACATCAAATATTTTATCTGCAAGATTAAATTCATTAATTACCTCCCTAATTCTTTCAGCTATGTTTTTCCCTGTGTGTGCGACATCTATTAACCTAAGACCTAAAACTCTCTTTTGCAACTGCCAATCATCATCAACAAAGTGAACAACTACACTAAGATAATCCTCCCTAGCTCTACTACTCCATATGTCCAAAGTAACACTAACAGAGAAAGTGCATGTACTAAAAAGTTCCTTAAGTGTTGTAGAATCCTTTTGATAAACATTTTCAAAATCCCTAGTTGTTGTTTGCCTACTCACAGCTTTAAACCTAGGATTATGAGATTGCTGAATGTATTGTTCAAAAGTAGGAGACTCCCCAAAGTTCAGGGGTAAATCTTGTCTGGCTATTAACCGGACAAGAGATTCCCAAGCAACCATGGGATCTGTTAACACCAGAATTTGGTAGGCCCCGGTGTCCCTATCGGCTCAGTGTTCATATCGGCTCAAAGCTAGAATCGGCTTAGAGTTCTTCAAGCAGCCGATGGGGATGTTTTGTTATCAATATCTTCAGCAGTAGGATTCTTGTTAGATTTGGTTTGGGAAAATCTTATCCAGAAGAGACCGAGTTCACGAAGGATGTGGCTTGTATCTATTAATTAAGAAGAGTTTATTAGCTTTCTATTTTATCTTTAAGAAAGTGTGTTAGTGTCCAACAAGGACTTAGTTTGTTTCCTTTTATCTTTAGGAAAGTTCGAATTGTAATCTGTTAGGATCTTTGTCAACCTGCGGATATAAATATGTAAGCCCGAGGTCCATGTAAAATATCTATCGATCAATACACTTCAGCACATCGCCACCTTTTTTATCTGTTCTACTTTATCATCCAGCGGAACTTGACACCTGACGCGGGGCTGCATCGGCTTCAATCTCCGGCGAAGGGGTAAGTCCAAGGTCTCGCCAGCTCAGGCAATCATATTGGCTACGTCAGCGTCGTCCAAGGCTGCATCAGTACATTTGACCTCTTGGATTGATTCGATTTGGTTAACATCTTTGCCTGATTATTATCATATGTCTCTGTTGAATCTAATCCTAGTATCTCGATTTGGCTCTATCGGTCGTCTCTCGTTTTAGGGTTTCTGCCAATACCGGTTAAAATCGTTATATTAGATTAGATTAGCTTAGGCATCCACCACCCTGAAAATCGGTCAAGGGCTTGATTGTCTAGATATTTCGTTTCTTTTCGTACCTAGTGTTTCATCAGTTCAGTTTGATCTACTAAGTCACGATTAGAACCGTGATCTCTAGCCTGCCTGTTGGCTGCCAATAAGGGTTTCATCGGGGTTTCAACCGATGAGTTATCTGGATATGACATCGGCTATGCTATGAATATGTATAATCTTTGTCTTAAGGTACGTTTAGACATAAGTGATTTATACTGTCTCGGTACACTACCGATCTATCCCAGTCACTTGGTCTAAACATATTTTGAGACCTAGATTATATGCTATTGATATCTACAACCGATCCTATGGACGTTGCATTGGCTTGTAAGGGATTGCATATGGGGTGATGTTTAGCCGATGACAACAAAGTATTCAACGTTGATCGCTCATCTTTCGGATATTATGCCATCGGACCTTCAGCCGATGTGTGCTTCATTATTCAGATCAATGTTGATTTCATCATGCGATTGGTTTTTATTCTCTATATTACATTACTATATTATCACGTGATCGTCAGCCGATCGCCTCTATATGGATGTTTGCTCAACACACAGCCGATAGACTAAAACCTTAATCGCATCGACTGACATCGGCATCGGCTGGAATCACGCCATCGACTATCGACCGATCGTCTAGCATCGGTTATCGTCCTATTGGCCGATATGCTTTATATTCTGCTGCTTTGTATATCTTGTTAGTGGCAGGATCAAACTGACTGACACGTCCGCACTTCAATGATTTTAGGACCTGCATTGGAGCTAAGCAGATCTCCCAGGCCAGCGTGTGATCTGACGTCAATATATCTTTTGGCACGACAGCGACGGTACGGATTTGGCATCAAGAGGATCATACTCCCAACTACGTACTGTACTGTTCGGGTTTAGCATCAATTGCTGCTGCTGGAGTTGTATTCCTTGCTTCTTCGCACACGACTCCACATGGCGTTTTAGGTGTCCTATACCACCAGAAGATCTAGCAGATAAAAACAAAAAACCATTCTTTACAAGATAGTGCCGTTCACATAAAAGATAAGAAAAATCCATTCTTCATGGTCGGGCGCATTTCTTAAAATCCTCCAGGATCACAAGTGGAACGCTAAGCAAGGGCGGGGAGGCTGCGAGCTCCACGTCGAACAGAAAGAAGCAAGCAGGGGGTGTTGCCGTAGCGCGCCGGGGAGCAACCGTAGGCAACCAAACTAAATAAGGCTAAAAAAAGTAGCTAGCGTTTTTAAGCTGGCTGCCTTTTCTAGCGCGCGTACTCTTCTGTGGAGTCGCACGGAATGAGCCTTGTCTTCCCTCCAACGACTAGCTCCCTTTTCTTGTTCTGGTCACCCTTCTCTTGCCGAAAGCCGGTCTTGGAAAGCACTTAGTTTGGCTCATGTGTCACGACATGGATACTGTAGTAGGTACCCCCGAGGCACGCCCTAGACTTCAACTGTCGAAGTTGGGTTGCGTTCCAATAGATTTGGTAAGCTACGAGTTGCGAGTTAGCCATCAGTTAGTTTTTTAACATGAGATTAGACCGTGGATGAGTCTAAGGGTAAGGCAAATGTGGCAAACAAGACACCGGCTCTTGGATCAAACCTAAACAAGATCATATCCCGACAGATACCATTGCCTACATATTCTACATCTAGCTTTTGATACATCCCTTCCATCGGGGCATGTCTCCTTCACCTCGTCGAAGTGCTGCAAAACACCGAAGGTTCTCGATCTTTTTGAGCCGGTATGTGTCGAAACACTACCGCTAGCGGTTTCAGAAAATCCTTCTAAAGCTGTCATCACCGTCGAACCGGTACCTCCTCCACAACCGGTGGAGTTGGAGCCGATCCGGAGGCATCGTCAAACCCGGCATGTAATTGGGGTCGAAATCACCCGAGTGAACGACGACGACGACTGGTATGGATAGTTCGGATCCATTCTAAAAATTTAAACCGAAATAAACAAATTTTAGTATATTTATTCAATTCAAAAATAAAATACAAATAAAACATAAATATGAATATCACTTACATCTTTCCAACCGCGAGCTCTTCACACCTCTACGATTAAACTATTTAACTATAAAAGTAATTTTGATTTTTGACAAAATTTGAGCAAATTTGGTCAAAATCAAAAAAATTAACACTTGAGAGAAAAGAGAGCACTTGAGAGCACAAGATGAGATGTTTGGGGTGAGGAGAAATGGCTAGGGTGGATGCCCTATTTATAGGGCGAAATTTCATATTTTTTGGAACTTTTTCTGATTTTTTATGAATTTTTTTAGACCTCCAACGTCTATTTTCAAATTTGAACCGTTAAACTAGCCGTTAAATGCCACGTGGCGCGCCGTGATTGGCTCGGGCGGGAGCCGTTACACAGTGTCAGCCCGGCTGCCGTCTCCTCCTCCGCCACGCGTCGCTCAGTGATTCGGCCTCCCCCGTGCGCGTGCCGTGCCGTGCCGGCCCGCGGGCTCGACCGACAGCCCAAGCACAGCATGGCCAATCGTGTTGGGCCGGCCCGGCCTATTTCGTCGCATGTCATGCCATGCCGTGCCCGCTATAGGAAAGGTCGTGCTCGTGCCGGCCCACTTCGGCCTGGCCATCTGGCCATCTATATTCAGATGGCGTCGGGGTCATCTAACCCTGTGGTAGCACCATAGATCCACCCCTCTCAACACTAACAATCCATTTTATATGTACGAGGGATTAGTTCTCAACACTAACCATCCATAAAAAACATAAGGAAAATAGTTATTAGACTAAAAGAGAGATGAAGTGCTGCTAGTACGACTGGACGCTTATAAGGTGTTGTTCTTTTCTAATAAGGATGATGAAGACAGGCACGTAAAATTAAAATGTTATTAGTGTATGATTAATTAAGTTTTAATTATTATAAATTTAAAAAATAGATTTATTTGATTTAAAGTAACTTTTATATAGAAAGTTTTTTACGAAACATACCATTAAGCAGTTTGAAATTTAGGTAAAATATGTAACTTAATAAAAATAAAAAAGAACACCTCAGTCCAGACTCAGGGATGTGCATTTTGTTAGCCGGACCAATTCAATCTTGGTCTTTAGTATTTCAGGGATTTTAGGCCGCGTTCTATATGGCGCGACGTGGCTTGGGTGGCGTGATGACATGGCGCGAGAGAACGCTTTGTCCAACCCACGAATGGGATGACGAGCCCGAGTTGCAAGGACGCTTGCCGCAGTCACGTGCAAGGTGTCGGAAACCCCTACAACACCGGCAGCGCACAGAGAGGAGGGAAGTGGTGATGTGGTGCGACGAAGACAGATAGTTGAGGCAACAGTCTTGCATCTCCGGCGGAATCCCCCAGGGGCCCTCTGATGAGGGAGACTTGATCGTCAGCCAAGGACGGCGGCAGTGAAGCCGACGCTTCGGCTGCCACTCCCCAACCTGTGGTGGAGCCGACCCTAGGTTCCCCTCAAAGATGGTGGCCAGGGGCGGTGCAGCTCGTGCGGCCGGGGGAGGGGGTGCATTGTGCACGCTCGACGAGCGAGGCGCACACGGTCGACACCACGCCTACGGCTTCGTAGGCCTCCACGCCGATGGGCTCGCCAGTGATGGCTCTGGCTTCCTCCCCTCCACCCCTCCGTCTCGGTGAGTTGGGGGACCTGGAGAGCCGGATTGGGGCATCGGTGTGCATCAGTGAGTGCTTAGCGGGGCTTAACATGGAGGAAGGCCGGCTAAGGCATGCCCTTTTCGCTCGGGTGTGTGGCATGGACATGGCTCTGTCTGCCGAGGACGCCGCCACGACGATGTCAGCCGCCCTGCAGCTCCCCACGGGCCTATTCTGGAGCATCGTGCGCAACCCAATCACTTCCTCTTCTTTTTCTCCAGCTCTGATGACAGGGACCTCCCCCTCTCGCATTCCCCAATCCCGGCTCACCCGTACCAGCTTTTTCTCCATCCTTGGATGAGGAAAGCGACAACGTCCCCGTTCTCCATGCATTACAATGTCTCCTTGGACTTGGAGGGCGTCCCAGCACACGCCTGGAGCGAGTTGACGGTGACGGTGCTCATCGCCCCTTGCTACCTCATCCCTTTGGATGCACCTTCGTTCGGCCTGACGACTATCGGCACCTTCGGGTCTCTGCCTGGTTGCACAATCCCGATCTCATCCCCAAGGAACAATTCCTTCCCATCCCCGAGCCTGCGTTGTTGCTAGACCCGGACTCCGCCATCGGTGTGATCCTGTTGGAGGAGAATTTTCTCCAGTACTCGGTTTTCATCCATTTTGCTCTCTGTGGAGTGCCCCTTGGCGGGGCCCCCGATTGCGAGTCTTCCGTTTGGCGGCGGCGGGGACGACTAGCATGGTGACGGTGGCAGAAGTGCGGTCCAAATGGCGCCATAGGGACCCACCGGTGGTTCTTCCTCCTTGCTCATGGCCACTAGGATGGTGCACTGCCACCGCACTATGTTGGACCGGCGAGTGACGTGATAAACGCGTGTGCCCTCCTGTCACCGGCCACTAGCGCCCTACGGCCACTGGTCTTTGCCTCAGGCTCGGCAGCGACGCTCCGGCATCGATTTGTGGCCCCTCGATCGGTGGCACCTCGACGACAGCTGCGGCAGGCTCGGTTCCTGCTAGCTGCGCTCCGGTGGAGCTCCGGCGGCTACTTCGTCAGCGAGACCCACTCTAATAGCTTTTTTGTCACGCCCAGAAATTCACAAACTAGAATTCCAAGCTGAATGTGCATTACACCCCTGTCCAGGACTGGCTAGGGTACACAGACAACAAATTGACATACAGATCCATGTCTTAAAAAACATAATATAGGTCTTACAAATGCAGCGAAAAGTAAAAACGAGCTATTCTAAACAACTTGACGCTTGTAGTGTGGCGACTCCACTCCACGGGCATCCTCGACGGTAGTGACAAAGCCTACTCCTCGGAGTAACCCTCATCCGAGTAGTACTCTAGCTCTGAGGTGGGAAAGATAGAGTAAGACTGAGTCATACCCACTGGACTGAGCAAGTCATACCAAAAGGAGGTATGATGCAAGTAATTCCAAAGAAGGCTAGGGGTTCTTTGGCATAAAATGAACATTTAAGAGGAGTAGTTAAAGGTAGTAAAATTATTGAATTTAGTTAAGCAGTATTAAACATCACTATCCAACGTTACACCACGTTGCGACAGGCCTAACCATCCACCTTATCGATGCTAGTTTCATTAAGTCAAGTTATTAATGATGAGTCTAATCATGGAAAATCTTGTTAATCGCCCATAACCGCGGGCATGACTATTCGAATAGTTTTACTCTGATCAAAGGTGTATAAATGTACCCACAAGACATATCCTCATGACACATTTTTGTGTGCCGACATGCCACCACGATATACCAGAAAGGAACTATGATAGGACCCTTCGCATAACCCTCCCTAATCAAGCGCACCACACTTCAGGTTTTGTCCTTACCTTTAAAACCAAGGTAGACATCCCCTTGTGCCTAGGTGAATCCTGAAACTGCATAGACCGTCGCAGGGCCTATCCAAACTCCATCATGCTCACCCTTGTTTGGGTACGTTGGACAGGGAAAAGAAACACTACAAGCCCAACCGTTGGCCACGCTGGCTTGTGGTATGCACGGTAATTCTTCCAATATTTCCTGCGAACCGGTCCTTAAATGTCATGCACGCGTCTTTTAAAACCATGCACCCACGGCTCACCATTAGGCATATTTTAGTTGAATTAATACCGTGGTGGTACATGTCCATTGTTATCATCATAAATCCAAGATATAGGGTAGTAGTGATATTCCCCATAGTGCGCTAGTTGATCTAAGCATGGCTAAGCATTTTTTAAGCTAACATATAGTCATATTAATCCCCAAGTTATTAATGATATAGTGTAAACAAGCTACGCTGAGTACAATAGGACCATCCCACATGACATTATAAAAATAATACAAATTTAATAGAAAGCGAGACATTTGCAAGCAGGTACAATATGTTCAATGAGAACAGCATGACTTGCCTTGCTCTGGTGCTGTTGGGACCTCTACAATGACTTCAAAAAAAATCGAAGCGTCGGAACTACCAGAATCTACGCGACAAATAATGCACACAAGAAAACAGGCTATAAGTCTAGTAAAAAGGAAACAAAACCATTTATAATAGACTCTAGGGATTTTTATGAATTTACTGCAATTTGAATGGACTTAAACACAGCTCGGATGAATTTTCAATGAATTTTAGAAGATTCACTGTGTTTTTACTATAAATAGAGAAGTCCTTAATCATTTATTGCACATTAAAGCATGAGGGCTAACGTCAGCGAGAGGAGAGGCCGACGCTGGCAAGCAGACCCCACCGTCGGTGACACAGGGCTGTCGGTTCACCATGGACCAGACCACCGAGGCGATCCACTATCGGTCCACAGAACCGACGATCCAGATCGGGCCGAGGCCGATCGGACGGCTACGAAGCGACGCAACCGGGAGCATTGGTGCGGGCCGAGCATTAGAGCGACGTCAGCCCGGCTGAGCAATGGCCGGCTACGCGAAAAGTGGCGGCGGGCAGTGCGGAGGGCAGCGGCATGCACGAGAGCCGACGCGGACGCGGGAAGGCAACCACATGTATGGAAAAGAAGGGGGGAAAGGAGGGGGTTCCTCACCGGCGAACGATGGCGGCCAGCGCGAAGACGATTACGACGAATGTGGTCCGACGAATGAAGCGACGGACAGGCACTAACGACACCTAGGGAAGGAGAAGAGGAAAAAATTAGAGAGAAAAGGGGCACGATGGCGGGCATTGCTGGCCAGAGTGCGGGAAAGGGGAGGGACTCACTGGCGAGCGATTAGAAAGGGGTTTTGATGGCTGGGAACAACGTCCAAGTGGCGATCGGGGTGTTTCACGGCCTTGCAAAGCCAACGGCGGCACCAGCGCAACCCGACGGCTACCCGAGCGGCGGCTAGAGGCGGCCGGAGATTGGCGACGAGCGACGGCGTGGAGGTCGATGGCGCGGGAGCGAGGTAGACCACGAACAGCAGCGGGGTTGTGGAAGGGGGAGAGAGGAGCTTGGGGACGACATTTATAGCTTGGGGATGGGATCGAACGTGGCCGAGATAGGGCGTATTCGCCGGCAACATGGTGGGGAGAGAGAGAAGCACGATTCAAAACTCGAATCCCCGTCGATTCAAGCGACACGCACGTAGGAGTGGGGAGAGAGGCCTCGGCATCTTGTGTGGCGTGGAGCGGGCTTGAGGGCATGGGGAGGGCGGCGGCGTGCCTGACGTCAGCCCCGCCTTCTTTGGTTGTAGGTTGAAGACGGGCCCGACATGTGGGACCCACCTTTCAGCACCCTGGAGAGAGAGGGAGGGGTGAGCGGCCGGGCTGCGCCGCGGCCACAGGTTGGCCTAGCGGGGAGGCACGCGCGCGCTGGAGTGGGCTGAAAATGGCCCACAGCCAAAAAAAGAAAAAGGAAAATGAAAAATAAAAGGGGATTTGGATTTAATTTAATTTCAATAATCGTATTTTAATTATTAAAATTATTTCAGTTGTTCTAAAAATTCCACAAGAAATCCTGTTAATATATTTTTAGCACACGGAACTCAAGGAAAATCTCACCAAGCCAATTCCACTTATTAAATAGATTTATTAATTAGGGTTTTGATCTAGGATTTTCGACAATTTCTTTGGGCAATTTATTAAATAATTTAACGCTTGAAAGGGGAAACTTTGGGGCATGACATTCTTCTTCCATGGCGTCGGCCTTGCCGCGTGCCGGGAGACACTATAGTTTCTTCTTTTCCTCTTCCCCTTTTTCTTCTTTTCACCGTGCATTTTCATTGTCACCTTTTATCTCTTCTTATGGTGTGCTCGCGCCAGATCCAAGGTTGATCCCGTCAGCTTACATGCCTGGCGCGGTTTGCGACGTGGTTGGCGCGGTTGGAGTAGAGGCATGCGCATCTGTTAATGACCAAATTTGGTAAGCAAATCTCCAAGTTTGAAGCAAGGATTGAAGCGGAATCGAAGGAGCACATGATTCTCAGAGTACTAGCCGATTCATTATAGGTCTACGACATCGGCTAAGGTTATAAATATATATAATTATTATTCTAATGTGCTTTTAGACATAAGTGATTTATATTGTATCGGTATACTACCGATCTATCTCAATCACTTAGTCTAAATATGCTTTGAAATAGCAATTATGTATTATGGATATCTATAGCCGATCGAGTAGGATCTAATCATAACTTAATTGCCTATTCTTTGTTTTCTTGTTAGTTACAGGACCAAACCAACTAGCACGCCCTACACACCGAAGGCAATACAATTTGGACCTACACTAGAGCTTAGCAGATCTCTCAGGCCAGTGCGTGGGATAATTTCTCATCAACAGCCTCACGCGCCCTCTGTTGGGCTGGGCGGGGATCCTTCAGGCACCGGCGCTGGGACGATCCACGATGACCTGGGCCAGGACACTCCGCTCCCTCTTGGGCTGCTTCGTTTGGGGCCTTCTGTCTCTAGGCTGCCCTTTGCTGGGCTGTCGGTCTCTGGGCCACCCCAAGTTGAGCCATCGGTCGCTGGGTCACCCCAAGATGGGCCATCGACCGTTGGGCCACCCAAATATGGGCCGCCTCGTCTCTTGCCCCGATCTTCTTGCCCTGGACTAGGCACGGGCCAGCTGCCATAGGGCGGACTTGCTCCGCCGGGATTGCCCGCTGCATTGGTGAGCGACGCTTCTGCGATGCCCACACCGGCATTCGGTGTGGCCACCTTAGCTCCTTTCCATCTGACCGTGCCCCTATCGCTGATGCTGACCATCCCCATTCCGTTGTCGCTGTGCTTCGACATGGGTGTTGTGCTGCCATCTGCCGCTTTCGCACCATCCTTGGTCGTGGCGCTCGCTCCCACAACAGATGTCTCTACCGCGACCGACGGTGCTTCGGGCCCATCCTCCACCCTCTCCCCCGCACCAGGCCATCGGCTTTCGCCCCACCAACGTCAACAACTCCATCACCGGCTTTGGCACCGTCGGCCTCCCTGACGCCTCCGGCTTCCTCTCGACCGACCAATGGTGATGTCACGGCGCTGACAATTATGGGTGCTAGTGCGGTGTTGGCATTCCCAGCCTCTCTTCCTGCGCTGTCAAGGCTGGCGGACGGCTCCGAGCCATGGCCCCGACCATCGGTGCATCTCCTCCTTCGCCACCTCCGTTTGGTCGAGGTGCCGGCGGCACTGGGCATACTCCATCTCGGCCACCACGGTCGCCAGTATTGTCCTTGCCGCCGAGACATTTGTTGGCTGAGGCCAACCCCTCTTCCTCAGCCACAGGGGACAGGGTTGTCATGCCAGGAAATTTATCCCAAATTTCTAGACTATTTTGTGTATTAAATCCCTGTCCAGGACCAGCCAGGGTACACAAAATAAAAAATCAATACACAGATCCGAACATAAATTAAAGTGTATAAATACTTACAGAAGAGGCACTTAGTCCTCGCACTCGAAGAAAGCGACAGCAGTGGAAAAGAGGGATGATCCTAGCGGAGCTTCAGCTCCACTCCATAGGCAAACTCAACTGGGGTCTGAGCCTTGGTCCTCTAACAGCGTCTTTAGCTTAAAAGCACTACACTTCTGAAAGGGGGGAGGAATTGCAAGGATGAGTACAACCACCGTACTCAACAAGCCATGCCGGGAAAATGCAAATAATGCAAGGGGTACAAAGGTGTCGAAACTTGGTTTCGGCAATATATTTTCTGGGGTCGCAGTCAAGATCGCCAAGCACAATGGGTTAGAAGAAGAAGAAGATTTAGACAGGTTCAGGCCCTCTCGTGAGGTAATACCCTACTCCTGTTTCGGTGGATTCGATCCGCCGAGTGTCTTTATTGATCTCGTGACCTAAAGCTCTTGCTTATGAAGTCGTATCTAGAATCTAATCTCCGATCAAGTCTAAGATATCGATCTCCTATCGGAATATCCCTCAAGGGACGCCCTTACCCCCTTATATAGTCTTGGGAGGAAGGGTTTACAAGTCGGAAACCCTATCTTACTCTAAGACGGTTTCCTCAATCTTACCAAACCGTGACTATAGGCCGATTGCCTTATCTCTATCGGCAACCGTAACACCTAAGTCAAGTTCGGCTTACAGGATATAGCAGCGCAATCTATCCCTACCTCCAGTCGGATAAGCTTGCCAAGTAGATACCCGATTGCCACAATCTCCACAGTAGCCCCCGAGTCCTTTTCGGTCCGACGAGACAACTCGCCTTCGACCAAAGCAGCACTCAACCAAAAATCTCTTTGACCGAGTGCTTTTGGCGCCGAGTGATTCCATCATCTCTGCTGAATCTTCCCGAGTGGCTCCAAAGACGTGAAGGGCTGGAAAAATATAAAAATTCTCAAAAATAAATACCTAGGTGCATCTCCGATGCACCTAATTATAGGTGTAGCCCCGACTATGTGGTTAGTCAAAAATAGACTAAGCATATAGTCAAGAACTATAAAAAATTATTCTCATGTAGATGCCTAGCTCATGCTAAAGCAATCATAGAAATCTCATTACTCGAAGTTCATACTCAACCGAGTGAATTTGCCCGAGTCATCTCGTAACAAATAATTCAATCATCCCTCATGGGTAAAAAGCACTCGGTAAACTCTTGCTCAACCGAGTGGATTCGCCCGAGTAATCCCGGAATAAATATTTCATTCATCCCACATGGGAAAATAAGTTCTTTCAATCATATGAAAAATATGACCAAGTTATTAAATAGCTTTTGCCATAATACTGGTCTCAATCTTATAAAGATCTTCACCAAGGTGGAAAATAAACAGCATCGGCAAGATTACCCGATCAAATGCCAAAAAAACCAAACAGCCCTTGTTCACCAAGGCAGCTATAAAAACTCAGCTGTTGGTCACCTTCCAAATTGCATCGTGTCAGCTTCTCATGAAGTCAGACAAACCGCGGTATGGAAGGATCTTTAGAGGTATTGGGCACTCGGATACGCGCATATTGCCAAGGCAAATCTGCTTAAGCACATCCGCTTAAGTCCCTAAGGACATGTATCAGACCACACCTTAGATGGGCCGTAGATTTTCTTATGGGCTCGGCCCACTTACCAGAAAACCTAGCGCAACCCTCAAATCTTTCTTATAAAGACACGAGGTCGTCCCCGCCTCTTCATCTTCCAAAAATTCCCCTTCTTGCAATACTGTTCATCAGTTCATTGCGGAGAACCCTAGGCTTGCGCGCTTCTCAGTCCATCCGCCAAGAAGCTTGCTTGCCGCGACAACTAGCTTCTACAGCCAAAACTCCCACATCCATCGCCCAAGATCTAACCTTTCTCAGCCAGATCCGCTCCCCAACAACCTCGCTCTCATGGCGGAAGAGAAGAGGATTCCGTTCGACCAATGGGCCACCTCAGACGTGAGAGAATACACCCTCAAGGAGATGGTAAAGCACGGCGTGCTTCCGCCGAAGGAACTTGTGGGATGGCGCCCGGCGGCGGGGGAGGACTTCCCGACCCCAAACACCGGTGAGCTCGTTGTCTTTACCTCCTTTTTCTATTGCGGGTTCAGCCTTCCCACCTCCGAATTCTTTCGGGGGCTCTTGGACTATTATGGCCTTCACATCTACCATCTGAACCCCAACTCGATGCTTCACATAGCACTCTTTATTCATGTGTGTGAAGCCTTCCTTGGTATTCTTCCTCATTTCAATCTGTTCCGTCGTATGTTCTACCGAAACCCCATCCGAACAAGGATCAACCTTGCGTTGTTGGTGGGGCGAGCTTTCGGCCTCGCGATCCCTCCGCAAAGACTACTTCTCTCTCCCTTGAAATCCTCGAACAAAGGCCGGCACGCGAACCGGTTCTACATCGCAATCTTGAACCCAGCCTTCCCGCCTTTGTCGGTCTTCCTCCTGTCCCCAAACCATCTTGGAGCACCATCCCGGTAGCCCAAGAATGGGATGAAGCCAACGATCTGCTCGCGAAGATCCTGGCGATGAAGAAGAAGAACCTTCGCGGGGAACAAATCACTCGGCACTTCATCAGGTGCCGACTGGCGCCGATCAAGGAGCGGTCGGCCGCCTTCGAGTATGAAGGCGGTACTGACCCCAATCGGGAAGACCCAGATCCGCTCACATACGAGATCCTGAAGATCCGGATGTACAAGCTCTTTTCATCCGGGATCTCAGTCGAGCGGGCCCTCATACTACCAGTTCTCCCATTCAGCATTCATCGTCCTCCTCCTCCGGTAAGTCGATTGGATGCTTCAAAGTATCTTTCGATCTTGATGTCTTGTCGTTTAAAGTTGCACTTTCCCTTTTCTGCAGGAAAACGCCTCTATCCCCTCTAAGCCATATAAGGTGGCTCATGGTGACGCGCCACGTCATCCCGCCAAGAAGCCGACTGGCGGGATCAAAATTCAAGCTGATCCAGTCGGGAAGCGGGCTGCGCCGAGTGAGGACTCGAACAAACGCGCGAGCAAAAGGCGGCTGATCATCGAGGACTCGGATGACGACGTCCCGGCTCCTCCAGTCGAGACCCCGCCCCTAAGGCGATCACCACGGACAGCACCGAAGATCCGCCGATCCTCCAGGTATGCGCTGAAACCAAAGTCCTGAGCTTTTTCGCAGAAAACTTTTCCTTATCTTCGTTGTGTTCACTTGTGCAGGAAGCCCTAGGACATAGATCCTGCCGGAGGGGGTGAAGGGCCGACCCCAGCCGCTGCTCCCGAAGTGCCAAGGCCGTCAGAGCCAAAACCCCGGAGCCCGCAACCTAGTGCGAGCGTTCCGGAGAAGCACCCTTCTCCTCAGAAGGAGAGCGCCCCGGGAAGAGCCCCGACGCGCCGGGATATCCCGACCGGAAACCGCCGCGCGGGAACCCACGGCCGCGCCCGAGCGCCCGACCGAGGGTCACTCGGCACGAGCCCGAAGAAGAAGAAGAGCCCGCCGCCCCACCTAGGCGACCACCGAAACCTGAGATTTGCTTCTAACTTTCCTTTGTTCTTTCAATTTTGAATCTTTCATGTCTTCATTGGTCTTTCTTGTTTGCCACCACGGTAGAAGAGATCCCCAGTGTTACGCCTTCGAGACCCGGGTTCCTCCGATCGAATCGAGTGGCGGGACTCGGGCGAGAGACGGGGCATCATCCTCGACCGGCAAGCCGAGAAGGATGAAAGGGATGCCCTCGTCGAGAGCCCGAATGAGGCAACCCGATCGCTCAACGTAAGCCTTCGTCTTTCTTTTTGATTATATCTTCGTTACTCTTCAGTCGATCATTCTTCTGCTTTCGCATGCAGAAAGAATATTGCCGTTCAATGGCAAAATCCGAGGTGCTGGAAAAGTTGGTGCCTCACTTAAACTCCTTGGAGGACGTTCGCGACAGTGAAGGTCACTCGGGAGGAGGCCGCCGAGGAGGCCGCTTTAAGGAGGGAGATCTCGGAGCCGGAAGCGAACCTCGACCTCCGCGGATCAATCGGAAGTAAGCCTCGCCTCTCCCACTTCATCATGATTCTTTCGTTGATCTTGTCAATTGATTATCCTCTTTCGTTGTAGAAAATTCTTCGGAGGTCCACTCGCTTCAAGTCCAACGGAAGCGGTCGCCCTTGACAAGGCCGAGATGGAGGCCGAATTTGAAGGTAACCTTCTTTGAAGTCAAATCCCGTGTGCTGCTTCATTTCCGAGTGCCTTGACTGATCTAGGACTCCTTGCAGCTTATAAGATAAAGACCCGAGCCCAATATGACGTCTTGCTTGGGCGGATTAAGTCCAGCGACGAGATACGGGAAGAGGTCGCTAACGCCGCCACGCCGATCTTGACCTCCTTGTTTGATCAAGGAGTTGGGGCCGCTTGGAGCCAATCGAGATCTTTGACAAGCTCCGGATGGCTCCCGAGCGATTCGAAGAACATCACCGAAGCGCCAATATGGGGGCGGTTCGGCTCTTGCACGTACCAAGTCCTCTACCCCGAGTGGATATTCATTCAATCGGGGAGGGCTTTGCTTGAGGGAACAACAGATGAGCAGGCCTTAGATATGCTCAGCGAGGCGCAAGAAGCGGCGAAGAAGATCTCTTTAGATGTAGTAAACAATTTTAAACTCTGAACTGTATTTTGACTTTTCTTTGTAGATATCATGTAACCGTGAAACTCGACATGGAATCTTTGTGACTATTTTTAGTTTATTTATGTCCATGCCTTGATTCGGGCCTTTGCATGAAATTTCTTAAGTAGTTTTCGTCTGGCTGTCATCAAGCCTAGGCTCGATTAGGTCATCGGAAAAACTCTCGTCCTTAGACGCCGAGCTCGAGTCGAAGGACATTGAACAATGATAAACTAAATTGTGCACAAAAATTTGATGAGGAAAATTCGAGCTTTATTGATATGTGTATAGCCCCCGATGCTAGCTCAAGAAGTCATCTTGCTTGAGGTTGGCAAGGAAAACATGAGGCCTTAGACAAATTAGGCGTAAAACCGCCGAAGATGCTCGATGTTCCAGAGTTCTCCACCATGGACCCGTCTTCGCGCTTTAGCCTGTAGCACCGGCCGAGTCACTTCGGCGATTATAAAGGGTCCTTCCCATAAGGGAGATAACTTATGTCGGTCTTTGGTGGTCCGGATCTTGCGTAGGACCAGTCGCCAACAATGAAAGCTCGTGCTCGCACGTTGCGACCGTGGTATCTCCCGAGCCCTTGAAGGTATTTGGCCGACTAGATGAGGGCCGCCTCGCGGGCCTCTTCCAATCGGGTGAGGTCATCCACTCGGTCGATGTCGTAGCGTTCATCGTTGAAGCCGCGGACCGGAGGGACTCATACTCCATCTCGTTTGGCAACATGGCTTCGCGCCATAGACCGAAAGAAAGGAGTTTGGCCGGTGGCCGACCGGGTGTAGTTCGCAGCGACCATAGAACCGAGGGAAGTTCTTGGACCCACTTGCCGCGTAAGGGCTTAGCCGGGCGAAGACGCGAGCCTTGATGCCTTGAAGAACCATGTCGTTTGCTCGCTCGACTTGCCCATTGCTTTTGGGGTGAGCTACCGATGCGTAGCGCATCTTGATTCCGAAGTCTTCGCAGAATTCCTTGAAGATGCCTCCCGTGAATTGAGTCCCATTATCGGTTATGATTCTCGTTTGGGACGCCGAAGCGGTGCACGATGTTGAGGAAAAATCCCGTGCTTTGTCGCAGTGATTGTGGCAACCGGCTTGGCCTCAATCCACTTGGAGAACTTGTCGATTGCGACGAAGAGGTGTGTGAAACCTCCGGAGCTTTCTTGAAGGGGCCAACCATGTCCGCCCCCATACCGCGAACGGCCAGAAAGCGGAATTGTTTGAAGCTCCTGGGCCGGACATGGCTTTGTCGGGCAAAGAAGGCAGCTTTGCGGGTTCTTACGACTTTATCCGCGTCGGAGACCGCGGTAAGCGAAAAAATCCTTGTCCGTAAGCTTTGCCGACTAGAGTGCGTGCCGCCGCGTGGCTTCCGCATATGCCCGAGTGGATATCTTGGAGTAATCTGTTTCCCTTCTTCGGGTGTGATGCACCTCATTAGAATTCCGAGGGGCTTCTCTTGTATAAATCGGAGTCTACCATGACGTACGCTTGGCAACGACGCGGACGCGTTCGCTTCATCCCGGTCATCCAAGCTTCTTGCCGAGTTAAGAATTTGATGAGCGGCGTCCTCCGGTCGGTATCGATCATGGTGACTTCGTTCGTGGTTTGCTCGTTGGGAGCTGTCTTTGCCGTGACGGTTGGCTCGTAGAGATGTTCGACAAAGACATCTGTCGGAGCGGCTTCGCGCTTAGATCCGAACTGTGCTAGCTCATCGGCGGCTTCGTTGTTATGTCTCAGGACATGTGAGAGTTCTAGCCCATCAAACTTGTCCTCAAGCTTGCGGACCTCTTGTCGGTAGGCCTCCATAGTGTCATTTAAGCAGGACCAGTCTTTCATCACTTGATTGACGACCAGCTGGGAGTCGCCTTTCACAATAAGTCGACGAATCCCGAGTGAGACCGCAAGGCGCAGTCCATGTAAAAGAGCTTCGTATTCGGCGACGTTGTGTGATGCGGAGAAGTGGAGGTGAAGGACGTATCTTAGCCTTTCCCCAGTCGGGGAGATAAGCACAACTCCTGCTCCCAAGCCAGTGATCCTCTTGGATCCGTCGAAGTACATGGTCCAGTGTTGGAGGTCTTCCCGAGGTACGTGTTCTTGCTGTTCAGTCCACTCGGCCAGGAAGTCCGCTAAGGCTTGTGACTTAATGGACGTCCTGGGCTTAAAAGTTAAGTCCAGCGGCATCAGTTCCAAGGCCCACTTGGCGATGCGCCCGGTTGCCTCGCGGTTGTGGATGACGTCGCCGAGTGGAAAAGAGGTGATGACGGTGACCGAGTGACCCTGAAAGTAGTGTGCCAATTTCCTCGCGGTTATTAGAACACCATAAAGCAATTTTTGTACCTGGGGGTATCGGATTTTGGCTCCTGCCAATACTTCGCTGACAAAGTAAATTGGTCTTTGAATCTTCTGGGCCCGTCCTTCTTCTTCTCGTTCAACCACAAGTACCGTGCTGACCACTTGGTGAGTGGCTGAGACGTACAGCAAGAGGGGTTCCTGGGCCTGAGGTGAAGCCAGGACGGGTGGCGTGGTAAGGAATTCTTTGAAATCTTCAAAGGCCTTGTCAGCTTCTGTGGTCCACTGGAAGTCGTCTGTCTTTTTCAGCAGTCTGAAGAAGGGCATGCCTCGTTCGCCGAGTCGGGATATGAAACGGCTTAGCGCCGCCATGCAGCCAGTGAGCTTTTGGACGTCTTTCTGATTACTCGGGGGCTTCATGTTTAAGATGGCGTTGATCTTTTCTGGGTTTGCTTCAATGCCGCGATGTGATACCATGAAGCCGAGCAGTTTGCCTGATGGGACGCCGAAGGTGCACTTCTCCGGGTTCAACTTCATTCTGAAGGCCCGGATGTTAGCAAAGGTTTCTTCTAAGTCGGCGATCGGTCTTCTTTCGCTTGGTCTTGATGACAACATCGTCGACATAAGCTTCAACGTTTTTGCCGATCTCGTCCGGAAGCATCTTTGGATCATGCGTTGGTATGTAGCTCCGGCGTTCTTCAGCCGAAAGGCATGGTGATGTAGCAAGAGGCCCCGAACGGCGTGATGAAAGATGTCTTCAAGCGGTCGGATTCTTTCAGATCGATCCGGTGATAGCCCGAGTAACAATCCAAGAAACTCGGGAGTTCGCAGGCCGTTGAGTCGACGACTTGATCGATGCGAGGCGGCCCGAACGGATCTTTGGGGCAGGCTTTGTTGAGGTCGGTGTAATCGACACACATGCGCCATTGCCCCGTCTTTTTGCGGACCAGACTGGATTGGCTAACATCGGGATGAAGGACTTCTTTAATGAAGCCGCAACAAGAGCTTTGCAAGTTCTTCTTTGATCGCGTCTTTTCGATCCCGTGCGAACCTCGCGTAATCGTTGTTTAATTAGTTTGGCGTCATCTTTGACGTTCGAGAGTGCTCGATCACCTCCCTAGGAATTCCGGGCATATCGATGGTTTCCAAGCAAAAACATCTTTATTATTTTGGAGGAAGGTGACGAGCGCGCTTTCCTATTTAGGATCTAGGTCGGCGCCGATTACGGCAGCTTTGGAGGGATCGACGAATCAAGGGAGATCTTCTTGGTCTTGGCGTCGCCGGATCCCGATTTGGCTATCTTCTTCGCGGGGACTTCGCCCTCTCGCCGAAGTTGATGCAGCCAATCGGACTTCTTGTTGGCCACGTAATCTCTCGCGAGATTGGGCCATGTCGCAGCTCTCCTTGTCGCAGTGAAGGCTTGCTTCACGTCGCTGCGAAGAGTGATGACGCCGTTGGGACCCGGCATCTTCATGCAAAGATAAGTGTAGTGAGGGATCGCCATGAACTTGGCAAGCGCAGGCCTTCCGATGATGGCATGATACGCCGTTTCAAGTCGGCCACCTCGAAGGTGACGTTCTTCGTTCGGAAGTTCTCTCGGGCTCCGAAGGTGACTGGAGGGAGATATGCCCGAGTGGAGTTGAAGAGCACCAGGATAACTCCGTGAAAAGGGCGAGCTTGCTTTGAGTTCGGACCTCGGGATCTGCATTTCATCCATAGTCTTGGCAAACAGGATGTTGAGGGCGCTGCCCCCGTCGATGAGGACGCGCTTAAGCCCGATGTTGCGGACTACGGGGTCCGGGACAAGTGGATAGCGCCCGGATGAACCACTCGGTCGGGATGATCCGAGCGGTCAAAGGTGATGGCCACTTCCGACCATCGCAGATACGAGGACTTCGGGTTGAGCCGCGTTGACCTCTCGGTCGGTTAGCTTTTGTTTCCTCTTGGATTCATAAGCTAACGGGCCCCGAAGATGTGGTTGAGCTCTCCCACTGGATCTTGAAATGGTTCGGCATTCTCAGCCGCGTTGTTCTTCTTGGCGCCGGATGGACCAGCCTCGTCAGTCGGCTTCTTGTTGAGCTGCGCCACAGACGGGCCTTGTAGATAAAGCGAGCCCTTCGCCGCGTGCTTGTGATTCGGATGGTGGGTGCATTGGGCGTTCATGATAGCGTCGTAGGCGGCGACTCGGGACGGCGTTGAGTATTGGAGGTTGCGGCCACTGTGTCTTGGATCGGCGCTTGCGATCTTTCTGGCCCCGGTTGCGTTGTTGCCGCCATCCTTCTTAGGATTTCGGCTTCCTCCCGCTTGCTTGTCCTCTCTTCGTCGGCCGGTCTTGACGGGCGGCTTTGATGGCGTCGTTTGATTTGGCGTATGAATTCGCCGTCTCAAACATCCGCTTCACCGTCTTCGGTGGCTTTCGTCCGAACTTGCCGATAAGCGGCTCATCACGGACTCCCTTCGGAAGGCGGCGATGATGATGTCATCGGTGATGTTCGGGATCTTGTTGCGCTTCTCGAGAAGCGACGAATATAATCCTTCGAGAGGCTCGTCCGCTTCGGATGACATTGTAAAGGTCGAAGTGCGTGCGGGCCTCTCGAAGGTGCCTTGGAAGTTGGCGATGAAGTGGTCCCTCGCTCGCTCCACGAGCCGATTGAGCCTCTTGGCAGTGGTGAGCCAATTTCGCCGAGTTTGCGAGGGCCACGGGCGTAGTTGGCCATGGCTTTGTTGTCGCCACCGCAGCTCGGATGGCAAGGGTATATACGCTAACCAAGATTCGGGTCGGTTTTGCCATCGTACCTTTCTATCCCAGGTGGGCTTAAAGCCACTCGGCCAATGCACTCGGCGGAGCTCCCGAGTGAAGGCCGGTACTCCATCGTCGCCGCTATCGTGATCCCCCCGATCTTCCCGAGTGCGACGGCCGCGCTCTTGGTAGCGGCGGTCGAGGACTTCCGCGAGATCACTCGGCGGGGTCTTCTGTGTGGTTGGGTAGCCGGAACTGTTGCGGCGGACTCGGTGGTGGACGGGTGGACGTCCATGTCGTTTGCGGCGGGAGTCGACCGTCGCTCTTGGTGCCTCGCGTGGACTCGGGAGGTGGGCCTCTTGGCCTAGTTGACGACCGAGCCGGCTCGGGCCTCCCGTAGTCTCCCGACCTTAGGGGTGGGAGCCGGCTCTTGTCGCGTTTCGGCCACGGATTCGCCGGTCTTCTCGCCGAAGTGGTGGGAGGGCCGTTAGCCGTGGCAAGCAACGATGGTCTTGATCTTATCCAAGACGGAGTCACGTTGGCCGGAGCCGTCTCCATGACGGTATCCAAGAGCGTGAGTGCGCGCGACGCTGTCGCGTGGCGTCCGGAAGACATTGGTGTTCCGAACCCGTGTTTGGAGGATGGCCTCCTGGGCTGATCGTCCGGCTGCACGCAGATCCTGCTTCCTTTTGTCAGCCTCGTCTTTGCGTTGTTTGTCCTCCTCGGTTGTCTTGCGCTCAAGCTCCACTCTAGCTCGCTCCTCTTCGGCAAGCCTTCGGCCATGGTGAGTCGGACTCATCCGGCTCGGCCATGAGGACGTCAAAGCACTTCGGCTCGCATCCATGGGGCGGTCGGAGTTGTCGGCTTCGTCGAAGGGATGCCGTAGAGATTGTCGAAGCCGACGGAGCTGAGGTATCCGTTGAGCTCTGAAGATGAGCAGGAGCCAAAGGACGGGAGGATGACAGCGACCTTCCTTGATCCTGGGTAACCCGGATCTGGATCATTCCAGTCTGAGTCGGAGCTTGGGAGATCAGGCTCCTCCGAGTGGATCGCCTCCAACTCGGGAGAGAGCAGTTGACTGTAGATCTTGGCGACGTTTGGTAACCCAAACGGCACCGAGAAGTCTTCACCGAGTAGATTGCTTCCGTCGGGAGGCAAGAAGATTGGCGCAGATCTCGGCGGCATTCGGTAATCCGAATGGCGCCGAGTGAAGTCCGTCGTCGGAGAAGGTGGATCGCACCTTGGTCTTCAAGATGTTGTCGAAGATCTCGCGCGTTGGGGAGCCCGAACGGCGCCGAGTGGGTCTTTCCCTTCGACCGGTTCGAATCCGAGTCGAAGGAGGATTCGCCGGCGAAGTTGGCGGCGAAGTCGCCGAGTCTTGAAGGAGATCCCATCATGCTTGTCGGCGAGATTTGTTGAAGAAGTCTCGACGCGCGGCCCCTACTCGCGCACCAACCGTCGAAACTTGGTTTCGGCAATATATTTTCAGGGTCGCAGTCAAGATCGCCAAGCACAATGGGTTAGAAGAAGAAGAAGATTTAGACAGTTCAGCCCTCTCGTGAGGTAATACCCTACTCCTGTTTCGGTGGATTCGATCCGCCGAGTGTCTTTATTGATCTCGTGACCTAAAGCTCTTGCTTATGAAGTCGTATCTAGAATCTAATCTCTGATCAAGTCTAAGATATCTGATCTCCTATCGGAATATCCCTCAAGGGACGCCCCTTACCCCCCTTATATAGTCTTGGGAGGAAGGGTTTACAAGTCGGAAACCCTATCTTACTCTAAGACGGTTTCCTCAATCTTACCAAACCGTGACTATAGGCCGATTGCCTTATCTCTATCGGCAACCGTAACACCTAAGTCAAGTTCGGCTTACAGATATAGCAGGCGCAATCTATCCCTACCTCCAGTCGGATAAGCTTGCCAAGTAGATACCCGATTGCCACAATCTCCACAAAAGGATTCATGTATAAGGCTATTTTACAGAAAAACTAGCATTTTCAAGCATTTAAATATTTGAAGGCATTTTAATAAATACGAACCTATCACTAGTCAATTATTATCAACTCATGCACCAACGCGATCTTGCCTTAACTCAGGCCAACATGTGCTAACTCTAATTATCTCAGTTTTAAACAGAATTAAATTCTAACTTGAGTACATTGCTTGGCTTGCCCATAACCGAGGGTGCGGCTATTTGAATAGATTTACTCTGATCAGAGGTGTACATCTTTACCCACCAGACATGTCTTTCTCACGTGTTGCGACATGCCACATGCCACCACGGCATACGGACGGAAGCCATGACATAACTCATCGCTTAGTACTGCCCTAAACAAAGAAGACCAACATAGACTTCCCCTGCCAGGTGCCCTGGGTCAAGTAGATAGTCTATGCCCTTGGCATCTCGAACTCGTTCTGAGCCTTCATTTGCCAGAGACGTCAGCCCTAGCTAGGACCTCATCCGCCCCTATCCGTGTCTTTTTTGTTTCTGACCGCACTAGTCAACATGTTAAGCCTTACCCATTAGACAGGTGGTATTACGAAATATGCTTTACAACAGAGGCCTGAAGACCGGTCCTTATGACGGCCGAGGTGCGACTAGCAAAACCAAGCACCCTGAGCCCAGCCGAAAACATGTTTTGGGAATTTTGAAGGGGACATTTATTGCCACAACTAGACAACCAAAATTTCCATCATTTACAAGTTATTCCTTAGTCTAATTATTGAAAACATCTAATTGTTTCTATCCAAGCATGGCTAAGCATATTCCTAAGTTTGCTAGTGAGTACCACATACATAAAGTGCTCACTAGTTTTATTTTTCCTAGGGTTATCAAGGATCATAATTATACAAGTAATAGGGCTATAACAAGGAGAATCGGTAATGCTAAATAAAACAGTGATAAACGTGGGAATCTAATAAAGCAAAATGAAATAATTTAAATAAACATAATTTTGTAAACTGGGATAGCAATATGATCAAAATGACATGACTTGCCTTACTCCTTCGAATAAATCTTCTTTCTCGCGAGCGAACCTCCAACTACGAAGTCTACACGCTGACACGCAAAATGAGGAAAAACCCTAATAAAAACCAAATAAATAATACATGAAAATTAAAAAACATGTAGAACTCAATTTTAGATGAATTTTACAATTTGAATGGCCCAATTTTAAGTTCGTATGAATTAGATATGAAATTTAGAAGTTTTGGACCATTTAAATGAATTTTGGAAATTAAATTGATTTATTGCACAATTTTTAATTATTTTTATAAGGAAAAAGGGCCAGGATGACGTTAGCGGGTGAGGGCTGACGTCAGTGAGCGAGGGCGGAGAGAGAAGGAAGGAACTCACCATGCGCACGAGGGCGCGAAGAGGCGGCACGGGCGCACGGCGGCGAGGAGAGGCGGCACGGGCGCACGGCGGCGAGCAGAGGAAAGGCCGGTGCATGGGTGCCGACGCGGGTGATGAGGACGACAATGGCAGCCGGCAACGGCTGCACAGGGACGAGGATGGCATGGAACACGCTGTTGCGTTGCCGACGACGGAGACAACGAGGCCACGTGGCAACGTGTCGGCAAGGAGGAATGGCTAGCTAAAGATTGCACCGGCGAGGACGATCACGGGATGCGGTGACACACGGCAAACCAAGCGGAGGTCGGCAAAGGAGACGATGCCACGATGCTTGGGAAGGAGGCAGCGACGTCGGACGGAACACATGCGCGGTGGCAGTGGTTGTCGATGGTGGAGAACGACAATGTTCTTCACCGATTGCCGGCTAGGGCACGCTACCGGTGGACTTCGGGCAAAACGAAGGGTGGCCGAGGAAGTAGGCGATGTCGTAATGCCGGTAAAGAATATGACGATGTCGGATAGCACTCCGGCAAGGTGACAGGGGCTGCCGGAGTGGCACCGCGAGGCCGAGGGAGAGGCACCACGGGCAGCGAGGTTCAGTGGGTTCTGGGCGAAAACGGGGCTTGGCCGAGGAAGGGGAAGTGGCTGCGAACGGCGTCCAGGAGGAAGGGGTGGCCGGCTCGAGTTGGCAACGGAGCTTCAAAGCTTGCCGCGCATGAAGGAAGAGGCGGCGGAGGGAGAGGAAAGGGATGGAGGTGTGGAAGAGAGAGGAGGGAGCTAAGGGCTCCCTTTTATAGGCCGGGGGGAAGGGAAAGGGACGCCGAGGAGGGGAACGACCGGGGAGCCCGCCGGCCGGCCATCCATGGCAGCCATTGAAGGAGGCTTAAATCCGGCGAATTAGAGCACTAATAATTGGGGGAAACATGGGGGAATTGATGAGGAAGATGAGAGGAACCGATTTTCGCAATTTAATTGGAGGGAAAACGAACGAGGAGGCGGATTGAGGTGGCCGGCGGCGCTAGGGTTTCACGGGAGAGAGAGAGAGGCACCGGCTGCTCAAGGAAGATGCCGCGCACAGCCAGTGGGGCCCACCTGCCAGCACAGGCACGCGGCGGCTGCACCGCAGGGGTGGCTCGGCATGTCAGGGGGAGATGGGCCGAGCGTAAGGGGAGGGGAAGGAATTGGGCCGACTGGCTGAGGGAGAGAGGGGGACGGTTGGGCCAAGGAGGGAGGCGGCTGGGCCCGGTAGCGTGAGATGGAGGTGCGGCTGGGCCAAAAAGGGGAGGAAGAGAGAGATGGGCCGGCGGCCCAGGAGGAGGGAGGAAGGATTTAATTGTTTTTCTTTTATTTTAATTGCATAAATGATCTTTGTTTTATTTAAGTAATTTCTGGAGCTTCAAAATTTCACGAAAAATTTTGGAAAATATTTTATGGCATGGATAATATTTCAAAAATATTTCCAGCCATGATTTTTAAGGAAATTTTTATTTCCTTATTAATTTCACTTGACTAATCTCCTTTCAATTTTATTTAATTTCTAGAAAATAAATTATTTAATGATTTTTAATCCTGAACGGAAATCGGGAGTGACAGGGGTCATGTTTGAAGTGCCTGTGGTTGTGTTCTCGACCTTGACAGTCGGCCGTTAGCACACTCTCTCCTACCCTCGGTTGCAAAGAACGTTGTGCTGCACACATTCCTCGTCAGCTGCTCCAAACCTCTGCCTCCCGCGCTGTTTTCGCCATCCCCACCTTCGGCACCTGCCGTCGCAGCCATGGGGGTAACACAAAAGTGTAGTAAGAGGATTGCAGCCAAACTCGCGCTCGTCGGATCTAGTTAAACGGTATCACGTGCACAGCGCAACCTGATGCGCAAGCTCGGGTTAGTGCCAGAGAAGGGTCCTGTTTTGGTGGAGGCTTTTGCAGCCTACATGCCATCTTCACCCAGCCCCTTTCTCAGGATCACATCATCGCCCTGTCTTCGCTCTTCTCCAGCTCCATTCCTCTGGCACAGGCTATCGAGATGTTGTCCACCTGCGGCTGATCTCCTCTCCCCCCTCTCTATCTATCCTCTATGGGATCATGCAATGAGAATATTCTGGTATGGAACGTGTGGCGTTTGAACTCGCACCCGTTGGGATGCTATCTGTGATGCAGTCCATGATGAGTGTGTCTCTCTACTCTGTCTAGAGGACACCAAAATGGAAGTAATCTTGCCTCGAGTTATTTTGGAAATGCTAGGCCTGGACTTTGACTTTTCGTTTTTGCCTACGATTGGTTGAAGTGGGGGTGTGTTGCTTGCTTGGCGGACCGCCGTCTGGTCTGTCTCAAACATTCACCATGCTGACTTCTCTCTAACAATGTTGGTCCGGCACCACTATGATGGTACCCCATGGTGGCTCTCCGTAGTCTACGGTCCACAAGAGGAGGTGGAGAAACTTAGGTTTCTTGATGAGCTCCGATCGTTGCACTCTTCTCGCATGGGGCCGTGGGCTATCGCAGGTGATTTCAATCTAATTCTTAAGTCTCAAGACAAGAACAACTTGAACCTCAATTGTCGCATGATGGGCCGCTTCCGTCGGTTGATTGACAAGTTGGACCTCCAGGAACGCTTCACTTGGAGCAACAAGAATGATTCCCCCATGCTCATCAAAGTTGATTGTGTATTCTTTTCCGTGGATTGAGAGGATCTTTTCCCTTCTTGCCTTCTCCAGGCGGCCTCCTCTGTTGCTTCCGATCACTGTGCTCTCCTCCTTCACTCCTGCGTTTCCTCACCAAGAGCGCTTCGTTTTTCTGTTCGAGGTGATCTGGCCTAAGTTCAACGGCTTCCTCCAGGTCATGCAGGACGTGTGGCAGCCACCAGGCCATCTTTCCCCCACTGGCAGCACTTGCTTGGTGCTTCTCTAACATGGCTAAACGCTTGCAGAGATGGAGCGATCGACACATGGGTAGTGTCGGCCTACAGTTGCTGATAGCGAAGGAGCTTATCTTTCAGCTCGAGGTCATGCAAGAGAGTCTCGCACCCTCTCTTCTTTGGAGTCGTGGTTGCGGTGTGACCTTAAGTTGAAGTGTCTTGGACTTGCTTCACTTGAGCGTACCATTGCACGTCAGCGTTCGCGTCTTGTCTAGCTCAAAGAGGCAGACACCAACACCAAGTTCTTCCACCTGCATGCTAGGGTCCGGTGGCGGAAGAACTACATCACGCACCTTTGTGATGACGCCTGGTTGGTTGTCTCGCATGAGGATTGCAGGAGCTTGCCTCCACTCGCGACGTCATGGAGACGTGTGTCGAGCGAGATCTTGCTAACCTGGATAGCACCTTCTCTGTGGATGAGGTCCAGGCGGTGATCAAGCAGCTACCATCAGAGAAGGCGCTCTGCCCTGATGGTTTCATAGGTTGTTTCTACAAATCTTGTTGGCCGATTATTAAGGCAGAAATCCTAGCTGCCCTTAACGTCCTCTTTCTAGCGAACGGTCAGGGTTTCGCCTCTCTCAATGATGCGTTCATCTCCCTCTTGCCAAAGAAAAATGAGGTGGAAATCAATGACTTTCGCCCGATAAGCCTCATCCACTGTTTTGGTAAGCTGTTCTCTAAGATCCTGGCTTCCCGCCTGTGGAGGATACCTCTCCGAGGTAGCCCACGCTAAGGGAATAAGGTCAGACAAGTCATGTGGAGGATACCTCCCCGAGGTAGCCCACACTAAATGAATAAGGTCGGACCGAAAGTCCTCGAGCCGAAGTATGAAGCCAGACCTCGGGCAAGGACGGCTAGCCCGACCTATGCCCCCTGGCCCAACCTCAGCCCCTTAGCCTGACCTCTACACACGGTTCTGACCAGAAAAGGGCAGGCTTCCTCCTCGGGAAGGAGGCTTCTTTGACAAGCCTCATAGAAAAGACAATGGGGGGAAAGGCCTGCCAGAGGATGATGTCACCCGGCAAGACTACACATAAGATGCGTGCAGCGAGCGGATCCCGAGGCAAGACTGTGCACAAGACACCCACGGCGAGCGGATCCCAAGACGATTCCGTTTTGCTTTTTGGCTTTAACCTGTATTCACTTTATGCTTTATGACCAAGCTTTCTTGCGCCCCAAGCCTCCTGTAATTGCCCTCCTTGGACTATAAAAGGGAGGGCAGATGGCCCGGGCTGGGGAGATCGCATCCAAGAATACCCTCACACCTATACTCATACCCTGATCTTCGATCATCCTAACAAGAACATAGGAGTAGGCTTGTTATCCTCCGGGAGGGCCGAACCTGTCTAAAAATCTTGGCTCATCTTCTTCCCGAGTCGACCATCAAGCCCATGGATAGACGTCCCTACCACTCTTTCACCTCCTTGGGCGTCCCCCTTGGAGGACTGCTCGACACTCCGTCGACACCGCCTCTCTCCTCATCTTGATGAGTTGGTGGCGGTCAACTGTCATATCCGGGTTTTTCCTAATTCATTTAAATAATTTACCCGAAATAATCGGAATTTCGAAATTAACCTAGAGCCAACCAATAATTTTTAAAATGCAATTTATAAATGGAAACGACATGGTGGGATTTTTTTTGAATTCGGCATGTCAAAATACACTAACAGGATTTTTACTGGAATTTTTACAGCACTCTAAGTATTTTTAATCAATTAAATAAGAAAACAGCAATTTAATTAAGTCCCAATCTTCCTTTTTTCTTTTTTTTTCTTTTCTCTTTTTTCCGTACCGCCCGTACGGTTTCCCCGCCCATCGGCCCGCACCGCTCCGCCCAAGCCGCCCCGCGCGCGCTCTCCTCCTCGGTGGCCGAGGCCCACGATGCCGGCCACGCCGCGCAAGTCCGCGGCTCCCTCCTGCGCTCGTGGCCACCGACGGTGGGCCCCACCTGTTGGAGCCGCTCCCGCACCCGGCCGCCCAACCGCCGCCGCCATGGCCGCGCCGCCTACCTCTCTTTTCGCGCGCTGCTGCGCCTCGCGCCGCGTGGGCCCCACGCTGCTCCGCCCACGCCGTCGCACCCGTGCTCGCTTTTCCCGCGCGCCGCAACAACCGCCGCTGCCGCCGGTAGTCGCGGAGGCCGGCCGCGCCGCATGGCCATGGCGGCGGCGAGCTCGAGCCGCCGTCGCCCAAACCCTAACTCCTAGCGCCGCTCCTCTCGCGCCGTCCGATCTTTCGGATCGGGCGGATCCGCACCGTCCGATCACGATCGATCCGCACCGTCCGATCGCCGCCGATCCGGCCGCTCGGATCGCGCCACGTGGCAGCAATCCGGCCGCCGCGCCCCGGCTCCCGCGTGCGCCGGCCGTGTCTTGCGTCGGCCCAGTGGCCGCCGGCCCGCACGTCATGCTGACGTCAGCCACGAGCAGCAGCGTGGATGACGTCATCGGGGACTTAATTGCGCAATAAATAGTTTTAATCTTTTCTGTTTAGTTTAAAAATCGCAATTAAACTTCTAAAATTCATATCTTTTGAATCCGAGCTCCGTTTTAGTCCATTCAAATTTCATTAAATCCAGAAAAATGTCAAGAATCCATTAAAAATATTTTTCAGTGCTGTTTCAGTAGACTTTTTAGGGTGTTTGTTGAGTGCTTTGTTTGTCGTGTAGATCCCGAGTTTTCCGGCGAGCCCGTTCTCTTGAAGTAGTCGCCGAGGTTCCTCGCCTCCAGCAAGGCAAGTCATACCTTACATTGACCATATTGTACCTATTTTATGTAAATACCTCTTTTTCGTTCAAATGTTGCACATGTTTTAGAATGTCATTTCATGGGATGTTTATACCTATTGTACTCAACCATAGGATTGTTTACCTTATACCATTGATAACTTGGGGTCCAATGTGACTAGATGATAGTTTAAGGTTTCTTAGTTATGCTTAGCGCAACTAGCTCACTTAAGGGAATCACCCTAATCAAGTTTTATTACTGGAAGTTAACTCTCAGATGATGTTAAGATCGTGACCCTGTTTCTAATAATATTGAATTATGAGAAGGTGGGTCGTGAGCACATGGTTGGACTTTGGTTAGCGTGCTCATGACAATTAAGGACCGGTTCTCGGAAACCACGGAAGAAATGCGTGCATACCACAAGCCGGCATGGGTAATGGTGGGTCATAGCGTAGTCGTCTCTAGTTAACGTATCCCGAGAGAGGGTGGGCGTGATGGAGTTGGGTCGGCCCGGTTTTAAGGGTTGATCGCCTTCCGGATTCACCGCGCGCACTAGAGGGGCTGCCCATTGCCCGATGGGAATGGGGGCGAAACCTTGGTGTGGTACGATTGACTAGAGAGGGTTATGTGAAGGGTCCTGTCACAGTTCCTTTCTGGGGCACCATGGTGGTGCACCGGCGCACGGTAACGTCTTGTGGGATTGTGTCTTGTGGGTACGGTTGTACACCTCGATCGAGTAAAAACTATTCGAATAGCCGTGCCACGGTTACGGGCGATCGACCGATTCACCTTGATTAGTCTCACTTATTTATTTGAATGAAATGTTGAAGTATGACTAGTGCGGGTGGATGGATGGGCTGTTACAACGTAGTTTGAGCGTTGGACGGTGTTTATTTAATACGCTCAAAATATTTCTACTGTTTTACTGTCTTCAAATATTTTTATTATATACTACAAATGCTGTTTATGCAAATTGAGCCCTTGACCTTTCCGTGTTATTTATCTTGCATCATGTCCCCTTTTCCGGTGTGACTTGTTGAGTACGGTGGTTGTACTCACCTTGCTTCTTTTCCCCTTCAGGTCGGAGGTTGAGATCGAGGTCTCCGAGGAGGTGTAGGCTTGTTCTCGTCAAGGTTTAGCTGTGGAGTTGGTGTTCCGCTTCGCTCGTGTCAAGTTTAGCTTAAGTCAGTTTTATTTTCCTTTCCGCTGCATTTGTGTAACTCTTTTATATTGTTTCTAAGACGAGGAATCTGTATTATCAATAACGTCGATTTGTGTACCTCGGCTGATGCCTGGACGAGGGTGTAATGCACAAATTAGCTGCAGAAATTCTGGTGGGAATTTCTGGGCGTGACATCAACCAAAGTTTTTTTTGTCAAAGGTCGTTCCCTCAATGACAACTTTCACGATGTTTAGCTTGCGACCAAGGCACTCCATGCCAGGGGCACCCCTTGTCTGCTCCTCCAAGTGAACATTGCAAAGGCCTTTGACATGGTCAGTTGGTCGTTCCTGCTCGAGGTGCCTTCCCACCTTGGGTTCAGCAGCCGTTGGTGTGATTGGATCTCCCTGATTCTCCATTGTTCCTCTTCCCTAGTGTTGGTCAACAGGGTGTCGGGCCTCCGCTTTCTCCATCGGAGGGGGCTTCGGCAGGGCGATCCACTACCCCCATGCTCTTCCTGCTGGTCATGGATGTGCTCAATGTGATGATCCGCAAGGCCTCTGACTAAGGCGGCTTTCTTCCCCTCAATGACTGTGCTTTACGACATTGTGCTTCTCGTTATGTCGATGATTTGGTCCTCTTTCTCTTCCCTGTCCGACAGGTTCTGGAGTTCATCCAAGGCATCCTCTCCGTATTTGATTTGGCCTCTGGGTTGTGGACCAACTTTGCCAAATGCCCGATCACTCCAATCAATTGTTTGGCCGAGGACCTACAGCTGGTTCAGAGTTCCTTCCCCTGCTCTGCCTCTGAGTTTCCTTGCAACTACCTTGGCATCCAGTGTTCAGTCCGTAAACTTCCAAAAGCAGCCCTGCAACCTCTAGTGGACAAGGTCCCCCATCGGCTTCCTCCCTGGAAGGGGCGGCTTACCACTTTGGCTAGTCACTCTGTGCTGGTCTAGTCCTTGTTTTCTTTTATTTCAATCCATGTGTCCATGGTGATCGGTCTGCCAAGCTAGGTCGTCAAGGCCATAGATAAGAAATGTAGTGCTTTCATGTGGTCGGGTACAGACTTGATCCAGGAGGGGTGATGTCTTGTGTCTTGCTCGAATGTTTGTCGTCCCAGAGCTGTCGGTGGTATGGGTATTGCAGACTTGAGGATGATGGGCTTCGCTTTACATCTTCGTTGGCTCTGGCTTCAGTGCTCAGGCCACCCTTACTGGGCTGACCTGAAGGCCTCCTTTTGAGCAGTGCGTCTTCAACATGTTTGCGGCGTCCACATTCTTTGTGCTAGGTGATGGCGCGTTGGCTCTTTTCTGGACAAACCAGTGGATTAAGGGTCACTTGGTGGCCTTCTTGGCGCCATACCTCCTACTTGCCGTGCCCCCATGTTTCTAGGCATCACGCACGGTCGCTTCTGCCCTCGCTGACAACTCTTGGGTGAGAGACATTAGCGGCGTTCTCATGGTCCTTGTCATCTCCCAATTCCTGCTGATCTAGGACGCAGTGCTTCCATTCCAGGATGTAGGATGTGGTGCTTCCTGTCCAGCTCTCTCTAGGCACGGATGATCGTCTGGTCTGATGATAGACAAGCGATCAGCGTTACTCGACCCACTTGGCCTACCAGGCTTTCTTTCTCGGCCTACACTCCTTTGCTTGCACCGATGTGCTCTGGCAGGCAAAAGGTCCTGCTAAATGCAAGCTTTTTCTTTGGCTTGCGTTTCGGCAGCGTTGTTGGACAATCGACCTCCTACAAACGCATGGTATGGACAACCACTCGGCCCGTCCCTTTTGCTCCCAAGAACTAGAAACGACGAACCACATCCTTCTTGACTACATATTCGCTCGCCATATATAGCACCATGTTTGGTCTCCTCCTCTCCTCCTTGCTGGCCCAACCTCGCTCCTTCTCGTGCCTGCTCACTTCAGGTCTTATGGCCGACTGCTTGGGCCTGCCTGCCAGAGCATCTTCGCAAGAGCTTCGACTCCCTTCTCCTCCTGGTCTCATGGCAGCTATGGAAGGAGCGAAACTCCAGGCTGTTTGATTACTCTCTCTCATCGGTTACAGTAGAGTTGAAGTCCATCCTACAGGAAGGCCATATGTGATCATCTGCTGGTGCCGCTGCTTTTGGGGGCCTCTTGGTAGTATAGTGGGGTTCCTCCACCTCCACCCTCCCTCTCTATATGAGTGCTTTCTCTTTAGTAGCCTTTTTTCCTTAGCAGTCTTTTCCCTTGTCCCCTGGCAATGGTCTTCTAGTTGTTTTGCGTTGTGTATCTAAACTCTACTTTATTCTAATATACTGACGTGTAATCCTTTTGTGTGTTCGAAAAAGGTCATGCTCTATATACTACACTTTCCCAACTTCCCCCTTGCACTTTTCTGACACACGCTTTCCGAACGACTAAGCATTACAGTTTTTTAAAAAAATAGAAAAGTTGCTTTTAAAAATTATATTAATCTATTTTTGAAATTTTTAGCTAACACTTAATTAATTATATGTTAATTTGTCATTTCTTTTTACGTGACAGAGAGGAAGGGTACCAACCTTTCCAAAGGAACATGGCCCTAGGCTGTGTTAGAGAGGAAAGGTTGAGGACCTCTCCCCCGGGCACGGAAAACAATATTGCCTATTAGCACGTGATTGATTAAGGATTAATATGATTTAATAAAACAATATTCTTATAGAAAATTTTTTAAAAAAAATACAGTTTGAGAAGTATGAACGCGGAAAACGAGAGAGTAGAAGTTAAAAAAGTGGGGAAAACGCATAGCCTTAGTCACCTAAAAGATTGAAACATATTAAAAATAGACAATACTTAGCAATTCAATCTCGATCTTGGTTATGACCAAATGTTAGATATACAAAGAAAATCACATAATTCATCAGTTTCAGAGATGAGAAAAATCACTATAATAATAAATAATAATAAAAGTCACCAACACCCGCTCTAGTTCTTCAGTCTCCACCTTGCAAACCTTTTCCACCCGGACATTTAACTATTAACATTTTTAAGATATGATAATTAAGGATTTGTCACTTGCAATATATGACATGTGGGCCCTCATATGTCTATGACATACATGTTCGTGGTAAATCTTTAATTGTCAATAAATAGTTAAATATCTCTTTTCCACTGTTGTTGGCGGCCCAACACAAGCACCCTCCACTTCCAAATCTCCACCTCACGACCACGTCGATGCATCACGGCTGACAACATCGGAGGAACTGAGTCCGAGCAGCATTGGCGGACCTAGGATTTTAGGTTTGGGTGGGCCGAGGACGACGATGACGAGGCGAGGGTCAGCGGGGATGGTTCGAGTCGAAATGCCACATATATAATGGCCAATATATATGTATAAAATTTACTAAAAGGCACCAATAAGGAGTATTTAAAACTAAATTTGATACAAAGAAACTAACCTGATCTTGGCTGCAGACTATGGCTTTTTGTTAGTTCTACGATTTCTCATGACCATAAAAGTATCTATTATATCCTCTTCATCCATTTGAAGACATCTTCCGTCGGATCTTGGTGTGGAGTCTGCTCTTGTACCACAATAGGAGAAGGCGGAGATGGCGAAAATGTAGAAGCAAGCTTCTTTGCTACGTGTTTCTGAAACATAGAAGCAATATCTCCATCCCTCTTCATCTTTTAATAAATCTGCCACAACAAAATAATTGTCTGATTGGGCGTGTCGCATACAAAAATAGACAATAAGTACTACCATCTCATCCTACTTGCTCTACACTTTGCAGCTTAAACAATGATTCAATTTTTAAACTGTGTTCTCAAATTGTAATTCCCCAAATTACAACGCATATTATGTGGTCAACACCAACGAATTATGTTGTAGATTAAACTTGTTGTATGAGCAGGTGCAGGTGCAGGAATATTAAACTTATGCAGATGCTATAGATTATGTAGGTGTTGTAAATTATGCAGGTGATGTAGATTAAACTTGCCTCGTGCAGTTGCAGGAATATTGCTAACTCTGTTCTGTTTTGCAGCAAAGCAGGCAAGGCAACAGCAGCAGCCGAGCCGGTCCCGTCCTGATGTTTGCCCAATTCGCCAGGGATCGCCGACGCTGGATCGATCGGCCAGTTCGCCACTCGCCAGTTTGCCAGGGATCGGCCAAGGACAGGATCGGCGGGAGTATCTCGTCTTCTTCATGCGAGCATGCACACGAGTGGACGCCATGGATGAGAGATCGGCCAGTTCGTCCGCAGGGATCGCCAGGATCGACGGATCGCACGCAGGGATCAGGGCAGACTGGCAGTCGCGCGGTCGCGGCGCAGGGAGATTAGCAGATGAAAATTGCACCCGAGGGGGTCCAGGTGGGCCACCTTTTGGGTGGCCGTGACCCACTCAGACCATGCCATAGGTCCGCCAGTGCCGAGCATGCGAGAATAACGTCAACATGTCAAGTGTATGGAGGAGGTGCAACACGGTAGCAGCGGAGGAGGCACAAGGAGTCTTGGGAGAGGGAGGAGGGGCACGAGGAGTAAGGGAGTGAAAGGGCCGCTATTGGGTTTTGCCATTAATTTTTTTTTCGTTTTAACTTAGGCAGGTAACTGAAATGACCATATTAAATTCGATTAGTTACAACTAAAGACTGTTTTTGTAACCAGTTTTTACACACTCGGTTAACTCGGTCTTTCGGTTCCGGCTAATTTTGCCCAAACCGCAAACCTAACGCCGTCACACTTGTACTGCACGCACGGACGCACCGATGGCCACTGTATCACTAGTTCACTGTACATTTGCAACACCAAGAGCGACGGTATAACCAACACCCACGGCTAAATGCTGCAGGCCAACACGTACGATCACGAACACCAGCAGAACTGATACGTGTACTTCAGGTTTCCGTCCCGTACAGGCGCAGTGCGGGACTGCACACTCCAGCTGCTAGAGTGTGGTGTACGTACGGGAGTACTTCCTGACGCAGAAGCGCCACAAGCCAGCACTCAACCAGCGTACGAAGTACGAACGACTACGAGTGCACTTCAGGAGTAGTAGGCCCGCGTGCATCCATCAACAGGCCAACAGGCCCACCGCGCCCGACAACCCCCTGAGCTGCGCTACTGCCACGGCGGCCAGGTAGCAGAGGCCCAGCTCAGAAACAGCCCGTCCGGCCGTCGCTTCGCCTGCAGGCGCCAAGCACGCGTACGGCGAGCGGCGCAGGGCATGGGCATGGCACGCAACACGGCAACACCTACGTACGGCACGTCGCACCTGCGTTTGACTGCTTTTGTGGTGGGGATAGGATAGGATGGGAGACTCTGCCGAGGTAGGGCCGTATAGGGGTAGGGCATCCATATCACCATATGCGTAACGGCCGATCGGTTTCATTGCGCCTTTCAGTCCCATTACTGGTGTCGCTTCCGCTTCTGTCCGCATGTGCAGTGATCTCTCTGCTGCAGCGGCGCCGGTGGGAGATCTCTACAGTCTACACTCTACAGTGGCGTGGCATATCGCCCTGTGTAGCGAAGAATTGGAGTGGAGCGCGTGCAACTGCATGCATGCGTTAATGCAGGCCGCCGTGGGTGGTGCACTGGGGCTGCATGCCGACGCCAACATGACGAGGAATTGAGCATTCACCTGAACTGGCTACGTGTGATGGTGTGAAGATTACGAGTACTATATACTTACATCTTACATGGTTGAATTATCTATTGAATATAGGAAATAGATTATATGTATGAAATATGTAATAGATCATGATTTGAGTAACGACCCAAAATCTTGATTCGATGATATTATAGAGTAGACTAGAAAACCGATACCGAATTTAGTTAGGTTTCTATTCATGTAATCTTCCTCCCCACCTATATAAGAGAGGCAACAAGCCCTTCAAGGCAATAGCCACATAAATATTCACAACTCGATCATCTGATCAATATAATACTTGACGGATTCAATCTCGTCAAGAGGGTCTGATCCTGTCTAAATCCTTGTCTCATAATACGCCACCCCTTTTCTCATAGTTGATTTTCACAATCGACAATTAGCGCACCAGGTAGGGGTTGCCTCGAGTTTTTTTCCCGACAAGTACGTGTAGGATCGAACAAACAAAACTAAGCCTACCAGAGGAGAGTGAATGGTTGGTATCCCCAAAAACTAAACTTTCAGCAGAAATAAAAGTTACCCTCGAAATTCGATGTAGATCGGTCTGAACAAAGTTGTTACATTGGTCTGACCGCCTGAATACCTCTGGTCTGACCGGTAGTGTAGCTCTGGTCTGACCGCCAGATGTCGCTGAAGACGCCTTCCCGTGCGCCGGTTTGATCGCAGTACTCTGATCGGTCTGACCGGTGAGAAGTCGTCGGTCTAACCGTCGATGTTCCTCCGGTTGGACCGCCGCACTCGAGAAAACATAAATCGAGTAACTCTTAAAGTAGATTGAAAATATATTACTTCTCTCTGTGTTTACAAAGTGCAACAACAGCACTCCTCACAAAATTTCGACAAAAACTCGAAACCCTAACTTTCTCGTAACTCAACTCTCTCTAAAACTCATACCGGAAAGCCACACATTCCCTCTCTATTTATACATGAAGTGGGCAGCCTAAAGCCACGAATCCAACTCATACAAGAAGTCCTAATCCACTAGGAAACATTCCCGTACAAGAAACGAACTTTACAAACTCCAATTGTAATAAAATTAGACTCTATCCAAAATATAACTTTGCATCCCATACGCACACAATATCTCCATCGTATGCCATATGAAAACTTCACCAACCACGTGCATTAATCTTTATCCCAAGTATCCCGCGTGATCTCTTACCATCCGGACGTCACCTTATCTCCAAGTTGACTCTAAATTCATCACCGGCAATACTCTCCCGAGACGTAAAAATTACCTACATATGAATTAAACAAAGAAACCATATTCGAGTACAAGCTATCTCCAACTTGACTCATTGTTAGCACACAACAATATTCATACGCATAGAAACATGAAATAATCACAAATATCCAAAGAAACTACCCGAAACCGAAACCAACAAGAAATTGATCTGGAATCGAACTGAGTTGGTCGGTCTGACCGGCAGCACAAGCCCAGTCTGATTGCACAAAGACCTTCGGTCTAACCGGCAGCGCATGTCCGGTCTGACCGGACCACAAAACAGCAAACCATTGTTCTCCGTCTGAAAATCCAATCATCTCCAAAACCACTTCACCAATAATCACCAAATATCAAAACCAATAATCACATGTGCCAATTGTTCATTATCATAGAAGAATCAAACACACTGATTTTACAATCTCTCCCTTGATGAACACATTGGCAAACCAATTAAAAATATTTTGTTTTGGTGTTTGGAGAAAAAAACAAAAATGGTAAAAAGCATCGGAGTGTTCAAAAATGATGTCTCCCCTGTTTCAAAGAAGAAAATCCCTTGACTCTGAAAAACTTGCATTTAACTTTGTTTGTTCTCCCCCTTTTGACAATAATTTCATCAAGCATAAAAATTATGTACATTAATATTAAAGAGCTTAGCATCATACATAGAGCAAGTCATGTCATGTGTTGCAAATAAGAAGATAAACCCATCAAACCCATCAATTATATAGCAAATATGCATTAGAGTATAATCATAAATCAAAGATTGTACAAGTAAGATTAATAATGCAATCAAAATTCATGGATTCAAACGATTTATAATGCAACATCTTCACAAGCACATAGGTTGAAAAATAAACCCAATCATATATATCTATTGCAACTATTACTCTTTCTCAAATTAACTTGTTGCACAAAACAATCAAGAGAATTTTTTTCTCATATTTATTTGAGCCAAGTTTTGCTCATATTTTTCTCTCAATTATTCCGGTTACGTCCTTACCGTCAAGATTGTTTTCAAGGATTCAACACCTATTATTTTTGCTCACATCGAATACGTCCTTGCCGTCAAGACTGTTTCCAAGGATTCGGTATTATTTTTTTCTCTCATAGATAATTTTTATTCTCTTACAAAGTAAGTCCATAATCTTTCAATGTTGAAATAAGCCAAAGAATCTAAGAACAACAACTAGCAGCAGCAACATATTCTGATTCAGCAGTTGATTGAGCTACACTAGATTATTTCCTAGAAGACCATGCAATTAATGATGTACCAAGAAAATGACATGTTCCACTAGGACTTTTCCTATCAATTCGACAACCCGCAAAATCAGCATCAGAATAACCACTTAAGCATATAGGAGATAAAATAGAATACCAAATTCCAAACTCAAGTGTATGATTCAAATACCTTATTATTCGCTTGACCGCTTGACGATGTAAAGCATGAGGAGAAGCTTGAAAGCGTGCACACAAACACACAGCAAATTGTATGTCTGGCCTAGAAGCAGTTAGATACAACAATGATCCAATCATACTTCTATACTCCTTCTGATCCACAGCTTCACCATCTTCATCAGGATCCAACACAATAGTAGAACCAATTGCGTAGAAATTGGCTTGCAATTCTCCATCTTGAAACGTCTCAAAAGATCCTTGGTATACTTCGTTTGATGCACAAACGTACCTTGAGGTGTTTGCTTAATTTGTAATCCCAAAAAGTATGACAACTCACCCATCATGCTCATTTCAAATTCCCTGCGCATAATCTCAGCAAATTCTACAACCAAAGCGTGAGTTGAACATCCAAAGATGATATCATCCACATAAATCTAAATAAAAAGTTGATTTTCACCATGCTTAAGAACAAAAAGAGTTTTGTCAATCTTTCCCATTTGAAAACCTTTTATAAGCAAAAAGTTCTTAAGCTTATCATATCATGCTCTAGGTGTTTGCTTCAAACCATACAAAGCTTTAAACAATTTAAAAACATGGTTGGGAAAATTAAGATTTTCAAAACCTGGTGGTTGTTTAACATAAACTTTCTTTTGTATATAGCCATTTAGAAAAGCACTTTTAACATCTATTTGATACAATTTAGAACCTTTTGAAGCAACAAAAACTAACAAAAGTCTAATTGCCTCAATCCTAGCAACAGGAGCAAAAGTTTCATCAAAATCCAAACTCTCCACCTAAGTAAAACCTTGAGCAACAAGTCTAGCTTTATTCCTAACAATTAAACCATATTTATTTTGTTTATTTTTGAAAACCCACTTGGTTCCAATAATGTTATGTCCTGAAGGTGGTTCCACTAAATTCCAAACTTTATTTCTCTCAAAATTTTCAAGTTTTTCATGCATGGCGTTAATCCACGATTCATCATTTAGTGCATGAGTAACATCTTTGGGTTCAAAAGAAGCAACAAATGCAGAATTTGCACAAACATCATGAGAAGTTACATTTGACCTTGTAGTCCGCTCACCTATATTACCGATTATTTGTTTTGGTGGATGTCGTCGTTGAATGTGCAAAGGAGCAGCAACTTCTGAGGTTGATTCACGTTCTGTACCTTCACTGGTTGTAGCTTCTGAAGAGCCACCTTGATCAGCATCGATAGAACCCGAAGTGGACGGCCCCTGCCGGTCTGATCGCGCCTCTTGCCAGTCTGACCGGACCTCCTGCTCCGGTCTAACCAATGGCACTCGAGCGGTCAAACCGGCCAGGTCGACCTCGTCATCGTCATCATCGCTCCCGTCTTCAAAAATATGACCATCCTCCCCCTGAGCCTATGACAATGCACCTGCAAGTTCTGGTCTAGTACCTGAACTAGCCTCATCAAAAGTGACTTCACAAGTCTCGATAATTTTGTTAGTTTCAAAACAAGTACACGATAGCCACGAGAATGTATGGGGTAACCAAGAAACAATCCATCAGTAGAACGTGCCTCAAATTTATCCAAATTCCAGATTTCAAGACAAAGTACTTGCAACCAAAAACACGCAAATATGAAACTTTGGGTTGATGTCCAAATCGAAGCTCGTAAGGCGTTTTCCCAAGTTTTGATCTCAAGAAAACACGATTGGAAACATAACATGCAGTGTTAATAGCTTCGACCCAAAATTTCCTAGGAGTGTGATACTCATCAAGCATTGTTCTAGCCATTTCAACTAAAGAGCAATTTTTCCTTTCAACAACACCATTTTGTTGTGGAACACGAGGAGAAGAAAATTGGTGTTCAAGACCTTTTTCGATGCAAAATTATTCAAAAGAAGCATTCTTAAATTCACCTCCATTATCACTTCTAATCATCTTCAAAGAACCGGGAATTTCACAATTCAATCTAAGATACAAACTCCGAAAGTGTCCAAAATCCTCATCCTTAGTTGCCATAAAGAAAACCCAAGAATATCGAGAAAAATCGTCAACAACAACCAACACATACCACTTTCCTCCAACGGATTGCACTCTAGCTGGACCAACAGTGTCCATATGTAAGAGCTGTCCCGGTGCATCCGTCATCACAGAAATAATAGGAGTATGTAAAGAAGCAATCATTTTACCATGACGACACGGTGTACAAACCGAATCAAGATCTTTCTTAAGTTTAGGTAAACCATGAACAAGATCCAAACCACTAAGAATAGTGAGATGATCAAAACCAACATGTCCAAGTCTGCGATGCCAGAACATCAAATCTTTTTTGAATTTCGCAACCAAACACATTACAACAGGTGAAATAGGATTTCCAAAATCAGCTTTAAACACTCTTCCATAGCGAGAAATATTCAACACAGAATCACCACAAGAATCAAATATTTTACTTCCAGTTTTCTTAAAGTGAACCTCAAAATTCTCATCAACAATTTGTGAAACTGAAAGCAAATTGTACTTTAAATCCTCAACCAGAGCTACTTCTTTCAATTCAAACTTGTCACTTACCTTAACGGATCATGTAGCAAGAATGACACTTGTAGAAGCATCACCAAAGATAATAGATTCAGTCTTGGATGCCATCTTGAGGGAGGGAACCAATTTTTATCTCCGGTCATGTGCCACGAACAACCGAAATCCACAATCCACATGTTCTCCTTACTTGCCACCAAAGCCTACACACAAGAGGATGTCAAAGCCTTAGTACTGAGGTTAGATAAAAGAAATTTAGAAATCCAATACTGAGACACACGACCAGTAGATCCAATAGGCATATATCCACGTGCAAAAAACATTTTAGAATTTTCCAAAAAATTCCTCCAAGACCGCCCGATCGATGTTGTACTGTCGGTCGACTGTTGTAGTCTGGGTCCGGCCAGCGGGCCGGTCTCGCCATCTGTTGTACCGCCGCCGACCGAGTGCCGCGCCGGTCCGACCGAGAGACCCATCGGTCCGACGGTCTTCCCGAGGGAAAACCAGATTTTTGCCACTTTGATTTTGCAAAAACAATTTCTCTTTCTTTTTTCTATTTACGTGCTAATCTGAAATAAAAACTAATAAGATAACCATCTTTACCACAAAAGGAACAAGTATACTTCTCCCTAGTAGTTGATGATTTTGAAATATTAGTTTTAGTTTCTTTTAATGTGGCAGAAAGAGAGGGCATAATTCCAGCAGATTTAAAAACTGTTTTCACATCATTAGGTTTTGTCAAAATTCCATCATGTTCAGTCATATTCAAAACATTGGGTGGATTTTTGGTGAAAAAATCATGAGCATCAAAACCTATACCCCTATTGTAGCTAGTCACTTTAGATTGATCCAAAATCATGTTAAGTTGTTTCTTACCATCAGAAAATCTTTGCAAAGAACTTTTCAAATAAGAAACCTCTTTTTCCAAATTTACACAATTTTCACAATCTACCATGACACCTTTGTTTTTACGACATTTGGAGCAACAAGATACTTCATCTTGTTTAACAATTTCCTCCATATGATCAACACGAGCCAAAGCATCCTTTAGTTTCATCTCATTAGCATCACATGTTAAACAAGGTTTGGTATCCAAATAATGTGAACTATTGATATCTCTAATTTTTGAAATTTCAAGCATTAAAACCTCACAATTTTTGCACTCACATCATTAAGGATAAGAGATTTTAACCTAGCAATTTCAGCATTTAGAGATTTAATTATAAATTCTTGTTTTTATACATCTTCTCATACTTTTTATTTTTTGCACTTAAAACAAGAATAGCTTCCTCAAGAGAACTCACCTCATTGTCCTCATCTTCAGAATCTGATTCACCACGTGTCATGAAACAAACACCGGAGATGTTCTTGTCCTTCTCTTCATCGCTATCAGAATCTATGTCGCTTAATGGCTCAAAGGCGGCATAGACTTTACTTAGCACCTTCCTCACCACCTCCTTGGATTTCTTTCCTTTGAGCTTGTCATCCTTGATCTTCTCTCCACCTTTGTCTTCCTTCTTGCCTCTCCCAAGCTTAGGACAGTTGGAACAAATGTGATCTAAAGCACCACATTTAAAGCAACGAGCTGGTCCACCTCTTTTCCTGTACCTGACTTTATTCATAGCTCGAGAAATTTTGTTAACAGCCAAAGCCAAGTCCTCTTCCTCGAATGGTTTGAGTTGCTCAGCAGACATGGCATTAATCAAAGCAAGAGCAGTGGGAGTTGACGAAGAAGCAACAACATCCGAGGAAGTTGAAGAAGAAACCAAGGCACTAGACTTAAAATCAATTTTTCGAGAAATAACATTCATCTCATGAGTTTTGAGTTTTGTGTAAAGTGAATCCAAAGTTAGAGTAGACATATCAATAGACTCTAGAATAGAGGTAACTTTTATATCCCAAATAGACATATCAAGACCATTCAAAAAGTAGCGAGAAACCTCAGATTGTGGATAATTTGTATCATAAGCACAATCAACGGATCTAAGATTACTTAAAATTTTGTTAAATCTACCAAGATAATCATCCAATGCTTCTGTAGGTTTCATCTCAAATTTTATGTACTCCTTTTTGAAAAGATCTCGACGAAGTTCTTTAATGTTATTAGTTCCTTGATGAAAGTTTCTCAAAGCAACTCAAATCTCATTGGCGGTATTAAGATGTGACACACGATCAAAATCCGAACGAGAAATCCCATTCAACAAAATATTACGAGCTTTGCAGTTGTTATTAAACTTAGTTTTCAAAGCTTTAGAATTAATAACTTTAGGAATCTCATAAGTAAGAGCAATCTTTTGCCAAACATCATAATCTTGAGCCATGATATAAGATTGTATCTTACTACACCAATAAGCAAAATGTGTACCATCAAAAACATGTGGCTTAGTTAAAAATTTATCAGCCATGGATTAAAACTCTAGATCGGTAAAAATCCAAAGAAGAAAACAAGGCTCTGATATCACTTGTAGGATCTAACAACCAAAGCTAAGCCTACCAGAGGGGGTGAATGGTTGGTATCCCCAAAAACTAAACTTTCAGCACAAATAAAAGTTACCCTCGAAATTCGATGTAGATCGGTCTGACCGAAGTTGTCACACCGGTCTGACCGCCTGAATATCTTCGGTCTGACCGGTAGTGTAGCTCCGGTCTGACCGCCAGATGTCGCTGAAGACGCCTTCCACCGTGTGTCAGTCTGACCGTAGTACTCTGATCAGTCTGACCAGTGAGAAGCCGTTGGTCTAGCCGTCGTTGTTCCTCGGTTGGACCGCCGCACCTGACAAAACACAAATCGAAGAACTCTCAAACTAGAGTGAAAATATATTACTTCTCTTCGTGTTTACAAAGTGCTACAACAGCACTCCTCACAAAATTTCGACAAAAACTCAAAACCCTAACTTTCTCGCAACTCAACTCTCTCTAAAACTCATACCGGGAAGCCACACCTTCCCTCTCTATTTATACATGAAGTGGGCAGCCTAAAGTCACAAATCCAACTCATACAAGAAGTCCTAATCCACTAGGAAACCTTCCCGTTCAAGAAACGAACTTTACAAACTCCAATTGTAATAAAATTAGACTCTATCCAAAATATAACTCCGCATCCCATACGCACACAATATCTCCATCGTATGCCATATGAAAACTTCACCAACCACGTGCATTAATCTTTATTCCAAGTATCCCGCGTGATCTCTTGCCATCCGAACGTCACCTTATCTCCAAGTTGACTCCAAATTCATCATCGGCAATACTCTCCCGAGACGTAAAGATTACATACACATAAATCAAACAAAGAAACCATATCCGAGTACAAGCTATCTCCAACTTGACTCATTGTTAGCATACAACAATATTCATATGCATAGAAATACAATAATCACAAATATCACAAGAAACTACCCAAAACTGAAACCAACAAGAAATTGATCAGGAATTGGACTGAGTCGGTTGGTCTGACCGGCAGCATAAGTCCAATCTGACCGCACAAAGACCTCCGGTCTGACCGGCAGCACATGCCCGGTCTGACCGGACAACGAAATAGCAAACCACTGTTCTCCGTTTGAAAATTCAATCATCTCCAAAACCACTTCGCCAATAATCACCAAATATCAAAATCAATAATCATAGATGTCAATTGTTCTTCACCATAGAAAAATCAAACACACTTTGATTTTACAGTAAGATGTGATCAGCTACAGGAGCCGACGACTTCGCCTTCCCACCAGGGCAGGCCTACCGTTTTGGCAGTCTCGACTTCACACCGACGACTTCAGCAAGATCTCTCTCCTTGACTCGGATTCGAACCAGTCGGGGAGGGACTACATCCACTCGACCCATTTGGTTTACCAAACGCCGCTGAGATCGATTCCAAGGTTCTCTTCTCTGGGTCAGCTTCAAACTACTCGGGGAAAACATCTACATCAGCTTGCCATCACGACCTCCCCAACAATGCAAAGACATATCCTCGCATCGTCATGTGGCTCCCTCCACTGCTTGCTGCCACATTCGGATCCAGATTCGTCTCCCCCCGTAGGTCCTGATCTGAACAAACTTCAGCTTCAGTTGGATTGGGCTTCAGGGAGGTGGGCGTCGTGCTCCAATCACTTGGATCTTGCTCTGACACCGAGATCGCCAACTACCTTAGCTCTTCTAACGATTACAATGACCCTGACACTGAGAGTATGGGTAGTTTCGAGTTCGACGATGACTATACCCCACTTCTCTTTGGTGTATTCATGGGAGATCCAGTGGCAGACGAAGAGGCACCGGCTCGTTTGGCTAGGGAAGCGGAGGAGGAGCGTGCAAGGCTGGAAGAGGAACACAAGCGCAAGGAAGAGGAAGACCGAAGAAGCCGAGATCTGGCTTCAGCTGGGCATATGGCTCGTCATGCTATTCTCCAAGCCCATGTCAATGACACTAACGTCTTTGTCATGCCGCAGCAAAATGTGATCGTAGCAGTTACCTTGCTTGACACCGTTATTGAGGCGGCCTCACCTAATATGACACTAATCTTAAATAAAGTCAAGACCATGATTGCCGCTACCATACTACACAAAGCTAAAGGCAGCTTTGGTTGACTCCAAGACATGTTATCCATAGGTTCAAAAGCTATTGGATGGAGTTCTAATCACGGTGAGGAAGTTGGTTTCATTAATTTCAAAGCCACTCGGTTATTGTGGTCACCTCTTTCCTCCTTGGAGATGTTCTTCACAATCACAAATCTACGAGACGAATTGCAAAATTTGCTCTAGAATTGATGGCATTTGACATCATATTTAAAGCCTGAACATTGATTAAGTCCTAGGTGTTAGCCGATTTTGTGGCCGAGTGGACAGAAATCCAAGAAGAGTTGCCTGTGGAGAAGCTGGAGTGTTGGACGATGTATTTTGATGGGTCTAAAAGAGTTATTGGTGCTGGAACTGGAGTCATTTTGATTTCCCCGAATGGAGAGTGGCTGCGATACGTTCCTTCAACTTCATTTTTTGGCATCGCACAATGTGGCTGAGTATGAAGCTCTACTTCATGGTTTGCGGCTTGCTGTGTCCCTTGGGGTACGTGGTATGGTTGTTCGAGGAGATGCTCAATTGGTCATCAACCAGGTCATGAAATATTGGTCTTATTTAGACGAGAACATGGCATCCTACCGTCATGAGGTTCATAAGCTGGAAGACAAATTTGATGGCCTCAAGTTCTCCCATGTGTTAAGACATCACAATTAACCAGCTGACGAGTTGGTGAATTTTGGATCTAAAAGAGTGGTTGCACCAACCGATGTCTTCGTTGAGCACCTTCACCAGTCGTCTGTTGCGGAGAAGGAACCTACTGAAGAAGATGCTTTGAGGCAGGTCTCTACAATTGATGCCGATTGGAGGACGTCTTTCATCAAGTTCTTGACTACTCAAGAGTTGCCTGAAGACAGGGCTGAAGCCGAACGCGTTCAACGTTGCTGCCGAGTTTACACGCTTTTGGAAGGAGAACTCTATAAATGCAGTCCATCTGGCGTGTTGCTTAAGTGTATCCTGACTGACAAAGGACAATAGTTATTGTAAGATATCCACTCGTGGATATGCAGCAGTCATGCTGCAGCACACACTTTAGTTGGCAAAGCATATCAGTAGGGTTTCTTCTAGCCGATTGTTGTTACCAACTCAGAAAAAGTTGTTCAAACTTGTGAGGGTTGTTAGTTTTTTACTAGATAGATTCATGTCTCAACTTAGGAGTGGCAAACCATCCCCCTTTCATGGTCGTTTGCGGTATGGTGGCTTGATATGGTTGGTCCATTCAAGACAGTGCTAGGCGGTTTTACACACTTGTTTGTTGCTGTTGACAAATTCATCAAGTAGATTTAAGCCAAGCCAGTTGCGACAATCACAATAGATAAAGCTAGAGATTTTTTCTTCAACATTGTGCACAGGTTTGGGTGTTCCTAACAGGATTATTACTGACAATGGGACTTAGTTCACTCGTGGTGTTTTCAAAGTTTTTTGTGAAGATTTTGGAATCAAGATCTGCTACGCGTCAGTTACGCATCCAATGAGCAATGGTCAAGTTCATCGTGCTAATAGGATGGTTCTTCAAGGTGTCAAAGCCTGTGTCTTTGATAGATTATGTCCCGAACCCAACCGTTGGGTTGCAGAGTTACCCACGGTATTATGGTCACCTCGCACAACTCCAAATAGGGCCACCGGTCAGACTCCTCTCTTCGTAGTTTATTGGGTTGAAGCAATGTTGCCAAGTGAGATGGAGTATGAATCCCTTTGGATACACAATTTTGATGAGCAGTGGAATGATAATATGCATGTTGATGACTTGAAACGACTGGAAGAAGCCCGTGACATTGCTTGTATCCCATGGGCTAGATACCTTCAATGTCTTCAGCGTTACCACAATCGCGATGTCCATTCAAGGGCGTTTATTGTTGGGGATTTGGTTCTCAGGAAGATTCAGACGACCAAGAACAAGCATAAGTTGTCTCCCATGTGGGAAGGACCTTTCATTATCTCAGATGTTAGCCCGGGGGCTTATCGACTAAAGTGTGAAGATGGGTCAGATGTTGAAAACTCTTAGAACATTGAGCATCTACATCGTTTTTACTCTCAAGTTATTATTATTATTATCATGTATATTATCTTTTCTCGAGTGTCAATGTCAAGTAAGTTACCTTCTTGAGTTGCCAGTCGGGGGCTATCAATAATAATCATGGAGCTTAGTGATGCTTCTTTAATATTTTTTTCATTGCTTTTGCTTATGATTGTTTTGACTAAACGATATCATTAAGCATAAACTTTTTATCAACTTGATTGAGTTTTAGGCTCTATTCTTGTGGGTAAAGTTTTTGTTCTTTGCTTAAGTCGATCATGATAGTCAGAACAACAGTTATAAGCGAGATACGATTGCATGTATTCACAAAAGAATTATATCTTATAGAGTCAAAGTTTATACACAAGATTCAATTATTGAAAAAAATCTGCTATGTCCTTAGCTATCTTCTTGGCAGATTCTTGGGCTTCATTAATCAGCTCTATGACTTGATCGTCAGAGGTACCATCTAAGAAGTCATCACCGACTTCATTGATATCTACTTGGGGGTAAAGAGACTTTTTCATAGCCAAAGCTTGGCTAGCCCTCATGGTCATGGCTTTGGTGATATTCTTTAAGTACTTCTCTGACGCAATCTGCAATTTATCAAATATTTCAATGGCATCTTCTGAGCTTGACCCAAGGCCATTTTGGAAGATAGTGTTATCATTGGCACAACAGCATTGGCAATATCATCTCTAATAGACTCAACTCTTTTCACTTCATCAACAAAAAATTTAAACTGAGCTTGAGTCTTCACCGTGTGAGCTAGGATTTATAGACATAAAAGATGTTGGTTTCATTGACAGAATTGACTATGATAAAAGCGATTATGGAAGTTACCTTTTAAGTCAGCTTCGGCTTTTGCCTTTTCTTTCTTCAGCTCTTCGATGGTCTCTTTGTTTTTCTCCACCTTGCACTCCAAGGAAGCTATTTTAGTATTTTTAGCTATAGAAGACAAGATTCAGTGAGAAACAACAAAGGTGACTAGTTCTTATTATAAGATTCAAGGCTGGATATTACCTCCAAGTGTTCCTCAGAGCTTCAGAATGGCATCTCTCAAGCTTCTGATCTCAGTCATCAACAGGGCTACTTTGGCTTTAGCCACATCTTGGGAATCCTTAAGTTGTTGTTCAACTCCTTTAAGTGTATCCAAGTACGGCTCTAGCTTTTCCAGGGTTTCGGATTTGTCTTGAGATTGACGCCATATTCTCTTCATTATGGAATAAGTTTCTATGAGTTATCATACAAAGATAAATTCAGAAATGATGAAGTACAAGACTTACATTAGCATCTTGGTAGATTCATTTAAGTTTTTCACTAGCATCTGACGCTCCTCTTCTTCTTTCTACTTATTGAGGATGACGTCGTGTGCAATCCCGTCAGCATCATGCCATGAAATCTTCAACGGTAGTAAAGAGTTTTTGACAGATTTTATCCGCAAGATTTTTTTCTTCATCCTCAACGATGATGGGATATGTGTCATCGTATGATTAACAAGTTATGCAAGATATATTTGATCAAGACAGGGTATGAGAGGTTTTACTTGTTATTACACCAACTCTTTTTTGAGGAGGCCCTTGTGTTTTTTCTGTCTGATCTGTTGAAGGACCGGCACTAGAGGAGGGGTTTTCCCTTGTTTCTTCAGCAGCACCAGCAGGGTTATCGTTACTCGAGGGCTCTTGGCTCTCGGGATTAATCCCGCCTTGTTCCAAGTGCTTTGCACTTAAGGCTTCCTGGTTGGTTCTTCTCCTCCGACTGGTTTAGTTGGATCACCAGTCGGAGGCTCGTTATTGGCAGCCGGTCCATCATTTGGCCCCGACTCGTCAATAGTCGGGTGCTCTTGATCATTGGATGGTTTCTTGGTAGTGTCCGACTGGTCTTCATTGATGGTGTCAGATTTACCAGAGGGATCTATGTCTTGAGGCTTCCTGCAAAAATATTACATGGACAATCTGTTAACGACAAAATTTGGCATATTCTGTTAAAAAGGAGTAGTTGCAAAGTGGGATTGACGACGTGATTTTAGTTGCTAGAAACAGGGAATCATCAGCTAAGGGCGTATCCGCTAGGGAAGCATCGGCAAAGTGTTAAAAGGGACCGATGACATCCATGAGAGGCCATGTCTACAATAGTTTGGATTATTATTCCTACGGGCAAAGATACGATTGACGTTGAAAATGGTCTGAATACTTATGTTCACGACGATGTCCCACTCTACTCGTTGGAGGTGACATATCGGCGTAGGGATATTGGCAGCAGCGGATGGTGGATCGAGGACTGCAACAACAATAGTGTAGACCCCCTTTTTGAGGATGGGAATCATTCATGTTCATAGTACCATTTCCCTGGATCAAGTAGTTTGGTACCCATGAATACAGTACTAAATTATCAGGTGCAAAGTGCACGAATAGTCATACATCCAAAAGTAGATTACAATAATAAGCCCGAAGGCAAAATCCATCACATATAGGTCCTCATGGACCAGATACAACCAAATACAGAAAGTAGGTAAGGCAGCAGAATGGAAGGCAGCGGCTTGTCGATTTGCCACAGGCAACGACTGGGGACTAAGACCTAGCAAGCGCCTTCGTCTTTCTCACCCTCTTGGTAGTAGGCGTACGGATCTTCCCTGTCTTTATTTTCTCCATCTGAAGGGTTGTGCGTATAGCAAGGGTGAGTACCAACCGTACTCAGCAAGCCATCACAACAAGGATGCATATGATAGGGGCTAGCCAAAGAATTGTTGTGGTTCTTTTGCATAAAGCGAGTTTTGCAATTCTTTTCACAAACCTAAGATCTACGCCTGATCAAGTTTTATTTCCATAGTTCATTAAATCGGCGATGGTTCTGTCCACCATCCATTGTGATTCCAAGGATAGCTTCCCGCCACCGGATCGTCATGGTTTTCTGGGGAGCCTACCCTTCTCTCATCTCGAGAAGTTGGTCTACCAGTACATAAAAATCATCATGCAAACTCATCCCATCATTTTTAAAATTTAGTCTAGCCAAGAGAGAAACTTGTCACGTCGCTCTATATCCGTGAGCACGGCTATTCGAATAGATTGATTCATTCACACTGCAGTGGATGTACACTTTACCCGTACTCTGTGACTGCCCAACAAATGAGCCTACGTCCCAACACATGAGACGGTCACGGCAAAGCTTTTCAATAACCTCACTTCGGCAGTACCCGCTCCATGAACTTTAGCCCTCTTGCGCTCTAGCCATAAACAGTTCCTAGCAGTGAGAGGAGTTCTGGCGCTCCCGGGGTAAGGGAAAACTCACTCAATCTTTAAGTTATAATTAATTTCCTATTTCGATTCATCCCTTCAACACCTAGGCCGCATCCACATCTCAACATCACGCATCACATCTCAACACTAGAACCACTACGCAGGGATACTGTCTCCGCTCAGCTATCTAATCCGCTAGGTCTATACCCATTTGAGAAGTACGGTTGTACTGGCTCGTTCCATGTTATAAGTCTCATGGCTCAGTCCTTAACTGACTAGGGACAGTACTTGCCTTTGCCAGAATCCACCCAAATCGTCCAGCCGCCCCAGTCTAAAACATTTGTTTGTTTTAATTTTTCATCAAAGACTCATTTTATCCTTGTCATGGCAAGGTGGCGCTCATGTCTCCACTTGCCGAACGTCAACCACCTTCCCCAAGGTAGTTGCCCAAGCATATAGCATTTTGATAAATATGAGTATGGAAGAATCTAATTTAGCATGGCTAAGCAATACCGAAGATCCTCTTCGGACACATCATGTCATGGGTTACAAAGAATATGTATATTGGTATTCAATATCAAGGCATGGTATAGCAAGAATAGGAATACTTCATGTATAGCATGCATGTTTAAGTTTAAAAGCAACACAAGTTCACAAATAGGCTCAATATGTTCAAAGGTAGTGATGACTTGCCTTGCTCGTGGCCTTGCTGACTTGAGTCTTCAGCGTATTCAACGGCTCCCTCGGATTCTATACATACGTGCGAAAGATCCAATTGAATTCGATCAGAATTCAAATAAAAACCATCAAAACCAAATGAATCGCAAAAGCGGTCCCTAAGACGAATCTTTGGTTTTAAATGGGTTTAAGTTCGAGTTTCGCTAAAGTTCGGGTCGAAACGAGTGAGTTGCATTAATTTGAACTTTTGGGTTTTCTTTGATTTAATTTATATGGGGTGACCTTATTCCCAGTTAATGTAAGTTAGAGGTATTATAATCGACGATCCAAAATGTTTATTTGGCTAGAGGTTAACTAGAGCATTTACGTCGATCTTTTGGGTTGAATCTAAATTCTTTTGTGAGCTTGGTGCCACGGTCCATCGATAAATAAAATGAAAAGGATTTTATGGAGCAAAATTAGATATTAAAATTTCCATATATATATATATATATATAGAAAAGAGTTGAATAGGCTTTATAAAGATAGTTTATAATCCTTGGAAAGTTCTTATTTGTGAATATAAATTAAGTGAATATATAAGCTTTTCAAAGATGTAAAGATTTTTGAGAAAATGAAATAGGTTAAAAAGTTTGAATCTAATTAAATATAAAACTCATAATTATTTGCAAAGGAATTTAAAAGTGAATAAATAAGCCCCTTTAAAAGATGTAAAATCTTTGTAAATAAAGTCTAAAGGAATTAAAAGAGTTAAAATATTTTTCTAGGATTTTTACTAGGCTCATCCAAATTTTTAATCCCTTAGAAAAATTAAAATAAAAATTTTAAAAAATTTTGCCTAAGCCAGATCGAACCAACGACCTCTCTCTCTCTCTCTCTCGCCCTCTCCACTGGCCACCGAGCCCATCTCTCCCTCTCTTCTCGTTCTTTTCTTTTCTTTCTTCTCCTTCTTTCTTCTTCTTCCCGCGAGGCCGACGGCGGGCGAGGGCGAACGGCGGCGAGGACGGATGGAGGTGGGGATCTATTGGGCTCTACACCATCTACGTGTCACGGGGAACTCGTTCAAGGCATGGCCGGGCCGGAGAGGCGGTGGAACGAGTCGGCGGCAGCGGCCTAGCCGCGGCGGCGGAGGCGCACGGTGCGGCGGTGCTCCGGTGATGGTGCGGCCGAACCAAGGGATCCTAGAGCATCTAAGAGACACGGGTGTGCTAGCTAGGGGGTTGGCTTGGTCGGAAAAGCACGGAGTCGGCCTGGCGACGTGCGCACAGCGACGGCCGGAGCAGAGAAGCTCGGCGGCGCTCGTCACCGGCGAGTTTCGGTGAAAAATTAACTCAAACAATCTATGGAAAAGAAAGCCTAGAGCATGTAGATCAACGACATACCTTTAATTTGGGAAGAAATCAACTGAGGATGTTAAATTTTGGGTTTTTGCTTCGGGCGGCCAGTTTTAGGGTTCTTCGGTGTTTTGCGAAATTCGTGCGTTGTGGTGAATGGATTTTGGGGAAAATTGGGAGGGAGCTAGGTGAGGAGATAAGGAACAAGTTTCGTGTTTTGAGTTTCGGCCGAGGAGCTATATTTATAGTGTTCGCGCGAGCTTGAGATCGGCGGCCATGGCAGTGCGGCGCAGGGAGGCGGCACGCGCGGAGAAGGGAGGGGAGGCTGACACACAGCGGGCATGGCTACAGCGCGGGTGGCATGGGCACGGCGGTACGGTGCGGTGCTGTGGCTGACGCGGCTACAGGCGGCGGCGTTGACGCAGGCGCGCGCACGGTACGGCGAGGCAACGACGGAGTATGGCGTGGCATTGGCACGGTGTGGGTGCGACGTACGGCGCGTTGACGCCGGGGCGGCGCGATGGGACGGCGGCATGAGCGCGGCGTGGGCGAGCGGCGTGGCTGACGCGAGCACAGGCGCGGTGGTACGGCGCGGCATGGTTACGGTACTATGTGCGCATCAGTGGCGTGGGGTGTGGGCGCAGGCCGGGAACACGCGTGCGACGCGCGCGACGTGTGCGCGGTACGGCGCGACCGGCGTCGAACACCTAGCGGCGGATGAATAGTGTACTTTCCGATTTTCTTTTTTCTTTTTTTTCTTCTTATTTAATTTTTATTTATTGCCTTTCATCTATAAGATTAAAATTATTATTTGGCCCCATTATAAATTTAATTTAATTCTAAATTTTCAACCCTTTTGTCCAACTTTATTATTATATATTATTATACATATATTTTTATATATCCTTTTTATTTACACTCTTACATATTATTTTATTTCATTTTGTATTTTCCAAAATACGGTTTTGATCCAAAATAATTTTTTATCAACCTTAGTTTTTTTAATTGTATGTTTTTTAAAATTTTTATTTCTAATATCTATTATGGAGTTCCCTATTCCTTTAGGGTTTCCAAAACATTTTTGATTTCTCCGACTTTCAAATAAATGTTCCTTTATCTATAACACACAATAAAACTTGCAAATAAGAGGCAAATAGTTACGACAAGATGCAATAATTCAAAAGTTTTTGTGGGTTCCGGTTTTTAAATTGCGATTTTTAAGTCTCGATTTTTAGGGTGTTACAAATAGTTTCTCAACACTATTAGAAGGGAGCAATTTTGGTCTTTGAGCTATCGCGGAAGACTATACGTACCCCGATGCGACAACCGCGTCACATCATGTTCCCCTGAGTATTCGTACATGGGGTGAGAATGGGCTTGGAGAGGTTGGATCCGATGACGAACAAAATCTTGAACAACTTCGTATCCGGTCGGACCATGTTGTTGGATATCAAGGGTTTTTCCTACAAAACTTCCTATGGCAGGGGTCAAAGAAGGTTTCGATGTCCATGACTCCGAGCGTGATGGCTTTTTGTCGGTAACAACAAGACTAGAGGCTTTGTCGGTAACATGGAGATAGAACCATTTCTTCCTCCAATCCTTCCTTGAGGATGGGCAGTTGAAAGGGATGTATTCATCTTTCATCCCATCCTGAAGACGGAGACCACAACACCCAGAAATCCTAGAGGCCTCCATCCATCTAAAGCTCATAAAAGAATCTAACCAAATCTAGAAAAGATTGTACCCCCAAGGTATGCCTCGCATAGATGAGTGAAGATACTCAAGAAAGAAATGGAGTTGGGGTTCAGGTGAAGAACATGGATATCATAGAGATCAAGAAGATGGATATCATAAAGGAGTTCAAAAGGAAGGGGCAGAAAGCCGCATTGAACAAATGACACAAGAGTGACAATTTATCCCAGGTTAGTCAAGGGATCTGTACCTCCTTCCAACTGGCCCAACACCTTGGCACTTGGCAGGGCGCCATCCTTCTACAGCACCCTCAATGCTTCCTGATCAATGGGGCCTTTGGGAGATCCATGAGGTTGTTAATGGAGATTGATGTAGTTTGTAGGTCAGGGTTTTGTCAAAGCTAGGGTGAAAGGTTGGGCGCACAAGAGGGAAGTGAAGAGTCTATTTGGGCAAACGAAACTCAAATAGATCTCAAAAGTGGGATTTATAAGTCAGACCCGGTGTTTCGAATTTCGAGGAAGAGAGAGATTGCCGGCGGAATTTTGCGGATTTGTTTATGGTAGTTTAAGTTTTTTACTTCAATACAAATATGATTCATGGTTGTGTTCTCAGTTTGGACTGGGCAGAGATTGTAGTCGCTAACTCTATACCTTCTCGGCCGCCCAAGAACAGTTAGGCGAGTTTGACAACTATAGTTTCTAGGTACTTGGAGGAGAACATTGTTTTGCTCATTTGCATTGAAGTCGAGGGCTACTGTCAGTGTCAACGATAAGGTATACCTCCTATACTTGGGTTCGTGATATACAATAATATCATATACCTAATGATATACAAGAAGATATATTTTAGTTAAGAAAATACGATGAATATAGAAGGAAATTGTCTTCTCGGAATAGAAGGTGCGAGAGTCCTATTAGGGAAAGACAAGGTCTCATTTAAGCCCGTATCCTATCTTAGCTCTCTTAGTTCTACTTGGAGGAAAAGATAATCTACGCTATAAATACAAGGTTTCCTTGAGGAGAGGAGACATCGAATCATAAGCCATAGCCACTAGCCACATCGAGAAGCAAGTCGGAGGAAGCCAAAGCCATATTCGTCAATTAGATCTTGTCAGGCCATTCTCGGCGGATCCTAGTCGGCGAAATAGTTTAGCCATCTTACTCCCTCTTTGTAATCTGTGTGGTATTTCCTCACACACACACACACACACACACACACACACACACACACACACATATATATATATATATATGTATAAACTGGAGTAGGGTTATTACTCATCTTGAGAGTCCAAACCAATATAAATCTTTGTCCCGTGTTTTCTTGTTACAGTCTCACGTATATCCTTAATCCAACGTCCCCTATACCCTCCAGATACCGTCTTCGGGTATAGCCCGTCGACATTGTCTTTATGCAAATAGCAACAAATCTTCCTTTGTCTTCCCTTGCACGTCTGCATCACTGGTATGACTTGTTGAGTACGATGGTTGTACTTAGCATTGCTATATTTCTCCCTTTTTAAAAATGTAGTACTTTTGAGCTAAATACAGAGTTAGAGGATCAAGCTTATACCCCATTTGAGTTTTTGCCTGTGGAGTGGAGCTGAAGCCTCACTAGGACTGTCCCTTTTTCCACTGCTGTTGCTTTGTTTTCAACGTAAGGACTAAGTGTCTCTTCTGTAAGTATTTATGTTTTATTTATATTTGGATCTGCATATTAATTTACCCTGGCTTGATTTCTGAATGGGAATTTATAAAAAAAATAGTTTGAAAGTTTGTATAAATTTTTGGACATGGCAGAGGATGAGGAGGAGGCTACGAAAAAAGAGGGAGGCTACGGCGGAGAGGGGGTGGGGAGGAAGAAGAGACGAGGAGCAGGAGGAGCGCAGGGATAAGGGTAAGGACGTGGGTGGTGTGGGTGGTGTGGATAAAAGATGGATGGGTATCGGTGGCTCGGTTTTGTAGGGTACCAGTTTTATAATTATTATATGTGTCGGTTTTGAGACCGAAATTAGCACCTATACTTGTCTTCTCTATATAGGTATCGATTTTTAAATAACCGACACCTATTCTCAACTATAGGTACTATAGGTGATGGTTTTATGTCACGAACATCACCTATAGTATAGGTGTCATTTTTGTGTTAGGCGACACCTATAAATGAAATATATGTCAGTTTTGATTAAACCGACACCTATGAATCATCATCTGTAGGTTTGTATAGTAGTGTATACACAAGCTCCATAGCGAATTCCACATGACGAGATGTATTTGTCTCGATGAGATAGAAAATACATACCCCTGCTAAGATACGCCGCTCCCCACAGGGGTACATCGAGTGCAAAGCACGAACATGAAGGCGGAAGTTCTCCTCGTCACCGTGGGCAGAGGCATTCCTATGGTATAATATCCAGGGTCATAGCATCCCGGGTAGAATTTTAATATTTTATTGATTTAGTATATTTTAACTATAGTTAAAAATTAGAATATTATATGTGTCGGGATATATACAGGATCTCTGATAATTTTTATTTTAAGTTCGTCACTTACCACAGGAATAAACAACACGTCAGTCCACTGTTGATGGGCTAACTTCAGTATTTTGAGTCTGAATTGAGCCTTGCAGAGTTACAGTAGGTTGCAAGAGGGAAAAAAAAATTGGAGCTACGGCCGCATGCTCGGTGCCCATTCGGCTGTGATGGTGGATGGCTCGGTTGCTTTCCATGACGCCAGTCGCCAGCAGACAAGTGCAGAAGTGCTCCAGTCGCAAGTACTAAAAGAAAAACCATGTGGTTTCTCCGTTCGGACACAGTCGCCCGGCGGTGCTGCAACCGGCTGCTGGCCTGTCAAGTGAGTACTGTAGATTCTACAGCGGCCGTCCTGTCGCGCGTGCTTACCGCCGTCCGATGAAACTGTAGCTGGGTACATAGTAGCATGTACCAGTGGTCACTGGCCAGTTACGATGGACAGGAGTACTATAGCATACGCGTCGTCATCAACCTGCGAGCTGCAGGGTTTGGCCATGCTTGGGCTACCACGCCATATCATCGGCGGCGATCATAATACTATATATATATATATATATATATATATATATATATATATATATATATATATATATATATATATACACACACACACACACATTTCATTATCATTTCGTTGCAATTTTGCAAAGGGAAAAAGCATGGCTTTGCTCCTAGTTTCATATTATAATTTATTTTAACTTTTTAAAATCAAATTTATAAAAAATATAGCAATTTCAAAAAAAAATCAAATATATTTAAGGTTAGATATAATGAAACTAATTTAATATTATAAGTGTTGCTATCAATCAAAATGTCAAAAAGTTTGATTTAAAAAAATCAAATCAACTTATAATATAAAACCGGGGAAGTAGTATATAGGCGTATTAGTTGACAAATGTGGAAACCTATTATTAGAAATAAAGGGTAGTAGCCTCTTTGCGTTCTAAAATAAACCAGTTTTTATAGTTTGAATTTTGTCCAAAATAAACCAGCTCTTACCTTTTTGCCTATTATCAGTATGTAAATTGATAAATTTTATCCATTTAATATCTATCGCCTACTCATCCATCAATATAGTTCTTCTTTGATATTTTAGCCTTTTATCCTTAACTCTACCCGAGAAAGCTATTGTTTGAATTTGATGGGACAGAAGGAGTACTATTGTTTGAATTTGATGGGACAGAAGGAGTACGACGCTACTAGAGAATGTCTTCTTTGCAAAGTAAGAATGAGAGAAAATATGCATATTAGTATAAATATAGAAACTATCGTTTGATTTGAAAATAAACATTTGGTATTGGTTCACGTCATCGCATGTAAAAAATTTACTTCCTACTCATAGTTTAATCTGAAAGTCGTTGACAAATCTCAGGCATCTATTTTTTATTTAACGATAGTTTGTAGGTGTTTATTATACATATATATGGTTTGTATTATATTTTTCCCAACGACGAATTGCTTTTCATAAGATGTCTGGAAAAAATGATGATGAAGACGTAGCTCTGAGAAATTTTTCAAAGAAAAGAGCATGGCAAAATAGACTTCTTTCTCTGTGGTTTGTTTAGAATTAAGGTTGTTTAGAGTTTTTTTCTCTTCGATCGTACATCTCTGTGGCTATTTTGTTGGCGAGATCCTAGATGTCTATCGACAAGTATGTCTATCGAGTCGTCGGTGAATCAATCAGTGGCATCGTCTTTATAGTTCGGATCACTGACTTGTTTGGTAGCGCCAGTTTGCTAATTTGTTAGAGGAACGTGATTAAATGGTTGTTGATGCTCCTTTCTTGTTTTTGCACATACCAGGTTTGCCAGTTACCCATATTTCTTAATAAAAATAAAAATTAATTTATAGATTATATATGTGTGTGTTTTAGACTTAAAAGTCGATGTAAAAAATACGTTAAAAATATGTTAAAATCAACTTTAAAATTTAATTTGACTGAAAAATATGTTAAAAATATCTTAAAATCAACTTTAAAATTAAATTTGAAAATTTAAATTTTAGTTTTGCTTTTGTTATTAGAGCAACCAATGAAGCTTCAATTGGTTGTCGGCATAGACGGGGGCGGATCGACACGAGGGCTAGGGGCTTTAGCCTCCTACCTCCGACGGAGTAGTGTAGCCCCTAAAATTTTTAAGTATATATGTGTCGTACAAAAGGCAAAAAGTAGACTTAATAGTTTGGGAGCGAGCCGCAAGCCTCATCAGCCCACTCGAGCGCGCCATCGTGCCAACCGCGTTGGCCCACTATTCACATCCCATTAAAGTCAGCATATGAGTAAGTGTGAAAAGGAATATAAAAAAAACAAGCCCGAGCATAGAACTCCCTCGAGCCCTAGTTATCCTTGCATTGCGGCGGCGACGGATCGACGGCGACACGGCTCAGCGGCGACACGACGTAGGCGGCTCGGCGGGCAGTGGCAGGCGGCTCGGCGAGCGCGCGTAGGCAGCGGCAGGGGCTCCACAGGCGCGCAGGCGGTGACAGCGCAGCACAGCCGAAGGGGCGGCTCGGCGCCGGCGACACAACAGCATAGGACACAGGCAGGCGGCTCGACGCATGACGTGAGGTTTTTTTTTTCTTTTTTTGCAAAAGCAGCAAAACATAGTTTACAAATTCAATTGTAAATTATAATGCCTATAAATTTATGATTTAATTATAGATTAGGTCAAAAAGAACATTGCTCACATATTTTTAAAGCGATGAATTCTGAGAAAATTATAAAAAGGTTTGAAGCGATGAAAACCCATCGTATGTTAGTGCCCCAAACAACATTACGGTATGTTTTTTTGTTTTTGAAAACTAAGATTGTTGAATTAGTTATTTGTCTTGTCACCAATGTATTCTTTCTTGTTTTATTAGGTACGGAGATGAGGCCTAAAACTAGCATCAACGCTTCTCGAAGGTGTAGGATCGAACTCCCAAACTAAGCCAATCAAAGAGGGGTGAATGGTTGGTACACCCAAAAACCAAATTTTAGCGGAAATAAAACTTAACCTCTGATTTTGATGTTGCGCGGTCTGACCGAGAGTATAGCGCCGGTCTAACTGCCTGATCACCTCCGGTTTGACCGCCCGTGTAGCCGATCTCCAAAACTTATCCGATTCGCTTGATGTAGTCGATCGTCGTGCAGAGCTGATGAGCACCGGTCTGACCGCAATGATCCGCACGGTCTGACCGGTTGGAGGCCGCCGGTCTAACCACCGATTAGACCACCGCACCCGATGAAAACACAACACAAAGATTACTCAAAGTAGATTGAACTTTATTGAATCTCTCTTGTGTTTACAAAGCGCAACCACAGCATTCCTCATAAAATTTTGACTAAAACTCGAAACCCTAAACTTTTCTCAACTCAACTCTCTAAAACTCGATACAAAGAGGCCACGCCTCCCCTCACTATTTATACACAAGACACACAGCCAAAGCCACGAATCCAACTCATATAGAAATTCCTAATCCCCTAGGAAACCTTCCCATACAAGTACAAACTTAACATAAATCAACCGTCGCAATCTTGGTCTTTCCAATCTTGAAACATCGTATTCCATACGCACACAATATCTCCATCGTATGCCATATGAAAACTTTACCAATCACATGCATCAATCTCTACACTTCAGCATCCCGCATGATCTCCGTCTTGGACGTCACCTTATCTCCAAGTTGATTCTAACTCGATCACCGGCGACACTTTCCCGAGGCGTAAAGATTACCTGCACATAATTAAACAAAGAAATCATATCCAAGCACAAGCTATCTCCAACTTGACTCATTGGCAGCATAAACAACCATACATGCGCATAGAAACACAAATCTTCCATAAACAAACAAGGAAACAACCCAAAACCGAAACCGAAACCAAATCGGCTCGCAATCGGATCAGTTGTTGGCCGGTCGACCGGTGAAACCCACCCGGTCCGACCGCACAAGGTCCTCCGGTCGACCGAGCGGCTACAAGCCCGTAGACTGCACAATGTAAACAATAGAGTACTGTTCACGTTCGAAAACCAAATATCTCCAAATCCATTTTGCCAATAATCTCCAAATAACAAAACCGATAATCACATATGTCAATTGTTCATCACCAATGAAGAATCAAACACACTTTGATTTTACAATCTTCCCCTTGATGAACACATTGGCAAACCAAATAAAAATGTTGTTTTGGTATTTGGAAAAATTAAAAAAATGGTAAAAAGCATTTGAGTGCTCAAAAAAACCAAGAAAATTTCTCCCCCTTTTGAAAAGAAATAAAATCCTTTGAACTTGAAAAACATGCACTTGTGTTTTTTTTCAAACTTTTGTTCTCCACCTTTTGACAATGTTTTCATCAAGCATAAGAATTATGGTTATGAATATTCAAGAGCTTGGCACCATACATAAAGCAAGTCATGTCATGTGTTGCAATAATACGAAGATAAACTCATCAATTATATAGCAAATATGCACTAGAGTATAAGCATGAATCAAAGATTTTAAAATTAAGATCAATAACGCAATAAAAATTCATGGATTCAAACGATTTATAATGCAACATCTTTACAAGCACATAGGTTGAAAAATAAACCCGAATATATATACCTATTGCAATTTTATTCTTTCACAAATTTACCTTTTTGCACACATAATTCAAGAGAAAAATTTTTCATATTGATTTGAGTCATATTTGTTGCTCATATTTTTTCTCTCAATTATTCCGGGTACGTCCTTGTCGTCAAGACTGTTTCTAAGGATTCGGCACCCATTATTTTTGCTCACATCGAATACGTCCTTGTCGTCAAGACTGTTTCCAAGGATTCGATATTCTTTTTTTCTCATAGACAACATTTTATTCTCTTTACACAATGAGCAATTTTAAAGTAATTTGAGGAATAATAATTCAACATAATATATGTATATAAGCATTTATAATCCAACACATGCACTAGTATCAACATTGCATTTTTTTAATTCAAGTGGGATATTAAAGTGTCATGCATTATTTCACTTAAAGTAAAATCTAGATCACATAAAAATACTAGAACACATATAAGCTATGCTAGTGATAAATAAATCTTCATAGTATTGCTAGCATGCAAATGAAAATACAATATGTATAGACAAAGCTCTTCTTTTTCAATTTACTTCATTCAAATATTGCTTGATAAAAACAAGAGCACAAATCTCCCCCTCAAAACATGTCAAAAGGATGAATAATTACCAACTCTCCTCAAAGAAAAGCAAAGCGAGAAGAATCCAATGGTTTAGTGAAAATATCAGCAAGTTGCAACTTTGTATCCAAAAATTTCAATTCAACATCCATCTTCTCAACATGATCCCGCAAAAAGTGAAAGCGAATATCAATGTGCTTTGTGCGTGAGTGTTGAACAGGATTCTTAGCAATGTTAATGGCACCTGTATTATCACAATAAAGAGGCACTTTTCAAAAGCAAGTTCATAATCTTTCAAAGTAGAAATAAGCCAAAGAGTGTGAACAACAACTAGCAGCAGCAACATATTCAAATTCAGCAGTTGATTGAGCTAAACTAGATTGTTTCCTAGAGGACCATGCAATTAATGATGTACCAAGAAAATAACATGTTCCACTAGTACTTTTTCTATCAATTCTATAATCAGCAAAATCAACATCGAAATATCCACTTAAGCAAATAGAAGAAGAAGTAGAATACCAAATTCCAAACTCAAGTGTATGATTCAAATACCTCATTATTCGCTTGACCGCTTGACGATGTGAAGCACGAGGAGAAGCTTGAAAGCGTGCACACAAACACACAGCAAACTGTATGTCTAGCCTAGAAGCAGTTAGATACAACAAAGATCCAATCATGCTTCTATACTCCTTTTGATCCACGGCATCACCATCTTCATTGGGATCAACAACAGCAGTAGAACCAATGGGTGTAGAGATTGGCTTGCAGCTCTCCATCTTGAACCTATTATTTGTTTCGGTGGATGTTTTCGTTGAATGTGCAAGGGTGCTATGACTTCTGAAGTTGATCCATGTTCTGTACCTTCACTGGTCGTAGTCCCCGACGAATCCCCTTGACTAGAGTCGATTGAATCCGAAGTGGTCGGCCCCTGCCGGTCTAACCGGGTCTCTGGCCGGTCTGACCACCCGGTTAGGCCAGGCAACCTTTGCTCGGTGACGGCCAGGCGGCACTAAGCCGTGCGATGGGCGGAGTCGACCTCGTCGTCGTTGTCGTCGCTTTCATCTTCGAAGATACGACCATCCTCCCCCTGAGCCTGTGGCAAGGTAACTGTAAGTTCTGGTCTAGTGTCACATCCTGGGTTTTTCCCTAATTCATTTAAAATAAATTACCCGGAAATAATCGGAATTTTTGAAATTAACCTGGAGTCAACCTATAATTTTAAAATGCAATTAATAAATGGAAATGACATGGTAGGATTTTTCTTGAATTCTTCATGTCAAAATACGCTAACAGGATTTTTTTGGAATTTTTAGAGCACTCTAAGTATTTTTAATCAATTAAATAAGAAAACGAATTTAATTAAGTCCCTTTTCCCTTTTTCTTTTTCTTTTTCTTTTTTTCCTTTTCCGTACGCCGTACGGTTCCTCCCCCGTCGCCGTAGCAGGCCGTCGGCCACTCCCGCGCGCCGCTCCTCCTCGGTCGTGGGCGAAGCCCACGGTCCCGCCGCCGCGCAAGTGTCGCGCGCCTCCTTGCAGCGGGCCACCGCAGAGTGGGCCCACTGTCCGGAGCCGCCTCCTCGCGCCGGCCGACCCAACCGCGCGCCGCCATAGCCGCGCCACCCGCCTCTTTCTCGGGCAGTTTCCGCGCCTCGCGCCGCGTGGGCCCACGCCGGACTCCGCCGCGCCGTCGCACCGTGCCGCCCTTCCCCGCGCCGCATGCCCGCGCCGGCTCCGCGTGCGCGCCGCGTGCTCACGTCGCCCTAGGGCGGCGCAGCCGCCACGTCATGCGGCGTCGCCACCAGGCAGCGCGTGGATGACGTCACCAGGGGACTTAATTGCGCAATAAATAATTTAATCTTTTCTGTTTAGTTTAAAAATCGCAATTAAACTTCTAAAATTCATATCTTTTGAATCCGAGCTCCGTTTTAGTCCATTCAAATTTCATTAAATCCAGAAAAATGTCAAGAATCCATTAAAAATACTTTTCAGTGCTGTTTCAGTAGATTTTTAGGGTGTTTGTTGAGTGCTTTGTTTGTCGTGTAGATCCCAAGTTTTCCGGCGAGCCCGTTCTCTTGAAGTAGTCGCCGAAGTTCCTCGTCTCCGAGCAAGGCAAGTCATACCTTACATTGACCATATTGTACCTATTTTATGTAAATACCTCTTTTTCATTCAAATACGCATATGTTTTAGAATGTCATTTCATGGGATGTTTTATACCTATTGTACTCAACCATAGGATTGTTTACCCTATACCATTGATAACTTGGGATCCAATGTGACTAGATGATAGTTTAAGGTTGCTTAGTCATGCTTAGCGCAACTAGCTCACTTAAGGGAGTCACACTAATCAAGTTTATTTCTAAAGTGGATCTTCCGACGATATTAAGATATAACTTTGGTTTTAATAATATTGAATTATCAGAAAGGTGGGTCGTGAGCACATGGTTGGATTGTGGTTAGCGTGCTCATGACGATTAAGGACCGGTTCTCGGGAAACCCTGGAAGAAATGTCGTGCATACCACAAGCCAGCATGGGTAATGGCTGGGCCCGTAGCATAGCTGTCTCTAGTTAACGTATCCCAGAGAGGGTGAGCGTGATGGAGTTGGGTCGGCCCCGATTTTAAGGGTTGATCAGCTTCCGGGTTCACCGCGGCACTAGAGGGCTGCCCATTGCCGATGGGAATGGGGCGAAACCTTGGTGTGGTACGATTGATTAGAGGGGTTGTGTGAAGGGTCTGTCACAATTCCTTTCCGGGCACCGTGGTGGTGCACCGGCGCACGGTGACGTGTTGTGGGATTGTGTCTTGTGGGTACGATTGTACACCTCGATCGAGTAAAAACTATTCGAATAGCCGTGCCCACGGTTACGGGCGATCGACCAGATTCACCTTGATTAGTCTCTTTTATTTATTTGAATGAACTGTTGAAGTATGACTAGTGCAGGTGGATGGATGGGCTGTTGCAACGTGGTTTGAGCGTTGGACGAGCGTTTATTTAATCTTGCTTAAATATTACTCTTGTTTCTTGTCTTCAAATATTATTATTGTATCTTGCAAATGCTTGTTTATGCAAATTGAGCCTCTTGACCATTCCTTGTTATTTATCTCGCGTCATGTACCCTTTTCCGGTGTGACTTGTTGAGTACGGTGGTTGTACTCAGTCTTGCTTCTTTTCCCCCTTCGGTGCCGAGGTTGAGAGCGAGGTCTCAGGAGGTGTAGGCTTGTTCTCGTCAAGGTTTAGCCGTGGAGTTGGTGTTCCGCTCGCTCGTGTCAAGTTTAGCTTAAGTCGGTTTTATTTTCCTTTCCGCGCATTTGTGTAACTCTTCTATATTGTTTCTAAGACGAGGATTCGTATTATCAATAACGTCGATTTGTGTACCTCGGTGATTCTGGACGAGGATGTAATGCACAAATTAGGCGCAGAAATTCGGTGTGAATTTACGGGCGTGACATCTAGTACCAGGACTAGCTCATCAAAAGTGACTTCGCAAGTCTCGACATTTTTTTAGTTTCTAAAACAAGTACAAGATAGCCACGGGAGTGTGTGGGGTATCCAAGAAATAAACCATTGGTTGAACGTGATTCAAATTTATCTAAATTTCCATATTTCACGACAAAGCACTTGCAACCAAAAACATGCAAATGTAAAACTTTGGGTGACGACCAAATCGAAGCTCATAAGGCGTTTTCCCAAGTTTAGATCGCAAGAAAATACGATTGGAAACATAGCATGCGGTGTTAATAGTTTCGGTCCAAAATTTTCTAGGAGTGTGATATTCATCAAGCATTGTTCTAGCCATCTCAACCAAAGAACAATTTTTCCTTTCAACAACGCCATTTTGTTGAGGAACACAAGGAGAACAAAATTGATGTTCAATGCCTTTTCGTTGGAAAAATGTTCAAAAGAAGCATTTTTAAATTCACCACCATTATCGCTTCTAATAGTTTTCAAAGAGTCAGGAATTTCAAAATTCAAGCGAAGAACCAAAACTTCGCAAATGTCCAAAGGCCTCATCCTTAGTTGCCATGAAGAAAACCCAAGAATATCGAGAAAAATCGTCAACAACAACCAACACATACCATTTTCCTCCAACAGATTGCACTCTAGCTGGACCAACGGTGTCCATATGTAAAAGTTGTCTCGGTGCATCCGTCATCACGAAAGAATTGGAGTATGTGAAGAAGCAACCATTTTTCCATGACGACATGGTGCGCAAACCAAATCAAGATCTTTCTTAAGTTTAGGCAACCCACGAACAAGATCCAAACCACTTAATCTAGTCAAATGTTTAAAACCAACATGTCCAAGTCTGCGATGCCAAAACATTAAATCTTTGTTGAATTTCGCAACCAAACATGTTACAACAGGAGAAACAGTGTTTTCAAAATCAGCTTTAAAAACTCTCCCATAACGAGAAATGTTCAACACAGAATCACCACAAGAATCAAATATTTTACTTCCAGTTTTCTTGAAATGAACTTCAAAATTTTTATCAACAATTTGTGAAACTGAAAGTAAGTTGTACTTTAAATCCTCAACTAAGGCTACCTCTTTCAATTCAAATTTGTCACTTACCTTGATAGATCCGGTAGCGAGAACGGCACTTGTAGAAGCATCTCCAAAGATGAACGATTCAGTCTTGGATGCCATCTTGAGGGAGGAGAACCAATTTTTATCTCCGGTCATGTGTCGCGAACAACCGGAGTCAACGATCCACACGTTCTCCTTCCTCGCCACCAACGCCTCACTGTCTTCATCTCCATGCGTCATGAGGCAAATGCCGGAGATATTATTGCCCTTCTCTTCCTCGCTATCGGAATCTATGTCGCTTAGTGGTTTAAAAGCGGCATAGACTTGGCTCAGCACCTTCTTGATCATCTCCTTTGAGCGTTTTCCCTTGGGCTTGTCGTCCTTCGCCTTCTCCCCGCTCTTGTCCTCCTTCTTGCTTCTCCCAAGCTTGGGGCAGTTGGAGCGAATGTGATCCAAGGCGTCGCATTCAAAACACCGAGCTGGTCCTCCTCTTTTCTTGAACCTGACTTTGTTCATAGCTCGAGAAAGTTTGTTAGCAGCCAAAGCCAAATCCTCCTCCTCAAATTGCTCGAGTTGCTCATCGGACATGGCATTAATTAAAGCAAGAGCACTAGGAGTTGATGAAGAAGCAACATCAGAAGAAGTTGAAGAAGAAGAAGAAACCAAAGATCTTGACTTGGAATCAATTTTCCAAGAAAGAATATTCATCTCATGAGTTTTGAGTTTAGTATAAAGAGAATCCAAAGTCAAAGTAGCCATATTTATAGATTTTTGAATTGAAGTAACTTTCATATCCCAAATAGACATGTCAAGACCATTCAAAAAGTGATGAGAAATCTCAGATTGTGGATAATTTGTGTCATAAGAACAATCAACAGACCTAAGATTACTCAAAATTTTATTAAACCTACCAAGATAGTCATCCAAAGCTTCAAGGGTTTCATCTCAAATTTTATGTATTCCTTTTTGAAAGATCTCAACGAAGTTCTTTTATATTCGTAGTTCCTTGATGAAATTTTTCAAAGCAATCCAAATCTCGTTTGCAGTTTGAAGATGTGAAACACGATCAAAATCCGAACAAGAAATCTCATTCAATAAAATATTACAAGCTTTGCAATTGTAATTAAATTCAGTTTTCAAAGCCTCAGTATTAATAACCTCAGGGATCTCATAAGGAATAGCAACCTTTTGCCACACATCATAGTCGTGAGCCATGATGTAAGATTGCATCTTGCTACACCAATAAGCAAAATCGGTTCCATCGAAAACATGCGGCTTAGTGGAAAATTTATCAGACATGGCGGAAAAAAAACTTTAGATCGATAAAAATCCAAAGAGAAAAACAAGGCTCTGATACCACTTGCAGGATCGAACTCCCAAACTAAGCCAACCGAGGGGGTGAATGGTTGGTACACCCCAAAACCAAATTTAGCGCAAATAAAACTTAACATCGATTTCGATGTTGCGCAGTCGACCGAGTATAGCGTCGGTCTGACCGCCTGATCACCTCCGGTCTAACCGCCCGTGCAGCTCTGGTCTGACCGCCCGTGTAGCCGATCTCCAAAACTTAGCCGATTCGCTTGATGTAGCCGATCGCCGTGCAGAGCCGATGAGCGCCGGTCTGACCGCAATGATCCGCGTGGTCTGACCGGTTGGAGGCCACCGGTCTAACCGCCGATTAGACCGTCGCACCCGATGAAAACACAACACAAAGATCACTCAAAGTAAATTGAACTTTATTGAATCTCTCTTGTGTTTACAAAGCGCAACCACAACACTCCTCACAAAATTTTGACTAAAACTCGAAACTCTAAACTTTTCTCAACTCAACTCTCTAAAACTCGATACAAAGAGGCCACGCCTCCCCTCACTATTTATATACAAGACACGCAGCCAAAAGCCACGAATCCAACTCATATAGAAAGTCCTAATCCCCTAGGAAACCTTCCCATACAAGTACAAACTTAACATAAATCAACCGTCGCAATCTCGGTCTTTTCAATCTTGAAACATCGTATTCCATACGCACATAATATCTCTATCGTATGCCATATGGAAACTTTACCAATCACGTGCATCAATCTCTACCCTTCAGCATCCCGCATGATCTCCATCTTGGACGTCACCTTATCTCCAAGTTGACTCCAACTCGATCACCGGCGACACTTTCCCGAGGCATAAAGATTACCTGTACATAATTAAACAAAGAAACCATATCCGAGCACAAGCTATATCCAACTTGACTCATTGTCAGCATAAACAACCATACATGCGCATAGAAACATGAATCTTCCATAAACAAACAAGGAAACAACCCGAAACCGAAATCGAAACCAAATCGGCTTGCAATCGGACTGTGTCGGCTGGTATGACCGATGAAACCCACCCGGTCTGACCGCACAAGGTCCTCCGGTCAGACCGGCAGTACAAGATCGGTCAGACCAGACAATGTAAACATCATAGTATTGTTCACGTCCGAAAACAAAATATCTCCAAATTCATTTTGCCAATAATCTCCAAATAACAAACCAATAATCACAGATGTCAATTATTCATCACCAATGAAGAATCAAACACACTTTGATTTTACAATCTCCCCCTTGAGGAACGAATTGGCAAACCAAATAAAAATGTTTTTTATGTTTGGAAAAATTAAAAATGGTAAAAATCATTTGAGTGCTAAAAAAATCAAAAAAAATTTCTTTTCACTTAGTCTTAATATTTGTGTTTCGGACTAAAACTTATTATATTTTGAGACAAAGGTATTATGTTAATAGGTTTTATGTACATTAAATACGATGACACATCAGCATATATGATAACATGGCAACACAATTAAAGAGAGAGTGAAAAGAAGTTTTATAAGAATAAAATTATGTATGCACTGTTTCCAAGACTATGAAACCTGATGAAACTGACATCGGAAGCTAGAGAGTTGTATTTCATCTAACCATATCTAATCACATACCTTGTAACTACATGTTATGCGTAGACTACGAAATCATGAAATAAAACTTTGTATTGGAGAGATCAGTTTCATTCATCAACTCAAATTTCTTTTGGTAATATATCACTCTTAGAAATCATGAGATGAAATTTACATGCCATTGATAACACATGGCAGTTAGAACTAGCATATGGAGTAACACTTCATTCGTTGATATGACACAGACAAGGAGACAAGTCAACACAAACCATTAATTTGTAGTTGAAGGCTGTTAACCTGTTACTGACAGCAGCAGGGTGACTCTTGCTCAGTGTCACACAAAAAAAGATGCAGGCAGTTTTAGGTGCACTTGGTAATCTTCAGTGCAGTAAAATTTCAACTACGTTTGCAGATTTGTACCTGAATATTTTTAAGTGCAGTTTACAGATATTTTTGCGCCATCAGGATTGAAAGTTGGAGCAGCTTGTAATATTTTCGGGAGACAGTGGGCTGAGTTACTCATGAGATTTCGTGCAATCAAACGCTCACCCTGGTTGGTCAGTGGCACAATGCGTCGGTATGTCCTGACAACAGTAAACCAATCTTGGGAAACCTTGCTCAGAAACGAAGTTTTACCGGAAGAAATGGATCAAATGACGGTACAAACTATCAATGGAAGCCCGGAGGCAACAGCCAACATGGAACAGATCGAGAATGCCCAAATTGGTGCTGGTGGATCAAACGAGGTAGTACTACATTTCCGCTGTTGTAGGCTGGTGGATCAAACGATGAGATACTACTACTTTACTGATTACTGAGGACTGAGGTAACCGTGTGGCCAACACATCGCCGTGGAGCAGCGAGCAGTGGCAATGGCAGCGCCGGCGCGTGAGCCGTAACGCTGTGGAGCCCTCCCCATCGGCCATCTCCCATTGTCCCGCAGGGAGGTAGGATACCTGCTCCGTTCTGGTGCACAGTGACACCGCGCAAGGGAGCACCGAGAGGACACGCCCAGCACCCCGTATCTGCTTCCAAAACTTTGTCTGCTCTGTACCGTATATCTGTACTACTCTGACCTGAGGAAGTCCTGCGAACTGTGTCGTGGTGCCAGGGATAAAAACGAGTACTCATACTCCTGTACGTGGACTGAGTAGGGGTAGTATACGTGTATTAGCAAGTATTATACACTGGCCAGTGTCCACGCCATCGATGATCACCCAGCAGGCGGCAATATTTTACTCCTCTATCCTCTATAGCAGAGAAGACTTTCACTGTGCTGTGCTTGATCAGAGGTTCCAGACAGACATGGGGCCAGCCACTGCACGGTGTAGAAGAAACCGGGCTGATCCGTGTCAGCAGCGTCGGCGACGTGCTGGACTGCTCGCTTCGCTCGGCGCCACGGCGTAAAGCTGATCGAGCCCCCGTCCCCGCCGCGCCGCCCTGCCGTACGACCCCACCGGTACAAAAGCTTAGCATATCCCCCGATCCATCCTGATCCCTTGCGGGGATCCGATGGTTGCCGTGTACTAGCTACTTGCCTCTGCTGCACAAGCTTTGTTGTTTCTTGCACCGATCGTCGTTTTACTCGTGCAGGGATTGATCGGAGGGGGATCGAGCTAACAGCTATTGGGCGCCGCCGCTTCGTCCTGGAGTGGCCGCGGCGTTGTACGCTAGCTGGTAATCGGGGGGGACTATGAGTTGGTCTCCTTGGCTAGCGCGTTTGTTGGCTTCCCTCTCCGTGTGATTCTTGGAGGGCCGGGACGAGCGCGCGGCAAGCAGGGGGAATCTTTCATGAGCTGGTGCGCCTCTGCAACCCACGCGTCAAGTTCGCCCGGGCCTAATCCCTCGCCCGCGTATCCGCTCCGCTATATCGCCGCCGCCGCTGCCGCTAGAGTGGAATTTTGACGGTTGGAGACGGACTGATCGCCGCAGAGAGGTGGCAGAGCTTTCTCCGAGAGTTCCTCCTCCGGTCGTCGCCGTAAACTTCGCCGCTTCCTGTAATTTCCTGCTTCTTTTCGCTGCATGCTGCTCTTCCTGCAAAGTCTCTTGCTTTAATCCCGTGCCTTCCCGAGAGTCGCGTTTGGAATTTCCTTTTTAAGTCTCCCAGTCCTCGATTGCACGTACAATTCGCCATTCCTTTTCTGCCGGGAGCCCTGGGCTACGGTACAAGAGAAGCTTCATGCAGCGATTTTTGCTCTTGTCCCAGAAGCTCTTTCTTCACATTTGCTTCTTCTGAAGTCAGTACTACCCCACCACAGCACCATTTGCTCTCTCTGTAACTTTTGTTCATCTGGCTGTGACGCGTTCCTTAATCTTTTTTTCTCGCGTTTTTGTAGAGAGGAATCATAGCGGCATGGGTCGTGTCATTAGATGGCTCAAGAAGCTACTGACAGGCCGGAAGGAAGCACACAAAGGCCTCAAGGAGAACCACGCCGTGAGCGACGGGGCGGAGGAGAAGAGCAGGTGGAGCTTCGCGAAGCACAGGAGGAGTGGGGTTGACAGTGGCAGGCGGCCATCGGAGGCCGCCGCCGTCGCCGCAGTATCAGCAGAGCCTTCGGAGGTGAGGCCGCCGTGCCATTGTGGCGAGGTGGAAAATGCCAGAGCTCGGCGGGAGAAGGCGGCCATGGTGATCCAGAAAGCTTACAGGGGCTATCTGGTATGATCGTATACTGAATATCTGACTCTGTTCTTCAAATTTGATCTGTTCATGGTTTCTAGTTGGCTCTGCTAGTTTTCTTTTGAGCGAGAGACAGAGTTCTAATGCACAGTAGAAGTTAGTTGTGACGGTGTAGATCCATCGTTTTTTTCTTTGAAAGATTTGGTCAGTCAGCGATTGCACACTGCTAGCACAGTTGCACCGTATTTTTTGTTAGATTCTTCAACTTCTTTTTTGTTACTCTATTTGGCTGTAAAATAGGCTAGGCATTGCTGTATTCCTGTATATGATGTCACTACCTCTAATGTTCCGTTCCATAATGGACAGTCGTTAGAACTACTACTAGGTTACTAGAGTAGTATTGCTTTTTTTTTTCGCTACTAGAGTACTGGAGTAGCTCTCCTGCTCTGCTTGCATTGCATACAAAATCTGCACGTTCGTCGGCTACACATTTGTTTACTCTGCGTTAGCGGTGACCTTCTGCATATAATAAAGTTCCTGCTTGCTGTCAGAGCAGTTAATTACACAGCGTGACATAAGCCTTGTCACCTAAACCGCGATTCTTCAATGCAAACTGTTTAGTGAAAAAAATTGTGTTTGTTTAATTTTTGAACCTTACTCCATCGCAGGCTAGGAAAGCGCTTCGCGCTCTCAGGTCGCTCGTCAAGCTGCAGGCTCTGGTCCGCGGTTACCTCGTGAGGAAGCAGGCTACCACGACCCTGCACAGGCTGCAGGCGCTCATGCGGCTGCAGGCCTCCTCCCGCGCCGCCACGAGAGCTTCCTATCGGAAATCCATGGAGCAGGTGATGGTCATGCTGATATGTCAAGCTTGCATTCGATGTTGCAATGCAGCCAATGCCGAATGAATTTGATCGTTCTTTTGGTCCGACTTATTGCAACTTGTAGGAGAGGATCTCTGTGGAGGAGACCCGATTGAAGACGACGACGCCGGGGCACCGCCGGAGGCTCTCCGACAGCGCGGACTCCAACTACGAGCGCAGCCCGCGGATCGTCGAGATGGACACGTGCCACCTCCGCTCCCGGTCCTCCCGGATAACCAGCCGGCACTCCCGCGATCACTCTTCGGACTGCCTCACCCCGGCTCCCATGCCGCCGCCGTTGTCGTGCTCGTCGCCGATGTCCATCAAGCAGCCCCCACGCCTGTCGATCCAGCGGAGGCAGCACCACGAGCGCGAGCGCGGCGACACCCGGCACGCCAAGACGGCGCACAACACCCCGCGCCTCGGCGCCCCGCCGTACGGCAGCTCGCCCGCCAAGAGCATCGACGGAATGGCGCGGGCGCGGCTCTCGCCCCGGGACGCACTCGTCAGCCCCCGGTACATGGCGGGCACGGCCTCGTCAGCGGCGAGGACGCGGTGCCAGAGCGCGCCCAGGCAGCGACATGGCGCCGAGGCGCCGGCGAGGTCAAGGAGATCGTGCTCGCGGACGACGCAGGACAGCGGCTTCTGCTTCGAGTGCTCCGAGGACTCCCGCCCCGGCTACTCCGAGGAGCTCAGCGACGAGGCGGGCAGAGATTACTACTTGGACAGAATGTGGTGACCAGACGCAAGACTGATTTGCCTTAGATGTCATGTTACTAGTGCTCAAAATCTAGTCTCCAAAATTTCGTACATACTAATCCAAATGTGCTTAGGTCAAGGCATAATACAAGTTTGAATCAATGAAAATGTTTTATGGCATATGAGGGAATGGAATTCTCCGCTTAAGCCAAGAAATGACCTTATAGTCATGTCACTTTTGGAGCTTTTGTAGTGAAGACAAAATCTGTAGTTGCGTGCTACGTTGTCCTTCGGATTGGGTAGACCCCAGGCTAGCGATTGAAGTGAAGCATCAAGCAAGTTCCGTCTCACGATCCTTCGTTTCAAATAAGATGTTCTGTCTCATGATCCGGCAGCCATTGCTATCATTGTCACGTTGGTTTCGTACTTTGGTCATGAACGTTTACAAGACTATTGGAACAGTCACGAGCTGGTGGGTCTAGGAGTAAGGTCAAGTGTAATACTCACCAGTCACATTAACGGTTTTGTCACTTGAGCAGTGAGCAACTTGAGCAGTGAGCAGTGAAGTAGGCTGTAGGCTGTTTTTAGATCCTGAAAAAATTTTGGTCAAAATATTACATCATCAATGTTGGTATCACATTAATACTTTGAACATACATTTAAAAACAAATTACGAATCCGTCGTAAACGACGAGACGAATTTATTAAGCCTAATTAATCCGTCATTAGCACAAGTTTACTGTAGCACTTTATTATCAAATCATAGTTTAATTAGGTTTAAAAGATTTGTCTCGTAAATTACATGCAAACTATGTAATTAGTTATTTTTAGTTTATATTTAATACTTTATTTATGTGTCAAACTTTCGATGTGACGGGATGTAAAGTTTTACGGTGGATCTAAAGGCCGTAGTTGTGTTAGTCGTATCTTGGAAAAATTGCTCCGATAACAGGAGCATACTATACATATCTTAGTTTCTTCATATGCTCATCGTGTCATAATATCATCGTGTCATAATAAACCTTCCGATATGATTGATGTTATTTCCTTCGTTATGTAATAAATTATTTTAAAAATAATTATTACATTGTAAAAATATGATACAATTATTAAAAATAAATAAAATGATGAATAGTTGTATTGGGATTTGATAAAATATGAGTATTTTTAGTTTTAAATTGATATGTGTGAGATATACATATCTTGTTTCTTCATATGCTCATCGTGTCATAATAAACCTTTGATATGATTGATGTTATTTCCTTCGTTATGTAATAAATTATTTTAAAAATAATTATTACATTGTAAAAATATGATACAATTATTAAAAATAAATAAAATGATGAATAGTTGTATTGGGATTTGATAAAATATGAGTATTTTTAGTTTTAAATTGATATGTGTGAGATGGATTAAAGATGATTTATTTTGAAAAGTACTATATATGGAGTATTGTGACTAATACAGATCTGTCAGTATGCCATCAATCTTTACCCTCCGAGACCCTTGAGGTCGGTGCAGTGCAATTCCTGTTACAACAAATTGCTTCTCATCCTATAACCAGTATGCCATCAATCTTTACCCTCCGAGACTCTTGAGGTCGGTGCAGTGCAATTCCTGTTACATCAAATTGCTTCTCATCCCATAACTTCCACTAACAGGCAGTTAACATCCTTCATACTTATTTCCAATCAGTGACAGTTGGCACCCTTGATGTATATATATTTGTACAGATCAATGAATAAAGCAATCCATTTTATTTTGCCATTCCATTTTCTCTCTCAGTTCATTCTTATTCACAACACGTTATCAACACTTTGTTCTTCACAGAGAGAAACACAAGATATTGATGCAACACGTAATCATCTAAAGACGGAGTTTAAAATGAAAGATTTGGATCAAACCAAATTTTGCTTAGGTTTACAACTTGAGCATTTTTTCACTGGTATTTTAGTGCATCAATCTGCCTATGTCCAAAAGGTATTGGAGAAATTCACTATGGATAAATCATATATCTCTAAAACTCCGATGGTCGTTCGGTTTTTAGAGCTCAAGACTGATCAATTCAGACCAAAGGATGAAGGAGAAATTCTGGGACCTCAGTACCCGTCTCTCAATGTCATTGGAGCGCTCATGTATCTTGCAGATTGCACCAGGCTTAATATTGCATTTTACAGTGAACTTGCTAGCTAGACATAGCGCTTCTCCAACCAAACGTCATTGGACAGGAGTAAAACATATCCTCAGATATGTGAATAGCACGAGAGATCTCGAATTATTTTTCCAAACGAACCCAGACTCCAATATGATTGGATACACGGATGACGACTATTTTATCTGATCCCCATAATGGCCAATCCTAGACAGGCTTTGTGTTTTTACATAGAGGGACGCCATTTCATGGAAGTCATCGAAACAAGCCATTGTGTCTACCTCCACTAATTACTCTAAAATAATTGCACTATATGAGGCATCACGCGAATGTGTTTGGCTTCCCAAAGTGGTTAACCACATACAACAATCATGTGGTATTGGTGGAATTAATTCATCAACAGTTATATATGAAGATAACTCTGTTTGTGTTACACAGATGGAGACAGGCTACATCAAAAGTAACATAACTAAACATATATCTCCCAAATTATTTTATCCCCATGAGTTAAACAAGTGAGTGAAATAGACATCTTGCAAACCAAATCTTGTGATAATCTCGCTGATTTATTCATAAAGTTCTTACCACCTTCCTTGTTCCAGAAATGTGTTCAAGGAATTGGTATGCGAAGACTTCGGGATTTGCAAGGTTCAGGGGGAAAAATTTCCTAGATGTTACCCTATCTAAACTATCATATTGCACTTTTTTCTTTGTATGAGTTTTACTTTCAAGGTTTCTCATGTGAAGTTTTTAATGAGGCAATATTAACATAAGCATATGTCATATCTCTTTTTTTCTCCATCGAGGTTTTTAAGGAGATATCAATGACATATATTATCCTCTAAACTATATATCCTATAAGGTTTTCTCATATGAGTTTACAATGAGACAATAAGCATTATATGCTATATCATTTTCTTCTTATTTTTCTCATTGTGTTTTGAATGAGTTTTTACAGCATATCCATCAAATATTTCTCCTCAATTTTATCATACATGATATTATTCAAGGATTAATATTATTTATTGATTTCAAGGAGAATTCGATCAATGAGAAAGTGTTATAACAAATTGTTTCTCATCTCACAGCTCCTACTAACAAACAATTAACATCTTTTATCCCATTTTTAATTAGTGGTAGTTGTCACCCTTGATGTGTATATATCTGTACAGATCAATGAATAAAGCAATCCATTCCATTTTGCCATTCTATTTTCTCACTCAGTTCATTCTCATTCACAACAATTCCAAACTGGATGTTTACATTTCGGGTACTTTAAGGCTTTGTTTAAGACGTGGAGACAACTGTATCGTTGCATTGTTAGGTAGGGCGTCTCGTGACTGATCAGGTCATTTAAACGGAACTGTCCTGCTTCTGTGTACATGGATTGGACATTAACCGACAAGTTTTTTCGTTTGGAAACGACTCTTTTGGATACTAAGTGTTAGTCCTACGTTTACTGCTCACGATGAAGTTTTTGCTTCTTATTTGGTCCATCGATTGCATATTCTGCAGGCTGCAGCTGATTGGCGGATCCAAACCAAGGGATGAAGATTTGTTCTTACCCGGTGATAGATCTAGATCTGAACTTTAAGTACGGTGGCGTTTACTTGGCATTAAGTGCTGCTTGCTGCTAACTTGTCACGGGTTAATGCAGCACGAAGGAAAGATCGGATTAAAACATGTTTCAAAATAACTTGTCCAGTCCCTTGATTCCTTTGTTCCATTCTTCGTTTTCTTATCTCGCTCCGCCACTTACCCTAGTTAATTTTGATAGCTGTCGGAGGAAGAACAGTTGTTCCTTCTTAATAATGATATAATCGACCAACCTCTGATCGATGTTGATGTCTGTTGCAAAATGCAAATAAAAATCAGGGTCAAAACAAACTCTTACCGAAAGAGAGATGGACCGAAAGAGAGATGAGTATGCTAACTGATCCTGTCTTTGGTTTTAAAAAAAGATAACTATTAGGACATACGCAATGCATTATGTCTACTTAAATAATAAAGTAGGACTCACATTAGTTGTGATGGATGTTCTAATGTATATGGTAAGAGGGGACGTTAGCCTGAGTCCCACTAATCCCACTTAATTGTATATAACATGTCAGAGAAGAGGAGAGAAAAAAGTATTGCTATTTTATTCCTATGACGAGACATTATGTATATAAGTAGCTAATCACTAATACATAAAGATTATTTTGAAGACTTTTAAGACCTCTCTTATTGCCACATTGTGGTTGTCCTTATGCCTTTGGTTAAAAGATTGAGAGAGAGATGACTATGCTAACTGAATTAGCCAAATAGGACTTGAAAACCAGCTGGCAGTGCTTACGCTACTGGGCTATTACAAGGCCCATCTGTAGCCCAAAATTCTTGTCAGAGGTTCATACTGTGATAAGATCTATTACATCCATGAATCAGATACTTGTACGGTTGTACCAGTCAACCTGTATCTCTTCAACTGCAATTTCTTCTCTCTTTTTGATGAGCAAGATTTTCCTCTTTTTATGGTTTATTTGACTAAACATTCAGTCGAGTCATGGATTAGTTGAGTTGCAACCTGTGACTTGTTAGTTCTAGTTGCATGCGCTGGTTTTGCTCTTGTATTACTTTGTCGCGTCAACCTGTTATGCAGCGGTGCCAGTGTAGCACCTCTTGATTTCTCGCCAACACGGGCTCGCGACGTACTACAATTCTACAAGGGTGCAATTGCGTGTTTAGGTAAGAGAGTACGCTAGTACGGCGGCGTTTATAAGTCGATTACTAGCCGCCTAATTACCTTCTTTCGGTGGAGAATCGGGAACGCCGTACACGCACCACATGCTGAGATCCTCGCAGCTACTAGTTGATAGCAATGCAACCCGGTGCATCCAAACTCACACCAAAGCTGAACAAGACAATCTCCAACGAGACTGCAAATGAATCTGTATATATATTCGTCTGTTATTCTTTTTACATCGTGTGACGCTATGATGCCGTGTGCGGTGTGCTACAACGAACTCGGTCGACCGATGGATCGATCTCTCACAACCTGACCCATTCCGTGCCGTCGATGAAGGTGAGCGAGATGAAAGGCTTGGCCTCCTCGTCGGTGAGCTCGCGCGACCACGACACCCTGCCGGAGAAGCTCGCGCCGGGACCAGTGCACTTGTACTGCCCGTAGAACACCGTCCTGCAGCAGCAGTATGCAGCAATACAGCAGCAACGGTCAGTGGTGTGTACGTACAGCATCAGGAAACGCAGTAGGAATGTGCGATAACATCTGTCAGAGACTGTCACTGCTTTTTGACGATCCTGTTTGGTAACAGGGAATCGAATCTCAAAAGCTGTACGATTCAGACCCAAAGAGATCAAAAGGGGGAGATGCACCCGTGCAATGCCATGCACCGAGAAGGGGAGAGTGCTCCCTTTTCCCGTGTACTGGCAAATTATTGGTGTGGAAGCTATATATGTAGCGATTCTTCTTTGCACACGCGGCCTACACCGAGCTCTTGCAAACAGCAACAGTGCAGCACCCAATGCAGCTTTCGGTTGGCTAAGGAATTAAAGTTTTTTTTTGAACGGAAACTAAGGAATTAAAGTGACTTTGCTTCTGTACACACGAAACTGTTACTACTACAAACTTCACTCTGACCGCACGTAACAGGCTAGCAGCTTCACAGAAAAGTTCAGAGAGAGGGATGAGATGGCTTACAGTTCGCGGTTGGGGTCGCCCCAGTTGTACCAGCCGCGGGGGATGATGATGTCGTCCATGTAGGTGTAGGCGAAGACGACGCGGGAGAAGGTGCCCCAGGCGCGGCCGAGGTAGAGCGCGCCGGAGCCCGTCACCCGGCAGTTGACGAACGAGAACCCCGTGTCCTCCAGCATGCTCTGCCGGTTCTGCGCCGTCAGCGCACCGTAGTCCCGCGCGATCGCGTGCACGTGGCAATCCTGCGCGCGCACACATACATCCGATCACCACATGCATCGAACCGAATCCAAAAGAAAAAAGAGAGTGCAAAATAATGAAACTCAAATAGCAGCCTAGCTAGCCTAGCAGGCAGACGACGAGAGGTTGTTCATTTGCGGTAGCGTCACTCTGCACGCCCGTGGGTGTAGGGCCGGCGGCCAGTGTCGAGAGGTCGGCGGCAGAAACAGAAGCGGACACCGGCAAGAGGCCGCGGTTAGGATTGGTATACGCTAGTTGTCCCGTCGGTTGCGGTGCAGTGCGCTTGGGCGGAACCACTGAACCAAACCGCTTCGAGGTGCACGTGTTGCTACATTGACGTTGGTTGAAACGTGACACATGGTCCAGCGTGCACGCCAGGGAAACTGAGGCTAAAAATACGTAATTGATGTGTTTAAACGGGGATGTACGGGAATTGGCACGGTACATCCTAATTTGGTCAGCACATAATTAACGACGACATGTCAAGCCGTCATGGCGTACGAAAAGAACTCCAGTTAAGCTGGTTCGTACTTCGTGTTAGTACTTAAACGTGCTGGTGTAAAATTCAGATCACTCCTATCAGGAACACCATGTTGCTAACTACGCTCCTCTTTTTGGATGCCACTCTGACGTGCTCTGTTTTGGTTGCTCTGTATGGCCATCAAAAGTTTTTAAACGCCTGGGAACCTTTTCCGAAACATTTGCACATGAATTCCATATATGCACCTCGGCGTATGACATATGGAGAGAATGACAGAAAACACAACGTAGTGATTTCGCACAACATGGAGGGAAAAAAGAGTTCACGGGAGAACAGCAGAGGAGACAGTGTTACCTCAAACAGAGAGAGCGCATTGCCAAAGATGAAATCCACGGAGCCTTCGATGTAGCAATCCTTGTAGTAGTGCCGGCCCGAGTGATCGTACAGCGTGTCCTGCGCGCCCAGGAACTTGCACCCCACGAACGCCGCGTTGTCCGCCGACACCCGCAGCGCCACCGCCTGCTTCCCCGACGCCCCCGGCTTCGGCACCGGCGACGTGTTCTGCTCAAATCATGAGCAAGAATTAAGGACAACGAAGCCCCATACAGGCCCGACAGAATAACGGCGGTAGATAGGTTACCTTGAAAGTGATGTTCCTGGCGAGGAAGTACTGCGCGTTCACGGCGAACGACGCGGAGTTGTATGTGCCGAGAGGCCGCCCCGCCCGCCCGGACGGACTGTCCGCGGTGTCGCCCCACTGCACGATCGTCTTGTCGGCGCCGGCACCCTCGAGGGTGATGAACGCGCGCATCGGCGATATGTTCACCTTCTCCCTGGGAGACCATCGTTGTGCATGGTCAGTACCCTCTCCTAAGCACCTACAAGATCAGAGGCCAATGCCCGTGGCGTGCACGTACGTGTAGGTGCCAGCGTTGACCTTGATGACGACGCGGACGAGGTTGATGATCGGGAGCGAGTCGACGGCGGCCTGGATGGTGGTGAAGTCTCCGAACGCCGGGTTCTTGTCGACGACGAGCGAGTAGGAGGGGAACGCCCGGGCGAGCGCGTGGTGGAAACTGCTGTGCTCCAGCCCGCCCATGTACCGCACCCACTCCATGAACTGCCGCTCGATCGCCTCCACCCGCGTGGCGTTCTCCGGGAACGACGGCTGCTGGTTCCCCGCCGCTCTCCCGGGCCGCACGTCCCGCGTGTGCCCAGCCACTCCGCCCGGCGCCACGGCGGCCAGGACGACAATGCACGCCACGAGCCGGACGGGCGCCACGGCCATTACGACGCCACGCGGCCCTACAGGCTACTCGAACGGGCGCCGGTAGCTGGAGAGGCGTGTGTGGCGGCGGGCCGGGTTCGGTGAGGGAGGCAGGCGAAACGAGAGGGGGGAATTTAAGGAGCTCGCGGCTCTACGGACCGATTGATCACGGGGCCACGAGCTCCTTAATTCCCAAGAGGAGAACACCAAGGGAATTGAGGAGCGTGACACAGCGTATGCCAGGGCGAGACGAGAGCAAAGCCGCGGGTTCACGAGCTGCGGAAGTGCGGTTGGTGCGCTGGTCGCGGGCGCCGCGTGTTGGCATGGCAGCGCCGCCCAGGCTACGCGAGCCCGTACCCACCACGCGCGTACATGCATGCGTTCGTCACAGCTCTCGTGCTCTTGCTCTTGTCGTCGCGCGACTCGAGCCCGCGAGCATCTTGCCGAGTTGCGACTGATGGCGATTTCTGCGCGCTAAATTCGCAGAGTAGCTGCAGGATTTTCTTGGGCTCGGAGAGCGGATACGGTTCGTTTTGGGGGTTTGGTGCGTTGTCCTTGCTTCGTTTTGTGTATAGAGTGTCATTTTCTCCTTGTGATTGAATGAGTTTGTTGATTTAGTTGGAAACTTGGAAGGGTACTCTTGTTCCGTTCCCGGTTCGACCATGATGTTTGGATGAACTACGCCAGCATACGTGGGAAACTAATGGAGTTGCAAAACGCGTTGGTTCGGAATCTACACGGCAGGGGAGGAAAGACGTTTAATTTGTTGCAGGATAATGCATTTATTTACTTATTTATTTATTTATGCGTGTGCGCGCGCACACGCATTGTGCGTGTTCATTTTCCATGTCACCATGTGAGATGTGACATGTGTGATCTCTTCATTCGTAACTGTAAACTGTAACGTAGATATGAGTAATTTGACTTGTCAAACCTTGTTTAGCCAGCATACAAACCGTGTGTGCATGTTGCCATGTTGTATACACATGACACGTTCATAGGCTATTTGCAGCTTATGCCCGTGGTTCGATTTCAAGTTGAAAACTAGACTGTTCCACTTGAAATATGCACTGTCCAACACATCTGACAGAAAATCGCTTCCGTTCTTTTTCTAAGTTTTCTTTGAACACTAATAAACGGTAAGTGGATCCCTGATTATTCCTCCATCCAGCTCTTTCTCCCGCCATCCTGTCCTGGTAAAGCGCGCTAATACGTCCACTGCGCCATTCTGTTGCTCACTGTACGTTCTGTTGCCGCTTCCCGCTTTGCCCGCCGCCGCCCCGTGACCGCGCTACTCCGTGATCCCTCCTTTCTGGCTACTAGAACGAAAACGGCGCGGCTCCCGGAGCGGCGGGGCGCTCTGATAACGGCAGCGCTGCCGCCGCAGCTGCTCGCGGCTTTTGGCGATCACGGCCGCGCGCGGTACCGGCCAAACGCGTCCGGCTCTACACGACGCCGAGGGCGGTGGGCCTCGCGCCCTCGCGGCCGGAACAAGCGGACAACGGCGGCGCGCGTACGCCGTTTCTGCGCCCAAACGCCAGTACGCCACGCCGCTTGCCCGCGGCCCCGCGCGTGTTGCTACTGCGACCTTACTCTGTCACTTCTTGCGTGGTAGGCTCGAGCGCTCGATCGATAGCCCACGCGACCAGGGTTTTCCTTAGCGGGGGTGTAGCAACGGTAAGCGCCCGGTAATTCCAACAAGTTAAAAAAACGGAAAAAGATTTTTGGGACAAATTTTATCCACGACCAGGGTTTTCCATTGTTTACTGCGATAACCAGATGTTATTGGGCTTACTGACAAAGTACAAGTAAAACAACTCCTAAAAATCTAAGGTAAACTTTTAGATATAGCCTACAAGCCAACTATAATTACTAGTTTGTATATTTAAAAGAGAGAATGAGAAAAAATAATATTGTCTTTAGCTTTACAGATGCTGCAAAACATATATATTAAACACATAAAATAGAATAAATAGAGGATGCTAAAAAGATACAACTTTATACTCTGTCGGTTAGAAAATATAATACGTTTGTGTTTTCCCAAAGTCAACAGTTAAAATTTTTGAATAATCTAAATTAAAATTATACATGTATATCATTAGATTTATATTTGAAAATGTTTTCATATGACATATCAGCTCTAATGGTTTTTTTAGATATTTGTCTTCGAGTTTGCACCTCAAAAACGTACCTAAATGGCTAAATATGTTGCTCCAGAAAACGTACCTAACTGTGTGGCTAGATTTAATTTGGCCCATGATGCTTCAACGCTTTGTGTTCCTGTACTTGTTTTCTGTTTCATGGTTGAGGGTCAGAATAGACTGTATCCTTTGTTTGTTTCTTAAGCATTTGTTAAGAGCATTGCTACTTTACTCTACTTTTTTTTCGCCTGCCAATGCGTACTTGCGTTAACTTATGAGCGTTAGGCCTGTTTCCGGACTTGCCAAGTACCTTCCCAACCACAAGAAAACAAAGTGCAACAGTTCGTGGTGGTGGTGATGCTGGTTCACAGGGTTGATCAGATCATCAGAATCCACTAGAGCAAAATGATGGCAATTAGATGATTACCAGCTTGGATGTAATGAAGCGCTCTGAATTTGGTGCAACTCTAGAAGCACTCGAGTGGATTTGGTGGCTCCAACAAACTGCTATTTGCTTTCTGTCATCATCGAATGGGTTTGGATGATTAGCGTAATCAAAGCCGCCTCACCTCTCCTTCTTGGGTGCTTTTGGTGCTGCAGATTCCTGCATATGAACTGAAAGTTGCAAGCGATTCACTGCGACGTCAGTGCTGTTTTTAATTGCACGACTGACAAGAAGCGTTGAAAGCTTGAAACGGATGGCTCCGACAAATCATAAATGGGTGATGGATGACGTTGCAAATCTGTCTCCTTTCATCTTCCTTTTAAGTCTCACCGGCAATAGTGATCGGCTTCATGAATGGAGTGCACTGGATGGGTTTGCGTGGCGACACGCCGCGCGACCACTGTGCTAGTATAAAGGATCGATCTTAGTTAACATAGAAACTAAGACACAATCACGTATTGTAAGGTGTATTAATTTTGCATGAAATATATATCTACATAAGTCATAATATCGATGGGTATATGGTATTTCTAATTTTGCCCATACAGATTACCACATTAGTGATTTTTTCCACAAATACCCACGCCTTTTAATTTCAGGTGCTCGACGATTAAACACAATAAACTGTTACGGAAAATTCTTTTTTTTTCTGCTCCAGCACATCGAGATAATTAACAAGGAGATGAACGACCACCTTGGTAGCAGAGCAAACAAATCTGCAGCCAAAAACAAGCAGCCTAGAGACTCGCAAAGTATCTAATCTTCTGGTCAAATCGAAATGGACGTACGTACATACAATTAGAACCTAATTAGATCAGACATGCATCAGGCCATGCATGTTGCCAGTATAGATCTCATTCCTGTCCTCGTAAAAAAATGCTGTGACATCTTCCAGAGATTCTGGAATGGTGCTCGAAATTGAGGTCCTCTCAGCAATACCATTCTTGCCCGAGGCAATACGGAGAGCGGGATCATTGGCAGCAATATTAGCGATGCATTTGCCAGTCATAATGTCACTCATGTTGGAAGACCCAATTAGAGCTACTGCAAATGTTATAAAGATAGATCTTTTAAAGGTAATTTCTTACGACTAATAATTATATAAAAACTGATGAAAACTTCTAGCAAATATATCATTCCTGGTAAAAGTGATAGACACGAACATACAAGCCTATGCCACATTTAACTTGAACCATCCAGCATGGTGACAACAATGGGAAGACAACTGGCTTGCATGGACTAATAATAAAGCATGGACGTAGTCCCATACTATATAAAATACGATGAAAGAAAATAATTAGTTCAAACAATCAGAGTTTGAGACTTAGTGTACATGTACCGTCGTCGATCCATGCCTCAGATTTGCAGTATGAGATAATCAGATCCTGATCACTGCTAATGTACATATTGTTGGTGCTACAATCTTGATGTGCCAGGGTAAATGATCTTCAAATAAGGCCATGAGCTCTCCTCGAAAATTCCATACAGCAACCATCCTGTTTCGGAATGTCAAGAAGAGATTGTTCTCGTACTGAAAAATAAATGCTGATGGAATCATGAACTTAATAACATTTTTTCCGGGTCGGCCAAAAGATTCAGTCGACCAATTTCACCAATTTCATTAAATACGGAGAAAAAATACAACCAAAATCGAATGCCTGCAACGACAGAACGCTGCCGAGTCGAGAACGAGGCAGAGCCTCACTTCCAGCCAGCTAAAAGGAAGAGAGAAAAAACAGCAAACTGAAAAACAAAACATTCCTGCCGCCTGTAGATTTTAGGAGAAAGACTATTCAGAGAGTTCTACTTCCCTCCCGTATCCTTTCTTATCTCGCTATGTATTTACATTCTAGTCCCTTTCATACTTCCGTATTACAAGCACATACACATATACACCAACACTCTCTCTCAAGATGGGCAATGTATATCTATCATGTTGATCTTGTTACATGCAGATATATACTCTTTAACACTCAACCCTTTTGTTAGACAATCAACAATTTGTTTTTCAGATGTTACAAACCCTAGACTTAAAGTTCCTTCATCAATCTTCTCTCTAATGAAGAAGCGGTCTATCTCCACATGCTTGGTTCGATCATGTTGAACAGGGTTGTTAGCAATGTTGATAGCCGATTTGTTATCACACCAAAGCTTCACAGAAGTGTCCTTCGGAAATTTTAATTCTGATAGAAGATTTCTCACCCACAACAACTCACATAGGCTCTGTGACATAGCCCTATACTCCGCTTCTGCAGTAGAACGTGACACCACAGACTGTTTCTTACTTCTCCAGCTCACCAAGTTACCACCAACAAACACACAATAGCCTGAGGTAGATCTCCTGTCATCAAGACAGCTCCCCCAATCTGCATCACAGTAACATTCTATGTTCAACTGCCCACTTCTCCTGAACAATAATCCTTTGCCTGGATTCCCTCTTAAATATCTCAAGATTCTATAGACTGCACCCATATGACCACTCCTTGGGTCATGCATGTATCTGCTTACCACACTCACAGCATATGTTATGTCAGGTCTTGAATGGCATAGATAAATGAGACGTCCCACAAGTCTTTGGTATCTCTCTTTGCTTACAGGATGTCCAGATTCAGCACATAATCTATGATTTTGTTCTATTGGTGTAGTGGCCGAACGGCACCCAAGCATACCTGTCTCATTTAGCAAATCCAAAACATACTTTCGCTGTGAGAGCATGATTCCCCTAGGAGATCTCACCACTTTAATCCCCAAGAAATATCGAAGCTGTCCCAAATCCTTAATTTCAAATTCCCTTCTCAGATTCTCCTTCAACATTCCAATTTTCAAGGTATCATCTCCAGTGATAATAATATCATCAACATAGACAGCTAGGATAGTTATGTGCCCTTTAGAATGTAGGTAGAACAAGGTGTGATCTCCATTACATTGCTTATATCCCATAGCGAGCATTGCACGTTTGAATCTATCAAACCATGCCCTTGGCGATTGTTTTAGTCCATATAAAGACTTTCTTAGTCTTAGTACCTTACCTTCTGTTTCAGTAGTGGAGAATCCAGGTGGGATCTCCATATAAACTTCTTCCTTAAGATCTCCATGAAGAAATGCATTTTTAACATCTAATTGATATAAAGACCAGTCAAGGTTAGCAGCACAAGAAATCAAGGTTCTCACCGTACTCATCTTTGCAACTGGTGCAAACGTTTCATCATAATCAATTCCATATGTCTGGTTGTATCCTTTTGCTACCAGCCTTGCCTTATATCTCTCAACTTTTCCCTCCGAATTCTGCTTCACAGTATATACCCATTTGCAATCAATCACCTTCTTCCCATGAGGAGTAGGTACAAGCTCCCATGTGTCATTTTTCTCAAGAGCTGCCAACTCTTCAAGCATTGCCTCTTTCCATCTTTGATCTTGCTTTGCTTCCCTCCAATTTTTTGGGATTTGAACTGATTGCAAAGTTGTCACAAATGCCCGATACTCAGATGGTAGGGCCTCATATGTCACATAATTACTCACCTCATCGCTATGTTCTCCCTCACACTCATCATCAAAGCCATACTTCACTAGAGGCTTACCTGCCTTACTTCTTGTTTCTCTTCGCAAAGCAATAGGTAGATCAATAGAATGATCTACCATTTCTCCCTCTGACTCTGATAATTGTTCACCCTCATTATCACCTGAGTGAACTTGATCATCCTGACCTCTCTCAACTTCATCGACAATAGTAGTGGGCTGCACAAGGGTTTTTCTACTTCTTCTCACATACACCTGTAAATTTCTCTCTGGAGGAACATCTTGCTCTCTCCTCTTTTGTTCAGTATCATTCACCTCCATTGGGTTTGAAACTAAACCGTCCACAACCTTTTTCTTGTCCACTTGAGGTTCACCTTCAGACTCCACTTCATCATCATCTTCTATTATGACTTGAGAATCCAGATCTTCAAACAGAGAACTCAAATATGTCTTTTCACCATAAAAAGGAATTGACTCCTTGAAAGTCACATCCATACTCACAAACATACGACGTTCCGATGGGCTCCAACATTTATACCCCTTTTGTCCAGAGCAGTACCCCACAAAAACACATTTAATAGCCTGAGAATCTAACTTTCCAACTCCCGGTCTATGATCTCTAACAAAGCATGTGCATCCAAAGACTTTAGGAGGAACTAGGAATTCATTCTTCCCAAATATCATCTCACAAGGAGATTTCATATCAAGTATCCTTGAAGGCATACGATTTATCAAATAAATAGCAGTCAAGACTGCCTCACTCCAAAGGAACTTAGGCACATTCATTGTATACATAAGTGAACGAGTTACCTCCAGAAGATGCTTATTCTTCCTCTCAGCCACTCCATTCTGTGGTGGGGTATCGGGGCATGAAGTTTGATGTAGAATTCCTTCTCCTAAAAGAAAACTTTGGAATTCCTTATTCACATATTCAGTTCCATTATCACTCTGGATAATTTGAATAGAAATACCAAACTGATTTTTCACATAAGCATAGAAAGACTTAAAGCATTCAAGTACCTCACTTTTATGCTTCATTAAATATACCCATGTCATACGAGAATAACAATCAATAAAGGTAACAAAGTATTTTGCACCACTTATAGAAATAACTGGGGAAGTCCACACATCTGAGTGAATTAATACAGAAGGCGATAAACTCCTCAAACCCCTGCTCACATATGAGCTTCTAGTGTGCTTCCCATACTCACAAGCCTCACACATTAAGTTACTCTTGTTCACCTTAGACATCTCATGAGGAAACATTTTTCTCATGATATCAAAAGATATATGCCCCAAACGACAATGCAACAACATCACCTTAGTTTCATCTTCACTAGCAGATAAGGCAAAATAGATTTTTTCTCTTGTCTTGCTTCTATCTAGATACCAGAGCCCATCATGCCATGTTCCAATTCCAAGATTTCTTCCCATCTTTCTTTCCTGAATTAAACAATTTTCACGATCAAGAAGCACCCGACAATCCATTTGATCAATTAAAGAACTTATTGAAATAAGATTTACAGGAAAGGATGGAACATGTAATACTGATGATAAAGTAATAGATGGTGTGTATTGAACTATCCCAACACCTCTAATAGGGCGTGAGGTTCCATACGCAGTTTTGATCATACCCTTATAAGAATGTGAATATGATGTATAAGATGTAAATTCATTTACTTTGCCTGTAACATGCCTTGATGCCCCTGAATCTAGTATCCAATTGGACATATGAGTTTGATTATAAATACCTGAGTCTGAGTGAACCATATTAGCCATTGTGTCACTTGAGGATGTTGCTTCTTGTGTGCTCAATATAGAACCTTTTCCAGCTTCCTTCCATTTTCTAAATTCATCTAGCTCATTTGGTGGAACTATAACTGATTCTGTGGCACATCCATCTACCACTGCATGGTTAGCTCTAAAGCTTGTTCTTCCTCCACGATTAGCACCTCCTCGGCTAAAACCACCTCTTGGCACACCTCTGCCACGACCCCTGCCACGATATGATTTAGATGGTTGTGGACAATCACGGATCAAATGCCCCTTTTCACCACAATTGTAGCAAAATTTGGACTCTTGGGACCCTGTTGCCACATAAGCTGGACTAGGTGAACTTGAGATATTACCCTTTATCACCTTGAGTTTTGTCTCCTCCTGTGCCATAGCAGCAATGGCATCCTCAAGACTAGGAAGCTGAGATAGATGAAATATGGCATCACGCCTCCGTTCAAATCCTGGATTTAAACCCCTCAGAAATTGAATGACCCTCTTCTTCTCTATCCATTTCTTTACCCAAGCAACACACTCAGGGTGAGGTAACTCAATGGGATCATAGTGATCCAAATCAGCCCACAACCGCTTCAACTCTGCCACATAATCCATCAAAGCTAGCTCTCCCTGTTTCAAGTAATGTATCCTGTCATCTGTATCTACCAGTAGCATCACATTCCCAACACCTGAGTATGTACTTGCGAGACTCTTCCATATGTCTGAGGCAGAGATAATTGTGTCAACAGAACTAGCAATTGTAGAAGTCATAGAATGGAACAACCAAGTAACCACTAATGCATTAGTTGCATTCCAATTTTTCCACTCACTGCTCGACTTATCTTTGGGTTCAGTTATCTCTCCATTGACAAATCCTTCAAGCCTCGTTGATTGCAGCTCCACCATTGCTCTCCTCGACCAAGCCAAATAATTTTTCATGCCTTCCAACTTGATATCAATAGGTGTTAATTCCAATTTTTGAACCACACCAATCTCTTTGCTTGAGGATGACACATCCTCCTTCTTCACAGTGAGCAGCTCCACCAATTTTCCAAGAACCTGCTCAATTCCCTGGTTATTTGCCATAATCCAATAACTTTCAGAATACCTTCCTTTTGCAGCAACAAGCGTATGCACCTTTCCTCTATTTTCCTCCAGGCACCAACAATTTTCTCTGCTCTTCACAACAGAGCAAGCAGCACTGCAGCAGCAGCTTGTTGCTCAGCACACCTGCCACCCAGCTCCACGCGCCTCCGTATGCCCGGCCGGCCACACGCACCACGCGCCCGCGGAGCAGAGCAGCAAGCGGAGAGCACGCAACAGCTCAGCTCAGCTCCCGCACTCACCGCAAAGCACGCAGCAACAAGCGGAGAGCAGAGCACGCGCTTGCAGCACTCACCGACGACGCCGTCCTCCACGCCGTCCTCCAGCGCGCACTCCGCCTCCTCGCGCAGCGCCCGACCCTCGGCCTCCGCGGCCTCGCCCCTGCGCCTTCAGCTTCTCTGCTCTCACCACCGTGCTGCCGCCTTCGCCGTCGCCATCGGACAACCCTAGCTCTGATACCATGTAGATTTTAGGAGAAAGACTATTCAGGGAGAGTTCTACTTCCCTCCCGTATCCTTTCTTATCTCACTATGTATTTACATTCTAGTCCCTTTCATACTTCCATATTACAAGCACATACACACATATACACCAACACCGCCTACTCTAACACTAGCTAAACAGGCAACTCTGTAGAAAATCCAGCAGCCAATCCAGCAACTCTGTAGCAAAACAGGGGACAGCCCAGCGGCACCTACTCCAGCCCTGCAGCAGTCAGGCATGCATCATCAGTACTATAGACTGTAAACAGTCCTATCTCCTTGGTTTCTTTCTTTGCATCTTGCACTAATTGATCCGGTGTGCGCGACCTTTGATCAAGAATCCTCGCGTTGCGCTCTTTTCAGATGAACCAGCAAATGAGCATGAAAATAATGTCAAAGTGCTCGCTGTAGCCCGTCCGGCTTCCAACCACCACTCGGCTAGGCTGACAGAATTCCCTGGAAGCGGGAAGACAACACCAATCTAGCTTCTCATCAATCTCCAGACCTAGGTAGTGAAAACGCAAGACATGAACAGGTGCCTACAATCTTCTTGCTCAGAACGGCACAACACGCAGCGGTCTTCATGCGGTCATCCCCTCTTCTGAAGATTGTCAGCCATTAGGCACCTTTCCTTCATGGCCAGCCAAAGAAAGTAACGGACTTTTGACGGTGCATTTGTGTGCCAAATCAGCTTGCCATAAGGATAGATTTCTCGAGCAATATGAAAGAGTTCATAAGTTGAAGAAGTGGTGAACTGCCCATTGGGAGAAAATTTCCATCTAATCATGTCTTCCTCCTGATTCAATGTGATTTGTTGTAATTCGGCCCAGAGCTCAAAATATTGTGATAGTGCTTCATTTGATAGTGTCCCTTGTAGATCTCTTACCCATCAGTGGTTGGTTAGTGCTTGTGCGACCATCAATTTGGATCTTCCAATGTATGCAGAAAGGATGGGTCATCGCCAGACTATACTCCCTCCCCCAAGCGAGTTGTCTGTCCAGAAGCTGGTATCCTTTCCATTACCCACAGTGAACTCCGCAGCGGATTGGAATACCCTTTCAACCACCACTCCCCATTTGAGCTCTGCCACTGTCCAAGGCCTGCCCTTCTGTTCTAATCTCTTTGCGAGCCATTTCACTTTCAGCGCCTGCCCGAATGCGTCCAGGTTTTTGATTCCTAGGCCACCATTCTCCATTGGGACACAAATGTCCTTCCAAGCCACTAGACAGTGCCCCCAATTGACCTTTGTCTGCCCTTTCCAAAGGAAGCCCTGACATTTTCGCTCAATGTCTGAAATTGCCCATTTAGGGAGCTGCAACACCGACATAAAGTGTACTGGGAGGGTCATCAATACCATTTTGATTAAGCAAAGACGACCGTCGGGCGACAGCAATTTGGGTTTCCACCTGGCCACCTTGCCTGCAATTTTATCCAGGAAAGGTTGAATTTCAGCATTGGTTTGTTTCTTAAGCGAAAAAGGGAGGCCAAGGTAGGTAATCGGGAAGCTATCCACCCTGCATTGCAAAGCTTCAGACATTGAGTCGATCTGCTGCTGGCTGCATTGTATTGGAGTGGTAGCACTCTTGTTGAAGTTTGTAGTCAGTCCAGTTGCTTCTCCAAAAAGATCTAGCACAACTTTGATAAGATAGGGTTCATGTCCATCTGGCTTGAAAAACAGTACTGCATCGTCTGCATATATGGAAATATTTGGCACTTGACATCTTGCACTGAGACCGGCCAGTAACCCTGTTGTTCTTGCTTGTGTGAGAATAGCCTGCAGCATGTCCATAACTAAGACAAAAAGCAGAGGTGATAGGGGATCACCTTGAGGCAGTCCTCTTGCTAGTTTGAATAAATCTGACTCATTGCCATTGACAAGGATTCTTGTTTCCGCTGTTGTGAAAAGAGCCACTAACCAGGATCTCCACCTTGGCCCAAAGTCCCTGTATCTCAGCATCTCGAGAAGAAAACTCTATGAGACAGTGTCAAAAGCCTTTGAAATATCCAACTTGAACAAGACCATAGCTTTGCGTTGCCTATTGAATTGTTGGGCCAACCCTTTGACGAAGATAACATTCTCATGGATGGACCGTCCTTTTATGAATGCTGACTGTGTGAAAGGTATCAGCTCATCCATCCTCTTTGACAGCCTTAAAGCAATAATTTTAGTTACCAGCTTGGAGAAACTATGGATGAGGCTTATTGGCCTAAAATCCTTCAACAAAGGAGACTCCTTCTTTGGGATGAGAGTGATAATTGACGAGTTAAGCAACTCTAGGTTCTCACTGTTCCCCTTATGGAATTAGCAAGCACTGCCATAATATCAATTTTGATCGTGGTCCAACATTTTTGATATAACAAAGCCAAGAAGCCATCTGGACCTGTAGATTTGTCAGGTGGCATTTCCTTAATAGTTGCCCAAACTTCCTCTTCAGTGAAAACCCCATCAAGAGAGGACAAGTCTGCTTGTGCCAATTGAACTGTTTGGTCGGACTTTGAGGCACACCCATGATTAAGGTTGAAAACGGACGAAAAAAAATCCCATCCCATACCACTCATTTTTCCACATTTGACCCATTGTTTTCGTATTTGCGAAAAAATCCGGAAACGGGACGGGATGCGGGATGAGGCTATTCGAAAATGGGAGAGCAATTTTTTGTCCGTATTTTTGAAATTCCGTATTTAGCCGGGATATTTTTGGATTTTTCTGAAAATTTCCATTTTTACCCAAAATAGCCCAATGACCCAACCCCCCATCAAAAAAAAACCCTAGACTCCATAGCATGCATGTTTTTGTCTCGTTTCTGTCTAGTTCCCATGCACGCAGCGCCCGACGCCCCCTCCTCTGCCCACCGCCAGCCCCTCCTCCGACGTCGGTTGCGAGCCGTCGCGGTTCCGCCTCCCGTCGCCTCCCTAGCACCCAACGCCCCCTCCTCTGCCCGTCGCCAGCCCCACCTTCGATGCTGATAGCACTCCGCTGCGGTTCCGCCTCTTGCCACCTCCCTAGCCGCCACTTCGACCCCCCGCCTCCCGCCACCTCCCTCCGTCTCCATTCGCCGCCACCCACCGGCGCCCCCTCCTCTACCAGCGCCCGATGCCCCTTCTCTGCGCGTGGCCGCTAGGCCGCCCCCCGAGTCCCCGTCGACGCGCCGACGACGCCGTTGCTAGCCGCACTGCACATCCACCATGTCGCATCTTGGCCCTAGGAAGATTGGCGAAGAAGGTGATGCACCAGTTAGATCCTTGTATATTTTCTGTTCTCGATCGAGCTTTTTAAAACTGATGCTTAGCATATCATCGTCATCTTCAATTGTGTTGTTTGTTAGGAGTTAGCAGTGCCTTGATTTTTGAAGTAATTGCATTTGAGATGAGACCCGGGTTGTTAGTTGGAGGCTGAGCATGTGATGTTACAAGGAGGTGCTATGCTACTGAGATGTTATATCATTGAAGTCTCTAAAACCGAGCTTTTTAAACCTGATGCTTGGCCTTACAATAGCAAGGATAGTGTGGATTGGTTTTTGGTTATTGCATGACTTCTGCTAAACTTACTGGTGATGTTGATAAAGTTGAGTATATTAATTCATCTTTGTGCTGATCTTCGTCCTTACATGCTAATAATGTTACAATGTGGTTTTTTTGCTACCCATATTTTTCTTTTGCTTGCTCAATCTGATATAATATATATGGCCTCTATGATAACAGATTTTTTTTCATTTTATTAAAGTAGTTCGTGCATGCCAGCAGAATGTTTAGATTTATAATATATATATTTGGGGAAAATAATAGTTTCAGAACCATCCATGGATGCAGAGAGTGCAGACATCATGAGTAGTAGTCAAATTAATATGGTTTGACAACTTCATCAGTAGTTGAAACTTGCCATTTTTTATGCACACTTCATGCGCATGGAGACCAGGAGATGAAATCTCAAATATATATATTCATGTGACGCTTAAATACTCATGCAGATAATTTTAATTTTTCCTAGTTTATTTTTCATTTGACGACTGCCAACTGTGTTGTTCTCCACCTCATGAAGGAGGAAGTCGTGCCACTTCTAGCTTGTTGCTGCCGGAGAAGAATCGTGGTTTGGGCAGGTTGATCCCAGCGTCGTCGCGACCAACATCTACAATTGAAGACAACAGCAATGGATCCATTTTAGGTAAGCAAGGTACTTCTGTGTTCTGTCAGAAATATATGTTGATTGGAAGATGCCAAGATGATTTAACTGTTGAGATCTGATTATACCCCTATTTTCTGTGTTCTCATTTATAGGAAAGAAGATAAAGGTGACTGAAATTGGTGTTTAGACTCAGATTGAACCAATTAGTGTGTCAACAACATCATCTTCAGCGGGACAGAATGATCCAAATCAAGTGATCGACACTGATGCAAATCAAGTTGTCAGTGGCATAGTAAGTGACATTCAGTCGTAAGAAGTAATTTTCCTTGAAGATGATGATCAAGAAGAGGAGGTTGTTGGGTCAATAAGAAAGAGAAAGAAAAGGTGCACATCATCTGTGTGGAAATATTTTACTAAGAAACCAGTGATAGTTGAGATTGATGGAAATAAGTATGAGCAGATGTGGGGTTTTTGCAACTTCCCAAATTGTAGGCAAAAGTATAGAGCTGAGTCTTCTAATGAAACAAATGCATTTCGAAACCATTTGAAATCAGCCCAAAGTATTGTAAAGGGGCAATTGCAGCTTAAGGCTGAAAGGGAACATGACAAAGATGTTACCAATGTTCAGCCTTTCAGGTATGATCATGAGACTAGCCTCAAGAAATTCTATTTGGAAGTAATCATGCATGAGTACCCATTTAATATTGTTGAGCATGACTACTTTATGGATTTCGTTAAGTCTTTGCGTCCAAGCTTTACCTTCCATTTGGGAGTTACTGCTAGAAAAGATATAATGGACATATATATGGAAGAAAAGGATAAGTTGTATGCACATTTGAAGAATGTTTCATGCCGGTTTAGTGTAACCATGGATATATGGACATCATGTTAGAACAAAAGTTACATGTGTGTGACCTTACATTGGATAGATGATGCATGGCAAATACAAAAGAGAATTGTGGGGTTTTTTCATCTAGAAGGGCGACATACTGGTCATAGGTTGACAGAGGCCTTTATTGAAGTCTTGGTTAAGTGGTTTGTAGAGAAGAAAATATTTTCATTGACTTTGGACAATGCATCAAATAATTTAGTGGCAGTCAATGATATTATTGATAATCTTAGAATGAATGGAGATGTTTCTATGGTTTATGATGACATATTTTTTTCACATTAGATGTACATGTCACATACTTAACTTGATTGCTAGAGATGGCATGGCTGTAATATCAAAAGCACTAGAAAAAATTAAAGTATTGGTTTTAACTGTGAAGGGCTCTCCCTTGCAATGGGAGGAGCTAATGTCGTGTGGTATTGAGTGTGGGCTGGATACATCAAGGGGCATTAAACTTGATGTTTCAACTAGTTGGAATTCAACTTATTTGATGCTAAGGGATGCATTGTACTACAAGGCTGCTTTCATGAGGCTCAAGGCTGCAAATCACCGTAAGTATGAGAGCATTTCTCCCTCTGATTCAGAATGGAGCATGGTAGTCACAATTTTTCAGTGTTTAAAAATATTTTATGATCTTACTGAACTGTTGTCTGGTACCAAATATCCCACTGCAAATCTGTTCTATATAGGATTATGTGAGATAAGGGAGTTGCTTAGCAACTGCTGTAATCATACCAATGTAATGGCAAGTGCTATGAGTACAAAGTTTGAGAAATATTGGAGCTGTTCTAATCTGAGTCTTGCTATAGCAGCCTTTTTTTATCCTAAATACAAAAAGAAGCTTATAGAATTTTACATGAAAATTTTTGATGGTGCCTACTACCAAGTTAAGCTCGAAGAGTTTGTTAGTATTGTAAGGAAACTGTTCCAATTTTATAGTGTTCCAATTTTATAGTGCTTCTAAACCAGCTGCTACAAGTAGTAAAGTGGATGATAACCCATTAGAATTAGGTTGCAGACAATATTCTGAACTTCAGCGTTTCTTGTATGATGACACTGTGACTGATGGAAAGGACACAAATGAGTTGGACCTATACATGCCAGAGCCATGTATACAACAGGATACATTTGATATTTTGGCATATTGGAAGAACAACATAGACAAGTACCTTGTTCTTTCACTTATTGCTCATGATTTGATGGCCATTCAAGTGTCGACAGTTGCTTCTGAGTCCGCATTTAGTGGTGGTGGCTGAGTAATTGATCCTTATCGTAATCGTCTTGACCCTGAAATGGTACAAGCACTTGTCTGCACCAAAGATTGGATACATGCAACAAGAAAAGGTACTAATTTCCTATGCTATTCAATTGAATTGTCCATATATAGGTTTTGTATTGTACTGATATATCATTTATGTATTTTTTTATAGACACTAAATGCATTTCATCCATTGTGGTTGATTTGACATCGCAAGACAACATGTTCACATCTCCAAGTTTGCCCCTGAATGATGTGGTATTTGCTATACACTTCTATTTGTACTATACTAAGTGCTAATTCATTTTAACCAAATATGTACACACAAATGTAGGAAAATGAGATTAAAAGTGATCCTGACAAGATGGATGATAAGGCAGCGCTGTAATTCGAGCTATATTTTGAAGAAAATCTCAGAGTTGTGAACTTATGATTTGAAATGTATTGTTCCTAATTAAAATCCTCTATTCAAGACTCAAGAGTGTGAACTTCTGGATGTGTTATCTGTCATGTGTGCTAGCAAAGACAAATATACTTTTGTGTATTTTAATGCTTTGAACTATGAACTTCTGGATGTGTCATGTGGTCTAGACAAATGTATTGTTGTGTGCATTTAATGATTTGAAGTTTGAACTATTCTTGAGCTGGTGTGATTTTGAATGCTTTTTATATATAGCATTTACTCGATTTGTAACTTAAAATGGTAGTTCTGTTTATGTGATTATGATTTATGAGTATAAACATATGCGGTATTCCGGAATAGGTTATCGGTTTTCGATCGTTTTCGTTAAATTTCCGACCATATTGGTTCGTTTCCGTACACCCGCATATTCTGATTCCCTTTCCGAACCCGATCCCGTTTCCGTCAAAAGATATAGAAACGGAAATAGAAATGGGGGTTTTTTGCCCATTTTCGTTCGTTTTCAACGCTACCCATGATAGAGTGAAAAAACTCTCTTGCCATTTGTTGCATCTCTGCTTGCGTAGTAGCGACCCTGCCATTATGTTCCAGCAATCTTCGTCTTCTGGATTTTACGTTCAAATGAAAATATGTTGTGCCAGCATCTCCCTCTTTCAAGTTTCTCACTTTCACCCGCTGTCTGATTCTAATCCTTTCTAGGGGCGCCAATGCTAGACATTTCCCTTTTGCAGCTGCTCTTAGGCGTCTCTCGAGGTCTGAGAGCAGTCTAGCTTCCTGGGCAACATCCAACCTCAGAATGATTACATTAGCAATTTGAAGTTGTTGCCTGAAGCGACTGATTTTCCTATGCCCCCCTTAGCTAACTGCCTGGAAAGTCTGGCCATCTTAACGTTCAAGACTGAGAAAGGGTCCTCGGAGTTCACCTCATGTTGCAAGCTTTCATTCACCACTTCCATGAAACCTTGCAGTTTTGTCCAGTAAGATTCAAATTTAAACTTTCTCTTGACATGAATCAAGTCACCACAAGTAAGGAGAAGGGGGCAATGGTCTGATCAATAGGAGCTCTTGTGGATGTGCATCAAGGAATAAGTCCTTCCACTGGGGTGTCACAAACATGTGGTCAAGCTTAACTAAGGTTGGGCTCTGTTGCTCGTTGCTCCACATATACCTTCTTCCAAAAAGATACAACTATTTCAATTCTAGCTCATTTAACTTGTGGCGAAAAACATTCATCATCCGTCGATTGATTCTTGTGTTGTTCTTGTCAACTACTGACTTGATCATGTTGAAATCACCAACGATTATCCACTTCCCCTTAGCAAGCTGTGCCACAACTAATAGCTCCTCCAGGAAGAGAAGCTTGTCCTCCTCGGATTGGGGTCCGTACACCGAAGTGAGAGTCCATGATCTGTCACCTCGTACCCAATTCAGCCTCACTGTCACCGACCACCTACCAATATGCAACACCACCCCTTGGAACGAATCCCGTCTCCAAGAAATAATCACACCACCCGTAGTTTCCTCAACCGAGAGGGTAGTAAAACCATCAAAATTCATACCACAGAGCTCGAAGATAACACAAGATTCCACAACATTCAGCTTAGACTCTTGAAAATAGCAAATCGAAGTAGCACAGGAAGAAACCCCTTCTTTCACTAGGGCCCTCTTAGCAAGATTATTTAGCCCTCTAACATTCCAACACAACAAACTGAAGGAAAAACAAGACAACGACATGAGGAAAATAAAGACGATACATAGGGAGCAAAGCCCTCCCCTTTCCCCACATCAGCCCCCACAGGAGCACTTGATCAAGCAGGCGATGCAATGGGCAGCTGGCTGCTCCCTGGAGCTTGTGCACTGCCAGGCAAAACCAGAGCATCTGGCACAGGTTGAGCCAAGTCAACATCAAGCAGCTGAGCCAGGGCCTCCGCATGGTGCGGCGTGAGGGGTCGTTCGAAGAGTTGCATGTACTGCTTGATAGACGCTTTGTTAGCTTCCTCCTCTTCCTCAATCAAACCCATCTTATTCATAATAACTTTTTGAGCCTTGGAGATAACATGCCTTCTCACCCCATTCCCTTGTTTCAGTAGCCGCTCGCTGCGCCAAGGCTGAAAATCGGTTGGAATGTTGTTCTTCCTACGCCGTTCCCTGAGAATCGTTGGCTGCTACGACGGTCTGGCCCCCAGAATTGACGGGTAGGGGGTGGAAGAAATGGAATCGATGAAGCTCTTGATCTGCTGCTGTTGGCGCTCTTCCTGTCGCTCGAATGACTGTACTAGGGGAGCCACCGAGACGGCTGGCACTCTGCGCCTGAAGACAATGGGGAGCTCTTCAATTAGCCTGGGCCCTTTTCTAAGACCATGTAGTCCTTCTGGAGCAGGAGCAACCAATTTAACTGTCTGGATGTCTTTGTTGGCCTGATGAAGCGAGTTTTGGGCTACGTTGGTTGAGTGCGACCCGACCTCCAATGGCCCAACCACTAGAGCTGAGTTCCCGCCAAGCTCCAATTCAGGGAACCCGCCTTCCCCTGTCTCTGGCACTAGCGCATCACCCAAAAAGGTAAGCCATTAATGCAGGCTGCCCAAAGTCGGGATCTTGGTCCGGATTCTTGAGTGACAGCCTGTTGGAGACCTCATCTCTAGCCCTCGACCTGCTGACCTTAGCTTGCGCCGTAGCAGGACGCTATGGCCATGGTCCCAATCTTCGTGGACATCGTCCAGAGGACTGTGGTGAACCAACAGAATGGCCTCCGCCATAGGGGTTGGGATGCCTCCCGGTCTCAGATCGTCGCAGGCGGCCGCGACAGGTGCAAGCTTCGTCATCTCCTTCCTGAACGGCATTGGCGGCACCTCAACCCGAGATGTTGCTTGTGAAGAGGGCCATATCTCGGACGAAGGACGCTTCCCTCCTTGCATCTTCTCTAATGTCCCCGCCTCCAGCTCCTCTATCCCCACCATCGGGCCAAGGATTGCGACAGCCACCCCCGCCTCTCAACCATCTCCTCCAGCCCCGTTTGTTCGTCATCAGAGACTTGTTCCCTGCCTCCTGTCCGCCATACATCATCCCCTGTCCTCTCTGAGTCAGCCCTCAGGCGACCACGGACCGTCTGGAGCACCACCGCCTCTTCCACGGTTGTTGGCTCTTTGGGCTTCGTCTTTGCATGGCCGTTGTCGCCCAATGTTGGTCGGGCAGGCCACCTACCGCTCCCCCAGGACCTCCAAAGAGCCGGCCTCCGTCATGTTCCGAAGGCCAAGGACCCGTTCCATCAATCCTACCCACCTAGCAGGAAAAGGTAACCCGGCGCGGGGTGTCATCCTCGTCGTCGTCCAGTTCGATGAAGTCCGGAAGATGCAGTGGCGTGGGGTCGATGATTTCCTCCAAGTGCACAAAGACTGCATAAGACAGTGAACGCTTGTGTAGTGGCGCTCACGGAATCAGCGTGGATCCCGACAGCCTTTCCCACCGTGGGGGTCCGCCGCCCGCACACTCCGGGACTTCGACCTCCAACACCTTTAGGACCCTGCTAGGATTATTGAGCCATGTGAACAGAGTAAGAACCTGAGAATCCGCGGGGGGACCAGCTCCACGAGCTCTCCTCCGATGCCACAAACCAGCTGCGCCATTGCCTCCGTCTCCCAAGAATGTTGAGGTAGTCCCTCGAGCGACAACTTGGTGACGAACTGAATCTGTGAGCTTTACGCCTGTAGCCTTCTATCCCAACGCTTGAAGGATATCGTCGCTCCGTTGAAGAAGACTTGTTTCGACTTTCCCACAACCCACTCTCTATCCCTGTGTGGCGGAAAACCACCATATAGTCCTCCGGGGTAGTCACCTCCACCCGAAAGTTGGCCGGGAGAATGCCGCCGTCAGCGACGAGTTCGCGTGGTGAGAGCGACGGTTGGCGACCCAGCACCGTGGCCAGCAACACCTTCTGCTCCAAGATCAATTCTAACTCCACCATGCTTCAATTTTGGTCTTGAACTCAGGGATTTGGTTATCAAATTTGGTCGTTAACAATGGTGCATCTCCCTCTGCTCGGCCCCAGGTTAGGTTCCCCAGTGCGCCCTCTGCTCGGCCCCAGGTTAGGTTCCCCAGTGCGCCACTCCTCCATAAACCTGACCTGCTGTGCACAGATCTGAAAAGCGGACATGGCGCGATGTTCTGGCAAACCTTCTTGTCTCCCTGGCTTCCTGGTCCTCCCCTGCAGCTGCTCCTTGGCCAACAGGGTAGGTATTTCTCTGCACGCTAGCTTGACTGTCTTACCCGTCGCCCCCTCCTCTCTTTTGTCTTGCCGCCTTCTTCTGGCTTGCGCACTGTTGTCGCTGGTGACTGCAGTCACGACACACTGGAGCAAGCTCTCACAAGATGGCCCGGGTACCAGCATTTGTAGCTCCAGGTGTTACTAATGCAGGACGATTTTTGGTGACCCACCCCCAGGCAGTTGAAGCATCTCCCTTGTAACTAGCGAGGAACTGACTTTACCGCCTTGAATGTTGGCCGCTGATTGGTGGTGGTTGAGAAGCCATTTACCCCCCCTCGAGAGGAATGCTTGTCCTTGCGCCGAACCAGAGTCTAGGGCCCGCCGTCATAGTCTTCCCTCTGGATGCTGTGTGCCAGCACCGTGGACACAACGTCCCGCTAGGACCGCCTCCCCGACCGCAACATGGCACCCTACCGATTTGAAGATACAGGGATTAGGTGGCCACCCACGGTGTGAGATGGCCGCCGAGGCCGGAGTGGCCTTCGGCGCAGAGGCGGAGACCCGCTCACTTGCGCACCCTAGCACCCTAGATCAAGCAGAAGAAAATAACTTAATAACACTGACTTCCATTAGCTCAGAACTCTTTACCTTCATAAGTACCAGGAAATTGTTAGGCTTGTCAACCGAAAAAAAGGGGGTACATAACCTGCGTCATACATCAAGTATGTGATGAAGGTCTCATCTTCTTGCTTGACAGAGCTTTTCATTGAATTGTTCAATAAAATCAATTTTCTTGTTGCAGTGCAACAAGTGCGCGAAGGATTTTAGTGCCCTTCCATCTTCAAAGGAACATGACATGTTCTTTCATATATCAAGAGCATGATTCCTGGACGGAGAAATTTGTAGTGTCATATTTAGCATCGCTGAGTTATGTGAAAGATAAATATAAACATTTTAAAAAACACATACCTTATCTTTATCTCCTGTACATTGGTGTCAGGTATTGAATATAGAAAAAGGTAGTGCTTAAAATCGAAGACCTCATAGATACTGCAAATACAAGGGTAACGGTTTGAACAATTGCTATGAGATGAAAAAAAAACACCATTTTATGTAGCTATTCAAGAGACATACCCATCCTGAGTTGAGTGGGTGAGTACTTTTCCATTTACATCATCAAACTCCACAAAGCCAGGCCATTTCAGAGATTCTGTTTCAAAAAGAGGAAACCTAGCATCTAACTGATTCCTCCTTTATATACCTGAAATGATAATTTCATGTGAGAACCATATATTAGTTGAGACCAAGAACCATTGTAAGTTGCGCAACTCGCATATAACGTTTAAATAATCAAATGAATGCAACAGTGAAGGTGTGCTTATTGGCAAGTCAAACACAGAACTTGGAGAAGGATTTCAGGAGAAATTGTTTGCGCCATAGGATCTTACTCGATTGGGGTTGCTGTACACTTCAATGTGCTAAAATGGTCTGATGCATAGACCGACACAGTAATAAGGGAATCATTGTTCTTGTTGTAGAACAAGCTCCGGATGACTTCATCTGGACTTAAATTCAAGAAGGATATGTGCTTGTTTGTATCTGCAGACACAAATATAACGCCAAAGATAAGAGAACATATGAAGAATCATCTCGTCATATTAAGAATCTCTACCTCGACTAAAAGCAGCGCACAACACAGATTGTGCAAGAGCAAATATGATATTTTTTGCAGCAACAATCTCAATTATTCTGGATCTCTTTTTAAGAAATTGCAGCTTCACAAACAGGTGGGCATTGTGAGCATACGTATCAAACTCTACATGATCCAACAAAGAAGTATAATGTTAATGCTGAACATGGTAAAGTAGTACATATCAAAAAGAATTACTAGACAGTCTCACTGCAGGAATTCTTATTTTACATCCGCAGAACCTTACCCAAATTCAAATATCTATGTCATAAAAGATATGTCATTTTTATACTTCAAGGACATGATCGGGCAAGCACCCTAAAGCTATGCCTTTTAACATGTCATTGAATAAAAGCAATAATGCAAGTAGTCAATGCCAACTGCAGAGGATAGATTCAGCAAATAAAACATTAACCACAGGATCCTCTCATAATATATTTTGGCATGTAAAGCATATGGCGCCATCAAAAATGCATACAGTATTCCAGTTCATTATTACCTAAAAAAATAGATATGTATATTTAAAAATTAAGCACATAACAAAGCACAATTTGGAAATAAATAACGGTTAGTACTTAGGTAGTATTGGTATCAGATAAAAAAGTCAAGGAATAGCTAAAGACAAACAATTCAATGTCATCGAAATATTAGGAATTGGCAATGCCTTGAAATGGTCCTGATTACGGATGTCTAAAGTACACATAGTTTTTGTTTTTTTAGATAATGGATAAAAATCCAGCATCTATATCCATAGGTGGATATACACAGACAACACACAGATTTTGTAATGCAAGATCAGAAAGGATATGGTAGTGGAAAATTGACCTTAAACATCGAAGCAAGTTCTCTGCTGCAGAAGCTTCCTGCATAGCTTCAACAGCAGCCAATTGTGCTGCATCCCTGTACTTCAGAAGCTCCTGTGAAAAGGCAAATGCAATTAAATATTCAACATGACCTCATCCCTAAAGCATCTTTGAAAGTAGGACTAAAATGGCATAGTAAAATTGCTGGACGTTCAGGGGAACTGGTTCCCCCATTTGACATAGTAAAACAGGGGTTCGTTCAAAGTTTCTTTTTATCAGTATATATTAACACAAAAGAAAAAAAACGATATTAGCACCCTCAAAATTGCAAAAGGCTTGCAATGCTAACCTCATATATCAGCAAATCCAAGCTCTTATGATAAGTTACATCCAATCAAAGTTACAGAACACAAATCACGGTTGGTTAGGCAATGTTTGTATTCAGTTTGTAGTCAATCACATTTAAAGACAAAGAAACAATTAAGCAAGTAATACTACATGAGGGATATTAGTATATAACATTTGTAACATTGCATGAATATTTAGATTTGACAAATATCTGTTCACTACATAATTCACCATCTATCTTTTTTACTATTATTTATGACAACTAACTGGGAAAAGTTAAAATAAAAACTATTGTTTACATCATACGGTGCAATAGTACATATAATGATATATAAAACATTATTGTTGAATGAAACTATGAATGGTATTGGTAAACATTATATATGTAATTCCTCAATATATAATCAATAGTGCATTGATTAACCAAGTTTCAGATAATATGTATAGCGACACCCAGTGCATTGTGGCATGTCATCGACGCAGTCCAAGACGACACTACACATTTGCCGCTCATGTAAGTACCTCCACACGTCCTCCTCCGCCGTGGCTCCACCTGCCATGTCAGGGTCTCATCGACAATGATGATGCACCATACCCAATCAGGGTTGTGTGTGCTCGTGGTTGAGGATCAAAGAGGAGTAGACGAAGAACGGAGCGGATTGAGGTACGTCTTGAGAAGACAGACGCTTGTACACAGGCAGGTCGAGTTGATGGCTCGACGCATGAGCGCTGGCTTGTGGCGCTTACCTGCCACCACTACTGCCTCCAACGCGCCCGTCCACACGGACCCACGATCGTTGCCCACTATCGTGCATGTTCGATCCGTGGATGTCGCCGCGTCGATAGCCAAGCCGTCCCTGGCCCTTACTTGAGCTTGGTCCCTATCTGCGTGTGCAGCATCTCGAGCAATGCAATCCTACACCCGCTCATGCTTCGTGACTTCGTCTCGACACAAGTCCTGCACGCTTGGAGGAATGACGCTGTCGCTGAAGGAGTGGACGATAGGCAGGTGCCACGGACGAGCTGCGCACGGTGGAGGCAACGCCCACTCCCCCGCTAGTACGACGGCGGCGACAGGAAATCTCGCGTGGCCAGTTATCAATCTGGGATGGACTCGGTCTTGTGTGATCGCGAGTCACGTCAACACGCACCCACACGCGCGCACACACACATATCTATATATATATAATGAAAGATTCGTAGTATTATCAGGCTTAATTAACATCGTAGCATCCGGTTCTCCCTAACAATGAAACAAAACAAAATAAGGATGTCAGCAATCGAGAACAAAGCCAAGAATCAGATCTGCGCTGGTGTAGCATCACGCGCGTGGAAAATCTACACGACAGACAACAAAAATAATACTAGTGTTTTAATAAGTATAAAAAGTAAATAGATAAAAAGATAAAGAAAACTTTGTGGCTTTAGATGTGTGGTAAGTTAGATTAGATTTTTGATTTTCTATTTTTATGTAATTGGAGTCGGACATGGTTGACGTCGTGCCGTATGCTCTCATATGATATGTGTGGTATATCAGGTAGAATGACAAAAAAAATTTTATTATTTACAGAAGAAAGATCAACCAAACCAGTTGAGTATAGAGATTAGAGTATGACCTGCAGAAGGGAGAAGGAAGACCAGTGATCAGGCCATACAGGCCAACTTATCTAAGAAAAGCCCAAATAAGACCTGTATTAACCTACTGTCAGGTTCGAACGAGGGAAAAAGTTTACTTTGATTTTCTTTAAATATATATGTCGAATCTAATTATGAATCCAGATAAAAAATAGGCTCGACCTTCAAATACTAAGTAAAAAAAGGTAGTTATTCACCACATACATGATACATGATTGAACAGAAAAAATAAATAAAGAAATATACATTGCAATGCGAAGTGATTGATTACATCAGCCAAACGAGAATAGCACAAATGAGAATAGCAAGTAGACAGCCACATATACATATACTGTCCATATACATATACTGTCCATGTTTTAATGTTTTAATTATAAGTCGTTTTTATTAAATTTATAAAATAAATATAGTAACACTTATAACATTAAATTATTTTTATTACATTTAACATTAAACATATTTTGATAATTTTTTATGTTAAAATATTGCTATATTTTTTTGTCAAATAAAAAAAATCTGATTTAGAAAAAAAGTCAAAATGATTTGTAATATAAAACAGACGGAGGTAGTAAGTAACCATAGCAAAATCAGTGACAAATGGAAGGAATAAAAGGATTATTCTACGGCTTTTCAATGCTTGGGATTGCTTTATAATTGCATCATCGCCATTAAATTTTTTTGAATATTTCTCGTCCATCAAATCATTAAGCAAATCTGTCTGGATGATACTCATGCCTGAAAAATATGCGCTCCACTCATTCAATAGATTACAATTAAGTTTGCAGATATTTAATAGAATTATAGAAATAGCCAATATAGCCATATAGGCAGCAACCAGCAAGACCATGATTCAATTTATTCAGTGACTCACCGAACCGTAGTGTAAAGTAGTGCTAGCTTATCTGCTGCTGCTCGCTGCGACGCCGCCTGACCGGCTGACCCTCACGCCTGCTCTGCTAGTGCTAGCTGCTGCTGTGGTGCTGCTCCGCACGCCGCCAACTTCCACTTCTTCGCGCGGCGCGCCGCCTGACTGCAGCCTGCCGACTTCCGCTTGCGCCTGCGGCCGCCTACGCTTGCTACTGATACGGGTACGTTCGATTTATACAAATCGTCGGATGTTATTTCATTAATAATTGGTAAATATTTCATTCCTTGTTAACATTGTTTTAACGAAAAAATATTTCAGATGCTTAATTATTAAAGAAAAATGTTTCATTAAAATACAATATCTAAACATACTCATTGCGACAACAAAAAAAATCAATATATATAACATTGAGTCAAACATCAAATACTTGTTATTACATTAATGAAACATCAAAAAAATTGTTAAAACATATGCAACATTTAAAAATAAAAAATTATTTAAATTTTTGAAAGGGAACGTTTCCTATGCAAACCAGGCAAGCTGTGCAAACTTGGAAACTCTTGATCAGGACCTCAGGACGCTCATCCGATGGCTACGGAGAGAGGTGGGAGCTTTTTTCATTTAACCGCCCGCGAGCCCCTGTCATTTTTGCAAAAAAAAACCCCTCCGCGCCGATCCCGCGGCAGCAGCCCGCAGCAAGCCGATCCCGCACGCCTCTTCGACTCCACCGCCGCCGCCCGGCTGTGAAAATGAATGATGCGCGTGAAGATCACCGGCCGTCGGAATCATCTGCTGGGACGCTGTTGGGGCCTCATTATCGCGCGCAGTCCACGATGGCCGCCCCGATGGTGCCGACGATCAACTGGGACGGGGGGACCAGTGGGCGCCGCCTCCACGGTGATGGCATGGGCGTCGAAGGCGACGACGTACGACATGGCGCACGCGCACGCGACGGTGACGGCGGGCCTGGGTCGGCGCGGTGGAGCGACCGCCGGCAGTGCCCGCCGTGGCGCGCCAACTCGCTGGAGAACATCGTGCCGGAGAACCTGCCGCCCCGATGCTACCCACGAACTCCGCTCCGATGCTGCCCACGAACTCCGCTCCGATGTTGGCCACGACCACCGCCCCGACGCTGCCCACGAACGCGCACTGTACCATTGACAGTGGTAGTCCTTCATGCCATGGTTAGTTTCTTCTACAAGTATTTCATCTTGACTTTCATCTTGACTATGATCACTGCTAATGTCCCTACATGCCACGTACACGATGAATATGCAGTCGCCGTTGATTCTGCCTCCTTTGAGGCCACCGCCATGGATGATGCCGTCATGACCATCATGGTCGTCGACGCCGAAGTTGGAGCCCATCTTGAACAACCAAGCACACCACGGACAACATCTTCTCCGAGTATATCAGAAAGTAGCAAAGATCATTTGAAGCCTATGGTTGGAATGATATTTGATACACTCACAGATGTGGAGAATTTTTACAAATCATATGCACACGAAGCTGGTTTCTCTGTTCGTGTTGGTCAGCACAAGAAGCAAAATGAGGAAATATTATTCAAGCGGTATTGTTGTTCAAGGGAAGGGTACAGAAAGGATAAAGTACAAGATGTTAGTGATCAATCCGGAAAAAAAGAAAGACACCAAATGTGATGGAAACCAGATGTGGATGTGAGGCACATATTGTTGTCAAGCTTGGCAGCGACAAGAAGTATCAAATATCTTCAATGGTTGAGGAGCACAACCATGGTTTTGTGTCGCCAGATAAGAGGCACTTGCTAAGATCCAACCGTAAGGTTAGTGAGAGGGCAAAGAGTACCTTGTTCAATTGTCATAAGACTAGCATTGGCACATCCCAGACATTTCGACTTCTCCAGGTGAGTGACGGTGGATTTCAGAATATTGGTTGCACGCTGAGGGATATGCAGAACTATTATCGTGACTTGAGGAGCAAAATCAAGGATGCTGATGCACAAATGTTTGTGGGACAACTTGAGCGAAAGAAGGAAGTAAATCCTGCCTTCTTTTATGAGTTTATGGTGGATAAGCAAGGACGACTTGTTCGTGTCTTCTGGGCAGATGCTATATGCAGGAAAAACTGTACTATTTTTGGTGATGTACTTTCAGTAGATTCTACATATACTACTAACCAATATAACATGAAGTTTGTGCCATTTACTGGAGTGAATCATCACTTGCAAAGTGTTTTCCTTGGGGCAGCATTCTTGGCTGATGAGAAGATCGAGTCATTTGTATGGTTGTTTTGTTAGAACTTAGGGCTCCAAGCTAGGCACGGATCTAGTAGGTAGGAACAAGACTCACCGTCGGGCTTCATGGACGAGCTTGCCATGGGGTCGGCGGTGATGTCGTCGGCGTTTGCGATGGGGTTTATGGTGGACTTCCCGCCGCTCACAGCGCCCCCTTGATCGGTCTAGGGTTTAGGTTTGTTAGGAGCGAAATCATGCGCGAACTTTTCTCGACGTTCGTGCCCCGGCTTCCTCCTTCCACTTTATATGGCGCTGCGCGACGGGGGCCCACCAACCATGAGTTGGTTGTGCGCCCCCGATCAGGGCGCGGATCAAGCGTGTCAACGGTCGTTGGACCGTTGCACGGGAGATCAATCCTAACAATCTCCCCCTTGATCTCACCTTAGCTGAACTTACTATACTTAACTTGATACCCATTTCATCATAGATCGGTATATAGAGTATGTATCATCACAATAGTCAGTTACGTACTATTGGATTCAACAACTACGATACACTTTTCCACTTTGAAATGGATTCTTTGTCTCGCTTTGGGCCCCTCTCTATCCAGGAATCATAGGCTTTCTCGTAATCCCATGCCGGCTAAGTGTTCTCTGAACACATTGGGCGGTAAGCCTTTCGTAAGAGGATCCGCAAGCATTTTCTTTGTACTTATATGCTCAAGACTAATAGTGTGATCCTGGATATTTTCTTTCACAACATAATACTTGATGTCAATGTGTTTGGCAGCACCACTTGACTTGTTGTTGTGAGCATAAAACACTCTGCGGCTCATTGTCGCGATACAATGAGTGGTTTTTCAATGCTGTCTACCACTCTCAAACCGGGTACAAATTTCTTTAACCATTTCGCCGTCCCGTGGCCTCATAGCATGCTACGAACTCAGCGAACATCGTAGATGACGCTGTAACAACTTGCTTGGAGCTTTTCCACGATATAGCCCCACTGCGAGAGTGAACACATAACCCGACGTGGATTTTCTATCATCTAAGTCTCCCGCAAAATCTGAATCGAGTACCCTTCTATTTCAAGGGATTCGGTTCTTCTATACGTCGCATAAGGCCTTTTGTGCCTTGCGTGTAACGCAGAGCTTTCTTAACCATTCTCTAGTGATCTATGCCTGGATTACTTTGATATCGCCAAGTATCCCGGTTACATAAGCTAAGTCGGGCGAGTACATACTTGAGCATACATTAAGCTTCCGACACTGAAGTATATGGTACCGCTCTCATCCGATCGATCTCATACTGGTTCCGGGGACACAAAAAATTCCCAAATCTATCGCCCTTGACTATGGGAGCAGGCGTAGGTTTGCTCGCATGCATACTATATTTCTTCAAAATCTTTTCTAAGTATGTCTTTTGCGATAAGCCTAATACCCCTGTTCTTCTATCTCGGTGAATCTCAATTCCCAAAACGTATGATGCTTCACCAAGATCTTTCATTTCAAAGTTTGAGGACAGAAACTTCTTAGTCTCCAATAGCAGACTGACATCACTACTTGCCAGTAAGATGTCATCCACATAAAGGATGAGGAAGATGAATCTCCCATTCTTGAACTTTGCATAAACACAATTGTCCTCCTTGTTCTCATCAAACCCGAACTTTCTTATAGTCTCATCAAACTTTAAATACCACTGTCTAGAGGCTTGCTTTAATCCATAAATAGATTTCTTAAGGTGGCATCCCATAGTTTCTTTTCCTTTTATGACAAAACCTTTCGGTTGTGCCATGTAGACATCCTCATGGAGATCTCCATTGAGAAATGCCGTCTTTACATCCACTTGATGTAATTCTAAATCATAGTGCGCCACTAAAGCCATTATTATCCTAAAGGAATCTTTGCATGAGACTGAAGAAAATGTCTCATTATAATCTATTCCTTCTCTTTGCGTGAATCCTTTTGCCACAAGTCACGCCTTATATTTTTCGACATTTCCTTTGGAATCACACTTAGTTTTGTAGACCCATTTGCAGCCTACTGTCTTGGCTCCTTTGGGAATTTCTTCTAAATCCCAGACTTTGTTGCAACTCATAGATTTCATTTCGTCTTCCATGGCTTCTTGCCATTTGGACGAATGAGCGCTTCTCATGGCTTCTTCAAATGAGGTAGGATCTCCCTCCATTTGAATTTTTTCACTTACATATACTTGATACTCATTTGGGATAGCCGATTTTCTAACTCTTTGAGACCTTCTGGGGGCCTCAACATCTGGCGCACTCTCTGAGTTGGGCTGTTGTGGCTCTTCCTCATGCGTGACAACAGGTTCTGTCGGATCCTGAAGGACAGGTTCCTGACTTTCATTAGTTGCCACGGGAGAGCTGACAACAGGTGTCGTCACCACGTGTCATGCACCGTCGGTGCAACAGCAACAGGTATTGAGAAAAAAGGTTCTTGAATCATCGGAGTAGGTACAAATACCCGCTTCTCCTCAAGACTAATCTCTCGAGTTACCATGCTCCCCCTCATCATCTCATCCTCCAGAAAAACAGCGTGTCTCGTTTCCACAAACTTGGTATGTCTGTCAGAACAGTAGAAACGAAACCCCTTAGATTTCTCTGGATAGCCAATAAAATGGCAACTGACTGTCTTGGGATCTAATTTTCCAATATTCGGGTTAAACACCTTTGCCTCAGCTGGACAACCCCACACACGCATATAGTTTAATGTGGGTTTTCTCCCTGTCCATAACTCATATGGAGTTTTAGACACGGACTTACTAGGAACCCGATTAAGTATGTGAATGGCGGTTTTTAACGCCTTCATCCACAAGTTAATCGGTAGAGTAGAGTAACTTATCATACTTCTCACCATATCCATCAGGGTACGGTTGCGTCTTTCAGCTACTCCATTCTGCTGAGGCTCGCTCGGTGTAGAGTATTGGGCAACTATGCCATTTTCCTGTAAAAACCTTGCAAAAGGTCCAGGAACTTGTCCATACGGGGTATGCCGACCGTAGTACTCCCCCCCACGGTCGGATCTTACTATCTTGATCTTTAAATCGTGCTGATTTTCAACTTCAGCCTTGAATATTTTGAACTTATCTAATGCTTCTGATCGTTCTTTAATAGGATAAATATAGCCATAACGAGAATGGTCATCTGTGAATGTTATAAAAGAATCATAACCATCCACAGATGTCACAGGAAACGGACTACAAATGTTAGTGTGTATTATTTCTAGAATTCCTGTGCTTCGTTTGGCGTCTTTCTTTATTTTCTTGACGTACTTTCCTTTAATACAATCTATGCATTGATCTGAATCTGAAAATTCTAAGGGCGGAAGAATTGATTCTTTCATCAACCGTTCAATCCTCCCCCTCGAAATATGGCCTAAACGGCAGTGCCATAATTTTGAAGACACATCATCAATTCTTTTCCTTTTATTGTTCACATTCATAGACGATGAGGCATTCTCATTACTCAAAACATTAACGGTATCACTGAGTGATAACAAATAAAGCTCATCTTGTTTAAAAGCTATGCCTAAACACTTATTATTCAACTGAACCTTACATTGTCCATCTCCAAAAACACATTGAAATCCATCACGATCTAATCGTGGGACACTAATCAAATTTCTTCGCAAAGAGGGTACATAGAGGACATCGTGTAAATGAAGTACAAAGCCATCTCTTAGTACTAGCGGGAGTTCTCCAATAGCTTTGGCTTCTACAGCGACGCCGTTTGCAACTTTAATTATTCTTTCTTTTCTTTGCAGCATCCTCATCGTACTGAATCCCTGTGGAGAATTAGCAACATGGACAGTTGCACCTGAGTCAATCCACCATGTAGATTTTTCATAACTTACATACAGGGACTCATCTACAAATGTGATAATATCCTCACCTCTCTTGCATAAGTGCTTCAGGAAATCCACACAGTCTTTCTTATAGTGCCCCTTCTTTTTGCACCATAAGCACTGGTCCCTTTCTAGCTGAATGGATTGAGGTCTTTGATGGTAATCAGGCTCAGATCTTTGATTGTATTCAGGCATTGGTGCTTTTCCATGTGGCCTAGAGGAGGAGGCATTGTTCCACCGAGGTTTCCCTTGTGGCTTAGATGGGGAAGAATTATTATAATTCTTCGGAGAATTATAATAATTCTTCCTCTTGTGGTTCACATACTTAATGGAATCACCACGTGAACCCTTGATCCTTTCCTCCTCTTGAACACACATGGCAATTAACTTTTCAATTCCTCAATTTTCGGGCTGTGAGTTGTAGTTAACAACAAAAGCCTCAAATTCCTTGGGCAGGGAGGCAAAAATTAGATAAACTAAAAATGCATCACTTAGCCCCATTTCCATGGGTTTTAACTTAGATGCCATGTTGCTCATTCTCGGGATTTGCTCCCGACTCCACCACCAAGTGTACCTCTCTCGTTACAAGCCTCTTTATTAGAGTGCTTGCATATGCTTTGAAGAGCCGAACCGACTCTCCACTCGTTTTAGGTACTGTGGCGTCACACACTCCGGATTCCACCCTTATAGCCTCAATAATGGAGCTCTTGATCACCATCAAACACTTGCGATTTGACTGGTCCCACTTGGCTCGATCAACATCATATTTCATTCTTTGCGGTGCATGATCACGCACTCGCTTGTCAAAATCAGCTTGGCTTTCCTCTTCACCTCTTATGGGATCAGCAGGAGATATGGGACACTCAGCCGTCAATGCTAGATCAATATCGGATAGCGCAAGCGCTATCTCAATCTTTTCTCGCCATGAGTTATAATTTTCTCCGTTAAGAGGCTCAATGGACGATATGTAACTCAGCGGATTACCTGAAACAGAAATCCATAAACAAGATTTGAATTAATTCGACGTTGGTCAAATTAAAACGAATTGTTCGTCACATTTAATTCTATATCACCGTTGGGCGAAAATAGAATCAAGCATTCACATGTCAACATACTCATCAGCATAATAATTTTATCAACAACTTTGGTCGTAGACAAAATCATCATACTACATAAAAGGATTCACATTTTCTAATTAAAATGTCCCGTTGGTTCTAAATTAATTAGAAAAAGTAAAAGCTGAAACTATACTTAGCCTTGATACTTAATGCAGCGGAAACTTTACTTAGCCTTGAAACTAAATAAATAATAATAAATAAGTATACTGTGCTGGGGTGAACAGGAACAAAAAAATAATAATAATAAAACGTTACTGTTATGCACTGTTCATTCGGGTCGGCCCAGTACTATTGTGCACTGTTCATGCGGGCCGATTGTCCTGTTCTTTTCGGACCGCAACCTGGGCCTGGGCCGACAATTTTCCACCCCGCCTGGGCTCAATCTGGTCCGGTCGATCTTGACCGTTGGATCAAGATCGACGGCCGTGCGCTGTTTGCGGGGCGACAAAACCGCGCGGTGGAAACCCTAGGGTTTCCGCCGCACTCCGCGTGTCTCCCTCTCCCCCGCGCCGATCTGATCTTTGCCGCCGCCGCCCTTCTCCTTCCCCTTCGACGCCGTCTCCCCTCTCCCTCTCTCTTCTCCCCCTCTCTTCTCCCCCTCTCCCGCAGGCCTTCTCGCCGGCGTTGCGTTCACCCGAGGGTGAGCGCGGCGCCGTCGAGTGGATCTACGGGTGGGGATTTCTGCTTGGCCGCGCGCACGCGTGTGTTCAGAGGAAAAAAGAACGATGGAGGGCGGCGAGGTCGGCGAGCCGGCGGCGTGTATCCGAGGATCATCAAGTAAGTTCCTTTTCCCGGATCCTTTCCTATGTGTTCTTGGCCCCTTGCGGTTTTAATCTTGCTTGTTTTTCTTGCCCCTTTCGGGTTCGATCTTGATTTAGTGCTAACCCTAGCTAGAATCGACGCCTAGAAGCTCTGATACCATTGTTAGAACTTAGGGCTCCAAGCTAGGCACGGATCTAGTAGGTAGGAACAAGACTCACCGTCGGGCTTCATGGACGAGCTTGCCATGGGGTCGGCGGTGATGTCGTCGGCGTTTGCGATGGGGTTTATGGTGGACTTCCCGCCGCTCACAGCGCCCCCTTGATCGGTCTAGGGTTTAGGTTTGTTAGGAGCGAAATCGTGCGCGAACTTTTCTCGACGTTCATGCCCCGGCTTCCTCCTTCCACTTTATATGGCGCTGCGACGGGGGCCCACCAACCATGAGTTGGTTGTGCGCCCCCGATCAGGGCGCGGATCAAGCGTGTCAACGGTCGTTGGACCGTTGCACGGGAGATCAATCCTAACATGTCTCAGACCTTTCTTAAGGCTATGGGTGGAGTAGCACCTCGTCTAATCATAACAGATGAAGATGCGAGCATGAAGGTTGCTATTGCTTGGATTCTACCAAATACAGTTCATGGACTTTGCATGTGGCATATCATGGAAAAGGTACCTGAGAAGGTCGGGCCTACCATAAGAAAGGATGATGATTTCTGGGAAATATTACACGAGTGTGTTTGGGGCTCCGAGAATTCAGATGAAAAGGCTGAAGATCCTATGGAGGTGGCAATGCGGAAAAAATTTCAGATTCACGCAACAAGTTTGAAGATCTTATCCAAATGGCCAAGAACTCTGAACAAGGCATGGAGTTTTTATATTCTAGTTTATCCAACCTTGTAGAACCTCTCCAAAATATCATTCCTGCTTTTATATTTAATAAACAGGATGAGTTTGAATCATTCCTTGGTAGCAAAATTCCACATGAAGTCGAGATACATCTACCAAATGATATCAAGTCGAAAGGACGATGCAAAAGAATTAAGAAGAGCAAGGAGAAGAAGGCACCAAGAAAACGGACGTGTGGAAAATGCAAGCAATTAACGGATCATGACGCACGCAACTGCCCAAACAATGTTGTTGGCTGATATTTCAAGTTTGTGTAACCTTTTGGATTTGCTTCTTGTAAAAGCTTTTTGTAGTACTGAACCATTCGAAAAATCACCAGGAGGCTGGTCTCATTGTTATTTCCACTACGCAATTTCAGTTTGTTTGTTTGTTTTAAAAAATGATACTGGTTGCAGTTCTCCTATTATGTACTGTGTTCACCTCAAATTTATTCATTGCCAGGAGCAGCAAGGAGTTGCAGTTCAACAGAAACAGAATATCTCATTGCCAGGCCACTGAGTTCTGTCCAAGACTAAAAATGTAATCACCACCAAAAGGGTGTAACAATTATCTTATAACTTTCACATACAATACAACTCTGATACATATAAGCTTGGGACAATAAGCACGTAGCAATTCTCGGTGCCAGTGTACAATACAATTCTCAAATTACAATACAATTCTCAGTGCCAGATTACTATTCTCAATGCCAGTATACAATTCCCAACCAATTTCACAGAGCCACCGCCACAGTCGAGCTTCTGCTCGTGCTTCACCGAGAAATGCAGCACCAGGGTCTTGTCCTTGCTACTGCACTTCAGAATGAGATCAGAGGGTAGTATTTGCAGTTTGCACACACACCTATATTTACATGTACATCGTCGTCGACCTTGATGTAGTACTCTGCATCCCACATGGACACAGCTGCGACAAAGTACACAAACAAAATAGAAGTTTGTGATTTAGTAACAGCAAGTCATTTTCTGAAGTGCTCGAGGACAGAGAAGATGGCGCCACAGCCTCGTGCTCCAACGCTGGGGCTGTCCTCGCGAATTAGCAGCTCGACGAGGACGACGGCAGGCCCATTGGTCTCCGGCCGCCGCGGCGAGGGCCGGCTAGATCCAGTAGAGCGCGGCGGCGGCGGCGGCAAGGGCGGCGGCGGCGGCGGAGGAGGAGGAGGAGGAGAGGGAGAGCGACGGGAGGACGAGGAAGACGAGCACCGCGCCGGAGGAGAGCAGCAGCAACGCGCCGAAGGTGCTCGGCGACGCTCGGCGCTCGGCGCTCGGCGACGAAAGAGGAGGCGGCGCAAGATTGGGATCGGCTTGCTGCGGGCGACGGAAGAGGAGGCGCCGCAAGATTGGGGACCGGCTTGCTGCGGGCTGCTGCTGAGGGATCGGCGCGGAGGGGTTTTTTTTGCAAAAATGACAGGGGCTGGCGGGCGGTTAAATGAAAAAAGTTCTCACCTCTCTCCGTAGCCATCGGATGAGCGTCCTGAGGTCCTGATCAACAGTTTCCAAGTTTGCACAGCTTGCCTGATTTGCATAGGATGTTCCCATTTTGAAAATGCTTGTATATGCAACGTGGAAGAATCGGCATGATGTCCGATCTTTTTGTTTTGCCTGACGTCTGATCACCAGCATTCTCGCTCTTGCTCGCAACTAGACAACCGTGACGCTGCAGCTCGAGGCCTCGAGCTCTCGCGACTCGCGTTGGTGCCAGCGGCGCGGCTCCCAGCCGTCATTAGCCGGCCAGCACCCACCCGGCCACCCCTAGCGCCCCAACCCTAAGTCCCACCTGTATGAGGTGTGGGAAGTAGGCAACTGGGCTGGGTCATTATTGCCAAATTGGGCCAACCTTAGTTCATCTGCATACCACTTCGCTTTTTTTTTCTCTCACAGCCCTGTTCATATTCTTCCCAGCGTCGAGCACATGTCGCCATGAACTCCAGGACGCCGGCTGATGTTTGATAATACCTAATTGAATTTTTTTTGCAAAAATTGGAGGGTAGGGTAGAGCCTTAATGAAGCCTACCTACTAGAATCACTACTGGTCGAATTTGATTCGTATCCCTCAACCACAAAATCAGATATAACGACTCCTTTAATTGTTAAAACAGTCTAAAATAAATCCGTAGGATGACATTGGCTGACGTGACAATCTAATCATCGTAGAAATTACAAAGAAAAGATAGGTCCACATGTCATTCCCCATCTGTCTCCCTCTACCTTTCTTTACCCCATCGCCGCCAAATCCTCATGACGAACTCGCGAGTGATCCCGTGGACAGCGGCTGGAAAAGGAGCGCCGGTGAGCTCCCCGCCTACAGAGAAGAGGCACGAGGAGGAGTGAGGTTGCGCCGAGTAGAGAGGCGGAGCTGACCGCCCGCCTCTGGGCTTCTCTCGTTGCCACACAGCACAAGCCCCTCGCAGGAGCAGACCGCATGGATCGAGGCTGAGGCTTGAGCCGTCGTCGCCACGTCGCGGAGGTCGACCAGGTCCACGCAGACGTGCAGGTGCTCGCCGATGCACGAATTGAACTTGAGGATTTGTCGTTGTCGGGGCCGCCTAGACGTTGCTTTGTCCTTGGGCCGAGCAATCGCTTCGCCTTGAGGCCATGCCACCGCTACGCGTCAGTGCTGCCCTACCGCCAATGCGCCTTGGGTTGTGCCATCACTCCGCTTGGAGGTCGCGTTGCGCGTCGCTCCATCTCGAGGACGCGCCACCACCGCTCCGCCTCGGTCCACGGCGACGCTTCGCTCTTGGCCTGCTGGAGGGGACAATCGTCCTCCCTGGCTCCATCGTCCTGCTCGAGCTCAATCTCCGTCTCACCGACGTGAGGTAAGGAAGGATAGAGGAGAAAGAAAGCGAAAGCAAAAGAGAGGAGACACTGACAACAAAGAAAGAAAACGAAAGCAGATATAAATATATCTGGTATTGCGAATGAGGGTTACAAATTATTGTATTGGACTAAGGGATTCCAAGTGGACTTATACTTTCGAATGAGACGTTGAAAGCCCAATAGTCCCTTGTAGATTTAGGGTGTGTTTGTTTGAACTTCTTCTTTTTAGCTTTTAAAAGCTAGCTTTCTAAAGCTAGCTTACTAGCGATGATCTTTTACTATTAGCTTTTGTAATAAATTTTTATCTTCTCAGCACACCAAAAGCCAGCGAAAGCTCATTTCAGCCAGCTTTCCATTCATTTTCTCAGAAACTAGCTTTCCAGCTTTTCAAAAGCCAACTCGAAAAGATGACTGTTTGTTTTAGCTTTCCAGCTTCTAAAAAGCAGAAGCTAGAAAGCTACCCAGAAACCTGAAACAAATAGGGCCTTATTCAAGAAATAAGTTTACTTTAGTTTCCTTATTATGACTTCGAATTTGAATTATAGGCTTCAACCGTAATACCGTTATAACGACTAGCGACGGTGGACATCTCGACGTCGGCGCCATCATACACGTCCTCGTCGTGGATTTTTTGGTCTTCGACACCGTCTTGTGGGACTGCACCACGCAGCGAAGCTTCGTTAGGAACCAAACTTGATCACCTCAGCCTTGGCGACGATCTCCTCGACATCAGACGAGTTGATGGTCATCTCCTTGATGCTCTCCTACACGCCGCCGAACTCTACTGCAATGACCGCATGCTACGCGGACAATAGTGGTAGGGATCGACACGATGTAGTTGTCTACGACGGAGACGATGTGTCACCTCCTAAACAGCGCGGGGACAGTTGAACCGAGATGACGACGCTGCTTGGTGGCGCCGTCGGTGCTTCGACGCGTGCGGAGGAGGGGTTGCCTATGGCTAAGGCGCATCCTAATGTGGACGATGGAAAGCGGGCAGTGCCTGTTCTCAAGAGGGATAAGGAAGAGAGGGAGAGAGAGAGGAAGAAGAGTTGATCACTAACACATGAGGTCTATACGTATTTTATTTGTCACATTGTTACATCAGTTAAAATTGAATACTATATTGTGTTATTGTGTTAGGACCTTGAGTACGTCGATTGTTTAAATTGAGGACACGCTATATTTAATAGTGATTGAAAGACCTAATTCAATCTTCACGTTAGTAAACTTATTTCTTTATTATCCGAGATGCTTTGCACACGTCATTGAAACCCACTCCAACAAAGAAAACGTATAAAAAATAGCCCAACTCGAATCAATCCACGTCTCCACCGTTCATCTAGGCCCACGCCATCGGAAAAGCCCAAGATAACGCATCCACTCCACCCTGGTAGTGGTAGGCCCCACACCCGTCAGCGGCACACGCGCATACCTCCTCCCTGCGGCTGCACGGCCTCACGGTCACGGCTCACCTGACGGTCCTGACTTGTCACCTGAATAACCTCGGTTCACTCTGCTCCGCATCTGCGCCCCGTCTGTCCACTCTGGTAGTCGAGCTAGTGTAACGGCGAGTCTCCAGCCGCGCCACGCCGCTGTGTTGCCCGACGCGGCCAGGCCATATGCCGCCGCCGCCCGACGACGACGGGTCCTCCTCCTCGCGGACGCCGCTTATACCCACACCTCCTCCTCCCGGCCGCGCGCTGGCGCGGCTCCACCCTCTCCCGCTCCTCGTGGCGGCGGCGTTCGCCTCATCGTACCACCTCCTCGTCGCGCCCTCGCCGTCGTACTACCACTCGCTCTTCCTCTCCCTCGGATCCAACGACACCGCGGCCGCCCACCTCCACGCGCTCACCCTCCGCCCCCACCTTGCGGGCACCGAGGCCAACGCCCGCGCCGCCGAGCACGTCGTCTCCGCGCTCTCCTCCCTCTCCTTCCCCACCCGCGTCGTGCCCTACTCCGTCCTCCTGACCTACCCGGTCCACCGCTCCCTCTCCCTCTCAGCGCCAGGCCACGCCACCACCCCCTTTGCGCTGGTGCAGGACACATACCCCGGTGATCCCTATGCTGCGGTCTCCGTGGAGGCCGTCCCCACCTTCCTCGCCTACGCCGCATCCGGCTCGGTCGCCGCCGAGGCCGTCTACGCTAACTACGGCCGCCCGGAGGATTTCGCCTACCTCGCCGCCCGCGGCGTAAACGTCACCGGGAAGGTCGTCCTCGCGCGCTACGGCAAGGTGTACCGCGGCGACATCGTGATGAACGCCCGGAAAGCTGGCGCTGCGGCGGCGGTCATATACACCGATGCCAAGGACTACGCGGCGGGGAAGGCCTTCCCGGATGGTCCATGGATGCCGGCGACCGGTGTGCAGGTCGGGAGCACGTTCAAGGGGGTGGGGGATCCCACGACGCCGATGTGGGCCTCGTCGGAAGGGTGCGAGCGCGTGAGCATCGCGGAGGCGATGGCCACCGACGACATGCCGGGGGTACCGGCGCTGCCTGTGTCGGGAAGAGATGGGGAGGCCATACTACAGCTTATCGGCGGTGATGTCGCGCCCAAGGATTGGCAAGGCGGAGATGGCTCGCCGGTTTACCGGCTCGGGCCCGGTCCGGCGGTGCTCAATCTCACCTACATTGTAAGTTGCCTCAATGAATTGGACTATAAAGGTGAGATGCTTTATGATCCTTTTATGGCTCGAGATAGTGACGATATTTGGGTGGCCCTGTTTGCAGGGGAACGAGACAATGGCTACTATTCAGAATGTCATTTCAGTGATCGAAGGGAAAGAAGAACCTGAACGGTAAACTATATGCTCTAGTAACCTATATTTTCCGTCTAGAGAGTCCAATATCACCAAACCGGGCACTGTTCAGTGTTCGCCTTACTCGGCAGTACTACTGTTGTGCCTTACCAAGCGAAAGAGCTTCGGTGTGAAGAGTGAATACCATGGATGGAAATTTAATACAGTAGAATTGTACGATGTGGCTGGAGAAACTATAGAGTACAAAGTTCGCACCCTACCCATTTAATAAAACGGAATTATAGAATCTGCCCTCAGAAGAAGGAAACTCTTTTACATTTCATTGTTGATTACCATTCTGAATAAGCACCAATAGGTTAGATTCGTATACATGTGTGTTATCCTGTATAATTTTTCAACTTAATGGTAGCAATGAATTTGTGAGTCTATAAGAAAACAATACAATAAAATAATTATGAAACTCACGCAGCTATGTAATCCTTGGTAATCATCGTGATGCATGGACTTTTGGGGCAGTTGATCCAAACAGTGGAACAGCAGCCTTGCTTGAGGTACGCAATATCTGGTTGCCCTATTGACGTTTTTATTTTATTGAACTTATGATCTGTGGCTATTTAGTTAGCTCAAAGGTTCTCTCAGCTACAAAAGAAGGGTTGGAGACCTCGACGGACCATCATCTTGTGTAACTGGGACGCTGAAGAGTATGGACTGGTACTTGTGTGTGTGTGTGTGTGTGTCTATTATCAAGAAGTAATTCACATGACCTCTATATTCTGATTTCTTTTGTTTGAACATGAAGGTTGGATCCACTGAATGGGTTGAAGAGAACAGGGCTATGCTAACTTCAAGAACTGTCGCTTACCTGAATGTTGATTCTGCAGTGTATGGTGCTGGGTTTTATGCATCAGCTACTCCTCAACTTGATGAGTTGCTTAAGGAGGCGAGTAAACAGGTATTCTGGTGTTAGGTTAATTTCCTTCAGTCAATAATAGAAATATTGGAGGACAAAAGGTTACCAGTGAGCTTTGCTGCAATTTTTTATTTGCCAATTACAGATATCTAATTTATTTATTTATTGTTAGTAGGAATATGAGCCAACTATAATTTTGTTGTTAGTTTGACTTTTTTTTGCATCAATTATACTGGCTCTCTAAATATGCTATGTTTCATTTCTTACTTGGGAAGGTTCAAAATCCAGATAACAAGACACAGAGTCTATATGACTTGTGGATGGCTTCTGCTAGTTCTTCCACGGTAAGCATTTCAAGTTCAGCTAAAGCAGCTCTTGTTACACATGCCCCTTTTTTCACTATTATGTGCACTCTGCATATAAAGAGGAAATTTATGTATAGCCTATACCAGTCTCTTTCCCTCTTAACTATATGCTGATTATACAAGCAAATTAAGATCGGAAGATTAGGAGGTGGAGGATCAGATTATTCTGCCTTTGTTCAACACATTGGTATCCCTTCAGTTGACATTTCTATGGGATCAGGTTTATCCTATGTTTATTACTCAACTACGCTATTCATTACTCTTTCAAGATTCAGTTTTTTTAGGCAGATTGATAATGTTTTATTAGATTGGATCAAATAAGTGTGCTGCTTGTTTGCAGAATATGCGGTGTACCATAGCTTGTATGATGACTTTGTGTGGATGGAGAAGTTCGGAGATCCCTTGTTCCGCAGGCATGTCGCAGGTACCCTTGTATGGCTGTATCCTACTTTATGTACATTTGTCATGGCAGCTGTGTCTGCCCTCGGGAAAGCATGATGGCATGACATTTTCACGTACATGTTTTTTCAACTGTTGTATGAAGAAACATGAATATTGAAACATTCTCTGCTTTGCTGGGGAATTGAACTTTGTTGTTCCTATGCAATTATATTCATATCTTCCTTACCTTTTTGGCCAAACTATATGTAGAACTGCACATGTACTGATAACTTGCAATGTTTCACTGCATTTACAAAACTGCCTAACAAAATGAAGTGTGCAAGTAAGTTTTGGCATATAAATTTCTGTGTGCTCCATCATTTGTACTTTTGCTTGAGTTGATGAACTGAAGACGATCATGTTAAATATATTTCCATTTACCAAAATTTAAAGTTAACGTTATCTCTCTCTGCAGTGGCAAGCATGTGGGGGCTTGTCGCCCTGAGGCTTTCCGATGAGGAGATCCTACCCTTCAACTACAGCACTTATGCTGTAGAGCTTGAGGTAACTTGTCCTTCTGAAGTTATGATAATTTAATGATTTTCTTTTTCACAACCACACAACTTCTATGCATTATGAGAAGTCCAAATATAGCGTCATAATGGTTGCTCTCAATTAGCAGAATGGTGCAATGGATATAAATAAGAGATTACTGGGAGTGCCTGTCAGCTCATCTCCCCTGCAAAAGTCAATCACGGAGTTCAAAAGGGCAGCTCTAGAAGTGGATTTTGAATTGAAGGTATCTTTTCTTATGTTTGCTGCATGCTGTTGCCTGATCCATAGTTTCAACTTTAAGCTTTCTGTTTACCTTTTCTGTTAGGCCTTACAGACAAGGAAAGTTTGGAACCCCTGGAGAAACAAACCCCAGAAGGTCAGAGATCTCAATGAGCGGTTGATGATGACGGAACGAGCATTCACTGATCGAGGAGGACTATCTGGAAGGCCATGGTACAAACACCTGGTAAGTTTTTTTGTGGCAATATTGTTGGTTGATGAACTGCTGTAGTGCTGTACTTATGGAAAAAAAAACCCCCGCAGATTTATGCACCATCACTGCATGATGATTATGGAGCGCAGGTGTATCCTGGTGTTGATGATGCCATTCAGATGGCAGAGAGAACAAATACGTCCGAGTCCTGGCGATCTGTACAGCATGAGATTTACAGGATTGCTAGAGTTATCAACCAGGCCTCGCTAGTCCTAAGTGGAGAGTTAACATGAACTGTTGGGGATGCGGTGGAAATGGAACTATATGCATTCTACTCGGGGGACTGGTAATCGTTGGCTGCGACAAATGAAATGCTCGTGCCACTTATTTAGAACGGAAAATTTTTTGAGGGATTTGTGGGTGTTAAATTGAAAGAACGAAGGGTGAAAAACCAAAGCAGGCAAAACTTTGGAAAGTAAACCGTATCAAATGGGACTCGAGGGAATAAAGGGTACAGGTCTACATGATGGACCCTTTTGATAGCTACAAAGTGGAAAGTAAACTGTATCAAATAGGAACATTAAACAAAATTCTGACATTTTAGTTTGTGTTATATGCGTTCACTTTTTGTTGGGCTTCACTTCGATGGGTGCAAAATGTCGAAACAATCCACATAAACATGCACTTTTTACGTCCAAATACCATTCAGTCACGGAGCCAACATTGTAAGTCTCAAAAACTTCAAAGAAATCGCGTCATTAAGACAAGGAATTTAATGGATTGTCCAGGTTTTTGTAGATCTAGAAACAAAGAGGTTACTTAAGTAGTAACATCAAGCAAAATGATTGACATTCCTATAAATTTTGGAGAATGCAAAATTAACATCTAGTAAGGCCGGGCTCAGAGTGACACAGCCTGAACAAAACTTTTTGCCCTCGTAAAAATTCTTGAAATGTTCCGGATGGTTGAAGCGCATGCTATCTGCGCAAGAAACCCATGGCTTGGTATACGTTGTTGAGGGTGATGTCTGCTATCTCAGCAGCTTTTCCTGATCCTTCTAATATAACACCATCCAAATAACCCGGATCAGACATTATCTCCTCGTAGCGAACCTAGAATGGTTATTAAAAGAGGGATATGTAAAACGAAATCGATTACTCAAGCTAGAAGAACTTCATTAGCAAAATATGGTATCAAGTACAATAATTATGGTAGGCAAATGAACTGCACTATCAGAACGTACAAATCCTGGGATTGGCATACCTGAATAGGTTGCAGATGATCAATCAATGCATCTGTAAGGGTTGTTTTAAACGACCCCCACTTCATATTTTCGCATTCTCTGATAACTTCCTGTGAAAATAAAATTATTGAAATGATCAACTTCTTGGATAGTGAACTAGGAAAATTATCTTGTCATTGTCAACAAGAAAACATGATGCTGGACTGGACATGCATGAAACCATCATGTGCAGGTAACCCTGCGTCATGCTCTGGTTGGTTAGGTGTGGCAAGCATGCATGTAAAGAATTGCCACCTCTTTAGTTTTCCCTGTAATAATCTGGTAGATCGAGAGAAGATTATTGCATTCAGGCCTCTCTGGGTTGTCAAATTCCAAGCTGGAAGGTACAAGGTCAAATGAATGAGTTTCTTCTGTACCAAAGGCTACATATGTGTGTGAGAGCGTGAGTGAGAGATTACAAACTACAGACCCTGGTAACGAGTCAGTTTTGCAGCGCTTAATCTTATTCATGATAACCTGCAAAACACAGACAACTGTCAGGATAAATCCAGATGCAGAACCACACAACATAAGCATGGTCCCTAGATGGAAACATGGCTTACCTAGTATCTACCCCAGATTTTTATTTTTGTGTAAAACTTCCTCTTACAAGTAAATGGGTGCATCCAATAAGAGTTCACAACTGGTGGGAAACTAGTTTACAATTACAAGGCCCTCTACCAGGCTCAGGTTAAAGACTTCTGCCATGTCTTAGAAAAAGCTTGGGATGCGAGGAAAAGGAACTTTGGGATTTCTGATAGACTGTTACCACTAAATGGGTGCATTCAGTCAGAGTTCATAACTGGTGGGAAGCTGGTTTACAAATGCAAGGCCTTCTAACGGGTTCAGGTTAAAGACCTGAACTTTGCCCTGTCTTAGAGAAAGTGCGATGCCAGGGAAAATAACTTATATGATGTTCTAACAGACTGGTCTGTATTACTTCAGGTTGTTGTGAACTTTTCGTCCCACAAAATTGTACCTTCTACCATGTGCTAGTGTAATAAAATTTGATATTAGTTATGCACTATATTTATGAAATATAGAATAGAAATACATAAGGGAATTCAATTTTTGGTGCCCTTACATCTTTTGGGTCAAGAAGGTTAATACGAGACTGATCTGAAGGAGCAGACTTCGACATCTATCATGAATAAACAGAAGAAAAGGTCAGTATGGCAGAGACATACAGCACACTGAGCAAACAAGTATAAAATAGATGCATGGAGTCAGCTTTGCAAGTTATTGTTTATATGTTCATGAACGAACATCAAGACTAGTGGTGTAATGATACTTCAATAAGCAATTCAATCAATAACAAAAAAGGCCTAAGTAGTTTCATTTGTGATAAGGTAAGAAATGATAATGAGTATGGCTAACTACCTTGGAGAGACCATCAGTTAAGGACATAACACGGGCCCCTGCTGGAGGTATAAGGGCTTCAGGAACCTAATAAACAAAAAAAGTATAATAAGAAAAACAAAGTTCAGTTCTGACTTCTGAGGGTATAAGACGGATGCTGAACCATATATAAATAATATGGCACAGACCTTAAATAGTGAACCGCCTCTCCTGCAAGCACAAATACAAAAAAAATATTACAATAGTGAGAAAAATGCTGCTGGAACAATAAACATTTGGGGCAAAATAATATAATTTTCTCACCCTCCCATTTTCTTCCATTTTCTTCCACCATATAGATTATTTACACGCTCAGCGATTTCACGAGTTAATTCCAAATGTTGTGTCTGATCTTCACCAACAGGCACCAGATCGGACTGCAATAATTCAATAGCTATTATTGGCATCATAGAAAGGAGAGAAGCAGGACAACCATAACAAAGTTGAATTGTTAAACTACATGCTATTAATATGAGCATACACATAGCTGAGAATACAACCCAGAAAAATAATAGCCACGGGCAATATTTACCTGGTACAGGAGAATGTCAGAAGCCATTAAAACAGGATAAGTCAAAAGTGCCACTCCAACATTTTCATCACCCTATAAATAAGAAAGAAAATCAACAAAATAAGCATTTGCCGAAATAGGATGGATTGAAAAGTACAACACCATGATAAGGATTTTAGGGTTTTGCACGCAGAAAAAAAACATGCATCACATGATCCCTAATACCGTGGAATAAATGCTCCAGTAAAATGGCAACGCCAGAGCTTAAAACTTTTAGAAGCACTATACATCACATTCAGGCATGATAGAGATGGTCTACTGATAATTTAGAAACCAGGGGAGATGCATGAATATCACTTGGTGTCAGTCAGGTAAACAATCTTTTTTTTGACTGTATCAGGTAAGCAATTTTGAGGAGCAAACATTGTTCAGAACATAGGAAAGCCAATTGATAGATAAGTGATGCTAAACCCAAGCAAAGAACCTAATGTTAGAATGGTATTTATCTGTGCCTATGATATAATAGTGCGTCAAGTGTAAAAGTTACAAACTAGAGCTATGGATGATCTTCACATACGATTACTGCCTCAAAAATGCTGTTCCGCTAATCATACGGATACGCTAGTGGTGTACAAGTACAAGGGCATACACTAAATGATATTTTTATGTAATGCTTTCCCTTGCTCTGGTTACTTGATAGGATGTTAAAATTAAGTAGGGAACACACTATGTGAATACTACTGGTGTAGAGCAGTTTTTTAATAGAATGGTATCATATCTCTGTTGAGCAGGCAATGTTATGGAACTGTCAAATATCCAATCTCGGAAATGCCGAAAACATGTGCAGTTGTGAATTGAGCTGTTGCCTTTTCTAGACCCTTATGTAATATGGTAAAGAATTCAGCTCAAACAAAAGATGATGGTGAAGCTGTCATACAGCGAATGACGCACCGCCTTGCGTGACTTCTCTTTGAATTGGATCATTCTGTTAAGCCAACCAATAGGAGTAGAAGAACTCAGCAGCCACATCAACTCAACATGAGCACGGACATGAGACTGTACAAATATAGAAGCCTGGAAATACACAAAACAACATAACACATTCAGCTCTTCACAAGGGCACCTGCAACAAACATCATCATATAATGTAAATATGTGAAGCAGACCTTCGAACTGTCAATGCCACATGCCAGATATATTGCAGCAGTGCTTCTTGTTGCTTTTGACAGCTGTGGTGCTTCATATGGTAATGTAATCTGCAAACATTTTAAACAATGTGGTAAGCATAAACAAAGGACAACAAAATGAATCATGAAGACAAATAAATTTGCAATATGCACTACAAACAAATCAGACATGAACATTAACCACCTGCTTGATCCTGCAAGGTAACTCTGCAATTTGGATGTATATCATGAACACTTTGGTTACCATAATAAACATTGATGAAAGATGAACATCACATATTACACAAATATGCAGCAGCTTGTGTTAAAGGAAAATGAACATACTAATTTGACCAAGGAAAAGAGAAAAGTACAAAATAAGTGACACCTTGTACAAATCATACAAATATACTGTGTTTTTTTTGTATAATTTTGGTAGGATGCCAAGAGGCCAGACAAAACTTACCGCATGCAAGTCCACAATGAAAAATAATGTCTCGTATAGATCCTGCAGGGAATTTCCATGGATAAGATGTTAAGCATCATGGACAAAGTGTGTATTATCAGTCAACAAGTTAGCTTCTTAGCTCTCAAATGCATCTCAATTAGATGGAACAATGTCAGGATTTGAGGTTGCCTTGTAACTGAGCTATGGATTAATTATTTATCACTAGCTTCATGGTTTCTGAAATTTTTCTTTTGAGATTACTACCATCAAAATTAAAGAATGATAAGATACAGTTATAGATCAAACCACTACCTGAAGTGAAACCCAATTCTTAATAGCACCAAGATAATTTCCAAGGTGTACCAATCCTGTTGGCTGTACACCAGAAACTACTCTTTTCCTGCAGTCAGTAGAGAAAATATAGCTGTTCAAATTAGCAAAACGCATATAGATATGTTAATCAGGACTAGGCAAGAACTTTGTTATCAGAAAAAAATATCATAACTATGAGAGTAGTCCCACGGGAATAGATGCTACTATGGAACTTGGGGAAAAAGACTGCATTCTTTCTCACGAAACCTTATCGTACATAAAAATAATTGCTTTGGAAGCACACTGCAAGCGGATTACCATAGTAGCAACTGAAAAATAAGAGTAATAAATTTGATCACAATACAATTAAATAGCCAACATGAAAAAGATGCATCATTAAAAAATGCAACGTAACCAACATTCTTGGTTACCTTATGCATTTTATGTTCATACTTGCTAAAAATATTCCCTATGAGAAATACTTACCAAAATAACTACTTTTGCTATTCTGCTTCACACCAGTCAGCAATAATATTTTCAGGACTTTGAGCAGTACAAACAAGTGTATAGGTAAGATCATGAAGAAACTAATTTTATTTTTTTGAGAAAATGAAGAAACTAGTTAGCTTGACAGTGTAGACTAACTTAGGATCAAGATTTTTGTCAGGACTGCAAAAATGTCATTGTTTCTTAGTACTACATCAAATGAACACTCAATTTGTATATGAGGCACAAATTACGGTTGCAAATACAAAAACAATCAGTCAATTGAGTACACCTTCATTTTTTGCACACCAAGAGAAGCGAGCTGTGATGGCATGCTCTCTTGGTGTGCAAAAAATAAGTTCACTTTGGCCTGTTGAATACGTAAAATATTTCTGTGGAATTTATTATCAAGTCATTTCAAGCACGAAAAAAATTGATTGATGGTTAATTTAACAACTAGTGTCTAGTGGACAAAAATAAATGAATTCAGACCAAATGGTATGGTTAGATTGCTTCATCCAACACCAGTTAAGTATTCTAACAAGTATATACACTAAGAGCAGCAAGTGAACTGCAGGCTTCAACAGCAATTCAATTCCTGCATTGCCATTCTTAGCCCTCCCAACACCTCAGTAATTATGTACCGAATGCACTCATTGCTACATCCTACAGGCGGATTACATAACAAGCTAGTCCTACCACAGTCAAGCTGCAAGCCTTACAGCATTTCATCCGTGACTTCTCACGCATCCTAGCCTTGAACCAGAGCAAACACGTACGTATGCATCATAGGCTACGCCATCGCATAACAACAAAATACCACAGAAACCAGTCGCAATCCTATTCCTAGTAGACGCATTACGCCGAACGCTAGGCGGCAGGGGCTTACTTCCTAGCCGGAGGAGCAGGCGCCTCGTCGCCGGAGGCAGTCGCTTCAGCCACGCTGCAGTTGAGGCGGAGAGTGCGGAGGCGAGACGGGAGCGCTCCTCCTCGGCCACCACCCCTCGACCTGCGAAGCCAAACAACATGGAGGAAACCCCCAAAAAAAAAAAAGAGTTAGGGACTCGGAAGCAAAGCAGAAGCAGACGCTAGGTCTCGGAGCACGGCGGAGCGCGCGGCGTACGCGAGGAGCAGCGGCGGGCAGTGGAGGATGTGAGAGAGAAGCGCGCGGCTCATGGCGTCCCCCCACCCCCCGGCCGGCGTCGCACCGCCGCACGCGTCGGATTTGGCTGCGCGGCTTCGGGTGGTGGAGTGGAGGAAAGAGAGACGAAGCCACGAGCCGGACGAGGTGGGTTGGGTTTTGAGCCCGGAGATCACTCGGGCCGGCTTGGTAAAGGAAAAGGCCAGCCAGGTGCGGCCCGGACCGGCCCGTGTAACTCTCCAGAAACCGGCCTAACCGCGGGGGTTACGTGGCGCCACCTCTCCCGCGACGTGTCCCCGGACAAGCGGGCGGCGGCGTCATCGTGGCCTCGGCGCCCGCCGCGCGGCGCGCAGGCGCGCTCGTATCGTATGTACGCTGGCGCGGGCTCCTCCAGGCCTCCAGGTACGTGTCGTGGCTTCTCGCGCTGCATTCCGAGAGGCGACGAAGCGGTGGTGCTGGTGGTGGTGGCGCTGCAGGCCAGGCGCGAGGACGGTGAGCGGCATGACGGGGCGAGGCGAGGGGAACGAGGCTGCGACGATGGCGGGGGTGGCCACCGGCGGCGTGGAGGACGCCTACGGCGAGGACCGCGCCACCGAGGACCAGCCCATCACGCCGTGGGCAGTCTGCGTCGCCAGGTATGTATGGCTTGTGATCTTGTGTTCTTGCGTCGGGACAAAATGGTTTTACATCTGACGTGCATCCGCCATTTGAAGAAGCTTCGCCAACGTATCAGACTTTCAGTACTGAACTAATGATTAAGTGATTAGTTATTTCACTAGTACTAATAGCTTAGAGCTTAACTGGGCTCAATTGGAGATATTCCTATCACACGGTCTCACATAGTCATTTCAACATACTTCATGAATTCGTTTGAACTATGAGCAATCAACCACTACCAGACTATGATAACCCCAGTTCAGCTCTAAACTAAGAAAGGAAACGACCAGGCTATACAGAAGCGATCTGGTGTTAATTTTGTGATTGCTACTTGGTTTTTTAGTGGGCACTCTCTGCTGAGGGATCCACGGCACAACAAGGGGCTATCATTCACGGAGAAAGAGCGAGACGCGCACTACCTGCGGGGGTTGCTGCCTCCAGTTGTTCTGTCTCAAGAACTTCAGGTTTGCTCCCTTCTCCACCCTCCTCGGCGCATGATTCATCTGATATAATTGCCGGTAGACGCGTGTCATCTTTGTGTCTCCTGCAGGAGAAGAGGCTGCTGCAAAATGTGCGGCAGTTCCAGGTCCCTCTGCAACGTTACATGGCCCTGATGGACCTTCAGGTGAGGCTTCATCTTGTTCAGAGAAAACGTCGGAAGGGTAGAAAACTAGATATCGGTTGCAGTTTACTAGGCAAGTATGTCATGTTGTTGTTCTGGTGGACGGTCGGTTTGCAGGAGAGGAATGAGAGGCTTTTCTACAAGCTCCTGATCGACAATGTTGAGGAATTGCTCCCTGTAGTGTACACGCCGACGGTGGGCGAGGCTTGCCAGAAGTACGGGTCAATCTTTAGACGGCCACAGGGTCTGTACATCAGTCTTAAAGAGAAGTATGTTTCTTCCATCATTTTTATCTGTTGCTCATTTCTGTTGGTAGTTTGCCCCTCACCTTATGTTCTCTTATATATATATATATATTTGAACAAATTTATGGTTACGTGCCTTATGGCAGAAGTTGGATATGTAAATCATTTTCAATTATCTAAAATGAGGTGCTTTTGTACCAGGGGGAGAATATTGGAGGTACTGAGGAACTGGCCAGAGAAGAGCATTCAGGTTATTGTTGTTACTGATGGTGAGCGCATTTTAGGTCTCGGAGATCTTGGTTGCCAGGTCAGTAAATTAGTCCTGACATTTTTGCTTTGATAAGGATCCTTCATGCCTTTGGATTGTTTAATGTGCTATTACTTTTGTTAAAGTTTGTGTCGAATATGTGTATAAAATCGGTTACAGTTTAGGACTTGAGTTGTGTTAGGTGTTAGGAATAGAGTAAGAGTCAAACTCTATCCTAAGTTCTCTCTTAAATAGAGATGCATACCGGTTGTAACCGAAAGACGACAATAGCATAGGTGTGGGTACGACTTGTCGACTGCCTAGCCAGTGGAGGGTCATGGATACCCGGATACACTGTAATGTGCTGGATCGGGGAGGAGCGTCTGTAATTAATGCCCCGAGATTAATGCCCCGGGGATGTAGGCTTTGGCTGAACCTTGTTAACAAATATTGTGCCACGGTGTCGTTATCGTGTTTGGATTTTCTATGACGTTTCTTTCGTGTTTGGTTCTCGGTGGTTCGGTTCTCCGACGCTAAAAACCGAAGCCGGACCGAATTTCTCTGTTTATATAAAACCACGAACCGAAACCGAAAATCGAAAAACCGCAGATTTCGGTTCGGTTCGGTGCGGTTCGGTTTTTTTTCAGTTTTCGGTTTAAAAATGCCCACCCCTACTGGTCAGGGTAAAGAATGATAATGAGGCGGGGTCGTCGAAGAGCAAAAAGAAGAGGGTCATACGTTGCTTTAAGTGTAATGACGTTGGGCATATTAAGCGGGATTGTCCGTTGCTGAAAAAGAAGAGAAGTGTAATTGCAAGTTTAGCAGCTCATAGTGATGACTCAAATAGCAGCAGTCATGAGCTTCTCATGATGTCTAAAGGGAAGTCTGGTGAAGCGTGGTTATTGGACTCGGGTAGTTCCTATCATGTGACATCGAAGCGGGAGAGGTTCTCTTCATACAAATCTGGTGAGTTTAGTGTTTACTTGGGCGATGACACGAAGTATCGTGTTGTTGGAGTGGGTGATGTCAAGTTCAAGATGTATGATGGAAACGAGATGCTACTTCGAGATGTGAGATGTGTCAGTGCTAAGGAGGAGTCTAATTTCGCTTGGGAGCCTATATGAGACAGGGTGGTTATATCATGTGGATTCTGAAAGAAGATCATGAATATCATGAAGGACGGAAAGACGGTTATAGGGATGGGAATGGTTAGGATCGATCCATTTATCCATTAAACCTATCCATAAATTTGCTCCAAGGATATTTAGGATTGTTCCAAAAATACAAATGTATCAAACGGATCAAACCATTATAACCTAGGTTTAAAAGGTTCAATCCAAAATGACTTCACATATATAAATATCCTCAAAATTTGTACAAATTTGATTCTCTATATAATAATTTGTTCCTAAAAAAATTAACTAAATTTAACAAGTTTTTATAGTATGAACACGAGTTTAAAAAAATTTGGGTCCAAGTTTTACACACATTTAACTATAATTTTTGGGTCTTAGTAATGCATCGTGGGCTCCGCATATATAAATAGCTCAAAATTTGTACAAAGTTGCTTCTCTGTATAATAAATCATTCCTACAAAATTCAACTGAATTTGATAAGTTTTTATAATATGAACGCGAGTTTAAAAATTTTGGGTCCGAGTTTTACACACATTTAACTAAAATTGTTGGGTCTTAGTAATGCATAGTGGGCCCCGTATATATAAATAGCTCAAAATTTGTACAAAGTTGCTTCTCTATACAATAAATCATTCCTACAAAATTCAATTGAATCTGATAAGTTTTTATAATATGAACACGAGTTTAAAAATTTTGGGTTCGGATTTTACACACATTTAACTAGAATTTTTGGTCTTAGTAATGCATCGTGGGCCCTACATATATAAATAGCTCAAAATTTGTACAAAGTTGCTTCTCTGTACAATGAATCATTTCTACAAAATTCAACTGAATCTGATAAGTTTTTATAATGTGAACGCGAGTTTAAAAATTTTGGGTTCGAGTTTTACACAATATGATATGAGTTTTTTTTGTCTAATAGTAATGTAGCTGATCCATTTGGATATCCATGCATAACCTATTAATATAATAGACTCATGATGGATTTATCCTATTGAACCATGGATCAACGAACCCACTAAAAATGGTTTAGGTCCGATCCATATCCTAACCATTCCCATCCTTAGACGGTTATGATTGGTGAGAGAACAAACTCATATTTGTACAAATTACAAGGGAGTGTTGTTGCTAGCGGAGTCATAAAATATGGATATGCCGGTATTGCTGTGCACAATTTTGAAAGCGGCGAGCTTGGTGTAGGCTCGTTGGGTAGTTCGGTGTGAGCGGCGGAAGAACCAACTCAAGTCCTGGTACACGAAGGTTCGAGTAAGTAATAAATTCAGGTTGGCGTGACATGTGGAGTTTGTTAGAGTTTGTGCCTAACATGTGAACAAAGTCGGTTACAGTTTAGGACTTAAATTGTACTAGGTGTTAGGAATAAAGTAAGAGTCAAACTCTATCATAGGTTTCCTCTTAAATAGAAAGGCACATCGGTTGTAACCGAAAGACGACAATAATATAGGTGTAGGTATGACTGGTCGACTGTCTAGTCGGTGAAGGGTCATGGATACCCGGATACACTGTAATATGTTGGATCGGGGAGAAACACCCGTAATCAATGCCCCGGGAATGTAGGTCTTGGCTGAACCTCGTTAACAAATATTGTGTCTCGTGTTGTTATCGTGTGTGGATTTGCTATGACGTTTCTTTCGTGTTTGTTTTGTTTCTTGATGTGCTATCAGCGTCAGTTTTATAACAACTTTGCTGCTTAACATGAGTGTTTTTTTCCATATGTGTTGAAAATTGCAACATATATAGGGTATGGGAATCCCTGTGGGAAAGCTTGCACTATACACAGCCCTTGGAGGTGTCCGGCCTTCCGCTGTAAGTTATTTACATTTCAATTGTTTTCTTCAGCAATGGACAGAATAGCAAATTGATGTAGTATTGTTCCCACCATTTTGCATTCAAGTGCTTACCTATCACCATTGATGTGGGAACAAACAATGAGGATTTACTGAAGGACGAGTTCTACATTGGATTAAGACAAAAACGAGCCACTGGCCAGGTTTCATGCTTATTTCCTGGATATGCTCATTCAGTTTTCATGAATGATATTTAACAATATGGTTGTGATTTCAGTCATGTAAGTTGGTTTGTATTTCTTAATTAGGAATATAGTGATCTTCTGGATGAATTCATGGCTGCTATTAGGCAGAACTATGGACAGAAGGTTCTAGTCCAGGTATGGAAATAGTAAAAGGAAAGAGGAAAACTTTGGTCTGTAAATGAGCTGTTCCTATGGGCAATTGTTCAATTCGTTTTATTTTACAGTTTGAAGACTTCGCAAATCACAATGCATTTACCCTTCTTGAGAAGTACCGTGCAAACAATCTTGTCTTCAATGATGATATTCAGGTATAGGTTCAGATCTTTCTTTTTTACTCTTCATCTTGATCTCATTACAGTTCCTAAATAAAAGCAAACTAGTGAATGTGCATTTTTAGGGTTTCACAACAATAGGAGTAAACCATGAAACTGTGGTGTAAACAGGGAACGGCTGCTGTAGTGCTTGCAGGCCTCATTGCTGCTCAGAAATTTGTCGGTGGGACTTTAGCCGATCACACATTCTTATTCTTTGGCGCAGGAGAGGTAAGCTGAACTTCCCTTTCAGTGATACGGAGGGTGTATTCTGCATTGCTCACATTAACTTTAGACTGCTGCATCATGTCTGAACTCTGAACATCCATCTATACATCGCATATTGTATGATAAGAAAATTCATTGAGTATTGCTTTTTATTTTCTGTGATAACTGTAGAAATGAATAATTGAGGATCATCAGTAACCAAAAATAAATAAATAGTTGAAGGACTGATATCCTATCAGTAGAGTTGGTTAGCCATAGGAATAGGACTCTTATCACAAGTCAAAACTTCAGTTGTTCAGAAACCTTTTCTGCTTCTTGCTAGTTGAGATGCAAAAATGTTTTTTTTCTTGAATAGTGATTGACTCGTAAGTAATCACCAACGATGGAAGATTTATTCTATCATGTAAAACCTATAGATTGTTCCACATAGAGTACCTGTTCTTGCAGGCTGGTACAGGCATTGCTGAACTAGTGGCTCTCGAGATATCAAATCAGGTAACTCGATTGCTAGCTTCACCTAATTTGATTTTGGGTAATCTGTCTATGATGGCTCAATTAACCTTAGCTGCGATGTTTCAGTCCAAAGTTCCAGTGGAAGATGCTCGCAGAAAGATCTGGCTACTTGATTCAAAGGTTAATATAATAATGATATCGCAGTGTCATAACTTGCATCCTTTGGTAATTGGACCATTGAGGGTTGATTTATGCATTGCAGGGGTTGATTGTCAGTTCACGTAAAGATTCTCTTCAGCCCTTTAAGAAGCGATATGCACATGAGCATGAACCAGTCAAAGATCTACTGGATGCTGTTAAGGTGCAAAACTAAACCATAAGAGATGCATATTATATCAGTATACATTTTTGTTTCAGGCACCACCGCACTAGACTGATTTGTATCTTTTTAGGTTATCAAACCGACTGCATTGATAGGTTCAGCTGGTGTGGGTCAAAGTTTCACAAAAGAGGTGATTGAGGCTATGAGTTCAATTAACGAGGTAACACTAAAAACATTGACCTGTTCAGATGGTTGACTCATAATAAGTCACATTAATCACACATTCAAGAACTGAGAGCTTGGTTCCAATATAATGCAGAGACCAATCATCCTCGCACTATCCAATCCAACATCACAATCTGAATGTACTGCTGAGCAGGCATATTCATGGAGTAAGGTGATATTCCATGTGCAACCTCACGCCATCTATCTCATTGAGATCGACACATATATGCACTAAACTTCTGTAAATTATGTCACAAGCATTTATGCATTATAACTTATCAGATGATACATGCATGCAGGGTCGTGTAATATTTGGGAGTGGAAGTCCATTTGGTCCAGTTAAATACAATGACAAGCTTTTCGTGCCTGCACAGGTTAGGGATATTGCCTTTGTGCACGACACGTGCAGTTCTCTCTTTTTTTTTGTTTTTGATAAATCACCGGAGGGGAGAGATTCCCCACCTGAATTTTAGTTCTCGAAGTTTTTGACAATTTAACCGTGCTCTTTACCCTTTGGATAGGCAAACAATGCATATATATTTCCAGGATTTGGTCTAGGCGTGGTGATTTCAGGAGCGATAAGGGTGAAAGATGAAATGATCCTTGCTGCTGGTAAATGCATTCCATATGCGCCCAAGAGTTCTTTTTTTTTCATCCACTTTACTAATTGCTAACCACGGTATTGTGTTTTCTTGCTTGTTTTGTTTTTGCCTTTACAGCTGAAGGCTTAGCTGACCAGGTGACCCCAGAGCATGTTGACAAAGGCCTTATCTATCCACCGTTTTCCTGCATCAGGAAGATATCAGCCAACATCGCAGCCCGCGTTGCTGCAAAAGCCTATGACCTTGGTAATGTTTGTTCCTTTTGATGCGTTCCACTGGCACACTAGCTAAGACAAGAGGCTCGCGTACCAACCGTTATTTCGCACTTCTGTATGCAGGATTGGCTAGCCATCTCCCTCGCCCAAAAGACTTGGTGAAGTACGCAGAGAGCTGCATGTACAGCCCCATCTACCGTTCTTACAGATGAAGTGATGCTCACCTTAGTGTACAGCTTCATTTGGCTACAGCATCCTGTCTTGTATTACAGTAATAATTTGCGGTTGGACCTATATCGTACTGCAGTAGCATTTTATCCCTGAACTGTGCTTGTGCATATTTGTCCTGTCATCATGCAATAAATAACAAAGTCTGCTATTGCAGAATTTGGTTGTGATGGTTCAGTGATGATTTTAATTTGTATATGGAATTGCTCGTGCGATTGCAAGAAAGGTGTATCCACTGTCCACGCACGGATGATGCGGAAGAACATGTTTGTTTTTGCCTTTTAACGAAAGCATCAAGGCACATTCTATGATATATGTACAATTTTCTGGGCATGTGCCAGATGCCGGCCCATGGCAGCTGGGGCACGATAAGTGGAGTAATAGGCAGGCTTCTATGTAATTGACAAACTCTAGCGTCTAATACAAGAAAGCCGCACGATTACTAAATGGCAAAGCATGTATACTGAATCTTATAAGGAAAATTAAGGCAGACCTATACGAATTGCAAAATGGAACCCTGACTTGCTCTTGAGGTTCAGTTATTATGTCCTGATTTTGTGTCATCTGAAACTTGGGAGCTGCGTAATCCCCAAAAGGATTTTGGAAGCAGATTTGTCTTCTCCGCCCTGAACAGCCAGCCTATGTTGGACTCACAGGCAGCACAGAGTGCAATCGTCCACGTATAACTGCAAAAATACAAGTCTTTATGTTACCAGCGTATACTTTCTCCGTCCTAAAATATACTCCCTTCAACCTATAATGTAAGATGCACACACATTTTAAAATTCAACTTTAAAAACATTTGACTAACGATTAGTATAATGTAAATTGTATTTTATTTGCTAAAAATAATATCATTGGATTGATATTTCAATATACTTTTATATGATTATAATTTTGTTGCTATAAAAAACTTTATAGTATATAAGAAATTATAAACTAAATATTAGTCTTAGAGACCGTACAAATTTGACCATAACTTAAATTATGGAATGAAGGAAGTAACTTCTAGCATTCAAAATTTATCCTAAAATATAACTTCTATTATCAACCAATCACAACCTTCCATCTTTTAATATCTTCACCTACTTTATTTTCTTAATCAAACATAATCTTTCCCCATTTAATTTTATCCATTTTCTTAATACCTGTGCTAACCCTAAAACTACTTCTATTTTCAACTTAATTTCGTCCATTTTCTTAATACCTGTGTTAACCCTACAACTTTTGAAATGGAGGTAGTAACAAAATGCAGGTATGGTAGTTGCGTATGGAAGAACACAGGAAATTGCTGCTAATAGAACACCTGTGATTTGCAAGTAGCAACGGAATCAAACAGGACGAATAACAATGTTCATTTCTACTGTTAATGATAGGCTGGATTTTAAACCTTTTTTGAGTAGTAGAGTTTAGTAGAATATATTAGAATCATACCCTGGAAACAAACTGTGAGCTTTAGAAGGATCTCCACGGAGTGCAAGACCAGTTGCATTGTGCACTGTCATCATCTCTTGCCCACAGCTGAACTGCTTGACATAAGCTCCAACAGGGCCATCACTACGTCTTGCGATAAAAGTCTGCGACAAGAATTGGAATTGTTGCCATATTAGTCGGAACAGCTTGAAGTCTTCCAGCAAGTTGTGTTACAAATCAAGTAAAAATCAATCAGCGAGATCTAGCTTAGCCATTCAGAGGTAGAGAAGAAGCGATTAAAAAAACATGTGCCTTTATCATTTACATTGTGATTCAGAGAACTGAATCATGACTTATCCATCACCTGTAAATCAGAATACTAGTGTGGTTTGATGATCAAAACCATATCTATCAGAAATCCTGGTAGTCCGAGTACCATGGTAGTTCACAACCCAGGCAACAACCAACAGATATCCGGATGAAGCAGTATGATTGTATATAGTTACAATTGCTTATCATGCAGCCATGGTATGCTGTAGCAAACCAACTACAACTGTACCATATGTTTGCGACAGCAACCAGAGGCAGGTAAGCCCACAAGTTATAGCCAAGTGCAAGTAAAACTGCAGCAATGAAGATTAAGACACCAGATAATTGAAAAAATAAGCTTGAATTATGATCAGAACTTCAGTGAAATCACATTTTTAAAAATAATTAATCATTACCAGGCAATTTCTGCATCTTATGATGTTAAAGGCCTTGAGTAGCTGGATCTCCTTCTGTAGCCGATATGAGATCCCATCAATCTCAAGCAATTCTTGCCTCACAGAACTTGACATGGGAAGCTTGCTTCCAATATGATATGACAAAATATCTGGTTTTCTCACATAATCATCTATGCTTGGATTTACAATTATTTGTCTCCATAAATCTGCCACAAAACCAATTTTATGTCATGCATATTTCATGCCTTAATCATAGTAACAAGATGACATGTTAGCAGGTGGGAAGGAATATTAGTTTTCTAAGAATGCATGAATGCAAGACAAAATTGAAATAGCTGTAGTCCAATAACTCAATACCTGCTGCTCTGCGAGCAAGTGAATATGAATCATACATTTCATAAGCCCATCGAGGCCAAAATGACAATGGAGCCTGGAATGTCAGCTTTGAATTATAAGCAGCACAGAACCGCCTGCGTTGTTCAGCACATTTGTTTCTTGTTGGTAAAGATTTTGGGGATTGAAAGCAAGGTTCGTCCTTGTCTCTTATGTTGCAATGCTTGACTGGATTCCCTAATGCAGCATTTTTTTTCACAAAATCATGCTTCTGCCAAGACTGTTCATGCATGAGATCTTCATCTTCATTTGAGGAACAGTATGTTCTTGCATCTGTTACTGAATGCTCACTTGAAGTACTAGTGGATGACAGAGAATCCCAATCTTGATCTGAATCCACATGATCATGTTGTCTGAAACAAGATGTACCCAAACTGGGTACCGATGAGCCACACTGGTTGAAAATATAATTTGCAGCTAACTGGCCAAATGCATCTCTTGGAGTTCTCTGAGGTGTATCTTCTTTGATGATTTGTACTTCACCCCATTGCTGTCAATCATTAATAAAATGAAATTACATTCTCTCTTACCACTACTTCATAGGAATATCTTGCAGTTCAGAACATCTTATTTCTCAACAAATGTTAGAACTTACAACGTCATCAGCATCAATCCAATGGCGTCTAAGGCGAAACCGGTTCTGACCACGAGTGACAACATTTGATGAGCCATCATCAAGTTGTTTAATTTGCTGTATCTATGACGGTAAACAAAATCATAAGCTGATGTGACTATCCAGAAGAACTTATTGATTTCACTGCTTCACACTATGGTTGAAGATAAATGAATAAATGATTTATGGAAAAAGATAACTTCAGTAATGTGCAGTATTTCAAATGATCAAGTTCATATCTGTTAGCTCATTTATAAAATTTATCGAACTACAAAGTATCAAAGGTTTTAAACAAAAACAGGACAAAATGAAGATCATGTGTGTAATGCATATTTGTGCGTGAGGACATTGTGCAGCATATAACTAGAAAGATCAACATATAACTCCACAGATAAGGTCAAATATGGTGAGCATGTTGTCCTAGTAAGACATTTGTGACTACAGTGTTGTGCATACCACATGATATCTAATAATGAATGGACAAGTCCTGTGACGATTCATCATCTCTTTCTGCAGCCTTGGTGTATATCTTTTAGATGGCATGGGTATTTGCAAAACACTAGCTTAGACATGCATAGCAATTTTCTCCTTTCTTTTTGTCCAACCTTAGTACTTCATGCCTATAAATTTTTTACACGGTCTTCAATGACATACTTTGACCATTAATTTAGTTAATGTTATATTATCAACGGATATAAAATTTACATCACGTGACGTGAAACTACTTTGAAATACAAATCTAATGATATAACATGCATAATACTTCTCATAGATATTGTTAGTATGATTATTAGTCAATAGTTACCGAGTTTGATTTTTCTAAAAATAAGGGTGTCCTATAATTTGGGACGGAGGGAGTACCTAACCACTGTAAAAAACAGAAGGCATACCAAAGTACGCATGTCCCTAATTAAATAGCTAACTTGGGTGTTTTTGCAGCAAAATAGGTCACAAGAGAAACCAAAAGGAGGATTAGAAGATTGATGAAAAACTGCAACGATGTAAAAGGGATACATAACACAAACAACAGTAATTCAGAAATCAGCAAGTATGCAATATGAAACTTCAAAAGCACATATATAATTCTAGCTTGAATGAGCTTTATGAAAAATATACCTCTGCTGTTGTCCCAACTGAAGCAATAGCATGGTGTCCATCATCAACGTGTCGGTAAACATGAACCTAACATTGAAGAATTCCCATTAAAAAAAAGCTAGAACAAAGGCAGCAGAACAAAGACAAGTGACACGCACCACACCTATCATGCATGGAGTGTTGACATGATTGACAGCCTTGTCAACAGCTGCCAAAGATCTAGGCTGAACTACTCTAATAGGCAGGATAGCTTCAGGAAACAAAACAACACCTGCAAAAGTTGCAAGCTATTAACCTTTAATACAAGCAGCTATGTTTATAGACACCAACCAAATGTGTGATTGTTCAAGAGTAAGGTGAAAGAATGGCAAGGATGCGTATATTTCGTGTGTACTTTGTTGGCTTGCTATAGGACACAACTTTAGCAAGTTTAGCATTCAATGTTAGGCGCGGATCAGCTATAAAAAAACAACACTTGAGATTGCATTGGGTGTGTATTTAGCGTAGATTGAGATAAGCCCTATACTATTATGTTGGAACACAGGGTCTATAGGAATGCTACCTTGAAGATAAAATATTGGTAAACAGATAACCACACCACCATCCAAGAAAGCAAATCTGCCTGGGGCATCATGAACCTCTGCTGCGGAAACAAACTTGTAAGTGTTGAGCTAGAATCAGGAAATATACTAACATAAGCATGAATGCTTACCTCCATCACAGGTGGGCAGAGAAACCACAGATGTATTGAATGTAAGTGCTTCAGAAGTTCTAGACCCTCCATCCCCATGAGTGTTTCTGTAAACATAAGAATTAAAAAGTGGTAAAAAAATTACATCTGTTGATTACCAATGAACTTGAGCGGTGAAAAATTAAGTAGACTGTATGGTACATTGGGAAGGCACATTCCATCATGAATACCATTGATGGTAGTTAAGCGAAAACGTGAGTAACATGTAAACTGCCTCATCACTCCATAAAACCCAAAACATGTCAGCGAAATCATGAATTGCTAAGTTATATCAGCGAAATCTAAGTATCATACAACGCCAAACTGAATAGATTTTGTGCAATCTATTCAATGGTGTGGAAAATGCCCTGTGGGATGAACAAATTAACTTGGGGAAATCCACAAGCATTAAACAAACCGAGTCTAACTTCTACATCCTAGAAAGCGGTTGTCTAATCTGTTTTGATCCTAAGCTGTGGAAAGTTCCCCAACACTAACCTCCATGGTCTCTGTCTGGATTCAGACTACTTTGGAAGGCGCAACTTAACATTTGATTTCAGAATAGTTGCTAGCAACGAGCAGCTCTCACGGCATCAATCCTCTCCCCGTATCAACGCGAAAGCCAATTCCCGCACCGAAATGTAAGGCGCGGTCTAAGCAGACGATGGGAGGACAGCGGAAATGGCAAAGGAGAACCGAGTTTAGCGTTTGGACCTGAGAAAGGTGTCGACGTCGGAGGAGGAGGATGAGCCGGCGTCGTCGACCTCCTCGACCTGGAGTTCCTCCATGTCCAGCTCCAGGATCTGCTCCACCTGCATCCGCTCCCTCTCCAGGATCCAGTACGGCTCCGCCATTCCACCCCGCCGCCGCCGACGCCACCTGGGCTCACTGGCTTAGGGTGAAGCCGTGTGGGGAAGGTCGGCGATAGAGTTCTCCGGTCTCCACCTCCTCCCGGGCTTTCGCTTCGCTCGGATTCAAATATAATGTTTGATTTTGAGAAATTTTAGAGACAGTAGGTCAGATACGTTACTGATAATAGGGTTTGATGAATTTTGACCGATTTAAAATTTAAAAAAAAAATTAAAAAAATTAAAAGAATCATGGATGTAGCTCTTGAATTTTAGTAAGAGATGGTGAACAAATTTTTAAAAAATAAGATAAAATCACTTTTGAGGATAAAATCAAGAGTAGTTTACAAAATTTAAAAAAATAAAATGATGGGTCTTGCATTATTCATCCGGCCTACTAAGGCACAGATAAAAAAATATCTTAAACTGTAATAACCATACCTCATATAATGGTTACCATGAAACCGTCGGTGATTTGAAAGACGATAACCCCTTCCTTATCGGTTTCGTAAACCCACCGTGGGATATGGGTTTGATGGGATGAAGTCTAAAATAAATAGTGGGGAAAAAGTCGAAGGTCGATATTTTTTTAATCACAATGCATATGCTATTTGAAATTTCAAGTTAAGATACTTCATGGCCACAATAAATTTTAGGAGATACTTAAAAAAATCAACATGACAGTTGGCACGTCCGCTGATTAACCTGTGTATGGCCTTTAAAAAATACATTTAACATAGTTATATTTTTTTTATGATTGTGAGCATTGGGGAGCTTAGATTTGGCATAAGACTCCAGATATGGATCTAACACCGGTAACCATATTATAGGAAGAGTTTGTCCAGTGAAAGAGCGGTGGTGTAGTACCCGAACCATCCAATTCCGTGGTAGCGTTGCTCGTAAATCCATCTGCTCCTTTAGAACCATAGATATTGAATGAGATAAGCGCTTTATTATTATTATTCTTTCTTTTTTATTCTTCTCGATTTTCATGCATTTTATTATTCTAGATACTGAACTTTCAAAAAGATATTTTAAAGAATTTTATGTTTTATTTGTCAAAAGTCGGGACGAATCAATTAGGATAGCTGTTCGAGATTAGAATACTTGTGTATCAAGGGTAATAAAGAAAACGGCATGTTTGGCATGTTTTATCATAATTGTAGCTTTTTCATAAAAGTTGAAAGATCTACGTATTATTTATTTATAAACAGAAAATACATATATTTAAAAATGGTTATTAGGACTCAATCTTATAAAAGAGTAAATTGTTTTTGTCATTTATTTCATATTTATTGTTTTTATTTTCTCGAAACATAGGATATGTGGTCACGATATTTTCCTCGAATAATTTGCAAAGAATTTTAGAAAAAATATTTCTCCGTATTTTAATTTTTTTCTTTTTCTCCTCCTTTACGTGTTTGCATTGGTCCGGTCACGCACGGTTGGGTTGTGACGCAGTGTGGCCCAGCTACGCACATGGAGCAGCTCTTCTTTTCAATTCACCGTTGTAACTTGCACGCTAACCGTATTGATCGAGAAGGTTTTCTTACCAGTCGCTCTTTCCGCCTCTTGTATATCGCCATGTGTCGCTCAACTAAAGGACGATGAAGGCAGCCAATCAGCTGGCACGAAACCAGCCAGCATGAGATAAATAGATAGATAGATGGATTGTAAAGGGTTAAGATATTTTGGGGAGCCTTGTTGTGCCTTTTCTTTGCTTATAGTTTATTTTTTTAGAGATTCTACTATATGTCATTGAGTTTGTCTCAATTCAATGATTTACTATTGATGTCATTGAGTTTGTCTCAGTTCAATAATTTAATACTGTCTCTTCCTACAATATACCGATGACTTTATCAATTATTCTATAATATAACATTGGGTTGGACTTTTTTTAAAAAATATATAAAATACCATTAGAGATATACAAGTGAACAATTGGTTTATCTCAATATAAATTTAACAAATCTGACAATTTTATGTGGCCTCCTTACACAACATGTTAAGTTTGTATTTAAGTTTCAAGTTTTTTAGGTATTTTTATTTTTTAGAAAATATTTTTGTGTGGTATATCATAGAGAAAATATTTTTGTGTGGTATATCGTAGAAAAATCTTATGTAGCATATGAAAGATAATTTACATTAAAAACAACAACACAAAGAAAAGTATTTTATATAGCATATAACAGATAAGTTATATTTAAAAAAGGATAAATGCAAAAAAAATAAAACTTATATACAAACTTTCCTATTATGTGAAGAGGCCAAATAAAAAATCATATTTTTAAACTTATAATGAAATAAATCAATTGCTTACCTTGGATGTCTATAAAGGTATTTTAGATATTTTTGAAAACTAAGTCCAATCCAATGGCATCTTGTAAAACAATTGATAAAATCGCCGGTATATCTGTACTATCTTAAAAATAAATGGTTCTATCACCGCCACCTCCAACTATCATCTGGGGCCCGTGAAAAGTGAGAAAAGACTTTACATTTTTTTCCACACAAAAAAATATGTTAATTGAATACATTTATTATGAAATTTTTTAACGCTCTATGATATATTAGTTAATGGGAATAATTTTTAGAGGTTTAAATATATATAGAATGAACTATTTTTTATTAAAAATCCATTGCAACGTCACGGATATTATGCTAGTTATAGAAAAAGAGAGAAATTATTGAACTAGAACAAACTCAGTCAGTGACATAGAATATATTATTGTTTTCCTTATGGATGTTCTCTAGATTTATTTCAAAAATTTATTGCAAAATCGCCCCTTGCTGTCCTCGGCAAGGGCAATTTTTGACTGTAGAAATAAGGGGTTGCCTGCAAAAGGGCGGCCGCCCTGGCAATTTTGCAGGTAGCCCCCTTGCCGCTCTTGCAGAGGACGATTTTTGGTAATCTCGCCCTCTCCAAGGGCGATTGTTTCCTGGATGGGCCCACAGGGAACCCAAAACCCTAAATGGTCTATATGGATCGCTTTTTCCCAATAATTCGTCCATAATATGTATTGTTCCCAATCTAAAGGAAGTTTTGGCAAAAGATTGTTTGTATGTGATAAGGAGTTCTGCACGATGTAATTGTGTAGGGGGCATATGTTTCATAATAAATATTGCACGTAATTAAACCGCGGAACCTATGTCATGCATACATGATACAAATAAATCGGACCCGACGAGTCGAGCCTCGGCTTTCCTACGGAACCCTTCTATGGCGATCAACGTGTTTTCCAATTTTTCTTTCCTTCTCGCCGTTGTACTCTGTTTGTGTTTCACATTCAGTTACTTTTAGGCCGTTATATTGGGGAATGACATTGTCGATCCACATAGTGAATCCGCACCTCCTTTGAATGCCCTGGTAAAGAAACACATGTAGTCAGTTATAGTGGCAATACAATGAAGACATTAGCGGGATTGATAAAACGAAAGACGTACAACGAAGTCATTTTCTAAGTTGGGGCAAATGAAATATCTCCTGCCATATGTTCGTGGTTCAAAGGAGGTAGCCATCTTGCAACGATCCCTACAACCGCACCTGGGATGCTCCGACCATTTAGGGAAACCTAGTGGGTTGTTCCTCCAATCTAAGCTTGCGATTTTGGTCCGACGTTCGTACTCCATCCATGCCTGAATGAATTGTTCGGTCAACTCAGGTTGCATTACTGTCGGACCGATCAAAGTAGGTCCAATTGTATCGATCCACTCTTCGAATCAACACTAACGTATATCCTCCTGGTTGTACATTTGTGACGTAAGGGGTTAGAAAATGAAACAAGTGATTAGCTTGACCAGAAAGAATGATACTCACGACAAAATCGTCGTCCACAATCTCAGGACACACGAAGGCTCTTTGTCCTCGAGTTACATGTCTAATGGACCTTATCACCTAGCAACGGAGACCACAATGGCATTCTGGACGTTCTTGCCATATGGGTAGTGTGAGCTGATCCAGAGGCCAATCCAAAGCTTTTGCAGCAACTCGACGTTGGTACTCAGCCTTCCGCCGAAGGTAGTCTGACCTTGTTTCACTAAGTGGGTAGGAACGTGTTCCGTCGGTTCGTGGGTTCTCCGTATCTATCCACTCAACGAAGTTGCACACCCGACGATATGCCTGCGTAAGATGTTACCATGATGTAGGATCAAGTTAGTGTTTTGTGTATTCAGAATTGGTACTAGAAAATCGGAGCACATAAGTCATACCCGATCCATGTTAGCACATTGGAAGAATCGCTTCCCCCGAGTTTCTGAGGTGAGGGACGACGTAAGCATACAGGCATCCCCACAATGGCACAATGGACGGTCACACCGTAGTAGAATCAAACCGCCCAGAGGATGGAGTCGCCAGTCGAGACGCTCAACAAATAGATGATCCATTCTACGTAGAAGTGTAGGAAACAGAAGGAAGATATGAAGAGCTCGTATTCGGACCTACGTAATATATAGTGGAGGAAGCAGAGGCACATCTCCATGTAATGTGAGTTCACTTATTGCACGGATTTGACAACATGTTCACGCATCTGTGCAAATTGAATGATTCTGTCAAAGAAAGCATCGACAAAAGCTGAGTCGGGACCCTTCACGCGCCGAAAGATGATAGCGACGTATCGTAAACGTTTGTCACAGGGCAAAAGCTGATAGATACCAATCATAGACGTCTGTCACGGCCAAAAGTTTTTCGTCGTTTCGTTGAGTAGATGTAGCGAATGACATCAAAGGTTCTCGTGACATATGAGTGCGACGACCGAACAGAGTTATATACAAAGAGGTCAGACAAAGTTACTAATTGTAAATATTACAAACAGGTAGCACTCATATTTACCGGCGAGGCCTCTTACCCCTACCCCTCCTAGCATGCGCCCTAACGTGCCCATAAGAGTACGTCAGCCTCTCAACGGGCACCGCACGACCAGCGCGGACATCTGGTGCGGGCGTCTCTTGTGGCTGCTCCTGGCTCTGTGGTAGTGGTGCTCCACCAAGCTGAGAAGCGTCGATAACGTCCTGGTCTTGGTCCTCCAGGTCGTCGAAGTCGTCGCCCGCACCAGACCCCCCTGCGTCGCTCGCACCGGATCCGCCTGTCTGCGACGATGATGCGCCCGAACAAAAAAACCCGCCGAGTAGTATCCTCCTGGAGATCTCAAATGTTAAGCAACAATCATGAGAACTACTACGTTTGTAGTACTCATCAAACGATGCTTGCTCACCTCGCGCTGACTGAAGGGAGGAGGGATGGACGAATCACTCGCTCCAACAAAGGCCAATGTGCTGGGCCGAGTCGCGAATGGCCAAGGGATCGACGATCCACTCGCTCCAGCAAAACCTCCTATCGGCAGAGTCGGACCTACGAGACATTCAGTTTGTTATAACATGGCCAAGGTTTCTCGTAGTGAAAATGTACGAAACTAACCTCCTGACGCACCAACATCGTGCGATGTCGATCCTGGTGTCGGGCCGCGTGGACGTGGAATTGCAGCTGTCGGCGAAGGTATTGCGTCCATGGCCGAATGACAGGAGAAGACGCGCAAGATCGAAAGCATCTTCGTCTGCATCCGCTCGAACGTCAACCTCTGCTCAACGTCGTTCAGGTGCAGTCCAGCGTCCAACCTCATCATCACCGCGTTAATGTTGGCATTCATGGCGCGTGCGGCGTCGGCCTGCGGAAATCATTAGTACTTAGGTTTGTCACTCTCATATATACCAACCACGTATTACGAAAGTAAGAAGTCCGAGATACATGGACGTACCCTCATGAAGTAGTCCTGGTCACAGTGCGCGGGGTAGGTGTCCGTGACGCCTGCCTGGTGGAGCTGCGGAGCGGCCGGGGTGAAGGTCACGTGGGCACGCGTGTGCGGCAAGTACCATCGAAGATACATAGTGTAGTTCTCCTCGGAGTGGGGGAAGAGCTCGGCAATCACCTCGTCGGTGGCTAACAACCAGTCCTCCATGTACGGGTTGATCCGAGGTACCCAAAGTGTCCCTGCCTGCTGTCCCCGTCGAGTCAACCTGCAAAGAACATAATGGTTATCGAACGTTCAAAAGCAGTCGACATAATAGTAGTAAAGTTGAAAGAAAGTACTCACTGGTGGTCCTGTGGGGGGACCGAAATTGGTACGTTCACTAGAAACCCCTGCCTCAGTCCGAACTGCCTCATAACACAGTAAGGGCAGTGAGGCTCGACGTATATGTCAAACACCAATGGCACCACCGTCAACCAATAGGATGCGTCACGCGTGCACAAGGAAGACAAACCTAGAGGTGCTCTCTCGGTGACCGCCAGCTGCGTGTAGGGCTCCCAGACGACGTCCGAAGGCTGTAGACGATCGAACTTGAAGACGAACTCCGCGTAGCTCCGTCTGACCTGGACGTGGGCGTAACGTCGCTGTGACAGACAGAGAATCAATAGGTCAGAACAGAAGTATCACATAATCTAAAATTTGAAATCAAGACAGTTTGTACTTACATTCCGACGACACCAGTATGTGCCCATCATAGGCCCGTCGGCTGGGTCATCGGCCGCGGGTCCTGACTCGTACGTCAAGGTGTCCACGATCGGTCGCCCGATCACAAACCGCTCAGCTGCCCAGAGCTGAATAAGGAGAGGGCAGCCCGCGAATATCGCTCCTGGATCCGTCTTGCAGCAGGCCTCGACAGCGCATGGCATGTGGTTGCGAGGACTGCGGAACCCCAACTCCACTACGGCACGCAGCCTAGCTCCGCATCCGCTATCGCCCGGGCGTAGTGGATCAGGCCCTTGTCTACCGCGTGGCCTGTGGTACTGGTGAACATCACCCAGCCGAACATCCACAGTAGATATGCCTCTAAGGAGCGTCTCATCGAGTACTCGTCGGCGTCGGGGTGGAGCTTATCGGTCTACATCAAAAAGCAAACGATGTTAAAAATCATAAGATTTCTGAAAATTAACAAAGTATAAATGTTAACTTACTGTGAACTACAACAGCCAAGCCTTCGTAGGGCCGGCGGTGGTGTACGTGTTCAAGGGAGCAACTGCTGGGATCCCAGGTAGCCTCATCACGGGAGCAAATCGCTCCGTGATATCGTCCCTCCAGCCACCCCCACCGTCCACTGGGCCGACAGCCTCTCCGGCTAGTGGAAGGCCTAGCAGGTACGTAACGTCCTGCAGCGTGGGTGCCATCTCCCCACAGGGTAGATGGAAGGTGTGTGTCTCCGGCCGCCACCGATCTACCAAAGCAGCCAACAATGATCGGTCCGCATCCCAGCACTTCGTCGGGTCGTTCTCGTTCGCTCGCACCTCAACAAGCCTGCATGTCGCGATCAGGCCTGCCTCACGCAACCTGCATACCATCAAGTTGAACATTAGTACCACATATGTGCAGTGAAGTGCCAAAAATGCAATCAAGTAAATAAGTTTGATCATACCACGGACGTGTCGCGGATCGACACGCAACAACTCGTGCGACGGGCGTGGACGAAAGGTGGTAAGCTACGCACCCTGCACCGCGGACAAGTGGGACCGGTGGTTCTTGTCTAGTCCCCTGTTGAGGAGAGCTGGTGTATCGTCCGCCATATCTGCATACATAAGAGTGATTAGAAATAATCAATTGATAACACAAAAACATTACAACATGAACTAGACATTCAAGAATTGTTTAAACATTACACAAATTGTTCATTAAAATGGTAATTCAAAATGCTAAAGACACATTACACAAATTACAACAACATTACAATACTTCATGTCTCACAAGGATAAATATTACACACATGACAAATGACAACCACTAGACTAAAAGGCTGACAGACATAATCAAGCCGTTGCATCGCCAGCCGACGACATAGTCGTCACACGAGAACGCCTAGGACGTGGTCGCCTCGTTGTTGTTCCTTCTCCCGATGGATGGATGCCATCGGTTGACTGTCCAGATAGACCAGCACCTAGGACGGTTGGAGCTTCTGAATTCTTCGGGCATTTCTTGTAAGTATGCCCGTTCTCATCGCATTTGCTGCACCATAGAGTCCTCTCCCCAGCCTCCGTCACGTCCATGTCGTTTCTGATGCGTCTCGATTGACGCCGTCCCTTTTCAGCCTTAACTTCGATGGATCTGAAATGTAGAACACTTGTGACCTCAGAGTTGTATAAGATCCAGATATCCCGAACCCATATATCTCCTCCTTCCATGTATGAAATATTGCCTCTTTCCTGTAGTAGGGTGACGCATAGATATCGGGAAGTATACCGCAATCCCCAGCTGCTGCAAGTACGTATGAGCAAGGCAGATGTCTAAGCTTGGGCTTCATGCAGTTGCAGCTGTAATCGCCCTCCGCATGAAGCACACATTCCTGCACAGCTTGGACGTGATTGATGTCGCGCCTTCTCCTGTCGACACACATGATCTTGTACCTATGAACTTGGGTACCTTGGGGAATAACTCTGTGCTTCACAGCCTTTGTTATTTTGTCTTGCATATACTTCGTCACCACATTTCCAAATACAATGTTGTTATCAGTCATCAAAGGAGCAATTTTCTTGTATCTGTCCCTGAAGTATGCCTATGTGCCATGAAGGATAAATTTCACAATACCGACCAGTGGGAGTCCTCGCACTCCTCGCATCACCCAGTTGTACACCTCGGCCAGGTTGGTTGTCATTATACCATATTGAGACCCGTCAGTGTCATACAACAGAAACCACTTTTCTTTCGGTTCATTCTCTATCCAGTGCGAGAAATTACGTATTAATGATGCGGACCTCCTTCTCATTGTTGGCGGGTCATCATGTAGTGGACCAAGAGGTACTGGAGGCTCGTCATCCTGTGGCCGACGAGATTGCTCATCGGTTTGCTTCGTTGTCAGCTCGTCCAACCTCCTCCACAACTCATTGAATTTTTTCTCTTGGTTCTGACCATATAGCCTCTTGAAGAGATCCATCAGGTGCTTGTTCTTGAATTGCTTGTAGAAATTGGCTCCCATATGACGCATGCACCACCTACTCCGAACATCATGCCACCTAGCTGAAAGTCCCTTCTCCGTCCAATCATTTTGTAGGTAGTCAATTGCCTTCAACATGCCCGCATGACGATCATGAATGAGGCAAACATTGGGCCTCATACGCACGACTTGGCAGCGAACTCTCTCCAAGAACTAATACCAGCTTTCGGTGTTCTCACTCTCGACTAATGCAAACGCCATAGGTAACACCTGGTTGTTCCCATCGGCTCCAATCGCCCGTCAGTATTTGACCTCTGTATCTGCCTGTCAGAAAGGTTACATCTATGCACAACACAGGGCGACAGTGCATAAATGCGTTGATGCAAGCACCCAGTGAGAAAAAGGCTCTTTGCAGCACGCTCTTGCTCGGGTCATTAGATGACGAAAATCTGAATGTCGTAGTAGGTATTGGGGTTTCTCTGAGCAATGGTGGCTAAGAGACGAGGCAAATTGTCATAGGATGCTTCAAATGTGTCATACCTCATCTCCAAAATCTTTTGTTCCGTCCTTCAGACCTTGGAATAGCTTATAGTATGCTTGAATTTGTTTTCAATGTGCCTAATAATGGAGCCTAGTTCAAAGTCCATGTTACAAACAACATCGTTGTATATCTCACTGGCAACAAAAGCTGAGGTGATGTTGCGGTGATACTTATCAACCCCTGACAACCAACATGTGTGCTCACCAACAATGCTCACTTTCCAATAGTCATTCCATTTTCTCTTATATGCATGAACACGGCACGGACAATCATCATTCATGCACTTCACATCATACGCATAGTTGGTATACTTCACCACCCTAAACTCTCTATGCAAGGAGACCACCCAATGTTTCACCGTCTCTTTCATGTCTTTCTTATGAGCATACCTGGCACCCTGAAATATCTCGTTATCCTTGTATTCAAAGGATACTTGTTGCCCCTCTGAGATAACAAGTTGAGAGAAATCAGCTTTTGTCCAATCAACGGGCATTACATCTTCTTCCTCATCTGATGATTAATCGCCCTCTGCATGCTCATTTTCAGAATCTTCCCACTCCATTTCCTCAACAATTGCCTCAATTCTCTCCCCCTCGTCCGCCATGCCAATCGCCTCCTCCAACCTTGCTTCATTACCCCAGTTCGCGTCAATGGTCCAACATTCTCCACGACATTGCTAGGACCTTGACCATCCTCTGTTTGCACTATAACATTGCTATCGATTTCATGCAATGCCACAAAAATAACAAGGGGTCAGGACCTTTCAAAAGCCATCTCCACATAACATCTCCAGGACTTAGTGTTATCTATAGGCATTAGTTCCCAATAATATCCTTCTGTTGCACGACTGACTACAACAGACAGGGACATTGTGTTCACTCTTGTATCCACTTTAAATCCACGTAGCAACCACCTATAGACTAACTCAAATGGTTTATTGGCTGGCCTATCGACGCCCTTCGGTTTCATCCTAAATTCCGATAGATCGACACCATCTGGACCATATCTAACGTTGACTTCACCGTGAACTATCTAAAATATGACCTTACTTGCCATTATGTCTGATAAACAGATTGAAACCGAGTTTATTTCATACTATAAATATGTTGCCTAGATCAATCTGTGGCTAAGTTAAATTCTATAACAATATGTTTTCTGTTTTAGATCTTAAAATATATCGAATCGGTTTGTTCATCTAGATCTACCGTCAATCGTACTTATTTTCTACATATGTTTATCCAAATCGGTCAAATTACCTCAAATAAATCATGTTGTAATTTATAAATCAAGAACTAAGTGCAACACATCTATTCAAATATCAAACAAAAAACTACACAAAGAAATGTATACATAGATAAAGATATAATATGTTCATCTAAATCGGTTTGTCCTATGTCAAATTGGCTAAAATAAATCATGCCCTAATTTTTAAATCAGATCATATTGCTACACATCTATTCAAATAATATAGACATAGATCACAATATATTCTACGTATGTTCATCTAAATCGGTTTGTTATAGGTCAAACTCCCTAAATTAAATCATGCCCTAATTTATAAATCTAGATCTGATCTGACTACTAAAAAACTATTCAAATACTCAAAAAATATTCTATTTTTTCTAATATTCTAAAAAAATAACAAAACATACAATGGGACATTGTATTTACCTGGGATCGAGTAGGCACACCAACAGGCTTCGTCGCTCTTCTTCTTCTTTCTCACCCGTCTCTCTTTTTTTTTGAGTTTCGAGCGCCGAAAATGACTGCCTCCTCCGTGAACTGGGATTATATATGGTGGCGCCCAAAAATCGCTCTTGCAGAGAGCGAGATTAACAAAAATCGCCCTCTGCAAGGGCGGCAAGGGGGGCACCTACAAAATTTCCACGGCGACGACCTTTAGCAGGCGGCCCCTATTTCTACAGTCAAAAATCGCCCTTGCCGAGGGTGGCAAGGGACGATTTTGCAAAATCACCGCGGCGGCAAACGACGTCCAACGGTCGTCTGCCACGTCAACAAAATCACCCTCAAGGAGGGTCATTTTTAAATCTCGCCCTCCCGGAGGGCGATGGGAGATTACTTTTGCAATATTTTCAAATCTAAAATTATTTTTGCAAATTTTTTAAAAAAATTAAATATGCTAAAAATTGGCATATCACCTCCTATGAAAAAATATAGTGAAACGTCCAGCTTGTTTATATATACCACATAAGAAAAAGGAAAAAATAAAAAGAGACAAAACAAGCTTTTTTCAGGAAAAAAACTACTTTAGATTAAATAGTTGCTATAATTTAGATATGGATGTTACTACTACTTTAAAAGCGAAGTAGTTCATCTCTCATCCTATCATCCTAACTCACGTGTCACGTTTATACGTAAAATGTAACCATAGTTTCTATTTAATTATATGGATATAACCCGTTAATGTACGAGCTTATAGTCTATACCTAACACCTCATCCATGAATTTTTTTTATTTTTTATTTTATTTATTAAAATATTTAAAAATAATTTGATTTGAAAAATTTACAAGTCGCCCGTCGTGACAAACGGCCGATGTAAAAATATTTAAAAATTTAAAAATCACTTTTTCGGAGGGCGATTTATCCGACGTGACAAACGGTCGATTTAAAAATATTTAAAAATTTAAAAATCACTTTTTCAGAGGGCGATTTATCCGACGTGACAAACGGCCGTTGGCCCTCGCTTAACGGCCGGTGACCGAAAAAGGGATATTTTGTAGGTGGCCCCTACAGTCAAAAATCGCCTTCTAAGAGAGCATTTTTTTCACTGTGCGGAGGCTACCTGCAAAAAGCCACCAAAATAGCCCTCTAGAAGGGCTATTTTTGCGATCTTTTTCAAAACCACCCTCGGTTTTACGGCAGCCCTCACACCCAAAAATCGCCCTCTTAAAAGGCAATTTTTAGTTGTAGGGGGCCGCCACAACTTTTCGTCGCCCTCGGTGGTCGGCCGTTAGGCGAGGGCCAACGGTTATTTGTCACGTCGGATAAATCGCCTTCTGAAAGAACGATTTTTAAAAAATCGCCCTCTCAAAAGGCGATGGGCGCAATCGTAAGTCTGGGAGGATGGCGCTCCGACTTTCTCGGAACCATCGGCGGCCTGATCCATCTCTCTGAGTTGTCGGATTCTGACCGGCGGCGATCCTTTGGCAATGGGATCTTCCTTGGATCTTGTAAATCGCCTGGACTTTGACGTTGGTTTGTCTTTCCAGGATAAGATTTGTCATCGCCTCCATTCGTCGAGGTTGGATTCAAGATCTACCGTTTGCGCAGAGTGATTACCAATTCTTTTGATGTTTATTTCCACCTCTGGAATAATGGTGTTCCGCACTAGGAGAAAGAAAAAGGTGCTTGGGAGATAGAACAAAAGAAGGAATGGACCTTGGTTTTATCCAAGGCAGCAAAGAAAAGGCTTCAGAAAAAGGAGAAATCTCAGAAGCATGTCAGTTTTGCTAAAAATCTTATTCAATCTCCTTCAATGTATTTTCATCGCCCGGTTTTCCATTTCTTTTGGTTCTATTCAATCTGAAGTCATCCCCGGCCAAGCTTTGTCTCGGTGGCCTTTGGTTTTGGTGGTGGCTCGTTGGTGACGAACTACCGTGAACGAAATTCCAAGATCCACTTCCCCGGGTTTACCTCCAGACTTACAGGAGATCAGTTTTTTCTACCCCCTTCCAAATAGAGCATGACGCGGCATGAGAAAATTTTGAATCCAGACGATCAGATCCTTCAAAATTCAGAAAGGCCCTCAGATCAGTCTGCCCAGCCCAAGGCTCATAACAAAAAGCAAAAAATTGTGGATGGGCTTCAGTCCAGGATTGGCAAGCCCAAGACTTACCAAACCAGGCAAATATGGGTTCCTAAATCCCGGAGTAAATCTCCCAAAATGGTTTGGAGGCCCAAAGCAACACCGAAGACTTCCAAAAATCAGCTTTTTACCTCAAGGAAGTCTTTTTTTCATTAGGCAATACCAACCTTGATTCTCGTGCCAACTTCTTGACTCTCGCAAACCAGCACACAACAGACACACCGATCTTTTCTCCCAATTTACAATTTCCTCTTCCCCTTTCAAGTCTGGCTTCTTCCTCGCCAGTTCTTTCAGATACATCTACTACTCCAACCAAGCTCGCTCGAGGTGACGGTGACGTTGACGATCACATTGAGATGGCTAACTTCCCGGTCAATCCTCAACCATTCTTGGTGGCAGGGCTCAATGTGGAGCATGGTTGGAACAGATCGGCCCGAAGCAGAGTCGCTCTTGGTGGGGAGCCGACCAGGGAGCATGAGGATTACGCAATCGTTATGATCAACCATATGCCAGAGCAGGTAAACCAGCTTCGTCCCATGCTTAATCTTGTCTGTCACTTCTTGGAAGACACTCAGAGGGTCCAAGTCGAGATTGAGCATCTATCACCTCTAGGGTTATGTCTGATCAGGCTCAGAACAGTCACCCAACGGGATCAGCTGGTTAGAGATTCCCCGTTTCAATTCCAACAACATGAGATTAGGGTTGTGAAACATGATGAGGGCATTAATGCTAGAGCTTGCACTTACACCCGTGTTTGCTGGTTGATGTTCCTGGGTTTCCTGCTGGATTATCAAAAGGACTTATTTATCAGGGCTGCTATTGCCCCTTTTGGTCGCCTTTCGGATGGGTTTCAGGACTAGAACAAATCAAGAATTCTTGTGCATGCCTTAGTGCTGAGCCCTGACAGAGTTCCTCGAAGTCTTGTTTTCTCCAGTGGTACCCTGATTGCGGGTGCAGGCAAGTCCTAGACTGTCCCTGTTTATATCCTCAATGGACATTTCCCCGACGATTTCCCTGCAGATGAGGACCCAGTCCCCTTTGATGGAGAACCAAACCCAGAGTTCCCACCAGTTGTCCTTGGACCGAACCCGGGTGCCCCCAATTGGCAGGCTGAGCAGCATGGAGCTGCACTGAATCAGGGATTCCTTGTGGAGGAACAACACTTCCCGGCTCAGCACAACTAGTGGCAGCACCAGCATCAACTTGTTGCCCACAACGAAGATCATCTAGATGGAGAAGCCCAAGACCCCTGGCCTGCTTGGGAAGGACCAGAAGAATCAACTGACTTGGATATGTCAGGTTCTTCCATGGAGTATCTGTGTGGCAACAGGCCGGATATATCAATTGAAGAACTTGCTGCAACCCTCCGTGCCAGGGACACCTCCTCTATAGAAACACTGTCTCTAACCAGCGAAGAGCAAGCTCGATTCCAAGTGACTCTTAGCCGTTGTGCTATAATTTCGATCTTCCATAGAAGGGACCTGTCGAGTGCTAGCTTTCCAAATATCCTACAGGGGACTGACAAGGTTTCTCCTCAACCGGCTCCTATTGTCATCTCTGCTGATATGTTACAATCCAACTTCTCTTCGGCTGCTTCATCAGGGAAAGAGATAGTTATCTGGCAGCCTTGTAAACAAGCCCTAGCTTTACAACTTTGGCCAGCAATTCTTGAGGCGTGCCGCCTTGCTCATAGAAAAGTTCAAATAGTTTGTGTGAGCCCAACCCAAAGAAGCCCACATCATCAATCAGAAGGCCAACCCAGTCAAATACAAAAGAAAAAGTCTGATCTTGGCTTGCCAAAGGTGATTTCAGACCGTTCCAAACACCTGGCAGAAGGAAGCGTCACACGCAGTGCTCGCATTAACAAAACAGATGGCTATCGCACTGTGAAGCTAGAGACCAAGAGACACAAGCTCTGTCCGGTCTTGATTGATGCAGATACTGGAGCAACTGAACCAATCCCCTTGGAGATCCTGCGCGGCTCGGGGATAAACTGTGGAATAACTCCTAGCGAGCTATCCGATGAGGCACTTCTCCAAGTGCCTACACCCAAAAACCCTGATGTCGATGATGTCGAACGCTAATCACTCTCAGAAAACTATCTCTCTTTTTATCCTCCAAAGTTTAAACTCTATTAGCAGTTGCTTGTTATGCTGGACAGATCTCATTCTCAGACTTTCGTTATGTGATATAATTATCTATTGTCATTTTGAACCAATTCTGTATGATCTGGTCTGGCCGCTAGATATTGGTTCCTACTTTGCAAGTCTTAGTGGGATGTTACCCTCTCTTTTGCTGTTTATTCCATGAATTCACGTAATTGGAACATCTTATGCTGGAATGTTCGTGGTATCAACTCCCCTAACAAGTGGGCAGCCATTCGTGACAAGATAGAGGAGAGTAATAGTTCAGTGGTCTGTATTCAAGAGACAAAATGGGAATCTTTCGACCCCGGTTATATTCGAAAGATTGCCCCCCGTCGTTTTGATCGCTTTGAGTTTGTTCCTTCCTCTGGTGCTTCAGGTGGTTTGCTTGTTATTTGGACTAGTTCGCTGTTTTTTGGACAGGTTATGGACGCTGTCGGTGATATGGGCTCGGGGATATGACGAGAATGCGATATCTGAAGAAGGAAGACGCTTTGCTTACCAGGGCGCCCCAAAGACATGTCCTAAATGGCTCATGCGGGTCCGGGCCACGGGCGGCCACGTGGCCATCCCAAAGGGGACTTGGCTCGGGGGCTGCCCGGAGGCCGCCGCTCTCCCAAATGGCAGGGTTCGGGATCACCCGGACTCCCCGCACCTCTCCGAGAGAGGGGTGAGATCAACCACCAACTGCCAACCACCGCATTCAATGCCTAGAGAGAGCCCAGATGCCTGCGCCGTCGCATTTATTACGATGTGAGGCACGTCTGTCAGCTGCTCATCATCACCCTTTTTGCCCGTCACAAGGGAGAAAGGGGAGAAAGTCTTTGACGGTGACCGAGGTATGGCCGCGCGGTCAGTCCATGCACGCCTCCCTCCACGCTCCGTCCAGTCGTATTAAATGCGCTGGGCGGCCGCATGGGAGAGAGAATACGGGCGCTGGGGGTGTCACGTCGACCCCTCTCCAGGCGGAGAGCCACTGATCGGTAGGCCCCACTGGAGTAGGTAAGTTGACCCCTCCTCTCGTCAGCAGCATGATAGCCACGACGCATGTTTTTCTCTACCAACTCCCGCGACGTGGCAACAGGAGTATGAATAGGGGTAGCCCCCCGACAAGACAGGACAAGAGCCGCTCCATCACGTGGAGCGGAGTAGAGAAAGCTAGGACTACTGTGGTGTCTCCTTGCACAATAAAAGGAGGCCCAAGTCCATGATAGAGGAGTGGCTGTTTTTTTGACCTTTTGCTCAGCTTCTTCGACCTTGGGCTTTAAGCATTTCGCCTCAGTCATCAGCTCCAGCTTCCCCAGGGAAGAACAGCCACACCCATCCTTGTAATTCATCCTCCACATAACACAAAAACAGGAGTAGGTTATTACGTCTCCCCGACGGCCCGAACCTGTATAACTCTTCTGTGTCTCTTGTGATTGAGGCTTTTCTCCACCTTCTCACTTTTCCTCTGCCTCACCGCGAGTTCGAACTCTGATTCACCGCTCCCTTGTGTTGAACCAAAAAGGGGGTCCCCCGGGTCCCTGCGTGTCGAGCACACGCATCGACAGCTGGCGCGCCAGGTAGGGGGAGCACGCCGCATTAGGGTTTAAACTCGTGTATTCTTTCCTGTCTCCTGGTGGAATCGCCCGCCTCCGTCCTTGCCATGGTCCACGGCCACGTCCTACGGACCGTGTCTGGCTCACTCGCTACCCGCGAGTGTGACTTGGCCAACAAGGCGGTCGGGGAGGTCGATACGGGCGGGCACAGCCCCAACTTCCGACATCTCCGCTCGGGGAAGGGTGGACCGTTGTCCCCTTCACCCCCTCCGATGGCTGCGGCGGCGGCCGCAGCCGTACCACCTCCCCTGCCCCCCGCTGAGACAGCGGCTATGGGCAAAGGAGGCCAAGCGTCCCCCCAGGGACGCCCACGTACCTGCAGGATCCGGGCTGCGCCCGAGCGGGCATGCCGGCGAGCCGCGCCGGAGCGACGTCCATCACCGACTGGAGTTTGGCACGCCTGAGGTCGCCCTCCAGGCGGCGGAGGCGCTCTTGCGCCACCCCCAGTAACACCGGATGAGGGGTCCAACGCCAAGCGTTGGTTTGACGACGTGGTGAAGCTAGTCGGCACGGCCCAGCGTCAGCTGGCCGCCGACCTCGCTTCCTCAAGTCACCGATCGCGTTGGTCACACACCGTGGTCAGCTCGTCCTCTCGACGATGATCTCGAAGGGCAGCAGCCGCTGCGAGGGCAGACGAGAGCTCCCCGGCTGCAGCCCTACCAGAGGCGCCTCGGGATCTGCTATACGCGGAACGGGATGCCCGTCTTCGTATTGAGCAGCGCCGCGACGAACGTCGCACGGGGTGGGCTCGAGACTGCGCTTCCTCGTCAGGAGGCGCAAACGCTCGGCGAGCGGCCGCAGCGGCCCCGCCACAGGGAGAACCCCCCAAGGCACGACGAGCAGCTGTGGTGGCCCAGCCGTGAGCAGGACATTCTGCGGCACCCATAGGGCCCCCAACCCTCTTCGTCCCCTCCAGTCGGCAATGACTGTCAGGCATTTGTCTCCAGCCTCCGCAATGTGCGCTGGCCTGACAAGTTTAGGCCGGCCCTCATAGAGAAGTATGACAGCTCAGTGAATCCCACCAAGTTCCTCCAGATTTATACCACGGCCATCGAGGCCGCTGGAGGTGACGAGCTCGTCATGGCCAACTTCTTCCCCATGGCGCTCAAGGGCCAGGCCCGTTCCTGGCTAATGAACCTGCCGGCCCAGTCGGTCACCTCGTGGGACGACTTGTGCCGGCAGTTCACCTCTAACTTCCAGGGCACATACCCGCGCCCGGGAGTGGAGGCTGACCTCCACATGGTTCGACGAGGAGAGGATGAGTCCCTGCGCAAATACATCCAATGCTTTTGCCAGGTAGGCAACACCATACCGTCCATCGCTGACCATGCAGTGATCTTCGCCTTCAGAAGTGGCGTATGCCACGACGTCATGCTGGAGAAGATCGAATCCAAGGCCCCCCGGACCACCACCGAGCTCTTCGAGCTTGCTGACCGGGTAGCCCGCAAGGAGGAGGCTCGAGTCTGGAACCCTAGGAATCCCGCTCCAGCCTCCACCAACGCTGCCCTCTCCGTGACCTGAGAGGAACGGCGTGAGCGGCGGCAGAAGAGCAGGCCATCGCGCGGTGGAGAGGAAGGCCACGTCCTCGCCGCTGATGATGCCGAGAAGCCCTCGCGAAAGGGCAAGCTCGCAGGCAACCGCGGGCGCACCCCGGACCCTGGCCCCCAGGGCCAGGACGGGGACAAGTGGTGCATGGTGCACCAAACCTCCCGCCACGACCTCTCTGAGTGCCACTCGGTCAAGAACTTGGCCGAGCGGGTACAAAAGTACGAGCAGGAGAGGAGGGAGAGGGAGAAAGAAGCCCGCCGCAAGGGTAAAGCCCGGCGAACGCACGGACAACCGACGAGAGGAGGCCAAGAGTGTGGCCCCGTCGGAGGCGAAGATGACGATCTGGGCTACCAGGACCCCAAGCACGTCGTCGCCACCATCGACGGAGGGGCATGCGCCCAGGTGTCCCGTCGGAGCCTCAAGACCATGAGGCATGAGCTCCTCGCTGCTGTGTCGTCCCACGAGGCGCCCCGAAAATCGCGCTGGGTGGGGGTGCCAATCACCTTCGACCAGGCGGATCACCCTGGGAGCATCGCACGAAGTGGCCACTTGGCCCTCGTGACCTCCCCCACCATTTGCAACATCAAGGTCGTCCGAGTCTTAATTGACGGGGGTGCGGCCCTCAACATACTATCCCCGAAGGCCTTCGATGCGATCAAGGCCCCAGGGATGGTGCTCGGGCCATCCTACCCCATCATTGGGGTGACGCCCGGGAAGGTGTGGCCCCTCGGGCAGATCTCGCTGCCGGTCATATTTGGGAGCCCCACCAATTTCCGCACCGAGCGGATTGACTTCGATGTGGCAGACCTTAACCTGCCCTATAACGCCGTGCTCGGGAGGCCGGCGTTGGTGAAGTTCATGGCGGCTACCCATTACGCCTACCGTCAACTCAAGATGCCGGGCCCCGGAGGCCCCATCACCATCCATGCTGACGTCAAGACCGCGCTGGATTGTGCAGAAGCACGTGTGGATGATATTGCGGCGACTGACCACGTTGAATCCGAGGACCCTCAAGGGGAGGCCTCGGGTTCCCGGGCCCCCAAGAAGCGCATTACCTCTGCCGACGAGGTGGTAATCAAGTCCATTCAGCTGGGCGATGACCCGTCCAAGACCCCAAATAGGAAGACGCGCTCGTCTCCTTCCTGCGGGCGAATGCCGACGTGTTTGCTTGGAAGTCGTCGGATATGCCCAGAGTCCCCAGGGAGGTGATTGAGCATCGACTTGCAGTACGGCCGGATGCACGATCGGTCTGGCAAAAGGTAAGGCGACAGGCCCCGGAGCGACAGGCGTTCATCCGTGAAGAGGTGGCACGGCTCCAGGAGGCCGGCTTCATCCGTGAGGTGCTGCATCCGAAGTGGTTGGCTAACCCGATGGTAGTCCCGAAGGCCAACCACAAGCTGCGCATGTGCATCGACTACACCGACCTCAACAAGGCATGTCCTAAAGACCCTTATCCTCTGCCCCGAATAGACCAGATAGTCGACTCCACTGCGGGGTGCGACCTTTTATGTTTCCTAGATGCATATTATGGTTATCATCAGTTTCGCATGGCTGTAGAGGATGAGGAGAAAACTGCATTTATCACCCCTATGGGTACCTTTTGCTACATATCCGTGCCTTTTGGTTTAAAGAATGCCATGTCTACTTTCCAACGCGGTGTCCGCATCACGTTGAAAGACCAAATAGGGCGCAATGTCGAGGCGTATGTCGATGATCTCGTGGTCAAGTCCCGGGACCAAAGGACCTTGCTCCCGGACCTGGCCGAGACATTTGATAACCTCTGGTCCTCCCGCATGAAGCTGAACCCAGAAAAATGTGTGTTCGGGGTACCGGCAGGCAAGCTCTTAGGGTTTTTGGTCTCTGCCCAAGGCATCGAGGCCAACCCCGCAAAAATAAAGGCGATAGAGGAGATGCGCCCCCCAGGAAGCTCAGGGACGTGCAGAAAATCACTGGTTGTGTAGCTGCCCTGAGTCGTTTTATATCAAAGCTGGGAGAGCGGGTGCTCCCTCTATTCAAGTTGCTAAAGCGAACTGGCCCCTTCACTTGGACAGACGAGGCGGAGAAAGCCTTGAGCGAGCTCAAGCGTTATCTCTCCTCGCCGCCCATATTGGTGGCACCTCAAGAAGGACAACCCCTCCTTTTATATTTGGCGACAACTCCCCAAGTGATCAGTGCGGCGTTGGTTGTGGAGCGCAACGACGAGCCAGTCTCTCAGACGCCCCCAGCCTCATCACACCAGGAGGCAGGAGACCTTGAAACGGTGTTGGCTGAGTAAGCACCCGGACCGGAGGCGGCCATTGGCCCCCCGAGCCTCGGGGAGCCACCCAGCCCCCTAGTTCGGGGGCTCCCGAGGCCCCTTCCACCCGGAGCGGCCCGAGGGCCCCGGGAAGGCGATGGCCCGGTAACCCCGGACGCCGAGGTAACCCGCCCGGTGTACCCGAGCCTATTGCCCCTGGTAAAGTAGCTAAGGCCCGCACCAAGGTGCAGCGGCCAATCTACTTTATCAGTGAGGCGCTACGGGACGCAAAGACACGTTACCCACAAGCCCAAAAAATGCTCTACGCTGTGCTCGTGGCTTCGAGGAAGCTGCGCCACTACTTCCAGGCACATCGGGTAACGGTAGTCACGTCTTATCCTCTCGGGCAAATCTTGCATAACTGAGAGGGCACGGGACGGGTAGTCAAGTGGGCTATTGAATTTTCAGAGTTCGACCTGCATTTCAAAGCTCGCCACGCGATCAAGAACCAGGCCTTGGCCGATTTCGTGGTAGAATGGACGCCAGTGGCCGACAACGATCAACCCCCGGGTGAACCCAAGAGTGCGAAGGATCACGACCAATGGACCATGCATTGGGTGATGAACTTTGACAGTTCACTCACCTTACAGGGGGCCAGGCAGGCGTTGCGCTAACTTCCCCGACAGGCGACGTACTCCGGTACATCGTTCAACTTAACTTCCGAGCAACTAATAACATGGCCGAGTATGAAGGGCTCCTAGCGGGGTTGCGAGCGGCGGCAGGCATGGGCATCCGTCGTTTGCTAGTCCTCGGCGACTCTCAACTAGTCGTGAACCAAGTTTCCAAGGAGTACCAATGCACCGACCCCCAGATGAAAGCATATGTCAAGGAAGTATGGCGTATGGAGCGCCATTTCGATGGCCTCGAGCTGTGCCATATTCCCAGAAGAGACAATACCCTGGCGGACGAGTTATCTAGGATCGCGTCCGCGCGAGCCCCAGCCCCGCCAGGCGCATTTGAAGAAAGACTCACAGAGCCATCGGCGTGCCCCGAACCGCCCCAAGGGTAGGAGTCGGCCGGCCCCGACGCCCCAGACCTGGCGGGCCAGCCACATCCTGGTCCCGCCGGGACCGACATCACGCGCCAGGTGGCCTGGATTTTGGAAATCCAGGCGTATCTGCAGGACGCGTCATTGTCCGAGCAACGTGAGGAAAGCGAGCGCATTGCCCGCGCCTCCAAAAGGTACGTGTTGGTGGAAGGGACACTCTACCGACGCGGTGCCAACGGAGTGCTCATGAAATGCATCGCTCGGGAACAGGGTCTCGAGCTCCTGGCCGAGATCCACAAGGGAGAATGTGGAGCGCACTCAGCCTCCCGAACCTTGGTAGGAAAGGCATTCCGCCAAGGTTTTTACTGGCCCACCGCGCTGCAGGATGTAGTAGACCTCGTGCGGCGGTGCCGGGCATGTCAATTCCACGCCAAGCAGACGCACCTGCCAGCCCAGCCCTTCAAACTATCCCGCTCTCGTGGCCATTCGCGGTCTGGGGGCTGGACATCTTGGGCCCGTTCAAGCAGGCGCGTGACGGCTGCAAATTTCTATATGTCGCCATCGACAAATTCACCAAGTGGCCCGAGGCCTATCCAGTCAGCGTCATCGACAAACATTCGGCTGTGCGGTTCATGAGAGGCATCATGGCAAGGTTCGGGGTCCCCAATAGGCTCATCATCGACAATGGCACCCAGTTCACGAGTGAGCTGTTTGGCGAGTATTGCGATGACATGGGCATCAAACTTTGCTTCGCCTCGCCCGCCCACCCCCAAAGCAACGGCCAAGCCGAGCATGCAAACGCGGAAATATTGAAAGGCCTCAAGACAAAGACCTAAACGTCCTCAAGAAGCATGGGGACTCATGGATTGACGAGCTGCCAGCGGTCCTTTGGGCCAACCGGACAACACCAAGCCGTGCCACCGGGGAAACACCATTCTTCTTGGTGTATGGAGCTGAGGCGGTCTTGCCTTCCGAGCTCACCCTGGGATCGTCCCGAGCCACACTATACACCGAAGCAGATCAAGAACAGCTATGTCGCGACGACCTAGACTACCTAGAAGAAAGATGACGCCAGGCAGCGCTTCGCGCGGCCGGTTATCAGCAAAGCCTCCGCCGCTATCATCAACACAAAGTTAGCCCCCGAGCGCTGCAAATCAATGATCTCGTTCTGTGCCGTGTGCAAACACGTGCGGGGCTGAGCAAGTTATCTCCGATGTGGGAAGGGCCATACAAAGTTATCGGCACCCCGTGTACAGGAGCAGTTCGCCTAGCCATAGAGGACGGCACTCCACTGCCGAACCCGTGGAACATTTCCCACCTGTGCAAGTTCTACCCATAAGCCGCATGGTGTGCTGAATCCCCAATATATATGGAAGCATGTTCACTGCCTCCAGTTGGCATGAACAATGAGTTCGCCCATTTATACTCTATTTGCTTTTTTCTTACAAAATATCTGCATTGCAGTATGTTTTTCCCCTCCATGTTCCGAAACATGCATAGCGGATGCTGGTTTCCAGTGGTTTTCTGGCCCTGCCCGCCCTAGGCTGAGAAGCCCTAAGGGTGTCAAGGGTAGAGCGACGCTGCATGCAAGTGCCCCGGGGTAGTCAACGCCTGGGGGCTCGGGTGCGTACTGTCATGCCTGTCCCGATCCCCCCGTTGCTGCTGCCCCCGCTTTCCCTTCATGCCCTCGCTTCTACCCGAAGCCCCGAGAAAGACACCAGCCGCCGGCCGATGCACGTTGTCGAACCCGGACCAGCTCCCAATTACATGGGATGAATCATGACAGGAAACCATACTGTCCATATTCCTACAATGGCTAAACTAACTAAAGAGCGGACTGCCGTTGCAGGAAAACAAACAGGCAAGAGCTTGGGCCAACTAACCGCCACCGTGTGTGCGCCAAGTTGGCCGGGGGCTCCCAATACACACACACACACACACACACACACACACACACACACACACATATATATATATATATATTACTCATCATCTGTAGAGTCGGCCACAATGGACTGCTACGATGTGAATCCGGCATGAGAAAGGCAAGTGCATTGATAACATAAATGGTATTACAATGTTTTTACAAGTACAGGATAGAGGCAAAAAGCAGGGGAGTCCTAGGCGGCCGGCGGGTCGCTGGGAGCGTTCTCCGTGTCGTCCTCGTCCGGCGGGTCCTCGCGGTAGGCAAGCTGAAATGCCGTCGGAGTTCCGTCGAAGACGATCATGATGGAGTCGACGACATCCTTGACGTGACACCGAGCAACCTCCTTTGTGCCCTCGGGGAAGTACTCGGTGGGGATGTACGGGTTGAAGCCGGGGTCGCGGGCCTGGTAGCTCGCCAGGATCAGCGTCGCAACCTGGCGGGATAGGTCGTACGACGACTCCTTCACCACTTCGTCGACCTCCTCCGGCACCCTCTTAATCCCCTCGGCCAGCTCATCTATTTGGGTGGCCAGTCCTCCCAAGGTAGAGCTGGCGGCGCGGGGGCGTACAACCACCACCTCACGGGCCGCATCTCGAAGACGCGCGACGGACGAGGTCACGGTCCGGAGCCCTAAACCCAGGGCGTGCTCCAGCTCCGCGATCCGACGGCGCGCCTCCTCCAAGTCTGGCACCGCTTTGCTAGAGCGAGGGGCCAGCTAGGGCGACAGAACCCGTCCCCGTTGCTTCGACTCCCGCACCTGCGCCTCCACGTCGCCAACCGCCTGCTCTCGGGTGGCGAGGTCCCGCTCCCACCGCTCCGGCCTCTTCCCCGCTGGTGGCACGAGGCGCCCGCGAGCCGCTCGCGCTCCTGGATGGCCTTCGAGCACCGGAGACCTCCTCGGGCACGCATGCACGACCACCTTGCGTCCCTCCACGGCGGCCTCGTGCTCGGCATGGCCTTTTCCTGGGCCACCACGTTCTCCTCCCGCGCGGCAGAGTCCTCCTCGGCCTTGGCCACGGCGGCCTCCCGGTCCCCGACCGCCTGCCGTGCTGCCTCTAAGGCCTTCTCGCGCTTTGCCAGGACATCCTCGCGGGCCTGGAGCTTGATGTCGGTGCGGCGGCGGGCCTCGGCGTCACGCGGGATGCGCTCACGCCGGTTGAGTTCTGGCGCGCTCGTTGAGGTCGCGGATGAACTCCGGCGGTGGTCCGGACCCTCCTCTCGCGGCGGCTGCGCTCGCGCGAAGTCGGTGTGTCGCTCAATGACGGTGTCCTTGAACACCTGATTGAGTTCACCCCGACGACGCTCGATGTGCCAGCTCCCGCTTCCAGACGAGGCCCTCCACCCTCGCCGTGGTCGCCAACTCACGGCGGCCTTCTGCGACCTCAACCTCTCGCTGTGTCACCGCGAACTCCCTGGCGGCCAAGGCCTGAACCTGAGCCCATAGCCCTTCCAGGGAGACCGCGTTGGCCTCCTCCAGCGCCCGGGACACTATCATCCTCGCCCGCTCCTGCGATCGCATGAGGGGCTCGGTGTCCAGGGCGACCATAAACCCTGACCGAGCACCCTCGGATTCGGAGTCGGAGCTCGAGCCAAGGTCCACCAACTGCACAGGGCGGGGAGACGAAGGTGCCCCACGGCCGGAGCCGTCCGCGGTCGCTTCACCCATCGGCGTTGCTTCGCCCTCCGGTGAGGCTACTCGCGACATCGGCGAATCGCGATGGACCGGCGCCGACAGTGTTGGTGTTGGCCGGCGGGGCGACGGTGTCGAATGGCATGGCGCGGGCGACGGCTGGCGCGGTGGCGGCGATTGTTGCCGTGGTGGGGACCCCGGGGTTGCTCTCCGCTGCCTGCCGCCGCCTTCACCTCCGCGTCGGGGCCGGCTCTCCCCGAATCTGTTGCGGCGGAGGGCTCCCGCTTGTTCTCGGTGGGCGATCGACGCCCCGGCATCTGGGTGGACCCTCCTCAGGCCGCGCCGAGCCCGAACCCGCAGGAGGTGACCCGGACCCGGAGGGCTCCACCACCCCGGGCATCTCCTGTGCTTCCCCCGCTGAGCTGGAAGCAGAACCGCCCTTAGGTATAACCTTAGGACGAAAATGCTGATGCTTGCGGCTGGGAACAAAAGTAAATTCAATGAGAAATCGAAACACAAATAGCCCGAAATAAGACACAGGGCTCACAAGAAATGTACGCATCTGCAAAGTGTTACCTCCGGGTGGCGTTGAAGCTCCATGAGTCCTGGGAGATGGCCCGTTTCTTCTTCGCGGGGCCACCGGAGGGGCTCACTGGGCTGCGGCCCGTGGACTCCACCGTCGCAGGGGTGCCGCGGCTGGCCTTCGCCGACGGTGCGCTCGTCGTGGGTGCGCCCCCGGCCACCGTCGGAGTCGTCGTCGTAGTGGCCGTGCTGGCCCTCGTCGAGGTGGCCCCTGGGGTAGGACCCGCCGCCTGCGGGCCTCCAGACCTGCGGGGGGGAGGGGGAGCGGTGCGCTCTGCGCCGCCGCCGCGTGGTGGTGATGGGGGAGGTGCGGGGTCGTGCTCTAGCCTCTTCCTCTTCCCCTTCGGGTCCGGGGCCCCCGGTCCGCTCCTGCCTGGGCCCCGCCGGCCCAGCCGCCCAATCGGCACCTGGTCGTCAGCGTTGTCGTAGTCGTCGTCGCCACCGCCCAGGGCGGTGCTTGGCGCTGCTGACGACGAACCCGAGCCGTCACCCACCACCTGCAGAGCATGCAGGATCTCCGGGCGCGCCGGGTCCTGGCACAACGGGACCAGCCCCGGAGGGAGTTGGGCGTCAGGTCCATCACCGTGACACCGAGGGTGCGGTGGACCAGGATCGCGAGGTCGTTCTCATTCCAGTCGAAGGGGGCGCCAACATGGATGCGCATGTCATCGTTGAAGTTCGTGTACATGTAGCGGGCGCGGCCTCTCCTGCAACGGCGAGATGCGCCGTGTCTAGAAATCGCGAAAGACGGTGTGGCTGGACAGGCCCCCCTTCTGGAGATAGCTGATCCGCTCCAGCACTCCATCTAGCTCTCTCCCAGCACGCGGCCGCGCCCCCTAGCTCCCCTGATTCGTTGGAATCCTCGTCGGAAGGGAAAGGCGGGGGTGGTCACCCAAACTGGTGTAAAACCAGTAGGCCCTCCAGTTCTCCCATCTGGAGAGAGGGTGGATGTTGATGAAGGCGGTGTCGACGACCCTGTCATTGCGCGGCTGGATCGCCACGTATCCGACCGCACCGGGGGAGCCTGCCCGACGGAAGAACTGCTGGAAGAGATGCAGTGAGGGCATCACCCCCACGAACATCTCGCAGGTGTAGGCGAAGATGGCGAGGTAGAAGACTGCGTTGGGGGTGAGGTGATGCAGCTGAAGGTCGTAGAACTCCAGCACGTCGAAGAAGAACCGAGAGAAGGGCGGCACCAACCCGACCATGGCGAAGGAGGCGAAGAACACCATCTTCATAGGGGGCCGCTCCGCCGGAATGTCGCCACCGCTGCGCGTGCCGCGCGGCAGGTACTTGTTGAACAGGCTTCGGGCCTCCGCGGAGCGAACTAGGGACTTGGGAAGCACGCTCTCGGGCTCTAGGGGCGCATCGCGAGTCATCTTCGAGGAAGGCGCTGGAATGCGGAGAGAAACTGGTGGCGGAGAGGAAGGAGTTGAAAGGACAAAGGTGCTGGAAGAATAAGAGGCGATGGCTGAGGAGTGCGTAGAAACTGATCCCCCCTCTCGCGGATCCGTTTTTATAGGCAACCACAGCCTCCTCGAATTCTACGGCATTAATTTCACTCTACTACCGCGCGACGCGCCTCTTCGGCTTCGCGCCCCTTCGTTTTTCACAACTCTTCGGTTTTTGTGTCGCTTGGGTTTCGCGCCGCCTGGGATTTCACGCCCGCCAGGCGCACTACATGGAATAGAGGGAGGTAGGCGGTTAGATGGGCCCCCGTGTGCACGGACCAAATAACACGCCCCCCGTCAGGAAAGGCTTAATCAAGCACGGCGTCAGTTGTCACGCACCTATCTCTTGCTGCGGCGCGGTACATGCAGTACCCGGGCCCACCCACTCAGGAATATGGCGTTAACCGCGCCCGAACCCGACTTCGGTCCTGGTCAACACTAGGGGCTACTGTCGGTGATATGGGTCCGGGGGTATGACGAGAATGCGATATCTGAAGAAGGAAGACACCTTTGCTTACCAGGGCACCCCAAAAGACATGTCCTAAACGGCTCATGCGGGTCCGGGCCACGGGCGGCCACGTGGCCATCCCAAAGGGGACTTGGCTCGGGGGCTGCCCGGAGGCCGCCGCTCTCCCAAATGGCAGGGTTCGGATCACCCGGACCCCCGTCCATCACCCCGCACCTCTCCGAGAGAGGGGCGAGATCAACCGCCAACTGCCAACCACCGCATTCAATGCCTAGAGAGAGCCCAGACGCCTGCGCCGTCGCATTTATTGCGATGTGAGGCACGTCTGTCAGCCGCTCATCATCATCCTTTTTGCCCGTCACGAGGGAGAAAGGGGAGAAAGTCTTTGACGGCGACCGCGGTATGGCCGCGCGGTCAGTTCGCGCACGCCTCCCTCCACGCCCCGTCCAGTCGCATTAAATGCGCTGGGCAGCCATGTGGGAGAGAGAATACGGGCGCTGGGGGTGTCACGTCGACCCCTCTCCAAGCGGAGAGCCACTGATCGGTAGGCCCCACTGGAGTAGGTAAGTTGACCCCTCATCTCATCAGCAGCATGGCAGCCACGACGCACTTTTTCTCCACCAACTCCCGCGATGTGGCAACAGGAGCAGGAATAGGGGTAGCCCCCGACAAGACAGGACAAGAGCCGCTCCATCACGTGGAGCGGAGTAGAGAAAGCTAGGACTACTGTGGTGTCCCCTTGCACTATAAAAGGAGGTCCAAGTCCATGATAGAGGGGTGGCTATTTTTTTGACCTTTTGCTCAGCTTCTTCGACCTTGGGCTTTAAGCATTTCGCCTCAGTCATCAGCTCCAGCTTCCCAGGGAAGAACAACCACACCCATCCTTGTAATTCATCCTCCACATAACACAAAAACAGGAGTAGAGTATTACGTCTCCCCAACGGTCCGAACCTGTATAACTCTTCTGTGTCTCTTGTGATTGAGGCTTTTCTCCACCTTCTCACTTTTCCTCTGCCTCACCGTGAGTTCGAACTCTGATTCACCGCTCCCCTGTGCCGAACCAAAAAGGGGTCCCCCGGGTCCCCGCGTGTCGAGCACACGCATCCACAGACGCAAATAACTTTGGCCTCACCATTCGTTTTGTTTCTACCTTCAATAATGATCAATGGTTCCTAACAAATATCTATGGCCCGTGTGTGGAACCGAACAGATCGACTTTCATCGAATGGTTTAAAGGCCACCAGATAAATGATGCTTCAAACTGGATTTTTCTTAGTGATTTTAATTTCTATAGGTCTCTCAGTAACAGAAACAAGTCGGGTAGTAATCTTTCGGATACTCTAATCTTTAATGATGATATCGGTCACTTAGGGCTTATTGAGCTTCCTTTAAAAGGCAGGGCCTTTACATGGAGTAACATGCAGACGGATCCACTCCTGGAACAATTGGACTGGTTTTTCACTTCTCCAAACTGGACTATAGCTTTTCCAAATATAGAAGTTTATCCCTTAGCAAAGACAACCTCAGATCATACACCATGCAAGGTGGCTATCAGTACAAAAATCCCGAAATCCAATGTCTTCAGGTTTGAAAACTTCTGGGTGGAACATGACAGGTTCATGCAAACAGTTCAAGACAGCTAGTCTACCTCACCGATAGTTAGTGATCCAGCGAAAAATATCTCTCTTAAACTCAAAAAACTAAGATCAGATCTAAAAACATGGAGCAGGAATCTATCAAATCTCAATCTGCTGATTGCTAATAGTAATTTGGTGATAGAGTTTCTTGACTCTTTGGAAGAAAGAAAGGTCTCTTCTTCCCCGAGAACAATCTTCGTGCCCTCATCAAATATCAGCTGCAAAACCTGCTTCATTTCAAAAATCTTTACTGGAAAAAAGGTACGCAGTTAACAGAGTTCGCTTTGGAGATGAGTGCACGGAATTCTTTCATGCTATGGCAACAATCTCCTATAGACGAAATCTCATTCCACACATAGTAAATGAACAGTGCATTGAGATCTCGGATCATGAGTGGAAAGCTGGTCTTCTCTCGGTCATCATTTAAGAACGAGGATGGGAATCGACGACGCGATTATGGTTTTTAAACTCCAAACTCTCCTTACTCCAGTAGAAGGACTGGACTCCCTGATTGATTCGTTTTCACAATCAGAAATTGACTCTATAGTGTGCAAAATGCCTACGGATAAAGCACCAGGCCTAAACAGATTTAATGGTTTGTTCATGAAAAAATGCTGGCCGATAATCAAGCATGATTTTTACAGGCTCTGCAATGACTTTCATTCTGGAGCAATCTCTTTAAGCTCTATTAACGCTTCCTTTATTGTTCTTGTCCCCAAGACTGCCAATCCCAACACCGTGCATGACTTTCGGCCAATATCTCTAATGAATGTTAGCCTCAAACTTCTCACAAAAATTTTAGCTAATCGCCTACAAACCGTTATCACAAAACTGATTCACCGTAATCAGTATGGCTTTACCAGAAATAGGGCCATTCTGGACTGCATCGCCTGGAGTTTTGAGTACATCCACCAGTGCCACCGCTCTATAAAACCGGCAATTATCCTCAAGTTGGACTTTGAAAAGGCATTCGACACAGTGGAGCATCTAACCATCATCCAAGTCATGACACACCTGGGATTCCCTTTGAAATGGATTAATTGGATCAGCACAATCTTGGTTACAGGACGATCGGCTATTCTCCTTAATGGAGTTCCAGGCAAGTTTTGTCAGTGCAAACAGGAGTTCATGAAGGTGATCCACTCTCACCGCTCCTTTTTGTCCTGGCGGCTGACTTGCTCCAAGTTCTGGTTAATAGAGCAGTCTCTCAAGGCCTTCTCAAAATACCAATCACGCAACCAACAGAAGATTTTCCCATAATCCAATATGCGGATGATACCCTTCTCATCATGCAAGCGGACTCTAGACAACTTCTCTTCCTGAAAGGACTCTTAAACAACTTCTATGTTGTAACAGGGCTAAAGGTGAATTTCAATAAATCCCAAATGTTACCGATCAACGTGAGTCAGGATAGATTGGATCACCTAGCTTCCACCTTTAGTTGCAAATCGGGAAGTTTGCCTTTTACTTACTTAGGATTACCCATGGGAACCACCAAACCCAAGATGGAAGATCTAACGCCTATAATAGACAGAATCGAAAGAAGATTATCAGGTAGTTCTTCACTTCTTCTTTGTGGCTATCTCTTTCAGGCAGATTACAGCTGCTCAATTCGGTCTTAACACCGATCTCTACATACGCTCTCTGCTCCATCAAACTTCCTACTGGTGTTATTGATTGCATTTGATCGGGTTAGAAAGCAGTGTTTATGGCGTGGGAACACAAAAAAGAAACAAGGAGGTAATTTAGTAGCTTGGGAAGCAGTCCAGAGACCAAAAAAGAAGGGAGGACTAGGTGTCATTAATCTCAAACCTCAAAATGACGCTCTTCTCTTAAAACAACTACATAAGTTTTATAACAGAGATGACATTCCTTGGACTCAACTTGTTTGGTTTAAATATTACAACAATAAAGTTCCTCACACATCACGGGAGGTGGGCTCTTTTTGGTGGAAAGATGTTTTTCGACTTAATGGGATCTACAGAGCAATGCAATTGCTCGTTGTGAACTGGGGAATGGTTCCACACTTAGCTTTTGGATGGACCCTTGGATAGAGCCTCCCCTCTATCAAGCTTATCCTAGACTTTACTCTTTTGCTGTATCTGACACAGTCTTGGTGCAAAAACTGATGCAGTATGAGGATCTAGACTTTGTATTTGTGCTCCCCATTTCACTCCAGGCCTCCGAAGAATTGGAAAGTCTACAATCAAAACTCTAGCAGCTTGCCTATAATGAAAATGCCATAGATTCCTGGAAACCGATCTGGGGGAAAGATTACACCTCCAAGAAGTTTTATGACTTAGTGTATAAGTCGATGCAAGCTCATCCAATCTATGGCAAATTGTGGAAATCTCAGTGCACAGCAAGAATTAAGTTCTTTATTTGGTTGATTCTTTTGGACCGTCTCAACACCAAGGTGATGCTCACCAGAAGGCACATTGCGCACAGGGATAATGATCTTTGCGTCATGTGTACTCTTAATGTTGAAGAATCCATCGAACGCCTTTTCTTCACTTGCCCCTTTGCAAATCAATGCTGGTACTGAATCAATAAGACCTAGGATTTAACTCTCTCGATTGAAGATAGACTTTACCAAACTAATGATTACAACTTTAGTTTTGAAGCATGTCAGATTGCTCTTTGGGAAATTTGGAAGATCAGAAATGACAAGGTCTTTAATAGAAGGGATCACTCTCTATCCAGATAGTTGCACAACTTCTAGACCCAAGGCCATCACCGATCAGTTCGGTTAAAAGCCTCATCTAGAGATGTTTTCTGTTTTAATCTCCTCTATGTTCCTTGTATCTAACCCACCCTAACTAACTTCGCTGTAAGTTGATTTTTAACCTCCTTTTATATAATTATTTGTTTCTGTGAGAATTTTTCCCATAGTCTTCTTAAAAAGACGATGGACGACTAGTTTTATAATTTTTTCAAATCAAAAACTACTTTTGTAAATATTTTAATAAATAAAATTAAAAATAAAAAATCCCTCGTCCACTATAACGTCGCAGGACACATACAGATTCGTGCTTTGAGTTTTCAAAGAGGCCTTGAAGGGAATTCAACCTAGCTTCGCATAAAAATTACACGGCCCGATTCTCTAGCACCCGCCGGGTCCAAAGATTCCAAACCACACACCATAGGCCCGGCCCGAACGCCGAACCGAGCCATTTGACTTAACCACGGCCGCCGCAAAGTGGCGTCGCCAGTTGCCAGTCTTGCCACTGCGGCACTGCCACCACCCACGGCGAGCCCGCGAGCTCACCCTCTCTCCAAACCTCCCGCGCGCGGCCGCGTCGTCAGCCAGCCCAACGCTGCCACCCCCGAGGCCCCCGCCGCCGTCTCCTCCGCCCGGCGAGTCGTCGTCGTCTGTCCTTCCTCGCGGTAACTCCTTACACCACAGCTGATCGCATCATCGCATCACTCTCGCGGTCCTGGGTTATCCCCTCCTCTTACTCCCAATCTCAGGGCGCCGCACTCGCGCCCCCGCCGCTTCTTTTCCCCGCGCGTCTTTTCGGCCTCTCCACCCTTTGGCCTAATCCGCGGATGCGGAACCTGCGGCTGCGCTCCGGTCGACGTCGAGCCGAGCGGAGGGGATCGGGCCGGCGCGCTCATCCTGTCGTGGGTGGATGCCAACTATAGGGTTTGCTTTCGAGGAATCAACGTGTCGACCTCTCGGCTCCCCATTGGTAGGTGTACCTTGCTTCCTTTGCTGGATCCCTCGCGGATGTCGCTTGAGAGAATCGTTTCTCGTGTGACATCGAATCAATCAAGGAAGCTGGCCGGGATAGATAAATGCTGTGTTATCTTTATTTTCTAAGTACTGGAACGATAAAGGCTGCGCAAACTTGGATATTTGATCGAACTTCTAGACTTTAGTGTTGGGTTCTTCACACATCACGTATTCCTGTATGGAAAGGAGTCACTCGTTTTTTGGTTCTGGTGATGAAGCTTCTCCAGTGTCTCCTTGCTCTATTGGAGCTCACTGCATGTGGCTCTAGTCCAGTGCTATGTTATACATCATAAAAATTGGGAGATTTTCTAGTTGATAATCACAGTTTATAGCCTCACCTCTAGATCTACCTGAGCTTCTACAGGGTATACAGTGGAGGTTAATTGATTGTCATAGTTTGTCTTTAAATGCATATTTTTCGTGATTTCCAAATGTGTTTCGAAAGTGAGCAGGAGATGAGGCAAATAGACGCACACGTATGCAAAAAGTGGAAACCAATTCTAAGGTGTCAAAAGCATTGGAGCATAAGACTATACGTACAAAACACAACCATAGAAGCATCTCTTTTTGGGGGACCGTAGATGATAAAGCCACATATACACTTTTGGAGAGTTACTGGGAGAAAATCTAGGTCATGTTGGGCACACCAATACTGGTTTTAGATCGTTGAAAGTGCATATGTTGATGCTATAAAAGGATTGTTGACAACATGGTCACGCACAAGCCATGGAGCATGGATAACCTTGATGTGTGGGAACAGATATACGTGATGCATGGATATAAAATTGTCTTTGATCTCTCCCATTTGCCTAATCCATTTGCATAGGGGCATAAGGCATAGCAAATGTTATAGTATGATAATTTCATTAATGGAGAAAGACCCATAGGTACTATTGGACTTGTCACGCATGAACTCATAGCGAAACATTACCATCTATATACCTACGTCTTAGCTGTATCAACTTTTAGAGTGTTACCATGGTTACCTGTAAGCATGCTGTTAAGAATTTAAAAAGTACTGAAATATGTCTTATGTTATCTGAGAATACAATCCCTCAGTGTGCTTTGTAAAAAGGGATGTTTTGTGATGTTTGCCACAAGAGTGATCTTGCAGAAAGGAACAATGTTGTCATAAGAATTTTAAGTGTAGAAAGAGAAGGTATGTTTTTCTGTAGTGATGAATGATGGACCGCTATGTTTTGTTATCCTTTTATAAATGTACACATCAAGTAGGGAAGGCATTGACTGTGCAGCTTGTATGTAGACAAGATATGTAGTTCATGCATTCGTGGCCTCGGCAGTGACCCATCCAGAATGTGTCTTTTCTGATCCATTCCCTGTATAGGTGTTTTGGTTATTTCGATATTTTTTAATCCATGTCAGATTCTCTTATCAAGTTGTGATGTTGATTGGAGGTCAGGAGCAATCATCGGATCAATGATTGAATGAATCTCTTTTACTCCTTTTGTGAAAGTTTGTTGGTCTTGACACGTGGTCCAATGTTTTGAGAGTCTTGTTTTTTTAACAATTGGAAGGAACTGTTGGTGCCTGTTTCTCTGTCTACTTTTCTTTTGCTGGGGCTCAAAGTAAGCATCAGTGGGCCTATTCTAATTCCCCATCGTTCTCCCAGATTTTATCTCCGCATTATGTTTGAACTTTGAGGGGCACAAAAAGATATATTGTTCTCTCTTTCCCTCCTTGTCTGGTTACATATATAAAATAATTTCTTTTGAAATCTTAGGATAACTTTTCACTTAAAGCTGATGGTATTCTTCACCTACAAAGCTGTTAATCAGTAGCCGAAGAAGAGATTGGTGTAAAGTTACTAGTTTTATTTGTAGGTTTTAACTTTATTTTAAACGGGCACAAAATGCTTTCCCAGTAGATATCAATTGAAACTACAGTTTGGTGTTTATTGGAACAGAATGAGAGCATTGTTTTTCTACATTTGTGCAAAGTACCTCGTTGGTTGTACTAAATCATCAAATAGGGGTGTTACTAGTTTACTCAATCCGCTCGAAACTGGAAATAACGAGTTTAGGCAGTGATTACCTTAGCTTCTAGTCGAGCACGCCAGAAAACAGACTACCACCGATTTTGAATGGTAAATTCAAAACTGGGAATGAGCAGTCCTACTTCAAACACATTTTGAGGAGCTATATAACACTACCATCTACAGACTCCATTCAGCCTTTCAGGCCCTGTGGTAGGCTGGTAATAGAATTATGTTCAAACCATTGTTCTGTTCTGAGTTACCCAATTGTAGGGATTTCATCTTATTTAATGGTAGAACCATCACGTGTATGATCAATTTACTTCTGAACCAGGACTATTTTCCATGTGATATATAGGAACATAACTACCTTTGGACAGTTGATCAGTTGATGCAGTGATATACACTAACATGAAGTGTGTGATCCATATTAGAACCGTTAATGGTTTCTTCACGCATATGCGTACTTACAGCATCATACATCTTATAAAGAGCTACAGCCTACAGGAATCTGTATCTATTCAAGTCATTCTCCAAAATATGGATAGCTTATGCACACCGTGGCAATCAAATCGCCTGTGCATGCAAGATGCCAACCTTTGCTATCCAGAAGTTAGAATATCTGCACTTTTTCTTACGTTCCCTCTACTATATAAACTCATCCCATGTTCGACTTTGTATATCCATAGCTCCCACAAGTCATATGTTCATCATTAAGTGTGTTCCAACCTGTAACAGCTTCACTTTGTCATATATTTCCTCATTCATTCATATAAATGGATTATTCTAATTTGCATCGCCAAGCTGCATCCATGAAAAAGAGCCTCTTTGATCAGGTCAGTATCCTATTCTCTGGAGTTCTTTTTTTCCCCTTTCAACAGTAATCTTATGTATGCTCAGGGTGTCGACTATATTAAGTCTTATGCTGGGAGTCTCCCACATCTGATCCCATTTTCAGTATTCTACTGCTCTTTCATGTAGTTCTTTGACAGAATGTGTGCTGATTCAGCAAATTATACTTTGATGCCAGGGATACCTAGATGAGCAATTTTGTCAGGTGGAAGATTTACAGGATGAAGCTAGTCCTAATTTTGTGGAAGAAGTTGTTACTTTGTTTTTTAAGGACTCAGGCAGGCTAATGTCAAACATTGAGCAAGCTCTGTAAGTAATAAAAAGTACTTGAACTTCCATACGCAGCATGAGACCTCTTTTTCTGAAAATATGATCTGTAGTGTTTAGGCTACACAGGAAATGTTGCTAGAGGGGCTGACTAACTGAGATTCAAAAACACTGCAGGGAGAAGTACCCAAGAGATTTCAACAGGTGGGATGCATATATGCAGCAACTAAAAGGCAGCTGTTCCAGGTAGTTCCAGATTTGCTTCTAGTTCTATATAATATCTTTGTTGTAGTGCATATGATGAACAAAGGGTGTCAGATTCAGCAGCGCCAACCTTTAAGTTAATTGTGGCATGAGCCATGGGAACTAACATGAGACAGAGTTTAGTTAAGCATCTTGGGAAGCAAAGGCACTCTCTTTTGCACCATCTCTTTCTATCTAAAGTCTTGCATATCACAGTTAATTGGTCAGCTTTCCATCTCCCTTTTGGGTTATATGAAAGTGAAACCATCCAGTTAAGTGTCTTGCTCACAAAAGCTCTGTACGCATGTCACTGAAGTTAAAATAAAGCTTTAAGGAGACCTCATACTGCAGAGAAACCCATCTGCTTAAATCGGCCAATTTGACCACTAAATATGCATGCTGTTGCCAACTAAAAGCTTGAAGTGTGTAATCATTGACCTTTTTTTAAGCATATTGTGCTTCTGATCTTATTTGGCATGATGCAGAGAAAGCATGATACTATAACTGTTTTTAGTTTGATGCATCATTGATCTATCATTGACATTACACAACTTAGTGCAGCATTGGTGCTTCTAGGATGAAGAATGAGTGCATGTCGTTCAGGGATAGTTGTGGCCAAGCAAATGTTGAAGGGTAGGGTTTCTCTAATACATGTCACTTGACACTTGTCATTTTTTAAATTGAACAATTCTGTTCCCATGGTGAAAGCAGTCATTATTTAATATTTATGTCTTCCATATTTTGTTATGCAGTTGCATGAGGTCTTTCCAGAAAGTGAAGCGGGAGCATGCTGTCCTGAGGCAGAAACTAGAATCCTATTTTCAGGTAACCTTCACCCTTCACCTGTTCCGTTGCTGTGCCATGAAAATTGACATTACCTCTTGTATAGTTGCATCTCTGAATGTGTTGATATGTGTTTTCAGCTGCTAAGACAAGCTGGCCCCGCTGGAGCTGCCACTAGGCCTGTCATGTAAGAACCGGCTATTCGCATTCTGCAAGGCGCTCTGCTGCTCTTCCAGCTTGTACGATATGCTGGTCCTGCTGACATTATAACTAGGCCAGCATATAAGGTTGTAGCCTGTCGGTACCCGACGCCTCTACGGCAATAGCCAATGGATGTGCCACCCTTAAATACGCATGTATAAGTATTAAAGTACAATAAGAAGAGAGGACAGACTGGATGTACTACCGTGTAAGTAATACGAGCATGAAACATGATATCACTTACTGGTTTACAGTATAGCTGCAGTGTTCTGAGCTTGTGAATTGTGATATCTATATAATACTCTTGTCCAAACGTTGTGTGCTTGTGTATTTTGGTGCTTTTTCGGTTATCAGAGAGGCGTATCACATAACGTGTGACCAGTGTTTTTGTGTTCGACTGATGCTTGTTTATGCCCTTCATGCGGCGGATGTGGATTCCTATTTAACAGAGTGTCACATTATTTAATAGAGTGTCACATCAGTTTTTTCCTAACCCACGAAACTCAGTTTTTTTCTAACACACGAAACGAATCAAAGGCGTATTCGGCTGGTCTATAAGCCGGCTGATAAGACAAGTCGGCTGGTTTGCTTGTGAGAAAAAAATACTGTTTGAATGACTGATAAGCCTGGCTGATACGAACAAGCGAACAGGGCCCAACTCGGTTTCCAAAACGTTGGAAATGGCGTAGTGCCGGCCAAATGGGCCGGGCCAAGGCGTCGGCCGGCACGACGCAAGACTGCAACGGCCAGACGGCACGGCCGGCGGATGGCGCAGACAGACGACGACGGGCCGGCCGGGCAGGCCGAGCCCATGGCCAAGACGGCACGGCCGTGGCCGCCCGACGGCCACACGCACGCACACGGCTGCGCGGGGGTCCAATGGCGTCGCGACGCGTGGCGGTGGAGGAGCGCGCGCGGATGGTTTGAACCGGCGAATCACGTCGTGCCACGTGTCCCAACGGCTATATAACGGCTATAATTTGAAAATAGTCGTTGGAGGCCAAAAAATCAAAAAATCCGAAAAAATTCCAAAAACGCAAATTTCGTCCTATAAATAGGGCATCCACCCCACCATTTCTCCTCACCCCAAACATCTCATTTTGTGCTCTCAAGTCTCAAGTGCTCTCTTATGGTCTAATTTGTTGGTTTTGAACAAAATTTGCTCAAATTTTGTCAAAAATCAAAATTAGTTTCGTAGTTAATTAGTTTGATCGCAGAGGTGTGAAGTGCTTCCTGTTCGAAAGATGTAAGTGATATTCATATGTATGTATTATTTGTATTTTGTTTGTGTATTTAATAAATATCTAAATTTTGTTTATTTTGGATTAAAATTGCGAGAATGGATCCGAACTATCCATATCAGTCGCCGTCGTTCACTTTGGGTGATTTCGACCCCAATTACATGTCGGGGTTTGACGATGCCTCCGGATCGGCTCCAACTCCACCAACTTGGAGGAGGAACCGATGCCGACGACGGCGACGACTTCGGAAGGATATTCGGGATCCGCGGCGGAAGTGTTTCGACACACACCGCTCGAAAGATCGAGAACCTCCGGTGTGTGGCGCACTTTGATGAGGTGAAAGTGACCAGGCCCCGACGGGAGGGAGGTAACACAAGCTAGATGTAGAATTTGTAGGAATACTTTATCTCGCACGATCTTCGGTGGTACAGCGCACCTAAAGCGTCATGCGGAGGCGTGTGCAAGGAAGCAAGGAATACAATTGCGGCGAACAACGATGCTAAACCCGGACGGTACGGTACGTAGCCGGGAGTATGATCCCATGGTAGCTCGGGAAAATCTTGTCCGGTTAATCGCCGACAAGATTTACCCTTGAACTTTGGGAGTCTCCGCTTTCAAGAATTTCAAAGAATCGCATAATCCTAGATTCAAAGCAGTTAGTAGACAAACAACAACCCGAGATTTAGAAAATTTTTATGAGAAGGGTAGTAATGCACTTAAGGAACTATTTAGTACATGCACTTTCTCTTTTAGTGTTACCTCGATATATGGAGCGGTGGAGCTAGGGAGGATTACCTTAGCGTAGTTGTTCATTTTGTTAATGATGATTGGGAGTTGCAAAAAGAGTTCTAGGCCTCCTTAATAGATGTGTCACACACAGTGAAAACATAGCCGAAAGAATTAGGGAGGTAATTAATGAATATAATCTTGTAGATAAAATATTTGCTGTTACACTAGATAATGCATCCTAATTCTAGGGCAATGAAAATATTGCAACCTATATTTTGTGTTTATGCGCAGTCTTTTCTACTTCATCGCGTTGTGCTTGTCATATAATAAATCTGATTGTTAAGACTGGGATGAAGAGAGTAAGTGTTCACATTGACGGTTCGTCAAGCAATCGCATGGTTAATCGCTTCTAACCCGTGGATTGTTGCATGGAAGAGGTTTTGCCATGCGGGTAAGAAAGCACGTAAGTTTGCCACCGACACGAGCATCGGTGGAATGCAACCTATTTAATGTTAAAAGTTGTGTTACCTTATAGTGAATTACTAACCGATTTTGTCCAATCACGTAATGGCCCAAGAAACGACGGTGGGCCAATACGAGGTGAGCACGTGTGGGCAATTGTCCAAAGATATTACCAATTTCTTGAAACTTTTTATGAGTCTACTCTTACTCGTCCCAAGTTTACTATCCAACGCCAATTTAATTTTGCACAATATTCTCGAGATTGCCACGTTGTTAAAAGAATATAAAAATGATGAAATTCTAGCTCAACATGTCTTTCACATGAAACAAAAATATTTAAAATATTGAAAAAAATACCTATGTTGTATGCTTTTGCTTTCATATTAGATCCTAGGGGTAAATTAAAGGGATTATCCACTATTTTATCACTTATTGGAGATACTATAGGTGTAGGTTATAGTTCTTTTTATACTGAGGTTAGAAGTAAACTATATGAAGTTTTTGGAAAGTATGAACTAAAGTTTGAGGGAGTTCGCCAGCAGAGACCCTCTCCTATCCCCACTACAGGTAAGAAGAAGATACAATGGGGTAGAATTTGGGGTGGCTCATCTTCAAGCCAAGGGGGTGACAGTTCGTCGGCTGGAAATGGAGACATCACTTCACACGGTGTTGCCGAAGAGTTGTCAAGTTATGTGGACGGCGACGCCATCAGGCATGAAGCACAAGATTTCAACGTCCTCGGATGGTGGAATGACCACAAGATGGCATATCCCGTGCTTTCAAAATTGGCACGGGATGTGCTGATCGCACCGTGTCAACAAAGATCCTCCGAATTGGCCTTCAGCCTTTGCGGTCGAATCGTCGAAGAAAGGAGGACAACTCTGAGCAGCGACCACGTCGAAATGCTACAAGCGTTAAAGACTAGGAGCTAGCTAGACAACATGCCCAATACACTGCTGAGAACCAAGAATTGGCCGCCCAGTTCGAGAACCTCTACTTAGATCCAGATCAACCCCAATAGAACTTTGTTAGAAGTAGTTGTGATCTTTGCGCTGTACTCTTTTCTTTGTCATGATTTTCTCAGTTTTTCCTATGAGTTTTTACATGACAAAATTTTTAACGAGGCAGCATGTATCATTGTATTATATAATGATATAAACATCAATAAAGATCACTACTATTTTTAACATATAGTAAGTGTCAATATTTATTTTAATAATTTCAATATGAAAAATAGATGACGAATATATTTTTTTTCATATTTTTAACGTGACAAATACATCATTATTTTATTTTTATCCTTTATTTATATTTTTAATTTATATATAGAAATAATATGGTTGTATTTTTTTATTTTTTCATATTTTTCTCTATTTTTAAAATTCGGCGTGCTTATGGGCCCGTGGGCTCGGCCACGGCCCACGGTCAAATTCGTGCCGTGCCGGCACGAGCACGGCCCGGCCTCCCGTGGGTCGTGCTTGGGCCGGGACGGAGCACGCGGGCCGGCACAGCACGGCCCGTCACAGTGGCTGTGCCTAACGGGCCGTGCCGTGCCCGTGCCGGGCCGTGCAGAGCGGCCCACTTGGCCTCCACTAAAATGGCGTGAAACTCCCACTGAGACGAGATTTGTTTCATCACGGGTGGCGACGCAGATTTGTTTCATCGCGGGTGCGAGCGGGCGCGAGCGCCAGCCGGGCGCGTGCGCGAGCGGATGCGGCGCCACGGGATTCGCCGGCCGGGGCGCCGGGGCGAGCGGGAGCCCGCCGCGGTCTCCGCCGGCCGCGGGCAGGCGCGAGCAGGAGCTCCGCCGGCTGGGGCCGCTCCGTGGCGGGCTCCGCCCGCCGGGGCGCGGGCGCGAGGGCCTCCCTTCCAGGCCGCAGGCTCCCCGAGCGCGAGATGAGCGGCTCCGTGAAGTACTGCTGCAGCAGCTTCTCCGGCGGCGGCTGCTTCTCCTTGTGGCGGCACGGGATCAGCATCATACCAGGCGACGCGCTCCTCGCCGGCGACTTCCCCGCGACCTCGCAGGCGACAGCCCGCGCAGTTTGGGCAGCCGGCCGCCTTTTCACCGGTACGCGCGAGCGAACAGCGAAAGGCTCTGCCTTTGCCTGCAGCTTGCCTTGAGGGCGCGATGGATTGATGGTGCCATCTGTAACTCTCGCCGCGCCGCCGCGGTGAAAGATTCATGACAACGTGCTAATCACCGAGAGGCGAGAGGCAAGAGCTTTTTCTGTCCAGTCGAATATGCTCACTGCTCACATGTCAGCGCCGCGAAGAAGCCCTGCTGACGGCGCGGAAGGCGCGGGCGGCCGCAGGCTCCCCACGGGCGGCGGCGACGGCGCGGGCGGGCGGGCGCGACGCCGGCGGGGTCGCGGGAGCGGGCAGCTGCGACGCGGCGTCGCACAGCGAGGAAGATAGGGGAGAGAAGAGGGATCGGTGGGACCCATAAAAATGATAAATAATCCATGAAAATATATATTACGAGAGAAGAGACATGTTTCATCGTATCTTTGAAAAACTAAGATGTGAAACTGTGCATTATGCTGAATTGCGTTGCGTGGTCTTTGTGATGGTGGATGCATGTCTTCAGGGCTCATATGGCCATGCCTCTGGTTCTGTTCTGTCAACCCTATTTCTCTTCTCTGAAGCATGCTGAAATTGTTTTCCGATTTACATAGCATTCAGATTCTGGGATCAAAATGGATTTTTTATCTATAGTTCATTTGCACATTTGTGTAATGGGCGGAAGAATAGAAAGGCAATTCCTTGTATTGTTTTCTTTCTTCAGTAGCCATTTCAATAACCTGGCCGACGACCTCCTCGCAAAGATGCCGTCAGTATTCCATGGGAAAAGTCCCTGCGACGAACCGAGCCATCCGAGATTTTCAATCGGCGGCAGCCATGAGTGACGTGATGCGCCGCGCACGGCGAAGTCGTCCCCGCCACGCGCGCAAACACCAGGAACGCCACGCACCGACGCACAGTCTAATCCAGAGCCTTCGAGGCAACCCATCCGTGTACTAGGAGGCAGGAGCCTGAGCCTCGACAAAACTTGGGTCACGTCGCCGGCGGCTACCGTGTTCCTGCGCCACTGCGACCCCCGGCGTTTGCAGTTGGCACAATGGGAGGAAGACGAGGAAAGGAGGATATGATATGAGCGTGATACGATAATCTAACGTGCGTGGGTGGTATTTGTGAAAATGCATCTCCCTTGCGCCGTTTTGGGTCTAGATCAGATCAGATGGTTCACACGGACCTACAATAGGATCGCGACCGTTGATAGTTTTTTCTCCATGCGTCCTTCAGTAATTAGGGCCTCTTTTGCAAAAGTGCAGTGTATGTTTAGCTGATCAGACAGTTCATGTAAAACCCAGAATAAGATCAAGTGGTTCACGATAAATGTCAGGTCTAAAGGAAAGCCACCTTATGAAATTGTGCAGTTCTCCCGGCGAAATCAGCCGAAATGTCTGTCGGCGCCGGACGACGACGATCACTGTGGAGTGGGACGGACGTGTGGAGGGAGTCTGATTCAGAGAGACCCGGAGGTGACGCACCGAAATTCGACGAGATTGCGATGGAGGACGGCGAGCCATCGAAACGAAGCGAAGGGATGAAGTGGCGTCAAGCGTTGGGGGCTCGCCGCCGACGATCACGACGCGACAAGGATCCACGCCCTGGTCCAGCGCGTGACGTCCAGCTTCTCCATATCGTGGTCTTGCTATTGGCCTATTGCTCAGGCATTGAGAGAATGGCGTACGAGTAGTGGCTGCCCACCAACACGACCACGTAAGACGCAACAGATCTTTTAAAAAAGGAACACAACCTAGCTGAGCCGCGAGGAGCAAGGAGAGACATGGGAGCACGCACGCAGCGGGGCGGGGATCACGGGGAGCACAAGCGCAGACCGAGTCTGTCGAGCCTGACACCGTCCGAGCTAGCCGCCGTGCCGGCCATCACCCGGGCAAAAAGGTCATATCTTAACTTAAGATCGCGGCAACGCATCAAACCCTATGGGCTATGGCACGCGACGCGAGCAGCACCGGTCGGTCGCGGATTTTTCTCGAGCCGCGGCGGTCTACTGGTGTACACAGTACATTGGTGCTGTCCGTCTCGTGCCTGTTGGGAGCGCCGCGTCCCGAGAAAGCACCTAAAGAAAAGTCTACTGGTGCCCCGTTGCTGTCTTGCAGAATTCCCAAGCGTGCCCGTCATCTGCATACGCCCCCCGCCCCCCTTACTTTCCCTTTTGTACACGTTGCGATGTTGGATCTTGGATCTTGCATGCAATACTCCAACATACTTGCGGCACCAACTCTGATGTGATTACGTTTATTCAGATCCAGTATAATCAGTAGTACTAGTAGGAAATTGCACCGCACTCGAGAAGTTGTTGGCTTGTACATAATCAGTGAAAAGCTTGTCAGTAAATCAGGATGGTTAAAAACCTCGTTACTCCTACGAACGAACGGTAAAGCGTGAGATGACAGTACAGTACTCGAGCACTACACTGCCCGGGCTTAACGCGCAAGCGAAAACAAAAAATCAAACGCCCCAACTAACCACCGGAGAAAGAACACACAAACGACTACAGAGGAAGCTGAGCAAAAGCGCAGTATACCCAGCAGCACGGGGAGGAAGGAGAGAGGGAGAGAGAGAACGACGAAGAGGAGGAAAAACCCAGACCAGAAGCCCAGGAGCTCGCGCCGGCTCGCCTCCCGCATTGCCTCGGCGTCGCTCGATCCGGGGTCGCGCCGACGCTGCCCCGCTCGGAGGGCTCGATCTGGGCCCGGATCGGCTGGCATTCCCGCCCCGCGAGCGCTCCAGCCCCGGGCGGTGAGGAATGGGGACCGTGAACGGCGAGTACGAGGACTTCGATGCGGGTGAGACCGTCGATCTGGGATTTCTTGCTTCCCTTCTCGCTGCGGGGAAGTGACTCAATTCGAGCCGCGGACCTCAAAGTTTGGATCTTTCAAAGTTGAATGCTTTTGAAAAAAAAATTCGCGAAATGGGAGGCCGGGTGCTATTCAGTTCATGTTATATGCTCCAGGTTTGGCGCTTCTGGAGTCAAGTTTGCGCGGTGTTTAAATCGTTTTGGGATGCCTATTTTGCCAGCAGTGTAACAAACCCTTTTTTCCCAGCATCTTGCTTGCCTTCTTTCCTTCGCCTGGGAGGTTAAAATGAGATCTTTGGTCCTAAAATGTTGTTTTGTGACAGTAAACTGTAATGTGAGAGCCCAATTTGAGATTACTACGCATCTCATGGTTGTTTCCTTGGTGGCACTTTTTTTTTTCAAATTCTAGCAAATCGGCGAGCCGAGGTGATAGATTGGCTCGGCGGATTACTGCCCGAGTTTGATTTGCCGTTGGATTCTTCGGACGAGGAGCTGCGGGATTACCTCATTGACGGAGAAGCGCTATGCTATATTGCGGACAAGCTCATGCCCGGTGTTCTGGAGGTGAGCTAATACATGTTTCTGCAAGCTGATAGATTGGCTCGGAGATGGGAGGTATTTCTGCAAGCTGCACTTGCTGATATGGCTTCGTTTGCAGGGAATGTGGGGTGGTTATGCATCGGACCAACGGTCAAATGTGAAGAAGTTCCTCTCTGTTGTTGCAGAGATGGGGCTGCTGGGCTTCAGCGTCAAGGATCTTGAGGAGGTGAGGTTGCTCAAGTAATGTGAAGTAGTTGTTGGTATACAGTAGAATTATGATAGTAGCATACGTTCCAACTTCCAAGTTAATGCTGTCATCTCCTTGTCAAGGTGTAGGACAATATAATTAACATAGTTGGTGTCAGTACTGAGTGCCTTATTGGAAAGGAAATAAGTACTCTAATCTAGGCTGAAAAGTGTTGCACCAGTACAAAATATATGCAGAACAGAGTGGCACTGGATAGCTGGATCTTAGTACTGTGCTGTGGAGTCCTATTTAGCCTATGAAAAAAATTGCAAAAAGTATTCACTAAAATGTGCCTCATTTCTCAGATGCTTGCTCCTAGTGTTTATGGTTAATTGGTTATTGATGTACTCACATATTTGTAAGAGGCAGGGAAAGAAAGCTTTGATTGAATCAGATTCATGTTATGATTGTCAATTGTGTCAGTGGTTTTTGTCAACTCCGGTCTGTTTGGTGATTACAGGGATCGATGTCTTCTATAGTGGAGTGTCTCTTGGCTTTAAAGGATAACGTGACTACACAATTGGGTGGACATATTTCTAACAGCGCTGCTAAGACTCCAATCAGAAGGAAACTGGAACTTCGAGAAACTGATGGACCGGTGCTTTCAGTTGCTACACCAGGGAAAAGATACCCTAAGTCCCAGCAAAGAAGCCCTCTTCTTTCAGGTACACACACATTATGTCCTTTGTTTTTTTTGCATCAAGTGTCACAGATAATATGGAGCATCAAATGATGTATTGACTTGGTATTCGGAAGTCCAAAAAAGCAATATCAACATGAGTTTTTCTCCTGCTGATGGCAGCATATTCTATTAATCCTTGAATTTTACATATTGATGTACTGATCAAAACTTATATAACAAATCGCCATGACTTCAGCTTGACTTCCATATCTTGGTATAATTCCATGCATATAATTCTTAACTTGTGTTATTTTGTGAGTCGAATAATATTCATATCTTTCAAGTTCTCATTCTCTCCAATTTTGACTTAGGAGGCTTGCGATGTTAATATATGGTTATATTTTCCCTCCTTTGCAGGACAAAAGGTCAAAGAGGTTGTCCAATTTAAGCATGGAGCCTACACAGATCTTCCTGCTGCTAAGATCTCAGAGATGCTGCATTCAAATAGTTTAGATGTAAAATCTTTAGCATAGTGTATCCTAACACTTCAACCTTCTTTTTCTTTATTTTTTTCGCTGGTTCCTTACCTAATGACTACATATGATCTTATCTCAGAATGCCCCTACCCAATCCCTTCTTAGAGTTGTTAATGGCATTCTGGATGAAAGTATTGAGAGGAAAAGAGGAGAAATACCACATGTATGTGTACTTCCTTTGACTTTCATAATTTTTTTATGGAATACTAGTGTTTTTTTAATATTTTGTTACTGATGATTTGACTTGCTTGTCTCAGCGTGTTGTTCATTTACTAAGAAATGTTATTCAGGAGATTGAGCACCGTATTTGTATTCAAGCAGATCACATTAGAAATGTAAGGATAATATTAGTTTTGATTGAACCTTTGGTCTTTGTTAGTAAAGCTGGGCCGATCATCGGATCAACATTTGATCTAAAAACTATTAGTTTTGAACTATTCCTCTTTTTTCCCATGTGTGTTTAATTCCTGAATCAAACCACCTGTGTCGCAGCAAAATAGCATCATCAAGACACGGGAGGATAAGTATCGTTCAAAAATTAAAGCACTTGAGACATTAGTAAATGGAACAAATGAAGAAAACGAGGTAAAGACCCAAGTTGCTGAGAGTTCTCAATGCTTGTCAGAGTTAATCCTTTGTTGGAACACTGACTATAACTATGTGGTTCCTTCTTCAGATGGCAATAAATCGGCTTGAGGTAGTTAAGGTATCCAAAATGTCCTCATTCATTTGCTATATGTTTTAGTTCATTTTTTCCTTAAAGCACCTTCCTTTCTTCAGTAAGTATTCATAAATAGTTAAATACCTTACTTAAATAAAAATATTGGCATCAGGAGTTTGTACTGTACAAACCTAAGTTTACTTATGTTATTTTGTACCACATGTTGTCTCAAATAAATCTTTTACACTGCATGCATTGTTATTGGTAATATGTTATGTGTTTTTCTTATAGGTAGAGAAGTCAAAAATTGATGAGAAAAGAAAACTAGGAGAGCAAGACATGATTCGGCTGATTCGAGAAAAGGAGAATGCGGAGAATATAATTGCTAGCCTCCATCAAGAGATGCAAGTCATGAATAGGATGCATGAACAATTCCGCGAGCAAATGGAAACAAAAGCTAGGCAGATGGAGGAACACTTGACTCTAAGAGCTAAGGAGGCTGAGTTTTGTCTTATGCAGTCCAAAAAGAAAGTTGAAGAAGTTGAGGCTACTTCCCAATTAAAGTCACAACTCTGGAGCAAAAAAGCAAACATTTTTCAGAGTTTTATGAATAATCAGAAACTTTCTATCAAGGTCTGTTTAACGTTGTGTTCTTAATTATGTTTCACTGTATTTTGGTTTATTTATGTTTTGTATTGTCAAACTATTGTAGGATATAAAGATATCATCTCAATCCATTAAACAAGAAATGTATGCCCTTCAAATGACATGGAGAGATGAAATATCAAATATTGGTACTTGCATTGATCCTCATGATATTTGTATTTGTATTGTTCCATATAAATACATTGTCTTGTGCTCAGTCTTAATTTTCAATCTTGTATAGGACATGACTTAAAAGGTTTAGTAGATGCTGCTGAAAATTACCATAAGGTTCTTGCTGAAAACCAGAAGTTATTTAATGAAGTGCAAGAATTGAAAGGTAATTTCTATTCATGTTACACCGTTATAGTATTATTGGTATTGGAACAAATTCTATGGACATAGCACTCTTGTCTGGACTCTCATGTTTGCTCTCACTTATCAGGCAACATCAGAGTATACTGTCGTGTTAGACCATTTCTCCCTGGTCAAGATGGGAAATTAACTGCAATTGACTATATTGGTGAAAATGGTGAGATTCTTATTGCAAACCCCTCCAAGCAAGGAAAGGAAGGGTATCGAATGTTCAAGTTTAACAAAGTGTTCGGTACACATTCATCTCAAGGTATATCTTAGTAAGAGCAGGAATTTAATTAAAGAAAATCAAATTTGGCATGCAGTTGAATATTGCTCACAAGCTTTTATTTGGTAACTCACAGCTGAAGTTTTCTCCGATATCCAACCTTTGATTAGATCCGTTCTTGATGGATTCAATGTTTGCATTTTTGCATATGGACAAACTGGTTCAGGAAAAACATACACAATGGTATTTACTACTGTTTAACTAATTCAAGACAACAAACCTGTTCTGCTAACTATCATTGGGGATATTGTAAATTGATTCTCTTATCTTTCTCCCTTTAGAGTGGACCAGGGACATCAAGAGAAGACTGGGGTGTTAACTATCGTGCTTTAAATGATCTGTTTGATATTTCTCTAAGTAGGAAAAACGCATTCTCATATGAGGTGGGAGTGCAGATGGTTGAGATATACAATGAGCAAGTTCGCGATCTTCTGTCAAATGACATTGCACAAAAAAGATATCCTTTCCATATATTCTATTTCCAGTCGACACATCTATCCTCATTGAACTATTAATATTCACATGGATAAACATGTGAAAACAAGGTCTAGCATGTTATCCTTAACATATATAAACACTTGGAATTTGGAGTACTTCTCAGCCTAATGGCCTTGTAGTTCCTGATGCAAGTTTACACCCTGTCAAATCAACATCAGACGTACTAGACTTGATGGAAATTGGACAGTCAAATAGAGCAGTCGGATCAACAGCTCTAAATGAAAGGAGCAGTCGGTCCCACAGGTATACATGATAGACTACTAATTGATGTCACCCCCACAGAAAGTCTTATGATGTATTCTAAAAGCTTTTCTTTTATGCAGCATTCTAACTGTGCATGTTAGAGGTCTGGACATGAAGAATGGATCTACTTCTCGAGGATGCCTACATCTGATTGATCTTGCTGGAAGTGAGAGAGTTGAACGGTCTGAAGCAACTGGAGACAGATTAAAAGAGGCACAACATATTAACAAATCCCTCTCTGCTCTTGGAGATGTCATTTTTTCTTTGGCTCAGAAGAATGCCCATGTGCCATATAGAAACAGCAAGCTGACTCAAGTTCTTCAGAGCTCTTTAGGTAACATATGGTTGTTTTGATAGATGTGTATGTGGATAAGCTTACTAGTTTGTCTAACTTATGCTCTTTCTTGTAGGTGGACAAGCAAAGACACTAATGTTTGTTCAAATAAACCCTGATGTTGAATCATATTCAGAAACCATAAGTACTTTAAAATTTGCTGAAAGGGTTTCTGGAGTTGAGTTAGGTGCTGCGAGAAGTAACAGAGAGGGAAAAGACATAAAAGAACTGCTGGAACAGGTATGTTCTAGCACATTAGCCTCTGATTAATCCTATAAAGTTCACGTGCCGCTTCACTTACTTGAACTATAAACCCTAGCAAGCACTTAATATTCAGTTTCAAAGATGAACTGAAACGTTTCTTCTGTTGAACTGAAATAAAAGGTGAACATACATTATTCGACTTTAATAGGAGTAAAAATATGATCTAATTTATTATTTTTATAGCACGTATTGCTAATACGGAATACTTGTTAACTTGTTAATATACTTTTGTTGGTAGCTTCTCTGTTCACCTTTGATTAATAATATTATCCTGCCTCTATTTCATAATTGTGTTATTGTCCAGGTTGCATCTTTGAAAGATACGATAGCACGAAAAGATATGGAAATCGAACAGCTTCAGCTCCTTAAATCCAAATCTCCCAATTCAATGACAGACAGAAATGGCAGTAACTTGCTGAGACAATCTACTTCCTCTACGGGTTTGTCATCACTTCCCGTGGCAAGCCAACAGAACCAACAGCTATCAGGTGAAGCAGCGTTGAACTGTAGTGATAGAGCTCTACCAGATGCTCAAACTTATACGCTTGTCGATGAAAACAATAGTAGTCACACTGACTCCACTAGCTGATACTGGGCCTGCAGGATCAGTTGAAGCTGAAGCTGAAGATAATGCGTCTGACGATGGTTGCTCAGTGGGGGAAACTGAGTATTCTCCTGCTGGTGCTTCAGAAACAACAGCAGAACGAGCGTATGTACTCATTCTGTTTTCGTCTATCTCCTGTACTAAACCAGCGTGCCCTAGTGATGAACTTTTTTCTTCTCATCATATACTGACTTAGTCAGCATACAATGCAAGCAAAATTTGTAGGGCTTCAACATTCTTTTGCTCTATATGCATTACCAAAAACACTTGTTTTTCTTTTAAGAAAACAGTGACCCGTCTGCTGTTTAATGGGTGAGCTCTATGATAACAGGCATAAAGCGCCATCAAGAATAACCAGATTTTTTCTCACGAAGAACGGGCAGCCATCCACTTCTAGACCAAAACCAAGGGAGGCTGTTCTGAAAACTCAAGGTATGTATATATATCCCAAAAATATTCGGCATGCTGGATCACCAGTACTTGGTATTTTGCCAAAATTTAATAATTGCTATGAGAAAATTCAGACACCTAGAAATGGAACCCACAAACAACATTCTACTGATAAGCTTGTATTCATTAACCAGGTAGCATGAGACCTGCAACTGCCCAGGCGACAGGAGGATCCTTAGCCAAGCCTTCCAAAAGACGCTAAAAATAGAATCTGAGGAAGCATCCATGCAAGTTTGGCAACTGTGATGTAACTCAAAACTTTTGTGCTGAAACACACGGGGGGTAGTTTAGGAGGTACTACTGGTGTTGTCTGTGTATCTGTATAAGTTTCGCTGGTCGACTCAACGTATCTTGGTTAAAGATTCATGATGAGCAGCGAACATTTGTACCATTCTTGGCACGGCCTTCATGCGGTAATTCCGTGGTTTTTATGCGCGCTGTGGGTGAGGGGAAAAAAAGTAAATCCTGTGAGAAGAAAAAAAATCCTGTGAGTCAGTGAGTGGCCTGGACATCTGTGAGACAGAGCAAAAGGAAGGGGAATGAAGGGAAATCCTGTGAGAAGAAGGAAAAATAGCAAAAAGGAAATCATGTGAAAAAATAAAAAAATTGAAAGAACACTGAGAAAAAATAGCAGAAATGAAATAAATCCTGTGAGAAGAATAGCAAAAAAGAGATCATCCTGCAAAAAAGAAATCATGTGAAAAAATTATCAAAAACGAGAAGAATAGCAAAACACCTGTGAGAAGAGATCATCCTGCAAAAAGGAAATCTTGTGAAAAGAATATCAAAACTGAGAAGAATAGCAAAACACCTGTGAAAAAATTGCGGTGAAATCAATATCAAAACTGAGACTGACAAGAATAGCAAAACACAACTGAAAAAATTGCGGTGAGCGTGGATCGAACACGCGACCTTCAGATCTTCAGTCTGACGCTCTCCCAACTGAGCTATCCCCGCTGATGTTATTATTGGATTACTATTGAAAAATATGGGGCAATGTGGTATTCCTGAGTTCTGGAAGTATATGAGTGAACTGATGAAACCCCAAAGTTAGTAAAATAGAGTACATCGGAGAATACAAAGGCTGACGGGTTGGGGCGCTAATCGCGTGGGCCATGTCACCTAAGTTTCGTCAGCCGTTGGATCATGTTGTTACTAGCCGGATGCCTCAGATTGAACTCTTAGAGCAACTCCAACGGATGTTTTATATCCTTATCATTCCTAATAAATTTAAAATTTACATAAAAGATTGACCTCCAACAGATTCTTGATATGCTTGTTTATTTTTAATGATCCTTTATCCCTCATTTTCAGCTCGCCTCTTGTAACCAATCCATCCGGATCGCTATCCTCTGCGCGCGGCAAAAAAAAGTGTGGCGCGAAATTTCCCTGCCGAGCAGACGAAATTAAGCAGCGCCGCATCCTCCACCCGCCACCGCATCCTCTCCCCCCGGCGCAGCCGCATCTTCCACCTCCCACCCGCCAACGCATCCTCCCGCCGGCGCCGTCGCATCCCCCCTCCCCGGCGGCACTGCATTTTCCCCTTCCCACCCACCGGCGCATCCTTCCCCCGACGCTGCATCTTTCACCTCTCCGCCGCCGCAGCCGCTTCCTTCCCCTCCCGCCCGCCGCATCTTCCTACTCCCGTCCCCCGCTTCTTTCCCTTCCCGCCCGCCGGTGCATCCTCCCCCCGACGCCGCATCTTCCACCTCTCCTTCGCCACACCGCTTCCTCCCTCTCCCACCCACCGCATCTTCCTACTCCCGCCCGCCGCTTCTTTCCCTTCCCGCCCGCCGCTTTTCCCCTCCTGCCACCGCCGCCGTCGAACCCACCATGGCGCCGACGACAGGCCCAAAACCCTCTGTGCCGGGAGCCCCAAGACCAGCAGCGGTGGGAGCCTCAAGAGCAGTGGCGCCGGTAGCCCCAAGACCGGACGTGCACTGCGTCCCTAGACCAGTGGCGTCCTTCGCTCCATCAGTACATATGCCTTACATGGCTCAACCGTTCTCCACTGGTACTGGCTTCGATCTCGGCTCTCAGGAGGCCTCGTGGTGTGAGGGATATAGAACCATATACTCTCAAGAAGATTCAGTGATCGGTAACAGTAATTATTTAGGTATGTGCTATGGAAAATTTCATGAGAATATGTTGTGCAGAAATGTGTGTTGTTATTATCCATTAGGACTACATTTCTACAGCAATAGAAGGGTATGATGTCTCTGAGGATATTTGCAAATGAAGTGCATATCATTGGGCTGATCTGTTATTTGGTTGTGGAAGTGGTCACAATTTGATATTGATAATATGACAACTACAATGTGATGTTATCATGAATCTTTTATAGCATATTTGTACTGTCCTTTGTGAAGCCTTGATGTTCACTTATTAAAAACCATATCTTTGAAGTAAAGTATATTGATAGTGATAGCATTGCAACTTAAGTTCAAAGATCACAAAAACAAAGGTATCCCATATATATAAGCTCAAACCTTTTGAAAATTAAGAGTTGTGTTATATTAAGCAAGGTTCAGTGCATGTAGTGGCGACTTGATGATATTTCTTTGGCTGCTTCTCTAACTGAATTTAACATAGTATGATCTTACATACTTAATTAGTACCATATCTCAGGTAGTCAGGTGACCCTTTTGTTTGTGTTAGAGATGCACTACTGCACTTCCAAATGCTGGCCACTTCCCTATATATGCATATATGCAAATTAATATTATTATTTCAAATACCTTATGATTATAAATTCTTTTGCACCACCTTGTAAGGCTATAAATAGCCCTATAACCCCATTTGTAAACTTAAGTGCAAAGGGAAAAATATATAATCCTCAGAATCAGAAGCTACCTTTTCTAGGAATCGGCAGGCTAGCTAGCCTGACAGGATTATGATTTCTTTGATACCCCTTATTAACCTGTATAAACCATATTTTCTTAAAGTAATAGAAGTATAACTCCCATCCTCACGAGAGTACAAGTAGCCATTATGCTGCCATGACCTGTATACATAATTCTAACCACTACATGTTGATTGAACCTCATATTGTGGCAGAGCTTATGCATCCCAGTTCTTTTTATGACTATTTCTACCTGATATGTGAAACTGTTCTAAAAGCCTGTGATGGTTGAGCTTCCAAAGTGTTATTTAAAGAATCTGATTCATGTATGCATGTGTGGCAACATCTGAAGATGGTAATGGATACTACACGACGATGATGCAAGTAAGTGAGACACAATCAGAAAACGAAGAGGCGAGTCCACAAACGGTGCAACTAGGAGGACAGGAAATTGTTTCATCCTCAAAAAGGCCTAACCATAAAAGGTCTCAAAACTTTAGTGAGGAAGAGGATAAGCTGTTAGTATCCGCATGGCTAAATGTTAGCATTGATGCAGTCCGTGATGCTGATCAAACAAAAGATACATACTGGTAGAGGATCAGCAATTACTATCACTCAAACAAAAATTTTGTCTCAGATCGCACGGAAGGCTCCCTCACTAACCGATGGTCATTTATCCAAGAAAGTGTGAACATGTTCTGCGGGTACTTAAGCCAGATTGAGAGGAGAAACCAAAGCGGTGTTACTGAACAGGACAAGGTTTGTTTCTTGCATAAAATTCAACTTATAGTTATTTGTATGTGACATTCCCATTTTTGTTTGTAACCATATGAATTTTTTAAATAGATTATGCAGGCACGCACAATGTACAAGGCGGAAGATAAGAAGAACAAGACGTTCATGCTTCTGCATTGCTGGAATCTCCTTCGTCACCACCAAAAATGGTGTGACAGGAATGGTAAAGGGGGGACCAAACATAGCAACAAGAAACAGAAGACATGTGGTACAACAAATCCTACAGAGCCTTTGCCTGTTGATGCTACTCCCACAGAGACAGTTGATCCAACTTCACCAGATTACATTGTGAAAAGGCCCCGAGGCAGGAAGTACGAGAAAGACAAGTTGAAACAAGTAAAAGGTACACAAATCGTGGATAGGTATTGGGAGAAGAAGGACGAGTCTGATACGAAGAAACAAGAGGTCAAGGAGGCTAGGATCCCAGAATTCTTTGGAATACAACGCGAGAAGATGGCCATTAAAAAGGATGACCAAGCAATTGAACGTGAGAAGGTTACGATAAAAAAGGATGCCCAGATTGTGAAGAAAATGCTAGAAGAAGAGAGGATAATGAATATGGACACTAGCTCCATGGATGAGGCTAGACAGAAGTTCTACAAGATCCTTCATGATGAAATTCTGGAACGTCATTTGCGTAGAGCATGACCATTTTATTTCCTTTTCAGGTATGCAACTATGATCAATACACAGTACTCATTTAGAAAAATAGTGAACTTTTAGCATATATACAAGGTACTGTGTAGGAGTTGTTATACCATAACTACCGAAAAGGCAATAAGTTAATTTCCTTTTGTTCAACATGATTGTTTATTTTCAAGGCTGTCGATGTTTAGTGTGCTACAGCAGGCTAGGATAGTACATTAGTACTCCTACCGAAGTTCATAGGAAACCATGGGTACTGTACTGTGAAATGTTAATTACCAGCAATTAATAATACATGTTAATCAAGAGTGCCAGATTTACACATGATTTTGAAGAATGAGCGTAGTGACTATCTTTCAGAATGTTGTGCAGCACATTTACATATCTGTTCATAGAGTAGGTAAATGAAGAAATCCTAGCCTAGTAGCTTGGACAGTACCATCTGATCCAACAGTAGACCAGGTGCAAAAAGTCAGGCTTACTGTGATGTCAAAAAATCTTGTCACTGAATTGAGTAGAGACAGGAACTACCTTATGCTGAATTACACTAGGAGTCAAATGGACAATTGTTATTGGTGTCAATCATTGGTAGACCGATCAGCTACCAACAAAACTTTTGTCACAACTAAAAGGAGTGTCATTGTCAATCGATCATTAGTAATTAAGTATTGCCATGTTTAATTTCTTTTGTTCTTGAGCTGGATTCCGAGCTGCAAACGAATATTGCGGCTACTAATTAAGTTCACGGAATTAAGGCAATGATCTGGAACTAATAAGCTGCCACTGTCCAAATGATATTCTGTACAAGCAAACGTGTGACTTTTATGCAATGAAAAGGACATGTTACTTGTTGTTACTTGTGTTCTGATAAAATAAGAGCTTTCATTTGTTCCTCTATTTAGCTGAAAATGATAAGCACTGTAATGTATTAATTTCATCAGTTACTGAGGTTGCCCCTTTTTAATATGTACCATTAACATGTAGTATTAATTGCTCTATCCCATGATGCATTAGTATAGCTTGATTCTGTTTCTTCTGTTGTTTCTTCTGTTGATTTATTAGTTTATTATAAATTCCAGTTCACTGTTTGTGTGGAGTTTAAACGCATTGAGAAAACAATTGCACCCTCTGTCTTTATCTAGTCTCTGACAAAGAAAATTTTCAGACTATATACATGAGTGCAATACTGTACTTAAGTTTTTGTTGTACAATTGAAGACTGTTTCGTTTTATTTGTGCTTCTGGATTTGTATTTTGTTTTTGATTTCTTGCTAACTGTATTACGCAGCTTTTCATCATATTTTCCATTCACATAAATGCAGCGGCTGGTACTTCAGGTCGTCCACGCACATTTAAGAAGGTTCTTATGTAGTTAGTTCAGATGGTTAAAAAAACAGAAGCAACCTGAGTGATGGAAGTAGCAAGGATTGAAGTATTTGTGCTCAAATTTCACTTTATTTGATATGACCAAAACTGCAGTATGTAATGCATGAAAGTGCAATAAATTTAAATTTATCTAGAACTTTATGACAACTAATAAATTATTTTCCAAAGCGCTGCCAAAGGTGCTCCACTAAGTTATTCTGAAGTTGAATGTGAACTTCTCTGTCCTTTATCCTCTGGTGGTTCAGAATGAAGTCGTTTAACCCCTGTATGTTCTCGTGAGAAACATCCACTGGTTCTTCGACTCCATAGAAATTTAAGTCGCTTGCCTCATGTTGCTCATTCTCAACAATCATGTTATGCATAATGACACATGATTTCATTATATAGCTGAATGTGACTTGATCCCATAAACGAACTGGTCCGTGGACAATAGCAAATCTGGATTGCAACACTCCGAAAGCACGTTTCACGTCCTTCCTTGCCGCTTCTTGTTGTTGGGCAAAATGCTTCTTCTTGTTTCCTTAAGGCATCGGAATTGTCTTTACAAAGGCCGCCTATGGAGGATATATACCATCTGCCAAGTAGTATCCCATCGTATACTCGTGTGCATTAATGGTGTAATTTACCTCAGGTGCTTTTTCTTCTACCAGCCGAGCAAATAAAGGAGAACGTTGAAGCACGTTGATGTCATTGTGAGAGCCGGGTAAATCAAAAAATGCATGTCATATCCACAAATCTTGTGATGCTACAACTTCAAGTATAAGTGTAGGTTTGTGGAAATGTCCAATGAATTGACCATGTCATCCCGTGGGACAGTTCTTCCAATTCCAGTGCATACAATCTATGGAGCCTAATATTCCAGGATCAACATCACTCTGGTTTGGTGACCTCAAATATTCTTTCCCAAAGATCTCGACTACTGCTTTTACAAAATTCCGTAAACTCTCAAGGGTCGTGCTTTCTCCAATTCTGATGTACTCGTCGGTCGAGTCGGCAAGTACACCATATGCAAGTATTCTAAGAGTCGCAGTAACCTTTTGAAGACCCCTAAGTCCGAGTTTTCCAGCCGCATTTCTCTTCTGAACAAAATATGAATCATGCTCTTGTACAGCTTGTAGAATACGCAGAAATAAAGGTCGACTCATTCTAAACCTGCATAATAAAAAAATTACTACAAAAAATAAAATAGCATAATAATTGAGTAGGTTAGAAATGTTGTTTTCAGACCTACGCCTAAAATAATTTGGACCGTACGTCGGATTATCGGAGAAGTAGTCATTGTATAATCTAAACTGACCATCTTCTCTATCACGATGAACTACTTGATGACCTATAACAGAACCACCATGTTTCGGACGTTTATCGTCATCTTCAAATACATGACACATCAGAAAATCCATATCATCATCCAATGATGATGAATCCAACAACTCCTCGAAGAAAAATTGACTGTTGGTCATCGTATATCACATGATACAATTTAATATGCAAGTACCTATAAACATAAATTATTTGATAACCAATGATTATCACGATGAGGCAGATGAAAAATTAAATCTCAAAATTTAACAATGGCAGAGCGTACGTGTACTGATGCTGGTGTCGGCTGATTCGCTGATTGGCTCAATTGCTGATGAATACGCCAGAGCGATGCAAATCATCACCACGTTAACAACAGCCGCACGTCATCAGCAAATCAGCAAATCAGCAGCACATCACCAGCCGCCGGCGCATTGCAAAGCAGCAGCAGCACCAATTGATTTGTTCACTAAATAAACCCTAGCAAACAGTACATATATATGGCTCAGCTCGGCCCATCACATGCGCTGGCTATAATGGACTTGTGACAGGCTGCTCAAAAGTTATTTTGATCCAAAGTTGATAATAGTCCATATTTTAAGTTATTGGGATTACAAACTTTTAGATAAGCTCGGAGTTGCTATTAGAGGAGAAGGAAAATATCTGCCCCACCCCCACACAAAACCCAATCCTCGTGCGCTCGGTTTTGAGGAGCCGTAGCACCGTACGCTTCCCCTTCTCCCCGGTCTCCGCGCGCTGTGCTGCCGAGCCTCTACCCGCGCCGCTGCTTCTCCCTTCCTCGCGGCAGCAGCATCTTCTCGTGGATGAGAAGATTGAGGAAGGGGATTCGCCAGTTGCTTCTTGTGGAGGCTGCCGGCGAAGCATGGTGGACGGACGACCGATGCCAGTATGGTGCTTCTCCTGCTCCCTCCACCACGCCACCGTAGCGATGTTATCCATGCCCTCTATGGTGCCAGTATGCATCGATTCGGGTGGTGGCATAGGCCGTAGCCGTGGCAGCACCGGCGCCGGCGCCGAGGAAGAATGGGGAGGTGGAGGTGACGGCTGAGGAGGCGAGGCCCGACGCGGCTGGCGAACATGGAGGCGCTGAAGCGGATGATGGGGGACGGCGGAGGTGTTGGGCGTGTGCGAGGAGGCCAGCCCCGTCTGGACGCGCACCCAGGCGGGCAGGCCACCGCCCTTGCCGTGCAGCTCTCTGAGCTCGGCATCGTGCTGCTCTCTGAGCGACATGGTCTGGCTAAAGTCTAATAAGGTCAGCTCACCTCGCCCACCTATTCTACATATTCTTTTATGTCCTTTTCGATTTGTTGCGTTGCCTCTCAGTTTGTTCGGGGATTCATGGAACTTCCTGATTCGACGTTGGTGTTTAGCCATGGACCATGCTGCTTCTTGGTCGATTCAAAATATAAAATGTTTTCCCCAATTCAACCGGGGATTAGGAAAAACGTAATTGTGTTTTCGGTGGTGGTTACATTTTTACTGCAGCATGGTTGAGGCCGGCCGCCTTAAGGAGGACTTAGGCCGCGCGGGAGAGGCGGCTGAAGCGAGGCGAGGGTGTGAAGAGGACGCTGAAGTATTTTTTTTAAATCTAGAGCCACCATCGCCGATTCGTTGGTACATGTTTTGCTTGATTTTTTTTGGTACTTATGAAAGTTGAAAAATAAAAAACCTTCAATGCAGCTTCATGTTTCTCCTGCAGGGCGGCTTGTTCTTGTCGTGATTTGGAGTTGGCTTTGAATTAAAGGTGTGTTTCAGCAGTGACATTTGCGGCTAGGTGTTGGCTGCAAAGATGAAATGCACTAAGGACACAACTCATGTGGTAGGAACGGTAAAATCAACGTGCGTTTGATTCTTTATTGAATGATGAAAAATTGACGTTTGAGATTTATTGGTTTGATTGTTTTGATTTTGTAAGAGTTAAATCTTTGGATGATGAACAATGTTCGTCGGAATGTTCATCGGATGCCACAAGGTCGATCGGTGTGTTTTGCCTGGCCCGACCAAAGGTGTTTTGGTGGTCAGATCGGGCAGTTGCCTGTGGTCAGACCGGCCGAGCCAGTCCGACTGGTTGCCGATTGCGTTTTGGTTTTGGTTTTGGTTTCGGTTTGTTTCCTTACACATACATGGAAGTTTCGTGTTTCTATGTATATGTCTGGTTGTTTATGTTAACAATGAGTCAAGTTTGGATAGCTTGTGTTCGGATATGATATTCTTTATTTAATTGTGTGCAGGTATTCTTTACGTTTCGGGAAAGTGTTGTCGGTGGTCGAGTCGGAGTCAACTTGGAGATAAGGTGACGTTCGAGATGGGGATCATGCGGGATGTTGAAGGGTAGAGATTAATGCACATGATTGAAAAGTTTTCATATAGCATACAATGGATATATTGTTGCGTATGGAAAGCGAAATTTCGGTTTTAGAAAAATCGAGATTGTTACGGTTGGTTTATGTATAGTTCATTTCTTGTACGGAAAGATTTCCTAGTGGATTAGGGCTTTTTTAATGAGTAGGATTCGTGACTCTTGGCTGCGTATTTTGGATATAAATAGTGAGGGGAGGCGTGGCCTCTCTGATCGTTTCTATTGCTTGGAGTTTAAGTTTTCAGGGTTTCGAGTTAGAGTTTAGCTTGAGATTTGTGAGGAGTGCTTTGCATGCACTTCGTAAACGCAGAGAGTTTCAATAAAGATCAATTTTGTTGATAGTTCTTTGTTTCTACTTCTTCGATGTGACGGCGTAATTGTTGGTTCAATCGGATCTGTTAACCGGTCAGACCGCATATACTATAGCGGTCAGACCGCGCCTTCTTCCCGGTTAAACCGCAAATACATTGGCGGTCAGACCGGCGGGCATTGGACTTCATCAGGGTCGGCTACATCGACAATCGACTGAGGCGATTGGCTACGAGTGGTCAGACCGAAGGTCATCAGGCGGTCAGACCGACTGAACAACACGGTTAGACTGGCGCGATACCTACGGTCAGACTGGCTTCAAAAACAGAGGTAAATTTTTATTTCCGCTAAAACTTTGTTTTTGGGGTACTCAACCATTCACCCCCTCTCTGGTTGGCTTTTCGTTGGGCATTCGATCCTACAAGTGGTATCAGAGCCACGTTTTTCTGCTTTGGATTTTCTTTGATCTAAAGTTTTTCATCATGTTGGATAAATTTTCAACAAAACCACATGTTTTCGATGGCACTGATTTTGCGTATTGGTGTAGTAAGCTGCAATCTTACATCATGGCTCAAGACTATGATGTGTGGCAAAAGGTTACGCTTCCCTACACCATACCCGATGCCATTAATACGATGCTTTGAAAACCGAGTTTAATAACAATTGCAAAGCTCGAAACATCTTGTTGAATGGAATTTCGCGTTCGATTTTTATCGTGTTTCTCATCTTCAAACCGCAAATGAAATTTGGAACGCTTTGAAAAACTTTCGTCAAGGAACTACAAACATAAAAGAACTTCGTCGAGATCTGTTTAAAAAGAATATATAAAATTTGAGATGAAACCTTGAAGCATTGGATGACTATCTTGGTAGGTTTAATAAAATCTTGAGCAATCTTAGATCTGTTGATTCTTCTTATGACACTAATTATCCACAGTCTGAGATTTCTCGCCACTTTTTAAATGGTCTTGACATGTCTGTTTGGGAGATGAAAGTAACTTCTATTCAAGAATCTGTTAACATGACAAATTTGACTTTGGATTCGCTTTATACAAAACTCAAAACTCATGAGATGAATATTCTTTCTCGAAAAACGAATTCTAAGTCAAGTGCTTTGATTTCTCCTTTGACTTCTTCAGATGTTGCTTCTTTGTTATCTCCAAATGCTCTTGCTTTGATTAACGCCATGTCCGATGAACAACTCGAGCAATTCGAGGATGAGGACTTGGCTTTTGCTACTAACAAACTTTTCAGAGCTATAAACAGAGTTAGGTACAAGAAGAAAGGAGAACCAACGCGTTGCTTTGAGTGCGGCGCCTTGGATCACATCCACTCCAACTGCCCCAAGCTTGGGAAGAGCAAGAAGGAGGACAAGAGCGCCGAAAAGACAAAGGATGACAAGTCCAAGGGTAGGCGCTCCAAGGAGATGATCAAGAAAGTGCTGAGTCAAGTCTATACTGCTTTTGAACCACTCAACGACATAGACTCCGACAGTGAGGAGGAGAAGGACAAGAACATCTCCGGCGTTTGTCTCATGACGCGTGGAGATGAAGATTCTTCAGATGAAGAAAATAAGGTAAGCTCACTTGAGAATGCAATTCTTGTCTTAAGTGCTAAGAATAAAAAATGTGAGAAAATGTTTAAAAAATAAGAATTTGTTGAATCTTTAAATGCTGAAATTGCTAGATTAAAATCTCTTATTCCCAATGATGATAATTGCAAAAATTGTAAGGTTTTAATGCTGAAAATTTCAAAGAATAGAGATGTCAATAATTCTCAAGTTTTGGCTTCTAAATCTTGTTTAACTTGTGATGCTAATGAATTGAAACTAAAAGATGCTTTTAGCTCGTGTTAAGCACATGGAAGAAATAGTTAAATAAGATGAGGTAGCTTCTTGCTCTAGATGTCGTAAAGGCAAAGATGTTTTAATTGATTGTGAAAATTGTGTTAATCTTGGAAAAGAAGTTTCTTACTTGAAAAGTTCTTTGAAAAATTTTCGATGGTAAGAAACAACTTAACATGATTTTGGACAAATCAAAAGTGTGTAGCGGCAATAAGGGAATAGGTTTTGATGCTCATGATTATTTCACCAAAAATCCTCCAAATGTTTTAGGAATAACTGAAAACGGTGAAATCTTGACTAAACCTAACACCATGAAAACAGTTTTCAAGTCTGCATTGGAAATTTGCCATCTCTTTCGCTTATCTAAAAGAAACTAAACCTAATTCTTTAAAACCATCTCTTACTAAAGAAAAGTTTTCTTGCTCCTTTTATGGTAAAGATGGTTATCTTGTTGGTTTTTGTTTCAAATTAGCACGAAAATAGAAAAAGAAAAGAGAAAATAATTTTGCAAAGTCAAAGTGGCAAAAATCTGGTTTTCTCTCGGGAAGGACGATCAGACCGCAGTTGGTCCACCTAGTTAGACCGGCCCGGCACTGGTCGACGGCGATGGCGCCTGGCCGACCAACAAGTACATGCAGGGCCGACCGGCCCCGAAGGAATTTTTCGAAAATTCCAAAACTATTTTCTCTCGTGGTTTTGTGCCTATTGGATCTACTGGTCGTGTGTCTCAGTACTGGATTCCTAAGTTTCTTTTAACTAACCCCAGTACTGAGGCTTTGACATCTTTTGTTTTGTAGGCTTTTGTGGCGAGGAAGGGGAACGTGTGGATCATGGACTCCGGTTGTTCGCGGCACATGACCGGTGATAAGAAGTGGTTCTCCTCCCTCAAGATGGCATCCAAGACATAATCTATAATTTTTGGGGATGCTTTAACAAGTGCCGTTATCGCTACCGGATCTGTCAAGGTAAGTGACAAGTTCGAATTGAAAGAGGTAGCTTTGGTAGAGGATTTAAAATACAATTTACTTTCGCTTTCATAAATTGTTGATGAAAACTTTGAAGTTCATTTCAAGAAAACTGGAAGTAAAATATTTGATTCTTTTGGTGATTCTGTTTTGAACATTTCACGTTATGGGAGAGTTTTTAAAGCTGATTTTGAAAACCCCGTTTCTCCCGTTGTTACTTGTTTAGTTGCTAAATTTAACAAAGATTTGATGTTCGCATCGTAGACTTGGTCATGTTGGATTTGATCATTTGACTCGTTTAAGTGGTTTGGATCTTGTTCGTGGTTTGCCAAAACTCAAAAAGGATCTTGATTTGGTTTGTGCACCATGTCGTCATGGTAAAATGGTTATTTCTTCTCACACACCAATTCTTTCTGTGATAACGGATGCACCGGGACAGCTTTTACACATGGACACTGTTGGTCCAGCTAGAGTGCAATCTGTTGGACGAAAATGGTATGTGTTAGTTATTGTTGACGATTTTTCTCGATATTCTTGGGTTTTCTTCATGGCAACTAAGGACGAGGCCTTTGGACACTTTCGAAGTCTTTTTCTTCGCTTGAATTGTGAAATTACTCTTTGAAAACAATTAGAAGTGATAATGGTGGTGAATTTAAAAATGCCTCTTTTGAACGTTTTTTGTGTTGAAAAAGGAATTGAACATCAATTTTCTTCTCCACGTGTTCCTCAACAAAATGGTGTTGTCGAAAGAAAAAAATCGTTCTTTGGTTGAAATGGCTAGGACAATGCTAGATGAATATCACACACCTAGAAAAATTTGGGCCGAAGCTATTAACACTGCTTGCTATGTTTCTAATCGTATTTTCTTGCGTTCTAAACTTCGCAAAACTCCTTATGAGCTTCGTTTTGGTCGTCAGCCCAAAGTTTCACATTTGCTTGTTTTTGGTTGCAAGTGCTTTGTGTTAAAATCTAGAAATTTGGATAAGTTTGAATCACGTTCAATTGACGGTTTATTTCTTGGTTACCCCGCACGCACTCGTGGCTATCGTGTACTTCTTTTAGAGACTAACAAAATTGTCGAGACTTGCGAAGTCACCTTTGATGAGGCTAGTCCCGGTACTAGACAAGATTTTCAGGTACACTTCCACAGGATCAGGGGGAGTTTGGTCGAATTTTTGAAGACGAAAGCGAAGACGACGACGACGATGAGGTCAACTTGCGTCGGACCCAGTGCCGGGCCGGAGGAGGCGCCTGGCCGACCGTCCGAGATCCCCGACCGAGGGGCCGACTCTTCGGACTCGTCGATTCCAATCAAGAGGATTCTTTGGGGACCACGACCGATCTGAACCGAACGTGAATCAACTTCGAGATCACGCACCCTTGCACATTCGGCGACGACATCCGCCGGTACAAATAATAGAATTTCTTTGAGACTATGCATAGTGAGTTTGAGATGAGTATGATGGGTGAGCTGTCGTACTTCTTGGGTTTACAAATCAAGCAAACACCTCAAGGTACGTTTATCCATCAAACAAAGTACACCAAAGATCTTTTGCGCAGGTTCAAGATGAAGAGTTGCAAGCCAATCTCAACACCCATTGGGTCTACTGCTGTTCTTGATCCCGATGAAGATGGTGAAGCTGTGGATCAAAAGGAGTATAGAAGCATGATTGGATCCTTGTTGTATCTAACTGCTTCTAGACCATACATACAATTTGCTGTGTGTTGTGTGCGCGCTTTCAAGCTTCTCCACGTGCTTCTCATCGTCAAGCGGTCAAGCGCATCATGAGGTATTTGAGTCATACACTTGAGTTTGGCATTTGGTATTCAACTTCATCTTCTCTTTGCTTAAGTGGTTATTCAGATGCTGATTTTACGGGTTGTAGAATTGATAGAAAAAGTACTAGTGGAACATGTCATTTTCTTGGAACTTCATTGATTGCATGGTCTTCTAGGAAACAGTCTAGTGTAGCTCAATCCACTGCTGAATCTGAATATGTTGTTGTTGCTAGTTGTTGTTCACAGATTCTTTGGCTGATTTCTACTTTGAAAGATTATGAACTTGTTTTTGAAAATGTGCCTCTTTATTGTGATAATACAAGTGCCATTAACATTGCTAAGAATCCTGTTCAACATTCACGCACCAAACTCATTGATATTCATTTTCATTTCTTGCGAGATCATGTTGAAAAGAAAGATGTTGAATTCAAACTTGCTGATATTTTTACAAAACCATTGAATTCTTCTCGCGTTGCTTTTCTTCGAGGGGAATTGGGAATCATTCATCCTTTTGGCATCTTTTGAGGGGGAGTTTTTGTACTCTTTGTTTTATCAAGCTACATGATTAAAATAAATTGAAAAAGAGAGCTTTATCCATACATATTGTATTCATGAGCATGTTAGCAATATTATGAAGGTTTATTTGTCACTAGCATAGCTTATATATATTCTAGTATTTTTATGAGATCTAGATTTTATATTTAAGAGAAATAATGCATGACACTTTAATTTTACACTTGAATTCAAGAAATATGCAATATTGATACTCGTACTTGTGTTGGATTTTAAATGCTTATATATATATTATGTTGCTTTAATATTCCTCAAATTACTTAAAATTGCTCATTGTGAAAAGAGAATAAAATTTATCTATGAGAGAAAAAATGAATACCGAATCCTTAGAAACAGTCTTGACGACAAGGACGTATTCGATGTGAGCAAAAATAATGAGTACCGAATCCTTGGAAACAGTCTTGACGACAAGAACGTACTCGAAATAATTGAGAGAAAAAGAGCAACAAATATGGCTCAAATCAATATGAAAAAGTTTTTCTCTTGAATTATATGTGCAAAAAGGTATATTTGAGAAAGAATAAAGATTGCAATAGGTATATATATTTGAGTTTATCTTTCAACCTATGTGCTTGTAAAGTTGTTGCATTATAAATCATTGAAATCCATGAATCTTTATTGTGTTATTGCTCTTAATTATAAAATATTTGTTTCATGATTATACTTTAATGCATATTTGCTATCTACTTGATACATTTATCTTCTTATTATTGCGACACATGACTTGACTTGCTTTATGTATGGTGCTAAGCTCTTAAACATTCATAAACATAATTCCTATGCTTGATGAATTCATTGTCAAAAGGGGAAGAAAATAATGTTGTTGGGGAGAACATAATGTTGTTTGGGAGAACAAAAGTGCAAGTTTACAAGGATTTTCTTTCTTTTAAAAAGGGGGAGAAATTTTCTTTGATTTTTGAGCACTCAAATGCTTTTTATCATTTTTATTTTTACTTTTTCAAACATCAAAATAACTCTTTTATTTTGTTTGCCAATGTGTTCATCAAGGGGAAGATTGTAAAATCAACGTGTGTGTGATTCTTTATTGAATGATAAAAAATTGGCGTTTGGGATTTATTGGTTTGAGTGTTTTGATTTTGGAAGAGTTGAATTTTCGGATGATTTGAATCGCGGTGTTCGGTCGGTGCCGCCACAGCCGATCCGACCAGGTTTGTTCTCGCAGTCCCGACCGGAGGTGTTTCGGCCAGGTCGAGGCCGGGCGGTCGCTATGGTCGAGCCGTAGAGCGCGGAACTCACGGGACCGGTTGCCGATTGCGTTTCGGTTTTGGTTTCGGTTTGTTTCCTTACACATACATGAAAGTTTCGTATTTCTATGCATGTGTCTGGTTGTTTATGCTAACAATGAGTCATGTTTGGGTAGCTTATGCTCGGATATGATATTCTTTATTTAATTGTGTGCAGGTATTCTTTACGCCTCGGGAAAGTGTTGCCGGTGGTCGAGTCGGAGTCAACTTGAAGATAAGGTGACGTCCGAGATGGGGATCATGCGGGATGCTGAAGGGTAGAGATTAGTGCACATGATTGAAAAGTTTCCATATAGCATACAATGGAGATATTGTTGCGTACGGAAAGCGGAATTTCGGTTTTAGAAAAATCGAGATTGTTACGGTTGGTTTATGTATAGTTCGTTTCTTGTACGGGAATGTTTCCTAGTGAATTAGGGCTTCTTTAATGAGTAGGATTCGTGGCTCTTGGCTGCGGATTTTGGATATAAATAGTGAGGGGAGGCGTGGCCTCTCTATATCGCTTCTATTGCTTGGAGTTCAAGTTTTTAGGGTTTCGAGTTAGAGTTTAGCTTGAGATTTGTGAGGAGTGCTTTGCATACACTTTGTAAATACAGAGAGTTTCAATAAAGATCAATTTTCTTGATAGTTCTTTGTGTCTACCTTTTCTTCGGTGTGGCGGCGTAATTGTTGGTTCAATCGGATCTGCTAACCGGTCAGACCGCAGATACTATAGCGGTCAGACCGCGCCTTCTTCCCGGTTAGACCGCAAGTACATTGGCGGTCAGACCGGCGGGCATTGGACTTCATCAGGGTCGGCTACATCGACAATCGGCTGAGGCGATCGGCTACGGGCGGTCAGACCGAAGGTCATCAGGCGGTCAGACCGGCTAAATAGCACGGTCAGACCGGCGCGATACCTGCGGTTAGACCGGCTTCAAAAACAGAGGTAAAGTCCGCTAAAACTTTGTTTTTGGGTACTCAACCATTCACCCCCCTCTGGTTGGCTTTTCGTTGGGCATCTGATCCTACAAGAAGGAGGCTAGGTGGCAACCCTAGCGGTTGCGGCACAGCTCGAATAGTCGAAGCCTTTCTTTTTTCATAGTACATCTCTACTTCCTTTCTTTCTTCTGTCATCAAATTTCTCCCCCATCAAACTTCAATCGTTTCCTCACCGTTTGGCATTGATATCAGGAGAATTATTTTAATCAATGATGCGCACAAAAAACTAGCAACTTCGATGATAATAGTATTGGAAACCATATCGTGTTTGCCCCATGAATATTTTGATGTCAAATTAAGCCCATTAATATTTTGTTGTTAAATTAATAAGTTAGCTTATGTATATACATAATCACACTGATGTATTTTAGAGATTAATTGCTCCAAGAGATTTAAAGTGTTCTCACATTCAAGACAAAAGAAAGGAAGGCTGTGCATCATCGGCAGCTCTCTTCACTAGATGTTGAATTCCCTGGCTTCCTTCACCACAGCTGCATGGTTATCAATGGTAAGCGATATACTTCACATGGTTTGTTAGTTTAAATCCCTGCAGATGTGATGATATAGCTACTCCCATATGATGGCTTATTTGTTATCTTGGCATGGTTTTTATTTTATAAGTTGTGTTCTTTTCTTCTTAAAATTTGTTTCCGACAGAAATCAAATTTGGCAATGATGCTGAGATGCTTTGTGTTAAGCTGTATTTTCTGTACAGTCCACTAGCTTAATGTTCCAAATTATTAAAAAAATTGTAATGTTCACCAAACTGTTTTTTTTTGCAATTTAATTGACTATACTGTTTGGAACTACCTTTTTTATAACTAATTTCTAAATTATTGCAGGATGGGTGTTCCAACTGCTCCATTGATAGCTATTAGAGAGGAACAACTTGTGGGGCTCATTTTTTACAACATTTGTGGTGGTGCTGAAAATTTGTGGTGGTTCTCTTGACACAAGGATACTTTCAGTTTCATTCACAGGAAGCACAAAGGTATATACTTCAGTCTGCTGCTACTTCTGTAGTTCAGTGTTCTATGCATATTCCCTGATCGATCCATTTTGATATAATGATATCTATCACATCTCTAAGTTATGTTTCCCTTTTGTGGTCCTTTCTTCTTTTTTTTTCTTTTGAGCAATTATTCCAAGTGTTTGCTAATTACATACTATTGAACTGATCTACTGTGAAATTTGTAACGCTGATTTCTCAATGCAAGTTTGTCTAATTGTTCAGCAAGAGGTGAATGCAAGATGCGGCAAATGCCTTTTAAACTTTGTGGGAACAATGCCATTATTGTTATGGATGATGCAGACACTCGGCTAGCTTTTCGGTTTGTTTGCTGCTGGTATCAGGGTAGCGCTACGATACATGAGTAGTGAAGTGCTTTTGTTTTGTTAATATAGCTTCTCCACGAAAACATATACCGAACACTTGTTGATCAGCTTGTTGAGGTTTATATAAACAAGTCTTAATTAGGGATCATTAGGAGAATGTTGATGCCTGTTTGGAAGGCATCCAAACTATCAGTTCCTAGGTGATAGTTGCATATTTTTGTTATGGATGCAACAACATTGTTTGTGGAACAGTTTTTGTTTGCATTATAATAAACAATCTTACATCTTCACTACTTAAAATGCTTGAGTTGTTGGTGTTGGTGGCCTTTCTACTCATTCCTCCAATCTAAATAGTTCTTAATATGTTAGCAGTCGAAGATGTTTGATTTCTTGCTTTTTACAAATTTGTATTTTGTGAATGGTGTTTTTTTTCTGAATTCTGAATCTTGAATGCACATCTTAAAATGTTGTGCTACTGAAAAAGTTATTATTTCAGTATGTTTAAATAAAATCAATTTCACTGCAACACATTCGCACATGCTATGAATTTATTAGAGTGTGACCATTTAGCATTTGCCTATGGCCTTGAATTGGTTCATATTTTTTATAAGCACTGAAGTTCTTCTGATGGTCTTATTTGATTACCGTCGTAATTTGTAGAGGAAAAATTCTTTAGGGAGGTTTATCAATTGAATCAGAGGAAAATTTTGTTCAGCCAACAATTGTGAAAATTTCACCCTCTGCACCAGTTGTGAGAGAATTCTTTGGTCCTGTTCTTAATTTGTGTCATGGAAGTTCAAGTAGCTAAGATTCAAGTACTTTGCTTTTGTGCTATTATCTGTAATATTTGGTGTCAGTTGTAAAGTGTCTGACCAGATCATTATCATTTACATATTAACTTTAATGGTCACTAACTATAGAATCTAAAGGAAGCAGTTGAAATCAACAATTTTGTTCCTCATGGTTTGATCTATATTCAGTCATTCACAAGTAGACAAGATATTATTTTCAAGAGGATTGGATAAGTGTCGGTTCAACAATATAGAAAGTGGTCCCCTTGCAGTCAACCTTAATTGTTGTAAATAGAAATCAAGGCCCCCTTGGCACTAATGGATCTCCACCCCCCTGCTTATGTGTAGAATTGTATTTCTGATTTTCTAAACTTGGTGAAGGTTGATGACTTGTATGCTTTTACTTTGGTATCACTATTCCCCTATTTATTGAATCACACTGAGATATGATTTAAGTATAATAGTTCAAATATTCTTAGGCTTTTAGACCTTATTATTTATGGTATGTGTATTATATGTATTATTAGTGTATTAAATTCTTTTTAAGATGATATCCATATTTAGTAACACTAAAAAAGAATCACAAAGAGATTCCTCCTCTGTGTAATGACTAAATAACTAACCATATCATGTGCCATTAATATATCTTCTGAAACTAGTAGTATAGTAAGGATAAAATCCCTCATATAATAAACCCTCTTTTTCGAGGATTGTTACGTGTCTACATCTTCCTTTTATGTACTTGTAACTGTCATGTCCTATTAGAGATGAAACGACCGAGGTAGTGATTGTTCTGGCTCTTCTTGTTGCACAGGCCCCATGGTTGTGATTATGGTATATTGAATGTAAATATACTCACATCACAAATAGTGCTGAAATATGTGAAGCTTTTGGTGAAAGAAAAGCAATTGGTGGTGGGCTTTGAAACATTTGTGTTGGTATATCCATTTTCAGATTTCCTGCGAGCAAATTTCATCATAGTACCGCATGTGCCTAGCCCTTCAATAAAAATAAAGATGTTTTAACAGTGCATCATAGTGCACCCTTTCCGTTTCAAAACTACCAGAACAAGTGGATAACACTTTGGTCATCCGAAGACCAAAATTATTGCAGCTTTGAATGAATGTGTGGGTTATCTATAATACTCTTTCATATTCTTTTATACGAAACTGAACATATGACACGTCTTAATTGTCAATCTTCTAATCACTATCTTTAGCAAACATCAATTTATATATATGTTATTTTCTTAATGTTGAAGGAGCACGCGGGAGATTTTCGACACCGCTCCCTGATATATTGGTGCAACTCATCCGATCCCATCTGATCCCTTCCCATCAATGGAAGGCAATACTTACACCATTAAGTTAGTTTATTTTATTGCTAAAGTATACCTATGTATGTTATATATGTATGTTATACTGAAGCTATTTTGTTAAACTTTATGTATGTTTTTTTATTTCAGATGTCTTAGATGCTAAGGGCTAACTTGTGTACAACAATTTGTTATGTAAGAAGGGTTAATGGCAATTAGTAATTCTATTACTTGATCAAATAAATCTTCAATTCGTTTCTCTTGAACTTGTAAAGTTTACTCAATGCCAATCAACCGGTGTAGTAGAGCATGCTGCTTTTTCATACAAGCGACGCACCAAGGCGCGCCCCAACATCTAATTGTTATGCATGCTTGGCTGCTAGCTGCTTCAGGAACTGTACCGTGATTGATCCTCATTCAACGAAACCTGTCAGATTTCGACAAATTGATCCTTTTAAAAAACTTATTTCACAAATAGATCGTGCCAAAAATTTATTGTAAAAATAAACCGTTTCCTCAACGTCTAACGTCTCTAATTCTAGCTCAGAGCTTGCTTTTATGTGATACTGACCTTTACATACACTACAAGGCAACATCAACTCTCAATCAATAGATATGAGTCAGTGGTAAAGTCTCCTTTTACTTCTACCCCATATAGCAGGTTCGAGTCCCCATGTCTCTTATTATCATTTAGATAGAATCAGTATGTATGTCTTTTTTTAATTTGAAAGACAATATGAAAGAAGTATATATTATTTTTAGTGAAAGTTTAGATAGCAAGTAGTAGAGGGAAAAGGCTTAGGGCTCGTTTGGTACGGTTTTGGATTCTCGGAGAAACGGGCAGAAACGTTTTTAGTGATTCACAGGTGATCCTCGGAAAAACGTTTCTTCTAGAAACCGGCGAAATTGTCTAAATGGTGTTTCTAGTTTAAAAACGAGAAACGTTTCTGCTGATTCTTCAATAAACGTTTCTCGTTTTTAACCGTTTGATATAGATTCTCAAAGAAACAGGAGAAACAAAACTGATTCTCGCAGCCAAACAAACCCTTAAAAAGAATTGCACATATGAGGACTCAAACACACGATTTCATGCAGAATACCTTAGAACTCCATCGCTAGGCTTGTAACATGGGATAGACCCGTGCTGGTTTCGAGCTCAACGCCAAAACACATTGATGCTGAGCTTCGATGACCTGGCAACAGGCGTCATCTCGGATAGGACCTCAGCGCCCTCAGCTCTAATGTCAGTGGCGCTGAGAAAACGGTCAATTTTTACGATAAGTTTTTGGCACGATCTAGTTCTATAAAATGGTCGAATTGTCAAATTTTCGGCGAAATCTGTGCAACCGCAAAAATAAAGGACCGACATGACAAAAGGACGCTAAACCTGCCTGATTTAAAGCAGTTCAAATAAAGCAAAGCGCTTTGCTGTTCCAGACCAGAACATCCTTAAAAAGAAAATGCAGAATGATATTTCGAAGGTACAGGGACTCGGGGAGTGTATCTACTTACGCCTCTGACACAATGATGCAGTATCATGCCTTCCACCCTCTCCCTCTCTTTCTAGCTGGCATCTGGCTCCTCTTATCATTTCCCCTTTTCCACAAAGAAAAAGAAGCTTAAACTCCATGGCCCTACAAGAACACAAGAACTCAAGCTCAGCAACTGCATGATCTGGCACCATTTCTCCATGCCAACGCGAACCATATAAACTGTAATATAGAGCAGAAAGTGTTCAAGTCTAAGCTAAGATTGATCAGCTATGGCTACTGCATCTTTGGTTACCTATCTTCAGAGGCCGAGAGAGCTTCCAGTGCCGGAGTTCCGGGCACCGCCGCCGTCTCCGGTCACCGGCGTCCTTACGAGCAGTAGCTCCGGCTCTCCTGGATACGGCGAGTGCCCCGACAGCAACGAAGACGATGAGATCGGCAGGTTCTTGCGCCGCTCCGCCAGAGTCCCGGTGCTGCGGCTGCCGGAGAGGGCCGTCCCGCGGAAGAAGAAAACGGCGTGGGCACCTCCGGTCATCGACGTGCGCCTGGTGGCCTTGCCGGAGGCCGGCGGTCCGGTGGCGGAGGCGCTGAGGTCGGCAGCCGTCGCGTTTGGCTGCTTCCAGGTGGTCGGCCATGGGGTCGACCGGAACTTGGTCTCGGCAGCGTTGCGTCATGTGGCAGCTGCAAGGGCGGCGACGCCGGAGCCGGAGGAGGTGGAGGTCAACGGAGGCGATGAGGACGGTGAGGAGATGTGGTGGTCGCCGGGTGATGGAGGCCAAGAAATGGCGGGAAATTGGGCGCTCCAAAGTGGCGCCAGCCACTTCAGGTACTTCACTGTACTGTACTCATGTATTCCTCAGAAATTATAATAGTACAAAAACTCGTAATCTAGCATGTCGATCTGCATGCGATGATGCGAGGTTTGATAGTTTTGCAGAATTCGTCACTTAGTTTAGATCAAACAGTTGATGTGATCGTCAGAATTTGGACCAAAAGAACGAGCTAAGATCGTTGTATAATTTATCTAGTGCAAATTCTCCACACTAACCATTTGATTTTTTTTTTGTGTCCAGGAACACAGCAGAAGCTTTGTTCACTCAGCTGGAGCAAACCGCAACCAAAATCATGGACGTCCTGCAGCGAGGCCACGCCGTTGCCACGCAATCCATCGCCGGAGCTGACACAAACGGCTCGCTTCTCTGCATCCGCAAGCACTGTTTCAGGCAAGACGACCGCAGCGGCGGCGCCTCTGGCACGATCAGCCACGACGACATCCTTAGGATGCTGGTCCGGAGCTCGCGGTGCTCCCGGGCCCTCGCCCTCCACCTCTGCCCCAGCGCCTCGGCGTTCCACATCTTCTCCCGGCGAGGCTGGTCCAGATTCAGGCCCCTCGACGGCGCCGTCGTCGTTACCGTCGGCGACCAGCTCCAGGTCACGCGTCCGATCATTTTTTTTGTCCGACTAGTTTTCCAACTTGACAGCTCCAACTTTTGCTGAAATCTAAGTTTCTGCTACCTCTGCAACGAGTTTGATGCCTGTACTGTCAGCAAACAAGAAACTGACTGAACTAGCAGAGCCGGCCGCCATGTGGACATTGCCCGCCGTCGTCGCATCTGCAATCATTTCGTCGCCATGATTCGTTCTCGTTACTTACCTGTCTCCTCCTCCGCTGCGTGTATGCAGGCATGCAACGGTGGGCTCTACAAGAGCGTGGCCGGGAAACCGGCGTACAGCAATGACGACCTCCGAGGAAACGGCGACGACGGTGTCGCCTCGGCGGAGTTGTTCCACTGCTTCCCTTCGGCCGGCACGGAGGCTGGCAAGGCGAGCGAGGCGTTCGGCGCGGATGCCGGAATGATCATCCCGTTGAACCTGCAGTTCATGGTGGCTGCTTGCATTGTGCTTGGATACCACTTTCTCTTGTCATGCTTGCATTCGACTTGGTAGTTGTGATTTGTGAACTACAGGACCTGTTCTCTGAATATGCAACTCGGCTTTGTTTGTACAGCTTTGTCAGTCACTGCAAACTTGGTGCCTGGAAAATGATCGATCTACCTTTCTGGACTCTGGTGATCAAAACTCAAGAGTAAGATGAGTTCAGTACGCATTTCATGTAAATATCATAGATTTGAAAGGGGAAAACAAACAGTGCAGTTCTGCGTAATCAAGTTCAAACTCAAGGCCTTCGTAGTCCAAGCTGACATGAATTAAAGACTGAAGGCAGAGGCTCTCAAGATGAAAATGAGAATAAGCAAACAACCCAAAAAGTGGTAAAACAAACTTAGGTTTCAACGCTGGAGCCGCTGACGGGCGCAGATTAGACTGAAGCTGTTTAACAAATAAAGTACTGTACAGGCCTTTTCCTGTAGATGAAATTTGATAATACACGGTAAAGACCTTTCGATGTTTGTAAAAATCTACTCTGTAGATGAAATTTGATAATACACGGTAAAGACCTTTAGATGTTTGTAAAAATCTACTAGTTGATTGGTGGTTAGATTCAGACATTCAATGGTGCAAGGCCTTGATGCAACATGCACAATGATAAAATTGTCACTACTCGCAAACCAAGTTCAGAGGGACCCAGATCCTAAATGGAAACTACTAGTTACGTTTAGTCTAATTGTAGAAATTGGATGCAAATCAAACAACCCGGCATCACAGTTCCACTAGCCTAGAGTTATATAACCATAAGCACGGTCGTTTGTCTCATTTGGAACACACCATTTTCGAAAAATATTCCTTTATTTTTGCGAGGAGAAAATCAATTCAATGTTGAAAAGGGAACAGACCCTGTATTCTGAGAGGTTTTCGGCGAGCCAGCAACAGCGCGCTGCGCACAGGTGAGACGGTAACAGTGAATAGTAGCTCATAAGGTGGCGAGCAGGAACCTCAGGCTTTCACACGATTAGATAGGAGTTCAATCATATTGGACAGGTGTACACATCTGACGTCTTGCACTACAATTAACAGTACACTACATTAAACGATTACACGAACTACAAAAACATTTACTACTGTACAAGCTCTTCTATAATTAAGAACGATAACCATTAAATATCTTCACGACAGCACGATAGTCAGGGTACACTAAGTCGCATTCAGAACTTGCCAGCATCACAGAAACCGATGCACTCTGAGCAGAGACCAATGCCACTTGAAATGGTTTCAACTAGATGGCCAGATTTCTAGGATACGGTACGTCCATAGCATACTGATGCAAGGTAGAGATTCTTGGACCATTTCTCCTGGAACGAGACAAGCATCACTCTGTCAGAGCAAAGTACTAACAACAAAAACTGCAAGTACGTTACTGGTATATGAAGCAGACGAACCTTGACATGTTGACTAGGGAAAGCAGATGTTCTCAGCGTCTCTTGAGTTTCATCTGTAGGCTTCCTTCTTGGTACGCTTAAAACGAATGCAGCCTGATCCCAGGTAGCAGCAGTTGCAGTTATCCGGTAACCATTGTCCCATCTCTTGTGAATTCCCTCACTGGGGTACAGGAAGTCCAGTTCGACAACCTGCAAAATAAATGCCAATGCATATTGTCAAACAAATGTAAATACTGATGGGCACCATTGAAGCAGAAAGAATGCTACCTGATCAGAAAATCCGGCATTACGCGACATTACAACTGCCCATCTACTTCCAGCTGTTGCCATGGAAGTCACATAGAAACCATCCCGCCATTTCTTGTTTATCCATTTGAAAGGGAAAGTATCACTTACTTTGTAGGACTGCTGTGTATACATTGTTCCTAAAAAAGCATGCTAAGTTAGTCAAAGAATAATTTACGTTATAAGACAGGAATAACATTGAAACTGCACGCTTTAACTGGTTACCTTTTGACATCACTACCAGGGAACTCCCATTATTTGCTCCAGCAAGTGCAGTTATATAGTAGTTCCTTTCCCATTGGTCCATAATCCATTCCTTCAGATGACCAGAAAACCATGGAATCACATTTGACAATGTATACAACAGCTTCCTTATATGTAACTTTGCCTTGAAAAGTTGTGATTAGTTTGCTAAGATTTTCCACCAGTTATACAAGGAGCAAGCTACTCACCTTGTGAAGAAAATGTGGTGAAAGTTCATAAACCTGGGAAGTGAACCCAGTGCCAGCATCCATGATTAGAGCCCAGAGATTTGAGCAAGATGTTATGCAACTAATAAACAGACCATCTTCATTCCCTTTGTCAATGTGTTGTACAAGCCTTGAATCTGCAACATTGTAGTGATACCTGCAACATATAGAAGATGTATGTTGCATTGTACTGCATTAATAATGGTGGATCATATAGCTAACTATAAACTAAAACTTTTGGGCCCCATAAGAAAGAGTACCTTTGTTTCATAGGCCGTCTGGCATTATAAACACTAATCCACTGTGTTGCAGGCATACCCATCCTGATCTTCTTCTTTGGTTGTTCATCTGTCTCTTCTTCCATCAATAAGCGACCTCTCTTTTGGCCAACTAGATGTATAAGCTTTAGAGAAATTACAAGGAAGATTAGTGCAACCAAAGTCATGATTTTTAAGCAGTATAACAGATTGCAATATATGATTGTATTGTACCTTCTGAGCACCATCAGTGTTAATTGGCCTGATATCTGGATTTGGGCCCACTACAGTATCAAAAAGGGATATACACTTTGCATAGTTAGGTTCTTCATCAAACTTCAAGTTGACCACATACTCTACAAACTCCCTAAAAGGTTGTGGGCAAAAGCAACACAATGATTCTGGAGACGTAGCCATTTTCTTTTTGCACACAAGGAAACCCTTGTTTTCACCCTGCAGGCACACACTATCAATTACTTGAACGCAACACTACAATCAGAATAAGTGGATGGTGGGTCCAGCGAATTACCTGATAACCTTGCCAAGGTAGACGCCCCCGTAGAAGAAAAACTAGTGTATAAGCTAGAGATTCTAAATCATCCCTTCGGCTACCTATTCTCCCTAGATGTGCATGAACACTAGCATAGCGAACTGTCCCCCTGAAATAGCAGCAAAAACAAGGCAGAGTTACTAATTTGCTTTAAGCCTACAACATGAAGAATGAGTTGGCATTCAAGACAGAAATTAGGGCTCTATTTCCATGCAGAAACAGCCAGTCACCAAACATAATAGTGAGGAGTGATTGGCCAGCACCGGTGCCAGCCGCATTTAGTGCTGTTGAAAAGTAATGAATAACGGTCGTACAGGAACAAGCAGAATGCGGAAAAATGAGATAAAACAAAATTTAAGTGAATGAAAATAATTGTTGGCCAGAAACTAGTACAAAGGGTGACCTGATTTGGCTGCATCCTAGGACTCAACCAAAAACAGGAAACAGAACCTACGAAGGAAATGCCACAGAGCATTCAATATTATCCATAAAAGCACTAGCGACAATGTAAATGATGCCTATCGATTATCATAAAATTTCCATCTGGTCACCTGAAAACATCAGGTCGCTGGTCATAGTCAACGTGGAGGCCAGTTGAAGTATCCCTCCACTTGGTAGCTGCCATTTAAAGATAGATTAAACTCAATTAATTCAGACTCCTTAATCTGCTGTCACCTTAAAACAATTGAATAGACCATGATCGAGCAGTTGGTTGCTCTGTGTGGGATTTAATTACCTAAACCAAGATCGACAAGGAAGAGTCTCTTTTCTTCAGGAGTTCCAATAGGCCCTAGCAAGAAATTTTCAGGTTTCACATCCCCATGAACATATCTGCGATCGCAAAACATTTTCTATTACAACAGAGGAAACAAAAATGTACCAACAAAATGTATTTTGGTGGGGAGGGGACAAGAATAATTAGAGAGATGGCAACCAACCCTTTTGAATGCATTTTCTCAAGTATGGAGATAGCTTCAATAGCGATGCACGCAACCATCTCAACAGACATTCTGAAAACCAAAAAAAACTATGTTAATGGTAAATTAGAAGCCTACATAAATGTTAAGCTAAATTGGAAAACTCACGTGTGAGAATTATTATTCCAAACATCCCAAAGACTGGGTCCCAGCATATCCATAACCTACATTTTTCATAAACCAAGTTAATTAACATTTTGAGAAGGGCAGAAAAGAAAACAGTTTCTCTCTAGTAGTCAAAATGAGGTGTCATTACCATAACATAGTATTCGCCTTGACGCCCTTTGTAGTGGACTCGAGGAACCCCATGAATGCCACCGATGGCGCTGTATATACGATGGCCATGATAAAAGTCAGGTACCTACATATAACATGCAACTTGCTATGCCTAATGGCAGATCATGAGGCACATACTTGTAAACCTGCCATTCGTAAGGAGGCCCATGATTGCATCCTTTACTGGTTCTATGTTCAAACTTTAGCGCCACCTACCATTCGAAAGCACGATATTTATTTTCAACCGTTAATACCGTCCACAGGTTACAAGTACAGTTTTACAAATAGGCTGGCACCAAAATACCTCAGAAGCACCTGGACCGTTAGCTAACATGCGGCGGCCAACGTATACTTGGCCAAATCCTCCTTTTCCAAGCTTTTTGTCAACTCTATACTTTGGTGAACTGCCCACCTGGACCTGCACAAAGCCAAAACGAACAGATTAGAAAAAATCTCTTTGAATAAATTGAGACAACTGAAGCTAGGAACTTTCGGGATACAAACACGAAACGGTTATTGATCCTAATCATAACTGTCGCTTAACCTCTGGCTTTACAAGATGAAAACAATTTAGCTTCACGGATGACGGGTGCATCTACTTACTGAATAAATGTTCGAAACAACTACCAATCCCAATCATAACAGTGAACCGTTGCTTAACCTCCGGCTTTACAAGATGGAAAAAAATTAGCTTCATGGATGACGGGTGCATCTACGGAATAAATGTTCGAAGCGGCGATCAATCCCAAATTCCCAATCATAACCCATGCTTAGCCTCCGGCTTTGCAAGATGAAAACAAATTAGCTTCATGGATGACGGGTGCATCTATAGAATAAATGTTGTATGATTGTTGTATCCAGTCCACGCACAGGCCTAGTTGATGATTGCTGTATCCAGTCCACGCACAGGCCTAGTAAGCACAAGTATCAAATAAGATAACATCTCACCGTATCAGGTACTGGAGTGGTATTCCCCTCGTCCTCGACGGCCTGCTTGTCGGCGCTGCGAGCCCCGCTGTCCGGGCCTTCCATCTTCTTCTCTCCGCCGCCTAACCTCTCCAAATCCGCGACCTCGATCTCCTCCTCCCTCCTCTCTTCCGCCTCCGGAGCAGCCTCGACGGCGACTTCTGGCTCCTTCCTCCTCGCCGCCCTTCGCCTCCTCGCCGGCGGTGGGGCCGGTGCCTCCGCCGCCGGATTCTCCTGCGCCTCACGGGCCCTCCTCGCCGCGCTACGCAGCACAGGCATCCTCAGCCATGGAGCCCCATGCCCCCGCGCCCCCGCCGCCTCAGATTCCGCCGCCAAACACCAGGGACGCCGCCGATCTCGGGGAATGGGTGGGAAGCGAACGATGCGGCGACGCTCGGGTCGCGGCGCGCGGCGGCGGTCTAGCACGGAGACGGCTAGGGTTGGGGTTTGTTGCGGATGCGATGGAATGGGGAGGAGACGGGGAGGGGGAAGCAGATGGTGGTGATGCTGATGTCAGCCCGGTTAGACGCGGAGCGGAGTGTGTTAGTTCTACGGGAAGGGAAAGGATTAGCGCGGCGGCCACCGTGTAAAATCTGGCTGTGTAAAAATCATCATTCACGTTTATCTCTCTCAAAAATATGCTGCCACTTGCAAGACTGGGTTCCGAAAAATTCGCTTGGAGGACCTTAATCAGCGAGTACTATTCTTCCCTCTATAAATTACTCTGCTCTGTAAAAGTTAAAAGGACATAGGTTTTGTTAGAAGTATAGATATGTATGATTAGAGATAAGAATTATATTAAATTATAGAAATAAGATAAAATCTTAGATACGAATTCTAGAGATAAGATAAAGCCTTAGAGATATAATCCTAAAGATAAATCCATCTTAACTTGTCTTGTACTCTAAGTTTCTATCTCATATGTACTTCTATATATACCTTATGAGAGAATCAATGTAATACATCAGAATATAATAGAATAGATTTTTCACATGGTAGCAGAGCCTTAGACCCACATTGCTCGATCCGTTCTTATCTTCCGCTCGTGTCGCCCCAGGGAGATGACATCAATCCTATAATCTCTCTGGGGTGTCGCATCAGTTACCTATCATAAATTTCTATAGTTTAGATTTTAGCAATATTAGCATTAGATCAATTCGTATTAGCCACAGTCAAATAAAAACCATGAGAAGCAGTGACGACGCTTTCAAGATTGCGGACCACCTCGAGTTCGCCTCCCACCGCCGCACCCTCGAGGTGAAGTGGACCCACATCACCGACTTCTTCATCACCGATTTCACCCTGGCCAAGTGTGGGGTCTCCTCAAAGAGGTCAACTCCCATAGTATCACATAACCTTTCAGGAGTCTGATTATGTGTGAGATAATACAGATACAAGAACTTCGTATATTATTATAAACTATTAAAGTTTAAGTACAAATCATACAACACAAGAAAGTCACGACACTTCCACAGGGATAGCCCGAGTGTAGAGTCAACCTAGAAATCGTACTCGTCCTCCTAGTCCTCTAGGGTACTTGGGAGTTCTTCATCTGCTTCAGGTTTTCCTAAAAATATTATATACAAGGATAAGCACAAATAGTACTCAGCAAGCCAAACTGAATGCAATTTTATATAGATAAACATGCATGATATATCGACAAGAGAAAGGAATTGTAAACCATTCCTAATATGATGATATATCATATCCTTCATTTAAAATATTTTATGTGGACATATAAGAGTATGAATCATAAACTTAATTTTAGCCCAATTCTATATTCTACCCCTTGTTATAAATATGTAAGATGTCTTAAAAAGAATAATATAATCCAAGCCTTAACATGATTTTATACCATATAGATATGCACGATATGACATAAGTCTAATCTTAATGTGATTCTATACTAAAATAGAGATATATGATGTCCTAAAAGGAAATAACCTAAGCCTAACTTTAACATAAAACTAGGTTCTATCCTTTCTTATAATTACTTATATATATAAATATCAAATTTTAGGGATGGCATTTTAGAAAAGTTGCTTATGCCATTAAACTGGATTCACCCATAGACACAACTCCATTAACCGAGAGTACGACGTATTCGAATACAATCAACTCTGCAAAGTTTGCCCAGCTTTACCCGATGATTAACCTTAGTTAGCCAGACTAAAGGGTAACATAACATTTATATAGTTCTAGCATTTTCTGATGTGTGAACGAGACCTGAAGGGCTATCTTAATAGGGGCACCAATTCTGTAACACCCTGAAAATCGAAGGAATTTAAAATCAAAAATTAAAAAAAACAGAACTTGCAAAAACTTTTGCCTGTTGCCTTTTTCTCGTGTTTTTTGCTTCTTATTTGCCAGCTCAGTTGCATAATTTTAGTTGTGAACAATTTCTCTCGGTGTTTGTGAAAACCAAACGATTTGGATTTTCGTTGGGAAGAAAATCTCGAAATATAAGGATGGGAATTTTTAAAATAAAATCGGAAAAGGGATGCGGATTTATGAAGATATGTATTTGAGAAATAAAATATTAATTGGTGATTATGGAAAATTAATTAGGGAATAAAATAGACAATAAACTATTTTAAGGGATTTATATGAAATCTAGGAAATTTATTTGGAATTAAAAGTGGTGATTTATGGATTTAAAAAGGGATAAATTAAATATGGGAAATGTATATTTAAAAATAAATAAAGTTGGTGAAAAGTTGAAAACATATTTTTAATTAATTCGGGAATACTATGTATTTTTTGGAATTTTTAATGTAAAGGAAAAATTGGAATTTGAAAATGGAATTGAAAATTGGGAAAATTAAAAATCGGCATTGTTCATTGCTCATCACCCGTTCGACGCCGACGTGCCCCGGCCGCGCGCCGCCGCCTCCTGGCCAGCCGCGCCGCGCCACGCGCCCGCGCCGCCCAGGCTCACCCCGCGTGCGCTGCGCCCGCGCCCGCCCGCCGTGTGCCGGCGCGCTGCCACGCGCAAGCCGCCGACCGCCGCCCGCGCTCCGCCGCCGCGTCCGTGCCGAGTCGCCCGCACGCCACGTGCGTGCCCGACCCGCCGCGCGCGCCAAGCGTCGCCCGCCGGCGCCGGACCCCGCCCGCGCCACGCCGCGTGTCGACGCCCGCGCCCCGCCCGCGCGTCGCCCGAACTCGCCGGTGGCCCCCACCAACCCGCGTGCCGCGTGTCCGACGCCAAACCGCCGCTCCGCCCCTTTATCCCGTTTGCTCCCCGCCGCGCCTATTTAAGGCCTCCTTTTCCCCTCTCGTTTCCCACACCGCCGCCTCTAGCCTCCTCTCCTCTCCCGAGCGCCGTCGCCGCAAACCGAGCGCCGCCGCCGCCGCAAGCCGCCGCGAGACGCCGCCGCCGCGCCATGCGACGGAGCTCCGCCACCCTTCCCTTGTCGTCACCGCCACCGGTAAGCCCCGAGCCGCCACCCTCGCGTTTGCGCGCCCGCCGCCGTAACAGAAAGCATGAGAGAGGCATTCTGGTCGAACACCTTGTGGGCCAATGAATAGTGTGCAGAGGAAAAGAAAAGAAAAAGAAAAAAAGAGAAGAAAAAGGAAAAAGGAAAAATAGAGAAAAAAATAGGAAAAACTATGGAAAATTTGGAAAAATATTTTGAAAGGATTTAAGTGAATTTTGGGCAAAAATAAATTATTTTCTTGTATATTTTCTCGGAGCAAAATTTGAAAAATCGAAATTGGACTTTTTCCGAGATTTCGTTTCGCGTCATTTTTAAATCCGGATTTCGTTTAATTCCTTCTCGCCATTTAAATATGTTTCTCTTTTGTGCTCGAACCTTCAAAACCTCGAGCACAAATCCCTCCCGATACTTCTAAATCTATTTTCTCAAATAATTATGATCGTCGTTTTGCGAAAACCCTAGGGCATCGACTCGAGTTCAAACTCGAATTTTTCCTAGCAATCCTCGCCCGAACTCAAGTAGAATTCTAGGCCAAACATTTGGAGTCGTTTTCGTGGTTTTTATGGTTCTTTTCGATCTCTCAGTATTTTATTTAATTCTAATTGAATTCAATTGATCTTTCGCACGTACGGATAGCACCTGAAGAAGCAGGCATCGACTCCATTGAAGACCCCACTCAACAAGCGTGCGAGCAAGGCAAGTCATCACACTCTTTGAATATATTGATCCCAATTGCGAAATGATGTTGTTTTAAATCTTAAACATGCATGCTATACACAAAGAATTACCTATACTTGTTATGTCATGCCGTGTTATTGATTACCTTTAGAATTATTTCTTGTAACCCTCGATGTGATACATATAATCGGAGAATATCTTCGGTAAACTGCTTAGCCATGCTATTCTTAGATTCATGCATACTCATGGTTTTATGAAGAGCTTTATGCTTGGGCAACTACCTTAGGGAAGGTAGTTGAGATACGGTATGTGGAGACATGAGCGCCACATTGCCATGAGAATGATGGAATGAGTTTTGATGAAAATTGAAAATACTAAACAAATGTTTTAGACTGAGGCGGCTGGATGATTTGGGTGGATTCCGGAAAATGCAAGTGTCGACCCTGGTCAATTAAGGACCGAGCCATGAGATAGCTGGGAAACGAGCCAGTACAACCGTACTTCTCGAATGGGTATAGACCTAGCGGAGGCGATACCCTTGCATAGTGGTTCTTATGTATGAGATGAGATTTGAAAGGGATGATGGGAAATTAAAATTTATTATAACTTGATGAATGAAGTCTTCCCTTACCCCGGGTGTGCCAGAACTCCTCTCACTGCTAGAAAATGACGGCTAGAGTGCATGAGGGCTTAAGTTCATGGAGCGGGTACTGCCGAAGTGAGATTATCGAAAGGCTTTGTCGTGACCGTCTCATGTGTTGGGACGTAGGCTCATTTGTTGGGCAGTCGCGGAGTACGGGTAAAGTGTACATCCACTGCAGTGTGAATGAATCAATCTATTCGAATAGCCGTGCTTGCGGATATCGAGCATCGTGACAAGACTTTCGTTTGGCTAGATTTTAAACTTTAAAATAATGGGATGGGTTTGCATAATGATTCTTATTCGCTGGTGGATCAACTTCTCGAAATGCGAGAAGGGGTGGACTCCCTAGAAAACCATGACGAACCGGAGGCGGGAAGCCATCCTTGGAATCACGATGGATGGTAAACAGAACTGTCGCCGACTTAATGAACTATGGAACTAAAACTTGACTTGGCTAGTTGTTAGGCTTGTAAAAAGATTTGTGAAAATTGGTTTTATGCAAAGGAACCCCAGCCATTCTTGAACGACTCTATCATATGCATCACTTCCGTGTTGGCTTGCTGAGTACGGTTGGTACTCACCCTTGCTATACGCACAAACCTTCAGATGGTAGAAATGAAGACTTGGAGGATCCGTATGCCTACTACCAGGAGGGCGAAGAAGCTAATGGTGCTTGCTAGGTCTTAGTCTCTGGTCGTTGCCTGTGGCAATTGACAAGCCGCTGTCTTCATTCCGCTGCCTTACCTAATTTCTACGTTTGGGTTGTATCTGGACCATGAGGTCTTATATGTTGGATATTGCCTTCGGGCCTATTATTGTAATAATTTCGATGTAAGACTATTCATGCATGTGCACCTGATTATCCAGTACTGTATTTTGTGGGTACCAAACTACTCGATCCAGGAAAATGGTACTACGAACACGAAAGATTCCCGTTTTAAAAACGGGGGTCCACAAATTCTAACCAGTAATTGGTGAACAACCCCTATTTAATAGTTGTTCGTCACACACTTGCCCCGGCTTGATGAGACATAGGGTTATCTTAATAGATGGTACCGATCTGGTTAGTATCGGTGTTGTTATCCGCTGTTTACATAACTGTTCATCAATGAGAATTCAACAACACTACAAATCTCCTGTGCATATAATCACATGAATAAAACTCCTAAGTCCCTAGGGAGATGAGAGAAAAATATATAAATGATATGCCGGTATAACCGGTCCATCGGATGGGCGAAACTATGTCCTTATTTTGGCATAAGAGTTTATATTTTCTGGCATACATCCAAAATAATTTAGGTCATATAAATTGTATTTTCCGGCATATAACCAAAATTATCCTCATATCACGAGATGATAGGACTTATATTTGCCTATCACATAAAATAATGGATCATTTTTTTATTTATTGTATGAAATAATAATAAAATATTAATGCATATGATAATTCTCATTTTATTATTCTCATGATTTTATATTTAATGCATGTAATCAGGATGTTGTCTAAGGAGAAGGAGAATATATCTAATCATATAAAATACTAAGCTTCTCCTTTTCTATACATAAAATGGTAGGATATTTCTAATGCATGAAATGATGACCTATATGAACTAAAAGGTTCCTTACATTTACATGAAAAGAATATTTAAAATTATATTAAATGATAGGTATGTCTATCTAACCCATCTCGCGAAACATTTGTAGCTAATATACCATTTATACCATGAAACTTATTATTATTTTTTAAATACTATAGATGATCAAGGATAGTTTGACTTGCCTTTAGGACCAATGGTCTTAAATTCTTCTTCTCCTTGAATAGTGGCGAGGACGCTTATGTTGATAATATGGTCGAGCTCGGTTTCCTCTGCGAACTCAACGTCGCGATCTATCGATAAAAACAACTTCAAATAAACAGCAAATAAATATAGAATTTAAAAAAAGTTTAAAAGGTAATTTTTGAGGTTTTAAAGGGAAAGTTATTTGTTAGAGTTTTTAAAGTTTAGATTTGGGTTTGAATAAAATAAAAGGGTTGAAAGAAATATTTCCAATATTTTTATAAGGAGAATAAATAAGTTTAAGAAAAATGGAAGGGATTTAAAGTAAGATTTGAGAAAAGTCAAGGAGGTTAAACTATTTTTCTAGGGTCATTTTTCAAATATTAAAATTTAAAATTTGGGCTTGACTTAATATAAAATAATTTATGAAAATTTAAAGTTAAAAGTTTTCTAAAAAGAATATAGATAAATTTAAAGAAACTAGGAGAAATTTGAATTTAAAAAGTTTAAAATGATCTAGTTTTAAAGATTTAAGTTTGGATAAATATAAATATAAAAGAGTTTTAAAACAAATATTTTTGAAAGATTAAAATAGTAGTTAAATAAGTTTAAAAGCATACAATAATTTGAAATGAGATTTTGAAGGGATCAAAGGGATCAACCTATTTTCTAGGGTTTTTCCTATATTTTTTCTTTTCCTACTATTTCTACCTTTTAAACAAAAACAAAATAGAAAAACGAAGAAAAAAAGGAAAAAAAATGACGTAAGGCCGGATTCGACCTAAGGACCTCCCCTTTCCTCTCCTCAGCTCACTCTCCACTGCGCTACCTCTTTGTTTCTTTATTTCTCTTTCTTCTTAATTATTTTCTTTTCTTTTCCTTTCTTTCCCTTCTCCTTCTCTGTTTCTCTCTCTTCTCTGTTTCCTCTCTATGGTTGGTCGCCGGTGAGGAGGGAGGCAAACGGCGGCGAGGGATGGTCAGCTATAGGGGCAAAGGGGTTTACCCCAAACTTCAAGGCACGACCTTTCCATTTTTGAGCTCAGTTGGGCCGGGGAGGAGGTGAGGTGGGCTGCCGGCGGCGGGCTGATAGCGGCGGCGATGGGGCTCGTTGCCATGACAGTCCGGTGATGGAATGGGCGGAAGAGCATGTCTGGGAGCATCTAGGGAGTGCTAGGAAGCTAATTACGGTGGTGGTTTGACCGAAAAAGCTTTGTGGTGTGCTAGCGACGTGCGCACGACGGCGACAGAGCAGGGGAATTTCGGCGGCTCGCTGACGGCGGGTCTCCGGCGACTATTTGGTCCGGAAAAGTTAGGGGAAAATAAGTCTTAGACACGTAGAGCACAATGGTACCTTTAATTTGGAGATAAACCGATTGATGGAGACGAATTTTGGAATTTATCCGGTGCGGTTCAGGCTAGGGTTCCTCAGTGTTCATCCTCAATTCTCCTCGAAATTCCAGCAATGCAAAATATGATAATTGGGGAAATTTTAGGGGAATTGTTAAGGAAGAGATAAGGAAGAACTTTTGTATATAAATCTTGGTCGGGCATGGTCTATTTATAGAGGTTGATGTCAGTTTGTGCTTAGCGGGATGAGGACAACAATGGTGGTGCGGCAAGGTCGGTTTGCTCTGGATGAATTCGATGATGTCATTGCTCCAATGGGGTGAGGGCACGTGCGTAATGGAGAGGCAGTGGCTAAAGTCGCTTCGGCCTTCGGTGGGCAGGATGGCGCCCATAACTTGGCGGCTTGAAAGCCGCGGTAGCCGTTGTTGGTTGAAGCCAAGGAGGAAGAAGAAAGGAGGAAAGAAGAGTGAAAGGAGGGGAAAAAGAGAAAAACAAAAAGGAAAAAGGGGGAAACGAAAAATAAAGGAAAAGGAAACAATAAATGGAAGAAAAATTTTAGGAAAGATTTTAGAAAGAATTTGATTTAGAATTTAAAATCAATTGAGCTCAATTTTTAGGAATTTTTCTCAAATTAAAAGTTAAATTGAGATTTTCAAAAATAGAAAATAAGAGTTTAATTGATGTTTGATTTTTAAATTATAAATAAGAAAAATTTATAAACATTTTAATTTAGGGTTTGAAATTAATTTAAATTCAATTTTTGGGAATTTCTTTGAATTAAAGATAATGGGGATTTTTCAAAAATAAGGGAAAGAATTAATAACTTTGGGATTTTAAAATTAAAATAAAAAGAATAAATAAAGAATGCAAATAAGTTTTAAAAAATTTTAAATGTTTTAAATTAGAATACATAATAAAGTTATTCTTAAAAATTTTCTACGTTAATTTAAGTATTTTTAAAAGTGTGAAATTTGGGATGTTACAGCAAGCTCAAGACCCTGAGAGATACGTGTTCCGCGACAAATCAAACAACAGCGGCCAGTGCATGCACAGCAGCCAGCGCAGCAACCAGTGCATGCACATGCGCATCAGGAGGAGCAGCACCCAGTGCAACAGGAGCAGTGGCTACAGCCTTCACAACGGAGGCTATCAACGTACAACAGCAAGAGTCAAGGAACAAATACATGTATGCATGGCATGCAAGGGACAAATACATGCATGCAACACTACCGATCCTGATTCATGCAAATACATATATGCATGGCATGCAAGGGACAAATACATGCATGCATGGCATGCAAGGGACGACAGACGACACATGCATGTACAAGCTTCGGCAAGACAAGGACGTCGGTGTCGTCTTTGGCCCTTCAGTGTCGTCTTTGGGCCTTCAGGGGTCATCATCATCCTTTTCATCAGCTAGACAACATCATCTACAATCATGTCATACAATTACAACATCTTCACCGAAAACATATCTCGCCGATAGTCTTCGTCAACATGGTACATACCGTCGTCACCGCATCATCCACAATGATGGATATCTCGCATCCTCTGACAGATTAATCTGCAAGATGCTTCATCAACGATATCGACCACGTCAACTACGATGGCAACGACTGCATCAACCCAGCAGTAGTGGTGACCTCTTATACGGCACAGAAGGACCAACCAAAGTGGTGGCCTCATCGCCAATGACGTCCTCTGACATTCACAAGACGTCCTTAACAGCATCCTCTGACACCTACAAGGTGCAAGATGCTAACAATTACAGTATTTTCGCCTTCGGCTTCATCAATTATCATGACTACCACAACCACGGCTACTACATGATCGGCTACATCGATAAAAGTCTATAACAAAAATCCTCTACAACAACTCCAGTCAAAGCGTCCGTGTCATAGCTATAGTCCATGACACTCCCGCTATGACGCGGGAGGGAATAGAGGAGAGTCAAGGGACGACACCGAAGGGGACGCAAGCACCAGGTGAAGAACCATCCATCATAGATGCAATCGATGATGGTGAGTCGAAGAAGATGAAGAAACAAAAGATTTTAAATTCAGTCGCAATCGTTCGCTTCGCTCCCGTTACGACTGAGGGGGAATGTATGGTTAGAGATAAGAGTCAAATTAAATTATAGAGATGAGATAAAAATCTCAGAGATAGAATCCTAGAGATAAGATAGAGTTCGAAAGATATAATCCTAGATATAAATCCATCTTAACTTGTCTGGTACTCCAAGTCTCTATCAGATATACCTCTATATATATTCCATAAGAGGGTCAATGTAATACATCAGAATACAATAGAGAATATAATAAAATAGATTTTTCACAGGTTTGCTTTTCGATCAACATACCAAAATTATAAACTAATAGTAGATAACGAGATGTGGTTTAGATGTAGGACCCGTTTGGTAGGGCTTCTGATTCTATGATTCTCTGATTCTAGATTCTGATTTTCCTGAATCAGATTCTGAAGAGAATCAAAATCGATATAATAAAGTAATAATTAGAATAATATTTTAGGTGATTCTTGGAAGAAACTGGTTTCAGGTGATTCTTGGGAGAAACTGCTTTTAGGTGATTCTCACTCTCTATGTAAACTGCTGAATCACTTGAAGTGATTCTTCTCAGAATCAATTACAAAATAACCCGTTTGACAGAGATTCTACTGATTCTGTTGAGAATCAGGGAGAAGAATCCCTACCAAATGGGGCCGTAGTGTCTGATGAAAAAGAAATTTGTAAAAGTATAATAAGTGATGTAGGTGAGTTTCTGTTTAAGTGAAAAATATAAAAAAACGTGACTGATTGGCTATAGATGTCGTGTCAATTTTTTAACTATGATTTTATTATTAAATTTGCTCAAAGTATAAGAAATTAGGTGAAGCCATAGTAACGGTCTTCAATGCACGTGATCACCTATATTAGAGTAGAGCTACATGTATGTTTTTCCATATTAATTCTTCCAACTTACGTATTTTTTATATTGACTTCAGAAGTATTAGAAGCTCTAGAGTAGAAAATCTAACACTTATATTTATAAAAATATTTATCTCCATCGAGTGAAAAAACATTATGTTTAGTTTACATGTATCAAATAAGTCCTTTCTTTTTCATTGGTATAAGAATATTTATCTCCATTGAGTGAAAAAAAATAGAGCAATCTTGTTTTGTGCCACTCCCTAGTTATATAAAAAGGTCTAGCTATAATCTTCTTATGAAAGTTGATAATCGTCAATGGGTTTATAAGCTTTTCTCATTAACTTTATGTACGAAATTTATTAAGCAAAAACCATTGCCCCCTTCAGTTGGAAACAAAATGCATACAAATTACTACGGTCTTATATACTTTTAAGATAAGCTATTTGTTCATAAGATTCATTTAAACCTTCTAATAAAAGTACATGTAACTGTAAGCTTCATCCGATACATACACACCAAAGGTGGTGCAAGTTTTACAATGTGAAGTGTGACCACAATGATATGGTTCGGCGATTCGATGGATTCAAGGACCAAGCATGTAGTGTCTAAGAATTCAACAAGATATACGATTGATCCTACACCATACTCAACCCAGACCCCAGAGATCGATTGGACCGATGAAGAGCACTGGAAGCGCTTTGGCCGCCCCTACCCTCCTGATTCATGTGCCTCTGACTATTCCTGTCGTCGCTATCTTCTATCTTTATTACAATATGGAGTTTTAAGCGTGAAGAAGAATTGATGTTACAATATTATCAAGTCCAATTGCATAAAGACGTTTAATTTTTCACATGCCTTAAATCACACACTTTTAAGTTAATCAGGCTGTCATGCTATATACTTTTTTTAAAAAAGGGGTTAAACTGGCCTCTACATCTAAAATAGATGTACACAGCCACACTGTCATTCTATTAATTCTGCCATTATTGAATCTCTAAGTTTTTAATTTTTAAGTTAATTAGTGTATCATGTTGTACGTGTAATTGGCATTGGTTGAACATCCAATTCTGTGATAATGTGAATATGTAATGAGAATTGTCATAATAGTATACGTTTCTTCTCTGAATAATAATGTGAGCTTCGATAACTAAATAACACGTAAACTAACTGATAACTAAATAACACGTAAACTAACTGATGCGGGTAACTGATTAATTTCCTATTGTTTTGCTGTTTATAGAGCAATCCAGCAATGCGGGCATCATAGCGAAGTGAAAAGTGTCTGTCGCACATTGCTGTGAAAGTTAAGGATAAAGGGAAAAAACTATAATTTTTCTTATCAAATGAGAAGAGACTGTAATGACATGAGGGGCTGGAGAGTGGACTGTAATGTAATGACAGTGTTGTTATTGATATTAACATGTGCGCTCATAGGATAACATATGGGTCTATAGTAGTGTGAGACTCACATGTCAACGGCTATAAATAACGGCAATACCGTGACAATAAAGAATCTTAGCCAATGGAGTTTGGAGTGCGAAGAGCATGGCCTGTGGTGCCCAATTTAGCAAGCATACGCAGAAAATATGGTACGCCACATTTTACTAATAAATATTTGGCACCCCCGTGACTTACTTCCAAACATCCTATCATCACTGATCAGCAGGTCAGGGCGAGAGAGGATATCTGACCGTCCGTTGTGTGCTGGAGTACAACTGTACAGGGCGCAAACGATGATCAGGTCCTAACCTTCCTGGCTGTCCAAAGCCTCCAAGCTGTCATCAGCTAGCTGCACTGCTCCAACTCCAAGCATCACATGCCTAGTCTCGCAACACCCACACGCACAGCTTGGGGGACCAGTGAGGAGCCGCACACACAGACACTTAACCCCTCACATGACCAAAGCCTTCTTGCTTTCCTACCAACTGGTGTGTGCAATCCAGCAATGCACAGTGCAGCACACACTTATGAATTATAAATAGGTATAGATATTATGAGGATCACTTCAGCCGCTTAAACCACTGTACACCAATTGGGCAGCAGTGCAGTGCGGTGCACTGCAAACTTGATGCAAGAATTGGCTCAAAAGGTTTGTATTGCATGGTATATTGAGTCAAGCTGTCCATACAGCGTTTTACATTCTGTGATCAATATAATGAACTCCTGAAGTGTGAAAGAATGGATTGTAGCCCATGGAAGCAAAGAACATGACTTTACAAAAGGGGAGGAAACAATGAAGGAAAAAAATGTGGGGGGTTAATACTGCATCAAACCAGAGGGCCACCTTGAGCGTCTAGAGCGAGCGCCAGGAAGCAATGCCTGAATCAGACAGAAAGAGGAGTGTACCCCAAAGGCTATGGCAAATTTGAGTTGGTCAACCCCGCCATGGCTGTCGGCATTTCTCTGGATGCAAAATCCTGTACATTCAAACACATTTGTCACGATTATTCAGGGGAAAAGAAAAAGGAGAAAGAACTCTGTGCGTCAGTGAGATATTAAAAAATGCTCTACGCACGGCAACATGACCCAAGCATGAACATAAAAGAAAATACACTAGCAATATAGCATAGCTGACCTGCAGGCGGTGCATCAAGTACATCAAGAATAAGTGCACAAACACCTGGAATAGAGATGTGCGGATTCAATTATAGATCAGCCTTCGTATGTAAAAAACCAAGAATACGGGAAGTAAAATATGTGGATTCAATTACAAGAATGCACTTCTTACCAGATAGAATAGCAGACTGACTCGAGCAACGGGGTGCCGCCACAAAAATCTAGTCGCACGTACAACTCCTGAATCTAGTAACTTTGCAGCCTTTTGTAACTGGAAAACAGAATATGCAAGGGAAGTAAGGTAAAATTCAAGATCTATTTCCCACCATTTATCAGGGTGCAGCCCTTCAGATTTGCACTGGTCATGTATACCTGCTGATTTGCTGTTGCCATGTGCCGATGATGTAGAGGAAGAGGCCTGCAAAAAGCACACTTAATTGTCTGAGACAACAGCACTTGAAAATAGGACTAATTTAAACATTATGGGAATCACCATTCACCAAGTGTGATTGAGAATAAAAGGTTGCTTCTGTTTCCCTGGATGTTCAGAACAAAAATGAAATGGTGAACGTACTCTAGTGCCTTGATATCAGCATCTTCTTCCCATGATGATGCTGATCTGCGCGCAACTCTACTCCTTTCTGCTTCCATCTATCAAATGGGGAACATAATGGAGTAAGATAAGAGCATATAGACGAAATTAATTGCAGCAAAAACAATACGATGAGGAAGGAAATTTAGGAACCTGCACTTCATGAAACTGCTTTATCGATTTCTCCAGTTGAAACTCCAGTGCAGCTTTTTCACTGGCCATGGATTCTAGTTGTGTTTGCTTGTGGTACTGGAAGAGGATACATATATAATTAGTTTTGGTCTTATTAATCTAGATATCAAGGATAAAAAAGAAAAATGATTTGATTCATAGCATACCAGCAAGTCAGTAAGCTCACGATATCTCTTCTCTAGTTCGACGTGCTCCTAAAAATAAGACATGTTTACATAAATAAATGCAACCTGAGAGAACTATCTGGCAATAAGCTGGATTACTGCAGTAGTTATGTCAACCAAGCTAGATGTTCGAGTATCTAAACAAAAAATTGAAAAGCCTGTATAATTTGGTTGGTATAAAGAAAGTAACATGATGACCAGCAAGACGAGTTCACCTGTCTGGAATAATGCTCTGCATCTCGTTTCATTCCAGCCATTTCAACTCTCATCTTCTGTAACTCAGCCTACATTACAAACATAGATTAATAATGAAAATTTTATTAAGATAAAGCATTATATATATTACTATACCATATATATTGTAATATAATATCTTCCAGTGTACTTGGTCAGCATATTACCAGTTTTATTAACTTGACTCATGGTTGCAACTTAACAAATTTAAACAATGGATATCCATACAACAGCATGTATTGATATAATTCTCTATTATTCTTTGACATCTTATGAATAGTACCTCCAAAGATGATATCTTGGTTTCTGCCTCTCTTTGGCTTTGGCGTGCACGCTCAACCTCCTCCTGCCATGCTTGCATCTGTTTTTTAAACCGTGGTGGTAAGAGAAACAAATACCCGGAATATTATATTTCAGGATATAACTTGAGTCCAAAAATGCAGTTAGCCATTTGCAGGGTAACTAACAAAAGTTTGTGCAAAGAGCATTTCACATTGAAAACATAGAGTACGCTAAAAGCACAACTCAATATCAAGCTGTGGATAAAATGAGGTGCTTTGATTAACCTGAATAACTTGATTAGCTTCTTCAGAAGGTTTTTTCTGAGCACGGCGATTACGAGCTTCCATCTCTTGTAGTTCTTGTTGCAGAGATGCACATTCAACCTATAACATATCCAGAGTACTGACAGTGAATAGCATACACTAACCAGTTCTCATTTAACACACAATATCAAAAGGGATTTACCTCGAGCACAGCCACCTTGTGTTCCAATTCCATCGCTCTAGATGAGCTTTGATCAGCAGCTCTCTGGATGGCAACAAAACAGCAAAGATGCTAAATTTGCTATTTTTTTATGAACACAATAAAAAACGCAATAGTTTAACAAGAGCGATGATAGAGCTGGAAGGTTAGAGATCAATTGAAATTAGTGGGATGTAAACAAATTGGCTCTATATAAAGTAGAAAGCTGCATGATTTGATGGAAGTAGATTATAAATAACAAGATGCTGAATGACACACATCATGTTAAACATAAAACATTTCAGTTGCCATCTTTCTATCCGAAGTCCTGAATTGCTGTTTCTCACGGTAATTGTTCTGGTCCTCGCTTTAAGGATAAAACTCTTAAATATAAATAAACAAAATTTAGATAATGGAAGCTTTTGTTGAAAAAAAAGAGCAAATAGCATTTCCACCTCTCAAATCACAGTTAAGGCCCTTCAAAATGTTGAATTAGTTCATGTTGGTGGTTGAAATGTGTAAGTTGTTGTAAGGACAGCCTGTACTGGAACATTCAAATGTAGCGTGTGGAGAACAAAACAAAACAAACAAACCAGTGAACAGCTGAGTAGACAACACATGCTGATATGTTTTGGAATAACCATATTAATGCCTGGTAGTTATACCTTGTAAAATTACCTGGATTCTAGCAAGAGCATTTGAAGCTTCAACAGCTCGATGCTCTAATTCTACTTCTCTCTCAACAGCTGCCTGCATTGTGGTAGAGAATATTAAAACTATAACAGCAGAAACTATGACAAAACAATGTAGCAAATATAATATAATTTGACAAATTACCATCTTTGTAGCATTATGTGCAATACGCTCCTCCTCAGCCCTGCGCTCTACCGTAGCAAGTTCCTCTCGTAAAGCCTAAGAAGTAAACAATACATATGAAGGTATATATACTTGTATGAAAATGTGGGGACAGACTTTTTACTTGAAAAGAACTTTGTTACTAACCTGGATGACCCTAGTTTCAGTAAGTTCACGGTTCCTCTTGAGACCATCCATATCTTCCTGGTTTTAACAGATTATGAGATTAATATGTACTGACATTATCAATTATGTGGCTGAGCTATAAAACACAACAAATGTTCAAGATCACAGAAAATAACATATTATTAGGTAGTACAACAAGTTGTTGCAGAGAGAAAATGCAAGACTTAAAGTGATATCTAACAACATTTACATGCATGTTCTAAATAAAAAATACTTGAGGAAGAACGATTCCTTCCCAGTTAATTGACTGCTCACCACACTGGAACAAAACCAGATGTACCTCATAACTCTCAGACCTAGAGTACAACTAAGGAATGGATTTTCCATGATTGTGTTACGCTAAATTGCCATCATCACCTAGAAGAATCTAAGATATGCAAGAGTGGATGATACCAAAGCACCCCACATCTTTAGTTCTTGGAATGAGTGAAATTTCCAGACTCATCTTATTCCAAATAATTGGGTATGCCAGTCTTCAGATCTTATTCTCAAAGGGTACTAGGTGCACCCATATAGCATTCCAGAAAAAGGAAAGCTCATGTTCCAAAGCAATATCGATTAGATCAAGACAGCAACAAGACAAAACATGTACTTAACATAGCAAACACAAGAAAATGTAAGCACCATGTGTTCCAAAGCAATATCCATTAGATCAATACAGCAACAAGACAAAACATGTACTTAGCATAACAAACACAAGAAAATGTAAGCACCGTGCTAGCTTATTTCAAGCTATTAAAATGACCAAAGACAACAGGAAGGTGTGAAAAGGGTCGTGGAACCCATACTACAAAATGAACTGTATTGTGGATTTTTGATATAGGATACTAGGACACAACATATAGTTCCTTTTGGTCCTAGTAGTAGTAACATGGTTATGAAGAAATTTCTAAGAAGAGCAATAAAGGATGAAACCTGTAAAGTCGCAAGCTTTTCTTCTGAAGCTGCTGCCTTTTTCTTCCATGAGTTCAGTGACGTAGCTAGAGACTCAATCTCAGCGTTTTTAGCAGTCAAAGCATCAACCATGTTAGATTCAGCTCGTGAACCTTCTGCTCTGGACATTGACAGTTCTTGCTGCAGTTGCTTCATGTGAGCTTCATAAGAGCTACATTTCTCTCTCTGTTATGTGTTATACATTAATACATAGAGAAAACAACTATAGGATATATATGAGATTAATGTTAATAGAAAGTGTAATGAAAATAACATTGGTAAGATGATTTGACCTCCTGAACAAGAAGTTCCTCCAGCTGTGCGTTCTCAGATTTATATTCCTGGAGGCGGGATGAAAGTCCAGCGCAGACCTGATGGCAGTAAAAGAAAAATCTACAAGTCAACATATGAACTAGCTACAACATAGATAACAGGCAGGGTCAAACTTATGCTGATCTTACCCGAGCTAACCTAGCTTCTTTTGACTGGCCAGTTTTCACAACATTCTTTAACAAACCCTGAGCCTGCGAAGGACCAACAAGACATGGTACAGTGTAGCTGTGTGGAAGAGAAGACATAACATGCAGCATATCTTGGATTAATGCAATTTTCCACAACCTACCTCCTCAAGCTGGTCTTGATCTTTCACAGAACCAGAATCAAGCTTCTGTTCCTGTTGATTTTCCGTACTTTCTGGTGAGTCAAACAAACCCTCTCGTTTAAAATCTTGGGATTTTCCAGAAATTTGTGTCTCTGGTACTTCCTTGATATTCCTCTCATGGATAACTTCCATAGCTGAGTCTTTCTCCTCCAAATTAACAGCTGAAATAATCTCAGTATCCTGGTTACTGCTGCTTGGCTCACATCTTTCATCTGGAACTGAAGGAGCAGAGCTTTCAGCAGCACCATCTGAATTTCCAGAATCTGCGGCACCATCCACAACAATGGCTGCATCCTCAGCACTTCTCTCCGTTGATTGGATTTCAACCTCAGTATCAACAACATCTGCACCTATATCATTCTTAAGATCAACGCCAGCCTTCTCTTCTTTCTGTGCTCCACCATCATCATCCAGTCCCTTAACATCACTTGAGGCAACATCAGGTTTACTGGCACTAGCGTCGACGCTTGATGAATCAACAGGTGGCGAAGGCCTGATCTTCTCAATCTTAATCCGTTCTCGCGGTGGTTGCCTACTCTTCCTCTCCTTCTGAGCAGCCGCCCTGCTACCAGCATCCCCAGCTGTGAGCTTCAACTGACCCTGCGATGCGAATTAGCACAAAATGTAAACAATGGCTCCCAAGCACATTTTGTATGCACAAGGAGGATACTCAGTCACGACCTTCTCCCTCAGCTTTCCCTTCTTCGCTTGACCTTCTTGACTGCTTGAACCTTCACCAAACAAAAAATAGAGATTAGTTCGCTCTCTAAGCAGCAAACCATGCAGTGACTAAACCAAGGAGAAATACTACCTGAAGGCTGAGGGCTAGATTGTTCATCTGACAACTCGGTAGCCACAATCTTCGCCCTCCGGTCGACGACTTCAAGCAAGTCTGACACAAAACAGGCAAGTTTTACTGCTCCACGTTACCAAATCCAATAGCGCATTCAAGCGAGCAACAAGACGGATACGGGTTAGGATTGGGTGCAATTGCACGCGGCGCGCCAAAACGATCGAACAAAGCACAGCGCCAAGGCTAGTTCGCTAGGTTTCGCGACTGGCATTATAGCTCCAGGAGCAATCCCCGCAGAGACGGACGGCACGAGAGTTGTAGGGGGACAAGCGCCAAGATCTCAGTCGCGAAGAGGGGGTGGATCTGGGCGGCGCGTCAGGCGGAGGGGGGAAGGAGGAAGAGGAGGTTCGGTGGGCGTACCTTCGGCGACCTTGAGCCAGGAGGCCATGGCGGGAGCTGCCGGATCGCCGCCAGGCGGGAGGAGGGTGTGGCCCGGCGGGAGTGACGACGAGCTTGGATGGATGGATGAATTGGCTGGTGAGATCTCCGGCCGCGGCAAGGCAGTGGGGTTCTAATGGCGGTAGTACGGGTTGGTGTGGTGGTCGGTTTCGTTAATATGTAAATTGGTTCGTACGTCACGCTACCAAGCCCGTCTAGCTCAGTCGGTAGAGCGCAAGGCTCTTAACCTTGTGGTCGTGGGTTCGAGCCCCACGGTGGGCGCTCTTCGTTTTCTCGCTGCACGGAAGAGTGTTTTGAACACCGCGAATAATTTCGTGCGAATTTAACAAATTATTTTATCATATATATATATTATCATAAAAAATAAAAGCGAAAATCACAGCACGACATAGATTTAAATTTTGTTTTAGATTTAAATTTTGTTTAAATTTAAATTATGTTTTCGCGGTTTTTGACGTGGATTTCGCGTGATTTAGACGAAAACCACGCTACGATAAAACGTTATGAAAACTACTGTTCACTTTGTTATGGTGAGCGAAAACCACAGCACGATATAGATTTGAATTTTGTTTAAATTTAAATTATGTTTTCGCGGTTTTTGACGTGGTTTGTGTGATTTTTACGTGATTTAGACGAAAACCACGTTACAATAAAACGTTATGAAAACTATTGTTCACTTCGTTATGGTTTTTACAGTTTTCAGCGAAAACTACGCTACCGTGAGGATGATATGAGACGTGCGCACGAAATCGATAACCAGGAATTCTTTTGCAGTTTGCTCTTTGTTCCTTGTATAATCCTTCTTTGAGCACTAATTTGCCGATCATTCTTTTGCTTTTTTTTTCTGCTTTCTCGGTTGCAGGGAATTCTATTGCAGTTTGCTCTTTGTTCCTTGTATGATCCCTCCTTTGAGATCTCTCAAAAAAAAAGATCCCTCCTTTGAGAGATAATTCTTTTGCTCTTTTTTGTTTTGGGGATTATTTGCTCTTTATTTTCTGTATAATCCTTCTTTGAGCAATAATTCTTTTGCTCTTTTTTAACTTGTAATCCTTCAATAGTTCTTCTTGTTCCTTTTTTTCTGAGAATAGCTGAAAAAAGTTTAAAGTTACATTTGTTACAAACCAGAGGAGAGAGGATACAACTGTCTTCCATGTATTATTACATAACGACGACAAGCAGGATTAAAAAACGTACGATGATCAGTACGATACCATTTTTAGTTTTTGAAACCACGATAATTTATGGTAATCGTATGGTTTTCACGGTAACCACGTGGTTAGCATGATAACCAAAACAGTTTTATGAACCATAACGGTAAGTCCCTGAAAACAACATCATGTTGGTGGTTCCAAAGGCCCCAAAAGCGGAGGAAGAAGACTTTGAAGTGTTTTGTCGATATTGCGGAGGTGCACTGATGACGCAGGAGGTAACAGGCATCTCTAATGGTTGGATGGATTCCAATCACCCGCCAAAACTGAGTTTCGATTGGACAACATAGACAATAATGAGGAATTCTTTTTATTTTTTCTTTTTTCCATTGAAGGGAATTCTTTTGCTCTTTTTTCTCATATATAATCCTTCTTTGAGCAATAGTTATTTTGCTTTTTTTCTTTGATGCTCTTTTTCTAGTTTTTTCTATATTTTTGTCCGGTATGATGTCGCTTTCATGTCATCATAGCATACCCTAGTTGCTAGGTTGTTCAGAGTACTTTCAAACCCTAGCTAGGCATCGGGCTACTTCAAGAAACGAATAATGCAGGTACCAATCATTATTGGTTCCCTCGCACCAAGCCAATTGTGACATCCCAGGCCACAAAACCCCGGGATATCACTAAAATCCACTATCCAACTAGCTGTTGTGCTAACTAGTAGAATAAAATTTCAGTAGCATTCTCCTCTGTATTTTCAAAAACATGAAAGCAAAATAATACTTGATATCATATAACGCAATCCAAAACCATAAAGAGCATCCTAACATACATGAAAGGTAAAGTTTTAGTTTTCATCATCTTTTCTAGACAACCACCACGAAGACTCAACAAGCCTTAATGGCATAGCATGGTTTTTACGATTAGCAAAAGAGATAACTAGAGAATGATGGTGTGTGCATCCGTGCAGCTACGCCCCTTTCCATAAAAAATCTACCTTTGATACCTGGAGGAGGGAAAAAAACAAGGGTGAGATTCGAAAATCTTAGCAAGCGAACTTGTTTTGACAAGCTATTTAAATCACAAGTTCATTAAGTATCGATTTAACATAATCATTCAGGATATTGGAAGAAAAATGTAACTTCTAGAATTTTAAAAGCCCAACTCCACATAGATAAGGTAAACATGATATTTTCTCACATCCACATAAGCATGAAAATATTATTCATCTTCAGAATATGCAATGAGTATGCATATGAAGGCCATGTCATGTCTCTTGCCTGCATACCTAACAAGGTATGGATCTGCATCCGTCGATGTTGTACCTGTACGGTCATGACCATAGGTTGATGACATAACTTTAAATGTATATAAATGATGCAAGATGCATTTATAATATGATTCAATATTCTCACAATATAAACATACAACTATAACTTCCTTCAACAATGTGGATTAACCACATATATCTTGATGAAAACAATAATAGCTTCATATAAAAAATGATTCTCTAATTTCACATGATGGATAAATTAAATAGCAAGATTCAGTTGTAATAAATAAACAGTGGTTCTTCGCATCAAAGTGTAGGTGATAAAGACAACAAGCCAAAATGGTAGCAGACCACCGTTACATTCACTTGCTTGCAACTTGATAGAGATAAGCACTCTAGGCGCGATCTGGAGCAACATCACCTATTAAAACATCTCACATTCTTAGCATACAATAAGGACAAACATACACAATCAATAGCCAACTCGAACCTACGTTCAATACCCCAAATAGGCAAACAAAGACAAAAGCACACATCCTGAAATATTCAGCTAGAGCAGCAGATCTTATATTTTCCATATCTCCTGATTTTGATGGATATAAATTCTCAAATTTTGTTGTGAATAACATAACTTTATAAGCTACCATTCTTTAGTAGTAATCGTCCTCAACAAAAAATATTTAGGTTATCAAACATTTAGTTTAAGTTCAGGATGTAAGTCTGTCAGAAACCATAGAGCACTCACACAAAAATACTCATAACTTTTGCTATAAAATTCCAATGAACATATGCTTTACCGACCTGGAAAGCTTATACAATTATATACAACTTCTACAATTGCAACAAAGTCTGATTCAACCTCTAAATAGGATTAATCTGCAGTTGAACAGATACTACCCAAATTCACAGGAATAAAAAACAGTGAGAAAGAAACATTCATAATTCACTAACCACAAATCTGATTGGGGTGTTCTTTACGGCCATGGAAGTATCTTTAAATCCCCTACAACTTTTAGAAAGGCTTATTATTTTTTGGAGCCACTAAGACGTCCAAAACAACCAATTTTCTAAGACTACACAAATTAACGAGTTTTAGATCACGAATAAAAGCTGCATTTTGGGAGTATTTTCTCTAATCTCATTCCCTAACCATGGATATAACCCACAAAACACTATCCAATCAGCGGGATTAGGGTTTCTCACCTTGCCTTGAGTAGGAGCAGCAAAAACCCTAGGTTCCCCACCTCCTCTTCTCCCACATCCTCTTCTTCCTTCTTCTCCTTCCTTCCTCTTATTCCTTTCCTCTCTCCTTTCTCTACTTTGGGGGCAAGAGTAGCAACAAGCAAGGAGGGGAAAATTGGCTAGGGCTGAAATACACTAGGGCTGGCTACCCTTTTATACTAGAGTTCTCTGAACACACATCCAATGGTCTCGGATCGTCGGAGGGGCAATACTTAGCCTAATTGGGTGAGTGGGTAGTCAAACGGACTCGTCTCGATGAGCTCTACGCAACCACGGTCTCCGATCGTCCATCCGAGCAATGGATTTAAAAGTCAACTTTTACTCCTCTCGAAAGTAATTGGTCAACTCTCTTTATTTTTTCTATTATTTTTCATTACCGGTATTACACCAATTCCATTCCTTTCCGTTGGTGACCGCTTTTTTGTTGCCTACCTTCTAACCCATTAGTAACACAAAGTCCAAGTACAAGGCATACAGACTAGTCAATATCACAGTCAGGCTGGCTTATACCATTACTCTCATGAGCAGAATTGTTAACGCCAAAATTTGGTAAGCCCGGAAGTTCTTATCGGCTAAGGGTTAGTATCGGCTCGAAGCAAAATCGGCTGAGAGTTTCGCGTTAGCCGATGGAGGATCCATATCTCCAACAGTCGGATTCTTGTTGGATTCGGTTTGAGAAAATCTTATCCAGAAGGAACCGAGTCCAGGGAGGATACGACGTGTATCTATTAATTAGGAAGAGATTGTTAGTTTCCTATTTTATCTTTAGGAAAGTTTGGATTGTAATCTGTTAGGATCTTTGTCACCCTACGGTTATAAATATGTAAGCCCAGGGTTCATGTAAAATATCTCTCGATCAATACAACTCGGCGCATCACCACCTTTCTTTTATCTGTTCTACTTTGTCATCCGGCGGAATTTGGCACCTGACGCGGGGCTGCATCGGCTTCGATCTCCGGCGAAGGGGTAAGTCCAAGGTCCCACCGGCTCAGGCAATCGTATTGGCTATGTTGGCGTCGTCCAAGGCTACATCAGTACATTCGATCTCTTGGATTGCTTCGATTCGGTTGATATCTTTGCCTGATTATTTATCATATGTCTCTGTTGAATCTAATTTTAGTATCTTGATTTGGCTCTATCGGTTGTCTCTCGTTTTAGGGTTTCTGCCGATACTGGCCAAATCGTTTTACTAGATTAGATTGGTTTAGACATCTATCACCCTGAAAATCAGCCAAGGGCTTGATTGTCTAGATATTGCTTTTCTTTTCATACTTAGTGCTGCATCAGTTTGATCTACTAAGTCGTGATTAGAACCGTAATCTCTAGCCTGCCTGTTGACTGCCACTAAGGGTTTCATCGGGGTTTCAGCCGGTGAGTTATCTGGGTATTGCATCGGCTTGCAAGGATTGTATACAAGTTGGATCTAGCCGATCGCAGCAGAGGCTTCATTGGATATTTGACCATTTGGATTTTATGACATCGGACTTTCAGCCGATATATGCTTTAATCTTTAAATCAATATCTATTTCATCATGTGATTGGTTCATGCAAAGTTATATATATCATGTTATTGTCAATCGATCGTCTTTATATGAATATTTGTTCAACACACAACCGATGGATTCAAACCCTAACACCATCGGCTGGCATCGGCATCGGCTGGAATTGCACCACTGGCTTATTAGCCGGTCAGTTAGTTTTTGGGTATTGGTCTATCGGTCGATATGATTTATGTTCTGCTGTTTTACATAACTTGTCAGTGGCAGGATCAAACTGACTGGCACGCCCGCGCTTCATCTATTCTAGGACCTGCACTGGAGCTAAGCAGATCTCCCAGGCCGGCGTGTTGATTTTCCTCGTCAACAAAAATCAATGCTTGACCCTACCTTTGCACACCTCCATTACTCTTTAGGAGGCATCCACCCCAGATAAACTACCCACCTCACAGCGCCCCCTCCCCCCAAATGATCGATGTGGCGGTTAGGAATCCTTAGATGAAATAGTGGTCTTTATGAGGAATTCTTGTGTGTTTTTTCTTGTATATAATCCTTCTTTGAGCAATAATTGTTTTGCTCTTGTTTTTCTTCTTGCAATCCTATAGTTCTGGTTCCATTTTCTCTTTTTTCGACGGGTGAGGAGAAGAGTTTCCCCACCTTCATTATTCATACGAAAGGATGAGGAGTTTTAGGTTACATTTATTCTAGAGCGGAGGGAGAGGATAGAATTGTCTTCCATCTATCTATTACATAGTGATCGATCATCTTTAATCTCTCGGCCAGATAGACGCATCCTCAATGCATTGACGTAGTAATCTTGGCAGCCATGGCGGCAAGTTCTTGAAAACAACATTATGTGGATGGTTCCAAAGGGCCCCGGAAGCAAAGGAGGAAGAAGAAAATGTTTACTCAGCATCTGTAGATGTGGACTGATGTATGGTTGAGTGGATTCCAATCGCCTGCCAAAAATAAGTTGCGATCGGACAGCGTGGGCAGATATGAACAATAGTTCTTTTACTACCTTATTATTTTGTAACACTTCTTTGAGCAATAGTTCTTATTGTTTTACTCCTCTTTTTTCCCTTGCAATCCTTCTTTGAGCAATAGTTTTTACTCCCTTATTACTTTGTAAACCTTCTTTGAGCAAAGTTCTTATTATTTCTCTTTTTTTCTCTTGCAATCCTTCTTTGAGCAAAAGGACCAGTTCTTATTCTTTTACAGTTTTACAGCTTGCAATCCTCCTTTGAACAGCAGTTCTTGTCATTCTTTGACAACCTACCGAAATACCGAATGGGGCAATGCTCGTTCATGTACCGCGGACGATTTTTAGTTGGGCTAGGACTTCACAAATCAAAATGTATTGACCGGTGTAGTAAGCACCTATGGTCCAAGACATCACTTATTAACTAGAAAGTTACGGATACAAGATATCTTATCCATACAAATGTAACTTATATTGGGTGTTTGCTAAAGACGTTGCACATAATATAGCAAAACGTAAACATCTCAGGAGGCTTAAACAGAGATTCTTGTGAAGGAAATAAAAATAACAATTATGTGCAAGCTGACACTAGAAGGCCATTTAGTCACTAATGGTACACAAATTTCTATTGTGGGCTTCTAAGATTAATCGCGCACCTTTCCAGAGGTGTTCTTCCTATCATACAGTGACATTGATTGGTTAACATATTTCCAGACGGCAGATTGCTGCCATCTCTACCCGCTGCAGGGTTCATTGCAAACTTTTCTTTGTAGATATCTCTTAACACTGGCTTTGCCCTTAGGGTCAGTAAGTACCAAGGCGTGATAAAGACGGTCGTCCCAATAGCTGCCCAGACCGTCATACCCTTGAAACAAATGGTTACAAGAACAAATATACAGTGCCAATATCATCGCCATGACAATTACCTGCAAAACAAACAACAACCAGAAATGGGTTAGTAACTGAAAATTAACGCAGATCACCGCAACAACAGAACTGCGGACAGACAAGAAAAAGGTTCGGAGGGTGAAAAAACTGGACTACGGTAATGCAAGAGTTCAGTAACTGATGATAGTGGACAAACAAAAAAAATGGAAGGGGCATCAGGAGCGGTAGAATGGCTTACACTGAGGCTGTGTTCGAATATGATAAAAATTCAGACTAAATGAGGGTACGTAGAACAAGAAAACTATTAGCTATAATTAATTAAGCTTTAACTATTATGAATTTAAAAATAAATATATTTGATATTTTAAATCAAATTTTTATAAAAAGTTTTTGTAAGAAATATTGTTTTAATTATAAAATCTTGATCTTAACGGGAAAAAAGACATGTATCACGTTAGCCATCGTTGGTTATTCGTAGTCGTGTCTTCTTGCGTCGTCTCGTATCCATTTATTTTTGGGCCTTTTTCGAGATCAACGAATTTGATTGGTTCTGTTTTTGCGCCTTTCACGGGATCGGCGGACTTGGAGAGCTCCATGTATCCTCGCGAGCCAGTGGATTTTTGAAACGAGATCCTCTAACATAGTCTTTTTTTAATTTTGAACGATTGATATATAAATTTTATAGCTCATAAGCTTATATGTTAACGATACTATGTCAAAGGAAATACATTAGAGAAATCGTTTCCGTAGATTTTTTCCTTATCCTTGTTAGCTTTGGCAGGGCATGAGCAGAGCTCCCTCGAAAGAAGGGCATGAGCAGAGAGCTCCCTCGAAAGCTTTTATGGCAGGCTTCATGTGCCATATGATTCTCGATTCCGTCTCGTGCACCAAAAGCAGCAGAGTGTACGTATTAGAAGAAGATTTAGATAAGTACTCTGTCAGAAGAAGACTTAAGGCCTGGTTTTTTTATTAAGATTCAGATTTTATCTCAATTTTTGTTAGCACACTTTTCAAACTATTAAACAATATATTTCGTGTGAAAATTTTTTATACAAAAGTTGTTTTAAAATACCAACTATATCCATTTGTCAAGCTTGTAATAATTAAAACTTAATTAATTATATAATAATAGCTTTTTCATTTTACGTGTTTCAGCTTAATCTTTATCTTCATCAGTTTCAAACATAATCTATATATATATAAAAAGATACATCATACAACATCAATGAACAGTGACCTATGGACAACAAATCAACAATTAAGTACAATCTAGTCATACGTACTATGGTTAACTCTCGAGGGGACATATTGTTTAATATATCACTCAAATAGTTATGAAAAAGTTTTTAAAAAATTAACAAAATAAATTAATATTCAATATATCAATCCATAAATATACAAGATTAAATTTAACTTTACATATTACAAGAAAAAAATTAATTATAGATATACATTAACTTGTTTTTAAACTTTTGTATATTTATAAAGTGATATTATCGTATGTTAATATATTTTTTAAACTTTTTACATGTTAAAGATGTCTTTCAAGAGTTTAAAATCCACCTCATCGAGCGACTGCGATGTGCAATGTTGTTTTCTTGCTTTGCCCACCATCAAACGTATTATGGCACCAGGCAGCTCTCAACTGTGCCTGATCTTGGAGAGGCTGTAGGCCACCATCCGTGCGGAGCTGCATCGGCTGAGCCACCTGGTCCTAGCGATGTCGCATATGGAGCCGAATTTTTTATTTTTTGGGTTTTTTAAGTTTCTCACAAATATGACTTGACACTTTTAATTCGAAAAATAGACTTCAAACTCAGCGTCGTCACTATTAGTGTTGAGTTTATATAACTCGGCGTCAATAGTGCTGACGACGCTGACGACGAGCTCGGCGCGTCACGTCGGCGTTGAGGCTGACGTGACCAGCTCGACACCGTGGATCTTGGTGCCGAGCTGCCGCTCACCTATCTTGACTCTACCAAGTTGAGTATTCATGTATCGTTAAAATATAATTTGACACAATTCCTAGTTAGCTCAATTAGTTAGAGTGTTGAGGCAGTAACCTGAAGGTTCTATGTCGGACTCCTGCATACACCAATTTTTTGCTTTTTTTTTCGAATTTCTCTTTTGTACATCATAATGTTTTGCAAAGTCTTTTGGGTACAACCTAATTTTAACATTTTTGGAATGTATTTATTTTATATTCTAATATTTTGCAATAAATTCGAATTTGTTTTTTCAATTATTTGGGTACATCCTATGTTTTGCCTTTTCCAATTCTTTTTATTTATTTTTTTTGTACATCCTAATGTTTTTCAAATTTGTTACATCAATTTTTTCCTAAATTTTTGAGCATTTGTAAATATTAGAATGTACCCAAAAAATTGAAAAAATAAATTCAAAAAATTTAAAAACATTAGGATGTAAAAGAAATAAATTAAAAAATGCAAAAAATTAGGATGTACCAAAAAAATTGCAAAACATTAGGATGTAAAACAATTGAAAAAATATATAAAACATTAGGATGTACCAAAAGAATTGAAAAAGGAAATTCTAAAAAAATTCCAAAACATTAGGATGTATCAAAAAAATTGAAAAGATAAATTCAGAAAAAGTTGGCACATGTAAGAGTCAAACCTGCAACCTTTAGGTTACTACCTCAACACCCTAACCAACTAGGCTAAATAGGAATTGTATCAAACTATAATCTAATAATACATCAATACTCAACCTGGTGGAGTATCATGGCGCCGAGCTGGCCACGTCAGCCTCGGCGTCGACATGGCGCGTTGAGCTTGACACCGGTACTATTGGCGCCGAGCTGTGTAAGCTCGACGCCAATAGTGACGGCGTCGAGCTTGGGGTCTATTTTTCGAATTAAAACTGTCAGGAGCGTATTTGTGAGAAACTTTTTAAAAAATGGACAAAAAGTAAAAAAGTCGACATATGGAGCCAGCTAGCGAGAGCTGAGAGTAGGGCTGGAAATCAAGTCAGCTCGGCTCGGCTCGGTCTGGCTCATTAAGATAACGAGTTAGAAGCTCAAGCCAACTTATTTAGCTCGCGAGCCAAAGTGATATAATTCCAAGACTGCACTTCAACATCATTTCAGCAAGCAGCTAGTGAAAAGTGCATGTAGACCCCTAGTGGGTTTTGGTGATAAATGACAATACATATTAGGGGAGTTGATCAAGATAAGTGCATGTATTAATCCCATATATTGTTGATCTAAGAAGAGGAAGAACCCTACAACTCAATACGAAGCGGTAATCGACTCAAGATGATTTAAATTTATTTTCGATTTGAATTTGAGTCATAGGAAAAGCCGCCCTATTAAGAGGGGCTCGTGCCGATGTCTTGCATTATGTCCAAGTGCTCTGGAATGACCTTGTTATATTAGAGAGACACAATGAGTGCACACTCACAAAAGGGATTAATGGGTTTTGCAGTTTTCTAACCAGAAGTTCAAATACTTTGTATCGGAACTTCAGGTCATTTTCGTGTCATGGACAGTGGACCTGGACCTGAAGTTTATGTCTTTTTGACCAAAACTTCAGGTCCCTATTCCTGCGGCTAGCCAAATTCTTGGAGCTGAAGTTCAGGTCTTTCGTACCTAAACTTTTTGGTGTTTGAATCTATGAGTAACGGTGTTAACACCAAAATTTGGTATGGTTCTTTAGTGGATTTGGCTAAAAAAATTGATCGACCGATGGAAGTTTATCCAGAAGAGGCCAAGTTCAAAAAGGAATCTTGAAGACCACGACATGACAATTTAAGTCTATCTATTAATTAGGCAGATTTAGTAACTTTCCTTTTATCTTTAAAAAGTTTTATCTATTATCTGATCAGGACTTGTATTTTTCCTTTTGTCTTGAAGAAACCCGTGTCATGTCTGATCAGAACATGTATCAACCTAAAGGTATAAATATATGCACTCGGGATCTTTATAAGACATCTTCAAATATCAATACAATTACTTTTGATGCATCATCACCCTTTTTATTTCGGCGAGTTCTTAGTTTCGAGTTGGGCTGCATCTGTTTTGATCTTCGATGAGGAAATAAGTTCTGCCAACTTGGCTTGTCTATCGGTGTGTGGCTAGAACTTTCTCGGTTAAGTCCGATATTCTATTCAATTTGATGCAAGCGTGTCACGTCCAGAAATTTAGCAAAATTTTCAGACTATTTTGTGTATGAGTCCCTGTCCAGGAATTAGCCAGGGTACACAAAACGACAAACCAATATACAAATCTAAACGTAAATAAAGCGTAAATACTTATAGAAGAGGCACTTAGTCCTCACACCAAAAAGAAAGCGACAATAGAAAAGACGATCCTAGCGGGGCTTCAGCTCCACTCCACAGGCAAAAACTCAACTGTGGTATGAGCCTTGATCTTCTAACTCCGTCTTTAGCTCAGGAGCACTACACTTCTAGAAAGGAAGAAATATAGCAAGGCTGAGTACAATCACCGTACCAGCAAGCCACGTCGATGATGCAAACATGTAAGGGGAGAAAAAGAGGGGCTTGTGGCTATTTGCATAAATGTGGTTGTAAACATTTATAGTTTAAAAACAGAAAAATTGTTGATTGATTAAGTCAAGGTTAATTCTCCACTGAACAATGCTACACCATGTTGAACAGGCTCAACCATTTCCCCTGAACTAAACCAATTTATTAAGCCAATTTAATTAATAGAGTGAGACTAATCACGGTAAAGCTGGTCGATCGCCCATGACCTCAGGCACGACTATTCAAATAGTTCTATTCTGATCAGAGGTGTACAACTGTATCCACAAGACACGATTCCACACATGTTGCCATATCTCAAAGTACCACCATGGTACTGCAAAGAAGGAAATCATGACAAGACCCTTCGCATAACTCCCCTAACTAAGTGACACCACACTTCAGGTTTTGCCCTCACCCCTATTCATGGTGGGCAGCCTCCCCTTGTGCCACGGTGAATTCAAAATCTGCAGAGGCCTTGCCCGACCCATCTGAACTCCGTCACGCCCACCCTTGCCTAGGAGCGTCAGAAAGGGAAGAGCTATACTACAAGTCCAGCAGTTGCTCATTCTTGCTTGTGGTAAGTACGATAAGTCTTTCGGAGTTTTCCGTGAACCGGTCCTTAATTGCCATGGGTGCGACAAGCAAAACCATACACCCACGGCCCACCATTAAGTTATATTTTAGTTGGATAATTATAGCCAATAAACATGGCTAGATGTCTCGAGCTTGTAGCTCTCTAAATACTAAAATAACTAATGTGATTGTCCCATTAAGTGAGCTAGTGATAATTAAGCATGGCTAAGCATGTATAGTTCTAGCAAAGTCATATAAGTGACGTAAGTCAGTCAAATTATCACCCAGGTTGACAAAGGATGGATATCAAATAAACATGGCACAAACAAACAAATAGTTAGTCCCAATTCCCATGTAATTAGCAAAACATGCAATTTATTTATAAACATAAAACATTTCATAAAGTAGGCTTAATATGCTTAAGGGGAATGTGTGATTTGCCTTGCTTCTTCAGACAAACTTCCGAACTCTTTTCCTTGTGAGCATGAATTTTCGAAACGGCGGAGTTGTTGGTGTGAATTTTTCCCACGCGCTGGGAGATCTGCTTAGCTCCAGTGCAGGTCCAAAATTGGTCGCCTTTGGTGATTGAGCGGGCGTGCCAGTTGGTTTGATCCTGCAACCAACAAGAGACAAAAAGATAGACATTTGCTTAGGGTTAGATCTTACTCGATCGGCTATGAATATCAATAAATATTCAATTGCTATCCCAAAGCATATTTAGATTAAGTGATTGGGATAGATCGATAGCATACCGAGATAGTATAAATCACTTAGATCCAAAAGTACGTTAGGACAACAATTATATATATTCATAACCTAGCCGATGTCGCAGATCTAATGTAAATTGGCTAGTACTCCGATATGTTTTATAAAAAGATATTAATCTGAATTAAATGTGCTAAACTAAGATCAATCGGCTGTTAGTATAATCTAACAGATTGATGCCGAGCTTAACACATTTAAATAGATTAAGATCTTAATATAAAAGGCAGTTCTAATACATCTAGTAGTAATGATACATAAAAGATGATCAAAACATGTAAGACCGGCTGAAACCCCGGTACTATTTCTAATAGTAAACATTGAACCGAACAGATCTGTATAACTCTAAGAGCGACTTAATAGATCAACTTGATGCAGCATTAAGTACAAAAAGAGGTACGAGATCTATTTAGGCTAATGAGAACTCCTTGAGATGGTAGATACGCCATATAATCCAAATCAACCTCTAGATCTAGCTCTGTCGGTTGTTATCTTCAAAGAGACATTAGTCGATCACGAGATAGATCTAGACATTGATCTAGATTATATATCGTATATGATAAATTAAGTAGTTCATAACATCAGAATTAGAGTGTCATGACGATGGAAGCACTAACCCCAACGATACAAGCCACTTGCAATAAAAAATTACCTTGTTCGGAGATCAAAACCTATGCAGCCCAAGAGCAAAGCAAGAACTCGTAAGAAAACATAAAAACAGAAAGGTTGGCGATGCGCCGAAGTCGTATTGAGGTGTGTGTGTTGTTATTTTTTACAAGGTCTCGGGTCATATTTATACCCGGATATACAATAAGTCCATAACGGACACGATTCCTATTATAGATTAAATCTCTAAACAAACCGACATTATCTATAAAGAAAACTATACAAAATATCCTAACTTAAAGATACAATTGCCGTTGTAGGATCTTATCCGTAGATGGCAATATCTTGAACGCACTCTGGAAATCGAATCCAATAATTTATCTTTAAGCTTTCCTTTCGGGATTGACTCCACCTGCGTCTTCAATCGGAATCGGCTATCGGCTATCCTGGTCCGACTCGGACTCAGCCGACTGGCTCCGCAGCCAATTTGGACTTAGCCGATGCGGCCTCTATTTCTATAGATTGCGCGTTTCCCCCGATTCCGCTCCAATCTCTACTTCAGACATGCTTTAAACTCGGGGATTTGGTTACCAAATTTGGTAGTTAACAGGAGTATGCAAGCTGGCACGCAAAACCGGGAAAACCCCTAATAAAAACCAAACAAACAGTACATGAAAAGTAAACAAACATATAGAGCTCAATTTTAGATGAATTTTACAAGTTGAATAGCCAAATTTGGAGTTCGTATGAATTAGATATGAATTTTAGAGTTTTGAGCCATATAAATGAATTTCTGGAAATTAAACCAATTTACTGCACAACTATTAATGATTTCTCAAATAAAAATGGATTTATTGCGTCAACGATGGGAACCGGTGCTGACAGGCTGGCCCCATGCATCAGTGGATCCGTGAGACTGGTCCATGGTGGACCGAGTCCATGTGCGGTCGACCACACAGCCACCACGTGGCACCCACGTGGCTGCCACGGGGATGGGCGTGCCGACATGGCGTCGACGCCGCAACGTCGCTGGCGGCCACGGCGGACGGCCCAGATCACACAGGAGGGGATCAGACGGCCATGGGCATCAACTGTTAGTGATATGCCCTAGAGGCAACATGGAGATGTTGAATATCATGGTTAATGTTTATGTATTAATGAATAAAGTGTTATTCCGTTTCATGAAATAGATAACTTGTATTGATCAATAAGTATGTGACTTATTCATGAGACCCTTTATATGAATCTATTTCTAAATAATCCCTAATCATATATCATATCTATGGAACGAATATGATTCTAAGATCAGCACGTGTATTGATTAATGATCATGTCTCATGGATCATGGTATATAGATACCAAATCAATAAACGTGAACATATGTTAGAGAACACATTGTTGGATAGACCCATATTGAGACACTACAGGGAATTAATGTGCCATTAGTTCGTTTCAAGTAGTGTTGGTGTAATGTCCTTAGACCTGAGATCATCATGGATTTCAACATGTGTAATAATTTACTTAGGGACTACCAAAAGCTATACCGTAACTGGGTAGTTATAAAAGTAGTCTTCGAGTTTGCTATGAAACATATAGTGGGATGTGAATGATCAAAATAGAATTTGTTCCTCCTATGTGAGCTACTGATCCGGTATCAAATACCCAAGAGTCAGTAGTTGAAGTAGCAAGATTGTTTTCTTTAACATTAAACAAGATTGATCAAAGTATAGCTCTGAAACCACTTTTGGAAAACACGTAGGCTACGATAGCATAAAACAAAATCAACGACCTGGATCGCCCCGAGACCGATCCAACGGCCGAGGGCAAGGCAGGGGGTGGCTCGCCGGCCAGCCGAGCAGAGGACGACGCGGCAAAGACGTGCGTGGCCCGATGGTTGTCGACGGCGACCACCGACGCGATGGCGCGTACGAGGAAGCGATGAAGGAGGGCTGAGAGGGAGAAAAAGGGGCTCACCGAGCGCACAACGGTGACGCATGGTGATGCGGAAGGGAGAACGACGACGAAGGGTGCGGCGGTGCTCCTCAGGAAGGCGGCGCAGACGGCGGTCCGACGGCGCTTGGTGAAGGCGATGGTGCGCCCAAGGGTCCTCGCAAGCTCACAGAATTGGCAGGGGAAACAGAGTGGTTCGACGTGGCCCCAAGCATCGGCGGGGAGCCGCTAAAGGCAGAGGGAACGGTGGCCACTTTGGGCACACGGCGACAGACTGGCTCCGTCGATGGTTCACGTGGCGGAGGAGTTGAGATGCGACTCGACATCGTGGAGCTGAAGGAGACAATGATGTGGCCTGGCGAGGCACGAGTCGGCGGGAAATAGTGGCCGGAGGCTAGCAGCTTGCGGTGGAGCTCGGGTTCGCAGCCAAGTCGCCCCTCTGACGGCAATTCAGAGCGAGAAGGGAGCGATCGATTCGCGGCGGCGATGTTTTGTCGGGTGGTGCAAGGTTAGGGTGGGGCGGCGTCGGGTGAGGCCGTGAGAGATGAAGGGGATCGAAGGGTGCAGTCGTGGGGTGTGGGTTGAGCCTTGAGCGCGTGGGTGGGGGAGGTCGCGCGGACGGTATTCTGGGAGAGAAATTGGGAGAGAGGGTCACGTTCCCATGGATCAGGCGTGATTTCGGGGGAGGGAGGCCGTGGGCTTTGGTAGCTTCGAGAAGAGCGATCTCGAACATCGGATTGCAGGTAGATGTTATTGGTCGTCCGATTTGATAGATGAGTAATGTAGGTGTAAGATTGTATTGGTGAATTATTAGGTAGATAGATACAACGCACTTTCTTTGATAGATTTACATGTTTTCAGACGGTACGTTGCTGCTATCTGTACCAGCTGCAGGTTGCATCGCAAACTTTTCTATGGAGACATCTCTTAAATATGATGTTGCACATAGCATTAGTAAGTGGGCAAGAGTGATGTAGATGGCTGTTCCAATAGCTGGCCAAACTTGCATATTCTTGAAACAATAGGTTACAAGAGCAATATACTCTGCCCATATCACCTCCATGACAATCAGTTGCAAAACAAACAGCGGCCAGATAAAGGTTAGTAAGGGTTAACTTCAAATTTTGGCAAGAATTTTTATGGATTCGGTTAAAAACACAATTAGCAGATGAAAAGTTTATCCAGAAGAGACTGAACTCACGAAGATCATGGCATGATGGCTTAATTTATTTATTAATTAGTCATGATTTATCTTTAGGAAGTTTTGTTTAGTGTCCGGTCAGGATTTATATTTTTTATTTTATCTTTAGGAAAGTTTGTGTCATGTCTGATCAGGACTCATATCAGCCCGTGGGTATAAATTGTACACCTAGGGTCTTTATAACTTTATATCGCAGATCAATACAAGTACGTTCGGCGCATCGCTACTCTCTTTTTTTGAGGTTTTACCACCGACGAAACTTGGCACCTAACACGGGGCTGCATCAGCTTCGATCTCCAATGAAGGGGTAAGCCCTAAGTTTCGCTGGCCCTGGCAGTTGTATCGGCTATATTGGTTTTGTTCAAGGTAGCATCTCTTCAATCTCTTGGATTGCTCTGGTCCTATTGGTATAATTGCTTACCTGATATTTCAATTTTATCTTTAATTACATTGTGTTTAGATATGCATCGGTTTAGTTGGGACTATCTCGGTTAGGTCCAATCTTCGGCTTAGTCAATATATCTCTACAATCACAATGTTATTTTAGATAGATTTGTTATATTTATATGTTAGTATAGATCTATCGGCTTATCTAGATTATTTGATCAGACATAATCTAGAGCTGTTTTGGTTGGGTCCGATCTTTTATATTTCTGCCGATAATCTAAATCTTGCTAAGTTTATATATTTTTGCTATGTTTTATTGAAGTGCTAGGCGATAAGTTATCTTTACATCGGACTTCCAACTGATGTACGTTTTAAACATCGAACCTACATTTAATATTGTATATCGACATCGACCGATTGGTTCGTTGGAAATTTACTTACATACTAATTCATTATTTCATTACATTATTGTTGATGGTCATTAAGTACCAAATCCAACCATCATAGACCTCAGAAATAAAAGGAAATTAACATCCTTTACCTGCATATAGGTTTAGAATTAATAAAGTTCCACATGTCCTTGGAGATTATGAGAATGCGGGAACATATTTGAATAAATGAAGTGAAGACATGCTCGTGTGGCGAAGAAGCACAACTCCGACCAATCGACGCTCGCCACGTCGCCTTCCGTGGATTGGAGGGCTCGCAAGTCACGTGAAACCGACTTAAAGTGGGGCCAAACACTCAGAAATCGCCTTAGGAGCCCACATGGAGGTGACCGGTGAAAGGCGGTGGAGAGGAGAGCTGACCAGGGTTCGGCCGAACCCTGGCTGGCCCCTCTGACTTCCACCGACCACATGGCACTCTCTCAACCCTTCACAATGGCGGTTAGATAGGTATGGTTGTTGTAAACCGCCATTACAACTGTCATTTGAAGCTATTTAAGGAGGAGGCTTCACTTCAATCAACACACACCATAAGAAGTAGTTCCTACATTTCTATCTTAGTCTCTAGGCTAGTGGAGTTTAGGAATAGTTTAGAGCTTCTACTCGGTTCCCTAGTCGTCTTTGGAAGTCGGGTATGTCTTTTGTATCTCTCTTCCTTTCTCCTCCTTTGTATGACTTTGAGCTTATTAATATATCCATATACATATGTATAAATATATATTTTACAAACATATAAATGAACTTAATAAAGGAAATATATACATATATTACCAAAATATGTACACATATACAATATCCATATATATTTCGTATATTACAAAAAAATGTCTACTTTGTGGATCCAGTGGTAAAATTACTCAAACTAAAGTAGAACTCTCCCGCGGGATCAATGATCTGCTCGTTTATAAATCCCATCAATTCTTCTTGAGCAGCTTGTATGAAAGTCGTGTGTGGGAGGTTGTCGCTTGCTTGCATAAGCTGTCATTAATTTGAATAAACGAGAAATAAATATATGAAATGAATAAGAAAACAAGACGTAATATATGAATGGTTGTTATACGTAGATCTATATCGTCGAGACTTGTCACTTCGGTAACAAAGCGAGAATGTATTCGCAGACGTAGTAGCCGCATAAGTTAGTCCCCTGCACCTATTTTGCACACTAAAAGAGAAACGACGATAGATTGAATATGACGATAGATTGAATATACATTTCATATTTTAGAACAAATTAATAATTCAATACAACTTTGGAGCATGTTGCTCACTAGAAAGTTTATCCTCACAGTGAGCTTATCTGTCCAATTTCCGCGAACATTCACCCTAAGCCGTGCCCATGCCCTACGTGCAGTTGAAACATATCTAGTAATTATCCGAGAACCGCATATATGCAATAGCAAGTAAGATAACATTACCTATTTAACAGTTCAAAGATCTTTGCGTATGTGGACTCTGGTTTATCCATTGAGTCAAAGACATGGATGCGCGAGTGATCCATGTTAATTACGAACAGAGCCCAGTGAAATCTGCAAATTGTGTGAGATGGCACATATAAAATTTTATGTATGCACAGGATTAAAATTGGTACAGAAGGTAAAAAAACTCATGCTGTGTTATAGGGCAGAAGGATAAACGTCTTGCAGTGGTGCTGCACCGGCACATTATATATATTATCCTCTGTTTGCTCTGGATATTGATCAACCATCGCGATGTTGATTTTTCGTGGGTCCATGAATCCATGTTTGGGAGATTCTTGCTTGTTGCAATATTGGATCACCATTCGACAACGGTTAACAGAATTTTAGTCAACTAAATACAAGGAGCTAAGGAATGAAATAAATATAACTGAACGATACTTACAAAACCCGCGTGGCTAGAAGAGAGACGTCGAGGGCATCCAGCTGGTATAGGTCGAATATGTCATCAAATCGGACAAAGAATTGGTCACCTCCATCGAAGAAATATTCCATTGAGTATTTGCCCATGACCATCTCTGTGCCTTTGCTGGATTCTTGCATGTACCACCTATGGAGCGGTGCATCTGTGTAGGTAGATGTTTAAATTGATCCGGCTTTACAGGAGGTTTTCCAAGTTTGAACTTGTACTTCAGCGAAGTGCATGTCCGGATAATTGGTCCATTGATATTCCAGCAGATTCCATAAATTGTCTTAACTCGGTTCGAACAGTTGGAATCGTGCTGAACTCCATGGGTTTTTGAGGTTGCATGCCGACCTACGGTACATCTTTGCCCTTTGTTTGCGCCTTCCTAGAAGTCTTTCTGATAGTCCTGTCATAGCCGGACTGCGGTTGTGGTTGCAGTTTAGGCTGTGGCGTTAGGTACGTCTCCTTAAAAAGGTCTTTATCTCTAGGGCAATTTCAGGAGACTTCTCAGGAGACTTCTTCTTGAAATGTGCCTTGACCTCGTCTTGGACGGCCTCGTGCAACTCCTCGAAAGTCATGTCGTACGATGTTTTCTTTGGGGCTGGCTGAAGCGGGTCAAGTTTAGGCCTCTTGCTTCTTGGTCCACTAGTTGACACTGACCGTGTGGCTTGAGCTCTGCGCTTAGGAGGCGACGGTGGAGGCAGAGGAGGCTGAGAGGCAGTCCGTTTAGGAGTCAGTGCTCGTTGTGGCGACGGAGGTGGCGAAGAAGGCTGGGGAGTGGGAGATGGCCGTTTAGGAGTCGATGCTCGTGGAGGCGACGCAGGAGGCAGAGGAGGCGAAGGATGCGGAGGAGACGGTCCATGTGGAGGCGACAGCAGAGGAACGAAAGGCGTCGCTTCTCGCCCGGGAAATATGATGAAGGGTTTCCTCCAAAGAAATATTCCGTGAGTTGTTTCTCCTAGCGTCGTCTCCCCGTCTCCTTCGGGGATATCCAGCTCGAGATCTTTGTATCCATGTTCCACCTATTCAATTTCGTCTTTTGAGAACCCAGGTGGAATGGGCCTGTAGTGGTAGGTGCCGTCTCGGTCTACGGAATCGCCATGCCCGACGCCACCTGTTTGAGAAGATAGCTTATTAATTAGTAATGAACGTTGATTGTCAAGTTATTCAAGGAAATAACTAACATAAAACTACTAACATACCTTGATTGTTATGTTCTTGAGTGGAATGTGCAGCTCACACGGTGTTCGCTGCGTGATATCATCAACAGGGCATGGCGGACACACTGGAGCTTGTGGGGCCAATTCGCCTTCATTTCCTGTTGAAGCGTAGCTGTTGCGCTGCTGCTGTAGTTGAGCTGTTGTTGCTGGATCTGGCTGTTGGCTAACCCAGTGGCTCCGCTCCACTGCCATCCTTTCGACACCTTTTGGTCCACTATCTGATCGATCTGCTAGAGACGGATCTCCATTTCTACGAACCTCGCATCCGTCTCTCGCTTCATCCTCATGCAACTCCTATATGTGTCGACGTCCGCTTGAAACCCGTATTTTCAGGGAACAACGCCTTTTCCTCGCGTTCGTCCTGGATGCTCGGGGTTCTGGAGTGCGAGCGTTAGCTCGTCCTTCTCTCTGTCAGGCTTGAACGAGCCCGAGGCAGAGGCCTCCAACGCTTCTTCTAATCTTCTACCGGCTTCTTGGATTTCAACACTGAAGATTACTGATCCATCTGCAGGATTAAGCGATCTGTCGTGAGCATAGAACCAATGTTTTGATCGTTCTGACCAGTTGGCTGTGCCCGGAATGATATCTCGCACTTCCAGGTCGGCTTCCATCTCCTCTCATTTCTGCATGGCCTTTTGATAGCCGCCCAGCCCTAGTTTGTGATGGTATTTCTTCTTGGCTGCATTGGTCTTGTTCTTTTCAATGAGAGCTTGCGCTTGCTTCCCAGTCTTGTGTTGCACAAAGGCCTCCCAGTGATCTCTGAGCTTTGGAAACTTGTCAAAGTCTGGGTTCTGGCCCTTTAGGATGTATTTCTTGTGTAACTCCTTCTTATAGTTCCTGAAGAGCTCAGTCATCTTCTTTAACGTCCATTCCTTGACCTTTGCATGTTCAGAGTCTGGGATGGTGAACGTCTGCAGAATTGTCGTCCACAACATCTCTTTCTTTGTGTCCAAGAGATAGCTCTGCTCATCTCCTCCTGTCCTTGATCGCCTCCAGTTCACAACGCTGATGGGCACGTGATCCCTCACCACCCATCCGCTGTGTGCCACAAACTTCCTTGCGGCGTCGGCTGGGGCACTTGGTCGACCGTCTGATGCTACTTCCGTTATGACATGTCGACCCTCAATTCGCTTGCTGACACCGCGTTGCCCGCGTGCCCTCTTCTCTCCAACGGCTGGGGTGTCCTCATTCCCCTCCTCGTTCCCCCCCTCGTTCTCCTCCTCGTTGAGGTATTGATTTGGATCCTCGTTCCCCTCCTCAATATAATATTGGTTGCTACCCTCGGCGATCTCGTCAAGGAGAAACTGTTCGTCCTCACGATCAGCCATTTGATTGTTGTGAGTTCGAGGACTTAATCAAGGAATTCTGACAAAAAAAATTATTCAATTAATACATGCATCAATTATTCAGTTAAATCATGTATGTCTACCTAGAAAAAACATAGAGAATGAACAAAAAGAGAAGAAGATGGAAAAAAATGTGTCGGACTTCATCTATATTTTCCTTCATATCTTTGTTTCTCTTTGTTAGAACATGACCGAGTGAACGAAGAAACGACCGACTGGCCGAACAACCGAACGACCGAACGAACAAACGACCGACCGACCGAACGAGTTTATTCGTTCGGTCGTTCGGTCGTTCGTTCGTTCATTCATTCGGTCGTTCCATCGTTCGTGCTATCGTGCAAAGGAGAGGAAGATAAGAGGAGAGGAGAGAAAGAGAGGAGGATGACGTGAGGGAGGTAAGGTGGAGGGAAGAGGAAGTGGAGAGGAGAGGAGAGAAAGAGAGGTAGATGCATGGCGAGGTACGTTGATTCTATATAATCCTTGTAACGACCGAACGAACGATCGAACGAACATCCGAACGAACGACCGAACGACCGAACGAACAAACGAACGATCGACTGAACGAGTTTATTCGTTCGTTCGTTCGGTCATTCGGTCGTTCCATCGTTCGTGCTATCGTGCAGAGGAGAGGAAGATAAGAGGAGAGGAGAGAAAGAGAGGAGGATGACGTGAGGGAGATAAGGTGGAGAGAAGAGGATGTGGAGAGGAGAGGAGAGAAAGAGAGGAGGATGCATGGCGAGGTACGTTGATTCTATATAATACTTGTAACGACCGAACGAACGACAGAACGAACGTTCGAACAAACGACAGGACGACCGAACGAACAAACGAACGAGTTTATTCGGTCGGTCGGTCGTTCGGTCGGACGTCGTTCGTTCGTTCGGTTGTTCGTTCGTGCGTTGTATCGTCTGGTCGTTGCGGTTCACGTCCATTCTATCGTTTTATCGTTCTCGTTCATTCGTAAATACAAAATTCAAATTCACAAGTCACATTCACATTCAAATTTAAATCTATTCATGCATTCAAATTTAAATAAAAAGTCCATAAGTCCATTTAATACACATTTAATACATAAGTCCATTTAATACATAAGTATACACAAAATTCACATTCACATTTATAGTCCATTTAAGTCCATTCAAATATATACACAAAATTCACATTTAATACAAATTCACATTTAATACATAAGTCGATCCATTTAATACAAATTCACATTTAATTAAAAATTCAAAATTTGCATTCAAAATTCAAATATATATAATTCACATTTGCATATATATATATATATATTCACATTTGCATATATATTCACATTTGCATTCAAAATTCAAATATATAATTCAAATATATAATCCAAATTTGGGAGGGGTGGCGGCAGGGGGCTGCGCGCGGTGATGGCGGCGATCTGCGCGACGGAGGGCGACGGCGGCGTCGAGGGGAGGCAAGGGGCGGCGCCAAGGGATCTCCGGTAGGGGCGCACGGTGTCAAGGCGCGGCGGCAGCGTCAAGGGAGGCGGGAAGGGCAGCGGCGACGGCGGTGGCAATGGCGATGGCGGTTCCAAAACCCTAAGCGCACGGCGGCACACACAGAGAGGAAAAGTGGGAGATGGGCCGGATCGACTAACCGATTGGGGCGGCGGCGGAACCCGACGACGAGGGCTCCCGGCGACGACGACGACGATGCTTGGTGAACATGGCGACGGCGACGCGACAACTTTAGGGTTCGGCGACGACGACGAAGACAAAGAGCGCAGATGCGAAAAACGGCTAAGTGTTGGATCCCCCGTGGCCCCTGCTATATATAGTAAAGATACATTAGTCCCAGTTGGTGGCTCCAACCGGAACTAAAAATTTATCTTTTGTCCCAGTTGAAGCCACCAACCGGGACTAAAGTTGGCGGAGCATCCAGTGTCCCCTAATAGGTGAGCATCTTTAGTCCCGATTGAAGTCACCAACCGGGACTATGTTTTCCCGCTCTTTCCAAATTTTTTGTCCCGGTTTGTGTTCAAAAAAGAGATTAAAAATTTAAACAGTGCCCTATTATAATGTATTTTAAATTATAATAATCACATAGAATTAACATTTGCCCTATTAAAAAATATTTAAATTCATATATAATTAACATTTGCCTTATTTCAAAACTATTTTAAATTCTAACAATCATATATAACATTTGCCTTATTCAAGAATAACATTTTAAATTAAAAAATAATATTTTAAAGAATTAACATTTGCCTTGTTCAAACATATATTAAATTCATATATAATTAACATATGGCCTATTTGAAAAATATTTTAAATTTAAATAATAATATGTTATTAACATTTGCCCTATTCAAAACTATTTTAAATTCTAACAATCATATGTAATTAGCATTTGACCTATTCAAAAGTATTTTAAATTTAAATAACAATATATAATTAATATTTGCCCTATTCAAAAGTATTTTAAATTGTAACAATCATCTATAATTTACAATAATATTTAATAATTTACAATAAATTGAAATGGTTATAATAAATTCAATTATTCAATCTAATTTACATCGTCCATACAAAAATTTAGCTAAGTGATGGTTGTCCTCACGTACTTTCTCCGCATAATTGTTCCTTCGTTATGATCGTTGCGTGAGTAAGGGGTGTCCTCATTTGATAGGAGGATGCTCGGGTCAACCGCCACCACGAACGGAGGTTGCCCATCAAACTGATCGTAATCTTCGTCAGTTCTATCCTAGACTCTCACGATTTTCCTTTTGCCTGAGAGAACCACGTGGCTCTTTGGCTCGTCGGACTCTTTCGCCTTCTTTGCTTTGTTAGCCATGTCCTTGACATAGAAAACTTGTCGTACATCATTGGAAAGGACGAAGGCTTCGTCTGAGTACCCAAGCTTGCTCAGGTCGATCGTTGTCATCCCACTTGCATCAATGGTTACGCCTCCACCACTGAGCCTAACCCAATGGCACCGAAACAGAGGGACCTTCAGAGGTCCATAGTCCAGCTCCCATATGTCATCGATGCTACCATAATATGTGCTAGCCATACCATCGTATCCCACGGTATTGATGCAGACAACGTTGTTCTAATTCATGCTCTTTATGTCTTGGGCCCGTGTGTAAAATGTGTACCCATTGATTTCATATGCCTGGAATGTGGTGATCGAGTAAGATGGTCCCATCGCCGAGAAGGCTAGTTGTTGGTCAATGCTCACGTTGTCCATGAGACGTTGTCGCAGCCAAGCAGGGAATGCATCAATGTGATGGTGTGTAATCCAGGCATCCGTCTTACCGATGTTTTCCGAGCAAACAATCGCCAAGTGCTCCTCGATGAAAGGAGCCACCAAGGAAGATTGTTGCAACACGGTCCAATGTGCTTTCCTAAACAAGTCATTGTCTATGATCATTATTGTCTTCTAGTCTGTCTGGATCAATGATCTTCTGTGAAATTGTGTTCACGATAGCACATAGCTTTGTTATTGTTGCCCGAACATTATCGGGTAGGATACCCCGAAATATAATGGGAAGCAGCTGTGTCATCAGCACGTGGTAGTCATGGGACTTTAGATTTGTGAACTTCTTATCCTTCGTGCTTATTATTCCCTTTATATTCGAGGAGTATCCAGACGGTACCTTGATGCTCTCCAGACATTCAAACATTATTTCCTTCTCTGCCTTGCTCAGAGTGTAACTGGCTGGATTTAGGTAGTGGGATCCTTTCTCCTTTGGTTGCGGGTGAAGGTCGTCGCGTTGTGCCATATGTTTCAGATTGTTCATATACACCTAGGAAGCCCATCAGGTTTACGCAAAGATTCTTAGTGAGGTGCATCACGTCGATTGCGTGACGGACGTCCAAGACTTCCCAATAGGGCAACTCCCAAAAAATTGACTTCTTCTTCCACATTGTCGTGTGACTACCTTCACTTGTTATAGGTTGGCTGCCAGGTCCCTTTTCAAATACTACTTTGAGGTCTTTCACCATGAAAAACATGGCATTTTCGTTGCGATACTTTGGCTTAGTACGATGGTCTGCCTTTTGATCAAAATGTTTGCCTCTTCTCCGGATAGGGTGGCTTGCAATAAGAATACGACGATGGCCCATGTACACTACCTTCTTACAGTGTTTCAGGTACGTACATTCGGTCTCATCCATACAATGGGTGCAAGCGTTGTACCCCTTGTTTGACTGTCCGGATAGGTTGCCAAGTGCCGGCCAATCATTGATGGTAACAAACAGCAACCCTCGTAGGTTAAACTGCTCCTGTTTATCCTCATCCCACACGGGGACACCTTCTTTCTTCCACAGTAGTTTTAGATCTTCGATCAGTGGTCTCAGGTACACATCGATGTCGTTACCAGGTTGCTTCGGGCCTTAAATAATAACCGACATCTGAATGTACTTTTGCTTCATGCATAGCTGTGGACCCTCGTTTTTGGAACGGGAATCTTTCGTGTTCATAGTACCATTTCCCTGGATCGAGTAGTTTGGTACCCATGAAATACAGTACTGAATAATCAGGTGCCAATGCACGAATAGTCTTACATTAAAATTATTACAATAACAGGCCCGAAGGCAATATCCGACATATAGGACCTTATGGTCCAGATACAACCCAAAAGTAGAAATTAGGTAAGGTAGCGGAATGAGGGCAGCAGCTTGTTAATTGCCACAGGCAATGACCGGAGACTAAGACCTAGCAGACGCCATCGTCTTCTCTGCCCTCCTGGTAGTGGGCATATGGATCCTCCAACTCTTCATTTCTACCATCTGAAGGTTTGTGCATATAGCAAGGGTGAGTACCAACCTTACTCAGCAAGCCAACACGGAAGTGATGCACATAATAGGGTCATTCAGAGGATGGCTGGGGGTTCTTTTGCATAAAGCTAATTTTCACAAATCTTTTCACAAACCTAACAGCTAGCCAAGTCAAGTTTTAGTTCCAGAATATATTAAATCGGTGACGGTTCTGTCTGCCATCCATCGTGATACCAAGGATGGCTTCCCGTCTCCGGTGCGTCATGGTTTTCTGGGGAGTCTACCTCTTCTCGCAGGTCGAGAAGCTGAGTCCACCAGCATACAAAATCATTATGCATACCAACCCATCATTTTAAAATTTATGAGTCTAGCCAAGCGAAAGTCTTGTCACGATGCTCTATATCCGCGAGCACGGCTATTCAAATAGATTGATTCATTCACACTACAATGGATGTACACTTTACCCGTACTCCGCAACTACTCATTGAATGAGCTTACATCCCTCTATATGGGACGGTCACAGCAAAGCCTTTCGATAACCTCACTTTGGCAGTACCCGCTCCATGAACTTAAGTCCTCATGCACTCTAGCCATCATTTCCTAGTAGTGAGAGGAGTTCTGGCGCTCCCGGGGTAAGAGAGAAATCTCACTTAATCTCTAAGTCATTGTTAAGTTCAGTTTATTATTCACATAAAGGCCTTGGTCTTATCATAATCATGGACACGCTACCATTGGTAGGTCCTCAACTCAACACCTACACTTGAACCACTACGCAGGGATACTGCCTCCGCTCGGCTATCTACTCCGCTAGGTCTATACCCATTCGAGAAGTACGGTTGTACTGGCTCATTTCCCGGTTATCTCATGGCTCGGTCCTTAATTGACCAGGGACGGTACTAGCCTTTCCCGAAATTCACCCAAATCCATCCATCCGCCCCAGTCTAAAAACATTGGTTTTTCCTTTTTGGTTTTCATAAAAACTCACTTCATCATGTTTTAGGTAATGTGGCGCTCATGTCTCCACATGCCGTATTCCAACTACCTTCCCAAAGATAGTTGCCCAAGCATGAGGCTTCTTTGTAAAATCATGAGTATGCAAGGATCTAATATAAGCGCGGCTAAGCATTTTATGGAAGATATTTTCCGGTTGTATGTATCACATCAAGGGTTACAAGGAATAATTCTAAAGGTAATCAATAACAAGGCATGGCATAATAAGTATAGGTAATTCTTTGTGTATAGCATGCATATTTAAAATTTAAAACAATATCATTTCACAAATGGGATCAATATGTTCAATGAGTGTGATGACTTGCCTCGCTCACACACTTGTTGGTTGGGGTCTTCCGCGCACTCAACGCCTTCCTCAGACGCTAATCGTACGTGCGAGAAATCAATTTTGAATTCGATTAGAATTCAAACAAAATCCAATAAGATCCAAAAGAAAACCAAGTAAATCGCAATAGCGGCTCCTAACACTAGGCTATGACTCTATGCGAACCAAGGCTCGAGTTTCGGCGAAATCCGAGTTAGAGTGAAAGGGTTATAAGGATTTTGAAGTTTTGTATTGAATCCAATTTTGTTAAGAAGGATGCGATATTTATTTTAATATGCTTAAAGTTTGAGAAATACTAGAGTTGATGATTCAATTAATAAAATGGAAGTGGTTATCTTTAAATTTTATCAAAATTATTTGTTGGGTCGAGAAGCCCTAGGGTTTATAATAATCAAAATTAATTGGTGTCACGGTCTACGAAAATGGGTTGGGAAGGATTTAACATAAAACATATATGTCGAAAAAGGGTTGATCGGCAATTATGAAGATAGTTTATAATTTTTGAAAAGATTCTTGTTTTATGAATATAACCTAAATGAATGAATGGCCCTCCAAGATATATAAACATTTTGGAAATTTATCGGATTAAAAGTTCGAAGTTTAGGTAAATATAAATTCCATAATTATTTGTAAAGCAATTTAAAAGTAAATCAATAAACTCTTTTGAAAGATGCAAAATCTTTGTGAATAAAGTTTTAGAAGAGTTTAAAAGAATTTAAATATTTTTCTAGGATTTTTACCAAGCTTATTCTTATTTTTAATCCCTCAGAAAAATTAAAATAAAAATGTTCAAAAAATTTGCTTCGGCTAGGAGTCGAACCCGCACCCTCACAAACTCTCGGCTCAGCTCAAGCCACTAGGCCACCGAGCCCATCTCGTCCATCTCCCCCCTCTTTCTTTTTCTTCCTTCCCCCTCCTCCTTCTTTCCTGCGAAGCCGATGGCAGGGCGAGGGCGAACAGCGGCGAGGTCGGCCGAAGCTCGAGGTCTGTTGGGCTCTACACCATCCTCATGACACGCGGTTCTCGTCCCAAGGCACGGCCGGGCCAGAGAGGCGGCGGATTGAGCCGGCGGCACGTTCCGGCGACAGCACGGCCACGACGAGGAGCTTGGGAGCATCCTAGGGACTCAGCGGTGCTAATGGCGGCGATGGTTCGGCCGAAAAAGCAACGGAGTGACCTAGCAACGTGCGCATGGCGATGGCCGAGGCAGGGGAGTTTGGCGGCGCTCGTCGCCGGCGATTTCCGGCAGCGCATTGGCTCGGGAAACCTAGGGAAACGAATGCTAGGGCTTCATAGATGGCTATCATACCTTCAATTTCAGAGGAATCGGATTCGAATTTCAAATCCTTGCTCCGGGCGGCCGATTTAGGGTTCTTCTGACCGGGCTTCAATCTTCTGTGAAATTCTTCGTGGACGGGCTATGGTAGCAGGGGATTTTTGGGGGGTTTTGGAGAGGGAAAAGAGGCGGTCAAGTTTGGCGTTTGGAGCTCAAGCTATCGAGGTCTATTTATATTGATTTCACGGTGAAACCACGGTTGCGGTGCAGGGCATGGCGCGGCACTGTCGCGTGCGTCACGGGCGTGGCACGCGCGTGGTCGACGTTGGCGAGGCGTGGGAACAGGACGGTGACGACGGCGGCATGGGCACGGGGAGGTGTAGCTGACGCGCGGAGAGGGGGCCTGGGGTGAAGGGTGACGCGTGGGCGCGAGGGGCGGCGGGACCGGGCGGGGTCCGGGCGCGGGCGTGGCACAGGCACAGTGCGGCGACATGGCGAGTGACGACTTCGGCGAGCGCGTGCGCGCGTGGGCGTCGTGGCGAGGACACGGTGTGGGCTGGCGGCGGCGGGGCGGCGAGCGGTATGGGCGCGCGGTACGGCACCATTCCGACGTCCACTGTGCATGACCAGAGCCGGTGACCACGGGAACACGCGTGCACACGTCCACAGGTACGGCGCGCGGGGTGGGCTGCACGTGGCGCGCATGGACACAGCCGATTGACCGGTCGAACACTTGCCGAGGTAATGAATAGTGTACTTTTTCTATTTTTCCTCATTTTAACTTTCCTAATTCCCTTTTCCTATTTCCTTTCATCCTAAAAATCTCAAATAAAATCTCATATTCCCAAAACAATTCTTAGAATTATATTTTCAAATCTTCCCCACTTCTATTATTTAAAACTATATTTTTCATATTGAATTTATCTCTCTTTTAAATTTCAAGTTTTTAAGATCTTTAGTAAGATTTCCCTTTAAAATTCTTTCACTACTTAAGCCTCAAAACCTTAATCACTTTTTCCTCTTCAATCCAGGGTTAGACCTAATTATATGTTTTCCCAAATTAACTTTAGAAATCTTCCAAATTGTGCACTTATCTTTCCTTTGAAAACATATACTCTAGAATTTTCTTCCCAGCTAGGGTCTTTATTTTTAGGGTTTTATCCCAAATTCACATCTAGCAAATTCAAAAGAATTCTTATGCAACGAGCTGGCAAATAAGAACGATAAATACGATAAGAAGCAATAAAACCAAAAGGTTTTTGTAAGTTTCGATTTTTAATTCCCGATTTTAAATTCTTCGATTTTTAGGGTGTTACAAACCTACCCCCCTAACAATAAATCTCGTTCCCGAGATTTGGGTCGGGTCGTGATTGGGAGTCGGTCGGTATAAACATATAGGATGGATCCGTTAGGATTCCTTCCTAACAGAACGACGAAAAGGTTGGATGCTCTGGGTGACGTTCGAATCTATCACTGAGTTTCTAAGGGTGGTCCACTTCGATTCTTTGTTTCAGATAACATGATGTTGTCAGCTCTTAATCCTTGGGCATCCTTCAAGCATGCAGGATTCAGTAGGTCTCTAATTTTCCTTAAGTTGTATAATAGACTTGCTGTTCTAATCTGTTGGAACCTTTAGCTGCGGACGGGTGGTGATCCTGGTAGGATTGCAGTCGTGTGATTTTGGTAGGCGACAAGAGGTTATCCAGAGAAGGTTCGGTTCTACCTAGCTTTAGCATAGTGTCCAATCTGTGAGTCCAGGGTTATGACACTCTACCCCCGTAACAATAAGTCCAAGCTTGGCTTCTTAGGGTAAGGGTTATATTGGTGCCGGTATGGTGTACAGCTATATCTCTCTTGGGTGAATGTACTATTATGGGTCTCTTAAGGTCTACCAGACATAGGTTATGTTCTGTGCTTGATTTTGAGGTTATGAAAGAATGCGGATTTCCAAAACCACACAAAACTTTGATTAGTGCAGCATGGATAGAGAACATACCCATTAGCATGACCTGGTCCTCCTGAGCTTCTCCTGTACGCACGTGGTTCACTTGGCCACGACAGAATCCGGTGGTAGCCTCCTTCGGCTGGGGCGTTCTGAACAAGCTTCGTCCGGGCGCCGGGGTAGGGGTTCCTCTCACAACCGTGGCATTGGCTCCAGTACGGTTGGGTGTGTTGTGCGGTCTGGGACATTGATTGGCATAATGCCCGAATTTTCCGCAATTGAAGCAATTAACATTCCGGTTTCTCGGTGCTACCAAAGTGGCGGTCGGGTGCGGAAAGGTGTTGCGGTGGCTGCTAGTGTTGTTGGGTACGAGGACGATTGGCGCAATGATGGCTGGTTTCCATCCTGTTGGTGTTGGGTCGCTGAGATGTCCCTTGAATTGGACGAGCTAGAGCAAGCCTTCTCTTTCGGTTGTTTTCAACCATCCTTTGGTCATGCTCAAGCCTTACGACCTTGTTGATGAGGCTTTGGAAGCTGGTGTGGTCTTGACCGATCATTGGTCCTCTCAGCTTGTCGTTCAGTCCTGCGATAAATTTATCCATCTTTTCTTCTTCGTCCGCCAGGTCACTTGTGGCGTAACGGGCAAGCTAGGTAAATTTGTTGAGGTATTCTTGCACCGAGGTGTTGCCTTGGCGCAGCCTCCTAAATTCATTCTTCTTCATTCTCATAACTGCGGTGGGTACAAAATTTTGACGAAAAGCAGCCGTGAATTCTTCCCATGTCAGTTCTCGGCATCTTCAGCCCGGGTTTCCTTGTATGTGTCCCACCAGTCACTTGCGGGACCTTCCAGCTGATTAGTGGCGAAGATGACTCTGTCGGTTTCCCGTACTCGGACGAGAGTCAACTTCTTCTCTATCACTCTCAACCAATCTTCAGCATCCATGGGTTCCTCTGTTGTGGAGAAGGTAGGCGGCTTGGCTCTCATAAACTCTCCTAAACTTGAACTTCCGCGACTCCCTTGGTTGTTGGCAATGGCTTGAAGCAGTTGAGTTTGTAAAGCCATGACCTCTGCTAGGGTGGAGAGGTTAGGCTCCGGCGGGTTCTTAGTAGCTGCGGGGGCTCTGCGATGGTGCGCCATCTGAGGAGTATAGATGGGGTAAGAGATTGGATCGACTAAGGTCACGGTTCTAATCAATTTTTTTCAATGATCTTCCAGTTGTTTTTAAGTGATCTTTTACACACAACAAGCATGGTGGAATAAACTCGTTTAAGACATAACATGGAACTCTATATTAGTTCATAGGTATTACATCATGGGGATACATTGGACATGTGTTGTCCCAGACAACACCGTACAACGACACTAACATCGATCTAGGGTCTTCATACATAAAGGGTATGGTCGTTGCTGTCTTAATTCCTTTCAAAGTAGGACCAGGTTTGCTGCAGGTTTCTCATCTAATTATCCGGGTTGTTGCTTGATCTGGGATTGTCACCTATGGCTGTCGCATTGGCACCGGTAAGAGGAGGGATGCTGCGTGGCTTGGGGCAGTGGTTGGCAAAGTGTCCAAACTCTTCACAGTTGAAGCAAGTCACATTCTTTTTCCTTGGGGCTGTCAGGATAGGTGTTGGAGTGCGAAACGGTGTGGTAGTTGTCCTAGGGTAGTCATTGGCATAGTGCCCTAACTCTCCACAATTGAAGCAGTGCACATTCCTCCATAGACGTCGGGGAATCTCCTCCGCATCTTCAGGGGTACACATTGTGCTGGTGACGATCATCTTGCCAGTACCACCTATATTCCATTTTGGTGACTTCCTCTTCTTGGGGTTAGATGGTGGCGGACTGAAACCTTGGTCGGTTGTTTGATTGGATTCTTTATCCTTTCTTCCAATCGAGGTCATGGTGTGCTTGTCTCGTGTACTGTTCTTTACTCCATGTCCTTGTTCCATGAAACCGTAGCGGGGGTCAAGTGTTTCCTTCCATCCTAATGGCGAGTTTGGTGTCATTGCTCCCCGTGGATTTGACAGTATACTTGCGGGAGTCATCAGGGTTTGCGACGGAACGTCGGCGTTGCCACAGGTACCAACCCCAGGTTTGCGTCTATTCTTGTTGGAACAATTGTTGCATCATTGCATCATCATGGCCATTAACGTGTGCAGTTAGCCACTACAGGCTAAGGTCGGGTTCACGGGGAAAGGAGGTGGAATGTCCATAGGGTCGCTCTGGGTTGATCCATGAGATTGCTGAGATATTGATTTCCTGCCCTTGTTCTTTCCCATCTATTGTCAGAGAGAGAAAGAAATCAGAAGAAAGATTAAGCTCGGGTTTGGACCTTATTCCTATGTACTCTTATTGCTTTAGTGGGTGGAACAAACAATCTCCCAAGCTTTAACAGGGTCATAGTCCTATATCTATTTTTGAAGATAGTTTAGGGTTTAGAGAAAGGTAATTGGTAAAATCAAATGTTTGTAGAGAAATTGGGGTGAGAGAGAAAAATATGTTTGTTTTGTGAAAATAGTTTGTATTTCCAAAATAATCCTATGTAGGGAAATTCCCTTTGACCAGCTATAAAGGGGGTGGGGCGCCAGTTGGTCTTTCCTACAGTCACACTGCTCTGAAACTAGCTCTGTGGACCCTCGTTTTTGGAACGGGAATCTTTCGTGTTCATAGTACTATTTTCCTGGATCGAGTAGTTTGGTACCCACGAAATACAGTACTGAATAATCAGGTGCCAATGCACGAATAGTCTTACATTAAAATTATTACAATAACAAGCCCGAATGAAATATCCGACATATAGGACCTTATGGTCCAGATACAACCCAAAAGTAGAAATTAGGTAAGGCAGCGGAATGAGGGCAGCAGCTTGTTAATTGCCACAGGCAACGGCCGGAGACTAAGACCTAGCAGACGCCATCGTCTTCTCCGCCCTCCTGGTAGTTGGCATATGGATCCTCCAACTCTTCATTTCTACCATCTGAAGGTTTGTGCGTATAGCAAGGGTGAGTACCAACCGTACTCAGCAAGCCAACACGGAAGTGATGCACATGATAGTTTCATTCAAAGGAAGGCTGGGGGTTCTTTTGCATAAAGCTAATTTTCACAAATCTTTTCACAAACCTAACAGCTAGCCAAGTCAAGTTTTAGTTCCAGAGTATATTAAATCGGCGACGGTTCTGTTTGCCATCCATCGTGATACCAAGGATGGCTTCCCGTCTCCGGTGCGTCATGGTTTTCTGGGGAGTCTACCTCTTCTCGCAGGTCGAGAAGCTAAGTCCACCAGCATACAAAATCATTATGCATACCAACCCATCATTTTAAAATTTATGAGTCTAGCCAAGCGAAAGTCTTGTCACGATGCTCTATATCCGTGAGCACGGCTATTCGAATAGATTGATTCATTCACACTGCAGTGGATGTACACTTTCCCGTACTTCGCAACTACTCATTGAATGAGCTTACATCCCTCTATATGGGACGGTCACGGCAAAGCCTTTCGATAACCTCACTTTGGCAGTACCCGCTCCATGAACTTAAGTCCTCATGCACTCTAGCCGTCATTTCCTAGCAGTGAGAGGAGTTCTGGCGCTCCCGAGGTAAGAGAGAAAACTCACTTAATCTTTAAGTCATTGTTAAGTTCAGTTTATTATTCACATAAAGGCCTTTGTCTTATCATAATCATGGACACGCTACCATTGGTAGGTCCTCAACTCAACACCTACACCTGAACCACTACGCAGGGATACTGCCTCCGCTCGGCTATCTACTCCGCTAGGTCTATACCCATTCGAGAAGTACGGTTGTACTGGCTCGTTTCCCGGCTATCTCATGGCTCACTCCTTAATTGACCAGGGACGGTACTAGCCTTTCCCGAAATCCACCCAAATCCATCCATCCGCCCCAGTCTAAAAACGTTGGGTTTTCCTTTTTGGTTTTCATAAAAACTCACTTCATCATGTTTTAGGTAATGTGGTGCTCATGTCTCCACATGCCGTATTCCAACTACCTTCCCAAAGATAGTTGCCCAAGCACGAGGCTTCTTTGTAAAATCATGAGTATGCAAGGATCTAATATAAGCGCGGCTAAGCATTTTATCGAAGATATTTTTCGGTTGTATGTATCACATCGAGAGTTACAAGGAATAATTCTAAAGGTAATCAATAACAAGGCATGGCATAACAAGTATAGGTAATTCTTTGTGTAAAGCATGCATATTTAAAATTTAAAACAATATCATTTTACAAATGGGATCAATATGTTCAAAGAGTGTGATGACTTGCCTTGCTCGCACACTTGTTGGTTGGGGTCTTCCGCGCACTAGGGTTAATATGTTGGATAGGGTCGAGAAGCCCTAGGGTTTATAATAATCAAAATTAATTGGTGTCGCGGTCTACCAAAAATGGGTTGGGAAGGATTTAACATAAAACATATATGTCGAAAAAGGGTTGATCGGCAATTATGAAGATAGTTTATAATCCTTTGAAAAGATTCTTGTTTTATGAATATAACCTAAATGAATGAATGGCCCCTCCAAGATATATAAACATTTTGGAAATTTATCGGATTAAAAGTTCGAAGTTTAGGTAAATATAAATTCCATAATTATTTGTAAAGCAATTTAAAAGTAAATCAATAAACTCTTTTGAAAGATGCAAAATCTTTGTGAATAAAGTTTTAGAAGAGTTTAAAAGAATTTAAATATTTTTCTAGGATTTTTACCAAGCTTATTCTTATTTTTAATCCCTCAAAAAAATTAAAATAAAAATGTTCAAAAAATTTGCTTCGGCTAGGAGTCGAACCCGCACCCTCACAAACTCTCGGCTCAGCTCAAGCCACTAGGCCACCGAGCCCATCTCGTCCATCTCCCCCTCTTTCTTTTTCTTCCTTCCCCTCCTCCTCTTCCCCGCGAAGTCGATGGCAGGGCGAGGGCGAACAGCGGCGAGGTCGGCCGAAGCTCGAGGTCTATTGGGCTCTACACCATCCTCATGACACGCGGTTCTCGTCCCAAGGCACGGCCGGGCTAGAGAGGCGGTGGATTGAGCCGGCGGCGTGTTCCAGCGACAGCACGGCCACGGCGAGGGGCTTGGGAGCATCCTAGGGACTCAGCGGTGCTAATGGCGGCGATGGTTTGGCCGGAAAAGCAACGGAGTGACCTAGCAACGTGCGCATGGCGACGGCCGAGGCAGGGGAGTTCGGCGGCGCTCGCCGCCGGTGATTTCCAGCGGCGCATTGGCTCAGGAAACCTAGGGAAATGAATGCTAGGGCTTCATAGATGGCTATCATACCTTCAAATTCAGAGGAATCGGATTATAGACGTCGAATTTCAAATCCTTGCTCCGGGCGGCCGATTTAGGGTTCTTCCGACCGGGCTTCAATCTTCTGCGAAATTCTTCGTGGACGGGCTATGGCAGCAGGGGATTTTTGGGGGGTTTTGGAGAGGGAAAAGAGGCGGTCAAGTTTGGTGTTTGGAGCTCAAGCTATCGAGGTCTATTTATATTGATTTCGCGGTGAGACCACGGTTGCGGTGCAAGGCATGGCGCGGCACTGTCGCGTGCGTCACGGGCGTGGCGCGCGCGTGGCTGATGTTGGCGAGGCGTGGGAACGGGACGGTGACGACAGCGGCATGGGCACGGGGAGGTGTAGCTAACGCGCGGAGAGGGGGCCTAGGGTGAAGGGTGACGCGTGGGCGCGAGGGGCGGCGGGACCGGGCGCGGGCACGGCGCGTGGCGGCGCTCGGGCGGGGTCCGGCGCGGGCGCGGCGCGAGCACGGTGCGGCGACGTGGCGAGCGGCGACTTCGGCGAGCGCGTGCGCGCGTGGGCATCGTGGCGAGGACACGGCGTGGACTGGGCGAGCGCTGGGGCTGACGCGCGCGGCGGTATGGGCGCACGGTATGGCGTGGACTTCGCGTCCGGCGGAACGCGCAAGGCGTTCGGCGTACACTGTGCATGACCGAGCCGGCGACCACGGGAACACGCGTGCACACGTCCCGGTACGGCGCGGCTTGGTGGGCTGCACGTGGCGCGCATGGACACGGCCGATTGACCGGTCGAACACTTGCTGAGGTAATGAATAGTATACTTTTTCTATTTTTCCTCATTTTAACTTTCCTAATTCCCTTTTCCTATTTCCTTTCATCCTAAAAATCTCAAATAAAATCTCATATTCCCAAAACAATTCTTAGAATTATATTTTCAAATCTTCCCCACTTTTATTATTTAAAACTATATTTTTCATATTGAATTTATTATCTCTCTTTTAAATTTCAAGATTTTAAGATCTTTAGCAAGATGTCTTTCTAATCTATATTTTTTCCCTTTAAAATTCTTTCACTACTTAAGCCTCAAAACCTTAATCACTTTTTCCTCTTCAATCCAGGGTTAGACCTAATTATATGTTTTCCCAAATTAACTTTAGAAATCTTCCAAATTGTGCACTTATCTTTCCTTTGAAAACATATACTCTAGAATTTTCTTCCAGCTAGGGTCTTTATTTTTAGGGTTTTGTCCCAAATTAACATCAAGCAAATTCAAAAGAATTCTTATGCAACTGAGCTGGCAAATAAGAACGATAAATACGATAAGAAGCAATGAAACCAAAAAGGTTTTTGTAAGTTTCAATTTTTAATTTCTGATTTTAAATTCTTCGATTTTTAGGGTGTTACAATAGCCAAGGCAGGAGGTTGTAGATACACATCGTTACAGGCCAAGTGCTATGCCCGCTTCTCATCTCTCCAAAAGGATTCATGTCGTCCATACTTAAGCCGAACCTTAGGTTTCTTGCATCCTCGCCGAAGTCTTTAAATGTTCTGTCAATGTTTCGCCACTACGACCCATCAGCGGGATGTCTCAGCATGTCGTCTTTTAGGTGTTCTTCCGCGTGCCAGCGCATCATCCTTGCATGCTCTTTGTTCCTGAACAGACGCTTCAGCCATGGTATTATAGGAAAATACCACATCACCTTAGCAAGAACCATTTTCTTCAAAGGCCGTCCGTCAACTTCGCCTGGATCATCTCGTCTGATCTTGTATCGAAGTGTTCTACAAACCGGACATGATTCTAGGTTCTCATACTCCTCACCACGGTAGAGGATACAATCGTTAGGACATGCGTGTATCTTCTCTACCTCCAGTCCTAGAGGGCAGACTACTTAGCCTCGTACGTTGATTCCGGCAATTCGTTTTCCTCTGGAAGAATGTTCTTCACGAGTTCTAGTAACTCGCCAAATGCCTTGTCACTGACACCATTTTTGGCCTTCCATTGCAAGAATTCCAGTGTGGTACCCAACTTTTTGTGCCCCTGTTCACAGCCTAGGTACAAGGATGTTTTGTGGTTCGCCAACATACGCTTCAATTTCTGCACCTCCTTTTCACCTTCGCAGTCCCCCTGTACGACGCGCAACATCTTACCAAGATCATCGACACCGTCATTGGCACCATCATTTTCTTCAGCATCCCCGCCCACCTCGCCTGCTGTATTCTCTTCAAACCCACCGTATTGATCACAGTCCGAAATGTTGTCGTCGTTTTCTTCATCTTCTTCTATTGCAACCCCTACCTCTCCATGTGATGTCCAGCAATTGTAGTGAGGCATGAATCCCGACTGAAACAAGTGGACATGAATAATTCTTGATGTATAATACTTCTTCTCGTTTTTCACTTTTTGCATGGACAACGTATGAAAACCTTCGCTTGTTTGCATCACCACACTCAAAAATAATGCACGCCTTAAATAAACTCTGTCGACCGTCGATCCGTGTTGTACATCCATTGCCGATCCATCTACATGGAATAAAAAAATCGTAAGAAAAATCCACGAAAGTCAAACTATTTAAATATTATTACAATAATTATATATATGTAATTAGACAATAATTATATCTAATCCAACATACGTAATATGTTGTAAAAAATTAGAATTATTTTTAAAAGTTCTTTTAAAGTTGTATACATAAAATTAATATATTATTTTAAAAGTTCTAACTATTTTAAAGATCTTTAAATTGCTTTAATTTTCTAATCTATTATCAAATTTTCTAAATTTTTCCTTTGTCATCTATTTTATAACTTTTTTGTCCAAAAGTTTCTCTCTCATCATTTTTCATAAATATTTTTGAGATAAAACTGTACGTAATAAATTCCTACAAATATAACATGATAAGCATACTTTTTTCCTCTTTATTTTCCAAAACAATTTTCTCAACACGATGTAATGTGATTAGTAAAATAATTAGTCCCAAACAAATTTTTTCTCTCTCTCTCTTCATTTTTGCATAGCATATCTAGAGATAAAAATGTATAGAAAACAACCTAAAAAAGAAATTGCTTAGCATAGATCATAAGAGAAAGAAGTTGCTAAACTTGTAGATAGCAAAGATTTATGTATTATCACCAAAACAAAATCACAAAAAATTTTGGCAGCACCTCCCCTCTAGCTAGAGTAAAAGTTTGAAGACAAATGCAGCTGGCTCGGGCTGAAGGAGGAAGAAGAAGTATAAAAAGCAACTCCATCTTTAGTCCCGGTTGGTGTTACCAACCGGCACTAAAGATCAAAATTATCTTTAGTCCCGGTTGGTACCACCAACCGGGACAAAAAAATAGCATATTTAATCTCGGTTGGTATTATCAACCAGGACTAAAGATCCCTGGCACTCTGACATGTTCTCACAGGAATATAACCGAGACTAAAGATGATATTTAGTCCCGGTTCGTGACACGAAACGGGACTAAAGATACTAGAGAGCCATTGCCTTTTTAAACCGAGACTAAAAATATTTTTTTAGTCCCGGATACAATTCCAACCGAGACTATTATGGATTTTGACGCTTCAACGAAAGATCACTAGTGGAAACAGCAACAAGGAGTCGGATTTGTAGCAGGTGCAAAGGGTAAAGAAATCGGATTACTAGGGTATTTACGGTGTGATGAATTTTACCTTGCTGACAACAGCCCATACAAATGTGACATTGTTGAACAACAGCCCAATCGGATCATGACGGGAAAAGGCCCCCCAAAATCATCTGGCTTTTGTTAATCGGATTTGTTAATTTACTAGCAAAATGCCCGTGCGTTATAACGAGACAACGACGCAGGGAGGGAAACAGACGGACGGCGAAGGTCCAGGCGGCGGGACGACGACGCAGGGAGGGAAACAGACGGATGGCGAAGGTCCCGGCGACGGCGCGGGAGCTCCGAGCGGCGATCAAAGGGAGGGGCGCAGGCGCGGTGTGGATGGGGACGGAAGAGAGGGATGCAGGAGGTCTTTTTTTATCCAAACCCTCCCTTTATTTTCAGCATTGGGACTGCAGATTAATTTTATAAACACTTAAGGGTTTCTGCAAAATAACTCATTTTATTTTTTTAATTGAGTTTTTTTTAAAATAGCTAGGCGGACTTCACGTTAATTTCGGAAAAACTCAAAGGGTTTTATGCAAAATAGCCAGCAAAATAAAATTTGGGTGGAAACACTACTTGCTTTATAGATAGTTATAAAGATGTGCAAAGGATAAAGGAATCGGATTACAGGGGTATTTACGGTGTGATGAATTTTACCTTGCTGACAACAGCCCATACAAATGTGACATTGTTGAACAACAGCACAATCAGATCATGACGGAAAAAGGCCCAAAAAAATCATCTGGCTTTTGTTAATCGGATTTGTTAATTTAGGCGGGGGTCCTTGTACCAGTCGGTCTTTATAGGAAAATTATTCTAAATTCTTAAAAAGACGTTTTTTATTGTTTGCAAATCCTTCAAATGATAATGAAAAATTCAACAAGATAGTTTAATATACGATAAATCACTTCATAAATATAAAAATAAAAGATAAAAGTTAACTTTACATGTTGAAAAAAATAAATTTAACTGTTAATATTCATTATAATATTAGTTTAAATTGGTTTTTAATTTTAACTTTACATATTTATCGAGTGATATATTATATATTAATATATTTTTAATTTTTTAAAAAAATTTATAATAATTTAAATGATATGTAAATAAGGAAAGAACGTTCTCTCGAGTTTTAAAATTCACTATTCTCCATTATATCCCTTCGCCTCCAGGGCACCCGTTCCTCGCCTTCAGCACTTCTACCGTTTTTGTTATCCCCGGCCATGTTTGGCGGCATCTCTCACGTGGCCGTTGAACGGTTGAAGGGCTATGTGATACCGTTCAAGATAGCAGTTTCTCTTTTTTCGAGGGAAAATATAGCAGTTTCGAACCAAGACATATACCGATATAATCAGCGAAATTTCTTTAACCTGATTGAATACGTCATGTACAAGTTAGAGCATATATTCTGTTAGTAGAATACTGTATTTAGATGCTACGTCAGTCAACAGTAACCTATAATACAACAATTGAGTACTCAATATTGGTTTATTGGCGATCGAGCCGTCAAACGTATGGCACCGTGCAGCTCTCGACCCTGCCGATCTGCTGGGAGGCGCCACCGGCGCCGCAGGCATCCGCGCGCGCGGAGCGGCGCCGGCTGAGGCAACTGGTCCTGGCGATGTCGCGCATGGAGCAGGCGAGCGAGAGCGTGGGGTTGAGCCGCACGGTGCGGTTGAACCTGTCGCAGAGCAACGCGTGCGACTCGACGGCCTCGCCCACCGTCAGCGCCGGCTCGCGCCGCCGCCGCTCGCTCACGGCTTCCGCGCACAGCCCACAGACCAGCCTCCCCTCGAAGCGCGCCCGGACGCGGCGGACGTACCCCGGGGTGCAGTCCTCCGCCATGCCGCAGCACTCGCACCGCACGCTCCGCACCTCCTCCTCCTGTTGCACGATCGCCTGCTCCATGCGCGACATCGCCAGGACCAGTTGCTCCGCGCCATCCGCCGCCCCGGTGTCCGCCTCCTGTAATAGATCACAAAACGATGCACGGCACGATCAGCATCCATGCCAATGGATCGGAAAAGCAGTAGATAATCAGAAGGACATGATTACCACTTACCATATGGGGCTCGAGTTCAACTTCCTCGTCAGCTAAACGCGCCGTATACCCCTTCATCGTCTGATCGATCGAATCTTCCGAGCTCTGCCAACCAATCAACTAATCCGTTCCACTATGACTATGAGTCTGATGCACTTTGCCTGTGTTGCCTGGAACATGTGTGCGCGCCTCGGCCATTTATAGATCCGGGGTTTCAGGTGTTCTCGGCAGGGCCAGATTTTGCACGACCACTGCGTATCGAGTGCAGGAGCCCCTGGGCGCTGCCCATCCTAGGACGTCGAGATCGCGCCCCGTGATTGGCAGGTGAATTCGGTTTTGTTGCGGCAGAGATCCTCTTAGGGCGGGTTCGTAAGTGTTTGTTTTGCAATTAATGAGCACAGCTGATGAAATCCGTAGTGTAATATATCTGCAAGCACTGTTCACCGCTATTAGTGTTGAAGCTGACGTTGTTGTGTTGTTGTTACTACTGTAGATGGAAGGATTTGGTCGGCGCGTCACGGCTGTCGTGAGGCCTACACGTGACGGCGTTGACACCGCGCCGCTTCACACCGGTTGGCAAGCTATTTCTCACGTAGTTTCCTCACACATAAATGTTGGTTGTCCTATACACGCTGCGTGTTTGCTCGGGTAGTGCATGCAAAATTGCAGTGGGCCCCATGGGAAAAAGCAACGGGTCACTGTGTAACGCATGCGCCCTGAAATGTGGCCCCCACCAACGACAGCAGTGTGAAAGGAGTGTTCTAGAGTTGCATGTTCAGCTGACAGTGGGTCCAATCCATTTTAGGCTTGATGAATATCTCTATGCATACATTTGCTTTGCACCATGACTGCAATCTCCATGGCAAAAACTTGTAGATACCGGATTGGTACCCGAATCGATTATCTCTATTTGTTAGCTAGCTCACTAGTCGCACCCATAATTTAAATTTTAAAACTTAATTATAGAATTGATTTAGGGATTTTTTTATCGTATACTTTTTTACATTGCCTTTTAAACTGCGAACACAAATATAAAATATTTACTGCATGTTTTTTCTTCGTTAATCTTTTCAATCCTTTTTCAAAAAAAATGGTCCAATGTCATTTTGGCCTTCTGGGACTAGAACCTAAGGGGATTTCGCATTTACGTTAGGAAGAGAAGGTACAGAGAGTGTTCTTGCATTTTAGAAACGATATTTGAAGTCCTGAAGCATGTACCAAATAAAAAAACAAGGCAACCACAGGAAAGAAAATATTTAAAGTAACATGAGTAGAACACAAAAATTGCAATACAAACAGGAGGTTCATCATCAAACAGTACATCTAGGGGAATAAACGAAATAAACAGTAAACATAGTAAGGCTACAGGTAACTGAACGATCAATCAGGCAGCGAGCAAAGTCTAGTTCCATACAATCACTAGCCCATATAAACCTGGTCAGCTATGGACTCACGGTAGGCGGACATTGCAGGCCCACTATTCGGTGCATCGTACCATGTGCATAGCAGTGGAGTCAATGGAAGTATATGAAAGTTGTGAAGCGTGAGTGCTGCTTGTATAATCTTCGCATGAGCCAACGGGTCAGGATATGATTGAATTTTTCTTAGAATATGCCAGTGATTTTTGATGATCCCAAAGTTCCATTCAATTGTGTTCCGCATTGCGGAGTGCATGTAGTTGAACTTTTCCTCCTTTCCCAATGGAGGAACTCCGTCTTCGCCACCAAAGTCATCCATGTGGTAACAGAAATGCGGGTAAGGCGGCATAAATCCGTATCTGCTGGGATAACCTGAATCCACCAGCAAGTATTTCCTTGTATAAAACAAACATAAAAAGTAACATGTGATATTTGTGTTAGCTGTGTTACAAAAAAAATGCAAACAAATGAGCGCAAGGGATCTCATCCCATGGCAACCGTGGGAAAGTGCAAGGATAGCTTCTTACAGCGTTGGAAAGAACCCTTTGGTCATGCACCGATCCCGGCCATCCCGCTGTTAGTGATATGCCCTAGAGGCAACATGGAGATGTTGGATATCACGTCAATGTTTATGTATAAATGAATAAAGTGTTATTCAGTTCCATGAAATAGACATCTTGTATTGATCAATAAGTACGTGACTTATTTATGAGACTCTTTATGTATGAATCTATTTCTAAACGATCCTGATCATATGTCATATTGTTGGAACAAATATGATTCTAAGATCGGCATGTTTATTGATTGATGATCATGTCTCATAGATCATGGGTATGGAGATACCAAATCAATAAACATGGACATATGTGTTGGAGAACACATTGTTGGATAGACCCACCATGAGACACTACAGGAATTAATGTGCCATTAGTTGGTCTCGGGTAGTGTTGGTACAAAGTCCTTAGACCTGAGATCACCATGGATTCCAACATGTGTAGTAGCCTACTTTGGGACTACCAAACGCTATTCCGTAATGGCGGGTAGTTATAAAGGTAGTTTTCGGGTTTGCTATGAAACATGGAGTGGGATGTGAGTGATCAAGATGGAATTTGCCCCTCCTTTGGAGAGATATCTCTGGGCCCCTCGAGGTAATGGATTATGGAAATGCATGGCCATGCTAAGTTGATTGAGGAGTCAATCAACGGACGGATAATCCAATACGGTTTGAGTGAATGGTTAAGCTATTGAAGGGATGGCACACATCTTGCCTATAGCTTAACGGTATCGTGAGGCAAAGGGATTTGTGTACACATTACAGGTTCGAGCCGATATTATTCTTGTATACTATGGTGTCAATATGTGCTGCTAGGCGCCGCTATGACAGTCGGCTGAGTTAGACTCGAGCCGACGATCGGCTAAGTTAGACTATAGCCGAAACCGAGTATACCTGAACCTACGGGGTCGCACGCTTAAGGGGATAGAATAGATATTCGAGTTGGACTCGGATACGGCTCGATCGGATAGGGATCCGATCGGATAGAGTCCTATGGGCTTACGACGTGTGGGCGGCCAACTCTATGAGATACGGATGAGATCCGATTCAAAATAGAGTCCTAATCGGCCACTAGTCCCGTCGGCCAACTCTATATAAAGGAGGGAGGGGTGGAGAGGCGTGACGGGTCAATTGCATCGCGTGCAACGAAGTCGCCGAGATCAATCTCCACGGAAACCCTCCCACTTTCGAGCCAAACCCTAGCCTTGCATCGCATGCTAGCACACGGGTGTACGGCGTTCGTCCCCGGACGTGTGGATACCGTAGAGGCGCTGCTACGTTGCGCGCTCTTGATCGGCTGCGGTCGGGCGCATCGGAGCGAGGCGTGAACGCGGCCGGACGACTCGAATCGGGCGATTGGCGAATCGGTGTCTCCGGAATCGGCTACACTGTTCCGGATCGGATTGCCCCGATTGGCTATTCGCATCACTCTACTCCAATCGGTAACGATCTATCGGCCCTTACTTGCAAGTGTTCCTGGTTTGCGCGGTAGAAATTTTTGTTTTCGGCTAGCGTAGCTTCCGCGTAACCCTTCAGGTGGTATCGAGCTAATCTTGCTTAGTTCGGGTTTTAGATTGGATCTGGAACAAGTTTTGCACATGGGTTGATTAGATCAATCGGTTTTACGGGATCTGTTGAGGAGAGTTAATGGTAATTGCGTTCCTTGATAGTGTATCGGAACGGCGTAATGTGATTACGTCGAAGCAATTTCCATATAACTTGGTTTGAGTTGGGTTCGAGATAGCGTTCCTTGATAGTGTATCGGAACGGTATAATGTGATTATGCCGAAGCTATCTCGTAGTCCGATCTTGTTAGCGCCTCGCGCCTACGCAAACCATCTCCCTTGATAGTGTATCGGGACGGCATAATATGATTATGCCGACATGGGACCGCCGTGTGCGTACCCCCTTATAGGTCGTCTCGGTGCCGTATCTCTGCGATAAGTAGAAAACGTTTCTACGCCTAACTTGTTTTTGCAGAGAATGCTTTGAGATGGTATGGCCCTATTGTATGTATGAGATGCATGTGATGCATGTAATATTCTTTCATATGTGCAATCCCTGTAATATTCTTTCATACGTGCAATGCTTGTAATATTCTTTCACGACTGCGAGTCGATGTAATCTTCAATTAGAGCTTCTATAGTAGTAGCTTAGTTTGAAAAAATCAAGCATTCGGCGATCGAAAGAACGGTGATAAAGATGAAGATCCTGTACACCGGCATGGAGATGGAGATCACCATGTGAAGGGGGCCATACTATTTCATGCTATTCTACCTGCTTTCATATATGTGATATGTTTGTTTGATATGATAGCATCCCTCACAAAATTAAGTAGTAATGATGCCCTTCCAAATGTTGCACCCGTCACCATTATGCTCGTCAATGGTGGGTCCGCCAAAGCAGAGTGCCATTCTCTATCATAACACGAGGGGTATATGTCGGACATATACAAGGAGCATTTGGTTTACTTAACAAGGCTATCAAAACAGTTTTGGGCCTTGGGGCATAGGTTGGGGCCGGGCATGGAGATGCCACACCAACAACAAGAGTCACATAGAGATGTGATTAGCAAGGAGTTGCTTACCGATGTTACTAATTTTCTAGCAGTGATGCCAAAGCTCACTAGAAAATTAACTAACATGTGGATCTTGACCCAATACGTAACCTAGAGGGAAGGTGGAAAATACGTAATGGGAGTCTTATGTTAAATTGTTTAACAAAAGACATAACATAAACATTGTGCTAAACTTTGTTTTTCTATTGTAGAATAAATGGCGGCTAATACTACACCCAGTACCTTTAATTTGCGATCTATTCTCGAAAAGGAAAAATTAAATGGAACAAACTTTATGGATTGGTATCGCAACTTGAGAATTGTTCTCAAGCAAGAGCGTAAGGAGTACGTTCTTGAAGTACCCTATCCCGAGGATTTGCCAAATAATGCCACCAACCGCACGGAGGGCTTATGAGAAGCACACTAATGATGCCCTAGATATAAGCGTCTCATGCTTGCTACAATGTCCCCCGAGCTTCGAAGCAATATGAGAGCACGATGCTCACACTATTATTCGGGGACTACGTGGCATGTTTGAGAACCAAGCTCGGGCCGAGAGGTTCAACACCTCAAAGTCCTTGTTTGCGTGCGAGCTTGTTGAGGGAATCCGTCAGTCCGCATGTGATAAAGATGATTGGCTATATCGAGAGTCCGGAAAAACTAGGTTTTCCCCTTAGCCAAGAGTTGGCTACGATGTGATTCTCCGGTCGCTCCCTCCGAGCTTCGAGCCATTCATATTAAACTATCACATGAACAATATGGATAGAACCTTGGCTGAATTGCATGGGATGCTAAAGACAGTGAGGAGAGTATCCGAAAAACGGTCATCATGTGATGATGATGCGAAGGCAAAGCGCAAACCACTGTCAAGAAACTTTGCACCAAGAGGAAGTTAACTCCCGATGAGATCGCGAGTGCCTCCAATGCAAAGAAGGGCAAGAAGGGTCGGCGGCATCGATGCCGTTTGCTTCTCTGCAAGGAGACAGAGCCACTGGAAAAGGAACTGCAAGAAGTACATGGAGGATCTCAAGAAGAAGCAAAGTACGACTTACGCTCGGTATTAATGTTATAGACATTAATCTTGCTACTTCACCTACGACTTTTGGGTATTTGATACCGGATCGTAGCTCATATTTGCAAATCGTTGCGGGGAATGAGAAGAAGTAGAGGATTGAGAAGGGGCGAGGTGAACCCGCCCGTCGGCAATGGAGCAAGCGTTGCTACGATTCTTGTCGGCACGATACCACTTCATCTACCTTCGGGATTAGTTTTGGAATTGAATAATTGTTATTGTGTTCCAACACTATGTCAAAACGTTATTTCCGCTTCATGTTTGCAAGCGGAAGGATATGATTTTAGATCAATGGACAATGGTTGTTCAATATATCTTAGAGATATGTTCTATTTTCATGCTCCATTGGTGAATGGATTATACGTTTTGAATCTTGAAGCGTCTCCCATCTATAACATTAATACGAAAGGCAACTCTCTAATGATATAAACCCCACGTTTATCCGGCATTGTCGCTTAGGCCATATAAATAAGAAACGCATGGAGAAGCTCCATGAGGATGGATTGCTTCACTCTTTTGATTTTGAATCATTTGAGACATGTGAGTCTTGTTTACTTGGTAAGATGACAAAGGCACCTTTCACGGGACATAGTGAGAGAGCAAGTGACTTATTGGCACTCGTACATACGATGTATATGGACCAATGAGCTCAACGGCCGAGGTGGTTATCAATACTTCATTACCTTTACCGATGACTTTAGTAGATATGGTTATATCTACTTAATGAGGCATAAGTCCGAATCCTTTGAAAAGTTCAAAGAATTCCGAATGAAGTACGAATCATTTAGGGAAAACAATCAAGTTTCTACGATCGGATCGTGGAGGGGAATACTTGAGCCAAGAGTTTGGTAATCATCGAAAGATTGTGGAATTGTTCCACGTTGATGCGCCAGGGAACTCCGCAATGGAACGGAGTGTCCGAACGGAGAAATCGCACCTTGTTGGACATGGTGCGGTCGATGATGAGCCAAAGTGATCTTCCGTTATCCTTCGGGGATATGCTCTTGAAACAGTTCGCTTACACTAAATAGAGTTCCATCTAAGTCGGTTGAAAAGACACCATATGAGATATGGACAGGGCAACCCCTAGTTTGTCTTTTCTCAAAATTTGGGGATGCGAAGCTTATGTAAAACGTTCTGATCGACAAGCTCACACCCAAATCGACAAGTGCTTCTTTGTGGGATATCCTAAGGAAACTAAGGGATATTACTTTTATAATCCGGAACAAGGCAAAGTGTTTGTCGCCCGACACGGTGTCTTCTTGGAGAAAGAGTTTCTTTCAAGAAGGGTTAGTGGGAGCAGGGTGCATCTTGAAGAAGTTCAAGAAACACCGAAAATGTTTCGCGACCACGAACCACAACAGGAGGTGCAAAGTGTTGCGCCACCGGTTGTAGATACACCGCCCACGGAGGTCCGAAAGATCACGTCGTGCACCCAGTACACAGTGCGGAACAATGTGATATATTGTTGTTGGACAACGATGAACCTAAGACCTATGAGGAAGCGATGGTGGGACCCGATTCCAACAAGTGGCTTGGAGCCATGAAATCCGAAATAGAATCCATGTACGACAATCAAGTTTGGAACTTGGTTGATCTACTGATGGTGTCAAAACCATTGAGTGTAAATGGGTTTTTAAGAAAAGGCCGATATGGATAGAAATGTTCACATCTATAAGGCGCGATTGGTGGCGAAAGGTTTTAAACAGATTCAAGGAGTTGATTATGATGAAACCTTCTCGCCCGTCGCAATGCTTAAATCTATTCGGATTATCCTAGCGATTGCTTTGCATATTTCGATTATGAGATATGGCGGATGGATGTCAAAACGGCTTTCCTAAATGGAAACCTAAGCGAGGATGTATACATGATACAACCTCGGGGTTTTGTCGATCCGAATCGCTGGAAAGATATGCAAGCTACGAAATCCATTTATGGATTGAAGCAAGCATCTCGGAGTTGGAAATATTCGTTTTGATGAAGTAATCAAAGGGTTTGGTTTCATCAAAAATGAAGAAGAGGCCTGTGTTTACAAAAGGTCAGTGGGAGCGCAATTGTATTTCTAATCTTATATGTGGATGACATATTACGATTGGAAATGATATCCCTATGCTAGAATCGTCAAGTCTTCATTGAAAAATAGTTTTTCCATGAAAGACTTAGGGAGGCAGACATACATATTAGTATTCGGATCTATAGAGATAGATCCAAGAGGCTAATTGGATTAAGCCAAAGTACATACATTGACAAGGTGTTGAAAAGGTTCAACATGCATGATTCCAAGAAAGGTTTCTTGCCCATGTCACATGGCATTAATCTTAGCAAGAATCGGTGCCCTCGGACACATGATGAGCGGAATAAGATGGGTATGGTTCCATATGCTTCGGCGAGTTGGATCCATCATGTATGCCATGCTTTGTACACGCCCGAGATGTCTCGTACGCTTTGAGTGCTACGAGCGATACGTCGATCCGGTGAAGGTCACTGGATCGCCGTAAAAGAATATCCTTAAGTATTTGAGAAGAACTAAGGATATGTTCCTAGTCTATGGAGATGAAGAAGAGCTCGTTGTAAGTGGTTACACCGATGCTAGCTTCCAAACAGACAAGGATGATTATAGATCGCAATGCGGTTCGTGTTCTGCCGAACGGAGGCGCGTCAGTGGAAGAGTTCCAAGCGGGATACTTGCCGATTCTACAACAGAGGCCGAGTACATTCTTTCGGAAGCTGCAAAGGAGGCTGTTTGGATCAAGAAATTCGTTTCGAGCTTGGTGTGATGACTAGTACGGCGGTCCAATGTCTCTCTATTGTGATAATAGTGGAGCCATTGCGCAAGCCAAGGAGCCGAGGTCACATCGAAGTCCAAACACATACTTCGGCGATATCATCTCATCCGCGAGATAGTGGACGAGGTGATGTCAAGATATGCAAAGTGCACACGGATCTCAACATAGCCGATCCGCGACAAAACCTCTCCCTCGGCCGAAGCATGAGGCGCACACAAGAGCAATGGGTATTAGATACTTACATGATTGACTCTAGTGCAAGTGGGAGATTGTTAGTGATATGCCCTAGAGGCAACATGGAGATGTTGGATATCACGTCAATGTTTATGTATAAATGAATAAAGTGTTATTCGGTTCCATGAAATAGACATCTTGTATTGATCAATAAGTACGTGACTTATTTATGAGACTCTTTATGTATGAATCTATTTCTAAACGATCCCGATCATATGTCATATTGTTGGAACAAATATGATTCTAAGATCGCATGTTTATTGATTGATGATCATGTCTCATAGATCATGGGTATGGAGATACCAAATCAATAAACATGGACATATGTGTTGGAGAACACATTGTTGGATAGACCCACCATGAGACACTACAGGAATTAATGTGCCATTAGTTGGTCTCGGGTAGTGTTGGTACAAAGTCCTTAGACACGAGATCACCATGGATTCCAACATGTGTAGTAGCCTACTTTGGGACTACCAAACGCTATTCCGTAATGTGGGTAGTTATAAAGGTAGTTTTCGGGTTTGCTATGAAACATGGAGTGGGATGTGAGTGATCAAGATGGAATTTGCCCCTCCTTTGGAGAGATATCTCTGGGCCCTCGAGGTAATGGATTATGGAAATGCATGGCCATGCTAAGTTGATTGAGGAGTCAATCAACGACGGATAATCCAATACGGTTCGAGTGAATGGTTAAGCTATTGAAGGGATGGCACACATCTTGCCTATAGCTTAACGGTATCGTGAGGCAAAGGGATTTGTGTACACATTACAGGTTCGAGCCGATATTATTCTTGTATACTATGGTGTCAATATGTGCTGCTAGGCGCCGCTATTGACGAGTCGGCTGAGTTAGACTCGAGCCGACGATCGGCTAAGTTAGACTATAGCCGAAACCGAGTATACCTGAACCTACGGGTCGCACGCTTAAGGGGATAGAATAGATATTCGAGTTGGACTCGGATACGGCTCGATCGGATAGGGATCCGATCGGATAGAGTCCTATGGGCTTACGACGTGTGGGCGGCCAACTCTATGAGATACGGATGAGATCCGATTCAAAATAGAGTCCTAATCGGCCACTAGTCCCGTCGACCAACTCTATATAAAGGAGGGAGGTGTGGAGAGGCGTGACGAGTCAATTGCATCGCGTGCAACGAAGTCGCCGAGATCAATCTCCACGGAAACCCTCCCCACTTTCGAGCCAAACCCTAGCCTTGCATCGCGTGCTAGCACACGGGTGTACGGCGTTCGTCCCCGGACGTGTGGATACCGGTAGAGGCGCTGCTACGTTGCGCGCTCTTGATCGGCTGCGGTCGGGCGCATCGGAGCGAGGCGTGAGAACGCGGCCGACGACTCGAATCGGCGATTGGCGAATCGGCTCTCTCCGGGAATCGGCTGCTTGTTCCGGATCGGATTGCCCGATTGGCTATTCCGCCGCACTCTACTCCAATCGGTAACGATCTATCGGCCCTTACTTGCAAGTGTTCCTGGTTTACGCGGTAGAAATTTTTGTTTTCGGCTAGCGTAGCTTCCGCGTAACCCTTCACCCGCGTCTACGAAAATAATACGATCATCCCATGAAATAACCACGAGTACATTCCGGGATGTCGCATTGTGCCGGTTGCGGTGTTCGATCGCCACCCTCCGTGGCACAATAACCGGAATGTGTGTTCCGTCAACCGCACCCACCGCATGACGGAATGGCTCGAAGCTCTCGTCTTGCAACACATGATAGTGTTGCGGATAGTTATTTGGATCTATTGGCTTTAGGATATCCGCTGCTAGTATAGCGATGGCATTAAGTACCCTGTGGAAATAGACACTGACAGTACTAGCGGAACGAACCATTCTGTTGTCCGTTGCCCTATGACCATTACCAGTTGCCATTGTGTAAAGGATAATACCAATGGCCTCCATGGGACAGATCTCTACTGTGCCTTGCAACCCATATCTGCTAGTCAAAAGCCAATCGAGCACCTGAATTTGGTGAGCCCTCAATCGAAACATGTTCTAGCATTGAGCCTCATTTTGCATGGTCTCCATCATCCAGGACATCCCGGACTGCTGGGATATACGTCTCGGGGCTCTTACATTCAGATTCTCCTCCAATGCATCAGCAAGTTGTTCAATAGCTTCATCCTATTCTGAAGTATACCCACTGCCAGATCCTTCACTTCCCTCAGTAGAGCTGCTCATGTTCCTAAATATCAATTCAAAGACAAACATATTTAATGGTAAACGTCATACTAGTGTGACATAACTTCCAAAGCTACTAGAGTACTTGCATAGAGCTGTTCAATCATGGTTAGAGTTACATAAAGTTGACAAAAAATGGTCATATTTGTTATGAGCAGTCAGTGGTAGCAAATATGTTCGTAATGTAAGTTGCATCAAGTAGGCCTAAAAATTGATCTGACATACAGGGATCATAAACTTGCACTTCTCTGCAAATTGCACACAAGGTTAGGAATTAAAAAAACTAATAATAGAGATGCAACAAGTTAACATACATAGGCAGTGATACTCTCAAGGTACTGGAATGGAAGATAATGCATTGATGATTGAACAAACACAGATTATTGTTCATACGACAACATCAAACACAACACTCAATGGTAATTAAACAAGCCGACAGTAATGAAGTTGCTAAAGGTAAATAAACTAGGGGTAGTTAAAGGCGTGATGTCCATCATCATGGGGAACGGTCATCATCACCACATCTAGCACAACGGCCCACCATCTACTCCAGATGAACCATCAGGTCCATAGAATCCACCGAACCCACCACCGCCTGGCCCGAAACCTCCACCGAAGCCACCACCGCCACTTGGACCAAACCACCCACCAAATCCACCTAGGCCACCAGAGCATGTCGATGGAGGAGCTGCACCAGCTGTCTTCAGTGCATAGTGAGTGCGGACAAAGAACTCCCGTTGAGCTGAAGTGCATGCATCATCTATGAAAAACGAGCAGTAGTAGGGGTCACTGAACAGAATCACCCCCATGTGGTAAACCTCAGAGTCAAATGTATGTCCGTCGGCCTTCAGCATCTCTAGACATGCCTTCCCACTCCGGGTCTCCCGTTCATGTAGACGCTGCGCCTTGCTCTCCTGAGACTTCACCCTCAGGTCAGCAAGCCTATGGAGAGCCTCACTAGCTGAGTCACTCCTAGTGCGCTTCGAACCACTAGATCTTGCGCCAACATGGGTGACAACAGACTTCCCCGCTCGTTTGGCACGGCGGTTGGATGGCTCTGGTGAGGGAGGCATGTCTACGCCGTCAAACCAAGCCTTCTATGTCAATTGCAAAGGCCTGCAAAGGAAGAACCTCGTTAGCTGGTTCAGCCCCTGCTACAGCCGAGTGGTTTCCAATGACAGTGCGACCGCGAAACACCCCATGGTGTTCCCTGATAAAACTGAGTGGTGCGGTCCTGAACACCTTAGCACCTTTCCTCTTCTGCAAGGAAACAATGACATCAATGAGACAATGCACTAGCAAGTTTATATATGTACTAGTATGTTTGGAATGAACAATAACTGGTATGGTTTTCTGCTGTGATCTCCGAGACTGCAACAAACTGGTATGGCCAAGACTTGCAGCAAGGAAAATATTCATCACAAAAACTGAAAACTCACTTACAGAACAAATGATAAGAGTATAGGTAGTATGTTATTTAAACTTCCTAGAATCTCATGAACACTAATTTGCTGCTAGACTTGATATGCGCACACCAAAATCAACACATGCTTCTGCTGGGGTAACATTCATATTCAGAACCATCTGATCTTTATGGTGCTCATTTCTCAAGGGATGTGATTTCAGTTTCAAAGCAACTTGGGATTGGTTCACTGGGAAATAGTGACATTAACACTACTCATGGCCGTGTGACATTAACATTTGTAATACCAATATACTAACAAATAAAAATAATTTCTCGACTACTCAAGTACATATATGCCATGAGGTAAGTAAATACCAGTGTCGTAGTCATCCATGTGATTAACATTTGAAGTTTCATTATGTCCTAAAGATATAGCACTTGTATTACTAACTTGGTATTCAAAAAATATGCTGGTCATATCAAGTTTGATTAAATCCTAAACTACATGCCCATATATTACTAACGTCATATGGGCAAATGTACATGATCTGTCCATTTGCTCACCTAAGTTAAATATTCACAACTTTTATTACATTACAAACATTTCTATATAACACACTAAAATTATCTATGTACAACATATACTGCGAGTTAAGTGGGTTTTGATCTAATAATTTGGCATATAGCGCATGGAAGTTAAACTTATAATCGAACGATAAAAATACTGACCTTTTCCATTTGATCCCACCATTCGGGGCTGGCGACAATCGTGCGTGACAGGGTCACGACCGAGTCCGGTAGCCTGTCCCTCAAGCCATGTCCATGTACTGAAGCGGCGGCGACAAGAACCCCAAAATTCTTCAACTGCTGGTGGCTAACTTGTTTGCCGGCCTTGTCCAGCATTTTGCGCTGCAAGTTTATGTAACCCTGGGATTTTGGACACGAGGTAATGTTCCTGGCAGCTATCTCCTCGAGACAGCTCTCCAGGAACAAACGTAGCTCCTCTTCGATCCAATGCCCATGACCAGCGGCCATCTAATTGCACAAGTCAAGATACAAACATTGCACACATTTGAAATTGAAAGGAGGATTAGCAAAGTACCTTCACTAGATAGTCCGAATGGAGGAGGTCCCAATCAAGCGATCTAGCAACGGTGGACGGAGTGAGCCGCCGCACAAGTTGAATCACAGCATCGGGAGATTTGATGGCACAGACTCGGATTACTTGGGCAACGGCTTCAACGTCTTGCAAGTCGGTGTAGCCAGAAGCACCGTCCGCCACCAACGAATCGGACGATGCTTCTCCGGAGGTGGCTTCACGGCTCGCCATAGGGGATATTTGGGGGCAACTATAGGATTTGGCTATCGGGATGGAAGTGGGGATTGCTTTGTTGCACACGAGCTTGCGCTTGCAACATTGTGGAGCCATCTTGGGTGGAGGAGGTCTTGAAATAGCTGGGGTGATTGGGAGGGCTAAAGATATGAGCGAGTGGAATCCTTACTATTGGGCATGCTTGTTGCGCAGAACTCACGCCGCCTGCGCCATCGCCATGAATGCAAGCAGCCTGGGTTCAATGCCACACTGCACACTCTTTCCCCTTCTCCGATGTGATGCTCTTGCCTCGCGTAGTGTGGAGATTATGGCAATCGGGTATCTACATGGCAAGCTTATCCGACTGGAGATAGGGATAGGTTGTGCCTATCAAATATGTAAACCAACTACGACTTGGGTATTACGTTGCCGATTAGATAAGGCAACGGCTCATAGTTATAGTTTGGTAAGATTGAGAAAACCGACTTAGAATAAGATAGGGTTTCCGATCTGTAAGCCCTCCTCCCAAGACTATATAAGGGGGGTAAGGGGCGTCCCTTGAGGGATATCCTATGCTAGATCAGATGCGATATCGGCTTTAGATCATATGCTTCATGAGAAGTTAGATGAGCTTTCAGCTTTAGATACACGAGATCATGAGATCAATAAAGACACTCGGCGGATCGAATCCCCGAAACAGGAGTAGGGTATTACCTCACGAGAGGGCCTGAACCTGTCTAAATCTTCTTTTCCTTCTAACCCATTGTGCTTGGCGATCTCGACTGCGACCCCAAAAATTACATTGCCGAAACCAAGTTTCGACAGTTGGCGCGCCAGGTAGGGGACCGCGCGTCGAGACTTCTTCAACAATCTCGCCGACAAGCGTGATGGGATCTCCTTCAGGATTCGGCGACTTCGCCGCCAACAACTTCGACGACTTCTCCTTCGACTCGGATTCGAACCAGTCGGAAGGAAAGACCCACTCGGCGTCATTTGGACTCTCGAACGGCGCCAAGATCTACGACAACATCTTCAAGTCCAAGATGCGGTCTACCCTCTCCAACGAAGGACTTCACTCGGCACCGTTCGGACTACCGAACGCCGCCAGAATCTACACCGATCTTTTCGTCTCCTCGACGGAGACGATCGACTCGGACGAAGACCTCTCGACGCCGTTTGGGTTACTAAACGCCACTGAGAGCTATGGCAATCTCCTCTCCCCCGAGTCGGGACTGACCCACTCGGCGGAATCCACGTCCTCAAGCTCCGATTCGGACTGGAACGATCCAGATTCGAGCTTCCTAGGGTCGAAGGAGGTCGCTGTCATCCTCCAGCCATTCGGCTAATGCTCATCTTCGGAGCTCAACGAATATCTCAGCTCCGCCGGCTTTGACGACCTCTATGACATCCCTTCAGACGAAGCCGACAACTCCGACTGCCACAAGGACTACGAGCCGAAGTACTTCGATGTCCTCATGGTCGAGCCGGCGAGTCCGACTCAACCATGGCCCGCAGCTTGCGAGGAAGAGCGAGCCAAGATTGAGCAAGAGCGTAAGATGGTCTGAAGAAGAGAAGAAACGCAGGGAAGAGGCCGACAAGAGAAAGCAAGATCTACGGGCCGGACGATCCGCCCGGAGGCTATCCTTCAAACGCGGTCCGCAATACCAACGTCTTCCGGACGCCACGCGAAGCGCTGTTGCCGCCCTCACACTCTTGGACACCGTCATGGAGACGGCGCCCCGACGTGACTCCAATATTAGATAAAATCAAGACCATCGTCGCAGCTACAGCCAACGGTCATCCCACCACCTCGGCACGAATGCCGACTGAGTCCGTGGCCGAAACACCCGACAAAAGCCGACCCCCGCCTCTAAGGTCAGGAGACTACAAAAGGCCCGAGCCAGACCGGTCGACGACTAGGCCAAGAGGCCGACGCCACGAGTCCACACAGAAGTACCAGGAGCAAACGGCCGACTCCCGCGACAAACGACACGGACGTCCACCTGTCCACCACCACGTCCGCCACAACAACGGCGCCGGCTACCCAACCAACCAATCGAAGACCCCGCGAGTGATCGCGGGAAGTCCTCGATCGCCGCTACCAAGAGCGAGACCGACGCACCGGGAAGATCGGAGGATCACCCGATAGCGGCGACGACGGAGTGCCAGCTTTCACTCGGGAGCTTCGCCGAGTGCACTGGCCGAATGGTTTTAAGCCAACAGGAATAGAGAAATATGACGGCAAGACTGACCCCGAGTCGTGGCTTACCGTGTATACTCTCGCCATCCGCGCAGCGGCGGTAACAACAAGGCTATGGCCAGCCCGTGGCCCTCGCAAACTCAGCCGGTGGCTCACGAGCCTGCCAAGAGGCTCAATCGGCTCGTGGAGCGAGCGAGGGACCACTTCATCGCCAACTTCCAAGGAACCTTCGAGAGGCCCGGCACACACTTTGACCTTTACAACGTCATCCGAAGCGGACGAGCCCCCGAAGGATTATATTCGTCGTTTCTCAGAAGCGCAACAAGATCCCGAACATCACCGATGACATCATCATCGCCGCCTTCCGAAGGGAGTCCGTGATGAGCTGCTCATCGGGAAGTTCGGGCGCAAACCACCGAAGATGGTGAAGCAAATGTTCGAGACGGCGAACTCCTACGCCAAGTCCAACGATGCAATCAAGGCGGCACGCCAAGACCGGCCGACAAAAGGGATGACAAGCACTCGGAAGGAAGCCGGCATCCGAGGAAGGATAACGGCAGCAGCAATCGGGCTCGAGAAAGATCGCAAGCGCCGGCACGAGACCTGGTTGCCACAACATCGATTCTCAACACCGTCACCGAGTTACGGCTTACGACACGATCATGAACGATCGTGAACGCTCGGTGCACGCATCATCTACAAGCAATTCACAAAGCAATATGCGGCACGGTTAAACAAGGAGCCGACTAATGAAACCGGTCCATCGGGAACCAAGAAGAACAACCCGACGGAAATTCGGAGCCTTTTCAAGGCCACGTGGGCGAGCTGAATCACATATTCGGGGGCCGTGGGCTTATGAGTCCAAGAGGAAGCAAAAGGCGATGGACCGCGAGGTCAACGCAGCACAACCCGAAGTCCCACAACATCTACGATGGTCGGAGGTGGCCATCACGTTTAATCGCTCGGATCATCCGACCGAGTGGTTCACCAGAGCGTATCCCTTGGTACTTGACACGGTGGTTCGAACATCAAGGCGAAGCGTGTCCTCATCGATGGGGCGGCGTCCTCAATCTCTGTTCGCCAAGACCTGGATGGGATACAAATCCCGAGAACGAGTTGAAGGCAAGCTCACCCCTTCCACGGGTGATCCCGGGCTGTCGCCCACACCACTCGGGCACATCGCCTTCCCAGTCACCTCCGGAGTTCGCGAGAATTTCCGAACGGAGAATACCACCTTCGGGGTGGTCGACTTCAAAGACGGCCTACCACGCGATCATCGGAAGGCCTGCACTCGCCAAATTCATGGCGATACAACACTACACTTACCTCTGCATGAAGACGCCTGGCCCTAACGACGTCATCACCCTGCGCAGCGACGTCAAACAAGCCTTCACCTGCGACGAAGAAAGCTGCGATATGGCCCAATCTTGTGAGAGATCACGTGGCTAGGAAGAAATCCGACTGGCTACATCAACATCTGAAGAGGGTGAAATTTCTACAAAGAGGATAGCCAAGTCGAGACAAGGCGACGCCAGAACGAAGAAAATCTTCCTTGATCCAGTCGGCAAGATATCTTCAAGGACTTAAAAGATACCACCGTCACAATGTTCGGGCGCGAGCTTTCATTGTCGATGATTTGGTTCTACGCAAGATCCAGACCATCAAGGACCATCACAAATTATCTCCACTATAGGAAGGACCATACATAATCGCTGAGGTGACTCGGCCAAGAGCATTTCGACTAAAGTGCGAAGATGGATCTATGGTGAAGAACTCCTGGAATATTGAACATCTTCGACGATACTATGCTTAAATTGCCGTAAGTTTCATGTTATTCTTGACTGCCAATCTCAAGCAAGATAACTTCTTGAGTTGACAGTCGGGGGCTGCATACGTGTCAATAAAGCATGGTTTTCTTCGACAACTTGTTTATATTTGGTTTATCATTGTTTAATGTTTCTTGATTTGAGTTTAATAGATAAGGACTGAGAATTTTTTGATGACCTAATCAAGCTTAGGCTTGGTGACAGTCGGACGAAAATTACTTAAGAAATTTTCTATGAAGACTCGGGTCAAGGCATTAACATAAATAAGCTAGATACCTACAAGTTCACATCGAAGGCATAAAAAGACCAAGATGATTAGATGAAGTGGCGGGGACGACCTCGAGGCTTCGTAAAAGACTTGAGGGTTTTGCTAAGTCGTCTCGTGATTGGGCCGAGCCCATGAGAGACTTGCGGCCCGGCTAAGGTGTGGCTTGACACGTGTCCTTAGGGACTTAAGTGGATGGACTTAAGCAGATTTGCCCGGCAATATGCACGTGTTACATAGCCCAATACCTTTAAAATCCTTTCATACCGCGGTTTGCGTAACTTCATGAGAAGTTGGCACGATGCAATTTGAAAGGTGACAAACGTTAAGCTTTTCATGGTGTCCGATGACGAGGGACTGTTTGGTTTCTAAGCATTTGATTAAATGATTATATCAATGCTATTTTTCCACCTTGGTGAAGATCTTTTTAGATTAAGACCAATATTATGGCAGGAGCTATTTAATATTTTGGTCATATTTTTCAGATGACTGAAAAATTTGTTTACCCATGAGGGTTGACTAAATTATTTGTCCCGAGATGACTCGGATAAGTTAACTCGGATGAGCATGAGCTTGCCGAGTGTTTTTTACCCATGAGGGTTGATTAGATTATTTGTCCCGAGATGACTCGGACAAGTTAACTCGGATGAGCATGAGCTTGCCGAGTGTTTTTTACCCATGAGGGTTGATTAAATAATTTGTTCCGAGATGACTCGGACAAGTTAACTCGGATAAGCATGAGCTTGCCGAGCATTTGTTGACCACGAGGGTCAATTAAGCTATTTGTTTCGAGATAACTCAGGCAAATCAACTCGGATAAGCATGAGTTTGCCGAGTGAATTAATTTCTTACCTATAAGGGTTGATTAAATTGTTTGTTCTGAGACGACTCGGGCGAACTACTCGGATAAGCATGAGCTTGCCGAGTGATATGATTTTTTATGATTGCTTTAGCTTGAGCTAAGCATTTATATGAGAATTATTTGTTTCGAGATGACTCGGGCAAATTTCCGGGATGACTCGGAAAGATCAGCTCGGATAAGCATGAGATTACCGAGCGAATTGATTTTTTACCCATGAGGGATGATTGAAATATTTGTTCTGAGATGACTCGGGCAGATCCACTCGGATAGACATGAGCCTACCGAGTGCTTTCCACCCACTAGGGTTAATTGAGTTATTTGCTCTGGGATGATTCGGGCAAATTCACTCGGACGAGCACGAGCTTGCCGAATGATGAGGTTGCTTTAGCTTGAGCTAAGCATCTACATAAGAATGATTTTTTATAGTTTTTGACTATATGTTTAGTCTATTTTTGACTAACCACATAGTCGGGGGCTACACCTAATTAGGTGCATCAGGAGATGCACCTAGATGTTTATTTTTGAGAATTTTTGAGATATTTTTCAGCCCTTCACAGTCTTTGGAGCCACTCGGAAAGATTTAGGCAGAGATGATGGAATCACTCAGCGCCAGGAGCACTCGGCCAAAGAGGTTTTTGGCTGCGTACTATTTTGGTTTGAAGCTGAGTTGTCTCGTCGGCGAAAGGACTCGGGGCTACTTGTGGAGATTATGGCAATCGGGTATCTACATGGCAAGCTTATCCGATTGGAGATAGGGATAGGTTGTGCCTATCAAATATGTAAACCAACTACGACTTGGGTATTACGTTGCCGATTAGATAAGGCAACGGCTCATAGTTATAGTTTGGTAAGATTGAGAAAACCGACTTAGAATAAGATAGGGTTTCCGATCTGTAAGCCCTCCTCCCAAGACTATATAAGGGGGGTAAGGGGCGTCCCTTGAGGGATATCCTATGCTAGATCAGATGCGATATCGGCTTTAGATCATATGCTTCATGAGAAGTTAGATGAGCTTTCAGCTTTAGATACACGAGATCATGAGATCAATAAAGACACTCGGCGGATCGAATCCCCGAAACAGGAGTAGGGTATTACCTCACGAGAGGGCCTGAACCTGTCTAAATCTTCTTTTCCTTCTAACCCATTGTGCTTGGCGATCTCGACTGCGACCCCAAAAATTACATTGCCGAAACCAAGTTTCGACACGTAGCTTACATCGCACAACTGCAATATTCTGTCTTGTCAAGCTTGCTGGATTCCACGCAGCTGGGTTGGCAGAAGGGCCGGTTGCAGCCTTTGACCGTGGTGATACCACGCCGGTGTGGCCCTCTGTCTGCCGGGAAACAAAGGATCAGGGATTACGCGACCGAAGCATGCTACGATCCGCCGGGTAAAGGCACTCGCATGGAACCAGCTGCTGCAGAGGGCGGCGTATTTTGCGGGTTGAACAGCTCAACAAGGCACGGCAAGGCAGCTTTCCCAGCATGCACGCCAGACGTGCGAGGAAGACGACGGAGGTAGGTTGGTGTCACGGCGCGTGCGACAGCGTTAGCTCCATTCTCCCAACGGGCGTTAACGTCGGTCCGACACCGTCTACATCGCTACAGTACCCTTACAGCCCAAATTCAAACTACACGCGATCGCGGTCTACGGGAGCCTATCGCAGCCCATCCTAACATGCACTTATGATCGCAGCATTTAGTTCTGCTGTTCTATCAGCCACCCGGTACGTGTTATATGTGAAGATCGTGCAGCCCGTGACACCATGCTACCGGAAACAGAAACAGGGGACGACCGGCCGGCCGGCGGTTTTACCTGCCGTAGATTAATTCTGCGGGCGCACTGCGTGGATGCAATCCATCGTATAATCCAACCAGCTTAATCACCGGTCATGTCACTTAACTCACTTCACGTTTCTCTTGTTACGGAGCAAAGGCTAAAATAGGACAGCTAGGACCTGCATGGCGCTGTAGGGAAAGGTGAGAGTGAGATGACTCGGACAGAGGCGCCTGATGACTGGGCGAGTGAAGTGTAATCACTTGAATGGATGCAAATTTTGCACGGAAAGAAACAGATGGACCTTTCACGGTCACGGTGCACCTGAATATCTTGCGGAAGTAGTACTAGTAGTAAAGCTGAGTGGAAGATTCGTAACGAACTATCGCGAGTGCAGATAATCAAGTACTTCATCATGTGCTTGAAAGAGAAAAAATGCGACGTCAAGAATCCCTTATCATTTGCACTGAAAGAAAGAGCACTGTCACACATAGAAACAACTTGACAAAATCACGAGATTAACTTGAACCAGGCCACAACAGTAAAAGCTCCGTGCCATCTGATAGCGAAACAAATACCTGGGTTTCCCCTGATTTCAGTGCCAAAACGACTGCGCGGCTGTACAGGGACATCAAACGTAACAAGCAGTAGCATGTCACTATTGAGGCTGCGGCATCGATCGGTCGCCGTTGCAGCTTGCCGCTTTACCCGTGACCTCGGTTCAGTAGACATGACTACGCTTGCACAGTGCAGGCTGTTCCCATCGAGGCCGGTCGCGCAAGTGCACCAAGTAGCAGCAGATCATAGTGCAGCGTGCCAGCTTCTGTGCAGATCATAGTGAAGCTGATCACCGCCTCACCGGTGCTGCTGCTGCTGCTGCGTGCATACGTCCGGGAATCACCACCAGCGCGCTGTCGTGCGTGCACGGCAAAAGTTGCGGAGGTATACCACGCTTCCTTTCCGTGCTCTGCCTGTTCCCGGCCCAGAGCCGTTCGCAGCTACGCCCTCGCACAGGAGAAACTCTTTTAATCACATAGATGTTCATTATCAATAAAATAGTTATAAATTTTTTTGATAAAATAGACTAATATCTAACATATTACTTAACAGGACATGCAAATTTAAAAATATATAAATTTAAATTCAGTTTATATAAGTTATAAGAAAAGTAAATTTAGTATACGCATATTTACACTTATATTTGTTACACCTTAAAAAATTGAATTTAAATTTATATGTTTATGGAGTGGTATATTACACATTAATTTTTTTTTATAATTTTTTTAAAAAAATTACATGATTATTTGATTAATATACAATAAAAAGATGGTCATTTATCCGGATAATTAAAATCCATCTTCCTCGCACAGCTCCTGATTCCATGCCATCGATGTGCTTCTGATTCAACACCTGGCTAATTTCGCCTTCTCGGCTAGTCCAGGGCCCGGCCTGGACTAGCTTTTCTGGGTGGGTAGTGTCTAGGTAAGGATGGACGCATAAACAACCATTAACATCATCTGATTCAAGTGTTTTAATCCTTATTAATAAGTTATTATATTGTAGAATGTAGGAGCACTAAAATTGTAAATTTTTAGGGGCATTCGGCACAACTTTTGTTTTAAGAAAGGTTTCAGAATCATAAAAAAAACTCATCAGAATGTAGATCGTACTGTTGGATAAACGTGTATTTGGAGTTCCATGTAGCAATAACACAAAACAACTATCTTTGAGATTTATTTTAATATTAAAATTTATTCCCCACCTTTGCTTAAAAAGTTAAGGCAGATTATTACAGAGGTTGCAAATCGAATGATTGTGAAATACAAAACGGTTTTGCTATAAATCTGTCATAAGCTTTTTTGTTAAAAATTTGTCGATTTCTTGATCGTAGGATTGCGTTGAGGTTCGTGCTACAAAATTTTCCAAACGGTTTTGCTATAAATCTGTCACAGGATAATTCGTTAGAAATATGTCGATTTCTTGGTTGTAGGATTGTGTTGAGATCCGTGCTACAAAATTTTTGATTTCTTGGTCGTAGGATTGCGATGAGATCGTGCTACAATAACACATATTACTTCACCAACTGAGCAAGCCAACAACGCTGGTTACATACTTACATAGACAAAATATTGTAGTCACTCTAGTGTAATTAGGCTATAGTTATGTTCGTAATTACAACATGATAAAGAAAAACTGACTATGTGCCTGTTATGAAATTTTTTTTTCAGCCAGATGGAGGCCCATTAAGCATTACGTAGTCACTATTGGGTTGGTCCAGTCAGATTGAGGCCCATTAAGCATTACGTAGATACTGATGTATATTGAATCCTTTTATTCAAGGGTTGAAAAAGATCGTGTGATATAGACTTCAAAATCTGTCGGATAAACAACTAGGTTATACATTCTTACAAAATCATAGTTTGATTAGACAAGAAAACTATTTGAATTATTTGTCTAAAAATAACACCTATTAATAAATATCCTTCTATATCGAAGTGAGTGTAGGTTAACTGGATAGATTACTTGTGGTAGAACCACCTCACTCGGGTTTAAGTTCTAAACTTACACCGTGCTCAAATTTATGGCTAATTATTCTTTCAGTGATACGCGACGTATTCGCCAACAGCAAGATGTATGTAATGACTTCGTCAATCTCGACCAATCTTGGGGTGAGTGTGCGTATGTTCTGGACGTCCACGTTTGTAATGTGTTCTAAAAAAATATCCTTCTATGGTTGATGAGAATCATCAAACGACCGGTACACAATGTATCCGTCAATAGCGAGGTGTCTGTACTGATGAAGTTCATGTCAAAATATAAATTTTTCCGCCAAATCTTTAATATTAATTTTTAATCAATAATGTTGTAATTAATTAATATATTAATACATAAATACATTTAGCCACTAAGAAACATATATAATACAAATATAATACACATATATATATTGCATGCATCATTGAAAAAGTGACAGTCTTATATACATATTAATTACATAAAAGCACGTCATTCCGAATTATATTGTTCATTACACAATCACACGGCTCCAATTCCGAAGATACTTATATTCTTCGTTCGTCACTAGGCTGCCTTCGGGGTTGAAGAAAAGTCTATTTTGATGACAACACTCGTGGTGGATGAAGCGACAAGAGATCCCACTACATGTATTTGATGCCATCGTCATCAAAGTTAGTTCGTTGTTTGATTCTAGGCAACTGCATATACGAAAGCACGAGAATATATTACAATACCAATTAGATGTGCATTCCTTCATTGAACTTTATGTTTTGAGTTGAGAGACTTACATCGTCTGCATTGGTCTGTACCTCCCATTAACTCTGAGGAACTCGAATGTGCGATATCCACAAAGGACTCTGCCTCAAGGTTGCTTGTGACACTTCGTTATGACATATACATAGAAGGAATTAGTTATATATGCAGGTAAAAGAATTTAAATAAATAAGTGTGTACACAGAGTATGTTCAGTATGTATGCACTAGCAACTTCTTCCTCGTTCGTAGTTGTTTCCCATCCTTTAGTAGTTGTAGTCATTGTATTATGAATCATATTAATGAACAAAATTTAATAATTATGAACACTTAGTAAACAGTATACATGTATGGATTAGAAGCACTTACTGTTGTAAAATTGTCAGGAATTGTCTATACGAGTTGTGAGGATAGTCGAGGGGGTCCAGTGCTACAGTGGTCTCGTGCTTTGGATAGAGTTGGAAACAAATATAATGATCGCTACATAGTAATGACATTTCAGTTAGTCACTGATCCAATAATATAGATATACACAGATATGTCAGTGTGGGAGGTATCACCCCGGGGTGCCTCCAAAACCCGGATTGAACCTCAACAGAAGTCAAATCGAGTGTCCTCCGGATGTGACCGAGAGCCCGACTCCCCCTGGGGGTCGGGCATGCCGGCCTTCCCCCGAGTCCGACCTTGGCCCCTTCTCTCGACTCCGACTCGATACCCGACCTCGAGCATCCTCGGGAGGAAACTTGGCAGGCAAGGAGAAAGAGGGAGGAGATAACCTAACAGCATTTGACACCTCCTGGCGACACAGGAGCAGGGACCCAGGGCTGGTAGGAGCACAAGACACCCACGGTGTGTAGGACCTAGCAGACCAGCATTTACTTTATCAGAGATTCTTTGTACCCCACTGTTTATCTCTCTTAGTCTTAGCTTTCTTGGCCCCAAGTTCATCTGTTCCCGCCTCCCTTGAGGTATAAAAGGGAGGACAGGGGGGCTGGGAAGAAAGGTTGGACCAGATTCCTTCTCACGCTTGTAACTCTGGTTCATCATCCACCCCAGAGAAAGAACACCTCACACTGGACATAGGCCTATTATCCTTCGGGAGGGCTAAACCAGTATAAACCCTTGCGTCTTGTTTCTTGGCTCATCTTAGGATTTGAGTCGACCATCGGATTCATCGGAGGACAACTTCTCCACCAAACTCTCTTCTACCTCCTCAGGAACCCCACTGGAGTATTGGCGACCCACCCGTCGACAGTTGGCGCGTCAGGTAGGGGGCACTGTTCTTCGTCTGAGGTGATCCGATGGCTGTTTCCTTCGCCACCGACTTCGTGGTTCCTGTCGAGACGACCTTCGTCTTTGGCACCCTGGTGTTCCGCGCGGACGACTTCCGTCGCCTCACTCTCTCTCAGGCGGCCTCCGGTGAGCAGTAGTGTGCTGTCGCGCCTCCGCGCGTGGCAGTGAAGCTAAGGCGTGTGGTCTTGCGTCCTAGGGCCTCGGTCCCCCACCTCCGTGCGGCTGTCAGGGTTTGGCAGCCAAACCCCCGACTGCTCGCTCGGCAGTCCTGAGGGCAGACGATGTTTGGACCCGGATCGAGCGACCAGCTAGACTCTGCACCATGCGTCCTGCTCCACCATCCCGAGGCACGTCTTCCTCACCTCCACGTGTCGCTGAGGGTGCTCCCGCGCCTCTCAGTGCAGGGGACCCTAGCAGGGTCGTTCGCTACGCCTCTCGCCCACACGTGGCGTTGAGTGGACGGCCCAGCGGACCAGTGTTCATCCCTAGCAACCGCTGGGCCGTCAACTTCGTCATGATGGCGGAGGCGGTGTCCGATGACGAGGTCACGGGCTCTCAGGAGTCCGACACTCACTGCAACGTGCGCCGTTCCTGTAACGCGGGGAGGGTTGCACGGCACGAGCAAACCCGTCGTCCTCACGTCCAGCCCCGACGCCTGGAGTTCGACATCACGATGGAGTTCGAGGCGCACCAGGTGTTCCAGACACTGGCGGCCAACTTGGTCGCCATCGAGTATGCCCTCAACGATCTTCTCGACTCCCCAAAGATTCGGAAGGCCATGGCCATGACCCAAGCTGCTGCCGCATAGCTTAACGTCCCGACCCTGTCTGAGCGCCCCCCTGGGAGCGCTTAGCGCTCGAGGTCGCAACAACAGCAGAGTGGTAGTTTGGTATAGGATAAGTGTTGCCGTGCTTAAAACTCTAGATTGTTTGCTTAGATGGACCACCCAAAATTCGTATAGACTCTGGACCGCTCTAACATAATGCATTTAAAAGATAATAAATTTAGACATCATAAAACTTGTATAAAGTTTCATATTGTGAGGTTGTTTTTTTGGAATTTTGAGTCAGTCTGCTTTTAAAATTTGCATAGGCTAAACCATAGGTCCTAAACCTAAGAAACTTTACAAACAATATTTAGACTTACTCAGTAAGCTTCATGGATTTTTGCAAAATTTTTAGACCCCTGCATCATGGTGAAACCATCTAATTAACTAGCCTAACTATGTTCTAGAAACTGCAAACATCCGCATTCATCTTTTTATTTAGTCCAAACCATCCATGGTAAATTATGCACCTTTTAACAGTAGCTCCTAGACATGCCCAGGAAGCCCCACTAATTTTGGTCGAATTTTTTAGTCCCTGCAACAAGCACTAAAAATTCGTATAGTTTTGAGGAATAAAAATCTGAGAAACAGTAGACCGTAGGTCATTAAATTTGTACTGAAAAAACCATAGGTGATAAAATTCTGATTTTCCTAAGGTAGTTCAAAAACTTATTTACTACCCCTATGATTTTTGCCCAAATTTTGAACCTTTGGTATTTTGCCCAAACAGACCTGTAAAGACAGCAAACCTACATTTTCCAGCACAGCGGTACTTGCCTAAATCATTTCCTTCAGGGCAACCCAACCATCTAAAAATCACCAAAGTTTTTCCCAATCAAAGGAAGCCTTGTTAGAAAACTAGGAATGGATGTTGATTCATCTTTTCGCCCTTCCAGATTGATCGCTAAGCTCTGTATCTACCAAATCGACATATAGATGTACCTAAGACCAATAGGCGAATTAAACCCTATGTCACAAATTCTCCTAACCAAAAATCTTTTTATTTTAAGGGGGATAATGTACCATGACCTCATACACCCAGAAATAAATATGAAGCCTTTGTAATTCCCACAAGCCTAAATGGAAACACCATCCTAAGAGCAAGTCATAAACAAACTATGCGGATTAAGTTGAGATGGCTCGGTTCACAAAATTTTGTGCCCCTTTTCGGATGGATGCAAAATTTGTAAATCGCAGCAACTCTCAAACATGGTTTGAAGACTTGACTTGTAGATTTGGCGAATCTCTCAACATATACACCTATTTGTTTTATGGCATGAAGGCAATACAAAGTATCTTCGAAAGCTTTGAATCATTCCATACATTCATCGCATTATTCATCCATCATGATATCATAGCATTTATGCATGCCTTTTTCGCATAGAAAAAAAGTTATTTCCACACATGCCATATAACGATCAATTTCCTACCATGACCCAAATGTATGGATATAAACCATGAGTAGTTGCGACCTTTTCCATGCCTATGAAAAACTTCGGGTGGGACCTATAGGCTCACAAACACAATTTTGAAAAAATTGTTCTTTAAACGGACACCGCCACCACCTATTAGTCAGTTGGACATTATGTCCTGTTCTCAGCAAAACAAGGTGTAGACAGATCTGAGACTACCAAACCAGCTTAACTTCAATTTCACAAATCCTCCCATCTAAAGACTTTTAAATTTTAAGGGGGATAGCATGGCATGTTAGCCTCAAGCATTCAAAACATTGCCTAAGTTTCCATTAACCGCCTTCACTGTGAACTACCCGAGTGGGGGAGTTCTACTGCTATTTTCCATCTTTAGCGGAAGGAACTGTGTTGTAAAGTATATGCAATATGGCTACCATGTCGCCCTTTATGTAAGGACCTAATGGATCGCATGTAACCATAGCCCGAAACCCGTTCAACTTCAATTTTGAAAACTACTAAGCTTGCAGTCCGAAAACCTGGTTTTTGGAGACATAAGCTAAACAAAAGTAAAGCCTGACCATAGACTTCCAAAATTGTGCCCCATACGGTAGCTTGACGGAACCAAAACCCTCTTTGGCTAGTCCCTCGTCATCTACTAAATCCCTGGACCACAACCATACCATGTAGGACCACTATCATTCGAGCGTCGTCACCGGCGACGAAACCGTCCATCCGCTGAGATGATGAAGGAACTCCTCGCCATATCCTAGACCCTACGACTGCAAGCCCTAATTGCCTAGGAAGTCCGCCTTTGCCAGCAAACACATCGCTTTGTTTCGCCTTCGTTGTGAAACCCTCACTCCATCTTTTCTTCACTCGAGCGATTTCACCTCCACTCACTTTTCCCTGCTGGTCGAAGCAAGTGTGAAAGACGAGCCACCTCTCCCACTTTTTCCCTTTTAAGCAAAGAAGTGACACACGCCAAAAGATTCCTTTGCAAAAGTATTAGATTATTAGGGCTACCAAGGTCTAGAATGCCTAAAGGGGTTTAATAGAAGCAAAAACTTATAATATGGTTATCAGAAAACAAAGAATTTCAATAATACGAAATGGATCACCATTAGGAACTTAGTGGTAGATTTCCGCCCCATCCTAAACAGATATCCTATCCATCGACTAGTTAGGGTGAAGTCTTAGATATGACGAGCCTAGCTGAACCGGTAAGACTTCCAACCATAGCCCAACCCAAATCTCAGGGACGAGATTTCCTTTAAGGGGGATAGAGCTGTCATATACCCAAATTCAGGGTTAGGAAAATTTTATCAAAACCAAATAAAAATAATGTTTCTTAATTTTGTGAACCAAAAATTTTCTTTTTAACTTAGGTGAGACCAGCCTGGACCTTTGCATAAAAAAAGATTTTTGAGAAACAAATTAAAACTTTTCATTTATAACCTATGACAAAATGCAAACTCATGTGAAAGCACGCATACTATCATAAAACATGCTTTGACTTGAGTCATTTGTGTGTATTTGGATTTTCAATTTGCATTTCATAATAGGTTTTATGAATAATAACTAGGGTCTAGATAAACAACTAAACCATTAGGGACCTAGTGCTCACTAGAGGAATGTTAACATAGGGACCATACACCTTAAAATATATCAACATTGCTAATAACAAGCCTTCCTAAATTAATATGACCACTCATCTAAAGACGTGTCACAAACATGGAGGTGAATAAATTGAATTACCTCATATAGGAAATATACTACCTTACTTACCATCATAAGCATCCTCCCAACACAAAACCTAAGTGAACAATTGTATGTATATATATATATATATAAAAGTAGAGATCTGTGCTCTAGGAACTGAAATCCAACTTAATAACATCACCTCATGTTAGGAGAAGACCAAATATAATTTCTTATGATGATTTAGATGCATTTACCAAAATAGGAACACCTATACATAAAAAGGTACCCTAATTTTCTAAATTAATCCGTATAAGATAAAATCATGATCAACTCAAATATAATTTTTGAACAATTTAATAATTAAGTTTGATGCCTAAAAAAGTAGATAGCACAGTCAAATAATAGGCGAATTAATATTCTTATCGGCTAAAATGACAACTATTCTAAAAGTTAAATTAAAATGCACATAAGTGTACATCTAAGATAATTTACTCAAATACTAGGTTAATTAAGATGAATAAATATAATTTTTCTAGAATTTTTTTCTTGGTTTAGGTCCCCTAAAAATTCAAATAAGATTCAAATTAGCTTATCTTTGTTTAATTTCTGAGAACAATCTACAAATTATTTTTGAATGCAACCAAAGAAAATGGAACCTAGGAATGATTATCTACCTCCAGTAAAAATTTCAATAATTTATCATGTCCACAAATTACATTATAAAGCTACAAAGATTAGGGAGAGAGAAATAATCTGAAAATTCGCTTAAAATCGTTTTTACTCAGGATTCTACCCAACCCACTTTTATTTGCCTTGCGCTCTTCACCCTGGACCAACTTGGCAGCCACTAGAGCCTGCTCCACCTAAGTGCAAAATGCTCCACCACTCTTGAAGGCGAGAGAGAAACGAGAGAGGGAGAGATCGAGGCCGGACGCGTGGAAGCGACATGCCGGTGCCGGGCGCCGCCTATATCTCCATCCCCACCACCGAACTCGCCAACTCGATTCGGCTCCTCCTCGCCTACTCCTCCACCCAGCTGCAACGCCACCACTAGTCCGCTACTAGCTTACCTAGCCCGCCATCGATCGAGAACACCATGGTGAAGAAGACGTCGTTGTCCATGGCAAGATCGCCGCCGTTGCTACCACTAGCAGCGCTGCTCCTCTCCTCGTGTTTCCTCTCCCATGTCGCCGTGCAAAGTCCGGACCTGCCACCGCCACTGCTCTGCCTCTCCTTCATCTTCACTCTCTCCGTCAGCTGCAAGACCACACCGATCGCCGACGAGCCATCATTCTTCATTTTTTTTGTTCCAATACTTTCTCTCCATGTTGATTCTACCCCTCCTAATTTCATTCGATTCCATGCAGTAAGCACACCAGGATGCAGCCATGCCACTAGCGTCCTAGAGCGTGCATCGAGTGCTGCCACCGTATCACCATCACCGTTCCGGCCAACTCCGACGGTGTGCAGGAGCACAAGACATTCACAGTGTGTAGGACCTAGCAGACCAGCATGTACTTTGTCAAAGATTCTTTGTACCCCACTATTTATCTCTCTTAGTCTTAGCTTTTTTGGCCCCAAGTTCATCTGTTCCTGCCCTTCTTGAGGTATAAAAGGGAGGGCTGGGGGCTGGGAAGAAAGGCTGGACCAGATTCCTTCTCACGCTTGTAACTCTTGTTCATCATCCACCCCAGAGAAAGAACACCTCACAGTGGACATAGGCCTATTATCCTTCGGGAGGGCTAAACCAGTATAAACCCTTGCATCTTGTTTGTTGGCTTATTTTAGGATTTGAGTCGACCATCGGATCCATCGGAGGATAGCTTCCCCACCAAACTCTCTTCTACCTCCTCGGGAAACCCCCTTGGAGGATTGCCGACCCACCCGTTGACAGTCAGACTTACTTGAAGTTGTATGTGGCCAGTATGTCTCTTTTATTTTGAAATTTCAGGAACGGTCATCCTATATATTATGTCACATTAAGTAACTTGGTCTTGTGCAAGCCCTTCTTATATTCAGCTATCTCTTCAGGTGTCTTGTTCTTCAATGTTGTTGATGTCCTCGGCTCGTGTCTGCTCGGCCATCCCTTCATCATACAATTGAACCCTTGGGGATTCATGAAGCATGTCGACCGGGAGGACTGCCTCCGAGCCGTAGACCAGGAAGAACGGGGACCGTCCCGTGGCTCGGCTTGGCTGAGTGCAGTGGCCCCAGAGCATGGCCGGGAGCTCCCGCAACCAGCGGCCTTCATGCTTCTGAAGCGAGTCAAAGACTCGGGCCTTCAAGCCTTGCAGGATCATGCCATTCGCACGCTCGCACTGCCCGTTCGCTCGAGGGTGCGCCACCGAGGCTTACTTGACCTCGATGCACCTCTCTTCACAGAAGTCCCAAAAAAGTTCCCGGTGAACTGTGTGCCGAGGTCGGTGAGATCTCCCTCGGGACGCCGAAGTGGAAGGTGATGCCTTCGATGAACTCGGCCGCTTTCTGGGCAGTGCAAGCTCTCAGCGGCTGCACTTCAATCCACTTTGTGAATTTGTCGATCGCGACAAAAACATGAGTGTAGCCCCCTGGTGCCTTAGGGAACGGGCCAACCATGTCGATCCTCCACGCAAAGGGCCATGATGACGGGATCGTTTGAAGGGCTTGTGCCGGGAGGTGGTGCTGTTTGGCGAAGAATTGACATCCCTGACAGCGCCAGACTAATTCCTTGGCATTTTCGGTTGCTGTTGGCCAGTAGTATCCCACCCAAAAAGCCTTGCCGACCAGCATCCTTGCGCCCGCGTGGTTACCGCAGATGCCCGAATGAATCTCATCAAGGATCTGGAAGCCATGGTCCCGAGGGACGCACAACAAGAGTACTCGGGTGGATGCCACACGTTTAAACAGTTTGCGGCCCACTATGACATACTGGTTACTGCGTCGGGCGACATGCTCGGCTTTCACCTTGTTGGGAGAGAGCGCCTTGGTGGTGATGTAGTCTATGAATTCTTGACGCCAGTCGTCAAGGGTGCCGGTAATGGCGAGCACTGACTCAGCTGGTTGCGCTGGGGCTGGTTCCGGGGAATCTGGCTCCCTGATCGACGACTTGTGTAGCTCGTGGATGAAGACCCACTGCAGCGCCATCGCCCGGGAGGACCGAATTTGGCCAGCTAGTCAGCCGCCGAGTTGGCGTCCCGAGGGATGTAATGGAACTTGAGGCTGGCAAACTTGCCCTTGAGCTTGCGGACCTCGACGCAATAGGCATCCATCTTCTCGCTCGAATAGGACCAGTCCTTGTTGACCTGGCTAATGACTAGCTTCGAATCCCCATAAACCATAAGGCGCTCAACGCCAATGGATTTGGCGATTCGGAGACCATGGAGAAGAGCCTCGTATTCGGCGGCATTATTGGACACCTTGAACAGTAACTGGAGGACGTACTTGACGTGCTCACCCTTCGGGGAGACCAAGAGCATGCCAGCCCCAGCTCCGTCAATGCTAAGAGAGTCGTCGAAATACATGGTCCAGGTCAGGCGCGACTCGGAAGTTGGCGGGAGCTGGATCTCTGTCCATTCGGCAATGAAGTCGGCTAAAACCTGTGACTTGATGGCATTGCGCGGCTTGTAATCGATGGAGAATTCACCCATTTCCAAGGCTCACTTGACTATCCGCCCAGTAGCCTCGCGATTCCGAATGATGTCCCCGAGGGGAAACCCAGTCACCACCGCCACTTTGTGGGCTTGGAAATAATGTCGCAGCTTCCGAGTGGTGACGAGGACGACGTACAGCAACTTTTGCACTTGGGGATAGCGCATCTTCGACGGCCTGAGGACCTCGGATACAAAATAAACGGGCCTCTAGATCGGATAGGCGCGCCCTTTCTCCGTGCGCTCTACGACCAGCACCGTGCTAACAACAGTAGTGGTCACGGCGACGTACAGGAGTAGTTGTTTCTCAGGGTTCGGAGCTGTGAGGATTGGCGGCGTAGTCAAAAGGTGCTTGAAGTCGGCAAATGCCTTGTCGGCATCTACCGTCCACTGGAAATCTTTGTCCTTCCCAACTTCTTGAAGAATGGTGCTCCGCGCTCGCCAAGCCGAGAAATGGATCTCCCGAGAGATGTCATGCTTCCCATGAGCTTCTACACATCCTTGACGCAGGACGGCTTCCGCATGTTCAGGATCGCAGAGATCTTCTCGGGGTTGGGCTCGATTCCTCGCTCGGGACGACAAAACCAAGAAGCTTCCCGAAGGGCACGCCGAAGACGCACTTCTAGGGATTAAGCTTCCATCGGTACTTGCGTAAGTTCGCGAAGGTCTCTGCTATATCGGGCAAAAGATCATCAAGGATCCGCGTCTTGATCACTACGTCATCCACGTAATCTTCAACGTTACGACCGATTTGGCTGGCTAAACAACGTTGGACGGCTCGCTGATAGGTCGAGCCGGCATTCTTTAGACCGAAAGCCATCATGGTGTAACAGAAGGCCCTGAATAGCGTAATGAAAGACGTCTTCTCCTGGTCGGACGCTTTGAGGCCTATCTGATGATAGCCTGAGTAGCAGTCCAAGAAACACAGGAGGAAACACCCTGCGGTGGAGTCGGCGACTTGATCGATGCGGGGAAGAGTAAACGGGTCTTTAGCACAATGCCTGTTAAGATCAGTGTAGTCAACACACATTCTCCATTTCCCTTTTTCTTCCTTACAAGGACCAAATTGGCTAACCAATCCGGGTGATGCACTTCCCGAATGAAACCCGCATCTAGAAGCCGAGTCAACTCCTTTCGGATCTCGTCCTTGCGCTCCTGGCCGAACCGACGTAGGCGTTGCCTGACCGGCTTGGTATTAGGGGGAACATGAAGCTCATGCTCGACCAACTCTCTGGGTACTCCCGGCATGTCTACCGGTTTCCAAACAAACATATCAATGTTCGCCCGCAGGAAGTCGACGAGCGTGTTTTCCTATTTCTCCCCAAGGTGCGAGCCAATCAGCGTCGTCTTGGAGGGATCGGTATCGGAGAGGGAGACAGCCTTGTACTCGGCGAAGCCAGCGGAAGGCCGCGACACTGGCGGCACCGGACTTGGGTCATCCTCAACCATTGGTGCCTTCCCTTTTGGGTTGGCGCTTGAGGAAGAAAGCCCGTCTGCCTGGGCTAGCAGACCGGTGGCCTCGCTAAGGGCAAGGCTCTCAGACTCATAGGCGTGAGACGTGGCGAAGCACGGAGAACTCCCCCTGAGGGCCTGGCACATTGAGGACCAGGTACGTGTAGTGGGGAATCTCCATGAACTTGACGAGGGCCGAACGGCCGAGTACCGCATGGTAGGCCGTCTCGAAGTCGGTCATGTAGAACCTGACAAACTCGGTGCGGAAGTTCTCCCGTGTTCCAAGCGTCACAGGGAGAGAAATCATGCCGAGGGACAGGCTTCCTCGACCCAGGACGATGCCGTAAAACGACGAGTTCGTAGGCTCAAGGGTGGAGAGGGAGACCCCGAGCTCACGAAGGGTATCTCTGAAGAGGACGTTGATGCCACTCCCCTCGTCGACTAGAACGCGCTTGAGACGCACCTTGAGCACCACTGGGTCCACCACCAGAGGGAACCAACCCGGCTTTGGGACATCGGTCCACTGGTCTGCTCGACAGAAAGAGATCGGAACCTCTGACCATCGAAGGCGCTCAGGCGAGTCAATCGAGACGGTGTTCACGCGATGAGAAAGGAGCTTTTGTTGGCGTCGACTCTCCGAGGTCGCCTCGCCACCGAGGATCATGTTGACAATATGGGTCGGCTCCTGGAAGCCGTCCTCGCGTCACCGGTCCCCTTTTTGGTGCTTCGTTTCCGCGCTCCTCTCCTTCTACGGCCTTGGTGGTTGGGGATTTTGCGCCTCCCGAACCATTTGATCCTGGAGGGAGTAGCACTGCCGGATGGTGTGATCCCCATTGGGATGAAGGAAGCATGACTTATCTAGTGCTTCCCAGCGTGTTTGACCTGAGGGTTCTCCCCTCGAGCTTGGTCCCTCGAGGGCCACAACTTCCGTGGTCGGCTGGCGTTTCAAATCCTCCCGTCGACCCTGCAGATGCGGGCAGTGATCCGGCCTCCTCGGCAAGCGGCGCTCGGGGACGGCCTGCTCCTTTCCCTTTGACTCCCTCGGGAGGCGGGAAATGGCAGGCGCCATGAGCTGGTTCTCGGCGTCCTCAATGTCGACGAAAACCTCGGCGATGGTAAACACCTGAGCCGGGGTGGTGGGCTTCATCCGAGCGAGGAAGCAGAACAGCTCAGAGGGTCTCCGTAGGCCCTCCGAGAAGATGCGCATGATGTCGCTGTCGAAGATGCTTGCAACGGAGTTGCGACGCTCCGAGAAACATCGGATGTAGTCCCGGATGGACTCAGTAGGGCCTTGTCGGACTCGGCCGAGGTCGTAGCAGGTAGCCGGGCGTTGCCACGTGCCATGATAATTGGCGACGAAGGCATCACACAGCTCATCCCACGAGTCGATGGAGTCCTTAGGCAGTCCAGCAAGCCAGTTGATGGCCGTAGGTGCCAGCATGACTGGGAGATAGTTGGCCATGACGCGATCGTCACCGTTTGCAGCTCGAACAGCCGTGCAATACAGCTGGAGCCACAGGGTGGGATCTGTCTTGCCATCATATGGCTCTATCCCTGTCAAGCGAAAACCCTTGGGCCACGTGACCTGCCGGAGCTTGGCGGTGAAGGCCACGAAGCCATCATGGCGGGGTGCCGGGTCGGGCACTGCATTAGGAGGTCATGCAACAGGTCGTACTCGTCCCGTCGTTGTATCTCCTGGCGCCTCCGATCGATGACGCGCCGCTCGATGGTGTTGCGGGCATCCATCCTCTGCGCGATCACCTGTCGCAGGTCCCCCGTGTGAGAGCTCCTCTGATGCTCGGTCGTGCGAGCACTCCAGGAGTGTCGGGCCATGCCCGCGGGGGAACCACGGTCCTTGTGGCTGCACCCGCTGCAGGGCACGGGGAGGCCGACTGACCGGCACTCTGCTGCCGTCACGACCTCGAGCGCCGAGCGCTCCCAGGGAGGCGCTCAGACAGGGCCAAGACATTAAGTTGTGCGGCAGTAGCTTGGGTCATGGCCATGGCCTTTCGAATCTCCGGGGAGTCAGGAAGACCGTCGAGGACACGCTCGATGGCGACCAAGTTGGCCGCCAGTGTCCAGAACACCTGGTGCCCCTTGAACTCCATCGTGAAGTCGGACTCCAGGCGCCGAGGCTGGACGTGAGGATGACGGGTCTACTCGCGCCGCGCAACCCTCCCTGTGTTACGGGAACGGCGCGCGTTGCAGTGAGCATCGGATTCCTGAGAGCCCGTGACCTCGTCGTCGGACACCGCCTCCGCCATCATGACGAAGTTAACGGGCCAGCGGTTGCCAGGGATGAACAATGGTCCGCTAGGTCGTCCACTCAATGCCACGCGTGGGCGAGAGGCGCAGTGAACAACCCTGCTAGGGTCCTCTGCAACGAGAGGCGTGGGAGCACCCCCAGCGACATGCAGAGGCGAGGATGACGTGCCTCGGGATGGTGGAGCATGACGCATGGTGCAGAGTGAGTTGGTCGCTCGATCCGGGTCCAAGCATCATCTGTCCTCAGGACTGCCGAGCGAGCAGTCGGGGGTCTGGGCTGCCAAACCCTAACGGCCGCACGGAGCTTGGGGGTCGAGGCCCCAGGACACGAGACCACGCGCCTTAGCCTCACCACCACGCGCGGAGGCGCGACCGCACGCTCCTGCTCATCGGAGGCCGCCTGAGAGAGAGTGAGGCGACGGAAGTCGTCCACGCGGAACACCAGGGTGCCGAAGACGAAGGTCGTCCCGGCGGGAACCACAAAGTCGGTGGCGAAGGAAACAGCCATCGGATCACCTCAGACGAAGAACAGCGCCCCCTACCTTGCGCGCCAACTGTCGACGGGTGGGTTGGCAATCCTCCAAAAGGGGGTTCTCGAGGAGGTAGAAGAGAGTTTGGTGGAGAAGCTGTCCTCTGATGGATCCGATGGTCGACTCAAATCCTAAGATGAGCCAAGAAACAAGACGCAAGGGTTTATACTAGTTCAGCCCTCCCGAAGGATAATAGGCCTATGTTGAGTGTGAGGTGTTCTTTCTCTGGGGTGGATGATGAACAAGAGTTACAAGCGTGAGAAGGAATCTGGTCCAGCCTTTCTTCCTAGCCCCTACCCTCCCTTTTATACCTCAAGGGGAGTAGGAACAGATGACCTTAGGGGCCAAGAAAGCTAAGACTAAGAGAGATAAACAGTGGGATACAAAGAATATCTGATAAAGTACATGCTGGTCTGCTAGGTCCTGCACACCGTGGGTGTCTTGTGCTCTGCCGACCACAGGTCCCTGTTCTGTCTTGCCGGGAGGTGTCGGCATTGTCGGGTTGTCTCCTCCCTCTTCCTCCTTGCACGCCAAGTTTCCTCTCGAGGATGCTCGAGTTCGGGCGTCGAGTCGAAGTCGAGAGAAGGGGCTGAGGTTGGACTCGGGGGAAGGCCAGCATGCCCGACCCCTGGGGGAGTCAGGCTCTCGGTCACATCCCGAGGACACTCGGTCTGACTTCTGTTGAGGTTCAATCAGGGTTTTTGAGGCATGATTGCCCAGCGCACTGCTAAGCGCATCTTTCTCCCTCTGTGGCGTAAATTCGCCTTTCTTCTATGCACTGGTTAAATGTTTTATTTGCTCAACAACTCTTTGGAGCCCAGGGTCTTCAAAGACAACTTTGCTCGTATCCATGATCTTGGGCGTTCTAGTTTTTACCCAATGCTTTGACCGTTCGTCCCACTCTTCCATTGGAACCGGGGCCCCTGACTTCCTTAGGTCCTCCTCCTCTTTTGCCCACTCCTAAATCATAGGTGCGTACCCACTGGAGCCCAAACGATGGTGCCATTTGTATTCTTGGCCAACTCAGACATCTTCTTGCTCTTCTCCATTTCTTTCCGTGAGGTCTTGAACTTAACAAATTCCTCCCATTGCTCCAGAGTGATTTTCTCATACGTCTTAAAAGGTGTTAGACCCTTCTACACAAATTTTGTGTTTAGTGTGTTTTTCCATCCGCAACACGCCTTGTCCATTGTCTACAACACGCAATTCCTTGTCACAGCTTCATATCTCTCTGGGAATTGTATCGTTTTCTTTAAATCCAGCTGGATGTGGTTTTTATCCCCTTCTGGTACATGGTCCTAGTCCTTTATTTTACATGGGATGTTATCTTTGATGATTGCGCCACATTGGAAGCTATACTTTGCACATGCAGTTTTAGGGCCAGCGGCTCCCCTTTTGGGATCATATGGGTCACAACGAATAACCCGTCGATTATCTTGTTAATGCTCCTCTCTCCCCTTCTTTTTTAGGCTCTGTCGACTTTACGGTTTTCTTGGGGGCAAAGGTCGTAGCTGGGACTTCTTCGAGTTGGACAGCTTTTTTGCCTTCCGTCGAGATCTTTGTGGGGTTGTTTCCTACAAGATTCAGACACCAGCGAATTAGTACAAAACACCAATTAGCCCTTATAACATCAAAATTCAAAAGCATGATGTTGGCTTGCAGGGGACATACTCTTCATGGCCTTCTTCACCATCGACGTCTTTCTTCCTCTGTTTCAGGCTTGGGCAAGGGTTACTTGCCGACGAGTACGTGTCGTCCTTGTCGGGTTCATCATTGTCCTAACCTTACGACGTCTCCACGGTGGCCCACAAGGCCTCCACGGTGGGCTCCGAGCCCTTCACGATGGCCCGTGAGGCCTCCACCGTGGGCTGCGAGGCCTTCACGATGGCCTGTGGAGCCCTCTCGTCAGCTATGGGCTTTGAGGTTCCTTGAGGCCCTTTAGTGCTATCGGCCATCATTAAGTACTAGCGCCGAAAAGTAAACAGAATTAAAGTGTTAAGTTACAAAAAAAATCATGAATTTTTCACTAAATTTAATTTGGAAATTAATTTACAAAGTAAATGTAATTGACCACTAAATTTAATTTACAAAAAAATTCATGAATTGTACACTAAATTTAATTTAAAAATTAATTTACAAAAATTAATTTAGAAAGTAAATGTAATTGACCACTAAATTTACAACATAACGGCCATCGTTAAGTATTAGCGACGAAAAGTAAACAGAAAAATTGTTACAGTGTTAAGTTACAAAAAAAATCATGAATTGTACACTAAATATAAATCTACACAATTTGATTTGAAAAAAATTGCTAGCCGCATATCGACACATATCACCGCACATCACAATCTCACATATTCATATCCACACATATTACCCATCACCTCTGTCGATGTCGTAGATCGACACGCAAGGATCCTGAGGACCCCCCTTTTTGGTTCGGCACGGGGAGCAATGTACCTTGGTTTAGACTCGTAGAAAAATGAAGTAGTGCTGGTGAGGCGGGGGTTTATACAGGTTCGGGCCACCAGCGCGGTGTAATACCCTACTCCTGTTGCATGTAATATATGGGGGAAATTGACGAGAGCAAGGGGAGTATTTCCCTCTTCTGGACTCGGTGGTGGATGAGGGATTGCTCTGGGCTAGCTGATGCCCAGGAAGCTGGTGGTCTACCGGCCAGCTAACCCTGAGTGTATGGTCGATCTCCTAGCTCCTGAGGCGGAACCTCCTGCTTTGTAATGAAGAGGCTGAACTTGTTCTATGATGGACTTGGGTCTCCTTTTATAGCATAAGGGAACACCACAGTAGTCCTAGTTTTTTTTCTCTTCTACTCCACGTGAGGGAGTAGTTTTTATCTTGTCTTGTCGGAGAAGTCATTCCATTCCTACTCCTCCCTGTTTGCTGCGTCATGGAAAGCGAATAAAGGAGGCGGCCGTCATGGTAGCCATACCGATGACGCGAGGATGGCCAGTCTACCTACCCCGACGGACCCACCGGTCGGCGGCCCATTCCCGGTAGATCCGACACCGCCCGCCTATGCGCGCGCCTTCTCTCCCACGCGCCGCCCAACGCATTAAATGCGGTGGACGGACAGACGTGCGGGAGGCGTGCGCGAGTGGGTGCGCGGCCATGCCGCGGTCTTAGTCAAAGACTTTTAGTCCCTTTTGCCTCGCGATAGGCAAAAAAGGGGTGATGATGGGAGCAACTGACAACCGCGCCTCACATCGCATTGAATGCGGCGGGGCAGGCGCTCAGCTCCCCTCCTTTTGAGCATTAAATGGGTTGGTTGGTAGTTGGGTTCGTCCCTCTCTCAGAGAGGTGCGGGGTGGAGAATGGGGGTCCGGGTGATCCCGGACCCTACCAACCGGGGGTCCAGGTGATCCCGGACCCCGTCGTTTTGGGAACGCGATGGCCTCCGGGCAGCCTCCGGGCTAGCCCCTTTCGGGACGGCCACGTGGCCGCCCGTGGCCGAGACTCGCCTAAGCCTTTCAGGGCATAACTTGGCGTTCTTTTGACGGGCAAGGGTGCCTTCCTTTTTCTCAGATGCCATGCCCCTGACATACCCCCGGGCCCATATCACCAACAACCTCATATTTCAATCACATGTATCACACATCACTCCACATCTCATACCATCACACACACTCTCTCTCTCTCTCACACACACACACATATATGCATTCAAAAAAGAAATATCCATAATCACAAAGAATCACCTCGCTCGGTGGCGAGGCGGTGCTTCACGATAACGACGATCGGCCGAGGCCGAGATGTTCGGCCGAGGGCGAGGACGACAATGATGATCAGCCGAGGACGATCTTAATGACGACAACGTTCGGCGGAGGGCAAGCCCGAGGTTGATGACAATGAGAATCGGTCGAGGCCGAGCTTAATGACGACGATGTTCAACCAAGGGAGAGGACGATGACGACAATCGGTCGAGGCCGAGCCTAACAGCGACGACGTTTGGCCAAGGACGAGCCCGAGGTTGACGACAACGACGATCAGCCATGGCCGAGCTTAAAAAGAATGACATTCGGTCGAGGGCAAGCCCGAGGTTGACGACGACGACGATCGACCGAGGCTGAGCATAACAACAACAATGATTGCCTGGAGACGATCAAGAGGTGGCGCAGCCAGGTCGGGGAAGGCGGCTCGGCCGTTGGGAGAGGCGCGCGGCCGCAGGTCAAGAGGAGGTGACGACGGTCGGGGAAGACGCGTGGAGGCGGCAGTGTGGGTCAGGGTCGAACGAGGAGACAGGGAGGAGGCAGCGGTCGGAGACAGGGAAGAGAAACGATGGTCGACCGAGGAAGAAGAGGAAGCGGCGGCGCGGGACGGGGAGACGGCGACGGGTGGAGACGATGAATGCGTTGGCCGGGCTCCTGGAAGAAGGCGACGGCGGGCGAGGACTCGACCACGGGGCATCGGAGTCAATCCCAGGAGGACGACGGTGGCGACGGCGGTGGTAAAAATTTTGGCAGCCTAACGGTACGAAAATTTCTAGGGTTCCCGCCTGGAATTAGAAATTTTCGCGTGTGAGGGTAGGTGCCCTTAGATAGGGCATTGATCTTCGTAGTTGGGTTTTCTGCCTATGAAAACATAATGTGATGAAGCTTGTGCTATTTTTGCAAGCGGATTGGCCGCCTGCGAAGATGGAGAGAGCCCCACTAGTCAGTAACTCCGGCATCCATTGACTTAAGAAACTCCTATTAAAAATACAATAAGAGTGCATAATAACTTTGAAATTTACATAAAGTCCATAAATTGTGAAAAATACCAAAATGGTAGGGAAAAATCCTATAAAATGTAAGTCCATATTGTATTCAAATAAAATATATTTAGAGTGCATAATAACTTTAAAATTTATAGAAAATCCATATTATGTTCAAATAAAATTCAATAAGAGGGAAATCCTTAAATTATGAGAAAATATCAAAATGATAGGAATATACAGTAAGAGGGAAGTTCACTTTAATAATCTTCGGGAATTGAATAACTTGTTCAAATAAATTGCAAAATAAGTAAAGATAACCCTTACATACGCCCATTACATAACAAACCATAAAAACATTAGGGACATAAATCCGGTGATCATTGGAGTCATATACATACTTATCGTCTAACGTTCTTCCCTACTCCATCTTTTCGCATGTACGGCTTCACGGTATTCTCAGTAGATGCTTCTACAAGTTTAATCTTATTTAGAAATTGAGTATACATAGGTATGCTATCATACTGGTTGTAGTCTTCGACATCTTCGACCCCATCAACTCCCAAGATCTTTTGTGTTCTAGGTAGAACTATTTCTTTTTTCACATTCTCATGGTCCCTCATGTAGAACACCTGTGCCATGCAATTGGCGAGTACCCAGGGATCATCCTTGTGACCTCCATTGCCAAGGTCAACAACAGTAAACCCAAACCTGTCAACAACGACACCGTTTGGGTGTTTGACCCACTGGCACTTATACAAGGGATTATGAGGCCATAATCGACTTCCCATATTTCTTCAATGAACCCAAAGTATTTAGTTTTTTCCCCGAGGCATCCATTGCCTCCACTCTGACGTTGTTGTTTTGAGTGACGGTCTTATTATCATGGGCTTTCATGCAAAACATGTATCTATTAATATCATATCCTTGCCATGAATTGATTGTGCTCTATGGACCACATGACAACCGCTTCATGGTAAGTTAAGTTGTCCCAACCAATCTGTGAACCGACGCTTCAGTTCTTTCACGATCCACTCATTTGTGTGTCCCTTATTGTTAGTTGTTATCATTTTGAGGTGTTGCTCGATGTACAGCTCAACAATAGCAAGTTGTTGAAGAACATTGTAGTGAGCTTCTCGAACTGATTTGTATTCAAGGTCGATGAATCTTTTCTTTCCCTTTGTCCCCCTACCAGTCAATATGCCCTCGTGTCAAGCTACTGGTACTCCAATTGCCTGGGGCCATGTAACGCTCGTACAACCACATTTGATGTAGGTACAACGGGCCAAGTGCAATTATCTGGGGCACTATATGAACCATGATGTGCTCTATCATATTAAAATATGATGGAGGGAAGCACATCTCAAGTTGGCATTGGGTCTCATGTGAGAATGAACAAAGAAGTGCTAACTCTTCAGGATTGATGACTTTCTGTGATACTGCATTGAAAAAGTTTACATGCTCTAGTTTAATGGCCCTTATAGCAATGGCAAGAAACATAGTGAGCATGACATGACAGTCGTATGAATTATAAACGGATACCGACAAATCTTTCATGGAGACTAGTCACCTGATGTTCAATGAGAAACCTATGGGCACTTTAACATCCTGAAGGGACTTGCAAAATGCCTTCTTCTCCTTAGGTGTTAGTGTGAAACATATTGAAGAAAGATATACTTTTTAATTCTTTTCTCCTTTTGTCGGGTGTCTCTCTTTCCTAGTTCCCATTTCTACTAGGTCGGTACGTGATTGTAGACCATGATTTGTCTTGTTTGGTGTGGGGCGTGTCACCCCGGGGTAGCCCACACAAGGGAAAGAAGACTAGTTGGGTCGGACTAAGAGGCCTCGGGCCGGGGTCGGTGACTCGACCTCATTCGGGGTCGGTCGTCCTGACCCTCGTCCCCTAGTCTGACCTCAGCCCCTTAACTCGACCTCTGCGGCTGGGGTTGAAATCCTGACCTCATTGGGGGATAAGGTCTCCTGACCCTTGCCCCCTAGACCGACCTCAGTCCTTTAACCCAACCTCTACGAACGGCTCCAACCTGGAAAGGGCAAGTTTTCCTCATCGGGAAGGAGACGTACTCAACAAGGCTCACCGAGGGGACAAGGAGGGGACAGCTCGACAGAAGATGATGTCACCCGACAGGATTGCGTGCGTGGTACCTGCGGAGGACGGATCCCGAGGCAAGACTGCGCACAAGATGCCCATGACGACAAGAGTCCAAGGGGTTTATGTGTACTTTTTCAGATTATGTTTGTACTCACTTTTTACTTTATAGCCAAGCTTCCTTGCGCCCCAAGCCCCTTTGTAACTGTCCACTTGAGCTATATAAGGGATGGCAGGTTGCGTGGGCAAAGGAGGAGGCCAGATCCAATCCCAAACTCTTGTACACAAATCTTGTTTCAAACATCATCCTAACAAAGAACACAGGACATAGGCTTGTTATCCTTCGGGAGGGCCAAACCTGTCTAAAATTTTGGCTTGCATTGTTCTCGAGTCGACCATCAGATCCATCGGTAGGACGCCCCGACCACTCTTTTCACCTCCTCGGGCAGCCCCCTTGGAGGACTGATCGACCACTCGTCGACACTTGGTATGTCCAACAATGTTTCGATGGTGTTGTCGAACACATTTTTTTCTAGATGCATGACATCTATGGCATGGCAAATCTCTATATTTTTTAGTACGACAGGTACTTAAAGAAAATGAAATGCTTCTTGAATGGGGGAGGCAGCTCATCATCTGGTTTCTTACGCTTTGTTCCCTTTGAACATTTCCTAGGACCTTTTCCAAACATGCATTGTATTTTCTCTGTCATGGCACAGATTTTCTCCTTGGTTGTAGGTTTTGGTGGAGGGTCACTATCTTTGGTACCATCGAATTCTGACGTCATCTTGCGATACTTATGGTTTGTGCATAAGAAACATCAGTGCCGCATGTACACAAGCTTGTTGGAACCTGGGAGGTACCTGTAGTACGTTCCATTCAAGTAGATCATACATCCTATTTTCCCTTTAATCTGCCTCGAAACTGAAAACATGATTGGGTAATCATTAATGGTAACAAAAATGATGGCCTTCACCGTGAAGTATTCTCTTAGGTATTCGTCCCACACATTCATCCCAGCTTTCCATAAATCTTCCATATCTTTCATCAATGGTTCAAGAAATACATCAATATCAATACCAGGCTGTCGGGGCCTTATATCAGGACACATAATAGAATGTACTTTCGTTTCTAACAAAGCTAGGTAGGAAGATTATACATGGTCAGAAGCACTGGCAAGTGCTATGTGAGTTGCTCATGTCTCCAAATGGGTTCACTCCATCCGTACTCAGAACAAATATAATATTTCATGGGTCTTTACCAAATTATTCTGAGTAATTTGCGTCAAAGTTTTTCCACTGACGAGCATCCGCTGGATGTCGGAGCATCCCATCTTTCTTGCGCCCTTCATGATGCCAACACATTAGTTCCGTATCTCGAGGGTTTGACTACAAACGCTTAATGCGATCTTTCACAGGAAGTTACCACATCACCAGCTGGGGGATTTTTCTATTATTTTTCTCGAATGTGCAAGCCTTTTCTTTGTCGACAAAATCAACATGCGAGGAAGTGTTGTTAGTTGACTTGTACTGGCTAGCACCGCATGTTGGGCATTTGTCCAACGAAGCATACTCTTTCCTATACAGGATGCAGTGGCTCACGCACGCATGAATCTTTTCCACACCAAGAGAAAGGGGACATATTAGTTTTTTCGCTTGATATGTTTTGGATGGTAATGAGTTAGGCTTCGGTAGCATGATTTTCAAAAGCTATAGTAAGCTATCGAAACTACCATCAGACCAACCATATCTCGCCTTCAACCTTATAAGTTCAAGCACTGACTGTAATGTTGAGAACTCACCGTCACAACCCTTTGACTTATCGTACAAAAAATCTTTCGTTGCCTTTTGTAAAGCATAAAAAAAATTATCTAAATCCCTAGGCGACCCCATTAGCACCTCAGGTTCTGTATGGCGTAGCATTTCCTCTAAATAAATATTATTATCATCACTACTATCACCATCAGCAGTCTCCATGCAATCAACATCCGGCCGATCTTCTTTGTCATCAGGATCCACTTGTTGCTCGCCATGATGGGTCCATATCGTGTAGCCCTCCATAAATCCACGCATCACTAAGTGGCCCATTATTTTTCATAGCATCCGCCTATACCATTTCATTCTTACAGTTAGCACATGGACAAATTATCTCTATTGTATTCTTGTTGTAAGCGTGTGCCTTGGCAATATCAATAAATTTGGATAATTCATCTGCATACGACGACAAATATCTCGGCATATGATACATCCATTTCCTATCCATATCTCTGAAAAAATTATTTACAATTATATTAGAAAAATAAATTTTCATAATAACACATTTATAAACAAACTTAACTTTGCTTTGCTTTGCTCAAAAGAGAAAAATAAATAACTGGGAGATGGTGATCTATAAATTTATCGTAAAACATACATATATTTTTTATTTAGACCTATTGGATGGGAAGTAAAAAAACATATTTTTTGTTTCTCTCCTATCTAGATCTAGGGATGAGATATGAGAAAAAAATGATGAGATATGAGAAAAAAACATATTTTTTGTTTCTCTCTCCTATGTAGATCTAGGGATGAGATATGAGAGAAAAAACTACATTTTGGATAATATCATCACATTTAACCACCAGAGGATGAGAGCACAACATGGCATCAAGGTGAATACATAGCTCCATCACAATCATATCATAGAAAAGCAAAAAAGAAAAACACATGATGCTTTCACTATTTTACATGCATAGATCCATCACAATTAAAACTTAAAAATAAAAATACATAACAAGAATGAAAATGCAATCTGCACAAAAATTTTGTGATCAAAACTTTTCCCCCTCTATATTTTTGTTGTTTTTGAAGAGAAAAACCTCGAATGAATGAACATGGCCTCCGGAAAAAAGAGGATTGGCATCTTCCTAGGCGGACGACATAAAGCTTCACGTATGAAGATGTATCTTCTTATACTATGTCTTATGTCGTTTGCTTGGGAAGATGGATTTTCGTAGGTGGACTGCCATCTCGCTTCCTGTTCTTTATTTTGCAGGCAGGATAATGGTGTCGATCGGTATATCCGTCTGAAAAAATAATCATCATTTACGAAAATTGTTTTTTAATTAGTTGTGATACGTTACGAGGATGTACGTTTCTTAAAAAAAATCCGTTTAAAAAAAATCCGTTTATGGTTGATGAGAATCATCTGACGGCCGGACCGAGAAGTTGTCAAAGTAATTAACATATTGGTGACACTGGCACACACTTGAGCTATCAAGGTGTCCTTTTGTCAATATCACGATCCGCCAGACCGCCAGTAACATTACAATATTAATCTTATATACTTTCGAGTTAACCTGAAAGCGGTACAGTGGTATAGAATTCTGATATACAACTTTAAGTTCACGTCAGAAGACTGTTCTCCATGTTAGTAGCATCATTCATCAGAGAACATTTTCTGGCGCGGTACTGGTGTCGTCGGTCTCTGTCACACACGTATCGCTTACGTGGCTAGCTGCGATGCGATCAAACGTACGGCAGCGCGCAACTCCGTGTCCTGCCGATCCTGGCGCCGGCGCCGCCGACGGGAGCTGCAGACGGCGAGGCGGAGACTCCGCTCCGGCCGCGGCAGCTGATCCTGACGATGTCGCGCATGCAGCGCGCGAGGCAGAGCGCCGGATTGACGCGCACGGTGGTGTTGAACTCAGCGCACAGCGCCGCGTGCGACGCCACGGCCTCGCGCACCGCCAGCGCCGAGTCGCGCCTCCGCAGCTCGCTCACCGCCTCCGCGCATATGCCGCACACCCACCTGCCGTCGAACAGCTCCCGCACGCGGCCGATGTACGTCGGGGTGCAGTCCTCCGCCACCCCGCAGCACTCGCACCGCACGCTCCGTGCCTCATCCTGCTGCTGCTGCTGTTCCGCCGCTGCGCCGGCGGCCGCGCCTGGATCAGCTGGCAGTAGCGCATCGTCCGGGATCGCCCCGTCGCCTTCAGAGCGCCGACGTATCACGCGAGCATCCTGTCAATCCATACGAAGAATGACGACGTGAGTGAGTTGCTAGACTAGTAGATCGGTCCATTCTTTAGTACATGCCATTTCAGGCGTGCGTGAGTTAATTTCAAATTAGTCGATAATTAACCAGTTCATTCCATTTCAGGCGTGTGTGATCTGCACTGTGCAGTGCACGAGTGCACGTAGCGTGTATGTTGGATCAGGACTCGGGAGGGGAGATTACCGTGGGGACCTTGAGACCAGCGGATTCATCTTCGCTAGCTGAACTCCTAAACGCCATGGAGGCAACGGTTTAGGTAGTGATACCGTACGTGATACCCTGAACTAAAACGAAGTTTTCGTTGCTTATCACCGGCGCGGGCGGACGCGTATATATATAGGCAGAATCAGGAAGCGGGCAAGCTTACCAGATACTGTCCCTGGAACCGGCCGGCAGGGTTGGATTGGGTTGCTGCAAGGGGGATGAACCGATGTAATGATGCACCCAAAGGTGCAATGCAACTTGTGTTCGGATCACGCCCCTGTCAGAGACAAAAGGCGGCCAAGTGTACAGACTACAGAGCATCTCCTCAGTTTTTTGAGACTGCAGAGTGCGCACTGTTGACTGAGGTTATTAAAACGTCGAACGAGATGCAGTGCATCGATCAGTAGTCCGAGGTTTTCACCGCAGTCCATTTGCGTCGTCAATTGCGCGCACAGGGACATCTGACCAGCGTGGTGATACATCCCTCGGTCGCCAGTTGCGAGCGGACTCACGGGATGCGCATCGGCAGATTGGTCTTATCATCATTACTGTGTTAGTGGTTGCGGATGTCTACTTGGCAGGTCACGTCTGCGGCACGCCGCTATCGCGCGGTGCATAAAACAAACTAAAGCTTATTGTATTGTTGTGTTCACAGAAATTCATCGTTCCACTTGAAGATTTATTTAGCTTCAAAACAGGTTTTATCAATTGGGTTCAGATATATCAGTTAGCTTGATCCTATAACTAACAAAATAGACAAACAGTATAATATCAAGGAACCGGTCGACCAATAGGGCCATGTAGTGTAGCAAGGCCAGCCGATATTGATAGAGTTGAACAATCAAATATTGATCCAACGAAAAATCAAACAATCAGGTAAACATTGTTATAAAAATAATTGAAAGAATTTGACCTATGAGCCAATCGGTTGATACTGACACAATATGGTAGATGCATAATACAATATGCTAGATGCACAGGTCCGATGTTTATAACATACATTGGCTGAAAGTCCAATATAGATCTGATGTAGCTGATATCTGTCAAACCTCTTATACATCAGCTAGAAAATTGATGCTAGCATGATACATATAGGTAAAGATAAATAATGATATCGGCTCTATCCATCTTTTCAAAGGGACGGAACTTATCGGCTATCATCTTTCATTTTGTTAAAACCAACCTTAATAGATCGGATTGAACCGAGACAGTATAAGGATAAACTTAACAAAATTAGGCCGATAGAAAATAAATTAATCGCACTACCATTGTAGATCAGCTGGATGAAATGTAAAGATAACTTATCGGCTAGCACTCCAATAAAACGTGGCATAAAACATATCGGCTTAGTAAGACTTAGATTATCAACAACAATCTAAAAGATCGAATCTAACCAAAACAGTACGAGATTACGTTTGATAAAATAAACTAAATAAAATAATAAATTTATACAAACGTGATGAATATATCTTGATCGGACTAAGAGGTCGAACCTAACCGATGTAGACTTAGACAGCACAAAATATATCAGGTAAGCCGACAGTCAATCGATAAGAATATCGGAGTGAACCAAAAAAGTCCTGGTCAATATAACTACCGGGTTGACAAGATTTCCCCTCCTATTAGAGTTCGAACTTAACCGATGCAGCCTCCTGTGAGAAGTAAAACCTCGTCGAATTGAGGGAGGTGATGCGCTGAAATTGATTGTATTGATCTATAGAGATATCTTATAAAGACCCTGGATATATATTTATACCCTCGGGTTGATACAAGTCCTGATCGAACAGGACACAAGCTTTCTAAAGACAAAAAAGAAAGATACAGGTCCTGATCGTACACTAGACAGAACTTTCTAAACATAAAAAGACAAAAGACAGTTACTAAATCCTACCTAATTAATAGATATAATTAAATTGTCATGTCATGGTCTTTACGATTCCTCTTTAAATTATCTAGATAAACTTTCATGTACTTATCAGTTTCTTTCTTGAACCGAGTTTACTAAAGGACAATACCAAATTTTTATGTTAACCTATTGCTACTACAAATTACTATGAATAAAGAGTTGAAAGTGGGTTTTTTCACTCGAGTGGATGTGTACTCGTTTTATACTATCTATACAAGAAGATAGTGGTGATGATGACCATCTACTCTCAATATAAATTTTCCAAGTTACCCCTTAAACTTTTTAATATTAAGAAAGATCAAATCTACGTAGATAAATCACATACAAAACTTGATAAAGATAAATATTTCATACAGAAAAATATACATAACACATTAATATATTTTTTATCCGTTAAAAAGCATACATATTTAGCTAGTTATCTAAAAACTCATCATTTTTTAAGAAAGATTTGCTAAGACTGATCAATATGTGATATATCAGTTCATATATATATATATATATATATATGTTTAAATTTAACTTATACAATTCAAAACAAAAATAACAAATATCAAACTGTGAAAGTTCCCAATTTTTATAGCCAGATTTATTATTCTTTTTTAACTTGTGTAAGTCAAATTTAAATTTACATGTTTTAAGTGATATATCATACGTTGATCTATCGTATCAATGTTTTAAGTGATATATCATACGCTGATCTATCGTATCAATTTGTTTTAATTTTTTGATAATTTTCAGATGTGCACTCGAGTTAAAAGATGAGTAATTTTCATCTAACACAACAAACTCACAGAGATTTTGAGATTTTGGCATGAGACATTTAACAGCATGACTATAAAGTTTCATAACAACATTCTATTAATCATTTTGACTTCATATTTTTTAGTTCTACAATCACATCTCAAATTTTTGAGCTTTTATCCATAATATAAATATTACATCCTTGTAAAAGATTTTAAAAAATTGATATAGAACTATATTAATATTAAATTGGTTAGCGGTGCTTTTTTAGATTTTAGGATTATAATACACGACAAAATTTGTGATTTTGTGTAACTATGATTACTTAAGGTTTTGGTTTTATAAAATTTACTAAAATAAATACTTTTTCCTAAAAGAGTGTTTATCGTTGCATTTGTAGAGGGAAGTTGTCTCACCACCTGTATCTCTTTATCCATGGCCCAACATTGAAAAGAAACGGACAAAAAACCTGTAGTTCGATCACAGAGGAGAGGACAGCATGCATGGCCGTTGTCACTGTCACCAGCATTCAAGGGCTGACACGTGTGTACTGTGCTGTTGCGGCCGTGATAACGCAATGATGGACACAATGAAGTTTCTGGGGGTTGATCACCAAACATTTTGGAGTGTAGCCGTGGCGTACTTTTCCTGAGGGGCTCTTTGGATCATTGCCATTAGGTCTGCTTGACAAGTTCAACCCAATTAGATTAGATACCTCCGACAGCATTTTGAAATGTGACTCACTGAATATTAATTTGAACAGCTTGCAAAAAGTTAAAAGTTATAATTGTCTTTCCCGTTAACGTCCTTTCTATTATCTTCTCCAATTTATCTAATTTAACAGTAAATCCCACCTATCAATCTCTGTAGTTCTTTTGTTCTCTCTTTTTTCTTCCACATCTCTCCCCTTTCCCACCCACCCAACGGCCCAAGCCCATGGTCAGCGATGGCGGAGGTGTTGACGACGTCGACGTCATCGGGTAGAGACAATAGATCTGTCGATCGGATGACAGCGCTGCTGCGCCAGATAGGGAGGCGGCGGCGGCAACGGTGTTGCTACTCACTGGCGGGGGTGGCAGCATCGTTCGCGAGCGCATCCGACGATGCTTGGGGCTCAGGCGTAAGAGGGCTGGGAAAGGAAGGGGAGGATGGCGATGGCGTGCAACCGCGGATGATAGCGGCATGCAACCTCGGATGAGGACGGCACGTAACAGCTGCTTGCTCCGGCCCCGGCCTAACCTTGGCATCATTGCTTACCCAGTCCCCGGCCTAACCTTGTCGTCGCCATTGCCGCTTGCTCCGTCCGTGACCCGACCTCGCCGCCGCTTGCTCCATCACCACCACCGTCGTTCCTTGCTCCGCCATCAACATCGTAGCCGCCGCTTGATCCTCCACCGTCGGTGTCGCTGCTTGCTCTATGGCCCTATCAACCTCTGCTCCATCAGCCTTGGCGGCGGAGGGAGCTTGCTGCTGGGGGCCGATGGCGAGAAAGGGAAGGGGAAGGAACCAAAAGAAGGGATGAAAGGTGGTGGGATTCACCTTTGGCCAATGGAGGAGGCTGGCTATATTTGGCCATCCAGAGGATTGGTTTGGCCATCTAGAAAATTCCCTGTATCCTTGAAAATTTGTCCAATCACTTCCGTGTCCTTGAGTTTTTGTTCATTCCCTTGTATACCTGTAAATTTTATAGCTTGGATACCTTTCATATTTTTCCTTTTAGTTGAGCATTAAATTCTTATAAAAAAGTCTAGTTTGTCCTTTGGTGTAAAAACATATAAATTTATGGGGTATAGAAATTTGTGATATGAAACTATTGTATAAATTAATGTTTAAAGAGAAAACGGTATATCGTTTCAACGGAATAGCTAATGTGCATGATGTCAGCACAATACCATATAGTTTTATGATGTCATGCACGATACATAGGTATCATGACGATATCAACATGGTACCGTAATTATCGGATCTGATACCTGTGGTATCAGGCATGATATCTCGTAGGTATCAGATCTGATAACTAGTTACCATGCTGACATTAGCACAATACCGATCTACCATGCTGACATCAGCACAATACCGGATCTGATGTTTTTGGTATCAGATATAATATCTCATAGATACCAAATTTAATATCTAGGTATATGTTAGTGTTGTCGTGACAGCTATTTCGTTTGAACGGTATATCATTCTGTATTTCTGTTAAATAATATCACGTATAACAAATTCTTAGGCTGAAAGCCCACAGGCCATACAAATGCTTGCGTATAAAAGCCTACTTCGACTATGAGGAATACATCACCTGTAAGCCCATAGAAGAGGCCCGCTACGTAGGCAGTTTGTGTGGGCTTCATGCATGATAGGCGTTAGGCACCGAAACCAGACGAGTAAAGTACACCTAAGAAGTACACCTAAATGGGCTAATGGGATATCCCAATCTCATAATCTGGTAAACGCAATAACACTGTTTTAATTTAAGGAGATTAACTAACGCGCAACGAAACCAGACGAGTAAAGTACACCTAAGAAATTTCATGTTTACAGCGCATTTGCCCATTTCCCGACACTTGCAAAGAAACGTGCCACGCGTGGTATATATGGTAGTAGATTAATTACCCCAGACAAAAGTTCCTTTTTGGATACACAGCTAGCATCAGAAGCGCTTATCAGTCTATTTTCCTTTTCAGGTTTCATTGATGGCGTGTCGCGGTAAAAATGAAGCACGAAGTGAAGAACGACCCTTGCAGCTTCAGCAATGCATTGAATCGTGTATGGAAATGAAATGGACCTGTCAAATAATGCCTGGAGCTTTGCAAGATTAATTAGGATCACCTTCCTTTAGTTTGTCCCCTTGCGGTCTCATATTTTGCGAACACAAAAGTTCATTTTCTTTGCCACTTCTAATTAGAATTTTATAATATGATGCTACATTAGGATATTTTTATGATTTGATAAAAAATTAAAGAAATAAGAAATAAAATGGTTTCATACGGATGAAACCATGTCTACATATTGCCTATGAAACAATAAAAATAAAACAAATTATTGTATGAGCTATTTTATATAATCAATTAAATAATACCTCTCACTTGGAAGCGGATACTGGGAAGTCTGACGAATCTGAAGTCTGAAGGACATGAATCTTCAGTTTCCTTTCATTTGTACGCCCTGACGAATCTGAAGTTCGAACGAAAGGACGCGACCAAGCTACTGGCCAGTGGCCATGGTAGAAAATGAAGCGTGTGGACTGACATGTTAGTAGTAGTCAGTAAGTCCCCGAAGGGAGAAGAGACCTTGTTTTTCCACTCCAAAAGCATGCGACCGCAACTGTGTTTCCTCTGCACGCAGACCAACTCTACGAATTAAAGGACTTGCACACAAATGACATGTCCCACACACAGTCAGCATCAGAATTGAATTCGAAAAAACCACATGGACATATATATGTTTCACGACACGGATCCTGAAACTAAACAGACGAATGAAAACTGCCCTACTACTGCACATTAGTACGGGTACCTAACCTAACAGCGCAACATGCAATCATGCATGGCCTTGATGGCACGAAAGCGCTGAAGAAAATATCTCAGATCAGGTAGGGCATGCATGCATGCATGCATTGCTGCGGCAGGTTAGGCGGCAGCAGCAACTCGAAGCAGAATAGCAGATCGACCGACGCGAGTAAATCAAGAAGCGGCAGGTGGTGATGCATGCGTGCGTGCGTGCGTGCCTAGCAGAGATGGCCGCGCGCGCGGCCGGGGTTCTTGCCTGCCGGGCGGGGCAAGGCCGCGCATCGTCGTCTCGTCACCCTCCATGTCCACCAAAAAGCCGGACCCGGCGGTGGCGCGGGTGCTCTCTCACGCACGCACGCGCACGTGCTTTCACGTGCCCGGAGACGTGACCCACACTGTTCACCGCCCCGATTCGAGCTCGCCCACATCCACCGTCCGTCCTGACCCGTCGATCGAGCTACCCGCGAACGGTCTGTGCGCCGACAGACCGGCCTCCCTATAGCTACGTATACGCGCTCACGTTACCTTCCAGCACCGCTCGCTCGGCTACGACGCATCAGCTGGATTCATGCATGTGACACAGCCCATAGTCCACTGGCCTTTTCCGGCTCGCATGCATGCCAGCCCCCACTTTACTTAACCCGTAACAAATCTAGCAAGCCGATGTGATCCCTGATCAACCGACCTCCCTTTTCCAGAGTACAGCTAACTAATCGGCAGTACCTCTGTTTGATTAGTAAACATATACACGCACTATGTTTGATTAGTTATCATAGAGCCCGTGGCTTTGACTATGTGATATGATCATGTACGTACCCAGGAAGGACTGACAACCAGTACGTGCAGCTAGCAGATACTATACAATTAACGGCGATCGAGCCAGGCTGAAATTATTAAACATGGCGTACGTGCTGCAATGCTGTGCTACGGTAGCAAATTTACCACGCAGATGCGGGCATGTACGCGGGTGTGTATGTGGTCACAGCAGCAAGCGACGGTTCCCAGGCCGCGCCCGTGCACCTCCTGCCGGTGTCCAAGGCGCACGAGTTTGTGCTACCGAGGCCGGAGCACGTATAACCAGCGAGAAATGCCACCATGACCAGGAGCATATTCGGTGTCAATTTTTTTTTTACATTCCTGCTATCATATCGAACCGGATTAAACGCATGCAGTAACGTAAGCACCGTACCCGGAGAGGGTACTAGTATATTGGCCGTTAATTCGTCGTTCCATCTGGATCACCAACGCCTGCGACCCTGAGTGTCTGGGATCACGAGGGAGCGCAGGGGCCAACGCGACTAACGCTCGCAATATGCCGGTAGGAGTACTATTCTATCCCGGCCCAGCACGTAGTCCGTCGTCAGAATCCAGAGCTCCGTCCGGCCTCTTGTACTATAATCGTAGTACTGCTAGTATCCTCCCTCCTCTCTCTCCTCTATCTCGGGTTTATCTATTGCCACCTCCCATGTGAGCATGCGGCTCGGGCGCGCGCCTCCGCCCGTCACCGGCCGGGTAGCTGCCGCCCTGACCGAGCACGACGCCGGTTTTTATACTCCTCCACTTGTCCCCTGGTAGTGAGAGCCCACATGCGAAGTAGTACGTAGCTCACGGTTTTCTACTGGCTGGCTACTGTGACCAACTTACATGCAACGAAATGATCAAGTTTACCAGCACTAGCTTCACAGATGGCTGACCAATAACCACCCAAGGTCCACTTTCGGGAGCACTGTACATATTTTTAACGGAGTGCTGGTATGTCAGGTGCGGCCGGCGGCAGGCTAACTGACCTATCGTACGGTAACCTGTCTGCCTGCCATTTATATTGTTCTGAGCTGCTGACTTTCTGACAGCCAGTTCGAGTTACGTACGTATGCCAAAGGTAGGAGTAAAACGGAGCTTTCACTTCGCCAGCAGCCAGCCGGGCAGGGCATGTCATCACTGATTGCTTATCCGGAATTGCGGCCAAGCCAAGCCCCAGGTGGTACCGGCGAGAGGTACAGCAATGATGAAACGCAACCACACTAACACAGCAGCAGCAAAAGGCTTGCCGGCCGGCAGCAGCAGTGCGGGGCCAAAAGTTTTACAGCGAGGAGAGGGGCTCCATGCCTCCGCCCATCCGTCCGCGCGCCCTGCCAGCCACCATTTAATCTGTGCTGCCATTAGGAGGGCATCTTTCTCACGCGAGGTGTGCTAATGGTCACGTGCTAGAGCTGCGACGCACGACGGGTGGGCAATGGTGCCCTCGCCTCCTTCGGCCTTTGCATCCTGCCTGCTTGTATTGTATGTTCGGTTGCCCACACAACCATCGTGAAGTGGCTTTGCAACGGCATGGCATGATTAGTGGCAGGCCAAAGCAATGAGCCCAAAAAAAAAGGGTTTATTTTCATCTTCTGGTAGAAGGAAGAAAGAAATGGAAGAAGAGATTTACGTACCTTGAAATGCGTTACAAATTAAATGGCAAGATAGAGAGGAAGATAAGTAATAGTAGAAGCTAGCTAGAGAAATCAACTCCTGGCTAGAAAAGGTGGTAAAAATTAAAAGCACCATAAACAAAATTGACACGAAAAATTCGATGAGCTGACCAAAAGCGCACAAACTAAATGAAGGGAAGAGACAAAAACTGGGGACGAAACTCCTAAGAAAGGATTAGTTCTTCAGATCTTTTTTTTGGTTCACTGAGTTTAGATTATTCCTGGGCTAATTGATCAATTCTAGCACACGACTCATCTCTAGATGAGCTGCCGGAAGTCTGTCCCTAGGTGGTGATGGATCAAGAAGTCGTCGCTGCTCACGACGGGCGACGCTCCGTCGAACAGCATGGAGCTCTGCATGTGCATCAGGCTCCCCACTCCGCCGGCGGCGGCCACATGCGGCTGGTGATGAAGCGGCGTCTGCTGGTGCATCTCCTTCTGCCGGCGCAGCTCCAGCACCTTGCGGTGGGAGTTGGAGTGCTTCGACACCATGAAGGTGGGGCTCGCCGCCGGCCGGTACTCCGGCACCAGTCGCCCGGACTTGTACCGCACCCCGCACGCGTTGCATAGTGTCTTGGGTCCCATCGGCCCCGTCCTCCACTGTGGCGTCTTGTCAGTCTCGCAGTGCAGGCACCGCCTCCCTTCCACGGTCGCCGCCGCTGGCGCCGAGCCCGAGTGCAACGGCAGGCTCGAGAGCTGCGCCTGCGGCGGCGCCGACGCGTCCTTCTTCTTAGCCGGCTTCGACGGCTTCTTAATAGGGAACGCATGCACCGACACGCCAGACTCCGCCGGCGAGATGGCCATGGATGCTGGGGACGGCGGGGAGGCCGGAGGCGGCGGCAGCACGAGCAGGCGGGACGACCAGTTGCCAGGCGCAGCGCGGGAGCGCTTGCTTCGTGCCTTGGCGGGGACGGGGGCCTCCGGCAGGAAGGCGCCGGGCTGCACAGCCATGGAGGCAGCCGCGGACGCAGCTTGAGCCGACGGGACGCTCGCCGTCGAGAACCCACCGGAGGGGATGCCGGAGATGAGCTGCAGCTTCTGGAGGTCCTCGGTGGCGAAGGCATCGTCTCCCTCGCCCATGTAGTTGGATAGCCATTCCAGCTCCGCGAGTTGATCGTACTGCAGAAAATTTGACAGTAAATTCAGCATCCTGTTATTGTGTTCTAAGATTTCGTAAGCTAAACAGTTTTGATAATGGAACTCTCGTTTGTTCTAGAGTCGAACATGGCAGTGTGAACTGTTTTAGTTTAAAGGCTGCCATTTTTGGTATCGGTAGTTCCACATTAACGGGGTATTTTCCATTTCCGTTACTCTGCGAGAAAGGTTCGAATTGGAGTTGCATAATTCTAGGCGACAAATTTTGAGCGGTTTAACGTGAGTTATTATGGAGCAGCCAGCCCACCCAGCAAACAGCTGCGAAATTTTTTTTTCTAAAATTCATTCAAATTCTCTCGAGGCGTAAAAACAATATGACAAAATACATGAGCTCTAGAGCAATTCATCGAATGAAAGGGACGACAATTCAGAAGAAGTGATATGCAAGAGGTGACAGAAATGATTGGCACCTCGACCGTAAAATCGAGGGTAGACAAAAAGGTGGCCAAAGAATTTACCGGCTCGCACAGCTCGCCGGAGAAGTCGCCGTCGGCTAGGCCGAAGGAATTGCTGCAGCTATCCAGGGCCGTGATGGTCGACGAGTCCGCCGACGCGTTCCCAAAGCCGCCAGCCTCCTCCTTGCCGCCGGCGGCCTCACCCTCCCTTATTATTTCATCCTCCTCGTCGTAGGGTAGCACGAGGAGGTCGTCCACGGCGAAGTGGTCCCCGCACCCCTGCTGCAGCGCCTTCTTATCGCGGCCCGCCGCACCGCAGTAGTAGGCGCCGGCGTACTCGGCCGTCGTCGCCTCCATCTCCGCAACAGCTCTGCTGCAACCGGCGCGCCCGCGAGCCGCGTGCGCTACCGCTACACACACTGCCGCGGACGCGCGCGGTGCGGAAACAACTCTCTATCCGCGTTACTCGGCGCCTTTCTGTTTGTTTCTTCTTCCGTTTCTACGTGTGCGTGAGTAGTGGGAGACGGAACCGCAGATAACGCAAGAGGAGTAGGGTTTAATTGGCGTGGGCTGGAGCGCGGAGAGACGGAAGAGGAGGAGGGGGGAAAGGTCAGCTGAAGCGAACGATTCTTAAGGAGTAAATAAAGCAAGGGCCACTGAGCCAGCCACCAGCTAGGCCAGCCCGCCCACCAGCGTGACCGGGTTGTGGTTAAACCCAGCAAGCAGTAAAAACTCCAGTTTAAACACTTTATTAACCGTGCAATCCCAGCGTCATTTCATTCCCCAACTACCAGGGCAGGAGAGAAGCACCAACCATGCGGACAGCTGGAGAGTGAACACCTTTTTTCCCTCTGGAAAATGGAATATGCATGCAGAGTGGTGGTGAAGCAAGTCACGGTGGATTCCTGTTGTCTTTTACGTGCGAGTGAGAACAAATTTACGTACGTACGCGTGAGAACAAACCAGTCTGACGAGGCAGGTGGATTTTGTGAGGCTCTGTCACGTGGAAGCAGCTGGTAAATTCCGCGAGGCGCAAGTCGCTTGCTATCCCGGGGCGGGGTTGTTCGAGATTACCGTTCGTTGTGAAGAGGTAAGTACGAGAACCACGGGATCGCTGACCGTGCACGCCTGCACGAGGGATCGCAGTGGTACCGCACGTTGTCCATGTTGGCCGTTTCTGTTCAGAGTCGAGGCTGCCACGAAGCTTCAATTTTTCTTTTCACCGTCGATTATTCAAACGGAGAGGATAACACTTGGGCCCTTGGGATAGTCCACTGCATGTTCCAAAGATCAAAATTGGCATTTTTACAGGTGGCAGCTCAAATGTTGGAGGTCAAAAGATTTCAGAAATTGTGAACATTAGCAGCGGTTGCGAGCTATTCTCTTTTAGCTCAAGCAGCGGTAGCGAGCTAGATACTTCTTTTTGCGAGTGGAGAGATAACTAAAATTCTTGGTTAGTTACTGTATACCAATGAATTTCGACATGTGTTCCATAGCACGGTTTTTTTGACAACTGCGAATTTTAAATAGATGAGAATAAAACTTGCAGTTGAATTAGGAAAGATGTGCAAACCGAAAAAACTTTGTGGTTGAGGAGTCTTAATATGCGTCACTTCGCAAGAGCATTCTACGTTTGTGATGGCTTTGAATTGAGTGGAGGGCATCGGACAAACCTTGGGTATATCTTTTTGCGGCTGCGACCATCATCACTTTTCGGGACGGGAACACGGTGAGGTTCTAGAACTCACATTGGCTAGACAACAAAACACCGAGGCTCCTGGCCTCTGCAATCTTTGTGGCTTCAAAACGAAAGAATATATTGATTAGTGCAGGACGGTGGCCTAGAGGAAAACACCTGGATTCAAAAATTTGGCTGATCAAATCACAAAAGCTGATCATATATGGCATTTCGTCGATCTTTGGACGCGGTTACAACAGCTATAGCCGCCAAGCTCGCACCATATGACATCATGACCTGGAAGCTCTCACGGCCAGCAGGAAAGTATATGGTGAAGTCAACATATACACTGTAGTTCACGGGCGTAATCAGCTCAACTGGCAACCAAATAATTAGGAAGTGTTGGACACCGCCTAAATATAAATTTTTCGTGTCTCATCAGACAAAATAGTTTGAACAGCAAACATACTCAAAGAATAGGTTGGTCAAACCAATAGATATGTCTGTAGTACTATCGCGCAGCGTAGGAACAACACTACACCTTCTGATCAAGCGCAGGCTGACACAGAGGATCTGAACGTGTGATCTAGAAATGGATAGACCTAGAACTCCACATACAAGAGGTGGAAGACTCTTAACTCACCGTAAGCTATACTAGTGAGAGCATATGCTATCGATTAGACATGGCCTAAAGAAACTGCTTAGGTTGATGATCATCCTAGTCTCAGGCGAACTCTAGTAGAGAGCAATGCAAATATTTTCTGCAATGTCGCCGCACCTCCGGCTACTAGCATAGCCAAAATCAAAGAGGAAACAATGACTTGGGTAAAAGCGGGAGCAGTAAGCTTCCAAGAATTCGCTAGTTTGGTAGTCGTTCGTAGCTGTTTTTTTTTTACCTTCCGCGAACATGTTTACTTTAAAAATGTCTTGTAAATACTTTTTACAATGTTTTTCCTCTCTATTAAGCAAAGCCTTTACCGTCTTTTTTAATAAAAAAATAAATTACAGGTTAATGCATTGAAGCAAATCCACCTCAAAGAAACACATGTAAACACGGACAGAGAGAAGCGCAATCCATTGTACATAGCTTATGTCTACGAAGTGCCTTGCCATGTCTTTACAAGTATATATGAGTCATGGACAGGCATCTAGCTAGTTTACGATTAACATGTGAACGGATGACGTACGGTATGATAAATCGTCGCGGGATGATCGGGTGTCATGGCCACTCGCACTAGCCGGTCTATTGCTATAGAGATATGGGAATGATCGCATGACAACAGCTAGACATACCATGTTGAGCCCGATGACGACGTTATGTTTGCTATGTTCATCATTCGGTGCAATTACTCTTTGTGTGGCAAAATCACTTTCTACCACGATACTAGCAACATGCAAGTCATTTTCGCCATCATTTCCGTCTGATCACGGTGAATTTTGTTTCGTACTGTAAAAAACATTCCGCTGACTTAAACTAGCCTAGCTACTATCTAATCTAAAAACTTAAGGCCACAAGCTATATACATAACGAAAATCTCGGCTTGGTTTGTATATAGATTTCTCGTTCTCTCGGGACAGGCTCGGTCCACGCAACTGAAAGGTGTTCATGTCACGTACGCCTCCGGCCCGGCCGGCCAGCCGGCGCGTCGTGGTCACGGCTCGACGGAGACAGCAGTGACGTATGCGATCTCGACACGTAGCCCGGTCACACGGTGAGTAGCCTTCGCGGACTCGCGGACGAGAGCGCCACGTCATGGGCCCGTGCGGCGCGTCCACCTACGTACCACGTGGGGCACCGACGCGAGGTCATCCTGCGCCGTCGGATCTCGATCGTTCGGACGTGGACTCGTCGACCGGCACCGAGGCATCGGAGCGGCAGGGTGGGGTGGCCCCGGCCGGGAGGACATCGTGAGCTCTACGAAGTACTACGATCCCTATGTAGATTGGCCTCGGAGAATGGGATTCTTCGACTGCAGCTTTCTTTTCTTTCTGTACTTAATCGCAACGCTTTTATTCATGTTCATTGCGCAGCAGGGCACGGAGTAAGTACCACTTCTGCAGCAAAAGGCAAGTTTTATAATAGATTTAGCCATAACCTCTAATTTTATCTATATTATCTTTATATAAATTAAAAAGCTAATTATACAATAAGTTATCTTTACACACAAACCTCAATAAATCTAATGCTATCATATTTTTATTGAAATTTATTGAGAGATTGTTCATTACGTAAAGGATGACTCATTTAGAGCAAATACTATAAGATTTTAAACACAAGTCACAAGGTATTATGTAGGTTTATATGGTGACGTGGAGGAGAAAATATAAGAAAGAGAGAAAGAGCAACCCTCGTGTAAGAGAAAATCGTCACATAAAATTATAAAAAAGAGAGAAGTTGATTGAGGACAATGCATTGAGACTAGTGTACTAAAGACAATATATTGTATAAGTTAGTTTTAAATTTATGAGTAGATAACGTGGATAAAAAATAAAGTTGATCACCATCTATATGAGCAAGTTTTATAGAATAGATAATTATCACCTTCAATTTTGTTCATGTACGCTAAGAGGTAATATGCATAATACATCACCTCTACACTAACTCTAACATACTAACCTCAATTATTTCATTTTTTGTCCAGTCAACTTTTTCTTTTCTCTCCTTTGTTCTTGAAATATGTGTGAAGGTTGTCTATTATATGACGTGTGGTTCCTACTAATTTTTCCTTTCTTTTATTCTCCATCTCATTATATTTTATTATATTTTAACTTATGTGACATCTTGAAAAATGTGTTTAGAGGCTTACAATATTTGCTTTACTATAAAACTTGCTTTTACTCTCTCATCTCTTATCTCTTTCACATCAGTAAAATGAGGGTATTTAGAGAAAAATGTTTAATGGTTTATAGTACGTGATGTAATGGTTTTTTTAGCTCAAGTTGGTGATACTACACTTCACCAAGGCAATCTGAATTACTCATATTTACGACGGAGTATAATTTTTAGGTGTTTCTTCTGGATGGATCAACCGGAAATGCAGTATGCCTAGATCTAGCTCAGAATTGTTCGAAATCAGCAAGTCGCTCCCATGTCTTCAGAAAAAGGTGGCATTCGCATCAATAAAACTCTGTCAAGCTGCAACGGCTTGCACGGTGGACGCACCACACCTTTCGAAAAAAGGAACAGCTGCGATATAACTACACGAACATCAAGGCACCACCCATTTGCCTTCCCGAAAAAATTATGGCGGCAGCTCAACTTCGCAACTTTTTGTCAAATTTTGCTTGGATTCAAAGGAAAGGCCTGCGATGTGGGGAACAGAGCAGGAGCAACTGAGCCAGGGCGCCCAGGGCCGGGAGACCATTGCTTGCTTGGATAGGAGGTTTACGTCACGTATTTTCTGTGTACCAATCTTTTTCCCTTTTTGCCTATGATATTTTTCTCTCTTTAACTTTCTTATTACTATTCTTTTGTCCCTGGCTATTATTAGGAAGAAGTTCATAATTAGTCATTGAACTATCGTAAAATTTTGTATTGATCATTCAACTAAAAATTGGGTATCCTACACCCCAACTATCAAAACCATACATCTTTGGCCATCCGATCCGGTTTTGCAAAAATCACATGCCACGTGACGCGCCGAGGGATTTCCAAAAACTTTCAGAGACTTTTTGTAAAATCACGGAAGATTCTTTCTCTTTTTTCTCTTTCCTTCTTTTTCCCTTCTTCTCTTCCAGGTCGAGGGAGAGCAGCTCCGGGCGCGACGGCGAGGCTAGCGAGCACAGTGCCTCGCCCGCCACGGCGGCGTGGCATAGAAGCGGGCGGAGGGGAGCGGGAAGCGGCGGGAGGGCATGCGGTGGCAGAGAGAGTGGAGGTTGCCGCCGGGGCAGAACTCCATGACGATGCAGGAGAAGTACGGGGTGACGTCAAAGTCGGCATCCACTGCCCTCACCGCGTCTCCTTCCCGCTCACCCTCCTCCGCACCGCCGTCGTGTCCGTCCTCGCCGCGTCCCTCCCGGCATCCCCCACCCACCCGCCCGCCACCCTCGCGCTTGCGGCGCCGACGCCCTCCCATCCATCTCCCGAATCCTCATCCGGAACCGCACCAAGGCCAAATCCGCCGCACTCGCCGCCAGCTCCGCGACGTGCACCCGGTGGTCGCCGTCGAGGAGGTGGACAACATGGACGAGGCGGTGTCCATGACGAATGTCGTGAGCTGCGCAACGGGGTCGCAGGAGCCGATCGTGTGAGGCGAGCTGTTGAAGCCGGGGGCGCACCTAGACCTCATGGGCTCGTTCACACCGGCGACGAGGGAGTGCGATGACGAGGCGCTGCGGCGGGGGAGAGTGTTCATCGACTTCGAGGCGGCGATGCAGGAGGCCGGAGAGCTGGTGGGCGCGCTCCAATGTGGCGTGATTCAGATTGAGGACGTGGCCAGAACTCTCACAGAGCTGGCCGCCGGGAGTCGCCGCCGGTGAAGGGGACAAAGGACGTGTGGGGGATTGGGACGGTGTGAGATTGACGAACGCGGAGGACACGTGTGGAGGTGGCGGCGAGAGAGAGAGGGGCCTGTGCGGCGGCGAGGCCTGGCGGCGACGCCTTCATGCGTGCGCGTGCAGCGGCGATGGTGGCATCCCGGCTAGGCTGCGCCACCTCCCCGTGCGTGCGGCGGCGGCCTCCCCGTGCGTGCGACGGTGGCCTCCCTGCGCATGCAGCGGCGGCGCCCTTCCCGCGTGTGCGGCTGCCTCCCCGTGCGTGCGGCGGCCTCCCCACGCATGGAAGAGAAGGGAAAAAGAAGGAAAGAGAAAAAATATCTCCCGTGATTTTACAAAAAGTCCCTGAATGTTTTTGGAAATCCCTCGACACGTCACGTGGCATGTGATTTTTGCAACCGGATCGGATGGTCGAAGGTGCATGGTTTTGATAGTTGGGTTGTAGAATATCTGATTTTTTAGTTAGATAATCAAATACAAACTTTCACGATTGTTTAATGATGAATTATAGACACCTTTCTTATTATTATTCCGGTTGGATACTGTCAAGATGGGCCAAAATATTTTATTGAGATCCACGCTACCCGAGCACTCGGCCCAGTTTATACGAAGCGGCGTGGGGGTGTCGGGGCGTGGGGCCCACCAGGCACGTGACGGCGAAGGCGTAGGAGTAGGACCCTCGTGGTCGCGCCAGGAACGTCATGTGAGGTGGGGCCGCACGGGCGGGGGAGCGGTGGTCAACGCCACGTGGCGAGATTCCTGCCCCGTCTTTTGACCCCTCGCTCCGCGGCGAGCCTCGCCGGGCTAGGCTAGCTTTTCCGTTCCGTGTTGCTTCTTCGCGCGCCGCATGTGCCGTGCCGATGGGTGCGTGACTGCGGGTCGGAGGGAGCTCTAGCCGTGCATGGTAGTCACACGGGTCACGTGAAGTGAAACGATCGTGCTAACGCTTGCTTTCGCTTTGCGTGCGCGTAGTGTAGCTGTAGCCGTGCGGGACTACTACTTAATCTTAATTATCTCAGTTTAGACTTTAGTGCTTTGGCTTGAGAACAACAAAGATACGAGTGGCATATAAACAAGAAGAAGAAAAGAGTAGCAAGTTAGCTATAGCTACCGATGCAAAAGATTTAACTGTGATTAGCTTAAAAGTGATGTTCTGTAGTTAAGTTTTGTGATGGTTTTGTGATGTGGAGAGGGAGGGGCATGGCGTGTCGGAAACTGTCCGATATAGGAGTATCCTTTTTTCAAGTAGTAAAAAACAATATGAATGGGCATTGCAACAGCGGAGATCGTATATATGATATATTGATCTCGTGCATGCGACCTCGATCTTGCACTGTATAACCGGCCAGCTAGTACGGTTGAGATGACTGAAAAGCAAGGTGCGTTGCGTCGTCATGTTTTATCGCACAGGACTACGACACTTTGTTGTCATCGTCAAGCTAGAATACCTGCCCCTAGACGTGGAAGACCCTACTAGCTAGCTAGAATAATTGCATGTGTTGTCGATAAATATCGCGGCCGGCAAAGCGTACGTAGTACGTGTTGAGAATTAAAACCACGCCACGTATGTATTGGGGCTTGCATGCACGAGTGCACATGGCGCGCGGCTGTCGCCGTTTGACTTTGACGTGCAAAGTGATATATATGCTCCCGTGTTGCTCTTGCTGCTCACATATTTGCGGGCCGTGGACACACAGTAGCAATTCTTCTCGTTTTTTTCTAATGCCACATGTATTTGTTTGGAAGAATTCTAATGTGCTACATGCATCTAAGATGTCTATCTAGCAAGCTTAAGCGCACACATGCATCCGCATAAGCGTGCAATAATGAGGCTAAGGCACTTGTTTCGTGGTCAAAATGCACACGGGTGGTCGTGGTCGCTTGCCTGTGGTGTCGCAGGCACACGGACGCAGGTGTGTAGTTCGGACGATAAAAGGCGCACGAGGCCACCTTTTCGCCACCGTACTCCAAGTTAGAAAGTAAAAATAGCTTCTTTCTTTCATTTTATTATAAATTCTTTCGTTTTATTTTATAAGTTGTTTTATTTTTTCTCAAATTTATTTAAATTCAATCAAATTTATAAAAAATCATAAGGCATTTAAAAAAATATTATCAAAATATATAAAATAAAACTAAAACTAAAACTTAAAAACTAACTTAAGTATGTGTTGCTAATTTTTTAAACTCGATCAAATTTATAATAATGAAAAAAATCAAAACGATCTATAAATATTTCGTTTCGTTGGAGGACAAAGTCACTTGCTACGTACCGACCAACACTACTGCAAAAAGGCTCATTGTTGTCGCCCCAAAAGGTACCGGCTAAAACAAATCCGGCACCTATAGTGCATATAGGTAGCATGTAAAGAATAGGTACCGGTTCTTGTTAATAACCGTCACCTATAGTGCGAAATAGGTGTCGGGTCAATAGTTAAACCGGCACCTATAGTGTAGGTGGCGGTTCCTAAATGGAACCGGCACCTATTTGTCCAAAATAGGTGTCGGTTCAATAGTAACAACCGACACCTATACTTTAGGTGCCGGTTTTGAGCTTCACTCGACACCTATAAGGTTCCTTACGCTGTAAGCTTCGTAATATAGGTGTCGGTTGTTGTTAAACACCGATACCTATATTCCGACCATCTATAAATGCCACCTTTCAGGCACTTAGCTCATTTTTATTCGGTCTTCATGTGTAGAACGAAACAGAGGGGGGAAGGTTTTGCCGAAAATTTTCAAAAAAATTAAAGTTTAGTATATTTTAGTTGTTTATTATTTGTGTACGTGATTCTTTATGATATTCTTTTGTGATTTGTGTGTATATGTTAGTAGATGCATGACACCATTTATGTCATTTGTGTCTTTTTCTTTAATTCAAAGTATTTCGGATTGTCAACTTTGAAGAGACTATCACCGTAGAGTTATGTAACCAAAATAAAATAATGTCATTTATATGAAGACGTCACATTTTTTAAAAATTCTCGTAGGACCGATGGATGAAGGAGAACGATGCGAAACAGGGTACCTTGGAGTATGCCAGGGGAGTAACCAAGTTCGTGATCGGGGCCACGATTTCCCGGTCGTTGAGCATGACAATATTTGCATTGTCCATGTTCGATTGCATGAAGGAGAGACAGTTTCCGCAAAACAAGTTCACGAGCATCCGCTAACAAGAGGTTTTATGCGTAATCACACATGTCAAGACAATCACGGTGAAGATGAGAATGATAGTGTGGACAATCATGGCGATGCAATGCATGAAGACAATGTGGAGTTACCTGCTGACGAAGGTGAATCCGACAATGACGAATCGGATGGGTTGGATCGGATGTTGCGGGATGGAGAGACAGCCTACAGCGATGACAGACAATACGAGAAGTTCAAAGCCATGGTGGAGGACTCAAAAACACCGCTTTATCCAGGTTGCAACGAGGAGCACACCAAATTACACGTCGTCCTCTCGTTGTTGCGGATGAAATCAACAAACGGCTGGAGCGACAAGAGCTTCACGAGCTTCTACAATTGATCGGAGACCTCCTTCCAGCGGGTCACGTCTGCCGAAACGACATATCAAGCAAAGAAGGTTGTTTGTCCACTCGGGCCGGAGGTGCAAAAATTCACGCATGTCGAAATGATCGTATCCTATACCGGGTGACTATGCGACATGGATGCATGTCCGGTTGTGCAGCACCGCGGTATAAGGGTGGAGGTAACGATGACGATGCCGATGATGACAGCGGTGGCCCCGTCCTAAAGAAGAGGAAAGTGTCCATTAAAGTTGTATGGTATTTTCCTATAATCCCTCGGATTGAGCGCCGTATGCAAACAAAAAGCATGCAAAGATGATGCGGTGGCACGTCGAAGAACGTAAGAAGGATGGGATGATAAGGCACCTCGCCGACGGGTCTCAATGGAGAAAGATAGATAGAAAGTACAAAAATTTTGCTCGCGAGATAAGGAATGTTAGGTTTGGGCTGAGCACGAGACGGGATGAATCCATTCGGTGACATGAGCAATCGGCACGACATGGCCGTGGCACTTGTTATGTACAACCTTCCGTCATGGTTGTGCATGAAGCGCAAGTATATCATGATGCCACTTGCTAATCCAAGGGCCCAAGCAACTCGGCAACGATATCGATGTCTACTTCGGACTAGTAGTAGATGATCTTCGTTACTATGGGTTCGGGAGTGCAGATGTGGGATGCTTACAAAGAGAGTACTTCACCTTAAGGGCAATATTGTTAGTTACCATTCAAGATTACCTGCTGGTGGCAACACATCCGGACAAACGGTGAAAGGTGGTTGTGCATGTGTGCGGTGCATGCGGGACACGGCAAGCGGTGGCCGAGGTACTCTGGAAAGACGTGTACATGTGCCACCGGAGGTTTCTTCCCGCCTGGTCACCGATCGTAGCAATAGAAGAGATTTCGATGGCACGGTGGAGAAGGGGACAGCTCCGATACATCGTACAGGCGAGATATTTTTGAAGAGGTAAAAGATATTGAACATGTATTTGCTAAGGGGCATGGCAATACACGTGCGGCGGTCAAGGGTGGTGAGAAGCCTCTTTGAAAGAAGAAATCTATCTTCTGGGAACTACCGTATTGGAAAGATTTGGATGTCCGTCATGCAATCGACGTGATGCACGTTGAGAAAAATGTATGCGAGAGTTTGATGGGAGTACTCTGAACATACCGGCAAGACAAAGGATACGTTGAAATCCCGAAGAGACCTCGTAGACATGAACATCGGTCCGAGCTACATCCTCAAGAACGTCCCAATGGCCGACAATACCTCCCTCCCGCGTGCTACACCCTCGCGCCGCCGAGAAAATCAGCTGTTGGAGTGCTGCGAGTGTCCGAGTCCCGTCTCGGTTACTCCGCTAACGTTAAAAGACTTGTCAACATTAGAGAGAAGAAAATAGTGGGCATGAAGTCACATGATTGTCACGTGCGATGACACAACTACTCCCTGTTGCGATTAGAGGCATCTTGCCGGACAGGGTGCGAAACCCAATCATAAAGTTGTGCTCTTTCTTCAATGCTATATATCGAAGGTGATCGATCCAACCACACTAGACAAGCTCCGGCGGATGTAATTGTGACCATTTGCCAACTCGAGATGTGTTTTCCACCATCATTTTTTGATATAATGGTTCACCTAGTGATACATATCGTGAAAGAGATAAAGATTCTCGGCCCGCTTTATCTTCATAACATGTGGGCTTTCGAGAGATTCATGGGGATCATAAAAAAGTATGTGCGTAACGAGCTCGACCTAGGAAGGGAGTATCGTAGAGGTTATGCAACGAGGAGGTGGTTGAGTTTTGCATTGACTATATGGATCTACGTCCCATTGGTGTGCCAATGTCCCGACACGAGGGCGGGCTACTTGGGAAAGGGACTTTAGGGCATAAAGCAATATTCGCTCCTAGCCTTGAAACACTACGGCAAGCACATTTCGCAGTGCTCGAGCGGTCGGCCTTGGTGGCTCCATTTGTTGATGTGCATTACAACTCACTCCGAACCGAGAACCCAGGCAAATCAGAAGCATGGATCGCTAAGTAGCATAGACTGCATTTCGGTGATTGGTTACAGAAGCATATCATGGCTGCGAATCCTGATAGTGACCAGTTGTACGTTTTGTCCCGAGGGCATGCGAGCACTATTCATTCATTCCAAGGGTATGATATTAATGGGTATACATTTTACACGAGAACGCAGGATGCCAAGAGCAAATATCAGAATAGTGGTGTCCGTATAGATGCCTTCGACGGTAATGGGGTAAAACAAACATACTACGGGTATATAGAGGCAATCGGGAGCTTGAGTATGGACCGTGAAGGTACCACTTTTCCAGTGTCAATGGGTCAAAATTCCTAGTGGTTTGAAAATTGACAAGTACGGGATGTTCATCGTGGACCTAAACAATGTGGGTTATCGGGATGAACCTTTTGTGCTCGCAAACTCGTAACACAAGTATTCTATGTCAAGGACCCTTCATCGGTGACTGATCGCCACGTAGTTCTCAATGGAAAGCGAAACATTGTTGGAGTTGAGAATATCATCGATGAGGAAGGCTACGATCAAATTGACGAGTTACCACCTTTTGCAACGACGTAGACGAAGGTGAAGAAAGTCAAGAAGACGGAGATGAAGACGAAGAAGGGGAAGAAAGCCCCATATGTTCGCATTGATCATGAAGAAGGAGTAATAGTGATCGACTTATAAGTTAGAATTTGATTGTAACAAACATGAATCTGTAATTTTGGGCCGAATGAATATATTCGCGTGCGATCCGTTGTAACAATCAATGGTTGGATTTAATTTCTTGGATGATTATATATCAATTGATGCATACATATCGGCCCATTGGCCTAAGTTGCATGCATAAATGGAACCGATGAATTAGGGTTTTGGAGAATAGGTGTCGATCCAACTAAAAACCGACACCTATTTCTCCTAATAGGTGCCGGTTATCAATTAAAACCGACACCTATTTTCCCTAATAAGTGCCGGTTATTTGTAAAAACCGGCACGTATTTCTCTCTAATAGGGACCGGTTTTTATTTGGACCCGGCACCTATAAAGTTAGAATATATATTTCCGGATCCGCCGCCTCCTCGGTGTCGTCCGGATCCGCCGCCATTTCACCCGTCTAGCGCCGCCCACCCGCCCTTCGTCGCCCGCCACCCGGCCACCCTCCGACCGCCATCACCCGCCTCCGACTCCGTCCGCGCGCCGTCGCCCGATCCATCGCCCGTCCACCCGTCCGCGTCGCCCGTCCGTCCTCCGTCGAACACGCGCCGCCCGCCGTCCGCGCCACCCGCCTGTCCTCCGTCTCCTGCAGCGCCACCCCACCCTTCGACCGCCGTCGACCGCCTCCGACCTGTCCAGCGTCGCCGCCTCCGACCCCATAGCCCGCTGCGAAGCACTTCGGCATAGTCAACCCGGACCAATGTAAGTTCCTTTAGGGTTTTGTTTCTTCCTTTTTTTTCCTTGTGTTGCAATGTGTAATTAGTTTTGTGTTGTGAACCTGCAGTGATCTCACCTAGCTAGTCTCACTGTGACATTAGTTTTGTGTTGCGAAGCACTATGACATTTCTTCCTTTAGATAGTGAAAAGTTTCGTACTAGTGAAAAGTTTCTCAAGATTTGTTAACAAAAACAATAAACATTCAATTAAAAACAGAAAAATATCTTACTTTAATTTAGACTTATTTTCTTATATCTGTATTCGAACCAAATAATATGCATGCCCGCAGACCACTACCTTCCTATAGTTCATATAAATTGTGTGATTTGATTGACTATATCAAAGTTACTAGCATATTTCCCATGCATTGCAACGAAGTTTAATTAAAAAATTACCAAAAGTTGATAATAAAACATGCTAACCTGAATAAACTCAGCCTTTGGGGTAATTCACTCTGGATGTAAGTCTTTGAAATTTGCCGTCATCATTTGTTCTTTCTAGGAAATCATTGGACTCGGGCTGCAATGTTATTAGGATTTGGTGCATTTTAGCACCGTATATGAGGTTGCTACTTCAAACTTTTTCCATAACAAACTCAAAATATAGCTGTGCTCACACATCGCCTCGCTCTATGAGAAGTATGAATTTATGAGAAGTATGAATTGATAAAGTTGATTTCCTCAATAATATCCTTGCCTTGCCTCGCTTCGAGATCGTATCACAAACTTTCACAACCGACTCGAATCAAGTTTATCGATTCTAGCCAACAAGATAACGGCCAAGATTAAGTACCTCGGGTATAGCTAGACGTTCGAGCAATACCGTACTTCAATTATGAATTTCGTTGATCTATTGGCACTTGTATTTTTACAACATCTTCGTAATTTCCTCACCGTGAGTAGATAGAAGGCCTTCATTTTCGCTTACTAAGTAGACATGATCATTTTCGATGCTGAATACCGGCAATCACCGAGAGATGTACATGAGTCCAAATACTCACCATTCTGCAGCAAGATATTGTGTTGTCAAGCCAAAGAAATATATTATAAATTATTACTCCCTCTTTTTTTTATTTGATGTTGGTAGAAAGAAATGTCAAGTAAAAGAAAATGGAGAACAAACAATAAATATTGAAAGTGTAGAGCATACCACTATTGTGACATTCCGAAATTGCAACCCCTTACAACAGAGCACATGAATGAATCTTTCAGCCCTAGGGCCTGATAGAATAGGTTGATAGATGTTAAGTTGATACTATATATGTACCTATTCTTTACATGCTACTGTCTTTTGTTTTCATATTTTTGTTTAGATTTTGTCTTGAAATAGATTTAAACAATACAGATATAGCAACACATAAATATTGTAGCATTTTCCTATTTATAAAAATTTGATGCACACTTCTGTATTTTAAAATACATGCAGTACACAGCAATTAATTAATTGTGATCTTGAATAAAAAGGTCGATGCTACAATAACTAGGAAGTGCATTTTACATATCACACTAACTTGGGCATAAATAGAAAGATATGTGATTCTGTAGCCAAAATAAAATCGTTTATAAACATAAAATTATATGTTTTTTAAAATATGTATCATGCATGAATATACAATTAATAGTAGCTACTGGATATATTGTTTCCACTCACCCTGGGATGAGATGTCTTTGGCAAATGTTTGTGCAGATACAGATATATGTTCGGCTATACATATATAGAGAACTATTATAGTTAATTAACTAAGTAACATAATCATGCTGGAATATATTAATAGCAACTAAGTTACATCTATCTTCCTAAATATGAATAGCTAGATGCTTACTCGAACTGGCCCAGAGATTGGATATATATGATTTAGTACATGTGAGTATACTTATATTTGAATGATTACATAATAATTAATGGTGCAATTCGAAGTGCAACATGGTTTTGTGGTCAGCGATAGCTGAGCCAACATATATTCCATGGCAATGTAAGAGTATACTCTACTTGAATCAACTTAACATGAAAGAATCCTAGTATATATAGTATCAATACATGAAAGCATATTACTCTAGAAACTTTACCTGCATGGTAGCCATAGGTGAGTCCCTTGCTGATCCTGAATGAAGAGAAAGCTCAACCAGATTTATCGAAACAGATATTTTATTTCATCCTCTCTCTCTCTAAGTTTACTCTCTCTCTAGATCTATGTCTAGCTAATAAGCCTCCATAACCATAAGTACATGTGACCTCCAAGTTTCTTTTCTCTTATTAATATTTTTGTATGTCCTCCACTTGGTTGTTGTTGGTGGAGGTATTAGCTAATAAACTTTTGATCATTATAGTGTAGAAAATGTCCCGAGAACAAGATAACAGTATGCCTGTAATTTCCGGAGAAAACGACGGTGGTCCTAGTAGCCCAAGTGGCTTTCTACACTTGAACCCTGAAAGCGTGGAGGAGGCTACCCCATCGGCCATTGTGAACTCGGTGATACCGGGACCTCATCGACAAAAAGGGGAGAGGTCCAACTAGGATGCCCTCGGGCCTTTACACTATAACAAATTAGATCCAGGACGGGAACCCTACGGCTCTGCGTCGGTACTCACCCCATACTCAAATGCTATAGGTGTCATCGTGAAGGATGACATCCCAATCAAGTACCGATCTTGGAAGAGCAGTGATCCGATCATTTGGAGTGGACGGTACGCAGAGACAAGGACCTTGCTTGGGACAAGTTGAAGCGGACATTCCAATTTCCCACGGATCGGAAGAACTCGCAGCGAGAGGGCCCTTGAGAGGATGAGCGTCGGCTTCCGAAAGTTCAAGACGGACCTTTGTAGGAAGTTTGTGAAGCGAGGGCGGACACCAAATTTTGAAGATCCCAATTATCGTAGGTGCCGTAATTTCGGGATGAATTTGTGGCCTATAGAACATCGATGAGGCGAAGGAGGTTAGCGAAAGGAATCAAGCCAATGCGGCCAAAAATTTATTCCCTCATCGTCTCGGCCGTAGCGGTTATGCTAAGAACGTAGATAAATGGCGAGCGAGGGAGGAAGAGCTGTTGGATAAGGGGATCGAGATTGAGACAAAGGACTGGTGCGAACGAGGAAAGAATTACCAATACGCCCGAGGGGCATCACTCTCGATACAGGCGAGTTGGTACACAAGTGTCCAACTTCACAAGAAGTGTCCGAAGGCTACATGATGCGCATCATCGGCGCGAGGGCTCTTTTGTTCCAAGTAGGGAGAAAGATGAGCTCACACTTGCATTACGTAACGCCGAGCATCCGGACGCACAAGGGGAGTAGGCCTCGTACCATGGAGGGAAGGTTTTCCCGAGGACAGACATAGATACCGGTCTCGAAGTAATAAAAATTCCGAGACCAAGTAGAACAGATGAGAGTCCTAATGGAAAAGTTCGAAGATGGAGGCACTTGCTACTCCAGGGCGGGATTGGCGGTGATGCTGGCCTTTAGCCACCCAACAGGGAGAAAAAGCGGTTGCGCTTCAACCGAGGTGCCTCAAGAACCGGAGACGACTCGTCACCCCGTGGACGCAATCACGAACGTCGCATGTAGGTTGCATGTGCCACTGCGAGTCAAAACCTCACTATAGAGGTGGCACGCGGTATGGCACATCCCGTAGTGGAGGGAGGAAGGATACACGGTAATCCAATACCAACCGGCTACTCAAGGGTTGAAGTGGAGGACGTGTCGAGCGATATAGGGCCATCCAGCTTGAATTTCCTCCAGAGGAAGGGGTGAACACTCTTGGAGAAGCTATCCACAACGTCATCGTGTGGCGCAAGAGGTTCATTGTCTTTCCTTCAGGAGATGGTGATGACGAGCCAAGCGTTGGCGGGTCGAGCTCTAGCGGCCCGCTTGTCTCCTCCCGGAGAATGCCAACTCCACCACCGTTGCCACGTAAGAGCCCGTCTCCTCCGCCGGCACAAAGAGCTCCCGATGACCAGCCCAAAAGAGGGGTCGACTTTGCAAATCTACGAGATATGTCTGAACCATCTACCCTTAAGAAGGCCAAGAAAGCGACTATTTCTACAAAGTCGGAGCCATCTCCGAAAGTGTCAGTTCAAGTACGAACCACTTCATTCATATGGCAAGGCCACCACCCGAAGCAACCTATTTCGGACTTTCAACGCACGATCCGAAAAAAGAAATTGCAAGATTTTTCCAAGGCTCAATTCACAAAAGACACCAAGAAGAATGAGAAAGAATTTCTCCAAAGTGCGAATGAAGAGTTTGTCGATGTGGAGAATATTCCGAAGGCACCTTTGGCGCTAAGTTCAAGTTAGGTGGTCCTTTGACCACCGACGAATATCGCAACGTCATTGCAAATTGCACTCGGATGAGAAGGGTAGAAGAGTGGTACCTACGGATGGCAAAGGAGGGTAAGGAGACGTTCGGTGTCTTTTACAAGAACGAGGACTTTCATCACGACGATGGTGTAATCTGGGTCCCATTTGAAGAACTATTTCAGCTATACAATCGAGGGAGCTAGACGTATCTATGCTTCAAATATGGGCATTGTAAGCATACTCGAATCCCTAGCTAGTATTTCTAAGTTCATACCCTTATTAGCCTTTGTAAGTTGTCTAACTTGTTTCCTTATGCGAGAATGGGGGCGCTTGAATGTAGAGCGACTTGTAACAAACTAGCATTCCTCGATCCAGCGATTGTCAATTCAAATCAGATTGATGGAGGCCCAACGTCCCAAAAAATGGTATTGGACTACCTGTACAGCTCCTTTGTGAAGCTTCAGGACATGAATACGATTCTTCTGCCCTACAACTTTAAGTAAGTGAGGCAGTTATCGTTCCACATACCATTTGTCTTTACTCGGTGTTAATTGCCCTGTCCCTTTGTATGTAGGAACCACTTGGATCCTTCTTGTGATCCATTTAAACGATTCCAAAATCCTCGTTCGGATGGATTGAGGAAACCGCGAGAAGATTTCCAATCCGTAATTGACATCCTCAATAAGGTACTAGTGAAGTATAAGAAGAAGTGCATTCGACACGCTCCCTGTTCAAATACATTCCGGGTAACCTGCCACCCTTGGTGCCAATGTCAAGATCAAGGAACGAGCACATGTGGGTTCTACACGATGAAATTTATGTGGACTTTCATGGAGATCGACAACTGGAACATTACGGATGCGGAGGTTCGTCTATTTTTTAAGACGGAAATACGCGTTTCTAAACTCATAGTGCGTTTTCACTTATTCAATCATTTCATGTGCGAAACTTAAGCTCCCAACAAGTAAGTTGTTGCCACATGTTTGCTTCGCCCTCCGAACAACTCTGCGGGTTCATCTTCGAACATGTCATCCCCGAGACTCGGCGCATATCACATTTCATGAGTGCGTTTCCTTGAGGCTAGCGGCCCTAGTGTTAGCTAAGATCAAACAGAATGACAAATGTAGTATTAGCTCCAATATTCAACTTAGCCCCCACCATAGATGGTAGTTGTTGTGCACCGTGCCTCCCTTCACCAACATTGTGTGTCATCTGTCTCGGGACCGCACTCTCTCCATGTGTGTTTCCGAGAGAGAGAGATGAGAATGAGTGTGAGATTGTTCTTATCAACTAGTATTCAAGTTGGATCCACATGTCCAGCTATATTGCATGTTACACACCAAGGCAACAAGATTTCTTACCTGTTTTTCGAAGCCCACTTGATGCTTCGTCTAAGCTTTTCCATACATGGTACTTATATATATAATCTCCTAAACCTGATCTCGTGTGTACACGAGATCATGTATGTGTTGTATCAAAGTTGAAAACATGATTATCTGTAAGTTGAAAACATGTGCAAAGTTTGCATGGATCTAACTCAATGCTTGGCAGCTGCTGTTTTTCTATGAGGTGTGATAATGTTTGATGTATGAACCATTGCAAAATGTGACCTGCTATGGGAATTCAAATGTTTTGTGTCTGCTTGTTGTGTGGCTGTATGGAGGAATATTTATGCTAAATATAATTTTTTTGTACGTTCAAGAAAATAGGTACCGGTTTTTAACAAAAACCTAGCACCTATTACGACCAATAGGTATCGGTCTCAAACAAAAACCGACACCTATTATCCCAAATAAGTGTCGGTCTCAAACATAAACCGGCACATCCCAAATAGGTGTCGGTTGGAAACTAGACCCGACACCTATTAGTCCAAATAAGTGTCGGTTTGCAATTGAGAACCGATACCTATTATATCATAATACGTGCCGGTTTTCAATAGTCGCCGGCACTTATTACTCCGAATAGGTGTCGGTTCTCAATAAAAAACCGGCACCTTTTTGGCCCAATAGGTGTCGGGTGAAGAACCGGCACCAATAACTCTTATCATTGGTGCCGACCAATAGGTGTCGGGTACAAAACCGATACCTATTCGGGGTTCTGAACCGCCACCTATTACACATTCTGTACTAGTGCAAAATTAGAACATCACACCAGCTGACCAGCAACTTGCGAAGTGGCGTTACATTTCTCTTTCTGAACGCCGACCTTATGTCTCGGCCGGTTGTGCTGGGTGGTATCGATCGAAATGCGTCTGGGCATCAGCTGATCAGAGCTACGTCTTTCCCCTTCATGTAGATTTGTGTTCAGAGCTGATCGGTTTGTTGATCTTTTGAATTTTGCAGTTCTGTTTTTCTTTTGGGAGAGCTGTTGCTGATTGATGTAAGGCATATGCATGCATTGCATGTCATGGAGTAAAGGCTTCAGGGTCCTCAAACAGTTTGCTGGTTCGGTAGACCGCTACCCGCCTATCCAGCTTCGCACAAATCCAGCGTGCAACGACCAGCGGCCCAAAAGATGTGGTTGCAAATTGAATGGCCTCCAAAATATGTGGGTTGCTAAGTCCTTAAGAACGTTTTACTCTCTAATACAGTTTTTCTTGAACGAACGCTTTCTAATACATATTTATATTATTCGTGTAAAAAATATGAATTTTTTGTGTTCCAATGACCTGATTTTAATGGTTGGATATCAATATATGATGCCGGAGGATTTTCCCTACACCGTAGAAAATTAGTCTTAATATGCCTTAGAAAATTAAGGGGACCAAAATTAGAAGAAGCTTTCTTCCCCCAAGGTCCATAGTTAGAGGTAAACCCTTGACACATTAATACAAAACTAAAACCTACAAGACTATAACCAAAAAATAACACGTAAAAAGTAAAGCGGATCCGTGCCACTGTAAATATGCCTATTTGGATAAATGTCATTATAATTCGTCTATTCGTAGCCGTGACATTAGAATTTTATAAATTTGCAACCATAACACCGCTGTCATGTTTTTCATCCATCTCCTTTCTTTTTCATGATATTCCTTTTCTCTTCCCATCTTCTTGTGTTGACCATATAGGCCGGCAAGCTCCGACGCCCTCATGGAGGATGAGGAGCTCCACGATAGCAGTGACGACAGTCGAAGGGGAAGGGATAGGACGAGGAGGGTGGTGGTCGATGGGGCTGGGGACCCTCACCCTCCCTCTCTGCTCCTACGACGTCAACGCCTCCACCGACCTGGATCTTGCAAATCCCATACTCTTCGGCCAGCGGAAGGAGTTTGGGGCATGTGACGGCGAGCTTAAGCTCAAGTAGGCTGGGGACGGGAGGCTTAGGAGCCACCATCGTCGTCGGCTCATTCCCATCCGCGCCTGTAGATCCAGATGATGAACCCTATCCTCTTCGGTCGACGGGAGGAGATCGAAGATGAGCTGCCACGACAGGAGGTGAGGTGCGTCCCCTTCCTCGTCGATGCTATAGTAGGTCACCTGCCGACGAGCGTGAAAGCGGAGGTCACCCGCTGATGAGGACAGAAGCAAAGGAGGTCGCCATATCACTCCTAGATTTCGAGGTCATGGGCACCTAGCACGCGTGCCCAACCTGACCTTTCTCCTTCCTTTTCTTGCCGTTGTCATCATCGATTAAGCTCATCGACGTCACCTTCCACTTGCCAGTCAAGCTCAAGGGAAAAAGACGGGAGAAAGAAGAAAGAAAATGGAGAAAAAGAAAGAGATGGATGAAAAACGTGATGGCGGTGGCACAGTCCTAATTTTGTAAAATTTTAGTTGCATGGCTACGAATAAATTTCGTTGCATGGCTCGAATAGGTAAATTTGCAATGACATGGATCTAATTTATCGAAAAAAATCTGCCAGCTCACCCACGAGCCAACCACGCATCGATAATCGGCCACACATCATTGAGGAAGGAACCTAGACCAAGCTAGCTGCCGTTATGCAAGACTGATCGTCAGTAGGTCTAGGATGGAGCCACACTGCACAACACCAACATAGCCAACCCCACAGTAAGAGTATATAGGCTCCTAGTTAACATCTTGACTTTGGATTGTAGAGGGAGAGGTGTAAGGGAGGATCCGCTTGTCCGTCATATAGACCGGCCACCACCCATGGCTCAATTGAGTTGTTCGGATTTGGAGAGAACAACAAAAAATGATTTTTTTTATCAAAAAGAGCTATGTCCATGTTTAGGGAGCAGAAGATTCAAAAAGTGATAGTAAGAATAGGGAGAACTCAACTTTTAGCTAAAAGTTTAATTAATAACAAACGTGTACCAAGATGCGGTTAATAGCTGACCAACTTTAGTTCAATAAAATGAACTACATTTTACTTTTGAATACTAAAAACTGAATTTTAGTTAATTTATTTGAACTAAAATGGATCACTTCTACTTGCAAGTCGTCTCGTCCCGATCCTGTTTAATTCTATATTTTACAACTTTAAATTTCACAATTTCTATAAAACAGTGTGGAGTAATTGGGGAAACATGATTTTTGATGCATCTTTAGTTGGTAGAAAATCCCTAAATAGAGCTTATACTAGATTTTTCTCCAAATTCACCATATACTAGACACTTGTATCGCAATTTCAATGGACTTCTAAGATTTTTAAGAGTTTTTTACTTTGTTTTTTCTAAAAAGCGTTACATCTTTATCTCTGTTATTACAAAAATAAAAATAAAAGATGTTTTGTCTAATTTTTGATGTCGTCCGATTGGCATGCGATTTTTCGTCCTACGTGTTTCGTCCGCCTCGTATCGTCCAATCATCCTGCTATCTGATTCTGTTTCTGTCTTTCGTAATCGCACTCGCATATGGGAATAGCCCTCCTCACCTGCCCCAGCGGAGAGGCATATGGATTTGCAGTCCACACTTCAGAGCCCACGTGTTCGATGGATCCCGCTGTCTTCCATGTTCTATTCAGCCTGCCGAGCATCCGTGTTGACCAAGTCAATAGGATCTGTATGGACAACTCAACCAGTCGGCGTTGACATGGTAAAACTCTCCCTCAGAAGAATTTTATCTTTTTAATTGATTAGGAGAGGCCTTCACTGCATCACAAAATCTTTATTATTCTCTTCGTTTCAAAATATAACAATTTTTATCATTTAAGATTTATGTCAAAATATAACAAATTATCCACCTATTATAACCTTTCACCATTCAAACTTCTCACTAACCTTTTTTCTCAATCAACCATAATATTATTTTATTTAATTTCACCTACTTTTTTAATACTTGTGTCCAAGCCTAAAACTCATTATATTTTGGGATGAAGGTAGTGTAACTTTTCATCCCTCCGCTCCACTCGTTTAGCTTCTAAATCCTCTACCACCTATGAACTCATTGTATGTATCGGATCAAATTCTCCACCACTTGATGTCTTCATCCTTCCTCTTACTCCCATCTTTTGGCCGATCTTCTGACTTCAACTACCCTGACTTTCTAAAGCTGCTCTAGCTAGCCTGCCTGGTTAGTACCGCCACTTAATTCTGTCAGGATAGGGGGACCATCTCCTTATTATTGTTACACCGTCGGAAACCTCGTTGAACTCCGATCTTCGATGTATAGCTTGATATATGTATCTACCTACTAATTTTGGGTAAAAATCATAATAATATGTCCACTGTTGACTTTCCATTCGTTTGGCTCCTCTCATTAGTGTCCTCTCATACCCTCTCGATGTCTTTGGCTATGACTAAGTGGCATCGTCTTTCTCTATCGTCAAACGACCACCTCTCTCTCATTATTCTACGCTACCACCTTACTCTATCGTTTGCCGACTACACTCTTTTTCCTCAGCATTCTTGATATTTCTTCCTAGTGTAATGCATGGGTATATTTTACAATTTATTATAAAAATTGAAGGTGTTTTTGTCGATATTTGATGCATCATTCGTGTTGTGTTTAAGTTGATTTTGCGTTTGTTTGCTTGAGTTATATACGTCGGCGACTGTCGTCCAGCATATGTCCGTCTCCGAGTCGTTGGTTTTTGCGTTTGCCGCCGCAGCCCTTGAAGACGCAGTACTAGCCCACCAGCAAACGCACGCAGTCATAGGACTAATTACAGGACCGTTTATCTTTCCATTTTTATACCAGTGATTTCTATTTGATCCTACATGGGACTTATCCAGGAGGCAGGAGAATGTTACATGCATGTTTGTGTTTGATCAACAAGGGTCAACGCAGGATTAATTGTATAATAAATTTTAATTGAAAAAATAATATTAATAATGGTTGGAGTTATATCAAATTGTCAAATATAATTGAGGAATAAATTCACTACCCACCTATAGAAAAAGCTTTAACATTTTTATTTATCATTCAATTGTTTTTTCATCGTCGGTTGCAACGCGGGATCATTAGGATTTTGCATCCTTGGGTGGATTTTGATATATGAGAACCAGAACGAATTTTTAACAAGGAAGGACTGATAAAAATAAATAATTCAAAAAAGGAAAAAATGAATTCACTTTCAAATTTCAGAATTAAGTTCGAGGAATTTTTGGAAAAGTTCAAAGTATGGATCTAATACTTATCAAATTTTAATTTATCCCGTTGCAACACACATATTTTTTTTCTAGTAGGGAAAAAATACAGAATGTTTCACATCTAAATTTCTCCAAAAATTGTTTGTTCCAAACTAACACGGTCATTTCAAGTAGTAGTATGTGATTTCAGACATCGCCTAATTTCAGATGTGAATGCATCAACTAAAAATTTCAAGGCAGCTGGGAAAATTCAGAGACCTGTAACTGAAACTCGAGAGACCTGCCGGCTTTGGTTCTAGTCTGAAGGCTAGCCTGGCCTTCAATTTCGAACTCCTCCTTACCTCCTCAGTTATACCTGCCGGGCCCCCGAACCCCCAAACCTCCCCGCCGTCTCCCGCTTCCAAAACCCTAGCTCGTCGTCGTCCGGCGGCGGGGATGCCAGGGATGCTGACGGACGGCGGGGGCGCCATCGTGCCGTTCTCGGGAGAACCAGGCCACGCGGTGGCCCCGCCCGTGCGGACCATCCGCCACGGCGTGGCCCCGCCCATCTCCCGCGTCTACGTCTCCTTTTCTAGCGGCAACCTCCTGCAGGTCGCCTGCCTCCGCCCGCCGAATCCGGAGGGTGGCGGAGACCGTGGAGAGGAGGAGGTCGCCGGGGGGAGAGTTGTGGAGGTAAACCTCGGAGGTGGCTGTGGCGGGCCTGGCGGCGCGGATGCCGAGGAGGACATCGATGAGGCGGAAATGCGGAGGATCGAGTACGGGTCGGTACCGGCGTTTGCGCTGCTTCAGAGCAGGAAGAATGCGCTCGCAGATGGCTCCGGTATGTCGCGCTTGCCCTCAGTCTCGGAGCGCGCAGAATGGTAAGACATTTTTGTGTTGGAATTTGGACCGTATACTTTGCTAAATGCTATTTTTTGTCTGGGTTGATGGCTAACATGGCATTTTGGCTGCTGTTTATAAGACTTTTAGAGGTCTGAACTGTTTAATTACTGCCCAAGCTATGCTTGTACAGGGATAGGCATGTCACATATCGTTTAGAATTTTAAATTTCAGCAATTCTTGCTATATTGTTTATGTTCGATAGCTATCCAACCATTCAGATACCCTTTTGTATTGTAGAAGCTAAATTTTTAGCTCTTAAGGCTTCCACCTCAATGGATAAATCCACATATTTGAAGTATACATGGTTTAAAGTTTAAACATCTGAGCCAGAGTGGTATCATAATCACTGTTTATACAGTTAATCTAGATCAAAGCGCTGCCTCGTACAAGCTATCCATTTTTTACATGTGTTTGCTTCTGATTCTACTATGTTTTATCAGGTGGCAATATGTGCTTGAATACAGTAAAACCATCGGTAGTCTCCTTGGGAACCCAGATTCTCTTCCTGCTTTCATGATTGATGACCCAAAGACGATCCTTAAGGTGACCATATCTATGTGTCAATTTTTTTCCTGTTTTATTGCTTTGCCTCTGTTTGAAGTTAAATTTACTTTTTTGCGTGTAGAAAGTAATTGGTATATATTTTATCTTGCAGGTCAGGGAGAAGCCTACTAGTTTACAGGCTGCGTGGGAGTTACTAGAGATATTCTTTGTTGATAAACAGTTGCAAAGTTGGCTTCCAGAGCGTCTTGTTGATTGGTTAGCCGTAATGCTCCTCCTTTGATCTATCACGTTGTTTCAATTGTGAACGGACTTTGTTGTTACAATGCCTAGGGGCGTCTCTTATTAGGCTTCCTGTGGTTTTAGGACTATGACAGCCTCTTGTCCAAGACAGAGAACACTGTATATCGCACACTCAGTAATTTCCAGAAAAAGCTCATCAACCTGCAGGTTTGACTCATTATATTTTTTTTAGTATATAGCATTAGAGGTTAGATTAGTGCCTTTCAATCATTTTACTGACCATGCTTTGAGTTGATTTTTCTTTGTAGTCTATTTTCTTCTGCCCAGTTGTACTACTTCCAACTATTGATTCAATAATATGGAGTAGGAATGAGTATAAATGAATAATGAGAGAATGTTCTATAGGTTGTTGAAGATGATGCTGATTACTGGAATGGATTGTCAGCAGCACTATCAGTTGGATGGCTTGATATTGTGGTAAGCTATTTTCTTGCACACTATTTTATAGACTTGTGTCAGTTTTGATTAAATCCTGCCATCTGAAGCTGTTATTTTTTTCTTTTAGGTAAATATGCTTCGTTTCCATGGATCATACCAATTGGATCAGATGGACAGCCGTGAGGTACTTAGGTTGCTGTTATTGGTTGCTTTGAGATCATACTTTATTTATACATGAATGACATTGTCATCCACATAAACATCATATATTTGCTTCAAGGGCTTAATTTATTATGTTTTCTAGTATCTACAGTGTTGCACTAATCTTTGAACTAAAGAGAATGTACTCTATCTGAATCCTATGATGTACCTGATTGTGTATAATTATATTTTGTTGTAGCTTGGAGCATATGCTATTTTTATGTCTCCAGTTGATTTATACACACTTGCTTTTTTAATATCAGCCTTTTTTTCCCTTTTGGTCCATCAGACAGAAAATGGGTTGGTTGAAGCTGTTGCTGTTCTTGTGTCAACCATGCCACGCATGCGGCCAGATTTGCCATCGGGTAAATTAGGCCAGTGTTGTAAAACAAGACCAGAGTTTATAAAGGTATGTTTTGTGCTGCAGTGTTTTGATGCATAGAACATCTTGAACGTGCCCGTCTGATGTTTTGACTTTCTGACTGCATATCCAGTATTGCAAATCAATGTCTTTAAAGAATCTACTTTTCTTTCTATGAAACGCTATCAATCTTTGATTCTCTTGATTTTTACCCTTGTTGCTGACTTGGCACAATTACACGCTACGCTGTTTACTGATTGCTGCTGCATCCTCAGGGTGCTGCTGGCTTTGCACCCACCACCATTACTCCCCTGGACCACTGCTCATCTATGCTGAGAATTACTGACTATGTTGGCCGAACTTTGAATTTTTCACAATATGTTCTTTTGTGTAACTAAAATAATTATATAATTATATCATCTTAAGCTCAGTAGTGTAATGATTACTCCAAAAAATGGAGAAGGCGGGGAAAATTTGGGTAAAAAAAAGATAGATTCCTGCCCAAGTGTTTGGTGGTACACATAAATTATATTGCCTCCATTGACGTTAGCTGAAAATATTTACTGAATTATCTGTGTTTACAGGCATTGGAAAAATGGCGAGGTCAAGTAAGTAAACTGGAGTGCAGCGCATTCTGGATTCAGTGCGGTCACCAAAAGACTCGTGATGGTCTGAAGAATTTGCTTCATATTATGATGGGGAACATAAAGAACCTCACTGCTGCTACTTCACATTGGCTGGAGCTATTTGCTTCTCATTTTCTTTATATAAGGCCGTTCACAGTGGTTAGTCCCATATATTGTGTTACTGGGTTCTTGATTATAATGCTTTGTTGTTGATTCATTTATTTGTCACTGTAATTGGTATTTTGCCGTTGCTATTAGAGCAATCCCCTTGCTACAGAGTTCATTTGTAGCTTGTTATTCTTTAATCTGTGACATGATGCAATGACCCGTTATATAAAAGAGAATACTAGGCATTTTTACCATCTCCTATCTCCTGTAAAAAGTGTCCAGTAACTATGGTTATTCATCTTGAGTTGTCTTGTACAATAAAACATGTTTCTATGATGGTCAAATGTTTTCCCTGACTGACCCGAACCCTCTTATATCTTAGTCAATTTATATGTGGTATCGTTTTGTTTTGAAGGGTAGTATGTATTTCTTTGAAGAATTAAAACCTCTTGTTATGTTTTGTTAAAATCTGTATGCTTGCCAGGGTTTTGATGGGATGCATCAGTTAGCGCAAAAATGCATACAGCTTAAACCGTATGCTGATAATAGTGGATTGACAGGCCTCCTTACTGGTATCCTTTCAGAAAATACAGAGGTTGGAACACAATGTGATCACCCATTACATAGGCCCCAAAACTTATCCTTCCCATTTTTCTTGTTTTTGTAACATTTTCTTTTCTTTTCTAACGTTAGGTTGTCTTGGCTGAATGCACAAAATATTTTGGCCCTTGGTAAGATGTACTATTATTGGCCATTTGATTTATGCTGTCAACTCTGAAACATTTTATCTTAATGGGTTCTGCCATTTGTAAATGCAGGATGGTCACACATGCTATGGAGCTGCTGACTGCTGACAATGACTATGCGGATATGATGTTGCATGAAGAGAGGCCTAACTTTGGTGGTATAAGCATAGAGGAGCTGCACCGGCTAGTGTACGCTCAAGTTTTGTGTTCTCATTCTCTAACTTGGCAGGTGAGTTTTGTAGCACTAGTTTCCTACCAAATAACTAACTAGCTTTGTGAATTATAATAGGCAGATATTTTCTTGAGCTGACACTTGGCAGCTGTATGAATTGCTTGCTATGCATAACTGTGATGTTCTTTTGTGTATGGCTACCAGGCTGTTTGTTATTATCCATTGTCTAGCTTGTTGTTGCAGAACCTCTACTTTTGAACAGATGCTGTTTATCTGTTGATGAAAGCAAAGTTTCCCATTTTGATAGTTGTTAGTAATGGCTGGCTTGCCTGTTTGGTTCTCAGATTGCACCGACTTATCTGTCCTCATGTCTAAACCAAGGCCTAGGGCTGTTGGAGATTCTACTTCTCAAGCAACCCATACAAGATAATCGTGTTGTATTGAAGGTACTGTTTATTTGACTGGATATGCCCTTGAATTTTTTTTGTGCCTTTGCCTTTCTGTTACCTAATGTTGTTGTCGTGAGCAGACTTTGGAAATTTGTCGCTTGTATGAGCTGGAGAATGTTAGTACAAATATCATGAAGGTAAGTGTTTTTTTCTTTTAATGCATGTGTAGCTGTACTTTTCAAGATTTTGGAACAAGAATCTTGGAGTTTTAACTTGGCTTAGTTATTATCTATATATTCAAACTTGATTACAGCATGCATTTTTTAGTGTACCCTGCTGTCCTTTTGACTCACGAATCCTCTCCATCTATTTTTCTCTTTTAGATTGCGGGCATTTATCATTGGAAACATGGTAAGAAAGGGACTGGAGTTTACTGGTTCCAGCAAGCTAACGATAAAATTCGGCTTGACAGAATTGCTCAACAGTTATTCGAACGCATTGGCAAGTCGGTCACAGATGATAGTTTTAAGGTGCTGATCTCTGCTTCTCTTTATGCCTTCTCTTTTGTACAATCTGCAGTTAGTTCTGTGTGGATTAGTTAGTAACCAAGAAAAGGGATATCTTCTTCATTAAGCATATAGTAACATTTTTTTTGTTTGTGATATTTGCTAATTATAGTTTTGCATGTTCAGCAATGGGAGGGGCTGCTTGAGCTACTAGATTCTGACATTGGTAGTGCTGGTGGTCTTGAGTTCCTTCACAGGTATTTGTCCCCTTTCCATCAATTTCTGTATCTCTTCTCTTCATGACTACTCCCTCCGTCCACAAATATAAGCATTTGTAGATTGTTTAGCAGAGATTAAGATTGAGGAGAAAATGTTTTGGTGCCCCTCAATAAGTGAGTGATGGATGGGGCCAAGTTGGGAAGAAATTTGAATGTGAAGTGATCGATGGGACAAGTATTCTGGAATGCTTATATTTGTGGACAAATTTCAAACGCCTGAAATGCTTATTTGTGGGGATTGTAATAAATTTCATTTCAACATATGCTCATGCATAGGTACCGAGATTTCAAAAGGTCCCTTCAGCTGGCACAAGAAGGAAGGACTAGCGAGTCTGCTCGGCAAACCGTGGAGTTTCTTTTACAGGTAAAACATTTACACCTCGGCTGAGCTGTGGTCCTGCAATTCAATTTAACACGGTATAATAATACTTGATATCTATTTTCCGTGCAGCTGATGAGAAACCCTTCTACACCTCAACGTTTCTGGCTACCCCTTTTACATGACGCAGTAAGCTTTTACATGATGGTGTTCATTCATCAGACCAGCTAGCTAAATCTTCTTTTTGCTCTTGTTCAAAACTTTAATCTGTATCAGGCTTTTGATTCTGGTTCTATCCCCTGTTGTTTCTGTAGGTGAGGCTTCTCAATTGCAAACCCTGCCCTTTGTTAAGTGTTGCTGAAACGACCTTGTTGCTCAACAAGCTACAAGAACTGTCAATGGCCAAACTTCGGCCTGACTTTTCCAACATTCAACTACCAAGCCATGCATTGAACTCCGTCAGATTATCTCTGGCATCAAATCTTGCGCATGCCATTCTTGAAGAACCGTAAGTAATAGTTCTTTTTGGGTGAAGAGTATTACATCCAATATGCTGGAAGTTGAGTGATGTCGTTACTCGGCAGTTGATTTCAAGTAACTGTATGTTCCTTGGGAAAAGGTTGAACTTGTGTTCACGTGGATGAGCACTTGTGCTATGCATGTATGTATGTACCGGACATTGTTTTTTTTTTAGCTTTAGTGATACTGATGTTACTTATATTTACGAAGAAATGCTAGTAAATGTATTTTAAAACGGGCACAATAGTTTGTTCCTTGCTTCCTTAATCTATTTTTTTGGGGTGAAGAACTTAAGACAAATAGAAAATACGGTATCTATATGGTGACTAATCCTAGGCATTATGGACCAATAACTGATAAGCAAATGGTACATCATAGAGAAACTGAAGAATGGAAGTCCTGTAGTTCAGTAGTTTGGAACCGTTTTTGGGAGCAGCACAAAAGAATAGAAAGGGAAAGCTCAAAGTTATTTTCTGTTCTATTTTGTTATCGGGATAGAGCTTAAAGGGGCCATACGTTGGATCTTGAGGCTTTAAACTTCCCATGTTAATACTAAGCAGAGATTTGTAGCATTTGATTATGCTAGATGCAAATTGTATCGGTATAGTTTAAGTGATATAATTATATTTGAAATACAATTGTATTTAAGGAATAAGGAAGTCGAATATCAAGTCAATTGATTATCCTTATAAATCATGATATCGAATTATGCGGAAAAAACCATATAGTTGAAAAACAATTGTAGCCCTGTTTTTTTCCAGCTACTTCATGGGATTATTGCTATAGACTATTTGCTAAAAGCCTCTAAATGTACGTTTTCTTAACAACTTTCTTCTATTATAACTATTGGTTCTAAGCTATTTATTCGGTTTATTTCTTAGAATATTAATTTACCTTTATAATTAAATAGACCACCTATGATAATAGTTCGGTGAATAATCAGTTTCAAACGGACATCATCAATCTGAGAAGTGGTAAACATGTTTTGACCCAATGGCCCTGTGACCCGGTCCATGCAAAAACGTAGTGCCTGCACAAGATATCTTCGATTTAAGAATAGAAGATATATTCACTGTACTACTACACATTAAACAACAGGAGTACGAACTATGGCAGCGGAGGGTTTATGTACACATTACACACATCCGTGTGCATTACTACAACCTAACACGTACAGTCCCTGTACCATTTCCACGTATATGACATCTTCCGGTATATCATACATCACGTACTAGCAGTTCACTACGTGCAGCGTATGTATCTCTCTCTTTTCTTCTGAAGACTACCAAACAGTGCCTGCATTCATGCTGCCATCTTCATAGGTACACATCCAATTTCCACTAGTACCGTGAATCCGTGATTAGATGCTCCCAAGACGTACTGGCTGACATGTTGGGTGGGCCTGTGTGTGTTACTTGCTGTTCCTGTTCCTGGGCACCCAGCAACAGTGCAAGCCGTAGGGCAGCCCGTACGGGAACTTGGCCCGAGCCACCTCCTCGAACGTCTTCCCGTCCAGCACCAGCGCGTAGCCCGACCCGTCCTTGGCGCTCACCATCGATATCGCCACGCCTGTCAATAGCAGAGTTGGTCAGTTACAAACCAAACGAAGCAAAATCCATGCAACCAACGACGAGAGAATAGATGGTGACACTAACCGTCGTCTTCCTCGGTGGCGCCGGGGCGTGGCACGAAGAAGGGCTCGGACGGCACGGAGCCCTCCTCGTGCCAGTTCTTGGCCGTCCTCTCCACCAGGTCGACCTTGGTGAGCGTGTTGGGGAAGTTGCATGGCCGGCGGGCGCCGCAGGCGTAGGCGTACCGGTACTCCCTGCCGACGTGCGCCGGGTTGATGCTGCACATGTCCATGCCCCGCCCGTGCTCCTCCGGGTCCAGCGCCGTCTCCAGCTCGCCGAACTGGCTCCCGTCCAGCGGGATCCTGAACCGCCCCACCCTACACATGCAGTTGTTCCCCGTCAGACATCGTTGCACGCGTAGCGCAGCAAATTGATGGCGGGACATCGTGGCTCGTGTGTGTACGAACCTGGCGTCGGGGAGGACATCCTGGCCACCGGAGGTGCGGAGGTTGTGGAGGCGGAGCTTGTCGAGGATGGCGGTGTTGGCGTTGTGTTCGCAGCAGTCGGCGATGATCGCCGTCACGCGCCCCTCCTCGTCCATCTCCTCGTACGCGTTGATGAAGTGGAATGTCACGAACGGCGGCACCTCCACGCTCGCCACCTTCGGTTGGTCATCGTCCCGACAAAGATGGATCATCATTAGATCACCCAACCAAATAGGCAAAACGGGAGCGCACTACACGTGCGGCAGCGATTGATGATGGCTTACAATCTTGCCGCTGGCCTTGCACATGACGTGCATGTAGCTGCCGGACTCGAGGTGCCACTCGAACTTGTACAGCGGCGTGGGCTCGGCGCGGAGGAGGTTCTTGGCGCAGTAGCGGAGCGGCATCTCCGGCACGACGACGTAGTGCTCGGTGATGGGGAACGAGTGCACCCACCCTGGCGCCGGCCCGCCGCGGCAGTCCACCCTGCCGACGAACTGCCTCTCGTTGCTACCGGCGTCCATCCTCGCCACCACGTAGCCGGGCCGGATCAGGTCGGGTATCAGCGTCCAGAACTCGGTGTCGGTCACGATCGGATGCGCCGAGTGGATCAGCCCGCCCAGCTTGTCCGTGTACTGGAACTTGCCGACCGTGTCGAGCGTGTCCGGGTCGACCTGGATGGAGCCCTTGATGGTCTCCGTGAGGCAGAGCACGCGGCCATCGCCGAGCATGACGACGCCGGTATTGGAGTTGTCGGTGAGCGACGAGCCTGAGAAGATGGTCGCCAGCTGGCCGACGTAGGACAGGAAGCTGTCCGGCTTGGGCACCTCCGAGAACTCGCGGTAGCACACCTTGCCGTGCGCGCGCGCCGCCTTGTACGCCTCCGACTCGATCTGCCGGTGCGCGCCCACGGCGCGGCCGCCGCGGAACGAGACGCGCACGAGCGTCGCGTAGCCGTCGAACAGGTGACGGAAGCCGTAGTCACCGAGGTTCCATAGGCCCGGGCCGTTCCTCAGGTACGTGCCATCCTGCAGCAGGTATGCATCGATCCGATCAATCATTCGCAGCACTTCGACAAATCCGTCCACCTCTAATTAACGACCGACAAATTAATCTATCCACAAGCTTACCTCAGAAGATTCCATTGTTAATTAGCTGAACGATTGTATTCTCCGTAGCTTAGTGAGTGTAACTACCAAAGTAACAACAATATCATACTACATGTACACCTGTATTAATTCCTCAAATCAAAGTCACTATCGAAATTGGCACGAACAGTGATAAGATCACTTGGATTTAGGGGACACCAAGGTTTTTGACTTTTTTTTTCCAGAGAGTTGCGGGGAGCAACAAAACTGCAACCACAAGACAGTGACGCCATTGTTGTCGCCGAAGCGAGGAGTGAGCAGAGAATCTCGGTATATATGTTGTGTTCCCCGCAAGCATCGTGAGTGCCAAGATGCCATTTCCTTTTCTCTAGGCCAGCATAGGGTAAGTTAGTGTCGCCCTCCTCTTTGTCGATCAAATTCTGAAGATTTGAGTGAGGGCTTCAGCAACTGCGGGCACAGTGGAAATTAAATAACAGTCGGCTACCCTGGCGTGTTAGATACTGCTGGTAAAAATATGCTAGGTACGTGGCCAAAGATGGCACCTTTTTACGACCCTTCTGGGGCTATGCATATATGTGCTCTCGGTCAGCGGTTAGCCTACACTAACCAAGGAGATGCTACAAGGAAAATGGTGAGGTTAATTAAAAAGGATTTGTTGCACAGTGATGCGGTCCAAAAAGTACTTTTCGTATTTCTCAATGTGTGGGAAGATGTTGTTCATGCTTTTTACTAAGATGTCCAAAAGGATCGTAGATGATCTCGGGAAAGCACCGTATATTATATATAGATATGGAGTACTGGGAAACCTTTGAATCAAAATAACAGAAAAGATTCGCATTCTTGAACGAAAAATGCACGGCTAGCCTTAGCTTGACCACCGGCAGAGCTTATAAAATGCTGAGGTTATGGTGTGTTCATGAATACTTAATTAGGGTGGAGAGAACGCAAAAGCCAAATCAAGATATATTTAGAGAGATTTGCAATCAACAGGAGGCATAACCCACCAGCCAGAGAGGCAGCTCCCCGTCCACCTCGAGCGCCCCCTCCCACCTCTCCTGCCGTACACTCTTCCACGCCACGAGCTCGCCGCCACCGCCGCCGCCGCGTCCGCCACGGCGCCGCGGGGCGTCGATGGGGCGGGCCGGCGGCGCGACGACCGGCGCAGGGGGCGCTGCCTCAGTCGCGGCGCTAGCAGCGAGAGGCTGCGCCACGGCTCGCTTGCCCTGCCCCTGGCTGGCCAGGCGGCCCGGCCGGCTCGCGGCGCCTGACAGCGCCGCGGACACGCACAGCGACGACGCCTGCAGCATAGCGGGAGACATGCCCACCTACGCGAGGAAATGCACAACGAGCGATCGGTGTGAAAGTGGCACTCGATCAATCTAGCCACTGCTTTGCGTTGTGCAAAGAGCTCTATGCGCGAGAAGAGGCAACGAGCGATCAGGAGGAGAGACGGGCGGAGTGGTCAGTGTGGTGGTGAGATTTTGGTTTGGGACGAGAACGTAATAAGGTCCAGGGCGAGTATATATAGGCCACAGCTAAGCTAAGCCCAGCCCGGGGACAGCGGACGTACGTAATGTGGTTGGAATCTTGGCGGGTCGAAATTCCTTGGCGCAAAAGGCCTCGCGCGCTTGTCTGGATTCCGCTGTCACGTTGCGCAGCCGCTGACGCAACGTTGGCCCGGGGTACCTTGCTGATCTCCGGTTGGTGGGGCGCGACGGGCGCGTGCACATCACCACATCTACAACCTCTCGACCGAGCAAAATCAGGTGTACACTGTACGCTACGTTACGTGGGGCGTGGGCCGCTCCGTTACGTGAGGCGTGGACCACTACGCACGTCGTTGTCCCACGCTGCAGGAGTCGTCGCCCCGGGCCAGGCCCCCGCTCTACGAGGATATTTGGTTGATATCTAACCTTATCATAATAAGTTGTGACACAAGTATAACTACTCATAAGTGTGACATATTTAGCTTTAAATTTAAAAGTGTGAATTCTAAAACTAAAAAGTAAAACTAAAAAGTAAGTGATATAATATAGTCAGGGGCGGAGCCAAGATTTTTACATGAGGTATGCCGAACTAAAAAATCCATATGCAAACCGGTAAAAATTTGGAACACTGAAACGGATTATTCGTTCTATGATTAAAAAAACTTTCTTCTACTATACTATTTAGACAACTTATTTTAAACTATTTGTTAAGTTTATTTCACAAAATATTCAATTTAAACTATTTGTTAAGTTTATTTCCCAAAATATTCAATTTGTTCCTAGTCATTCAACAATATTTCGCTCAATAATCTAAATCAAACAAAGAGCCAAAAGAAATTTGGAAATTTGTTAAGTTTATTTCACAAAATATTCAATTTGTCCCTATAGTCATTCAGCGACAATATTTTGCTCAATAATCTAAATCAAACAAAGAGCCAGAAGAAATAAGAAATCAACAATTTCTGGTATACCTCTGTCTGATTCATCTTCACCAAGGATAACTTTTATTGCAGAGATGACCTGCTGGACAACTGGAGGTGACATGGATGTTGCATAGATATGGGCATAATCTCCTGATAAATACAATATAATCCATGGATCAGATTCATCAACTAATAGATTAAGACCCTGTTCGCTTGTTCGTATCAGCCGGGCTTATCAGCCGTTCAAACAGTATTTTTCTCTCACAGCAAATCAGCCGGCTTATTTTATCAGCCGGCTTAAGACCAGCTGAACACGCCCTAAATTTGTTTAGCCAAGTATTAGTAAGTTAATCTGCTTCATACTTTTGATGCTACACATAACCTCCACAAGATCCAAATGATTTAGTAAATGTTCCCATCATAATGTTAACATCAGGTGGATCAACTCCTAGTAGCTCACAAACACCTCTTCTTCCAGTTTTACCAACAGCTCCAATACTGTGTGCCTCATCTAAATATTTTAGATGTGTAAGCCTGTCCAGAAATTTACATACCTAATGATCTGAAGAAAGAACATATATATAAGGAGTCAGAGTATGAAATTATTGAAACTTATATTTCTTGCAGACAGCTACAATCTCAGGAGTTTGCAAAGTTCCCATCCATGCTAATATATTCCCTCAACAATTTCAATAATCTTCTTCCATCAGCGATTGATTTTATTCAATTGGTTCTACATCAATTGAACTAAATCTACCAAAAATCAAACAATTGCATACATCTAACAAAGTTAGGGTTTAGGGATTTGACCATTTGGAAGAAAAATAAATGAAAAACCTACAGTGGGCCGGGGAACTGCAGGGGCGCCGGGGAGGAGCAGGGGCTGGAGCTGAAGAGGAGAGCATGGGCTGAGGAGAGGCGCGCGCCGTCGACCCGCAGGGAGCTGTCGCGCCGCCGTACCGGATAGGAGAGCGAGTCGCTGCAGCCGCGCGCCGGTAGCCGCCGTGCCACCCCAGGGGAGCAGCACGTCGTTGCCGGAGAGCCGCCGGGCCTGGGCACGCCGCCGCCGCGCGCCGCGGGGAGGAGCGAGTCGCGCGCCACACAGGGAAAGTGAGGAGGATTTTTGTTTTTTTATTTTTCTTGCTTGTTGGGTTGGGGGTATTTTTCTTGTTGGGCTGGGCCTAGGGTATACCATACCATACCTGTGCAGTCCATTGGATCCGCCTCTGAATATAGTTATGATAGCAAAACAAAACACATATCTAAAAATACTATGGCCGACTAAAATGTGATAACCAACCAAACCTCCTGTGCGTAACTTTCGTACGTACATCATCAGTAAGACAGTAGCATGAGTGAGTAACATGAGCGTGGGTCGTGATCGCGACTTCGCGAGTCAGGCGGTGGAAAACCACTGGCCCAGGACGGGGGATGCAAGTCTTCGGGTGAAGAGAGTTTTGCGCGCGCCCCGGCCGGTTTGGTTACTGGGGTTTTCAGAGGTTAATCGAGCCTTGCTGATCAGTAGATCATCCAATCTGATTGTTTTTTAGGTAGTAAGGTGCTCTCGATTTGAAACGTTCGATTTTGACACGAAGAAACGATTGTAGTCTAGTGGAGATCGCATGGAAATAAGAATTTAGGATGAATCGGCAATAATTCAAAGTAAGCGTTCAGTAGCAGTATTATATTAGATGGTGTCCCATGTTTTACTGCGAAATATATGAATAAATACATGTTAAATGTTATAGAAATAATATTGTAAACTTTAGACGCTTAGTGAGTTATAACTATATAAGAGGTAAAATATAATCATGCACCACCGGAAACTTGAAGTTTGCCTAGTGTCCAGGACACTAGGCAAACCCTCCAAAACACTCGGCAAAAGATTTGTCGAGGGTAGCACTCGGCAAAGAACCGTCGGCAAAGCGTCTCTCGGCAAAGTCGTGTTTGCCGAGTGCCAAATTGCGGGCACTCGGCAAAGCCTTTGCCTAGTGCCGAGCACTAGGCAAAGAGTACAACGTTTGCCGAGTGTTGCGCACTAGGCAAAGATAAAACTTTGCCGAGTGCCAGGCACTAGGCATTCGGCAAACATTGCCGCTGTACGGGTTTGCCGAGTGCCAGATCACGGCACTCGGCAAACATTGCCGCCCTAGGAGTTTGCCGAGTGCCAGATCAAGGCACTCGGCAATAATAGCCGCCCTACGCCTTTGCCGAGTGCCCACCACACGCGGCACTCGGCAAACACTTTGCCGAGTGTCACTTTGCGGCTCTCGGCAAATCTTTGCCAGGCGCCGTACAAACCTGTCGGTTTTAGGCGGGATTTTGCCGAGTGCCATGCCACCGTGGCACTCGGCAAAGATAAAATTCCTCATTTTTCCCCATATTCTTTTTTTTATTTTTCGGGGCCGTTTGCCGAGAGCCTTTCCAGAGGGGCACTCGGCGAAATATTTATCTTTGCCGAGTGTCGCTTCCTGGGCACTAGGCAAAGTTTAATCTTTGCCGAGTGTTGTGGCTTGTGCACTCGGCAAACATTTGGTTTGCCTAGTGCTGCATATTCCCCAAGCGCTACACTAGGCAAAGTAATTGTATACTAAATGAAAAAAATTAAAAAAAATTTAAATTGATGCAGAAAAATCTTAAAATTTGCAATGGTGCCATGTATACTATATATTGCATCTACAAAAAGTTTTGGTGCCAAATTTTAAATTCGATCGTTATTTTGGCTCTAACTTTGGGAGATCACTAAGAACTCTATTCGGAGATGCTTCTCTTTATAAGCGTCGTACGTGACAACATGTTCGAAACCTTACGAAATTTTTTTCACAGCTTCAATGTCTAATTTCATGATACTCGACAAATCTAGTGATTTTTGGACTTTATTTGTTTTTCTTATAATTTAAAAACCAACAAAACTTTATTTGACTCACGGTCACAAACATGCTTCTCAAAGAAGATCTTTGAAATTACTTTTCATTTCATAGATATAACCTTAAAATAGACTCAATAATATGAGTATCATTTTTAACACATTTTATTCAATTATTCGAATCACTTGTACTTCAAATTTGACACTAGTAAAAAAATTCTTATAAATAAAAAAATTTAAATATAGTGAATAATTAAAAAGAATACACCAAATTTTAACATGTACAAATTAAAAAGAATACACCAAATTAAAAAGTTTGGAGGGTATTTTGTGGAACTAAAATGTTAAATTTGTGCCGAGTGTATATTTGTGCCTAGGGTTGCACTAGGCAAAAGTGAAAGTTTGCCTAGTGCCCTTGTTTTGCCGAGTGTCACTCTAGGCAAATAAGGAAGTTTGCCTAGTGCGTTTCTTTGCCGAGTGGCACTCGGCAAACACCTGTTGCCTAGTGTCCGAGGGTATGCACTCGGCAAACTCCTCGGCACTAGGCAAACTTCAAGTTTCCGGTAGTGACGGCTAGACAAACTTCAAGTTTCCGGTAGTGACGGCTAGATTTTCTTACACATAAAATTTGCTACTGGACATTCAAAATTTGTGAAATTGGGAAAGGGACCATGTAAGATTGTATCACTGTCGAGGGATAAAAAAAATTGTATAATTGGCTAGAGGGCACTGAAGGAATTACTTTATCATTTTCGAGAAAAAAATGGAGAGAAAATTTCAAAAATACAAGATTTTCTCTTGTTGCGCTGCATCTAACCCGATTTGATCTAGTTCTACATCGATGACATGAACATCTAACTGTCAACCCTCCTCATTGTCAACGCCTAAGTTGTTATTGTCTTCATCAAACCCGGTTGGGTGAGATGCAGCTGGCAACCAGGGGCAATCTTGTATTTCTTTTAAAATTTTCTCTCTACCTTTTATTCAAATATGATAAAATAATGTTTTTAGTGTCCTTCAGCGAATTACATGATTATGGTGTCCCCAAGTAAATTAAGATGTCCTATAATAAATTTTCCCTCTCAAAACTAAATATGCAGTGAAACTTCTGTTCACATTATGCTTACTAGTTAGAACTTAATTAAACAACTCTACTATCATTAGTGTTTGAAGTTTTTTACGGTGCTCCAACATTTTTAGGCATTTCACTTTGATTCAATGGTTATTATTCCGCTTACCCCAAGTGGAGATAATAGTCCCAAGCATGGAAAAAGTGAATGATTTTTTGACTTGCTATTTATGACGACTAGTTAATGAAATGATGCCACCTGCCATATACTAAAATTCAAATTAATTAGCATGTAAAATTTCTATCGATTATATCTAAACCACAATGCAAACTTTAAATTTTATGATCAAATCCCACCAAAATACGTGGAAAATTATATTTTTTTAAAATGGTGAATTTGATATTGAAAGTTTGAAATATTAGAGTTCAATCTAGAAATCAGTAGATGCCCTCTATTTCCAGTTTAGATCAGTTTTACTACAATACACGTACATGAACAATTTTGTACTTTATGTTTTACTTCTATTTTTTGAGTTTGAAATTCGAAACCATTTAATTTGACTCTCATTGGTGACTTTAGTATGCGAGGACATTGCCAATTTAGGAAACTTTTGATTACGTAGAATCGAATATCCAAACTAAGGCAACCAGAGGAGGTGAATGGTTGGTACACCCAAAAAACAAACTTTTAGCGTAAATAAAAGTTACCATCGAATTTCGATGTAGATCGGTTTGATCGAAGTTGTCGCATCGGTCTGACCGCCTGTATGCCTCTGGTCTGACCACAGATGTAGATCCGGTCTGATCGCCAGATGTTGCTGAAGTCGCAATCCACCGTGCGCCGATCTGATCGCTGTACTCTGAGCGGCATGACCGATGAAAAGCCGTCGGTCTAACCGTAGTTAATCCTTCGGTTGGACCGCCGCACCCGAGAAAACACAAATCGAAGAATTCTCAAAGATCTGTGTTTACAAAGTGCAACAACAGCACTCTCACAAAATTTTGACAAAAACTCGAAACCCTAACTTTCTTGCAACTCAACTCTCTCTAAAACTCATACCGAGAAGCCACACCTTCATTCTCTATTTATACATAAGATAGGCAGCCTAAAGCCATAAATTCTACTCATACAAAAAGTCCTAACCCACTAGAAAACCTTTCCGTACGAGAAACGAACTTTACATATTCCAATTATAACAAAATTAGACTCTATCCAAAATATAACTCCGCATCCCATACGCACACAATATCTCCATCGTATGCCATATGGAAACTTCACCAACCACATGCATCAATCTCTAGCCTTAGTATCCCACATGATCTCTCTCGGACGTCACCTTATCTCCAAGTTGACTCCAACTCTATCACCGACAATACCCTCCCGAGGCGTAAAGATTACCTACACATGAATTAAACAAAGAAACCATATCCGAGCACAAGCTATCTTCAACTTGACTCATTGTCAGCACACAACAATATTCAAACGCATAGAAACACGAAATAAACATAGATATCCGAAGAAACTACCCAAAACCGAAACTGACAAGAAATCGATCAGAAATCGGACTGGGTCAGTCGGTCTGATCGGCAGTACGAGCCTGGTCTGACCGCACACAGACCTCCAGTCTGACCGGCAGCACATGTCCAGTTTGACCGGACCACGAAACATCAAACCACTGTTCACCGTCTGAAAATCTAATCATCTCCAAAACCTCTTCGCCAATAATCTCCAAATATCAAAACCAATAATCACATATGCCAATTGTTCATCACCATAGAAAAATCAAACACACTTTAATTTTATAATCTCGCATTGATGAACACATTGGCAAAACAAGTAAAAATATATTTATTCTAAGGAAAAAAAATAGTGCTAGAAATGCATTTATATAGGGACGGGGAGTAGTTCGTTGGTGAGACAGGTGGACGGTGCACGAGACAAATTGATTGCAATAAAACCACCTGAAAGGTGGTCATACACCATAAGTGAATTGACAAATCAGATTTGGTGAACACGAAATATATATAGGAACAATATATATGATCTGTACAGAATATAATTGGTGTGGGTACAAAGGTTCTCTTGAACTACAATTATTTGTTTGAAAGTGACCACTAGTTTAAAAGGAGATCCTGTGACGTGTCCCAAAACTTTTTTTTTTGCTGCTTATGGCTTACGCGTTTGTCGTCGCTCCCGTCATGGACTCAGGATCGAGGTCCTCGTGAGTAGCCGCATCCCGTGCTTGCTCGATCAGTCAATCTCAATGGCCGCACCCGTGCCACACAACGGAGAATACACGATAACGTGAACCGTCAGCCATTGGTCTCTCGCACGTACACGATCAACTACATGGATGGGCTTCGGTTGGGCCAAACGTAAGGTGATCTGTGACTCACAGAGACCACCCTGTAGCTCCGCCCTTGTGTCGGATGCTTGGAAATAAGCAAGCCAAACTTCTGACTAATATATAAGATGCTAGAAATATAATGACAAAGATTTATTCAGGGAATATACCTGATTCTTGTGTAGGCATCGACATCACATTGCATCGTGCCAAGTTGCCCACCAAAATGATAGCTTTCTTACACTAATTATCAGCCTAGTGGCTACCATTTTTTATTTGATGCTGTTTGACTACGCATTATGGTCTCTAAGACGTGATCAGTACGTATTTCCCTCAACAAATTTTGATGATACAAATCCCAAAACTACCGATGGAAAAGGAGGAAATTCCACTTAACCACATGTATACTGCTACTAGTTGTTTTACAGAATATATAGAGCTAACATGCCCACCGCCTTGACACCTTGATTGCATATTACCGCCAAGATATTGCTAATTTGGTTCAAGTCATTCAGATGTGATCCTCTCGTCTCTTCATGTAATAGAATTATGCTTATTAATTTGGGTGGAATAGTGTTAAAGTATAAGTGAATGTCTTCTGCTTTCATCAACAGCTTAAGATTTTAGGTGAGCCAATCGTTGCACATAACATACACAATCTATACCTTCACATCACATTATGGCAGAGCAACATTTCACAGTTTAATGAATCCTCCACTTATTTGATGGGATGGTTAAGAGATTACCTATGGTTAAACTATTCACAACTTATCAATGGATATAATCCTTTTGGGATGAATAGTTTATCGGTATGGGCGTTCTTATTTGAACATCTTATTTGGACGACTGGATTTATGTTCTTAATTTCCTGACATGTATATTGGCAGGAATTAATTGAGACTTTAGCATGGGCTCATGAACAAATACCTATGGCTAATTTAATTTGCTGGAGAGATAAGCCCATGGCTCTTTTCATTGGGCAAGCAAGTTGGTGGGATTAGCTCACTTTTCCATGGGTTATATATTCACTTATGCTAGCTTTCTTGATTGCCTCAACATTAGGCAAGTTTTAATTTAGTTAATTTTTTGTACTATATCACACCTAGTTCATTACTCTTGATGGAGGGGGAGGATCCGCCTTCTTAGATTTCTTTTTCTATTCATTTTTCCATCTAGGATTAGAACCATATATTTGGTAGATAGTAGGAATGGCACGTTATGGAAAAAAAAGTTTGGTTCAGAGAGTGAAGAAGCGGCAGAAATTAGAATAGAAATATCATTTGATTCGTTGATCGTAAAAAAAGATAAGAAGCAAAATTTACCCTTTGAGTTTGAGTGAAAAAATGAAAATGCGAGAAAAATTGCAATCCCTGCCTTGTAATAGTGCACATACACGCCTTCATTAACATGTTTTTTTGACCGGAAGGCCTAGAGCTAACTATCGAGACTTTGGGCTATCCAGACACATACTTCGAGAAATGGTCTATGCATGCTTTTACCGGGTGCAACAAGATCCAATTGGTAAGTATAAAATACCCTTTCGTATTGTATGGATTTTTGGAATTGATGATCGTAGAAGAGCCCTCTTTACCATTCTGTATAAATGGACTATTCTATTTGTATAGATATGGTAGAGGGGCGTATTCAACCCCCTTTTATCCACTAGGTCCCCGCTCTTTAGTTTAACAGGATATAATAGTTTAGTAGCTGACAAGGCTCATAACCGTAGGGTTGCGGGTTCGATTCCCACTACTCGCTCCATATTCCTTCTTTATGATATATGTATCAAACATTTGTATATGCATTAGTTTTTCTTTCCTAAAAGAGTTAGGTTTAATAGTTTTTTCTCTTGGTCCAACAAAAAATGAAAACAAAGAAGAAAATATGAAAAAGTGTCCATTGTCTAATGGATAGGACAAAGGTCTTCTAAACCTTTAGTATAGGTTCAAATCCTATGGGACACAATCTTATTTCTATCTATTCTTTAAATAACTATACTAAAAACTAAGAAAACTTTTTTGCATGATTCAAATGAAAAATCTTTCTCGACGATTTATCCTCTACTACTTCTACTAACAAGAGTAGACGTGCAAAATTTATGTTTGTTCCTAAAGGGAAAACCGTTCGAGTTGTTCCTGAATAGCTTCCTTCAAAAGGATTTCCGCTTCCTCAGTGAATGTCTTGCTACAAGATATAATTTCTTGGAATTGAGGTTTAGTATCTTTTAGGTGTTTACGTAACTCATCCAGAAATTTCTTTACCTGTCCAATTTCTAAGGAATCAAGATATCCTTTTGTTCCGGTATAAATAGTAGCTATGTGCTCTTCCACTGGAAGAGGATTTGCTGGGGATTGTTTAAGCAATTCTGGATCGTCGGCCCCTTGCCAATTGATTCTGACTTGTTTTATCGAGAGAGGCGAATTGTGCAAAGGCTTGTAAAATTGAGCTAATTCCAATTTTGATTTGCCAGCTACTTGAGCCACGGATCCTACTCTGGAAACAGAAATACCCACATTAATAGCAAGTCGAACTCTGGCATTGAATAGATCTGCAGATAAGAATTTTTGTCCATATGTAATGGAGATTACATTAGTAGGAATATAGGCGGAAACGTCTCCAGATTGAGTCTCTACTATTGGTAAAGCGGTCATACTTCCTTCTCATAAAAGAGAATTTAATTAGCGGCTCTTTCTAAAAGGCATGAATGCAAATAAAAAACATCCCCTGGGTAAGCTTCGAGGCTGGGGGGTCTTCTTAATAGAAGGGACATTTGGCGATAAGCTTGTGCATGTTTGGAGAGATCATCATAAATTGTCAAAGTATGCCATTCGCGGTACATAGAATACTCAGCCAGGGCTGCTCCCATATAAGGATTGAGGTATTGTAATGTAGCAAGGGAATCCGTCATTTCAGCTACTACAATAGTGTATTCCATGGCCCCCTCTTCATGGAAAGTAGTTACTACTTGAGCTACAGAGGATGCTTTTTGACCGATAGCTACATAAACACATATTACATCTTGCCCTTTTTGATTGAGAATTGTATTTGTAGCTACTGTTGTTTTGCCAGTTTGTCTATCGTCAATAATTAACTCTCGCTGAACGTGCCCTATGGGGATCATCGAATTGAAGCAATAAACCCTGTTTGAAGGGATTGAAATACAGACCGCCTAGAAATTATACCCGGAACAGGAGATTCAATTAAGCAAGATTCCGAAGCTACAATTTCACCTCTCCCATCAATAGCTTTAGCCAGAGCATTTATAACACGACCCAAGTAAGCCTCGCTCATGGGTATCTAAGCAATTCTTCCTGTTGCTTTTACAAAACTGCCCTCTTGTATCATCAACCCATCGCCCATTAATACAATCCCAACATTTTTGGATTCCAAATTTAGAGCAATGCCCCTAGTTCCTTCTGCAAATTTGACTAATTCACCTGATATTAATATGAGCAATCCCATCCCCCACTTGAACTACGCAACCGATATTCTCAATCCCTACTTTTCTATTATATTGTTCAATACATTCACATATAATTGTATGAATTTTGTTGACTCGAAGGGTTGCCATTAGTGTTTCTTTACTATTTTTTCAAAAGCAAGGGGAAAAATAATGCCTAAATTCTAAAGGAAAGTAGAATTCAAGGCCTAATTAATTTAATTATCTCTTCCATTCCATGGCCCCAAGAAGCATAAATCGTATGGAAATGTAACTCGATATTCAAACAACAATTCAGAGTTCCTAGAGCTCCTTGTACGTCTTGTTGGAAAACCCATTGTTGGACCCGATTCATCGTCCTTTGTTTTTCAAAATGAAGGGTTTCGTTTTTAGACTTCTCAAATTGCTCAAACTAATAGAAGTGGCATTAATCAAATTTGCTTTTTCTCATTCTATCTCGAGTATTCATTGATTCGATACTCATACGCTTCTAGTTTGACTTTCTGTAATCGAATTCGAGCTTTTTGAGCTGCTCAATGGTCCCTCTACTCAATTCTTCTGAATTTCGAATAGTACTCAAGATCCTCTATTTTCGATTATCTAATAAATATTTTAATGAGAGTAGATTACCTTGCTATTAAGTGTACAACTTTTATGATCTCTTCTCGAACCAAAAATGAATCTTTCAATTCATTTGGCTCTCACACTACCTTTTTTCTTTTTTGTTTTGCTATGGCTACTTCCATATATATTTTTTAATGTAATAAGCCTATCCTCTACCCTCTCTTTTCTGTTTATATTTCAATATACCTAAACCCATATAAGACTAGATAAATATTAAGAGGACTCTTCCACCTAGATAAAAATCTATCATGGGCCGCAAAGTTGTTCTTTTACTTGTATTTTCCCTTTAGTTAAAATTTTGAATTTCATTAACAAAAACTAAATAGAAAAATGGAAAATGAAAATGGATAGAATTCCTATTTTTCTTCAAATCCAAAAACTTTCTCCTTTTTTTATACATAGGTCGTCGATTCGGCATTGGATAAAAAAGGGCAGTGTGTCCCTTCTAGTAGTTCAATCCATTTTATCAATATAAGTGTTCTATATCAGATAAATTCTAAATTAGCTATTTCCTGTTTAAAGCATTTGGTACTAATACTAATATAGTTGTAGAAAGAGTACCTCCCTTTGCCTAGACTTCAAGAAGTTTAGCTTTAACCATATTAATGGTATCATATTATTGGTCTATAGAGTCAAAGTTGATTTACCAATAGGTCGCGAAATGCTATGGTTCTTCTATATGATTTTTGCATTTATTCAGAAGTAATTCGTCGAGATCGTGCATCCTTTTCTTATTTATTCAAAAATACTAAAAAATATTCTAAAGTGTAGCCGAATAGATCCAATCTATTCTTGAAATAGACAACTCGCACACACTCCCTTTCCAAAATAAATCAATACACCAACCACTACAGTTAGATTTATTAGATTTGTTGCTAAAATATTGGTATTAAGCCCGAAGCTCGCAATGGATGGCCAGTGAGCTAAAAAAAGAAAGAATGGGTTACATTTTTCTTATGCTCTCCTCTTATAAATAGGACGAACAAAGAACAAAGTTTTTCGATCACTTACTTCACTCGCCATTTTGATAAGTTTTTAAATATAGTTTTTTAATAGAAATAGATTCAGTTTAGTAATTTCTTTTAGATTAAGTCTTAGATCTCGTTTGACCTGTGAAAGACCCCTCCCCCTTTGTTGAAATGTTCCCAAAATTCCTAAAATAAAAGGAAAAATACTTTCGATTGCCCTAAACAAAGGACGGGAAGCAAGATGCCGAACATATCCTCTAAATTGATGATCCTCAAATCAGCTATTCCGGGGGTAGGGTATTGTCTGTCCCTATAAATATAAAATGCTAGGAATAATAAATTAGGAGTAAAGTATTGATATAATTGGAATTGCATAAGCAAATACCAATTTACTTAAAAAAGGAAGAAAGTATCTAATCTAAAGAACTTGTTTTCTTTTTTAGATTAAACAAAAGGGTTCGCAAATAAAGGCGATAGTACCACAACTAGTTCATAAATTGTTAAAGCTTCCGTAAAAGCTAGACAAAGCAATAATGTACCTCGTATTTTACCTATTGCTTCTGGCTGTTTCGCCATACCTTCTACAACTTGTCTTGCAGCAGTACCTTGACCAACTCCAGGCCCAATAGAAGCAATACCTACAGCCAATTCAGCAGCAATAACGGAAGCAACAACAATTAGTGGATTCATGATGAGTTACTTGTGTCAAAAAAAGAAATGGTTAAGGATACAATCAACCAAGAAATTATTTTTTCTAAGCTCTATTGGACAAAGTAACTAAAAAGTACAAATTGAAACGATAATCAGCAGCAGGACTTCTAGAAACCACAAGACTGAAACTCTAAAGATAACAATGTTCAATTTTTAAAGTTATCAGGACAACAAAGAGATGTGAGGATGATAGGCGGATGAGCGTATTATAGATTATTTTTAAACATAATGCATACATGAGGTTCTCCAATACAATAAGTAATAAATGATACATATGGCCAGCAAGTCAGCTATTTAAAAAATTCTAAAATATAACCATGTAGAGAAAATATAGATGCATTGGTGCTAGCCACGCAATCATGCGGGCCACCCTGCTGTGATTACACTAGCTGAGGCACTAGAGTTCTTTTGAATGAATTTTGGAGAGACTACGAAAGCAAATACTCCCTCCAATCATAAATATTTGATATTTCAAATAAGATTTAATCAAAAATTTAAAATATTGACCCTTCGTGTGCTCATGCATGTTCTTATCATAATGCACCTTCATGTCGTCATTGATTCCTATATAGCCAGTTCAATTCTTGTGTGAGATTAAGGTTACTCCCACTACTACGTAGAAGATTTTTCTTCCATGAAGTGTGAATGTCGTTGTCTAGATATGATTGGCAGAAATTGCTTTGAAATTTCGCAAAGTGATACCAAACAGTGAAAGGGAATCTAAATTTTCTTAATCTCTACTACTACTTATAATGTACCTTAGCTGTACCTTAGCAACGGTTCAGATCTAACATTTTTTTACTCACTCATAATCCAACAGATAAAAATCAGAGTCTGCTTCTTTATTTCATATTATTTTTTGTTTTTATTGTGTGCATGCATGTATGGATTTAATTACGAGGGATTGTCCGAGATTTGCTCCTTTTTTCTGGCTTGCATGTATGCAGGTTATCGAGATTTGCTCTTTTTCTAGCTTGCATAAATGCTTCTATTTTAAAAAAGAGTGATCGATTATATTACTGAAGCGTTAACATGGGTATGTTACTAGTATTAGAATTATATTGGACCTCCACTGCTACTAGCCAGTACTCTTTTTTTTTCAAAAATATAAGGGATTTTGATTGGATGAGACATATTTAGTACTGCTTAGATTTTAGATTTTAGATTTATTGTATTAGAATATGTTTTATCCAACCAATTTTTTTTATATTTTGAAATAAAAAAGTAAGTAGATAGGGCCTGTAAAAACACCATGCTTTAATTTGAAGGATCAAAAGAACAAGACGTACATCATCACCAAAGGTTCATGCGATTTTGTAAGTGTACGGAACACCTCTGTTGAATAAACGAATGGTCGACAATCAATTAATAGAAGTGGCAATTGTAGAGTTATATGGCAAATCAAGTGCCCTAGTTATTAGTTAAGTAGTCGTCGAAGACAATAATTATATTAGAGTATAAGACACATTTTTTCTTGAAGAAAACTAGACATTTGGTGCCTGTGTGACACAAGACGGAGTGTGCTCAATATATATCCTGGCGCCAATCGGACATGGATATTTTCAAAAAGAAATTCAACATTTTTATTTTTTAGTAAAGCCGGAAAAAAACTATTTTTTTAAAAAAATGTTATTACGCTATGAACAGTCGTATGACTGGTCAAAAGCGTCACATATAAGCTTCAAGAGGTTTATTTTAAAGTTATATATACGAGAAACCATCATTGGTTGAAGTGGTAAAAATCATAGTAGTCTCGGTTTGATTTGCACCCATCATCTCTAGTCTCGGTTTAAAAATTCAACGGTCCTTTAGGAACAGTAGTCCTGGTTCGTGTCACGAACCGGGACTAAAGATCACCTCTAGTCCCGGTTCAAATATTGTCAGAGCGTGTCAGAGCGCCGGATACTTAGTTCTGGTTGGTGTTAACAACCGGGACTAGAGGTGACCTACGCTCTGACACGCTCTAGTCCCGGTTCTTGACACGAACCGGGACTAAAGGTCCTAGAGAGCCGTTGAAATTTTTAAACCTTTGCCTCGGGACTAGAGATTTTGCTTTATATACTCTTTCCTCCTCCATCCCGAGCCAGCCACACTTATATATCTTCAAAATTTTTCTCAGCTAGAGGTCCGGTGCTGCCAAGGTTAGCAACTTCTTTGGTGATAATACACAAATATTTGCTATCTACAAGGTTAGCAACTTCTTCCTTTTATAGATTTGCGGTTGTTTTCTATACATTTTGCTATCTACATGTCATGTGCTATCTACAATTTTAGCACTTCGCATTTTGCGGTTGTTTTCTATACATTTTCATCTCTAGATTTGTATGCACACATGAGGAGATGTTTTCCCGTTCACTGAAATTCACCTCTAGTCCCGGTTCTTTTTAAGCACCGGGACTAATTATTAGAGTGCCCTATTATATTGTGTTATATTCATATATAATTATAATTAACATATGTTCATATATTCATATATAATTAATAAAAAATATTATAAATTAAAATAATAACATATAATTAACATTTGTCATATTCCAAACTATTTAAAATTTAAATAATAATATATATTTAACATATGGCCTATTTGAAAAATATTTTAAATTGAAATAATAACATATAATTAATATTTGTCGTATTTAAAACTATTTCAAACCATAAACCCTAAACCCTAAACCCTAAACCTTAAACCTTAAACCTAAACCCTTTTACCATTAACCCTTAACTTAAACCCTAAACCTTATTTTAAACCCTAAACCCTAAACCCTCGTGCGGCCTGCGTGATTGGCATGTAGAAGTACTGCGACACGAGCTGGAACGTCAATGTCTTCTCCTCTGATCTAACATCGTCTCTCATGCTCTTGGAGGCTACTCCGTTCTCATCACTGTAATAGAGCAGTGGCAATCTCTTCTCACTTTGTTCTACCTTGTTTTCCGATTGCTCCATCTCATCCCAATACTTCAACACATCATCTTCAAAGATGACACCAAGCTCGTCTGCATGGCAAGAAACAAGTGTCTAAGCAACACAAATCCAGAAGGCACCATTCCTTTTCGATTAGAAAAAAGAGAGCATCATTCTTGCATTGATCCGAGTAGAAAGAAAAGAATCATACCTTGTAAAACGTTGCTTTGCATGACAGTAGAGCAGAATGGCTGGGGATGGAAGCTCGGGAAGGAGATACTGGAGAAGAGAGCTTCCTCCTCAAGCAGGTAACTATCAGGCCAAAGGCTAGTGCAATAAGACCACCAGCTAGTTCATGAAAAAAGGTTAGATCAATAACAGATAACAGATAACAGATAAACAAAGACAGTCTTGCAGCCAAAAGAAGCGACTGCTATAAAATTTTCTCAGTGATAAGCATGGTTAACCATATGCATGATGCAAGACAAAACTGTATTTACCTATGTTTTTGGCTGGGCTCCATTATTTCGAGAGACATGAAGCAAATCTCACACTCCAATGAGTCGGGATCAATGACATAGCTTATCTTAGTCGTCTCGTCCGTATTCGCATCCAGCTGCTCCTGATGATCCGTAGAGACGCCCCGACGTTTTCTTCCTACCTTCTTCACCGATCTTGGTCTCTTCAACATGTCATGATCCATCGTAGTAGCCTTCTTCACCGATCTTGGTCTCTTCAACATGTCATGATCCGGATCACAGTCTTTTTTCTTGCTTTTCTCCCTTTGCTTCATAATCTTTCTGTCTTGCTCTTTCTTTGAGTACGGCGTAGCAGTACTCGTATATCTCCATCAAACTTTGAATAGTGAGAGATATGGTTTAAAATAGTTTTAAATACAACAAATGTTAATTATATGTTATTATTTAAATTTAAAATATTTTTCAAATAGGCTATATGTTAAATATATATTATTATTTAAATTTTAAATAGTTTGGAATATGACAAATATTAATTATATGTTATTATTTTAATTTATAATTTTTTTGTTAATTATATGAACATATGTTAATTATATATGAATATATGAACATATATGTTAATTATAACTATATATGAATATAACACAATATAATTGGGCACTTGTAATAATTAGTCTCGGTTTTTGAAACCACCCGAGACTAAAGGTGAATTTCAATGGGCGGGAAAACATCTCTAGTCTCGGTTGATGGCTTCAATCGGCACTAGAGATGCCCACCTACCTGGGACACGTGGCTGCCCGCCATCTCTAGTCCCGGTTGGTGGCTTCAAGCTGGGACAAAAGGTATGATCTTTAGTCCCGGTTGAAGCCACCAACCGGACTATATCATCTCTAGTCCCGGTTGATGGCTTCAACCGGGACAAGAGATGCCGTATCTATATATAGCAAGGGCCTCACTGGGATCCAAACACTTAGCCGTTTTCACACAACCGCATCATCTTCTTCATCGTCGTCGTCGCCGAGCACAAGGACGCCGCCGCAAAGACACGCCATCTTCGTCGTCTTCGTCGTCGTCGTCGTCGCCGGAGGACCGCTACGCCGCCGTCTTCGTCGCCGTCGCCGCCGCTGCCATAGGTTAGCCGCCGCCGCCCTCTTTTTTCTCCGTGATGCGCGCTAGGGTTAGCCGCCGCCGTCGATGCCATCGCCATCGCCACCATTGTCGTGTCCGCCGCCGCCGTCGCCGCTGTCGCCGTCGCCGCCGCCCCCTCCCTGATCCCCATGCCGGCCGGCCGCCCCCTAAACCCTTAAACCTTGCCTCCCGCTCCACGCCGCCGGCCGCCTGCATCCTCGTCGCCACCGTCGCCTCCCCTCCATGCCGCCGCCGTGGCCGTCGCCGCGCCGTGCTATATGTTTAAATTTACAAATTTTGTGAATGTGAATGAATGAGGAGGATTTGAATATGATTTCGATGTGTATATGTAAATTCATGAATATGAATATGATTTCGATGTGTATGTGTAAATTTGTATGGACTTTATATGTAAATGGACTGTTTATTTAAATTTTAATGCATGAATATTGTGAATTTAGAATTTTGAATGTGTATTTAAATTTAAATGCATGAATAGATTTAAATTTAAATTTGAATGTGTATGTGACTTGTGAAGTTTGTATTTTTGAATGAACAAGGACGATAAAATCAACAAACGGATGTGAACGGACGGACGGACGTACGGACGTGGACGAACGGACGGACAGACGAACGAACACTCGTTCGTTCATTCGTTCGGTCGTTCGTTCGTCCGTTCGTTCGTTCGGTCGTTACAACGTACATAGGCATGCAACGTCCTCTCTCTCTCTTCTCTCCTCTCCACTTTCTCTCATCTCTACCTTATCTCCCTCACATCATTCTCCTCTCTTTCTCTCCTCTCCTCCAGATGATCGTACTCACAGACATCAATGAACGTTAGAACGAAAGGACGATAGTTTAGGATTTGGGTTTGGGGTTAGGGTTAAGGGTCCGAACGAACGGACGTGAACGAACGATAGGTTAGGGTTAGGGTTGGGTTTAGGGTTTAGGGTTTAGGGTGAACGAACGAACGACCGAACGGAGACATGAACGATAGATTGAACGAATGGTCGGTCGTTCGTTTGGTCGTTCGTTCGTTCGGTCGTTTGGTGTGGATGTAATCCAGGAAGTGACTTCTGAAAAATATCACCATTGTGGATGTGCACAATTGGATCTAGTGTGTATCGGATTTCATCTATTTTTTCCATCTTCTTCTTTTCTGTCTATGTTTTTTTACGTAGACATACATGATATTCCTGAATAATTGATACATGTATTAACCGATTAATTTTTTTTCAGAATTCTTTGATTAAATCCTCAACCCACAACAAACAAATGGTGGATCGTGACGAGGAACAGTTTCTACTTAATGAGATCGCACGAGGAACAGAGTTTTACAACGAGGAGGGACACGAAGATCCAGATGAGTACCTCAACGAGGAGGGGAACGAGGGGGGAGACGAGCAGAGGTACGAGGAGGGGAATGAGGGCTCCGCCTCCGCCTCCGCCTCTGCTGGACAGAAGAGGCCACGCGGCCTCAGCAAGAAAATAGAGGGTCGACATGTCATAACGAAGGTGGCACCTGACGGTCGACCAATTGCCCCAGAGGACGCTGCAAGGAAGTTTGTGGCGCACAGTGGATGGGTGGTGAGGGATCACGTGCCCGTAAGCGTTGCCAACTAGAGGCGGTCTACCAAAGGAGGAGAGGAGCAGAGCTATCTCCCAGACTCAGAGAAACAGATGCTCTGGACAACAATGCTGCAGACGTTCACCATCCCAGACTCAGATCAGACAAGGGTCAAGGAATGGACGTTGAAGAAAATGGCAGAGCTCTTCAGGAACTATAAGAAATAGTTACACAAGAAATATATCCTGAAGGGCCAGACACCAGACTTTGACAAGTTCCCAAAGCTCAAAGATCATTGGGATGCTTTTGTTGAGCACAAGACCAGTGAAGAAGCGCAATCTATCATATAAAAGAACAAGGCCAACGCAGCCAAAAAGAAATACCATCACAGGCTTGGGTCGCGGCTATAAAAAAGCAATGGAGAAATGGGAAAAATGGAAGCCGACCTAGAAGCACGCGATATCGTTCCGTGCACAACAACCGGCGGAACGATCAAAGAACTGGTTCTATGCTCATGGCGGCTCACTTAATCTTGTCGATGGCACAGTGATATTTGGTGATGAAATTCAAGAAGTCGGACGGAGGTTAGAGGAGGCGGTGCAGGTCAGTTCCTCGGGCTCGTTCAGGCCCGATAGAGAGAAGGACGAGCTAACGCTCGTCCTCCAAAACCCAGAGCACCCGGGGCGTACGTGAGGAAAGGTGTCGTCCCCTAGAAATACGGGTTCCAAGCTGACATCGACACATACAGGAGCCGAATGAGGTCAAAGCGAGAGAATGATGCTAGATTCGCTGAGATGGAAATGAAGCTCTTGCGCATCGATCGATTGTCGACGAAAGGGTGGCCGTAAGGTTGGCCGAGGAGCGGAGCCGTGGGTTACCCAACAATGGATCCAAAGAACAACCGCACAACTCCAACAACAAATGGCAATGCGCGTCTACCGTAAATGAAGGCGAGCCGACCCCACAAGCTCAACCGGGTCTGCCATGCCCCGTGGATGGCATCACACAGCGGACCCCGTGTGATCTGCACATTCCGCTGAAAAACATAACAATAAAGGTATGTTCGTACTTTTATGTTGTACGTATATTTTCTTGAATAACTTGTCAATCAACGTTCATTATTAACTAATAAGCAATCTTCTCGAACAGGTCGCGTCGGGCATGGCTATTCCAGTAGCCCGAGACGGCACCTACCACTCCCGGCCCGTTCCACCTTCGTACTCGAAGGTTGAAATTGAACAGGTGGAACACGACTATGAAGATCTGGAGCTGGATATCCCCGGAGGAGACGGGGAGACGACACTAGGAGAAACGTCTCATGGAATATTTCTCTGGAGGAAGATCTTCATAAAATTCCCCGAACGAACAGCGTCTCCTATCGATCCACCGCCTCGCCTCCACATGGGCCGTCTCCTCCTTCGCCGCCTCCGCCTCCTCCGCCTCCTGCGTCGCCTCCATGAGCACCGACTCCTAAACAGCCATCTCCAACTCCACCGCCTTCCAATCCTCCTCTGTCGCCACAACGAGCACCGACTCCTAAACGATCATCATCCAAGAGCGCGCCGTCAATATCAAGCGATCGTCCAAGAAAGACTCAGAGAATTGAGAAGACGCCGCCACCCGCACCAAAGCGGTCGGCTGCTGGCAGGGCGAAGAAAGCAGGCAAAGATGTACCCCAGCTTGGCATGCAGCCACAGAAGCCTCTGGAGTTCAGCACGATTCCAAATATTAGACCTGATTTAAGACAATTCATACAAGAAGCTGGAATTAATATGGATCAATTACACGGGCGTGCACCCTTGGCGAAGGCTCCGCTTAAATACAAGTTCAACCTTGGAAAGCCTCTCGTCAAGCCGGATCTCGTGAAAAGGCTTTCAACTCACATGTACCGCTTTCATCAGTGGTACATGCAACGATCCAGCAAGGGTGAAGACATAATAACATGCAAATATTTAATTGACTACTTCTTCGATGGAGATGACTACCTCTATCTCCGATTCGAGATATATTCGACCTGTACCAACTTGATGCCCTCGACGTTTCACTTCTAACCGCACGGGTTTTGTACGTATCACCCTGTTATTTCGTTTCTTACCTCCTTGAATTTAGCTGACTAAAATTCTTTTTAACCGTTGTAGAATAGCGATCCAATACCGCAACAAGCACGAATGCACCAAGCATGGATTCATGGATCCACGCAAAATCAACGGTCCATTGGTTGATCAGTTTCCTAATGACACCGTGGACAACATATACAACGAGCTTGTGAAGCAACCCTTCCGGTCCTTCATCCTTCTGCCCTACAATACTGCGTAAGTTTTTTCTTTCTTTCCGAACCAATTTCAATCCCATGCATACATAAAGTTTCATATGTGTCATCTAAACCAATTTGCAGATTCCACTGGATTCTGTTAGTACTTGACATGGGTCAGTCGAAGATCCATGTCTTTGACTCAATGGATAAACCAGAGTCCACGTACTCCGACATATTTGAACTGTTTAACAGGTAATGTCATCTTACTTTCTATTGCATATATGCGGTTCTTGGATAATTACATGCTAACTTTCAACTGCACGTAGGGCATGGGAACGATTTCGGGTCAATGTTCGCGAAAATTGGAAAGATAAGCTCTCTGCGCGGATGAAGTTTCCAGTGAGTAACATGCCTGCTCCTAATTTGAGTTGAATCATTATTATGTTCTAAAATATGAAATGCATATTAAATTTGTCGTCGTTTCTCTTTTAGTATGCGAAACAGTCGCAGGGCACCAACCTATGTGGATATTACGTCTGCGACTACATTCACCGCTTTGTGACCGAAGTCAAAACTGTCAATGATCTAGATGTACGTATAACAGCAATTCATACATTACGTCTCGATTTCTTATTCACTTCATATATTTATTTCTCGTTTATTCTAATTAATGACAGCTTATGCGAGTAAGAGACGACCTCCCCCACGAGACTTTCATACAAGCCGCTCAGGAAGATTTGATGGGATTTATTAACGAGCAGGTCGTTGATCTCGCGGGGGAGTTCTTCGTTAGTTCTAGTAGCTAAACCACTCCATCCACAGCAAAGTAGATTAGAGACAATTTTTTATAAGCTAGCTAGGAAACATGTATGAATATTGTACATATTTTGGTAATATATGTATATTTTCTTTCTTAAGTTCGTTTAAATGTGTGTAAATTATATATTTATGTGTAATATAATATATGTGTGTAATATATATAGCAGTAGTGCTGGAGAAAGGGCAAATTAAAAAAAACAGAAAAATCTTTAGTTCCGGTTTAAGCCACCAACCGGGACTAAAGATGGCAGAGCCGGCCACGTGGCTCCGCCATCTTTAGTACCGGTTGGTGGCTTCAACCGGGACTAAAGATGCATCTCTAGTCCCGGTTATTTAACCGGGACTAGAGGTCGCCCATCTCTAGTCCTGGATTCGTAGTCCCGGTTTGACAACCGGGACTACTGAGGGTTACGAACCGGGACTAGTGTGGCTTTCTCCAATAGTGATATTGGAAAAGCTTTAAAATTAAAGAATATCATACATGCTCGTGCTCCTAATTAATGTATGGCAATAGTTTTTATGTTATCTACTGATTAGTCGCACTCTAAAATTACCTAACCGACTGCAACTTAGCTGCTAATATGAATCTATACCTGTGTAGGCTGTGTTACACTACTTAAAAAACATTTTTCCATACGACCAAAACCAATTTTTTATATGGTTGAACCGTTTATGGGGAAAATTGCGATTTTTTCATGCAGGTGGTGCACCCGCACGCGAAAATCAGATTTTCGCTTGCGAGTGCTTATGTCGTTCGCACATAAAAATAAAATACAAAAAAATAAAAATCTCAAAAAAATAATCAAAACTCGAAACCCCTCTCATCCAATGGCAACGTCATCACTGCAGTCGACCACCGCTCATCGTCGTCGCCATTGCCATTGCTAAGTCCACGCAGCTCGTCATCGTCATCGCCATCGCCGAGGCCACCCTTCCCCGCTTCCACGCCCTCCGCACCCGATGGCGGTGGCGGTCATGGCGACGCAGTCGTCGTCATTGTCACTCGAGGTCCCCGAGCCGGCCACCGCCCATTGTTGGCCAGGCGCCTGTTGCCGCCCGCTCGGGAGGAGAACCTGGAGGGAGAGAGAGGAGAGAGATGAGAAATGAGAGGGAGAAGGTGAGCAGATAAGGATGATGACTTGAAAATTTTTAAAGTGTTGAAAGGGAAAAGAGGACGAAAGTCAGACTTGTAGGTGGGGCCTTTAAAAGGTCTGCCTACAAAAATACATTTTCGCATGTGGCCGTTTAAGAGGCTCACATGTGAAAAATAAATATATTTTTTTAGGTGGCCCCTGAACCTCTCCATAGAAAATGATGTTTTAGTAAAAACAGTTATGGTCCGCCTATAACCTATAGGGTCATCTTCAAAAAAATCATTTATGAAGCAGTGTTAATTCGGCACTCTGATAAAGCTTACACTTTAGCTGAAAAAAAACCCTCCACAACTGTGTTCTGAAACATGGAATCTTTTATTAATTTTGCGTGGCTAGTTTGAAAAAATATGTACATGCCCAATTTATACAGTTGGTGTTTATGCAGAAATATAGACATGGAGCACCTAAGTATGAGTTTGGATTTTTTTCACGGAAGGTTCTTAAGAAGTATCACAAGGTAACTTTGTCGGGGCAAGGGACCGGGACCCCAATAGAGAGGATCCAGCGAGACCCCTATCGTGATTTCGGCTAGGGAGCAGGTCGCACGTGAGCCTAGGGCCTGGGCAGCTTCTACGCTTCTAAGAAAGATGAACACAAAGAAATACATTCTACTCCTGTTGTGGTGGATTTCTCTCTGTTGCCTTGAAGGATCTTATAAGTTTATCAACTCAGAGTGATTCCTCTTTCTTTTTCTTCTGTGTTTCCGAAAAACTTGACTAAATGTGTTGAAGTCTCTTCTCAGTCACCCTAGGTTCGATCCCCCTCTTGTTGGGCCCTAGATCTCCCCTTATACTTTATTCGGGAGACACCACATGATCGAAGTTTGAGGGGCAATTTTATTCGTGTTATCATTAGATTGGGTATGTCTTGTTAACAAATCATTGCCTAGCCTACTCTGTTTGCCTCAGGATGGACCCTGTAAGGGCCCACTGCAACCTAGGCATCGCGAGGGGTCACCACGCAGACCCGCCCATGCCATTGAGGCCTCGGGACTTCTTCGTTCAGGGCCCACTCCGTGCGGGGGTGCGGCGGTAGCCTACCATGCATCACCTTAAATCTATCATACAATCATCGACCTTATGCTGCATCAGTTATGTCCGACCTAGGGATGACACCCACCAGGTTCGGGTGCGGGTACAACAAAAACCCACCCACGGCTAAACCCATCAACCCAAGCAAAACCCACCCACGAAAAACCCACGGGCATAAATTTAAACCCAAACCCAAACCCACGGGTATCCATCGTGTTTCGGGTATCCACGGGTATAGCCTAAATTCCTAAAAACAACACTCTCAGCACGATATATAATTAATTTACAATACTCTCAGCATGACATATAATTAATTTACAGGTAGCAGCAGCAATATATATTTCGGTAGAATCGCTAGCAACCATATAATCCCATTTATTCCTAGGAGCAGCAACCTGGCAGCCATAGCCTAGCAGCAGTGCAGCAGCAGTGAAACAATGTACAAATTTCATGCAGTGTCTGTCCAATGCAGCAGCAACCAGGCAACAAAACAATGTCCATACATATTGTGTCCTAGCAACACAATAGCCTGGCTGCCATTCTTTAACTTGAGTGACATCCAGTGAAGCCAGGCAACAAGTATACATTTCGGTAGAGCTGACCATAAAATTCACAAATCAGTACAGTACAATAGCCGAATGGGTCATGGGGGCGCTGGTGATAGGGAAGGGAGAGCCGAGTGGGCGTCGGCGCGGGAGGGAGTCTGCGTGAGCCGCCGCCTTGTGGATTGGGAGGGAGACTGGAGAGAAATTTTTGGTGACTGTCAGTGTCACTTGATTGGTGCGGGTTTAGGCGGCCTAGGGTTTTTTGGGATTTTTCGGGCGGGTTCGGGTTTGCCGTGGGTTTGGGTAAACCCACGGGTAAAAAATAGAATCCGTATCCATACCCGCGAACTTTGGGTTCGGGTTCGAGCACACCCATGGATGGATTTTACTATCCATACCCATGCCCGTCGGGTACGAAACCCGCGGGTACCCGTATCTGCTGGTAGAATTGCCACCCCTAGTCCGACCTATAAGGTTATAGTTGTAAGTTAGATTTATTTAAGTCAGTAGGTATCAATCATTGTTTCATTGGGGTTTCAGATGATGAGTTATCTGGACGTTGCAACGGTTTACAAGGATTATACATAATTTGGATTTAGCCGATTGCAGCAAAGGTTTCATTGACTACTTAATCATTTGGATTTAATGACATCGGATCTTCAGTCGATCTGTGTTTTGATATTCAAGTCAATATCTATGTCAACATTGGATTAGTTTATGCTCTTTTATCATCATGTTATTGTCAGCCGATTGCATTTATATAGATGTTTGCTTAGCACACTGCCGATGGGTTAAAACCCTAACTGCATCGGCTGAAATCAACCGATCGACTATTCTTTTATCGGCTTATCAGCCGATATGCTCTATGTTCTGCTGTTTTTATATATCTTGTCAGTGGCAGGATCAAACTTACTGGCACGCCCGCACTTCATTAATTTTAGGACCTACACTAGAGCTAAGCAGATCTCCCAGGCCAGCGTGTGATTTGACGTTAACACATCTTTTAGCACCACAGCGGTGGTACGGATTTGGCGACAATACATTTTTTCGCACGCCTGGTGGGACAATCCGGTGGGACCATGTTTTTGACAATAGATTTTTTTACTCAGCTCATGGGACCCATAATTGCAGCAAGATGTCTGATAAAGAGGTCAAGGCCGAGGAAGAACAATCTCTCAAGTCGATGAATGAAGAGAAGGAGCAATCTTTTGAGCCGATGAATGATGAGACGCTTCAAGACATAGTTGATAAAATCGTTTATCATGCTTTGTTCGATCAATCTGGAGTTTTGACAAGTGCATTACATGATTTGATCGAGGAGATGGTTCTCAGGGTAATTGCTTCAAGAAATCAACATGGGGAGCAAATTGGTGAGCGATCTCAACATCATCGACAACAACAATATTGGCTCGGGAGGCAGGTTGATCAGTATCAGCATGGAGGGCCACAACAACAGTATCGGCTAGAGGAAACTCAAAGGTATCAGTCTGAAGAAGATTGGGCCGATATAATTGCGAAAGTAATGGAGGAGCATTTTGGAATTAAACCTAAAAATAGAACTTCTGTGTATCGGCTGCCATATCCTGAGTGGTTTGATAGAATACTATTTCCAAGTCGATACAAGGTTCCAGACTTCTCCAAGTTTTTAGGGCAAGAGAGTATATCTACAATGGAACATATTAGTCGATTCTTAGCTCAGTGTGGGGAGGCATCAGCTGAAGAAGCTCTCAAAGTTAGACTTTTTCCATTGTCTTTAACTGGATCGGCCTTCACATGGTTTTCGTCATTACCACCAAATTCTATCAGAGATTGGGCCGATCTTAAGAAGCAATTTCACATGTACTTCTTTGCTAGGGTTGATGAGTTGAAACTTGCATACTTACTATCAGTTAAACAACAAGAAGGGGAATCAGCTAAGGAATATATTCAAAGGTTTTGTAATGTCCATAGCTGATGTTATAATTTGAATTTAAGTGATGAGCAGCTAGCAGAGCTCGGATTCCAAGGGTTATCAATGCCAATCAAAATTAAGATTTTCTTTCATGAGTTTGACAGCTGGCTCATCTAATACATAAGGTATCGGCTTACGAAAGCCGATGTCAAGAATAAGAGAAGAATCAATTTTGGAGTGATCAAGGTAAGGATAATTTTGAAGCATGACTTCTCATACTCCAAAACTAGGGGGCATGTGTTAACGCCAGAATTTGGTAAGCCCCGAAGTCCCTATCGACTCAAAGTTTATATCGGCTCAAAGCTAGTATCGACTTAGAGTTTTGCAGTAGCCAACAACCTTATTAGTATCGTTAACAGAAACATCAGCTTGATCTGCTATGGGGAGTGAGGACCTGGTTCCTATGTCACCGACAACCTATTTTGTAGTGTCAAGTGATACCTTACACTAGAAAAACAAGGTAACTTCCCGGCCCATATGGGCCGTAAAATGTTGCCTAGAGCATCTATTGCGCTTGCATCAAAATATCAAATCAATATATCCTATGACTCGAACTAGGGATCCCCTGCATATATTTGTGAACAATTAAAATTTTGAAAAGAGAAGAGGGAATCCTTAAAATGAGGTTATCATGCACTAACACTAGCTAGCTAGCACCCGACAATTATTCAACAAATTGACCGGTGGATAGACTTTCACCAATGCATGCATATACGTTGATATATAGAGCATTAACACTACACAAACAACACAAGTGACCGCTTGGTAGCTAATAGAATTTTGTTTGGGGAAAGAATCTTTCAATGCATATGGATCCCTTACCGCCCAAAGTGGGAGGAGCTAAGCTAGTAAGCCCCAGATAGGTGGGGAAAAGAGATGCCATTTTTGCATGGTTTCGTCGACCACGGCAATAATGCTGTTTAACTCTGCCGCCCGTCGGATCGTCAGATCGATCTTTTCTCATCACTTCTCTATGGACTCCGACCACAGATTTGCAGTGACACGAAGTATATATATAATTAATTTTTAGTTTTTGTTCTACACACATTGGAATCCAATGTTGAGAACCCATATAATATTGATGTATTATTGGTCACTAGATCTTGGCAAATCAGCTATTCCCAAAGTGACTGGGAAAGTTTCGCATGTAGCTTAAATTTTGTCTCCTTTCTTCCTTTTTCGCATGACTAGAGAAGCGTTTGATGCATAGGAGATCATTCTCCAATTGACAGACCAACACAGTGGGCAAACAACTATATATACACGATTGATTGGAGATCTTGAGTGGAACAGACTTAATTATTACTTGACGAACTCTTCGAATAAACTCTGACATATTATAGGGCAATCTTTCATAACCTGCGCAATAGTGTTACGCTCTTGAATAGGTAGCTCGGAGTATTTGATTTTATGTAAATTTCTCGAAACCTCAGGTTTTGAGGCACCTGCAACGTACACCCCACGTATTATGATTCGTTTCGAGGAAACCTGGGTTTTGAAACAAAATGTTTCAAAGAAATCCCATATTTACAATTAATACTCGTAATTTCATTATTATATATGATATTTTTAATATATATTCACATTAGTAGACTCAAAAATACATATACCTCCCAGGCACTTTATCTTCGTCCTCACTCTTGTGTTGCACCATTTTGAAAACACAACACACACTAGTACATATCATCTCATCTATAACGGGCTCTCAAATGTCTAGGTTTTACGGACCGTCAGAACAAATTCATCTTAAACGGACCTAAAAAGAGACCGATAAAGAAATACTCGTACAGACATATTAGATATGAAAAAAAACTCGAGTCCGTTACGGATGATACCTATCGGTGATGGGCTCAAATCATGGCCCGACAAAGATAACCTACGATATCTTTGTCGGGCCTCAACAGAAGCCCGTCACCGATGAGTGTCATCGATGACGGGCACCAACATGAGGCCCGATTGAGATAACAATTAGGTCCGTCATCGATGAGTGTCATCGGTGACGGGCTCCAACACATGATATGCTTTGAAATCATTTAACCTAGCCCGAGAGCCGATTCAGATCTACACATGAGCGTGGAAATTTTCTAAGTCCTCATATTGCGAACCCTAACGCCGCCGCCATCTCTCGAAGCCGGTTGTTGTCGTCCCTCACGCCCTCCCGAGACTGGCGCTGTCGTTCTCCCTCACCTCCACCGAGCACCGCCATTCCCAAGCCCGAGCGTCGCCGTCCTCGAGCCCGAGCGCCACCATCCCCGTGCCTGGCCACCGAGCGCCACCATGCTCCAAGTAAGTCAATCTCCCTCATGTGCTGTCGTGCTCCATCATATATATATATATATATATATATATATATATATATATGAGATGAATGACATGCCATGTATCCGTCGTTTCCCTTTGTTTCCATCAAACCCTAGCCGTTGCATCTAGTTTGTACGCGTGTAACAAGTTTTTACGCGCATTGTTCCCGTTTCGTCCTCTAACTCGGAGTTGGTTTTTAAAACGACCATAACTTTCCCATACAGACTCCGATCGAGACGTTTCATATATGAAAATCGATCAGAAAAAATTTTGAATGCGTTCGTCCGCCGCTTCGCCATGTTGGGCGATTTTATTTTCCCCAAAAAAGGCTTAGAAGGTTGTCTTTTCGAGCCCGGAAGCTTTTTCTATTTTTGAGCGTGTCTCTAAATTTTTCACCGGCCACGTCTTTTGCTTGTTTAGGCTCAAATTTTCTGTGATTACCTCTCGTGTGCTCGTAAGTCAAGAAAAAATATAAAAAAATAAAAAAAGTTGAATTTCCCCTGTCTTGGTCAACAGCAGATGAAAAGAAAAAATAGAAGGGGCAAAAGAGAAACAGTATCTAGAGGAGCACATAGAGAGGTGCAATGTATAGATCTGAGATAATGTAATTTTTGTTTTGGTTGAGATAAATTCAAATATTCATTCTCCTTTATTTCAAAAATAAATTGTATATATGAATGGATATGTAAAATATGTGAATGTCATGTGAGTTCTGAATTGGGTTTCCTATAAATAATTGTATATATGAATGGGGCTGCTGGGAATGAGAATATATATATCTCTTAATAATTGTATATGTGAATAATTTTTCAGCGGGAATATATTTTTTTTGTTCGGAAAACACTCATCCATGACGGGCATAAACTTAAGCCCGTCACAGATGACACTCATCCGTGACGGGCTTTAGTTTAGGCCCGACAAAGATAAGTACATCGGTGACGGGCTTTTGCCCGACATAGATGACTTCTCACATACTGACCTTTGCGTCGTGACAGGCGCTATACCCAACACAAATAAGGATTGTCGTCCGACATAGATGAAGGTTTCCGTTACAGTGACAACCCCTTAATAACGACACATTAACCGATTACTTATAAACATAAACAACCATACTACCAATAACCGATGCTCATTAAAATGTGGCCAATATGTATAACAGGAATACCTCATATAGTTTTTTTAATAATTATTATGCATACATATATTAGTCAAAACAGAGATACAAGCTTAAACATGGGGTTTCTTGAAATATTTTGCCCCTAAACCTGAGGTTCTTCGAAACAAATCTTAATACCTAAGGTTTTACGTAACAGGTGCCTTGAAACCTACGATTTGTGAAATTTACTTTAATTTAGATGAGTGTATTTTTTATCAACTCTCGCTATAGAAGGTATTCACTTTTCTTTAGTTTAGTCAGTTATCATTTAGAAGGAGATTGGGTTTTGTCTCATATCCTTTTATTTTTATATTTCAACTCATTGGTTATATACATAACTAGTATTAACCATTTCTATTATTAGAAAAATACTAGCGGATTAATTGTCCCACGTAACTTTACACGAGGCTTGCTAAAGTATACTTGGATTTCGTTTCCAACTCTTAACTTTTGATTTCATAAATATAATTGTAATTTATATACAATAGATTTAATTAGCCAATTAGATTTTATGTATAACTCTTAGAAAATATATGTTTTATACAATTGTACTTTCCATACAATAGTTTTTAGAAGCACAATCATTCACAAACAACTCTTAGCTTTTTTCATAAATACAACCATATTTTCTATACAACTATATTATTTAATCGATCTACGCCGTTATAATTTAGACTATAACAATTGGACAACAAATATCTTTTTCAACTAATGTGATAATTTATAGGCCTCTAGAGTGATCATGATGTCTTTAAAACTATCTTTATAATAGAATAGATAGATAGGTAGGTAGATAGATAGATAGATAGATAAATAGGCAGACATGCCTTGCATCCAAATTTTCAATAATGCCAAGAGCAATACTCCTACATAACCAAATACCCCTCCGATTTTTCGAAGTGATTGTAGATGTTAACATTAGATGGATAGATCCAATCAATGCATGTTATGTTGATACATTTCTCACCATCCGCTGTTTTATACCTCCTTTCACTGCTGGAGAAAGGCTCAATTGTGCCGGTTGGTAACCTCCAGTAGTCCCGGTTGTCAAACCGGGGCTACGAATCCGGGACTAGAGATCGCCATCTTTAGTCCCGGTTGAAATAACTGGGACTAGAGATGCATCTTTAGTCCTGGTTGGAGCCACCAACCTGGACTAAAGATGGCAGAGCCACGTGGCCGGCTCTGTCATCTTTAGTCCCGGTTGGTGGCTCCAACCGGGACTAAAGATTTTTTTTAATTTTTTAATTTGCTCCTTTCTCCAGCAGTGTTGCTGCCTATATATTACACACATATATTATATTACACATATACATATTTTACACACATATATTTATACGTATATATCATATATATATATATGTATAAATATATAATTTACACACATATAAATAAACTTAAGAAAAGAAATATATACATATATTACCAAAATATGTACACATATGTACAATATCCATATATATTTCGTATGTTACAAAAAATGGCTATTTTGTGGATCTCGTGGTTAAATTACTTAAATAAAAGTAGAACTCCCCCGCGGGATCAATGATATGCTCGTTTATAAATCCCATCAATTCTTCCTGAGCAGCTTGTATGAAAGTCTCGTCGGGGAGGTTGTCTCTTACTCGCATAAGCTATCATTAATTCGAATAAACAAAAAATAAATATATGAAGTGAATAAGAAATCGAGACGTAATGTATGAATGGCTGTTATACGTACATCTATATCGTCGATAGTTGTGACATCGGTCACAAAGCGGTGAATGTAGTCGCAGACTAGTATCCGCATAAGTTGTTGTCATGCGACTGTTTTGCACACTAAAGGAGAAATGACGACAGATTTAATATACATTTCATATTTTAGAACAAAGTAATGATTCAAAACAACTTTGGAGCATGTTACTCACTGAAAAGTTCATCCTCATGGAGAGCTTATCTTTTCAATTTCCGCGAACATTCGCCCAAAGCCGTTCCCATGCCCTACATGCATCCGAGAACCGCATATATACAATAGCAAGTAAGATATATGGCATTACCTGTTAAACAGTTCAAATATCTTTGAGTACGTGGACTCTGGTTTATCCATTGAGTCAAAGACATGGATCCGCGAGTGATCAATGTCAATTACTAATAGAACCCAGTGGAAACTGCAAATTGGTTTAGATGACACATATGAAAATTTATGTATGCACGGGATTGAAATCGGTACGGAAGGAAGAAAAAACTTACGCAGTGTTGTAGGGTAGAAGGATAAACGACCGGAAGTGGTTCTGCTACAGCGCATTGTATATGTTGTCCACTGTTGGATCAGGAAATTGATCAACCAATACGCCGTTGATTTTGCATGGATCTATGAATCCATGTTTGGTACAGTTGTGCTTGTTGCAGTATTGGATCGCCATTCTACAACGGTTAAAAAGAATTTTAGTCAGCTAAATACAAAGAGGTAAGAAACAAAATAACAGAACGATACTTACAGAACCGCGTGGCTAGAAGTGAGATGTCGAGGGCATCAAGCTGATACAGGTCAAATATGTCTTCGAATCGGATATAGAAGTTGTCACCTCCATCGAAGAAATAGCGCAGGTGAATATCTACCCATTACCATCTCTTCACCCTTGCTGGATTCTTGAATGTATCACTTGTGAAAGCGGTACCTTTATGTAGGTAGCTTTTTCACTTGATCCGGCTTTACAAGAGGCTTTCCAAGTTTGAACTTGTATTTCAGCGGAGCCTTCGCTAGGGGAGCACGGCCGTGTAATTGATCCATTGAAATTCCAGCATATTCCATAAATTGTCTTAACTCTTATCTAACATTTGGAACTGTGCTGAACTCCAAAGGTTTCTGAGGCTGCATGCCAAGTTGGGGTACATCTTTGCCCGTTCTCTTCGCCTTGCCAGTAGCCTTCCGAATAGTCCTGTCGTAGTCGGACTGCGGTTGAGGTTGCGGTTCAGGCTGTGGCGTTAGATACGTCTTCTTGAAGAAGTCCTTGGTCTCCTGAGGGATTTCAGGAGGCTTCTCAGGAGACTTCTTTCTGAAGTGGGCCTTGACTTCAACTTGGACGGCCTCGTGCAGCTCCTTTGGAGTCATGTCGTACGCAGTTTTCTTTGGGGCTGGTGGAGCGGGTCAAGTTTAGGCCTCTTGCTTTTTGGTCCACTGCTGATTGACATAGACCGCATGGCTCGAGATGTTGTCCGTTTAGGAGTCGGTGCTCGTTGTGGCGACGGAGAAGACTGAGAAGGCGGTGGAGTTGGAGACGACCGTTTAGAAGTCGGTGCTCGTGGAGCGACACAGGAGGCAGAGGAGGCAAAGGAGGCTGAGGAGACAGTCCACGTGGAGGCGACGGCGGTGGAACGATAGGAGACGCTGTTCGTCCTAGGAATATGATGAAGGGCTTCCTCCAAAGAAATATTACGTGAGTTGTTTCTCCTAGCGTCATCTCCCCGTCTCCTACGGGGATATCCAGCTCGAGATCTTCGTAGCCGCGTTCCACCTGTTAACCTTCCACTTTTGAGTACGTAGGTGGAACGGGCCTACAGTGGTAGGTGTAGTCTCGTTTTACCGGAATCGCCATGCCTGACGCAACCTATTCAAGAAGATTGCTTATTAGTTTGTAATGAACCTTGATTGTCAAGTTACTCAAGGAAATATACAACATAGAAGTACGAACATACCTTTATTGTTATGTTCTTGAGCGGAATGTGCAGCTCACACAGTGTCCGCTGCGTGATGTCATCAACGGGGCATGGCGGACACACTTAAGCTTGTGGGGCCAACTCGCCTTCATTTCTTGTTGACGCGCAGCTGCTGCTGGAGTTGAGTCGTTGTTGCTGGATCTGGCTGTTGGCTAACCCAATGGCTCTGCTCCTCTGCCAACCTCTAGTTCAGCCTTTCGTCCACAATTTGATCAATCTACGAGATCCGCATCTCCATTTCAGCGAACCTCGCATCGTGCTCTCAGTTGGTCCTCATGCGGCTCCTGTACGTCTCGATGTCAGCTTGAAACCCATATTTCTAGGTAACGACACATTTTCCTCGCGTACGTCCCGAATGCTCTAGGTTTTGGAGGGCGAGCGTTAGCTCGTCCTTCTCTCTGTCGAGCCCGAACGAGCCCGACGAAGTGGCCTCCACCGCCACCTCTAATCTTCGACCGGCTTCTCGGATTTCTTCGTCGAAGATAACTGCGCCATCTACGGGATTAAGTGAGCTATCATGAGCATAGAACCAATGTTTTGATCGTTTCGGCCAGTTGGCTGTGCCTGGAACGATATCCCACGCTTCAAGGTCGGCTTCCATTTTCTCCCAATTTTGCATTGCTTTCTGATAGCCGCCTGACCCAAGCCTGTGATGATATTTTTTTTCTTGGCTGAGTTGGCCTTGTTCTTTTCAATGATCGCTCGCGTTTCTTCCCCAGTCTTGTGTTCAACAAAGGCCTCCCAATGATCTCTGAGCTTGGGGAACTTGTAAAAGTCTGGGTTCTGGCCCTTCAGGATGTATTTCTTGTGTAACTTTTTCTTATAGTTCCTGAAGAGCTCTGCCATCTTCTTTAACGTCCATTCCTTGACCCTTGCTTGTTGTGAGTCTGGGATGGTGAACGTTTGCAGCATTATGGTCCACAACATTTCTTTCTCTGTGTCCGGGAGATAGCTCTACTCATCTCCTCCTTTGCTTGATCGCCTCCAGTTCACAACGCTTATGGGCACGTCATCCCTCACCACCCATCCGTTGTGTGCCACAAACTTCCTTGCGACGTCCGCTGGGGCACTTGGTCGACCCTCGATGCGCTTGGTGACACCGCGTTGCCCGTGTGGCCTCTTCTGTCCAACGGAGGCGGATCCCTCATTTACTTCCTCGTTCCTCTCCTCATCCCCCTCGTTCCCCTCCTCGTTGAGGTATTGGTCTGGATCCTCGGTCCCCTCCTCAGTGTAAAACTCTGTGCTACCGCGCGCGATCTCGTCAAGGAGAAACTGTTCCTCGTCATGATCCGTCATTTAATTGTTGTGGGTTGAGTACTTAATCAAAGAATTCTAACAAAGAAAAATTTATTCGGTTAATACATGTATCAATTATTCAGTAAAATCATGTATGTCTACGTAAAAAAACATAGATAAAAGAAAGAAGATGGAAAAAATAGATGAAATTCGGCCCTAAACGCTAACCCTAATCCTAAACCCCAAATCCTAAACCCTAACCCTAATCCCAAACCCAAATCCTAAACCCTAACAATAATCCTACGTCCGTTCATTCTATCGTTCGTCCACGGACGTTCGTTCACGTCTGTGAGTACGATTGTCTGGAGGAGAGGAGAGAAAGAGAGGAGGATGACGTGAGGGAGATAAGGTGGAGATGAGAGGAAGTGGAGAGGAGAGGAGGGAAAGAGAGAACGTTGCATGCCTATGTACGTTGTAACGATCGAACGACCGAACGATCGAACGACCGAACGACCGAACGAACGACCGACCGAACGACCGAACGAACGATCGATCGACCGACCGACCGACCGATTGTTCGTTCGTTCTATCGTTCACGTTCGTTCTATCGTTCGTTCACGTCCGTTCTATTATTCGTTCACGTCCGTTCGTTCGTTCGTCCGTTCGTTCGTTCGTCTGGAGGAGAGGAAGACAAGAGGAGAGGAGAGAAAGAGAGAAGGATGACGTTCATTTGTTCGTCCGTTCTATCGTACGTACGTTGTAACGACCGAACAAACGAACGACCGACCGACCGAACGACCAAATGAAACTCGTTCGTTCGTTCGTTCGTCCGTCTGTCCGTCCGTCCACGTCCGTTCATTCGTTTTATCGTTCTCGTTCGTTCGAAAATACAAAATTCACACGTCACATTTACATTCAAGTTTAAATATATTCATGCATTCAAATTTAAATACACATTCAAAATTCAAAATTCATTCTAACATACACATACAAAGTCTATTCTAAAATTCATTCCAACATACACATATATATACAAACAAAATTCTAAAATACACATATATACATACAAATTCTAAAGTGCACATATGCATATTAATCAAAAATTTGCAAAATTTATACACAATTCTAATTTGATTAACAGAGGGGCAGAGGGGTGTTGACGCACAAAATCAACACGCCGACCTGGGAGATCTACTTAGCTCCAGTGCAAGTCCTAGAATCAATGAAGCGCGGGCAGAAACGATTTAGCCGGTATCGGCAGAAACCCTAAAACGAGAGACAACCGATAGAGCCAAATCGAGATACTAAGATTAGATTCAACAGAGACATATGATAAATATTCAGGCAAAGATATCAACCGAACCGAAGCAATCCAAGAGGTCAAATGTACTGATGGAGCCTTGGACAACGCCAACGTAGCCAATACGATTGCCTAAGCCGGCGGGACCTTGGACTTACCCCTTCGCCGGAGATCGAAGCCGATGCAGCCCCGCGTCAGGTGCCAAGTTCCACCGGATCATAAGGTAGAACAGATAAAAGAAATGTGGCGATGTGCCGAATTGTATTGATCGAGAGATGAATTTACATGAACCCTGGGCTTACATATTTATACCTGTAGGGTGACAAAGATCCTAACAGATTACAAAACAAACTTTCCTAAAGATAAACTAGGAAACTAACAATCTCTTCCTAATTAATACGTACAAGCAGTATCCTCCATGGACTCGGTTTCTTCTGGATAAGATCTTCTCAAACCGAACCTAACAAGAATCTGACTGCTGGAGATATGGATCCTCCATCGGCTGACGGGTCCTCTCAGCCAATTTTGCTTCGAGCCGATACTAACCCTTAGCCGATAAGGACTTCGGGGCTTACCAAATTTTGGCGTTAACAAGGGGAAAGGGCGGCGGCGTGGGAGGGGTAGGGGCGGCGGCGGCGGCTCGGGAGGCATAGCGGCGGCGACGGCGTGGGGCGGAGCGGCGGCGGCGTGCGGTGGGGGCGTGCAAGGGGCATGCGGCGTGCGGCGGCGTGCATGCGGCGACGACGGCGGCGGCGATACTTCCGGCCCAACCCTCCCCTCCCGAAAACCCTAAACCCTAGAGGCGCGGCGGCGGCTAACTGCGGTAACCCCGGCGACAGCGGCGCGGCGGCTTCCGGCTTCCGGCCCGCGGCGACGAAGACGGCGATGAAGACAAGCAAGCGTGACGGCGTCGCGTCCTAGGGCTTGATCGGTGACGAAGACGACGAAGAGGCGTTGCGAAGAAAATGGCTAATTGTTCGGATCCCCTCGAGGCCCCTGCTAGTTATAGTTACGTATATTTTGTCCCAGTTGAAGCCAACAACCGGGACAAAAGATACTTTAGTCCGGTTGGTAGCTCCAACCGGGACAAAAGATAGAATCTTTAGTCCGGTTGAAGCCACCAACAAGGAGTAAAGATGGCGGGGCACCACGTGACCCGGTAGGTGGGCATCTTTAGTCCGGTTTAAGCCATCAACCGGGACTAAAGATTTTTTCCGCCTATCCAAATTCATCTTTAGTCCTCGTTTGTGTTAAAAATCGGGATTAAATATTTCAATAGTTTTAAATTATAATCATCATATTCAAAACTATTTTAAATTTATATAATAACATATAATTAACATATGGCCTATTTGAAAAATATTATAAATTTAAATAATAACATATAATTAACAATTATCATATTCAAAACTATTTTAAATTTAAATATTAATATATAATTAACATATATACTATTTGAAAAATATTATAAATTTAAATAATAACATATAATTAACATTTGTATTATGGAGTATTAAAACTATATAATAACATATAATTAAAATTTGAAAATGGTTTCTCCTCTCCTCAAAAATTGCCCAAATTTCATTTTTATTTATGCTTGCGATCGATGGCTTGCCTCTCCTATCTCAATCCCTCGACGGCGCCATGGGAGCCGCCGGTGACGCGCGCGACGGCGGGATTAAATATTTCATGCACTATTATAACGTATTTTCAATTATAATAATCATATTAAAAACTATTTTAATTTTAAATAATAATATACAATAATTTAAATATGACAAATTTACAATATAGTCAAATGATAACAATAATATTCAATAATTTAATTTAATTTACATCGTCCATACATAAATTTAGCTAAGTGACATTTGTCCTCACATACTTTCTTCGCACAATTGTTCCTTCGTTATGATCGTTGCGTGAGTAAGGGGTGTCCTCATTTGATAGGAGGATGCTCGGGTCAACCACCACCACGAATAGAGGTTGCCCGTCAAACTGATCGTAATCATCGTCAGTTCTATCCTCGACTCCCACAATTTTTCTTTTGCCTGGGAGAACCACGTGACGCTTTGGCTCGTCGGACCTTTTCCCCTTCTTTGCTTTGCTAGACATGTCCTTGACATAGAAAACTTGCCGTATATCATTGGCAAGGACGAAGGGTTCGTCTGAGTATCCAACCTTGCTTAGGTCGACCGTTGTCATCCCACTTGCATCAATGGTTACGCCTCCACCACTGAGCCTAACCCACTGGCACCGAAACAGAGGGACCTTCAGAGGTCCATAGTCCAGCTCCCATATGTTATCGATGCTGCCGTAATATGTGCTAGTCGTACCGTCGTATCCCACGGCATCGATGCGGACAGCGCTATTCTGATCCGTGCTCTTTAAGTCTTGGGCCCGTGTGTAAAATGTGTACCCATTGATTTCATATGCTTGGAATGTGGTGCTCGAGCAAGATGGTCACCTCGCCAAGAAGGCTAGTTGTTGGTCAATGCTCGTATTGCCCATGAGACATTGTCGTAGCCAAGCAGGGAATGCATCGATGTGATGGCGTGTAATCCAGGCATCCGTCTTACCGATGTTTTCCGAGCGAATAATCACCAAGTGCTCCTCGATGTAAGGAGCCACCAAGGAAGATTGTTGCAACACGGTCCAATGTGCTTTCCTCTAAAAGTCATTGTCTATGTTCATTATTTCCTTCCTTCCAAGAGTTCCCTTCCCCCGTGGTCTACCTTCATGGCTTGATTCAGGCACCCCGATGGGACGAAGGTCTTCAATAAAGTCGACGCAAAACTCAATCACCTCCTCTGTTCCATATCCCTTGGCGATGTTGGCCTCCGGACGAGAACGGTTACGGGCGTACTTCTTTAGAACGCCCATATACCTCTCGAAAGGGAACATGTTGTGTAGGAATACCAGACCGAGGATACGGATCTCTTTGACAAGGTGGCATAGGAGATGCGTCATGATATTAAAGAAGGAAGACGGAAAGATCATCTCAAAGCTGACAAGACATTGGACCACATCATTTTGAAAGTCTTCTAGTCTGTCTGGATCGATGATCTTCTGTGAAATTACGTTCAGGAAAGCACATAACTTTGTTATTGTTGCCCGAACATTATCGGGAAGGATACCCCGAATTATAACGGGAAACAGTTGTGTCATCAGCACGTGGCAGTCATGGGACTTTAGATTTGTGAACTTCTTATCCTTCGTGCTTATTATTCCCTTTATATTCGAGGAGTATCCAGACGATACCTTGATGCTCTCCAGGCATTCAAACATTATTTCCTTCTCTGCCTTGCTCAGAGTGTAGCTGGCTGGACTTAAGTATTGGGCACCTTTCTCCTTTGGTTGCGGGTGAAGGCCGTCGCGTTGAGCCATATGTTTCAGATTGTTACATGCCTCAAGTGTATATTTTGATTTTCCGTATACACCTAGAAAGTCCAGCAGATTTACGCAAAGGTTCTTGGTGAGGTGCATCACGTTGATTGTGTGACGGACGTCCAAGACTTCCCAGTAGGGCAACTTCCAAAAATTGACTTCTTCTTCCACATCGCCGCATGACCACCTTCACTTGCTATAGGTTGGTTGTCGGCTCCCTTTCCAAAAGATTATCTCTCACCATTTTCCATAAATATTTTGCAAGATAAAATTGTACGTACTAAATTCTTAGAAATATAACGTGCTATCCTAACTTTTTTCTCAACACAATATAATGTGCTTAGCAAAATAATTAGTCCAAACAAATTTTCTCTCTCCTCATGTTTAAAAAAATCTAGAGATGAAGATGTATAGAAAACAACCGTAAAATACGAAGTGCTAAGCATAGGTCATAAGAGGAAGAAGTTGCTAACCTTGTAGATAGCAAAGATTTGTGTATTATCATCAAAATAAAATCACAAAAAAATTTAACAGCACCTCCCCTCTAGCTAAAGCAAAATTTTGAAGACAAGTGGAGTTGGCTCGGGCTGGAGGAGGAAGAAGGAGTTTAAAAAAGGCAACTCATCTTTAGTCCCGGTTGATGTTACCAACCAGCACTAAAGATCAAAACAATCTTTAGTCCCGGTTGGGTTACCAACCGGACAAAAAATAGCATCTTTAGTCTCAGTTGGTATTATCAACTGGGACTGAAGATCCCCGACGTCCTGACAGGTTCTGACAGGTTTTGAACCGAGATTAAAGATGATCTTTAGTCCCGGTTCGTAACACGAATCGAGACTAAAGATCCTGAGAGCCGTTGCCTTTTTAAACCGAGACTAAAGATATTTTTTAGTCCCGGGTACAACTCAAACCGGGACTATCGTGGATTTTGACACTTCTACCAAAGATGCTTTCTTCAGTAGTGTTTGTTCTTTATTAAATTTTAATAGATAATATCGTTGACTTTTATCATGACATTGACTATTTGTCATATTCCAAAAATTTATATGAATGGTATTTATTTTGTTATGACATGTTTTATCATTAAATAAACTTTAAATATAACTTATATTTTAGCAAATTTATATTTTTTTAAATAAGATGAATGGTTTAAAAGTTATTTTAAAGGTTATGACGTTATATATTAAAAAAAGTAGTATTACGTAGATAATGGTAGAACGTATGCAATGTTATGCATGCAAGTTTATCGCCATGCGTGCATATCGAGATCGCTTGCAATATGACCAATACTTCGATGTGTACGTACGTGCAATTGGAGCCTTCCTATTCAACTTTTAGAAAGAACCGATGGTCCGCACGGATGCGTGGACTCTAAAAGGTAAAGATAAGATTATGTCATGTAGATAGCGAATCAAAGGTCCGGTAATGTTCTTTTATAATAATTGAGGGATCTATTTTTCTTAACATATTTCTCAAATAATTCATCGACTTTTAAATAGAAGGTCAACTATAGGTTCATACAACTTTTGTATTGAATAAAATAATAAATTATCGCTAACTAATTATATGCATATCATCTATATTCACATTGGGTAATATATCTAGAGCCAAACATTGCGAGAGCAAGGAATTCAAAGTTCTTTTGATTGAATCACTTCATGGAGACGCATGATGCAATGACAAACAAATTAAACATAGCGGATTGGTTTTTTTCTCGAAGTTTAATAATTTCATATTTTCTTCACAATTTTAAAGAATTTTAAAGGGTTTTGGTATGTTAGCACCTAAATCACATAAACAATGGCTTGGCTTGGTAGTGCAAAAGAAAGCTAATTTCTTTTTTTTCATGTTTGATTGTTTTCTTTGAAACAATATGTGTTTGAAATCAAACCATAGTTATAAAAATTTATTTAGTATGTGTAGTGTACTTACAAATTGTGTTTTATAATTATTTTATTTTTTCATGTAATCCAGTAATATCAAGAATATAGTTTTGATATGTAAATTATAATCAATAATTCAATATGATTTACATAACAAGAATTAATGAAACTTAGTTGAACCAACCATCAATACTTAACAAAAAGAATTGCTTCGCCTAATTTTTTTAATTCAAATAAGCATATATTCTTTTTTATTGGTGTTTTTGTTGCTACACATTATCAAAGAAAAATTCTCTGTATAATCGGCACATCATGTCATCACTCATATATAGATGTAAGCTATTTGTCATTATTATGGTGCGCTCATTGCTCGGCGCTATCATCCACTCACCCATCATCTGTATGGACCATATTTTGTATAATTATATCTACTTATTAATTAGTTTACATATAGGAGACACCGTGTTGCTCCTTTCTCGTGCTTGGGACACAGGGTCTAAAATATTTTTTCCAAAGCATGTCAGACATGTAATTAGATTATTAGCTGTGTTATATATATGTATTGGACAAATGGCAATTTTCGTTCCAGCTTCGCTCATGTTTATATACACATAGAAAGAAATTAATCACATTCATAACATAATATTTTTTCCCTTGCATAAAAATAAGGACAAAATGTACAACCTACCATTATAATTATGTTAGAAAAAGTCAACCCCCACGATGCTTGATTCATCTCTCTTTGCATCACACCTTCAATTTACTTTCATGTTATTAACCACACCAGTCATTATCCATTGATGGTTTGATACATCATTACCTTGGGAAAGCAGCAGCGCTGCAGCGGTCATGATCACCTTATCTACCTCAGGTATGACGCTTCATTGTGCGTGCAGAAGGCAAAGACGCAAGCGTGCGGGTTGTACGGAGGGCCAGAGAGAGGTCTTTAGAGGCTTCTTTTTTAGCAGAAGATATATATCCAATTGCGTAAATAATGGGTACACTGACTTGAGTGCAAATGGATGGGAAAATATTTTTAATAATAAAGTATAAAATAATGGTTCATATAAATTTATTAATATAGATCTCAAATTTTTAATTTAATGATACATAATATAATGGTATAAAATTTATTTTTGAATAGTGTGTTATTTAAAAATAATAGTCCAAAATAAGGGGTCCGATTTAAGTGAAAATTATTTTGCATTATTAATTTAATGATTAAAATATAATGATGTAAACTTTATTTTCAAACACTGTGGAGCTAATTGTTTATGTCTGTAAATAGTTATATGATGATACGTATACAGGGGAGGAGGAGAGTTGGGATCACTGTTTTGGGATTAATCTAGTCGAGCGGTTCATAATATTGGTTCATAATATTAGACTCAGCAATTTAAGTAAAAATCTAGAGATATATGTTTTGTTTTTTCTTAGAATTTTTAAGGTTTTCTCTAATAAAATTTATTAGAGCATCACGTTTTAAGAAAGTTTCATTGACTTTTTAAGTATATAATAGATATATAAGTGCAAACTCTATATATTTTTCTATAGCAACATGGACAAACGGTCATTTTCATATCATACAATGGTTTTTAGGTTTTTAGGTTTGCATTATATATGGAGTTTGCACTATATATTTGTCCCAATTTTTAAGCTCCCAATTTTTAAGCACAAGCATCTTCTAAGTACTTATTCTCCATTCCAGGCCAAGAGTTTGTTTAACTTATGTGCGTGTAGCTTCTTCATTTCCTGCAAAGTTTTAACCCGTGTAGTTGTATAATAGTACTAGTACAGAGTAATATTGTTTATATCTATCATGTCCCTCACACATACCCATCCGTTAAACCGCTACCTGTCATACCGAAATGAACACTGTTTTTGTCTGATAACGCTTTCAGGAGACTAACCACACTTGTGATGAGGAGAGCAACGCGATTTTGACATGTTGCTCGTCTGGATTTAGCCTGCGACCAGCAGCTATAGCTAGCTACACGACTAGAGCTAGCTAGTCAGCACCACATAGAAGGATCTTGGGCCTGCATGCGCTTTCTTCACTTTCTCGATGGCCATTGCTGCCCTTTTCACCAGCAGCCAGCAACAAGGGACGGCATCGATCCAGGAGCCGGTCAAAAAGACAAACACCAGCGCTGCAGCATCGCCGGCCGGTGGAGCCAGAGAGAGATTGGACGCCTTGGCAATGGCAGGCAGCTGCACTGCTGCACGCAACGTTTGCATGCTAATGCTAGCTAGCTAGGGAGCGCGGAATATACCATGGCATGGGTGCGCAACCCTAGCCTGCTAGAGGCATATGGAGTACTTCAGTACACAGGAGAAGAAAACTCTGTGTGCGTATATATGTTATATACAAATGGAGCAGCTAGTAGTAGCAATTTGGCACGACATATGTGCGGCTGGCGATTGCACGATTGACCCGATCGATGGCGACAGCGCAGGGGCACGACATATGTGCGCGCGCGGGCGAGTGTTCTTGCTCGTTGTAGCGGCACTGGGTATCAGCGTGCGGGAGCGCCTTTGATCCCTGCACCCGCCATTGTCGCTTCGCACGTACACCGGCGTACTGCCAATCTGACATGCCGGTTCAAGGTGGCTGTACGCTCTGTTCTCTGTTCTCCGGGGGAGGATGACGACACCGCGACGGAATGAACACGAGCAGCTAGCGAACAGATCAATGGGCTATAGAGCTCTGAGAGAGAAGGCATGGAGTATTGCCATAGTTGTGCTCGGCTCATTCCATCCTTAGAGGCGTTTGTTCGATCGAGCTGCGCAAAACGTCAGTACGTAGCGTTCGCTTGAAAAACATATGGTAGTAGTATAATTTAATATGAACGCTTAGCTGGTAACCAGTTAAATGAGATTATATATATATATATATACTTACTAGTAAATATGTTCGTGTGCGTTGCAATGGACATCATTTTATTTTAGTGAGAAATTCAACACGGATACGACATGAATTCCGATTCAGATTCAGCATCGACGGACGTGGGGGCAAGCCACCTCGGCTCCGGCGTCCGCCGCTGGGTCGACCGAGCGGCGAGCCGACGCAGGAACGACGACACAGGGAGGGAAGCAGGCGGAGGGCGAAGGTCCAAGCGGCGGCGCGGGAGCTCCGAGCGGCGACGGGAGGAAGGGGCGCGGCGCGGATGGGGATAAAAGGGAGGGGCGCAGGCGCGGCGCGGGAGCTCCGAGCAGCGACGGGAGGGTGGACGCGCGCGGCGGGGCACGGCGCGGATGGGGACGGGAGAGAGGGGCGCAGGGAGGGAGAGACGCAGGAGGTCATTTTTTCATCCAAGCCCTCCCTTTTTTCAGCATTGGGACTGCGGGTTAATTTTATAAACATTTAAGGGGTTTTCTACAAAATAGCCAGGTGGACCACGGGTTAATTTTACAAAAACTCAAGGGGTTTTCGCAAAATAGCCGAGATCGGGTTAATTTAAAACTCAAGGGTTTTCAGCAAAATAGCCGACGGACAAAAATTTTGGGTAGAAACAATACTTGCTTTATAGATAATCTATATCTATAATCTATAACTTATTTGTAAAGCAAGTAGTGTTTCCACCCAAAATTTTGTTCTGTCTGGCTATTTTGCAGAAAACCCCTTAAAATTTTCCGAAATTAACCCGTAGTCCGTCTGGCTATTTTAAAAAAAACCAGTTATATGTACGATAGAGCTTATCTTAACTACTGAAAAAATCTATAACTTTCGATCATCAAATCGTTTTTTCGTCCAAATCTATAAAATTTTCGATCTGTATAACCTCTCGCTCCGTTGTTGTCTCGCTTTCCTCACCTCCAGCAGGCGAACCCGACTCACGCGCCTCCTGCCTCGCCGTGCATTGCCCTGAGCGGGGACTGAGCACACGCTGCACGCGTGAGCTAGCGTGCCGCCATCGAACAAGAGAGAGAAGCGCCTGTGAGGCAGGATGCCTCCCTGACGTCCTCCTATCGCCGACGGCTGAAGGCATGGCCGAGGACGGGAGGAAGACGACATCATATAGCTTCTGGCGATTTTCTATTTTAGTCCCATATTTGTGGTAAATCACAGACAGGTCCTAGAGGCTACATCAAGCCCCATTGGCTGTGATGTTTGACCGTAGTTAACCGGGGTAAGCAAATTATAAGGAGATACAAGTGTTTTCATGTCTGTTGATGATAACATGCAACTTATCCTATTCATCAATATACTTTTCTAACTAATAATATTCGAGTCGTAAATATTTTAAACTTTTACCAAATTTCTAATCGGTTTAATGTATCAATAAGTCAATATCTATTTTCATTATAGTTTTTACTTAATTTGGTGAAATTAAATTAGCTTAGGCCCCGTTTCTAAATTTTGGGTGTAAACTTTACCTAAAAAATTTTGGGTGTAAAGTTTACACCCAAGAAGGGTGTTTACTTCCATATGTGTAAAAAATTTGGGATGCTATAAAAATAAAAATTTACCCCTCTCTCCCACTCTCTCTCCTTCCACACACCAGCCACGCGTCCCTTCTCCTCCTCTCCCCCCGCTGCTTCCTTCCCGTCCTCGCCACTAAGCGCCACCGCCCCACCGTCGGGCGCCACCTCCCCCATCGTCGACCGCCACCGTCTCCGACGACAAGATCCACCGTCCCCATCGCTGACTTCCGAGGACCTCGTCGCCGAGTGCCCCGCCTCCACCACCCCAGCTCGATGTCGCGATGCCGCCGTCCCGATCTCGGTGCCTCGTCCGAGAGCGGGGTTCCCCCCGAGGTGAGGCGGCCCCACGTCGTCTCCGGTGAGGTCGAGGAGGTCGGCGGCGGCGTCCACGGTGACCAGATCCGAGCGTCCACGGCATCCACGGCGTCGTCCACGGCATCCACGTCGTCTCCGGCGAGGTCGAGGAGGTCGACGGGGGCGTTGATCCGAGCGGTGGCCAGATCTGAGCGACGGCGACGGCGATGGTGACATCCGTGATGGCGACGCACGTGAGAGGAGGCGGCGGGGGCGTCGACGACGGCGGCCATATGCGCGCGTGTGGGAGGAGGCGGCGGCGAAGAGGAGGCGGCGACGGCCAGATCCGGATCTGGCGGCGGTTCTTGTGTGTTCTTGCGCATCGGGGCGGAACGGCGGCCGAGGGGTGTTCGGGGGGGTTACTCGCGCAGGGATAGGGGTGGGCAGCACTTCTCGCAAGAAAAATTTTGCACTTTTTGGCTCCCAAACCTCCCAAATCCAAAACTTTTACAGGCCAACTTTACACCTACATGTTTACTTCCAAAATACTAAAAAGTGACCAAAATCTCAAATCTTTACAAGAATTTAGAGGAAGTAAACACGGCCTTAGACTAAATGTCTATACTATTTCTTAATCAAGGTCCAGTGGTACACAAAGTTGAAGACACCCTTGCTTTCAAAATTATATATATGTATATATATATATATAACTATCTATAAAGCAAGTAGTGTTTCTATCCAAAATTTTCGTCCGTCTGGTTATTTTGCAGAAAACCCCTTGAGTATTTATAAAATTAACCCGCAGTCCCAATGCTGAAAAGAAAGGAAGGGCTTGGATGAAAAAAAGACCTCCTATGTCCTTCTCTTTCGTCCCCATCCGCGCCGCACCTCGCGCCACGCCTGCGCTCCTCCCTCCCATCACCGCTCGGAGCTCCCGCACCGCCGCCTGGACCTTCACCCTCCGCCTGCTTCCCTCCCTGCGTCGTCGTCTCGTTGCAACGCACGAGCATTTTGCTAGTTATATATATACACATATATACATATAACTATCTATAAAGCAAGTAGTGTTTTCACCCAAAATTTTGTTCTGCCTGGCTATTTTGCAGAAAACCTCTTGAGTTTTTCTGAAATTAACCCACAGTCTATCTGGCTATTTTGCAGAAAACCCCTTGAGTTTTTACAGAATTAACTCGTAGTCTGTCTGGCTATTTTGTAGAAAACCCCTTGAGTATTTATAAAATTAACCCGCAGTCCTAATGCTGAAATATGCCTCAGTGAAGACATAAAGAAAAATATAAATTGAAATTACATAAGACTTCAATTTCGAATAATTATGATAAAGTAAAATACACTGTTGCAACGCACGGACATATGCTCGTGCGTTGCAACGGTGAAGCCGGGCGCGTCGCCGGACGGGAGGAGGGCACGGGCGCGGCACGGAAGCTCCGAGCAGCTACGGGAGGGATGGCGCAGGCGTGCCGCGAGGCTCGGCGCGGATGGGGACGGGCGGGAGGGGCGCAGGAGGTCTTTTTTCATCCAAGCCCTCCTTTTTTCAGCATTGGGACTGCGAGTTAATTTTATAACCACTCAAGGGGTTTTCGAGTCGCGGACGAAAATTTTGGGTAGAAACACTACTTGCTTTACGATAGTTATAGATATAGATATAAATATATATACTTCGTATGCGTATATACCTATACAAAGTGTATATATATAGGTTGACTAGTAGGTCTGCTAAAAAGCTCGATTTGGTGTGTGTGAACGAATTGGACCGGACTGCTAACTAATGAAACTCATAAAAAATTACAAAAGAGAAAGTCGAAAATGTGTAGCTAAATTTGGTAATGGGCCAAATTGATCGCACAGTGGACCGAAAAAAATTCCTAAAACAACCAATGAGCTAAAAACAAAGTGGTCGCACGCATAGTGGCCATGCGCGTGGTCGTCCATTAGGGATTTTGGGTTTGGTTCGTGTTGGGCGCGAGATGACCTCGGAATTGGATCAAATCCAAGGTGGATCGCTGCTTCGGCCATAGCCCTCCATTTCGAAAAAACTCAAGGGGTTTTCTGTAAAATAGCCAGACAGAACAAAATTTTAGGTGAAAACAGATAGTTATATATATAGTTACTAGCAAAATGCCCGTGCGTTGCAACGGGACGATGACGCAGGGAAGGAAGCAGACGGAGGACGAAGGTCCAGGCGGCGGCGCGGGAGCTCCGAGCGGCAATGGGAAGGAGGGGCGCAGGCGCGACACGAATGGGGGCAGAAGAGAGGGACGCAGGAGATCTTTTTTTATCCAAGCCCTCTCTTTATTTTCAACATTGGGACTGTAGGTTAATTTTATAAATAGTCAAGTGGGTTTCTGCAAAATAACCTTTTTTTTCTTTTTTAACTGGTTTTTTTAAAAATAGCCAGATGGCCTATGAATTAATTTTAAAAAAACTCAAGGGATTTTCTGCAAAATAACCAGACAAAATAAAATTTGGATGAAAATGCTACTTATAGATTATATATATATATATATATATATATATATATATATATATATATATATATATATATATATATATATATATATATATATATATATATAGGGAAGAGAGAGAGTGTGAGTGAGTGAGTGTTCCTCTCCTCCCACATACGTCAAAGATCCGCATATGGGTTTTGCTCACTAGCTCGCACGCCATTTCGGCGCTATTGGAAGCAGAGTGGCTGAGCACAAGAAAAAAAAAGGAACCCGATCGAGAGGCTGTAGTGCAGCAAGACAGAAAGCCAGAGAACCGGAGCCAAGGGGTGGGCAGAAATTTCCTGAAAACCGATCACCGAACCGAATCAAAGTATCGGTTTCTTCGGTGTTCAGCTGGTGATGCGGTTTTGTTTTAATCTAGTTCGGTGGTCGGTAGTTTCTTCGGTCTCCGCCTGCTGTGAACCGATCTCGCCGAAGAAACCAAAGTAAACCGAAGTCCATGCGCGCAGAATTGGTCCGAGGCTCTGAGCAAACCTGCCTCCTCGTTTCACGTAATTTTGGAACGCTTTATCTTGCGGGCGTGGGTGGTGGAGCCCACAGCCTTTGTGGCCTGTGTGCCATGCATGCATGGCATGGGCCCATGGCTCGCTTCGCATAATGGGATAATGGGAGATCGAGTTATGCATTTTTCGGTAAAAACCCTATCCTGAAAAAACCGAACCGATTTTGTTCGGTCTTTTTCCTCGGTTTTTGTTTTACTAGCAAAATGCTTCATGCTAGCAACGAACGACGAGGAAGCGGGCGGAGGACGAAGGTCCAAAGGCGACGAGGACCCCGAACAACGACGGGGGAGGGACGCAGCGCGGCGTGGGCGTGGCGCGGATGGAGACGAAAGAGGGGAACGTAGGAGGTTTTTTCATCCAAGCCCTCTTTTTCTTTTCAGCATTGGGATTACTGGTTAATTTTATAAACACTCAAGGGGTTTTATACAAAATAATCGGATGAAAATTTTGAATAGAACCACTACTTGTTATATAGATAGTTATATACATATACATATATATAACTTTGAAAATAATGATATCTTTAACTTTACCACTGGATCTTGATTAAAAAATAGTATCAGAAGTTAATTTAATTTCATCAAATTAAATCGAAATATAATGAAAATAGATATTGACCTACTGATACTTTAAACCGATTAGAAATTTGGTAAAAATTTAAAATATTTACGACTCGGATATTATTAGTTAGAAAAATATATTAATGAATAGGATAAGTTGCATGTATATCGATGGCGGCGTGCTAGCTCACGTGTACAGCGTGTGCTCGGCCATCGCTCAGGGCAATGCACGGCGACGCAGGAGACGCGTGAGTCGGGCTCGCCTGCTGAAGGTGAGAAAAGTGAGGCAACAATAAAGCGAGAGGTTATACGGATCAAAAATTTTATAGATTTGAAAAAAAAGATTTAATAATTAAAAGGTTATAGATTTTTTAAGTAGTTAAGATAAGCTCTATCGTATATATAAATGATTTTTTTAAATAGTCAGACGGATTGCGGATTAATTTAAAAAAAAACTTTATAGACTCGTACGTTCGTCGGTTGCTGTTCTACGGAAACCGATCATTTAGGGAACGGATCAAACCGAAAAAACCGAACGCCCACCCCAACGCGGAGCCCACCCACCATGGGGGCGCAGCTTGATTGGCTGCCATGCGTGCCGTCGTCGAAGCCGGTGGGCCAATGCGCACGAGATTGGGCCCCCATGATGCGGAAGTGGGCAGCAACAGCGAGCTAGCTGTGGCCCATCTAGCGCAATTTGGCTGTTAACCCCCTAGCATCTCAACAGTGCGTTGGACTGGATTTCTGGAATCAGCAGTAGCTCACACTCATTTATAGAGGCCGTCTTAGTTTCTCGCGTTCAAACCAAAATCTGAGTGGATTCGTTCGCCATTAAGTTTTTACTTTCTAACGTACAAAAATATAAAAAATTACTATTAACATATTCTGAAACTAATGATGTATATTCTATTCTTTCTTTTCCATACGTATGTTTTTAATTGTTAAACGGTAATTTTTTAAAAATACATTAAAAAACTTATTTATAAAGTTTTTAGCTAAAATTTTTATACTTTATTAGTTATGGATTAATGAACTCCCTCATTTTTTATACGGGGAGAAGTTCCAAGCTCCTCTAAACACAGCCGTTTACGTAGTACTACAGGTAGTACTACTAATACCTCCCATCCTATAAAAAAAATTGGTGCTAGTACCAGTCCTGCAGGAGCAAAATGCAAGGCCATATTTGACCTAATAATGCATGTTCCTAAAGTTTAACAGTTTAGGGATAGCGTGGAATGAAATGAGCGCTGTTGATTAAAGAGTGAAATCGAGTTGAAACCAGTGGCACCAGATCAATCTGGCAAAGGCAGCAGTAAATTGTCAATTTCGTGAAACTCTATTGGCAGATATGTAATTGATGACTTTTGATCTTATAGAAACCGATTAACAAGCGGCAGGGCAGAATCCAGCTCAGTTCACGGTACACCTACGAGGCTGGGTTCGCTTGGGCAAGGCAGCTTTCTTATTCTCTGTGAACACTTTTTTTAAAGTATGTTTCGTGTAAAAATTTTATATATAAATTAAAAAGAATCAAAATTTCAAATTATAGTAATTAACCCTTGATAAATTATACGCTAATAGGTTTCTTCGCGCGCCATGCAAATCATATCCCAACCGTTCTGACGACTTAGTTATTTTCATAAGTAAATTACTAGCAAAATGTCCGTTCGTTGTAACGAGACGACGATGCAGGAAGGAAAGCAAGCGGAGGGCGAAGTTCCAGGCGGTGGCGCGGGAGCTTCGAGCGGCGACGGGAAGGAGAGGCACATGCGCGGTGTGGATGGGAACGGAAGAGAGGGACACAGGAGGTCTTTTTTTATTCAAACCCTTCTTTTTTTCAGCATTGGGACAGTGGGTTAATTTTATAAACACTCAAGGAGTTTTCTCGCAAAATAGCCCCTTTTATTCTTTAACTGGGTTTTTTAAAATAGCCGGCGAATCGGTTAATTTTGGAAAAACTCAAGGGTTTTCTGCAAAATAGCCAGGCAAAACAAAATTTGGGTGAAAACACTACTTGCTTTATAAAATAGTTATAGATATAGATTATAGATTATAGATAATTTGTACTTTTGTACAGTATTCATATATGAAGTGGCCACCATAGTGTTTTTAGGAGTAGGGATGAAAACAGATCAGAAACGGTTGAAAACTAGTTATACCATATTTGTTTTTATTTTTTTAATCGAATTCGAAATCGAAAACTCCGATATGAAAACGGAATCGAATACTATCGAAAACAAATACAGAGCGAATACGAATCGAAACGAATACGGTAATGTAAATTGATCGAATATAAAAACTTCTCAAACTAAACTTTACAAAACAATAAAGATGCTCAAAATATATCAACATTTGCAAAAAAAAAGAATAACAAACTTTTTCTTAAAAAGGAAAAATTAAAAACCCTAACCCTAAAAACCCTACATTCAGTGTTTTATGAGCTTGTGGTTGTAGGCTTCTGGTTAATGGGCATTGGCACACGTCCAGATATCCGGTAATTTATGCGGATATTATCCGACCGATTTCAAAATCCGATAGATAATTTCTCTACCATATTCGTTTCCGTTTTCGAAAATAATTATTTGCTTTCGTTTCTGACATTATCCGAAAATTATCCGACCGACACTTTACGAATTCGAATTTCTAGACGGAAACCGGATACTATCCGAACCGTTTTCACCTCTAGTCAGCAAAAAAAATTGGGATGGGTAGAAAAAAAATCCTATCCCAATCGTTTAGACGAACTTAGCCTTAGTTATTTCCATAAGTAAATTACAATTCGTACTTTTGAATAGCATTCATATGTGAAGATGGCCGCCATGGTGTTTGTCAGGAGAAAAAAGTTACAATTCGTACTTTGTATAGTATTCATGTGTGAAGATGGCCACCACAGGGTCTGTCAGGAGAAAAAAAAAGTTGGGATGGCTTTAAGGAGCCACTGAATTTTCGACCGTTCATTTAATCCAGGAGAAGTACAGGAATCAAACCCAGGCGACAGCGTTCACAATAAACACTTGTGACAACTGCACTAGAAGCGCACACCTGTGTCACTGTAGTGTAACACCACTAGTTTCTTGAACTAGATCGGCACCTTATTAGCACTGTGGGTAACTCATATAAACATGTTGAACTAACACGCTCACTTGAATCTAGCTAGTTGCAGTAACCTTCATCGACAAGAGTTATATGTGCTTGCTTGAATGGATGATTGCCACACTGTGCCGGACGGGTGCCAGTCTCTATCGCGCAACGCACTTAAGTTGACATTAGCTAGCTATGCCAGCTCAAAATCCAAATGATGTCACTGAATATTGTGGAGTAGGCCGGTACTTAGGACGATAAAGCAGCATAGTCATAGAAGATTTACATAAAGCCAGGTTCTTTTGTACAAAGCAGAGTAAGTTATGCTCCCAATTATTAGATTCTTTGGTACAGTAATAAAGGTATGGTCTTTGACTGGACATATCTTGGAGATACCAACGGTGGAGAACAATGGACTTGGTTGGGTAATGGGTGGATCTCGGGGTGAGGCGACACCGATGACTTTGGATGAAATCTAAGGTTAAATTGTTTGTTTATATATTATAACACTATGATCTAAATATAATTAACATATTATGATATCGATAAACGTTATGATGCTAATGAATTAAGTTTATGAATCCGTCCGTTTATGGATCCGTCACTGGTTGGGTATAGTGTATATGCTGATAGCAGAATCTGCATAATTTGGAACTGAACCATGAATGCTACCCCCACTATTAATCTCTCTGCTATTCTCTAGAACGTAACTAATATCGGTCCTCTGTTCTGCTTGAGAGGAAAAGTATAGAAGCGTATGAGTTCTACGGCTGCTTAAGCTCTCAAGCAAGCATCTACCACTACCAGTAAAAAGAAAAGTTGAAATCCGCAGTCAAATGGTGAGTGGCAGTTCAATCATTCTGCTACTTGGCGTCTGGCGCCAGAATAAGCTATAGCTAGCTAGCTAGTCAGTGCGTTCAGATGCTACTAGCTACCCAGTAGTGTGAGCTCGTGACGAAGGCGATGAACAAATTGGCCAAATATGGCCGACATCGTGACGTTTGCAAGCCTAGCGGTCCGTGGATTTCCCTTTGACAGCACGTTGTCCTGGTTGGTTACTCGCCGTAAGAGCATAAACATCAGTTGAACAGTTTAGACAGCAACTATCTATACTACCATCAGTATGTTACTGTATCATAATATTCTTTTAATAAATTACTAAAAGATCATGTTAGTGAAAATAGATATGTCCTTTGTGTTTTCATATGCAAAGTACTTTTCTTATTTTGTCGATAGGAACTCACTTCTCTCTTCTACTCCACTTGACAGGGGCTTAGCAGCAGCCCAGGCTTCTCTTCAGGTCGGGGCAACTTGGGTGACTTCCTTCATCCATGGGCCGTTTACCCGTGCCGTGATGCTGTGGGAGAATTGGGCACTCCGGATTCACGGGAAGGCAAACCTTGGGCCGTCGTTCGGCCTGTCTCATCGTTAGGCCTAAAAAGTCCATTTTGATTCTATTACATATATGCCAAATTTAATTTATATAATTTATATCTCTTAACCGTAAAACCGGTTATTAACGATTTTTTCGATCGTCGGTTATTAACGATTTTTTCGATCGATAACTTTCTCCTCGGTTTTAAAGATGATATTAACTAACATAACAGCTTAATCATAAAAGATATTAAAAAATAAATATAATGTTAGTGACTGCCTCTATTCCTATTCCTTCTTCTCTTTCTCTCCCTTCTCTCTTCAATTTAACCAGAATGCCAACGCCGAGCAGCATGCTCGCGGCCATCGCGGCGGACACGAGAAAAAGCTCCAGCATCAGGTAGATGTGCGTGTCGTCGAACGCCACCACGACGTACGTCGGCATCTTCTCCCGGTAGCACCTGGCCGAGACGAGTGCCGCGAAGATGGCCGCCTTGGCCGCGAAGGACAACACGAACTCCGGAGTGAGACACCGAGAGGCGGGCTTCTTCTTCTTTTTCTTGTCGAGGTCTCGAGGACCCTGATGGGTAGCGCAACGTAGGAGACGAAGCGGATGAGCGGGAGCGACGGGTGAATGGGCCCATGGCCCGCGACGAGGAGGAGGAGCTCTTAGAGCCAAACGAGGGAGAAAACGGAGATGGTGCGGAGGTGGATGGAGTAGAAGGCGAAGGAGAGGAAGGCGAGCACCGGGAAGAGTGTGGCCTCCTCCGAGCACTGTCTTGCGATCTCGCGTCATCGCTTTGCGAGACCGTCCGCCTCATCACGTCGTTGTTATTTTCGTGCAACGGTTCGGCTACATCGTATCATTTTCATACTCTCATACAACGACGACAATATATTTATGTTGAAAAATTGCATCTAAAACATTTCTGAAAAAAAAGTAAATAAATAATATATTTTCAAATTTAATTTGAGCCGTCCTTCGGATCAAAACTGAATCATCTATCTGTTCTGTAAAGGTGACCCTAGATGCCTAGTCATATTGCAAAATCTGACATCCGTCTTTGAAAGTTTGGACCAGTGCGACGCAATTAAAATCATCTCTATCAATCGATTTACTAATGTTTACAGCAGAGAGATCTGGAGATGCTCCATTTTAAGTGTTGTATTTGCCTCTTTTTATTATGCTTACAGGCAGCTATATAAAAACCCCCCGCGCAGAAATACACTGTCCGATGACTATATAACTGGATTCCCCTGCCACTCGACAATGATTTAACATATCAAAGGTCAAGGGCACGTACAACACACACAAAAGACAGAAGAAGAAAAAAAAAAGCCACTGGGCCGTGTCGGCGGATCTGCAGATGTCGGCGCCGATCAGCGCAGAAGCTTGCCACGCAGATGTACGCACATTACACTCTTTTCGTGCGATTTCGCACTGATTTTCTCCGGCGCATTTCGTCGCTGGACTTTTCTTTTCTTCAAGAGGACGAGAAGCTAGGACGTGATATTAAAAAAAAAATCAGGCGCACACCGTCTTGAGGACCTTCCTGGCCCCCTCCTCACCGTACCTCACCGCGGCGAGCCGGCACGACTGCTCCATGATCAGCCGCATCATGGACGGCCTCTCGCTGGGCACGATGGAGAAGCCATCGTGGTACTCCTCCATGCCCTCGGCGGCGAGCTGCCACACAAGTGCGCCGCCGGCGGCGCCGCCCCGCCTGGCCGAGCCGTGGACGATGTCGTATACCGCCCTGTACAGGACGTCCCGGTGCGCGTCGTCGAAGCCCTCCACCTGGTGCGACAGCCCGAACTCCGTCACCAGCACGGGCTTGTCCAGCTCCCTGTCGCCGTCCTCCACGTGAGCCGTGATCCACCGCGTCATGAACTTGAGCTTCTCGTCCAGACTGGCATGCTGCAACCTGCGATCAATTCATCCAAATTAATCTTCGGTTCCCCATTTCTGGCCATCGGTTAGCTTCTCAATTTGTGTTGGTTAGTTGGTTAGTTACCAATTGTCTGGGTAAACATGGACGGAAGCAAAGTCGATGTCTGGTATCTTGGAGTTGCGGATGAAGTCCGCGCCGTAGTTGTTGGGGAACCATTCCCCGGGATTGATGTTCAGCTTGTCTTGAGGACTCGTCGGGCCGTAGAACCCCTCGGTGCCGACGGTGAGCAGGTGCTTCTTGTCGATCGATTTCACGTACGCCGCCATCTCCTCCATCCAACGCTGCACACCCATGGACACCAAACACCGACGGTGAATCAACCAGACTATATTTGCCAGATTCACATCAAGAATTGAAGTCACGGTTAAGGTAATTTGACAATGGTACATGTAATTTGACAATGGTACATGTCGCCCATGGCTCACCTGCAGTGTGTCGCCAGATGGGTCGGAGGTGCATCTGGGCTCGTTCATGAGCTCCCACGCGAGGATGGTAGGGTCGTCCCTGTACTCCAACCCCGTCAAGTGATTCTTCCTCGTCAGCAACGTCTGCGCCCACAGCAAAAAGTAACTAGCTTAATTAATTAATCACTGTAGTAAAGCCACCGACACTCTATGGCACTAGCTATCTCCCCTTAATCCATCCATGGCGTCTTGATTAACAAATAGTGGGGGCGGAAAGCTAAGCTCTGGGCTCGATGAGATTAACTTTTAACTAACTAAACTAACCTTGAGGTAGACTTTGAAGTAGTCGCGGATGGCTGGGTCGAAGAAGAAGGAGTCGTTGGAGGCGGTGAGGCCGACGCCCTCCTCCCACGCCCACCGCACATACTGCCGCTTCCCGCCGTACGCGTCCAGGTTGTTCGCCAGGCTCAGGATCAGCCGCACGCCGTGCTCCGACGCCTCCGCCACCACCCGGTCCAGCGCCTGCACGCGCGCATCATCATCGCCAGTGGCAGCTCGCGTTCTTACTGCTGGGATTGGGGAATGAATGATTTGGTTTGGTTTGGTTTGGTTGGTTACCTTGAAGACGCGCTCGTCGAAGTGGCCGGGGGAGAGCTGGAGGGCGTTGTAGGAGCCGTCGTTGAAGGCCCAGGTGCGGCACACGGTGAGGCCCATGGAGACGGCGGTGCGGAACATGCTGGACACGCGGGGGCGGGTGTCCGGCTCCACGGCGAGGTCCATGAGCCAGTACGAGTTCCACCCGTTGATGTAGAAGGGCCGGCCGTCCAGGAAGAGGCGCGCGCCGCGCCGCTCCACGAAGGGCAGGGACGACGCCGCCGCCGCGCGCGAGGCGGAGGAGGCGCCGCCCGAGAACGGGAGGGATGGCAGGGCGTCGCGGAGGTCCACCTCGCCGAGGGAGAAGTAGACCAGCGCGATGCAGGAGGCCAGCCCGAGGATGTGGTACAGGATCAGGCCGTTGCCCGCCGCCATTGTTGCCGGCCCGCTCGGTTGTGCGATGGTCTTGGGGAGCTTGGGGATGCTATGGGAGGACCATGCGGAGTGGGAGAGCCTCTAGATTGTTCTAGAAGGTGAGTGAAGCTGTGGAGTAGAGTGGTCAGTGGTGGAGTAGGAGGAGCTGAGTAGCAGTTCCACTGCCACTGCCTGTGAAAGTGTTTAAAAGAGTAGGAGTAGCTCGGGCTTGGTGGTTGTATAACAGTTAACCTGTGATGGCAGATGGATTATTTTGCTTCCAGGACCTTTTGGGAAGTTACAATTCTGATGTTGTCCTTGGTGAACTTGCCATTCGCACGAAACCGAGTAACCGACAGTCTAGAATTCCAAATCTGAGTACGGTAACGAAAGAGATTGAAAATGAGGCATGTAGGCCTGCTTGGTTGATTACCTTACTAAAATGGAGTAAGTAACGCTAAAATTTGTTAGGCTCGATATGATAGCAAGTTAGCAAACTGTACATCACATTAGACCCTTCAGGGGTGCGCGAAACTAATGGTACCTCCGTCCCCAAATGTTGTTATCATTTATCCAGTAATAGTAGCAACATTTTAGGACATAGAAAATAAATTATTTAGATGAAATATAGATCAACCCATTTAACACTCCGATATTAGCTTAAAAACATTTGTAGCGCTTAATTGCTCATACACCTAAGTTACATTGATGAGATTTTCTTATTGTCCTCAAAAAGATAGAAAGAGTTAACATATTTTAAATAAATTTTAGTATCCTTTGGTGTCTTCACACTAAGATATGACAGCTTATCATTTTGGTTGTACTTATAATAAACAAATCTGATTAAAAAATAATTTATGAGTACACAGTTATATACATATTTTAACGATTTAAAAACAAACATTGAAAAAAATAAACTGCAACGAAAAACACAAAATTAGATTAAAATTTTAAATTTTAATTTTTTTGTCTATGCTTATAAGTTGAATGGTAACAGAAACAAGCGAAAACACTATAAACTATAATACCTTGATTATCATAATATCCGCTCTACATTGATCCTATTGATCGTATTGATCGTATAGATTATAGTCTATAATATCCTGTCCTTTTTATAATTGTCATTTTGGACATCAAGTCATCGATACATTCTTCAACCCACATATTTTATCACTATCTTTTCTGGCTATATGTTTATAAAAAATATTAAAAATATAATTATATTGTATTTTTCATGATAAAACTATCAATATCATTTTCTTATATCAATTCTGAATATATAAGGTTTTGTTTTTTGTTATGTGCATTCTAAGAAGGCATCAATTTGAGAAGGGAGCTAGTATTGCTAAAAACACTGTTAACTGTACGTGAGTACATTTTTACTTGTGGGAAGTTACAAAATTCCACGTTCTAGGAGTGGGGATACGCAAGAGAAATGAAGAGTAAAGAGTGAAGACAAAGCGTGCCCTGAAGGAAGGGGAACACCAAGAGAAGCCGAGGCCACAATGCCACATGGATACATGATTCCCTTGGATCTGAGCACATCGCCCCCAAGTCAGATAAAAAGGACAGAGCCCACATGCTGACCTACCCAGCTTCTACTCAACCAACAAACAACCAGAAAAATGGTCCTTGTCCCTGCTCCACTCCCTACTCCTTAAGATCTCCCTCCCTCAGACCAACTCCATGACAAAGCAAATGGACATAAAAGAAAACGAATAGCACTGAAAGTACTGTCTCCCATTACTTCATACTACTCTCTCTATCCTAAAATATATAAAAAAATAAATTTATAGGACATATTAGTAGTATGAATCATTCTCTATCCAAATTTGTAGTAAAATATATACAGACCGTGGTACTAAAATATGTTACTTCTATTTAAAATTTTTATATTTTAAAATCGAGAGAGTAGTACTGTACAAAACAATTAGCTACTGAATTATTATAACAGAATTATTATAACAGGATGGCAAATAAGTTATAACTACGGTCTCTCGCGCTCTCTCTCCCTGAACTACATTAATCATGGCGTGGATGTAGGCACGCAACATAAGAACACTCTCAATGCAAAAACTTTCTATGCCTCCTCAAAGACCTCACAATAAGAAATTATCCTCCCAATACATAGTCATTAATAATAGTTTATATGGACTAAAAAATTAAATATGCAAAAAAGAGCTGATCAATTGTGACACAAAAGATGAGAGTCTAAAACAATAATCCGTATCAGCACATAGACAACAAGCACATAGACAACAGGACGAACCATTATATAGCAGCACAACACCAATTGAATAGGAGCACCAGCAATTGCAATTGCACAGCCGCAGCACAATAACACAACCATGGCCAAATAATTAAACCATAACAATAGCAATAGAAGTCTATGTCCATCCATTATTAAGCCATTACAATAGAAATTAAAGTCTAGATATGAAATATAAACTAAATATATAATATTTAGATAACATGAAGTCATCCATCATCATCCTTCACTCATAACTCCATTTCCATCATCCTTTGAAATACGTCCTTCATTTTCATTTTCACTGTATTGTTAAAAAATCATAAATATTTACAATATGAAATCATAAGGCCCACATAGAACTCCATGTCAATTAGCATCAAAAATAGGTAAACCAAGATCAATTACCAAGATATCTCAACAGGCTAAATGAATTTCTCAGATATGAAATCATTCAAGTTTCAATGTCATACCTTAGGAAATAAAGCAAGCCTCAGGCTGTCTAGTGCCAATTTTTTCTCAGCCAAAGCATCTGCACTAAGCTTATCATTAGGGGCAAGTAGCAGCTGTGCGTAAGTTTCTAACATTTTGCACTTAGTTTGTTCATGAGATACTTTAGTTTGTGCGTAAGTTTCTAACATTTTGCACTTAGTTTGTTCACGAGATACTTTAGTCTATTCTTGAGCTGCTTCATGACTAAGCTTAGCTGCTTCATGAGTAATCTTAGCTGCTCCAATCTTTTCATCAGCCAAGCTTTGCTGAATTTCAGCCATCTTCTCTCTGTCTTCCCTATTTTTGGTGCTTGCTTCAATGAACTTCTCAAGTTTTCCATTGAAATTAGACATAGCATCAGTTACATTATTATTTCCTTTGAGTTCATGTTTTGCTTTCTTATGACCCATAGGTCGTTTTTGTCCATCTAATTCCAAATTCACCACTGAGCTGGGTTCGCTTTTGCACTCTTTTCCTTTTTCATCTTCAACCTATTCAGATACGCTGACCACTTCTGTTTACCACGTACTACCTTTCACATATGCAGGAGATGGAAGGCCTTACCATTATTTTGACCATAAACCTCTAATGCTTTGCCATCAAGCGGTTGTCACTCATCCCACTTTGCCATACTCTACCAATGTTTACCCAAACTCCATGAAAATCATATATTGGTTTCTTAACACGATCCCAACGTATTTTCAGTTGGTTTCGATTCCTCTTACGACTATTTTCTGTGGTGGTGTTGTATTCTTTAGTAACATCTGCCTAAAAAGCATCTGCCTTCTTGCCATTTCCATCGATTGGGTCCTAACATTTTTTTTCATTCACCAGAATTTCTTCAACATCCAACCAAACAAATAATCCGAAGAGAGGAAGTAAGTCGGTTTTTTAGGGTTTGGGTCATACCGATTGGAATCGAGAACGGGCTCGTCGGGTGCCGCCGACTCCCGTCGAGAAGGGACAAGGCGAACAAGAAGGGGTGGAGGGATGGGCGGGGAGGGGCGGCGAGGGAGTGGGGATGGAGAGACGGTGCACGAGATCTGAATGAGAAGGGGTGGAGGGGGCTTGAGGGATGGTGCCGGCGGCGCTGTGGTATCTCCTCCGGAGAGGTCAACTCCACGATACCACATAACCTCCCAGAGAGTCCGATTATGCATGAAATAGTACGATACAGAACTTCGTATGTTCTTAATGTATAAATACAAGTTATACAATACAAAAAGACGTGACACTTTCACAGGGATAGCTCGAGTGTAGAGTCGACCTAGAGTTTGTGTTCTTCCTTGGCTTCGAGATTTTCTGAAGTTATTATGTGCAATAGTGAGTACTAATGGTACTCAGCAAGCCAAACTAAATACAATTCTATTTAAATATGCATGCTCAATCAACAAGAGAAACAAATTATAAACATGTTCCTAGCATGAAGAAATATCCTATTCTTCTTTTTTAAAATATTCTATGTGAACATTTAAGGACATGAATTATAAGCTTAACTTTAGCTTAATCCTATACTCTACCTTTTCCTATAAATATGCAAGATATTTTAAAAAGAATAATATAGTCCTGGCCTTAGCATGATCTTATGCCATATAGATATACATGATATAATATAAGTCTAATCTTAATGTGATTCTATATTATACATAAATAGATATACATGATGTCCTAAAAGGAAATAAACTAAGCCTACATTAATCATGGCGTGGATGTAGGCACGCAACATAAGAACACTCTCAATGCAAAAACTTTCTATGCCTCAAATACCTCACAATAAGAAATTATCCTCCCAATACATAGTCATTAATAATAGTTTATATGGACTAAAAAATTAAATATGCAAAAAAAGAGCTGATCAATTGTGGCACAAAAGATGAGAGTCTAAAACAATAATCCGTATCAGCACATAGACAACAAGCACATAGACAACAGGACGAACCATTATATAGCAGCACAACACCAATTGAATAGGAGCACCAGCAATTGCAATTGCACAGCCACAGCACAATAACACAACCATGGCCAAATAATTAAACCATAACAATAGCAATAGAAGTCTATGTCCATCCATTATTAAGCCATTACAATAGAAATTAAAGTCTAGATATGAAATATAAACTAAATATATAATATTTAGATAACATGAAGTCATCCATCATCATCCTTCACTCATAACTCCATTTCCATCATCCTTTGAAATACGTCCTTCATTTTCATTTTCACCGTATTGTTAAAAATCATAAATATTTACAATATGAAATCATAAGGCCCACATAGAACTCCATGTCAATTAGCATCAAAAATAGGTAAACCAAGATCAATTACCAAGATATCTCAACAGGCTAAATGAATGTCACATCCTGGGTTTTTTCCCTAATTCATTTAAAATAATTTACCCGGAAATAATCGGAATTTCAAATTAACTGAGTCAACCTATAATTTTAAAATGCAATTAATAAATGGAAATGACATGGTAGGATTTTTCTTGAATTCTTCATGTCAAAATACGCTAACGGATTTTTACTTGGAATTTTTAGAGCACTCTAAGTATTTTTAAACAATTAAATAAGAAATCAGGAATTAATTAAGCCCCAAAAATCCTTTTTCCCTTTTTCTTTTTCTTTTCCGTACGGGCTGCACAGTACTCCCGCTTTTTCCTTGGGCCGTCGGCCCGATCCTCCCCGCGCGCCGGCCGTGGGCCGAGGGCCCGCAACCCCGCCGCCGCACGCAAGTCCGCGGGCGTCCTCGCCCGCGAGTCGGCTGACGGCGGGCCCCGCCTCCAGCTTCCGTCCCCGCGCCCGGCGGCCGGCCGCCGTCCGCCATGCGCGCCGCCTTTCCGCTCCTTTCCGTTTGAATCCGAGCCACGCGGCCCCGTGCGCGCTCAATCTCGCGCGCCGTTTCCATCCCCGCAGACCCCGCGCCCGTTGGAAACCCTATCCACGCGAAATCCGTCGCCGATTGTTTCCCTCTCTCTCGAGTCCGTGGACAACGGCGAGGAATTCGCGCCGTTTCCGTGTTTGTTTCGGCCCCGTTGTACCCCTATAAAACTCCCCTTTCGCCGCCGCGCGTTTCCCTTTGGTTCCGTGCGCTAGCCCCCAAAACCCGCCGTCGCCATCGTCGTCGTCTCCGTCGCCGGTGAGTGCACCGCCGCCCTTCTCCTTTCGGTTTTCGGGCCTCCTCCCAACCGCTCCCGCTCGCATCGTTCCACCCTTCCCGTGGTCCCCGCGCCCGCAAGACTTCGCCGCCTCCGGTGCCGCCGGAAACGTCCGGCCGCCCGCGCCATGGCCGGCGGCGAGCTCGAGCCGCCGCCGCCCGAACCCTAACCCTAGCGCCGCTCCGCACCGTCCGATCCCGGATCGGGCGGATCCGCACCGTCCGATCGCGATCGATCCGTCGCCGTTCGATCCGGCCGCCGCACGCCGGATGGTTGCCGCGTGTCCGCCTCGCCGCCGTCCAAACCCTAACCCTAGCCGCGGTCCGCGCCGTTCGATCCTTCGGATCGGGCGGATCCGGACCGTCCTCGCACGCAAGGCCGCCGCCGTCCGATCGCCGCCACCCTCCCCGATGCGCGCCACGTGCCCGCTCTCCCGCCGCCGCCGTGGACTCGGTCCACCGTGGACCGCGCCGCGTCGCTTGCGTCGCCCGCTTGCGCCGCCGACGTCGCCCTACCGCTTGCGCCATGCTTGCGTCACCCGGGGCTTAATTGCGCAATAAATAATTTAATCTTTTCGTTTAGTTTAAAAATCGCAATTAAACTTCTAAAATTCATATCTTTTGAATCCGAACTCCGTTTTAGTCCATTCAAATTTCATTAAATCCAAAAAAATGTCAAGAATCCATTAAAAATACTTTTGAGTGCTGTTTCAGTAGACTTTTTAGGGTGTTTGTTGAGTGCTTTGTTTGTCGTGTAGATCCCGAGTTTTCCAGCGAGCCCGTTCTCTTGAAGTAGTCGCCGAGGTTCCTCGCTCTCCGAGCAAGGCAAGTCATACCTTACATTGACCATATTGTACCTATTTTATGTAAATACTTCTTTTTCGTTTAAATACTGCATATGATTTAGAATGTCATTTCATGGGATGTTTATACCTATTGTACTCAACCATAGGATTGTTTGCCTTATACCATTGATAACTTGGGGTTCAATGTGACTAGATGATAGTTTAAGGTTGCTTAGCCATGCTTAGCGCAACTAGCTCACTTAAGAGAATCACACTAATCAAGTTTCCTTACCAGAAGTTAACCCTCAGATGATGTTAAGTTGTGAGCATGTCTCTAATAATATTGATTTATGAAAAAAGGTGGGTCGTGAGCACATGGTTGGTCTTTGGTTAGCGTGCTCATGACGATTAAGGACCGGTTCTTGGAAAACCCTGGAAGAAATGCCGTGCATACCACAAGCCAGCATGGGTAATGGCTGGGTCTGTAGCGTAGCTGTCTCTAGTTAACGTATCCCAGAGAGGGTGGGCGTGATGGAGTTGGGTCGGCCCCGGTTTTAAGGGTTGATCAGCTTCCGGATTCACCGCGGCACTAGAGGGGGCTGCCCATTGCCCGATGAGAATGGGGGCGAAACCTTGGTGTGGTACGATTGATTAGAGGGGTTATGTGAAGGGTCCTGTCACAATTCCTTTCCGGGGCACCGTGGTGGGGCACCGGCGCACGGTAACGTGTTGTGGGATTGTGTCTTGTGGGTACAGTTGTACACCTCTGATCAGAGTAAAAACTATTCGAATAGCCGTGCCCACGGTTACGGGCGATCGACCGATTCACCTTGATTAGTCTCATTTATTTATTCGATTGAAATGTTGAAGCATGACTAGTGCGGGTGGATGGATGGGCCTGTTGCAACGTGGTTTGAGCGTTGGACGGTGTTTATTTAATACCGCTTAAATATTACTACTGTTTTCTTGTCTTCAAATATCATTATTATATACTGCAAACGCTGTTTATGCAAATTGAGCCCTTGACCTTTCCTTGTTATTTATCTTGCATCATGTCCCCTTTTCCGGTGTGACTTGTTGAGTACGGTGGTTGTACTCAGTCTTGCTTCTTTTTCCCCCTTCTGTGCCAGAGGTTGAGTTCGAGGTCTCCGAGGAGGTGTAGGCTTGTTCTCGTCAAGGTTTAGCTGTGGAGTTGGTGTTCCACTTCGCTCGTGTCAAGTTTAGCTTAAGTCCGTTTTTTTCCTTCCGCTGCATTTGTGTAACTCTTTTATATTGTTTCTAAGACGAGGATTCGTATTATCAATAACGTCGATTTGTGTACCTCGGCGATTCTGGACGAGGATGTAATGCACAAATTAGTCGCAGAATTCCGTGTGAATTTCGGGCGTGACAAGTTGGTATCGAGCCTTCTTGTGATCGTAGGACAAGCCAACTGGAAACCTTAAGAGCCCTCTAATTCTTTTTATGTGCATATGTTTTGAAAAAAAAGGGGTGTTTTGAAAAGTGGAGTCAGTCTAGGGGTTAGGGATTGCGAAAATGGGATGTTGGTCGTGGGTTTTGAGCATGTTTTGATTTCCCCACTCCTTTGTTTCTATAGATGGCAGGTTCCCAAATACGCACCGCGGAAAAGGGATGACAGCTTCGTGGCGTAGCCGGCGCGTATGGCCCTTGCAAAGTGGGATATCCCGAAGCACCGAGTATACGACGCTGCGCCTCTCGTGGCGAGTTGCCCTACCGTGTTCGGTTGGAGGTTCACGGGTTTGTGGGAACGTGTCTTCCCAACATGGAGGTCACAGCTTCCGGAGGCACGTCAGATCACGCTTGTCAAGAAGCCGCCTACCTGATGTTGGCCAGGATGAGGGAGTTGCATGATGCTGACCTTCGCACCTCCTCCTACCGCTACCATCCCCGTCGAGGTAATTCCTCCGAGGTCAGTGCATTCAAGTCTACGGCGGAGGAGAATGACTCTACCTTCGGTCACATGTGCACCGTGCTCAAAGGATGGATCAAATGCACTCGACCTACACAAGGCGACCAAAGAGCGAACGACAAGAAGATGCCGAGGATCGCGCGACACGCAGGACGAAGTGGTTCGTCTGAAGAAGGAGGTAGCTGAATTGAAGGGACTTCCGCCACCAGTTGGGGTCAGACTCCGCACTACGCCTCGGAAGACCACCACCGCGCCTGTCCGTATCCAGCTGGCACCTCGGAATCCACCGCCTTCTCCAGCTCCACCCGCTCCAGTTCCAGCGCCGGTTCCAGTTCCTCCTGCTGCAGGTCCTTCTCTCACCTTTGCTCCAGCTTCGGCAAATCAAGGCGGAGGTGGCAGTAATGGTTGGATCTCCGTCTCCAGTGACTCAAACTCGAGAATTCGGTGAAGACATGGACTCGAAGAGACTCGAGATTCCTCGGAGGGAAGAGGCGGGATCGGTTGGGCTACGGCAACCGATTCGGAAGAGTCCAAGTCTCGAGGTGACGCCCGAGGACTCCAGGAGCCGTTCGGAAGAATGGGAATCTTCTGAAGGAAGCAGTTTCGACTCCTCGTCTCGTGGATCGTTCTAGTTGCCCTCTTTAGTTTTACCGTTTAAATTAGTTTGTCTTCTTGGTAGTTGTTGTGTGTTAGGCGCTGTGTGTGGGATAGCCGGGCGTCGATATCAAGTGTGATATGACCGACCAATTAAGGATGTTTGGTGCTTTTCCTTGTTTTTAGTCAAGACCGAACAATGCATTTGAATTCAAATAATAAAGATTAGTTCTAAGTCTCATCTTTTTTCTTCTTTTCTCTCTCGGTCGGTCGTCTCCTTCGGATGGTGAACACCGGGACCGGGCGAACAAGCAACAATGGGCAATCGGTGCCAACAACAACGAGGCTCACGACGCCAATGGCAATGCTCCTCCACCGCCACCCGAGAATCCCACCATTGCTCAAGTGCTCGCTTCACGACACAGGATGATGGCTGCAATGATGCAGCAAATACAACAACAACACCATCGGATGCAACAGCAGATGCTGCAACAAATGCAAGAACAGCAGCAGAACAATCGCTTGCCGCCCCACCACCCCAGTCCAAGCCGCCGAGTTCCTTCGTGTCCGACCGCCGACCTTCTCCAAGCACCACTAATCCCATGGAGGCTAATGATTGGCTTCATGCCATAGAGAAGAAGTTGGATCTGTTGCGGTGCACGGATCAAGAGAAAGTCTCTTTTGCCACTCATCGTTACAAGGTCCCGTTCACTTGGTGGGACAACTATTTGGTTACTCGCCGGCGGAGCAAGCAGCACAGGGAAGAGTTTCGTCGTAGTTTCAGGACCGCACACATTCCTGCGGAATAGTTGCACGTAAAAGCGTGAGTTCCGTTCTCTTGAGCAGGGTAACGATCGCATCGAGTATCCGCACGAGTTCAATCGTCTTGCCCGTTATGCCCCGAAGATGTGCGCACCGATGCGAAAGGCAGGAAAAGTTTTTGGCTGGTTTGGATGATGAACTCACGGACAAGCTTATCTCCTGAGAGTATGCTAACTTTGAGAAGCGGTCGACAAGGCCATTCGACAGGAAGATCGGCGCAACAAGATGATCAAGAAGAGAAAAGTATTCCGACACGACCTCCTCAACAGCGGGAAATCGGCAGAGGCCGCGTTTCATGTCCGGAAGTCGAGTGGACCTACCACCATGATTGTTCGTCGGCATCGACCTTATCACCGGGAATTTCCAACGCGCAGTGGCGGTGGTCGCACACGTACTCCAGCCCCGCGCCCAACGCGCCATCCCAGCAATGATCAGACCACCACCTCCAAGGAAGGACTCGGGAGGAAAGCCGAGTCTGTTTCAACCGTGGTGACCTGGGGCATTTTGCGGACAAGTGTCCGGGCCAAGACGCGCTGGGCCAAGGTTCATCCAGCTCGAGTCAATCATGCGTCCGCCGAGGAAGCACGCCGCTCCCGAAGTTATACTGGGTATGTTTCCTGTAAACTATACTCCCGCCAATTATTTGATTCTCGGCGCTACACATTCTTTTATCTCAAAGCAATTTGTTGGGGCACATGGGTTGTCGGAGAGGGACTTAAGATACCTATGCGGGTTCAAACCCCGAAAACCACTTGGAGACCACTCGATTGTCCCTCGCTGACCATAGAAATCCAAGGATCTATGTTTCTAGCCAACCTTATCCTCCTTCACCCAAAGGCATGATGTCATTCTTGGGATGGATTGGTTGTCCCGACATAAGGGAGTAATTGACTGCGCTAGTCGCACCATTACTCTAATTAATACGAAAGGAGAGAGAGTTGTTTTTCGCTCTCCCATGCAAGTCAAGACTATAGTAAGTTTGAATCATGTTTCCACCGGGGAATCGTCCAAAATGGCGGCCAAAACCCCTGTGAAGTTAGAGGATATCCCCATCGTCAGAGAATACCCTGAAGTTTTCCTCGAGGATTTAACTCAGATGCCGCCAAAAAGGAAAATTGAATTCGGATTGACCTAGTACCCGGACTCGCCCCAATACACAAGAGGCCATATAGGATGGGAGCCAACGAGTTGGCCGAAGTAAAGAAGCAAGTGGATGAACAGTTGCAAAAGGATATATTCGCCCGAGCACATCGCCTTGGGGTGCTCCGGTGATTTTTGTGGAAAAGAAAGACAAGACCAAGAGAATGTGTGTGGATTATCGAGCCCTCAATGAGGTTACTATCAAGAACAAGTATCCCCTACCACGGATTGACGACTTATTCGATCAACTCAAAGGGGCCAAGGTATTTTCCAAGATAGACCTGCGATCGGGCTATCATCAGTTGAGGATTCGGGAAGAGGACATTCCCAAGACCGCCTTCACCACCAGGTATGGACTGTACGAGTGTACGGTCATGTCTTTTGGGTTAACCAATGCACCGGCTTTCTTTATGAATCGATGAACAAGGTGTTTATGGAGTTCTTGGATAAATTCGTGGTGGTGTTCATTGACGAATTTTGGTCTACTCTAAGTCAGAGGAGGATCACGAGCAACATCTTTGGACAGTACTCGAGAAGTTGAGAGATCATCAGCTCTACGCCAAGTTTGGCAAGTGTGCTTTCTGGTTAAAGGAGGTATAGTTCCTTGGTCACATTGTGAATGCCCAAGGAGTAGCCGTGGATCCAGCAAATGTGGAATCAGTTATCAAGTGGACCCCGCCTAAAATGGTTACGCAGATCCGAAGTTTCCTTGGACTTGCGGGTTACTACCGCCGCTTCATTGAGAACTTCTCCAAAATCGCCAAGCCAATGACTCAACTGTTGAAGAAAGATGAGAAGTTTAAGTGGTCGGCAGAATGCAATAGGAGTTTTGAAGAGCTCAAGAGGAAGTTGGTGTCTGCACCAGTGTTGATACTGCCCGACCCAGCAAAGGACTTCCAAGTTTATTGTGATGCATCTCGCCAAGGGTTGAGATGTGTGTTGATGCAAGAAGGCAAAGTGGTCGCATATGCATCTCGTCAATTGCGCCCACACGAAAACAACTACCCCACTCATGATCTGGAGTTATCCGCAGTGGTTCATGCATTGAAGATCTGGCGACACTACCTAATTGGTAATCGTTGTGAAGTGTATACGGATCACAAAAGCCTTAAGTACATTTTCACCCAACCGGATTTAAACCTCCGACGAGAAGATGGTTGGAACTGATCAAAGATTATGATTTAGGGATACACTACCATCCCGGCAAAGCTAATGTGGTTGCGGATGCACTAAGCCGAAAGAGTTACTGCACCACTCTCAGTGTCGAAGCAATGTGTGACCAGTTGCAACAGGAATTCGAGAATCTAAATCTACAAGTGGTAGATTTTGGTTTTGTGGCTGCTCTGGAAGCCCAACCCACTCTCATTGATCAAATTCGGCTGCTCAGGCGTCGATCCCGAGATGGCCGAACTCAAGAAGAACATGAGAGTCGGAAAAGCTCGTGGTTTTACGAAAGACGAACATGGCACAATCTGGATGGGAAAGAGATTGTGTGTGCCAGAAGACAAGGATTTGAAGAAGACGATCCTTACGGAAGTTCACCAAACCCAATACTCAATTCACCCGGGCAGTACAAAGATGTATCAAGATCTTAAAGAAAAGTTTTGGTGGGTCAGCATGAGGAGGGAGATAGCCGAGTTTGTTGCACTTTGTGATGTTTGTCGGCGAGTGAAGGCGAACATCAACGGCCCGCCGGGATCGTTGCAACCACTTCGATTCCAGTGGAAATGGGAAGAAATTGGAATGGATTTCATCACGGGTTTACCCCGCACAACGTCAGGATACGACTCGATTTGGGTCGTGGTGGACCGACTCACCAAGGTGGCCCATTTCATACCGTACATACTACCTACTCGGGGAAGAAGTTGGCGAGCTTTATCTCGCAAGGATCATGTGTTTGCATGGCGTGCCTAAGAAGATCGTGTCCGATAGGGGAAGTCGGTTACTTCCAAATTCTGGAGGAAGTTGTAAGAAGAACTTGGTACCCGTTTGAATTTTAGCACGGCCTATCATCCGCAAACAGACGGTCAAACTGAGAGAGTGAATCGATTTTGGAAGATATGCCGAGAGCATGCGCGCTCGATTTTGGAAAAGCATGGGACAAAAGCTTACCCTATGCGAAATTCTCTTACAATAAGCTTATCGGCCGCATTCAAATGGCACCGTATGAAGCACTGTATGGACGGAAATGCCGCACACCCCTATTCAGGACCGGACGGGTGAGCGCCAATTGTTTGGCACGAAGTAATAAGCCAAGCGAGGGTAAAGGTCCGAGTGATTCGGGAAAGGTTGAAGATTGCGCAGTCCCGACAGAAGAGTTATGCGGATAATCGTCGAAGAGATCTCGCTTTTGAAGCAGGGGATTTCGTGTATCTTCGCGTTACACCACTCCGGGAGTACATCGTTTCCAAACCAAAGGTAAGTTGGCACCGTTTCGTGGGACCATACAGGATTCGGGAACGTCGAGGAGAAGTGGCCTATCACCGGAGCTTCCTCCAACATGACCGGTATTCACGACGTGTTTCATGTGTCCCGTTGAAGAAGTGTTTAAGGGTACCGAAGAGCAAAGCGAGTCCAGATCGATTGAAATCCAAGAGGACTTAACCTATGTAGAGAGACCAGCACGTATTCTTGAGGTCGGTGAGAGAAGGACTCGGAACAAGGTTATCGGGTTTTGCAAGGTTCAATGGACTCATCACTCCGGAAGAAGCTACTTGGGAACGAGAAGATGAGCTAAAGGCCGCGCACCCGCACCTCTTCGCGTACCTCCGAATCTCTGGGTCGAGATTCCGTTTAAGGGGGTAGGTTGTCACATCCTGGGTTTTTCCCTAATTCATTTAAAATAATTTACCCGAAAATAATCGGAATTTCGAAATTAACTCGAGTCAACCTATAATTTTAAAATGCAATTAATAAATGGAAATGACATGGTAGGATTTTTCTTGAATTCTTCATGTCAAAATACGCTAATGGATTTTTACTTGGAATTTTTAGAGCACTCTAAGTATTTTTAAACAATTAAATAAGAAATCGGAATTAATTAAGCCCCAAAATCCTTTTTCCCTTTTTCTTTTTCTTTTCCGTACGGGCTGCACAGTACTCCGCTCTTTCCTTGGGTCGTCGGCCCGATCCTCCCGCGCGCGCGCCGGTCGTGGGCCGAGGGCCCGCAACCCCGCCGCCGCCGCACGCAAGTCCGCGGGCGTCCTCGCCCGCGAGTCGCCGACGGGTGGGCCCCCTGTCGAGCTTCCGTCCCCGCGCCGGCCGGTCCGCCGCCGTCCGCCATGCGCGCCGCCTTTCCGCTCCTTTCCGTTTGAATCCGAGCCACGTCGGCCCGTGCGGGCTCAATCTCGCGGCGCCGTTTCCATCCCCGCACCCCCGCGCCCGTTGGAAACCCTATCCACGCGAAATCCGTCGCCGATTGTTTCCCCTCTCTCTCGAGTCCGTGGACAACGGCGAGGAATCCGCGCCGTTTTCGTGTTTGTTTCGCCCCGTTGTACCCCTATAAAACTCCCTTTCACCGCCGCGCGTTTCCCTTTGGTTCCCGTGCGCTAGCCCCAAAACCCGCCGTCGCCATCGTCGTCGTCTCCGTCGCCGGTGAGTGCACCGCCGCCCTTCTCCTTTTCGGTTTTCGGGCCTCCTCCCAACCGCTCCCGCGCGCATCGTTCCGCCCTTCCCCGTGGTCCCCGCGCCCGCAAAGCACTCCCGCCGCCGTCCGGGTGCCGCCGGAACCGCCGGCCGCCGCGCGCCATGGCCGACGGCGAGCTCGAGCCGCCGCCCGAACCCTAACCCTAGCGCCGCTCCTCGCACGTCCGATCCTTCGGATCGGGCGGATCCGCACCGTCCGATCGCGATCGATCCGTCGCCGCTTCGATCCGGCCGCCGCACGCCGGATGGTTGCCGCGTGTCCGCCTCGGTCGCCGTCCAAACCCTAACCCTAGCCGTGATCCGCGCCGTTCGATCCTTCGGACGGGCGAATCCGGACCGTCCCTCGCGCGCAAGGCCGTCGCCGTCCGATCGCCACCACCCTCCCGATGCGCGCCACGTGCCCGCTCTCCCGCCGCCGCGTGGACTCGGTCCATCGTGGACCGCGCCCGCGTCGCTTGCGTCGCCGCTTGCGCCGCGCGACGTCAGCCCTACCGCTTGCGCCATGCTTGCGTCACCCGGGGCTTAATTGCGCAATAAATAATTTAATCTTTTCTCGTTTAGTTTAAAAATCGCAATTAAACTTCTAAAATTCATATCTTTTGAATCCGAACTCCGTTTTAGTCCATTCAAATTTCATTAAATCCAGAAAAATGTCAAGAATCCATTAAAAATACTTTTCAGTGCTGTTTCAGTAGACTTTTTAGGGTGTTTGTTGAGTGCTTTGTTTGTCGTGTAGATCTCGAGTTTTCCGACGAGCCCGTTCTCTTCGAGTAGTCGCCGAGGTTCCTCGCCCCGAGCAAGGCAAGTCATACCTTACATTGACCATATTGTACCTATTTTATGTAAATACTTCTTTTCGTTCAAATACCGCATATGATTTAGAATGTCATTTCATGGGATGTTTATACCTATTGTACTCAACCATAGGATTGTTTGCCTTATACCATTGATAACTTGGGGTTCAATGTGACTAGATGATAGTTTAAGGTTGCTTAGCCATGCTTAGCGCAACTAGCTCACTTAAGGGAATCACACTAATCAAGTTTCCTTACCAGAAGTTAACCCTCAGATGATGTTAAGTTGTGAGCATGTCTCTAATAATATTGATTTATGAAAAAGGTGGGTCGTGAGCACATGGTTGGTCTTTGGTTAGCGTGCTCATGACGATTAAGGACCGGTTCTCGGGAAACCCTGGAAGAAATGCCGTGCATATCACAAGCCAGCATGGGTAATGGCTGGGTCTGTAGCGTAGCTGTCTCTAGTTAACGTATCCCAGAGAGGGTGGGCGTGATGGAGTTGGGTCGGCCCCGGTTTTAAGGGTTGATCAGCTTCCGGATTCACCGCGGCACTAGAGGGGGCTGCCCATTGCCCGATGGGAATGGGGGCGAAACCTTGGTGTGGTACGATTGATTAGAGGGGTTATGTGAAGGGTCCCACAATTCCTTTCCGGGGCACCGTGGTGGGGCACCGGCGCACGGTAACGTGTTGTGGGATTATGTCTTGTGGGTACAGCTTGTACACCTCTCGATCGAGTAAAAACTATTCGAATAGCCGTGCCCACGGTTACGGCGATCGACCGATTCACCTTGATTAGTCTCATTTATTTATTCGATTGAAATGTTGAAGCATGACTAGTGCAGTGGATGGATGGGCCTGTTGCAACGTGGTTTGAGCGTTGGACGTTGTTTATTTAATACCGCTTAAATATTACTACTTTTTCTTGTCTTCAAATATCATTATTATATACCGCAAACGCGTTTATGCAAATTGAGCCCTTGACCTTTCCTTGTTATTTATCTTGCATCATGTCCCCTTTTCCGGTGTGACTTGTTGAGTACGGTGGTTGTACTCGGTCTTGCTTCTTTTTCCCCTTCAGCCGGAGGTTGAGTTCGAGGTCTCCGAGGAGGTGTAGGCTTGTTCTCGTCAATGTTTAGCTGTGGAGTTGGTGTTCCGCTTCACTCGTGTCAAGTTTAGCTTAAGTCCGTTTTTTTTCCTTCCGCTGCATTTGTGTAACTCTTTTATATTGTTTCTAAGACGAGGATTCTGTATTATCAATAACGTCGATTTGTGTACCTCGGCTGATTCCTGGACGAGGATGTAATGCACAAATTAGCTGCAGAAATTCTGGTGTGAATTTCTGGGCGTGACAATGAATTTCTCAGATATGAAATCATTCAAGTTTCAATGTCATACCTTAGGAAATAAAGCAAGCCTCAGGCTGTCTAGTGCCAATTTTTTCTCAGCCAAAGCATCTGCACTAAGCTTATCATTAGGGGCAAGTAGCAGCTGTGCGTAAGTTTCTAACATTTTGCACTTAGTTTGTTCATGAGATACTTTAGTTTGTGCGTAAGTTTCTAACATTTTGCACTTAGTTTGTTCATGAGATACTTTAGTCTATTCTTGAGCTGCTTCATGACTAAGCTTAGCTGCTTCATGAGTAATCTTAGCTGCTCCAATCTTTTCATCAGCCAAGCTTTGCTGAATTTCAGCCATCTTCTCTCTGTCTTCCCTATTTTTGGTGCTTGCTTCAATGAACTTCTCAAGTTTTCCATTGAAATTAGACATAGCATCAGTTACATTATTATTTCCTTTGAGTTCATGTTTTGCTTTCTTATGACCCATAGGTCGTTTTTGTCCATCTAATTCCAAATTCACCACTGAGCTGGGTTCGCTTTTGCACTCTTTTCCTTTTTCATCTTCAACCTATTCAGATACGCTGACCACTTCTGTTTACCACGTACTACCTTTCACATATGCAGGAGATGGAAGGCCTTACCATTATTTTGACCGGCATAAACCTCTAATGCTTTGCCAGTCAACTGGTTGTCACTCATCCCACTTTGCCATACTCTACCAATGTTTACCCAAACTCCATGAAAATCATATATTGGTTTCTTAACACGATCCCAACGTATTTTCAGTTGGTTTCGATTCCTCTTACGACTATTTTCTGTGGTGGTGTTGTATTCTTTAGTAACATCTGCCTAAAAAGCATCTGCCTTCTTGCCATTTCCATCGATTGGGTCCTAACATTTTTTTCATTCACCAGAATTTCTTCAACATCCAACCAAACAGCGAATCCGAAGAGAGGAAGTAAGTCAGTTTTTTTAGGGTTTGGGTCATACCTGATTGGAATCGAGAACGGGGCTCCGTCGGGTGCCGCCGACTCCCCGTCGAGAAAGGGGACAAGGCGAACAAGAAGGGGTGGAGGGATGGGCGGGGGAGGGGGCGGCGCGAGGGAGTGGGGATGGAGAGACGGTGCACGAGATCTGAATGAGAAGGGGTGGAGGGGGCTCGAGGGATGGTGCCGGCGGCGCTGTGGTATCTCCTCCGGAGAGGTCAACTCCACGATACCACATAACCTCCCAGGAGTCCGATTATGCATGAAAATAGTACAGATACAGGAACTTCGTATGTTCTTAATGTATAAATACAAGTTATACAATACAAAAAGACGCGACACTTTCACAGGGATAGCTCGAGTGTAGAGTCGACCTAGAGTTTGTGTTCTTCCTTGGCTTCGAGATTTTCTGAAGTTATTATGTGCAATAGTGAGTACTAATGATACTCAGCAAGCCAAACTAAATACAATTCTATTTAAATATGCATGCTCAATCAACAAGAGAAACAAATTATAAACATGTTCCTAGCATGAAGAAATATCCTATTCTTCTTTTTTAAAATATTCTATGTGAACATTTAAGGACATGAATTATAAGCTTAACTTTAGCTTAATCCTATACTCTACCCTTTCCTATAAATATGCAAGATATTTTAAAAAGAATAATATAGTCCTAGCCTTAGCATGATCTTATGCCATATAGATATACATGATATAATATAAGTCTAATCTTAATGTGATTCTATATTATACATAAATAGATATACATGATGTCCTAAAAGGAAATAAACTAAGCCTAACTTAAACATGAATCTAAGTCATATCCTTTCTTTTAATTTCTTATATATGAATATCAAGTTTTAGGGATGACATTTTAGAAAAGTTACTTTATGTCATTAAACTGGATTCACCCATAGACACAACTCCATTAATCGAGAGTACGGCGTATTCGAATACAAATTGACTTTGCAGCATCTGCCCAGCTTTACCTGAGGATTAACCTTAGTTAGCCAGACTAAAGGGTGATATGGCATTTATATAGTTCTAACCTTTTCTGATGTGTGAACGAGACCTGAAGGGCTATATTAATAAGGGCACCAATTCTAACCAGTAATTGGTGTCTCAACCCCTATTTAATAGTTGTTCATCACACACTTGCCCCGGCTTGGTGGAACCTGGATTCTATCTTAACAGATGATACCGATCTGGTTAGTATCAGCATTGTTATCCGCTGTTTACATAGCTGTCCACCAATGAGACTTCAACAACAACACTACAAATCTCCCATGCATAGAATCACATGAATAAAACTCCTAAGTCCCCAGGGAGATTAGAGAGAAAAATATAATTGCCATGCCGGTATAACCGGTCCATCGGATGGGCGAAACTATGTCCTTATTCTGGCATAAGAGTTGTTATAATTTTCTGGCATACAGCCAAAACCATTCAGGTAATATGAATTGATAGGAATTTCATTTACCTATCACATGGAATAATGGATTATTTTTCCATTCTATTGTATGAAATACAATTCCATATGACCATTCTCATATCACATAAGATGATAGGACTTATACTTGCCTATCCGATAAAATAATGATTACTTTTCTATTTTGTCACATGAAATAACTTTTTATGAGCATGAATGAATTTTTAGCTAACGTGCTCTATTTATAGATGACCGGAGTCGGTTTATGCTTGGCAATATGAGGATCACAATGGCGGTTCAACAAGTCGGTTCGATGAGGATATATGTTGATGATGGTGATCCTTTTGGGTGTTGCTGCTTGTGTAAGGGGATGACGACGACTCCCGAATTGATTGTGTCCTCCGGTGGGTGAGTGGGCGCCCATGGTTTGGTGGCCGAAGGCCACGGCGCCGCTGCGGGCCGAGGCAAGGGAGAAATAAGGAGGGGAAAGAGGAAGGAAGAAAAAGGAAAAAAAGAAAAAGAAAAGAAAAATGAGAAAAAGGAAAAGGAAAAATAAATGGGAAGAAAAACTTAGGAAGAATTTTAGGAGGAATTTGATTTATAATTTGAAATCAATTAGACCTAATTTTAAGAAATTTCTTAAATGAAAAGTCAAATTAAGAGTTTTTAAAATAGAAATAAAAATTTAATTGATTTTTGATTTTTAAATTAAAATTAGATAAAGTTTGGAAAGGATTTAATTTAGGGTTTTAAAATTAATTTGAATTCAAGAATATGGGAATTTTCTTAAATTAAAAATTAATTTGAAAATTTTCAAAAACAAGAGCAAGAATTAATAAGTTTAGATTTTTTTGTCAATTAAAACAAAGGGAATAAAAATGCAAATAAATTTTTTGGGAATTTTGAATGTTTTAAAATAGAACACAAAATATACTTTGTTTGCAAAAATTTTCTACGCCAATTTATAGATTTTAAAAGTATGGATTTTTGAGGCGTCACACGCGCGAACTCCCGGGCAAGCAGCACGCGGCCGGGGCCGGGCTCGCCCTTGGCCCGCGCCGTCGACCCGCCGTTGACGCGAAAAATCAACACGCCACTGGGATATCTCGCTTAGCTCCAATGCAGTCCTAGAATCGATGAAGCACGGGCGTGTCGGTCAATTTGATCCTCGCCACTCACAAGATATACAAAACAACCGAGCATAAATTATATCGGCCAATAGGTTGATAATCAAAACAAATGATCGTTGATGTACCGATTGTGTGATTCCACCGATGCCGATGTCCAGATAACTCGTCATGAAACCCCGACGAAACCCTTAGTGGCAGCCAACAGGCAAGCTAGAGATTATGGTTCTAATTACGACTTAGTAGGTCAAACTGAATTGATGTAGCACTAAGTATGAAAAGAAACGTAATATCTAGACAATCAAGCTGTTGACTAATTTTAAGGGTGGTAGATGTCTAAGCTAATCTAATCTAATATAACAATTTAGCCGATATCGCGAAACCCTAAAACGAGAGCAATGATAGAGCCAAATCGAGATACTAGGACTAGATTCAACAAAGACATATGATAAGACCGGCTAACCCTTCGGTGAAACATTAGCATGAACCTATCGGCTTAACAAGACTTAGATTATCGATAACAATCTAGTAGGTCGGACCTAATCGATGTAGCACGAGATTATATATGATAATCTAATACTCGATGAGCCGATAGATCTGTCTAGTGTGATGGATATAACAGATCTACCTAAAGCAACATTACGTTTACAGAAATATCGACTTGATCAGAATATTGAACCTAACCGAGAAAGTCCTAACTAAGCCGATGTATCTATGAACAATAATGAAAATAAAGATAGATACGATATACCTGGGTCGACGGGACCTTGGACTTACCCCTTCGTCAAAGATCGAAGCCGATGCAGCCCCGCGTCGGGTGCCAAGTCTCGCTGGATGATGAATAAAGTGGAAAAGTAAAAGGTGGCGATGCGCCAAATTGTATTGATCGTAGAGAGATAGATTACATGAACCCCGGGCTTACATATTTATACCCATGGGCTAAAAGATTACGAATCCAAACTTTTCTAAAGATAAAAGGAAACAAACCGAATCCTTACCGGATACTAACATATTTTTCTAAAGATAAAATAGAAAACTAACAAACTCTTTCTAATTAATAAATACAATTGTCTTTTTAGGACTCTATCCTTATATGTCAATCCTCATGAAGCACATCATCTTGATCTGACGGTGTCTCCAATTTTGTCGTACCGGAACCGGCTACATCGGCTTGCCTTGTCCGATTTGGTATCAGTCGATGGACACTTTAGCCGATTCGGGTTCCGGGCTTACCAAATTCGACGTTAACACCCGCGTGGGGGAGGTTGCAGGCGGCGACGACAGTGGGGGAGGGGGAGCTGGTTGCCGGGCGACGTGCTGAGGGTGCTGGGGGCCGAGCGCTGGGGGCGTTGAGGAGAACAACGCCGCATGGGATCGAAAGAAACCAGGCTGCCATTCTCAACGGTGGTTTCGTGCGCTTTGATATTTGCGAGGACTCGGTTTCTAATCTGAAAATGATTTTTTCCCTTTTGCCTATTCTCTCTTCTGCCATATCAGCAAAATTCATTAAATAGAGAGATAATAAATAAAGATAGAAATTAAAATGAAGTCTGTATTGGAAGTGCCCTTGGCTACACCGGGACCATTTCTGCTCGCCAACATGCGAGCTTTAACATTAACTCCAGGCTCGGGCCGTGAGAGGGATATGTCCTCATGGTTTTATTTTTCAAGGTTTGGTATTGTGATCCATGGTGGAATATATACCATTCTGGGGCTAGGGCAGTGAATTGAATTCACTGAATTAACTTTCATGTTTGCATTCTGGATTGCGAGGACACGTCTAGCTGCATCGCGTTGGAAAGTACATATTTGATCTCATCTCTGGAAGAGCCGGAAATTATATATTCTGGCATGTGCACTTGTGCAGCATGCACTACACACTTCACACAGTGCACAAGCTAACAAACTCCTCGTTGATTGAGACCACGAAGCGGTAGAAAATACCGTTGGGGCATTGGGCGATTAAAACTATGTCAGAGCTCGGGATATTATAGAGGGGTAGCAGTCGAGTCACGTTTACTTGACTCGTAACTAAATTCTCCTGTACTCCTTTGCAGACTCCTTGCATTGCCAAATGGCCGACAAATTTCTAGAAGAGGCTCCATTCACTGGTAAAAGGACACTGCAGGTCTTTTGTGATTTAAGGGTTTAAAGCTGGTTTTACTTTTGCCAAATTGAAAATTTAAGTAGGAAAATGGTTCGAGCCTGAAGGTTCTTTTCTTCAGATCCACCCTTTGCAGAGTTTACACACTTCACCTAGTACTCCAACTGTCCACTTGGCCGTGGATTCTGTTACCGTCGAGTTTCCTTTCTGCATGTAAAATATCAGAAATATCATAGCTTCTGGTGGCGGTGGAACCATGGATCTACCTGTTGACCTAGTAGTTAAAACCGTCATAACAAGGGTCAGTACCTGTGTGTCAAGTCTTCAGTAACGTAAAAAGATTATGCTGAGCTACAACCAACCAATTACTGAAACAGTACTTGCCACTTGGTAGGGTTAGGCCATGAGGCCATGACGAGAGGTAAGGCTTAAAGCTGCAGAATCTAGGTTGGTTGTAGTAAAAAAGATTCAACCGAGGCCAACGAGATATCAATTCTCGAGTGATCGAAAAGGCTATTTGTACCAACTTGAGACAACCTATTAACCTAATGTGATGGAGTGATTTTGTATTATACGAAGCGAATAGACACGGTGGTGTGGCATCGCCGGACTAAACCAAGTATGCCGTGAACCGTGAGCAGGATCCTTCATGGTCACCAAAGGTTGAAAAGTCGTAGGGCTGTGTTCGTTGGGCTGGTTAGAAACTTTTCTTCGGTACCGAAACAAATAACTTATTAATGTATAATTAATAAAATATTATCTAAAATTAATTTAAAAATAAATTAATATAATTTTATGAAATAATTTTTTATAATTTTTTAAAACATACATTGTTTAAGCTGTTTAAAAACGTATGCACGACAACCGAAGGACGAATTGAAAACACATTATACCGAACACAGCCCAAACCAGTCCTGCACATGCTCGAAAAGCATCGATTTCATTGGTAGGGCAGGAGTAGTGACTCCATGGAGAAAATTGTTAGGGAAAGTTCAGTTCGGAGCCTAAACTATGTCACGGTCCAGCGGTAGTACCTACCTACTACAAACAGAGGTTGTGTCGGTAGAAGCCACACGCTTAGATTAAGGTTCAGTGTCTGACCCGGACTTGGCGAAGCAACCCCAGACCCACAATCCCAGGAGTGGCAGGCGGAACATGCATGCAACCACCCCTTTGTCCACCACCACCGCCACCGACAATTTCCGTCTTGACCTGAGGCTTTGCGACTCGAGGAATGATTGGTGGATCGGTGGCGTAATCGCGGCTTAGACTGCGGATGACCGTCTCCCTACCCGACGGGCCACACGCCCACACGTGCTCGTGATGTTGCTATGTTCGCGACTCCGTGGGCCTCCGGCTCGAAATCGTCCGGTGAAACGGGCCGCCGGCACGCGGCCTTCTTCTGCTACATGGACGCGACTGTTTCGGCGTGAGGAAGAAAAACTGTCGCGCCGAGCCGCCGAGGCATCGGGGCTGCGCTCGCAAGCGCAACGACCGAACGACGGCGACACGGCGTAGCGCGCGGAGCGGTGCGGGCAGCGGCAAGGCTGCTGTGTTGCCCCGTGCGGCAGGCAGCAAACGCGAGCGATCGCACGATTCCGTTCGCCGTTGGCGTGACATAGTAGCAGAGCGTGAGGTCGGCGACGACGGCCGATTTAGCAGCAGCCCAGCCGGAGGAAGGCGCGGGCGCGAGCAGGGCACAGTCTGTGTGACAGGCTCTTAGAAGGGCCGCATTATTAGGCCTTCGTTGCTCATGAGTTGATCCAAGAAGCAAGCCATGAAAAACGCGTGTACTACTGCCACGCTGTAGCTAGAGTTATTTATGAGCCCGTCTAAGAAAGAAGTTACTTATGGGCCTAATGAGGATCTTATGGGCTTCTCATGAGTTACAGGGATGACAATTTCTTGGCTTCAGAGCCTCAGAGGGATACTGCCGAACTCATGAGGGAGCTCTGAGACGCAAGTTCTAGCATGACAAACCATCTACGTGAAGTTGTGGCGATCGTAAGCTATCGCGAGGAAGAAAAAAAAAAGCTCCTAGCATATGTTGATCGACTCCGTGGCGAACACAAAAATGATCGGGGATCCTTTAGTAACGTAATTCTACGCATGGAGCAATATTATAATATGATACTACCTACCTATGTTTCAAAATATAATAAATTTTACCAATATATCTAGACAATATATTTTAAGACGAAGTAAATAATAATAATAATAATAATAATAATAATAATAATAATAATAATAATAATAATAATAATAACAATAACAACAACAACAACAACAACAATAACTACTACTATTACCTTATTTGTCTTAAAATATATCAATCTACCTCCTTCGGTTCTATAATTTTTGAATTATAACGTTCTGAACAATGAGATCTCTAAAATATATTTTGTCTATAATTTTTATTATAGTATATATAATAAAAAATATATTTTTATTTTTATTAATGTACTTTGTATGATAAATTTGAAGTTATTAATATTTAAAATTATAAAAATTTAACATCAAAAGTACTGTGAGTTGGAACGGAGAGGGAGTAATATTTAACAATAGAGTCGTGATGGTGTAGTAACGAAGTGCTTAATGAAATAACAATCGATCATACAAAAGTGCACAACAAAGTTCTAATAACTTGGATTACACAAATTAATTCTACAAAGCAAAGCACCAAGTGTAACAGTAAGCACAAATGGAGAACCCTGAACCATGGAAACATCGTTTTGTCTTGGCGAGAAATTCCCTAGCTTGCCTGTGTTTTCTAGCCCATGTAGCACGCTTTGCCTATTTGATCGGGCTGGATCAGGGGTCCAATGTTTTTTAAATGAACATCACAAGAAAGTGTGATGTTTCATTAAATAGAGTAGGAGACAGTAGTCAGAAACAAAAATAAAACTCCACCACCACTCACAAGTCACAACACCACCTACAAAGAAGAAAAAAAAGGTAGCATCGGATCGATCGCCACTAGACCAATAAAGAAGCTACAGCCGAACCACACAAAACCAAACTCTAATAGCCGAGCACCACACTCAACTCATTAAGGGGAAGACAGTGAGAAAGAAGAATAGAACCGCTCTCCCCACAAGGCCTGCAAACATGGCCAACTTGCATTAGCTAGGGCCCCATCGCAAGACGACAAAATATCTAGAGAGAGCTCGCACAAGCTGTTAGAGAGAAGATTTGGCAAGGGAGTCTCCTACACGACATCTCCAGGGAGAAGAACGATGATGAGCGCCACCGCTGTCCATTGAGGTCTCAAGGAGAACCCAGACAGGGTTTTCACCCGACAACTCTATCACAGGGAGAGAGACGACTCGACAACGTCCCAAAGATGGAAAACAACGCCTGAAACATCGTCATTCTCAGCCTGGCCTAGATTTACACCTGTCGCCCGCCCTCTATCAACCCATAATTGCCACTCCAATGCTCCACCACCGGCCATCCTCCGTCAACGAGTGGTACTGTTGTACCAACGTCCCTGTCAGCCAGTCTCCGCATGTCTCCATGTGAAAACGTGGCACACATGTTGTCATCGGTCTCCCTGCCGCTGCCATGCCAACCCCCCTGCCGTCAACGCATCGATCTCCCGCGTCGTCGGCAAGGCTAACCTCCCTATCGTCGCCCGCACCGACCTCCCACATCGCCGACCTTCTTGCCGTTGCTCCCGCCGCAACCTCTATGCCGCCCACCACCGCCGACGCATCGCTCCGCACCAGCCTTCCGTTGCTGCCAGCCGCACACCACGCCACGTCGGCCTCCCTCCATCGCCAAACGTGCCTCGCTGGCCTCCCTTCGCCAATGTCAAGCCTCCATGCCCATCACTGTCGCCAAGAGCCACCGTAGAGGATCCAACCTTCTTCGTCGGAGAGTACAACCCGAGGGGTGCTAGATCCCTCAACCTCACCTTCTGCCCCTCCACAACGTGCCTCCTCACCCTCTACCTCGTCGAAGTCACCAGGAGATATGACCTTCCTTGCTGAAGTGTCCCAATCCAGTCAGGGAGGTGTTGGATCTGGCCAGAAGGGTGCCAAATCCAGTGGCATCGAGCGTCTACCATCCCCCCTCCCTCCTTCCCCGAGTGCTACTGCGACCTCTACTCCGCCACCTTTAGGTCTCCTCGCCAACTTCGCCCTGGAGCTAGGTGTCGCCACCTCAGTGGACCCCTCCGTTGTGGCATCCTCAGGAAGAAGCGCCTGTCATCGTCCTTGCTGCCGTCTGGCTTTATCGATGGCCGCTCGGGTGATGGTGAGGCGTAGTTGGAGGAGGGAGGGGAGTGGTGGTGGCGACGGTTGTTGCACCGTTCGGGTTGTCTTTGGGGTGGTAGCGACGCGAATGACTTCTTCTTAGGGTTAGGGGTCCAATGTGATTAGGTAGGAGGTCCCACACTTAAACTGTACATAGCGTGTAGGTTAAATACAAAAGTCACCCTGTGTGTGGTGACCCTTGTTGGTCCTTACTGGGTTCGCCCTGGTAATAAGTTACTCAACCAATGTCCAAAGTGTGAAAGCCAGGTGGTAGTTTATTTCAAATTTGTGAGTCCAATATGTAATTTGTCTGTTAACTCGATAGGTAAGAACTAGAGTCGGCTAGAGCCTAGAGAAAAATGATCTACTAGCTTATAGACTTGGACTAATTAAAAGCTCACTCTACCTAGGAGCGAAACTACGGATGTGTTTGTAGGGCTTCAACTTCAAGCTCTAGCTCTAGCTCCAGCTGGAGGTAGCTCCACCTTGTTAGTTCATTTTACTGGAGTGCTTCATCTAAGTCTGTTTGGAGCTGAAACATTTGGCAAAGCTTTAGTTCCATTCCAGGATGTAGGATCTGGAGCCCTGCCAAACACCCCTTAAACTCTATGATGCACAGGACACAAGTTCAGCACACAAAATAGACACTATACTATTCAATAATTATTCAATAATTGATGTATTAGTTGGTTCGATATGTCAACAATATATATCTATAACTATCTATAAAGCAAGTAGTGTTTTCACCCAAAATTTTATTCTGTATGGCTATGTTGCAGAAAACCCTTGAGTTTTTCTGAAATTAACCCTAGTCCGCTTGGCTATTTAAAAAAACCAGTTATACGTATGATAGAGCTTATCTTAAGTACTTAAAAAATCTATTACTTTTTGATCATCAAATCATTTTTTCGTCCAAATCTACAAAATTTCCGATCCATATAATCTCTCACTTCATTGTTGCCTCGCTTTCCTCATCTCCATTAGGCGAGCCCGACTCACGCGCCTCCTGCCTCGCTGTGCATTACCCTGAGCGACGGCCGAGCACATGCTGCACGCATGAGCTAGCGCGTCGTCGTCGAACAAGGGAGAGAAGCGCATGTGAGGCAGGATGCCTCCCTGACGTCCTCCTATCACCGGCGGCCGAAGGCATGGCCGAGCGCTGTCACCTTTCACGTGAGGACGGGAGGAAGACGACATCCTGTAGCTTTTGACGATTTTATATTTTAGTCTCATATTTGTGGTAAATCACAGACAGGTCCTAGAGGCTACATTAGGCCCCATTAGCTGTGATGTTTGACCGTACTCAATTGGGGTAAGTAAATTATAAGAAGATGCAAGGGTTTGCATGCCTGTTGATGATAACATGCAACTTATCCTATTTATCAATATACTTTTGTAACTATTAATATCCGAGTCATAAATATTTTAAACTTTTACCAAATTTCTAATCGGTTTAAAGTATCAGTAAGTCAATATCTATTTCATTATATTTTTGACTTAATTTGGTGAAATTAAATTAATTTAGACTAAATGTCTATTTGGTACTATTTCTTAATCAAGGTCCAGTGGTACACAAAGTTGAAGACACCCTTGCTATCAAAGTTATATATATATATAACTATCTATAAAGCAAGTAGTGTTTCTATCCAAAATTTTCGTCCATCTGGTTATTTTGCAGAAAACCCTTTGAGTGTTTATAAAATTAACTCGCAGTCCTAATGCTGAAAAGAAAGGGAGGGCTTGGATAAAAAAAGACTCTTGCGTCCTCTCTTCGTCCCCATCCGTGCCGCGCCTACGCCCCTCCTCCCGTCGCCGCCGGAGCTCCCGCTGCCAGCTGCTCGGACCTTCGCCTTTGCTTGGTCCCTCCATGCATCGTCGTCCCGTTGCAACGCACGGACATTTTGCTAATGTGTGTGTGTGCGTATATATATATATAGACACACACACACACTGTGTGTCTATAATGCGCCTGGGTGCATTCAGGTACAGAATGCACCCAGGCCAACCGACCCAACCAATCAGGCGCACCAATCCATATGCGAACCTACCGACTGATTCGTTGGGACCGATACTAAAGCACCGGATCTTATTAAAACTCTGAAGTTAAGCGTGTTTGGACGAGAGTTGTACTAGGATGGGTGACCTCCTAGGAAGTACTCTGGTGGAGTTGTAACTGGTGTTTAGATTAGGTTGCAACCAGCATATCAAGTGTGTTGCAACTGGTCAACTACCAGACCAGCACGCCGGTTGCAACTAGTGTTTAGATGAAGTTGCAACTCCACTGGTGTTTAGATGAAGTTGCAACTGGGCGGACAGTCGGTGATATTGGTGTGTCGCAACTGGTGGAGTTGTAACTGGTGTTTAGATGAAGTTGAAGTTGCAACTGGAGTTACAACCAGTTGCAATTGGGTGGTGTTTAGATGAAGTTACAACTGAAGTTGCAACTGGATGGACAGTCAGTGATATTGGCGTGTCGCAACTGGTAGAGTTGCAACTGGTGTTTAGATAAAGTTGCAACTGAAGTTACAACCAGTTGCAATTGGGCGGTGCAAGTGGAGTTACAACCAGTTGCACTTGGGCGGTCGGTGAAATTGGTGTGTCGCAACTGGTATAACAAACTGGTGAAGTTACAACTGATGTTTAGATGAAGTTGTAATTTGTGTGTAAATAAAGTTGCAACTAGATTTCCCAAAAGGTCACCCACTTCTTGCAATTGGGTGGTCGGTGATATTTGTGTGTCGCAACTGGTGAAACAAACTGGTGGAGTTGCAACTGATGTTTAGATGAAGTTGCAATTTGTGTGTAAATAAAGTTGCAACTAGATTTCCCAAAAAGTTACCCACTTCCCATGAGGTCACCCATTCTAATACTACTCTTGCCTAAGCATGCTTAACTTTAGAGTTTTAATGAGATCCGCTACCTAGTGGGATCCGGGGGTTATGTAATTGGTTCAAGTGCACGCATGAAGATAAGGTTTGGGTGAGAATATGTGTGTGTCACGCCACGCCGCGGCACGACTCGGTCACACGCGCGTCTGATTGGTCTGCCCGGCCCCTGTGTAACGTAGGGCTGAAATACACCTAGGTGCATTTTAGCCCTACCATACATATATATACTAGCAATTATGCTCGTACGTTGTAACGGGTGAAGTTGAGGCGCGATGTGGATGGGAATGGCACGGAGGGGCGCGGGAGCTCCGAGCAGCGATGGGAGGGAGGAGCGCAGGCGCGACGCGAGGCGCGGCGCAGATGGGGACGAGAGGGAGGGACGCAAGGAGGGAGGGGCGAAGGAGGTTTTTTTCATCCAAGCTCTTCCTTTCTTTTCAACATTGAGACTGTGGGTAGGGCTGGACGAAATACTCGTGGTTCGCTAGCTCGTTCGGCTCGGCTCGGCTCGGCTCGGCTCGTTGAGAAATGCTAACGAGCTGCGCCAAGGGTTTAACTCGTTAGCTATAACGAGCCAGCTCGAGTCAGCTCGTGAGCTGCTCGTGAGCTCGACGAGCCAGATGCAATGTACAAAGTAGGGCCTAATGTTTTGCTTTTTTGCTATTCTTTTGCTTGTTTTATTGTTGAGTGACAATAAATCAATAATTTTTACAATTTTATGATGGTCAATATGGATCTAATGCTTTAAATTATAATAGTAATAATATCTAATCTAGTTGCATCATTATATTTGCATGGATAATTATCGATGGATAAGTGTTATTACGTTAATTATGGACTTAATATATTACTTTTTTTAATTATATATTTGCATGTTTAATAGACTCGAAAAAATAGAATGTACTTTGTACATAAATTGCACTATATTAAAGTGGCTTGCGAGCTAAACGAGCGGCTCGAGCCGCCTCACGAGCCGAGCCGAGCCGGCCTCCCGGCTCGGCTCTCTACCGAGCCGCCTCCGGCTCGGCTCTCTACCGAGCCGGCTCGGTATCCACCTCTAATCGCTGGTTAATTTTAAAAAACTCAAGGTCTTTTAAAATAGCTAGACATAATAAAATTTTGGATAGAAACACTACTTGATATATATATATATATACTAGCAAAATGTTCGTGCGCTGCAACGGGTAAAGTCAAGGCGTGACACGGATGGAGACAGCACAGAGGGGCGTGGGAGCTCCAAGCAGCGATGGGAGGGAGGAGCGCAGTCGCGATGCTGGGCGCGACACAGATGGGGACAAGACGGAGGGGCGCAGGGAGGGAGGAGCGAAGGGATTCTTTTTTTCATCCAAGCCCTCCTTTTCTTTTCAGTATTGGGATTGCGGGTAGGGCTGACGAAATAATCGTGGCTCGCTAGCTTGTTCGGCTCGTGCATGGCTTGGCTCGGCTCGTTGAGAAATGCTAACAAGTCACATATTAATGTAAGTTTCTTTTCGAGAAAATAGAAGTAACCGAACAAAACAACTGGGTCACGCGTTAATATAAGTTGCGCAACTAACTAAACCAGATTTAAATACATATGCATGGATAACATATATGGAGTATATACTTATCGGCGGCACGACACAGCTAAACAACCTGACCGACCATGATGCTTTCCATCTAATCTAATTAAGCCCCGTATCCTGATACTGCGCTGCAATGTATGCGTGTTCATCTAATCCATGGCACAATTACAACAGTCCATCATCAAAGAAAAATAAAACAAGGACCAACCAACTAAAATTTCTTGCAAAGAAAGAGAAATCCACTAATACCTTGATCAAGCGCAGACGAAACACTAAACTGATTTTTCTTTTTTTAAAAAATAAGACTCGCTTCTTCATGGTTTGATTTCGTTCAAACCGCGCACGTAAGTGCAGTTAGAAATTTTTCTCTTGATGCTTAAGCTGATCCAAGGGATCTAGCTAGTAGGAATTAATATAATCGATTAGTTCTTCCGATTGTGCTGCTAGGAGGAATATAATCATATTAATTAGTTCTTTCGATTCTCCTCCATGCATACATCCTGCTCATATTAATTGTATTTTTTATCTCCAATCTAATGCCTTCTTGTTTATTTTGTTTGACATACATAGGAGCAGTAGAACAGATTACGTTTATTTTTTTAAGAAAACATCAGGAGAAGATGAGAAAAAAATTATAAACCCAACGTTGAAGAATAGAAAGAGTAGGCAAGCCATGTCCGTCGCAGGACAGGGCAGGGCTGAAGAATAGGAGTCAGACTCACACACAGAGCCATGGACACACGCTCCTCACTGCGATCTCACCGTTGGATCTGACCGACGAAGGTTTCTAGTGGTTGGATTGACGAACTAAACGATCGGATTGATTTTGAAAAACTCAAGGGTTTTATGTAAAATAGTCGACGTAACAAAATTTTGATAAACATTACTTACTTTATAAATTTATTATAAATAGATGTATATATATATAACAAGTTTTTGTTCGTTCTCGATGCGCTACTGACTCTACGTAAAGGAAAGAAAAAAAAGAAGAAAAGTGCTCCTAAAATACCTGTTCTTTCTCCCTACCAAATCAACTTGACATTATTATGGTACTAGTAATTCTCCTATCACTATATGTCCCTTCCGTAGTAAATATTAAATCAGCATTGGAATCATCCACGTTTATATCAGCTTGGCCTCATCGAAAGGAAACTTACGATTTGTTTATCGAAAAAGTGAGTAGGCATGTAGTATCAATCTACACTTGCAAACACACACACAATTTCTTCCTTGGCCGAGTAGATCAGAGCGGTGGTTAGGCGACAAATCTCGTCGCATCATTGTCCTACTCACTCCAGATTGTTTATGAAGTGGTTTTCATCACTTTATCTGCATCTGGTGGCGATACATCGGACGAGCTAATCCGAAGGAGCAGGGAAAGAGCTCCCCGTTTGTTGCTGTTGCTATCCGGAGGTAGAGGTGACATCGTCGTCGGCCCAGTACTCGCGTCCCATTGACCTGGCCATTGATGCTCTGTAAATGAAAAATTCTTTCTTTCTTCCTCCTCCATTTATTTGTCGGCAGAACCAAACTAGGGTTCTTTATTCCTCCTTCCGTTTTCTACCGCAAAAACAAATTTCACGTGAGGCAATACAAAATTCCTCTTAAATCCTTGTATATTATTGTAGGAACTCTCTGCTAGCGGCGGTGATGAATCATTTGCCAGTACATTGTACACGCTAGGGAAGGCATTGTTTTTCTGTTAAAGGAACTTATCCCATTCGATCTCCTACCTGCCACCGCATGTACTGCTCATGTCATTGGCAATCATTGCTGATTATAATGGCAGTCATATGTTTCCGACAAGTTGTACAGTTGTACTATTATACTATCTCATATTTTTTTAATACATGACGTTATTATTTTTTAATAAATATTTGATTATTTATCTTATTTAGAAAATTTTATATATTAAGACAAACTTAAAAACATTTGATAATAAATTAAATTATAATAATAAATAATAAATATATAAATTTTTGAATAAAACGAATGGATAAATGTATTTAAAAATAAATAATGTCGCATATATATATAAGAGTATATTAGTATATATATATATATATATATATATATATATATATATATATATATATATATATATATATATATATATATATATATATAAGAGGGAGTATAAGAATCTGTGATCGAAACCATGTGTACCTCGTCTACGCGTGCCGTCTCGCCCATAGCAAATCTCAAACCACGCAAGAATTTTCGAGGTTCAATAAATGATCGTAGTTACGCAGCAAATTTATATGTAGTCAAGGAAACTGACTCAGAACATGCCACGCATCATCTAGATTGCAACGATGCTTATGCATATAGTTGAGATTTGTGAATAGCTGAATTAAGTGCCTTTTTTTTTCACGAGAGCGATCGTGACAAGGAAATCAGATAGCTGGCCGATCAAATAAGTAATGTTAATATCTAGTCCAATCCATGTATGACTAGTAAGCGAAATCGACATCGCGGTTGTAAATTGATCTCTCACATGTTTCTTGTTAATCGCATTCAATATGCTGTGTATATATATATATATATATATATATATATATATATATATATATATATATATATATATATATATATATATATATATATATATATATATATATATATATATATATATATAAAAAATGCCCGCGTGCAGCGGGACGACACACCTGAGGAAGCGAGACGGAGGACAAAGGTTCGGAGGCGGCGCGAAGCTCGAGCAGACGGGAGGAGGTGCGCAGCGCGGCGCGGGCGCGACGCGAATAGGGCCGAAAGAGAGGAACACATGAGGTCTTTTTTCATCTAAGCCCTCCTTTTCTTTTCAAATTGGGATCGCGTATTAATTTTATAAATATTCAAGGTGTTTTCGCAAAATAACCACTTTTTCTTCTTTAACCGGGTTTTTAAATAGCCGAGAACTACGGGGTAATTTTAAAAAAACTCAAGGGGTTTTCTGCAAAATAGCCAGGCAGAACAAAATTTAGGTGGAAACACTACTTGCTTTATAGATAGTTATATATATATAACCACTTTTTCTTCTTTAACTGGGTTTTTTAAATAGCCAGGAGAACTACGGGGTAATTTTAAAAAAACTCAAGGGGTTTTCTGCAAAATAGCCAGGCAGAACAAAATTTAGGTGGAAACACTACTTGCTTTATAGATAGTTATATATATATATATATATATATATGGCTCGTATTAGACTGGGAGATTTGGTTTAATCGGTGCCAGCGAATTCATGACAAGGTAGAAAACCGACTGAGTCTCCTCCATATTATGTGTTAATTCAGAATTTTATCAAATTATTAAAATACAAAAATGGTGTAATTGAGACCTCAAACCGAGTATGACTCCATATTATGAATTACGAATTTTGAAATTTATAAAATCGTGTCAAATTTATAATTGAGACTCCAAATTGAATACAGCCCACTTTCATTGATTTTGGATTTCAGACTTTGTTGGTAATATGGGTCCGGGGGTATATCGAGAATATGATATCTGAATAAGGAAGACTCCTTTGCTTACCAGGGCGCCCCAAATACATGTCCTAACACTCATGCGGTCCGGGCCACGGCGGCCACGTGGCCGTCCCAAAGGGACTTGACCCGGGCTACCCGGAGGCCGCCGCTTCCCAAATGGCAGGGTTCGGGATCACCCGGACCCCTGTCCATCACCCCGCACCTCTCCGAGAGAGGAACGAGATCAACCGACAACTGCCAACCACCACATTTAATGCTTGGAGAGAAGCCAGATGCCTACCCCGTCGCATTTATTGTGATGTGAGGCACGTCTGACAGTCGCTCATCATCACCCTTTTTGCCCCTCCCGAGGGAGAGAGGGTATAAAGTCTTTGACGGCGACCGTGGTATAGCTGCATGGCCAGTCCGGGCACGCCTCCCTCCATGCCCCTTCCAGTCGCATTAAATGCGATGGACGGCCACGTGGAAGAGAGGACACGAGCGCTGGGGGTGTCACGTCGACCCCTCTCCAGGCGAAGGGACACTGATCGGTAGGCCCCACTGGAGTAGGTAGGTTGACCCCTCCTCACGTCAGCAGCATGGCGGCCACGACGCCCGCTTTCTCCACCAACTCCCATGACGTGGCAACAAAAGCAGGAATAGAGGTAGCTTCCCGACAAGACAGGACAAGAGCCGCTCCATCACGTGGAGAGGAGTATAAAAAGCTAGGACTACTGTGGTGTCCTTTTGCACTATAAAAGGAGGCCCAAGTCCGTCATAGAACGAGTTCTGCCTTTTTGGGTTCCTGGATTGGTCTTTAGCTCAGCCTCTTCAACCTTGGGCTCGAAGCGTTCCACCTCAGTCATCAGCTCTAGCTTCCCCAGGGAAGAACAACCACACCAATCCTTGTAGCTCATTCTCGATACAGTAAAAAATAGGAGTAGGGTATTATGTCTCCCGACGGCCCGAACCTGTATAATTTTTATGTGTCTTCTGCAATTGCGACTTTGCTCCATATTCTTACTTTCCCTCTACCTCATCTTGAGTACGAACCCTGATTCACCGTTCCCCTGTGCCGAACCAAAAAAGGGTCCCTCAGGTTCCCGCGTGTCGAGCACACGCATCGACAGACTTCATAAAACATGAAAAAGCTGTAACTAAGACTCAAAATTAAGTACAACTCAATATCGTTAACTACAAATTTCAGAATTACTAAATCATGAAATGGTATAATTGAGACCCCAAACCGAGTATGACACCATATTATGAATTACGAATTTTGAAATTTTATTATATCGTGTCAAATTTATGATTGAGACTCCAAATTGAATACAGCTCACTTTCATTGATTTTGGATTTCAGACTTCACAAAACATGAAAAGCTATAACTAATTAAGACTCAAAATTAAGTACAACTCAATATCTGTTAACTACAAATTTCAGAATTACTAAATCATGAAAAGAAAATATCTTTTAATATTTTTAAATATCATGCAATGCATGGATTGACGACAATTACTTTTTGATCCTTATATATATTTATTTTCAAAAGTTGTACGGTTTGATAGTGACGTAGTGTGCACTGACTTATATATTACATTACTGGGTTATCAATGAAAGTCTAGATTAATTTGAATTAATTTCTGAATTTGATATTTTTGCGAAACATAGAACAAACGCATGACAATGCCCACGCACTCAACCAGATGAACGCATATACACATATTCTATTCTTATGAACATCTTTGAAAGACCAATCAGACATATTTTAAGATTACAAAATCATTACAAAGTTATTGATAGTTTCGTAGCCTACCATTGAATTTGATATGTTTGTGTTCAGCTAGGGAAAAATATAGGTTTGAATACGCTAAAGGCATTGTATGTTCGTGTTCTGTCCGTTTTAATCCCTAGTGCAATAGAAGATGACATGAAGCTATATATAATTTGGTCCATGTGACCATGTGTCGGTAATTCAAGTCCCCTACTAATCCTTCATGCTCTACACCATTCCGTTAGCAAAAATAAGGTTTCCTCTTTCATGTTTCTAATAGAACAAAATAAACTTGCATACCCCAATGGACCATGAAAATATATTTTGGGGTCCGGCAACCAGGAATGTTTGTGTTATGTTATCTTTAGAAAAATGAACATATGCCTTATAGGGGCATGGATCAAATTAAGATACGGCGTATCACTTTGCTATACACTATTCTGAACGTGGAGCGCGAGAGAGGCAAAGACAATCGTACTCGCGTTGCACGCACCCTCGCTGCCATCCTGCCCGCTGCATACCGCACAGTATCAAGCATAAACTACGCGAGCACAAGTTGAAGATGCTCGAGGCGACCGTATGATTCCACCGCGCTTGTCCGCTCCTGTCCATCGTAGTCGATCTATCAACTGAAGATGACGCACCTACTCCCTGCATGTATATCCGGATCAACGTACTGTCGCAGGTCCGCATATTAGCTGTCGATGCGCTGCGGTCTCGGTGCTGGGCCCGAGGCCGAGCTACCTGCACGCCGCCACGCGTATATCCGCGGCAGCCGGGGAGCATATCCGCGCGGGTGGAGGGAGCGTTGCGACGACCGTAGTGCCGAGTGAGGGAGCGTCCGGTGTTCGCGAACTCGGCCGGGACACGGGAGGACGAATTATTGCCGTCCCCGCACACGGACGACGCCTTGGGGGGATCACGCGACGAATAGTTGTTGTTGGATCGCCTTTGGGTTGGATTCTGGGGCTACTAGGTTGGTGCCCTCAAGATTTTGAAGGATGCCTGGCCTGAGTTACTGATGTATATCATTAGACAGGGACGAAACTACAGTATACGAGGGATGTCCAGGAACCCTGTAAAAGAAAGGCTACACTCACCTATCTTTATCATATGTGCATCTTCTAAATACAAACTTAAACATTCATATCAGTTTAAATAATTTATAAAAATAAATTAAGCAATGACATTCCCTCCATTTCATTTCAGCTTCGCCCTTAACATTAGGCCGACTCCGCCGCCGGTTTTGGACGCCTGAGAGTCAGGCGGGAGCTCTACCAGCATAATCAAGCAGTGACCATTGTTTAGTGCAGCATGCCGATGATGGTTGGTGGGTTGTGATGATGTGACGGGATGATTAAACAATTTGTCCATGGCTCTCCGCATTAATTAATCGGAAGTCCTCTTTTCAATAATTAACCATATAGTAAGTAGAAGTGTCCTTGAACTGTTTTCTCTTTTTAGTAAGTAACCATGGAGTACTCATTAGTCGTTATAATATTAGAGCACTTCAAGAGCTTTTTTTAATTTTAATATTTAAATTATTATTTGGAGAATTATTTATATAAAAATCGTTTTTTATATCTTTTCACTCTTCAACAGTTTTTTTATATCTCATGCGTACTCTAGAAAGTTTTTTGTTTTTTATTTTTTCCTAGCGAAAAATCCAAAATAAAAATGACTATATTAGATGATCATTTAGAAAAACTGTTGGAGGGTAGTTTTTTATTAAAATCTTTATTCCTAACATTTAACAAGAATATAAAGAGTTTTTTTAAGATGCTCTTAATCACTAATAGAAAATTTATTACTCCATTGGTTACTGGTAGCCAAGTGACGGTAGTGGTTAATGTTATGGTTGATAAAATTAGCGAATTTTTGTCAGTACCTACAAGTTTAATACTTATGTAATTAAGATATAACCTAAGTTTATCTGTTCTCAGGCACATCAACAACCAAAAAGCTCGAGTTCCAGCTTGATTACCTAGGCATATTACATCAAAATCTCATGATACTACTAAAAGACATGCATAAGTTGGTCTAATAGGTACCGATTCAACAAAAACCGATATTTATTAGAACAATAAATACCAGCTCTAAAGAAAAATCGACATGTGGTTTTTTTTAAAAAATAACGAAAAATCGACACCTTTTTCTAAAAAACCAACACGTATAATATATTATAAGTGTCGGGTTTTTTAAAAAGACACCTAACAACCGAGCCGAGCCGGGGACAGAGCTGGGGGGGTTTAAGTGTACTCCATCCTTATCTCTTCTTTCCTTATCTCTTTCTTCCTTGTTTTCTCCAGCGACGATCCCTTGTTTCCTCCCCTTCTTCTAGTGCGGCGGAAGGGCGGCGGGGCTCGCGGTCGCCGGGTAGGAGGCGGCGACGGGGTGACGTGAAGGAAGGCGGCGGCGGGGCGGGAGGCGACGGTTAGGAGGGGAGACGGAGGCGGTAGGAGGGAGGGAGGAAAGGCGGCGGCAGCAGGAGCGGCGGGAGAGGAGGCGGCGACATGGAGGGACGGAGATGCGGCGTGGGGATGGGGACGGACGGGCGGAGGCGGGGAGGCATCGGCATCGTCGGCGTTGGCGTCGGCATCGGCATCGGTGGGGGCGGAGACGGGCATCGACATCGACGGATCTGGCGACGGGGCTCGCAGATCTGGCGAGGACAATCTCATCGGGGCGGCGGCAAGCGACGAGCTCGTCGAGGAGAGGTGGCGGCGGGGTTCGGCGGCTCGCTGAGGAGAGGTGGCGACGGGGTTTGGCGGCAGGTGACGGCTCAAAGACGAAGACTACGACGACGGCTATCCGAGAGGTGTGGATTTTTTTTGTCAAAAATTGTGTTGCGGCGGCTACCCTAGATCTGAGGATTGGATTGTTATGGATTTTTTTGTCAAAAATTATGTTGCATGCGGCGGCTACCCCAGATCTGTGGATTGGATTGTTATGGATGATGTGGATGTGGATGAACTTGTTATGGATGTGGATAAACTTGTTTGTTATTTGATGAATTCAAAATTTGCATGGTGGATGGGAGGACTGTTTGGCTCGATTCATCGGCTTGACAAGCCGATGTATCGAACCTGGCCAGATATTTTTTTATTTCTTGGACTAAAAAAATGACACCTATTATTTTTTATTATTTTTATTAGTGTCTATTAATAGATATCGGTTGAGAAAACTAATATCTAAAAGAGTTTTTCAACCAACACTTAAGGATGTTTCTGCAGTAGTATAAAAATCTCAGGCATACAATTTCATCAGGCATGTTCCTAAAGGCACCAACCAAATAGACCCTCTGTCTCTTCCCATAGGCTTCGCCGAGTACCCATCCTGTGCGGCACAAAACACTATAGTAGTTAGCCTCTTTCTTCATGTTTCTCCCTTTTACGGTTTCACTAAACGAATGATCGGTGTGGCTGTGAAGTACGATATAGCGAGAGATCATTATACTACTAATATATATTAGCAGTATATAGTGGCACGTTAAAAAATTGATAAGGAAATTAAAAGGGACTTTCTAGTTATTTCTTGGTTTATATTTAATCCAATCGGGACTAACCGATCCTGGATCTGTTTGTGCGCGAGGGACTGAGCAAGGTTCGGCGTTGCCAGCTTGGAGAACATACTACTGAAGAAATCATCATTGGTTAAAATGATAAAAACCACAGTAGTCCCGGTTTGAGTTGCACCCGGAACTAGAGATGATCTCTAGTCACGGTTTAAAAATTCAACTAGGAACTTTAGTCCCGGTTCATGTCACGAACCGGAACGAAAGATCACATCTAGTCCCAGTTCAAATGTTGTCAGAGGTTGTCAGAGCACTGGACATCTTTAGTCCTTGGTAAACACCAACCGGACTAAAGATGCATTTTTGTCCCGATTGGTAAAACCAATCGGACTAAAGATGTCTAGCGCTCGACAACATCCGACATCTGACACCATCTTTAGTCCGGTTGGTAACAAAGCAATCGGACTAAAGATGCTATTTTTGTCTCGGTTGGTGTTACCAACCGGGACTAAAGATAATTTTGATATTTAGTGCCGTGGTAACACCATGAATGTATTTGGTATAAAATTAATTTGAGAAGATTTGTAATTTTAAAGAGTGTGTTTGTTGTGTGGGGTGGGTGATTAAAGATAGAAGGAAGTTTTAATTTAATCATTACATTCTAATTACATATCATTATATTGTTATTAACTAATTATTCTCAATATATAAAATCTTTTGTAAAATTATTTTGGTGATAGTATACAAATCGGAGGAATGTACAATATTGATAAGAACATTCAAACTCTGGCCGTCACGTCTAGTTTATGCGCGTGTAACAAGTTTTACGCGCATTGTTCCTGTTTCGTCCTCTAACTCGGAGTCGGTTTTTAAAACGGCCATAACTTTCGCATACGGACTCCGATCGAGACGTTCCATATATGAAAATCGATCAGAAAAAAATTTTGGATGCGTTCGTTCGCCGCTTTACCGTGTTCGGTGATTTTATTTTGCCCAAAAAAGCCTCAGAAGATTGCCTTTTCGAGCCCAGAAGTTTTTTTCCGATTCTGAGCGTGTCTTCTGAATTTTTCACAGGCCACGTCTTTTCCTTGTTTACGCTCAAATTTTATGTGGTTACCCCTCGTGTGCTCCTAAGTCCATGAAAATAAAAAAAGAAAAAGAAAAAGTCGAATTTTTCAAAAAAACAACAACTTCATATGAATATGAAAAATAGAGAGGGGCAAAAGAAGAACACTATCTAGAAGGCACATTAATATCTAGGATTATCTATGTTTGATTAAATTTTAATATTATTATTTTAAACTTATATTTAATAAATTTAATTTGGCTCTATTTACTAATTATTTAATTGTTAACCCTAGCCAGGACTAAATAAATTTGGAAAAATAGCGGGAAATTATCTTTAGTCCCGGTTGGTGTCACCAACCGGGACTAAAAATTCAGGGCTATATATATCCCAGGCACACATCGTCTTCTCCATCAATCCAACACTTAGTTGTTTTCTCCTCTCCTCTCTCAGCTCTCTCTCCCTCTCTCAGCTCTCTCTTGCTCTGGCGATGGCAGTGGGACGTGAGGAGGTGGGAGGGAAGGTGGTAGCGGCTCGAAGATGACGGTGGCCCGACGGCTCGGAGGTGGCTGCGGCGCGGCGGCTCGAGAGGTGGTGTCAGTGCGTCCTCCATTTCCTCCTCTTCCTCGTCCTCTCCAGGAGCGGCAGCAGCGACGGATCTGAAGATTTTTAGAGATTTTTGTGATGTTCTAAATTTGATATATATATATATATGTATCTGTGATGTTCATTACTTGATTTGTGATGTGAATTTGTGTTGTGGATTTGTGATGTGAATTTATGATGCGAATTTGTTATGCGAATTTGTGATGAATTTATGTTGCGAATTTGTGATGCGAATTTGTGATGTGATTTGAGGATGTTAATTTGATATGTGAATTTGATTTCGGCAAAAAAACAAAAAAAACAGCAAAAAAACATATAAACAAGCAAAATGAGGAAAAATAAAAAAAATAAAAAAATGCTTTAGTTCCGGTTGGAGCCACCAACCGGGACTAAAGATGACGGAGCCGGTCACGTGGCTCCGCCATCTTTAGTCCCGATTGGTGGCTTCAACCGGAACTAAAGATGTATCTCTAGTCCCAATTATTTAACCGGGACTAGAGGTCGCTCATCTCTAGCTCCGGATTCGTAGTCCCGATTTGACAACCGAGACTACTGAGGGTTACCAACCGAGACTAGTGTGGCTTTCTCCAGTAGTAATAGCAAGGACGCGATATGCTCGGTGAGTAGCAATATTTACAGGTACAAATTAAACCACAATAATTAACTAATCAGAACAACTATTTGATCGGTGATCTGATCAAACTAATTATGCTGTGATCGATCGATGCAGTGTTCAACTACGACCCGGTGATGCATAACTTGGTGCAGGTGAACCGCCATGGCTGCTTCTGCCTTCATGTAGACAACTTATCTAGGATTTTGGATGGACAGGAAGGGCGATAAGAGGAGGAACGGAGGAGATGATGAGAGAAAATCAATTCGATTTCAGAGAGGCGATGCTGCGGCGTGCTGGCGGCAACGTGGTTAGTCGCGCTGGCTGACGACGCGTCGCCGTCACTCGTGCTGACGATGGGAATGGACGGAGCGGATGGAAACGCAAACGCTCAGCACATCGCTATTCAATGTGATTTTACATAATTGCTCCCTCACGTACTCAAATAGGAATACAAATTTATCCTTTTCTATTTTACACTATAATTTAAGTGGACAAACAAATCAATCTACACTATTAGATCATTTATACTGCCAAGATATAGTGGTAGCACAATGTAATGTAAAAGTTTTATATCAAATGGCTAACTCACTTTGCCAAACTTAGGGTGTGTTTAGTTCGTGGTTAAGGTTGAATAGTATATGATCATCCATATTTTTAGAAATATGGTAGTCCAACTTTTTGTTTGGTTGGGTGGATATGTGTTGGAGAAACGGGAACCAGGGTCCTTGGAGTATCGAGGACTTGTTACACTGTAGGCCTACAAGATCATATACACAGAATTCATTGTCTGTCAGAAACCACCGAGATGATAGCTGACATGTGACATCAAATAGGAACTGGGGCTTGATTTAGCCTGGCCCCGAGGCCTCGACGTTCAACACAACACAAGGTTTACTTCTTCAAGATACTGAGAGGAGTGCATAGACGTATAAGATCTACATTTTCAAAGTATCAAGAAGAATATGAAAACCTATAAGATCTGCATCTTCAAGATACTGAAAAAAGTGTATCTTAACATCGGCACTTCCTCCGAGGCCATGTCTATCCTAAATTCCTTCGTCAACGACATCTTCGAGAAACTCGTCAGAATTAGCAAGACACTTTATCAAATAGCAAGGGAGCATGCGGGGCCACGAGGGTACCTGTGGGCCCTAGGCACGAATCCAGCACCAAGCACGAACTGTGCCTTAAGACTGCGTCTGCTTGCAAAACTGGTAGTCCGAGGTATAGAACCGGCCTTCGAGCAAGACTATATAATATCATTACTCTGTTGGATGGTGAGCCTAGCTGCACCTGTTGCCTGGGCTTGAGTTGAAAACCATATCAACGGTGCTCACTGCCCCGAGCTGGGCAGAAATCTCCTCCTGGCCAGCTATGCAAGGCGATGGCCCTGGCGATGGGACGGCGAGTGGTGGCATTAAGCCGCAGTAGAGCAGTGCCCAAACAATAAAAAATTAAGATACAACTCAGTTATATGCAAGAAAGAGATGGCAATCTATGAAGTGATCAAGCTAGCTGTGTCGCCCAAAGAAATAGGGTCAAGACAACGTGCCATGTGCCGACGAGCGACACTTAGCGTGCCTGCATGGCGTTACTAAGGATAGACAATCCCGTGCGCCTCGCCTGGGCCTACCAAGCCTACTAAGCACAGCTTTGCGATAGGTGACACCAAAAGCTTGTTTCAGCTGTCCCGAGCTCCGTGCTTATCTCCCCGGGGCACAAGCACAAGCCTGATCAGCAGCAATGAATACACTCAGACTGATGTGACAGGAGGACAATAACAAGACTAGGTATAGACATGTTCCCATGCAAAATATAATTGCAGGCTCCCTTTTGATGTATAAAAAGAGGAATTATACAACTAGCAAGGGGCTGGACTGATAATATTGGGAGCTCACATAGGTCCCATATCTCATTGTAATTCAAGTTCCTCACAGATAACCCACCATACACAGGAGTAGGGTGTTACGCATCCATGTGGCCTGAACCTGTATACTTGTCCTGTTCTCATATTTGTCATATCCCCGTGCGAGCTTAACTCGCCCCTGGGCCGAATCTTCAAGGGGATGTTCTCTTCCCCGTTGTTGGGGATCCCATCTCCGACAATATGGTTATTCGGTTTTAGTTAGGTTAGATGGATGAGGAGGGATAGAACGAAAATAATAAACTATGAAGCAATAACAACATATATTAATTATCATTAATCTTTCTAATACTAATTAATAACAAGTTATACTAATTATATCTAATCCACACATGTTAATTACTAATTAACAACAAAACATATTAATTATCACTAATGATTAAGATTAGTAAAGGTGGATATCTTTATCTGGTGAATTTGGTCGGATACAGTCATCCAACATTTTCATGAAATATTCAATCTACCGGTCGCCCCATCCATCCTTACTCACTGTTGATGAGAAATATTTTTCACGCGCTGTCCTGGGAGATCTGCTTAACTCTAGTGCACGTCCGTCCTTGGCTACCTGTGATGAACTAGGTGTGCCAATTGGTTTGATCTGCTAACCAATAAGAAATAAATAGATATGTGCATTAAGGTTAAAGTTAGATCCTATCGGATCGGCTCAAGGAACCAACTCACATATAATTGCTATCCCGAAGCGTATTTAAACTAAGTGACTGGGATAGATTGGCTGTGCCGAGACAATATAAATCACTTTATCTAAATATACCTCAAGACAATAAATATATGTGTTTATAACCAAGCCGATGTTGTAGTTCTAACGTATACCGGCTAGTACTCCGGTACATCTTATGAAAAGATATCAATCTAACCTAAATACGTTAAACCTAGATCAATCGGCTATCAGGTGGTGCCAATAGATTGATACTGGCTTAAGGCATTTAACCAGATTGAGATCTTAATATAAGAGGCAGCTTTAATATATCTAATAGTAAATAATGCTAAAAGACAATTAAAACAGGTAAGGCCGGCTGAAACCCCGACACTGTCTCTAATGATAAACATCTAGTCTAATAGATATTAACAATTCTAAGAGCAACTTAATAGATCATGTTGATGCAACATTAAGTACAAAAAAATATTAGATTTATATAAACCGATGTAAACCCCTCGAGACGGTGAATACATCACATAAACTAATTTAACATCTAGATCTAGCTTTATCGGCTACTGTCCCCCGAGAGAAACGAGCCGATGGCAAGATAGATCTAGATATTACTCTATATTATATGTCGTATATGATAAATTGCACAGTCTATGACATTAAATCTAGAGTATCATGACGATGTAAGCACTAGATTTGACGATACAAACTGCTAATGATAAGCATTTACCTTATTTGGGGGTCGAGATCGATGCAGCCCGAAGTGGGATCAAGAACTCGTCTAAAAGAAAAAGATTTGGCAATGCGCCGAGATTGTATTGATGTGTGTTGTTATGTACAAAGAGCCCTCGGGTCTTATTTATACCAAGGCATAACACTATTTGTGTAAGACACGGTTTCTATCTAATCTACTATTTAAAACACGACAATATCTTGGAATACAGCCCCAACGTCGTATCACAAAAGGAATATCTAACCAAAACTCTATTTTACAGATACAATTGCCGTTATAGGACTCTATCCATAGATGGCAATATCTTAACAAACACTTAGGAACCGAATCTTCTTTTTATCTTCAAGCTTCTTTATCGGAAACGGTTCCATGTTCTTCTCTGAATCAGGATCAGCTATCGACTGTCCTATCCAATTCGGCCTCAGCCGACTGGTCTTCCAGCCGATTTAATCACGGCCGATGCAGCCTCTGTTTCTCCAAAGATCACTTTCCCGATCCGATTCCATTTCAATTTCAACCTTGAACTCAGGGATTTGATTACCAAATTTAGTCGTTAGCACATGCCCCAAGTCCGTGATAAGATAATATCGCGGATTTGCCGCTTTTTTCAAATTCCCGCGTGACTTCCTTCTTATTCTGTTTCGGCTAAAAAAACTCTTTGAATATTGCTCGCCCGGCGTCGAAACAAGCCACGCTGTCACTTTTACTCCCCAAAACCTAGCCAGAAAAACTCACGTTCTCCCTTCGACGATTCCGACGAACCGAAGCAGAAACCTTCCGACGATCTTCCTGCAACAGCAATCTTCCTACGCCAATGGCATCCTCAAGCGCCCCTTCCGACATGATCCCCGTGGAATACCCCGAGGTAAGTTTCTTATCGGTTCAAACTCTTCAAGTTGCGCAATTTGGTTCTTTCCCTCTTTTTGATTTCATTATCCCTTCCTGCGATATGTAGCACTTATCCCACCAAATTGCAGTCCCTAACCTTCTTCACCCCGACCAGCTGCTGCTAGGGCCGATTGGTAACCTAAATTCCACTGAGCTCATCATCGCTGAGACCAATCGGATACCTTTTAGGTTTTAAACCCCAAACTTATCTTACTGGACAGGGGCCTTCAAATCCTGGCCCTCAACAGACAAATCTTGGCCATCCTGGTATGCTAGGTGATACAGACAAATCTTGCCCGTCCTGGTATACAGACAAATCTTGGCCGTCCTTCTACAACGGGTTCTCAGCCGACTCTATTATTTGGTTTGCTTATGATAAGTTCAACAAGTTTGAGCGGCCAGACGATCTTCAGCTAGATGAGATCAATTCCCCAAAATTTGACAAGCCGAGAGAGATCTTTACCACTGCCATCTCTCCTTGCATCCTGTCGGTTGGCATCCATCAAGGACGAAACATTCAGAAGAGCTACGAGTTCTACCACCCGATGGCAGCTGCAAGGCAACTTGGGCTAGGTCAATTGCCGATTGGGTTGTACTACTCAGATAAGATCCAAACCAGAGGCATTATCAACAGCGATATCATGATGCTTCGGCTATTAAGCCTTCCAAGCCCTCCTCTCGGCAGTCTCGGAGTCATTGAGCTAGCGGTTTCAAGGACAAGTGCTTTCAGCCGATGGTGGTCAGAATGGAAATCACACATATTCCACCAATCGGCTTCCATGTATCTTACCACCGTCGACCCTGACATGATCCCATTGGTAAGCCATTGTTTCCCCGTCCTTTCTCCTTTATCGGCTATAATGTGTATGTCTCATCACTCACACCTTTGTCCCTGCAGACGACCGATGTTTCTCCTCCCCGGGCCAGCCGATTAGGAGCGGTCATCAGTTATGGGTCCGACGTGCTGCCAAGCGGCTGTGGGTTGGCACCATCCATAATCGGCTTCAACGCGCCGAGGGTGTCAACCCTTCTCCATGGTCAAACCCGCGAACCTCTCCATCGGCAAAAATGGGACAAGCCGTCGGCTACCGCTGAATCGGCTGCGGCGAAGAAAAAGCCTACCAAGAAGCAGAAACCAAGCCCAGCCGATGATCTACCCCCTATCGACCCGGATGTTGACGCCGTGCTTGACGAAGAGGTTCAGGATGAGAAGATGGAAAAAGCCCTCAATGACGCAGCAGCCGAATCAAGTTCCTCTGACAAATATGCTCGAACTCCGTCAGCCGACGAGGCCTCCTTGCAGAAAACACCGAGCCCACCAAAACGCCCCGTCCATCCAACGCTAGTAAGTGATTTTTCAATACTTTTGGTCTCTTGGCTTATTTATTTATGCTCGGCTTACTATATCTTTTACATCGACAGAGGAAGAAGCTAGCCACCAAGAAGAAAACGGCTCCTTACCATTCAGTAAGTTATCTTGACTCTGCATATTCTTTCTTATTAGTCGATCTTTAACGTTGTGCCCTTTTTAGCCTCCTCGCGCCCCGACACCTACCTCCCAGGTATCAAGCGAACACACTCCGTCGGCCGCAGGTGATAGGAATGCTAATGACGAGGCTACGTCGGTCCCAATAGTCCAAGTAAGTATTATAACTGTCTTTTCCGCAATCGGCTCCGTGATCTCTATCCATGCTATAACTGTTCTTTGCCTGGCAGAGCATAGCCGATCTCTTGGGCTTCGACTTGTCGGAGTTCATCGACCCAGATGAGGCCGCTGACAAGGCCCTGGTGCCGCTTGATGAAGATCTAAGGATCACGCTAGCCGACATCGCCAATCGGTTGGAGGGCTCATTGGACGTGCTGGTGGCCGATTGCGGTTTTGTCCGTAATCGGTTCGAAGAGATCCAAGCCAGACTTCCAGACGAGTTGGTCGATACAATCGCGCCAGCAACCTTCCTTGAAGCGCATCGGCACAAATACGAGCGGGCGAAGCAGCGTATAGCCAATCGCTGAGAGAACAAATCATTAGCGGCGGCCATTAAATCCAACCAAGAAGAGATCAAGGCGAAGAAGGCCAAGTTCGACGCGTTGAAGACAGAGCCGATTGCCATACTCGATCGGCTTCGCACACGTCAGGACCAACTTGTAGCTGAGCTCGTCCAGATTGAGACCGAGATCGCAGTCCAAGAAGAATACGTGGCCGGCCTGCCGAAGGAAATAGAAGATGCACGGTCAAGCATCAAGGCGGTCGTGTCCTATCTGACGGACCTGACGAAGGCGATGAAGCCAGTGGCCGGGACCGACGCAGCCGACGTTAAGGCGATCGAAGACATTGACGAGATCCGTCGTAAAGCAATCTCGGCTATCGCTGAATTCCTTGGGCATTGAATCGGCTGTAATAGTTGTATGGGGCACAAACTCGCACATCTTGTAATCCAAATGTTTTTGTAATCGGCTTTCACCATCTCTTGTAAATGATTTGAACTAACTTCTGTAATTGGCTTGCCTTACTTGATCGCTAGTTAATGCATGCTTGCCGATCACATCAAACTTGCTTGAAGACGTAACAAATTTTGAAAAATTTGTTCTCGTCTCCCCTCGATATCATATTGCATTGTACATGCCCACTAATTTTGTTGATGGTGTTTTCAGCATTAACAAAATTATCGAATCAAACATCTTATCGCTGTCAGCTAAGCTGAGCCGATGTAGAAAAAGTAGGGAAAAACTTAGCGTAAAGAACGTCCTAAAGGCGATGCATGTGTTACAACGCATCGGCTAACACGAATAAGCAACAACCATAGCCGAATTATGAGTTGATCCATACACTTAGGTAATATTTCTTCAAATATTTGCCGTTCAGAGCTCTCCCAAGCACTTCTCTATCCAAACCTTCTAGCATATAAGCTCCTTTAGAGACGCATTTGTGGATCTTGAACGACCCCTCCCAATTTGGTGACCATTAGCCAAACTTATTGTCTCTCGATCCGATCGGCAATATCAATTTCCAAACGAGTTCGCCCTTTTCGAAAGACTTAGGCACAACCTTCTTGTTATAATGGCGGGCTACTCGTTCCTTATCTCTTGTTATCTTTTCCAAGGCCATCATCCGTGACAACACCAGATCTTCTGATTCATCTACCATGAGGTTGTAGTAATCATCGGCTGTAAGCTGATCTTGTAACTGAATTCTTCTCGAACCGATGATGTTCTCCCACAGCAGGACTGCTTCATGTCCATAAACCAATTTATATGGAGGGAGTTGGATTGATCAGTGACAAGCCATCCGATAGGCCCAAAGTGATTCGGCTAATCGGATGTGCCATTGCTTAGGATATTCAGCGATCTTCCTCTTTATCAGCTTTATTAGACTCTTGTTTGAAGCCTCTGCCTGTCCGTTAGCCTGAGCATAATATGGCGAAGAGTTGAGTAAATTGATTCCCATGCCGTCGGCAAACTGAACAAACTCATCCGATATGAAGATAGATCCCTGATCTGTTGTTATTGTTTGAGGGACGCCGAATCGGTATACGATGTGTTCTTTAACAAACTCGATTGTGTCCTTTGATTCAACCTTCTTTAAAGGAATTGCTTTCACCCACTTCGTGTAATAATCTTTTGCCACCAATATGAATTTATGTCCCTTGCTCGAGGGTGGATTGATTTGGCCGATCATGTCGATTCCCCAACCTCTGAACGGCCAAGGCTTGATAATTGGGTTCATAGCCGATGCTGGTGCCCTTTGTATAGCTCAAAACTTCTGACAATCCTGGCAACCCTTGTAGTACTTGAAATAATCCTCCAGCATCGTCGGCCAAAAATACCCTGCTCTTCGAAGTAGCCATTTCATCTTGTGAGCCGATTGATGCGTGCCGCAGATCCCTTCATGCACCTCTCTGATAGCTACCTTGGCTTGATCTGCACTGAGGCACTTGAGCAACACTCCATCAATCGTCCGATAGTATAAATATTCATCGAGCAAGACATATCCCAAAGTCTTATAGTGCAACTTCCTTGAAGCCGTCTGGGATAGGTTTTGCAGATAGTTGTAGACCTCAAACCTCCAGTCGTCGGCTGTCATGGTGGCAATCTCTATCTCAACATCTTTTGTCATTGGCCTGTAGCCCGATGCCCCTTGAGCTAAATCATTGGCTTCTGCATTCTGCTCTCTGGGGATGTGTTTTAATGTTACTAGCTGAAAGCTTTCCATCAATTCTCGGCATTGTTGATAATAAACCATCAGCACATTATTTTTACACTCGTACTCTCCTGACAAATGGCTGATTACCAATAGTGAATCTCCCATTATTTCGATGGCGTCAACTTCAACTTTCTTGAGAAGATGCAATCCCTTGAGCATTGCCTCATACTCGGCTTGGTTGTTTGTGGCATGGGGGTCGATTGAGAAGGCAAATTCGAAGCTTACCCCCCTTGGTGATATGATGACCAATCCGATACCGCATCCATTCGTGCAAACCGAGCCATCAAACATCAAAGTCCAAGGTGTGATATCCACCGAGCCGATTGAACCATCTCTGTGTTCTACGATGAAATCGGCTATGACTTGCCCTTTAACTACCTTGGATGCCTAATATCTTAAGTCAAATTCAGTTAAAGCAAAAATCCACTTCCCAACTCGTCCCTTGAGTACTGGAGCCGATAGCATATATTTGACTATGTCGGCTTTGCATACCACTGTGTACTCTTTGGATAATAAATAATGCCTGAACTTTGTACATGAAAAATACAGGCACATACATAGTTTCTCCACTGGTGAATATCTAGTCTCTGCGTCCAGTAGCCGTCGGCTGAGATAAAAGATGGCTTTCTCTTTCGCTTCAATCTCTTGAATCAAAACCAAGCCGATGGACTTGCTGTTGGCCGATAGATACAACTTGAATGGTACTCCTTTTTGTGAAGAAATCAATACTGGAGGCGAGCTTAAGTAATCTTTGATATTGTCTAATGCCTTCTGCTGCTCTGCCCCCCAAGTGAACGCTTGATCGACCTTCAGCCGAAGCAATGGTGTGAATGGCTCTATTTTTTCTGAAAGATTGGCTATGAATCGCCTGATGAAGTTGATTTTGCCGATCAAAGATTGTCATTGCCTCTTGTCCTTTGGAGGTTGTATTGTTTTGATGGCATTAATGCTCCTTGATGTAACCTCAATCCCTCTCTCGTGAACAAGAAACCCTAAAAATTGCCTGGCCGACACGCCGAACGCGCATTTCAGTGGATTCATCTTCAGGCCATATTTCCTTGTCCGCTCAAAAACCTGTCTAAGATCAGCTATATAGTTTTCCATTTCTTTGGATTTGACAACAACATCATCAATGTAAATTTTAACCAGAGAGCCGATCATATCATGGAAAATGTAATTCATGGCCTTTTGATAAGTTGCTCCAGCGTTCTTCAAGCCAAACGTCATGACGACCCACTCATACAAGATCGATTGCTCCTGGACATCTAAAGACAGTCTTGTGGATGTCTTCTTCGGCCATAAAGATTTGATTATAACCTGCATTACCATCCATAAAACTTATGATCTTGTGGTCGGAAGCCGCATCTACGAGCAAATCGGCTATGGGCATTGGGTATTCGTCCTCAGGGATAACTTTGTTGAGGTCTCTGAAATCAATACACACCCTAAGTTTGCCATTCTTTTTCATTACTAGAACAATGTTTGAAACCCACTCTGCATATCAGCAAGGCCGAATGAATCCAGCATCGTATAGTCGAGTGATTTCGGCCTTGATCGCATCATACATATCGGCTTTAAACCTCCTAGGAGGCTGTTTGTATGGCCGATATCCCGGCTTGTTAGGCAGTCGATGCACAACAATAGACGGGCTAAGACCAGGCGTCTCAAAATACTCCCAAGCAAAACAATCCTTATATTCATTTAATAAATTAATGAGCAAGGATCTACAAAGAGAAGAAAAATTTTTACTAATGTATGTCGGCCTAGGCCTATCTCCAGATCCTATATCAATTTCTTCGAGCTCGTCGGTCGACATAAAACCTTGCCCAAGCTTCCCATCGTCGTCGTCCGCGGTGTCCTTGCCGTAGACGCTGGAGCCCTCCACGACGCCCTCAAAGTAATAATTGAGGCTCTTCGTCTCCAATAGGCTGTATGGCAGAATCGGACACCTTTAGAAAATCGGCCAACCAGATTTTGCCGGACAGACAATCAATACTATCAATTTCCCAAAGGGGCAAATCAGCGTTAGCGACGCTCACTGACCTGTCGGCTGGGACGATTTCAATCTTGTCGCCTTGCCATTGGATCAGACTTTGATGCATTGTGGAAGGGACGCATCAGTTTGCATGGATCCAGTCCCTCCCGTAGCAGGCCGTAAGATCCCTTCCCGTCGATGACAAAGAATGTTGTGGGCACGGTTTGCCGCCGACGATCGCCGACGTTCAGCACGCCCTTGGCTTCCGATGGATTGCCACCGAAGTCTTTGAGCACCATGTTCGTCTTGATCAGATCTTCTGCTCCATTGCCCAGCTTTCGAAAAGTGGTATAGGGCATGAGATTGACTACTGCCCCACATCGACTAACATCTTTGACATCGGCTTCCCGTTAACAAATCCTTTCACGTACAGTGGTTTGAGGTGCCGATTGTCATTCCCCTCTGGTTTTTCAAAAACGGCTTGTTCTGGGGAGAATGCTAGTTTTGCCACGGCGTCTTCCACGCTATCTGCATCGGCCTCTGTGGCACTGAATTTGGCTGAAAGTATAAAGACCATGTTAACCGATGCAGTAGCTTTTCCTTTTCCCTTTGCCGCCCTCCTAGCTTGGTCGGCTGCGCTCTCGTCGGCTGGGTTTGCGTCGGCTGAGGCGTTTTTCCTCTTGGGCCTCCACAGTCGGCTGAGACTGTTTGCGTTTTTCCTTACCAACGGCGCTGATGCTGAATCATCTGTCGGACCTTTTCTTCCTGCCCTTCGCTTTTTAGCCTTTGAATTCTTCTTTTTTGCGTCTTGGTGAATAGGTCAGAAGAGCACCATTGGGGGTTAGCCAATTGCTCGTCATCTGCTGCTTCTTCGTCGTATTCTTCATCAGTGTCTTCGTCATCTTCGAAGAAGTCCTGGTGAATCGGCCCGAGCCGATCGTGCACTGACTGTCCCCGTTGGTTTAGCTGCATGGCCCTGGGGACGAATTGAGTAGGGCTGCGCATTGGTGGGTCCCTGTACTCGTCCTCACGATATTCACTGCAGGCCGGGAAGTTGTCTATCGTCGGCAGCTTCATCCTCGATTCCCAACAGAATCGGAAAAACTCGCACCGCCGTGCGGATCGCAGCCGTGATGCCTAATGTATTGAAAGCTTGTAACCTCGGGCTCCTCACATACGGCCGTCGCGTCGGCTTCTTCTCTCGCCAAAACCGCGCCGGAAGCGCGTGGCCGTCCATGCGGATCGGCCGTCGGCGCCCGATCGGCGGCGGGACGCACCATGTTGATTGGTGCGGCTTGGTCTCGAGTCGGCCTCTTTTCTGCCTTGACCCCCTTGAGAGTTTCAGCTAAGCTGTACGCCATTCTGTTCTGTCGATCAGCTCGCCTGGGGCCGGCTTGAACCATGTTGACCAGGAAGGGGTTTCCATCTACTTTCATCGGCCGAGGTGAATCGGCAAACTTGAGCTTCCCGGCCTCGATTGCCGACTGGATTTGCTGCCTGAAAACTTTAGAATCGTTAGTGCTATGGGAGGTGGAGTTGTGCCAGTTACAGTTCTTCTTCTTCTTAAGTTCTACAGTCGATGGGATCGTATGGTTGGCCGGAAGTTGAATTTGTTTCTCCTTCAGCAACAAGTCAAAGATCCTATCGGCCTTGGTGATATTGAAGTTGTACTTCTCCTCCTTAGCCGTTTTAAGCAGCCATTGGCAGACGATGGCCTTCTTGTTTTTGGTCCACTCGACTGCCGCAACCTCTGCGTCATCGTCGCTGGTGTCGGAGTCGGTTTCGATGATGACGTGAGAAATCTTATTGACGGCCTTACTCGATTCTTGAAATCTTTGTTCATGGGCTGTCACCCTCTGCGCCAGATGCGCTAAACTGTCGAAGTCCTGAGCCGAAAACCTTTCACGGATCGGTGCAAGAAGCCCGTGAAAAGCTAGATCAGTGTTAACGACCAAATTTGGTACCCAAATCCCTAAGCCTAAGCCAAGATTGGAGCGGGATCGGATCGGGAAAGTGATCTGTGGAGAAACTGAGGCCGCATCGGCTACGATTCAATCGGCTGGGAAACCAGTTGGTTAAGGCCGAATCGGATGGGAACAGCCGATTAGCCGATTCCGATTCAGAGAGGAAGATGGGACCGTTTCCGATAGAAAGCTTGAATATAAATGGTAGATTCGGTTCCCAAATTGCACGTTAAAGATATTGTCATCTACGGATAGAGTCCTGTAAAGGCAATTGTATCTATAAATTAGGAATTTGTTTAGATATTCCTATTGTAATGCAGCATGGGACCACGTCCCGGGATATTGTCGTACCATGTACAGTAGATAGATTAGAAACCGTATTCTACACGGACTTTGTTGTTCTTGGGTATAAATAGGACCTGAGACCTCTTGTATCAAAAAACACACACAATCAATACAATCTCGGCGCATCGCCTCACATTTTCTTTTAGACGAGTTCTTGATCCGGCTCCGGCCTGTATCGTTTCGATCCCCGATTAAGGTAAATGCTTGTCATTAGTGGTTTATTTCATTGAATCTAGTGCTTCCATCATCATGATACTCTAGGTTTGATGCTTTAGACTGCGCAAGTTATCATATACGGCATATAATCAAGAACAATGTCTAGATCTATCTCGCCATCAGCTTGTTCTTCTCAGGAAGCAGTAGCCGATAGAGCTAGATCCAGATGTTGGCCTAGGTTATATGTTGTATCCACCGTCTTGAGGGGTTTACATCGGTCTATATAGATCTAATGCTATCTTTTTGTACTTAATGCTGCATCATCTATGATCTTTTAAGTCGCTTTTAGAAGTATTATGATCTATTCGGCTAGATGTAAACTTGTAGAGACAGTGCCGGGGTTTCAGCCGGCCTTACCTGCTTTAATATTTCTGTTAGTATTATTTGCTATTATATTTATTAGAGCTGCCTCTTATATTAAGTTCTTAATATGGTTAAATGCTTTAAGTCGGTATCAATCTGTCAGCACTAGCCGACAGCCGATTGATCTAGATTTAACTCATTTAGGTTAGATTAATATCTTTTCATAAGAAGTATCGGAGTACTAACTTATCCATAGTTAGATCTACAGTATCAGCTAGGCCATGAATGCATATATTTATTATCCTAGTGTATATTTAGATTGAGTAATTTATACTGTCTCGGCATAGCCGATCTATCCCAATCACTTAGTTTAAATATGCTTTGGGATAGCAAATATATGTAATTTTGTTTCCTTAGCCGATTCGGTAGGATCTAACCCTAACCTTAACACATATCTATTTGTCTCTTGTTGGTTGACAGATCAAACCAACTGACACGCCTAGATCATCACAGGTAGCCAAGGACGGACGTGCACTGGAGTTAAGCGGATCTCCCAGGCCAGCGCTGTTGATGAGAAATTTCTCTCACGCGCTGGCCTGGGAGATCTGCTTAGCTCCAGTACAGGTCCTTCTTGGCTACCTGTGCTATGCAGGGCGTGCCAGTTGATTTGATCTATTAACCAACAAGAAAAACAAGAGAATATGCATTAAGTGTTAGGTTAGATCCCCACTGGATCGGCTGAGGGAATCCATGAGCATATATATGCTATCTTAAAATATATTTAAGCCAAACGACTAGAATGGATCGGCTATACCGAGACAACATCAACCGCTTAACCCAAATACAGTAAAGGATAATATATGTATGAATCGATAACCTAGCCGATACTGGAAAGCTAACGATGAATCGGCTAGTACTCCGATGAATCTTATAGAAAGATATCATTCTTGAATCAGATGCATAGCCTGGAAATCGGCCGTCGGCTGTCGATGGTGGGGCGATTTCGGCTAGCGACGTCCGACAAGAATGCGATCTTAACATAAGAGGCGGTCCTAATACAAATCTAATAATAAATATATTAAATGAAACATATCAGGGCAGATAAGGCCGGCTGAAACCCCGGCGCTGTCTCTAAACAATATAGATCTTAGCCGAATAGATCATTGATAGTTCTAAAAACGACTTAATAGTTCGAACCCGATGCAACATTGAGTATAAAAAGAAAAACCTGATCTATTGCGGCTGATTTATATCTATCGAGACGGTGGATATCGCATATAAACCAGCCAACATTTAGATCTAGCCCTATCGGCTGCAAGTTCTTGATAGAACTAGCCAATGGTAGGATATATCTAAACATTAGTCTAATTTATATGCGCTATATGATAAGTGGCGTAGTATAAATTCTTGAATCTAATGTGTCATTACGATGGAAGCACTAGAAACAATAGATCATACCACTAACGACAAGCATTTACCTAGATCTGGGGATCGAAACGATGCAGCCCGTAGCCAAACAAAGTGCTCGTTTGAAGAAAAAGGTTGGCGATGTGCCGAAGGTTTGATTGATTGTGATTCTGATTATGTTTACAGGGGGTCTCGGGTCCTATTTATACCCAAGATACAATTATCTGTACAAACCCTAGACTCTATCTAAACTATTATTTAAAACACAACATTATCCCGAGAAGGACCCATGCCGTGTTACAACTAACAGTTTAAACAAACTCCTAAATTACAGATACAATTGCCATTACAGGACTCTATCCATAGGTGGCAATATCGTTTAACTCGCAACTAACAACCGAATCTTCTATTTATCCTCAAACTACTGCATCAGAAACGGTTTTATCTCTTCCAGACCTGGGATCGGCTATCGGCTGCCATTGTCCGATCCAACCTTAGCCGATAGGCCTCGCAGCCGATCATTCCTCAGCCGATGCGGCCTCTGTTTCCACACCAAACCAGCCGATCCGATTCCGCTTCGCCTTTGCAGACTTAGGGACTCAATTACCAAATTTCAGTGTTAACACATGCCCCCCAAGTCCGTGATACGAAGTATTATAGATTTGCTTGCTTGTTCAAATTCCCGCTCTTTTCTTGACATAACCGCTTCGGCTTCCTCCTAGTGTCATTTAAATATCCACTTTCTCCGGCCGAAACACTTACGCCTTCAAAGCGCACTCAGTCTCCTTCGCACACAAGCCTCTTGCCTTCTCTCTCCTCTCTGGCGATCCCACCGGCGTTCGTCAAGCCTCGTCGTGTTCCACGGACCAGACCCATCTTCACCCCCAAGCACTCCGATGGCTTCCACCGTCGCCGCTTCAAGCACCTCCGTCGCGCCAGCCACCGCCGCCACGCCAGCTGCAGCTGCCGCCTCAACCATCACTGCCGCTCCGGCCGCCGCCATTGCTGAGTTCTCCGAGGTACTCCCGTTTGATCCAAAACTCCTTTTTCATTCGAATTTACTTCTCCAACCATGTTGCATCAATCTTACATTCAACCGTTTTTGAGTAGCACTTTCCTTCGTTTTTTCTTGATTAGTACTTTTCCCTTCTTTGAACTGTAATATGCAACTGTTCTTGATTAGCGGCCCCCTTTTTTCTGAACTGTAGCGCCTATCACACCAAGTGCTTATCCCAAATCTGACACAAGCACAAAGGTATTTTCTCGGCCCCATCGGCAACACGGATCCAGCCGATGTGATTATAGCCGAAGCCAACCGGATCCCCTTCAACACCGCCAAGCCATCCCTCGTCCACTGGAACGGGACATTCAAATCATGGCCAATCACCGACGCAGCCTGGGTTGAGTGGTACAAAAGGGTGCGATCGGCCAAATACACATAGTGGGAGGAGACCGGGATCGCCCAGTGCTTGGCCCTATCCGTCGGTGGCATGAAAAAGGACGAGCCGCTTCTGTCGGCTGCAACGTATTTCTGGAACGACAGCTTCAACGCCTTCATCTTCCGGCAAGGGCCGATGACAATCACGCTGGCCGACGTGTACATGACGACCGGGCTGGACATCGAGTCGTCGGCTAACCCTAGTAGCTTGAGCCGAAAGGGGCAGCATCAATTCAAAACCAAGGCCATCGGCGGGTGGAGTGGCTTCATCGCCCAGAACATGAAGGACGGATCAGTCGGCCACAGGGGGCACGCCGCGTTCTTGATGATGTGGCTTGAAAATTTTGTGTTCTGTGGATCGAGCTGCGGGCCGACGGCCAACTGGCAGGTCGTAGCCGAAGTCTTGGCCGACGGGGGCAAACTTGCACTGGGGAAGTACCTCCTCGGCTATTTAAATCAGATGTTGCATTAGGCCGCCGCGAAGATAGCCGCCAACGCCCCAATCAATACTGGCGGCCCCTGGTGGTTCCTTCAGATCTGTTTAGTGCTGGCAACCCAAAGGGTGGCCGATCGGCTCCCTCTGACAGACGCCGTATTTCCAAGGCTGGAGCCGATCGAAGATGAGGACGGCAACCAGCTCACCACCACCAGGTGCATGAGCTATGGAGAGGCAGCAGCCCCTCATGTAGGCTCAAAGCAATCGGCCGAACTACTGGCCGAATGGTTCATTGCCCTTTAAGACGGGCTGTCTCGCGAGAACCACGCCTGGTACTTCTACCGCCTGAAGACTGAGCCGGAAAGCTGCCTTCGACCGCCTGAAGACTGAGCCGACGGCCAAGCTCGAGCAACTCCTTGCACGCCAAGATCAGCTGATGGCCGATCTCGTTAAGTCACGAACGAGATCGATGTCCACAAGGAGTACATGGCTGGTTTGCCAGCCGAGATCGAAGCTCAACGCCAAGGCATCAAGGCGGCTGTGGCACACTTGCGAGATCTGGTGAAGGGCATCCGGCCGGTGGCAGGGTCCGAGGCCGACGACGTCAGAGCCATTGAAGAGATAGACCAGATCAGGCGGACGGCATTGTCGGCGATAGCCGATTTCTTAAAACAATGAACTTGTAACATTCTACTATTTTGAAGTCGGCTACTGCCTCTTGTACTATACTTATCAGGCTCTTGTGTTGGGGTTGGACTTTAATCGATCTGCTCTTACTTGTAATCGGTTGTGACTTATGTGTAATATAGTTTATCAATCTTTTGCCACTGTGCTTCTAGATGAGATCGACTTTCGGCCGCGCGTAGTGTCTTGAATTGTTCATGGTGAATTCGGCCCCAGCTGCCTGTACCGCTTTATGTTGCCGATTCCGAGACTGCACCACAACCGTTAGTGCTAGAATTACGACCGTCGACCCAAGTCACTCCCAACGCCTTCATTTGGACTGCCGATTACGAGACTAAAAAGTTTCAGAAATCTTTCAAAAATCCTGACGACCAATTTTGCAATCGGCTCGTGTACGTATATGCCCCCCAAGTTTTGTTGATAGCTTCGGTGTCGACAAAATTGTGAGTTTGAGCCGTTCGCGCATCATTGCCATCCCTATCGACCAATCGTTAGCCGATCGTAGAAAACTTGGCAAAAAACGTTGCATAAAAATGCCTAAAGGCGATGCCTTGTTAAAGCAAGACATCGGCTGTCGTAAATTGGTTTAAGCAACCAGAGCCGAATCACGAGTTTATCCATACGCTTGGGTAGTATTTCTTTAGGTATTTTCCATTAAGAGCCCTTCCAAATACTTCTCCGTCCAGCCCTTTTAGCATGTAAGCTCCTTTAGGGACGCATTTGTGGATCTTGAAAGGCCCTTCCCAATTTGGTGACCACTTGCCGAATTTGTTGTCTCTAGATCCAATCGGCAGTATCAATTTCCAAACGAGTTCGCCTTCCTCAAAAGATTTAGGCACCACCTTTTTATTATAATGTCTGGCTACTCGTTCTTTATCCTTTGTGACTTTTTCCAAGGCCCTCATCCTGGATAAAACTAAATCTTCTGATTCGTCCACCATCAGGTGATAATAATCGTCGGCTGTGAGTTGATCCTATAGCTGAATGCGCCTTGAGCCGACGACACTTTCCCATGGCAGCACTGCCTCATGGCCATAGACCAGCTTGTATGGAGGGACTTGAATTGACCCGTGGCATGCCATCCGATACGCCCACAGTGATTCGGCTAATCGGCTGTGCCACTGTTTAGGGTACTTGGAGATCTTTCTTTTAATCAGTTTGATCAAACTTTTGTTCGAGGCCTCGGCTTGTCCGTTGGCTTGTGCGTAGTACGGCGAAGAATTAAGCAGCTTGATCCCCATGCCGTCGGCAAACTGAACAAATTCGTCCGATACGAAGATAGATCCCTGGTCTGTTGTTATTGTTTGTGGAACGCCAAATCGGTAGATGATATGTTCTTTGACAAACTCGATTGCATCCTTAGAATCTACTTTTCTGAGAGGAATCGTCTCTACCCACTTTGTGAAGTAATCTGTCGCCACCAGGATAAATTTATGTCCTTTGTTTGAGGGTGGATTGATCTGGCCGATCATATCAATTCCCCATCCTCTGAACGGCCATGGTTTAATAATTGGGTTCATAGCCGACGCTCGTGCTCGTTGTATGGCGCCAAACTTTTGACAATCCTGGCAGCCCTTGTAATACTTGAAACAATCCTCCAGCATCGTCGGCCAGAAATACCCTGCTCGGCGAAGCAGCCACTTTATTTTGTGGGCCGATTGATGTGTGCCACCGATTCCTTCATGTACTTCTCCGATGGCCACTATAGCCTGATCGGCTCCCAAGCACTTGAGTAGCACACCGTAAATCGTCCGATAGTACAGATCTTCATCGAGCAACACGTATCGCAATGCCTTGTATCGTAGCTTCCTTGTAGCCGATTGAGAGGGGTTTTTGAGATAGTTGTAAACTTCAAACCTCTAATCATCGGTTGTAATGGTGGCAACGTCTATGTCGACTTCTTTCAGCATCGGCCGATAGCCCGATGCCCCCTGAGCCAAGTCATTGGCCTCTGTGTTCTGCTCTCTGGGGATATGTTTCAAAGTAACTAGCCGAAAACCGTCCATTAATTCCTGGCATTGCTGATAATAGATCATCAGCGCGTCGTTTTTTCATTCATATTCTCCTGATAATTGGCTGATGACCAACAATGAATCTCCCATTATTTTGATGGTGTCGGCTTCAACTTCCTTGAGTAGATGTAATCCTTTAAGCACGGCTTCGTATTCGGCTTGGTTGTTTGTAGCGTGGGGGTTGATGGCAAAAGCAAACTCGAAGCTTGCCCCCTGGGCGAAATAATGACCAAGCCGATGCCACAGCCGTTGGTGCAAACCGAGCCGTCGAACGTTAAAGTCCAGGGCATAATTTCCACTGAGCCGATTGAGTTGTTTCTGTGCTCCACAATGAAATTGGCTATGGCTTGCCCCTTGACTGCCCTTGGTGCCTGATACCTCAGATCGAACTCTGTTAGCGTGAAAATCCACTTCCCAATTCTTCCTTTGAGCACTAGAGCCGATAGCATATACTTAACTACATCGGCTTTGCGACATTACGTGCACTCGTTGGACAGAGATAGTGCCTTAACTTCGTACATGAAAAATAGAGGCATAAGCATAGCTTCTTCACAGGTGAATACCTTGTTTCTGCGTCTAGCAACCGTCGGCTGAGATAGAAGATGGCTTTTTCTTTGCCGTCGACCTCTTGGATTAGGACGGAGCCGATTGATTTGTCATCGGCTGATAAGTACAGCTTGAACGGTATTCCCTTTTGTGGAGGCATTAAAACTGGAGGGGAGCTTAGATAATCTTTTATGTTGTCTAACGCCTTTTGCTGCTCTGCCCCCATGTGAATGTCTGATCGGCTTTCAGCTGAAGTAGTGGTGTGAATGGCTCCATCTTTTCTGAGAGATTGGCTATGAACCGTCTGATGAAATTTATCTTGCCGATCAATGATTGGAGTTGTTTTTTGTCCATCGGAGGTTGAATTATCTTGATAGCATTTATGCTTCTTGGTGTAACTTCAATCCCTCTTTCGTGGACAAGAAATCCCAAGAATTGCCCGGCCGATACGCCGAACGCGCACTTAAGCGGATTCATTTTCAGACCGTACTTCCTCGTCCGTTCTAACACTTGTCTCAAATCGGCTATGTGGCCTTCTATCTCCCTTGACTTGACAACCATGTCGTCAATGTATATCTCTACTAGCGAGCCGATCATATCGTGAAAGATATAATTCATGGCCCGTTGATATGTTGCCCCAGTATTCTTCAAGCCGAACGTCATTACTACCCATTCGTATAAGCCGATTGCGCCGGGACACCGAAAAGCGGTCTTGTGGATGTCCTCGTCGGCCATGAATATTTGATTATACCCTGCATTGCCATCCATAAAACTGATAATTTTATGGCTTGAAGCAGCATCGACAAGCAGATCGGCTATCGACATTGGGTATTTCTCTTTAGGGGTTGCCTTGTTCAGATCTCTGAAATCAATGCACACCCTAAGTTTACCGTTTTTCTTCAACACTGGAACGATGTTTGAGACCCACTCGGCGTATCGGCAAGGCCGAATGAATCCCGCGTCGTATAGCCGAGTGATTTCGGCTTTAATTGCGTCGTACATATCGACCTTAAACCTCCTGGGAGGCTGTTTGAACGGCCGATAGCCTGCCTTAATCGGCAGCTGATGGACCACTATTGATCGGCTGAGGCCGGGCATCTCGAAGTACTCCCAAGCAAAATAATCTTTATATTCTTTTAACAATTCAATAAGCTGGGATCTACAATGAGGAGACAGATTTTTGCTAATGTACGTCGGCCTCGGCTTATCACCAGAGCCGATGTCAATTTCCTCTAATTCGTCGGCCGACGTGAAACCTTGCCCTAGCTTGCCATCATCTTCGTCCGCGGTGTCCATGCCGAAAATGCTTGAGCCCTCCACCATGTCTTGTTCAAAGCAGCACCTACGGCTCGTCATTTCCAATCGGCTGTATTGTGGAATTGGACACGTTTAGAAAATCGGCTTGCCAGATCTTCCTGGATAAACAATCGATGCCTTCGATTTCCCAAAGCGACAAATCGGCACTGACGACACTAACTGACATGTCGGCTGGTACGATCTCGATCTTGTTGCCGTCCCATTGGATCAGGCTCTGATGCATTGTAGAAGGGATGCAGCAGTTAGCGTGTATCCAGTCCCTTCCGAGCAGCAGGCTGTAAGACCCCTTCCCGTCGATGACAAAGAACGTTGTGGGCACGGTCTTGTTGCCGATGGTCAGTTCAACGTTGAGGACGCCCTTGGTTTTCGATGGGTTACCGCCGAAGTCTTTGAGCACCATGTTGGTTTTTATCAAGTCTTCGGCTCCCTTGCCTAGTTTTCTGAATGTTGCGTAAGGCATGAGGTTGACTGCAGCTCCCCCATCAACTAGCATTTTGGAAATTGGCTTGCCGTTGATGAATCCTTTAACGTACAACGACTTTAAGTGCCGATTTTCGGTTCCTTCGGGTTTGTCGAAGACAGCCTGGTCTGGTGAGATTGTCAGTTTCGCCAGGTCGTCCTCAATGGTGTCTGCATCGGCTTTAGGAGTGCTGAACTCGGCTGGCAGCACGAACACAATGTTAACTGATGCAGAAATTTTGCCTTTCCCTTTGGCTGTCCTCCTGGCTTGATCGACTGGGCTTTCCTCGGCTTACTCTTCGTTGGCTATGGCAGCTTTCTCTTTGGGTACCCATCGCCTTTTGATTTTGCCCAACCGACGGCGCTGTTCGTGGATCATTTGCTGAAGTTCGTCTTCTCTCCCTTCACGCTTGAGCCGTTGAACCCTTCTTTTCTGCGTCTTTGTGAAGAGATCGAACGGGCACCATTGGGGGTTGACCGATTCCTGATCGTCGGCCTCTTTATCGTCGCGGTTGTTGCCATAGCAGTTTTCGTCGATGAAGAAGTCTTGGTGCATCGGGCCGAACCAATCATGGACAGACGTCGCCTTTAGTTTAGCTGAACGGCTCTGGGGACGAACCGAGTTGGGCTTGCAGCCGATGTGCTCCTATGCTCGTCATCGCGGCGATTGTTGCATGCTAGGCAATCGTCCAGTGTTGGCAGCCTCATGCCGGATTCCCAGCAGTACCTGAAAAAATCACAATGCCAATGCGGATCGGCACTGTTGCGGTTTACCTCGTATCCTCGGCTTTGGGTGTTCGGTTCACGCCGACGAGGTGCTTCATTGTAAGCCTCTTCCTGCCGAGGCCGGTACCGATGACAATGTCGGCTATGTTCATGGATCGGCCGTCGGTCAGCCGATCTGATGACTGGGCGCACCATATTAATCGACACGGCATGACATCCAATTCGCTCGCCTTCTGCCTTGGCCCCGATCGACGTATTGACTAAGCCGTGCGCCATTCTATTCTGTCGATCAGCTTGCCTGGGGCCGGCTTGGACCGTGTTGACCGGGAAAGGATTGTCGTCTACTTTCATCGGCCGATTTGAATCGACGAACTACAGCTTCCCGGCCTCAATTGCCGATTGGATTTGCTGCCTGAAGACTTTGCAGTCGTTGGTGGCGTGGGATGTGTAGTTATGCCACTTGCAATACTTCTTTTTCTTCAATTCTTCGGTCAACGGGGTCACGTGATTTTCAGGCAACTGAATCTGCTTCTCCTTGAGCAGCAAGTCGAAAATCCTGTCGGCCTTGGTGATGTCAAAATCATATCTTTCTTCCTTGGTCGTCTTCAGCAGCCATTGACAGACGATGGCTTTTTTGTTCTTGGCCCATTCGGTTGCCGCCACTTCTGCGTCATCATCGTCGGACTCGTAGTCTGATTCGACAACGACCTAAGTTATATTTTTGACAGCCTTCCTGGTGTCTTGAAATCGCTGCTCGTGGGCCGTCACCTTCTGCGCCAAGTGGGCTAAGCTGTCAAAGTCTTGCGCAGAGAATCGCTCTCGGATCAGCACGATCAAACCATGAAAAGCCAAATCGGCTAGCTGGACATCCAATAGCACCAGGCTGTAGCATCGGTTCCTCATCTCCCTAAAGCGTTGGATGTATTCTTGGACCGATTCGTTGTGTTTTTGCCTGATGCTGGTGAGGTCCGACAACTTCATCTTATGGTTGCCGGAGTAAAAGTAGCTGTGGAATTGTTTTTCAAGATCGGCCCAGCTCTGAATTGAGTGTAGGGCAATGAGGAGAACCAAGTAAAAGCCTATCCTGAAAGAGAAAGATGGAACAATCGGACTCTCAAGGCGTCCGTAGCCGATGCTTTGCCACACTGTGCCAAGAATCAGCTAACATGCTTGTAGGTTGAAACGTTGTCCTGCCCTGAGAACTTTGAAAAATCTGAGATCTTGTATCGGTTAGGCAATGGGATCCGCTCGAAGTGCTCTGGATAGGGATACCGATAAATGTTCCCTGAGTCTTTCGGCTTGCGGCCGAATTGATCGTGCATGACATCTGCGATCAGATCGGCCCATGTCCGGTTGTCTTGTTGTATCGGCTCGTATGGATCATACGGCGCGGGTGCTTGCCAATACAGCGGTGGTGGCGTCTGAGGCCTGTAATGATGATCTTGACGGCCTCCTTGGTACTGGTAGTGATGATCAGCGGAAGGCGGCCGATGCGCCGGTGGTGGCGTTGGAGGTCCGGAAACGGCTTGTCGGCCACCGGCGTTGTACCATCTATCCTGATCAATCGGCTCGACCGCCGATTGTCATTGAACATGTTGGCAATCCGATCTTGGGGCAGCGCCTGCCGTCGGTTCAGCATAGTAATTGCTGGCCTTATAGCCGATTCACCTGGATTTGGCGGACCGAGGACTCCTCCCGGCGGCCCTTGTTTGTGCTAGCGATGGGATCGGACGATTCTGTGTGACCAAGGTCCTGTAACCAGGAAATTGGTCGTCTGTGAAGTACGTCGGCCCTCATTGCAGCTGGTCGGCTATCTTGGCGTCGACCACAGTAGCGATCATGTTATTGAGAGTGTTGACCAGTATGCTACTTTGGTTTACCAACGTGTGATGGACGGCCGAGTCGATCCGGTCCTGTAGAGAATACACAGTCGAATCGTCCTGTTCCTGGGTCGGCTCCTCCACCTTCTGTTTGCCTTTCGCCTCATTAGAGGAGGATGCCTTAGGGTCATTCATGTTGAACTTATATTTTTGATGCACGGCCCCAGATCTTGTTTGGGTGAAGGATTGCAAGTAGTTAGCCTGGAGCTCTTTCACCATCTTCTTATAATCGGCTCCATCTTCACAGGCACGATGTTGTCCTGGGAAATGCCGGGGCTCTTGGAGTCGACCATCTTGCCGGCTGAATATATGCGTCCGAGTCGAGCCGACAGAGAAAGTCCCACTGGGCGTGCCAAGAAGCGTGTTGATGAGAAATTTCTCTCACGCGCTGGCCTGGGAGATCTGCTTAGCTCCAGTGCAGGTCCTTCTCGGCTACCTGTGCTGTGCAGGGCATGCCAGTTGATTTGATCTGTTAACCAACAAGAAAAACAAGAGAATATGCGTTAAGTGTTAGGTTAGATCCCCACCGGATCGGCTGAGGGAATCCATGAGCATATATATGCTATCCTAAAATATATTTAAGCCAAACGACTGGAATGGATCGGCTATACCGGACAGCATCAGCCGCTTAACCCAAATACAGTAAAGGATAATATATGTATGAATCGATAACCTAGCCGATACTGGAAAGCTAACGATGAATCGACTAGTACTCCGATGAATCTTATAGAAAGATATCATTCTTGAATCAGATGCATAGCCTGGAAATCGGCCGTCGGCTGTCGATGGTGGGCCGATTTCGGCTGGCGACGTCCGACAAGAATGCGATCTTAACATAAGAGGTGGTCCTAATACAAATCTAATAATAAATATATTCAAAGAAACATATCACGGCAGATAAGGCCGGCTGAAACCCCGGCGCTATCTCTAAATAATATAAATCTTAGCCGAATAGATCATTGATAGTTCTAAAAACGATTTAATAGTTTGAACCCGATGCAGCATTAAGTATAAAAAGAAAAACCTGATCTATTGCAGCCGATTTATATTTCTCGAGACGGTGGATACCGCATATAAATCAGCCAACATTTAGATCTAGCCCTATCGGCTGCAAGTTCTTGATAGAACTAGCCAATGGCAGGATAGATCTAAACATTAGTCTATATGCGCTATATGATAAGTGGAGTAGTATAAACTCTTGAATCTAATGTGTCATTACGATGGAAGCACTAGAAACAAAAGATCATACCACTAACGACAAGCATTTACCTAGATCTGAGGATCGAAACGATGCAGCCCATACCAAGCAAAGTGCTCGTCTGAAGAAAAAGGTTAGCGATGCGCCGAAGGTTTGATTGATTGTGATTCTGATTATGTTTACAGGGGGTCTCGGGTCCTATTTATACCCAAGATACAATTATCTGTACAAACCCTGAACTCTATCTAAACTACTATTTAAAACACAACATTATCCCGAGAAGGACCCATGCCGTGTTACAACTAACAGTTTAAACAAGCTCCTAAATTAAAAATACAATTGCCATTACAGGACTCTATCCATAGGTGGCAATATCGTTTAACTCGCAACTAACAACCGAATCTTCTATTTATCCTCAAACTAATGCATCAGAAATGGTTTTATCTCTTCCAGACCTGGAATCGGCTATCGGCTGTCATTGTCCGATCCAACCTTAGCCGATTGGCCTCGCAGCCGATCACTCCTCAGCCGATGCGGCCTCTGTTTCCACACCAAACCAGCCGATCCAATTCCGCTTCGCCTTTGCAGACTTAGGGACTCGATTACCAAATTTCAGTGTTAACAAGCGCGTAAGAGAATTTTTCTCATCAACAATTGGCTAACTGAGAATCGGACAGCACCAGGCTGTAGCATCGGTTCCTCATCTCTCTAAACCTCTAAATATAGTCCTGAACCGATTCTTCATGCTTCTGCCTAATGCTTGTCAGGTCCAACAATTTCATCTCATGATTGTCGATGTAGAAATAGCTGTGAAATTGCTTCTCGAGATCGGCCTAGCTCTGGATAGAGTTATAGGGCAATGAAGAAAACCAAGTGAAGGCTGATCCCGATAGCAAGAGTGGGAATAAACGAACCCTCAGGGCGTCTGTAGCCGATGCCTCTCCGCACTGCGCCAGGAATCGGCTGACGTGCTCGTATGTTAAAGTATTATCCTGCCCCGAGAATTTGGAGAAGTCTGGAACCTCGTACCGGTTGGGCAATGGTACCCTCTCAAAGTGCTATGGGTATGGATATCGATACATGTTGCCATAATCTTTCGGTTTGAGGCCGAATTGATCGCGCAAGATGTCGGCAATCAAATCGGCCCAGGTCCTGTTATCTTGGGCTTGCTGTATCGGCTCATATTGGTCGTACTATACGGGTGCTTGCCGATATCGAGGTGGCGGTGTCTGCGGCCGGTAATGTTGATCATGCTGACCTCCCAGGTACAGATACTGAAGTGAGTTGCTAGCGGGAGGCGGCCGATTCGCCGGCGGTGTTGGCGGATCTAGGAAGAGATGTCGGCCACCAACATTGTATTGTGCCCCTTGAATGAGATTGGCAACTGGCTCTTGCTGCTGATTGAAGTTGAACATACCAGCTAGCTGCTCCAGGGAAGGAGGTTGTTGCCGGTTCAGAAGGACGGGCGGTGGTCTTGAAGCCGATGCGGTTGCAGTCGGCTGATTGAGGACTCCTCCTGGTGGCCCTGGTTGTATTGGAGGTGGGATCGGCCGGTTCTGGGTTGCCAAGACCCTATAATTAGGGAACTGGCCGTCTGCGAAGTAGGTTGGCCCTCGCTCCTGCTGATCGACAATCTTGGAATCGACCACAGTGCAATCATGTTATTCAGAGTGTTGACCAAGATGCCACTTTGATTGACGAGTGCATGATGCACAGCCGAATCGATCCGGTCTTGCAAAGTATGCAGACCCGAATCGTCCTGTTCTTGCTTCGGAGCCCCCATCTTGTGCTTTCCTTTTGTAGCGTTTGAGGAGGATGCTTTGAAGTTGTCCATGCTATATTTATACTTCTGGAGGACGGTCCCAGATCAGGTCTGGGCGAATGATTGCAGGTAATTCGCCTGCAGTTCTTCCACCATCTTCTTATAGTCGGCCTGATGTTCAGCCGACAGTTGTTCCATTGTGACTGGAACCACGTTCTCCTTGCTGATCTCGGGGCTCTTGATGTTAACCATCACGTCGGCTTTATCGAAGCGCTCTGACTGAGTCAATTGGTCCCACTGGGCGTGCCAAGAAGCGTGTTGATGAGAAATCTGTCCCATGCGCTGGCCTGAGAGATCTGCTTAACTCCAGTGCAGGTTCGTCCTTGGCTACCTATGATGAACTAGACGTTCCAATTGGTTTGATCTGCTAACCAATAAGAAATAAACAGATATGTGCATTAAGGTTAAAGTTAGATCCTACGGATCGGCTCAGGGAACCAACTCACATATAATTGTTATCCCGAAGCGTATTTAAACTAAGTGACTGGGATAGATTGGCTGTGCCGAGAGAGTATAAATCACTTAATCTAAATATACCTCAAAATAATAAATATATGTGTTTATAACCTAGTCGATACTGTAGTTCTAACGTGAACCGGCTAGTACTCCGGTACATCTTATGAAAAGATATCAATCTAACCTAAATGTGTTAAACCTAGATCAATCGGCTATCGGCTGGTGCTAATAGATTGATACTAGCTTAAGGCATTTAACCAGATTGAGATCTTAATATAAGAGGCAGCTTTAATATATCTAATAGTAAATAATGCTAACAGATAATTAAAACAGGTAAGGTCGGCTGAAACCCCAGCACTGTCTCTAATGATAAACATCTAGTCTAATAGATATTAACAATTCTAAGAATGACTTAATAGATCATGTTGATGCAGCATTAAGTACAAAAAGAAGTATTAGATCTATATAAACCGATGTAAACCCCTCGAGACGGTGATACAACATATAAACTAATTTAACATCTAGATCTAGCTTTATTGGCTACTGTCTCCCAAGAGAAACGAGCCGATGGCAAGATAGATCTAGATATTACTCTAAATTATATGTCGTATATGATAAATTGCACAGTCTATGACATTAAATCTAGAGTATCATGGCGATGTAAGCACTAGATTTGACGATACAAACTGCTAATGACAAGCATTTACCTTATTCGGGGATCGAGATCGATGCAGCCCGAAGCGGGATCAAGAACTCGTCTAAAAGAAAAAGATTTGGCGATGCGCCGAGATTGTATTAATGTGTGTTGTTATGTACAAAGAGCCCTCGGGTCTTATTTATACCCATGCATAACACTATTTGTGTAAGACATGGTTTCTATGTAATCTACTATTTAAAATACGACAATATATTGGAATACAGCTTCAACCTCGTATCACAAAAAGAATATCTAACCAAAACCCTATTTTACAGATACAATTGTTGTTACAGGACTCTATCCATAGATAGCAATATCTTAACGAACACTTGGGAACTGAATCTTCTTTTTATCTTCAAGCTTCTTTATTGGAAACGGTTTCATGTTCTTCTCTGAATCAGAATCGGCTATCGACTGTCATGTCCGATTCAGCCTCAGCCGACTGGTCTTTCAACTGATTTAATCACGGCCGATGCAGCCTCTGTTTCTCCACAGATCACTTTCCCGATCCGATTCCACTTCAATTTTAACCTTGAACTCAGTAATATGATTACTAAATTTAGTCGTTAACACTCACCAACCAAATACACTTAAAAGTTAAATCATCATCTCCCATCCAGACCGATATTCCTCCAACCAAATACACCGTTTTATACCACAGGTGCAATATGCCATAGTTTTGTGGCATCAAAAAAGAGAGCCACACTTGTGACTAATTTTTGTTAACAAGTGAGTGCATGACATATGGACCATAAAACAAGAAAAGTGTGACATGCCATACCTTTAGCTTCAATCCAACACTTGCTCAAATAAATAAACTTGCCTAACTCAAATGCGGAAAAGTTTAGCAACAAACCAAACGGTCCCAGTAACTACTGCTAACTAGCTACAATGGTATAATGTATGGAGGGACCATCATTTTATAACATAAAGTTGTCCTTCACACACAACCCCCCTCTTTTTTTTCTTTTTATTCATTTTTGTTTGCCTTCGGTTTAGCATGCATGTGTAGGATTTTTCTCCCAATGAGTGATCAAAATAACGCTTCCTCTGTTCTAAATATGGCAATGTCTAGATAATGACTTGTTTGTCTCTTCGAGATGAGTGGGTGCAGGTCTAGGGCTGGTTGGGGTGATAATGAAGTTAGCTAAAAGTATATGTAGTTTAGAGGTAAAAATAACCTTTTATATATATACTAAGTTACTATATTTAAAACACAATTTAAACTATATAAGTTATTACTATTTTGAAATGGAGAGGATAGTGTGTTTCTAGTAAGAAGTAAGTTAACAGTTACATATGACTGTGTTGTAACTTCTGATGAGCTCAATTAAAATGTGAACTTGTTGAAGGGTGTGGGCACTGTTCACATCATACTGCTTTTAGCATTGAATTTTGATTTACATCAGATATCTTCCTGATAAGATAGGGAGAGTATTATCCATTATCATGGGCTCCTGGCAAGAGCATAACTCTGTTAATCTGTTGAGCACGATGGTACATACTGTCCCTACTCTCGACCTCAAGGCCCCAACCATGCGTTGATTCACGAAAGTACTAAACCAACCATGGAAAACAACGACCAAGCGGTAAGAACGAATCGGCTCCATGCCGCCTGCGCAATGAATCCGGCTGGGTGCCTGACGTGGATCCTTGCTGTTCCCTTGTCCCAACCAACAGGGGGGCCCAACTGCCCGTCCCCAATCGCCTCATCCTCGCCCCAGACGGGCCCACCCGTCGGACCCACCACCGCCACCACTGCCCATTCGCCACGTCCCTCAACGCTCCAGGGTTATATATAGGCAGCCTTTGCCTGCCTGAGTAGACCGAGTCGCAGAGCGCCGTTGAGCAAAACTGCCAAGCCAGCAGTAGAAAAGATCTGCTAGCCTGTGGCGATCAAGAAGCCAGGAAGGCAGGAACTAAACCAAAAACACGTCATGGTTAAGGAAGATGGCGAGATGAGCCTGTCGAACCTGGTGCTCGGCTTCTTCGAGGAGGCTGAGAGGGAGCAGAGATGGCCGGAGAACGGCGACGACGACGACGAGGGCTCCAGCGGCAGCGGCAGCGGCAACGCCGAGAGCAAGGCCTTCTGGCAGACCCAACGCTCCCAGCTGCATGTAAGTCTCTTCCCCTCTGGCCTCTGCTAGCTGAATTTGCATTGGTGGGGAGCAGAACTATTCAGAGCTATCTTCCATTCCAATGACCGTAATTTAACAACAACCACATGCATACCCAGGCGATGCTGATGTGGTCATGATATTTTCAGTTGAACTTTTTTGCTTTTTGGCCAGCTGACAGATGAAAAATCTTTTGTTTCTGAGATACTGCGCGTGTGTGGATGTGCAGGAGGCTTTGGCCAAGACCAGCCAGGTTGAGAGCAGGATACGGGAGGACACGGAGGAGGCAATCAGGAAGATGCGCGCCGCGGGCGCCGTCTGCTCCTGCGCGAGACGGGCAGCGGCCGGGGACTGCCGGGCCTGCACGCTCCGGCACGTCGACGAGCGGCTGCGCAACGCCGGGTACAACAGCGCCATCTGCAAGTCCAAGTGGACGCGCTCGCCGGACATCCCCTCAGGTAATTTTGGTTACTTGTAAAGCGAAATTCAGACGGCACAAAACAGCTGAGTCCCAAAAGAAAACACATCACTGCTTGCCTTGCCGTGTGCCCTGCTCCTGTGCCTTAGCCTGTGTGGTCTAGGACGTTTGCCGTGTCGCGCCAATCCGGGTGATCCTTGTAGTACTCAAGATTTGATCTTTCTGCGCATCGCAAGTACAGAGCCGCAACAGTTTGTTCGAGCCACAAATCAGGATCTTTTCCGATGAGAGTTGAATAAGGGGAGCATATTCGCATGCTTATAATAGTGTGTTTGCGCTTTACATGCAAGCAGTTAGCAACTAGCATAGCTTGTTAACACCAAGACTCACATGGACAAGGTCATCCTACGCAACAAAAAAAAATGCAATAGACGCTTTCATGATTAACTAACAGCCAAGCGAATGTCAGGAACCCGTCATTATCTCTATAATTTCTAGCTACGCTATCAAGTCGTAACAGATCCAAACTCGTGACATGAACTTGCAACAGTCGCCACACGACTTGCCACGTCAACGTCAAACTCGCACGAGCCAGAGGAACCACGTTTAAATTCTCTGCAAAACCTGCACGAGATATTCCAAAACCGTGCGCCGCGCGCAAGTCCGCACCGATCACTCGCTCGAAACTGACGTGATTTTTCTCGTGACGAGCAGGCGAGCACAGCTACGTGGACGTGGTGGTGCAGACGAGGAGCGGCAAGGCGGTGCGGGTGGTGGTGGAGCTGAGCTTCCGCGCCGAGTTCGAGGTGGCGCGCGCCAGCGCCGAGTACCGCGCGCTGGTGACCGCGCTGCCGGAGGTGTTCGTCGGGCGCGCCGACCGGCTGCGCGCCGTCGTCAAGGCCATGTGCGCCGCGGCCAAGCAGTGCATGAAGGAGAACAACATGCACATGGGCCCCTGGCGGAAGCACAAGTACATGCGGTCCAAGTGGCTCGGCACGCCAGAGCGTGTCGCCGTGGCGGCGGCGCCGGTGACGGTCGGCTCGCCAGAGAAGCCAACCAAGTTCAGGGCGTCCATGCTCAGCTTAGACTTCGCCCGAACCGCCGTGGAGGTTGCGTGACGGCGCATGTCAACTATGGCACGCAACAAGAGAAGATCACCATGGCGCGGTCATGTTTACATATGCTATGTATGTATTCTGCGGGAGCTGTACGAGCTAGAAGAGTGTACCGGCGATTTTAGGTTTTAGAATTGAAGGTCGGTATTCAAATTTCAGAGACCGATGGCTCAAAATTGAGATGTACTACTACGGCAAATGGAAATCGAATTTCATGAGACCGTTTTTTTTTTCTGAATGGCACCAAAAAAAGAAGGCGATAATTCATAAAACTGGGCTTCACTAGCGTTGTTGAATAAAAAAAGATAAACCAGATTTAGCACTGAACTGAAGATATGAAATTCTGCATGAGTAATGTCACAGTTCACGAATAGTTTTGTTACCTAGAAACTAATCCCTTCGACACGTAAAATAAAAAATGACTCATTAGCACATAATTAATTGATTAATTAAGTATTAATCATTGATATGATTTTTTAAACAATTTTTATATAAATTTTTTTAAAAAAACATACAGTTTATCAGTTTGAGAAATGTGCGTGAAAAAAACAAACGAGGTGAGTTATGAAAGATGAGAAAAGAACACTGCGTAAGGTACTTGGGGTGGACATACACTTAAGGGCAATGACCGTGGAAGATCGAAGAACGCGCCTCCAGCGATGAATTCAGCAGTTATTCGGTTGTCAGAAGCAAGGTTTACAGTTCAAGTAGAATCCGGTTCGGACTTCAAGAAATTCAAATATTTTGGACCGGATCAAAACATAAACCACTCAGTTTTGGGGTCAAGTTCAAACATTTTTAAACTGAAATTTAAATTTTTGGTAAAATTTTTTCAGATTTCATCTATTTTTCGACAGATTTCGTGAAATCCGATGATATCGCTTGTGAGCGGATTTTGATATGGTATCGGAATGGTGACCCTGGTCAGAGGGCATTGTTCAAAACCATTAGGAAGATATGGTATTGAAATCCACCTATAGAGGATTGTGCCCTCTACAAGTAAGGAAAATTTAAATCCACCTACAAGTAAGAAAATTTTAAATCCACCATAGGATTGTGCCCTCTTGCTAGATGCGCAATAAGTCAAAAAGACTAACCAAAATACGCTCCGGCACTGGCAGATCGCACAACAAACTGAAGGTGTTAAATTGAATTTTCATAGCTCCAAATACAAATGACGTGCAAAGCTTTTATGTGTTAAAAAATGGCCACATAGCTCAAAGCTTAACGAGTAAAACAAGAAATATTACAAGAAAAATGTGAAATGTTATTGGATGCAGTAATGCCCTGCCTTCGTACGGACTACAAGAAATTTCCGCGTACTGCTGCCTCGAAAGCCCAAGAAGGCAGGCCTAATCTACCCCCGTATGGCGGAAAAGCCTAACAAAACCGAAGAAACAATTTTCAAGGAATCGTGGGTTTGTTCACTTTGATGTTGAAATTAACCTTTTTTAAAATTTGGTAATGCCAAATTTTAATAGGGTAGAAGTCTATGAGTATTGTTTTGTTTGCTATCGCCTACTGTGCCAAATATTCTTTTATAATATTATGTGGAGAAGTTTCTAGAAAATCATTAAAATTTGATGTGGTAAGATGTGCTACTATTTAGGATGTGTTTAGATTGTTAACTTGCAAAAATTTGACAACGTGAAAATTTGATATGTGAAAATTTGATATGGTTGAAAATGGTAGCAAACTAAACATCCCTGTATAGATGATATTTCTGTCACTTGTATCAAACAGTGTAACAGCCGAAACAAAAAGAGGAAACCGTGTCACTAGCAAAGCTAAACAAATGCTTACTGTGCTATAAAATCGCGAAGACAAACAAATGTATATTTCCTATATATCAAAACAAAAAAAATTGACAGTTACATTCTGAGGCCTATCAGATTAGCATAGTTTGGAAGGGAGAGGATTAACTACAGCAATTTTGGTGGCGGAGGGCCAGAGAGATCATGATGAGTATGTTTAAGCTTCTGGACCCAGTGAGCTAGCCAATTCTTGTGATCATGAGTTCCCTGCAAGTTTAAGCATGGCATATTGTCCAGTGTTCCGTCTTTATCAAGAACCGCCTTAAACTTGTCCAATATCTGTACTATTTGCCAGAATTCAGGCCTTTTATCCGGTTGCGAGGTCCAACATTGCTCGATCAGAAGCCGCAGTGGCGCTGGACAGCTACTAGGGATGACCGGCCTCTCGTTCTGAAAAATGGAATTTTCGTCATTTTCCGAAAGAAAATCAAAGAACCATAGGGACATGGAACTGAAAATGTACTTTGTTTGTTGCTCCGTTTTCGAATAATTGACATCGACACTATTCAAGTTTAAACTTTGATCTTCTCTTTTTTAAAAAAAATTAAAAAGTATTTGAAAATATGTCATGTATATCGAAGCTTGCAGCATCGTAAACATAACCATACAACCTTTATTCATCACAATATTATCATTTAAATGTAACTTATGGTTAAAGTGAGATGGCTGTAGTTAACCGTGACAATTATTTAAGAACTGAGTAAGTACGACTGGAACGTTGACCATACTGCGACTAACTAGAAACGACTCAACATATTGTATGTGATGCAGTGACTCTTCGTTTTGAAGAAGACGATAATCAAGCATGTATTACTATGCAGTATGCAGTATGCAGATAAGAACAGGAAGACAAATCCATACCTTATCAAAAACAGCAAAAGCTGCCTGGAATGGATTCAAGTCTTCATAAGGTACTGACCCGGTAAACATTTCCCATAAGATAAGGCCAAAGCTGTAAACATCAACCTTTCGACCATAAGGTTTGTGCTTCATCATCTCTGGAGCCATCCATCTGAAAGTCCCAGTGTCATTCGCCAGAGGGTCACATTCTGCTTCTTCACAAGATATTCCAAAATCAACAATCTTCGCACAAAATTCTGAATCAAATATGATGTTCTCTGGTTTCACATCACGATGAACAACTCCTTGCGAGTGAATATATCCAATGCCATGTGCAATATCCAAACCAATTGAAATAATCTTCTCTAAAGGGAGAGATTTGTGCTCCTGCTTGTGCAGAAATGCTCTTAAAGAACCCCCAGAAAGAAACTCGGTGATGACACAAAAGACAGGTGGGCTACTGCATGCTCCAATCAACTACATGGACAAAACAGCGAGAATGAATCACAGTACTGTTTATTATGATACACTAACAATGTGAGACCCAAAGAATTAAGATCATTGACTCCTACAAGGTACTGCATTTTACAAAACAATAATAAATAAATCCATATAACCACGTGAAAATACAAATGCCTGGAGTCTTTATATTTCTTAATGCACGTGTAAATCAAACAATATCTACTAGCCATAATTTGGCATGCATGACCACCTGACAGTTATACTATGTAGGAGATGAACTTTTATATCTCAAGATGGCATCCCCTCGTTTTTAGCATGCTATCTAAATAATCATAAAAATTGATAAGCTAGATTAATATAAAATATATTTCTTATAACAAAAAGAACAAATTAAACTGAAAATAGTTAACGTGTATTCGTAATTATATTTGTTATTTTTTTATAACTTATAGAAGTTAAATTTGAATATGGTTGTAGAGTGATATATTTCATATTAATCTAGTTTGTTATTTTTATTAATTTTTTATGACTATTTAAGTTGCATTCAAGAAATAAGAAGATATCTCGTCGAGGGATGAAAATAATTTCCCATGCTATTTATGCTACTAATGCTTGCCCTTTGGGGAAAAAGGGGAACTGGGGAAGTACTCCAACTCAGCTGGAGGAACTGCAGAAGCTAGCTACGCTATCTGGGAAATACAGCCACGTACTACAGCCTTACAGGTCAATTGAATAATTCCTCTTCCTATATAGTTGACCCAAATAGAATCTAAGCAAAATAGTCCCAAATAAAATATCACGACAAAGTACAGTATAAGTCAATATAACGGTGGTAACTAGAAGCAGTTCTTTCGGAAGTTCATGCTAATCCACAACCAGTCCGAAATTGAAACAGTTGTAATCAAATTCACGAGGTTACCTTAATGACATTAGGATGGTACAGGCGGGACAGTGTGGTGACCTCCGTGTTGAACTGCTTCTCAAGCTGCGCAGCCAGCTCTGCATCTTCCTCGTCCTCAGGTTGTCTAATGAACTTCACGGCGACAGGCTGCTCCTTGTAGATTCCATGGAACAAGCGGCTGTGCGCCCCGGAGGCGAACCTGTGCCCGATGAGCAACTGCGAGCGATCGACGGTCCATTTCTCGAGCACCTCCAGTGCGGCGACCTTTGCCCTTCCGTTGTCAAAGCAATCCTTCTTATGCTTCGGCTTGCCATGCGCTCTCGCCGTGGCAAAGGCAGGAGGAGGGCTCCTGCTCGGCGCCGGTGGAGACGAAGGTTTCCGGCGTGGTGGCGGTGTGGAAAACCTCTTGCTTGACGATTTGGCTTCCTTGAACAGTTCAGGAACGTCACGACGCGGGGGAGGGGACCTTGCTCTCTGCTTCGGCTTCGGCCCCTCGCCGGCAACCTTGAGCGACGAGCTACGTGCTGCAGCATCAGCCACCATCATGTTCTTCTTGCTTGGGAAAGGAGCAGGGCTAGAACACGCCCTCTGCAGCCTCAAGGTTTGCTCATCAGGATGGAAGGAGAACTCGAGAGGCCCAGATGTGGTTGCCTTCTTGTCATTTTCAGCCTTATCATCCTGCTTGGTGGACACTTCTTGCGACGGCTGACGATCACGAGGTTTCTCTATCTGCCCCGGTTTGGCGTCCGAGGAGGACGAAGCTGTCTTCGTCTCTGACAACGGCTGGGCATTCGACGATCCTGTCGTCTTCGGAACAGAGGAATTCGCCGAGGTGGTGGCTGAGAGCCTCGTCCTTGGTTCCAAGTTGAGGTTCTTCTCGTGCTGCTCCGGTTTGGCGTCCGAGGACGACGAAGCTGGCTTCGTCTCCGAAGATGGCTGCGCATTCAACGATCCTGTCGTCCTCAGAACGGAGGAATTCGCCGAGGTGGTGGCTGAGAGCCTCGTCCTCGGTTCCAAGTTGAGGCCATGGAGCATGAACCCTGAACCGGGCCCCCTCTGCCTCCGCGCCGCTCCGCGGTTGAACTGCTCGACGAATGCACCGAACTGCTCCCTGCCGGAGTTGGACCGGACGACAGAGTGAGAAAACCTTGTCCGCCGCACCCACGAGTAATCCTCCTCGTCCATCTCCTCCTAATCTCACGGTGATCACACACACAGATGATCTCGGTGCAAACGGATGAGGTGTAAATAGATTTGAGCTGGATTAAAGAAACCTCGATGAGAAAAACCCGGATCCTAGAACATCCCACAACTCATTGAACAGGCGCCACATTTGCAATCTCAATCTCGTATATGAATCTCCAATCTTGTGCCCTGCTCGATTGCTCTGATTTGAGCACCAATTCCACCAGATTCCACGAACCGGTTCCCGCCTCCTAAGTCAAATCACAAACAAAACGCACGAAATCAAAAACAGGAAACCACCAGGCAGGAGCAGCTGTCTATAAAAAGTCGAAGAACAAAACAAAAACGAACGCTTCGATTGGTTAAACGACACGTTTTTTTCTAACAGAAAAGTATGGATGGATCAGACGACGAACCGTGCAGGCAAGAGCAAAGAGCAAGAGAAGAAGAAGGAAGGCGTGCAAGAAGCATCGCATGCGGGAAAGCGGCGGGCAATGAGAGGCGTGAACCCGAAGACCGGGAAGATCGACCGAAGAATTCAAATCCCCATTCCACACCACACCCCGCCCGCGAAGCTCCCTCACGCAACAACCTGTATCAAGATCGAAACTAGATGACGCTTACCCGATTCGGAAGAGAGACGGCGCCGGCGCCCCACAGCTCCGGCCCAAGAACGCGGAGGAAGAAAGACGGGCAGCGACGGCGTGGGCAAAGCCTTGCGGAGAAAAAGGAATCGAGACGGCACGGGGAAAAGCCTCCCGGCGCGCGTGGCGTGGGAATTTTCGCGCGGACGGAGGGTGGGTGGGACGAGAGAGAAAGAGAATGTTGCGGTGGCGGCCCCGGGCCGGACGTCGCGATCGCTCACCGGCCGAGTCGAGCGAGAGCGCAACCACGACGAGGGGCACCAGATCCTATTCCGATCCTCCTCACACCTCAATCTCTTCCCCTCTCCCTCCGATCCGCTGCGCGTCTCACACACGAAAAAATCGGGCACGAATCTTCCCCGTCCTTGTCGCTCCCGTTCTCTTTTTTCCTCCTTTTGCGTTATTAGCTGGAGTCGTAGGGTTTACCTGGAGTGCGTATGTTGCGTTTTATAATGGATAATTATTGGAGACGACTTTGGATTAGTACAAAACTAGTTTTGGAGATGGGGAAAGACGACTTGAGATCGAGACGTGTGTTTTAAAAAAAAACTTTAGATTAAAGGCGTATTTTAAAAAACTTTGGATTAAAGAAGGGGGTGCTTGATTCGTTCGCAGTGTTTGTGTCCCACCGCCATGTGGACATTTACGAAGTACAGTTTCGGCGTAGCGTGGCAATGTGGCATGGTCCGCCGTGGTCTGTTTCCCTAGGCTGTTCTGAGATTTGTCCCTGACCCTGTAGGATCGCTTCTGGAGGCAGATTTTCGAGATCGGGGCAACCTAAAAGCTGCCGTAAGTTTTTGTTGAGTGAAAAAATTAAATATAATTATAATATACTTGTAATATAATTTTATCATGATTGTCTACGTTGGTATTAAAAAATATATCTAACTTTTTCTCTCATTTATATATAGAGATTATAATATAAGTTATATTATAGTTAAAATATAATTATAATGTAATTATAGTATAATTACTGGTTACACAGTTATATTTGAAAATTTTTGACTAAAACACCAGTCATTCCGTTGGAGATTTCTGAGCCTCCGACTTTTAGGTAGGGGACTCGGGATGGCGTAGATTGTGGAGTACATGTGTTTGCACTTTGGGGTCCGGCTCTTCCTGAGTCGTCTTGCCACGTCGCGTCGAGTTTTTGCTTGGTGAAGGTTATTTCGGCACGAGTTTGCTAGGAGCCTGAGGAGGTTTTATCCATGAGACAGCTAACTAGATATTTGGCTTGCTTTAGTCCTCCACGTCAGCAGAATCTAGTGTGAGGAGATATATAAAACCGTTTACAAAACTAACGACCGTCTTAAATTTGTACGCGTGGATCAGGATAGCAGACGAAGTAGCCTAATAATTGCACCTTAGTTTATGCCTTGTTAGAAGAGAGGGGTGGAGGAAAAAAATGCACGGACATTATGGAATGACTGATATATACGTAGTAGTTAACAAAATTAATAGTAGTACTTGTAGCAACTAAAATTAGACCATGTTTTATTAGCTTTTAATAACTCACGTTGGCCACACCCGCTGCGCGGTGCCGTGTGCAATTGCTCACGTTGACCCAATCGCTCTCGATCGTGCACATGGGTTAGAGCAAGCCCAACTGTTAATTCTTTTGATTTTTTTCAAAACTAGGTATTGTGCGTTATGTTAAATTTTTTTAAAAGAATATATGAATTCATAACACAACATTAAAAATTACTTTACAATAATTCAAAACCCACTTCCTAGTGCGACGTGTCTTGATATCACACTCATACTTATAAGCGAGGGAATACTAACTTGCATAAAAACAAATTACTAAAACAAAATTAATGCACTAACCTGCTTTGCAATCCCTACAAATCAAGAGATGGCCAACAACTCTGACGGTCCACAACGCACAACTACTAAATTAAAAGAGCTATCACACATGTATACTTGCAAGCTACTAGGGGACACACAACAGATTTACATAGGAATCCTACCTGCTCGTAGCTTTCACATTTTAACATTGTTGTTCTAGCTACAACTCCTAACCCATAATTAAGACCATTGAAATGCTACTTTGGAAATAAACCTTGGCATGACCATGAATTTGTGATTAAACCTGGAGAACTTATCTTAATAACACCAAGAACATTTGGCAGAACAACATCAACTATCTATCCCCATTGCTCACACATTACAATGCCGAACTTAAGCAAAGGAGAAAGCTTTCATTATACTACCGTCCAAACACGACCTTGACGTTCTTCTTCTCGCCCCAGCCGAGCTTGAGCATACGGGTCCCATCCCGAAGCCCACGTTAAGCACCTTGCCACCGCTGCCGGAGCACACCGCCCGTGCGTGCGCCTCCATCAGCGGCCGCTCCCACTCCATCATCACAGCCTTGCTATCCGCGTCCATCACCCTTTCCTCGCTGAATGAAACCCTGGATTCGAGGGGGCTCGGAGGAGTCCACGGAGCCCGCTTGGTGGCGAGCGACGGTGCCGAGGACGAGCTCAGAGTGGAGGGCGTGGTCGAGGAGGAGGTCGAAGGTGGCGGAATCGGAGGCGAGGTCTCCCGCAGGGGCGCGTGGCGACAGTGAAGGAGGCGCGTCGAGTCGGCCGGTGCGGGGGCGCTGGCGGCAGGGACGGCGTCGTGGGGCGATAAACGCCGCGCCGCCGCTGCCGCCGCCCAAAGCCGATAGCCGCCGCCGCAGCCCAAAGCCGATAGCCGCCACCGCCCAAATCCGCGTCTACCGAAGCTGGGAACGGGAAGGGAAGCCGCGCGCGCGGGAAAGGAGAGGGAAGGCGCACGCGAGGGCGAGGGTGCGCGGGAAAGGGGAGGGAGGGGAAGGTGCGAGCGAGGAGCGAGGACGCGCGGAAGGAGGATTGAGGGTAGAGCGTGCGACGCGGAAATATGCGCAACAGGAGACCTCCTTTTAGCGATGCGGACATTTTGGGAGATATAGAGGTAACGGTGGAGAGCTATTTTTTCTAATTATTCTTCTAAGGTATTGGGAGTTTAATAGAAGTATTTTTGGAGTTGCTCTTAGGTGCCTAGGTACTCACCGTCAACTGGTTGGATAATGACCAGTTGGAGAAAACGGTTCGTTTCATGAAAAAAGACATTACCGACCAAATAGTATAAGGAGTACTCTAGACCAAATATTTCAATGACCCAATGGGCCTGACAAGTGACAAAAGGATAAGTAAAATAAAGGAATAGATCTATTTTATCTTTCTCCTCCTCTCTTGTAACGTCTCTTTTATTTTCGAAAACCAGTGTAAATCAACTCCTTTGGTGGTTTAGAAAGTGATTTCTGTTGACGAGACATGTTGACTATGGTTGACTCGCTGAATCGGTAGGTGGGACATGCATGTCAGAGTTTCACATGTAAGCTACCATGGAAAAAATTCAATAGGGCCCACGTGTCATACTCTCTCTACTTCCCTACCCTTCCTCTCTCTTCCCCTTTTTTCTCTATCTCTCCTACTGACGGGCCCGAGCGGTGATGCAAAGGAGGCATGCGATTGGCGAACGGCATGGCGATCGCCCATACCTCGCTCCTTCTCACTCCCTTCAACGGGGCGAAACGTGGCCCTCTCCATGGATCTGTCGTTCGCTCCAGCGCTTGCGCGCCCCACTGCAACCGTCGATGTCGCTCTCTCATGCGGTTCCTCCCGACGTTTCGACTGCACCCTCCTTCGCCACTACGAACAACAGTCGTGCACGCCCACGCTGCTCCTCGCCCGCGCCCGCGTAGGGGTGACAATTTCCCTGTTGGGGCCAGGTCTCTGGCGGGTACCCATCCCTATGGGGTCGGGATCGGGTGAAATTTTTCACCCACGGGTGAGCGGGAGTGTGTGGATGTGAAAAATCACGCATTGGCCTGAGAGATCTGCTTAACTCTAGTGCAGGTCCTAAATATTGCTTTTGGGTTCAAGGGCGTACCAGTTGGTTTGATCCTGCAACCAACAAAAAACTAAAAAGAGGAAACAGAGTTAAATCCGTAAACGATAGCCGATCGGTATAGCCGATGACGTATCGTTTAATATTGAGCCGATGCGATATGCACAGGATTGGCAATGACGAATAAAGCAAAGGGAAAATTAGATTTATTCGATCGGCTGTAGATATCAACAACATATAATCTATGTCTCACTATATGTTTAGACCAAGTGATTGGGATAGATTAGCAGTGTGCCGAGACAATATAAATCACTTATGTCTAAAAGTACTTTAAAGACAAAGATTATATGTATTTATAGCATAGCCGATGTCATAACTCTAACATATATCGGCTAGTACTCCGATACCACTTTATACTAAGATATCAATATAGATTAAATATATTAAACAAGAATCAATCAAGTGTTAAGATGACCTAACAGATCGATAACAAGCTTAATATATTTTACCACAGAAAGAGATCTTAATATAAAGGACAGATTTAGCATATCAAGTAAACATATAGGAAACGAGATAGCTAAACCAGGTAAGATCAGCTGAAACCCCGATGCTATATCTAATAGCAATCATGAAACAAGATAGATATTGTGATTCTAGATAATACTTAGTAGGTCAGACTGAACCGATGCAGCAGTAAGCATAAAGAGAAGCATAAGATCTAAACAAGTCGATGAAAGCCTTTCGAGATGGTGGATACACTATATAATCTAAGTCAACATTGATATCTAACCCTATCGGCTGTTGTCTAGTAACAGATGCTAGCCGATTAGGGTAAGATAGCAATATTGATCTAGATTATATATCATATATGGTAACTAGGCGATTTACGTAAACATGATTAGAGTGTCATAAAGATATAAGTACTAATCCCAAGAGCGCAAGCCGCCATAACAAATTTTACCTCTTGTCGGAGATCGAACCCGATGCAACCCAACTTGAAAGCAAGAACTCGTCGAAAGAAACTAAAGTAAAAAGGGTGGCGATACGTCGAAGGTATTATTGAACTGATTGTTGTTTTTATAAGGTCTTGGGTCATATTTATACCCAAATACATAATATGTCCTTGTCGGACACGACTCCTATCTCTATTACAACTCAAAATATGGATAAGTTCCTTAGGTAGACTCTTACCGGTACAATCTATAAGGAAATCACTTACAATAACCTAATTAATAGATACAATTGCCTTTTTCGGACTCTATCCATGTATGGCAATCCTCATGAAGCACATTAACCTGATCCGATAACGATCCCAATGTCATCTTTTACTGGAATCGGCTACATCGGCTTACCTTGTCCGATTCGGTATCGACCGATGAACACCTTAGCCGATTCGGTATCAGCCGACGAACTCCTTAGCCGATTCGGTCTGCAACTGGCACGTACTCTGTTTCCGAGAATCCTGATTTTCTCCAAATCAGCTTCGGCCTTAACTCCAAATCCGATGCATGATTTACCAAATTTGATCGTTAACAGGGCAAGACCCTGCAAAATTGCAGGGATGAGGACGGGTGAGGGATTTGACCCGCGAAACCCCGAGGTATAATTTACTAGTCTAAAAATAGCCCCTCTAAGGCCCATTTGGCCCATTTTAGTGAAGTACAATATAAACTCAACCCTAATTACTAACCCACCCATTTCCCTACTACCGTTGTTCCTCTCTCTCTCATCTTTCTCGATCTCTCTGGCCCTCCCAGTCTCTCCAGAATCCAGTGGCGTCACCGCCTCGTCGTGGCCCCCAACCGGCGTCGTCTGCTCGACGTCCCCACCCGACGCCACCTTCTCATGGCCCCCAATTAGCGCCGCCTGCTCGACGTCGCCTTTAGCCGACGCCGCCTCCTCGTGGCCCATAGTCAGCGCTGCCTGCTCGACACCCTGTTGATAAGAAAATTTCCCACGCACTGGCCTGAGAGATTTGCTTTACTCTACTGCAAGTCCAAAGTATTGATTTGAGGTTTGTCGGCTGGGGGCCGATGACAAATCGTTTGACATTGTGCCGATGCAACTTGCATTGAATCAGCAGAAACTAGATTTGCCCTATTGGTTATAGATATTATAGATATTAACAAACTACAATCCAAGCCTTAAAGCATATTTAAACCAAGTGATTGGGATAGATCGGTAGTATACCAAGACAATATAAATCACTTAGATCTAAAAGTACTATAAGACAAGGATTATACTTGTTCACAGCATAGCTAAAAGATAAATCTAACTTGTATCGGCTCGTACCCCGATATTACTTTATACTAAGATATCATAATAAACTAAATATATTAAACAAACAACAATCAAATGTTAAAGCTTTTTAACAAATTGATAATAGGCTTAACATATTTAATATGATGAGATCTAAATATAAATAGCAGATTTAACATATCAAGCAAAACTAAAACATGTAAGGTGGTTAAATCAGGTAAGATCGGCTGAAACCCCGATGCTATCTCTAATAGCAATCGTGAAGCAGATTAGATCTTTATGATTCTAAGAGCAACTTAATAGATCGAACCTAACCGATGCAGCATTAAGTACCAAAAGAAGCATAGAATCTAAAATAGCTTAATGATAACCTTTCAAGATGGTAGATATACTATATAATCCAAAACAACAATGAGATCTAATCCCGTTGGCTGTCATCTAGCAATTGATGCTAGCCGATTGAAGGTTAGATCGCGACATTGACCTAAATTATATAGCATATATGATAATTGTACAGATTACGATAACAAATTTAGAGTATCATGACGATGGAAGCTCTAATCCCGAGAGAGCAAGCCGCTTGTAACAAGAATTACCTCTCGTCGGAGATAAAAACCCGATGCAGCCCAACGAACTTGTCGAGATAAAACTAAAAGGAAAGGGTGGTGATGCGCCAAAATTGTATTGATTGTGTGTTGAACATGGCTTCAATCTGTTTCGAAGAAATCCGGGGCATATCATAGCCCGTATGCTGAGGTTGTTGCCTCATCAGGACCCTAGGTTAAAACTCTGGCGGCTTTGATGTCGATGGCGGCACAAATGGCTTGAGGGGAACCAATCTGGGCGCGATCGGCTGTTTCGGAGGAACTCCTGAAGCTGTCAGCAACCCATCTGTTGCCAAGGCCCTGTACCGAGGAAATTTGCCCTCAGGGAGGAATACTGGCCCCCTGGCTTGGTGTTCAGTTATCCTGGAGTCGACAATCATACTAATCATGTTGTTGAGGGTATTGACCAATATTCCAGACTGGTTGATCAAAGCATGATAGACAACATAATCGATCCTGTCTTGCAAATTGTTTATCTCTGGCCCATCCTCCTGCTTGATTTCTTGTTCTTTGCCCTTGCCAGAGTTAGATTTGAGCTCGTCATTAGCTGGCAATTTTACTTTGTACCTCTGGACAACCGTGCCGGACCGAGTTTGGGTAAAAGAGTGCAGGTACTGACTCTGTAGTTTGTTCATTATCTTCTCAAGCTCGGCCTTGTGCTCTGGCATCAACTTATCCATGGTGATTGGGATGATGTTTTCTGGATCAACATCGGAAGTCTTGATGTCTACCATGGCGTCTGTCTTGTAATCTGGGTCCCACCAGGCGTGCCAAAAGCGTGTTGATGAGAAAATTTCCCACGCACTGGCCTAAGAGATTTGCTTTACTCTAGTGCAGGTCCAAAGTATTGATTCGAGGTTCGTAGGCGTGCCAGTTGGTTTGTTCCTGCAACCAACAAGAAACTAATAAAAGAAAACAATTTTAGATCGATAGCCAATCGGCTGGCGGCCGATGACATATCGTTTGACATTGTGCCGATGCAACTTGCATTGAATCAACAGAAACTAGATTTGCCCTATCGGCTGTTGATGCTAACAGAATACAATCCAAACCTTAAAGCATATTTAAACCAAGTGATTGGGATAGATCGGTAGTATATCGAGACAGTATAAATCACTTAAATCTAAAAGTATTATAAGACAAGGATTATATTTATTCACAGCATAGCCAAAATGATAAATCTAACCTGTATCGGCTAGTACTCCGATACCACTTTATACTAAGATACCACAATAAACTAAATATATTAAACAAACAACAATCAAATGTTAAAGTTCTTTAACAAATTGATAACAAGCTTAACATATTTAATATAATGAGATCTTAATATAAAGAGCAGATTTAACATATCAAGCATAATTAAACATGCAAGATAATTAAATCAGGTAAGATCGACTGAAACCCCGATGCTATCTCTAATAGCGATCATGAAGCGATCCGCCGAAATTATACTGATTGTGTGTTGATTCTAATTACGGGGTCTTGGATCATATTTATACCTAGATACATGACGAGTCCGTGACAGACACGATTCTTATCTCTATTACAAATTGAATAACAGATATGCCTAAAACAAACTGACATTATCTATAAGGAAACTATACAAAATATCCTAATTAATAGATACAATTGCCCTTTCAGGACTTTATCCGTAGATGGCAACAACTCTAAAGTACTGGAAATCAAATCCAACAATGATCTCCATGTTTCCCCACCAGAATCAGTCACATTTAGTTACCCTAATCAGAATCGGCTACATCAGATCTCCCTGTCCGACTCGGTCTTAGCCGATTGACTCCTTAGTCGATTCAAACTCAGTCGATACACGCTCTGACTCTGAGAATCGCGTGTTCCTTCAATTCCGCTTCAATTGTAGTTTCAAACCTGGGGATTAGCTTGCCAAATTTGGTCGTCAACACACCCCCACCCGATGCCGCCTCCTCGCCGCCCCTGGCCGACGCTGCCACCTCTTCTACCCCAGTCCAACTCTTTAAGATCTGGAGCTTTCTAGCATGAGTTATTACTAAATTAAAGATATTGATTTAACTTTTGATGTGGGGTGGTTTGTACTATTGTGCATACGTGCTTGTGGGTTCTAGCATGATTTGTGCTTGTATCTTGTAGTGGTGTTGTGTTGTTGAGAAATTTCCGTATTAAATCCAAGCGGGTGGTGTAGGGGCCCGCTCACTTGTTGGGTCCCCTGCGGGGGCGGGGGTGGGGACGGGTGAGGTTTTTCACTCGATTGATGATGCGGGACCTTGGGCAGGGGAAGAATGTGGGGAGCAGACGTAGGGCGTTCCTATCCAACCAGGCCCTGACTCGCCCCGTTGCCACCCCTACGCACGTAGGGACAAGAGATCCTAGATCGACGTCGATGCAAAGCCCAAGGTCATCACCATCGGCCAATCCGAAAAGAAAAGCAGGCGGCGCCACGGCGGCGGGAAGACAAAGCCGTCATCGTCTAAGGAAGAAGGCGGTGCGGACGACGAGAGGGATGCAGTGAATCTTGTAGGTGGTGACAAACCGGTTGATGTGGCAGGTCGGGGTGTCGGTGAGGGCGCGACTGGCGGTCGAGGTGGCATTCTTCTCAGCATTCTACTACCTCAAGACAGTGGCAAAAGTGGACGTTCCCACGTGGATCCCCTTCAGTGTCTGCTTCATTTTTTCGGCATCGTGTTGCCCGTCATCAGCTACGACATCGTCTTTGTGAGCTAGGACCCTGCCAAGGAGGGCTCCCTCCTCAGATGGAATGAGGCGTGCCACACCTGGTCGGTCTTCTAGGACTCGCTCTGAAACGGTGGCGACGACCCCTCCTCTCTGCCGCCTCCTCGCCTTGCTCGACGGTCGCCAATTGCTGATGCCGCCTTCATCACCGGCGTTGCGAGCTCGAAACTAGTCAGAGCCAGAGCCTTCCCACTCCGCTTCCCTCCCAGCGCAATGGCTCCCTACCGTCGTTGCCTATCCCCGCCACCTCCTCAACCCAGCTCTTCCCTGCTCTTCTTCGATGCGGTTGGGACTGCTCCTCTTTCCTCTCTGGGAGCCGACAGAGCCGTCGAAAGAGGAGTGAGAGGAGGGAGGGAAAGAAGAGGGGAGAGGTGAGAAAGAAGGTGAGATGAAGAGGAAGGCATTGACATGTGGATCCCACCTATTGGGTCAATGAGTCAATTGTGTTAATTGTATTCAATCTGCCATGTCAGAAAAACCCACTTCTTAAAACCACCATGGAGCCTATTTGCACCGTTTTTTAAAAGATGAGGCGTTATACCCAGTTTTGTGACTAAGGGATGCGATTCAATTAATAGTAAGAGATGAGGGAGGCCAAATAGAGTTACTCCTAAAAGGAATCAAGGTTTCGAATTGATTAGGCCTTTAATCAATTGGCCAAGCCCACACAGTGTGGCAGTCATCTCACATCAGAAAAAAGTTGACTTGTGATCCCTTATCTTGTCATCGAGTTTTAAAATCGTCCATGAACCGGAATACCAGATATAACACATCTCTAATCTTACAAAACCAGGTCACATTAGGTCCCAAAGCAGTATTGCTCCTGGTTTTGACTGACGTGGCGGCTAAGTAAGCGTGGGACCCATGTGGGCCTCACATGTCAACAACCCAATCTTCTCTCCTCTCTTTTCCCATCACAATCTTCTTATCGAACTCAGTGTTGTCATCAATGTTCACGGTCGGGATGAAGGAGTACATGAGGACGAAGCCCTTGGGCATCCTCGACACGTGCTTCGACTTCATCGGCCTGGACAAGATCAACATACCAGCTATGCCCTAGTGTTTCCCGACGACGCGGTCGTCAACCATGATATGCACAACATCATATTCGGTAGTTGCTTCACGTTTGCCCCCACCTGCGACGAGAAAACCTTTGGCACCATTGGCAACTTGCACCAGCGTACCTCGAGGTCCTGTACGACATCAACGGTGGCGTCTTAGATTCCCATGCCGTTGCATGCTGATCGGTTGGCGCACGACACCGACCGTTCGTCGAAGCCCCATGAGGTTGCTGGTCTTGTCGTTCATGCCCGTGTGATATGCACTAGGGTGTCCCGATCTTTTAGTGAGTTGATAACCTCGATTTGATAGAGCGACGTCATGGTCCGAATACAAAACTCCATGGAGTAATTGCACCTCAGCAACCGATACACCGACTTCACTGGTTGACACGATCTTGCGGAAGCCCGATCAACCGAACCACTAGGGTTATTTTTGCAAGCAATCGAAGAACTCACAAAAACAAGATGAACAACAACTAAAATTGTAAATAGGGATTTAAGATCTAAATAACACAAGAAGGGTGGTGTTCTGAAACAAATAGAACGGATGGTCTAGCCGACACACGCTTCTATCAAGAAGTAGTGATAGCTAAACTTACATAAACAAAACCCAAATTATTCTAGGCGGCTATGGGGGTATTTATACATGTGGGAGGACGAGTTGGGGTCATTCTCCAACCCTAGGACGCGTCCATAATGAACTCAACTTGATACAAGGCCCATCGACCCAATTTCGGCGACGTAACACCTCGAGCAGAACAAGGTATTTGTACTAAATTGATGATTGCGACTGGCTCGTAATAGATATGGAAGTGAGGCCATATTCGTTGGAAAGTAGACTTAATAAGCTTTCCGTAAATTACTTAAACATCCAAATCAGAGTTCGTATGAAGCCGTGACAACCGTTACAAATTGGCGTTGTCCTGCAGTCCAAATTTAACACTAAAACGTGTTGGATTAGTTCTCTTTCTTTCCTTGGGCCAAAAATGACGTGGTGACCTGGTTAAGGACGTTGGGAATACTTGGATTTGGAGGTTGGGGCGCAAGCCACTTGGGCCCCTCTTGGGCTGGGGTCCCAGATAAAGTTGCAAGCCCATAAGCCCATTATAGGTGATACAACTACTTTTTTCTATGATTGCGACTTATTGGGATGGAATATGGAAATGAGGCTAGATCCATTGGAAAGAGGACTCCAAGAGCTTTCCATCAAGTACTCATGGACCCAAAACGGAGCACGCATATTTGGCGGCCATTTGAATTCAGCGTTGTTAGAGCTTGACGAATTGGATTACATAATTTTTTAAGCTTGAACTTGATGTCTTCCTGTGGACATATGATGGGAGCAACGGTTGTATCCATATTAGCCATGATCACATCATTCTCCCCTTCTTCACGGAAAACCGTCTTTAGTTTTTCCATATGGTTCTTGTCGTGTAGAGCATGATCTTGCCCATAGAAATGTCTATATGAAAAGAAACACAACAAAATTTTGTCATGTAATATCATTAGTTCTTTAGCAAATAATATTAATCTTCTATGAAACAAATGTACCTGGGAATGGAGATAAATGACAAACAACATAGATACCACATTTGATTGTTTTACTTACGGTTCATTTTGCTCCCTTCTTCGTAACCATCCTGTTCTTTCAAATCAAAACAACACAAACTCGAGATAATATGATTAGCAATAACTTGTCTCTCTAACTTGCAATTTTTATTCACGACTACAAGAGGTTCTAAATCCGAACATATGTAAACTCTATGCACCAAATATGTTCCTCTATCTTTATATTCGCCAAACATATAAAAAATAACAGTAATTGGACATGGCAAATCAGACTTACCAAATAATTTCTCTTTCAAATTATCGAGCTCGCAAAAGTCATCAAACAGAACATATCCCAAAGTATTTAATGAATATAGCAATTCACGTTTCTCAACTTCATTAGCAATTTGAACAAAATGCTTAAAATCAGCACAGAAAAACTAACACTAGAAATAGCATGTTCATTCACTAGTTGTGGCATTGATATAAGTGAAGCATTACCACACAACTCTTTTTTATCACAAAAAACAACATGTAAATCAACTTGTGACAAAGGAATCTCAATAATTGGTTCCACTAATAGTTGCTCTACTATAGCATGTGAAGTGGACATGTGTAGCTCAGCTTAAAAATACTCACATTCATTTATCTCAGCACCATATATTTTACATTGCAAACTTTCTACATATATATTAGGTGATTCATGCTTCTCAACAACATTATTCTCCTTCTTTTAGTGAATATTTGGAACTTTCTGCAAAGCGTTAGTAACAGGAGACACAAAAGGTTACTCCTCCCAAGTTTGCACGTCATTATTACATGGGAAAATAGAAGGTACAAGCATAACTTGTTGTTTCTTCATGTCCTCTCTTTTACATTTAACATTGCAAGCAAGTTCTAACAAATGAGAAAAAGATTAGTAACTTTGACAAGCAAGTATGTTCTGAACTTCACGGTTCAAACTAAATCTAGCCATAGCAGGTTCCTCATCCTCCTCTAAGTTACAACGCAACATACTCATTTGTAATTCCTGATAATACTCTTCTACACTTTTAGTACCCTATCTCAATTGTTGCAACTTACTTAACAAATTACATGCATAATAAGAAGGTATAAATCTATCCCGCATGACCCGTTTTAAAGCATCCCAAGTTTGAGGCATGTTATCATGATTTTTCTTACCATGTTCGATCCACCAAACAGAAGCAAAATCAATAAACTCGCTAGTGGCAACCTGAACACATGTGTTTTCAAGAAACTCATGACATGCAAATTTTTGATCAATAGCAATTTCTCAAGTAATGTATGCATCAGGGTCATATTTTCCATCAAAAGAAGGTATCTTAAATTTAATCTTATCAAAGCATCATCATTATAACATACTTCGCGTCGACGTTTTCCTCAATCCATACCTCATTGATTACGATTCAAGCGCTGGTGGTTACTCTCATCACAAAGTTGTTGAAACGCCTGAGAAGATGAGTAAGATTGTTGTTGATGGCTGTCACAGATGCTTCCAAACCAGTCAGTCGGTTGTTGGTTGCAATCTGCATAGCCTCCAATTGTCCAATCTTTTCGTTCGTCACCTGCAAGTCATTATCAACACCTTCCATGTGTGCCCTCACCTGCCTTTCAAAATGTTGCATAATGCCCTTCGTACGAAAAGAATACGTCATATCCTTGTTGTCCTCCGATCCTGCCATGATCAAACAAACAGAGACAACTAGAAAAACAAGTGAAGGAATAAAAGCCTTACAACTAATAGGATGTGACTACTGCAAGGCACTCCCCCACAACCTGTCCACACAAGCTCTTACCAGTTGTTACCTTGCCTGACAGGAGGTGATGGAAACCAACAAGTCAGTAACCTTGGGAGAGGTATATCTGTACAGCAACAGCAAGAACAACCTATAAAGTTATAGCCGGGAAGGTGTATGTGGGCTGCTCTTTCCAAAGGAAAACTAGAAACCACGTTAGTCAAAGCAAGCTGAATAATTGTTCAACGACGGTATTGTGCTGGTCCTATGTCACATCCTGGGTTTTTCCCTAATTCATTTAAAATAACTTACCCGGAAATAATCGGAATTTCTGAAATTAACCTAGAGTCAACCTATAATTTTAAAATGCAATTAATAAATGGAAATGACATGGTAGGATTTTTCTTGAATTCTTCATGTCAAAATACGCTAACAGGATTTTTACTGGAATTTTTAGAGCACTCTAAGTATTTTTAATCAATTAAATAAGAAAACAGAATTTAATTAAGTCCCTAAATCCCTTTTTTCTTTTTCTTTTTCTTTTTTTTTCCTTTTTTCCGTACGTCCGTACGGTTTTCCCGCCTCTCCGTGCGGCCGTCGCCCGACACTGTCCGCCCGAGCCGCACCCCGCACGCGCGCCGCTCCTCCTGGCCGTGGGCCGAGGCCCACGGTCCCGCCGCGCCGCGCAAGTCCGGCGCCCTCCCTTGCGCCGCGGTCACCGACAGGGGCCCCACTGCGAGCCGCCCCTCGCGCCCGCCGCCCAACCGCCGCCGCCGCCATAGCCGCGCCGCCCGCCTCTTTCTCGTGCCGCGCGTCTCGCGCCGCGTGGCCCCACGTCGGCTCGCCCGCGCCGCCGCACCCGTGCCCGCTTTCCCGCACGCCGAACGGCCGTCGTCGCCCGAAACGACCGCCGTATATCTCTCCTCTCCTCCGAGTCCGAAACGCCGGCGACCTTATCCCCGCCGTATCCGTGCCCGTTTCGGCCTCTTCTCTCCCCCTTTAAACCCCTCGAGCTCCACCGTGTTTCCCTTTGTTCGCCGTTGATTCTAGCCCCGTGTCGCCGCTGCTCGTCGCTTCACCGTCGGTGAGCTCGCCGCCGTTCCCCGGTCTCTTTTGTTTTCGTTTGTTTCCTTTTCTTTTCGCGCGCGTGCCGCCGCGCCGGTCGCCGCCGTCGCCCCGCCGCCGCTGCGGTCAGCCGCCGCCGTCCGCCGCCGCCGCCACCACCCGTGAAACCCTAACCCTAACCCTAGCGCCGCCCTCTCGTGCCGTCCGATCTTGCGGACGGACGGATCCGCGCCGTCCGATCGCGACGGATCCGCGCCGCCCGATCGCCGCCGTCCGGCCGCTCAGATCGCGCCACGTCGCCGCCGGCCGCTCGGATCGCGCCACGTGGCGGCAATCCGGCCGCCGCGCCCCGCCTCCCGCGTGTGCCAGCCCGTGCGCTGACGTCAGCCCTAGGGCTGACGCCAGCCGCTGACGTCATGCTGACGTCAGCCCTGAGCCGCGCGTGGATGACGTCACCAGGGACTTAATTGCGCAATAAATAATTTAATCTTTTCTGTTTAGTTTAAAAATCGCAATTAAACTTCTAAAATACATATCTTTTGAATCCGAGCTCCGTTTTAGTCCATTCAAATTTCATTAAATCCAGAAAAATGTCAAGAATCTATTAAAAATACTTTTCAGTGTTGTTTCAGTAGACTTTTTAGGGTGTTTGTTGAGTGCTTTGTTTGTCGTGTAGATCCCGAGTTTTTCGGCGAGCCCGTTCTCTTCGAAGTAGTCGCCGAGGTTCCTCAGTCTCCAGAGCAAGGCAAGTCATACCTTACATTGACCATATTGTACCTATTTTATGTAAATACCTCTATTTCGTTCAAATACTGCATATGTTTTAGAATGTCATTTCATGGGATGTTTTATACCCATTGTACTCAACCATAGGATTGTTTACCTTATACCATTGATAACCTGGGATCCAATGTGACTAGATGATAGTTTAAGGTTGCTTAGTCATGCTTAGCGCAACTAGCTCACTTAAGGGAATCACACTAAGTTTAATGCTAAAGTTGACCTCCATGATATTAAGATATGACCTTGTTCTTAATAATATTGAATTATCGAAAGGTGGGTCGTGAGCACATGGTTGGACTTTGGTTAGCGTGCTCATGACGATTAAGGACCGGTTCTCGGGAAACCCCGGAAGAAATGCCGTGCATACCACAAGCCAAGATGGGTAATGGTGGGCCCGTAGCATAGCCGTCTCTAGTTAACGTATCCCGCAGAGGGTGAGCGTGATGGAGCTGGGTCGGCCCCGGTTTTAAGGGTTGATCAGCTTCCGGATTCACCGTGGCACTAGAGGGCTGCCCATTGCCCGATGGGAATGGGGCGAAACCTTGGTGTGGTACGATTGATTAGAGGGGTTGTGTGAAGGGTCCTGTCACAATTCCTTTCCGGGCACCGTGGTGGTGCACCGGCCGCACGGTAACATGTTGTGGGATTGTGTCTTGTGGGTACAGTTGTACACCTCGATCGAGTAAAAACTATTCGAATAGCCGTGCCCTCGGTTACGGGCGATCGACCGATTCACCTTGATTAGTCTCATTTATTTACTCGAATGAAATGTTGGAATATGACTAGTGCGGGTGGATGGATGGGCCTGTTGCAACGTGGTTTGAGCGTTGGACGGCGTTTATTTAATACCGCTTAAATATTACTACTGTTTCTTGTCTTCAAATATTATTATTTATATACCGCAAATGCTGTTTATGCAAATTGAGCCCCTTGACCCTTCCTTGTTATTTATCTCGCATCATGTACCCTTTTCGGTGTGACTTGTTGAGTACGGTGGTTGTACTCGGCCTTGCTTCTTTTTCCCCTTCGTGCGAGGTTGAGATCGAGGTCTCCGAGGAGGTGTAGGCTTGTTCTCGTCAAGGTTTAGCTGTGGAGTTGGTGTTCCGCTTCGCTCGTGTCAAGTTTAGCTTAAGTCAGTTTTATTTTCCTTTCCGCTGCATTTGTGTAACTCTTTTATATTGTTTCTAAGACGAGGATTCTCAGATTATCAATAACGTCGATTTGTGTACCTCGGGATTCTGGACGAGGATGTAATGCACAAATTAGCTGCAGAAATTCTGGTGTGAATTTCTGGGCGTGACATCCTAGCGTAGACCATGCTAGAGACGCGAGCCTACGCACAAAGGAAGTCACCACACACACCACCGAGAACAAAAACGAAGAACAATATCAACCCCTTTTCCTCTTCTTCTTTCTTTTCCTTTTTTTCTTCTATTTTTTATTTTTTAGGGAATCCTCAAAACTGATTATATAAACCAAAGATTACAAATGAGCAATTTCCCAACTTCTATATGATGATGGTGAAATCAATCTTTGATTTTGATACCGACTCCAAGTCCAATTCTGAAACCGATTCCAACTCCAATTCTGAAACCGATTCCAACTCCAATTCGCCCAACAGAGACCAAGTCAGATTAGAACTTCAACTGCACTTCAGATTCAACCAACAGATAGATCAAAAGTAGTGCACGGTTGTGACAAAACGTGATAAGAACTCGAAACTCTAAAGGACTAAAACTAAGACCAGCAACTTGACACAACCGAAGCAACAGAAAACTTAACAAGCTACGACCAACTAGTAACTAGTAAAAAGGCTCAAGGGTTTATGGGATCACGAAAACAAATCTAATCTATTATTTTTTTGGCTTTTTCTGGACGATAGGAATATAACAGATGCAAACAAAATAAAATCTCTCATCGATCAACTTGGCGCTCTGATACCACTTGATGTGCACTAGGGTGTCCCAATCTTTCGGTGAGTTGATAACCTCGATTTGATGGAGCGACGTTTATGGCCCACTACAAAACTCCATGGAGGAATTACGCCTTAGCAACCGATACACTGACTTCACTGGTTGACGCGATCTTGTGGAAGCCCGATCAATCGAACCACTAGGGTTATTCCTGCAAACAATCGAAGAACTCGTAAAAAATAGGATGAACAACAACTCAAATTGAAAATAGGGATTTTAGATCTGAATCACACGAGAAGGGTGGTGTTCTGAAACAAATAGAACGGATGGTCTAGCCGACACATGCGTCTATCAGGAAGTAGTGATAGCTAAACTTACATAAACAAAACTTAAATTATTCTAGGCGGCTATAGGGGTATTTATATAGGAGGGAGGACGAGTTGGGGTCATTCTCCAACCCTAGGACGCATACGTAATGGACTCAACTTGATACAAGGCCCATCGACCCAATTTCGACGGCGTAACACTTTGGGCAGAACAAGGTATCTATACTAAATTAATGATTGCGGCCGGCTCGTAATAGATATGGAAGTGAGGCTAGATCCGTTGGAAAATAGACTTCATAAGTTTTCCATGAAGTACTTAAGCAACCAAATCGGAGTTCGTATGAAGCCGTGGCAATCGTTACAAGTTGGCGCTGTCCTACAGTTCGAATTTAGCATCAAAACATATTGGATTAGTTCTCTTTCTTTTCTTGGGGCAAAAGTAACGTGATGACCTGGTTGATGACGTTGGGAATACTTGGATTTGAAGGTTGGGGCACAAGCCACTTGGGCCCCGCTTGGGCTGAGGTCCCAGATGAAGCTGCAAACCATAAGCCCATTATAGGTGATCTTTCTGTGATTACGGCTGATCGGGATGAAATTTGGAGATGAGGCTGGATCCTTTGGAAAGAGGACTCCGAGAGGTTTCCATCAAGTACTCATGGACCCAAATCAGAACACATATGTATATTTGGCGGCCATTTGAATTCAACGCTATTAGAGCTTGACGAATTGGATTCCAAAATTTTTTAAGCTTGAATTTGATATCTTCTTATGGACATATGATGGGAGCAACAGTTGTATCCATATTATCCATGGTCACATCACCGTGCCTAGCTCAGAGTGGCTGCATCCGAACTAGAAGTTCTTGATGACAACAAAGCTAGACATCATCAACGTGTCGGAGCTGTACGTTCTGGTGGTGTTGGAGCCGTAGTCGTACTTAACAATGTACCAGCACTAGGACTTGGAGTTGCAGCCGTTGACCTCCCTGCTATCGCCGAGTTGTGCACGAGGCAACTCTGCAATTGAACGCCACGTACGTGCTCGATATGGGCGTGGCACAACGCCGGGACGGGGCACAGCTTGCACTACACCGACGACACATCGTAGCCAGTGTCGATGATTTATTTCATGGCCAACAAACTGAGACCGACAAAGATGACGTACTCAAGCATGCCCAAGGAGGTGCCTAGCATAGTCGGCACGGAGCCCTTCGACTACTCCTCGTCGTCGGCTGTGCAGTTGTTCTTGGAGAACTTCCGTTGGATGAACTCTGCTTAGAGTTGGTCACGACCGAGCAGTTCCTCGTCGGTCGTGCTCTTCTTAGAGCTTGGATCCAACGAGCATGGGTCGAACTGGTGGCTCAACGCCACCGTGCTCGTTACATCCGAGGATGGCGGACGATGACGACATCCATCATCCTCCCCCTCCACACACAAGCTACGAAACGACCGTGTAGATAGGTGCCATACTAGCGGACACTACAACGACGACGTCGCTGCGGGAGTCGCGGTGCAGGAGCCGGACCTGATCGGGGGACCGTCGCCGCCGCAAGGAGGCATCCAAGAAAGAGGAGCATCAACATGTAGCTTTCGCCCCACGCATCGTTCCCGTCTGCCATGGGAGGCCGCACCGGTCGGAGCTTGCCAACGGCATAGCGACGGAGCATCCATCGTCGCACCATGCGTGTCTACCCTGCCCGTCGCTGGCTAGAGCCATCGAGTTTCTACCTGTTGACGTCGTCGAGCTTGTCTCTGCCGGCCACCGCACGCCTCTCTTGCCGGCCGCCACCCTTTTCCCCACCGTCGCTGGCCACCTGGAGAGAAGATTGGGATAGGAAAAGTGGGAAGAGAAGATTGGGTTACTGACATATGAGGCCGACGTAAGACCCATTGTGACTAAGCCATCACGTCAACCAAAATCAAGACCAATACTGCTTTAAGATCCAATATGACCTGATTTTATAAGATTAGGGATACGTTATATCTGATATTTTAGTTGAAAGACGATTTTAAAACTCGACGAGAAGCAAGGCCCATTTAAATCCCAAAAGGAGAGAGAACCCGGTCCGTGGGGGCTGCGCTGAAAAAAAACTGGAGCCGTCGATATGATGATTCTCCATTTCTCCTGGCAGCCGTGTCCGGTTGTCACCTGGGCAGTTGCGGGCTTGCGGCTCAGAAACCGAACTCCGCCACTTCCCAGTCTCCCACACGAACACCCCGCGAGTCTACGGGAGGGAATCGGCATACAGCGAGGTCAATCATCAAATGCAGACCGCCGCGACGTCCACCCTCTCCGCGAATCCGCATGTGAAGCCTTTGCCCGGACCTTTCCTCCGGCCATCGCCTCCCTATAGGACCCGCGTCCACCTTACCTCCTTCCGGAACAAGACGTCGATCTCGATCCCCATGGCCTCCTCGACGTCGCCGCCGCCGCCGCAGGAGCTCACCATCACGCGACCCGACGACTGGCACCTCCACCTCCGGGAAGGCGATGTCCTTGTGGCCGTGCTCCCCCACAGGTTGGTCTGCTCGGCGTCGCTGGCTCGTTTTACTGGTGACGCACGCCTAGTGTTTGATGTAATGTCTCAGAGAGGTGGCCTGACTGCTTGCGTGATCGTTTTGCGGGCTGTTTGGCAGCGCGATGCATTTTGGGAGGGCCATCGTGATGCCCAACCTGAAGCCACCGGTGACCACGACGGCGCGAGCTTTGGAGTACAGGGAGGAGATCCTGAGGGCGCTGCCTCCAGGGAGCAACTTTGTGCCGCTCATGACGCTCTACCTCACGGACAATACTAGCCCAGAGGAGATCAAGCTCGCAAGTACGGACCCTCACTAACACCGTTCTTTCATTAGCTACAACATTTCTTATAAGTTGAAGTGTCTATTTGTCACGCTCAGTGCTTATGGACACCTGTGCAGTGATCTGGCAGTCACATTGGTAGTACTATCTCTTAGAAGCTAGAACAAACTTGACTGATGTGCTTAAAATACTAGCCATCACGATTTAAAAGTGCCGTATTATAAATGTTTCTTATTTCCTCTCCTAGTCTTGTCGGTTGTAGAGTTCTGTGTGTGATGTTTATGTTGCATATTGTTTCATATTGACATTAGAAAAGAGTGGTGTGGTTTTCGCTGTGAAGTTGTACCCTGCTGGAGCAACTACCAACTCTCAAGATGGTGTCACTGATATATTTGGGAAGTGTTTGCCTGTGCTTGAGGAAATGGCTAGGCAGGAGATGCCTTTGCTTGTAAGTAGTTCTGATGCTCTTCTTTTAGCATGTATTTTTCCCATTTGTTTTGAAGTTCTTATTCATGTCTTGAGCCTTTCTCCTACTTTTACTTCGGAATGTTACTTTTACTTGCCTTTTGTTCCTTGACAATGCCTAATTCACTGAAATGATGTTGCCCCTAATTAGCGATTTTCTTGCATAGTCAGCTGTGTAGATAGTAAGAATGACCTTATGTCTTTGTTATATTTCTTTAAGGTTCATGGAGAAGTCACAGATCAGCTTGTTGATACCTTTGATCGAGAGAAGGTTTTCATTGAGAAAATATTGGCACCACTTGTACAAAGATTGCCACAGCTGAAAATTGTTATGGAACATATCACCACTATGGATGCGGTTAACTTCGTAGAATCATGCAAAGAAGGTGTGCAGCATCACAATAGAATTATACTTCTGTGCATACCTATGGTTCTAAAATTTCATTTTCATTAGGTCATGTTGCTGCAACGGTGACTCCCCAACATCTTCTTCTCAACAGGAATGCCTTGTTTCAGGGTGGCTTGCAGCCACACAACTATTGCTTACCAGTACTGAAAAGAGAAACTCATAGTACGTTCCAATTGTCCTACTACCCTAACTCCTGCATGATCCAGTATTCACATATCTATAATTCCATGCAATTGTATAGGCAAAATATATAGGAAACATGCCTGTACATGCACATTAAGATTTCTTTTGTTCAACAAAATGACCATTGAACCAGATGTCCCTTCAATGGTAATGAAAAAGTTGATCTATAACAACACTGTTCTTGCATTGGGTATATATAAATGTGATGCCAAAAATATGTTTGTATTCCTTTTTTCCACTTTAGGCAGAATTCGGTATGCTCCTCATGACAGTTTTGAATTGCCTACCTCAGGACAAGCAATTGTGTCTGCGGTAACAAGTGGGAGTAAACAATACTTTCTTGGTACTGACAGTGCTCCTCACGATAAACGGAGAAAAGAATGCTCCTGCGGTTGTGCAGGAATATATAGCGCTCCTGTGGCTCTTTCTCTTTATGCGAAAGTATTTGAACAGGTGATCTCTCTCTCTCTCACATTGATTAATAGGATAGTTTCTATTTTAAGTTAAGAGACGATCTGCTCTAGATTGGCGTTAGCTTGCTAGTCAGTTAGCTGTAAAGACAAAGTGTGTGAAGTGCATCACAAAACCACAAATTTGTAGTGTAACTTGTAAAAAACTATAATAAGCCAAAATGCTGAGAAAACATTGTGGTTAATACGTTTCTTTGAAATATCTTGCACTGTTTCAGGCCGGTGCTCTTGATAAGCTAGAAGCATTTACAAGCTTCAATGGACCAGATTTTTATGGCCTTCCGAGAAACACTTCAAAGATCGTCCTTAGAAAGAGCGCCTGGAAAGTACCTGATACATACTCATATAGTTCAGGAGAGATCGTGCCTATGTTTACTGGCAACACCCTCGAATGGCTTCCATCGGATCAACTTGAAGACTGAAGAGTAAACAGAACAAATTGGAGTAATACCATGTCCCCAACTCTGTTAGATTCAATATCAAACTTTTCCAGCCATAAGCCTCCCCTTTTGGAATTTTTGAAGCAACATTAATGAGAATAACTTATTGAAAGCATGTAAGCAACGAAGAAGAAGTCTGCTTATCAAGCTGTTGTACCGAGTTTCCCCTGTTGTATGCATAGCATCAAGTGCTATAAGGGCACAGTTTAGACTTTACATTGGTGTTTCAGACATCACAGAACCGATAATGGTGAATAAATAAATACTACCAATCTTGCCGTCATATCATTGCATATGAATTTTAGCGATACTTTATCATAAAAATTTCTGTTACATCTCCTCATGACATTTGATTGCCTGTTTTTCGGGACTTGGATGGCCGGATGGATTTACATGGTTTGATCATTAGTGCTTCTCGACTCTCCATCCGTCAAACAATCACCTTGTGCTCCACTCTCTATCCTCAACATCAAGATAGTCATCACCGAACTCTTCATGAAGCGAACGCAGCAAGGCTCGCCGCTCAGCGCCACCCGCGATGCCGCGCTCCTCCATCTCCCTCACCACCCTGTCGGCATCGTCCCTCCTCCCCGATCTCCACAGCTCCTCCACTACCGCCCTCCTCGTGACGTCGTCGACCACCCTTCCCGCCCGAGCCATGTCCCACATCACACGCTCCGCCTCCCCAGCCTCCCCTGCCATGGCCAGCGCACTGACGAACGCGTTGCACGCCTGCTCCGTCGGGACCAGCCCCTTGGCCCGCATTTCCTCGAACACCTCACGGGCGTTCCTCGTCCGGCCCTGCGCGCTGAGCCCGTGCACCAGGTAGCTGTACGTGAAGGCGTCCGGCTCGCAACCGTAGACGGGCCGCATCTGGTGGAAAACGCGGAGCGCGTCGTTGAGGTGCAGCGACTGCGCGTAGCCCTTGACGAGCACGTTCAGCGCGCGGGTGTCCGGCGGGACTCCTTCCTCCAGCATCTGCCGGAACAGCGCGGAGACGGTGTCCATGTACATGTAGTGCACCATGGTGTCGCCGCCGCCGCGGGACAACAGCGCGGTGAAGAGCGCGTGGTAGGTGTCGGCGGAGGGGCGCGCGGCGGGGTCGGCGGAGGCGCGCATGAGGGTGTAGACGTGGAATGCCTTGCCGATTTTGCGGAACTGGCAGTAGAAGTAGAGCGCGGTGCGGAGGAAGGGCCCGGGGGACGGGAGCGAGGGCAGGAGGGAGAAGGCGAGGGCGCAGGTGCGGTCAAAGTCGGCGTAGAGATCGGCGGCGGCGAGGCGTTTGATCGCGACGAGGAAGGGGCCCGGGTCAGGGCGGAAGGTGGGGAGGCGGAGGGAGTGGGTGAGAACCGGAAGAAGTAGGCGGGTGTCGGAGACGGAGGAGAGGGAGTAGGAGAGGAGAGGCGGGGTGAGACGGGACGGGAGGGAGGCGATGGCCGCGGAGACGGCTTCAGGGGAGGGCGGCGGAGGGTTCGGGGAGCGGCGGCTGCGGCGGAAGCGGTGCGGCGTGCGGCGGGAGGAGGCGGAGAAGGGGAGGCGGCCGGTGAGCAACGCGTCGGCCGGGGTGGCGCCCAAGAGGCGGCGCAGGAGCGTGGTCATCCCGGCGGCGGCGGGCGCATTTCGGCTCCGGTGCCCTTCGTCTTCTCAGAACGGATGCAAATCCGCGCGCGAATCTTGAAGCAAAATCTGACGGTTCGTGCCTGCTGAGTCTACTGCCACCAACAGGCAACAAGCAGGCTCAAAGCGCCGCCCGCCGGGCAGAGGCAAAGGGAGAACGAGCAGGCGACGACGGCGACCAGCCCATCGTCTGATGGCCGCCGCCGTCTCGTTGGCGAGCCCTCTCCGGCGAGTCCTTCACATCCCTTACGCACGCCGCGCCATCCCCACCTCGTACCACTTCTTCCCTAGCGGTAAGCCCGTACCCACCGCTCGGTTCGATTGCGCTTAGGTCTGAAGATTCTGACGCTTGGCTACCCATGGCTCGTGGTGCAGGACGCTGGCACGCGGCTCTCTCCTTCGCCGCGGCAGCAGCAGGAGATTCGGCGGTTAAGGGGAGCGTAGATAGGAATGCAGCCGAGGAAGTCAGGAGCATCCTGGATATGGTAATTTGTTCTCCGCCATTACACCTCAATTATTTACATCAACTTGTTGAGATTACTAGATTAGGTGGTTTATTGGAGTGAATATTTTGGCTTATCGACGTTGTGTCTGATGAAATGCCTTCATGGCATTAATCAATTTTTTCCCCACCCTGATGAACGATTTCACAAACAATAGTGAGCTTCAGTTTATGACTTTATGTACCCTTGATGACGTTGAGTGACGTTTGCCTCTATGAGCACATTGGTCTAAAGGAAATAAAGACGAAACATGCTTTGTGTTGTTTTGCTCTCAGCACATCAGACAGATTTGCTCACTATTGTTTTGGTGATTGCAAACATAACCTTCCAACACCATTGAACTAGTTTGCTTTTGTAACCACAAAACAAGAATGTTTCAAAACACTGAGAGACAAGAGTTTTGGAACTGGTAATTACACAAGTTGTAAGTGCAGCCTTTGATGCTGATATAGTGCCTTTCACTTCATGAATTTATAATGGCATCCATCTTACGCAGGCACAAAGGGCTTCTCAACGGAGAGATGTTTTCCACACCAATTTTCTTACTCCACCTATAGTAAAGGAGTGTATGCTGGCAATTGAGAAGTTAGCAGACATCGAAGCAGTAGCGCAGGGGGGCTATCCACAGGTGAATTCAAGTAACATCAAAGGAAATTGATTTATTGGCTTCCACTACCTGATCTGTCCTACTCTCACTTATACATTTGTCCAGGCTGAGCGATGCCGAGTTTCAGTTGGACATCCGGACTGTATGACAAGCAACCCAGATGTAGTTGCTGCTTTGAGGTTCTCAAATTTGCACTACATAAGCAGTTCCATCTTTTATATAATAAGCTAACTTTGAGACCTTCTCAGCATCTCAGGGAATTTCAGATTGGAACCCTGTTCTCATGGTGACTTTCTTGGTGCTATTCTTGGGACAGGAATAACAAGGGACAAAGTTGGAGATATACTTTTGCAGGTGCACATGCCTTCCCAATTGCTCAATTTCTGGATTGTGTTGTGAACTTTGACCTTTGTCCGTCTGAGGTGCCTCTTTGTGTTTTCTGTCAGGGGGAGAGGGGTGCTCAGGTCCTTGTTGATCCTGAACTTGTTGACTATCTGACTTCCACACTTGAAAAGGTGACTTTATATATGTTTTGTAATTTCTTACCTGTCTATGACACAGAAGTTCTAACATTATCTTACCCCACATGTTTTCACTTATGTTGATTACATGTTATGCAGACAACAGAAGCTCTGAAACTACTGTCTTTTTTTTATTATTTTTACTCATAGCACATTTGTAATAGCAGCACATGTGTTTCAATATTTTTTGTGGTTATTTGCATCATGGAATAACTCACTAGATTAGTTACATATTAGTCTTGTATTGTTTGTATTGATCTAAATCTGCACATGAACTTTGACTGCTCTATTTTTCTTGTTATTTCAAACTCTTAGAAATGCAGTTTACTCTGAATTGTGTTTTGTTCAACAGGTGGGGAAAGTTGGAGCTTCATGCACACAGATTCCTTTGCTTGCTCTAGAATATGAACCACCAAGGTTAGCTTGACATCTGATCTCATCTCACAGTTGGCTCATTTATTTATTTATTGATAAATGCCTGGACCAAGATACTCAACACTCAAAACATACCTTTGAACTGCAGGACCAAGTCATTTAAAACTGTAGAATCATCACTCAGGGTTGATGCCCTGGGTAGTGCAGGATTTAAAATCTCACGTACAAAGCTTGCTAGCTTGATCAGGTATGATAGTAAGCTATCCATTTTCTTAGGTTCATTAAAACATCTCTTTATCTTAACATCAGTGGTTTACTGTGGGTTTTCTTCCCTTCTACCTTGGATGGTGCCATCCACACATTATTTTGTTTAATTACTGCTCATAAAGCAATTAATGTATGTATCCAAATCTCTCTTTTGTTTGTTCAGTGCTGGGGATGTCCGTGTGAATTGGTCACCAGTTTTGAAAAATGGAGTAACTCTCAAGGCTGGGGACGTTGTTTCGGTCAGTGGGATGGGGAGATTAAAGGTAAAAATTTGCATGCAATCACCACTTTAATAGATGAATTCTAGGATAGGTTTTGATGTTGCAATTGGCGTGTAAGGTATTCCACCAATGGGGTTAAGGGAAAAGACTGTTCAGGTATTTGCCACTTCAAAGAATGTCGTTCAAGAATTGCCACTCCATGTGCCATTGGCATGTTGGTCTTGGGCCACATGTCACATGCCTGTGACACAGTTCATGTCTTTCTTTTTCTGAAATGGAACTTTTGGAGTGTCATGTATTTATTATGTTCCTTAGAAAAAAAAAGAAAATCCAAGAAATGCATAGATAAGTGTGAGTTCCATGAAATGTCATCATATAAGTGACTTTGTCTCAAAAATGTCATTGCCGTAGGGTTCCGTTAGCAGCCATTTGTTAAGTGCTATAGGATGAACAGTGCATTTAACGGGGCGGGATGGACGGAACCCTAACGGTGCTGGCATTTCTAGGACAAAGTCATTTGTACGATGATATTTTATGAAACTCGCACTTGTTGATGGCATTTCTTGGAATTGAGCACTTGTTAATGGCATTTCTTGGATTTTCTCTAGAAGAATATATTGGTGCCTGGATCTAAATCACTACGTCATTTAAGTTGGATACCATAATACAATATGTGCTTTTGCTTTGTATTGTTTCTATCTGAGAATACATCCAAAACTATGAGATTATGTATTGTTGTGAAACTATGAGCTCAAAAAGTTTCAAATAGTAAAGCCACAGCCTTTACTATGTACTGATGCTGTGATGTTCATAACGTCTTCCTTTTTTTGTTCATTCTGAGCAATTGTCATAATGTCTTTATTCATGTAGAGTTGTAGTCTGTCCTATAGGCTGCATATTACTTTACACTAATGTTGCAAGAACTATGTGGATCAGACCTCCAAATGTCCAATGATAAAGTAAATGCTTTGCTTTGCTGACAATTGGATTTTAAGAATCAGGGATTATGTGTTGGTATGCAAATACACAATATGAGGGAATGTAACATGCTATGGAAGATGTTTGAATGCTACTAGATGAATATTTCTTTTAAAACTTATGAATTCCCTATGCACTTGAATCTATATCAACCAGTTCTATGCTTGACTTGTTTAAATTATTTGTTGTTTTTCTCTAGATTGGGGAAATTGTGACTACGAGGAAAGGAAAGTACGCAGTTGAGCTGATCAGATATTTGTAGGCTTGCAAGGGATAAATGGATCTCTCAAGAATCTTGAGTCAAGATTACTGATTGAAATGAATGGTATTGATTATTAAATAGCAAAACAGAAAATGTCACAATTACTATAGTTTTCATATTCACTAAGTTACTACTTCAGCTTTGAATAGGCTTTTTTTTCTTGGAGGTCCAAAATTCCTTATATAACTCATTGGTATAGAGCCAGACTTTCACATAAGAAGCTCCCAGGGTGCTTCTAGTATTTAATGTGGTCATATTGTCGCTCATTCATCATTGAGAATGTAGAAAAGAGCATACTCTATTGAAATAGGATTTTTTTTGGTTGTGTATGCTTAAAATTGTACTGTAGATTTGCACTCGTCTATAATTATCATATATTTTGATGACGGATTTTTTTCATATGGGGCTATTATTATTCAGGACTGAAGTCCCTCTTTTAACTGCAACTTCTGTGAGGACTTGTTCTGCTCTGAGACCAAAAAGGAAGAAGGTTTGTGTTTTAAAATCAAAAAGGGTTTCGCAAATTCATATCTAACTTTGCCTACAGCATAACGTAGCCTATTCTATATTCATAATGATCAAGTGCTACCATTGCCAACCATGAAACATGTGACTTCGATTATGACAAGAAGGCAACCTGTTTACTTGGGAAAACTGATGACGACTAGTCATAGATTCAGCGCCCTTTTATGCTAAAAGCTTGACAACGGCTATTCTTTGTATTGCAAAACGATCACAATTCACAAGATTCAGTTTTTCAAGTTGCAAATTGGTGCAGGAGTCTTTGGATATGATTTGGATATTCTTATAGACTGTAGTTGCATATGATTTGGATATCACTGGATTTTTGGAATAGGAGTAAGAAAAAGATTGGTGACAATGTTCACGAAGGCTTAACTGCCAAAAAGTTATAACAATAGTATCTTACAGAAGACTTATACAATTGGAATGCTATCGCACCAAAATCCAAGGGCTATAGTTTCCTGCTATTACGATGTGAATTATTACATCTGATGCAATCATGCTAGATATGGGGGCTAACGATGCCAATTGAGTCTTTGGATGTGTTATCTCTGTTCTGACTCTTCAGTCTTCAGCATGTCCTTAAGAACACAATATTTCTTCTATTTGTGTATTTCCTCACTGAGATATCCAGTCTTGATCTATTAAGATACTGCTAGGACCATATTAAAAGCAGGACATCACATGCCTGTTCTTTGAGTGTGGTGTAACTGTATCTAACCTTTTGGACCTTAAATGTAACTTGACAGCTTGTGACGACGAGTTCTTTTAGAGCTAGAAGAGAGAGAAAGAGACATGAATTTGTTTTGTTTTAGGCACACCAATTAATTGACCAGGAACTATAGCTACAGCTACCTTCCTTGCAGTTTTCTGAAGGAGATGCCAAAAGCTTGCTAACTCAAGTCACATGTTCCCTTGGCTTGGAGATTCTTTCAAAAATATTGATAATTTTCTGTTTCATAGCGGACCAAAGAAGCCCAACAACGTTTGCTAACCTCGTGAATTCATCCAAAAGAAAGTCGAAACTACGAGGCTACTGATAGTCATCTAGTTCCTCTATCTGCATGGCAGTCTATTCTGCAATCTCTTTGCTTTCGGATGATACATGTCTAGGCATTCGTTGTTATTGACCAAATGGAGTTTATCATGATGGTTAGATGTCTGGGACTGTTAGAGGAATATTTGGTACAGTGACTTAAAAGCGAACTGTTATTGATTTTTGCGGTGAAATGTTGTTAGTGGGTTGAATGAGTGGAACAGGTGTAAGTGTGAGCTACCCTTTCCGAAACAGAATCATCCTAATTTGGACCCTTTCACCACAAGTTTGCTCTGAGCCGGCGTGGTGCTGTGCTTTCTGGCATGAAGATAACCTTGATTAGTCTCTAATCTATGGCCAAGTCCCAGTTTGCTAGCTCCAGGCTGTTGTTTCTTTTATCAAGTTGCTCTTGTTTCTTTACCAATCCATCTCGTTGAAAATAGCAGCTCCTTCAGAAAGATGTTCATTCCGGACGTGCCATTTGCACGACAGGATTAGTTGCGACCAAATTGACTCCGGCTCTAAAATATGGGTAAAGCTTCCTTGGATTCTACGCTCACCATACTTAAAACACACACAAACCCAATGGTTGCCTTTAGCTTGTCCTAAGCCAATAGCAAACTCGCATTGCCTCCTTGTTCGCCAACGAAGACTTGACCTGCTCGGAGGATTCGAGACTATTTTACGTAGCCATGAAAGGACGTGCCGTCCTTTGGATGGCATAATGTTAAAAGTGAATAATACTGCTAGAAATAACGTGATCGTTGTAGGTTTTTGTCACCTGTTCTAACCGAGAAGTTACACCACACGTTTGTGTACATTTTTGTGGTGCTGTGGTGGTGATGATCTGTTTGTGACGTTTGCGTTTGAACCGAAATTTTGCAGGCCAAAATAAGAGTCAACTTAACACCACTCGATGACCTCAAGGTGCAGCTAGCAAGAGAGCTCTCCCTCACACGTTTCCGCCTCCCATTTGGCCAACGTTACTGAAGTTCGAACCTATCACTACCGCCATAGATACTCGCGGACACGGACACGATTAGAATCAATAGCATGCCAACAAGAGAGCTAGCTGGGGCTCGTTGCTGCGGCTAAAATTTAAGATAAGAACTTCTTTGAAAAAATAGTATAAACATAATGTCCTATCCTCATGAGCATCACCAAAAAATACTCTTCAAATGAATGGGCCGATTTGTTTTAAGATTGGTAAAGTCATCACACGCATAATCATAAATATAAGTACTCTTGAGATTAAAAAAGTCATCGTAGACGTGACGAGTATATCGTATATGAACAACTAAGTGTAATTATGAGCATCCGTGTCAAACTTAATACTTAAATTGAATAGGTTCCGTTACAAGGAACCTAAGTATCTAAGATATTCTTTGATGTGCACAATAAATTTGGTCAAAACCTAATAAAATAGAATATACTAGCATGTTGTCCGCGCGTTGCAACGAGATTTATTTAATGAAAATATTATCTTTAACCTGTTATTACCATTAATTTCCATATACATGATCATTTAATTTCTACGTAAATTTGTTACTGACATGAGCCCTTTGGTCTTATATTGACAATTATCCTTTCTCTCAACAAGTGGTTGTCATATGGGTCTTTTAGCCTCATATGTTCTTTATTCATTAAAAAAGGTAGGGAGTTGATGGAAAGTGACGACAGATTCACCACTCACTATCACCACTAATTTTCATTAAAGAAATATAGATATTTTCTATATTTTTTTAAGATAACATTCCCCTGTATTTCCAATATGGATACGTATGGCTTTGCTAGAAAATATAACACGCAGAAGGCCGACATACCGGCACAACACAAGTCATCCAATCCGTTCCAGCCCGGCGCGGGCTTAACCGGGACGTTTGGAGCCACGCATCCCGGGATCCCCGCACGCTGGCGTGCGATCGATCTGACCAAGCGAGCGTGTTAGCCTAAGCGTGCCAGGCTGTGCCTCCCGCGCGCGCTAGCGAAATCCACAATCCAACACAAGCGCCGTGCGATGCTGGTTTTCGGTCGGTCGCATTGGCGGCTAGCTGTCGATCGACCGGAAGGAACATTGCAAAGGCAGCGAGAGGCCGCTCGCGGCCACAACTCTCTCGTTAGGGTTGGTGCCAGGAGGGCTTTGTCTCAGAATGCAGAGTTTGACCTTTGCTCACATCTGAAACGGCGCCTAGGAGTGTGTTTCTACGCACGGAAGTACGAGCCAACGAGGTGTTTTCATTCCCTTTCCTTCTCATCTTTTCGATCTGCTTACTCGTTCTACTATAAAATATAATGATGTTTATTCAACTACTTCTTTCCAATTTTTCTTTCCATAATCTCGATCAATCACAACCAATTTTTAATTCCAACCAATTATAATCTTTCACCATCTAATTTAGGTTGCGTTTGAATCTGATGAAGATTTAGATTATGGAAGAAGTTCATAATTAACTATCTTGAAAGTTTGTATTTAACCATCCAATTAGAAAATCGGGTTTTCGACACCCCAACTATTAAAATCATGTATCTTCGGTCATCTGACCCGGTTTTACAAAAATCACATGCCACGTGGCGCGTCAATGGATTTCCAAAACCTTCTAGGGACTTTTTTATAAAATCATGGGAGATCCTTTCTTTTTTTTCTTTTCTTCTTTTTTCCTTCTTCTCTTGTGCGGCGGCGAGGGAGAGAGAGGGGCTTGTGCGGTGGCGGCGGCACGCACGGCGGCCCGCTCGGCGGCTCCCTCAGGCGAGGCTTGGCGGCGGCGGCCTCCCCGCTCGTGCGCCCTCAGGCACGGCTCGGCGACGGCGACGGCGGTCTCTCGGAGAGGCTGTGCCACCTCCCCGTGCATGCGGCGGCGGCCTCCCCATGCGTGCGACGGCCTCCCCGCGCGTTGCAGCAGCGGCCGTCGGTGCCGCCGCCGCCGGCGAGGCGGCGGCGGGTGTTCATGCAGACAGAGACCGGCGAGACCTCGCTCACCTTCGGCGACCACGTCCTTGAGAACCACCTGCCCTTCATCCGCCCCGACCTTGATGCGCCCCGTGAATCGCTTGCCGGAGGCGAAGGTCTCGAGCTCAGTGCCGGCCACCTCGACGCCGAGGAACTCCCGCACGAACTCCCCCACCATGACGACCGAAGACGTGGTGACCATGACCCGGCGCTCGGCGCAGCCGCGGAACACCGCCCACGTGTTGGCGCACACCCGGCGGCGTAGTGGCGCGCGGCACGGCGCGCGCCACGGACTCGGCGTCGCGCACGCGCGGCCTCGACGAACGTGATGAACACGAGCAGGCCGATGGCGCAGCCTCGGAGACGCCGACGTAGATCACGAGGAGCCACGGCACAACGAGCAGCAGCGCCAGTGCGCGGAGGTAGCTGCCGGCCTCGAGCGCGACGAGAAAGTAGTACAGGAATGCCGAAGAGGACACCAGCAGCGTCACATCGAGGTCCATCGCCACCACGGAGTCACACGCCGCCGCCAAGCCTCGCCTGAAGGTGCCACCGAGCGGGCCACCGTGCGCGCCGCCGCGCGGTGATGACGTCGTCACCGCCGCCGCACAAGCCCCTCTCTCTCCCTCGCCGCCGCACAAGAGAAGAAGGAAAAAAAGGAAAGAAAAAAAAGAGAAAGGATCTCCCGTAATTTAAAAAAAAGTCTCTGAAAGTTTTTGGAAATCCCTCGGCACGCCACGTGGCATGTGATTTTTGTAAAATCGGGTCGGATGACCGAAGATGCATGGTTTTGATAGTTGAAGGTATCGGATACCCGGTTTTCTAGTTGAATGGTCAAATACAAACTTTCACGATAGTTCGATGGCCAATTATAGACTTCTTCTTAGATTAAATATGGACACGTAAAACGAGAAAACTATTAGTGTATGATTAATTAAGTTTTAATTATTACAAACTAAAAAATGTATATTTGATAGTTTTAAAGCAACTTTTATGTAGAAAGTTTTCATATGAAACATGTCGTTTAGTAAAAAAACCAAGATAAAATCTAATTTTTGTAAAAATCTTTAGAAATATTGGCTATCTTTTTCATGATTACACGACAGAACACATGTACACACCCCACTGCACACGTAACATCACACTTATCTATACATGAATTACCAAATAATAACACATGCTCAAATATAGACAAAAAAGTGACACGTTCCTAATCTCACTAAATTCCAATTAAAATCCCACTCAAGTGTACTGATACTCCGGAAGTACGATTTTACCACTATACAACGGGTGATTTTCCGAAATACTTACATTGTACGATAGAGGAAAGTGCTATCTTTTTTCTTTAAGTACTCCATGTCATTTGCTAGAACTGTGATGGTGTTTGAAATGGATAAAGATAAAGGTTAAGTTGAACATGTAAAATGAAAAAACCATTAGCATATAATTAATTAAGTTTTTATTATTATAAATTTGATAAATAGGTATATTTGATATTTTAAAGTAAATTTTATATAAAAAGTTTTTAGTAGTTTAAAAAGCATGGTATCAAAAACTGAGTAAAATTTAAATCCTAATCAAAAGCGCGCTATTGATCTGTAAATTATACACGTTACTCGTGCATGCATCCATGCAAGTCGATCTGATATTTTGCACGGGGCCGGTCTGTTTCGAACAGATACAAAGGGGGACCCTCACATGCATTTTCTTCTGCTTCACATTTTCTGCTACTCTCTCCTTTATGGCATGCTTAACCCGGAGAAATGAACTCCATCTAAGACGAAGCATCTCCAACAGCTCTGGTGTTCGGTTTAAACCATATGTTTGGTTCGGTTTTTTCTACGCAAAGTTCAGTTTCAAGTGAACAACCTATCCTATCAGTTTTGGTGAATAATAGAAACCACAAAGATCGGTTTCGTTTTTTCGGTTCGGTTTTTGGGTTTTACCGAAGAAACCGAATCAAAGGCGGCGGCGAGGAAGCATCGGCGGCGAGGCGGCGAGACGCCGAGGACCAACATCAAAGTAACGCAACATCAAAGCAAACCACACCTGTGAACACGCGTCGTCGTCGTAGTCGCGAGATGGTGGGGTGTCGGCGGTCGCGCGAGATGGCGGGGTGTCGGCGGCGAGCCGGCGACGGCGTGGGATGCGTGAGAGAGAGGGCGGCGAGCGGAGAGGGCGACGAGGGGAGAGGGCACTGAAGGGGATGATGAAAGAGACTGAGAGAGGGCGGCGACGACGACGTGGGATGCACATGCATGAGAGAGAGGGCAGCGCCGGCGAGGGGAGAGGACGGAAGGGAAAGGGATGCTCATGTGTGAGTGCGAGAGACAGAGAGGGCGACAGCGGGTGGGATGGGAGGGGAGAGGGAGGTGGTTTAGGGTTAGGGATTGAGAGAGTGAATGAAGCCCATGGGCCGGCTAGCCTGGCGCGATAGGTTAGGGTTTGTGGCGTCCAGTTCGATTTTTTTGGGTCATCGGTTTTCATACCATTAAAATCGAAGTCGAACCGAACCTTGCGGTTTATGCTAATCCGTGAACCGAAACCGAACCGAATTACCAAAAACCAAAAAATTCGGTTCGGTTCGGTGCGGTTCAGATCGGTTTTCGATTTTCGGTGCTTTTTTGCCCAGCCCTATCTAAAATAAGAGTTTAGGGGTCCCCTAAAAAGAATAGGAGATATGAATCTCCTTGGTCTCCAACAGAACTCTAATGAGAGTTCCTAAAATTAAATGTTGCAACAGAAAAAACAGAACCAGCATTGGGCCATGCCCAACTGAGGCCACGACCCAAGGCCCATCCATGAGATCCATCTCGCCAGGTTGCATCGATCGAGGACGACACATCGTATTCCAACCGGCGGAGGATTGCTCGTCGTGTGTGGAGGACACCGGCGGAGGATCGACGACAACACATCGTATTCCAACCATGCAGGCACCTCGGTAATCGCGTTGCTAGACAGCGCCATCTGAATCTTTGATGCAGATGCATGGGGCGGCAGGAGGAGGACGCGCGGGCGGGCGGGGCGAGACAGAACGGGAGCGCGGGAAGCTGCGCGGGAGCGCGAGGAAGGAGACGTCGGGGTGGGGGAAGCGAAGGGAGGAGACGGCGGGGTAGGGGCAGGAACTGCGCGCGAAGAAGGGGAGGAGGCGCACCAGGGATCTGCTCGGGGAGAAGAGGAGGAGGCGCCAACGGGAGCACCGTCTGAGTGGAAATCGACGCCGGTCGGACGCCCGTGGCCGAGGAGAAAAAAAGAAGCGCGTTACTGGAGGGGAGCGCGGGAGAAATTTCACCGCCCGTGCAGATGGGGGAAACAAGCCCATAATGACCGGATAGGAGATGGGGTTTGTCCCACAGGAATAGGAGTGGAGGGAAAACATTTTAGGAGTTTAACATTTTAGATGATGATATAGGAGAGCTGTTGGATATGGTTTTTAGCTCTCCAACCCCTAAATTTGGTTTAGGAGATCATTTAGGAGAGCTAATGGAGATGTTCTAAATACGTTACGTTGCACCTGTTGAGTTGACTTAACCACTCAAAATTAATTCCCAGAGGACATTTTTTTCTCTTGCAGTCTAATTTTCGTGAAGACTATGGTTCTATGGCCACATCTTGTCTTAGGTCTTGTTCTTTTCAGCCAGTGATTTATTAGATTACCACGGATACATTTTTCAAACGGTTAAACAGTGTAGTTTTTAAAAAACTTTATATATAAAAGTTTATTTAAAAATTCAAATAAAATTTATTTTTAAGTTTATAATAGTTAATACTTAATTAGTGATGCACTGATTGAATATCTTCTTGATAAGCCACCAAGCTAGTTCGCTAAAAAGCTTCGCTAAAAAGCCGAATCAAACAGACCAGGCTATGTTTGTCACCATATGTTTCCAACTTTCCTTCTTCGTTTTTCATACGTACGCTTTTCAAATTGCTAAACGATAAAAACAGCATGTTTTTTATAAAAATTTTTTATAGAAAAGTTGTTTTAAAAAATTATATAATATAATTTTAACTAACATTTAATTAATTAATACACTAATAATCTGTTTCGTTTTTCACGTTGGAGAAAAAGGTTACCTACCAGCCGAAACGAACACAGCCTGAAAGGAAAGAAAAGACTCCGCGACCCCTTCTCCATCGATCGTGTGATGCACGCCTCCCCTCTTCGATAGAAAGCAAACCCATTTGCTAGTGTATTGAGCCGCTCACTCCTTAGCTTCCTGTGAGTTGCTACGAACAAATAGCTTAATTTGCGGTTGATTAATCGCATGGCTAGTGTGAACTGGCTGACCCGGAAGAACTAAACAAGCATAGCAGTATGCTTTACGGACTTGATGACACCACATGGCGCCCCAGCTTAACTAGTCCTCAGCCTGAATTTAATTGCCGCCCCCACATGCATCATCACATGAAAGTAACTAATGGTCCTGATTAGTTTATCAACAGTAACATGTGAGGAGAAAGATGCATGGCCCTCGCATCCATCCGATCGGCCACTTAATTAAACAAGCACTCCCCCAACCCAGCAGCTAATACAAGCTGCGCGACGATCCACCGGTGCAGACAAGTCAAACAAGGTCGAGCTATCCTACCTAGCGGTGCTGCACCGGGCCGGCCCCTTAACGACATATGCAGCTTAACGACGGAAACTTAATTCGGCTGCTCTCGGTCGGGTTTGACTTACCGGCCGCCCCCTTCTCCTTTCCTTTCCTACTTTGAAATACGGTGTCGCTCCTCTGTTTTTTTACTGAAGTGAAGGGCGACATGTGTCGCTTCTCTGATAGCTCCCGTTCCATAATGCATATGGCGTATACTGTGCTCGGGGTGCATAAGGGCATCCACAATGCTATGCATATGTCATTTTGCTTATAACTCATGCCACAATGTACATTACTTTTTTTATTTTAAGATGGGTTCCATCAAACAAAATGAACAATAGTCATGTAACAAAAGCATGGGATAAATTTAGCACTATGCAACCCTTATTTTTAATTTCAATGCATAAAGTGAGAAAAGAAATAATAATTTATTGTTTAAGATGATCTTAATATAGTGTGGATGCCCTAATGCATATGCGGTTTCTCGTGAACTATAGCATATCACAAATTTCTGTGCTCCGTCGGTCAAAACAATGTGTAGGCCAGCTGAACTACGCACAGAGTACTGTGCCAGTTTTCTGGCCAACCCAATCATGGGACGCGTAGAATCACCTCGATCAACAGGGGTGACAGCCAGTTTTAACCGCGCGCGTGCGGGCGGCGACGAGGGCCGACGAGACGAGGACTGTTAACTGACCGGGCGCGCGGCGATGCAAATATGCAATGCATCCCCCGATCCCCGATGGCCCCCGCCACATGCGCGCGCACGCATATGACGGCTCGGTGGCCGCTGGAACTCGGAAGCGGGAGAGGGGGAGAGATGCGTGGGTGTGCGGATTCGCTGGAGCGCCAGGCCTGGATGCTGCTGCTTCGGCTTGCCGCTGACAACTGGCCTCTACTGTCCACCCATGCAAGTGGGCGCCCACAACCGCAAGTCTTCCTGTTGGTGGCTCTGGCTCTACAGCGATTTTTACAGGTCTCCACTGGTAGAAGTAGTATACTCCAGTACAGAGCTACAGATGCATGGTAGGACTGCTACTGCCTACTGGGAAATGGAGTACTCAAGTGTAGGAATGATAAAAAGACGCTAAATTTTGCCAGGGAAGTTTGAGCTTTTGTAGTGCTTCCACTCTGTTAAAATGATCAAATTCTACTTGGCAGAGAATAGTAGGGGTAGCAGTATAGATACTCCTACTTGAATTGCGCGACCTGCAAAAGAAACTTTGACCACAATTATAACTTCAGAATTCAGATCTTGCTTGTAGGAGTACTATGCAAAATTACAAGGCTCGTATTTATGAGCGCTGACGCAAGAACAGTGGCCTAAGATCAGATGGAATCAACCCCTGAAGCTGCAGAAGAAAAGGCGAAACCAAATGACATCAGTGAGAAACAGTAAACCGGTCAGAATTAGGATGGGGTTAGAACACCAAGCTCAAAATTAAGCTTTAATTAATCGATTGATCCATCCTTTCGGAGTCCCTGTGAGCGATCAAGAAACCGAAGCCGAAATCTAGAGCTCGGATTGTACAATCGCTCGCTGGTCGCGAGTCGCGACTCCAAAGAAGAAGAAAAAAGAAACCCCATTCTTCCTTTCGAGAAGGGGGCAAAAATTACAGCAGCAGCAGCAGAAGCAGCAGATCAAGAACAACAGCAACAAAACTAGAACTGCGAAGAGAAACGGTACAGCGAGAGCAGTAGTAGCAGTAGTTGTACTCGTCGTCGATTACTTTGATATGGTTGTGGGTGGCGCGCGCAAAGGCGGGAGCTTTGGGTCACTCATCTCTCGGACGGCGCCGCCGCGGAGGCGGCCATCCTTGGCGAGGTGACCGGGAAGAGCGGGAGCAGGCGCGGCGGCTCGGCGCCACGCGGCGAGGGGTGGAGGAAGAACCCCCTCTCGGATATCGCGGCGCGCTCGGCGTCCTCAGAGGACGAGGCCGGCGAGCGGTTGAAGGGCTCGCCGTTGAGCGGCGTGACCGGGCTGAGCTTGAGGGACGGGAAGTCCAGCACGCTCGGCGAGAGGATCTCCGGCGTGCCGACCTTCCTGCTGGTCGGCGACGGCAGCGCCCCCATCGCCAGCGGCGCGATCATCTTGAGGTTCTTGAGGCTGCTCCGCCGCTCGTACAGCTTGAAAGCCGGCTTCTTGGGACGGCACGGCCCGTTTGCCCCCTGCCCGCCACCAATTCCCGCGGCGCTGCTGTTCCCCGCGGCCGCTGTCGCCGCCGTGGCGGCGTTCTTGGAGGGTTGCTCGGCGCCGGTGAGCATCTGCACAACCTGCTTGAAGGAGGCGGTGTCGGCCTGGACGAAGGTGGTGGGGAAGGGAGTGGTCTCGATGGTGCGGGGGACGGGCCTAGGTGACGGTGGAAGTGGTGCACGGTGGTGTGGGTGAGACGGCGAGGTGGAGGAAGACGATGACGAGGAGGTGGAAGACGAAGGCGAGTTAGGGTCTTGCTGAGGCATGGGGAGGAGTTGCTTGGTAGAGGGCTCCATTGATGCCTCCCCTCCTCGCCCGCACTTGTGGGGTTCTTGGGTTTTGGTGTTGGGAGAGGAAGAGGAGGAGGATGTAGAAGAGGAGACGACTTGAGGTGAGGAAGAGGGTGGGGAGGTTAAGAAGAGAGGGAGAGGAAAGGAGGGAGAAGGGGAGTTAGAGATGCATTGTTGTTGGTGTGACTGAGACCTTGGATGGATGCTTTCTCTCTCCAGGGTCTATTTCTTTCCCAGCTTTGATTTCCTTTTCTTGTTGGGTTTATTCATTTTTTCCTTGTCTTTTTTCATTTTCTTTTACTCGGCTGTGTTGGGTAGTGTGGTAGTAGGGAAGTGGGACTGGGGGAGTGGGTCTACTGGTAGACAGAAATTCATGGTCACTGTTTGCAGTTTGTTCATGGGTTCTGTTTCTATAGAAACCTTAGAGAAAATATATTGATTTTCCAAAAAAAGCTAAAGTTATGTATGTGTTAGAAGAAAAATAACTTTCACAAGAAAACTGGATTTGATATTCAATTTTGTAAGAATCGGCATTTACGATTGTTTCATTTTGTTATAGAAATTTACCATCTCAGTATATGTAGTTAGTAATTTGATACCTAGAGATATTTAGTAATACATAGATGACAAGTTCGTAGTTAGATGATCTGTTAGTTGAAAAAGTAGAATATTTCAAAATCATAGCGTGAATCAAACGCTAGTCTCAGTTGGTCAAAACTATCATAGTATGACCTGTAAAATTAAAATGAAACCTCAAATGTATAGGATAATTCACTTTTTTTACGCTACTTAAGTACGGTTCACAAAGCCGAACAAAACTACTCGGTTTTCGTGAAATGATGTTTGGTGCTAGATCGAGTTAATAAACTGTGTAGAAATTAGTCAAATTCAATAATAATATACGTTAATTTTATTTTTTAATAAAGAAATTTCTTAGTTTTCAACGGTTTATTTAAAAGTCGAGAAATCCGATATCTATGAAGCCGAATCCGAAAATAAATAGTAATACTATTATGTTTTGTCGTTCATAAGCAATTGAAGCCGTTTATTTTAGATCGTACTCATGCCACAATTAGATGAGGTTGATGGATGATATATTGTTTAGACTTTACGATGATTATTTAATTAATATTAAAAAATGGAAGGGCATTTTTATTGAAAAAAGTAGTAAGACATTTATATGGCTGCACACTGGCCCCTCTTGTCGTAAAGATGCGTTGCTGTGAAAAGCATAGCAGTACAATGACTAAATAAAGTGAAGACACGGAAAACAGAAACAAAAAATGTGGAAAACACAAGAGTAGTATGCAGCACAACAGCCCGGCGCGGAGTAGTTGCAAGTGTTAAACCCCGCGATAGGGGGTGTTTTTTTTCGGGCGAAACACGAGGAGGGCTTTAGCCGTTCTGGTACTCGCTGTTGTTCATTTCGGTGATTCGGTCGCGAGCTCGACCGGCCGGAAGGCGTCCAAGGAAGATAGATGCTCTCCATAAAAAAAGGGCAAGCCGCATTGACTCGCCCAGGCCACCCCCCAAATGACGGATGTGGACCACCCCGGTGACGACGATTCCTCGCCTGCCAGCCTCGCACCGTACGTTTCTCGGGCTTCGCACTCGCCACATTTCTCTCTCTGCCGCTTCAGCCGCCGCTGCTGTTTGAGGCATTTAACTATTCATTATTTTTAAAATAAGAATAATTAAAAAAAATTATCACTGTTACTTTATTGACACGTAGAATAGGTGAGTCTAATGATAAATTTTCAATTTTCAATTATAAAAATGACAAATAATTAGATATCTTGTTGATTATCGTACTCCACGGAGGTCCAAGGAGGAGTAGGGGTGGGCATTCAGTTAAAACCGACAGTTCGGTTCGATTTTTCTACATGAAGTTTGGTTTGGCACAAAGTAAAAATCGATCGGTTCTCGTAAATACTAGAAACCGCAAAATTTAGGTTTGATTTTTTTGGTTTTTGGTTTTCACCGAAAAACCGATGCGGGAGAGAGAGAAGCAGAGGCGTGCGGCGTGCCCCATTGAGCTCTCCGGCGGTGAAGCGGCATAGGCGCAGCGAGGTGGCCGGGCAGCTCGGAGGGAGGTGGCCGCCGGCGAGGCGGCGCCGGCGCGGAGGAGGAGGCCACCGACTAGGGCTAGCACCGGCGCAGAGGGAAAGGGCCGCCGCCGCCGACCGGAGCGGCACGGGCGCGGAGGGAGGGGGCCGCCGCCGCCGGCCGGGGCTGGCTCGGTTCAGTTCGCACCTACGCTGCGCTGCGCTCTGCTCGGTTAGGTTTTTTTCATGTTACGCTCGATTGGATATGGGCGGCCGAAGAGAATCAATTTTTTCGAGGGTTCGGTTTTAACACATTAAAAATCAAAACCAAACCAAACTATGCGGTTTTTGCAACATCATGAAGCGAACTCGAAACCAAAAACCGAAAAACCGCAAACTTCGATTCGACTCGGTGTGGTTTTTTTTTCGGTTTAAATCTACCCAGCCCGGAAGAGTTAGCTCACGATCACTTCACCACTCCAGGTAGCAGCACAGCCGGCAAAGCAGCAGAAGGCCACGCATACATACATATCAGCTTTCAGGACGTGAGAGTGAAGCTACAGCAGTCAAGCGCTTGCTCTGCGCCGAGCCATCCGTTTCCGTTCGAGGTTCATGTGCAGCAGTGTCGTCACGCCCGGGGAATGTGGGCGAGGAATCGCATCCGAATTGGGAGAGAAGAGAGAGGGAGGAAGAATCCGGTTCCCAGTTTCAACGGCCACGGGAGCGGCGGGGCCGGCGCTGTTGACTATTTCTCCCGACCCGCATCGGCTCCTCATCAGTGCTGGTCAGTGGCTGCTTGGTCATGGGAAATGATGCTGCTGGCCACATTTCGCTACCAGGAGTGGGACTCCCGTGGTCAAGGTTTATGTGAAGAATGGTAAGGGTAGTGTCGATCCACTTCGGCCGTGGTTGAAAATGGATGAAGCACGTATTAGAGCCACTCATCAGTGACGGCTTCTTGTCCCGTTCCAAAAGGATTCGGTGTTTCTGTTGGCCATGTAGCTTCAAGGTTTCTGATTTTCTGAGAGTTCATTCATGTTTATTAAGTAGGCCAAACTTTTCTAACGCATGAGTGTGTTACCGATTCCTTCCTCTAATTAATTTCCTAGGCGGAATTTTCAAGCTGGCATATTCCTACCATCCTCCGGTGCCTAGCTTAGCTCCGAGATTCCGATCATTTTCGTCGCGCATTTTTAATTCACTACTATCGTCAACGTGCATCTTCTCTCCCCTACGTACAATTCGACAAGAGAGATTTTATCATTCTGAAGGTATGATACCTCTTGATACTAGTAGTACTAAGAGGTACCGATTAAAATTTGACCGTACATTTTTAGGGGCAGGATGATCTTGACTAACAAGAGAAGCACGACCGAACACAGTAGCCCTGTTGGCTTGTCTCTCTCCTTGCACGACTGCCTCACACCGCCAATGACCTCTTCGCTAATCTCTCCCCTTTCATACCCTGTCCCGCTCATCAGCCCTTGAGACGCACCTGGACACTCATATATTCTTTTCCACACTGGCTCATCGATCTGCCTCCACACGGTGCAGTTTTTACCCCCATAGCATGATCATCATAGAATTCGCCAAACAACATCGATAAATTAAATCCCGGCCTGCTCCCTAGTTTTTCACCACCACCTCCCCCCCATGTGTGGCCGTGTTCCCTATTTCCCTCCACTTGCATATGTCCTCCCTGAATTTGGAAAGAAGGGAGAGAAAATAAAGTGGAAGCAAAAAATGAAAAGAGTAGGGTCCGATGGATACAGAGTGCGATTGTGCGAAGGAACGAAGAAGAGAGGAGGTTTTGGGTTCCTAAGCAACTCCTTTTCTATTTGTTGAGAAAATTGTCTCATATCCATCCGATGAACAATCAAAAGAAAGAAGATGAATCTGACATTTGGACCCACTTGCCAATGTGAGATAGAGATGAAGAATATGAGGTAGAGATGGAAAGCATCAACAATGAGCTATAGGATAGGTCTGTTAACAATCAAATTTGGCACCTAGACTCGAAATAGAAAAATATTGTCCATGTTTGAAAAAGACTGATTTTCCTTTACGAGAGCCAGTCTAACCACTGCCTATGGGCTGGTCTGACCGGCGGTGTGGGGTCGGTCAGACTAGCCGAGTTTGAGGATGGGTCGAATTTTGCCAGATCTCTGATTTTCCTTACTTGGGAAAAGGTTTTTGGAGTTATATTCGGTCTCTACTTTGAGTTAGATGTGAAGAAGGTCATGTGGGAGGCAAGACTAACCCTCTTTATAAGGGACAAGGCCGATTTAATTTAGGCATCAATCTACTTTCAACACAAATAGCCAATTGAATCGTCTTTTCAATATCACGTTTACTTCTTACCTAGTTCTACCTTAATTTTTGTCTATCTTCGTTGGTTTACGCTGAAAGCCGTCTGTCCTCACTGCGAGAGTGTAAATACCTCTTATAGGTTTGTCTGTAAAACCTTTTGTTTACCCACAAGACAGGTATTTATCTTTGTTTCATCTAAATCGGCTTCACTAGCCGGTTTGGTTTTACAAGTTTAGTCTTCTAAATCAAGGTGATTGACGACTCCATATCACTGTAAGATGTTTAGGTGTTTCGATCATATTTTATAACTTGTTGAAAAAGTTGCCAACAAGGCCTTGCGGGCTAGCTTGGTGCGCAGGGAACAAGCCTAACGCAAGGAGCCTCCTCTGCTCCCACAATGCCGGATGAGATGAACACTCAAGAAGCTCAGTACGTACAAGCATATAGAAGAGTCATCCACCGTTGAAATTGAATAGAAGCCATATGCTCTTCACAACAGAGCAAGACACGGCATTCTAGAACCCGAGCCAAATCCGACAGCCGACCATCAAGTAGGCGACGACGGCCATGCTCGTCCGGCGGCTTCAGCGGCAACAACTGCATGAACTCGCATCTCCATTTACTCAAAAGCGTTCACGGCACAGGGGAGAGAAAGGTGGAGATTGAAGCAAAAAATTACTTACCTGCCCATCTCCATTTAGTATCTACTCCACTAGTTATTTACCACGTGCATAGTGGTGTACCAATCTATGTGAGCCGTTAGAATGGATGGTTCAGATCATAGGTGCTGAAAAATACCAGGAGAGCTCAGCTCAAGGACCGTAAAAAAACTCATTCAGCAAACCACGCGGCGTCCATCAACGGTCAAACATGGAAAAAAAATGACCGGTCATCCCAGTGGCCGGCTGGCAGAGGCGACGGTGATATCAGCCAGGCTCGGCACGGCGCGCGGGCGGAGGGCGTCGCGGCGTCGCCATCACAGAACTCCGAGAGCTCGGGTCAATCATTGCCGCCAGCGAAGCGAAACGTGCCAGCTGAAACCTGGTCAAACACTCCACGCATCCATCCGTCCAAGCATCACGTATGTACGTAGGCCGTTCTATTATTCGCCACAGCTTTTGGTCTTGTAGTGCACTCCAGAGTCAAATCCTCGTGTTGCCTACAAAAGCACAACCCCTTTGCAATCATGCAGTTTCAGTTTCTTAGTTCCGTTGTCAAAATACTGCTTCATCCATTTAAAATATAATAATTTAATATTATAGATACAAGTAACACAAACCTATACAAAATAGATGACTATATTTTTTTTAAAAAATACTAACTTGGATGGAGGAGTGCGAAGGCTGCAAGAGCCATGGCCGGCCTTGTGGCTTGGCCAATACAATAGTTGAAAGATCTATGTGGATAAGTGAGGACTACAGCTAGTCAATTCAGACCAACTTTTTATTGTAGTATGTATTTCACTCTCTATCCAATTGTTTCTGAGACCACTGGAGCATGATTGCATGAGTTTCTGGTTGTTGAGTCCTTGTTTTCTCATTTTGATCTCACCTCTAATGTCCTCTGAATTCAACAGGTTCAGTAGTACTACTCCATGGCATCTTGGCAAGTGGATGAGCTTTGTGGGATGGTGTTTCCGGTCGACAGCTCCGGCCTCTGCGTTTGGAGCCATCAAGCTTTCTTTGACCAGCAGTTAAGTGTGCAGACGACCGATTCCACATCCAACACTGGCCATGAAAGGCCCATCACAATGGACCACAGTTGCTATCACTTTTAGCTCCTACACACTTTCCATTTTAGAGATGGGGGAGGAGAGATCTACCTAGCGTGGTGGATTAGTTCCCTCTTCAAGTCTCAACAGCAACCAAATATGTGCAGAATCTGCAGTATAGTAATAATACAGGTCATTGTTCTTAAGAACGCAACCGGGTAAGAATCCAGCAGTTGATCTATTTGGCTCTGCTGCAGGTTCTTCGGCTCCATCATGCGATCCTGCACACTACCGATCCATAGGACCACCCAAGTGGAAGACGGGATGCCCGTCTGGTGACTGCAAAAATCCAGCACCATTTCTTCTGTCTTTTAGTTATGCTCACTATGTGTCACTCACTCACTCCCCTCCCCCGCACAGTTGGACTCACCAGACACCATCATCTCACTGTCCCCTGTAAGGCATTGAACGAGTAGAATCCAACCTAGCAGGGGTTTGTTTTTCTTTGTTGAAACATGGGAAACAGATACTAGATGTAGCAGGAGTATTTAAGTACTCCATCAGTCTCATAAAAAACCAACCTAAAAAATATATACCACGAATTTAAATAACAATTAGTATAATAAATTTAAATAATATTTTTTCAGATTTATTGTATTATATCATATTCTCTATTAAGTTGGTTATTTTTGAAACAGCTGGTGTAAGGTTTTGTTCAGAATGGCTTTAGACAGCTAGGAGTCTAGCATGCTTCGGAAAATGAGATGCGAGCTTCAAAGACAAGGATATTAAGCCAGATCTTCACACATCTAATAAGATAGTCACATGAGCTGAGGTTAAGGTCGTTGTCTGTCAGAGCCTCAGAGGTACTCCTGTCTATATTACTATTTACTATACAATAACTATAACACAGTGATTATGTCACTATTATTTTTTATATTTTTTATAAATTAATCTTTAATATTTTTTGATATTATACAAGTCTAATATCTATCTATTAATAATTATATTATTAAGACAAGACACCATATTCGTTGTGAATGCTAAAAATTCTCATATCAATTAAAAAATTAAAAAATTAAGGCAGTCTTTAAAAGAGACACCATGTTCGTTGTGAAGACCAAAAATTCTCATATTAATCGAAAAAATATTTAGGTTGTCAGATCATAGTAGGTTCAAATTATAACGATATATCTATATCTATGTCTATAACTATATATAAAGCTAGTGTTTCTACCTAAAATTTTATTTTGCTTGGCTATTTTGCAGAAAACCCCTTGAGTTTTTTCAAAATTAACCCGCAGTTAGGGATGGATACCGGCTCGGCTCGGCTCGGTAGAGAGCCGGCTCGAGCCAGCTCGTTTAGCTTACGAGCCACTTTAATACAGTGCAATTTATGTACAAATTACATTCTATTTTTTCTGAGTCTATTAAACATGCAAATATACAATTGAAAAAAAGTAAAAAGTGATATATTAAGTCCATAATTAACGTAATAACATTTGTCCATTGACAATTATCCATGCATATGTAATGATGCAACTAGATTAGATATTATTACTATTATAATCTAAAGTATTTGATCCATATTGACCATCACAAAATCATAAAAAATATTGATTTATTGCTACATCAACAACAAAACAAACAAAACATTAGTCCCTGCTTTGTACATTGCATCTGGCTCGTTGAGCTCATGAGCAGCTCGCGAGCTGACTTGAGCTGGCTCGTTATAGCTAACGAGCTAAACCCTTGGCGCAGCTGTTAGCATTTATCAAATAGCCGAGCCGAGCCAAGCCATGAGCTGAACGAGCTAGCGAGCTACGAGTATTTCGTCAGCCCTACCCACAGTCCCAATGCTGAAAAGAAAGGGAGGGCTTGGATGAAAAAAAACTCCTTCGCCCCTCCCTCCGTGCGCCCCTCCCTCTTGTCCTCGTCTGCGTCGTGCCCCGCATCGCGCCTGTGCTCCTCCCTCCCATCGCTGTTCAGAGCTCCCGCGCCCTTCCGTGCCGTCTCCATCCGCGTCATGCCTTGACTTCACCTGTTGCAACGCACGGACATAATTACTAGTATATATATAGATATAATATTCCTACTGAAACTAATGAAAAGTGCTTGAAAAAAAACATAAAACATGGTCAGGATCCTGATCGGAGTCGGACTCTCAGCCAAACAAATTAAGCAGAGAACTACTTTTTGAACTCCTAACGAAGCTAGCCTAGCAGCAGCGCACGTTAGAAGCTTTTTTTTTTTTCAAATATATAATTAGCAGGAATAATCCTATTCACTAATTACAACAAGTTCTGAAGGACTAGCACATGCTAATTTTTAAAATATACCTGCGTGTGGGTTCTCTTTTGCTTTGAAGTTTTTAATCTTAAATACTATAAATCACCTTTTACATATTCAAAGAAATAAGATGTATGCATCAAAATTTCTACAGACAAATTTTCTCTCTATTTTTTATATGAGCGTCATTTAATAGTTTTGAGAGAAGACACCAAGTTCACTCTACATGCTAGAAATTTTCACATTAATAAAAAAATAGGAGTTCAACTATAAATACAATTTATTAAATGACTTAAATGTAGAATGATTAGAATGAAAAGTAAGAAATATTAAAATAACTGTTATCTAGAACGCAATACGAGATTACTTAAAATTTAGAATAAAACTAAAATAAATTCTGGAGTTGGATTTACAACACAAATTCAAAATAAACTTAAGAAGATCATTAAAACTCGAAATAAAAATATAATAAAAAATAAAATAAGTAAAGACTACATACCGAGAGAGCCCATATCAAACTATAATCTATAAATATCCAAAAGTAAATTCCAAATTGGTTTTCGATACTAATTACGAACAAACTTTAAGAAACAATGAAAATTTGAAATAAAGTAGGAATGCAGGTTAGGAACAACTAAAAATTTGAAATAGAAAAATATATTATGAAAACAAAATGTGATGTTGTGATTGATAGATAGGCCCTAAGGAAGGACCACTGTTCATCTTAGTTACCACATTAATAGAAGAAAATAGATAAGCCTACACCGCATGGTGAAACTAGATTATAAGTTGTAGACTAAGAAAAGAAAAAAAGAAAATAATTACATCTCTATTTTTTATATCTCAACAACAGATGTTTTATTTTGATTACCAAAATGACAGAATCTTTGATTCGCAATTAAAAAAAGACACATTGAGCTTTCGAAAAGGTTTTTTGTAAATTAGTCCAACTGAGTCTGTGAGAGGGCGAGCTGCTCAAGCGAAAAATAGTAAAAGTTACGAGAAGATAACTCGACGGATGGACAACGAGTAAGGAAGGGGATACGGTGGTGGCAACAGCTTGCAGGACCTCTAACGTAACCACAACGACAGTAAGTTTTGATTTTGTTAGGCGCTAATGACAACAAAGAAGATATATTGTGTGGGCTGATGAGTGGATAGACAGCAAGGAGGCAAGGAGCTGCTCAAGTGACAAATAGTAGGAGCTGCCAGACGACAATCCAATGGGTGAAAAAGAGTAAGACAGGGAATGCAACGGAGACAATAGCTAGCATTTAACCGCGATAACAATAAGTTCTGATTTTGTTAGGTGCTGCCGACAACAAAGAAGAGAGATGACATGGGTTGACGAGTGGATAGGCAACAAAGGAGCATAGGGGCAATGGTCTACGTTGGAGAGCGAGACAAGGGGCAACAAGGGAGTAAAGTGGTGGCACTGGCATCTAAAAACTATAAAAAGGAGGCCTAACGATGATAGGGTTCAATTTTATAAGGTGCCAATAATAATAATGGTGAGAAATGGCAAGATAAATGAACAACTGGATAGGCGACAAAGAAGTAGAGAGAGTGTTGCCACGAGAGAACGACTCGAGTGGTGGCAAATGAATAAGGTAGGGGCCGTAACTTCTACAAACTATAAAACTAAAACCTTGATGAGATTTTGTAAGGTGCTTAATGAAGAAGAATAGCGGTTGGTAGACGAGTGGAGGGGCACAAAGGAGTAAGGAGGTGAGAACGAGTTGAAGGGCGGCAAAGGAGTAAGTTGGTAGTGACAGCTTATAAAAACTATAAAAGCATAACCCGATAATGATAAGGTTTGATTTTATAATATATCTAATAAATAATAAAGAATAGTAGCGGTGGGTAGTCGAGTGGAAGGGTGGCAGAGGAGTAGAGAAGTGACAGTTGGTACTGAAGGGCGAGCTGAGGGGCCGCAATGAAAATGAAGAGGAGGGACAGCATGCAGACGAGCAAAATGATGATGGCGGCTGACAGGATTTCTAACAAGTATAAAAATAAGGAAATAGTTTTTTTACATAAAATCATAATTTAGTGGTGTAGGATAGGCAATCGGTGGGATATGCTCAATCCTTTTGAAGTCAATGCAGGAAGATTGTTATAGTCATTTTATTTATTATTTCTTTTAGCAAGCATATCATTTAATCGATATAAGCTCTCTTATATATATGTCTATGTATATACAATATGATTAATTATAGACATAGTTGTGTCAACTATTGTATTATTTAAAAGATTTTAAGTCCAAAAAATTAGATAATTTTACATCATAATAATATAATATGCTTCAGGCTAGCCGCACAATTCTGCGGGTCATCCCGCTAGTTTGCTTGAATCAAGTGAATATCATATATTCAAATAAACAAACATGTCCATAAGGTAATATTATATACTTTTTATCCATAGCAACGTATGAGTATTTTGCTAGTATGAAATAAAATTTAGAATTTAATCTTTTTTGTCCGGTTAATACCGATAATTTATTTCTCATTTGAATTGTTCTTTGGGGGGTAATTCCGGGAATACCGGGATTCCGTACGCTGGCTGAGACCTAACGGCACCACCGTGACAGAATCGAATAGCATGGTGGGCAGCAGATGCGTACAGTAGACGGGCATATCTCTAGCCAACTGGTTCTCTTTCTCCATGATTTGCGAAAATGGTGAAACAGGCGACACCACCAACCATTGACCAGACGAATAAACCAGGGGAGAAAGAGGGAAGAGAGAATTGTTGGCCACTTACTCCAGAATGGCATCGATTCCCAGGAAGACATTCCTTTCGGACAGGTACACGAGCTTCCAGTGGACTAGCATCTACTTGCTTTTTGCATAGCTGCTAAATTGTGCAAGATTTGATTTGAAGGGAAATTAAAATGGCAGGCGAGGGCCACATCCGTAAAGAGACAAGCAAAGGTATATCAAGTTATCAACGGGGTAGTTGAGTGCTTGAGATTTACAACAAGCTATGCAACGCTAGTGTAGAGCACGAACATGATAAGCAGATCTGGTCTGGCTCACCGTGGTCCACAGCGCTGCCAAACACACTTGTCACGGCAAGTGAGCCTAGTAAGCAGGTCTTTCTTACCAAATAGAACTAGACCTTTACACCAGTTACTCCCAAAACGAGCTACTGGAAGTATGACAGAGGACAATGGCTTAAGTTACAAGAAAATACAGTTGTAGGTAAAGGGGAGAAAGTGGGGGAGCATGAAAGAGAAATGGGAACGAAAGCAGAAGATGTTGCCTGATCTCGGCGATTTTTCATGCAGATGACAGGATGACAGTTGAAAATACGGTGAAATGGACGGATACAGGGAGTCATCAACTCCAACTAACAACGGCGTATAATTTATTAAATACACATCTGCACACTTCACCTCGTGACCGAATCTGTTGAATCGGTTCGATGTTGCACCCATACACACCTCAACTCAAGTAAATAAGAAACAGCCCAACCAGACCACCGGCTGCATATACAATGAAAAAACAACAGAGCAAAAGGGCAATATTGATGGTGTTGTATCTTAAGATGATTTGTACATAAGTTCTGTGGGAGCTGTGCACACACTGGTTCTATCTGAGATCATCAAATCATCTGCAAGTTGTCTTTTCAATCTAATTGTCGATCATAGCCATTTTTTTTAACAAGGAGGTAATCAATGTTGAACAGATGAAAAGTGGTACAACATGTCAATAAGGAATTTGACAGCAGAAAGACTACTTGCATTAAGAACAGAAGTATTGGACTAAAAAATGCCGAACAGCAGTAGAAACTCACCAAGAACTCTGATGTATCATTTTTACGGATACACTGAAGCTTCTGGATACATCATACATGCCTGTAGACTAGGCATCATAAAAATCTCCGCTACAGGGTCCGCGAGATGTTCTTGAACTCATTCAAGCAGGACAACAAAATCTTTTGACGTTTCAGCAGAGACTGGCGCTCGTTCTGGATAGCATCAACTGCACCAGGTGCCACGAACATGTCCATGAACCTATCGTCATTAACAGCAAACAGCTCGAAGCCAAGTGCCAAAAACAACCGCTCGCGACTGCAGTGCATAAGTTGAGTACATATGAGGGAAGGACAAAACTCACGTGTACTGGACAGGCACACAAATTTAAAAGGCTAGCATGTAACAACCATATGCTATCAATTCTACGTGCAGTAGCAGGCTAGCAGCTATGCCAGAAATATATACAGTCCATAACTAAGTATTGACTATCTACTGTACTTATGACATGCAGTATTCTACATTTTAAACCTATAGTGCTTCAGATGGTTATTCTTGAAAATCGTAATATTTTACTCATTTACTGCCTAGATAGTGTCACAGGAACCATGGTGAACATGGAATTTCTGGGTTATGGAAGTGTTTGATGCACACCTCACAAAGGGAAGTCCTTAATGTATATGTGACCATATGTCCTCAGCTAGTTAAAAAAATCGATGACAGCAAACAACTCATCAGTCAGTGGGTTAAGGATGTGATAATATGGTTACTACCAAACTGAACAGAAGAAAGACAGTAAAATGTGTGTATAACATAATTATAAGATCAGGCATACCATGGGGTCAAGAATCCAGAGTTCAGTGCAGAGGGTACGTTCCTTTCAATTAGGACTTCTCGCATTTTGGCAAAATACTGAGCAGATATTGAGCATATGCTGGAGTACGATGATCCAGATTTTGAGCCCAGGTCATCAGCACCAATTACATTGTTATGATGATTCCTGTTTGCATATGCTGCCATCCTTGCATGTCTTTTTCTTGCACCACCATCATTCAGGTTTCCATTGTCTTTCTTCTTACCACCATTCACATCAACTGGCAGATCAGGAGAAGGTGTCTCAGGAACCGTCAGCTGGCTTTCTCTAAGAACTTCCTTTGACTCATTTCCTTTAGCAGGTGGTGTCATATGTTGACGATCCTTTGGTGGCACATTCTCCTGAGCTTCTTCAAGGGCAGAACCACTGTCTGATAGGTCAAAAGATGTGACTCCCGGGAAGTGATTAAACCTGTGCATGGAGTTTGCTACAGACCCAACACCACTAAGGAAGTCGTTCTCATAACAAATATGGGAGTAGGGACTTGTAACTGAATCAAGGTGATGTCTCACTATCTGCTTGCATTGCTTGGACAATTCCTTGACAAACTTATAATATGAACATCGGAGAGCAGCAAGGAATCCGACATATCCATCCATATCGTCAACATTTTGATGATCTGCCAGGGAAAATATAAAAAGGAAGTATGAGAACCATTGAACAAATTGGTGGACTCCAATTGACATCTAAAATATGCTAAGGCTCAGATATAACTCCATGCAAATGGTGAAAGTAATGAGATACTGTTAGTTCTTACAACATAAAAATGACAAAGATGATATATTAGCTAAGACTGAAAGCTTGAATAGATAAACATATACACAAGTCATCCATGGTAATATCAACAAAAAGAATAGCCCACCAGTAAACGCCCATGCAGATGATTGACTGTATAAATTTTGTATGGACAACATGATCACAGGTAATAGCAAAAACACATCACATAGAATTGAGGAATGTAATTAATTAATTGCACACCTTTGGTGTGAAAAAATGAAATATATATAGATTGTCTGTGTGTTGTAGCAAACAGAAACTACTAAAGGTTGTGTCTTTTGTCTGCTTGTAACACACTGTGCAAAGAGTTTCTATTAATCACAAAGGATGGTTATAATCAGTTTCAAGATTAACTTCTCTAAATAGCAACCATGTAATTGTAGGAAGTAAGATGAACCACCCCACAGGCATCCAGCGTACATTTTGAATCTTGATAGCGGCATCGCTCCATTGCAAGGTCAAATAGACTTTGTAGGACAAATGCAAGCCGGTCACATGCTGTATCGATAAGAGGAGCAAGCCATGATCGTGCAGCTGCACGTGCTATCTCAGCTGCTGCTTCAGTCAACCCACTATTCCCTCCTCGTCCAGCATGGGCAAGAAGTATGTTTGCAACCTGATGATATCAGTATCACAAATTAAGCAAACTTTCACATAAAGTTTTGTAGATTTGTAGCGTCAATCTAAAACATACCTTCTCTCTTGAAACTTGTGGGCACTCCATTGAGTATGTTGCACAGCGGAATTCATGCATTACTCTCTCAAAAGCCGCACCACCATACAATTTAAGACTGGAGTTGGGAGGTTTTACAGGCACGTTAATGCCAGGCCAGCTGCCTATACCACTATGCATCTGTTCCTCTTCAGTAGTTTTCCCCCATAGCTCGGGTGCTGGATCAGCAGCTCCATCAAGTAGTGAGCGCTATGGTAAGAAAGTATGATTTCAATTAGTTCCAGCACAAAAATTAGCAACCACCTTTAGAAGGGAAACGTTAAGTATAGGACGTGTCTTCTGTGAGTACCAAATGCGTGCAGATATTAGCAGCATGAAGCATCGCTGATCTTCTCAGCTGAGAGACATCAGATGTAGCTTGCAGTTTGGAGTCCAATCTGGATAGGTCCATTGAGACTTCACTACATCTCTGCTCTAACAATGACAGGGTGGCTGGAGTTGCTTCTTTGTACCTCTTCTGAAGTTCAGATTCCAGGTACTTCTTGAGACAACTAAACCCAATGTATGGTCCATATTTCTCTTCATTGAAGCCACCCTTAACATTGTCTCTCAAGTGACGCAACACATCAATATCAACCTGGCAAATTTGCCTCCGGAATTCTTCATTGGAGATTGTTCCACGATCCTTTGGAAGAGCCACAAAGAATGGGTGTATATTATCCCCAAGATAGCCGCTTGCACTCAAGTAGCTATCGACTTCCCAACTTTCGGTAAATTCCTTCAATTGGTCAACACAGAGGCAGTTCCATAAGACACAACACCAATACAAATCATAGCTCACAAAGAAGACGTAATCAAACCCTATGTACAAATGTTGATTTTTCTGAAGGAATACCTTGAGGCGGTTATCAAACTTGGAGATGACGATCATCGTGCGCCTGAAAGTGGGATCAATATCTCTGATGGCATCCAACCAGAGTGATGAGCACCACTCAACGCTGCTTTGCTGGAGGAACACAAGGAGGCGGTGGGGTGGGCTCGCTAGCGACTTCACCATTGACAGGATCTCGTCTGGAGTACTCTCTGGCTCACCTTTCTTAGCCTACAAAAAAAAAATTCTATCAACTAGGAACATAACTGACAGACCAACCAATGCAATCTTCTTCATTGAGGTATGAGAAGTCACAATCTAACAAGCAATCTTCCCCATTGAGGTATTAGAAGTCACAATCTAACAAGCAATGTTCCCCATCGAGGTATGAGAAGTCTCAATTTAACAAGCAACCATATTAAATGAGGTACGAGAAGTCTCAATTCAACGAGCAATTTATATTCACTGAGGTATGAGAAGTACTAATTTCACCTGTACTTACCTTAAGCACGAAACCTGGAGTGTCAATGATGGTGAGATTGGGACAGTAGGCGTACTCGGCCCTCATGACGATGGGTTTGGACGAGACTGCGGCCTGGATCTTCCTGAGGTGCGACTCAGTCCGCTGCTTGATGAGGTCGGCGATGGCCGTGGCTAGAACCATGGGGCTCCCGTACTCCTCCGAGTCCTCCTCCTGAAACGCGCCGCACAAACACAGGCTGATGAGCCCTTGGCTCGACTAGGCTTGATCCGAGAGAGGCGAGGAGGGTGAACCCTAGGGGAAGAAGCGGAAAGCGCACCTGGAAGCGGCACCGTGGATCGAGGGCGGTGGGGTCGTGGACCATCTGGAGGACGAGGGGGCGGCGGGTCCCCATCTCGACCTCCCGGACGTTGAAGCGGAAGCCGAGGAGAGCCTCCAGGAGGGAGCTCTTCCCGTCCGACTGGCCGCCGATGGCCACAATCTCCGGGATCGGGAGCTTCTCTCCGAACGCCACCGCCGCCGCCTGCAGCCGGTTGTACGCCTCGAACCGCGCCTTCGAGTCCGACGCCGCCGCCGAGGCGGCAGCCGCAGCCGCGGAGTCTGCGGCCCGTCTGGTGGAAGGGGACGGCGCCACCTTGGGGTTCGGTGTCCTCCCCGTCGCCGGCGACGAGAACGCGTTGGCCGCCATGGGGAATAGGTGCGAGTGGCGTCCCCTTCGGATTTTGAATTTGAAACGCGGAGAGGCGTGGGAGTAGAAGCGGCTCCGCGGCTGGCTGGCAGCCGTTTCAGATGGTCCTACTCCTATCTATAGTTCTGTACACATGGGAAGAGAGAAACTGGCCACCATTGAGATTTCCGGCCCATCCGTCTATGAGAGCCCCCTTTTTTTTTCTTTCTAAGAACAGCTTTGTGTATTTCAACTCTTTTTGGAACTCTAATTACAGCAGTTCACTCTCTAAATAACATAAGATACTAAAAACAACGCAACAGGTAGTTCATAACTAACATAGCTCAGGGATTTCTTTAGAAAGCTTGCTTTAGGATTAAAATTTATACACACAGCACTCACAAGTTAACGATGGAGCATTAAGCAGATTCATCAGTTGCATACTGCAGTTACTAGATAACATCAACCAAACATTCTGGCGAAATGAAATGGCTTACTACAGTTGCTAGATATCATACCATCGGACACCGGTTCAGTTCTACAAAATCTGGAGGTGAAAAAAACAGAGGTATAGATTTCAGTCACAACTCACAACTATACTTCTCATCAGTTCACTTAGCATTCCTAATTCAAGATGGTACAGGGCACGGCAAACAACACATCTACTGTCCACTAAGACTATGTTAACACTTTTACAGTCGATTAACCATTCCTGTAACTGGAGTGCTGCAGCATGCATTTCCAAGAGTTATCCAATCAGAAACTCTGGATGAACAGCCAAGGCTCCAAATGGAACAAACATAACAGCAACAACAACCATATTTCTGTGACCATAAACAAGAACCAAAAAATCCTTGCTTCACCGCAACTAATTGGTCAGCACTCGTAATTCCAGATTGGATGCCCTCTCATGAGATTAAAAGCCATACAGGCAGCATCCAAAACTTGAACTGAACTAGAGAGTCCTCAAATAATCCAAACACTAGGGACTTTCACTTGCCGTCTTCATCTTTCTCAGCTCCCGCTGTACTGCCTTTCGCCTAGCCTCATCTGCATGCTCTAGTCTAGGATCGTTCTCTCTACAGACTTAACTTTTGGAGTTCCAACGTTAACGATATGCCTTGTTCGTTTAATCCCTTTCACACACGGATTGAGGGGGATTTGGAGGAGATTTATTCCACACCTATTGTGGTGTGAAATTATTCCTCCTCAATCCCCTTCAATCCCTCTCTTTTGGGGATTAAAGGAACAAGGCCTTAAAGAAATCACCGCCCTGGTTTTCTCTAGCCCCGCACTTTGGCGAGCCAATTTTCTTTGGAGGCAATAGGGCCATCTTGGTTGACCACATTAGGATTCACAACCACATTCTGCCCACAGCTGTCAGCTGGTGCCTGGTATCTTGTCTTAATGGAATACCTTCATTGAGATTATTTCGTTCCATCCTTTCCTCAGACCATATCATTTCTATCTACACTCACTTTTTCCATCACCATTTCATTGGATCCTCTATGCTATCAACAGTGTTGCTATTATTCTTCTCAGCTGTATGATTTTCAATATTGTTCTCTTTTTTGGTGGCAGCTACTCTTGAGCAATGACAAGTACTAGAAAACCATTTACTGACCTGTCAACAGAAACTCCATTAAGGAGGCGACATACAGCGACAACCCTGCAAAAGTGATCATGGGAGGAAGAACAAAGATTGTTTAGAATCTGATTGAATGTGAGGCCTAGCTCTTGTGCAAGATTATCTTTTGTTGCATGACTAGGGTATAGATCTTCCTTGAAATATACCTTCAGTTTCTGCAAGAAAAATTAGTTGTCCATAAATAATTTAGTAATGTAAGCAATATACTCTCCAGTGACGAATAAGGGATGATTTGGGCATTAACACTGTCCAAAACTCCACTTTGACTTTCAATCTATTATATATTTTATTAAAACAATTAGAGAATCAATCCCTAGATATTACAAGGTCATCGGAGGGAAAAAAGCCTTTAGTGTTGAGAATGGTATGGGTCCAGATTGTAACATTCTAGATTAAAACAAAATAAGTGATGTCAAATACAACTTATAAATATCTTAAATTCGGATTAAAATATATTAGAAGAGTTCATGCCAAATACAATACAAGAATAACTGAAACTCAGAAAAAAGTAAATAAATAAGCAATTTCATTCCCATGCAAATACTGAAGTCGATTATCTACATACCAATAATTCGAAGTAAAGGGGAACTTTAATTTAGTCCCACATAATTGCACAAGGAATTTGGCTAGTTTCTTTGTTTGATATGTTTATAAAGCATGATAAAAATATAATTTCCAAAATTAATTTCGAGACAAATCCACACTTTAGATTATGCATGTCCAATTTAATATCCATAGAGAGATCAAAAGTTAGAATCATAAAGTTGGACTGTGCATTTCCCAAAGAATCACTTATTTGTTAACTGGAGAGGATAGTTGGTTTAATTGTTGACATGTGGTGGTTGTGGGGAAGTTCAGATTAACTAACATAAGTAGACATTTAATTATTTATACTTGAATAATTGCAGGACCAAAGTGTCTATTTCTGGCTATGCTACCATTGCTATTGGAGCAAAGCACTTCACTTTGCTGCTCACTTACTGAAACCACAAAGCCTTACATTCTGTGGGGTATGTTCATTACTTCTAGAGAATCATTTTCCATGCTGAGGTGATTCAGCAAGTGAATCTGTTTCACTGTCTTCTAATTTCCTTTTTGAGGTGTACGACAACTCGTCATCATCACTTGAATCAGATGATGATTTCCCATAAGCCTCCTGTAGCATCCCATATGAAAATATTAAGTAAATGGAATGGAAGTTAGTACTCCAATGTCCAAGCATTGCAATGGATTCCAATGATTTTCTTATTCAAGAGTGTATCAGTTTGAACATTACTAATTGCAAATCTCGTTAAAGAGCTACAGGCTTAAAAGCCCCAATAACGATTGGCAAACATTAGCGCAAAACAGCATCACCAGCCTGGCATCAACAAATACTCTTTCATTGGAAGTGTTGGCTTGTGCTCTGGCTACAACTAGAAAAGAAACACAGGAGAAGAAATATTGGAGAATGACAAGATATAGGATTTGGTCCATCAATGCTTATTTTGAAATCTAGGGTCTCTGCAATCCCGGATTGGGTCTCTGCAAGTGGGAGAGTCGTGCTACAACTTGCGAGTCGCGACGCGTGTGTTAGAGCTCCGATAGGATGAACACGCACACACAAGAACGCAAATGAATTGGTGCTGCAAGCTACAGCTGTTCTGTTGATCTTTTATTTCTATATATAGCGAGTACATGCATCTTTATATGGCTACAAACAATCCAGAAAATCACGGCACGCTCGTGATCGGCCACTGCCATCCCAGCGCCCTGGGCCGTGCCGTGAAGAGCGCATCAGACTGTGCGTCGCGCGCGCCCAGCTTGACTGTGATCGCGTACTGATCTCCTTCCTAAGAAAAAGAAAGACTAATCCTGGGCTTACTATAACAATCTCCTCCTAAGCCCTGGAGTACAATTATACAAGTTTCTTCATGCCGATCCAACCACGAAGATCGTAGAACCGAGTTCGTCCGAGTGCCTTCATGAGAATGTCGCCCAGCTGATGCTCAGTGCCGACGAACTCGACGTCGATCAGCCTCCTGTCGCAGCATTCCCGGATGAAGTGGAACTTCACGTCTATGTGTTTGCTCCGGTCATGGTGCACAGGGTTCTTCATCAATGCGATGGCGGACTTATTGTCCACCTTGAGCGTGGGCGCGTGGACTGTTCCTCCGATGAGCTCAGCTAGCAGATGCGCCAGCCAAACCGCCTCACACGCAGCTCCGGCAGCAGCGATGTATTCCGCCTCGCAGGAAGACAAAGCAACTACCTTTTGTTTCGCCGATTGCCATGCAACCGGTCCGCCGGCCAGGAAGAAGATGAGGCCGCTCGTGCTCTTCCGATCATTGGCATCGCCTGCTAGGTCGCTGTCGGAGTAGCCTAGCAGCCAAGGCACGCCTCCATTCTTCCCTCCTGGGCGATAGTGCACGCCCCAGTGCACGGTGCCCGCCACGTACCGCAGAACGCGCTTCACTGCCGCAAGATGCTCTTGGCGCGGCGCCTCCATGAACCTGCTGAGGTAGCCCACAGCATATGCTAGGTCCGGCCTTGAGTTGCACAAATACCTCAAGCTGCCGATGAGGCTGCGGTACTCGGTGGCGTCCACGCTCGGGGTCGATCCCTCCTTCAGCAGCTTGAGCTTCATCTCCATGGGCGTAGCGCTCATGTTGCAGCCTGCTAGCCCAGCCTTCTCAAGGATCTTGACAGCATAAGCGCTCTGCCGAAGCATGATGCCTTGAGCTCCTTGGGTCACCTCAAGACCGAGGTAGTATGAGAGGAGCCCAAGGTCGCTCATCCGGAAGGTCCTCAGCATCTGCTTCTTGAACTTCGCCACGGTGTCAGCATCACCTCCCGTGATGATAAGGTCATCGACATATACGCCCACGATCAGGCGGCCTGTGCCTTGTCCACGTGTGTACATGCCGTGTTCATCAACACAGCGCTTGAACCCGAGCGCCAGTAGCTCGGCGTCCAGCTTCTGGTTCCATGCGCGAGGAGCTTGGCGAAGGCCGTAGAGCGCTTTGTGGAGCCGAAGCACCTTGTGCTTGTGCTTGTTGTCGATGAAGCCTGGAGGTTGTTGAACATATACCTCCTCCTGGAGTTCGCCGTTCAAGAACGCCGACTTGACGTCCATGTGATGGACGCCCCAGCCGAAGTGTGCTGCGATGGCGAGGACCAGCCGCACCGACTCCAGTCGTGCAACTGGCGCATAGACCTCCTCGAAGTCGACACAGGGCCGCTGCACGTAGCCCTTGGCAACGAGGCACGCTTTGTACTTCACGATGCTGCCGTTCTCATCGCGCTTGACCTTGTACACCCACTTCAAGCCGATGGCTCGCTGTCCGCGTGGGAGCTCAACCAGCGACCATGTATCATTGTCGCGGATCGACTTCATCTCCTCCTCCATCGCAGTGACCCAGTTGTGGTCGCCGTCGGCCTCCTTCAGAGACCTGGGCTCCTCGACGCTCACGGCGTGGCTGATGCTATGGAGCTCAGCCTCCACGTCGTCATGGTGCTCCAGCCCGGGCGTCGCATCCGAGCCGAGGATGTTGTCGAGCGTCCGGTACCTGTGCACCCTCCCCTCTTCATCATCATCAGCGTCGAGGTTCGGATCAGTGGTGAGCGGCGTCGCGAACTCGATGCCGGTTCCAGTGTGCGTTGGCGTTGCGAGCACCGGGGCTGCTTGCGATGTCGGGCTCGTCGTGGCTTGCTGTGGGGAGCTCGGGGCGCTCCCAGCACTTGGAGAAGGTGAGCGCACCAGTGAGTGCTCCTGTTCGGGCGCTGGCTCCGCCTGGAACGGAGCATCGACGCGACGGTGTCCTTGCACGTGGTGGTCGGTGATCGTGAACGGGAGCTCGCAGTCCACGTCCGCAGTGACTCCTCCCCAGTCCCAGCGCGCGTCCTCGTCGAAGACGGCGTCACAGGAGACGTGCACGCGCTCGGCGACAGGGTCGAAGAAGCGATACGCCTTGGAGCCGTCCTGGTAGCCGATGAAGACGACCTTCAGTCCACGGTCGTCCAGCTTGGTGAGGTGCGGCCGCACGCGCTTGATGTAAGCCACGCACCCGAACACTTTCAGGAAGTGAACGGGCGGCTTCTTGCCGTACCAAGCTTGGTACGGGGTCATGCCGTCGAGCGCGCTGGTGGGCGCTCGGTTGAGCAGAAAGACAGCGGTGTGCACGCCTCGCCCCAGAAGTGTCCCGGTATGCCGCATGCGCGCATGACGCTCCTCGCCGTGCTCACGATCATCTAATTCCGACGTTCCACGACGCCGTTCTGCTGAGGCGTGCCTGGCGCCGAGTGGTGGCGCTGGATGCCCTCCCCTACACAGTATTCACCGAACTGCACAGAAGTAAATTCACCTCCATTATCGGTGCGGAGCACCTTCAATTTCTTTCCTGTCTCACGCTCGACACGAGCTTGGAAAGTCATGATTGCCGCCGGTGCGTCGGACTTGGAGCGCAGAAGGGTGAGCCACATATAGCGGCTCATGTCGTCGACGAGTAGCAGGAAGTAGGCGTTCCCAGCGGGCGTTGCTGGCGAGATAGGCCCGCAGAGGTCGCCATGAACTAGCTCGAGCTGCTCCTCAGCTCGGTACTTGGCCGCCTTTGGGAATGGCGTCCTCTTTTGCTTTGCAAGGACGCAATCCTCGCACACCTGGTCGACGTGCTTGACGGCCGGTAGTCCGCGCACCATCTCCTCACGCCCAAGCTTCCTCAATGCCTGGAAGTTGAGGTGGCCGTAGCGCTCATGCCAGCGCCACGCCACATCGCCGACACGCGCTGTGAGGCACACAGGAGTGGCGATCGTCATGTCGAGGAAGTACAGCCGGCTCGGCGAGCGGTGTACTCTCGCCAGCAGTTGTCGCTGTAGGTCAAAGAGGCGCAAGATCCCATCCTCGATGAGGACCTTGTAGCCGTCCTCGTCCATCTGACCAAGGCTGACGATATTCGCCGTCAGTCGAGGGATGTCGTAGACGCCGTCCAGTCGACGATGTTCACTCGAATTGAGAGCGAACAGGACCGTTTCCTTTCCCTCGATGTCCACCACCGAGCCGTCCCTGAACTTGACGGTTCCGGTGACGCCGGTGTCGAGCTCGGCAAACACACCGCGCGCCCCAGTCATGTGGTTCGTCGCCCCGGTGTCAAGCACCCAGCGCTGGGGCTTCACCGGCTCCTTCGGCTCCTCGCTGAGATGCAGCAGGACCTTGGGCTCGTGGAGGTGAACTCGGCCGGTGGAGTCGATTTTCGGCGCGGCGGACCTGGAACGGCAACAAGACTCGGGTGATGTCAATACCTCCGTGTCGGCGGCGATGTACATGAGTGAGTGTTCATCTTCCTCGGCTTGCGCGACGTGCGCCGCGCCTTTCTTCTTCCCGCGGCAGTCCTTGGCCCAGGCCAATCTTCCCTCAATTGTTGCGCGGGTGCCCGGAGGTGGTTTCCGCGCCGGTGTTCCCGGCGGGCGCGTTCGCCGTCGCGGCCATCACGCGATGACGATCCAGCGTTGCCGCGCCCACGGCCACGGGCACGGCGCCTTCCGCGGTCGCCAGATCCTGAACTGCCTCCAGCGCTGTCTTGGTCGCGACACGCCTTGCGCCGAGCTTCCCAGTCCTCCTCACAGAGCATGAGGCACCCCATGGCGTCCGCCACCTCCTTGGGCTTGGCGCGCTCCTCGAAGACACGCAGCCGCCCGATGACCTCCTCGATCGACACCTTGTTCAGATCGAGGAACATCTCGAGGGAGACGGCGGCTTGCGAGAGCCGCTCCGGGACAACCTGCAGAAGCTTTTTCACTACCTCGGCGTCCGTGATGTTGTCGCCGAGGGTACGGAGGTTGGCGGCGAGCGTCGTGATGCGGATACCAAACTCAGAGACGGACTCGCCTTCCTTGAAGACGATCACGCCGAATTCACGACGGAGTTGCTGCGCGCTGGCGTCGCGCGCACGGTCGTTGCCGATCCGGAGCACCTTGACTGCATCCCACGCCTCCTTCACGGTCTGCTTGCGCCCGAGGGTACTCCACATCTCGGATGGAACCGAGCGCAGAAGACCCGCCATGGCTTGGCGATCTTGCTGATACTCATCTTCATCGGCGTCGTCGTCGATCCCGAGCTCGACGACGTCCCAGACACGGAGAGTCTGGAAATTGACCTGCATCATGAGCGCCCACTCGGAGTAGTTTGTCCGCGTGAGCATCGGTCATGCGACGTTCGCGGACGGACGCTCGATGACGCGCTCGACGACGCGTGAGCCGGAGCGGCGGCGGCTGTGAGAGCAGCCACGGCGTCGCGGCGGCGATCGCGAGGGCTTGACCTTCTTCTCATCGTCGACGTCGTCCGTTGGCTTCACCTTGGATGGTGATTGGGACGACATGGCGACGATGGAAAACTGGCTCTGATACCAAGTGTTAGAGCTCCGATAGGATGAACACGCACACACAAGAACGCAAATGAATTGGTGCTGCAAGCTACAGCTGTTCTGTTGATCTTTTATTTCTATATATAGCGAGTACATGCATCTTTATATGGCTACAAACAATCCAGAAAATCACGGCACGCTCGTGATCGGCCACTGCCATCCTAGCGCCCTGGGCCGTGCCGTGAAGAGCGCATCAGACTGCGCGTCGCGCGAGCCCAGCTTGACTGTGATTGCGCAGTGATCTCCTTCCTAAGAAAAAGAAAGACTAATCCTGGGCTTATTATAACAGCGTGCGGGCGTGGGTGTGGCCGGAGAACGGCGGCACGCCGGAGGAGATCAGTGGGCAAAGAGACAGTGGCCGTCGACGAGATCAATGTGCAACGAGCCAAGGGAATATGGTCCCCCCTTCCTTGGGGGCAGCACGGCTGACGGTAGCTAAGGGCGTCGGGCGCAACCGCTGCCCGAGGCCGGAGTTGTATGGAGCTGACGGCGACGGGGACACGGGGCACGGGCTAGTGGGACGCTGGATGAGGAGGAGGAGGAGGAGGAGGAGGAGGAGGAGGGGAAGAGCGGGGCATTGACCTCACCGCGGCTTCGCCGGCACCGTGCGCGCCCTCCCGGCGATTCCGCAGCTTCCAGACCAGGAAAGCTAACTGGCGCGTCTGCGCCAGCTCACTTGCTGGCGCGCACGCTCGCGCGGCTGGAACATCTGTCTTTTCTTTTCATCATTTTTTCGCGATTTTTTATTTTAGAAATTGAATCTTTCGTCTTTATTTTCAATTGAAAGTTTTTAAAATTTAATTTGAATTTTGAGATGAAAATTTTTAATTTAAGTTGAACGTTTAGAATTTTGAGATGGAAGTTTTTAAATTTGATTTGGTAGTTTTCAAATCTTGACAGCTTTTCAAATCCGAGTTGAAAGCTAATCTTAGTTAAAAGTTTTAAAATTTGAGATGAAAATTTCAAATCTTAAGTTAAAAGTTTAAAATCTTTGCTTAAAAGTTTTAAATTCTTAGTTGAAGTTTTAAATATTAACTTGAAAGTTTCCAAAACTTGATTTGAAAGTTTTTAAATCTAAATTGATAGTTTTCTACGAGAGAAGAGAAATGATATTTGATAAAGTGTGCTCGATTAGCTTGCTAATGCATATACGTCAAATAGGACTCATGTGCCAAACATTTCTAGAGCCCAACTTGGTTCGCTATTGCGGTATTGCTACTACCTCCATTTCATATTATAAGTTATTTTGATTTTTTAAAGTCAAACTTTTTAAAATTTGATCAAGTTTATAAAAAATATAGCAATACTTTTAATATAAAACAAATAAACTATCAAAATATATTCAATGTTAGTTGTAATGAAACTTTTTTTCTCGAACTACGTAGGAGAGCTGTACGTCATTTCATTAAGAAAGAAGATAATAGTACAACGATCATGGATAAATCCAGATCGAGGAAAAACACCACACACTCACACACGACCTCCCCTCTACTGGACGGGGGGAAGGAGCAAAGACCCGTAGACCGACAAGATGCTAAACCATAGCGGTCAACGATCTAGCAAGGAACTCCTAGAGCCTAAAAGCTCCAGCCATACACCAAAGGCTACGCTCATCTGCCACCGTACGGAGTAGCGTACTGATTTGGGGAGAGTTTCCTTAAAAAACACATGCATTCCTATGCTTCCAGACTTCCCAAGATACTAGGATGATAAGTGAATTTAGGCCTTCTCTCAATTCCTTTGGCACACTCCTGGTTGTGCTTCCCCACCATCTCAGGAAGTTAGAAGAAGTTGTTAGAGCAGCAACAGTAAGATTCAACTGTTGAAACAACAATGCCCACACTTGCCGGGTGAAACCACATGTAGTCATCAGGTGTTGTATTGTTTCCTCTTCCTAGTCACACAAGAGACAAACATCATGATTTGGCATCCCTCTTTTGGCTAAGCGGTCAGCAGTCCAACATCTGTTGTTAACGGCAAGCCAAATAAAGAATTTGCATTGCAATGGGGCCCAGCTTTTCCAAATTCTTCTCCACGGGGGGAAATTGACACTTCCCACGAAGAAAGCTTCACAGGCCGATTTGCTGCTATATTTCCAATATTGGGTGAATTTTCAACGGTGTTGATTTGGTACATCTTGTTGAAGGGCAAAGTCATCAACATGTTCCCAGATGATTAGATATTCCCTTAGCACTTGAACTGTTCACGCTCCCTTGATATCTTTCACCCATCTCCTATTGATAAGAGCTTGGGCAACCATCCTGATTTTGGTAGTTCTTTTTGAGACTGCCTTGAACAAGTTGGGTGCCAGTTCAGCAACAGTCTTGCCATTCAGCCACCTATCTGTCCAGAAACGAGTAGATTCACCATCTCCAACAGTTGTAGTTACAATTGTATCAAATAGATCCCAGGCCTTTTGAGGGACTTGGAATGGTAGGCCCACCCACGGCCTTGTAGGATCATTTTTTTTAGCCCAAAACCATCTAATTTGTAGGGCCCAACCAAAAATCTACAAGTCATGAATGCTCAAGTTGGCTAGTTTCAGTGGGCGCTGCACCTTTGCCCAGGATACCAGACAATTGCTCCTGTTGGCCTGTTTCTGTCCCTTCCACAGGAATCCTCGGCGTAGTTTATCCAGCACTTTGATAACCCATTTAGGAATATCAAAGGCAATCATTAGGCAGATAGGGGAAGCTGTCATGACCACTTTGACAAGAATCAAGTGTCCAGCCTTATTCATAAGAGAGGATTTCCAGCCAGGAAGGTGATCTGTCACTTTATCAATCATGAATCCCAACATCTCCTTTGTAGGTTTTCAAATAGAAAGAGGCAAGCCAAGATATGTGCAAGGAAAATCTTTCACTCCACAACCCAAGATAACAGAAGTATGTTGAAGATCTTTGTCAGAACAATGGATGGGAATAGCATAACTCTTCACCAGGTTGGTTCTAAGGCCAGAAGCATGCCCAAAAATATCCAAAATGCATTTTTGTAGCTTGGAGATCATTAACCGAGGGCCTCAGAAAAAGCACTGCATCATCTGCATAGAAGGAGACTCTGTGCTTGGCCTGGTGTATTGCTAAAGGCTACAACATATTTTCTCTAGTTGCATAAACTACCAGAGCATTCATAACGTCCATCACCAAAATAAACAGCAGCGTGGAGAGGGGGTCCCCCTGGCGGAGGCCACGGTGATGAAGGATGGTGCCCCTGGCTCTCCATTCAGTAACACCCGAGTAGAGGCAGTAGCCATAATCAAGCAAAGGAGATCAAGCCATCGCTGTCCAAAACCCAGATGTTGTAGCACTTCCAATAGGAATGGCCAAGATACAGAATCAAAAGCTTGGAAATGTCCAATTTGAGGAGAATGTGAGCTTCATTGTTCTGTGTAGGCCATTTACCATTTGCTGCACAAACAGGAAATTATCATGAATGTTTCTTCCTCTAACAAAAGCACTTTGGCTTGTGGACACCAAATTTGGCAGCAAAGGAGCCAACCATTTGGCCATTAATTTTATAACCAATTTGGCAAAGCTATGGATTAAGCTTATAGGCCGGTAATCTTTCACCTGGATAGCATCCTGTGTTTTTGGGAGGAGGGTTATGTAAGTTGTGTTAAGCAGTTTAAATATGAAAACATGACCACAATGAATAGCCTAGAGAGCTGACATAATATCATCCTTGACGATGTTCCAACGGGACCTATAGAAACGACCCGTGAAGCCATCTGGTCCCAGAGCTTTATAAAGAGACATATCTTTATAGTAGCCCATACTTCCTCCTCAGTGAAAGGATCATCCAAAGTAGAGAGATCATGATTTTGAATGCCCAGGGCTCCTAGGTCAAGTGTGTGGATCCTTTCCTCAGCTGTCCCTAGTAAATTTCATAGAAATCCATTACTGCTGCATGCTTCTCTTCTTGGGAGACGACCACTTGCTCCCCCACTTGTAACTTGGCAATAAAATTCTCTTTTTTTCGATGTAAAGCCTGCTGATGGAAAAAGGAGGTGTTAGCATCCCCTCCCGGAGATAGAGAATTCTAGAGCATAACCGGGCTATAGTACGCTCAAACGAGGCTAAACCAAGGCAATACAATTTTAACTTTTTCCTCAACCATTCCTCCCTTTGAGAAAGGTCTCGGGAATCTCTGACAATTTCCAACTGGTGAAGGACCTCCTTTGCCATTTCCAGTTGCAACATGATATTTCCAACTTTTTGCTTAACCCATTTTTGAAGGCCCTTGGTTAGGCGCTGCAATTTCCGAAAGAAACGCTCAACAACACAATTTGTTTGCACCGGAGCTTCCCAATTCTGCTGCACCGCCTCAATGAAACATGGTATCTTGACCCAAAAACTCTTGAAATGAAAGCGCCCTTTGCCTCTAGAATTTATCTTCATGCCAAGAAGATGGTGGAAGCTGAACTCTGTAGAACTGAATCAGGGAAAATCTCTTCCCATTGTAAGCAGTAGAAGGCTCTATCCAGCCGAACAAGGATAGGGGATTGCCTCTCATTGGACCAAGTATACTTTTGGCCTAGGAGAGGTAATTCCTTGACCTCCATGTCGTCCAGGAAATGCCTGAATCTTCCCATCATTGCTCTGTCCAGATTGGCATTATTCTTGTCTTTTGCTTGATAGATCAAATTAAAATCTCCCGCCACTAAACATGGACCAAGACACAGAGCCCGTACATCCCGAAGCTCCTGCAAGAAGGATACCTTGTCCTTGTCATCCTATGGCCCATATACCCTAGTGAACCACCAATTACGACCTTTAGGCTTAGAAAAGAACAAACACTACGTAAGTGTCAACCCGAGTAGCAAGTGCCTGACAAGAATTACTTTTCCAAGCAATCAGAACTCCCCCACGGGTGCCATTGGCGGGCAATTCAGCAAACTGATCATAAGCCGCCCCAAATACCGATAAGAACAGGCGTTGGTTCATATGAGCAACCTTTGTCTCTTGAAGACACACTACATCAGCATTAGATGATAAGATAACTTTTCTTACAAAATTGCACCGATCCTTCTAATTAAGACCACACACATTCCAAATCAAAATTGAAGAGGGATTCATGGCTGTAATAAAGAAAAGACTACCCAGAGGCAGGAGTAGAAAGTCACCAGTACCTCTACTGACGACACCTGTTCAGCATCATCGGCATTCCATCCGAAGATAGCAGCCAGGGCTATCACATGGGAAGGTATTGGAATGTCGCCTCCAAATAACTTGATGTACTCATCTTGTGCCTTTTGATCAATTGTCTCAGAATTGCTAAACCCCAGACTACGAATCAACTTCCTCTGTGACGCGGTGACCACAAGCCAAGGCGAACACTGTTTGGACCCAACGACCCTTCTGCTTCTTCGAGGGAGGGACCCTGGGGGAGAGTTTTGGCTCTTCTCTTCTAAATAACCGGATCTGGCAGCAAACTATCGATTGGTTTTCACACTTTGTCAAACAGACGCTGAGGTGTGCTCGCTGGGGAACTAGGAGGTTGTTGACGGTAAAAATGTCATGCACTGGCCTTAGAGATTTGCTTAGCTCTAGTGCAGGTCCAAATCTTGCTTTTGAGTTTCGTAGGGCATGTCAGTTGGTTTGATCCTGCAACCAACAAGAAGCTAAAGAAAGAAAAACAAGGTTAAATACATGAACGATAGCCGATCGGGTATAGCCGATGATGTATCATTCAATATTGAGTCGATGCAATATGCACTGAATCGGCAAAGGGAAATTAAACCTAATCGATCAGCTGTAGATATCCATAATATATAATCTAAGTCTAAAAATACGTTTAAACCAAGTGATCGGGATAGATCGGTAGCGTACCGAGAGTATAAATCACTTATGTCTAAAAGTACCTTAAGACGAAGATTATACATATTTATAGCATAGCCGATGTCATAGATCTAATGCGTATCGGCTAGTACTCTAATACCACTTTATGCTAAGATATTGATAGAGATTAAATACATTAAACAAGAACCGATCAAGTGTCAAGATAACTTAACAGATCGATAACAAGCTTAATATATTTCGTCACAGTGAGATCTTAATATAAAGGGCAGATTTAGCATATAAGTAAACATATAAGAAACAAGATAGATAAAACAAGTAAGATCGACTGAAACCCCGATACTATCTCTAATTGCAATCATGAGACAAGATAGATATTATGATTCTATACACTACTTAGTAGGTCAGACTCAACCGATGCAGCACTAAGCGTAAAGAGAAACATAAGATCTAAACAAGTCAATGAAAGTCTTTCGAGATGGTGGATATACTATATAATCTAAGTCGACGTTGCTATCTAACCCTATTGGCTGTTGTCTGGTAACAGATGCTAGCCGATTAGGGTTAGACAGCAATATTGATCTAGATTATATAACATATATGATAAATCGATGATTTACGTAAACATGATTAGAGTGTCATAAAGATGGAAGCACTAATCCCGAGAGCACAAGCCGCCATAACAAGCTTTACCTCTCGTCGGAGATCGAACCCGATGCAGCCCAACTCGAAAGTAAGAACTCGTCGAAGTAATTGAAAGGAAAAAGGTGGCGATGTGCCAAAGGTTGTATTGAACTAATTATTGTTATTACATAGTCTTGGGTCATATTTATACCCAGATACAAGATATGTCCTTGTCGAACACGATTCCTATCTCTATTACAACTCAAATTATAGATAAGTCTCTTAGGCGGACTCTTACCGACATAATCTATAAGGAAACCATTTAAAAACAACCTAATTAATAGATACAATTGCCTTCTTTGGACTCTATCCATGTTGGCAATCCTTATGAAGCACTTCAAATGAATCCGATGACGATTCCAATGCACTTTTACCGGGATCGGCTACATTCGCTTTCCTTATCGGAATCGGCTACGTCAGTTGTCCTTGTCCGACTCAGTCTTTAGCCGATGAACACCCTAGCCGATTCAGTTTCAGCCGATGCACACTCTATCTCTGAGAACCACGATCGCCTCCAAATCCGCTTCGGCTCTAGTTCCAAATCCGAGGGTTGGCTTATCAAATTTGGTTGTTAACACATGCCCCCAAGTCCACTGTATTTGTAATATTGCGGATTTGCTTGATCTTATCCTCGAGAAAATTTAGGGCTTTTCCGTTTTGGCCGTTCCCGCACCTCTTTAAATAATAACCACCGCCTTGAAGTTTTTCATGTCATCACTTCCGCTTCCACCGCCTTAGCCACAGCCATCTTCAACCTCACCGGTGATTCCCTCCAAGCCCTCGGCGAACTCACCGGTGATCCATTTGCGGTGGCGATCTCATCCTTGACGATGTCGACCTCAATTGCTCCTTCTGGTGTGCCGTCGGCTGAATTTCCTGAGGTAAGCCCCATCAGCTATAACTCCTTTCCTTGCTGTGATTTGTCTTTGCTTTTCGTGATTCGCCCTTTTTTTCATTGTAGCACCTCTCGAACCAAATTGCAATCCCCAATCTTGTTCATCCCAACCGATTCTTCTTAGGGCCAATCGGCAATACAGACCCCATCGAATTCATCAGCGCTGAGACCAATAGGGTTCCCTTTAGATTAACAAACCCTAATTTGGTGCATTGGGCTGGAACTTTCAAATCGTGGCCATATACCGACAAAACTTGGCTAGAGTGGTGAGTATCGGCAAGCCAGCAGAGCCACTGGGAAGAACTTGGGATAGCACAGTGCCTAGCCCTAACCATAGCCGATATGACCAAAGGCGAGCCTATGCTGTCGGCTGCTACCTACTTCTGGTCCAACACTTTGAATGCTTTCTTGTTCAACCAGGGGCCGATGACGCCCACTCTCTTGGACATAGTTATGATCACGGGTCTGGACATCACCTCGTCGGCTAACCCGGTCAGCTTGAACACCAAAAGCCAATTTGCTTTCAACACCCGAGCTATCGGCGGCTGGAATGGATTTATCTCACAGAATATGGGAACTGGCCCAGTAGGCCCTAGGGAGCACGCAACCTTTCTCTTGATGTGGCTGGAAAAATTTCTATTCTATGGTCCGAGCTGTGGCTCTACAACCAATTGGCAGCATATAGCCGAAGCCCTGGTAGAGAAAAAGCAAATTCCTTTGGGCAAATACTTGCTAGGATACCTCTACCAGACTCTGAACTCAGCATCGACTAAGATTGCTACAAACTCCGCTATCGGCACCGATGGCCCCTGGTGGCTTCTCCAACTTTGGCTTAATCTGCACACATATAAGGTTGCTGAGAGGCCAGCTTTAGTAGAAGCTGAGTTCCCAAGAGTGCAGCCGACGACAGATGAAGATGACAACGAAGTGACCACTCACCGATGCATGTCCTTTGGAGAGGCAGCATCCTCATATACTGGATCAAAGCTATCGACTGACCTCTTCAAAGATTGGTTTGGCAATTTCTACGATGGTTTTCCAAGGAACACAAGAATCTGGTTTGCCTATGCCAATTCTGAAGATTTTGAGCTCCCCAGTGACTTCAGGTTTGACGAGATAAACTCTGAGAAGTTTGACAAGTCCATGAAAGCTTCACAGCTGCCATCTCTCCTTGCAACCTCCCAGTCGGCATCCATCAAGGAAGAAACATCCAAGTTTCATACAAGTTCTATCATCCGATGAGTGTTGCCAGACAGTTAGGGATGGGACAACTGTCGATCGGCTTGTACTTTGCCTACAAGATCCAAACTAGGGGAAAGATCTCTTCGGGCCTTATGATGGACAGATTGCTCAATATCCCAGGTCCTCCCCTTGGCAGCATTGACAATATTGAACCGGTCGTACTGAGGAGTGCAGCCTTCGACCGATGGTGGATTGAATGGAAGAAACATCTTTTTCACCAATTGGCTTCGATGTACTTTACCACCATATACCCGAGTTGGTTCCATAAGTAAGCACTTCTTCTTTTGTCAAATTCTTCATTATCGGCTTAACATCTTTCAATATTTGACTACATCTTTCTCTTTGTCTGCAGACTTGTTGACGAGAAATCTCTCTCACGCGCTGGCCTGGGAGATCAGCTTGACTCCAGTGTAGGTCCTTCTCAGCTGCCTACAGCGTGTAGAGCGTGCCAGTTGATTTGATCTACCAATCAACAAAAAAGAAAACAAGGAAGTGTTCGTTAAGCGTTAGGTCAAGTCCCCACGAGATCGGCCAAGGAAATCCATGGATGTATATATGTTATTCTAGACCATATTTGGCCAAGCGACCAGAACGTATCGGCCATGCCGAGATGATCATCAGTCGTCCGGTCCAAATATAACGAAGAATAATAAATATACGGATCAACAGACTAGCCGATGATGGGAAACTAACATCAAGTCGGCTGGTATTCCAGTGAATCTCATGTGAACATAATATTCCTAGATCAAAGATGTAAGCAAGCACGATCTAGGCATAAAAGATAGCCCTAGTATAGATCTAATAACAATCACGTTAAAAGAAACACATTAGGGTGAATAAGGTCGGCTGAAACCCCGACGCTATCTCGAGATAATGTAAATCCAAAAGAATAGATCACTGATGGTTCTAAAGACGACTCAACAGTTCAGTCTTGATGCATCGTTAAGTATCAAAAGAAACATCCAATCTATTACTTCCGACCTACACTCCGTGGGATGGTGGATACTACATACGAACCAACCAACCCTTAGACCTAGCCTTGTTGACCATATACTCTCGACGAGATGAACCAACTACAAGATAGATCTAAGCATTGAATTGATTCATATGCACTATATGATATATGTCGTAGTAAAACTATTGAATCTAATGTATCATTGCGATGGAAGCATTAGAAACAGGTAATCTTACCACTAATGACAAACATGTACCTGAGTTTGGGGATCGAGACGATGCAGCCCAAAGCCAAACAGGGTGTTCGTCCAAAAGGAAAAGGATGGCGATGCGCCGAAGATTAGATTGATTAAATCGTTCTGATACCGAGGGTCTCGGGTCCTATTTATACCCAAGATACAAATATCTGTAACAACTTTGGACTCTATCTAAACTACTGTTTAAACATCGTATCATCCCTAGCGGGATCCATAATGTATTACAACTAACAATTTAACAAATTTCTAGATTACAGATACAATCGCCGTTACAGGACTCTATCCATAAGTGGCAATATCTTTAAACGCGCAATTAGCAACCGAATCTTCCACTTATCTTCAAGCTTCTGCGTTAAACACGGTTTCATCTCTTCTGAACTTAGATTCGGCCGTCGGCTGTTCCCATTCAACCCATCCTCAGTCGACTAACCCTGCAGCCGATCAGTCTTTTAGCCGATACGACTCCTGCCTTCGGCCGATCCGATTCCACTTTGCCTTTTAAGACTTAGGAACCCCATTACCAAATTCCAGTGTTAACACATGCCCCCCAAGTCCGTAACACGAAGTGTTGCAGATTTGTTCACCTATTCAAACTCTTGCTCCCTTCTTGGCCCAAATCGTCTCGGCTTCTCCCCAAGGGCTCTTTAAATATCCACCTTCCTCGGTCGAATCACCTACACCCTCAACGTGCGCTCGGCTTTCTTCTCAAACAAACTTCCTGCCCTTCTCTCTCCCCTCCGGCGACTCCATTGGCGTTCGACATCTTTTCCACGCTCTTCAAACCCCAACTTCATCTCCGAACTTCCCGATGGCCTCCGCTGCTACTTCGAGCACCTCCAACTCGCCGGCCACCACATCGCGCCAGCCGCAACCGCAACACCATCTGCCGCCGCCACCGGAACTGCTCCAGCCGCCGCTACGAACGAGTTTCCTCAGGTATTCCCTTTTGCTCTATAATTTTACTCCCAACTCGCTTCTCCAGATATCTTTATACCAATGATCCGTTCAGTAATTTTTTAGTAGTATTTTATCCCATACTCTTACTTAACCAATACTTTTCTCATTCCGAACTATAAAACACCATCATTCCTAACTAGTACTTTTCTCCCCTTCTTCAAACTGTAGCACCTGTCTCATCAAATACTCATCCCCAATCCGACACAAGAAGAGAAGTATTTCCTTGGGCCTATCGGCAACACAGACCGAACTGATGTAATCATAGACGAAACCAACCGCATTCCTTTCAACACTACCAAACCATCTCTTTCCCATTGGAATGGAACATTCAAAGCTTGGCCATCTACTGACGCAGCCTGGACTGAATGGTATAAGAGGATACAATCGGCCAAGTACACCCAATGGGAAGAAAGGAAACTCGCCCAATGCTTGGAATTGTCCATCGCTGGCATGGAAAAGGACGAGCCACTTCTATCAGCTGCGACCTACTTTTGGAACGACAGTTTTAACGCCTTCCTCTTTAGGCAAGGGCCGATGACAATCACACTAGCCGACGTACATATGACAACTGGGCTGGACATCAAATCATCGGCTAATCCCTGCGTTTTGAACCGAAAAGGCCAACATCAGTTCAAAACCAAAGCTATCGGTGGATGGAGCGGCTTCATCGCCCAAAACATGAAAGATGGAACAGTCGGCCACCGGGAATACACCGCCTTTCTGATGATGTGGCTGAAAAAATTTGTATTCTGCGGATCGAGCTATGGGCTGACCGCTAACTGGCAAATCATGGCCGAAATCTTAGCCGACGGAATGGAGTTTGCATTGGGAAAATACCTCCTCGGCTACACATATCAAATGCTACATCAAGCCGCCACGAAAATAGCCACCAACGCCCCAGTCAACACCGGTGGCCCCTGGTGGTTTCTCCAAATCTGGGTGGTGTTGGCCACCCAGAACGTAGCTGGTCGGCCCCGCCTGACAGACGCTGGATTCCCAAGGCTAGAGCCACTTGAAGATGAAGAAGGTGATCAGATCATCACCAGGCGATGCACGAACTATGGAGAAGCAGCCGCCGCCCATGCAGGCTCAAGGCAATCGGCCGAGCTATTGGCCGATTGGTTCACAACCTTTTACAATGGGCTATCCCGCGACAACCGTACCTGGTATTTCTACCCCAACCAAGGATCTTTTGAGCTGCCAATCGACTTCAAATGGGATGACCTCAACTCAGCCGACAACCCAAGGTGTAGAGAGTTGTTCTTCGCCTCTCTGTCTCCCTGCATTCTGCCGACCGGGGTTCACCAAGGCCGATCAACAGCCCGAGTTATGAATTCTACTATCCGGTATCGGCGGCGAGATAGTTCGGTCTTGGGCAACTACCCATCGGCTTCTTTTATGCCGATAAGATCGAAACCAGAGGAGCGGTCGGCCAAGATTTGATGATGAATTGGCTGTTGAACATAGCCGGTCCCCCCTTCGGTGACGCCAACACAATCACCCTGTCGACGAGGAGAAGCGTTGCCTACGACCGATGGTGGTCCGAACTTAAACGCCATATTTTTCACCAACGGCCGTCCTGCTACATCGACTTGCTTCTGCCGGATGAGATCCCCTCGGTATATCTCTGCTTACAGCCGATGATTCCTTTCCTGTGATTCATTCATCGGCCGCATCAGCCAATTTAACATTCGTGCTCGACTTTGCAGAAACGTAAATGGAGCGGCCGACGGTAGCGACTCCGCACGCCCCATCGAATATAATCCAGTGTTCGGACGTGGGGGCCTTGCTCCGTCGGCCATCGGCTGGAGGGCGCCCAAACTATCATCCTTGTTGCGAGGGCAGGTGTGTCATTCGATCGCGCCGAAAAGGAAAACGGCACTACCACCGCGTTCGTCGGTTGCGCCTGCCCCCAAAAGGATGAAAAAGACACAATTGGTCGCCTCGGCCGACAGCCTTGCCCCCTAGATCCGGCCATCGAGCAATTCCTCGATGCTGCTGTCGATGAGGAGGCGCCAGCAGCTGTCCAGGCGACGGTCAAAACCGGGGCTTCGAGTCCCGAGTCGGTAAACGCCCCAACCAACGCTCCGCCAGCCCCAAGTCCACCGACAAAATGCCCTCCCGTAAGTTTTTACTTCGTTGGTCCTGGTTTCGCAACGATCGCCCGTACCTGACTCGTCTGTTCTTCGCAGTTCAAAAAATTGGCCGGTCGCACTCCTCGCCCTGCACCGCCGGTAATCGATTCTTACCCCTTTGTCTGTGATAATTAATCAGTTCGTCCGCTAATCCCTTTTTCCTCTTTGCAGCTCCCGCGATCTCCACCGGCTGCTCCCCAGGCGTCGGGCGAATGTACTGCGCCTGTTAGGGGTGGTGATGATAACACTGGCAAAGAAAGCCAGACGGCCGTGGGCAATGATCCAACCGAGCTAACAGTCCTGACAACGGCGCCGACGGTAAGCTGACTGGCCCCAACCATTGGTTTTGTCATGCCCCTGATTCTTTCTCCCCCCTGCAGCACGTGGCCGATCTCCTCAACTTTGACTTATCGGAGTTCGAGGAACCCGGTGATGCCGGCGAGGAAGCGCTCACGGCGTCGGCTGAGGACCTGAGGGCCACTTTGGCCGATATCGGCAACCGGCTGGAAGCCTCATTGGATGCGCTGGTGGTCGACTGTGGCTCGATACGCGCACGGTTCAGAGATATCCAAGACCAGCTGTCGGATGCCGTAGCTGAAGCCATTGTACCGGCGACCTTCATGGAAGCCTACCAGTTAAAATATGAACGAGCCCGACAGCGAGTCATTGATCGCCGTGAGAGTCAGGCGCGGTCGGCTACCATCCAATTGACCAAAGAAGCCATTGAGGCCCGGTAGGCCGCCTTCGACCGCTTGAAAACAGAGCCGGCGGCCAAGCTCGAGCAACTCCGTGCCCGCCGGGATCAACTCGTGGCCGACCTCGTTCAGATTACAAACGAAATCGACGTCCATGAGGAGTATATGGCTGATCTGCCGGCCAGGGTTGAAGTCGAGCGTCAAAGCATCAGGGCGGCCGTTGCGCATTTGCGAGGTTTGGTGCAGAGCGCTCGATCAGTGGCGGGGTCCGAGGCCGACGACCTTAGGGCAATCGGCGAGGTCGACCAGGTTAGACGGACAGCTCTATCGGCCATAGCCGATTTCCTGAAGAAATGAGATTGTAAAATGTCCGACTTTGTGAGATCGGCTTGTGTTTCTGCAACATACTTGTGTTTTTACGATGTAATCGGATAGCCTGTATTATTCGTGCTTGTAGATACAATCGGCTATGTTTGTACGTAGGATTGCCCCTTGGCTGTGCGCGGCGTCTCGACTTGTTTAGTTCAAAATTACTCTGAAGTGACGCTCCGACCTTCAACGTTTATCTTTCGGTCATTCGACTCGCTAACTATCGGCCGGCAATAGCCGATTACATCGCCGACCTGTCTTCGTAGGCCGACCCCCTCGAATCTGTACTCCGAGAACCCGTGAGTCCTGGGCGATAGGTATCCAGACTTGCGGAGTCGCTGGTTTTCCAACGATTCCCGACGCTTATAATGATGATCTCTTTGACTCTCGGGTTGGCAGCGACCTTTCACATCTAAGAACCGTATCTTTTCTTTCTATAAATGGGTTCCCTCGGCTCTTCCGAATATCTCACGGCCAAAGGCGACGAACCCTCAGTAGTACAACACCCAGTCTTTTAAGTCTTCGGCAAGGCTTCTCATGGCTTCTTCGAGCTCGTCGGTGAACCAGGTGGTTTCTCAACTCATCTACTCTCACTGTTTTCTTCCTTCGAATACTCAGGAACGGATTTCCTTGCAGCCGCCTCACCCGCCGGGTGATCCCGAAATTATGGAGACGCCGTACGAGCCGCTTGGCCGCCAGATCGACGAGTGAGGGCGCACTGGCGCCGTGGAGTTGGAGGCTCGTCACCTAGCGGCCAGGCCTCCTTTCCATCTTGGTGGCATTCTGGCTGCTGCCCCTATGGCGTCCTCGACGCTCGCGCGCCTCGACCGGCTGGAGGGTAGGGAAGCCCAACTTGCCAACGAGCTACTGACCACGACCACCGACATAAGGGTCACTCGGTTGGAGCACCTAATCCTGGATGCTCTAGAGATGGAGACTGCGGAGCCCATCGAACGAGCCCTGGCGGCCATTAGGGAGTACCTGGCAAACATGTAATCAAAGACGGCTTCGCGCCGATTCTGAATAAAGCTCGTTTTAATGTTCCTGGTTCCGCCTGACTTGAGGGTTTTTTCAACTATTCCCGGCTTGATTAGTCAAAATCGGCTTGATTTTTGATCTTTTCGACTGTTTATTGTCTGACTGTCTCGTGCATGTGTATGCCCCCAAGTTTTGTTGATAGCTTTGATGTCAACAAAATTTGTGAGTCCGACGCGTTCATTCATTCTGATCTCTGCTGGGGGGTCCTGAGCCGATCATGGGGCGTGGGAGGGTGTATGCGAATGCCTAAAGACGATACCTTGTAAGGCATCGGCTGTCGTGGGTCGGCCTATTGTGACGATAACCGACTCACGCATTGATCCACACGCTCGGGTAGTATTTCTTTAGATATTTTCCGTTGAGGGCCCTTCCAAAAATCTCCCCATCCAGCCCTTTTAGCATGTAAGCTCCTTTGGAGACGCATTTGTGGATCTTGAAAGGCCCCTCCCAATTTGGTGACCATTTGCCGAATTTGTTATCTCTGGATCCGATTGGGAGTATAAGCTTCCAAACGAGTTCGCCTTCCTCAAATGATTTAGGGACGACCTTTTTATTGTAATGTCGGGCTACCCGTTCCTTATCTTTTGTTACTTTTTCTAAAGCTTTCATTCTGGATAAAGCGAGATCCTTCGACTCGTCTATCATGAGGTTATAGTAGTCGTCGGCTGTGAGTTGGTCTTGTAGCTGAATGCGCCTTGAGCCGATGACACTTTCCCATGGAAGTACTGCTTCGTGTCCATAGACCAGTTTGTATGGGGGGACTTGGATGGACCCGTGACATGCCATCCAATACGCCCATAATGATTCGGCCAATCGGGTGTGCCATTGCTTAGGATGCTCAGATATCTTTCTTTTGATCAGTTTGATCAAGCTTTTGTTTGAAGCTTCGGCCTGACCGTTGGCTTGCGCGTAATACGATGAAGAGTTAAGTAGCTTGATCCCCATGCCGTCGGCAAACTGGATGAACTCGTCCGAAACAAAGATGGACCCCTGGTCGGTCGTTATCGTTTGCGGAATGCCGAATCGATAGATGATGTGTTCTTTGACGAACTCGATTGCGTCTTTAGAATCCACTTTTCTGAGGGGGATCGCTTCCACCCATTTTGTGAAATAATCTGTTGCCACTAGGATAAACTTGTGCCCCTTGCTTGAAGGTGGATTGATCTGGCCGATCATATCAATGCCCCACCCCCTGAAGGGCCACGGCTTAATGATTAGGTTCATGGCCGACGCTGGAGCTCGTTGTACTGTGCCGAACTTTTGGCAGTCTTGGCATCCTTTATAGTTTTTAAAACAATCTTCTAGCATTGTCGGCCAGAAATACCCGGCTCGATGAAGTAGCCATTTCATTTTGTGTGCCGATTGATGCGTGCCACAGATTCCTTCGTGTACTTCCCCGATGGCCACTGTGGCTTGATCGGCGCCCAAACACTTGAGTAGTATGCCATCGATTGTCCGATAGTATAAGTCTTCGTCGAGCAATACGTACCGTAGTGCCTTGTATCGTAGTTTCCTTGTGGCCGACTGAGAAGGGTCTTTGAGATAATTGTAGACGTCGAATCTCCAATCGTCGGTTGTGATGGTGGCGACGCCTATGTCGATGTCTCTCAAGACGGCCGTAGCTCGATGCCCCTTGAGCCAAATCATTGGTCTCCGTGTTTTGCTCCCCGGAATATGCTTCAAAGTGACTAGCCGAAGCCGTCCATTAACTCCCGCACCGTCGATGATGGATCATCGCGCGTCGTTTTTGCACTCATATTCTCCCGATAATTGATCGATGACGAGCAACGAGTCTCCCATTATCTCGACCGCGTCGCTTCCATCTCCTTAAGCGAGTTAGCCCTTTGAGAACGGCTTCATACTCAGCTTGGTTATTCGTAGCGTGGGGGTCGATGGCGAAAGCGAACTCGAAGCTTGCCCCCCTGGACGAGATAAGAACTAAGCCGATGCCACAGCCGTTGGTGCACACCGAGCCATCGAAAGTCAAAGTCCAAGGCATAATTTCCACGGAGCCGATCGAATCGTTTCTATGCTCCACAATGAGATCGGCTATGGCCTGTCCTTTTACTGCTCTTGGAGCCTGATACCTCAGATCGAACTCTGTCAGTGCGAAGATTCACTTTCCGATCCTTTCTTTGAGCACTGGAGCTGATAGCATGTACTTGACTACATCGGCTTTGCAAGTTACAGTGCATTCATTGGGACAGCAGATAGTGCCTTAACTTTGTACATGAGAAATAGAGGCACGTACATAACTTCTCGACGGGTGAATACTGGTCTCTGCATCTAGTAGCCGCCCTGAGATAGAAAATGGCCCTTTCTTTGCCGTCGACTTCTTGGATCAAGACAGAGCCGATTGACTTGTCGTCGGCGGACAGTACAGCTTGAATGGCATTCCTTTTTGTGGGGGCATTAGAACCGGAGGGGAGCTTAGATAATCTTTTATGTCGTCTAACGCCTTCGTTGCTCGCCCCCATGTGAATGTCGATTGGCCTTAAGCCGAAGCAATGGTGTGAACGGCTCCATTTTTCTGAGAGGTTAGCTATGAACCGTCTGATGAAGTTTATCTTTCCGATTAATGATTGGAGTTGTCTTTTATCCTTAGGGGGTTGAATTGTCTTAATGGCATTAATGCTCCTTGGCGTGACTTCAATTCCTCTTTCATGAACGAGGAACCCTAAGAATTGCCCGGCCGACACGCCGAACACACATTTAAGCGGATTCATCTTCAATCCATATTTTCTCGTCCGCTCAAGCACTTGCCTCAGATCTGCAATGTGGCTTTCTGTCTCTCTTGACTTGACGACGACATCGTCAATGTATATCTCTACTAGTGCACCGATCATGTCGTGAAAGATGTAATTCATCGCTCTTTGATATGTTGCCCCAGCGTTCTTTAAGCCGAACGTCATCACCACCCACTGGTAGAGGCCGATCGCACCCGGGCATCGAAAGGCTGTCTTGTATCCTCCTCGGCCATGAATATCTGGTTGTATCCCGCGTTGCCGTCCATGAAGCTGATGATTTTGTGGCCTGAGGCAGCGTCGACAAGTAGGTCGACTATTGGTATTGGGTATTCGTCTTTTGGGGTCGCCTTGTTTAGGTCTCTGAAGTCGATGCATACCCGAAGTTTGCCGTTCTTCTTCAATACCGGGACGATATTAGAGACCCATTCGGCATATCGGCAAGGCCGAATGAATCCTGCATCGTATAGCCGAGTGATTTCGGCTTTAATTGCATCGTACATGTCGGCCTTGAACCTCCTGAGAGGTTGTTTGAATGGCCGATATCCTGCCTTGATTGGCAGCTGATGGACCACTATCGATCGGCTAAGACCGGGCATCTCGAAGTATTCCCAAGTGAAACAATCTTTATATTCTTTTAGTAATTCAATAAGTTGGGATCTATAAAGAGGAGATAAATTTTTGCTAATGTACGTCGGCATTGGCTTATCACCAGAGCTGATGTCGATTTCTTCTAACTCGTCGGCCGACATGAAGCCTTGTCCTAACTTGCCATCGTCTTCGTCTGCGGTGGCTATGCCGAGCACGCTGGAGCCTTCCACCATGTCTTGTTCAAAGCAGCAGCTGCGGCTCGTCGCTTCCGATGGGCTATATTGTTGAATTGGACACGTTTAGAAAATCGGCTTGCCAGATTTTCCCAGATAAACATTCGATGCCTTCAATTTCCCAAAGTGGCAAATCGGCACTGACGACACTAACTGACCTGTCGGCTGGTACGATCTCGATCTTGTCGCCGTCCCACTGGATGAGACTCTGGTGCATTGTAGAAGGGATGCAGCAGTTAGCGTGGATCCAGTCCCTTCCGAGCAGCAGGCTGTAAGACCCCTTCCCGTCGATGACAAAAAACGTTGTGGGCACAGTTTTGTTGCCGATGGTCAGTTCGACGTTGAGAACGCCTTTGGTCTCTGATGGGTTGCCGCTGAAGTCCTTGAGTACCATGTTTGTTTTTATCAGGTCTTCGGCCCCTTTTCCAAGTTTTCTGAAAGTTGCGTAAGGCATGAGGTTGACTGCCGCTCCCCCATCGACCAACATTTTGGAGATCGGCTTGCCGTTAACGAATCCTTTAACGTATAACGGTTTTAGATGCCGATTTTCGGTCCCTTCGGGCTTGTCGAAGATGGCCTGGTTCGGCGAGATTGTTAGTTTTGTCGGGTCATCTTCGATAGCACCCGCGTCGGCTTCGGGGGCGCCGAACTCGGCCGGCAATACGAAGACCATGTTAACCGATGTGGTAGCTTTACTCTTCCCTTTGGCTGCCCTTCCGGCTCTGGCCGGGCTTTCCTCGCTTGTTCTTCGGTGGCCATAGCGTTCTTCCGCTTGGGTACCCACCGTCTCTTGATCTTGCCCAGCCGATGGCGTTGTTCGTATATCATTTGTCTCACCTTGTCTTCTCTTCCTTCACGCTTGAGCCGTTGAATTCTCCTCTTCTGGGTCTTCGTAAATAGATCGGATGGGCACCATTGGGGGTTGGTCGATTCCTCATCGTCGGCTTCTTCGTCATCGCAGTTGTCTCCATCCAGGCTCTCGTCGATGAAGAAGTCCTGATGGATTGGACCGAGCCGATCGTGGACAGGTTGCCGTCTTCGGTTTAGTTGGATGGCTCGGGATGAACCGGATGGGCTTGCGACGACAAACTCCCGCGTCGTCATCGTTATGGTGATCGTTACATGCCGGCAATCTTCCGGTGTTGGTAGCCTCATGTTGGATTCCCAGCAATGCCTGAAGAAGCCGCAATGCCAATGTGGATCATCATGGCTCGCCATGTACCGTCGGCTCTGGACTCTTGGCTTGTGCCGGCGAGGTGCTTCGTCGTAAATTTCTTCACGCCAAGACCGATATTGATGATGGTATCGGCTTCATTCGTGGATCGGCTGTCGGCCAGCCGATCTGATGACTGGGCGCACCATGTTAATTTGTGCAGTGTGGTATCTAGTCTGGTCCTCTCCTGTTTCGGCCTCGATCAACGTATCGGCTAAGCCGTGCGCCATTCTCGTCTGTCGATCGCTCGCCGGGCCGGCATGGACTGTGTTGACCGGAAACGGATTGCCGTCTACTTTCATGGACCGACTTGAGTCGCAAACTTTAACTTCCCGCCTCGATGGCCGATCGGATTTGCCGCCCGAAGACTTTGCAATCGTTCGTGGCGTGAGACGTGGAGTTGTGCCACTTGCAGTACTTCTTCTTTTTCAATTCTTCGGCCGACAGGATCACATGATTTTTGGGCAACTAAATCTGTTTCTCCTTGAGCAGTAAATCAAAGATCTTGTCGGCTTTAGTGATGTCAAAATCATATTTTTCTTCTTTAGCCGTCTTCAGCAGCCACTGGCAGACGATGGCCTTCTTGTTCTTAGCCCATTCGGCTGCCGCCACTTCTGTTTCATCGTCGTCGGACCCGTAATCTGAATCGACGACGACTTGGGTTATGGTTTTGACGGCCTTCCTGGTTTCTTGGAAACGTTGTTCGTGGGCTGTCACCTTCTGCGCCAGGTGGGCTAGACTATCGAAGTCCTGCGCAGAGAATCGTTCCCTGATCGGCGTGATCAAACCATGGAAGGCTAAATCAGCCAGCTGGGCGTCTGATAGCACTAGGCTATAGCATCGGTTTCTCATTTCTCTAAAGCATTGAATGTAGTCCTGGACCGATTCATTGTGTTTCTGCCTGACGCTGGTGAGGTCCGACAACTTCATTTCATGGTTGCCGGAATAAAATAGCTGTGAAACTGCTTCTCAAGATCGGCCCAACTCTGAATTGAGTTGTAAGGCAACGAGGAGAACCAAGTGAAGGCCGATCCTGAAAGAGAAAGGGGAAATAACCGAACTCTCAAGGGGTCAGTAGCCGATGCTTCACCGCATTGTGCCAAAAATCGGCTGACATGCTCATAGGTAGAGACGTTGTCTTGTCCTGAGAATTTGGAGAAGTCCGGGATCTTGTATCGGTTGGGCAGCGGGACCCTTTCAAAATGTTCTGGATAGGGGTACCGATACATATTCCCTGAATATTTTGGTTTGAGGCCGAACTGATCCCGCATAACATCTGCGATTAGCTCGGCCCAGGCCCTATTATCTTGCTGTATCGGCTCGTATGGGTCATACGGCATGTGTGCTTGCCGATACATCTGTGGCGGTGTCGGAGGTCGGTAATGGTGATCCTGACGGCCCCCTTGGTACTGGTAGCGATGATCAGCGGGCGGCAACCGAGGTTCCTGTTGTGGCGTTGGCGGGTCTGGGAACAACTGTCGGCCCCCAACATTCTGCCGTCTACCAGGATCAATTGGCTCTGGCTGCCGAATATTATGGAATACGTTGTTGAGTTGACCTTGAGGCAACGACTCTTGTCGGTTTAGAATAGTGACCGCTGGTCTTACAGCCGTCTCGCTTGGACTCAAGTGGCCGATTCCTCCTGGTGGGTTGGGTTGCGCTATTAGTGGAAGCGGCCGATCTTGGGTGACTAGTGTCCCGTAACCGAGAAACCGCGATCCGTGAAATATGTGGGGCCCCGTTGCAGCTGCTCGCCACCTTGGCATCAACCACGTGAGAAATCATATTATTGAGGGTGTTGACCAGATGCTGCTCCGGTTGACCATGATGGACAACGAGTCGATCCGATCTTGCAAAGAGTATACTACGGATCATCTTGCACTTGAGTCGGCTCTTCCACTTTCTGTTTGCCTTTCGCATCGCTTGATGAGGGTGCCTTGGTATCGTTGAGGCTGAACTTGTACTTTTGGTGCACAGTTCCAGACCTCGTTTGGGTGAAGGAGAAGATAATTATTCTGGAGTTTCTCCACCATTTTCTTATACTCGGCTTGCTGTTCAGCCGATAGTTGATCCATCTTTACAGGTACGACATTGTCCTGTGTGATGCCAGGGATCTTGGAATTGACCATCTTGCCGGCAGAGTCTATTCGCCCGAGTCGAGCCGACAAAGATAGTCCCACTGGGCGTGCCAAGAAGCGTGTTGACGAGAAATCTCTCTCACGCGCTGGCCTGGGAGATCTGCTTGACTCCAGTGTAGGTCCTTCTCAGCTGCCTACAGCGTGTAGAGCGTGCCAGTTGATTTGATTTGCCAATCAACAAAAAAAACAAGGAAGTGTTCGTTAAGCGTTAGGTCAAGTCCCCACGAGATCGGCCAAGGAAATCCATGGATGTATATATGTTATTCTAGACCATATTTGGGCCAAGCGACCAGAACGTATCGGCCATGCTGAGACGATCATCAGTCGTCCGGTCCAAATATAACGAAGAACAATAAATATACGGATCAACAGACTAGCCGATGCTGGGAAACTAACATCAAGTCGGCTGGTATTCCAGTGAATCTCGTGTGAACATAATATCCCTAGATCAAAGATGTAAGCAAGCATGATCTAGGCATAAAAGATAGCCCTAGTATAGATCTAATAACAATCACGTTAAAAGAAACACATTAGGGTGAATAAGGTCGGCTGAAACCCCGACGCTATCTCGAGATAATGTAAATCCAAAAGAATAGATCACTGATGGTTCTAAAGACGACTCAACAGTTCAGTCTTGATGCAACATTAAGTATCAAAAGAAACATCCAATCTATTACTTCCGACCTATACTCCGTGGGATGGTGGATACTACATACGAACCAACCAACCCTTAGACCTAGCCTTGTTGACCATATACTCTCGACGAGATGAACCAACTACAAGATAGATCTAAGCATTGAATTGATTCATATGCACTATATGATATATGTCGCAGTAAAACTATTGAATCTAATGTATCATTGCGATGGAAGCATTAGAAACAGGTAATCTTACCACTAACGACAAACATGTACCTGAGTTTGGGGATCGAGACGATGCATCCCAAAGCCAAACAGGGTGTTCGTCCAAAAGGAAAAGGATGGCGATGCGCCAAAGATTAGATTGATTAAATCGTTCTGATACCGAGGGTCTCAGGTCCTATTTATACCCAAGATACAAATATCTGTAACAACTTTGGACTCTATCTAAACTACTGTTTAAACATTGTATCATCCCTAGCGGGATCCATAATGTATTACAACTAACAATTTAACAAATTTCTAGATTACAGATACAATCGCTGTTACAGGACTCTATCCATAAGTGGCAATATCTTTAAACGTGCAATTAGCAACCGAATCTTCCACTTATCTTCAAGCTTCGCGTTAAACACGGTTTCATCTCTTCTAAACTTAGAATCGGCCGTCAGCTGTTCCCATTCAACCCATCCTCAGCCGACTAACCCTGCAGCCGATCAGTCTTTTAGTCGATACGACTCCTGCCTTCGGCCGATCCGATTCCACTTTGCCTTTTAAGACTTAGGAACCCCATTACCAAATTCCAGTGTTAACAAGATTACTGACTCCTCTCCTCCTCATACCAGCAACACTGGAGCAACTATCTATTATGCTGTCAGCATTCTCCCCAATGGTTGTGGACTAGTCCCTTCAAGGATCGGCTATGGTGCCCCCAAGACGGCATCTTTAATTCATAGTCAAACCCGCCAGTCGATCCCCTCTGAATCGGGAAAAAGGAAAAGGACCAAGCCATCGGCTGCCGATCCATTGACTACAAAGAAGAAAACTTCCAAGAAACAAAAGACAGCTACAGCCGATGATCTGCCATCCTTAGACCCAGACGTGGAGGAATTCTTGAATAAAGAGGAAATAGAGGAAGCCGTTGATGACACTGTGGCCGAAACAAGTGAACCAAGAAGAACCATGTCGACACCGCCAGCCGATGATCCAGCCCCTCAGAAAACTCCAACTCCTCCAAGACGCCAACCTCGTCCTCTGCTGGTATGTACTTTACTGGAGTTTTTCTTCCTTTAAATTTTCACATTTCAATTCTTGAACAAACTCCTTTACTTTGTAGAAAAAGAAATTGGCCACGAAGAAGAAATTGGCTCCACCTCCATCGGTAACTTTTTAAACTCAAAACCTTTCTCAATTTTCAATTAGCCGATTCTGAATCAAACTTGTCTCTCTTCTCTTTGAACAACCTCCTCGTTCTCCAGCACCTGCCCCACATGAATCAAGTGAACATGGCTACGGACAGCCATCACGTTGAAGCAGAAGGAGAAGCCGCTCCTGCCATCCCTGTAAGTATTTCTTATACACCATATCGACTATTTTGAGTTTTTTCAATACTTAACAATTTCATCATTCCCTTTTCAGGTCTTGGCCGATATGTTCTCATTTGACATAAGACAGTTTATGGATGAGGAGGAAGAGACCACAAGCAAAGCTGTGGAGATTATGGCAATCGGGTATCCACATGGCAAGTTTATCCGACTGGAGGTAGCGATAGATTGCGCCTACCAAATATGTAAACCAACTATGACTTGGGTGTTACGTTGCCGAATAGATAAGGCAATGTCTCATAGTCACGGTTTGGTAAGATTGAGGAAACCAACTTAGAGTAAGATAGGGTTTCCGATCTGTAAGCCTGCCTCCCAAGACTATATAAGGGGGGTAAGGGGCGTCCCTTGAGGGATATCGGATGTCATATGATTCCTGAGCTATTAGCTTTCAGCCTTAGATCTTGAGATCAATATACACTCGGCGGATCGAATCCCCGAAACAGGAGTAGGGTATTACCTCATGAGAGGGCCCGAACCTGTCTAAATCCTTATTTTCCACCTAACCCATAGTGCTTGGCGATCTTGACTGCACCCCCAAAATTCTATTGCCGAAACCAAGTTTCAACAGTTGGCGCGCCAGGTAGGGGACCGCGCGTCAAGACTTCTTCGACAATCGCGCCGATAAGCGCGATGGGATCTTCTTCAGGATTCGGCAACTTCGTCGCCAACGACTTCGACAAGTTCTCCTCCTACGACTCGGATTCGAACCAGTCGGGAGGAGAAACCCACTCGGCGCCGTTCGGGCTCCCGAACAACGCCAAGACCTACGACGAAATCTTGGAGTCCAAGATGCAGTCCATCCACTCCGACGAAAGAACTCACTCGGCACCGTTCGAACTACGGAACGCCGCCGAGATCTGGAGCGATCTTCTCATCGCCCCGCCGGAGCCAATCCACTCCGAAGAAGACCTCTCGACACCGTTTGGATTACCAAACACCGCTGAGATCTACTGCAAGCTCCTCCACTCCGAATCAAGATTGATCGACTCGGAGAGATCCACGTCCTCGAGCTTCGACTCGGACTAGAACGATCTAGATCCAAACTACCTGGGCTCAAGGGAGATCGCCGTCATCCTCCAACCATTCGGCTCATGCTCATCCTCAGAGCTCAACGAATATCTTAGCTCTTCAGGCTTTGACGACCTTTATGGCATCCCCTCGGACGAAGCCGACGACTCCGACTGCGACAAGGACTACGAGCCGAAGTGCTTTGACGTCCTCATGGCTGAGGTGGCCGAGACCGACTCAGCCATGGCTCGCAGGCTTGCGGAAGAAGAACGAGCCGAATTGAGCAAGAGCGCAAGCGGCCGAAGAGGAGAAGAAACGCAAAGAGAAAGCCGACGAAGGAAGCGGGATCTAAGGGCAGCGACGATCCGCACAAGAGGCTATACTTCAAACGCGGGTCCTCAACACCAATATCTTCCAGACGCCACAGCAAAGCGCCGTCGCTGCCCTCACTCTCCTGGACACCGTTATCGAGACGGCTCCCCCCGACGTAACCCCAATCCTAGACAAGATCAAACCATCGTTGCGGCTACGGCCAACGGTCATCCCTCCACCTCAGCACGAAGGCCGACTAAATCCATGGCAGAAACGCCCGACAGAAGCTGGCTCCTGCCGCTAAGGTCAAGGGATTACAAGAGGCCAGAGCCAGACCGGTCGAGAACCAGGCCAAGAGGCCCACGCCACGAGTCCACGCACAAGCATTAGGAGCAAACGACCGACTCCCGCGAAAAGCAACATGGACGTCCACCCGTCCACCACCGCGTATGCCGCAACAACATCTCCAGCTACCGAAGCAGCCTACTGAGGACCCCACCGAGTGATCTGCGGGAAGTCCTCGATCGTCGCTACCAAGAACGGGATCAACGCACCCGGGAAGATCGAAGGGCATCACCCGACAGTAATGATGACGGAGTACCAGCTTTCACTCGGGAGCTTCGCCGGGTGCATTGGCCGAATGGGTTCAAGCCGACTGGAATCGAGAAGTACGACGGCAAGACCGACCCCGAGTCGTGGTTGACCGTGTACACTCTCGCCATCCGTGCAGCAGGAGGCGACAATAAGGCCGTGGCCAATTACCTGCCCGTGGCCCTCGCCAACTCAGCCAGAAACTGGCTCACGAGCTTGCCAAGAGGCTCAATCGGCTCGTGGAGTGAGCTGAGGGACCACTTCATCGCCAACTTCCAGGGCACCTTCGAGAGGCCTTGGAACCCACTTTGATCTCTACAACGTCATCCAGAAGCCGAACGAACCTCTGAAGGATTACATCCGACGCTTCTCCGAAAAGCGCAACAAGATCCCCAACATCACTGACGACATCATCATTGCCGCCTTCCAGAAGGGAGTCTGTGATGAGCTGTTGATCGGGAAGTTTGGGCGCAAGCCACCGAAGACGGTGAAGCAGATGTTTGAGATGGCAAATTCTTATGCCAAATCCAACGATGCCATCAAAGCGGCGCGCCAAGACCGGCCCGACAGGAGGGATGACAAGCAGGCGGGAGGAAGCCGGAATCCTAAGAAGGATATCGGCAACAACAACCAGGGCCAGAAGGACCGCAAGCGCCGATCCGAAGATCTAGTTGCTGCAACTTCCAACTCCCAATGCCGTCCCCGAGTCGCGGCCTACGACGCCATCATGAACGCTCAGTGCACACATCATCCCAATCACAAACATGCGGCTAAGGACTGTTTTGTTTATAAACAGTTCGCCGAGCAATACGCGACACAGCTCAACAAGAAGCCGACTGAGGAAGCTGGCCCATCGGGCGCCAAGAAGAACAACACGGCTGAGACTGCCGAGCCTTTTCAAGACCCCGTGGGCGAGCTGAATCACATCTTCGGGGGACCGCAAGCCGATGAGTCCAAGAGGAAACAGAAGCTAACTGACCACGAGGTCAACGTGGCGCAATCCGAGGTCCCACAGTACCTACGATGGTCGGAGGTGGCCATCACTTTTGACCGCTCGGATCATCCCGACCGAGTGGTTTACCCTGGGCGCTATCCACTCGTCCTGGACCCGGTGGTCCACAACATCAAGCTCAAGTGCGTTCTCATCGATGGGGGCAGCACCCTCAACATTTTGTTCGCCAAGACCTTGGACGAGATGCAGATCTCGAGGGCCGAACTGAAGGCAAGTTCAGCCCTCTTCCATGGAGTTATTCCGGGGCTGTCATCCACACCACTCGGGCACATCGCCCTTCCTGTCACCTTCGGAGTTCGAGAGAATTTCCGGAAGGAGAACGTTACTTTCGAGGTGGCCGACTTTGAAACCGCCTACCACGCCATCATCGGAAGGCCTGCACTCGCCAAGTTCATGGCGATACCCCATTACACCTACCTCTGCATGAAGATGCCGGGTCCCAACGGCGTCATCACTCTTCGCAGTGACGTGAAGCAAGCCTTCACCTGCGACAAGGAGAGCTGCGACATGGCCTAATCTCGCGAGAGATCACGTGGCCAGCAAGAGATTCGATTGGCCGTGTCGACTTTGGCAGAGGGTGAAATCCCCGCGAAGAAGATAGCCAAATCAGGAACCGATGACGCCAAGACCAAGATCTCCCTTGATCCATCGGATCCCTCGAAAACTGCTGTAATCGGCGCTGAACTAGATCCCAAATAGGAAAGCGCGCTCGTCACCTTCCTCCAAAATAATAAAGATGTTTTTGCTTGGAAACCATCTGACATGCCTGGCATTCCTAGGGAGGTGATCAAGCACTCTTTACACGTCAAAGATGACGCAAAACCAATAAAACAGCGATTACGCAGGTTCGCGTAGGATCGAAAAGACGCCATCAAAGAAGAGCTCACGAAGCTCTTACCTGCTGGTTTTATCAAAGAAGTTCTGCATCCCGACGGTTGGCCAACCCGGTTCTGGTTCGTAAAAATACGGGGCAATGGCGCATGTGCGTTGACTACACCGACCTTAACAAAGCCTGCCCCAAAGATCCATTCGGGCTGCCTCGCATCGACCAAGTCATAGATTCAACATCCGGCTGCCAACTCCTGAGCTTTTTGGGCTGTTACTTGGACTATCACCAAATCAGCTTGAAGGAATCCGACAGCTTGAAGACATCATTCATCACGCCGTTTGGAGCCTACTGCTACATTACAATGCCTTTTGGCCTGAAGAACGTCGGGGCAACATACCAATGCATGATCCAGAGGTGTTTTCAAACGCAGATTGGAAAGAATGTGGAAGCTTATGTCGACGATGTCGTCATCAAGACCAAGCGAAAGAAGACTGATTTCCGACCTAGAAGAAACCTTCGCAAATATTCGGGCCTTCGAATGAAGTTAAACCCGAGAAATGCACTTTCGGCGTTCCATCGCAAACCGCTCGGCTTCATGGTGTCGCATCGCGCATTGAAGCCAATCCAGAAAAAATCAACGCCATCTTGAACATGAAGCCCCGAGTAACCGTAAGGATGTCCGTAAGCTCACTGCCGCATGGCGGCGCTAAGCCGATTCATCTCTCGACTCGCGAACGAGGCATGCCCTTCTTCAAAGTTGTCAAGAAAACAGACGACTTCCAATGGACCACGGAAGCCCACAAGGCCTTTGAAGATTTTAAAGAATTCCTCACGACGTCGCCCGTCCTTGCCTCACCTCAGCCCCAGGAGCCCCTGCTACTGTACATTTCAGCCACTCACCAAGTGGTTAGTACGGTCCTCGTGGTCGAGCGCGAAGAAGAAGGGCGGGTCCGAAGATTCGAGGCCGATCTACTTTGTTAGCGAAGTGCGGGCAGAGCCAAAATTCGCTACCCTCAGGTACAAAAATTGCTATATGGTGTTCTGATAACCGCGAGGAAATTGGCGCACTATTTTCAGGGTCACTCGGTCACCATCGTCACTTCCTTTCCACTCGACGATGTCATCCACAACCGGGAGGCGACTGGGCGCATCGCGAAGTGGGCCCTGGAGCTGATGCCGCTGGACTTAACTTTTAAGGCGAGGACGTCGTAAAGTCACAAGCCCCGGCGGACTTCTTGGCCGAGTGGACCGAACAACAAGAAGATGTACCTCGGGAAGACCTTCAATATTGGACCATGCACTTCGACGGATCCAAGAGGATCACCGGCTTGGGAGCGGGAGTTGTGCTGATCTCCCCGACTGGGGAAAGGCTAAGATACGTCCTCCACCTCCACTTCTCTGCCTCACATAACATCGCCGAGTATGGAGGCCTGCTACATGGACTGCGGCTCGCAGTTTCACTCGGGATACGTCGGCTCATCGTGAAAGGGGATTCCCAGCTGGTCGTGAACCAAGTCATGAAAGACTGGTCCTGTCTAAACGACACCATGGAGGCCTACCGACAGGAGGTTCGCAAACTTGAAGATAAGTTTGACGGACTCGAGCTATCACACGTCCTAAGACACAACAACAAAGCAGCTGACGAGTTGGCGCAGTTCGGGTCCAAACGTGAAGCCGCCCCAACAGACGTTTTTGTCGAGCATCTCTATGAGCCAACAGTTGCGGCAAAACCAACTCCTAACGAACAAGCTGCAAATGAAGTCGCCATGATTGACGCCGACTGGAGGACACCACTCATCAAATTTTTAACATAGCAAGAGCTGCCGGAAGACCGGGATGAGGCAGAACGTGTCCGACGTCGCTGCTAAGCTTACGTCATGGTTGACTCCGCTTTATACAAGAGAAGTCCCTCCGGAGTCCTGATGAGATGCATCACACCCGAGGAAGGACGACAGCTACTCCAAGACATCAACTCGGGCATATGCGGAAGCCACGCGGTAGCACACACCTTGGTGGGCAAAGCCTACAGACAAGGTTTTTTCTGGCTTACCGCGGTCTCTGACGCGGACAAAGTGGTACGAACCTGTGAAGGATGCCAATTTTTCGCCCGACAGAGCCATGTCCCAGCCCAAGAGCTACAAACGATTCCATTATCCTGGCCATTTGCGGTATGGGGCTTAGACATGGTCGACCCCTTCAAGAAGGCTCCAGGAGGATTCACGCACCTATTCGTCGTAATCGACAAGTTCTCCAAGTGGATCGAAGCTAAGCCGGTTGCTGCAATCACTGCTGACAAGGCACGGGACTTCATCCTCAACATCGTGCACCGGTTCGGCGTCCCAAACAGAATTATAACCGACAACGGGACTCAATTCACTGGAGGCATCTTCAAAGAATTCTGCGAAGACTTTGGGATCAAAATCTGCTATGCGTCGGTTGCACACCCCAAAAGCAATGGCCAAGTTGAGCGTGCCAACGGCATGGTCCTTCAAGGCATTAAGGCCCGCGTGTTCGACCGCTTAAGTCCTTATGCTGGCAAGTGGGTGCAAGAGCTCCCCTCGGTTCTATGGTCTCTGCGGACCACACCCAGTCGGGCTACCGGCCAAACTCCCTTCTTTTTGGTCTATGGCGCAGAAGCCATGTTGCCAAACGAGATGGAGTATGAATCCCTCCGAGTCCACAGCTTCAACGATGAACGCTACGACCCAGACTGAGTGGATGACCTCACCCGATTGGAAGAGCCCCGTGAGGCAGCCCTCATCTAGTCAGCAAAATATCTTCAAGGGCTCAGACGATACCACAGTCGCAACGTTCGAGCACGAGCTTTTTATCGTTGGCGATCTGGTTCTACGCAAGATTCAAACCACCAAGGACCGTCACAAGTTATCCCCCTTATGGGAAGGACCGTATATAATTGCTGAGGTGACTCGGCCAGGCGCATACCGATTAAAGCGTGAAGACGGATCTATGGTGGAGAACTCCTGGAACATCGAGCATCTTCGACGATACTACGCTTAAATTGTCTTAAGTTTCATGCTCTTTTTGACTGCTAAACTCAAGCAAGATGACTTCTTGAGTTAGCAGTCGGGGGCTGTGCATATGTCAATAAAGCATAGTTTTCTTCACCAACTTATGCATATTCGGTTTATCATTGTTTAATGTTCCTTGATTCGAGTTCAATGTTTAAGGACTGAGAATTTTTTGATGACCTAATCAAGCTTAGGCTTGGTGACAGTCGGACAAAAATTACTTAAGAAATTTTACATAAAAACTCGGATCAAGGCATTAACATAAATAAGCCAAATATCTACAAAGTTTACATCAGAAAGTTGCATATAATGTTTACAAGACAAATCAGGGCCGAAAGTGGTTCACTACATCGGCAGCCACCTTTTTGGCCGATTCATGTGCCTCACTAATTAATTCGAGGGTCTGTTCATCCGAAGTTCCCTCAGCGAAGCCCTCCCCGATTGAATCGATGTCCACTCGAGGGTAGAGTGACTTCGCCTGAGCAAGGGCGAAGCCCGCTCCCATGACAGCCGCCTCGAAAATGTTGGTCAAATACTAGTCAGGGGCTTGCTTAAGCTTGTCAAAGACTTCAACTGGGTCTTGATCGGGGGAACCCAAGTTTCAGAAGACTGCAACCTAGGGATTTCTTCTACTGTGGCTGGATGGATCAGAAGTAACAGATGAAGCTACGAGAGAGTTAAACTGAAGATTGAAGATGAAATGTCGACTCAAGACTTACCGGTTTCGGTGGCTGAATCCTTAACTGGCGTAGCTCGGCTGGTCTCTTCCTTCTGACTTTTGACCGACTGGTCTTTAGTCGAGCCCTTTGGGCTGCAGCCGGGGGCTTCTCTGCGGTCGACTGGTTTCCAGTCGGGGTGTCCAGGCTGGCGGTCGGGGGCTCCCTCCTTGGGATATCTTCGCTGGGAGGCGAGGGCTTTCTACCCGGAGCGCTCTCGCTCGGGAGAGGGCTCTGGGGTTTTGGTTCCACGGGCTTGGACGCCTCGGACGTGGCAGCTGGCGTTGGCCCTTCACTCTTCCCGACGGGGTCTATATCTTGGGGCCTCCTGCCAAACGAACGACGAGCGCTGTCGGAATGAAGACAAACGAATTTTCAACAAAGAGCTTAACTTCATAAGGCGTACTGGATGACCGGCGGATCTTCGCCGCTTTTGGTGACGGCCTTGGAGGGGTTGCCTCGCTGGAGGGGCTGGGACGTCATCGTCCGAGTCATCGATAATGAGCCTCCTCTTGCTCGCCCGTTTGCTAATATCTTCACTCGAGCCGCCCTTTTCCGCTGGATCACTCGATCTTCACGCCGCCGGTTTTTGCGTGTCGGGTCGCACGTCATCGTGATGGATTTTGTATGGCTTTGAAATAATGGGGGCATTTTCCTGCAAGATAGATTCTTGTAACACTGAGAAGTGCGACATCAAGATTGCAAGGTAATGAAAGAGTCAAGTTGGCTTACCGGAGGAGGAGGTCGATAGAGACTGAAGGGGAGGACTGGCAGCATGAGGCTGCATTCGACCGCAATTCCAGTCGAGAAGACCTTGTACATCCGGATCTTCAAGATCTCAAAGCTGAGGGAGTCACGGTCTTCCCGATTGGGGTCCCTCTCGCCCTCGTATTCGAAGGTTGGCTTCGATCGCTCCTTAATCGGTGCCAGTCGGCTCCTGATGAAGTGCCGAGTGATTTGCTCGCCGCGAAGACCTTTTTGCTTCATCTCCAGGATCTTCGCTAGTAACTTGTTGGCTTCTTCCTAGTCTTGGGCTACTGGCACGGTGCTCCAGGTCTGCTTAGGCACAGGGGGAAGGCCAACGAAGTTTGGTAGGCTGGGTTCAAGATTGCTAATATAGAACCAGCCCGCGTGCCAACCCTTGTTGGAGGATTTTAAAGGGAGGGAGAAATACTCCTTGCGGAGGGATCCGCGGAGTTGGAAACCTGCCCCACTGACGACGCAGGGCTGGTCCTTATTTGGATGCGGCTTAAGGTAAAACATGCGACGGAAGAGCTGGAAGTGGGGGAGAATGCCAAGGAAGGCTTCACATACATGGATGAAGAGAGCGATGTGGAGCATAGAGTTGGGGTTCAAATGATAGAGCCGAAGACCGTAATAATCAAGAAGTCCCCTAAAGAACTCGGAGGTGGGGAGGCTGAAGCCACAATAAAAGAAAGAAGTTAAGACGACGAGCTCACCGGTGTTCGGGGTGGGAAACTCCTCACTCGCCGCCGGGCGCCAGCCCACGATCTCCTTGGGAGGAAGCACTCCATGCTTCACCATCTCCTTGAGGGTGGACTCCCTCACATCCGAAGTTGCCCACTGCTCGAAAGGGATTTTCTTCTCATCCACCATGAATGTGGTTTGTGTGGGGAGCAGATTTGGCTTAAAGGATGGGGATTTGAGATGGGGGTCTGAGGAGATGGATGCGGAGGCTAGCTGTGAGCGAAGCGCAGGCTTCTGGTTCGATGGATTGGGCGCACGCAAGGACTTAGGGTTCTCCGCTGCAAGCTGATGAACAGTGTTGCGATTGGGGAATTTCTCTGGGAAGACGAAGTGGCGGGGATGACCTCGAGGCTTTGTATAAAGATTTGAGGGTTGCGCTAGGTTTTCTCGCAATTGGGCCGAGCCCATGAGAGACCGACGGCCCAGCTAAGGTGTGGCCTGACGCGTGTCCTTAGGGACTTAAGTGGATGAACTTAAGCAGATTTGCCTTGGCAATATGCGCGTGTCTGTGTGCCCTGTACCTTTGGAAATCCTTTCATACCGCGGTTTGCTTGACTTCATGAGAAGCTAGCATGATGCAATTTGAAAGGTGACAAACAGCTAAGCTTTTTATGGCTGCCTTGATGACAAGGGCTATTTGGTTTTTTAGCATTTGATTGAATGATTATGTCAATGCTAACTTTCCACCTTGGTGAAGATCTTTTTTAGATTGAGACCAATATTATGGCAAGAGCTATTTAATAATTTGGTCATATTTTTCAGACGACTGAAAAACTCGTTTACCCATGAGGGATGATTAAAATATCTGATCCAAGATGACTCGGTAGCTTCACTCGGATAAGCGTGAGCTTACCGAGTGCTTTTTACCCACGAGGGTTGATTGAGTTATTTGTTCTAAGATGACTTGGGCAAATTCACTCGGACGAGCGTGAGCTTGCCGAGTGATGAGATTTTTTATAATTACTTTAACATGAGCTAAACATTTATATGAGTATGATTCTTTTTAGTTCTTGACTATGTGCTTAGTCATACAGTCGGGGGCTACATCTAATTGGGTACATCGGGAGATGCACCTAGATATTTATTTTTGAGAGTTTTTTTGGATATTTTCCAGCCCTTCACAGTCTTTGGAGCCACTCGGAAGATTCAGGCAGAGATGATGGAATCACTCGGTGCCAGAAGAACTCGGCCAAAAAGTTGTTTGGCTATATACTGTCTTGGTTTGATGCTGAGTTGTCTCGTCGACTGAAGAGGACTCGGGGGCTACTGTGGAGATTATGGCAATTGGGTATCCACATGGCAAGTTTATCTGACTAGAGGTAGGAATAGATTGCGCCTACCAAATATGTAAACCAACTATGACTTGGGTGTTACGTTGCCGAATAGATAAAGCAATGTCTCATAGTCACGGTTTGGTAAAATTGAGGAAACCGACTTAGAGTAAGATAGGGTTCCGATCTGTAAGCCCGCCTCCCAAGACTATATAAGGGGGGTAAGGGGCGTCCCTTGAGGGATATCGGATGTCATATGATTCTTGAGCTATTAGCTTTCAGCTTTAGATCTTAAGATCAATATACACTCGGCGGATCGAATCCCCGAAACAGGAGTAGGGTATTACCTCACGAGAGGGCCCGAACCTTTCTAAATCCTAATTTCCACCTAACCCATAGTGCTTGGCGATCTTGACTGCACCCCCAAAATTCTATTGCCGAAACTAAGTTTCGACAAAAGCCTTGGCTCCCATTGCCGATGACTTGAAGTCCAAGCTATTGGATATAGCTTGTCGGCTAGAGAGCTCCTTGGACTACTTAGTTGTCAACTGCGGGCCGATCAGAGCTAGGTTCAAAGAAATACAAGATCAAATCCTAGATAACCTAGTTGAGATCATCTCCCAAGCAGCGTACTTTGAGCAACACTCCCAAGCAGCGTACCTTGAGGAACATTGGTACAAGCTGGAGAGGACTCGACAAAGGATTACCGATCAACGAGAGAGAAAAGCTCTTGAAGCCACCGTCGAAGCTAATCGGCAATCAATCACCGCAGACAAGGCTAGGCTTGACGAGATGACTTCAGGTCCAAGTTCAATCCAGACCAACATTGATCGGCTGCAAAAACGCAAGGAGGAGCTGCTAGCCGAGCTTGAAAAGTGCAACACTGAGATAGCATCGGAGGAGCAGAAACTTCCTATCTTCCCAGGGCAATCGAAGAATAAAAATCCAAACTGAAGACTTCTGTCAAGCATTTCTCAGATCTTACGAAGTCTCTAAAAGTGATCACTGGAACCGATGCTATCGATGCCCAAGCCATAGAAGACATAGAACAAATTAGGCAACGGGCAATATCGGCTATCAAAAGGCTAGTGTCTGGCTGAGCCGATCTATGTAATAGGAGCTTAGCACTTGAAACTCGCGAACTTTCATGCCGATTCTTGTAGAACTTTTGTGATGATTCTTGTAATATATCTTGCGTTGAAATTTTTTGAAGTCCACATATTTTTGTGTGCATGTATGTATACCCCCCTAATTTTACAATGTCAAACATTGATAAAATTATGGCTTGATTGAGGACGATATCACACAATGTTGGCCATCTCACATCGGAAAAAACACAACCGATTATGATATGTTTAAAGAGACTAAGGGCGATATAACTTATATCGGCCATCTAAAGGCGATGTCAAACATTGGCTACCATGTATCGGCACAACACAGCCGAATCATGAATTAATCCAAACACTCGGATAATATTTCTTCAAGTATTTTCCATTGAGAGACCTTCCAAAAACTTCCCCATCAAGCCCTTGCAACATATAGGCTCCCTTAGAAACAGATTTGTAAATCCGAAAAGGTCCTTTCCAATTCGGCGACCACTTGCCGAATTTATTATCACGAGTTCCAATCGACAGGATCAACTTCCAAACCAGCTCACCTTCTGAAAAAGATTTTGGCACAACTTTCTTATTGTAATGACGAGCGATTCTATCCTTATCTCTTGTCACTTTTTCCAAAGCACGCATCTTAAACTGAACCAAGTCTTTCGACTCATTTACCATGAGATTATGATAGTCATCGGCTGTCAACTCATCTTGTAAATCAATCCTCATCAAGCCGATGACACTTTCCCATGGCAACGCGGCTTCATGCCCATAAATAGCTTGTAAGGAGGAACCTGGATTGATCCATGACAAGCCATTTGATAGGACCACAATGCCTCGGCCAATCGGCTATGCCGCTGCTTTGAAAATTCAGCGATCTTTCTTTTGATCAACTTAATCAAACTTTTGTTGGATGCTTCTGCTTGTCCATTAGCTTATGCATAATACGGTGAAGAATTTAATAATTTAATCCCCATACTTTTTGCGAATTGGACAAACTCATCTGATACAAAGATAGATCCCTGATCGGTTGTAATAGTCTGAGGAACACCAAATCGGTATATAATGTGCTCTTTAACAAACTAAAATGCATCCCCAGAATCAACCTTCTTCAATGGTATTTCCTTCACCCACTTTGTGAAATAATCAGTTGCCACCAATATAAACTTATGTCTTTTGCTTGAGGGTGGATTAATCTGGCCGATCATATCAATTCCTCAACCTCTGAATGACCATGGCTTTATTATGGGATTCATAGCCGACGCTGGTGCTCTTTGAATTGCTCCAAACTTCTGGCAATCTTGACAACCTTTATAATACCTGAAGCAATCCTCCAACATCGTCAGCCAAAAATATTCAGCTCGTCGAAGAAACCACTTTATCTTATGGGCCGATTGAATAGTACCGCATATACCTTCATGTACTTCGCCCATCACAACCTTGGCTTGATCGACACTCAAACATCTCAGCAATACCCCATGAATCATCCAATAATACAGCTCATCATCTAGCAATACATATATCAAAGGTCTGTAACACAATTTTCTCAAAGCCGATCGAGAAGGATTCAAATAATTAAAAATATCATACCTCCAATCATCGGCTGCGATTGTAGCGATTTCTACCTCAACATCTTTCATCATCGGCTTGTATCCTGATGCCTCTTGAGCCAAATCATTAGCCTCAACATTTTGCTCTCGAGGAATATGTGTCAAAGTTACTAGCAGAAAACAATCCATCAACTCTCGACATTTCTCATAGTAGATCATTAATGTATTGTTCTTGCATTCATATTCTCCAGCTAATTGATTGATGACCAACAAAGAATCACCCTTGATTTCCACAGCATCGGCTTCAACTTCCTTTAAGAGCTGTAACCCCTTGAGAACTGCCTTATGCTCGGCTTGATTATTGGTGGCATAAGACTTAATAGTGTAGGAAAATTCAAAACTTGCCCCCTAGGTGATATTATGACCAAGCCGTACCACAACCATGAGTACAAACCGATCCATCAAAAAAAAAGTCCAGGGCACTATGTCAACCGAGCCGATTGAGTCTATTACGATGCTCGATAATGAAATCGGCTATAGCCTCGTCTCTTGACCGCTTTGTGCGATTCATATCTGAGATCAAATTATGTTAAGGCATAAAATCACTTTCCAACTCTGCCTTTCAACACCGGAGCCGATAACATGTACTTGACAACATCAGCCTTGCAAACTATGGTGCATTCATTGGATAATAAATAATGCCTTAACTTTGTGCAAGAAAAATATAGGCATAAACACAACTTCTCCACCGGAGAATACCTTGTCTCTGTATCCAAAAGCCTTCTGCTCAAATAAAAGATTGCTCTTTCCTTGCCTTCAAATTCCTGGATCAAGACCGAGCTGATTGACTTCTCATCGGCTGACAGGTACAACTTGAAAGGTACTCCCTTTTGTGGAGGAATCAGAACTGGAGGGAAACTCAAATACTCCTTAATGTTGTCCAAGGCCTTTTGCTGCTCTGTCCCCCAAATAAACTCCTGATCGGCTTTCAATCTGAGCAAAGGTGTAAAGGTCTCCATCTTCTCATGTAGATTAGAGATAAATCTCCTGATGAAATTCACCTTGCCGATGAGAGACTGCAACTGCTTCCCGATGATGAAACCCACTCAACATATCGGCATGGCCAAATGAAACCAGCATCATACAATCGAGTGATTTCAGCTTTGATAGCGTCATACATATCGACATTGAATCTTCTAGGTGGTTGTTTATATGACCGATATGCTGGTTTGATAGGAAGCTGATGTTCTATAATCGATCGGCTAAGTCCTGGCATCTCAAAATATTCCCATGCAAAGCAATCTTTATATTCTTTGAAAAGTTCTATTAGCTTGGTTCTAAAATGAGAAGACAAATTTTTACTAATGAAAGTCGGCCTAGGCCTATCTCCTGGACCTATATCAACTTCTTCCAAATCATGGGCCGACATAAAGCCTTGTCCCAGTTTGCCATCGAGATCATCTATAGTGTCCTTGGTGTAGAAACTTGAACCCTCCACGACGCCCTCAAAGCAATAATCGAGGCTCTTCGTCTCCAATTGGCTGTATGTCACAATCGGACACTTTTGGATAATCTCCTTGCCAAACTTTTCTAGACAAGCAATCAATTCCATCCATCTCCCAAAGAGTTAAATCAACATTGGTAATATTGACTGACCTATCGGCTGGCACGATTTCCACCTTGTCACCTTGCCATTGGATTAGACTTTGATGCATGGTCGAAGGAATACAACAATTTGCGTGAATCCAATCCCTTCCAAGCAACAGGCTATATGAACCCTTCCCATCAATGACAAAAAATGTGGTAGGAACAATCTTGCTGCCGATTGTCAACTCCACGTTTAAAACTCCTTTGGTTTCCAATGGATTGCCACCAAAGTCTTTGAGAACCATGTTGGTCTTGATGAGATCATCTGAACTCCTGCTCAACTTCTTGAATGTAGAATATGGCATTAAATTCACGGCAGCCCCACCATCAACCAACATTTTGGACATCGGCTTGCCATTGACAAACCCCTTGACATACAATGGCTTGAGGTGTTGATGTCCTGTCCTCTTTGGTTTCTCAAAGATAGCTTGTTCTAGGGACAAAACCAATTTGGCTAGGGATTCTTCCATAATATCTACTGGTAACACAAAAACCATGTTAACCGATGCAGAAGTAACAACCTTTTCCTTAGCTACTCTTTTTGCCTTGTTGGCTTTGACTTCATTGGCTGAGAACACCTTGCTCTTGACACACCACTCTTTCTTTGAGTGTTCTTTCTTTTTTCCTCTTCAGCCAATGATTGATTTCCTCTTATACTTCTTGGAAACGTCCCCTGCTCTTCATCCTTTGAACCCTCCTCTTCTGACTCTTAGTGAAAGTACCAGAAGGGCACCATTGTGGGTTCATGGTCTCATCTTCATCTTCATCAAAATCCTCCTGCAGAAAATCCTGATGAATCGGACCCAACCTTTGATGGACATGCAGTTTCCTCTGTCTCAATCGATTTTCCTTAGGACGGGATCGGCTTGATTCTCTAGCGTAGTCTTCATCATAGCTGCATGCTGGACAATCTCCTATTGATGGTAGCCTCATCCCTTCATTCCAGAAAAAATCTGAAGAATTCGCAACTCCAATGGGGATCAAAACTGTCATCTTCATAGCATCTCTCTTCCTGCCTATCATGCTTCCTCTGATATTCATTGACGATTCTGGCAGAGTTGATCTGTGTGGACCGATAATCCTTTCTATCGACTGATCTCCCACTTGTATGAACCATGTTGACAAGAAAAGGATTACCATCAACTTTCATCGGCTTTTTTGAATCTTCAAATTTTATCTTCCCTGCTTCAATAGCCGATTGGATTGCTGCCTTAAAACCTTGTAGTCATTTGTGCTGTGCGATCCAATATTGTGCCACTTGCAATATTTTATCTTTCTTAACTCCTCAGCCGATGGAATCACATGGCCAGCAGAAAGTTGGATTTGCTTCTCTCGAAGTAGCAGATCAAAAATCTTGTCAGCCTTGGTAATGTCAAAGTCATATTTTTCCTCCTTTGCAGAATTTTTGACCCATTGACATATAACAACCTTCTTGTTTCTTGCCTACTCGGCTGCTGCTACTTCGGAGTCATCCTCGTCTTCTTTGGATTCAGAGGCATATGCAATGTGGCTAACCTTTTTAAAGGCTTTTTTGGCTTCTTGAAATCTTTGTTCATGTGCTGTTACCTTTTGAGCTAAGTGAGCTAGGCTTTCAAAGTCCTGAGCCGAAAATCTTTCCCTGATTGGTGTCAACAAGCCTTGGAAAGCAAGATCAACTAGCTGAGAATTCCTCATATCTCTAAACCTCTGAATGTAGTCTTGTATGGATTCATCATGCTTTTGCTCGATAGCCGTGAGATCGGCAGCTTGATCTCATGGATTCCGCCGTAAAAGTACCTATGAAACTGCTTCTCCAGATCAGCCCAACTTTAAACATAATTGTATGGCAAGGATGAAAACCATGTGAAGGCCGATCCAGATAAAGACAGAGGGAATAATCTGACCCTTAGAGCGTCAGTAGCAGATGCTTCACCGCACTAGGCCAAAAATCGGCTAACATGTTCATAAGTTGACACATTGTCTTGCCCTGAGAATTTTGAAAAGTCTGGTACCTTGTATCGGCTTGGTAATGGTACCCTCTCAAAGTATTCGGGTATGGATGCCGATACAAGTTACCCGTATCCTTAGGCTTGAGGCCAAACTGTTCCCTCATTACATTGGCGATCATATCAGCCCAAGGCTTCTGTTGATGTGCCCCTTGCTACTGTATCGGCTCAAACTGATTGACTTGAGGCAGGTACTGGGGTTAAGGTGGTGTCCCCTGCCGATACTACACCTGAGGTGAATGAGGCTGATATTGGAAATTGACATTGCCCCCCATGTGATGTAGAGAAGACTGATGCACCCCATGAGCTTGCTGATCATGAACGAATTGAGAGCCGATCGGCTGGCGGTGTTGTAGGATCGTCATCTGCTGCCCTATCGGTCTTGGGAAACCTGAGGGACCGATATAGTCGACTGGTTTGTTCTGAACATAGCCATGACTTGGTCTTGGGAAACCTGAGGGATGTTGTATCCAATGTGCCGAGGCTGTTGTTCAGTCAGAAGAAAAGGATTGAACCCTGGCTGTCTCTGTGCTGAAAGATGATGCAACCTGCTTTCCAGGAGCCAATGCTGATGCCATCGGCTGTTCTGGGGCTACGCCTGTAATAGCCTGTAGTTTGTCGGTGGCCAGAGTCCTATATGGTGGAAAATTGCCCTCAGGAAGAAACACTGGCCCCTTGGCTTGATGCTCGGCAATCCTAGTGTCAACCACGGAATTGATCATGTTGTTTAGGGTGTTAACAAGGATACTCGATTGGTTAATCAACGCCATGATGCACGGCATAGTCGATCCGATCTTGTAGATTGTTGAGTTCTGGGCCTTCTTCTTGCTTGATGTCCTGAGGTTTGTTTTCCTTGCCAGAACTTGACTCGGGCTCATCGTTGCTTGGCAAAACCACCTTGTAATGCTGAACAATCGTGCCCGAGCGAGTTTGGATGAACGAGTGCAAAAACTGGTTCTGCAGCTTGTTCACCATCTCTTCAAACTCAGCCTTCTTTTCTGGCATGAGTTTGTCCATGGTGACAGGGATGATGTTCTCTGGGTCAATTTCTGATGACTTGATGTCCACCATGACGTCTTGTCCTGTCCCACCGGGCGTGCCAAAAGCGTGTTGACGGTAAAAATATCACGCACTTACCTGAGAGATCTGCTTAGCTCTACTGCAGGTCCAAATCTTGCTTTTGAGGTTCGTAGGGCGTGCCAGTTAGTTTGATCCTGCAACCAACAAGAAGCTAAAGAAAAGAAAAACAAGGTTAAATACATAAACGATAGCCAATCGGGTATAGCCGATGACGTATCATTCAATATTGAGCCGATGCAATATGCACTGAATCAACAAAGAGAAATTAAACCTAATTGATCGGCTGTAGATATCCATAATATATAATCTAAGTCTAAAAATACGTTTAAACCAAGTGATTGGGATAAATAGGTAGCGTACTGAGATAGTATAAATCACTTATGTCTAAAAGACAAAGATTATACATATTTATAGCATAGTGTACTGAGATAGTATAAATCACTTATGTCTAAAAGACAAAGATTATACATATTTATACATATTTATATCTAATGCGTATCGGGTAGTACTCCGATAGCACTTTATGCTAAGATATTGATAGAGATTAAATACATTAAACAAGAACTGATCAAGTGTCAAGATAACTTAATAGATCGATAACAAGCTTGATATATTTCGTCACAGTGAGATCTTAATATAAAGGGCAGATTTAGCATATCAAGTAAACATATAAGAAACAAGATAACTAAAACAGGTAAGATCGGTTGAAACCCCGATACTATCTCTAATAGCAATCATGAGACAAGATAAATATTATGATTCTAGACACTACTTAGTAGGTCAGACTCAACCGATGCAGCACTAAGCGTAAAGAGAAGTATAAGATCTAAACAAGTCAACGAAAGTCTTTCGAGATGATGGATATACTATTAATCTAAGTCGACGTTGATATCTAACCCTATTGGCTGTTGTCTGGTAACAGATGCTAGCCAATTAGGGTTAGACAACAATATAGATCTAGATTATATAGCATATATGATAAATCGACGATTTACGTAAATAGGATTAGAGTGTGTTAACGACCAAATTTGGTAAGCAAATCCCCAGGTTTGAAGCAAAGATTGAGGCGGAATTGGAGGAACGCGTGATCTGCGGAAACAGGGATTGTATCGGCTGAGTCCGAATCGGCTATGGAGCCAGTCGGCTAAGTCCGAGTCGGAACAGATATAGCCGATAGCCGATTCCGATTGAAGACCGAAGGAAAGGCCAATCCCGAAAGGAAAGCTTAAAGATAAATTATTGGATTTGGTTTCCAAAGTGTGTTAAAGATATTGCCATCTACGGGTAAGGTCCTACAACGGTAATTGTATCTTTTAAGTTAGGATAATTTCTATAGTTTCCTTTATAGATAATGCCAGTTTGTTTAGAGATTTAATCTGTAATAAGAATCGTGTCCGTTACGGACTCATTGTATATTTGGGTATAAATATGACCCGAGACCTTGTAAAAAAATAACAACACACATCAATACAACTTCGGCGCATCGCCAACCTTTTTGTTTTACGTTTTCTTGACGAGTTCTTGCTTTGCTCTCGGGCTGCATCGATTTCGATCTCCAGGGAAGGTAATTTCTTGTTATAAGTGGCTTGTATCGTCGGGGCTAGTGCTTTCATCGTTATGATACTTTAATTTTGATGTTATAAACTGCTTAATTTATCATATGTGGCATATAATCTAGATCAATGTCTAGATCTATCTCGCGATCGGCTAATATCTCTTTGAAGATAGCAGCCGACAGAGCTAGATCCAGAGGTTGATTTAGGTTATATGGCGTATATACCATCTTGAGGAGTTCTCATTAGCCTAAATAGATCTCGTACCTCTTTTTGTACTTAATGCTGCATCAAGTTGATCTATTAAGTCGCTCTTAGAGCTACACAGATCTGTTCGGTTCAATATTTACTATTAGAGATAGAACCGGGGTTTCAGCCGGTCTTACCTGTTCTAATCATTTTTATGTATTATTACTGATAGATGTATTAGAACTGCCTTTTATATTGAGATTTTATTCTATTTAAATGTGTTAAGCTCGATATCAATCTGTTAGGTTACACTAACAGTCGATTGATCTTAGTTTAGCGCATTTGATCTAAATTAATATCTTTTTATAAAACATATCGGAGTACTAGCCGATTTACATTAGATCTGCGACATCAACTAGGTTATGAATATATATAATTGTGGTCCTAACATACTTTTGGATCTAAGTTATTTGTACTGTCTCGGTATGCTACCGATCTATCCCAATCACTTAATCTAAATGTGCTTTGGGATAACAATTGTATATTTATTAATATCCATAGCCGATCGAGTAAGATCTAACCCTAACCAAACACCTATCTTTTGTTTCTTGTTGGTTACAGGATCAAACCAACTGACACGCCCGTTCAATCATCAAAGACGACCAATTTTGGACCTGCACCTGTAGTTAAGCAGATCTCGCAGGCCAGTGCGTGTAAAAAATTCACACCAACAGAGTGTCATAGAGATGGAAGCACTAATCCCGAGAGCGTAAGCCGCCATAACAAGCTTTACCTCTTGTCGAAGATCGAACCTGATGCAGCCCAACTCGAAAGTAAGAACTCGTCGAAGTAATTGAAAGGAAAAAGGTGGCGATGCACCGAAGGTTGTATTGAACTGATTGTTGTTATATTATATGGTCTTGGGTCATATTTATACCAAGATACAAGATATGTCCTTGTCGGACATGATTCTATCTCTATTACAACTCAAATTACAGATAAGTCTCTTAGGCAGACTCTTACCAACATAATCTATAAGAAAACCATTTAAAACAACCTAATTAATAGATACAATTGCCTTCTTTGGACTCTATCCATGTATGACAATCCTCACGAAGCACTTCAAACGAATCTGATGACGATTCCAATGCACTTTTACCGGTATCGGCTACATCGGCTTTCCTTATCGGAATCGGCTACGTCAACTGTCCTTGTCTGACTCATGTAGGATCGAACAAGACCAAACAAACTTACCATAGGAGGGTGAATGGTAGGAAAACCAAAACCCAAAACTTTTAGCAGTAATAAAAGTTACCCTCGAATCAACGGAGATCATGACGTAGTATTGTCGCTGTCGGTCAAACCGCCCTCACGCCGTCGGCCGACCGCCGTATTTCCCGGCCGATCCGCCTTGCCTCCGTTGATCACCGCAACCCGCCGGCCGACCGCCGCACACCTGCGGCGACCGTCGGGACCCGTAAAACATCGGTAGATGAATAATCGAAGAAGTAGATTAGAACTTTCGACTTTATTGCATCAACTAGTGTTTACAAAGTGCAACAACAGCACTCCTCACCAAAATCTCGAACTAAACTCGAAACCCTAACTTTCTCTCAACTTGTGTCTCTCTAACACCGATCCCAGGAGGCCACACCCTCCCTCTCTATTTAAACCACAAAAACCTTATACTCAAAGTAAAAGTAGAACTCCTATTCCCAATAGGACTCAAGAACTCCTATTCCCAATAGGACTCAAACACTCTCTTCCCTTATCTCAATCCATCTTCCCGAATCCTTCTCGAATCTGGAGTCCCTTCCAAATTCAACTCCTCTTTCCATACGCACACGATTCCTCTCGTATACCATATGGATTGTCCATCTTCCACATGCATTGTTCTCTAGTCTGAGCATCCCGCATGATATCCTTGATCCTCTGGACCTCAACTTCTCTCAAGCCTAGTCCCGATCCATCACCGGCTATACTCCCATAGCCTCAAGCAACACCCGCACATGAACAACAAAGAAACTCCATATCCGAGTACAAGTTCTACCAACTTGACTCACATCAAGACACAATAGTATCACATACGAAATAGAAACCATCTAGAAATCATATCCATAAAGAAATCTAGAAATCCAACGAAAACAACCGAAACCGACTCCTACCCGGAGTCGCCGCTCGACCGTCGGGTAACTGGTCATACCGCCGGACACTTTCTGGTCGACCGGCGACACCCACCCGCCTAACCGGCCACATGCCCTGACTGCATGTGCATCAATTGAAAACACTATTCACCATATTTTCATAAAACACTTACCTTTGATAATTGTTCATCACATAGATTTAATCATCACATGACTCTACAATCTCCCCCTTGATGAACATATTGGCAACATCTCAAAATGCAATTTAGTGTTTTTGAAAAACGAAAACCAAAAACGAATCAAAAAGCACAAACGGCTCACAAAGCATGTTTTCAAACACAATGAAAAAACAACTCCCCCTTTTTAAAAGAAAGAATTTTCTCTCACGTATTACGAATTTTCTCTTACGTATTGCAAAATCAACTATTTTTAATATGCATTTTGTATATCTTTCTCCCCCTTTGACAATGAATTCATCAAGAAATTTAAAAGGGAAAAACATAACCAATAAAGCATAAATGTCATGATAGTCACTTGTAAAATCACTTCTTTATTTTCTATTTTTTTCTCAGAGCTTTGAAGTGTACCAAAAGCAATTCAAGGTCATGTTTTGCAAAATAAGGAGATACATTCATCAACTAGTTAACAATATATTCACAAGCACATAGGTTGAAAGAAAAACCCCTATATATAAACCTATTGCATTTAACACTCTTTCTCAAATTAGCTCTAAAACCAATCAATCAAGAGAATTTCTGAAATTTATTTGAGCCTTTCTGTTTTTGCTCATTTTTCTCTCAATTATTTCGGCACGTCCTTGTCGTCAAGATCTGCTTTCCAAGGATTCGACACCCATTATTTTTGCTCACATCGAATATGTCCTTGTCGTTAAGAATGTTTCCAAGGATTCGGTATTCATCTTTTTCTCTCACAAAATATGTTTATTCTCTTGCACAATGAGCAATTAAAGAGCAATTTGAGGAATAACAAATCAACAAGCACATATATAAGCATTAGTCATCCAAACTATGCACAAGCTTCAACATTGCATATTTTCTTAATTCAAGTAAAAGAATTAGTGTCATGCATCATCTCACTTAAAAACAATATCTAAGCCTCATGAATAGACTAAAATGCATACAAGCTAACATAGCAACAAATAGACCTCAATTATTTTGCAAGCATGCACAAGAATATACTAGAGGTATAAAACAAAGCTCTTCTTTTCTCATTTTTATTTATTTTCAGATTTAAAAACAATTCATAAAAATAAACATGAATGCATGAAAAAACATAAACTCCTCTTCAAATTAACCTTCAATTATCCCCAAAGAAAAATCAAAAAGAAATCAAAGATTTTTGAAGAAGACATCCAATTGTCAATGGTATCACCAAGGTTCTCATAAATTGACATATATCCACTTGTATTAACAAAAACTACTACCTCAAACACTAGCATATGAAAAGCTAATAATCAAGAGAGTAGAACAAAATTATATCAATCCAAAATTACCTTGATGTTACCGTGAAAAGCAATCGTGGTCTCCACATTGCACACACATGGGGAGTATGCCATCAAAATAACTACGGACAAGAAGATGTCAAGGCCTCCGTGTTGGGGTTAGAAATAAGAAATTTTGGAATCCAACACTGAGTCACACGACCAGTAGAACCAGTAGGTACATATGCACAAACAAAATCAGAACCAGACTTACCTGAGACCTTACCTTGTCACTTCACAAAAGTCTGATTTGAATTATGCACAAAACTGCCCCGAGGCCGATCTAACTGCCACTGTACCTACGGTCTGACCGAGCGTGGCTACCGGTTTGACCGTTGGTTCACCTGCGGTCTGACCGCTGGCCGGTTTGACCGACTGGTCAGTGTCGATCTGACGGTGCTCCTTGAACCAAAACCCGATTTTTGCCATCGTTGTTTCGCAAAAACAATTTCTCTTTTCTTTTTCTATTTACGGGCAAGTCTAAAACAAAATCCAACCAAATGTCCATCTTTTCCACAAAACGAACAAGTGTATTTCTCATGATGATTAGAAGCACAAGTAGAAATAGATGGTTTAGCAATGAAGTAGCAACAATTTGTTTTGCAATCACAACATTGGTTTTGAAAGATGATGCATTCAAAGAAGTCATGATGCCAACAGATTTAAATACACTCTTCTTAGATTCAGGTTTAATCAAAATTTTACCACTTCTAAAACCAACACCTAAAACAACAGGAGGATGTCTAGTATGATGAGCATAAGGATCAAAACCTAAACCATGATTATTTGTGCTAACTTTAGATTGATCAAGAATCATGTTGAGGTTTTTTTTACCATCAAAACATTTTTGCAAAGAACTTTTCAAGTAAAAAACTTCTTGAGTAAGAGTAGCATACTTTTTACAAGCATCCAAAACACTCTTTTGTTTTCTACAAGTCATGCAAGACATCACTTCATCTTGTTTAACAAATTTCCTTCATGTGCTTAATACGACCCAAAGCATCTTTATTTTCATCTCATTAGCAAGACATATTGAGCAAGGTTTTGCACTAGATTGTTTCAACCTTTTATAGCTAACCACATTAAATATAGAGCTAGCAAACAAAGCAATTTGACATTTATGTAAAGCTCTCTTAGTTAAAAACAATTCATCTACCAATCTAGTGTTCATGACAAAGCTAAGTGCAAGACAAGATTTAATTTTTTTAGATCTCTTAGATTCAACATCAAGCTTCTTGGCATAAACATCTCTAATTGACTTAATTTCAGCAAATAAAACCTCACAAGATTGATTTTCATCATTATCAAAAACAAGAGATTTTATTCTACTATTTTCAGCATTAAGAGACTTAATGGTAGCTTCATGTTGACTAATCTTTTTCTCAAACTTTGAAATTGTGTAACCAAGTCTAGCAATAACTTCTTGATGAAAAAGGAACTGATGGCTCTCCTCTCGGCTCCAATCCTCCCTGCCCCATTTTCAAACCTCTCCCACCCAAACTTCCAACTTCGAACCACAGCAGATCCCTCTCATGGCGTTCCTCGCGATTGATCCGGGCTGTTTGGAGCTGATGTCATGGGGTCCGCTTGGGGTTTGGCCGAGAAAATGGATTTCAACAAAGGCCTTGCTTTTCGGGAGGAAGTTCGCCGCCTCTTCGGTCACCCGTTCACCACCCTCTCCCCTCCGCTCGGGCTCCTTTTTGCTGGTTACTTTTCGTCGGCATCTTTTTCGTCTCTCCGAAGATTCGATGGCTCTTGCGCTTCAAGCTTGCTTGGGCGGCAAGGCTGAAAGCTTTCATGTTCGTTTCTTAAGCAATAACCATTTCCGCTTCTCGGTTTTCTCTAAGCAAGTGAGCTTTCATGTTTACAATCTTTGCCGGGACATCATGGATAACTTTGATTGCTACTTTCATCTTTGGAACAATGGAATGCCCAACTGGGAAAGGGAGAAGCAGCTTTGGGAATTAGAACAGGAAAAAGAGTGGATCAAAGTGGTCTCGAAAAGATCCAAAAAATTGGCTTCTAAGAGTTTGAAGAAAGTTTCGTTTGCCAGTGGATCTTTTAGATCTCCAACCAAAACTGCCGGCATTCTTCCTCTATTGCCGTTGGTTCTTTCAAAGTTAATCTTGATGCCTCTTTGTGCTTGTTCCTCGCAAACTGGTTTTCAAAAATGGGATTTCTCGTTCGTGTCGAATGATCACTCGGTTCTCATGTTCGTCGGCTTTCTTGCCCTTCATCTCGCATTGTGTCTCAAGCTGGCTCCACTGTTCTTCGTTCTTGCTTGAAACGGTCGGCTGTTAACAATCATAGTACTGCATTTATTGACAACAGTATGGGCAGCAAAAAGAAGATCTCCATATCTCAGCCTGCACATTCCCCGACCCTTGTGCCCCTATTTTCAAAAACTTGCAGCGTCTGCCTCCTGCCTGGTCACATCGGCTTTAAATGCCCGGGTCAGACTCGGTGCAGCCGGTGCAATTTCGTTGGGCACTCGGTCGCGTGTTGCACGTCTCGTAAGCCCTCAGGTACGCGCCTAACGTGGCGGCCAAAATTTCGTGACGCGCGAAAGCTTGTCTCTCTGAGAGGTGGGGTTACTATCTCTCTCCCTCGCCTAGCTTGGTGCCCTAAGGAAACAGCCTGGAAACCATCGGTCACAACCCCACCCCCCACCACCGATCAGCAACTCCCGGGTTCAACTCGAGAGCAGTTCCAATCTACTACTCCAATTTCTTTGGTTGTTCGGCTTTCTTCATCCAAGAACACTTTGGCTTCTTCTCCCCCCAACCCGCCCTCGTTCTACACTAGCAACGGTTCTTCCCCCACCGCCATGGCCAACTTTTCGGTGAACCCTGAGCCGTTTCTCATCGGTGGATTGCATGTTGAACAAGGATGGGATCAGCCAGCAAGAACTAGGGTCGCATTGGGTGGGGAACTACCTCGCGGCCACGAGGAGTTCGCCATTGTCTCCTTGGATCCAATGTCAGAAGACACAAACCTCCTCCGACAAGCCCTCAACAATGTCTGCAACTTCCTCGAAGAAGATCAGCATGTGCGAGTGATGGAGGCGCACCTCTCGCCTCTCGGATTGGGCTTAATCAGGCTCAGAACTGTGGTTCAACGGGAAAGACTAGTCCGAAACTCCCCCTTCCACCCGGGTCAGGATCATGTCATCTGGATTGTTCGTCATGATGAAGGTATCAACCTACGGTCCTGTACCTACACCCGTCTTTGATGGATCATGCTGCTCGCCTTCCCGCTGGACTTCTAGAATGACACCTTCATACAAGCAGCGGTGGCGCCCTTTGGTAGACTGCTAGACTGGTACAGGGACGCTAACCGCTCCAGGATCCTGGTGAGAATGCTGATCCTGTGCCCGGAGAGGGTACCAAGAAGTATTGTGATCTCGGCAAGCTCCCTCTTCGATGGTACAGGCAGATCCTGGACGGTCCCAGTTTTCATTCTCAATGGGCGCTTCCGATCGGTTCCCAAAGAAACGAAGACCCAATGCCGCAGGGGGTCGCCCGCATCCACCCCTGAACCCTCTTCTGGACCCACGCCGCCGCACCAAATTGGCGAATGGGCAGCAAGGAGGGGAGATCAACGGATATGATGGGCGGTGACCCCACCAGCGGCAAACCAACCCGATCAGCCACAGTGGAAGCAACTTCAGGTCGAGCAACCCCCCAACCCGGAGTTAATGAACAGCAAGTTGAGCAAGGCATGGAGGGAGAAGGGGGGAATGTGGAAAACAACAATGATTGGCCTGCATGGGATCCTCAAATCCCCGAGCACCCGCACGTCCCCCAGCACTATCGAGACCTCGATCATTCTTCCTCCTCCTTGCGTTATCTTCGTGCCTAGCATCCTGACATCCCCATTGAAGACCTCATCAAGGTCCTGAACGGTGAGGGAGATCAAGATAGCTCCTCATCTAATGAGGCCACCTACCCGTATGTCACAGAAGAGAGGGATCGTTTGGGGGAAGCTAGAACGCAGTGTGCTGACCTGGACTCTTGTGACAGAAGAGTTATTCCCAACACCTTTTTTGAGCTTGGAGAAGCCTCAAGCCACCCGGTGCGTCTAGATGTCAGCTCCTTAAATTGGAGACCGCTCGCCCCTGCTCTGCAACCCAGCTCAGCTCATGGGTTGGAAATTGTCCCCTGGTACCCGGTAAAGGATACCATTGCCCTTCAACTATGGCCCATGGTGGACAGGGCGATCAGAAAGGGACGCATGGGGAAGGAGGTAGATGCTGCGCACACGGAGACAGCCCAGGCACAAGCAACAGATGTCTCGCCCTGCACCACTTCCGAATCGGTCCAAAAGAACAAAGTCCCACCGGGTACAAAATCCCTAGCTCTTCCTACACAAGTGTCAATTACTAATAATCAAATGCCTTTGTGTCACAACGGTGTGAGACGAAGCCCAAGAAGAAATATTAACTCCAATGGTTTTTTTCTTTCCAACAGTCAAACTTGATGCCAATCCCTCCAAGAAGCGAAAAATTGTTGTGATCCAAATTGACGAAAACACCAGAAAGGAAGGTCCAGTCCAGCTCTCGGTTCTTCAAGGGTGGGGAATAGACTATGGAGCAGATCCTAGTGATCTTGCTCAAGACTACCAATGATGAAAATCAAGAAATGTAGAATTCACTGGCTGCGGGCCCTGATCGTTCCTGCCAACAATACTCTATCCCCCTCTATCTTCCTGTTTGGTTGCCGTGCAGATGACTTTTGTGACAAGGATAATGTCTGTAATATGACTGATTGCCATCGTGCTCTGCTGGACTTCTTTATTCACGGTATTCGAATCCTGTTGCTTCGATCTGAACCTGTGTATTGCATAGCACAATTCGCTTGATCTTTACGGGGTTGGCTGGGGGTATCTGATTAGTTATGCTTCTCAGATTCGTCTTTCTCTGTTCCTCTTTGTTTCCCATGATCACTCGTGATTGGATTATCCTTTGCTGGAACATCAGAGGAATCAACGCCCCCGAGAAATGGGAGGCAATTAGGAACAAAATTGAGGAAAGTGCCTACTCAGTGGTTTGCATCCAAGAAACTAAAAGGGAAATTTTCGATAGTAGGTACATCAGAAATTTTGCTCCAAAAAGTTTCAATTGCTTTGACTTTATCCCCTCGGTGGGGGCCTCGGGTGGAATTCTGGTCCTGTGGAAGGGAAACCTGTTTTCGGGCCTGGTTTTTGACAAGCGAGCTTCGGCATCTCGATTGCCCTTACTTCCCTCCAAACGGCGGCAACTTGGAATTTAACCATGGTCTATGGCCCTTGTGACGAGCCACTCCGCACCATCTTCATAAACGGTTCAGGAACCATGAAATTCAAGACAGGGATGACTGGATTTTCTTGGAGGATTTTAATTTCTATCGGTCTCTGGCCAACAGAAACAAACCAGGGGAAACATCTCGGACACTTTCACCTTTAATGAAGCGATTGGTCATCTAGGTTTAATTGAAATTCCAATTAAAGGACGAGCCTATACTTGGAGTAATATGCAAGTGGACCCCCTTCTTGAGCAACTGGATTGGTTTTTTTCCTCCACTAACTGGACGGTAGATTTCCCTGATACCAAAGTTATTCCGCTAGCAAGAACAGTTTCAGACCATGTTCCCTGCAAAGTAGTGATTGGTACAAAAATCCCCAAGGCAAGCTTTTTTCATTTTGAGAATTTCTAGGTAGAGCAGCCGGATTTTAAGAACATAGTTTCAGAGTGTTGGGCTCACTCGGCCATCCCAAAGGATGCTATAAAGAACATAGCGAGAAAGTTCAAAACCCTAAGAGCAGGGCTCAAATCATGGAGCAAAAACTTTTCCAATCTGAAATTACGATCGAAACCGCAACACCGTAATTGTCTTTCTCGATTCGCTTGAAGAAGGAAGATGTTTTTTCAACACGGAAAGTAATTTGAGGGTTATAGTTAAAAAAAGCTTCAACACTGGCTTCATATGAGGAATATTTACTGGAGAAATAGGTACACTGTAAATAGAATACAGCTGGGAGATGAATGCACAAAATTCTTTCACAGCATGGCTTCCTTAGCTTACAGAAAGAATACTATCTCGCAGATCAAAAATGAACAGGGTGAATGGGTTCAGGAGCACTCTGAAAAGGCTGCAGTCCTCTGGTCCTCCTTCAAGAGCAGAATGGGATCCTCTACCATGCCAGAAATGATTTTCGACCTCCCAAGTCTCATACAACCAAAAGAGGGATTAGCTCCACTGGCACATCCAATCTCGCATGAGGAATTGGATCTAGTAGTGCAAAGTGCAAACGATGGCAACAGATAAAGCCCCAGGACCAGATGGGTTTAATGGGAGATTCTTCAAGACCTACTAGCCAATCATCAAACATGACTTCTACAGACTCTGTGACTCTTTTCAACAAGGTCAAGCGAGTTTGCAGCCAATTAATAACTCCTACATTACATTGATCCCAAAGAAGGAAGAACCTGAGACTGTGAATGATTATCGGCCCATATCCCTGCTCAACTCCTCCCTGAAAATCATAACCAAGGTCTTATCCGACAGACTTCAAGGAGTAACAAAAATAGTAATCCATCAGAATCAATATGGCTTTATCCGTTCAAGGACAATCCAGGACTGCCTAGCTTGGGCTTTTGAATACATTCACCAATGTCATCGTTCCAGAAATGAAATAATCATCCTCAAACTGGACTTTGAGAAGGCCTTTGACACAATTGAGCATTCAGCTATTCTAGCTATGATGCAAAATCTTGGATTCCCAAATAGGTGGCTGCAATGGGTCCAGGAGATTCTCTCATCTGGGACTTCTTCAGTCCTACTCAATGGAGTTCCCAGAAAAACTTTCCGTTGCAAGAGAGGCGCAGACAAGGTGATCCGCTCTCTCGCCTACTTTTTGTTCTGGCAGCTGACCTTATCCAGATCTTAATCAACAAAGCCAGACAAGAAAGTCTTGTTCATTTGTCGATCACACAGCCCTCGCAGGACTACCCAGTAGTCCAATATGCTGATGACACTATCATCATCATGTAGGCTGACGCCAGACAACTCTTCTTTCTCAAAAATCTTCTATATGCCATCTAGACAGCGACAGGCCTCAAAGTGAACTACAAAAAAACAAGTTTGTACCCCATCAACCTAAGCAATGAGAAGCTCAACCACCTCGCTAACACTTTCGGCTGTGAGGCGGGCTCTTTGCCTTTTACTTACTTGGGCTTACCCCTTGGAACAACTAAGCCAAAAATTGAAGATTGGGTACCTATGCTGGACAGAGTGCAAAGAAAGCTATCCTCATGTGTATCTTGGCTCACCTGTGCAGAAAGGCTGGAGATGATAAATTCAGCAATCACTCTAGTTACAACATATGCTATGTGCACCCTCAAAGTCCCGAAAGGGATCATTGAGGCCATTGACATAGCAAGAAAACAATGTCTTTGGAGGGGAAATAACATGGAAAAAGGGGGCAATCTGGTAGCCTGGAACCTAGTCACGAGACCAAAGGACAAGGGTGGTCTAGGGATTCTGAACCTTCGCTTACAAAACGACGCTCTGTTAATCAAGCAACTAGCAAAATTCTACAACCATGAAGACATCCCCTGGGTTAATTTAATCTGGTTTTGATACTATCAAACAAAGGTCCCACATCTGTGCAGAGAAATGGGTTCGTTCTGGTGGAAAGATATCCTTCGCCTAAATGATCTCTTCAAGATGGTGGCCTCATGTCAGATTGGAAAAGGATGCGCGGTAAGCTTTTGGATGGACAACTGGAACAATATGAATATTCCTGTGAATTTCTCGTGCCTTGCATCCTTCATGAAGAAAAGAAATGTGTCAGTGGCTGAAATCATGGAAGCTGAGGATCTTGACTCATTACTTCATCTGTCGTTATCTGAACAAGCTCACGATGAACTACAACTCCTTCAACCCCTCCTTCAAGACCTCCCCTATGATGAGAACTCCCCAGACAACTGGACAATGATTTGGGGAAAACTTACACTTCAAGAGGCTTTTACAACCATATCTTCAACTCCGTAGACAAAGCATCGAGTTTTCGGATTATGGGAAATCAAAATGTCTACCAAGAATAACATTCTTCGCTTGGCTCCTTCTGCTAGACAGGTTAAACACGAAGACAATGCTGCAAAGAAGACATATCAACATTCAGGGTGATAACTTCTGTAGTATGTGCGATACGAGAGAGGAAGAAAATGCAGATCACCTCTTCTTCTTGTGCCCGTTTGCAGTGCAATGCTGGTCCAACATACATTTGCAGTGGGACACCTCCATTTCCATCAAAGATAGAATGGTTCAGGCAATTTCCTCATTTGTGTTACCATGCGCAGCAGAAACTATTCTTATAGCAGCCTGGGAAATTTGAAAGATCAGGAATGACAAGGTTTTTCAAAGATCCACCCCTACCATTAGACTATGGAAGTTGAATTTCAAGCAATAATGTTCTCTTCAGATACTCAGACTTCGAATGCAAGACAAGGCCTCCTTCTGTACTTGGCTTGACGCCTACAGTTAGGATGCTCTCTCTAGGGGCCTAGGAGCCTTTGGGCCTACGACGGCCTAGCTTCCTAGCTGGTTTTAGTGTCCTTGCAGCCGAGCCACCTGGCTATCTAGCTCCTTCTTCTGAGTAGCCGCTTGGTTGGTGTTCTTGCTCCACTAGTTCGCCCCTAAGCCGCTTAGCCTCTTTGACTTTCTAGGCTCCCTGGCCCGGTCTCCAAAAGGTTGTACTCTTAAACTCTTTCCCCAGTTTATTTTCTATAAAATTTGCTCGTAACTGTGGGGACCTCCCCCCCAGTTTTTAACGATCAAAAAAATAACTTCTTGAAGATATTCAACACTAGGAGCAGGAATTACCTCATTGTCATCTTTAGAATCTTCATCAATGCTACTAGCCATGAGACAAACTCCAGCAATGTTCTTCTTCCTGTCCATCTTCATCACATTGAAAATCAACATCACTTGATTCTTGAATCGCTGCATATGCTTCATCAATTGCCTTTTGGTAGAACTTCTTTATCTTAATGTTCTTGAATTGCTTCTTACTTTGCTTGGCATCCTTGGTGTTCTTGGTTTCATCTTGATCTACTTCCTTTGCACCTTTTCCAAGCTTGGGACATTGAGAACGAATGTGATTTGGTTGTCCACATTCAAAACAATGAATTGGTCCACCTTTTCTCCTAAATCTGAGATTACTTACAGCTTGAGAAATTCTATTAGCAAGAGAAACCAAGTCCTCCTCACTGATTTCCTCCAGTTGATCATCAGACAAGGTACTAAAAATAGAAAGAGTCGTCATAGGAGAAATATCCAAAGAAGATCCAGATGAAGACACCAAAGCAGTAGATTTAGAATCAGTTCTTTTAGAAAAAAATATTCATCTCATAGGTTTTTAGTTTGGTGTAAAGAATATCCAAAGTCAAAGTGTTCATGTCAACTGATTCCTGAATAGAAGTCACTTTAACATCCCAAATTTTCATATCAAGACCATTCATGAAGTGACGAGCAACCTCAAATTGAGAATAGTTAACCTCATAAGAAATAGATAAGGATGGATAGAAAATTTTTGCACATATTTTTAGTTTTTGAAAATAATAGTTTGAATTGAATCTAACTTACCTAAGTCAACCTATAGTCAAGCTCTGCTCTGATACCATCTCTGTGGGGTCTCCTAAAAGAGGTCAACTCCACAACACCGCATAACCTCCCAGGAGTCTGGTTATGCGTGAAAATAGTACAGATACAGAAACTTTGTTTATTATTACAAATTAATAACGTACAAGTACAAGTTATACAATACAAAAAGACACGACACTTCCACAGGGATAACCCGATTGTAGAGTTGACCTAGTGTGGACCCCCGATTTTGAGGCGGGAATCTTTCGTGTTCATAGTACCATTTCCCTGGATCAAGTAGTTGGTACCCACGAATACAGTACTGGATAATCAAGTGCGCATGCACGATTAGTCTTACAATACCATTATTACATTAATAGGCCCGAAGGCATTGTTCATCCCACAGGACCTTATGGTCCGAATACAATATAAAAACAGAATTTAGATAAGGCAGCGGAAAGAGGCAGCGGCTTGTCAATTGCCACAGGCAACGACCGGAGCTAAAGTCTAATATGCGCCGTCAGTTCCCTCGTCCTCCTGGTGATATGCGTATGGATCTTCCGGCTCTTCAACTCCATCACTGGAGGTTTGTGCGTATAGCAAGGGTGAGTACCAACCGTACTCGGCAAGCCAACACATTGATGCATATGATAAGGTTATTCAAAGAACATGGCTAGGGTTATTTTTGCGTAAAGCCGCTTTCACAATTCTTTTCACAAGCCTATCAACTAGCCAAATCAAGTTTTAATTTCATAGTTCATTAACCCGGCGACGGTTCGTCTACCATCCATCGTGATTCCAAGGATGGCTTCCCGCCTCCGGTTCGTCATGTTTTTCCTGGGAGTCCACCCCTTCCCGCATTCTCGAGAAGTTGATCCACCAAATAATAAAATCATCATGCAAACCCATCCCAAGATTTTTAAGTTCAAAGTCTAGCCAAGCGAAAGTCTTGTCACGATGCTCAATATCCGCGAGCACGGCTATTCGAATAGATTGATTCATTCACACCGCAAGTGGATGTACACTTTACCCGTACTCCGTGACAGCCCAACAAATGAGCCTACGCCTCAACACATGAGACGGTCACGGCAAAGCCTTTCGATAACCTCACTTTGGCGCACCCGCTCCATAAACTTATGTCCTCATGCACTCTAGCCGTCCTTTTCTAGCAGTGAGAGGAGTTCTAGCGCACCCGGGGTAAGGGAAGACATTTCCAATTTTTAAGTTTAATTATCAGTAGTTTAATCCCACCATTCATAACAAAGGCCGCAGCCTCATTCTCATCCCATAACCACATCATAGAGAACCATCTATGCAAGGATACCGCCTCCGCTCGGCTATCTAGTCAGCTAGGTCTATACCCATTCGAGAAGTACGGTTGTACTGGCTCGTTTCCGGCTATCTCATGGCTCGGTCCTTACTGACCAGTGGTCGGCACTTGCCTTTTCCGAGTCCACCCAAATCATCCGCCGCCCGTCTAAAACATTTGTATAGTACTTTCCATTTTCATCAAACTTAATTCATCATGGCCATGTGGCGCTCATGTCTCCACATGTCGAATCTCAACCACCTCCCTAAGGTAGTTGCCCAAGCACAAAGCTTTTTCATAAAGTCATGAGTATGCATAAATCTAAGTATAACATGGCTAAGCAGTTTACCGAAGTTATGCTTCGGTTGTTTGTATCACATCGCGAGTTACAAGGAGTAATTCTAAAGGTAATCAATAGCAAGGAATGGCATAACAAGTATAGGTAACTTTGTAAAGCATGCATGTTTAAAGTTTAAAATAACATCATTTCGCAATTGGGATCGATATGTTCAAAGGGTGTGAAGACTTGCCTTGCTCGCACGCTGGTTGAGTGGGGTCTTCCGCGTAGTCGTGTTCACTTCTTCGGACGCTATCCGTACGTGCGAAAAGAAGGGTTGAATCCAATTAAAATCCAACAATATCAACGAAAAGAAAGAGATCTCAAAATGATCGCGGTAAAGCGGATTCCAAACACAACCTCAACTTCGGAAATTTTAATAGTTGAATCAACGAAAAGGAGTCCCGTTAAACCGAGCAAACCATCTCGTAGTAAATATATATTTTGTTCCTAAATTTGAAGATATCCTAGAATAATTAGATTTCTAATTTCCATATCTCCAATAATTTTATCTTTAATGTTGCAATTATATCTGCTAGGGGTTTTGAAATTCTAACGACCGAATAATGACTTTCATGCTTAACCAATCTTTTAAAAAGGTCTCATGTGAACTTCGATAACAAATTAGAGGTCGGACAATATTTGAATTCATAAAAAGGAAAAATTTAATCTAGAAATTATTTTCACAAAGTATTTCTTTTTGGAAGGAAAAAGAATATTATACTCATTCCTAGATAATAATATTTCAAAAACCTTATTTTATATCCTAAAATATTTCCAAAATAATCTTTTTACCTTTACCCTAATTCCTTTACTATTTTTCTTTTCCTTATTTTTTTTCTTTCCCTTCCTTTTCTTTTTCCCTTTTCTTTTCTTTTCTTCCTCTCGCTTCTTTTCTTCCTCTCCTCGCTCTCGTTTCCCACCGGCGGCCGACGGTGAGGGAGGGGTGCCGACGGCGAGGGAGGGCCGGAGCTAGGGAAAAGAGGGGCGCTACACCATCCTGGGACCACAAGGGTTCCATTTCTCCACTGCCGAGACCGGGAGCGGCGGAAAGGGCTGGCGACGGCGAGGTGGTTCGGCGGCGGTGGCGCTCGTCGCAGCATAATCCGGCGAAGCTCGGCTAAAGTGAGAGGTCTACGAGCATCGTGAACCCTAGGGATGCTAAAGGTGGGGTTGGTTCGGCCGGAGAGGCACCGCAGCGGGCGGCGACGGCGAGGTGGTTCGGCGGCCGAGACAGGGAATTCGAGGGTTCGTCGCCGGCGATTTTCCGGCGACCATTTGGCTCGGGAGCTTAGGGGAAATAATACCTAGAGCACGGGAATGATAATGGTACCTTTAATTCGGGAAGAAATCGGCCGAGGGTGACGAATTTCGGAGTGTCGCACGGGCGGTCGAATTAGGGTTCTTCGGCCGAGCTCCGATCCTTCCCAAAATTCGCGCAATGTAGTGGCTAATCCTTGGGGGAAATTGGGGGAAAGCACGAGTGAGCACGGGGAGTATTTTTGATGTTGAGGGCCGGTGCCGGGAGGCTTCTTATAGGCGGTCGACGGCGAGGGCGACGCGACGGCAGCAATGGCGCAAGCGCGGCGGCATGGCGCGGTCGCGGGAGATCGTGCGCGACGTGCGACAAGCGCAGCCGATGTGTGTGCGTACGGTGAGCGCGGCGAGGGCGGAGCATGCGGATCGTACAGACGCGGCGCTACGCGGGCAATACGGCGACGACATGGCGACGGCCTAGCGCGGCGTCGGCGGCGACTCGGCGACCGCGGGTGGCGCGACTGCACGGCGGCGGCGTGCGCGCGGACGGTGTCGTCGCGAGGGCACGCGGGCGAGGGCGTCCTGGTACGGCGCGGCACGGCGCTCGGCGCGTGGCGCGCGCGACGTGGGCGACGGTTTGGTCGAACACCGCCGACCGATGAATAGTGCACTTTTCCATTTATCCCGAATTTGAAATCCTAATTTCCATTTCCATTTCTTTTATTCCTAAAAATCCCAAATAATTCTTGGTATTCATAGAACAATTTCTAAAGTATATTTCCCATTTTTCCCCATATTTTTCTTTATATATATTTTCCTTTTTTTTATTTTGCCTCTTCTCTTAAATTCAAGAAAATGGAATTTTGATTGAAGCCAAATTTCAAATTTTATTTCTCTTTTTCCAAAAATATTTTTGCCATCCAATTCTAATTATTTATTATATTTCCCCATTAATTAGAGTTAAAACATTAATTTATCCCTTTTTGTAATGCACCCTATTATATACATATATATATCTATATGCTCTTTTCGTAGTACACACATGTTTATTTTGAAATTGTTTTCACCTACTGGGATTGAAATGCTTAGGGTTTTATTCCATTTTACCTCAAAGTAATTCTAGAAGAAAATCTTATATCGCTGATCGGCAATTAAGATCGAAAAACACGATAAGAAGTAATGATTCCAAAAGTTTTTGTGAGTTCCGATTTTCACGTTCCGAATTCTACTCCTTCGATTTTCAGGATGTTACAAACCTACCCCCCTAACAATAAATCTCGTCCCCGAGATTTTCTTACCGGTTGCTGAATAGGTGTGGATATTCTGTCCTCGGGAATTCTTCGCTCTCCCGGGTAGCTTCTTCTTCGTGTGATTGCTCCATTGTACTTTGTACATGCGCCACAACTTGGTTCGTGTCTTCTTTTCTGCTTCGTCTAGTATCTTGATTGGATGCTCCGGGTAGGTAAGATCACTGTGGACATGGATGGTTTCTAACGGGGCTTGCTCTTCCGGTACCCGCAGACATTTCTTCACCGTGATACGTGGAATACTGGGTGGACATCGGAGAGATTCTCGGGCGCCCAATTGGTAAGCCACTTCTCCCTCCTAGCGCTTATCGGAATGGGCCCACGTATCGTGGTGCGAGTTTCCCTTGACTTTGAACCTCTGTGTTCCCCGTAGTGGTGAGACCTTTAGATACACGTAGTCACCCTCTTTGAATTCCAATTCTCTTCGTCGAGTATCCGCGTAGCTCTTTTGTCGTGATTGAGCGGCTTGTAGTCGGTCCCGAATCGCGAACCTTTTCCTCAGCCTCCTTGATTATGTCGGCCCGAATACGGTTCGTTCACCGGTTTCGACCACATCAATGGGGTTCGACATCGGCGACCAAATAGAGCTTCGTTTGGCGACATCTTCGACCGGCTTGATAGCTATTGTTGTAAGAAAACTCGCGTACGGCAAGCATTTCTCCCAATCCTTGGTGAAATCCAATGCACGAGCTCTCAACATATCCTCCAAGATTTGGTTCGTCCTTTCGCCCGCCCATCGGTCTGTGGATGATAGGCGGTGAAAGCGAGATGACTTCCGAGTGCCTCGTGGACTTTGCTCCAAAAATGAGATGTGAATTGGGTACCACGATCCGATATGATCCTCTTTGGTACACCGTGAAGACATACAATCCTACTCATATATAGTTCCGCTAGCTTGGCACCGTTGTAGTTAGTTTTCACGGGTATAAATCGCGGTCTTGGTGAGCCGATCTACTATTACCCAAATGGAATCGTAACCGTCGTAGTTTTGGGTAGTCCCACTATGAAATCCATGCCTATCTCTTCCCATTTCCATTCGGGAATCTTGAGTGGCTGCAGCAAGCCACCGGCCGTTGATGCTCGGCTTTCACCCTTTGGCACACATCGCACATGGCTACGTATTCGGCTACATCTCTCTTCATATTGGGCCACCGATTCTCCTTTCAAATCTGGTACATTTTCGTGCTTCCGGATGTAACGAATATGCCGATTCATGGGCTTCCTTTAAGATCAATCCTCTCAAACCGCCTCGTTCAGCACACGATTCTTTTCTTGTACCACAGATTCCCTTGTCATCCACCGAAAACTCCCGAGCGCGTCCGCCATGCGTTCCTTGATTTCCTGGGTTTCCTCATTCCTTTTGGGCTTCCTCTATTTGAGTTCTCGGTAGAGGTTGGATTTCCAGTGAGTTCACTCTCCGTGAGGAATCGGGTGCAGATTGAGTCTAGCCATTTCTTCTTGAAGTTCGCTGGCCATACCTCCCAATCCCATGTGGTTGCATTGGGCTTTGCGGCTCAGCGCATCGGCCACTACATTTGCCTTGCCGGGATGATAATGGATTCCTAGATCATAATCCTTGATCAACTCCGCCATCGCCTCGTCGTAGATTGAGATCAGCTGAGTAAAGAAATATTTTAGGCTCTTGTGATCGGTATACACATCACGGTGGTTCCCGATCGATAGTGTCTCCGGATCTTCAATGCGTGTACAACCGCGGCTAATTCCAGTCGTGTGTGGGATAATTCTCTTCGTGGGGTCGTAATCGTCGCGAGGCATACGCTACGACCTTCCCATCCTGCATTAATACTCCTCCTAATCCTTGCCGGGATGCATCACAAGACATCACGAAGTCCTTCCGGTTGTCGGGTAAGGTCAAGATTGGGGCGGTGGTTAACTTTTCTTTTAATTGGTCGAAGGCTTTTTGGCACTTCTCATTCCATTCAAACTTCTTTTCCTTCTTCGAAGTTGAGTCATAGGTCGGGCTACGGTGGAAAACCCTTCGATAAACCGTCGGTAATAACCGGCCAAGCCCAAGAAACTCCGAACTTCCGTCACCGACTTGGGTGCCTTCCATCCCGTAACGGCTTCGACCTTGGCGGGGTCTACGGCTACTCCTCCGGCTGAAACCACGTGGCCAAGAAAAGCGACTTCCTTGAGCCGTAACTCGCATTTGCTGAATTTTGCATACACTGGTGCTCTCGTAACTTTTCCAAGACAAGTCGTAGATGCTCCGCGTGTTCCTCATCGTTCTTGGAGTAGATAAGTATATCGTCGATGAACACCACTACGAATTTGTCCAGGTATTCCATGAATACCTTGTTCATCGATTCATAAAGTATGCGGGGGCATTGGTCAATCCAAAGGACATCACCGTGAACTCGTATAAGCCGTAACGTGTAGAGAACGCCGTCTTAGGAATATCTCCGCTCTAATCTTCAACGATGATATCCGACCATAGATCAATCTTGGAGAACACTGCGCACCTTTAAGTTGATCGAATAGGTCATCGATTCGAGGTAGCGGGTACTTGTTCTTGATAGTTACTTCATTCAGCGATCGGTAGTCCACACACATTCTCATACTCCCATCCTTCTTTTTGACGAAGAGTACGGGGCTCCCGGGGAGAAGAGCGGGGCGTACAAATCCCTTCTCTTGTAGTTCCCTTATCGCTTCTTGAGTTCCTCTAACTCGTTGGCCGGCATTCGATAAGGTCTCTTGGATATGGGGGCAGTACGAGCATTAGATCGATGATAAACTCTACGTCGCGATTCGGGGCATTCCGGGCAATTCCTCGGAAACACATCCGGGTATTCTTGTACTACGGGCATTCCGCCTAAGGGTAGCATGGTGAACACTCCCGCAGCTTGCTCACATAGCTTTGGGTTTTGATCCATAGTTATGCTCATCGGTGATCCCCATGGGGTGGATACCGTGACTTCCCTTCGACCGTAGTCTATAATCCCATTATTTTTGGTCAACCAATCCATCCCGAGTATGACATCTATGGTTTGGGGTGATAGCACCATAAGGTTTGAGAGAAACACCACGTCTCTAATCCGTATAGGCACATTAATGCGGGCATGGGGTACGGTTATGTCTCCCGGTGAGTGTACCAACATAGGCCTCTTAAGTGCTACTTGGTGTAGGTGGTGTTGTTTGCTTACTTGGGAAGATATGAATGAATGCGAGGCTCCGAATCGAATAAAACTTTAAGCGGTGCGAGTTGATAGAGAACATACCCATCAATACGCTCGGTCCTCCCGAGCTTCTTCCGCCCGCACATGATTCACCGACCACGTCGAAACCCGGTGGCGGCCTCGTTGGGTAGCGGGGTCTGAATAGACCTCGTCCCCGCCGCAGGGTGGGGTTCCTCGGACGGGCGTTGCATTGGTGCCGGTGCACACGGGCGTTGCGTGGTTTTGGGCAGCTATTGGAGTAGTGCCCGAATTCTCCGCAATTGAAACAGCTCACATTCCTTCTTCTGGAGCAGCTAGGGTTGGTGTGGGCGTCGGCGAGGTGTAGCGACTGTTGGCATGGTCGGAAGCGGGAGAACGTCCGGTTGCCGGAACATTTGGCTTCCATCCGGACGGGGTGGCTCCCTTGGGGCGTTGTGGCGTTCCCCGAAACGGGCGAGCCATAGCAAGCCTCCTCTTGCGGTTATTGTCTACCACCTTTTGGTCATGCTCAAGTCGGACGACCTTGTTGATGAGGCTTTGAAACCGGTGTGATCCGCCCGATCATTGGTCCCTCGGTTCGTCATTTAGTCCCTCAATGAATTTGTCTATCTTTTCTTCTTCGTCCGCGAGTCACTTGGTGGCGTAATGGGCAAGCTGGGTGAACTTGTTCGATATTCTATCGAGGTGTTCCCTTGACGCAGTCCGGAACTCGTTTTCTTCATCCTCATCACTGCAGTGGCACGAAATTCTCACGGAACGCAGCCGTGAATTCCTCCCATGTTGGTTCGCCGGCGTCTTCAGCTCGTGTCTCCTTGTAGGTGTCCCACCAATCACTCACGGGACCCTCCAGTGGTTAGTAGCGAAGATAACTCTATCCGCTTCTCGGATTCGACGAGGGTTAGCTTCTTCTCTATCACTCTTAGCCAATCTTCGGCATCCATAGGCTCTTCGGCCGTGGAAAAAGTGGGCGGCTTAGCTCTCATGAATTCTCCCGGACTCGATCCTCCTCGACCTCCTTGATTATTAGCAATCGCTTGGAGTAGCTGGGTCCAAGCCATGACCTCCGCCGGGGTGGAGGGTTGGGTTCCGCGGGTTTTCGTTGGTCACTGCGCTCTGCGGCGATGTGCCATCTCGAAGAAGGTAGATGAATTAAGAGATCGGACTAGTTTAGGTTATAGTTCCCAGGGGAATTCTTCAATCAACAGACAGGGTGACATAATAATAAGCTTACGAATTAAGACATCGCAAGGCGATGCTCGGGTTCATCATATTACATAAGGGGTACACGGATCGTACACACAGTCCTTCATGCCGGATAGCAATAATAATTATATCATCCAACTAGATCAACTAATTAAGGGGAAATAGGAAGTGCGCCGAGCTGGAAGGTCCTTCCGCCTAGTCATCCAACCACCCGCAAGAGCCGGCGCGGAAGTGGGTGGTCCGCTGTGAAGCAAACCGAAGTCCCCATGGCTCGGAGGTGGTGGCCTCGGAGTCACGCCGAATCTTCCGACTCGGTGGCCGCGTACTCTTGCGAGCGATCGGCGGGTGAGGGGCCTCCCGTGTGAGTTAGGCGACGAGGGGGAACTTCCTCCTCCATTGAGTCGGTGTCGCTAGACTCCCATTTGATCTCCATGGGCTCGCCTCGGACTCCGTATCGGTGTAGATCGGATGGGGTTACCCTCTCCCGATCCCGGCTCGGATGGTACTGGTACGGAGCTCGGGGTGGGTCCCATGGATGTGGCGCAGTGGGGTCTACCAGTACGGTGCGAGCTCGTGCTCAACATAAAGCTTGCTCCATCATAGCTTGAAAAGTATCTAAGCTTGCTGGAGTCATAAGGTAATAGTGGTTGGGCACGGGGGGGAGGTGATGGTACGGGCTCGGTGGAAGTACTGCAGCGTAGACAGGACGAGTGCGCAATGTTCCTCTTAGCGGTTGATCTGCTGCTTGCTCTTCTGAGCTGCTCTTCCAGCTCTACCGAGCCTCCCCTCGGGCCATGTAGCGGTCCGAGAGTTGCTCATACGAGCACCATTGGCTGCGGTGAGTGTCGGCATGCTTATCTGGTCTCCACGCCTTGGTGGCTGTTGACCGATCATTGAGGCGTGACTGCGATCGTTGATCTCGAGCGGGGCCTCCTCGTAACCGATCGTCTGCTGTCTCCGCCCAACGCGATAGACGCGTGACCATCGGGTTGTAGCAGCAGGGGGTAGCCTCCACGGTGCAGCGGTTGCCCTCTTCGCGTAAGGATGATGCACGAACTCGTCATTGTGAGTTCGGCACGGTGTTCCGCATTAAGGCGAAGGAAGGCCTCGCGAGCCGCATCCGAATGGCCGCTTCGCTAGGTCCCGGTGGTAGCGAGTGTGGAAGCGGTAAGATGTCTCGCTTCCCATGCGGGCTTCTATGGATACGGCCGCCTCCGGCTGGATACACCTCGGAGCCATGCCTTTTGGTGTGATAAGTGGGTGGTTCCGGTACCTCAAGCACCATAGTAGGGACTGAGTTGTACCACGAACCCCTCGTCTCGCGGAATAGTGACTTCCCGTGTTCGTCGTGGTTTGACATCTGCTTTTATAGGCAACTTGGGGTTAGCGGGAGAGAGCTATCATAATCATTTGTAAAAAAAAAAGAAATACGATGTAGAAAAGATATATTTGCATTTTCGGAAATAATAGTTTAAAACTGATCCTATTGTAGGGATATTTCCCTTTAGCCATCTAGTTAGGGGTAGGGCGCCATTTGGTCTTAGCCTACGGTCGCATGGCTCGATACCAGCTCTGTGGACCCCGTTTTTGAGGCGGGAATCTTTCGTGTTCATAGTACCATTTCCTGGATCAAGTAGTTGGTACCCACGAATACGATCTTGGATAATCAAGTGCGCATGCACGAATAGTCTTACAATACCATTATTACATTAATAGGCCCGAAGGCATTGTTCATCCCACGGGACCTTATGGTCCGAATACAACATAAAAACGAGTTTAGATAAGGCGGCGGAAAGAGGCGGCGGCTTGTCAATTGCCACGAGCAACGCCGGAGCTAAAGTCTAATATGTGCCGTCGTTCCCTCGTCCTCCCGGTGATATGCGTATGGATCTTCCGGCTCTTCAACTCCATCACGGAGGTTTGTGCGTATAGCAAGGGTGAGTACCAACCGTACTCGGCAAGCCAACACGAAATTGATGCATATGATAAGGTTATTCAAAGAACATGGCTAGGGTTACTTTTGCGTAAAGCCGGTTTCACAATGCTTTTCACAAGCCTATTGACTAGCCAATTCAAGTTTTAATTTCATAGTTCATTAACCCGGCGACGGTTCGTCTACCATCCATTGTGATCCCAAGGATGGCTTCCCGCCTCCGGTTCGTCATGATTTTCGGGAGTCCACCCCTTCTCGTATTCTCGAGAAGTTGATCCACCGGCGAATAAAATCATCATGCAAACCCATCCCAGATTTTTAAGTTCAAAGTCTAGCCAAGCGAAAGTCTTGTCACGATGCTCAATATCCGCGAGCACGGCTATTCGAATAGATTGATTCATTCACACTTTGCAGTGGATGTACACTTTACCCGTACTCCGCGACAGCCCCAACAAATGAGCCTACGCCTCAACACATGAGACGGTCACGGCAAAGCCTTTCGATAACCTTACTTTGGCGCACCCGCTCCATGAACTTATGTCCTCATGCACTCTAGCCGTCCTTTTCTAGCGGTGAGAGGAGTTACGCGCACCGGGGTAAGGGAAGACATTTCCAATCTTTAAGTTCCATTAACATTAGTTTAATCCCACCATTCATAACAAAGGCCGCAGCCTCATTCTCATCCCATAACCACATCATAGAGAACCATCTATGCAAGGATACTGCCTCCGCTCGGCTATCTAGTCGGCTAGGTCTATACCCATTCGAGAAGTACGCGTTGTCGGCTCGTTTCCGCTATCTCATGGCTCGGTCCTTAATTGACCAGGGTCGGCACTTGCCTTTTCCGGAATCCACCGAAATCATCCGGCCGCCCAGTCTAAAACATTTGTATAGTACTTTCCATCTTCATCAAACTTAATTCATCATGGCCATGTGGCGCTCATGTCTCCACATGCCGAATCTCAACCACCTCCCCTAAGGTAGTTGCCCAAGCACAAAGCTTTTTCATAAAGTCATGAGTATGCATAAATCTAAGTATAGCATGGCTAAGCGGTTACCACAAGTTATGCTTCGGTTGTTTGTACCACATCGCGAGTTACAAGGAGTAATTCTAAAGGTAATCAATAGCAAGGTATGGCATAACAAGTATAGGTAACTTTTGTAAAGCATGCATGTTTAGAGTTTTAAAATAACATCATTTCGCAATTGGGATCGATATGTTCAAAGGGTGTGAAGACTTGCCTTGCTCGCACGCTGGTTGAGTGGGGTCTTCCGCGTAGTCGGTGTTCACTTCTTCGGACGCTATCCGTACGTGCGAAAAGAAGGGTTGAATCCAATTAAAATCCAACAATATCAACGAAAAAGAAAGAGATTTCAAAATGATCGCGGAAAGCTGATTCCAAACACAACCTCAAACTTCGGAAATTTTAATAGTTGAATCAACGGAGAGAAGTCCAGTTAAACCGAGCGAACCATCTCGTAATAAATATATATTTTGTTCCTAAATTTGAAGATATCCTAAAATAATTAGATTTCTAATTTCCATATCTCCAATAATTTATCTTTAATGTTGCAATTATATTTGCTAGGGTTTTGGAATTCTAACGACGAATAATGTCATTCATGCTTAACTAATATTTTTAAAAAAATCTTATGTGAACTTCGATAACGATTTAGAGGTCGGACAATATTTGAATTCATAAAAGGAAAATTTTAATCTAGAAATTATTTTCACAAAGTATTTCTTTTTGGAAGGAAAAAGAATATTATACCCATTCCTAGATAATAATATTTCAAAAACCTTATTTTATATCCTAAAATATTTCCAAAATAATGTTTTTACCTTTACCCTAATTCTTTTACTATTTTTTTTCTTTTCCTTATTTTTTTCTTTTCTTTTTCCCTTTCTTTTCTTTCTTCCTCTGCTTCTTTTCTTCCTCTCCCCTGCTCTGTTTTCCACCGGCGGCCGACGGTGAGGGAGGGGTGCCGACGGCGAGGAGGGCCGGAGCTAGGGAAAGAGGGCGCTACACCATCCTGGGACGACAAGGGTTCCATTTCTCCACTCGGCCGAGACCGGGAGCGGCGGAAAAGGCCGCGACGGCGAGGTGGTTCGGCGGCGGTGGCGCTCGTCGGCATAATCCGGCGAAGCTCGGCTAAAGTGAGAGGTCTACGAGCATCGGTGAACCCTAGGGATGCTAAAGGTGGGGTTGGTTCGGCCGGAGAGGCACTGCAGCGGCAGCGACGGCGAGGTGGTTCGGCGGCCGAAACAGGGAATTCGAGGGATTCGTCGCCGGCGATTTTCCGGCAACCATTTGGCTCGGGAGCTTAGGGGAAATAATACCTAGAGCACGGGGATGATAATGGTACCTTTAATTCGGGAAGAAATCGGCCGAGGGTGACGAATTTTGGAGTGTCGCACGGGCGGTCGAATTAGGGTTCTTCCGGTCGAGCTCCGATCCTTCCCAAAATTCGCGCAATGTAGTGGCTAATCCTTGGGGAAATTGGGGGAAAACACGAGTGAGCACAGGGGAGTATTTTTGATGTTGGGGGCGGGTCTGGGAGGCTTCTTATAGGCGGTCGACGGCGAGGGCGACGCGACGGCAGCAATGGCGCAGCGGCGGCGGCATGGCACGGTCGCGGAGATCGTGCGCGACGTGCGGCAACTCGCAGCCGATGTGTGTGCGTACGGTGAGCGCGGCGAGGGCGGAGCATGCGAACTGTCAGACGCGGCGCTCACGCGGGCAGTGGGCGACGACATGGCGACGGCCTAGCGCGGCGTCGGCGCGACCGGCGACCGCGGAGTGGCGCGACGTATGGCGGCAGCCGTGCGCGCGAACGGTGTCGCGCGAGAGCACGCGGCGAGGGCATCCTGGGTACGGCGCGGCACGGCGCTCGGCGCGTGGCGCGCGCGAACGTGGCTGACGGTTTTGGTCGAACACCTGCTGACGCGATGAATAGTGCACTTTTCCATTTATCCCGAATTTGAAATCCTATTTTCCATTTCCATCTCTTTTTATTCCTAAAAATCCCAAATAAATCTTGATATTCACAGAACCATTTCTAAAATTATATTTTCCACTTTTCCCTATATTTTTGTTTATAGATATTTTCCATTTTTTTTATTTTGTCTCTTCTCTTATATTCAAGAAAATGGAATTTTGATTTAAACCAAATTTCAAATTTTATTTCTCTTTTTCCAAAATATTTTTGCCATCCAATTCCAATTATTTATTATATTTTCCCCATCAATTAGAGTTTAAACATTAATATATCCCTTTTTGTAATGCACCCTATTATATACATATATATATCTATATGCTCTTTTCGAGTACACACTGTTTATTTTGAAATTGTTTTCACCGGCTGGGGTTGAAATGCTTAGGGTTTTATTCCATTTTACCTCAAAGTAATTCTAGAAGAAAATCTTATATCACTGAACTGGCAATTAAGATCGAAAAATACGATAAGAAGTAATGATTCCAAAAAGTTTTTGTGAGTTCCGATTTTCACGTTCCGAATTCTACTCCTTCGATTTTCAGGATGTTACAATATATGTCCAGGAGATAGGCCTAGGCCGACATACATTAGAAAAAATCTGTCTTCTCATTCTAGGACCAAGCTTATTGAATTGTTAAAGGAATATAAAGATTATTTTGCTTGGGAATATTTTGAGATGCCTGGTCTTAGCCGATCCATTGTTGTGCATCAACTTCCTATTAAACCAAGATATCAGCAGTACAAACAGCCTTCCAGGAGGTTTAAAGCCCATATGTATGATGCTCTCAAAGCGGAAATCACTCAGTTATATGACGCTGGATTTATTCGGCCCTGTCGATATGCTGAATGGGTTTCAAATATTGTTCCAGTAATCAAGAAAAACAACAAGCTTAGGGTGTACATCGACTTCAGAGATTTAAATAAAGCTACCCCTAAGGACGAATACCCAATGCCCATAACCGATCTGCTAGTGGATGCCGCCTTTAGCCACAAAATTATAAGTTTCATGGATAGAAACACAGGTTACAATCAGATTTTTATGGCCGAGTAAGACATCCATAAAACAGCTTTCAGGTGCCAAGGAGCAATCGGCCTATACGAATGGGTCGTCATGACTTTGGGCTTGAAGAATGTTGGAGCTACGTACCAGAGGGCCATAAATACATATTTCATGACATGATCGGCTCCCTAGTAGAGATCTACATCGATGACGTCATTGTCAAATCTAGGGAGATAGAAGACCATATAGTCGATCTAAGACAGGTTTTGGAAAGGACAAGGAAGTATGGCCTGAAGATGAACCCTATCAAGTGCGCGTTTGGCGTATCGGCTGGCCAGTTTCTCAGATTTCTTGTTCATGAGAGGGGAATTGAGATCACACCAAGAAGCATCAACGCCATTAAGACGATTCAACCTTCGAAGGACAAGAAGGCATTGTAGTCCCTGATTGGCAAAATCAACTTCATTAGACGATTCATAGCAAATCTATCAGAGAAGATGGAGCCGTTCACACCTTTGCTTCGGCTCAAAGCCAATCAAGCATTCACCTGGGGGCAGAACAGCAGAAAGCCTTGGACAACATAAAAGATTATCTCAGCTCCCCCCAGTCCTGATTTCTTCACAAAAAGGGGTGCCATTAAAGTTATACCTGTCAGCCGACCAGAAATCCATCGGCTCAGTTTTGATTCAGGAGATCAAAGGGAAGGAGAAGGCAATTTTCTATCTCAGCCGACGACTTCTAGATGCAGAGACAAGGTATTCACCAGTGGAGAAGTTATTTTTGTGCCTGTATTTTTCATGCATGAAGTTAAGGCACTATCTATTATCCAATGAGTGCACTGTGGTATGCAAAGCCAACGTAGTGAAGTATATGCTATCGGCTCCAGTTCTGAAAGGACGAATTGGGAAGTGGATTTTTGCCTTGACAGAGTTTGACTTAAGATATCACGCACCTAAGGCAGTGAAAGGACAAGCTATAGCCGATTTGATAGTAGAACACATAGATGATTCAATCGGCTTGGTGGAAATTATGCCTTGGACGTTGACGTTCGATGGCTCGGTTTGCACAAATGGATGCTACATCGACTTGGTGATAATCTCTCCCAGGGGGCAAGTTTCGAGTTTGCTTTTTCCATTACACCCCATGCAACAAACAATCAAGCCGAATATGAAACCGTGCTCAAGGGATTGCAACTGCTCAAGGAGGTTGAAGCCGATGCCATAGAGATAATGGGCGACTCACTGTTAGTCATCAGCCAACTATCAGGAGAGTATGAGTGCAAGAGCGATGCGCTGATGATTTATTATCAGAAATGCCAAGAGGTAATGGACAATTTTCGGCTAGTAACCGTGAAACATATCCCCAGGGAGCAAATTCAGAGGCTAATGATCTAGCTCAGGGGCCATCAGGTTATAAGCCGATGACGAAAGAAATTGAAATAGAAATTGCAACCATCTCAGCCGACGACTGGAGATATGAAGTCTACAACTATCTGCAAAATTTGTCCCAGTCGGCTTCAAGGAAATTGCGCTACAAGGCTCTACGATACATTTTGCTCGATGAAGATTTATACTATCAGACGATTGATGGCGTGTTGCTCAGGTGTCTAAGTGTCAATCAAGCCAAAGTGGCTATCGGAGAAGTTCATGAAGGAATCTGTGGCACGCATCAATCGGCTCACAAGATGAAGTGGCTACTTCGAAGAGCAGGGTACTTTTGGCCAACTATGCTCGAAGATTGTTTCACATATTATAAGGGCTGCCAAGACTGCCAAAAGTTTGGAGCCATCCAGAGGGTGCCAGCATCAGCTATGAACCCCATTATCAAGCCTTGGCCATTCAGAGGTTGGGGAATCGATATGATCATCCAAATTAATCCACCCTCAAGCAAAGGGCATAAATTTATATTGGTGGCAACCGATTATTTTACCAAGTGGGTGGAAGCAATTCCCTTGAAGAAGGTTGACCCTGGGACGCTATCGAATTCGTGAAGGAGCACATTATATACATATTCAGTGTCCCTCAAACTATCACCACGGATCAGGGATCTATCTTTGTCTCCGACGAGTTTGTTCAGTTTGCCGATAGCATGGGGATTAAGTTGCTAAATTCTTCACCATATTATGCTCAGGATAACGGGCAAGCAGAGGCTTCAAATAAGAGTTTGATCAAGTTGATAAAGAGGAAGATCGCTGAGTACCCGAAGCAATGGCACAGCCGATTGGCCGAATCATTGTGGGCTTATCGGATGGCTTGCCACGGATCCATCCAGGTGCCTCCATATAAATTGGTCTATGGGCATGAAGCAGTTCTGCCAAGGGAGAACATCATCGGCTCAAGAAGGATTCAACTACAAGATCAGCTAACAGTCGATGACTATTATAATCTAATGGTGGATAAATCGGAAGCCTAGTTTTATCAAGGATACGCACGTTGGAAAAGGTGACGAGGGACAAGGAACGAGTGGCTTGTCATTACAACAAGAAAGTTGTGCCAAAATCTTTTGAAGAAGGCGAGTTGGTTTGGAAACTGATATTGCCGATCGGCTCAAGGGACAGCAAATTCGGTAAGTGGTCACCTAATTGGGAAGGGCCTTTCAAGATCCATAAATACGTCTCCAAGGGAGCCTACATGCTACAAGGAATGGATGGAGAGGTATTCGGAATGACTCTTAATGGCAAATACTTAAAAAAATATTACCCCAGTGTTTGGATCAACTCATGATTCGGCTAAGGCTTTGCCGATCCATGTTAGCCGATGTGTTGTGAGATACGCATCGCCTTTAGAACGTCTTTGCTATGTTTTTCCCCCTGGTTTTTGCAAATCGGCTCAATCTAGCTAACAAATGTTGGATTGTTTGGATTGATAATTTTATCGATACTGAGGACATCATCGACAAAATTAGGGGGGCATATACAGTACAAGGTCAGAAGTTGGACATAGTGGACTTCGCAACTATTTGGGTGTTACAAATTTTTTAAACTTTCAAAGCATTCAAAATACAATCGGCAACGCACATATGATTAGCATGGAATACGCAGCAAGTCGAGCACAGAGAGTTACAAAATGTTTACATCAGTCCAAAATTTGCATAGTCAGGTATTACGTTCCGCTCAATGAGATAAAAACTCATTTATTGCCGAAATAGCTATGCAATGGATTTGGTCAACATCTTCGATCACCTTGGCATCAGTTGCGTCGCTCCGAGGATCGGCTTCAATGCCTTTGCCAGATCCGATAGATAGGCCACAGAAGCTTTGATCTTGGCTTTTTGGTCTTCAATCTCCTTAGGAAGGTCGGCTACGCGGTGCTCTTCTAAAGCAATCTCAGCATTGAGCCTAGCGAGCTTGGCCACCACTTCTTCCCGACGTTTGCGAAGCCGATTCAGCGTGGCATCCGGCTCGGCCTTCAGGGCGTCGAGTTTTGCTTTCTCGGTGATGATGTCTTGTTGGTTAACCTTGATGGTGGCTTCCAGTGATTGGTTCTCGCGTCGATCGGCTAATCTTTCTTTGGCCCTTTCAAACTTGTGCCGATGGGCCTCGAGAAAGGTAGCCGGTGCAATGGTGTGGGCCAATTGGTCTGGTAGCCGATCTTGGATCTCTTCAAACTGGTTTCTGATGGAAGCACAATCGGCAACCAGGGCATTGTTGATGAGAAATTTCTCTCACGCGCTGGCCTGGGAGATCTGCTTAACTCCACTGCAGGTCCTTCTCGGCTGCCTGTGCTGTGCAGGGCGTGCCAATTGGTTTGATCTGTTTACCAACAAGAGCAACAGGAAAATATGCATTAAGTGTTAGGTTAGATCCCCACTGGATCGACTAAGGGAACCCATGAGCATATATTTGCTATCCTAAAATATATTTAAGCCAAGCGACTAGAATGGATCGGCGATGCCGAGACAACATTAGCCGTTTAACCTAAATACAGTAAAGGATAATAAATACAGGTATTGATAACCTAACCGATACTGGAAAGCTAACAATGGATCGGCTAGTACTCCGATGGTTCTTATAAAAAGATATCAACCTTGAGCCAGAAGCTTAGCCCGAAAATCGACCGTCGGCTGTCGATTGCAAGCCGATTTCGGCTCATAAGGTCCGACAAGAACAAGATCTTAACATAAGAGGCGGTCCTAACATAATTCTAATAATAAATATACTAAAAGAAATATATTAGGGTAGATAAGACCGGCTGAAACCCTGGCACTGTCTCTTAAACATATAAATCTAACAGAACAGATCATTGGTAGTTCTAAAAATGACTTAATAGTTCAACCTGATGCAGCATTAAGTATAAAAGGAACAACCTGATCTGTTGTAGCCGATTTATATCTCTCAAGATGGTGGATACCGCATATAAACCAGCCAACCTTTAGATCTAGCCTAATTGGATGCGGGTTCCTGATGAAACTGGCCAATGGCAAGATAGATCTAAACATTGATCTAATTTATATGCGCTATATGATAAATACACAGTATAAACCCCTGAATCTAATGTGTCATTACGATGGAAGCACTAGAAACAGTAGAACATACCACTGATGACAAGCATTTACCTAGATTTGGGGATCGAAACGATGCAGCCCGTAGCCTAGCAAATTGCTTGTGTGAAGAAAAAGGTTGGCGATGCGCCGAAGGTTTGATTGATTGTGTTTTTTTAATTATAGTGGGTCTCAGGTCCTATTTATACCCAAGATAAAATTATTTGTACAAACCCTAGACTCTATCTAAACTATTATTTAAAACACGACGTTATCCCGGGGAGGACCCACGCCGCATTACAATAAAGAGTTTAAACAAACTCCTAAATTACAGATACAATTTGCCGTTACAGGACTTTATCCATATATGACAATATCTTTTAACGTGCAATCTGATAACCAAATCTTCTATTTATCTTCAACATCTGCACCATAAATGGCTTTATCTTCTCTGAACCTAGAATCGGCTATCGGCCGCTCTTGTCCGATCCAACTTTAGCTTACTGGCCTCGCAGCCGATCGCTTCTCAACCGATGCGGCCTCTGTTTCTCCGCCAAACCAGCCGATCCGATCCTGCTTCACCTTTGCTAGGACTTAGGGATCCAATTACCTAATTTCGGTGTTAACACATGCCCCCCAAGTCCATGATACGAAGTGTTACGGATTTATTGCCTGTTAAAATTCTCGCTCTTTTTCTGACCTAAACCGCTTCGGCAGCCCCCAAGTGCCCTTTAAATAGCCATTTGCCTCGGTCGAAACAACCACGCCTTCAAAGCGCACTCAAAACATTTCTCAAACAAGCTTTCATTTCCCCTCTCCTCTCCAACAGTTCACCGGCGTCCTTCGTCAAATCTCAGGGCCCTTCGCAGATCAAGACCCTTCATCATCTCCAACGACTCTGATGGCCTCCACTGCCACTGCGTCAAGCACCTCCGTCGCGCCGGCCACCACCGCCGCACCAGTTGTTGCCGCCGCACCGACCATCGCCGCCGCACCAGCCGTCGCCATCGTCGAGTTCCCTGAGGTACACCCGCCGGTCCAGAACTCCTTTTCTATTCGGATTTACTTCTCTAGCCATACTTCCAACCGTATTGCATTCGTCTTGCTCTTAGCCATTTTCGATTAGCATTTTCCCCCTTTCAAACTATAATATTTAGCCCTTCTTGATTAGTGTCTTTTCCTCTTTTACACTGTAGCACCTGTCACACGAAGTGGTCATCCCCAGTTTGACCCAAGAAAGGAGGTATTTTCTCGGCCCCATCGGCAACACCGATCCAGCCGATGTCATCATAGCCGAGACCAACAGGGTCCCTCACAACACCAACAAGCCATCCCTCGCCCACTGGAACGGGACCTTCAAATCATGGCCGACCACCGACGCAGCGTGGATCGAATGGTACAAGAGGGTGCGATCGGCCAAGTACACTCAGTGGGAGGAAACTGGGATCACCCAGTGTTTGGCCCTGTCCATTGCCAGCATGGAAAAGGATGAGCCACTCCTGTCGGCTGCGACATATTTTTGGAATGACAGCTTCAACGCCTTCATCTTTCGGCAGGGGCCGATGACAATCACATTTGCCGACGTGTACATGACGACCGGGCTGAACATCCTGGCGTTGGCCAACCCTAGCAACCTGAGCCGAAAGGGGCAGCATCAATTCAAGACCAAGGCCATCGGCAGGTGGAGCGACTTCATCGCTCAGGACATGAAGGACGGATCCGTCGGCCACAGGGAGCACACCGCGTTTTTGATGATGTGGCTTGAAAAATTATTATTCTGTGGATCGAGCTGCGGGCCGACCGCCAACTGGCAGGTCGTAGCCAAAATCCTAGCCGACGGGGGCGAGCTCGCGCTGGGGAAATACCTCCTCGGCTACTTGTACCAGATGCTGCATCAGGTCATCGCAAAGATAGCCGGCAACGCTCCAATCAACACCGGCAGCCCCTGGTGGTTCTTACAGATCTGGCTGGTGCTGGCGACCCAAAAGATAGCCGGTCGGCTCCCTCTGACAGATGCTGTATTCCCAAGGCTGGAGCCGATCGAAGACGAAGACGACAACCAGATCACCACCACCAGATGCATGAGCTATGGAGAAGCAGCAGCTGCTCATGCGGGCTCAAGGAAATCGGCCGACCTGCTAGCCAAATGGTTTATTGCCCTTTACGACGGGCTGTCTCGCGAGAACTGCGCCTGGTACTTCTACCGGGATCGGGGACTGTTTGAGTTGTCGGCCGATTTTAACTGGGAAGACATCAACTCGGCCCACACCCCAAGGTGCAGGGAGTTGTTCATCGCCACTCTGTCCCCCTGCATCTTGCCGACCGGAGTCCACCAGGGCCGATGAGTGGCCAAAAGCTACGAATTTTATTACCCGGTATCGGCTGCGAGACAGTTCGGTCTTGGGCAGCTGCCCATCGGCTTTTATTATGTCGATAAGATTGAGACGAGGGGAGTGGTGAACCAGGACTTGATAATGCATCGACTATTGAGTATAGCCGGCCCTCCCCTTGGCAACATCGGCGAGATGACCATGGCGCTGAGGAAAAGCACCGCCTACGACCAATGGTGGACCAAAATCAAACGACACATCTTCCACCAGCGGTCATCTCATTACGTCGATTTGCTCCTGCCCGAAGAAATCCCTTCGGTAAGCTTCAAATTCCAAATGATTTTCTTTTTTGATCATCAGCTGATATAGCCGATTACCATTTGCCTTCTGACTTGCAGGAGACGTAGACGGAGCGACCGACAGTGAGCGACTCCAGGCGTCCCATTGAATACCGCCTTGGCATCCTGGATGGGGACGGCCTTGCTCCGTCGGCGATCGGCTGGGAGCGCCGAAGCTGGCGTCTTTGCTGTGCGGGCAGGTGCATGAGCCGATTGCCTAGAAGAAAAGGGCTGCACGTCTCATACAGCCGTCGGTCGCGCCTGCCCCCAAGAAGCTGAAAGAGCAGAAACCGACAGCGCGAGCCGATAGCCTCCCCCCTTTGGACCCGACCGTCGCACAGTTCCTTGACGCTGTCGCCAGCGAGGTGATGCCGACGGCTGCTGGAGCGGCGGCCGAACCCGGGAGTTCGAGCCATGAGTCCGTCAACGCTCCAGCCGACGTCCCGCCGGTCCCAAGTCCCCCAGCGAAAAATCGGCCGGTAAGCCCTCACTTCATCAAATTCGGCTCCATGATGATATCACTTGCATCTGATCGAACGATTCTTCTCAGGTCAAGAAATTGGCCGGTCGCACTCCACGTCACGCGCCATTGGTAACCATCTCTTGCAACTTGATCTGTAGAACTTAGTCGACTTGACCGCTAACCCTTTCTTTTGCAGCCCCCACGATCTCCGTCGGCTGCCCCACAGGCGTCCAGCGAGCACGTTGTGACTGCCGCGGGCGGCGGCAATGGCACCGATGAAGAAGCCCCGACGGCTGCAAACGATGCACAAGCCGAGCCAGTTGCTCTGACCCCGGTGCCCACGGTAAGCCGACTGAAATTCATGATCGGCTCTGCCAATTCAACATTCTTTAATCGTCTTTCTCTCTGCAAAACATAGCCGACCTCCTCAACATTGACTTGTCGGAGTTCGAGGAGTCCGGCGATATCGGCGAGGAGGCATTGGTGACACCGGCCGAGGACTTGAGGGCTACCCTGGCTGACATTGGCAACCGGCTGGAGGCCTCGCTGGATGCGCTGGTGGTCGACAGCTGTTCAATACGCGCGCGCTTCAAGGAAATCCAAGGCCAGCTGTCGGAAGCTCTAGCCAATGCCATCGTGCCGGCTACCTTCATGGAAGCCCACCAACTCAAGTATGAGCGGGCACGGCAGTGGATAGCTGACCGTCGCGAGAACCAGGCATGGTCGGCCACCCTCCAGTCGACCAAGGATGCCATTGAGAGCCGGAAAGCCGCCTTCGACCGCCTGAAGACTGAGCCGACGGCCAAGCTTGAGCAACTCCTTGCACGCCAAGATCAGTTGATGGCCGATCTCGTTCAAGTCACGAACGAGATCGACGTCCACAAGGAGTACATGGCCAGCCTGCCAGCCAAAATCGAAGCTCAACGCCAAAGTATCAAGGAGGCTGTGGCACATCTACGGGACCTGGTGAAGGGCATCCAGCCGGTGGCTGGGTCTGAGGCCGACGACGTCAGGGCCATTGAGGAAGTGGACCAGATTAGGCGGATGGCGTTATCGGCCATAGCCGATTTCTTGAAGCAATGAGCTTGTAACATTTTATCATTCTGAAATCGACTACCGCCTCTTGTAATATATTTGTCAAACTTTTGTAATGGGCTTGAACTTTAATCAACTTGCTCGAACTTTGTAATCGGCTTTAACTTTTGTGTAGTACAATCTATCAATCTTTTGCAGCTGTGCTCGTGGATGAGATCGGCTTCGGCCGCGCATAGTATCTTGAATTGCTTATGCTAAAATCGGCCCTAGCCGTTCGTATCGCGTCACGTTCGCCGATTGTGAGATCACACCACAACCGTCGATGTCAACACTTGAATCACGGCCGTCGATCCAAATCACTTCCAACGCTTTTATTTTGACTGCCGATTCCGAGACCACACCACAACCATCGATGTTAACACTTGAATCACAACCGTCGATCCAAATCACTTCCAACTCTTTTATTTTGACGGCCGATTCCGAAGCTTAAAAAGTTTAAAAATTCCTGACACCCAATTTTGCAATCGGCTCGTGTATGTATATGCCCCCCAAATTTTTTTGATAGCTTCGGTGTCGACAATATTGTGAATTCGAGCTATTCGTGCATCATTACCGTCGCTGTCGGCCAATCATTAGCCGATCGTGGAAGACTTAGGGAAAAAATGTTGCATAAAAATGCCTAAAGGCGATGCCTTATTGAAGCAAGACATCGGCTGTCATAAGTTAGCTAAGCAACCAGAACCGAATTATGAGTTGATCCATACACTTGGGTAGTATTTCTTTAGGTATTTTCCATTAAGAGCCCTTCCAAATACTTCTCCATCTAGCCCTTCTAACATGTAAGCTCCTTTAGAGACGCATTTGTGGATCTTGAAAGGCACTTCCCAATTTGGTGACCACTTGCCGAATTTGTTATCTCTAGATCCGATCGGCAGTATCAATTTCCAAATGAGTTCGCCTTCCTCGAAAGATTTAGGCACCACTTTTTTGTTATAATGTACGACAACTCGTTCTTTATCCCTTGTAACTTTTTCCAAAGCCCTCATCTTGGATAGAACTAAGTCTTCTGATTCGTCCACCATTAGGTGATAATAATCGTCGGCTGTAAGTTGATCCTGTAGCTGAATGCGCCTTGAACCGACGATGTTTTCCCATGGTAGCACCGCCTCGTGCCCGTAGACCAGCTTGTACGGAGGGACTTGAATTGATCCGTGGCATGCCATCCGATACGCCCACAATGATTCGGCTAATCGACTGTGCCACTGTTTAGGATATTCAGAGTCTTTCTTTTAATCAACTTAATTAAACTTTTATTTGAAGCTTCGGCTTGTCCGTTGGCATGTGCGTAGTACGGCGAAGAATTAAGTATCTTGATCCCCATGCCGTTGGCAAACTGAACAAACTCATCTAATACGAAGATAGATCCCTGGTCTGTTGTTATCATTTGTGGAACGCCAAATCGATAGATAATATGTTCTTTGACAAACTCGATTGCGTCCTTAGAATCCACTTCTCTCAGGGGAATTGCTTCCACCCATTTTGTGAAATAATCTGTCGCCACCAGAATAAATTTATGGCCTTTGCTTGAGGGTGGATTGATCTGGCCGATCATATCGATGCCCCATCCTCTGAACGGCCAAGGCTTGATAATTGGGTTCATAGCCGATGCTGGTGCTCGTTGTACGGCGCCAAACTTTTGACAATCCTAGCAGCCCTTATAATACTTGAAACAATCTTCAAGCGTCGTCGGCCAGAAATACCCTGCTCGGCGAAGGAGCCACTTCATTTTGTGGGTCGATTGATGCGTGCCATAGATCCCTTCATGCACTTCTCCGATGGCCACTTTGGCCTGATCGGCTCCCAAACATTTGAGTAGCACACCATCAATTGTCCGATAGTACATATCTTCATCGAGCAAAACATATCTTAACACCTTGTATCGTAGCTTCCTTGTAGCCAATTGAGAAGGGTTTTTGAGATAGCTGTAGACTTCAAACCTCCAGTCATCGGCTGTAATGGCGGCAACCTCTATGTCAATTTCTTTCAACATCGGCCGATAGCCCGATGCCCCTGAGCTAAATCGTTGGCCTCTCTGTTCTGCTCTCTGGGGATGTGTTTCAAAGTGACTAGCCAAAAACCGTCCATTAATTCCCGGCATTGCTGATAATAGGCCATCAGCACATCATTTTTGCATTCGTATTCTTCTAATAATTGGTTGATGACCAACAATGAATCTCCCATTATTTCGATGGTGTCAGCTTCAACTTTCTTGAGTAGATGTAATCCTTTAAGGACGGCTTCGTATTCGGCTTGGTTGTTTGTAGCGTGGGGGTTGATGACGAAAGCAAATTCGAAACTTGCTCCCCTGGGTGAAATAATGACTAAGTCGATGCCGCAGCCATTGGTGCAAACCGAGCCGTCAAACGTCAAAGTCCAAGCCATGATCTCCACTGAGCCGATCGAGTCATTTCTGTGTTCCACAATGAAATCGGCTATAGCTTGTCCCTTGACTGCCCTTGGTGCCTAATACCTCAGATCGAATTCTGTTAGCGCAAAAATCCACTTCCCAATCCTTCCTTTCAACACTGGAGCCGATAGCATGTACTTGACTACATCGGCTTTGCAGACTATTATGCACTCGTTGGATAGCAGATAGTGCCTTAACTTTGTACATGAAAAATAGAGGCATAGGCATAGCTTCTCCACAGGCGAATACCTCGTTTCTACGTCTAGTAACCGTCAGCTGAGATAGAAGATGGCTTTTTCCTTGCCCTCAACCCCTTGGATTAGGACGGAGCCGATTGACTTGTCATTGGCTGATATGTACAGCTTAAACGGTATCCCTTTTTGTGGAGGCATTAAAACCAGAGGGGAACTTAGGTAGTCCTTGATGTTGTCCAAAGCTTTTTGCTGCTCTGCCCCCCATGTGAATGCTTGATCGGCTTTCAGCCGAAGCAGTGGTGTGAACAGCTCCATTCTTTCTGAGAGTTTGGCTATGAACCGTGTGATGAAATTTATCTTGGCGATCAATGACTGGAGTTGTTTTTTGCCCTTCGGAGGCTGGATTATCTTGATAGCATTTATGCTTCTTGGTGTAACCTTAATTCCTCTTTCATGGACAAGAAATCCCAAGAACTGCCCAGCCGATACGTCGAATGCGCACTTAAGCGGATTCATCTTCAGGCCATACTTCCTCGTCCGCTCTAACACTTGTCTCAGATCGGCTATGTGGCCCTCTATCTCCCTGGACTTGACAACCATGTCGTCAATGTAGATCTCTACTAGTGAGCCGATCATGTCGTGAAAAATGTAGTTCATGGCCCGTTGATATGTTGCCCCAGCATTTTTCAGGCCGAATGTCATTACTACCCATTCATACAAGCCGATTGCGCCGGGACACCGAAAAGCAGTCTTGTGGATGTCTTCGTCGGCAATAAATATTTGATTATAAACTGCATTGTCGTCCATAAAACTAATAATCTTGTGGCCTGAAGCAGCATCGACGAGCAAATCGGCTATCGGCATTGGGTATTCGTCCTTAGGGGTCGCCTTGTTTAGATCTCTGAAATCGATGCATACCCTAAGTTTACCATTTTCTTCAACACTGGGACAATGTTCGAGACCCACTCGGCGTATCGGCAAGGCCGAATGAATCCTGCGTCGAATAGCCAAGTGATTTCGGCTTTAATTGCATCGTACATATCGGCCTTAAACCTCTTGGGAGGCTGTTTGAACGGCTGATAGCCTGTGTTAATCGGCAGTTGATGGACCACTATTGATCGGCTGAGGCCGGGCATCTCGAAGTACTGCCAAGCAAAACAATCTTTATATTCTTTTAACAAATCAATAAGCTGGGATCTACAATGAGGAGATAGATTTTTCCTAATATACGTCGGCCTCGGCTTGTCACCAGAGCCGATGTCAATTTCTTCTAGTTCGTCGGCCGACGTGAAACCTTGCCCGAGCTTGCCCTCGTCTTCGTCTGCGGTGTCCATGCCAAAGATGCTTGAGCCCTCCATCATGTCTTGTTCAAAGCAGCAGCTGCGGCTCATCATTTCCAATTGGCTGTATTGTGGAATTGGACACATTTAGAAAATCGGCTTGCCAGATTTTCCCAGACAAACAATCGATGCCTTCGATTTCCCGAAGTGGCAAATCGGTACTGACGACGATGACTAACCTGTCGGTGGTACGATCTTGATCTTGTCGCCGTCCCATTGGATCAGGCTCTGATGCATTGTGGAAGGAACACAACAATTAGCGTGTATCCAGTCCCTTCCGAGCAGCAGGCTGTAAGACCCCTTCCCGTCGATGACAAAGAATGTTGTGGGCACGGTCTTATTGCCGATGGTCAGTTCGACGTTCAGGACGCCCTTGGTTTCCGATTGGTTGCCGCCGAAGTCTTTGAGCACCATGTTGGTCTTAATCAAGTCTTCGGCTCCTTTGCCTAGTTTTCGGAACGTCGCGTAAGGCATGAGGTTGACTGCAGACCACCCATCGACTAGCATCTTGGAGATCGGCTTGCCGTTGACGAATCCTTTAACATACAACAGCTTTAAGTGCCGATTTTTGGTCCCCTCATGCTTGTCGAAAATAGCTTGGTCTGGTGAGATTGCTTGGTTTACCAAGTCGTCTTTGATAGTGTCTGCATCAGCTTCAGGGGCGCTGAATTCGGCCGGTAGTACGAATACCATGTTGACCAATGCAGAAACTTTGCCTTTTCCCTTTGCTGCCCTCCTGGCTTGATCGGCTGAGCTTTCTTGGGCTTGTTCTTCGTCGGCTGCGACGGTTTTCTCCTTGGGAATCCGTTGCCTCTTGATCTTACCCAGCCGACGACGTTGATCTTGCATCATATGCCAAACTTCATCTTCTCTCCCTTCACGCTTAAGTCATTGAATTCTTCTTTTCTGTGTCCTTGTGAAGAGATCGAACGGGCACCATTGGGGATTGGTCGATTCCTCGTTGTCGGCCTCTTCATCGTCGCAGTTGTTGTTGTTGTTGTCCTCATTGACGATGAAATCTTGATGGATTGGGCTGAGCTGATCATGGATGGACTGCCGCTTCTGGTTTAGCTGAACGGCTCTAGGGATGAAGCGGGCTGGGCTTGCAGCCGATGAGCTCCTGTGTTCGTCATCGCGGCGATCGTTGCATGCTGGGCAATCATCCAGTGTCGGCAGCCTCATGCCGGATTCCCAGCAGTACCTGAAAAAAATCACAATGACAATGCAGAACGACACTGTTGCTGTTTACCTCGTATCGGCGGCTTTGGATCTCCGGCTCGCGCCGACGAGGTGCTTCATTGCGAGCTTCTTTCCGCCGAGACCGATGCTGAGGATGGTGTCGGCTGTTTTCATAGATCGGTCGTCAGTCAGCCGATCTGATAACTGGACGCACCATGTTGATTGGTGTGGCGTGATATCCAGTCGGCTCGTCTTCTGCCTTGGCCCCACTCGATGTGTTGACTAAGCCGTGCGCCATTCTGTTCTATCGATCAGCTTGCCTTGGGCCGGCTTGGACTGCGTTGACCGGGAAAGGATTGCCGTCTACCTTCATCGGCCTCAATTGCCGACTGGATTTGCTGCCTGAAGACCTTGCAATCGTTAGTGGCATGGGATGTGGAGTTGTGCCACTTGAAATATTTTTTCTTCTTTAATTCCTCGGCCGACGGGATCACGTTATTTTCAGGGAGCTAAATCTGCTTTTCTTTGAGCAGCAAGTCGAAAATCCTGTCGGTCTTGGTGATGTCCAAATCATATCTCTCTTATTTGGCCGTCTTCAGCAGCCATTGGCAGACGATGGCCTTTTTGTTCTTGGCCCATTTGGCTGCCGCCACTTCTACGTCATCGTCGTCGGAACTGTAATCTGACTCAACGACGACTTGAGTTATGTTTTTGACGGCCTTCCTGGTGTCTTGAAATCATTGCTCGTGGGCCATCACCTTCTGCACAAATTGGGCTAGGCTATCGAAGTCCTGCGTAGAGAATCGCTCTCGGATCGGCGCGATCAAGCCATGAAAGGCCAAATCGGCCAGTTGGGCGTCTGATAGCACCAGGCTGTAGCATCGGTTCCTCATCTCCCTAAAGCGCTAGATGTATTCCTGAACCAATTCGTTGTGTTTTTGCCTTATGCTGGTGAGGTCCGACAACTTCATCTCATGGTTGTCGGAGTAAAAGTAGCTATGAAATTGCTTTTCGAGATCGACCCAGCTCTGAATTGAGTTGTAGGGCAATGAAGAGAACCAAGTAAAAGTCAAACCCGAAAGAGACAGAGGGAACAACCGAACAAGCAAGGCGTCTGTAGCCGATGCTTCGCCGCACTGTGCAAGGAATCGGCTGACATGCTCGTAAGTTGAAACATTGTCTTGCCCTGAGAACTTCGAAAAATCTGGGATCTTGTATCGGTTGGGCAGTGGAATCCGCTCAAAGTGTTATGGATAGGGATACAGATACATGTTTCTTGAATCTTTTGGCTTGAGGCCGAATTGATCGCGCATGATATCTACAATCAGATCGGCCCAGGTCCGGTTGTCCTGTTGTATCGGCTCGTATGGGTCATATGGTGCGGGTGCTTGCCGATACAATGGTGGCGGCATCTGAGGCCTGTAGTGATGATCTTGGCGGCCTCCTTGATACTGGTGATGGAGTGGATGATCAACGGGAGGTGGCCAATGCGCCGGTGGTGGCGTTGGTGGTCCCGGGAACAGCTATCGACCACCAGCGTTGTACCGTCTGTCCAGGTCAATCTGGGCAATCGGCTCTGACTATCGATTGTCGTTGAACATGTTAGCAATCTTATCTTGGGGCAGCGGCTGCTGTCGGTTCGGCATGGTTACCACTGGCTTTGTAGCCGATCCAGTTGGATTTGGCCGATTGAGGATCCCTCCTGGTGGCCCTGGTTGTGCTAGTGGTGGGATCGGCCGATCCTGGGTGACCAACATCCTGTAACTAGGAAACTGGCCGTCTGTGAAGTACGTCGTCCCCCGTTGCAGCTGGTCGGCTATCTTGGCGTCGACCACGGTGGCGATCATGTTGTTGAGAGTGTTGACCAGGATGCTACTTTGGTTGACCAGCACGTGATGAACGGCCGAGTCGATTCGGTCTTGTAAGGAATACAGAGCTGAATCATCCTGTTCCTGAATCGGCTCCTCCATCTTCTGTTTGCCTTTTGTCTCACCAGAGGAGGATGCCTTGAGATCGTCCATGCTGAATTTATACTTTTGATGCACGCCCTAGATCTTGTTTGGTTGAAAGATTGCAAGTAGTTGGCCTGGAGTTCTTCCACCATCTTCTTATAATCAGCTTGTTGCTCAGCCGATAACTGCTCCATCTTCACAGGCACGATGTTGTCCTGGGAAACGTTGGGGCTCTTGGAGTCAACCATCTTGCCGGCTGAATCGATGCGTCCTAGTCAAGCCGACAAAGAAAGTCCCACCGGGCGTGCCAAGAAGTGTGTTGATGAGAAATTTCTCTCACGCGCTGGCTCGGGAGATCTCGCTTAACTCCAAGCAGTGTGTCCTTCTCTGGCCCCGTGTTGGTGCAGACATGCCGCTTGGTTTGATCTGTTAACCAACAAGAGAAACAGAAAATATGCGTTAAGTGTTAGGTTAGATCCCCATTGGATCGACTGAGGGAACCCATGAGCATATATTTGCTATCCTAAAATATATTTAAGCCAAGCGACTATAATGGATCGGCGATGCTGAGACAGCATTAGTCGTTTAACCTAAATACAGTAAAGGCTAATAAATACATGTATTGATAACCTAATCGATACTGAAAAGTTAACAATGGATCGGGTAATACTACGATGGTTCTTATGAAAAGATATCATCCTTGAGCCAGAAGCTTAGGCCGGAAATCGGCCGTCGGCTGTCGATGGCAAGCCGATTTCGGCTCATAACGTCCAACAAGAACAAGATCTTAACATAAGAGGTGGTCCTAACATAAATCTAATAATAAATATGCTAAAAGAAATATATTAGGGTAGATAAGACCGGCTGAAACCTCGGCACTGTCTCTTAAACATATAAATCTAACAGAATAGATCATTGGCAGTTCTAAAAATGACTTAATAGTTCAACCTGATGCAGAATTAGGTATAAAAAGAACAACCTGATCTGTTGTAGCCGATTTATATCTCTCAAGATGGTGGATACCGCATATAAACCAGCTAACCTTTAGATCTAGCCTTATTGGATGTGGGTTCCTGATGGAAATGGCCAATGGCAAGATAGATCTAAACATTGATCTAATTTATATGCGCTATATGATAAATATCATAGTATAAACCCTTGAATCTAATGTGTCATTACGATGGAAGCACTAGAAACAGCAGATCATACCACTAATGACAAGCATTTACCTAGATTTGGGGATAAAAACGATGTAGCCCGTAGCCAAGCGAATTGCTCGTCTGAAGAAAAAGGTTGGCGATGCGCCGAAGGTTTGATTGGTTGTGTTTTTTTAATTATAGGGGGTCTCGGGTCCTATTTATACCAAGATAAAATTATCTGTACAAACCCTAGACTCTATCTAAACTACTATTTAAAATGCGACGTTATCCCGGGGAGGACCCACGCCGCATTACAATAAACAGTTTAAAGAAACTCCTAAATTACAAACACAATTAGCCGTTACAGGACTTTATCCATAGATGGCAATATCTTTTAACATGCAATCTGATAACTGGATCTTCTATTTATCTTCAACATCTGCACCATAAACGACTTTATCTTCTCTGAACCTAGAATCGGCTATCGGCCGCTCTTGTCCGATCCAACTTTAGCCGACTGGCCTCGCAGCCGATCGCTTCTCAGCCGATGCGGCCTCTGTTTTTCCGCCAAACCAGCCGATCCGATCTTGCTTCACCTTTGCGAGGACATAGGGATCCAATTACTAAATTTCGGTGTTAATAGGCATCAAGAGAGCTTTCTAGCCTCCGGGATATGTCTGACAAGGTGACCCTCAAATCTTCATCCAAAAGCACCAAGGCCTTGCCAGCATCCTCGTTGGCATCCATAAACTTCGAGAGGTCAAAGGGAAGAAGATCGGTTACAGTCTACAAGGCAGGAAGCGGTTAGGAAGCCAATAAAGATTAATAAGCCGATTACTAGAATTGGAAGAACTTACTCGGATAACTGCAGCTGAAGTAGCCTCGTCTTCGGCATCACCACCACCTGGAGCTGATTGCGTACGTTCACTCGACACATGGGGGCAGGTGTCGAGCACGAGGAGGCCGAAAAGGATAAAGTCAGAAATCGGCTGTTTAAAATATTAAGGATGATAGAGCTTACTGATGGAGGAGTCATCTTCTTCCTAGAAGTCAATTTCTTTTTCTGTAAAAGTTCTAAATAAGAGATGGATTTTTAAACGTTAGCTGATTAAACAGTGAGAGAGGTTTACCGGCAGAGGACGAGGAGCACGCTTCGGGGGGCTTGGAGTTTTCTGAGCAGATCGATCACCGGCCGATAGGGTCTAAGCATATTTGTCCGAGGCACTTGCCTCGGCTGTGGCGTCGTGGATGGCTCGATCCATCTCTTCATCTCTGACCTCTTCATCAAGGAATGCATCTACATCTGGGTCTATAGGGGACAAATCATCGGCTGGGTTTGGTTTCTGCTTCTTCGAAGCCTTTTTCTTTTCAGCCGGAACGACAACCAATGGGTTTGCTCCTTTTTTGGCGTCGTAGTGGTTCACGCATCTGGCCATGCAGCAAGGTGGACACTTTTGGTGCATGAAAGCCGATGATGGAAGGGGCCAGCCCTCCACTATTCGGCAGCAGGCCAGAAGCGTAGTGCACTTTGACCCCCGCGTTGCTCACATACGGAGGGGAGGAATTCATTGTCTTCAGGAAAATGAAGAAACATTTGGTAAGACGTTTAAACGTTGAGCCGATGAAGTTTAAAGCTAGGAGAAGAAGACACTTACCGACGGAACCAGATCAGGGTCGACGATTGTCAAGTACATTGAAGCCGGTTGATGAAATAAATGCAGTTTCCATTCTTTCCACCAACGGCTGAAGACGTTTGTCCTTGTTATTGCCAACTCAATATCTTTGATACTGCTAAGAGGGGGGCCTTCAATATCGAGTAGCCGACGCATCATCAAGTTTGACTCAATTTTGCCTCTGGCTTGGATTTTGTTTAAGAAGAATATGCTGATCGGCAGTGGTCCCATGCCTAGTTGTCTGCCAGCACTCATGGGGTGATAAAATTCATAAGTTTTGCACATTGCGCCCTTGGTGGATGCTGACTGGGAGGATGCAAGGAGATATGGCTGACACATAGATCTCTCTCGGCTTCTTGAATTTCTCAAAGTTAATTTCATCTAGCTGAAAGTTATCTGGCAGCTCGAAGCCCTAAAAATTCTCATAGGCAAACCAGATAGTCGAGTCGGTTGGGAAGCCATTGTAGAAATTACTAAACCAGTTCTTAAAGTGGTCAACCGAAAGCTTAGATCCGGAATAGGAGGAGGCTGCCTCTTCAAACGATAGGCATCGGTTTGTGGTTATCTCTTCATCGTCCTCAATCCATGGTTCGGCTAAGGGGAAATCGGCTTCAAAAGGATTTGGCCTTTGTGCAACCTTGTAGGTGTGGAGGTTCAGCCATAGTTGTAACAACCACCAAGGACCTCCGGTGTTGATGGCCTGGTTGGAGGCAAGCTTGGCCGATGTGTTGTTCAGAGTTTGGTAAAGATAGCTGAGTAAATATTTTGCTAAGGGGATTTGCTGCTTATCCACTAAGGCCTCAGCTACATGCTGCCAGTTGCCCGTCGGGCCGTAGCTTGATCCACAAAAGACAAACTTTTCCAGCCACATAAGGAGGAAGGCTGCATGTTCTTTTTTGGTTATTGGGACAGATTTCATATTCATGGCGATGAACCCATTCCAGTCTCCGATACTCTTGGTCTTGAACGAATGACGGCATCTGGTGGTAAAGTCGTATGGGTTAGCCGATGAGGTGATGTCAAGGCCTGTGATCATGACAACGTCCAGAAGCATCGGCGTCATCAGCCCTTGCCTGAACAAGAAGGCGTTGAGGGTGTCTGACTAGAAGTAGCTAGCGGCCGATAGGAGTGGTTCGTCCTTGGGCATATCGGCTATGGTTAAAGCTTTATTCTATCTCTATCTCATTCCAATGGGCCTGTTTCTTAGCTGACATCGTGAGGTACCAGGTCGGCCATGATTTGTCAGTTGAAGGCCATGATTTAAAAGCTCCTGACCAATATGCCAGATTGGGGCTAGACAACCTAAAGGGGATTCGGTTGGTTTCGGCATTGATAAATTCACTAGGATCCGGATTGCCAATCGACCCTAACAGAAACTGATCAGGATGAAGAAGGTTTGGGATTACGATTTGGTGGGAGAGATGCTACATTTGAAGGATAAAGAAGAACAAAGTTACAAGAAGGGAAACAACCAAATTGCAAGGAACAGAAATTGTAGCCGACGAGGACTTACCTCGGGGTACTCTGTTGGCACCGTGCCAGGAGCGGTGTTGGAGGACGACATTTCCAGGGGGAGTGCCGCCGAGAGAAGGATCGCCGGTGGGTGCGCCTCGCCGTCTTTGGCGGAATCGCCAAAGATAGCTGAAGAGATTTTTTGGCTAGGTCTTGGGGATGCAGAAGTGACAACGTGGATTAGTTCGGCGTGGAACGGGTGTTATTTAAAGATTTTTTTGTGACATCCAAAACAGACTTGACCTAGAGTTGCACGGGAATTTGAAATTGCATCAAATCCGCAACATTATCATATCATGGATTTGGGGGCATGTCTTAACGACCAAATTTGGTAACCAAATCCCCGAGTTTGAAGCCAAGATTGAAGCTGAACCGAGAATAAACGTGATCCGCAAAGAAACAGAGGCCGCATCGCCTAAGTCCGACCGGCCGTGAAGCCGCCGGAGTCCGAGTCGGACAAGGATAGCCGATAGCTGATTCTCGATTCAGATGGAAGTGAAGCCGCCTCGAAAAGAAAGCTTAAGGATAAAGTATTGGATTCAGTTTCTAAAATACGTTAAAGATATTGCCATCTATTGATAAGGTCCTACAACGGCAATTGTATCTCGTTAAGTTAGGATATTTTGTATAGTCTCCTTTCGTGATAATGCCGGTTTGTTTAGAGATTTAGTCTCGTAGTAGGAATCGTGTCCGTCACAGACTCATTGTGTATTCGGGTATAAATAAGACCCGAGTGCTTGTAAAACATATATCAACATATCAACAGACATCAATACAATCTCGGCGCATCGCCAAACCTTTTCATTTTACTTTTCTCGACAAGTTCTTGCTTTTGCTCAGGCTGCATCGACATCGATCTCCGAACGAGGTAATTCCTTGTTACAAGTGGATTGTATCATCGTGGTTAGTGCTTCCATCGTCATGATACTCTAATTTCGATGCTATAAACTACTTAAGTTATCATACACGGCATATAATCTAGAACAATGTCTAGATTTATCTCAATGCCTAAGTTCTCTAAAGACGGCAGCCAATAGAGCTAGATCTAGATGTTAATTTAGATTATATGACGTGTCTACTATCTCGAGGGGTTCTCATTGGCCCATACATATCTAGTATCTCTTTTTGTACTTAATGTTGCATCAAATCGACCTCTTAAGTCGCTTTTTGGGGTATATAGATCTATTCAGCGTAATGTTTTCCATTAGAGACAGTGCCGGGGTTTCAGCCGGCCTCACCTGTTGTAATCGTCTTTTTAGTATTAATTATTATTAGATGTATTAGAACCGCCTTTTATATTAAGATCTCAATTTATTCAAATGCCCTAAGCCAGTATCAATCTGTTGAGTCATATTAACAGTCGATTGATCTAGGTCTATCGCATTTAACTCAGGTTAAAATCTTTTTATAAAATATATCGGAGTACTAGCCGATTTACATTAGATCTGTGACATCGGCTGGGTTATAAATGCATCTAATTTTTATCCTAATATACTTTTGGATCTAAGTGGTTTATACTGTCTCGATACACTACCGATCTATCCCAATCACTTAGTCTAAACGTGTGTTGGGATAGCATTATATGTTTATTAGTTTCTTTAGCCGATCGAGTAGGATCTAATCTTAACCCAAACATATATTTCTTGTTTTCTTGTTGGTTACAGGATCAAACCAACTGGCACGTCCGAACTTCACCCAAGGCAATCAACTTGGACCTACACTAGAGTAAAGCAAACCTCTCAGGCTAGTGCATGGGAAGCTTTTCTCATCAACAGCTTCCAGATGAGAACACATTGCCCGAGACGAGATATGAAGCAAAGCAGGTTTTGTGTCCCCTAGGGTTAGAGGTCCGTAGAATTTACGCTTGTCCAAACGACTGCATACTGTATCACAAGCAATATGCTTGTTAATGCAAGAACCAAAACAACCCGGCAATGACATTGATGTGTTCTTGGAGCCTGTTATCAATGACCTTGAGACTCTCTAAAAAGAAGGGGTGGAAACTTGGGATGCGTACTGCCAGGAGAACTTCAACCTATGCGTTCTATTGTTCTGCACCATTAATGACTATCCCGCACTGGGCAATCTTTCTGGACAAACCGTGAAAGGAAAGAAGGTCTGCTCCGACTGTATGGAACATACACGTAGTAGGTGGCTGAAGAAATCCATAAAGATGGTTTACATGAGTCATAGGATATGGCTCCCTCTCCAACACACGTTTGGAAGGAAAAATCTTTTCAACGGCAAGAGGGAACTTCTGACTGCACCCAAGGATCTGTCCAGTGATGAGATCCACAACATGGTCAAGGACCTAACTAATGAGTTTGGCAAGAAAAGAAAACGAAGTAAGGCAACGGACAAAGGTATGTGGAACAAAAATCCATATTTTGGCGACTTCCTTTCTGGAAAGATATCAAGGTTTGTCATTGCATTGATCTGATGCACGTCGAGAAGAATGTGTGTGAGTCTGGTAGGGCTACTGCTGAATATTCCCGGGAAGACAAATGACGAGTTGAACGCGTGCCTTGATCTACAGGAGATCAATATTCGTAGTGAACTCATGCCTGTAATAGATGCAGAGACAGGCAGAGTTTACCTCCCTTCAGCTTGCCACACATTGTCGAAGGATGAGAAGATTGCAATGATATCATGTCTCAGAGATATCAAAGTTCCATCAGGCTATTCAGCAAGGATAAGTAAGTATGTCAAATTGGACGAGCTAAAACTAGTGGGAATGAAGTCTCATGATTGCCATGTGCTCATCACGCAAATCTTTCCAATTGCTATCAGAGGCATTCTACCACCCAAAGTGCCACACGATCCAACATCTATGTGCCTTCTTCAATGCAATCAGTCAGAAGGTTATAGATCCTGAAGACCTAGATGGATTGCAAACCGATATTGTCAATACCCTCTGTCACATGGAGATGTTTCTTCCTCTGTCTTTCTTTGATATCATGACTCATCTCCCTGTACATCTCTTGAAGCAAACAAAACTATGTGGCCTAGCATTTCTAAGAGAAATGTATCCGTTCAAGAGGTACATGGGAGTTCTAAAGTCTTACGTGAGAAATAGAGCAAAACCATAGGGGAACATCATTGAAGGTTACACGACTGAAGAGGTTATTGAATTTTGCATTGATTATATGGCCGAGGTCGACCCAATCAGAGTACCAGCATCTGGCACAATAGGCAGAATAAGAGTTTTGCTTGATCGAGCCTCCTATTCGCAGGCTCATTTCGCTGTGCTCCAACATATGGCAGAAGTTGTCCATACTTTGAGGAGCATTTAGCAGAAATCCGACAGGAGAACTTGGGGCGTTCAGACACGTGGATTAATAGAGAACATAACTCCAGGTTCAACGAATGGTTCAAGAAGCGTATTACAATGTCGATGGACGATTCAACTGAGACAATATGGTTGTTGGCGATGGGACCGTGTTGGCAGATAGACACATGGCAAGGATACGATATCAATGGTTACACATTTTATACCATACAACAAGATGACAAAAGCACAGTGCAGAACAGCGGAGTCCGTATAGATGCATTCCAGGATCATGTTGGGTCCAACACATACTACGGTCGCATTGAACTGATCTGGGAGCTGAACTACGTGAGATTGAAAGTCCCTCTATTTTGATGTCGTTGGGTAATATATGCACCGGTGTAAAAGTCAACAAGGAAGGTTTCACTTTAGTAGATCCATCCAAGGTTGGATATGCCGATGAACCATTCGTGCTTGTGAAACAGGTCGAGTAGATAAAAGACCCTGCAGACAAGAAGATGCACATCGTCAGGGATGACATGCGTTGAATTGTTGGGGTTGACAACGTCATCGACGAAGAAGAATACAATCAGAATCTTCATGTCACACCTCACATCGACCTTGACGTTGATCCCCAAGAGGATGTGCCATATGCTCGGTCAGATCATACGGAAGGCATAACCTTGTAACTGATGCCTTTGTACTTTTTTGTTTTGCTATTTCTTGTTATGAATGAACTATTTTGTATTAGCAACCCTTTTGTGTCAATTATTTAGTGAATTACATGAAAATAATAGTTTATATATTTAATTTAGTTAAGATAGAGAATTATTTAGTGAATTAAAAATTTTATTGAACACGGAGAATTACTTAGTGAATACTTTAGTGAAATAAATAAATTTTGTAATGGATAAAATATATTGTATTAAATTTTATTGAACATGGAGAATTATTCCGTAAATTATTCAGTGAAATATATAAATTGTACAAGTGGAAAAATTATATCGTTGACGGGCTTTATATTAAAGACTGATAGGGAAGATGTTTGTTCCAAATGGGCTTAAGCTTTGAGCCTGACAGAGATGATTAATGCACTAATTGGGTTTAAACTTTACACCCATCACCGATGAGTCATCGTTGATGGGCCTTAATTACATTCTGACAGAGATGATTAATTTACTAATCAGGCTTAGTCTTTTAAGCCCGTCACCGATGAGGTCATCTGTGATGGGCGTTATATCAAGCCCGTTACCAATAGAATTTTTCCATCGACTGTTGGGCGCCGAACTAGACATCATCTGTGACGGGCTCTATATTAAGCCCGATTGAGATGACTCATCTCATTCGGGCTTAATCTAAAGCCCGTCACAGATGTGATTCCAAATTTGTTCCACTCTATACATTAGCGAAAAATTTCTAAGTCCTCCCTCTTGTGCTCGCAATATAATGGTGTTGAATCTGAGATGTGCCATGCATGTATATGAATCTGAGATGTGCCATGCTATGAATTCGAGACTCTAAGATGCCATGATAATATTATATATGTGTATAATGGGACTGCAATAATATTGTGTAATGTGTGTAGATGAATGTAGCTTTGTATTTTGATGTTGGCACCAATATAATGTTGTAGTGACATATATAGTTTCCGGACACTTTTACAAATTGACAAATATCTAGTGAGAAATGAGCATATATTAGTGTTGTCTTATTATATTTGAGGTAGTCCTTTCCTTTATCTTTTAAAAAATAAGGGAATATGTATAAAGCATGTGATCTTTATTTTTCTTGAAATGAAATGCATATATTAGTGATTGTGCTAGGACTCTTATAGTTCTATTAATGTTAGTTGGTGACCAGCCTATTATCTGTATTATTTGCATTATCTCCTACCTTTCAAAATTATATTCAAAGATTTATTCTCCTCCCTTTTAAAAATAAATTCTTTATTTCCAATCCCTCTTCTTCTTGATTAAATTAATGTTTTCATTTTATGATGTTGCAAGCTATTTAGAGGATGTCGCAAAGATGATGGAACACCGTCGGCGACAACTAGTGGGTACACAAGGACACGAGCCCCTAGGAGCAGCAATATAATCCCAAGGGAGAGTTACACAATAAAAGAGATGGACCTCCTAGGAAAGCCGACCGAACCCAAGAACGTGTGAAGGAAATTTAGCTCCATATGCAGGATAATAGGGAGGCAGACCTTCACGATCTTAGTTGATAACGTCAAGGACGTGCCGAACGTCGAGAAGGAATCTGCATGGCTGATGTTCAAGGAGAGCTTCGACTATCCTGTAGCCGACGATGAAAGGCTAAAGACTATGGCCTTCAAGTCGTTTGGAGCCGCTTGGAAGAACTTTAAGTCCAAGCTAGCCAACAAGTACATCAACAACCCCAGTGTAGGGGAGCCTTCTGGGGAATGCCCCTGGCTCATGCAAGAGGTGTGGGAGTAGTTCGTCGAGAAGAAATCAACTGAGGAAGCCCGAGCCAAAGCCAAGGCTTTTAGGGCACAGGGGGATATGCCAGGAAGCTTGAACAATGGCACAAAGAGGATGAGGCGGTAGAGGCATCAAACACGCCGCCTCCATTTGCCGATATCCCACACCTAAGGGCAAGGAGCTGGGCAAGGGCAAGGGCTGTGAAGAACAACGATGGAACAATCACTTTCCCAAATGCCCAAGATCAACATGTTTATGAACATATTGTAAGTGTCTTAGGTTAATATGTTTATTTTCTTTACAAAAAATCATACTCTTGATTTATACCGAACTCACTTGTACTACATAAAGAGTTGGTTGCCGTGAGACAGACCTCCCAAGAGGCCTGCTCTTCTGGACGTGAGGATGACATTCTCACTCAAGCGTTAGGCATCAACGAACACCATGGACGGACTAGGGGCGTTGGTTTCAGCAATATAAGCTTATACCAGTATTATGGTATAAGCTGTTTAATAACTTGGTCATATTTTTCATACGAATGAAAGAACTTGTTTTCCCATAAGGGTTGATTAAAATGTTTGTTCCGGGATGACTCGGGCAGATCCACTCAGATAAGCATGAGCTTACCGAGTGCTTTTCACCCATGAGGGTTGATTGAGTTGTTTGTCCTGAGATGATTCGGGCAAATTCACTCGGATGAGTATGAACTTGCCGAGTAATGAGATTTTTATGATTGCTTTAGCATGAGCTAGGCATCTACATAAGAATGATCTTTTATAGTTCTTGACTATATGCTTAGCCTATTTTTGACTAACCACATAGTCGGGGCTACATTTAATTAGGTGCATCAGAGATGCACCTAGATATTTATTTTTGAGAATTTTTTAGATATTTTCCAGCCCTTCACGCCTTTGGAGCCACTCGGGAAGATTCAGCAGAGATGATGGAATCACTCCGTGCCAAAAGCACTCGGCCAAAGAGATTTTTGGCCGTGTGTCGTTTTGGTCCGAAGCCGAGCCGTCTCGTCGACCGAAAAGGACTCGGGGCTACTGTGGAGATTGTGGCAATCGGGTATCTACATGGCAAGCTTATCCGACTAGAGGTAGGGATAGATTGTGCCGCCATATCTGTAAGTCGAACATGACTTGGGTGTTACGATTGCCGATAGAGATAAGGCAATCGGCCTATAGTCACGGTTTGGTAAGATTGAGGAAACCAACTTAGAATAAGATAGGGTTTCCGATCCGTAAGCCCACCTCCCAAGACTATATAAGGGCGGGCGTCCCTTGAGGGATATACGATTTCATAAGCAAGAGCTTTAGACACACGAGATCAATAAAGACACTCGGCAGATCGAATCCACCGAAACAGGAGTAAGATATTACCTCACGAGAGGGCCTGAACCTGTCTAAATATTCTTCTTCCTCCAACCCATTGTGCTTGGCGATCTCGACTGCGACCCCAGAAATCATATTGCCGAAACCAAGTTTCGACGCTGGTGCGCGTATGGGAACGCGCGTCGAGACTTCTTCAACAAATCTCGCCGACAAGCGTGATGGGATCTCCTCCAAGACTCGGCAACTTCGCCGCCAACTTCGTCGGCGATTCCTCCTCCTCCGATTCGGACCAGTCGGTAGGAGAAATCCACTCGACACCGTTCGGACTTCCGAACAGCGCCACGATCTACAACGACATCTTGAAGACCAAGATGCAATCTACTTTTTTTCCGACGACGGACTTCACTCGGCACCACTCGGATTGCCGAATACCGCCGAAATCTGCTCCAATCTTCTCACCTCCTCGACGGAGGCAATCTACTCAGATGAACACCTCTCAGTGCCGTTTGGGTTACCAAACGTCGTCGAGATTTTCAGCAAACTTCTCTCCCCCGAGTCGGCGGCGACCCACTCGGAGGAGCCCTCACCCCCAAGCTCTGACTCGGACTGGAACGATCCAGATCCGGGTTACCCAGGATCAAGGGAGGTCGCCGTCATCCTCCCATCATTCGGCTCCTGCTCATCTTCGGAGCTCAATGGATACCTCAGCTCCGCCGGCTTCGACAACCTCTACGACATCCCTTCTGACGAAGCCGACAACTCCGACTGCCGCATGGACTGTGAGCCGAAGTGCTTTGACGTCCTCATGGCCGAGCCAGACGAGTCCGACTCATCCATGGCCAGAAGGCTTGCTGAAGAAGAGCGAGCCAAGATGGAGCTCGAACGCAAGACAGCCGAAGAAGAGAAACAACGCAAGGACGAGGCCGAAAAGAGGAAGCAGGACCTACGTGCAGCCGGACGATCTGCCCAGGAGGCCATCCTCCAAACACGGGTCCGCAACACCAACATCTTCCAAACGCCACAGCAGAACGCTGTTGCCGCGCTCACCCTCTTGGACACCGTCATGGAGACGGCACCTGCCAACGTGACTCCGATACTCGACAAGATCAAGACCATCGTCGCCGCCACAGCAAACGGCCACCCCACCACCTCGGCACGAAGGCCGACTGAATCTGTGGCCGAAACGCCAGAGAAGAGCCGGCTTCCGCCTCTGAGGTCAGGATACTATAAGAGGCCCGAGCCAGATCGGTCGACGACCAGGCCAAGAGGCCCACCCCGCGAGTCCACGCTAAAATACCAGGAGCAGACGGCCGACTCCCGCGACAAACGACACGGACGTCCACCCGTCCACCACCGCGTCCGCCGCAATAGCTCGAGCTACCCAACCAGTCAACCGAAGACCCCGCCGAGTGATTTGCGGGAAGTCCTCGTTCGCCGCTACCAGGAGCGCGACCGACGCACTCAGGAGGATCGGAGGGGATCACCCGATAGCGGCGTCGATGGAGTACCAGCCTTCACTCGGGAGCTCCGCCGAGTGCATTGGCCGAGTGGGTTTAAGCCCAAAGGGATTGAAAGGTACGATGGCAAGACCAACCCTGAATCTTGGCTAACCGTATACACCCTTGCCATCCGAGCAGCACGTGGCGACAACAAGGCTATGGCCAATTACCTGCCCGTGGCCCTCGCAAACTCAGCAAGAAATTGGCTCACGAGCCTGCCAAGAGGCTCAATCGGCTCGTGGAGCGAGCTGAGGGATCACTTCATCGCCAACTTCCAAGGTACCTTCGAGAGGCCCGGCACACACTTCGACCTATACAACGTCATCCAAAAGCCGGACGAGCCTCTGAAGGATTACATTCATCGTTTCTCCGAGAAGCGCAACAAGATCTCGAACATCACCGATGACATCATCATCGCCGCCTTCCAGAAGGGAGTCCGTGATGAGCTGCTCATCGGGAAGTTCGGGCGCAAACCACCGAAGACGGTGAAGCAAATGTTCGAGACGGTGAACTCATACGCCAAATCCAATGACGCCATTAAGGCCGCCCGTCAAGACCGGCCCGATAGAAGAGACGACAAGCAAGCGGGAGGAAGCCGTAATCCTAAGAAGGATGGCGGCAACAACGGCAACCAGGGCCAGAAAGATCGCAAGCGCCGATCTGAGGACCTAGTGGCCGCAACCTCCAACACTCAACGCCGACCCCGAGTCGCCACCTACGACGCCATCATGAACGCCCAAAGGCACCCATCATCCGAATCATAAGCACGCGGCGAAGGACTCGCTTTATCTACAAGCGTCCACAACGCACGCGGCGCAGCTCAACAAGAAGCCGATCGACGAGGCTGGCCCGACAGGCGCCAAAAAGAACAACGCGGCTGAAAATGCCGAACCTTTTCAAGACCCAGTGGGGGAGCTCAACCACATCTTCGGAGGTCCGCTAGCCTATGAGTCCAAGAGGAAACAAAAGCTAACTGACCGGGAGGTCAACGCGGCTCAACCCGAAGTCCCTCAATATCTGCGATGGTCGGAAGTGGCCATCACCTTTGACCGCTCGGATCATCCTGACCGAGTGGTTCACCCGGGGCGCTATCCACTCGTCCTGGACCCCGTGGTCCGCAACATCAGGCTTAAGCGCGTCCTCATCGATGGGGGCAGTGCCCTCAACATCCTGTTTGCCAAGACCATGGATGAGATGCAGATCCCGAGGGCCGAACTAAAGGCAAGCTCAGCCCCCTTCCACGGAGTTATCCTGTGGATATCTTCTACACCACTGGCATATCTCCTCCCAGCCACCTTCGAGCCCGAGAGAACTTCCGAACGGAGAACGTCACCTTTGAGGTGGCCGACTTCGAAACAGCATATCACGCCATCATCGGAAGGCCCGCGCTTGCCAAGTTCATGGCGATCCCTCACTACACCTACCTCTGCATGAAGATGCCGGGTCCCAACGGCGTCATCACTCTTCGCAGCGACGTGAAGCAAGCCTTCACCGCGATAAGGAGAGCCGCGACATGGCCCAATCTCGCGAGAGATTACGTGGCCAACAAGAAGTCCGATTGGCTGCATCAACTTCGGCAGAGGGCGAAGTCTCCACGAAGAAGATAGCCAAATCGATCCGCGACGCCAAGACCAAGAAGATCTCCCTTGATCCGTCGGATCCTCGAAACCGCCGTAATCGGCGCCGAGCTAGATCCCAAATAGGAAAGCGCGCTCGTCACCTTCCTCCAAAATAATAAAGATGTTTTTGCTTGGAAACCATCCGATATGCCTGGAATTCCTAGGGAGGTGATCGAGCACTCTTTGAACGTCAAAGATGACGCCAAACCGATAAAACAACGATTACGCAGATTCGCACAGGATCGAAAAGACGCTATCAAAGAAGAACTCGCAAAGCTCTTGGCTGCCGGCTTCATTAAAGAAGTCCTCCATCCCGACCGGTTAGCCAACCCGCCCCGGTCCGCAAGAAGACGGGCAATGGCGCATGTGCGTTGACTATACCGACCTCAACAAAGTCTGCCCCAAAGATCCGTTCGGGCTGCCTCGCATTGACCAAGTCATCGACTCAACAGCCGGCTGCCAACTCCTGAGTTTCCTGGACTGTTACTCGGGCTATCACCAGATCAGCTTAAAAGAATCCGACTGCCTGAAGACATCGTTCATCACGCCGTTTGGGGCCTACTGCTACATCACCATGCCTTTCGGCCTGAAGAACGCCGGAGCCACATACCAACGCATGATCCAAAGATGTTTCCAGACGCAGATCGGCAAGAACGTTGAAGCTTATGTCGACGACGTTGTCATCAAGACCAAGCAGAAAGAAGACCTGATCGCCGACTTAGAAGAAACCTTTGCGAACATCCGGGCCTTCAGAATGAAGTTAAACCCGGAGAAGTGCACTTTCGGTGTTCCATCAGGCAAACTGCTCGGCTTCATGGTGTCACATCGCGGCATCGAAGCAAATCCAGAAAAGATCAACGCCATCTTAAACATGAAACCCCCGAGTAACCAGAAAGACGTTCAGAAGCTCACTGGCTGCATGGCGGCACTAAGCCGTTTCATATCCCGACTCGGCGAACGAGGCATGCCATTCTTCAGACTGCTAAAGAAGACAGACGACTTCCAGTGGACCGCGGAAGCCAACAAAGCCTTTGAAGATTTCAAAGAGTTCCTTACAACGCCGCCCGTCCTGGCCTCGCCTCAACCCCAGGAACCTCTGCTGCTGTACGTTTCAGCCACTCACCAAGTGGTTAGTACGGTCCTTGTGGTCGAACGCGAAGAAGAAGGACGGGCTCAGAAGATTCAAAGGCCAATCTACTTTGTTAGCGAAGTATTGGCAGGAGCCAAAATTCGCTACCCTCAGGTACAAAAACTGCTCTATGGTGTTCTAATAACCGCGAGGAAATTGGCACACTATTTTCAGGGTCACTCAGTCACCGTCGTCACCTGTTTCCCACTCGGCGATGTCATCCACAACCGCGAGGCAACCGAACGCATCGCCAAGTGGGCCCTAGAGCTGATGCCGCTGGACTTGACTTTTAAGGCGAGGACGTCCATCAAGTCACAAGCCTTGGCGGACTTCCTGGCCGAGTGGACTGAACAACAAGAAAACGTGCCTCGGGAAGACCTCCAACACTGGACCATGCACTTCGACGGATCCAAGAGGATCACCGGCTTGGGAGCAAGAGTTGTGCTGATCTCCCCGACCGGGGAAAGGCTAAGATATGTCCTCCACCTCCACTTCTCCGCCTCACACAACGTTGCCGAGTACGAAGCTCTTCTACATGGACTGCGCCTCGCAGTTTCACTCGGGATACGTCGGCTTATTGTGAAAGGCGACTCCCAGCTGGTCGTCAATCAAGTGATGAAAGACTAGTCCTGCCTAAATGACAATATGGAGGCCTACCGGCAAGAGGTCCGCAAGCTTGAGGACAAGTTTGATGGGCTCGAACTCTCACATGTCCTGAGACATAACAACGAAGCCACCGATGAGCTGGCACAGTTCGGATCTAAGCGCGAAGCTGCCCCAACACGTCTTTGTCGAACATCTCTACGAACCAACCATCACGGCAAAGACAACTCCCAACGAGCAAACCACGAACGAAGTCGCCATGACCGATACCGACCGGAGGACGCCGCTCATCAAATTCTTAACCCAAAGAGAGCCGCCTGATGACGGGATGAAGCGTAACGCGTCCGGCATCGTTGCCAAGCATATGTCATGGTTGACTCCGATCTATACAAGAGAAGCCCCTCCGGAATTCTAATGAGGTGCATCACACCCGAGGAAGGAAGGCAACTACTCCAAGACATCCACTCGGGCATATGCGGAAGCCACGCGGCAAAGACGCACTCTAGTCGGCAAAGCTTACAGCAAGGTTTCTTCGGCTTACCGCGGTCTCCGACGCGGATAAAGTCGTACGAACCCGCGAAGGCGCGCCGCGCCCGACAAAGCCATGTCCCGCCCAGAGCTTCAAACAATCCCACTTTCCCGGCCATTCGCGGTATGGGGCTGGACATGGTTGGCCCTTTCAAAAAGCTCCAGGAGGATTCACACACCTCTTCGTCGCAATCGACAAGTTCTCCAAGTGGATTGAGGCCAATTCTGGCCGCCACAATTACCGCCGATAAAGCACGGGACTTTTCCTCAACATCGTGCACCGCTTCGGCATCGCAAACAAATCATAACCGACAACGGGACTCAATTCACGGGAGGCATCTTCAAGGAATTCTCGCGAAGACTTCGGAATCAAGATCCGCTACGCATCGCAGCTCATCCCAAAAGCAACGGACAAGTCGAGCGAGCCAACGACATGGTCCTCCAAGGCATCAAGGCCCGCGCGACCGCCTAAACCCTTACGCCGGCAAGTGGGTCCAAGAACTTCCTCGGTTTTATGGTCGCGCGGACCACACCCGCCGGGCTACCACCAAACTCCCTTCTTTTTGGTTTATGGCGCGGCCATGTTGCCAAACGAGATGGAATATGAATCCTCCGGTCCGCAGCCTTCAACGATGAACGCTACAACCCCGACCGAGTGGATGACCTCACCCGATTGGAAGAGGCCCGTGAGGCAGCCCTCATCCAGCCTGCCCAAATACCTTCAAGGGCTCGTAAGATACCACAGCCGCAACGTGCGAGCACGAGCTTTCATTGTTGGCGACTGGTCCTACGCAAGATCCACCACCAAAGACCGACACAAGTTATCTCCCTTATGGGAGGGACCGTACATAATCGCTGAAGTAACTCGGCCCGGTGCATACCGGCTAAAGCGTGAAGACGGGTCTATGGTGGAAAACTCCTGGAACATCGAGCATCTTCGACGATTTTATGCCTAATTCGGCTAAGGCTTCATGTTTTCCTTGACTGCCAATCTCAAGCAAGATGACTTCTTGAGTTAGCAGTCGGGGGCTGTACACATGTCAATAAAGCTCAAGTTTTCCTCATCAACTTTTGTGCATAATTTGGTTTATCATTGTTTAATGTCCTTCGATTCGAGTTCAGCGTCTAAGGACTGAGAGTTTTCCGATGACCTAATCGAGCCTAGGCTTGATGACAGCCAGACGAAAGCTACTTAAGAAATTTCACGCAAAAGCTCGGATCGAGGCATTAACATAAATAAACTAAATATATCACAAGTTCTACATCGTAGCGTTACGTGATGCGACATTTACAAGACAAAGTCGAAAGACAAATCAAATCTTGAAATTGTTTACTACATCAATGGATATTTTCTTCGCCGCCTCCTCGCCTCACTCAAGATGTCCAAGGCCTCGCTGTCGGTCGTTCCGTCGCCAGAAGTTTTTCCCGACCGAGTGGATATCCACTGGGGTAAAGGGACTTGGTCTCGCGCAAGAAGAGCCGACTCAGCCCCATATTGGCGCTCGGTGATGTTGGCCAGATACCGGTCGGGGGCCAGCCGCAGCTTGTCGAATATTTCTACCGGCTCCAACGAACTGGCCCCAACTCCTTGATCGAATAAGGACAGCAAGATCGGCATAGCGGCATTGGCGACCTCTTCCCGAATCTCGTCGCTTTGTTTGACCCGCCCAAGCAAGACGTCGTATTGAGCTCGGGTCTTTACCTTGTAAGCCGCCAAAAGTTCTCGGATCATTCAAAGCACTCGGAAATGAAGCAACAAGAAGAAGTTTTACTCCAAAGAGGCTTACCTTCAAACTCAGCCTCCATCTCGGCTTTATCGAGGCTGACTGCCTCCAGCTGGACTTGAAGCGAATGGACCTCCGAAGAATTTTCTACAAAAGAAGATCGTCAACAACCAAGATTAACATGGGAATCATGAAGAAATTTGGAGAGACGGGCTTACTTCCGATTGATCCTCGGAGGTCGAGGTTCGCCTCCCGAAGCTCTGCGATCTCCCTCCTTAAAGCCGCCTCCTTGACGCGGCCTCCTCCCGAGTGGCTCACCGACGCCGAACATCCTCTAAGGAGTTCAGTGGGGAACCACTTCTCCAAGACTCGATTTTGCCATGGAGCGGCAATATTCCTTCTGCGTGCGAAAGCAGAAGAGTGACCAACTGAAAGACAATGATTGTACAATCAAAGAGAAAGACGAAGGCTTACGTTGAGCAGCCGGGTCGCCTCGTTCAAGCTTTCGACAAGGGCATCTCTTTCATCTTTCTCGGCTTGCCGGTCCAGGATGATGCCCTGCGTTTCGCCTTTCGAATCCCGCCACTCGATCCTAATAGGGGAACCTGTGTTTCGAGGACTCGCAACCTAGGGATCTCCTCCACTCGTGGCCGGCAAATAAGAAGGACAAATGAAGACATGAAAGATTCAAACTGAAAGAGCAAAAGAGTACTTTGATACAAATCTCACCAGCTTCGGTGGCTGCGCGCTTAGGTGGAGCGGCCCGACTGGCCTCCTTCCTTTGGCTCTGCGCCGAGTAGCCCTCACTCAGGGCTGATCGAGCCGCGGCCTGAGGTTTCCCGGCCATTGATCGGCTTCCGGGGGCTTCCCGATCGGCGGCCGGGGACTCCTTCCTGGGCATCCTTCTTCGAAGGCGAAGGTTGTTTCCTGAGCGCTTGCACTCGGTTGTGGGCTCCGGGGCTTTGGCTCTGCTGGCCTCGGCACCTCGGGAGCAGCGGCTGGGGTCGGCTCTTCACTTCCCCCGACAGGATCTATGTCCTGGGGCCTCCTGCGAAAGTAAACACAGCAGGGGTAAAGATAAAGAAGGTTTTTTAACGGAAAAGTTCGGACTTCGGTTATAGAGCATACCTGGACGACCGGCGGATCTTCGGCGCCGTCCGCGGCGATCGCCTTAGAGGTGGGGTCTCGATTGGAGGAGCCTGGACGTCGTCATCCGAGTCCTCGATGATCAACCTCCTTTTGCTCGCCCGCTTGTTTGAGTCTTCACTCGGCGCCGCTCGCTTCCCGACTGGGTCGCCTTGGATCTTGATCCCGCCAGCCGGCTTCTTGGCGGGGCGACGCGGCGCGTCATCGTGGGAGACCTTGTATGGCTTGGAGGTGACAGAAGCATTTTCCTGCAGAAGAAAGAACGCACAACGCTAAGAGACAAGATATCAAGATTGAAAGACGTTATGAAGTAACCAGTCGGCTTACCGGAGGAGGAGGTCGGTGGATGCTGAAGGGGAGGACCGGCAGAATGAGGGCCCGCTCAACTGCGATTCCAGTCGAGAAGATCTTGTACATCCGGATCTTGAGGACCTCGTAGCTGAGTGGATCTGGATCTTCCCGATTGGGGTCCGATCCGCCTTCATACTCGAAGGCCGGCTTCGACCTTTCCTTGATCGGCGCCAGTCGGCACCTGATAAAGTGCCGAGTGATTTGTTCTCCACAAAGACCCTTTTGTTTCATCGCCAGGATCTTCGCAAGCAGCTTGTTGGCCTCATCCCAATCTTGGGCTACTGGGACAGTGCTCCAAGTTGGATTGGGGACAGGAGGAAGGCCGATGAAAGCTGGCAGGCTGGGTTCAAGGTTGCTAACGTAGAACCAGCCCGCATGCCATCCCTTATTGGAAGACTTCAAGGGAAGAGAAAAATACTCCTTGCGGAGAGATCCGCGGAGTTGGAAACCTGCCCCGCCAACGACGCATGGGTGGTCCTTGTTTGGATGTGGTTTGAGATAGAACATGCGGCGGAAGAGTTGGAAGTGGGGGAGGATGCCAAGGAAGGCTTCACGTACATGAATAAAGAGAGCGATGTGAAGCATCGAGTTGGGGTTCAGATGGTAGAGCTGAAGCCCATAGTAATCCAGAAGCCCCCGAAATAACTCGGAGGTGGGAAGGCTGAACCCGCAATAGAAGAAAGAAGTGAAAACGACGAGCTCACCGGTGTTCGGGGTTGGGAAGTCCTCCCCCGCTGCCGGGCGCCACCCCACGATCTCCTTTGGCGGAAGCACGCCGTGCTTCACCATCTCTTTGAGGGTGGCTTCCCTCACATCCGAAGCGGCCCATTGGTCGAACGGAATCCTCTTTTCCTCCGCCATGAGAGTGGTGTTGATGGGAAGTGAATCTGGTCGAAAAAGGTTGGGTTTTTGACAAGGGAGCGTGGGAGATTTGGCAGCAGAGGCTGGTTGTTGCGCAGAGGGCGAATTCCTAGATGGATGGATCTGGGAGCGCGCGAGTCTAGGGTTCTCCGCAGTGAACCGGTGAACAAGACGCGAAAAGGGGAATTTTTGGAAGATGAAGAGGCGGGGACGACCTCGTGCCTTTATAGAAAGATTTGAGGGTTGTGTTAGGTTTTCTAGTGATTGGGCCGAGCCCATAAGAAAATCTATGGCCCAGCTAAGGTGTGGCCCGACGCGTGTCCTTAGGGACTTAAGCGGATGAGCTTAAGCAGATTTGCCCTGGCAATATGCGCGTGTCCGAGTGCCCTATACCTTTGAAAATCCTTCCAAACCGCGGTTTGCCTGACTTCATGAGAAGCTGGCACGATGCAACTTGGAAGATGACCGACAGCTAAGTTTTTATAGCTCCCTTGATGACAAGGGCTGTTTGGTTTTTTGGCATTTGGTCAGGTAACCTTACCAATGCTATTTATTTTTCACCTTGGTGAAGATCTTTATAGATTGAGACCAGTATTATGGTATAAGCTGTTTAATAACTTGGTCATATTTTTCATATGAATGAAAGAACTTGTTTTCCCATGAGGGTTGATTAAAATGTTTGTTCCAGGATGACTCGGGCAGATCCACTGAGATAAGCATGAGCTTACCGAGTGCTTTTCACCCATGAGGGTTGATTGAGTTGTTTGTCCTGAGATGATTCGGGCAAATTCACTCGGATGAGTATGAACTTGCCGAGTAATGAGATTTTTATGATTGCTTTAGCATGAGCTAGGCATCTACATAAGAATGATCTTTTATAGTTCTTGACTATATGCTTAGCCTATTTTTGACTAACCACATAGTCGGGGGCTACACCTAATTAGGTGCATCAGGAGATGCACCTAGATATTTATTTTTGAGAATTTTTTTGATATTTTCCAGCCCTTCACAGTCTTTGGAGCCACTCGGAAAGATTCAGGCAGAGATGATGGAATCACTCGGTGCCAAAAGCACTCGGTCAAAGAGATTTTTTGGTTGTGTGCTGTTTTGGTCTGAAGCTGAGCTGTCTCGTCGACTGAAAAGGACTCGGGGGCTACTGTGGAGATTGTGGCAATCGGGTATCTACATGGCAAGCTTATCCGACTGGAGGTAGGGATAGATTGCGCCTGCCATATCTGTAAGCCGAACATGGCTTGGGTGTTACGATTGCCGATAGAGATAAGGCAATCGGCCTATAGTCACGGTTTGGTAAGATTGAGGAAACCAACTTAGAATAAGATAGGGTTTCCGATCTGTAAGCCCACCTCCCAAGACTATATAAGGGGGGGAAGGGGCGTCCCTTGAGGGATATACGATTTCATAAGCAAGAGCTTTAGACACACGAGATCAATAAAGACACTCGGCGGATCGAATCCACCGAAACAGGAGTAAGGTATTACCTCACGAGAGGGCCTGAACCTGTCTAAATCTTCTTCTTCCTCCAACCCATTGTGCTTGGCGATCTCGACTGTGACCCCAGAAATCATATTGCCGAAACCAAGTTTCGCCAATCATACTCTTGATTTATACCGAACTCACTTGTACTACATAAAGAGTTGGTTGCCGTGAGACAGACCTCCCAAGAGGCCTGCTCTTCTGGACGTGAGGATGACATTCTCACTCAAGCGTTCGGCATCAACGAACACCATGGACGGACTAGGGGCGTTGGTGCTTTCGTCCCCTGGAAATATGGTTTTCCAGAATACACGGGGCAGTACAAGAAGCAGGCCCTCTCAAAGGTGGAAAAAGATGCACGTTTGGTCAAAAAGATCCAGGAGCAGGTTAGAGCCGAGCTAAGCTCTGAATTAGAGGATAGGCTGCAAGAGGTGACTACCAAGATCAGGGAAGAGATGCGAGCACACAGCAGCACCAGAGCCGAGCACGCCGTTGTTCCAACCGAGATAGTCCGACACAAAAGCGGAGCGCTTGCGCGTCAAATGAGGCGTAACATCCACAATCCGTTTCGCACCCGAATTGAAATTTTATAATTAACCTAGAGGGAGCAAATAACTTTAAAATGCAATTGGTAATTGGAAAAGGCATGGTAGGATTTTTCCTAAATTCTACATGTGAAAATTCACTAACAGGATTTTTACGGGAGTTTTTAGAGCACTATAAATAATTTTCACCAATTACATGAATAAACAGCAATTAAATTAAGTCCCTTAATTGATTTTCCCATTTTCCATAATTATTTTCCTAATTCCAAGCCTTTTTACCCTCTTGGGCGAATGACCCAACCCCTCCCCACCAGCCCACCTCCCTTTGGCCCAGCACCCGCGCAACCTCCCCCCCGCGCGCCTCCTTCCCTACCTCGGCCGTGGGGTGTGGCCCACGAGCCGTGCCGCCGTGCACGAAGTCCGCGCGCCCTCCCCGTGCGTTGGGCCACCAACAGGTGGAGCCCACCGATCGTGGCCTTCTTCCCCACGCCCGACGGGCCTCCGCCGCCGCGCCACACCGCGTTGTCTTCCGTCGAGCCCAAGCCGCGCCGAGCCTATGCCGGGCTCAGGCCGCACTCCTCGTGCCACGTGCCGCTTTCCCCGCGCCATGCAATGGCTCGCACCGGTCCGAAACAACTGCCGAATTTTTCTCTCCCTCCCTCTCCGAGTCAGTTACGCTGGCGAGTAAATCAAGGGTCGTTCGTGCCCCAAACGGCCTCCCGTCGGCCCCTATAAATTCCGCATTACCATCCTCCACATTCGTCGTTTTCACCGCTGCCGTTTAGCGCCGTTTTCGCCATCGCCGTGCCCTCGCCGCCGTCGGCCACCACCGTCTTCCCCGTCTCCGGTGAGCCATGTCTTCCCCTTTTCTTCCTTTCTGCGCACGAGCCCGAGCCGATCCTGTGCCGGCGTTGTCGCCACGCCATCCCGCTCGCGCCGCCACTTGTGCCACCGCTCGTGTCGCCGATCCGCGCCGCCGGTGAGCCGGCCGGCGCCGCACGGCCATGGCTGGCGGGCCAAAACTGGGTGCCGCCGCCGCCCAAAACCCTAACCCTAGCTGTCTCCGCCGCCGTCCTTTCCCCCGCACGGGTAGATCGGTACCGCCCGATCTCGCTGCATGCCACCGCCGACCGATCGCCGCCGCCCTCCCGGATGGCGCCACGTGGCGCCCGAGCCGCCGTGCGCCGTCCGTGGACTCGGTCCACCATGGATCGAGCCCACGCGCACGCTTGCGTCAGCGTGCTGACGTCAGCCCTAGCCGACGTCAGCCGCTAACGTCGGCGATGACGTCAGCCCTACCCGGCCCGCGTGCATGCTTGCGCGGCCAAGGGACTTAATTGCGCAATAATTAAATTAGTCTTTTCTGTTTAGTTTAAAAATCACAATTAAACTTCTAAAATTCATATATTTTTAATCGAGCTTCGTTTTAGTCCATTCAAATTTCATTAAATCTAAAAAATATCAAGAATCCATTAAAAATAGTTTCTTGTGATGCTTCGAGACTTTTAGCATGTTTTGTAGAGTGCTTTGTTTGTCGTGTAGATTCCGATAATTCCGGCGATACCGTCTACTTTGAAGTAGTCGCCGAGGTTCCCCAATCTTCGAGCAAGGCAAGTCATACTTTATATTGATCATATTGTACCTATTTTATTTGAATATCTTATTTTTCTCAAATATTGCATATGTTTTAGAATGTCATTGCATGGGAATTTTATACCTATTGTAGCCATAGGGATTGAATACCTCATACCATCCGGAGGTTCACGGCTTTGTGGGAACTTGTATTCCCAATATGGAGGTCATGGCTTCAGGAGGCACAGTTGAGCACGCCATTCAAGAAGCCGCGTATCTGATGATGGCTAGGATGAGGGAGTTTCACGACGGTGACCTTCGCATCTCCTCTTATCGCTACCATCCCCGTCGTGGCAGTTCCTCCGACGTCAGCACTTTCAAGTCTATGACAGATGAGAATGACTCTACCTTTGGGCGTATGTGCACGGTGATCAGGGGACTAGACAAGATGCACTCTGACTTGCACAAGGAAGCCAAGGCTCTGAACGATAGGAAGATGACGAGGATTCTCAGTTTGCAAGATGAAGTGGTCCGTCTCAAGAAGGAAGTCGCTGAGTTGAAAGGACTCCTAGCACTAGGTGGCGTCAGGATACGTACTACGCCCTGGAAGACCACTACCGCACCCGTGCGTATCCATCTGGCACCTCGGATTCCTCCACCAACCCCTCGCGTCTCCCCGCCTCCTCCAGCCTCCTCCCGCTCCGCGGCCAGCTTTGGCTCCCAGACCTTTCTTGCTTTCGCCCGCACAGATACAAGGGCGGAGGTGGCAACAACGGTTGGATCTCCATCTCCAAGTGATTCAAGCTCGAGCATTCAACCGAAGATATGGGTCCGGAAAGCTCGAGGAGAAGGTTAGAGGTGGCGCTTTGGATGGGTCACTACCTCCGACTCGGTAGTGGCTCGAGCTCAAGAGCCAAGCGAAGAATCGAAGAGCACACGAAGACGAGAACTTCCGAAGTCATCCCGGGCATGGGAACTCTACGAAGGGAGCAGCACCGACTCCACAGCTCACTGGAGGCTCTCAGAACGTTCTAGTCACCACTCTTAGTTTTTACCGTTTTGCTTAGTTTGTCTGCTTGTTAGTTGCTGTGTGTTAGGTTTGTTGTGTGTGGGTTAACTGGCAGTCTACATCGAATGTGTTATGGCTGACCAATTAAGGATGTTGCATGATTTTCCCCTTGTTTTAATCAAGATCAGAACAACGCATTTGAATTCAAATAATAAATTTTAGTTTCTAAGTCAGTCTGTTTTTCTTCTTCTCTCTTTTTTTTGTTTGATCGTCTTCTCCAGATGGTAAACACCAGGACCAGCAGGACCAGCAGAGTGAGTAGCAACAATGGGTAGTCAGGCAACAACAACGACAACCATGATGTCAATGGCAACGCTCCTCCACCACCACCTAAGAATCCCACTATTTCTCAGATGCTTGCCTCGTAGACGCAAATGATGGCTATGATGATGCGGCAGATGCAACAACAACACCAGCAGATGCAACAGCAGATGTTGCAACAGATGCAACAGCAGTAGCAGAACAACCAGTTTGCTCCTCCACCACCTCAATCCAAGTTGCCAGAGTTTCTCCGCGTCCGGCCACCAACCTTCTCCAGCACCACTAACCCTATGGAGGCCAATGACTGGCTTCATGCTATTGAGAAGAAGCTAGATCTACTGCAATGCATGGACCAGGAGAAAGTCTCTTTTGCTACACATCAGTTGCAAGGTCCCGCTTTTTCTTGGTGGGACAATTACTTGGCCTCTTGCCCAGCTGGAGCAGCAGTTACATGGGAAGAGTTTTGTCGTAGCTTCAGGAAAGCGCATATTCTTGCAGGGATAGTCACACGTAAGAAGCGAGAGTTTTGATCTCTTCGTAGGGCAACATGAATATATGCTTGAGTTCAACCGTTTGCACGTTACGCCCATAGGACGTGCGCACTAATGCGAAAGACAAGAGAAGTTCTTGGCTGGTTTGGATGATGAACTCACCGACAAGCCGATCTCGTGGGAGAATGTTAAATTTGAGAAGTTGGTTGACAAGGCCATTCTACAGAGGACCAACGCAACAAGATGATCGAAAAAAGAAAGGCAAGCAGGTGTTAGGCCTCCTCAACAAAGAGGGAAATCGAAGAGGCCGCGCTTCATGCTCGGAGGTCGGGGTGGACCAACCACCATGATCGTTCGTCGATCGGCCTTACCACCCAGGGAATTTTCAAGTTGGCAATAGTGGCGTGGTCGTGGACAACAGCAACGCAATCCCACTCCGCGTCCTCCGATGTCACGCCCAAAAATTTTGCCAAATTTCCTGACTATTTTATGTATTAAATCCCTATCTAGGAATCAACTAGGGTACATAAAATGAAAAATTAATACACAGATCCACACGTAAAATAAATCGTAAAAACAAAAATACTTACTGAAGAGGATCTTAGTCCTCACACCCAAAAGCTACAGCGGAAAAGAAAGACGACACTAGCGGGGCTTCAACTCCACTCCACAGCAAACTCAATGGGTCCGAGCCTTGGTCTCCTAACTCCATCCTCAACCCGAAGCACTACACTTCGAAAGGGGAAAATCGCAAGGCCGAGTACAACCACCGTACACAACAAGCCACACCGAGAAATGCAGACGTGCAAGGGGAGACAAGAGTGGCTTGCGGCTATTTTGCATAAATCCGGTCTACAAATATTTAATTATTTAAAAATAGTAAAACAGTTGAGTAATTAAGGCAATATTAATCTTCCACTGAACAACGTTATCCCCATGTTGAACAGGCCCAACCATTCCACCTGAACTAAACCAATTCCATTAAATAGAATTATTCAATAGTGGGACTAATCATAGTGAATTGGTCGATCATCCATTACCGCGGGCACGGCTATTCGAATAGTTTTACTCTGATCAGAGGTGCACAACTTTACCCACAAGACATGATTCCACACATGTTACCATGAACCGAAGTACCACCATGATACTGCAAAGGGTGAAATCGTGACAAGACCTTTCGCATAACTCTCCCTAACCAAGCGATACCACACCAAGGTTTCGCCCCCACTCCCCTAAGGGTGATGGGCAACCCTCCCCCTCCCCCACGTGTCGCGGTGAATCCGGCGGCTGATCAACCCGTAAAACAGAGGCGGACCCAACTCCATCACGCCCACCGTCACTAGGGTACGTCGGCTAGAGGAAAGATATACTACCAGTCAAGCAGTTATCCATTCATGCTTGTGGTAAGCGCTGTAATTCTTCCAGGGTTTTCCATGAACCGGTCCTTAATTGACATAAGTGCGACCATCCAAAACCATGAAACCACAGCCCACCATTATGTCATATTTTAGTTGAGATAATTATGACCAATGAGACATGACCACGTGTTTTGAGCTTGCAGCTCATCAGAGACTAGAATAAATAGTGTAATTACCCCATTTTAGTGGGCTAGTGGTAATTAAGCATGGCTAAGCATATAATTCTAGCTAAAATCAACATCAGTGACAAAAGCTAGTTAAATTATCACCCAAGGTTAACAAAGGACGGATAAATAGTAAATAGGGCTCAAACAAGCAGATAGGTATTCCATCATTTCATGCAATTAGCAAAGCAATACAATTTATTTGCAAACATAAATTATTTATAGAAGTAGGATCAATATGCTTCAAGGGAAGTGTGACTTGCCTGCGTCTTCAAACAAACTCCTGGACTCTTCTCCTCACGAGCACGAACTCCGGAAATGACGGAATCTACACGCTAGCATGCAAAATAAGAAAAACCCTAATAAAAATGAAATAACAGTACATAAAAAGTAAAAAAACATGTAGAGCTTAATTTTAGATAAATTTTGTAATTTGAATGGCCCAATTTGGAGTTCGTATGAATTAGATATGAATATTAGAAGTTTTGGACCATTTAAGTGAATTCTAGAAATTAAAACAATTTATTGCGCAATATTTGATTATTTTTACAAAGGAAAAGGCTCGGGATGATGTCAGCAAAATAAGGGCTGACGTCAGCGGCACAGCGCGGGGAGACGTCAGCAAGCCGGATGCTGAAGTCAGCAGGCAAGGCTGACGTTAGTGGCTAGGGCTAATGTCAGCAGCCGAGGGCTGACATAAGCCGCCATGGCGGCGGCGCACGGGATCCACAGTGGACCCGGTCCACGGGGACCGATCCACCACGTGGACGGTCCGGATCACCCCGAAGGGGATCGAACGGCCACGGGGACCGACGGCTGGGGGTGGCTCGCGAGCGGTGGCCACCGGCGACGATGGCGCACGTGGCCCGATGGTCGTCGGCGGTGGCCATCGGCGCGGCGGCGAGCGGTGAAGAGCGGCAGACGAGATGCGGGATGGGGGAGGGGACCTTACCGAGCACGCGGGACGGCGAAACGGGCGGCGCGACGAGCGGAGGCGAGCGGAGGCAATGCCCGGCGTTCAGGCGCATGGCGGCACGGTGTTGCGGCGGCTTCCGGAGATGGCAGAGGGAACGTCGAGAGGCGGTGATGTGTGACGGAGCTAGAGAGAGGGGCGGTGCGGCCCGGGAAGCGGCGTGGCGATGAGGAGCGATGGCCGAGAGGGTGACATCCGGCGGTGGCTCGGGTTTGCGGCGGTAGGGCGATTCAACGGCGGCGTGGGGGCGGGAAGTGGTGGCCGGGTGCGGCGTAGCGTGGGAGCGCGGTGGTGACCTCGGTCGACAGCGGCGGCGCTAGGAGCGACCGTGGCACACGACCGAAGCTCGGCGACGAGCGGTGGAGCGAGGAGGAGCGCGGGGAGGGCGCTAGGGCACACGGCGGCTTGGGAGAAATTGGGGAAACAGCGGGGAGGAGCATGTGGAGCGGTTGCACGGGAATCGGCCGGGAGCAAGCGATTTTTGTGGCGGGGTGGTTCGGTCGGCGGTGGTTTTGGCGGCGACGGGAAAATCGGCGTCAGCCGCTTGAGCGGGCACGGCACGAGCAGGAAAAGCGGCGGCGAGCGATTGCGGAGGTGTGGCGCGAGCGCGGCGCGGCTCGGCCAGAATTGGCAGCGCAGCGCGAGATCGGCGGTGGCAAAGGTGCGGCGGAGGTTGGGCACGACCCCGACAGTGGGACCCACCGTCGGCGGCTCGGGGAGAGGGGAGGCTAGGTGGACTTTGCGCAAGGGAGAAAGGGAACGGGCCGACTTTCGGCCAAGGAGAGAGGGAGAAAGGAGGGCCGCAGGAGGCAATGCAGACTTTTCAAAGAATTGGCCGACTGGCGCCGAAGAAGGGATTTAAATTTGGTTTTTATTTAAATTAATCCATAAATGATCTTTGATTTTCTATAAATACTTCCAAAGACTCAAATAATTCCGGAAAATTCCTAAAAATAGATGAGCATCCAAAGTATTTAATAAAAATATCTCCAATTCATTTAAAGATAAATTTATTTATTTAAATAATTATTGAAATGTTCTTTGTATCATTAAAATTATTTTTGGAGCTCCAAAATTTCACGAATAATTTCAGAGAGTATTTTAGGGTATGGAGAATATTTCAAAAATATTTTTAGCAATGATTTTTAAAGGAAAATTTAATCTCCTTAATAGTTTCACTTGATTTACTATGCTTTTTATTTTATTCAATTTCTAGAAAATGATTTATTAAATAATTTTTATTCCCGAACGAAAATCGGGCTGTGACATCCGACAGCGCCACCCCAGCAGCAGTCCAAGCCACCACCATCAAGAAAGGAGTCCGGAGGGAAGCGAGGAGTTTGCTTCAACTATGGTCAACCTGGGCAGTTTGCAAACAAGTGTCCGAAGCTGAAGCGCACCGGACCTAGATTCATCCAGGCTCCTATCAATCATGCGTCCGCAGAAGTGGCACAAGCAGCTTCCGAAGTTATACTGGGTGTGTTTGTTGTGAATCTCACTCGTGCTACAGTATAATTTGATTCTGGTGCTACGCATTCATTTATTTCCAAGCAGTTCATTTATTTGATTTTGGTGCTATGTGGGTTCAAACCCCTGGAAATCATTTGAACACCGCTCACTACTGTCCCTCGGTGGCAATAGAAATCCAAGGATCCCAATTTCAAGCCAATCTTATCCTCCTTAAATCCAACAGCCTAGATGTCATTCTTGGGATGGATTGGTTTTCAAGACATCAGGGAGTGATTGACTATGCTAGTCGCACGATCACTTTAATCAATGGGAAAGGAGAAGAGATTGTTTTTCGTTCTCCCATGCCAGTATAGACTGTAGGAAGTTTGAATCATGTTTCTACTGGGGAATCATTTGAAGTAGCAGCGAAGACCACTATGAAGATAGAAGACATCCCCATAGTAAGAGAATATCCTGAAGTTTTTCCGAAAGATTTAACCAAGATGCCACCAGAAAGAGAAATTGAATTCCGGATTGATCTAGTAGCCGGGACCGCCCCAATTCACAAGAGTCCGTATAGAATGGGAGCCAACGAGTTGGTAGAAGTGAAGAAGCAAGTTGATGAGCAGTTGCAGAACGGCTACATTCGCCCGAGCACGTCACCTTGGGGTGCTCCGGTGATCTTCGCGGAGAAGAAGGACAAGCCTAAGAGGTTATGCGTCGATTATCGTGCACTCAATGAGGTTACTATTAAGAATAAGTATCCTCTACCGTGGATTGATGACTTGTTTGATCAACTCAAGGGGGAAAAGGTATTCTCCAAGATAGACCTGCGATCAGGCTATCATCAATTGAGGATCCACGAAGAGGACATTTCCAAGACCGCCTTCATCTCTCGATATGGTCTATACGAGTGTACGGTCATGTCTTTTGGACTGACCAATGCACCGGCTTTCTTCATCAACCTGATGAACAAGGTGTTTATGGAATTCCTGGACAAATTTGTCGTGGTGTTCATTGATGACATTTTGATCTACTCCAAGACCGAGGAGGAACACGAGCATCATCTCCGGTTAGTGCTCGAGAAGTTGAGGGATCACCAACTCTACACCAAGTTTAGCAAGTGCGCCTTCTGGTTAAAGGAAGTGCAGTTCCTCGGTCACATCGTGAATGCTCAAAGAGTAGCGGTTGACCCGTCGAATGTGGAGTCTGTTACCAAGTGGACCCCATCGAAGACAGTTACTCAGATTCAAAGTTTTCTTGGACTGGCGGGTTATTACCGCTGCTTCAATGAAAATTTCTCTAGAATTGCCAAGCCAATGACTCAATTGTTGAAGAAAGACGAGAAATTCAAGTGGTTAGCAGAATGTAACAAGAGTTTTGAAGAGCTTAAGAAGAGGTTGGTGTCCTCCCCAGTCTTAATACTACCAGATCCGACGAAGGATTTCCAAGTGTATTGTGATGTGTAAAACCCTAAAAATCAAAGAATTTAAAATCAGGAAATAAATTTGGAACTTACAAAAACTTTTGATTTTGTTGCATCTCGTCATGTTGTTGCTTCTTATTTGCCAATTTTTATTGCGTAATATAAATAAAATAAAAATTTATTTAAAAATGGAAGAAGCTGAATTGGTTAAAAATCGTAAAAGTAAGAAAATTCCAAAACAAAAATTAGAAATTAAAAAATTATAAAAAATATAAATAGAAAGAGCTAAGGGTTAATAAAAGTGTATTTTAGGATCAAAACCTTATTTTTGAGAGAAAGTGGTAATAATCAGTAAATCGAATAAATAATATTTAAATAAAATTATAAAAAGATGTATAGGGAGCCTAGGGTTGATGTTGAATCAAAATTATATTTTGGAAGAAAAATAGATAAAATATATATAATATAATATAATATAATTGGGCAAAAGGATTGAAAATATAGTTTAAAATTTAATTATTGTCAGGGCCAAATCATATTTTAATTTTATTAATGAAAGCAAGAATGAATAGGAAGAAAATAGGAATTAATTCGGGAAAATGAAAAGTTCACTCTTCATTGCACGCCACCCATTCAACGTCGTACGGGGCCTCCGACCGCGTCGCCACCAAGCGCCGTGCGTCGCGCCGCACCCGCGCCGCACGCCCCCTCTCGATCGCAGCGCACGCCGCGCCGTGCGCGCACGTCGCCAAGCCCACGCCGCCATCGCGGCGCCGCACTGTTTCACGTCGCGCCGTGCGTGGGCCACGCACGCGCCACGCCGCTGACGCCGCGCCAATGCACGCCATGCCACTGGCCGCCTATAAAACGAGCACCCCGAACCAAGTTTCCCATATAGCATTTCTTCCTCATCTTCCCCTCAATCTGTCCCCCAAGTTTCTCCCAATTTCCCTCCACCGCATTGCTCGAATTTTGCAAGAATCCGTCGAGCGGCCGAGGAACTCGACGACGAGCCGCCCGGAGCGATTCTCCCAAATTCGCTATGCACGGTGGAAATCTCCTCGTATTAAAGGTGTGGTCAAAATCTACACACCTAGATCTCCCTTTCTCCTAGCTTTCCGAGCCGAACCACCATCGGAGCCCGTCGCCGGCGAGCCCAGCCATGCCGCTCTGTCCGGCCACCGCCGCCGCGCACGGTACTGGCCCGCCGACGCGTTTCCCCGGCCGAATGAATCCCCTAGCTAGCTTCCCCGTACCCCTATGATGCTCCCACAACCCTCGCCTTGGCCGTTCCGTCGCCGGTTAGCCGCCGCAACGTGCGCCACCGTCGCCGCAAGCCTGCCGTCGGCATGCGCACGGTGCCAGCCCTCTCCGAAGCCTCCCCGGCCAAACGAGCACCACCGTTAGCTTCCCCGAACACTGTAGATGCTCGGCGACCCTTTGCCGTCTCGCCGTGGCCACCTCGCCGTCGCAAGCCCTCCCTGTTGCCTCCCCGGTCCGGGCAAGCCCCAAAACACGATCCCCGTGGTCGGTAGTTGGACGAAAACCCCTTAGCTCCCCTAGTCCGGCCGCCCTCGCCGCCGTTTGCCCTCCTCCCCGTCGATCGCCGGCACTAACAGAGAAGGAGGAGAGAAAACAGAGAAAAAAAGAAGATAAAAGAAAAGAAAAGAAAGAAAAGAAAGAGAAGAAAAGAGAAAGGAAATATTTAGAGAAAAATTAGAAAAATTTAGGAAAAAGTTTTGGAAAATATTTGGGGAAAATCTCTGGGCAAAATATGTATTTTTCTTATCGGAAACAAATTTGGATTTCAAAAATATTTAGGGACTAATTATTAAATATGAATTTGGAGATTTTTAACTATCGCATAATTTATTTGGCACTATAGGAATTTATTTCTGACTTAGCTTGTCATCAAATATTATTTTTAATATATGGATTTTCTAAACTTCAAGATCCAAATTATTTAGTATAGTGTCTAAGCTTCAAGATTAATTAATTATTTGTAGATCCAATTATTTTAACCCTAGGGCTTATCAACACAATAAAATTTGGGTAAAAATTTGAGGTTAACCATTTCCTTTTCATTATTATATTTTGGGTCACCAACCGTAATATTTCTCAAATTAAAATGTATTAACTCGAGATAATGCCACATCATAGTCGGTTCAAGCAAGACTTCAATTTATCATAACTCGCTCATTCTAACTCGGATTATAGCCAAACTCGAACGTAAATTCATTTAACGCCGTAGATTCCTCTCAGGAGTCGCTTTTGCAATTTACTTGGCTTTTATTAGATTTTATGAATTCTAAATGAATTCAATCCTTCCTTTTCGCACATATGATTAGCATCCGAGGAAACAGGTGTCGACTATGCGGAAGACCCCGTCCAACAAGTGCGCGAGCAAGGCAAGTCATCACTCCCTTTGAACATGTTGATCCTAATTGTGAAATGATATTGATTTAAACTTCAAATATGCATGCTATACACGAAATACCTATGCTTGATATGCCATGCCTTGATCTTGCTTACCTTTAGATATAATCCTTGTAACCCTCGATGTGATATAACCGAAGGAGACCTTCGGTAAAATGCTTACCCATGCTTATACTAGAATCTTGCATACTCATATTTTTACAAAAGCTATATGCTTGGGCAACTACCTTAGGGAAGGTATTTGAGATACGGCATGTGGAGACATGAGCACCACAATGCCTTGAACATGATTAAAATAGTTTTGATGGAAAAATAAAAGTACAAAACCAATGTTTTTAGACTGGGGCGGATGGATGGATTTGGGTGGATTCCGGCAAAGGCAAGTACCGTCCCGGTCAATTAAGGACCGAGCCATGAGACTTTTAACATGGAACGAGCCGACAACCGTACTTCTCGAATGGGTATAGACCTAGCGGAGTAGATATCCGAGCGGAGGCAGTATCCCTACGTAGTGGTTCAGGTGTTGGGTTGAGTTAAGGGCTTACCAGTAGGGGATTTACAACAGGTAGGTACCTGGGCAGAGATTGGGTCATACGATCAATATGAGAAGATGAAGATGAAGGTTGGAAGTTAATGATGGAGCAAGTCTTTCTCTTACCCCGGGAACGCCAGAACTCCTTTCACTGCTAGGAAACAGGAAACGACAGCTAGAGTGCATGAGGACTTAAGTTCACGGAGCGGGTACTGCCAAAGTAAGGTTATCGAAAGGCTTTGCCTTGACCGTCCCATAGAGAGGGATGTAGGCTCATTCAATGGGCAGTTATGGAGTATGGTTAAAGTGTACATCCACTGCAGTGTGAGTAAATCAATCTATTTGAATAGCCGTGCTCGCGGATAATGAACGACATGACAAGTTTCTCTTGTGGCTAGACTCATAAATTTTAAAATGATGGGATGAGTTTGCATGATGATTTTTATGTACTAGAGGACCAACTTCTCGAGATGCGAGAAGGGTAGACTCCCCAGAAAACCATGACGACCCGGTGGCGGGAAGCTATCCTTGGGATCACAATGGATGGTGGATAGAACCATTGCCGACTTAATGAACATTGGTAATAAAACTTGACCAGGCTAGAAGTTAGGCTTGTGAAATGATTTATGAAAATTGGCTTTGTGCAAATAATCCTCAGCCATCCTTTGAATGACCCAATCATGTGCATCACTTCCGTGTTGGTTTGCTGAGTACATTGGGTACTCACCCTTGCTATACGCACAAACCTTCAGATGGTGGGAACAAAGAATTGGATGACCCCTATGCTTACTGCCGGAGGGTGAAGAAGAAGAAGGCGCCTACTAGGTCTTAGTCCCCTGGCCGTTGCCCGTGGCAATCGACGAGCCGCTACCTTCAAATTCCGCTGCCTTATCTAATTTCTGCTTTTGGTTGTATCCGGACCCGTAGGTCCTGCATGTATTGGATATTGCCTTCAGGCCTATTATTGCAATATATTTGTGGTGTAAGACTATTCGTGCACTTTGCACATGATAATTCAGTACTGTATTTCGTTGGTACCAAACTACTCGATCCAGGAAAATGGTACTATGAACACGAATGATTATCGTTCCGAAAACGGGGGTCTACAGTGCTGGTATCAGAGCAGTGCGACTGTCGGATAAGACCAAATGGTGCCCCACCCCCTATAGAGCTGGTTAAAGGGAACTATCCCTACTTAGGATTATTTCAAATACAACCTATGTCTACAAAACAGAATGTGTTTTCCCTTATACTCTTGTCCCCCATTTCTCTACTAAAATTGTTTTGATATTACCCCTCTCTAACTCTAGAATAGTTTCAAAAGCATATGGCAAGCCATGATCAGAAATGGAACATGGGATGACTATACCATGATCCCGACCAAAGAAAAGAGGCGGTGCACAAGAGGAGAAAGTCACTAGACTGGAATATAGGTTGTGATAGCAAAATGATCGTCACAGTACGTGTTCACGCCCGAAGATGCTGCAAAGATTCCTCGACACCTAAGGAACAACACCTTCCATGGTGCACGCGCTAACCCGACATCTCCGCTTTATGGACCGCCCAAACTGTAGGGTAGTACATCGAAGAGATGTCCTCTGGAGATGATGATGAAGAAAACATGGAAAGCACTAGAAAAGGAGAAATGGATTTCAAGGCATGTACTCGTTGTGGAGAGATTGGACACACTGCAAGCATGTGCAACTACCTCTATCACTGCGGTGAAGACACCCACATGTCGAAGGAATGCCCCATGAGATTACATGTTTCTTATGTGAAGGAATAGATCATGTACCTAAGGACTATCAACTGATTTTAATCTTAGATAAGAAGAAGGAAGGCCAAAAGGTATTTCGACGGTCTACCAATCAACTACTCTTGGTTGGAACCACTAACAGAGAAAATTTTTCTGATCCTGAGATAGCCCCAACCCTGGTAAAGACCATCAGTGGTAACAAAGGCATGCGGCATAACCAGAATAGCATACCTCGTGACAAATCGGGTCTGATCTGTTTCAACTGTGGTAAGCTGGGACACTTTTTCAATAAATGCCCCCTTCCAAGACCAGCAAAAGAAGACCGACGTTGCTTCAACTGTGGCGAAACAGGTCATGTATCTAGAAGTTGCCCACTGCCCAAGCGCCATCAGTCTCAAGACAACCGCATGATCTGCAACACCGGTATTCCACAGGAGTAAAAGTAGCACCAGGATCCTGCGGTTGGTTGGATGATTATATTGGATATCTGCAAGAGTTTTGGTCTTGCTTTGGATGGTGTTGAGTTGGCAAGGGCCACACCCTGATTTCCCCCTAGTTATGGTGTGATGTAGAATGATGTTAGTGTTGTATTGTATGGGACTGTGCATGGTAGTCCGATGTACCCTTATGATGTAACATCTGTGACCTAATATAAAGTTCTACGTTATATCTTAAACGAGTTTATTCCACCATGCTTGTTGTGTGCAAAAGATCACTTAAAAATAACTTGAAGTGAAAATAATTGATTAGAACCATGACCTTAGTCGATCCAATCTCGTACCTCGTCTATATTCCTCGATGGCGCACCATCGCGAGCCTCTGCAGCCTACGAGAACCCGTCGGAGCCTAACCCCTCCACCCTAGCGGAAGTCATGACTTTTACGGACCCAACTACTTCAAGCCATTGCCATCAACCAAGGACAACATGGAGGATCAAACTTAGGCGAGTTTATGCGAGCCAAGCCGCCAACATTCTCCACGGCAGAGGAACCAATGGATGCTGAAGATTGGTTGAGGGTAATAGAGAAGAAGTTGACTCTCGTCGGAGTACGGGAAGCTGACAGAGTCATCTTCGCCACCAATCAGCTGGAAGGTCCCGCAAGTGACTGGTGGGACACCTACAAAGAGACTCGGGCTGAAGATGCCGGAGAAACGACCTGGGAGGAATTCACGGCTGCCTTCCGTGAAAAATTTGTACCCACCGCGGTTATGAGAATGAAGAAGAATGAATTCAGGAGGTTGCGCCAAGGCAACACCTTGGTGCAAGAATATCTTAAGAAGTTTACCCAGCTTGCCCGTTACGCAACAAGTGACCTGGCAGACAAAGAAGAGAAGATGGATAAGTTTAGCGAAGGACTGAACGATGAGCTGAGAGGACCGATGATCGGTCAAGACCACGCCAGCTTCCAAAGCCTCATCATCAAGGTCGTGAGGCTTGAGGATGATCAAAGGACGGTTGAAAACAACCGAAAGAGAAGGCTTGCTTTGGCCCGTCCAACACAAGGGACATCTCAGCGACCCAAGGGAGCAACATCGTCCAGTTGGAGGCCAGCCATCACGGCGACCAATCGCCCCTCTGCACCCAGCAACACTAGCAGACCACCTGCCACCCCTTTCCATACCCCGGCACCTACTTTGGCGGCCCCAGGACTTAAGAATGTGAACTGCTTCAACTGTGGGGAGTTTGGACACTTTGCCAATCATTGCCCTAAGCCGCGCAACACCCCCGTCCGTACTGGAGCCAACGCCATTGCAGTACGTGGAACCCCTGCCCCGGCACCTGGACGTGCCCTGTTCAGAACGCCCCAGCCGAAGGAGGCAACCACCGGATTCCGCCGTGGCCATGTGAACCACGCGCATGCAGAAGAAGCTTAGGAGGACCAGGTCGTGCTGATGGGTATGTTCTCTATCCATTCTGCACTAATTAAAGTTTTGTTTGATTTTGGGGCTTAGCATTCTTTCATAACCTCAAGAATAAGCACAGAAGATAACCTATGTCAGGTAGGCCTTAAGAGATCAATGATAGTAGATTCACCTAGGGAAGATATAACTATACTCCACGTATGCATTAGTGTGCCCATTCGGATCAGAGATGTAGTATTCATACCAAACCTTATGGTATTGCCAACCCAGACTCTAGACATCATATCAGGAATGGACTAGTTAGCTAAGAACCAAAGGGGTATTAGACTCGTGTACGAAGAGAAGTTACCGTATCTACCCCATAAGTTTCACCGACAAACATGACCATGGATCAAGACTCAACAAAGTATGGATCAAGGATGGTTAACCTAGGTTTAAGACAACCCTTCCGCCAGAAAACCACCTCGATATCTCTAGAAAGAAGACCTAGGAAAAATCTCCCATTACCATGCCCGGAGGAAAATAAAGCTCAAACGATGACTTGGGAAATCCAGCCCTGGACAAGATACGGAGGACCCAACCCGGTGAACTATTCCTACCCAAGGATTGAATGTAAGCTTGTGAGACCAACGGATAGACCAAAAGGACAAGCCAAAATCTTGAGGGAATGTTAGGAATTCGTGCGTAGACTCTATCTAGGAATGGTGAGGATGCCAACCAAGCTCGAAAATGTCGATATAGCCCTTACCCTAAAAGCTAAGCTTGAACTTATTGTTAGGGGGGTAGAGTGACATAACCCTGGACCCTCAGATTGGACACTATATTGAGGCTAGGTAAAACCAAACCTTCTCTAGATAGCCTCTTGCCACCCACTGGAATCTCTAGACCCCAATCATGTCAGGATCACCACCCATCTACGAGCTAAAGGTCTCTAAAGTTTCGGAACAGCAAGTCTATTATACAACTTAAGGAAATTAGAGACATGCTAAATCTTGTACGCTTGAAGGATGCCCCAAGGATTAAGGAGCGACAATATCATGTTATCGAAACAAAGAATCGAAGTGGACCACCCTTAGAAACTCAGTGATAGATTCCTGCGTCACCCCAAGCATCCAACCTATTCGTCATCCTGCTAAGGAGAAGACCTAATGGATCCATCCCATATGTTTATACCGACCGACTCCCAATCACGACCCGACCCAATCTCGGGACGAGATTTATTGTTAGGGGGGTAGGTTTGTAACACCCTAAAAATCGAAGAATTTAAAATCAGGAATTAAAAATCGGAACTTACAAAAACTTTTGATTTTGTTGCATCTTGTCATGTTGTTACTTCTTATTTGCCAATTTTTATTGTGTATTATAAATAAAATAAAAATTTATAAAAAAATGGAAGAAGTGAATAGGTTAAAAATCCTAAAAGTAAGAAAATTCCAAAACAAAGATTAGAAATAAAAAAATATAAAAGAATATAAATAGAAAGAGCTAAGGGTTAATAAAAGTGCATTTTTGGATCAAAACCTTATTTTTGAGAGAAAGTGGTAATAATCAGTAAATAGAATATATAATATTAAATAAAATTATAAAAAGATGTATAGGGAGCCTAGGGTTGATGTTGAATCAAAATTATATTTTGGAAGAAAAATAGATAATATATATATAATATAATATAAGTGGGCAAAAGGATTAAAAATATAGTTTAAAATTTAATTATTGTCGGGGCCAAATCATATTTTAATTTTATTAATGAAAGCAAGAAGGAATAGGAAGAAAATAGGATTAATTCGGGAAAATGAAAAAGTTCACTATTCATTGCATGCCACCCGTTCGACGTCACGGGGCCCGGACCGCGTCGGCACCGCGTGCTGCGCGTCCCACCCATAGCCCGCGCCGCACGCCCCCCACTAGCGCGCACGCCCATGTCGTGCGCTGCACGTCGCCAAGCCCACGCCGCCGTCGCGTCACCGCACTGTTCCACGTCGCGTCGTGCGTCGGCCATGCACGCGCCACGCCGCTGACGCCGCGCTAGTGCGCGCCATGCCGCCGGCCGTCTATAAAACGAGCACCCCGAACCAAGTTTCCCATATAGCATTCCTTCCTCATCTTCCCCTCAATCTTTCCCCCAAGTTTCCCCCAATTTGCCTCCACCGCATTGCTCGAATTTTGCAAGAATCCGACGAGCGGCCGAGGAACTCGACGACGAGCCGCCCGGAGCGATTCTCCAAAATTCGCTGCGCACGGTGGAAATCTACCCGAATTAAAGGTACGGTCAAAATATACACACCTAGATCTCCCTTTCCCCTAGCTTTCCCGAGTCGAACCACCATTGGAGCCCGCCGCCGGTGAGCCCCGCCATGCCGCTCTGTCCGACCACCGCCGCCGCGCATGGTGCTGGCCCGCCGCAGCATTTCCCCGGCCGAATGAATCCCCTAGCTAGCTTCCCCATACCCCTATGATGGTCCCAGAACCCTCGTCGTGGCCGTTCTGTCGCCGGTTAGCCGCCGCTACGTGCGCCAGCACCGCCGCAAGCCTGCCGTCCGCATGCGCACGGTGCTAGCCCTCTCCGAAGCCTCCCCTGCCAAACGAGTGCCACCGTTAGCTTCCCCGACCACCATAGATGCTCGACGACCCCTTGCTTTGACCGTGGCATCGCTAGAGTCCGCAGCCGACGAGCGCCGCCGCCGCCATGGCCGCCTCGCCGTCGTCAGCCCTCCCTGTTGCCTCCCTGGTCCGGGCAAGCCCCAAAACTCGATCCTCGTGGTCGGTAGTTGGACGAAAACCCCTTAGCTCCCCTAGTCCGGCTGCCCTCGCCATCGTTCGCCCTCCTCCCGTCGGCGCCGCGCTAACAGAGAAGGAGGAGAGAAAAGAGAGAAAAAGAAGAGAAAAGAAAAGAAAAGAAAGAAAATAAAGAGAAGAAAAGAGAAAGGGAAAATTTAGAGAAAAATTAGAAAAATTTAGGAAAAAGTTTTGGAAAATATTTGGGGAAAATCTCTGGGCAAAATATATATTTTTCTCTCGGAAACAAATTTTGATTTCAAAAATAATTAGGGAGTAATTATTAAATATGAATTTTGAGATATTTAACTATCGCGTAATTTATTTAGCACTCTAGGAATTTATTTATGACTTAGCTTGTCATCAAATATTATTTTTGATATATGGATTTTCTAAACTTCAAGATCCAAATTATTTAGTATTGTGTCTAAGCTTCAAGATTAATTAATTATTTGTAGATCCAATTATTTTAACCCTAGGGCTTATCAACCCAATAAAATTTGGATAAAAATTTGAGGTTAACCATTTCCTTTTCATTATTATATTTTGAGTCACCAACCGTAATATTTCTCAAATTAAAATGTATTAACTAGAGATAATGCCACGTCATAATCGGTTCAAGCAAGACTTCAATTTATCATAACTCGCTCATTCTAACTCGGATTCTAGCCAAACTCGAATGTAAAATCATTTAACGTCGTAGATTCGTCACAGGAGCCGCTTTTGCAATTTACTTGGCTTTTATTGGATTTTATTGAATTCTAAATGAATTCAATCCTTCCTTTTCGCATGTATGATTAGCATCCGAGGAAACAGGAGTCGATTAAGTGGAAGACCCCATCCAACAAGTGTGCGAGCAAGGCAAGTCGTCACTCCCTTTGAACATGTTGATCCTAATTACGAAATGATATTGATTTAAACTTCAAATATGCATGCTATACACGAAATACCTATGCTTGATATGCCATGCCTTGATATTGATTACCCTTTGATATATTCTTTGTAACCCTCGATGTGATATAACCGAAGGAAACCTTCGGTAAAATGCTTAGCCATGCTTATACTAGAATCTTGCATACTCATATTTTTACAAAAGCTATATGCTTGGGCAACTACCTTAGGGAAGGTAGTTGAGATACGGCATGTGGAGTCATGAGCGCCACAATGCCTTGAACATGATTAAAATAGTTTTGATGGAAAAATGAATGTACAAAACCAATGTTTTTAGACTAGGGCGGATGGATGGATTTGGGTGGATTCTGGCAAAGGCAAGTACCATCCTTGGTCAATTAAGGACCGAGCCATGAGACTTTTAACATGGAACGAGCCAGTACTGTTAGTGATATGCCCTAGAGGCAACATGGAGATGTTGGATATCACGTCAATGTTTATGTATAAATGAATAAAGTGTTATTCAGTTCCATGAAATAGACATCTTGTATTGATCAATAAGTACGTGACTTATTTATGAGACTATTTATGTATGAATCTATTTCTAAACGATCCCTGATCATATGTCATATTGTTGGAACAAATATGATTCTAAGATCGGCATGTTTATTGATTGATGATCATGTCTCATAGATCATGGGTATGGAGATACCAAATCAATAAACATGGACATATGTGTTGGAGAACACATTGTTGGATAGACCCACCATGAGACACTACAGGAATTAAAGTGCCATTAGTTGGTCTCAGGTAGTGTTGGTACAAAGTCCTTAGACCTGAGATCACCATGGATTCCAACATGTGTAGTAGCCTACTTTGGGACTACCAAACGCTATTCCGTAAATGGGTAGTTATAAAGGTAGTTTTCGGGTTTGCTATGAAACATGGAGTGGGATGTGAGTGATCAAGATGGAATTTGCCCCTCCTTTGGAGAGATATCTCTGGGCCCCTCGAGGTAATGGATTATGGAAATGCATGGCCATGCTAAGTTGATTGAGGAGTCAATCAACAGACAGATAATCCAATACGGTTCGAGTGAATGGTTAAGCTATTGAAGGGATGGCACACATCTTGCCTATAGCTTAACTGGTATCGTGAGGCAAAGGGATTTGTGTACACATTACAGGTTCAGAGCCGATATTATTCTTGTATACTATGGTGTCAATATGTGCTGCTAGGCGCCGCTGTTGACAGTGCCTGTGAGTTAGACTCGAGCCGACGATCGGTAAGTTAGACTATAGCCGAAACCGAGTATACCTGAACCTACAGGGTCGCACGCTTAAGGGGATAGAATAGATATTCGAGTTGGACTCGGATACGGCTCGATCGGATAGGGATCCGATCGGATAGAGTCCTATGGGCTTACGACGTGTGGGGCGGCCAACTCTATGAGATACGGATGAGATCCGATTCAAAATAGAGTCCTAATCGGCCACTAGTCCCGGTCGGCCAACTCTATATAAAGGAGGGAGGGTGGAGAGCCGTGACACGTCAATTGCATTGCGTGCAACGAAGTCGCCGAGATCAATCTCCACGGAAACCCTCCCCACTTTCGAGCCAAACCCTAGCCTTGCATCGCGTGCTAGCACACGGGTGTACGGCGTTCGTCCCCGGACGTGTGGATACCGGTAGAGGCGCTGCTACGTTGTGCGCTCTTGATCGGCTGCGGTCGGGCGCATCGGAGCGAGGCGTGAGAACGCGGCCGACGACTCGAATCGGCTGATTGGCGAATCGGCTGCTCTCGGGAATCGGCTACACGTTCGGATCGGATTGCCTTGATTGGCTATTCCGCTGCACTCTACTCCAATCGGTAACGATCTATCGGCCCTTACTTGCAAGTGTTCCTGGTTTGCGCGGTAGAAATTTTTTGTTTTCGGCTAGTGTAGCTTCCGCGTAACCCTACAAGTACAACCATACTTCTCGAATCGGTATAGACCTAGCGGAGTAGATATCCGAGCGGAGGCAGTATCCTTGCGTAGTGGTTCAGGTGTTGGGTTGAGTTAAGGGCTTACAAGTAGGGGATTTACCGCTGGTAGGGACTGGGAGAGATTGGGTCATACGATCAATATGAGGAGATGAAGATGAAGGTTGGAAGTTAAAGATGGAGCAAGTCTTTCTCGTACCAGGGAACACCGTAACTCTCACTACTAGGAAACGGGAAACGACGGCTAGAGTGCATGAGGACTTAAGTTCATGTAGCGGGTACTGCCAAAGTAAGGTTATCGAAAGGCTTTGCCTTGTCATCCATATAGAGGGATGTAGGCTCATTCAATGGGCAGTTGCGGAGTACAGGTAAAGTGTACATCCATTGCAGTGTGAGTAAATCAATCTATTCGAATAGCCGTGCTCGCGGATAATGAGCGACATGACAAGTTTCTCTTGTGGCTAGACTCATAAATTTTAAAATGATGGTATGGGTTTGCATGATGATTTTTATGTACTGGTGGACCAACTTCTCGAGCTACGAGAAGGGTAGACTCCCCAGAAAACCATGACGACCCGGTGGCGGGAAGCTATCCTTGGGATCACAATGGATGGTGGACAGAACCGTTGCCGACTTAATGAACTATGGTAATAAAACTTGACTAGGCTAGAAGTTAGGCTTGTGAAATGATTTATGAAAATTGGCTTTGTGCAAATAAACCTCAACCATCCTTTGAATGACCCTATCATGTGCATCACTTCCGTGTTGGCTTGTTGAGTACGTTGGGTACTCACCCCTGCTATACACACAAACCTTCAGATGGTGGGAACGAAGAATTGGAGGACCCCTATGCTTACTGCCGCCTACTAGGTCTTAGTCCCCGCTCATTGCGTGTGGCAATCGATGAGCCGTTGCCTTCAAATTCCGCTGCCTTATCTAATTTCTGCTTTTGGTTGTATCCGGACCCGTAGGTCCTGCATGTATTGGATATTGCCTTCGGGCCTATTATTGTAATATATTTCTGGTGTAAGACTATTCGTGCACTTTGAACCTGATAATTCAGTACTGTATTTCGTGGGTACCAAACTACTCGATCCAGGAAAATGGTACTATGAACACGAATGATTCCCGTTTCGAAAACGGGGGTCTACATGATGCATCTCGCCAAGGGCTAGGATGTGTGTTGATGCAAGAAGGCAAAGTGGTCGCATACGCCTCTCGTCAGTTGCGTCCGCATGAGAACAACTATCCGACCCACGATCTGGAGTTAGCCGTAGTGGTCCATGACTTGAAAATCTGGCGACACTACCTAATCGGCAATCGTTGTGAAGTTTACACGGATCATAAAAGTCTAAAGTATATCTTCACCAAACTAGACTTGAACCTTCGTCAACGAAGATGGTTGTTATTGATCAAAGATTATGATTTGGGAATACACTATCATCCAGGCAAAGCTAATGTGGTAGCAGATGCTTTGAGCCGAAAGAGTTACTGCAACACCATTAACATAGAGGGAATGTGTAACCAGTTGCAGCAAGAATTTGAGCGCCTAAACCTACAGATTGTGGAATTTGGGTTTGTGGCCGCTCTTGAAGCTCAACCCACTCTCATAGATCAAATTTGGGCTGCTAAGGCGTCAGATCCTGAGATAGCTAAACTCAAGAAGAACATGAGCGTCAGAAAAGCTCGGGACATTACAGAAGACAAGCATGGAACGATCTGGATGGAAAAGAGATTGTGTGTATCAGAAGATAAAGAAATGAAGAAGCTGATTCTTACGGAATCTCATCAAACCCATTATTCAATCCATCCGAGCAGTACAAAGATATATCAAGATCTCAAGGAGAAGTTCTGGTGGGTCAGTATGAGGAGAGAAATAGTTGAATTCGTCGCACTCTGTGATGTTTGTTAGCGAGTCAAGGTAGAACATCAACGGCCCGCAAGATTGTTGCAACCCCTCCAAATCCCGGAATGGAAATGGGAAGACATTGGAATGGACTTTATCACAGGTTTACCTCGCACGTCGTCAAGGTATGATTTAATTTGGGTCGTCGTGGATCGACTCATGAAGGTGGGTCACTTCATACCAGTGCATACCACCTACTCGGGAAAGAAGTTAGCAGAGCTTTACCTTGCTAGAATCATGTGTTTACATGAAGTACCTAAGAAGATCATGTCTGATCGAGAAAGTAAGTTTACTTCCAAGTTCTGGCAGAAGTTGTAGAAGAGCTTGGTACCCGTATACGGCGTACCACCCGTAGACAGATGGTCAAACCGAGAGAGTGAATCAAATTCTGGAAGATATGTTGAGAGCATGTGCACTCGAGTTTGGAAAAGCATGGGACAAGAGTTTGCCTTATGCAGAATTCTCTTATAACAACAGTTACCATGCCAGCATTCAAATGGCACCTTATGAGGCATTGTATGGACGAAAGTGTCGAACACCTCTTTTCTAGGATCAGACTGGGGAGCGTCAGTTGTTTGGCATAGAAGTGATAAGTGAAGCAGAAGCAAAAGTCCAAACAATTCAGGAAAGATTGAGAATTGCACAATCTCGACGAAAGAGCTATGCATACAATCATCGAAGAGACCTCACTTTTGAAACAAGGGATTATGTGTATCTTCGGGTTACACCACTCTGGGGAGTACACCGCTTTCAAACCAAAGGCAAGTCGGCACCACATTTTGTTGGACCCTACAGAATTCAGGAACGTCGAGGAGAAGTTGCTTATAACCTCAAACTTCCATCCAACATGGCTGGTATTCACGACGTGTTCCATGTCTCTCAGTTAAAGAAATGTTTGCGAGTACTAGAAGAGCAGGCAAGTCCATACCAAATTAAGATTCAAGAGGACAAGACTTACGTGGAAAAACCAGATCGCATCCTTGAAACCAATGAGAGAAGAACTCAGAACAAGGTTATCAGTGGACTCATCACTCAGAAGAAGAAGCTACTTGGGAAAGAGAAGACGAGTTGAAGGCCGCCCACCCGCATCTCTTCGCCAGTACTGTAGGATCGAATACCCAATGAAAAACCAACCAGAGGGGGGTGAATGGTTGAGTACCCAAAAACAAATCTTAGCGAAAATAAGATTTATGCTCTGTTTACGAAGTCGTTTTGAAGACAAGTGTCTCACCGGTCGGCACGAGCAGACCGCGGTCGACCACTCAATGCACTCCGGTCTGACCGCCCGTAGCCGATTGCCTTAGCCGATTCTGACGAAGTAGCCGATGCCTGATGAAGCCGACGTCGTCCGGTCTGACCGCAACTGTGCTTGCGGTCTGATCAGGTAGAAGGTGCGGTCTGACCGTAGATCTTGTGGTCTGACCGATCAGTAGATCCGGTTCAACCGACAATCAGGCCGTCGCACCGAGGAAAATCGCCACTCAAAGAATTCTTCAAATAGATTGAACTTTATTGAATCTCTCTGTGTTTACAAAGTACATACAAAGCAATCCTCACAAAAATCTCAAGCTAAACTTGAAACCCTAACTCGAAACTCTCTAATACTTGAATCTAAAGCGATACAAAGAGGTCATGCCTTCCCTCACTATTCATACACAAAAACCACAGCCAAAAGCCACGAATCCTACTCATATAGAAAGTCCTAAACACCTAGGAAACCTTCCTATATAAGTACAAACTTGATATAAACCAACCGTAACAATCTCGATCTTTCCAAAACCGAAATTCCGCTTTCCATATGCACACAATATCTCCATCGTATGCCATATGGAAACTTCACCAATTATGTGCACTAATCTCTACCCTTCAGCATCCCGCGTGATCTCCATCTTGGACGTCACCTTATGTCCAAGTTGACTCCAACTCGATCACCGGTAACACTTTCCCGAGGCATAAAAATTACCTGCACACAATTAAACAAAGAATACCATATCCGAGCACAAGCTATCCTCAACCAAAGCTACCTCTTTTAATTCAAATTTGTCACTTACCTTCATGGATCCGGTAGCAAGAACGGCACTTGTTGAAGAATCCCCGAAGATTATCGATTCCGTCTTGGATGCCATCTTGAGGGAGGAGAACCAATTTTTATCTCCGGTCATGTGCCACGAACAACCGGAGTCCACGATCCACACGTTCTCCTTCCTCGCCACGAATGCCTATACAACAAAAGATGTCGAAGCCTCAGTACTAGGGTTAGTTAAAAGAAATTTAGGAATCTAGTACTAAGACACACGACCAACAGATCCAATAGGCACATATCCACGAGTAAAAACAGTTTGGAATTTTCAGAAAAATTCCTTCGGGCCGGCCGACGCTTTGGCAAGCTGCCCGATCGGCCGGGCGCCACCGCCGGCCTGACCGAGGCAAGGCGACGGTTTGGCCAGGTGCCACGGCCGGTCTGATTGGGTGCCACGGCCGGTCGGCCGATGGACCAAGCTAGGTATGACCGGCCTTCCCGAGGAAAGCCAAATTTTTGCCACTTTGATTTTACAAAATTATTCTCTCTTTCCTTTTTCTGTTTTCATGCTAATCTGAAATAAAAACTAACAAGATGACCATCTTTACCACAAAAAGAGCAGGAAAAATTTTCTTTAGTGACAGATGGTTTTGAAAAATTAGGTTTAGTTTCTTTTAGATAAACAGAAAGGGATGGCAAATTTCAAGCAGACTTAAAAACTGTTTTCATGGTATTAGGTTTTGTTAAGATTTCACTGTTTTCAGTCATTCCTAAAATATTTGGAGGATTTTTGGTGAAATAGTCATGAGCATCAAAACATATTCCTTTATTGTCGCTACACACTTTATATTTGTCCAAAATCATGTTAAGTTGTTTCTTACCGTCAAAAAATTTTTGCAAGGAACTTTTCAAGTAAGAAACTTCTTTTCAAGATTAACACAATTTTCACAACCAATCATGACATCTTTACCTTTGTGACATCTAGAGCAAGAAGCTACCTCATCTTGTTTAACTAGTTCTTCCATATGCTTAACACGAGCTAAAGCATCTTTTAATTTCAATTCATTAGCATCACAAGTTAAACAAGATTTAGCAGCCAAAACTTTAGAATTATTGACATCTCTAATCTTTGACATTTCTAGCATTAGAACCTCACAATTTTTGCAATTATCATCATTGGGAATAAGAGATTTCAATCTAGCAATTTCAGCATTTAAATATTCAATCACAAATTCTTGTTTTTAAGCATTTTCTCACATTTTTTATTCTTAGCACTTGAAACAAGAATTGCATCCTCAAGCGAGCTTACCTCATTTTCTTCTTCGAAGAATCTTCATCTCCACGCGTCATGAGACAAACGCCGAAGATGTTCTTGCCCTTCTCCTCCTCATTGTCGAATCTATGTCGCTAAGTGGCTCAAAAGCGGCATAGACTTGACTCAAGCACTTTCTTGATCATCTCCTTGGAGCGCCTACCCTTGGGCTTGTCATCTTTTTCTTTTCGGTGCTCTTGTCATCCTTCTTGCTCCTCCCGAGCTTGGGGCGTTGGAGCGCATGTGATCCAAGGCGCCGCACTCAAAGTAACGTGTTGGTCCTCCTTTTTCCCGAACCTAACTCTGTTCATAGCTCGGAAAGTTTGTTAGTAGCAAGAGCCAAATCCTCCTTGAATTGCTCGAGTTGTTCGTCGACATGGCGTTAATTAAAGGAAGAGCATTTGGAGATGATGAAGAAGCAACATCTGAAGAAGTCGAAGGAGAAATCAAAGCATTTGACTTAGAATCCGTTTTTCGAGAAAGAATATTCATCTCATGAGTTTTGAGTTTTGTAGAGCGAATCCAAAGTCAAATTTGCCATGTTAACAGATTCTTGAATAGAAGCGATTCTTGAATAGAAGTTACTTTCATCTCCCAAACAGACATGTCAAGACCATTTAAAAAGTGGCGAGAAATCTCGGTCTGTGGATAATTAGTGTCATAAGAAGCATCAACAAATCTAAGATTGCTCAGTTTTTTATTAAACCTACCAAGATAGTCATCCAAAGCTTCGGTTGGTTTCATCTCAAATTTTATATATTCCTTTTTAAAAAGGTCTCGACGAAGTTCTTTTATATTTGTTGTTCCTTGATGAAAGTTTTTCAAAGAGTTTCTAATCTCATTTGCAGTTTGAAGATGTGAAACACGGTCAAATCAGAACGCGAAATTCCATTCAACAAAATATTTCGAGCTTTGCAATTATTATTAAATTCAATTTTCAAAGCATTAGTATTAATTGCATCGGGTATGGTGTGGAGAAGAGCAACCTTTTACCACACATCATAGTCTTGAGCCATGATGTAGGATTGCATCTTACTACACCAATACGCGAAATCGGTGCCATCAAAAACATGCGGTTTTCTTGAAAATTTATCCGACATGACGAGAAAACTTTAGATTGAAGAAAATCCAAAGCAGAAAAATATGGCTCTGATACCACTTGTAGGATCGAATACCAATGAAAAACCAACCGGAGGGGGTGAATGGATGAGAAATAAGATTTACCCTCTGTTTTCGAAGTCGGTGTGAAGACAAGTGTCTCACCGGTCGACCATGCGATACCGCCGGCTCGACCGCCCGTAGCCGATCGCCTTAGCCGATTCGACGAAGTAGCCGATGCCATGAAGCCGACGTCGTCGGTCGACCGCAGTGTGCTTGCGGTCTGATCGGGTAGAAGGTGCGGTCTGACCGCAGTAGATCTTGTGGTCCGACCGGTCAGTAGATCCGGTTCAACCGACAATCAGGCCGTCGCACTGAGGAAAATCGCCACACAAAGAATTCTTCAAATAGATTAAACTTTATTGAATGCCTCTGTGTTTACAAAGTGCATACAAAGCACTCCTCACAAAAATCTCAAGCTAAACTTGAAACCCTAACTCAAAACTCTCTAACACTTGAATCTAAAGCGATACAAAGAAGCCACGCCTTCCCTCACTATTTATACACAAAAAACGCAGCCAAAAGCCACGAATCCTACTCATATAGAAAGTCCTAAACACCTAGAAAACCTTCCTATATAAGTACAAACTTGATATAAACCAACCGTAACAATCTTGGTCTTTCCAAAACCAAAATTCCGCTTTCCATACGTATACAATATCTCCATCGTATGCCATACGGAAACTTCACCAATTATGTGCACTAATCTCTACCTTCAGCATCCCGCATGATCTCCATCTTGGACGTCACCTTATCTCCAAGTTGACTCCAACTCGATCACCGGCAACACTTTCCCAAGGTGTAAAAATTACCCGCACACAATTAAACAAAGAATACCATATCCAAGCACAAGCTATCCCAACTTGACTCATTGTTAGCATAAATGAACATACACGTGCATAGGAACACGAAACTCCAATGTATATGCAAGGAAACAAACCGAAACCAAAACCGAATCAAAATCGGCAACCAGTCGGACTGGCTCGCCCGGTCTGACCATAGTTGCCTGCCCGGTCTGACCGCACGAACACCTCCGGTTAGACCGGCGGTAAGAAGCCGGTCGGACCAGTGTGCGGCCGACTAAACACCGTTCATTGTCCGAAACCAAAACCACTTTGTCAATAAATCTCCAAATAACAAAACACACAAAACAATAATCCAGATGTCAATTGTTAATCATCAAAAGAAGAATCAAACACACTTTGATTTTACAAGTACCTCGAATCTTGGGGTCGAGATTCCGTTTAAGGGGTAGGTTTGTCGCACTCGAGTTTTACCCCTTTGAAAATCTTTTAATAAAATCCCTAAAAGAATTGGAATTTTATAATTAACCTAGAGGGAACAAATAATTTTAAAATGTAATTGGTAATTCGAAAAGGCAAGGTAGGATTTTTCTAAATTCTACATGTCAAATTCACTAACAAGATTTTTACGGGAATTTCAAGCACTATAAATAATTTTCACCAATTAAATAAATAAAAAAAATTAAATTAAGTCCCTTAATTGATTTTCCTATTTTCCCTAATTATTTTCCTAATTCCCGCCCATTTTACCCTTTTGGGCCGACCACCCGAAGACCTTCCCGCGCCCACCTCCCTTTGGCCCGGCACCACGCCCAGCCTCCCAACCCGCGCGCCTCCCCGCCTCCTCGGCCGTCGGCCACGAGCCACGAGCCGTGCCGCCATACGCAAAGTCCGCGCACCGTCCCCACATGTTGGGCCGGCGACATTTGGGGCCCACCTGTCGGGGCCTCCATCCCCGCGCCCGACGGGCCTCCACCGCCGCGCAGTGCCCTCTCTGCGCGCGCCGGGCCCATGCCAGGCCCTGGCCGTCCTCCCGCGCCACGCGCGCTTCCCCGTGCCCCACAACGGCCGGCGCCGGTTCGAAACGGCCACCGGATTTTCTCTCCCTCCTCTCCGAGTCGGTTAGCCGGCGAGTAAATCGAGGGTCGTTCGTGCCCAAAACAGCCTCCCGTCGGCCCCTATAAATTCCCCATTACCATCCGCCGCGTTCGCCCTTTTCGCCACCGTTGTTAGCCCCATTTTCTCCGTCGTCGTGCCCTTGCCGCCGTCGGCCGCCGCCGTCTTCCCCGTCTTCGGTGAGCTGCGTCTATCCCTTTTTTCTCCTTTCCACGCGTGAGCCCGAGCCAAACCCGTGCTGCCGTCGTCGCCGTGCCGTCCCGCTTGTGCCACTCGCGTCACCGCTCGCGTCGCCGATCCGCGCCACCGGTGAGACAGCCGGCCGCCGCGCGGCCATGGCCGGCCAGCCGAAACCGAGCGTCGCCGCCACCCAAAACCCTCACCGTAGCTGCCCCGCAGCCGTCCGATCCCCGCACGGGTGGATCGGGACCGCCCAATCTTGCCACATGTCGCCGCCGTCCAATCGCCGCCGCCCCTCCCGGATAGCGCCACGTGGCACCCGAGCCGCCGCGCGCCGTCCGTGGACTCGGTCCACCATGGACCGAGCCCACGCACACGCTTGCGTCAGCGTGCTGACATCAGCCCTAGCCGACGTCAGCCACTAACATCAGCAATGACGTCAGCCCTACCCGGCTCGCGCGCATGCTTGCGTCAGCAAGGGACTTAATTGCACAATAATTAAATTAGTCTTTTCTGTTTAGTTTAAAAATCACAATTGAACTTATAAAATTCATATATTTTTAATCGGAGCTCCGTCTTAGTCCATTCAAATTTTATTAAATCCAAAAAATGTCAAGAATCCATTAAAAATAGTTTCTTGTGTTGTTTCTGTAGATTTTTAGCATGTTTTGTGGTTGTTTGTCGTGTAGATTTCGATAATTCCAGCGACACCGTGTACTTTGAAGTAGTCGCCGAGGTTCCCCAATCTTCAGAGCAAGGCAAGTCATACTTTATATTGATCATATTGTACCTATTTTATTTGAATATCTTATTTTCTGAAATATTGCATATGTTTTAGAATGTCATTGCATGGGACTTTTATACCTATTGTACTCAGCCATAGGGATTGAATACCTCATACCATTGATAACTTGTGTTCAATATGACTAGATATTGGTTTAGGATATCCTTAGCCTGGCTTAGATCAACTAGTGCACATAAGAGAATCACAATAATTAAATATTTTAGTAGAGACTAATGCTCAGATGATGTCAAGTATGTGATACTGGTCTAATAATACTAAAATATGATAATGGTGGGTTGTGAGCATATGGTTGGATATTTGTTAGAGTGCTCATGAGAATTAAGGACCGGTTCTCGGAAAGCCCTGAAAGAATTACCGTGCATACCACAAGCCAGCATGGGTAATGGCTGGATCTATAGTGTAGTTTTCTCTAGCTGACATACCCTAGTGAGGGTGGGCATGATGGAGTTGGGTTGGCCTCGGTTTTAAGGGTTGATCGGCTTTTGGATTCACCGCGGCACGAGAGGGGTTGCCCATTACCCCGATGGGAGTGAGGGCGAAACCTTGGTGTGGTACGATTGGTTAGAGGGGGTTATGTAAAGGGTCCTGTCACAGTTCCTTTCCAAGGTATCGTGGTGGTACACCGGCACACGGTTACATGTCGTGGGACTGTGTCTTGTGGGTACAGTTGTACACCTCTGACTAGAGTAAAACTAACCAGATTCATCGTGATTAGTCTCATTTAAGTAATAATCTGACTAATGGTACTTGACTAGTTTAGGTGGATAGTTGGGCGTGTTGCAACGTGGGTTTAACGTTGGAAAGTGTTTATTTAATATTGCTTAATTATTATTATTGTTTTACTGCTTTCTACTATTATTATTTCTAAAATGTTGTTTATGCAAATGAGACTATATTTCCTTCCTTGTGGACTATCCTGCATCATACCTTCTCTTCCGGTATGACTTATTGAGTACGGTAGATGTACTCAGTCTTGCTTAATTTTCCCCCTCCAGAACCAGAGGTTGCAGAAGAAGAAAGTTTCGACGAGGTTTAGGCTTGCGTCCGACGTCAAGGTAGCCTGTGGTGTGTTGGAGTGTCGTCGCAGTGTTAGAGTTTCAGTTTAGTCAGTATTTTTTTTTTCCGCTACATTTATGTAATCTTTTATATTGTTTATAAGAGGTGAATTCTGTAATATCAATAATTGTCAATTTGTGTACCTCAGCTGATGCCTGGACGAGGAATGAATGCACAAATTAGCTGCGGAAATTCTGGCTTGAATTTCTAGGCGTAAGATCAGTCCTATCCGTTGTCGATCAAATAACGGTAAAACTCTCGGCCACAATGTGTAATAGTCTTAACAAATCCTTATAATATAGTATTCTAAAATTATGGATGAATCTATTGCAGGAACCGACTAACTACACGCTAACAGTTAAGGTGATGTCGACCTTCACGGTTTCCGGTGGCCGAGAGACTTGCCTTTTAAGCCGACCCCAGATACAAGATTGCATGGGGCGCAACTGATGGCTGACCAGGCGAAAGTGCAAGTAGACACGGTGAAGAAGGAATGGGCCTACCACTGCAGCATCCACCAAACAATGAGATCCTAATCCTAGGAGCTGCACGTGGAACCTTTATCCAATGGCAGAAGGACCTCATTGAAATCAAGTTGACTCCGAGGTCAGCCACTCCACCGAGCACTTGGCCACCGCCCCAACCGGCACCAGCTCCTTCAGCCCCTCCAACGTCTCCATCTCCCGCTGTTCCACAAGGTGACATGGAGGCTGACAACACGACCATTAATCCCCCACCGCTCAAGAAATCAAGGAAGGTGTGTTCCTCTCCTTCGCAAATAACTAACAAAAAACATGCGGCAAGGGTGAGAGGAAGAGCTCAAGACAAGGCTAAGCCCTCGCGTCTAGCTCCGAAGAAGCTAGACATGACCAAGAACGTTCCTCCGGCGTTGTTTGAACTAGGCATGCCTTTGGTTAGAGACGACGCCCTACGAACGATGGGCAAAGCTTGCGAGCTCCACCTCTACTACATGGAGAGGACAAGCAAGAGGAGGAACAAGGAGCATGACATCATAGGCTATCATGATGGAAAACTATTTTCTGGGCCTGAAAACTACATTGTCGTAGACTTCAAGGATCTTTTCGACCCCTACAGACTACGAGCGGTGGACACAAGTCTGCTCAAGTGCTACTCCATGCGTTTCTTAATTTTGGTAACAACAATCCTTATAACGCGCTTATAAGTGACATTGTCTTGTGTACAGGCATAGTTGGAAGTGGTGGCAGAGATATGTACCGGAAGCGGCCTTCCTGGATCCACAATTGGTCACGGTTGCCAATCTTCAACACCACAGGAAGGCCATGGTGGACTACATCGTTGAGACCTTGTTGTTCAACCAAGACAAGGAGTACTTTCTGTGCGCCTATAATTAATAGTAAGTGTGTATCCTAAATATATGTAATTGCATGACACGTAGTGCTTTCGAATTTAACTTTCACTATAGTAATGTCACAGTGCCCATTTCATCCATCTGGTCATTACTCCAAAGTGGAGTATATGTCATTACATAAACTCCAAAATCACTAAGATGTATGACTGGACCCCGATCCAAGAAGCAATCAATGAAGCGTGGGGAATATATTTGGAGAAAGGAGGCTGACATAATAATTACCAAAAAAAACCTCATCCACAAAATGGACTTCCCTGTCAAACAACAAATAGACGACTAGTGCAGATTTCATGTGTGCTATAACATGCGAATTTTGTACAACAACAAGTTCACGACTATGGCTGAATTTAAGGTTTGTGATCTCAATTATGATATATACTACCTACTTCGAATTATATATATATATATCAATCAACTAATTTTAAACTATGTACATGTAGGATACTATATCCAATTCTATACCTAAAAGCTTCAACGTGATTAGAAAAGAGATAGGGCAAAATTTATTGTCCGTGACATAATACATCCCAAAGGAATATGTAGATTACAGGGTTAAAGTCTAGGACAGAATAAACTTTTTTAACATTTTGAAATTGATGTCAAAGACATGTAAATATGTAACACTTATGATACTATTAAATTCAAATTGTCAAATGTGTTTTATACTTGCAATGTGAAATATGTGAACATTGGATGTGTATGTGAATAGATATTGTCACATGTATGTGAATATCAGATGTAATATATCTCTGTTTCTATTATTTTTGCAACGGACATGGCTAGCAAAGGCTTGAGGCTAGCAAAAAATAGAATAATTTTTTTGGGAAAAACTCATCGGTGACGAGCTTTAAATTAAGTCCGATTGAAATATTAGTCATCCGTGACGGGTACTAATTAAGGCTCATTTAAGATTATATCATCGGTATCGGGGCCTTGTTTGACTGGTCTTCAGGGTCAAACCTTTCGGTGATGGGCGTAAGTTTAGGCCCGATAAAGATAATTAAAATTAGTGACGGGTTTTTGCTCGATAAAGATAACTTCTCACATCGGTGACTTTGTCGTCATGACGGGCACCATACTCAACACAGATAAGGGTTATCGTCCGATTAAGATGAGGATGACCGTTGTAGTGCTGGTAGCATTCACCCTTATGGTACTGGTGATTTACTAGAACATGCTAATTAATAATTAACGATATATATACATACTGGTTCATTACTGTTTCATTCATCTGGCTTCTTGGTTTGCTTCATCCGGAATCACGTTCATCGCCAGCATGTACAGCTGTCGTTGGATCAAATTAATATATAATCGTTGGCTGATAATTTTTTATAGTATATACTGTTTTTAAGTAAGAAGCAGTGCACGTATGTTAGTACCAGTATACTGTTTTTAGTTTAGTAGCAGTATATATTGTTTTTTAAGCATGTTCTCTGCTTAATTGATGAATTAAGGCAAGTGTGTTTTGCTATAACTTATAACCAAATCTTTAATGATATTCATTACGCATTTAGGTTGACACCTACAGTTTTTTGAACAAAAAATGTGGGGCAAAGCCTCCCGCAGCAAGCCAAACTTTATTTAAACAACCAAGAAAAAGTACTTACAGCGGCCCAACAAGAAGTTAGGCAAGAAAACAAAAGGAAGGAAAAGGGAAGATATGAGCAAATTACAAAGCTTCAAGCCAGATAAGGATGGATTGGTGAAGACATTCTTTTATGTTGATGAGGTGAGGAGCAACTTCTTCCTTGAAAGCAGACTTCTAAAAGAAATACTTGGTGACTTTCCATTAAAAAATAGGTTATTTCGTTTTTCCAAAAACATCAGGTCCCAATCATAAAAATTTTCATGAAGAAAGGTAGAGTGAAGCTCTACTTGATGGTGATAATTTTATGATGCATACTCATATCCTCCTCCCAGACAAAAACAAGAGAGAACCATTTGCTGGCTGCCCATGGACAATCAAAGAAAAGATGCTCTACAGTTTCTTTAATATTATTTTCGAATAACACATAATTGTAACCCTCCTCTCATCTAGAACCTTTTTTCTTCCTCTCACAATGTTTCTTGTATTAAGCCGGTCATTCAGTAACAAAGAATTTGATTTTTAACATGTACTTAGTTTTTCAATCAAGGTGATTGCTTTACTAGGCTGGATAGTAATGAAATTAAGCTGATAGAACTTGTTGGAAGAGTAAGTCTGATTCTCCAGATGAAATTCCAACTGTCATTAGCTTCTCTGAAAGATATTGCTGTCTTTGTTGTGTCTATTTAGTATACTGCTTTGGTGATATCTTGATACCTCCCGTGCAGCTGTCTTATTAAGGGCCTGTTTGGTTGACGGACTAAAAGCATTAGTCCATCCATTTTAGTCCCTAAACTCCCAAACAGGAGGGACTAAAAGGGACTAAAATACCATTAGTCCATTAGTCTCTCTTGGAGGTACTAATTGGGACTAAAACTTTATTTTCCCGTGAATGCCCTTCTCTCTCCCGCAGCACGAATAAGGTGCAAATAAATAGGGGTAATATAGTCTTTGTACAGTACATTTAATGAGCTTTAGTCCCTTTTAGTCCCTGCAACCAAACAGGATGAGACTAAAATTTTTAGTCAGACTAAAATTTTTAGTCCAGGACTAATCTTTAGTCCCTTGACTAAAATGCCAAACAGCACCTAAGGCTACCCTTTGTGCTCGAAACCTTCAAATCCTATGGATAATTATTTTCAGCACAGAAATAGAACAGATTACATTTGTGTGGTGGATTTTATGTGTCCACCATATTATATCTGTCCACCATATGATGGATTTGTGTGGTGGTAGACCAAATGATCTGATTTCCATTTTTCCAAGTTACATTCAAAAAAATTTTAGTATATTTTATTCATGGGAAAATAAAGAAAAGAGGCTAGGCTAAAATTTGTTTGAATTTTTGGATATCAAAACTAATGAAATAAATTCAAAAAATTATATTTATTCAAGATAAATAAACTAGTACTTTAATATATTATTTAATATATATACTTTCATATGATTTAAGGCACATTATAATAATGAAGTATTGTTTTTGCCGATTAGGGTCTTGAATTAATTATGTTTTGACTGATTTGCCCAATTTAATTGAGGGAACAAATGCAAATATAAAATCATGCGAAAATTCCAGTGAGTTGCAAAGGTTGAGTAGCATTTGCATAAATTTTTTCATGATTTAATGCAGCAACAATTGTTTTTAGAATTTTTCATAACTTAACATTATACATATGTTCTTATTATAAAAATACAAACAAAAACCCATTAAAGCTATAATTCACCTATGCTTGCCCTGAGATGGTGTTGTTATGCTAGATTAAGGTGAAAGGTAAAATATTTGAGTTGTATAAATTTTAGGAAGTGATTCCAAATATTTTTATATTAGTTCCTTTACTATAATTATTTGTTTCTATTTATTATAATACATATGAAGCCTATTATGAGGTGCATTTAAATCCAAAAACAACTAAAGCCACATCAAAGCAATCATGAACCTTATGTTTTATTTTATTTTAGAATGACAAAGAAAAGATTTTAAATATTACCTAATTTTCACGCGTTCGCTAGCTAGATAGATTTATGTTGAAAAATTTTTGGTCATTAAATTGGAAACTTATTTTATTATTTTATAAAAGTCAAATTTAGATATTCCAAATTTGGGTACGTTACGAGAAGGAAGTCAAAGTAATTTTAGCTTTTTTACGATTGTGCCCCTAAGAAGTTGAACTAATCTTGGAGCCCTAATGAGGGTGGTAAAAGTACCCTAAGAGCATCTTCAACAAGCTATCCAATGGACTCTTTAAGTTAAAATTTGTCTAGTTTGACGAAAAAAATACTCTCCAACAACCTTGCTATCCGGATGGCCAAGCTATCTGGCTGGCCAAATTGACTCCCTAGATGGCCAAACTTGGCCATCCTGCCCGACTAGCCAAACCAGGTTGTCAACTGTGGGGCCCCACACCATCGAGACACTCCTCTCTCCCTTTCTCTCTCCGCACCCATCCCAAACCGAGTGCCACCGCTATCGTCGTCGTCGAGTTCGCCGTCGCCGTCCGAAAGTCATTGTCATCGTCCAGTGACCTGGCCGCGCCGCCACCACCGTCGCTGCCCCCGTCGCCAGTGCCACCGCTGTCGCCAACCATCATCTACGCCATCGCCATCTGCAGTTGGAGGGGGTGCTCGACCTCCACCGCCTCTGCACTGCGGCTTCCGCCCACGCGTGGATTTGGCCCTACGTCCGGCACCGCCGCCTCATGCCGATTTGTCGCCTCGCTCGCGGCCATCACAGACCCAGGCAATGGCATGTGTCGACGGCCGCCCTCCCCCACCTCTCGCCGCTCCATCCTCCTCGTCCGCGCCTCCTACCACCTTTCCCACCTCACGCTTATCAGGGGACGTGGACCTCGACGGGGAGGCGTGGAGGAGGTCACCGGCATGGAGGAGCTCACGGCCCCTCGATGGTGATGGCGGCGGCTTGGGGAACAACAGGCGATGGTGGTGCAGGGAGCAAGACCGGCGGATGTGCCTCAGGCTTTGCCATCGTCGCTCGCCCTTCCTCCTACACCTGTAGCGCCACCGCCGGCGCTCTTCCTCTACCCGCAGTCCCTCTCCCCGGCGCCCGCACTTGCCCTCGTTCCCCTCTTCCTGAGCAATAGCGTTGGCCATCCGCGCCACTACCTGCGTCCTCATCCATCGCCACCATCATCCTTGTTTGTCGCCTCCTTGTCCCAGCCGAAGCCGAGGAAGGAGAGAGTGGGAGGTGCCAGCACCGCCGCTTTCGGCCTCCGGTGTCTCGTCGGTATGGTAATGAGAGATGTGGAGTGGATGGGAGGAGGAAAGATGTGAAGGTAGAAAGAGAAAGGAATACAGAGAGATTGACAGCTGAGACTTATAGTAAGATTGAAGATGGTAATGGAGAGGCTGTTGGAATAAAAAACAAATTTGACTCTTTATTTTTTGGGTAGCTGCTCAAATAGACATTTGGAGAGTCAAATCTAACAAGACTATTGGAGATGTTCTAAGGATGCCTCTCTTTTTATATAGAGAGAACTTAAAAACAAAGTGAGCTTGTACACGGAGGAAGGGAGTAATTAAACCTGTAGAGGCTGAGGGATCAGTAGATTATATAGGATAGTGTGTTTAGATGAAAAATAATACTAGTAATACTAGTAATAAAATAGGCCTGATATATGTCGTCTGATCGATATTGTGCACTCGTATTAGAGTTTACCGTTAGACAAGAGTATTAGTTAGCAGAGCTAGCGTGACATATAATATTAGGAGAAAACCGAACTCGTGTGGTTTCTTATATACTAGCGAGACAATGAGAGCCTAGCAGTACAAGGAAGATGCTGATCGGTCGAGGGATTAACACTAGTATCGAAGACCAGAAGGGATTAACACTAGTACTAAATTACACCGTCCAACGCAATTTGCAAGCATCATTTATCTTATCCTGGAATTAATTACGTCATTATGAGACTAATCTGCCCTGGACATTCCTGGTTTCGGTAGTGAAAACCCTGCACTCCTGCTAAACACCTGCGCACAAATCTAACTAACTTAATTATGGTTCCATACCATAGTCATACACAAATTAAGATAATCGATTATCATTAAAGAATCTCCAACGCCAATACTATTGGGTTAACTAAAGGGGCAAGTACAACGTGTCGCCGACTGCCGTCTGCGTCATGCGATTTTTGCACAAAACCCCATCCTATCACAAGGAGACGGTGCCCTGGTCGTCTCGTGAGACGACGGCAAGGGCTCCTGCTCCTAAAACAAATCGCCAGCTAGAGGACCGTTATACAGAGCCGTCGTCTCGAGTCGACGACGCGGGATCCTGCTGCGGGTGCGCCAAAACCGTTGATCACAAGCAGCTCGGCAGCTCGCCGCGCGCCGCACGCCAGCGCCAACCCTCAAGTCGCGCACGACCACGCCGCACTCAACTACTGGAGAAACAGTTTTCCATGCGGACCGAAAGACATCTTCTCATGCGAAAGGCCTGTCGCATGCGCGAAATGGTGCAGGGAAAACATCATTTTTGCGTACGGGCAGCTCAATCGCACGGAAAGATCGACTATCCCGTGCAGTCGGCTTAAGCGGCCTGCACGGGAAGATCGATTATCCCGTGCGGTCGGCTTAAGCGGCCCGCAAGGGATAATAGAATATTCCGTGCGGGCCGCTTAGCCGACCGCACGGGAAGATGATCGTGCCCATTATTTTATGTATACGTTATGTTAGCCCCCTATTGTTCCTCTCAGTAATGTTAAATGGAATATATATATATATATATTTCACGAACAAGAAAAAAAGACATTTAATATTATTTCTTCATAAAAGATATGTGTATAACACAGATCGATCATACGTAATGTTTATATACATATCAAGCTAGTTTCTTCTCGTAAATTAACATAAGTCTAGCTATAGCAACAAATTTACAAATTTAATGGTGGTGTTCTTTTTCTCACTCCCTATGTCGTTTGAATTTATCGTCCGTCGTCAGCTCGCTCTCCGGATCGTAGAAATCGCCCAAATGGTTGCAGACATCGCGACGGATAAAGCGGCAAAGATCTGCAACCAAGTTAAGCGTGGTTCTATCGTCGAACCGGTTCGCTACAACTGGAACTTCCGTGATCTGTTTAAGAAAAAATAGTACACATATACATACAATTAGAAAAATTATACAAGATCGATAACATGTAGAGATATATTTCTCTGATGAACTTACTTCTTCGAACTTAGTAGTGTATCTCCCGTAGATTCTGAGCATTTTACACACGTAGTAGCCGTAAAGGTTAGTGCCTGGTGGTTGCTTATAACACTGTGTTGAATAAAATTTATTATGTGCATGCGTCAGTAATTTGAAGTTAAACACAGTATAAAATGTCGGCATATATCGAGCATATAATTACTGACTAATTTGTCTTCATAAGAAGTTTCCTATTTTGTGGATCCTTGACCGGTCCACCTTGCCTTACATAATTATGGTGTGCTCTGTAGACAAAATAATTGCATGTTTACTGATCAATTGTTTAATTATTCGATAGTAAAAACAGACAAAACTTATTAAATGGTGCATGATAGTACTTACAAATTTAAAATGACAAGGAACTCTTTAAATTTTTCCGGCTATAGTGTGCCGAATCAAGCACTACGGTCAAGTGGTCCCACGGATATACCGAAATAGTATGTAGTGATCGCTGCGAATGATCGAAGAGATATGTTAATCGTAGGGCATATTAGTAAGATATCGGTTTTACGATGAATATTACTTACGCAACGCATAAGGGACCATTAGGACATCTTTGTCTCGTGCTGCTCGAACATAGCATGGCCCAAGTAGAAGGCTACCGCGATCATCTTGTCCTGTGCAATTGTTTGATGATCGCGTCCTTTTGTTTCTTCGTTTTGCCTTTGAACTCGTGGAGTCTTTACGAATATGTAACTCGTGTTCCGTCCGGATATCCTTGTTGGGTTAACGAGCGCAGTTGGATAGTTGGTCTTTTCACGTCTACGTATTGCATCCTAAGTAATGCGCGAGTAATTAATTATTCACAAGTTAGTTTGTAAATCAATTCTTTAATGACATTAAGTTAAGCGGATACTTACAGGCAAACGTTACAACAAGATTTATATCCATTTTTTCCATCTGAATAATGCGTGAAGGTCGTTGAAATCGATGACCAGCATCCCATTTGGGCCATGGTGAACGCATCATCCGAGACCTTCACGGTAAGCATCTTGAGCCCCAATTTGGATGCCTTTAGGTACCGGTCGTGCATTAGCCTGATTTCCCAGGGCATGTCTTCCATGACGTGCCACGGCAGGAACGGCTTGCCGTACTCGTACTTTGTTGGCACTTCATCTGAAGTCCAATTTTGCAGGTCCTCCGCTATGTTCTTCACTGATTGTTGTGAGTTCGACAACTTGGTCGGTTGATCCTGCGGCTTGTCAGTCGGCCTCCTCCCCTTAAAAGCCAAGAACCCTAAGTTTCTCTCGTCTTTAGCCATTAATTCCTTGTCATAGCTTGATCGAATCATCTTTGGGATAATCGACGAGAGAGCTTCTTGCTCGGACTTGGAAGGCTTGTTGTTTGTAGAAGGGGTCTTTGGGGTACCGCCAATGCCGGCTACGGTGTCGGAGGAGATTGGTGAATATGTTGTGCAATGACTTCAGGGGCTGACAGCATTGGCGAATCAGGACCTTTATCCTTAGGAGGGGAGCGAGGTGGGGAAGCATGCCGAGGTGGGGAGCGAGGTGGGGAAGCACGCCGAGGTAGGGAGCGAGGTGGGGAAGCGAGGCGGAGGTGGGGAGCGAGGTGGGGAAGAAGGCCCTGGAGAAGACGGTGCGGGGCAGCAGCAATCTGAGGAACCGACTGTACTGGGAATGCTAACGATGTACCGACCAGTAAGATATCTTGTCGATGCCATAGAATGAATTGATTCACCGCATCCCCAGGCAATTCTATCCTTTTAGGTGTTGGAATGTCTAGCTCTATGCTTTTATGCTCTGCATGCACCTTGGCCACCTGCACCCTTGCATATTCCTTAGGGATTGGAATGTTGTGAAATTGTCGCCCTGGTATAGCAAGTCCTGTACCCACCTTCTTTCTCTTCCCGGCCCTTTCTATCGGCACGAGGAGGCTGCACAGCGTCGGGTCAGTTATGGTATCCACGGGATAGGGTGTGGTGTCAACGACCCGACGCTACTAGGCATGTGTTGTGGGTTCTTCGGATTCTTGAAACAAGTTAGGGAAGACTTAGCGATTCTGCAACAAGAGAGTAGAAATGTTCTTCAACTTGTTTTGCTATCTTTTCTTCAAGTTTATGTTTGTACCTGTCCCTTTTCTTGTAACTTGCAGCTTCCCCAGGAAACCCTTCTTTCCAACTTGTCTTTGACGATACACCTCTTACTCGTCCAGAATGTTCAGGGTTGCCCAATGCAGCTGTCAACTGATCGTGTTCCCCTTTAGCAATAAATTCCCCAGTCTTCTCCTTTTCGGCTATGTCTTTTAGACTTGTGGTCACACGCTCTATATCCGGATCCTCGAACAGGATCTCTCCTCGTCGGTGACACATCCGTCTTGCGTGCCCACACCCGTTTTGCTTCTTTCTTTTAGTGCATCCACAAGCGGGGGCTTTCTTTGGGCGGCAAACTGTTCTTCGGTTGCTCGCCACTTCTCTACGTGGCCATCGTAGCCGCTAGAGCCCAACCGGTGTGGGTACTTGTTCCTTTTCGTGAGGTCGGACATCTTCTTCCTCCGTGCTAAGGCTTCGGGCTTGTCATGTTCGCCACGAACCTATCCCATTCGGCGGGCGTAATCCCGCCGTAGTCTTCGAATGGGGACTTGTTCTTTTGCACGTAGTTAGTGTTCAAGTCTGATTTCCACTTGCCTTCACCTCCCCCAATCGTTTTTAATGCAAACTCTTTTCCCGAGCCTCGAACCGGGCGGATATACAAGCCACTTACGCAGCTCGTTCCATATGAAGTTCTTCAAGTTGTCATCCACTGCTCCCGGAATCTACATTTAAAGGGCCGTGAGTTCGGCGTACCCCATAGCGCTGCTGAACTTTGTCATTGCGACCTTGGGCTCTAATGGCTTCCCATCATGGTTTAGAGAGGTGATATAATATGTCTCCTTGGGGGTTGGTTCTTACTTCTCTAACCACGTCTTTTTTTACGTCCTCCGGCGCTCGGCCCGCGTGTCGGTTTCTATCGGAGCGGACGTTGCGTGTCCGTCTCGACTTCAGCGGACCGGGCAGCAGACTTGGCGGCCTTTGTTTTTGAGTGGTGCCTTGCTTCCATCTGCGTACAATAGATAGCGTTAAACGAGATCCTACGATAGGGATCATAACAATATGGTTGGACTTACGCTTGCTCGATAGGGATGTAGTCCAGGTCTTCTTCAACCGTGGTGCTGGTGCTTGCATAACTTTGATGAACGGATCGCTTGGTTCATGCCATGTGCCTTCGCTCGAAGATTTCTCCATTGATTCGACGTTGCGTGCCTCGGAGGGAGCTTTCTCGTTCGACATTTGATCTACGGTTGTTCATAACGCACAACTTGTGAAATTTGTGAACGCACAACTTGTAATATTATCTAATATTAAGGACATGCATAAAAAATATAGAGACAAAAATAATGAAAAAAGGGTATTTATTTCCTTCTTCTTCTCTTTATTAGAGACGAGAGATGAAAATATATATGTTTGCCTATATTGTCCATGAGAAGAAGTGAGATTGGGGGAGGGAAAGAGATGAGAGATGAGAGACCGAGGAGAGGGAGAGGAGAGAGGGAGATTAGAATATATGCGAGGAGACGGTGGATATATGTGTTTGAAAATTTAAAATCTAACCTAAAATCTAAAATTCATCCTAAAACAAACGGCCGAACGAACGCCCGACGAGCGAGCGAGCGAGCGACGGCCGAACGAACGGACGGACGGACGCACGCAATCGTTCGTCCGTTCGTTCGTTTGTTTGGTCGGTCATTCATTCGATCGTTCGTTCGGTCGTTCGTTCGTCCGTCCGTCCGTTCGTCCACGTCTGTCGTCCGTTCGTGCACTCGTTCGTTCGCTCGTCTGTGCGTTCGTTCGTTCACATCAACTAATTCACATAAAAAATTTCACAGCAACTATTTCACATGAAAAAAATTCATCAACAAAATTCATCAAAAAAATAGCAGTCATTTTTACATTTCCATCAATATTAACTAGAGTTCCATCAAATAAATAAAAGTTCATTTTACAGTTACATCAAAAACTCATCAAAAAATTATCTTACATTCATCCAAAATTTATCTAAAATTCATACATAATCCATTCATCCACATTCATTTTCTATAAATCCATTCATCAACACATCATATTTTCTATACTCTACTACTATCCAAAAACATTCATCACAGTAGAATCGCATCCATAATCCATTCATCCACATCCATATAATCAACTTAGCATAATCATCTTCTCGCAAGAACATAGCAAACATCCACATTCTCGGGGTGGAGTACTAATCGGTGGCCGCGGAGGTTGCGCGAGGGATGGACGGCGCGGTCTTGAAGCGGCGGCGACGATGAGCGGTGAAAGGTGAAGATCTTGAGGGCGGCGGTGAAGGGCACCGGTGGTGGGGGCGGGCGGGAGGCGGTGGAGTGGTGGAGGGGCGGCAGTCTCGGTGAAGGTGGCCGTGCGGGCAGGACGGCGGTGGCGGGCGGTCTTGAGGCCGACGATGGCGACGGAGAGAGAGGAGGGGCGGTGAAGGGGTGGACGACGGTCGAGGTCGGTGAAGGGGCACGGACGGCGGCGCGCGATCTTGTTGTCGCCCGACGAGAGAAAGGATGGGGCGGTGAGGCGAGGGTTAGGGTTGAGCGACGCAGCGGCGGCAGCGGCGAGGTTAGGGATGAGCGGCGGCGACAGCGGCGCTGGATCTGGCGGCGCAGGATGGCGAACAGGACAGCGATCCGGCGGCGGCGCTAGATTTTGGCAGCCTAACGACGCGGTGGTTGTTTGGATTTTTGCCTGGAGACTTAGAAAATTTTGGGAGCCCGCGCGCGAGTATATATAGGCCACCATCTTTCCGTGCGGTCGGCTTAATTGACCGCACGGGAAAATGATCTTCTCGGGTGGGTGGTTTAAGAGGCCCGCATGGAAAAACGATCTTCCCGTGCGGGCGGTTTAAGTGGCCTGCATGGAAAAATGATCTTCCCATGCGGGCAGTTTAAGCGGCCTGCACGGGAAGATATTTTCCCGTGCGGGCGCTTTAAGTGGCCCGCACGCGATAATCGACCCCCTCTCTCTTTTTTATTGCATCAAATTGGATATTAATGAAAAAATTATCAAACTGATTAAAAAATTACCAAATTTTTCCATACATCAATATATGCAAAATTATTGCCTATGGAAAAATTTTTGAAATCAAAAGACAATCCTTCCCAACACTTCTAATCTTCTGTCTAGAATCTTCGGTTTTGTGAGCGTCGTATGTGATAAAATAGTCGAAACCTTCTAAACTTTTTACCACAGCCTCTACGTATAGTATCATGACATCCAGACATTTTCATGATTTTCTGACTTCGTTTGCTATTTATACAATTTTAAAATCATTTGGTCAATAGGTTTCTAATCTTCTTTCATGAAGAAAAATTCAAAATTTATTCTCATTTACAGGATAATGACTCAAGCATGTCTAAACAACATGAATATAATTTTTTCACTAATTTTATTCTATTTTTTTAATCACTTGGAGTTCAAATGTGAGACTTGGCAAAAAAATCATGAAAATAAAATAAATCAAAGAAATATAGCAAAACCAATCAAAAAATTACCAAATTTTATAATTAGGAGTTAAATGTTGTATTTACATAGTAGAGAAAGTTTGGAGGGTGGAGAAGAAATTTTTCAAAATTTTGCCGAGTGCGAGGGCCCTTAAACCGACCGCACACGATAACGTATCTCATAAAATATTGGAAGCCAGATCATTTTTCTACCACAGCCTTTACGTATAATATCATGACATCCAGACAATTTTCATGATTTTTCGACTTCGTTTGCTATTTATACAATTTTAAAAATTATTTGGTCAATAGGTTCCTAATCATGTTTCATGAACAAAAATTCAAAATTTATTCTCATTTATAGGATAATGACTCAAGCATGTCTAAACAACATGAATATAATTTTTTCACTAACTTTATTCTATTTTTTTAATCACTTGTAGTTCAAATGTGAGACTTTGACAAAAAAATTCATAAAAATAAAATAAATCAAAGAAATATAGCAACATTGGCATCATCGCATACGGTCCACTTAAAGGCTCGCACGGGAAAATGCATTATCTGTGCGGGTCCTTAAGTGGACCGCACGAGATAATGCGCTCTTATACCGTGCGGTTGGTTAAGTGGGCCGCACGGGATAATCGCATTATCCCGTGCGGTCCTCTTAAGCGACCGCATGGGATAATATCCCGTGCGGTCTCTTAAGTGGACCGCACGGATAATCTGATTATCCCGTGCGGGCCAATAGCCGGTCCCTTAGGACCGGTTTTTTCAGGCGCTACCTCTGATGACCCGCCTAGAACCTATTTAGTGCCTCGTCCAGAAAAATCGTTTCTTTAGTAGTGCTCGCCGCTTCCACGCTCCACCGCCACACCGTCGCCGTCACCAAGGGCATCACCGCGCCCGTGCTCCACCACCCCACCGCACCGTCGCCGAGGGCGTCGCGCGCCGCACCGCGCCGGTCTCTCCGCTCTCGCCCGCACCTGCTATTGGTCTCGCTCTCTCGAGATAGTTCTGGAAAGTGAAGACTGAAATCACAAGAACAGTAGTACTACATATCTATGCCGAGTTAAAGAATAGTAGTGCATCTGTACATATCTGAATATATTATAATATAAGGCACAAGCATATCTACATATCTACATATACTGAGGTATATAACATATACTATTATACTATGGTACTATTACTATTGTACTATTGTTTGTTTATTATATTATAGTATATATATATAATATAAGTCACAAACTAACATATATATATGTGCAAATTAATATATAACTATGTATTTAGGGTGTTTTACTTATATATATGCAAACTAATAAGCTAATTTGGTCTAAACAGAAACAGACACGAACTCACTGTATTTTGTATTTTTTCCTAGACCGTGAATCTGGTTTACCTGCTAATTATCTAATTTGATATGCCTTTTGTTACTGTTTGAATTGTCTGTTAGACCATATATAAATTATTGATATATGAATTATTAGAACAAACTTTCAATTGCCTTTTATTTGTAATCTTTGTTGAGAAAATCTTGATTTGCCATATACTCTACAAGTATATTTCTGTTGTGTCATTTAGACGTGATTTATCGAGAAACAACAAAATGGTATATAGAGATCATATTTATACTAAAGAGTTTACAGATAGGTAAATAGATAACCCATGATACATATCGTCTGTTTAGCTGTCTGTATACGTGTTTTTTATCTGTGGATTGTATATGTCCTAAGAACTGTAACTAATTAATTCTCTTGTAGCAGTATATAGCTAGCCTGGAGGGAGATTTAATATGGAGTTGAATAGGGTATTAATAACTTACCACTATAATTTATACTCTCTTCCTTCATCCCAAAATAAAGTCATAACCACCACGAACATAAGTACTAAGAAATAAACTTCTCATTTGAATCACATGCACGATCAAGGATTTTAAGGATAAACAATTTAAAAAAAACAAATTTAGGACATACGTACACACTTTGTGTTATAAAATATTAAAAAAATTGTTATAGCTTATAGATGCAATAATCAGCTTTTGCAGCTCATGCATGCAATTGTTTTGTGTACCAACTGGAGTATTCGTTGCCACTGCACTGGTACAGAAATATGTGCTGGTTAGGAACCCTGCTGGATTTCCTAACTATCGTCTAACACTACTGCAGAATCAGTTTTTGTGAACAAGGCTACCAGTAGTTTTCAGGCGGGTCATAAGTGACGTACCTGGAAAAACCGATCCCCAGGGGCCGGTTGTTGGACCGCACGAGAAAAATGCATTATCCCATGCGGTCCACTTAACCACCCGCACAGGATAATTGCGCATTATCCCATGCAACTCACTTAAGGGACCACACCGGATAATGCATTTTCTCGTACGGTTTCTTAAGTGGGCCATACGCGATGATCCATCATAAAATACCTGTCCAACCCGACAGGTGTCATTTTAAACTTGATGTTTCTCTCTTAAAAAAGCCAATTATAGGGGGAAGGTTTTCAACTTGAATTCTTCAATTGTAATCAATACAAAAGGTAACATGTTTGATCTTCTCTTTTATTTGCTTCTATTTTTAAAATTTTATTGGTTGAATGCGAAGATATTTAAACTTTTCAACTTGGTATTTCTCTCTCCAAAAATAAGCAATTTCTTAGGGGGGAGCTTTTCAACTTGAAATCTTCGATTGAAATCAATATAAAAGGTAACATGCTTGATCTTCTCTTTTATTTGCTTTCGTTTTTGTAAAATTTCATTGGTTGAATGTGAAGATATTTAAACTTGTTTGAATAGGTCATTTTGTGCTTTTTTAATTAGTAGGTCAAATATATTGTTTTTTCAATGACCCATTTGTTGGTAATTACTATTGTATTAATATTATTTTTCTTGTGAATTAGGGTTTAGTTGTAAATTAGGATTTAAGTTTTTGTTTATGTAGAAAACACTTGTAATATAATATTATTTTTTGCTGCGAATTTTTTTAGATGGATCGGACATAGATGTATCAGACGCGGAGAACTCATCCAGTGTTCATGAGAGAAGCATCAATATTTATTAATAAGGCTAAGGCACATGCTTTGAGAGAGAATAGTAAGGATATTTTTTGTCCTTGCATGGGTTACAAGAATCAGAAGATGTGGAAAGATCCGAATGTAATTCTGGGACGCATAATTCAGCATGGATTTGTGGAGAAATACACAGTTTGTACTTATCACGGAGAAGTCACCACTCCTCAAGAGATTCCAGAAATTTACTTCAATGAGGCCGAGAATTTTATAATTGAGAATATGTCCTGTGAATTGACGGATGATTTTGGCGGCTCTGGTTTGACGATGGAGAGGTTGATATTGATCTTGATCTTGAGGATATGTTGTGGCACGGTGAACCGAGAGGTCCCAACGAGAGAAAGCAAGAGATTTAAACAATTAGGAAGCGTTGCAAAAATCAGCAAAAAGATCTTTTGTACGATCAATCAAAGGGATATGACATGGATTATACATTGTTGCGGTCGGTGCTAGAACTTCTTAGATTTAAGGCTAGGCACGGATGGTCTGATTCTAGTTTCAACGACTTGATAGGTCTCCGAGAGCTATGCTTTCTAAGCCTAACTTGTTGCCAGCTAACACCTATCAAGCCAAGAAATTGATATGTCCATTATCTCTTAGTGTTGAAAAGATCCATGCATGTATTAATCACTTGTGTACTTTATCGCAAGGAATACGCTGACTTGGCCAAGTGTCCAACTTGTGGGGTGAGTAGGTACAAAAAGATAATAGTACGCCGATATAGTGATGTTGCCGAACCAAATGCATTGGTCGAGTCAGGCAAAAAGATTCCGGCCATGGTGATGTGATACTTGCCAGTACAAGATCGCATGAAGCGATTGTTCTCGAATCCCACCGATGCCGAGTTGATGAGATGGCATCAAGAGGGTCGAAAGACAGATGGTATGATTCGATATCCCGCCGATGCTCGACAATGGAGAAACTTTGATTCAAAGCACCCAAAATTTGCAAAGGACAGAAATGTCAGGTTTGCATTGAGCGCGGATGGAATGAATCCGTTTGGTGAGCTAAGCAGCTCACACAACACTTGGCTTATTATGCTCACCATGTACAACCTTCCTACATGGTTATGTCGAAGAGAAAATATATTTTGTTGACTATCCTTATACAAGGGCCAAAACAGCCTGGCATCGACCTAGATGTGTTTCTTTAACCTTTGATGGAGGATATGCAAGAAATGTGGAAAGAGTTTCTACGATTGTTTGATGCGTACCGCCGAGAGTATTTTACTCTGCGTGCTACCATATTCGTTACTATAAACGATCTACCAACAAATTTTTCCTCTCAGGACAGATTAAAGGAAACACCGAGGTCGATATGTCCTGGACAACACATTGTACATATACTGACCCGTCAAAAAAGTTAGTTTACATGTTTCATCGTCGTTTCTTACCACAGAAGCATAGGTATCGTGCGATGGCTACCTTTTTTGACAAAACTGTTGAGGAAGGTACTGCCCCTGAAGCAAAGGATGGTTCCATGGTGTTCAAGGCGACAAAGAGCATAAAGGTCGTGTTCGGCAAGGAAAAGATCATTGCGAGGCAAGAGGAAGAAAGAAGTGGTAGAAAACATTCAATCTTTTTCAAGTACTGACGTCTTGGAAAGACTGGAGATTTGTCATGCCATCGATGTCATGCACCTCGAGAAAACATGTTCGATAACACCATCGGGACTTTACTTGACATTCCTAGTAAAACAAAGGATGGATTGAAGTCACGTAACGACCTGGTCAATTTGGACATAAGAAAAGATCTCTACCCGATAGAGCTAAATGTCTTCGTAAATGACACTAGAAAAAAACATGCTACTCAATTAATGGTAAGGTTGAGATTCCACCGGCATGCTACCCAATGACACTAGAAGAGAAAAAAACTTTCGTAAATGTCTTCGCGGTTTGAAAGTGCTGACTAGATTCTCATCGAATATCCGGAAACTAATATCAATGAAAGATTTGTCGATTTCGGATACAACACTCATGACTGTCGTAAGATGCTTATGGTATTCCTCCCTATCGCTATAAGGGCGGTGAAGCCGGTGCACATCAAGGTAGTGATCACAAAGTTGTGCTATTTTTTGATCAAGCTTCACGGAAAGTTTAAGATCCAGAGGAATTAGGACCCCTTCGAAATTCATAGTTGAGACACTTGCCGGCTAGAGATGTTTTTCCTCTATCGTACTTCGACGTGATGGAACATCTCATTGTTCACATTGTCCCTCAGATTATTGAACTTGGTCCTCTATACCTACATCAATGTGGGCGTACGAGCGATACATGGTTGTTCGAAAGGATATGTCCGTAATCGTGCTCATCCGGAGGCTCGATGATAGAGGGTTACACAACCGAGGAGGTTGTCGAGTGTTGCCTAGATTATATGAAAGATTCCAACCCCATTGGGATACCGATGCCTCGACATGATGAAAGGTTATCGGGAAGGGTACTATGGGAAGAAAATGCTTCTACGACAACGATTACAAAGCGGTATCGGATGCACACAGCAGTGTTCTTCAACAACTAGCCATCATTGCGCCCTACATTGAGCAACACATTTCCGAGATCAGAGCATGCAATCCTGGGCGATCCGACGATTGGGTTTCGAAAGAACAGAAGCACAGTTTCCCCAACGGCTGAAGGATCAAAAGCTACCATCTGGTGAATCACTCGAGGAAGAAATAATAGAAAGACTTGCAGCTGGCCCAACAAGTCTTGCGACCTCATGGCAAGGGTATGACATTGACGGATATTCTTTGTACACAAACAGCAAAGACAGTAAAGCTCGGCACAAAATAGTGGGGTTCGTGTCGAAGCGTTGGACGCAACGAGGCGAGAATAAATCTTACTACGGGATCATACAAGAAATCTGGGAACTTGGCTATTGTTTAAACCTGTTCTCAGATGCTAATGGGTGAAAGACAACATGGTAGATAAAATTAGATTTACGTGTGCTGAACGGGGTAAAATTGGACACAAGGATGATCCATGGGTCCTTGCCGAGCGTGTTGCACAAGTTTTTATGTGAAGGACCCTTCCGATGAAAAGATGGACATTATTGTATCGGGCAAGCAACACATCATTGGTATTGACAACATTAAAGACGCATTTGATTATAATCAATATGATGCCATTTTGTTATTCACGGATCTTCCTACGCCGATGAAACGCATTGAGAGTGTTCTTGATGAATCAAAGTTTTCATTCGTGCGGAAGGATGTTATCCAAAAGTTTTGAAACATTAGTTTGTTTTTGTGTACAATATGTTTTTGCAAGCGAATGTACCAAATTTATGATGTTACGAGTGAATGTGTGTCTATATCGAACTTATGGTATTTGTGTGGATGATTAATATGTAAATTAATTAATATGTGCGAATTGATATATTAATATGTGATGAATTTACATTGATTATTAATATGATAATTAATTAATACGTGATCAATTGATATATTCTAAGAATCAAAATCGATTGAATTTTTTGGAAATGGGTAGAATCAAATATAGGAATAATTAATAAATGGAATAGTATTTACATTAATTAATAAAATTAATATGTGCATTGATATTCTTTTAGTTTTATAGTTGAGAAAACCATATAAGTTGTCATGCCAATTTCTAAATGGAATAATTACTAAATGGAATGGAATAGTTGATTTTTTTAGTTTTATAGTTTTACATGGAATAATTAATAAATAGAATAATTAATATGTTAGTTAATAAACTATGTTAATTAGTATAATATGTAAACTGATATTTTATAGGCACTGATATTTTATGTGCATTTAAATATTTTGTATTTTTCTAGTTTTAATATAAGGCGGCGATTATCCGTGCGGGCGGCTTAAGAGCCCGCACGGCAAAACCATCTTTCCGTGCGGGCAGCTTAAATCGCCCGCACAGGAAAATCATCTTTCCGTGTGGGCGTTTTAAGCGGCCTGCACGAAAAGACGAATTTTTCGTATGGGCCCTTAAGCCGCCCGAACGGGATAATCGCCGCCTATATATAGGCGCGCGAGATGTCAAAAATTTCTAAGTCCTCGGCAAAATCCAGATATGTTCTGCCAGGCTGCCGAATTTTTCTAAATCCCCGCACCCTCAACCGCCGACTGCCGCCCTCGCCGCCCATCCCCGCGCACTCGCGCCCATCCCCACGCCGCTCATCCCCGCGCCGCACATCCCGCGCCGCCGCTAGCCACGTCGCCGCCCATCTATCTCTCTCTCTCTCTCTCTCTCTCCTGCCGCCGCTTCACCGCGCTCGTGCCACCACCCATAGGCCCACGCCGCTAGCTCAAGACCGCCGCGACGCCCGGCCCTGTCGCACCCGACGCCCCTCCTCACCGCCCGGACCTGTCGGCGACGCCTCACCCTTACACCGACGCCGACGTCCTCCTCACCGCCCGGCCCCATCGACGACGCCTCATCGGCCCCCACACCGACGCCGACGTCCCTCCTAACCGCCCAGCCCCATCGACGTTGCCGTCCTCACTGGCCCTGCAACCACACCGACCCCTCCTCACCGGCCCCGCAACTAAAGGTCAGACACAATATGTTGTGAATTTTTTGAATGGATGCCGGAATTGTTGTGAATTTTTTATGTATGGATGGATGGATGGACGATTTAGGTTTTTGGGGCCAGTGATTTGAAGTTTCTTTTTGTGATGGATGGATGGATGGATGGATGGATGGATGTATTATGTCAAAAAATGGATGGATGGATGGACAATTTAGGATTTAGGATTTTTTTGTTGCTATGAACTAAGAAATAAAATTTTATCCTTGCATATCACTTCCTCTTGTGTAGCTAAGCTAGCTAGTATAATTCTCAAATGTGTGCTAACCTATATTTGCTGCATTAAGAAGAAAAAGAAGTAGAATCATGTCTCCTGCTGCCTAATTAAGGAGAATTTTATTGTGTTCTTGTCAGTGTGCATGGATGGATGAATTTTTTTAAAAAAATTGATGTGTGAATGGAATTAGTATAACAGAATGGTGGCTGTTAATATTCATTATTTTCTGTCATGGGGAAGAAATTTCTTACTTGATGAAGAATTTCTTAGTTGATGGTGGATGAAGAATTTTTTTGTTGTACATGGTGGCCATTGCCGGTGTCTATATGGAAAGTGATGAATGGATGGATGGATGGATTTTGTGATTTTTTTATAGCCTCTTTGCACGAATAGAAGTTTATGTATATGTTTGGGTGTATGTATAAATTTGACATATTTGGGTGTATGTACACTGAAACTATAGTTATGTAAAATGGACTATAGTTAATGTAAAATGGACTGAAAATGTAGTTAATGTAAAATTTGACATATTTGGGTGTATGTACACTGAAACTATAGTTAATGTATAAATTTGACATATTTGGGTGTATGTACACTGAAACTATAGTTAATGTAAATGTACACTGAAACTATATTTGGGTGTATGTACACTGAAACTATAGTTATTGTTTGATGAATGTTTGATGTTGATGAATTATTTGGGTAAATTTGATGTGAAATAGTTGATGTGAATTTTTATGTGAAATAGTTGATGTGAATTTTTTCGAGTCCTCTCGTCATTCCCATCTAGAATACATATGAAATACATATACCCACCCCTACCGAACGACCTACAAATGAAGTTATGCGTCTATCCTTCTCCTTTTCCTCGAATTCTTTCTCTCGGTCTCTAACCTCTCCCTCTCCTTGGTCCCTCAAATATGTATCTTTAATTACAAATTTATAAACATTAATGCATTTTCAAATTTTTAAAAATAATGTTACCCTAAACCCTCTCTTTAGGGATAAAATGAGAAAACATTATATTTTTTCCGTCTTCTTCTCTTTGTTTTTTCTCTTATATTTCTGCATGTCCTTAATACTAAATAATCTAACAGAGGAATATGTAGATGCAATCCGACAAATACTTGATCGAGCAAGCAGTAAGTCCAGTCGTAGTGTTATGAACTAATATGTCTCCCTCTCGGTCGCGTTTAACGTTTTCTGTTGTACGTACAGATGGAAACAAGGCGCTGCTCAAAAAGAAAGGCTGCAAAGTCTGTCGTCATAGCCGAAGTCGAGACGAACACAACAACATCCGGTATGGTAGAAACCGACACGTCCGCAAGCGCCGGAGGACGTCAAAAGAAAAGATGTGGTCTGAGAAGTAAGAACCAACCCCCAAGGAGACGTACTACATCACCTCACAAAACGAAGATGGGAAGCTAGTGGAGCCAAAGGTGACAATGACAAAATTTAGCAGCACTTGCGGGCTACTGGCCAGAACCCACGGCCCTTTAAATGTACATTCCTGGGAGCAGGTGGATGACAACCTAAAGAACTTTATGTGAAATGAGTTGCGAAGTGGCTTGTCTATCCGCCGGTTCAAAGGCTCGGGAAAAGAGTTTGCCTTGAAAATGATGGCGCATTGGTGGAGGCGGTGGAAGTCGACATGAACACTAACTACGTGCAAAAGAACAAGTCTCCATTCAAAGAATACGGTGGTATTACGCCCGCCAAATGGGACAGGTTCGTGGCAAAGATGACAAGCCCGGAAGCCTTGGCGCGGAGGAAAAAAATCCAAACTAGTGAAAAGGAACAAATACCCACATCAGCTGGGCTCGAGCGGCTACGATGGCCACGTAGAGAAGTGGCAAGCAAGTGAAGAGAAGTTTGCTGCCCAAGGCAAGCCCCTGCTTGTAGTTGCACTTAAGGAAAGAAGCAAAAACTGGGTTTGGGCACGGAGCACGGGCCAAGTCACCGACGAGGGAGAGATCCTTTTCGAGGATCCGGATATCGAGCTTGTGACCAATAGTCTGAAGGACATAGCGGAGAAAGAGAAAACAAGGGAATTCATTGCCAAGAGGGAACATGATCAACCGATAGCTGCATTGGGCAACCCTGAACATTCCGAATGAATAAGGGGTGTATTGTCAAGGACGAGTTGGAAAGAAGGGTTTCCAGAGGAAGCTACAAGTTACAAGAAACGAGAGAGGTACAAACAGAAATTGGAAGAGAAGATAGCAACACAAGTTGAAGAACATTTCTACTCTCTTGTTGCTCAAAATCGACAAGCCTTCCGAAACTTGTTCCAGCAATCGGAAGAACCAATAGTACAGGTGCCAAGCAGCGTCAGGTCAGTAGACACGACACCTTATCTAGTAGATAACATAACTGGTCCAACGCCGTGCAGCCTGCTCGTGCCGATAGGAAAGGCCCGGAAGAGAAAGGAGGTTGGTACAGGACTTGTGATACCAGGGCGTCAATTTCACAACACGCCAATCCCTAAAGAATATGCAAGGGTGCAAGTGGCCAAGGTGGACGCAGAGCATACTAGTTTAGAGCCGGATATTCTAGCACCTGAAGGGATAGAATTGCTTGGGAATGCGGTGAATCAGTTTATACTATGGCATCGATGAGATATCCTACTAGTTGGTCCATCGCCTTCAACCCCAATCCCGCCGGCTCGTTAGATTGCTACTGCGTCTGCACCGCCTTCTTCACCAGGGCCAGATTCACCACCTAATCAGCCTGCTTCCCCACCTCCCTCCTTCCCTAAACCAAAAGGTCCTGAATCGCCACATCTGTCAGCCCCTAAAATCCTCGCAGAACAACCTCCATCCAAAGTACAAGATATTCATCAATCTCCTCCGACACCACAGTCAGCATTGGCACTACCTGAAAGGCCTCTTCTGAAAAGCACAAGTCTTCTAAGTCCGAGCAAGCTTGAACCTCGTCAGCTTATCCAAAAAATGGTTAGATCAACTTATGATAAGAAAGAAATGGCCGTATACGAGAAAAAGTTAGTATTCCAGGCTTTCAGGGAGAGAGTGGCGACTAACAAGAAGCAAGATGAAACTCCAAAATTGTCGGATTCACAAAAATCGGTGAAAAATCAAATGGAGGACCTGCAAAACTGGACTTCCGACGAAGTGCCAACACAGTACGAGTACGGGAAGCCGTTCTTGCCGTGGCACGTCATGGAAGACCTGCCCTGGGAAATGAGGCTGATGCATGATTGGTATTTAAAGGAGACAAAAATGGGCCTCGGCATGATTACTGTGAAGGTCCCGGATCATGCTTTCATCGGTGGACCAAATGGGATACTTAATCGATTTCAACTACCTTCATGCATTATTCAAGCTGGAAAAAATGGATATAAATCTCATTGCTGTGTTTTGCACTAAGTCAATCACATTTAATGTCATAAATGAATTCATGTGCAAACTAACTTCGATAAATTACCCGCTGCATTACTTAGGATGCAATTCCACGACGCCTTAAAAGGAAACCATCCAATAGGCTACATCAACCCAACAAGGGTTTGCTGGATGGAACACATGGTTAATATTCATGCCGATTCCGCTGAGCTCAAAGGTAAAACAAACTCTTAAAAAGATGCGGTGATCAAACAAATGCACAAGCAAAAGATGGTCATCGTAGCACCGTACTTGGGCGAGCGATGGTCGTGCACAAAGACAAAAATGTCCTCATGGTCCCTTATGCGCTGCGGTACGTAATATTCTTTCGTACAACTACTATTTTACTACGATAACACCTACGGTTAACATATCTTCTTTGCAGCGATCACTACATTCTTTTTGTTGTATATCCGCAAGACCACTTGGTCGTAGTGCTTGATCCGGCACACTACAAGGAGGATACATTCAAAGAGTTTCTCATTATATTAAATTTGTAAGTACTGTTATGCACCATTTAATAAGTATTGGTTGTTGTACTCTCAAAGAAACAATTGACTCAAACAATTATTTTGTCTACATAGAGCACACAAACCTTACGTAGACCACGGTGGACCGGTCAATAATGTAGAAAAGAAGAAGCTTCTCGTGAAGACATAATGGTCGGTAATTACATGTCTGCTATATACGACATTTTATACTTTGTTTAATTCGAAATATTAACGTATACAATTTTATTCAACACAATGTTATAAGCAACCACCAGGCACTAACCTATGCGGCTACTACGTGTGCGAGATGCTTAGAGTCTATGGGAGATACACTACAAAGTTTGAAGAAGTTTAGAGAAAATATCTTTTTACACGTTAAGATCAATCTTGTATAATTTTTCTACCTATATCAATGTGTATTCCTTCTTAAACAGATCCCGACCGTTCCAGTTGTAGCGAACCGGTTTGACAATCTAACCATGGTCAACTTGGTTGCAGATATTTGCCGCTTCATCTGCCATGATGTCTGCAACCACGTGGGCGGTTTCTATGATCCAGAGAGCCAGCTTACGATGGAGGATACCTTCAAATGACTTAGAGAGTGGGAAAAAGAACATATGCATTTCTAATTAAATCTATATGGTATGTGCTTTCGAACTATTATAAATTGCGAGACAATACATTATATGTGTATGAACATGCATGCATGTTGTGTAGGTTTATATCTTTTTATGAGAAAATAATTAAATTAATGTCTTTTATTTGATATGTGTGAATTGTTGTATATACATATATACATCTTGATCGATCGATAATATATTGTTGAGAGAGAGAGGAGACGAGAGAGATCTAGACAGAGATATTAACGTATACAGAGAGAGGAGAGAGGAGAGGGAGAGAGGAGAAAAATTTAAGGAGAGAGATCTAGAGAACCCTAAACAAACATGCAAGAGCACATAAAATAATGCGCACGGGAAGATCAGTCTTCCCTGCGGCCAACTTAATGAACCGCACGAGAAGATCAATTATCCCGTGCGGTCCGGTAAAGCGGACCGAATGGGATAATGGATCTTCCAGTGCGGGCTGCTTAAGCCGACCGCACGGGATAATTGATCTTCCCGTGCGGTTGGGCCGCCCGCACGCAAAAACAGTCTTTTCCCAGACCGTCTCGGGCATGCGGGCAGGCCTTCCGCATGGGAAGATGCCTTTCGGGCCGCACGCAAAAATTGTTTCTTCAGTAGTATCATTAGCGGCACCGATGAGGAAAAATCAAATATGTCGGTTTAGGAATCAACACCTACCTTTGAGTTTCCATGAATAAAAAGATATAACTGGCTAGATGCATCAGCTCAAATAGAGCCAATGCTTCGAGCGTTCCCCCCTAGTTCAATCTCTATCCAAGAACAAACACACATAATAACATCAAGAACAAGGTCACCCTCGAAATTGATTGACATCACATAATTGTGAACAAACAAAACAAACATGCATAACTCATAGAATTAACATATATAGAATCAACAACAAAAATGTAAACAAGGAAAGAAGGCCACCGCCACCACCGCTGCTCACCGTGGGGTGAAGGTGATGTCTGCCTGCCCATCAACCACCATAGAGGCCGGATCGACCGCCGGGGATCTCTAGGCTCGCCGCTCACTAGCTTGAGAGAGGAGGCAACAACGCCGCTCACCGGTTGGGGAAGGGAGGAGGGAGGCGCGGTCGTCTCTGGCGCGGCTTGGGAAGAGGCGGCGACCACGCCACCCGTAGGCTTGGGGGAGGTACAACGGCGGTGCGGCTCATAGGTTGGGGGAGAGGACGTGGCCCTACCACTCGATGGTTGGAGGGGAGAGGAGACAGCCCCGCCGCTCGCTACCTTAGGGAGAGGAGGCAACCGTGCCGCTTGTAGGTTGGGGGAAGAGGAGACAACCCTTCCGCTCGCCTATGGGAGAGAGGAGGCGTGCATGCCGCTTGTAGGCTTGTGGGAGGTGCAGCGGCCACGCGGCTCGTAGGTTGGGAGTGGGGAGGAGGCGGCCCCATTGCTCGTAGGTTGGGAGGAAGAGGAGGCGGGCGCTCCAAGGAGAAGGGCTGGGGAGATAAGATCGAGAAGAAAGATGGTGGGCTAGGGATGGAGATGAGATCAATAGGTTCTCAATAAACCAAGGTGGGCTAGCATCGCATGTTTCTTCGGCTCGCTCCATCCTCAACAGTTCTTTTTAAAAAATAAGGCACTTATATCCTGTTATAACGTGGTTTATTAAAAAAATCAGCACATATATTTCTGCACCAATTTTTTAATAAATCGGCACCTACAAGGGGTTATAGGTTTTTAATATTTGATCCATTGTTTTGGGTGGGTGGGGGAGGGGGTTCGAGGACAAGAAATACCTCATACGTGCCGGTTTTTGGAAACGGGCACATATAAAACGTCTCCTATTAGGGTTTTTATTAGTACCGGCAACGTGGGTGAAATTTTGGAGGGGTTTCATGCAGATTTCTAATTTTAGGATTTACTTCGCGCTTTATGCTTTAACAACGCAGCTCCTTCCACTTGCTGGAGAATAGCACAATAGTCTCGGTTGGTAACCCCGGTAGTCCCGGTTGTCAAACCAGGACTTTGAATCAGGGACTAGAGATCACCATCTCTAGTCCCGGTTTAAATAACTGGGACTAGAGATGCATCTTTAGTCCCGGTGGAGCCACCAACCGGGACTAAAGATGGCGGAGCCACGTGGCCGGCTCTCCCATGTTTAGTCCGGTTGGTGGCTCCAACTGGGACTAAAGATGACGGAGCCACCACGGGACTAAAGATTTTTTTAATTTGCTACTTTTTCGAGCAAGTCTGCTGCCTATATATTACACACATATATTATATTACATATATACATATTTTACACACATATATTTATACATATTATATATATATATGTATAAATATATAAGTTACAAACATATAAATGAACTTAAGAAAAGAAATATATACATATAATATATTACCAAAATATGTACACATATGTACAATATCCACATATATTTCGTATGTTACAAATAATTGTCTATTTTGTGGATCCGGTGGTTAAGTTACTTAAATTAAAATAGAACTCCCCCATGGGATCAATGATCTGCTCATTTATAAATCCCATCAATTCTTCTGAGCAGCTTGTATGAAAGTCTCGTGGGGGAGGTTGTCTCTTACTCGCATAAGCTGTCATTAATTCGAATAAACGAGAAATAAATATATGAAGTGAATAAGAAATCGAGACGTAATGTATGAATGGCTGTTATATGTACATCTACATCGTTGATAGTTGTGACATTGGTCACAAAGCGGTGAATGTAGTCGCAGACATAGCATCCGCATAAGTTGGTGCCCTGCGACTGTTTTGCACTCTAAAGGAGAAACGTCGACAGATTTAATATACATTTCATATTTTAGAACAAAGTAATGATTCAAAACAACTTTGGAGCATGTTACTCACTGGAAAGTTCATCCTCACGGAGAGCTTATCTTTCCAATTTCCACGAACATTCGCCCGAAGCCGTTCCCATGCCCTACATGCGGTTGAAAGTTAGCTAGTAATTATCCGAGAACTGCATATATGCAATAGCAAGTAAGATGGAATTACCTGTTTAGCAGTTCAAATATCTTTGCGTACGTGGACTCTTATTTATCCATTGAGTCAAAGACATGGATCCGTGAGTGATCCATGTCAATTACTAACAGAACCCAGTGGAATCTGTAAATTGGTTTAGACGACACATATGAAAATTTATGTATGCACACTGGATTAAAATCGGTACGGAAGGAAGAAAAATACTTACGCAGTGTTGTAGGGCAGAAGGATAAACAACCGGAAGTGGTTTTGCACCAGCGTGTTGTATATGTTGTCCACTGTTGGATCAGGAAATTGATCAACCAATACACCGTTGATTTTGCGTGGATCCATGAATCCATGTTTGGTACAGTCATGCTTGTTGCAGTATTGGATTGCCATTCTACAACGGTTAAAAAGAATTTTAGTCAGCTAAATACAAGGAGGTAAGAAACGAAATAACAGAACGATACTTACATAACCCGCGTGGCTAGAAGTGAGACGTCGAGGGCATCAAGCTGGTACAAGTCGAATATATCTTTGAATCAGATATAGAACTCGTCACCTCCATCGAAGAAATAGTGCAATGAATATCTGCCCGTTACCATCTCTCCGCCCTTGCTGGATTCTTGCATGTACCACTTGTGGAAGCGGTACATCTGTGTAGGTAGCTTTTTCACTTGATCAGGCTTTACAAGCGGCTTTCCAAGTTTGAACTTGTATTTCAGGGGAGCCTTCACCAGGGGAGCACGGCCGTGTAATTGATCCATTGAAATTCCAGCAGATTCCATAAATTGTCTTAACTCTGATCTAACATTTGGAACTGTGCTGAACTCCAGAGGTTTCTGTGGCTGCATGCCGAGCTGGGGTACATCTTTGCCCGTTCTCTTCGCCTTGCCAGTAGCCTTCCGAATAGTCCTGTCGTAGTCGGACTGTGGTTGAGGTTGCGGTTCAGGCTGTGGCATTAGGTACGTCTTCTTGAAGAAGTCCTTGGTCTCTGGGGATTTCGGTAGGCTTCTCGGAGACTTCTTTCGAAGTGAGCCCCGACTTCGCTTGGACGCTTCTTCAAGCTCCTCTGGAGTCTTCTCGTATGAAAGCTTCTGTGCGGTGGCAGCGTCTTCTCAATTCTTTGAATCTTTCTTCTTGGACGACCGCTTGATATTAACGGTGCGCTCTTTGATGATGACCATTTAGGAGTCGGTGCTCGTTGTGGCGACGGAGGAGGGTTGGAAGGCGGTGGAGTTGGAGACGACCGTTTAGGAGTCAGTGCTCGTGGAGGCGATGCAGGAGGCGGAGGAGGCGAATGAGGCGAAGGAGACGGCCCACGTGGAGGTGAGGGCGGTGGAACAATAGGAGACGCTCTTCGTCCGGAAATATTATGAAGATCTTCCTCCGAGAAATATTCCTTGAGTGTTTCTCCTAGCGTCATCTCCCGTCTCCTCCGGGGATATCCACTCGAGATCTTCATAGCCGCGTTCCACCTGTTCAATTTCAACTTTCGAGTACGTAGGTGGAATGGGCCAGGAGTGGTAGGTGCCATCTCGGTCTACTAGAATGGCCATGCCCGACGCGACATGTTCGAGAAGATTGCTTATTAGTTAGTCATGAACGTTGATTGACAAGTTATTCAAGGAAATATATGTATAACATAAAAGTACGAACATACCTTTATTGTTATGTTCTTTAGTGGAATAGGCAGCTCACATGGGGTCCGCTGTGTGATGTCATCAACGGGACATGGCGGACCCGGTTTAGCTTGTGGGGCCAAGTCGCCTTTATTTCCGGTTTAGCTGCTGCTGTAGTTGAGCAGCTGTTGCTGGATCCGGCTGTTGGCTAACCCAATGGCTCAGCTCATCTGCCAACCTGCGGTTCAGCCTTTCATCCACAATTTGATCTATTTGCGAGAGCTTCATTTCCATCTCAGCGAACCTCGCATCATGCTCTCGCCTGGACCTCATCCGGCTCTTGTACGTCTCGATGTCAGCTTGAAACCCATATTTCCAGGGGACGACGCCTTTTCCTCGCGTACGCCCCAGATGCTCTAGGTTTTGGAGGGCGAGCGTTAGCTCGTCCTTCTCTCTGTCCAGCCTGAACATGCCCGAGGAAGTGGCCTACAGCGCCTCCTCTAAACTCCGTCTGGCTTCTTGAATTTCATCACCAAAGATAACTGTGCCATCGACAGGATTAAGTGAGCCGCCGTGAGCATAAAACCAATGCTTTGATCGTTTCGGCCAATTGGCTGTGCCTGGAACGATATCTCGCGCTTCAAGGTCGGCTTCCATTTTCTCCCATTTCTCCATTACTATCTTATAGCTGCCTGACCCAAGCCTATGATGGTATTTCTTTTTGGCTGCATTGGCCTTGTTCTTTTCTATGATAGCTTGTGCCTCTTCCCCAGTCTTGTGTTCAACAAAAGCATCCCAATGATCTCTGAGCTTTGGGAACTTGTCAAAGTTTGGGGTCTGGCCCTTCAGGATATATTTCTTGTGTAACTCTTTCTTGTAGTTCCTGAAGAGCTCTGCCATTTTCTTTAACGTCCATTCCTTGACCCTTGCTTGTTGTGAGTCTGGGATGGTGAACGTTTGCAGCATTGTAGTCCACAACATTTCTTTCTCTGAGTCTGAGAGATAGCTCTGCTCATCTCCTCCTTTGGTTGACCGCCTCCAGTTGGCAACGCTTACGGGCACGTGATCCCTCACCACCCATCCACTGTGCGCCACAAACTTCCTTGCGGAGTCCTCTGGGGCAATTGGTCGACCATCAGATGCTACCTCCGTTATGACATGTCGACCCTCTATGCGCTTGCTGAGGCCGCGTTGCCCGCGTGCCCTCTTCTGTCAAGCGGAGGCGGAGGCGGAGCCCTCATTCCCCTCATCGTTCCCCTTCTCGTCCTCCCCCTCTTTCCCCTCCTCGTTGAGGTATTCATCTGGATCTTCATTCCCCTCCTCGTTGTAAAACTTTGTTCCTCGTGCGATCTCAACAAGGAGAAACTGTTCCTCGTCATGATCCGCCATTTGATTGTTGTGGGTTGAGGACTTAATCAAAGAATTCTGAAAAAAATTATTCGGTTAATACATGTATCAATTATTCAGGGAAATCATGTATGCCTACGTAAAAAAATAAACAAAAAGAAGAAGATGGAAAAAATAGATGAAATCCGACAGACACTAGATCCAATTGTGCACATCCACAATGGAGACATTCTTCAGAAGTCACTTGCAGGACTGAGAGAATCAGTTGTGATTCTGAATCATCTTGCTTATAAAAGGAAATTATCATGGCGATGGAGAACACGGTGGCGATGAAGCCCATATGCTACCGTGTTCACCATCGCCCATAATAACTTCCTTTTGATGAGCAAGAGGATTCGAATCACGAATTCTCTCAATCCCGAAGAGACTTCTAAAGAATATAACAATTATAGATATGCACACTTGTCTCTAGCATGTGCTTGGACTACGTTCTATATTTTTCTTCTTCTTCTCTTTTGTTTCTCTTTGCTAGAACACGACCGACTGACCGTTCGTTCTATCATTCACGTCCACTCGTTCCGACCCTTAACCCTAACCCTAGCCCTAAATTATCGTCCATTCGTTCTATCGTTCGTTCACGTCCATGAGTACAATCATCTAGAGGAGAGGAGAGAAAGAGAGGAGAATGATGTGAGGGAGATAAGGTGGAGAGGAGTGGGAGTGGAGAGGAAAGGAGAGAGAGAGCACGTTGCATGCCTATGTACGTTGTAACGACCGAACGAACGACCGACCAAACGAACGACCCAACGAACGACCAACCGAACGAATGAACGACCGAACGAACGAACGAACGAACGAACGAGTGTCCGTCCATCCATCCGTTCGTCCGTCCATCCATCCGTCCGTTCGTCCATTCGTCCATCTGTCCGTTCGTTCGTCCATTCGTTCGTCCGTTCGTCCGTTCGTTCGTCCGTTTGTTCGTCCGTCCGTCCGTTCGTCCGTTCGTCTGTTTGTCTGTTCGTCCGTCCGTCCGTTCGTTCGTTCGTCCGTTCGTTCGTTTGTCCGTCTATCCGTTCGTTTACGTCCGTTTGTTGATTTTATCGTTCTCGTTCGTTCGAAAAAACAAAATTCACAAGTCACATACACATTGAAATTAAAATCTATTCATGCATTCACAAGTCACATACACATTCAAATTTCAAATTTAGATACACATTCAAAATTCAAAATTCACAATCTTCATGCATTCAAATTTAAATAAACAGTCCATTTACATATAGAGTCCAGTTACATATAAAGTCCATGTAACATTTTAAATTCCACACATCAAAAGTTTCACAAAATAACATACACATACAAATATACATTGCATAATCAATTCCAACTTTAAAATTTCACATAATTTACATATATAACATTCACAAAATTTGCAACTTTAAAATTTCACACATACATACACATACAAATATACACATTCATAATCAATTCCACATATGTACACAAATTTGAAATTTTTCATCAAATATATATATTGCTCGGCATGCATGCGAGAGGAGGCGAGGGCGGCAGCGAGGATGCAGAGGGCGGCGGCGGCGTGGAGGGAGGGCGGTGGCCTTAGGGTTTAGGGTTTAGGGGCGGCCGGCATGGGGATCATGGGGCCGTGGGGAGGGGACGGCGAGGGAGCGGGCGGCGTGGGGAGGGAGCGGCGGCGGCGACGACGTGGCGACCGCGACGATGGCGCCAATGGCGATGGCGTCGGCGGCGGCCAACCCTAGCGCATCACAATGTGGGGAAATCTTTGGGGCGGCGGCGCGAACTCTGCGAATGATATGAAGACGACGGCGCGGCGGTCCTTCGGCGACGACGACGCGAGAGACGGCGTGCTGCGGCGGTGTCCTAGGGCTCAGCGACGGCGACGATGACGAAGACGATGTAGTTGCGAAGTGCGAAAACGGCTAAGTGTTGGATCCCCAGTGAGGCCCTTGCTATATATAGGAACGGCATCTCTTGTCCCGGTTGAAGCCATCAACCGGGACTAAAGATACTATAGTCCCGGTTGGCGGCTTCAACCAGGACAAAAGATAGAATCTCTAGTCCTGGTTGGAGCCACCAACCGGGACTAAAGATGGCGGGGCAGCCACGTGGCCCAGGTAGGTGGCCATCTCTAGTCCCGGTTGAAGCCACCAACCGGGACTAAAGATGGTTTCCCGTCCACTCAAATTCACCTCTAGTCCCGGTTGGTTTTAAAAATCAGGACTAATTATTACAGTGCCCTATTATATTGTATTTTATATTCATATATAATTATAATGTTCATATGTTGATATATTTTATATTCATATATAATTAACATATGTTCATATAAGTAACAAAAAATATTATAAATTGAAATAATAACATATAATTAACATTTGTCATATTCCAAACTATTTAATATTTAAATAATAATATATAATTAATATATGGCCTATTTGAAATAGTTTATCTTAGTCGTCTCATCTCGTATCCGCATCCAGTGCTCCTAATGATCCGTGGAGAGGCCCCGACGCCTTCTTCCTACCTTCTTCACCGATCTTGGTCTCTTCAACATGTTATGATTCGTCGTAGTAGCATTTTTGCTATTTTTACTCATCGCTCCCTGTAACATATACAAAGTCATTCATGTTAACCGGTTCATGTTCTACTGCTGGTGAGCAAACACATGGAGCGGACGGTGAAGCTGGCGATCGACGAAGCCGCTTCCTGAAGTCAAGGAAAATGTTAAGCGATTCATGTTCTACTACTGATGAGCAAACACATGGAGCGGATGGTGAAGCTGGCGATCGACGAAGCCGCTTCCTGAAGTCAAGGAGAATGTTAAGCGGTTCATGTTCTACTGCTGATGAGCAAACACATGGAGCGAATGGTGAAGCTGGCGAACAACGAAGTCGCTTCCTGAAGTCAAGGAGAATGTGGGCAGTGCTTCTTTTTCCTTGCTCTTCTCCCTTTTCTTCATAATCTTTCTGTCTTGCTCTTTCTTAGATAATCTGACAACCACCTCATTCCGTGATGGCGGCGTAGCAGTACTCGTGTATCTCCATCAAACTTAGAATAGAGAGAGATATGACAATGATTGGATAGTGCGGCTATATATAGAGAGCTGAGCAATGATGGATGCAAGACAGATCGACATGCAAATTTTACGAGGGTCCACCGAAACCACTCTAGATACACATTGGAGAAGGAAATGTTGAGACCGTTGGTCCTGAAGGCAATAATTTACAATAGATTCAATAATTTACAGTAATTTACAATAAATTCAAATAATAGCAATAATATTCAATGATTCAATTTAATTTACATTGTCCATACATAAATTTAGCTAAGTGACATTTGACCTCACATACTTTCTCCGCACAATTGTTCCTTCGTTATGATCGTTGCGTGCGTAAGGGGTGTCCTCATTTGATAGGAGGATACTCGGGTCAACCGCCACTGCGAACAGAGGTTGCCCGTCAAACCGATCATAATCTTCGTCGGTTCTATCCTCGACTCCCACGATTTTCCTTTTGCCTAGGAGAACCACGTGGCGCTTTGGCTTGTCGGACCCTTTCCCCTTCTTTGATTTGCTAGCCATGTCCTTGACATAGAAAACTTGCCGTACATCATTGGCAAGGACGAAGGGTTCGTGCCGAGTATCCAACCTTGCTCAGTCGACCGTTGTCATCTCACTTGCATCAATGGTTACGCCTCCACCACTGAGCCTAACCCACTGGCACCGAAACAGAGGGACTTGTTAGTGATATGCCCTAGAGGTAACATGGAGATGTTGGATATCATGGTCAATGTTTATGTATTTATGAATAAAGTGTTATTCAGTTCCTGAAATAGACATCTCGTACTAATCAATAAGTACGTGACTTTTTATGAGACTCTTTACTTATGAATCTATTTCTAAATGATCCCTGATCATATATCATATTATTGGAACTAATATGATTCTAAGATCGACATGTTTATTGATTGATGATCATGTCTCATAGATCATGGGTATGGAGATACCAAATCAATAAACATGGACACATGTGTTAGAGAACACATTGTTGGATAGACCCACCATGAGACACTACAGGAATTAATGTGCCTTTAGTTGGTCTCGGGTAGTGTTGGTACAAAGTCCTTAGACCTGAGATCATCATGGATTTCAACATGTGTAGTAGCCTACTTTGGGACTACCAAACGTTATTCCTTAACTGGGTAGTTATAAAGGTAGTTATCGGGTTTGCTATGAAACATAGAATGGGATGTGAGTGATCAAGATGGAATTTGCCCCTCCTTTGGAGAGATATCTCTGGGCCCCTCGAGGTAATGGATTATGGAAATGCATGGCCATGCTAAGTTGATTGAGGAGTCAATCAACAGACAAATAATCCAATACGGTTCGAGTGAATGGTTAAGCTATTGAAGGGATGACACACATCTTGCCTATAGCTTAATTGGTATCGTGAGGCAAAGGGATTTGTGTACACATTACGGGTTCAGAGCCGATATTATATTCTTGTATACTATGGTGTCAATATGTGCTGCTAGGTGCCAATGTTGACAGGTCGGCTGAGTTGGACTCGAGCCGACGATCGGCTAAGTTAGACTTAAGCTGAAACCGAGTATACCTGAACCTACAGGGTCACACGCTTAAGGGGATAAGAATAGGCATTCGAGTTGGACTCGGATACGGCTCGATCGGATAGGGATCCAATCGGATAGAGTCCTATGGGCTTACGACGTATGGGCGGCCAACTCTATGAGACACAGATGAGATCTGATTCAAAACAGAGTCCTGATCTGCCACTAGTCCTAGTAGGCCAACTCTATATAAAGGGGCGAGGGGTGAAGAGATGCTGATCGATCAATGAAGTCAATTGTGCCGACATCAATTTGATCACACGCGGCTTTAGAAGTCGGTGAGATCAATCTCCATGGAAACCCTCCCCACCTTCGAGCCAAACCCTAGCCTTGCATCGCGTGCTAGCACACGGGTGTTCGGCATTCTGTTCCCGGACGTATGGATACCGGTAGAGGCGCTGCTACGTTGCGCGCTGTTGATTGGCTACGAATCGGCTGCGGTCGAGTGCATCGGAGCGAGGCGCGAGAACACGGTCAGGCGACTCGGTGAATCAGCTACATCGACGAATCGGCTGTCCCCAGGAATCGGCTGTCGGCTTTAGGGAATCGGCTGTCATCGGCTAGCACAGTTCCAAATCGGATAGTCCTGATTGGCTATTTCCGCTGCATACTCCAATCGGTAACGATCTATCGGCCCTTAGTTGCAAGTGTTCCTGGTTTGCGCGGTAGAAAAGTTTTTGTTTTCGGCTAGCATAGCCTCTGCGTAACCCTTCAGTGGTATCAGAGCTAATCTTGCTTAGTTCGGGTTTTAGATTGAATCTGGAACAAGTTTTGCGCATGGGTTGATTAGATCAATCGGTTTTACGGGATTTGTTGAGGAGAGTTCATGGTAATTGCGTTTCTTGATAGTGTATCGGAACAGCGTAATGTGATTACGTCGAAGCAATATCCATAGAAATCGGTTTGAGTCGGGTTCGAGATAGCGTTCCTTGATAGAGTATCGGAACGGTATAATGTGATTATACCGAAGCTATCTCGTAGTCCGACTTTGTTTGCTGCCCCGCGCCTACGCAAACCATCTCCCTTCATAGTGTATCGGGACAACATAATGTGATTATGCCGATATGATTTCCGTAAGCGATTTCATAGATTTCTGTCGTGTGCGTACCCCTTATAGGTTGTCTCGATGCCGTATCTCTGCGATAGGTAGAAAACGTTTCTACGCCTAACTTGTTTTTACAGAGAATGCTTTGAGATGGTATGGCCCTATTGTATGTATGAGATGTATGAGATGCATGTGATGCATGTAATATTCTTTCATATGTGCAATCTCTCTAATATTCTTTCATACGTGCAATGCTTGTAATATTCTTTCACGACCTGTGAGTCGATGTAATCTTAAATTAGAGCTTTTATAGAAGTAGCTTAGTTTGAAGAATTCAAGCATCATGCACATTGGAAGATGATGCCGAAGATGGAGATCCTCAGCGCCGACATGGATTGGAGATCACCATGTGAAGGGGGCCATACTATTTCATTATATGCTATTCTACCTGCTTTCATATATGTGATATGTTTGTTTGATAGGATAGCATCCCTCGCAAAATTAAGTAGTAATGATGCCCTTTCAAATGTTGCACCCGTCACCGTTATGCTCGTCAATGGTGGGTCTGCCAAAGCAGAGTGCCATTCTCTATCATAACACGAGGGGGTATATGTCCGACATATACAGCAGGAGCATTTGGTTTACTTAACAAGGCTATCAAAACAGATTTGGGCCTTGGGGCATAGGTTGGCGCCGGGGCATGGAGATGCCACACCAACAACAAGAGTCACATAGAGATGTGATTAGCAAGGAGTTGCTTACCGATGTTATTAATCTTCTACCAGTGATGCCAAAGCTCACTAGAAATTAATTAACATGTGGATCTTGACCCAATACGTAACCTAGAGGGAAGGTGTAAAATACGTAATGGGAGTCTAATGTTAAATTGTTTAACAATAGACATAGCATAAACATTGTGCTAAACTTTGTTTTTTCTGTTGTAGAATAATGGCAGCCAATACTACACCCAACGCTTTTAATTTGTGATCTATTCTCGAGAAAGAAAAATTAAACGGAACAAACTTTATGGATTGGTATCGCAACTTGAGAATTGTTCTCAAGCAAGATCGTAAGGAGTACGTTCTTGAAGTACCCTATCCCGAGGATTTGCCTAATAATGCCACCGCAATCGCACGGAGAGCTTACGAGAAGCACACTAATGATGCCCTAGATATAAGTTGTCTCATGCTTGCTACAATGTCCCCGAGCTTCGAAGCAATATGAGAGCAGCGATGCTCACACAATTATTCGGGGACTGCGTGGCATGTTTGAGAACCAAGCTCGGGCCGAGAGGTTCAACACCTCAAAGTCCTTGTTTGCGTGCGAGCTTGTTGAGGGAATCCCGTCGATCCGCATGTGATAAAGATGATTGGCTATATCGAGAGTCCGGAAAAACTAGGTTTTCCCCTTAGCCAAGAGTTGGCTACGATGTGATTCTCCGGTCGCTTCCTCCGAGCTTCGAGCCATTCATATTGAATTATCATATGAACAATATGGATAAGACCTTGGCTGAATTGCATGGGATGCTAAAGACAGTGAGGAGAGTATCCGAAAAACGGTCATCATGTGATTATGATGCGAGGCTAAGCGCAAACCACCTGTCAAGAAACTTTGCACCAAGAGGCAGCTAACTCCCGATGAGATCGCGAGTGCCTCCAATGCAAAGAAGGGCAAGAAGGGGTCGGCGGCATCAGATGCCGTTTGCTTCTACTGCAAGGAGACAGGCCACTAAAAAGGAACTGCAAGAAGTACATGGAGGATCTCAAAAAGAAGCAAAGTACGACTTCGCCGGTATTAATGTTATACACATTAATCTTGCTACTTCACCTACTGACTCTTGGGTATTTGATACCGGATCAGTAACTCATATTTGCAAATCGTTGCAGGGAATGAGAAGAAGTAGAGGCTTAAGAAGGGGTGAGGTGAACCTGCGCGTTGGCAATGGAGCAAGCGTTGCTACAATTGCTGTCGGCACAGTACCACTTCATCTACCTTCAGGATTAGTTTTGGAATTAAATAATTTTTATTGTGTTCTAACACTATGTCAAAACATTATTTCCGCTTCATGTTTGCAAGCAGAAGGATATGATTTTACATCAATGAACAATGGTTGTTCAATATATCTCAGAGATATGTTCTATTTTCATTCTCCATTGGTGAATGAATTATATGTTTTGAATCTTGAAGCGTCTCCCATCTATAACATTAATACAGAAAGGCAACTCTCTAATGATACAAACCCCACGTTCATCTGGCATTGTCGCTTAGGCCATATTAATAAGAAACGCATGGAGAAGCTCCATAAGGATGGATTGCTTCACTCTTTTGATTTTGAATCATTTGAGACATGTGAGTCTTGTTTACTTGGTAAGATGACAAAGGCACCTTTCACGGGACACGGTGAGAGAGCAAGTGACTTGTTGGCACTCGTACATACTGATGTATGTGGATCAATGAGCTCAACGGCCAGAGGTGGTTATCAGTACTTCATTACCTTTACTGATGACTTTAGTAGATATGGTTATATCTACTTAATGAGGCATAAATCTGAATCCTTTGAAAAGTTCAAAGAATTCCAGAATGAAGTATAGAATCATTTAGGGAAAACAATCAAGTTTCTACGATCAGATCGTGGAGGGGAATACTTGAGCCAACAGTTTGGTAATCATCTTAAAGATTATGGAATTGTTCCACAGTTGACACCGTCAGGAACTCCGCAATGGAACGGAGTGTCCGAACGGAGAAATCGCACCTTGTCGGACATGGTACGGTCCATGATGAGCCAAAGTGATCTTCCGTTATCCTTCTGGGGATATGCTCTTGAAACAGCTACGCTCACACTAAATAGAGTTCCATCTAAGTCGGTTGAAAAGACACCATATGAGATATGGACAGGGCAACCCCTAGTTTGTCTTTTCTCAAAATTTGGGGATGCGAAGCTTATGTAAAACGTTTACAGTCTGACAAGCTCACACCCAAATCTGACAAGTGCTTCTTTGTGGGATATCACAAGGAAACTAAGGGATATTACTTTTTTAATCGGGAACAAGGCAAAGTGTTTGTCGCCCGACACGGTGTTTTCTGGGAGAAAGAGTTTCTTTCAAGAAGGGTTAGTGGGAGCAGGGTGCATCTTGAAGAAGTTCAAGAAACACCGGAAAATGTTTCGGCGACCACGAATCATAACAGGAGGAGCAAAGTGTTGCGCCACCGGTTGTAGATACACCACCCACGAGTGCGAAAGATCACGTCATGCGCCCGACAGTACACAGTGCGAACAAACGTGATATATTGTTGTTGGACAACGATGAACCTAAGACCTATGAGGAAGCGATGGTGGGACCCGATTCCAACAAGTGGCTTGGAGCCATGAAATCCGAAATAGAATCCATGTACGACAATCAAGTTTGGAACTTGGTTGATCCACCTGATGGTGTCAAAACCATTGAGTGTAAATGGGTTTTTAAGAAAAAGGCTGATATGGATGGAAATGTTCACATCTATAAGGCGTGATTGGTGGCGAAAGGTTTTAAACAGATTCAAGGAGTTGATTATGATGAAACCTTCTCGCCCGTCACAATGCTTAAATCTATTCGGATTATCCTAGCGATTGCTGCATATTTCGATTATGAGATATGGCAGATGGATGTCAAAACGGCTTTCCTAAATGGAAACCTAAGCGAGGATGTATACATGATACAACCTCAAGGTTTTGTCGATCCAGAATCGCCTGGAAAGATATGCAAGCTACAGAAATCCATTTATGGATCGAAGCAAGCATCTCGGAGTTGGAATATTCGTTTTGATGAAGTAATCAAAGGGTTTGGTTTCATCAAAAACGAAGAGGAGGCCTGTGTTTACAAAAAGGTCAGTGGGAGCGCAATTGTATTTCTAATCTTATATGTGGATGACATATTGTTGATTGGAAATGATATCCCTATACTAGAATCCGTCAAGTCTTCATTGAAAAATAGTTTTTCCATGAAAGACTTAGGGGAGGCAGCATACATATTGGGCATTCGGATCTATAGAGATAGATCCAAGAGGCTAATTGGATTAAGCCAAAGTACATACATTGACAAGGTGTTGAAAAGGTTCAACATGCATGATTCCAAGAAAGGTTTCTTGCCCATGTCACATGGCATTAATCTTAGCAAGAATCAGTGTCCTCATACACATGATGAGCGGAATAAGATGGGTATGGTTCCATATGCTTCGGCAATTGGATCCATCATGTATGCCACGCTTTGTACACGCCCAGATGTCTCGTACGCTTTGAGTGCTACGAGCGGATACCGTCGAGATCCAGGTGAAGGTCACTGGATCTGCAGTAAAGAATATCCTTAAGTACTTAAGTAGAACTAAGGATATGTTCCTAGTCTATGGAGGTGAAGAAGAGCTCGTTGTAAGTGGTTACACCGATGCTAGCTTCCAAATGGACAAGGATGATTATAGATCGCAATCTGGGTTCGTGTTTTGCCTGAACGGAGACACAGTCAGCTGGAAGAGTTCCAAGCAGGATACTATTGCTGATTCTACAACAGAGTACATTGCTGCTTCGGAAGCGCAAAGGAGGCCGTTTGGATCAAGAAATTCGTTTCGAGCTTGGTGTGATGACTAGTACGACTGGTCCAATGTCTCTCTATTGTGATAATAGTGGAGCCATTACGCAAGCCAAGGAGCCGAGGTCACATCAGAAGTCCAAACACATACTTCGGCGATATCATCTCATCCGCGAGATAGTGGACAGAGGTGATGTCAAGATATGCAAAGTGCACACGGATCTCAACATAGCCAATCCGTTGACAAAACCTCTCCCTCAGCCGAAACATGAGGCGCACACAAGAGCAATGGGTATTAGATACTTACATGATTGACTCTAGTGCAAGTGGGAGATTGTTAGTGATATGCCCTAGAGGCAACATGGAGATGTTGGATATCATGGTCAATGTTTATGTATTTATAAATAAAGTGATATTCAGTTCTATGAAATAGACATCTTGTATTGATCAACAAGTATATGACTTATTTATGAGACTCTTTACGTATGAATCTATTTCTAAATGATCCCTGATCATATATCATATTATTGGAACTAATATGATTCTAAGATCGGCATGTTTATTGCTTGATGATCATGTCTCATAGATCATGGGTATGGAGATACCAAATCAATAAACATGGACACATGTGTTAGAGAACACATTGTTGGATAGACCAGAACAAATTGTTGGATAGACCCACCATGAGACACTACAGGAATTAATGTGCCATTAGTTGGTCTCAGGTAGTGTTGGTACAAAGTCCTTAGACCTGAGATCACCATGAATTCCAACATGTGTAGTAGCCTACTTTGGGACTACCAAACGCTATTCCGTAACTGGGTACTAAAAAGGTAGTTATCGGGTTTGCTATGAAATATAGAGTGGGATGTGAGTGATCAAGATGGAATTTTCCCCTCCTTTGGAGATATATCTCTGGGTCCCTCGAGGTAATGGATTATGGAAATGCATGGTCATGCTAAGTTGATTGAGGAGTCAATCAACAGACAGATAATCCAATACGGTTCGAGTGAATGGTTAAGCTATTGAAGGGATGACACACATCTTGCCTATAGCTCAATTGGTATCGTGAGGCAAAGGGATTTGTGTACATATTACAGGTTCAGAGCCGATATTATATTCTTGTATATTATGGTGTCAATATGTGCTGCTAGGCGCCACTGTTGACAGGTCGGCTGAGTTGGACTCGAGCCGACGATCGGCTAAGTTAGACTATAGCCGAAACCGAGTATACCTGAACCTACAGGGTTAGATGCTTAAGGGGATAAGAACAGGCATTCGAGTTGGACTCGGATACGGCTCGATCGGATAGGGATCCGATCGGGTAGAGTCCTATGGGCTTACGACGTATGGGCGGCCAACTCTTTGAGACACGGATGAGATCCGATTCAAAATAGAGTCCTGACCGGCCACTAGTCCTAGTAGGCCAACTCTATATAAAGGGGCGAGGGGTGGAGAGATGCTGATCGATCAATTGAAGTCAATTGCGCCAATATCAATCTGATCACACGCGGCTTTAGAAGTCGACGATATCAATCTCCACGGAAACCCTCCCCACCTTCGAGCCAAACCCTAGCCTTGCATCGCGTGGTAGCACATGGGTGTTCGGTGTTATGTTCCCGGACGTGTGGATACCGGTAGAGGCGCTGCTACGTTGCGCGCTGTTCATCGGCTACGAATCGGCTGTGGTCGAGCACATCGGAGCGAGGCGTGAGAACACGGTCAGACGACTCGGCGAATCAGCTACATCGGCGAATCGGCTGATTGGTGAATCGGCTGTCCCCATGAATCGGTTGTCAGCTTTAGGGAATCGGCTGTCATCGGTCAGCACAGTTCCAGATCAGATAGTCCTGATTGGCTATTTCCGCTGCATACTCCAATCGGTAACGATCTATCGGCCCTTACTTGCAAGTGTTCCTGGTTTGCGCGGTAGAAAAGTTTTTGTTTTCGACTAGCGTAGCCTCCGCGTAACCCTTCAGGACCTTCAGAGGTCCATAGTCCAGCTCACCTATGTCATCGATGTTGCCGTAATATGTGCTAGCCGTACCGTCGTATCTCACAGCATCGATGCGGACAACGCTGTTCTGATTCGTTCTCTTTAAGTCTTGGGCCCGTGTGTAAAATGTGTACCCAGTGATTTCATATGCCTGGAATGTGGTGATCGAGCAAGATGGTCCCCTCGCAAAGAAGGCTAGTTGTTGGTCAATGCTCGCATTGCAAATGAGACGTTGTCACAGCCAAGCAGGGAATGCATCGATGTGATGGCGTGTATTCCAGGCATCCGTCTTACCGATGTTTTCCGAGCGAACAATCGCCAAGTGTTCCTCGATGTAAGGAACCACCAAGGAATATTGTTGCAACACGGTCCAATGTGCTTTCCTGTACAAGTCATTGTCCATGTTCATTATTGCCTTCCTTCCAAGAGCTCCCTTCCCCCGTAGTCTACCTTCATGGCTTGATTCAGGCACCCCGATGGGACGGACGTCTTCAATAAAGTCGATGCAAAACTCAATCACCTCCTCTATTCCATATCCCTTGCTGATGCTGGCCTCCCGACGCGAACGGTTACTGACGTATTTCTTTAGAACGCCCATATACCTCTCGAAGGGGAACATGTTGTGTAGGAATACCAAACCGAGGATACGTCATGATATTGAAGAAGGAAGGCAAAAAGATCATCTTAAAGCTGACAAGACATTGGACCACATCATTTTGAAAGTCTTCTAGTCTATCTGGATCGATGATCTTCTGTGAAATTGCGTTCAGGAAAGCACATAGCTTTCTTATTGTTGCCCAGACATTATCGGGAAGGATACCCCAAATTATAACGGGAAGCAGCTGTGTCATCAGCACGTGGCAGTCATGGGACTTTAAATTTTTGAACTTCTTATCCTTCGTGCTTATTATTCTCTTTATATTCGAGGAGTATCTACACGGTACCTTGATGCTCTCCAGGCATTCAAACATTATTTCCTTCTCTGCCCTACTCAGAGTGTAGCTGGCTAGACTTAGGTATTGGGTTCCTTTCTCCTTTGGTTGCGGGTGAAGGCCGTCCCGTTGTGCCATATGTTTCAGATCGTTACGTGCCTCTAGTGTATCTTTTGATTTTCCATATACACCTAGGAAGCCAAGCAGGTTTACGCTAAGGTTCTTGGTGAGGTGCATCACGTCGATTGCGTGGCGGACATCCAAGACTTCCCAGTAGGGCAACTCCCAAAAAATTGACTTCTTCTTCCACATCGCCGCGTGACCACCTTCACTTGCTATAGATTGGTTGCCGGGTCCCTTTCCAAATACTACTTTGAGGTCTTTCACCATGGCAAACACGGCCTTTCCGTTGCGATGCTTTGGTTTAGTACGATGGTCTGCCTTTTGATCAAAATGTTTGCCTCTTCTCCGAACAGGGTGGCTTGCAGCGAGAAAGCGACGATGGCCCATGTACACTACCTTCTTACAGTGTTTCAGGTACGTACACTCAGTCTCAACCATACAGTGGGTGCAGGTGTTGTACCCCTTGTTTGACTGTCCGGATAGGTTGCTAAGTGCAGGCCAATCATTGATGGTAACAAACAACAACCCTTGCAGGTTAAACTGCTCCTGTTTATCTTTATCCCACACGGGAACACCTTCTTTCTTCCACAACAGTTTTAGATCTTCGATCAGCGGTCTCAGGTACACATCGATGTTGTTACCAGGTTGCTTCGGGCCTTGAATAATAACCGGCATCTGAATGTACTTCTGCTTCATGCATAGCCAAGGCGGGAGGTTGTAGATACACATCGTCACAGGCCAAGTGCTATGCCCGCTGCTCATCTCTCCAAAAGGATTCATGCCATACGTGCTTAAGCCGAACCTTAGGTTTCTTGCATCCTCGCCGAAGTCTTTAAATGTTCTGTCGATGTTTCGCCACTTTGACCCATCGGCGGGATGTCTCAGCATGCCGTCTTGTAGGTGTTCTTCCGCGTGCCAACGCATCATTCTTGCATGCTCCTTGTTCCTGAACAGATGCTTCAGCCGTGGTATCATAGGAAAATACCACATCACCTTAGCAGGAACCCTTTTCTTCGAGGGCCGTCTGTCAACTTCGCCTGGATCATCTCGTCTGATCTTGTATCGAAGTATTTTACAAACCGGACGTGCTTCTAGGTTCTCGTACTCCTCACCGCGGTAGAGGATACAATCGTTAGGACATGCGTGTATCTTCTGTACCTCCAGTCCTAGAGGGCACACTAACTTTTTAGCCTCGTACGTTGATTCCAGCAATTCGTTTTCTTCTGGAAGAATGTTCTTCACGAGTTTTAGTAACTCGCCAAATGTCTTGTCACTGACACCATTTTTGGCCTTCCATTGCAAGAATTCCAGCGTGGTACCCAACTTTTTGTGCCCCTGTTCACAGCCTGGGTACAAGGACCTTTTGTGATCCGCCAACATACGCTCCAATTTCTGCACCTCCTTTACGCCTTCGCAGTCCCCCTGTACGTCGCACAACATCTGACCAAGGTCATCGACACCATCGTTTTCTTCAGCATCCCCGCCCGCCTCGCCTGCTGTATTCTCTTCAAACCCACCGTATTGACCACAGTCCGGAATGTTGTCGTCGTCTTCTTCATCTTCTTCCATTGCAACCCCCACCTCTTCGTGCGATGTCCAGCAATTGTAGTGTGGCATAAATCCCGACTAAAACAAGTGGGCATGAATAATTCTTGATGTAGAGTACTCCTTCTCGTTTTTGCACTTTTTGCATGGACTACGTATGAAACCCTTCGCTTGTTGGCATCGGCCACACTCAAAAAATAATTCACACCTTGAATAAACTCTCTCGACCGTCGATCCGCATTGTACATCCATTGTCAATCCATCTACATGGAATGCAAAAAAATCGTAAGAAAATTTCATTTCAAACCATTTAAATATTATTACAATAATTATATATATATATGTAATCAGACAATTATTATATACTAATCCAACATACGTAATGTGTTGTTCTAAAAAATTAGAATTATTTTTAAAAGGTCTTTTAAAGTGATAAACATAAAATTAATTAATTATTTTGTATCTATTTTAAATGGTCCTGTGTCATCTATTTTTTAACTTTTTTGTCCAAAAGATTCTCTCTCATCATTTTCTATAAACATTTTTTGAGATAAAATTATACGGACTAAATTTCTAGAAATGTAACGTGCTAAGCATACTTTTCTTCCTCTTTATTTTTCCTAATTTTTTTCTCAACACAATATAATGTGCTTAGCAAAATAATTAGTCCAAACAAACTTTCTCTCTCGTCATGTTTACAAAAAAATCTAGAGATGAAAATATATAGAAAACAACCATAGTGCGAAGTGCTAAGCATAGATCATAAGAGGAAGAAGTTGCTAACCTTTTAGATAGCAAGATTTGTGTATTATCACCAAAACTCAGAAAAAAATTTTGGCAGCACCTCCCCTCTTGCTAGAGAAAAATTTTGAAGACAAGTGTAGCTGGCTCGGGCTGGAGGAGGAAGAAGGAGTATAAAAAACAAGCCATCTTTTGTCCCGGTTGGTGTTACCAACCGGCACTAAAGATGGCGCCAGAGGCTGTCAGAACCTATCAGAGCGCGAGACATCTTTAGTCCCGGTTGATAACACCAACCGGAACTAAAGATACTATTTTTTGTCCTGATTGGTATTACCAACCGGGACTAAAGATGCCCGGCGCTCTGACAGGTTCTGACAATATTTGAATCGGTACTAAAGATGATCTTTAGTTTTGGTTCGTGTTTCACAAACCGGGACTAATGTTTCTAGAAATTTGTAATCTTTTTAAACCGGGACTAAAATTATTCTTTAGTCCCGGGTGCAACTCAAACCAGAACTATTGTGGATTTTGATACTTCAACCGAAAATAGTTTCTTCAGTAGTGTTCTCTAACTCTGATGACCCCGACCAATGGTACTGGAGCTAGGGTTTAGGATCACGAGTTGGATGGTATAGGGGAAAGAGCGGGGATAGTTGGCTGAAGGGATGGCTGCCGCGGGAGACGTTAATGTTGGGCGCCTATACAGGTGGGCGGCAAGGTGTCGGCCGTGGCACCAGAGGTGTAGGGATGGAGTAGGGCGGTATGTCGACGTTTGTGACGGGGAAAAGTCAGCTTTTTGGTTTGGAGGCAGTGAATCCGACGTCAGGGAGCCGTCGAAGACGGGCAGAACAGAGACACCTTGCCACCGCTGCCTTGAGGAGGATGGCGGCCGAGAGTCGTCGGCGCCGTTGACGTCTTCTGGCTAGCCGGCGAGACCAGAGGGCGATGTGCTCAGGTAGTAAGCAGCGAAGGTTGCATCGGGGTCAAGCTGGCATCGTGCGCGGGGAAGTTAGAAGAGGGGTTAGGGTCCGAGGGATTTGTACGATTCTTAAAGCAATCCGATGATATAATGCTAGATATACGGTCCCAATTAATTCCACCCTGTACCTAAATTTAATATCTCAAGTTCGAAATTTAGAGTATTAAGATGGAGGTGCTAATCTTGAAGCATGTGAGCGCTTGAGGTGTAAAACTTATTGCATTATTTATTTGGTTTAAGCACTGACACATCGAAGGAGAGTGTTTTCTAGACAAATGCTTAACAATATACTTTACCCGTAAAAAATATACTTATAAATATCAGAAGTTTTTTTCCTGAGAGGGAGCAGACATGTTAAAGTAAATTTGCATTGATCCGTTTACTGGGAGAAGCCTAACGCTTGTCATCACGAGGCAGGCAGGACGATCACAAGCTCACAACAATCATAGCAATTAAGAGCATTTAATGCAACTGCGTTATTATAATGCAGCCATGTTAATCTCCTCCTGCACATGCGCTCTTGTTTAATCGTCGTCTTCCCCAGTGGCCATGTGGGTATCCCTCTCCCTGCTGGAATTAATCAATGGCGCAGCTCCCATATAAAGGCAATCGATGGCGCACACTGTCTTGCCACATTCATTCAACATCCCTCTGCTTACTTCTTTGCATACTAAGTATAGTAGTACTAGTAGAAAGTACCATTTGTGCTTACTCGCCATGGCTATGGTGGTTGGCGACGAGGCGATGTCATTGCACAGCGGCGGCGTCGTCTTCGACCCCGAGGCGGCCGGCTATGTCCCTTCGTACGATCAGTGCCAGTACTACTACCACCACCAGTGCACTACGGAGCTCCCCGTGGGCGATGCCGGTAGTGCGGTCGCGCACCACGACGTCGACGGCTGGGTTCTTCACGCCGCCGCAGCCACCTCCCCGTCCTCGTCATCTGTGCTCACCTTCGACGGCCTCGGCGAGGAGGACAGCGCTGCGTCGTGGTGGATGGACATGGACATGGACGCCCACGGCACCGTGCACCTAATCGGCCACGGGCACGGCCCGACGACGGCGGCCTCCTCCTCCTCCTCCTCTTGCTTCAGCTCCGGCAGCTCCGGCGACAGCGGCATGGTGACCACCACCAGCACCAACCCGAGGAGCACCGCCTCCGCTTCGCAGAAGCGGCCACGCACGCCGCCGTCGCCGTCGCAGGGAGCAGAGCTGCACGAGTACTCCAAGAAGCAGCGCGCCAACAACAAGGAGCCACAAAGCTCGGCTGCCAAGGTAGATTACATTACATCCATGTCGACCTCTTCGTGAACTAACTATAAATCCGACGATCTATCAACCAATCTTGCAGTGTTCATCAGTTCGATGCAAGTTCCGACGAATTGAACTGAACGCATTTTTGTTTTTTTATTGCAGAGCAGGCGCGAGAGGATCAGCGAGAGGCTGAGGGCGCTGCAGGAGCTGGTGCCGAACGGCGGGAAGGTGGACATGGTGACCATGCTCGACAAGGCCATCAGCTACGTCAAGTTCATGCAGCTGCAGCTCAGGGTGCTGGAGACCGACGCCTTCTGGCCGGCGGCCGACGGCGCCACGCCGGACATCTCCCAGGTCAAGGACGCGCTCGACGCCATCATCCTCTCCTCATCCTCGCCGTCGCAACAGGCTTTTCGGTCGGGCTAGCTATATATCGACGAGCTTATCGATCCCAAAATCCAAATTATGATTACGGACTCACGCCTCCTGATGTTAAGTTCAATTGATTTCGTTCCTCGTCAAGTATAATTTCCCCATCTTTGCTGTGTAACTACTGTATTACGTACGTCGTGCTAATTAGCTAATGAAACATGCTATTTTGCGTTGCTAAATTATTTTCTTCTTTACTAGTCCCTCTATCATTAATATAAACACGGTCAAACTCAGCACAATCTTCAAAATTATTCTCTAACTTATAACTTCTTATATATTATAAAATTTGTAACAACAAAACTATAAAACTATAAGTATAAGAAAATAATTCAAATATTAAATCCAATAATATTATTTTCCACAAATAAAATTTAATTTATATTGTACTGATTGTAAATTTTAAAATGTCTTCGTGTCTTATCTTATACTAGTAATTATATGTCCGTGCGTTCTTGTAATTTCAATTTATATTTTTTCTTTACGTCTTCACCTGAGGCCTATTTCAGCATTGGAACTGCGGGTTAATTTTATAAACACTCAAGGGTTTTCTGCAAAATAGCCAGGTGGATCCGGGTTAATTTTGTAAATACTCAAGGGGTTTTCTGCAAAATAGCCAGGCGGGCTACGAGTTAATTTTATAAACACTCAAGGGGTTTTACGCAAAATAATCGGGAGGACTGTGGGTTAATTTTATAACATTAAGAGATTTTCTGCAAAATAGTCAGACGGACTGTGGGTTAATTTTATAACCACTCAATGGATTTCGACAAAATATGATGAAATTACTACTTGCTTTATAGATAGTTATAGATATAGGCTGGGGAGAATACTATGTTCGGTATAGATGAGATATTAAAACGTGTGCACTCAAACTTCCTAATCTTAAATCATTAATAATAAAATAATTTAATACGTAGAAATTAAGGGTTTTACTCCCTCCGAAAAAGAATGTAATTGTAGCACCAGGGAAAGTAGTAGTAACCAAAAATAACTTGAATTGTATTTTTTGAATAGCACACTTAATAATTGCATTTTTTTCATAACTTGAATTGCAATTTTTTGGAAGTCGTGGAACATACAACTGAACATTGTAGGGGAAAGGGAAAAGGGCTTGCTTGGAGGAAAAAAATTCTACTCCCTTAGGAGAATGTCTCCTCGTCTTACTTTTTCTTTTAAATTTAATTCAAACGTTTCTAAACAATTATAAAAACAATTAGCAATATATCTATATAGTAACGTCTATAACTTTATCAAAAATCATATTCAAATTGAATCTACAAAGAGAAACTAAAATTCAGACGTTAATAGCACCTATTCAAATGATGTTTTTTATGTCTCAATTTAATGTGTGAATTGAGTTTTGAGATGATTTTTTTGGAGTAGTTAATATGGGATGAATGTTGTCAATTTCTTGATAATTGTTAACAACAAGTTGGATGATGTTTGAACTCTCGTTGGGACATCCTCCAGAGTTTAAAACACTTCACTGCTTCGAGTCCCATTTCTCAAGGATATAGCTGTCCATGTCGTCACCTCCACCCCAAAAGGTGTCCAATTAAAGTACCAATATACTATTTATATATCGGGTTTGTCTTTTTATCTTAACGAAGTATGAGTTAATATATGAGCTGAGTTTTGATATGATTATTTTAAATAGTCTGTGTATATGCGATAGATGGTGTCATTTTTTTTATAATTTTTAACAACAATTTGGATGACGTTTGAGTGCTCCTTTATAAAACTTTTACTGCGTCGAGTCCCATTCTCAAGGATAATCGCTATCCATATCCTAAAAACCGAACAAAACTCAAAAAATAGGTGCCTAATTATTCATGCGTTGTCCCTTTTATATCTCAATATATTTGTTGAGTTTTAACATTGTTTTTGTAAATAGTTTTATGTATATGCGATGAATGTTGTCAATTACTACTGAAGAATCGATTTTTACGTGTAGGCCGAAAGACATCTTTTTATGCAGAAGGCCTGCCCGCACGTCCGAGATGGTCTGGAAAAAGAACATTTTCACATGCGGGCGGCCCAACCGCACGGGAAGATCAATTATCCGTGCGGTCGGCTTAGCAGCTTGCACGGAAGATCCCGTGCATGCCACTTTACTCGATCGCACGGGAAAATGCATCTTCCCGTGCGGTTCGTTAAGTTGACCGCACGAAAATATTAATATTCTCGTGCGGCATTATTTTATGTGCGCGCTTGCATGTAGTTTAGGGTTCTCTCTCCTCTCTTCTTCTCATTATTTTTATGTGTGTGCTTGCATGTTGTTTAGGGTTCTCTCTCCTCTTCCTCTCCCCTCTCCTCTCTCTGATCTCTCTTCTCTCCTCTCTCTCAATAATATATTATCAATCAAGATGTTGTCGTTATTATATATACAACAATTCGCACGTATGAAGAATTAAAAGATATTTAATTATTTTCTCATAAAAGATATAAATGTACGCATCATGAATATCATATATATACATAAATATCATGTATCGTCTCGCAATTTATAATAGTTGTTCGAAAGCACATAAAATATAGACTTAATTAGAAATGCATATGTTATTTTTTCCACTCTCTAAGTTGTTTGAAGGAATCCTCCATCGCAAGCTAGCTCTGGAGATCATAGAAATCGCCCAAATGGTTACAGACATCACGGTGGATGAAGCGGCAAATATCTGCACACAAGTTGAGTATGGTTTGATTGTCGAACCGATTCGCTATAACTGGAATGGATGGGATCTCTTTAGGAAGAAATACACATTGATAGTTAGAAAAAATATTATACACGATCTTCATATGCAAAAATATATTTTCTCTGGACTTCTTCAAACTCTGTAGTGTATCTTCCGTTGATTATAAGCATCTCGCACACGTAGTATTCACATAAGTTAGTGCCTGATGGTTGCTTATAACACTGTGTTGAATAAAAATTGTATATGTCAATATTTTTATTTAAACAAGTATAGATAAGAAATGTCAGTATAGCGGACATGTAATTACCGGCCATTGTGTCTTCACGAGAAGCTTCTTCCTATGTGACTTATTGACTGGTCCACCGTGGTCTACGTAATATTTTGTTAGTGATATGCCCTAGAGGCAACATGAAGATGTTGAATATCATGATCAATGTTTATGGACTAATGAATAAAGTCTTATTCAGTTTCATAAAATAGACAACTCATATTGATCAATAAGTATGTGACTTATTTATAAGACTTTTTATGTATGAATCTATTTTTAAATGATCCCTAATCATATATCATATTAATGAAACAAATATGATTCTAAGATCAGCATGTTTATTGATTGATGATCATGTCTCGTAGATCATGGTATGAAGATACCAAATCAATAAACGTGAACATGTGTTAGAGAACAGATTGTTGGATAGACCCACTTTGAGACACTACAGAAAATTAATGTGCCATTAGTTGGTCTCAACTAGTGTTGGTGCAAAGTCCATTGATCTGAGATCATCATGGATTCCAACATGTGTAGTAGCTTACTTAGGGACTACTAAACGTTATTCCGTAATTGGGTAGTTGTAAAAGTAATTTTTGGGTCTGTTATGAAACATGTAGTGGGATGTGAATGATCAAGATGGAATTTGCCCCTCCTTTGGGAGAGATATCTCTGGGCTCCTCGAAGTAATGGATTATGGAAGTGCATGGCCATGCCGAGTTAATTTAGGAGTCAATCAACAGAAAAATAATCCAATACAAGATCGAATGAATAATTAATCTGTTACATAGGATGGTGCATGTCTTGCCTATAGCTTAATTGGTATCGTGAGGTAAAGGGATTTGTGCACACATTACAGGTTTAACCGAAATAACCCTCTTGTATACTTGGTGTTAATACGTTCTGCTAGGGGCTGCTGTTGACGGTCGGCCGTGTTGGACTCGAGTCGAAACCATGTACACCTGAGCCTACAGGGTCGCATACTTAACGGGAAAGAACAGGCATTCGAGTTGGACTCGGATACGGCTCAATTGGATAGAGATCCAACCGGACAAGGAGTCTGTTGATGCTTCTTTGTGTCACCTCAATCCCCCTCTCGTGAACGAGAAAACCTAGAAATTGGTAAGCCGATATGCCAAATGTGTACTTTGTGGGATTCATCTTCAGGCCATATTTTCTAGTTCGCTCCAAAACCTTTCTTAAATCGACTATGTGATCTTCCACTTCCTTGGATTTGACAACAACATCATCTATGTAAATTTCCACCAAGAAGCCGATTAGGTCATGAAAAATATAGTTCATGGCCCTTTGATATGTAGCCCCAGCATTCTTCAACCCAAATAACATAACAACCCATTCATATAAGCAATTGCCCCTGGGCACCTGAAGGCTGTCTTATGAATGTCTTCCTCGGCCATAAAGATCTGATTATACCCAGCGTTGCAATCCATAAAACTTATGATTTTGTGGCCGAAAGGCTACATCCACTAGCAAGTTGGCTATAGGCATAGGGTATTCGTCCTTAGGGGTAGCTTTATTTAAATCTCTGAAGTCGATGCACACCCTAAGCTTGTCGTTTTTCTTGATTACTAGGACTATATTAGAAACCCACTCTGCATATCGGCAAGGCCGAATGAAACCAGCATCATATAGCCGAGTGATTTCGGCTTTAATCACATCATACATATTGGCTTTAAACCTCCGGGGAGGATATTTGTATTGCCGATACCCAGGTTTGATGGGGAGCCGATGTTCCACAATCGATCGGCTAAGACCAGGCATCTCAAAATATTCCCAAGCAAAACAATCTTTATATACCTTTAATAAATCAATAAGCTTGGTTCTAAAATGAGAAGGAAGATTTTTACTAATATATGTTGGCCTAGGCCTCTCTCCTGGACCTATATCAACTTCTTCAAGCTCGTCGACCGACATAAAACCCTGCCCCAGCTTGCCATCGAGATCGTCCACGGTGTCCTTGGTGTAGACACTTGAGCCCTCCACGACGCCCTTAAAGTAATAATTGGGGCTCTTTGTCTCCAATTGGCTGTATATTAGAATCGAACACCTTTAGAAAATTGGCCTGCGAAACTTTGCCAAACAGACAATCAATGCCGTCGACTTCTCATAACGTTAAGTCGGCGTTTGCTACATTAACTGACCTGTCGGCTGGCACGATTTCTATCTTGTCGCCTTGCCACTGGATTAAGCTTTGATGCACTGTAGAAGGGATGCAGCAGTTGGCATGGATCCAATCCCTTCTGAGCAGCAGGTTGTAAGATCCCTTCCCGTCGATGACAAGGAATGTTGTGGGCACAGTTTTGCTGCCGACGGTTAGCTCGACATTGAGAACTCCCTTGGCCTCCGATGGTTCCCGCCAAAATCCTTGAGCACCATCTTTGTCTTGATCAAGTCATCGGCTCCTTTGCCTAGCTTCTTGAAGGTAGCATAAGGCATGAGATTGACGGCAGCTCCCCCATCGACCAACATCTTCGACATTGGCTTCCCATTCACAAATTCTTTAACATATAGGGGCTTTAGGTGCCGATTCTCAGTCCCCTCAGGTTTCTCAAATATTGCTTGTTCTGGGGACAAGACTAGCTTAGCCAAGGTCTCTTCAACTGTGTCTGCATCGACCTCGGCAGCCTCAAATTCGGCTGTCAATATGAACACCATATTGACCTATGCAGAAGCTATTCCTTTACCTTTTGTCGCCCTTTTGGGCTTGTCGGCTGGGCTCTCATTGGCTGGGGCAGTGTTTCTCTTTACGCGCCACTTTTTCTTACCCTGTTGCAGCCGATAATTGATCCTCTCTTGGACTTCCTCCTCCCGCCCATTGCTTTTCATCCTCTCGAAGATTTCTTTTTTGGTTCTTTGTGAAAACTCCGGAGGGGCACCATTGGGGGTTGGCGATGCTCTTCTTCGTCCTCGCCTTGTAAGAAGTCTTGGTGAATTGGGCGGAGCCATTCATGGACAGAGAGTTTCCTTCGGTTGAGCTGAACGGCTCGGGGGATGAATCGGCTGGGGCTCGCAATCGGCTCTTCCCTATACTTGTCTTCCCTAAATTCACTGTAGGCTGGGCAATTTTCCAAGGGGGTAGCTGCATGCCTTGCTCCCAGCAGAACCTGAAGAATTCACATCTCCAATGGGGGTCGCAGCCGTCATGGCGAGGATGTAAGCCGTTCCTAGCCGATCAGGTGTTCTTTGATAAGGTTTGCACGCCGGGCTGCTTCCTCTTCTTGAACCCTCAGTTGAAACCGGAGTCGACTGTCCGCGTGTCTGGGCCGATGATCGGCTGTGCTGTCGTTGGTGTAGACCATGTTGATGGGAGTCGAGTCGGCTTCCGTCGGCTTTTGAGGGGCTTCTTGGTAGTCCCCGCTGGTCATATTTTCTCGCTTGGATCCGACTAATCTGTGCATCATTCTGGGCTGCCGATCAGCTCGCCTTAAGCTGGCATGGACTACGTTGATAGGAAAGGGGTTGCCGTCAACCTTCATCGGCTTCACCAAATCTTCAAACTTGATTTTTCCCGCCTCTATGGCCAACTGGATTTGTTTGCAAAACACCTTGCAGTCATTGGTGCTATGGGAGGTGGTGTTGTGCCACTTGCAATACTTCTTTTTCTTCAGCTCCTCGGCCGATGGGATGACGTGATTGGCCGGAAGCTGTATTTGCTTCTCCCAAAGCAGCAGATCAAAAATCCTATCAGCTTTAGTGTGTCAAAATCGTATCTCTCTTCTTTAGCCGATTTCTTTTGCCACCGACATGTTATGGCCTTCTTGTTTCGGTCCACTCGTCTGTGCCACCTCCGCGTCGCCACTTGAGTTTGAGTCGGATGTATAGGCGACATGGCTGACTTTCTTGAAGACCTTCTTGGATTCTTGGAAACGTTGCTCGTGGGCCGTCACTTTTTGGGCCGATGAGCCAAGCTCTCAAAATCTTGAGACGAAAACCTCTCCCGATATGTGCCAAAAGGCCATGGAAGGTTAAATCGGCTAGCCGTGAATCGATAACACCAAGCTGTAACCCTATATAAGGAGGCGAGGGGTGGAGGGTTTGGGGCACACAAGAAAGAGCTGAACAGATCTACTCCACGGAAACCCTCCCACGTTCGAGACAAAACCCTAGCTGTGCATCGTGTGCTAGCACACGGGTGTTCGGAGTTCTCTCCCTGGATGTGTGGATACCAGTAGAGTCATCGCTACGTTGCGGTGTTCTTCAGCGGCATCGAATCTCGTCAAGATTCGAGTTAGTCGAATTGAATTCGACAGCTTGGGGTCGGAGTCGGTAGGTCGGAGGGTCGGGCGAATCAGATTGGCATCGGCATCGACAAACCCTAAGCGCCACCAGGCGATCGGGCGGCGCGCACGGACTTGGCAAGGTCAGGCGAGGCGAACCAGATTTGTCGTTGGGGTTGGCGAAGCGCTCCGGGGTTGGCGGGTCGGCTGATCTGCTCCCGGAGTCAGCAAGGTGTTCCCGGGGTCGGCTGGGACATTCGCGAGGTCGACTGAGGTAGGCAAGACTTGTTCAAGATTAGATAGCTCTTGACTGGCTATTTCCGCTGCACTGCACGCCAATCAGTAACACTCTATAAGCCCTTACTTGCAAGCTATCCTGGATTGCGCAGTACAAAATTTTGTTTTTGCTCCGGGTTCTCCTTCATGTTTGTGTGCTCTATGTAGACAAAACAATTGTTTGAGTCAATTGTGTGAGAGTACAACACCCAATACTTATTAAATGGTGCATAAAAGTACTTACAAATTTAACGAAATGAGAAATTCTTTGAATGTATCATCAACATAGTGTGTCGGATCCAGCAGTACGGCCAAGTGGTCCCGCGGATATAGCAGAAATAGTACATAGTGATCGCTGCAAAGAAGATATGTTAACTGTAGGTGATGTTATAGTGAAATAAAAGTAGTATGATAGAAATATTGCTACCACACAACATAAGGACCATGATGACAATTTTGTATTTGTGCGTGAGCATTGCTTTGCCCAAGTACAGTGCTACACTGACCATCTTTTTATTGTGCATTTGTTTGATGGCCTCTTCTTTTTCTGACATTGATTTACCTTTCAGCTCAGCAGAATCTTCACGAATTGCCATCGTGTGTTCCATCCAGCAAACCCTTGTTGGGTTGATGTATCCTACCGGTCGGTTGGCCTTTTCGGCGTCGTGGAATTGCATCCTACGTAATACAGTGGGTAATTTATCAGAAGTTAGTTTGCAAATGAATTCATTTATATCATCAAATGCGATTGACTTACAGGCAAAACACAGCAATTAGATTTATATCCATTTTGTCTAGCTTGAAAAATGCGTGAAGGTCGTTGAAACCGATGACCAGCATCCCATTTGGTCCACTAATGAAAGCGTGATCCGGGACCTTCACAACAATCATGCTGAGGCCCTTTTTAGTCACCTTTACATACCAGTCATGCATCAGCCTCATTTCCCAGGGTAGGTCTTCCATGACGTGCCATGGCAAGAACGACTTTCCGTACTCGTACTTTGTTGGCAATTCATCGAAAGTCCAGTTTTGCAAGTCCTTCATTTTATTTTTTGCTAGTTCCGACAACTTTGGAGTTTCATCCCGCTTCTTGTCGCCGGCGCTCCCCCGAAAGCCTAGAATGCTAACTTTTTCTCGTATACGACCATTTCTTTTTGATCATAAGTTGATCTAACCATTTTTGAGATAAGCCGACGAGGTTCAAGCTTAGTCGGACTTGGAAGACTTGTAATTTTCTGAAGAGGCCTTTCAGGTAGCGCCAAAGCTGACTGTGGTGTCGGAGGAGATTGATGAATATCTTGTACTTCAGATGAAGATTGTTTTGCGGGGACTTCAAGGGCTGACAGATGTGGTGAAACAGAAACTTTTGGTTCAGGGGAGGAGGGAGGTGGGAAAGTAGGCCGATTAGGTGGTGAATCTGGCCCTGGTGGAGAAGGCGGTGCAGGCGTAGCAGCAATCTTAGGAGATGGCAGGATTGGGGTTGAAGGCGATGGACCGACCAGCAGGATATCTCGTCGATGTCATAGTATGAACTGGTTCATCGTATCCCCAAGCAGTTCTATCCCTTCCGGTGCTAGAATATCTAGCTCTAAACTAGTATGCTCTGCATGCACCTTGGCCACTTGCACCCTTGCATATTCTTCAGGGATTGGCATGTTGTGAAATTGACGCCCTAGTATCGCAAGTCCTGTACCCACCTCCTTTCTCTTCTCGGCCCTTCCTATCGGCATCAGCAGGCTGCACAGCGTCGAAGCAGTGATGTTATTTACTAGATAAAGTGTCGTGTCTACTGACCCCACACTGCTTGCCACCTGAACTGTTGGTTCTTCGGAATGCTGGAATAAGTTTGGGAAGGCTATGCGATTTTGAGCAACAAAAGAGTAGAAATGTTGTTTTACTTGTCTTGCTATTTTCTCTTCCAATTTCTGTTTGTATCTGTCCCATTTCTTATAACTCGTAGCTTCCTCTGGAAACCCTTCCTTCCAACTTGTCCTTGATGATAGACCTCTTACTGCGGAATGTTCATGGTTGCCTAATGCAACCGTGAGTTGATCATTTTGTAACATTCGACCCAAGGCTTAATAGGATTAAAAGAATACTCATACCAACAAGTTGTAACTTTTTTCGAAAATTCATTTCCTAAGAACTCGAGGTTAAGCGTGCTTGGCCTGGGGTAATTTGGGGATGGGTGACCGACCGGGAAGTTCTTCCCGGGTGCGCATGAGTGAGGACAAAGCGCGTAGAAAAGACTAGTGTTGGTCTGTGAGGACAGTCTAAGCTCCTAGAGAGCTTCGAGATATAGGCGGGCCTAGCCCGGGAAGGGTGGGACGTTACAAGTGGTATTAGAGCCGACTCTCGTGGTTTCACGGGGCATGTGGCAGGTCAGTTGCATGGGCATGGTGCGCATGGCGTGTGGGCCCTGAGGAGACATGACATGACACATGCGGAGATATAGGCGGGCCTAGCCCGGGAAGGGTGGGACGTTACAAGTGGTATTAGAGCCGACTCTCGTGGTTTCACGGGGCATGTGGCAGGTCAGTTGCATGGGCATGGTGCGCATGGCGTGTGGGCCCTGAGGAGACATGACATGACACATGCGCCAGCACTGGACACACGAACGTGGCCAAGAGGGGAGGTTTCTGGCCTGGGGTTGACCAACGAGGACGTCGGGTCTTCTAAGGGGGTGTAGAGCTTCCAGATATAGGCGGGCCTAGCCTGGGAAGGGTGGGACGTTACAAGTGGTATCAGAGCCGACTCTCATGGTTTCACGGGGCGTGTGGCTGGTCAGTTGCGTGCGCATGGTGCGCATGGCGTGTGGGCCCTGAGGAGACATGACATGGCACATGCGCCAGCACTGGACACACGGACGTGGCCAAGAGGGGAGGTTTCTGGCCTGGGGTTGACCAACGAGGACGTCGGGTCTTCTAAGGGGGTGTGGATGTAACATCCTGGCCTAGGGCTTAATAGGATTAATGTAGTACTCATACAAACAAGTTGCAACTTTTTTTCGGAAGTTCATCTCCTAAGAACTCTGAGGTTAAGCGTGCTTGGCCTAGGGCAATTTTTGGGGATGAGTGACCGACCGGGAAGTTATTCCCGGGTACACATGAGTGAGGACAAGGTGCGCAGAAAAGACTAGGGTTGGTCTGTGAGGGAAGTCTAAGGTCCTAGAGAGCTTCCAGATATAGGCGGGCCCAGCCCAAGAAGGGTGGGATGTTACAATTTTCCCTCTTGGCAATGAATTCCCCTGTTTTCTCTTTCTCCGTAATGTCCTTCAGACTACTGGTCACATGCTCGATATCCGGATCCTCAAAAAGGATCTCTCCCTCATCGGTGACTTGGCCCGTGCTCCGTGCCCAAACCCAATATTTACTCCTTTTCTTCATTGCTTCTACAAGTAGGGGTTTTCCTTGGGCTACAAACTTCTCTTCAGTTGCTTGCCACTTCTCTACGTGGCCATCGTAGCTGCTGGAGCCCAATCGGTATGGGTACTTGTTCCTTTTAGCTAGATCAGACATCTTTTTCTCCGCCTTAAGGCTTCCAGGCTTATCATCTTTGCCACGAACATGTCCCATTCGGCGGGCGTAATACCACCATGTTCTTAGAATGGAGACTTGTTCTTTTGCACATATTTAGTGTTCATGTCCAACTTCCACTGCGTCCACCGATGCGCCATCGTTTTCAATGCAAACTCTTTTCCCAGAACCTCTGAACCAGGCGGATAGACAAACCACTTCTTTAACTCATTCCACATAGAGGTCTTTAGGTTGTCATCCACCTGCTCCTAGGAAACTAAAGGGTCGTGGGTTCTGGCCAGTACCCCGCAAGTGCTGCTAAATTTTGTCATTGCCACCTTCGGCTCCACTGTCTTCCTATCTTGGTTCAGAGAGGTGATGTATTGCGTCTCCTTGGGGGGTTGGTTCTTACTTCTCTGACCACGTCTTCTCTTTTGACGTCCTCTAGCGCTTGCGAACGTGTCAATTTCTACTAGACCGGATGTTGTTGTGTCCGTCTCGACTTTGGCTATGACGGCAAACTTGGTGGCCTTTATTTTTGAGCGACGCCTTGTTTCCATTTGTACGTACATCAGAAAATGTTAAATGCGACCGAGAGGGAGACAGATTAGTTCATAACACTACGGCTCGACTTACTGCTTGCTCGATAGGGGATGTAGTCGGGGTCTTCTTCAACGGGTGGTGTTGGCGTAACTTCGATCTCGAAAGGATCGTTTGGTGTCTGCCATGTGCCTTCGCTAGAAGCCTCTTGCGTTGTTTCAACATTGGGTTCCTCAGAGGGAGCTTTCTCATTCGACATTATGTGCCTAGGCCAAATACTTCCTCGATAAAAAAAGTTTAGAGTTTAGGGTTTAGGTGCCAAAATTAATTCTATAAAATACTTCCTCTATAAAAAAAGATCAAGTCCATAGCTAAAAAGAGGGTTTAGTGTTTACATAAGCAGGGTAAAATATATTGTAAATTGCCATTTAACTAGAGTCCGGCATAGAGGGTGTTGCCATTAAAAATGTGAATAGTCCTATATATAAATATTAATAGGGTACGAACATATTCATTCATACATATTAAAAATTCATTAAACTCTTTAAAACATAAGGACGACTGTACTGCGTAAGAGAGAGGGGAGTGAGATGGCTAAATTGCAGCCATAGGACATATACAATGACTAACTTTTTTGACTTTGGAAAATAGTGTGGGCTGCTACTACTACTACTAAAAAATCATCAACATAAATTCTAACCCTTGTGGAGTGCCATCCCAAACAGTCAAATTTAACACCTGAATAGTCAAATATACCGAAATAATTCATCAACATCAAACATTGCAAAATCACCAGCGTGGGATAATCTAATTAACTACCACAAATAACACATATATGATCATCTCAATCGACAGCAAGATTCCACCACCGCCGCTTCCTACAATCCCAGCGAAGATACATTGTATTCTACCGCAGCTAGTTTTCCTATGCATGTTCAAAATGCAGCTAGCTCACACAGTTTACCGATTCTGATTCACCAGGCCCATTGTTAGCCAAAATGCCCAAATCACAAAATTCTGGTATGGAACATTATCCAAATGAATCCAAAATTTTTCCAAACAGTACAATACCAATGTTGTCAAATTTTGCCAAACAGGGAATAGAAACAATGTTGTCAATTTTGCCAGAACAGTAACAGAAAAGTAACATTTAACAGTCCATTTTACAGTTCATTTTTACAGTTCCATCTTACAGTCCATTTTATAGTTCCATCAATTCACAAATTCATCAAATCATCGAACAATAAATCATCGAACATTAACCGTCCATTTTACAGTTCCATCAATTCACAAATTCATCAAACACTAACTCATCAATTAAAATATATGTGACGGCAGTCGGTGTGCAACTCACAAGAGGGAGGAGGCAGTCGGTGTGGCGGCGGGATGTGGCGGTCGAGGTCGGAGGAGCGGTCGTCGTCGAGGTCATCGAAGGAGGTGCCGGCGGTCGGTGAGGCCAGCGGTCGGTAGCGGTGGGAGGCGGAGGCGGCGGTCGGTGAGGCCGGTGGCGGTCGGTGTGGCGGCGGGATGTGGCGGTCGAGGTCGAGGAGCGGTCATCGTCGAGGTCATCGAAGGAGGTGCCGACGGTCGGTGAGGCCGGCGGTCGGTAGCGGTGGGAGGCGGAGGCGGAGGCGGCGGTCGGTGAGGCCGGTGGTGGTCGGTGTGGCGGCGGGATGTGGCGGTCGAGGTCGGAGGAGGGGTCGTCGTCAAGGTCGTCAGCGTCGAAGGAGGCGGCGGCGGTCGGTGAGGCCGGTGGGCGGTCGGCGACAGAGAGAGAGAGAGATGGGCGGTGGCACACGGCAGGGCCACGGCAGCGGCTAGCGGCGACGCGGAGATGTGTGGCGGCGGCGCATGGCAGGGAGGTGGCTATGGGTAGCGGCGGTGGGAGGCGATGGGATCTCAAAATTTTGGCAGCCTGACAGCACAAGATCTGGATTCACCAGGGACTTAGAAAATTCTGGGAGCCCGCGCGACTATATATAGGCGGCGATTATCGTGTGCGAGCGGCTTAAGGGCCCGCACGGAAAAATTACCTCTCCGTGCATGTAACACCTTGAAAATCGGAGATTTAAAAACCGGGAATTAAAAATTGGAACTCACAAAATTTTTGGCTTGTTGCTTCTTGATCATGTTTATTGCTTCTTATTTGCCAACTTGGTTGCATAAAATTCATTTTGGAAATGATTTAATTTGAGGTTGGAGAAAAATCAAGTGTTTTGAAATCCCGATGGGAGAAAAGGTTCAAAATATAGATTGGAAGGAATAAATAATTAAGATTTTGGGATTTATAAAAGTCACTTTGAAAAGTATATACTCTTGATTTAAACTCTAATTTAAATATGGAAAAGTAAATATTATTTAAATATGGGTGATAAAAAAATTTTGAAAAGAAAATATGAAGTTAGAAAATTAATTTTAACCAAAGGTCTTACTTTCTTGAATTTAAAAGAAAAAATACATTAGAAATGAAAAATATATTTTGAATAATAAAAAGTGGAGGAGAAGTTTGAAAATATATTTTTAAACTAATATCAGGAATACTAGATTTTATTTTGAATTTTTAGAGTGAAAGGAAAACGATTTAGGAAAAATAAAGCTGAAAATTCAGGAAAATAGAAAAGTGCACTGTTTATATTGCGCCACGTGTTCGACCAAGTCCCGGCCTCTCTGGCCACGCGCGACACGCGTTGCGCTCGCGCCATGCCATGCCCCGGCCTCACGCCCGTGCGCTGCGTCGAGCCCGACCCCCACTCACGTGCGCCACGTGTCGTGCTCGCGCGCGCCGCGCCCGGCCCCGCGCCCGCGCCGCCCGCGCATCCCCGCATGCATGCCCGCGCCGGACCCTCCCGAGCGCCGCCACGTGCCGCTCGCCGCGCCCGGCCCCGTCGCGCCCTCGCGCGCGCCGGTCCCCGTGCGCGCACGCCACGCGCCGCTCGCCGCGCCCGGCCCCGTCGCCCTCGCGTCCCGCGTGTTGTCCTCGCCATGCCGGCCCCCCCCGTGCCCGCGTCCATACCGCCGTGCCGCGTCGAGCCCCGCGCCCACGACCGCGCGCGTGATGTCGTCGTCCCGTCGCCGTCGCCTCTCGTTCTCTCTCTCTCCGCACAACTATAAAAGGGGAGTCGAGCTCCATCTCCCCATCCTCAACGTTCTCGCTTTCCTCTCTTTCCCCGTCCCCGCCGCCGTTCGCCGCCGCACGGTGAGCCGCCGTCCTCCTCATTTTCCCCTTCCCGTAGCGTCGCGCTGTCGTCGCCGTCCGTCACCGCCGCCGCTTAGCTGCGCCGCAGCCGCTCGGCTCGGCCGAGAGGGGGGGTAGACGGAGGAAGGGTAGAGGAGAGAGAAGGAAGCAGGGAGGGTAGAAAAAAAGAAAATAGAGAAAAGAAAAAGAAAAAGGGAGACAAAGAAGAGGAAAAAAAGAAAAAAGAAAAAAGGAAAAAAATTGGAAAAATCTAGAAAAATTGGGAAAAACTTTTGGAAAATATTTGGGAAAATATTTGGGCAAAAATATATAGTTTTCTCATATATTTTCTCGGAACAAATTCGGATTTCAAAAAATAATTAGGGTCGGCTATTAAAATATGAATTTGGACATATTTAATCGTCGCGTAGTTTATTATCTAGGAATTTATTTACAACTTAGCTTGTCGTCAAATATTATTTTTAATATATGGATTTTCTAAACCAAAAATTCTAAATTACGAGTATAGCGTCTAAGCTTCACGGTTGATTATTTATTTTCGGATTCGATTATTTTTAACCTTAGGACTTGTCGGCTTAATAAAATTAGGATAAAAATTAAAATTAACCATTTCTCCTTGTTATTTTATTTTGAGTCACCAACCATAATATTTCTCAAAATTAAAATGTATTAACTTGAAATAATGCCACATCGCGAATTAATTAAATCGATTCAATACACGACTTCAAATCCTTATAACTCTTTCGCTCTAACTCGGATTTCGCCGAAACTCGAACCTAGGTTCGCGTAGGGTTATAGCCTAGTATTAGGGCCGCTTTTGCGATTCATTTGGCTTTTATTGGATCTTATTGGATTTTATTTGAATTCTAATCGAATTCAAATTGGATTTCTCGCACGTATGATAGAGTCCGAGGGAACCGTCGAGAGCATCGAAGACTCAAGCTAACAAGGTCAAGAGCAAGGCAAGTCATCACTCCCTTTGAACATATTGATCCTAATTGCGAAATGATGTTGATTTAAACTTCAAACATGCATGCTATACACAAATGAATACCTATGCTTGATATACCCTGCTTTGATATTGGTTACCCTTAGAAATATTCTTTGTAACACTCGATGTGATACAACCGGAGGATATCTTCGGTAAAATGCTTAGCCATGCTTATACTCGAATCTTGCATATTCATATTTCTACAAAATGTTATATGCTTGGGCAACCACCTTAAGGAAAGGTAGTTGGAATACGGCATGTGGAGACATGAGTGCCACATTGCCTTGATCATGATAAAAATAGTTTTGATGGAAGAAATGAAAAGTACAAAACCAATATTTTTAGACTAGGGCGGATGGATGGACTTGGGTGGATTCCGGGAAAGGCAAGAACCGTCCCTGGTCAATTAAGGACCGAGCCATGAGACTTATAACTTAGAACGAACCAGTACAACCGTACTTCTCGGATGGATATAGACCTAGCGGAGTAGATAGCCGAGCGGAGGCAGTATCCCTGCATAGTGGTTCAGGTGTAGGTGTTGAGTTAAGGACCTACCAATGGGTAGAGTGTCCTGGGCCTACCAATGTTAAGAGTGCCCGTAATTGTGATGAGACAAAAGGCCTTTATGTGAATAATAAACTAAACTTAACAATTACTTCAAGATTAAGTGAATTTTCTCTCTTACCCCAGGAACGCCAGAACTCCTCTCACTGATAGGAAATGACGGCTAGAGTGCATGAGGACTTAAGTTCATGGAGCGGGTACTGCCAAAGTGATGTTATCAAAAGGCTTTGTCGTGACCATCCCATATAGAGAGATGAAAGCTTATTCAATGAGCAGTTGCGGAGTACGGGTAAAGTGTACATCCACTGCAGTGTGAGTAAATCAATCTATTCGAATAGCCGTGCTCACGGTTAATGTGCGACGTGACAAGTTTCTCCCGTGGCTAGACTCATAAACTTAAAATGATGGGTTGGTATGCATAATTATTTTGTGTGCTGGTGGACTCAACTTCTCGACCTGCGAGAAGGGATATACTCCCCAGAAAACCATAACGACCTCGAGACGAAAAACCATCATTGGTATCACGATGGATGGCAGACAGAACTGTCACCAATTTAATACACTCTGAAACTAAAACTTGACTGGCTAGATGTTAGGTTTGTGAAATGATTTGCCAAAATTGGCTTTGTGCAAATAAACCTCAGCCTCCCTTTGAATGACCCTATCATGTGTATCATTCCGTGTTGGCTTGCTGAGTACGTTGGGTACTCACCCTTGCTATATGCACAAACCTTCAGATGGTGGAAACGAAGAACTGGAAGACCCCTATGCTTACTACCAAGATGAATGAAGACAATGGAGCACAATAGGTCTTAGTCCCCAGTCGTTGCCTGTAGGCGATCGACATGCCGTTGCCTTCCGTCTGCTATCTTATCTAATTTCTGCTTTCGGTTGTATCCGGACCGGCAGGTCCTATATGTATTGGATGTTGCCTTCGGTCCTATTATTGTAATACTTTTGGTGTAAGACTATTCGTGCACTTTGCACCTAATAATTCAGTACTGTATTCGTGGGTACCAAACTACTCGATCCAGGAAAATGGTACTATGAACACGAATGATTCTCGTCGTATAAAACGGGGGTCCACAGAGCTGGTATCAGAGCAGTGCGACTGTAGGATAAGACCAACTGGCGCCCCACCCCTTTATAAGCCGGTTAAAGGAAAATATCCCTACATAGGATTATTTTGAAAGTACAGACTATTTTTACAAAACAAATATGTTTTTCCTTACGCCCTTAACCCCTATTTCTCTACAAACATTTGATTTTTACCACTACCTTTCTCTAACCCTAAGCTATCTTCAAAAATAGATGTCAGACTATGACCATGTTGGAGCTTGGGAGATTGTTTAACCCACTAAAACAATGAGAGTACACAGAAGAAGGCCCCATCCATAGCTTAACCTTTACTTTTCTCTTTCTCCCTGACAATAGATGGGGAAAGCCAAGGGCAGTAAATCAAGATCCCAGCACTCTCATGGATCAACCCAGAGCGACCCTATGGACACTCCACCTCCTTTCCCTGTAAACCCGACCTTAGCCTAGGTAGTGGCTAACCAAACACAGTTAATGGTCATGATGATGCAACAGATGCAACGGCTGTTCCAACAGCAACAGATGCAAGATCGGGGTTGGTACCCAGAGCAACGTTAGTACGTTCCGTCGCAAACCCTGATGACTCCCGCAAGTATACTATCAAGCCCACAGAGAGCGATAACAGCAAACCCGCCATTGGGATGGAAGGAAACACTTGACCCCCGCTACGGTTTTGTAGAACAAGGACATGGAGTAAGGAACGGTACATGGGACAAGCACACCAGGACCCTGATCGAGAGAGTGGTACAGTACAGAAGAAAGGATAAGGAATCCAATCAAACAACCGGCCAAGATTTCAGTTCGCCACCATCTAACCCCAAGAAGAGGAAGTCACCAAAATGGAATACAGGTGGTACTGGCAAGATGATCATTACAAGCACAGTGTGTACCCCTGAAGATACTGAGGAGATTCCCCGACGTCCAAGGAAGAATGTGCACTGCTTCAACTGTAAAGAATTTGGACACTATGCCAACCAATGCCCCAAGCCACGCGGCATCCCTCCTCTTAACGATGCCAATGCAACAGCCATAGGTGGCAACCCCAGATCGGGCAACTACCCGGATAACTAGACGAGAAATCTGCAGCAACTCTGGTCTTGCTTTGAAAGGAATTAAGACAGCAATGACTGTGCCCCTTACCCTTATGTATGAAAACCCTAGATCGATATTAGTGATATTGTATTGTGGGACTACACATGTCCAATGTATCCCCATGATCTAACATCTATGAACTAATATGAAGTTCCATGTTATGTCTTAAATGAGTTTATTCCACCAAGCTTGCTTCAAAAGATCACCTTAAACAACTTGAAGAAAAATCGATTAGAACCGTGACCTTAGTCGATCCAATCTCTTACCTCGCCTATATTCCTCAGATGGCGCACCGTCGCAGAGCCTCAGCAGCTACTGAGAACCCGCCGAAGCCTAACCTCTCCACCCTAGCGGAGGTCATGGCTTTACAAACCCACCTACTTCAAGCCATTGCCAACAACCAATGACAACACGGAAGTTCAAGTTTAGGAGAGTTTATGAGAGCCAAGCCGCCTACCTTCTCCACGACGGAAGAACACATGGATGTTGAAGATTGGTTGAGGGTAATAGAGAAGAAGTTGACTCTCGTCCGAGTACGGGAAGCCGACGAGTCATTTTCACCACCAATCAGTGGAAGGTCCCGCAAGTGACGGTGGGACACCTACAAAGAGACTCGGGCTGAAGATGCTTGAGAAACAACTGGGAGGAATTCACGGCCGCCTTCCGTGAAAATTTTGTACCCACCGCGGTCATAAGGATGAAGAAGAATGAGTTCCATAGGTTGCGCCAAGGCAACACCTCGGTGCTAGAATACCTCAACAAGTTCACGCAGCTTGCCCGTTACGCCACAAGTGACCTGGCGGACGAAGAAGAGAAGATGGATAAATTTATCGGAGGACTGAACGACGAGCTGAGAGGACTGATGAATTGTCAAGACCACGCCAGCTTCCAAAGCCTCATTAACAAGGTCGTGAGGCTAGAGCATACCAAAGGATGGTTGAAAACAACTGAAAGAGAAGGCTTGCTCTGGCTCGTCCAATTCAAGGGACATCTCAGCGACCCAAAGGAGCAACAACAACAGGATGGAAACCAGCCATCATAGCGGCCAATCGTCCCTCTGCACCCAACAATGCTAGCAGGCGACCGGCAACACCTTTACGCACCCCGACCCCCACTTTGGTAGCACCAGGAAACCGGAATGTTAATTGCTTCAACTGTGGAGAATTCGGGCATTATGCCAATCAATGTCCCAAACCGCACAACACACCCAACCGTACTGGAGCCAACGCCACGGTTGTGAGAGGAACCCCTACCCCGGCGCCCGGACGAAGCTTGTTCAGAACGCCCCAGCCGAAGGAGGCTATCACCGGATTCCGCCATGGCCAAGTGAACCACGTGCGTGCAGAAGAAGCTCAGGAGGACCAGGTCGTGCTAATGGGTATGTTCTCTATCCATTATGCACTAATCAAAATTTTGTTTGGTTTGGAAATCCACATTCTTCCATAACCTCAAAAACAAGCACAGAATATAACCTACGTTTGATAGACCTTAATAGACCCATAATAGTACATTCACCCATGAAAGATATAGCTGTACCCCATACCGGCACCAATATGTCCATCAGAAGTTAAGACATAGTATCTTCTTCAAATGACATGATACCACCACAGACCCTCGGTATCACTCTAGCATGGACCAGTTGACTGGAACAAGATAACCTATGACCAAGAGATAGTCACCATGACCACCCCAAGGATTCCACCGACGAGCATAACCATAGACCATGATACAATGAGGTATGAGCAAACCACAAGGAGAATCACCATAACCAGGGGCGAAGGAATCGCAAACAATGACTCAGAAAACCCAGTCCCGGATATGATACGAAGAGCCCATCCCGATGAACCATTCCTACTCAAAGGTTGAAAGAAAAGCCTAGGAGATCGACGGATAAACCCAGGAAAAAAAGGCAAGCCAAGATCTTGAGGACATGTTAGGAACTTGTGCGTTGGACTCTATCTAGGAATGATGAAGATGCCAACCAAACCTAAAAGTGCCAATATAGCCCTTACCTAAAAAGGCAAGCTTGAACTTATTGTTAGGGGGGTAGAGTGACATGACCATGGACTCTCAGATTGGACACTATGTTGAAGCTAGGTAAAACCAAACCTTCTCTAGATAGCCGCTTTCCACCTACTGGAATCTCTAGACCCCAATCATGTCAGGATCACCACCCATCTACGAGCTGAAGGTCTGTAAAGTTTTGAAACAGCAAGTCTATTATACAACTTAAGGAAATTAGAGACATGCTAAGCCATGTATGCTTGAAGGATGCCTCAAGGATTAAGAGCTAACAACATCATGTTATCTGAAACAAAGAATCGAAGTGGACCACCCTTAGAAACTCAGTGATAGATTCCTGCGTCACCCGGAGCAGCCAACCTATTCGTCGTCCTGCTAAGGAGGAGTCCTAATGGATCCATCCTATATGTTTATACCGACCGACTCCCAATCGCGACCCGACCCAAATCTTGGGGACGAGATTTATTGTTAAGGGGTAGGTTTGTAACACCCGAAAATCGAGAATTTAAAAACCGAAATTGAAAATCAAAACTCACAAAAATTTTTGGCTTGTTGCTTCTTGATCGTGTTTATTGCTTCTTATTTGCCAACTTGGCTGCATAAAATTCATTTTGGAAATGATTTAATTTGAGGTTGGAGAAAAACCAAATGTTTTGAAATCCCAGATGGGAGAAAAGGTTCAAAATATAGATTGGAAGGAATAAATAATTAAGATTTGGGGATTTATAAAAGTCACTTTGAAAAGTACATACTCTTGGTTTAAACTCTAATTTAAATATGGAAAAGTAAATATTATTTAAATATGGGTCATAAAAGAAAAATAAATTAGAAATGAAAAATATATTTTGAATAATAAAAAGTGGGGGAAAAGTGGGGGAAATAAATATATTTCGAGAATATTAGATTTTATTTTGAATTTTTAGAGTGAAAGGAAAATGATTTAGGAAAAATGCACTGTTCATATTGCGCCACGTGTTCGACCAAGTCTCGGCCCTCCCGGCCACGCCGCGACGCGCGCGCGCGTCGCGCAGCGCCGCCGCACTCCCGCCCCACCCGCGCCGCCCGTGTCGTGCTCGCGCCGCGCCGCGCCCGCCCGCGCCCGCGCCGCCCGTGCATCCTCGCACCCATGCCCGCGCCGGACCCCGCCCGAGCGCCGCCATGCGCCGCTCGCCGCGCCCGCCCGCGCGCCCCGTGCGCACCGTGCCCGTGCGCGGTCCCCGTGCTGCGCGCGCCACGCGCCGCCGCTACGCCCGGCCCCGCTGCCCTCGCGACCCACGCGTCGTCCTCGCCACGCCGCCCCCCTGTGCCCGCGTCCATACCGCCGCGCGTCGCCCACGCCGTGCCGCGTCGAGCCCCGCGCCCACGATCGCGCGCGTGCCGCGCCGTCCCATCGCCGTCTCCTCTCTTTCTCTCTCTCTCCGCGCAACTATAAAAGGGGGAGCCGAGCTCCATCTCCCCAACCCTCGACGTTCTCTCTTCCCCTGTCTTTCCCTCTCCCCGCCGCTGTTTCGCCGGTAATTCCGCCGCCACCGCCGCACCGGGATTCGCAAGCCACCACCGCCCGCACCGGGTTCACCGCCGCACCGGTGAGCCGCCGTCCTCTAAATAATCTGAATTTGGACATATTTAACCGTCGCGTAGTTTATTATCTAGGAGTTTATTTACAACTTAGCTTGTCGTCAAATATTATTTTTAATATATGGATTTTCTAAACCAAAAATTCTAAATTACCGAGTATAGCATCCAAGCTTCACGGTTGATTATTTATTTTTGGATTCGATTATTTTTAACCTTAGGACTTGTCGGCTTAATTTTTATTAGGATAAAAATTAAAATTAACCATTTATCCTTGTTATTTTATTTTGAGTCACCAACCATAATATTTCTCAAAATTAAAATGTATTAACTTGAAATAATGCCACATCACGAATTAATTAAATTGATTCAATACACAACTTCAAATCCTTATAACTCTTTCGCTCTACCTCGGATTTCGCGAAACTCGAACCTAGGTTCGCGTAGGGTCATAGCCTAGTATTAGGGGCCGCTTTTGTGATTCATTTGGATTTTAGTGGATCTTATTGGATTTTATTTGAATTCTAATCGAATTCAAATTGGATTTCTCGCACGTATGATAGAGTCCGAGGGAACCGTTGAGAGCGTCGAAGACTCAAGCCAACATGGTCAAGAGCAAGGCAAGTCATCACTCCCTTTGAACATATTGATCCTAATTGCGAAATGATGTTGATTTAAACTTCAAACATGCATGCTATACACAAAAGAATACCTATGCTCGATATACCCGCTTTGATATTGATTACCTTAGAAATATTCTTTGTAACCCTCGATGTGATACAACCGGAGGATATCTTCGTAAAATGCTTAGCCATGCTTATACTATAATCTTGCATACTCATATTTCTACAAAATGCTATATGCTTGGGAAACCACCTTAAAGGAAGGTAGTTGGAATACGGCATGTGGAGACATGAGCGCCACATTGCCTTGATCATGATGAAAATAGTTTTGATGGAATAAATGAAAAGTACAAAACCAATGTTTTTAGACTGGGCGGATGAATGGATTTGGGTGGATTCTGGGAAAGGCAAGAACCGTCCCTGGTCGATTAAGGACCGAGCCATGAAACTTATAAGTTAGAACGAACCAGTACAACCGTACTTCTCGAATGGGTATAGACTTAGCGGAGTAGATAGCCGAGCGGAGGCAGTATCCCTGCATAGTGGTTCAGTTGTAGGTGTTGAGTTAAGGACCTACCAATGGGTATAGTGTCCTGGGCCTACCAATGGTAGAGTGCCCGTAATTGTGATGAGACAAAAGGCCTTTATGTCAATAATAAGCTGAACTTAACAATGACTTAACGATTAGGTGAGTTTTCTCTCTTACCCCAGGAACGCCAGAACTCCTCTCATTGCTAGGAAATGACGGCTAGAGTGCATGAGGACTTAAGTTCATGGAGCGGGTACTGCCAAAGTGAGGTTATCGAAAGGCTTTGCCGTGACCGTCCCATATAGAGGGATGAAAGCTCATTCGATGAGCAGTTGCGGAGTACAGGTAAAGTGTACATCCAATGCAGTGTGAGTAAATCAATCTATTCAAATAGCCGTGCTCGCGGTTAATGAGCGACGTGACAAGTTTCTCCCGTGGCTAGACTCATACACTTAAAATGATGGGTTGGTATGCATAATGATTTTGTGTGCTGGTGGACTCAACTTCTCGACCTGCGAGAAGGGATAGACTCCCCAGAAAACCATAACGATCCGGAGACGGGAAACCATCGTTGGTACCACTACTGATGGCAGATAGAACCGTCACTAGCTAGATGTTAGGTTTGTGAAATGATTTGCGAAAATTGGCTTTGTGCAGATAAACCGCAGCCTCCCTTTGAATGACCCTATCATGTGCATCATTCCGTGTTGGCTTGCTGAGTACGTTGGGTACTCACCCTTGCTATACGCACAAATCTTCAGATGGTGGAAACAAAGAGCTGGAAGACCCCTATGCTTACTACCAGGATGAATGAAGGTAATGGAGCGCAATAGTTCTTAGTCCCCAGTCATTGCTTGTAGGCGATTGACATGCCGCTGCCTTCTGTCTGCTATGTTATCTAATTTCTGCTTTCGGTTGTATCCGGACCGGTAGGTCCTATATGTATTGGATGTTGCCTTCGTGCCTATTGTTTTAATACTTTTGGTGTAAGACTATTCGTGCACTTTGCACCTGATAATACAATACTGTATTCGTGGGTATCAAACTACTTGATCCAGGGAAATGGTACTATGAACACGAGTGATTCCCGTCCTCAAAAATAGGGGTCCACAGTGCTGGCCGCTTAAACAGCCCGCACGGAAAGAATATCTTCCCATGCGGGTGGTTTAAGCGGCCCGCACGGAAAGATAGTTTTCCATGCGGTCTCTTAAGTCGCCCGCACGAGATAATCGCCGCCCTTATATGTAAACTATAAAACATAAAAAAATATCAATGCACATAAAATATCAATGCCATAAGTTCGATATTAATCACATATTAATTAATTAACATATTAATCATCCACACAAATACCACAAGTTTGATACATTCGTTCGCAAAAATATATTGTACACAAAAATAAACTAATGTTTCACAATTTTTGGATTAACATCCTTCTGCACGGATGAAAACATAGATTCGTCGAGGACAGTCTCAATGGGTTTGATCCGCGTAGGAAGATCTGTGAATAACGAAATGGCGTCGTATTGATTATAATCAGACATGTCTTCAAGGTTATCAATATCAATGATGTGTTGCTTGCCCGATACAATAATGTCCATCTTTTCATTGGAAGGGTCCTTCACATAAAAAACTTGTGCAACGCGCTCAGCAAGGACCCATGGATCATCCTTGTGTCTATTTTTACTCCGTTCAACACACGTAAATCCAAATTTATCTACCATCTTGTATTTCACCCATTGGCATCTGAGAACAAGGATCTGAATGTTTAAACCGTAGTCAAGTTTCCAGATTTCTTATATGATCCCGTAGTAAGATTTCTTCTGCCCTGTTGCATCCAACGCTTCGACACGAACCCCACTATTCTGTGTTGAGCTTTTCCTGTATTTGCTAAATGTGTAGAAAGAATATCCGCCGATGTCATACCCTTGCCATGTGGTCACAAGGCTTCTTGGGCCAGCTGCAAGTCTTTCTATTGTTTTTTTCCTTGAGTGATTAACCAGACGGTAGTTTTTGATCCTTCAGCCATTGGGCAAAACTATGCTTCTATTCTTTCGAAACCCAATCATCGGATCGCCTAGGATTGCATGATCTAATGTCAGAAATGTGTTGCTCAATATAGGGCTCAACGATGGCGAGTTGTTGAAGCACACTGTTGTGTGCATCTGATACCGCTTCGTAATCGTTGTTGTAGAAATATTTTCTTCCCATAGTCCCCTTCCCAGATAACCTTCCATCATGTCAAGGCATCGGTGTCCCAATGAGGTTGATATCTTCCATATAATCTAGGTAACACTCGAAAACCTCCTCAGTTGTGTAACCCTCTATCATCGAGCCCTTCGGATGAGCACGATTATGGACATACCCTTTTAGAACAGCCATGTATCGCTCGTACGCCCATATTTGATGTAGGTATAGAGGACCAAGTTCAATAATTTGAGGGACAATGTGAACAATGAGATGTTACATCATACCAAAGTACGATGGAGGAAAAAACATCTCTAGCTGGCAAGTTGTCTCGACTATGAATTTCTAAGGGGTCCTAATTCTTCTAGATCAAAAACTTTCTGTGAAACTCAATTAAAAAATAGCAAAACTTTGTTATCACTACCTTGGTGTGCACTGGCTTCACAGCCCTTATAGCGATAGGGAGGAATACCATGAGCATCTTATGAAAGTCGTGAGCGTTGTATCCGAAATCGACAAATCTTTCATTGATACTAGTTTCGGATATTCGATGAGAATCCGGTTGGCACTTTCAAACCACGAAGACATTTACAGAAAGCTTTTTTCTCTTCTTGTGTCATTGAGTAGCATGCCGGTGGAATCTCAATCTTACCATTCATTAGCTTTTTCGGGTGATCTTTCCTTATGCCCAAATTGACTAGGTCGTTACGTGACTTCAATCTGTCCTTTGTCCTACTAGGGATGTCAAGTAAAGTCCTGATGGTGTTGTCGAACACGTTTTTCTCGAGGTGCATGACATCGATGGCATGACGAATCTCCAGGTCTTTTCAATATGTCAGCTACTTGAAAAAAAATGAATGTTTCTTGAAGGGTAGCATGTTTTCCATCACTTCTTTCTTTCTCTTGCCTGTGGCAGTCTTTCCCTTACCGAACACGACCTTTGTGCTCTTTGTCAGCTTGAACACCGTGGAACAATCCTTTGCTTTGGGGACAGTACCTTCCTCAACAGTTTTGTCAAAAAATTAGCCATCGCACAATACTTATGCTTCTGTGGTAAGAAACGACGATAACGCATGTAAACTAACTTTTTTGACGAAGTCAGCTATATTACGATGTGTTGTCCAGACATATCAGACATTCGGTCTTTCCTTTAATCTGTCCTGAGAGGAAAAAATTTGTTGGTAGATCGTTTATAGTAACGGATAGCATGCAGAGTAAAATACTTCCGGAGGTACGCATCAAACAACAACAATCGTAGACCCTCTTTCCATATTTCTTGCATATCCTACATCAAAGGTTCAAGAAACATATCTAGGTCGATGCCGAGCTATTTTGGCCCTTGTATAAGGATAGTCAACAAAATATACTTTTGCTTCCGACATAACCATGTAGGAAGATTGTACATGGTGAGCAAAACATGCCAAGTGGTTTGCGAGCGCTTAGGTCACCAAACGGATTCATTTCATCTCGTGCTCAATGCAAACTCGACATTTCTTAGATCCTTTGCAAACTCGAGTGCTTTGAATCAAAGTTTCTCCATTGTCGAGCATCGGCGGGATGTCGAATCATACCATCTGTCTTTCGACCCTCCTGATGCCATCTCATTAACTCACGTCGGTGGGGTTTGAGAACAATCACTTCACGCGATCTTTCACTGACAAATACTACATCACCATGGCCGGAATATTTTTCCCGGCTCGACCAATGCATTTGGTTCGGCAACATCACTATCACCAAACCTTTACCCATTTTGTACCTACTCGTCCCACAAGTTGGACACTTGACCAAGTCAGCGTATTTCTTGCGATAAAATACACAGTGATTAATATATGCATGGATCTTTTCAACACCAAGAGATAATGGACATATCAGTTTCTTCGCTTGATAGATGTTAGCTGGCAACAAGTTAGGCTAGGAAGCATACCTCTCAAGAGACCCATCAAGTCGTTGAAACTCGTATCAGACCATCCATGCTTGGCCTTCAATCTAAGAAGTTCTACTATCGACCGCAACATTGTATAATCCATGTCACATCCCTTTGATTGATCGTGCAAAAGATCTTTCGCTGATTGTTGTAACACATCCCAATTGTTTAAATCTCTTGCTTTCTTTGTTAGGACCTCTTGTTTAACGTGTCACAACATATACTCAAAATCAAGATCAATATCAACCTCTGCATCGTCAAAATGAGAGCCGCCAAAATCATCCGACAATTCACGGGACCTTAATTATAAAATTCTCTGGCTCATCAAAGTAAATTTCAGGAATCTCTTCGGGAGCGGCGACTTCCCGTGATATGTCCAAACCGTGTATTTCTCCGAAATCCACACTGAATTATGTGTCCCAAAATTACATTCGGATATTTCTATATCTTCTGATTATTGCAATCCAAGTAAGGACAAAAAATATCCTTCCTATTCTCACTCAAAGCGTGTGCCTTAGCGTTATCAGTAAATGTTGATGCTTCTTTCATGAACACTGGATGAGTTCTTCGCGTCTCATACATCCATGTCCGATCCATCTAAAAAATTTACGGTAAAATATAATATTATATTGCAGTGTTTTCTACATAAATAAAAGCTTAAATCCTAATTTACAACTAAAACCTAATTAACAACAAAAAATAATATTAATACACTAGTAATTACGAAAAAATTTGTCATTCAAATAAAATATTTGGCCTACAAATGAAAAAAAAAAGCTCAAAATGACCTATTCAAACAAATTTAAATATCTTTATATTCAACCAATAAAATTTTACAAAAATATAAGCAAATGAGAAAGAGAAATGAAAGATAAGATCAATCATGTTACCTTTTATATTCATTTCAATCGGAGATTTCGAGTCGAAAACCTCCCCCTAATAAATTACCTACTTTTGGAGAGATAAACACCGGGTTGAAAAAGTTTAATTATCTTCGCATTCAACCAATAAAATTTTACAAAAATGGAAGTAAATGAAAGAAAAGATCAAACATGTTACCTTTTGTATTGATTGCAATTAAAGAATTCGAGTTAAAAACCTTCTTCCTATAATTGGCTTTTTTGAGAGAGAAACACCAAGTTTAAAATTACAACAGTCAGGTTGGGTAGATATTTATGACCCATCATCGTGTGTGGCCCACTTAAAAAACCGCATTGGAAAATGTATTATCCCATGCGACCCACTTAAGAACCCGCACGAGAAAATATATTATCTCATGCGGGACCTTAAGTGGGCGGTACGGGATAATGCGCATTATCCCGTACTGTCGCTTAAGTAGGCCGCATGGGATAATACACATTATCTCGTGTGATTTCTTAAGTGGACCGCACGGGATATTATCTCATGAGGTTCCTTAAGTGGACCACACGGGATAATGTATCTTCGCGTGCGGTCCAACAACCGGCTCCTGGGGACCGGTTTTTCCAGACGCGTTCACTTATAGTTCGCCTGGAACCTACCGACGGCCTCGTCCAGAAAAAATATTTTTTCAATAGTAAATTTTTTTAGATGGTGTTTAAACTCTCGGAAAGACATATCTAGATATCTAGAGCTTAAAATACTTTCCCTGCTTGAGCCCCATTTCTCTAGGATAATCGTTGTCCATGTCCTAACCGCCTGCCCAAAACTCAAAATTAGTTGCCCAATTAAAGTTGTGTACCGGGCCGGCAAATTCGATTTGTGCAGATCGGACGTGATGGGCCAAAATCTTGGAAGGGCCCTCTACAATTTTGAGTTTCGACTGGACCACTGCCCATGTTTGACCTCAACAAAAATAGCGCTCGCTGGCGCACGCCGGTACGATGATAGGCCCAACATGCGAATGCAGAGCTCTCTGGTTCCTAGTATTTGGACTTGGGAGTAGCTGTCAACTTTGACCATTATTTCTATTTTCATGTGATGTTAAAGCAAACATATTTGAATGTAAGATACTAAGTAAATTACTTCAATTACAAATCTAATGATACTACAATTGATGCTAAATAGTTATACTTACTTCTATACTACTAAAAGAAACATTATTGGTCAGAGATTTAGTTTGAATAGAGGAAGTATTTTATTATGTTTTTTGAAACAGGACTTTGGACGTTCTATATTACGATTTTTTTCTGCAAGGGATTTGTTAAAATTGATCTTCTAGTTACAATATACAGCATCTCCAATAGCCTTTCTAAATTTCACTATCTAAATCATCATTTGAAGAATCATTTACGTAAAAATCGCTTTATATAACTTTTCACTCACCAAATGTTTTTTCTATATCTCATGCGCACTCTAGAAAACCATTCTTGTCTTCTATTTTTAGCTAGCAAAAAATTCAGAATAAAAAATAATTATGTTTGTATGACCATTTAAAAAGCTGTTGGATGGTAGTTTCTCACTAAATCTCTATTACTACTATTTAGAAATAATATGGAGAGTCTCTTGAGATGCTATTAGTTTGTTAAAACTGATCTTCTAGTTACTTTTAGTAGATGGATAAGTAATAGTTTTTTATGCAATATAAAGATTTAGAAATCATGCAATATATCTGTCTGTCGAGAGAGACATATATATATATATATATATATATATATATATATATATATATATGGTTTGTTCACTTGATGGCAAAAATTAACCCTATCAAAGTTTGGCTTTACAAAAGTTTAGAAAAATAACAATCGAAACGTTACCAAAACTTACATCCATCCATCCATTATTAAAGTTTGATAATTCTGGATTCTGTCTTGACAAAATAAACAAACTAAACACACCCTACACTTATCAACCTTACTAATTGTTCTTATCAAATATCGGCAATGTCAAATTTTGGCACTGCCAAAATTTGGTAAAATTAATTTAGCATTAAAGTGAATAGCCATATAGACTCTCCCAATCAAGTATAATCCAACTAATCAAATATATGTGTGATTTGGATCTAGAAATTTGTTGTATGATGGTTAGCTAGTCCCTGCCGAAACACATTATTTTCTCTGCTAAGAACGGGGACCGGTTAAGTGTTCCGTACTATCCGGAAGGACATGTTCTTTAATTTTAAATTCAAATTTTGTATTTAAACTTTTATCCATTCAAATTCTGATAACCAATGTAGGGTACCAGTCCAGCTAGCTATCCTAGGAGGACGGTATTTTTGCAAACACTGATTTTCAAACCTTGATGTGCGAGGACGGTGTACTAATTTTAATACTATTTGCCGAGACGGTGACAAAAGAAAAAGTATAGTACAACGCAACGCAACCAGCAATCAAATGGAGTAGCCCCTACCAAGGAAAAGAACCTAGCTTTATGTATGATGCAATAATAATCACTATAAACAACAAAATTTGTCGAGTGGACACTCGGAAAATCTTTTTGTCGAGCAAACACTTGGTAAAAAACATTCAGCAAAATATCACGTTTGTCGAGTGTCTACACTCAAAAAAACACTCGGCAAATTGGGTTGTTTGCGAGTGCCTGTGCGAGCACTCGGCAAATAAATCAATTTGCCGAGTGTTTTTACACTATGCAAAATGGTCTCTTTGCCGAGTGCCTTAGATCTGGCACGTGGCAAAGAGCCGACAAAGAGCCTCTTTATCGAGTGCCAGAGTTTCGGCACTTGGAAAAGAGTAGATCCGTCCTGCTCATGATAAATAAAAACACAGTCCTTTTTTGTCATAGGCATGCTTGAGATGGGTTGGCTAGGAGAGCACGGTGAAGGTCCTGGGTTCGACTCCTGTGGAGGGGCAATATTTCAAACAAATTTTCGCATGACCCGGTTTGGGTCTTTTTGGCTTTATTTTTTTAAAAAATTGGATTATAGATTTTGTCGAATGTTATTTTTTTAACGAGTGTCTTCTGACACTCAACAAAGTCTTTGCCGAGTGTCCGACGAAAAACACTCGACAAAGTCACCTTTGCTGATAAAAGATTTGTCGTGTCTCTTTTATCGAGTGTTACACTCGATAAATTTTTTGCGGAGTGTATTTGAGCCTTTATCGAGTGTGTGTAGGGCACTCAACAAAGTTGTTGTTTTCCGTAGTGAATTAACCATCATTTCGAGCACACCTCGGTTGATCATTTTCGTTTAGATAGATCATAAAGGCTAAACGCTTGCTGATTCATGCTGTATGAGCCACGGTTAATTTGCTGCAGCGCACCGTTGTTCTGCTGACGTGCATTGCTTTCTGTGCTTGCGGCTGAGTGCGACTGGACGGTTACTGCAGAAGACAGGGTGATATTTCACCATCGAGATCTTTTAACAGTGGTTGGAAGGTATCCGAGACACCTCCTGCTATTAAGTATCCACCTTGATCTTTATAAGGGTAAATTAGAATAGAAAATATCTTTACTTGTGTAGTTTAATTAGTAATTGTTTGTAGGTATAGATATTTCGTCCGGTGATAATTATTATATAACCCCTTTTTCTATATAGTATTAGTAATTGTTTGTAGGTATAGATGTTTCGTCCGGTGATAATTATTATATAACCCCTTTTCTATATAGTAGTCCAAAAGAAATTACATAATTATAGAAAAGTAGAGCCATAAGATATAGGAGTGAGGCTCTTGGTTTCATTCCTTTGCACAGCGCTAAGCGTATAATATGAGCAACCCTCTTTTTATATACACATACACTACTAAAAACCCCTCTGTAGATACGTTATAGTAGTAACGAGTCTAAAAGTGTCTCTACTTTGACACATAAAGATGTTTTTAACATGATTTTAAAAACGTGTCGTACTTTACGATATTAGACATGTTTATAGTGTTTTTAGTCATACAAAGACATTTTTTGACACGCTATTGAAGTCGTCTCAAAAGGACATGAAGGTAGACACGCTTTGAAGCGTTGTTATCCCATAGACATGTTGTAAAGCGTATCAAACAATTGTCTATAGCCAGGTATAGATGATTTCTGACTTGATTAGAAAAACGTATTGAATTGATACAAAGTTTGACATGTTTTCAATCATGAATAGCATGTATATACATCGCAAAACGTATCAACTAACCATCAACAGAAAATGACATGGAGTTAGACACGCTTTGAAGCGTCATTATCCCATAGACACGTTGTAAAGCATATCAAACAATTATTTATATCTAGGTATAGATCTTTTTTGTGCGATGTCGCGTTGATCTTTTTTGTGCGGTATCGTTAGTTGTACTCGAATAACAAGAATAACCTGTTGGGTAATTGGGATCTTGGCCCATTTAATCAATTTTGAGGCCCACGAAAAATGGTGAAAATAGTTTAATACCATACGAAGAATTTAAACGAATTTTTACTAGCTTAAATATGGGGACTTCCTGACTACCAGTTGAGAAGCCGAGAGGAAACAGAGAAAGACCACGTGCTCGTCTCGCAGGGTGGAAGGCCCGGCTAAATGCAAACAATTTGTCTCTTCCTCTTCTGGTTAATGGCACCCTTGCTTGGTTAGAGCATGTCCAACATGTTCTCAAAAACAAATTTTCAAAAAAGACCATATAGAGAATTTACATTTTATATTTAATATATTAGTAGACATGTTTTGTATATGTATCTATAAATTGTGTCTATGTTTCTTAACACGCAATGAAGTGTTATATTACTACGTAGCTACACTGCTAGAGATGTCTTATACATGTGTCTACAAAATTGTATCTATATTTTTAGATATGCTTATAACGTATTTATGAAATGTCTCTTTCTTTCGTAGCAACGTTTAAAGAATTCATATTTACAAAGCCTAACGCGCTACGTACGAAGATGCTTCTAACACGCTTTATGAAAGCGTGTCTACATTGACTCTAAATCTAAATCTAAATCTGGCATAGCTACAGGGGGATTTTCTGGTAGTGATATTACATATATGAAAGGATAGGTGATTGCTTAATAAGTGTATTTGGGCTAGGCCTTCGTGGCCAAGCCCAAAGGTATTTTAACACTCCCCTTAGGCACTCACTGCGTGATGTCTATTCCTCATCAAAACTCCAGAATTTAGAGAAACAATACATAGCATATGTCGATGTCGCATGCATTGTCTCATTAAAAACCTTCATAAGAAACTACGAAATACTTATCTAAGAGAAAACAAGTATAATCCACCAAACTCTCTGTTCAATCTTTATAGATTGATTTTGGGTACTTGTTTTCTATATCACGATTCTAGAACGAGTCCGTGAAATTCTCCCTTGAATTTTTAATTCTCTAAGTCTCATTATTCCGATTGTTCACACATATATGTTCAAGAGAAGATATTAATAATGACTTAATGGATAAATCTACAAGATTTTCACATAACTTAGTATGTGATATTTTGTTAATTTTATGCAAATCATATGCATAGAAGAACTTGGAGTCCATATGCTTACGAGTTTGCTCACGTGATTCATTTGCATTATGCGTCATATGCTCCATTACTTTCAAATAGGGAATGACATAGTTTTCAAACCACATTTACTGGAACAAGGTAACAATCTCTCAAAACCATGCCAAGGCTCGTATTGTTCAATGAAGTTTAGTTTGGTTTAGTGCAATTAGCTAAGTATTCGAGTGATGCTATCACACACTTGTCTCTGGGAATTTTGTCCCAATTTAGCGATAATTGACTACTCCAAAGCCATGCACCTTGAACACTTTCTAAGTGTGGTTGGACTGACGTACTGGACTTGCATCTGTCGCATGCTTTTAGCTGCAAGCGTAAGCGTGATTTGGATTCAACCAAACATTTTATTTCAAATCAAACTCAAATTCAAAATGAACTAGTTTGTTTCTGCAACTCTTTCCAGTTATTCCATTCTTCTATCTTGGTTCAGTACTTAATACTTCTTCATGTACTTGTTATGCAAGTAGGGATGAAATCGGTCGAACTCGGTCGAAAAACTCCTCAATTATTTTCTACTTTTACATTTGAAATACGAAACGAACACGGACACGAACATGTCGGACACGAAAATGAACACGAACAAGTCGGACAAGGAAACGAACAAATCTCGAACGGAATTATGTCGAACACGGTCGGTATACGAAAATTTAGTACGAAATGCCATCCCATAGGCCATAGTGCATACTGCATAGCGTTAATCAAGCGCAAGAAAAATTTAGAACAAGTGCGTGCGCAAAACATTAAATAAGTGCTCGACCAAATATATAACATGTCCAAAATAAGCAATTAACATGACATTAATAACTACGGTTCATCGGCATCATCCATGATGTCGGGATCACTTTCCATGTCTTTTTCTTCCTCATTGTCCTCCTTTTTGTCCTCCTCTTTGTCCTACAAGTTTACACAGTCCCGTTTTAGTAAAGGCACAAGGTGTGGTGAAAGCAAAAAGATATACCATGCAAGAGAAAAGGAAACAAAGTAGTGTGGCTGCTGCCTATATTCAACAATTAATCAAGTAGTGTGGCTGAAAGCAAAAAGATTTCAACTCCTATATTCATCAAGTAGCCAATTAATGAAGATATAAATTATGTGGCAGCATGTAGATTCACCAAACTCCTATATTCATTGATTAATTCAGAAAAATGCTTTGTTACAGCAAGCAATTCTTAATGAGATAATAGCAGCAGCGGTTAGACAATAGTAGCAGCAATCAAAGTTGGTTTCAAATGAGATAATAGCAGAGCATGTCGGACTAAAACAATAGCGAGCAGGTTGATCTACTATTTTCAGCATTGCGGTGAGTAAACGTACCTCAATTTTCAGCTCGGCAACAACATTAGTCAAAGCGTCAACCTCAAGATCACTCACAATTGACCCAACCATTTTAGAATCTGAAGATAAAATTAGAAAGGGAAAACTCAAAGCATTAATGACGGTACCATTTTATAATCTGAAGAAAAATTAGAAAGGAAATTAAGTACCTTCATTTGTTTTGACAACCCAATCTTTTGTGCAAATTAATGCTTGCACCATCTCTAGATCAAGACGACTACAATAGGGATCAATAACACGACCAGCAGCACTAAAACCAGATTCAGATGCTACTGTTGATACTTGTACAGCCATTACATCCCTAACAACCAATGAAAGGATAGGATACTCTTCTTTCTTGTTTTTCCACCATGCTAAGATGTCAAATTCAGCAACATTTTTCTGTAGTGGTTCCAACATATACCTCTCCAAATCATTCGTCTCAACCACAGAAGGTTCGCTTGCATCATTTAAGAACTCTTCAAGGTCATGGTCTACATGTCCCATTAATACATCAACTGTGTTACTAGGTGCAGGTGCAGGTGCAGCCATTTCACTAGTTGCTGTTGATGAAGCACAGACATTGACATAAAAGTTGTACAACTTCTTTACCACACTAAGAAACTCATCAACTTTAGCTTGATAATGAACCCCATGGAACTTCTTCATGTAGTACTCTATGAGCCTTTTCTTATACCGTGGATCAAGAAAACAGGCTACAGCTAGAGCAATATTAGACTGTTCCCAATATTTTTCAAATTTTTCACTCATAGCAACTGCCATTTCTCTAATTGTGTCATCATGACTAAAGCACCAATCATCAAGCAAGACCTTTATATCACAAAAACCTTTATAAAATAAGTTTGAAGTAGGATATGAAGTGCTAGAGAGAATTTCAGTGAGATCATAAAATTTCTTCAAACAACCATAAATTGTCAATGCATTCTCCCACTCATCGGAAGATGGAGAAATATTGGCATACCTTTTTCGATTTAAAGACTTGAGCCTAATAAATGCATCCTTGTAGTACAAGGCATCTCTGAGCATGAGATAGGTAGAATTCCACCTTGTTGATATATCCATTTGAATACCCCTCTTTGTATCCAACCCAGCTTGGGTGGCACACTTCATAAGAGCTTCCCACTGCAATGGAGACCATTTCACAGCTAGCACAAGTGATTTAACCTTGCCGAGTGTTGCTGAAATAACTTTCAACCCATCTCTAGCAACCAAATTGAGAATATAGCAAGCACATCTAACATGAAAAAACATCCCATCACGCACTATGGAACCATTGCCATTCTCTTTCAAATCTGAAATTATGTCATTGACAGCCACTTTATTTGAACTAGCATTATCCAAAGTCAAAGCAAACAGTCTATTTTCCATGTACCATTCAACCATAACTTCAGTGAATGTTTGTGACAATTTTGCACCAGTATGCGTACCTTTCACATTAAAGAAACCAATAATTCTCTTTTGCATAGCCCAACTATCATCTACCCAATGAATTGTAACACACATGTATCCTTTGTTTTGGCATGAGGTCTACATATCCATAGTTGCAGTAAATCAGCACTTCATAGTTTTCAAGTGTGCATAAAGAGTTTCCCTTTATTTATTATATATCTCCATTATTTCTTTCCTAATAGTGACATGGGACTTTTTGGGAAAGCTAGGACGGAGAGATTTTATAAAATCAAAAAGATACTCATGCTCAACTATATTGAAAGGATATTCATGCATGATTATTGCCAAATTCAATTTCCTCAAGCTAACTTCTTGGTCATATTTGTAAGTCTGAACAGTACCATAATTCTTACCAACTTGAAGTTGTTGTTGTCTTTTCACAGTACTGTGCTTTGACTTCAAATGGTTCTTGAATGTATTCGTCCCACAAACACCCTCGGCTCTGTACTTTTGAGGACACCTAGCGAAATTGCAGTATCCACATATCTCCTCAATCTGCTTTCCTTCCACCTCTACATACTCTGTTTTCTTTGTGAAATACTCCCAAACCCACGATGTGCATTTCTTGGCCCTCTTGCCGGAAAGCTGAGCCTCCTCTTCATTCTCACCATCTTCAATATTGTCATCAACAATAATTGGAGTTGCTGCTGCTGATGCTTCTGCACTAGGGTCAACACTTTCAGATGCAGACCTTTTGCCCCTGATCCTGCCAAGGTGCAAATGAAACATGGTCAAAATAAAATAAAGCATCTAAAATAAAACATGGTCAAGTAACGGTGTAACCAGTAACTTACATTCAAGTAAAACATTCAATAAAATAAAATAAAGCATCTAACAGTGTACTGCCAAGGTGCAAGTAAAACATGGTAAATCGATGGAGGCCGGTGTAACCAGTAACTTACATCCAAGTAAAACATTCAAATAAAATAAAATAAAGCATCTAACGGTGTACTGCCATTCTGCCAAGGTGCAAGTAAAACATGGTAGGCTCCTGTCCTGATTCAGTCATTCATATGTTTTCACAAGTACAGAAGAAACCTGAATAACCATGGAGCCGGGTATGCTATCCAGGGGCAAGTGCAATACCTGGCGCTGGAGATGAAGTTGTTGCTGTCGGCGGAGGCGGAGAAGCCGTTGATGCCGAGGCCGGAGCTGCGGGCGACGCAAGAAGGTTGTGCACGCTCTTGGTCTTACTCCTACCCCTGCCCTTTGTTCCTGGAACGGAAACACCTCCAGTCGGCGCCATGAATAGGCAAGGAGCAGGTACAGGGCGTTACCTAGCCGCCTTGTACCGTCACGGCCAGGATCCCTTCTTCTGGTGCCTCCTTTTTCTGATCCCTTCTTCTAGTACAGGGCGGCGCTGGCAAGTGGCAACTGGTCGCAGCCTCGCTGGGATGCAATGCGGCGGCGCTAGGGAGGGAATCATGGCATGAGACGAGGAGGAAAGAGCGTCGGGCCGATGGTGGCGCAACTGGCGCTAGCGACGGGTCGGGGGTCAGGGAGAAGTGGGGATGCGGATGGCGGCTGGGTGTGGGACGGAGCGTGGGACGGTGGGAGGGATTGAGATGGATGGATGCAGCACAACACACTAGGGTTATCATTTGTTGGGCTGGGCCGCACGAATGACATGGACAGATGGGCTGAATGCCTTGTGGAGTGAAATACGATTCAAAAAATTCGAACAGATTCGGTATATACCGAATACAATATAGAAAAATAGAAATCGGTCAAAAAAACCTAAAACCGAGATTCGTCCGAATTCGAATTTTGTGGTCCGAATTTCAATTTCAAATAATTGTCGAATTTTTGTCGAGAATATAGAAATCGATGCGGTAAAATGTAGAAAATGATACATCGAACTCGGGATATTTCTGTTCCGTTTTCATCCCTATATGCAAGTGTCCGATCCAAGCTCCTTGAATAACATCCATTTCAATGTTGTCAACATTCAGTTGAGTTTTTCTTTTCAACTTCTAGTTGATTAATTCCTTTGAACACACGATTGATGTCAATTAGTTTTTTGTCCAAAGGAAACATTACCATAATAGGTCTCATTGCCAATTTCTATTGGTTGTATGAGACTCTATGTGACTATCCATGGATACACAAGGATATGCAATTTTCATATGTTTTTTCTTCTTGCTTGATGCTTCTTGATGTGGACATGGTCTTCTTAGTGTACCAGCCTTGTGCACTCCAATTGCTGATTTTATTCCTTGATGGGAAGATGTGGCATGCCTATTCTAAGGTTTCATGCCACTTGCCAAATCTCAATTGGCTCCCCTTCTATTCGGTGGGGTACTTCTAGTGACATTGAGTATCATAGTCCCTTTTGCTGTATTTTCACTAGATGTCTCCAGTTACTTAGGGGCATGAAGAGCCGGAGTTTCTTATCCTATTATTTTTATTCGAGGCCTCCAAAGAAGATGAGGGACACCTTTACTTTCTTTGGCATTTCACCCTCCTCCGGCGCATTTTATTCATGCAACTTAGTTAAACTCTTTGCAATCACAAAGGTAATCACAAAGTGATTGGTGGTTTCAAGTTTCAATGTATACTTCTGTTACTCAGTTTGTATTCACTACCCAACGTAACATATATAACATGCATTAGTCCCATTCTATAATATTTCCTGACATTTCCTATCTAGAGGTTCATTCTCTCTCCCTAAATGACTAAAATATAATTCTTATTTAGTCAATGAATTTAGGCTTCATATCTATCTCCATTCAACGTTCCTGACTTTCGGAGAGAGCTTTTTGCAATGCACTATGATAGTAGGATATGCATATAAACCAAATAAATGTAATAGCACTAGTTGCATAGTTGAGTGGATGTTCATGCTAATGGTCTAAATTTTCTATCATAATCAGCTGCTTTTAGGACTACATGTCCCTTCATACTGCCGGTATTATAAAAATGGTATAGCAAATATCACAATTCATAGCTTGTACTTAGTCCATTCATGCTTATATTTTGCACTTCTTGTTGCCAGTTCACCAATCATCAAATGCTATTCTAGCATTGTCCTCGTGGACTTCTACGGTGATTAGTGAAATTCGTTCAAATTCACGTGATCTTCTTGGATCAATCTTGGCAAAGACAAAGGTGTCGAATAGACACTAGATGTTCGCTACTTCAGAAGCACCATTATCCACATGGTATCAAAATAGGATCACAATTATTCCTCATTATCCAATTCAGGGATGCTAGAATTATATCTTCGTGATATGCGATCTATGCATTAATCTTCTATTGATCATACTGGCACATAAATCTTCATGATTTAGAAAAAAATATGCATATATGTGCTATGACCATACGAGTTGTAATGTTGTTCTTATAATTCTAAGACCAATATAGTTAAAATTATGTTGCTAAAAAGTAGTATAGCTAAAACCATCACACTTTTAGAGAGTTCAAAGGGGTTAATGGTTCAATAGATACTTCTATAAAGTGCATAACTGTTCCATAGGTAATATGATCGTGGCACTTTCTAGGCCAACAAATTCAGCTATCAAAAACCTCTTTCTCTTAACGCTATCTATGATTATGCGGACCACAATTCATTTTTTTCTTTTATGTTTGGACACTACACAAAATTCAAAGCATTGTAATTGTGAACTATAAAACAACAAGAAAATAGTAAATGCCTTTAATATGCTAATTTCTACCGAAATAATCCTTAATTGCGGGAAAAGTGTGTGCTTTACTTGGGCAAAATATATTTATTCAATTAAATATTCTATTTAAAAATTGCATAAAATGATGACAAAGAAGATTGATTCAACGAAGTATTTTGGTACATTAGATTCAATTATCACATGCAGGTAAAATGCATTAAAGTTGCAATATAATGGTACACAAATTTCCCACAAACTTTCAATACGTATGCATTTTATTGATTGAAGGTAATAAAGGCATTACAAATAATCAATACTAGTAGAAGTAGAAATGTAAGTTCATAATCATAAATTTCAGCAATTAAAGTGCCTCAAATGCAAAAGCCGGATAGAAATTCGAAATAGCAGGGCTCTTTTATGCGAGGATATGATTTTCAGTGAGTTTTGCAAATTCCAATGCCTTTCAACAAGTATCCAATACGAGGGTTATATGTGCATTTTTTCATAATTTTAGGGTTTTAAACGCAAAATTCCATGCCTTTGAAAATTACAATTAATTTCATAAAAATAGGAGGGCATTTTCAAAATCACCAATTCTTTCCTTCTTTTCCCCTTCTTTTCCTCCTCCCATTGACCTTACATGAATGGCACGGCGGCCTCAACGGCGCGGAGCGACGCGAAGCCAGCACAGTGCAGTGATGCTGGCAGCCTAGGTAGCACGGGACATGGTCGAGCGTCAGCGGCGTGGCATGACGATCGACGGCATGGTGCGGTCGAGGTGGCGCTGGGCATGGTCAGGCGATGGCGTGGACTAGGAGCATGGGCACAATGGCTGGGGTGGCATGACTTGGCCTAGGAGCACGGTGCTCGAGCGGCGTTCTTCGGCCCAGGTGCGCGGCGCGATGGTAGGGTGGCGCGGGCTCACAACAGCCAGGGCAACATGACCCAACGCACGGTGCACCGGCTACCAGTCCGGCGGGCCGACGAACACCTTTCTGAGGGACGGCCGACGCTGCTCCCTTCCTTTTTATCTTCATTTTCTTCTTTTTAGTTTATCCTTGTTTGCTACTATGGTATTGCAGCCCACGAGGCGCAGTGGTTTGGCATGGTGGCCAGCATGGAGTTGGCAGGTTCAGCGTTGCCGTCGTGGCCTCCGCGGGTGTGGCCGGCGATGCTCCTTGTGAAAAGAGATAGGAAGCGTAAAACCCCGTTAGGGGCCGCACAATGTATTAATAGACTGAGAAGAACCCTCAGCATGGCCATACAATATTTGAGTACAACAACCTGAAGATATAACAAACCAAAGAGATAAGATAACAAGATAACTAACTCATATTATCTATCTATCATCTAACACTCCCCCACAATCACAACTTACTACGTTGAGACTGTGTCGAAATGAGTGCAATTTTCAAATAGATAACAGTTTAGTAAAACCATCAGCGATCTGATCTCCGACAAAACAAACTGAATGTCAATAGTTTTGAGCCACTCTCTCACGAATAAAGTGAAAATCAATTTCTATATGTTTTGTCTGTGCATGATAGACTAGATTTGCTGACAAGTAGCAGTTCGAGGATGTAAAATACCCAACTCAGTTAACAAGGACAGTACCCACATTACCTCTGCTGTAGCATCAGCGAGAGCCTTGTATTCTACCTCTGTATTAGACCTAGAGACAGTTGCCTGCTTTCTGGCACTCCAAGGTATCAGATTAGATCGAAGAAAAACAATAAAACTGCCTGTTGATCTCCTATCATCAATACATCCAGCCCAATCCGCATTTGCAAAAGCACTAACTAATGACGAATCTGATTTACCAATCTGAGTCCCAACTTCACAGTACCCTGCAGGTATCTTAATATTGTTTTCGCAACACTCTAATGTACTATAGTTGGACAATGCAAGAATTGAGAAAGAAATATCAGGTCGAGTTAGTGTCAAATATTGCAATGCACCAACAATACTTCTGCGCCTTGTTGCATCATTAGGTCCAAGTTTGTTTCCTTCATGCACTGATAGTTTCTCTGAAGTGGACAAAGGAGTATCTACAACCTTGCATTCATGCATGTTCACACGTTTCGAAATTTTATTGACATATCCTTCTTGTGATAGTATAATCCCATCATCCGACTTCTTCACTTCTATACCCAAAAATAATGCAAACACTCTTGGAGAATTATTTTCGGTTGAAGTGCCAAAATCCACAATAGTCCTGGTTTGAGTTGCACCGGGACTAAAGAATATCTCTAGTCCCGGTTTAAAAGTCTACGGATTTCTAGGAACATTAGTCCCGGTTCATGACATGAACCGGGACTAAAGATCATCTTTAGTCCTGGTTCAAATATTGTCGAGAGGTTGTCGGACGCGGGCATCTTTAGTCCCGGTTGGTAATACCAACCGGACTAAAGATGCTATTTTTGTCCCGATTGGTGTTACCAACTGGGACTAAAGATGTCCCATGCTTTGACCGGTTCGAACCTCTGCGCCATGTTTAGTCCCGGTTGGTAGGACCAACCGAGACTAAAGATGATCTTTAGTAGGTTGGTAACACCAACCGGGACTAAAGATGGCTTGCTTTTATACTCCTTCCTCCTCCTCTAGCCCGAGCCAGCTATGCTTGTCTTCAAAATTGTTCTCTAGCTAGAGGGGAGGTGCTGCCCAAATTTTCTGTGATTTTGTTTTGGTGATAATACATAAATCTTTGCTATCTACAAGGTTAGCAACTTCTTGATCTTATGATCTATGCTTAGCACTTCGCATTTTACGGTTATTTTCTATACATTTTCATCTCTAGATTTTTGTAAATATGAGGAGAGAGAAAATTTGTTTGGACTAATTTTTTTGCTAAGCACATTACATTGTGTTGAGAAAAAGTTAGGAAAAATAAAAAGGAAGAAAAGTATGCTTAGCACGTTACATTTCTAGGAATTTAGTCCGTACAATTTTATCTCAAAAATGTTTATGGAAAATGATGAGAGAGAATCTTTTGGGCAAAAAAGTTATAAAATAGATGACAAAAGACCTTTTAAAATAGATGCAAAATAATTAATTAATTTTATGTTTATCACTTTAAAAGACCTTTTAAAATTAATTCTAATTTTTAGAACAACACATTACATATGTTGGATTAGTATATAATAATTGTCGATTACATATATATATAATTATTGTAATAATATTTAAATGATTTGAATTTCGTGGAATTTTCTTACAATTTTTGTGCATTCCATGTAGATGGATCGGCAATGGATGTACAACGCGGATCGGCGGTGGAGAGAGTTTATTCAAGGCGTGCATTATTTTTTTAGTGTGGCCGATGCCAACAAGCGAAGGGTTTCATACGTTGTCCATGCAAAAAGTCCAAAAACGAGAAGGAGTATTCTACATCAAGAATTATTCATGCCCACTTGTTTCGGTCGGGATTCATGCCTCACTACGATTCTGGACATCGCATGGAGAGGTGGGGGTTGCAATGGAAGAAGATGAAGAAGACGACGACAACATTCCGGATTGTGGTCAATACGATGGGTTTGAAGAGAATACGGCGGGCGAGGCGGGCGGGGATGATGAAGAAAACGACGGTGCCGATGACCTTGGTCGAGATGTTGCACGACGTACGTGGGGCTGCGAAGGCGTAAAGGAGGTGCAGAAATTGGAGCATATGTTAGCGGACCACAAAAGGTCCTTGTACCCAGGCTGTGAACAGGGGCACAAAAAGTTGGGTACCATGCTGAAATTCTTGCATTGGAAGGCCAAAAATGGTGTCGGTGACAAGGCATTTGGCGAGTTACTAAAACTCGTGAAGAACATTCTTCCGAGGGGAACGAATTGCCTTGAATCAATGTACGAGGCTAAGAAGTTAGTCGCCCTCTAGGACTGGAGGTACGAAGATACACGCATGTCCTAACGATTGTATCCTCTACGCGGTGAGGAGTACGAGAACCTAGAAGCATGTCCGGTTTGTAAAGCACTTTGATACAAGATCGACGAGATGATCCAGGGCGAAGTTGACGGACGGCCCTCGAAGAAAAGGGTTCTGCTAAGGTGATGTGGTATTTTCCTATAATACCACGGCCGTAGCGTCTGTTTAGGAACAAGGAGCATGCAAGAATGATGCGTTGGCACGCGAAAGAACTCCTACAAGACGGCATGCTGAGACATCCCGCCGATGGGTCACAGTGGCAAAACATCAACAGAACATCTGAAGACTTCGACGAGGATGCAAGAAACCTAAGGTTTGGCTTAAGCACGGACGGCATGAATCCTTTTGGAGAGGTGACCAGCGGGCATAGCACTTGGCTTGTGACGATGTGTATCTACGACCTCCCGCCTTGGCTATGCATGAAGCGAAAGTACATTCGATGTCGGTTATTATTCAAGGCCCGAAGCAACTTGGTAACGACATCGATGTGTACCATAGACCGCTGATCGAAGATCTAAAACTGTTGTGGAAGAAAGAAGGTGTTCTCGTGTGGGATGAAGATAAACAGGAGCAGTTTAACCTACGAGGGTTGCTGTTTGTTACCATCAATGATTGGCTGCACTTGGCAACCTATCCGGACAGTCAAACAAGGGGTACAACGCTTGCACCTTTGTATTGATGAGGCGAGTGTACGTACACAAACACTGTAAGAATGTAGTGTACATGGGCCATCGTCTCTTTCTTGCTGCAAGCCACCCTGTCCGGAGAAGAGGCAAACATTTTGATCAAAAGGCAGACCATCGTACTAAACCAAAGCATCACAATGAAAAGGCCATGTTTGCCATGGTGAAAGACCTCAAAGTAGTATTTGAAAAGGGACCCGACAACCAATCTATAGCAAGTAAAGGTGGTCACGCGACGATGTGGAAGAAAAAGTCAATTTTTTGGGAGTTGCCTTTTGGGAAGTCTTGGACGTCCGCCACGCAATCGACGTGATGCACCTCACCAAGAACCTTTGCGTAAACTCGCTTGGCTTCCTAGGTGTATACGGAAAATCAAAAGATACACTTGAGGCACGTAACGATCTGAAACATATGGCACAACGCGACGACCTTCACCCGCAACCAAAGGAGAAAGGAGCCCAATACCTAAGTCCAGCCAGCTACACTCTGAGTAGGGCAGAGAAGGAAATAATGTTTGAATGCCTGGAGAGCATCAAGGTACGTCTGGATACTCCTCGAATATAAAGGGAATAATAAGCACGAAGGATAAGAAGTTCACAAATCTAAAGTCCCATGACAGCCACGTGCTGATGACACAGCTACTTCCCGTTATAATTTGGGGTATCCTTCCCGATAATGTCCGGGCAACAATAACAAAGCTATGTGCTTTCCGAACGCAATTTCACGAGAGATCATCGATCAGGACCAGGACTAGAAGACTTTCAAAATGATGTGGTCCAATGTCTTGTCAACTTTGAGATGATCTTTCCGCCTTCCTTCTTCAATATCATGACACATCTCCTATGCCACCTTGTCAAAGAGATCCGTATCCTCGGTCCGGTATTCCTACACAACATGTTCCCCTTCGAGAGGTATATGGGCGTTCTAAAGAAGTATGTCCGTAACCGTTTGCGTTCGGAGGCCAGCATCGCCAATGGATATGGAACAGAGGAGGTGATTGAGTTTTGCATCGACTTTATTGAAGACCTCCGTCCCATCAGGGTGCCTGAATCAAGCCATGAATGTAGACTATGGGGGAAGGGAACTCTTGGAAGGAAGGCAATAATGAACATAGACAATGACTTGTACAGGAAAGCACATTGGACCGTGTTGCAACAATCTTCCTTGGTGGCTCCTTACATCGAGGAGCACTTGGTGATTGTTCGCTCGGAAACATCGGTAAGACGGATGCCTGGATTACATGCCATCACATCGATGCACTCCCTGCTTGGCTGCGACAACGTCTCATGGGCAACGCGAGCATTGACCAACAACTAGGCTTCTTGGTGAGGGGACCATCTTGCTCGATCACCACATTCCAGGCATATGAAATCAATGGGTACAAATTTTACACACGGGCCCAAGACTTAAAGAGCACGAATGAGAACAACGCTGTCCGCATCGATGCCGTGGGATATGATGGTACAGCTAGCACATATTACGGCAGCATCGATGACATATGGGAGCTGGACTATGGACCTCTGAAGGTCCCTCTGTTTCAGTGCCAGTGGGTTAGGCTCAGTGGTGGAGGCATAACCATTGATGCAAGTGGTATGACAACGGTCGACCTGAGCAAGGTTGGATACACAGACGAACCCTTCGTCCTTGCCAATGATGTACGGCAAGTTTTCTATGTCAAGGACATGGCTAGCAAATCAAAGAAAGGGAAAGGGTCCAACGAGCCAAAGCGCCACGTGGTTCTCAGAGGCAAAAGGAAAATCGTGGGAGTCGAGGATAGAACTAACGAAGATTATGATCACTTTGACGGGCAACCTCCGTTCGCGGTGGCAGTTGACCCGAGTATCCTCCTATCAAATGAGGGCACCCCTTACTCACGCGATGATCATAACGAAGGAACAATTGTGCGGAGAAAGTACGTGAGGACAAATGTCACTTAGCTAAATTTATCTGTGGACGATGAAAATTAAATTGAATCATTGAATATTATTGCTAGCATTTGAATTTATTGTAAATTATTGAATCTATTGTAAATTATTGCCTTCAGGACCAACGGTCTCAACATTCCCTTCTCCGATGTGTATCTAGAGTGGTTTCAGTGGACCCTCGTAAAATTTGCATATGAACATTATAATTATATATGAATATAAAATACAATAAAATTGGGCATTGTAATAATTTGTCCCGGTTTGTAAAATAAACCGGGATTAGAGGTGAATTTGAGTGGGCGGGAAACCATCTTTAGTCCCGGTTGGTGGCTACAAGCGGGACTAAAGATGCATCTTTAATCCCGGCTATTTCAACCGGGACTAGAGATGGCGATCTCTAGTCTCGGATTCGTAGTCCCGTTTGACAACGGGACTCTGGGGTTACCACCGAAATAGTTGAGCCTTTCTCTAGCAGTGAAAGCATCAAGATCTTTCAAGGCAAAGTCTTTCATTAAATCATGCAAGAGTGCAAATTGTCACATCAAAGGAAGAACTAGCCACTATAATGTCATCCACGTACACTATAGTTATTTTCCCTTTGCGAAAATAAAACAAGGACGTATTAGTTTTGGACGGCATAAATCATAGCTTTTGTAATTTCATGCTTAGCCTAGAGTACCATGCACGAGGCGCTTGCTTTAGCCCATATAGAGCTTTATCCAACTTACAAACATATGAAGGAAAAGCTTTCTCCTAATATCCCGGTGGCTAACACATATAGGCCTCTTCTTCTAAGAAACCATGAACATATAACGGGACTAAAGATGCATCTTTAGTCTCGGTTGGTGCCTCCAACCGGGACTAAAGATGACGGAGCCACGTGGCCGACTCGCCATCTTTAGTCCCGGTTGGAGCCACCAACCGACTAAATTTTTTTTATATTTTTAATTTGCTACATTATCCAGCGAGCTACGCTTATATATTACACACATATATTATATATTACACATATACATATTTTACACACATATATTTATACATATATATTATATAATATATATGTATAAATATATAAATTAAACACATATAAATGAACTTAAGAAAGGAAATATATATATAATATATTACCAAAATATGTACACATATGTACAATATCCACATATATTTCGTATGTTATAAAACATTGTCTATTTTGTGGATCCGGTGGTTAATTTACTTAAATTAAAGTAGAACTCCCCCGCGGGATCAATGATTTGCTCGTTTATAAATCCCAATTCTTCCTGAGCAGCTTGTATGAAAGTCTCGTGGGGGAGGTTGTCTCTTACTCGCATAAGCTGTCATTAATTCAATTAAACGAGAAATAAATATATGAAATGAATAAGAAATCGAGCCGTAATGTATGAATGACTATTATACGTACATCTATATCGTCGATAGTTGTGACATCGGTCACAAAGCGGTGAATATAGTCGCAGACGTAGTATCCACATAGGTTGGTGCACTGTGACTGTTTTGCACACTAAAGAAGAAACGATGACAGATTTAATATACATTTCATATTTTAGAACAAAGTAATGATTCAAAACAACTTTGGAGCATGTTACTAACTGAAAGGTTCATCCTCATGGAGAGCTTATCTTTCCAATTTCCGTGAACATTAGCCCGAAGTCGTTCCCATGCCCTACGTACAGTTGAAAGTTAGCTAGTAATTATCCGAGAACCGCATATATGCAATAGCATGTAAGATGACTGTGGAGATTATGGCAATCGGATACCCACATGGCAAGCTTATCCGACTGGTAATAGGGATAGGTTACGCTTGCTAATTATATAAACTGGCTATGACTTGGGTGTTACGTTGCCAATTAGATAAGACAACGGCTCATAGTCATAACTTGGTAAGATTGAGGAAACCGACTTAGAGTAAGATAGGGTTTCTGACTTGTAACCCCGCCCCTCAAGACTATATAAGGGGGGTAAGGGGCGTCCTTGAGGGATATCAGCTTTAGATTCTAGAGATCAGATATATGCAACACAAGAGCAATAGATCTTGAGATCAATAAACACTCAGCGGATCGGATCCCCGAAACAGGAGTAGGGTATTACCTGACGAGAGGGCCTGAACCTGTCTAAACCTTGTTTTCCACCTAACCCATCGAGCTTGGTGATCTTGATTGCACCTCCAAATTTCTATTGCCGAAACCAAGTTTTGACAGTTGGCGCGCCAGGTAGGGCCCGCACGTCAAGTTTTCTTCTTCAATCTCGCCAGCAAGCGCGATGGGATCTTCATCAGGCATCAACGACTTCGCCGCCAAGAGACTCAACAAGCTCTCCTTCCCCGACTCGGATTCGGACCAATCGAGAGGGGAAATCCACTCGGCGCCATTCGGGTTGCCGAACAACGCTGAGATCTATAACAAAGTTCTAACTTCCAAGTTGGAATCCATCCACTCGGAAGGAGGAATCCACTCAGCGCCGTTCGGACTACCAAACGCCGCTGAGATCTACAGCCACCTTCTCACCTCCCCGTCGGAATCGATTCACTTGGGAGGAGAAACCCTCTCGGCACCGTTTGGGTTACCAAACGCCGCTGAGACCTATTGCAAACTCCTTTCTTCCGAGTCGAATTCAACTCACTCGGAAGAACCGTCGTCACCAAGCAACGACCCGGACTAGAACGATCCAGATTCGAGCAATTCGGGCTCAAGGGAAGTCGCCGTCATCCTCCAACCGTTCGGATCATGCTCATCTATGGAGCTCGATGAGTACCTCAGCTCTTCAGATTTTGATGACCTCTACGGCATCTCCACGGACGAGGCCAACGACTCCGACTTTGACAAGGAATATGATCCTAGGTGCTTCAACGTTCTCATGGCTGAGGTGGCCGAGACCGACTCGGCCATGGCCCACAGGATCGCTGAAGAAGAACAAGCCAGGCTTGAGCAGGAGCGCAAGCTGGCAGAAGATGAGAATAGGCGCAAGGAGGAAGCCGACCGAAGGAAGCGAGACTCGAGGGCGACGGGCGATCTGCTCAGGAGGCCATACTTCAGACGCGAGTCGACAACACCAACATTTTCCAGACGCCTCAACAGAATGCCGTTGCCGCCCTCACCCTCCTCGACACTGTTATCGAGACGACACCCGCCACGGTAACACCAATCTTGGATAAGATCAAGACCATCGTCGTGGCTACAACCAACTGTTCTCCCTTCACCTCAGCGCGAAGGCCGACTGAGTCCATCGCGGAAACGCCCGATAGAAGCCGACTTCCGCCGCTGCGGTTGAAGGATTACAGGAGGCCCGAACAAGCTCGGACGACCACTAGGTCAAGAGACCCGCCCGCGAGGCCACACGAAAGCATCAAGAGCAATCGGCCGACTCCGTGAAGAACGGCATGGACGACCACCCGTTCATGACCGGGTCCCCCGCAGCAACAACTCCGACTACTAAAGCAGCCTACAAAGGACCTCGCCGAGTGATCTGCGAGAAATCCTTGACTGGCGCTACCAAGAACGAGAGAAGCGCTCCCACGTAGATCGAAGGAGATCGTCCGACAAGAATGACGATGGAGTACCCACGTTCACTCGGGACTGCGCGAGTGCATTGGCCGAGTGGTTTTAAGCCCACAGGAATCGAGAAGTACGACGGAAAGACCGACCCCGAGTCGTGGCTGACCGTGTACACCCTTGCCATCTCGCGCAGCAGGAGGGAGACAACAAGGCCATGGCCAATTACTTGCCTGTTGCCCTTGCCAACTCAGCCAGGAACTGGCTCATGAGCTTGCCAAGAGGCTCGATTGGCTCGTGGAGTGAGTTCCGGGACCACTTCATCGCCAATTTCCAGGGCACTTTTGAAAGGCCTGGGACCCACTTTGATCTCTACAACGTCATCCAGAAGCCCGACGAGCCGCTGAAGGACTACATCCGACGCTTCTCGGAAAAACGCAACAAGATCCCCAACATCACCGATGACATCATAATCGCCGCCTTCCAGAAGGGAGTTCGTGATGAATTTCGATCGGAAAGTTTGGGCGTAAGCCACCGAAGACGGTGAAGCAAATGTTCGAGACAGCAAACTCCTACGCCAAATCCAACTACGCAATCAAGGCGGCACGACAAGATCGGCCTGACAAAAGGGACGACAAGCAGTAGGGAGGAAGCCGGCATCCTAAGAAGGATAACGGCAAAACAACCAAGGCCAAAAAGACCGCAAGTGCCGGCTCGAGGACCTGGTTGCCACGATGTCCAACTCCCAATGCCGTCCTCGAGTCGCGGCTATGACACGATCATGAACGCTCGGTGCACGCATCACCCAAATCACAAGCATGCGGCCAAGGATTGCTTTATCTACAAGCAATTTGTCAGAATAGTATGCGGCACGACTAAGCAAGAAGCCGAGTGACGCAGCCGGCCCATCGGGAACCAAGAAGAACAACCCGACCGGAAATTGAGAGCCTTTCCAAGACCCCGTGGGCGAGCTGAATCACATCTTCGGGGGCCGCAAGCTTATGAGTCCAAGAGGAAGCAAAGCTGACCGACAACGAGGTCAACGCGGCACAACCCGAAGTCCCACAATACCTACGGTGGTCGGAGGTGGCCATCACGTTTAACCGCTCGGATCACCCCGACCGAGTGGTTCACCCGGCGCAGTATCCCCGGTACTAGACCCGGTGGTTCGAACATCAAGTCGAAGCGCGTCCTCATTATTGGGGGCAACGCCCTCAATATTCTGTTCGCCAAGACCCTGGACGAGATGCAGATTCCAAGATCCGAGTTGAAGGCAAGCTCAGCCCCCTTCCACGGAGTTATCCCGGGGCTGTCATCTACACCACTCGGGCACATCACCCTTCCAGTCACCTTCGGAGTTCGGGAGAACTTCTTGACGGAGAACATCACCTTCGAGATGACCGACTTTGAGACGGCCTACCACGCAATCATTGGAAGGCCTGCACTCGCCATGTTCATGGCGATACCACACTACACCTACATCTGCATGAAGATGCCCGGCCAGAATGGCATCATCACCCTGCGCAGCGACGTCAAACGAGCCTTTACCTGCGACAAGGAAAGCTGTGACATGGCCCAATCTCGTGAGAGATCACATGGCCAGGAAGAAATCCGACTGGCTGCATCAACATCTGAAGAGGGTGAAATCCCCGCGAAAAAGATAGCCAAGTCGGGACAAGGCGACGCCAAAACGAAGAAAATCTCTCTTGATCCATCGGATCCTTCCAAAACCGCCGTAATCGGCGCGAGCTAGATCCTAAATAGGAAAGCGTGCTCGTCACCTTCCTCCAAAATAATAAAGATGTTTTTGCTTGGAAACCATCGATATGCCTAGAATTCCTAGGAGGTGATCGAGCACTCTTTACACGTCAAAGATGACGCGAAACCTATCAAACAACGGTTACATCGTTTTGCTTAGGATCGAAAAGATGCCATCAAGGAAGAACTCACAAAACTCTTAGCCGCCAGTTTCATCAAAGAAGTCCTCCATCCCGACTGGCTGGCTAACCCGGTCCTGGTCCGGAAGAAGACAGGGCAATAGCGCATGTGCGTTGACTACAGTGACCTCAACAAAGCCTACCCTAAAGATCCATTCGGGTTGCCTCGCATTGACCAAGTCGTAGATTCAACAATGCAGGCTGGCGCTCTTGCCTTTCTCGGACTCAAGCACTCGGGCTACCATGAGTATCAGCTTGAAGGAATCCGACTACCTGAAAACATCATTCATCACGCCGTTTGGAGCCTACTGCTACATCACGATGCCCTTCGGACTGAAGAACGCCGAAGCCACATACCAGCGCATGATCCGAGATGCTTTCACGCAGACCGGGAAGAACGTGGAAGCTTATGTCGATGATGTCGTCATCAAAACCAAGCGAAGGAAGACACGATTGCCGACTTAGAAGAAACCTTCGCAAACATCCGGGCCTTCGGAATAAAGTTAAACCTGGAGAAGTGCACGTTTGGCGTGCCATCAGGCAAAGCTGCTTCGGCTTCATGGTGTCCCATCGTGGCATTGAAGCTAACCCAGAAAATCAACGCTATTTTAAATATGAAACCCCGAGTAACCCGGAAAGATGTCCGGAAGCTCACCGGCTGCATGGCGGCACTAAGCCGTTTCATCTCCCGACTCGGCAAGCGAGGCATGCCCTTCTTCAAGCTACTGAAGAAAACCGACGACTTCCGGTGGATTACGGAGGCCCACAAGGCCTTTGAAGATTTTAAAGAATTTCTCACGACGCCGCCCGTCCTAGCCTCACCCTAGCCTCGGAACCTCTGCTACTATATGTCTTAGCAACTCACCAAGTGGTCGCACGGTTCTCGTTGTTGAGCGCGAGCAAGAAGGACGAATCCGGAAGATTCGGAGGCCAATCTACTTTGTTAGCGAAGGCCTTGGCAGAGCCAAAATTCGCTACCCTCGGGTACAAAAATTGTTATATGGTGTTACGATAACCGCAAGGAAATTGGCGCACTACTTTCTGTGGTCACTCGGTCACCGTCGTCACTTCTTTCCCACTCGACGACGTCATCCATAACCGCGAGACGACCAGGCGCATCGCAAAGTGGGCGCCGGAACCGATGCCGCCGGATTTAACTTTCAAGGCGAGGACGTCCCGTAAAGTCACAAGCCCCGGCGGATTTCCCGGCCGAGTGGACCGAGCAACAAGAAGACGTACCTAGGGAAGATCTACAACACTCGGACCATGCACTTTGACTGGATCCAAGAGGATCACCGGCTTGGGAGCAGGGAGTCGTGCCGATCTCCCGACGGAGAAAGGCTACGATATGTTCTTCTCACATTTATTTCTCCGCCTCACACAATGTCGCCGAGTACGAAGCCCTCCTGCACGGCCTGTGACATGCTGTTTCACTCGGGATACGACGGTTGGTCGTGAAAGGAGATTCCCAGCTGGTTGTCAATCAAGTGATGAAAGACTTGTCCTGTTTAAACGACACCATGGAAGCCTATCGGCAAGAAGTTCGCAAACTTGAAGACAGGTTTGACGGACTAGAGCTATCCCATGTCCTGATATAACAACAAGGCAGCTGACGAGTTGGCGCAGTTCGGGTCCAAGCGAGAAGCTGCTCCAACAGACGTTTTCGTAGAACATATCTTTGAGCCGACTGTTGCAGCAGAACTACCTCCCAACGAGCAAGCTGCAAACCAAGTCGCCATGCTCGACGCCGACTGGAGGACACCGCTCATCAAATTTTTAACTCAGCAAGAGCTGCCGGAAGACCGGGATGAGGCGGAACGAGTCCGACGCCGTTGTCAAGCTTATGTCATGGCCGACTCTGATTTATACAAGAGGAGCCCCTCTGGAGTCCTAATGAGATGTATCGCGCCTGAGGAAGGACAGCAACTACTGCAAGATATCCACTCAGGTATATGCGGAAGTCACGCGACGGCACACACCTTGGTAGGCAAACCTATCGACAAGGTTTTTTCTGGCTTACGGCGGTCTCCGACGCCGACAAAGTGATCCAAACGTGTGATGGTTTCCAATTCTTCGCTCGGCAGAGCCATGTTCCAGCCCAAGGGCTACAAACGATTCCATTATCTTGGCCGTTTGTGGTATGGGGCTTGGATATGGTCGGTCCTTTCAAGAAGGCTCCAGGAGGATTCACATATCTCGTTCGTCGCAATTGACAAGTTTTCCAAGTGGATCGAGGCTAAGCCGGTTGCTACGATCACGGCCGACAAGGCACGAGACTTTATCCTCAACATCGTGCACCGGTTTGGCGTCCCAAACATAATAATAACCGACAATGGAACTCAATTCACTAGAGGCATCTTCAAGGAGTTCGTGAAGATTTTGGCATCAAAATCTGCTACGCATCGTCGTGCACCCAAAAGCAATGGACAGATTGAGCGTGCAATGGCATGGTACTTCAAGGCATCAAGGCCCGAGTGTTTGACCTACTAAATCCTTCGTATTAATGTTATAGATGGAGATGCTTCAAGATTCAAAACGTATAATCCATTCACCAATGGAGCATGAAAATAGAACATATCTCTGAGATATATTGAACAACCATTGTTCATTGATCTAAAATCATATCCTTCCGCTTGCAAACATGAAGCGGAAATAACGTTTTGACATAGTGTTGGAACACAATAACAATTATTTAATTCCAAAACTAATCCCGAAGGTAGATGAAGTGGTACGGTGCCGACACAAGAATCGTAGCAACGCTTGCTCCATTGCCGACGCGCAGTTCACTCTCCCCTTCTCAAGCCTCTAATTCTTCTCTCCCGCAACGATTTGCAAATATGAGCTACGATCCGGTATCAAATACCCAAGAGTGAGTAGGTGAAGTAGCAAGATTAATGTCTATAACATTAATACCTAAAGCGTAAGTCGCACTTTGCTTCTTTTTGAGATCCTCCATGTACTTCTTGCGGTTCCTTTTCCAGTGACTCTCTCTCCTTGCAAGTAGAAGCAAACGGCATCGATGCCGCCGACCCCTTCTTGCCCTTCTTTGCATTAGAGGCACTCGCGATCTCATCGGGAGTTAACTTCCTCTTGGTGCAAAGTTTCTTGACAGGTGGTTTGCGCTTAGCCTTCTGCATCATCATCACATGATGACCGTTTTTCTGGATACTCTCCTCAGCTGTCTTTAGCATCCCATGCAATTCAGCCAAGGTTCTATCCATATTGTTCATGTGATAATTTAATATGAATGGCTCGAAGCTCGGAGGGAGCGACTGGAGAATCACATCAGTAGCCAACTCTTGGCTAAGGGGAAAACCCAGTTTTTCTAGACTCTCAATGTAGCCAATCATCTTTATCACATGCGGACGACGGGATTCCCTCAACAAGCCTGCACGCAAACAAGGACTTTGAGGTGTTAAACCTCTCGGCCCGAGCTTGGTTCTCAAACATGCCACGCTATCCTGAATAATAGTGTGAGCATCGCTGCTCTCATATTGCTTCTGAAGCTCAGGGGACATTGTAGCAAGCATGAGACAGCTTATATCTAGGGCATCATTAGTGTGCTTCTCGTAAGCTCTCCGTGCAGTTGCAGTGGCATTATTAGGCAAATCCTCGGGATAAGGTACTTCAAGAACGTACTCCTTACGCTCTTGCTTGAGAACAATTCTCAAGTTGCGATACCAATCCATAAAGTTTGTTCCATTTAATTTTTCCTTTTTGAGAATAGATCGCAAATTAAAGGTACTGGGTGTAGTATTAGCCGCCATTTATTCTACAACAGAAAAGCAAAGTTTATCACAATGCTTATGCTATGTTTTTTGTTAAACAATTTAACATAAGACTCCCATTACGTAGTTTCCACCTTCCCTCTAGGTTACGTATTGGGTCAAGATCCACATGTTAATTAATTTTCTAGTGAGCTTTGGCATCACCGCTAGAAGATTAATAACATCGGTAAGCAACTCCTTGCTAATCACATCTCTATGTGACTCTTGTTGTTGGTGTGGCATCTCCATGCCCCGGCACCAACCTATGCCCCAAGGCCCAAAACTGTTTTGATAGCCTTGTTAAGTAAACCAAATACTCCTGCCGTATATGTCCGACATATACCCTCGTGTTATGATAGAGAATGGCACTCTGCTTTGGCGAGACCCACCATTGACGAGCATAACGGTGGACGGTGCAACATTTGGAAGGGCATCATTACTACTTAATTTTGTGAGGGATGCTATCCTATCAAACAAACATATCACATATATGAAAGTAGGTAGAATAGCATGAAATAGTATGGCCCCTTTCACATGGTGATCTCCATCTCCATGCCGGTGTAGAGGATCTCCATCTTCATCACCGTTCTTCCGAGTGCCGAATGCTTGATTTCTTCAAACTAAGCTACTACTATAGAAGCTCTAATTGAAGATTACATCGACTCGCAGTCGTGAAAGAATATTACAAGCATTGCACGTATGAAAGAATATTACGGATTGCACATAAGAAAGAATATTACATGCATCACATGCATCTCATACATACAACGGGGCCATACCATCTCAAAGCATTCTCTGCAAAAACAAGTTAGGCGTAGAAAAGTTTTCTACCTATCGCAGAGATACGCACATCGAGACGCGCTCGGAACACCACACGAAATTCATAGATCCAATCTATGAAATCGCTTACGAAAACCATATCGGCGTAATCATATTATGTCGTCCCGATACACTATCAAGGGAGATGGTTTGCGTAGGCGCGAGGCGCCTAACAAGATCGGACTACGAGATAGCTTCGGCATAATCACATTAT